>OW799210.2:4339743-14339743 GCA_941918905.2 Xestia sexstrigata | reverse complement strand
ACCATTTATGTACTACCCACCATCACCTGTCGTAACCCCGTTGCCAATTGCTTGGCCGTGCTAAATATATCTTGGTGTGATTCTCTATAAATCTTTTTGGCGTTCAACTTTGAACGGCAATTTTTTAATCAGTAGTGTTATTCGTAATTTGTAGAATCGCTGTCTATGATATTCAACAAGAATTTATTGACGTTTTAGTAATTGGTAATATAATAACGAAACTTATGAGATCTTAAACTGGAATGCTAAATGTAGTGTTCACAAGATTTTGATAAAATTTCATAACACAGTAGGCATGCACTTGTACGAAGTAGGTAGTCCACGACCCATTGTTTCACATTATACTTAGAATAAGTTGTAAATGTTTGCTCAAAAAGTACATTTTAGTTATATTTTATAAGTATTACCCAAAAAAAGTAATTTACAAATAATAAACAATACGTAACCACGAGTATATTTTAAGTTTCTACCGCCATTGTATACAATTCGACCAATTTTGACGACTTTTTCAGTTGGTATGTAGCTTTTGCACGAAGTAATTAATGTAGAAGTAATCGAAAAACCTTAAATCGACTTTTAGGGCATATCACGTCATTGTAATCACATATGAGGACTTTGGTACTATGTCGCTTTCATAATATATCGCTGTCGTACGTTGAAAACAATAATATTTTCATAGTTTTTTTTTGCAATTCGTTGATTCTACTCGTATAACTGAGATTGTTGATTGTTACATCAGCTTCATGGATCACACAAGCTCGATATATCGCCCATATTTTTGGTATGTAATAACTAAATTGTCACTCGTTCTTATGAACTGCTAAATATTAGTGCGATGTTGTATTGCGAAAATATCACATGATGTGTCGAACCTGTGTGTTGCTTGCTAACTTAAAATACCCCAATATTTATATTCTTAGTTACTAAAAGATTTTTTATCTGTGATCGTTACATACAGGGCGTAACATAATACTAAAGGAAAAAAAACCTGCAATCACGAACCGAGACATTTGGTTTTGGTAAATTAACCTTTTTGTATTTTTTGTTGGTATGAACCGTCCAACCTTTAAGCTACCTTCTCATATTCCCTCCCTAAAGTAAAATCAATTTATATCCCTATTTATTGAAGATTCTATCTTTAAAAAACCCTTCTTTCAGTAATATAATATTTCTCTGCCGGTACATTATTTGTGCGGCAATCACTATCGTCTAACGTTAAGTCGTATAATCTTAGTAACATGAGTTGCAGATATGATATTATTTTTCTTGTATTTTTCTACTCTTGTGGACCACTTTCCAAACTCCATTCAAATCGTACCTCATTAAGTATTTTCACGTACAAACTTTTTTTAAGACAGAGTACTTTATTCTTAAGATAGTTTAATTGCACCTAAAGCGGTCTACAGACGAGTTTATGATACCATCGAACTTATTTTTTATTAATCTCACAAGATATATTATCACCATCACTGGAAAATGACATTGACTTTTCGTCTGTAGGACTCTTTACCATTAAATTAATAGTTTCAAACTTGAAACGTGGATAGCTCAAGGGCGATGTTTGCATCTGGTAAAACTTAAAAAGCGATTGTGCCAAATGAGCATCAAATAATTAAAAGAAGAGCAAAAATTTTTAGATTGTGATGATGCCTTTATTATAAAAGTATCATAAGGCTGAAAGTTAGTATATCTCACTTTTTTTAAAAATTGAGGACTGAAAGTCTATTTTGTCGAAATTATGAAAATTAGGCTTTTTGGCCGAGTCCGCTATTAAAATTCTAAAAGCCTTATTTTAATGTATCGGACTAAACAGGTGTGTTTTTGAGGGTTTATTGACAGTTATATAAGCGTCAAAATACTACTATTTTGGGCGTTGGCAATGCCATTCTTTAAATCAAACAAACCTATTTTAAACGCATATTTTCGTGTCTATGGTTATTAACTTATTACTATTATATTCCATATCGTAAGGCTGCGGCCATTTTTGAAATAATGTCTAATCGTTCATATACGGATGTTAGGATAAAAAGTAGGAATTTAGAAGTAAGTAATTCAAGATTTTTTAGTGTTAGGAATCGTTCGGACTTATTCGTGTCCATTCGGCGCTGATCGAATTATCCATTGGCTTTCTGGATGTTTTTGCTGTATGAGTTTTTTCGCGTGGCGATTCCGCAACTATAAAAGTTTCATGCGAATAAGTCGGGATGATCCAAAAAAACAGTAGATTTGTAGGTTAACTTTTAGGTAGGTGATGCACTTGGCAGTCCGGCTGCTATTTGTGCTGTTTCTAGTATCTGTGCAATAAAACCATAGAGAAGGCAAAAGGTGTGGGATTCGTTTGATTGGCTGTCCAGTGCTTCATCTGTCACAGTAGTATTTTTGGATTCCCACCTATTGTCGTTTGTGACACTAGATATTTGTACTTGTCTTTACAATATGAATGTGTAGGTACCCTTAAGGTGAATTAGATAATTATAGGTATAACATTGCGTTCAGTCGTATCCTATCTGATAAGAGAAAGTGCAATGGCCTTATATTTTATGAATTTGAACAAATAATACGTCAAAAAATATGTATGAATGTTGTCATCTTGGACTGTCACCACTCAAGTATATCCGCACTCGGTCGGTATTTTTTAAACCGTATCTTGTCGGATTCGTATTGAACGCAGTGCGCAAACGCACTTTTATTGGTACTAGGACATTATGTGTATGTAGGGATTCGAATTATCCTGGGTTTAATGATACAATACTGGGTTAAAATAAGTTGTATTAAGATTATTTGCACACGTGCTGGTTTTAATTAATTGTTTCATTCGCAGCTTGTCTCGTGAAAGAAGAAGATAAAGTGTTTTCTGTTCTAGTAATGCCAAAGACAGAATTACTTTTTTTTTTATAGTAGTTTAGTTTCGTTTAAAATACAATTAAAGCGTAGTCGTAGATCAGCATTTATGGTAAAGTCTTAAGCACATAATACACATATATTTGTGATAGGAGTCATAGGGGTTGGTGCTTCGGAATCGTGTGATAAACGGTCACGTAGGATGATAAAAACACGGGTGATGGCATACAAATGTAAGTTCTAAGAGACTTGAAAATTGTTACGACATTCAAAATGTCAGCTTTGTTGCTTAACTTTAAAATGTGCCATTAAACTGCGGTCGCTCGAGTACAATGCTGTTGCCATAGATTACAAATTTAGCTTCATATCAATTTCTGGAAAAGAAAAAATACACTGGGTCAATTTTAAATACCTTTAGATGCAGGTTTTATTCTGATAAATAAACATACTATTAGAAAATTGCACGCACAATGTAATTTTAATGATTAAACTTAGCTATAAAAATAACGGCAATGTACTCCTGACGATATTTTGATTTTTGCCAACGCTATTTGAAAAATAACTTTAATCATAAATCAATGAGATTTAAAATCGATTTGACAATTTTGAATTGATGCTTGTAACGCGCCTAATATTAGGGTGCTAATAATTATAAAGTTTTACCTTTTTTTGCTTTCTACTTTTGCATAAAAAATTTAAGATAGATAGGTGCTCACGTTATTGGCGTGGTATCTATTTGGTGATAGGATTTTACAGGGTCGTGTTTTCTATTTGTGAGAAGACAATAAGACCCTATTTGGATGTTTTATACTGGTATGAAGTAGTGGTTCCGAAAGCGAAATAATTATTAATTTGCAAAACTCTTTCGTTACTAGATTTTTAAAAGACTAGATCTCAAAGACAACGTGGATTCAGTAGTTTTTAAATTTTAAAAGGTTATGGATTTTCCTATTGACTTTTATCATTTTGTTTTTATATCGTACGAAATGTAAACTATTGACGAGTTATTTTTATTAGGAGTTTTAGTTTTTGATGCCATTTATGAACAATATAAATGTAATCTCTGTTAGATTGTAAGTCACTCTTTATCTTGATGTGAAATGTCTGTCAATTAAAAGACAAATAAAGTTAGTATGTGTCATTTGAGTTTTATTTTGTCGCCACAGGTATCATAACATGTCAGGATAGATCCGCCCTATGAAGGCCGAAAGGCTGTATCTACTTCATCGATTCCACCCCACAACAGTACCCACCTGTTTACGATTACGACGGGTGAAGGCTATAGGGTGGAATCGATCCACCCCATCATCGTTGACTAGTTGTGAATAAGGTTAATTCCAAGACTTCTTTTCGACTGAATGAAGACGTTCCTTTTACAGCGTACCTACACCTACGCTTATAATAGTAGATTCGTGTGGCTGACACTGGCAGAGCCACCATCAGGGATTTTAATTTTGATAACACAAAAATTTAGTCGCTAATTAGTCGAAATTAGTCGCCAAATATCAGATTTGGTCGGTCACTGGTTCAAAAGAAATAAGAGTTTATAGGTGGCCCTTCTGGAGAGAGCCTACCCCAGCAGAGCCACATTAATATCTCAAAAACTAGGGCACCTAGCGAAGATCTGTTTTCTCCCATATTTACTCTCTATTTAGTCGAAATTAGTCGCCAAATATCAGAATTGGTCGGTCACTGGTTCAAAAGATATAAGGGTTTATAGGTGGCCCTGCTGGAGAGAGCTTACCCCAGCAGGGCCACATTTATTTCTCAAAAACTAGGGCACCTAGCGAAGATCTGTTTTCTCCCATATTTACTCGCTAATTAGTCGAAATTAGTCGCCAAGTTACAGATTTAATCGGGTCCTAGTTTAGAAAATATAATGAGTTCAATTATTAAGGTATAGTCCAAGAGCTAGATCGAAGAGTTCACGAAAAATTGCTAAGAAAAAATATTTCTATTAATATGTGTAATATACTTCTAGTTTTATCGGCCTAAAGTCCTTAGAAATGACCGAGAGAGATAAATTATCTATTAAATACATGTTTAATGTTTTTAATTATTAAGTTAGAGTGGCTTAAACTTCTTTGAAACCATTAAACCTTGCTCTTGGTCTATTTAGTGTCAAGATGTACAGTCGCATGCAACCGTTTTACTAATTTACAATGTTGAACTCTAATTTACGTTAGAATAATAAATACGTTAAAATTATCGTAATTTATCTTTGGGATTACAAGCGTGATGATATGTTATGTACCTACGTTTATTTCACTTCGATTATAGATTATAGATAGATTCTTCGATCTAGCTCTTGGACTATACCTTAATAATTGAACTCATTATATTTTCTAAACTAGGACCCGATTAAATCTGTAACTTGGACGACGACTAATTTCGACTAATTAGCGAGTAAATATGGGAGAACACAGATCTTCGCTAGGTGCCCTAGTTTTTGAGATATAAAATGTGGCCCTGCTGGGGTAAGCGCTCTCCAGCAGGGCCACCTATAAACCCTTATATCTTTTGAACCAGTGACCGACCAATTCTGATATTTGGCGACTTCTCGTTCATCGTCACGTCTGCCAACCGCTTTGGTAAAACAGTCTTGGTGTAGGTAATGTCACGTCACACCGCTAAGAACTCTTTATCTACTTCAATCTAGATCTAAGAGCTTGTATATTATATACATATGTGTATTATATAGTGTATTATCTATGTCTAAGAGCATGACAATGTAGGCCGAAAAAAGAATAAGAATAGGTAACTTTTGAGCTGCGAGGCCATTGCGTAAGTGCAAGTCATTAGTCTTTTCTATCTGCTTCAACCTCAATAGATAGGTAGCTACCTATTAACTTTTTGGTTCCAATTGAAGACCTTGGATTTAAATCGGCAACCGAGTGTTGTTCATGTTCAATTCCTTAAACAGATTATTTAATTTGAGCGTAGTTTTAAATGATTTTCTTTTCATTTTATTGTTGTTAAAATTTACATAAGTACCTACCTTGCTAGCAGGCTTTTATCTCTCTCGGTGCCAAGTAACCAGCATAAGGGTCGAACTATGTTTCGTTTGTGAGCCCACAACCAGCCTCCGAGTCTGTTTGTTTTCCACAGTAGGGTTTCCTGAGAGTACCTAAGCGTTTGAAATTTTCCTCTATATATGTACCTACTCCCTGACCGGAAATAGGTATCTAAGAGGCAGACACATAAGTTTTGCTGTACCTATTATGATCCAAGGCAAAATATACTATCTACTTAATTAAACGATACCTACCTATACTAAAACCGCAGCCATTTATTAAGCTCGTTCTAAATCAGACGAAATGCATTAATAAATCTGTCATCATGTCATGACATAAAGCAAGTGCACTTGTTGATATTTTTGTAAACCAGTTGAAAGATATAGCCGTGTATGTCGTGACATTAAATAAGCATGTTTTTAGGGTTCATAAACCAAATTGCAAGAACGGATCCTCTCTATTATTGTCATGTCCAGACCAGTCTACCAAATGTCAAAAGTAGTGATTGTGACATAATATTGAATCAAGAGAAACTAGAATTTGTCGATAAAACGGTTTTCTTGGGAATCACGCTCGATTCAAGGTTACAATGGGGTCCTCATTTAACATCTCTTGCAGGACGGCTGAGCTCAGCAGCATATGCTGTTAGAAAAATCCGTCAATTCACTGATATTGATACCGCGAGGCTAGTCTATTTTAGTTATTTTCATAGTATTATGTCATACGGTATTTTACTATGGGGACGGGCTGCAGACATCGAGTCTATATTTATTCTGCAGAAAAGAGCCATCAGAGCCATTTATGAATTACGTAGACGCGATTCTCTAAGAGAACTGTTTAAGGAAATTAATATCATGACAGTACCTTGTCAATACATCTATGAAAACATCATGTACGTTAGGAAAAATCGGCATTTATTCAGTAGAAGAGGTGACAGACACCACTATAACACTAGAAATAGGGACCAACTAGTTCAGCCAGGTTTCAGGCATGCTAAAGTAGATTCATCTTTCATGGGGTACTGTTTGAAATGTTACAATAAAATACCTCCCCACATTCTTCAACTGAACGAGACGAAATTTAAATCTTGTATAAAACGCACACTATGTAGGCAAGCATATTATAAGTTGGGGGATTACATTGATGATAAAAATGCTTGGCTAAATGCTGGTCCTGCTCCACAACCATAGGGGGGGGGGGGGCAAATTAATTGATTGTTTGGGTCGGGCATTATTTGAGTCCATCGACACGTAAAGAAGAAGATGAAGAATTGATTCCCATGTTAATGTTTTGTGGAAGCTGCAGAAGATTGTAAAAATATACTTGCATTATATAGATTCCAGTTCTTAGTATTATATAATTGCATAGCACATGTGTGAGTACTTTGTACTGTTCAGCCACCATTTACATTTATTTATATTTCATTGACTTGAATATGCCTTGGTGGCTGAGAGAATGTCATGCTCACTTAAATGTCTCGCTGATGGTGGCGGGTGTGTCGGGTCATTTAGTTCCCTTCAATATGGTTGAGTCGAATGGCGCCGGTACATGCGTCATGTTTGTGAACGGGCGCTGTCAGTTGGGACTGGTCATCTCTTAGCTGCCAAGGTTCATTTTAATTACTTTATTCGTAAACTGTTGATCTAATCTTTTACTCTGGACGCTCTTAGTGAGCACGTCTTTCTACATCGTTCTCACATATATGTATAATCTCAAAATTAAAGATGTAACCAAGATTTTGTAACAATATTTTGATTTTAAAAGAGTGTCCATGGAGTTTCTTGCCCGTTCTTCTCCATAGAGATCTACGCTAGGGAATGGGCAACTACAGTACTTTCTCAAGTTATTATGCCTTGTGACTGGGACTGTAGCTTTGATTTTCTTTTTTGTATTTTTGACATTCAAAAGTGCCGTAATGGTCTAATTGAAATAAATGCTTTGAGTTTGAGTTTGAGTTTTGAGTTTCTACTCGTAGGTATAGGTCGGTACTTAGTACTTACTAAGTACTATTTGCATGAATTGATGAATTTGCATTAAGTATATCAATGAAAATTGGAAAGGTGATGTAGAGGTAGGTAGGTATTCTGTGTTGCCTTCAGGCGGCTCCTGCCCAACCTGGGGGGGCCAAACGTCTCCTGCCGGAGGCTCTACGCAGGAGTCGTGCGGTCCATGGCCCCTTTACGGGGCCCAGGTGTGGTCGCGTTCCTTGAGGCAGCGAGCCGCCCACTACCTGACGCGCCCCAAAAGGTGGTAGCCGTAAGGCTGGCCCGGGGGTACCGCACGATCTCCGGCGGCGAGCCTCCTTGCCGGATTGCCGCCATGGGATCTGGAGGCGATAGTCCTCGCGCGCCTGCACGAACACCCCGGCCACCGTAGGCGTGGGCCTGTGGACGGAGAGCTATGGGCTAGCTCGCCGTCCGTCCGTCTCATGACGACAGGCTGTGTCGACGGCGCGTTCGTGTTCCACGCGCGCTTCAAAGAGAGTCAGAAAAAAGGAAGGGGTCCGCAAAGGCCGATGCCTTCCGGGGCTGTGGGACTGTTCGAAAGAGATACCGTGGCCCCAGAACACAAAGGGCGATGAAGAAACATGGATGGGTTTTAGTCAGTAAAAGTCTGACACTCCCTCCTGCTCCGCCTAGAGCGGGAGGAGTCATTTCATGATTTCCCATCCGAAAAAAAAAAGGTGGGTATTCGGTGCACTGCATGTCGAACAATGGTGTACCCAACATCAAACTGCTTTCCTGAACGCGTTTTTTTTCCAGATGAATTTAAAATGGTCGGATGCCAGAAATAAAGCTCCGTAAATTTATGAAATCAGAATTAGGTACTCATCCAGTTTAATGTACAGCTATCCTGTGAGTGTGAAGAGTTCTTCATCTTTATTGAAGAGAAAAAGGAAACTTTAAAAGAAGTTAAATCTCACAGAAATATCATGAATAAACTCTTTTGAATTTTCTGTGGCTATTTTTGATGTCTATTGTCATGTAAACGTAATTTGAACATATATAAAAAGATAAATATTTAAAAACTTCTGATTATATAGGTTTTTTTACTATGTCCCGCTTTTGACGAAAGAATCCCGATTTTTTCACTCAAAAAGTTCCAAAGTCCCGACTTGGCAAAAAAAATATCATATCTGGCAACGCTGAGTAACATGAACATGCCTTTAATGTTTTTTACGGTCGATGAAATCAATTTTGTAAGTGCCTACAATCCATGAATTTTCACCCCAACTACGGAACTCTCACTCTGCGTGGTCGGACACGCGGCACTTGGTCGATCCTTTTTCAACGATTTGTGGTCAATGACCTTGGGAGAGTCCTGGTTATCGTGAGAGGGTTTTCGTTCGACAACGAAAGGCAGTCTTGGTAAGCTATTCGAAATAAGTTTTCAGGTACCTACCTACCTGTAGCTATACCTACCTAAGTTCGTAGGTATGATTCCCTTACGTAGGTACCTACCTATATAAAAAAAATGTGTATCTTCTACGAAAAGGCAACTTTTTATCAATGTGTATGTACTGTCGAGGACACTCCCGCCTGATCACCACACCAATAGCTAAGCTAATTTTTGCCTGCACTTACAACATAGAAACGCTCTCTAGCCCCGCCCCGTTGACTTTGTATAGAAATAAATGAATGAAAAGATACCGATCAGCCGAGCGCGCTGACGACACACGCCAAACGAGGATTCACACTGGTCAGTTTGCCTCACTCGTCATTTTATTTAATTCGACACTTTCGTTGATTCGTCACTTTCGCTGATTGGACAGTTGGTGAATTCGACAGTTGCGACAACTCGACAGTTTCCATAATTTGTCAATTTCGTGGACTCGTCACTTAAGTACACTCGGAAGAAAAAATATAATTAAACAAGTAATGTGGATATTTTAAAATAATTCTGACAAATCTATTGAAATAAATAAATACAGTAAGTCAGTTTGACACACATTCTTATAATGAGTTTGTATTACTTATATTTCAAAATGTAATTTATGTACCTATATAAAATAATTTAATCAATTCTAATTTAATTTACTCTAATTTAATCAATTCTAATTTAATTAATTCTACTCAAATTTAATTTAATCTATGTTATTTATTTTAATTTAAGTAATTAAGTATTTCTTGTTTTAATTAATGATTTAATTGTATATTTGTCTGCGCACAATGTAGGTAGTGCATGCTGTGCTTTTCTGTAGGTAAGTGATGAGGCGCTTAGACTTTAGTTTGCAATGTACAAATTATAATGTAACAGTGTAGGTACTCATTGTTGAGAAGCGTTACAATAAATAAATAAATAAATTTCATATCCGTTGTTAGAAAAGGTTAGTTGTCAAATAGACCAACTTAAATCCCATCGTCATAGATCCAGCTATTTATTACTTACTTCTTATTCTTCTTTCCATGCTGTAAGGTTGGGAAACTCACTTCTACCTTTCCTTCATTCATTCGGGATTTGAGTGAAAGAGCATAATCTTTCCTCTCATTTAAGATTTATTATGTAGGTACATTTATATATATATATTTTTATTTGTTTATATAGGTATCTTAGCATTATTATATATTTAAACAAGAATGTATTAATATTTACTTATATGTATATTATTAAATATTGTAGGTTAAGTTAGGTAAGGCACATACCTAAACAAATTATTCTCTTACTTTTCCCAAACACTATCGTCTACATTATTTTTTCGTTTTCCTATTTGCAGGTCAGCTGGCAGAATTTTCTTAAGAAATAAGCAGTACTCTGTACTCAAATAATATGTTATTTTAATAATATTAGTTTGAATGGCTTGTATTCTGTATGGTGTCGGAAGAAAAGAATAGCACCATCCCATATCTTCCCGTGGGTGTCGTAAGAGGCGACTAAGGGACTTACTAGAGAATGGGCAGCAGCGTTCTCTGTGCTTTTGTAACAACCGTACTGCGATCGCCAACCCGCCTGCCAAGCGTGGCGATTATGGCAAAACCCCCCTTTGGGGAGGCCCATGTCCAGCAGTGGACGTCTTTCGGCTGAAATGGTGGAATGATGGAATGGCTTGTCCCAATACGGATTTGCCCGACAACCTGACCTCCCAGAGACAGTGGGACGTGCCACTCCGCAGTATTGTACGGAATACCCTTTTACACACGTCAATCAATACTGTGGAGCGTGCCCGTCTGCTGGCCGTGGGGGAATGGGATTCGGGCTTGTGGCTTCAGGCACTTCCGTCATTCAGCAATGGCACCATGCTGGATGACGCGTCTACGCTTAGGCGCACCTTGTGTTGCTCCGCATCGGTGTCACTGCGGTGAAGCTGTCGACAGCCTCGGACACCATGGCCTGTCCTGCTACAGGTGCGCAGGTCGCATTGCACGGCAGGCCAACATTAACGACATTATTTGTCAAGCCCTTTCCAGCGCCGGAGTACCAGCGGTTTTAGAACCAAACGGCTTGGTGCGTGACGATGGCAAGAGACCGGACGGCATGACGTTAGTGACTTGGAACGTGGGTAGGCCTTTGGTGTGGGATGCACCCTGTGTCGACACCCTTGCGCCTTCTCACGTTGCAAGCCCGGCGGGCTGTGCAGGCGTTGCAGCTGCGGCTGCTGAGAGCCTCAAACACTGTAACCTTATTAATACTGTAACCTTATTGGTAACTACAGCTTTGAGCCGTTTGGGGTCGAAACGCTCGGGTCATGGGGTCCGAGTGGGCGTCTCCTTTTTAAGGAAATCTCTCACAGACTGGTCGACACTTCGCGTGATCAGAGGGCCGGCTCTTTCTTTGGCCAAAGAATTAGCATTGCCATTCAACGTGGCCAGTCTTCTGGGCACGTTTCCGAATGACAGCGATGCGGAGGAGTACTTTGACGCCTATTGACGTCGTTGTAAGTATGTAGGTACTTACACGTATACCTATATAGTTCTAGTTTGAATAAATCAAATCCATTCAGTTATTTATCATAGAATTGCAAATTATACCAGAAATGAAAAAAAAGTTAGTGTTTTTTTTTTATTATTTCTCCTTTCATTCAAAATTTTGTTACCTAATATTATTAACTAATAATGTTTAACATTATTAATTAATAATTTTAGGTAACAAAATTTTCTAAATTAATCTCTCAACCGACCTTATTTTGGGACATCGTTCTTAGAGTACGGAATTAAAAATGACTTTGCTATGAAAAAATGTGTCGAAACAAAATATAACATTTCCGCAAAAGTTTGCAATGCATTTCAGACATCACCATGTAATGATCTGAAAAAAATATACCCTGTACTTTTATTGCATCGATCGTTAGGGTCAATTATAAGGATGAAATCTCTCTAACAAACATGATAAATTAAATGAAAGGAAAACCAGGAAATTTGAAGTTACAAATTCAATGAGTCAAGTTAAAGCTCTTTAACTAACATCCATCTTTTGTAATACAGACTCCTTTGCGACATACTCGTAGCTGCGTGTATGAGGTAATTTAGATATGGAATGTTAGAAATTTGAAAATTAGATTGTCACAGTTGTTATTCACATTTGATTGTTTTTACAACTCATTTCACATTTTGTCTCGCGGTGAAAATGGCTTATCAAGAACAGTTTGATTTAATGGAAGCTTATTTTTTAAATAACAAAAACGTGAATCTAGCTCTGCGGTGGTATGGAGAGAGATATCAAGACCGACAGGCACCAACTCGGTTCGTATTGAAAAGAATGGTAGAAAATTTAAAGAATACGGGTGGTTTCAAGAAGAGACGGCAAACTAATACTACTATATATTTAAATTTCAGATTTTAGCCGGTTCGATTCCCGGGTGTGGGAGAATTATTTAAACCAAAAATTACGTTTAAATGATAAATGATAAATGATAAATGATGTTTATTTTGCAAGTAGGTTTTTACAAACACTTTTACACGTCACTTTTTAAAACTAGATGGGGCCGGTGTTTCGTACCTGACTACTCTGAGAAGAAACAGCCGAAACAAACTCAGAGGTCATAGTCTCTTTTGAAGTCCAGACATAATCTTGCTCAATTCACATGAGGACTATGCAGATTAGTGTCTGAGATGGTCTTTTGAAGAAAGAACCACACAGATTTGAGTGGACCTGTCCAGTCATTGCAAGCATTTGTCAGTTATCGTGTAGCTCGACTTATAACTCAAGGAGCTCAACGAAACGACGAACAATACCAAAGAAAGGACATTTGGGTAGGTCGCTTATAGTACTCAAACTGCCAGACAGTTGTGGGAAAAAAATAAACAAAAAATACAAATGTGACCCACATGGTCCCCACATTCACAATAATCAAATAAAATTAATAACAAGTTCTTTTCAAAATGAATGTAAATAAAAATCACAAAAATCATTAAATGTCACAATGATAATAAAAAGTAAAATACTTAATGTTTAAATATCATGTCATGATTTTAGGTCGCTGGGCCGTAATTTAATGATATTAAAAACTGTCTTGGTGCCAATTTATTTTTCTCCTTGAATTAGGTCATTGGGCCTTACGAGGATAGGGTACAGGTGAGTACGTGTTTTTTGTTTTATCAAATGGATAAAAAATTACGAAGATAAAACGCGTCACAGATCATAAATGGGGGGCGGGGGCTTGTGACGTCACTTTCCGGTAAAAATGTACTCAATTGTGACGTCACACGAGTTTTCCACGCACTGTATCGTCTTTATTTTTAACCGACTTCCAAAAAGAGGAGGTGTGAGGAGTGTATGTTCACCTTTTTATTCGCCAATTGTGAACCAATTTCGATGATTATTTTTTTGTTTGGAAGAAAATTGGTTGTCGTTAATATGTGTTATTGGGTTTTTCCATCAGGAATTTCTCGGAGTCCACGGAGTCTGATTTTGCGCCAGCGCTTGCCCCCTATTACATAGGACTTAAACATAACTGGCGAAATGTAGGTGTAGGTAGGTACTATTGGGTACACCTCCAACTCTTCGGGGATTACAGGCGTGATGTTATGTTATGTTAAAATAAATGTATAGGTAATATTTGTATAGGATATTACAACTAAAAATGGAAGAATAAAAAACTTTTTTGCAAAAAATAAAAGCTTCAGAAGTCGGTGGCAAAGAAACTGAATCAAACACACAGAAGTCACCGACTTCTGAAGCTCAAGTTATTTTTCACTTTGTTGTGTTTTTGAAGTCGGTTTTATTTGTTTACTTACGTAAAAAAGAAAAAATAAATGTCCAATATTTTTTGGAAATCTATCTGACGGACTAATTAGTTTTTTTTTGTCATCTACTTAGGTACAGTTCCCGCACTGGTATCCAATATACTTAGGTAAAATAATAACATCACAAACACAATCTAGCCTGCTGCCTGCTTTAAGTAGCTTACTAATATGTACCTAAGCTGTAGCATAGGTAGACCTATGTTGATACGCAGTAGTTAGGTGCTTACCTATAACTAAGTGCCTAAGTAGGTATTTAAAGCGGTCTATATTCCATAGGTAAATAAACCTATTTACTTCCAAGTATTGACGTCACGTGTCCGGTAGTCTGCAGTCCGGCCTTCGTGATTAATTTTAATAACAGTACCGAAAGGGTATCGGCAGTAGGAACTCAAAGTAATCCGGTTTGCCTCGCTGTGGCTTCTTTCACCGAGACAAATATCAACTTCGTCAAATCTCTTGCGACGAAAACCAAAGTCCTTGACTGGGCGGTATTTGCGTAGCTATGGAGGGTTGGCTGATTTTTACCGGGTAATAATGATGCATAGGATAAGCAGCCTAATTATAATGTTCCTGCTGGGATATAGGCCTCGCCCTTTTGGTTCTAGGACCTGCCGGTTTCCTCACGATGTTTTCCTTCATCTTTTCGATTTTTGAGAGAAGTGGTGATGAAAGAAATTACACAAAATAATGAGCCTGCCTGCAGGGTTCGGACCCACGATTCGATGATGTTCAATGATGAGTGGCGTCAAAATTAGTGAGGCCTATACAGGGTATAAAAGACCTCATCATGAAGCCGTCAACCAAGCATTCTGTACATCAAACTAAGTAACTTTAAAAAAAACTAAACGACTTTTTTTTTGGGGTGAATAATCATGTTTTGTGGTAGAACTCAATGTAACGCACTCAAAACATTGTGCTGATGGATGGATTGAATAGTACGGGGGTCGTGGAGGTGTTTAAAATCTTACATTAAAAACTTGTATAAAAAAAAACTTTTGGAAATATTAGAACTTTGACCCCCAATATCTCCGTAACGAGAAGGTTCCCAGCGGTATGGTGTAGAACAAAAAAATAATCGCAATGACGAGGAGAACAAGTGCCTTTCGGCTTCGTTAAGAGGTGTTTTACTTACACCTTTTATATTCAGCAGTGGACTTCTTCTTATATGATGATAGAGATGGATGGATAGATACATGTGGAGGATCTTGGGTGGAACCATCAGACTTTGTCTGTGTTTGGTGTAGGTAGAGCTTTTGTCTGACTTAAAGGTGGGTACCTACTAGGTAATTTTGGTGTCAGCCATATAGGTCCTGCACCGAGTGATTGATGAGTATGCAAAATCAAACTGTATGAGGCATAGAGGAATGGAACTACCTACCGATGGCGCTGAAATACACTCGGATTTAGTTTTACCGACTCATCATAGTCATATAGTCATTTATTCATTAACAAGTACCTTGTATCTGAATTTAAACACAAAAAATATACAATCGGATCATACTCTGCTACTAGTGACCACCACCCGTTACAAGTGCGTGGTGAAGTTTTTCAATCAACGTCGGACAATGGACAGTTAACCCGGTCGTTAGAATTTTTAGTCGTGGTTTCTGTTTTAATGCCAAGTTCATGACGGAATCAAGCAGAAAGATCATTTGGGCCTCAGTTCAGCTTGTTTTCTAGGCTGTGATTGATGTTAGTTGCCGAGTTAAATCTATGATCCGAAGGTATCTGTAGGCCCTATAGACCATAATGGTGTGAGGTGTCTACCTATGTATTCACAAATGACTACTACGGTATTACACGCATTCAAATAAAAACAAAGTCGTAGGCAAAGAGATTTAAAAAGACTTATATAAGTAATATATTTGAATGTCTTTGGTCGTAGGTATTATTTAGGTACCGAAAAGTGAATATGACTGAAAAAAAATGTGCTATATAATTTAGATACATTTTCAGTGCATGTGTGCAAAGTTCGCAAGCAAGGTAAAAAGCACGAGAGTAAAATACAATGCAAATTGTGACCAATAATAACCAATTTTCGAGCAAGTAGGTACGTTGAAAAATCATTTCCAAGTAAGAGGTTTATTTATAGGATAAAAACATTTTTTATTACCACTGAGAAAAATAAATCCCACCAAGAACATTTTCATGTAAAGTGTTGCCAAGACGAGACCATAATATGAGTCGCACTGTCAAAAAGTTATCAGATCTCATGTAGAGCCAAGCTTCTAACTCTACACGCTCTAACTCTACAAGGTCTAACTTCACAAACCGTACATCTTAGTCAAAATATGTGGCTTGTTGACTGTTCATTACTTTTCTGTTACTATACAATAGTTCTTGTAGTTACGAAACGTTAAAATTTTGACTATGGTGTAGAGTTTGTGAAGTTAGATCTCACTCACTTTTTTTGGGTGCAGTTGTTGCATATCAGAGACGCCAGGAGTCTCTATATCACTTTTCAGACCTCTAGCGTCAAAATTGCGGAAGTCTCATACAAACTTCCATCCCCTAGTTTAAGGGGTTGGGGCATAAAAGTTACAAGTTTTATAATTTTTGTTGTTGCTCGTGTACTAATAATAGCTTACATACCAAATTTCAGCTTTCTAGGAAATTAGGAAATACCCTAAGAATTTTGATGATCAATCAGTGAGTCAGTGACGAAATCAGGGTTTTTTAGATATCAATAAAATCTAATCTAAAATAGTCGTTTTATTGAAACTTTATATTTTTAATAAGTTCCGCCATTGACAACATATCCCGAGAATTTTGATTATCTGGTACTTATAATCCAAACCCAAGTTATAAGGGTTCAAAAAACGACGAAGCGCTTCAAGAAAAGGTAGGTAGTGGCCCTTGCGCTTTCCTTGACTCGACATGGCGGGGGCACTCCCGTGCCCCCAGATCTTTGCAAGTGTGTACTTCAACCCTTTATGAGAAAGTCTCAACGAGTTCTAATATAAACCTTTACAAATTGACATCTCAATAGAATAACGAATTTCTTTCTTTCGGTGATTTTCAATGGATAATAATCATACATAAGAAAAAAATAAGTAAGTACTGAATTTTGGAAAAATATCATTTGGATAATATTATGTCTTGTTGTTAGGTTTAAATGACATAATTATTATGGTACATAAAACCACAGGGAGTTGGGGTACCAAAAGATGAGAAAACGTTCCATGCAGAAGTTCTTAGGCAGGTATACCTACTAAAAAGGTTAGCTACTACTTATTACTTACTTACTTGAAATATGCAATCCAAGAAAACAGCGGTTAGGTATAGAGGTGTCACACCCATATTTCGCCAGTTATTTTTTTCTCAAGTCCCATTGTATCGGGGGTGAGCCTATTGCCATCAACCGGGCACAAATCTAGACTCCGTAGCTGCTACTGAGAAATTCTAGATGATGAAGACTTTGCCTGACCTGGGCACCTCATGCCAGTCAGTCGCGTTTGCGACCACTATACCGACGAGGACGCTGATGAGGAAAGTAGTGAATTAGGTGTGTTTATGTATCTTTAGCATTTTAGTAGGTAATACTGGAGCAATCAGGACTGACTGGTGTCGTCACTTGTAGAGTACATATAAACCAATACTGGGTTTTACATCTTTGGGGGTATGAAGAACAGGGTGTAAAGCTCTGCATCCCCCGTAGAAAAGGGATCCTCCGACCAGACGGGTGTTATGTCTGGTGTGCCACTGCCCGACAGTTGTTGTCGGGTTCTCCTATATAGTCTTAAGTCGCGGATAACTCTGCTTGCGCGATGTAGGAATTCTGACGTGTTTCGCAGTTAGTTCAACATCTGTGTCATAGATGGCGCTGTAGTACTTTTTGTTCCATGTAGCGTAGTACATTTTGTAGTGCCGCTACACATCTACCTACACGTTGATACATACAGTCCATAATTCGTTCATCACATGAAGGAAATAAGATCCAAACATGTCCTTGAAATGTCGACGTGATTGTGTTTCGCCAATTTCAATTTACACGAATTTACTGTCGCATAATAGTTCCGGTATCTATAGATATCATTAATATCTGTTACCTACCGATGAATATTAGGCCTACCTAATATACCTAATATAATATTCAAGTTTGAGAATGTGTGACTAAACCATTATTGTTTTTTTTTTATGTTTCTTGTTTCAGGCGGTTTTACAGCGACGATGAAACGACAGTTGAACGAAAATGGAACCAGGTTTAAAAATGGGGCGGCTATAGGGAGATGGTAGACTATGTTATAGGGGGTACTTCATGTGCGGATTGTGACTTCCGGGGTGGTTAATGAGATAAAAATCTCACACTCACCGAACTTATCCCCAATTAAACCGGTCATCTTTTGAAGGATTCCTCCCGAAAACGAAAAAAAGGTTGGTGAACTGAATCAAACTTGTCTAATAAGTACTCGTAGTCTCGTTTACTCGTCTACCCTAATGCGGCATTATATCATTAGGCAGAAAAATATTACAGCCAGCCTAAAAGCTCCAGGGTGCTATATAGATACTACCCACAATGATAGAATGATTTCCGAATTCCCTTCGCAAGTCTAGGTATGGTCATCAATCACCGGCAGCCTCTATAATATTGTATTGTAATAATAAATACTTTACTTTACTTTGTGTAATTTATTTCATTGCACGGAAACCGGCATGTCCTAGAACCAAAAATTCGAAGACATGTACTACTACTACAACAGCCCATAACGTCCACTGCTGGACATAAGCCTCTCCCATGATGGGGAGGAATTTGCCGTAATCTCCACGCTTGGCAGGCGAATTGGAGATCGCAGTGATGAAAGACATGAAGACATGTGACATCTACCAATCCGCACTGGGCCCGCGTGGTGGATTATAGCCCATCCCCTCTCATTGAGAGGAGGCCGTGTCCCCGAAGTGGGAACATTATAAGCTGATGATGATGATGAAAAATGAATAGGTAAGTGAGCCACACACGAGACATACTTTGCGCAAAAATATTTCATAGAAGCTATAGGTAAGCTTATTTTGAACTTACCTTTAACTGTGTCTTAAACCATTTTCAAATTATCCTTCTTTCCAATACAGCCACATCAATTCAATTAACAAGGAAACGAATTAAGCCTCAAACAACAACACTTGCCAAAACTAAGGACACTATTTTCTACGAATACATTACACCAAGTACCTACTTATAACCTACTTGAAACTGACCTTTTTGCATATCGAAAAATAGATAATATAGATCAATCAATACTAGTTGCGATATTTCTTAGGCGAGGACGAATTAGCTTCTACGAGTAGGTACTCAAGGCTGTAACCGCCCTGTGCTTCTGTAAGCACGGAACAAATGAAATCGAAAGGCTATCTCTGACTCACAGGCGTAGGCTTCTTGCTGGACTGTAAGTACGCCGGATCACCTTGACAATGAAAGTGAATTGGACAATGTAGATGGCGATCTATTCGTATAAAAACCGGAGCACCTCCTGTCAAAATTATTCAGTTGCCAGCATTAACAGAATAAACATGTACGCTAAGGTACCTACAACAAGGATATATTTATTAGCTATAATGCAATTATCGTTATAAACTGTGGTGACTAAGAAACAGTGAAACAATTTACTTTAATTTATAGGATAACATTTAATATTGAAAGCTCTTGCAAATTGCACTTTTTGCTTATTAAATACCTTTGACCTTTTTTTTTGTACCAGGAAGTCGATCATTATCTACTATTTGGGCAGTTAGTTCTGAGTATTAATCTTTTGTTATCATTACAGGTTATCATCGCTCTTTGCGCCGTGGGAGTGGTCCGTGCCAGCGGCCTCTATGAAGGCGCTGCCCTGGGCTACAGCGCGCACGCCATCGCCGCTCCCGCCGTAGTGACAAAGACCATCAGCCCCGCTGTCTCCTCGGTGTCTTCTTACTCCACCCACACAGCGCACGGTGGACAATACGCCGCGTACGCTGCCCCCGCCGCCTATGCCGCCCCCGTTGCCTACGCCGCTAAGGCATACGCCGCTCCCGCCATTGCCGCGTACGCCGCACCAGTCGCCACCTACGCCGCTGCCCCCGCTGCCGTCGTCACCAAGACCATCTCTCCCGCTGTGAGCTCCATCTCCTCCTACTCTACCCACACCGCTCACGGTTCTCCCGTCGCCACCTACGCCGCTGGCCCCGTTGTGGCTAAGGCCGCCTACGGTTACGCCGCGCCCGCTGCGTACGCCGCTCCCGCTTCCTACGCCGCGTATGCCGCTCCCGCCGTGGCTGCGTACTCCGCCCCTGCTGTTGTGACCAAGACCATCACTCCCGCCGTCTCCTCCGTGTCTGCCTACTCTTCCCATACCGCTCACGGTTCCGCGTACGCTCCCGCTGCATACGCCGCGTACGCTCCCGCTACATACTCCGCGTACTCCGCTCCCCTGGTCGCTAAGACTTACGCCGCTGCCCCCGTCCTCAAGTCCGTGGCGTACTCCGCTGGCCCCGCTATCGCGTACAGCGGTCACGGCGCTAACTACGGTTGGTAAACTGAATCAATCAAATTGTTTATGTAAATAGACCAATTTAAAAATAAACGACTCGCCATAAATTATTTTATTGTTTGATTTTTGATTCTTATAAACAGTTTATGGTAAACCCTGTTATTCTATAATATGTATTAATAATAAATTACCCTTGTAGGTGTCAACTTGAGCTTATTTAATATCTAATGAACCCAGTACTATATAGTAAGTTTCCTTGTTAGTGCCTTTCCCTAATCGTTATCCGCTTCACATAAAGGAACTCGTGCCCCGATTAGTCAGCACGATCAGTTCCTTTATCCTTTGACCTTTAGAAATCTATAGTTAATTAACATGGGAAACAAGGTATTTCAATGAACAATATTATCATTTGCATTTACCAGCTAGCAGTTAGCTATAGAGGTATTTATGTGTTACGAAATCAAAATGACCAGTCAAAAATTTTAAATATTCAAATTAATTTTGGCTTATTCTGCAACACTGCACTTAAAAGTATGTAATATTTTATCGTAACATTTTTTAAGAAAAGCTATTCATGTAATTTTTAGCAACAGCTGCGCACAGCACACGACTTCTTGCATAGCCATTTCTTTGCTAGATGAGTTGTACCTATACAAAGCGGTTACTTTGAGGCACTCATCAATCTGCATTCTGGTGTTTTAGAGTAGTTCAAAAAGTACTACCTGGATTTACATGAAAACCTTGTCGAAATAACCTACGTTCTGCAGACTAACATTATTTTGCGACACATTATTTTATGTAAATACTTATTGTAAACCTGGCAGATAATCTAATAACCACTAATAACTAAATTATCAAGTCAAAGACAGACGTCTGAATATCTAAACGGTTCAGAGTTGCGTAAACTTGCGACCTCTAAAGTTTAAAAAAGACACCTTACATAATAAATTATACAATAATATACGAGTATTAACGAGTGCACTGATTTTACGATGCGAATATTATAATCTTCTTGATTTTTTTTCGGAACAATAGAGCAAAATATTTGTCTTTCGAGCGCATTATGTAAATTTGAAGAATGTAAATGTGTAAAAAATATGGTTCAGTGAACCGAGTCTGCGAAATTAGGTAACTTAATATACATTTTGTTATTTAAATGTTGTGCAGGATTGAGGTGTCCTCTACATGTATTTGAAAAAACAAACCTATGGAACATTGAACTATAGGGTTTTTGGTATAAGCTGGGATTTTTTATTACACCGGTTTAAGATTTATTTGTTTTAAAGATCGCAAATTATAAGACTTAACCTAAAACTATCATTGCATTGGGTCAGAAAGTTAGACTAGTAACCGATTATTACAGTGAATTATGTTAAAAACGATTTGAAATAATTCACTAAAATTAATATGAATTTTAATAAAACTCAAATATACCTGTTTAAAATTAAAAGAAAGCTATCTCAATAATTTGTTACTTTATTATACTTTATATTTATTCACCTGTTTAGGAAATCGAATGACGTCCTATGTTACGTGTAAATCTGATATGGGAAGCCGCCATTGATGCTCCAACACTACAAACTTAAACACGCAATTACTAAACACCTTAATGCAACGCTCGAAAGGTCATTTTCTCAATGACTAACTTCTATCATTCGCATTGCATAAAGATTCTTCTAGAATACCAGTTTTACGAAGATGGTATAAAAGTGAATGCATGTGTTCTCGATGTTATTTTGTCATCAAATCTATCGGAACCAACATGTTTCGAGAGGTGATTATTTACTCTAGATTAAATTAAGTATTTTCGATTCAGTTTTGTGGTTTTATCAATAAGATAATTAATTTTGTGTGTTTTTTCTATCCAGTTCGTGATTCTTCTGTGTGCTGGGACCTTAGTTACGGGTATCGCAGTACCTACTGCAGGAAATAATGCACCAGCGAAATCTCAAGCCCCTACTTCAACAGCTGGTCAACAGCAAGACCATCTCGCGTTGCCCTCCCAGGATTCGTACCAAAACGTAGCGGCTCCATCAAGCAAATACTTGCCTAATTCAGCAGCGTCGTATCAAATGAATTCTGCGGTCGTAGATACTATTTCTGAAGCTACCATAGCTAACCAAGTTCAGTTGCAGTATGGATCACCTAAAACGCAACAACCAACTGTTACTATCTCATCCTCTGTAGCTTCGGACCCTTCTTCTCCAGAATACAACAATATTCTCGAGAGATACGCTCCCGCTGTTGAACCAATAAGGCCGTACTATGCTGCCCCTGTTGCGGCAAAAACTGTTTCTATTGGGTCTCAACAAGCTAATGCAGGGTCAAGTCAGAATGCTCAAGGCGATTATGGTTATATAACTAGACCTTTTGTTGTATATACTAATAATGCTGCTCAATCAGGACAGTACTTCGCATTGCCCCCTTCACAGACAGTGGAGTCCCAAAGAACAGTTCAAGTTCATCCTCCGTCTTCCCAAAGCGCTCAGTATGGCACTCCTGCCGCAGCAAAACCCACAAATCCCCCGCCAAGACCTTTCTACCCCGCTAGTACTGCAATTCTTGAATCTCACGGAGAATATACAGTTCAATCGCCAGCCACTCCTTCGTACCAAGTGAATCATGTTCAGCCAGCCAGTCCTCCGCCACCACAATACTTTCCCGCTCAAAAGATTACATACAACGTCAATCCTGCAGTAAAACATGTGTCCGTGCCTGTTCCTGTCTCCCAAAAGAAAGTCACTATCGAGGCATACAATTCAGTTCAGAGCCACCCTCCACCAGCTCCTAAATATGCTTCTGGGCCGATCCCAGTTCCAGTTATCTATCAACAAATAGAAACCAACCATCCTGCTGATCAACAATTTGTTCTGACTAAAACCCTTGTTCCTACTGGTCCTTCTTATGCTCAGGCTCCCGTTGGGGTTCAAGTTCAACATATTCCTGTACCGGTTTACACTACTAACGGGGCGAGACTGCAATACCATCACATTCCTGTAAATGGTGGGCATCAACAGGGCTATGCCAAAGCTATTCTGTTTTCTCCCGCTTCAGAGGTTTCCCGTGTCATCTTCAACGGTTTGGGTGTAACCTATGGATGGTGAAATATATCGATAGTTTAACGTTAGAGTAGTAATTTATTGTGTCTTTTTGTTTTGTAAATAAATGCATATTACCTCAGTTATATAAATGCTTGTTTTATTTTGTTGTAATGCACTAGTGATGCCAATTATTTCGCAATATCGTTTGGATATTTGCCACGACTTACTTTTTTTAGCTTCCGTGTTAGATTTTACTGCATTCGTTTTGATGTAAATCGTCCACAAAAATGTTTCTAGAAAAAAAAGCGATGTTTTTCTTAATTGTGTGCAGGTTTACGAAATGTTTAGACATCTTTTGAACCAATTATTTCAAAAATTAGTCTAAAGGAAGTTTTATTAAAAAAACATAAAATTAATTGATGAGCTATTTTATTTCAAGACTTGTTTCCAGCACAGCCTTGTTTGCTACTTAAAAATACATAAAATCAAGATCATTCGCTAGTATTTAACTTTACGTTACTAAAATATTTCTTTTCAATGACATATTCTTTTAAAAATGTGGAATATTTTATTGTGGGGCAACATTGTTGACATGAAATCGATCTTTGAGGTCATCTCCGAGACTCATTAACAATAAACGGTGAAGATCTTGCTACAGATACGCATTACCCTCGATTTGTGGCATAATCGGGTAATAGGTGACTTCCTTATTCCGTCACAATACATTCTTTTTCGCAAGTTTGCTTACGGTAGCGAATATATAAATTATGGTGAGAAGCTGGTGTTTTGAATTTAATCGTATCGTATTTTCTCATCCCCACTGAGTTCCTGTTTGCGAAAGATTTACGTAAGTACGTGAAGGATATAAAAGGAAATGATGTTGTCAGTATGGATGTTGTAATGACGAGTCCAATATCCGTTGCTAATCGTATCAACAGAGATAGAAAAAAAGGTACGGTAATTATAAACTTGACATAAAATAGGGGACAACTCCTCCCAACAAACATTTTTGATGGGTTGGCTACCTTGGGAAGGTGTTCACATAATACCATGCAATATGGCCATAATGGCATAGCCAATAATAGCCATAGCCCCATCACATATGGATACAAGACATTAACGGTGCAAGTGGTGTTCTCTCAAGATGGAATTTTACAGGCTCGAAAAACCAGTCGGTTGTGAACTTGTGACCTTGGCAATGAACCAACTATAACCATTTTGTTCTTTTGTCTAAATCTTGCAGTATAGACTGTAAACGGCACGCATATTTACTTTACTTTCATCATCATCATCATTTCAGCCGAAAAATGTCCAGTGCTGGACATAGGCCTTCCCCAAGTGTCGCCACAGAGACCGGTCCCGTGCGACTCGCATCCAACGGAATACTGCTACCTTCACCAGGTCATCGGTCCACCTAGTGGGAGGTCTTCAAACGCATCGTCTTCCGGTTCGCGGTCGCCACTCCAGAACTTTTCGGATATCCGTTCTGCGAGCAATGTGCCCTGCCCACTGCCACTTAAATTGGCAATTCTACGGGCTACATCGGTGACCCTGGTTCTCTTGCGGATATCTTCATTTCTGATTCGATCACGCAAAGAAACTCCGAGCATAGCCCTCTCCATTGCCTTTTGGGTGACTACTTACTGGGATACTTTACTTTAGGACCTAAATAACTTGGCTTTATTAACTCTTACTACAGTATTGTCTTAGATTCTGATTTGGCTCTTGAAGTTTCAGTCCTATTGTATTCCTGTACATCCTCATATTAATTTGTCTTTAATAGGACAAGACTATCAAAGACTTTGCTGTTACCACCATCATCATCATGATCATTATTGGCAGCCTGGTTCCGCTCACTAGAGTGACCTGCTCCTTTTTGTGAAATTCTTCCCTGGTCTGCGCGAGTCTCATCCAGGTCTTACCCACGATCTTCTGAATGTCATGCGCCCATATGGCTATCGGTCTGCTAAAACTTCGTGTGCCGTCTCTCGGTAACCATTCAGTGAGGGTGTTTTCAACTTTTTTTTTATCCCAGTGTTGGGCAAAGTCCTCCCACAATTCCTTCCATGAGTTATTTTTCCGTGCCTCTTCGAACCAGCCATCGCCATACGTGTCCAGATCGGCTTCGGTGGTGTCGTCCGTCTTCCAGCACACATCGTGTGGAGAATTTGGCCCAGCGGTCATCGTGCATGCAGTTGACGTGACCCGCCCAATCCCATTTTAGCCTAGCAGTTTTCTTGCCAACGTCCATTATGCTCGATTTTTTACCATCTTACCTAAAGAAAAACCTATGATTAATACACTAGGCATTGACCTAGTTACTTAAAACACTTGTAACAAATAGGTAACATGGGTCACAAATAAGGTGCTAAAAATTGAAAGGAGTATCTGTACAACTGTGTTTGTAAAGTATCCCTAACAAAGAATCTCAATGACATCGAAGGAGACAAAAGAGAAAAAAATAACACGCAATTTGACTTTGCATATCTAATGAATTTCATTGAACGGGACCTTCCGATTTGCAGCCTAGTTTTTTTACTACTACACGAAAATGTGTGTTTAGCTATTATATGAACAGATCAATAAATGTTATTTGGACTTGTTTTTCCGCTATACAGTACTTATAATGGCATATAAGATAAGGAGAATAAGGTTAATATAATTGGAGGAATCACGAGGACAAAACAGTGAAGCAGAACAGTGGGCAGCACGCACAGTACTGCTACTGTATGAATGTACAGAACAGTACTGTCTTTACAGTAACTGTGCGGTAACTGTGAGTTCAAACAGTAGCAAGAACAAAATGTCAGAACCAGAACTCTAACTCGAATAACTTGATGCAATATTTTCGAGGACTTGCTAGTCAAATGTGACTTGTAAATCATACTTACACTTCGCCAATTGGCTGCCGGAATAAACATAGCTTCAGGCGTTGCCGGACAGAGATTCAATGCTAATACCAGTTACAGAGACTCATATAAAAGCGAGAGCAAGTGCTCCAAAAATTACACACAACAACCACGCTCAATACAAACATGTACTCCAAGGTACTGCGCTGATATTTATATACTTTAACTTTTATTGCGGTGTGGGTCAAGGGTTAACGACCTCTCACCTGTTTTTTGTGTATCATACAATGCAATTTTGAAATAAGTGTAACCTGTATCGGTGAAAGTGTTAATCATCATCATCATTGGAGCCCTTTTACAACTATAATAGGATCAGCTTCTAGCCTAACAATCATTGAAACAGCCGAATACAAGTTTTTTACTTAGAGCGACTACCAATCTGACTTCTACAACCCTTTCTCAGGTAAATGTGTTCATGTAGGTACTAATATTTGTCTTCTTTTATCCTAGGTCGTAGTCTTCTTGTGCGCGGCGAGCATTGCCTCCGCCGGCCACCTCCTGCAGGCCGCTGCACCCGTAGCGTACAGCGCGCCCGTCGCCTACAGCTCGGCGCCCGCCGTCTCCTCCGTGTCATACTCCTCTCACGCCTCGCACGGTCCCGTCGCCACCTACGCCGCCGGTCCCGTCGTAGCCAAGTCCTACGCCGCTCCCGCCTACGCCACCTACTCCGCCGCTCCCGCATACGCCACCTACGCCGCTGGTCCCGTCGTAGCCAAGTCATACGCTCCCTCAGTGTCCTACCAGTCCATCTCCGCTCCCGTAGCATACGCTAAGACCTACGACGCACCCGCCGTCGCGCACTACTCTACTCCAGTGTACGCCAAGTCTATCGCCCCCGCTGTGTCTTACTCTTCAATCTCTTCCCATTCTTCTCCTCTGACTTACGCCGCGGCCGCTCCCGCTTACACCACCTACTCTTCTCCCATCGTGGCGAAGGCCGTCGCTCCCGCCGTGTCTTACTCTTCTTACTCGACCCACTCTGCGCCTGTAGCATACGCTAAGTCCTACGCCGCACCTGCCTACGCCACCTATGCCGCTGGTCCCATCGTAGCCAAGTCCTACGCCGCTCCTGCCTACTCGTACTCCGCTGGTCCCGTGCTCAAGTCCGCTGTGACCTATTCGGCCGCGCCCGCCGTCTCTCACGTCTCGTACGCTGGTCTGGGAGCCAACTACGGCTGGTAAACACATGGTTGTTAACTATTTATTGTTTGTAAATAATAATCGACTGTATATAATAATGTTTGTGTGTTCAAAATATAAAACGAAATAAACACAAAAATAAAGTTTTGCATTTTTTCTAACCTGGTATCATAATACTTGTCATCATCTCAGCCGAAAGACGTCCACTGCTGGACATGGGCCTCCCCCAAGGGGGGGTTTTGCCATAATCGCCACGCTTGGCAGGCAGGTTGGCGATCGCAGTGCGGTTGTTACAAAAGCACAGAGAACGCTGCTGCACATTCTCTGGTAAGTCCCTTAGTCGCCTCTTACGACACCCACGGGAAGATATGGGATGGTGCTATTCTTTACGTCCGACACCATACAGAACATAATACTTGTAAGTACCGTCTATTACTTTGAAAATATCATTTATAATAATTTTGCCCTAAACGTCTAGACACTGCACACTTGCTGTTGTTGAAACGAGCTGTAAAGCATTGTCGGTTTTTCTTTATGAGTTCAAATATCTTAGGTAAGTAAGTAAAATTTTATTTGTTTAAACATGGTGTAGGTACATGATACATTGCATACAAGATAAAAATAATAATCAGAGAAGTTCTAACATGTTTAGCCGCATATTGTGTCGTACAAATTGGTAGAAAGAGATGGTGCATAAACCGTGATAATATTCATCAAAATTACACTATAGAAATTATGTAGGTACCTATTAAATCATCATTATTTGTATCATTACAATTCAGCAAGTATATTTTTTTTATGAAATTAAATGTCAAAGTAGTCATTAAATACATTAATCAATAAAAATACATATGAATACAATACAATAACATAGTTTAAACAATGTTTTAAACGGTTCTTATCACTATACTTAAAATGTCACTTACGAAAAACGCACTTACGAAATAAACAATAATCACGGAAGATATCCCATAAGTGACATCATAGGTATCATAGTTTAACTTTATTCTGTTTATTACTGTGTTGGAAATCATGGTTATTCTTTATTTAAACTGTGTAGATTACTGTAGATCATCATAAATTCTCTCTGTCAGGAGACGGAGAATGACTCTCTCAAATTCTAACCGAAGAAGTGGTTGCTGGCGTCCAAGCTTGATTCCTTCCCAGCACCTACAAATGGATACAAATGAATTGGGTACAATTAAACCAGTGCATTTAGTACAGTTTCGAATTCAGCTGAACTGATTTAGAGACAGCCCGTTTAGTTTACTTTAGTAATTTCCATAACGTAATGTCGTACGGTATTCTCTTGTGGGGCAATGCCGCCGATATTCAGACAATATTTTTTTTTGCAAAAAGGGCAATTCGTTCAATTTATAAATTAAGACCCAAATACTCCCTCAGAAAAATATTTAAAGAGATTAATATTCTTACTGTGCCCTCTCAGTTTATTTATGAAAACCTTTTGTACGCACACAAAAATATTAATTTGTTTAAAAATACAGTGATATCCACAACATAAATACGAGGAACAAACACAAATTTGTTGTTCTTGCAACGAGACTTAAAAAAATAAGGGGTACGTTTAGATGCCAATGTATACCTTTTTGACAATAAACTTCCGAGTCATATTCAAACACTAAACCTAAATAAATTCAAATAAATTCGTTTATAAAACGGAAGCCTACTATCATGTTAATCACTATCTCGAAGATAAAAAGGTTTGGGATTAAGCTGCTCCGATGAAATTTGCTCTGTGAATGTCAAAATTTCAGACTTCGCTTGTTTATTATTAATTCCTTTATTTTATACACTATTGACATTGAATTATTTGACATGAATACTTATGTATTTTATTAATTATTTTACTTTATTTTATTTATTATCATTGTGACATTTAATGATTTATTTTTATTTTTATTGACATTCGTTTTGAAAGGTACTTATTATTAATTTTATTTGATTATTGTGAATGTGGGGACCATGTGGGTCACATTTAAATTTTTTTGTTTGTTTTTTACCACAACTGTCTGGCAGTTTGATTACTATATGCGACCTACCCAAATGTCCTTTTTTTGGTATTGTTCGTCGTTTTGTTGAGCTCCTTGAGTCGAGCTACACGGTAACTGACAAATGCTTGCACTGACTGGACAGGTCCACTCAAATCTGTGTTGTTCTTTCTTCAAAAGACCACTCAGACACTAATCTGCATGGTCCTCATGGGAATTTATCAAGATTATGTCTGGACTTCAAAAGAGACTATGATCTCTGAGTTTGTTTCGGCTGTTTCTTCTCAGAGTAGTCCGGCACGAAACATCGGCCCATCTAGTTTTAAAAAATGACGTGTAAAAGTGTTTGTAAAAACCTACTTGCAAAATAAACATCATTTATCATTTATCAAGAGGGAACTTCTCAACGGTCAAAAGATTGGCTACGAAAATATGTAGACACGTTCATATTTGATGGATAAACATGATTTATCTCATGACCTGACTACAGCCAAGATTATCTTCTCTCTTACTCAACGGTTAATGGCGTGGACACGAAAATAGCTAGACCGAACCCCACAAGGGGTGCCCTTAGTGAGCGGTCATTTAATTGTGTATCCTAGTCTGTAAGCCCTGACTGGGGGCCTTAAATTCATTTGACATGGTCACCACAGGATAGTCGGGTTAAGCAGTTGAGTATTGCGACCTTATCGAGTTGAACTGCGAGTGGCCCTACCTAAAAAACACAGCTATGATTGACCGTCAACCACGCTTATCCTCTTTTCTCTTCCAACATCTTTCTGCCCATGTTATTTGTCGCCGGTGCGACATATTTTTCAGGTATTTTTTAAGTTTTAATAATTACAGTTCACAAGAATACAAAATTGTAAAAGTTTTAAATATTTATTTGGTTTTTCATTTCGAATTAAAACTAATATTACATTTTGCTAAAACTATACAAACAAGTTATCACCAGCCAGCGTATTTGTTTTCCAGACCACCGTATGAGAGGGCGGGTGCGGCGGAGTATGTCACAGTTGACTTTAGTACAGGAACCGAGGAGTATGTGGCTATGGCGGGAGCAGCGTAGGACTTGGCGATGACGGGGCTTGCGGCGTACGCAATAGGCTCCGAGTGGGTCGAGTAAGAAGAGTAAGACACGGCGGGAGAGATGGTTTTAGCCACAATGGGAGCAGAGTAGGTGGTAGTGTAAGCAGGAGCGGCGTATGTCTTGGCAACTAGAGTAACAGCTGCGGCGTAAGTCAATGGAGAAGAGTGGGACGAGATCGAGGAATAGGACACAGCAGGAGTAATGGATTTGGCGTACACTGGAGCAGAGGAGGTCGCGACGGCTGGGGCAGCGTAGGTCTTAGCGTACGCTACAGGAGCAGCAATGGACTGGTAGGACCTGGAAGGGGCGTAGGACTTGGCTACGACGGGAGCAGCGGCGTAGGTGGTGTAGGCAGGAGCGGCTTCGTAAGTGGCGTCGGGAGCGTGTGATACATGCGAAGAGAAGGACTGAGAGCTGTACGCGACGGGTGCAGCCGCCTGCAGGAGCTCACTGGCGAAGGCGAGGCTCGCCACGCACATGGAGACTATGACCTGAAGCAAACAAATAAATTGCACCCTTTTATATAAACTTTAACAATGCAATTGTTATTTTCAAACACTTCATTTTGAAGCGCCTTGTTCACTATTAATAGACAAAAAAATATGATCAACATGACATAATTTATCTCAAAATGGTCGTAACTGTGCAACTGAATAATCTATTATATATTATATAATGTTACGTAATTAATTATATAAATATCTGCGCAGTACCTTGGAGTACATAGGGCGTGGTGGTTGTGTGTTATATTTGAAGCACTTGCTCTTACTTTTATACGACTGACAGCGGACTGGGTGTTAGCATTTAGTCCCCAGGAGACCTTCCCTATGAGTTCCGTAAGAACAAAATTAATCAAGTAAAGGGTGACTTATATCTCAAAGGTTTTGCCTGAGCGAGTTTCACAGCCTGCAAATTACAAAAAAAAAAAACTTATAGATTCGATTGAAAATTGCTCCAGCAGAATCATCGTCAATGCAAAATGGCGTTTGTTTACTCATCTTGAAAATCTTTCAATATGATACTTTGTAAAAACCAACTTATCAGATCAAAGTATATTTTGTTATTTGTTACTTCATAACTATGACAGCAGTGGTGGGCCAGTGGTCAAACGACTCCTACTTATGAGAACGTGGGTTCGAACCCAGGCAAGCGCTTACTTTTTGTAATTTATTTTATCACTAGTGCTTTCAAAACGGTGAAGGAAAACATCGTGAGGAAACCACCATGTTAATGCATGCTCTCTTTAGAAATAGATTCGATGAAGTTCTAATTCAAACGATTTTGTCACGTCCTAAATCGAATCTAGCAAAACAGCTTTGGAGTTTTGCAGTAGTGAATTCAAAAACCGAGGCGATTTTTTGGATTACTTTTTAGCATTGTGCATGATATATTGTTGAAGATTCAATAGGGTACAAGTGTTCTTGTGCCAATTCCCCAAAAGTAAAAACCACCATGACCTAGAAAAAAAAAACGAAGACAAATATACATTATGTGACATCTACCTACTAAGCCGCACTGAGCCTACCCACTCTACAGCGTCAACGGCGTCAGCGGCTACGTAGTGGATTACAGCCAACTTACATCCCTTTTATATAGAGGAGGTCTGTATCCCAGCAGTGGAAATATTTTAGACTGATTAGGCACCCTACAACTACGGGCAAAGTTATAGACAAGTAACAATGGCGTAACACATTGCTCTGACGATGAATCATAATACGAGTAGCAGTGGCTGGAATTTTGCAGACGCTTTTGTTTTGTATTGTCATTTTAGCTTACTTGTCTCTCTTGAATGTTGGTATCGTAAGATGGGTTCTGTAAAAGTAAAATTAAGAAAACGATTGCAGCCACAAAACAACAATTGATAACAACGACACGATTTGTTTGAAACTTTGTTTTGCTTTGTCTAACTGCCACGTTTAAGATTGGCGTGAACTTATTAAAGGAGAAATATTTAGTTTCAGATTTCGGACTGGCTGCGGATACCGGACATGCACATATACTTTGGTCGGTATACATAATCTGTATGAGTCCGGTGTCCGGAGCTGCGTCGACAGTCTGTCCAAAACGGTTTCTCCGAACTGGACCGAATCTTAACCAGGAACTTTATGCCTGTTTTCACAGACAATGACTAAATGCCTAAATAAACACACCGTTACCATCATTGAATTTTCAAAGGACGACTTAGCCTCCAAAAGTCGCCTACTTCTAGTGAAAACGTGCATTAATCTAATGTTACCACAACTTTTCAATAATATTGGCGGTTTCTAAGGGTTTTGATCCGCGGATTTTAAGGGTTAGCCAAGAAACGCCATTTTGGATTGACGATAGTTCTGCTGGAGCTGGAGCTAAATTAATTTTAACATATTTATTTATGTAATTTTAAAGCTCTCTCCAGTACCATCCTGCATCCTAAAAATAAATTAATGACATAACATATTTAGCTGCAAAATCTTTGAGATATAGGTATTGTCACCCTTTCACTTGATTAATTCTGTCCTCACGGAACTACAGGGAAGGTCTCCTGGGGACTCAAATACTCAATGCTAACACCCAGTCTGCAGACACTCGTATAAAAGCGAGAGCAAGTGCTCCAAATATAACACACAACCACCACGCTCAATACAAACATGTACTTCAAGGTACTGCACTGATATTTATAATTAAGCCAATTTTGTATCTCATTCTAGTCATTGTGATTTTTGTTGTACAGTACGAAAATTTTGTGTCAAATTATGGCATTTTTGTTATAGTTTTTGCTTAATAATATTGAGAAACGCATAGTAAAGTGTTAGAAGATACCAATTTACCGGTTACTTATTAAACTTTTGAGATTACGGAAAGGGTGGGATGAGCCTTGCAGATGAACTCTTTTACTAAGAAATTGTCCTTACTAGATTTCAATAGAGAAAAGTGTACCTAAAGAGAGTTTCCTAAAGTTTCCCACATAAAGAGAATTCTGGGAGAGGCTTCTAATAATTTAAGGTTGATGAAAAAATTGTGTAAATGACTATTAATTTGTTTGTTTCAGGTAGTCGTAGTCTTCATGTGCGTGGCGAGCCTCGCCTCTGCCGGTGAGCTCCTGCAGGCGGCTGCCCCCGTGGCATATAGCTCTCAGTCCTTCTCTTCGCATGTATCACACGCTCCCGACGCCACTTACGAAGCCGCTCCTGCCTACACCACCTACGCCGCTGCTCCCGTCGTCGTAGCCAAGTCCTACGCCCCTTCCGTGTCCTACCCGTCCATTGCTGCTCCTGTAGCGTACGCTAAGACCTACGCTGCCCCAGCCGTCGCGACCTACTCTGCTCCAGTGTACGCCAAATCCATTACTCCTGCTGTGTCCTATTCCTCGATCTCTTCCCACTCTTCTCCATTGACTTACGCCGCGGCTGTACCTCTCGTCGCCAAGACATACGCCGCTCCTGCTTACACTACCACCTACTCTGCTCCCATTGTGGCTAAGAGTGTTTCTCCCGCCGTGTCTTACTCTTCGTATTCAACTCACTCGGAGCCTATCGCGTACGCCGCAAGCCCCGTCATCGCCAAGTCCTACGCTGCTCCCGCCATAGACACATACTCCTCTGTTCCCGTACTGAAGTCAGCTGTGACATACTCCGCCGCGCCCGCCCTGTCATACGATGGTTTTGACGCCAAATACGGCTGGTGATAACTTGTTTTAGAAAATGTAACTATAGTGTAAGGTTTATATATTTGAAATGAAAAACCAAATAAATCTTTAAACCATTAACAATTTCGTATTTTAATTTGCGTTTCGTCCTGACCATTTGCTGATTTGAAAAATGGGTGAGGTTCTATGTTCTGTATGCATATAAAAAAACTTTGCTTGTATACATAGTTTATGAGTTTTAATACATAAAATATAACGATTTTTTCAAAAACCTTGATCGAATTTATCAAACTCTTTGACAACCTACAATGTTTGATCCTACTTTAAATAGCATTAAATGTAACTGAGGCAAACCTTACCATGGATCTTAAGACAAAGAAAAGTCAGAAAGTGTATATTTTATAGCTTTAATTCACATGCTTTGACTGTTGTAAATAAAATAATATATTATCAATAAATATCAACAATATGTATGTCGTTTTTACCACCCATAGTTAGCTCCCACACCAGTATAAGCAACGTGTGAGACTGCGGGTGCCGCTGAGTATGTGAAAGCAGATTGAACGGGAGCAGCAGCGTATGTGGCAACCGCGGGGGCAGCAAAAGTCTTCGTTACGACAGGAGCGGAGTATGGAGTGACAGCAGGAGTGGAGTACGAAGAGAAGGAGCCTAAGGTAGGCGTGGTGTACGCTGCAACGGTGGGCGCGGAATACGCGGCAACGGCGGGTGTTGAGTACGTAGAATACGCAGGTGCAACCGCAGCATAGGTCCTGGTTACTACTGGAGCAGCCGCAGTGTAAGTCCTTGCTACTACGGGAGTAGAGTAAGCAGCGGAAACCGCTGGCGCTGATGCTGCGTAGGTCACTGGAGAAGAATGCCTGGTTACAGAAGAGTAGGACACTGCAGGAGCTGCGGCTTTCGTGAAGACTGGGGCGGAGTAGGCTGCGACGGCAGGAGAAGCAGCAGTATATGTGGAGTACGCGGGAGCAGCAGTGTATGAAGAATACGCCGGAGCGGCGGCATACGTGGCGTACGCGGGTGCGGTGGCCGTATATGTTGTGGCGGGAGCAGCTGCTGTGTATGTGGTGACCGGAGCAGCTGCCGTGTACGTGGTGACGGGAGCCGCTGCCGTGTATCTGGTGACGGGAGCTGCTGCCGTGTATGTGGTGACCGGAGCAGCGGCAGTGTATGTGGTAACCGGAGCAGCGGCAGTGTATGTGGTGACCGGAGCAGCGGCAGTAAATGTGGTGACTGGAGCAGCGGCAGTGTATGTGGTGACCGGAGCAGCGGCAGTGTATGTGGTGATGGGGGCCGCGGCCTGCAGGAGGTTGCCGGCGGAGGCGAGGCTCACCGCGCACAGAAAGAATACGACCTGAAATAAAAAAAACAATGTGATTTCGAGCGCGAAAGGAATTACAGGCACCAGCGTGGCAGAAGACTTAGTTTTTTATTTAATTTTAATACTGTTGCGATCACCAATCTGTTTGTCAAGTATGGTGACTATACCAATATTAAGCTGCAGACGCAGGCTGATGCCAATGAAGATAACAACACATGGCGGACTCACTACCGGAGTATCATCTGCCTTAGCATTTTCCCAAACATGTTGGGATCGGCTTCCAATCCAACCCGATGCAGCTGAACATCAGCATTTTACATCGAGCGGCAGTGTCCGTTCTGTCCTTCACATTCCAGTTATATTCTGGACATTTAATTATATCGGAGTATTTTCTGAGGAAATAATATTTCAAACATTAAACAAATCACTAGTACCTTAGAGTACATGGTTGAACTGAACGTGGTTGTACGGTGTACTTTACATCTGACTTTTTGGAGCACTTGCATGCGCTTTTATATGAGTGTTTGAAACTGGTTCATAGAATCCTAGCTGACATAGATTATAGTTCAATTTGTTTATGAGGGTAATATCGGTCAAGTGCGAATATGATTCACGCATGTTTTTAACTGGTACAGTAAAGTTGTTCACATTTCCAACTGCAGCAGCTGTTTGAGGCATACCGGTACCGTAAAATTAATTGAAATTATTAGCAGTACACGTACATGTATAATGATTGCTTCACATGAAATTAATTCAAAGATTAAAGCGAGTATTTTTAACCGACTTCTAAAAAAGGAGTTTTCTCAATTCGACCGTATATATATTTATATTTTTTATGTGTGTTCGCGGATAGCTTCGTCGTTTATAAACCGATTTTGATGATTTCGTAGTGCGACTAGTGCGTTTGTTAATAGTATTCATTTTTTTTTTTAAAGCACTACTATTTAATGAAGGTCTGGAGTCGATTTGATGATGAAGCTGAAAGACAGTCGAGGAAACTCCTCAACGATTTGGAGCAATTACCTGGGCTTGATTAATTTGTATTGATGAGAACTTTGCACCCATATGGGTTATAAGTGCCATTACAGGTCTGATGATGGAGACCATAGACAGTCGAGGGAATTCCTCAACAATTTACAGCAGTTACCTTTTGTTGGGCTTACTTCAAACGGTTCAATATACCAAAATTAAAATAATACCAAATTAAGATTGAAGTTTGCATAGCAAATATTTGTATAAGATACATTACAATTAAAAATGTAAAAATAAAATCTATTTTGCAAAAAACAAAACCACTTCAAAAAAGTATTTTTTTTAATTTACTTGCGTTTAGTTGTAGGTTGTCTTGTATAAATAGATCGTGAATCAATAACAATAGAAAATACATGCATTTAAAGCAGTAAGTACGAGTATGTGATGCCTTATTAACTGTAAAAGAACTCTCGTCCTGCTAAACTTTTGCAGTGATAGTTAAAATCATGTAATTGAACTACTAATCAATTGATGAGCTTTAAGTGTCAATTTCTTTTAATCTAGTTTTATTTTTTTTGAAAACCCCTCTTTACAGCCAGTTGCATCGAGAACTGCTTCAATTTCTGCGCAGGTTTTTTTTTGTGGCTGGATATATTGTAAAAGCTTTATACAGATTTTTTTTTTTGTGCAGAAGGCACACGTCGATAAATTGCCATCGAGTTATTGACATAATCGACTGACAATTTATAACATGAATGCCTGTATAAACGTCAAGTTTATATGAATCAGTGTTAAAGTAATGGATTTTGAGTAGCTTTTACTGCTCTACGTTATTTTAACTACGCCACCTACCTCTACCTTATTAAATAAGTTCGTGGCACTTTGTCTAGATCAATAAAAACAGGGGACAAATAAAATTGGTACATATTTTTATGCTTTTATTTCGCTTTTTCTATTTACAGTCATTAAAGGTATAGCTACAGTCGCATAATTATTAATTAATAAATATGTATGTATCAACAATAAAGTTTTCACCAGCCGTAGTTGGCTCCCAGACCAGCGTAGGAGACGTGAGAGACGGCGGGCGCGGCCGAATAGGTCACAGCGGACTTGAGCACGGGACCAGCGGAGTACGAGTAGGCAGGAGCGGCGTAGGACTTGGCTACGACGGGACCAGCGGCGTAGGTGGCGTAGGCAGGAGCGGCGTAGGACTTGGCGATGACGGGGCTCGCAGCGTAGGCCACAGGCGCAGAGTGGGTCGAGTAAGAAGAGTAAGACACGGCGGGAGCGACGGCTTTAGCCACGATGGGGGAAGAGTAGGTGTTGTAAGCGGGAGCAGCGTAAGTCTTAGCGTACGCGAAGGGAGCGGAGTGGGTAGAGATGGACTGGTAGGACACTGAAGGAGCGTATGACTTGGCCACGACGGGACCTGCGGCGTAGGTAGCGTACGCGGGAGCGGCGGAGTAGGTGGCGTAGGCGGGAGCGGCGTAGGACTTGGCTACGACGGGACCGGCGGCGTAGGTGGCGACGGGACCGTGCGAGGTGTGAGAGGAGTATGACACGGAGGAGACGGCGGGCGCCGAGCTGTAGGCGACGGGCGCGCTGTACGCTACGGGTGCAGCGGCCTGCAGGAGGTGGCCGGCGGAGGCAATGCTCGCCGCGCAGAGGAATACTACGACCTGAAATACAAAAAGGTACAATTAATCAAGAGATCTAAATAGCACTAATTATAACTTCCTGATTAAGTAGCTTAACAATCGATGCCTAGGATATCACAATTAGGACTTGACTTGAATAATTAGCCCTTAATAATAATTAAATATAAGCACTTAGAAAATAATCAGAACTATGAAGTCAGATAAACTTCAAATTGAAGCACTTAAAAAAAACAATTTAATAAATAATCCAATAAATTAAATCACTGCAGTACCTTGGTGTACATGTTTGTTTTGTAGGAGGTTACTGATTGTAATAATTTTTGGAGCACTTGCTTTCGCTTTTATATCAGCGTCTGCAAACTGGTATTAGCATTGAATCTCCATGAGATATTGCCTAGAGCTCAGTTTGTTCCGTCAAGACAAAACCAGTCAAGCACGAGTGTGACTCACGGCTCGAGGGTAACGGCACAATTAGTATTTACGCAATTCTAGTAGTAGTAATGTTAATGTCAAAGCTCGTAATCGCAATTTAGCGGTCCATAGAGAATAAAAAGAAATAGTGGTGCCTTTTTTTTTTTTTTTTTTTTTTTTTTTTTTTTTTTTTCGGATGGGAAATCATCAAATGACTTCTCCCGCTCTGGGCGGAGCAGGAGGGAGTGTCAGACTTTTACTGACTAAAACCCATCCATGTTCCTTCATCGCCCTTTGTGTTCCGGGGCCACGGTATCTCTTTCGAATAGTCCCGCAACCCCGGCAGGCATCGGTCCTTTCGGACCCCTTCCTTTTTGCTGACTCTCTTTGAGGCGCGCGTGGAACACGAACGCGCCGTCGACACGGCCTGTCGTCATGAGACGGACGGACGGCGAGCTAGCCCATAGCCCACCGTCCACAGACCCGCGCCTACGGTGGCCGGGGGCCACGTGGTGGCCCCCGACGCCCGGGGCGTCTCCCGCGGCGGCCGGGACGCTGTGAGGTTCTCTCCCTCTCACGTTCCGCCACCTCCTTCTCTAGCATTACTGCTTCGCAGAAGGAGGTGACGGCGTCCCATTCCGTCTCGCTCCGGACCATGGCTTGCACCAGGGCCGGACGCGAGAGGTCGCCGCCGCCAATCGCCGCTTCGAGGACACGGCGGTGCTCCGCCCACGCGGGGCACACCTCCACCGTGTCCTCCGGTCGATCCTCGCAGTGGAAACACCCGGGCGTTTCCTTCCGCCCGATTCGGTGCAGGAACCTCCCGAAAACACCGTGTCCGGTGAGGACCTGCGTCAGGCGGAAGGTGAGGACGCCGTGGCGTCTCTCAAGCCACTCCTCAAAGAGGGGACTTACCGCCACTATTGTGGCGTGCCCTAAATAGTGGTGCCTTCCTCCTGCTTTATTTATAATCTGGGAACACCAATAAAGAAGCTACGCGAGGTGTTGTAGCTCTTTTGTTGTTTGCAAAGATCCAATAGGAGATCATTTACAAGGAAGAATTCGAAGTACGTAATATTTTTTTAAATTAAAACATTATAATCAATGTAAATTATAATATGTTTTAATTAAAGTATATTACATTTAAGTAGTCATTAAAGTAAATAAACAATATTGTGTAGAAACAACTCAGAGTAACATACATTGCACACATAAATATAGAAATATTTCTGATTCACGAGATCAAGCTGTCACTAAAGTATTCCTGCTCCATCTTCACATTGAAAGGCCCTGACATGTTTTCGCGTGCCTCTTACTCTCATTGAAACTGCTCTTATAACTGAGATTTGTATTTTCACTTTCAACCAGTACACTATTTGAGAATATGCGTTTCCCTATTTCTCATATTTCTCATTTTTTAGCTTTGATGCGGTTTAAAAAAAAAAACTGTTATATTCAGTTCATAGGGCTCCATCGCATGAAATGATTAACGGAGTGAATGAGGCTCTTGAGTCTTCAGCTGCTCGGTCGTATTTTGAATGTTTCTCTCGGCTATGTTTCTGTGCTGTTTTTTGCCATGTGAGGTTGCTGTAAGAGGAAGCGTCAGCATTTACAATGCGAACGTCGAAGAACGCTTTCCTTGCAGGTTCACACTGTTTAATAACATATCACCTATAAGTGCTGGTTGATTGATACTAGCGTCTTGCATTATGGGTCCTATTGTGCCAGTTCCCCAAGCTAGCTCAGCCCAATTTTTACAGTCATCTCTGTGTTGACGTGACCTTTTTTTATTAATCCTCCTTTCTTGCAGTTTAGTGCATGATTTAAGTCGAAATTACTTCTCTCCGTATCCGTCATAAGCCTCTGGAAGGTTTGCAGGTTCGTGGGCGTACCTAATAGCTAAAGCATCCCTAAATTGGGTAGCTGTGAGATCAGTATTGTTAGCGGAGGTTGGGATGATAGTTAGCCATTGTGAAGAGTTCCTTTCAACATCTTTTCAATTTTTTTGGTAATTTATTTGGTAATTCAGATATTATGAAAATACTTTTTTCAGCGTCTCTCTTTTACCGCGATAGTTTTTCTTCTTTGACAGTCTTTGTAGCACGAGTTATGTGGGTTAATAAGTCTAGTTTTTCATCAGATTTGATGGCATGCATTAGCATTCTATTTGATTCTAACGAAGTTTTATAACAGTCGTTGTTATTCATGGGGTCGGTGATACCTAAACCACCAAGTTCACCGGTAGACTGAATAGTTCATGTTCAAATGATGTTATTTCTCTGTCTAAGATTGATGGTATCAGCGTTGTCATGATGGTTTGTTTTAATGAAGGTATCTCCATTCGCATTGGATCGCACAACTTGTACATACAGTCTTTACAAAATCGTCCTGATTTTGTAAAGACTGTATGTACAAGTTGTGGATGTTTTTTACTTGCTTTTGATAGTAGTCTTATACATTCAATCCATTCGTTAACTTTGTGTGTTGATGTATTCTTTTCGTCCGTTCTCATTACCGATGAGAACGCACCGCCCAGAAACCGTTGTGAAAGTACAATATTCACCCCAAAGTTTCCATCCTTTATATTCATAGATATTCCAACTGAATGAAATTTCATAAAGCATTATTTCTGTTATTACCATAAGTTTGGCTTTATCAACACTTACTTAGGAGAAGGTCTACCAAAATTTACGATGACGGCATCATGGTACTTTTTATTTTTCATACACCTCATCCAAATCGCTTCAAAACGTCTGATTCTTCTCCTCCCACATCCACTATGTCCCAGACCCCTTTTTTTTCGGATGGGAAATCATCAAATTAATGACTGCTCCCGCTCTAGGCGGAGCAGGAGGGAGTGCCAGACTTTTACTAACTAAAACCTATCCATGTTCCTTCATCGCCTTTTGTGTTCCGGGGCCACGGTATCTCTTTCGAACAGTCCCGCAGCCAGACCCCTAAACTTCCAAAATGTTCAGATTTGTGGATTATAAAGGGTATAATAAGACTCTTAACGAAGCCGAAAGGCATTTGTTCTCCCCGTCTTTGCGATTTTTTTTTGTTCTACACCATACCTGGGGAACCTTCTAGTTACGGAGATATAGGGGGTCAAAGTTCTAACATTTTCACAAGTTTTTAATGTAAGATTTTAACACATTGTTTTGAGTGAAAAAAAGTCATTTTCCAGCAATATTTTTTGCGTAAAGTTATTTAGTTTGATGTACAGAATGCTTGGTTGACGGCTTTGTGATAAGTCTGTTTACACCCTGTAGATTATGCAACTGCATAATTCCGATATAAAATGTACTGCGGTGCCAGTTAGGTTTTAATAGTTTAAAGTGTCAAATAACTTAGAAGCTAGCAGTACCTTACTGTGCATATTTGAATAGTTTATCCTTAAAGCCGTATTCAGAAACGTTCAATAAAGCCACTTTAGAATTCGCTTAGTCTTAGTCTTAGTCCAAATGGGCCATAGGCTTGTGGGACGGGACGAGTTGATTAACGACTCGAAATTTCCTCATTAGATTCAGGACAAAGATCTTGTCTTATACGTGGGAGAACCTTACTACCACGCTTGATGTTTCACTAGTGCAGGATCAAAGAGCATTTACTTTACACTAAGTGAAGCTTATGGGTACCTCTTGTGCCTGTACTGTTGCCATCAACACGATTTCAGACTTCACTTGGCTACTGAGAAATTTCTAGTGAAAAAATTCAATTGGACTTTGCCTGACCTGGGAATCGAACCCAGGACGTCATGCTCAGAATAAACTGAATCATTGAATTAACGTCGAAAAATTGCCCTGAAACAAAACTGATAAACATTAATACGGCTGTGAGTACGCCAGCATTTCGAATAGGCTTATACATGTTTATGACTTTATAGAACCTATACAGAAACCAGTAACTTTAAGAACTTCCGCTGCGTAATTAGTACCTAAGATATTCAGTTAAATATTATTCAAATAGATTCGTGGAACCCGTTTTGAGGACGACTTGTGAAATTGTTTGCCTAAATTATCATGTATCTGTGCGTAAATGCATGGGGTTACTACAACAGCCCATAACGTCCACTGCTGGACATAAGCCTCTCCCATGATGGGAGGAATTTGCCGTAATCTCCACGCTTGGCAGGCGGATCGGAGATCGCAGTGATGAAAGACTAACAGAAAACGCTGCTGCCCATTCTCTGGTCTACGGAGGCGCAAGGTGTTCTGCCTCAGACATTAGTCGCCTTATACGACACCCGTGAGTGTAATGGGTTGGTTCTATTCTACTCTGCCGGATACCACACGGCATGGGGTTATTCACGGCATTTAAAGCCAAGTCAGGGGCTTTTGGGCGGCATAAAAACTCTGACACCTATCCTATCGATCCAATATAATATCATATAACCTAGGCACCAACCACACGATAAAGAAAGAGAGTATCCCGAGTAAGCAAAGTGTGACCACAGAAATGTTGTTCCACCTCCAGTCCTGCTCTTCATGCAACTCCACTTGCACTTTGAAGGTCCCGTTCGTTCTGATCGAAGCTCACCATTTTACAAAAAAAAAGGCATCGACTCGACGAAGACAAGAAGTGTTGCTGGTTTCGGATATAAAAGGTAAGCTACCATAATAATGACATTTTATTCGAGCACGTTAAAGTTTCACTTTATTTTATCTTTTAGGAAGTCTAAGGTCGACGAAGCACTGGCTGACCCTTAAAATTATGACCGTTGGCGCCGTCGTCTGCTTAGTTAGAAGATATTGTTTCAGTGATTTTAAATTGCTAAGGAGTATTTTATATATTGGAAACTTTTGCAATATTCTAATGAATATGACACTCGAAACAGCATTTTTAATTGCCCTATTAGCTCTAGAATACTCAGGCTATATACACAAAGTTGAAGGTTGCGTTCTGCCTCGGCAATGCCGGTAATTAACACTAACTAATTTCAAATTAGTTAGTGTGGTCACATCCACCGACCTGCACTGGACCTATGTGGTGGAATTTAGCTTAATGTCTCCCTCTGGTATAGAGAATGCATAATGTCCGAGCAGTGGCAACGCTAAAGGATGATTGTTCGTCATACTGTTGCTTAACTTAGTCAATCACATTGAAGCATTTGGAAGGCCAATAATCTTCCATTTTTTTTTTCTGTTCTCCCAATAAATAACTAATCAGCCAATATAATTTGACATTAGGTTTTGCAGTAAATGATTTGAGACTGCGTCACAGTAGTAAGCTCAGCAAAACAAAGCATCTTTTATTATATCAGCACCTATTATTATAAGTTCAATTGTTTTGTATTATTGGACAAGGGTACATGATAAAATACGGAAATAATCTTTAGTTTTTATTTTTCGTTTCATGTTACGAACATACAAACATTTATATACAGTCGACTATTTAACAACAATAAATATTAACAACCATGTGTTTACCATCCGTAGTTAGCTCCAAGACCGGAGTAGGAGACGTGAGAGACGGCGGGCGCGGCCGAGTAGGTCACAGCGGACTTGAGCACGGGACCAGCGGAGTACGTGACGGCGGGAGAGGCGTAGCTCTTGGTAACGACGGGGGCAGCGGCGTAGGTGGTGTAAGCAGGAGCAGCGGCGTAGGTCTTAGTGACAACAGGAGCAGCTGCGGCGTAGGTCAGAGGAGCAGAGTGGGTCGAGTACGAAGAGTAGGACACAGCAGGTCCAACAGACTTGGCGTACACTGGGGCAGCAGAGTAGACAGCGGGGGCAGCTGAGATGGTCTTGGTTACAACGGGGGCAGAGGCGTAGGTGTGGACGGCGGGGGCTGCGGCATATGTGTGGACGGCGGGGGCATTGGCGTAAGTGTGGACGGCAGGGGAAGCGTACGCGACGGGAGCAGAGTGGCTAGAGATGGTCTGGTAGGATACAGCCGGGGAGTAAGACTTGGTGACGACGGGAGCGGCAGCGTAGGTGGCGGGTGCGGCGTAGGTCTTAGCGTACGCGACGGGAGCGGAGTGGGTAGAGATGGACTGGTAGGACACTGAAGGAGCGTATGACTTGGCTACGACAGGACCAGCGGCATAGGTGGCGTACGCGGGAGCGGCATGGGTGGCGTACGCGGGAGTGGCGTAGGACTTGGCTACGACGGGACCGGCGGCGTAGGTGACGGGACCGTGCGATGTGTGAGAGGAGTATGACACGGAGGAGACGGCGGGCGCCGAGCTGTAGGCGACGGGTGCAGCGGCCTGCAGGAGGTGGCCGGCGGAGGCGATGCTCGCCGCGCACAGGAAGACTATGACCTGGTATAAATACACAATTGAAACGTTGAAACATTCTCTCTTTAGCTTTATAACAATTTTCAGATCCTGAAAAGCAGGAACAGCTTTGAGAACACAATTTAACACTGTATTGAAGTCACATATTTGAACCATTAACAACAAAAAAACACAGTTAAACCCAAAGGGCATCCGGCCCATCAGCTACATTAACCAAAAAACAATTTTAAATCGAAATTCAATATTAAAAATCCCTGCGTACCTTGGAGTACATGTTGTTTGTATGGAGTGTTGTTGTTGTGTGTAATTTTTGGAGCACTTGCTTTCGCTTTTATATCTCGTCTCCAAACTGGTATTGGTATTGAATCTCGTAGTGGATCAGCCGCGGGCACTTTCGGTTTCAATGTCAAGGTGAGTACTACACCCGGCAGAGCAAAGTTGTGTAATACGCCGGAGGCATTCGATATTAAGTAGCATCGAATGTACCCCATATCTGTTAATAAGGAAGTTTTACTCGGAACTTGGTTTTTGTGTTAATAAATCAATGGCTTTTCAAGCCTGTTTAATAAACCATAAAACTGTTAAAATTAAATTTATTATGAATCTTGTCTTTTCATGGGGATAGGACGTCCTATCCGCTCTTAGGACGATGTTTGTTAGAACTGTTGCTGAACGATGGCTGTTTTCATTTAAAGAACATAAAAATAACAAGCTTTGAAAAGGTCCTAAACTTTGACTTTCTGTGATGTCGATAAGTACACAGTGTATAATAAAAAAATTAATGCATAGGGTTTAAAGTTGAACGAAATTAATAATACAGATTTACTTTTTCAGTAATTTATTTTCCTTTCGCACATATTTTTTACAGATTAAAAGCATAACACTTGATAAATTACCAGCCGAGCTTGTTACCATAGCCGCCGTTACCGTAACCTCCGTATCCGTAACCGGCGTTTCCGTAGCCACCGTGTCCGTAACCGCCATAGCTGCCGGATCCACCATAACCGCCGTACGCACCAGTCGCGTAGCTGGGAGAGTGCTCTTTGTAGACAGAGACAGAGGATACAGCATTACCGAGACCGCTGTAGCCATGGCCAAGTCCGTTGTAGCCATTGGAGCCATATCCGAGGCTGTTGTAGCCATGACCGCCATAGCCGCCAAGAGCGCCGGAGTAGCCTCCGAGAGCACCGGAGTAGCCTCCGTGAGCGCCGGCGTAACCTCCGTGAGCACCGGAGAAGCCACCAAGAGCACCAGAGTATCCACCCTGAGCACCAGAATAACCTCCAAGAGCGCCGGAGTATCCACCATGAGCGTAGTCACCTCCAGCAGCGGGGACAACTTTGGTCACGGAAGTGTATGAGGTGGCGGGGCCACCAGATGCACCGCCGTAGCCACTGGCGTAGCCACCGCCATAGCCACCGCCATAGCCACCGCCATAGCCACCGCCGTATCCACCATAGGCGCCATGGCCAGAGTACCCGCTGTTCAAGCCACCGCCGTACAGGTTACCTGCACGGGCCAAGCCGAAGACGCAGATAGCGACTGCGAGAATCTGTAATTAGTACAGACAATTAATGATAATGTACAAATTCAAGTAATGGTTTATACTGAATGTGGTCAATCATTCGTTTCTAGTCAGAAAATAGAGAAAACTATGGGTGGAAAAGTAATTGTATACAGGGTGAAATTGAAATGACTAATGTGGCAAATCTAGCTATGGGGCATCTAAGATTAACCCTAATCTTAGATGCTAAATTAGAAAAGATTGGTCTCACTAAAAGAAACCAAAAATTACACAAAGAAACGATTGTTTTGGAATGAATCCACTTATTTGAGCAATGTAATTAAGATTTAAACACTGTAAAATATTCAATTAGTTACCTTAGTGAACATGTTGCTGGTATCTTCAACAGTGATGAGTTGAATGTGTTAAAAGCTATTGTTTCACTCTTTTATATTAAAAATGTAGGAAATAAGTACTCTTTTTCAAGGTCCCTGTAGATTTTGAGAAAACCGGAGCGTAACGAAATTAATTAGGCTTACGTTTTAATGCAATGTTAACTAATGTATCCACCGAAATGAGACAGGCAATATACCACCTTATTGTCATGACTGAAAGAAGGTTATTGTATGAGGAGTAGCGAGATATAATCTTCAATTTATAATGTTATCTTGAGAATTGTTGTACAAGGGTTGGCATTAGAGTAAACTACAAAACGCGTAGTAATTGATTAGTTAATTATTCATTATGCTTATGGCCTTTTGATATGTGATAATTGCTTTGTTTCTTATATGATCTTCACGATCTTGATAAGCACATAGACGATTCAGAAGTTATGTTTTTAGCATTGGGTCACTTTGATCATGATAAGCTTCAATCATTCAATCGCTGTCCACAGCTGGACATAAGCCTCACCCAATCATCGTCACAATTATTAAAGCTTCAGTACAACAGCTTGCTAAATTCTCCATTGTATGGAGATGACGGTTGCGCTTGCACTGGTTGTGTCCTTGACACACAACAAAAGATTGTCGAGCAACTGGAGCGCGGTTGCTCATAAGTTTAATTGTAATAAGATCATGCACCTCGGGCGTTGATTTAAAACAATGGTTTTTAAAAAGCAACGGTCACACAAGGTGTGGTGTTATAGCTGACGGAGAAGACACTAAACTAAACTTAAGCTGAACTTTTTTAAAACCCGAGGGTACATATTGTACTACTAAGTAACCAGTTCGATATGTGTTAAGAAACATCCACATCCTTTAAGTAGATACCTATCACAAAAGCTGCTGTGCTTGTTATTTTCAGTGTGTAATTTGTATCTGCTATCGTTTTCTTTTCTAGTTTTGGGACCAGGCTTACAATAGTTTCAGTAAGTAGGTTGGTAGCTGTGCCAAAGGCCTAGCGTGCTTCGGAATCTTCTGGTCTCAGTATTATGGTGTAATTTTGTCATCATTGTTTACCATTTCATTTGTGTTTGTGTGTTTTCATTTTCAGTCAAGTCATAAATTGATTAGTGTCGACAAAGTCATGATCAGGATTATTACATCGTTACTTGAAAAAAAGCCATTACGTACATATAAATATTAAAATGTTAATAAAAACAAACATGTTTACATTTTCAAAACCAGAAAATCTTGTTTATGTGGCACATTAATTTGCTATTTATGTCTAACAAGAGGTTAATAGTAGATTTAGAAGAAGGATGCACTGATGACACGGTGATAAGATTTGATTGAAGGACAATGTGCATGGAGGCAGTGCTTGCTACCTAGTGTTATTTTAATTTGCTCTACAGTCCAATAAGATTTTAATGGCTCATGTTCAAATCATAATAAATCGTTTAAAAGGCATTGATCCGGTACTCAAGTATTACTTTTAAATTGTATCAATGTCTTTTTAATTGCACAAGGACTTGTTCTCAACTACAAAACTGCGTTTAAAAATTAAACAATTTCTTACTTCGTCAGGTACAAGTTTATTTAATACATAGAATAGCAACATTAAATCTGCTATAAATTAAAACAGCCATACAGAGAGAAATACAATATTTACAATTATTCAGAGTAAAATATTTTTGCTATATACAAATATACAACCGTTTTTGTTGCTTACCAGACGTATTTGGAACCATAGCTGTGGGGGTCACCATAACCGTAGCCAGAGCCGTATCCGTAGCCGGTGCTGGCTATAGAGCCAATATGGCCGGTGTAGCCGATCCCGCTATATCCGTGGCTGCCATATCCCTGGCTATAAGACACGGCTACAGGAGCAGCGTAAGTCGCAACTGGAGCGTACGACACAGCTGGTGCGACATAAGACTTCACAATAGTTGGTGCGACGTACGACTTCACAATAGGTGAAGAATGAACTTGGTAACGGGAGACAGTAGAAATAGCAGGAGCGTACGAAATAGGAACAACAGCTTTAGTCACAATGGGGGCGGCGACGACAGTCTTGACGATGGGAGCGGAGTACGCTGGGGCAACGTAGCCGGAGTACCCGTGGCCGTAACCGATGCCCGATGCATAGCCGAGACCGGCTCCGTAGCCGGATGAGTAGCCGGAGGAGTAGCCCAAACCACTACCAACCCAGCCGCTGGCGCGGGCAAAGCCGATGCAGCAGAGGACAGCGGCGAACTGAAATAATTAAAATATGGTAAGACACGGATCGAAACTGGATGGGGAGAGGCCTTTGCCCAGCAGTGGGATGACGCAGGCTAACAGTAACAGTAAGACAGAGATAAATGAAGAAGGATATTGGCTAACATTTTGTAGACTTCGGTTAAAAACGATGTAAATCTAACGCTATTGGAGCGCTTCCTATCTATGCAGATACCCTTAGTTAGAGAAACCATTCTCAATGTGATATTGGGTTCATATCGAGCAATTAAGACGTATGCAATGCATCACCTGCCAAATTTTGCAAATGATCTGTTCTCAAAATATCTTTAGCATTACACACATTTGACACAGTATTAAATTACCCAATTATTTTCTCACATCTATGACCTTGTATCTTTATGGACCCTTTAATTGTTCACATAGCGTGTTGACTCGTAATTTTGCAGCTACTTGAAAAGTAGGCCCAAATCTCGGGCCATCTGCCGTCACTGGTCGTTAGGGTATACTTTCGAGGTCAGTACCTTGACAATTGCGAAACGAGACGCAAACAGGTGACTATCACAAGACAATCCACATTACTCTTCCACCTACGTACATTCATCACAGTTTTTATCACTTAAGCAATTATTATTTTTAATGGTGTTATCGTATTTTTTTCTTCATAAAGGCGAATCACGGAAATCTGTGTTTGAGAATTATTATGTTAAGTCGTATGTACGAGTATGTCTCGATGAATATAAGGCTTTAAATGACCGCTTGTATAGTCCAACGTATAAACTAACTATTCACCTTTCGGCAGATAAATTGACACTGGTAGAAAAGGAAAGATGCTGCTTCACATAGATTTTGAAGCTATTTGAATCAATTAACACTTAAACCTTTATCTAAATTAGTATTTATGATGTGATGAAGCAATAACAAGATAGATTTAAATAACAAACAGCAGTGACGGATCGATTTGCTTCGCAAGGACTCATTTCACTCTTGTGACTTGTGCAAGATGTCCAAAACTTGACACTTGTGAGTTTAGATCTAGATAAACATAGCAACTTGACTTGTGTAGGTACGACTATGGACTATATTCGAGACCTATTGCGAATAAGTAAATCTGTCCAATGCAGATAAGTACTGATGGGCCGAAAGTCTGAGAACTAGTCTTACCAAGGAGTATTGTATTACCCAGTACTAACTGGGTTGTGGAAGTCTGATAGACAGTCGCTCCATGTCAAATACTGGTATTCACCTGCATCGGGTTAGACTGGAAGCCGACAACAACGCCAAAGCCGACCAGTTGGGAAAAGGCTAGGCACATGATGATGATCATCTAATGCAGATATGTCGGTGGAATAAACATAATCAAGGTTAGGACCCTACTAGTTGACAACAAGAGCTAGATTACAATGAATGGACAGAAGAAACAGTAAACCGACAATAAGATAATGGTGCAGCTGCACTTTGAAGAGGAATACGACAGTTTACATATAATTACACCAACAGATTTATATGGAAATAATTGACTCCCAGTAATTTTGAAACGCACAGTACACAAGAAAAGGTCAGGTCGGTAACATCAAGTGATTGCAGGACATGCACATTGCAGGACATATTAAGGGGAATATCTTACTTATTAATTCGCATTAGACATTATGATTAACGATCGAGCTGATTGCATATGTGACAGACATTATGAAAGCTGTCTCCTCTAAAACCGGTACTGATTGATTTGCTCAAAGGCCAGAGTTACTTAATAAGAATTGGGTTAGGCAAGCCTTTGAACAGATTCTGAATAGGCAAATAGGCTGATCTGGTTCAGCTTTGAAAACCAGTGAAGTGTGACTGGCGATTCTATTGACAGTTGAACGTGTAAACAGATTGGACTCATGTGTAAATACTAGTCAATAGGAAAACTGATTTAAACGAGTTTAAATATTAACACTATATCTAGAAGTTGAGCAACTTCTAGATACAGTTGGTAAACTCATTACTAACTGTCCTATAGACCGAAATTAAAAGTTAGACGCGCAGATCAAAAGTTTACTCATTATTTTGATAAATGATACAAATAAATGGAACGAATGGTAATGTTCAGCCTAAAATTAAATGGTTACAATAATAATTGGTATATAATAATTACGCAATGATTTGTTAGCGCCGTAATTAAGGCACTAATAACCCATTTAATAAAGAACCTGAACAGTTGAAAACAAATAACATTTAAAATTATTATAGCGTTAGTAAACCAAAAGAAATACATCATCTAGGTAGGTTATCTTCTCTTTGTTATCAACAAACCTTTTCCCAATATCTATGTTGGTGTCGACTTCCAGTCTAACTGGATGCAGCTAAATACGAGTATTTTACATATAGTGACTGCCTATCTGACCTCTACAATTTAACTTAAGTAGTTAGTACTGGGCCACTGACTACTTGTAAACACTGCCATAGATCTACAAATGACAGCCGGGACCAACGGCTTAACGTGCTTTACGTGGCAAGGACGGAACTCAGTGTGGTCACCCATCCACGGTCCAACCTTAACCCCCACCCGACTGGCTGTTGTTATTTAGCCACGATAGATCAGACGAATCATCGACCCGCCTTTGTTTTCAACAAACGTTAGAAACCTTGTATACTTTTTAATAAAAGGGAATCGAAAATATCGCTATTATTTTATTATGTCACCTCTTATTCATTTTTTAAATCTTATAGAGACAATCTTTATTCATTTTTAGGGTTCCGTAGTCAACTAGGAACCCTTATAGTTTCGCCATGTCTGTCCGTCCGTCTGTCCGTCCTCGCTTAATCTCTGTGACCGTTAGCACTAGAAAGCTGAAATTTGGTACCAATATGTATATCAATCACAAAGTGGTAAAATAAAAATTGGAAAAAATGTTTTATTAGGGTAGCCCCCTATATGTAAAGTGGGAAGTGATTTTTTTTTTAATTTCAACCCTAACGTGTGATATATTGTTGGAAAGGTATTTAAAAATGAATAGGGGTTTTCTAAAATCATTTTTTGATAATGTCAATAATTTCGGAAATAATCGCTCCAAAAGTAAAAAACTAACTTTTGAACCATAAGTTTAGAAAATATGAAAAAAATCTGAAAAGTAGAACTTTATAAGGACTTTCTAGGAAAATAATTTTGAACTTGATGGAAACAACAGTTTTTGTACAAAAAAGACAAAAAGTTGTACAAAATAATTTCGCGCGGAGCGCTGCTGGAGCGCGAACATAATGGATACCCACCTATAAACTCATAAGTGGGAACACTTATTGTGACGGACGGGAAACTACGGAACCCTACACTGAGCGTGGCCCGACACGCTCTTGGCCGGTTTTTTAAACTTTCGGTCCGCACAAAGCGTCCTGCTCCATATTTTATTTTAATTTGTATTTCTTTTTTCGGAAGATTGAAGGATATTTCTGCATATCAGAAAATTAAGGAAAAACAATAAAAACTGTATTATGGATATACTGTTAATACACCTCTATTTATAATCTTCTCTGACAAGGCACTACCATATTTGACTCAGTGTCGATAAAGTTAAGACTATTGTTTGATTGTGGATTGATAATTTTGAAAAAAATATTATCCAAGTTTAAAACATGAAAAAATACGGCCAAAACGAAACGGCCCGTCGAAAGAAAACCATAAAAGTCAGTTCACTCTCAAAATTATTTCCACATGCCTGAGAGAAAAATTAAATTCTGGCATAAGCCCAAAACTGTGCTAACGTCACCGTTTCACTAATCTAGATGTTCGTAACTTAGGACGTATCAAATACATATTATATGGTAGCCTGTAGTATGACATTGTTCAGGCTTTTGGACTGGATTTTCCTTTAGAATTTTTTCAGTTGAAGCCCAGAGTTGAAATTTGTGCTTGGTAAATGGCAATATGTAACCAGTCTTACCAAGTGGTATCGTATTACCCAGTACTAACTGGGTTGTAGAGGTCCGATAGGCAGTCGCTCCATGTAAAATACTGGTATTCATCTGCATCCGGTTGGACTGGAAGCCGACCCCAACATATTTGGGAAAAGGCTAGTCAGAGAGAGAAATGGCAATGTTACAATATTGGAAACACAATACTGGCTTCAAAAAAATATAGCTATCGTAGCTCAAAAGGCTGCCCAACTCAAATGGGACTGGGCAGGACATGTCTGCCGCATGCCGGACCAACTGTGGGCCAAAAAAGCAGTAAACTAATGACATGATACAGTGAGGCGGGGTTGTGGCAGACGGCAGAACATGAAGGAGATAGCGTGACGAACTGGACAGATTCCGTCAGAACTGGAAGGAGAACGCGCGGATTCGCGAAGTATGGAAACAGTGGAAGGAGGCCCAGAAGTGGGACAGAGCAGTCTTGAAAAAAAAAATAACAATAGGCTTGCCTTCCGATGGAGAATTAACAGTAACATTAACTGACGAAATGTGCGTTAGCTATACACTTCTGCATACCTCTTCTCGAATTCAGGCCTGATGTAATGCAGGCTATCGGATCATGTAATGATATCCTTGTGCGGGGATGAACATTCTATTTCAAAGCTTTGGCAATTTAGATTGTTTGGATGAAATGTATCAGTTGTCAGCTAAATGTCAGATTCTAACACCTTTGAAAACTGATTAAGTACTCATGACAATCACTTACTGCAATGGTTTCGTTTAAGCACTTGTTGATGTTGTCAGGACTTGGACTGTCAAAGTTTTTCTTCAAGGGTTAGGCAGATGTGTTCTTTAGCGAAAAAAATATAATAGACTCAAAGCACTAATAAAAAATTCTATCGAAAACCCTAATTCCCAACAAAAAGAAAATATTGTAAGCGTAAGGAATGGCAAAACCCAAGGATTGGTCAGTCCAGAATCATCACCTACCTAGCCTTTTCCAAACTATGTAGGGTTCGGCTTCCAGTCTTACCGAATTAAGCTGAATACCGGTATTTTACATGGAGCGACTGTCAATCTGACCTCCACAACCCAGCTACTACTGGTCAGTCCAGGATAGAAACCAAAATCCTCATCCTCTGAGGCTAAGAATTATAAGTCACTTCTTTTAACACTAGAACTATTCACTGAACTTTGACACAACACGCAACACTATTCTTAAATTATGCCAATACATCCTTGAGATGCATTTCAAATGTTGGATATCACTATTCTTACCTTAGCGATCATTTTGATGTCGAATGTCGGAATATGATGTGTTGAATGTTAGCCAAACGAAAAATGTCAGCTTATATAGTTAACGAAATCTCAGGAAACAAAGCGGCCTCGCCATTGTCAAGTTTCTAGGTAATTTTAGTAAAATAGCGTATAATCGTACCACGAATGTTGTGTATAAGGTCTCTTTTAAAATTATAATTATTTTTTTAATATTATTATAATAATAAAAGAACTGAAGGTGAACTAATTTTCTGTATACTTAAATGTTTAATAATATAGGAAGTAGAATGTGGATGCGTTTTTATTTGTAGTGTTTGTAGTGTTGCAATATAATCTTTTACGGTTGTTTTAATTTTTCGAAATTCAGTTAATGCGTTGCTTGCACACAGTCAACACGGGTTGCGATTTAAAGGGTCATAAAAAATATCAGTTGTTATTTACATTTTGGCCGTGTAGGTAGGGTTTTGGAAATGTTGTATGTAACAGTTGTTTTTTTAATAACCGACGAATAATTGAGTTTTCCATCATCACGGATTCGTGTGTTCAGTGAGTTTCGAAGCTCTATTTGACTCTGTTGGTGGATGATTTTGGAAAAACTGTGATACACATGTCTCATAATTTTAATTGAAGAGTGTTTACACCAATTTTTATGTCAATCGACCCCAAGAATAAAAAGTTTCACAGAAAATTCAACCCCCATATTTCACCCTCTTAGAGGTGGAATTTCGAAAGGCGCGCGGATGCTCTACGCCGGGGGGAAACTCCACTGCCGCGGCAAATAGCCGCTCAGCGGACTGACCTCCGGCGGGATCTAATGTCGACATGGAGAGAGCGACTGTCGCAACCCCGTGCAGGGCACGCCACAATAGTGGCGATAAGTCACCTCTTTGAGGAGTGGCTTGAGAGGCACCACGGCGCCCTCACCTTCCGCCTGATGCAGGTACTCACCGGACACGGTTGTTTTAGGAGGTTCCTGCACCGAATCGGGCGGGAGGAAACACCCGGGTGTTACCACTGCTAGTGTTGACCGGAGGACACGGTGGAGCACATGGTGGAGGTTTGCCCCGCTTGGGCGGAGCACCGCCGTGTCCTCGTAGCAGCGATCGGCAAGCTCTCGCGTCCGGCCCTGGTTCAATCCATGGGCCGAAGCGAGAGGGAATGGAAAGCCGTCACATCCTTCTGTCAGTCATGCTAGCAAGGAGGTGGCGGAACGTGAGAAGGAACCTCACGTCCCAGCCGCCGCGGGAGACGCACCGGGCGACGGGGGCCATGTGGTGGCCCCCGGCCACCGTAGGCGCGGGCCTGTGGACGGTGAGCAATGGGCTAGCTCGCCGTCCGTCGGTCTTATGACGACAGGTCGTGTCGACGGCGCGTTCGCGTTTGTTCCACGCACGCCTCGAAGAGATGTCAGCAAAAAGGAAGGGGTCCGCAAGGGCCGACGCCTGCCGGGGCTGCGGGACTGTTCGAAATATATACCGCGGCCCTGGAACACAAAGGGCAATGAAGGAACATGGATGGGTTTTAGTCAGTAAAAGTCTGACACTCCCTTCCGCTCCGCCCAGAGCGGGAGAAGCCGATTGATGATTTCCCATCTGAAAAAAAAAAAAAAACGGGTGCAGCAGGCGGGGCAGCAGGAGGGGTCATTTGATGATTTCCCATCCGAACAAAAAGGGGTAGAATTTCAACAATATGTGTTGATATACAGTCATTCAGTCAACTGACTGAATGATATATCTTTGAATAGATTTTGAATTTTATATGTACAATATAAAAGACTAGACTAGACTTTGCCTGCGACTTCGTCCGCAAAAAATTGTTATAGCTCGGCATTGTATTATATAAATATTATTTAGCCTATAGCACCCACGACACGAATAATGTAGCTTTCTGCCAGTAAAAGAAATTTTAGAATTGGATCATTAGTTCCGGAGATTATCCCCTACACACAAACAAATTTTACCTCTTTATAATATTAGTTTAGATGTAATGTCTTTTTGTATTTGATGTACCAACAATTTTCATTATAACATAGTAGATAAAATATCCGAGAATTAGGCTCTTTTCCAAGGTGCTATAATATTCAAAGTAAAAGACGTAGGCACTAAGGCTTTGACTTTTCCAGAAGGCTACATAAATACTCTGTAGTTTATGATAATGTTTATTTGGTTCTTTTTCCCCGAAAGGTTTAGTCTAAAAGGCTAAATAAAGGGTTTGGCAGAAGTGTACCTAATAGAATACCCACATTTCACCAGATATGTTTAAATCCCATGTTATTGGGATAGGAATGGTCTATTGCCCTGAAACTGACACAAGTAAAGAGTCCGTAGCGGCTTAGGGAAAAACCCAAAAACACTTTGCCCGACTTAGGAATCGAACCCAAGACCTAATGCTCATGCAGTAGCACTTGCGCCCACCTGACCAACGAGGCAGCAAATGTGCTAAAATGTTTTTTCAAGAATAGTACCTATGCCTTTTATCTATCTGGATTTCAGCCTGTCTAGTCTTTGTAGCTAGTGTTTCAATTGAGGTGCATATTTTCCACTTTATTGTTAGTTTTATACACGACTAGCGGGCGTCACGCGGTTTCACCCGCGTAATTCCCGTTCCCGTGGAAGTACGGGGATAAAATATAGCCTATGTTACTTGCTGATAATGTAGCTATACATTGCTGCAATAATTTTTCAAATCGGTCCAGTAGTTTTTAAGTTAATTCGTTACATACAAAAATACAAATCTTTCCTCTTTATAATATTTTTAAGTATTGTTGAAGAAGAAGAAGATTGATAATGTCCCATGGGATCTTACTACCGGGATAAAAAGTATTCTATGGTTTAATCCAGGTTATAAACTACCTTTGTGCAAAATTTCATCCAAATCCGTTTAGTAGTTTTTGCTTAAAAGAGTAACAAACATCCATACATCCAGACATCCAGACATCCATACATCTTCACAAACTTTCGCATTATATTATATTTCGTATTATATATTTATGGTTTTAGTTCGGTAGTATTTTATGCAGTAGGCAGCACTCGGTAGTAACAATGATGCCTCATGCCATTCAACAGGGTACAAAACCAGACCTACAAAAATAAGTGTGGATCAGTGGGCCATAGCTAACGTCTAATATTTATATCTAGTTCTAGCTTACACGTTCTAGCTTCAACCTAAGTCAAAAGTTCAATAACATTATAAAATCTACTAATTAGCATCCCGAGGCCGTTCGGACGCATATCCGATGACTCCATCGAACCTGTTATTGCAATAAATGTTTATTTATTTCAAAATAAAATAAATCATAAATTTAGATTTTTTAATTAAATTATTCTGATGCATGTTTTCTTGTCAAATAGTCGATTAAAGTATTAAGGGCTAGCTTCTAAAAGTATTATCAATTTTAATGACATTCGCATAGATTTTACGCCTTGTTAAAATATAGAGATTAATATTGATTTATTGGAAAAGCACAGAAACTGTATCAAAATCCATTGAGTGATATAGTTGGTCACGCATACAGACATATTATTTTATTATATAATATTTACTAATATTTTTATTAAATAAAATACGCTTTTGACTATTACTACTCATAATAATTATGTATAAAACTAAATCGTATAATCCATTATAAAAATCAATTAGTAAATAATTTAATTGCTTACATTAGTAAAAGGCAGATGACACAGATTATGCCGTCAATGTTACGACATTCTTCCTGTTTTGACACGTTGGGATCTAGATCTTGTTTTAAGTTTGCATTAGTTGGCAAGTTCCGGGTATCTATAAAAGAGATACAAGAAAGGATGATACATTAACCCAGCCAAAAAGTCCAATGGAGACGAGAATATAGAAATACTATGTAACTTACCTCTGAAATCGCAAAAAAAAATCATTTGCATCCGGTTAGACTGGAAGCCGACCATGATATGAAAGATAAAGGAGTAAATGATTGCGTGACGGGTGACAGTCCCGGCTGCCGCGGGAGACGCCCCGGGGGTCGGGGGCCATGTGGTGGCCCCCGGCCACCGTAGGCGCGGGCCTGTGGACGGTGGGCTATGGGCTAGCTCGCCGTCCGTCCGTCTCATGACGACAGGAATTGTCGACGGCGCGTTCGTGTTCCACGCGCGCCTCAAAGAGAGTCAGCAAAAAGGAAGGGGTCCGCAAGGGCCGATGCCTGCCGGGGTTGCGGGACTGTTTGAAAGAGATACCGTGGCTTCGGAACATAAAGGGCGATGAAGGAACATGGATAAGTTTTAGTCAGTAAAAGTCTGACACTCCCTCCTGCTCCGCCCAGAGCGGGAGAAGTCAATTGATGATTTCACATCCGAAAAAAAAAAAAAACAAAACGGGTGCCAGAGGAGAATGGTGGAAGAAAAAAACGTGTTGCGCCGGACCTAAGTAACATGGGACAAGGGTACGAAAATTATGATAAGACTGGAAGCCAACCCCAACATAGGTACACACATCAAAAAAAGTTTGCGATCACTTTGAAAAACCGAAATCTTTTTTGTTACGGTAGATTATAATAGGATTTCTTCTTCTTTTTAGATTATTTATTTAAAAATATAAATTTAGAATATAAAACAATAAAACAGTAAACAAAACACACAACAAATAATTTTTCTTGATTATGTTCAATTTAATAAATTATATCAGCTTAGGCTAGTAATCACAAACGTTTTTTGATGTGTTTATTTGTTCTCTACATTTTGTCGATACAAGTGAAAACGCCCAACAATGCCCTCTTTTGTTTTAAGATAAATGAATAAGTCAACAATAGAAAATATGTAAAAATATATATATATATTTTTTAATATTATTTTAGATTAAAATATTTAAAAATTTAATCAATGTGTATAGAAATAAATAAAGGAAATAGTCAACCATAGAAGATTTTGTTTCTTTCGCCACCATTCAGATAATAATTAGTCATAATAGGCCACTACTTTGTGTGTGTAATCTTGTAATAATATTGTTTCAAGCCAATTTTTTTTTTTATTCGCCATCTACAAATCCTGTGTAACAATGAAAAGAAAACCAACAACTTATATAAGCTTATGTACAAATAATACCTAGGTATGTAGTAGACCACACGCTTGCAGGATCAAAGGTGTTAAGTAAATGGGCAGTTAAATGGACAGATTAATCTACCTTATCAGTTTTTGTTATCTCTCTAGTAAGACACTGACGAATCTAGTTTAAATTAAGGAAGTGGCGCTCGGGAAAATCTGGGATTTGATTACATGCGGACTATTGCACTTACTAGACTTAATGTTTTGATCCGATAGCACAAAACATATATCAATACGCCTGTAACTCCCGTAGGGTTAGGGACCGGTTATAAATGTAGTGTTAAAAAAATAAAAATGTTCGAATCACCACAAGAAGAGACACAAAAATAGAAAATAATTTCTAATAAATATTCATAGAAGAATCTTATATACGTAATAGGGGGCGAGCCAACACAGGATATGCCACACGTTCTCTCCTGCCCGTCGTGCACCACTAATTGCACCCTCCAGGACTTGAATGAGGTAAACAACAGAGCAGTCCAGGTTGCTATGTACTGGTTGGACAAAATCTGTGTCATCGATTCAAGAATAAGAAGAAGGGGCGAGCCATATAGTCATCAAATCGAGACTCAATGACTGCTACTGAAAAAAATAGAAAACCTAGTAACAATTTTACCGACCCGGGAATTGAACCCAGGACCTCACGATGCTATATAGACACTTCGAAAAGTATTAAAGAAGAATAACATAAAGTAAGAAAGAAATAAAATAAAATAATTGGTGCCTAAAGTAACCCCGTCGGTTATTTAACACACACATAAAAAGTTGAACGGTTTTGGATGAAATTTGGCACATGGTTAGGTACTCATGACATGGTCCTAGGTTGTCCTGGCATAAAATTCATCATCTGCCTAGCCTTTTCCCAACTATGTTGGGGTCAGCTTCCAGTCTAACCGGATGCAGCTGAATACCTGTATTTTACATGGAGCGACTGCCTATCTGACCTCAACAAGCCAGTTAGTTCCTACTGAGTAATGAGTACCCCTTGGTAAGACTGGTTGTCAGACTTTTTGGGCCACTGACTACCTGTAACGACAGTCAAAGATCTACAAATGACAGCCGGGACCAACGGTTTAACGAGCTTACCAAGGCACGGAAGAATCTCGGTAGGTAATCACCCATCCACGGATGAACCTAGGCCAATGCGGCTTAACCTTACGGTGGACACGAGCGGCTGTTATTTTTTTTTAATAAATATCGCTAAACATTAACACACAGCGCCATCTAGTGCCACACTAAGCAACGAGGATTTTGTCGTGGACACCAGATGGACACCACCAGAAAACATACTTATTATACATTTGACTCGGAAACAAATGTCCATGCTCATCACACAAACATTTGCTCCAACCGGGATTCAAACCCGGGACCCTAAGAACCGCTGCGCCATTCGGGTCGTTTAATTATTATTTAGCCACGAGCTCCTCTCAGCCAATTAAAATAATACACAAATAAAAACAAATACTTTCAATAAAACACAATCTAATTACCTATATCAGTGTATTATTAATATTCTGGGGTCAACAGCTGCAAAAAGGTCGCTGACCCATAGGCCTACTGGGTGGCTCGATAGCAAGTCACGACAAAAACTAGGTACCCACGTCAATGTGTACATGTATTTTGTAATAAGTTCAGCTAGCCACACTGCTCTGCCCTGCGGCGACGTCTGTCTACAAATTAATATTATATTTTATTTTCTACATGACTAATGATCTTAAACGGTAATTAGACAGATTTGTTTTATATTAATTATTAACTGAAATAGTTTGATTGAGTTTATTAGATTGTTGATTGGTACCTTTTAGCTCAAGTTTCAATGGTGTAGATTGATTTGGCTTTGATTTGATAAGATGATTACAGTAATCTTAGTATCGCATGGTATTGCATAGTCCTGAAGCACTTATATTTGCATGATTTTTTTTCATCACTCTAAACAAAGCGTATTAACATCAGAAATCTCAAGGTTCTATTCTGGGTCCGTTGTTATTTGTTTTATTTATAAATGACATTAAATTTTGTTTTCATAATTCTAAATTTCTTCTTTATGCGGACGATTTAAAGGTTTATAAAAAATTTCAAATAAACAAGATTGTATTGATTTCCAGCAAGATTTGGACCGTTTCTCAAACTATTGTGTTTCCAATAAGCTTTATCTTAGTCTTCCAAAGTGTCACGTTATATCGTTTACCAAAAAGAAAAATAAGACTGAATTTAACTACTACCTTGCTAATACAATTATAGATAAAGTTACTTCTCTCCGTGACCTTGGGGTTCAGCTGGATTCAAAGCTCCATCTAGATGATCATATAGATAAAATAGTTAGTAAGGCTTACCAAATGTTCGGTTTCGTAATGAGAGCATCTACGGAATTTCGTCGCCCCTCCACCTTTCTGCATTTATACAAATCCATAATTAGGCCACAGCTAGAGTTTGCTGTATCGATATGGAACCCTATATACAAAAAATATAATGATACTTTGGAGCTGGTACAACGCAAATATCTTCGTGCTATAAACTACAGATGTTTCGGAAAAAAGGCTCATACCACTTACTTCTTAGGAAATACGATATCCTAACCTTGCAGTCAAGACGAATGCTTCTTGATGTCATGACTCTGTTTAATGTGTGCCGCAATAAATTTGATTGTCCTGATTTGGTAAAGAATCTATGTTACCTTGTTCCTCGAACAGTACATGTACGTGAGGTGCGCGCACGGCGCTTGTTTGCTACTAGCTGTTGTAAATCTAACGCTGGCTCGCGCGCACCCCTTCATCGCTTGGTTGAGACTTACAATAATGAGTTTAGCGTAATCGACATACTTTTCCTCAGTAAAAACGTATTCAGGAAGCAAATCCGTACAATTCTTAAGGATCGGCAGTCGACCATTGTGATGTAATGTGTGTTTATATCAGTGTATATAACTAATGTAACTTTTTGTATATTGTGCATCGCGTATTGCTTATTGTAAAACTTTTTATAATAACTGTTATTTTAGTTTACTTCATAAACAGTTCAGTCTCTCTAGTTGTATAATTATTTATAGTAATCTGTGGAAAACGTAGTGGGTAGCATATTTATAATAGTTTTGTATGTAATCCTTATTAGATACCTGTAATATGTTACTGTTTGTTTTTCCTAAATAAATAAATAAATAGCAAAGTGATTTTTTTTTTAATATCTATTAAAAAGACTAAATTATAAGCATTTGAAACTGCTGATTATACAGCGAATGACGTCATTCGCTGCATCGACATACAAAATCCATACTAAATTCCGTTTATCTAGAAAGAGATAAAAACAAAAGTTTAAATGGCAACTGGTATAACTTTTGTGTTGTTTGACCGATTTACGTCTTGTTTTCGCTTCTTGTCATTATTTTTACAGTACTTTAACATTCCGTTTCAAATAAAAAAAAGAAAATGTATGCATATTATAACAGAACATCAGGCCTCTAATCTCCGAAGTGTTAATCAGAGGCGTACCTAATAGTACACCCACGTTTCGTCAGTTACGAGTATGTTTAAGTCCCAATTCCCATGTAATAGGGGGCGAGCAAAAACCGCGCGGCTCAAAGAGATGTCAGCATCATACTGGTAGGGGGGGGCAAGGGCCGATGCCTGCCGGGGCTGCGGGACTGTTCGAAAGAGATACCGCGGCCCTGGAACACAAAGGGTTAAGAAGGAAAATGGATGGGTTTTAGTCAGTACAAGTCTCACTCCCTTCCGCTCCGCCCAGAGCGGGAGCGGTCATTTGATAATTTCCCATCAGAAAAAAAAACCCGGGAATCGAACTCAGGACCTCATGCTCAACCAGTAGACCAACGAGGCAGTCGCTGCTCATAATTATATTTGTTTTACTAAATACCTAGCTACTGCTATCAAAAAGGAAAAAAATACACGTAAAGTTATGTTAGTACAAAGTTGCAATGCCCGGACAGTGGGACCAGATTTCATTATATGTCAATAGGGATAACAAGTTTGTGCGTTCACATGCAACATGTGTTGTCACAATAAAAGATAGGCCTTTATGTGACATCGCACTTCTATCTCGTTACTTCTTGTCTAAATTATTACTCAACTCAACATTGTTTCTGTCTAAGTAAATTGTGTTGCAAGTGTGTTAGAAGATTCAGTTCTTGTTGCTCTTAGTTATGGCTTCCGAGTCAATTTATGCTGGTGGGTTTTCATTTTGGCAGTACTGAATGTAAGTTCTGTTTGATATCTAATGCAGTCCTTTGAACTTACTTTGATTTTTACTTCGGATTTGCATGTGCTGGGTAGCTGGTAAATACTAAAATATGGCACACTCAATTTAACTATTTGAACCTCGAATTATGTAAAAAAAAAAAACTTTGAAGTGCACCAAAAAAAACTGAAGTTACGACACTAACCAAAAATCTAACAGAAAATATGGACAGACAAATATTTCACGTTATGAAACAAAAAAAAAACAAAAACAGAACTTTATACACCAATCATAATGATGAATATCCGTAATATCTAGGTTGAACAACTCTCCTACAGTTTATTTACTATACAAATAAATAAGTAAAACCCTCCTTCATATACAGAGCTACGTAATAAACCGAAAAATACTCATATGTTTTGGCAATGTACCAAATCTGTGTTTTTTCCTAGATAAATTGTATCACCACCATTAAATAACTTTGTATTCATAGCGGATGTGACTAGTTTGTGAGGTATTATACCTAAATCTGGTGAAAATATTTGTATTTTTATGAGATTATTAATAGAGAACATTTTGCAACTATCAATAGTATTAGGTATAGCCAAGCTTAGGGAATAGAAAAACGTGATTTCGTTATTCAAAAGACTAATTCCTTAGGGAATAAGAAACGTACCTCCTGTCATTGTGCCCGGTTGATGGTCATGGGCTCGTCCCTATTACATGAGACTTTAACATAAGTATACCTCTGCGTTAGTCTTTAGGAATTACAGGAGCGATGTTATTTTATGTTCTCTTCACATTATATGCATATGGTATCTGTAAATAAGTATCTAGTTGTCATTTTATTCCTTTCCATCGTTCACTCAAGAAAAATCAAAGAGAAAAAATTACAATAGGCATGACGACAGTATCAAAAAAATGCAGATCTATTTAGTCCGTCAGTTAGAGTATTGGAAATTAATGGACACGTATTTTTTTGTTTTTGTAAATCAATGATTATTGACAAAGATAAAACGAATCAAAACTCAGGAGTGGGGGCTCGTGACGTCAGAACTAGCTAAAAATTATATCAAGGCGTGACGTATTGAGTATTTTAAAAGCGTCATATCTCCGTCATTTTGGTTTACGTTACAAAAGAAATAACACAGGTCAAATATTTTTTGATAATATAACTGACGGACTAATTAGTTTTTTTTTGTCGTCTCGCCTATTCTCTTGAGGCAATGACATGTAATTCAGATTTAATAAAAACAGACATGTAACAGAGCGTCGAACATTAAAATGTAACCATTGTATTATGTTGACAACAACGAACCTTCTCATCATAACTTGAAATTATCACCATAAACATAAAACAGTTGTGTCACACATAACAAGCACTGGTACATCATAAAATTGTAGTCCAATTGACATGGTATTCAAAAAATGTACCCAGAAGCTGTTATTACTGAATGAACGCTGCGCGAGCAGGTTGCAGGCGTGTGCGCATTATTTGTGCAATAAAACTTATTTGTAAATGTGAGAATTGAACAAATAATCAGATTGTTGACATGCCTTTTTTATTCGTTGGTATGTTATTGACTGGTTACATTACTGTCATATTATTGTTATTTAAGCAGTATATGAATCATTTATAAAGCTTTTTAAGTAATTATGTCGTGAGCTTTGTCGATACTTACCAAGGGGTATCTGCAATCCAGTACTAACTCGGTCTGGCTGGTGGAGGTCAGATGGGCAGTAGATTCATGTGAAATACTGGTGCAGCTGCATCCGGTTAGACTGTCGATGTCAATGATGTCGAGAGCTTTGTCATTTTGTCTGGTTTGATATATTTAATAACTAGAATTTCAATCTTATTCCATTAGAAATAAAGCGTGCATTCATTCGTGAGTATCGTAAAAGGTAAAATAAAAATAACGTAATGAGGTTGGATAGTACGGTCGACCAAGCTATTTGGTTTACATTTTACTATGTAGTTTGCCGTGTGGTATCCGGCAGAGTAGAATAGAACCAACCCATTACACTCACAGGTGTCGTATAAGGCGACTAATGTCTGAGGCAGAACACCTTGCGCCTCCGTAGACCAGAGAATGGGCAGCAGCGTTTTCTGTTAGTCTTTCATCACTGCGATCTCCAATCCGCCTGCCAAGCGTGGAGATTACGGCAAATTCCTCCCATCATGGGAGAGGCTTATGTCCAGCAGTGGACGTTATGGGCTGTTGTAGTAGTAATATGTAGTTTGCATGTTAGAATGTAAACCAAATAGCTTTGCCGACCGTACTTTCCATTCCTTTTTCTAACACTAATATTTTTATTACAGAAGACATTGAAAGGTCTTTGCCCCAAACACAAGCCTCGAAAACAACCCACGACAACGGAATAATCGGGCGATTTCCTTCAATAATTTCATCAGTACTCCTGTCAAGGTTACCGAGATCAATATGACTTTAAGACGTAAAATTTAACTGTGTGTTTCTATAAATAGAACTGAGAATAAGTAGCTCAATGCCGTCAAGCCAGTAAGTACACGCATTTCTCTTACTTCTAGAACTTAGCAATCAAATAGCTCATAACATCACGCCTGTAATCCCCGAAGGATTGAGCAGATGCGTACCTAAATAGTACACCGACATTTCGCCTGTTATGTTCATTGCCATTATTGCCATCAACTGGGCGCAAATCCAGACTCCGTGCTGCTACTGACAAATTCCTGAAAAACCTAATATCACTTTGCCCGACCTGGGAATCGAAGCCAGGACCTCATGCTCAGCAGACGTGCTTGCGACCTTTATACCAACGAGGCAGTCTAATAACTCAGATATTTTTATTTCAGTGCATAGATCAGCATGGGAAATAAACGTTTAATATAATCACTTAGTAATGTAAGTCATTGCACAGCTCTAACTACTCGTACTAACATACAGGTACTATTAAAATCTAATCTGTGTCAAGTGAGAATTTCGTAATGATTCTATGAAATAACACATTTTGGTCCTAGAGTCCGCAATTATCTTCTATGAGTTACATGTCACGTTCACGAGGCTTGGGTGGTATTTTATGATAAGAGACATGTTAGATATGTTGTGGAATCTTTCATAGTCTTATAACATCGGATCATGAGGGATGTCATTATCATTACCATTTCAACCTAAATGCTCCCACTGTTGGTTTCTCCCAAGCGCTGCTTCCAAAGTTACTAGCAAAACTTATGAATAATACGGGTGCCAAGGCATTTAATGTCGATTACCTGTCTTTTGCTGGCAAAGAAAGTATGTGACACACAGATAAACTCAATCCATAGAAATTATTTATAAAATATGGTCCTTTTTCTTGAAACTTCCAAAATGAATAACAACCAATTTTGTGACACATAATGTCTTGTCACAGTTAGTGCGTGATAAGCTTGCAAGTAGCGTGACGTAAGACAAGGCTAGTTCCCATACTTTCGACATCAATTCACCTTGTTCAAGACAATGCCGATGATTATAATGAAACCCATCAAGATATTAACACATCATATCGTTATAAATTGTCGGAATTTGTACGGAATTATAATTATAGTCCAATTAGAGCATTTTTTTCTTGTAATTAAAGGTTTTCAGGCTTTAAGATGTTATTATTTGTTATATCTTAAACTGTTTTGATGAGATCTTTAAATTAATAATATATTCTAAAACACTTCCTTTCTTTTTTTAATGGTTGATGTTATTAAGTAAATTTTTAGTAATATAATAAATTCGGAGCGGATTTTCCTTTTTGATAATATAGCCAAAGTACGACCAAATTTTCGTATTCGTAAATATTGATTTATACAAAAACATCCTACTTCTATGTACCCACAATAAATCCCTTTCTTTCTAAGGAACAGCCATATAAATTGAATGTGCTCAGATAGGAAAGGAGCTCGTAAATCTACCCTTCCGCCTATGTAATGAAAAACTAAGATACGAATAAACAAGATTATTTTGAATCAAACAAAAATACCATTAACTGTTTACTGCTAATTTCTTTCATTTTCCTTCTAGTTGGTAGTGTCCTACTTTAAAAATAGTTTTTCACCTGATTGCAGAAAATATATAAACCTCTCTAGTTTTTTCTTGTAGATGCAATTCACACACATATTAGTCATTTTATAAATTTTATTCTCATTGTATAAAAGTATATATACAAACATAAACAACTAATTTGTACAGTCGATAAGGTGATCACCAGCCGTAGTTTGAAAGGCCGTTGTATGCCACATGGGAGACGGCGGGAGCCGCGGAGTAAGACAGGGACTTGTACACTGGGGCAGCGGCGTATGAGGCGTAAGACGGCGCAGCGTAAGCCGCAACGGGAGCGGAGTGCGCGTATGTCACAGCAGGAGCGTAGGACTTAGCGTACGCCACGGGAGCAGCGGCGTATGTGGCGACGGGCGCAGCGTAGGCTGCGTGCGTAGCGTAGGCAGCGGGTGCGGCGTAGGCAGCAGGAGCGGCGTAAGTCGCATGCGCGGCGTAGGCCGGAGCGGCGTAGGCCTGAGTGGCGTAGGTTGCTACGGGAGCGGCGTGCGCGGCGTATGTGGCTACGGGAGCAGCGGCGTAGGTGGCGACGGGAGCGTAGGACTTAGCCACCAGAGGAGCCGCGTGCGCGGTGTGTGTGGAGTATGATGAGATGGAGGAGACTGCAGGAGCGACCGCCTTCACCACGGGGGCGGAGTATGTGAGGGGGGCGGAGTACGCTACGGCCGGAGCCGCGTAGCTCTTGTAGACAGGAGCTGCGGCGTATGTGGCCACGGGGGCGGCGGCGTAGAGGCCACCAGCACGGGCTGTCGCCAACGCGCACAAAAGGACTAGTAACTGAAACAAAAGTGAGATAGAATAAATAACACGAAGACACATGTACGCACAGGCTTTCTATATTTAGGGCGTGTTTTTAATATTGCACAGTTGAATGTCATAAAGTCGAACTAAATGTCTATAATTTTTTTAAGAAATATCTAGAAAAGTTTTGTATTGATAAAGACCTTTCTTATTCATATTAAAACAGCTTTTCTACCCTTTTATATAATTATAATCATACATTTTATTTAAGAGATAAATTTGATAAAATTATAACACTAAAAAAGCCAATTGCGAAAACTTAACCAATATTCGCAAAATTCTTAATAAATAAAACTGCACAGAATACTATAAAACAAAGTACCTTAGCAGCCATTATGATATATAAAATCCACTAAGGCAAGTGATACGGTCTGTGTACATACAAGCACTTATATACTAGTCTCGTTGCCCCCGCGAGCTCAGACGTAGGTACCAAATGTGGTCTAGTATCGCAATTTAAACTTAGAACCCTGTCACACATTGACCGCCTAAAATGGCCACTTACTAACAAGTAACTTATGTATGCTAACTAACAAATTATACCATTATGAGAATATTGAGAATTATAGATTTTTTGGTACCAAAGGATAAAATGTGATTTGTGAAAGTCACAGGAAATTATTTATACAACCTTTAGTACGAAAATGTATCAATTGAAAAGTATAAGGTTCTTTGATTCAATCTTTAAGTTTTGGAGAAACCAACTAAGATAGTCGTTATATAGTCGTGATAGTCGTCAAAGGCCAGAAAATGACGACCTGTCTTACCAAGGGTATTCTATTACCCAGTACAAACTGGGTTGTGGAGGTCAGACAGGCAATCGCTTGGTTAAACAGGAAACCCCAACATAGTGTGGAAAAGGCTAGGCAAGTGATGATGCAGAGAAACCAACTTTAACTATATTTTATTTAAGCTCATCGTAGCATTTGGAAGCAAACTAGATGGCACGTCAAAATATCTTCTTTTACATTGTTATTTTTTTCTGTTACAGAGAGGAGGCCTAACGGAACATTGTAGACTCTTTATTTTTGGTATTTTTGTACGTAGAAAAAAAACTCAAGGATTCTATCAACATAGTAGAATGTCATGGTGTCTAGGTCCTCAGGAAGTGCTTGCGAAATCATTCAATGTCCTTAGTCATGTATCAGAAGTTATAACCGTAGCTTCATAAATGAATCACAGTTCCAACTAATTGCCAAGTTCCTGAACATTTAATAGTAAATAAGCAGTTTCGAAATCACACTTTATCTATGAATGAACTCCTCAACTTGTAACTTCCTGCATAGTCAGGGGTGGTACACAAATACTCGACATGATTTGGCATAGTCGGGTAGTTAAATCGAATATAATGTCGATTACCAAACTACTCGGCTTTGCTCAAAATGAGCCGAGGCGACCCGAACAAGATTCAGCCATGGGAGAAGCTGAAACGGGTTTGCAAATCAGCACAGGCCGAAGGAAAACCGACGAATTATAATAACAGAAACTTATTGTTTTGGGAAGGCTGATATATTGCCGATTCGAATGTGCCGATCCAAACATGTGGGTAACATCCCTCACAGTTTCACTCAGAACACTAATCTATCTGACGCCTCATTAATTTGTCTCCATTATAAACTTTGCGATAGTATAGCTACTACTATCCTTATCTAGCTGATCTCCTGATACTGGTATATTTAAAAGCACACAGAGGTAATACTTACATTGCGAAAATCGACGTTACCTCTATGGCTTAAAGGCGCTGTCAATATCAAATTGTTCCCACTGATGTACATAAGCAGTTACAATACCGCTCATTAGTTTCATGATCGATTTCGATGAAGAAATTAATATTGTCAAGTTTAATTAGAACCAACTTATGAGTCTATCAACTGTGATACCTAGATATTTAGTTTTGCAATCGCTTTTTGGTTTCGGCAAATGTTATATTAAGTCGTGTTTTATAATGTACCAGGCAGTTTTTATGTGCAAAATGGACCTTAGAGAACATTAGGTTTTACAGCGTGATACCACCAGGAGAATATTAACAAAGAAAGAAAGAAAAAAGACATAAATAGGTTCTCTCTTATCCCGGCCTTTTTGGTGACTGCTACAATTAAAGTCTGCAGAGAAAATGTCAAAATGACCCTACTTAGTGACAGAAGGGCTAGCCAACTGAAAGTAGATGCTATTGATTTAATTGACGATTACTTTACTTCTGAGTCGTTGAACTTTAGAAAGGGTAACTGAATATTAATACAAAAATCTTTCATAAATCAACTTGAAAGTGTCTCCAAACAGCCTTGAGAAATCCTTTTTATTTCACGACATCCTTATTTCTCTTGAATCTAGATAACAAAGTGTTGATTCTTGCTTCAGATAATATTTTACGACAGCCCAGCTTACTTTGTGGCGTGAATATATAGTTTCATACGAAACTTTAGTATCACGTTATGCAAGCTTATGAGTGCTTTTGTCTAAGGGCAACATACTGGTATTTCAAACGACTGGCTTACATGTATCTAGATCACTTAGGATTAGGCTGTTTGTGAGAAATGAATAAACGTTTGTGCTGCTTTTTAGTTGTCAGTCTTGGTATGATCATGTAATGAGGAGAAACGATAAGTGATGAATTTTTATAATGATAGAGAAGCAGAGCAACAACAAAGAAAATATGAGGATTAATAAAAAACCTTTAGAAAGATTAAGACAAATAGATTAAGGTAAAAATCATCAAAATCGGACCACGCGTTTGGTGTCCAGAGCGCCACAAAGGAACACATACCTACATAATATAGGCTATTAAGGGCCTATACCCACTCAAATGGCTGAGCATGATTCTCCGTTACGCCTAAACTTTGAAATAAATATATGGTAAAGTTGAGGATTAATGCTAAGTACTATGTGTGACGAAAATACGATTCCAGAAACTTTTCTCGATAGAAAAAAAAACCAAAGTTACCTCCAAATCGAACAATAAACCGCTGGTATTCAAAAAGTACTTCAAATTAGATCATGAAACTTTGCATACTAACTAACTAACTATAAAGCAGGTCTTACTTATGTGTTTTACTTTTTTTGTAAATCGCAAAAAACCACTCACTTCGCACTATTCGGTCGGCCGCAGTGACTGACGTAACAACCGCTTTGTAGTGCAAGCTGATTAGAACTTTATTCTAACAGAATTTCAAACGAAGTTTTAACCACCACAAATAGAGTTGCTAATTTTAGGGTTAGAAGGGCCCAGGGCCTTAAACACATTCCCTACTCAGTTGGGTAAAAAAGAGAAAATGATAGCGTGGCGCTAGACCAGATAGAGGAGAATACAGTCAAAGAAATAAGGTATCATACATAAAAAAAAATCATACACACGAGCATATAACCTCCTTTTTTGAAGTGGGTTAAAAACGTGTTAAACTAGCCCCCAGTTACAAGGGACAAAGGCAGGAAAGTGAAATGTGGCCTGTGATCAAAAATAAATCTTTTATTTACAATCTTCTTTATCTTGTGGTTAGTGCCTAACCTGGTGTCAGAGTTTTAAGCCGCCCAAGGGCCTCTGACTTGGCTTAACATGCCGTCGAGAAATATCTCTCAGGCATGCTGGTTTCCCCACGATGTTTTCCTTCACCGAAGCAAGTGGTTATTATACATTACTCACATGAATCCGAAAAATCAGAGGTACGTGCCTTGGGTTCGAACTCGAGACCTATGACTAGGCAGTCAGACCACTATGCTATTACTGCTTTTTTACAATATTTTTTATAAAATGGTTTCGAGATACTTAAAATATAAAATTTTCGTCAGTATTTCGTTCCCACGGCATCGATGTGCTAATTTCAGGTCCATTGATTTCATATACTGGTTTTTGTTGTTGTTTGATTGTGTCAACTTTGTTATGTTACTATAGTAACATAGATTCTGACGAGCTTTAAACTTGGTCATAAATAAAAAAAAAGGTGATGTTTTAAAAGTTCGTTGAAGTATAACTACTACGAAGACTATCCACTTTTATCTTCGTTATGTGTTGAGTGTTGTTGAGCCGTGTGGTATTCGGCAGAGTAGAATAGAACCAACCCATTACACTCACGGGTGTCGTATAAGGCGACTAATGTCTGAGGCAGAACACCTTGCGCCTCCGTAGACCAGAGAATGGGCAGCAGCGTTTTCTGTTAGTCTTTCATCACTGCGATCTCCAATCCGCCTGCCAAGCGTGGAGATTACGGCAAATTCCTCCCATCATGAGAGAGGCTTATGTTCAGCAGTGGACGTTATGGGCTGTTGTAGTAGTAGTAGTAGATGAGTTGTCAGAATCCCGAAAACCTGACCACCAAGCTTATCAAGGGGTATTGATACCCAGTAACTGGGAGGGCTTGTGTATCTGATGTTCACAGATAGACAGACCCTCCGTATAAAATACTGGTATGCTGTATCCGGTTAGACTGAAAGCCGACCCCAACATCAAAACCTGACCCCAAAATCTGGCCTTTTTCGTCGAATTTGCTCTCTTAAACGCCGCATAACGCTCAAATAATATTCTTTATTTACCGTTTGACCTTCCGGCAAGATTGTCAGTCACTATTTCCTTCACTTTTGCGATGTTAACTTCAGTTGCAGACGTTGACGGCCTACCAGAGCGAGGCAAATCTTCCATCACATCTCGACCGCTTTTGAACGCTTTGAACTACTCATAAGCACGAGTTTTTGATAAAGTCGATTCACCGTAAGCCTTCTGTAACATTTTCAGTGACTCCGAACACGAAATTCCATTGGCGATGCAAAATTTAAGACAAACTCTTTGTTCGATATTTTTGTCCATTATGAAATTCGCAATACACACTATATATGATATTACTAAAACCAGCACTGTATTTAATATAAATAACAGATGCAACTCAAACTCCGCGCCAAAATGGAAAACAGTTGTGCCAATCTAACAACTACAAAAAAACAAAAATTTGAATTTGTAACCATAAACAAATCATCCATTCCCGATACTTTTTTGACTGAATGTCTAAGGCATTTATAAAATACCCCTTCGGATATTTTGGCTCAAAATACCAGCAGGATATTTGTTTCACCCACGCACATTCTCAATGCGACTTATTTTGACATTTCAACAATATTCATTGCGTGGTTAACGTTGTTGAGCAGACCAAATTTTCAAACACATGAAGTTGGTAATGGATTACAAATTTCTTCCAAAATCCTTCAGATTGTGTTAGTAAAAATATTATGTACTGTCTCTTTTGGAAAACCGGTTTGCATTAAGCTGGTTTATGGTCATTCCACCAGCCAGCCAGTCAACAACCAGCTGTTCTATCTCTTAAAACATCTGCAAGCTCTGAGTGCATAAAATGGTCCTGCCATTTTTTGCAATCACTCAACTGAAACTCATGCAAGAAATTAATTTCCACACATAACCAAAAGTGTGCTGAGTTCAAAACCATTGTTATTCATAAATGTCAACAAAACCTACTCCGTGTTCATTTAACAAGGTCAAGCATCAAGATACATGACCGAGATAATTTAGTCGTCACATAACGAACATTTATGACAGTTATTGCACAGAGAATATCTCCCGCCCACAATTTTACAAAACTGCCAAACTTTTGGCTTTTTATAGGACCTAGTTCGAGCATGCGGAAACAACTGGCGTTTGCTTGTATCATTGTTGGGGGTAAAACCTGGATAAGACTGGCACAGGAGTGTGAATATTGGCACAAAGAGAAGCATATATCCAAAAGTGGCTGAAGTCGGGAAGTCAGGGAATTGGATGATGGTGGTTAATTTACGTTTTAAATTTAATTTACGCTTTTAGAACTGAAGACACTGTTGGTTTCGCACATAATATTTGCTTATTTGACAGAATTGATATAAATTTATTAAACACAGACTGATAACTTATATACATTATTAAATACTAACTTTATAAAAAAAAAAAAAAAAAATTACAAGTATCAAAAAAGGTTACAGGGCGTCGAAAAATTCGTCCACATCGCTGTCAACTTAAAAAGACTACTAAGACTTACTTATTTTAAAAGACTTGATTCATATCTAGATTATCTGTGATTGTATTTATCGCAAAAATTACAGATGTTGATTGTTTTTTATTGTATTTTTTGGTTCAAACATTGTTAAATTCATGTAACGTTCACGTCTCGCGTTCGTTCTAGGGCTTCTTTACACCAATCTTAAACTTTGATATTTTATAGGTTGTTGAAAGGATTGTCGGAAATCTGACGTCATAAGGTTGAAAAAATTAACAGCGCGTAACAAAAGACCAAGTATCCAAAATGAACTGTCACTTCCGAAAATAATGTTACTGTGGTTTATACTTGATCTGGAAATAAAAATCTGATACATATTTCAGAGCAGGGATCGATTTTTTATGCTCACTTGGAAGTGCAAATGACATGGATATACTCGTAGTAGGTATGATTGTGTTTGTATATTTAATAAGATGTCTTTTCCCACTTCTGATGATTGGACGGGTACCAATTAGAAGTTCTTGTCGTAGTTTTCAGCTAGCAAACAAATCAGTCAATTATAGTACGCTGCTGGACAAAGGCACTAACAGGTTTTTCAATTCAAAATTCTTTACGAAATAATGTCAAAATCCAACCAGAAAAGCAACTCTCCTCTCATTGTTTCTGCCTCCATTGCTTCATAAAAGTTCTAGTTCATACCAGATCTATCCATCACCCTAACATCCATGTGTGCCGTGCTTAGATCGCGTTTTGCAACGCACATGGACACGGACAGGTCAATCGTGCGGGCTGCAAGTCGAGTGTGTAACGTAAATGCCGGCCACAATACGTCTTTATCAAGTCCGGTACTGTGACCAGTCAGTTAGGGATGCACGATGCTTGCATTTGTATCGATATTTTGTATCGATTGTGGTTACACTCAGGAGATGTCTGATGAGGTAACGAGTAATAGAGAAGTTTGGAAGAAGACATGATGATTACTTTGGATGTGAGTCAGATGCAAGTCAAAGATATCCAGGTTTGTTTTAAATACTTTTGAGTCCTCATTTTGCATTCTTTGGGCACGACGCGATCCATCCATTCCAATATCGATACTTTTGTTTCAATCCAACCACCATCGGGATCGGTTTGTGCACCATCTCTTCCTTCTAATTTGTACGCCATGATATGCGGCTGAACATGTTTGAACTTTTCTGTATCTCTGTATTATCTTGCATGCAATGTATCATGTACATACATACACCATGTTTAAACAAATAAAATTGTACTTATTTATTACTTACTTACTAACCATTTATCGTCGTCTTTTGTATCGATTCAAAATATCGAAGTTTCGCACTGTGTTGATTCCGTCTTCTATAAGAATACTTTCCTCTTCTTCGTATGGAAGCCTGTGACACAGTATCAGTACATAACTAGGGGACAAATTTAAGGCTAATTATGCGGTTATGCCATGCTTTTGCATCATGTTCTATCGATATTGTAAAGTATCGTAACTACACTCACCTATTGTGATCAACCACCGATTGGACCCGCCTAGCGTGTGGTAATCTGATCTGAGATTGTAACGCACGTGTTTGGTAATGTAACAGGATACTGTACGTAAATAGGTGGTTTATAATATATATATATATATATATATAATTAGAGCTTTAGACTTCTATTTATGTAAAGTAACTTGTAATGTGATGTATTTCATTAAACAAATGTAAGTGGTATATGGACGGGGTTGGTTCTTTAAGTTTTCTAAAGTTATTATTTTTTGTTTCTGAATTACTTTTTTTTTGTTTTTTTTTTATATGAATTAGTTTAAATTAGTCTACTAACAACGAAATACGGGGTGAAAGGAACCATCGCACAAACGCTAATCACGTATTCAGTACCAACGTCATTCTGAATCTGAACCCCACACATAAAGGGTGTAAAACACCTTTTAACGAAGCTGGAAGGCACTTATTCTCCTCGTTATTGCGATCATTTTTTTGTTCTACAACATACTTGGGAACCTTCTAGTTACGGAGATATTGGGGGTCAAAGTTCCAACTTTTTGACAAGTTTTAAAAAAAAATATTAGTTTTTAATGTAAGTTTTTTATTTTAAACACTTCCACGACCCCCGTACTATTCAATCCATCCATCAGCACAATGTTTTGAGTGCGTTACATTGAGTTCTACCACAAAACATGATTTTTCACCCCAAAAAAAAAAAACGTTTCCCAGCAATAATTTTTGCGTAAAGTTACTTATTTTGATGTACAGAATGCTTGGGTGACGGCTTCGTGATGAGGTCTTTTACACCCTGTATAAATTTTTCATCCGTACTTTTTCAGATTAACCGTTCCATACATGATAAGTTATTAATTTTTGTGTTTTTAGAAGTTTGTTTTATGTTTTTTTATATCCTGTTTCTAGTGTTAAGATGTTAGCTGACAAAGGGAATTTTGAAAAATTTCAAAAAAAAAGTCACCCATTTTTTTTATATTACTTTGAGTTAAGGTGTATTACAAGCATTATGGTATTATTACACAGTGATAGCTTGTATATAATGCTTATATACTACCGACGGACACATTAGTCCGACGTGGTCTAAACGGAATAATTATTTCAATTGCGCCCACGCGGGTCAGTTGTGTTTTATTCTGCAAATATTTATATTTTTCGTCTCTAGCATTCCAAATATGCAAAAAAGTTAGGGTGACACATTATTTTTAATACTCTACAAGGTCGCGCGGGTCACTTTGTATGTTTGTTTGTTTGTTTGTGACCTGTAAGTTTAAGTCAAAGCAAGGATTTTCGAATAATCCAATACACTTGCTTTAGAGAGCAGCGGTGGCCGAGTGGTGGCGGCCCCGACTTACGAACAGTAAGTCGTGGGTTCAAACCCAGGCTGGTGGCATTACTTTGTGTAATTTATTTCATCACCACTGCTCTCAAAAACGGTGAAGGAAAACATCGTGAGGAAACCGGCATGTCCTAGAACCAAAAATTCGAAGACATGTGACATCTACCAATCCGCACTGGGCCCGCGTGGTGGATTATAGCACATACGCAAAATACGCGCTTTGACGTGGAGTTGCGGACACCAGCCCGTTATACAATACAATACAATACAATACATTTGCGGATAAAAGGTAAACAGAAATATTTAATTAAATAAGTTAAGTGGTTATTTAGTTAAATAGTTCTAGGCTACGTTGCTAGAAAGCTTCGTATTTAGTTGTTTATCGGTTACAGCTTTAGTGATTAATTAATTAAATAATTTAGATATTAGTAAGGCACGTGTATTGTCGGTCCAACCGAAAACCTAGGACTGAGCTGATTTTATTGGGTTTACACCCAACAAAATCAGCTCAGTCCTAGAAATCGTCTATCAAACTTCTAGCTGCGTTTTTGCCTCATTTTGACAACCAATCCCACAAAATGGCTTTTCCTAGGTTCCCGGGTTCTTCGCCTCTTCAACCTGTTAACTTGTCCCATGACTTTGTGATCCCTGTTGACGGAATTAGTCATCTCAACAAAAATCTATCATCGTCACCATCTACCTAGCCAACTCTGTTAGGGTCGGCTTCCAGTTTAACCAGATGCAGCTGAATACCAGTATTTTACTTGGAGTGACTGCTTATCTGACTTCTACAACCCAGTTAGTACTGGGTAATATGATACCCTTGGTAAGATAGATTGTCAGACTAACTGTCGAGCTACTGACTACCTGTAACGACTAACAAAAATCTAATATGAAATCTAAAACGTAGATAAATATTTTTTTCGCAAAACACAATATGACGCAGATGTCAGGATTTGCCTAAAATGGATTTCGACATGAATGAATTCTACTTTCGTTTCAGCTGAAATATTTCATCGGCTAAATAAAGACTACTAACTTTTTTCTGGGTTTGGGTTTGGTTTTATGGGTTTTGTAGGGCATAATTTATGGAAATTTTGCCGAATGAGATTCATATTCAACTTTGTACAATAAAATACATGGCAATAACTTGAAAAGAAAGACAGAAGGTACTTGGCTTAATTTGGATGTAAAATTGAACATTATTTCGCAGTTCCATTAAGACTTTTAAAGTTAAAAAAAACTGGCCAAATGCGAGTCGGACCACCATCGGCCGGCCTGGTCGGTCTACCATCGTAGTAGGGGAACCCCCTTTCATTTTTACTTGTTTTTATATTTTTTTGTTATAGCGGCAACAGAAATACATATTCTGTGAAAATTTCAACTGTCTACCAATTACGGATCATGAGTTACAGCCTGCTGACAGACAGACGGACAGACGGAAGGATAGTGGAGGCTTAGTAATAGGGTCCCGTTGGTTACCCGTCGGATACTTAACCTTAAAAAAGGAATAAAATGTGGGACAATCCTTGTAAAGGGAACAAATCGTAATCTAAATTAACCTTTCCAAATTGGTTCTATTAATAAGCACATTATGAGTTAAGTGTGTATGAAAGTACACTATAATCTAACATAAGCTTTAAATTTCCGCTCCCATCTACAACATGTTAGCTTAAAACCTTTTATTTATTATTGCAGATATCTACTACAAAAAGCTTCCAAACATCATCAGTGGAAATAAAAATTCCCTTCATCTTACAGAACTTCAAACTTTTATAATTTAAATCCCTTATAACGACTCAAGGAAAAGTGTGCTTGTTTGGCAGTGACGATATTATTTGGGTCTTTATAGGCAAGCTCTATTAAAGAGACTATTTATTTTTATTCTGTTTTGAAGAAATACGTAATAATGCACAACTTTCTGATTCAAAAACTTTAGTGATAACAAAACTAACTTCGCCATTATTGCTCTCAATAATATCAAAGTACTGAAATGTATCATTAAAACTAACCACTTACTAAAATAAATTGTGTAAATAATGTAAATCTTACTAAAATAAAGAAACTTTTATTTGTGTACAAAAGTTACTTACTTTAGTTCGACCTAGAATGTTGATTCTGTTTAGAACCTAATAGCATGTTTCAAAGTTAACACATTGTCGAGTAATTATCGTGTAGAATGTAGAAATAGACTGTGTGAAATGTTGAAAACTCCACTTACTAGACTAGTAAAGTGTTTTTTTTTCCGAATTTGATTTCTTCAAACTATACTGTTATTTATGGTTCAAGGTTCCAATAATTGGCTAAAACACTAGAATGAATGGTTGTAAGAGAAAAATGAGGCACAGAGTTATGATGCAGAGATAATTTATTTTACAAGATATAATTTCAACTTACTCATAAACGTAACATTTTAAAAACATAAATTAAACCTAATCAAGCAGTCAGTCGCACATACCATGTTAAAGAAAAAATCTAAATCATTTACCAGGCATAGCTAGCTCCTAAGCCAGAGAACGACATATGGGAAACTAAGGGAGCTTGTGAGTAAGTAATAGTAGTTTTAATCGGTTGGGATTCAATAACAGGTGTATGAGAAGAATATGAAGATAATCCTGAAGTCACATACCTGGTTTGGTCAAAAGCAGGAGTAGAGTATGACGCTATTGAAGGAGACACAATAGTTTTAGTTAAAGGAACAGAATGCGTAGTATAAGTAACAGGTACAGCAGATACAGTTTTGGTCAAAGCTGGAGTATTGACCGTATGAACTAAAGGAGAAGATACGGTATACGCTGATCCTTGGTGGTAAATAATTGGAGAATGTACACCAGTAGAGTAAATACCAGGTATAACATTAGCTGCAACGTCATTGTTAGCAGATTTTGATTCGTACTTTTTCAAGCTTGAATAGGCTGTGTCCAGAGATTTAGTATAAGCTGTATGTTGAGTGCCATCTGGGCTTTTGTAGTTACTTTCTTTGGTGGTCAGAACTGATTGATATACTGGCTGTGACTGAATGATTTTGGTATATCCTGTAGGTGTATTGAAAGTTTTTTCGACAACTGGGGTTGACACAGTCTTAAGAATAGGTGTTGATACGGAAGTGTAAGAAACTGAGTTCGCAGGAGAATAATCTATTCCAATGACTCCTGCGTTTATTAGGGCGGAGAAGCACAGCATTAATAGTACCTGGAAAGACAAAAAAATAGGAATTAATAAAAACGGCCATGGAGAGAAGATAATTAAGGCTAAATGAGGGTCCAGAAGAATTTGAATACTTGTAATGCATATTTGCTTACTTGTTTATTATTTTTAAATGATTTTTCACGTGAAACCTGCTGTATGTTTACAATAGCTTTTAAACTAAACTATTTTTAACTCACCTTTCGTATCATCTTTCCGTTTATTTCCCTTAAACTTTGGATAATGAGTGACAATTTCGTCAAAAGCTTTAAGCTTTTATACTTCGAGCGCTTTAACAATTTTACCCTCAATGAGCAACATAATGGCTGTTATGCATTACTGCATAGCAACTGCGAAACCAGTTCGAGACCTTAAACTCAGTTTAACCTTTGGCTTAATAACTCACCAAGACCTCATAAAGGTAGAATGAGCGATTACGCGACGCGAGCCCAATGCTGATTGGTGGAAGTTACAAGTCTTTTAATCTTTCTAAAAGAACTCATGCATTTTTCTTACGGTGTTTTGAGAGCAATCGCCATGAAACATCACAAAAACTTAAGTGCCTGCCCGGTTCAAAACCCAGGCTCACTTAAGTCCGAGCCGTTACTATTGGTCCCCATTGCTCTCAAGCATAGGCATACTTTCAATTAAGTCCATGTTGCCATGAGAAAATTAGTTATTTATACCTTTTAATAAAATTGAACGAATTCGTAATACTAATATCTTTCCTGAAGAGTACTCGTGTTTTACATCTGAATAAATGCCAATACATTAAATTCATTGAGACAGAAATCCATTGAGCATCCTCATGTATATTGGTTTAATACAATTCAATTTATCATATGAACGATTGTTTTCGTTAACAATTATGATCCTGTAATTACATGAGCTTGCGTGTTCGAGTCGGAGAATTATGAACAATCGGTATGTTTTATTCATATTCATATCACACAGCAAACAATCGTCATCATCGATGGTTGCTCGTTAGTCCCGTATCGATAAATATGAATAATCGATTTGGCTGGGTACTAGGCGGTTTTGTTTATAAATCTCCCCTGCAAGTCTAAACATCGATATATCAGAACACACTCGATTTGTTGCATAATCGTTCTCAGAATTTATTCGGTATATATGTTTGTTGCAATTGCAAGCTAGTCTTTCAATGGGCCGTTATAAAATATTAGCGGTGGTTAGCGAGTGCCTACATGCGTTCGAGTCTAGTAGGTACGTGGGTGTGACCTCAATTGTGTGATACTTGAAACAGATTGTGTTCATTGATTTGTTTTGGATACTCTTTCGACGAAACGGGTGGCAGTACTATTTTGTGTTCAGTAATTGTTTTATAGGCAAAAAAAAACAAACGCAGATCTGACTTGATGAATGGGTGGATATATTTTACAGTGGAGGATTATTTACCGGCTGATTTAACATGCTATTGGAATATTCTCCTGTTATGTAATACTTTCACCAAAAGAAAAAAAAGTTTATTTCTAACACTTGCATGATGCAAGACCGAAACGGGGTCTTAGACAAAGCACGTGTGAAGTATCGCTCATGTAGATCACGCCCTTACATTTTAAGTCAAATTTATGAAAGTTATAGTCAGCCAACTGTGGCAGCTCTTTCAATAAAAATCTCACTGAAATCATTTCAGTCATGCAGCAACTTGCACACAAAAATAACAAAGACCACATTTTAATTTCACGACTCAAAACGTCGGATGAAAATCACGCCGCGAAGTTTTCAGTATTTCTATGGCTTAAACACCATGTACGCAGCAATTACGTTCCGTTCACGACGGCTTGGCCAGCACGCTTAAGCTGCAAGCGTGTTGCGACAGAAACTGCGGGTCTAATCGACAAAAGAATAAAAATGTGTAATGAATTAGTAAATTCATCCCGCGGGTCCCATCTTAGTGGGTCGAGTTGACTAAAGAGCCAGCAAAGGACGAGTCACCACTATGCGACTTGCGACGCAACGGTAATTCTTCTAACCTAACAGACAGATGTGGTGCTGGAGAGTTGGTTCCACCACTTCTTCTCAGCTAAAACACTAGGAAGTGACGAAATCGGGCGTTTTGAGAACTGTCTTGTGAATAATTGACGTTCAAAAAGACACGAGGAAAAAAAATGACCCACGTGTCACCTGAGATTGTGACTACTGAGTGGACATGACTGCAGGCACCAGAATTTGACAGTTAATGTGGAACTGAAATAACTGTCAAAGTCCGTCTGCAGCCAAACCGCAGTCCCGTCCGCCTGGTTTTAGGCGCTTAAGCGTGTAGGTCGTGGCAAGGCCGTTTCTGAGTGTTACACGGATGTTGGGTGATAAAGCAATGAAAATTTAATGGCAGGCTAGGGTGGCGCATCAATAAAACATAGAATGGTAAGTGGGAACCCCTGTCGAACCACTATGTATGGCTGACACGCCCTACGTTCCCGATTTTTGCAGGGATTTACTAATAATTTTCTAATGCTTGCGTTTTGGTATGATTTTTTGGCAGTATTTTTGAGAAGTATTAATAATTATTTTTGTGATTTTTTCATCTTTTTATAAAAATTTGAATACTTAATACTGAAGAAAAATCATTAAAACTATGCAGAGTGGGTCGCTATCATATAATATAAAAATAAAATGATGTTTTATGTGATTCTGATGCGATTTTCACCATAATCTAGAGAATTTATTCCAGTAGACTAATATAAAAATATAAAATATGTATTAGCCTAAGATATAACTCTGAAATCACGATGTTAATAAAATATGTCTCCATTGCACCAGTGCAGGTTTCTAGTAATAAAATTAATTGTATTAACCGTGAACATTGTCATGTTCAATTAATTTCAACCTATTTTTATTTTTACTGGGTAATCTTATCTATTTTGTATTGTGTGTTTTTCTATTTTATGTGTTTATAATGTATGTCTCATAGCATCGTATTGGACGAGTCTGTAATAATCTTAGAATTGGTGGTAAATAAATAGGTAAATAATAATTCAGTTCATAAGTAAATGTTTTCAGATTAGAGATTATCAAATAGATAATAACAACTGTGATGGATGGAGATCACTTTCTGTTTAGCCAGTTAATTAAGCCTAAATCTAATTTATAACATAAGTTAGACTCTAACTCAACGCCATTTTAACGATAGTCTAGTGTCAAAAAGATTACGATCTTCATCGTTCTTTCATTATCATCGTTGGAGCTACTTTTACTCTTAGGTATATGAAATAAGGTCTAAAATAGAGTGTAGAGTTTTGACACTTGGTGTAATTGATGGTTGGCATTTTAGTTTTAACACTTCAATTTATTAGTGTATATAGGTACAGCATTATTATGTATGTGGTGTAATATGAGGAAGTTTTTGACAAAAAGTAAGTAACATTATCCGTATGAAAATTTTCTTTAGTATTTTGAGGACTAGAATCATCACAATTTGAGAATCCGAAAGACTTCTTCTGCAGGTACTTAGGTCTTCCCAAAGCTTTGACCGATTCTGTGTTTCTAGCATTCAGCAACATAGTACGAGGTACTGTGGATTCTTGAGTGTCTTCTTCTGAATTTAATTTTTTATTCCCAAAGTAACGAGTCCTTTCTTCGTCATGATTTCAAGTCCTTTTCAACTGTTAAACCTTGTATTATTTTCATGTAGTGTTTAGTTAGTAAAAGCACACTATACAAAAGTATCTCGCAAAACATTATCTATGATTAAAGTAACTTCATTATCTGCTGCACAAGCTGTTATTTAACAATTTAGTGCTTAGAGCTATGTTCAATAATAATGGTGGTTCTGTGGTCATTCGTTTTCTTCCTGTTTCATTATAGATTTCGCAATGAAGGAGAATTACGATAGGTATCGTATTTACAGAACGAGGGTTTTTAAAAGGCAAACAAATACGAAAAGTCCATAAGATAAGAAGATTGTTTAGAAACCCTAACATCATGAAGAGTAACTCCAAGCTTTTAGGTATGAAAGTACCGCCCCTGGATGAGAGTAGTCGACTTGAGTTTAAAAGCGTGCAGCTCTAGAAAAAAATGTAAAGAAATCAGACAGAGAGATTAAAAGTCTTTGCCAGCAATGGACTTTTATCACGCTGCTGATTTTGGACGAGACGTGTGAACAGAGTGAGTGAATAAATGCTATTCTGACAACAAGTCTTACCAAGGTCAGAGCAGTCGCTCTATATAAAATAATGGAATTCAGCTGCATCCGGTTAGACTGAAAGCTGACCCCAACATAGTTGGGAAAAGGATATAACGGTTTCAAATTGCAATTAGATTTTAGCGGCATGACGATGACGTCATAAGATTAGGTCAGGTCATAGACCGTACTGGAAAAGTCATTATAGAAATAGAAAATAGAAATAGTCATTAACTTTATGCAACCTAAACAACCAATAACCTTTAGAAAGTCATTGTACGGAGGCCCCTCCCAAAAAATAACATGCATTACAATATACATTACAATCAGCTAAGATTACCGATAGCCAAATTGAGAAGTTCATGCTCTAACAATAATCGAATCGAAGGCCAAACTGTCGAACAATGTCTAGTATTACATCTTGCATTCATCGAATAACAGCGCAGTTGGTACATGGCGAAGAAGGGGACCGAACTTTATGTGTTTGCTTGTTTATGTGATTGGTTGTGTGTGGAAGTGGTCACTGCACCTTATGGATGTCTTCAATAAAGATAACGCAGGAGCGTTGCCGGGACATTGACAAGGAAAAGTCTGATGTGTATGTTATGACAACAGCATCCAGCCCTCCAGTCCAGAACATAACAATGCTTCTTGGCAGATAACACTGGCCGAACTCTTCGAAGAGAGCTTATACTGCTACAGTTTTATATTTTTTCTATCTCTGAAAGGTGCGGTAACGCTACAGTTATAATGGAGTGTCAAGAGGTGGGTATACAAGTTCATGTACGTTTTACCTAGTAACTAGGTTGTAGAGCTTAGATACGAGAATGTTAACAATATTTAGCAGCATTCTGTTAGACTGAAAATTGACCTCAATGTAATCGAAAAAATTAGTTACGCAGATGACAATGATGAAGTGTCAAGATACACTGGTTCTTTGTGTTTATAGTTTTACTAATTGTTGTTCAGAGAAAGATCTCTTTGTAAATCTCATTATTTTTGATTCGCTTTAGTAATAATAGAGTCGTAAATTACTTATTTGATAAGCTCTAAATCTAGATATGTGCAATAAAATAAATGTGTTCTTAGATTCAATTGGATCTAGTATCAGACATCGAGATATCGTTTCGTCATTATGTCTATTTATATTGATAAAAACTTTTGGAACTGTGGGTAATTATTTATTGGATATTAATTTGCTAAAGTTTAATAAATATCATGTTCATTTTCCGTTTTAGCTGTTTGATTTTGTCCTAAAAATATGTTTTTCTTTATAATTTTACTATACGTCTACTTTTAAATCTGTTTTTCTAAATGAAAGAAATAAAATAACGTGTCATTCGTTTCAATAAATATGTGCTAAGTTTTTTAGACCCTTGCTACAAAATATTACTTTTTATTTATGTACTTGTTTTATTTTATTTTTTGTGGTTTCATTCTATTCTCAAAATCACGATATTCTCTTAGTAAGTCACCGTTGTTCTTTACATGACTTACATTACTTTGTTCTTTATTGAGGAGTGTTGGATCAGAAATGTAGACTAGGTACTGATATTTTATTTAGTTTTAAATGCACTTTTAGTAGTATTAGACATAATACGAGTAATTTACGAAGGCACATAATGTGACTCGAATACAAAAGTATTTTAAGTAGGTATCTCAATGTACCTGAAAATGGGAACAAAATCCTTTCCATTTTTAACATTTAGGTATTGCACTAAATAATTGTAAAAATTCATGTATTTCTAAATGGCAATATAACGTGTAGACTGTGTAGTATTTGCTTTATAATACCCACTTAATTATTGTGAGTCTAACATCGGCCTTGCATGCATATGTCCGAGATTAAATTAGGCACGGTCTGCACAAAAATGATTTGTTACAATTAGAATATTTTGGGGAATTATTTAGTTTAACCGTTCTCAAATTACAATTTACACAATTAAATGACTGCTGAATTATACTGGCTTTCCTTTAAGGCTCATAAAGGTCGAAAAGAAGGCCTTGAAAAAGTCGTACCTCGATCTTTATGAACTTGGAGGGTTGTATTGATGATTTTGATGATTATAATTCTGTTACTACATACGTTTTACAGTCGCAAACAATTTTTTAATCAACACACAACCTAGCACTGGCTTGCAAATTGCAAAAAACGTAAGAAAATTTGAATTTTGCGGACTACCCTGGAGCATCCACCTTAAGGAATTTTACCATCATCAAATTTTACATAGAACTTGTTAAACTATTTGCAGAGTAGAAACACTGCTTTCGAAATTATAAGTCGTGAATTTGAAAATACTCTCGAAAAAATGTTGATCTTTTTGTCAACAAACAAATAAAAAATCGCTTTCATTAGGTTTACCTACACCTGAAAATATTGTCAAGATTGAAAACATATTTAAGTACAACATAGTGAAGTCGGAAATGTTAATTTCAGACAATTATGTTCACCGGGGTGGTTTTAGTGAGGTAAAAATCTCACACTCCTGGATCTTATCCCCAAAGACTAGTCGCTTTTAAATAATTTGCCTTTTTATTCGGCTCTACACTTGGTCTGCTAAAACAAGCAAATACCTAGGCTATCTACAAATAATTTCGTTGCTATCCCTACACCAAGTTCCGTTTTCCCAGCCGACTAGTTTATTCAACATGTGTGTAATAGTGCCAAGTGGGTTTGGTCGCAATTTTCTTAAGTAATTCAACACTTATCTAGACATAAAATTAATAAGGTTTTAACCTTGAAAATGGCGACCTACATTCATTTTTTTGCGGTAGAACCAACTTGGCAATAAAATAACTCGTTGTTCGAACTCGGAAGTGTCTTTGAACTTCCAATCTAAAAATACATTCTGACGGAATCAGTTCCCTTTCAAAACTTGTACCTATCGATTATTAAGGAGAAGTTATTTTATTTGCCAAAAATATGGCTTTTAATTACGTGAGGAAGTACTTTCGCTGCTGTCTCGTAGTAGGTTATTTATGAATTGTATTGTTTTGGGGGCCTAAAATGTAAAAATTATACGGATCGTGTTAAAATTCTTGAAATTTTCACAGACGCAGTTAATATTACGAAATGTAACGTAATTCATATTATCATCAGCTTGTAAATTACCCTTGAATGTCCCACTGGTAGGCAAAGGCCTACCCTCTTCTACTCTTTTCTTAAGAAAACAAATTATCGTTTAGAAAAGCACTGCTTTAAATCCCAAAATACCGGCCAAGTGCGTGTCGGGCCACGCGCAGTATAGGGTTCCGTAGTAGCCCGTTATCACAATATAGAACGATTTATTCTAAGGATTTTGTATTTGGTACAAAATTATCCAACAGTCCAACGAATTGGCACTTTAAAGTTTAATATTTCTTAAATGGAGCATTAAATCGAAAAATTGTGTTAACAACCCCTAAGTTATTTTAAAAGACCTATTCAACGATACCCCACACGATGGGGAAGACGACGAAAAAAATTCATCCCCACTTCATATTCACATGTTAGGCATTCCAAAATTTTATTTTACTACTTTGTCGGCGTAATTGATAAACACATCCCTACAAAATTACAGCTTTCTAGTACTAACGGTCTCTAAGCAAAACCTCGGACAGACGGACATGAGAAAACTATAAGGATTCCTTTTCAGGACAACGGAGCCTTTTTTATTTTTTCGGATGTGAAATCATCAAATGACTGCTCCCGCTCTGGGCGGAGGGAGTGTCAGAATTTTACTGACTAAAACCCATCCATGTTCCTTCATCGTCCTTTGTGTTCCGGGGTCACGGTATCTCTTTCGAACAGTCCCGCAACCCCGGAGGACAACGGAGCCTTAAAAAACAAGTAACGTTGCCTTCGACATCGCTCCAGAGTGTACGTACAGTAGGCATGTACCATGATTTCGTATAGCAATATACATTCAGTCAAAAAAGTATCGGGAATGGATGATTTGTTTATGGTTCCAAATTCAAATTTTTGTTTTTTTGTAGTTGTTAGATTGGCACAACTGTTTTCCATTTTGGCGCGGAGTTTGAGTTGCATCTGTTATTTATATTAAATACAGTGCTGGTTTTAGTAATATCATATATATAATATAATATCATATAGCGTGTATTGCGAATTTCATAATGGACAAAAATATCGAACAAAGAGTTTGTCTTAAATTTTGCATCGCCAATGGAATTTCGTGTTCGGAGTCACTGAAAATGTTACAGAAGGCTTACGGTGAATCGACTTTATCAAAAACTCGTGCTTATGAGTGGGTCAAAGCGTTCAAAAGCGGTCGAGATGTGATGGAAGATTTGCCTCGCTCTGGTAGGCCGTCAACGTCTGCAACTGAAGTTAACATCGCAAAAGTGAAGAAAATAGTGACTGAAAATCCCAATTCAACTCTGAGAGAGATAGCCGCCGAACTTTCTGTATCTCACGAGTCGATCCGTACCATTTTAACTAATCATTTGGGAATGAAACATGATGCTGCTCGGCTAGTCCCAAAAGATCTGAATTTTCTCCAAAAACTCAATCGCATGAAAGTCGCTGAGGAAATCAAAATCAAATCAAATCAAATCAAATCATCTTTATTTGTGAACACAGGTATTGAAATAAAGGTCACACAGGGACATGCTAGAACGAGTCAGTTCGGACCCAACATTCATGAAACGCATTGTTACTGGTGACGAGACGTGGGTTTACGAGTTTGACATGCAAACTAGTCAACAAGCTTCGGAGTGGCGCCTTCCAACTGAACCGAAACCGAAAAAACCACGCCAAAGTCGATCAAAAGTCAAAGTCATGTTGACTGTTTTCTTTGACTATCGCGGTGTTGTGCACTCTGAATTCTTACCGGAAGGTCTAACGGTAAATAAATAATATTATTTGAGCGTTATGAGGCGTTTAAGAGAGTAAATTCGACGAAAAAGGCCAGATTTGTGGAAAGAATATTCTTGGATTTTGCACCACGACAATGCGCCTTCGCACAAGGCTATCATTGTGAACGAATTTTTGACCAAACACTCAACAAATACCATCCAGCAACCACCATATTCACCAGATATGGCTCCTGCTGACTTTTTTCTTTTTCCTAAACTCAAATTACCACTTCGTGGTACCCGTTTTCAATCGATAGAAGACATAAAGGAGAATTCGCGGCGAGAACTGAACTCAATTCCGGAAGCAGCGTTTAAAAAATGTTTTGATGAATGGATTATTCGTTGGCGCAAGTGTATCGTTTCTAAAGGAGCATACTTTGAAGGTGATAAAATAAATTTGGATGAATAACAGACATTTTGTGTATTATTGATCTTTTCCCGGTACTTTCTTGACAGAGTAGTATAACATATAACAGCTGATTTTGCTGCAGCTTTCGCCGACTCAGTATAACCTGCGGTTTTCCTTATATCATTGAAAGGTCTTTGAAAAAGTATGTATTTACGAGTATAGGTTTATTTAAGAAGGTATTTAACACAGAAACTTCTTGGAACTTTACTTTTCTCATAAAGTTTCTAAACATAATTACTAAAATGTTTTATGAGCGTTATAAAAATTCTGTTCCCAAAAAAAAAATGTTATGCATGTGAATTATGACTATGTGATAATATTATACAAGTTCGCATTAACACAAGGTTACATTAGTATGTCACTTGTAAAGGGCATGGGAGAAGTATTTAAGTTCAAATTGACCTGTAGCATGACTGGAATCTGCACGTAATTATGTAAGATAACATCTTTACAGTGAAATACTAAAATCACCTTTATTGCGAAGAATAGGTGCGAAGGTCATGATTACCACCATATCAGTTTGTAAAGGTCCACTGTTCGATAAAAATGGTCTATCCTTTTACGATCTCCATGATCAGTAGAATAATCAAGTAACGACGTATCTTTCTCCACCATGACCGTAGTGGTGGTACTTTCCTAAAAGCCTACAAACTTGGCTTGCTCTTATCACTTTTATAAAACCACCCGCCGCGTCTGTCCCTATATATGCTTAGATCTTTAAAACTATGCAACGGATTTTGATGCGGGTTTTTTTAATAGATAAAGTGATTCAAGAGGAAGGTTTCAGTATATAATTTGCGGGCGGGCGAAGCCGCGGGCATCAGCTAGTAAGTTATAAACTAATCTCTTCATGGTGTTTATGGTTTCTGAAATAGTCTACGTGACTTATAGGCTTTCCGTATTGTTAGCCTTAAGGCACGTCACTGCATGACCGATAGCAACATGATTGTTGGAAAGAAAAAGAGTAAATGATAGGTTGACAGTAAGTTGCCTCCCAAGTAGACCCTAGTTACACGGGAGATGATGAAGTCAAGATTTAGAAGAATGCTTCTGCCTTTCTCTATGATTTTTTGCCTTAGACAAAGAACTTAGTTAGTCTTAGTTTCAAAGAACCAAAAAACTAAACTAACACTCAAATGATTATGGCCATCCGACTATTATCGGCAAAAACCAAGTTGAACATACTCGTACAGTTACAAGTGACGAATTCTTCGACATCATTAAATGAAAGTATTCGTGTGGAAAAACGAAAGTGCCAACAAAGAATCTTTTTGGCCGAAACTTCTGATAATAATGTTCACAGATTATCCTTTGACAGCGACAATAGTTTATTTGCTTACTCTAACGATCCTATAAACTGATAAAATGTGGTTTTATTCGTAACACAATATTCTGAAAAGTTTTAATGGAAGTATGGAATGCACGCTATACATGAATGAATGGGTTCGCTCAGTTCTGTATTATGATCATTTCCAATTCCATAAATTCCATAACGAATCTTTCGTGATTTCAAGTCCTTAAAGCTTCTGAGAAGAACTTCCATTGGTTTTTTTTTGGACCGAACAACGACCGGTACAAAGATGGACAAAGGGGACCAAAATCATGAAATATGTATTATGAGAAAAGCCTTTTCAGGAATATCCAGTACTACCTAGAGTAACACAGTTTAGATAAAATATAATACTAACTGATATTCGGCGGTAATGCAGACGCATACAAAGGTAGGACACAAGCAAGTTGCAAATCTAAATAAGACAGCGAAGGCCACTTTCGCAAAGCCTGTAGATAAATCGTTAGCTTAATTTATTATAATAATACTGTCACTATTATTAGTGATAGTAAACTAAATTAGGTTACTATTACTTTGTCGCCTCGGTACAAAATTTCAAAACAAATGACTGTCTAACAAGTAATTGACTTTGATGTTTGTTGCAACGTTGTCCTGTAATTTTCTATTAGCTCATTTGCACTTATTTATTATTAGTTCTTGATATTATTTATCATTTTTCTTTTTGAAATTAGTCATTAAAAGAATTGGCTCTCAAGTCAAAGGAATTCTTATATGCAAAGTTTCATCTAAGTAGGATGTTCCTTGCACGTCCTTGTACACGTGCTAAAAGTTGCATATTAGTTCCCAGATCCGCTTATTCAATCCGGAACATGGCAATACTGCAATAGGGAATACGAGTATGCATGTAATTTTTTCTTTAGTTAACCAGTCACCCCAAGAAAAGTATTAAAAGTTAAGTTCAATTACTGCTTGGCGCCTAAAAATAATATTAAACTCTTGCAATTTTCTACGACAGTTCAAACGTCCGTGACTGCCGCGGTCATGATGTGACGTCATTTACCTCAATCTGCCTTCTTTACATCTAGGTAATTTTTTGGCCTTAATAAAGAAATTTTACTTATTGTATGTGCTTTATTCAAGCAAAAATCGCGCTAACGATATTATAATAAAATCTTAGTGAAACTTTAACAACTTTTCAAATAAAAGTGTTTTTTTGACACATAGACTTTGACGTCACTACCGCCGTTATCGACGACGGCGTGTTTTGAGAGAGCGTTCCGTTTCCCCAAAAACATGCTGCCAATAAATTGTAAAATAAGTGATGTATAAAACATTGTGTTGTTGTAAGTACCACAATGTTTTTATGCGCCAATACAAGGCATTTTTAATAAATAAATAGTAGATTGTATGACAAGGGAGCAAAATAGTATTTTTACGGCGAGGGATTCTAAAATAGAATCCTGAGCGTAGCGAGAGATTCAAAGTACATCGCCTGAGGGAAAAATATGTTTGCTCTCGAGTCATATACTCTACTTTTCATCTCGTTCTATGAGAAAATAAATAAGAGACACTTTTAAGTAATTAATGAATAAGTTTAATTTAAAAAATGACATGAATGTAAAAAAGGTCAATTACAAATTTATATTCATATCAAATACTAATCACTGGCGAAATTTTGAAAATGTATTGTCACTGTGTGTGTGTGTTTTATTTGGGATTGATATACACACATCAACACGGTCTAGGGATATTTTTAAAAAAGCGAATTACTATCAATGTGTTAATTATTTATATGACATGTATATATTTAAAAGATACGTTATTTAATATTCTACCATTTTTTAATAATGGTTAAGGTATAGATTAAAATTTCAGGATTTTATGGAAAAAAAATGAAGCATAGACGGAAACCGTATATGAATGAACTTTTAATTTGTGAGTAAAAACTGAAAAAAATAGAAAAATCATTTAATTTGTGTTTATAAACTTGAAGGTAGTAGTCTGAGAAAGCGCCCATGATGTTCATAACACATCGGCAACGATTCGGCATGCTCAGAACAAGGTTGTCAATGTCTTGCTGCGGAATATTGTCCCATGTCCTTCTGAGGTGCGCAAAAAGTTGATCTTCTGTAGCCAGATTTTCAGGAACTTCCTTCAGAGCTCTTCTTTGCAGCATATCCCACGCATGCTCAATGGGATTTAGATCTGGCGATTGAGCAGGCCAGTCTAAGGCCCTAACATTATGTGTATGTAACCAAGCTGCTACCGTTCTCGCCGTGTGTGCCCGGGCATTGTCGTGCATGAGCAGGAAATCTTGCCCCATTTGTGTTCTGTGGGGCAAGATTACGGGCCCCAGCACCTGTTGGACGTATCGTTCTGCCGTCATATTGCCCCGCACCCAAACGAGATCCGTCCGTCCTCCAAGACGAATTCCTGCCCAAACCATAATTGTTCCTCCTTGGTATGGGTGAACTTCCTGAGGGTTCTGGAGACGGCTCCATCGTCCAGGAACTCGCCAAACACGCGTCCTTCGTGAATCTGGATGGAAGCCGAACCTGGATTCATCCGTGAACAGCACATTGGACCCAATGGTCCAATGGCCGTGACCAATGTCACGGCCCCAGTCCACGTGGTTCCGAACCCATTCTAATCGTCGTCCACGATTGCCTCTCCGTAAAGGTGGGACCCGGAGTGGTCTACGAGAGCGTAGATTGCTTTCATGCAGTCGCCTTCTTACAGTTTGGTCACTCACAAGCACTTGGTGTTCCACTCGCAGCCTTTGGACCAATTGAGTTGCCGTTGCATTTGGTTGTGCTTGCGCAGTAATTTGCAAAAATCGGTCTTGTCTGGGGGTAGTGATGCGACTTGGCCCCCGGTGCCTCTCCGCTACTTCACCTGTGGCACGATAGCGTGTCCACAATCTTGAAATTACATTTTGATGGGTCCCTATGGCCTCAGCAACATTACGCTGAACAGATCCAGCTTCCAGCATTCCCACAGCTCGTAACATCTCCGCCCTCGTCAAATGTCGGCGTTGCATGGCTACAATACCTCAATTTTAACTTTATCTTTCGTTTAAAAATGAAAAAAAACTGTAACTAAACGTAATTCGTATTGTTTTCTAAATTTCGCACAAATGAAAATTCCCTCTCCTATACATCAAGACATTTTTATGCCACCGAAACAAAAGAATTTTCAAAAATTTGAATTTGGAATTAGTCTGAGATAAATTACAAACAAATCGGTGTATAAAAGATTCCAATGCGGCCAGTACTTTTCGAGTTATTTAATTGAGTATGAAATATCCCTAGACCGTGTTGATGTGTGTAGTTGTAGACTTATTTATACAGGTGACATTTTTATCACTTTCCAATTAAAAAATGGGTATAATAGGTGAACGGAGTAGAAGCAAATATCATACTTTGTATTTTATTTTAGTGTCGTATGATTTGAAATCCGATATTTTATAGTTTTTGTTTTTTTAATTTCTCTCTCTTTGTATAGAAATATATGAAAAGTTTACTTGAAATTTGTAGCGTTTTTTGATGATGGATCAATTCTTTTCTAAGCTGTGGAAAAAAGAAAAACAAAACTAGGTATGCCATAAGCTTCTACTTCGTTCACCTAATATACCCATTTTTTTTTGTAAGTGATAAAATAGTCATCCGGTATTTTGAGTGTTTTTAATCTCAGTATATGTGTGCGGCCGTGGCGACAATCATGGTGTGGGCGAGCTCTTAATTTAATATTTTCTACAATGCTGGTGCTGACCCCCGCACCGTACAGCAAACACTTACAGCCAGTCATTTATACAATTTTAATTCGATTTCAATAAACGATTCATGTTCCAAATTCAAATCTCATTACTGCCCGCTAAAAAGTCTAGTGGAGAAAAGAGCTACTTTGCTCCCGCTTAAAGGGGAACAAAACGACACTTTTCGAATAGAAGGGATGAAAAAGAGTTTTGTATTACTTGCATAATTCCTATTGCTGCTGGAGCATAATGGTTGGTTGTACTTCCACTAACGCAATCTGTCACTGCGTTTCCTAAACTAAGGCAAAAAACAGGACACAACTTTTTACCATGCACATACATTTCTAACGTGCACTTAGAGCATAAAGCATAGGCGTATTCAGCCTAAAATACCTAACTCCACTGCTAGGGCACTCAGCGTTTTGTTGAAAATATTGATAGTTTTTTTTCTTTTTTTAAATTGTTTTTCTTTTGTCAAACAAAATGTTTGAGACTATAGGGTCACGTACTAAATTGACCCTAACAGTTCAGTCGTGTATGTATTTCATTGTCTTTTTCATCTTTTCTTTCTTCACACTTCGTTCTTACATCCAAACAACGTGTTCCCATAATTATCATTAGACAAACTAATAATGACGAAGGGTTGGCTGTGAGCCTAACTTGTGAAGTTCCACTACCAAGCGGAGTAGGTGACATTTAACCACAGTAATTGGCCTTTCAAGCTCAGATGGTGCTGGATACAAGCCAGGAGTCATTTTTGTGGTTGATAACGGTTCTCGTGCCTTCTAATTGACCAATGTTTTCTTCAAGATGGGGCAATAAAGACTGGCTGAATTCATGTTCTGTTTCGGAGGGAATTGTAATGTTCTTTTTTGGGGCCTAGTGTTAGAAGTAGTCATTATGGACCAACTTTAGTCATATAAGAAACTCACATCCGAGCTTTTCTGACGTGCATCGAAACAGTGTGTATACTGTTGTTTATGTTCTAGCATGTTAGTTGTTTGATATGACCTGTAGACAAATCACGACCCTTTTTTTCTTGTTATTTTTTTCGGATGGGAAATCATCAAATGACTCCTCCCGCTCTGGGCGGAGCAGGAGAGAGTGTCAGACTTTTACTGACTAAAACCCATCCATGTTCCTTGATCGCCCATTGCATTCTGGGGCCACGGTACTGTATGTTGGAACTTACTTACATTAATGAAACAACAAAATGTACACATGAATGCAAGAAAGAGTTTGAGTTTGAGTTTGGGTATCTCTTTCGAACAGTCCCGCAACCCCGGCAGGCATCGGCTTGTGGACCCCTTCCTTTTGCTGACATCTCTTTGTAGCGCGCGTGAAACGTGAACGCGACACTAACTGTGTTTTAGAATTGCGAATAACGGTCAATAGCGGTGAATAGCGGTCATTACTTATATTTCATTATTTCTATTTTAATGAACAATGTTTCCTTTTTTTATTTGGTAAAAATGTTCAAAATCATCTTAGATGCCTATTCGGATCGTTTACAGGCAATATTTCCATTTTTGAAATGAAGACCGTCAATAAATGTAGGTGGGTGAATGACCGCTATTGCCACTCTAAAACGCAACATCAGCACATGCCAGTGACTGGGTAATGTTTCTTGACTGCATCATAAAAGGAACCTCTGTGAATCAATTCTGCTTTCTAGGTCCAAGGGTTTGTTTTGGTCTAGACGAGTGATTGCTTCATTAAAAAAAAAATATTAAAAAACCCGACTGCTTAAAAAATAACTAATAACTTTAAATAAAAAAAAAAAACTGAAAAGATTAAAACAAGTTCAGGAGACAGAACATATTGACTGCAACAGTCGGGACCCATGACTGTAATATGTCTTGTCTCCTGAAATTGTCTTATTCTTTTCAGTTATTTTTATTTAAAGTTTTTATTTATTTTTAACGCCGGGTCGGGTTTTTATTTTACACTTTTTAGTTACTTATATTATGTATACCATTTTTTAATTCTCATGATGAGCTCTTTATCGAGCCGTTCAGACTGCAGAGCGTGCCGAACATTTGAATATTTTTTTTATAATACTATTTGTCGAATCGAATTACATTCAAAGATATAAGTTGCATATTTTTTTTAAATATCCTTTTAAAACTCTTCATTTTGATACCCCACTCGATGGTATTAGAAGGAAAAAATTCGAACTCCACAATATGGCACCCCAAATCCACGATTTTGGTATACATTTAGTCAAAAAAGTATCGGGAATGGATGATTTGTTTATGGTTCCAAATTGTTGTTTGTTTTTTTTTGTTGTTGTTAGATTAGCACAACTGTTTTCCATTTTGGCGCGGAGTTTGAGTTACATCTGTTAATTAGATTAAATACAGTACTGATTTTAGTTATATCATATCTAGTGTGTATTGCGAATTTCTTAATGGACAAAAATATCGGACAAAAAGTTTGTCTTAAATTTTGCATCGCCAATGGAATTTCGAGTTCGGAGTCTCTGAAAATGTTACAGAAGGCTTACAGTGAATCGAATTTATCAAAAACACGCGCTTATGAGTGGTACAAAGCGTTCAAAAGCAGTCAAGGTGTGATGGAAGATTTGCCTCGTTCTGGTAGGCCATCAACGTCTGCAACTGAAGTTAACATCGCAAAAGTGAAGGAAATAGTGACTGACAATCTTGCCGTAAGGTCAAACGGCAAATAAAAAATATTATTCGGACGTTATGCAGCGTTTAAGAGAGCAAATTAGATAAAAGGGCCAGATTTGTGGAAAGAAAATTCTTGGATTTTGCACCACGATAATGCGCCTTCGCACAGTTGTGAACGATTTTTTGACCAAAACTCAACAAATACCATCGAGCAACCACCTTATTCACCAGATATGGCTCCAGCCGACTTCTTTATTTTTCCTAAACTCAAATTACCACTTCGTGGCACCCGTTTTCATTCAGTAGAAGACATAAAGGAGAATTCGCGGCGAGAACTGAACTCAATTCTGGAATAAGCATTTAAAAAAATTTTTTATGATTGGATTATTAGTTGGCGTAAGTGTGTCGGTTCTGAAGGAGCATACTTTGAAGGTGATAAAATAATTTTGGATAAATAACTAATATTTTGTGTTTTATTGATCTTTTCCCGGTACTTTCTTGACAGAGTAGTATATTGGTTTTTTGATTATAATGTAGGCAGTGACACTCGCGCCATCAAGAAGAATCTAACGACATATAATCTATCCAAATCCCTCAATCCGTTGAGGAGTTACGAAGGAACAAAGAAACGGACGTACATACAGGGTGTAAAAGACCTCATCACGAAGCCGTCAACCAAGCATTCTGTACATCAAACTAAGTAACTTTACGCAAAAATTATTGCTGGGAAACGACTTTTTTTTTTGGGGTTTACAATCATGTTTTGTGGTAGAACTCAATGTAACGCACTCAAAACATTGTGCTGATGGATGAATTAAATAGTACGGGGGTCGTGGAGGTGTTTAAAGTAAAAATCTTTCATTAAAAACGGGTATTAAAAAAAAAAACTTGTCAAAAAGTTGGAACTTTGACCCTCAATACCTCCGTAACTAGAAGGTTCCCAGGTATGGTGTAGAACAAAAAATGATCGCAATGACGAGGAGAACAAGTGCCTTTCGGCTTCGTCAAGAGGTGTTTTACACCCTTTATAACAGGTCAAACACATTTCTCTCCTTTTGGGCTTTGCCGCAGTCGGGTAGTTATGTACATATTGATTCTATATTGTCTAGAACGGGTAAATTATTTACAGTCTTTTAATAGCTTTTCTTTTAGGGGTATAGTAGAGAGGAAATTACAAAATGTAATATTTTATCGTACGACTTTGTAATGCTTTGAAGTATCCTGCTTCCTTCCTGTTCATAAATAAGTTTTAAACGGAAGATTGCACGTGGGACACTGTAGTCCTGCAGTCTGCAAATTATTTCCTTTTTTTTTTGTTCTGTGTTGTGTTTGCAGAAGCTTTGAATAATTTTAGCTGTCATAGATTCAACTGAATTAATTGAAAAATTCCAATGCGTCGTTTCTTTAAGAGGATTATATTAATAGGATACAAAAATCATTTGCATCATGGAGTTATATTCTAACCACATTTCGCCAGTTATGTTTTAAGTCCTAGGTATTAGGGAGCAAGCCTATTACCATCGACCGGGCACAAATCCTGACTCCGTGGCTGCTACTGAGAAATTCCTGAAAGAAAAACCCAATTACACTTATGTCATAAAGAATATTGTGAGGATCGTTGCATTCGACTGTAGTAGCCTAGTCTGCCTAACCTCCACACGCAAATGACATGACTTCGTGCACAAGTGACACGTCAAATGCAACCTTACTTATAGACATTAGATATGATTCAACTTAACCAGGAAAAGGAGCCCAACGCATCGCAGCATTTTTGTTACGTCAAATATTGCTTCATCACTTTAAAACAATACGCTCAGTGCAATCCATGATAATTTATGTTACAAAACCTAATAACTCGATGATATCATTACTAAGGAAATAATAATTGAGATTTCAACAAGATAATTCGTTAGAGAAAAAAATAATTCTTCGAAATTCTTACACGCTTTAGTGGCTTTGCTCTTTTAAGGTTTGAATTATTCCATTCTTTGTCTGGAGTTATTAAATTGTAGTAGGTACTTAACCTACAGATTTTTAAATTATGAGTGCTAATTATTGTAAAGCTGGCTTAAAGTGAATGCTCCAACCAGCCCGCGAAATTCAAATTTTCTTACGTTTTTTGCAATTTGCAGGCCAGTGCTAGGTTGTATGTTGATTAAAATATTGTTCACGATTGTAAGGCGTAAGTAGTTACAGAATTAAAATCATCAAAATCATCAATACAACCCTCCAAGTTCTTAAAGGTCTAGCAATGAGTTTGACCTTGAAAAAATCGGTCCTCGACCTTTATGAACTTGGAGGGTTGTATTGATTATTTTGAGTATTATAATTCTGTAACTACATACGTCTTACAATCGCGAACAATATTTTAATCAACATACAACCTAGCACTGGCCTGCAAATTGCAAAAAACGTAACACAATTTGAATTTCGCGGGCTGGTTGGAGCATTGGCCTTAAATCAACGCTTTTAAAATCGACTCAGCCCTCAAGTTGTGCTGCTTCAATTGTTTCACTGTCTTCAGAATCCAGTACCTACTAATGTAGTATATCCCAACTCAACCACCTTTTTAAGGTTAGTTTGTCTTTCTAGCCAGCGAAACGCTTGTTTACTATTTATTTGAGAGTAGCCTTTTCCCGCGGCATCGCCCGCGTTTTTGTCGAAAATCGTTCCACGGGAACGTTAGCCTATAACATTACACTCGGGAATTATAAAGTTTTCCATTAGTAAAGAATTTTTGGAATCGGAACAGTTGTTCCGGGATAACCCTCTACATCCATACATCTGCCCCAGCCTGACATACAAACTTTACCTGTGTAGTACACTAGAATGGTTTTAGAATAAGACATTTCTTCTGCAGGAAGAGTGTTGCATATGAATATCTGTTGCGCAAGCGAGGTAACATATAATAATTACCGTCTCTTCTGCGTATAAGAAGAGATAATTGTTTATCTGTGACACAAGAACAGGTCAACAGGCCTACTTATTTATTAATAGTGTTCTAAAATTCACATGGCAACCATGTTATTGATTACAGCTATTTTGTATCGAGTTGAACAAAAAGTTTAATGATTCCATTTTCTTGCGCGTTATTGATAAATATGATTGATTAGCTCTCTTGGGTGAGCGTCTGTTTGTTTTACACAATGAATGGCTGCTCTCAAAGACCTTTATTAAGAACTATTAACTAATGATTACTTAAGAACGCCAACATTTGACAGTATTTGCAAATTTTAAAATATTCAAAATTTACAAATACTGGTGGACCTATGAACTTTTTTTTTTTTTTCGTCGAATGGGAAATCATCAAATGACTGCCCCGCTCTGGGCGGAGCAGGAGGGAGTGTCAGACTTACTTACTAAAACCCATACATTTTCCTTCATCGCATCGGCCCTTGCGGACCCCTTCCTTTTGCTGACTCTCTTTGAGGCGCGCGTGGAACCCGAACGCGCCGTCGACGCGGCCTGTCGTCATGAGACGGACGTACGGCGAGCTAGCCCATAGCTAGCCCATAGCCGGGGGCCACCACGTTGCCTCCGACGCCCAGGGCGTCTCCCACGGCGGGACGTATGACCTTAAACGACGGTTGGGATAGAAAAACGGGATGCACCACCAAGCAAAAAATAAATAGAACAAAAGAAAAAAGAAAATCGGCTAGCACCATGATCACGGATAAACACGGGCTGTTCGGACTGTACTGGATGGAACTGGACGGAACGAATAGGATTGAAATACACTGGTTTCAGTAAGCGAGAGGGAAAGATTGTGATGAAATTTGGTAAAGACTTATGTCAATTTCCAGTAGTAACGACCGAAACTTACGAGTTTAAAGATGGTGGATTTGAACTCAAGCATAGTAGGTGTTTTTTTAGTTTTTTTTTTTAAGTTAAATCTCTTTAATAACCATTTCTCTTAAAACGGTGAATGGAAACCTCGTGAGGAAACTGGCATGTATTAGAACTAAAAGTCCGAGACCTATCAACAATGAACTAAGAACTAGCTTAGTGGAATAAAGCCTGTTCATCTCCCAGCCTCCAGCCGCCTCCTGTTGTGTCCCAGCTAAGGGAGCATTTAAAGCTGATCATGCTATGATTATATCAATAATGGTCTATAGTCCATAAAGTGGACTTAACGTACCATTCTATCCGCATTTGAAGTTTGAAAAACCCGGAAAAGTAAATTATATCACACAGAAAGTACCTATAGTTACTAAAACTTATAATAATAAGACCACGGAGTACTAAGGCAAGTTATGCCACAGGGAAGTAGGGGGCGTAATGACCGGTGTCAAGCGTAACTTATGACGATGGGAAAACTTCGGGACACAGTCGTGTGAACACGAACATATACGATTGTGATCGAGATTGTTCTCGTTGTTATGCTGATATATTGGCTTTCTGAGTTTGAATCCGCGCAACGCCGCAAATATAATCCAGCCATTATCTGGGGTATCATCGACCCTCTTTAAATCAGTGCGTGCGTCGAGCCTCGTTATAAAAATGCCACATTTTTGTCCTCTTCGTCGCACACATGCACCCTGATAAGACTAAATGAGGCAAATTACGAGAGCTGTTCAGGTACGCACTCATTGGGCACAATTTAAGTCAACGTCACGAGATAAAAAAAAATATTATTAGCCTGAAGATGGAAACCAGGTTAGTGGTGTCACACTCCCGTGCTTCGGAAAGCACGTAAGTCCTACGTCTGATCTCTCCCCGATCGCGAGAGAAACGGAGAGAGTGCACCTATCCCTCAATAACAAGTAAAAATATCCGACCGAACCCATCGAACTCGATTCGATTACGCAATCGTATGGATGCGTGATGTGTAAAATCGAGTTTTATAACATTTGCCACTGCAGGTGCTCTGATTCTCATCGCAAAGGTCCTGTTGACATTTTGTCCGGCGCGGCCTTCGGATATGTGGGTCAATGTGAATCGAGCGAGCCGTTTATTTTTTTTCTTCTTTAAAACTCGAGCAAACTTTTTGGTGAGATGTGGAATTTTTGGATGTGGTAGTGCGTTTATTCGGTATGTTGTAGTGTTTTGTAGTTTGATTTTAGTCGATTCTCTTCTGCTTCTTTGTGTAACTGGCACGGCAATATTTCTGTTAATCCAAAAGTTATGAAAGTTTTGACCAGCCTTTTTTTTTTGGGTGGGAAATCATCATGTGACTCCCCCCGCTCTGGGCGGAGCAGGGGGGAGTGTCAGAATTTTACTGACTAAAACCCATCCATGTTCCTTCATAGCTTTTTGTGTTCCGGGGCCACGGTATCTCTTTCGTACAGTCCCGCAGCCCCGGAAGTTTTGACCAGCCTCAAATCTACATAAATATGGGGGTAGAATTGAGGTTGGTCTGAGATTAGGTTAGACTCACAGTATTCCCTAGATATACCTATAAAATAATTTATCTCCTATATAGTTTTAACACATATTTGAATTGACTGTGTTCTTTCTACATGAACAAAAGAGTTGACTTAAAATAAAAATAGTGATTTGATTTTTAATATTTATCTTCGTAGCTCCTCATGGCTTAACATGTTTCGTATCCATGATTTGTACCTATAAAAGAATATTCTTAAACGTTGGTATTTCGGGGTAATGTCAAGTTACTTTAATATCTTTTGACATAACTTTATTCTTAACGTGCATTCTTTTCATTAATTATCATTGTATTTACGGAAAGAATTCTGAACTTTTATCAGTTCTTTTTAAAAGTTTATGAACTGAAATGAATTTTAACTTCTTGGTTTTTAAGGTCATTATGGTTTGACACCTAGATAATTACAATATCTACTAAGAGGCATTTAGCTGGGGACTGTTAAACGGGGAAGATGACACTTATTGTTTTACATTTAATAAAGCAAAAATCCTAAAATTGCTATCCTAAATTTTTTTGTCTTAATTAATATTGTAAATTAAAGTGACTTTTATTTTACTCTCTGTCATATCAAAAAAGTTTTCTCGAAATTCGTATGACAAGTACAGTAAAAATAACGTAATTAAAACATAAATTGCTAATTCTGACTCAGATCTTCCCTAACGACAGTTTTACACGATTCAATGAAATTGATCGAAAGCTACAAATTAAGGGCTAAATATCCCTCAAATGGCTTAGCATGATCCTCCGTTACTCCTAAAATACTGCAGCATTAATTTTGAAATAAATATAATGGTAAAGTTATTAATGCTAAGTCCTATGTGTGACGAAAACACGATTCCATAAACTTTTCTCGATAGAAAAATATTCCAAAGTTACCTCCAAATCGAACAATAAACCGCTGGTATTTAAAAAGTACTTGAAATTAGATCATGAAACTTTGCATACTAACTGAACTAACTATAAAGCAGGTCTTATGTGTTTTATTTTTTTAGTCCAATCAAAATTTTTTGGTAAATCGCAAAACACCACTCATTTCGCAATATTCGGCTGCAGTGACTGACGTAACAACCGGTTTGTAGTGCAAGCCTATTAGAACTTTATTCTAACAGTATTTCAAACGAAGTTTGAACCACCACAAATAGAGTTGCTAATTTTAGGGTTAGAAGGGCCTTAACGACAGTTTTACACGATTCAATCAAATTGATTGAAAGCTACAAATTAAGGTTAACGACATAGAACAAAACCTCCCTTGCTCGCCCCTATTGCATAGCTGGCAAATGAACGAATAATCTGACTGTGTCGATTTTTTTTTTTTTTTTTTTCTTATCCCATGGTATTTGTGGTTAGTACAGGATATCTTCTCCCATACACCTCTAATAGTGTGTGGTTATCGGTTATCGTGGTATGGCCATGTGATGCGGAGGAATGAATAAAATGTCGTGAGGCAAGTTTTGAGTATGAATATGGAGCTATAAGAGAGGAAGACTCAAGAAACGGTAGATGGACTGTGTGATGGATGATATGGCTAAAAAGTAGGAGACTGCAGGTCATGGCACACTACACAAGCACCGCACCGGCACCGCTCCAACCCAGCATTTTACTTGCCATTCAAATTAGACCATTAAATCGCGTGTCACAAAATATATTTTATAATGTCTGTATGAAAAAGCTTACAGCGGGCGGTCAGCGCGCTTGCCGCTACTATACGACTCGACTCACGGGCGCCTCGGGGTCGGCGCGCGGTCCGCGGGCGGCGGACGCGACGCCCGCGCCGTCGCGCGGTCAGCGTGCTTACGGCGCGCCGACCACCTGCTTGCCCGTCGTACTCCGAGTTGCCCGTCGTAAACAAATGCAGCAAGCTCATAGTCCGGGAGGTAGCGTTGCAAACAAAAAACCGTCAGGTGACGCAGTAAAAGTAAAAAATATTGGACCATTTCTACTACCTACGCTGTCTTCTTTTAAACTGTAACGGAAAGGGTGTTAGTGGGATAGGTGAATTAATCCACGAGTCCACTTAACATAAAAATATTATTACCAGACATAATAGGGGGGGGGGTCTATGGTCACCTTTTTTTCACCACTCCACCCACCGCGGGTGCGTCAGCTGACGCTGGGTTCACTTATCAGTCATTCGAGATCGATGAACAAGATGGCAAACGATCAGCGTAAAAACACTAGGTACCTAAAATGCAATGCTAGTTCCCGGACTATCCCGGCCAGTGCGCGGACTGCGAGCTTGCGCCTCGCGGAGGGCGCGCGGCCCGCGGTTGGATGCCGCGCGGACCGCAGGTGGACGCCGCGCCGTAGCCTAAATTCGAGGCAACGCCGAGCAACAGCTGTGCTGGTGCGGTGCTTGTGAGTGTGCCATAACCTATAACGAGTAATAGTAGTTGAAGAGAAGAGAAGAGAAGAGAGAGAAGTAGAAGCTGCGCCGATCCTAAATAAGTTGGGATAAGGGCAGAAGAAAAAGATGAAGAAGAAGAAGAAGTCCTCATTATTCTCTTATCTTCATCACAAGGTATTTGTGGTCAGTGCAGCATATCTTCTCCCGTAAAACTCTAATAGTTGATCAGTCACTATTTTACTAGCACTAACATCTTTCACCATTGTCTGAACATGATTTCTTTAAAACGTGAGTACAGCAGTCATTGTGCCGATAGTCGTGACGACCAATGGCTTAATAGACAATAAAGCAGCTGGATCAAAGGCTCGATTCATAATGTTATGTTGTTTATCTACACGATTTGCTTCATCCAAATTAAAAGGGGAAAAGTAAACCGTTTAATACCAGCGTAAGCAGTCCATTCGACCGAGAACCTTTCCGACTGGATCTTTATTTACGTAACAGAGGTCGATATTCTCAAGGCACGAATGAGTACCGTAGGTCGGAAATTACGAATTCAGCAAATTATACTTGTACTTGACCGGTTTAATTGTTATTAACGAGGTTATGTTATTAATTAAATTTATTAAGTATGTAGTAATGTATTTAGTTGCGGTTTTAAGTACTTGTAATCATTTTTGTTATATCGAGGATTTTGTTAGGTGAAAGAACATGCTTGGTGTTAATTTTCAATGGAAGATCATCTTTTTCCTTTTTTGTTCTTTTTGATGATGATTTTTTGGACCTTCAAAAGTGCCTGTAACGCTCTATCATCATCTGCTTGCCTTTTCCCAACTACGTTGGGGTCGGCTTCCAGTCAAACCGGATGTAGCTGAATACCAGTATTTTACATGGGCGACTGCCTATCTGACCTACACAACCCAGTTAGAACTGGGTAATACGATACCTCTTGGTAGGACTGGTTGTAAGAATTTTTGGGCCACTGACTACCTGTAACGATTTTCAAAGATCTACAAATGACAGTGTGGACCAACTGCTTAACGTGCTTTCCGAGGTACGGAGGAAACTCGATATGTTATGAGTGGTCACCCATCCACAGATCAACCTAGGCTAGCACGGCTTAACCTAAAGATCGACACGAGTGTCTGTTATTATTTAGCCTGTAACACTCTAAATACTGCTATTGGATTAAAATTAGATAAATTCCGAGACAGCATGAGTCCACATTGAAAATATGTAGAGATGTCAGTTTCTTGTAATATTTTACGAAAATTGCTTGTAGGAGATAGGAAAGTTTGATTGATAAACTTTTCTGGACATGCCTGTACACAAGTATTTTCATCTGCATATATATAGCTAATTGTCCTTATTATTGCTACTGCTGGACAAAGGTTTCATTGTTTCTACCGCTCCCGTTACTGCGCTTCTTCTTTCAAATTCCCAAGAATAGAATCCAAATCTCGCGGTTCATGTTACAATCTTCTGTTTTACGAACCCACCGCCCGCTCGTACGACCAATATTTGAAATAACTGCCACTGCTACACAAATGAACAAGCTTTTAAAAAGGAATGAACATCTGTTTGATTTTATCTGTGTACAGACGTCAGCACATCAAACTACTACGATCTATCAAATTTCTTTAAAAGACTTCCAACTTTATCGCCAAAGCATTAGGTTGATTAGGAAAATTTTACAGTTTAGGGTATTGTAGCTTGATGGAGTTAGCCCGACTCGTCACTGTTACTACTCGTCATCAAAAAACAAAAGATCACGATTCACAACTTTTGCTGATGTACTAAACAACTGTGAAGAAAAGCACAGAGGTTTTATTTCCTGCAAAATAACAAAAGACAGTGGCACGGGGTTACAGCAAGTTCACTAATGTAGCGTCTGCCAACGAATTTACGAGCCAACTAAATAAAGCCAGGAACCCAGAACATTCCAGACTTTAACTTTATTTTGTCTGCCTTTTATTCTAGACTAAATACCATGTAATGTTAGGAGTAAAACTTTAATTACTGGAGTAATGTTAACGTTAAAACAGTTTGGTTTAATGTTGGTGCTTGTTCTTAGTGTCGTTTGTCTTTACTTGTAGGTACAGATTAACGCAGTAATATCGGGTCTGTAGTTCCCCGAAGGGTGAGGCAGAGGTGTAACTAATTAGTGCACCCATATTTCGCCAGTTATGTTTAAGTTTAAGTCCCATGTTATATCTGGCGGCTCTATTGCCATCAACCGGGCGCAAATCCAGGCTCCGTGACTGCTACTGAGAAATCCCTGATGGAAAAACCCAATTACACTTTTCCCGCCCCGGGAATCGAACCCAGGACCTCATGCTCAGCAGTCGTGCTTGCGACTACTAAACCAACGAGGCAGTCATTTAGTAAATGGTAGGTAAGTAAGACAGAAACTACAATCTTTATGGATCGGCACGCAATATCACGCGATGTTGTTTTTGATAAACGTGCTTCTTTTGTTTTTTTTTTATTGCTAGCTATTAACATAAAGGGAACCATCTTTCTTTTTTATTTCGCCATTACATTACTTGGGCTTACATCCTGCGTTCCGCTGTTTTGTTCCCATATCAGTGGAACCCATCGAAATCATTATAAAAAAAAAACGGCTAAACAATTGTAGGTTGTGGTTTTGAACCCAGATGCGTCGCTTTTCATTACCAGTGCTCTCAAAACGGTTAAAGAAAAATTTAAAGACATGTGACAATACCAACCCGCATTGGGTCACGACAACTCCACTCCCTGTGACGAAGAGGAAGCCTGTATACCAGCAGTGAGACATTAGTGGCTGATTCTGCTTAAGCTATAGGTACTGTAATCAATAATAATATCAATGGGTAACTTCTTATAAATCAGCCATCGATTAATAAACAGATACCAAAATTAAAGGCATGTTACACCTAGAGACAAAGTACTTAAAGCCACACATACCTTCATATATCATCTATCTACTTGAATTCCATTACTGAAGTTCAAGTATAGTCGGCGACAATAGAGCAATTTATCATAATCTTGTTACGGGCGCGGTTAGGCGGACAGTCGAGCACGAAACTTACAAAATCAATGTCTTTACGCATCATTTGTTATGTTGTTCAGCTTGTCACTTGGTACTGGTGAAGACATAAGTGATAGATTCTGTTACTTTATTGATTGTGATTTACGATCACAGTTTTTTTAATACCTAGATGGGAGTTACTCAAACTTCTGTTCAATATTTTAAATACAAAATTAAACATAGTATGGTTAGAAAGGAGGTGACTGCTGAGATAACGAGTAATAGAGTAGTTTGGAGAAAGAAGATATTCTACGTCTACCCGAAATTAATTGGCATGATGACAGGAGAATGCATGATCCAGATCTAACAAAAAACCATCTCAGACACTAATCTGCATAGTGAATTGAGCAAAATTATGTCTGGACTTCAAAAGAGACTATGACCTCTGAGTTAGTTTCGGCTGTTTCTTCTCAGAGTAGTCAGGTACGAAACACCAGCCCCATCTAGTTTTAAAAAATGTCGTGTAAAAGTGTTTGTAAAAACTTACTTGCAAAATAAACATCATTTATCATCAAACAAGTTTATTTCTTCACATGTACATAGAAAAAAAAGAACATTAACAAAAGGATAAACTGAAGGCGTAACGGAATTATCATTTCATAGTGCTACTAGTCATTTAAAAAACTCGAATTATGACAATTTATTTATATTTTGTAGCAAGTGCTCTTGTTAGTATTAATTATTACGGACGTAAAAGTACGATTGTACGCAATTGTACGTTTTGTTCATCTTAAGTGTTACGTTGTAGTTATTATAGTGTGTGAGGTAACCGTGATTACAATATGACATGGGTTTAACTGGACAAATGTCTATTTGTAAGGGCATCACTAAAATAGGATTAATTTCATTATGATTCTCTTGCTTTTATCCCAATCCATTTATTAGGGTCCACAGGATATATTCTTCCATTACAAACTCCTCCATTAGTAAATCACTGTAACCTGTTTTGAAAAATTTTCAAGCATCGTTGAATAAGTTTTATTTGTTTTTTTTTTGCTTGCTGAGATTTTTGATAATTTAGTCCCACATGAAATTAAATTTTGTTATCAGCCAAAAGTTCAACTGCTATTATAGTCTTTTATAATTTAATTTTGGCAATATAACATTGTTTGTTTTCAATAATGCCAATGTTTTAAAATTTGTACTTCTATCATAGAGTAAGCCTAAAAGTCTGAAGGGTTTCCCGGTACATTTATCCAGTTGTACAGTAAACAATGTACAAATTCCAACGACTTGTCCTCTTTAGGTGACAACAGCAAAATGTAATCATCACATAAGAATTCACATAACACTGAGATATGTTTGTATCAACTTCAAGAGCTAACGAGTCGTCACCTTGGTCCAAATTCAAGAAAAATGATCTCTCATGTGGGCAATATTAATAGCCCGTCGCCGTCGTGTTGATGTTACGATACTACACTATGTGATATGTTTAAGACCTTGGTGGAGATATATCAAAACTTGGCATGATGTGGTTGCCACACCCCTTAAGACGACCTTCCAGAGGTACGAAGGATATTTACAGACGCCAGCACAGCATCAAGGTACTACATTCAGTCACATTTCTTTAATAGATTTTCAACTTCATCGCTAAAGCATTAGGTTCAAGATTGATTGGGAAAATTGGACAGTTTCGGGTAGCTTTATGTACTGGTGTCTGTAGAGGGAAGTTCGCCACGTTAGCTGCGAGATTCATTTGTTTGCCGACCATGCAACCGTGCGTCACTTCGCTTTATGTCGCATTGGATGATCTTACCTATATGTTTACGCTTCTTCATACAATAAGCTAAGTCCACGTGCGAAGCTTATCAGTGTGCTGCTGTGGAGCGCAGTCTTTATAGATGTGATCAACAGTTTTGTGTCCAAGGCTTGTCTTAGAAAACACAAGGTGGGCTGAGATTTGACAGCTACAATATGATAGCTGCAGACGATGTCTGGGTATAAATTTCATTGAAAATAGAGCATTAGTTTAGTCTACCACGCCTCCTCCTCCTCCTCCTCTACCACTTGCATAACCCTGATACTTGTCAATGTTTTCGCATTAAAACCTTGAGCCTATTGTATTGTATAACGGGCTGGTGTCCGCAACTCCACGTCAAAGCGCGTATTTTGCGTATGGGCTATAATCCATCACATGTCTTCGAATTTTTGGTTCTATGACATGCCGGTTTCCTCACGATGTTTTCCTTCACCGTTTTGAGAGCAGTGGTGATGAAATAAATTACACAAAGTATTGCGCCTGTGAGGGTTCGAACCCACGACTTACTGTTCGTACGTCGGGGCTGCCATCACTGGGCCACCGCTGCTCTTGACCTTGAGGCTATTGCGATGTGTAAAAAATATGGTTAGGCGTGTTGTTTTTTTTCGAAAATCGCAACTCTATGTATAGGTAGGTTAGGTACCTTTTAACATAATAAAGTAGAGGAAAAGATACGTTTAAAAACTCAAATTTTTCTCGGCTTAACCTTTGAAGATCGGTCCGTGTGACTGTTATTATATAGCTGTTGACTACACATAAACATACATAGACATGCGAGAGGAGCTCATGGTTGGGTCATCAGCCAACAGCAACCTGTTGGCTGGAGCCATGAGCTCCTCTCGAATGTCTCTTAGGGTTCTTACAGACGAGCGGCACGTTGCCAACTGCACATAAACTGTCGACGCTTGCAGTTGTGGCGTCGACGGTAGCCGTCGACACACATTTACGCGGCATGCCTGCCATGTCGACGGCTGCCGTCGAAGCGCCGGGCGGCAGCCGCCGAAGCGCCGACGACTGCCGTCGACGCTTGCAGTTGTGGCATGCCGCGTAAATGTGTGTCGACGGCTGCCGTCGACGCCACAACTGCAAGCGTCGACGGCAGCCGCTGTAAGAACCCTTAATTGCCTAAAATGATGAAAACCTACAAATAGGCAGGTATAATACAGAGCGAAATTAATTAATTAATTTAGATCTCAACGCTAAGGCAATCAAAAATTCAACTACCGTGAAACAATCTACGATTCGTTAAAACTTTCTCAATAGAGTAAATAACCGCCAAATTAAAGTTTTTCAACAATTGTTGGCTTTTCAGCAGTTCTGATTTTAGGCAAACGTTTTCTTTTCATTAGTTTGTGATTAGGACCCTAAAATTTTGCCTCAAAATTTGGGTAGGATTGAGTTTCCTAGTTGGAGTATCAATAGGTGGGTAATTAATATAATATACTGGTGGTAAATTATTCTTCAGATCTAAAATAAAATCAACAAGCTCCAGCTTTCCCTAAGCAACAATGTACGTATGTACTATACTTTACACAAATAAACATTCTATTAGAGATAACGACCATTATACATGGTGTTTGGCTTATAGACCGACACAATTTTTCCAGGGATTTGGGAGGTCATTAGCTAGGTTCTACCCATACACCCTATGTCCTAAATGTCACGGTTGGTTACATATGTTTTTTTTTGTAAATGAAAATAATACCCGAAATGTTTCCTTTAATTCCAAATAACTTTTTCGTTTGTGGGTGTAATGGCACAAAATAAATTTTGTTTTATTCTCCAAAGTCTTGTAAATCTAAATAAATCTTTGTTTGATAGAACTGGTATCAAGAAAATTTCTTACGAGCTACCAAAGTTATTTTGTTTGTTAAATGTATGAAAATTTACAACTTCTAAATTCATTATAAAAAAAACTAAAAGCCATTTTGAACTAGCTTAATTTTAAAAAGTTCTTTGGTTGATACCCTTTCTAACGGTATGCTACATGTCACAAAAAACAATTCATTAAGGAGTCAAAATATTATTAGGAGAGTCAGGGTTAAGAAAAGACTTATTAAGGTTATTATGTTTTTATAAACTAAAGTTATAAATTTTTAATTCAAATCATACGCCTATAGCGTATGGTTTGAATTTCGAATTTTATTGTATTTCTTTTTAAGTAAGAAAAAAAAGACTAAGTATGCCATTTGCTAACTCCGTTCACCTATTTTTTTTTGGAGAGTGATAAAAAAGTCATCCTGTATTACAAGTTTGAAAGAAACTTGGAACAGAACGTCAGATTACAAACTGTCCTGGTTTTTTAACACCTAGTTAGTGGGTCGTCTTGATAATTACAAACATAGGTACTGCAGAGATATTTTATAAGGACACCTAAAACATAAATTCTAGGCAAAACTTTACTGAAACAAAACCTCTACATATCAAAACAAACACAATGGTAAAACAAAGTGATCGCGATAAGGCAAACTGAGTAATTTGCATCAAAAGCGAAGCTCATTCATGTAGGAGGGCCCGCAAAATTGGAGATTGTTCATATTCGTAATAGAGAGATAGCGAGGAAACTGGGTGTTTTTAAGTGTCGTTATAATATGGGTGCTCGGAATTGAGGTGTTGTTAGAGGTAAAATAAGAATTAGATATTTTCAGGAAAATGTGGAAGAGATGTTAGAAAGAAAATTAATTACAGAAGCTTTTTTGTGTTTATAAATCGTTGCCCCAGACTAGGATTTTCTCCTATATCGTGGTTGCGTTTACAAACATTTAAACTCACAAACAGCCAGACCCGTAACAACTCAAACCTGTAGGTCAAACAAATATTTGCAGCTATGAGTAGCTGATGATTATCCATTTTAGATAGTAACTGGGTCTAATGGATATAAAGCAATAGGCTAGTTTCCACCATCAATAAATTGCAAATCTATTTAGTCCATCATTTAGAGTATTGTAAAATAATGTAGACGTATTTTTTTGTTTTGGTAAGTCAATGAATATAGACAAAGATAAAACGCATCAAAACTCGAGAGTGGGGGCTCGTGACGTCATAACGCACTAAAATTTATAGCACGGCGTGACGTATTGAGAATTTTAAAAGCGTCGTATCTTCGTCAATTTTGGTTTACGTAACAAAAGAAAAAATAGGGGTCAAATATTTTTTGATAATCTAACTGACGGACTAATTCGTTTTTTTCAGGACACAAGCCTATTGGCCACATCCTGGAAAACAAGATAAGAGAATGGGAATGATTTGATTTAAAATTAAATATGTGTCATACGTTGTACTTCTCCCATAATTGTTTTAAAGATTTCATAAAATGTAATCGTGTAAGACATTTTGAAATTAAATATAAACGCGTGTAAAGCAACTGCTATAAATAAACAGTCACAACTCTCACATAAATCAGTCTAGTCGTATAAAAAGATCATTACGTAAAAAAAGTTGTTAGTAAAATTAAAATAAAACAGTTCGTCCTTTGATCGTATGAATACTCAGTTCCTTTGCAGAGTGATTACAAAATGTCTGCACAATTAGTAAGAAAAATTGATGCAATTAATTCAGTGACTCATCAGACTTGGTTTAACCATTTGCAGTAATGAGAAATAGACCGTTTTGCAAGCTCTAAAATGTAGGTGAATGTAGGATACAGCTTATTCAGTCCCATGAGAGTCATAAAAGCAAGAAGATTTATTATGAGATTATTTACGTGATAACACCGGTAGAGGTAGCGAGGTAGAGAGGTTTACCTATAACACACACATGTCACCAGTTACATATATTTAGTCCTTTGCAATTGAGGGCGAGCTACTTACATGATGTATGGAATTCTAGGTACAGTACTATAGGTACATTCTTCATTAAAAAAGCATAAACAAATTTGTACAACTTTTAAAATCAAATTATCCGAATCTTAACAATTATTTAATTAAAATTGAATTAACAGCCGCATAATTAAAAGTAGTTCATGTCACAACTCAAAAACATTGACTAAATGATTCATGAGGCCTATGACAAGTTGATGCATGTAAAGCAGGCCGTGAAATTAAAATGCTCGTAGGAATTAGCCTAAATTATTGATTAGTAGTCGAGGTTAAGGAGGTTCTAGTCTTATAAATCAGAGCTTAGATGATGAGCGTATTTTAAGCTAAATTTTGTTAGGTCATCTAAAAAAGTTTTTTAAAAATAAGAAATACATTTTATTAAAACCAAGGACGGTAATAAGGTTAATTAACTTGAGAATCTTCGTGAGAAGAAATCCTAATCTTTCCTAATCCTAACTAATCCTAATCCTAACTAATATTATAAATGCGAATGTAAGTTTGTTTGTTACTTTTTCATACCACTGAAACGATCATTCTGAAATGTTGCATATTTTATACGATGTAACGAACATAACAACCTTTCATCCCGAAAAAAAATACTGTTTCCGAGAAAAACAACAATAACGTTTTATGATATAGATGGCACCACGTGTCTTTCGAATCATGATTGAATTATATTATTACAAGCAGAGTAATTGTCAATTTCTAAATTAACGCGAGTGAAGCCGATGGCAAAAGCTACTTGTAAACAATGCTTCATTTAATCAGATTGAAAACTTTTTCGCCAAGGGGTGGCGGCTAAAACTAAGTTTAGTCAGCTAATCTTAAGTTTATGTTCACACACATCTTTAGCCGAAAAAATATATAAAATTTACGATATTTTCTAATGATAACGTACAATGTTTCCGTGTCCACTGCATATCTATGATCATTCTATCTGATTCTGCATCCAATTTAGAGAAGTCAGGCATTATGGCTAAAATCATCATCTTCCCTTATCCAAATTTATTTGAGGTCGACGAAGCATGTCTTCTTCTTTCATACTTCTCTATTACTCGTCATCTCAGCAGTCACCTCGTTTCTAGCCATATCATCCTCCACACAGTCCATCCATCGTTACTTTGGTCATGCTCTATTGTTATACATAATACAAATACAAAATACAAAATAGTTTATTGCTTCATAAGTTTACAAAAAGTTTAGTGTCTGAAGCTTCCCTTTAAGCAAGTAATGCCTGTGTTGGGAAGCCCCGCTCTTTCACAGCAAAGCAATACAAATTCATACAAAATTTTGCTAAAACTGGGAATTTACAATAAAAAAAAAAGACGAAGAAGTACAGAAGTATGATATTATTAAACAAGAAGTTACGATTTAATTTTAAACTAAAGAAAATCTTGCTTGCAGGTGTGTTCAGTGTTATGTAAGGTAGTGTGTTGTGTATGAAGGATAGTAGTGTTATGTTGTGTGTGTGCGAGTGTGATGATATTGAATTAGTGATGGATGTTTACGACATCCATGGCATGTGTTCTGTGTGTTATTATTTTACTTACTTATATGTGTGTGATATGTGTGCGTGTTGTGCATTTGGTGTTTAGAGATATAGTTGTGGGTGTGTGTTACTACTTATTTAGTATTTACTTAATGTGTTCCAAGAGTGCCTCCGTGTCATCATAGGTTAGTGATTTTATCCAATCTATTAAAGTTTTTTTACAATCGTAGTATTTTTTTGGGTATATGTATATTTTCCTGTTGACTTTGTTATAAAGAAAAGCCGATCGCTTATTGTATTGTCTCCCGGCAAATACAGTTTTTGTATGAGGGATTTGTACAATTAAGTCTTTTCTTCTTCGAGCTGTTATGCTTGAGTCATATTTTAGGGATTTATGTATTTTTGTAATAGTTTGGATTACGTATAACTTACGAACTGAGAGTAAATCACTAATCTGATATAGGTTTTGAGTAGGGTGTCTCAACTTTTTAAAATACATGATTTTAATTAGGGCCCGTTGGGCGCGTTCGACGTTGATAAAAATAGTTTTTGCAGCCCCACCCCAAATGGGGATGCAATATATTAGGACCAACTGTACCAGAGCTACGTAGATCTCATTTAAAATATTTCTAGACGGGTTTCGGGCACTGTTCGTATTTATTTTCTTTGGTGCGATATGTCTGAGAGTCTTGAATATCCAGCTTAATCTTCTAAGTCTATTCGTGACTTGATCAAGGTGGGGATACCAGGATAAACGTTGATCGAGTATCACTCCTAGGTACTTTGTGTGTGCAACCTGTGAAATGAGCGAACAGTTACAATGTCTATTATTAATATTACCGCATACATGAACTTTTATGTTAAAGTCTTTACTAGGTTGTGTACTTTTGCTAATACTAAAACATATGTAGTTTGTTTTAGACGTATTAAGTGTGAGTAAATTGACGTTTAACCAGTTAGCTACTTGGGCCATTCCCAACTCTGCCTTTTGTTTCACATCGTGGCAGGAGTTTCCTGAGAAAACTATCGCGGTATCATCAGCGTATGAGAAAACCTTTGCATTATTGATGTTCATGTTGCACAGGTCATTGACATATACCAGGAAGTTATAGCCATCTACATTCATACTGAACATTTTCCTCACTATATTTTCTTCATTCCTTCGCATGTCCATACTACGATAACCGATGAAATTAAGGCTGAAATAATGAACGATACTTAGAATACTGTTACAAAGCCTAGGAGTGTGAAAACCGAGGCCTAGTTAAAAATTCCTTCACAGTATTCTATTCGCTTGGTAATAGAATCTATTCCTTCTTACCTAACTGTGTTTTATCAGCCTAAAACATAATCTAATAGATAAGTTAAAGTGGTAGGCTGCTCTAATCACAATAAATAACCGTTAAAACTCAAGAATCGTGAGCTCAACATCACATTACGGTCTCTCGCTTCAACGCCTCTGTATCTAAACCTCAAAATATTACAAAAGGAGGACTTTTAACACTTTCAAAATGCTTCAATAAATGAAGCCCAGTTTTGGTCTAAGTTGATACGTAGTTTAGGTAAAGTTTTGAAAACTGTTTGGTATTCAGGTAGCTAACATTTTTTTTTAATGCTTGCTGATTTAAGTATTTTGTCTTTCTATTACTCAAATCTTTTTTGAGTATGTCTTTCATTTCTCTTATTTTTTGTATCGATTGCATTTCAGTTTTCTGATTAAGTTGGCCCAAAGTTATGTTGTCCTACGTTTGAATAGTGTTAATATTCATACTTATAACGATGTACCTAAAGTAGTGTTAAGCTATTTCTTTTTTGCCGGTGTACCAAACCTTTTGTGGACAGTACATAAACTGAGTCATTCAAAAAGCAGCTTTGTACCATATGTGGTTCACGTAATGATTAACGTGTCCTGTGTAAGACATGAATCTTTTAACACAGTTATGGTATTTTTAGTATATACATTATGAATTAATTAGTGTAATTAGTAGACGGTGTACAATTAAGTCAACATTAATTACGTGTAGAATAAATTTAGCTTTGCATTTAGTTCTTTTGAGTTTTTTTATGGCCATAATTAAAATACAGTGCCAAATTATAACGAGGGTGAACAAGTCAAAAAAACACTTTACATTTTTAAAGATGCTGTAGTTTTGTTACTTGAACGCACAACGACCAATCGAACTATACATAACAAAAATAAGAAGATCTCTCATTGTTCCGGAAATCTATACAAAGCGAGGCCATGTTACATTGGAAATGTATAGCTTGATATGTCGCCGTGTGGACGAGTTTAGGAAAAAAAACTAACATCGTGTTAAGATATCGATACTCATCTCGTTTGCGGAGTTTCTCTAGCTAATTTGTTTGACCCTGTGTAGTACCAAACTATATCCTAATGTATATGCTTACTATATAAGTACACACATCAAAAATGTCTAGGGATCAAGCATTTTTATGCGGATTTCTTGAGATTGAGATGTGGCTTTGTAATAAATTTATGATTTTATAAATTTATATGGATCCTTTTTGGTGCATTTCATAATTTGAATCAGGAACTCTCAATCAAATTCGAGTAAAAGATGAAAATAAGCTGTCAATATTTTCCCTATAAAAACATACAACGCATTGAAGACATTATTAGTGCTACTGTTTCCCTACTACTGATTAAAACCAACGTTATTATGGAGCGGCGACGTCATTTAAGCAGGGAAGAAATGCTCAGAGCCGTGGGAATGATAGAAGCTGGTTCCCGGCAACGTACTGTAGCTTTAGCTCTGAATACAAGTCAGAGTGTTATCAGTCGACTTTGGACACGTTACCGAAGCACTGGTACCGTGGCTGAGCGCCATGGAGGACGGTATCGCTGCACCACACGGAGACAAGACCGATACATTCAAATCTTAACTCGAAGAGCTCCAACAATAACCGCCATGATGTTAGCCGTGAGGCTTCATCACTCTTCAGGGAACTTAATTAGCGACCAAACAGTCAGAAACCGCTTGCATGAAGTGAACCTTCATTCCCGAAGACCGCTACGGGTACCACCTATAGCAATGCACAATCGTAGGATTCGATATCAATGGGCTCTTGAACACAGAAATTGGGCAGAAGAACAATGGCGTTTCGTGTGCTTTTCTGATGAGTCTCGTTTTGGTATGAGACCGGATACAAGACGTATACGACACTGGAGAACCCCTGGACGCCAACAGCGATTAAAATCCTGCCAGGAAGTCCATCCTTATAGTGGTGGAACCATCATGGTATGGGCGGGTATTTGGATCGGCGGAAGAACTGAGTTGATTTGGATCAGAGGCAACCTCAACGCTCAAATTTATGCTGAGACGATTGTATCAGACGTCATCGTTCCTCTACAAGTGCAAATCGGTCCCTTATTTCAGTTAATGCATGATAATGCACGACCGCACACCGCAAGAGTTGTAAGACAGACTCTCGCCGCAGCTAACATCAATGTCCTGCCCTGGCCTGCTCAGTCGCCAGACTTGAACCCGATTGAGCATGCATGGGATATGCTACAGAGAAGAGCTCTGCCGAATATGGAGGGTATCCAGTCGCAAGAAGACCTTTTTTTGTTGTTGCAACGAACATGGGCGGCCATTCCACAGCGTGATTTGGATGAACTCATTTTGAGTATGCCAAACCGATGTTCTTGTGTTGTTAGTGTTCGCGGTAGAAACACGGATTATTAATTGTTTAAGTTACCCAATAAAATTTTAAAGAAAACTGTTATTTCAGTCTTTTTTTCGAACTTTAATGTTAGTGGTTCAAATGTCAAAAATCCCTTTATTAGGAAAATGGCAAATTTCTTTATTAATGCAAAGGTGACTTGGTTTATCGTTACTGTGACAAACGAAAACACTTTATTTGATGAATCCTTAAAGAAAATTTTAATTAATATCAATCAGGAGAAAAGTTATTGCAAAAATATATGTTGATCCCTAGATACTTTTGATGTGTGTATATAGGTACTACATTACTATCATTATAAACAAATTGTCCTGTAGCGGATTTGATTGATTGATTATAACGGCTATTAAATTAAATTATTCTTAAATGCACTACAAGGTAGTCAAAATGCAAATCACAGTGAGAAATATCAAACATTTAAAACAGTATCAAGATAATATTTATTTGCATTTAGAAATGTTACAATTTGCCTACCAAATAAGGCATTTAGTATTTCGCCCTTTACAGTAATTTTCCACAAAATTTGCATGAATCTCCACGTTCCTTGCTTACCAAACTTAGTCATTTATAACAGTATTTTTGGAATGTTCAGTGTTTGCCTGAGTGTTTGCTGTGCTGTGGGTGGCAATGTCTGTCGAAGGACTGATGGCCATTAAAACATTTAAAGTTCTATATAGGCGACTGCACTTTTGCGAATGGCGTAGCAGGGATGATGCCCACAAAAATGGACCTGTGATCTTAAAAAGACGAACGGGACTGACTGTATGGACCTACCACATCGTATCGTCTAACCCAGTAGTAACTGGATTGTGGAGTTCAGATTCGCAGTTCCATGTAAAACCCCAGCATAGTTGGGAAAAGGCAGATGATATGTATGCACCTACAACTAACAAAGAAGAAAGAAATGCAAATGAACCATATCCAAAGGCCACAAGACCACGTTTCCCTTCTCAATGTAAAAGGACTATATAATTCACCGTGGAAAAGTACTGCACATTCGTATCACTACTCGTATATCAATTTTACCTATGACTGGACGGTTTAGTCATACAAGTAAGAACTCATTTCGCAACCGTCAGAGTCAGTTTAAGGCATTTCAAATAGTGTATTAATTATCTAAGTGGACCAAATCGTGTCGTGAGATATGACTCTCTATGATTTCATGTGTATGTTTGGACTTACGAGTAGAAGGGCAGGTGTGCATACGGTTATACTTCGAATGTCTGCATAAGTTATTAGAGGCACAGGAATTCCAAGGAATGGAATTCCCTGCTTGCGTTGTTGTTTCCGAGCTTATGTATCCCGAATCTATTTAAGTCGCGATTTAATAGGCTTCTTTTTGGTTAGCTTGTTCCATCATCGAGCTCATCTCTGTCCACAGGACAGGAAAAAGTTGGTTCACGCAATACAAAAAAAAAACTAGTCAGCTTAACGATTTTGATAAATAGAAATAATGATATCATCATGTCTTGAATCTCCTAATAAATATGGTACTTAAAGACGCTACTGAGAATGCAAAACGCGTAAAGTTGAGTTCTGGGTTGACAACAAAATTAACAACGACAGATCATTTAGATAAATTGCTATCGAAAAACTAAGGAGACCTTTTAAGAAGATAGGTCTCTCATTGTACATTCAAAAATGGCGTATGCAGCCTATTGATCTTCGAAAAGACCTACAGATTCTGCTACAATCCGTCTTGAATTGGTCACGAAATTGTTAGCAAAACATGGTTGCTGCTTGGTATAGATTATCATCATCTGACTAGCCGTTTCCCAACTATGTTGGGGTCGGCTTCCAGTCTAACTGGATGCAGCTGAATACCAGTATTTTAACATGGAGCGACTGCCTATCTGTCCTCCACAACCCAGTTAGTACTGGGTAATACGATACCCCTGGGTGTCAGACTTTTTGAGCCACTGACTATTCCTGTAACGACTGTAAAAGTTCTACAAATGACAGCCGGGACCAGCAGCTTAACGTGTTTTCCGAGGCACGGAAGAAACTTGGAGAAGAAACTTGTGGTCGCCTAGGTTGAGAGCCGTGCTTGCCTAGGTTGGTCTGTGGATGGGTATCCACAGAGCAACCTAGGCAAGCACGGCTTAACCTAAAAATCGACCCGAGCGGCTGTTATTATTTAGCCACGAGCCCCTCAGTTTGGTATAGATTATGTGCCCTTTCAATAAGATTTACATTATCATCTGTTTTATCAAAGTCACCGTTATAAAAATAAATTATATAACCCATATGGAAACTATTATATGGGGAGGTATTCTATTTGACTAAATAAACTTGAAAAAGCAAATTGTAAAGTCTGAATAGTCGGAATTTTGGTCCAGAATTTGCTTGTCTAAAAGACAAAGCCGTTTTCACAATACTCCGTACCTAAGTGCTAACCAAAGGATCTCTCTGTGATTTTTGGCAGCTTAAGATAAGATATTTCTTGCTAGAATATTCGAATTCTAAGATTTTTGGTTGTTTGTAGTAGATAAAGTAGGCCGTATCCAAAGAATAGCTTTTGCAGGAATCTGTTATACGTCAATTCCTTTATCGCTGCAAGGGGTTTCAATAAAATTAATTACCTAAAGTGTGGATTAACAGCTATTTTTGTTTTATCATTATCTACAAGTGCCATCTATACAATTCAAACTGCCTCGTTGGTCGAGTGGTCGCAAACGCAGCTGCTGAGCAAAGTGTTATTGGGTTTTCCATCAAGAAATTCTCAATAACAGCCATGGAGTTTAGATTTGTGCCCGCTTGATGGCATTTGGGTCACCCCCTTTTAGATGGGACTTAAACATAACTGGTGAAATGTGGGTAAACTTTTTACATCTCTGCTTAAGTCTTTGTAGATTACATCATCATCATCATCATCAGCCTATAATGTTCCCACTGCTGGGACACGGCCTCCTCTCAATGAGAGGGAATGGGCTCTAATCCACCAAGCAGGCCCAGTGCGGATTGGTAGATGTCACATGTCTTCGAATTTTTGGTTCTAGAACATACCGGTTTCCTCACGATGTTTTCCTTCACCGTTTTGAGAGCAGTGGTGATGAAATACATTACACAAAGTAGTGCGCCTGTCTGGGTTCGAACCCACGACTTACTGTTCGTAAGACGGGGCCGCCACCAGTGGGCCACCGCTGCTGTAGATTACAGGCATGATGTTATGTGATGTTATTATCCTAAATTGAAAATATGTTGAAAAAAAAAACCTTGGTGTAACATGTCCAGAAGACCGAAATATGGCATATACTTCGAATTTCTTAAACGATTGTCAATGGGATTGTTTTAAAGCTTTTCAGTAGCTTAAGTCAATTCAATACATATTTGACTTCTCCACGATTATTATCGCTGATAGAATATTAACGTGTGCTGGTAATCAGCCTTGCCTGGCCAATACTATGTAAAAGGCATTGGTATAAAATCGATTCGGCACTAAAGCAATACCGTTCCTAGAAATGGACACACATATTTTATGCACTTAGAATGACTAAATTCATAACCAGTGTCGGCATTTATATCGCTCTATCATAACGAGACGATTAATTATCGAGATATCGATACTTTTTGTGACACTTCGAGAATTCTCGAGGGTCTACCTATTTTTGTTTCGCAAACATACTTACATAATTTTAACTGTATAGAAATGTGAGCAAATAGATCTGTTACTCATGAAATAAGTATTTAGTTGAAAAGAGTAAGTACTACGTGTATAATCAAAGTTTAGGAAATAAATTCGTTGTACAGCAACATTTTTTAAATTAGCATCAGCAAGTTCAGGGAAATTACTTTTAGACAAATACTTTTCTAGTTGTGTGTCTGTTTGTTTTTTTTAACGGTATTCAGCATGCCATAAAATATGCCTAATAAAAGAAAAAAAAACTCCTTCCCAATTTATAGCCGGTGCAAGGAACACGAGCTATTTGCTACCATGTTTTCAATATATGATTCCAGAACCCTTTTGAATAAAAAAAAAAAAAAAAACCCCAGCAAGAAATTCGTCTGTTTATAAAAACATCCGCTGTTCCATAACATAACATAACGCCTGTAATTCCCGAATGGTAAGGCAGAGGTATACGCATTAGTACACCCACATTTCGCCAGTTATGTTTAAGTCCCATGTAATAGAGGGGTGTATGTCCCATAAAATTGAAATGTATGGAACCGCCTGTTCTAATTTCAAACCCTCTCAATGTCTTGTCTATTACATTTTTAACTCTTCCATGGTTTATCTAGTTGAGAACTTGAGAATCTAGAGCGCTGACTGGACGTTTGCGGTGAAAGGTCATACAAACCCGTCAGGCCGTGTTGGGCAATGTGAAATATACCTACGTATTAAAGTGTTAGGGCTTGGTTACTTACTTTGTATTTGGACTGGATTTTTTAGAAGGCTTGGGTTTATTTTAGGATTTCTAACAGATTCAAATTTGTAAAATCATGTCCTAAATTAATTATTACAGTTTGCATAGATGTCTCATACAGAACGCCAGTTAAGCCATCGCAATCAACTGTTAGATACGAGGTAATTAATAAAAAAATACTGGCCAAGAGTCGGACTCGCACACGAACTACGTACCATTATCTATACAACATAACACATGGCAAATAAATCACGTTTTTTGTATGGGAGCCCCCCTTAAATATTTTTTCATTTTAATATAACTATTTATTTTTAAAGTGAATATACAACTAAATATTCTGTGAATATTTCAAGCATCTACCTGTTCAAATCATAACATCACATTCACATCATCTGTGAAAATTTCAACTGTCTAACGATCCCGGTTCATGAGATACAGTCTGGTGACAGACAGACGGACAGACAGACAGTGAAGTCTTAGTAATAGGGTCCCGTTTTACCCTTTGGGTACGGAAACCTAAAAACTACATATTCAAAACATATTCTATCAATGTTCTGAAACAAGTACAATACCTGGCTCATTATTATTTACAAAATTATAAAATACCTGCTTGCACGATGCCTGAACTTTAATAAATTTAAATCGTGATCGTTTTGCGGTTAGCATCAAATACTCGTACCAACACAATTTTGTAAGCCCCAGTTATTAAGTCTAATAACCATTACAATATCGATCAATTTATAAACTCATTCATAATAATATTTACTACCTTTACTACAAAAGTTCATCAACCTTTATAATGACGTCACGATGCACGATGCACTGAGATGCGCACGATTCAATCTCGTAGGTCGTAGTAGATTATGTAGTTAGTTACGTAACTAGACGTGACCTTGTTCGCTACCTACTCGTCTTCATTCCGCTTACATTAAAATAATACTTAACACATTGCTGTTGAAAAAGTAGATGTGGTATAATAATATAAATATGCTCTTTTGTTGAAACCAACATAATATATTGCTTGGATGTATTTAATGTTGCTTCATGCAAAGGATGGCAGACAACACAAAGGTATTGTGTAAATGCGTAACTAGGGAAATGCCGAGAAAAACGGTTTTACTATGGGACCTAAACCCGGTTCCGCATGCCCTGTGTAGCCAAGTAACTGGGCTGTGAGGATTCATCTGCAGCCGCTTAGGCTGGAAGCTGAAAACATCATAGTTGGATTCATAGATCTAAGGCTAGGCAGATGATGATGATGAAGAGCAATACTAGGTGCGTAATAGATTAACGGCCATTTTCAATAACTTACTGACAGGTATCGGTAGGTTGCTATCTCTGTCTGTTTGACATTTAGCTTACGGACCGATAGAAACAACACGTCACAGAAAAGCTTTCTTTGATTTTTCTATGAATCAATTGACAGATAGGTGACGCGGATAGGATATCTCAAGCTATCTTTGTTTATAGAAACACCGATAACTACAGACGTAGGGATATTAACTGACAGTTATACGTAAGTAACTTATAGAAAATGGCCTTATATGACTAAGTACTAATCTGTAATTAATTCTTACCATATTCATAGAATGAATGCCTTTTTTAAAAGCCTGTAGTCATGGTTTCCTGGTAACTTTGGGAGCCAACTGTACTGTACAAAGAACAGTTGAAATGTATGGTTGTCGAAATGGGATTCATTGTATGAAGATTAAAATAGTTACGAGTTGGCACACTTTTTCACTTGTTTCGCACGTCTTTTGTTTAGTTGTCAAAATGGGAAAGTAACGAGATGGGCCGGAGCTAAATAATGAACAGTAACTTACGTATAACTGTTTGTGGTTATCATAATTACAATAAACTTTATGTACTTGTTTCAAGTAGATAGATACAAGCATTTGCATGTTTATGAATTAGCTATCCTTGTATCAAAGACGTTAAACCAACCGGTAAGGAAAGGAGTTCCATTAAAATGTAAGTATATCAGTTTATTAACTAATTTATAATTTTCAATTTAGTAACCTGTGATTTTAGATTAACTTTACTATACTAACAGACATACTGTTTTGGCGTGCATGAATAATGGATATGTATTGATTAAGTAACTAAGCAATAGGTCACTTGTTTTTTTCCAAAGACTAGGGAGCTGATAAATCTTACGAGCTTTATTTACAAAGCTTATTTATTTAGACTGTGCCACATCGCCCACATGTAAATTTGGATACATGATGATTGAATGATATATACATATAATACGATGTTATTAATGAATTTATTTATTTATTAGAGTAAAATAAATTTAAACTTTCTTATTTACACACTAACACTATAAAAAGAAATAAAAATATTTTACAAATATCAAAAAAAAAAGGTTACAGGGCGTCGAAAAATTCGTCCACATCACTATCAACAGGAAAAGTGCCCAGAAGGCTGGCAGCATTGCCACGTTGGATGGCAATGCTGATTCTTTGGCCAAAAAATAGGCCCGCCCTCTGGTCACGTGAAGAGTCGACCAACCGTTTGGCGATTTCCCGAAATACTAGGTGGGCACTCGGACCCCATGGCCCTAGTGTTTCAACCCCAAACGGCTCAAACACATAATTACCAATTAAATTATTGTATTTGCGCCGTTTGAGGTTTTCAGCACCTGCAGCAGCTGCCCCAGCACAGCACACTGTGCTAGGAAGATGGGATGGCGCAAGGGTGTCGACGCAAGTTGCGTCCCACACCAAAGGCCTACCCAATTTCCATGGCATTATGGTTATACCATCTGGTCTCTTGCCATCGACGCGTGCCAAGCCAGTGGGTTCTAATACAGCTGGCACCCCGGCGGTGGCAAGAGCACGACGGATGAGATCATTAATGCTAGCGTGCCGCGCTATCCGATACGATTACTTTCTATAAATACTTTAGTTTTCTTCTAGTGACGTTATAAAAGCTGACTTCAATATGGCACATTATCAGTATCATTCGCCCATACTTATCCCAATGCTTTTTCATGTTTTTCTGGGTTCCGTACCTAAAAACAAAAAATCGGAACCCTTATAGGATCACTTTGTTGTCCATCCGTCTGTCTGTCAAGACCGTTTATCTCAGGAACGCGTGGAGGTATCAAAGTTGAAATTAAAACCTTACACTCAAGTCTACGGTCTCTTAAAGCTGTAAAAATAAATTAATCTTCTAAGGTGTTTCCCGTTGACCTAGAATCATGAAATTTGGCGAGAAGCAATGTTTTACAGCACATGCAAAGGAAAAAATCTAGAAACTGTAAAAATGTAGTTTAATAACAAAATACCTACAAGATTATACGGAACCCTCGGTTCGCTAATCCAACTCGCACTTGGCCGGTTTTTTTTCTTCCTTATTTTTCTATATCCAGTAGTCAGTCTTTATAGCTATCATAGTTCACACAGTCTATCGTTTATTAGCGTTAACTTATTATATATAGCCATTGACAATCATATTTAAAAGTTTCATCACGAGCACCTGCGCATTAAATGCTGTTTCCATGACAAAAGATTTTTACAAAACCACAGCGACATTACGAAGACACAATGACATGAGTGGATATGGTAACTGGTAATATGCATAATTATTACCAGTTACCATATCCACAATTTGGATGTACACTCCATGTTTGATACAGCAGACGAGTCTAGCTATAACTGTACAAACATCTCAAGCACGCCAATATAAGGCAAAGCTATTCCAATCTTTTATGGCCAATGCCGCATCCTCGATTGGTCATTACACTCCATGTAAGGCTGGGCAGACGAGTCTAGTCAACACTTGACTGTGGTGGGTTTGTCTGAATGTCTATAAGGCATGAGTTCAAGGTTCTTGAAACATCTCTAGCTTTGTTTTGTTATTTTTATTGTTGTAGGTCATTGATCTTGCCTGATATTTATATTTTGTACATTAAAGGTTTCATTCATGTTGTACAAAGTGTCTGGTACTTACCAGACACTTTACGTGGGTACGGAACCCTAAAAATACCAAAGAATCTACTTAGATTCTTTGGTATTTTTAGGGTTCCGTACCCAAGGATAAAAACAGGTCCCTATTAAGACTCCACTATCCGTCTGTCTGTCTGTCACCAGGCTGTACATCATTAACCGTGATAGCTAGACAGTTGAAGTTTTCACAGATGATGTATTTCTGTGCTGTAAAAATTAAAGGGGGCTCTCCTACTATGATGGTACGGAACCCTTCATGCGCGAGTCTGACTCGCACTTGGCCGGTTTTTTGTTTTACAAGTTTTCTGTTGGATTTAATTTTTCAAGCTTCTGGCATCTGATTGAGCTGTATTTTGTTTGATTAATTATCTGTTATTACTACATAAATATGTCTCTCTCTATCTCCCTCATCAATTATTCTAGGTACAGTGTCTTTCCTTCATATTATCCTTAGTTCCAAACACTTTCATCCACAGTTTCTTAGAACCCATTTCGTTTGACCTTAACATTTTACTTGATAAAATGACATTAAAATGACGTCAAATTTACCGTTTTACCTTAAGAGTATATAACTCAATGAACAAACGCATATACACCATAAAACCTATAGTTTTAGTCGCGGATCTAGAATAATAGGAACAAGACTTTTATAATTTTCAACATCTGTATCGACTAACAGCTAGTAAATTATGTATTGATCGTGCTAGATCAATAGATAATACAACCACGATATTCGCTCAAAGCGTTGAGCAAAGAAATATTAAGCAATAGCTTTTACACTTGGATTCGCCCTTGTGAAGGTTAGAAGTTATCCGACAGGAACGTTCTACCGGGATAAAAATTATGCTTTGAACTGTCCTAGGTCATAGTCTGCCTGTGTGCCAAACATGTTGACCCATTTCACCGTTTTGGAGTTAAAAGGTCCCTATCTGTTACCATTTCCAAGTACAGACAGAGTTACTTTCGCATTTACTTAGTAGTATATGGGTAAAGTAGGTGCATATGATTATAATAACAATGTACGTGTGTGGTTTGCTCTTGTAATTAACTATTGTACGAATTCTGTGCCAAGGCGAGATATTCGGACGGCTTATTACGAAATGATGAACTTTTTGCACGAGCCGTCGAAGTTGTAAATCTGATATCTGATCTTGCTTCTGTGGGGTGGTAAAGTAAGAAGATATACCTAGAAAGGGAGTAACTAGGAACTGAGATAACGGATAGCTGTAAGAAGTGATGGCGGTGGTGATGGAGGGGAGAAGAAGGCATGTTGCACCGAACACAAAATGGGAATAAGAATGTAGACGACTATGAGCATCCGGGGTACCTTTAGAGGTAATAACCATTGTGGCGAAAGTTGTGTCAATTGACTGGCATGGCTTTCGCCATTATTAGTCAAGAGGTTTACTGTTACATTTACTCTTAGCCTGTGTTAACCCATTGCTGGGCAAAGGCCTCCCACATGACCTCTATATCATTCGATCCAGGGCCAATATGGACCACTGGTCGTTGGTTCTGTCCCGCCTGTCAATCCATCTCCTGCAAGATCTACTGTACTGGGCTGTGTCAGGGCTCCATTACAAGAGGTTTAATTCGCATTTAAATTATATTCAAACTGACAAAAAAATTGATTTTATAGTGTCCTAACTTCTCCTGAAGCTCCGTTCGCGTCTAACAAAAACTGCGCTGTTTTCGTCTTCTTAAATAATCACTTCAGTTTTTACCTTGCCTTATCATATTTTTCGGTAAAAATCTCAGTTACTGGTTTTTTTATTTACCGGTAACGATCCGTGCACAGATTGACGTCAGAATATTCTATTAAAATCCGCATTTTACGTGACGGTTATGGAGAGACGGGTGATATTTGTATCCTAAATATGGCTTGGACTTGCAATTGTGATCGTTAGTGGGAGTAAGAAAATTATTTAACTGTAGCTGCTAGGACATGGTTTACATTCGTGGGTTAAATTGTTATTATGTCGTAATAAATATCACTGCTACTTAATCATTTATATTATAATTATTATTTATATTTTTTATCAGCAACAAGAGCAACCTTATTTTGTCAAACATAATGATTACTGTGATTGACACTATTGACAGTGAAGTAAAATCAGAATAATAACTGATAAGGACATTAAGGACACATAAAGGGTGTAAAAAGACTATTAACGAAGCCAAAAGGCAGTTGTTTTCCACGTCATTGCGATCATTATTTTGTTCTAGAACATACCTGGGAAACTTCTGGTTACGGAGATATTGGGGTCAAAGTTCCAACTTTTTGACAAGTTTTTTTTAAATACAAGTTTTTAATGTAATACTTTTACTTTAAAAATCTCCACGACCCCCGTACTATTCAATCCATCCATAAGCACAATGTTTTGAGTGCGTTACATTGAGTTCTACCACAAAACATAATTATTCACCCCAAAAAAAAAGTCGTTTCCCACCAATAATTTTTGCGTAGGGATACTTAGTTTGATGTACAGAATGATTGGTTGACAGCTTTGTCAAGAGTCTGTTTACACCCTGTACAATAAACAGTTGACTGCCTCGACTGCTGAGCATAAGGTTCTGGGTTCGATTTCCAGGTCGGACAAAGTGCAATTGGTTTTTTCAGCAGGAATTACTCTGTAGCCGCCAAGGAGTTTGGATTTGTGTCTGGTGGAATAGACTCACCCTTTGTTACATGGGATTTAAACATAACAGGCGAAATGTGGATGTTGTATTAGGTACACCTCTGCTTAACCCTTCGGGGATAACAGGCGTAATGTTATGACGATGTTCATGTTATGGTAAAGATTTTATTTTTTTATGGTGCGTTTTTGCTACACGATCATTTCATAAATACGAATAAGATTTGGTTTGCCAGCAAAGCCAGAGATATAGAGTTGAAGGATCAACAGATACTGTCACACGTGCAAGCTGTGTGTTATTAAATATTCTGATTGCTTGTTGATTATTATCTACTAATTAACAGTCATGGTTCTTATAATAAATTATCTTTAAAAGTTGGCGTGACATTTTAAATCATTAATTATGTGGTCTGTTAACGTCAAGTTTTATGGATCGACTCAATAATACCATAACGTTTGTCACTCGAATGGAGTGATTATAACAGTTTGTAGATTTGATTATGTTCTTAAATACAAGATCTTTAGGTTAAGCTCTGCTTGCCTAGGTTGGTGCGCGGATGGGTGTCAACCCATTACGTACCGAATTTCCGCCGTGACTCGAAAAGCACGTCAAACCGTTGGTCCCGGTCGTCATTCGGAGATCTTCGACAGTCGTTACAGGTAGTCAGTTGGCTGAAATTTTGACAACCGGGTATCATATTATCAAGTACTCACTGGGTTGTGGTGGTCAGATAGGCAGTCGCTCTAAGTAAAGTATTTTGTTAGACTTGCAGCCAACTCCAACATAGTTGGTAAGGCTAGGCATATGATGTTATGGTATGAATGATTTTGATCGAAGCAATTCAATTGTCTTCCTGCACAAAATACTTCAATGTCATCGTCGAACCACCCACGCCAGTTTGCTAGTCCCTTTGCCATTAAACCTTCCAATATAAACAATAATACCAGCCTATTACTATCCCACTGTTGGGCAAAGGCCTCTTTTCATACAGAGAAGATAAACAGATAAACCATCCAATATAATCAGAAAAAAGACTTTCCAATAGGGAATATGCATATTTTTTTTTTTTATTTCGATACGGAATGTTAAAGTACTATAAAAATAATGGCAAGAAGCGAAAACAAGACAAAAATCGGCCAAACAACACAAAAGTTATAACCATTTAAACTTTTGTTTCTATCTCTTTCTAGATAAACGGAATTTAGTACCTATGGATTTTGTACTTTGATGCAGCGCATGACGTCATTCGCTGTATCGGATCTCTCTGTCTAATCAGCAGTTTCAAATGCTTATAACTTAGTATTTTTTATAGATATTAAAAGAATAATTTCACTTTCCTATTTATGATATTAATACGCTTTGCTAGAGTGATAAAAAAAATGATGCATATACCCTATTGATTTAGTCCTTAAATCCACAATACAACCTTCCAATCGATAATCCGTCTCCAACAGTTCAGTATCTAATCCACAATGACTACAGATGTGATCTCTATCCCAAATGTCGCAACTCTTAAGGCCAAGCGAAATGTTAAGCGGTCGACAGTGGCCAGATGGATCATTACATACGAACGGTTGCGCAAACGCACCTAATTGTAGATATTTGCATTTTGTATTTAATCCTTAAGTGTTCTGGTTCTAGTTGATTGAGTTTTGCGTGTGGATGTGGTAATAGTTGTTATAATGGTTGGTCTTGCATTTTTTTCGTTTGTTTTTGATTGATTATGTTTATGATTTACATGGCACGCCCTGTGTGGAGTGAACTTATGATAACTATGTATTTATTGCGTGGCTGATAAGTCTGTTAACGTTGGTAAGTTGAAATCGAATAATCAACAGAGTCAGATTTCCTATCATCTGAGAATAAGTGTGTAGTTCCTCATCGGAACATTCCTCTGTAATGTAACAACCAAAGCTTCGTTTAGTATTGAAACAAGACAGTGATCGTTACAAATTGTATCGTTATACAAAAAAAAACCGAGCATTGTGCAGCCAGTCGTTACAGGTTGCATGCACACTATAATGTTCGGTTCTTTTCATCCACTGATGTAATGCTCAAATCGGAACTGTTACATTGTACGACTGAAAGGGAGCGCCTTTATAGGTACGGTCGAACAAGCTATTTGGTTTACATTTTACAATGTAATTTTTTGGCTAAACTGTAAACCAACTGTAGCTTGTTCGACCGTACATACAATCTAGACAAGATGGAAAACAAGATTTGACTGGTAGAGAATGCCTTGTGGCATTAAGTTTGCCTATGTACCACTATTGTACCTACATGAAGTTTAAATAAATAATGTTGATTGTTAGAATAATCAAGCACAAAACCATCAATTCATTCCATTCCATTTTTTTTTCGATCCACTACTGAGAAGTGCTTAGTTTTGTCCAGCGCGTCCCACCATCTTCGAAGAGATCTGCCGTGACGCCTTCTGGCTTCTACTAATAACAACAATCACATATTAGGAAATCAAATCCCTCAACTCAAATCCTGTGGTTTGAATGCAGTTGCTGTTTTCTTCCATTAGCTGCCAATCCATTTTAAGCAGCTTAGATACTAAAAGCTTTCACGTAATTAAGTGCTGTACATGAAGTTTCACACCAACGAGAACAGTGATTACATCCCTACTTAACAAATATACCAATTCCCCACTACCTGGATTTGAGTCTACATTTACTCAAGCACTTATTGTGTACTGATTAACTCTATATTTTAGTACCACCAGTTATAATTACCAAACGTGGTGTTTGTCTTCCTTGTTTGGTCGCAGTTGTTTCAGAAAGTGTGTTGGAATATAGAGTAATATATTATAATATAATATATAGAAGCGTAATCAGTATGCAAAATTCTTCTTTATGCCTAAATGTTCGGGCTGGTAGGATCAGCTCATCGGCCAACGCAGTAATAAGGCCACTCACGGCGAGAAGTTCGGCTAGAGTCAATTCACATTTATGGCAGGTTTCTTGGATGTCAGGTTCATTGCGTACTTATGGGGGTCACGATGCAATCTATCATCTATTGACAACACTGTTGGGTTGGGCAACTGCCTTGATATCAACGTGTGATACGGATTTATATGACCTTGAGAAAGGTTTAACTATTAGTGTACGGTCGAACAAGCTATTTGGTTTACATTTTACAATGTAATTTGTGGGTTAAACTGTAAACCAAATAACTTGATCGACCGTACAGTCATGGTCTTTTCCGCCTGATCGGTTATTTTTTTTTTCATTAAATCATGCGGAGGCGCCGAGCCACGCCCCCTTAAGGCCAATTTATTAGGAAGCGTCAATTTGACGCGCAAAATAACAATAATGCATCGTCAGGGGGTCTAAAATGGCTGCTTTAGGAGAATCATAATATGAATCTGCTAAAGCGGCGATTTTAGCGCCGCAGTGCGCTCGGCCGATCGGTATTGTCTTTCATTCATTATTTCTATACAAAATCAACGGGGCGGGGCTAGAGACGGTTTCTATGTTGCGAGTGCAAGCAAAAATTAGCTTAATGGTGATCAGGGGGGAGTGTTCACTATAGTAGGTACATAGCTAAATGAGTTAAGAAGAGATGATCTGGCTAGAAAAGGAAGGAAGAGATATTCTGCATCGTGTCCAAAGAAAATTATGCGAAAACATGACTGTCACTTCTACAAGCTTTTATTATTCTATGGCCCGAGTCAAACACGAAGTTACTCGTATATCAGAGAGGTTCTATTCAACTAAATTGTATTTGTTCTGTGAAAGCTCTGAATCTGAGTTGTTCTGTCTGATTTATGATCGTCATTTGATATTATGTGCTCTGGTTTTGTCCATTATGAAGCGTTGGTACTGTTTTCTCTGTCTTAATTTAGTCGTTTAATTAGTAAAGGTCATGTTTTGGCCGTGACATTAACATTTTAAATAACTTGGCAGTACCTACGTGTTACTTATTACACCTATACCATTGATAAAAAAGTGCATAAAAAAGTGCTCAACTTATTTGAGTATTTATTTTTCAATGTACTTAATTCAAATATTGTATTCGTTTTTAAGTTTTTGTCCAATTTCTCTATGATGTTCTTTCTATAGTTGTAGATATTAATTTTTCCATACAGAAGGGTATTTTCTCCTTATCTCTAGCCATGTGCCATACTTATGACGAAACATAAAGCCACATTATTTACATGCCAACATTAAGCACAGTTGCTCATTTCATTAAGCGTAACAAAAAAGATTCCAAAGGTGAATGATTTATAAAAGGAACCGAAACCTTCGGTCCGGATGCTGTTTGATGTATGGCAGATAATTTATACCTGTAATCAATCTGATACATATTGCGCGTAAACAAATACCGGTAGCGTAGCGGCACCGGTTGTATGCTCAAAGCGTTCGGTTTTCCGCCATACGTATTTTTTTATTGTTCTCCCAAAATATTGAGTTTTGTTTTTATTGAGCTGGGTTTTGGATGATAATAGAGTCATTATCCGCCTAGCCTTTTCCAACTATCTTGAGGTCGGCTCCGACTAACCAGATCCAACTGAATACTAGTATTTTACATGGAGCGACTGCCTATCTGACCTCCACAACCCAGTTAGTACTTGGTAATAGGATACTCCTTGGTAAGACTGGTTGTCAGACTTTCGGCAACTCATCTATGGACTGACCTCAACAAGCGTTGCCGGAAGTCACCTTGATGAGCAACTTGTGTTATTATTGGGTATATAAAGGGTGTAAAACACATCTTAACGAAGCCGAAAGTCACTTGTTCTCCCCGTCATTGCGATCATTTTTTTGCTCTACACCATACCTGGGAACCTTCTAGTTACGGAGATTTGGGGGTCAAAGTTCCAACTTTTTGACAAGTTTTTTTTTTTTAATACAAGTTTTTAATGTAAGATTTTTACTTTAAACACCTCCACGACCCCCGTACTATTCAATCCATCCACGAGCACAATGTTTTGAGTGCGTTACATTGAGTTCTACAACAAAACATGATTTTTCCTCCAAAAAAAAAAGTTGTTTCCCAGCAATAATTTTTGCGTAAAGTTACTTAGTTTGATGTTCAGAATGCTTGGTTGACGGCTTCGTGATGAGGTCTTTTACACCCTGTACAGTGCGAGAAGAATCACGAAAACTGAAAATCCAAGATATTGATAATAATATAGGATATTACTATAAATAAACATTTTCGAAGAAGCCCCTATACACGTTAAATCAAGTACCGGCTTTCTTAACTTTTTTTAGAAACCTCAAATGTGTTCTGGAAACTTTGTAAAACTAATTTGGTCCTTCGGTGCAGTAAGTTTTTCAAACCTGTATCAAAATAAGTCTCTCTGAGAGCATGCCGCATACGAAAATATACTGATTTACGTAATAAAATAACACTTGTCTACACGATTTATTTTACGATTTATTCGGAAGTTTGTATAAACCTTGGAAATTAAACATTAATTAAATGAAGCTGTATATTTTAAATGTTTTTGTATTATCTAAGTAATAATTAACCCACAATGTACTTTTAAGGTACTTGTGCCTAAAGGATGTTTGACTTCCTGTTTCTGTTAATAATGTAATAGGAACTCATTACTGCTTCTTTGGTTTAGTGGTTGTAAAGGCGTCTGCTGATGAGCACGAGGGTTCGATTCCCTGGTCGGGAAGTGTTATGCGGGTATTCCATCAGAAATTTCTAAGTAGCAGCCACGGAGTCTGGTTTTGTGCTCGGTTGATGACAATGGGGTCGCCCCCTATTACGTGGGACTCATAAATAACTGACGAAATGTGGGTGTACTATTAGACACATCTTTGCCTAATCCTAATGTGTTAGATTATTTTTAAATACGCAGTGGATGTGGCGATGTTTGGGGTCAACCATAATTTGAAATAATATGTCGTGCCAGCTACACAATTAATAAGAAGTGAAATAATTATTGTAATCAGATTAGTAGTGATTCTGGACGTACTGATCCGATTACCTTATACAAGGAAACAAACAATTTTACCTCTTAAAATAATATTAGTTTAAATACTTCCTATCCGCAAATATTCAACGATTGTGTTGCTAAGTAACAACGAAGTTACGCCAAAATAAGCTGTAATGTAGGCTTGTAAAAATAATGAAACAATACTACAACTTGTTCGCCATTAGAGGTTGTTAATCAAATAAAATTCAAAGAACCAGGCCGTTGTCATAGCAACGGTTTGTAATTTGTTGGTCCAGATTCGAGGTTTATGTTGCTGTAATAAGGGATTAATAAGAGTTCTGTTTCAGAACATAATATTACATCGACTCCATAACATAGGCGCCTAAACGGCATAGATAGGCACATTCGGGCCGTACTGTAGGTAGGTAGTTTTGGAGAGCTGTGGTGGGTGGCTCAAAATTACGAATTGTAGGACGGAGTTTCGAATCTCGCCTAGATTTGAAACTACGACAAAATTGAATTAAATTTATTTCATCACCGCAGCTCTACAAGCTGCGATGAAAAACATCATGAGGACACCGGCATGTCTTGGAACCAAACATCAAATACATGTGAATTCTACCCACCCGCATCCCGGCCCGCCTAGTAGATTCCCGCTCCTTCTCAGTCTGTGTCCCACTTGTGGGAACGGAATAAGCTTATTATGTTATAGCGTCCACTGCACGCCACTGGTTATAGCCTAACTACTAGTCTAAGAGAAAATTAGATCTAAAAATACCAGACCAGAATTGTGCAAACGGGCAGTTTGAATAGTCCCGTAATTTGAATAGTCCCGTAATTTGAATTTTAGAGTGTCAATAAAATAGTCCAACCACTTCTTAATTAAGTTTGAGTATCGACGCCATTTTAAATTGAGCCATAAAATGTAAATCAGGCATTTAGGTCACACGTCATTAGTATTATATGGCATTCGACGTTCACTTATTTAATTAATGAGAATATATTTGCTGGGAAGTGAATAGTTATGTAGATCATGTCAATTTGGGAATGGTTGTGGACGAAGCTTTTCATTGAATTAGAGTCATTAGTTGCATCAAGAATATCAAGATAGTAGAGGAAGACCAAAGAAACGATGTTTGGACTGTGTGAAGAATGATACGGCTAGACAGGAGGTAGCTGCTGAGATGACGAGTAATAGAGAATAAGAATAAATAAATAAATATCGCTGGACATTATACACAGCGCCATCTAGTGCCACACTAAGCAACGAGGCTTGTATCGTGGACACCAGATAGTTGATATACTACATAGATACTTATTTTTGTTTGTAAATACATACTTATCATACATATAAACATCCATGACTCGGAAACAGAAGAGAAGTATGGTAGAAGAAGACATGCTGCGCCGACAACAAATAAATTGGGATAAGCAGGAGCATGATTAATGATGGTTTGCTTCAAGAAAGCGATGACCTTCTAAAGGTTATTTGGAGAATCCTGGGTAGTTTGTATAAGTGGAAACTCGACATAATTCTTCGGTAAATACCATTGCATGCATAAAAGATTCTATTGGGATAAAATTGTATGAGGTTGGAGCAGCGGTGGCCAAGTGGTGGCGGCCCCGACTTACGAACAGTAAGTCGTGGGTTCGAACCCAGACAGGCGCATTACTTTGTGTAATTTATTTCATTACCACTGCTCTCAAAACGGTGAAGGAAAACATCGTGAGGAAACCGGCATGTCCTAGAACCAAAAATTCGAAGACATGTGACATCTACCAATCCGCACTGGGCCCATTCCCTCTCATAGAAAAGAGGCCTGTGTCCCAGCAGTGGGAACATTAATAGGCTGATGATGATGATGATGATGATGATGATGTATGAGGTTGGTACTTACTTATACGAATAAGGCATGATAGTGCTATTCCTAAACCATGTATTTCTCAAATGTTTAAAAATAGAATATACAGTTTTAGAGGAACGAGAACCATTACTCACGCTATATTTTTTAGTCTTAAAACGTTACGTCGACTTAAAACAATGGAGGCTAAATAAATCGTATTGGCTAAATAAAACTACAGAAACCTTAAATTCCTCTGCCTTACTCTCTATTGATTTATTGAAAGCGAACGTTTCAGCCTGTCCAAATGAATTTAAATTTCAGCATATAAACCCCTTAACAGTCATAAAAGGTTTTAAGCAAATCAAGATCAAATTAACGGAAGATCTATGGGGTATGTCTATCAAAGCTTGTACCTCAATTATTGAGACTGTAGCGCCGTATTTAGCCTCAATATTTAATTTGTGCGTGGATCAAGGGGTCTTCCCAGATCTAATGAAATTCAGTAAGGTAATACCGCTTTTTAAATCCGGGGACAGTAAGGACACCAATAACTATAGGCCCGTATCCGTGTTGCCGGTTTTCAGCAAAGTGTTTGAAAAGATAATGCTCAATCAAATGCTTAACCATTTCAACACCAATAAAATATTACACGAGCAACAGTATGGTTTCACCAAAGGACGTTGTACAACTGACGCCGGTGTCACTTTATTAAAACACATATTTACTGCGTGGGAAGAGGCACAAGATGCCATAGGAATCTTCTGTGACCTTTCGAAGGCATTTGATTGTGTAAATCACGAAACCCTGATCTTGAAACTTGAGCATTACGGATTAGGTAAACTTGCGCTCAGTTTAATAAAATCGTATTTGAATGATAGACAGCAGCAGGTACAAATAAATGGAGTCAACTCAATGGGTTTAAAAGTAAAAATGGGTGTACCACAAGGTTCGATATTGGGTCCCTTCCTCTTTTTAGTGTATATTAATGACCTACCCCATTTATTTAACAACCATCCGCATATGGTGTTGTTTGCTGACGATACTTCTTTAATATTTAGGATAAACAGACGTGCCACTAATCATGACGACGTAAATAACGCCCTACTGCAGGTCCACAATTGGTTTACCGCCAATAATTTAGTACTAAATGGAAAAAAGACTAAGTGCATTAGATTTGCTCTACCAAATGTCAAAAGTAGTGATTGTGACATAATATTGAATCAAGAGAAACTAGAATTTGTCGATAAAACGGTTTTCTTGGGAATCACGCTCGATTCAAGGTTACAATGGGGTCCTCATTTAATATCTCTTGCAGGACGGCTGAGCTCAGCAGCATATGCTGTTAGAAAAATCCGTCAATTCACTGATATTGATACCGCGAGGCTAGTCTATTTTAGTTATTTTCATAGTATTATGTCATACGGTATTTTACTATGGGGACGGGCTGCAGACATCGAGTCTATATTTATTCTGCAGAAAAGAGCCATCAGAGCCATTTATGAATTACGTAGACGCGATTCTCTAAGAGAACTGTTTAAGGAAATTAATATCATGACAGTACCTTGTCAATACATCTATGAAAACATCATGTACGTTAGGAAAAATCGGCATTTATTCAGTAGAAGAGGTGACAGACACCACTATAACACTACAAATAGGGACCAACTAGTTCAGCCAGGTTTCAGGCTTGCTAAAGTAGATTCATCTTTCATGGGGTACTGTTTGAAATGTTACAATAAAATACCTCCCCACATTCTTCAACTGAACGAGACGAAATTTAAATCTTGTATAAAACGCACACTATGTAGGCAAGCATATTATAAGTTGGGGGATTACATTGATGATAAAAATGCTTGGCTAAATGCTGGTCCTGCTCCACAACCATAGGGGGGGGGGGCAAATTAATTGATTGTTTGGGTCGGGCATTATTTGAGTCCATCGACACGTAAAGAAGAAGATGAAGAATTGATTCCCATGTTAATGTTTTGTGGAAGCTGCAGAAGATTGTAAAAATATACTTGCATTATATAGATTCCAGTTCATAATATTATATAATTGCATAGCACATGTGTGAGTACTTTGTACTGTTCAGCCACCATTTACATTTATTTATATTTCATTGACTTGAATATGCCTTGGTGGCTGAGAGAATGTCATGCTCACTTAAATGTCTCGCTGATGGTGGCGGGTGTGTCGGGTCATTTAGTTCCCTTCAATATGGTTGAGTTGAATGGCGCCGGTACATGCGTCATGTTCGTGAACGGGCGCTGTCAGTTGGGACTGGTCATCTCTTAGCTGCCAAGGTTCATTTTAATTACTTTATTCGTAAACTGTTGATCTAATCTTTTACTCTGGACGCTCTTAGTGTGCACGTCTTTCTACATCGTTCTCACATATATGTATAATCTCAAAATTAAAGATGTAACCAAGATTTTGTAACAATATTTTGTTTTTAAAAGAGTGTCCATGGAGTTTCTTGCCCGTTCTTCTCCATAGAGATCTACGCTAGGGAATGGGCAACTACAGTACTTTCTCAAGTTATTATGCCTTGTGACTGGGACTGTAGCTTTGATTTTCTTTTTTGTATTTTTGACATTCAAAAGTGCCGTAAAGGTCTAATTGAAATAAATGCTTTGAGTTTGAGTTTGAGTTTGAATTGTAAATATAATATCTGTGGAAAACTTGCTTTAAAAATTGTGTAGAAAATGTATTTTTAGTCGATGATAGGTGTTGGTGGTGTTTTTTGATTTTTTGTCGGATGGAGTTATTACAACGTAGGGTAAAAACTGTTCTCGTGAAATATGTTTAAAAAACGAAAAGTGACGTTAGAAAAATCGTGCATAACTTCCGAAGCCGAGTTTATAAATAATAGCTTGTAAATAGTGGGCAACGACGTGAAACATTTTTTTATTTAACAATTCGCGTATTTGAAAATCACTTTTGGGGAATATTTTAAAAAGAAGTGTAATGGAATTATATATTATCAGCCTTATTCATAAAAAGTTAGAGCCTCCTTGAAGGCTCCTTGAAGGCCCGATGCTAAAAAACATGATTCATAAACGTCTATTAACGCTAATCAGTCCATCAAGGCTCTGCTAAAGTTAGACAGCCTTATTCATAAAAAGTTAGAGCCTCCTTGAAGGCTCCTTAAAGACCCGATGCTAAAAAACATGATTCATAAACGTCTGTTAACGCTATCAGTCCATCAAGGCTCTGCTAACGTTAGTGGACCGTTGACCCTCCTTTATCTCCCTGCTAAGTCACAAAATGGCCGCCGGAAATTTGAACAGCTGACTTTGACAAGAGCAAAAAACCATACCGAAGATAATTTTAGTGAAGGGAGGGTTACGCAGATTAAAAAAAAAACCAGGAAAATTTATTTTCAGAAATTTGTATTTAAAAATCCTCATAATTAGGTTTTTAAGATGATACGTGTACTAACAATAAATATGAAAAAAATAAAATTACGATGATTAACATAGTTACAGCTTTTTGCACTTAAGTACAACATAAACATGCGGATCGGAAATGGCGGGAAAACAAACATCTCGCTTTTTATAAAAGTTGATCTTGGGATTGTATCGTCAAATTTTATCTTTTCTCTTTGGTAAGTACTCGTAGATGTATTCTGTGAACCGCATTAAGATTTTCACACAAAAATAGAAAAAAAAACAATACATTTTGGTGGTTCCCCATACTTAAAACTAAAACTAAACTATTTTTTTCATCAAACCCATACGTGTGTATCTAGGTTTCTATGGATAGGTCTTCAAAAATGATATTGAGGTTTCTGATATCATTTTTTTCTAAACTGAATAATTTGCGCGAGAGACACCTCCAAAGTGGTAAAATGTGTCCCCCCCATGTAACTTCTAAAATAATAGAATGATAAAACTAAAAAAAATATAAGATGTACATTACCATGTAAACTTCCACCGAAAACTGGTTTTAAATAATTAAAAAAAAAAACACTATTATTAAAACATCGATAAAAGTTACAACGAACTACAAGAACTTTTTTGTCATTTGATTTGTCAAGATGGCCAACATAACGCGTCAGTCTGCTAGCTAACAGACCCATCAACAGTCTGCTAGCTGACTGCTAGCAGACCCATCAAACCTCAATTAAGGATTTTTTATGAATAAGGCAGTATGTATTTAATCGTGTTTGGGTGAATCTGAAAATGAATCCGTTTTAAAATGTTGTTGTTGGGGTCCCACGTTACTGTAGCGCGACAGGAATGTTTGCGGAAGCACTTATTGACGGTTTCAGTACCATTCTACGTAAGAAGACGACTTCTATGATGCGCAGAGTGCGTGGGAGCGGCAATGACATTTTGAAGGTCATTAGTGATAAGCCGTGCTGCACTATGGCGCATTGGGTACGTGTAATACATATGTGTACATATACCCGGTGCGTCTGGTGAGTGCAGCAGATATATGAATTAATTTATATTTTTCGTTTGTTACTAACATAGCTTCTAAGTACACACATCAAAAATGTCTAGGGATCAAGCATTTTTATGCGGATTTCTTGAGATTGAGATGTGGCTTTGTAATAAATTTATGATTTTATAAATTTATATGGATCCTTTTTGGTGCATTTCATAATTTGAATCAGGAACTCTCAATCAAATTCGAGTAAAAGATGAAAATAAGCTGTCAATATTTTCCCTATAAAAACATACAACGCATTGAAGACATTATTAGTGCTACTGTTTCCCTACTACTGATTAAAACCAACGTTATTATGGAGCGGCGACGTCATTTAAGCAGGGAAGAAATGCTCAGAGCCGTGGGAATGATAGAAGCTGGTTCCCGGCAACGTACTGTAGCTTTAGCTCTGAATACAAGTCAGAGTGTTATCAGTCGACTTTGGACACGTTACCGAAGCACTGGTACCGTGGCTGAGCGCCATGGAGGACGGTATCGCTGCACCACACGGAGACAAGACCGATACATTCAAATCTTAACTCGAAGAGCTCCAACAATAACCGCCATGATGTTAGCCGTGAGGCTTCATCACTCTTCAGGGAACTTAATTAGCGACCAAACAGTCAGAAACCGCTTGCATGAAGTGAACCTTCATTCCCGAAGACCGCTACGGGTACCACCTATAGCAATGCACAATCGTAGGATTCGATATCAATGGGCTCTTGAACACAGAAATTGGGCAGAAGAACAATGGCGTTTCGTGTGCTTTTCTGATGAGTCTCGTTTTGGTATGAGACCGGATACAAGACGTATACGACACTGGAGAACCCCTGGACGCCAACAGCGATTAAAATCCTGCCAGGAAGTCCATCCTTATAGTGGTGGAACCATCATGGTATGGGCGGGTATTTGGATCGGCGGAAGAACTGAGTTGATTTGGATCAGAGGCAACCTCAACGCTCAAATTTATGCTGAGACGATTGTATCAGACGTCATCGTTCCTCTACAAGTGCAAATCGGTCCCTTATTTCAGTTAATGCATGATAATGCACGACCGCACACCGCAAGAGTTGTAAGACAGACTCTCGCCGCAGCTAACATCAATGTCCTGCCCTGGCCTGCTCAGTCGCCAGACTTGAACCCGATTGAGCATGCATGGGATATGCTACAGAGAAGAGCTCTGCCGAATATGGAGGGTATCCAGTCGCAAGAAGACCTTTTTTTGTTGTTGCAACGAACATGGGCGGCCATTCCACAGCGTGATTTGGATGAACTCATTTTGAGTATGCCAAACCGATGTTCTTGTGTTGTTAGTGTTCGCGGTAGAAACACGGATTATTAATTGTTTAAGTTACCCAATAAAATTTTAAAGAAAACTGTTATTTCAGTCTTTTTTTCGAACTTTAATGTTAGTGGTTCAAATGTCAAAAATCCCTTTATTAGGAAAATGGCAAATTTCTTTATTAATGCAAAGGTGACTTGGTTTATCGTTACTGTGACAAACGAAAACACTTTATTTGATGAATCCTTAAAGAAAATTTTAATTAATATCAATCAGGAGAAAAGTTATTGCAAAAATATATGTTGATCCCTAGATACTTTTGATGTGTGTAGTTTGTATTACTTACATCATATGGATAAATAAATACCTATTTTTTTAAAATTAATAATTTAATAAAAATAAAATTAATTTAATTCAGAGAGCGTGATCTATACAGTGCAAATTAAAATAAAATAAATTAACATTAGAACAAAAGAAATAAAACAAATTACCATCAATATTAAAAATTTACATTAAAATTAGTAAGTGTAGTGTAAAATTAGTAGTAAATTTTGTTTCTGTAATTTATTTACGGATTTAGCTATTTATTTTAAAGCTACGGTTCTTAATTTTTATTGTTAATTATTGGATACAAGTAGGCGTATAAGACTATTTTTATTAACTTAGCGTAATTTTTATCAAACGACCTACAAAATAGTACTTACATCAATGATATTCTAATAAAGAGATATTTAATTGGCTCGTTTTGACTTTATTCTGCGTCACTGCGTGTATGTGAGCTGGCTCTGTCCCGCGGAACACTTTTTTCGGTGGTTTTGTAGGTGTATAACATATCTGTTTATTAAAATATCATTGACTTACATACATAAAATGTTAACTTTCAATAGAGATGGTCGGTCCGACTCACATCGACCAACGAGCCGAGTCAACTAGTCGGTTGCAAAGGGCCGACTAGTCGGCTAAGCCAATCATTGCTTTTGGTGGAGTTTTGGTAGCATTGTCAATGGTGTCGATTCTGTTTGTGCACAAACTAAACTTAATTTAGGCTATTGCTATCTTTTTCTCTCATATTAAAGGAGAAAGAGGCGGACGTAATTTTGACCTTTCAAAATAAATTGAACGAATTTTTCCATACAAATTAAGGGTGCACTTAAAAACATGTCGACTAAAAGCACGGTGAACCGCAAGGCATAAACTAGTTTGACATCTCTAACTTAATTTCTAGCTATAGCCGTCCTTTTCTCGCACTGCCTTTTAGTAAAAATAGCAATAGCCTAAATTAAGTTTAGTTTGTGCACAACAGAATCGACACCATTGTCTAGAGTAGACTACTGGCCGGCTACGAATATGGCAGGAAAGTCGGCTTTCCCAACTAGTCGGTACATCTCTGACTTTTACTAATACGGGCAAAATTATAAACCCACTTTATATTTTTACAAAATAAAGAAAACTTTTCCCTCAGTCATATTATTTAAATACTTTAGTAAAGAAAGCCGCTTATTGAACACAGTTTGTGCTTTTACAAGCAATTATTCTCCTCTTCACCAGCTATCACTTCTTGGCGGTGGTGCTGGTGGTCTGAAAAACAACCAGAAGGCTAAATTAGACTAGCTTAAGGGCCTGACAACGCCTAATTGATGTTATTTAAAAACTATTTGTTCTAGCACATCAAAAAAAATACAGGGTGTAAACTACCTCATCACGAAACCGTCAACCAAGCATTCTGTACATCAAACTAAGTAACTTTACGCAAAAATTATTGCTGGGAAACGACTTTTTGTGAAAATTCATGTTTTGTGGTAGAACTTAATGTAACGCACTCAAATCATTGTGCTGATGGATGGATTGAATAGTACGGGGGTTGTGGAGGTGCTTAAAGTAAAAATCTTACATTAAAAACTTGTGTTTTAAAAAAAACTTGTCAAAAAGTTGAAACTTTGGCCCCCAATATCTCCCTAACTAGAAGGTTCCCAGGTATTATGTAGAACAAAAAAAATATCGCATTGACTGGGAGAACAAGTGCCTTTCGGCTTCGTTAAGAGGTTGTTTACACCCTTTATGAAGAATGTAAAAGACTTCATAACGAAGCCGAAAGGCACTTGTTCTCCCCGTCATTGCGATCATTTTTTTGTTCTACATAATACTGCTTTTTTTTTTTTTTTTAATACAAGTTTTTATTTTAAGATTTTTACTTTAAACACCTCCACGACCCCCGTACTATTCAATCCATCCATCAGCACAAAGTTTTGAGTGCGTTACATTGAGTTCTACCACAAAACATGATTTTTCACCGCAAAAAAAAACACGGTTCCCATTAAAAAAAAATGCGTAAAGTTACTTATTTTGATGTTCAGAATGCTTGGTTGACGGCTTCGTGATGAGGTTGTTTACATCCTGTATGTATGTTAATATTCATCATATTTCAAAGACCGTGGACGGACTCGACACTTAATCGGACGAAATCGGCTCGATAGAAAATAATTGCAAAGAGACCACTCTTTGCAATTATTTTCTATCACCGTCAACCGTTTAGTAATGATATGATATGATAATTTTAAGACCACTTAAAAACATCATTAAACGGTTCTATGTGTTTATTTTTTTGACGTGTGGGTCTGCAATTAAAAATATAAAGTCAACATATTCATACCTAAACCGCTAATGAGTCATAATTCACAAATAATCCACACTTTTTATTTCAATATTTATTCTTTATTTTCTTCTAAAACCTGGCCGCCCAGTAACTTTCTCGCTCTCGTTTACTCCGATACAAATAGACAGTGTGCGCGATTTTTGTGTTGACATCCCCTTAAGGAAACTAAGTTAGAAAGAGGTGCCCTATAGTTGAACAAGATTTCGCATTTATGCTTAAGTCCCATGTTCAAAATAGGGAGCGAACCTATTGCCATCAACCGGGTATTAATTAAACTTGGACTTCATGCTGCTACTGAGAAATTCTTCTTGAAAAAACCAATAGCTCTATAACTGACCTAGTTATTGGACCCAGGACCTCATATTTTAGTAGTAGCGTATTTTACCACTAGAATAACGAGGCTAACATCATCCATAAGATGGGTTTCGTAGATAATACGAATAAGTATATTAGCAATTATCCACTAACCCAGGTGTATTCCAATTGCTTCCGTCACATAAAGCTGTTGTCGGAGTTTCCTGTAGTCTGAAACAACCAAAAGTTTGGTCCTTAGATACAAATGAAATGAAATGATGTTTATTTTTGCAAGTAGGTTCTTACAAACACTTTTACACGTCATTTTTTTAAAACTAGACGGGGCCGGTGTTTCGTACCTGACTACTCTGAGAAGAAACAGCCGAAACAAACTCAGAGGTCATAGTCGCTTTTCAAACACACCACTAGCAAAAAGAAAATTGTGAGAGCCAAAAGGACCAAATTTATAATTATTATATTGTTTAATAGGTAAATAATAGTAAAACAATAGGTACATAGTAGTTTGGTTATACGATCGTTCAATTTTTCAACTCATTTTCAAAAGAGCTGGAAAAGCCAATTCCATTCCAAAAAATATAAAGCATTTTCATTCTACAGGTATCCAGTTAAAAGGCAGCTTCTGGTAGGTTCACTATAAACCAAGTAAAATGAAGTGAACGTCACATAACTAAAACAGTTTCAAATGAGAGATTCAAAGCAAAACTTGTACTAACCCAGAGCCCAAGTTGGCCAGCGTCATTGCTTCGTGTGCCCTAATTCTCCTTCCGTACACGCGCCAAAGTTTGACACAAAGTGGAGTTAGTGCGGCACACCACGAAATCCCCAGAAAGAATCCGCAAACCCACCAACCGTGCTGAAAGTGTCATATAAATGTTTGTTTGTACGTATTCGATAGAAACAAAACATACTTTGCAATTGAAGATTACTGCCTGTGGTTTGATTCTGTCCATTCATTTGCAAGCTTGCTTATCTGAGTCTTAAAAACGAGATTAGGTATACTATCTTTAAGATTATGTCGACATGCTTACTTTTAAGCTGATCATAGTGTTTGGGTATTTAAGCTGCATGGCAATAAAGAACGTGTACAGTTATATGTGTCACAGTCATAACTACGTTTGACCGGTCAAAACTATTTTAACAGTAACTAACATTTACTTAGAAACTTATTAGGTTGTTAGGTTTTTCTTTGTGACCCTTTAAAAAATATTCCTGTTATTCTAGGACTAGGAAATTACAATTGAGGCGTTCTAAAACAACATATTTTTAATGCAGAAAACGCATCTTAACTTCCTAAGGGTTTTGACTGACACCAGTCAAAAGTAGTTTTGACCGATTAACAGTTTTGACTGTAACATATTAAACATGAATAATAAAAAAGGCTCCACCATACTTGATAGGTACAGAAGTAATGTTGACTAATCATTTTACAACAGCCTAATTTTTTTTCGCAAAACTTACTCTCACAGGACCGTAAAGCACAAAAAGATCAGCAAATAATCTTCTTACCAATGACGAAACGTATTGAGAGCACAGCAAGGACCTCGCGGCTGCATAAACAGCATACAATGGTTTACATCTCGCCGCATGCTTGCCGGTCGATATGAGGACGTGGGTTCGCCAGCCAGCAGCGTGGGAGATCAGGCGAGATATGTACATCGAAACTTTCTGGAACATTCAACAAGTATATAATCTTCGTGGGGAAGGTGTTCTAGAATTTTTTATGAATATCTTCCCAAACAAGACATTGAGACCTCGTTGCTTTAAGGGGCGATTGTTCAGTGCGTCAAATGTTTTTTTTTTCTACTAAAATATTATTATATGATGTTTTGAATAAGCAAATACGATTTAAGTAGGTAGTAAGATAATAAAAAAATGCTGGTTATAAATTAGGTTTTGGAGTATAAAATTTTAAGAGTAGGTAATTAATTTGCTAGACATTTTTTAGTCAGGTTCTTTATGATGCTTTGTATTTCAAATCAGTTATGTTCTACCAGTTTACCTTCTGAGCAATGACATCACCCTGATTGTCGATATAAAACTGCGCCGTATGGATGTGGCTTAGCGAAATGTTCAATTTTCTTCTAAACGGTAACAGTTGGAGTTCTAACTCGGTTAACTTGAAGACCACATCAGCACGCAACTGTTCCAGGGGTCTTATGTTTGTGAGGTATAGTCTCTGCGTTCTTGTGGCTGGAAAATTTAACCTGATCAGAACAACCTATTTGCGCATTTATTCTAAATCATTTAAATCTTACTGGCCGCTTCTTTGTCGGTGGTCACCTAGTTACACTTTTTATTTTGTGCTGAGACTTTTAATTCCATTTTTTTATTTTTTTTTATTTATATTATCAAGACACATAGTAACATTACAATTGACAAAATATGCGTTCCAGAAAACCACAGAGGTTTGTTAGGAACGTTGATTAAGCTCATCATAGGTCATAAAAATAGAACACAATATTTTAAAGTGATTTATCGGTATGCACATCGTGTACCAATCAATATATTTAAAATCAAATCAAAATCAAATATTTATTTATTGCGAACAACGAGGTCCATAGGGGTTAGTAAAAGAGTACTTAAGAACTATGTTAGCTGTGAGAATGAATGCTGTGTTTAGAATGAATAAAAAGTGTTCCTGTTTCTATTTAATCAAATTAGATATTGTAATTTTATTTTTAATTGCATTTTCAAGTAAAAATGCTGTTGGTCCTTCGAGCCGGATATGAACCGCCGAACTATATTTATTTCACTAACACAAAGTTAGTAAAATGAATTCGCAATATTACCAAACATGATGAGATAGTGCAATTATGTTCATGTCACGTCTACGTCATACCTTCCACAGATTTGCCCCTGTCAGGCTCTTTGGCGAAAGGTAAGGCAAGGCTTCCAAACTTTGGCAATTTATGAATAATTAGGATTTTAGCTTGCGGAAATGTAGTTATGGTAAGATTTATGATAAGAGTTTATCATCAAGTGTTGGAACAATGGAATCAATGGTATACATGATAAAGTCGAAAAAAATAGGAGCTCCTTATAAGAGCTTTAAAGCTAAGGAAGGTAGTTGAGTTAGAGGCGATGGAATGCTAACTATCTTAGATTATTATTCATTCATCAGATAAGAACAAATTCCCAAATCTTGATGACTAAAAGTGCAGAAAACATCCGTACCTAAAGTTTCTAATCTTCCAGCAGTGGTCAAATCCGTGACTTGAGCTGCTATATTTTCAAGTTGATCTACTAAAGACGGTAGGTCTTTACCAACAACAGGTACGTTGTAATCCATTCTGAAACGGAAAACTAAAATTGTATGATGAACATAAAGGGAATGTTTTAGAAAACCTCCTCCACTTTTTGAGTATCTGGTCTTAACTTCGTTGAGTAAAAATTGATTAGGTAATACGTTGATGGTATCAAGTGCTAATGCTGTGAATGAGTCTTGGATTTGATTCCCAGGTAGGACAAAGTTTTTTTTATTTATACAGATAAGCTCTCAGGGCTTATCTGTGAGCTGACGAGCCGTTCGATTAAATTTTACAAAATATTACAACTACAATGATACAATAAAACTTACTTTTAAATGATGGTGATAATAATTCAAGGTACACACATACTTTAGGAGAAGTTTTGTGTAAGGAAACGTTTTGATTTATATTTATAACTTTTCGAACTCGTTTTGTATAGCGTTTGCAATTCCTTTGGAAGTTTATTAAGAAAAAAGGTACTAAATATTGTGCAACCCTCATCACGTACACATTATTGAATGTCGGTAGGATGTATTTATTTTTATGTGGTATCGTTCTCAGAAAGTCAGGTCAAGTGTTATTGGGTTTTCCCATTAAGAATTTTGTTCAGTTTATAATTTGGATTTGTGCCTCGTTGATGTCAATCGAATTGCCAGGGCAAAGAGAGGCATAACTGGCGAAATATGTACGTACTAGAGCTGAATGTTGAGTAAAACTGTACATAATGAACGCTTACCTATATTTAGCAATATTCACATCAGAGACAACCAGCATTTCATGCAACAAGCGACTGAAGTTAACGGATATTGTTTTCAAGAGTCCAACATCTATCGAAGAGGCTAGTCTTCCAAAATCCGTCTGCACTTCGTCCCACTCAAAATACGAGGTCTCCTTGTTCACGTCAAGTATTTTGTCCAGTTGGAAGACCACGTATGCTGGCCTATCTTTTTCACAATCCCTGAAACAGTTTACAGTTATGATACTGTACATCGTACATAGACTATCATTAGTCAAGTGACACTTCAATCGAGAAATCGCTTTTCAGATAACCAATTGTAATGTTACCTTTCTTTAATCGTCCCGCAGCTGGACAAAGGACAAAAAATCTGTCTTCTGCGTGGTAGTCAAGCTTGTCCGGGCATCGTTGAGTTTTATACAATAATTTTCATATAGAAACAGTTTGTTTTTATATATTAAGTTTAGTTCATATTCTTTGTCTTAGGGATATAAAGACAACACAGCAACTTTAAAGTAATAATAGTAAAGTACAAAATTACCTGAGCACATCCTTGACTGACACATCAATAGTAACATTCTCAAGTTCCCTAAACATTGCGTCGAAGATTCCTTCATTGTTCGCCAAGAGCGGCGATGGTCTATCTAGTAAATCTGTTAGTGTTTCGTACTGAGAGTCCCATAAGGCGTGGCATACGTACACCTGAAATAGTGTTGTTTATTTGTATCGAGTTTAGTGAAATTGTTGGTCCTTTGTTTGTAGTACCTACCTGTTTATAGCAGGTATATTGACACAACTATGGAAAATATTCACATCTATGATTGTCTATGATATGAGGTATAGGTACATAATGAAGATTTTTCTGAATCACTTTTAAGGAGACAAAGAACTATTCATAAGTATTAAATACTAAGGTAAATATTTCTTTTACATAATCTTCTTCGTATTCTTCTTCTTCGTGTCACTGGCACATTACATTGGATTTGTCCAAAACCTCGTCAGTTCCACGGATTCATCGGTGGCAGTGCAAAGGTCGCTTTGGTTGCATGTTTTTGGGCTCAGTGGACAGGGTAGGATATATAGAGCACATTTATATTGAAAATGATTAAAATATTTTCTAAAATTACTTTACTTCACCAACAGGTACCTTGCGAGATCCACACATTCAAAATGTTTATCTAGACAGAAATTATCTTGATGACTGAACAGCCATAATATTATGCGTTAACTTACATAACAAGAAACTTAAGTTGTAGTTGTATACGCTACAAGTAACACTGTAGGTTTACTAAGAGCTCAAAGTTAGTATCAGTACTACAGTACATGCATGCTCTGAACAACTTGCTCAGTGTTTCAAACGCCTTGAAAGAAAAGCATAGCAATACACACAAAAGCGATTTTCACAACTGGGGGAACCGTTGGCACAAAGGCGTTTAAAAAAAACTGTTTTGCCCCTTTGATTATGTGTGCGTGTAATTTTACTTGGAATGCAGAATACTAGCTTTAACTTGCGGCTTTACCTGGATGGAGGTCGGGAATTACTTATCTCCTCTGGAACGTACGACTTAAATAATATGGATCCTACACAGGTCATGACCTATCTAAGTTTAGTTAAGATGTGGAAAGGTGAAAGCCAGGCACACACAGAGTTACTTTTGCATTATTTTATAAAATGTGAATATGAATGAGCATGTTTTTTTTAAACTTACTTCTGCATGGCCGGCTATAAGGAACACGGCTGATACTATGCCCCAGAGTAGGAGAGATGCGAGGCATAACCAGACTGCAGAGCTGAAAGAATAACGATAACATATAACTGTTTCCTTTGAAAGCGGTAGGCTGGTTATTCAACTACATTAATGTTTTTTAAGACCCATGAAATAGAGACCGAGCCTACTTTTACTTAAGCGAGCACAAAGACTCGGAGAAGTTACTAAAAGATTTACGAAAAAAAAACGCAAGCTTTGGACTTTGAGAATCGACTCCAAAATCGCGATGATCATCAGTCGCATTTCGGACCAATATACCATTGCATAATCGGGTGATTATGCCATGGTATATATACTCATGTTCCCACTGCTGGGACAAAGATCTATTCTCTGTAACAAGGACTGGGCAATAATACAACGCGAGCCCAGTGCGGGTTGGCACAGGGCCCATAAACAGCAAAAAGGTTACTTACACTTTCAAAGTCCTCCTTGCGTGTTTCTTGGCATGGCCACAACCACAAAGCATGCCCAATATAATAAGCACCATGACAAAGCCAAAGGTTACAATGCATGCTGAAATTGTGTTAGTAAATTAATTGCTAATAAAAAGCGATAAAATAATATTAAAACATGACGAAGTAGATAATAGGGTAAGCAAACAAAAGGCGTTATTTTCATTTCAGCGAAAAATAAACTTGCAAAATATCTAAATTCCATTATAACATGCTGCAGTATTAAACATTGGTTGTCATGCCATGAGAACTACCACACACTGCAATCAAAACTGAATCCAATTTTATATAATGCTGTCCCGAAAAATTGCGTAAATCTCACAGTTTTATTTTTAAATTTTAGTATAATATCCTGTTGTTTATTTATACCATACCACTTATATTGTAACTTGAGTATTTCCTGCTACATACATATGTAGCAGGAAATACTCAAGTATTTCTTTCGACAGGTACTTATATATACATATATATAAGTACCTGTCGAAAGAAATACTCACCAATTCCAAAAAAATCCTAACCTTTTTCATATTTTTCAATCTTTAGTTTGTAAAGCGCTTGATAACAATTGTATCTCAACAAGAATACTATTGTACAGTTCACGTTCAAGTACAAGTTTACAGATTCACAAGATCATACAGCGCTGCACAGCGCTTATTAACTTCCAATACAGAACAAACTTTACCTAACATAAGTGTCCACCTCGCGAACTCATATCTTTGCACTCTCTCGAGGCTTGATTCTAGTTGTCTTGCAATAGTGTGCAGTCCTGACGTCAGATGGCGCACTATGTCGCTAAGGATTTTAGCGGAACTGTGGACCGCTTCGCGACGATTTTCTATGTCTCGTAGGATATCTGAGGGAAAATAATAATAATGTATTTTCTATAACTTCAAAACACATTACATCAGTGTGGTCTCAACCCCTGAACTAGGACAACTTGTATGATAGGGGTTGAGGTTTTGCCGGTAACATAGATCTGAGTGTGGAAGCTTAGACAGTGCTTACTGCAGCTACTGTAAAAAAATAACTAAAACTAAATTTAAATCGATTGTAGAAAATTGACTTAATATAAAAATGGTAGGAGTAAAAGGTAGAAGAATTCGTTTTAATAAGTCAGGCTAGGTTTTATATAAGAAATTAATAAGGGCCTGCGCAGACCCTAGTCTGAGACTTTTGTCCGCCGGATAGAAAATGACATTTCCTGTTCATTGGTTGTTGTGTTGTTTTTTCATCTATTGATTGACCTCTATTGGTTGTTTGTTGCAAATTGTTCGTGGATAAAATGTCTCTCATTTGTCATTAAATAACGAATGTTAGGCTACGATAAAATGGTTTATGGAATGACTTTACTTACCAACAATCACAACTAAGTATATACAGAATAGTCGAAAAATTTCACTGTAAAAAGTATTTGCTCGACTACCCGAGAAAAAAATTTTTTGTCAAAGATTACCTACTTACCGATATTTCCCTATTTGTAAAAAAATATACCTATCTTCTTATAAAACTGAAACAAATATCTTATTTACGGTTAAAACTTGGCAGAACAGCAATGAGAGAAATTATCATAAAAATTGGTCCTTATCAAAATAATTAGGTCCTTTAGGTTACCTTCTCTAACTTGCATGGTCTGTGCCAATATGGCTGAAGGTAAAGTTCTGAACTCTTGCCGGGCCGTTGATATCGCGCGTGTCAAGTTCTCCACCCCTAGAGTACGGAGTTCCAACAACTGCTGCTCGTGTAGAATCTGAAACGATAACTTATGAACTTATGATAGACAAATTAATGAAAGTTATGTTGTAACTGTACGCAACTGCAGTGTTGTTCCTGTTACTGTTAAATAACTGTCGAACTTCAAGCAAGGTAGTGATAGGAACAAGCCAAAGACCGTGCTAAGTAACATTTATAAATCTCAGCCTAAGATGTAGTTATTATTGATAAAATATTGTGGTGAAAGTAAAGTTATCAGTTTAATATAAACTTGAGAAGAAAATTCAAGTAAAACACAGTATTTAGCAGCCAATTCTATCTTGATATTTGCGGTAACAAAAAAAAAAAAATTAAGAAAAACATTGGGAATAAATGAACACTGCACAGCTGATCATTAACAAACAAAACACGATCTGCCAGTGTAGGTTGGTATTATAACAATAACAAGTATGATAAAAAAACGTTTTTCATCAACACCAACTTCTTAACATTTCCCGAAATGTATTGAGGCGGTCTTCCAGGCAAACCAGACGTGTCTATTTTTTTGTTCAATATTCATATTCATTTACGACGACCCGAATGGCGCAGCGGTAGTGAGGCTGCCTTACGTTCTTAGGGTCCCGGGTTCTAATCCCGGTAGAAGCAAATGTTTGTGTGATGAGCATGGACATTTGTTTCCGAGTCATGTATGTTTATATGTATAATAAGTATGTATTTACAAACAAAAAAGTATCTATGTAGTGTATCAACTATCTGGTGTCCACGACACAAGCCTCGTTACTTAGTGTGGCACTAGGTGGCGCTGTGTGCAATGTTCAGCGATATTTATTATATTTATTCAGTTTGCATTCCATATTGTATAAAAAATCTTACAAAGGGCGCTAGGTGACAGTTTAAGAATATAAAAGTTTAAGAATTTATGGGAGCTAGGCCCATAAATAATATGTAAGGGCACAGCAAAGTAGGAGAGAGAAAGAGAACTTTATTTTTTTCTAATTAGTTGGTTTTACAAAAGTAACAATACTTAAAATAAAAAAAATATGTGTATTAAGTAATTAAAAAACATTTTAACATTAATCCTGAAGAGCCTTTACTAAACTCTTTACAACCAATTCCAAACTGTGCCTTGCACCCCGAACAATATGAATGAATTAAATTTTAATTATTTCCGGCAATTTATTATAAACTATAAACATACTTATATTTTTACATAACATCACGCCTGTAATCCGCGAAGGGTTGGGCAGAGGTATACTCAATTATAGTACACCCAAGAACCCAATTAACACTTTGCCCTACCCGGGAATCGAACCTAGGACCGATTATGCTCAGCAGTTCTATTTTATCATTCTCTCTCATTTGCATTGAGTATGCTTACCAAATCAAACTTCATTTTCAACTCCAGCGAATGAGTATTGATAGTATCACAGAGAGGCGAATCTTTCAAAGTGCAATGTTTTTTGAGGTTATCGAGCTGTCGAGACAGATCTTTGATTCTATCTGATGCCGCAGAAGCAAGGGCGCCTGCTTTGATGCTCACGTCTCTCAGGGATGATATCTTTGTTGATAGGTCTTCGCTTTCTGAAAACAAGAATAATTGATTAGTTTTTCTGTATTCAGAACCCTTATTAACGTCTGTCAAAGATCTATGAACAGCAGCCGGGATCATGAGCTTAGCTAGCGTGTTTTTCGAGACACAGGGGTTTTCGGTATGTTAGGGATGGTCATCCATCCACGGATCGACCTCGGCTAACGATACTGAGCCTTGACGATCGACCTGTGCGGCTGTTACTATTCATTGAGCCCCATGCTACTGGACATAATCATTCTAAAATTGTCATAATGACCGTTCTTTATCTGCTTGCATTTTTATTGGGTAAGTACGAGCGAAAGCGATGCGGTAGACCTCGAGGAAATGACGAGACGAGCTGGACAGTACCAACAACCAGTGGTCAACATTGGCCCTGGATCGTAATATTTGGAGGTCATGAAGCCTTTGCCCAGCAGTGGGATGGCACAGGGTAACAGTAGCAGTAACTGTGAGTACTATCGATCTTGCTTTTCACCTTGTAAGATGCATGCATTCTTAGCATTCTAGCTTAGATAGTTTTCTAATGTTATTGAACTTTTATTAAACAAACTTTGAACGGGTCGGGAGTCAGTTGATTTATTACTCGAAAGTTTGATTCGATATTAAGATTTTTCCAATACAAGAACTTTGGAAATGTGAAATGTAAATTATGTAATTTAAAACTTAGATCCACTTCAACTTGTAACTGCTATTAGAAGAAATATTTTACAAATGCTGTTATACCTAAAAATGATTCCAGTTATTTCCAGCTACTGATTGTAATGCATATTTATATATGTCATTCAATATTTATTTGGTTTATTTCAACCGTAGTTCGATGAGGTAAAAAAAATATTCCGACCAGCTATTCTGTAAAGATATTATTATCTTCTCTTTTAACTTAAAATCACGCTTATATTTCCCGAGGGATGCACGGCTGTAATGTCCCATGTAGGCATGTATTAACCAATCCTATTAAGGGGCTCCCCCATGGCACACTAGCGCCACTTTAGTAAAAAAATCAGAACTCGTTAAATACACAATTAATATAAAATCTGATAGACAAAATCAATGCTTTAGAGTTCTAGATTATTGACGTCTATTTAATTCATTAAAATATACTTCACTGTAGTTACAGTTAGAAAAATTGCTAAAAACGGCAGTTTTTTTCCATTTTGTAACGACAGCAAGCTATGTTTCAATGAGTTAAGCAGACGTAAATAATTTAGAAATCCAAATGATTGATACTGGTGTCGATTCTGTTGTGCACAAACTAAACTTAATTTAAGCTATTGCTATCTTTTACTATAAGCCAGTGCGAGAAAAGGACGGCTATAGCTATGAACTAAGTTAGAGATGTCAAACCAGTTTATGCTCTGCGCTTCACCGTGTTTTTAGTCGACATGTTTTTACGTGCACCCTTTATTTGTATGGAAATATTAGTTCCAACTAAATTTGACAGCTCTAAATTACGTCCGTCTCTTTCTCGTTTTATTAGAGAGAAAAAGATAGCAATAGCCTAAATTAAGTTTAGTTTGTGCACAACAGAATCGACACCTTTGTCAATCAGATTTTATATTAATTGTGTATTTAACGAGTTCTGATTTTTTTACTAAAGTGGCGCTAGTGTGCATGGGGGAGCCCCTTAACATCGGCTCAGCATGAATCCGCACTGCTACTGAGAAACTTCTAATAGGAAAATCTTCTTATAAAATGTGACTATAAATCTACCAGCCCACCGCTCAGCAATATTGATTAGGTGCAGCAAGATTTTAAATATTATTATTTATGTATTATTTATTTTTATATTCTTAAACTGTCAAAATGTATTGTATTAATAGGTACTTAATTTGTTACCATAATAGTTTATTATTTATTTATTTAACACTTCAAGCACAAAGTACAGAGGCGGACTTAATGCCATAGGCATTTTTTACCAGTCAACCTTTGGGTGATTACATCTGAAAATAATTTAATTAATACTAGGTAAACTACAAGGATATATAAAATACTATAAATATATATAAATACTATAAATATACATCAAACTATTTATTACTGTAAATAGATATTAACACGGATTTAAACGGGTTTATCTTATAGTGCATGCTGTGGTCTAAAGAGTACACCTACGTAATAGTTTATGTTGTACATTATCTACGTCTAATCTTTTGTGTATTTCTTCTATTGAAGATCCTCTAACAAATAAACAAAATCGGACCTGAAATAATATCAGCCAACGAATCGAAAACCAGATCGATCCCGCTCTCCGAAGATATCGCCTGTTGAATAGGTTCTCCCAACAGCGACTCGACATCTGTGGATGAACAAAGAAGCTATTAATCATACACTGTATTAACTGGTCATTAATTATCGTTTATCCTATCTTTAGAGCTGGATTGGGAGGTTTTTCAGGTCATGAATTTGTCTAGCCATAGATAATTGCATTTTTTATAGGAGCGGGAAGGATGGCTTAACAAATAAATCTAGATTTAAAAAATATCTAATTGTTAACATGATAATAGTTCCCTCTCGTTGAGAGGAGGCTGCGTCCCAGCAGTGGGAATATTATAGGCTGATGATGATGACGATGATAATAGTGAAGATTAATGAGTTCTGCCTTACGTTCTTAGGGTACCGGGTTCGAATCCCGGTAGGAGCAAATTGAGCGATTGAGCGATTTGTGTGATGAGCATGGACATTTTGTTTCCGAGTCATGGATGTTAATATGAATAATAAGCATGTCTTTACAAACAAAAAGTATCTATGTAGTATATCAACTATCTGGTGTCCACGACACAAGCCTCGTTGCTTTGTGGCACTAGATGGCGCTGTGTGTTAATGTCCAGCGATATTTATATTTAAGTATTTATTTTTTTGTAAAATCTACTAAGGGAAATGAAAACTTGTTCTTTTAAATGACATACATACAAACACACGCCTTTTTCCTGTGCTACGATTCTTACATACTTCTTTCGTCTCGTCCACTTTCAAGTTCATAAAGTTAAAATAGATCATAGACAATGTCCTTTTGAATATAATTTTAAGTAACTTTCCGGCCAATTATGATGATGCACTTGTTATTTTTTACAAATGGTGACCGTACACCGATAATATAATACTTCGTACAGATACCCAATCCCATACAAAGAAACCTTACCTAAGTCACCTGCCTAAGTCTGGCAATCGCTCGAGTTTCTTTCTGTTCTCCATTACCTAAACAGACGACAGCACCAGCGTCTCATTAATCACCACAGACTGGAGTTTTACAACGCCATCTAGGAGTCCACCATCACATCATCTAGATACTACGTTGTATCGATACAAAGTGGCATCAATTTCACTAGATGGCGCTGTTTTTATATAAATTCTCACCAACGCACCGTGATCCGTGCCCACAAGGACGATTATGTAATATTAATACCAAAAACCGGCCAAGTGCGAGTCGGACTCGCGCAGAAAGGGTTCCGTACCATTATGTATACAACATTAGACAAAACGGCAAAAAAACACGTTTGTTGTATGAGAGCCTCCCATGAATATTTATTTTATTTTGATTTAACTATTTATTTTTACATTGAATAAACAACTAAATATTCTATGAACATTTAAAGCGTCTATCTGTTGCCGTTATTAATAACGAGCAAAAATTTCACGTTTGTTGGAAGTGAGCCCCTATGAAATATTAATTTTATTCTGTTTTTTTGTATTTCTTGTTATAGCGTAAATACAAATCTAACGATACCTCTCAAGCTACAATCCATGGAGCCGTTCAGTCTGCAGAGCGTGCCAAACTATTATACATACATACATACATACATATATACATACATACATACATACATACATACTCTAGAAAAACATAACCCTCCTCCTGGCGCAGTCGGGTAAAAAGATACACTTCTATTTTATTTATTTGTTTAGATTCTCATTATCGCACATTGAGTATGACATCGCACCTTGCGTTCAAGAACGAGTAATAACAATAGGTACCTAAATAATATAATAACAAAAAAATATCTCGCTCGAGTTTTTACTGTGCTCAAGTTGACAACAGTTTAATTTGTGTGAGTGATAGGCTGGTAGCTCACTCACACAAACGAAACTGTTCCGTGAGGTAAATTGAGTAAAACGCCATCTATAGCAAATAGCTCTAAACAGAATGATTTACAGATGACTGACTTTTGACAACTTTATCCATCTATGAGTTTGAATTGAAGTAAAAGGCCTCCTTTATCTTTTTTGTTGTTGGCCGAAATCTACCGTATAACGCATTTTAGTGATTGTCAATTTCATTACTGTTACCTATGCTGCCATCTATTGATTTTTTTGAAGACTAATTATAATTTGTTCTAGTTGAGACCCCATGGCTTAGATCAAAAACTATACCTGTCTAAATTTTCTACACGAAAGCTGCTATAAGTTTACCCACCTCATATAAAAAATAACCAAACTGAAAAACTGCCAGTCTAGTTTTCACACTAAAAAAATAACCGTAGCGCTTCATAATGGATAGGTCGTTAGTGCACACAATCTACATAACGTTATATTAGTAGGAAAAAACGAACACGAAAGCCTCCCATATATGCACACCGGATTTCCACCTGAAAAACTTAATTAACGTGGATAAAATTGTTTGAGCGAGGTTCCCTAGATAAAATACTTAGCGCTCCTTATAATATGCTGTTTTACCTATGTGTGTGTTTTAATTATTTTAAATCCAACGTTTTTCTTAAAGTTTACTACGGCAGGAATGTGATTTAGCTGTAGGTACCTCACTGTTACCCTGAAAATCCCTGAGAGATATTTTTCGACGGCATGTAAAGCCAATTCAGAATCCTATGGGTGCCATAAAAACTCTGACGTGAGGTTGGGCAGTAACCACACGAAAAATAAAGAAAGACCTTCAGGGTCTTTCTTTATTTTTTTATGTTGGCAAATATTATAAATTATGTATTGTTTTCATGTCTTTCAAATCAACAGTCTGTCATTTGTTTTCGATTTGTTTATGTTTTTGCAATGTAATTTCATCAAAGCAAGAATGTGACTTTTATTAGAATACATAATAATATATACACTATTGAAAAATGCCTTTTTTAGGAAAAATATATATATAATAGGCTCTACCTACAACAAATAAAAAAGATATATCAGGAACTGCAATACCCTAAGTTAGTACCTAGGGTATTGCAGTTCCTGATATATCTTTTTTATTTGTTGTAGGTAGAGGTATGGATTGAAAGTGCCTACCCTAGTGGGTAGGCACTTTCAATCCATAAGCCAGCAGGATCTAAACAACCACAACTTGTGAGCCACAAGTCGGGTTCAAGCGGAATGTTTGCGGCTAGCTCATACAAATCAATTATTATCCTCTGCTTTTGGCCTCTAGCTAGAAATACAATCTGTAACCGCAATTTTAAGTAAGATTTTAGGTGCAACTTTTAGGTTACTGGTTCTGGACGGAAGGCAGTGAAGCTACATGGCTGTTATTTACGAGTAAAAAAAAAATATCGCTAGACATTAATTAGACACAGCGCCATCTAGTGCCACACTAAGCAACGAAGCTTGTGTCGTGGACACCAGATAGTTAATATACTATATATATACTTTTTGTTTGTAAATACATATTTAATATACATATAGACATCCATGACTCGAAAACAAATTTTCCATGCTCATCACACAAACATTTGCTCCTACCAGAGTTCGAACCCAGGAACCTAAGAACGTAAGGCAGCCTCACTACCGCTATATTTTAAGACTATACTAAGACTAAGACACCAACAATTAACAATAATTGTTGGTGTGATAGCTGGAATTCTACAAGAGATTGGTTTTGAATTAAATACCCTGGTAGAGCTTTTGGCGTAAGGAAGATTAAAAATCAACGAGGGCTTATTTTTATTTATACCAAATATAGTTGTTTCACTCATTAGTCACACGCGTCGCATCATACTGACAATATAATCTACAGAATATTCTATTCCCTTACAAAATACTTATAGCAAGTGATCGCATCATCAAGCCTTCTGATGTTAGTGTAGGTCAACAAATAAATCAAATAAATACTTGCTCTATTTACATTGATGTATAAACGCACTGTACCGTACGGTAGATAAACAGTTCGTCTGTCTACTTACTGTAGTACAAATAGCCTCTAAGTAAGCAATGGTATCGGGACAACTGCAGACATTGGTGGTTCCCTTCTTTCATGGCTACCTCCGATTAATACACACCATAAACATTTAACATAACCAAAGAAGTGTTAAGTTAACATTAAGTCTGTTGTTGTGCATGAAAAGATAATGATAAATAAAATATAAGACACAGTATTAGAAAACATATTTCGCGAACTCACTCTTCAAATCCTGTTTATAAGCATGCAGCACAAGATCCACAGGCGGCACGAGACTGTGGTGTAACTCCCGCGCAGCCGCCGATAGCCAGGACGCGATGTCTGAGCACGCGCAGCTGACGACGTTACGTCCGTCAGACGCGGCTGCGCGCGCCTGCTCGTTGCTTACTGCCATGCCTGATATCAGGACGCTGGAATGATAAGAAAATTTGGTAAATGGTTTTGCTTTTAGCTTGGGAACACCTTTTAATATCCCCTGGTACGAGTACCTACATCGAACGCAAGCCTCTCTGCGTGAAAGTGTTTTTTAATTTAAATAACCAATTCTAAAAGGCAAGTAGCTACTATAGGAATTCAGTTTTAAACTGTCATAACTTTTAAACTAGTTCTTATAACTGTTAACAAACACGACATTACTCTTTGACTTCTCGACCCGTCTTTCTATTTCAAAGTGAATGAACTGAAAGCTATTAAAGAACCTGGAATCAGTAACTTACTTTTTGTTTAATTTTATTTCCACTTTTTGTTTTATTTCCTCGTTAGGTGAAGTTCCGTTTTAATGAGCGTTGACGAGCAAAGGAAGGTGAAGGAATTTGTGGTATGGCGGCACTCTTGTCCCTATTCAATTTTAATAATCGAGTTATTCCAACTATTAATTTAGTACCTGACTGTGCTAATTGTAATAGTCTTATTACGTTTCTGTATCATGACTGTGCAACTATAATTATCTATACAAAGTAAAGTAAAGTAATAAGACATTTTGACATTGGGGGCGGGTTGCTTGTAATACAAATGTTTCTAGATCATGATTGTGGATTCTTTGCTGATTTATTATTTACTTACACCATTCCCATCGTAAATCACGCTTAATTTAGTTTTGCGGAAATGCTATCTAATTATAACTATCCTGTTTATAAATTTAAGCAAGTTATTCCACTGTTTCCACTATTTTATAAAATATTGAATAAAATTATCAAACAACCGGTTAAAGGGATTATGCACGTTATTGAACAGGAAACTCATCATACAACACGTCATTATAGTAAAAATCTGCTTTTCCATGAAGAAGATGAATAAAATAAGATTGCATGTAGCAGTAATGAGAAAGGAGTGATGCATAAGAAATAAACCAATGACTGTTGAAGGCAGTTAATAGTAGCGCCAGAGACTGGAAGGAAGAAGGAAATGGATGATAACTATACGGTTACAGAAACTAGAAGGAGACGGAAAAATTGCTTCAGAGACTTCAAGAGACAAGGAATAATGTCAGGAACATGGGCTAGGAGAAGATGAAGATACCGTCTGTTCAGCCTGACTAATCATTTCAATCAATCTGATGTTTAACACTAATTTCATTTTTGAATACTCAACTATAATTCCAGGTTGATTATCCATCGATCGATCTCGAACACCAAAGGTTCCCAGACTTAATTAAATTACCCAGTAAACAGCATGTCCTAAAGAGATTTTCCCGTCGTCTGATTGAAAAGGCAGATTTCCAACACGATACACTGTCGGCGTTTAATTTAACTTTCTAGAACTTTCTAACACATCTGAAGAGGTCGGAAGTTTCTCGTGAACATTTCCTTCCAAGTATGTTTTAAAATTAATTAGGTAGCACCCGTGGTACCGACGTGTGTAAACATGGGGATCGAATAAATTAGTTCGTAATTTATTTAAAGACGGCTATATGAATAATTTTGTAGGCCGTAATGTGTTTACTTTGTTTAGTATTTCGTTTGCATAATTCTACTAATATCATAAATGCGAAACTGTGAGGATTGATGGATGTTTGTTAGTTACTCTTTCACGCAAAAACTACTAAACGGATTTGGATAAAATTTAGCACATAGGTAGTTTATAACCTAGATTAACACATACATACTTTTTTTCCGGTAGTACGATCCCGTAAGACAGTTATCGAACTCCACGAGGATGAAGCCGTGGGCATAAGGTAGTTTTAGATAATGTTTGTGATTGTGGACGAACTTGCGATTTCATTGTTTGTCTGGGAATTCTTAGAATTTCGGTAATGAGTATGAGATGAGCACTCGTTAGTAGAAATGTATACTTGCGTTTAGTATCGTTAAACAAAAGGCCTCATTCATAGAGTTCAAGGGCATTCTAATATTTGACAAAATGATATCGTAACTGCGTCAGGTCTTTATTTTTAAGGAAAATAGATCAGACATAAAACCACCCTTTTTAATTTTAAGGGTATGGAATAAAAGATAAAGTGGTCCTTATAGAAGGAAACGCACCTCTGACTTTTGCTGTAGCATTTGTAAGGATTTTAACCGACCATTAAAAATAAAACACATGCTTAGTTAAGCTTTTACGATATTCATTCTTAAAAAAAAAAACCGTGATGTTTACAAAAAGCGATCCTGAAAATATCTGCTAAGTCTAGGTACCTACATGGCGTTATTTCTTAAGTTACAAATTATTAGATGAAACTCTGCTCAACTTGTATTCAGGTATCTTGTAGTATTACGGGAGAGTTCCTTGAGAAAATATAAGATTAATAACGTACTAACCAGCAGACGAGCACGACGAATAAGGTCACAACCACCAGGGCTCTATCATTGCAATTTGCGTTCTCTGCTTCGGGAAATAATGCTCCTGTTTCCAGTTCATCTTCGTATCTTGACCTTGAAAATAGAGATAGTATTCCCAGGATGAGGAGGTATGCAGGTATCACGAGAGCAATGCAGGCAAACGCTATGATAAATGCGAGGAACGTCGATTCCACCTTTATTGACTGAAAAGAAATTAGAATTTTGTTAAAAAAAAATTACATGCGAAACTTTGTACGGGTAAATAGCGATTTTGTACGAGTGAAAAGCAGTTCTCCAGCAATATTTTTTGCTCAATGTAACATAGTGTACAGAATGTTTAAACGCCAAGTATGTGATAGATCTTTTTACAAGATTTTTTTTCTGTCAAGAAATTTTTCATCGGTAATTTAAAAAATCTCCTTTTCTGTTTTGCAGTTTTGTAGGAAACAGCAGTTTTTGACGTGATAACGTCTTATAAATCGATGAACACCGGCTGCACGCGCGAAAAAGTGTCACACTGCTCCGATCCGGCGATCAACGCCCAGCTCAAACCCTTGGACCTAGAAAACTGAAATTTTGCACAGTTCCCTTTATAATGTAGACCTAAGGGAGTTAAATAGGGTGTGAAAGTTTGTATGAAAGTCAGTCAGTTTTAAAGTTCTCTCTTTATCTCTTATCTTAAAATTTTGTGTTAAGGTTGATAATTGAAAATTAATTTATACGTGTCTAACCTTTTTTGATAATTTCACCCCCAAAGGGTTAAAAAAGGGGATGAACTTGTGTATGGAAAGTCCTTAATTTTCGAAGTAAAAATCACAAAATTTATTATCTAGGCATATGGTTGGAAGCTAAACGCAACGGTATTGTTAGAATTTCAATCCTTGAGGGGGATCAAATTTTGTGTTTTTAGTAAAATCACTAATATCATGAAAAATTACGTTATCACGTAAAATTATCATCCGTAAACCGACTTTACAGACAACCGTCTTTTGTTAATAATTGACGATACATTTCTAAGTGTAGGGGATTCACAATGATGTACTGAATATAATGGGGACTATCGTGCATGAATTCGCCGCTAGAGGTGTTCGTGTAGACTAAGGTCTTCCGAAATGTCAGATGTCTTACAGTGTTCGCGCGTTGCATGCTTTTTTATCACGTATTTATACTAATACTCACGATTGTGTTCTAGACTGAGCCATTCCTGATTAATTATGACTTGAAGATGAATACTTCAAAGTAGCAACTTCGGATTATAGTTGTTAGTACTTGGAGGTAGAATGATTTTTAATTTTTCAGGATTGATTATTTTATGGAGAATATTGTAAATAATACACTATGTTGTTATACGTAATAAAATAAACTTTTTATGACGTTATTGGTACTTTAAAGAATAAAATGTAATTATTGACAAGACCTTACTCGACAGTGGTACCATCTGGTGAGCTCAAAAACGATAGCCGCCATTATGTGGTAACCGTTTTGTGTCCCTTACAACCTGTAATGTAGGTAGTATCATAAGTATTTTGAACATCTTTTGCTTTTTGACTTGGAAACTGAAACAACTTTATTGAGATATGGTTTACTGGATATTCTTGTCTAATGGGCTAGTTTATAACTTCTTAGTTACTGCAAAAAATATTTATATTTATTGGCCTCGTGCCGCCATCTTTTCCGTCCAATCAAACTTGCTAAACTTGTCTTTAGTTCCGCAGTGGAAAAAATTCATGACCACATAAATAAATCATGAACATATTTGATTTAATCATATTATGGCAAAAAAATCCTGCTCTAAAAATAATTACCTATTGAGCCAAATAAAAAAAAAAGATCAAAACATCAGTTTCCGTTCAGCAAAAACTATTGATGACGCACATATTATATAAGTTGATTTGCCAGAAATGCTTACTTAAATCTTGTTGATGTTTTGAGTGTTGACACAAAATGGCTTCCTCGTGCCTAGATTACAAGTACTGAATAAGTACAGTACTCGTTAAGCATAAGTACGTTAAGCCATTGGTCCCGGCTGTCATTTGTACCTAGATTTTTGACAATCGTTACGGACTTACTAAGGTATCGTATTAGCCAGTACTAAATTAGTTGTGGAGGTCAGATAGGAAGTCTCTACATGTAGGTAGGTAAAATACTAGTATTTGGCTGTATCCAGTTAGTCTGAAAGCCCTAGATCCCTACCACAGTAAGGAAAAAGCTAGACAGATGATGACGAGTATGTGAGTAAGTACAGTGTTGACATCTGCACTCAGTCAGGTACTAAATATTATATCAATGCATTGGTACAAACTATTTTATTTAACAAGCTTTTGCTCGCGGTTTCGCTCCCGTAATGTACAGAAATTAACCCACGGGAACGTTTTAAATGTAGCCCATAACACTCAGGGATAATGTAGCTTCCCGTTAGTGAAAGAATTTTCGGAATCGGATCAGAAGTTCCGAAGATAAACCCCTACATACAAACAAACTTAACCTCTTTATAATCTTAGTATAGATAGATGAACTAGTTTTTTAAAAATAAATATAAAAACTATTTGTGGGTACAAATAGAACAGTTTACATAATAGGTATTTTTATTAATCTCCTAGAATATTTAAAACTAGACTCACTACGAGTATATATTCTGAGTTCCGTTTTCCAGTAAAAATATTTTGCGATGTTATTTTAAAAGGTCAATTAAATTCAACATGTATACTTGCCGTGGCAAATAAAATACTCTCGCATGCATATTAGTTCGGATTGCCAAATTTAAGCTTTTTCTAGAATCGATCGCATGCAGACTGATCGTTGTTTTTGCGTAGTATGTATTTGAACTACATAATATAATATGTTATTTATTTGGTGATCAAAATAAGTACCCAGTTAACTTGATATTTGTGGGTGCGGAAGAAAGACAGGTACAAATAAAGGGATATGTGTTAGTTGTGACGTTAACATTATAGAAATATCGCACGTATGAATATTTAAATCAGCTCGTTTTCAAGGCTAACAATGGATATTTTACCTACTTCCTTATGTCAATTCCGCAAGGATTTGTACAAGTTAACTCACACTGATTGATTTTGCCAAGTCATAATATGTATGTTTGTTTATGTAATACCTATGTATTTTTGAAAGAAATGATGAGCTCAAATATTTTTCCTTTTTACCCGACTACGGCCAAGCCAAAAGGAAGGGTTATGATTTTAGCAGTCTATGTATGTAGGTATGTAGTAGTATTTACGTTTGTTCCTCTGTAGCGCTGAAACTATTCATCCGATTTTGATGAAGTATATACCACACAAATTCTTGTTGGAAGTTTATTAATAAGCTTTTGATGAGATTAATGCTACCAAAACTTCGTCATCAATAACTGAACGACAATTTCAGAATTTATACCTATCAGTTTCCTCCAAAACAATATCGAAAATAAAAAATAAAAAAAGATATGATCTTCGTTAAGAGCTCGCGTAATTAGGAATGAGAGATGTGTCTTGTCGGAAAGAAAAATGTGCTCTTGTGTTAACGAGAGAAGCGAATCTCAGAGGAATCATCGCCTAATGGTCCTGACATTATATCCTGAATTCTTTCAGAAAAACTTCTACTTACGTATTTTATTCATATTTTTTTAGCTAATTTCATAAAAAAGATGGCAATGCGCTTTGTCTGTTAGGTTTTTTTTTTCAAAGATAAGTGATATGATTCGAAGGCTCGTTGAAGGTTCGTGGTGGCGCAGCGCAGGAAAGGAGTACCTGGAAGGATATGGTGGTGTGGTGGTATGGTGGTGGTTGTTGTTTGCCCAGCAGTAGGAAATACAAGGCCCTTAAAAAGGTATACGATTTTATGACGCTTTTTTGATCATGCTGTACCAAATGCAAAGCATAATCAGTATATAATGTGCCCACTGTTGTAACATAGGCTTCATCTCTGTAAGAAGTAGAGGACCATAAATTATCACGCAGGCCCAGTATGGGTCGATGGATGTCTTTATTTTTTTTGTTTTATGGGCCTTAAAATACGCCGTGTGCTTACACGGCGTATTTTAAATGCTCAGACAAAGGGCCTAAGCACACGGCGTATTTTAAACGCGCAGATGACGCCCGTAAACGCGCTTCAAACGAGATTTGAACGCAACCTTGTAACATAAGCACAAGGGGCGATAAAACGCGCGTCTACTGCGCGTATACGCGCAGATACAGCGATGTAGACGCGCTGTAGTCGGTCGTAACTTCCGCGTTTTGGTCAGAGAATCCTCGTCAGTTGACCCTTTGTAGGCGCTTCAAACGCGCTTCAGACGCGCGTTTATATCGGGCTTTACGCGCGTTCGAATCTATAAAAACGTAAAGACCGGCCGGCATCTATGGCGCAGAAAACGCGCGTTCCTGAAACGCGCATCATCTGCGCGTTTCAATACGCCGTGTGCTATGGCTCTATACGTGTCACGATGTTTTCCATCATCGCTTTGAGAGCAAAGGTGATAAGATAAATTACATCCCTTCCTGCGTTTGAATCTACGAAGTACCCGTAAGTCAGTCATTGCTACTAGACCAACACTGTTGGTACCATGATCTAACGACTGCGATACGCAACGCTATTGTCGGGAATTATTAAGCATAATTTTATATCAGGAATTCCTCTATCTACAAAACCTTACCAATGATTATTAAAACTATATTAAAACAGACTTAACAGACAGATAATCATAACTGACTTCATACAATTGGATTCACCGTATATTCAGCAAAAAAAAACCAAGATCTTCTTTCAAATAACATAATGACGGTAATGTTTTAAAACTACACTTTAAACAATTTGATTGCAAACTCTTTGCTTTTCTTTTATGAAGTATTTTATAAGTCTTCCAACAGTGGACACGCGTGTTTAAAACTTGTAAAGAAAGAAATCTGAACTTGGTCACAACTTAAAAGGTTTCTGTCAATGGCCGAAATGAGTGTGTAAATATTTAAAAAATCAATAGGAAAAGTGACCTTATCACACCGAGGTCAAGATTGAAATTGAGACAATCGTAATAATTATTAAGACAGAGTAAAGGGTTTCTTTCTGATAGTAAGGTAAGTTCAGCCTCTTGTTTTGTTTAATTTCTGTTGAACGTTATACGAACTGACTACAAAGTCAAGTCAGAAGCCCAAGAGCGGCATAAAAACTCTGACACCAGCAGGCCTAGCCAAGTTACAAACGTTTCGTATCGATTCTCTTTCTACAATCGTAAACGCCTCGGCGTAAGCGATTATAGAAAGCGCTAAATTGGTAGCCAAGTTGACACGACTGAGTCGATCGCTCGTTCTCTAATGTCTGTAGAAAAAACCTACACTTTAGTCTATGGTGAGCGTTCCTACCAAAGAGTTTAGCGATCAACATTGTAGAAACGATAACATTCTATTCAATCATTTTGAACGATGTAAACTTGTCTAGGAATTTTCTATTCGTTTGTGTTGATCACGTGATTTAACGTTGAGATGATGTCATTCCCATTCATTTGAATAGTTTTCTACTAGCGTTAACGATTGTAGATTGTCATCTTGGCTAGGGGTGCAGGGTACTAATCACATGATAAATAAAGAAAGAAGAACTGACTGCCATTACTGAAGGCGCGAATTCTGGGCCGTGTCAATTAAGATTGCCGTCGACACAAAGAAACGGGGTGATCCACTAACATGATGTTTATTTTACTCTTTGCCGTACGTGGCAAAAATAGCAAAATGGTCTTTAGTTGGTGCCAGTTAAGATGAGAATAGCGGTCATTGACTCACCTACATTTATTAAACTTCTTAACTTTCAAAACCAAAAATAAGCCTGTTCAAGTCTGAAATCGTCATCTATCGTATCTTCAACATTTTTTTGTAATAAAAACGAAACATGGTTTATTTGTTTTGGTTCGTACGAAGAGATATTGATAGATATTGAAAGGGCAATGACCGCTATTCTCATCTTAACTGGCACCAACAATATAAACTATTACATATTAATAAAAACCAATGGATCACTGTAGGTCAATTTCTGAACCGAGTTCTGATCGAAGCTGAGTCGACTCAATCAAAAATTGTTATCAACAAAACGACGAACAAGAAGAAAAACAAAGAATGGAGATGGGAAGAACTGGAAAGTTGACTTAAAATGAAAATAATTTACGAAGTAACAGGAATTATAAGGCATGTAACAGGTTGTTTGCATCGCTGTCAAAAAGAAAAGTGACCAAAAGGCTGACAGTCACTTTGAATGATGTAATCCCGATCCTTTGGCCTAAAATGAAAATTTTTCTCTAACGTTTGTTAAGGAACTCAGTAATGATGAACCTGCTGCTGCATTGAGCGAGATATTTGTAACGGCTTTGAAAATATTGAAAACTTGCAAAACTTAACCATTATTATACACATTATGATATTTACAAAATTAAATTGGGAATGCAAACACATTGAGTGAAATAGTGCAACGGCTTTGAAAATATTGAAGACTGGCTTAAGCCTGCGGCTACGCCTGCGTGAAATTCTATAATTGTCCCACGCTATTATACAATCTGGATGAAAAGTATCCTATGAATTAATCCAGAATATAAGCTCTCTTGATACTAAATTTCGTCTAAATCCGTTAAGCCGTTTGAGCGCGAAGGAGTAACAAACACATACAAACTTTCGCCTTTATAATATTTTAAATAGTGTGAAGTGTGGATATTGGACCTGCAAAACTTAATCAGTATGATTCACATCAAGAAATTTAACAGAAATATTTTGTTAAAGCAAACACATTGTAAGATAGTGGCAATGGAGACGCATTATCGCCTTTCTTCGTTCATGACATCGAAAACCACGATCGGATAACAGGAAGCGATCCTTTTAAAATGTCAATGTCTTTCTGTAGACATTACTGACGTATGTTAGCATGATATGTGGGAATATTTGTATGGATTTGCGTTTAAAATTATAGAGAGTGCTTTTTCTATATTGTAGTCTTTGTTATAAGCTCTTCTAAATCTAATATTCGATTAATCCGGATCGATAGCGGGGCGGAATTTATAGTGTAACTTTACATGTACTAGTTCGCTAGTCAGAGGGTAGGTAGCTATGTGGTTTTCTCCTTAGAACGGGTTAGTATCAGTTGAAGAACAAAATTAATTTTACTTGCGCTTAATGTTTCTTCAATACTCTTTGAGGCTTTATACCCGTGATCTTCGCGTCCGAGATTCATTGTGAAGGTTACTTTTATTATCACTTTGAAATCTTGATTTATTAACCTGTTTCTCTAGTGAATTTACGACCAAAAATAAATCAGCAAGTACGTCAACAGGTGTTCCTTTATAGGGTTCCGTACCTCAGTTGGCAAAAACGGAATCCTCACTTTGTCACATCTCTCCGTCTGTCACGAACCTTTTTCTTAAGAACGCGTTAAGGTATCAAGATAAAATTAATAACAAATTATACTTAAGTTTGCTACCCCTTGGAGCAGTGAAAAAAACAAACTTGTAAGTCAACGCAATCTAAAGATATGACCGTCTAAGTCGCATATTTTGCAATGTCACAAGGGAATCAAAACCTGTAGGGTACTTTCCGCTGATTTAGAATCAGTAGAAGCAATGTCTTACAGCAGATGTATAGGAAAAAAAAAAAGAAAATCGTCAATATGCAGTTTAATAACTGAAAACCTACAAGATTGTACGGAAACCTCGGCGCGCGAGTCCAACTCGCAGTTGGCCGGTTTTGTTTTTGTTTAACCGCACTTTAAAGTAAGGTCTTCTCTCGTCACTAAACTAGTTGTCAGTAACGTCTTAAACTTATGAACCGGTTGTATGACCCATTGTCTTTTTCCGCGATACTTATTTATTTACAGTTGAATTATAAGTAGACTTAATTCTGGAGGACCTTCCGAATCTACATCAGTATCCGTCTGGACCTCACCAGTGGTAAACGGCTGTAAGATCACAATGTTTAAATTAAAAGTTTTGTTTTCTTTCGTTTTATTATTAGTTGTTTTAAATGGGAGTACAGCTAAAGTGGCGCGTGAGTACTAAATATTTTTTTCTAGAATTTCCAAAAGTTTCATGTTTTTTTTTAAAACAAAAATTAAATTATCTTTGCATAGTAAATGGCTACTTGTGTTTACTTTTTAAAAATAAAAAGAGTGTTCAATCCGTCCTCAGTATTGTTTTTAATAAAATTATTTTTAACGAATTTCTTATTAAGTTCGGCCACTGAGAGTATGCGTTCCTGACGTCTGTCAGTTGGTACATAAATTTAGCGAGAAATTATAACATTTATTGTTACTTGATTTAATGATATCGTTTTTAATAGGGCAAAAAGGGTAATATATTTAAGTTATTTAAGCTATAAGTTACATAACATCACCAATAATATTAATACTCGCGACCTGTCAGGAACGCATTCTCTCAGCGGCCAAACTGTATCTGCTTTTAAGGGCCTATACTACCTCAAATGGCTTAGTATGATCCTCCGTTACGCCTAAAATACTGCAGCATTAATTTTGAAATAAATATATGGTAAAGTTGAAGATTAATGTTAGTCCTATATTTGGCGAAAACACGATTCCATAAAATTTTCTCGATAGAAAAAAATCCCAAAGTTACCTCTAAACTGAACAATAAACCGCTGGCAATCATAAAATACTTCAAATTAGATCATGAAACTTTTTATACTAACTGAACTAACTATGAAGCAGGTCTTATATTATTTATTTTTAGTCCAATCAATAGATTTTTTGTAAATCGCAAAAAGCCACTAATTTCGCACTATTCGGCCGTTATGACTGACGTAACAACCACTTTGTAGTGCAAGGTGATAAGAACTTTATTCTAACGGAATTTCAAACGAAGTTTGAACTACCAAATATAGAGTTGCTAATTTGAGGTATAGAGAGGCTCTTAAGTATAAAAGAAGAATATTCTTTTTTTATTATATCGACAAAAAAATAAACTTTTATTTCATTTTCAGCTTCATACATCAAAACCTGCCCAGGTTTAAAATCAGATTGTTTGAAGAAAGTAGTACAAGAAACACTGCCATTATTCGCAAAGGGAATCCCAGAACTAGGGGTCGACTCTATTGACCCCCTGAGACAAGATCATGTTCACGTCGTACTCCCAGGAGGGTTCAAAGTGGACTTCTATAATGGAACCCTGACTGGACTTAGGAAATGCACTATTGATTCAGTGTCGTAAGTGAAACTGATTATTTCACTATGTAACGGTCTATATTGCCAAAATCACGCTTTATTTTCTGCTTTTTTTATCATATAGTATTCAAAGTGAAACTTCTGAACAAAAATTTTTCGAAAGTGAACGTGGAATTTAAACAAAAATGAACATTGATATAACGGGTGTTTAGTCTGAACCGACCAAATCGAATGGACCGCGGTCCGTTCAGACGTAGACAAAAAATGTTTACGTCCGAACGGACCGGTGTCAAAAAAAAACAAATAAATAAAATTCATCAAGTACATTCGGGTGCAGAAGTTAAAAAAATAAAATAAAATACTTCTTATAACAGTTCTGCATAATCATGTTATCGCATGAATATTATTTAATTGCATAATATTGCCGTTCTTAGATTGACATGGGTTGTTAAAGAAGCAACTGAACGATGGCTGGCAAAAAACAGACTGGTAGAGAATGCCTTGTGGCATTAAGTCCGCCTATGTACCACCCTTGTACATGAAATTGAATTAATTAAATAAAAACTTTTTGCAAAAAAAACCGACTTCCAAAAAAGCACTAAAAAACGTGTAAAATTACTTTATTCACGGAAATCGGTGACTTTGTTTCCTTGACTTTTTTGTCACCGACTTCCGAAAGTAATGTTATTTAAAAGCTTTTTTGTGTTTTTTTGGATGTCGGTTTTTTTTACAGAAAGTTTTTAATTTTACCCATTATTTTTAGTTTTATTCCACACAATTTCTTGTCATGAATTACTTTTACATTGTTATTAGAAGTTATTAAGGGATCATCATGTTATCAACATAGCCCAACCATAAAAAATACGTATTGAAGGAAAAAAAAACAAATTACTGAACCGATTTTGATGAAATATCTTTGGGACCAATCGGGAAGTATGTCCTTTCATTCAATTCGGTCCATAAATGATGGAGTTATGATGCAACAAACAACAAAATAAACAAAACTTCCCCTCCTTTTTTTTTTTAAGTCGGTTAGAAATGTAAAAATATGTGTAAATGTTAATAAATTTATTAATTTCAGATACAAAAATAATGAAGCTAATTTAAAAATGCATTGTGATCTTATTATCAAGGGTCTGTACAAAGCTAATGGAAGAATATTGATTGTATCAATAAACGGCGATGGAAAAGCAAAAATTAAAATACGTGAGTACAATTTCCTTTTGAAATTATGTCTATGATAATTTAGGTTTAAAGTAGAAATAAATGAAGCTTAGATTTGCGATAAATGTACTGTGTTTATAATGGTATTACCTGTAGGTAAAAATCTCCGGACTGCTATAAAGGGTGTAAAAAGACCCTTAACGGAGCCTTAATGCATTTTTTCTCCCCGTCAGAACGATCATTTTTTTGTTCTAGACCATACCAGGGAACCTTCTAGTTACGGAGATATTAGGGGTCAAAGTTCCAACTCTTTCTCAAGTTTTTTTTTTTAATACATGATGTTTGGAAGTAAGATTTTTACTTTAAACACCTCTATGACCCCCGTACTATTAAATCCACCCATTAACACAATGTTTTGAGTTACATTGAGTTTTACCGTAAAACATGATTTATCACATAAAAAAAGTCCTTTCATAGCGATATTTTTGCGTAAAGTTTCTTAGTTTGATGTAACCACAGAATGCTTGGTTGACGGCTACGTGAAGGGTTCGTTTACACCCTGTATATGACCCTTTATGATGCCAAGCTTTCTGTACAGGCGCCAGCACATTAAGCTACCCAAAACCGCGAAATTTTCCCAATCAAACTTGAACCAAATGCTTTAGCGATAAAGTTGAAAATCTATTATAGAAAGACAGATTGTAGTAGTCAGTACCTACATCAAACTAAGTTACACTGCAAAATGTATAGCTAGTAATCGTTTTTTTTGGTGTGAAAAATCACGGTTTACGGTAGCGCTCAATGCACTTCTCCTTCTTAGCGTATCGATGGCAAAATATTCAAACGCAATCAAAACATTGTTCTGATGAATGTCACAAGAGGCTTTATAAATATTCGCAAAAAATTGCGTAAAAGTTGAGAAAAAGCCTCAAAAAACTTTATATTATCATTTTTAGGAGCTGTCGATAGACGTCCCAAACAGTTATTATTATTATTTTTCAACTTTCAGTAACATGGACAAACCTATTTTTTTATTCACTATTTCACATCACTTTTGTGTAGCGGTTCGTAGAAGACACCTGCTATGTTTCCCTAATTTTGACAGTGTGGTGTAAACTGTCTCGGAGTAAAATGGCTGTGACATACAGATGGACAGATAGACAAACGTATCTATAAGGGTTCCATTCGACATAAAAAAAGTTGGAACTTTGACGCTGAATATGTCCGTAAGGATTCCAGATTTGGTCCAAAACAAAAAATGATCTCAGATACAAAACAAGTGCTCCTCGTTTTAAGGGTGTTTTTCACCCGTTAAAATATGTTATTGAAATCAAATTAGTTATGAAACAAACGTTATTGTTTGTGTGAAAAATTTCTTTGACATTTGACAATTACTTTCTTTTACATTCCAGAAAATGCAGCGATGGAGGCTAAAATTAAGTTCGTAGATAAGGTTCGGGACGGAGTGGAGTATCACGAAGTGAAAACAATTGACATCACTCAGAACTACGGAGACAAAGTCACATTTTCTCTGACGAATTTGTTCCAGGGAAATCCTGAATTAAGTAAGCATGCAAATGGTTTATGTTTAGTAGGTTTTACACAAAAATTAAACCTGTTTTCTTTTATCTAGTTTATTTGTCAATTGCTATAATATTGTCGTTGTGTGTCGTACCACAATCTATATATTTTTTTATTTTTTTGTTCGATAATCATTTTTATATTATTACCTTGACGATGAAATTCTTTTTTCTTGTTTATTTTTCTCTTTATTCTGCGTTGAGTGGTATTTGATGTTTATGTCAGACGTAAGTTGAAGGTAAACTTCAACTTTCGATACAAAATAAAATTCGTCCATTGAGGAAATATGAACAATGTAACTTTAATGCTTTAGAAAAATGTTATACCTATTATGAAAAGGTCAAAGGTTTTTTCTTTCATTAATCGAGTTTAATATCTTGTTCTTGTCACAGGTAATAATAATATAATTGTTAGTCCAGTAGAATTAGTGTTGAGATTTTATTTTAACGATGTTATCTTAAGTGGATACAACACTATTAAAACAGGTCCTAGTCGATAACCTTCCTTTTTTTTTAACTGCTTTGAACGTCTTTATTAAAATTATAGCATTAAACAGTTGAACAAGTTATACACGTTTGAGTTTTTGGAAAATAGATTAAGCGCAACATAAAGTTGACTTGTTCTTTAATGTTTTTTTCTTTTTTGCAGGTGAAGCTGTTTTGCAGTTTTTGAATGTGAATTGGAAACAAGTTTCTGAGGAATTCGGGAGACCTCTTGTTGATAAACTAGTAGAAATAGTTAATGATATTGTTAAAAATTTCTTCACAAAGGTCCCTAAGAATGAATTGTTTGTTTATTGATTTTTTGTACAAAGAACACTAAGTTATTTTAATTGGATTGTGAAGTTATATAAGTTATTATGATAGCCATAAAAAAAGTTAATAAATATTATTCAAAATCAAAATCAAAATCAAAGCATTTATTTCAAGTAGGCCAGTTACAGGCACTTTTGAATTGTCGAAACAAAGTTAAATGTAGCTACAGTCCCAGTCACAAGACATAAAAACTGTGAAAGTACTGTAGTTGCCCATTCCCTAGCGTAGATCTCTATGGAGAAGAACGGGCAAGAAACTCCATGGACACTCTTTTAAATCAAAATATTGTTACAAAATCTTGGTTACATCATTCATGTTGAGATGGTATATTATGTGAGAACAATGTAGCAAGATGTGCACGTTAAAAGTGTCCATAGTAAAAACAAAAAATATATATATTGATAATAATTTGAAGTTTTTGTCGTTGAACATGGACGAACAAACTGTTACAATTCAGGACATGGTAGATCCACCAGCGTAACTTTCTGGTAGTAGGTAGTTTGCACATGGTAGATCCACCAGCGTAACTTTCTGGTAGTAGGTAGTTTGCACATGGTAGATCCACCAGCGTAACTTTCTGGTAGTAGGTAGTTTGCGCGTCGGTGTTACTTATTCTGTTATTTATAAAATATTCATGCACATACCTGCAGAAAGGAGTACGGGAATGTGAATTCTCCCCACACTATATCCTTGATAAGTCCTGAAAAAGGCAAACATCTAAACTTAAAAAAAAATACAATACGAAGCCGTGAACCAAGCATTCTGTACATTATACTATGTAACTCTACGCAAAAATTATTACTGGGAAACGATTTTTTTTTGGGGTGAAAAATCACTTTTTATGGTAAAACTTAATGTAACGCACTCAAAAAACATTGTGTAAATGGATGCATTGAATAGTAAACGGGCCATGGAGGTATTTAAAGTAAACTTCTAACCTTAAAAACTAGTAGATATTTTATAAAAAAAAGTTTTGCCTTTTAGCTTGGGTTAGTCACCAACTGGACACAAAAGACTGGACAGACGTGTGTCCAGTTGGTGAAACTCACAATTAGTATTACTTATTATTTCGTCATCTGGACACGCCAAGATTTTTACGCGTGTCCACATAGTGAAACTTAAATTAAATCACTTTTATGTTTTCACCACCCACCACTCGACATTCTGTGATTTATTACCCTGACTGTACACTTTAACCGAACTGTACTCTTTTTTTGCAAAAAAAAACTGGGTGTGTCCAGTTGGCGCAAACATAAAAGTGATTTAATTTAAGTTTCACTATGTGGGCACGCGTAAAAATCTTAGCGTGTTCAGATGACAAAATAATAAGTGATTTAGTATCACTTATTATTTTGTCACTTATTATGTTGTGTGTTTCACCAACTGAACACACGTGTGTCCGGTCTTTCGTGTCCAGTTGGTGACTAACCTTGACACTCTTTATTCAAATATTCTTATTTATTTTTTTAAATTTTACTCTTTAAATGATAACACAAGCACCCACTTTGCAATTACAAAAGTACCCAGACAAAAAGTAAAGAATCCTGCCCGATACTTGTAGATACTTTATTAGCGGGTGAGGTAACGAGATCAACGCCGCGACCTCGTTGGAAGAGCCCGTGGTGAAGCCTTTTGATATTGTACGGACAGGCACGAGGTCACACCGGTAGCTTATTCTATTTTATCCACCACTGTTTTGTTAGAAGTATAAAATATTAGCTATAGTTAATTAAGTTAATGGACGAATTTCGGGTTAATTAATTAATTTAAATCAAGATAAAAATTTGTGTCCTCAAGTTACGAAAAGTCGAAAATTTTCGCGAAACGTGTTTTAAAAATTGTATTTTGGCCTGTTTCTATATATGATATCTATCTGTCTATCTTTAGAATATTGTTTACAAATCCTATTATAATATAAGCAATCACGGCACTACAAAATTTAATAAAGCAATTGCTTACCCACTGGAAAATCAAACGGGTATATCAGATAAAAAAACTCCGACATAAACCCGAAAGGGTGAAATCCCTGTTCCAATTTCAGCGCGGGTATTAAATATGTTTCTTTTTGTGGCAAATTACCGAATCTTATTTTGCTTCTGTCCTTTTCCTCAAACCAATCCTCTGTGTAGCTTGCTATAATATCATCTTCGGTAATTGCTGTTTGTGTAGTGTTAAAAATATTCTTGGGTTCCTTGAAAACTTCTCTTGTTATTGGTATCACTTGTATCGTTGTTTTTACAGTTGGTTCTGCAGTAGTAGCTATATAAATAGGTGCTATAGTAGCTTCTGTAGTAATTACCTTCTTCACTGGTGTTAATTCTGGCTTCTGTTGACGTCTTTCCTCTGTTTTAGCATATAACAGATTATTGTACTTTTCCAACCAAGCTTTTCCTGCAGTCGAATTCAGATTTAAATTTCCTGCATCTCTTTTCTTCCATAAACTACCAATTTCTTTGCTGCCTTGATATCTGTAATCATGATTATCATTTTCATTGTCTTGAGTTTTTATCATGTTCTGAGGACTATCCTTAAAATTTGCTTCCAAACAGTTGTCCCAAAGAAGGGGCTCAGCTTTGAGATCGCCTAGATTTTCTTCAGATGTCTGCAACTTGGATTTTTCGTTATTTTCTGCGCCACTTTCATCTAGAAGTGATTTCACATTTCCTTCGCGCGCTTTTTCATGATTATTGGTTTTCTTGTGTTTTATCGGGTAAATTGTGGAGATTGCTTGGAAATCCTGTTCTGGTACATCGAAGGAGGTCGCTGCGGAGCCGCCAAAGTCATTTAGATTGTTTCCGGCGGAGGCCGCGAGCGTCGTTTCCGAAGTTGTTTGAATGTGCTGGATTTGCGTCGGAAAAATGGCAATAACTTCTCGTCCTTCTGATGAACTGTTTACGTCGTTTACTGTGTTCAACGTGGATAAGCTTGTTTGCGAATTGACTTGATTTGCGAGCACGACAAGAATTAATGAAATCGTTGCCATAGCGAAATCATATTTTATGAAATTTTTATTTAATTTATTTGCCTGCGACTGTGTGTCGTAAGGGTCGACGGTTGACTGAGTAGGGGGTGGACATTGGATGGGGGATTTGTCGCACTTAGTAGTCTGCCGGGCGACGTTGCACAATCGTATCACGACGACAACATTCCCCCCACTGTGCTCGTTAGTGGATTATAAGAACAGTAGGTTTACTCGGATTACTGTTATAACTTGCTTATTATTGTTGTTGACTAATGCCGGTTAAATTTAAATTATGGTATTTGAGGCCTTTTCGTATTGTTTTTTGGAATCATTGAATTATAGGCAAAAAAAAAAATAGTATGTCGTAGAATATGTTACAAATCACAGATTTAGTTTTTGATGGAGATAGAGACAGTCAAGCGTGAAAACAGACTAATTGGTGCATCATTTCGGTTTATTAGTCCAAACAAAGTACGAAAGGAAACCACGTTCTATCAATAGAACTTTGTCCCTAGATTTGAGTACGCTGATGTAGTCACTTAGGATTACTTAAATAAAGTTCTACAAGCACAAAAGCTTTAAATACCATGGGAATTAAAAACCTTAAAACAACATTGGATTAAGGTAAAAAAACTACTGAAACTGGATAATCTAAGATTAAGATCAATTTAATCGTGTTACCTAAACTTTGTATTAAACCGCACTTTTTGAATGGAATTTGTATTTGGCAAAGTGGATGATACGTACGCAACCTGGAAATTAGGCCACGAGCTACAAGCTGAAGCGACAAGCGGGCTGTGGCACCGACTCTTGAGAAAACAAATGAAAGAATATGTTTTGTTTTTTAAACTTTGCCCCATACTAGGAATTTCTCCAGCATTGTGGGTGCATTTAAACTCACATACACAAATAGCCAGACCCGTAACAAATACCTGTAGACCATACAAATATTTGTTCTGTGCGGGGATCCAACCCGTGACAAGCGGCGCAGCAGCCAGTCGCTCAGCCACTGCGCCAACCGTGTCGTCAAATATTGTCAATATTAAGAGCATCTTTCGAGTGACAGTGACAAACGTTCAAGCAAAAGAATCAAATGACGCGCGTGTGTCACGTGACGATGTCGTGACTTAAGTCGCATCGGTCAAGACCGTGAACAAGGTTTTGGGTTCTAATTTTAAGCCAAAGTAATTAACTGAAAAGATAAAACTAAGCAGTTTCATCTGATTTATTTATGACTAACATCTTCTGAAGGTTTGGTGCACAAATGGCGCTGTGCCAGCCATAAATCATAGCATTTTAACTGTATTACGTATAATATCTAGCCTTGCGTAATTTATTATGACACAAAGAACTTTAGCAATGGACTGTCCCACAAATATGTATGTAATGAGGCGTCATTCTACAACGGCAAACATTTTGGAAAAAACGGCAGTACTATTATTGAAGAAAGTAATTGTGAACCATGCCATGAGTATTTACTTGTTAGTTTTTGTTACCAAATTAAACACTATACGTCAATTTTCATTACTCGACTGTGAACGACGAAGCTCGACGAAGCCCTAAAGGAAAATTATTTCATACTACTGTAAAAGAACGGCCGTCGTGATTTGATAATTGATACACGGCTTTTTTGTGGCTTTTAAAAAAGTATTCCCTGACTCCACCTTATTACAGCCGGTACCAGGTGTCATACTCTTCGCAAAGCCAGCAACCAAGCAATCTGTACGGTCGATTTGCATTTTACAATGTAATTTGTGCGTTAAACTGTAAACCATTCACGTTTTACGGTAAGACTCAATGTAAGGCACTCGAAGCACTGTGCTGTGGGGTATCGTTGAATAGGTCTTTAAAATGATTTAGGGGTTGCTAATACAATTTCTCGTTTTAATGCTCCGTTTACGAATGATTAAACTCTAAAGTGCAAATATTTGTTCCAGTAGGGCGTCCCCCGCCTCCTCTGAAAAATAAACTGCTGGATTGAAAAATCTGGAAAAAATCGTATGGTCTAGAACAAAAATGAAATATAATCTCAGTACCTTTCTGCTTTGTTAAGGACATTTTTTACACCTACTAGATTCTAAAGGTTACGCTGCCAGTCTAAAATCCAAATACCTATTTAACAAATGCTTATCAACAGTGCCCTCCTGATGACGTCATTCAAGCGCCAGAAGAACGCTACACTACTTAAAATTTGAAAATTGAATCATCACCGCACAATTTCAGCGCAAAGAACACCCTTTAATCAGCCAAGAGAATATAATGAAACGCTCACGCTTACAGTCGAGCTCATGTACAATCTACATAATACAGTAGTCTACGAAAATATCTTACAAGTTACACAGTACACAGGAATCCCTCGGAAATGTACAGCTCAGAGGCATAAGTGAGTATTTTCAATTTTAAAATCCTTCGCTTTTACGTATACTTGTAAATGCGAAGGATTTTAAAATAGAAAATACTCACTTTCACGAAATTAACATAATTAAAAAAAAAACATATTTATGGGTGATACTAATGAGTGATTTTCTTTTTCAACTCTTTCTAGGCTATATTTATTTATTTATTTAATGGTTGTGTTCGGAAGCTTAAGCAAACGAAAGTGTCAGTCAACGATCGTATGTGACGTGACACAATGTTTTTTTTTCCAAGCCTTTTGGCTTTGGCACCTAGTAACGTAGTCAGTTCAACGCCATCTACCGAGTTCTTGGAAACTATTTTTTTTTTAATACTCAAAAAGAAAACCTCTCATTGTGCTTGTCGCTAAAAAATTAAACCAAAATGCCATAGTATAATCCTTCCATTCAAAAATCGTTCGAATGTATGGTCGAACAAACTATTGGTTTTACATTTTATAATTTAATTTGTGGGTTAAACTGTAAACCAAATAACTTGTTTGAGCGTACGTAACGTTTAAGCGGCTCGCTCGCTCGTTGGCTAGCTTCCGGTATGGCCTGCGCTTTACACCGCACGCGCTAATGCCTCAGTTCAGTAGAGAAGGCTCTTGTCTAAATAGTCTAATATTATAATGCATGCAAGCACCTAACCTCCATCATTATTAGCCTTTAAAATGTGAGAAAAACTCCATTTCAAAACTGACGGATGTACTTGCCTTAATAAGTTTGGAAAAGTCTTCGTAGGCAGAGTGGTAGTGTTCTGTTGTAGGGTTACCTGAATTAGTAGCAGCGACGTGTAACCTTAGTTTAATTGAAGTCTTGACTAAACTTTGTCTATTGTAAGGCTGATAGGAACTACTCTGTAACCGTAAGCGAAACAACCGCATCTATGAAAATTGAATGGGAAGATATGAGTCTTACTGTAGATGCGCCTTTTTTAAACAAAAAAGGCGCATCTAGTAAGGCGCTAATAGGTTTTTTTTTTTAATTTTCCGCAAAAGCACCCTTACAAAATTAATAGTCAGCAAAATAAAATTTTAAGTGTAGGGATCCGAGGAACACTATTCAATACTACTTAGGAACTTGTTTGTTTGGAATCATCCAAGTATACAAGAACATTAGAATGTTCGTTTTGTTAAATTTCTCACTTTATTTCACAGTTTTTTTGCTCCAAATAGTTGACACTTTTATCATCTCTATTTGAGCGAATTCTCTAAATATTTTCGTCAGTTTGTATTCCCTCCATCCAAGAATATTTCCTATTCTCTTTTTTTACTCTTTCGAGCCTGTATAACGAGGTATCAAAACGCAAATGTCATGTAAAAACAAATTTCCGAGTACTTACCGATCCGATTTCCTTTGCATCCATACATAAGGTATTTGAATACGGGAGTCTGACTTGAATTATTCATTGGACTTGTACGCGGGGCTCAACGGATAGTATTTGAAATGCAATCGCGCATTATGTGCGACTTTGCAAGTGTTTGACACTTTCAGAAACAGATTTACCTTTAGTACGGATTTTTTAGGATTAGGAGGTAAGGTATTTGACTCATTGGAAATTAATACATAAAAATGAATGGCCACATGTATGTCGCAGCATGACTTGAGGACGGCTCGACCGCTTTGGCTGTTTTTTAGGGTTCCGTACCTCCAAAGGTAAAAAAGGAACCCTTATAAGATCACTTTCTTGTCCGTCTGTCTGTCTGTCCGTCTGTCAGTCTGTCAGTCTGTCTGTCCGTCTGTCCGTCTGTCTGTCCGTTTGTCCGTCCGTCTGTCACCACCAATTTTTTCCGGAACGGGTGGACCTAGCAAGTTGAAACATACCAAATACTGAAGTCTATAGTCCCTATTAGGTGTATAAAAATCAAGGTCCTCAGTCAACATAATAAAAAGATATGGGCAAATTGAAATATTCGTGAGTAACAAAATTTACCTTAATATTCAACTTTTTTTATTTTCGGGACTTTTCCCTTTACTTGTGCTCTAAGACCTTGCTTTTGACCAAAATTGACAGTTCTAGTTCAACCGGAAGTACCCTATAGGTTTTGGGTCGAAAACCTATGTGGTAGTTCCCGTTGACCTAGAATCACGAAATTTAGGGAGAAGCAATGTCTTACAGCACATATAAAGGGAAAAATCTGAAAACCGTAAATGTGTGGTTTAATAACAAAAAAATAAGCAATTTTACTATTACAAACTTATAATTTGCGGTTGGTGCAATAGCCGTTTCCAGGGATCGAACAGTAAAGTAAATTTGACCTTTAAAAAAGTTTGTAGGGAACCCTCGGTGCTCGAGTCCGACTCGCTCCTGGCCGGTTTTTTTTTTGTTGTGTTCGTTAATGTCAGGACAAGGATTTTATGATATTTTTAACTTTATCAATTGTTAATCTTATCCTTGCAAAACCGGTGTGGTGGGTCGCTATTATGGTATAAAACACGATGTAAAGGACGATGGTCAATGTAACGATGACCCTTACAAAGCGTGTTAGAAACACAGTTTCTCAAATCAAACAGAATCCTCAAAATTTTAGCTGTATGAAAAGATATTCCAGTAACGACAGCAGGTTTTCTGTAATCATCTGTCAGAAAGCTTACTAGTTTGTAAAAAAAAAAAATTGGTTTATAACAATGATGTTCTAGTAAACAGATATGTTGTGAGCGCGCAATCGTGAAGACTCGAAAACGGCCCAATTGGCCTGTATTGCAAAGTTAGTCTGCAACAGGCATGGCGACGAGCAATACGCTGCCTGCTGATTTAGATAAAAATTGTAAAAATGCCATCGTGTGTGTTCCAAGCGTACCAATTATGATACTAAAGTAAATAAAACACAAGGGATCTCATACCACATGTAACTACGCAATATACTTTGATTTATTAATATTTTTCATTTATTTTCCTAATATTCTGATAATGGAGGATAAAAAAAGAAAGAGATGGGAAACGCATTTATGTCGTGAGTACGACAAGGACGCTTGCACTACAGACATGGAACAACACTATCTGTCTCTTTTTTTCTTATTGGTTTTATCGAGCTATCCCTTTTGTATCATTTGAAATGAAGAACGAATGAAAAGTGTGGTGCCGCTGCTGCGCGGAACACTTTTTTCGGCGGTTTTGTAGGTGTATAACATATCTGTTTATTAGAATATCATTGGTTTATAATGTAATATTAAAGAAAAAACCTACTGCGTTTAACTTTGTATCTGAGAGTTTAAGTTTTGCACTTAATATTTCAAACGAAATCTTTTTGAAATAAAACAGAAGGTCCGTTAGTATAAGTCTGTGGTATAAGTGAGGGTCAAACCAAAACAGACATAAAAGCTCTTCTTTTTATTGAAAAGGCAAACGCACCTGACATAACGCTCAGAAAACGCAAACAAAACATCCTTCACTAAAGGGTACGAATAAAGTAACCCTTTTTATTAAATCTTGTAATACAGATGCCGCCATAAAAGTCCGATCATACCTACACTGATGATTTGGGGTATGTTACACCAGTGACTATTACCAAGTGCCCGTATGCCTGTGCCCGTTTACCTGTCACGTAATTGATAAAAATTCTGTTCCATATCCGAATTTATTCGGTGAGTTTTGTATCACTAAGGGCCTGTTTCACGATGTCCAAACTCATCGTGAAACAGGCCCTTAGTGATACAAAACTATACGTACGTTTACACGCATCTGAGTGCAATACTTTGTTTCATAAAAACAAATTATTTCTCGACGTAAGTGCGATCGGACCTTTAACCGCTCGCAAGACGTGTGACAGCAATTTGAATACCGTAAACATCGCGCTTCAGGTCTCAACCATTCCTATGCATTCCTCTAAAATCACCTTCCCAAACGTCAAAAGTACCACTTCAAAGTCCACAGCAATATACACTTTAAAAGCAAAGGTGTGAAAAGGGTAAAGTGACTTTTCGCGTGGCAGAAGAAATGGGGGCACGCGGCCGTTACTGTATGTATGTGTGTTGAGTAAACAGACTGCTTTTCTTTCAGGCTGAGGTTTGCTTGAGTTTTTTTAAAGGTAAATTGACTGGTCGCAGCTGGTTGAAGGGAAACGGGTCAGCGGGTCTCGGTGGCGTGTCATGTTCATGTATCACCAGGGTTGCATTTGGGAGACTGAAGTTTAACGGTTTTTGTGTGTCGATAACATAAAATAAGTAGACAGTGATAAAAAAAGTAACAAATACAGTCTGAAATACTTCTGAGCAAGTATTTATAATGCATTTTATAGTTCATACATATTATTTTATTATTATGTGGATAGAGAGAGAGCCCGACTAAAGAGCAACCAAATGATAACTTCCTGATCTATTGTCATTTAAATATCTTTAATTGGAACTAATATTTCCATACAAATGAAGGGTGCACGTAAAAGCATGTCAACTGAAAACACGGTGAAGCGCAAGGCATAAACTAGTTTGACAACTCTAACTTAGTCCATAGCTATAGCCGTACTTTTCTCGCACTGCCTTTTAGTAAAAGATAGCAATAGCATAAATTAAGTTTAGTTTGTGCACAACAGAATCGACACCATTGTCTTAAATAATACAGGAAGAATGGGGCAACGTCACGTGTTAAGAACAGCTCTTGTTTAGTAATAGTTTCGAGTTTAAACATCCGCCATAACTAATGGTCCTAAAGAACAAAGGCTCAGAAAATTAAGGTTTTTTCGAGTCAATATTTTGTTAATATAAACTAAGGTATCGCTTCGTAGATATTCAAGTAACAAGTTACAAGTAACATCTGATAAATAAATGAATCAGTATTTTATTAGGCGTTTTAACACAAAAAATATAGAAAATTTTATCCCTAACAAAATTGTAATCAAAAGAATAATGCAAGTAATTATCATTTTTGCCAATTTTATCAAACCACTCACGTTATAACAAAACATACACTCAGTATTCAAATTCAATTGCAATTTAAAACGCCAGCATAAACTCTCACACCCAAATCCGTCTCTGGTGCATCATATTTCTATTAATTACCGCGTCAACTGGGGCGCGTCCCATCTCGTGGCCAGAGCATCTTCCGGCGTGTTTTTCTTACACCCCTCGCCTGGCTTGTGGAGGTAAGTAATTAAAGTTTAGATACGGCATTATGAAGCGCCATGTTGCCGTAGAGTAGTCTGTATAATCTTATTGTTTTTACTGTGGAAGGTATTTAGCTAATGCTAACTAATACTAACATAAATACCTTCAGGTACACTAAAACCTAGCTGGAATATATCGGCTACGAAAACAAATCTAAATCTGCAACGAAAATCTTCTAAACTAATATTAATTTACTTTATTTCATTTATTTATTACAGCATAAGCCTATATATAATACTAAATTAAGTAATCCTTTTACTCGATCTTCTCACAAAACCACAAACATTCTAACATTATCGTCTTCCATTCATCAGCAAACAAGTCCAAGCCAAGGTTGGTCTCCACGAGCGCGTTGAGCATTCTAAGCATACACGGTTTAAGCACGGTAATATTATAATACAGTAGTGTAACTCGGCCGCATGATAGAAATAAATGCCTACAGCCGCGCGGTACGTAAACATGCGTTAGGGCTGCCCGTCTCCAGTATTTTAATTACATTTGCCTACTTTCTGTTTCTATTTAGTTTTGTGATTGTAAATATCCTTTTTATATAAATAAATGAAATACTTTGTAAATTGAATAGGAAGTGTTCAATAGAAAATGCGTGTTGTTTTTTGATTGGTAGATTTAATTAAAAAAATATGATACTCTATTCGCTTTATTTATTAATCCAAACACCTTTTTTTCGTGAGATAAAAGGAAATACTTATCCATTAAAAAAACACACATTATGTACCTACCTACTAGTAAGTAAAATTATTTTATAGTCTTACCTTTCAGAGTTTCCAGGTAATTTAAAAAAACTTATGTCTGGATGCGTTATTGACGAATTTATACAACCAAAAACAGCAAAATATTACCTACTCGTCATATTAACTGATTTTTTGAGAAAAAATCGCGCGGTTATTGTTAAAAAAACAACACACCGTCCGTTCGACACTGCGGTACAGCCGTGACTGTCTGCGCCCCGAGCGCACCCCGAGATCGAGGCGCGTAGGTATAGCTATTAGCGTTTCGCCCGTTTGTATGAAGTTGGAGTACTGTATTATAATATTACCGTGGTTTAAGGGAAGTGGATCGAGCTACACAGCGACAAAATGGGACATTTAAGAATTTATGCTTTCTAAAGTGATTATAATTATTTGGAACAAAAAATTGCCACAGATCCGCATGTAAATCTGTGGCGTCGGTATAACTATGTATAATTTTATTCCCTGTTGTTATTTGGTCAAAAGCACGCCTAACTTTAAGGGAATTAAAATTCAAATATCTTATAAACTCTTAGTAGGAACGTTGTTAAAACTGTTTGTTTGTAAGAGGTAATCTACCGAAAGTCAGTACTTTCATAGATTACTTCTTACAAACATAAATTAAAAAAAAAAAAACAGAATTTTTTTGAATTTTTTATACAAATTAATATTTTTGTAACCATCAGTATACGTTACAAAAATGTTTATTTGATCTTTAAAACGTTTATTTGTATAAAAATTTGACGTGTTTCAATAAAAAAAAATGTATTGCGAATTACCATAAAAACACAAGATGTAACATAATAAAATACTAAGGTTCATACCCATTAAATAAATAGAATAACAAAAAGCTCAAATTCAATTTGAAAATGCCTTCAAGTTGTATTATGATCCGGTATCGTCTTGGCATTTAATTAGGAGCGTATACCCTTTTGATCTCCGAAGAGGAGGGAACCCTTTTCCGGCACTTTAACAATAATAATTATTATCGTCTGTCCTTAGAATCATCGCCTTTGCGGTCGCTAGAGAAATAGAGATGCGTTTTCTATAGGTTGACTATGAAAGAGTCTCAATTTAATTAAATCATAACATAATTCCCGAAGGGCTAGGCAGAATAATAAATAATAATAATCCATCCAGATTCCATAATTCAGAATTTCTGATTGTAAAACACGATAACACTTGACTAGAAATAAAGATCCTAGAAATCAACCCAAGAGCTCATGTTGAGCAGTCGTGCCAGCAACCACTGGACCAACGAAGCCGCTTCAATCGCCGCAATCTTGCTTAAATTATTTTACACAAAACAATAAGGACTCTTATAAACTCGTTTTCTTTTTAATCCTATCTCTACTAACTTCCTCACAGACCCATAATTTGATACCAGTCATTTGCGTTTGAAAAGAGCATCTGAAAGTAGTTGCAAATCGGCATAGCAATATGTTTTACTGCGTGTTAGTTAGAGTCATTGTCTTCACTTCATCAGGCACACAATATGAAGAACATATTACATACCTACATAGCATGGACTCACGTCTTTATTCGCATGGGGGTAGGTTGAAACTGCAGAACGCCACCTGCTATAATTCTTATATACTCCTTGCGCCTCGTCCACATTTACATATCGGGTCATATCCGCACTCCAGTTGTGAGTAGGTACTACGCACCTGAATTTTCTGAAGAACTTCACTAGGTCAAGAGCAGGCCATTACTGTAAAAAAAAAAAAACTTACATAAATTATTCCTAAGAAAAATGTGAAAACGTGTGTACTGGACCGAGCGCAGGTGAAAAAAGAGAAAACGTATTTTCCCAGATATGAGGCCTAAGCTAGATCGATTTTTTGCCCCCGTAAACGCCATATTGCAACTTTCATCGAAATCGTTAGAGCCGTTTTCGAGAACGTGATTACAAATTATACAAATATCGCTTACTTTATAGTATAGGATTTACGGGAATAATTTCATACCTACTCTTTCCCCTAAAACAACATTTTCCCTAATAACCTTTGTGATTATTTTCTTTTTATGTTTACAAATTGTAACTGTAACTTAATACAAACAACATTTTCCTACTGTTTCAAATTATTAACAGAGAAACCAGGTAAGTAGGTACCCAAAACCTGAAACCACGACCAACCTTGTTAACTCATTTCTATTTGGTATCCCTACACTTTGGTACTCGATGCCTCTCCAACGCTCCAGTATCATCTCAATGACTGTAAGAGATATGCTTTTGTTTTATATGATATCGTTATTAGGTTGTTTCAGGCGAAGTGCGTTGGTACTTTCATATTTTTTAGGGTTCCGTACAAAAAATGAATCACTGGTGCGTCTGTCTGTCTGTACGTCTGTCTGTCACAGCCAATTTGCTCCGAAATTTGGTACGATGGTGTAATCCTATGACCCAAACCGAGATGTGCAATGCAATTTTTTTTTAAATAAGGCTCATTTTCGGGGGACAAATTAGTAAATTAAAAAACCTTTTGAAAACCTTACTGTGTCATATATCAAATGAAAGGACTCATTATGCCTAAAATTTTGAAAAAAAAATACAAAATATATTTAATTGCTTGTAGATTACAGAAAAACCTACAAGAATTCTATTAATTTAAAATAAGGGTTAAGTAAAGTGGTAAAATCAAGATAATACGTTTACTTACGGAAAATTTTACTGTTTCTTTGTACGGAACACTTTCCACGCGAGTTCAAATCGCACTTGGTGGGACTTTTTTATTAAAGTACCTATAGCTAAAGGTGAGGTACGGTCGAACAAACTATTTGGTTTACAGTTTAACCCACAAATTACATTGTAAAATGTAATCCAAATAGCTTGTTCGACCGTACATTCAATTAGTGGACAGTACTATGTTTTACCGCTACACCAAGTGTATATTGTTTAGTATTTTATACTTTTAAAAGTATTAGCTATAAAGTATGGTACATTAAATATTGGGAAATATTATTATCTGTTACAGGTCCACTAGAGTTCCAATATTATCTGTCCTTCTTTATACCATTTTTGAGCATGATGAGGAGCTCGTGGTTAAATAATAACAGCCGCTCGGGTAGATCTTCATGTTAAGCCGCGCTAGCCTAGGTTGGTTTGTGGATGGGTGACCACCCATTACATACCTAGTTTCCGCCGTTTAGCCCTCGGCCCCGGTTGTCATTTATAGATCTTTGATAAGTAGTCCTTACAGGTTGTCAGAGGCCCGAAAGTCTGCCAACCAGTCTTACCAAGGGGTGTCGTATTACCCAGTAGGTAGATACTAACAGAGTTTTGGAGGTCAAATAGGCAGTCGCTCCATGTAAAATGCTGTATTCAGCTGAATTCGGTAAGACTGAAAGCCAACCCCAACGTAGGCAAGGCAGAAAATAATGTCACCAATATTATGATGTACGCTTCAACAAAAACAACAGCCCATAACGTCCACTGCTGGACATAAGCCTCTCCCATATGGGAGGAATTTGCCGTAATCTCCACTCTTGGCAGGCGGATTGGAGATCGCAATGATGAAAGACTAACAGAAAACGCTGCTGCCCATTCTCTGTTCTACGGAGGCGCAAGGTGTTCAGTCATTTGATGATTTCCCATCCGAAAAAAAAAAAAAAGAAAAAAAGGTGTTCTGCCTCAGACATTAGTCACCTTATACGAAACCCGTGAGTGTAATGGGTTGGTTCTATTCTACTCTGCCAGATACCACACGGCTACGGCTAAGCGCTTGCGACCAAATAAACAAACACAATACACAAACTTAAAATTAATTCAGTCACATTGTGCCACCAAAGCGAATTTCGGTTTACCAAATACCCTCATCAGCTATAGGTGTATCAGTTGAAATGCAGTTCCCTATCCTATCTTATCCCCATCTTATCGGGAAAGTTTCGATGGGATTTGGAAAACGGTAGTTAGTCCCATACAGTTTGGAAGATGACCGAAAATTTATGTCCAATTTCCCCCAATATCCCCCAGTCGAATTGAAATCGAGTCTGCGTTTAATTTTGTAGATTGCATCCGCTGATTCCATCAATCAACTGAATTTGGGTCAAGTGGCCGGGTATAAAAACAGCGAAACATCTTTAGATGAAATTGGGGGAGGGGTATCAGAATTTATTTCGAATGTTTTGAATTTTAAACATGGAACCAATACTGGTTTTGTTGCCTTTAGATACTGTACTAGCAAATCACTGAACTTGTACTTTTTTTGCCAGAATTTAAGGCGCTTTACCTGTTTGTTGCTACTTAATGGTTTTCTTTTGTTTTATTTGTGCATGTGGTCTGTTTGGACCTTGTAGTGACACTTATGCATTAAAAATATATCAATAGTTGCACTAAATCGCCTGAAACAATATAATATTCCGTAGGTATCAACAGCACATCAAATTACTACAAACTGTAAAATATTGTCATTCGATTTTGAACTTACCCTTCAAAATTTTATGATTTACAATCATTTGGTACGTAGATACTGCCAGTTTCGATGTAGCCTGTCACGAACTTCAATGGAAGCGTAGGAATTTTTCATCTGATCCTCATGTTATAGCATCGCAGTCAGATTTTCAGTTTCAAGTGCACTATCGAAATCGACACATTGATGAGATTTCCATGAAAAAAGGGGAAAAACATCTACAGGTTTTTTCCTCGCTTAAAACTGAGATATCTGGTAAAAGTTGCCTTTAGAAATACGGTGTTTCTTTTTCTAAATAAAAAAAGAGTCAAAAATATTTATCCACTACAGCCAATTACATTTGATTTTTTTTTAACACCTTGGCAAGTTGTATGATTCTGTTCTTCGTTAAAAATCAAAGATTTTTATAAAAGATTTTATTGTCGAGTTCCTTCATCAACACATTTTTGACAATAGGATATTGACAAGGATTGATTCGTTTCCATGAATGGGGATCTAATTAGAAAGTCAAATAATGACAGGAAACAGAAACCAGATTTAATTAGAGTCTTGAGAGAACCAGTTTTCAATTTTAACCCAAGTGGTGCTGCGTCCTTTAGTACTTTAGGAGGCAGATAGTTACTTAGAACTTCTGTTATATCTACATATATAGGTACTACAGAGTTTTTTTTGAGCAGTAAACTGCGCTACTAACCCGCTAACTAGCTAATCGTTCGTTAAAATTGCGTGAACTTATATTCTGGATTTTGTTTGTGCAATCACAAGAGTAGAAGAGGTTCTCTGTATGCGTTATGACATATTTGACAGCAAGTAATAATAATTATGTATTATTACTTGCTGTCAATATTGCTTGCTGTGTTATGTATTATTGCTTGCCAGTCTGTTACTGGTATGTACCAGTAACAGACTGGAAGGAAGAGGAATTTATATGGTAGGTACCTAGGTAATATTCAAACGAATAGTAATCAATATTTGAATAGTAATTGTAATTATGATATACTATAGGTTTCACCTATAATAAGTTATTAAAAAAAAATACTATTCCTATATTACCAAGGTACTTACATTTTTACAACAAAAACTAAATAAATATTAATAAAAATCATCCGTATTGTGATGGGCTTCACAGTAAAGTTCAGCTGTCTACTCAGAAATATTTGCCAGGGGCGTACACCTGCGGCTCTCAGGTTTAGAAATAGAATACATAGCTACTACTGTTAAATCCTTTTACGATCCGTTACATATTTACGAAAGCTCAGAATATTATGTGCGATATTAGTCCTCGGAAAGGTAAAAGGATAGCGAAAGGTAATAAATAATAGGGATGATTACTGACTAAAAAATATGATTCTGTTTAGTCCGTCAGTTAGATTATCGAAAAATAATGGATACGTGTTCTTTTATATCAAATGAATAAAAATTGACGAAGATAAAATGCGTCTTGTGACGTTACTTTCCGGTAAAAATGTACTCAAATGTGACGTCACATGAGTTTTCGACGCACTATATCTTCTTCATTTTATGTTTACGTGAAAAAAACTACTCGCTAGTCCACGTAGGTATACACGGTTAATTTTAGGTCAACCTGGCCCCTTATTCACAACGCTTCGATTCGGAAAGTCGTATGTCTATCTTATTTTGACATACGACTTTCCGAATCGAAACTCGAATCGAAGCGTTGTGAATAGCTATGCTGAATTTTTTTAATGTTATTTTTTGAAAAAAAAAACAAAAAAACAGACACTCGTTTCGAGTTCGATGATCGAGTTTATGGCTTTCGGTTCCAGAACGACCTAAAAATAATGTTGTAAGCATAACCGTTTCTGATAAACATCATTTTATCACACCAAATACTCGAGTTAAGAACGACAAGCTTCGAAAAATTGAAGATCCAGTACGAGCGAATCCATCAAAAGTCTGAAGACAGCCATTCAAAATTCGTTTTATTTGCTTTTCTCTTTTGATTGATGTTTCTTGTACAGAAGTTCCGATGTTTGAATGGAACCTAGTATTTGTATGGGTACTTATTTATTCCGTTTTCTACTTTTATTATACTGTTACGATTTAGTTTCGGTGTGTTGGACTAGTAATGCGATTTAGACGTGTGACTTTTTTTTTCAATACCGTAGGGTAGGTAGGTTGGTACAATAAACTAATGCAGAATTTATATTTGTGAAACCACTTGAAGTGACATTTGCATACTTGAACGCATTTAATGGTCAATATTTAAAATATCAATATTTATGTTGTTTTTAAAGGTGAATGTGGCGTATACACATTCAAGCGTCTTTATATTTTCCCATTTTTTTCATGAATGTTTAGCAAGTACTGGTGTTAGTGTCGGAAATAAATAAATGAATGCTCTTTGCGTTCTATTTATTATCCATTGCTCTCGGCATCACCCTTTTGAGTTTAGAAACTATCCTGCGGCAATGTACTGTAGGTAGTCTATTCCAATTCTCTTCTATTTCGAGCAAGGGTGGGCAATCCTGGGCCGGCAGTCTCTACATAGATAACGACATAATCGCAAACTTTCGGTCGCTAATTACTAAAGAAAAAATTCTGTTGCAATAACGATGCTTGCGAGAAACCCATCTTGGATTTAGAGAATTGCGTTTCCCGCAAGCATCGTTTTTGCAACCGATTTTTTTCGTAAGTAATATAATTGCGAGTAATATGATTGCTATTAGTATAATTAGCGATCGAAAGTTTGCGATTTTGTCGTTATCTATGTCGAGACTGCCGGACCCACCCTGCATGTTAAATCAAGACCGTGTTCTTTCGTACAAACTAATGATATTAAGATGGGTTGGAGAAGAAGCTTTCCCAATTCATCTCCCCTCACTACATACTTAGTAAAGACAGCATTCCATTTACGCACTCGTTCGCAACCCGGACCTTTTCTGGGTCCCGAACAAAGGTAAAAATAAGTTGAAAATCCGGGACTGAAGCATAAATTTTCCTGCAAACGGGTCGCGGTGCTATAAGTCCAAACTTTACACGTTGAAATTAGCTCGGACAAGTTTACCCAACAAGTTTCAGTTGAGAGAGTGTTTTCTTCGGTTACGAATTTCAGGTAAAACTTTTGAATTTATTTTCTTGAAAGTTTTCCAGTCACGAGTGCTCTTATTACGTTTTTGGTGAGGTATTACAATTATTTCGGTACAAAGGCCCACTTGCATCTCACCTCCGAAAATACCACGCTAACGTTAAAGGTAAGCGTCCACCTGTTCGCATCGAACGCATCGGACGCATCGCATCAAACGGATCGTAGAATCCTTTGTATAGAAAGTCACTGATCCGTAATGTACGGATCGCTCGAATCTGTTCAATAATACTACGATCCGTTTGATGCGATGCGTCCGATGCGGACAGGTGTCCACTTGTCCCCCGTACCCCGCGGAATTCAAATTTTCTTACGTTTTTTGCAGTTTGCAGGTCAATGTCAGGTTGTTTAAAATACCTAACGAAAATAAAAATCTGTCCTGAGCCAATAAAATAAAATGTCGTGCCTGCAACACGAAGAAGAAGATTATGATGAAGAAATATTTGAAGTGTTATCCAGTAACATGTAGGTTCTAGGTATCAAATCGATTGTGGCAAATAAAGTTATAAAATAATTTTAATTGGCTTACAATTAACGAACCACCAGATTTAGCAAAATGTAACGCCAAAAAAACACTTTTGATTGCCAAAATTAGTAAATGATCACCAAAATTAATCCCCATTTTATCGTGAAATTAGAACCAAAAATTTATTTTTTTAGTTATTGACCACCAGAAATTTAAATGTTATGCTCTTGCATCCGAGTCAAAATCAAAATCAATCAAAATCAAATCAAGAGACCCGGTCGACGGAGCCTCGCAAAACGGGGCTCCTACTTCTGAATGGTTTATAAAAAAATAACGTGGTGGGGGGGCCCAAGTCGGCCTAGGCAAAACTAGTTTGTCATCAACCACCTCATTAAAATTTGGTGCTCAGATTACTAAATTTGGTGATCAATTGATATTTTAGGTGATAGATGTTAGTGGTCACAAAGTTATTTTTGGTGGTCATTACATTTTCCCCCATTTTTATTTGACCATAAAGTGACGAGTGAACTCAAACTCAAACTCAAAGCAGATTACTAAATTTGGTGATCAATTGATATTTTAGGTGATAGATGTTAGTGGTCACAAAGTTATTTTTGGTGGTCATTACATTTTCCCCCATTTTTATTTGACCATAAAGTGACGAGTGAACTCAAACTCAAACTCAAAGCATTTATTTCAATTAGACCATTACGGCACTTTTGAATGTCAAAAATACAAAAAAGAAAATCAAAGCTACAGTCCCAGTCACAAGGCATAATAACTTGAGAAAGTACTGTAGTTGCCCATTCCCTAGCGTAGATCTCTATGGAGAAGAACGGGCAAGAAACTCCATGGACACTCTTTTAAAATCAAAACATTGTTACAAAATCTTGGTTACATCTTTAATTTTGAGATTATACATATATGTGAGAACGATGTAGAAAAACGTGCACACTAAGAGCGTCCAGAGTAAAAGATTACATCAACAATTTACGAATAAAGTAATTAAAATGAACCTTGGCAGCTAAGAGATGACCAGTCCCAACTCACAGCGCCTGTTCACAAACATGACGCATGTACCGGCGCCATTCAACTAAACCATATTGAAGGGAACTAAATGACCCGACACACCCGCCACCATCAGCGAGACATTTAAGTGAGCATGACATTCTCTCAATGAGTTACGTTGACGTAACTTCCTTATTTTTTTTTATTTTTTTTTAGGTGGGACCACTCGCAGACACAACACGTTAAGGTTGTCAAACTGCTTAACCGGACTATCCTGTGGTGGCCAAAAATTACTTTAAGGCCCCCAGCCAGGGCTTACAAACTATGGATTTTCATTAAATGAGCGACACTAAGGGCACCCCCTGTGGGGTTCGGGCCTCGGCTTAGTGTGTCATTGAGGGAGGGCAGCAAGGGTGGCTGGGTCGGATTATTATTTGGGGAATTTAAAGCTACATACTCAGCGGCGCGGGCTGGCTCGTCGAGCAAGGGTCGGTCGGTGATGTTATAGGGGGGTTGCGTTCGCGGTACGTCACGGCGGCGTGGTCGGTTACGGATTCGCGGTTTGTATTTGTGTTTGCGTAGAGTGCTACTTTCCCTACAGCTTTCTTGAATGAGGGTTGTGGGGTCATCGGGGATGAGTAGTGTAAGCCTGGGACGGCGAATCTTAGAGATTTTAGATGGGGCATAGTGGGCGGCTGAACGAATCAAGGGGTTGGTGTGCTTCTCGGCCTTATCAAAGAAACTCTTAGAGAGACGTTTCATGAACTGTTGAATGGTTGGGATTTTGAGATCTACATGAAGTTGCTCGTTCCTAAGGTACCACGGTGAGCCCGTGGCCCTTCGGAGAAAACGGTTTTGGAGGGTCTGCATCCTGTGGATTAGGTAGGGTTTTGAGTGCGCGAACACGGGGCACGCGTATGTCATGATAGGCCGAATGCACGCGGTGTAGATACGCAATTTGCACTTAAGTGACAATTTGCTGCGTGCATTCAGCACATAGTGGAGCCTACTGAGAGCGAAGGCGGCACGCGAGCGTACCGTCTTTATGTGGGTTTAGGCGTTGGTCTAAGATGACCCCCAAGTATTTGGCTTGCGTCTCCCAAGGGATCGGCTTGTCAAACATGGTGATCGGACTAGGGTTCATGGGGATAGGGTGGTAGGGTCTGGTGAAGAGTACCGCCTGGCTCTTGTCCGGATTGACTTCTATTCTCCATCTCCGGAACCAATCGCCTAAGGCGTTTGCGGAGGTTTGGAGAGTGCTAGATATTTTTGAGAGACTCCTTCCAGAGTAGTAAATGGCCGTGTCGTCAGCAAAAAGGGCTAACTGGGTTGTATTACTCTTTGGGATGTCGCTAGTGAACAGCGTGAATATTAATGGGGATAACACCGTGCCCTGAGAGACACCGGCGCGAATCGGATGAGGGGCGGAGAGCGCACCCTCGATGCGGTATTGGAAGGTGCGATTCGACAGGAAGTCTCGGAGGATGAGAACGAGACGATCTGGCACACCGAGCCGATACAACTTGTATATCAGCCCGTTGTGCCAGACCTTGTCGAATGCTTTCGCAACATCGAAGAACAAGGCACCTGTTATCATGCCTCGCTGAAAGCGTTCGCTGATGTGTTCTACAATGCGGTGCACTTGTTGGACACAGGAGTGTTGGGGTCTAAACCCAAACTGCTCTTTCGGAATTAAACTCTTTGCTTCGGCGTAGTCCTTGAGACGCTTATAAATGAGCCTCTCGTAGATTTTGCCTATGACATTGAGGAGACTAATGGGGCGGTAACTACTCGGGGAGGATTTAGGCTTGCCCGGTTTGGGAATACCAATAACGGTAGCCTGTTTCCACGATTGTGGGAAGATATTATTGGCCATGGCGCCATTGAAGATGGCGGTTAATAATACTATGAGGGCAGGGGAGAAAAGTTTAAACACCTTATTGGTGATTTTGTCAGAGCCAGGGGCTTTTCTATTTTTAAGACCTTTTATGATGTCCTCCACTTCGTCTGGAGTGACTGGGGGTAGGGGATCATCAGGGTCTTCGAAGGGGGGTAGGGAGGCCGGGTGTTCGACTTCAGCATCCACCTTAGCAAGGTGAGCTTGGTCTACTGGCTGGGTGCTGGGGGAGCATTTAGATTCCAAACTGTCGGCCAGACATTCGGCTTTGTCGTCGTCGTCGAAGGCAACGCTTTGATCGGATTTAATGAGAGGGGGCATGGGAGTGACCTCAGAGGAGCGCAGTTTCCTTTGCAGGTCCCAGAAGGCCTGATGGGTCGGTTCCAGGTCATCGAGCATCTTGTCGTACGTAACTTCCTTAGAGCTCAAGATTCTTTAAATAGTTGTTGTTAGATTATTTTTGTTTAGGTACTATTATGGTTTTAATCATCAAAATGGTTATTTATGAAATATGTTAGTTAGGAAAAACGTTGGAACACATTTCATTTCAAGATTAAGATAGTGAGATATGTTTTCATGTTTTAGTGTAATTGTTTTTTCATTTGAATACACGATTAATCATGAACTAACGTCACGCATGTAAGACATAATATTAATGAATACCTACCTAGTTAGCGGCATTGTAATCTGTTATTGTTGCCAAAAGATGTTTTAGCGAGTAAGTTCATTAAAATATTGATCCGTAGGTAATTTATCTGGTATAATAAAATCATGCTGAGAAAATTATGAAAGGAAGATTGACGGGGTTTGAAAAATATACCGAAGGTATTTGAAGCCAGGACTATACAGGGTGTAAAAGACCTCATCACGAAGCCGTCAACCAAGCATTCTGTACATCAAACTAAGTAACTTTACGCAAAAATTATTGCTGGGAAACGACTTTTTTTTTTGGGGTGAAAAATCATGTTTTGTGGTAGAACTCAATGTAACGCACTCAAAACATTGTGCTGATGGATGGATTTAATAGTACGGGGATCGTGGAGGTGTTTAAAGTAAAAATCTTACATTAAAAACTTTTATTCAAAATAAAACTTGTCAAAAAGTTGGAACTTTGACCCCCAATATCTCCGTAACTAGAAGGTTCCCAGGTATGGTGTAGAACAAAAAAAATGATCGCAATGACGAGTAGAACAAGTTCCTTTCGGCTTCGTTAAGAGGTGTTTTACACCCTTTATACAATCCATAATTTTAAGTTATTTTATGTAGGCTTAGTATTAAAGAAGACATGCTGGACCGACCCCAAATAAATTGGGTGAAGGGCAGGACAACGTTGATGATGGATGATGTATGATTTAAACTCCTCAAAAGAGAGCAATACCTAAGTAAAAAAAAAAAAAAAAAAAATTGTAGTACCTAGATATAGGTACCTATTTCACAAATATATTTGTTAAACAGATTCTGTTTCCAAAAACTATGTATGATCAAACTCTCTATAAATTAAGAAAAAAAGAACTAAGTCATCATCATCATCATCAGCCTATAATGTTCCCACTGCTGGGACACGGCCTCCTCTCAATGAGAGAGAATGGGCTATAATCCACCACGTGGGCCCAGTGCGGGTTGGTAGATGTCACATGTCTTCGAATTTTAGGTTCTAGAACATCGTTTCCTCACGATGTTTTCCTTCACAGCAGTGGTGAAGAAAAAAAGAACTAAGTGATAAAGAGTTACTGAAACTTTTTCTTCAAATGTTTTTCTACATGATTGTATTTGCCCGGTATCAGATTTATACGTATTTATTTTTCGAAGAACTGATGTTCAGCGTATGCTACAGTTTTCGGTGAAACACGCCAAACAACAACATACTAGTAGTACGAATTTATGCTACCATTTTTAGAAACTCTCTTTTATTTTTCCCTTCACTGCAACATTCTTCATGTGTATCACGTTGACCCCAGGAAATGGAGTACTTTGGGAATAACCCCATTTTAGCAATCGGTTCTGCAAACAAAAGAAGATAGAGAAAATAAAGAATAAAATAAATACTTTAAGTCTATAACATTAGACAGCGATATAGTTATTATTGGTTTTTTGTTAACCTGCACTGTCCCTCTTGTTCGTCTTCTTCAACCTTTGGCGACCCGATGCTAAGTGTATGTATCTTCCAAATCTCTCTACTTTTATAATGGTATGGCTTTTATATGGTAATGGCTCTCTAGTTCCTGGTTGAACTGTCTTACTCCTGGGCAAAGTCTTCTCCAAATTATTTCCACTTTTCTCTCGATGATAAGCTTTTTCTCGTCAGGGTCGTTGTTAGAAGATTATAATTCTATTGAAAGATGACTGCGGATTATGAGACACTCACATTTCATGGTTCAAGAATCTAAATGTATATTTATTTCGCTGTGTGTTATTTATTACAACCAAAACTCCAACCCTAGCGAACAGCCAATTCCTAGAACAGAAAAAGCTCAACCTTATAATTAAATGTATTTTCGTTAAAGTATTTTCCACTCGAGTTTACTTAAATCAAATTTGAGTGTAAAATGAAGTTGTAACAGGGTTGTGAAACTGTCGGAGCGAGGTCGACCGCTTCTAAATTCTATTATTTTCATTTACAGTACGGTTCTTTTAACTAACTCTTTGCAATTTTCAGGTGGACAATGGTGCCTGCACTGTTTTATGAAAGTAGCTTTTATATCTGAATCGTTAAAACTCAGAATAGAAATGAATATAAAATTAAAATGTGGGTCCTTGATGAATGTGAGCTGCCATATAATATACTTTTTAGAGCGATCTATACAAGGTGGAAGGTACACCGACGGCGACGCTAAAACTTTTACCACAAGTTCAGTATGTCATTCTGAATTCCTACATAGAAAATAATCGGTAATGTAAAAAAAAAACATGCGGGGCAGTCTTTGGGGACTGCCGATAGAAGTAAATACTAAATAACTTGTGAATTGTATCGTCGTGCTGTGTGTGTGCAATTTTTTTTTTAAATAAGTTTGTGTTAATTTTCTATTTTTTCCCCTCTCCCTCCCCTCTCCCCTCCCCCTTCTCTTCCCGCCTCCCCCCCTCAGGCCCTGCCCCAGTCGTAGCACTGCTACGCTGTAGCGTATTGGCTACGAGTGCTACGTAAAACGTACGTGTCGGTCACGCGAGTTAAATAACTTTTGTTCACCCAAAAAGTGCTCAACGCGCCTAAAGAAGTTTTCATTTCAAAAAACAACTGATCCATACAGTTTGATCGCGTAGGTATTGCACTGGGTTTAAAATGATGTTCTGAATACGTGGTAGGTGTATTGTCACGGGCAGTTTCAAAACTACCAATTTCTATACGTCATTATTATCGTAGTATGAGAACACGGTCACACACTGGTTTGCAAAGTGTTGACAGTGGCGCCTGAAGAAGCGGCCGCCAAGGCATTCCATGCTTGCTCTGTGATTATGCTTATGCAATGCTAATAATTAAATGTGGTCGTCCATTAAAATTCCAAAAATCACGAGTGACAGGTTTTTGTTTTTTACCGAATTTACTTTTTGCTGTAGGCAAAAACAGGTTATGTGAAAAGCAAACAAGTAACATTACAGAACGAATTTGATCTATATCAAATCAGTAATTAGTCCGGAATCCGGATTAATTGTATGCTCAGTCAATAGCAATAGGGTCGCCCCTTATTAAATGGCACTTACTTAAACATATGTGGCGAAATGTGGATGCGCTGTAGGTTCATCTCCCCACACCTTTAAGGCTAGTGTGCATGGGGGAGCCCCCATGCACACTAGCGCCACTTTAGTAAAAAAATCAGAACTCGTTAAATACACAATTAATATAAAATCTGATTGACAAAATCAATCATTTGGTCTTCTAAATTATTTACGTCTGCTTAACTCATTGAAACATAGCTCGCTGTAGTTACAGATACAAAATGGAAAAAAACGGCCGTTTTTAGCAATTTTTCTAACTGTAACTGCAGTGAAGTATATTTTAATGAATTAAATAGACGTCAATAATCTAGAACTCTAAAGCATTGATTTTGTCAATCAGATTTTATATTAATTGTGTATATAACGAGTTCTGATTTTTTTACTAAAGTGGCGCTAGTGTGCCATGGCGGAGCCCCTTAAGGAATAACAAGAGTGATGTGTCAAAAAGCTTCTTGAATACAGGGTGTAAACGGATCCTTTACGAAACCGTCAACCAAGCATTCTGTACATCAAACTAAGTAACTTTACTCAAAAATTATTGCTGGAAAACGACTTTTGTTTTGGTGGTGAAAAATCACGTTTCACGGTAAAACTCAATGTAACACACTCAAAACATTGTGCTGATGGATGGATTGAACAGTAAAGATTTTATAACACTCCTTTATTTTGGGCAGTCGTGTAAAAAAAAAACTTGTGAAAAAATTGGAACTTTGACCCCAAATATGGTATGGTCTAGAACAAAAAAATTCTCGCAATGACGGGGAGAACCAGTGCTTTTCGGTTTCGTTTGGGGTCTTGTACACCCTTTATATGACGTGCCCTGGACATTAGTGGACAGTCCTAGCCTCTGGAACCACCTTTTGACTAGCTAGTACTTACGGCTGTCTGGATATTCAACCTCAATGAACTATTCTTACCAATACATTTACTACCAATACGTTTTCAACAAAGGTCGGAGTTTTTGTTGATCGAAACAATAAATCCAAGCATAACTCAATTAGGACAACGCCTAGAACGTGTCGGCGAGCAAAAGTTTTAACACAATCAGACGTTATGTTAGCCACAGCGAATACGAAGTTAGTCAAGCTTAGCAAATGTACTAAAAGCTACTCAGGATATGATTGGTGTAAATAAATAAATAAATATCGCTGGACATTACACATACAGCGCCATCTAGTGCCACACTAAGCAAAGAGGCTTGTGTCATCGACACCCGATAGTTGATATACTACATAGATACTTCGTGTTTGTAAATACATGCTTATTATTCATTTACACATCCATGACTCGGAAACAAAATGTCCATGCTTCTCACAAATATTTGCTCCTACCGGGATACGAACCTGGGACCCTAAGAACGTGAGGCAACCTTACTACCGCTGCGCCATTCGGGTCGTCAAAATAATAAATGAATAATTTCTTAATTTATTAAGTTATAGATATATAATAATTTCTTAAGTTAATAAGAGAATAATTTCTTTCTCCTCTCTCGCCTCGTTGCTTAGTGTGGCACTAGATGGCGCTGTGTGTAATGTCCAGCGATATTTATTTCTTTCTTTCTTTCTTTGTTTCCTTTCTTTTCTTTATCATCAAAGCATCGTTTTACTGCCTCGTTGGTCTAGTGTCGTAAAGTGTTAAAGCAGCCACGGAGTCTGGATTTGTGCCCAGTTGGTGGCAATTGGCTCGCCCCCTATTACATGGGACTTAAACATAACTGGCGAAATTTGGGTGTATAGTATTTGGTATACCTCTAACTAACCCTTCAGGAATTAGGCGTGGTGATCTTATGTCGTTTGTCACTTTGGTTTAGCGGTCCTCGTCGTCCTGAGTTTGATTCTCAGGTCGAGTATAGTGTTATGGAGTTATTGCTTTAGGAATTTCTCAGTGGCTTGATGAAGGTTGATGGCAATAGGCTCGCCCTCTATTAGATGGGACTTAAAACGAACATAATGGCATGGCGAAATGTAGACCCTATAATCTCCGAAGTTCTAGTATACCTATACTAGAAGTTCGGGGATTATCGGGTCTGTCCTGCGTTATTCAAGAGAGCCTAAATGATGGAATTTCAAAAAGCTAATACCAATCTTGTTGGGAGCCGTTGTAGACATGCGAAAGGCTCCCGGTAAGAGCTTATATCTTGTTGGGAGCCGTTGTAGACATGCGAAAGGCTCCCGGTAAGAGCTTATATCTTGTTGGGAGCCGTTGTAGACATGCGAAAGGCTCCCGGTAAGAGCTTATATTTCTCAGACCTTTTAGGTTACCTTGCTACTCACCAATTTACATATTTGTATCTACGAGTATATTAAACAGGCAAGAGGGATGATAAAGTCTGTGAAGGGTTGAAAGGTTGAAGTATAAGGATCGGGCATCAAATATTAAAGACTGGAGAAGATCTGATAGTGGTAGCTTTTTATAGTATTTAGTTAATATGTAAATCCAACAACTGCTCCGAGGCTTCAGAAAAAACAAGCTGAGTAAAAGTAATGCAAATACAAACAGATTTTAATAAAAATGTAGCACAACACTATGTACGTACTATGTAGTTTTTTTTGCAACAAAAACAATAAAGTATGACTAATAAAATATAAAATTAAAACTGATTATGTAGGCACCTAAATATACAACCTGTTTTTTTTACATCGCATAACTCTAGGGTTATATTCTGTAGGTAAAAATAATACTAAAACTCCTAGAATAGGTGGTCCAAAAGTTTCGGAGATATAATCAATTACAATAATAAAATATGTATCTAAGTTTCATTGCTCAGTAATTCATTTTAATTCAAACCAATCATTCATATTTAAAGCTAAGAAAATGCGACGTTGTCATATTTCACGTAAGGGTGTTTTATGTGGGGTGCGATGTCAGAAGTCCTCCACGTGTGTCTGGCGGCTGCTGGTCCCTCTCGATACGTCTGGAGGGAAGAGCAGCTGCTGGGCTGGTGCACCCTGGGCGCGGCAGTATCCTTCTCCGGGGATTGAAAGGAAATGAGAATTTCCTTTTATCCATCGGGGAGTGTTACTGCCGCGGCTAATTATTCTGACATGGGTGGGGTCCTGCTAGGACCACCGGTGCGTTCCTCTGCGTGACCCTCTGTAAAGCAGAGGGCATAGCAGAGGAGTGAGGGCGGGCTCGGTGTGCACTCACCCTGCCTCCGAGCAGACAGAGAAGGATGCGTCCTCCTCTGTCACCGCCAATCTCGTAATCCCAATATCGAATGCTGTGGATCACGTCTCGCGGCTTCGATAGGGACCGAGGGTCTTGGCTTAACTGCCCGGATCGCGAGGTAGAAAACCTCTATAAAAAGTTACCCCGAATCCCAAGCGGCGACGCACCGCGAGGGAATGTATGGCTGACGGGTGTTCCATGGAACAAATCAGTCGTTAGTGCGCTCCTCGCCAGGGTACCTGCAGACCCTCTGGCGAGTAATAAATACTTAAAATCTGCCCTTCTAGGTACAGGGGTCTCTGCCTAGACTGATTTTATTTCCCCCATACTCGTGGGTTCAAATATGGATAATAATCAAAACAAAACCAAAAACACCGCCGGTAACGGCATAGGAGAGGAGAGGAGGGATGCGGAGTCGGAGTCCGACGTCGCATCCAGCGAGATTAGTGCGCGAGGCTCAGAGAGCTCGCACCGCGTGACTCGGCGACCGAGGGTCGTCATCCGAAGAAGAGATGGCCTCGGCCCGAAAGATCCCTACCAGTAAGCGAGGTGGGATCCGAGGCAAGAGGGGGGGGCTTGCTGCCTCCGAGAGGTCGGCGAAACTGGCCGAAGAGGGGCGCCACCCAGGCATGACTGCTCGCGGGTCTGGCGACGAGGCGGGTGCACCTGGCAGCTCCGAGGTGGAGCGTAAGGCCAGGTTCGCAAAGGAGGTGGAAGCCGCTATAAGGGGCGTGGCCTTGAAGATAAAGACATCGTCCAAACTCAAGGCCATACCCGCGACTTCCGCCTCCATCATGGCGGCAGCGGAGGCCAACTTTGCGGGGCCTTCCCATCCTCCTCCGATAGGTGGAGATGAGGTGGCCAAACTGCGGGCGGAGTTGGCCCGCCTGACGGCTGCGATGGAGGCTCTCCAAAGGGAGAACGCCAAGCTCCACGCAGACCTGGCCAGTCTGCGTGAGGCTAGCACCCGCGTGGCGCCTCCAAATGGGGGCCACCAGCAGCAGCGACAAGCCGAACCGGTGCCGGCTGAAAATCAGGTTCTGAACCTGGTGCGGCGGGAGCTGGCTTCCTTCCAGGCGCGGTTTTCTGTCCTGGAGGGAATTGTTCTGCGCCCCGCCCTGGGTTCAAACAAGACTGCCGCGGGCCCGAGTACGATGCCGACCACGGTGTCGTACGCGGCTGCTGTAGCTGCCGCGCCCGGACCTGGGCCGTCGAGTCGGTCCTCCGGTAGGGCAATGGCGCCCTCCCCTGGAAAGCCGACTCCGGCGACACCGGCGCCGGCTAAGAAGGCGTCCAGGAGGAGGAAGGGCAAGGCAGCCCCACAGGCGGTGACTGTGCCGGTGACAGTGCCAGCGGCAAGTGGGCCAGCACCTGCGGCACAGCAGCTGCCGCCGCCGCCACCGCCCCCCCAGCCCCCTACCCCTCCCGCGGCTGAAGCCGGATGGCAGGTGGTCGGGGAGAAGCGGAAGGGGCGAAAGGCGGCCAAAAAGGCCCGAAATGAGGAGCGGCAGCGCCAGCACAGGGCGCGAAAGATCGTGGCTAGCCTCCGCGCCCCGAAGACCGCAGCTGTAGTGATTACACTACAGCCGGACGCGGAAAAGAGGGGCGTGTCCTACCGCGACCTGCTGGCGAAGGTAAAGGAGACGGTGGATCTCGGGGAGCTCGGGATCACCGGGGGCCTCCGGCTTAAAGTAACCGCGACGGGAGCTCGGTTGCTGGAGATCCCCGGTGAAACCAGTGGCTCGTCCGCTGACGCTCTGGCTGAAAAGCTCAGAGCGTCCCTAAACGCGGACGACGCCCGAGTTTCCAGGCCCGTTAGATGCGCAGACCTGCGCGTCCTGGGTCTGGACGACTCAGTGACCGAGGAGGAGGTGGTGGCCGCCGTTGCCAGGTCCGGAGGGTGCCCTGCCGATCAGGTCAGGGCAGGCGCCCTTCGTCCGGACTCCACAGGCATGCGAACCGTTACCCCTGTGACGGCGGCCAAGGCAATTGTGGAGGGCCGTAGGCTACTGGTGGGCTGGGTGTCAGCGCAGGTGAAGCTGCTGGAGCCCAGACCTCTGAGGTGCTACCGCTGCCATGTGGGACACCATGTGTCGGTGCAATGCGCCTCGGAGGTCGACCGCAGCGGCCTCTGCTTCCGTTGCAGTCAGCCCGGTCACACATCCTCGACTTGCTGCGCCACGCCGCACTGCGCTGCATGCGCGGCGTCTGGCAAGCCGGCTGATCACCGGGCTGGCAGCAAGGCCTGCGCTGCACCCGCCAAGGCCAAGGCCAGAGGCAGGGGAGGGCCCTCCACCGCCACCACCACCGTCACCGTCGCCACCGCCGCTGCCGCAACCGCCGCCGCTACCGCTGTCGCCGCCACCGCCGTCGCGACAGTTGCACATGCAGCGGGGCCCTCACAGGGGGCCCGAGTGGAGGAAGCGGTAATGGAATGCCAATAACGGCTCCATTACGCTTCCTCCAAGCGAATATCAACCACTGCGCCTGCGCTCAGGATCTGTTGCTCCAGAGCATGGCGCAGTGGTCGATAAACATTGCTGTGGTCGCTGAGCCGTATTTTGTCCTGCCCAGGGAAGACTGGGTGGCGGACATTAGCGGCTCAGTGACCATAGTGTCGTCGGCCGCCGCCGGTACCCCGACCCTTGAAGGTGTCAGGAGGGGTCGGGGGTGCGTAGCAGCACGGTTCGGGGAGATCGTAGTGGTGGGAGTCTACTTCTCCCCGAGCCGAACTCTCGCCGAGTTCCACAACTCTCTCGCAGAGTTGAGTGTTGTCGTCGGAAACCATTCCCTCCCCGTGCTTGTCCTCGGGGACTTCAATGCCAAGAACTTGGCTTGGGGTTCTCGTTGCACAGACGTGCGGGGACGGATGGTGGAGGACTGGGCTCTGGAGAAGGGCCTGGTCGTCCTAAATCGGGGTTCTGTCGCCACGTGTGTGCGGATGCGGGGCGAGTCGGTGGTGGACATTTCGTTCGCTATCCCCGCTCTGTCGCCGCGTGTCGTTGACTGGCGTGTCATGGAGGGGGTGGAGACCTATTCCGACCACCGGTACATCCGGTTTGACGTCTCCACCCAGACCTCGAGCGCGCCGGTCCAACAGGCCCCGAGTGGTCCGCGTTGGGCGCTGAAGCAGCTGGACCGGGAGCTCCTCCTGGAAGCCTCGATCGTGCAGGCCTGGGTGACATCACCAGACAGGCCTGCCGACATTAACAATGAGGCAGGGTGGTTCCAGGAGGCCATGTCCGATATATGCGACGTGGCAATGCCCCGAGTCCGGCCAGGAAGCGCCCGACGTCAGGTGTACTGGTGGTCGCGAGAGCTGACGTCTCTGCGAGAGGCGTGCGTGGCTGCGCGACACCTGTACGCCAGGCATCGCAGGCTCCGCATTCGCCCACCGAATGCGGCAGCCATCGAGGCGGAGCTTTATGAGGGGTACAGAGCGGCGAAGACCGCCCTCCGCGAGGCTGTCCTGCGGGCCAGGGACCTGGCCCGCGAGGAGTTGCTGGGGACTCTCGACAGAGATCCTTGGGGGCGGCCTTACAAGATGGTGCGGGATAAACTCCGCACCTGGGCCCCCCCACTGACGCAGAGTCTCCGGCCTGAGCTCGTGGAGGACGTAGTGAGCACTCTGTTCCCTACGCGGGGGGAACATCCCCCCCCGCCTATGGCTCCGCCACCTGCGGTGCTGAAAGCGGACCACCAGGACGACGACGACGACACTCCGGTAGTGACTGGGGTAGACCTGAGAGTGGCGGTACGCAGGCTCAGTGCCAAAAATACCGCCCCGGGACCCGACGGCTTGCCTGGCAAAGCCTGGGTCCTGGCCTCGGAGGCTCTCGGGCCCCGACTGGAGGGGTTCTTAAGCGCATGTTTGGAGAGAGGCCAGTTCCCGCTTCGTTGGAAGACGGGGAAGCTGGTCCTCATTCGGAAGCCGGGGCGCCCTGCGGACTCTCCGTCCGCATACCGGCCCATAGTGTTGCTCGACGAGGTGGGCAAGCTCTTTGAAAGAGTAATTGCAAACCGCCTCGCCGAGCACCTTGCGGGGACGGGGCCGGATCTTGCGGAACACCAGTTTGGTTTCCGCAAGGGGCGCTCTACGGTGGACGCCATCATGCGCGTGAGAGCCCTCACGACGGGGGATGCAGGGTCCCGGGGTGGGGTTGTCTTGGCGGTGTCTCTAGACATCGCCAATGCCTTCAACTCCATGCCCTGGAGCTGCATTAGGGAGGCACTCCGGTATCACCGGGTGCCGACCTACCTTCGTCGTGTGGTCGGGGACTACCTGACGGATAGAGCCGTCATCTACCCCGGTCGCAGCGGAGAATGGAACCGGCGAGAGATGTCGTGCGGTGTTCCGCAGGGATCGGTCCTAGGGCCGTTCTTGTGGAACATCGGGTACGACTGGGTGCTGCGCGCCGACCTCCCTAGCGGCGTCAGCGTGGTCTGCTATGCAGACGACACGCTGGTGCTGGCACAGGGGGGGTCGCACGAGGCGGCGGCCGAAATCATGACACGCGGGGTTGCGATTGTCGTTGAGAGGATCCGGCAACTGGGTCTCGAGGTGGCATTGCACAAGTCTGAGGCCATGTGCTTTCATGGGCCTCGGAATGCGCCACTTCCGGGATCCTTACTCACGGTAGGAGGGGTATCCATCGGTGTCGAGTCGACTTTGAAGTACCTAGGACTCGTCCTCGACAGCCGGTGGAACTTCGTGGAGCACTTCCGACGTTTGGCCCCCAAACTGGAACGGACTGGGGCTGCCTTCAGGCGGCTCCTGCCCAACTTGGGGGGGCCAAACGCCTCCTGCCGGAGGCTCTACGCGGGAGTCGTGCGGTCCATGGCCCTTTACGGGGCCCCGGTGTGGGCGCGTTCCTTGAGGCTGCGTGCAGCCCACTACCTGAACGCGCCCCAAAAGGTGGTAGCCGTAAGGCTGGCCCGTGGGTACCGCACGATCGCCCGCGAGGCGGCGTGCCTCCTTGCCGGATTGCCGCCATGGGATCTGGAGGCGATAGTCCTCGCGCGCCTGCATGAATGGCGCGCGGAGGCGCTTCGCCGGGGGGAAACTCCGCTGCCGCGACAAATTGTCGCTTAGCGGACAGACTTCCGGCGGGATCTCATGGCGACATGGAGAGAGCGACTGTCGCAACCCCGTGCAGGGCACGCCACGATAGTGGCGATAAGTCCCCTCTTTGAGGAGTGGCTGGAGAGACGCCACGGCGTCCTCACCTTCCGCCTGACGCAGGTCCTCACCGGACACGGTGTTTTCGGGAGGTTCCTGCACCGAATCGGGCGGGAGGAAACGCCCGGGTGTTTCCACTGCGAGGATCGACCGGAGGACACGGTGGAGCACACGGTGGAGGTGTGCCCCGCGTGGGCAGAGCACCGCCGTGTCCTCGAAGCGGCGATTGGCGGCGGCGACCTCTCGCGTCCGGCCCTGGTGCAAGCCATGGTCCGGAGCGAGACGGAATGGGACGCCGTCACCTCCTTCTGCGAAGCAGTAATGCTAGAGAAGGAGGTGGCGGAACGTGAGAGGGAGAGAACCTCACAGCGTCCCGGCCGCCGCGGGAGACGCCCCGGGCGTCGGGGGCCACCACGTGGCCCCCGGCCACCGTAGGCGCGGGCCTGTGGACGGTGGGCTATGGGCTAGCTCGCCGTCCGTCCGTCTCATGACGACAGGCCGTGTCGACGGCGCGTTCGTGTTCCACGCGCGCCTCAAAGAGAGTCAGCAAAAAGGAAGGGGTCCGCAAGGACCGATGCCTGCCGGGGTTGCGGGACTGTTCGAAAGAGATACCGCGGCCCCGGAACACAAAGGGCGATGAAGGAACATGGATGGGTTTTAGTCAGTAAAAGTCTGACACTCCCTCCTGCTCCGCCCAGAGCGGGAGAAGTCATTTGATGATTTCCCGTCCGAAAAAAAAAAAAAAAAAAAAAAGGGTGTTTTATGTTAATAATCGTGACTTTGCCGAATTATTTTGTTAGAAAAATGAAAAAAAAAAAACGGATGATTGAAACATAATTCATATGCCAGTTGATTCTTTGATATGGTCTCAATCATACCATAGAGATATGGGACATAAAAAAAAACAGATTGTATTTAAATTAACATTTTCAATTTTTTAATCTCTCGAATTTTATTTCGAGTTTATACTATGTCTAAACTCTAAACGTGGAAAAGTAAATATTAACTCAAAATCACAAAAATAGACGTTCTTGAAACTGGATACGACGATTTCAAAGGGTTCAAACAATCTCATATTGCTCTTTGATTAGTCAAAACAATTTCTAAGAACGAACAAATTAAACAAACATGAATCCACGAAATTAACAGTAAATTTTGCTAGCAATTTGTGGAGTAGAAGCCGTCAATCAATAGTGGCATCAATTTGATACAAATCAACGCGATTAACGTTCATGTTTGATTGGATTTGAATGCGGACGTCAATTGACTGGCGTTAGTACAATGAATATTTACTTCATCTGAATATTCGGCCACAGTACTTGGAATTAAGGACAGTGACCGAAGCTCTTGCTTCGGTATGAAACTGGAATACTAAGCAGATTATTCGTAAAGCTTGCTTTTCGAAATCATCACAGATAATCATTTTACCATTTCCAAACGTGGCTTTCATGGTGGGACTGATATTGACCCCAAAATAAGGATAAGGCAAAGGGATTAAGTGAAGATTATGCTGTTAAACCGATTCTTGTCATCATCATCATCATCATCAGCCTATTTATGTTCCCACTGCTGGGACACAGGGCTTCCATGCCGGTTTCCTCACGATGCTTTCCTTCACCGTTTTGAGAGCAGTGGTGATGAAATAAATTACACAAAGTAATGCGCCTGTCTGGGTTCGAACCCACGACTTACTGTTCGTAAGTCGGGGCCGCCACCACTGGGCCACCGCTGCTCTCTCGATTCTTGTACCACCACCACCATATAATAATAATAATAATTTATGTTACCAGCCTAACCGATTTCCAACAGAACTAGTTTGTTCTAGTTCTTGGCCAAACTAGGGCTCATAACAAATGAATAATCATATAGAGCACCTCGTCTAAATAAGTTAGATTAGGTTAGAACTGTGACCAACCACGCACGAGCCGAGCGAGCGTAGCGAGATGTGTCCCCGCCGCCGCCGCAGTGGCCGGCTAGCGCCACATCACAGTTGGGTACTGCTTTGTTTAGGTTAATCTATCCTGAATTCTTGACACGATAAACCAGTAAACCGGTTTGGCCTACGAGAAACTAGTTTGGTCTGAAATTGGGTTTGGCCGGTAACATCTGCATATTATTATGATAGTAATACACACATCAAAAGTATCTAGGGATCAACATATATTTTTGCAATAACTTTTCTCCTGATTGATATTAATTAAAATTTTCTTTAAGGATTCATCAAATAAAGTGTTTTCGTTTGTCACAGTAACGATAAACCAAGTCACCTTTGCATTAATAAAGAAATTTGCCATTTTCCTAATAAAGGGATTTTTGACATTTGAACCACTAACATTAAAGTTCGAAAAAAAGACTGAAATAACAGTTTTCTTTAAAATTTTATTGGGTAACTTAAACAATTAATAATCCGTGTTTCTACCGCGAACACTAACAACACAAGAACATCGGTTTGGCATACTCAAAATGAGTTCATCCAAATCACGCTGTGGAATGGCCGCCCATGTTCGTTGCAACAACAAAAAAAGGTCTTCTTGCGACTGGATACCCTCCATATTCGGCAGAGCTCTTCTCTGTAGCATATCCCATGCATGCTCAATCGGGTTCAAGTCTGGCGACTGAGCAGGCCAGGGCAGGACATTGATGTTAGCTGCGGCGAGAGTCTGTCTTACAACTCTTGCGGTGTGCGGTCGTGCATTATCATGCATTAACTGAAATAAGGGACCGATTTGCACTTGTAGAGGAACGATGACGTCTGATACAATCGTCTCAGCATAAATTTGAGCGTTGAGGTTGCCTCTGATCCAAATCAACTCAGTTCTTCCGCCGATCCAAATACCCGCCCATACCATGATGGTTCCACCACTATAAGGATGGACTTCCTGGCAGGATTTTAATCGCTGTTGGCGTCCAGGGGTTCTCCAGTGTCGTATACGTCTTGTATCCGGTCTCATACCAAAACGAGACTCATCAGAAAAGCACACGAAACGCCATTGTTCTTCTGCCCAATTTCTGTGTTCAAGAGCCCATTGATATCGAATCCTACGATTGTGCATTGCTATAGGTGGTACCCGTAGCGGTCTTCGGGAATGAAGGTTCACTTCATGCAAGCGGTTTCTGACTGTTTGGTCGCTAATTAAGTTCCCTGAAGAGTGATGAAGCCTCACGGCTAACATCATGGCGTAATCAACGCATGCAACATCAATGTCCTGCCCTGGCCTGCTCAGTCGCCAGACTTGAACCCGATTGAGCATGCATGGGATATGCTACAGAGAAGAGCTCTGCCGAATATGGAGGGTATCCAGTCGCAAGAAGACCTTTTTTTGTTGTTGCAACGAACATGGGCGGCCATTCCACAGCGTGATTTGGATGAACTCATTTTGAGTATGCCAAACCGATGTTCTTGTGTTGTTAGTGTTCGCGGTAGAAACACGGATTATTAATTGTTTAAGTTACCCAATAAAATTTTAAAGAAAACTGTTATTTCAGTCTTTTTTTCGAACTTTAATGTTAGTGGTTCAAATGTCAAAAATCCCTTTATTAGGAAAATGGCAAATTTCTTTATTAATGCAAAGGTGACTTGGTTTATCGTTACTGTGACAAACGAAAACACTTTATTTGATGAATCCTTAAAGAAAATTTTAATTAATATCAATCAGGAGAAAAGTTATTGCAAAAATATATGTTGATCCCTAGATACTTTTGATGTGTGTAGTTACCTACTAGTATTTCTGAAAATGTTTTAATAAGAAGTTTAAGTACTGCCTCGTTGATCTAGTGGGCACATCATTCTAGGAAATATAGAGTGATATTTTCATGTTACTGCCAACTACCAGTATTTAGGTTTTTATGTTAATTTTTTTACTTGCCCAACGCTTTTCGTGTACAAAGATTTTTATACCGGTTACTGAATTCGAGGCAAGGTTTACCCTCAGCCACACAATCAGCCAGTAAACTCCCTACAAATACGGTAAAAGCAAAGTTGTCCGAACAATAAAATGATGTTCGGTCAGTCGGGACAATCCACTTCACTCGTACTTGCCACAACAAGTTGTTAACTTACGGACAAGTTGTGACTTGTTCACGTTCCGTGTACAGCATTGTTACTGAGAATAGAATTCGCTGCACTTGGTTATCTCTTGTGAGTTGCTCGGGCATTTAATTAAGAGTTTTGTGACTTGTGAGTTTGTGAGTGTGTTGTGTGTGGAGCGGTTTATTTTTGTTGCTTAGTTGACCTGCAATAAGTTCTATAAAAAGGAAAGAAAGACAACGCTTTTCTAGTTGCCGCTTTGATAATACAGTTGGAAGTTTTGTAATATAGGATTTGATTGGAGTATAGCCTTAGGAGCGCTATGGAGGACTTTCTTACACGAGCTATATTAGAAGATCCTTCACCACGATCTTCCGGCTCTTGTCCTATGTTATTTGGGGTCAGCGCAACACGTCTTTTTCTTCCATTCTCCCCTGTCTATCGTCACACTATCATTTACTACTTTTTCCTTACAGCATGCCTGACACAATTCATCTATCTTTTCTTTCCTTATGATTTAATACAATTTGTTAATCTTGGTTATTTCTTGTGGGTGTCAACTTATCTTGCACATGATTAAGAGGTTTTGACGGTGATGTGTATGCTATTCTTTGAAGTGTTTCTTTTTGTTTTAAAGTTAAGCTGCAACATTGCTAGAATAGAAAAGAGAACTTGGCTTTTTCAGCAATTGTGTATTGAAAAGAGACTTAGAAGATGTCATAGAATCTAAAATCGAACAATTTAAATGTTAGATGGCTGCAACAATTGCTTCGATCAGTATTTTTCCGCTTAGAATAATGTCCATAGCTATATACATGAATGTACTGGGTGAAAATACACAGAAAAAGCTCTCACATAAAGTAATAATTAAAGCATTAATTTAATTTGCGCTGTGTTAATTAAAATATTTGCATACCTGTAGTATACTTTTTACAACGTTAATAAAGCTGGAACACGGCAAAAATCTGTTCGCTGACTGCCGTGAGTTATATGAACAGGAGAAAATTAACTAACTTGTGTGATAAAATACGTTTTTACGAGCCTTTAAAACTTTTATATACTTGTCTGCTTACAACGGAATTGGAGCTTTATAAATGAGGAAATCGATATGGCTTGACTTGTTTTAAAAAATTCCTACTTACTTGTTACTTTGTATCAGTTTGTGTGAGAGCACAGTACAAAGTAGATTAGATTTTTATATCTGGGAAATTATCTGGGTCGAGATGAGAATTTCTGAAAATTTAAGTTGTTGGATTTTTCCACCAGAAGTTTATGCTCGTTTGATGGCAATAGACTCGCCCCCTATTACATGGGACTTAAAATATGACTGGCGAAATGTGGATGTCCATCGTGTCTATTTGGTACCTGCCTAACCCGTCAGGGATTACAGGCGTGATGTTATGTGTTACGTCACGTAGTTCTGGTTTGTTTCGGCAACTCACTTGTTAGAAGATGTCTATCTATAGGCTTCGGTGAGCCATTGACCACTTTGAAATTGATGTGAGATGAACTGCCAGCATTCTTGAAACTCAGTCATCATCTGCCTAGCCTTTACCCAACTTTTTTGGGGCCGGTTTCCAGTCTTACCGGACGCTTGCATTTTTGAAACTCAATAACATACAAAAATAAATAGCACATACATTAAAGTGATTCTTATTTTTCTTATGCTATCAATTTGAGCTCAGAAATTGCGAGACTTATGCATTGATAAAAGGTCATTATTATTTATTATGATGCTCTCGGCGATACCTATTTCTATTCAAATGCAATTAAAAAAAAAACCCTGAGTCGGGCAAAAGGTCTCGTTTTGGGTTTTCCCACCAGGTTTTTCTCACTGACATGATGACAGCCGGAGCGAGCATCCCTATCCCGAAGTTAGGATTTGTGAAATTTCACAATCTAGGCGAGACGACAAAAAAAATAATAATAATTAGTCTGTCAGTTAGATTATCAAAAAATATTTGATCCGTGTTTTTTCTTTTGTTACGTAAACTAAAGATGACGAAGATATGACGCTTTTAAAATTCTTAATACGTCACGCCTTGATATTATTTTTAGCTAGTTCTGACGTCACGAGCCCCCACTCCCGAGTTTTGATGCGTTTTATCTTTGTCAATATTCATTGATTTAGAAAAACAAAAAATACGTGTCGATAACTTCCAATACTCTAACTGACGGACTAAATAGATTTGCGATTTTTTGATACTGTCGTCATGCCTCGCCCCTTATAACGTGGAACATAAACTTATCTGACACAATGTAGACCGGTGTACTACAGACTCTGGTTATTCTAGATAGAGATGTACCTACTCTGTAGTACAGAGTAGGTACATCTCAGCATAACCATTTGCATGGTGTCATGTTATCGACGTTTTTTATATATATATATTTTTTTTTTATTTTACGTTTTTTATTATTATTAAGTCCGCCTATGTACCAGTATTGTACATGAAGTTTAAACAAATAAATAATATTTTTTTACGTACGTTAAATTTTTACTGATTATTTTATTTATTCAATAAAATTATAGAGTAATTTTATATAATAAAATAATCAGTAAAAATTTAAATGCAGCAAATAATGGACTTGTGAAATAATGTTTGATGCGGAAAGATTATTAAAATTTGTACCAAAAGACATTTAAAAGCCTAAGAAATTATCAATTGTTGCTTTAAAAGTTTAACAATATAAGTTGGAAATGTGAATGAATAATTTTTGCGTTACACATGAAAAAAGTATTTGAGTTGATCTAAAAATCTAGATAATCAGGAACAAGAATCCAGGAATCTTGGATAGTCGATCGAATCACGTACATTAGGAGAATATTCTATTTTATTCTAAGTTATGTAGGTACTTACTTTTAATTGCTATTTTAGTTCTATTTGTAGTCTGTATAAAGGGTGTAAAAAGACACTTAACGAAGCCGAAAAGCACTTGTTCTCCCCGTCATTACGATCATTTTTTTTGTTCTATTCCACACCTGTGGAACCTTCTAGTTACGGAGATATTGGAGTCAAAGTTTCAACTTTTTCACAAGTTTTTATTACATTTTTTTTAAGTATGATTTTACTTTAACACCTTCACGACCCCCGTACTATTCAATCCACCTATCAGCAAAATGTTTTAAGTGCGTTACATTGACTCCTACCTAAACGCGTGATTTTTCACCCCAGAAAAAAAGGTATTTCCCAGCAAAAAATTGTTGCATACAGTTACTTAGTTTGATGTACAGAATGCTTGGTTGACGGCTTCGTGATGAGTCTGTTTACACCCTGAATAATGTACAGTCAGCTTCACGATGTGGGTACCCCCTTTTTTTTTTTCGGGTGGGAAATCATCAAATGACTTCTCCCGCTCTGGGCGGAGCAGGTGGAAGTGTCAGACTTTTACTGACTAAAACCCATCCATGTTCCTTCATCGCCCTTTGTTCCGGGGCCACGCTATCTCTTTCGAACAGTCCCGCAACCCCGGCAGGCATCGGTCCTTGCGGACCCTTTCTTTTGCTGACTCTCTTTGAGGCGCGCGTGGAACACTCCTGCGCCGTCGACAAGGCCTGTTGCCAAGGCCAAGGGCGAGCTAGCCCATAGCCCACCGTCCACAGGCCCGCGCCTACGGTGGCCGGGAGCCACGTGGTGACCCCCGACCCCCTGGAAAGCACTTACGTTCGAAGCTGGGGTACCCAATAGATGCAGCCCACCGTACATAATACCATACAATGTACATAATACATACACCTCTCTAAATAAATATTATTCTTTTAGATCTAACGAAAATCCAGAAAGCCTTAAATTAAATTATCTATAAGTATATTTTAATAAATTCATAAATATACTTTCTTGCATCAGTAAGTTATGTTATTCAAAAGTTAAAGAGATCTCTCTGTTTAATTTTTGAATAAAAATTGGTTGAAAATATCCAGCTCAGTACAAGGTTTTGACCTTAAACTTTTAAGTTTTTTTAACTATATGTAAATACATAATAATGCAAAGAGACTGATAAAATCTCGTGAATGTCATAATGCAATAAAATAACTATCAATATTGATTAAATTACTTCACCTTTTCGGGTGCTGCGGAAAATTATGATTTACTTCTGTATGTTGCGTCACCCATTTTTGAATACGTGTGAAAGGTATTTATTTTTCCCTATCACACTAACATTATAAAGGTGAAAGTTTGTATGTGTGTGAGTATGTGTGATAAATGATGTTTATTTTGCAAGTAGGTTTTACGAACACTTTTACACGTCATTTTTTTAAAACTAGATGGGTCCGGTGTTTCTTACCTGACTACTCTGAGAAGAAACAGCCGAAACAAACTCAGAGGTCATAGTCTCTTTTGAAGTCCAGACATAATCTTGCTTAATTCACATGAGGACTATGCAGATTAGTGTATGTTTGTTACTCACGCAGAAACTACTGAAATGATTTGGGTCAAATTTTGCAACTTGAAATTTTGTTACTTTTTATCCCGGTAGTAAGATCCCATGGGACATCATCGCTCACGCGGGCGAAGCCGTGGGCAGGAGCAGGAGCTAGTTTACAATAAATGATGTAGAGATGCGTGGTATTAAAGTTTGACCCTTTTATCAACATATTGCATGTATGTATACTATAGATACATCAATTAACATCATTTGCATTTATTTAAACAGAGATAAATATGTCGACCTGTTTAATATTTAAGAATAGGTACACAGAATTATTCTGCCTGCATATAAACATATTCTAGTTGACATTGGGAAAGAACAACGTTAAAAAAACTCGTTTGAATACTTATCGATCATGTTTTTTTTTATTATTTAATCTGTTCTAAATATAATATAAAATAAATAAAATAAATAATAACGACATTAATTATTCGTTATGAGAGCAAAAGCTAATAATGAAAACGAAATCTAAATATTATAATAATATTGTAAAGAGGAAAGATTTGTATTTTTTTATATGTAACGAATAACTTAAAAACTACTGAACCGATTTAAAAATATCTTTCAGCAATAGATAGCTACATTATCAGCGAGTAACATAGGCTATATTTTATCTCCGTACTCCTACGGGAACGGGAACTACGCGGGTGAAACCGCGTGACGTCCGCTGGTAAATAATTATTATGTTGTCATCTTTAAAACCTACCTTTTTATTAGCGTATCAATGGTAATAACTTCAGATATGTATGGCCTAGTCTAGAGAGTAAAAGTATGCCTACAGGGTGTAAACAGACTCTTGACGAAGCCGTCACCCAAGCATTCTGTACATCATAGAAGTAACTTTACGCAAAAATTATTGCTGGGAAACGACTTTTTTTTTTTTTAGTAAAAAATACGTTTTACGGTAAAACTCAATGTACCGCTCTCAAAACATTGCGCTGATGGACGGACTGAATAGTACGGGGGTGGTGGAGGTGTTTTAAGTAAAAATATTAGATTAAAAAACATGTACCTATTTATAAAAAAAACTTTTGGAAAAGTTGGAATTTTGACCCCCAATATCTCCGTAACTAGAAGGTTACCAAGTATGGTCTAGAACAAAAAAAATATCGCAAAGACGGGGAGAGCCGGTGCCTTTCGGCTTCGTTAATAGTCTATTTGCTCGATTTATGCCTAAATAGTTTGATCACGTGGAGAGGTTTAGTGAAAGGGGATTGACAAAAGGTATTTACAAGGCAAATGTGAGTGGCAACGGGACTCCCTAGAAGCACATAAACTGATATTATTGGTGAGATTTTTCGGAGACATGAGTTGCGGATGGTGAGATGGCGTTCCGTGGTTTCTGCCTACCGCCATGAGAAAAAAAGGCTGAATTTTTAATAATAACACCAGCCTATTACTGTCCCACTGCTGGGCAAAGACCTCTTCTCAACAGAGAAGGCACGAGCATTGATGACCACGCTTGCTCAAGACGGGTTGGCGATGTCAGACTTATATTACGGCCCAAAATTTAGCTACGCGGATTCCGCTCACTGAGACAGACATAAAATGGTCATCGAGTACACAGAACGCTTACAAGATTTTGCTATAAATCTCAATAAGTGACCTAAAAACAAAATGGTACAGTTTGCGAAGCGAAAGTATTGTCAGACGCCATTAAGTGATCATAAGAAATAAATGTCATGTAGGAAATCTGACGCCACAACTAATAGGCAAGGATCTTGTCAAGATGACGAAAACGCGGGAAAGGCGGGCCTGCCTCCCACGTTCAACTAAGACAAATGAATGGATATTTTCAAAATGAATAGAACTCCTCACAATTCCCTTATCACAGGCTTACTTTCGGTTAGAGAAACTACTAGAGAAGTTGTAAACAATTGAGCGCCATAAAAACAAATTGAAAGAGATTAATAAAACAACAGACAACCTCAAAAGAAATTATATTCTACTAAAATATATAGTCTTAAAATGTACGTGATACTCTTATTGGTGATCTAATACTCTTATTGGTGATCTTTATTCTTAGGAATGGGAACATAAATCAGTTCTTCGTAAGGCACCGCCAAGAAGAACTTTTCAATGGTCCTGATTGCCAGATCCACTGCGTAGTCTACGATGGGTTTCCCAAATTCTTCTGCCACTAGTTTCCAATTTTCATTAAGGAATGTAAGGACTGTTGCACCTAAAACAATCAAGGGATATTAATATAACACATAACAACACGCCTGTAATCCCCATGGGGTAAGTTAGGAGTGTACGTACTCCCTATAATGCCTCTTAAGTCCCATGTAATGGGGGCGAGCCTATTGAGATCGAGCTACTGAGAATTTACTCTTGGTAAAACTCAATAATACTTTGCCCAAACAGAGGATCAAACGAAAGACCGCGTGTTCCACGATTCATCATCTTCTTAGCTTTATCCCAACTATGTTGGGGTCGGCTTCCAGTCTAACCGGATGCAGCTGAATACCTGTATTTTACATGGAGCGACTGCCTATCTTACCTCCACAATTCAGTTAGTACTGGGTAATACGATACCCCTTGGTAAGTCTGGTTGTCAGACTGTTTGGGCCACTGACTACCTGTATTTTAAAGCGTTAATCGTCTCGATTTTTTACGTAGGCACTCAGTTTTATTTATTACCGATGGTTTTAAAATAAAACAAGGTGAAACACAAGAACATGATTTCTTTCTTGATTACAATAATCCAAAGGAAATTGCATAAACCTTGACAAGGCGATCATTATCAAAGACTACATGCAGCAAATTCTTATGCGATTACAGATAGTATAAGAATATGCTGTTCCCAAGTAGGTCAATATCTTTTATTGCACATAAGAACATTCACGGATATGCACACATTGATCGTCATAGGATTTCCTTTAGAGGAGGCGTTGGGGACAATCAAGCAAAATAATTGCTACTGTGGATGAGGATGTAGTTGTTTCCGATAACTGCGTAGTTTTAATTGTTGGCTGAATAGTGATTTCGTGACAATTTAGAGCCCTTTTACATTTTGGTATTACGCTAATTGTACAATTTACTTTAAAAGGCATATATATCGAAAAGTATTCTATTATTATGAAAGTCTAAGATATTTGTGAGATGAAAAAAATGTTAATTGTCTAAATATTCAATAGGACCTACAAATTAGAGGTCCCAAATTATAAAATCAGGTTTCCGTGAGTTTTTGCTTAAAAATAAATCGGGAGAATGATTATTACAAAAAAAAATGAGTTATCTAAAGTTCGTTCTATTATTATTAAAGTACATGAAACGAACTATTTGTAACAAGTAATTGTTATTTCAAGCAACGAACGGAAAACATATAATTTTAACGAGTTAAACTCTCAATTTCGCATTTTTTTGTAACAGGCTTCTTAACCTCGGACTCGGACCCGGAATGCCTCGTTGGTCTAGAGTGGTTTGCATAAGCGACTGCTGAAAATGAGGTCCTGGGTTCGATTCTCGGGTCGGGGGACAAATTGTTATTGGGTTTTTTCCATCAGGAATTTCACAGTAACGCCCACGGAGTTTGGATTTGGGCCCGGTTGATGGCAATAGGCGGGCCGCACATTACAATATGGAACTGAAACATAACTGGCAAAATGTGGTTGTACTATTTAGTATGCCTCTGCCTATCCCTTCGGGGATCACAGGCGTGATGTTATGTCAACCAATAAATTGCAGGTAGTCAGAACGACGAACCACGAAAGTCTGATAACCAGTCTTACAAGGGTGTATTGTGTTACCTTACTACCAACTGTTGTTTCCTGGGTTGTGAAGGTAAGATAAAGAGTTACTCGATATAAAATCATCATCATTATCATCATCATCAGCCTATAATGTTCCCACTGCTGGGACACGGCCTCCTCTCAATGAGAGGGAATGGGCTATAATCCACCATGCGGGCCCAGTGCGGATTGGTAGATGTCACATGTCTTCGAATTTTTGGTTCTAGGACATGCCTGTTTCCTCACGATGTTTTCCTTCACCGATTTCAACGATATAAAATACTATTATTTAGTTGCATTTGGTTAGGAAGACCACTGACCCCAACATTAAAAAACCGGCCAAGAGCGAGTCAGACTCGCGCACCAAGGGTTCCGAACAAACTTTTTAAAGGACAGACTTAACTTTGCTGCTCGATCTCTAGAAACGGCTATTGCACCAACCTCAAATAATAAGTTTGTAATAGTAAAAAGCTTTTTTTTGTTATTAAACTAAGTACATCCTTTCTATGGTTTTCAGATTTTTCCCTTTACATGTGCTGTAAGACATTGCTTTTCGTAATTTATTTTTTTAACTGTCAATTTTGGTTAAAAGCAAGGTCTTACAGCTAAGGAAAGGGAAAATTCCGAAAAATTAAAATTAAGGTAAATTTTTTGTACATACAAGTTTTCGCGAAAATCTAAATTTGCCCATATCTTTTTATCGTGTTGACTCAGGACCTATTTTATACACCTATGGACTTATAGACCTCAGTATTTGGTATAAATTATATAAATTTCAACTTGCTAGGTCCTCCCGTTCCTGAGAAAATCGGTGGTGACAGACGGACAGACAAGAAAGTGATCTTATAAGGGTTCCTTTTTTTACCTTTTGAGGTACGGAATCCTAAAAAATGCCTAGCTTTTTATTTGACCGTGTTTGTATCTACTCAAAAGTCTGTCTACGTATCAATGGGTATAGTATTTTCTATTCCCCTAATTCATTCATCTAATTCACCATTATCAACACGACTCTTTTTAGCGTTTATTATATTTTTATACTTACTAAGTTCCTTGCTTTCCTTAAAAAGATTCGCAAGTTCAAAGTGAACGCGATCTCCATAGTCGAAAGAGTACTTGTAGTTCTTCACAGCGAAATGATTGACGCCCTGTTTATCTTTTGTGTACTTTGTGTTGATATCGACCTTCATTCTGAGATTAGCTGTAACAAAAATGTGATATTAGAGCGTCAGTTCTTTTAATATTTTATATAAGGCGGGCCTGCCTCCCACGTTCAACTAAGACAAATGAATGGATATTTTCAAAATGAATAGAACTCCTCACAATTCCCTTATCACAGGCTTACTTTCGGTTAGAGAAACTACTAGAGAAGTTGTAAACAATTGAGCGCCATAAAAACAAATTGAAAGAGATTAATAAAACAACAGACAACCTCAAAAGAAATTATATTCTACTAAAATATATAGTCTTAAAATGTACGTGATACTCTTATTGGTGATCTAATACTCTTATTGGTGATCTTTATTCTTAGGAATGGGAACATAAATCAGTTCTTCGTAAGGCACCGCCAAGAAGAACTTTTCAATGGTCCTGATTGCCAGATCCACTGCGTAGTCTACGATGGGTTTCCCAAATTCTTCTGCCACTAGTTTCCAATTTTCATTAAGGAATGTAAGGACTGTTGCACCTAAAACAATCAAGGGATATTAATATAACACATAACAACACGCCTGTAATCCCCATGGGGTAAGTTAGGAGTGTACGTACTCCCTATAATGCCTCTTAAGTCCCATGTAATGGGGGCGAGCCTATTGAGATCGAGCTACTGAGAATTTACTCTTGGTAAAACTCAATAATACTTTGCCCAAACAGAGGATCAAACGAAAGACCGCGTGTTCCACGATTCATCATCTTCTTAGCTTTATCCCAACTATGTTGGGGTCGGCTTCCAGTCTAACCGGATGCAGCTGAATACCTGTATTTTACATGGAGCGACTGCCTATCTTACCTCCACAATTCAGTTAGTACTGGGTAATACGATACCCCTTGGTAAGTCTGGTTGTCAGACTGTTTGGGCCACTGACTACCTGTATTTTAAAGCGTTAATCGTCTCGATTTTTTACGTAGGCACTCAGTTTTATTTATTACCGATGGTTTTAAAATAAAACAAGGTGAAACACAAGAACATGATTTCTTTCTTGATTACAATAATCCAAAGGAAATTGCATAAACCTTGACAAGGCGATCATTATCAAAGACTACATGCAGCAAATTCTTATGCGATTACAGATAGTATAAGAATATGCTGTTCCCAAGTAGGTCAATATCTTTTATTGCACATAAGAACATTCACGGATATGCACACATTGATCGTCATAGGATTTCCTTTAGAGGAGGCGTTGGGGACAATCAAGCAAAATAATTGCTACTGTGGATGAGGATGTAGTTGTTTCCGATAACTGCGTAGTTTTAATTGTTGGCTGAATAGTGATTTCGTGACAATTTAGAGCCCTTTTACATTTTGGTATTACGCTAATTGTACAATTTACTTTAAAAGGCATATATATCGAAAAGTATTCTATTATTATGAAAGTCTAAGATATTTGTGAGATGAAAAAAATGTTAATTGTCTAAATATTCAATAGGACCTACAAATTAGAGGTCCCAAATTATAAAATCAGGTTTCCGTGAGTTTTTGCTTAAAAATAAATCGGGAGAATGATTATTACAAAAAAAAATGAGTTATCTAAAGTTCGTTCTATTATTATTAAAGTACATGAAACGAACTATTTGTAACAAGTAATTGTTATTTCAAGCAACGAACGGAAAACATATAATTTTAACGAGTTAAACTCTCAATTTCGCATTTTTTTGTAACAGGCTTCTTAACCTCGGACTCGGACCCGGAATGCCTCGTTGGTCTAGAGTGGTTTGCATAAGCGACTGCTGAAAATGAGGTCCTGGGTTCGATTCTCGGGTCGGGGGACAAATTGTTATTGGGTTTTTTCCATCAGGAATTTCACAGTAACGCCCACGGAGTTTGGATTTGGGCCCGGTTGATGGCAATAGGCGGGCCGCACATTACAATATGGAACTGAAACATAACTGGCAAAATGTGGTTGTACTATTTAGTATGCCTCTGCCTATCCCTTCGGGGATCACAGGCGTGATGTTATGTCAACCAATAAATTGCAGGTAGTCAGAACGACGAACCACGAAAGTCTGATAACCAGTCTTACAAGGGTGTATTGTGTTACCTTACTACCAACTGTTGTTTCCTGGGTTGTGAAGGTAAGATAAAGAGTTACTCGATATAAAATCATCATCATTATCATCATCATCAGCCTATAATGTTCCCACTGCTGGGACACGGCCTCCTCTCAATGAGAGGGAATGGGCTATAATCCACCATGCGGGCCCAGTGCGGATTGGTAGATGTCACATGTCTTCGAATTTTTGGTTCTAGGACATGCCTGTTTCCTCACGATGTTTTCCTTCACCGATTTCAACGATATAAAATACTATTATTTAGTTGCATTTGGTTAGGAAGACCACTGACCCCAACATTAAAAAACCGGCCAAGAGCGAGTCAGACTCGCGCACCAAGGGTTCCGAACAAACTTTTTAAAGGACAGACTTAACTTTGCTGCTCGATCTCTAGAAACGGCTATTGCACCAACCTCAAATAATAAGTTTGTAATAGTAAAAAGCTTTTTTTTGTTATTAAACTAAGTACATCCTTTCTATGGTTTTCAGATTTTTCCCTTTACATGTGCTGTAAGACATTGCTTTTCGTAATTTATTTTTTTAACTGTCAATTTTGGTTAAAAGCAAGGTCTTACAGCTAAGGAAAGGGAAAATTCCGAAAAATTAAAATTAAGGTAAATTTTTTGTACATACAAGTTTTCGCGAAAATCTAAATTTGCCCATATCTTTTTATCGTGTTGACTCAGGACCTATTTTATACACCTATGGACTTATAGACCTCAGTATTTGGTATAAATTATATAAATTTCAACTTGCTAGGTCCTCCCGTTCCTGAGAAAATCGGTGGTGACAGACGGACAGACAAGAAAGTGATCTTATAAGGGTTCCTTTTTTTACCTTTTGAGGTACGGAATCCTAAAAAATGCCTAGCTTTTTATTTGACCGTGTTTGTATCTACTCAAAAGTCTGTCTACGTATCAATGGGTATAGTATTTTCTATTCCCCTAATTCATTCATCTAATTCACCATTATCAACACGACTCTTTTTAGCGTTTATTATATTTTTATACTTACTAAGTTCCTTGCTTTCCTTAAAAAGATTCGCAAGTTCAAAGTGAACGCGATCTCCATAGTCGAAAGAGTACTTGTAGTTCTTCACAGCGAAATGATTGACGCCCTGTTTATCTTTTGTGTACTTTGTGTTGATATCGACCTTCATTCTGAGATTAGCTGTAACAAAAATGTGATATTAGAGCGTCAGTTCTTTTAATATTTTGGTTGTGACGTAAAAAAAATATTAATTAAGGGGCTCCCCCATGCACACTAGCGCCACTTTAGTAAAAAAATCAGAACTCGTTAAATACACAATTAATATAAAATCTGATTGACAAAATCAATCCTTTGGTCTTCTAAATTATTTACGTCTGTTTAACTCATTGAAACATAGCTCGCTGTCGTTACAGATACAAAATGGAAAAAAACGGCCGTTTTTAGCAATTTTTCTAACTGTAACTACAGTGAAGTATATTTTAATGAATTAAATAGACGTCAATAATCTAGAACTCTAAAGCATTGGTTTTGTCAATCAGATTTTATATTAATTGTGTATTTAACGAGTTCTGTTTTTTTTTACTAAAGTGGCGCTAGTGTGACATGGGGGTGCCCCTTAATTGGTGAATGGTTTTTTTTAATTCCAATGCACGTAGCATTGGAATTAAAAAAAACCAACCCGCACTGGGCGCATCCGCGAGGTGGATTATATAGCCCATTTCCTGTCATAGAGAGGAGGCCGTGTGTCCCAGCAGTGGAAGCATTATAGGCTGAACATGATAGCATGTTCAGCCTATAATGCTTGTTGGTCCCTTTTTATAATTTCTTCTACTCTTCACTTCACTTCACAAATTATAAAAAGGGACCAAATAATTTTATTATGAGTGTTAAATTTATCTTTATTCAAAAAGTTATTTTCTCCGAAAAATAAATCTCATTTCCGGTTTCGGTGCAAAAGTTTAGTACCCTGAGGGAAAATAAAACTTTTGTTCTTATTATCTCAAGTGACTTTTAAAAATGCATAACATGAAAATGTTTTCAGAAACAATCTTTACATAATAATTTCTTAATCACGCCGCAATCTGCAATGAATTTGAAAATGCAAAGCTAACTTGGGAAGTAAAGAGGAAACTGTAAACATGACAAAGTAATGAATTATTAATGGCAGTGTTACTTACTTAGCTTCACTTTCGCGTCGCCGGCGCCATCGATGGCGAATAGCAGAATTTTTCCAATGGCATCGTAGGTACCCTTGATTGTGAGGTTGCAGTGGAACGCTAGGACAAAATGACGCTTCTCAAGGTTGGACCTGGAAAAATATACAGGGCTGTTTAACATCGATGCGAAAATTGTGTCCATAACTCCAGCATATTTATACCCTAAATAGAAATTGATAGTCGAAAATTAGCAAATAAATTGTTCTTTCATACAAAAGTGTCTAAAACAATCAAATCAACGACTGATTTTATTGGCTGATTGCCTAGAACTATGATATCCATATAACTAGAAGAAACATATTTATGTAACAACAAACAGTTGTTCCGGGTCTACGTGTAATTCCTATGATATTTGTATCTTTAAATGCACCCTTAAAAACTTGGACACAGTAATACTGGTGTAGAAGTTTTTTTTTATCCACTTTTAGAGTTTTATTGGATTTTATTGAAACAATTTCTACTTTTATGCTTTCGATAATATATTGTTATAATTCTAGAAGAACTTTAATGTCAAATACTCTCTTTGACGCAAAAGAACGTACCAAAGAGTCTAGTCCACTTGTATCTCAGTTTAATTTACCTTTCAGAAGTACGTAATATAAAAATAACGATGATGTTCCGAGTACTTTCGTGCCAGGACTGCGTAAAATATTCAAACAAACTTCCAACCTAATAATTGAAGTTTGTTTGCCAAGTTGGAATTCTTTACTCGTAATTAAGACTTTAAGTGATGAACTTTTAAAAATAAAAGTTAATGCTACAGGTATTTAGAGGCATGGCCGCTCGATTATATTTGATGATAAAACCGACTTCAAAAACACAAAAAAGTGAAAGAAACTTTAGCTTCAGGAGTCGGTGACTTTTGTTTGTTCGATTCAGTTTTTTTTTGTCACTTCGGAAGCTAAAGTAATTTTTCACTTTTTTGTGTTTATGAAGTCGGTTTTATTTTTTGCAAAAAAGTTTTTTATTTTTTCCATTTTTAGAGAACTCTTCAGTATCGCAGAAAGCAAATTTGCCGTCTATTATTGAAGAGTTTCCTTTTATATCTCCAAAAATCAGCATCAGATCTTCATCAAACTTAAACGGGAACACCGCGAAATAATATTGAAATGAAATGAAATGAAATTTATTTGCTAGAATTGTAGTTATAAACAGATGGTCGAGTTTTATTACAGTTGCTTACACAATTCGCTAAAACTAGCATGCAAAACATAGCACATTTAAAAATACATAAATTTAACGTAATAATTGACATGTAATAATATTATGTATGTCCACAAAAAGAATGTCAATAATAATTAATTAATTATTAATTATTCCAAACAAAAAAAGAACCATCAAAATCGGTTCACATTTGGCGAAGATATCGCTGAACATACATACAAAAAAAGAACGACGATTTGATAACCTCCTCCTTTTGAAAGTCGGTTAAAAATAAGAGATAGTCTTTTGTTGCATCGTTATAAATTTTACGAGGTCCCATATTCCAGAAAGAAGATTAAGTATGAATACATAACATCTCGCCTTGTATTCCCCAAAGGGTTAGGCAAAGGTGTACCTAACAAGTACACCCACATTTCGCCGGTTATATATTTAAGTCCAATATAATAAGGGCGAGCCTATTGCCACCAACCTGGCAAATCCAGACTTCGTGGCTGCTACTGAGAAATTCCTGATGGAAAAACCCAATAACGCTTTGCCCGACCCGAGAATCGAACCAAGGACCTCATGCGCAGTCGTCGCGCTTGCGACCACTAGACTAACACCGCAGTCAATAAAGTTTTACCTGACCTTTTAGAATACAGGATTATAGCTCATGTTTGAACAGTAAAACCAGCTTTATAATAACAATAACAAAAAAAAATCTTAGTTCTTATCTGGTTCGTATATGATAATGATTTATTAAAACTCATTTATCAAATAGCTGATAAATTAATGAAGAACCAAATATTGAAAAAAAATTTTTTTGCAGAGCCTTTTTTTGAGTAATTTAAGTCTAAAGGTGTACTAGCACAGGTATCACAAAAAACAAGAATTTGAATCAGCTGAAGCAGTGCATACCTATCATTGCATTAAATTAAATCCACTGTACGGTTGAGAGGACAGAAACAAAGCCAGATAATGGAAGTTTTGAGTTTTCATATCAGTTTTTTTATGCAACGTATTAATTAACGAAGTGATCTCTCGACCTTCATCTTTATTATTAAAACAGTCGTTTACAGTCTAAAGGTAAAAAGCGAGGTTTATTAAAACAAAAAAAATATACTTCATTAACATAATCTATTCTTGCACGTGTGATGTTGTTCTAGAATCATGTTTTATTTTGACTTGGTTTTTATTCAATCTAGATTATCTATTGATTAGAGAATAATTTATGGCCTGATTTAAAAATAAACACAAATACGATCATAAAATAGTACATTGTAATACAAGGGGCTAAAATGACCTATTATATACGAGGTAGTTTTACTACCGAGCTTTAGCGAGGTAGTAAATAGGAACCGAGTTATAATGGGATTTTAGCGCCGTGTGTTACACTGTACTTTTCACTTTGAGTGTGAGAAAAATAGTCAATTTAGTACAAAAACATTTATTAAATAATAATCACGTCAGATTGTTTTTACTTGAAGCTAAATGTGCGCATCACGCAGCAGCAGGTCGCGGCAGCCGGGGGAGAGCACGTCGAGGTACTCGTGGCTCAACAAGTCACAAGTACGAGATTTACTTTACGCCCTGGGGCCTAAAAGAGCCACTTTAGGCCCGCTTCGTAGGGCTATATTGGCGTACTTTAAGAGCATGAGAAGTGAAAAAGAAGTAAGTATTCAAGACTGTGCTGCCCTTTTAATATTGGGCTTTTCATATAAGGTAAGATACGCAAAAAAAAAAAATTAAAACTTAAATATGCAGCTCTGTGATATGTACTTGCACTATCTCATAATGTACTTGTCTTCTATTAGGCTATGACTCTCCTGTCAATACCGAAAAATAAGCGGAAAACATCGATAAATTTTATAAATTCCCTTTGTTCTCCCCCCTCGCGAATCCCTTGCGACAAACAAATAAAACTTGATTTGTGTTGCAACTGTGTAACTCATACACATGACCTATATACATTTAAAGACAAAACGAGAACGCGTAAACGTAGCAACTAGAGATGGATCAAGACCAACAGCAATGTAACAACGGGGCACAATTTGATTTTTAAATTACCACCCTGTTTAGCTAAATAAGTTTTTAACTACTAATGTTTGCTCTGATATTATTAAGTTTATTGTAGTAGACCATTATGTAAATATTATTATAAGTATACATATTACAACATAATCAAGTTTTTTTCACGATACATTTAAACCCTGTTCTTGACAGCTGTTGCGCGTAACAGGAAGTTTTTATTTTGCCACTTCTAGAAATCGGTTATCATGCATAATGAACCTCCTCATTGTGGGTTAAGATTTGTGTATGAATGTGGATGATTTTAGAAAAGCGGGAGGCCAGAACGACGTATGAAGGGAGGAAAAATAAGGCTCAGGCCACACAGAAAAGACGTAAGACGCAGACGGGGCGCGGACAGGGCACAGATGGGGTGCCGTCGCTAATTTTTAAAGCACATAGAAAAGACGAGGCACAGACGGCAGACGGGCAAGCGTCGTGTCCGCGCCCTGCCTTTTCTGTGTGCTTTGAGTCGCGATGCTTCTATACATTTTGTATGAAAAAAACGCGGAAGAGATATATGTCTACGCCCCGTCTGCGTCTTACGTCTTTACTGTGTGCCCTGCGGCTTAGATAGAGTTGTAAGTATACTATAATAAAATATTCGGATAAGCCTAATCACAGTCATTGATACCCCCCTTTGTATTCGATCGAATCTATTTTTAAGATGAATTTTATTACTGACTATAACAAAGAAAAAACAAAACATTTTGTCAAAATGTATAATTAAATAACCAAACGCAGTGTAGCTATAGTTGGTGCCAGTTAAGATGAGAATAGCGGTCATTGACCCACCTACATTTATTAACTTGGAACTTCTTAACTTGGAAAACCAAAAATAAGCCTGTTCAAGTCTGGAATCGTAATCTATTGTGATCTTCAATATAACAAAGAAAAAACAAAACATTTTGTCAAAATGTATAATTAAATAACCAAACGCAGTGTAGCTATAGTTGGTGCCAGTTAAGATGAGAATAGCGGTCATTGACCCACCTACATTTATTAACTTGGAACTTCTTAACTTGGAAAACCAAAAATAAGCCTGTTCAAGTCTGGAATCGTAATCTATTGTGATCTTCAACATTAATGAAAAACGATACATGGTTTATTTGTTTTGGTTCTAACGAAGAGATATTAGAGAAAGGGCAATGACCGCTATTCTCATCTTAACTGGCACCAACAATATAATTATCTATTTTGCAGCATATGTATACAACACCCGTATTGTAAGTATTTTCTCTTTTTTCTGGAGAATGAGAAACCTTTCACCCTATTCCTCAATTCTCTACCAACAGAATCAATGGAATAGATCATATCCTATCCTGTGGGTGCCTTGAGTGTTTAGGCCTTCAGCCAGGGGCAAGAACATTAAAACTAAGCGACTGCACGCTAAGAGCACCCCCCTTGTGGTACAATTGGGAGAGGACAGGAAGGGACACGCTGGATCGGAAAGGAATAGATCATATTGCACGGAAATAGCAGTTTGTTTTCCATTAAATGTTTCGTGATCTTGACCCTTACTTAGTAGTTGATGATTATTGTTATGTGATCATTAACGAGATCGTTACATCAGATGGTCATTGTTATCACAGCTATTAACTAATACCTGATGTCTGCTTACATAAAAACATTATAGCGCGAGATAGACAAGTGGTTTTGATTAGATGTTCGACTGATCAATCATACTTAGGTATTAAATAAAGATATTAAGGCGCCTCCCCGAGCTAATGACCTTGAACGAGCAGGAGCTTTTGTGGAGCCTACTCCTCTTTATCCAAAAGAAATACCAACTTATAAAAAATACATTAAATTACTACATATTCTTGACTCCAAAATTGTCGTTTAATTTTTTTAAGTAGCTTAATGTTTAATAAATCCCCTCACAACGAAACCACAGAAATGAGAAATAATGATTTATAAAATGCTACTCCTCGTAAAGTAACCATTATATTGATTTGCTACTTATACTAATGGATAGACAATTTAATAATGAACATAATTGTCATTTTATTTTTTCCAAAAGACGTAAACTTGATTTTATAAAGAATAAAAACCACTCATTTAGCACTATTCGGCCTGCAGTGACTGACGTAACAATCACTTTGTAGTGCAAGCTGATTAGAACTTTATTCTAACAGTATTTCAAACGAAGTTTGAACCACCACAAATAGAGTTGCTAATTTTGCTCGGGGAACCGCCTTAAATCAAGAAAACATAACATCACTGGGTTAGGCAGAGGTGTAACTAATAGTATACCCACATTTTGCAAGTTATGTTTAAGTCCCATGTAATATGGGGGCGCGCCTATTGCCACCAACCGGGCACAAATCCAGACGCCGTGGCTGCTTGCGACCACTACACTAACGAGGCAGGCAGGCGAGGGGGGTTATTAGATTAAAGAAATTACAATAAATTTACAAAGTTTCTAAGCTCATTAATTACTAACAAGTTCTACATGAATCCTTCACTATCTTAACAACCTGTGAGAGATAGACCATAGACAGATATTTTTTTTTCAATTGTAAGATTAGCAAAAAAATTCGACTATATAATTAGACACTTGTCTCTTTTTTGTTACTCATGATTAGTTCTCACGGTTAATGTATACGGAACCTATTTTTTTAAAGGTCATTAGACATATATGTTTTTATTTATGTTGACTCCATTATTCAGTGGACGGTAATTCATATTAATAAAGTTGATTATTAGTCGATTATTTATTTGCTATTTTTAAAACCTGATAATAATGATCTTTACTTTTGTGTATTTTAATTGACATAGAGCTATTTTGGCTGAGAATCGGCAAGCAACTCCACTCTATTTACGATACATGTATTTAAATATTTGTATTTCCAATATCTTTTAAGTATAGTATAAAATACTGGTGTGCTGGTGTTCGTAATTGTATTCCTCCTAAACGGCATTACCGTTTTTTTGTACTTATGGGGTTACCTGTATGGTTCTTTGCTTTATTTGGACCCGGTAGGTAGCTGTATTGTCGATAATCGGAATCCACGCGGAAGAAATGATAAATGATAAATTATGCTTATTTTGCAAGTAGGTTTTTACAAACACTTGTGAGTAAACTGTTTGGATTACATTTTTACTGATAAATAATAAGAACATCCACGTCAAAGATTTGTAGGCTCGATTGGTGCATTTTCTGATAGATCCCTTTTTGTATACGAGTTCATTTACTGTTTGGAACTTATCATGGTATCACTCCAATTGTCTTAATTAATTATTTTGGAGTGTGTTCATAAACTATTGCTAAAACTATGTATATTTCGAGGTGATATCAACGTGTTTTGTAAAAAAAAAAAAAACACTGTTAAGATGTGTTTAACGTAACTAGGCTGCATGTCGGGTTATGGGGACACTCGACCCACTCGAAAACTGGCTTTTGGTTTCGAGTGGGTCGAGGGATGAGTTTTCCCATAACCCTGCCTAAAATTTTTGCAATTTGCCTTATAATTTTTTTTTAAAAGTTATAAGGGTTTGAACGTGGCCGCGCCATCGAAACGTGGAGAACTGCGCGGCCACGGAGATCTTTTAAACTAAGCGATGCAGAGACCTGAAATTTAGGTAAATAACAGATTAAATTTGTAAAAAAAAAAAAAATATAAAAAAACATCCTAGGTTTATATTTTAGGAGCTGCAAGACTTAAAGCCCATGGCCGCGCCATTGAAACGGTGAAAAACACGTTATCGCCGATATCTCGCTGAAAAAGCATCGCAGAGTCTAAAATTTTTGTAAAACCTAGATTTAAATTTGTCAAAATTTGTAATAATATACGAAAAATCCTAGGTTTATATTTCAGGAACGGAGGTACGATATCGCTTAGAACCTTCTATCCTTATATCCTTGAGAAATAATTTCTAATACAATATGTGGAAAGCTTTCTGTAAACAATAAATCATCCTATCATTGGAATCAAATATAACAGCTCACAACTTAGGACCCATTAATGTTAATATTACGCGGTTCTCCTCGTTTCGATGGCTCGGCCACGTTCAAACCCTTATAACTTTTTAACCATAATTTTGATAAATTTATGGTTTTGGGAATCAACTTTCATAATTTTTTACAAAATCTTGGCATATTTTTTTTTAAAAAAAACGCCGTTGCCGCGCCATCGAAACGTACACACTAAGACGATTGATTAATATTTTTAACGATAATATTTAATATTTCCAAATACGTCTTTCTAATGTGTTTTGATATTAATTCCAAATTAATGACGCAAGTAAGCAATTATGTAATTTCTAATTTATTTCCAAAATTATCAATAAAGTTAAATTAAACCATAATAGTGAATTTTATTAAACGATACAAATTAAATATGATGGCTTAATTGTTCTAAAGATTAAGATAATATATTATTATATAAGTGCAAAGGCAGAGGTCATAAAATTTTATCTCGGTAGTAATTAAATGAATAAGCCAGCATAATGATCCGCGTGGAAAAAAAAACACCACTTTATGGTTTAACACAAGGGCGTAGCGAGGTACGGGCAGGTGGGGGGGCAGCTGACACCCCTCCCCCCCACCCTAGAAGATGCAGGAATGCTCACAAATCGTAAAGTAATATTACGTAGGAAGCCTATTAATAGATTAAAACAAAGTTGATTCTATTGACAGGCGAATTTTATAAGATTGTACTATGAATGGTTCAATCTAGATTTATTTTTCATTTTTAACGTAACCTGTGCCATTGATCATGCAGCATTTACCTTAGATATATTCATGGTTTGTTTAAGCCTGCCCCCCGCTTAACAAAATCCTAGCTACGCCCTTGGTTTAACATTAAGCATCCTTCTAGAAAAAATACGACTTAAAGCAGTTGGATAATTTAAAAAAAAAACTGGCCATCCCTGATTACAAGTATGTACCTATACTTCTGCTTCTCATGTACATTTATGGTTTCTTTTTATGTATTTACTTACTTTGTTAACATCGTAAAATAAGGAAAACATAATTATGAAAATTGTATCATCATACAACCGTCAATTAAGCACAATATTTTCCTATTATTAAGTTGTGTTTGAAACTAATTAACATTGTCACCATTTTCCTCAAGTTTCCTGTTTTAAATATCTTATGACACTGCCTTGGACTCTTTATGACCCTTTGATTTACATAATAGCAGAGATAATAAACATCGATTGATCGCGACCATAAATGTTGAGCCAATATTTAAAGCAATTATTGTAATTCCTCTAAGGACAGTTATACTGTTCTGAGTGACCCCAGAGTCAGTTTTTTAAGGTTCCGTACCTCAGTCGGCAAAAACGGAACCCTTGTAGGATCGCTTTGTTGTTAGTCTGTCTGTCTGTCTGTCTGTCTGTCAAAACCCTTTTTCTAAGGAACGCTTTAAGAAATCAAGTTGAAGGAAGACAAGCAAAATAAAATATACTTACTGAATATCATCCACAATGCATTTCTTGAAGCCTGTAACTTTTCCATTATAGAATGTAAAAGTCAATCCGTTGAGTGGAATGGACAATTTATCGATGGTAAAAGGATCCAGGACTGCCACTCCGAGCTTCGGAATGCCTTTGACGAATTCTGGGATAGCATCTTGGGTAGCTTTAATTAGGCAGGCTCTGGAGGTATCGTTGCAGGGATGAATGTAGTCCGCTGCAAATAATGTATTTTTGTCAGTCGTGTTCTATAGTGAATAGATTATATTTTATATGCGGTGACACGGATAACAGATGAATAAAATTGCACGTTCTGTGGCTGGTTTAAACGTATGTAGATGTTGGTATTACAAAGCTTATATGAATAAAAGATGGTATTTCAATAATTCGTTTAACCTATGTTTAAATTACACACATCAAAAATGTCTAGGGATCAAGCATTTTTATGCGGATTTCTTGAGATTGAGATGTGGCTTTGTAATAAATTTATGATTTTATAAATTTATATGGATCCTTTTTGGTGCATTTCATAATTTGAATCAGGAACTCTCAATCAAATTCGAGTAAAAGATGAAAATAAGCTGTCAATATTTTCCCTATAAAAACATACAACGCATTGAAGACATTATTAGTGCTACTGTTTCCCTACTACTGATTAAAACCAACGTTATTATGGAGCGGCGACGTCATTTAAGCAGGGAAGAAATGCTCAGAGCCGTGGGAATGATAGAAGCTGGTTCCCGGCAACGTACTGTAGCTTTAGCTCTGAATACAAGTCAGAGTGTTATCAGTCGACTTTGGACACGTTACCGAAGCACTGGTACCGTGGCTGAGCGCCATGGAGGACGGTATCGCTGCACCACACGGAGACAAGACCGATACATTCAAATCTTAACTCGAAGAGCTTCAACAATAACCGCCATGATGTTAGCCGTGAGGCTTCATCACTCTTCAGGGAACTTAATTAGCGACCAAACAGTCAGAAACCGCTTGCATGAAGTGAACCTTCATTCCCGAAGACCGCTACGGGTACCACCTATAGCAATGCACAATCGTAGGATTCGATATCAATGGGCTCTTGAACACAGAAATTGGGCAGAAGAACAATGGCGTTTCGTGTGCTTTTCTGATGAGTCTCGTTTTGGTATGAGACCGGATACAAGACGTATACGACACTGGAGAACCCCTGGACGCCAACAGCGATTAAAATCCTGCCAGGAAGTCCATCCTTATAGTGGTGGAACCATCATGGTATGGGCGGGTATTTGGATCGGCGGAAGAACTGAGTTGATTTGGATCAGAGGCAACCTCAACGCTCAAATTTATGCTGAGACGATTGTATCAGACGTCATCGTTCCTCTACAAGTGCAAATCGGTCCCTTATTTCAGTTAATGCATGATAATGCACGACCGCACACCGCAAGAGTTGTAAGACAGACTCTCGCCGCAGCTAACATCAATGTCCTGCCCTGGCCTGCTCAGTCGCCAGACTTGAACCCGATTGAGCATGCATGGGATATGCTACAGAGAAGAGCTCTGCCGAATATGGAGGGTATCCAGTCGCAAGAAGACCTTTTTTTGTTGTTGCAACGAACATGGGCGGCCATTCCACAGCGTGATTTGGATGAACTCATTTTGAGTATGCCAAACCGATGTTCTTGTGTTGTTAGTGTTCGCGGTAGAAACACGGATTATTAATTGTTTAAGTTACCCAATAAAATTTTAAAGAAAACTGTTATTTCAGTCTTTTTTTCGAACTTTAATGTTAGTGGTTCAAATGTCAAAAATCCCTTTATTAGGAAAATGGCAAATTTCTTTATTAATGCAAAGGTGACTTGGTTTATCGTTACTGTGACAAACGAAAACACTTTATTTGATGAATCCTTAAAGAAAATTTTAATTAATATCAATCAGGAGAAAAGTTATTGCAAAAATATATGTTGATCCCTAGATACTTTTGATGTGTGTATGTAGAAGATGACAATTATGGTGCCCGCCCAAAATCGTTTGAATAAATTCTGAGTGAATAAACAACACCTTGAATTTCTGCTAGCCTAGTACTTTTGGTCGCCAAAATGACGATTATAGTTAATATTTTGGAGAATATAATAAGTTATAATTTGTGTTAGATGAATTTATTTGTAACTAAAAACGTTTCACTTTTTGCTACCTGCGCGACGCGCGATTGCTTTCTTTCGCTTGCCATCGTATCCGATCGGATCCTTTCGGCTGATTAGCACACGTCAACACGGCAGGAATCAAACTATTTGACTTAAGGTGCAGAAACGGGTAAGTTCGCAAGCGACGATACGGAGCTGATCGTATGCGTCGACTTCCTGCCGGATGCGATCGGCTGTCGCCGCATTCCGTTCGTATCCTTTCCGATACGATGCGATGCGAGCTGGTAGGTAGAAATCATCCTATAGAGAATTATTTATTAGGACGTATAATTACCCACTTTCTGATTATACGTGGGAACTTAACAATGTCTAAAACTAGAGAAACATATAATGCATAAAAACGTTTAGTAGGGCGTTGACTTATGTCTTTCGGCCATTATTTTGTAATAAAAAAAATCTTAAATTTTTATATTTTATTTAGTTTTTCAAAAAGGTGATTAAAGCTTACGGTATTTTAATTAACCTTAATTAAAAGTTAACCGAGCTAAAAATAATGAATTATGTAAATGAATAAAAGTGTGAGAGGTAATTTAAATTTATGAATTATTCAACATGCTATTATTGTTGTAATGTTATTATGTCTTGCAAAATTTGAAGTTCAATGTTTACAGCTCGCGAGTTTGCTTATAAATATTTATTGGTGTTTTAACTGCATACAGTTTTCTTTGTTAATATAATTTCGATGAAACTTGAGGAGTAAGATTGATTTATTCTTCGTTCGGCCCACTGAGTTTCGTCCCACTTATCAATATCCTGGTTATTCCCAAACAATATGCTTCCTTCGTCCCAATTTTTTTTTTATTATTTCATTCCCGCTTCGCAATATATTGTACAGCTATTTAAAATTTATTTTAACATTTTGTTTCGCTCCAGAAGTTTTATCCCTATTAATTCATAATTAAGATTTATTTAATATTGATGATGTTATGAAATTAAGAAGACACACCATACTTTCGATGGATAAAGTCAAGGTTTTCGTCCAAGGTTAACCTGCACTGACAAAAAACTACAACTACTTAGAGAACTAAAAATTGCGTAGATCAACATCTCGGCTTCCAGTCTCACCGGATGCAGCTGAATAGTAATCCTATTCTACATCGAGCGCCTGCCTGTCTAACCTCCACAACCCAGTTAGTACTGGCTAATGCGATACCCCTTGGTAAGACTGTTTGTCAGACTTTCGGACTAGCTGGACTAGCTGTAAAGACTGTCAAAGATCCTTAAATTACAAATAATAATACAGGGTGTAAACAACCTGATCACGAAGCCGTCAACCAAGCATTCTGTACATCAACTGTAACTTAACGCAATTTTTTTTGCTGGGAAATGACTTTTTTTTTGGGGAGAAAAATCATGTTTTGTGGTAGAATGTAACACACTCAAAATATTGTCCTGTTGGATGGATTGTACGGTCGTGGAGGTGTTTAAAAATCTCACATAAAAAACTTGTATTTAATAAAAAAAACTTGTCAAAAAGTTGGAACTTTGATACCCAATGTCTCCGTAACTAGTTCCCAGGTATGGTGTAGAACAAAAAAATATCGCAACGATAGGGAAAACAAGTGCCTTTCGGCTTAGATAAGAGGTTTTTACACCCTTTATACGATAATGAACAACAGCCGGGACCAACGGCTTAACGTGCGTTCCAAGGTACGGGGGAAACTCGTTTTAATGGGTGGTCACCCGCCCACGGACCAACGGTTGCTATTGTTAATCCACGAGCTTCTCTACAAATTGCGTAAAATGGTTCAAATTGTGACCAGGGGTTGTAACGTACTAATCAAAAGATGTGCGTTATCATCATCATCATTTTAACTGAAGTGTTCTTCTGCTGATTTGAGTGCAATGGTGAAAGTGGTGAGTGTGTGGTGTTTTTTTTTTCATAATCACACGCATGAGTCAGCATTCACTAAACTGCGATCGCTAATCCACTTGCCATGCATTGCTATTATAGCCAACAAAACAAACAACAACGTTAACGTTGTTATAATAAGGTACTTTATTTGTTATGTATAACTAGCTTGTGCCCGCGGCTTCGCCTGCATGGAGTTCGGAAATGTCCCACAGGATTGTACTAACGGGATAAAAAGTATCCTGTATGTTAATCCAGGCTATAGACTATCTGTGTGCCAGATTTCATCCCAATCCGGTCAACAAACATCCATGCATCCATCCTCACAACCTTTTAAATTTATAAGAAAGAAAAAAAAGAATACGTATTTATTTAGCTTTAGCCGCAAGTGCACACAACAAAATAAGAATAAAATAAAAAATAAGTCACTTGAAACACAATAAAAAAAACTTAAAACTAAACGGAAAAATAAGAAGAGAAATAATATTGTGTGTCTCACGGCTACGCCAAATAGGCCCAGTTCAGCAAACTATAAGGTGATTAGTTTAGTAGGATATTAATTGTAGGCTATAAAGTAAAAAAAAAATACTAAAATAAATAATAATAATTCCAGTCTATTACTGTCCCACTGCTGGGCAAAGGCCACTTCTCATACAGAGAAGGCACGAGCATTGAACCTTACCAAAAAAAAACTACAATTAACATAATTTTTGAGTGGAGATTACGAAAACACTTTAATTATTCCAAAGCACACTTTAATTAAGTCAAAGCAGTAAAAATGGTTTCATATGTAATTGATAATATCTTTATAATTATATCATCACGAAGGTAGTGAGACGAATTTTTGTTAAGTGTGTAGGTGGTGTGTAAGTAAGTGTGTAGGTACTTCTATCTTTTCTTATTTATAAATTAATAAGGTAGATAATTGTCTTTGAATTTAAGATATTTTTAATCTTGACAGATATCTGTCACCGATTACTAAACATATTTTTTAATAGAGTCATAGATTTTCCAAAACGTTGATATTGATGACTGATCAACATAAAAAAAACATAGAATAAATAGTTACGCTATTTTTAACATTTTAAGCAACTTGGTCTGACTTTGATCGGCTGTATCTCCGTCAATATTGGGTTTGAAAATCTGGTTCACCTACGAACTTTTAGGAATTTTAATGTTCTTTAACTTTATTGTCCAAACTGGTTCAGAAAATGTGCTTAGGTTAAGAGATATAAGCGAAAAACTGAAAAAAGTCATAAAAATTATGTTTTATTCTACCCAACCTTCCGAGTGTACCCACCCCAAACAACCTATAAAAGTTCCATTCAAATAGTTCGGAATATTTTCCAGATAAAAGTACATAACTGCTGGACTACCAACACGATTTGAAATCAGAGCACTGTCATTGAAAATTTTAAGTGGAGTTTGAGTTTTAATACCAAAGGGTTACGTAGCATAAATTGATATTGAAAAAGAACTTACTTAGCTCTCTTTGAAACTGGATTTAGTTAAAAATAGAAAAAATTACCTTGATTGTCTAGTCAGACCTAAATGAATAAAAAATTTTTCATCGACCTTACACTGAATAATAACGTAATAATATTTTTTTTACATATTATTCTAAGAAACTAATTTGCATAGGTAAGGTTATTATGTACATTAAATAAAGACTAAAAATAAAAATAATATTAATAAAAGTTAAGAATAAAAGCTCTATAAAATATGTATTTACAACGACGACAATAGGACACTTAGGCTTCAAAGTAGTTAGTACTCCTCTGCATCGCTGTCATCCGGAAACGTGCCCAGAAGACTATTTGCATTGATTATGATTTCAAGTTAGTAGTTAAGTAAGTCAGGCTTAAAGTTAAGTTCAACAAGGAAGGTATTATTACTTACTGCACAAGTGCACTTCGAACTGCATTGCAATATGGGGTTTATTCAGAAACGCTGCTTGACTTAATATACGTTTTAACATTAATAAACTAGCTTTGCTCGCGGCGTTGATCCCGTTATGAACGGTAATTAACCCACGGGAGCGTTTTAAACCCTATTTGTAGCCTATAGCACTCGGGGATAATGTAGCTTTCCGTTAGTAAAAGAATTTTCGAAATCGGATCAGTAGTTCCGAATATTACCCCTTACATATAAACTTACAAACAACTTTTACCTCTTTAGAATATTATTATTACTATTAATTATTATAATAAGTATTGAATAGAATAGATTTATAGATGTATGGATAAGAAAAAAGATGTAAATCACAACCTTGAGCACCATGTTTGTGTTCTGCTTTAAAGGCAATCAGTTTTAAGCATTTTGGAAACTTGACTATCTTAGATCTAATCTACAACAAAGGGTTTAAGAAGAGCCCTAACGAATTCGAAAGGCACTTATTATCCTCGTCATTGCGATCGTTTTTTTGTTCTAGACCATATGTGGTAACCTTCTAGTTACGGAGATATCGCGGGTTAAAGTTTCAACTTTTTTACAAGTTTTTTTTTTATATTTGTTTTTAATGTAAGTTTTTTTTAAACACCTCCACGACCCCGGTACTATACAATCTATCCATCAGCACATTTTTTTGAGTGCAGTACATTGAGTTTTACCGAAAAACGTCATTTTCACCCCAAAAAAAAAGGCGTTTTCCAGCAATCTTTTTTGCGTAGAGTTACTTAGTTTGACGCACACCCTGTTTACACCTTGTATTCCTTAACGATGATTCCCTATACATAGAGGGTGAATTTTTCAAGTGGGCGTGGATGGCCAAATCTAAAACTATGAAGAATTGCGTAAAAAAAGTCAAAGGAGTCTCGGGCCCGATTTTGATAAAACTAAAATTGTGTCATAAAGATATATTCTTAGCCAGGAATCGAATCCATTGATTTTGGAAAATAAAAAACTGTATTATTACGCCATTCGATAGTGTCGCTAAATAATGATCAAATTCTGCGAAGTATGCAAACTTAATGATATGCCCGAAATTCCTTTGAGTATTTTTCGCTATACCTCATAGTTTCGGATTTGGCTCTCCACGCCCATTTGAAAATTTAATTCCGTTGGTCTAGTGAACACTTGCAAGCGCAGTAGCTGTAGTCCAATTTCCAAGCCACTTACTTAGCCAAGCAAGGCGTTTTTGGGTTTGCCATAAGGATTTTTTCAGTGGCAGCTCGTAGTCTGTATTGGTGCCCGATTAATAGCAATAGGCTCGCGCCCTATTACAAAAGACTAAAGTATAACTAGCGATACATGGATGTGCAATGAATACACCTCTGCTTAACCTTTTGAGGAAAAATAGGCGGAATGCTTTGTGTTGTTTTGTGTTCCTAAAGATTTTGATTACATTTACTTACGTACTTGCTAATAAATTTAGAAAAAATTCGCTAGATATTCGAAAATATCGGAGTAACTCTCCGATGTTATGTTTTTGAATATGTAGCTGATTTTCATATCGCTTTACCTGCTTTCTGCCAAATAACAATCGACAAACATACGACTTGAAATACGGCCCTGAAAATGACCTTTTTCAGTCTTCCTTCGAATAACATTCACTTGTAATCAAAGTTAAATCTTAGTTGAATATCAAGTTCTACTTCTGCGTTTATGGATCTAGGCCAAACAGCTCTGGTTTTGTTTCCGTAAATGCTTTAATAATTTATAATTAACTGATGGTCATTAAACTGACCGTGAATTATTTATTTATTTATTGGCCTATCTACAATTGTTACACTGTTTATCCTAAATAATACAAGCAATATGATACAAGCATAGTGTACAATATAATGCGATAGACACAGCATGCATAATAAAACAATATTATATCAAAAAATGAAATTACAATAGTAGTGCAGAAATAACACTTTCAACAACAGTGGGTAGTTTTAGAAACACAGTAAATACAAAGATGACAAGAGAAAAGAGAAAAAAGTCATTATGGTGAGTAGTTTTGATGGACCTGGCGCTTGAATTTCTGAAGTGTTGTAGAAAAAATATCTTTTGATTCATCGCAATTATTAAGAAGCCTGCAAATTCTGGGGATGGGGGAGTTGGATCCTGACACTGTTTTGCGGAATGGGGGACGTAATAGATTTATAGGGTGACGCGGATATTTGTGGGGTAGGTTAAAATTAAACTTACTTAACAACTGGGGGCAGTCTATTTTACTCTGAAGTATTTTAAAAAGAAAAATTAAATCTATATTATCTCGTCATTTTTCAAGTGAGGTCATGCTAAATTTCTGAAGACGTTTTGTTTAGCTCCGTATTTTTTTGTTTAATCCCGCAGAATAGGCAAGATGGTAAAAAAATCTTTTCTGGATCCTCTCTAACCTAAGACTATATGTTGCATAGTGGGGACGCCATACAACTAGGCTTCGCAGTATTCCAATACTGTACGAACGAGACTGTTAAAAAGATAAATCTTAGTTTTAGGCTTGCGAAAACATTTAGCATTACGTAACACAAAACCGAGTGTCTTTGAAGCTTTTTTAACAATGTTGTCCATGTGCGGAATAAAAGTTAATTTACGGTCCAGAAGGACTCCTAAATCTCTGACATCAACTTTACTGAGGTGCGTACCATTTATACTGTAATTAAAATCAACGAAGTTAGCCTTGCGAGTAAACGTAATTTGGGAACATTTTTCTATATTAAGTTGCATCTTATTATCATTACACCATTTTAAGAGTCTGTTCAAGTCATCCTGAAGTAATGTTGAATCGGCTAGAGAGTCGACAACGCGGACTATTTTCAAATCATCGGCGAATAAGAATGGCGTGGAGTTAAAGAACTAATACAATGAATGGAGGGGCTCGTGGATACTAACAGTTGCTCTGGTCGATTTTTAAGGTTAAGCAACTGTAACGAGGTTGGTCTATGAATGGCTGACTAATGTGACTACACACTAGATGCTGAGGTCCTCCGTACTCAGGAACGCAGGATAACCATCTCACTGACATTTATAGATCTATGAGCGTCGTGGCGGATTGTCAAAAGGCATGAAGTCTGACAACTTATCTTACCAAGAGGTATCATGTTACCAAGTAACTGGTTTGTGGAAGTCATATAAATTATGCAGTCGCTCCATGTAAAATACTAGTATTTAGCTGCGTCCTGTTAGACTGAAAGCCAACTCCAACGTAGCCGGGAAAAGTCTAGTCAGATGATTATGAATCCGACCATGAATGTTGGTGACTTTGCCAATGTTGATTAGTCCGGTACTTGAGCCGACAGTAGGTATTCTGTTTCCAGTACTGCGTTGGAGATTTAGTTTTTAAACATGTACACACACAAACACAGAGATGTGTTTTTGAAAAATACATTGCATACCATCGCCTGTAATCTTCGAAGGGGGAGAGGTGGCCCTACATCCACTCTAACTTCATAAGTTAAGTTAAAGTTGATTTTTTGCAGAGTTAACATCTCAGAATAAAAATGTCTTAGACTCAACGATTCATAAACCAAAATTAATTATATAAAAGTGATCTGATTTTAAAATTGATTCGTCACATTTGTTCCTGACTTACAATTTATTATCAAAGTAAATAAAAAATATTACGACTTTAGGGGGAGTTATTATGTATGTATCAGTGTATTATTCTCATGTTACTTACTTCCTTGAAATTTTAGAAAATATACCTTGACTTATTCTGATCTCTGCTTATGAGCAGAGATCGGAATAAGTCAAGCCAATCAAAAACACGTTAAATATTTCAGTAATAAATCGGTTTTAATTCCAAAAATTAACTGAAAACTCATATCAAGCGTTGGAAAATGATAAGAAAATTCAAAATGAAACAATAAGAAAACTTACGTGCCAGTTTCGCATATCCACTATCGCAGCAAAATACAATGAAAAAAAACAAAACACTACCGATTGCGGCTTGAAAACTCATTTTCGGCGTCCACAATGTCGAACAATTAAAGACTTACTCCAACTGTATCGTCGGCGTCGGGTAGAACAGCTATATATCGACTAAACGTAAAGATTACTTCGAGACCTTCAACTGCCGACATTGTAAGCGGACGACCGGTCTGAGACGAACCTCTGCGGTCGATTATCGCAATTAAAACTTCATAGATGTGCTGATTAGTAACTGGATATGACAAGACAAACATTTGTACAGATTTAGGAACTAAAAGACTTCTAAAAATATCTGTTTTTTACCATTTTTATAACCCTGTAGCGGTTTTTAAGCAAAAATAATCACTCAAAATTGTGTCAGTTTAAAAAAAAAATGTACATAGCATAGCTTATTAGATTTTTGTGAAGAAACAATATTACAATTATCATAATTCAATATTCAAAAATTACTCCATACCTTTGTAGTTTAAATAAAACAAAAGTTTTGTAGATTTCTTTGTTTGTCTTTTGATTTGATTTATTTGCCATTAGGGCGTTGATATTACACCAAACTAATCACTAGATAACCTTTAATTCTACAGGATGTAAACATACCCTATAAAAAGCCGTAAACCAAGCGTTCTGTACATCAAACTAAGTAACTAAGCAAAAATTATTGCTGGGAAACGACTTTTTTTTTTTAAATAAAAAATCACTTTTTATGGCAAAACTCAATGTAACGCACTCAAAACACTCAATTACGACGCATTTAATAGTAAACGGGTTATGGAGTTATTTGAAGTAAAGTTATGGAGTTAAAATTAGTATTTGCATAATATCACAATGACGGGGAGAACAAGCCTTTCGGCTTCGTCAAGGGTTACTTTACTTACACCCTTTATAATTCGGGCAAGTACCAACAAGAATTTTCTAATAATATGTACGTTCTAGATAAGCGATCGAAAGACGAACAAGATAATCTTGCCCTGTACATTATTGACATCGGCAAAGGAAAACATCGTGAGGAAACTGGGACTTTTAATTAATATTAAGATCATCAAATGACTCCTCCCGCTCTGGGCGGAGCGAAATCCCAGCATAAGGATTTTCTTTTTGTGAATCGAGTCATCTTGTTGTCACGAGATTGTAACCTAGCGCTGTGCCCCGAAACCAGCTGGCTTATTGTAAACCGTGGCGAATATGTAGATCTTATGCTGCTTCAACAGGTCGGTAATTTGTTCAGGATTGTTCAGGCCGGGTTGACAACTTGACAGTTGGCGACGCATCGCCACGGCATGCCTCGCCACGCCATATTTTGTTTTACGGAGGGAGTGTCAGACTTTTCCAGGCTAAAACCCATCCATGTTCCTTCATCGCTCTTTGTGTTCCGGGGCCACGGTATCTCTTTCAAAAAGTCCCGCAGCCCCGGAAAATGGCCAACCTGTCTTTAGCAAGCGCGGTGAAAAAAAAAGAGGCCGTAGCCCAGCTGTGAGACAGTAATAGGTTGGTATTATTCTTATTACATTAATTTTAAAATGACAACTTTAAGAAAAATACAGTTTTCGTAGCACCGGATTATAGCCAATCTATTAGCAGATGGAAACTGACAGCTGACATGTGTCATTTGCTTTTGACACAATAATTAAGTCGAAAAGAGATTATGTTGCTGGCATTAAGGAAGGTCGACAGAATTTAAGAGAGCAATATTTTGTCATTATAGATGATATTGTTAGCATAATGCCTTAAGAATATAGCGTTAGTCTTTGACACTGACATTCATTGTCAACGGGTGCAATCTAAAAAAGTTAGACACATACAGGGTGTAAGCAGACTATTCACGAAGCCGTTAACCAAGCATTCTGTACATCAAACTAAGTAACCCTACGCAAAAATTATTGCGGGGAAATGACTTTTTTTTTGAGGTGAAAAATCACTTTTTACGGTAAAACTCAATGTAACGCACTCAAAACATTATGCTGGTGGGTGGATTGAATAGTGTGGGGGTCGTGGAAGTGTTTGAATCTAACATTAAAATATGTATTTCAAACAAAACTTTGTAACGTTACATTTTTCTGGTAGGAGCTGTCCTGTAGGAGCTGAACTGTAAGGTCACACTGAGCACTCACCTACCTAACTTTCAGTCTGGAGGAGAGTACGGTTAAAATAATTAGTGACGGGGATGAGATAAGAGAATTTATTATTATTAAACAACCTAACCTCTATAGAGCCTACCTATATGGGCTGGAGCTATCTAACCCTAACTAGGCCAGAGAAGCCGGCGTACGGATCTGAAGATGAAATGGAGAGAGAGACAAGGGTTGTCAGACATCAGCTTTGGCAGCGGGGGGCCGAAGGACATCAGTCCTGAGTCTTCACCGTGGAGGGCCGAGGGACATCAGTCTTCTGTTATCGTAGCGGAGTGTCCAGGTTCTGAAGTCACCGACCTCGGAGGGGTAGGGTGTAGGGAAAGGGCTAAGAACCACCAGCCGTCGGAGTGTTGTTGCTTTCTGCCGATAATGATGTTATCGACGGGCTGTGTCCACATGGCGTCAGGGGTTATGACAGACGCCAGGGTTGGGCGTCGCCGGCTTGGTGACCCTCTGGAGGCGTCAAGGGTGAAAACGACGCGTAGCTTTGTTTCCTATGCCGACATAGCTTTTTATAAATATGCCAGGAGGAGGAAACTGCCCCACCATCAACCGATACTTAAAATCACAAGACTTCTTGACGACACGAGCACCAAAAGTAGACGGCTCCCGTCATCTCCAGATGATTGACATTTTATAATTTATAATGAATATCTAGAACATAATAAAAAGAAAAGATAATGAGGTCGATGTGATTTACCTATACGACCTACAACTAGCTCCAGCAATAAATTAAAAATAAAACTAGGCCTGTCACTCACTTACTAACGTAAACAAAGATTCAAGAGAGATAAAAATCTACAGAAAAACTTAAATAACATGATTTACAAGGGAAAAGGTATGCTAAGCCTCCAGGAAATGAGCATTAAGCTACTAAGAGAGGACGGATGCTTAAATTTTCAGGATAATAATTTCAAAAATGTAAGTATAAAAACCATGTAAAAACAATCATTACGACTTGTGAAAAAGTTGGAACTTTGACCCCCAATATCTCCGTAACTACAACGTTCTATGGTCTAGAACAAAAAAAATATCCATGGTCTAGAACAAAAAAATATCTGATGATGGGGAGAAATAGTGCCTTTCGGCTTCGATAAGAGTCTTTTTACACCCTTTATATCATACATAAAACTCACGCCTTTTTCCACCACAAATGCTACCTGACTTTGATCCTTACATACCTACTTCTTTCGCTTCATCCACGTTCTTAAATCTGCGGGCAACGGTATAAGCTATCCTGCAGGCCTAGCCAAGTTACAAACGTTTCGTATCGATTCTCTTTCTACAATAATAAACGCCTCGGCGTAAGCGATTGTAGAAAGCGCTAAGTTGGTAGCCAAGTTGACACGACTGAGTCGATCGCTCGTTCTCTAATGTCTGTAGAAAAAACCTACACTTTAGTCTATGGTGAGCGTTCCTACCAAAGAGTATAGCGATCAACATTGTAGCAACGATAACATTCTATTCTATTATATTTTGAACGATGTAAACTTGTCTACGAATTTTTTATTCGTTTGTGTTGTTCACGTGATTAAACGATAAGATGATGTCATTCCCATACATTTGATTAGTTTTCTACTAGCGTTAACAATTGTAGATTGTCAACTTGGCTAAGACTGCTGCTTATATATCCTACATACAAATTACATTTACAATTTACAAATACAATTAAATAACAATCAAATTACAATTTTGTAAGTTCGTATGTAGGATGTAATCTCCGGAACTAATGATCCAATTCTAAAAATTCTTTCACTGGCAGGAATCTACATTATTCATGGGTGATATGGGCTATAAATGATATTTATAGCATATTGGCCGAACTATCACAATTTTTACGGGCGAACTACTAGTCACTTACAAAAAAAGAATACTGATAGGTACTGGCAACTTCCGCTGCCATGTTCAATCATATCCCTTCACGACAATTAACTTTTCGCCATTCACTAATTAACACGAACACAGGTCAATCTCCGATTTGATGAACGCGGATTTTTTAGGACAAGCTTCCGTCACCACGCTTGATAGACAGGTCAAGATTCCAGTATCATGTTAGTAGTTCTACAGATTAGTGAGTTCAATTGCAAATGAGGTCCTGCGGTCAATTCCCAGGTCGGGTAAAGTGTTATTTTGTTTTTCCTTCGGGAATTTCTCAGTATCAGCTAAAGAGTCTGGGTTTTGGCCCGGTTGATTGCAATAGGCTCGCCCCCTATTACATGGGACTTAGTTATAAATGGCTAGATGTAGGTCTACTATAAAGGGTGTAAATAGACCCTTAACGAAGCCGAAAGGCACTTATTCTCCTAGTCACTGTGTTTTTTTTTTGTTCTAAACCATACCATACCTTCTAGTTACGGAGATATTGAGGGTCAAAGTTCCAACTTTTTCACAAGTTTATCGAAGTCGTCAACCAATTGACGGCTTCGTGAAGAGTCTGTTTACACCCTGTAAAGGATAGGTACACCTCTGCCTAACTCTTTGGGGATCTCAGGCATGATGTTATGTGTCTTCCCATGAATGATTAGTGACTAAACGAGAAATCTTGAAACAGTTAAGAGGGAACAGGGCCTGGGAGGAATTTGAAAAAAAAGGTATTTGAAGAAACTGTTACCGTCGCATTTCGTCATGCCTGCCCACCTAGAGTGCAATAGGATAGCTGCAGCTCAGACCGATTATTTCACAAAAAAAAATAACGAGATCGATGTTTCGTATTACCTTTTTTTCTTCTAAAATGAACAAAAAACAAACTGAAAAACTGAGCTGATTCAATTATTAGTTATTTTTCGATTAAAACATTTTCTGACATTGTTGGAGGGCCCTTTTTTACTTATTAGTTGCTGAAAAAAGGAAGTAACAGGGACGTGTCTACAGTAGATCTTGATTTTATGAAGAAAAAAGAACGATTGCTTTAGAGGCAAAATTTAGGAAGAAAAGAGGGGAATACATTTGTGTGGAAAATTGCAGCCCCTTCCCTCTTAAGTCTATAATAATGGGCCGGCTTTATAAATTTCAATCCGCTGGCATTTCAACTTGACTTGTTGCACATAGATCAATTCATTATTAATTCGGATGTAAGGAACCAAACCGTACTTACACAATCTAAATAGTAAAATAGCAACATTAACATAATTTTCGTAATAAATATTTTTATATTTTCATAATAAATAAGTATTATTTATTACAAAAATCAAAAAACTATTTTGTAATTATGACCTACCATTCTAATTTTATATCTGTTGATCATCGACAACAAAAAATAAAAACATTATGTTTGTGGTTAATGTTTGCCGCGGTCTACAATAGTTTCTAGATGTTTGTTTAGTTTCCTGTAATATAACCAGAATAATAAAATTTAGATTACAGTCAGTTTAACGGCTAATTAATATCAGTATCGAGTACTTAACTATGAATAAATTGCCCTGTTAACCTCGTCTTTTTAAGGTAGATATTTCATAAAAATGCAGGATTCTTTCTTGCGCAGGTAAGAAATACACAATTTTTTTTTTTTTTGTGACAGTTATTACATATTTTTAGATGGTCAATAAGCTTTAATGTTAAAATAAAACTATTTTAAAATATCAATATCTGTCTGTATTAAAAAATGGACTACTGAGTATAACATACTGAAATAGTTGAGGTAATTAGCAGTTTGTCTATGTGCTAAATAATTCTTCACATGGACTCTTCGATGCGTGAATCAAACTATACAATTTTGTCTTGTTTTTTTGATTTTGTTCTGGCCGTGAATTTATTTCCGTTACTTAATTGAATTAGTACCTACCTGCACGAGGTACAAAATAAACAGATTTTGAGTACTTCTGTTGTTTTCAGTAAATGTTTAAGTCAGAGTCAAAACTGTTAATCAGTCAAAACTACTTTTGACTAGTTAAAACTATTTTAAAAATAATTAACATTTACTTAGAAACTTAACTTAATTGGTTGTTAGGTTTTTTTTGTGACCCTTTGAAAAACATGTAATTCTAGGACTAGGTAATTGCAACTGAGGCGTTCTAAACCAACATATTTTTAACGCAGAAAATGCATTTTAACTTCATAAGGGTTTTGACTGACACCTGTCAAAAGTGGTTTTGAAATAATGATAGCAAAAAAATTTCGTCTTGATTTTCGAAAACGACACCTATGAAGAAAAAACCGAAAATTTTCGTCGGCGCCACTTTGGATTTTTATTTTGACCTCATTTTCATTATCAGCGACTCCAAAAACCTCGAAAACGACACCCATGAAGAAAAAACTGAAAATTTTCATCGGCGCCATCTTGAATTTTCATTTTGACCTCATTTTCATCATCAGCGACCACAAAAACCACGAAAATGACACCCATGAAGAAAAAACTGAAAATTTTCGTCGGCGCCATCTTGAATTTTCATTTTGACCTCATTTTCATCATCAGCGACTACAAAAACCACGAAAATGACACCCATGAAGAAAAAGCTGAAAATTTTCGTTGGCGCCATCTTGGATTTTCATTTTAACTTCATTTTCATTATCAGCGACCTCAAAAACCTCGAAAACGACACCCATGAAGAAAAAACTGAAAATTTTCATCGGCGCCATCTTGGATTTTCATTTTGACCTCATTTTCATCATCAGCGACCACAAAAACCACGAAAATGACACCCATGAAGAAAAAACTGAAAATTTTCGTCGGCGCCATCTTGGATTTTCTTTTTGACCTTATTTTCATCATCAGCGACCACAAAAACCACGAAAATGACAACCATGAAGAAAAAACTGAAAATTTTCGTCGGCGCCATCTTGGATTTTCTTTTTGACCTTATTTTCATCATCAGCGACCACAAAAACCACGAAAATGACACCCATGATGAAAAAACTGAAAATTTTCGTTGGCGCCATCTTGGATTTTCATTTTGACCTCATTTTCTCTATCAGCTACCCCAAAAACCTCGAAAACGACACCCATGAAGAAAAAACTGAAAATTTTCATCGGCGCCATCTTGGATTTTCATTTTGACCTCATTTTCATTATAACCAACTCAAAAACCACGAAAACGACACCCATGAAGAAAAATATAATATCAATAATATTATTAATTATTATAATAATAATACGCGCCAATAACCCCGGAATCATTATTTTAATCAACATACACCCAGCACTGGCCTGCAAATTGCACAAAACCTAAGGAAATTTAAATTACGCGGGCTAAAGAACATCCACCTTGAATCCTGGCCTTGTGTTGTAGCAGCCAATCATAGCCCAGCTACACTCGCAGGAGTTACCGCCCAAAAATGGCTGCAATCTATACATGTGTGCAGTTCATACACACGAAAATATGCACCAATTTGCCGCTGTGTGCGTAAATTTATCAATGGGTTGAAGGCCAGCAGACTATTTGCCTATAAGATGCGTCCGGCGGGTGAGCGTCGAGCTTCGTAGCAACTTCCAGTACAGTGTTGGTTACGTAACACGGGCGCGAAAAATTGCTCTAAGTATTCGAACAGGAGTTTGAACTTTTTTTTTAATATTTTGTACAAAGTGTTATTTTATTACATAGTTCATTAGTTATAATAATTGCCCCAGTTGGTAGGGTAGGCTTTGTCTAATTGCCTCTTCGTAGCGCACGCCCATGTCGGTCATTGAGTTACAAAATTATATTAAGTTTATTACAGTAGATTGGTTACATTACAGAAGACAAATAGGTATAATGTAGTCAAACAAGAAGCACAAAATTAAGTCAAGATCTAAATTAAAAATCAAAATCAAAAAGATCAAAAATTTAAACATCAATAAAGTATGAAATCTACATTATTAATGTGTATCGATACCTTTAGGCTCAAAGGGCGTAACGACTATTTTGGACAAAATGAGATTTTAATGCACTCATACTTGGTTTTTCGTCCTTGTTCGATTGGTATATTTAAAGTTTCGATATTCGCAAAAAAGTGGCGGATACAGATATAATTTTTAGATCGCTAAACATAGATTTTCTTTAAATTTGGGGCGTAAAAGAAAAATATTTCATTTATCATTACCGCAAACTTCGTAACAGGTAAACAAAATTATAAACCTTGACGTGTATCCTGTGATCCGTCTCTTTAGGTTTTTACGCCTCTACATATTTTAGAATTTGGTTCGTACTTGTCTTATAGGTACAACCCGAGGTTTTATCAAATTTGGTTAATAATAATTATGGATACAAGTGTAATGCATTTCCATATTATTTTCCTTTATTTATTTATTTACAAAAAACATTTTTAATCATCATCATCTGCCTAGCCTTTCCCAACTATTTTGGGGTCGGCTTCCAGTCTAACTGGATGCAGCTGAATACCAGTATTTTACATAGAGCGGCCTATCTGACCTCCACAACCCAGTTGATAGTGGGTAGTACGATACCACTTGAGCGGGTGAGGCTTTTGTCCACCGCGACAACATTTCGATTCATTCCCACGTCATCTAGGAAATATCCCCTGAGACTACATATTTCACGATTGTGGAGAATCATTTGAAAAGCCTCGACCTCCACACCTCCGTGGGATAAACTATGCAGTCTCATAACCGAAGAACGTGGGTGATGGATTTGATAATTATGTCATCAACAATGTTCATAATGTCAATGCAAAAATCAACTTAATTACCTAAGCTTATAATAAAATCATTGATAAGAAATGCCACAATCGTCACTTACATCACATATTGGACAAAAGGTTTGTAGCTTACATCGTTTGTTAGATAATATAATACAAAGAGACTGTAACTGCCCATTCTCTGGTCTACGGAGGCGCAAGGTGTTCTGCCTCAGACATTAGTCGCCTTATACGACACCCGTGAGTGTAATGGGTTGGTTCTATTCTACTCTGCCGGATACCACACGGCTATACTTACACCATAAATTGTCAGTTTATTTCGTGCTAGCTGTTGCCCGCGGCTTGGCCCGCGTGAAGTTTGGTAACCATCTCACTGGACTAAAGAGATATATAGTGTCCTACGTGTTAATCCAGGTAGTGAACTACCTATGTGCCAAATTTTATAATCATCACAATTATTAACATCACAACCACCATTATTATCACAACCATTATCACAATCACCATCACTATCACAATAACCATCATCATCACAATCACCATCACTATCACAACCACCATTATTATCACAATCATTATAATAATCACCATCACTATCACCATCACCATCACGCTCACAATCACAATCACAATCACAATCACCATCACAATCACCATCATCATTATCATCGTGATCACAACCATTATCACTATCACAATCACCATCACTATCACAATCACAGTCACAATCACAATTACTATCACAATCACCATCACTATCACATTTACAATCACTATCACCATCACAATCACCATCACCATCAACATCACAATCACCATCAAAATCGCTATCACCATCACTATCACAATCACAATCACCATCATCGTTATCACAATAATCACTATCGTTATCATAATCATCATCATCACTATCACAATCACCATCACTGTCACAATCACTATCACAATCACTATCACAATCACCATCACTATCACCATTACAATAACCATCACCATCGCTATCACCATCACAATCACCGTCACTATCACAATCACCATCACAATCACCATCACAATCACCATCACAATCACCATCACAATCACCATCACAATCACCATCACAATCACCATCACAATCACCATCACAATCACAATCTCCATCATCGTTAGCACAATCACTATCATCATTATCACAACCATTATCATCGTAATTACAACCATTATCATCACAATCACCATCACAATCACCATCACCATCACCATCATCGTTATCACAATAAGTATCACAATCACCATCACCATCACCATCATCGTTATCACAATCACTATCATCATTATCACAATCATTATCATCGTAATCACAACCATTATCATCGTAATCACAATCATCATCATCACAATATCCACCCTCGTTATCTAAATCATCATTATCGTTATCACACGAATCATCATCATCATCACAATATCCACCCTCGTTATCTAAATCATCATTATCGTTATCACACGAATCATCATCATTACCACAAATACCATCACTATCACAGTCACAATCGATATCACCATCACAATAACCATCACCATCGCTATAACCATCACAATCACCGTCACTATCACAATCACAATCACCATCATCGTTATCACAATCATCATCATCGTAAACACAATCATTATCATCGTAATCACAATCATCATCATCATTATCACAAACACCATCACCGTCATTATCACCATCACCATTATTATCACAATCACTATCACCATCAATATCACCATCACTGTTATCACAATCATCATCATCAGTATCTTAATCATCATCATCGTTATCACAATCGTCATCACAATCATCATCATCGTTGTCACAATCATCATCATCGTTATCACAATCGTCATCACAATCATCATCATCGTTGTCACAATCATCATCATCATTATCACAATCATCATCATCGTTATCACAATCATTATCCTTATTATCACAATCATCATCGTAATCACAATCATTTTCATCGTAATCACAATCATCATCATCGTAATCACAATCATCACTATTATCATCATTATCACAATCACCATCATTGCTATCACAATCATCACAATAAATCAACAATAACCCTGTATGGAAATCGAATCCACCATCTTTTGGATCTCAAAATAAATGCCATTTTCGTAATCTACACCCCTGATAATCTCGATATCGACACCTATATTGATTTTTAGACATTTCAACCCCATCGCTCCCCAACAGGGAATGAAGGCATTTCAGGTCCGCCACATTAAATCTTAAAATCGTTGTTTTTGTAATACACCCGACCCTATACACCATACAAACAATACCGATGTTGATTTTCAGACTTTGTTAGCCCATTTCCCCCTTTAGGGGTTGAATTCTGAAAAAACCTGAAACACTAATGTTAACTCAATTATCGATAGTACTCCTGTGAAGTTTCGAATAAAACAGTCTTCAATCTTGTTTCCCCATACAAACTTTTGACTCCCGTTTCATCCCCTTAGGGGGTACATTTTGAAAAATCCTTTCTTATTGCACCCCTTAACCTCATAAGGAACGTATGTGCCAAATTTGGAATCTCTAGACTCAGCGGTTTGAGCTGTGCATTGATTTATAGACTTTGTCACCCCATTTCCCCCTCTTAGGGGTTGAATTCTGAAAAAATCTGAAACTCATGTCTACTCATTTATTATTAGGAGTACTCCTGTGAAGTTTTTAATAAAATAGTCTAATTAATCTTGTCTCCCCATACAAACTTTAGAGCCCCGTTTCACTCCCTTAGGGGGTGACTTTTGAAAAACCCTTTCTTAGTGTTCCCCTAGACCACTTCAGGAACATATGTGCCAAATTTGGGATCTCTAGACTCAGCGGTGTAGGCTGTGCATTGATTTTTAGACTTTGTCACCCCATTTACCCCTATTATTTAAAATCTGAAACTCATGTCTACTCATTTATTATTAGGAGTACTCCTGTGAAGTTTTTAATAAAATAGTCTAATTAATCTTGTCTCCCCATACAAACTTTGGAGCCCCGTTTAACCCCCTTTTTGAAAAATCCTTTCTTAGTGCACCCCTAGACCACATAAGGAACCTACTTGCCAAATTTGGAATCTGTAGACCCAGCGGTTTGGGCTGTGCGTTGATAGATGAGTCAGTCAGTCTCTTCTTTTATATAGAGTGTAAAACACCTCTTAACGAAGCCGAAAGGCACTTGTTCTCCTCGTCATTGCTAAACACCAATCATTTCATCAAAAATCATTTTTTTGTTAAACACCATACTTAGGAACCTTCTAGTTACGGAGATATTGGGGGTCAATTTTTTTAAATATAAGTTTTTAATATAAGATTTTTACTTTAAACACCTCCACGACCCCCGTACTATTCAATCCATCCATCAGCACAACGTTTTGAGTGCGTTACATTGAGTTCTACCACAAAACATGATTTTTCACCCCAAAAAAAAAGTCGTTTCCCAGCAATAATTTTTTCGTAAAGTTACTTAGTTTGATGTACAGAATGCTTGGTTGACGGCTTCGTGATGAGGTCTTTTACAACCTGTATATTTAGATGAATTGCTTTTTTACTCTTAGCTGTTTGTGCAGGAGCTTTTTTATTGGCCGACTGTTTTATATATTTTTTTAGGGTGTATACGAAGTCTATCTTTTTATTTGTTAGATTTACTTTATACATTATTCTACCATGTTCTTTATCCCAAAATTCTAACAACTTCTGTCATTTGCTTTTTTTATAGCTCTAAGCACAAAAAAGTTATGTCGGAAAACTGTTTTATTTTTTTGTTTTTTGGCTTTCCTGTTAAGTCGTGTTTTGGCGGATATGCCCTTGTAGCCTTACGCTTCAGTTGTTTAGGATCGTTTTTTTCGAACACTTCGTTACGATAATCGAATGATCGATCGGGGATCGTTTGCAAAAAAAAAAAAAACAGAATCAAAATAAAAAAACAAAGTGCTCTCGTAATATATAATCAAAATGACTGGTTTGGTGAACTTTGTAAGAATTAATTCCAGTCATAATAATATTGTCATTATTTTTATCTTCTGAACAAGTCTGGCTATGCTAATTATTATGTTGCCATTTAAATACCAGTCAAGATCAAGTCTATTATTTCTAGAAGCTATTAATAATTACAGTTAAATTGTAGGCTGAAACGGGGCAACGAAAGTATACTTTGTTAACATGCCTGGAGTTGGCTAATAGCAACAAATACCTCTACAGAAACTTGTACAATGTTTTGCCTATTGTCTAGTCGTCGTCATACTCGTCCGTATCCAAATTGATTTTGGGGTCGGCGCAGCATAACTTCTTCTTCCACCCTTCTCTATTACTCGTCATCTCATCAGACACCTCCTTTCTTGCCATATCATCCTGTAAACAGACCATCCATTGATGTTGCAAAAATATTAAGTGATCGTAATATCTGTCAAGTCGAGTACTATTTACTAACCGGGTTCAAATTTGGCCTTCAATCTGCTTCTGCAAACTTTCTATGATAATTCCCCGACTTAGAATGAAAACCAGCACCCCAAGCTCAGTAGTCGCGTTATCATCACTAGATCAAAGGAATAGGTTCAGTTGGTATGAAATTATCGCTAAACATCAACATTCTCTTGCCCTTTTTTCCAATTCGTTTGGGGTCGGACACCTATTTTCTTGCCATATCATCCTTTACACCGTCCATCCTTTGTTGCTTTGGTATTTCGCTACTCTTGTACTCATCCACATTCATACTCAAAACTTTCCTCACAAAATTAACGCTGACAAAACTGTCTACGGAAAAAAAATACTTATATGAAAAACTCTTCCATTTTTTAAGTCTAGCTGTTTTATCAACGTTAATCATTCCGATATCAAAGCACTTCCCCCTTTCCCACTGATCTGTGATAGGTCTTGGGCCACTCCACTATGTACATGCTGTTGTACAAATGTCTTTTTCACTCAATGTTACAGTTACACTGCAACTTTGTAGTAAGCAGTTTATAAAATATTCCGTCTTAGACAAATTAAACACCAACATAGAACCCACAGTCCTACACACATGTATAATATATTCAGTATAATCAAAACCCGTGTTCTTGCTACTACGAGTACAAGCCGGTAGCTCCAATAAATTAATTTGTGACACAGTTAGTTATACATTCAGAACCTGTGCCCCACAATCAGCGCAGGAACTAAATGCAAAGCGTTTTACAAACTAGACAGGGTACATATTGCTCTTGTTTGAAACATGGGGCATTATTCATTAGGAATAAAGTTCTTGAGTGATTATAAAGGTTCATGTTTTAGTAGGAGAGCTTGCGTCATAGTTGAGGTCACTGGTATAAACAAACTAGGTTCCGCCTGCGGCTTCGACCGGACATTTGTTTTACACAATATCATTATAAGTTAAAGCCTATGTGTTATCCTGATGAACTATATTACTGTAAAGATTCATCAAAATCCCTTCAGTAGTTATTGCGTGAAAGTGTAACAAACATACAGTTCACACAGTTCAGTATGTACTGCTTGCTATTACCGCAGAATATATAATACTATTACTTAAAATTTCGCTGTTATTTAGCTATTTATTAACTCGAAATCTATCAATAATCACGGAACACACATGGGGTATTTTCCAACATGGGACCGGGCATGACAAATATTTTTTTATGACGTCACTGTTTAGACCAACCTGTATAATGTTTTTTTTTTTTTTTTTTTTTACTTAATAAAAATCATATCTTTGATAGGGAAAAAACCAAAATAGTCAAGTTAGCTCTTTGTATTTATTAACATAAAATAAGGTTATTACTATAAACACTAAAATAAAGTTCAGTTTTTTTTTTTTAAGTTTTAATTAAAAAATATATAATTATATTATGTATATCAATGAATGACGACAATCTTCATTGGTACTGAATAAAATAACGTTTTAGTGATATTTAAATACACAATAATAATGATATTTCATGCAATTAAAATTGTCTTTCACTGTACACTTATCTTAGACAGGTGGCAATAATACTTCAGAATAATAACATAAGTATGTATTTAAAATTAAATTCATGTTTCAATAGACCGTATCTTCTTCAGTTTAAAGCTTTATTTATTTATGCATCATTCAATTGTGGTAAGTTAATTAATATCTTTAATTTATTTTAGCCTCTTGTTGCAGTTCCACATTTGATTGATTGCCCTCGATACGGGAGAAGATTTGTCTATTATAATTTCTCAACAAATCAATTTTATGAAATCATTGTATAATAAAACACTAACCAATGATACATTCATGAAAAACATAACAAAAATCGGCCAATTACGCAAGTTTCTAATGCAAAAAGGTTATACTGTATTCGATTGGTTGTTTTGGGTTTTGGTTTTGGGTTTTGATAGGCTTGTGTCCTGAAAAAATCTAATTAGTCCGTCCATAAATTATCGAAAAATATTTGACACGTATTTTTTCTTTTGTTACGTAAACCAAAATTGACGAAGATACGACGCTTTTAAAATTCTCAATACGTCACGCCGTGCTATCATTTTTAGTGCGTTGTGACGTCACGAACCCCCACTCTCGAGTTTTGATGCATAAAACGCATGAAAACTTTTCAATTTCAACTTTTCTTTGTCAATTTTCATTGATTTACAAAAACAAAAACTACGTGTCCATTATTTTCCAAAACTCTAACTGACGGACTAAATAGATTTGCAATTTATTGATGGTGGAAACTAGCCTATTATTTTGATCTACCAACAATAATACATTGTGACACGGGCAGCATAACAATTTCTAAAAGTACACGTACCTACTGATTTTACAAAGCGAAGTTTCTCTTAATGATTAAAAAAATGTACACTATTTACAATAAAAATAATAATTCGTTTAAAATTATACAATTCAAGTAAGAATTTATAGATTTTTTGCACGAACGTTACTTAAATAAAAAAAAGGTAGTCGAGCCAAAACACACAGGAATTTTGGCTCGACTACCCGAAGGCAAAAATATGGTACAAATACTTAACATAATTGAAAAAACATGTCCTGAATATTCTTAGAAAATAAATATTTGTCAAGGAGAAGTAAATAGTTATAGATAAACAACAATTTGGTCCTTTGTAAAGTAAATTCAGTAACAAAAGTAAGGCATCACAAAACACAGTTTTGAAAATAGTATTTATCTTTTTGTTTCTAGTAAGGCTGTTGCAAGAAATAATCGATTAGTGAGTTTGTTTGATTATTCTTATAGTCACAGTCTCTTTGGAATGGTAATTTAGTCGAATTTATTATTATTTGTTACTGCAATTAATCATCAAAGAAAATGAATACCTTGACTTGGTGTTCAATATCAGACATAAATCATCCACGTTTCTTTTTCCTCTACCAAGTATCTATTGTTTTTTACAAATCTCTTAAAAATGGAATGTGCTTAAATATTTACTTAGCTTAGATAATTTTATTGTTTTAAATCCTTAATCGTCTTTTACGAGAACTCAGTTAATTACGAAAATATATGTACCTGTCATAACTTTATCTATTTTATTAATTACCCACTTATCTTCTCTTGAACTCTCAGTTTTCAAAGTAAAATTGGATTTGTTTTTAACCTTTTCTCAATAACACGGAGCAATAAGATGGATGCATACATTGGTACAGAAAAAAGGTTCATGTTGTCTCAACCAGAGAAGTGCTTTGAGATTTTAGTATACCTTTTTTTGCTTTCTGATATTAAATACCGAGTTAGGTAAATACAGAATTAATACTTGGTAAGTGATAAACTACACGCCATGTCAACAATAATTATTGTAAAGCTGGTTGTCAAAGTTAAAACGGACTTACTCTATGCTAAGCAGATGCACTCAGGACATTTTTTATGCAGCTTTTTTATCGAGCAATAAACGCAGGTAGATGATATAAATACAAATGTAGGTAGTTTCTATACAAAAAAATATTATACAATTTAAGGTTTTGTATCATAACTCATCTTTGAACGGTACTTATCAATACTTAGGTATAGGCACATATAGTAGTTCATCATACGGCACTGCATCAAAGAACTTTTTCGCTGTAGTGACGGTGACATTTAACGCGAAGTCTACAACCGGTTGCCCGAATTCTTCAGTGACTATCCGCCAATTTTCATTCAGGAACTGCAATACTGTGTTGCCTGAAAAAAGACACAGCACCCATGAGCATAGTGAAGTATTACACAAAATTTTAAGTCAACTAATAAAAGTCAAAGAAAAAACTTGAGCTGTACTTTCGCGTAAAATTTCCATTTTCAACAGTTCAGATGATATCGTAGGAGGAAATGACAATGGCAGGAAATATTCAGAGTTTTAGGATATGACGTCATTTATTTAAAGACCTCACTTCCTTAACAAACGTCAAGAGATATTAGTAAAGTCGAGGAGTTCCATTTAAGTTTCATTAGCTGTGCGAAAAAACAGCTAATGGCGAAATAAAATACAGAGCAGAGCTTCGGGACTCCACGTGGAAATGTAATTTAATTTTAATTAGGAGTAAATTAATTTATATTTAGGAATTAACAATGCTCGTGTCGTTTTTGATCATGGTCACGCTTCTATAATAATATAGAATAGATTATAGAATCAGTAAGCTTAAATAAAGTAAAAATTGTTTGTGCACCCTGCTCAAATTAAGGGAAATCTTTTACGGTAGCCTTTAGATTCTCGCATCCACCAAAACCTCAGATGAAGTGAGTGAAGGTCCAGTTAATTCGGTATGTTTAGATTGCGGACCTCCTTTGGTCGTCAGATACTGACAGATCCTTTATTATCTCTATTCTCAACTAGGATCTAGGACTACTTTTATCTAAGTTTTAGATAATTATACAACCAAATATACTTCAGGATATTTTGAGATTGCACAAGTTGAGTATGTCATAATAACCCTGAACCCTACCACTATGTTGTCCTATTTAACCCAAATGATAATGATGTTTATTTTGCAAGTAGGTTTTTACAAACACTTTTAAAAGTCATTTTTTAAAACTAGATGGGGCCGGTTTTTCGTAACTGCATGACTAGTCTGAGAAGAAACAGCCGAAACAAACTCAGAGGTCATAGTCTCTTTTGAAGTCCAGACATAATCTTGCTCAATTCACATGAGGACCATGCAGATTAGTGTCAGAGATGATCTTTTGAAGAAAGAACCACACAGATTTGAGTGGACCTGTCCAGTCAGTGCAAGCATTTGTCAGTTATCGTGTAGCTCGTCTTATAACTCAAGGAACTCAACGAAACGACGAACAATACCAAAGGAAGGACATTTGGGTAGGTCGGTCAGAGTACTCAAACTGCCAGACAGTTGTGGGAAAAAAAAAAAAAATGTGACCCACATTGGTCCCCACATTCACAATAATCAAATTAAATAAAAAATAAGAACTTTCCAAAAAAAAAAGGTTGACTGGTAGAGAATGCTTTGTGGCATTAAGTCCGCCTATGTGTACCACTATTGTTCATTAAGTTTAAATAAATAAATAAATCAAATTGTCCAATCTTCTTTTTTGTTTATCGCGTGGTTAGTACCTAAACTGACGTCTGTGTTTTTATACCGCCCATGGGCCTCTGACTTGACTTTACATGCCGTCAAGAACTATTTCTTAGGTATGCTGGCAAACTCACGATGTTTTCGTTCACCGAAACAAGTGATAATTTTTACAATTAATAAAGTTTCCAATAGAAACTATAGAAACAAACTTCTAGATACTTACTTAGTTCAGGATTGCCTTTGAAAAGGTTGTTGATCGTATAGACGATTCTCTCGCCGTAATCGAAGGTGTACTTGTAGTTCTTTATCCCGAAGTGGTCACGACCTTCGGCGTCCTTGAAGTACTTCGTGTTTATATTCAGTTTGATGATCGAATTTACTAGAACATTAATAAATTGACGGTTAATGTCAAATCAATTTGAATAAACCTGTACTTGACTCAATGTCAGGGCAGTTTTTATATGGGAATTAAAAAAATCCATCAATATAGCTGTCATCTAAGCATACTGCATATCAAACCAAGTAACATTGTGCAAAAAATATTGCTGTAACACGACTTTTATTTTTTTCGTTCTATTTTGACACCTTCTGGTTACGGATTCATTGGACGATAGGTACACAGTTTTTCACGCTGCTTACGTTATACACGCAAAAAGTTTCCTTATGAACCAGATGCACCTGCGCTACGCACCTAAGCATGCAACGTTACAGGGATAATAGGATATTTAGAATTCAATTTAAAAAAATATATATTGACTCCTCCTTCAAGTCAAGATTCAGTACAAAAAAATATGGAATGCAAAGTAAAGGTTAGAATGGCAAATTTCAACGATCATTAAACTGTTACCAATAGCTAAGGCTATTAGGACAAATACAATAGGTAAAGTGAAACACTACAAGCAGCCAAGATGGCCTAAAACGTGTAGAACACAAGTGCACACTAAATGTTATGTTGAAAATGTAAAAGATCAATTAATTAATTCAATTTTATTTCAAAATAACAACTTATAACATTGTTTCCCATAAAACTGTTGCTAGGGTCAAGTCTAACAATCAACCACACTTTATTATGATTATCCAAATAATTAGGTTGCGAAGGTCAGTCTTTTTTTATTTATCAATCATGGACTGGCAAAGTTTACAGCAAAACCCATCCAAATTCAGTCAAATATTCGTGACACTTAACTTAAAGTATTTATTCGAAATGGACAAAGTTACAGGCACTTTTGAATTATCAAAAACAAAACAAAGATGAAGTTACAGTCCAACAACAAGGAATAATAACTTTGAATGAACCGTAGTTGTACATTACAAAAGGTAACACCATGAATACTCTTTTTTAAAATAAAAAAATATTTGTAACAAAACCTTAGTTACTCGTAGAACATGAATTGCTAAGACTTCACCAACAGGCACATACGATAACGAAACAACTTTCAATATTTAATATTCGAACGAATGCGATTTCTATTTCATCGCGAGTTGGCATTGTATCCGTTTATAAAATACGTGAAGGCATTTCAGTGATATTTGCAATTTATTTTCATGTAACGTTAGCTGAATGTATTGCGTTTCTTAGAATTCATGCTACGACACGACAATTTGTTTTACTCGTGTTTCCCGTGGGGTGTTCGGTTTATTTATTTTGTTCTCTTCGCCGCCTACGCGTTAATTAGTTTGAGCAAGAATGCATGGTTCTCTGTTATTTCCTTTGATCTGTTTGACAGTTTGTTACGCGTGTCTCAGGATTCGGGTCAAGGAGAGAATTTAAAGTGGTAATTTTATATTCGATTGTTCTTGTGGTGAGATTTAGTCACAGCAAGAAGTAACTCAAGAGCTATTTTAAGGCGCTATTTAGACAGTGTTGAAAGAAACTGATACAGGGTCCGAAACTTTCAATAAGAGAAAAAAAACATATTAAGGTTTACCATTAGTTAAAAAGAATGCTCCTTTTGATCAATATTTTGTTTTGAATATCTTTCTATTTATTCAGGTGTTGAACACAAGAATGACCAAGGACTTTGGTCTTTTCATCATCATCTGAGCCTTCGGCTTCCAATGGATGATGAAAAGACCAAAGTCCTTGGTCATTCTTGTTAACCGGATGCTAACTTTGGTCTTTTGATACGTGGTTATTGAAACTTCTCAGGTAACAATAAATAATTTTTAAAAATAATTCTGTCAATTTTGGTTAAAATCGAAAATAAGTGTGCAGAGAAATAGACATTTTGTTCAAGTACTTACCAATTTTGATCTTGGAATCCCCTTCGCCGTTGATAGGGAAGAGCAGTAGTCTTCCAACAGCTGTATATCTGCCCTTGATCGTAATGTTGCATCGCACGTCCAAATTGAATATATTCTTTTCTAGTATTGCTCTGAAAAGTAAACGGCATGGTATTTAAATTTTCGGGTACAATACTATCTGGATGTTCTTGTCTGGATGAATTTAACAACTAAAATATCCAGAAAGTTTGAGTTTGTTTATATGAGCTAGGCTAAAGATAAGTGTCACACATCATCATTAATATAGCCTACAGCAGTTCCCTGCTGGACATAGGCCTCCTAAATCGCACGCAATTCGATTCTCAGTAACTCTCATCCAGGTGCTACAAGCCACTGAGAGACGCCACGGCGTCCTCACCTTCCGCCTGACGCAGGTCCTCACCGGACACGGTTGTTTTGGGAGGTTCCTGCACCGAATCGGGCGGGAGGAAACGCCCGGGTGTTTCCACTGCGAGGATCGACCGAAGGACACGGTGGAGCACACGGTGGAGGTGTGCCCCGCGTGGGCGGAGCACCGCCGTGTCCTCGAAGCGGCGATTGGCGGCGGCGACCTCTCGCGTCCGGCCCTGGTGCAAGCCATGGTCCGGAAAGAGACGGAATGGGACGCCGTCACCACCTTCTGCGAAGCAGTAATGCTACCACGCGCGCCTCAAAGAGAGTCAGCAATAGGAAGGGGTCCGTAAGGACCGAAGCCTGCCGGGGTTGCGGGACTGTTCGAAAGAGATACCGTGACCCCGGAACACAAAGGGCGATGAAGGAACATGGATGGGTTTTAGTCAGTAAAAGTCTGACACTCCCTCCTGCTCCGCCCAGAGCGGGAGAAGTCATTTGATGATTTCCCATCCGAAAAAAAAATAAAAAAAAAAAAAAAAGGTGCTACAAGCCACGGGACCGGTCAATGTGGCGACATTTGGGGGAGGCCTATGTCCAGCAGTTGACGTCTTTCGGCTGAAGTGAGTTAGTGAGTGAGTGAGTGTGAGCTAAAAACGATCCTTTAAAGAACCATATTTTTCTCAAAATCATCTTTATTTACACAATAAAATTACATAGCCTAAAAGTTTTAAGCAACTTACTCTGTATTCTTCATTTATAAACAGAAATGTTTCTCTAAGCCTTTTTATCCCACATCTCAGAACCCTTGGAGCCATATAACAATAGGAAAAACAATTTAGATATGTCATACCCTTTTACCCGACGACAACATAATAAGCTCCATACTTCGTCCCAGAAAAGCCTTATATGCGGATAAACGGTTCCCCGTCTATCCTTGAAAGTACGTTGGCAAGTGCTACTATCTTCTGCATCTAAATACAAGGACCTTTTTTGAAGATTTTGGTTGATTTTGAAAGGATTTCTGAATTCTTGAAGTTTTCTTTGAACCTCAAAGGTCTGATACTGTTACCCTAGGGCTGTTTAACATCTGTTTTGCTTGGACAAATCAAAAGCCGGAATAATCAATGTTGTTTGGAACTGTGGACGTTCTTTGATTTTTTTTCTAAGTAAGCTTTACAGGTATAAGTATAGTTTGAAATGTTTTCAGAGTGTATTTTTAGTTTTAGTAACTTCTTGGAGTAGCTTATGGGCGTGTACGCTGTTGGATTTCTAAGTTTCGGTGCCGGGTATGGAGTTTTATTTACGGCCGTTTTCTGTACCTTACTTACGTATAACTATTAGTTATTATACCTACGTTACGTAGCCATTGGTGTTTCTATAAACAAAGTTAGCTTGGAATATCCTATCCGCATCGCCTACCTGTCACTCGGAGGACTGTAAATCATAGAAAAAACAAAGAAAACTTTTATAATACGTTTTATATCTAACGGCCCGTAAGCTTAATGTCACACAGTAAAATACCAACCTTCCGTTACCTGTGAGTAAGTTATTGAAAAGGCCGTTAGACATTATTTAAGTGTAACCTAGTGTAAGTTAAAACGAGCTTATGTTATGGCCAAGTTTAGCTACAGTATAAAAGTTTATTAGTGACCATGTAATAATATTATTTATCAGCAAGGTCTTCAAATTGAGCAGATTAAACAATCCACCATCGTTATTTCATAAAAAAAAACATTTGTCACATCAACATTCATCCTTGAAAAGTCCTTTTGTTATTTTGTGGTACTAAAAACACAAAAGGTTTCGTCAACCCACTGTTTCGTGAGAATAAAACCGCATTGCTGTGGTGTAGCAAGGTTTCCTTGGTCGTTGTAGTTAGGTAAGTGCTACTTTTAAGTAGCATTTTAGATTGCGACACGCGTTAAAAGAAAATTAGTTTAATGGATGAGTTGCCTTGTGATATAAAACGAGAATAAATGCCTTGGATTGTTTGAAGATTTATGTTAAAAGGGAGTTGGTTTTCCAAGGTCATCAATTGAGCTAGATGAAAGTGGTTTACCACGGTTTTCTCCGATTTCTTTATTTTTTTTTATTAAATATGTCTTTAAGAGACTCTTTTTATTTTTTCACATACATACATAAATAAATTTTCGCCCTTTTTTTCAAGAGGGATATACAATAGCAACTACAGAACCCGCCACAATCCTTTCATTCTCGTTTTTTTAATGGCACAAAATCATTCTTAGTCTAGTTTATTTCGATGAAACTTGCAATATCTAACGAGGGTGAAAAATCGGATCATTCCCAGTCGTTCTACCGCACAGTTCTACGGTAGAACTGGATCATTCCCACTTAGATGTAGCAAGGTCTCATATCTGGGAAAATTCGTTTTCTCTATTAAGCGATCCGAAGTACTAAATGTACAAACGTGTTTACTGCCAATCACATTTAGTACAATAATACGGTGCTTAATGTTCCACAGACCAGTCATCGCATTGAAATTCATGTCCAAAGTCCAGTTTAATATCAAGTTCAAACAATACTGCAGAACTTAAAGACATTGCCGTTTGCTGCTCCGTGCGATACGATAAAAATGCAAGGCAAACTATAGCTTAATATACGTAGTTTAAAGTTCAAACTTTGAAGCGTTAGTGTTCTTTAAAGTTTTTTCATGATTTTCCGGTCCATAATCAGAAAGCAGATTTATTTGACGTTTTTCCAACGCTAGTTGATTGCACGACTGCGTCCTTGGTGCATGATATTCTGGGCTCGATTCCCAGCTTGGTCAAAGAGCTATTGGTGTTTTCTGTCAAGAATTTTGCAGTAGCAGCCACGGAGTCTGGATTTGTGCCCGGTTGATGGAAATAGTTTCGCCCCCTATTACATGGGACTTAAACATAACTGGCGAAACGTGGGTGTACTTAGGTAAACCTACTTAGCTCTTGTAGTTTGATTTTGACTTTGTAGATGTCGGGGTAGTCTACAAAGTCAACTTAAGAGGGCCCTTCGGCGCGTTTATCGTCAACGCGAGCATGATCGAAAAGCTTGTTGTTTCATCCGATTGTGGCGATATTCTTTCAACTCCCCTGTCTCACCTAGTCTAAACCCCGCACTACTCGCCTCCCGCGCACCTCGTTCCATCTAACGCTATAACATTGAACGAAAAATAGTGTTCGAAAATTTCTACTTGTTTCAGGAAATACGTGTTTTTGAATAAGTCTTACAAGTTTGTAAAATAAATATTTGTCATTTAGAATATCTCTCCGGATGTTTTCTTTACTTTTACAATATACGAGTACATTAGGAAAGGTCAAAGTTGAGGTAAAATTTGTGCAAAACAGCAATTTTTTGAGGCTCATACTGAATTTGTTTCTACAATTTTTTATTTTTTGCGTTGATAGAAGCCTAGATATAGAGTATATTAGTTAAAAAAACCGGCCAAGAGCGTTTAGGGCCACGATCAGTGTAGGGTTCCGTAGTTTCCCGTCCATCACAATAAGTGTTCCCACTTATGAGTTTAAAGGTGGGTATCCATTATGTTCGCGCTCCAGCAGCGCTCCGCGCGAAATTATTTTGTACAACTTTTTGTCTTTTTTGTACAAAAACTGTTGTTTCCATCAAGTTCAAAATGATTTTCCTAGAAATTCCTTATAAAGTTCTACTTTTCAGATTTTTTTCATATTTTCTAAACTTATGGTTCAAAAGTTAGAGGGGGGGGTACACATTGTTTTTTACTTTTGGAGCGATTATTTCCGAAATTATTGACATTATCAAAAAGTGATACTAGAAAATCCCTATTAATTTTTAAATACCTTTCCAACAATATATCACACGTTAGGGTTGAAATTAAAAAAAAAATCACTTCCCACTTTACATATAGGGGGGCTACCCTAATAAAACATTTTTTTCCAATTTTTATTACCACTTTGTCGGCGTGATTGATATACATATTGGTACCAAATTTCAGCTTTCTAGTGCTAACGGTCACAGAGATTAAGCGAGGACGGACAGACGGACGGACAGACATGGCGAAACTATAAGGGTTCCTAGTTGACTACGGAACCCTAAAAATGAATGATATATGTGTATCAACGGCATAATCTCACACGAGCGCTTGTTTATGGAAAGTGTGGTGGGTTGGCCTCATAAAAGTGCATATGAATCTAGAACACAGCAGTAGTTATTTTCGCAGAAAACTCTAAATTAAATAGAGCCTTATTGTCAAGTTGTAATTTTTTTATTAGAGTAAAAGTACGTGATCTAAAACCCTTGGAACTCATGGCCTTCAAATATGTCTTCACGTAGACAAAAGCATCATCCCCTCAGGAGTTTCAAAGATAATCTCTGAAGCTTTGAAACCATTTGAAGCGGATATAATCGTTTCTTTGTTCAAATGTGATTCAGGGTACAGGCCAAGAGTTTACAACAATTTTCTCTAAGTTCTTGCGTAGAAAAGGTTTTTGTACATGTTATATTGTGATGCTGGACTTGGACAAATCTCTTTTGGGTTTAACATTTAACCCTTAAAAAGGTCGAACGTAGTAAGAACTTTCATCTTGTGCTGTACCTATATTTTTTTCAGTAATAACATAACATCACGCCTGTAATGCCCGAAGAGTCAAATAGAGGTGAACCCAAATTAGTTAAATATACAAATAAGTGCTTGTTAACAATTCAATCATTTTAATATAAGGCTTGTACACCAGTTTGCACAACCCTCTACAAAAATACTGTATTCAATGCTAAATTAAGCTACGAGTACCCTTTTTGGGATTCGCTCGTACGGCGTTGTAAATTAGGATCTGGTAAGATTTATGATGTGACCATTTCGCCAAATATGTCATGCCAAAATTAATTTAATTTAACATCTTAAGCAATATTGTTTCTTTATTTCATACGAGGAAAAAAGAAAAAAAAATATTGTATGTTGGATTTGTGAGCGATATTTACGATAATTGATTTACTGTGTTTTTTTTTTATAAAATTGGAGGAGTTTATAAACTCGTAAAATCTACTCGTAGTGTAAATAGTAAACTCGTAGTGTAACGGTAAATAATTAGGTAGGTATTGCTTAGTTATGCACACGTAATAATGGCACGCCACTTAACTCGATTCTCGGTAACTCTCATCCAGTTGCCACCAGCCATACTACGGAGAACGTCTTTTCACCAAGCCTGAGGGCGTCCCATCTTACGCTTGCAGATGCGCGGTCTCCACTTAAGACCAGGTCTACCCCAAACATCATCGGTCCTACGGTTAATATGGCCGGCCCATTGCCACTTCAGCTTACTTATTCTGTGAGCTATGTCGACAACTTTGGTCCTCTGTCGGATCACACACTTACGAAGGCAAACCCTTTTATGAGAGTAATATATTCTGTTGTCTTGACCTGCGTCTAGATCATATCGCTTTACCTACCTTCTGGGATATTGAGGCTTTGCCCTTTTCTTAACATGACATACGTAACACGAAAATGAATTGTTTATTTTTCACTGTGTATTTTGGTAAGACACTATGTCGTAAGTTTAATAGCCATTTTGAATTTCAACTCTCAGCGATGGGCCGAAGGCTGAAATTTCAACATTGAAATAGTATCTAAGCGGTCGCTTAAAACAGAAGACGCGTGGGTACAAAGTTTAATGTAGTTTTTTGGGTGATATTTTCAGTAGGATACGTTATTCATTATCATATCTGCCTAGATGCCCCTTAATTAGCTTAAACATAGATGCAACATTTCGTTCAATGATAGTATAATATTGCATAAATTGTTATTGTAAATCCATTTGGAATAAGTAGGTTTAGGTCTCTTAGCATACGGCTTAACTTGCCTCTCACAAGCGTGGGAAGTCAAGTAGTCGAAGACAATTCGTTTTAATTTCCGAGACTATTTGTAGTGTACTAATCAGGTTTTCTAGAACAATGTATGCCATTTGAATTCTGTTTACAAAAACACGTTGAAAACAACGAAAATCTAAACTGAATTTGGAAACACACCATCTGGTTACACAGTTGGATATTTTCCACACGATGATAAATTAAATGACATAGTTACACGGCTTGCTGTTTTAAAGTGTTATTTTTTATGTTATTGTCATTATTAATTTGTAACACCCTGTCTTTTTTTATTTTAGTACCACTCCGTAGGGGATATTATCTCCGGGACGTAGTCTTGTATTTTTTTTTGGATATTGGAAGCTTCAAGATCTTCAGATGGCAAAATACCCACTAAAGGGTTATAAGGAAGATGGGTTTGAATTACTTTAAAAACAAAAAGGACTTTGCGAATGTTTGTCATATTAATATTGTACCTTGATTTTTCTTCAATGACTTTTACCCCTTTCTTCAGTCAACGAACATATACCTAATATTAAAATAAAGCATTACGAACAGAATTTTTTAACTTACTCAACATTCAAAACTTGACATTTTCGCAGACCCGTCGCCTTTCCATCATAGAACGTGACCTTGATGCCAGGCAGCTGTATGGGCAGTTCATCAATGAGGAAGGGATCCAGTGGTGGTACTCCCAGGTCTGGTAGACCCTTGGAGAACTGTGGTATCGCATCCTGGGTCGCTTTTATTAGACAGGCCGGTTCTGTGTTGTTGCAGGGGTGGATGAAGTCAGCTGTGGATAGAGAAGAAAGGAAATTAGATAATGTCTTTATTATATTACATATGGGTATGAAGAAATTGAAATGGAACTGTTCAGGCCATTTACGCCGCATGTCGCATCAGAATTGGGCAAAAATATCTATAGATTGGGTTCCGAAGAACAGGAATCGGGGACGCGGCAGATCCAGGAGAAGATGGTGTGATGAGCTTTACTGGTATTTAAAGTATTAGGCTGAAATAGCTCTATAGTTGCTGCCAGTTAAGATGACAATATCGGTCATTGCCCTTTCCCTAATATCTATTCGTACGAACCAAAACCAATTAACTATGTATCGTTTTTCATTAGAAAAAATGTTGAAGATTACGATAAATGTCGATTCAAGACTTCGGCAGTATTATTGTGGTTTTTCAAAGTTTTAGAAATGTAGGAGTAGAGTCAATGACTGTTATTGTAATCTAAACTGGCAGCAACTATAAACAGAGAGCAATGGAGGGAAGGGAGGCTTTTGCGCTGCAGTGGGACACCACAGGCTCATAATAATAATAGTGAAGAACACCCTAGCATTTTCCTACCTACAGGGTGTAAAAGACCTCATCACGAAGCCGTCAACCAAGCATTCTGTACATCAAACTAAGTAACTTTACGCAAAAATTATTGCTGAGAAACGACATTTTTTTTGGGGTGAAAAATCATGTTTTGTGTTAGAACTCAATGTAACTCAATCAAAACGTTGTGCTGATGGATGGATTGAATAGTACGGGGGTCGTGGAGGTGTTTAAAGTAAAAATCTCACATTAAAATCTTGTATTTAAAAAAAAAACTCATGAAAAAGTTGGAACTTTGACCCCCAATATCTTTTTAACTAGAAGGTTCCCAGGTATGGTGTAGAACAAAAAAATGAACTCTATGACGGGAAGAACCTTTCGGCTTCGTTAAGAGGTGTTTTACACCCTTTATGCTAACATAAAGTTGCATCCGGTTGTACTGGAAGCTGACTCTAAAGTCAGCTTCCAGTACAACCGGATGCAGCTGAATACCAGTATTTTATATGGAGTGCCTATCTGACCACCACCCAGTCAGAGTACTAACTACCCAGTACGGTAACACGATACCACTTGGCAAGACTGGTTGCCTCCTCTAACAGCGTCTGCCACTTGAGGATCTTTTGTAGTGCCAAAGATCTTCAAAGCTTGTTCTTTAGCTTGTAAAACATAACACAGTTTAGTAATAGTACGCCGACTAAAGAGTAAAGGTACTGTATTCAGAATAGTTAGGCAACACTATACTGCAGTCATTTCGCGATAGGCTCACGCGATGCATTAAGGGGACGGTGTGCATTTTTAATTAGTTTTTTTTTTCTAAATTATTATTTTAAACAAGCAAATTAATGGTATCTTACTGATTAAAATGAGTCATTCAATTCAATCATTCTCCTGCCCTTATCCCTGTTTATTTGGGTGTTTAGTAAACTGGTCCCACACAGGTGGATCCAACGGGATCAGTCGACCTTTGGGGTCGCATGTCTTCTTCTTCCGTACTTCTCTATTCAAAATGGGCACGAAATTAACTCGGGATCAGAGTCTTCTCTACTACTGTTCTTTAATAGTATAAGATTTAATAATAGCATCATCACTTTTCGTGATTAAGTCATCATCATCTACCTAGCTTTTTCCCAACTATGTTAGGGTTGGCTTCCAGTCTATTTATTTAATAAAAAAGAACGGCCGAAGCCAATTACACTATTTAACATATAGTTGATTTAACACAGTAATGCATTCTTCTCACAAAAATTCAAGCATTATGATAGTATCACCTTCCCTTCATTCGCAAACATATCAAGATATGTGTTTGTGTTCAGGATAGCGTTAATAGTGGCTAATGTCCGGGGAATAGGTGACTTGGAGTGTGTAGTACGGCAAGTTGGAACAGCCAGTAAGTGGTGTTTCCTGCCACGACAGTAATTGTCTGGGACAAATAGCTTGCAGATGTCTAACCGGATGCAGCTGAATACCAGTATTTTTAACATGGAGCAACTGCCTATGTGGTCTCCACAAGCCAATTCGTACTGGGTTATACGATACTCCTTGGTAAGACTGGTTGTCAGACTTTCGGACCACTCACTGACTCCCAGTAACGACTGTTAATGATCTGAAAATTGCTGTCGGGACCAACGGCTTAACGTGGTTTCCGATGTACGGAGGAAATTCGGTGTGAAATGGGTGGTCGCTCATCCAAGGGCCAACCTAGGCAAGCACGGCTTAACCTAAAGGTCGACCCGAGTGGTTGTTATTATTTAGCAATGAGCTCGTCCACTTTTTTTTGATATTTATCGGATGAAGATTTTAGACAATAAATAAATACATTTTACTCACAGCAATGACACTTTCGCAATAAAGGAGATTCGCAACATCCGACGCACTATCACAATAGCGTTACTACACACATCAACACGGTCTAGGGATATTTCATACTCAATTAAATAACTCGAAAAGTACTGGCCGCATTGGAATCTTTTATACACCGATTTGTTTGTAATTTATCTCAGACTAATTCCAAATTCAAATTTTTGAAAATTCTTTTGTTTCGGTGGCATAAAAATGTCTTGATGTATAGGAGAGGGAATTTTCAGTTGTGCGAAATTTAGAAAACAATACGAATTACGTTTAGTTACAGTTTTTTTTTCATTTTTAAACGAAAGATAAAGTTAAAATTGAGGTATTGTAGCCATGCAACGCCGACATTTGACGAGGGCGGAGATGTTACGAGCTGTGGGAATGCTGGAAGCTGGATCTGTTCAGCGTAATGTTGCTGAGGCCATAGGGACCCATCAAAATGTAATTTCAAGATTGTGGACACGCTATCGTGCCACAGGTGAAGTAGCGGAGAGGCACCGGGGGCCAAATCGCATCACTACCCCCAGACAAGACCGATTTTTGCAAATTACTGCGCGAGCACAACCAAATGCAACGGCGACTCAATTGGTCCAAAGGCTGCGAGTGGAACACCAAGTGCTTGTGAGTGACCAAACTGTAAGAAGGCGACTGCATGAAAGCAATCTACGCTCTCGTAGACCACTCCGGGTCCCACCTTTACGGAGAGGCAATCGTGGACGACGATTAGAATGGGTTTGGAACCACGTGGACTGGGGCCGTGACCAATGGTCCAATGTGCTGTTCACAGATGAATCCAGGTTCGGCTTCCATCCAGATTCACGAAGGACGCGTGTTTGGCGAGTTCCTGGACGATGGAGCCGTCTCCAGAACCCTCAGGAAGTTCACCCATACCAAGGAGGAACAATTATGGTTTGGGCAGGAATTCGTCTTGGAGGACGGACGGATCTCGTTTGGGTGCGGGGCAATATGACGGCAGAACGATACGTCCAACAGGTGCTGGGGCCCGTAATCTTGCCCCACAGAACACAAATGGGGCAAGATTTCCTGCTCATGCACGACAATGCCCGGGCACACACGGCGAGAACGGTAGCAGGTTGGTTACATACACATAATGTTAGGGCCATAGACTGGCCTGCTCAATCGCCAGATCTAAATCCCATTGAGCATGCGTGGGATATGCTGCAAAGAAGAGCTCTGAAGGAAGTTCCTGAAAATCTGGCTACAGAAGATCAACTTTTTGCGCACCTCAGAAGGACATGGGACAATATTCCGCAGCAAGACATTGACAACCTTGTTCTGAGCATGCCGAATCGTTGCCGATGTGTTATGAACATCATGGGCGCTTTCTCAGACTACTAGATTCAAGTTTATAAACACAAATTAAATGATTTTTCTATTTTTTTCAGTTTTTACTCACAAATTAAAAGTTCATTCATATACGGTTTCCGTCTATGCTTCATTTTTTTTCCATAAAATCCTGAAATTTTAATCTATACCTTAACCATTATTAAAAAATGGTAGAATATTAAATAACGTATCTTTTAAATATATACATGTCATATAAATAATTAACACATTGATAGTAATTCGCTTTTTTAAAAATATCCCTAGACCGTGTTGATTTGTGTATTTATTCCTTCCAAATTATCCTCGACAGAAAATCGCGTTAAAAAGATTCTTTGTAGATCAAACAAAAGGCGTTACGCAGTAAAACCTTGGAGACACGTACGAGTACTTCACATGTAATTTAAGAAAACGCATCTATATACCGTGTCTATCATAATCCGACTCCTTTGTACGTGTGAGATAATTATGTGACAGTCTTTTGGTAATTGTTTAAAAGTATATGTTGGTAATTCAAAGCTATACAAAAAGTTAAAAGTTATGATGTGTTTTTTTTTCTACTTTTCATATTTTAATGATTAAATTAGTGTTAAATAATAACATTAATAATTGCTTCATTGGTCAAGTGGTCGCAATAGCGCGACTACTGAGCACGAGGTCTTGGGTTTGATTCCAAGGTCAAGCAAAGTGTTATTGGGTTTTTCTATCAGGAATATCGCAGTAGCAGCCACGGAGTCTGGATTTGTGCCAGGTTGATGGTAATAGACTCTCCCCCTATTATACATGGGACTACACTCTACACTCTGCCTAACCATTCGGGGATTACAGGCGTGATGTTGTGTTATGTGTAAGGATCTTAGCAGATGCAGGGGTTCTGTGATTTCTGGGTAACCCCTAGTGAAAAAAGGCGTGAGTTTTTATAAGCATGCGTGTAAAGTCAACAAGTTAATCAACACTACTCGAAATAAATTCATGCAAAACAACATCCCCTTAATATCTAGTGGAACATTGATTACAAACGTGCAATATATATATACGGAAACACATTACTGGTAAATCCTACATATCTGCATATTTCATCACACGACGTAGGCACCTTTATGGACATGCCTTAATGCCAGAGACATTTTTATGACTGAACTTGACCTGGTTCGTGCAAAATTGTTTAACTTCGTTGCTTATATTTTTTTTGTCTTTGGGACATAAGCGGCTTTGTTTGACAGTTCATACGCTTTGCATTGTTTACATTTTCGGGGTACTTAATTGCGTGTTTTTAGGTAGCTTGTAATTATGTAGGTTATTGTAGAACATGCCATCCTTGGTGACGTTTTTTGACTGATTACCATGGTCAATGGCGATGTTTTGGAGGCCAAGTCGATGTGAAAAAACAGTGGTAGTACAGACATGTGAAAATTAATTGTTAAAATTGTTCTGAATATTACAGAAAAAAAGAAAATGACATATTATAAATGCACCTTAATCCAGGTTACACAAAGCACTAATCGGAAATCTTTAATTGATAAAATAATAACGACAGTTTGAAAACGAAATTCAAATCATACGCGTATTGCGTATGATTTGAAATTTTAAATTCGATATTTTTATTTTCAAAATTTCTCTTTCTTTGTTCTAATATGAAAAGTTTACTTGAATTTTGTAGCGTTTTTTGATGAAGGATTAATTATTTTCTAGCTTCTACTCCGTACACCTAATATACCCAATTTATTTGGAAAGTGATAAAAAAATCATTCGGTATAGGCGCTCCGTGCAGATATCAAGATTAATATTAGATAACCGGTGACTAGACGATAAGATCAATCGACAAGAACCGTTGTTGGTGTAGTGGTTGCAGGCGTGGCTGCTAAGAATGGAATCCTGGGTTCGATTCCCAGGCCAGGCAAAGAGTTATTGGGTAAATGTGGGTTTATTATTAGGTACACCTATGCTTAACCTTTCGGGGATTACATTTGTGATGTTATGTTGTTACAATCTATACTATCTACACTTGCACTGCCCTTTGATTCAAGATGCGTGCATAAGGACCCCATTGCGTGCAGATATCCACTTATTTCTCTACTATTAGGTACTATTTACTATTCAAAACAATCTTGATGCAAGCATTAAAATTATATAATGTTTCAAAATAGGTACCTTGATGCTTATCAGTGCAAATTACAGTTATAACCCTCATGCGATGGAAATAAAAACGTTTTATGCATGCAACTAGACAATACTACGTAAACACCCTCTGAGAATCGTAAACTGTTTAAAAAACTGTGGGCAGTTTTTAAATAAATGACGTGTATCCCTTCTTTCAATGTTCTCACTTTCATAGAATTACTTACTAGGTACTCTTCAAGTGATGATAAACCAGTACTACCTATCCACTTTCAACATTAGACCATCTAGTTTGTAATAGAAAAGCCAATGTTACAGAAACTAGAACTGCGAGGGATCCAGTTCTGTGTCACAATCATAACTGGTTATCAAGCACCTTGGACGTAAAACGGGAGAATGGCACGTGGTGCAGTACCACGCCTGCACTATGTAAAAACCATATGGGTTTTAAATGAACTTCTTGTTGTACTTCACTTAAGTGTTTAGTTTTAGGCTAGGTTCTTCCAAGTTGCTTATACCTACTGTGTTTAATACAAACCGATTTGATAGGCATACTTATAATAGACTTAAAAGCTACGAAGATGAATTCTCTAAATATCAGTCTCGTACTAAACATAAACAGTACTAAAATTGAACAAATGTTCAATTTTAGTACTGTTTATGTTTATGTTACCATTATGTTGAATATATGTAAACTACTAAAACTTAGGTAAACCTACTCTACACTGGTTAATAAGCATTAGGCAATATAGGCACCGTGCATGTACCTATACTTGTATAATATTGTGTAGTAGTTACAATCAGCAACGATAACGTATTGCAAATACATATTTACCTATGGACTGAATTAGTCATCAAGAGTTCCCGTTGTGGGATCGGCTTCCAGTCTAACCAGATGTAGCTGAATACCAGTCTTTAAATGGAATAGTTACTCCAAAATAGGCAGCCGCCTGTCTTACCTCCCCAATCTATCATTTACTACTGGGAATACGCATACAATCCCTTGGTACAGATAATATAAATAATAAATAATGATAATTGGCTTTCAAAAGAGCAGTTCGGAAGTTCTATTTAAAGTCAGTCTAAATTACTTTCTAGTCATTACTAGTGTCGTAGTAATTATTATAAGGTTTCTCGTATTTCGGACTATTTGTATGTATTTTAGTATATATTAGTTTATTTTAGCATAAATATTATATGTATTAGTATGTAGGTACCCATTTAAGTGTTTTTAATTGATGCTTGCAAAATGGTATTTTTCTTATTTATTTTTGTTTTACTCTATCACAATGTTATCCTATTTGACCCAAAGGTTGACTAGTAGAGAATGCCTTGTCGCAATAAGTCCACCTATGTACCACCCTTGTACATGCAGTTTAAATAAATATAATACTCACCTTTGGTTAACCCTTGTTAAGTCTAACTGTCAGATTTTCGGGCCATATATTGGCTGCTTGAAACGATTGTTAAAGATATACAAATGACTGTGCTTTCCGAGGCACGGAAGGCCGGTATGTAATGTATAGTCACCCATCCACGAACCGACCTCTGCAAGCGCTGCTTAACCTTGAAGATCGACCCGTGCGGCTGTTACCATGTAGCCACAAGCAGATTTGGATCGCAACTAACTAATACAACTAACCAAATCGTGGTCAAGAACAGGCCCATCAAGCAAAAAAAAGGTCTCCTACGTTTTTTGTCAAGTTCCCATTCATCGAAGTATGCACACGAAAATTGCTTTGCTATTGATGTTTTTTTGCAATATTAATAGCAAGCTACTAATACGTCGACAGTCTTGACCTCATAGACTTCCATTGGTTCATCACTCTACTTAGTATGTGTAGTCAAGTGAAAATATGCTAATTACTCAAGGTCAAATTAAAAAACCGCGGTATGGTACTAGGTTAAGTCTGCAATGATACTAATTTCGAAACCTCACTGACAAACGCGTCGGTAAAAAAACATTGTGTAAAAAATATTCAACATAACATAACATCACGCCTGTAATCCCCGAATGATTAGGCAGAAGTGTACCTAATAGTACCCACATTGAAATCCAGTGTCTGTGGCTGCTACTGAGAAATTCCTGATGAAAGAACCCTAGTTGCCAGACCTGGGAATCGAACCAAGGACCTCATGCTCAGCTTTGGTCTAGTGGTAGCGCGACCACTAGACCAACGTGGCATTTAAAAATATTCAAATAATTTACTAGGTATTCAAACTCAAACTCAAAGCATTTATTTCAATTAGACCATTATGGTACTTTTGAAAGTCAAAAATACAAAAAAACAAAACAAAGCTACAGTCCCAGACACAAGACATAATAACTTGAGAAAGTACTGTAGTTGCCCATTCCCTAGCGTAGATCTCTATGGAGAAGAACGGGCAAGAATTCCATGGACACTCTTTTAAATCAAAATATTGTTACAAAATCTTGGTTACATCATTCATGTTGAGATTATAGATATATGTGAGAACGATGTAGGAAGACGTGCACATTATGAGCGTCCAGAGTAAAACATTAAATCAACAAATTAAAAATAAAGTAATTAAAATGAACCGTGGCAGCTAAGAGATGACCAGTCCCAACTGACAGCGCCCGATCACGAACAAGACGCGTGTATCGGCGCCATTCAACTCAACCATATTGAAGGGAACTAAATGACCCGACACACCCGCCACCATCAGCGAGACATTTGATTCTTTTTTTAAATCCGCACTTTTCAATTTTAAACCATTAGTAGAACTGGACTTTTTTGAAATCGACATTAACGTCCTAACGTCTTTCCGGGAGTTGAAGTGAAAAATCACTACATTCAGGGTTTAAACGGTCTCTCTACGAAGCCATTAACCAAGCATTTTGAAAATCAAACTAAGTTAGTATACACAAAATTGTTGCTGTGAAACGATTTTTTTTTTGGGGTGAAAAGGCACCTTTTACGGGAGGACTCAATGTAACTCACTCAAAACATTGTACTGATGGATCATGCATTGACTACCGGAGTCGTGGAAGTATTTAAAGTAAAGTTAAAACATAAAAAAAACTTGTGAAAAAGTTGGAACTTATCTCCCCAATATCTCCGTAACTAGAAAGAGGTTCCGAGGTATCATCATCATCATCAGCCTATAATGTTCCCACTGCTGGTGCACGGCCTCCTCTCTATGAGAGAGAATGGGCTATAATCCACTACGCGGGCCCAGTGCGGATTGGTAGATGTCACATGTCTTCGAATTTTTGGTTTTAGAACATGCGGTTTTCTGACGATGTTTTCCGTCACCGTTTTGAGAGTATGGTGGAGTTCCGAGGTATGGTGTAGAGCAAATAAAAATGATTACAATGGCGGAGAGAACAAGTGCCTTTTGGCTTCGTTAAAGGTATTTTTACACTCATTTTACTGCACTGAAGTACTTATCTGTCATTCTCCAGTGTCCAAAGCTAGTCCAACAATTTGTCCACACTGTTTTGGTTGAACCTTTTGATACGGACTTATACGACGGAAGCATGTTTTGACTTACTACACTGCACAACTATTTATAGCCACAAGAGCATTGTGATGTTCAGACTTCCCCAAAACAATAGACTCGTATACGGTAGGTTAACAGAATTACCTGTAAAAGCCACGGTCGACACGTTTGATATTGAACCTAAACCAATATTAACTAAGCGGAGGTGTGAAGTGCTTACTATGAGCTGTTTCGATTATCGAATGTCCATTGCAGGTCGTAAAGGTTGGACCTTTACGACCTGCAATGGATATTAGGTAATGTGAACAGTCAAAAGAAGAAACAAGCACACAAACTATTTTTTTTTAATTGTGTCAATAACTATATGATATTGTGTCAATAAATATATAGATATGAAACTACATGCAGTCTTCAACCCCAAAAAATCGTATAATTAATCGTTTTTCGTACACCATGTACATAATAAAGAGTATTCTATTCTATTCTATTCTATTCTAATTCATATTTATTTTATCATGATTGTTTTGATCTATCAACCCATCATTAATTTGTGATCGTCATCATTACTTGGGGTCCGGCGTAATACGTATTTTTCTTCCCTTCTGCTTCGTCAACTGTCACGCTATCATTTACTTTTTTTTTTCATTTGTGATCGTATGATCGTTATTTCATTGGGCTGGATTTACTAATGTGTATTCATGTGCAATCAGCCCTGATTTAGTTTTAGCAGAATTTCGTCCTGAACTTTAAGCAATGCAGGTGCCACACATTTTTTTAGTTTCTTCCCTGGCAATGGCAATTAGTTAAAATTCTAAACAATGCAATGTGAACTCATTCTTATAAAACAATTGCTTTTGAAATACTAGCTAAAAGAAAGCAATAATATTTATGTGGCAACAGTTTATGAAAACGTAGTCATCAAGTAGGTACTACCGTTCTTAGCCATCCGGATCTGAAAACCACTTACTCAATCCCTAAACGTTTGCTAGGCTTTCTAATAAAGTTAATTCAAGGTTTAAATGAGATATCTAAACAGCGGTTAATAAGATTGGGGGCAATGTAGACGGAGGTATTTAGCTAACACCACTGCTTCCTGTGGCTTCTCTCTGGCCTTCGAAAAGATAATACTGTTCGCAAGGATAGGCAAAATTTCTAATAATTGATTTCAAGATTAAATGATACGGTCGCATGTTGTCAGTGTCTCGAAAGTCTTAACAAGGGGAACAGTTTTAACTGGGTTGCGGAGGTCAGATAGTCGCTCAATGTAAAATACTGGTATTCAGCTGCAGTTAGACTAGAAATATAATAAAGTTGGGAAAAGGCTAGGCAGATGATGATAATTAATAAAATAAAACTTAGAAGAGGTTTCGTACGAATATGAGAGTAAAAAAATGTGATGCTAAATAATAACCACTTGTCTATAATCTTATAAGCACTTGTCGTTCTTCAAGGTCAACCATTGCTACTTGGTCGGTCCGTGGATGGACAACCCATTGCATACCAAGACCGAGTACCTCAGAAAGAACGCTAAGCGAGCGGTCCCAGCTGTCTTTAATAGATTTTTGAGAGTCCAGATAGCCAAAAGCCCGAACAAGTGACAACCAGTATTACCAAGGGTTTTTGTGTCACGCACAATGGGTCCACTTCAAGGACTAAGTGCGGAAACCTAAACCCCATGATAGATAGATTATTTGTGTTACCCAGCAGCTGGGTTGTGCAGGTCAGATAAACAGCAGTACATTAAGTACTGGTATTCAGTTGTATTCAGTTGGGCTGGAAGACGACTCTAACATAGTTGAGAAAACGTTAGGCAGATATGATGAATCTTGAAGGCACGGATCACGTGAGAGTAAGTCCTGCACTCCTGAATCATGATAGCAGGAATAAGACTGGTGGGTCTCAGTTGGTATTCGTGTGTCAATAGGAGAAACGACTAAGGAAATAACTGCTACTCCGAATTCTGTATTTTTGAGCGTTTGGAAATCTTCACTGATATTCTATTCAGATCCATGGGTGCGCCGAATGGCCCGCGAAGTCCGTCAGACTATTCTTCTACTTATCGTGTCGATAGCAAAGTTTTTGTTCGACCCAGTACTCCGCAATGCTAACACCATTCCCCGATGCAGATATTAGGTATCATAGTCAATGGGGAGTCGACTCTATCCATCAGCAGTCGTCAGATTATTAGGAGAGCGATATAGTCTCTTGTCTAGTGGATTGAACCCCGAGCCAGGTGTGCTCATCGTCCTAGCCTTGACCTTATATACCACGCTGTTTTTTTTTTTTAGGTGACTAATCATCAAATGACTCCTTCTCTGGGCGGAGCAGGAGGGAGTGTCAGACTTTTACTGACTAAAACCCATCCATGTTCCTTCATCGCCCTTCGTGTTCCGGGGCCACGGTATCTCTTTCAAACAGTCCCGCATCCCCGGCAGGCGTCGGCCTTTGCGGACCCTTTCCTTTTGCTGACTTTCTTTGAGGCGCGTGTGGAACACGAACGCGCCGTCGACACGGCTTGTCGTCATCAGACGGACGGGCGGCGAGCTAGCCCATAGCGGCCAGGACGTGAGGTTCTCTCCCTCTCACGTTCCGCCATCTCCTTCTCCAGCATGACTGCATGCAGAAGGAGGTGACGGCGTCCCATTCCGTCTCGCTCCGGACCATCATCACTCCGCCGATTTACCACACCCTAAAGACTAGCAGTTTCTCTTACAATCAGAAATGCTAAATTAACTAATTATCACAGGACCAGGGAGGCTGACTGATATTAACTTAACCAAAAACTAGTAAGTACACACATCAAAAGTATCTAGGGATCAACATATATTTTTGCAATAACTTTTCTCCTGATTGATATTAATTAAAATTTTCTTTAAGGATTCATCAAATAAAGTGTTTTCGTTTGTCACAGTAACGATAAACCAAGTCACCTTTGCATTAATAAAGAAATTTGCCATTTTCCTAATAAAGGGATTTTTGACATTTGAACCACTAACATTAAAGTTCGAAAAAAAGACTGAAATAACAGTTTTCTTTAAAATTTTATTGGGTAACTTAAACAATTAATAATCCGTGTTTCTACCGCGAACACTAACAACACAAGAACATCGGTTTGGCATACTCAAAATGAGTTCATCCAAATCACGCTGTGGAATGGCCGCCCATGTTCGTTGCAACAACAAAAAAAGGTCTTCTTGCGACTGGATACCCTCCATATTCGGCAGAGCTCTTCTCTGTAGCATATCCCATGCATGCTCAATCGGGTTCAAGTCTGGCGACTGAGCAGGCCAGGGCAGGACATTGATGTTAGCTGCGGCGAGAGTCTGTCTTACAACTCTTGCGGTGTGCGGTCGTGCATTATCATGCATTAACTGAAATAAGGGACCGATTTGCACTTGTAGAGGAACGATGACGTCTGATACAATCGTCTCAGCATAAATTTGAGCGTTGAGGTTGCCTCTGATCCAAATCAACTCAGTTCTTCCGCCGATCCAAATACCCGCCCATACCATGATGGTTCCACCACTATAAGGATGGACTTCCTGGCAGGATTTTAATCGCTGTTGGCGTCCAGGGGTTCTCCAGTGTCGTATACGTCTCGTATCCGGTCTCATACCAAAACGAGACTCATCAGAAAAGCACACGAAACGCCATTGTTCTTCTGCCCAATTTCTGTGTTCAAGAGCCCATTGATATCGAATCCTACGATTGTGCATTGCTATAGGTGGTACCCGTAGCGGTCTTCGGGAATGAAGGTTCACTTCATGCAAGCGGTTTCTGACTGTTTGGTCGCTAATTAAGTTCCCTGAAGAGTGATGAAGCCTCACGGCTAACATCATGGCGGTTATTGTTGGAGCTCTTCGAGTTAAGATTTGAATGTATCGGTCTTGTCTCCGTGTGGTGCAGCGATACCGTCCTCCATGGCGCTCAGCCGCGGTACCAGTGCTTCGGTAACGTGTCCAAAGTCGACTGATAACACTCTGACTTGTATTCAGAGCTAAAGCTACAGTACGTTGCCGGGAACCAGCTTCTATCATTCCCACGGCTCTGAGCATTTCTTCCCTGCTTAAATGACGTCGCCGCTCCATAATAACGTTGGTTTTAATCAGTAGTAGGGAAACAGTAGCACTAATAATGTCTTCAATGCGTTGTATGTTTTTATAGGGAAAATATTGACAGCTTATTTTCATCTTTTACTCGAATTTGATTGAGAGTTCCTGATTCAAATTATGAAATGCACCAAAAAGGATCCATATAAATTTATAAAATCATAAATTTATTACAAAGCCACATCTCAATCTCAAGAAATCCGCATAAAAATGCTTGATCCCTAGACATTTTTGATGTGTGTATGTTCAATTCTTTGTTAGGATTTCCACAGTGAAATAGTTATGTTAACTTATTAATTAACCACTTTGGTATTGTTGGAGCTAGATCAGATAAATCCATTATATGTTTAGAACTAGAACACAATTTTAGTTCTAAACATATAAAACGGTATCAATAAAATTTGTGTTCGGCCTCTTAATCATTTCACTTTAAATGAAGGACACTGACATCAAAGATCTTATCTCAGTTACCGCTTAAATCGAAAACAAAATGAAAGAATTTAACAGAAAACCACTAAGTATTTAGTAGGACATCCTAATTCAATCTTCAACAAATCAATCGAGACCAAACCACAACTATCTACGCGAACATTGCAAAAACAAACAACAAAAAACTCACGTGCATACTTCGCCGAACAGTCGCTGACGAAAGACGCAGCCGACAGCAGAGTGAAAACCAAAACATATCTACTATCACACATAGTACCACTGTGATAACAGCTAGATGCACAAAAACCAGGAGCGCACTAACGACCTGACCCCTCGTGCCTTCGTACTACGCTTATGTAAATAAAACCAGTTCTTTATGAGTATTGCATAAATCCAACCAGCTCTTTGCCAATGCGAAGCCTGATTTTCACGGAACGCTAGTCACTAATCCGTTCCACAAAATGTTCGCGACGTGAATGCGCTGGGCTGCGTGCGCCGGCGACCGTATTCTGGGATATTGCACCGCGATTGGCCAGTAGTGTTGTTTTCGAAAAGTCGGTTCAAGTACGAAGGTCGTGTTGTCGAAGTTTGTGTACTTTAGTACTTTCGTTGAGTTGGTGTTGGGGTGTGACTATGGACACTTTTAACGTGCACTTCTTGCTACATAGTTCTCACATAATGTACCATCTCAACATAAATGATGTAACCAAGATTTTGTAAAAAATATTTGGATTTAAAAGAGTGTCCACGGAGTTTCTTGCCCGTTCTTCTCCATAGAGATCTACGCTAGAGAATGGGCAACTACAGTACTTTCACAGTTTTCATGTCTTGTGACTGGGACTGTAGCTACATTTAATTTTAATCATTGTTTTGACAATTCAAAAGTGGCCTGTAACTGGCCTACTTGAAATAAATGCTTTGATTTTGATGAATTTGCAGACGGCGAATTGTGTGACCTACTTACAGTAAGATTGCATGAGGTCCTGATACTGGATCCTAAAACACCACAAAAGGTTCATATAAATAATTCCATTGACAGACTACCTCGTTCGTCTGACGGTCGGCAGCACGACTGCTGAACATGAGGTCCTGGGATCGATTCCCGGGTCGGGCAAACTGTTATTGGGTTGTTCCATCAGGAATTTATCAGTAGCATCAGGTATTTATCAGTAGCATCCATCCGGAGTCTGGATTTGTGCCCGGTTGATGGCAATAGGCTCCCGCCTATTACATGGGACTTAGACATAACTGGCAAAATGTGGGTGTACTATTAGGCAAACCTCTGCCTAATCCTTCGGGGATTACAAGCGTGATGTTATGTTATGTGCATGCGGACCTATTACTGGATCCTAACACATCACAGAAGGATAAATAGCTCCAGGTTGACAATTTGGAAGAAGCCACTATCCAATTGGATCAATTCTCATTTTACCTTTCTACGTTTTCCACGTTCATCGTTTTGCGATGCTTATCAATATCAACTCTTATGTCTTTGGACAAATGAATAAAAAATAGAGCAGTAGGTACAGTCTGTTATTTTTTTATTCTACATAAATGTTACACTGATTCATTTTCCACGCAGGATCTAAAGAAAAACGCCTCATATCACTCACTCGCTACGTTGCGTAAGTATTATGGCAACTAAGCGAAACAGGTTACTATGGTGGTCGCCGATGACCTATTACCGCTAATTGCTCAATGTGTCAACTTTAAACCCAACTTGGTATTGCAGAAAATGTAGCTGTAGTTCTTGTTGATATTATTCAGCTTCTTCGATAAGACCACAATTGCATAGCTGTACAAAAATCTTTTAGCACGTGTTCAAAATTGGAACTAACAACGCCAACTGTTTGTGTGATGAGCATGGACATTGTTTCAGAGTCATGGATGTTTAAATGTATAATAAGTATGTATTTACAAACAAAAAGTATATATATGTAGTATATCAACTATCTGGTGTCCACGACACAAGCCTCGTTGCTTAGTGTGGCACTAGATGGCGCTGTGTGTAATTTCCAGCGATACTTTTTTATTATTATACCTACTTTCATTATCATCACCATCTTCCTGCTTTACCTTACTTGTGGTCGGTCCACCACGTTCTTTTATTCCATTCTCTTCTGTCAACCGTCCCGCCATAATTTACTTATTTATTCTTTTATGTCATTCCTCACACAATCCATCCATCGTAGGTGTTTAGATTATTTATATGGACTACAGGAGCCTAATAAGAGAGCAGTTCCGAGAACTAACTACTTATTCGCCAAAGACCCAAAGGAAATATAATAGTGTGGCTGACTGTTAGTCTATTACTTCTTTCAATGCATTATTTATTTATTTATTTAAGGATCTCCAACAAAAGACATACACAAAGCATTATTAGTTATTGGAAGACACAAGGTATTAGGTAGGTGTACTCCTTCACTTATAGGAGACCACAGCATGCACAATAAAGTTAATAAATTAAGCCCCTACTAATTAAAATTATTATAAATTATGTCAGTTTATTAATAATAAAAAAATTACAAATCATTTAGGTAGAATTTGGAAACATAAAAGAATAAATAATATGATTAACATTGACATAAATTAAAAAATAAAATATATGAAATCAATTTAATTCAATCCCTAACATTAACATAATTATAATATAAATTCTCGAGATGTTTTACAATACAATAAATTTATTTTGCAAGGTGAGCCTAAAGGATAAAAATAAAAATGAGAAATGGAATGTTTATAAATTATAAAGTGGAATTCAAAATACAGAAGTGATTGTAATTTAAAAGTGTACAATCATACAAAAAATTAAATGCCCAACACTTTTGGTGTTAGGAAGTGTAAGGAACAAAATTAACGGTTCATTATAATCGATGTATTCTTTAAAACACAAACGCTTCATCCTGCACCAGAATATGTCCATAAGTGAATAGGTAATACCCAACTATTTCAGCAGAAGGTGCGTGTTCGTTGCATTTATGCATTAAATCATTTCAAGGTAACAGTTGGGAGTTCTACCGTTGTGCCTTGTGCGCGCGCATTGGTGTCGAAACCGCTAATAACTTTCATGATTCATCATTATCTTTACTGTTGGTGTTTTACAATAAGCACACTGCCTCGTTTGGTACTCTATTATTACAGCAATCGGTGGTGTTGTGAAAATCGTACTGAGTAATTTATTTATAAAATTTTCCTTAAGGTTAACACTTCGAGGAATTTTAATATATGAATACAATAGTGCTCCTATTGCCACAATTTATTTGATTTATTCAAACTTCATGTAATATATTGTACATAGGCGGACTTAATTCCCAGCCATGCGGCTGTTATTTTAACAAAATAACTATCAAACTACCAAACACAAACAAATAACTATCAAAGTGCAGGGCAAAGGCCTCCACCACAGTATAAATATGGGCAGTACCGAAAATAAGCCTAGTTGATGCAATAATTACCTACGCTCAATTGAAGCTATAGGGTTGTCTCTTATAATGTTGTTGATATTGTTTTTTTTTATTAAAACATTTTTTACTGTTGAGATCAATCAATCGAATTGAAGACTGACAGCACCGCTAGTCTGCTTAAGGGCCCCGTCGACGTGCATGTTTGTGTGAGTGTGCGGTTTCGAGCGTTTGTAGGTAGTTTCCGAACTGTCCATATTTATACCGTGCCTCCACTTATACAGAGAGGGGTGACCTGATTGGCCATTCGAGCATGTCATCATTAAAACTTGAAGACACCCCAAGAATTTGTTATTTCCGGATCAAATCTACTTTTAATTCACATTTTAGTATTGTCATCTCTTTCCGTATTCTGCTAATCATTGTATTATGAAGTTAGAAAAATAAAGTCTAAAATGCCAAGTGCATATGCAATGCAACATGCGAACATGCGATAGTAAATCCTGAAATCGGATTGGCTAATGTAATTCGCGGCCGCTAGATTAGCTAATATGCTTTGCAGCATTCTGCTGGTTCTGATTCATGAGTAAACCACGCACTTCAAATTTTCTTTGATATATGCTAGTCAAATTATATTGGTAATTAATGTGCTGTCATCTACAACGCCACAAACGAACTACCCTTTGCAGCGTGCTGACGTCACGCAAGAACTGCATCGCACAAGACAGAATTATCTCCGGCGCGACATTAACTGTCTGGATAGCCCACCAAACACCAGTTTGGTCAGTGTTAAAGGGCACTGAGGTATGCACCAGGGTAGTTGCTGCAATGACCAAAGACTTATAATGACTAAAGTTGTGACCGATATCCCAGTATGGCGAGTAGCCGACCCCGATACGGCAGAGTAAACTGATGACGTTAATGTGATTATAATAATTGCCTACCTTATCTTTGCTATATTATCTTTAACATCACGTACTTATGCACACCAAAACCATAATTATAATTAGTATTTTTTGAGCTAATACGATTAGAATTAATTTGTAATTACTGCCCGTTTTTTTCTTTGAGGAAAATGAAATAGAACATGCTTTTAGTCGATACAGCGCCATTGAGGATCTATAGTGTAAGTTTGTTTTTAGGGGGTAATCTTCGGAACTACTGATCCGATTCCGAAATTTCTCTTCCGATTTTTTTTTTCCATGGATTTATTACCATACATAACGGAATCGAACTTATTGGAAACACACTTCTAAAAATTTATAGGACTTGCCGTAACATTTCGTGATATTTTCTAAATCCCCAATCAGTATGGACGCAACAAACTTTGGACTCGGATAAGTACAGATTATTTAACTTTATAATTAACTTTCTGGATTTCCTGGCGCTGAGCTCTCACCAAACAGATACGCAACGGATACAGGGTTGGCTGAGAAAGAAATCGTCTTACAATTTTTGAGGGAAAAGTTAGGAAAAAACGGAACCTTTATACAATACCAGCCCTTTACTGTCCCACTGTTGGGCAAAGTCCTCTTCTAAACTGTATGAGAAGATCCCTTTGCCCAACATTGGAACAGTGATCAATGCTCGTGCCTTCTCACTGAGCACTGATCTTATTAATATAAGTCCAGGTGTCCTCAGAATATTTTCCTTCAAATGTGTGCTAAAAATATTCTTTTCGAATACATGGATGTCTCTGATTACTTTTTATCTGCCCGCTTCAACCCAAATTACCGAGGCAGCACCGATCTCGGATAACTGTGTTTTAATTCAGTCATTAGGGACTCTACTGCCTCACAACTGAGATCACAACGGGGCACAGATGACACCTTACCAAGAACATAACAGTTGTACACATGTTTTGAGGCTCTGTTGGAACAATTCGCAGAATAGTACTGTTGGAACGTAATATTCACTATCTGCCTGTTGGAAAACTTTCGGGCCACTGACTACTTTACCGACTGTCAAAGATATACAAGTGACAGCCGGGACCAACGGCTCGGCTTACTGAGGCACGAAGGAAACTCGGCATGTAATGTGTGGTCACCCATCCACGGACTAACTAAGGCAAGCGCGGCTAACCCTGAAGATCGACCCGAACGGATGTAATTATTTAGCTACGAGCTCCTCTACCTGCTACCTGTTGGTACTTAAATTATGCAAGTAAATAAATAAATAAATAAATATCGCTAGACATTAACACACAGCGCCATCTAGTGCCACACTAAGCAATGAGGCTTGTGTCGTGGACACCAGATAGTTGATATACTACATAGATACTTTTTGTTTGTAAATACATACATATCCATGACTCGGAAACAAATGTCCATGCTCATCACACAAACATTTGCTCCAACCGGGATTCGAACCCTCCCACCCTTAGAACGTAAGACAGCCTCACTACCGCTACGCCATTCGGGTCGTCATAAATGATATTGCATACAGCTACTAACGAATCAGACTTTGGCTACTGGATGCCATGAATGTTTATTCCGCCATCTCTCCGTAAAGATGGTGGAATAAACATTCAACGGGCTATATTTGGCCGGCCACCATACAACTAGTAAAACACTTCGTCTGTGTGAGAACACTAGTTCTGCAGTCTTCTCCACAAATTTTCATGTGAAATATGAGAATCTCATTACTAAAAACATTAAAGTAAAAATTCTCATAACGAAGTCGAAAAGCACTTGTTCTCCCCGTCATTGCAATATTTTTATTGTTTACACTTTACCTGGGAACCTTCTAGTTACAGAGATATTGGGGGTCAAAGTGCCAACTTTTAACAAGTTTTTTTTTTTAGTACAAGTTTTTAATGTTACATTTTTAAACAACTCCACGAACCCCATACTATTCAATCCATCCATCAGCACAATGTTTTGAGTGCGTTACATTGAGTTCTAAAACAAAACATGATTTTTAACCCAAAAAAAAAAAAAAAACATTTCCCAGCAATAATTTTTGCGTTAAGTTACTTAGTTTGATGTTCTGAATATTTGGTTGACGGCTTCGTGATGAGTCTGTTTACACCATGTATTAATAATACTATTAGTTACGGGCCAATTGCACTGTTCAAGTATTTTATAGTATACTGACTTAGAAAATGGTCAACTTATTTCTTAAGTTGATCGGCCGTTCCAGAGCGTAAATTCATGCAAAAATAAGCTATCAAGAATAAAAAACAGTGAGCTAGGAACATTTAAATAGCGTTACTTGGTGGCGACAGTCCATGAGTTTGACATGTATTAGCACACTTGAACTCAACCATTTTGAAGGGAACTGAATATTTAAAAACACACACCACCATCAGCAATAATAATAATAATAAAGTCTTGTTTATTCTTTAATACAAAAATTACATATTTTGATATTTACTCAAATTCAAGAGAATTTAAAATAAACTAAATTTATATTGCAAAAATAAAAAAAAAACAACACTAATTAAAATTAATAAAATACAAAAAAATATCGTTATTACATGCAAAAACAAATCACTGTTATTAAGGACCTGTCTACAGAGTTAAGGTCTCCTTCATTTTTCTCCACTTCTCTCTATCCATCTTATTCTATTGCTATTCCTTACAGTGTTGTAGAGAATCTATAACTTAGTTGTTTTTTCACATACATACATTTGTCCTTTTATTCAATATTTAATCTTTTTTATAATCCATAATTAATCTTAGATAATTTTTGCTTGTTTAAGTTCTAGTAGCCTTTCGTGTGATAGAAGAGATCGAACGTTATGTTTACTTTTATAAATATAATGGGTGGAGTGGAAGGTTGTGGTTTTGACCCCCGCGGTGACCGGCCGTATTGGGGGTCACTGAGAGGTAGCTGCTAAACCGGCAAAATGTCATTCATTGGCAGATGGGGAGCTGTCTGTCCTATGACGTAAAGGGGAACTAGATATTGTACTCATATCTTTGTTTTTGATTAGAAATTGGTCCATTATATTTTTCTTGATGGGGTTCATTGCGGTATAGTTCTTGACATCGACTGTTTCCGGTGACAGTGACAAAACTCTCTTTTGTCGGTCTTGATGATTTTGATGTTGTATTTTTTCGATTTCTGGTTCAATTACTAATTTGTTATGTGTTATGAATGCATTTTTCCCCTGGTCTTTTTCTCTTTGTAGCTGGGCACTCAATTTCGTTCTCTCTTCAAGGATTTCAGGCGCGTAATCTTGTTTTATGTAGTAACAGGTTTCGTTTAGCATTTTTTTGTTTTTTTGTATTTCATATTTTTTGCCCATAGTTGTTGGGGTGACAATTATTGGCCTAGTTTTTTCGGACATTTTTCCCATTCTAGTAACATGTTCATTATCTCCTTTTTGACATTCTACCTCCAGGTTTGACTGAATAATAGTTAGGATTTTACTTTGCAAGCTGAAGTAGCTGTTCTCAGTCTCTTCTACTCCGAAACATATCAAATTCTTTCTCCTCGTACAACTTTCAAGTCTCTGGATTTTCTTCCCCTGTTCTTCTATAATTTTTTCCAATTCCAATAAAACTTATATAGGAACAGTTTATCCATATAATGTGACTTCAGTTCCCTACAACTATTAATCAAACACATAAAAATCTCGATAATAAATCATAAATCTGTTTACTGTTTTCGTTCTGTTTTCCTGTTGTGTTTTACACGTGAGGTATTTGAGATAAAAGTTTATGATCCGTCTACTGTGTCTTTTGTCCAATAATTCCTATCTGGTTTATTTTTATGGTTTTATGCTTCAATGATTGCTTGTCTTTTGTATCCGTTTAATGAAAACCCTTTACGTTATCATCATTTTTGCCGTATCACCACATCGACTGATCCTGTACTATGGATATACATCCAACGATTCTTGAAGCTTTCACAAGGTCATCGGTTCACCTTGTCTAAGACCTTGCAACGATGCGTCTTCTAGTCCGCGGTCGCGATTCCAGAACCTTTCGACCTTTTCCCAAAATGTTATAAATTATGAAATAGGTAACACATTAAACCAAATGCATTATTTCTGGAAGACGAGAAAGCGTTTCGCTTCAAAACCTATGTTACGTGTGCAGTCAATCGTAAAGTAATCAAGATGAAAATCTAACACGCACAAAAGTAACAACACTAAATTTATTGAAACGTTAGTTTCAAAATGTTGTATTCAGAAAAGTCATTTTATGTTTATTTTAATGAATTCATTATTCTGGTTGACCGTTCACAAATCTAGGCCACAATATAGGTAATATACTTACAATAGTGATTAGTCTACAGGTACGAAATAGAAACTGAATTTTGATGACAAACCAAATTATTTTAGCATTTATTTTAGTTCATGTGAGCTTGTAGAATATTAAATAACGTATCTTTTAAATACATACATGTCATATAAATAATTAACACATTGATAGTAATTCGCTTTTTTTAAAATATCCCTAGACCGTGTTGATGTGTGTATCATTGAATCGACAAAATGACAGTTAAACAAAAGATTTATTTTGTCGATACTTTCTTCGAAGAAACCCGTTTCTAAGGTTATGCTACGTGGGCTGGTTCCAAAAGTAGCAATGTTAGATGTCTATCTAAAAGTATTTAAACTATTAGTTTAATCGCAATGCAACCCACATGTTTCCCACAGCGCAAAGCTACGGAAAACCATAAATTAACCTATCACCTGCCGTTCTAATGTCAGTGACCATTTAAAGGCCAGTGAGGTAAACTGCAGTCTATCATTTTATAAGTGCGAAACTATAAAGGTAGGTAATTATTTTACACACTTTGTACGGGCTTATATTGTGCATAATTGTGCAGTTATTATCTCATGACAAGACTAGGTTTTGTGGTGGAAATAACGTTAATCGTGTCCAAGTATGTGAATAACTATAACTACCTGCATTTGCTTTCATAGCTATGTAGGTATGTCTTCTTGTGGTACAAACTAGACAGACACATGCAATCATATTGTAAACATATCGGTGTTGTGAACAATGTAGAAGACAGTTAAACCGAATTGAAGATGGCGCGACCATAGCTAGGTCTCAATCTGAACAATGAGGTTAAACAATTTTGAAATGTAATAGTACATTACGATATTAGTGCGCTAAGATGGTTATAACATGCGAGGCGGAATTTCAGCCCGAGCCGAAGGCGAGGGCGTAATTGAGCCGAGCATGTTATAACCAATACGCACGTATATCGTACGACGTTTTTTAACACATTTGCGAGGAAACAGAAAAAGATATTCACAATACAAGTACAAAGAGGCGCGAGGATTATTTTCTGCCGTGGCTGCGTGAAAATGTTGGCAAAGACGCTAGAGCATGCAGCCAAGTTTTTAAATTACCGAATAAACTGTTTTATTTTTATTTTAAATAAACTCAATCTGTGAATGCACACTGTTGCTTTCCCGCCATTTTAACAGCGCGCTAGCGCTGCCTACTGACTGGCCGCGCGGCGATTAGTTCAAAATTTGAATAGCAACAGCGCGCTGCACGCTGCTCACTAGCTGGAGTCGTGCGGCGGCGATCATGTTCCATATTTGAAATGGCAAATAATACTGTTATGGAATTTGTATGGACTATAACTTAACTATTTGCTTTGGTAACACACGCGTTTTTTATGACCCGCTTTACATAGTTAAAACCGGTGGAATTACATCAGCTTTACGAGCAAGGGTGTTAAAAAATGACATTACCAGACTTTTAACCAATGACGATGCTTGGAACCAGCTATGTTAGCACCATTAGTTTCAGTCTTGGCCATCCCCAATGCATCGTGTTTTGTTATATTACGGTTTATCATTTTGCAGCTACACTATTAGCATAGCTAGCGTAGCTGCTGAGAAATTTCAGGCCATCATCATCTGCCTCACCTTTTCCCAACTATGTTGGGGTCGGCTTCCAGTTTTACCAGATGCAGCTGAATACCAGTATTTTACATGGAGCGACTGCCTATCTGACCTCCACAACCCAGTTAGACCGGGTAACACGATACCCCTTGGTAAGACTGGTTGTCAGACTTTTTGGCCTCTGACTATGTAACGACTGTCAAAGATCTACAAATGACAGCCGGGACCAACGGCTTAACGTGCTTTCTGAGGCACGGAGGAAACTCGGTATGTAATGGGCGTCACCCATCCACAGACCAACCTAGGCAAGCGGCTAACGATCGACCCGAGCGGCTGTTATTATAGAGCTCAATAATACTCTGCCTGACCTGGGAATCGAACTCAGATTAACCTCTGCTGTAGCGCTTACGACAACTAGATTAACGAGACAGCCAAGTTTATTGCTACATTTTCCTATCTTAAAAAATGAAATGGCCTTTATTTCCCCAAATTTTAACGACGTGAATGGCGTAGCGGTAGTGAGGCTGCCTTACGTTCTAAGGGTTCGAATCTCGGTTGGAGCAAATGTTTGTGTGATGAGCATGGACATTTGTTTCCGAGTCATGGATGTTTATATATATAATAAGTATGTATTTACAAACAAAAAGTATCTATGTAGTATATCAACTATCTGGTGTCCACGACACAAGCCTCGTTGCTTAGTGTGGCACTAGATGGCGCTGTGTGTTAATGTCCAGCGATATTTATATATTTATTTAAATATTACAAATCTATAATTTTTAAACTTAATATGTTAAGGGGTCATCCATTTCTGGATAAAGGCCTATCTACATTAATAAATAATGCGATAGTTTATGAGGATGGGTGAATATAATTTGTTTGTTTTGTTTTTTTTCGCAAAACCTATTAAACGTATTTATAATTATGTTATTTATAATTGTAATACAACGACGTTCACATACCCAAAGTGCTTAGAGTGACCTATAGCTATCCAGTATCAGTTCATCCACCAACAATAAACATAACATAATGAACTAAACCGAATATACATTAAATTGAAGTATTGACAGCCTGTCCAACAGGATAAACACTAGTTAGTGATCCACAATTAATTAACAAATGCAGTAAATCGTGCGTGGCTAATACAAAATAGGTTAATTGTTAATTGTTGTTAAATTTTCAATGTAAAACTGTTTTGGTATATTGTGGTAAATGTTAGTTTATTTAATTATTAAAGTTGAAATGTTAATGAGACTGCATGAAAAAAAGAACTGAAACATTTTCATTTTCTGCCTGCGTTAAGTCCGTTTTAGTCTACTGACTATAAGAGTCAAGTGAGGTGATAATTTGAATATTAGCATTTAATTGTTGACTAGCTTATGCCCGCGGCTTCACTCGCGTAGAGTATTGCCCCACGGGATCATACTACCTACCTACCTCCCATGTGTTAATCCAGGCTATAAGCTATCTGTATGCTAAATTTCATCCATATCCGTAGTTTTTTTAGTTCAGTAGTTTTAGCGTGAAAGAGTAACAAACATCCATGCATCTATCCCCACAAACTTTCACATTTATAATATTATTAGGACTAGAGAAGTCGGGTGTAAAAAGATTTTATTCATATAGGATGACTGGTAATTAGTGACCGATACTTCATCATTTCAGCCGAAAGACGTCCACTGCTGGACATAGGCCTCTCCCAAGTGTCGCCACATTGACTGGTCCCGTGCGACTCGCATCCAGCGGATTCCCGCAACCTTCACCAGGTCATCGGTCCACCTAGTGGGAGGCCTTCTAACGCAACGTCTTCCGGTTCGCGGTCGCCACTCCAGAACTTTTCGGCCCCATCGGCCATCCGTTCTGCGAGCGATGTGCCCTGCCCACTGCCACTTAAGTTTGGCAATTCTTCGGGCTACGTCGGTGACCCTGGTTCTCTTGCGGATGGCTTCATTTCTGATTCGATCACGCAAGGAAAACCGATAGACCGATACTTAAACACGTGATTTTACTCATTATAACAAACATCTGCTTTCGCCTAACTGGGCAAAATGAACTGAACAGCAGTTTTTTTTTTGCGATTCCGTGTTTGGTCTCATAGTAAAAGTTGTTTTTTTATCATGAGTACAATCACGTGTTTAGGTATTGGTCACTAATTACTAACTCACCCTTTATACTCGCCGTTAGGTACTTCTTTTCCAGCAGATCAAATCCCATACCCAGCTGTCTTGCATCTGCCCACTAGAATAGACTAACGAGGCAGTCAAATAAATATCGCCCACAAAAACATTTTTTCGTTCAGTTAAAGCTTTTAAATGACTTTTCCTGAAATAGAGGTTTAGCTAAATCTGTTTATAACCCCCAAATAATAAGTGGTGATTCTCCCAGCCATCAAGATTTACCATTTGTGGGATAAAAGTAAAATAATTCGCCGATGTAGGTTGCTTGTTTGCTAGAGGTGATTCTCTGTGTCCATACACAATCAGTTTACTGTGTCAATTGTTTTAAAGCAAGCATCCCTTTTTTTTTCGGATGGGTAATCATAAAATGACTCTTCCCGCTCTGGGCGGAGCAGGAGGGAGTGTCAGACTTTAACTGACTAAAACCCATCCGTGTTCCTTTATCGCCCTTTGTGTTCCGGGGTCACGGTATCTCTTTCGAACACTCCCACAGCCCCGGATAGAAACCATCACTGACATCACGAAACAAAGAATTCCTTCATTTTGTCAACTTGTGCAAACGTTGTGCAGCATATTTTTTTTACGATTTTTATGTTGTACATGCTAGTCACTTAAGACCACATTTTATGAAAGAACAGCACACCAAAGCTCTCGACAACCACCCTAGAATGCAATCGGATGCAGTTGCTGTGGTCGAGATCGGCTAGATGACATCATCATAGTGCCGATTTAAGACAAGTAAGAAAAAGAAAACGCCTGTGCAAAAATGTTAAGCAATAATGTGTGGGATGGTGAGAACTAGAACTTACTTTGCAAGTAAAATTATATGAAACTGGGACGAATTGAAACCGAAATAATGGCGCTGTTGATCATTATCTTATTTATTTGTAGGCCTGTTCTTTCTGTCTAATAATAAATTGGTCTAGTGATCGCATGCTCTTCTGTTGAGAATGAGGTTCGAGGTCTGAGTGCCATTGTACAATTTCGGGCAAAGTATTATTGTGGTTTACTATCAGGAACTTCTCAGTAGCAACCTGGATTCTGGATTTGTGTCCGGTTGAGAGCATAGCCTCACTCACCCTTTATAACATAAGATTTCATAATTATCATCGGCCTACAAGCAGTCCGCTGCTTGACATAAGCCACTCCAATGGGCAATTGAGCTCACCAGATGGCGCCACTTTCAAGTAAGGTCTTGTCAATAATTCTATTTTATACTACAAAGTACCAATAACGTCATATTTTTTTTATTTTATTATGTATACAACATTTACATAGTGTAAACTTCAGATACATATTTCACAATATTCTTCCAAAAATTAGCAAGCATAAAACATTTAAAAATCATTCTACGTCCAAGTCCTAACAAATAAGATCCTAAAATCTTCAAGTCATAGTAAATCAGGAATGGCTTAGTCTAGAACACAATCGTGAGTATTAGTATAAATACGTGAAAAAAAAGCACGCTGAGCGCGAACACTGTATGACATCTGACATTTCGGAAGACCTTAGTCTACACGAACGCCTCTAGTGGCAAATTCATACGAAATAGCCTCCATTGCACGCCATATAGTTCGATTATTAGCAACTCTCATCGAGCTACCACCAACCACCCTGCGAAGATTGTAAGTCCACCAATCGTGTGGGCGTCCCACCTTAGACTTAAATGAACGAAATGTGGGTGTACTATAGATACACCTTTGACTAACTCCTCATCTGCCTATCCTTTTCCCAACTATCGGTCGGCTTCCAGTCTAACCGGATGTAGCTGAATACCAGTATTTTACAAAGAGTGACTTCCTATCTGACCTCCACAACTCAATCAATACTGGGTAATACGATACCCATTGGTAACACTGGTTGCTAGATTTTCTGTCCACTGACTACTTGTAACGACTGTCAAAGATCTACAAATGACAGCAGGGGCCAATGGCTTAACGTGCTTTCCATCCCATCTACCCATCCACGGACCAACCTAGACAAGCGCTTTACCTAAAAATTGAAAGAAGCTTCTCTTTATAACCACATCTTTGACTAACTCCTGGGGGAAAACTGGCGTATGTTAGAAAAAAAATTAAACTGAAATCATACACATTACACACATAAAAGTAGTGGTTCTAGAACATAATTATTAATTTTGTATAACATGAAACGAGTTTTATCGGAAACGCTATGGAAGGAAGATCATAATAATTATAGCAAGGCTGTTGTTACGTTTAGATGAAGTCAGCTATAGGAAATTAATGTATAGAGCAACTATGTAAATAAATTGTGTTTATGCAGAGATGTACCTCATAGGTAGTACCTAGTATGTAACGATAATTCAAAGATTGTATATAAGAAGGAACAGGTTTACTAACATACAATTAATTCAATCAAACAAAAGGGTACACGCACATTTCGCCAGTCATGTATACTCGTTTTTATGTCCAATTTTGTAAGCTAGTCTATTACCATCCTACCCATTCATAACTACTCTTCACAAAAACTTACCCTCCAAATTGTGTCTCTAGGACCAGTGGTTGAGGATGTGCGTTGATATATCAGACAGTCAGTGAGTCAATCAGGACTTTGAATTTTATATGTTTAAATGACAAAATCTATACATCTATACATATAATAAACCAGTAACGAAAGAATAACTGTACATTGAGAATTTTCGAGAAAAAATAAGTGTCTTTTGTTAGAAAAACGTAACTGATGACAAAAAGTGACTTTTTAGAATTTTTGTCTGTTTGTCTGTTTGTCTGTGTATATGGTACGGCTTCACGCCAAAACTACTGGATAGATTGAATTGAAATTCAGCAAAAATGTTATTTGTAAACCAAGGAAGGCTACATATTATCACGCCGTATGTTATGGGAGGTAAGCAATATTGATTTTAAAATAATAATAATATATAATAATAATCATTCTATTTCAGATAAATTATTTTACATCCATATAAATTGTTAGTAAACATGACCTTTAAAAACTATGTTACTATGTTAAAAGGAAAGTAAGTAAGGTTAAAAGGTTTTTGTTCGTAATTGAATGCACAAAATAATTTAATGCACAAAATGACATATGTACTTCTTTTGAGAGCTTCCGTTGCGAGCGCTGCATAAACGGTTATAGTTCCGCAACAATCACGTATGAGGTAATTATTCCTCTTAAAACGTTCTAAAAAAAACCCCGATAGCATATGTCTATCTTTTAAGGTTCAGTCAGTCACAGTCTCTCTAACCCTCTCTCTCTCTCATGTGACGCAGACGAAGTTGCGCGGGTCAGCTAGTGGAATGAGTACTTAAGAAGAAATCTGAAAGTGGCGGCAGTGACTGAAAAGTTGTGTGATAATCGGTTGCGGAGGAATGGGGAAAATGTAGTGTGGAAAATGTTGAGTATGAATGTAGATAGCTATAAGAGTAGAAACGATGGATGGACTGTGTGAAGGTTGATATGACTAGAAGGGAGGTGGCTGTGGAGATGACAAGTCATAGTGAAGTATGGAAGAAGAAGACATGCGGGCCGAAACCAAATAAATTGGGATAAGAGCAGGAGAATTCATGATGATGAGATTAGTTTATAATTATGCAAATTACCACTATTGCCACAAAACACACACACACACATTCGCCAAAAAAGTTTCGCAACCAAAAGACGGGTTTGCAAGGTTAGCCTTCAAATCCTTGTACACTGCAGAGCAAGAAAATTAACACCAAACTTGGTTCAGGTAAGGTTCGTAAACTGTACTTTTAACCTAGTGTTGATTTGTCATGAAATTATTGATTAGCTTAAAAATAAAACAGATTTTATTATGAACTTTATTGAATAATTCTGTCTATGTATAAATCATCATAACAATAAAGTAAAACCAAGTTGGATGGAGCAAAACCGACTGGTGGTTAAGATTCGGCCAAAGGAATCAGGAGAAGCACTTGGGTGAGGGACCCACAGAATTTGAGAAGTGTGGCCGAAGAAACGGGAAAGCACCTGTACACAGCAGTGGGTGATTCCAGGCTGAAATGATGATGAACAGTGAACACTAAGCCAACAATAAAATTACCATATTATTTTTAGCCCTCATATGATCAAACTAAAAATAAACGAAGTAGCCATTCAACGTAGCAATGCTGCCAGATGGCTGGGTACGTTTCCGGATGACAGCGATTCGGAGGAGTATAACTTTGACGCCGAAATGTCCTATATTGTCGTCGTTGAAGTAGGTACTTGCTTTTAGTCATAATTTTTATTATTATTTTAGTTTTATCTGTAATCGGTAATTAAAGTACCTGTGTTACCTTTATTTTTTATTTTTCTAATAGGAAATCATCAAATGACTCCTCCAGCTCTGGGCGGAGCAGGAGGGAGTGTCAGACTTTTACTGACTAAAACCCATCCATGTTCCTTCATCGCCCTTTATGTTCCGGGGCCACGGTATTTCTTTCGAACAGTCCCGCAATCCTGGTACCTATGTTAGCTTACTTAAAGAATAAAAAAAGTTCTAAAATAAACGTAAACGTCACAAATGCTGCATGCATAAAACTATGCAACTGAATACGAAACATGCAATTTTTCTGCTCGCCAGTGTAAAACAAGCTATTATAGTTTGCTGTTTAATTAAAAATAGCAGTGTTTGATCGAATCTAGTCTCAGTGTTCACACATTAACGAAACATACAAGTCAAAAGAACAAAAAAAATGTTTGTTAAAAACTTTGCAGTATTGTTTATGTTCACATTTTTCATTTTTTGTGACTCCACATTTGGTGAGTTTCCAACATTTTGTTGATTTGTGCGGTCTATGTTTGTGACAGTGTGTATTTTAAGTTCTTCATAAACTGATATGTTGAAGATCTTTATAAAAAAAAAATATTTTTGGCTAGAGATTTTCGTGCCATTTTATTGTTTCTTCCCCTATTTTATTTATATGGGTTGCGATGACCGACAGTCTCTTACGCTTTATTACACACGTTCTCATTTTTTCTATTTTTATGCTTTAGAGGTTGGAAATACTGGTGCAACTGAAAATTGTTAAGATAGAAGAAGTATATAGTATTTCTAGTAATATTTTTTGAAAAATTGATAACATCATATCACGCTTGTAATCCTGTAAGTGTTAGGCAGAAGTGAACCTATTAGTTCAACCACATTTCGCAAGTTATGTTTAAGTCCTATATTATAGGGCGAGCCTTTATGTATAAATAATTAATAATGTTATGTTCTAAATCTTATTGTAATAATTAATCAGCAATCGACAACTGAATAATTATTTTACATAAATAAATCGTTAACACTTCAATTACTTTTTCAGTTGAAAACCTCCCAAAATGTCACCTCGATGACAATGGGTGTATGAGAGATCTCTATGAATCTGTACTCAGGGATATTGGAAAAAATGGAATCGATTACTTGAACATACCACCAGTGGACCCCATTCATCTGTTAAATGTCACTGTCAGTCTCCTCAACATGGTCAACATTACTATGGTTGATGGTGTTGCGAAAGGCATCAAAGATTGCATTTTTGAAAAATTCAGGTTCGTATGAGATTTTTTTTTTAAGATTATTCGGTGTCGGAAAAAAGTTAATTGGTTTTGGGATAACCTGATGTTGAGATTTATTCTTGGTTCGTCCCACTGAGTTTCGGCCCACATAACAAAATCCTGGTTCGTCCCAAACAATATGCTTCCTTCGTCCCAAAACATAGTTTTTATTATTTTATTCTCGCATCGTCATATTTTACATTCCTTCTAAAGCCTTGGTTTATAAAATTTAAATTATTTTTATCAATATGTGTTTAGTTATTGTATTATAGAGATTATTACGATTGTTTACTAAATAACTTAAAATTAAATTATATTTATCTACACCCATGCTATAAATCCTCTATAAAAGTATCTGAAACAGTTAGCTTATGGCCAACATTAAAACAACCAGTGTCATAATAATCATTATAACACCCAAACGGGTGTTATAATGATTATTTATATATATTATATTTATTACGTGCGATTCACTACCACAGCGCCGTAATTAAAAAAAAACTTATAGGTTAATTCGAATTCAAGTCGAATCCCGCCATTTTTGTTCGATATTAGTATTGCATTACTTTGTTGTTTACAAAAATGAGTGATATAAGCTTTGTGTATTTTAATAATTGTACAATCCAAAATGTAAATAATTATGTTATTACCTGTACATGGTTTGTTTGTATTAAATACTCAGCAATTCAACTTTCCATGAATTTACATAGACTTCTTACAACACTACAACAACCTATGGTTTCAGAACCTTTTATGGAGGATTCATATCATGGATGTAGATAAAGTCTTGTATGCAACTGTACATAATTAGGTATTAAAACACTCATGTGATACTATTATCACACGCGGCTTCGCCTCGTGTGATAAACCCACATTCGTGTTTTAATACCCCTCATTATACAACAGTTGCATAAATAACTATTATAAAATTCTTCACGCACTCATGGATATGTCCTGGCCGACTACAATTGTCAGATGAGATGATGGCCACAAGAAGAAAACTAATATTTGAAAATTGAAAAAGGAAGACTACTTTGAAAACGAGCTGACGAACCGCTGGAGGCAGTCTACGATTGGATCTGATATGAGAAGCATCAGAAAACAGTTTGGTTTTCGCTGTTACATTTCTATATTACCCAGGGGATTCCGCTAAAGATTCCGCCTGGTGCCTCTACTCCCGATCTTCGGAAGCTGTCCTCGTGCCTGACTTGCTACTTGTCTCGCAAAGCTATCCTGACGTCTGGTCCTGAGATCAACACTGCCTTCCTACAGAGCTGACCTGGTGCGTGACTGGGAACTGTACGACGCCCTTTAAGCAGAGGTTTTCTGAAGCTGATCCTCGAAGTTGCCCTGATAACTGACCTGCTACCCTAACGCCTGTTTCCATTCCTACAGTGCTGAACAAATTCGCCACCAATTAAGTGCGTAAACTATAAACTACTACGTTTCTATCCTAGAGTGCGTGCAAGGTAGGTTTTTTATAATTAGCTGTATTTTTTATCTCATAGTAAATTCATCCCCTAATTAAATTTTAATTGAACAAGTCTGCTTTTATCCATTTATTTTGATAGGATCAAGTAGATTTGTTACAATATTTGTAAACATATGTCACATATAATATATCTATTTTAATATTTGGACTATCCATTTGGGAGAAGTAAGCCTTCAAAGAGAGCTCTACTTTGTAGTTTGAAGTAACCATTCGCCTTAATCGTTTTGATAATAAATAAGTAAATTTGGGATTATAAATTATGAAATAATTTGACTATGCATGAATTTCACGTATGCATGAAGGTCAAAGCAAATAATCTCTATGGTAAACGATCTTTAGAATGATTATCATTTTGTAGGAGTAAATCAATGTATTGAATATATAATATACAATTGTATTCGACTTACATGCTCTTGACTTTTTGGTTTCTTCTTGGGAAGCAAAAAGTTAAAAACCTCAATTAATAGACTTAGCTTACTCATTACTATACTGCGCCACAACATCGTCTATTCCGTGTTTTGCATTCAGTCTCTCCCAGCCACCATTTTAAGCTTTTCGGTCCACCTTTGGCCAACCTTCTGCCACTTCAGTTTGTAAACTCGGCAACCCATAGTTACACCTTGTCCGTTTCTGATAAATTAATTTCAGATTCGAATACCGATGTCATTACAATAAAGTTTCTTCGATTCCACGATAGCAGCCTAGGTACTATTATCAAAAACGGCATACAAGTAAACTAAAACAAAGACGTAGAGAACACAACAACAAAATCATCTGATGCAGAACATAATGACAGTTTTTTCTGCTCATGAACATAGCTATTATGGATATCGTGTAAGACATGACGTTGTTAAGATCGGGCGAAATGGAGTGTGCCTAATCGCACCCGAGTAGTGACCGTTGTGAACATGATTGTAAAGCTGATATCAGAAGCTCAATAATTCCTCAGAGCGCATCTATTTTTAAGCGCAACCAACTAAGCACAACTAAATTATTTCTCGAAGCGCAACCATAAGTTGCGCTTATAAATTCAAATTAAAAGTTATTATATGTTTATTCCTCTCAAAGCGCAACCATGATGGGAGAGAGAGGGGTATGATGGATTCATTAATTATATCGACAGACAGTTTTAAATCAAATAACTTAATTGTTTATGTATTAAAACGGACTACCACGCAAACAGAAATTAACTGGAACTAAGTGTTTAAGCAACTTTTGGTCAATCATTTTAAAAATACATACAGGTTCATTAAATTGAATTATGACAGTTGTTTTGAAAAGTACCAGGGTAACAGAAATGAAAGAAAGTAAACGCCTACAAATAATCTGGTTACAAAGTTATCAATTAGCAATGGTTGCTTAGTTGGTAGCACTAAAAATAGGTGCGCTCTGAGGAATACCTCCACATTTTTGATCATGTAAACAGTATTTTATTTGGCATGTTTCACTCGAGTGTTTTCTAAATAATTAATTAATAAGTGAACTAATTCAACCGAATGTATCGATGCTGTGTTCATATCAGTTGCTATATTCGGCATTCGGCATCTTTCACTGGCCATTTATCTAAAAATATAATGAAAGGTGCAGATGCACTTTCATTTGTATGCAAATTTCAAGATTTTTGTTAACGTGGCAGGATACACTCGAGTAAACCATTCGGTCGAGTGAAGCGTCTGATAGCAGCTTTATGCATATAGCCGAAGTCCTTGCTTAGAACTAACAACATTCTAGTCTGAAGCACTGACACTAGATATACCTCCAAAATAAGTATACCTACCTGTCTACATGAAGTCAGCAAAAAATGTTAAGTATAATTGCGACATGCGAATGCGAATTGTAACTTTGGCGATATTAATCCAGTTATCCAAGAGTTAGTCAAAGTAAGACAATGGACACTGGACAAAGTTGTATTCGAAAATAATGTTATAAGGAATCAGATGTTATAAAAATATGGAGATTTTTTATGTTTAATATTTCCTCAGTATCATAAATAATTAGACACTAAGCAAATATCACAAAACCACCAAAACTAGAGTTTAAAAGAGACCAACACCATCATTGGGTGACCAAATTTTGAAGAATAAGATGAAGACCAATATCAGCAAACAACTCAGTAGATCAGGAACTATTCATGGTAGATTTAAGATATGAATTTAAGGACATCAAAAATAGAAAGCTGAATAATGTATGCATGATTTAAACATTATTTTTTAATTCCAGTATCAATATCAAAGAAGAAAGGGGACACCAAGAGAACACGTGTGATCTCACAATCAAGGGACATTACATAGTTGATGCTTCCAGCCCATTGATTGAAAGCTTATTAGGGGGAGATTCCGTACACGGTGATGGACATGGGAAGATTACCATTGGTAATTATTTCAATATAGAGAAGAAATATTTGATAGTATTTAGAGTGACGCTTGACAAAAGAGAGTGGACGCGGAATATAGACAGGAAGATGGTGATGAAGTATTTTTGTATTACGAGGTCGTTCGTCATTTTACTGAAAAAAAATTCACATTTTGTTTGGTGCTGTTCTCTGGCGACTCGGTGATTTTTTTCTCCTGCGTTTTTCTATTTGATCTTCCGACGACTTCGATTACGATTGTGGACCCTGTAACCGCTCCCGATGACAACCTTAGCTTTGCATTGGATTCTGTACCCGCCTCGCACGACGACACAGAATTGGGGTGTGTCCCGATGATGGTATTTCACATCCGAAAAAAAAAAGGGGTTGAATTCTGAAAAAACCTGAAACACAAATGTTTACTCATTTATCGATAGGAGTACTCCTGTTAAGTTTCGAATAAAATAGTCGTAACTAATCTTATTTCCCCATGTAAACTTTGGACCCCCGTTTCAACGCCTTAGGGGGTGAATTTTGAAAAATCCTAAACCTCATAAGGAACCTATTTGCCAAATTTGGAATCTCTAGACTCAGTGGTTTGGGCTGTGCATTGATTTTTAGACTTTGTCACCCCATTTCCCCCTCTTAGTGGTTGAATTCTGAAAAAACCTGAAACCCGTTTCTACTCATTTATCAAAAGGAGTACTACTCCTGTTAAGTTTCGATTAAATTAGTCTTTTGGAATCTGTAGACCCAGCTGTTTGGGCTGTGCGTTGATATGACAGTCACTCAGTGAGTTTCTTCTTTTATATATTTAGATGAAATTGACTATTTCGCTTATTACTTTCAAATCATAATTATTTGAAATATCAAGTCAAGTGGCCATTGAAAATGATTAATTTAATTTTAATTTAATTTTTTGTTTTTAATGTCAATATCCCCAGACAACTATTAGTTCACAATGTCAAGCGCTTGACCTTAAAAATAATTGTATTTTGTTTTTGCATTTATTTGGCCATTTAGAAGATAATCTGCTAGAAACATAATTATAATTATGATTGAAAACATGTTATAAGGTTTGCCAGAAAGAACCATGCAATTTGCTCAAGTCTGTGGTGGCCTAGCCAGGTTGTATCAGATTTGCTTCCTATTCATTGATGACGCTGCCCAGGAGTGTGAATGTGTAAGCTGTTCTACAAACTATGGGCACTTAATATTGTGTCCTGCGTGTCCTGTTGTTTGTTCATTACAGCAACTGGTGGACACTACTGAAGGCGCCAAACTTGTGGCTCAGTTCTGAGCCGACACAATTTACGACTCGCTAAGAAGAAAACGCCGATTTGAGCCCTTTTTGTTATAAAACATTATTTTTATGTAATTGCAAATAGTGAAGGGTTTTTTCACATTCCAGAAAAATTACATTTGACATTCGACTTTCCATTTTACGCACAAAGGCGCGAAGATGGAGAGATCTACATAAAATGCATTTACGACCTCATCAAGTACGACTATGACATTGGAGGCAAAGTTGAATTCTTCGCTGATAATCTTTATTTGGGCAACGAGGAAGTCAGTAAGTACACATAAAATGGGTTTGAGATCCTCTAAACTTTATTAGATTATTTTTGTTTTTTGTCAGTTTAATTATAAATACTAAAAACAAGGAATATCGCTGTATTATGGACAGTTTTTATTTCCTGCCAACAAAAAACATCTATTTTATGTTTTGTTCTATTTTCTGCAGCTTGGTTCGTTTTTTTTTGTGAAATCAAGCGCCGTAATAAAGTGTTCATGAATTAATTAAATAAATATAAATATCGCTGGACATTACATAGCGCCATCTAGTGCCACACTAAGCAACGAGGCTTGTGTCGTAGACACCAGATAGTTGATATACTACATACTTTTATACTTTTTGTTTGTAAATACATTCTTATTATATATATATAAACATTTATGACTCGGAAACAAATGTCCATGCTCATCACACAAACATTTGTTCCTACCGGGATTCGAACCCGGGACCCTAAGAACGTAAGGCAGCCTCACTACCGCTGCGGCATTCGGGTCGTCAAATAAAAACTTTAGTATTTTTTCTTCCCACAGACTGATACAAAAATAATTTAGTAACTAAGAGAGCAGCGGTGGCCCAGTGGTGGCGGCCCCGACTTACGAACAGTAAGTCGTGGGTTCGAACCCTTACAGGCGCATTACTTTGTGTAATTTATTTCATCACCACTGCTCTCAAAACGGTGAAGGAAAACATCGTGAGGAAACCGGCATGTCCTAGAACCAAAAATTCCAAGACGTGACATCTACCAATCCGCACTGGGCCCGCGTAGTGGATTATAGCCCTTACGCAAAATACGCGCTTTGACGTGGAGTTGCGGACACCAGCCCGTTATACAATATACATACAATATACAATTTAGTAAATAAAGCTGCAAATTGTAAATCTGTAGATCTGTACTGATGAACTACACTGGCCTGCAAAACTAAGCACTACACTTTTAAAATTGATGTTTTTTTCTAAACTATAGAAATTATTGGTTTTGAAAATAAAAAATAAACGTTTTATAGCAATTTTTATCAGCTTTATTAGTTTTTATGTACAAAATTTAACTCTTTTTCGAGTCCTTTTTGTTTTGAAAGTATATCTTATGTACTTATAAAGTTATTGCAATTTTAAAAGCGTGATACTTAGTTTTGCAGGCCAGTGTAGTTATAACAAGTATTCACAGAAAAAATCATGTGTAAAACGTTATACTTATACAATCATTATACTTATACGAATCATGCTATGCAAATCAGTAAAATTAATCATATCATAACCCCAAACTTATACCTAAAGTCTGGTCTGACTCATTTATTTAGGTAATAAATACATGCATATTATTACCTATGCATGCAAATCTCCTTCCAAGATTATAGGTGAATTTATTTAGATTTCACTTATACTAAGTAAAATCTAAATAAATTCACCAAGTAATCTCAAATAACTTTAAAATTAGAAGTAAAACTACTGTCATGTTAGTCATATGGAAGGTACTGGTAATAAACCAATAGAATTGAAACCAATGATAAGGCGATTCTTTTGTTTCCAGGTAAACAAATCACAGACATCCTGAACGTAAACTATCGTTTCGTCATGTCAGCTTTTGGCCAGCCCTTCGTTGACAAAGCTATGGAGTTCTACTTCATGTTTGCTGGCTACTTCTTTGACAACATTCCCGCAAGACACTTCATCATCGAAGACTTGTCTCCTTACGCCAGACCTTAACTAATCATCTACTCTATTGGATCCAAGTGCCCTAAGATTCTTGGCAAGTATTTTCTGGCAAAAAACAACCTCCATTGTTTGAATAAAACTGCTTAAATTGTGTTTGTAATTAAAACGTTTACAATGACTGCATGTTTTTTTTTTATGAAACTCAATGACGGCATAGCATCATTGGTACCTTATATATGTATTTTGTTTCCTCATCTTAGATCTTATCCAAAGGATATTTGCAGACTAAGGTAGAAAAAAACAATAAGGAAGTGACTTCATTCATTTTAGGAAATATTCTTTGTATACTTGAACAATGATGACTTAAACCCCTTTGTCTAGCATAATTAGGTTTTAGAATAATTAGTTGCTTGTAAGGATGATATTAAATGCATTTACTAATCTAAAATAGTGATGAAATAAATGTTCATGCATGGACATACAAAGGGAGAGGAAGAACAAATGAATGATGTATGGATTGTAAGAAATGATAATGATGATGATGATGAACGATATGAAAGACGAACAGATTACGTGGGACAATCGGAGATACAAACATGTTGCTCTAATTCTAAATAACTTGAGACAAGAGCAGGTAGACGTGTATTATTGTTACCTACTATTTTATAATCAAGTCTGAAAGTCAAGTCAAGTTCATCAAGTTTGAAAAGTATTAAATTGTTTTGTGAATGTGTTGAATGCAAACGTAAAAACCAACAACTATTAAACATAATAATAATAAAACGTTTATTTCAGATATACAATCCATAAAGCATAATGGTAATAATAAAATAGTCATCGTACAAATAATAAAAAATACACAAAGTAAAAATAAATCAATTAATAGCATATACATACACTGGAAATGAAGATACATATCAATTAAAAATATTAAATTTTCAATGACAATATTACATAATAGTACGTCAATCAATTACAATACAAATTACAATTAAATTAAATAATAATAATATAACAGATCAATATTGTCCAATAGATATACACATCCACTTATGTTGGATCGGACAGTCTGTGCGGGAAGCAATCATCTTGAGGATGCTATTGCTACTGTCTCTCACTCGTCTTAATAAATAAGCAACCTTTTTCCGAATTATGGCTGGAAAGCCATCCGTTCGAGCTTCAGAAAACATTAGCGACGCACTGCAATAGGGAGGCAGCTGCATCAGCATCCTAAAGATGTTGTTATATTGAACGCGCAGGACACTGATAGCCCGACGGCTATGATTTACCCATAGACTGCTCGCGTAAAACGATTGACAATATGCCTTAAACAAAGTAATTTTAACTGGAATGGAGTAGCGAACGAATCAACGGGCAATCATGTTCCCTCGGACCGCCAATGCCCTGCGCTCCCGCTCCGGATCCGTATCATCGGACAAATCCTCCGTCACAATGTGCCCCAAATACCTAAAACTAGTCACTCCCTGCAGTTCCTCACCATACAATTTAATCGGTGGAACATAAACTGGCACGGAAACACTAGGTTTACCTTTGAAAAGCAAAACTTTGCTTTCTGCTACGTTATACGTCAGTCCATGTTCCACCGCATATGTCTCACATATTGCTAACAACTTACGAATAGAACAGGTTCATAAACAACAATGATTTTATTTATGAAAAATCTACAGGTACTTAGCTAATATAATTTAGGTCTTAAACATAAAACAAAGGCTTTGTTTAGTATTCAAAAAAAAAACGCGTATTAATTTCCTTTTTGTTTTCCGCAACTTTGTTGCATGTTGCAGTATAGATGACAACGTGATTATATTCTAAAATCTTTTTCGTATGTCGCAAAACATTGTTTCTAATAACACGGCGTATATAAAATACTCTCCAACTTAACTCTTAACGTAAGGTGACAAATCATCAGTGAGCAACTCCTTTGCTGAAACCTCGGTAAAGAATTTTTGAATATTCTGGTAGAACACATCCAACGCTTTGTCGATAACAAGCTTTCCGAAGTTCTTTACGACGAATTCCGAGTTCTCGTTGAAGATGTTAACCACCACAGTGCCTGAGGAAAATTAGACCATGCTATTATTTACATTAAAACACAAATTACTGACGTTGTTCAAAGAACCGCAAAGCTGAAGTAGGACTGGGCTGGTCATGTGTGCCGTATGCCCGACGAGCTGTGGGCCAAAATAACCACGATCTGGAGCCCTGACACAGGCCAGAAGGCGACGCAGTAGACCTCGCAGGAAAAGGCGGGACGAGCTGGACAAAACCAACGGCCAGTGGTCCACATTAGCCCTGGATTGAAGAATTTGGAAGTCATGGAGAGAGGCCTTTGCCCAGCAGTGGGATGGCACAGGCTAACAGTAACAATAGCATTATTTACATTTAAATAAAAAAAACAAATGTACAAACATGTATAATGGATGTTGTGAAATGCCTTTTTATTTTTATTAATATTAACTTGATTGGTTTAACGACATCCTTGCGATTGATTTAAAAGTTTTTTATATAAAATGTGCTGTTACTCACTAATTTCTTGTTTGCCAACCAGTATATTGTCAGCATGAACTGTTGTTTTTCCTTTAATTTCGAAGTCGTACGTAGAATCTTCAGGTTTTATCACGAAATGCAGTTCACCATCATCGAGTTTCTTTATTTCGAACCCGAAATCGAAAGACAAATAAACTTGTTCTGAAAAAAAAACACCATGTTGTTCTTATTTCTCTGTGTTTTACAATTTGCGGTTAACAGTAAAGTCGGATAAACTAAAAGCGTAAATGAAACTATTTATTTACCTAGTATTTACTTGAACTACTCCTGCTAATTCTGCTGTACAAAGTTCAAATTTCAAACAAAGGTTTATTTATTTTCACTCGTTTGCTTTCATCCTACCGTTTATCGTTAATATTGCCTGATTCAATGTATCTTTAATTTTCACCTTATATCTTAATATTAGAATCTTCTAAACACTTACCAGCAGCAACTCCTCCATTTCCTTCACCATGAATGTTGATACCACCAATGAGTGCCAAGAGAGTTGGAGTGGATTCGACCTTATAGGTTCCTTCGATGGTGAAGATATCGCATACAAAGTCGATCGTATTGCGGAAATTTTCTAGATCAACCCTTTAAAAAAGTATTTTAGTTATTAGAATTTAATTTTCGGGGAGAACAGGTGTGTTGTTATAAAATATTAATTGTAAAGCATGTGCCACATCGTTGTCAACGTTTGTAAAACATTGTCCTATTTATATTATTAATAGGTTACTTTAACGATAGGCTGAGAGCCGTGACTACAATAAGCAACTTTCGCCACATGCGCTTTGTCTCATCCATAGCTTCGTCATTTTGGGTAACTACGATTATCACTTCTGAATATCAGTCCTTTTATGAATTAAATAAAAAACTTACTTGTAACTGGTTGAGTAGCAATTCTTGAAACCTTTAGCTTCTCCTTCCAACATTGTAAGCTTTATCATTCCCAAAGCATCAATTTCCATATTTTTTATCGCCAAAGGATCTATTTTTGGTACACCAAACTCTGGAATACCATTATCTGATATTTCTTGTAAAAAGTCCCTATATAAAACTTGCATACATCCATCGTCAGTTATTGAACATTTTTTATTTATTTTACCAACTGAAAAGAAATAATTATGATGTTTTAGAATATTATAACTTTAATATTATTACTGTTTAGGCATTAGTTGAAGAGGCAAATGAATTTTATGAATAGTATTTTTTATTGAACGACGACGATTTACACCAATAATGTTGTTAATACAAACAATATTTTTTTTTACGATGTTTAACCTCGTGGAGTACAACGGATTAATAAAGTTTGCTTGCATAGGAAAATCAACTGGTAAGATTCGATATCGATGCCGCACAAATTGCAGGGTTAGAGGAATCTTGGATAAAATATTCGTCAATTGCAAAAAGTTTACTGTTTAATTGTGGACAATATTCTTTCTATAGCACTTCATATTCAGTTAATAATACTGATACTCACGAATTGCTGCAGATTCGCAGAAAACGAAGATAGCACTGGCTAATACAATGGTGTTTAATTGGAACATTTTGCTGCTGTTTATTGTGTTACTCAGTGAGTTACTGACCTAATGGTGATTTGCGAAAAGTACACTCAATTTATATACTGTAATGCGGATGGTCTTTAAGCATGAAGTTAATTATTTAAATACAAGTTGTTCCGTAGAATATATATATATATAATAATAGTGATTGTAAATTCGAATTTCTTGTGAATATTTTTGGTTTTTGTTTAACATTTAATAAAAAAAAATTAAAAGAGTAACATTTGTGTTTTAAAAAAAGGAAAAGAATATGCTTTTCATAATAGGCTAGTTTCCACGATCAAAAAATTGCAAATCTATTTAGTCCGTCCGTTAGAGTGTTGTAAAATAATGGACATGTATTTTTTGTTTTTGTAAATCAATGAATATTGACAAAGATAAAACGCATCAAAACTCGGGAGTGGGGGGCTCGTGACGTCACAACGCACTAAAAATTATACAACGGCGTGGCGTATTGAAATTTTTAAAAGCGTCGTATCTTCGTCAATTTTGGTTTACGTAACCAAAGAAAATATACGTGTCCGATATTTTTTTGAAATCTATCTGACGGACTAATTCTATTTTTTTAGTCATTTATCCTGTTATTTTTAATTCTAACAGAAAAAAAATGGATTATCAAGCTGAGTATGAAGATCATAGATTTATAATATGAAAATGAAGATACATAAAAAAAATGTACCTGTGTCTTACATTAAGGAACAGATTGAATTTTTTTCAGTAACATTTTTCATTAAGTTCTGTGGAACCCTAATGATTTTTATTTGGTTGTAAACAATGAATGTGGTAAAGGAAGTATTTGTATATGTACCTAACAAAAAGTTTGAATTATTCTCATGCTTATCATGACTATGCCAATCAGCGCCGTTGTTTACTTGATTTTATAATGAAATTGTTCGTTTTGATTATTGATTTTAATGAATGTTTTTGTTAGACAGCATGTGTTTTATATATGCCTAACGTTTTGTAAATATCTTCAACTTGTAGAATGTTAAATTAGATTTCGAATTGAGGCAACAGAATATAAACTGTGATGCAATGTTTGAGTGGGTGTTTTTTACGCCTGTTTTTAAAATTTCTGCTTTGGTTATTTTATACCAATTAACTAATAATAATAATAATAATCCATTTATTTTCAGGTAACAAAGACCCATAGATAAATACCTTTACCTAAGTATAGACTGACTTGTGACTGCTGAAACTCTGTCGGTGTCAAGTATGTGAACCAAACATCATTATTAAAATGTAAACTAAGCCACAAGGCGTTGTGAGTTATGAGAAACAAACCCATTCTTTTGTTTGGAATGCAGCACTCGTAAATGACGTCATGTTTTGTTAGGCTCGTGAGATGAAAAAAATGTATTGCAACGTCTGTTCTTTTGTTTGATTTATGTGAACTAATGTGTTTTTGAGACAGTTAAATAATAACTTCTTGAAATAATGGTTGATTTTTAAATTACAATGACCTTTACACAAAAATCTGGCTAGTACTACTAACCAGCCGCGGTAATACGATAGAATCGCTTGGCTAGTAGTATAGCCAGCCGCGGCTGAAAGGATCTGTTAGTTAATTTAATAACGATTCCAATGATATTACTGATATCGAGCTAACTAACGTAGTTTCGGAGATATCGTCGTTTTAATCAGACGCGCCGATAGCGCATGCGCATGTCATTTGGTGGACAGACGCGAGCAGCCTGTGTGTCGCCTAGGAGAGATCATGGGTTAGGAGTAGTTACGAAAATTCAAAGAAAAACTGCTTTACATTGATTTTTTTTTCCCATTTATAGTAAAAATAAAGTTAGAATTATTTCAACAAAGTTTAGAGTCTAATAAGCAACATATATATTTTTTTGCCATTTATATTCATTCATCAAAGAGGAGTTACATGGAGAAAACCTCTCGTTAGCAGATACCACCCCCTTAACCAAGAAATAAGTACGAAAAACAGATGAATGTGATTACTTCTGCATTGTTTGTAAAGAGAAATATGATTCGCTACTACAGGAAGACTGGATCCAATGCTAGACATGCCAAGAACCTTGTTCCTCGTCTAAGTCGTCTATAGTTGAATTTTGTGACGATTGTTTTGATTCCATGAGATTATTAGTTTTTATTATTTATGCCCGCCAAACAAATTAATTTTATGTTTTTGTTTAAAAGTTCAGTAACTGAAGATTCTAATTGACAAAAGAGTTGATTTTTTATGTACCTATTTTTAATGCTAAACTAGACCTATAGTTATTGCCCGCCTGTGTAGTCATTATATCCTTTTTCTTCTTGTTCTTTCTACACTCTACAATAGATGGTGAACATCTACGGTTTAAGAAATTTATTTCGCTCAAAAAGAATACAATTATTCACTTCTATGAGGAAACACATAATAATTAAGATACTATAAGCGACGATTTCGCTTGGTAATAAACTAAAATTAAGTGACAAACGGCAAAAACTACAACTTATAAATTATATTCCACATCCACATCTTCAACTATTCCACGTGTTTCATACTTGGAGAATTAGCCGTCTTCATAAAAATAACATAAAACGCCTTCATAAAATAAACGAGCAAAGTGTGTCTGTCTGTGTAGTGCCCGTCAACCTGCCTTATCACTGAATATTTAACTGGTGAGATGGCCTCACTGTTACCAGACTTGTTCGTAGGGTCCAGTACGTCCGAGTGAAAACTGAAACACTTTTAGGATCGCTCAGGAGTCTATCTATCTCTCTGTCCACCTGTCACAGCCAATTTCAAGAATCTACTAGACCGATACATTTGAGTGCTCAAAAATGGACGTGTATCATAAACAAATGATGAATGGCATACCACTGTTAAACCCACGATGGTTTTGTGTGGTATGTCTAAGTTTTGTAAAATATTTGTAAACATGTTTAATGATTAATAAAAAAATAAAAAAAAATTATAAGGTTCACTAGTATATTTGAAAATTGTATTTCTAATCAAGAGACCATCCAGCGCCAGGCGAACCTAATGAAGAGACCCGTAAGCTCCCGGTCTGGTCAACCTAATGTTCTCTGGTGACGTGAACGATGCCATCGTCGAATGTCTTGTATGGTGCAAACTTAGCTTATGCGCCATACTCAAGAAAGACACCAGTTTCCACCTCAATACCACCGAGTGCACTTACAGGCGTATGTCAGTCTAATTATCAGTCGCTTGCAACTCAGTTCCATCCCCTACGACTTGGTTCCAGTTCCAGGGGTGGCTTTGTCAAGCTGCCGTGCATACCTTATCCTATTATTGAAACTCCAAGAAAGGTGAGGTTATCCTAAAGGTTGACGTAAAGAATACATTCAAATCCACGAACTATCTAGGAAACTGCAGCCAAAAGGGGATCTTGGCTTAATCTGAGAGGAGTTTCAACTAACAACACTGCAGTTATTTTGTTTCTAAACCAATAACGAGAATGCTGGCCCATATGTGAGCTAGTATGAGAGCTATCGGATAGCTTACCTATCTATATTGTATCGCCTTGCAAGTACTATGCCTATGTTTACGAAATTGTTTTAATGATTAAACACCGTGCTAAACAAACACGTGCTACAAAAACATAGAAAGATAAATATAAACAACATAAGGACCTCGTGTATTTGACTTCCTCATTTTGGCTCTTACTCAAAGAATTTTCGTAAACTAAGTTAGTAAAAAATAAGGAAGTGACCTTAGTTTACCGGGAACATTGTAAGATTGAAAATAATTGCAATAATTTACTTTTACGTTTCGATTTCAAGCTTTGCCTTGTATTTTAACTTTTACAATAGATGTCATAAGAATAAAGTAAGTTTAGATGTAGAGGGAGAAACTATAGCGCAAAGCCTAAATAATATAGGACAAGAGCAAGGATATGATTATTGTGACTACAAGAATATAACAAAATTTGCTGAAGCACATGAAGAATGCCTCCTCGGCAGAACATCTGGGCCCAGTGCCCCAGAAACCAAAATACGTAACATCGATACAGAAGAGAAAGAAAAATTGTATTTTATGAAATTTATATTTTCTTTATAAATCGTAAGTTAAACCAACATAACAATATGAAAAGGGAAAATAGGAATTGTACAATGAGCCTACTGTTTTAAGGACCATCAAAATCGACCATCAACGTCTTCGTTGGGCAGGGCTTGTCGTTAGCATGGACGAAATCAAAGTACTCGAAGCTATAATCGATAATAAAAAGCTCAGAAAGTTGAATTGCGTAGGTCAAGCAAGGCCTACGAATTATTGGAAAAATGCCGAAAATAGGCCATAATATAAAAAATATACTTGAACAGGCTACAGCCCACTGCTGAAACTTAAAGTAAAACCTTCAGAAAACCTACCTACAGGTAATAATACATAATTACATACATTAAACAGAATAAAACACAAAACAAAGGTAGGTATTCTAAAAAATATATTTTATTTAGTTTTCAACAAAAAACATTGTTAAAAAAAGAATTAAAAAAAAAACTGTATTTTTTTTATTTTTTTGCAACTTTGGTAGGTCAATTTAGTACACTGGCATCTGAAAAACATCAACTAGGTACTATAATTTATAATGTTAATCAAGCAAATTACGTCAACTTAAATAGCTACGGTTAGATTATAAATCTATCTGAACCGACATAAAATGCTGCGTATTCATTTGATAACAATGTTTCACAGCATGTTTTTTTTGTTGCACGTAACAATATTACTGGCAATAATAGCATGTTGCAATGTTGCTGGCAAAGTGATCATATTCTTAACTGGGGTAAATTAAAAAACTTTTTGCGAAACATTGTTTGTAAAGAATACGGGGTTTTAAAATACTCTCCATCTTAACTCTTAACGTAAGGTGTCAAATCATCAGTGAGCAATTCCTTAGCTGGAATACCGGTAAAGAATTTTTGAACATTCTGGTAGAACAAATCCAAGGACTGATCAATCGCAACCTTTCCGAAATTGTTCACGAGGAATTCCGAGTTCTCGTTGAAGATGTTAACCAAAACAGCGCCTGAGGAAAAATAAAATCATGGTATTATATCAAGCCGTTTTTGTCGACTTAACACACACACAACGACAAAGTTTGTAGTAGGAAATAATTTAAATATCTTCAAAATTAAATTTGTTGCTTTTATGAAACTTTAATAAGGTCAGTCATGATTTTAGCCATCATAACATTACTTGGGGTCGCTTAGAAATACACTTGCTATACAAATCTGTAGAAAGTTTTATCGTAAGCGACAATAAACTATTTAAATATAGGATGATTTCAATAACGAAACCGGATGAGGAGTTGACGAACGAATAGCTTTTTTTCTGGGTAAAATGGTCTTTAAACACAATAGCATGTTGTGTAATTCCATTTACGGATCCATAGCCTCCATCTGTGATCACTGATTACGGTTGTAGAGTCCTAACAATAAATTACGAAGTTGTTTTTTTTTTAAATAAAAAGTTGAGATACTCACTAATTTCTTGCTTGCCAATAAGTATATTGTCAATTCGGACCGTTGTTTTTCCTTTAACTTCGAAGTCGAATGTCGAATCTTCAGGTCTCAGCAAGAAATGCAGTTCACCGTCATCGAGTTTCTTAATTTCGTATGCGAAATCGAAGGAAAAATGAACTTGTTCTAAAAAAAAACACATAATTGTTCTTACTACTTCTCATTTTAGACTTAGCTTTAACCAAAGGTATAGCCAGATAACATAATATCTCACTTATTTTGAAACAAAATGTTGCAAGCTAAAATTGAAAAGAAAGACCTTTATCATCGTTGTCGAATGATTAAATGTATCTTTAGTTTTCACCCTATACCATAATATTACTCGTATACATATCATCTTATAAATACTCACCAGCAACAGCTTTTGCATTTCCTTCACCATGAATGTTGATACCACCAGTGAGTGCCAAGAGAGTTGGAGTAGATTCGACCTTATAAGTTCCTGCGATGTCGAAGACATCGCATACAAATTCGAGTGTGTTGCGATGATTTGCTAAATCGTTCCTATAAAAAAGATATTGTGGTTATTAGAATTTACCTTTCAAGAAAAACAGTAAAATTCATTGTAATTCATATGCCTTAAGGCGCCTCCCCAAGCAAATGACCTTGAACGAGCAGTTTTTTGGAGCCTACTCCTCTTTATCCAAAAGAAATACCAACTAATAAAAAATACATTAAATTAGTACATATTCTTGACTCCAAAATTGTCGTTTCATTTTTTTTTAAGTAGCTTAATGTTTAATAAATCCCCTCACAACGAAACCACAGAAATGAGAAATAATGATTTATAAAATGCTACTCCTCATAAAGTAACCATTATTTTGATTTGCTACTTATACTAATGGATAGACAATTTAATAATGAATATAATTGTCGTTTTATTTTTTCCAAAAGACGTAAATTTGATTTTATAAAGAATAGAAAACCACTCATTTCGCACTATTCGGCCTGCAGTGACTGACGTAACAATCACTTTGTAATGCAAGCTGATTAGAACTTTATTCTAACAGTATTTCAAACGAAGTTTGAACCACCACAAATAGAGTTGCTAATTTTGCTCGGGGAACCGCCTTAAACTACAACGCTTTTAAAACATTTGTCTTATTCATATTATCAATGGCTTTATTTAAAGAGAGGCTGAGGGCCGTGACTACAATCGGCAATCTTCGTCGCTTGCGCTTTCCACTATCCAAAGTTTCATCACTTTGGTTGATTACAATCATCACTACTATATAACAAGCAATCTTCAATTAATTAATAAAACTTTTAATAATTAATTGAGGAAAAGGAATAAAGAACTTACTTGTAGCCGGTAACTTTACAGCTCTTGAAACCATGAGCTTCTCCTTCCTTCATTGTGACCTTGACCAGACCGAGAGCATCAAGTTCCATATTTTTGATCGTCATTGGATCCATTTTGGGTACACCGAACTCTGGGATGCCATTATCTGCTATTTCTTTTAAAAAGTCTGTGTATAAAGCTTGCATACATCCGTCGTCAGTTATCGAGCATTTTTTATTAATTTTTCCGACTGAAATAAAGAAAATGAGTAAAGTTTTAGGATGTTCAGAATTACTGAGCACACAAGAAGTGATTAATGTCTATGTATCTTTTTTTGTTGAATGACGTCAATTTGCAGCTACAGTAACACAAGATTTTACGATAAATACCTAAATCCCTGGATTACAACTAAACAACTACACACATCAAAAGTATCTAGGGATCAACATATATTTTTGCAATAACTTTTCTCCTGATTGATATTAATTAAAATTTTCTTTAAGGATTCATCAAATAAAGTGTTTTCGTTTGTCACAGTAACGATAAACCAAGTCACCTTTGCATTAATAAAGAAATTTGCCATTTTCCTAATAAAGGGATTTTTGACATTTGAACCACTAACATTAAAGTTCGAAAAAAAGACTGAAATAACAGTTTTCTTTAAAATTTTATTGGGTAACTTAAACAATTAATAATCCGTGTTTCTACCGCGAACACTAACAACACAAGAACATCGGTTTGGCATACTCAAAATGAGTTCATCCAAATCACGCTGTGGAATGGCCGCCCATGTTCGTTGCAACAACAAAAAAAGGTCTTCTTGCGACTGGATACCCTCCATATTCGGCAGAGCTCTTCTCTGTAGCATATCCCATGCATGCTCAATCGGGTTCAAGTCTGGCGACTGAGCAGGCCAGGGCAGGACATTGATGTTAGCTGCGGCGAGAGTCTGTCTTACAACTCTTGCGGTGTGCGGTCGTGCATTATCATGCATTAACTGAAATAAGGGACCGATTTGCACTTGTAGAGGAACGATGACGTCTGATACAATCGTCTCAGCATAAATTTGAGCGTTGAGGTTGCCTCTGATCCAAATCAACTCAGTTCTTCCGCCGATCCAAATACCCGCCCATACCATGATGGTTCCACCACTATAAGGATGGACTTCCTGGCAGGATTTTAATCGCTGTTGGCGTCCAGGGGTTCTCCAGTGTCGTATACGTCTTGTATCCGGTCTCATACCAAAACGAGACTCATCAGAAAAGCACACGAAACGCCATTGTTCTTCTGCCCAATTTCTGTGTTCAAGAGCCCATTGATATCGAATCCTACGATTGTGCATTGCTATAGGTGGTACCCGTAGCGGTCTTCGGGAATGAAGGCTCACTTCGTGCAAGCGGTTTCTGACTGTTTGGTCGCTAATTAAGTTCCCTGAAGAGTGATGAAGCCTCACGGCTAACATCATGGCGGTTATTGTTGGAGCTCTTCGAGTTAAGATTTGAATGTATCGGTCTTGTCTCCGTGTGGTGCAGCGATACCGTCCTCCATGGCGCTCAGCCACGGTACCAGTGCTTCGGTAACGTGTCCAAAGTCGACTGATAACACTCTGACTTGTATTCAGAGCTAAAGCTACAGTACGTTGCCGGGAACCAGCTTCTACCATTCCCACGGCTCTGAGCATTTCTTCCCTGCTTAAATGACGTCGCCGCTCCATAATAACGTTGGTTTTAATCAGTAGTAGGGAAACAGTAGCACTAATAATGTCTTCAATGCGTTGTATGTTTTTATAGGGAAAATATTGACAGCTTATTTTCATCTTTTACTCGAATTTGATTGAGAGTTCCTGATTCAAATTATGAAATGCACCAAAAAGGATCCATATAAATTTATAAAATCATAAATTTATTACAAAGCCACATCTCAATCTCAAGAAATCCGCATAAAAATGCTTGATCCTTAGACATTTTTGATGTGTGTAATATTTTTTAAGCAAGATTTGTTTACCCTGCAATTTTAAGTTACGATAAAATTACAAGTTACAAAAAATATTCGTAATAGTTCAAAATTGAACCTGATTAATTGATCACATTTTTTTTCTAATGCACTTCATATTAAGTTTACTTACCAATAGCTGCAGATTCACAAAAAGTGAAGATGGCACTTGCTAATAAAATGGTGTTTAATTGAAACATTTTGCTGCTGTTTGTTGTACTACTTAGTGAGGTACTGTTCTAATGTTGATTTACGAAAAGTCAATTTATATACTTTAATGCGGATGAAGCAAAGCATGAAGTTAAATATTTTAATAATAAAGTGGTTCCGTAGAAAAAAATCTGATCTATAATAATAATAATTCAATAATAATCATACCCGTACGTACACTCGAATTAATGGTCCCAAGTTATTTGTTGTGTGCTTTTCATTGCAACAATGAAAACCTTACCCAAAAGAAAAAGTGGAGTAACAAACTGAGTATCATATAACAGCAAATATAAAAATAAACACTTATGTAGTTAATGTTCTAGAATGAGACACTTTGTTGCAATTATGAAACCTTGAACATTCAAAACCAGCCAATAAAAACATTTTAAGTACCTACATTAATTACAATCTGATTTCTGGCCAGAGAATCCGAAACCACTCTGTCCACATGTGTCAGCACTGAATAATAATCTGAACCTCTTAAAACGTTTAAGAGATTTATTCAGTGCTTCACACTCAGTCTCTTAAATAAAAACTCGTCATCTTTCTGTTATATCCTACCTAATGGAATATATTGAAATTATTTTCGTTAACAATTTCATTGGGCGTTGTGGAACCCCAAAAATTCTTATTCTTTTTTTAAACAATGAATTTAGCAAAGGAATTATGATATATTATTCAATTATTTTAATGCATAATCAAGACTGAGAAGGTAAACAATAGAAAAATACGGACATAATGCAATTAAATATTGCTCATTGCTCTAGGGAAGTAGCACGACCTTCAAGATTTACTAAAATCTTTATTTAGGCTTTTGAAAATGATACATAGTAACATTGGTTGCAGGATCTGCACTTGAATGCACTATTATCAGTGTGGTGTCTGAAATCTTCTACCTCACTTAATGGTAGTAGCCCTACTTACGGCACGAATAAAACTGTGGCTTTTCAAACATTTTCTTGCAGCTGACCATGTTAAGTCTGCAGAAAAGCACCCAGTGCGCCACTAACTGCCAGGGTGCATCTGAAAATATCTTCACCAACTACGAAACCTGGTAGGCCGCTGCAGTTATAACTTAGGACAATGAGCACCCCAGGATTACCCAAATCCAATGAAAGGAAATGTGACTGCGGAGCTTCATCGCAAATGATGACCCGCCTCCTGTCCTGCTTCTTGTGCATCTCCACCGGACCTTGCTAGTCTAATACTATTGAGGTTGCAGGATTCTGGTCGAAGCTTATATAACACTAAAGACATCATCGACACGAAAAAGAATCAATGCGGTGTCCAGACCTCTCAATTGTCTGCAATTGCCTGCCATTTCTGAAGCCTTTTTCGGTAATTGTGCAGTAACATGCCTGCCATATCAAGTTAATTTTGAGAATAAGTGAGGGTTTGCCCTACTTTAGAGATAGCTCTCAAACTTTATTAACCTAAAAATGGGTGCACAGCTAGGTACCTTCAATGTAAGGGGTCGTTTTCTTCTAGCAGAATCTTTTCTTCTGTTTGCCTAGAGTAAATCCTTTTTGCGGAAGCTAACAATACTTTGTTAAACGTTTTGGTAATTCTGGCAGCATCCGGGATCTCGGTGCATAAAACGTAACTTGTCAAAATCTCCTTTCGAGAAACATCTCCATACAGCACCTTTACTTACGGGGTCATTGATAGACCGTCACCGTTTTGTTGATGGCTGTCAATCAAGCAGAAGGTATAGTCGTCGGTTCCTAAATAGATACTACGACCGAAGATACAATGCTACCTTCACATAAAGAGCATTGAACTACACTTACCAAGACTCCTCCGTACCCCGGAAAACACGTTAAGCTGTTGGTTACGTCAGTCTTACCAAAGGGTATCGTAATAACCAGTACCTGGATTTTGGAGGTGGTAAGCTACTGTATTTAATAGCATCAGATAATACTGGAAACCCCAGAATATTTGGAAAAGGCTATTATGATAACCTTTTTTCAAGTTTTGTGTCTCTTTTTTCTTGTGCTTACCTCTCCTACTCAACTAATCACGGTATTTATTCTAAAATCGAAAAAAAAACCTTAGGGTGCCATCTTTTCCCTATCTTTATCCTGAAACTGTAGCCAAACAACTAATTATGATGATTCAATTAACTAACCATTTGGCTTGGAACCAATATTATCGTGATTATTTTGTTTCCAAGTAAACAAATACCGGAGCTGCTTATCAAAAACTATCGCGTCTTCGTGCCTAGCACGAGCGCTTGTCTCGCGCGTGAACTGGTGCACTGGTGCACTGGTGCCTTCCTACAGAGCTGGCCTGGTGCGTGACTCTGAAAACCGCACGACGCCCTTCCAGCAGAGTTTTCCCTGAAGTGTGATGTTGTTCCTGTCTCTCCTACAGTGCTGAACTGATTTATCACCATCTAAGTGTGTGATCTATAAAACTCAGTAGGTATTTTTATAATTAGCTGTATTTTTCATCTCATCTGTAAATTCATTTCTTTCACTTATTAAATTTTAATTGTACTTGTGTGCTTATATCCTTTTATTTTGATAGGATCAAGTAGATTTGTTACAGTACATAAAGGCACATAAATTGTGCAAGTTGGTAAAAAATAGGAGTTTTTAGTCAATATTGATGCAAATATTTTGTGTAATTATAAATTAAACAAACATAAACTTGGGAAACAGATATAATTATTAACTTATTGCAAATTGCCAAACGCTGTTAGTCCTTCGCGCTCCGTCTATCTTCTTTATATCTCTTCTAATATTATGAAATTAGTGTATCCATCTAAATCATACACATTATTCATCTGCATTATCCGCCCTTATGCGAATTTATTTGGGGCCGGCGTGAATTATTTAATTTCAGCAGTCACAACCGACAAGCTGAACCGACGACCTGCTGGAGGTTGCGGAAATACGCAGGGGGAGAGCAACGCAGGACCGAAATGATTAGGCTTGTTTGTTAAATATGTTTCCTTAGTACCTAATTCAAAAATGTGTTCTATAGTAAAAGTGATGAAAATTTAACTTGTCAAGGTTTTTTAACAGATGGGCATTAATCGATAAGCATATATGTCTGGGGGTGGGCACATATCGACACCCGCATCGAATAAGGCAGTATCTCAGACTACGTTCTATTTGAGTTACCACCATAAGCGTAATGTCTGTGGAATAAGCTACACGACAGTAATAACGACGTATTTCTAGCATCGGTAGTTTTTAAGATAGCCAGTCGAAGAAGGTAGTAATTCTAATATTGACTTCGGCGGAAATAGTTGTACTTCGAGTTATTCCTCTTTATAGTTTTTTGACTGGGAATTTTCAGCAATACTTAAGACGTCACTCACACACACGACCTTTTACATTAATAATATTCACTATTGAATTTAGAAGTAAAATCTCATACGTCTTTTTGACAACAAACCACAACAGATGTGTCAGGCCGTAACTAGAGATACTGCTTTAACAGGGGAGACACACTGTGGCACTAATGGCGCTAGCATAGCTGGTTCCCAACATCGTCATTGGTTGAAAATGTGGTAATGTCATTTTATAATTCAAAATAGCTTAACCTCATTGGTCAGCTTGAGACCAGCTATGGTGGCGCCATCTTAGATTATCTTTGCCTATGTCTCCCCATAAATGACTGTTATAATATTTTGTATGTCAAATAGTGTTTTAGTGTGTGTTTGGTGACAGCTAATCTCCGTGTTTTAATTAATTCAGCTTAGTGGTTTTTTGTAAGTTACGAGTATAAAACTATATGTAAATCAAAAAATTAACCGCGTGAAGTTTTTGTGTAGTTTAGTTATAAACGATAATGCGAAAAAAACTACGAAAAAGTATTTCGAGCAGTACTTGACATTTCCTGGTCTTATAAAGACGAGACTGTACCAAGAATGGTATACAGATATGATGTTTTAAAAAAGTTTATTCATTATCTCGTATTTCATCCACGGGCTCTAATGACTGCTTCCATGCGGTTCCTAATGGAACGGATGAGAGTCACAATCTTGTGTTGTGGGATGTTATCCCACTCTTCTTGCTGTTTTAAGCTGGACAAACCTCTCCGGAGCAGGATCTCTTGCTCTGACTCGTCTCTTCAACTCATCCCATAGGTGTTCTATGGGATTCATATCCAGGCTTCTTGCTGGCCAGCCCATAACCGTAATACCGACTTTGCTCAGGTATTCATTGATAATGCCTGCGGTATGAGCCCTGGCATTGTCGAGCATAAAAATAAACTGTTCTTCAATTATTTTGTTATGTGCGTGGGTGAGACTCCAGACACTTTTCGATGTACCGTGACCCATTTAATGACGGTAAGCGAGGTCCAGATACAAAAGCAAGTTCGGTTTTTCCATCGGCGCTTATACCTCCACAAACCATCCATGAACCGCCACCGTAACTGACTTTCTTCAACGCAGCACTGTGCAAAACGCTCTCCCTCTCTTCGATACACCTTTTTTCTTCCGTCGTTACCATACAGCATGATCTTACTCTCGTCAGAAAAGAGAATTTTGCTCTATTTGAAGGTATGACCAATGTAAATGCTCACGTGCAAAGCTAAGGCGCGCTCTTCGGTGGTCTAACGTCAATTTGGGGCCATTAGCTGGTTTATGAGGTATCAGGCCGTGCTCCGCCAATCATCTCCTAATGGTAGAATCACTCACAGTCACTCCTCGAACCTCACGGAGCCGCTGCTGCAGTTGAATAGACTTAAAGTGACGGTTTCTTAGAGAAACGCAATATACCAGTCATCTTCCTCAGACGTGACTCGATATCTACCAGATCCTGGACGGCGAGTATACATACCGGTCTCCCGATAACGCTGGTACACTCTATTGATAGCAGAGAGACCAAGATCCAATCGTACAGCCACAACACGCCGACTAAGCCTTGAATCCAGCAACGCCACGACTTGGGCGGCTTCTGTGGGTGAAGTATCCATATTTGTTAGGAAAACAACTCTTTTGTGTGTGTGGATGTAACAGAGCTTAGTTAACCTTAGCTTAGTATATTATTGTTGTTAAATGTTTTTGTGTCTGTGCCTGGGCCATGGGCCTTAATTACCTGATAATAAAATGATTATTATTATTATTAAAACGATCTTTTTTAGAAATTCCGACAAATACCAATTGAAAATAATCTCTGCATTAATTTATTGGATGAAAATTCGAAAATTGTAATTCAAATTGGAACTGTGGTACACCATTATTGTGTAGACTAAACTGCCTTATGTTTGCTGGCTTATTTCTTTGAATCATTGTCAGTCCTCTTTTTTATTTAAAAGCCACATAACTAAATAGTACTTGCAGTACCGTTTTGACTTTTTTGATGAGAAGTATAAATAGAAGAAAAGATAATAGATGGGTGTCGATAAAATTGTAATTTAGTTCGATATAACGGATTTAGAAGACTTTTTATTTAAAAAAAGTAAAAGAGGATGTAATATATTGTTTAAAAAAAAAATTAAACGTGATTATAATGTGTTTTACTGGCACAATATTGTACATGCAACTCTGACTTACTTCCTTCATAAGTACTACATTTCTATACTGACAAGGTTGTAACTTGCTAGATACAACTTTATCACTGTCGAACTTGTCCAAAACCTTGAACAGTAACCGTCGCTATCTCGGCTTTTAATAGTTTATTCTGAAATATGCATATATCAAAAAACAGCATTTAAGCTTATTTAATTGATGCACAGATTGATTTTTCAGTAGATATTGTACTTCTCTTGTAAACAAAATTCAAACCGCGCACTATCAGTTTTTGGTTCATTCGTAAAGGATGGTACGGCAGTGTTTGCTTTGCGCTCGACTTTCTTGTTCTCGACAATGTTGTTTCCTGCATGTTAGTAATAAACGTATTTTAAATACATACTTAAAACTGTCCCATAACATTTTATGTGCGTGTAAGCCACAACATAATCATTGTAATAAATTCCTATCTTAATTATTGTGTCTGTTGCAGATACAAACATCAAGTCACATATGTCATACTTGTTGGGTGGCTGCAGACAGAGTTGCTGTCCATATGGTCTCAGGACCATCAACTTCATCCCAACAAGACAACCCTCAAGACAACCCTCATGACAACCCTCAAGTCAACCCTCGGGACAACCCTCAAGAAAACCATGAAGACAACCCTCCAGAAATACAACCACAGGCACAAGATCTTCATAATGCAGGAATTCCGAATGAAGGAATTCGAAGGAACCAACTGGAACCTACTATTGTTTTGCCAGAATATATGAGAGCTATAGAAACTGAAAGTAGGTGCTCCAACGAAGGATGTCAGAGAACAGAAAGATACAGAGTTCCGCTTGCTACTAGAAAAATGTTGCTTGATCAATATAAATATTACATCCCTAAAAATAACCGTCTTTGTGATCAACATTTGGTAATAGAAGCATGGGATTTTCTAGACGGTTTGAGATCCAATTACGTTCAGGTTTTTACTGCAAAACATATTCAGGACATGATGTCCTTAAAAGAAGTTGTGGATATTGGATTACTTCGTTTTGAAAACATAAATGACATGGAAGATCATGTTGTGCATACGTGGACTGGATTGAATAAAGCACAGTTCATCATCATCTTCCTGCCCTTATCCCATGTTACTTAGGGTCGGCGCAACACGTTTTTTTCTTCCATTCTCCTCTGTCAACCGCCAAACAATCATTTACACCTTTTTCCTTCATATCATTCCTCACACAATCCATCCATCGTTTCTTTGATCTTCCTCTCCCTCTCCATCCATCAACATTTATATTCATCACCCTTTTAGTCACATGCGATTCTTCCCTCCTCATCACATGCCTATACCAAGACTGTCGATTCCCTTTCAACTTTTCTGTAACTGGCGCAACTTTCAAACTTCCTCTAAAATACTCATTCCTTATTTTATCCATTCTTGTCACACCACACATCCACCTCAACATTCTCATCTCCGCTACATGCAATCTTTTTTCATCCATCTTCTTCACAGCCCAGCATTCCGATCCATACAGTACGACAGGCCTAATCACGGACTTGTATATTTTCCCCTTTAACTTGAGGGGCATCCTTGTGTCGCACCAAGAAGTAAGTTGAAGTATCACCATCTCCTTGAACAAGCGACCCGAGGTATCGGAAATCGGAACAGATCGGTATGGGCGTTCCGGCAAGAGTTCCATCAATTATTTACAGAGGTTCCTCAATTGTTGCAAATGCCAAAAGCAAACTTAGCTCTGGCTGCATACCTTATGAAACTCAGAACTGGGGACTCCAATGAAAGGTTGGCTACTTTATTATGAGTGTCTAGGCGAACTCTAAAAAAGTGGTTAAATAAAGTTAGAGAATTACTTACCGAATATTTTGTAGCAATGAATCTTGGTTTAAACCATATAAACAGGCAACAAATGGTAGCAAGAAATCTGGCAATATCAAATTTATTGTTTAAAAGCTTTGATGGAGTTGACAGACCAATAGCCATTTTTGATGGAACATATTGTTATGTGGAAAAAAGTTCAAATTATTTATATCAAAAGAGAACACATAGCATGCACAAGTATAGAAACTTGTTAAAACCATTTTTGATTGTTTGTACCGATGGGCATATTCTTGATGTTTTGGGCTCATACCCAGCCACCACTTCTGATGCTGACATTATGAAAAAAAAAATTCAAATGGAAGACCGTTACGTGAATATTTCCTTCAAGGAGGACTCGTTACCTTTGTTGCACACATGTGGCTATAGGACATACGTGCCTGCTTCGCTGGAGGAGGGTGAAAAACAGCTATCAACTAGTGAGGCAAACAAATCAAGAGCAGTCACCATATGCCGTTGGGTGGTTGAAATCGTAAACAGCAGATTCAAACGTGATTTTAAACTACTACGGCAAAATTATTTCAATGTAGCCAGTAAAAGTTTTATGAAAGATTTTGAGGTGGCTGCTGCTCTTTTAAATAAGTTTCACCCTCCTATAGTTGATCGTGTAGATGCTGTGGAAATAATACAAGAAATAGATAGGTATATGAACGAAGAAAACGACTTAGCTGATTTTATTATTAGAAATAATTATAATAAGCGTCGAGCTAATTTTCAAACTATCACAGTACATAATGATAATCTTAACGATTTTCCACGGCTCTCAGATCGTGAACTAATATTGATTTCTTTAGGTACATACCAAATCAAGCAGGCACGTTCATATTAGGGTTAACAGGGACCTTCTTTGAGAGATGTCGGCTGCCAGAACTACCTGGCTACTCAGAGGCCGCATACAATCCCCGACATATAAGTCGAAAAACTGTAATTGTATTGTAGGTAGACGAACTGTAGGCTGCTGTGCTCATTTAATGTGTATTTTATGGTACCTTGGCTGGGCTAGGCACCAAGGTCATATTGTACCACCTGCACAATTTCTAGACGACATTTTAATTATTATAGAAGACGAATAAAGTGTTTAAATAATAAAATGATTTGTTTTTATTCTAGACATCTTCTATCCATAAATCTATACCCGTTACCTACCTGACTTCAAGTCATTGGCGTTCATTCATATGACTTCAAACATTTTCCACTAAATCTAATAAACATTAGTACTTAGAGAGCATCTTTTGTACTTTAGGAATCAGCTGTTAGTTAAAGATTGTAACATAACCTTACTTTAACTAAACCTCTAATAACTCAGCTCTCAGATTGTCAAAACTTACAGAATTTTCAGTGAGGGACTGATAAGTCTGAATCTATTTATTCACACCATTTTCATCTCGTTACATTTGGGCCCAAGATTGTATGTAATCGTTTCCGTCTCCTTTCCGTGCGTTCAAGCGTTTTGCCATACCTATTATTGGAATCAAATATAACAGCGCACAACTTAGGACCCATTAATGTTAATATTTATCCGTGGTACTCGGCAACTGGGCCTATCCCAGTTGTAAACGTGCCCTTGTGCCTATTGGCCTTGTTTCGTTCTGTCTCCTGCTGATAAGTGGAAATTATGGTTTTTTCCTACTCCTCCACTATACTTTTCTGATTAATTTCGTTGCGGGATCCAAGACAGTTAAATTCATTCTCTGGGACTTCGTCGAGCTTCATTGGCTCGGCGCTTTTCTGGTGGTCGCCACTGTTTATTCTGGGTTTCACGAGTTACAGTGGTTTGGGAATAGTGTGGCGGGCTTGTCCCATAAAAAAAAATGCTCCTATCTTATATTTCCGTATTACTTGCCCTAAGCAATAATAAAAACTGATTATCCTATTATATCGTCTTACTTTGATGTTTTCCAGCCCATACTATTGACCGACCACACGATATGAGCCCAAGGGGTCGTTATCGACTTGTGCAATGCCACCTCGAGACCCAGTTGCCGGATCCTCTCAACGACTATCGCAACCCCTCGTGTCATAGCTTCGGCCGCCGCCTCGTGCGACCCCCCCTGTGCCAGCACCAGCGTGTCGTCAGCGTAGCAAACTACGCTGACACCGCTAGGGAGGTCGGCGCGCAGCACCCAGTCGTAACCGATGTTCCACAAGGAAGGCCCTAGAACCGATCCCTGTGGAACACCGCACGACATCTCTCGCCGGTTCCATTCTCCGCTGCGACCGGGGTAGATAACGGCTCTATCCGTTGGGTAGTCCCCGACCACACGACGAAGGTCGGTCGGCACCCGGTGATACCGTAGTGCCTCCCTAATGCAGCTCCAGGGCATGGAGTTGAAGGCGTTGGCGACACTCCCTCCTGCTCCGCCCAGAGCGGGAGAAGTCATTTGATGATTTCCCATGCGAAAAAAAAAAAAAAAAAAAATGGGCGTTATCGACGGATTGAAAAAAAAAAAATTTTTTTTGAAAAAAAGTTAGTGTGCTGGTATTTGTTGTGTTCAATACCGAACAAACCAAAAACACGTGCAAACAGTACGCTGATGGATAAAATAAGAAAATTGATCGCAGAAGGAAAAAATCTTGGATACAAACCAAAACAAAACAAGAACTTATAGACATTGCAAATAATTGGAGAAAAAAATATTATTTACGGACGAGCATCCAATAAGTAAGGTTAGACAATATCTACGGGAAGTTGTCGACAAAGGCGAACTTAGAAGTAACACCATGGCGTCCATTACTACACTAGAAGTGTTTACTGGTGAAAATTGGAACGCGTACCAACAACAATTCGAATGTCTTTTGATAGTGAATGATATACCGGAGGAAAAGAAAGTTCCATTATTGATTACGAAATTAAGTACAAAAGTATATGACTTACTAACTACACTATGCAGTCCTACATCTCCAGTCAAGGTAAATTATTGTGATATTTGTGAGAAACTGAAAAAGTATTATCATCCAGTTCAAAACCATGTACTACACCCGTACAGACCAAAGAAAGAACAAAAAGAAATGGTCTCTTGGAAAAATTATTGAAATCATAGTTCCCGGTGTAACATATACTGTTGAGGTGGAAGGCTTAAAGTGGTGACAACATGTCAATCAATTATTAGAGTGTGGGCAAAACATATAATTTTTAAAACCAGGAATATTGTAATATATTTAGAAGTAAGATTTAAGTTTTGTTTTTCTTTGGAGAAGTTAAGTGTTATTTTTTTTATGTAAGTAGGGGAAGAGTGTCATAATCGATAAATAATGAATCGATTACTAGTTTGTAGTAAGAGTGGTTGGGGGGCAACATTAGTGCCGCCGCCCGCCATGATGAGATTGATTTTGTAAATGGATCGTCATTGAGGTTTCCAAATATAAAAATGTATACCTAAATCTTTAATTACTTACCAAAAACTATAACAATTTTTATAGTTTTTCAATTGTTATAGTTTTGTAAGAAATTAAAGATTTAAGTATACTTCTCCAAAGAAAAACAAAACAAATCTTACTTCTAAATATATTACAATATTCCTGGTTTTAAAAATTATATGTTTTGCCCACACTCTAATAATTGATTGACATGTCGTTTCCACTTTAAGCCTTCCACCTCAACAGTATATGTTACACCGGGAACTATGATTTCAATAATTTTTCCAAGAGACCATTTGTTCTTTCTTTGGTCTTTCACCATTACTTTTTCTCCAATTTGAAATGCCTTGAATGTGTTTTTACTATTTGTTTTATTTGTTCAATATTTATTTGATTGTTGACTGGATTTCGTCTTAAAAGTGAGAAACGGCATCGCAACTCCCTATTTAACATCAACTTTGCTGGGCTCTGCCCGGTAGCCTTATGAATAAAAAAGGAACAAATTATATGCATATTCTGCTTATGCTCGGGTATGCCCCACTTTCTACGATTTTTATAACATGCGATTTAAATGATCCTACAAACCGCTCAGCTAATCCATTTGTAGCTGGGTAATACGTTGGGGTAAAACTTTGTTTTACTCCCACCATTTTACAAAATTGCTGGAATTCTTCACTAGTCCATGTGGGACCGTTGTCAGTAACTAAATGCAATGGATATCTATACCTTACAAAAATACTTTTAAATACTTGTACAGTTTTCTGTAGTCGGAAAATATTTTTGAACAACTGACAGTGATTGTACTTACATCAGCTCCAGTGTCAACTTCAACCTGCCGGGGTTGCGGGACTGTTCGAAAGAGATACCGTTACCCCGGAACAAAAAGGGCGATGAAGGAACATGGATGGGTTTTAGTCAGTAAAAGTCTGACACTCCCTCCTGCTCCGCCCAGAGCGGGAGAAGTTATTTTATGATTACCCATAAAAAAAAGGGGCCTAGGGGGTAATCTACGGAACTAAAAGTGTCAACTTCAAACTAACCATAATGTTGAACGATGATCATAACGAATATAATGCAACAAATTTAGTAAAACAAATACCCATTAAACACAAACAATATTTTATTTATGAAAAATCCACAGATACTTTTAAAAGTTAACATAATTTACTTCTGGAGAAAACAGAATAAAACACAAAACAATGGTATAAGGAATAACACTACATTAAAACATTATAAGATACAGAAAAAAAAAAATAGTTTGTATCCTTTTTTGTTTCCCGCAACTTTGGTAGGTAATTTTGGTACACTAGCTTCTAATAACCATCAAGTACCTTATTAGGTAAATCAAGCAAATTACGCAAAATTATCAATAAAAAGCTACGGTTACATTATAATCTTATCTGAACCGACATACATTAATATGCCGCGTATTCATTGGAGAACAAAGTTGCACATCATATTTTTGTGTTGCTGGATACAATATTGCTGGCAATGTGGCAATATGCAATGTTGGTGGCAACGTAATTCAAAGCTACGAGAAAACTTCTTTGCAAAACATTGTTTCTAATGAATTTAGGGTTATAAATACTCTACAATATTTTAGTTCTTAACGTAAGGTGTCAAATCATCAGTGAGCAACTCCTTAGCTGGAATACCAGTAAAGAATTTTTGAACGTTCTCATAGAACAAGCCCAACGTCTGATCAATTGCAACCCTTCCGAAATTGTTCACGAGGATTTCCGAGTTCTCGTTGAAGATGTTAACCAGTACAGCGCCTGAGGAAAATTAAATCATGCTATTATATCGAGTCCTTCACGCCGACTAAAAGTATAACAGACAAAAATCAACCTTCTTTACAATGAAATGTGCTGTTTTTATTAAGCTTAACATTTATGGACCTTATTTTTGCTATCAAGCTGTATAACTTGGGGGTCGTTTGGTATAACACTTGCGATACAAATATCATCTGTCTAAAGTTTTATCGAGATCTAAAACATATGAGGATTTTCAGTTTTCTACGTTAAATAATCTTCTATACAGAATAGCAGTGTGTTCAAGTGTGTAAGTAAAGCTGCATAGCCTCCATCTGTGATCACTGATTAGCATAGTCGAATCTAAAGTTTTAATAAAAAGTTGTGTTACTCACTAATTTCTTGTTTGCCAATATATATATTGTCAAGTTGAATCGTTGTTTTTCCTTTAACTTCGAAGTCATATGTCGAATCATCAGGTCTCAGCAGGAAATGATATTCACCGTCATCAAGTTTCATAATTTCAAATGCGAAATCGAACGACATATGAATTTGTTCTGGAAAAAAAACACATATATTGTTCTTATTGCTTATGTTTTTAGACTTGTCTTTAACAGTAGAGTACAGCCGGATAGAAACACCGATTACACTTGGTAATTTTGATCAAATTATCTTACTTGTGTTGAAATAAAATGTTGCTAGCTTAAATTCCTAAGAAAGCCTTATTTTCACTCGTCTATCTTTTGATGGCAAAAAGTTATGTGTTTAGACCAAGTAAAAGTTGTGCCTTTGTCTTAACCACCAACAATGATAAAGGCAAAGACATTCGTGATTCTTAATATTTATAATCTGGTTAGCAGTGATGGCCTTGTGGTGTGACTGTCTGACTGTCAAGTCAGAGGTCTCGAGTTCGAACCTAAGGCACGCACCTCTGATTTTTCGGATTCATGTGCTTATTGTATTAATTATCGCTTGCTTCGGTGAAGGAAAACATCGTGAGGAAACCAGCATTCCTGAGAGATGTTTCTCAACGGCATGTATAGCCGCCAAGTCGGAGGCCCTTGGGCGGCATAAAGACTCTGACACCAGGTTATTCACTAACCACACGATAAAAATAAATAAATACAATTTACAAACTGCATGCATGATTCAAATAAATAATTTTTTCTTTTGTTATTTAACTATTTACGTAAAATTTGCATTAATGGCAGAATAAGAGAAATATACTTTATCTTTAAGATCCTCCTGTACCTAAAAATGATTTTTGATTTTAAAGAAGAATAATTTATAATCTTTTAAATACTTACCAACGGCAGCTTTTACGTTTCCTTCTCCGTGAACGTTGATACCACCAATGAGTGCCAAGAGAGTTGGAAGAGATTCGACCTTATAGGTTCCTATGATGTCCAAGGCATCGCACACAAAGTCGAGTGTGTTGCGGTGATTTGCTAAATCGTTTCTTAAAAAAGATATTGTGGTTATTAGAATTTACCTTTCGGGAACAATAGGTGTCCTGTTATGTAAAATTCATTGTCATGTGCCACATCGTTGTCAACGTTTGTAAAACATTGTCTTATTCATATTATTAACAAAAACTTTGAGCTAAGTATGATTACAATCATCACTTCTATTTTACAAGCAATAGAATAATCCTCAATTAATTAATAAACCTTTGATAAATTAATTGAGGAAGTGGAATAAAGAACTTACTTGTAGCCGGTAACTTTACAGCTCTTGAAACCATGAGTTTCTCCTTCCTTCATTGTGACCTTGACCATACCGAGAACTTCAAGTTCCATATTTTTGATCGTCATTGGATCCATTTTGGGTACACCGTACTCTGGGATACCATTATCTGCTATTTCTTTTAAAAAGTCTGAATATAAAGCTTGCATACATCCATCGTCAGTTATCGAGCATTTTTTATTAATTTTTCCAACTGAAATAAAGAAGTTTGAAGATGTTTTAGGATTTTCAGAATTACTGAACATACAAAATGTTTTTTTGTTGAACAACGACGCTTTACACCAAACGCAATTAATGATACAGCCACATGTTAGACATGGGTGTTATGTTGAATCAAAAAGACATGATTTGACGATATTTAACCCTGTGGATTACAACCGAACAGGGGTTGAAGGGGGGGGGGGGGAGTTTGCGTGGGAAAATGAATAGGAAAGATTTTGAAAAACAGTTTTGATAAAATTGCAGGGTAAACAAATCTTGCATATAAAATATTCGTCGAGTTCAAAATTGAAACTGATTTGGTCACATTTGTTTTCACTTTATATTAACTTTACTTACCGATAGCTGCAGATTCGCAAAAAGCGAAGATAGCACTTGCTAATAAAATGGTGTTTAATTTGAACATTTTGCTACTGTTTGTTACTCGTGAGGTACTGATCTAATGTTGATTTACGAAAACACACTCAATTTATATACTTTAATGCGGATGGTTATAAAACGTGAAGTTAAATATTTCAATACAAGTGGTTCCGTAGAAAAAAAAAACAGATTTTTTATTATATTAAAAAAACGTTCACTTTAAGCCTTCTGAAAAGGCCTATTGTGAGCGATCACGTTTCGGTCCCGTATGTAATCACTGGCAACACACACTAGTCATAGACTTTCGCCTTGAGACACTGCGGTAAGTTGGACGAGAAGATACCGCGCAGCTTCCCGAACGCTGCCCAGCCGAGTCGAATTCGACGATTGACCTCTTTCTCGACCTACCTAATTGGACCGTTTGTCCCAGGTACACATAATCGTCCACAGCTTCGAGTGTAGTGTCTCCGATTTTGATAGGAGTAGGTGTGACATGGGCAATCAACATGAGCTTGCATTTGTCCATGTTCATTTTTAGCCCCACTCTTTCAGAAGCTCTAATGAGGTCATCGAGCATTGTACTGAGGTCCTCCATGGTCTCAGCTATGACCACTATATCGTCGGCAAACTGAAGGTGAGTGATATACTCGCCATTGACGTTGATGCCTAGCCCTCTCCAGTCCAGAACCTTGAAGACATCTCCAGTGCAGTGGTGAACAGTTTCGGAGATATAACGTCTCCCTGTCTAACGCCTCGCTGCAGAAGGATAGGTTCCGAGGCTTGGCCTTGAAGTCGGACTGACATGGTGGCGTTTTTGTACAAACACTTCAACACCTCGATGTACCGATAGTCGATTTGGCACTGTTGGAGAGACTGCAGTACAGCCCAGGTCTCGATCGAATCGAAGGCTTTCTCGTAGTCCACAAACGATAAACAGAGAGGCAGTATACTCTTCGATCTTCTGCATAACCTGCCACAGCGTACGTATGTGGTCCACGGTGCTAAAACCTTTTCGGAAACCGGCTTGTTCGGGAGGCTGAAAATCGTCAAACCTGCAGGCTGCTGTCAAAGGGCAATGGAGAGGGCTATGCTCGGAGTTTCTTTGTGTGATCGAATCAAAAATGATATGATGACGCAAGAGAACCAGGGTCACCAACGTAGCCCGAAGAATTGCCAAACTTAAGTGGCAGTGGGTAGGGCACATGATGCTCGCAGAACGGATGGCCGATGGGGCCGAAAAGTTCTGGAAAGGCAACCGCGAACCGGAAGACGATGCGTTGAAAGACCTTCCATTAGGTGGACCGATGACCTGGTGAAGGTTGCAGGAATCCGTTGGATATGAGTTGCACGGGACCGGTCAATGTGGCGACACTTGGGGGAGGCCTATGTCCATCAGTGGATGTCTTTCGGCTGAAATGACTATGATGATTAAAAAAATGTTTTTTAATAAATAAAGTAAAAAAATAATATTTTTACTTTATTTTAGTCTAGTTTTTTGTTAATCTATATTATTAATAAACATCTACTTTGAGGACACTTGAGGAGGGCGCAACCGATTTGGCAGTTTTTTTTTGGTCGTGTTCTTAATTACCAGGAAAAGGTTTGTATAAAAGAAAATATTTACCTATATTTAATTAGAAAATTGAACCCCTGCGAAGCCGGGGCGGGTCTTTAGTATTCAATGAAAAGCACATCTAGCAGATAAATTGGACTAGTTAGCTGAATTTAAAGATTATAGATTCAGTGAATATAGGTACTTATTATATAACCAATATTTAAATAAAGTTATCGAATGATTTACTTTTTGCCAGTATGGCATTTGTATTAAAACTTTGAACATAAAAAAACCAGATTGTACAAAGCAAATCTAAATATTTAGCGTGCAATCTGGTTTCTTACCAGAGCGCTTTGTCCACATGCAATAATAAGTTTAGGTTTGTCAGTTTTAAAAGCTCTTATGTTCATAAAAGTCAATGAAGGCGTCAGAACTGCTACCGGGGTTGATACCGTGGCCCCGGAACACAAAGGGCGATGAAAGAACATGGATGGGTTTTGGTCAGTAAAAGTCTGACACTCCCTCCACCTCCGCCCAGAGCGGGAGGAATCATTTGATGTTTTCTCATCTGAAAAAAAAAAGGCGTCAAAACTGAAAATAATGTTAAATACGTGAAGTCCTACAGCTATTATTAAATAAGTAAACCAACCTAGTCCGTGCTCTTTGGGTAGCTAGATAAAACCAGAATCATTTTCATCACTTAACAATCATCGTTTGGCATCGACGGAAATCATATTCGTAAACATTTTTCATTGAGACCTGTGGAACCCTAAATATTTTTATTCTGTTTCTAACAATGAATTTGGTAAGTATGTAACAAAATATTAGAATTATTCATTAAGTGTCTAGTTTTGTGCAAACTTAATTAACTTTAGTAATAATAATATTATACTTTGCCATTGTTATAAAAATTATAATCGTCATGTGATCATGAATCAGATGGTGTCATTTGTGTCCGGGTTAAAGTCTTGGCAAGCCTTGACAAATCGCAACTAATTTCAAATTTTACGACGATTTTCTACAGGCAGAGACAGCTGCAATCTTTTTCTAAGCCTATCCCAAATCAATACAGTATGAAAACCAAATTCTGGATTAAGCTCGCCGTTCTAATAAGTTTTTTTTAGTACTATCGCATCTAGCTTGAACAAAACTAGTCGGACAACCGGTTGTGCAACCAAACTTTTTTCCTGGTCGAAGCTTCTGCGGCCAAAAGCCGTAGTCGTGGCTGCGTAGTGCGCGAGGTCCCTAAGGACTTACAGATAAAATTAAATACAACTTCAACCGAAACGAAGAATCTGGCTTAAGCTCGAAACAAAATCTTTAGTGGCTGTCTGCGGGGCACATTGCTAGTAGAACGGAATGCTGATGGGGCCACAACTTCTTGAGTGGCGCGTTTAATGTATCATAGTGACTAGGCCTCATGCAAGGTAGTCTACGATCTCATAAAAGTCAGATCTCAAGAACGTTGGTTCTGGCGACGCTTGAAGAACCTCTGCGTTAAGCAGCATCATTCTAAATGAGATGCATAATCTCATTTGAATAGACCTATTGTTGTTGAAATTGTTTGAGGGCTTTTGACGACGATGTGATAAGATGACGATGATGATGGAATGACTGATAAAGGTTTGATCAACTGAGCGTCAACGGATAATCAGGTGTTCTGGCACAATTTGGTAATGCTAGGTAGATAATTATTTTGGAGGAAATATAAATTGATCAAAGAGTTGTTTTTATAATCAAATATTTAATTAGGTCTCATGTATTTTATTCGTCAACTGGCGAGTGAGAAACTCACGAGTGCGCGTGAGTTGGCACCTTTAAATTTTTTTAGGGTTCCGTACTTCAAAAGGTAAAAAAGGAATCCTTATAACAAAAAAAAAGTGTTTATTCACGAAAATATTCCTTAACTGATACATAATTACCCCCGCCAAACTGCAAAGCAGTTTGTTGGCAGACGTAGCTCCTTTTTCCTGTACATTTACTTATTAACATTTTAATAGTGACACTTTTCCACAAATACAGTAAAACAAAGTAAAAAAGAAAAATAAAACTTCTTGCATTCTTTAAAATAACAAGAAAACAAAAAACAGGGGTGATAACATTGTTTAACTATTCTCTACTACAGCGAGGCTTTGACAGAAGATATTACATAAGTACTTATTTAATTTATTTTTAAAGGAGGTTTTAGTGATACAAGCGTTATATAATATATCGGCTGGAAGGTCATTAAAAATAGTTGGGACTACCAACTTTCTACATCTTCTACCATAATAATTATTACAAGTGGGCACTACAAATCTTCTCATGTTATTGTTCCTTTGTGATCTTGTCCGTCTGTCCTTCCATCTGTCTGTCACCACCGATTGTCTCAGGAATGGGCCACCCAAATAAATAAAAGGATAAATTTCAACTTGCTAGGTTCACACCTAGTAAGTTGAAATTTATACCAGATACCGAGGTCTATAGTCGCTATTAGGTGTGTAGAATCAAGGTCCTGAGTGACAACATGATAAAAATATATGGGCAAATTTAGATTCCCGCGAAAACTTGTCCTTTGGGAGTAAACCTTTGGGAGTATGAAGAACAGGATGTAAAGTCCTTCATCCCCCATAGGGAGGGTCCTGCGACCAGACGGGTGCTATGTCTGGTGGGCCACTGCCCAACAGTTGATGTCGGGTTCTTGTATATAGTCTTATGTCGCGGATAACTCTGCTTGCGCGATATAGGAATTCTGACGTGTTTCCCAGTTAGTTCATCATATTTGTTAAAGATGGCGCTGTAGTACTTTTTGTCCAATGTAGCTGTAGTACTTTTTGTAGTGCCGCTACATACCAAAATTAACCTTAATTTTCAACTATTTTATTTATCGAAATTTTCTCTTCACTTGTGCTGTAAGACCTTGCTTTTAACCAAAATTTTCAATTCTAGGTCAACCGGAAGTACCCTATAGTTTTTGGGTCGAAAACCTATGAGGTAGTTCCCGTTGACCTAGAATCACAAAATTTGGCGAGAAGCAATGTTTTACAGCACATGTAAAGGGAAAAATCTGAAAACCGTAAATATGTAGTTTAATAACAAAAAAAAAACGATTTTACCATTACAAACTTATTATTTGCGGTTGGCGCAATAGCCGTTTCATGGGATTAAACAGCAAAGTTAAGTTTGTCCTTTAAAAAGTTTGTACGGAACCCTCGGTGTGCGAGTCCGACTCGCTCTTGGCCAGTTTTTTTGTCGTCAACTCGCTCGACCTTGAAAATCTGACGTAATATACGTCAGATGTACAGTACAGCTACATAAACTTCTTATAAAATGTATAAAATATGAACTTTAAATGTATAAGAAATTTTATACGACTTGACTATAAAATAAATATAATAGACTAATTTTCATTTGACTGTACTTTATGACTTGCAAGCGAGTTGACGACAAAAGAAAAAAATTAAATCGGATGGTGCCATGTAACAAATCTACTTGCTCCTATTAAATAAAAGGATAAGCAGACTTGTTCAATTAAAATTTAATTAGGGAAAAATTAGAATTAGGAATAAAACAATACAGCTAAATATTAATAACCTACCTAGCACGCACTCTAGGATTGTTTTTTAGGTCACGCACTTAGTTGGTTAGGAAGTTCAGCACTGTAGGAGAGACGGGAACAGACGTCAGGGTAGCAGGTCAATACCTGGGCAACTTCGAGGTTCAGCTTCAGGAAACCTCTGCAGGAAGGGCGTCGTGCAGATCTCAGAGTCCACCAAGTCAGCTCTGCAGTAAAGCAGGCGAGACAAGTAGCAAGACAGCTTCAGAAGATCGGGAGTAGAGGTCCCAGATCCGTAGATAGCTTCCGAAGTTAGGGAGAAGAGGCACTAGGCGGAATCTTTAGTGGAATCCCCTGGGTAATATAGATATGTAACAGCAAAAACCAAACTGTTTTTTTATGCTTCTTATCTCAGATTCAATGGTAGCCTTCCTCCAGCCGTTTTTCGGCTCGTTTTTCCAAGTAGTCTTCCTTTTTTTAAATTTTCAAATAATAGTTTTCTTGTGGCCATCATCTCATCTGACAAGTGTAGTCGGCCAGGACATATTCATAAGTGCGTAAAGAATTTTATAAATATAATTTCATTTTAAGTTATTTAGTAAACAATCGTAATAATCTCTATAATACAATAGCTAAACACATATTGATACAAATAATTTAAATTTTATAAACCAAAAATCATCATAGACTAAGGCAGGAAGAGAATTAAAAAGTAATTGACAGTTTGACAATTTGGCGTGTCATAACATGAAAATTATAATAATATTTTATTTCAGCAATTTTTAAGTTAATGAGTCGTAATTACATCGATTTGTTGAATGTAAAAATATAAACAAATAAAAAGGATGATAAATAGTATTATGAATGATGAATATAAAGTGTAAGTATAGCATAATACTATAGCCACGATGCGCGCTCTCGCGAGTTTCAGCTCCATGTGCTTTTTGACAACTCTGTTAAGGTGGGGTTCTAGTCTTACCGGGAGCTGCAGCTGTAGGTACATCCCGTAGGTGTAGTACGGGTCATCAAACATACCTAACTACTGTTTCCATAGGATTAATATTATCCTAATCGCTGAGAAATAATCAGACGATTTGCAAAAATTCAATACCTCCTAATGGAACTAAATAATATATGGGACAGTTGATTATTTTCTTTTTGCGATTACAATTTTGGTCCCTGTTCAACTTAGTGATCTTAACTTCACCCTGATACATGATGTACATCTGATTGTCTGACCAGCAAAACTCAGTTACTGGGGAACACGATTTAAATGCGCGGAGGGGTTTCATTATATTGTATTGTATAGAACGATTAGAACGGTCACACATCCATGGACCGATTTCAGTAAGTGTTGCTTAACTTTAAAAATCGACCCGTGCGGCTGTTTTTGTTTTACAGTCCAAAGATTTAACTAGGTATAATTAAATATTATATAATAATTAGGTATACCTATATTCTATTTCTGGGAACTGGTTTAAAAAAACAAAAGTCTATCTTTTCTTGTAATTGCTTAGGGGTTTTTTGTTTCTTGAAGAATTTTAATGTAATTAGCGCCATTGTTCTTTATTCATTATCTTGCATATTTTTTAATATTTTAAGTTGTTTTAGTACTACTAATATTTATAAATTAATTAAATACGTCATTACTAAAACTGGCCGGTTGCTAGCTGTGTATAGAAAACCTTGTACTTGATTTTTTTTTTATAACTGACTGACTCAGGCTAAACAATAACATGGTAACTAAAATAAAGTATGAGTCAACTATGTAAGCAATATTTTAAATAATTCCTCATGATAATTACAGCATAAAGTGAGGCAAAATGTGCTATTTCCACGGTTCGCTTAGCGAAAGTACCTAATAGTTAGGAAAATGTTTGATTTTCTGTCTTCTTTCTTTCACACAACATAGTGATAATTATGCTGTGTGCTGTGTCATCATCATCATCAGCTCATTTTAGTTCCCTTTGCTGGGACACGGCCTCCTCTCAATGAGAGGGAATGAGCTATAATCCACCACGCGGGCCCAGTGCAAATTGGTAGATGTTACATGTTTTAGAATTTTTGGTTCTAGGACAGGCCGGTTTCCTCACGATGTTTTCCTTCACCGTTTTGAGAGCAGTGGTGATGAAATAAATTACACAAAGTAATGCGCCTGGGCCACCGCTGCTGTGTGTATTGTCATTATTATAAACATATTTTTTTCTTATAACTAGGTTACGTCTCGTATCTCGTTTTTCTAAAAGGGGTTTTCCATTATACAATGTGTCTGGCAGTGCAGAAGGTGCATAGGTGAAGGCCCATACTGTATTATGGTCGTGATTTTATACTAGCCCTAATGTAATATAAAAAAAAATCACACTGAGCACTTCATCGTTCTGTTCCTGTCCTTTATGAGCTCCGCTTTAGTATCTACCTGTACGAGTACAATTAGATTTAAATGATAAATGATGTTTATTTTGCAAGTAGGTTTTTACAAACACTTTTACACGTCATTTTTAGGGTTCCGTAGTCAACTAGGAACCCTTATAGTGTCGCCATGTCTGTCCGTCCGTCCGTCCGTCTGTCCGTCCTCGCTTAATCTCTGTGACCGTTAGCACTAGAAAGCTGAAATTTGGTACCAATATTGTAGCGTGGTAATCGACTAACTATAATCGATTCACGCACATACCTAATTACGGTTCGACGGAGCAGCAGCACTACGCGTCATCCATAGACACTCTGTCTAGGATACTATAAAAGCTGTCTCCGGGCCGTAAACCTTCCTTTTCATTTCGAACTCCGCCTTCAAATTTAAAACCTCAGTGACCTGGGTGAGTGTTTTGAGTAATCTCCTAATTCTCTTCAGATACACCGCACCCTTTTTATTTATCAGATTTCTGCGGTGAATGTCTGCAAAGTAATTGTGTCCGTTGTCAATAATGGCTTCCGTGTTGTGCAAGTGCTATGTCATCTAACTTTTCACTCGTCATACTGCCTTTGTAAAGCCGTGCATGCCTCGTTCACACTCAGCCGCATGGCCGCGCCGCAATTTGCTTAACCTGCTCTGCAACGCGGCGACAAACTTCTAAATAATGATCGCGGCATGTGCTGGTTTGTTTAACCTTTGTGAGCCGCCACGATGGGTGTGTTTCCATGCTTTCCCCTGAAACCGCTGTTTGGGCTTACGGCTAGGAGACGCAGGCGTCGTTGGCGCTCAGAGATCCTGGCACCACGCTTACGGGCCCACCATGCCACGTGCATGATTCCAGGGTCCCACTTGAGGAGTTGGAAACTATAGAGGCACCGCTGACGGGCGTCATAGCTGCCTCCGCGCCCTACCCGCTGAGTGACGTTCCCGTCACGGCCTCATCTGTCGCGCCTTCCGCACGTTACTGCCCATCTTAGCCGCCATCCACGTCTGCCACGTGGAGGGTCCCTGCTGCTGGGTATCTGCCGTGCCTACGGCACGCCGCCGGCCGCCTTACCGGCCATTCCATCTGCCCCGTGCCTGACACGTTGGGCCCTTGCCGTGCTCAAGCACGCCTACCAGCTGCCGCGACCGAGACGCGGTCGCTTCCACCACTGCTGGGACTCCTGCAGTCACCCCTCCTGCTTCGGAGGCCCCATCGCCGGACCTCGTGCGTCGTGGCCTAAGCCAGGGCAGTACCTTTCTACCTTACGAGTGATCAGTGAATGAAATCCTTAGAGACCCTAGAACCTGAGACTAAACTGTGTGCTCTTTGTGCTAAATATATGTATTAAACTATTGTGGTTTCCTTACTTCCCCACCTGACAAAGGTTTACGCCACAATATGTATATAAATCACGCCGACAAAGTGGTATAATAAAAATTGGAAAAAAATGTTTTATTAGCCCCCCTGTATGTAAAGTGGGAAGTGTTTTTTTTTTTAATTTCAACCCTAACGTGTGATATATTGTTGGAAAGGTATTTAAAAATGAATAGGGGTTTCCTAAAGTCATTTTTTGATAATGTCAATAATTTCGGAAATAATCGCTCCAAAAGTAAAAAACAATGTGTCCCCCCCCTCTAACTTTTGAACCATAAGTTTAGAAAATATGAAAAAAATCTGAAAAGTAGAACTTTATAAGGACTTTCTAGGAAAATCATTTTGAACTTGATGGAAACAACAGTTTTTGTACAAAAAAGACAAAAAGTTGTACAAAATAATTTCTGGACTAAGTTTGTAGTATACCTATTCGTATATATGCAAGCCTTTTTTTTAACTTCGTTTACATATTTAATTATCCTGAACGTATCTTTTTTCAAACAAAAAAGAATTATTAAAATCGGTTCTCGCAATCCAAAATTACCACCGAAAACTTCTGGCACGTCCATGTATTAATTAGTAACCCAATTCCCCGAGAGATGGCGCTGTAGGTACTTTTTTTTTTTTAAAACGTTTCCCCACACTAGGAATTTCTCCTGTATCGTGGGTGCGTTTACAAACATTTAAACTCACATACACAAACAGCCAGACCCGGAACAACTATCTGTAGGCCATTGAATATTTGTACCGTGCGGGGATCGAACCCGCGACACACAGCGCAGCAGCCAACCGCTCAACCACTGTGCCAACCGTGTCGTCAAAGATTATTATTACATTGGGTCGGGTATTAACGAATTGTTCGGTTGGTCTCTTCTTGGCATTGGCGGTATCTTATAACTACATAAAACTTCTATCAGGAACATGCTAAGGCAATTCAGAAAAAAACTAAAATTCATTTTTTTAACGCCATCAAAATGTTAAGGGCTTGTCCAGAAAGGACGAATCACGCGCGAGTCGAGGGTCTGGCGTTATGCACGCGATTTACGCGCGTATTTTGAATTCGCGCGATGCTTGTGCACGCGATGTATTCGTGCCTAGTATCTCAATAGCGCGCGAATAAATTCGCGCGAAACGTTTCGCGACGAATTCGCTTCTTCTGGACAAGGTCTAAGGTAAAAACTAGTTCATAAATGGTTCGATAGATGGCGTTGCGTAATGACGTCATTTTTTTAAAAGTCGATGTTAAGATTGTCCGTGCTTTCATGACCTACCGTGGTAAAGAAAGTTGCACTCAAACATATTCGTAATTTTATGAGTGCACATCTAATCGTCGTCGAGGTTAGATTCGCGAACATAATGGATACCCACCTTTAAACTCATAAGTGGGAACACTTATTGTGACGGACGGGAAACTACGGAACCCTACACTGAACGTGGCCCGACACGCTCTTGGCCGGTTTTTTTAAAACTAGATGAGGCCGGTGTTTCGTACTACTGACTACTCCGAGAAGAAACAGCCGAAACAAACTCAGAGGTATCTTTATTTAACAAAGTACGCCTGTAATTTCAGAAGGGTGAGGCTATAGGTATTTAAGTCCCATGTAATGGGGGCGAGTCTATTGCTTTCAACCGGGCACAAATCCAGACTCCGTGGTTGCAACTGAAAAATTTCTGATGGAGAACAGTCGTTAGTCTAATCTGTGAGAAGCGCCTACAATATTTGTAAAGCAACTACTCATCTCAACAAAATTATTTCCAAAGGTTATAATTGTCTTGTTACAATGAACTACAAGTAGTTGCTCGATTTCCAGTAGGTAGATATTTCACAGCTATGGCCACTATAGCGTATTGCGGATAGCTGTCTTTAAATAGGTAATGTAGGTCTCACTGCTAAATAATCACAGCCGTGGCTAAATAAATCTTCAGGATAAGCAGCGCTTGCCTCGGTTGGTCTGTGGATGGCTGACCACCCATTAGCGCAACATGACGCCGTCTCTTCGTGTTCAATAGTTTAATTAGGTTTTTGTGGTTTTTATAAATACTTATGTTAGTCTGTTTAAGGGTCTTTTGTTACATAAATTAAATGATATGTTATTATTACATACCGAGTTTCTTCCGTGCCTCGGAAAGCACAATGTCAGTGGCCCGGAAGTCTGACAACAAGCCTTACCAAGGCGTATCGTATTACCCAGTACTAACTGGACTGTGGTGGTCAGATAGGCAGTCGCTCCATGTAAAATACTGGTATTCAGCTGCATCCGGTTAGACTGGAAGCAGACCCCTTGGGAAAAGGCTAGGCAAACGATGAATTTATAGAAAATATAGGTGTATTGACCAACAGTACAGTACTTGTAGTTCAGAATGGCAGATGTTCTACTGTATACAATGTTCTTTCTTTATCGTGTGGTGGCATGCTGGTTTCCTCACGACATTTTCCTTCACCGAAGCAAGTGATAATAAATTAAACAATACGCACATGAATCCGAAAAATCAGTGGTGCGTGTCTTGGGTTCGAAGTCCAGACCTATGACTTGGCAGTCCGACGGTAACACCACTAAGCTATCACTGCTGCAATCACCATGTGAAATAATATTAAAGCTACAGAGCCCAAAGTCACAGGGATCCTCTAGCTTTATGAAATTCACCAGTAAGGTTAAAAGGGCATCCAAATTGTCTTTATTATATTTATATTATTATTATATTTATAATATTTATCCACCGCCCGCCACCGCTCCACCGCACGGTGGATCGAAAATCGGCTGTAGAAGACAATATATGATCTCGATGTCTTAAATGTTATTTTTTTTGCTGGAAATGACTTCTGCCAATCATTACTGTTCTATAAAATGTCATATGAAGTAATTGTGTGCACAAATGGAAGAGTTATAATTTTTAAAAGAAAAAAATGTATGGAGCTGACATGAAAAATGAGGATATCTCTGGAATCGCAAGGTTCGCCGTTATATCCTTGCACACTGTTATAGTACTATTTATTTGTGAATTTTTGACATACTTAATATCGCGAAATCACTTGCGATTTTTTTTGTTAAAAATCGTCAAAATTAAAAAAAAAAAAAAGAAGTATATGATACATTTTAATGCTTAAATATGGCTATACCAAGTGTAATTTACAATATTTTTTATGCTTAGACCAAAACATTCTAAGAAATCACAAAGTCGTATTACCTACTTTGTGATTTTCATTTGAAATGACATGGTAATTATGAATTACGTAATACGTAATCTTGTCTAATGCCTCAAGTTCACATTAGCTAATGATTAATAAAACTTAATACCTATATACCTGTTAAAAGGATACGTACCAAAATAATTTGGGGTACTCGCTAGTGCAGGATTAACTTAATGAAAGTAATTAGATAAATGTGATACCATCATTAGTCAATAACAATAAATAGTCAAACATTTGATTCACAACTTCAGTTCATTTAGAGCATTTCTAATACTAACATCTATCCTACCGTGTCTTTTTACTCAGTGATCGTGAATAATGGAAAGCATTATTACAAATTTGGATTTGTTTGTTATTCTGAGCAATCAGGATGCTTCGTCTTTCGATCACGAAATATTGTTCAACACACTTGTTATTCGACTGGGCTCTAGCCTTTCAGATGAAGACAGTGTTACCGTGAAAGAATTTTGTCGAAGATTTACACGGGCAGTTCAAAAGAGATGGTTACGATCCCACAGGAAAAGTGAAGTTTTTAGACGTGATTACAGTAATTGGCTTGAGGCAAATATTGACTGGCCAAACTGCGTGAAAACCAATTTGCTCATTCAAGAATCAACAAGTGAAAATATTTCGACTGAACCTGTACCTGAACCTGTACCATCAACTTCAACAATGAAATCAACTTCAACGATGACAAAAGATCTCGAAAGCCGTTTGAAGATCTAAGTAACAAGCAGAAGAAGAGACGATCTGATGAATATATAGGCGATGACCCTAATGAAGTAGCTTATTCAGCTGCAGCACTTTTGAAAGGAGATGGTCGTGAGGATATTGCATCTGTTATTGAACATATGCTCCAAAATCCAGAAGCAGCAGCAAAAATCAAGGAAATGTTGAACAAACCAGCTCCTTCAACAATATTTTCACCAGAAAAAGCACTGGGTTTGCTACTTTCATTAAAACTATCGAAATGGCAATATATCACATTAAGGGAAACGACTATTCGAGAAGGTTCAAAGGAGATATATCCGTCTTACTATAAAGTGCAAAAAGCTAAGCTACAGTGCTACCCTCCGAAGACATTTGTGACTGTAACGGATTCATCTGCTAAGATTGCACTACAAGCGTTACTAGATTTAACAGTGAACAGAATTTTTGAAACTATTCGTAGTTCTGATGCGATACAAGATAAACAATTGATATAAATATCAAAGTGGGGATTTGACGGTGCATCTAACCAAAGTAGATATAAGCAAAACATAGAGAGTGGTCAAGATGATTCCAGCATATTTATGACCTCTTTGGTTCCATTAAAGTTGACAGCTGACGGTGATACCGTATGGGTGAATCCAAAACCCTGCTCACCTATGTATTGCCGTCCAGTCCAGTTTAGTTTTGTGAAAGAAACCAAAGACGTTGTCATAAATGAAAAAACTGCAATGGATAACGAAATTGAAGCTCTCGTTCTAGTTCTTCTCGAAATTAGTCACAAATTAATGATGACGATGATTGACAGCAAAATTTGTACATATCTGTCTGAAGCTAAGTCAAATGCGGCCTGCTACCTGTGTTTGGCTAAGCCTACAGAAATGAATAAGTTAGATGTCATTGCGTCAAAAACCATTTCTTCTGGTGTGTATGAGTTCGGATTATCATCACTTCATGCCCGCATTAATGTGATGGAATGTCTTCTACACATAGCGTATCGTCTCGACTTCAAAAAGTGGTCTGCAAGAGGAGAAGGTCATCAAGAGTTATTGCATTCACGAAAAAAACTCATTCAAGATCGATTCAAAGATGATCTCAACCTTTTGATTGACATCGTTAAGCAAGGATCAGGCACAACTAACGACGGGAACACAGCAAGGCGGTTTTTTGAATTTCCTGATAAAACTGCAGCGATCACTGGATTAGATGAAGACCTAATTCGCAGATTTGCTGTGATTCTGCAAGCTATCACATCTGGAGAGATTGTAGACGTGCCGAAATTAAAAGAATACGCTAGAACAACCGCTGAAAAATACGTGGAACTGTATGATTGGTACTACATGTCATCAACCGTCCACAAATTGTTGATTCACGGAGGGGACATAATTGCAGAAAATGCTATTGTACCAATTGGAAGTCTTTCGGAAGAAGCTTCAGAGGCCCGAAACAAAGACTTTAGGAGGTTCGGAGAACACCATTCGAGGAAAAAGAGTAGACAAGCATCAAACGAGGATATCCTCAATATGCTTATCGTCTCTTCTGATCCTCTAATTTCTTCCACAACACCAAAATTAGATGCCCACAAGAGGCAGACATACTTTAAGGAAACAGTAGAACTACTGAAACTTCAGGATCAGGAAGCTCCGACAGAGTTCTTAGAAGTTATATCTATTGTAGAGCCTGATTCTGAAGTGGATTCTGATGGTGACGAAGTATAAAATAAGTTAACTTTTATTGTTTATGTTAAGTAAGGTTAAGTTAATTTTTTTTTTTAATAATTTGCTTTTATTTTTAATCATACAATAGTTTACCATTTAGTGTTATTGACTAATGATCACGTTTATCTAATTACCCTCATTATGGTACGTATCCTTTTAACAGGTATATAGGTATTAATTTTTATTAATCATTAGCTAATGTGGACTTGAGGCATTATACAAGATTACATTATTATGTCATTCATAATTACCATGTCATTTCAAATAAGTAGGTAATACGACTTTGTGATTTCTTAGAATGTTTTGGTCTAAGCATAAAAAATATTGTAAGTTACACTTGGTATAGCCACATTTAAGCATTAAAATGTACATATCATAAACCTTTTTTATTTTTTAATTTTGACGATTTTTTTTTTTTAAATCGCAAGTGATTTCGCGATATTAAGTATGTCAAAAATTCACAAATAAATAGTACTATAACAGTGTGCAAGGATATAACGGCAAACCTTGCGATTCCAGAGATATCCTCATTTTTCATGTCAGCTCCATACATTTTTTTCTTATAAAAATTATAACTCTTCCATTTGTGCACACAATTACTTCATATGACATTTTATAGAACAGTAATGATCGGCAGAAGTCATTTCCAGCAAAAAAAATAACATTTAAGACATCGAGATCCTATGTCTTCTACAGCCGATTTTCGATCCACCGTGCACCGCTCTAGTAACTTTAAAACAGCCCACAAATGCCATAGTTTAAGAGCGGGTTAACAAAATTACGTAGTATTTGGACATAGTCGAAGCTACATTGTTAAATTTTTCTCAAATAAGTTGTGTTTACAATGGTGTCGATTCTGTTGTGCACAAATTAAACTTAATTTAGGCTATTGCTATCTTTTTCTCTCTAATAAAACGAGAAAGAGACGGACGTAATTTAGAGCTGTCAAATTTAGTTGGAACTAATGTTTCTATACAAATGAAGGGTGCACGTAAAAACTTGTCGACTAAAAACACGGTGAAGCGCAAGGCATAAACTAGTTTGACATGTCTAACTTAGTTCATAGCTATAGTCGGCCTTTTTTTGCACGGCCTTTTAGTAAAAGAAAGCAATAGCCTAAATTAAGTTTAGTTTGAGCACAACAGAATCGACACCAATGTCAAGACTAAAAATCACTAAAATTTAGTTTGTTTCTGTTAAACGACGTTTCCCATTCCGAAATTGATTAAAGTGGCATAACTTAAATAGATTATAGTTTAAAAGCACTAAGTTATTCAAGTTGGGGAAAATGGCAATTTTGCTATTCTGAAATTGACGTTTTTCACCTAAAATTTAGATTGTCAAACTAAATCAGACTATTTTTAATCGCGATTAAAAAGGTGTGGAATAAAATTAGTTGTCATGAACTAAAATTTACAAAGCAAATTTCTCTCGTATTTCTTAAAAGTTTGTATAATTTTGAGTTCAATAAGGAAGCTTTAAATGTGATTGTAGCTGTTTTCGATTCGGCAGAAAGGTAAATTTAGTGTTATTTTATGATACAATACAAAATGTATTCATGAAAACACCAAGGGATTTTTGTACTGAACATTTATTGCACTTGCTACACTATTAGTTGGAAAAGAAGTGGATTAATTCACTTCTCATAATCAAAGCCAGGTTCTGTGTCTAATAAGAAATAACTTTAATTTAGAAACTTTCAAGAAGGAATTAAAATATTTTAGGTTAGAATTTTTTGTTTGTGTTGTTTGGCTAATTATCTTGTTTTAATTTATAGATTAGAAGCCTAAGTTCGAAATCAGAACTTTGGTGCCGACTGCGACGTTCAAGACGACATTGTATACCAGTGTCCACCCAGTGATACATTCAGTGATCTAAATACGGATTCTCCACTTCATCACGAGACAGGCAATCCAAGATGATTTTCATAGGTACAAAAATACATTTGTTGGTAGTTATAGTTTAGGTTAGTTCGGTGTACAAGAGAATCGGCACCAGTAACAAGGATAATGACCTGACAGTGGATGGCTTTTGTGGAACCTAACGATTAAAAACGAATTCAGACTATACTAATTCCAGTCCAGTTTTCCTAACGATGTTTTCTTTCTCTGATGTTTGTGATATTCAAGATAAACTTAGAAAGTACATATGAGTTAAAAAAAATCCCTTCGGCAAGCCGCAGGAGGAGGTAGATTTCGAAGAAGGTTCCACCCATAGTTATTCTGTAAATTCAGAGGCTATAGCTAGCCACAGCTGCGCTGGCCGATTTTTTGTCAGTATTTTTTTGTTTTTGTTTGCAGTACCTCCTTTATGAATACGTCAGATACCAAAAGACTTGGTCGTCATAGCCACAACTTTGTTGACGTTTGACAATTAAACGTCTTAATGGTTATGAATGGTTATCATAAATTTAAAAATCCTCCCATAAGAGTTTAAGCATGGAAACGCCCTTAATTTTTCAGTTATTATTTTTTATTTCAAAAACTATAAGTTTCATCGCTAAACTTTAAAGTCAACATTGTAGAAAAAATAATTTCCTTTCAAAATAAAATATTTGCGACGGTAAAAATGCTTACCGTTTCGGAGATATAATTTTTTTTCTAAAAATTTTGGAAATTTCAACCTCCTCCCCAAGTTAGGGGTTGCATCAAAAAAGTTTTCAATTTTAAATTATCCGCATTCTTACTCTGAATGATAAAAATGTTAACGGTTCAAAAATTTTCCAAAAGAAAAAAGTTATGGCCAAAAAACTGATTTTCCAAAAACCCCCTCGCCGCCCCCCATGGACGAATTCCGCCCATTCACGAACTTAACCTAAGTTTTGACCCTTTCGATTTTTGGGCCAAGTTGCATAATTACGACCTGTAGACTGTGGGTAAATTTTGCTTGGCGCCCCACATACATATGTATATATATATATATATATATATATATGGTTAAAAAGTATATATATATATATATATATAAACTTTTTAACCAGCGGTTGATTTGGGCTCTAGGGGTCATTACTCCCCCTACCCATAAACATAACCCCCTATGGTGAAATTTTCGGAAAACTCGACTTTAGCTGCAAGACCAATAGGTAGATTTTTTCTGACGAAATCTACCTAAAAATCACATTGATACTTGCCGGGATTTGAACACACAACGTCGTACATGAGAGGCGAGGCCTTAACCTCTGGGCTATCATTGCTTTACATACCCTAAATTAATTATGATAACGACAATTGACGGCAGGAATGATGATATAATGATAAGAACTCATTTAGGCAATTGATGTTATTTTAATGTTAAACCAGCCGCGCAATTGCATTATAAAATTTTAATGAACCCATCTGTCATTTTTTTGACATTCTCCACATTTTCTTAAACATTTAACAGACTCAGGAATCTTGGAAATTTAAAACGCAAAATTGTCCAAGAAAATGCTAACTTTTCAATGTCTATCGTTGTTACTAAATTATTATTATCTAATACGTTCATACATATTACTTATTTACATTGTAATAAGCGTTTTTTTTTCTCTATGGTCATCAAGACCATTCAAATATACCTCATTAATGCTTGATGTTAATAACTAGTGAACATTGGCCTTGGTTTATTTATTTTTTCTTCTATTTTACACTCATTGTACGTATTTCCGTTTATTTCGTGGACGTTATATATAATAAAATCTGCGAGTCCAAGCATTATCTGTGGCAGGACTCAGAGAAGCAACCATGTTTTTCAAAATTGGTCTATTTGTAGTGTGCTCAGTTTTTGTGTACAGTGATTCAGCAGCATACGAGTATTGTAAGTTTATTTAAAAAAAATACTTTTTTTAAGTATTTTTTTCTAATAATATTTTAGTATTTTCTTGTCTATTACTAAGCTTTCTTTTTACAAAGTAGCAAGCTCGCTACTTAATTTATTCTGAAACTATTTCAAACATTGCATTAGAAATTTTCTTTTTCTTTTGGTGCCTCGCAAATAACAGGCCCTTCTGTATTATCATTGCAATCAACTTTGATTTTGTCTTCATAGCATTTCCGGTCTAACATACTATTATAATAGTATCCGAAAACATAGGAAACAGGTCTTCCTTGCAACTAACTCTTTTTATTTACAAGTTCTACATATTTGGATTTTCTTCGATTTTTTTTTTTTTTCAGTTGACACTTTGGGAAAATGTAAAATCCGCGACAGCGTTTGTTTAAAGGAGCTTCTCCAATCAATCGTTACGGATGTCGCCAAAACGGGTTTGAAGGAACTAGGTATCCCACAAATAGATCCTATTACGGTTTACAATATATCTATGTCTATTTTAAATATTGCGGAAATGACTTTGATTGAAGGAACCGCTAAAGGTGCCAAAGATTGCGTCGTTCGTAAGTTTGAGTGAGTATTTATAATATTTTTTTTATTTCCTTTCAGGGCATCGTCAGTTTCTGTTGATGTCTTTTTTCTATTCTTCTAACTATAAACTATAACTAAAAACATCCGCCGCTACAAACTAAGAATAGGCGAGACGACAAAAAAAAACTAATTAGTCCGTCAATTAGATTATCAAAAAATATTTGACCCGTGTTTTTTTTTACGTAAACCAAAATTGACGAAGTTATGACGCTTTTAAAATTCTCAATACGTCACGCCTAGGTATAATTTTTAGCTAGTTCTGACGTCACGAGTGGGACTCCCGAATTTTTGTCAATGTTCATTTATTCACAAAAACAAAAAATACGTGTCCATTAATTTCCAATACTCTAATTGACGGACTAAATAGATTTGCAACTTTTTGATACTGTCGTCATACCTATTAGCCGAACTAATTTGACAATGAGACAATAGAGCATAGCTTATTATCCTGTTGGTGTTGCATTTCATATATTATGCGTACAGCGTGGATGACAACGTAGACACTAATCCAGCACGCGTGACCGAATAACAATTTAGGCTTTCTCTCGGTTATCTTAACTTTGAACCGTCCTTTCAGAGTGGATGTGGAAGCAGAACGCGCGTTCTTAGAAATGAAGTGTGACTTCTCAGTCAAAGGTCGCTACCACGTGTTCTCTAACAGCCCTCTTATCAAATCTTTTGTCGGTGGTGAGACATTGGAAGGGGATGGAAATGGAAAAGTCAAAATAGGTAAGATTTTCATTACAGAAACAGTAACAAGCACAGTGCACCAGCTCTTGAATCAATGTTACTTTAATGTCACTTGTGTGTAGGAAAGACAAGGAGCTGGACATCTATTTCAATTTCTTTACTTCACAGAAGTCAGATTAAAACAATACTTCTTTAAGAGGTAATGGGAGACCACCAGCAGGCCTAAACAAAGTGCCAGCTAGTTTATCTACGATAACGATTTTAAAAGAAAACTGAATTTATTGGATTAACATAAAACTACGGTGAGAGCAGCGGTGGCCCAGTGGTGGCGGCCCCGACTTACGAGCAGTATTTCGTACCCACGCAGGCGCATTACTTTTTGTAATTTATTTCATCACAACTCTCTCAAAACGGTGAAGGAAAACATCGTCAGGAAACCGCATGTCCTAGAACCAAAAATTTGAAGACATGTGACATCTACCAATCCGCACTGGGCCCGCCGGGTGGATTATAGCCCGTTCCCTCTTAAAGAGAAGAGGCCTGTGTCCCAGCAGTGGGAACATATTAGGCTAATTATGCTTATGCTAATGCGCGTTACGTACCGTTAAAAACTTCGGTGACAATAGTTATAGAAGTGGTTTTTCATTAGTCAACCTTAAATATTCCTAGTTAGTATCTAGTTTCTAATACAGTCGTTACAGTTAGTTGGTGGCTCGAATGACTTACAACCAGTCTTACTAAGAGGTATAGTATTACCCAGTACTAACTTTGTTGTGAAGGTCAGATAAGCAGTCGTTCAATGTAAAATACTTGTATTCAGCTGCATCCGGTTAGACTGGAAGCCGACCCCAAAATAGTTGGAAAAAGATTAGGCAGATGATGAGTATGTAGTCTCTAATTGAGGCTTTCGCTATGTTACTAAATATTTTAAATTTTCGTCAAAATCTTTTTTGATAAATCTTCGAGAGCTGCAGAGTTGGGAACTGCTATAGCTGCTAAACTCATTCAGAATTCAAGTCATGTCAAAATACATTGTTTTCAGTTTCCCATAAAAAAATATTGTCTGAAGAAATACTTCTTCTTTCATTATCACTGAAATTGGATACGTTTTTATTTTACCTACAATCATATAATCTTTGTTTCAGAAAAACTAGTGCTTAAACTGGATTTCGATTTCTTCATTAAAAAGCGTGATGGAGATTTTTTTATCACGCCTAAAAGTGATAAGATCAAGTACTCGTATGATATCGGAAAAATGCAGTTCTTTGCTGATAGTGTCTACATAGGCAAACAGGAATCCAGTGAGTACCATTATCATGTTTTGTTTTCTTAACTCTAAATGGTTTCACGCCAAACAGGAAAAAGTTATTGTTTACACTGTTCACTAACCCAAGCGTCGAAAACCGTGGACCTTTATTCAAATATAAATTTAGATGTTAAGTTTACGGAATCATGCATTACCTTGCGGAAATCCAGGACATAAAGAGATCCAGGCTTTGATGCAAGATGCGGGCCTGCATCCTGCATCCAAGCCTGGATCTACAACCTCCCGCCTGCAAACATTTGCACATGCAGGAAAATTGTTAATTAGCATGCCAAGCTCCCAAACTTATACAAGACACGTGTTTCTCTCCTTTACGACACGTGTTTCTCTCCTTTACGACACGTGTTTCTCTCCTTTACAACACGTGTTTCTCCCCTCCACGACACGTGTTTTTCAGGAAATGTTGAACGAAATATAAACAATTTGTGACTGTTTACCCATACATTTCAATTACAAAAACACTTATTGTTTCTATTTCGCTGCCTGCCTGCTTTCTACCAGTAGATATTAGCGATACATGCTTCTAATCGGGCCGAAAGCAAGCTAATTTGGGCAATTGATAGGTGCTTTGTAACACGTGTCGGAAAACATTGCTAGTAATTAAAAAAATAACTCGTTGGGCTAGTGGTCGCAAATCGCAACTGCTGGTCCTGGTTTCGATTCCAAAGACGGGCAAAGACATTTTGTTTTTACTATAAAAAAAATGTTTTAGTACCGGCTCGTAGTCGGTGTTTGTGCTCAGTAGATAGCAACAGTTTTGCCCCTTATGTTAGGGGTCATAAAAACATAACTGGCCAAATACGAGTGTACTGTAAAATAAATCACCGAAAAAGTTAGATTAAAGGTGTCGCTTTGCTTGCATTCTGGTCAAATTCAAAGGTGTACTACAGATCATCAAACTGAACAACTTTGTCTATGGGACTACTATCGTAAAAGTAAAAAAATAATCAGCTGTCATTTGGTCGAGTAGGTATTGGAATTTTATTGTCCCATGGAGAAAGTTGTTCAATTTGATGGTCTGTAGCACACCCTTGAATTGGACCAGGATTCAAAGCGACACCTTTTCTTTTACTTTTTTTTTCGGATGGGAAATCATCAAATGACTTCTCCCGCTCTGGGTGGAGCAGGAGGGAGTGTCAGACTTCTACTGACTAAAACCCATCCATGTTCCTTCATCGCCCTTTGTGTTCCGGGGTCACGGTATCTCTTTCGAACAGTCCCGCAACCCCGGCTCCAAAGCGACACCTATAAGCATACCTTAGTTTTATCTAAATTTTTCGGAGATTTCTCGTTTTCTCAGTTTTTGTAAAAATTGATACCTGAAAGAGAACGCTATTTTAAGCATGCTTTTTAAAAGTTTTTCAGTAGTTATATTTATAGCAGGGTCTTAATTAGAAATGTTTGGTCCCATACATTAGCGGTCGAGTAGGTTTGTATTGGACCGCTTAATTTTTGCTCTCACGGATAAAGTTGTTCAGTAAGTTGCTTTGTGCCATACTTTATTTAGTAGCTAAGCAATTATTGTATTATTAAATTAACATACAATAGTAGCACGTCTAGTTTAGGGTTAAAGATCAGTTAGCTCAGTATTCACAACAGGTCTTAGAATAATTGTGTATAATTTAGCATCTATGTATGTACGTCGTTATAAAGAAACAGGTTTTTGAATGAAGCTTAGTCATTTTCTTAAAATAGTTGTGATTCTGACATTTAATGTTTTTATGACGATTTAATGTTTCAACTCACACAATTATAACTGAAGAAGTTATATCCTGTTTGATGTTATTTTTATCATTAAACTCAGATCAGAGATTTTAGAGACCACTAATAGAAAAAAAAAACAATTTCGTGGTTAAATGTGTTACTATCACTGTCACTATCACTACATATTATAAAACAAAGTCCCCCACCGAGTCTGTCTGTCCCTATGTATGCTTAGATCTTTAAAACTACGCAACGGATTTTGATTCGGGTTTTTTTAATAGATAAAGTGATTCAAGAGGAAGGTTTTAGTATATAATCTGCGGGCGGGCGAAGCTGCGGGCATCAGCTAGTGAATAATCAAAATACACAGCGCCATCTAGTTTCACACTAAGCAACGAGGCTTGTTTTGTGGACACCAGATAGTTGATATATTACATAGATACTTTTTGTTTGTAAATACATACTTATTATACATGTTTATATATATAATAAGTATGTATTATAAGTATGTTATAAGTATGTATCCATGACTCAGAAACAAATGTCCATGCTCATCACACAAGCATTTGCTCCTACCGGGATTGGAACCCGGAACCCTCGGGAACTTAAGGTAGCCTCACTACCGCTGCGCCATTCGGATCGTCAAATAATTGTTTAATTAAAATATACAAAGTTTTAACGAACTCCTTCTTGATTCTGTTCTCCTAGTACTTTCCGTTCAAATTCCAAATTCAGGTCACATACTAAGATTTTAGTAAATTCTCTAGTGTTGTATTGTGAACGGCGGGACCAACATCTTCTTCACAATTCTGTTCTACTAGTACTTCTTGTTAGGTATTCACTAAAACGTAAATTTCAGCGGCAGGAACATTTCGTTCTTGATTCTGTTCTCAGTATTGAGTTCTCTCGTAACAAACCTTAGTGTGCCAGAGAGAGACAAAAAACGGTAATATCAACAAGAGGTTTTCTGGTAACTTTGGGAGCTGACTGTACTGTACAAAAAACAGTTGAAATGTATGGTTGACGAAATGGGATTCAATGTTTGAAGATAAAAATAGTTACGAGTTGGGACACTTTTTCACTTGTTTTGCACGTCTTTTGTTTGGTTGTCGAAATGGGAAAGTTACGAGATGGGACGTAGCCGGCTATGTGGAACCAAACTTCATCCTTATTAATTCGTGGTAGTGACCTAATTTGTAACTCTTCCAGGCAAACTTGTGACCGGACTGCTGAACGATAACTGGAGGTCAATGCTGCAGACATTCGGCAAGCCCTTCATGGACAATGCTATGGACTTAGTATTCGACTTCCTGAAGAAGTTCTTCGATACTGTACCAGCCAAGAGTTTCATCTCCGATGACTTGAGCTCTTTTGCTAGAGACGCCGCATAAATAGGTTTAATTCCCTTTTTTAATGTACATCAAGAATTTTCACGTTTAATAAACGTAAATTGTGGTAGTTGTAATAGTGAAATTGTTTACGTGACAGGTTATTTTGTCTGCTATTTTATTTAAATAAAATATTTTCGACTGATTCCAGTTTTTTTTTCTCCAAATCTGTTGATTTTTTGGGTTTCGTGGTTGCAGAAAAGTTCATAATTAACTGAAATTTATTTTTCAATACACTTCCTCGAAAACTGGTTCTTTTTGCACTACGATTAGGTTCAACATGCGATGTATTTCATACGCGTGAGTTTTTTCTCATTTACCAAAACGTGTGCGGGAATGAAAATTGCCACAGATAACTAATAAATAAATAAATCGTTTATTGAACTCATTAAAATATAGCCTAATACAATGTCATCCATTATGGGTCGTACAACAAAAGGCTGCAAAAAACTTAGAGGACGCCTGACTTCCAAACTAGGTAAAGAACCTGTATCTTGGAAATCAGCACACTTCCATGGACCAAATTTCGTTATTATAATTATAGAATTAATTGATGACAATTCAAACACTTGTAGACTACAAAATTTAGATATTTAACATTAAATTAAATGGAGAAAAAAAATATATAAAAAAAAAAAAAAAAAATGGAGAAAATTAAAAATCGTGCAATAATTAAACAAGGAATTTAAGTGTAGTTGTAGTAGTAGTAGTAGTATTTTGTGTTTGGTGTGGGGTGCGATAGTGTGTATGGGTGCTTTGGTGAGTGTGTTACTGGTGTAAAATGAGTGTGAGTGTTTTGGTGTGTACGCACCTATACCTATACTTAGTCCTAATTGGTTCAATGCCTATAGTCGGCGGTGATTGTTTTTTTTTTAATCTCGGCAAAGAGTTTAGCGTCTTTACGACGTTAATATTTTTTGAATATTTAAATAAGGTTTATAAATAGAATATCATCAAAAACCATGATTATTAAAATAAAATAAATGTTTATGAACAAATTAACATTTATTTGTGTTCTAAACTAAAAAAATATTTGAATTTTCTATTTTTCATATTAGGCTGTTTAGGGGCTTTATACATTTGCTTCTCCTTCAACCTGGCGAAAGCAAAGCGGGGAGAAAAAAAAAACATAGTTTCCTAATGTTTCATGACAAAAATATATGTGTCTGGTCATGACATTTGTGGCTAACAAACACTATTGCGAGTTGAATAAAAGGTTCAAACAATTTTGTGATGACATCATGAATGCAAAATGAAACTATGCTGTTGAGACAAATGTAAAAAGAAATTTGTTTTTTTTTTTATGCAGAACCTTTAGAGCAGAGCCTATTTGCAGAACCCACCGAAAATTCGAAGTTCAGTATTTTGATCTGTGTGTTGTGTCTGCAGATCCAAAACAATGGAGTTTTTATTTTTTGAAAGATAGTGTAGTAAGATCAAGAGATGTATTGATGCAACGTGTTTAATTTCACCATAGTACTATGGTGAAATTAAACACGTTGCATCAATACAATTAGGTAAATTAATATTTATGTACACTTCTAAACTAATTTTTTTTTGAATTTTCTATTTTTCATATTAGGCTGTTTAGCGGCTTCATACCTTTGCTTCTCCTTCAACCTGGCGAAAGCAAAGCGCGGAAAAAAAAGAAAATTTAAATCATAGTTTCCTAATAATTCATTACAAAAATATTTGTCGTTTTTTTATTTTATTCTTCAAAAGTGTATTGAAAAACGTTGTTTGATACACGTGGACATTTGTTATTGCAGTTTTCGGCTCAATAACAACGTGTGTGTCTATTAGATCTGCTAGGTTACAATTATCGAATTATGGTTGGTGTTTCCATGTACGGACCATTTTATGATCGTAGTCAATGTAGAAGTGTTTGAAGGCAAAAACTAGAAAAACAGAGAATAACAATATAATTGTGTAATTTATTTCATCACCACTGCTCTCAAAACGGTGAAGGAAAACATCGTGAGGAAACCGGCATGTCCTAGAACCAAAAATTCGAAGACATGTGACATCTACCAATCCGCACTGGGCCCGCGTGGTGGATTATAGCCCATACGCAAAATACGCGCTTTGACGTGGAGTTGTGGACACCAGCCCGTTATACAATACAATACAATACAACAATATAATTATGTAAAATGTGTGTTAATTTATTCAGATTCGCTTTATTATCCGAACTATTATAATAGTAATTAATAAGGCTCGTTTGCCACAAGACGTTGAATTCAAGACGCGTGACGAAATGTGGAATATTAATTACTTAGTAAGTTATTAAGGAAGTGGTTTTGAGGATTTTGTTATATTTAAGCAAATTGAAATGAATGTGACTGCTTACGTTTTGATAATTATTGTTAATAATAAAAAAAAAAATATAAAATTTTATTTTATTTTATTATGAATCCAGAGATAAGTTATAATGAAGTGGTAATGGGCTTCTGGATGTCCCACTAGACGATATGCCTATGCGATATGGATATACCTAGCTGTGACTGTGACTGAAAATATAAATACTTCGAAAAGCAGAGAGTAGAGAGCTATACTGCTTTTTATTAATTACTTTATTCGTAAACTGTTGATCTAATCTTTTACTCTAGACGCTCTTAGTGTGCACGTCTTTCTACATCGTTCTCACATATATGTATAATCTCAAAATTAAAGATGTAACCAAGATTTTGTAACAATATTTTGTTTTTAAAAGAGTGTCCATGGAGTTTCTTGCCCGTTCTTCTCCATAGAGATCTACGCTAGGGAATGGGCAACTACAGTACTTTCTCAAGTTATTATGCCTTGTGACTGGGACTGTAGCTTTGATTTTCTTTTTTGTATTTTTGACATTCAAAAGTGCCGTAATGGTCTAATTGAAATAAATACTTTGAGTTTGAGTTTGAGTTTAAGAGCTTTACTGGTCTTGTTGGTGCCGCATTGATCACCCTATCTTTAAAGTACCAACATTGAGATCTTTCTGGTTTCCTTGTGATAAATGATGGTTATTTTGAAAGTAGGTTTTTACAAACACTTTTAAACGTCATTTTTTTAAAACTACGTTTCGTACCTGACTACTCTGAGAAGAAACAGCCGAAACAAACTCAGAGGTCATAGTCTCTTTTGAAGTCCAGACATAATCTTGTTCAATTCACATGAGGACTATGCAGATTAGTGTCGGAGATGGTCTTTTGAAGAAAGAACCACACAGATTTGAGTGGACCTGTCCAGTCAGTGCAAGCATTTGTCAGTAATATCATGGGAGAGATCAGATATCATGATTCATGATGACATGAGAGGTAGATATCATGATTACTTGGTCTTTATCTTCTACTTAAAAGTCTTTTTTCGTGTCGGTGGCTTATAAATTGTTAGTTTGGTGCCTTCAGTAGCACCCACCAGTTCCTGTAACGATCGTTGTTGCGTGCAATAGAACATAGAAATAGTTGATCTAAGGTAATATAATTAAAACAGCTTTTCTATTTTGATTTAACATTATCATATGCCTATAGACCCTTTTCCAAACTATATTGGGATCGGCTTCCACTATAACCGGATGTAGCTGAATGAGCAGCATTTTACATGGAGCGATTGCCTATCTGACCTCCATTATAATACTTTCGCTCTTAAACCAAAGTAAAACCGCCAAGCTATTTCTTCACCAGAGCGTTATTTTACAAAGTTAATATAAACACCATTTATCAAGCACAGATGTTGTATGAGCTCAAGTGGCATGCTCCCTGTCACTTCCAACCTAAACTATTTTGTTAACGTTTAACCAGAAAAAAAGTACATTAACATCAAATCGCCAGTTAATATTCAACCATGGAGGAACGAAATAGAGTCTTATTTTCTTTGTCTCAAAAAGAAAATGTATTCATTATTCAAATTGAATTCTGTGTACCAGAAAATAAGGTCGATTTTTATACGAACATTATTCATTTATGTCAAAGATGCATCTTGTTATGTTTATGTGAGTGATTTTATTTACATTTCCCTCGGTGATATATTGTCGCGTACATTTTTCATTTGCGACGCTTTTCATGTATATCCTTGTCAAGTGGACACTTTAGCTTTTAGCACGGAGGTTTTTTTTTCTGGAAATGTATTATTGTTAAAACACAGTGCGTCGTAATGAAATATGAGGGAATTCCATGAAAGACCTCACAAGCCCCATGATGTGGTTTTTATTTTAAGTGCCGTGAAAAAAAAGCTCGAGATTTGCTCTGCAAGCTGTAAGGCAATATAATTATTTATTTAAAAATAAACTCAGGTTCCAGGAACGAACGCAGACTGGCGCTTCCCTTTTGTTAAAAATGTACATCCTATTTACATTTACTTAAGAAAAAGTGCGACGGCCGGAATACCTGCTTATCTCAGGTTTTCAAGCATCTCATGGTTCCGGTTACATCAGTATGAAAATATTTTCAGTTCTTTCTATTAAGTTAAAAATTGTTTGTTTTAAAATATATTCAAGTGTTTTAATTTATTAACATGAAGTCCTATAAATATTAAACCTGTTTGAATTTCCTACCCACATCACAATGTGTTGAACAATCGCTAAGCTAAATTGCTACAAATTGTACTGACGCATTTTGCATTCAAAGTATAATTTAATTTTACTCAGATCTTACTATTAAATTATATAAAAAAGTTATCTACGTCATAACGCGTAATACAAGTGTTTACACTACAAACTTAGCACTGAAATCTCGACCGTTTTCAGCAGAAATTACAGTCCATTTTAACGTATACTTTTGTTAATTCACGATTGTACAAAGAGACAGTTAAGAAATTGCAATGCACTGTAAAGGATGACATTCATTGCGCTGTTCTAACTTCATTTTCATCTCTGACAAACACAAAACAAGATATATAACCAAAACAGAACAAGGAAATCAATAGAGTCGAAGATAGATGGTACAAACAAACGTGAGACGAACCTTCACGTGCTGACACAAAAGGGTTTCAGTGTTTACCTTACATAATGAAGAGGCTGCAACGTGTAATTTTTTCATTATATTGTTTATAAAGCGTCGAACAAGCGAGTTTAGTACAGTCATCCAGTTTTCACTAGTGTCATTCAGTTGTTTTGTAAAATGCTGCAATTATTTATGTTAGTTGCGTTGTTTAGTTGTATATCCTCTATGGGATTACGTAAGTTTTAATTATTTTGTTTGTTTATTTAAATGTGTTAAAATTTTGCGAAAATTACGATTACGTTAAAAGCGTAATTTTAGATTTAATCTTGTATTATGAATAATAAATACGAAGTAAATACGAATTAAATGCATTGAATTTGATACTAATTATGTATCAAAATTCAATGCATTTAATTCGTATTTTGACTAACCATCCCCAAGTGTGTGACTGTGTCAATATCAAGATCTAATTTGGAATAATTTACATGATTAGGATATTTTGATTGTTGGTACCATGCCACCACTTGCTATACAAGGTGTAAACGGACTCTTAACGAAGCAGTCATCAACCGAGCATTCTGTACATCAAACTTAGTAACTACGCAAAAATGATTGGGAAACGATATTTTTTATTGGAGGTTCAAAATCATGTTTTACGGTAGGACTCAATGTGCCGCACTTAAAACATTGTGCTGATGGATGCTTTTGCATATCACGTGGATCGTGGAGGCATTTAAATTAAAGTTATTACATTTAAAACTAGTATTAAAAAAATAAAATAAAAATGGTGTTTAGACCCCAATATTTCCGTAACTAGAAGGTTTCCAAGTATGGTCTAGACTCTAGAACAAAAAAAAAATCGCAAATACTGGGAGAGCCTTCAGGCTTCGTTAAGGGGACTTCTACATCCATTATACTGAAACCGTTTAATGAGTTTTAGACACTTAGAAGAGGTACCTACTGATCCGTAGGTGCCATTTGTGGAGTAAATTTTTAAATAAACTATTCCACTAATGGCACCTGCCAAAAATATTGATAGGTGCCGTATGTGGAATACCTCAGGTGTCATTACTTCAGGTGCCGTAAAAGCGGGTGCACAATGTGGCATACGTCGAATTAACTGTAAGAGTATCATTTAACTATTTCAGCCTCTTTCATAGCCTCATGTTCAAGAAATGATCCAAATCTCAACGAATGTGCGTTGAAATCAGCGCGAGATTCTATTCATCAATTCTCGTTAGGAGATTCAGAAAGAGGACTTCATCCCTTAGACCCGCTGTATGTAGCAGAAATGACGGTGTACATCCCAAATAAGCAAGGATTTAGAGTTATATTTAAAGACAACTACTTTACAGGACTTTCGAAGATGCATATGGAAAATCTAAAGTAAGTTAACTCTATAGGAGAATGGCGAGATTGCATGTAATTCGGGACCCAGTGATATGGGTAGCGTACATTATGGAAACTTATGAATAGTTAAAAAACGACTTATGACTAACAAAAAATCAAATGGAAGAAGAAAAAGTAGAAGAGAAGTAGTAGAGTTTATGGAAGTTGGGAGAAAAAAGATATGAAAGGTAGAAGATTATGACCTAACTTAAGGCACGGACTTATTGGGTTGTATTTAGTAGTAATAGCATTTTATCCGTATTCCACTAAGAAAACCGTACAAATGCGAAACATCTTAAAATGATTGCATTATACCTGAGATGACAGTTCTTTATAACCATCAAATTATCTGTTGTGTTTGAAGTTTTGTTCGTTTGAAGTAGTCTTTAAATTAAGTACAATGGATAAGAAGCGCATTGCTAATTTTACGCATGACGAAAAATAAATTGTCACTAATTTAACTCCGTGAAGTAGTGTCGTCTGGTGGAATACAAACGAGGAGTTTGCAAAAGTCTTTCAACGGTTTCAAACTCGTCCAAAACGTCATCCTCTTCCAAAATATAATTCAACGCAGGTTGCATGATAAATTCTCAGAATAATATCTGGATGTAATCTTAAAATTGGTTATATTTGCAATTTACAAACGTCAAAATACACCGATTAGCTACTAACCGGGACTTTAAACAACCTCTCCCACCTCGGTTAGAGAAAAATATTGATTAGCGTGTTTAATCGGTTGATTTGCTTTGGTGAACATGAAAATGTGTTTAAAATGGTTGTTTTTAGATAATCAGACCGTTATCTTTTCGGTGAACATGGCCCTTAGCCGTTAAATACAAACAAACAATGGAATGATCCACAGACTATATCCACAGATGAATTTGACACTGACGTTCCATTTCTCAGTTGTGTCAAACGTTGCGTTCCGAAACTGCACGATGACTTAACCAGACCGTGAACGGCGCTCCGTCGATTTTTAAATAACTTGGGTCCAACCTCGCCATTCTCCTTTAATAGAATATAGTGTTACCACTGCAGAGATTTGGGTCATGGCAGGATCTATCCCTGCCGACCGATTTACCCGAATCTAAATCTAATCGCATACTAAGTACGCGTTGGGAGGTTATTTGTCTTCTACTTTTTATATAATTAGGACATAATCAATTTCCTCACGAAGAATGTTTATTAGAGCGGCTCTGATATAGGTACATAATTTAAATACTCACTGTATTCTGTGCAATATATTGTTAGTGATTAGTTTGTTATTAGGTATTTGTATACAAAATGTTAGCCGTGTGGTATCCGGCAGAGTAGAATAGAACCAACCCATTACACTCACGGGTGTCGTATAAGGCGACTAATGTCTGAGGCAGAACACCTTGCGCCTCCATAGACCAGAGAATGGGCAGCAGCGTTTTCTGTTAGTCTTTCATCACTGCGATCTCCAATCCGCCTGCCAAGCGAGGAGATTACGGCAAATTCCTCCCATCATGGGAGAGGCTTATGTCCAGCAGTGGACGTTATGGGCTGATGTTGTATGCAAAATGTTGCTTGAACAACGACACATTTAATTAATTAGCCACTACAGAAAAAATAAACATTGTTTAGAGTTTTTTTACCAAATGACTTTGCATTTCTCTAACCAATGATTATCCACTTATAAATGGCGGTTCAAATACGTGGAAACAATTAGCTAGCGGTTATTAAATGGGCTGTATACTATCATAAAGTTTTAAACTCGTTACTATAGCAACATGATTAATTTCTGTACCTAATATTGATTTTTATTAAATAACTAAGAATATTAAAAAGCATTGCAGTATTAAGTTACGAAGGCTAAATCTTTACTAATATTTAAAAAACGTAAAATTTATTATAAGTTTGTATCTAAGAGCCTAGGGGGTATTGCGCGACTGTTCGAAAGTTGCGGGACTGTTCAAGGACCGATGCCTGCCGGGGTTGCGGGACTATTCGAAAGAGATACCGTGGCCCCGGAACACAAAGGGCGATGAAGGAACATGGATGGGTTTTAGTCAGTAAAAGTCTGACACTAACTCCTGCTCCGCCCAGAGCGGGAGCAGTCATTTGATGATTTCGCATCCGAAAAAAAAAAAAAAGGGGCCTAGGGGGTTATCTACGGAACTGCTGATGCGATTTCGAAAATTTTCACTAAAGGGCATGCTACATTATTTCAGAATGCTACAGGCTACATTTTGAAAAATCCCGTTGGTTAATTACCGTACATAACGGGAGCGAAGCCGCGAGCAACAGATAGTAGCTTAAGAGCCTATACTACCTCAAATTAGCAACTCTATTTGTGGTGGTTCAAACTTCGTTTGAAATTCTGTTAGAATAAAGTTCTAATCAGCTTGCACTACAAAGTGGTTGTTACGTCAGTCACTGCGGCCGAATAGTGCGAAATTAGTGTTTTTTTGCGATTTACAAAAAATCTATTGATTGGACTACAAAAATAAATAATATAAGACCGGCTTTATAGTTAGTTCAGTTAGTATAGAAAGTTTAATGATCTAATTTGAAGTATTTTATGATTGCCAGCGGTTTATTGTTCAGTTTAGAGGTAACTTTGGGATTTTTTTCTATCGAGAAAATAGTATGGAATCGTGTTTTCGCCAAATATAGGACTTAACATTAATTCTCAACTTTACCATATATTTATTAAAAAAATAATGCTGCAGTATTGTAGGCGTAACGGAGGATCATGCTAAGCCATTTGAGGTAGTATAGGCCCTTAACAATAAACTTGACTTTTAGAAGAAAACACTGAAAGGTTTGTAAGGTGAACGTTTAGTTGCAGAATCTTTGTGGTCTAGAACGTGCTTCGTGTGTCATGCAAGTCACAAGGTCAGGTTATGATCAAATCTAGACATCTTAAATCATTCACGCCATTATCATAACATCACGCTGTAATCCCCGATGGGTTAGGCAGAGGTGTACCTAATAGTGCACCCACATTTCGCCAGCTTCTTATAAGTCCCATGTAACAGGGGGCAAGCCTATTGCCACCAACCAGGCACAAATCCAGACTCCGTGGCTGCTTTTAAGAAATTTTTGATAATAAATAAATAAATATCGCTGGACATTAACACACAGTGCCATCTAGTGCCACACTAAGCAACTAGGCTTGTGTCGTGGACACCAGATAGTTGATATACTACATAGATACTTTTTGTTTGTAAATACATACTTATTATGAAAAACTCAATAACATTTTACCCAACCTGGGAATCAAACCCTGGACCTCACGCTCAGTAGTCGCTAGCGACGATGAAAGAACGAGGCAGTCACCTCATTTTCTCGAATAGTACGCCTGCGAGTAATTAGCCGGGTAAATATAAATATCAAATAGTTTCAAACATCTAAGTGTTTACAGGAAGCAGATAACTCCATAATGTCACAACGCACATTAACTTGCCTTGACTATTTTTGATTAATTTATTTTACTGGCTGATCAATGTTTATGATTGACTATTTTGTTTTTGGATCTTAGTAATTTAATTTTAATTTTGCAATTTATTTTATTTTGTAAATTTTGTAAATTTGTACGCCATATTGGTGAAACATGGACGTACAAAATATTAATATTATGTCATCCTGCGTGCTTAATTTGCATGTATACGCATGTTTTAACAAATAAATTATCTTTATCTTTATCTTTATTTATACGACATAGTCGTACAGCCGCAAGTTTGGTACCTACCTACTAAGTAGGTACATATCGATTCCATTACCGTTTTACAGTCGGAGCGTTATGATTACCATAAGTAGCGTTAACAAAAGCGGTATTGGATAGCAACGTAATTAAGCGGATATGAAAATGATAGTGTTTTTTATTTTTAAATTTTTCTCTATTTGAACAAGTTATAATTATTCAACGTTGAGAAAAAAAAGCGCAAAGTGCTAGTCGAAAAATCCTTTTGGAAAAATTAATACAATAGGTTTTAATTGTGTAGCAACAGGTATTTAATATTATTATTTTTTTATTTAAACACCATACTTAAAAATGTGTGAAAATCATTTGAAAGCAGGTAATGAAATGAAATGAAGTGATGTTTATTTTTGCAAGTAGGTTCTTACAAACAATTTTACAGGTAATTTTTTTAAAACCAGATGGGGCCGCTTTTTTGTACCTAACTACTCTGAGAAGAAACAGCCGAAACAAACTCAGAGGTCATAGTCTCTTTTGAAGTCCAGACATAATCTTGTTCAATTCAGATGAGGACTATGCAGATTAGTGTCTGAGATGGTCTTTTGAAGAAAGAACCACACAGATTTGAGTGGACCTGTCCAGTCAGTGCAAGCATTTGTCAGTTATCGTATAGCTCAACTTATAACTCAAGGAGCTCAACGAAACGACGAACAATACCAAAGAAAGGACATTTGGGTAGGTCGCTTATAGTACTCAAACTGCCAGACAGTCGCGGGGAAAAAATAAAATAAAATATGTGACCCACATGGTCCTCACATTCACAATAATTAAATAAAATTAACAATAATTTACAAAACGAATGTCAAAAATAAAATAAATAAAAGAACGTAACAAAAAATGTTACCATTTTCCGTAACAAAAACATTAAACCGAAATATGCCATTTAAATTACTGCGAGGCTTTTCAAGCACAACGTCAACGACATTAACAAATTCAATTTCGTCAGCTTAATTTTTTAATTCGCTAATTGTTTTACCTTGCTTCCGTCGTGGTCTACAATTAAAAATCTTTTAGAGGGACATTTTCCTGCCTTTAAACAGATTTAGAGGAAGCCAAAAATAAAAGATCCTTTGGTTAGAGAGCAAATCTACAGCCATTTATCGGGAAATTGTTCCCTGAGTCACAATGGTATCAAAATCAAAACATTTATTTCAAGTATGCCAGTTACAGGCACTTTTGAATTGTCGAGACAAAGAAGAAAATTAAATGAAGCTATAGTCCCAGTCACAAGACATAGAAACTGTGAAAGTACTGTAGTTGCCCATTCCCTAGCGTAGATCTCTATGGAGAAGAACGGGCAAGAAACTCCATGGACACTCTTTTAAATCAAAATATTGTTACAAAATCTTTCTTCATGTTGAGATATTATGTGAGAACAATGTAGCAAGATGTGAACGTTAAAAGTGTCCACAGTAAAAACAAAACAAAAAAATACAATTCAAAAACCAAAATAATTCATTCAAATAAGCCATGGCAACTAAGTTTGATCATTGAACACAATTACAACATTCTGTTCAATTTCTGCGTTAATCTGCAGCCTTGCTTACCTCCGCTATTGAATAGAACCAATAAAACCTATGTATTTCAAACAAAATTATAACCTATGTCTTACGAAAACTACATCTATTTGTCTTAAAATAAAGTTCAGTTTAACGCACATTTTCTAAATGATTGTACCCACTAAATATGTAGTTAGCCAATTTTTTGCTATAATGATTTTGCGGACTGTATGGAACGGAACTCTATAATGAACTATGTGCCCGACTAACGACGACGTCATGGCTCACGGACAATTAGCTTTGGGCCTTTTAATTACGAATAATATTATGAAGGCGCCTTAACTTAAAGGGTCCGTTGAAATAATTAGGCTCAGACGTTGATTCATTGGACACAAAAGGCGTAATGGTGTGAAAAACCGCGCAATGATCGCGCAGAATTTGATTCAAACTAGCCTGCTGGGTTCGTTAAATGGATGCAAATACATTTTTGCATATTCATCACTTTTGAGCTTTGTTCTGCAAGTTTTCTTGTTCAGACTTAAGAACTTGGATTAAAAATGCGTGAGCGTTTTAAATAGTGATTTTTAACTTGCAATTTGATTAAGTTCTTGTAAGATTAAAATGCTAAATCAGACTTCTAACATCTACATGTTAAAAGTCTGATTTAGCATTTTAATCTTATAAAGAAAAGCTTCAACATGATTGATTTAAGAGATTAGTGTGGTTTCCAGTATTTTATTATTTTTCGATGAATAAATCAAATCAGCCTTGTTATTTAGACCTTTATTTCTATATTATTTATAAGTGATATGAGTTATGATAAATGAGTTTTTTAATTTGATTTTTTTCTAGACATCAAAACGTCTCCAAAATAATGAATTGTTAAATCAATTAATTGTTGTGTTTTAAATTTATTGTTTACGTTAGTTTAGGTTATTTTAATTTATAAAATTAAATGCGCATAATAATATAATATTCTTATCTTATTATAATATATAATAAACAAGGAAAGAAAACATTGTTGTATGGATTTAAATCAAATTTTTGTTTATATTTTAGGTTCGATCTAGAAAAAAAAATTATAATAGCGGATGCTTTGGTCACCTTGAATGTGAAGAATACGTATGATTTAAGTGGAAAAATACTCGTTATACCAGTCAGTTCTAATGGAGATTCTAATATACACCTGAGTAAGTGAAAAATTGTATCAAATAATATTTAAAATCTTGTTTTTATTTGTTTTGTATCGTACTATGTTTTTTTTTTATATAAAAATGCATTCGTTAAGAATATGATAATTGTATTTGTTTATTTTGAGAATATCATTATGACGCATATTTTTATCTGATTCAAAAGTTAGTTCTTTAAAAATTAAAATTGCGTAATAACCCACACCCAGCTATAATAAGTTATTATTTATGTAACTTTGAGAACATACAAAATAAAATAAAATTAAACTACAATTAATAATTTAACATTTTACTCAAATAAAACATTGAATATAATGTAACCACTAAAAATAATTACTGTTCTTATAATGACTAAACAAAAATTTAAAAAAAATATTCAGAAAACACACTTTTACATATTCGTTTCTGGTACGAGCACGTTGAAGGTCCTGATGGAAAAATTCACTGGAAAATATACAAACACGATATCAAATACGAAGTGGAAAAGGCAACCTTCAGACTGGAAAACCTCCTAAACGACAAAAATATTGGTAAGTGTTAATTATCTAAATTGAACCCTAATTATACGTTTTTTTTTATAATTTAAGAGGAGCACCTTACAAAAATAATGTACATACATCCGTGGATGGGTGACCACCCATTACCGAATTTCCTCCGGCCTCGGTAACCACGTTAAACCGTTAGTCTCGGCTGTCAATTGTAGATCTTTGACAGTCGTAAGTAGTCAGTGGCCCGACAACCAGTCTTACCAAGGGGTATCATTAGTATCATTACCCATTCGGTCCGTGCAAACTTTGTTGGGGAGGTAAGATAGGCAGTCGCTCCATGTAAAATACTGGTGTTCAGCTGCATCCGGATAGACTGGATGCCGACCTCAACATAGTTAGGAAAAGGCTAGGCAGATGATGACCCAACAGCATTAATGGCTATTCCAGCAATAATGTAAATGTTTGAATAACTTTTCGTAGACAAGTTTTCTACGACGATTCAGAAGACATGGGAAAACCTTGTACCTACTCATTAGAGTAATCAAAATATGCCCAAAAAAACTTTAACAAAGTATAATTATTTGAAAACCGGAAACGGTCTAAACATTCATTTATATTACTCGTAGTTATTTTTTGCTGAATAAATGCAAATCTTGCAGTTACCAAGTTGAAGGTCATAAGTTGTTCTCGGATTGGAGACAATAACAACAGAGAAAAAAGTGTGACACACAATTTGGCTAAGGCCTGAATTCTTGTCGCGCTGACGGTCGGTCGGTCGTGACGTCAGCGAGAACAAAAAAACGGTTGTCGGTCGCCACTGACGTTAGCGTCGCAGTATGGTGCTATATAGAACACAATGTATACTCGTACGTGACCGACCGTGCGCGACCGACCGTCAGCGCGACAAGAATTCAGGCCTTAGAATGTTAAACATTGTGACACCTAGATAAGTTTCTTGTTTAAAAAATCTGCTTTCCTCAAACATGCCTGGAAATTACAGCATTATTTTGACAACCTTCTTCGAGATAAATCGAAATTGTTGTACTGATCAGATACATGCGACCAGCGAGCTGGCAAAAGTTGTATGAAAGTCCATATCTGTCGTGTTTAGAGGCCAAATAAATTACATAGTAAAGTCATATCTGTCGTGTTATTTAAAAATAGAACGATCTTTTACTCTGAAACATGGTAACCAAGGAGGTAACTTATCAAAGGTTTTATTTAAATTTCGAATTGGCTTGCAAATAGAAAGCGGTTTATTGAAAAAAAAAAACAAATGAACTCTTTAACGCGAGAGTTTTAATTTCCTCGCTTTATTTGAGAAAAGTACTATACAAGCCTTGGCCACAACAAGGCATTGAAGGACTTACGTATATGCTCGGCCCACATTTACACGTTCGTCCATCAATACCTCTATTGCTGGCCGCTGCAGTAATGTACTATAACAGACTTATTTCATGTAGTACTAAAAGTATGTCGGATCCGGTCATGAGTACGGACGGGCGAATGAATCGAAAGCGCGCCAGTGGTGACATCACGCGACCGACTAACCAGTCTACCCCAGAGGCTACCCCAGTCCTGATGTTAGTCGTAACAACTCGCGGCCAGGTGGACTTTCTGGGTCTGATCGCAGCGGAGTTAAGACGTCTTGAAACTGTACCCGATTGTGCCCAGTGTTATTGTGTGAAAGTGTAATGTCAAGTAATTTGTTAGTTTACTCAGTGTATCTGTTTGAAAAGAGTAACCATGGAGTTTCTTGCCGGTTCTTCTCCATGGAAACGACCAACCCGAACCATGCAATGTAAATTAAGATAGTGTATTGCATCCAGTGTGTTTTTATGGCACGAAACCCGTCTTCTGCCCACATAAGCTCGAGCCAAGCGAAGTATCTTGACAAACCCGACAAGTATAAAAAATAAGACTAGAAAAACTAGAAAAAGGACTGCCTCGTTGGTATATTGGTCATAAGCGTAACTGCTGAGCACAAAAGTCCTGGGTTCGATTCCCAGGTCGGGCAAAGTGTTATTGGGTTTTTCCATCAAGAATTTCCCAGTACAGAGTCTGGATATGTGCCTGATTGATGGCAATAGGCTCACCCTCTATAACATGGGACCTAAATATAACTGGTGAGATGTGGGTGTATTTTAATTAGGTAGTTTTGCTTAACCCTTCGAGGATTACAGGCGTGATGTTAAGTTTTGTAAAAAAATAACTGTGAAAATAAGTTTTAGCATCAAAACCAATATTGTGAAATGTAGTAAGTACAACGAACTAACGTAAGTACAACGAATTAAAACAGAACACCAATCCAACAATATCGTTTGTGGTTCAATTAAAACAGTGTCCGAAAACACGAAACATTTAGTTCGTTCGACAACGATAAAACTTAATAAATTAATCCATTTATTCGTTCCCAATAGAATAAATATAAAAAATAATGGAGCTTTGCTAGGCAGCCTGGGTGTTAGGCAAACAAAAACTGCCACAATTTTATGATTGATCGTTGCGGAAGAATTTCACGGACCGATTACAATAAAACAGAACAATTTATGACGAGAAAGTTCTGGAACTGGGAGGACGAATTGCATGTTTTGATGTTTGTGAATTTAGAGGATTGGCAATACTTCAAATCAATGTGTAGGGTGAAGGGGATAAACATCATATCAAAAGTTATTGTTGTAGATAAGGTCAGTTCTTTTGGCCGATGGTGCTCGTGTGTCACTCTGAATGAGTAATGGTGCATTTGATTGATGTTGCTCCAAGCAAAAAAATATTGATACCCGCTTGAAGCGCAGTCTTCATCGATAGTACAGAACTGTTTACACCTATAATATTTCTGATATTGAATCGCTACATCATGCTGTAGAATTTTAGACCGATGTCAATCCAATCCATTCTCACAAATCTTTGAAATAGTATCAGTCATACAATGTTTGTCCCGAGTCGTCTTTCCTGCTTGACATTTCTGACTCATCATCATTTTCATAATTCTCCTGCCTTTATCCCTATTGATTTGGGGTCGGTGCAGCATAATTTCTTCTTCCATATCTATTACTCGTCATCTCAACCTTAGCCAGATTTGGCTAGAAAGGCACCTCCTTTCTAGCCAAATCATCCTTCACACAGTCCATCCATCGTTTCTGACTACGGCTTTAATTTGTAGAATAAAATTACAAAGAAATATTATCTTTAGGTCTTGGTCTATTCCAGTGCTAAATTTCATTCAAATCAAAGATATATAGAGTTATTTGCGCATTTAATCATATAAAACTAGATAGCATAACCATAGATGCATTCAGCTCTACAGGTCCAAACACTTCGAATACACATCCTACAAACTAAAACGTCTGATCTTTCCAGGTGACCAAATCAACAGGCTTCTAAATGAAATGTGGCGTGAAATAGTTGCTGACGTAGGCCCTTCCATCTGTCAATCTCTCAGTGAGGCCGTCGTGGAGAATTTATCAGTATTGCTGTCACAAGTGCCCTATGATGAACTGTTGCCGGAATAGTTCACTACATCCATAGCCGTAGGGGTGTAGTGTGCGGTGCAAGATTATGTTCGACTGATTTGTTCGTGAAATAAATGCTATTATTTTTGATGGTGTTTTGTTTCCTTGTGAGTTTCGATATAACTTTTCGTTGTTTGTGTTTTGTTTTTTTCTCATTTATATTGACGCATCACTTCAGTGAATGGGTCACTCAAACAGGAAAACATACCCATAGCAGATGCTTAGAGAAGAAGAAATTATTATAATATCTTTATAACATTCCTAGCTAGAATCCTAATTATAATTTATAATATTAATTAGGAAGGATAGTTAGGAATAACAATCCTTCCTAATTAATATTATAAATACGAAAGTAAGTTTGTTTGTTACCTTTTCACGCCTAAACCACTGAACCGATCATACTGAAAATTTGCATTTACGTTTTCAGGTGTACAGAAACGGACATTTTATTCCGAAAAACATTTACCTTTCCCGAGGAAAACAACAATAACGTTCTTATGATAAATAGATGGTGCCACGTGTCTTTCGAATCACGACTGAATTCTATTATTGACTCGAATTGATTATCAAATTATAAATTAACGTAAGCAAAGCCGAGAGCAAAAGCTAGTATTGTACAAAACTGCAAACACCATTACTGATTGAACCACAACGTTATTGACAACAGAACAAAACCAAAAAAAACACATTTCATTTTCCTTTCTAAAAACTTACTTAACTAAAATAAAAGTCTGTATTCTTTGCGCAGCCCACTAAATCGTCCACCAAGAAGATAGAGCATTGTCTCAAAAATCCTGTTCCACATTAATTTATCGTTGGCCCCGGCGAGCTCTTAATTAAACCTCTGCGGACCAGAAATTACATTTAATTTCTGGTTCCAGAGAACCTCTGTTTATTCACTAATTGCTGACTTACTAAATATCGGGTTACCTATTACAGGTCGCCCACATTCTCGTCTATTATTTAAATAGTTTTTTTTTTTATACCCTCGAAAAGGCAACTTTTAACTAGTAAGAGTATCAAGTTTCACGTGTATAATGAAGGTTCGAATGAGTTTATTATTTTAATTTAAAAATGATCTATTTTCAGTATCTAAAATATTTTTATCATACATTGACTCAAATTTACTTTTTAAAAATGGACTGGAACATTCTAGAATGTTCTACAGAAAGTTTGACACGCTGCTATCACAAGACCCAGCAATACGTATTCCCATTACTCCTTTACCGTACTTACAAGCAAATAGTCTGTTCTCCACAAACCGCCTGTATTTGTGCAAACCATAAACATCATCACTGACGGGGTACGTACTTGCAGCTCGTGATTTAATTAAATTTTAAGTTCATCCATACAGAAACCGCAGCCGCCATCTTTGAAAATGATTGGATGCCAACGGAATATAGGGTTAAAATGTTTCGGGATACAAAACCCTGAATTAGGAACAGGTTTGCTATACCAGATGTGGTTCCGTAGAAAAATGTTATGTTTACGATGATATGTAAAGAAATAGGTCAAAGAAACTGACTGTTGTAAATGTCACATCAAAATAAAAATACGGTCTTTTTAGGATTCCTTACCTGTAAGGTAACTAATAGGATTACGAGACCCTATTACTAAGCCTCCGTTGTCCGTCCGTCTGTCTGTCTGTCAGCTGGTTGTATCTCATGATCCGTAATAGGTAGGCAGTTGGAATATTCACAACACATAATAAAAATAATGAAAGGAGGCTCCCTTACTACGATTTACTTCTACTCTACTTGGCCGGTTTTTTATTGTAAAAATGCTCGTATTTCGAAGACATACAAGAATTTCGCCAAGCAGTAAACACATGTGAGAAAATAAAATGTTCTAGCAGAAGAGTACTAACTCTCCGTATTTCGTAAATTCAGAGCCAAAACACGTGTCTCTAAAAATCCAAACACTAAAACAGTCCAAATATAAAACAACACACAAACACAAGCATAAACGATCATCGGCTATCTTTTACATAAAGATTTAAAACTAGAACTGCAATTACAAGGAAGGCAGGCGAAACAAAAGACAGGCGGCAACGAATATCTGGGCCCAAACGTAATTTACCTGAGATAAAGGTGGAACAATGTGCCCGCCTTACCGACCGGTGAGGAAGATGAGATTACCAGGAATGGGTACCATAATACTGTTTGCGTCGGCGGAGAAAACTTAAAATATAACGTTTGAAATTGCTGGTGCGCCTCTGTGAGAGATGGGTTGCGGAATAGAATTGTATGATCTAGGGGATGGAATTGTGTGGCGTCATACACTGGTGATAACGTGTTTAGTTGGAAGGTTAAACACGTTTTAACATTTCGTCTTGTTTTTATACACGGTGTCAAGGACATTGTAAAATAAACTTTCACAAAGATTTCAGTAGATGATTTTAGGGTTGAAATTTTTCTTGTTTACTCGGTAAACAGGATACTGTACGAAAGCAGAGAAAATAACAAAGTTTTTGTATATTTTTTAACTACCTTTATGCAAGGTGTAAACATATTCTTCACAAAACCGTCAACTAAGCATTCTGTTCATCAAAATAAGTAACTCTACGTAAAAACTATTGCTGGGAAAAGACTTTTTTTTGAGGTGAAAAATCACGTTTTACGGTAAAACTCGATGTAACACACTCAAAACATTGTCCATCAGCACAATGTTTTGAGTGTGTTACATCCATCCGGATTAAAGGTGTTTAAAGTAAAAATCTTTCATTCAAAAAAACTTGTAAATAAGTTGGAAATTTGACCCCCAATATCTCCGTAACTAGAAGGTTCCCAAGTATGGTCTAGAATAAAAAAAAAATATCGCAATGGCAGGGACAACAAATGCTTTTCGGCTTCGTTAAAGGACTTTTTACACCCTTAATATATTTTGGTCAGCTGTAAAAAAGAAGCTTGAATAAAAATGTTTTGAACACAACAACTGCTTATTTCATTTTCTGCAGGACACACAAAGAGATACAACATTTACAACAACAACAACAACAAAAACAGCCCATAACGTCCAATGCTGGACATAAGCCTCTCCCATGATGGGAGGAATTTGCCGTAATCTCCACGCTTGGCAGGCGGATTGGAGATCGCAGTGATGAAAGACTAACAGAAAACGCTGCTGCCCATTCTCTGGTCTACGGAGGCGCAAGGTGTTCTGCCTCAGACATTAGTCGCCTTATACGACACCCGTGAGTGTAATGGCAACCCATTACACTCACGGGTGTCGTATAAGGCGACTAGAACCAACGTTCTATTCTACTCTGCCGGATACCACACGGCTAACAACATTTATGATGCAGAATATTATCCAATACATGTAATTTATAGGGTTACTAACTTACAATAGATGCATGTATTTTAAAGCAGTTACAAAAGAACTAAGCTAAGCTGGCTCCGGACCAAGACTCGAAATACTCGTATATCATCATACATTTTGCAGTACCCACCCTATTTTTGTTCAAGCTGCCACCGTCAGGAACCTACCTAACATGCAACAATTCCGATTCACTTCCTCTCTGGTTAAAAGCTTCTAGTTTCTTGAGTTTGTTAAAAGCCGTTAAAGCCAGTATGAATTGAGCCTTCACGGCGCACACAATGGGCTGAAAAGGGAACATTAAGACCAGATTTTAGTCGTAAGTAAGGCAATGACTTGAGATATTGTAATGCAGACACCGTTATCTGTGATTCATTCGACAGACCTTACCGGTAATAATCATAAATAAGTGTGTTTTGGAGATGTAAGTATTATCTATACAAATAAATAAAATTTTAATGTCTGTTTGTAATGAGGGATTTTCTTTTTAGCTCTTCCCTAGTCGCTGGATAGATGGCGCTGAACTTAGTACGTTAATACAAGGAACGGAACCTAAAAAACTGATTTTAACAAAGAGCGAGAGAACTAGGTTATATTCGGAAGGTTAAGCAAACGAAAGTGACAGTCAACGAGCGTATGTGACGTGACGCAATGTTTTTTTTTTCCAGCGTTTTGGCTTTGGCACCAACTATCGTAGTCAGTTCAACGCCATCTATAAAGTTCTTGGAAACAATTTTTTTTTTTAATACCTCAAAAAGAAAACCTCTCATTTCAAAATAATATTTTATAAGTGACTGCACAATAATCATGAAAGTATATACGGTACTTATAACAAAAAAAACGGTCTGTCTCCTCTGGCTAACTCTCCGAAACGGCTGGACCGATTTTGACAGGACTTTTACTGGCAGATATCTGAAATTGGCTGTTATAAGGATTGACTTAGGCTAGTTTTATTTTATTTTAGAAAAAAGATTAGTGTTACTTGCAAAAAAATAACCTTGAAAATGTTTACAAAATCCGATTTAAATTGGGAAGTTATTTTTATAATAAATACACGCGGACGAAGGTACGGCACAGCTAGTCTATATCTATACTAAAATTATAATATTACAAAGAGGAAAGATTTGTATTTTTGTATGTAACCAATAAACATAAAAACTACGCGACCGTTTTGAAATATTCTTTCAGCAATGGATAGCTACATTATCAGCGAGTAACATAGGCTATATTTTATCCCCGTGCTCCCACGGGGACGGGATCTACGCGGGTGAAACCGCGTGACGTCCGCTAGTTAGTTATAAGTTCCTAGATGTAAGTTGAAATACGCCTGCTATTTGGACGATATCGTCGATCCATCGTTTGTTAAGTCTACCAACTTTCTCCTTTCCTTCTGGTCCTTTCCATATTGTGGTATCATGATAAAGAATACTTCAATATTTTTTGTAGCGCATAACTCAAGACTCTCGTAACTTCGTATCTAAATAAATCCAATCTCAATTCCGCTTTCTTGAGCATTTTTAAGGGAAAAAATAAATATATCTGTGTTCCAAGTACTTTCTTGGATCCCCTTGCGCACCTGTTGTAATTGAGGGCCGTGCACTAAAATATGGCTCAGTAGTCTGAGAGCCACCTGAAACTTATTCTCTCGGTTTCGGTTTCTTCAACTACCTTTGCTTATATTCATCAGGTGGTCCGGAACAACAATGGTCCTTCAATCCTAATAAATAACTCTCCAAAATACACACATCAAAAATGTCTAGGGATCAAGCATTTTTATGCGGATTTCTTGAGATTGAGATGTGGCTTTGTAATAAATTTATGATTTTATAAATTTATATGGATCCTTTTTGGTGCATTTCATAATTTGAATCAGGAACTCTCAATCAAATTCGAGTAAAAGATGAAAATAAGCTGTCAATATTTTCCCTATAAAAACATACAACGCATTGAAGACATTATTAGTGCTACTGTTTCCCTACTACTGATTAAAACCAACGTTATTATGGAGCGGCGACGTCATTTAAGCAGGGAAGAAATGCTCAGAGCCGTGGGAATGATAGAAGCTGGTTCCCGGCAACGTACTGTAGCTTTAGCTCTGAATACAAGTCAGAGTGTTATCAGTCGACTTTGGACACGTTACCGAAGCACTGGTACCGTGGCTGAGCGCCATGGAGGACGGTATCGCTGCACCACACGGAGACAAGACCGATACATTCAAATCTTAACTCGAAGAGCTCCAACAATAACCGCCATGATGTTAGCCGTGAGGCTTCATCACTCTTCAGGGAACTTAATTAGCGACCAAACAGTCAGAAACCGCTTGCATGAAGTGAACCTTCATTCCCGAAGACCGCTACGGGTACCACCTATAGCAATGCACAATCGTAGGATTCGATATCAATGGGCTCTTGAACACAGAAATTGGGCAGAAGAACAATGGCGTTTCGTGTGCTTTTCTGATGAGTCTCGTTTTGGTATGAGACCGGATACAAGACGTATACGACACTGGAGAACCCCTGGACGCCAACAGCGATTAAAATCCTGCCAGGAAGTCCATCCTTATAGTGGTGGAACCATCATGGTATGGGCGGGTATTTGGATCGGCGGAAGAACTGAGTTGATTTGGATCAGAGGCAACCTCAACGCTCAAATTTATGCTGAGACGATTGTATCAGACGTCATCGTTCCTCTACAAGTGCAAATCGGTCCCTTATTTCAGTTAATGCATGATAATGCACGACCGCACACCGCAAGAGTTGTAAGACAGACTCTCGCCGCAGCTAACATCAATGTCCTGCCCTGGCCTGCTCAGTCGCCAGACTTGAACCCGATTGAGCATGCATGGGATATGCTACAGAGAAGAGCTCTGCCGAATATGGAGGGTATCCAGTCGCAAGAAGACCTTTTTTTGTTGTTGCAACGAACATGGGCGGCCATTCCACAGCGTGATTTGGATGAACTCATTTTGAGTATGCCAAACCGATGTTCTTGTGTTGTTAGTGTTCGCGGTAGAAACACGGATTATTAATTGTTTAAGTTACCCAATAAAATTTTAAAGAAAACTGTTATTTCAGTCTTTTTTTCGAACTTTAATGTTAGTGGTTCAAATGTCAAAAATCCCTTTATTAGGAAAATGGCAAATTTCTTTATTAATGCAAAGGTGACTTGGTTTATCGTTACTGTGACAAACGAAAACACTTTATTTGATGAATCCTTAAAGAAAATTTTAATTAATATCAATCAGGAGAAAAGTTATTGCAAAAATATATGTTGATCCCTAGATACTTTTGATGTGTGTATGTCCTTGGTAAAAGCTTGGTATTTTAATTTGTGATCTGAAACGACGAGACCCACTGGTCTAACAATATCTGGTGGTATTTAAAATACACACAAAAATATACCCCAAAATATATCCTCAAAACTCAGTTTTATAATTCAAAATGATTTATTTTGTTTTCATACAAGTATTTGTCTTGTCTGAAGAATTCCTCCGACTAGTCAACTTAAATTATCCATTTATTTCTTTGTAGACTACGTTACTATTCCCTTTTGAGCCATTTTTACGATAAAAGAATTCTGCAGCTGATGCCAAAAGAAATAATTTCGGCGTCACCACTGGGAATAAAGAGATTTAAGTTCAAGATTTTGCTAGAAAATGGCTATTTTTATTACGTTCTCTTCAAACAGTTCTAAAATATCTTTGTAAACTTAAGGGTAAGCGATGTCGTGTTACATGGTCACAAGGAACGCTTAGAGGAGATAGAAACCGCTTAATATTTCCCAGCTTGCTTGCTCCCAGACGATGCAAAGCGCCCAAGGGCACAAAAACAATTTACTCCTCTAAGACCAGTTTTATAACGGCAGTAGGACTTTGCAAAGGATTCTCTTGTACTTTTAGAAGTCTATTTCCATCACAAAGTCGTACCTGAGGCTAGAAACGGAAGAAGCACTAGCTCATTCCATCCATTGTAAAGATTCTGATTGTCTTCGGGGAAGTATGAATGGGAATAGTAAGTAGCTAAGAGCTATTAACTTTTCTAAGACTAGACAGAGGGAGTAGGTAGGTACACAGATCATGTATTATAGCGGACAATCGGACATCATATCAATTTAAACGGACATTTCCGACGAATCAGCAATACATAAGTCAAAAGGGACGTAGTCGTGTTTTGGAAAGGAAAGATTCTAAAGAAGGAAAATCGAAAGCAATAAAATAAATTACAGAATGTAATAGTTTTATACGTTCGAATAAAACGTATAATAATGTACTTACCAAAAATATAAAAGTAGTAGATAAAAATAATCCACCTAGCAGGAGAATATTAAAAATCTGTTCATGTATAAATCGCTGGGAGATTTCAGCCGAGGTAAGCGGGTTCCGTACCTATGTGCGTTTAGTCCAATATCTAGTCGGAATAAAATGTCCATCGAGACCTACAGACTGGTTTAAATCCGACATGTGCATTTTGACTGCAATCCAGGGATCAAAGTGTGGTGGCGCAAAATAAAAATGGTGCTTCGAAAAATACGGAGCAAAAAGTATTTCAGCCATTGAAATATAGTTCGGAAAATTCAAAGCCGATTTGCACATTTAATTTCAAATATTATTGAATGACAGTGAAAAGTTTATTATGAAGAATTTGGTGATGGAGTTATTCTGTTTGCTTGAGTTCTGTTCTGACTCATCATCATCATCATCAGCCTATAATGTTCCCACTGCTGGGACACAGGCCTCCTCTCAATGAGAGGGAATGGGCGAAAGAATCCACCACGCGGGCCCAGTGCGGATTGGTAGATGTCACATGTCTGCAATTTTTTTGTTCTAGGACATGCCGGTCACCGTTTTGAGAGCAGTGGTGATGAAATAAATTACACAAAGTAATGCGCCCATCTGGGTTCAAACCCACGACTTACTGTTCGTAAATCGGGGCCGCCACCACTGGGCCACCGCTGCTCTGTTCTGACTCACATAATTTTATAAGTAATTACATCAGAAATAACTGATACCCGCTTTCTGTACTATCTGTACAAATATTATAAAGAGGACATATTTTTTTGGTTGTTTGTTTGTACCGAATAAACTCCGAAACTGAAAAAAAAAAACGAACGCTAAATTATCAGGAAGTAACATAGGCTATCAATTATTTTCAAGAAAATTAGATATCAAAACTTACGCGGGTGAAACCGCGGGGCTAGTTACATATAATTGGAAACGCGGACAGTACTTTCTTAAAGTTTGTGTGGACAGATACCTAATTATTGGTTGATATACATAAGTCTGCATAGTATTTAGATTTTACATTATAGGACGATAAAGCGACAAACTCTATGAAAACAAACAAGGAGCAAAGTGAGTCTTCAATCATTTAATAACTATACCAAACAATCTAGTTAAGGTCCCAACCTAAGTTATTGTGCACTTTATGGGACATTTTGTAGTTATTAATCTAAAGGTACCACGACTAAATACCCCCACTTAGCCAACGTATTGGCAATTAACTGCGAGCGTCTTTACTAATGAAGACCGAACGCTTCTCCGGTATCAAGGCTGGCGGTAAGGTAGAACCACTTAAGGGATGCACTGCCAGTGATAAAATTGAAATGAGAGGTGCACAATAGTTTTCCGGAATAAGGTATTTGTATAAAGGCCTGAATTCGATAGACGCGTGTCCAAGTCGTAGTCCGTAATTGTAAGGATGATACCTTGGTATCTAACTCAGTGTAGGAATATCGTTGGATAGCTTTAGCCTAGCTTTTTGGACTCAGTAGTAGTTACCATCGCTGGCTGATTTTCAAATTTTTGCTCAAAATTATACAGTACTAATCTTGTCAGTTTTAGCAATGGGTAAATAAGGCTTCTGATCTACTGAAAACAAAAGATAAAATCATTGTAATTGTAGATGTATGAATACGATTCCATAGAACAACAATATAATAGTATTTCTATTTTAGGCTTTCAGCAGCAGATGAGCTAGAATTGAAGGCATAAAGCTTTTTACATTTTCGTTAGTTAATGCTGGTACTAGGCTGAAAGTCATAACAGAAAGACCCTGTCCAGCCGTTAGAAGACAAAGATGGCAGGACAGGAGGTACTTAGTGATAAATTAAAACCCATTGTCTATGTTCCATTATTTTCTAGGTCCATAACTTCTCATGCAACTTTTCTGTTAAATTGTAAGAGAAAACACACTGGTTTGTTTTAGTTTTACATTTTAGTAAGTTAAAGTGATTAGTTATACAACAATAAAAATGCTTCAAATATAATAAAATAATTATATATCATCCCAACAAATGTCGGCTACATTTCATAGACATCCAACATCTCTCTACAAAATACCAAGCAATATTTTCTCGACAATTTTCTAGACTTCATCAAGTAAAAAATGTAAGGAACTTAATGACAAGTGTCTTACCGGAGGGGACAAAAAACACAGTACCGTCTTTAGAGGTGGGACATGATCATTAATTAAAAGACAGCAGATGTTCGGAAGAAACTTGCAATTAGAGGACGATAGTACGTTAGGGCGGGGAAAATGGGGGCCTAGAGGGAAATAGGTAATTCATTTTGTTGCTCACTATTGCTTTTGGTGAAAGAATTCTATTTATAGATAAGATTGCTTGTGCTTTGTCCCCGAAATAGATACTTTTGGAAAGCCTACTGGGTTTCGTAATTTGATTGCGTCACTTCAAAAAAGAGTTTTTTTTCTAATACCAGAGGTATTTTCTTGTTTATTGTATCGAGCCTTGGCAAGTAGTAGAACCAATTTACAAGTTAGAAAATCAATATATTTTTTTGTAAGACAGGTAATATAAATGCCTTATTACTTTCACAATCCTACTCTAATGGAATCTTAATTGAATAACAACGTTAACCTTGGCATGAAGCAGAAAAGCTTCGATAAAATTCAACTATAAACTTTTTGTTGAATGAGAAGCGGGTAGTTCGTTAAAATTTGACGTCATTAAAGCGAGACGGATACTATCAGGTGTCGAATATTCAGTCTAGTTTTTAGACATATTTTCATGAAACAAAAGTTTTACAGCTGAAAAATTTTTGTAGCACAAAAATCGGCGTGGAAACGAAAGTTGTTTTTTTCGTTTCATGATCTACTTGAGAAATAAAAGTTGATTTGTAGAATAATAATTTAAAAACATATCTCTGTTTTAAAATTTAAATATAGCCTGATATATCCCACTGTTATTTAAGCCGTTGTACCTTTTCCACGCAGCAGACTATTGCAACGATGACGAGATGATATCGTCACACTGGCAGGGATAGAGTGGACCAGAACGGCCCAAGATAGATATAGATGGAAACAGATGGGGGAGGCCTTAATCCAGAGATGGCCCCTTAATAGGTTAAGTATTAAAGATATTATAGGGAAATTTATTTCAAAATATATATTTATATATTTTTATACTTTTTCCACACACGTCCTTTCCTTTCGTCTCCCATTCCGCCCTGCAGGCTTCGCCAAGTTGACAATCTACAATCGTTAACGCTATTCATCTCAACGTTAAATCACGTGATCAACACAAACGAATAGAAAATCCGTGGACAAGTTTACATCGTTCAAAATGATAGAATAGAATGTTATCGTTTCTACAATGTTGATCGCTATACTCTTTGGTAGGAACGCTCAACATAGACTAATTTTAGGTTTTTTCTACAGACATTAGAGAACAAGCGATCGACTCAGTCGTGTCAACTTGGCTAGTAGAAAGGGAATCGATACGAAACGTTTGTAACTTGGCTAGGGGGGCTGATATGATTCGTTTAGTCCACAGGTCATCCGACAACATTTTGTTATTTTTTCTCCTGCGTCGGGGCTGCGTTTACAAACAAAAATCACTTTTTCCAACGATTTACTTAGACAACAACTTCAAAACAATTTGAGACAAAATGTGATCTGCATAAAACTCCATTGAACTGCAAATCCTTGGCATTGGCAATAAATATCAATAAACGGCTTAACTTCGAGAATTTAGAAGCAATATGCATTTGGTGAATCGTATGGAGATTATATGAGTCTCGTACGAAATGGTATATGTGATATAAATCAGTGTTATATTTCCTTCGTTTGATATTACAGTTCAAAATTAAAAAATTGCTGCCAGGTGATCCGACAAAGATTTTTTTAATGTTTTAATGTTTCAATGAACATCACCTTTCGGGAAAATTAGTCGATTTTGTAATCTTCGGCTGATGAATTGTTAGTAGAATTTAATGAATAAAGGTTTTTTCCTTCAAATGGTGTTGAGTGCCGTTTCGATGTGGGTGGCAAAATCATTCTCTCAACTTTTGAGGAGCAATTCTTTTTTCTATTTTTTTTACTATTTGCCCTTTGTTATTCCCAGACTTTCTCTACGTAAACAATACTTTTTAACAATACTACTACAATACTTTTTTACTATAATACAATTACTGATTGTCTGACAGATAAGTATTCATTAAACGCCACCAAGCAGATTTTACCTTACCTACTTCATCGATTGTGCCAAGGTTTGAGAATTAGTAAAGCTCGTAAATCAGAAATGTCTACTAATAGATTTAAATCTGCCGAAATCCTTTGAAATCATCATTTTGGCTGACAGATAATTTAAGAAGGTTTTGTGCTTTAGGCTATCTTTGAAATCAAAGGCCACAATTGTGATTTTCGAATTGTTTGAAATTCAGATTCATACGATAAATTTCTTTGGCATCATCGAAATAATTTCAAATACTGCTAAAACTGTTTAGAATTACTGTGTATTTTGCCTAAGGCCTAATGATAACAAAACTTCAATAACCTTGAGGATATGAATTAAGATAGTTACTTTTGAAGAATGACAATAGTACTGTATTTTTGTGTCCAGCTTAAAACAGCAATCAAGACCATGTAAAATAACCTATACTTAATATTAATTGAAATTGTTTTATTGACCTCGACATGCAGCTATCACTGCTTTAAGTAATATTTTATCAGCTTCCTAAACCAGATGAAAGCCATTCATAACAGTAAGTTCTATCGGGAAATCCATTCGACAAGGCAAACCAAGACGCGAAATAAATTGCAACCGTACGCGGTCACGCATGAAAATTCCTCTTCCATATTAAATGGAAAGTACCAATGATCAAAGTAATAAATATCAAACAGGGTAATAAATCTGTACGTCCACATCCTTCGGTCCATTATTATGGAAAGAAAGACCCAGAGCGCATTAACTTTGGAGTGTATCTCATTCGCATAGAAATGTTATTACTGAGTTCCTATGTCTGCAAGGAGATTGTGTGTGCTCTGCTCTTGTAGCGGAGATTTAGTTGTAAGCTGAAAGGATTCCTTTCGTTAGCTTGTTGGTTGTAGTCTTCCAAGGATACCTATCTCTTTTGCGTAGTTTATCTCCTACAAACTTTTGCGAGAGGCTTCGCCCGCGTTAATGTAGAATTTGACAATCAATTCGGGTTGCAGTCTACCTGTAACAATATAATTCAATCATGATTCGAAAGAGACGTGGCGCCATTTACTATCATAAAAACTTTATTATTGTTTTCCTCCGCATCAGTACTTTTTTTCGAAATGAAAGGAACCCTATGTCCGTTCCTGTACACCTGACAACTGTTTATGCAAAATTTCAGGATGATCAGTTCAGTGGTATAGGCGTGAGAAGGTAACAAACAAACAAACTTAGGTATTTTCGCATTTATAATTTTATAATTAGGATTCTATTCTGTATATTAGAAATAACGAGATATACAATCATGGTCCACCGGCACCGCTCAATGCCACCGCACGTAACTATTCTAAAAGTTACCAAAGTAGTCTTCGCAAAGACAAATATGTTACTTTTATAACTTCCTCTGACTGGGTGTGACAAACAAGTTGTTTATAAAATATCAAAACAACACATCCGCAAGTCTGTCGGGCTATAGGAAACATGACAAACAAAGCGACTTTTTCAAGAACAAAGACTCGACCCGCGGTCCTATGACGAATACAAACTAGCAAACATGGAAATGCGGTCCTGAAAAATCTTAAGTAGGTGTGAATAAAGACGGTTTTTGAAGAGCATAATTAGGGTAGTCTTTTTAATCGTCGGGGGATGAACCAGTGACGTTGCAGAATGTGTGTTTTCCGTGAGAGAGCAAACCATTGTAGATTTACAAGGAATTGAATTTTGTAGTTCATAGTGACGGTACGCGGCGGTATACCCACGCATTGGGCGTTTTATATAAACTAAAGTGAATCAACTTATTCGATAATAGTCTAAGAAAGTATGTCATCGAAAATAGTGAATACTAGAAAAATGTTATGCACCTACGAGTACCAATAAGTCTGTACAAATCGAACGAATTGAAATAAAAAAAAAATCGAAGATTTTTAATATTATAGCTCCTAGCTGTTATTATTGTCTTTACTAGTCTTGAGTGCGCTATTATTTCCAGTACAATATTTGCGACGGTAAAAAACCGGCCATGAGCGAGTCGGACTAGCGCACCGAGGGTTCCGTACAAACTTTTTAAAGGACAAACTTAACCTTGGAAACGGCTATTGCACCAAGCGCAAATAATAAGTTTGTAATAATAAAATCGCTTTTTTTTGTTATTAAACTACATATTTACGGTTTTCAGACTTTTCCCTTTACATGTGCTGTAAGACCTTGCTTCAACGTCAACGCCTTGGTCAACGGGAACTACCATATAGGTTTTCGACCCAAAACCTATATGGACTTCAGTATCTGGTGTAAATTTCAACTTGCTAGGTCCACCCGTTCCTGAGAAAATAGGTGGTGACAGACGGACAGACGGACAGACAGACAGACGGACCAGAAAGTGATATTATAAGGGTTCCGTTTTCTTCCTTTTGAGGTATGGAACCCCGAAAAACTGAAGAAGCTATGCAATTAGAGATGAAGTACTTTTCAATTTAATAGATAGTTCTTGTTTTAAGAATCTTGTTATCCATTCATTATTTTTTTATTGAAAATCACAAATTGAGGATTGGGGTTTATGGTCGAAACGCTTGGGTCATGGGGTCTGAGTGCGCGTCTCCTTTTTAAGGAAATCTCTCACCGACTGGTCGACACTTCGCGTGACCAGAGGGCTGGCTCTTTCTTGGGCTAAAGAGTTAGCATTGCCATTCAACGTGGCAATGCTACCTGTCTTCTGGGCACGTTTCCGAATGACAGAGATGCGGAGGAGTACTTCGACGCCTATTGACGTCGTTGTATATATGTAGGTACTTACTTTTGGTTTTAATTTTTGTAATTATACCTATATAGTTCTAGTTGTACAAATGAATGGCTCTATGTTCGATGCTATTTAAAAAATAAAATTGTGTTCTTATTATTGAACAACATTCTTTTTAAATTCCTCTTCCGTGAATATAATATAATGTGCGGAAAATTCGACGTGATTTTATTCGAGATTGTTCGAAGCGAATATGGTGGAGGCTGAAAGATAAAATCCAGGGTGGGATTTGCAATATTCAAGTGGCAAGAAGATCGCCATTCCCGCTGGTGTAAGGATTTGCTCAAACTATTCTGTGTTACGATAATTTTAGACTATTCAATGAATATTTTAAGCATTATTTTTATCTTTAGATCCGGTTTCTCACGTCATTGTTTCCTTTGGGAAAATATTTATTTTGCCTATTAAGTTTTATGATTGCGGTCTAATGATGTCAATAGGACTTAGATAATTATTGTATGGATGATTCTATAATTTTACAATGTTTAATTGGATTGAACGTTGAAATTGATTTAAAACAGGCTTTTGAATATAATTATGTGTGACGTAATTTTTTTCGTATTCAGCTCAGCAAACCCTTTTAATTGATACTTATAGCATAGGGTGCATAAAAAATAACAAGTCCGCCATCTTTATGGCTAACCATGCATTGGTGTCGATTCTGTTGTGCACAAACTAAACTTAGTTTAGGCTATTGCTATATTTTACTAAAAGGCAGTGCGAGAAAAGGACGGCTATAGCTATGAACTAAGTTAGAGATTTCAAACTAGTTTATGCCTTGAGCTTCACCGTGTTTTTACGTGCACCCATTATTTGTATAGAAATATCAGTTCCAACTAAATTTGACAGCTCTAAATTACGTCCGTCTCTTTCTCGTTTTATTAGAGAGAAAAAGATAGCAATAGCCTAAATTAAGTTTAATTTGTGCACAACAGAATCGACACCATTGTCATCCAAACTAAATGCGTAAGTATGCTAAATTTCAGTTCAATCGTTTGTGGATTATAAGTATAGCTGTTTTAAAATTCAGTTGCAAGATTTGACCTAAACAAACATACAAACATTGCATTGTGGTGTACATTTTTATTTGTATTATAACAGATATTTTTCCAACCCTCCTTACCCCTATTTTAACCCCTTAAACCTTCTGATTTGTTATCCCTTTAGTGAATAAGCACGTCGGAAATGAAATTGAGGTTCGTAAAAAGGAAGCTACAGTGCCTATTACTTTGGGATTCTAAACCATGACAGACGTATTAAAGATGTCAAGTCACGAGCTTTGTTGACGTTTCGAAATCCGCCATCTTTAAACTAGTCTACGTTGTTTGTTTACAAAACAGGCATCTGCAGTTTGGGCAGAATTTAAATGTTGGATCCTAAAAGGTACTGTTTTGCTCTGATTAAATTCATTAAGGACTCCTGCTTTTGTTGATTGAAAATGAAAGAAATAAACCATTGTTTTTGTGGAAGATGATTTTACAATATAGAAAACTTGACTTCTAATATAGGAAAGAATAGTACCTCGATGTTTATGGCACCAAGCACTAAAAATGATATTAATGCTATTATTAAGACTTTGAAGAATTGCGGCAGTGTACGTAATGATGGCATCTCTACCAAAGTAATTAAACATGTAGCAAATTGCGTTGGTGGACATTTGAGCCATATTCTTAATCTGTGCATATCATATGGTACTTATCCAACCAACCTAAAAACAGCTATAATTAAACCGTTATTTAAAAAAAAAATGACAAGCAATGCATGGAATCTTATAGACCCGTAGCGCTTGTGCCTGTTATATCGAAGATATTTGAAAAATATATTTATATTCAAATCTTTAAATATCTAGATAAAAGTAACATCTTAGCCGCTGAACAGAAAGGTTTCCGAAAAACTAAAACAATCAATATGGCAATATATGACTTTTTGAACAATGTAACTTCGAATGTTGACAAAAGAATACCTGTTTGTTCAATTTATTGTGACATGACTAAAGCATTTGACTATGTCGATCACAATATCCTGCTCAATAAGCTGGATGCGTACGGTATTAGATGGAACATCCTCAGCTTAATAAACTCTTTTTTACGGAACAGGAAACAGTACGTTGAAGTAACCGATATAGATCCCAATACTAAATGCCAACGTACCTATAAGTCCAATCATCGCACAGTTGCTTATGGTGTACCCCAGGGCACAATGTCGGCGTAAACTAGTTTGACATCTCGACCTTAGTTCATAGCTATAGCCGTCCTTTTCTCGCACTGCCTTTTAGTAAAAGATAGCAATAGCCTAAATTAAGTTTAGTTTGTGCACAACAGAATCGACACCACTGTGTCAGAAAGTGCTAAAACCTTCGTAATATTTCTAGCGCAATGCGACTGGCCATCAGTGGCGTGCAGTAGTATTCCACGAAGGGTAGGCCACGTAATAATGATAGCAAAAAAAAAATTTCATCGGCGCCATCTTGGATTTTCATTTTGACCTCATTTTCATTATCACCAACCCCAATAACCTAGAAAACGACACCCATGAAGAAAAAACTGAAAATTTTCATCGGCGCCATCTTGGATTTTCATTTTGACCTCATTTTCATTATCACCAACCCCAATAACCTCAAAAACGACACCAATGAAGAAAAAACCGAAAATTTTCATCGGCGCCATCTTGGATTTTCATTTTGACCTCATTTTCATTATCACCAACCCCAATAACCTCGAAAACGACACTCATGAAGAAAAAACTGAAAATTTTCATCGGTGCCATCTTGGATTTTCATTTTGACCTCATTTTCATTATCACCAACCCCAATAACCTCGAAAACGACACCCATGAAGAAAAAACCGAAAATTTTCATCGGCGCCATCTTGGATTTTCATTTTGACCTCATTTTCATTATCACCAACCCCAATAACCTCGAAAACGACACCCATGAAGAAAAAACTGAAAATTTTCATCGGCGCCATCTTGGATTTTCATTTTGACCTCATTTTCATTATCACCAACCCCAATAACCTCGAAAACGACACCCATGAAGAAAAAACTGAAAATTTTCATCGGCGCCATCTTGGATTTTCATTTTGACCTCATTTTCATTATCACCAACCCCAATAACCTCGAAAACGACACCCATGAAGAAAAAACTGAAAATTTTCATCGGCGCCATCTTGCATTTTCATTTTGACCTCATTTTCATTATCACCAACCCCAATAACCTCGAAAACGACACCCATGAAGAAAAAACTGAAAATTTTCATCGGCGCCATCTTGGATTTTCATTTTGACCTCATTTTCATTATCACCAACCCCAATAACCTCGAAAACGACACCCATGAAGAAAAAACTGATAATTTTCTTCGGCGCCATCTTGGATTTTCATTTTGACCTCATTTTCATTATCACCAACCCCAATAACCTCGAAAACGACACCCATGAAGAAAAAACTGAAAATTTTCATCGGCGCCATCTTGGATTTTCATTTTGACCTCATTTTCATTATCACCAACCCCAATAACCTCGAAAACGACACCCATGAAGAAAAAACTGAAAATTTTCATCGGCGCCATCTTGGATTTTCATTTTGACCTCATTTTCATTATCACCAACCCCAATAACCTCGAAAACGACACCCATGAAGAAAAAACTGAAAATTTTCATCGGCGCCATCTTGGATTTTCATTTTGACCTCATTTTCATTATCACCAACCCCAATAACCTCGAAAACGACACCCATGAAGAAAAAACTGAAAATTTTCATCGGCGCCATCTTGGATTTTCATTTTGACCTCATTTTCATTATCACCAACCCCAATAACCTCGAAAACGACACCCATGAAGAAAAAACTGAAACTTTTCATCGGCGCCATCTTGGATTTTCATTTTGACCATATTTTCATTATCACCAACCCCAATAACCTGGAAAACGACACCCATGAAGAAAAAACCGAAAATTTTCATCGGAGCCATCTTGGATTTTCATTTTGACCTCATTTTCATTATCACCAACCCCAATAACCTCGATATTATAATAATAATACGCGCCAATAACCCCCAGGAATCATTATTTTAATCAACATTGAACATACACCCTAGCACTGGCCTGCAAATTGCAAAAAACGTAAGGAAATTTGAATTTCGCGGGCTAAAGATCATCCACCTTGAATCCTGGCCTTGTGTTGTAGCAGCCAATCACAGCCCAGCAGCCCAGCTACACTCGCAGGAGTTACCGCCCTAAAATTACTGCAATCTATACATGTGTGCAGTTTATACACACGAAAATATGCACCAATGTGCCAATGTGTGCGTAAAATTATCAATGGGTTTAAGGCAAGTCCAGTGCTTGCCTGTCCGGCGGAGCTCCAACGTTTGTAGTAACTTCCAGTAAAGTGTTAGTTGCGTGACGCGGGAGCGACTTGCTATAAGTATTCTAACAGGAGTTTGAACTTTTTTTTTTATATTTTGTACATAATGTGATATTTTATTACATAGTTAGTTCGTTATAATGAATGCCCAGTTGGTAGGGTAGGCTTTGTCTAATTGCCTCTTAGGGGCGCACGCCCATGCTGGCCATGAAGACAGTTATAGGAAGTCACATACCTAGTTCACAACCATTACTTTCTGCGACAAACGACCTATTGCCAGAAGTGCCACATTTGGCCACTAATGGCTTGCTGTTTTAAGTTGACCTCAGCTTGAATTTACGCAACGATATCACTGGAATAATTAAGAGTTACTGGTTTGAATCTAAGTGTTCTTTCGATTATTAAATCAGAAACAACTTATGTACTTAAATCGTTAGATTTGCTTTCACCTACTCTTCTTCTTCGTCGTGTCTCTGGAACGACATCATGTTTTATTAGCTCAAAACTTCGCCGACTTTACGGCTTCATCGGTGACAGCGCATAGGTCGCCTCGACTTTTCAACCGACTTCCAAAAAGAGGAGGTTCTCGATACGACTGTATTTTTTATTTTTTTTATGTTTGTTACCTCAGAACTTTCGACTGGGTGAACCGATTTTGATGATCCTTTTTTTATTTGAAAGCTGCTGCTTTCCGTGTAGGCCCATTTCATTGGTGAAGATCTGATGCTAATTTTCGAAGATATACAATGTAACTCTTAAAAAAATACGGCATCCCGCAGTGATTGCTGGGATCGCTTGGATGTTTATTGTTTATACAACATCATGACGTAACATCACGCCTGTATGCTCTGAGGGGGTACGCAGATGTGAACAATACACCCAGATTACGACAGGTTTAGGTATGTTAAGTTCCATTTATTAGCGATAACCTATTACCATGATATGTATTGTTTTTTTATTTAAAGGATGTACTTCACTGGTAGTTAGTAGTAATTAGGTTCTGATCATGGGATCCATGTCAAAGTAACGGAACTCTTTAATTCTTAGAAGCAAATGAACACTACTCGGCCGAATCTTTTATAGGCTATCCGGATATTTGAATCACCTACCGTAACGTCGTTATGTTCAAGTTATTGTCGTAGTCGAATATGATCAATGGAACTCCTTAACGGCTTACAGTAAGGATGCGATCTGTGGCAGAATTTATAACTGTCTTAAATTGCAAATATTTGTTTGGGAACAACTAAAAATGGAATAAAAAACTTTTTTGCAAAAACTAATACCGACTTCAAAAAACGGTTGAAAACGGTTTTATTTTTTGCAAAAAGTTTTTTAATACTAAATAGGCTTTCGTTTGGCCGCAACTCAACTGATGTGAAGCGATCACACGGCCTAAGGTGAAGTACGTTTGCCTAGAAGAAACCGATTTTGAACAGATCGGGAAATAAAAATATCACAATCACAATACATGTTTTGGGGCTCAGCGGCAGGAGGTACTTGGTTGTAAAATGTTTACACTGAGAAAAGTGAGCTCGCAGGTACCTCATTGAATGATGAATACCGTAATATTCAATATGATTGAGCAAGACAAGAATATTTAATTATCACATTTGAAAAAAAAAGTAATAATTATTGCTTTATAAATTACATAGATTTATTTATTAGACATTGTAAATTTAAAATAAATATAAATTATCACATTTATGTGTCTGTGCGTTTATTTGTGGTAACACTCAGATCTTGCCAGGCCTAGCATAGACGGGTTTTCAATAGAATAATAGATCAGTCTACACTGGTTCTTGGAAAGTGCCTTATTCTTTCAAACTGACTACTTTCCAATATTGCTGTGTTGAAACAAATTCATTGTCAGCTCGAAACCTAATGCTTACAGAAAGTATAAAACCATTTCACTTACTCGAAGTTTATTTATGGCTCTAACAATCAACGGAGTTTGAACAAGAAGTAAACAAAAATCAATTTATTGGATTCCATCTTTAATTCTATTTCTGATTTTCACTATAATCACTTCTTTGATAAAATCTTACCGCTTGGTCTTGTTTTCTTCATTTTATTTCTGTGGTAGCTTATTGGTTTTTATTTGTGCTTATCTTTATTTTCCTTAGAATTATTAACTTTCAATGCTCATTTTTTTCTGTGCTTGATAATATGTGGGAATATCTAGTCGATAGTCTTAAATATCCTACTTCTCAGTGAAGAAGGCACATAACAACTCTATTCCCACCGGCTTTCCTTCAAAAGTTTGGAACACAACCACTATCTACCGTAATTGACAAATGGCACATCAGTACATCATACATCATACATCTTTTTTTACAAGTATCACGAAACGCGTACTCGTACTCAATCTTCAAAAATTTGCTCTTCAACAACATATCGCTATAAAATAACCCGCAGTCGCTATCGGCTTTTTGGCAGCTAAATTTCTATGCGAAATAAACGTCATGCCGTCACTAGCCAGCCCGCCTATATTAGGACTCTGGCAAGCCGACGCAAACCGAGTTATTCATAGAGTAAGTAATAGAAAATGCGTGCGCGTGCGTGTTTACCTACTTTTTATTCGTTTTTTTCTTCATGGGTGTCGTTTTTGTGGTTTTTGGGGTCGCTGATAATGAAAATGAGGTAAAAATGAAAAGCCAAGATAGCGCCGACGAAAATTTTCTTTTTTTTCATCATGGGTGTCGTTTTCGTAGTTTTTGGGGTCGCTGATAATGAAAATGAGATCAAAATGAAAATCTAAGATGGCGCCGACGAAAATTTTCGGTTTTTTCTTCATGGGTGTCGTTTTCGTAGTTTTTGGGGTCGCTGATAATGAAAATGAGATAAAATGAAAATCTAAGATGGCGCTGACGCAAAATTTTCGGTTTTTTCTTCATTGGTGTCGTTTTCGTAGTTTTTGGGGTCGCTGATAATGACAATGAGGTCAAAATAAACATTACAAAAAAAAACGAAAAATAAAACTACCTATTCTCATTTTTTTCCTCGGCTTCCCCTGACTCAATTTTCATCCTTCGTCACTGCGTACTTCCTAACCTACTATCTTACTAATATTATAAATGCGAAAGTCTCTTTCACGCAAAAATGACTAAACGGATTTCGACGAAATTTAGCACACACATAGTTTATAACCTGTATTAACACATAGAATACTTTTTATTCCGGTAGTACGATCCCGTGGGACAATTATCGAGCTCCACACGGGTGAAGCCGTGGGCACAAGATAGTATAAATATAATATAAATCAATAGGTATAAATGTATAGGTAAGTCAGATGCTTAATTTGCTATTTCATAGTTTTTCTTATAGCAAAGGTTATTCACATTCAAGACCGTTTTCACCATTAAAAAATAAATCACTGATTTAAAATTAGTCTGCATTTATCAAAAAGGGTTATTAAAAAGCAGTTTTCAGAATAACCCCATGTTAATTAAGTGTCCAATTAAAAACATGTTAATTAAGAATCTTCGTGTCTAACCCTCATTAATTAGAAAAGCTTGAAAGAGCAGAAATGTAACGAATCTCTAACTCTTTAGAGAATCGTTATCATAATTATCTGCTCTACGGTTTATTAAAAGGTTAATTTGGCCATTCGTAAATTATTGTTAGGTTAATTTACTTATTGCGCACTAATTGTTTATTATCTGTTCGAGCCGTTTCTTGTTGAAACATATGTATAAATATATGTATGGCCACATAGGCCTATGTGGCCATAATGTCCGCCATGTACAAGTATCTCGGAACATCGCCAAGCGGTTGGTCGACGCTTCGCGTTATCAGAGAGCTGGCCTATTTTTATAGATCCATAGCCAAATGGCTAAACTAGACCCTTACAGATTCGACCTGTCCGTCTGTCTCTCTGTCTCTCCGTCCGTATGTCATATCCTTTTTCTACGACTGTTGGCACCATACTGTTGAAATTTTGAGAGGTTAGTGTAGGTGTCTTAATATAAAACACACAAACATGATGTGAAATTATGAAGAACCAAAAAATTTCTTTATTTTTTGACGACCTATATTATTATTTTTTCTTCATTTTGTACATATTTAATTTATAATAATTTTAAGTCTGTTTATAGTTTGTAAATTATCTATTACAGTTTAAAATGGTAAAAAATAAATGCTCACTCATTGTGCAAGCCTTGTAACACTAATCCAATTTTATTAAGTGCAATCTTTCTCAAGTAAAGTGATTACATTTATTTTCAAAGTTTATTTCTCTACCGAATTTTCTTCTCATGATAGATTATTGAAAATGGTTTATTAATGACGATTCGTATAACTTGCAATTTCTGATAAAAATCTTTAGATGTTCTGCCTTTATTTCACTAATTCAATATCATTAGTTATACCTCAACGTGTTCGATATATTTTACGCCAAAAAATTTGTGTTACTTACTTATTTTTTGGCAGCAACAATAAACATCTTTTTTTCATAATTGATATCAATAATTTTCAATAATGTTTGAAATGATTCTTGTAAAAAAGTGAGTTCATGTGCTTTCTTTATTAAATATCGGGCTGCAAGCATAAAATACCCAATTTTATTTCATTGACACGGATAGCATTAATCTCTATACTCGAAGCAAATGCTTTCACTGTATTTAGAACAAAGGGTCCTGACAAAAGTGACACCCATTTGTTTAGTTGTTTTTCCTTATTTTGTCGAATTTTTCATTGCAGCGTTCCAGTGAACAGACAGTTGAAAAATGACGTTGTTATAGATGGCGCCACCGTACGTGTGGTAAAAATTGTTTCGATATATTTCTGAACATTTGTTTTGCATTGTTTTAGGATATTGCAGCTCTTGTTTGTCACGTGAGGTGCGTTTAACAATAGAAAATCGTTGTTGGTTGGTTAATCTAACTGCTACGAGAATATCATTGCAAAATAAAGAAGCGAGGTTTCCGTTAAATACGAAACAATTTTAAAGTTTTTATTTCAACAAGGGTTTAGACGCCTCGTTCACGACTTCAGGTGATTCGATTTGCGACGCGACTACGTTTCTTATATGTGAGTAACATCTCGCAGGTTAACCTAGAAGAATGTCGGACTATCCTGTGGCTGCTTGAGTGTAAGGCCTCCGGCCAGGGGTTTAAAATCAAAAAAATATTGACTACACCCTAAGGGCACCCAGTGGGGTACGAGTCTCACCTTAAGGCGTCGGCGTCGCTGTGAGAGGACAGCAAAGGACAGGCTGGATCGGAACAAGAGCATTATTTATGAGCGGGCTTAAAACTACAAGCTCAGCATCGCGGGCTGGCTCGAGCAAGGTCGAGGACGACTGCATCAATTATTTATTTTTGTTCTAGTAGGTACAGTCGCATGTCGCGTCACGGTGATTTGTGGCATTACTTAATTAATTTTCTCTGTAGTCACCATCGCAACCTGCATGTCACTGGAGCATAGAAATCATATTAGTAAGCCAAAGCACTATCCCACTTCTGATATAAAAAAGTAGATATTAAATAAATGAGGGTCCATTTACACCCTGTGTGTATTAATATCTACTTTTCACGAATCCGTAAACTAAGCATTATTTACATCAAACTAAGTAACTTAACGCTAAAATTTGCACTGGGAAACGTCTTTTTCATGGGGAAGAAAAATCACGTTTCACGATAGGACTCAATGTAACGCACTCATAACATTGTGCTGATGGGTGGATGTACGGGAGTCGAGGAGGTGTTTTAAGTAGGTAGGTAGGTAGGTATCTTACATTAAAAAAACGTACCTATTTAAAAAAAAACTTGTTAAAAGTTGGAACTTTGACCCCCAATATCTCCGTAACTAGAAGGTTCCCTCCCAGGTATAATCTAGAACAAAAAAAATATCGCAATGATATGGGGAGAATAAGTGACTTCGGCTTCGTTAAGGGTCTTGTTAAACCCTAAATACATGTAGTCACATCCATGCACTTTCTAATAAGCGAGTAGCTCGTGGTTTAGCGATAAGTCATTATAGTTTAAAGGTGGCTGCTTCTCTCTAGCCGAGACACTCCGAGGAAGGGCGAGGGCGAATATGTACAGCCAAAGCTCGGTGTTCCTCACAGGGCTACAGACTCTCGCACTCGCTCTGTCTCGGCGAAAGTGTGTCAGCCTTTACATCTCAATTCTTATTCCCCTTTCGTTCAAACACTCTTTCAACATATTCGGAATTTGAATGAACTCTGTAGTTGAAATATGGACCCTTTCTTGTGATAATAAATCTTTCGGACTGTTTATTATTTACAGGTGAACTTTATTTATTGCGGTGGTCTGTGAAAGGTTATTTTTTTAACGTTGGCATTATCGGTCAAAGGCTTTTTGAAGACAAGAAGAAAAAAATCGAGAAAATTGGGTATGTTAAGAAAACAATACCTGATTCGTTTATTAGAAAAACGAGACGTAAGAAAATATAAAACCCAGTTTTAGGAATTTTTCTCCTAAAAATATAATTATGAAAGAACAACAGGACGAAAAATTTTCACAAAAAAATACTTTAAGTGAAGCTGAATCGCAACTTAGTACTTACTGAAGTTATAACAAGCAAACACTTGGCTCACCCACTAGAGATGTGCCATTTGCACTTAAAACAAAACTTTTAATTAGATACAAGTGTTCTATCCGGTTTGTTTGCGGTTTCCGTTAACGTCGCCGGCGGCAAGTTTCGGTGATTTTACGTAGTTTTCATTTAACTATTGTCCTTTACAGCGTTTACGGGTAATCCTCTTTATAAGGTGAAAATGTACTGCAGTATTAGAGAGTACATAAAGCGATTTAGTACAAGGATATTTTGGCACGTGGGCAAAGTCTTAAAGCTCATCGTTATCATTTTGGCCAGGAATTCATCAGTCGGTCATTTAGTTCCCTTCACTATGGTTGAGTTGAATGGCGCCGATACACGCGTCATGTTCGTGATTGGGCACTGTCAGTTGGTCATATCTTAGCTGCCACGGTTATTTTTATTTTTATTTTTTTTATTTATTTAAAGAAATTCTAATACAGAGATGTTGCTTAATTCTAAACTCGCCAAACTTTTACGTTTGATGGCGAGAGGCCATTTAAGAGGACGCATTGGAAATTTTGGAGTCAATGATCTCAATTTTTGTCAGTAATTACAAAACGAATGAAAATATGTGTTGGTGACCTGATAATTCATGATAAAAACCTTATTTTGTTAGTTTTCAATACATGATTAGGTAACTTTTGTAAAAGAGAAAAAAATATCACCTCTTTTTAAAAAAAATATTTAAATTAATACATGTTATGGGCAAACGGGACCGATTTAAGCCTCTTAACTTTCTCCGTAGATGAGTCTATTCATACTCATTAAAATTGTAGAAGGAATTTATCAAATTATCGTTTCCAACTAAATTAAATAACAAAAACCTTTTTGCCGTTTACGTCCTTTAGTAATAAGCTAGCAATCCTCGCCCCGCTCAGACGCTCAGTCCCCCCGCTTAGTCCCGGGGCGCGCGTGGCCGGTTGTAGAACAATGCGTCGCTTTTATGACTTTATTTTTAAATTGTTGATTTAATCTTTTACTAACCAAGATTTTGTAAGAATATTTTGATTTAAAAGAGTGTCCATGGAGTTTCTTGCCAGTTCTTCTCCATAGAGATCTACGCTAGGGAATGGGCAACTACAGTACTTTCTCAAGTTTTTATGTGTTGTGTCTGGGACTGTAGCTTTGTTTTTTTTTTGTATTTTTGACATTCAAAAGTGCCGTAATGGTCTAATTGAAATATGAATGCTTTGAGTTTGAGTTTGAATCCTCCCCGGCTGGATGGCCTCCCCTTTCTTTTGCCATACTTCTCGGTTCTGTGCGTCCCTCATCCATCTGTTTCCCGTGATTTTGACGATATCGCCAACATCATCATTTTGTTATTTCTAGATATTACATCAATGTTATCCAACGCGCGCTGCGCCCACGTAGTTGATTATGGCCCACTGCTTTTAACAGAGAGGAGGCCTGGGTTCCTGCAGTAGTAATCTTCGAGAGCATAACCTAGTGGCATAGGGTTTCGTAATTTAAATACTTATTTATGTCTTTTGTGACAAGCTCCTGAATTTTGACTAGTATGCAAAACTAGACCTTGTAGAATCCGCACATGAATCTGAAAAATCAGAGGTCTTGTCGACCTATGACTTGGCAGTCCGACGGATACACCACTAGAATGTTGACTGCTGATAGATTCCTAAAATAGCCAAAATATCTCGAAAATGATTAAGCAATTCCTTCTCTAACAAATATTTTAATCGTTCTCAAGAAACTTTTAATGTTAGCTAACTACGACTTAAAAGTTGTCGTTGTCAAACTGGCCAGGAGTTTTTAAAACGCCTGTTTGCTAACTTTTTATGAGAAAGTAGTTACGGAGCGCTTGCTTTTAATACCTCCTACCGTATTTCCCGCTTTCCATATTTCTTTCGACATAGTTGGCAGAGTTTTCGTATTTATCATAAAAGATGAGTTTTGTCAATTTATACCATAATTTCCGAGTTTTTTTTTTCGAATCAATGGTACGAATATACAGGCTGGAAGGAACGTCGACACAAAAATAAAACTGCTGTTCCTAACAAAAGTGTAATACAGAAGTTTTTTTTTTTATTCATTATCATTTGCCTAGCCTTTTCCCAACTGTGTTGGGGTCGGCTTCCAGTCTAACCGGATACAGCTGAATACCAGTATTTTACATGGAGCGACTGCCTATCTCACTTCCACAACCCAGTTATTACTGGTTAATACGATATCCCTAGGTAAGACTTGTTGTCAGAGTTTTTGGGCCACTGACTACCTTTAACGACTGTCAAAGATTTACAAATGATAGCCGGGTCCAATTGCTTAGCGTGTTTTCCGAGGCACGAAATAATCTCGGTATGTAATGGGTAGTCACCCATCCTTCAGACCAACCTAGGCAACCTAAAGATCGACTGACAGTTTTTTTAAATTAACTATGAAAATTTTCTAAATTTGTCAGAATAATGTACTGAATACGTGGTAATCTTTTGTGCGTCTATATCTCTTCCAACAGTATTAAATAAATTGAGCCTGGTATGTGGCCTTTTTGTGTAATAGAAAAATACCAAGCTTTAGCCAACAAAACCTTTTCGGTGCCTATAGGCCTAAACCCTAACTTTTCCTAAGAAATACTATTAAGTTCGCCTCTAACCCTTCTAAACTAGTACCGTTTGGTACTTTGTGTTAGAAGTAAGTGACCTAATTGGGTCGACACCCACACTTTTCAATCCTTTCAAAATTGTACCAAACAAAAATCATTCTTGTCGCCTAAATAATTAAGTCGTGTTCACCTTGCAGACTTAATTAAGGGAAAATGAAGATTGCGCCTCGACTAACCAATTTATTGTACCTCTAACTTACTAGAGAAGTAATGGTGATGTCTACTTAAATGTTAATCCAATAAGGAAAGGCAATTCTGTTTTAGTTAACAATTCCTGTCAATGATATTAGCTTCAAATTATTTTAGGCAGTAGTAAAAGGGACGCAGAAATAGCCATTTAGAAACATTTATCTCTGTTATAGACTTTCTAGTCCTTGATAAATGAAATGATTTTCGTTCCTTAAGTTACAGGCTCGACTTCTATTTCGTGGGACTTAAACAAATTTGGCAAAATGTGATCGTACCTACATCTCTGCCTAACCCTTTGGGAATTGGAGACTTGATGTTCTACAGACAGCTGCTTTAAGACTAAGATAGACACCATTACAACTTTTTCATATGTTAACACGCTCAAAAACACTTGTGGCAGCATGAATAGACTCAGTTTTACCAACTGAACTAGTTTCTGCGTCAAATTTTGGGAGAGGCCGTAGCATCGAAGCCTCGTCGCTAACTGGAATCGAACGAAAATTTTATAATCAAATTATTTTGGTCGCTGTGAAAAAATAAATCGACGGCTTTCATAAGTTTTTAAAGTTAAACGGAAAACTTTGAACGAGCTAGCACCAGCCTTTTCCAATACCAATTCTTTCAAACAATGTAATTTTAATCAACATATTCCAAAGCGTGCTCGTATGGTGAAATAAAACTATTCTTTCCTTTCAATAATGATCGAATCGATGGACAATAGCCCGCGAACAGTCTGCAAATGGTAATTGTAGAGCTGAATCAACCGTTTTAATGCTGATAAGGCATTTTTTCCGCTCTGGTGCACTTTCTAGGCACTTCCCCACTTGGTTCACTTCATAATCTCTAATGTGCGAAAAAATTTAATCACCCCCTAATATATCTCTTCACGCAGATTACAAAGGAATGTGAATTTTGCATAATTGTGCTTAGGTACCTACCTACAATTTGGTAACATTTTATGACGTGAAAAAATGTTTCTATCGTGTTTTCTTTTTGACGTGTACTTATTTTTTTTTAATAAGACTTCTTTTTCTTGCGAAATGAAGACAATTACAGTCTGCAGAATACAGTCGTAATTGTAAATGTTTGTTTAATAAAAGTTTAAATATATTTTAATTTATGCAAGACTTTGCATCGAGAGTTTCAAGACAACGGACGGTACGCAGTTCTCGTTAAAAATAAAAACACGCAATAAAATATTCAATCTTTAATTTTGCATTTGTCATTCACTCATAAGCTGACGGCGGCAGAGATCGGAAAATTATATTGAACGCTTTAATAGTTCAAGTGCTGTTTAAAAGCATAACGATAGTTTGATTGAGTATCTCGTCTCAACACTTCTCACTTATCGAGGCTAATGCATTTATAAGCATCGATCAAACTGCTGTTCATATAAGAATTGATAGCCATACTGAACTGACGTTTACAGAAAAGGAAATAGTTTATGAAAATGTATTTTTGAAATAAAAGGGGTAGTGGAAGATAGACATGCAGTCGCTCTTTGTAAAATACTGGTATTCAGCTGCATCCAGTTAGACTGTGTCAAGCCAACCGTAATTCTAACGCATTTGCATTATCAAAAATATCTTGGATGTTGCTGGACTTCTTTATCGTGTGCCCATAGGCCTCTGACTTAGCTTTACATGCCGTCGAGAAATATCTCTCAATCATGCTGGTTTCCTCACGATGTTTTCCTTCACCGAAGCAAGTAATAACTACACAATACGCACATGAATCGGAAAAATCAGAGGTTAATCGACTGCCAAATAAAGCGAAATAAACTGAAGAATTGCTCATACTCGTATACTAGCCTTAATGTTGGCACGTCAGTTCTTGCTCTCGCTCTGAACAGAACTCTTGGCTATGTAGAAATCAAACAACGCACTTTTATTTAGGCATTTATTAAAGTATCACCTAAGTAAATACAACGAGAATAAAGCTTATATTATTCTTCAACTTGGCTCTTAATAAAAAAAATAAACAGCGAAATTTTATGAAACCATTGTTCCTACTAGACATTTTAAGTATTCAAGTAACATAAATACTTCACATTATGAATACAAATTATGAAACCCTTGAAAAGGGACAAAGAAAATGTAACATTTGACGTAAGTACATGTTTGCCTACGTAGAATTGTATAGGATAGAAAAGGTAGATTGATGATCTAGCAACACTTTGTGGATCATATTTAAAGGCTTGTAGACGTCATGGTTTTGTCTAGCAGATAATATTGTTGTATCCATTTAGTTATTTATTCAGAATACAGGGCTGATTAAACTGTCGGGCTAAAATGAATATAGCAGCTAGGCCGAAGCCGTATTATGAATATGTTGATATTTCGATGTTCAATGGGATTACTTAACAATGTGAAGAAGATGATTTAACAAAGTAAAGTAACGTGTGTTACAAATTACATAGATATACCTACCTACTGTACAGTTTCATTGAATTGCATATAGTTTTATTCAAACTATTTATCGTCTACCAACGTTTTTAATTGAAAAGTAAAAGTTTTATTCAGGGTTTACAACACGAGAAGAAAACCAAGGAATCGATCGATGGATGTTGTGAGGAATGATATGAAAGAAAAGGTGTAAATGATAGCGTGACGCCCGTGACGGTAGACAGGGAGAATGGAAGAAAAAAACGTGTTGCGCCGACCACAAGTAACATTGGATACGTGTAGAAATATGATACCAGTATATTTAGAAGCATTATTTGCTGCTTTTAAATGAAATTATGTTTCTGTATAATTATGGTGGGAATGGGTGATTGAACCAAATAAATGGATTTTGTGCTTAACATTTTCGTACATTTTAAATAGAAAAAGGTAAAATAATACTGTGATGCATCTTGTACCAAATAAAAAATGATTAATCGTTAATCGTCGAGTTATTAAACCTTATCCTGGAACAGATTTCCCCCAAAACGGTGGGATGCTCTTTTTTAATAAATTAAAACGACTAATCAATCTTGTTGACACAATGTTTCAGCGACCCTTTAAATTGTTCTTTTATAAAAAAAAAATATCGATCCTATTGACATGTTTTGTAATAAAAGTGAAGTTTTTAAACGGAAGTTACCACTTCCGTTTAAAAACTTCACTTTACAATAAAAATATGATATTTACCATGCTATTTGTTGTGAGTTCTCGATATTTCCCGTTTATCCGTGATCATTGCGCTTGCAACAGTGCCTAAATATCGGGAACTCATAGCAAATAGTTAATATAGTAAATAAATAAATAAATATAAATATCGCTGGACATTACACACAGCGCCATCCAGTGCCACACTAAGCAACGAGGCTTGTGTCGTGGACACCAGATAGTTGATATACTACATAGATACTTTTTGTTTGTAAATACATACTTATTATACATACTCGTATAAACATCCATGACTCGGAAACAAATGCCCATGTCCCATTGTTAGTGATAATGTAAAGCCAAGTCAGAGGCCCATGGGCGGCATAAAACTCTGACAACAGGTTAAGCACAAACCACACGAAAAAGGAAGAAGTGTTTATGATAATGTGTTGTACCTAATGATTGAATCCAAGCATGTTGTAACCGTTTAGAAGAACAGTTTTTATACCCTTAGCTTTATGAAAAATAATCAGACTACATTGTTTCCACGTCTGGACCACAGGTTGTGGCGGGCAATGTGCAGTGGGCCGTTACGCTGCTTTCCTCACAATGTTTGTTGTTTGTACCTAATAATAATAAAAAAAAGGCTTTTATTTAAAGCATTAATAGTTTTAAAAAAATATACATAGTTTGTCTTCTAACACAATTTTAATTTTATTTTATTATAAATTACTTGATTTTTATATAACGATATTAGTATTGTATAAATTGGTTTTTAATTTTTATTATTATTTAATGTTAGTATAAATGTGAATTGATTTTAAATGTATGTATTAAAATTTTATTTATCTGAAATAAATAAATTAATTGAATTTAAATAAATTATTAGAGTAATGAATTAAAATAACGTGCATGCATGAACCCCTCAAGGTGAAGGCCTCCTCCAGAGAACCCCAGCGGTCTCGATCTTTGGCTTCTGTCAGACAGTTTTTACCCGCAACTCGTGTGGTGTCGTCATCGTACCTAATAGCAGTAATGAAAATATTAATTACACAAAGTAAAACGCTTGCCATGGGTCATCATCATCATCATCAGCCTATAATGTTCCCACCGCTGGGACACAGGCCTCCTCACAATGAGAGGGAATGGGCTATAATCCACCACGCGGGCCCAGTGCGGATTGGTAGATGTCACATGTCTTCGAATTTTTGGTTCTATTAGGACTTGCCGGTTTTCCATGGGTACGTTCTAACAATACAACTCGCAAAGGGCTGTATTCACTGGACCAATACTGATGGCTAGCTTCATCATTCCCAAATCATCATCTTTTTCCAGCCTGGGTCGGTGCATCATGTCTTCTCCTATACTATACTTCTCTATTTAACAGCGGTACTTTCATACAAGCCTACAAGCTTAGCTTAGCTTACCTCTTATAACCTACCACTTTTCATGATGTTTCATGACGGGATTCCGAAGTCTGCTTGCTTCATGGCCTTATTGTTGGCTTATTCCTAAATGTAATTTCTAACCTATCCACATTTATTTATCAAATAGAAACAATATGTTCTAAGGTCTCACTTAACAGTCGTATAGCCGTATACTCGTAAATCGTCATACCTATGCAAATGAGACCTGAAGTAGGCGAAAGGTGCTATGCTAATGGAGCGTAGAACGAAAGCTTAGTCACGGGCTTAGGAATTATGAGGATTATTATTCTAAGCTCGTTTTAGATAAATTGCTTTTGTACTTATATGATCAAACCATGTTTGTCGTGGTGACTTAATTTTAAACACATTCGAATTATTTTTTTCGAGGAGCTCGTAGCTAAATAATAACAGCCGCTAGATTCGAACTTCAGGTTAAGCCGCGCTTGCGTAGGTTTGTCCGTGGATCGGTGACCGCCCATTACATACCTAGTTTACTCCGTGCCAATAAAAACACGTTAAACTGTTGTTCCCGGCTGTCATTTGTAGATCTTTGACAAACGCTACATGTAGGCAGTGGACCGAAAAACTGACAACCAGTCTTACCAAGAGGTACTTATCATAATTACTCAGTACTTAGTAACTGGATTGTGAAGGTCAGTTAGGCAGTCACTCCATGTAAAGTACTGGTATTCAGCTGCATCCGGTTAGATTGGAAGCCGACCCCAACATAGTTGGGAAAAAGCTAAACAGATGATAATTAGGATTATTTTTGTTACAAAAAGTAATACCGATTATTATTCTTAGCGTATAACATACACACATGGCATTTAAAAAACAACTTAATACTTAAACTTGTATTTCGATAACCTTTTCTAAAATAATTACCCTAATAACTTAAAACATATATTTTCAGTCTCCAAGTTTTCAGAAAAGCTTCCTATTTGTGTATGATAAAACACAGAAATCGAGTGGGCTTGCCTCATAATTAATTCATGATAAAACTATGCGAACCAAAAGGACAGAAAGTAATGTACCGAGGAAAGGAAATCCTGAAAGGGTGATATTTGAATTTGATTCGAACCTGTCGCCTTTGAGGAGTCCCAAAGGCGGTTGGGGTCGTACACATAAATAGGACGAAAGACTTGAGTATTTATTCGGGGAAGAAGATGATAGTAAATATTCAGAAACTACATTTTATACCCGTCACAATGACTTTCAGATGAAAGGATACGACGCTGTGATATACTAATAAACGTAGCGTGAGCTTTCAGGTTCCGTAGGGCACGCCACAATAGTGGCGGTAAGTCCCCTCTTCGAGGAGTGGCTTGAGAGACGCCACGGCGTCCTCACCTTCCGCCTGACGCAGGTCCTCACCGGACACGATTGTTTCGGGAGGTTCCTGCACCGAATCGGGCGGGAGGAAACGCCCGGGTGTTTCCATTGCGAGAATCGACCGGAGGACACGGTGGAGCACACGGTGGAGGCCCCGCGTGGGCGGAGCACCGCCGTGTCCTCGAAGCGGCGATAGGCGGCGGCGACCTCTCGCGTCCGGCCCTGGTGCAAGCCATGGTCCGGAGCGAGACGGAATGGGACGCCGTCACCTCCTTCTGCGAAGCAGTAATGCTAGAGAAGGAGGTGGCGGAACGTGAGAGGGAGAGAACCTCACAGCGTCCCGGCCGCCGCGTGAGACACCCCGGGCGTCGGGGGCCACCACATGGCCCCCGGCCACCGTAGGTGCGGGCCTGTGGACGGTGGGCTATGGGCTAGCTCGCCGTCCGTCCGTCTCATGACGACAGGCCGTGTCGACGGCGCGTTCGTGTTCCACGCGCGCCTCAAAGAGAGTCAGCAAAAGGAAGGGGTCCGCAAGGACCGATGCCTGCCGGGGTTGCGGGACTGTTCGAAGGAGATACCGTGTCCCCGGAACACAAAGGGCGATGAAGGAACATGGATGGGTTTTAGTCAGTAAAAGTATGACACTCCCTCCTGCTCCGCCCAGAGCGGGAGAAGTCATTTGACGATTTCCCATCCGAAAAAAAAAAAGCTTTAAGGTTCCGTGTCGACTAGTCCTCACGCACCGTCCCGTCCGTCACCATCCTCACTCCCGGGCAGCGAGTGCACGTACCCTTAATGTAGTTCATATACTTACTGATAATTTGTTGATTGTATTCTAAATCCTAACTGTGTGTTTCGTGTGAACACCACAGATGCAATTCTATGATGTTACAAGCATTTTAAAATCTTAAGATTATTCATCAAAATAATTATCTCAGTCTTAACTGTCTCTAGTCTCAAGCTTTGATAAAAAGGAATTTAATCCTGCGTGGAATGTGGTCCATCGCACCGATTGTATTATATGTGTGGACGTGTTCAAACTGGCGTGAATATCCATGTGACTTCCTAATCATTAAAACAATCGACGCGCGCAGTCACGTCTCACGCCTCATGCGGGTCTCTCAGTTTAAGGTGGAAGCCGGTCACTGTCTGACTCTATGTTGATTAAAAATGTATTTCATGAAAAAATCATTCAATGGAATTAAATGAACCTAAAGTAGGATTGATGATTTTTATGATTATAACTCAGTTAAACCATATTTGTTATGGTCATGAATCATATTTTAATCAACATACAACCTGAGACTGACGTTGCAAATTGCAAAAAAAAAACGTGAAAAAATTTAACGGGCAAAAAATTTATTGGGTTAGGCAATTTTTGAGGCAATTTTTTTAAGGGGTGTGTACCCCTTAAAAAAATTGCCTCAAAAATTGCCTAACCCAATAAATTTTATTTGCATCAGAACAATATTTTTTTCCAAGTTTTATTAGTGTTACCAAATAAATCGCATCAAGAAAGTACAGTTTGCTTTCGAGAAACTTGGCAAGTGATGAAAATATCATTGGCCCATAAATATAAGATAACGCGATCGCGCGACAGCAAACGATAGTTTCCAGCCATGGCTTTATCACTTTACACTTTATTGCACACTAAAAATAACTTCCGAGATGATAAAGTAACGGATAGTACGCTGTTTGGAGCTTTTAATCACTTTTTGGGACAATAACTTAAATATCGACACTGTCAATCTAGTCTTCTTTCCCTGAAATCCAGCAGTTTTGCGGCAACTGAAAATAATCACTACATATTATAAAACCAAGTCCTCCACTGCATCTGTCTGTCTGTCTGTTATAAACTTAAAAACTACTGCACCGATTTTCATGTTGTTTCACCAATGGATAGAGTGGTTCTCGAGGAAGGTTTTAATATATAATTTGTCAAGTTTTTGTATACATTGGCTAAAATATAATGATATTTGTTGGAGGTGTCGGAAAAAAATAAGCAGTCTGGGAGCTTTCAACGGAAACGCTGTCTAAAAAACCCTTTGAGATAAATATAAACATGTTATAAATATAACAAAGGTAATACTGATAACTGACATCCACGCGGGCGAAGCCGCGGGCATCAGCTCGTATTAAATGAAGTCTTGATTATTTTTTTTAACGTTTGCTATTTACAGACGCTACAGCACATCAACCTATTAGAATCTGTCAAATTTCTTTAATAGATTTTTAACTTTATGGTTATAGCATTTCAATGTTGATTGGGAAAAAAATACAGTTTCTGGTAGCTTGATGTAGCTGGCGTCTGTACATTGTCAATAGTATTAACCTAAACATTGAAATACATATTTAGATGTGCCTTAATCGCCACCCGTACTCACAAACAACTGCTCTCACTAAGAAGAATAAGCTGAAGTATAGATACGACTATCAGTATATAACTAGACTACTAAAATGTTATCATTGTCAACAAAACAGACACGATATCTTTTTTGAAAACTTTGTTTAAAAGGTGAATATCCTATCCTATCCTACAAATATTGTAAATGCGACAGTTTGTGAGGATGTATGGATGTTTGTTACTCTTTCGCAAAAACATACTGAACGGATTTGGATAACATTTAGCACACAGCCGTAGCCTGGATCCCGTGGGACAATTATCGGACTCCACGCGGGCAGAGCCGCGGGCGCTAACAACGATATAAATCTTATAACAACCGCCTACATTAATCCCATCAATAGTGTCATATCACACCCACGAAAATAAACCTACGTCACAGACAAACTAGATATCACCAAACAACATCATTTACAAAACCTCAACTATGACGTCACGGAAACATTACCCAACTATCCAAGTCCAATCATAAACGAACAAAGTGATCAAACAACTATCAAAACTTAGGTCATCTTTAACATCTAAGGCCTTAAACTGAAATCTGTTACCAAGAAACGATTATCCCTTCGACCTTTACAAACTTATCACTTACAAGTGCTCTACGGATGCTTTTGTGGTGGTAAATAGGCTCTTACTTGTGGGCCATGAAAGTGTCGCTAAGGGCGATTTTTAAAGACAATATCAAAACCTATCCTCTCTCTAGTATCTCTAGTCTAACCGTATGCAGCTGCACCCGGTTAGACTGGAAGCCAGCGTTTATTCAGCTGTATACAAGTATTTTACATGGAGCGACTACCTATCTGAACTCCACAACCCAGTAAGTTCTAAGTCAGCGGTTCTCAAACTTTTTAGCAACGGAACCCTTTGGAAACCTAAATATTGGTCGGAGCCCTAAAATACGTTTGTTGCCTAAAATAAGAAAAAAATTAAGAAACGGAATTGACAATGGATTACTACAGCTGATTCAAAGCTAGTCCGCTAGATATCGCTGTTTTACAATTTACTTGCTTAAAAAAATATTATAATTTTAGTGACTGTCCTATAGTAACTTAACTTTCTCTGCAACCTTATTTTACTTTGGTATGTTTTTTAATTCTGACCAGTATTTTCGTGGAGCCCCTACAGAGGCTCCACGGAGCCCTAGCGTTCCGCGGAGCATCGTATTACCTAGTACAACTTTGAGTAAGGCTGTACTAGGTAATACGATACCCCTTGGTAAGACTGGTTGTCAGACTTTCGGGCCACTCTGACTACCTGTAATGACTGTCAAATATCTATATGTGACAGCCGGGAAGAATGGCTTAGCGTGTTTTCCGATGCACGAGGGAAACTCGGTATGTATTGGGTGGTCACCCATCCACGGACTAACCAAGGCAAGTCTGGTTTAACATGACGGTCGACCCGAGCGGCTACATTACCCATATAACATTTTGTGCATTTCTTAATTTCTCGGATTAGGACTATAGTGTGAAATCGCTATGAGCATTCATTTCGTGGCCATCGGGTAAGGCCGTGTTTACACTATCAGAGTGAACAAGAGCGGTGGACGTTGACGGATGGTGTTTGTACACACACCGAGGGCCCCTGTGGTTCTGCGTAAACAACAGGTTTATTTATTTGCAAAGTTTTCTGAGTATTATAGTGGTCGCGGAAGTTTTGGGACTTGGTTTTTCCGAGTACCGTCTGTGTTGAGCTTATTATCTACTTACGTTGAGGATAAGGCTTGTTGACTGGGAATTGTCGTTCTTCGAAATACTTTGAATGTCTTAAGTGTGGATAATATAGATATTTTGTTTATTTTTGAGGGCAACACACAGTTTTCTAGAGGGCTGATGATAATCGTAGGATAATAGTTGTATGTTGGAAGCACCGAGCTGGTCGTTGTCAGCGTCCTCACCTTCCACCTGACGCAGGTTCTCACCGGACACGGATGTTTTAGGAGGTTTCTGCACCGAATCGGGCCGGAGGAAACGCTCGGGTGTTACCACTGTGAGGATCGACCGGAGGATATGGTGGAGCATATGGTAAGTGTATGCCTCGCGTGGTCCTCGTAGCGGCAATCGACGGCGGCAACCTCTTGCTTCCGGCCCTGATTCAATCCATGGTCCGAAGCGAGACGGAATGGGAAGCCGTCAACACATTCTGCGGAGCAGTCATGCTAGCGAAGCTAGGTGATAGGGAGAGAACCTAACATCCCAGCCGCCATGGGAGACAGTGGCCCCCGGCTACTGTAGGCGCAGGCCTGTGGATGGTGAACCATAGCCTAGCTCGCCGTCCGTCCGTCTTATGAAGACAGGCCGTGTCGACGGCGCGTTCGTGTTCCACACGCGCCTCAAAGAGATGTCAGCAGAAAGGAAGGGGCACCCCTTAGCAAGGGCCGATGCCATTCATGTCAACCGTCACGCTATTTTTTACTCCTTTTTCTTTAATATCATTCCTCACACAATCCATCCATCGTTTACTTGGTCTTCCTCTCCCTCTCCATCCAGTAACATTTTATATTCATCACTCTTTTAGTCACATGTGATTCGATTCTGTATACCATGCTTATGTGCCTATATCAATAGATTTATAAATTCGTCACCAAAGATGTGAACCAAAAATCCTGGCATAAAATAATCTAGACATTTTATTTTCGTATTTATCAAAGCTTGAAGAAAATCATAATTTTATTTGGTACCTATATTAATTTTATTATCGCACATGAATCAAAACAACAACTTTATTTTTTCATACACCTCCAAAGTTTTTTTTTAACAGTACCTAACAATAACGTGAAAATGTTTACATCAGCAACAGTAATAAATCGCTGCAAATGGTTTTACACCCGTTTTATCACTAAACGCGAGTGTTTGTGATTTTTTAGTGCTAACCTTTATGGGCTGAAAGATTGAAACTATTTGGCTTGTACTCGTAAGGCAATAAATCTAATGCTTTTTGTGGATTAGTAAAAATTCTTTGAAATATTTTTTTACATTTATCTTTAGATCTAAATTGTTATTTTAAAGGTAGGTACAATTTACCACCTAACCAGTACATGGGATTTATTCATAACAGGGGTATGGCATGTAATGTAGGAGTATCCACTAGAGACACATCTCTACCTAACCCTTCGGACTTCGGTGAAAGGCTTGATGTTATTTACTGCACTTTACTTTGTTTTCGTTGAACAAAATTTCGTATTGAAAAAAGTAACAACAGCGATGTTTGCTCTTCTCCATAGCCCCAAGAAGTAAATACGAGTACAACTAAAGTCTAAAATGTTTTAAGGTGTTAGGTTTCTGTAACAGGAAATTATCTGCAGGAGATCAGGTTTAGACTCGCGTATAAACTCTATCTCTATGTTATTATTCTTAGTTCTAGCCTTCATAGTGGTACCAACTCCAACAGTCCGAAAAATTGCCTAACTAAAGTGGCAGTGAGCAGGGCACATTGCTTGCAGAACGAATAGCTTTTGGGTTTGGAAGATTCTAGAGTGGCGATCACGTACATGAAGGTATCAAGGTATTGCATAAGAAACCTGAAAAGTTGATGATTTGGTGAAGGCCACATGAATCCGTTAGATGCGAAAAGCGCAGAGTGGTCAATGTTCATGCGTAAACATCTTACAGCTGCATCCGTCTTCCAAGTCGAGGTGCAGAAAACACGTTGGTATTCCCACCACAAACGCGACGCGCATCAATTAGCTGCAGTCTTGCCACGTGCTTCAGAAGACCATGTAGTCTTCTGAAGCACGTACTCTACGATGTCCTTCGCTGTAGGTGTAGTGTAGGCGGGAGACGTACTGTACACTGGAGCGTTTGACTTCGCGGCACAAATAGTCACGTCGGGCTCCAATGGAACCGCTCTGCAACGGTTCTTGTTGTAAGGTACGATGATGGCTCACCGGACACGGTGTTTTCGGGAGGTTCCTGCACCGAATCGGGCGGGAGGAAACGTCCGGGTGTTTCCACTGCGAGGATCGACCGGAGGACACGGTGGAGCACACGGTGGAGGTGTGCCCCGCGTGGGCGGAGCACCGCCGTGTCCTCGAAGCGGCGATTGGCGGCGGCGACCTCTCGCGTCCGGCCCTGGTGCAAGCCATGGTCCGGAGCGAGACGGAATGGGACGCCGTCACCTCCTTCTGCGAAGCAGTAATGCTAGAGAAGGAGGTGGCGGAACGTGAGAGGGAGAGAACCTCACAGCGTCCCGGCCGCCGCGGGAGACGCCCCGGGCGTCGGGGGCCACCACGTGGCCCCCGGCCACCGTAGGCGCGGGCCTGTGGACGGTGGGTTATGGGCTAGCTCGCTGTCCGTCCGTCTCATGACGACAGGCCGTGTCGACGGCGCGTTCGTGTTCCACGCGCGCCTCAAAGAGAGTCAGCAAAAAGGAAGGGGTCCGCAAGGACCGATGCCTGCCGGGGTTGCGGGACTATTCGAAAGAGATACCGTGGCCCCGGAACACAAAGGGCGATGAAGGAACATGGATGGGTTTTAGTCAGTAAAAGTCTGACACTCCCTCCTGCTCCGCCCAGAGCGGGAGAAGTCATTTGATGATTTCCCATCCGAAAAAAAAAAAAAAAAAAAAAGGTACGATGGTGGCGCTTCCTCCTCAACAACGTCACATAAATAGCATAACTGTCGAAATAATATATTATGTTATGAAACATTTTATTGTAAACCATCATGGATATCCTCCATCTGAGGGGAGGGCTTGTATTTATGCTTTTGCGGTTGCACAACGACATGCTTTGCTTGCGCTTTGCTTGGGAGTATAGATGCAGGCCTACCTTACTGCCTCCCTCAGAGACGGTAAGGTGGCGGGGTCTTGAGGGAGAGCGCTACAGTCGTGTAGATCCTCAAGGCAAGTCTGGTGTGTTCTCCTTCACGTGGTTGCCACCCTGTTCTTGGTCTAATTCCTTAAGAAATAGACGTAACAAAAACCACCAGGCGCTTTTTAACCTAACCATGACCCTGCGTGATCGAGTGGGCGTGGGCTCGGCCGCCACTAAACCCAGCTGGCGCTGAGTAGGTAAAACAGGTCACCTGCGCTAGGACCTGCGCAGTTGAGCGCCGTAAGCGGGGATGAAGGAGTCCTGGAGGGTTGAGCCGAGCGGCGCTGGCGGTAATGCGTCCGTGAAGCAACACGCCCTCTTTGGTCTGGATTTCAAGCGAAACGGTGGCCCTACCCAATAGCCAAGGGTAGGGAAATGGCCACAGTGTCCCGTTAGAGGGCCACGGCGAGGGGTGGGAGGTCCGCGGAGGTCGTCCTCGGACAGCCGAAGCGGTGGGTGAAGGTCATGCTGAAGGTGCAAGTGAAGGATTGATTAGTCGTCAACCAGATCAAGCACCCGATGTCGCACTGTAAGCCAGCCTCACGCCCCTATATCTCGAAGGTACTCCTAACGGTTAAGCTAGTTTGTAGCGAGACGTTCCCAGGTGCGGGCTCCAAGGAGGGTGGGAAGCCGGAGAGATGAAATTATAACACTATACTATGGATACCCTAAAACAAAAAGACACCACACACACACGACACACACACACAACAACCACACAAACACACACACCTAATACACACTCACGCGCACATACTGCACACATACACACCGGAGAGGAGGCGAAAGCCAGTGATTCTCCCAAGAGGGATGCTTGCAGCAGCTCTCTAGCCCCCGGATGCTCCGCTGCTACCGCAGCGAGCTCCAGTGCGGGTACAGGTCCGGCAGTGGCGGGAACCGCTGCTAGGACCAAATCTAAGTCCCGTAATAAACGGAGGAAGAAGGCGCTGCTCGGGACCAGTACCGCTTCTCCCTCTCTTTCAGGTGTGGAGCCCGCCACGAAGGTTAATTCCTCTGGCCGGGCTCCCCCGCCTACTGCTCCCCCCCCAGTGGCCGTCACTGGTCAACCGGCGGAGACCAGCACCACGGGTGACGAGTTCGCGCTCACCTGGCGGGTGCAGAGGAGCAGGCACAAAGGCAGGAAGGAGGACACGAAGCGACACTGCGCTGCACCTTCAGTGCAGAATGTCCCGGCCCCCTCGACGGACAACCCGAAGAGGAAGAACAGGCCGTCCCAGAGGCAGCGGCAGACACTGTGGAAGGGTAAGACTCCACAATCCAAACAGGCTAACGCCGCGGGCCGGGTAGAACCGTCCAGCGCCAATGTCAACTTCTCCGCAGGCAAGCGGTCGCAGGCCGTGGCCGGCACCAGCCGACCGGGACCTAGCCAACCAGCAGCCAGCGGCGCGGGAGGACCAGCCACACACACGCCACAGCGACCCGTTCAGAGGGATCAGGCCGCGGCCAAGCGAGCTCTCAACGAGACCCTAACACCTCGAGGAGAGCGCAAGCGGCCGCGTCTTGATAAGTCTAAACGGGACGCTAACAGGAGCTACGCCCAGGCTGCAAGCTCCGACCTGGACGTCGCAGTCACCTGCAACCGGACGGGTCACATCAGCCAGGAGGTGGCGAATCAGGTACTCGCGGCTATCCAAATGAAGAAAGTCGCCGAGGCCTCTTCCCCTACACAAGACTCACCGGCACCGACCTTCAGAGCGAGGCCGGTGTTCAGCAGCGGGGCCCTCAGACTGTGGTGCGGCAACGACCACACCTTATCCAGGATAAGGAAGCTTATCTCCGAGTTGCCTCCCCCTACTAGCACCACGCTAGTAATCAGGAGGCAGGCGGACATCAGGCGCCGGGTGAGATGCGGAATCTCCATCCCCGACGAACAGGGTATCTTCACGGAGCCGGCCATCATTGGGCGTACTCTGTGTTACCAGAACCCTTGGGTTGGAGTCAGGGAGTGGGTGATGCTGGGCGCCTATAAACAGGCCGACGCATGGTATGTGGTGGTCGGGGTCCCTGAGGACCAAATTCCGACCCTGATAAAGGCCGAGCCCCGTCTCTCATTTGGTGTAGGGACGGTGTACGTGAAATTCCAGGGTCCGAACAGCAGATTTGTCGAAGTCCCTCAGGGATATCCGACCGCTGAAGCCAGCGCCGACACACAGGCGGTGGAGGCAACTCCACCCCTAACAAACACCGCGGAAACACCCGCGGTGGAGCCTGCAGTAGCAGCGCCAGCCGCCCCTACCGCCGCTAGCGTGGGCGCCGTCCTCTCGGGGGAGGAGCTCGAGGACATCACCCTGTCCTCGGCCTCTGACCTGGAGGGGGATGGCTTCGACGCGGGCGACCTTTTTGCCGGGCTGCGGCTGGCAGGAGACGAGGAAGGAACGACCAGCGATGGCGTCCCCTTCGTCGACCTGTAAGGTCCTGCAGGCCAACCTCCACCACAGCCAGACCGCGACGGCTCAGTTGCGGAAGTGGCTGGAGGTTCAGCACACGGCCATTGCCTTGGTCCAGGAGCCGTGGATCAGGGCGGGCCAAATACAAGGACTCTCCATCCTCGGTGGTAAGCTCCTAGTAAGTACAGATCATGACAAGCCCAGATCGTGCATCTATGTGACACGGAACATAAAGACACAGCCACTAACAGATTTCTGTTGCAGGGATGTCTCTGCAGCTAGGCTACTGATACAGCGGGGGGACACAGTAGCAACGGTGGTCTTCGCCTCCGTTTACATGCCCGAGGAAGAGGAACCGCCGCATGACCTCGCCCGCCTCGTGACTTATTGCGAGAGCACAGGGCTAGAAGTTGTCATAGGCGCGGACACGAACGCTCATCATCTTCTGTGGGGCATGGACACGCTAAATGCTCGAGGTAAGGCTTTAGTAGATTACTTATTTACAACAAACCTAACCCTACTGAACACAGGTTCTGAACCAACCTTCGTAAACAGACGCAGCCAAACAATCATAGACCTCACTCTGGCATCGGAGGGTGCAGCGGCCATCACTACCGGCTGGCAGGTCTCCAAGGAGGCTTCCTGCTCGGACCACAGGTGGATCCGCTTTGACATTCAGGTCTGTGTAACACCAATACTGCCACGGCGAAACCCGCGTAATACTGATCGCGCTGCATACACGCGCTTCCTCGATAACAAACTTGCGTCAACAAACTACGGGATGACCTACGAGGACACGCCGCAGATCGACGAGCGTGTAAGTCATCTCACGAAATCTATGCTAGACAGCTACCATTCATCCTGCCCCGAGACCACTCCGCCCACAACACCAGGGAAACAACCATGGTGGGGAGCGGATCTGGAACGCAAGCGCGGGAAGGTAAGGTCAGCCCTAAACAGAGCCATGAACACCTGTGCTGATAGGGATTGGGATGCGTACTACGCGGCCAAAAAATGCTACAAAAAATGCATCAGATACAGGAGCTCCACTGGATGGCGAAAATACTGTGGCAGCATTGAATCCTGCCAACAAGCAAACAGGGTAAGGAAGATCCTGGCCCAGCAGTACACAATTGGGCCCGCTGTTCTCCGCAAACCTGACAACACACTTACCACCTCGCCAGAAGAGGCGATGCGCGTCCTTATTGAAACTCACTTCCCAGGCTGCGCTTTTACACAGGCCATCGACTGGACAGAGGTAACCCAAACACCGTCAGAAAACGACTGGCGCTATGCACACAAAGTCATTACGCTGGAAAAACTCCAGTGGGCGATCCGGTGCTTCCATCCTTTCAAGGCAGCTGGTCCGGACGGAATCTTCCCTGCCTTACTGCAGTGGGGTGGGATCTCTGTCGCTAACAGACTGGTGTCCATAATGAGGGCGTGTTTGGCATTCAGATACGTTCCAAAAGGATGGAGGGAAGTGAAAGTCATATTCATTCCTAAGCCAGGTAAGAGTGACTATACCAACGCCAAATACCACCGAGCAATCAGCCTAACCTCCTTTCTCCTTAAAACCATGGAGAAGATGTGCGAGAGAGAGCTGAGGGACGGCGTTTTAAAAACTATCCCACTCCATACTAACCAACACGCATACAGCGCGGGTAAGTCCACGGAATCCGCCCTCTATCTAGTGGTCGGCCGGATAGAAGAGGCGATTCATCAGAAGGGCACCTGTCTGGGCACTTTCATAGACATCGAGGGAGCATTCGATAAAACAAACTTCTCCAGCATAAACACCGCGCTCTCTCGTCACGGAGTAGAACAGGTACTGATAGACTGGATTACTAACATGCTAAGTAAACGAGTGGTTCGACTTGAAGTGGAGCAGCAGATGGCCATGATAGCCAGAGGCTGCCCCCAAGGTGGCGTACTATCCCCGCTTCTTTGGAATCTGGTTATAAATGACCTCATCACGAAACTCAACGCGAACCATTTCTACACAATAGGGTATGCCGACGACCTCGCTATCCTCATTTCGGGGAAAGTGACGGGGACAATCTGCGACCTCACTCAACAGGCACTACGCATCGTTGAACGATGGTGCAGAGAGTTCGAGCTCTCAGTGAACCCCACTAGTCGACTGAACTAGTCATGTTTACCCAAAAACGAACACTAGGCCCTTATCGCCTACCCAAACTCTTCGATACAGAACTCCAGTTAGCCAATTAGGTCAAGTATCTGGGAGTCATCCTGGACAGCAAGTTAAACTGGAGTAGCCACTTAGACAATAAAATTAACAGGGCCTGCATTACCTTCTGGCAGTGCAGGAGGATGATAGGTAAGAAGTGGGGCTTATCCCCTAAAATTATACTTTGGTTATACGGCGCGGTGATCCGACCTATGATCACGTATGGGGCAGTGGTCTGGTGGCCCCGTACCAAACTAACTACAGCCTCCATCAAGCTGCAACGCTTGCAAAGGCATGCCTGCATGGCGATCACAGGCTGCATGAGGACTACTCCGACTGCGGCTCTCGAAGCCATGTTGGGGCTGCCACCGCTACATCTGTTCATACAGCAGGAAGCGACAATGACGGCTATACGCCTTAAAACACTTCAACTCTGGGGTAAGAGAGAAACACAGCACACCGCGGTACTGGAGGGATTCTACAACGAGTTCCCCCTGGCGAAAGCAACAAACGATCGGATACCAAAACAATTCGTATTCGATAAGAAATATAAAATCCAGCTCCATGAGGATCACCGATGCGAGGGATTAAATCCAGCTGAACTGCGGATCTTCACGGATGGATCTAAAACAGGTAATGGCACTGGTGCTGGAGTCTTCTCGGAGGATCTCAACATCCACATAGCCAAACCTCTGGGGGCCCACAACACGGTATTTCAGGCAGAATGCATGGGCATTTCCCTGGCGGCATCTGCCATCTTAGCCAGGAAGGTTGTGGACCACTCAATTCGTATACTCTCAGACAGCATGGCTGTACTGCTAGCACTGGACAACCACACAGTGAACTCTGGGTTAATACACGAGTGTCACCAACGCCTGAACCAGGTTGGTAATCTCAATAATATAACTATCCAATGGATCAAAGGACACAGCGATTCCCGTGGTAATGATGCGGCAGATGAACTCGCTAGAAGGGGATCGAGCACGGCAGCGGTGGGACCCGAACCTATCGTACCGCTCCCTTACCTACGCACACAGGTAAGGAAACGAACTAGCGAACAACACCACAAGCTGTGGCGGGACCACGGCGAGTGTAGGCAGGCCAAGGAAGCGCTTCCTGCTAGCGATGGCCGCTTCACCAAACGCGCGCTGTGGTTGACTAAACCACAGATGCGCACAGTTACAGCCGCCATTACCGGACATGGCTCTTTTAATAAACACCTCTTTGTCTTAGGAGTCACAGACAGCCCCCTGTGCCGTGCCTGCATGGAGGAAGACGAGACAGCAGCCCACGTGCTTCTGCACTGCCCAGAGGTTGCAACATACAGGGCAAAGTACTTTGGTAACCCAGGTACTCTCCGCGAGATAGTCAGCAACATTGGGGCGTTACTGACCTTTCTCGGGGAATTGGGATGGATAGAATAGTTTCCCACCCGCACACAAAATACGCGCTTTGACGTGGAGTTGCGGACACCAGCCCGTTATACAATACAATACAATACAATCCTCCATCTGAGGAAGACGAAAGGTTCTGTTGGACTCCTACCGACTAAAATCAGTCCCATCACGGTTATCATTCACCTATTTCTTCCTACATCTTCGGAGAATCCAATGTAAAAAAAGTAAAAAAAAGTATCCAAATTAGGTTACGTCGTTCGTTAGTACATTAACTTACTGAGTTAAGTAATAGTTAGGTAACGAAACAATCTGTCTATACCGCATGTTTGGGTTCTGCTTCTTGGTAACGCTTCTAGTTTCGGTTTTGTGTATTGAAGGAGTTTCAACGCTTCTGTGAATAGTTCAGTAAATAATAAATAATATGGGTTTGTGATTTTTATGTTGCAGTGTTGAAATATGTTTAAACTGTTAATTTGTAAGGCTATGTTACATTTGGCTGTATTACAAAGATTTTTCTGAACTCGTCATCATCATCATCATCAGCCTATAACGTTCCCACTGCTGGGACACGGCCTCCTCTCAATGAGAGGGAATGGGCTATAATCCACCACGCGGGCCCGGTGCGGATTGGTAGATGTCACATGTCTTCGATTTTTTGGATCTAGGACCTGCCGGTTTCCTCACGATGTTTTCCTTCGCCGTTTTGAGAGCAGTGGTCATGAAATAAATTACAAAAAGTAATGTGCTTGAACTCGTACTTCTATTTAAATCAAATCAAATAATTTATTGGCGTGTTATAGTTAAATAGATGGTACATAAACGTTACATTACATAATATAACAATGAAGTTCCTCATATTACCCATTTCTGGTGTACGAAATATAAAATAAAAGCTTTTAGTAACAATTAAACGAAATGGGTAAATAACTATGCATACGAACTTAACTATCTATTATTGCATTGCTAGATTAGGAACTTAGTGAGGTTTTATTAGTACATTACATGATATATAGTGCTTTATACTACACCTACGAGGAAAATAAAAAACGAAATCTTTAGTAATTGAAATTTATATTGAAATTGTTGCAGTTAGTGAAGCTTAATGTAACACTTTTTCCATTAATGTTTGTTTGAGATGTTTGCGACAATGTAGGAGGAATTTCACATGTTCTTTTTTCAAATTGTTTATCCTGCCGCCGCAGGGTCGCACTGCCAGCCCGACACCATCCAACACACAGCTAGTGGCCAGTGTCATTTTGCGAACTTGGAGATAAAAACTCACTGTAAAAACTTTTTGGCTTTTGATATTTAGGTTACCGGCGCATAGTCTTACCCAAAATTAAAAAAGAAAAACCACGTAAGAAATGGATTTTCATACACTTTTCTCTCCCGCTCAGATGCGTTTCCTCCCCGCATATTTGTTCGATATGCAATGACGTACTTTCTACTGTAAATTTGATAAAGTATCAAGGTACTTTTCAAGCAGGTGTAGTATAAAATAATTTTCTATTCTTATAACTAAGGTATTCCTGGGTCGTGCAGAAATATTTTTATTTTTACGCCGCAGAAACGGTTTGAGTGTGCGTGCGGCGACGCAAAGATACTATGGTGCACACATAAAAGCCGCGCGCGGTGCGTTTGTATGAAGATATCCTACTTCCCCTTTTTCATACTATAGTGTTACTGTGCTTATACCAATGCTCTGAAATTCCAAGCAATCCCGGTCCTTTTTCCAGAAATATTCGGAACGTGATTGAGTGAGAAATGATATGATAGAGAAAGAAGTAAATGATGCCGTGACGTCTGACAGGGGAGAGTGGAAGAAGAAAACGTGTCGCGCCGACCGCGAGGAGAATAAGACAAGGGCAGAAAGATGATGATTCAAAACGTGTTTGAATATTTACTCCAAATATTTGAAGATAGCCCAAACATTTTGTGGATGCCACCGACATTTGTTAAATGTTTGTGACACTAAAAATCAACGAGACGAAACATTTATGTATTAATATGAGAATAACTTGAATTAATGTCTGTGCTTTATTAAGCCCTATCAACATCTAAGTTTACTAATCACTCCACTCCTCCGCTAATACTTTCGTCAAAACTTCGTCGACTTTGAAAATTATTTGTCGCGACAAAAATAAAAGTTAGACAACTTTCCACACGACAACTCGAGTTGACGGCGACATCGTCTAGGAAAGTTTATGAACATGAATTGTTTTTGAGATAAAACAGACAGAATTTGTACTTATATTACCTACTCAGTAAACATGGAAAAACTCTCGACGCATAAAACTTTGTTGAAGTGGCTTCTCAAGTTTGATGAACGGACGATAACCGGTAATCTAGTCGAGCGTTAAAGGAATAATCAGTAACAGTTAATAAACTAAATAACTCAAGGTACTATGCTAATAAATTGGTCTCAACTTCAGATAGTCAAACATACAACACAATTAAAATCAAAACCGAACAACGCCAAACTACTACACACAACTAGAGAAATTAATGAAAGTTTTCCGACAAATGTTCCTCTAAATATGCAGAACTGTTACACTTAATTAATGAAGGTTCCATGGCTTGTTTATAACCATTAATATCTGGGATACAACACAAATAAGATACAGAGGCTCAAATCCACACATCTAGCGAAAACGCACGCACACATAGACACGCTTCACTTTCAGTGAGTGCAAGTGCACTGGCGCTCGGCATTTGTTTAAGGTCGCCTCACGTACGTGTCAATGTGTACGTGCCGTTGTATGGAGTTGGTCTACTGTATCTATCTATTCTGTGGTAACGAGTAAAGCAAAGCAGTGTGGCACTAATGGCTTAGCTCTAATGTCCACACCATCTGTCAATGTCATGTCTTTGCCCGCTTTTTGTAGCACTTATGTACGAAACTCTCAGTTCTATTCACTTTATTATAATGTTTTCCCTTTTTTATTTGCTATGATGTCCGGATGGATGGGTTTATAATTATGTGGCTGGCTCTGGGGTTGCTTTTTATTGAAAGGAAGATTTTGATTTTATATTAACTGTTTGAAACATAACTGAAATTGGGAGAGGATTTTGAATGAGTATTATTAGAACTAAACACTTAAATTGCCTAATTTTTAAATCTATTGATAAGAAACCACAACAAACAATACTAACTAGGTTGTCAGATGGGCACTGCTCCATGTAAAAAACCTGGTATTCATCTGCAACCGGTTAGACTGGAAGCCGACCCCAACATAGTTAGGAAAAGGCTAGGCACATCATTATGATCAATCAGAGAAACTTTTGTACTCATATTAAGCTATTAATTAATTAGCTCATATTAAGCTATTTTTTTTTTAATTAAGCGGCATTCATGATGAGACAGAAATGGGACAAGCACGAACAAGAGAATAACACGAATCGTTATAAATAATGGTCATTGTTATGGAGCGAATAACTTTGAATTTGTCCGCCACTGGTCATTGTTATGTAGGTTTAATGCTTATTACAACATTTTGGCAAAATATGTGAGCCTTTTTACATCATCAATTGTACCTAATGATGTGTTCATTATAGAATGAATTTTATAACGGTAGGAGTTCGTAAAGAAGAAAATAATGATTATTATATGCAATGATGGAGCGGAAACTGATGATGAGTCCATGAAGAAAACTCTTATATCACATGAATCATGGAAATTAAACAGTTGTCATGACTCCAAATCAAATAGCATAAGGAAGAAAATACGATGAACACAAAGGCTACTTACTACTACTACTACTACTACTACTACTTATGGGCCGTTACATCAAAGAGCAAAGGAATACTATAGCGCTAAACAATAAAGTACTGGGTAGTTCTTCAAAAAGTACTCTCCGCGTAACTTTCGTGGCGAATTTTTTTTTTACAGTTGTCTTTAATTTACGGACACACATTTAAGACGCTGTTAAAATAATACATAGAATTTTTATTATACAGTACAGTTCGTACCTTGTTCGTTGTTCGGTACAGTTTATGTACCGATTTACATATAATAAATATTTAGATTCAGTTTATGTACAGAGATATTCTTTTTTGAAATTTTGGTGCCCACGAAAGTTACAAAACTTTTTAAGCAAGAGGGATACAATTGGCAAAACAGCCCAGTTTGGGGTGGGGTAAACTGTTAAATTGGCTACGACAAAACATGCAAACAGAAACACATTCTAGGAACCGTTACAAGTAAAAAATTGAAACACATGCATGTATATAAATACTAATACAATTAGATAACACCTTTCTTTTGAGCTCCACGACAATCGATTAAATGCATCTAAGGCTCACAAAAAATCTATAGTTATTATTTTGTGGAGATTTATAGTTTTTGTGTTGTGCTAGCTGACCTTCGTAGACAAATAACCACGAAACTTGTGCCACGAAAGTTATGAAAATTTTACACTTTTATGAATTACGATTTAAGTTATAATTAAATTAAAAAACAAAGTACATAATCTCGAAGATTTATCTTATTCCTTAATTCAAAATGATTTGGAAAATTATAAACCATTATCCTTCAATATATACGCATGAAAGTTTCTTGACCATGGCTACCTGAAAATATTCAAAGAATAACTTGCTTTAACTAACTTTTATTGTTTAGAAGCGAAGAACGTACATCTCTCCCCCCACTGACGCCGGGATACTACAGAGTACCCATGCAGCTAAAACGTGTAGCGACAAGTTGGCGCTTTTGGAAGAGAGGTGCAGTTTTGTTGCGCGCTCGCGAAACTAGTAAAATCGTGTGACAGAGACATAATGTCTATTAAGTATTGTAATATAAGAGACCCAATTAATGTGCTTTACTTTTTATGATGCTTAGTTAAACACAATTAATTTGATGTATAACATTATATGCATATGAATTGAATACAAAAGTTATCAAAGATTGCCGTGAACGCGAACCGAGTGTGACGCGCGAAGAACACCGATTTTGCTCCCGTTTTTGACATTAGATGTTTATTTTTATAAACGTTATTAATAATTTTAAGTGTTTAATGTTGAAATTATACACATATATAAGTAAAGAGTAATCTGTCTTTGGTCCTAAGACAGAATGTTCAATAGGTTAGGAATTAAGACCGTGTGACCGCGGTTTGAGGCACCTCGAACAATCACCCCACTACAGTGTGTCTAAAAAATTTACTTTGGTGGAACACAAAAGTATTCTACAAGAGCATTTTATACATAAATCCCCATCTACGACCAACCAGAATTTCCATCCAATTTCATACTCGGATTAAAATATTTTATAGGTAATCCACGATCTATATCCGACCGATTTATATTGATGAGATGCTTAAAAAGTTTAATTTCGTCAGGATACGTTCCGTTCGTAAAACTTTTAACAGAGCTTTTCAATGCACACGCAAGTTTAAGCCAATTTTAATTACAAGCCACCGAGGTATTTTGTCGTTGATGTCAGTTATACGCTGACTAGAAAAAGGGGGGGGTAATAATAGTTTGAGGACTTAAGGAGTGATTTATCAAAAACTGGAAATTATCTCGACTTAGCGCACGAGGTTGTCGACATGTGGATTGTGAGCTGGCCATGCCCATTGTCGTTAGGGCCAATGTCCTGACCCTCGACTAAAATCTCTCGAGGCTCTCGATAATCGGTTGGATCAAGGGCATGATTCAGAAGGCAGTTTACACAGGAACCTCTTAATAATGCGAGCCGTAACGTGGAGTTACCTACGGCTCGCATTATTAAGACCCTAACCACCGGAAGCTTAGACCCTGTTCCATAATAGTTCCAATCTAACTGACTGGAACTACCAGACTGGAAGCCGGCCCTTAAATAGTTGGGAAAAAGCTAGGATAGGATCAAGCAAGCAAGATAGGATAGGATCCGAATTCTGTTTTCTTTCTTCCGAACCGTTTGAAGGATTTATGGCAACTAAAGTTATCATTGAATAAAGATTTGTTAACAAAAGATATTAAGTTTTAATTAAGATCGAATATTTCAGCTCATAGTTCTAAATAGTGAATGGCGTTGCTGTAAATTTGAATGGTATTGTTTTGATTTTAGTTCTAGCTACTTTGACTTTTAGGGGATTCCGTGTGTACTGATTGGAAGTGCGTTGATTCCTAAAGTTGGTTTTAAATAACTTTATGGTTGCTTACAAGACAGGACAGCTGCACTAATCTGACGACTAATCTCGGTGATCAGTTCTATTCCGACCGTCACGTGGCGCTCATTGGTTACCCAGTTTATTTATTGTTGCTGTCTGCAATTTGAATAAATCTCTTTGTACAGACAACTGGTTTTGTTACCTTTGCTGTACATTTAGAACAATCACTATCTTCAATATTCCTGTTCTATCCGTTTTTGTTTAAATATTTATTGAGATAGGATCTGGTAACTATGCTATATTAACATAACAAAGCGACCCAATAGTTCAGATTATTTTGTGTAGCTATTTCAAAGAACCTTTTGTGTGCTGATTGATAAACGCTGAAAGAGAATAATTTAATAACAATATCGATCAAAATATTGTTAAAATATGAACGGAATATTTATAGGTTACAGTGAAACATTCAGGCTCGTTCGTGGCTTAGTTATAATACATCCATACGGGTTGTCTCACGCGCTTCATCTTAGACGCTTGCCGAGGTTTTCCATCCATTCCCCATTAAGATCCTGCCTTACCACGTAAAGCACGGCCAGGCAGTCATACGAAGACCTTTGACAATCGTTACGGGTGGCCAAAAACCCAAAAGTCTCACAACCAAGGAGGTAACTGGAAACCCCCAACAACAACAAAGTTGGAAAAGGGCAAGAAAGATGAGATGATAAACCTAGAAAACGATAAACTTTCAGCAGGATTATCTTGGTTTTCTCGATCTCTGTTTTTTGGCTCCGATTTCTGTGCTTATGACTGGCTATTGATACTAAGCAAAGACCTACTCGTTGTTACATTGGCGCTGTCGAAGTAAACAACTAGTATCGCTGTTTGTTTATCGATATTATTTTCAACATAGTTTTAGGGCTCATTAAAGACGTGGCGCGTCGCGCGTCGCGTCAGTCGGCGCTTGGCGCTTAAAATTCAAAAATATGGCAATATATGAGAGCGTATACGGCGAAGCGTTTTTACGCGCGTTTGCTTGAGATGCAGCATCGAACGCCGCGTCGGACGTGGCGGTGCACGCGGCGTCCAACGCGGCGTCCACCGCAGCGGGAAACGCGGCGGGCATAAACACATAAACACTAGATAACAATGTTATTCGTAAGTTGCACTGACAGAAGTATTTTATGCAATAAACTTATGCGAATTAGACTGGTATTTTTATTTATTCGCGAGAAGAAGAACACAAAGAGCACATCCGTCATGACGTGACATGATGACATAACGCAACGCAACGCGCCGCAGCACGCGCCCCGTCTCCGTAAACAACATCGTACTTTGCCATAATTATGTTTGTGTTTGGGCGTGTGATAACGCGGACCGCTGCACGCGTCACATCTCCGTAAACCGAAAAAACGCACTACGCGTCGCGCGACACGCCGTGCAACGCACCAACCGACGCACCGCGTCTCCAGATATGAGCACTTAGTGTTACGGTAAAAATTGAGTATTGCCTATAGTAAAAATCGAAAGCTAAACTAAGCTGAAATAACTGCTTTTAACTGAATGCATATGAAGTTATTATCCGTCATAAATGCATTCAGTAAAAATCTGTTATTTTGAAATTTCAAACAGACAATTTTCATTTCTTTTTAAAGACTGGAGTGTTTTTCCTCTGTTTGGACTTATATTATTAGGTCTAACTGTACATCATCATCATTTGGGATGCAAACCTGACGCTTGCTAATACACACATCATACACACACACACACACACCTCTAGTAATTTTACGGTACGACAGCTTCTGGTGTTCTAAAGCTACTTGCACACTGAAGCGACATGTATGCGTATGTTGAGCTGTTATGAGTGTGACAGTGACATGACCGCAATGTTCTCATACCTTACCGCAGGGTGCGTTGACGAGGGGCTGCGGGACTGTTCGAAAGAGATACCGTGGCCCCGGAACACAAAGGGCGATGAAGGAACATGGATGGGTTTTAGTCAGTAAAAGTCTGACACTCGGGATCCTGCTCCGCCCAGAGCGGGAGGATTCATTTGATGATTTCCCAACCGAAAAAAAAGGGCTTTTAAATTTTGTTGTTGGCTTGCCTTACATTACAGGCCTGATGTTATGTTATGTATGTTTTTGGGTAGGTATAGAAACTAAATAATAAAATGCTACCCAGAACGTACAAAGCTTTGTTCCTACATCGATAGATTATTATGTAATCAAGAAATCTGTCACTGGTTGTCATTCACAGCCAGATTCCACCCACTCTAGTTATTTATGCCAATCGGTCGACCTTTACCAAAATCCCACGCAATTTTTCCGCCATCGTCAACATTTTGCAGAGCTAGAATGTTATGAAAAAAATATTTATAACATCGACATTTATAATAATAAGAATCTTAGTTAAGTATATTACCGATGGAATGACGACCCGAATGGCGCAGCGGTAGTGAGGTTGCCTTACGTTCTTGGGGTCTCGGCGGGTTCGATTCCCGGTAGGAGCAAATGTTTGTGTGATGAGCATGGACATTGGTTTCTGAGTCATGGATGTTTATATGTATGTATTTACAAACAAAAAGTATCTATGTAGTATATCAACTATCTAGTGTGGTATTTTAGGTTGACTTGACGAGCTCTTTGCATGACTTTATGTAATCTTTCATTGTGAACCGACTCATTTGGTCCATTAACTAAAATATCGTCAATGAATATTAAAACACCTTCTAAATCACCAAATAAATTCATCATAACTCTTTGAAAGATTTCTGACGACGCATTTATGCCGTATGGTAGTCTTAAATACTTATATCTACCAAATGGTGTTTGAAAAGTACATAATTCTGAACTGTATTCATCCAGACGTAGCATCCAAAATCCTGAGAATGCATCTAGATGTGAAAAACATACAGCTCCTTCTAACTGTGACCTAATCTCATCAATTGACAAATTCTTAACTGACCTGAACTTTTTACGGTTATGACGACTGAGTTAACCCACTCTGTAGGTTTTGTAACCTTTTCAATAACTTTCATATCCAACATGCGATTCAATTCTTCACGCAATTTCCCTTGTAACGCAAATGGTACTTTCCTTGGTGGATCGACGCATGGTACTGCTTCAGGTTTGAGTTGAAGATGACAGACTGGAGGTAGACACCCAAGACCCTGAAAAACATCATTATATTGTGTAAGAATTTGTTTACAAAAATCTTGTTTTGACACTGAAAAAACACGTTTTATTATACCTAACTTTTCACAAGTTGGTAGACCAAGAACATTTGGACAATCTCAATTTACTACTATACACATTATAGATTCGACGACGTTATTGTTATTTATGCACAAATTGCAATTTATATTTACTTTGCCTAAAATCGGAATGGATTTTCCACCAAATCCTTTGACATTTATTTGACATTTGTCAAGTGACAGTTTTGACAGATTGACGTTTTGACGTTTGACGTTATGAAATGTTTGCTTTGACATTATGTTGACATCTGCACCTGAATCTATGATGCATCTAAATTGTTTATTTCCTATTGACAAGTTAATTTCCCATGACTGTTTTGAATAATTACTTTCCAAAGTATTGACATTATTTACTTTATGACTGTTATCTGAGTAATTGACTATTGATCCATTGTGTGAGACTGAATACTGACTGCTGTTTTTATGCTGACATTGTATGTTGTTGTGATATCCCTCAGACTTGTGACAAATTTCATCATTGTGATGTAAATATGGACTATGACTTTTTTTATTTTGACTATTTGACTGGATAGTATATCTCTCAGATATGTGACTGTTCTCATCATTGAGGTGTTTCATGTTTTTGTCACACCTCTCAGACATATCAACATTTTCATCACTGAGATAATATGAATGGGGACGTTGACTATTTGATATTGACTTGGATCTCTCAGATATGGCGTGACTTTGTTCTTCATTGAGATGCTTGTTATTTTTGTCACACCTCTCAGACATATCACCGATTTCATCACAGAGATGATACAAATGGGGACATTGACTATTTAATATTGACTTGTATCTCTCAGATATGTCACTGCTCTCATCATTGGGATACGGTGACCGCCCCGTCTGTGATACTACTGTGCCCTTGTGTCTGTGTGATTTTATGTTTTGACTGAGTGAATGTGACTGACTGCTATGTACACTTTGATCTACATAACCATTTAAATGACTTTTTTGACTTTGACTCGACTTAAATTGACTGCTCAACATTCCAACAAAATGTTCTTGACTAGTATTATCTGAATTAAACGATTGCAACTGACTGACTTTTTTATTCTTAAGACAATATTTAGCAAAATGACCAAAAGATTTACATGACCTGCATTGGACGCCTTTAGCTGGACACTTGTAACGATGAGACTGCCCACAGCGATTGCATATCCTCGAGTCGCCGGTGTGGTTGTTGTTTGACTTGCGACTGCTCGAAGCTGACTGGCGACTGCTCGAAGCTGACCTGCGACTGGAAGCTCGCTGCCTGCCTTGACTACGGCTCTTCCGAGTAAGATGCATGACATTTTCATCAGCAACACCGCTACCTTTGACAATTTTCTCTGCATCTTGCTGTGCGACTATGAGCGTTCTCGCTAGCTCTTGCATTCTCTGATATGTTAAATCAGGTTCTTGCAGTAACCTCTGACGTACATGTGACAAGTCTATATTGAGGTTTGCAATAAAAATATCTTTGATTAGCGACTCCCTGAGTGTGCCAAACTCACATTCTCTGCTTTTATTTTCCAAATCCGTGAGGAAATCGTCGATGCTTTCGGATTTTTCCTGCCTGCGTGTGAAGAATCGATATCTACACATCGTCACATTTTTCCTGGGCTCGAAGAATTTGTCGAATTTGGACTTGACCTCGTCGAGTGTGCTCCCATCAATTTTCAGGTTAAATGTATTGAATATATTTAGACCACGCTCTCCGATTGAATGTAGTAGAATTGCAATTTTCCGCTTCTCGCTTGATTTTTCTAGGCCTGTGGCTAACAAATACAGTTCCATCTGCTGCCACCATCTTTTCCACGCCTCAGCATTGTTATTCGCTGGATCTGACGAGATGTGGAGTTGTTTTATGTTGGTTCGTAAGCCTTGTTCGTGATCGCCATCTTGGTTAGCGACCGGGCTGACGCCACTCGTATTCGGCATTTTCACGACGGATTTCGTTTATTTCTTCTCGATGACTTCTGACACCATGTTATGTTTGTTGAAATGAAAAATACAGTTGAGTAGACTAGGTTTATTCACGACAGACTTAATATAATATCAACAAGCAGTAGTATTACAGACGGGCTTGGATCAAGTGAGGAATGACAGATACCAACCGGAAGCATAGACAATGTATAGTGATGTACATACTAATTACTTACTAACTAGTGATGTTACAACACACGACACAAGCCTCGTTGCTTAGTGTGGCACTAGATGGCGCTGTGTGTTATGTCCAGCGATATTTATTTATTATAACAGTATGGTTTCACCAAACTACGTTGTACAACTGACGCCGGTGTCACTTTATTAAAATACATATTTACTGCGTGGGAAGAGGCACAAGATGCCATAGGAATCTTCTGTGACCTTTCGAAGGCATTTGATTGTGTAAATCACGAAACCTTGATTTTGAAACTTGAGCATTACGGTTTAGGTAAACTTGCGTTCAGTTTAATAAAATCGTATTTGAATGATAGACAGCAGCAGGTACAAATAAATGGAGTCACTCAATGGGTTTAAAAGTAAAAATGGGTGTACCACAAGGTTCGATATTGGATCCCTTCCTCTTTTTAGTGTATATTAATGACCTACCAAATTTATTTAACAACCATCCGCATATGGTGTTGTTTGCTGACGATACTTCTTTAATATTTAGTATAAACAGACGTGCCACTAATCTTGATGACGTAAATAACGCCCTACTGCAGGTCCACAATTGGTTTACCGCCAATAATTTAGTACTAAATGGAAAAAAAACTAAGTGCATTAGATTTGCTTTACCAAATGTCAAAAGTAGTGATTGTGACATAATATTGAATCAAGAGAAACTAGAATTTGTCGATAAAACGGTTTTCTTGGGAATCACGCTCGATTCAAGGTTACAATGGGGTCCTCATTTAACATCTCTTGCAGGACGGCTGAGCTCAGCAGCATATACTGTTAGAAAAATCCGTCAATTTACTGATATTGATACCGCGAGGCTAGTCTATTTTAGTTATTTTCATAGTATTATGTCATACGGTATTTCATTATGGGGACGGGCTGCAGACATCGAGTCTATATTTATTCTGCAGAAAAGAGCCATCAGAGCCATTTATGAATTACGTAGACGCGATTCTCTAAGAGAACTGTTTAAGGAAATTAATATCATGACAGTACCTTGTCAATACATCTATGAAAACATCATGTACGTTAAGAAAAATCGTCATTTTTTCAGTAGAAGAGGTGACAGACACCACTATAACACTAGAAATAGGGACCAACTAGTTCAGCCAGGTTTCAGGCTTGCTAAAGTAGATTCATCTTTCATGGGGTACTGTTTGAAATGTTACAATAAAATACCTCCCCACATTCTTCAACTGAACGAGACAAAATTTATATCTTGTATAAAACGCACACTATGTAGGCAAGCATATTATAAGTTGGGGGATTACATTGATGATAAAAATGCTTGGCTCAATGCTGGTCCTGCTCCACAACCATAGGGGGGGGGGGCAAATTTATTGAGTGTTCGGGTCGGGCATTATTTGAGTCCATCGACACGTAAAGAAGAAGATGAAGAATTGATTCCCATATTCATGTATTGTGGAAGCTGCAGAAGATTGTAAAAATATACTTGCATAATATAGATTCCAGTTCTTATTATTATATAATTGCATAGCACATGTGTGAGTACTTTGTACTGTTCAGCCACCATTTACATTTATTTATCTCTCATTGACTTGTATATATTATGCCTTGGTGGCGGAGAGAATGTCTCGCTGATGGTGGCGGGTGTGTCGGGTCATTTAGTTCCCTTCAATATGGTTGAGTTGAATGGCGCAGGTACATACGTCATGTTTGTGAACGGGCGCTGTCAGTTGGGACTGGTCATCTCTTAGCTGCCAAGGTTCATTTTAATTACTTTATTCGTAAATTGTTGATCTAATCTTTTACTCTGGACGCTCTTAGTGTGCACGTCTTTCTACATCGTTCTCACATATATGTATAATCTCAAAATTAATGATGTAACTAAGATTTTGTAACAATATTTTGATTTTAAAAGAGTGTCCATGGAGTTTCTTGCCCATTCCCTAGCGTAGGCTAGGGAATGGGCAACTACAGTACTTTCTCAAGTTATTATGCCTTGTGACTGGGACTGTAGCTTTGATTTTCTTTTTTGTACTTTTGACATTCAAAAGTGCCGTAATGGTCTAATTGAAATAAATGCTTTGAGTTTGAGTTTGAGTTTGATTTATTTAATTGTCTTGAATAGGTAACCTACTTACCATAATACTCGCTTATTACCTAGATTTTTTTTTCATGTTTTCTTTATTCACACATTTTACGTGACCAATTTTTTGAAATAAAACGGATTCGTATATAAAACGTATTATACACATTCTTTTTCTAAATTTCTTTTTTTCATTCTTTTTTTTTGTGTGTTAAAATGATAGCTTATCTACTTGTAAGTAAAAATCAAAATATGTTCAATACACAAGTCTCAAAACTGGGTTCAACACTTTAAAAAAATATGTTTTTAATTTTCTTTAGTAATTGTGTTTTCCAGCTTTTGTTTTGCAAAAACATATTAATATTACAAGTGTGTATTGTTAGCGACGAATCACTCAAAAACTTGTGAAAATGAAAGATAGGTCCAGTTATAATCTTTCTTGAAAATACGTAAAGTGCCACTTGGATATCACTCACATAGTTTAAACGACCCACATTCAAACAACACCCCAGTTTAAATAAAAATACAATATCGTGACAAAAAAAGAACGAACCGCATACGAGGCCAAGTTCTAACATGAACCTACTCTGTAATGTTGAAATCACAACGTTTCGTTGTTGCGGTTCCACAATGTGGAACATAATATCGCGGCGTATGAAAGTGGTTCGCGGCATCTCAAACATGATTTCGTACGGATTTAGAATGCATTTAGAGGGTTGAGTTACATAATTATGTAACATTATGCTGGAGGTTATGCTATGGACTTATTATTTCAATTAGTTTGAAGCTGAAATGAAGTCTTTAATTGCACTGGTTTGTCTTGGACATCGTATTCGTCCGTCATTAATTTAATCGAACTAAACTGGAGTACCTAAACCAAACCAACATTAAACTAAAAAATTGTATCAAAAAACTCCTCAACGCTGCCAGCTGGTAATTTGCCCAAGAGACTGGCGGCTTTGCCCGAGTGCTCATAGCCTTTTTAAGGAAACCAAACGCCTACTTGACGCTTCCCGTGACCCAAAGATTCATTTTGAATATCACAACCCATTTTTCTTTTTTCATATTTTGATTCTCCATCGTTCAAACTCCAAGAGGTTTGAACCTCTTTGATTTCGAATGTTTTGTTATTTCAAGTCTTTCTAACACTAGTTACTGTTGGTGGAAAGCAATATGTTGATGATACTACAACATTAATCAGCAAACATTAAGCCTAAGCACCTACTCGAACCGATTGAAATTACAGAACTTATTATGAATGTATGCAGGCATAAATACACAAAGCAGGTGATTCCTGGCGACAATATTCACCAATAAATATTCTATTCTGTGTATAATGTTGGGCTTATGATAGATTAGCTCGTGCAACGTGCTAATATCAAACTGTGTGCTCGGCGAGATGAATTTATGCTGTATTTTACAGCTGATATTAATTGGCTATGGAGTTATTTATTGCACGTCATTGGCTTAGCAGAGGCCCTAGTAAGAGCGCGCGTCGTAAACGTAACGTAAATACGTCGTTTTTTTAAATCGAAAATACTATTATGCTTTATCATTTTAGGTAAATTGTTTGCAGCAAGCATAATTAGAAGCATCCATAGATATATGAATACATTCTTAAAATTACGAAAATATAATATGCGAAACGGGTATTTTTAATTTTATCATCGACGTATTTAGGTACGTTACTTTTACACCACGCGCTTGTACTAGGCCCTCGGGATACTCGCAGAATGAATGACCACTGAGCGGTGGGGGCTCAGTGCTATTGGCACCGACTTACGAGGTGTAAGATCGTGTGTTTGGACTCCGCCAGACACTTTGTGCAATTTATTTCATCACCACGGCGAAGCAAAACATCATCATCATCTGCCTAGCCTTTTCCCAACTATGTTGGGGTCGGCTTCCTGGTTGTCTGACTTTCGGGCCACTGACTACCTGTAACGACTGTCAAAGATCTGTAAATTAAAAACGGGACGCATAGCGTGCTTTCACTATGTTTTATAAAGACAAACACTATTTTTTTTCTGGTTTTTTGATCTACCCCCGCATTTAATAATCCAATGCAAAAATAACAAACAGTTCAGAAATAAAAACGAAGGAAATAATTGGATTTTATAAACTGTCGACACAGCTCGTCTCATCTTGCGGGAGTGCATTGCTTACAATATACAATGCAATAATAAGTTCGCTTGAAAACTATTATTAAGCTGCAGAGCAACGAGCTACCAACGAGAAAAATAATTTATTAATTAACTCAGAAATAAATGGGAACCAAGATCTGAACATTGCATTGTCTCTTTTGTTGTTCTTTAATACTGAGTGTGTTTGCTCTGTAAAAGAAAGAATGAATAAGGTATTTTTCTATTGAATTTCATTATACTGGTAGGGATGTAAATTTCAGTTAAAGCATCCAACTGAATTAGACTAGAGTAGTGATGGAAATAAAAATCTGTCCAACTGTCCAGCTAAGAACCTGTCCAGTTGCGAATCTATCCAGTTGTTACGGAGGCATATTATCTAGATAAAGAAATTTTTATTTCATCAAGGTTTGAAAAGAAAAACCGTACTTTTGACTCAGACATTTGTAATACAAATTTAGAAAATCTAAACTTCTACAAATAACATATCGTGACGCCTGTAATCTCCGTAGAGTTATAGTCGCTGCCCGTTAAGATCACAATAGCGGTCATTGACCCACCAACATTTATTAAAGCTCTTAACTTTGAAATCCAAAAAAATAAGCCTGTTCAAGTCTTGAATCGTCATCTATCGTGATCTTCAACATTTTTTCAAAAGAAAAACGATACATGGTTAATTTGTTTTGGTTCGTACGAAGATATATTAGGGAAAGGGCAATGACCGCTATTGCGATCTTAACTGGCAGCAACTATAGACACTTAATAGTACCGCCTTATTTATTTATTATTTTAAAACTTAAAGTACAGAGGCGGACTTAATGCCATAGGCATTTTCTACCAGTCAATATGGGACTTAAACATAATAATAATAAATTCATTTATTTCAGGTAAATACCTGGCGAAATGTGGGTAATTTTGCCAGTCATGTTTAAGTCTCATGTTGTAAGGGGCGAGCCTATTGCCATCAATAGGGCGCAAGTCCAGACTCCGCAGAAATTGCTGATGAAAAAACTCAATAACAGTTTGCCCGACTTTTTTTGTATTTTTTTTTTCTGGTGGGAAATCATCAAATGACTCCTCCCGCTCTGGGCGGAGCAGGAGGAAGTGTCAGACTTTTACTGACTAAAACCCATCCATGTTCCTTCGTCGAACTTCAAACCCAGGACCTCATTAGACCGATAAGGCATTTCTCAACTTTTAGCGAACATAAAAATGATTTGTGTAGTCTTGATGAAAAAATTCTAAAAATACGTTATTCCTTTCTTTAGACTTTACCAGTTCATTAGACATCCAATTACCAATATAATTAGACCTATCTTTACCACAACAGGTTCTTTGCAAAATTCGTAACGGAAGAGATTTTGAGAGCTCAACAAAATGGTGGAGGTTTTCCATCTGATTTTCCCGTACAATAAGCTGGAAATGTTCAATATTTCGCTGCTGCATACTAAGCGTGGCTTGTTTATAGTATATTCTGATGCTATCGGTTTATAAATCGATGTAAATTATGTATATATTAAGGGTTTAGGGTTTGCAATTTCGTATTATCCTCTCTATTCAATCCATAATCCTATCTGTTGTTAAAGTTTGCAAATTTTGCAACATGTGCTTGTAGGTAAGTAACTCGATAAAATAACTACATAACATCACACCTGTAATCCCCAAAGGGTTAAGCAGAGGTACCTATACTTAAAAGTACACCCACATTTCGCCAGTTATGTTTAAGTCTGATGTAAAAGCGGACGAGCCTATTGTCATCAACCGGGCACAAATCCAAACTCCGTGACTGCTACTAAGAAATTCCTGATGGATAAACCCAATGACAATTTTCCTGACCCGGGAATCGGACCCAGGAGGACATGTTCAACAGTCGCGATTGCGACCACGAGACCAACGAGGCAGTACTGTGTAATATAAACGGCAATTAGTCGCACCTTGTACAGATCCTTCATCGCCCAACCCTCATGTGTAAAACAAATTAATTCAAAGACGGTTCGAGCAATTAGCGATAGGAAATGAACATCTGACCCTGGCCGGGTCATCGAGTGTAATCAATTAATTAAGTTCAGGATGTGCACCTAAATGGCTACTTACAGTTTCATCTGCCTTCGAGATTGCTTGGGGTTTTTAAGATAAACTTGGTCTAGATAATTTTAAATGTGTTGGGAAAATTCTAAATATTTTATTTTATATAGGCCTACATGGGGACTTATAAAACGCCGAGAAAAGATGCACGGTTCGGGTTGATAGTTTCCTATGGGGAAGAACCGGTAATAATATAAGAAAGTATTATTCAGTTAAAAAATTAAAAAAGTGAGGACTTATAAAATCATATAATAAGGATAGAAACCAAAATTTCAAGTCCGTGTTGATCATCATTGTTTTATGCAAGCGTCACCCTAAAAGCAATTTACTTTTACACCACAATATTCTTTATTTTACTTTACTAGAAATTGTATCAACCAGGATACTATTACAACTTCTACCACTCACAAAACTACTAAAAAACCACCACAATCTTCACTTAAACTGAAAACGAAACACAAAGTACAAATAGCTTTTATTTTAATATCAAAGTACCTAAAATAGCTTTATACAATACCCGTAACAAGATATCCGATTGAAGTTCGGAGACTTTCACTCAAACGGCCTGAATGAAACCGTCTCTTTGGGAATGTAAAACACAGAGAGCAGTCACAGTAAAATCTTGAACAGTGGTCCAACTCGATTGAACAAAAACATGTTATCATTATCGCCGTCATCGTAGAATGGATAAAACAAGAATGTTATTAATGTTATATATGTTGTTACGTATCATAATACCTAAGTTTATCCTAACTATTTTCGATATAACTACGCTTGATTCACATAATATTATGTTCATAACACATATTGGTCGACTCAACTACTGTTTTACTTACTTAATTTTGATTCAACTAACATCAATCGCACTAACGAACGATAAAATGAGTACATAAGTGGAAGTCTGAAAGTGCCGCCGGTGACTGAAAAATTCTGTAATAATCGATTGTCGTGGTACGAGAAGCGAAGGAATGAGGAAAGTGACGTGGAGAAAATTTTTAAGTATGAATGTGGATACGATAGCCATCTGCTGCTGCCTTTGACTTAACATGCTTATAAGTGTGGCCAAAACCACCCAGTTTCACGAACAATTTTATTAGACCACAGCACGATAATGCGACGTTTACGAAATTAGAGCATGATTAATTAAAGTCTCTAAGTTTCAGCGGTAAAATTCTTCTGCTCCTTTAATTTGTGTTACTGTTTCGATTTAACTGTGCACAGTCCTACTAGAAATGTATGCCCGGGGGATAGAGACAGCTGCGCGCTTTAAACTACTCGCTATACGAAGTGTGTGGGTATTTGTCAATAGGTTGTGTATTTTATTGGCGCTGGGGCGGATGTGGGTGAGCAGTTCAGATTGACGCATTAGCTCTGTTTACCCTAATCCCTGCTGGGTTGAGCCCCGATGTGTAGGAGTTTCAAGTACTGTTGTCACAGACTGTAGTGTATTATGAAAGTTAGTAGTACGGATTTTCCTAACTGGCTTTTTATTTGACAACTTCAAAAAGAAAAGAAGATAACTCAGTTTTACGTAGTATCTACCGTTTTAATGTTCTCAACTACATGATGGATTTTGATACAGTTTTCACCATGATTTATTGCATTTATTCTGTAAGGGTTATGGTAAGTCGGTATTACCGACTTACCATAACCCTTACAGAAAACTTAGAGATAGCACCATTTCCGCCGTTTAGCCATTTAGCACCGTTTATCCATTAAACTTAGAGATAGCACGGAAATCTCGATACAGTTATGCGAAGCAAGGGCGGGTCGGTAGTTTATTATAAATCGCTGTAAAAAAAATAAGCTAATCAGCACATTGCAATCTTTTGCTGAAAAAATGCTTATTTTCTAAAATATACTGTGTTCAGTTTGTCTATAGTTTTATTTTGTCTGTTTGAACCGAAACAAAGTTTCAGTGAGCGACAAAACTATAAAGCAATTAATTGAAAGGGAAAACTAATAGACAAGTAGCGGGAAAGTTTAGATTGATCTGTGTGGTAAACTTAGATGAGGTTATTAATTAATTATTTTATCAGATACCTACTGGCCGGTTTCTCGTACGAAAAATTTAAACGAAAGCGTGTTACGATTGGCTGTTAATAATAATACATTCAACTAATCACAGCAGGATTCTCGCGTTTGACAATCTGTGAGGGAGATTTTTGTTCTATAAACCAGGCGTGAGTCTTTTATCGTATCATTATGTCACTCTTGGCACGAAGGGGGGAAGGGTTTGACTGCCTCGATTGAGTGGCCGCAAGCGTGAGGTCCAGGGCTCGATTCCCGGGTCGGGCCAAGTGTCTGGGTTGATCCATCAGGAATTTCTCAGTAACAGCTACGTAGCCTGGATATGTGCCCGGTGGATGGCAATAGGCTTGCCCCCTATTAAACATAACTGGCGAAATGTGGGTAACTTTACTTCCGGAGATTACAGGCGTCATGTAATTTAGGTTTCACCTATTATAAAAAAAAAAACGAGCAGTAACCATTTTTATTTTTCATCTAACGATATTATTACAGCAACTCTCAAAACATTATCTTTCTCGTATTTACAGCATCCTCCACAAAACGTCACACAATATTACAACCCAAGAAAATCCCTACCTGTCTAAAAATATACCTTGGGGGTTAACTTTGTTAACATGATAGACAAAGGAACTTCTCACACTGATTGTAATGCGATAACGTGCGACAAAATGCGACCCGCGATGCTACGGACACAGTTTATAAGGTAACAACTGAATTTACTGCATTTTATTTGTCGGTCGCCTTTGGTTTGTTGGTATTTTGTGCTAAATATTGCTGGTACCAAGAAGCTAGGAAAATTTTGTTTAATGGGTATTATTCGTAGTGAATGAGGAACCCGTAGCTAAACAATAACAGCCGTTCTGGCCGATCTAAGGCCTGAATTCCTACTACGCTGATGTCAGTTGCGTATGTCGGTCGCGCGTACGAGTATACATTGTTTTTTAACTGGGACTTTAGCGGCGCGTATCTTGGCTACAAATTCCTCGCTGACGCACGCGACTGATCGTACGACCGACGCGACGTCAGCGTAGCAAGAATCCAGGCCTTAAGGTTAAGCCGCGCTTGCCTAAGTTGGTCCGTGGATGGGTGACCGCCAGTTACATTGCAGATCTTTGACAGTCGTTACAAGTAGTCAGTGCCCCGAAATTCTGACAACCAGTCTTACCAAGGGATATCATATTACTGGGCGATACCAAGGGATATCGTACTACTCGCGTACTCGTTGTGGAAGTCAGATAGGCAATCGCTTCATGTAATATACTGGTATTCAGCTGCATCCAGTTAGACTGGTAGCCAACCCTAACATAGTTGGGAAAAGCTTAGCTGGCGTAGCAAGTGTCGCACTCGTAGCAGTCGGCGTAGCACTTGTAGCAGTCAAAGCGCGCGTAGCTATGACATTATTCGTAGCTTTGCTGTAGCAACGTCCTTTTCTTCTTGTGTACTTTAGTGTGTAGTGACAGAGAGTTAATTTATTAATTTTCCGCATCAGTACGCACTTCGGCACCATAATCTGTGGCGCAATAAGGGTTGGCATTTGTAATTATGCCAGTTTTATATTTATAATAATTTGGAGCAGTTCCTTTCAGAATTGGTTCCGTAAAAAATGGGTTCCTTTTAGGTTTGGTCGCGTTGACATTGACTGTTACAATTTCTTTTTCTATGTAAAGTTTATCATTCAAATATTTGGCATTAAAATTGCCAACAAGTTAGTTAGACCTGCCATTTAAAATGTATTATAATAAATCTAATTTCCGTAAAAGCGTTGCTGTTGACTCTGTGTATCCAAACATTTGGTCTGAGGGTTTATTTCGAATATTTAATAGTTTACTCAGTCGTAAAGAAACTTCAATTTCCGTCAGTATGTACACTGAAATCCATTGGATGGTCTGACGCGGTGAAATATGTAATATTTATTTGACCTAAAGAAGTATTATTATGTTCTTTACATAGACGAAATTATTTTTAGTAAACGTTAGTAACATATAATCAATTTTACAGATTCCTGGAACTCTCCAGGAATCTGTAAAATTGATTATATGTTAAAGGTGCTGATCCATGCGTCATGTTCGTGAACGGGCGCTGTCAGTTGTGACTGGTCATCTCTTAGTTGCCATGGCTTATTTGTATGTTTATTTCTGAATTGTATTTTTTGTTTTTACTATGGACACTTTTAACGTGAACATCTTGCTACATTGTTCTCACATAATATACCATTTCAACATGAATGATGTAACCAAGATTTTGTAACAATATTTTGATTTAAAAGAGTGTCCATGGAGTTTCTTGCCCGTTCTTCTCCATAGAGATCTACGCTAGGGAATGGGCATCTACAGTACTTTCACAGTTTTTATGTCTTGTGACTGGGACTGTAGCTACATTTAATTTACATCTTTGTTTCGACAATTCAAAAGTGCCTGTAACTGGCCTACTTGAAATAAATGCTTTGATTTTGATTTTGATTTTGATTTTGACAGGCCGTGACGACGGCGTGTTCGTGTTCCACGCGCGCCTCAAAGGAAGGGGTCCGCAAGGACCGATGCCTGCCGTTGGTTGCGGGACTGTTCGAAAGAGATACCGTGGCTCCGAAACACAAAAGGCGATGAAGGAACATGGATGGGTTTTAGTCAGTAAAAGTTTGACACTCCCTCCTGCTCCACCCAGAGCGGGAGGAAGTCATTTTGATGATTTTCCATCCTAAAAAAAAAGAAAAAATGGTAAGTGAAACTAGTGTAAGATTGTTAAATCTATGGCTGTAAATTATTAAATAAAGTAACGGTCCATCCGAGGCTGCCCCTAGTAAGATTGGCCTTCAAAGAGGGCGTTTAGGATAAGTTTTGACCACTCGGATGACGCGACGCTACAGCAAACGCTATTTAGTTAAAAATATTTTATTCAGTAAAACAGTTTCAACCCACAAAGAATTTCAAAGCAACTTTTCACACTTTGTTACTCTATTTTAAAGCTAGTAACATCCCTCGGGTAAATTATTCTGTACAGGTGTGCCGCATACGTTATCCAGACTCCTTGCAGTTGCTTATGATTTTACTGGCAGCGCTTTTACGAAATATTTCTCAGGTTCTCTTCGTGCTATGATTCGGAAAACGTCTACACTACTAACAATCAAATTCTTTTCCATCATTTCAATAGCTTTGCCTAACTTTATTGAGGTAGTCTTCCAGTCTAACCGGTTGCAGCAGCCGGTTGGTTCTCACTAAGGGGTATCGAATTACCCTGGTTGTGAGACTTTCGGGCCACTGAATACCTGTAACGACTGTTGTGAAGTTTGTAGTCACTTTTCCTTTGACAAAGCTTTTTATCTTTCGCGTTTACAAACATTTAATCTTACATACATAAACAATTATCTGTAGGCCATACTAATAATTGTTCCGGCGGAAATGGAAACTGCGACAAACAGCGCAGCAATCACTCGCTCAGCCACTGCGCCAACCGTGGCGTTAATTTTGTAAGTACCCTTACTTATACCACTTTACCTTTCAGTAACAAATACACAAAATGAGCATTTATCAATTAAAAACCACACAGCTTTGCCCACACACCGCAGTCAGCAAATAACATTAAGCGATTGCTGTATAATCTATGACAACAGACAGAACAAAATTAACTGTGGCCATGCAACTGCAGTAATTAATGAGTGAATTGAAACAGTTGGTTGGTAAACCTCGTTTGTATGAAATGTTTCAGGTTAATTTTGGTACGGTCCGAAGTAAGGTAATGAAACAACAAAGGTGAGAATACATTGTTGGAAGGGAATTATACAGAGGTTTGGTAGTTAAGCTACTTATTTATAGGCTATTGGAAACTTGAAATATGGCGAATATGAAAATTAGTGCCGATTTCTCTTATCTTTTCAGGGTTTAAAAGGAATCTTCTTGACCAGCAGAAATTAAGAATGTTCATAGTCCCAGACCACCAATTCGGATTTTGAAAAGAACATGCTACCAAAGAACAAGTCGGTCAGTGCAGGAAGATCAGAAAATCTTTTGAGAGAAAAGAGTAAGTACTGCTCAGCTGCTTTCCTTGACATACAACAGGCCTTTGACAGAGTCTGGCACAAAGGTTTGCTTGTCAAAATAAAATCCTTGTTACCACATACATTCTATGGTGAACTAAAATCCTACAATACAAACGGAATATTTCAAGTGAGAGAAAATCAATCTACCTCGGGATTCCACGAAATATCCGCAGGAATACCACAGGGCTTGGTTCTCGGACCTGTGCTGTACACCTTGTTTACTTCTGATCTGCCACAGAGCTCTGAGATCACAACTGCTACCTTCGCGGATGACACTGCCTTACTTGTTTCACACAAATGTCCAACGCAAGAATCCCGCATATTGCAAACTAGCTTAAATGACACTAAAGAATGGCTATATAGCCAAATGTAGAATTGCCGCCAGCGTATCTAAGTCTGTGCACATCACATTTACTCTCTGCATGAAAGACTGTGACCCTGTCACCCTAAACGGCAGTCAACTCCCACACCACGAGTCTGTGAAGTATTTGGGCATCGAAAAGAAATAAACCTGAAATACAGAGGTCTTTTCTGGCTTCTAGGAAGAAACTCAAAACTGGCGATAGACAACAAACTCCTCTTTAAAGCCAATCTGGACATACGGTATCCAACTTTGGGGATCAGCCAGTACCTCCAACATGGTTTATTAAGACAACAGAGATCCATGAAATCCTCAAAATACCTTTGGTCAACGAGGAGATAAACTGACATGGCGATAGCTACAAATCCCGACTGCTGAAGCATCCAAATAATCTTGCGGGGCAGGTAACTATCCCAGAAAGCATCCGTCGATTGAAAAAGTGACGGGACATTTTCGACCAGAACAGTCAGTGAGAAGAATGACTTAAGAAAGATAGGTCAGACTCTACTGGGAGTAGCGCCTACGCCATCAGAAGCATCTTATAAGCTCATAGTCTGAAAGACTGATCGCAAGATTAAAATATAAAAAAATAAAGAAGTTTTGAGATTTTACTCTTGTTATAATCATACCATCACGCCAAATCGCCGAAGGGATAAGCATTTAAAGCACATTCAAACGCCAGTTATTTTCGCCACGAAAATAATAGGGGGCGAGCCTATTGCCACCAACCGCGCACAAATCCAGTCTCCGGGCTGCTACAGATAAATTTCTGATGGGAAAGCCCAATAACACAGCCATTAAAAAACAAAACCCGGATAAAATAAAATTCAATACACAGTCGATAATGCGTCGCGGTCGCATCACCGCGCTGAAAACTATTCTTACAATCTGTACTAAAATTTTATTCGACTATTTGGGAACTCGTAAAACGGAAACTTATTCACTTTCCGACATTGGTGCGGTCGAATCTATTGTCGATTGTCATTTATTTACTTTGTCTATTCCATTTAAAAATTCCGGATATTTTACTCAAATGTGTATTATGCGTAGAAATGGCTCGTGGCTAAATAATAACAGCCGCACGGGTCGATCTTTAAGGTTAAACCGCGCATACCAAGGTCGGTCTGCGGATAGGTGACCATTATTACATATCGAGTTTCATCCGTGTTTCGGAAAGCACGTTAAGCTGTTTGTCTCGGCTGTCATTTGTAGATCTTTGATATCGTAGTCAGTGACCCGAAAGTCTGAGAACCAGTATATGTACCTACTGTCTTACTCAGCTCCATTTAAAATATTGGTTTTCAGTAGCATCCGGTAAGATTGGAAGCCGACCCCAATAAATTTGATCGACGGATCTGCAAACATAGCGTAGGCGGCTCCCCAGTTAGACTGACCATCAACCTCAAAGAGGTGGCTGGTGAATAGGTCAGACTGGATGTGGAAGACGGAGTACAGGATGTTGTGGCGTTGCTTAAGAGGGACTAGTAGTGGCTCGTCGGTGGAGTTAATTGAAGGTCAATTGGTCAAGCTTCAGTTATCAAAAATGGGTTTCTAAAAAAAATGGTTAAAATCCTACCCGAACTACATATTATATTTACGCCAAGCTTTCTTTCCCACAATGTCAAAAATATACCAAATATTAACCCTCCTTCAATGTCAAATTGACCTCAATGCAAAGTCACTGCCTGCCGTCCATATAAGGCCACGAATACTAGGCCCGACAAACAATAGAAACATTGACAAACTAACTTCGTTCATTTCAATTAATAAACTAGTCTAGTGGCTGACACCTTTCTGTGGCTGCCTAATAGATTCCCCGACTCGTTGTTTAGATATCAGATGGATTTGTTAGAGGTTTTATTAAAGAGGCTCGTGGCTAAGTGGCTAGCCAAGTTCCCGATTCCAATAGTTGTTACTATTGTGAATCAAACTTATAAAGAAAGGTCCGAATTCTAAAAATTGCTATTTTTGGAATTCGGACCTTTCTTTATATTTGGATTTGGGATTAATATCCAAATCCGAAAATTTTAAAGTTTTTTTTTGCCCGTTTTAGTATTCCACACAAAATAATGCTTGACGTGAATCAATTTTAAGGGACCATCCTGTCATTCAAAATAATTTATATTTAAATGGGACTTCCAAATGAAAAAAAAATATCACGGAAGTCGGCCAACTAAGCATGGATTAATAGGGGTAACCCTACCTACACAAATGAAAAAAAGATGCTTGTGGTAGTGCTTGTGATAAGCTCCTCCTTTTGTAAAAGCCGGTTAATGAATTATTGCCGGTGAACCATTTTTCAAAGCTATGTAATTCTGCATGTATTTAAGCCTGTGGCTTCCTGATTGACACAACTAAATTGTGGTCAGTTGATTTGATTAAATTATTTACCACTAGCTGCATTTTTTATTTTGTTATCTGGCTAGGTATTTTATGATACTGGCAATGAAATTGTCCATCACATGACGCTTGCCATGGTTTTGGGATAAAGTCAATTGCATAAATTATTATTGTTCGCAAAAGTCCATTACTCGACTATTATTATTAAAATGAAACTGATATAATCCTTGCTTTATAAACGCAATTTTGACGACCTCGGAATTCAATAATAATTATATTCCACAACACTGAACTAGTTTTACTTCCCGTACGATGCATTCAACATACGCTTTCCTCTAACAACGCAAGTCGAAACATGGCGTCACACAAGTCAATTTAAAGTTAGTCCCACTGCAATCTTGTATTAGCATGCCGTTTAGACCTTGTTTCTACTAGGGATGTCGGTTTGCAAAACTCGTGTTTAAAATTTAACTCGCTTTTAAATACGAGTTCTGCAAACAAAATGCAATTTACAGGCGTAGTTGCAACATAAGGAGTGATTTTTGCCAGTTTTATGCGTAAACCTTAGTCACGAAGCAAAGCTAGTAGTTCTATGGAGCATCAACTGATGCAACCTTAAAACATTTTCAGTTAAACAGCTCAATGTCAATAAGATCACAAAACCTGCACATGAAAGTAAGTAGTTTGTATATAACATACTCGCTGAAATGCATTTAAGAACAGTTTTAAAGCTTCGTTAAAATACACTTACTTTAATAGGAATATTAGGTACATCCAACGAGCAAAAACTAACTATGTACAAAATCTTAGAAGTTAAGTTTGACCCACGTTGCGGTTTTAGCTGAAATTTTGCATACATGTTTAGTTTAGATGACAATGCATGGTTAGCTAAGTGACATCATTCTAAATCTATTATGGCGGATTGCATGCATTCCCATAATACGGTTATCAAATGGGAAAATTACGATCAATAAAATGACGTTACTATAAAACGTGATTTTTTGTTTTTTTAAACTCTAGTTTAATTTTAACGATGGTCTCTCGTTGCTTTAATAAATACATTTCGTATCTTTTTTTTTATAACAATCTTATTCTCTCTCTCTCTTCAAAACATATTTCAGAAAATCGTTACGGTATTGCTTATTATAAATTTTAATTAAGTCGCCTAGTTGTCCTACGTACGTCATGTCTTGCTCTCGAGGTTGCCACAGTAAAGCAGGATTGGATCTAATTTCAGGTTTACTCAGAATACACGCTACAATTTAGATGGAAGTGAATTATCTTAGCACTAATGTTAGGCTGGAGCTACAAACTCAATTATAATAAATTCGAAGTGTAACTCTAGATAATACTCAAATACGATACAGTTTGTCGTCGGTTATAGTAATCTACCAACAATAATTTTGTCAATGATACATAATGCTAATATGAAATCATGTAACTCGTTACATGAGACTTAATCATAACTGGCAAAATTTGGGATTAAGTACACCATATATATACCATATATATATATATATATATATATATATATTCCGTGGTTAGTATTTTGTTTATTTGTACCGATAGGTACCTGATTTTTATCAACTAGTACTAAGTACTTTTTACTTTTTTTTCTTTTTTTTTTCGGTTGGGAAATCATCAAATGACTCCTCCAGCTCTGGGCGGAGCAGGAGGGAGTGTCAGTCTTTTACTGACTAAAACCTATCCATGTTCCTTCATCGCCCTTTGTGTGCAAACCCGTCATGAGACGGACGGACGGCGAGCTAGCCCATAGCCTACCGTCCACAGGCCCGCGCCTACGGTGGCCGGGGGCCACGTGGTGGCCTCCGACGCCCGGGGAGTCTCCCGCGGCGGACGGTACGCTGTGAGGTTCGTTCCGCCACCTCCTTCTCTAGCATTACTGCTTCGTAGAAGGAGGTGGATTAAGTACACCCCGGCTTAACCCCTTTGGGAATTACAGGCAGGATTACAATATGACGTTAGGTAAATATTAAAAAAAAAAACGTTTTTGGTACGGTCTATATTTTGACGATAAATTTTCCGTCCTTTCCATTCTATCGTCGATTACAATGATGGAAAAGTCAGAAACGTCCTAAATTGACGTAAGCTTTAGAACAGTCTTTGACAATCCTTTTGAAAGTTATTGCAGACATACAAAACCGTTTGAAAGTGATCGCGTCTCCTAGTGGGAGTCAAGATGAGCAGCAACTTTGAAATATGATTCTAATTTCAAGGCAGTATAGTACATGTTTATTACCTATTACACAATCTTAGATAGTTTTCGATACCAACATAATCATGTACTAAGTTACAGCCTACATACCCAATAAAGCTTTGTTACTAACGTTACCCAAAAATGAAATATTATCAGTAATACAAACATATGTATACAGAACGAAAAATAATTACTTAGCTATCATGAATAATTGTATAGATACAGAATAAGAAGCATCCCATATTAATAAGCCATAAGCATTAATAGGGTACTTTCACCACACGTGCACCTACTCGTATACCGTAAACGGATCGGAGCCGATTATGTTATCAATTTCCGTACAAGAATTTGAAGAAAATCCTTGCAAAATATGGGGTGAGGTTAAATTCAAGATTACTCCCGAATTAAATCGTTTCTTATGTTGGCCTTTGTTTTGGAACCCTAGTTCCGTACAAAAAATGAAAAACGAAACCTTTATAGGATCACTCGTGCGTCTCTAGGTCTGTCTGTCACAGCCAATTTGCTCCGAATCTACTAGACCAAATCAGGTGAAATTTGGTAGGATGGTGTAATCCTATGACCCAAACACAGATGTGCAAAGTAATATTTTTTTTTTAAATAAGGGTTATTTTCTGCGGAGAAATTAGAAAATTAAAAAAAAAAAGTTTGCAAACCTTACTATATTATATATCAAATGAAAGGGGTCGTTATGAGGATCTCAAATATATTTTTGTTATTATTATAAAGTAAATAGTTTACTAAGCCTAAAATTTTGAAAAAATACAAAAGATAGTTCATTGCTTGTAGAATACAGGAAAACCTATAAGAATCAATCAAGAATCAATTGAAAATAAAGTGGAAAACTCAATATAAGAATTTGGCAATGTACGGAACCCTCTCCACGCGAGTTCAACTCTCGCCTGGCCGTTTTTTTTTAAGTAAAGATCTAGGTTCTTCGGTCCTAAGGGTCGGATTGTTTCAGCGAAAATTTATCAAATGATTGAAACCAAGAAAAAGGAACGTGCTATCACTTTTAGTGACAATACTTTAGAGATTTTACTTTTGAGTATGAATGTCGATGGGTATAACCGTAGAGGAAGACCAAAGAAACGATGGATGGATTGTGAAAAGATATAGAAAGAAAGGAGGTGTCTGATGGGATGGCGAGTAATAGAGAAGTATGGCAGAAGAAGACATGCTTTTTTTTTTTTTTTTTTTTTTCGGATGGGAAATCATCAAATGACTTCTCCCGCTCTGGGCGGAGCAGGAGGGAGTGTCAGACTTTTACTGACTAAAACCCATCCATGTTCCTTCATCGCCCTTTGTGTTCCGGGGCCACGAACAGTCCCGCAACCCCGGAGAAGAAGACATGCTGCGCCGACCACAAATGAATGGGAGCAATCGTTTTTTAGCTCACCAGATGGCACCACTGTCGAGTAAGGTCTTGTCAATATTTCTATTTTATACTTTAAAGTACCAAAAACGTCCTGAAAAATTAATTTTATTACGTATAACAACACAGTGTAAACTTCAGATACATATTTACAATATTCTCCCTAAAATTAGCAAGCATGAAACATTTAAAAATCATTCTGCCTCCAAGTACGGTCAAACAAGCTATTTGGTTTACATTTTACAATGTGATTTGTGGGTAAAACTATAAACCAAATAGCTTGTTCGACCGTACTAACAAATAAGATCCTTGCTACTTAAAATCTTCAAATCATAAGGAATGGCTCAGTCTAGAACACAATGAGTATTAGTATAAATACGTGATAAAAAAGCACGCAACGCGCGAACACTGTATGACATCTGATATTTCGAAAGACCTTACTCTACACGAACGCCCCTAGCGGCGAATTCATGCACGATAGCCCCCATTGGAACAAAAGCAAGAAAATGATGATGATGACTTTAGATATTTAAAACAAAGTATAGATTATAAAATACACCACAAACACGTGAAAGGATATATAACCTATCTCTCTAAAATCATTGTTCATTTTAGTTGATAGGTATAAAATAATGATGATCTAAATAAATACCTAGTCAGAATAAAATGTTTGATAAAGCTAAAGCTATAGAGTAAAAAAATGTATTAGTGGTTAAAGTATGAAATTGCCAATTTGTTCTGAAAAAATTAAACTCGTTTTTTTTAAGATATAAACAATCCATCTAAACAAAATCCATCTAAACGGAAGTTCATTTATGCCTTTACGATAGAACTCTGAGGATCTAGATTTGACAAACTGTGTGAAAGCATTTTGTACTGCCTATTGGGAAGAAAAATTTTTATCACGTAGAAAATTGACCAAATCACGAAAAAAATGGTAGTCCGTTGGAGCAAGGTCTGGCAAGTACGGAGGATGACGTATAGTTTCTAACTGCAGCTCCTGTAGAGTTACAACGGTTTCTCGTGCAGTGTGAGGTCTTGCGTTATCATGGAGCAATAATGGTGAAGATCGATTACGAGTCGGGGCTGTTTCACTGTCAATTTCACCATCATTTTTCGAAGTTCGGCACAGTAAACATCTGCTGTTGCCTTGCCAGACCTGAGGAAGCTATAGTGAATAACACCATGAATAGACCACCAAACAGTTACCATTACCTTACCATTACCTTTTTAATGGTAAGCTTTGCTTTAGGGCACTGTTGCGGCGTTTGACCTGGGGTCAGCCATTGCATTTTTCGCTTAAAATGGTTATCGTAAACAATCCACTTTTCGTCACATGTCACAATTCGATCCAATATTCTATCATTTCTGTACCGATTCAACATGGCAACACAAGTTTCAACACTCATTTCTTTCTGCAGATCAATCAAATCATGGGGCACACATTTTTCATATTATTTAATTTTATTGATTTGATGCAAATGAGTCAATATTGTAGGTAGGGTCGTTACCCTACAATATTGATGGTAGAAGCCGATCCGAGTCGTTACTCGGATCGGCTTCTACCATCTCCTTCAATTCAGCGTTAATTACCTGTGTCGGTCTACCACGTGGTTCGTTCTTCAAGTCGAAGTTTCAAAAACGCACGGTGCGTTCATTAGCAGTCTCCTCTCCAAACGCAACGTTGATATTGCGAGCCGTTTCTGCCGCGTTAGTTCCGCGTCTGACCTCGTATTAAAAAAAAAACTCGGATTTTCAAAATATCCATCTTTACGTCAAAGCTAAATAAAAATAACAATTGAAAGTTGAAAATCGAATGTTGCACATTTTTTAAAAGAAGAACCTCATAGGTATTCTGTGAAAAAAGATTCACACAAAAACCATGAAGATTTTATCTCAACTCGAAGTGTCTATTACTATACAACGGCAATTTCATACTTTAACTATTATTTAAAACAAAGAATAGATTATAAAATACACCACAAACAAGTGAAAGGATGATATACCTATCTCTCTAAAATCATTGTTGATTTGAGTTGATATGTATAAAATAATGATAATTTAAATAAATACTTAGTCAGAATAAAATGTTTGTTGAAGCTAAAGAGTAAAAAAATATACATTTAACGACTGTTAAACTTTTACACAAGAGCAAGTCAAGTTCGTTTTCGTTAGCATTGATGAATCAATTAATTATTTATCGAGTTTCTCGAAACTTTTGTAGATAATTCAATGAGTTTTACTTTTGAATGATCAAACAGTTTAAAGCCAAGATACCACAATTTTGTAGAAATATGGATCAAGAATATAAATGATCAACGAAATGCAACTGCCAGCAACAGCTAATGTGTTTTTAAGTGAGTTAGGAGAAAATGCTCTTGAATTTAAAGCAAAAACTATTTGCCACGGTATTTCATATTTAATTCAGTTTTCCGCTGTGCATTGCAACGGTAAAGACTTAAAACAATCTCATAACGAAGCCAACCAAGCATTCTGTACATCAAACTAAGTAACTTTACGCAAAAAATATTGCTGGGAAACGACTTTTTTTTTTGGGGTGAAAAATCATGTTGTGTTGTGGAACTCAATGTAACGCACTGAAAACATTGTGCTGGTGGATGGATTGAATAGTACGGGGGTTTTGGAGGTGTTTAAAGTAAAAATCTTATAATTAAAACTTTTTTTTCAAATTGTTGGAACTTTGACCCCCAATATCTCCGTAACTAGAACGTTCGTAACTAGAAGAATGACGGGGAGAATAAGTGACTTTCGGCTTCGTTAAGAGGTTTTTTAAACCGTATATAACTTAAGTGATTTTCTATCAGCGCGAACAATGACGGAAAAGTCAAAAATGTTTTGGATCGACATTTATATAATTAAAATATACAAAAAAAATACAAAAAAAAATACAAAAATCTTTATTTCATTATTACACGTTATGCATACAAATACAGTTGGTGGCGTCCCCTTTTAAGCATATAGATGCCTGTGCCAGGAGGCGCCGCTCCTTAATATCTTACCATCAGTGTAACATGTTATTTAAAAAAAAAAAAGTTTAAAAGTTTATGAATTTATTATTTTATTTAGTCTGTTGGTGTGTGTGTATAATTAAGTGAGTGCGAGCGTGTTTATGTGTGTGTGTCTGTGTGTGTGTGTGTGTGTGTGTCTGTGTGTGTGTGTGTGTGGTTGTATTGTACGGAAAGGGGTTTACCTTATATTTAATAGAATATTCTCTACTTCATCGTAGCATAATTTGTTAATCCACTTAATCAGCAACGATTTGCATTCTTTGTATGGTTTAGTATGTATATCTATTTCTTTATTTATTTATATATTTGATATTTTATTTTCATGTATTTATTTAAATAAAAATGCTTCGCCGATAGGCTAGTTTCCACCATCAATAAATTGCAAATCTATTTAGTCCGTCAGTTAGAGTATAAATTAGGTTTTGTAAATTAATGAATATTGACAAAGATAATCGCATCAAAACTCGGGAGTGGGGGCTCGTGACGTCAGAACGCACTAAAAATTATACCACGGCGCGACGTGACGTATTGAGAATTTTAAAAGCGTTGCATCTTCGTCAATTTTGGTTTACGTAACAAAAGAAAAAATACGGGTCAAATATTTAATGATAATCTAACTGACGGACTAATTAGATTTTTTCAGTTGACAAGTTTATTGCTGCCGCGTTGGTGTAGTGGTCGCAATAACGACTTTTAAGCAAATGTTATTGGATTTTTCCCACAGAAATTCCTCAGTAGACAGCCATCGGGCGTCTGGATCTGTGCCCGGTTGATGGCAATAAGCTCGCCCCCTATTACATGGGTGAGTAACATAACTGGCGAAATGTGGGTGTACTTATGGTACACCTCTGCCTAACCCTTTGGAGATTACAGGCGTGATGCTGTGTTATGTAAAAAAAGTAAGCTAGCAAATAGCTAACGTTAATCCTAGTCTAACCATCATGTTGCCAAACTAAATCTCTCTGTGTCCAATGCAGATAGCATTTTCGTCTCTTTAGTTCTAACATTTTCTAACCTACAGACCGACATTATTATCTCCGAAAGAATCTATGCTCTATTTTCCCCTTTTGTTTACCCGGAAAATCATGCCACCGTGACACACAGTCCTCCAACAAAACGCAAATATTTTCATTCGAAAATACTTCTTCATTCTTAAAAATAAATTTTCATTCAGCGGGGAGGTTTTATTTTTCATGCGTCAAAACATGTGGGTGTGTGTTATCTGTGGTAGTAATGGCGGGCGTTCGTGACGTCACTTGACTCTCATTAGGCGTCGGTTACGGGGTGTAGTGATGTGTAAACAATGGTGTTATCTGTGTACCTACATTGGATGGGGTGTAGTACCTAAGTATAGTGTGTCCTGACTCTTTTAACGCTTGAATGACGTTAACAGGTGCAGTTGGAAAGCATTTGTATGGATTTGTATTGATAAAACAAGATGGCTAGTAGCAACTTTGGCAACGCGCCAAAATATTCATGTAGCACTATACTTACTGTTTCAACTGTCGGTTAATGTAACTACCTTTACAAAAGAAGACAATTTTTTACAGGTTTATATGGTTTGTTATTGTTACTAGCCTGATGACAATTACCTAAATTGTAAATAAAGAAAAGGCAAAATCTTTACAACAACTATAAGAAGTATTCTAACTCTAAAATAGTTATTGAAATCTTAGGTATATCAGCATTCCACTAAACAACTACTAGATTCTTTCAAGAAACTTTTTCAGTTTGTCTTCAGACTGGTTCATAAAACAGCGAGCAAAGAAAAGCAATAAAACATTGATTTTATACGAGTGTGGGGATCAAAAAGAAAATGGAAATTCTATGTAGCCGGCTTCTAAGTGTACCCTCTAAAATATACGGTATCCATTATAGCAGGCGGGCTCAAAGGTAATATTCTTCGTGCGAAGTTCAAAACTGTGTAAAAGCATTCTTGTCGTACAAATTAGATTTTAAAGCGCGAGGCTGTCGCAAGCACTTGACACTCATTACTGTGCGGTTTGGGGAGAGAACCGCATAAACAATAGTGTATACGGGCCCCGTACCGTGCCCACTGAACCCTGAATAAATTCCTATGTGGAAAGAAAATAAACATGTTCGTATTTCGCCAAGAGAAAGGTGCAAACTTGCATGTTTTTTGGTTTTCTACTATATTGTTTTGAATGGTCTGCTGTTTTGTGATGAAATAGCTTTGTAATAAATTATACGATAAGTGTTTCATTTTGTTTATTTTTGTTGACTTTCAGGGTTTTTGTTAGAGTTGTCATGTTGGAATTTTTCTTAAATTCGTTTCTTTTAAGGGAGGAATATAAGTATAGCGTGGGTAGGGACAGTTTAATATGAATACGAACAATGCTTTAATTAACGTTAAACGGACTATAAAAAGAACTACATCATTATTGAAAGATAAAAGACATTGTTAGAATCCTAGAAATGTGACATTCTTTACGAAGACATTTTGAACACATTCGTGATCTCTGTACACAGGCCTTTTAGCCGCTTGCCGAAAGACTAAATAAAAACGAATGCATTTGAAACTTTAATTAGGATTTCTAAAATAGCATTTTATCACACGCAATATCTTCCTGAAACAACAATATATAACCGTCAATCAATTCCAACAAACATAAAAGATTCCTTTAGAAAAGTCTCTTTACAAGAAACAAATCTTCAAACTTTTTATCGCAGTGTTTGCTGCTCCAATTCATAAAAAGGTGTAAGAAAAATATTTCCATTGTTTTGAACAATTGTTTGTCTTTCCGCCGTTCTTTAAGACTATTTTACTGTGCTAAGCTACAGGTTTTTATGCTATTCGCACCTGTAATAAACTTCTCAAATGAAAAGCAGTTTAAGATTCCCGAGCTGAGCTTTAACTGGGAGCTAATTTTAGTTGCCATTCACTTTGAAGTTGTGTACAGGATTTAAAGTCTTTTATAATTTTTTATTAAAATTTAGCTTAATTACTTGGTTTTTGTTATATTTTGGTGTGTTTTATTAGGCTGCTGTGACCGAAGTGTAATTAAATGTTTAAAATTTTTATTAATTTGGCCACAAGAACAAATATTTCGCTTTGATTATTAATTAAATAGTAATATCATTTCTTTAATTTATTAGTTGCCTGGCCACCAAATATATTTCCAAGTACTAACCTATTAATAAAGATTTTCCATCTTTAAAAATACTTCTAACATGTAAAATAATTTGGATTTATTCAATTAAACAATTTGTGACAGTGCATTTCACGTAAAGCTGAAAGTGAACCAGTTTAATGCCATAACCATACATAATATGGTGATTTGTCACACATTGTCAATACTTTATAGTCGTGTAATCATTAAAAGAAACAACTTTACAATGGGACCGACTATGAATCGTGAATGAAATACATTTTCGGTCGCTTAACTCAAACAAAAATAGCCAACAGAAGTTTTTTTAATCATATTTCATACATAGTTAGCCCCATAGTGTAAGTTGCTCATATTTATGAGTTTTATCCAATCACCGTGTATCCTTCTGTCTGTTGAGCTCCGCCGAATCGGCGTGACGCCATTGTTTAACTACTGTGTCTACTTTGCTAACAGATGAACTAAAGTAATGTGCTGGTAGTCAATTTCTGCAACTCCACAAAAAACTCAAATCCTTTAATATTCGTATTGCGAAGAGTTTTTATTCTGCTTTCAAGAACACTGTTCAAATGTTAAAGTCCTTGGATAATGGGGGCTAACGAGAGCCTCTGAAAAAACACAGAGCAAGATTATGACGCCACTCGGAGAACATGGAAAGCGAGCAAAACAAAACACTCGCGGCTGCATCAGACGGCAGCCGGTCAATATGATGCCCAGTAGAGAGAATAATACAGTAGGTCTGGCTAAAATATACAAATAGGTATGTAAACGTGTAAACAAGACTTCTGGGACAGATCTTGAATCTGACATGTCAGACGATTTCCCGGGTTTTCGCTGCATTGAAGTTTTGCCATTCCCCCGTATTCCGTTACAACAAGAGAATGAATTGAATTATTTTTATTTGACATTTGTAATTTGATAATTTAGACAATTCTTGATTTAGTACTTATTTTTTTTTTTAGACACTGGATAATAATTATTTTGTTAAATTAGAATCATTGTTATTAACACAAAATTTTCATGCCAGATTTACATAGTTGACGGAATATGAAGAACTATTGTGTATATGTTGTAAAATCTGTAAAATACCATATTTCAGGCAAATAAATGAATGTATCTATCTAATGCATAAATAAATGTGGTTTTTCAAAGGTCAGCGCTGAAAATTAATATTCTAGACACTGCAATAATATAAATTCGTTTTGCTGTGTTAGTAAAAAATGGCAATTGTCATTAATTATTAAAACAGTATTTAATTTACCTACTGTTTGCAGTAAAATCGTAAGGGACAAAAACAGACATAATATTTAAGTGCATTTTTCAAGCGATTAATTTCAAGGCCAAGCTATGTGTTTCAATTAAAAGAAATAAAACCTTCTGCTTATATTTCTGTACTATGACAACAAACTCGTAGAATTTTTTATAAAGCAGATCTTGTCACTGCACAAAAAATGTTTTTAAAAACATGAAGTGGTGTCATAAGATGATCCCTAAAAAATTAAATAAACATTTTAGTAGCTCTCCATTGATTCTTTTTATTGCTTTTTGCTTCAGCCAAAACAATGGGAATTATATTTGAGACAGACATTGCCAGACTGGTATTAAAGCGGCAAAAAAAATCTCTGTCGGGAAATTATTTTTAGCTTAAAAGATTCTAGCTGTGTCTACCTAATGGTCGTGGTAAAATTTTCACACATTTTCGTGATATGTTTTCTTTTTAACCGACTTCTAAAATAGGTAGAGGTCATGTATTCCACCAGCAACTTTAATTTTTTCATTAGGTCCGCCGATTACTCCGTGATTACTAGGCCAATTTATAATTAGATTCTTTTTTCATTCGGAAAAGGAATCGGCGCGATGGTCCCATATAAATAATAAGTATTAACTTTTTTTGAGTAGTTTATTAGTTAGCTCCTTTAATACGTATTTTGTCTTCTGTTCTTCTTCGGCCTATGTTGACGACATGATGGTTCCTTAATAACTTTTAGTTAGAATGTAATATTAATACATGACAAGAATTTGTAAAAAGGGTAAAATAAAAAACCTATTTTTGTAGAGAAATTACTTGTTTGACAAAGTAACACTATGCCAATTTGCCGCTCGTTTATCATTTTCATACAATGACAAACAATGACAGTTTTAATTTGAGTACGAGTATACGGCCAATGCAAACACTAAACAGTTGATTTTCCTAAATTTACAAAACAAGACAACATTCCTGATCACACTTGAAGGTCACTTCCTACCCCTATAACATTATAATTTGATCATTCATCGACAAGTTAAGCACAACACTAACCTATGCCAAGTGTTGTTATGTGAACGGAAATGTTATTGGCTTGGCCGGCCGCCATATTGGATGACTCGGTGACTTGGTCTTGGCGAGAACAAGTAGTTTGTGAGTACATCGCTCATGTGCTGGTGTTTAATATATTCTGATCAGATGAAGAATGTGTTAAGGAAAAGTTTGATAAATGATCTGACATTAGCAGTAGTTATTTAGTTATTGGATTTGTGACTCTGTTTGTATGAACAAAAGTAGTATTTTGGAAGTCACATGGACAAAAACAGAACATAACGATTTTACTAGCTTATCGATGAGAACTTTGACACAGAGATTTTTCCGTGTATCGTCCAGATATTTTCCGAAATAATGTATTTTTTATTTCATTATGGTCGATTCGGTATACCTTCAGGAAAATCAAAAGAAAGCATAGTCATCAGTAACAATTAACATAAACTGAAAGTAATTTCAAAATAATATAGGTATCAAAATATTGCAGCGAGAAAAACAAAAAAATATATTCATTTAATAATAATTATGAACAAATAAGAACATTAATCACGAGCTAAATGACCACTAGAGAGCAATCAATTAATTTCAACACAATCTGACTTCTGGCCATTGATATCAATTGTCTCGAGCAATTAGCAGCCGGCTTCAAATAGCCCAGATTAATATAACTTAATTTGTGTACAAAAGGCAATAAATTATTCTCATCTAATAGCAATATTACTTTGATGAAACGATTTATTTCTTGAGTGTTGCAAATGAATTGATAAACAGCGAATAATCGTTTATTGTGGTGAGCAAGCATTTTTGTCTTTATGATCTTATATTTTTCTTTTGCTATTAATGAGAATGATCCTGTTATTTAAAAGCCTGTTCTCTTTCAGATGTAAAACCGAATTCCTCCTCCTCCTGTGACCCAGCAGTGGGAACATTAATAGGCTGATGATGATGATGAGTTTAATCAATCCATAGATTCTTACTTACATTTATTAAAACCGATAGTAGTTAACTCTCAAGACGAAACCGTGAGAAAGAATCTAGATTCAAAGATTTCAGAAACTAGAGGTAGATTTGAGCTGTTTTGCAAAATTTTGAACCGTGGATTAGTCAAATGGGCAAATTTAAACACAAACGGAGGTATAAATTTATAACGGTGCCGCGTCGTCTTTAATTTGTCCACACCGGTTTAACTAACTGAACTGTCTCATGCAACTCCGGCATTATGCGCCAGTCATAATTCTGCCCCGATGGGCGGACACATACAGCGTCGCGTTGGCATCTACATTGACATTCTAAGCCACCGTTCAACCGAAAATTTTCCGTCCAAATATCACGTGAAAATCTTTTCTTTTTTACTTCATGGGTAACAAGCCTGAGAGGAAGCACCTGGTCCGAACTCAAATTGGATAAAAATAAATGAAATTTAACTTTTCGGCCAGACAATTCTCAGCTGGAACTCGGAGATTGTGATATAGGTATCTTCAGTATATTTCTCATGTTAGTACAGTCACAAACACTAACATGTATTTTAGGTCGCAGTAAGATAGTTATAGCCGTGATGTAGTTATATCCTTAGGGAAATAGCTATATGTCGGAAGATAGTAATATGAAAATAATTTAAAACTATTCTAGTGAAATAAATAATTTTAAGTAATATATTTGATGCAAGAGATAGCGAAGCGAGCTCAAGACTCGGAGAATCCCGACTCGGATAGGTTTGGTTCAAAGGGGTTGGCGGGGTCTAGAGAGCGAGCGAAGCGAGCAAACCAAAACCCCGTTATCCCCTTCGTGTTGGGTTACTTTAAACCCTGCAGACGGAAATTTAATTTTGGTACCCATTAAATTATGATCTATATCTTTTATCAAAGTTGCAATAGTATTCAGCGAAAAAACCACTCTCGTATCTTCCTAAGTATATACATATTAGTGCTCATGACTGTACATTTCTGTCTGGGTACACCTTTGGGATGCCCGTGGAGGTAGGTATAGACAATATAGACATGACGGTTATTAAGTTACCCATGGGAAGGGGTTTTTGAAGTTCTAGGAGAATGGAGATAAATACTTATAAGGCAGTGCCCGCAAAATAAACACAGTCAGAGGAGTCCTGCAGGTCTAGCCAAAAAAATTATCTTTTTATTTTGACCAAATTAACATTGAAAGATCAACAAAGCAGAAAGATTACAAATACAGACTTTTTTTTTTGTTCCTGCCGATGAAAAATACTTTATTATGGTAAAACTTTTTTTTTTTTTGGATCTACACCCACAGGCTCCTCGAGGTCGAAAACTTTTTTTTGAACCTGCATATGACTGTACCAAGAGAAAAATAAACAAAAAACAAACGAATCGAATCGGGGGCGTCGGCCACGGGTGCCTCGACCACTGGGGGCCTAAGCCACGGACCCAGTCCAGTGGCTTGTGGAAGCTTTCCAGAGTTAACCTTTTCGGTGATGTCCTTTGTTTTCATGGTACTGTATGCATTCATAACTCTGTACATCCAATCTCACAATAAAATCTGACATGTCCATAATACGAACAGATTATTACACAATCTCAACAAATAATCTCTCGCATCTCGTTCTTCTTTGATCCAGTCATTTTCCTCAAACATCGCCGAACAAACACGAGTTCCAGAAATCAATTCATATGTAAATACACAATCATAATTTAATATCATACAGTGCAAATATGCGCTAAAGTCGAACGCTATTTCCAAGGAACTATAGTCTCGTATATGAGGACATTGGAGAGGAAGGAAACAGCCTTCCAACATTACGGAAAGTAGGCCTGGAGTTCCGTATACAGCGTGTCACCGTCGCTGATATGTGTTTCAATTCGTATCGGTCGGTTTTATAGGTTGCGGTTCAGAAGGAAAATTGCGCACTGATTTGTGTTAAGGGTTGATTGTTAGGGTTAAGGGTAGTAATGTGGGGTTATTGGGTTGGTGCATTGTTATTTGTGTGTCGATACTTTTATTCACAGTTGGCGTTTTAAAAGATATTTATTCCTCGATTCTCATAATGGTCAATTCCAGTTTCAGTTCATCACAAAATAAGAACATTTCTTTTTTAAACTAAAGATGTTCTGTGAACTGTTATGCTATACTTAAAGGTTACATGAAATACCTTTAGCAGAACGTTATCTTCAGTTTTTCATTAAATTTTAAAACGTTTGTACGGTTTAATTAAATACGGGAAGCATTCTTTATTATACAATATATTTCGCTTGTATTGTATATTGTATATTCTGTATTCCCGACTTCCAAACTCAAATCGTTAATCTCATGTCAGTTCTGAGTTGTGATCGATTTATGAATCATAACAACACTCAATCACTAGGTAATGTCAAAAGGGTGACTACTATGGACAGTGTCCTTTCGTTATCTCTCTTTACTGTTTAATACTTCTGTCATTAATCGTTTTCGACCGTGGAACTAATTTGCACAATGTTGTGGTCCTTGACTTGGACTATTATTAACGTAATCATGTATAGAAATTGTTCAACGACCTACAACGTCACGGCGTTTAGCATCTCACGGTATATCAGTGTTGGTACACATTTATGAATTTTCTATTTTTAGTAAAGTTTTAGTTTTCCAATATCCACACAAATAATCTGAATTAGTAAAATTCAGGTTATTTGTGTTTTATGATTTTTTTGTGACTGCGTCGTTAGTCTTAGTGACTGCTTCTTTGGTCTAGCGGTCGCAAGCGCGACTGCTGAGCATGAGGTCCTGAGTTCGATTCTCAGGTCGGGCAAAGTGTTATTGGGTTTACCATCAGACAATAGGGAATATGCAAGAAATTCAAAGTTTTTTTTTAAGCTTTAAAAATACCTTGTATTGGCCCATATAAACACTGTGGTACACTTGTTTAACTTTCTAATACAACACTTATTTTACGATTTTCTGTAGCGTTTTTTTGGTGAAACGGAACGTAAATTCATAACGCATCCTCGCCGGTAGTGACGTCAAACGCTTTGTGTCAAAGAAACACTTTTATTTGAAAACTATTTAAAGTTTCACAAAGATGTTATTATAATATTGTTATTGCAATGTTTGCTTGAATAAAGCACATACAAAAAAACATGCATATTTATTCTCTGTAGCAGCCACGGAGTCTGGATTTGTGCCCGATTGATGGCAATAGGCTCGTCCCCTATTACATGCGCCTTAAACATAACTGGCAAAATGTGATTATACTATTAGGTACACGTCTGCCTAACCCTTCGGGGATTACAGGCGTTATGTTTATGTTAACGTGAATTTTGAAGGAAATTTCATACATTGCTTGCATAACAAGCACGTGTGGAAACTACATGTGACGCCTGTTAGAAATGTACAGGAAATGATTGACACAAATTGGGCGTATCGCGAGGCTGTCGTTATTGGATATCTATCACAATTTCCCACTAGATGTGAATGATGTGGTTGGGGTTTATCAACGAATATTTTGACTTCGATAATTCCTATAGTAAAGTAAGTACTTAATAGTACCTTTAATTCTTACAAATAAAAATTAGATTACTAGACTAAATTATGACTACTAGACTAGAGACTAGATTATGGTACAATAGGCATGACGACAGTATCAAAAAATTGCAAATCTATTTAGTCCGTCAGTTAGAGTATTGGAAAATAATGGACACGTATTTTTTGTTTTTGTGAGTCAATGAAAATTGACAAAGATAAAACGCATCAAAACTCGGGAGTGGGGTCTAGTGACGTCAGAACTAGCTAAAAATTATACCTAGGCGTGACGTATTGAGAATTTTAAAAGCGTCATATATTCGTCAATTTTGGTTTACGTAACAAAAGAATAAACACGGGTCAAATATTTTTTGATAATCTAACTGACGGACTAATTAGTTTTTTTTTGTCGTCTCGCCTATTAGGTCTTAGAGCTGTTATGGTTTTACACATTTCGCTTACTCTATTCAGCATGAAAACTGAAAATAACATACAATTTAAACGAATGTTCGCGATGCAGTAAGGATTTGTAGCTGTCTTAGTTGAGACCAGACTTTTCACCAAATATTTTACCTTGAGTTATTTTGACGCCATTAAATGGCTATTTTATTGCGACTAAAACGTGAACGTGGTTTGACTGCGCTATAGCAAAAGAAGGACGACATGATCACGATTTTCGCGTGTCCTTATTCAAAGCACCGCTGTATACCTTTTCAAATTAATAGCATAACTGCCAGATGACTGAAGTCGTAAATTTTTTAGGGTTTCGTACCTCAAAAGGAAAAGGTACCCTTGTTCACTTTGACGGACAACCGTCTGTCTGTCAAGACCCTTTTTTCTCAGGAACGCGTAGAAGTATCAAAATCAAACTTGAAAGTCAACGCGATCAAGAGGTATGACCGTTTATGCGACATATTTTCGCATATTTAACGATTTCACTATATATATTATAGGGAATGAAAACCTATAGAGTATTTCCCGTTGACCTAGTATCGTGAAATTTGGAAAGAAACAATGTTTTACAGCACATGAAAACAAACAGAAAACCGTAAATATGTAGTTTAATAACTTATAAACCGGCCTGCATTACGAAGTTTATAGACCAGGTGCGCGAGTCCAACTTGCACTTTTCTGGTTTTTATAATCATTTAACAAAATCTTTTGCCGGTGAAATGGCTGCCAATCGCATAAAATATAACAAAAAGTTCAACGTTCCTCAATCGTTTTGGCGCGAGACTTTGTTAGAAATTCGACTAATTAAAAGTTTTACAAACGGCTTTCTTCGTCGTTAACTTGTATATTTTACGTCGATTAGAGGCGAGTAAGGAAAATCAGCTCGTTACCTGACTTTATGACAAAAGTGTCGACTAATTCGCATTTTCGATCGTTTACAACCCACCCTCGGTTTGAACTGTTCCTATATTTTATCCGCGGATTTAATAAACGACTGGGTGGGTCTGTTATAGTCTGCTATGCTAGCTACCATTTATAATGCTTTATTGCCTAATCTAATCTCCTGTGTCATTGAAGGCAGTGATAGCCTAAGTGGTGTGACCGTCGGACTACCAAGTCATAGGTCTCGAGTTCGAACCCAAGACACGCACCTCAGACGTTTCGGATTCATGTGCGTATTGTATAATTATCACTTGCTTCGGTGAAGGAAAAATACAAAATAACTTACGCTCGTGTGAAATAAATAGCCAATCAGCGTAGTTGAAAACAGGGTTGACCTCGTAAGGTTGAAGTCTCACATCAATGTCAGCCGCCGGATGCAGCATCTTGTTACACGAACAACTACCATCAATACACTTGTCAGGGGGAATGTAACGCTCGCTGCAGATTTAATAGTTTCTCTGAGAAGTTTCCAACGACTCGTCGCCAACAGATGCAGTTAAATAAGAGAATCCTACTCAAGTACCTACTTCCATTTTCACCCATTACTGGCAGTTTTATTCCACCCACAGTTGAGTATAGCCTGCCTTTCCTTTTTTTCATGCTTTCCTGGTCAATGCAAGTCTCAACCGCGTCTTACTCACGTCGTCTAACGGGTATTTTTGATAACTTACTAACAGGTAACGGAAGGTTGCTATCTCTAACTGTTTGACATTTAGCTTACGGACCGTTAGAAACAAAACATCACAGAAAACCTTTCTTTGTTTTTTCTATGAATCACAGACCTCCGAGTAACCTTAACCTCTACGGTCATTTAAGAAGAATATCAAGCACGTTCTAAATAAACAAGTTTGATTTTTTATTGTTCCAAGGGAAACTGAGTATTTGATATTAATTTTAGCTTAATACCTTAACGCGATCCTGAGAAAAAGGGTTTTGACAGACGGTAAGGGTTATTTTTTCCTTTTGAGGTACGGAACACTAAAAAAATTAACGACTTCCGACCGAGATATGGAATTCTAAAAAAGAAATAAGCATGAGCTTTGAAATAAGAATGCGAAAAGTTTAGACAGCTTTAGGCGCGTCCGTGAAAGTGTGAAATATAAAAAATATGATTTCTTTTCAATAATAATCCGAGTTCAAACATTTAAAGGCCTTTTTTTAATAAAGTAGGCTACCAGCTCATATACTGGTATTCTACAGTACCTAGAAAGTTGTAAATAACCGTCGATAAAGACCAGGGAACCAAACATCAAGAGAATGTTTCAGTTCACATTAACAGTAAATAACCTAGCTTGGTTGTGTCAATACAATCTATACCACCATTGTCAATCGTAGGCCATTTATAATGTTTTATTGAGGTCAACACTTGTTACGATTGGTGGCTTTGGTGGTGGAAATGGGAAGTGTTCTAGAGCGATTGGAGAAATTTATAACTGCAGTTGTGACTGTGTGAAATACTCTACACACAATAGGCGAAACGACAAAAAAAACTAATTAGTCCGTCAGTTAGATTATCAGAAAATATTTGACACGTGGTTTTTCTTTTGTTACGTAAATCAAAATTGACGAAGATATGACGCTTTTAAAATTCTCAATACGTCACACTTAGGTATAATTTTTAGCTAGTTCTGACATCATGAGCCCCCACTCCCGAGTTTTGATGCGTTTTATCTTTGTCAATATTCATTGATTTACAAAAACAAAAAATACGTGTCCATTCATTTCCAATACTCTAACTGACGGACTAAATAGATTTGCAATTTTTTGATACTGTCGTCATGCCTATTGAAATGAAGAATGTCAAGACAATCTTAATCGGAGAGTATGTTTACTCAGATTTTACTTATTAGGTATTTCATTTAATTTCGAGACCCTTTAATATTTTGGAAAGCAAGTAAGCAATCTCCTACGAATGACAGCCGGGCAATGCATTGTGCATTGCCCGGCTGTCATTCGTAGGAGATTGGTACATAAGATCAACAATCATAATACCAACATTTAAAATACCAACAATAGAGGGCCATCACAATTTTTCTTGTATTTGAGTGGTTTAAGAGTCTAACACTCAAACACAAGAAAAATTTTGATTTTTATTTTGAGCGCTCCCTAGAGAAATAATCAAACTTTCTCGTGCATATTTTGTTTTTTAATTTTGTGGCTATTTCTAAACCTTAATCACACATCTAAACTGAGATTTTTGATGTGTGATTATGGTTTAGATATGGAATATGATAAGATAAGATATGATATTTATTTTGCAAATATGGGTACATACACGGTGACATAAAAATATAATAGCAACAACCATATTTAACCAAAAGGCATGCAAAAATACAGAAGACACTAGAGATGCTAAGTACATAATAGTAAAGATAGACAATTTCAATACATATAAAGATTGATTAACTATAATAACAATAAATACAATAATTATTCTACAGTCAACTTATTTTGTATTGGAATTAAATTAATAAAATATAAAATAAAAATATAAATTAAATGTAATATTTTTAAAACACTCAAAAACAAGAAAAATTGTAATAGCCCTTTTAAGTATGGTTTTGTGTTATCATTTACCTAACCTTTGTCAATGATGACTATTAACATTACACCTGTATTTGGTTAGGCAGAGGTGTCCCTAAACCCTCATTTTGCTAGTAATGTTTAAGTCTTAGACGTAATAGGGGGCAAGCGTAACGCTATCAACCGGGTTGTAAAATTCAGACTCCGTGGCTGCTACTGATAAATTCTTGATGGGAAAATCTCATATCACTTTGTGTTACTTGGGAATTGAACCCAGGACCTCAGGAAATGATGATAGATTTTATTACGAACCCAATTAACCGATAATATCCCCGTCTCAAATGTTCTTACACAAGAATACCCGGTAGTCGACTATCTTGTTCACGGATTTCGACTTATTTTCCGACTTTACCGGTTGATCATTATCCCTTCCTACATTCCTCATATTTCAGTCACCTCTAAGGGGCGTTTCTTTTGCGAACTATAATATATGAGAATGCGCTCTTTAATTTATTGCTAGGGTTGTTAGCGTATCTATTATTTTCGTCGTTGGTAACTATGAATTTCCCTATTTTAATAAATATCTTTGTCGAGATATGCCTATGTTGAAATGACTGAAAATATTAGGTTACTTCAGTTCAATTTTTTAGACTACGCGGTGGCCATTTGTAAATGGCCACCGCGTAGGCTTAAAGGCAATGGATTAAGGTCCTTCTAACCCTAAAATTAGCAACTCTATTTGTGGTGGTTCAAACTTCGTTTAATATACTGTTAGAATAAAGTTCTAATCAGCTTGCACTACAAAGCGGTAGAAGGACCTTAATCCATTGCCTTTAAGCCTACGCGGTGGCCATTTGTAAATGGCCACCGCGTAGGCTTAAAGGCAATGGATTAAGGTCCTTCTAACCCTAAAATTAGCAAATCTATTTGTGGTGGTTCAAACTTCGTATAATATACTGTTAGAATAAAGTTCTAATCAGCTTGCACTACAAAGCGGTTGTTAAGTCAGTCACTGCGGCCTAATAGTGCGAAATGAGTGGTTTTTTGCGACTTACGAAAAATCTATTAATTGGAATATAAAAATAAAACACGTAAGACCTGTTTTATAGTTAGTTCGGTTAGTATGCAAAGTTTAATGATCTAATTTCAAGTACTTTTTGAATACCAGCGGTTTATTGTTCGATTTAAAGGTAACTTTGGAATTTATAATTAAAGTTTATGGAATCGTGTTTTCGTCACACATAACACTTTGCATTAATCCTCAACTTTACCATATATTTATTTCAAAATTAATGCTGCTGTATTTAAGGAGTAACGGAGGATCATGCTTAGCCATTTGAGGGATATATAGCCCTTAAACTACGATTTTCATTTGAAATACCATTTAAACCAACTGCAGAATACGACTGCCCTGTATGCCTCAAATAATGCCCCCAAAGTGATATATGTGCCGCCAATAACGACGACGTGGAAGTGCCGAAGTTTTAGGCCAATAAAGTTTAAAATACTGTCGGGCTAGCGACTTTAATAAGAAGCCTCGACCTCTAAAAATGTTTGCATACCCCACGTTATACAAAATTGCCCCTAAATAGCCACTTTCTGGAGCCCTGACAGAGCCAGAAGTCGTTAATGATGGCGGGATGAGCTGAAAAAGACCAGCAACCAGTGGTCCACATTAGCCCTCGATTGAAACAACTGAAAGATATGGGGAGAGGCCTTTGCCCAGAAGTGGGATGATGCAGGCAAACAGTATCAGTATTCCAGGTACCAGCCACCATCACCCATTCCCAAGTTATTGGCATCTAGTGAGCTAGAATCCGAAGACAGAGGCTATAAACAGTTTTATAGTTTCTATCAGGTATAATGAAACCATCGTTATCCGTGATGCGGTGTATTAAAGTCGGTGCCTATACGTCCCGTTTACGGGTTTCTTGTTACAATTTTATAGTACAATATAGGAAATAGCGTATAATACAGGAAGGGTGGAAATTGGATTATTTAATTATTTTGTTTGCATTAGGCAATTTGTGCTATCTGATCCTAGATTGTGTATACCACGTATCTGAATTGCGACGTTAGCAAAGTCGGTATATTCTGAAATTCCATCAATCTTTAAGTAATTTAACTAACTTTTATAGGAGCATTATAAAAGTAAAAAAAAACAGTTTTGTCCAAAACTCCACTATTTCTCATCATCGTACATAAGCTAAAAAAAAGTTAAAAATAGGAGTATAAATACAATATGACCTACCAAGTAAATCTAAAGGCAATTTGTTTCCAAGAAAAACTATTTTCACTGCAGCGCAACGTCGAGTTTAAGCACTGGTCAAATTGAGGCGAATCTCACTCGGTACGCATCTGCACGCGTCGATTGTTTCAATTGGTTTCAGTGATTTATAATTCACGTGGCAATTCGCGCCAGTTTGGACACCTTCACCTACATACAAGTTAGTTGAAACAATCGGTGCGCGATTGAAATGCGTCCTGTATCCCGTGCGGGATTCGCCTCAGTTAGGTCACAGCTTTAAAGCTGCAGTAATTTATTGGCAGTCTAGTGAAATATTACACTTCTTTCACTACCGCTCGTTCCACATTTCGGTTGAAAAAGGACAGAAAAAGTGAATAAAATAGGACTTTCCGGGACTTGAAAGTTTTCCTCGACGGGACGAAGAGCCATTAATGTTGGATAAATAAACAGGTTTTAACTATTTGTAGTCTTTGGTGAGGTAACTGAGTATCTCTTGAATACTGGTTTCATAGTCTGTCCTTATAATTACTTTTTACTTCATTACAAACGCTTTCAATTTTGAGTGGTTTTTAGGTCAAGTATTTTTCTTGTTTATAGGTCACTAGCCGATGCTCGCGATTTCGCCCGCCTGCAAAGTATAGACTAAAACCTTCCTCTTGAATCACGCTATCTATTAATAATGAGCAAAATTAATTTCTTTGAAAAAACCCACGACGAACGGTTAAAAAGTAAGTAATTGAAAAAGGATTAATAATTAAAAAAAACCCAAGAAAATCCGTCGGGGGCTGCCATTAAGTGTTTTGCAGTTTTGCAGTAACGTGAGTAATTGGAGATTTTTTTGCGCTATCCTTACACCCTTAATGGGTAGGCCGTGCCCCTACAGTGGGGACCTTTAGAAGTTGATGATGATACTTATTTTTATTTTTAAATTTAAAATATTTATGGCAGCCCCTGACGGATATTCTTGGGTTTTTTATTAAGTTAGGTTTTTTAAAATTATTTTATGCTTTTTCAATTACTTTTTAACATCGAGGGGGTTTTTAAAAAAAAAAATTTTGTTCGTTATTTTAAACTTTTTAAAGAGCATCAAAATTGGACTAGTAAGTAGTTTTAAAGATAAATGGCAACATGGATTTATACAAACAAACACCCTCTCACCCCAAACGCATATTATACCGTCTCCGTTCCGTCGTGGGTAAAATTACTGGTATTCAGCTGCATCCGATTAGACTGGAAGCCGATCCCAAGTCTGGACAAGCTTTTATGAAAGCTCATTTACTAAAAGATTTATTTTCTTCTTTTCAGAGCATTTTTATAAAAACCTATTTTTTAAAAAGGTTTTTTTAATTAATAATTTTATTATTAAATTTTTAGTTTTGTCGTAAACATTGAACTCGTATAAAAATTCCGTGTGCGCGCCATTAACCGTTGAGGACTTCCCTCGTGAGAAGACAATCCTGGCTGTAGGATCAGTAGGCCTATTACGTATCTTTCTGATATCCAGTGACAACCGAGAATGTCATAATATTGGTATTACGTATCGCACTGAGTGGATATCACTTTACGGTGACTAACAGCCCGGGTACGGTGTAACGTCTTTCACGAAAGCCACTTCAAACTCAGTTGTTATCAATTTGTGGTCCACTATGCTTACTAATCGAAATAATATATCTATCTCGCGAGATTGTAAACTCTCGAAAGATTGTAAACACGGAACGCACCTCGCGCGCTGATTGGTTGAACGTCAAGTGCCCCGCGCCGTCATATTTTTTTGTTAATTCGTTTATTGTCGAATGTAAACGAACAATGTTTTGGTGATTGTAAATTGATTTCGTGTTGAAAATAACTCACAGCTTTAGAATTCGTTTTATGAAATTGTGGTGGAAGTAAAATTAATCTGTAAAGAAACAAACAGAACAGCCTACTATAGATTATAATTTAACGGTATTTACAATTTCTCGGTGACAGTTAGACTCGGCGAAAACGGGCCACCAACCACAGCCACCGGTAGCTGTCGCGCGCTACCGCGAGTCGCCGAGAATGCTGTAGCGAGTGGCCGCTACCGGCCACACGTGTGCGGCGAGTTCCAACAAAATGTATGAAAAAGCACGTGAACTGCTTGTCGCTGGCTACTGGTGGCCCGTTGGCGCCGAGCTTTACATTAAATTCAAAATTTTGTCATAGAGAACGACGAATTCTAATTTAGTGACGTTCGAATTCTATTATAATGACGTTCGAATTGTATTATATTGACGAACGAATTTCATTATAATATTGACTTCCGGATTTTTTGCTATATTTTATATCGTGGATTCAATTAGTGAAACGATCCATACAAAACGGCACTTATTATTATCCTACGAATCATTGCACTGTGTAATTTAATACGAAATCTCGTCTCTATGAGATTCCATACCTGAACGTTCTTCCATTATGTGAAGGCAAAAGGCATTTTTGAATTATTGGATATTAATTTCCTTCTATGCCACCGATAAATTGGACGAGAGAAATATTATAATATTTTATGAAAATATCTATACTCCTGTACGTTATTCTGAGTATTCTGACATTATGGTTTTCGCATACATATAAATAATTTGGTTATTCGTACTTGTAGCGAAATTGTGTGATATCACTTCTGAGAAGGCTTTTTTTGCCCTTTGGTCTATAGAACATGTCTATGTCATGATATATTAAAACTTTTTTGTAAACATCCAAACAATTGTGTTTAACTTTGACTCAATTTGTGTATTGTGTTCGTAAATTATTACATAATAACAGTTGCTCGGGTCGATCTTTAGGTTAAGCCGCGCTCGCCTAGGTTGGTCCGTGGATGGATATCCACCGTTAACATATCGAGTTTCTTCTGTGCCTCGGAAAGCTTGTTAAGCCGTTGGTCCTGGCTGTCACTTTTAGATCTTCGACAGTCGTTACAGGTAATCCGAATGTCTGACAACCAGTCTTACCAAGAGGTATCGTATTACCCAGTACTAAACTGGGTTTTGAAGGTCAAGTTTATTAAAATCTATGACACTACATTTACTAATATTTGCTGCAATCTAAAAGAAGTTGTGGTCACCCTATTTCCTAATTCAGAGAATAAAAATATTAAACTCGATTTTCTTATACATTATAGGGTCTTTTATTTTCTTCCTGGTATCGAATTTGTTGCACAAATAATTTCACAAAAATACACTATTTTGTGTTTGTCTTATCTTTAATACGTTAAGTGTAATAAAAGTAAAACAAAAGAAATGGAGGACTGAGGGCCTGAATTTCTATCAAGGTCACCTTCAAAACCACAAGAAGTGGGGACCTGTTCATGCTTTCACAAATTTTCACAATTTATTTAGTAGCATATACGATTTTAAGTAGTAGCTGTAAGTAATGGTTTAATTTTATTTGCGTAATAAACTTTTACGTGTATGAGAATTGAGGGCCCATTTTGAACGTAAATATACAAAGTAGGTCAGCGTTTTGCGATAAAATTTTGTTTTCACTAATTTTGTTTGGCAATAGCTTAGACTAGTTGGCATAAATACTTTTTCTGTAGTGTTCATAATTTATCAGGTACAGGCGGGCCCTCAATCCTATATGTGAGAACTGAGGCCCCAAGTTTGCAGTCCCTAACTCGCTTATTTGACTTTCACAAAATCTGATTCCAACTTTCACAATAATTCTTCGGGAATGTTCACTAAATTCTAAGCACATATTCAATTTTTTTTAACAAAGTGACGCTCAGACCACCCGCATATTGGTATTCAGCTGCATCTAGTTAGACTGGAAGCCGACCCCAACATAGTTGAGAAAAGGCTAGGCAGATTGCGTATTTGTAATATGCATACTTTTTATGTATTCCGGTAGATCCTGGGAATATCAGGGAATATCAGCGCCCACAGCAGCTGGTATCAATGACGATACTCTCACTGCACACTACCTACAAATTATGTGATTTGAAAACTGATTGAACAAAAACATACGTTGCCTCCGACTGCGTGTTTTACGATTAAAAGAACACTCGTTCGCATCTTTTTATTTTAATTTACTTTATAAGGTACACACGGCGCCACAACAAGCTATAATATCCAGTGTAACCTGACCTCGCTTTGTATATGCTTCCCGTACAATGAGAGATCACCTTAATTAAGTTTTGTCGCTTGATTGATAGTCGTACGTAAAGGATTTTAATCAAGAGTTTTAATCAAGTTGTTGTTTCAGACAAGAAGTGAAACGTGGAAGAATTTCAGCTCTTGTCAACAACCCCTGCAGTCAATGAATATCTCATGAATGTAATTCTATTAACAAAGGAAACATTTCGACGATATCACATACACCCCGTGCATGGGGTAAGATTATACCCCATATCCACACAGGTCACGTCTGAAACATTCAGTGTGACCGAGACTGGGACCCACATATAAAATAATAATATCATTCGTTATACTGTGTATTGTAAAACGATCCGTCTGTCCGTACGTGTTATAATAAGAGGAGAATATTATTGTACTTGAGTTGAGCTCGCCTTGAGCAAGCGTGGTGATCAGTGATCAATTGGTTATGTGATTATTAGTTTTATTTTTTATTTGTCAATTTAATATTATTTACATTATTTGATACATAATAATGTTAGTATCAATAAATTATTAAGCACATTAATAATTTATTGATACTGACATTATTTGATACTTTGTGCTTACTAATTTATTGATACTGACATTATTTGATACTTTGTGCTTAATAATTTATTGATACTGACATTATTTGATACTTTGTGCTTAATAATTTATTGATACTGACATTATTTGATACTTTGTGCTTAATAATTTATTGATACTGACATTATTTGTTAAATTTTGCATGCCAAAACTCAGGCAGAATGTACCCGGCTCACTATATTTTCTAACAACTTTATTGTACAAATACCTACATTCTATGTGAATAAATGATTTGATTTGATTTGAATTGCTCGTGCCTTATCTGTAGAAAAATAGGCCTTTGCCCTACAGTGGGACAGTATTATTATTATTGTAGTTAGAAAGATATGGATTATAATAGAATTTGGTTTCGTGTTTCAGTATTTATTTTTGTAAAGCTTTTCAATCGTCGAAAAACAAATAAAGGCTAAGGATAAGTCACTAATATTTAGTCACTTTGTAAGTAAGTAAGTAGGTACCTAAGCTACGGAGTACCAACATTTAATTTTTGACAATAATTGATTGATTTATTGCTAGAGCTATCGTCTGGCTTACCTACAGTTTAGGTCCAGGCTCAATCGCATGATTATAATTATCGAATGAACGAACTTCTATAGAAAATTATTATACCCTTTTCTCGAATGATTTATCAAAAAAATCCTTTGTTCTCAGTTTATTAAAGAGCTCTTGTCGAAAATTGTCGTCCAGAATATGTCCGGATACAGTGGTCTAGTCGTATGTTTATCAAGTAGAAGTATTTCGAGAATAAACAATAAAGATTTAAAAAGTCCAGTGTAAATAAATAAAAATTTTTAACTGTTCTATAAAATTAAGTGTTGTCCAATATTTAACTTTCTCGAAAACTTCTATTTTTCTACAGTAAAAATCTCTGCATTTTTACTTTGAAATGATAATAATATTATAAAACTTTAGTACGCTAAAAAAATAATACTGTCTTTCAAGTTCATTTCTAAATAACTTGGCATGACCTTTCTGCGGGACGGTATTATTACTAAACTTATTCTTGAAACACTTGTAATCTGCAAGATTAAAAGCTTAGTTCTGACAAATGAAATCATCTCTCTCACGGTGGAACTCGGAATGAGTCAGACGCGAAACGCCGTGAGGCACAGTTAGTCGTAATAGTCTAAGAACCCGTGTAACATTTACCTTTACTCATCTGATACCAAATGTAAAGTAATTTAATTTTTAATCATTGATTATAATTATAGGGGTAAGTCCCTAGCTTTTAGCTACAATATGTACTTAATGAGAGTTAGAATGAGACATAGCACTTTTCCTGCCCTCTGTGACGCAAAAGCTGCAGTCAAATTGATCTGTGAACTGCTCCGGACGCGACGATGCTGAGGAAATGGAGAAGTATTGAACCTCCACACAAGGAAGTTTGAAGCGTAAAGAACAAGACAAAGTTAGTTTAGGGGTATTTCTGATCTCTTAAACTGGGTTTCCATTGTTTTCAGAAAGGTATTTATTTATTCGTTCATCCTCTCACTCGAAGCCCACAACATTGCAATCACACCATTGGAGCAAATATAGATGCAGAATAATTAAACATTCTGATGGATTTTATCTATTCTGTGGATAGTATGTAATTATGTATATATTTATGACTTTAGGGGTCCAGCAAAAGATTAAAGAAGCCTGATTTTAGCCTGGCTCTTGTACCACAGTGACAATAAACACGGGAGACGTATTTCACGCTAAAGATTTTCCGTGTCTACAGCGCTTTAGCCATTTGTTATAATTTCCTGACTAAATACGCCTTGGTAAGACCATAAAAAACATCCTTTTGTAAATTGTGACAAATTATTATGTCTTGGACTCAAAAAGAACGTAATTATGGTAGCGAGTTCAAAAGAGATGTGATGGTATTTTTGGAATATCATTGTTATTTATTTTGTATGTTATATATTCAATTAAAAACAAAACTGGCTTGACTTTCCAAACAAATGGGATAAATAATTTTTGGAAAATCATGATTTTTAGTATTCAAAACAATGTAACTTAACTTTCCAAACAAACCGAATGAATAAACCAGGAAATTGTTGATTCTGCGAAACGAATATAATATTCGTACGTTTTTTTTAGAACTCAATTTTGGTTTTCTGATGTTTGTAATAATAAATTGTTTTTTTTTTTTTAATTTAATGTAGGTTTAAAATAATTAGGTATATTTTGCCCATCACAATAATTAGGTATATTTTGCCCTTCACAATAATTAGGTATATTTTGCCCTTCACACAAAATCGAAAATCACGAGCAGCCGAGCACAGCCTTGAAAAGAAGAGCCTCAGGGCACCAGTTCCACTCGCACTTGACTGTTTTAGGTAGATTTTGTCAGGAAAAATCCACCTTTTGGTATTGCACCTAAAGTCGAGTATTCCGAAAATTTCACCATAGGTCTAGAGCCCAAATCAACCACTGGTTAAAAAGTATATATTTATGTATACTGTGGCTAAATTTTGCTTGGCGCCCCACATACATACATGTGGGGCGCCAAGCAAAAATTTTCCACACTCTACAGGTCGCAATTATGCACCGATTGCTTTCAAACTTAACCCAAAAATTGAAAGGGTCAAAACTTAGGTTAAGTTCATGAAAGGGCGGAATTCGACCATGGGGGGCGGCAAGGGGGCGGTTTTTCGAAAATCAGTTTTTTGGCCATAACTTTTTTCCTTTGGAAAATTTTTGAACCGTTTAATTTTTTTATCATTCAGAGTAAGAATACGGACAACTTTAAAATTTAAACTTTTTTGATGCAACCCCTAACTTGGGGAGGGGGGTCAAAATTTCCAAAATTTTTAGACAATTAAATTATATCTCCGAAACGGTAAACATTTTTACAGTTGAATATATATTTTTTTAAAGTAAATTGTTTACTCTACAATTTTTACTTTTAAAGTTTAGCGATAAAACTTATAGTTTTCGAAATAAAAAATAATGACTGAAAAATTGAGGGTGTTTCCATGCTAAACTCTTATGGGAGGATTTTAAAATGTATAATGTATAACCATTAAGACGTGAAATTGTCAAACATCAACAATTTCGTTGCCATGACGACCAAGTCTTTTGGCAACTGACGTATTCATAAAGGAGGTAAGTACTTCTAACAAAAACAAAAAATGTCAAACAAAAAATCGGCCAGCACAGTTGTGGCTAGCTATAGCCTCTGAATTTCCAGAATAACTATGGGTGGAACCTTCTTCGAAATCTACCTTCTCCTGCGGCTTGCCGATCTTTTCCTGTATCGTGGGTGCGACCCGTAACAACTCCCTGTAGGCCATACAATTTTTGTTTTCCGTGCGGGAATTAAACCCGCGACACGCAACGCAGCAGCCAGTCGCTCTGCCGTTGCGTCAACCGTGCCGTTAGTTGTTTAACTCAAAATAATATTTGTGCATGTTCAAACTTCGTCTCCTTAATAGGTAGGCATTTTAGTTATATTCAGTATTTTAGTTGTCTGAGTTTTTCAGTGTGAGTAGATGACAAAAAAAAACTAATTAGTTCGTCAGATAGTTTTCAAAAAAATATTGGACACCATATTTTTTCATTTTTCACGGAAACAAAAAATTAAGACGATACAGTTTGTCGAAAACTCGTGTGACGTCACATTTGAGTACATTTTTACTCAAAGGTGACGTCACAAGCTCCCACTTCTTTGTTACATTTTATCTTCGTCAATTTTTCTAAATTTGATAAAACAAAAACACACGGTATCCAATGTTTTTCGATAATCTTACTGACGGACTAAACAGAATCATATTTTTTTTAGTCAGTCTTCATCGCTATGGTGTAAGTTTACCATCATGATTATTTTGGATTTTAATAATCTATTAGTAATTTCTCCTCACTCATGAAATTATAAGTAGGTACCACCTTATTTAACTGATTTGTTGTCCTAATGGGAACAAAGCTACTGCTGAACATGTGGTCCTGGGTTCGATTCCCGGGTCGGGCAAAGCGTTATTGAGTTTTTCCATGAGGAATTTTTCAGTAGCAGCCACGGAGTCTGGATTTATGCCCGGTTAATAGCTCTCGCCCCTTGTTACATTGGACTTAAAACATAACAGGCTAAATGTGGGTATATTATTATGTAGCCTATCCCTAACTCTTCGGCGTTTACAGGCGTAATCTCCTGAGCAAAGGCCTCTCCCCATTCCTTCCACTTCTCGCGATAGTGTGCTTCATCTCGCCAATTCACCAGGAAGCCATCCAAAACGACCCACCATCTTCTCCTGAGTCCCGCGACCCCGTCTAGCTGTCTCAGGGCTCCAGTCCTGCGATATTCGGGCCCACAGCTGTGGGCATCCGACAGAAATGGCGTTTATGTTACCTTATTTAAATGAATTCCAGCTAAAAAACAGCAAACTTGCACAACTATGTTGTAAAGATCGTAATGGCAGGTCCTCAAGATAAGCCGGCGTCCCAAACATCAACACGTTTACTGTCGCTTAGGCGTCCGTTTTAATCTGTAAGCCGTAGTCTGGCTATAAAAATAGTTGTAAACCATACTATCATAGATGGACTAGTTTAGTTGCTGCAGTGATATTGGCTAGAACGGGCGTCGTTGCAGCCTTAACTATTCTATGGGTATTAATACAAACAACACAAAAGATAAATAAAATTATCTTCTTTTTCTTTTGATTCGACCTCAGGTAGTAACAATCGATAGGATCTTTTGTAAGACACAATAATCAACAAGCAAGTTTTATGTTTATCTTCAGATTAATTTATTTTCAACTCTATGAAACATCCATCCATCCATTTAGTATTGGGTTTTTCAATCAGGGATTTCAGGGCAGTAGAAGTTACGGAGTCTGAATTTGTGCCCGGATGAGGACAATAGGCTCGCCTCTTTTTACATGAGACTAAGGCCCCTAGCACACGACGCATTTTAAACGCGCAGACGAACCGCGTTTCAGAAACGCGCGTTTTCTGCGCCGCAGATGCCGATTTTTGCTTTTTTGTATATTATATTGTCTGATTCAAACGCACGTAAAAGGCGATACAAACGCGCGTTCGAAGCACGTTTGAAGCCCATGCAAAGGGTCAAAGCCAGCGTACGCAGTGTTGTCTCAACCGACGCCATTGTACAACTGACGAGGAGTCTCTGACCAAAACGCGGAAGCTACAAGCGACTACAGCGCGTCTGTATCGCTGTATCTGCGCGTATACGCGCGTTTCACGATCGCCCCGTGTGCTTAGGTTACAAAGTTGCGTTGCGCAAATCTCTGCACGTCATCTGCGCGTTTAAAATAGGTACACCGTGAGCTAGAGGCCTAAAACACAACTGAGGAAATGTAGGTGTACACTTCTGCCTAACCCTTCGGGAATTACAGGCGTGATGTTTTGGTATGTTACAAAATAAAACACAAAAGTTATACAAACAATTTATTTTCTCTCCGTTTGCTGATCTAGCATTTAAGTAGACATCAACAATGTTTTTAATCATTACTTCATTATGTATAGAAGAAAAGTATTGTGCGATCTGAATAACTTTAAGAATTTCCCTTCAAACAGTCTTATTATTATTTACATATAGAATAAATTCACATTAGTATCAGTGAAAGTTTTATATATGAAAGTTACAAAGAAATATAGTAGACGAACTAATTTTATAAGACATTTAAATGAAACACACAAAATTAACTTTAGGTATAGTTTCATAATCTCCAATTCGACTATTACAAAAAATACAAAACTTCCTTTACCTGATTTGATACTAAAACATCTCGTTAACACGATCCCTATTCATACGTAGTATAAATATTAACGTTATACAATATTACTATTCTTCTGGGAAAATTATTTACACAAACATTCGTATCTCCCGAAGAGGTAGCTGGAGACCACAAAGTTCTACGTCTATATTCTTGGCACAATTGTTTTTCAACGTCCATAACTCACATTCACACACTATTGAATCATTTACAGAAATCAGACCCGAAGCTACTGGTCCACATGTACTTAAACCTAATATTTCTTCTCTAAACCATCAAACAACTAAACATGTCTTTTAACTGGAAATGCACACTTTTGGTTACAATGATGTCTATGTTCCGGGGATAAATCCAAGTGAACGACGTTTACTGCCTTATCAAAGGTCACCCTCGGAAGTCATCGCGTCAACGTCACTTCAGTGTCACTCGAGCTCCTCGAGCTCTCTTTAATAACGTCGAGTTCTCTATTAGATAGAGATGAAGTACGAGAGAATTTATGAGCACTATAGTCACTTTTTTCATCATGAATGTCATGACCACAACCGTTACCGTAGTCTTTGATTTCATCGTCATCGTCTTCCACAATATCATTCACTTCAACTTCTAATAAATTATCGTGTTCTTTTTGTCCGTAAGAGTTGAAGCTTCTCTCGTGACTTAAACTGCGTATTCTATCCAGATTATGTTCTAAATTTTGCAAATCATCGTCAACACCGGGCGAATCATCGAACTTCCACTTAATATTTGAATTAAAATGTTCCATACCAGGGTACATACTTATGCTATTACTTCTATGCCCGAAAACCGGACAATTTCGGAACTCTCACAACTCCGGATGCCTACCGTTACAAGTCTTGTTGAAGTTTCCCTCATCTAAGCTTAAATTGGAACGAGAACGACCGCATTCCAGACCAGGACTAGGTCTAAACAGGCACATGTCAGAGCTCTTCAATCTACACTGACGAGAACAGGATTCAATTTGAAAGGCCGATCTATCGAGGTGTCTGTAATCTGTTGGGCCATAGCCGTCGAAGTATCTGGGGTCTTGTTTACAAGCGCTGCTTTGGCAGCCAGTTCCTTTGAAGGAACCAGAACATCGTAGAGGATCTCGATGGCATGCCTTCTGAATGGCGTGAAGGGATGAAGATGATACAGTACGTTCTAATATTTCACCCCAATATTTTTCTCCGAGGCCTTCAAATTCCCCTTTTGAATGTAGACCATCAGACGTGACGGGAGACCCACAACATCCTGTTGTAGGCTTTTCGTAGCTCGGGTACGATTTTGATCTCCGACAGCAAACCTGTAAGAAATAACATTTTAGTAAAGGTTCCGATCCCCTTACTAAAGGTCCAAGTCCAACGATCCCCTGAAGGTCCAAGGCAAAGAAAATCCAAGTGATCCTACAGGTTCTTTTTATTTTACTTATCCGAAAAGAATTTGTAAAAAGTTTAGAGGTCTAATAAGTTCAAATGACAAATGTTGTGTCTGGAAAGCTATTATAACTGTCCGACAGGTATTGTCGTGTTCTTGTATTTTGCAAACTGCAAGATGTGGGATGTTTAGTTCGTCATATGATGTGCCTACAAAGCTATTATATTTTCAGCTGAATTGAAACTAAAATTATTTATATTTCCTAGATGGTGGAAAGTGGTTAAATTATTGGTAAAAAGTATTATAAAGTTTTAAATAAAACCCTACAATGACTGTACTTACGTAGTATTGTAGTAATTCGTGACTAATCCTCCTAAAGTGACTATTTAATAGCCAGTACAGAAATGGGTTCCAAAAACTGTTGCTTAAGGCCAACCATGTGACGATGAAATCCAGCGAAGGTGGAACCTGTATGAGAAAACTCGAATTAGTAAATATATAAAAACTAATTTTAAATAATCTAGCCCCATAATTATTTTGTCTCCGCGTATCCAGTTCAAAACAGTTTCAATTTAGTTCTAAAACAAGAGTGTTATCTATTTAAACGAACAATTCAAAATCGCTACCAAAAAAAATTAAAACACGACAATGCACAATTGAATTTTATACGTCTCGTTATTATCTACAAAGGCTTTCGTTATTATGCAGTACAAGAGAGAAGCAATAAATGCTTTCAAAGGAAGACACTGCTCCGAAACATTATCCTTTGGTCAGGCAAAAATGATAGACAATTTGTAATCGACATGTTTAGTAAGGAAGCTTTTAAGCAACGGTGTTTTGTAGTATCTCATCGATGATATCTATGTCGGAAATATAATAATATGCTTCGAGGATGACACCTTTGAAGCCTTATAAATAATTACGTCTAAAAATATAAAGGGTGTAAATAGACCATTAACGAAGCTGAAAGGCACTTGTCCTCTCCGTCATTGAGATATTTTTTTTTGTTCTGGATCATACTTTGGGAACCTAACGGAGATATTGGAGGTGAAAGTTCCAACTTTTTCACGTTTTTTTTTTTTTAGTTTTTAAGGTCATAACTTTAGTTTAAATACCTCCATTACCCGTTTACTATTAAATGCGTCCATCAGCACAATGTTTTAAGTGCGTTACATTGAAATTACCGTGAAACGTAATTTTTCACCCTATAAAATAGTCGTTTCCTAGTAATAAGTTACTTCGTTTGATGTACACAATGCTTAGTTGACATCTATGTACATAGAATGTAAAGGACATTGATGCGCAAACCGTTAATTTGAATTTAGTAGAAGATTCTAGACCCACCGGTTTTGAAATGGTTCCATGGTCTAAATTTTGTCAGTGTAAGTATTGTACTTTTGTACAAAACAGCAAATTGTTTATAATGGCCGATGAAAATTTTCTAATCATCATCAAATGTACTTTATTGATGGCAACAGTTTGCGCTTCGATGTCACTTACAGCGTGTTTAGAATACAATTTTAGTGACACAAAAGATACAGCTATGATAAGGCGTAGGAGCTGCTGCTGCGGCTGCTGAGATCCTCAAACGGCGCAAATACTGTAACCTTATTGGTAACTACAACTTTTAGCCGTTTGACGTCCGGGTCGAAACGCTCGGGTCATGGGTCCGAGTGCGCGTCTCCTTTTTAAAGAAATCTCTCACCGACTTGTAGACACTTCGCATGACCAGAGGGCTGGCTCATTATTTAGCCAAAGAATTAGCATTTCCATTCAACGTGGCAATGATGCCAGTCTTCTGGGCACGTTTCCGAATGACAGCGATACGGAGGAGTACTTTGACGCCTATTGACGTCGTTGTATATATGTAGGTACTTACTTTTAGTTTTAACTTTTGTAATTATACCTATATAGTTCTAGTTGTAGTATGTATATAAAGTACCTAAGTTTCGCTTTTGCTATGATAACCAAATAAATATTAGCTCCAAACAATATCAAAGCAAAAATCCATACCTTGCACCCGGTACAAGCCGCAACCACTTCCTGAATAGTAGCCGGAGTGACCATAACGATGAAACCTAATGACATTGCCGCCATAGTCCGTGATGTACTCACACTATGTGGTCTTACTGGGGCTTGAATCTGTACCGCAGAAAATTATATCGTCATCATTTGTTACTATAATGTTTGCTGATGGAATACTGTTCTAGAGCTTTATAGAAAGTGTTGTTGCTGTACATATTACGAAGTAGGCAACTAGCCATAAATACGAAATAACACGACACAATTCGTCTAGAATGATATGACATGAAAGGAGGTTTCTGATGAGATGACAAGTAATAGAGAAGTGTCGAAGAAAAAGAAGACCCCAAATTAATTGGGTTATGGGCAAGATAATAATGTTGGTGTTGGGCAACTAGATATAATGACGGTTGGTATTAATTAATTATTTTTCCATCAAGGGCAAATTCCACCGTTGGTGTTACAAAACTTGATCAACTCTGCTTAAAGACGTGAATGCCAAAAAAATAATTTTGCTTGAATTGCGTTCACTTTGTGCTAGTTAAATCAAAATTGAAGGTCTGAACTCAGTTAAAAGCGTGACATAAGTTCAGCATGAAACGATCGCGTTCATTAGTGAATCTTACTGCTTTTACTGCTGCTATATCGTGGCTCATTTCATTATTCACAAGAACGTCAAAATCTCAAATTGAAAAACTTACTTCACTTTTACGTATAAAAGAGAGAGATAACTAATCCAATCTCCACAGCAATCTCGATTTATAAAGCAAAGTCGTAATTCTAGACTAATGTTTCACTCGATCTAATACAATCTCAGTGAGAACGCGGCACTTAAATCAATGAAGCCGGGAGAGCGTCAACCGTACTTAAAAGGAAAGACAATATATCATAACTCCAGTATATCGGTAACGAAGTTTTGAAAAAAAAAGATAGGAAAGGACGAAGCTCACGGGATAATTTTATTATTTTTGATGCAATTACTGTGAGCGAGATTTTATTTATTATCTTGATTTATAAAAGTTACTTTTTCGTGTAATGAATGCTTATTGTATTTTATATTTTATGTAATGGAGATATATTGCGGATAGGCCATACCAAGGTATTCTCGTAAATTATGAATATACGCTACGTGACCTGTTTAAGGAAACAAATATTTAATGTAATCATTGTGGAAATTGTTTATTGTAGAATTCCACGAACTATGTCGGAAAATAAGATAATCATTGAGTAGTATTTTTTTTTAAATTGTGTGTTAGCAGTATAGTATGGTTCAGAAACATCAGATATGGATTGTTGAATGTTGATAATGCAGGTTAGATTGAACTACATATATCATATCATAATTATCAAAGAACATACTCCTTCAGTTCATTCATTTACAAATTTTCACAAGCTTCCGTGTTTTTGAATTTGTGAGTTTTCAGCACCTATAGTGTTGAAAACTCACAAATTGATCAAGGTAAGGAATAACTATGGGTATAGAATTCTCTCAGACATGAACCAACAATCTTTTAAGGTTGACTTGCAAAATATGGAAAGGATTATGAGATTGGTCCGTAAAGATTGGCTGAAGATGAAGTTAGACGACCTGCATGCCTTTGTCCAGCAGTGGCCTGGTATTAATACCTAAGCTCAAAATAACAGGATTTCTTACCACCACTTCATGTTCGCCATGCGACGTTTTCGCACACGGTAGAGGCACTCCGTTGGGTCTCGAAGGTTCTGTATCATATTTCCCTCTGCCTTTGCTGACGTGGAACCCAGAACCGTAGCAGTACATCAGTGCCATAGTTGTAGGAAAGTAGTATGCGCAGCATGATAGAATCCTGGTACAGAAAATACAGAATGGGATACAATATTTTTCTTTACACAGTGTCTCTCTTCTCTCAATATTTTGTTTTTGTTAATTTTTATACTGTGTGCATTTGTGGCATGTGCCAAACAAACGTATTTTCTTTCTTTTTTTCTTTCTATTTTTCTTTCTTTCTTTGAAGTTGCCTGCCACTTTCATAAAGTTACATATTATAAAACACTGCGGTCTATCATTGCGATGGGTGCCCAACAAACAAAATAATCTTGAAATGCGATTTTATAATGCTATGTGGACTTATAAAGCTCCGATGATGGTTTTAGTCGTTGCTACTGCGCTTTCAACAGCATAAATACATGCTGTTTTTACTCAAGTACGTTTAATCCTATAATTTGTTCTTATCTTGGATTTGGTATCACATTTCCCGGCAAATATAGGATCAAGACTCCTATAAAAGCATGAAACAAGAGTAATTGCACTCAAGAGTAATTACTCTACTAACTTATATGCGCCTATAAGACCATTTAAATCTTAATATATCTTAATTCTCCTGTAGGAGCATGTGCCAGGCATATATGCACTGAGGATCAGTTACTCTTGTTATTTTTACTTATAACCTCATTTATGCTATTATTATATTATGGCCTATTTAAGTAAATTAAAGTTACATTAATGTAAATCATTTATGGTTTGGTTTTACATAAGCTTAAAAGTAAGCGTTAAATGAACTTCATATCCATGTTTTAAAAACAATGAATCACCAAGATTATGACAGCACTTGTTAGGATAAAATGTTCTCTCGGTATATCGATTTATTGTATGCCGTTTTAAACCTAGACATATTTATATAGGCATTCCACAGTAGTGTTATTGTCCAAGTATGTAATCTTAAAGTTCTTAAACAATCCTGGTTAAAACTCTTAAGAAGCCACTTTTGCTTGTAACGACCAGTACAGGCGAAACTCGCTTTATATAGTTTCGCAAATTCCATTGTAGGATTTGACATCAGCCATTTTGATTAGGTTTTGAGATAACCCAATATAGAACCACTATACTTATATCACACTTGGAAATGCTCACCAAGATAATGGCAGCTGCCTTCATAATATTTATTTAATATTAATTAATACTAAAATGTAAATAGGCAAATTTCAAGAGGCGCTTCAAAATTTTAATCAAAACCATGATAGATTTTACAGAAAATTTACGTTCCCCTACGAATAAGCTATAAGACTAAGAATTTGACAACAGTAACATTTTGTTTTTCTACTATGGTTGACATGAATAAATTCTGATTCATATAATATCTCTCAAGATGTTAAAAATATTATTTTACAGAGCACAACAATGCGCGATACACACACTACGACTGTTCACAATATGTGCTTATAGCAGCATTTCTAGGCGCATATTAATTTATTTTTTACTATAACTTACTGAGATTTACAGGAGTAATTGCATTGACGTAATTCAATTACGGGAGCAATATGGGCGTATATGGCATTCCAGCGGTCTAATATAAATACGTTATAAGTACAAGTAGACTTACTAGTGGGCCCTTTTCGCAACTTATATGCGGATGCAAGTCTTCTATAGTCCTCGATAAATGATGGTTCTAGGATAGTTTAAAAACCACTTTTTACTAGTTGCGTGGCTTTCCCGTTTTGGTTGAATGTTACAGTGGCCTTTAATAGGTACTGAACCGTAAATAGTTTTTATTAAGAACAGCTTATTAAATTAAACCCACTAAGAATATTTGGTTTCGTAGTAAGAGTTCTGTGATCTTATAATATGTATTTTCATTAATTCTAGAAACTTTTTGAATTGATAGCAAATCATCCTGTGTGCATTTATTAAGGCAATTACTTATTTTATTTAAAACAATACAGAAGACATAAAAGACGACACGTCAGACATGTAAAGATGAACTAAAAATAATCGGTCCCTACTCACGTAAAAGAATCACTCACCTGAAAGCCACTCTGCTATGGAAAACATCGCAAGCCATGAGTCCGGTTGAGTTAAAGTAATATCCAGATCTTGGTAGCACCATAATAGCGAATAGAGACACTGACAGTATCCAAGTTATACTTATTACTAAGACGCAACCCTGTGGTAAGAAAGAAAAACGGATTATTTCAATGAAAAAAAAAACATTGATAGTATTTTGTCACAAAACGAAAATTGAACGAAAAAAACAATACTTTATGTAAATAATTTATACTTTTTTTAATTAATACGTTCGTGATTAGGTAGTGATGTTTATTTACAAGATAGAAAATGGACTGCCTCGTCAATCTAGTGGTTGAGCATGAAGTCCTGGGTTTGATACCAAAGTCGGGCAAAATGTTATTTTTGGGATTTTCCATCAGGAAATTCTCAATAGCAACCACGGAATCTCGATTTGTGCCCGGTTGATGGCAAAAGGCTCGCGCCCTTTTTCATGGGACTTAAACATAATTGGCAAAATGAGGGTGTACTATTAGTTACACCTCTGCCTAATCCTTCGGGGATTATAGCCGTGATGTTATGTTATGTTACAGAAAATAGCTGAACAAAAAACCGACGAATAAAATAATATCCTATATTATTAGTTTCTAGTCCAAAAACAAGTTTACATAATTATGTAATACCTAATTCAATAAAGTGACCTCGTCCTTTCTGACCTCAGAATAATATAAATTGTATTGTCAGTATATTTTAGTCTAGTGACCCCCAGAACTTAATTTACGTCAACGTTATGAATAATAACCCCTTTAATAATCTGAATACTCGTGCTCAGCGAAATATTATTAGCTGTCAGGATCGAGATAACATTTCAGTGCCCTCTCAAACAAAAACAATATAAACTTGTATAATACTCGTACCTATGTAAAACTAAGAAGGTCTCAAAGTCATTTAAGCTGTTTTAAAAGTCTGCTTTAACTCATTTCAAATACAAGACTAAAAGTTTCAGTATAAACCTAATAAATTATACAAAACATTTTATTTGGAAGCACGAAAAAGTTTATTTCAATCAGGTACTGAACTGCCCACTACCCTTTATATAAGTGAGTTTAGTCCCGATTCTTTGAAAAACTTACTAAGCCGCTCAAAGAGATCTCTCCTTCTTGCGTAAGATACGAGGTACATGTTGCCTCAAATAAAGCTCTTTAGAGGACTGAAAGTTAGTGAAATATATCAAATATTTAAACGCTTAACTTCTTACGAGAAGTGATTTTAATTTGAGATAAGTTAATATTATTTTCTACTACATTTTGACTGGGACTTAGTTTCATAAAAAAATACTTTCCGAGGTTTGGTGGTCGAAGATATGGTTCAAGAACGCTTTTAAACTGTGGAGCTAACAAAAAATGAAATATGTTTACAAAGTCTGTCCGTAGAAAGAAACAGGAAGAAAATCAATATTAATGAAAACAAATAATATGGAGGTGCCCTTAATCTGACGATATTTTTATAGACCGGCAGAAAATCATCTCAAACAATAGATTTTCTGTCGCACAGCAGAGGCTGGCATTTTTCGACTTTGGATTCATGTGGCCGGACAAATTAAACAACTTCTAGAAATAAAATTCATTCAGTATGAAATTGCGCGCTGCCTCCCGTAATAAAACGCCTACCCACCTTTTTACTTGAATGTTTATGATAAGTGTCTGGGTGCAACAAGTACAAGTATCTGTCGATAGCCATGCAGACCAATATAACTGCACTTTGTTGACTCACAGCTCCACGTAGAAGAGCCTGAAATAAACAAAAAGGTTTTAATACAAATAAATTTAGAAACAGGTCACGTCAAAGACGAGGAAACATTGCTGGGCATCTAAATAGCCTTGATCTACGAAACAAAAGGCCCACTTCGTAAAAGGAATAACGAGTCAGCAGGCGTCGGGCGTCAGTTACAAAGCTTAAACTTCGTCCTTACTTTTGTGCTCGGTCACTATAAACCATTAGCTGAGACCGCATTATGTGCTTTCATAGAAGTTTTAGCAATTTTATTGTTCACGGATCGCCGCTTCGCTGGGAACGTCAACAATTACCCTTTTATAAAGTTGATCTTGTAACTATAAAAGGCCTTCAGATCTTTTCCTTTGGTAATCGTCTTGATCCTTATTGTTGGCTTGTTTCTGTTTTTTTTTTTATATATTTATGTAATATCTTCGAATTTTGCGAAAACAAAAAGTTCGGCTTCTAAAATGATCATCAAGCATCAGCATTTATATTATACCAATTTATCCCTGACATCCGATTACCATTTAACTTTGCTTTGCGAATCGCGAACTTTTTTTCTCCGAGGTAACTTTACTCATTTTCTCTTCATCTCTTGTTTAAACAAAATTTGCAAGGACCTCGTAACTTTGCCTAGCTCTAGCTAAATAAGTTACTCTCCTGAAATTTTGATGGTAAACTAATTTTAGTGTACTCAGTTTTATTTTGTGTTCACTATTTAAGTTTTAAGTGCAATACAACTTTTCTTTAGTGTTTTTAGACTAAAGTTTTGTACAAAGAAATAATGAAATCATTCAAATAAACTTTAACTGGAACGAAGTTAAAAATAGAATGATTGAACATACTTTATTGCATGAGTAACTTACCTGTATTTGACAGAATATCTCTCCGTATGGCCAGCACTTGTACAAAGCTGGGAGTAGAGCTACTGGAGCGATCAAGATTCCCGTGAATAGATCGTTGAGTGCGAGCGAGGTCAGTAAGTATCTCGGCTGTAAAATATAGCACCACATAAATTACTTTCGTTGAGAACTATCATTGTGAATTAATGACCAAGAAAGATGTCTTATGATGCCAAATAACTTAGGTAGAACCTAGTAATATTCTACTATTATTCAGAAGCATACCATTGTTATTATCTGACAAGAAATTATTCAGACACAACCAAGGTTTTATTATAAGTGGTGGTTTGTAAGTTGAGAGAATTCTGTACTGGAAATTATGGAAGTAAATTATATTGAAATAGCTACTGTTGGAATATTTACAAGTGGTAAATTGCCCATTGTGGAAAGTTGAACGGGTTTGTTTTTGAGTCAATAAGTTTAAAATCAAATTATTTTACATTTTCATTTATTTCATTTGTAGCCGTTTAACTGTTTTAACGGCTGCAACTGAAACAGCATTGGCATAATAATTTATGTTAGCCAAAAACAAGCAATGTTGATGAACGTGTAAACACATACCTGATTATCAATATACTTGATATATCTCCTATTATTCAGAACACAGATCAGAACCAAGTTCCCAAAAACAATTGACATAGACAAAGCAAATATGAAGAACGCTTTTAAAATGTCAGCTGGAGCAGGGAAGGTAGAAGGCCAGCCTTTGCCGTTCAGCCAACAAGAGCTGTTGGATAAAGATGGCGCTACGAGTAGTGCGCCTTTGGTCGAGTCAAACATAGTCGGCGCCTGTCGGCAGCGCACTTTCCTCTTAAATAAGGCATTTAGATCATATGATGGACACTGTCTTCAGACTTTCTTGGTATTTGTTCTTATTGAGCATAATATGAAGGACTTGAATTATTATCTTAGGATTGTTCTGAGGTATGCCACCATCATAAGCTTCTAGTGTTGAGTATGGCTTCTACAAGTTCTTGTCCTGTCTTCATGTTTTAGCTGGAACAAACAAGAAATTCAGATTTTAAATTCCATATAAAGTCACAACTACAACAATTGGTAATAATTTATCGTTAAGAAAAGGTGAGGACGATAGAGTAAATTGAAGGTACTCATTTTCTTGTCATTAAGTCTAAGTAATGAGGACTGGAATCGTATAATTACCTAAATTAAGTGTTTAAATGTTTCATAGAAAGAATTACGTTTCTCAGCTCCTAAGATTTTACTACGTATCTGTCATTGTATTCCGTAAGCCGAGGTATATTTCAAACGGTTTAAGTTTTTCTAAATGTGAAAAAGAAACGGCCTTTGTATTTATAATCTAATTTAAGTCAAATACTTTGTTAGAAGTAAATTGTGAAGCTCCCTAAGGACTAAATCCTTGAGTCTCACGCGATGTACGATGTTACTTTAAAACATTTTATGATAGCGAGAATTCTTCGTCCGAGTTTAAAAGAGAGGAAAAATAAAGGACATACGTGGAGCGTGCGTGACAAGACACGTCTTTAGAATCTTCTCCTTGAGATATATTTTTCCAATCGGAACTTTTCCTGAGATTGGTGGCGAATGCTCCGTCAATTTCCTGGAGGAAATAGAGTCTTGTGTCTAGGGTGAAGTGGCTTTTATCGCTTCGTACTATTTTTCTAATTGATTTGATTTATGAAACTATTAATCTAACTTAAGGGGGAAACGTCATAGCGGCGATCGGCAGCGGCGACCTCTCGCGTCCGGCCCTGGTTCAATCCATGGTCCGGAGCGAGACGGAATGGGAAGCCATAGCCAGGCCGTGTCGACGGCGCGTTCGTGTTCCACGCGTGCCTCAAAGAGATGTCAGCAGAAAGGAAGAGGTCCGCAAGGGCCGTTGCCTGCCGGGGCTGCGGGACTGTTTGAAAGAGATACCGTGGCCCCGGAATACAAAAGGGGAAGAAGGAACATGGATGGGTTTGGTTTTAGTCAGTAAAAGTCTGACACTCCCTCCTGCTCCGCCCAGAACGGGAGAAGTCATTTGATGAAATGAAATGGAATGATGATGATGTTTATTTTTGCAAGTAGGTTCTTACAAACACTTTTACACGTCATTTTTTTAAAACTAGTTGGGGCCGGTGTTTCGTACCTGACTACTCTAAGAAGAAACAGCCGAAACAAACTCAGAGGTCAGAGTCTCTTTTGAAGTCCAGACATAATCTTGTTCAATTCAGATGAGGACTATGCAGATTAGTGTCTGAGATGGTTTTTTGAAAAAAGAACCACACAGATTTGAGTGGACCTGTCCAGTCAGTGCAAGCATTTGTCAGTTATCGTGTAGCTCGACTTATAACTCAAGGAGCTCAACGAAACGACGAACAAGACCAAAGAAAGGACATTTGGGTAGGTCGCTAATAGTACTCAAACTGCCAGACAGTCGTGGGGAAAAAAATAAAATAAAATATGTGACATACATGATCCTCACATTCACAATAATTAAATAAAATTAACAATAATTTACAAAACGAATGTCAAAAATAAATTAATAAAAATAAACATTAAATGTCACAATAATAATAAAAAAGTAAAATACTTAACAAAATAAGTATTCATGTCAAATCATTCAATGTCAAAGTGTATAGTGTATATTGTAAGTGTAAAAGAAAGGAAAAAGGAATAATAAACAAGCGAAGTCCGAAATTTCGACATGTGAATGATGAATTCCCACAAGAAAAAAAAATATGGGGAAGCGCCAGGGTAGCCCGCGAAATTATTTTTTTATTACATTTTTGCAATAGGGGAAATATTATGCAAGAAAAAAAAAAAATATATATTCCTTAAAATTGCCTTGTATTGGCCCATATAAACTTGTTTAACTTTCTATTATAACACTTATTTTACAGTTATATATTTTATGTAGCGTGTTTTTGGTGAAACGCATTACATAAAATATATTGCATTGTCGCCGGTAGTGACGTCAAGTGCTATGTGTCAAAGTACTTAGTGTGTTTATTTGAAAAGTACTTATTAAAGTTTCACAAAGATGTTACTATAATATTGTTATTGCAATGTTTGCTTAGATATAGCACATACATTTAGTAAAATTATTATATTATGGTAAAAAATAAGATGTTAACAAGGCCGATAGAGGGAAATGACGTCAAATGCCATAACATGAATGGCTGCGAAAGTCACGGACGTTTGAACTGTCTTAAAAAATTGTAGAAGGGTAATTTTTTTTTTTGAGCGACATCTAGTAATTGAACTCGTTGCTCGTGCCTTATTTAGGCACATAACAGCCGCTCAGATCGATCGTTAGGTTAAGCAGTGCTTGCCTAGATTGGTCTATGGATGGATGACCACCCATTACATACCGAGTTTCCTCCGTGCCTCGGAAAGCACGTTAAGCCATTGGTCCCGGCTGTCATTTGTAGATCTTTGACAGTCGTTAGGTAGTCAGAGGCCCAAAAAGTCTGACAACCAGTCTTACCAAGGGGTGCCAAGGGGTATCATATTACCCGGTACTAACTGGGTTGTGGAGGTCAGATGTGCAGTCACTCTATGTAAAATACTGGTATTCAGCTGCATCCGGTAAAACTGGAAGCCGACCCCAACATAGTTGGGAAAAGGCGAGTCAGATGTTGATGAGCTAGTAGTTGAACTAATCTTTTAATTATTTTCTTGGGTTGATAGTACTGTATTTTATTGATTTAAGTGAAGAAAAAAATACATGAATATTGGGATATTTGCAGGTCAGTGTCGGTTTGTATGTTGATTAAAACATGATTCGCGACCGACCGTAATAAATATGGATTTTTGGCTTATAATCAATAAAACATCAATACAACCCTCTACGTTTATTTAACCACGTTGAATTACATTTTCATCAAATAGTCATTCAATGGGATTAAATGAACTCAAATTAATTCATGATTTTAAATCTGTAATACATACGTATTACGGCCGCGAATCATATTTTGTTAAACACACAGCTAAATTGACACGGCAAATTGCAAAAAAGGTAAGACAATTTGAAATTCGCGGGCTACCGTGGCGTTTTCAAAATAAAAAAGGTTGTAATAGAAAAAATAAATCATTGATCTTACTCAAATAATGAACACAACAACTGATACAAAAATCATCCTAACAAATTACTTTGCCGTCTTAACACTGGCTAAGCAGTGTACGAAGTTGTACATACCAATAAGGGAAAAGGGATCCAGAAGCGAAATTTTACTGGCGCCCATAAATTTGTTTTTGTTCAAGAGTCGAGATATATTAGGAAGTTAATGCTAAGTAGATTGCTCCATCTGATGGAGAAGTAGCCTATAAAATAGTGAGTATTTCTTTCTATATCTACAACACATCAGTCCGTGAAGGTCGATCTATAAACACGGACCTTTTTATAGATTGAAGGGATGAACGAACTTGAGAGAACCATTGCTGGGAATACAATCAATTTACTAGAATAAAAACTGGTTGTTGTAAGAGAAAATGTGACTTGTGATTTGATTTGTATCGCAGTAATAGATTTTGTTATAATTAAATTAAATCTGAATAATGGACAACTAGAGCAAACTATCAATATTAATAACAGTATTAAAAAAATAACTTTTCTTAAGATTGCCTCACTGGTCTAGTATTCGCAATCACGACTGTTGAGCATGAGGTTCTGGGTTCATTCCCGGGTCGGGCAAATTGTTGTTGTGTTTTTCCATCAAGAATCCCTGAGTAGCAGCCACGGAGTCACGGAGTGCCCGGTTGATGGCAATAGGCTCGTCCCCTGTTACATAGGACTTAAACAAAACTGGCGAAATGTGGATGCACTTTTAGGTACACCTCTGCCTAACCCGGCGGTGATTACTGGCGTGATGTTATGTTATGTTTTCTTAAGCCTTACTTGACATTTTAAATTAGGAAAGAAAAGCTACGGAACATTAAGAACTAATTGCTGTCCTTCCTTCAGCACTAAAAACATCTAAATACTTATGAGCTCAAATTGGAATCTTGGCTCGGCAACTTTATTAGCTTCCCTCAGAGCTCGCACAGTAAATACAAGGATCTCGAAATCTACTGCCAGAGTATCAAAACATAATAAAAAATCTTCATCGAAGTACTTGGAATATCACGTAGGACCGTGATGTTTTCACAAAAAAATGCAGAGGCATTGAAACTCGGATTTGTATGGTTGTATGTTTTTCAAACAATGCATAAGTCAAAAATAGACTCAAGACGAGAATATTTCTTAGGTCCGATGAAAACACTCACATGGACGTACACATTTTCAGTCAGCCTTTGGCTATTTTCCAACATGAAGCACATATAAAATTTTCGTCGGTTATAAAAAAACCGGCCAAGTGCGAGTCGGACTCGCGCACGAAGGTTTCCGTACCATTATCTATACAACATTAGACAAAGCGGCAAAATAAAAAAACACGTTTGTTGTATGGAAGTCCCCCTTAAATACTAATTTAATTCTGTTTTTAGTATTTTGATGTTATAGCGGCAATAGAAATACAACATCTGTGAAAATTTCAACTGTCTAGCTATCACGGTTCATGAGCTACATCCTGGTGACAGACAGATGGACGGACGGACAGTGGAGTCTTAGTAATAGGGTCCCGCGTTTTAACCCTTTGGGTACGGAACCCTAAAAACAGTTATTTCCTACAAAACTACAATATCTACACGGTCAAAATGTATGGAACAGCTTTTAAACAGCGAACAATTTTTTTTAATGACTGTAAAAAAAAAAAATTATGTCGGTTCAGAATGAATGTACTTACTGCTTACATAGCAACTGTTTTAGCGTCTCTGTGTGTTATTTTAGAATAGAAAGAATAGAAAGTTTTTAATTCAGACCGTAGTCCATAGGGTTAGTAACAATTTTACTTAAGTTCTAGTGTTAGTAGGTTACAGATACAGATGAAAATGTACAATCACAATTCGGCATGGAGCCGCATCCACCTCCGCATCATCGGGAAATCCCACCGATCTGCGAATACACTGAGGATACTGTTGGTGCCGCCGCGAACACGAGCCATCAGGGATGCACATCTATTTCTAATAATGGCTGCAAAACCATCAATATTATTATCTGCAAACATCACTGACGCACTACTACGCCACGGCAGCCGCAGCAGCATTCTCAGTGCATTGTATTGAACGCGTAGGTCGCTGTATGTCCGCTGAGTAAAGTTGACCCACAGGCTGCACGTGTAGAAGGAGCTGAAAGCTTTGAAAAGCGTTACTTTTACTGGCTTCGTACAACGTGCAAACCTGCGAGCCAGCATGTTACAACGGACAGCCAGCGACCTACGTTCCCTTTCAATGTCACAATTATCCTTAAGATCTTCAGTAACCCAGTGGCCCAGATACTTAAACTTGTTCACCCTTTGCAGTGGCTCTCCACAAAGAGCGACAGTTGGAATACACGAGTATGACACACTGCCTGCTTTAAAAACCATAGTTCTTGACGTTATATTTGAGCCCATGATTCACCGCATAGCATTCGCATATAGCGATCAGTCGCCTCAGAGCACCGATCGATGGGCTCAGCAACACCATGTCGCCAGCATAACTAATATTGTTAATGCACACCCTGTCAATATGACATCCGACACTGGTGCTGCCGAGCTCAAGGATCAGCTGGTTCATGTATAGGTTGAAGAGCCTGGGTGAGCTGGATTTTGTTTTGTATTGTTCGAAAACTAAACGCCGCTTCTACTTAAACCCACTTGATAATACACGGTTAATTTTAGGCCATTCTGTAACCGAAAGCCATAAACTCGATCATCGAACTCAAAAGGAAAGGGACTTTTAATTTTTTTCAAAAAAAATAAAAAATATATGTAAATTTCATTTTTCGTATTTTTTTTAATATTTTTTTTATTATGTTATTTTTTGATAAAAAAATAGTCCCAACCGCTCCCAGTTCGATGATCGAGTATATGATATATGGCTTTCGGTTCCAGAACGACACAATAATGGTGTAAATCTAATAAAATTAATAGCAACTAGAACAACTAAAATAAAACAGGAAACAGCTTTTTTAATAATGCGATAATTTATCATTTCGCCAATGTCAGGGTTTCAAGATAGAATTGGTTTACAACTAGACATCATTAGCAATAATTTCTCTTCAGTCACATTTCCAACTAAATATAATTCCTTACAAATTATGTTAGGCTCTGCCTGTCCTCAATTCAGGACCTTCAATACCAGCTAACATGAAAATAGTCTTTTGATTACATCAAAGATCAAAGGGAACTCTGACCTTAACGAGATTGGATGACAGTCTTATGTACTAAAGGATAGATACTTCATTAAATTCATTAAGGTATATAGGTAAAAGGTCTCCACAGAAGATATACCTGAATAAGGGAAAGAGATTTTAATTAAGTAAGTTGAAACTAATGTCGGGAACATTAGTTTCAACTACTACTATTTGATTCTAGTTTTTACTTTGTAAATTGATGTAATATGCCTATAATTGATGTATTAAGCCGTGTGGTATCCGGCAGAGTAGAATAGAACCAACCCATTACACTCACGGGTGTCGTATAAGGCGACTAATGTCTGAGGCAGAACACCTTGCGCCTCCGTAGACCAGAGAATGGGCAGCAGCGTTTTCTGTTAGTCTTTCATCACTGCGATCTCCAATCCGCCTGCCAAGCGTGGAGATTACGGCAAATTCCTCCCATCATGGGAGAGGCTTATGTCCAGTAGTGGACGTTATGGGCTGTTGTTGTTGTTGTTGTTGTTATGCCTCGTTGGTTTTGTAATCGCTAACGCTACTACTACTGAGCGTAAGGTCCCGGGTTCCTTGGTTGGCCAAAGCGTTATTGAGTTTTTCCATCAGGAATTTCTCAGAAACAGCCACGGAGTCAGGATTTGTGCCCGATTGATGGCAATAGGCTCGATAATACAGAGGATTTAAACACAACTAGCGAGCCCACCACTGGGACACCGCAGGCTGCTCTCTGTATAAGTATTAGTTTTTCCTAATTTATACGTGACCTTAACATGTTGAAAAGATCTCGGGAACACTGCACTTACTTTTAGTGGCTCAGTTTTATTACTAACGGAAGAGTAAGGGTGGTGGATTATGATGCTGTTTTATGAGAACAGAAAATGTCTTTCGTTAGATACCAGAGACATTTTGCAGAAACATTCTGGAATATTGCTCGCTATCTTAAAACTTTTTTAGATAATTTTTTGAATGAATTCTTTAAATGAAGTACGATTAAAATAGATTTTAATTAACATTCTCTTGCCCTTATTCTAATTCATTTGCAGTCGGCGCAGCCTGTCTTCTTCTTCCATACTTCTCTATTACTCGTCATCTCATCACACACCTCCATATGTGCCATATCATCCTTCACACAGTCCATCCATCGTTTCTTTAGTCTTCCTCTACTCTTATACTCTTATATATATTATATAAAGGGTGTAAAACACCTCTTAATGAAGCCGAAAGGCACTGTTTCTCCCTCGTCATTGCGATCATTTTTTTGGTCTACACCATACCAGGGAACCTTCTAGTTACGGAGATATTGGGGGTCAAAGTTCCAACTTTTTGACAAGTATTTTTTTTTAAATACAAGTTTTTAATGTATTTTTTTTATTTTAAATACCTCCACGACCCCCATACTATTCAATCCATCCATCAGCACAATGTTTTGAGTGCGTTACATTGAGTTCTATCACAAACATGATTTTTCACCCCAAAAAAAAAAATCGTTTCCCAGCAATAATTTTTGCGTAAAGTTACTTAGTTTGATGTACAGAATGCTTGGATGACGGCTTCGTGATGAGGACTTTTATACCCTGTATATGAGTATTAATGTAGATCATACTCAAAACTTTCCTCACGACATTTTATAGATACATTTTAATAAGCACCGTATAATATTACGAAATTTACAAAATTTTTAAAGAATTTTCAGATTCCAATTTAAGAAGAACATTTAATTTTCTCCCACCAATAAATCTACGATAAACAATAAAAACTGCTACAAAATAAGTTCCATTATATTCTTGCGATAATAGCCCCGGTTCGGCCAAACTTAATGCCACATTTGGCGACAACATGTCTGGCCCCAACGCTGACCTTTGTTTTGGTTTTCATATTTTTGTTGGGAACGCGGCTTGAATAAAAAATGTATACTTTTTTATTAGTTCTTCTACTGTATCTTGAAGGCATTTTATAAGGGCGTGAAATGTATGAAAACGTGTGATGGGTTTTAATATCTGTGTTAATATCTAAAGGTATTGGAGTTGGAGTCGCACTTCAGTGGTGACGAAATAAGTTACTGACCGTTTCTTCTTTCTTTATCGTGTGGTTAGTGCCTAACTTGGTGTCAGAGTTTTTATGCCGCCCATGGACTGACTTGGCTTTACATGCCGTCAAGAAATATCTCTCAGGCATGCTGGTTTACACACGTTTTTTTCCTTCGAAGAACCCAAAACATCAGAGGTGCGTGTCGTGCCATAGGTCTCAAGGTCGAACCTAAGAAGTTAGTGGTAACGAGATAAGTTATAGGTACAAGATTGCCTCCTACTTTATTGAAACTCTGTACTACGCTAGGGCAGTGTAAGGTCAAAGAGTTACCACAAACGTGATTATGTCAACTGTGCTTTGGCAATTCTTATCGAAGGAGATCACGTCAGAAAAAAAACAAGGTGAGATTCATTTCCATTTTACTATAAAATATAAATGTTGGTAGATATCGTACAGGGAAGTCGTACGCAATATAGGGACTTCAACTTAAGTCCACAAAGGCAAAATTGATACAACTCTTACTGTATTTACTGGAAATCTGCGGCATTTCTAGTGAATTCAGTAGAATTCAAGAATTACTGCGAAATTCTTAGTATTTATTCTCTTAGAAAATTTATGTACTGAGGAAGACTTATTGTCTCAGCAGACATTTCTGTCAGTCGACACTGTACAAAACAATGCAATTGTAGTTCTGGAGCAATAAACTAAGCGATACATAATAATTGTTTAAAAGTGAAAGTTGGATTATAAAACATATGGAAACGGGTATTTATCGTCAATGTTACCTTTAATATAAGCCTGAGGTTTCGACCGGATTGCACCAGCCTTGTTCGCGGGAAGACTGAAAAGTATTAAAGGTACCGCCACAGCAAAGCGAAGGTGTTTATTCAACTACCCTCACTTGCTCTTCATAAATGTTAATGTGCTCTGATCGTGAAAGTTTAAAAAAGACAATTGAAAGTTGGATAGTTTCAATTACAATATACATACCTAACCTACTATAGAAGCCGGTAATTACATATGAAATACGATTACAGTAAATTACCTGCACAAATACACAATACATCATGGCACAAACTCACTTGTTACATAATTTCAATACACAAATGTTATTTTTGACTAAAATGACAGTCATGTAGTAACTGAATCCATAACAAAAGTAAGCATCACGATGTTTCTGATACCTTGTGTTATTAACTTATAATAGTAAAGAAAGGAGGATATGTACGAGTATTATTATCTGTAATCAGAATCACCCTAAATGTCTATGTGAGTCATCACATTACATCCTACATAAACCACAACCTGCGTCACTCAAGTGAAGCCATCCTTAGCACAACACTTACGAGTAAATGGGGCATTACAGCGTTGCTAGTGTAATTAGTACTGCTAGAGCTTCGGGTAAATTAATTTAGAGATTAGGGTGGCGACTGACCTGTGATCATTTCGTGCAGGTAGTTGTAATTGTTACAAGGGAACGTTATCTTGTGGATGCTAATTTACCGTTTTTTAGATATTTCACGCAACTGTCAAGAATGAGTGAACTACGTGAGATCGACAAACGGATGCGTGATAAACGCTTGTGTGTCGAAACTGTACTACGGCTCACCATAGTTCGAATGCACGCTTATGATACTTTTGAAAGTTGGTGCAGAAACACTTTTCCAGGTTCTTTAGTTTACAAAAAAATCTCGATACTCCCAATTTTTTTTTTAACCTTAGCAAGAGCAGGTGAAGTATGCGTAAATTTAAAATGCATACGACTACCCTACTGTATTTAGTTTTTTTTTTGTGATTTTTTAAATTAGAAAATTCCGTTATTACCATTATTCCCATGAATGAGTCAAGAGTGATCAATTCGTTAAGTGCACTCTTTCGATATAAAAAAGAAAATTAAAGAACATAATTACACCTTTGCCCACCCCTTCGGGGATTACAGGCGTGATGTAATGTAATTCTAACATAATACAGTAATTTGTTTAGAAAGTTCGGTACAATTTTTCTACAGTAAGGTCAATTTGTCATAATATTTTACGTGTGAGCATCGCTTAAATCTAATAAAAGCTATTTGGTCTGCCGCTAGGGACCTATAAATCTTAGGGTTTTTATGAGACCTGACTCTAAGCTTTGTAATCTAGAGCTATAATGTGAGGCGGAGCGCGATTTTTTACTTTTGAAAATAATTTATTGAATTATAGGTATTTGTCAACAACTCAAAGTACATAGTCACAGAATTTGTGACTACGCTAACAAAAAGCTCAATTAATTACATACTAAAATAACTGATGACTTTTTTATCACTTTCCAAAAAAAAGTGGTATAATATACTATAATATAAAATATAGTGAACGGAGCAGAAGCAAATGGCATTCTTAGTTTTTTATTCATTTTGCGAAAAATAAAAATTCGAAAAATATCGTAATTTTTCATTCTTTTTTTTAAATTTCTCTTTCTATGTTCTAATATGAAAAGTTTACTTGAAATTTGTGGCGTTTTTTGATGATGGATCAAATTTTTTCTATGCTGTGGAAAAAAAAAGCTGGGTATGGCCATAAGCTTCTACTCCGATCACCTAATATACCTATTTTTTTGGAAAGTGATAAAATAGTCATCCTTTTTTACCTATTCGTGGCTCTTTTTCCATGGTTTTAAATGTTAAAAAAGTGAGTATACTGGACAACTTGAAGTTGTCACTTTGATGTTTTTAAAACGTCAATTAGAGACAAAGATAAGAAAATATAATGATTGGCTTATTTTATTTTACGTAAATCGCAGTGTCATAATAATATATTTTTGTTACTCAGCTTAACACCATGGGAAAAGTCATCAGACCGAAATTTAGACTCTATATCTCCGCCGGCACATTGCCAAGGCGATAAACCAGAATCACCATTTGATATTGTAAAGGGCAATGCACACTTTTTCGTTGCACCCACAATACGATGGGGGTGTAATCACGTACTACATCAGATTATGATACCGACTTGGCAAAAAAGTTAACCAATACTCCATTGCCAACCAGTTTGTGATAATATGAATTCAACAATAGAAAAACTTTTTCTTTGGCTACAGTTCATTCAATACCAGATATTGTACGATAAACATAGGAACGCTTTTACTGTTGTCCCGTTTTAGGTTTTTGATCCCTGTTTCCGTACCTTTTTCTATTGGAACGAAGCCAGATATCGCGAAATATAAAAACAGAATTGGTCAATAAAAATAATTGTATGTGTATAAAAAGTTGTGACGATATCACGCAACGTCGGCGCTGCGTGTCGAGTTGGTCCCGATTTCGTGCGGGTTCGTTCCGCGTATGTGTATTACGCTTAATAACGCGGTGTCGCGGCGTGAAATCGAAGAATATTTTCACCAAATGCGTTATTTGCACAGTCGCAATCGTAAAATCCGTCTTTTATGCTTCGGCGCTCACACGACTTCGTACGATGATAGGTTCTAAAATTTCCTCCAAATAAATCCAGTCAGCCCGTTCCCTTTGAAGTCTTATTGAGTAAGCTTGTTTTATTTGTTACCTCAAACGACGGCGATATTTGAAATACGTTATGCTCTCGAAACTGTTGAGCTTAAATAGATGTCTTAAAACTGAAAGATTTAAGACCGACAATAAGTTTTATACAGACAGTGGTTACAAATGACTTCGATTTATTTTCTTTACGTGGTTTTTCAGTTCATTCTTAAGGTTTTAGAATTTTAAATCGTTTTAAAGTTAGTATGTATTAAATGAAAGAACTAGCATTTGTACCTAATTGATACTAGTAGGTATCTATTCGCAAGCAAGTGCTCGGAGTTTTGAAAAAACACCTTTATATATAACTCGCTTTTGCTCGCGACTTCGCTCCCATTATGTATGGAATGTACTCACGGGAACGTTTTAAATGTAGCCTATAACATTCTGGGATACTGTGGCCTCCTTTAGTGAAAGAATTTTCGGATTCCGTTCAGTAGTTCCGAAGATACCCCTACATACAAACATACAAACTATAATCACTATATCATTATCATCACTACATATTATAAAACAAAGTCCCTCGCCGCGTCTGTCTGTCCCTATGTATGCTTAGGTCTTTAAAACTACGCAACGGATTTTGATGCGGGTTTTTTTAATAGATAGAGTGATTCAAGAGGAAGGTTTTAGTATAATTTGTCAAGCGGGCAAAGCCGCGGGCATCAGCTAGTAATAGTATATACTACATTTATTTCTGCCAGGATGGCTGAGTTAATATAATTTGTATGTATGACGACATAAAACTGTAACTAAGAAATACTGGATATAATTATGAGGTTTCTTGACATTATTCATGAAATGGACTGGCACAGCTGTCCCGGAAGCCTTACAGGTATGTCTACCGAATACTAAGTTGGCTTTAGCTACACCGCCCACTGAGACTGCTACGAAACTCACAATCATAATAAAATTATATTAATTTAACAATTTCCCACAATCTCATTAGTTTAAATAAATACCAACATGAACGTTTTTCAAAATCTGTTGCTGATGACATTTAAAATAACAGTTTGTTTTAACCATATACATTTAAATAAACTAACGTGGATGGGACGACGGACAAAATTGTAATTTTCTTGCAAACGCAAACATTCAATTTCTAAAAAATAATCCAGTTGTCCCAAAATGTCGACAAGGTATTAAAATTTAAATGGGACAGGTCAATAAAATTGTAGATCTTTGACAGTCGTTACAGGTAGTCAGTGGCCCAAAAGTCTGACAACCAGCCTTACCGAGAGGGTTATCGCATTACCCAGTGCTAACTGGTTTAGGTCAAATAGGCAGTCGCCCCATGTAAAATACTGGTATTCAGTTTCATTCGGTTAGGACCGGAAGCCGACCCCAACATGACAAAAGACTGAGGAATAGGATGTTTAGTCCCATACAGAATAGGCTAGTTTCCACCATCAATAAATTGCAAATCTATTTAGTCCGTCAGTTAGAGTATTGGAAAATAATAGACATGTTCTTTTGTTTTTTGAATAAATGAAAATTGACAAAGATAAAACGCATCAAAACACGGGAGTGCTCGTGACGTCACAACGCACTAAAAATTATAGCACGGCGTGACGTATTGAGAATTTTAAAAGCGTCGTATCTTTTGTTTCTATAAAGTGTTGAGTCCTCTTCCTCTCAGATAATTATGCTGTTTCGAATCTTAAATCTCTTTGGTTTTACCTATCTAAAGATTTTCACCACCCCGGAAAAACCGACTTGGCTTCACTTCGGACAGACCGCCCACAGAGCGACTTAATACCAAACTCACGAAATCACGATTCATTTAACAATGTTTCTCACTCCAGTGGGTGCTTACCTACTTTATTTCGTGTAATCATATTTTCCTCTATCTTTATTTGTCTGTATCTAAAATTGGTTTTGTTTTCCAATTCACAGTGTTGTTTTCTGAGTTAGTTTGTTGTTTTATTTATGGTGGAATTTTCCTGAAAGTGTTGGTAGGAATTTTTGGTGTTTTATCTTTTCAATTTTTTTTCTTTTAAATTAAAACTTTAATAGTCAAAGGATCAATAAAATTATAATTATTATACTTTTCAATATATTTTCCACAGATAATTTTACCAACTTTTCAATGTCATTCAAACAGTTTGTAACTTTATCTGAATGTCACGTCGCATTGTGTGGTGTTAGAATGGAGAGGTCTGCATCTAACAGTGGACTGATGTAGGCTGGTACGGAAGATACATTTTTCACAAGTATTGGATATATATTTACAATTGCAAATCAAATTAAAATTAAAATTAAAATTAAAATCAAAATTAAAATTAAAATTAAAATTAAAATTAAAATTAAAATTAAAATTAAAATTAAAATTAAAATTAAAATTAAAATTAAAATTAAAATTAAAATTAAAATTAAAATTAAAATTAAAATTAAAATTAAAATTAAAATTCAAAATTATTAAAATTAAAATTAAAATTACAAAATCATTAATAAATAAAAATAATTAATTAAAAATTGTTAGCAGGAATATTGACAGCCATATACAAAGAAATAATTAGCTTCTTATATGGCTCTCAATATTCCATTTTCAGAATCATGTACACGGCTCATAAAGGAGGCCCTCGCTTTTCTTAACACGGCATAGAAATCATCGACTCTGTTTTCCGCAAACATGCCGGACGCACTACACCTCCACGGTAGCCCAAATATACACCTAAATGCGTTGTTGTATTGCACACGTAGGGTGTTATAAGCGCGTTGTGTGTGCTTGTAATGATAACGATGAACACATAATCTTAGGAGTTACCATAACTAAGCACCTATCTAGAGATAGATACTGAACCGGTAGCAATAGGTACCTCAAAAGGTAGTCAATAGGTAGTCAAATCACATAAAAAAGGGAAATAATGAATTTTGAAGATGGTATCATCAACGTCAATTTTGATACTATTGTTCTTGCTATCTAAACCTGCGTCTCGCGTTGCAACAGTATCAACACTTCTCTTACTTAACTGAGTCGTTATCGTCAAACTATCGCCATTAGACATTGACGTAATAGCGCTAAGGATATTGACAAACGATAACTGTCATAAATCTTAACTTTTCTACTGGTTTTGTATAGAACTTAGGTAAACAGAGCGTTGACAAAAACTAAGTACTTTCCTGTTTCCATTAAGGTGTTTCTATGTTTTATTTTTATTAGTTTAAATAAAGAAAATCGTAACATTTTCTCAAGTACCATTCATCAGTTAAGTAATTATAAAAATAAGAAAAGAGAAAAAGAGATTTAAGAAAACCTTGTAAACTACGCCGGTTAGTTGTATTAGTTTACGGTACAGTGGAAAGAAATTTTATAAACCACAGGGAAAAACATGTTGGTAACTTTTATGAATAGTTCTTTTGAAAAACACACTCCACACTACAGAACCACAAGTGTACTCCTTATTTGAAATAAATAATTATTTCAGAAAAAAATAATTACAACGTTGTTTATTAACAATTACAGAGAATACAAAACTACTTGTTTTGATGATCTATATGGCATGATATTCACCCGATCAGCCTGTCGTTTTTAAAATCATCACCAGAATGACATTTAAAATAATTTCTCAAAAAAAAAAACATTACTGTGCTAATTAAGTCTTGCAAAATGAAAATGCATAAAAAAAGGAATCCTGGAAATGTATGCAAAACCATCCTTAATTACAGTTCCACAACACTAAATAACATCCATTGGCGCATCACTAGCGGAAAATAAAAACAACAAATTCAACTAAGTGTCCCTAAAAATAAACGCACAGAAACAGGTCAGGGATATGTCGTCCCATTTGGCTGCAGCATGAACTTGGCTGGACGGCCAAGACTAGAGTGAACGAAACCAACCCCTATATTATAAGTACGAAAATTATTCTCCCCGTTTCTTTGTGCTTTAGACACTGGCTTCATACAACAACTGTACCACGTTTGCTGATTAAAAAGTAAAAACCTTTTGTAGATACATATTTAGCAACGGAAAGAGTAACATCAAAATTTTATTTGAGTAAAGTTGAGTAACATCAAAATTTTATTTGAGTAAAGTTGAGTAACATCAAAATTTTATTTGAGTAAAGTTGAGTTGAGTTTTAATTGACATTGTTTTGGATTGAAAAAGTAATTGAGCGCTGTTTTATGTAAATGTTGAGATAAAAAGGGGAACAGTATCTGTTTGTTTTGTTATTCTGTGCAATTTATAAATGTCAACTAAGAGTAATGAGTGTAGTGCTTTCAGTAGCAGACAGCACTGAATATTATTTCTGTATGTATTTTAATGCTTTGAGTGTGAATTCAGTATGTTTTATTACTTTTACTTAACACCGAGTTTGTGTGAAATTTATTTGTCATATTATAAAGTCAAAATGATGAATAACTCCACTTTCAGATAAATAGAAATATTCTTTATTATGTACACCATACAAATTACAAGTTAAAATCAATAATTTCATGACAACCTTTGAATAGATCAGAGGAAGAGGGAGAAACCATACTGCAGGTACTTTGTCGTGTATTTACATAATAATATAGCCCTCGTTATAGCACGCAGGTATATTACAGGTCATGGGATACAGTGACAATGAAAACCATTACAAGTTGCAACCAAAAAACGATTTCCTCTACAATGATCATTACACAACTAATAAAATTACAAAGACTACAATCAAATCATTGTACAAACTAACGACCACAACAATCACTGTAATGGTCAGTTTTCCTGCACTATACCGCACTAACTCCTTTCTTTTCCGGCTATCTGACATTATAAGGCAATAAAGGACAAACTTTAGAAGTAAGCGGAAAACTTACTAAGCTTATTTTCGTAGCGACACGAGAATTAGTGAGAACGAGGAACAGGTTCAGTCTGAACACGGAATAAAGAAGAACAGAAGGCCAGCTAGATAAAACTTGTGAAAAACAAGCACACATGGCGCGTTTTAACGTGTCGTTGAATGACAGTCGCGTGGCGTTTCTAATCGCTTATCATCCGATATCCTAATTGTGTTATATACGTATGATATACTTGTCTATCGCATTCCAAACGATTTGAAGAAATTCGTAATACATTGCTTGAAGTCTGCTCGACAACGTAAACGACTCAACGCACGCCACTCGACTTGATTCTCAGCAACTCTCATCCAGTTGCTACCAGCCACCCTGCTAAGATCGTCACTCCACTGAGCCTGAGGGCGCCCCACCTTACGTTTGCCGATTCGCGGTCTCCGCTCAAGAACACGTCTCCCCCAACGGTCATTGGTTCCACGGCTAATATGGCCGGCCCATGGCGAATGCGAGTATGTTACTCTATAACCCCACTGGTCTATTCATGGGTGCGTTTTCACTCGTTTTGGAACTGACCTTCTGTACTTATCTATTCTATGTTTTCAAATTGCAAGTCGCTGAGACGAAAACAACATTTGATACGGTCTGGTACACTTGCGTTTGGGGAAACCTCACATTTTTACGATCAGTTGTTCAGAATAGGTTTCTATTCTAAGAAATTGTTATGCCGATACCGAAATTATTGCGTCGTATTGAAACGTATATGGGGTTACTTATGTGGTTTTGTTTTATATGCCCTTTTATTTCGAATCTATGAGTTGGGGTTGAATTGTATAGCCATTTCAATTTGGGTAGCATTACTTGTATATTGTGAATCATTTGCATCCTTATGTATCATCATTTTTACCCGAAAATCGTCCACTGCTGGACATGGCAAGTGTCGCCATATTGACCAGTCCCGTGCGTCTCGCATCCAGCGGAAATTATTTTTATGTGTAGTAGTGTAAAACTAATGTTTGCAAGTTATTAAAGCAACGGGCGAAAGAAGTAGAATATTATGCCAGATTTCACTCAAATTTGGCGTCGCATAAATGAATACCTTTTAAGAAGCGCATTGTTGGAATCCCAACAATACAAAAACATGTTGGCATGATTATTATTACAAGCCTATACTGTCCTACTGCAGGGCAAAGGCCTCCATCCCCACCTACCACTTTACGTGACCCTATGCGACTGTAGGCCAATCCTTTGAGAAAGAGTCCAGCTCACCCCACCATCTCCTTCTGAGCCTGCCACGTTGACATTTCTTGCCATCCAATGACTGGTTATTTTTTCCTCCGACATGCGACAGATGCGACGAGACCAGGCATTTCATTAGTTTTAAAAAAAAACGTTCCTTATTTGAATATCAGATAGGCTTTTTCTCATTTCGTATAATCAATAATGTCTTACATCGCTGAAGCGAAATACTTAGCTACCAAGAATTTTTAAGCAATTTACATACACAATATCATTTACGCCCGACCGCTTATCTTATTCAGGAAAGTCCCAAGAGGTCCAAATGTCTGTTATTTTCTTGTAGCCACTTTAGGTAATAGAGAGGTAAGTAAGACAGTTTTATGGACTGGCAATTGTATTATTCTAGTAAAGTTGTAATAAACGTTCGCCTAGGGAAACGAATATTGATAAAACGAATTTAATAATAAATTCTACCTAGATCGTATGAAGTCCTTAAAGCCAAACTTATCTAAGAAACTACATCTTTATCAAAGCTACCTGTGTACATGTATACTGCATAAAAAATCTTCAAAGTCTCCCAACGTTCAAATTAAATTTGATTACTCTGACAGTTGACAAAACTTTTGCCAACGCAAATTCTGAGCGATAAAAACAAATAAACATCCTATCAGGAAACGGCGCCAAGTTCGTCGTGCTCTTTAAATCACGGCTTGGGTAATGTCCTTTGTTTTTTATGATCGCTTCCTCGAAGAGAATAGCTAAATAAAGATAACAGAAGTGCGATACGTAGACTCACATAAGTCTATATAAACTCGTATATTCGCGATCCCTGCTAATCGCAAAATGTGGCGACGCACGACTCCCAGACATACCTTACAAGGAAAAAGTGAAGGCAATTTGTTTGACCATTTTTACTTTCCGGCAGAATATTATTAATATCAGGGCTAAAGTGGGCTTATGTGTGAATGTGTCAGTCACATCTCTCGCCTTCAGACCTCTAACCCCAGCCAGCCCTCCCAGCTGATGAATTCATATTTTTTTCATAGGTTCTAAGTGTACGAACCACTTTTTCTTTGTTCTTGTTTGTTCTCTATTACCGGGAGAAACCTACGATTTTCAAGTGTTCATTAACGAGCTTTTGATCAGTTCCTTTAATTACGATTGGAGCGCGTACTGCTACTACTCAATGATGCCTGACTACGGCACTCCTAAAATTAACTACGTTTTCGTGGAATTTTGTGCAATTGATCATGGGGATATCATAAAAGCCTTAAATACAATGAAAGCCGAATGTTACATGTACGATGCATTACGTATTTTAAAATTAAATTTTAGAAGGTACTATTTCGTTTGGCGTTGTACGAGTAGGTAGGTATAAGAAGAATAATCGACTACCATGACCCATTTCTTAAACGCTCTGTGTTTAGTGTGGAAATCGTAGATAGTACCTAGGTACACAACAATAAAATAATGAAATAATATGTGTACCTACACTGTAGCATTTACTTTAGCCAACTCAAGATTGTTACAAAACGAAATAAAAGTAAATGTAAAAGCTTTGAGCTAAGTCGCGAATCCATAACAAATACTGTAATATCCGAAACTTTTTCTATAAAATATCAAATACTTTTTTCTGTACCAACATTATTCGGGCTCATAAAATCTCGGAGATGAAAAAGTAAAGAAAGACGTTGATCGTATTACTGAAACCTCCGGTACAGTAATCGAATATGAGATATGCCACAATAAAACCAAACTCACCGCTAAACGAGTAGAAAAGTAACCACATATAAATGTATTATGACCAGTCATGCGTGAAATTCAATGAGAATCAATATCATCGGATTGTTATAATGTTCATGAATATTTTGGAGAGTGGAATATGAATTGTTTTTTGGATTGGTTACTATAGTAATTGGCACTCAGTGTAAATACTAGACAAACTTAAACAAACTTAGACAAATAAGAAAGTAACAAGGAACAAGAATAGGCTTGTCAATATTTTCGGTAGACATCAAATTATTTTGACGACTTTGATTTCGCTCAACGTCGCGTCGTTACAACAAAGAGGAAGAACAAAAGAGAAAACAGTGTTACATAAAAACTCAATACGAAACTATTATAACTAGACGTGTAGGAAACAAACAGTCATTATTTTTATCGTTACATTCCAACATGTTACAGAACAGTGTTCCATACTGATATATTGCCAAAACTTCACGAACTAATAGTGTTTTTTGTCCTATTATTTGTATTCACAATTCGTAAACAATTGACAGAGAATAACTTTTGCTACATTTACGTTTCGCCACACGATTGATGTTCCTCTAACTTCATCAAGAAGCGCGAAGAGAAAAAACGTTCGTTCGAGGAACATGTCAATTCCACGAAGACAGGGAAGGATAAATTATGTGAATACTCCAAGGCTTTGTACTGGGTACACAGATGTCGCAAACATATTGTTAAACGAAGTCTTTGGATTTGTTTTTTGTGAAAGAATCAACACGTGTGGGGAGGATTAATTTATTTCGAGGATTATTTCCTAGTTGGTTGTAACTCTGTTTACTGATGCATTTTTCATTACGGATTTCATTTTATAACTGGACAGGTCTACACAATTCTGTGTGGCTTTTTCTGCAAAACACCTTATCAGACTAGAACCTGCATGCTCGCAACTGTACTCTCGGCCTGTACTTGGTCTTTTAGCACACGTACTCCACGATGTCCTCGGCCTTAGTGGTATAGTGTAGGCGGGAAATACACACATCAAAAGTATCTAGGGATCAACATATATTTTTGCAATAACTTTTCTCCTGATTGATATTAATTAAAATTTTCTTTAAGGATTCATCAAATAAAGTGTTTTCGTTTGTCACAGTAACGATAAACCAAGTCACCTTTGCATTAATAAAGAAATTTGCCATTTTCCTAATAAAGGGATTTTTGACATTTGAACCACTAACATTAAAGTTCGAAAAAAAGACTGAAATAACAGTTTTCTTTAAAATTTTATTGGGTAACTTAAACAATTAATAATCCGTGTTTCTACCGCGAACACTAACAACACAAGAACATCGGTTTGGCATACTCAAAATGAGTTCATCCAAATCACGCTGTGGAATGGCCGCCCATGTTCGTTGCAACAACAAAAAAAGGTCTTCTTGCGACTGGATACCCTCCATATTCGGCAGAGCTCTTCTCTGTAGCATATCCCATGCATGCTCAATCGGGTTCAAGTCTGGCGACTGAGCAGGCCAGGGCAGGACATTGATGTTAGCTGCGGCGAGAGTCTGTCTTACAACTCTTGCGGTGTGCGGTCCTGCATTATCATGCATTAACTGAAATAAGGGACCGATTTGCACTTGTAGAGGAACGATGACGTCTGATACAATCGTCTCAGCATAAATTTGAGCGTTGAGGTTGCCTCTGATCCAAATCAACTCAGTTCTTCCGCCGATCCAAATACCCGCCCATACCATGATGGTTCCACCACTATAAGGATGGACTTCCTGGCAGGATTTTAATCGCTGTTGGCGTCCAGGGGTTCTCCAGTGTCGTATACGTCTTGTATCCGGTCTCATACCAAAACGAGATTCATCAGAAAAGCACACGAAACGCCATTGTTCTTCTGCCCAATTTCTGTGTTCAAGAGCCCATTGATATCGAATCCTACGATTGTGCATTGCTATAGGTGGTACCCGTAGCGGTCTTCGGGAATGAAGGTTCACTTCATGCAAGCGGTTTCTGACTGTTTGGTCGCTAATTAAGTTCCCTGAAGAGTGATGAAGCCTCACGGCTAACATCATGGCGGTTATTGTTGGAGCTCTTCGAGTTAAGATTTGAATGTATCGGTCTTGTCTCCGTGTGGTGCAGCGATACCGTCCTCCATGGCGCTCAGCCACGGTACCAGTGCTTCGGTAACGTGTCCAAAGTCGACTGATAACACTCTGACTTGTATTCAGAGCTAAAGCTACAGTACGTTGCCGGGAACCAGCTTCTATCATTCCCACGGCTCTGAGCATTTCTTCCCTGCTTAAATGACGTCGCCGCTCCATAATAACGTTGGTTTTAATCAGTAGTAGGGAAACAGTAGCACTAATAATGTCTTCAATGCGTTGTATGTTTTTATAGGGAAAATATTGACAGCTTATTTTCATCTTTTACTCGAATTTGATTGAGAGTTCCTGATTCAAATTATGAAATGCACCAAAAAGGATCCATATAAATTTATAAAATCATAAATTTATTACAAAGCCACATCTCAATCTCAAGAAATCCGCATAAAAATGCTTGATCCCTAGACATTTTTGATGTGTGTATATACGGGAGTGTTCGGCTGGGCGGCTCGAACAGGGATGTCGGGCTTAAAAGGAGCTGTGCCGCAGCGGTTCATGTTGATGTTGGTTGGTTGGTGTTGGTGTGTTGTTCTGACTGTTTTTTCTCAGAGTAGTCAGATTAGAAACACTGACCCAATTTCATCTAGTTTGTAAAAATATATGTTTATCAGTGATTTTAATAACCTAATTCATCGTTATCATTTTCCTGGCCTTATCCCAATTTATTTAAGGTCGGCGCAGCATGTCTTCTTCTTCCATACTTCTCTATTACTCGTCATCTCAGCAGTCACCTTCTAATAACCTAATTGCGAAATTAAATGTCATTAGTACAAATTGTATAGCATCTGTTGGAAATATAATAACTTTCCTCTTTTCTATTCTCGTTATTAAAAGACGTCCTCAGTGTAAATTACCGTTCCTACGTTTAACCACCACCGCTCCTTTGTGACTTAACGTTGTCAATTTTTAATTTCTTTAAGTTCTTTTCAGCATTGCTTTTAACAACTTCGTGGCTTTCATATTGATCGGCCAATATAAAAGGTTTATTTTGAACAGTTTTATAGTCACGAAACGATTCAGTAATATTATATTTTAGCTCCAAAATTACTTGACAAAACATTACGCTTGTAATCTCCGAAAGGTTTGACAGAGGTGAACCTTTACCATACCCTGGATGACACCATAGCGCCATATAGTAATTTAAAATCAACAAATAGTTCTGGTATATTAGAGATAGGAGTATTGTCAATTTCAAAGATCTTTGTTAACGTAGCTACGCTATCTCTACTGTGCGAAGTGTCCTTACCTGCACTAAAGTTGACCTCAATACTGATGACGTTGTGAAGAGACCACTTATTGGGTACCAGAGGAACCTTATTGTATAAAGATATCATCTAGACAACTTTGCCGACTGAAGGGCAGGAAGTTGATGATTCCGTAAAAATGTACCAATACATATAAATGAAACAAATAGATTTAATTATTATTAATAAAACTCTTTTTGGAGTCAAATAAATGATAATGAAACTGGAGCGAGTCGCTGCTCATCATTAATTCAACATTATGTTGGTTAAGACAAATTAATTCTTTAATTTGTCTTAACCAATATAATGTTGAATGCATCTTTGAGTGTAGTCGTAGTTCGACAAATGGGACCAACGTGTTGTTTACCACTCAATTTGCTCGTACTGTTGTTTTCCATGACGCTTTCCATACATTTGCATATTTTCGTTTCATCGTGTTCCTCGTAAGACTTGAGCGAATAATCTTCTTACGCGCAAAGCCTATTCACATGTTAATGTTATAAATGCGAGAGTGTTTGTTTGTCTGATTGTTTAGCATATATCTAAGTAGTTGCTTGAGTAATGTTTCTATGTATTAAGACTGTCACTAGTCGCAATTTCTATGAACTTATCATCTTCATGTCTTGCCCTTGTACCATGTTACTCGGGGTCGGTGTAACACGTGTTTTTCTTCTATTCTCCTCTGTCAACCGTCACGCTGATGGAATGTTCGAGTGAGAAATATGAAAGAAAAAGAAGTAAATGGTTTACTTCTTTTTCTTTCATATTTCTCACTCGAACCATCCATCAACATTTAAACCTCTGAGCTGTAGGTAGACATATTATTTGATTCTACAAGGTGTAACATAATAAACGCATGACCTCTGGTGTGGTGACTCAGACCATGATACTCCTCCATGACCATGATATTAAACAACTTTTGTTCTACGACTTTTGGAAATGCATAACATTTTTTGTTGTTGATAATCTGATCGCGTCGATTGTTGGAAAAAGGTTATGCAGATGATAATGAATCTGATCACGTCAATTCCTATTGATAGTTACGATTTCCTAATGCTCGTAGAACAAAACGTGTTCAGTTTCATGGTGTGAGACACCACTCGAGAGGTTGTGCGTTTATTATGTTACAACTAGTATATTAATGTTCAGAGTAGTTTCTAAAATCTATTCATGTACCACTTTTTTCAAAATTCAAATCAAATCAAATCATTTATTCGCATAGAATGTAGGTATTTGTACAATAAAGTTGTTAGAAAATATAGTGAGCCGGGTACATTCTGCCTGAGTTTTTGCATGCAAAATTTAACAAATAATGTCAGTATCAATAAATTATCAAGCACAAAGTATCAAATAATGTCAGTAAAACTCAACATAGTTACGTCAAATAATATCCCAGTTTCTACCCAAATATTTGTACATGACACAGCTATTTCATTACATATCAGTATAGAAGTAAAGGCATTCAAGAGGCATTCTCTACGAAGACGGACGAGGCACCCACACCTGATGGAAAATCAATAACTGTATTTGCATATCTTAACAACGGGATATATAATATTCGTTGATATATGTTCATTTTATTCATTAAGTACGCGTACTAAAGCTTCAATATCATTCTTGTGAATTTAGTATGACTCTTGAAAAAATGCCTTTGAGTTTTTCGGAATATTGTGAAAAAGATACCTACTGTATATTGTATACTAGTAAAAAAATCCTCAGAGAAATTAGAGTAGTGCTGTGCTGCAGTCTATAATATTATTTAGTAATTTATTCATGTTCTTTATAAATACTGTGGAAAAAATTATGGCAGAGGATTTCTGGACTAGCTTTTTCTGTTAATTTATTAAATGGAATTTACATGTTCTATTATTTAATCCATATTTTTTGTCTAAAGTTCTGTTGTTTTTTTAAAATTATACGACTCATAAACATTGCCTAATACTATGTCAGTCATAAAAGTACAATCTCAAGTTTGTTAATACTAATTAAATTGATCATTGAAACCACGCAAGTGCAAATTGTGTTCTTGGTGTACACTAACACCAACGCAAGTGATTTCAGATGTTAGTGTTAGTGTGCTTAATTATACATAACATCATATAACATTTTACAAAACCTGTGAACATTAAAGTAGGCTAACATTCAAGTTGATAGGTTTAGAAAAATGTTGTATGTGTTCTGAATCTTTCGTTGTCGATGCAAGAGATACTTACCGTTTGAATTCAGTAGGAAAGCAAATATCAATAATGCAACTTTAGCTTGTATTCTATAACGTCTTACTTAGTTTAGTCTCCAATTTAATAAATCTTCAAAATACTTTACCCTCTATCCAGAAACCTTTTGACACATCAAATAGGTATAATATTTTTTCGGGAACCAAAACGTTAGACACCCTAAATTGGTGTCCATTTCCGCGCTATAATCGCATCGTTTGTCTCTCACCGTCACAAAGGAAGCGTTGGAGAGTGCGAAAGCAGACAGACGACTAATGGTCCACACTCGGCGAATCGACGTCACTTGCTTTCACACAAGTAATAATGCATGGAGCAAAAACAGAGTAGTACAGAAGTCGAGCACAATACGACGAGCGACAACAGGCGCACGCACACATAGACGAGTACGTAAAGTGATCTAGACTGAATGCTAGGTGCTAGTGCTAGGCTTAAGTACGCTTGCACTCGCTGTACGTGAAGCGTGTCTATGTGTGCGTGCGTTTTTGCTCGTTGTATAGACTTAACCTTCTGTATCGCTGTTTATCTGTTTTGTGGTACGAGGTTCGCGTCAACTCGCATCTCCACTGATATTTGTACTACACGTACCTAATGGAGGAGCGTGTATTCAATTTTGTGTGAAATTTATTCAAGAGCATGTGTGTTTGTCAACAAAATTATACTTATGTGAGATCGTTTGACCTCTCGCTCATCTAAGTACAAATGGCTTCATATTTTTCTAGGCTGTGTGGAGATTTAGAGCTCCTCAGCGTTCAGGCGCGAAAAAATAATGGCGACTTTCTCAACGGAGTGTTCCATTTCTGTTCAGGAAATATAATAAAAAAGTAATCATAATCCTATTTTATGATTCTACCAATAAGTAGAATCCTAGAATAGCCAAATCCTAAGTACACTAACTCAAACATGCGTGAAGTCACTCGTAGAATTACCCCTACATAGAATCTAAATATTTAGAAGTTATACCATTAATTTATAATGCTGTACCTAAGAAACTATAAGTTGACCTATCGTATATATTTTTGTACAAAATGTTTATCTCATTCTTCCCATATGAAAAAAGGCATTATGAAATTTAATTTTTTCGATTTTCATGTTATAATTTCAAAAAATTATTATATTGTATTGTTTGAAGAAAGTATTTGTGTATATTATTGTTTTTATTAATGCAGATGTTTGTGCCTACGCCGTGTTCAGACGAATTAAAAGGTGTAAAATGCTTTGGTGAAAATTATTGTATGTAGGTACCTATCTTTTAGTCGACAGTATTATTTTGTACTATAAAGATGATGAGTATGTATTATTTATTGTGTCTTGTTTAAAATTTTGACTTATGATAAGTATATAAATAAATCGTTTATTGGACTCATTAAAATATAGCCTAATACAATGTCATCCATTAGGGGTCGTACAAAAAAGGCTGTAAAAAACTAAAAGGACGCCTGACTTCCAAACTAGGTAAAGAACCTGTATCTTGGAAGCTATGATGTACTGAGATTTATAATTTTCATGCCATTGTAATAATTATGAGTACGTACATATCACGGAATGTGTTCTGCACTGAAATAACTGTAATGTCCTGTTTTTTTCACATTTTATGCAAATAAAGATACATAGGTACCTACATGTATACGACCTTCATTTTGCCTTTATTACATAATGTTTTAAACATTTACTTTAAAAAAAATGTGTGAGTGAACTTGTTATAGTCTGCGCCAGATAAGTAGGAATTAAAGGTCATTGCTCTTTCCTTAATTTATCTGCGTAGGTACCCCGACAATACATTATGAATCGTTTTTTATTACTAGAAAAAGTCAAGGATCACGATAACGGTCGTTTCGGGACAAGTTTATGACATTATTTCTGTTTTCGGAATTAAGTTGTATTTGAATAAATGTATGCGGGTTAATGACCTTTAATTCCTACATATCTGGCGCAGACTATACTAGAATATTTAAATGTCTTTGTTATTAGAGTTGAAAATAGGAATTGATTACAGTTGTGTTTTGTTTTGTTTAAATGAATCCTCTTCCTACTGAAATGAATATCAGCGACGCCTATTCACACAAATACGTCCGGAACCTATTTATAGGTTAGGTTCGGCTTACGGCCACAAAATGCCGTAAGCAAAGCACAGACAAATATTAAGCCCGTCCGGATTTTTTTTTTGTTAATAATCCCGTAAAAACCACCAATAAATTAGCTTACAATGCTACCGAATCACTTAGCGGGCTGTCAAAAATGGTCGTTAGTGTTTCGAAAATTGATAAGTTAGGTACAAAAATCGGTACCATTCCAAAGACAATCGCTAACTTTGAGTGTAGAGACTACCAAATATCGTTTTCGTTAGCGTACCGACATCGATATATCAAGATAATGTACGACTTTGCTCGTTAACTTTTCGCAACCGATTTTTTTCGTTATCGTTTATCGATCGTTAATTTGCGACAGCGTCGTTACTAATGTCGAGACTGCAGGCCCAGGTAACTAAACAGCAGTGCAAGTATTCGATAAATCTGACAGTTGTTCTCGACAAAATGAGTTTTTATCTTTGTTATAAACTCATTTTGTCGAGAATGACTGTCAGATTTATCGAATCGATTCCTGCGTACTTGCACGGCAGAAACGTTAACATTATTATTTTGATAGAAAGACAAATATGAAACAGGCTTCTTTTTGATGAAAAATGGTTCCCGCAGCTTAGGTATAATTAACTTATTCTGCCACGGCAAAATTATCATTGATGGTTAAATACATGCTGGTTGGAATGTTCCAAGGTCGTAACTCCACCGATACCTACATTATACCGCTAAAGTAGTATGCTTTGGAACATTAATTGGTCTGGCAGAAGTACTTCGCTGTATTACCAAGAAGGACAAGTAGGAGGAGGTTTACATTTATAAGGAGTTTTACTACTCCTTTGTTTGTATTTTCATGACAGACAATTAACTCTGACGCAGGTTTGGGTGGACCGTACCGTAATCTACCTACATCACTTTTGCACATATTGTATGGAATATTGCACGCAATAGACCGCACCGCACTTTTTGCAGTGCGTCGTACTGGGGCTGATGCAACAAACACGTAAAATAAGCATAATAGTTTTAGTTTCTTGGTTTGGTTTCGAAAACCACATGAAAAATCGGAGTAACTAACAACACAAACGCTAACTACCAATACAATACTAATAATAACTTGTAGATATTTTTCTATTAAACTACATATTTACGTACAGGCTTCATGTCTAATTCTTACGCTATCTCTACTATAAAGCTCTGGAACGCGCTACCTTTTGGCATTAAAAAAGCTGAAAGCAAATACACTTTAAAAAAAAAAGTTCGTAACTACTATTTAGGTCAGAATAAATAGCTCTCAATTTAAAGTCGTCATAATAATTATTATTAGGTTTCTTGTTATTTTCTTTTTAATTTTTGGTATTTGTTAAAATATCTATTAGTTTATTTTATCTGTATATGTGTATTAGTATCAATCTAAATCTGAACTCTCGTTAGCAAAAAGTTTTTTTTTAGACAATACTTTGTATCCTATCACTATGTTTTCCTATTTAACCCAAAGGTTGACTGGTAGAGAATGCCTTGTGGCATTAAGTCCGCCTATGTACCACTATTGTACATGAAGTTTAAATAAATAAATAATATTTACGGTTTTCAGATTTTTCTATAAATGTACTGTAAGACATTGCTTCTTGCCAAATTTCATAATACTAGGTCAACGGGAAGTACCCTATAGTTTTGATTCCCTTATGAAATCGCAAAATATGCTATATAAACGGTCATATCTTTTGATCGCATTGACTTACAAGTTTTACTGCTCCAGGGGTATCAGACTTCGGAAGCTCTACGCGGGAGTCGTGCGGTCCATAGCCCTTTACGGGGCCCCGGTGTGGGCGCGTTCATAGAGGCGGCGAGCCGCCCACTACCTGAACGCGCCCCAAAAGGTGGTAGCCGTAAGGCTGGCCCGTGGGTACCGCGCGATCTCCCGTGAGGCGGCGTGCCTCCTTGCCGGATTGCCGCCATGGGATCTGGAGGCAATTGTCCTCGCGCGCCTGCACGAATGGCGCGCGGAGGTGCTACGCCGGGGGGAAACTCCGCTGCCGCGGAAATTGTCGCGCAGCGGACAGACTTCCGGCATGATCTCATGGCGACATGGAGAGAGCGACTGTCGCAACCCCGTGCAGGGCACGCCACAACAGTGGCGGTAAGTCCCCTCTTTGAGGAGTGGCTTGAGAGACGCCACGGCGTCCTCACCTTCCGCCTGACGCAGGTCCTCACCGGACACGGTTGTTTCGGGAGGTTCCTGCACCGAATCGGGCGGGAGGAAACGCCCGGGTGTTTCTATTGCGAGGATCGACCGGAGGACACGGTGGAGCACACGGTGGAGGCGTGCCCCGCGTGGGCGGAGCACCGCCGTGTCCTCGAAGCGGCGATTGGCGGCGGCGACCTCTCGCGTCCGGCCCTGGTGCAAGCCATGGTCCGGAGCGAGACGGAATGGGACGCCGTCACCTCCTTCTGCAAAGCAGTAATGCTAGAGAAGGAGGTGGCGGAACGTGAGAGGGAGAGAACCTCACAGCGTCCCGGCCGCCGCGGGAGACGCCCCGGGCGTCGGGGGCCACCACGTGGCCCCCGGCCACCGTAGGCGCGGGCCTGTGGACTGTGGGCTATGGGCTAGCTCGCCGTCCGTCCGTCTCATGACGACAGGCCGTGTCGACGGCGCGAGAGTCAGCAAAAAGGAAGGGGTCCGCAAGGACCGATGCCTGCCGGGGTTGCGGGACTGTTCGAAAGAGATACCGTGGCCCCGGAACACAAAGGGCGATGAAGGAACATGGATGGGTTTTAGTCAGTAAAAGTCTGACACTCCCTCCTGCTCCGCCCAGAGCGGGAGAAGTCATTTGATGATTTCCAATCCGAAAAAAAAAAAAAAAAAAAAGGGGTATCAGACTTGAGTATTTGATATTAATTTCAGCTTGATACGCCAACATGTTCCTGAGAAAAATGGTCTTGACAGACGGACAGGCGGAGGACAAAATGATCCTATAACTGTTCCGTTTTTGCCGACTGAGGTACGGAACCTTAAAAACAAGTCTGCTTACTATTTTCCATCAGCGAAACTGTAAGGAGTGACGTCTTATCGAGTTTGTTGCAAGGTTATGCTGATTTCTATCGGTTCAAGCCAATTCAGCATTATACAAGTTAATATGATCACTCCCTAACTCAACATTTCAAAGCCACAGGTAATAACCAACTGAATTCACATAAATCACTTCACATATCCATGCGATAATTGTCTGAAGTGCTGGTAAACAGTCCATCAAGAGACAATGGTATCTGGACAGCTGTCCGCACCTTTGTGACGTCACTTAGCGGCACTAAATTACCACTATTGTTGATAAGTAATGGGTACTTAAGGAATCTGAACGGCAATAGATTTGAAGTCTAGACGATAAGTCAAGGACTTGTGATGAACGTAGAAAATATACTTAATATAACAATCCTTTAATATGTAGTAAATAATATAATGTTTTTGAAACGAAGGCTTATAAAAATAATTTAACTCAATGTAAGCTTTATTAAGCTCATGCTTTCTCAAAGGAAAGAAATAATATAGAAAAATAGGTCGACATTATTTTCTAGATACTTAAAAAAACCTTTGATGACTTATAACTTTGACATTGTGTTATTTTAATATAGGTAGGTACTAGATACTACGTATAACTTGCTCAAATAAACAAACATACAAGCTACTCATTATTCACTTAACAAGATTCCGCTGTCAGATAATTATTTAAGTAGCAAACAGTTTTCTTCCAGCGATTTCCACGCCCCACGTACCAAACTTTTTCTTCATGCCAAGTTTGCGACCAAGTTTGGCACCAACTTTTCGAATTTACCGCTTATACACGTGCAAGGTTCGAATAGGTATTGTGTCCTTTGACATTTTTCGTATATTTTTCGTACCTTTTCCCAACGTCACGTGCGATAAAAATGCGTACCTAGACTAAAAATGGGAAGAAAAATTCGGTTATTCGACGTTTTGATCTACGCATGAAGATAAATCGTGATGTGGTTGTATATTCCGGATTTGTAAGAACAGGAAATAAAATATATCGTCAGCATACAGAACTAACTTATTTATATCTTGCTGCTTTGGTGGAAATGTACTTACATAGGCTCATACATAACAGAATAACCCGTATGAAATGTTTTGGGAAAAAAATATGTTTCTGGGTACATTAAAACTTAAATTAAATTAAATTCAGAACCTAAGAGCTCAAGAACGTGCCACGGCCGTGACGAACAGATTTTAAAAATATAATCAAAGGACCGCGTGTTTGATCACATTTACACACATCACTGTTATTAATATTTTTCTTTTCTTTTCTTTCTTTCTAATACAGGCATTGTTTGCTTAAAAGAAGGCTCCAATCACAAACTAAGTGTTGTAATCTTTTTAAAGAAATAAACTATTTTGAATTTTGAATTTTTTGAATCACATCACATCTCATTTGACATTTACATACTTAGTAAAAATACTAAGTATAGAAAAATCGCAGTTCGATTTTTTTGAGCTTTTCATTACAAAAACTTTTTTTTTACCTGCGCCGAAACACAACTAAATAATCACTATCTATCACAGAAATCAAACTACCCAACATTTCTCCAGACAATAAAACCAATGTCAATACCATACTTCCCCATTGATCATTAGAAACAATAACTAGAACATATCACTCAACGCTTCGAACAATGCCCGCCGAGACAAGCTCACAGCGTGTGATCGCATATCGTCTTGTTTTGACAAGCCGTGACGTCAGACCGTTCGACAATATCATGGCAATATGCACTGTATGAGTATGCTCATACAGTGTATTTATCTAAAGTATAACTGAACTAAGAATAATAGGCTTGTGTTTGAAGTGTGGGCTCAAGGCGATAGTGCCAGAATATGATTTAGTCTGTTGTGACTGTCAAGTAAAATGGTACAGTCAACATAACAAGTAGAAGTTTCTATTCTATATGGCATAGACTTTATCGAAGAGCTTTTTGTCATTAGGGTTCCGTACCCGAAGGGTAACCAACGGGACCCTATTACCAAGCTTTGCTTTCCGTCCGTTTGTCTGTCCATGCGTCCGTCTTTCTGAGCAGGCTATATCTCAAGAGCCGTAATTGGTAGACAGTTGAAATTTTTACAGAATGTGTATTTCTGTTGCCGCTATAACAACAAATAATAAAAATATTATGAAAAATAAAAAACAAATGGGGTTCCCCTACTACGACGGTACGGAACCCTTCATGCGTAAGTCCGACTCCCACTTGGCCAGTTTTTATGATTAATTAACCGTACTTAAAACATTCAAAAAACTTTTATAACACTTAATCATCTATTTCTACTCTGTAATAGAATTGGGTACTTATAAATTAATATTTTAATAAATTAAAAGCTGTTTTATTTGAATGGCTATTGATGTAGGGTTAAAGATAGAAATTCGTTGTTGTGACTGTCAATAATTTTAAATTGTACAGTCAACATGAAAAGCGAATTAATATTGGATCTAAAGTTTTATTTGCAACCATCTGTTTTTTACCACAAGTTAGCATCTATTTCTACATTACGAAAAAAAAAAGTGGTACAACAAAACCTACTTTATGTGACAGCTAAATAAAGAGGTATGTATATTTCATTCCTATACTCCACTCCACTCCTGAGCAAATGCCGTCCCCTTATTCCTTCCACTTCTCTCGATGTTATGGTTATTCTCGCAAATAACCGAGCAAGTCATCAAAGGCGCCATCTTCCCTATAAAAATATCTCTGATATAAATAAATTAAATAAATTACTTCAGCAGGAAGACGGACAGAACAATTAATGTTGGAAAACTAATTTATCTACATCAAAGCATTATTTTAATGGGATTCACCACGCTTGCAATAGCTTTTATAACTCACAATTTACAGTGCACTCAATTATGTTTGCGGCAATTAAAATGTATATTAATATCGTGGTGCTTGGAACGTTTACGGTATATAGGTTCGTATATTTGCAAAGTAAATGCAAAACTGTGAGAAACTAATCTAGGACTAAAGAGATTTAATATCACAGAGAGAGAGACTATCAGAAGTAATGTCATAACAACAACAACAACAGCCAATAACATCCACTGCTGGACATAAGCCTCTCCCATGATGGGAGGAATTTGCCGTAATCTCCACGCTTGGCAGGCGGATTGGAGATCGCAGTGATGAAAGACTAACAGAAAACGCTGCTGCCCATTCTCTGGTCTACGGAGGCGCAAGGTGTTCTGCCTCAGACATTAGTCGCCTTATACGACACCCGTGAGTGTAATGGGCCAACCCATTACACTCACGGGTGTCGTATATTTACGTTCTATTCTACTCTGCCGGATACCACACGGCTTTAACACCATTATTTTTAGGTCGTTCTGGAACCGAAAGCCATAAAGTCATCATCGAACTGGGAACGATTGGGACTGTTTTTTTTTTTTAATATTCCCTGTCATTTTGAGTTCGATGATCAAGTTTATGGCTTTCTGTTTCAAAACATAAAAATAATGGCGTTTAAGACATTCCTTCTGATATTCTCTAAAATTAACAATGTATAAATACTGCTCCCATGTTATCTCATCGTTATATTTTAACGACAGCAAGCAGCAGTGTTTTTAGGGACGGAGAACATTAATTTGTATTAATATAGTCAATTATAGCCAATTTCATAGATATTAAAACCATTTATGTGTTTTATTTCAATTTAAAGTTCTCCACCTTAAAAAAAACACTCTTTAGATTAAACGCCCTTTAGATGTTGATCACTTTGTCTATTGAAAGTTTATTTAAATGTTTTTGTCCTAGCATAATTATCTCTAACATTGACCAGAAAAGCAAACATATAGAAAAAACCACTAACACACAGTAAACAAACGTGATGATCAAGTCTCTTTTTTATGAAACCAAAGAGGCCTTTGCTCTGCAGTGCGACAATTTGGTACAGGCTGATAAAACAATAATTTAATTTATTAATTCGTTATCAAAATAACAGCATTTAATCAAGGCCTACACGTGACCTGTTAACTGAATAAATATTTAACAAACACGACCACATCCCACAGTGTACAGTCACGATCCAAAATGTTTACACACTTGTCTTTACGTAATTTGGAAGCTAATTTCTCGAAGGATATTAAATTACTCAGTTTGCTTAAAAAGATTTTGTGCGCACAAAAACCCAATTTTAATTATTCAGAGAAAGAAAATAGTTAAGAGTTATGCTTATGTGGAATGGGGTGCCAAATTCCTTATTCTTCAGGCAAGGTAACCTCCAACGAGATTCGCGAGAACCAAAACTTCGGAGACCCTTACTGGAAAACAAGTACCTATAATCTATTCAATCAATCAATCTCTCCCATTTCAAGGATTGAAATTCTAACAACACCGTTGCGTTAGCTTCCAACAATACGCTTAGATAATAAATTTTGTAATTTTTACTTCGAAAATTAAGGACTTTCCATACACAACTTTAACCCTTTTTTAACTCTTTGGGGGTAGAATTATCAAAAACGATAAGACACGTATAAATATTTTTTTTATCGTCAAGGCTGACGATTAAAAATTAATTTATACGTGTCTTAAAATTTTGTGCTTGCCTAAGCATAAAATTTTAAGATCCTAACTTTAAAATTGACCGACTTTCATACAAACTTTCATCTCCTATTACCTTCCTTTGGGGTTGAATTTTAAAAAAATCCTTCCGTATTCCTTGTGTACATTATGAAGGGAACCACTGTGCAAAATTTCAGTTATCTAAGTCCAAGGGTTTGGCGTTGATCACGGCGCGCGTAACGGTGTGACACTTTTTCATGCGTGCAGCCGGTGTTCATCGGTTTATAAGACGTTATCACGTCAAAGTCAGAAAAAGCTTTTCTGTGACGTTTTGTTCCTAACCGTCGGTAAGCTAAATGTCAAACAGGCAGAGATAGCAACCTAGCAATGCCTGTTAGTAAGTTATTGAAAATGGCCGTAAGTGTTTGCCTCGTGACTGTACATCAACAAATCGATAAGCTAATTTAAACATCTACCTACGTAACGAGAAAAGGAGGCAAAGTACCCATGTAATAATTTATAGGCGCTCATCAAATTTGAAAAGTTTTTTTAGGTTGGCAAGTTGTACGAAGTTTGATTATTTCTTAACGGAACGTCATCTTATGAAAAGTTTTGTGTAATGGAACCCTGAATTCTGGACGTGGGTTTCACTGAATGGTGGAGGATTTTTTTTATTATAAGACTTCTGATCGTGATGTTACCTGTTTGAGTTTGCAAGATGTAAAACTGATTGATCAGTAAGTGTTATGGTAGAAGTCTAATACACTTTCATAATTAAGTCAATACCACCTTATTATGCAATGACCACTATAACATCACGCCTGTTATCCCCGTAGGGTTAGGCAGAGGACGTGTATACCTAAAAGTACACCCACAATTCACCAGTTAAGTATGAGTCCCATGTAATAGGGGCAAGTCTATTGCCAACAACCGGACACAATTTCAGACTCCGTGGCTGCTACAGAGAAATTCCTGATTGAAAAACCCAATAAAATCAAAATCAAAATCAAAATCAAAGCATTTACTTCAAGTAAGCCAGTTACAGGCACTTTTGTATTGTCGAAACAAAGATGAAAATTAAATGTAGCTACAGTCCCAGTCACAAGACATAAAAACTGTGAAAGTACTGTAGTTGCCCATTCCCTAGCGTAGATCTCTATGGAGAAGAACGGGCAAGAAACTCCATGGACACTCTTTTAAATCAGAATATTGTTACAAAATCTTGGTTACATCATTCATGTTGAGATGGTATATTATGTGAGAACAATGTAGCAAGATGTGCACGTTAAAAGTGTCCACAGCAAAAACACACAAACAACAAAAATACAATTCAAAATAATTCATTCAAATAAGCCATGGCAACTAAGAGATGACCAGTCACAACCGACAGCGCCCGTTCACGGACATGACGCATGGATCAGCACCATTCAACTCAACCATTTTGAAGGGAACTAAATGATCCGACACATGCGCCACCATCAGCGAGACATTTGAGTGAGCATGACATACTCTAAACCGCCAGGGCACATTCAAGTCAAGAAAAGACGTAGGTTTCCAGTGAATGATAGCTTTCTAGTACATAGTACTCACACAATATGGGCTATGCATTTATATAATACTAAAGAGGTTGAATCTATACAATGCAAAGATAGTTGTACAATCTTCAGCAGCTCCAACAATACATTTTAATGCTATCAATTTATGCGCCCCTGTCCTTGTGGAGCAGGACCAGCATTGAGCCAAGCATTTTTATCAGCGATATAATCGCTCAACTTGTAATATGCTTGCTTACATAGTGTGCGTTTAATGCATGTTTTAAATTTCGTCTCATTCAGTTCAAGAATACTTTGTGGAATTTTATTATAGCATCTCAAACAGTACCCCATGAAAGATGAGTCTACTTTAGCGAGTCGGAAACCTGGCTGAACTAGTTGGTTCCCTATTTCTAGTACTGTAATTATGTCTGTCACCCCTTTTACCAAAAAGGTGCAGATTTTTTCTGACGTACATTATGTTTTCGTAGATGTATTGACAATGTACCGTCATGATGCCAATATCCTTAAACAGTTCCCTTAGAGAATCGCGCTTACGAAGATTATATATGGCCCTGATGGCTCTTTTCTGCAGAATAAATTTAGACTCAATATCTGCAGCCCGTCCCCACAGTAAAATGCCATAAGACATTATACTATGAAAGTAACTAAAACAAACCAGTCTAGCGGTATCTACATCAGTATACTGACGGATTTTTCTAATGGCATAGGCTGCTGAACTTAGCCGCCCCGCAAGAGAAGTCAAATGAGAACCCCATTGTAGCCTTGAATCAAGCGTAATCCCCAGGAAAACCGTTTTATCTACGAATTTAAGTTTCTCTTTATTCAATATTATATCACAATCATTACTTTTAACATTCGGTAAAGCAAATCTTATGCATTTGGTTTTTTTTTTCATTTAATACCAAATTGTTTGCTGTGAACCAATTTTGGACCTGAAGTAGGGCATTATTCACGTCATCTAGATTTTGGGCCCGCCTATTTATCTTAAAAATTAGGGAAGTGTCATCAGCAAATAACACCATATTTTGCGGTTGGTTTTTCAGTAAATAGGGAAGATCATTTATATATACTAGAAAGAGAAAAGGACCCAATATTGAGCCTTGTGGAACCCCCATTTTTACTTTTAAACCCTGTGAATTAACACCATTTATTTGAACATGTTGTTGTCTATCATTCAAATAAGATTTTACCAAACTAAGTGCAAGTTTACCCAGTCCGTAATGCTCAAGTTTCAAAAGTAATGTGTCGTGATTTACGCAATCAAACGCTTTGGAGAGGTCACAAAAAATTCCTATGGCGTCTTGAGACTCTTCCCACGCAGTAAATATGTGCTTTATAATAAGGTTACACCGGCGTCAGTTGTACAACGTCCCTTGGTGAAGCCATACTGTTGATCATGTAAGATTCTGTTGGTGTTAAAATGATAGAGCATTTGATTAAGCATTACTTTTTCGAAAACCTTGCTAAAAACTGGTAACACGGATACAGGTCTATAATTATTAGTATCTTTACTGTCTCCGGATTTGAAAAGAGGTATGACTTTACTGTATTTCATTAAATCAGGGAAAACTCCTTGGTCTACACATAAATTAAAAATTAAAGCTAAGTAAGGGGCTATAGTCTCAAGTATGGATGTACAAACTTTGACAGACAATCCCCATAGATCTTCGGTTAGTTTGATTTTTATTTGCCGGAAAGTTTTAATAACTATCATAGGGTTAATGTGTTTAAATTTAAATTCAGCCAGGCAGCCAGACACATTCGCCTTTAATAAGCCAATTGAGTGTTCAGGTGAGGAAATAAGAGCCTCCGTTGTTTTTAGTGGTATATCGGTAAAGAAATTTACAAATTCTTGAGCTACTTCCTGATTTGAGCTTTTAGAAAAACTTTGCCCATCCCGGCAATCGAACACGCTCAACAGTCGCGCTTGCGATCACTCGACCAACGAGGTAATCTTCCAATAATAATAATCTTTTAGTAACAATCTATAAACAGGCCAATCAACCGCAATAAGAATGCAACGACGTTCAGCCTCTTCTCAGACTTTTTTTATTTCATATCTTCATATCAGGGTCTTCAGGCTTGTTTTAGAAGACAAAAGCGTTAACCTTAACGTAAATACCTACTTATTTAAGTTTTTCTTTAACCTATCACATGAAAGTGCTGTTTGAACAACATTAAATCGATTCTCAAAGGATTTTCATTAAAACGATTGCAAAACATGACATTTACTTTTACGGGGCCACTATCTGCTAAAAGGAAAACAGCTTTACGGGTCATTTACCGTCCACCGTTTAATTTTATTTTCCTAGCGTTTCGGTACTTAAGCCAGTAAATAATCGGTACGGTTTCATATTTTATTCTGATTATATAAATGAAACCATCATCGACTGCCTATCTTTTTCTCAACTATGTTGGAGTCGGCTTTACCGGATGCAGTTGAATACCAGTATTTGACATGGAGCGATTTGACCTCCACAACCCAGTTAGTACTGGATAATATGATACTCTTGGTAAGATTGGTTGTCAGACTTTCGGGCCACTGACTGACTACCTTTAACGACTATCAAAGATCTAGAATTGGCAAAAATTATATAAAGACGAGATATAAGGAATTTAAAATTTCCATATAAAACTTATTTTTCTCATAACTCTTGTTTTAAATATCAGTGTCCATTCAAAATATATATTTGGGAACGTAGATATTCTGTATTCCAATCGGAATAAAGACACTACCTTAAGAATATGTTTGATTTAAAAATTATTATTGAATTACGTTTTGTATGAACTACGCATCCATCGCCGGCCTCTTAAAACCTTGTAGATCGTGCGTTCGATAGGTGTAGTCTAACAAAAAAAAAGACATTACAAAAATTAAACAAAAAAAGGTTTCTCATTTTTATAATAGCGTATATGATTTATCTTACTTCTCGTTGTACTTGTTAGCTGAAACAAGATCACGTCATGTGTGACCTTTTTAAGTTTTTTTTAATACCATACAATTTAAAAATAATAACACGATAACAATAACGAGTGAGGCTTCCGCATTTTTTTCAGGATTAGATCGAAGTCCTTGAATTTAAATTTTTACGAGTTTTTCTTTCTTTTCTGTCCATTCTATTTTTTCAATGGTTTTCAAATAATTTTTTTTTGTTCATCTTTTGCTCAGAATAGTTACAGGACAATATTTGTGTCACTTGTTTAATTTTTTTTATATACAATATTTTCTTACCTTTGTATAGATTATTTTTTAGTGAACATTGTAGGCTTTGTAGATCCCCAGATGCTTGTTAACTTTTGTTAAATATTTTTCTGTTTTACGTTTTTTGTATAGTAAACAACGACCTATTGTCGGGCCTACGCTGTCCCCCCAGGCTTAAGTACTAATGCTGTAACAAAATAATATTGTAAACTATGGAGTTTCTTGCCGGTTCTTCTCCATGGAAACGACCAACGCGAACCGTGCACCTTTTTCGACGATTTATAAGTGCCCATCTAGGCCTATGTGAAATAAAATATTTTGATTTTGATTTTGCTGTGTTGTATAAAAACGCAAAAAGTAAACGGGTTTATATAAAATGTGCTGCGTTAAATTTTACTGCGTTTTTAGAAACAATTTCACAAACGAAACATCAGAAGACGTCTCAATATCAAATTGTTTGTTATTGCTCTCGCGCCGAAAGTACATACGTGACGACACATCAAGTTACACATTGTCAGTATAAAATGGCCTCGCTTTGAATAGATTTCCAATACAATGAGAGATCTACACAAACTGGTTTTGTATAGCTCGATTGGTTGCCATGCGTACTCACACGAAACTTCGACGAATTTCCACAAAATCCTGGCCTTGTCTGTGAAGGACTGTTTGACCTAGCTCAAAGGTAGACAAACATTTAGTGGAGGTATACAAAAAGAATTGCTTCGATGGATTTAAACAACAATAAAATTCCCAGTATTTAAGCAAAAGGCAGACTTACTTTCTCGTGTACAATGTACATTTCCCAATACACATTTGCAGGGTTCATTAAATATCTGTAGCACACATACAGTCATGTGGGTATCGTTTCCAGCTTGCTTGGTTAATTCGGTTCTCGGAATTGTAGTTGTTTCTATAGATAAACCGCATCGGAAACATTCACACTGATTCATTATGTTACATACTATGTTCTGTTCCCGCAATCCTCTCAGACTAAGCCTTATTTGTTTTGTAATAGGATGTTCAGTTGCTCACGTCGATTGGGAAACAGGTGATACACGAATATAATACTTATTTAAATGTTAGTTAAGATTTATTTTTGAGGTCAAAGATTGTTGTTTTCTATATTATGTATGTACTTACGCAATGTACTAATTACACACTGTATATAGGTATATACAGTGTGTATACGAACCCTTCGCAAAACCGTCAACCAAGCATTCCGTACATCAAACTAAGTCTACGCAAAAAATATTGCTTTAGGTACAGACGCGGACGGCTGTTCGTTACCCCTTTATTGAGTGTCGGAAACCTAATGAATGCTATCTATATATATTTATATAGTACCTACTGGAACTGCTTGTAGTGGTCAGATAGGCAGTCGCTCGCTTAGACTGGAAGCCGACCCCAACAATAGTTGGGAACAGGCTAGGCAGAATATGATGATAAATGATTCGCATGCGAAATTTAAATTAGAAACGTGCGTAAAAGCTTTTATATGTATTTCAATCATATGTTAAAGATGATTCTGTATGTAAAATGATCATAACTAACTGTAGACATGGGTCTCTCGTTAGATATTCTATTAGGGAACACAAAACCCGAGTAATGTTGTAAATTACAAATTAATTCATAATTGGTAATACTAGATGTAGAAGCCGTTTTCTGTTTCTGTGGCTGTCTGTTAAAATTATTAGACAAGAACCATTGAATATGTTCATCAATACGTTTCGTATAATTTGCTTTATACGAGGGATGATAAAATTGATTTCTAAAAGTTTGTAAGGGTGGACCCTTATGCCTAATCAAACGATGCATCATCAAACTCAATATAACTTAATACTTACAGCCCTCACATGTAATGTCGTGAGGAAAGTTTTGAGTATGAATGTGGATGGGTATAAGGGTTGAGGAAGAGCAAACGGACGATGGATGGTCTGTGTGAAGGTTGATATGGTACGAAAGGAGGTGTCTGGTGAGATGATGAGTATAATAGAGAAGTAAGAAAAACGAAGACATCTAGAATGTGCTGACCCCAAAATAATCAGGATAACGGCAGGAGATTGATGACTAACATCCCTCACACTGAATAGGCTTGTGTCCTGAAAAAATCTAATTAGTCCGTCAGCTAAATTATCAAAAAATATTTGACACGTATTTTTTCTTTTGTTAGGTAAACCAAGATTGACGAAGATACGACGCTTTTAAAATTATCAATACGTCCCGCTGCTGCGTGCCGTCGTGCTATAATTTTTAGTGCGTTGTGACGTCACGAGCTCCCACTCTCGAGTTTTGCTGCGTTTTATCTTTGTCAATAATCATTGATTTACAAAAACAAAAATACGTGTCCATTATTTTCCAATACTCTAACTGACGGACTAAATGGATTTGCAATTTATTGATGGTGGAAACTAGCCTATTAAATTCAATACCTACATTCAAAAAGATGATATTTATAAATAACAGCATCTACTGTCAGAAAACCTATTTTAAACGAAAAGATCACTTCTGCCTATCACAACCGGGTTGCTCTGTACTTTTGAACATTCCGCCTAGGGTGTGTATGTGAGTACTACACACATCAACACGGTCTAGGGATATTTTAAAAAAAGCGAATTACTATCAATGTGTTAATTATTTATATGACATGTACATATTTAAAAGATACGTTATTTAATATTCTACCATTTTTTAATAATGGTTAAGGTATAGATTAAAATTTCAGGATTTTATGGAAAAAAATGAAGCATAGACGGAAACAGTATATGAATGAACTTTTAATTTGTGAGTAAAAACTGAAAAAAATAGAAAAATCATTTAATTTGTGTTTATAAACTTGAAGTTAGTAGTCTGAGAAAGCGCCCATGATGTTCATAACACATCGGCAACGATTCGGCATGCTCAGAACAAGGTTGTCAATGTCTTGCTGCGGAATATTGTCCCATGTCCTTCTGAGGTGCGCAAAAAGTTGATCTTCTGTAGCCAGATTTTCAGGAACTTCCTTCAGAGCTCTTCTTTGCAGCATATCCCACGCATGCTCAATGGGATTTAGATCTGGCGATTGAGCAGGCCAGTCTAAGGCCCTAACATTATGTGTATGTAACCAAGCTGCTACCGTTCTCGCCGTGTGTGCCCGGGCATTGTCGTGCATGAGCAGGAAATCTTGCCCCATTTGTGTTCTGTGGGGCAAGATTACGGGCCCCAGCACCTGTTGGACGTATCGTTCTGCCGTCATATTGCCCCGCACCCAAACGAGATCCGTCCGTCCTCCAAGACGAATTCCTGCCCAAACCATAATTGTTCCTCCTTGGTATGGGTGAACTTCCTGAGGGTTCTGGAGACGGCTCCATCGTCCAGAAACTCGCCAAACACGCGTCCTTCGTGAATCTGGATGGAAGCCGAACCTGGATTCATCCGTGAACAGCACATTGGACCATTGGTCACGGCCCCAGTCCACGTGGTTCCGAACCCATTCTAATCGTCGTCCACGATTGCCTCTCCGTAAAGGTGGGACCCGGAGTGGTCTACGAGAGCGTAGATTGCTTTCATGCAGTCGCCTTCTTACAGTTTGGTCACTCACAAGCACTTGGTGTTCCACTCGCAGCCTTTGGACCAATTGAGTCGCCGTTGCATTTGGTTGTGCTCGCGCAGTAATTTGCAAAAATCGGTCTTGTCTGGGGGTAGTGATGCGACTTGGCCCCCGGTGCCTCTCCGCTACTTCACCTGTGGCACGATAGCGTGTCCACAATCTTGAAATTACATTTTGATGGGTCCTTATGGCCTCAGCAACATTACGCTGAACAGATCCAGCTTCCAGCATTCCCACAGCTCGTAACATCTCCGCCCTCGTCAAATGTCGGCGTTGCATGGCTACAATAACTCAATTTTAACTTTATCTTTCGTTTAAAAATGAAAAAAAACTGTAACTTAACGTAATTCGTATTGTTTTCTAAATTTCGCACAAATGAAAATTCCCTCTCCTATACATCAAGACAGTTTTATGCCACCGAAACAAAAGAATTTTCAAAACTTTGAATTAGGAATTAGTCTGAGATAAATTACAAACAAATCGGTGTATAAAAGATTCCAATGCGGCCAGTACTTTTCGAGTTATTTAATTGAGTATGAAATATCCCTAGACCGTGTTGATGTGTGTACTTACAAGAATTACACACCCTAAGTATTTTAATCACATTACGCCCTTCGCGTAAGAGGAACAGTTTAAATACAGTTTCAAGAACCTGTAATTTTACCGACACACCCCCCAACCACGGTAATATTATAATACAGTACTCCAACTTCATACAAACGGACGAAACGCGAGCTAGCGACGGTGCGCTCGGGGCGCAGACAGTCACGGCTGTACCGCAGTGTCGAACGGACGGTGTGCTGTTTTTTTAACAATAACCGCGCGATTTTTTCTCTAAAAATCAGTTATGAGTACGAGTAGGAAATATTGTGCTGTTTTTGGTTGTACGAATTCGTCAATAACGCATCCAGACATAAGTTTTTTTAAATTACCTGGAAACTCTGAAAGGTAAGACTATAAAATAATTTTACTTACTAGTAGGTAGGTACATAATGTGTGTCTTTTTAATGGATAAGTATTTCCTTTTATCTCACGAAAAAAAAGGTGTTTGGATTAATAAATAAAGCGAATAGAGTAACATGTTTTTTTAATTAAATCTATGTGGAATGAATTTTATGCTAAAAGGAACGTATGCAAAAGTGCGAGTGAAAGGTGCGGAAGTGTGAAAGAGAGAGGAAGATATTAAAAAATATATGGAGACGGATACTGTACGACTTACGAAGGCAGACGTGTTTTTTTTTATATTTCGAAAATATACAGTTTTTTGCGAAAAAATCTCTGTTATTTCACCATACGATCCCACAAACTTGGGGGCTCGTCCGGGATTGCGGTGAAATAAGTGGAGTTAAAACGCCGAACGACTCAGACGCACGCACGAAGCACGAGCACAATCGATCGACGCCATAACGACGCACGCCGATTGATTTTCAAGATACTACGGACAACGACGACGTTTACGACGATATTCTGGTTACGACGACTACGAGGAATTAATTACGATGACGGAAAAATCCGACCTTGACTTTCAAGATGCGGCACCTACGGCGTTGGCACGAACGGCACACGGCGATTTATTGCACCTTACGGAACAGCTCGTTCGAAAATTCAGTGCACAAGACGAAACGCATACAGTGTCTATGTGGATCAGAGAAATAGAAAAAAATGGCGAAGTATTTCAGTGGAGTCCGACGCAGCTATTGTTAGTGGCTCGACGTTCGCTAACCGGCACAGCAGCACTGTGGCTACGCAGTGAAAAAGTTTTTAAATCATGGGAAGAGTTAAAAGTGGCTATCGGCAAAGAATTCGCGGATACTCTGGATGTAAAGAAGATACACGAGTTGATGAGCGCAAGACGTAAGACGAAGGACGAGTCATGTATTGACTACATGTTAATTATGAAGGAATTAGGCAAACGCGGACGAATGCCGGATTATGTAGCTATCAAGTACATAGTGGACGGCATCATAGATGACGAAATAAATAAGATTATGTTATATGGTATTACAACTTACGCGGACCTGAAAGAAAAACTAAAGTTGTACGCGATGTTTAAGAAAAATTCAGCTAAAGAAAGTCGACGTAGTAAGCCGCCTAGTGGCACACAGAACAGCAATAATATTAGAAGACACGCGGCTGAAATGATGCGATGTTTTAACTGTGGAGAAAAGAATCATTCGTCGGAAAATTGTCCTCATCGGTCGCAAGGTAAAAAGTGCTTCCATTGCAATGAATTTGGTCACATTTCTCCCAGTTGCCCGAAGAAAAAGATGGCGAGTTCGGGAACGATCGGAGGACCCGAACAACAATTTCCAAAGGTTGGCACTTCTGCTGAACCACGAAGAACAACCAATCAGAATAATCAGATGTCGAAGAAAGCATTCTTCAACATAATGCAAGAGGGCGCCACCAGTAGCGCGAATGACGAAGTTCAAGACGATGTTCAAGCCGATGTTTACACCGCGTCAAGGACAAATGATTCGTGTTACGATGTTGGCAGTATGAAACCACAGAGCAGCACAGCGATTGGCTATAGGGACGACGGCCATGTTGTTGAGTTTGACACTTACAATGTAAACAAACAAAACAAGGAACCTGACGATAATGTACCGGTTGTACGCATTGTACGTCGTATAAAACCACTTAAACCAGTGTTTGTGCGCGGTAAAATGGCTAGTGCGTTAATTGATTCAGGCTGTGACGTGAACTTGATGTCAAAGGACTTTTATAACGAACTTAGCAAGTCAGGCTTAGTGCAGTGTAACGAAAACAACATTACGTTAACCGGTTTAGGCTATTCACAAGTAAAGTCATGTGGTGTTGTCAAGTTAGACATAACGATTGATAATTGTTTATACCGTGATACTACGTTTTATATAATGCCTAACGACTCTGTACCATTTCAAATGATAATTGGTAATGCTTTCTTGCGAAATGTTATGATGTTTATGAAAGATTGTATGGTTTGGTTGTTGCCGAAAGATGATTGGATGAACCCAAACTATGAGTGGTTGAAAGATGTCGCATATTTCTCTAGCTCTGTTGATTGTTTAGCTCACGTCAGTAATCCTGCTGTAAAAGAAGAAGTAATAAGGTTAGTAACAAGTTATGTGCCACAACAAAGTAAAGAAGCTCCAATAGAATTGAAAATTGTTCTCAAAGATGACTTACCAGTATCTCAGCGGCCACGACGAATCTCATTCAAGGAACAAGAGGATGTTAATCGCCAAATCCAAGAATGGCTCGATGATGGAATTATCAGGGTGAGTTACTCAGAATATTCCAGTCCATTAGTATTAGTAAGAAAAAAGGATGGTGGTTTAAGAATATGCATTGACTATAGAAAGATTAACAGTAAAATGGTTAAAGATGAATACCCACTCCCTATAATAGATGATCATATTGATAAGTTGTCCTCAGCTAGAATATTTAGTGCATTAGACTTGAAAAATGGTTACTTTCATTTACGTGTACATGAAGATTCAATTAAGTATACTTCTTTTGTAACGACAACCGAACAATATGAATTTTTACGTGCCCCGTTTGGTCTAGCAACTTGCCCAAAGGTTTTTACAAGATTCATCACAATCATATTCAGAGAATTGATTGCCAGAGGTATTGTTATTGTTTTTATTGATGACATTTTAATTCCAGCGGAAGACGAGTACCAGGCTCTTGAGCGGCTAAAGGAAGTTCTGATTACTGCATCGGAGTATGGGTTACAAATCAACTGGAAGAAGTCTCAGCTGTTAACCAGAAAGGTAGAATACCTAGGCCACGTTATTGAAGGTGGTGCAGTAATGCCATCGCCAGGGAAAACAGATGCTGTTACAAAATTCCCTGAGCCTCAGAACTTGAAGCAACTGCATAGTTTTTTGGGACTTTGTTCCTACTTCAGGAAATTTATACCTAAGTATGCACAGCTAGCGCAACCACTCACAGATATGCTGAAAAAAGAATGCAAGTTTGAATTCAGTGATGCACATAGAGCTATTTTCAACGAATTGAAGATGAAGTTGGCTAATAAACCAGTGTTGAAGATTTATGATCCGCGAGCAGAGACAGAGCTCCATACTGACGCATCAGGTATTGCTTATTCAGCTATTTTAATGCAAAGAGGTGATGATGGAAACTTACACCCAGTTAATTATATGAGCCGAAGGACTACGGATGCGCAAGCCAAGTACACAAGCTATGAGCTTGAAGCACTTGCTATAATTGAAGGTGTGAAGAAGTACAGACACTACTTATATGGAAAATTCTTCAAGATTGTCACCGATTGTAAAGCTTTCCAAATGACGCTAAACAAGAAGGATCTAGCATCATCAACAAGAGTTGCTCGATGGATTTTATTTCTACAAGATTATGACTTCACAGTAGAACACCGTGACGGTACTGGAATGAGGCATGTCGACGCATTGAGTCGAAACCCGTATGTAGCAGCCATAACATCTAGCTTACACCAGGACATAAGACGCGCACAGGAGTGTGATGAGGGCCTTAGTGCAATAATCCGAATTTTGAAAGAAGGAAACTCATTTAAAGATTACAGTCTCAATCAAGAATTACTTTATAAAGGATCAGATCAACAACTTGTTATACCTAGTACAATGGAAAATGAAATTATAAAGAGGGCACACAGTAATGGTCATTTCGCGAAGAAGAAAACTTTAGAACTAATTAGCAAGGATTACTACATTGAAAAAATAGGAAAGAAAGTTGAAGATTATATAGCATCATGTATACCATGTCTACTTACGAACAGAAAAGAAGGAAAACAGGAAGGTTACCTTAGTCCAATTGAGAAGGGAGACACTCCATTACATACTCTGCATTTAGATCATGTTGGTCCCCTGACAGAGACGCATAAGCAATATAATCATATACTCACTGTTATTGACGCTTTCACGAAGTTTGTATGGTTGTTTCCATGTAAAAGTACCACATCGAGGGAAGTGTTGAATAAATTGGAGATACTACAGCATACTTTTGGAAGTCCAGAAAGATTCATCACAGATAGAGGTACTGCTTTCACCAGCAACGAGTTTCAACAGTATTGCATGAAGGAGGGTGTAGAGTTATGTCATATAACTACAGGAGTACCTACAGGTAATGGTCAGGTGGAAAGGGTTCACAGAACTATTATACCAGTACTTACTAAGCTATGTATTGAGAAACCAGGATTGTGGTACAGGCATGTAGGAAGAGTGCAGATGGCATTAAACAGTACTTTCCAGAGAAGCGTGAACACCACTCCATTTGAGATGCTAATAGGAAAGAAAATGAAGAGACAAGATGACATAGAAATATACGAATTACTACAACAAGAAGGACGAGACAGCTATATGGAAAATAGAGAAGATTTGAGGAAGAGAGCAAAACAGCAAATACTGGAAGTACAACAGGAAAATAAGAAGAACTATGATAAGCATAGAAAGGATAGTAAGAAATATCAAGAGGGGGAGTTAGTTGCTATAAAGCGGACCCAGTTTGGGCCAGGGCTCAAACTCAAACCTAAATATTTGGGACCTTATCAGGTAACGAAAACTAAACGACATGACAGGTATGACGTAGAAAAAATGGATATGATGGCAGAGGGTCCAGTCAAAACTACAACGTCTGCAGATCATATGAAAAAATGGCCAGATGACAAGGAGTGAAATCAAGTGAGTATGTGAAGTATGTTTGTCGTGTGTTGATTGTATGAAAGTGATAGGTGTTAAGAAAGTTTTTTTTTGTGTTTCTCTATTTTGTTATGTTCTAGATTCGTTATTATACAGAGTTGTTAAGATTCGGTTTGTAAAGCATTACAGTAAATGGTAACTGGCCATATTGTACAAGTATCACTAAGGTGTTTTGTGTTTCTTTGATAAGCTAAGATGTAACAAGATGTCAAGCCTAAATTGTAATTTGTGTTTGTAATTGTCATGCTGTCTTTTATCTCTTTTTCTAGGAAAATAAATATTAAGATGTAAGCTGGCTATGTTAAGGAAATAAAAGCTAAGTAAATAGATCACTGCCTTAAAGAAAATAAATTGTTTGTGAAATCAGTCACATTCTAAAGTAAATGTTGGTTTGAAGCTATATTGTTTCAGATTTTATAAAAATTTCATTGTTTCTATATCTCATGTAAGACTTAACTTAAGATGTTATACTGTATAGATTTAAGTTGTTTATGCAAGATGTGATTATTTTGTGAGGTTTATAGTACTTGTAACATGGTGTCTGTGGTCAGACAGTGTGCAGGATGACCGAGTGTGGAATGAATTTTATGCTAAAAGGAACGTATGCAAAAGTGCGAGTGAAAGGTGCGGAAGTGTGAAAGAGAGAGGAAGATATTAAAAAATATATGGAGACGGATACTGTACGACTTACGAAGGCAGACGTGTTTTTTTTTATATTTCGAAAATATACAGTTTTTTGCGAAAAAATCTCTGTTATTTCACCATACGATCCCACATCTACCAATCAAAAAACAACACGCATTTTTATTGAACACTTCCTATTCAATATACAAAGTATTTCATTTATTTATATAAAAAGGATATTTACAATCACAGAACTTAATAGAAACAGAAAGTAGGCAAATGTAATTAAAATGCTGGAGACGGGCAGCCCTAACGCATGTTTACGTACCGCGCGGCTGTAGGCATTTATTTCTATCATGCGGCCGAGTTACACTACTGTATTATAATATTACCGTGCCTCAACACTTGGAGAATTAAATTTAGCGACATACTCGTACATGTGTCGCGCTACGTCTCTTATGGTAAACTACCTGATTTATAACTGTGGTATACTGCATGACACATGCTGAGCTGGACTCCCATTTGGTGCAACCTTGAGACGCACACCGCAGGTTGTTTACTTCAAATAAAATAAAGTAACAAGTACTTTATTTTATTTGAAGTATGTCATGGTGTTACAATACTTACTTCGTAAATATGTTTTTCTTTTTGTATATTGGCACCTGTCCTCACCTTCCGCCTGACGCAGGTCCTCACCGGACACGGTTGTTTCGGGAGGTTCCTGCACCGAATCGGGCGGGAGGAAACGCCCGGGTGTTTCCACTGCGAGGATCGACTGGAGGACACGGTGGAGCACACGGTGGAGGTGTGCCCCGCGTGGGCGGAGCACCGCCGTGTCCTCGAAGCGGCGATTAGCGGCGGCGACCTCTCGCGTCCGGCCCTGGTGCAAGCCATGGTCCGGAGCGAGACGGAATGGGACGCCGTCACCTCCTTCTGCGAAGCAGTAATGCTAGAGAAGGAGGTGGCGGAACGTGAGAGGGAGAGAGCCTCACAGCGTCCCGGCCGCCGCGGGAGACGCCCCGGGCGTCGGGGGTCACCACGTGGCCCCCGGCCACCGTAGGCGCGGGCCTGTGGACGGTGGGCTATGGGCTAGCTCGCCGTGCGTCCGTCTCATGACGACAGGCCGTGTCGACGGCGCGTTCGTGTTCCACGCGCGCCTCAAAGAGAGTCAGCAAAAAGGAAGGGCCGATGCCTGCCGGGGTTGCGGGACTATTCGAAAGAGATACCGTGGCCCCGGAACACAAAGGGCGATGAAGGAACATGGATGGGTTTTAGTCAGTAAAAGTCTGACACTCCCTCCTGCTCCGCCCAGAGCGGGAGAAGTCATTTGATGATTTCCCATCCGAAAAAAAAAAAAAAAAAAAAAAAGACCCCGAGTTATATTTAAGTTCCATTTAATTAGGAACGAACCTATTGCCATCAACGGGAAGCAAATCCAGACTCCGTGGCTGATATTCCTGATGGAAAAACCCAATAGCACTTTGCCCGACCCGGGAATCGAATCCAGGACCTCCTGCTCAGCAGTCGCACTAGCGCCCACTAGTAAAACGAGGCTGTCAAATCAGTGTTATACTGCTGTCTAAAACAAAAGTATTTTATACCTACTTTAACACTTTCATTTGTTTTTTTTTTATTTTGCTACAAAAAATACTAGGAAATACTGCCTTCTCTATCATCATCATCGTCATCATCCATCCATCCATCCGTAAGCATCTCTTTTCTTGTGCCAATCTCCACGGTCCTGTGCCAGTGTGCCTTTATGCCTGCATCGCAAAAACTTACTCAATACAAAAATAAACAACAACCAACATGACATAAATAAACACAAACATGTGCACTAAACACTGTACACATGAATTTTAAAATATTGTTATAGAATGTTTGTAATAAGAGCGAATATAATTACACTATCAGCATCGTCTTTGTAAACATCAAACGTTCAATTTACCTAATATCAAAATATAAATTGACTCTTCGGCCTGCCATTCACAAGCTTACCCCGGCTGTTACATAGGATAAAACATATTACAAATAATTTATTACACAGCGCACGGTTTCATGTAACTCATTTCCACGAAAACGTTGCGAGTGATACTAGCCAAAATGGCAATCTATATAATAAGGGATAACGGAGACAGATAACAGCTCTATGGCGTCATGTTGTCCTTTCCTCCCCGCTTCGTGTAAAACGAGTGTTTCTTTGTTGCGTTCTGGAGAAAATAATAAATGAAGAAGTAAACTCGTTTTTTTTTTATGAATTCTAAGTAATTATTTATTGAATTAAAAACAACAGGAAAAACCATGTTCCTGTTGTTTTTCTGTGGCAAAATGTTGTAAAAATTCTGCATAAATCATACATAACGTAAGTCTAAGTAAATCTGGTAATAATAAAAGTTTAACTTACCGACTTTAAAATCGACGATCATTCCAAATAATTCCCACGTACAAATTGACTCGCTAATTTAATTTAGTTGTAAATACCCGGTCACAATAATTTTCTTAAAATGTCATAAATTTGGCCTTGGTTGGTTGGTCCTGGTAACAATTAAAGAATGACACAAAAGAAGAAAAACCATTCTTTAAAAGGATAATTATTTGGATGTATCTCATCTTTATATTATTGGAGAGCCGAATAAATAAAATAAAAATATACTAAACGGAAACAAAACTGTTACCTTTCACTCATAAAGCCTATTTTATCATACTCCTAGCTTCTAGAATTATTTGAATAAGTTTATTTAGTTATACTCTTCTAATAAAAGCATTAATAATAAAGCTGGCACCACACAGCCGGATCTAAAACCAAGACCCGGAATATTTGTATTCATGAACTGTAGGCCCATGAATGTGTATTATGTGCCATCTAGACCATCTTACGCAAGTTTAATATCTACGAGAAATATTCAAATAAGTTATTGCTTCTTATGAAATGTTAAATCAAACCAAGTCGACGCAGACACCGAAATATGTGGATGAATGGATTAATATAAACTCAAATAAATCTAGAGAGCACGATTATTTGTAAAGAATGGGAACATTCGGAATGAAAGAATTGGACTTGCTTACGTAGAAATATTTGCAAAGAAAAAAATCGCACCGCCGAATGATTACAAACAGGTAGACGAAAGAAAACCAAGCGAAATTAATCTTTAAGAGCAAAAAAGGAGAAAAGTTTGCTAAAATTATTGTCTTCAAAATCGACACACAGAGGCATCTGTGTGTCGATTTTGAAGACAATAATTTTAGCAAACTTTTGTCGACATGAAAGATTAATTTGGTAGCACAATCCGTTCACATCAATCAGGAAATCGGTGTTGTTTTCCTGATTTTCGTTAACAGTCTTCTTGTTATAGAAGTAGACTTTTGCTAATGATGAATTAGTATTGTTTAAGGAATGAAGGTCGGTTAGTATTTGGAAAGCAAATAATGAATGGGTAATAAGATAAGTAATGGTAATTAAGGTACTTTATCTTTGTTCTGTCATAAAACAATAAAACTATGATTTTTATAATTTTCAAACTTAAACAACAAAGGGAGTGGTAATGTTATACTGTCGTCGGAAAAGCAAAAAAGGCTGAGTGTTACTTCCTATAAGAAAATTGGAATATATTTTTCTAGCGCCAATTTTTATTTTTGGGTAGGAATGACTGATGTATTCCTTGTAGGTACTGATTCAGGTCTGAAAACGACTATAATTTACCTTTTTTTTTGTTTTCGGATGGGAAATCATCAAATGACTCCTCCCGCTCTGGGCGGAGCAGGAGGGAGTGTCAGACTTTTACTGACTAAAACCCATCCATGTTTCTTCATCGCCCTTTGTGTTCCGGGGCCACGGTATCTCTTTCGAACAGTCCCGCAGCACTATAATTTACCTCTAATACTATTTCAAATACTGTCTATCTTAATTTAAAGACGCCTTTATATTAGTTTAGTCAAATGATCTTGGTTATCATTGACTCCTGGTAGCAATGCCTTAGCAAGCTCTTACCTAAATTGGCCGACTCTGGCATTTATAGACACAGGCGCTTGTACTACAGTCTATCTATTGAGTGCTCGTAAGTTGGTAGTATCATTGATATAAAGGACCTCAAAGAGGCCTGGAATCATTACTTAGATAAATAAACTGTATTATTGAATCTTCATCCTTTGAAATTTATTAGACCATAAAGCTGGGTAGTTATTTACGATCGTTAGCAACTATGTTTAAATAGAGCTAGAAAGGCAAATAAGCTTTAACTTGAAAGATTAAACATTTTATGCTGGTAGGCTCAAGGATAGCATTAATTTAAAATATTGGAAGATAATCTCTTGCAAAATTGAGTTACACACTAATTCGTTTGCGTCAATCAGGAGTGAAACCGAATTAGACCTCTGTGGAAGCCTCTAAACTAATTTTCTTCATATGGCTTCTGTTGAATTTAGCCGCTCGGATCGATCTTACCACCCATTTCATACCGGGATTCCTCCGTGCCACAACCAGCCTTACCAAGGGGTATCGTATTACCCAGTACTAACTGGGTTGTGTAGGTTAGATAGGCAGTCGCTCCATGTCAAATACAGGTAATCAGCTGCATCCAGTTAGACTGGAAGCCAACCCCAATATAGTTGGGAAAAGGCTAGGCAGATGATGAAATTCTGTTGATTTTGTTATTTGTTACATTAAATAGAAAAGTAAACTAATTTGACAAAAACAATATAATTAATGGTTATATATAATTTAATGAAAGGTTAGAAAAATAATTGGAATTGTTGAAGGCTTCTTCAGCGTCTATCGTACAATATTTAATAGTAAGTTTAATGAAAATTTTATTAAAAATCCTTGTCGATGGACAAAACGAAAAAAAAAGAGAAAAATAAATCTTCTATTCACAATCCATCTAAAAATAGATCGATTGAAGGTAAAATTATTTCGTAATTGAGTTAAATAGGGTGGGTTAGAGTGAATGTGGCACGTAGAGCCACGTTTCAGCGAGCCAACGTTTGCAGGCATCCCTCTCACTTCCCCAGCTATTTCAGATATTCAAAAGGTCGCCCGTTTTAAAGGACCTCATTATTGAAGCCTATCTGTGTTTCGACTTTGAATAGACTATTTATTTGAATTCATTCTATCACGGACTTTGGGAATTCTTTGATTATTTGTGTGTTGTTTGAAAAGTCCTGCAATTAGTTTCCGTCATATGTTTTTTCTTGTTTTAATCTTATTAACTTTGACTACACAATTATACTGTGTACCTTATCTTCTGTTGTTAGTTATTTCATCTCTCGCATTGTCACGAAAAAAAATACGTGTTGCGGGACAATTTTATTATTCAACCAACAAAGTGAAATAATTACAAATCAATCAATCAATTCATAGTATTCGGTAAAATAATCATTTTAATTTAACAGTAAATTTTATTTTGATATTTGCATGTACATACACTATAAAGTACATTTAATTATTCTCCAATTTAATCTCTAATTTGAAAGCAACATCAGTAATTAATTAACCAACTTTATTCACGATGTATAAATTAAAATTACTATATAAATTAAAATTACTATAATGGACGTGAAAATTACCAGCAATGTTCGTATTTGTGCATAATTCTTCTGTATGAATCGCTGTGTGTTTTTTTAACAAGTAAGCCTTATCAGCTAGTGATTGGATTTGGCCTTTTTTAAGCAAATGGGCCTATTTGCTTAAAAAAGGCCAAATCCAATCACTAGTTGTTGTTAGGAAACTCCTCTCTTCCATACTTAAAATTGTACCTAAAAGTTGCTAGGATGGAATTAAGTAATTACATAATATTTTGAACTCTTAATTTATAAACCCTTAATCGTTTGCAAAGCAAAATAAACATTTCACTTTGACTAGTCTGGAATGTTTATTTTGCTGTGCAAACGGTTAAGGTTAGGTGTTAATTCCATCCTAGCAATTTACTGGCTGCTTTACAATTACTAACCTAAGTTAGTAAATGTAAAGCAGCTCATACCAACAAGAGGTAAGAATATTCTAAAGTACTCAAATCATGAAAAAATATTAACTTATTCAATCATGAAAAAATATTAACTTATTCAATCATGAAAAAATATTAACTTATTCAGTTAATATTTTTTCATGATTTTTACAAAAGTAATATTTCCACACAAAAGAAAATAAATAATTAAAACCATTAGAAACGATCCAATATTAAATGGAACGCATACAAAAATCTAATCTCAGTAGGTAAGACTATCATAAACATAGTGTTCTCTGAAAATCAAGACGTATCACACGTGAGACTTTCATTTGTCTTGTCTTTAAAAGGTAGTTTATTATGGGTCAGTCCATTAAGGTCCCCACTAATGGAGAACAATCCGAAATAAGCAGTCAAAATAAGGGTCCGACCCGACCCTACGAATTTCATTTATAAATATTTAAGATCGTGGTAGCGATAAGAACTATTATCACTTTAGTATTGTCTTGCAATGGGTAAATTGAAGGTTTGTTATCAGCTTTTACTGGATAAAAGGATACAGATAGATAGGCCTATCTGTGGATTGTGCTTTATTTACATAAATACAGATACTAAACGCCAATAGGAGGGCCTTGTCTAGTGGCAGTAGCTTTCAAAGCGTTAGTATTTCTACAACGGCTTTTCACAAAAACATTTGGCTTTTTTACTTTTATCGCAGAAATAATGTCACTTTGTTTCGGTCCTCAGATATGGATATTTACGGGGTACATGCTTAATAAAAAAAGTAAAAAGCCTACATATGTAACGATTGCATTTTACCACGCTACGTGCTTTTTCTTAGTGGTTGACGGAACAAAGGACATAATAAAATATGTGCAAGCAAAATAACACAATAGGGTAGATGACACCAAAAAACAATAATTCTAATTCCTAGACACCAATCTCTAAAAAAAACACTTTATTTTGGGCCTGAAAACCCGAGTTATTTTCAATTAATTGCCAAATTCGATTTTTAGTTGCTTTAAAATCAATAAATACACACATCAACACGGTCTAGGGATATTTTAAAAAAAGCGAATTACTATCAATGTGTTAATTATTTATATGACATGTATATACACACATCAAAAGTATCTAGGGATCAACATATATTTTTGCAATAACTTTTCTCCTGATTGATATTAATTAAAATTTTCTTTAAGGATTCATCAAATAAAGTGTTTTCGTTTGTCACAGTAACGATAAACCAAGTCACCTTTGCATTAATAAAGAAATTTGCCATTTTCCTAATAAAGGGATTTTTGACATTTGAACCACTAACATTAAAGTTCGAAAAAAAGACTGAAATAACAGTTTTCTTTAAAATTTTATTGGGTAACTTAAACAATTAATAATCCGTGTTTCTACCGCGAACACTAACAACACAAGAACATCGGTTTGGCATACTTAAAATGAGTTCATCCAAATCACGCTGTGGAATGGCCGCCCATGTTCGTTGCAACAACAAAAAAAGGTCTTCTTGCGACTGGATACCCTCCATATTCGGCAGAGCTCTTCTCTGTAGCATATCCCATGCATGCTCAATCGGGTTCAAGTCTGGCGACTGAGCAGGCCAGGGCAGGACATTGATGTTAGCTGCGGCGAGAGTCTGTCTTACAACTCTTGCGGTGTGCGGTCGTGCATTATCATGCATTAACTGAAATAAGGGACCGATTTGCACTTGTAGAGGAACGATGACGTCTGATACAATCGTCTCAGCATAAATTTGAGCGTTGAGGTTGCCTCTGATCCAAATCAACTCAGTTCTTCCGCCGATCCAAATACCCGCCCATACCATGATGGTTCCACCACTATAAGGATGGACTTCCTGGCAGGATTTTAATCGCTGTTGGCGTCCAGGGGTTCTCCAGTGTCGTATACGTCTTGTATCCGGTCTCATACCAAAACGAGACTCATCAGAAAAGCACACGAAACGCCATTGTTCTTCTGCCCAATTTCTGTGTTCAAGAGCCCATTGATATCGAATCCTACGATTGTGCATTGCTATAGGTGGTACCCGTAGCGGTCTTCGGGAATGAAGGTTCACTTCATGCAAGCGGTTTCTGACTGTTTGGTCGCTAATTAAGTTCCCTGAAGAGTGATGAAGCCTCACGGCTAACATCATGGCGGTTATTGTTGGAGCTCTTCGAGTTAAGATTTGAATGTATCGGTCTTGTCTCCGTGTGGTGCAGCGATACCGTCCTCCATGGCGCTCAGCCACGGTACCAGTGCTTCGGTAACGTGTCCAAAGTCGACTGATAACACTCTGACTTGTATTCAGAGCTAAAGCTACAGTACGTTGCCGGGAACCAGCTTCTATCATTCCCACGGCTCTGAGCATTTCTTCCCTGCTTAAATGACGTCGCCGCTCCATAATAACGTTGGTTTTAATCAGTAGTAGGGAAACAGTAGCACTAATAATGTCTTCAATGCGTTGTATGTTTTTATAGGGAAAATATTGACAGCTTATTTTCATCTTTTACTCGAATTTGATTGAGAGTTCCTGATTCAAATTATGAAATGCACCAAAAAGGATCCATATAAATTTATAAAATCATAAATTTATTACAAAGCCACATCTCAATCTCAAGAAATCCGCATAAAAATGCTTGATCCCTAGACATTTTTGATGTGTGTATTTAAAAGATACGTTATTTAATATTCTACCATTTTTTAATAATGGTTAAGGTATAGATTAAAATTTCAGGATTTTATGGAAAAAAAATGAAGCATAGACGGAAACCGTATATGAATGAACTTTTAATTTGTGAGTAAAAACTGAAAAAAATAGAAAAATCATTTAATTTGTGTTTATAAACTTAAAGTTAGTAGTCTGAGAAAGCGCCCATGATGTTCATAACACATCGGCAACGATTCGGCATGCTCAGAACAAGGTTGTCAATGTCTTGCTGCGGAATATTGTCCCATGTCCTTCTGAGGTGCGCAAATAGTTGATCTTCTGTAGCCAGATTTTCAGGAACTTCCTTCAGAGCTCTTCTTTGCAGCATATCCCACGCATGCTCAATGGGATTTAGATCTGGCGATTGAGCAGGCCAGTCTAAGGCCCTAACATTATGTGTATGTAACCAAGCTGCTACCGTTCTCGCCGTGTGTGCCCGGGCATTGTCGTGCATGAGCAGGAAATCTTGCCCCATTTGTGTTCTGTGGGGCAAGATTACGGGCCCCAGCACCTGTTGGACGTATCGTTCTGCCGTCATATTGCCCCGCACCCAAACGAGATCCGTCCGTCCTCCAAGACGAATTCCTGCCCAAACCATAATTGTTCCTCCTTGGTATGGGTGAACTTCCTGAGGGTTCTGGAGACGGCTCCATCGTCCAGGAACTCGCCAAACACGCGTCCTTCGTGAATCTGGATGGAAGCCGAACCTGGATTCATCCGTGAACAGCACATTGGACCATTGGTCACGGCCCCAGTCCACGTGGTTCCGAACCCATTCTAATCGTCGTCCACGATTGCCTCTCCGTAAAGGTGGGACCCGGAGTGGTCTACGAGAGCGTAGATTGCTTTCATGCAGTCGCCTCCTTACAGTTTGGTCACTCACAAGCACTTGGTGTTCCACTCGCAGCCTTTGGACCAATTGAGTCGCCGTTGCATTTGGTTGTGCTCGCGAAGTAATTTGCAAAAATCGGTCTTGTCTGGGGGTAGTGATGCGACTTGGACCCCGGTGCCTCTCCGCTACTTCACCTGTGGCACGATAGCGAGTCCACAATCTTGAAATTACATTTTGATGGGTCCCTATGGCCTCAGCAACATTACGCTGAACAGATCCAGCTTTCAGCATTCCCACAGCTCGTAACATCTCCGCCCTCGTCAAATGTCGGCGTTGCATGGCTACAGTACCACAATTTTAACATTATCTTTCGTTTAAAAATGAAAAAAAAACTGTAACTAAACGTAATTCGTATTGTTTTCTAAATTTCGCACAAATGAAAATTCCCTCTCCTATACATCAAGACATTTTTATGCCACCGAAACAAAATAATTTTCAAAAATTTGAATTTGGAATTAGTCTGAGATAAATTACAAACAAATCGGTGTATAAAAGATTCCAATGCGGCCAGTACTTTTCGAGTTATTTAATTGAGTATGAAATATCCCTAGACCGTGTTGATGTGTGTAGTTGAGTCATTGAGTTGACTCAGTGATGTCACAATTTGCTATTGCCGTACAAAATCTATGAGAGAACCGCGGTGTGTCATCTACCCCGTTGTTATATTTGATTTCAATGTGATTATGAATCTAGTCTAGTAGTATCTGAGTAAAAAGCAAAACTGTAGCGCAGCAAAAGTATAGAGAACAACTTGAAAAAAAAAGGAACAAAGATATTTAAGAACTTTCTGAACTGAACTGTTTTGTATTCAAAGTGGCGTAGGTATCCCATTAAATTTCAAATAAACGACTTCAAAGTTGCTCTTGTATATTTCACTCAGTTTGTATGCAACGTCGGCGGGCTAATTCCAGTCACTCTTGGGAAATGCCGAGCAAACTTCGTAAGACTAAATGTTTCGGTCAAAGCGTATAAACTTTGGCGATTTGTTTAAATATTACTTTTAATATATTCCCTTGCTTCATGGTATCAAAAGTGTTTTCTTAAGATGCTGTTGGGAAAAGGCTACGCAGATAATGATACTTTAAAAGAAAAGTATTATTATCTGCTTAGCCTTTTCCCAACTGTGTTGGGGTCGGCTTCCAGTTTTACCAGATGCAGCTGAACACCTGTATTTTACATGGAGCGACAGCCTATCTGAACTCCACAACCCAGTTAGTACCGGGTAATACGATACCCCTTGGTAAGACTGGTTGTCAGACTTTTTGGGCCTCTGACTAACTAACGACTGTCAAAGATCTACAAATGACAGCCGGGACCAACGGCTTAACGTGCTTTCCGAGGCACGGAGGAAACTCGGTATGTAATAGGTCGTCACCAATCCACAGACCAACCTAGGCAAGCACGGCTTAACCTAACGATCGACCCGAGTGGCTGTTATTATTTAATCACGGGCTCCTCTGAGAGATTCTTTTAAAGTAAGTAAGTAAAATTTTATTTGTTTGTTCGTTTGTTTTGTTTGTTTGTAAGATTTTATTATGTTATTGTTAACATTATTTCCAAAGTCTACCTACTTCCTTCCTTGACTGCTGAACATGAGGTGCTGTGTTCGATTCCCGGGTCGGGCAAAGGATTATTGGCAGTTGGTCTGTAGCAGTCATAGAGCCTATTGCTATCAACCGGACACAACGGTTGATAGCAATAGGCTTGCTCTTTATTGTTGGTCAAATGTGGGTGGACTATTAGTTGCACCTCTGCCTTATCCTTCGGGGGTTAACTAAAAGGCGTTCGTGGTGCGAATGCCAACGTGTTATCTGCACCTCGTCTTGGAGAACTTTTGGCCGCAGCTAGTGCTGTTCCGTCGTTTCCACGGACAAGTGCCACATGAACGCACGGTGACATAGTGCACAAGTGAAGTGATACTAACGTAGTTATAAAGTCCTTTAAATTAACAAATTGGTGTCGATTCTGTTGTGCACAAACTAAACTTAATTTAGGCTATTGCTATCTTTTACTAAAAGGCAGTGCGAGAAAAGGACGGCTATAGCTAAACTAGTTTATGCCTTGCACTTCGCAGTGTTTTTATTCGACATGTATACGTGCACCCTTCATTTTTATGAAAATATTAGTTCCAATTAAATTTGACAGCTCCAAATTACGTCCATCTCTTTCTCGTTTTATTAGACAGCAAAAGATAGCAATAGCCTAAATTAAGTTTAGTTTGTGCACAACAGAATCAACACCAGTTTGTATTTTATCACATGTATGTTAGTCTGTAAGGTATACAGTATACACTATTTTCAGTTAGTAGGTACTAAATTAGGTTGATCTTGCAATATTTTTTTTATGTTTTTATTTTTATTTATTTTTAGGTTTTTTTTAATTTTATTTTTTATTTTTTACGGGTTCCTTTATCGATACTGAACTCACCCCTAAGCTATGGCACCGACTACTTTAACACCCTGTATATCTATAGGCCATAGTTGCCTAGACATAAATGAATGTTGTTGTTGTTGTTGTTACGTTACCTACTTAATCCTAGGTGAACATAACAAATTCAACAATTTATAAGTTGGGGTTAGTTGGGTTTAGGGTGGAGATTTTCCTGCGGTTTAAAAAGTATCAAAAAAGACAAGTAAAAAAACCGACCAAGTGCGAGTTGGACTGGCGCACCGAGGGTTCCGTATAATCTTGTAGGTATTTTGTTGTTAAACTACATATTTACGGTTTTCAGACTTTTCCCTTTACATGACTGTGCTAGGTAATGTATGATCCTGCTTTTTGCCAAATTTCGTGATTCTATGTCAACGGGAACTACCATATAGGTTTTCGAGCCAAAACCTTATAGGGTACCAGTTGACCTAGAATTGTCAATTTTGGTTAAAATCGGTGGTGACACACGGACAGAGAGACACACAGACGGCGAGACAGACAAGATAGTGATCTTATAAGGGTTTTACCTTTTGAGGTACGGAACCCTAAAAATGAACTACAAGATGTAGAAGTGCATTTAAATTTAGAATTTAGATTTGCTCCAAGACACTGGTTAACTTGATAAATACAGACATTATGCAAAACGTCTACATCCACATGCCATCGACATTGTTAAAACAACTCCCGAAATCTGAACGCTCTAATAAGTAAGATTAACAGTGTGCCAACCGAAACGGTATTTATCCACAATTTACATCCGCCAAAGTGAAGCTCATTTAATTCTTCCTCGCTAACAGTAAACCTGGGGATTATATTCATTATTACTATAATATATTAAGGCTGAACCAACTTAGAGGCTTAATTAAAACAGTCTACGCACACCTCGGTAAAATCTACTTGGATGTATTGGTCACAAAAGGTCTCAAAGGAGTGACGCAGACGCCTTGTAAACTTCGAGAGTTATGAAAATTTCATGCTAAATGATGATGCTCGTGTTAATTAAATCTTGTTTCACAAATTAACTATGTTCCTTAAAGAGTTTTGTAGACATAAGTGAGAAAACGACAAACTAAATGAAATCCACAGATAATAGAAACGGTGACCTGGGAATGGGAGCGTTCGGATACGAGTATAATTTTTTATTTTGGAGATTTAAACTTTATGTGACGCCCTCAGGTAACATGGAAATATAAAGAAAAAGAAGAGAAGAAGCGATTTCTTTAGAAATAAGCATCACCTTTGTACCTATTTTTCTATTCCTTTCTTCTTTACTGTATTTAGTGTGTACATAAATCGTTAAATAAATAAATGTCTGTGCGAAAAACTGCACAACGTGATTAAAATATCTCTTGAATTTTTATAATATCATCTGTTGAATTTTTGTATCAAAACTTTTTGAATAAATGACTTTATTAGTCTCTGCATGAATAAAACAATTTGTTTTGAAGCTAAATAAAATGAATTTTGTACGAATGATGTACTCGTATAATCGGACATTGTGGCTGTAAAGTTTTAAGTTTCAGTGGAGAATTCGTTGTTGAAGTTATGTTTTGAAAAATGACGTATATTTTTCTTGATACCACATGAGTAGTGGTCGTAATAAATAGTGGTAGTAACATAAACAATAAATAGGGCACTGTTGCTGACGTTGCTGTGGACAATATTTTTGAGGATAAAAGTTTATAATTGTGTCAATTGTTAGCGTGCATTGACTTCCTGTGTACATGTTGTCATTTAATAATAGCAAATGTTCTAACAAACACTTTTTTGACTTCCTGTTATCATAACGTTTTAAATATTATCTGTGATAAATATTTAACTGTTGACTTCCGGTTGTCAAAATCACACCTTTGGCAGAAATTGCCGCAGGAGCGAACTATCGGCTGGACCGACGACTCGTGAGGTCGATAATTACTATTGTGTACGTGTACAAGTGTAAAATGTTAACTGAAGTTGATTATTAAATTCAGTATTAGCAAAATGGTTTGTGTTTTATTTTGTGATCTACAAGTGTATTACACCTGTAGAATATAAGAACGCATACAATCTTTTACAATAAAGTTTCTGCAAACAATGAAGAAAAGATACACGGAACATTATGTACTTATATATCGTACTAGACTAGGCTGAATGAAATTTCCTCTGAATTTTTTTCAAACACAACAAACACACACGAACAACAGAACCTACATTACCTGGTACCTACATTAAAAAATGCGTTTTTCATAGCAATTAAGGCTGTGGGTACGACTATAACACAATGTTTTCGTAAACAAATATGCAATTAGGTTAGTTTTTTATTAACCCGATTAGCTGACTAGTTTCATACTTTACTGCCGACCTCAGTCGTCCCCATTTTTCAAAAAAATGCAACTTTCGCGCTTGTTCAGCTATGAAAGCTGCAGTACTAAATAAAATCAAAGCGAGAGCACCTACACGTCACTTTGAAGAGCCAAGACTAAGAAGCGAAGGCACCAGAGCGAGTTCTGAAGACGTTCCTAGATTAGAACTGTGTAGGCGTGCCTAAACCCGGTTTAAATTGAAGAGCTTTGGAATTCGCAAGGTGTTTCCAAGTCGTATTTAATTTAGAAGTTTTGTGAATCGTTTCCATTTTGTTCTTTGTAAAAATGGGTTCGTGAGTTTTGGGGTGGAAATTGTAATGATTTAATTGGTAGGAGTTGGATTAACACGAATGTTTGAAGTCTGGAATTTTGCTTTGTGATATTCCATTATCAATTTTAAAGGGGGCTCCCCCTTTAATTTATTTTGATTATTTTTTGATAAAGCGGCAACATAAATATACATTCTGTGAAAATTTCAACTGTCTATCAATAGATAGACAGTTGAAATTTTCAGTTGAAATGAACGGACGGACGAAAAGCGGAGGTTTTTAATAGAGAGAGAGAGAGAGAGAGAGGGTCCCGTTGGTTACCCTTGAGGTAAGGAACCCTAAAAATTGCCAACGGAAAATAAACAGCTGGCGTGTTCACTATTGATATAGTTGACCTTTAGGCTTCCTTCCTAATGCTAAAACATGATTTACATTTACAATGTGCCTATAATATCAACATTGGTAATAAAATAAGCTTATAGGTATTATATCCACACAAAATGAAACATAACGTACTTTTTTTCATTTGATATTTCCAGCTTTGTAGACATACTTCAGCAATTTTACGTTAGTTTTTCTGTCAAAGCTTTATTCATTCCGGAATAAGCTACTAATGAGGTGTCGCAATACTGCTTTAGTATTTAATAATTCCATGCAATTCTATCATACACACGTTTTATTGAAAAGGCATAAGAGCTAATGGAAAAGTTTTCTTTGAAATATTTGTGCTCATTCTCTCATTCGGCAACAAAAAATATTTTTGAATAGGTAATATAAAGTTGTCATTAAATTGTTTGCTACTTTATATTACAATTTAATAGTAATTATTTGCCCAAAAAAAAGCATGTCTGGAAAAGACTAGCCAGATGATGAGTAATTATCTGCCCAGCCTTTTCCTAACTATGTTGGGGTCGGCTTCCAGTCTAACCGGATACAGCTGAATATCAGTATTTTACATTGGGCGACTGCCTATCTGACCTCCACAACCCAGTAAGTACTAGTAATAATACGATACCCCTTGGTAAGACTGGTTGTCAGACTTTCGGGCCGCTGATTACTGTTTGCTACTTTACGTTTCTACTTATTAGGATTGAAAACAAAATGAACATAGCCTATTTGTTCGTAAAACAAAACATAAACAGTTTTTCACACATATGTGGTGGCTAATTTGTGTTAATTAATAAAACCGCACTTGTCTATCGAATCAATTCACCCAATGCAATTATTGAGCCGGACGACCAATGTTATTTTCATAACATTATCTCATTTAAAATGCGTGTGATTATAATTTTGATTTTACGTTCAGTAAAGTGAGTTCATAAACATTAAACTACAGCAAGGTATATTTTTTATTTACAGGAAAACATCGTGATGAAACAGGTATGTCTCAGAACAAAAACATCGAAATTTTGTGACATCCACCAACCCACACTGGGCCCGTGTGCTGGATTATGGGCTATGGCCCACCCAATAACATAATATCACGCCTGTAATCCCCGAAGGGCTAGGCACAGGTGTATAAACCTAATGGTACAAGTACGCCCACATTTCGCCAGTTATGTTTTTAAGTCTCATGTAATAGGATGCTAGATTATATTGTCATCAACCGGGCACAAAACAAACTCCGTGGGTGCTACTGAGAAATTCCTGATGAAAAAAACCAATAACACTTTGTCCGACCCGGGAATCGAACCCAGGACCTCATGCTCAGTAGTCGCGCTTAACCACTCAACCAACGAGGCAGTTACCCAATCTCCAAGAGATTAGGCCTGAGTCCCAGTTATGAGACTGGCACAGGCTGATTATGTGTAAAGCCGTTCGTCAGATTTTTTTAAAATTTGTTAACGAACTGACGTAAGCTAACAAAAGAGGTCCAATTAGCACCGATTACCTTGACCCCTACTACCAAAATCAAAAAAAAAAGTATAGATTCCTTTTTTAAATCCTCTCAAGCCAAAGCACTAAAACAATTAGATTAGCATAATAATGAAGAAAGTCTCAAAATGGGAATAAGGTAGAATCTGACATTTTAATTGAAAATGTTGAATAAGTTATTAGCTGAAGTAACGAAATTCATGGCGAGATAATTTTCGGATGAGACCGCTCGGTAATAATATTATTGAGTTGCTGTAAAAATTAACATTCCCGTCGGCCTACATTATCATTAAGATCTGTAACGAAAAGTCTCTTAATTTCGTCGTAACTTTTTAGCTACTTTGTTTACAAAGTCGTTTTATTTTTAGTTCAAAATGATCTGCTTGGTTAGTTTAAAAAGGAGAAGTTAGTTTTATAAGTACTTAGGTACTACCGCGCTCATTAAAGGTTGACCACTTTTCATAAGGATGAATTGGGCCTTTTCATAAGGGTGAATTAGGCCTTTTCATAAGGGTGAATTGGGCCTTTCATAAGGGTGAATTGGGCCTTTTCATAAGGGTGAATTGGGCCTTTTCATAAGGTTGAATTGTGCCTTTTCATAAGCGTGAATTGGGCCTTTTTATAAGGGTCAATAAGGCCCTGATTAAGTGATTAATAAGGTTAAAAAAGAGGTAAAGAGGTCTATTGTCAGTAAGCGTCTTACAGCCTTATTCATAAAAAGTTAGAGCCTCCTTGAAGCCTCCTTGAAGGCCCGATGCTCAAAAACATGATTCATAAACGTCTATTAACGCTAATCAGTCCATCAAGGCTCTGCTAAAGTTAGACAGCCTTATTCATAAAAATATAGAGCCTACTTGAAGGCTCCTTGAAGACCCGATGCTAAAAAACATGATTCATAAACGTCTGTTAACGCTATCAGTCCATCAAGGCTCTGCTAACGTTAGAGTACCGTTGACCCTCCTTTATCTCCCTGCTAAGTCACAAAATGGCGGCCGGAAATTTGAACAGCTGACTTTGACAAGAGCAAAAAACCATACCGAAGATAATTTTAGTGAAGGGAGGGTTACGCAGATTAAAAAAAAATCCACGAAAAATTATTTTCAGAAATTTGTATCTAAAAATCCTCTTAATTAGGTTTTTAAGATGATACGTGTACTAACAATAAATGTGAAAAAAATAAAATTACTATGATTAACATAGTTACAGCTTTTTGCACTTAGGTACAACATAAACATGCGGATCGGAAATGGCGGGAAAACAAACATCTCGCTTTTTATAAAAGTTGATCTTGGGGTTGTATCGTCAAATTTTATCTTTTTTTATTGGTTTATCATTTCTTTTTTTGTTCCTTTTCTTTTTTCTCGTGTGTATTTGTAAAAAATTGCGTTTTCCCGCTAATTTGCTGTCACTGCTGTCATTTTTTTTTTATTGTCGATGAGGCCTTTTTTAGGGTTCCGTAGCCAAATGGCAAAAACGGAACCCTTATGAATTCGTCATATCTGTCTGTCTGTCTGTCTGTCCGTCCGTATGTCACAGACACTTTTTTCGAAATTTTTTGGTAAGTACTTAGATGTATTCTGTGAACCGCATTATGATTTTCACACAAAAATAGAATAAAAAAACAATAAATTTTGGTGGTTCCCCATACTTAAAACTGAAACTAAACTATTTTTTTCATCAAACCCATACGTGTGTATCTATGGATAGGTCTTCAAAAATGATATTGAGGTTTCTGATATCATTTTTTTCTAAACTGAATAGTCGCGAGAGACACCTCCAAAGTGGTAAAATGTGTCGTCGTCCCCATGTAACTTCTAAAATAATAGAATGATAAAATTAAAAAAAAATATATGATGTACATTACCATGTAAAAAAAAAAACACTTATTAAAACATCGATCAAAGTTACAACGAACTACAAGAACTTTTATATTATGTTACTTGCTGCTACGGAACTTTTTTGTCATTTGATTTGTCAAGATGGCCAACATAACGCGTCAGTCTGTTAGCTAACAGACCCATCAACAGTCTGCTAGCTGACTGCTAGCAGACCCATCAAACCTCAATTAAGGATTTTTTATGAATAAGGCTGTTAGTATCTAAGGGTGATTGTCAGTCAGACCAGTTTTTGAAAGCCTGTTCTAGTTATCGCTTCTGTATCTAAATCTGAAGAATCATCTTGCAATAAAGCGTTTTATTTTTAAACCGATTGAAGGTGACGGAGACGAAAGATGTTAAAAATATTTATAATAAGCAAGCCTAAGTTAAGTAAAAACCGGCCAAGTTCGAGTCGAACTCGCGCATGTAGGGTTCTTTACCATAGTACTGTTGGAGCCCTTTAACTGTTAATTTTTATTAATTTTTTAATATATATTTTTTTTAACAACAATAAAAATACACATTCTGTGAACATTTCAACTGTCTACCTATTACGGATCATGACATACAGCCTGCTGATAGACAGTACACTGCTGGACAGTAAGATGGACGGACAGACGGACGGACAGCGGAGGCTTAGTAAAAGGGTCCCGTTGGTTACCCTTCAGGTTACGGAACCATAATAAAAGGGCACTTAAATGAAAATTAGTACATCGGTTCAAAAACATTCTGTATGTATGTAATTGAAGCGATAGGTAACTTTCACAGATATTTAAAAAGATTTTAAATATGTTTTAATTCTCGATTATCTATTGAAATATCCGCGATATTTTCGATTTTCCTGTAGACACAAATAGTTTCTTAGAAAAAATTCTACCTATAGAGTAACAGTGCTCGCGCGGGAGATTATGCGTACCATCACAATTTGTTTCCCGCATCGTTTCAACTAAAGGGTTTATGTGAGGTGTATTAATAGATGCTTCAAACTTATACCGGTTGATCCGCCGTTGGTTGTGTTTTAGAAGCTAGAATCTGCTCTTTTGTGGTTAACTGTAAGGTGTTTCATTTAAGGAATTATGGAGTTTACTTTACTATTTTTAATATTATGTTGTTATGTTATAGTGTGAAAGTGAGTTTGTATGTTTGTCACGCATAAATAGTGAAATGGGTTAATTTCGATGAGATTTGGCTAATCCCTGCTTGTTATCCCGGCAGAACGTTTCCATGGGATAATTATACGGATAAACTATAACCTTGGTTATTTTTAACCTGGTGCAGGATGTTCCCTCGCAATAATTGCCGGACGTCACGCGAGCGAAGCCGCGTTACGAAACTAGTAATTAAATAAAAAAAAAACGATAATCGGAATAAAATACTACCTACAAGCTTTTTCAGACCATGATTCCAGGCCAAAGTATAATATGTGATATAAAAATAGCCACAGGCGTCTCAGGTCCTCAATATTATGAAAGCATCACACCTTTTTAAAACAGAATAAAAGTACACTGAAATTCATTTTAGTAAGAAAACGGGAAAGTTTTCTTACTAAAATGAATTACCGTACGGGTAATTTTCCTTCCCATACACGGCAATAAAAATAGAAAACTCTTCACAATTTCCTTGTTAAAAGGAGAATATTTTCCCGCATCACTTCAAGTGAAAGGGCTACCGTGTGCTGCGATAATGGATGGTGCAACTTATCCTCGGGCTTCGGAAGTCAGAAGTTCGGCTTCATACACCGAGTAAAAATTCACACACACAAAGAGACGGGTCTAAAGTCTATTCAAATACTGGTTTCCACTAGATCTTATTTCCAGTTAAACGATTGTTTTTAGTTAATCTCAACATGTCTTATGAAGATGTAGCATAATTTTATGTGTAAATATCATTTTTTTCCAAAACCATTTTTATTTACTTAATGTTTGGAAACTAAATGAGTACAATTAAATAACGCGGAGTATGTCTGCAGGGGCTGGAATGCGAGGCCGTGGCTACCAAACGCAAACAAATCCTCGGAACGGTGTGGTCGCTCCGCGAAGCTTGTGAAGCTCCCAGGAAACTTCTGTGTTTCTGGGCGGAGCTAGGCAGGCTAATTTTGCCAGGACACCTACGCACAACGGACCGAATGAGTCTAAGTGCGGAAAATGGAGTCCCTACTCTACTCTACTCTAACGTGGTGTATGTACAGCAAGCCAAAACGTTTTTGCGACCGTCATTTGTTTGAGATAACGGTACAGTCAATGACGTCGATGACGAATCGGTACTATGAAAACAAAAATATATCTGAAACAGTTGTGAATCGTGATCCTTTGTTCTTCGATGACGAGTCGGAACAGTGACAAGTCAGGCATAGCTTCTACCTAGAGTTCGTATCTACAGTCCTTATTTTATCTCTGATATCAACCTTATGACAAAGAAAATAAAGGTCACTGATCTGCAAAATCAGTGGTTTATTAACAATGAAAAGACAGTACCTACAGGACGTATCTTTTTGCTCTTTGAATGGTGCTCCTTCTGTACTATTTATTTTGTGGTTATTCACATTGTTGTTATTTTAGAAACCGAAAAGATTAAGTTAAGCTCTACTGAGCAGAAAATTCTAACAGTATTTTGTTAAGTTACCACTTGTTCTTTGTTCCGTAAAAATCGTAATTTCATGTGGATTTCAGTTCAGGTTTGCAGGTAATCCTTTCCTGTAAGCATCTTTTGTCAAACGAGGATAACTGTTAGGAAATAAACGGACTTTTCATTTATTTTGCAATAGTAGGTAATCCTTTTTTTCAATTTTCTTTCATAGTGAAAATGAGGTACTTTTCCTGCTCTTTTTCGCCAAAGTTGTATTGTATCTGTTACTCATTCAGTATAGTAGCAAATGAATCTTTTGAGGCTTTGCCAAAATCAGAAATAGCGCCGCCATTTTGTTTTTTTCTGTACACTTCCGTACGGCACGATTGGCGTAGTGGCTGAGCGATTTGCTGCGATGCTGCTACGCTGCTACAATATTTACCAACAGAGCCGTTTTGAAAACGTCATTTGAGCGCCACAAGTTCCCTGTAGCACGTTTTATTTGAAGGGTAAGGCAAAAGTCTATCCATAGTTTCGCCCGTTATGTTTAAGTCCCAATCCCAAGTAATAGGGGGCGAGAATATTGCCCTCAACGAGGTATGAATCTAGACTCCGTGGCTGCTACTGAGAAATTCCTGATGGATTAATCTTGCTTAGTTAGCCGTGCGACCACTAAACTAACAAGACTGACTTGACAGAGAACTTGACATTAGAAATACGCTTCAAAAATATTCACCAATAAGCATCCTTCTTCCCTACTTATTGTGGCTTTCCTATTATTTTTGTCCAATAGTTGGACACTCCAGTCGCGTCTTCAATTGCCATTGAGGTCATCTTCAGTACAAATGTGAGAGGTACTTGGCATTCTCAAGAAATTGCGACACAATTGAATAAAGAACAGCCTTCACGGCTTCATTATAATGGTCTATTTCCTTTGAGGCTTTCTAATTATTTGTAACAAGCAAGTGATTTCAAGATTGGTCACTGCAGTTCGCACTTCAGACGATTGTGTTTTGTTTCTTGTTTTCGGGTAATTTTCAAGGAAAATGGTGCTTGAAGTAACATTTGCTTATTGTTACTTCTTGGTAAATGGGTGATCATAAGCAATAACAGTGTAGCTACCGAGAAAAGGCCCAACCACAAGTCCGTAACTTGATAGCCATAAACACCAGTCATTTCTACGTAATACTTTTTAATACCTTTATTCTGTTTATTGGGTACCTTTACTAAAATAACTTGTACTATTATGTATTCCGTGCTAAAAAAGAAAATAAGGTTTGCAACAAACTCCTTTCTAATAGAACACTAATTGAGCTAAAATATACCAACCTTAAATACAAACTCGTAATTATCTGAAAGACGAAATCCTAATTAATACATTAATGTTGAAACGACTTTGTTTGCCACGCCTTAACGGATTTCAAATAAAGTCATAAACTAAAACTAAAAGTATTTATTTCAATGAGACTATTACATACACGTTTGAATATCAGAAAAACAAAGAAAGCGAAGCTACTGTCACAGTCAGAAGGCATAATAACTTGTGAAAGTACTGTAGTTGCCCACCCCAAAGCTCTATCTCTATGGAGAAGAATGGGCAAGAACTCTTTGGACTCTCATACGGATTGACAATTACCTAGGCCAGGACAGAAGGCACTTTTTATAGCGCTAGGACCTTCCCTTTATCCCGGATGGTCGTGCAATAATTTTCGACATCAACGCTAACGAAACCGGACCAAAAACTAGTAAAGAATAAAATTTCTACAAACTTTACTTGAGACGTTGCCGTTGGTAGTCTTACATATTCCTAATCATCATTACATATAATAAATTAGAGTATCCCGCCGGGCAGAGAGTCTGTGTGTTCACTAGGATCTCAGAAACTGCTAAACAGATTTTGATACGATTTTCAATAATAGAAACAGAATTTAGCTAAGAAGGTTAAAGGCTATAGTTTTAAAACAATTTACGAAAGAAAGCTATCTGAATTACGATATTTGGAATTAAGACGAAATAATTCGTCCTTTCGGGGCGAACGCTGCTTAAACAGTACAAGTTACACGAAAATTATGTAAATTTAAGGAATAATTCCTCTTAAAAAGTTCTAAACAAAGTCCACGACAGCATAATAATATGTCTGTTTTTGAAGATTGACTCACAATAACCATTTTCATGATTTTAAAATTTCGTCAAAAATAATGCTTCATTTGCGAATGTGTTTTACAGACAGTGTTCTTTAACGTTTAATTGTGACCAAAAGTGCCATTTACACCATTTAATTTAGATGAATATCTTGGGAAATATAACAGAATTAAAATAACTCGCGCCACAAAATAATATCATAGCGACGACGAGAGTTCATTAGAAGATAACTTTCAATGGGAAAGTATGCTATATGAAGTGTCACATCACCACCATGATCCATGATCCATCCTTCAGAAGTCATCAACAATATGTAGATTAGAGATGGCCCGTGCGATGCCGGGGCGTGTCGCTAGTTCATAAATAATATTATCCTACGCTTCACGGAGGAGTCTTATTTAATAATACCTAAAAGGTAAGACGTGGGAAATCAGTAGATGAAATCCAAATAAACATAGAAAACCTATTAAAGGGAATTAATATGAATGGAAGGGAAAATATGTAAGCGTTTACTCCATATTAAATATGAATACAGCAATTTATTTCTACTCATTCAAACTACGCTTTCGTAGCGAATGTATATCTACGTTTGAACACGAATACTTCGGAGTAGGTTTTACTGAAATGTTATTTGTTGATATAAAAAAAAACTTAAATTTTTTAATTCGCAAGTTTGCGATTTATAAAATCCGCACCATTGTTCCCTTTGATATTAACACTACTTATAACTACAGTAATTAGAAACTACTCTAGTATTATATAGACTGATATATACTAATATTATAAAGAGGAAGTTTGTAAGCTTGTATGTAGGGGTAATCTTCAAAACTAATAAATAGTTTCCTTATCTATTCTGCTACTACACACTACTACACTACAACAGCCCAAAACGTCTACTGCTGGACATAAGCCTCTCCCATGGTGGGAGGAATTTGCCGTAATCTCCACGCTTGGCAGGCGGATTGGAGATCGCAGTGATGAAAGACTAACAGAAAACGCTGCTGCCCATTCTCTGGTCTACGGAGGCGCAAGGTGTTCTGCCTCAGACATTAGTCGCCTTATACGACACCCGTGAGTGTAATGGGTTGGTTCTATTCTGCTATTCACTATAAATTTTATACAGCTATAACTCGTGTAGTTTGCGATCGTCAAGTATTTTTATACAACGTGTCAAATTACATGCAAATACACACATCAAAAATGTCTAGGGATCAAGCATTTTTATGCGGATTTCTTGAGATTGAGATGTGGCTTTGTAATAAATTTATGATTTTATAAATTTATATGGATCCTTTTTGGTGCATTTCATAATTTGAATCAGGAACTCTCAATCAAATTCGAGTAAAAGATGAAAATAAGCTGTCAATATTTTCCCTATAAAAACATACAACGCATTGAAGACATTATTAGTGCTACTGTTTCCCTACTACTGATTAAAACCAACGTTATTATGGAGCGGCGACGTCATTTAAGCAGGGAAGAAATGCTCAGAGCCGTGGGAATGATAGAAGCTGGTTCCCGGCAACGTACTGTAGCTTTAGCTCTGAATACAAGTCAGAGTGTTATCAGTCGACTTTGGACACGTTACCGAAGCACTGGTACCGTGGTTGAGCGCCATGGAGGACGGTATCGCTGCACCACACGGAGACAAGACCGATACATTCAAATCTTAACTCGAAGAGCTCCAACAATAACCGCCATGATGTTAGCCGTGAGGCTTCATCACTCTTCAGGGAACTTAATTAGCGACCAAACAGTCAGAAACCGCTTGCATGAAGTGAACCTTCATTCCCGAAGACCGCTACGGGTACCACCTATAGCAATGCACAATCGTAGGATTCGATATCAATGGGCTCTTGAACACAGAAATTGGGCAGAAGAACAATGGCGTTTCGTGTGCTTTTCTGATGAGTCTCGTTTTGGTATGAGACCGGATACAAGACGTATACGACACTGGAGAACCCCTGGACGCCAACAGCGATTAAAATCCTGCCAGGAAGTCCATCCTTATAGTGGTGGAACCATCATGGTATGGGCGGGTATTTGGATCGGCGGAAGAACTGAGTTGATTTGGATCAGAGGCAACCTCAACGCTCACATTTATGCTGAGACGATTGTATCAGACGTCATCGTTCCTCTACAAGTGCAAATCGGTCCCTTATTTCAGTTAATGCATGATAATGCACGACCGCACACCGCAAGAGTTGTAAGACAGACTCTCGCCGCAGCTAACATCAATGTCCTGCCCTGGCCTGCTCAGTCGCCAGACTTGAACCCGATTGAGCATGCATGGGATATGCTACAGAGAAGAGCTCTGCCGAATATGGAGGGTATCCAGTCGCAAGAAGACCTTTTTTTGTTGTTGCAACGAACATGGGCGGCCATTCCACAGCGTGATTTGGATGAACTCATTTTGAGTATGCCAAACCGATGTTCTTGTGTTGTTAGTGTTCGCGGTAGAAACACGGATTATTAATTGTTTAAGTTACCCAATAAAATTTTAAAGAAAACTGTTATTTCAGTCTTTTTTTCGAACTTTAATGTTAGTGGTTCAAATGTCAAAAATCCCTTTATTAGGAAAATGGCAAATTTCTTTATTAATGCAAAGGTGACTTGGTTTATCGTTACTGTGACAAACGAAAACACTTTATTTGATGAATCCTTAAAGAAAATTTTAATTAATATCAATCAGGAGAAAAGTTATTGCAAAAATATATGTTGATCCCTAGATACTTTTGATGTGTGTATTTCGCGAGCATGCCCGGGCGACGCGCTTTGTGCGTTTGATGCTTAGCGGTCGGCACGTATCAAAGGGTATTAACATCAGAAATAGCAATATGAAATTATTTTTTTAATGTCTATAAAAAATACTAAGTTATAAGCATTTGAAACTGCTGATTATACAGAGAGATCCGATACAGCGAATGACGTCATTCGCTGCATCGACGTACAAAATTCATACTAAATTCCGTTTATCTAGAAAGAGATAGAAACAAAAGTTTAAATGGTTATAACTTTTGTGTTGTTTGGCCGATTTATGTCTTGTTTTCGCTTTTTGTCATTATTTTTATAGTACTTTAACATTCCGTATCGAAATAAAAAAAGAAAATTTATGCATATTCCCTATTCATCTCGATAATGTACCTAATTATTTAAACCAGAGCTCAGAGGCTGCAAGGCCATCATCTTTGCCATAAAAAGAAACAGTTGAAAAAATAATGGCTTAACCCGCTTCCCGCTACAATAAAACGTAATTTACGTCCCTTTTTAGGGTTACATGTCTGAGGTCGAGACGAAACTATTGTAGGGGATAACTTATGTGCTTCTAAAAATGGTTAAATAAGATAAAATTTTCATTGTCTGAGTGTTCAAATCATTCGCAAAATTATTATCTTATTATTTGTATTTTAATACAAACGAATATTCTTCTTTTTTCTTACCTACCTGCTTAAATATATCGAGGAAAAAAATGGTTGTCTGTAAAGTCGGTTTACGGGCGATAATTTTATGTGATAACGTCATTTTTCATGATATTAGTGATTTTAACTTAAAAAAAAAAAAAAACAAAATTTAATCCCCCTTTTTACCCCCTTAAGGATTGAAATTCTAGCAACACCGTTGCGTTAGCTTCCAACCATACGCCTAGATATTAAATTCAATATGGCGTCCTACCAATCTTTTCAATCGTCAGCCTAAACACACAATTTTAAGATCCAAACAAACAAACACGAAACAAACTTTCAACCACTATTTAACTCCCTTAGGGGTTGAATTTCCAAAAATCCTTCCTTATTCCTTGTCTACATTATAAAGGGAACCACTGTGCAAAGTACATCGGCCAGATTGCTATAGGAGCTGGACCTGACTTTTATTTTTCATGTCCCAAAATAAGCTTTATTTAGAATGGTTTGTTCTTATGTTGTAAACATCATCCCGTTCGAAAATCATATCTAAATGGCCACATTTTTTTATAAAAACGTTAACTGTACTTTTGAGGTTAGAATCAACAAATCACAAGCACAGAATAATCGTCACTAGTACTCAGTCCGTAAAACAATGCAAAGGTCAAAACAACAGAAGGAAATCCAAAATAGTACAGCAACATTCACAACAACAAGTGAGCAAAACGAAATACGTATGTGTTTACTACACCTAACGCCATCTATCAAATCATTGCAACAACTCGCCGATCGGTCAATATAGACAACGTCAGTGCCACAGAAAGTCTAAAAAACGCATCACCTTTCGTGTTCCAAACCTGTTTATTATCTGTGTTTTTCTTTCCTAATATTAATTTTTAATCTGCACATTTTTTACTTGGGAGTAAACGGATCGAAGGAATGACCTCAAGATTTTCATTTCAAAAATCCTATATAAGAAGCCCTAACATAATGGTCCCTCCGAGCCAAATTAAACTGAACTAAGAAGAGTTCCAGTTCTGTCTGTGGTGAATCTATAAATCTTCAAGTATTCGTCGCATTAATATACGAATTTACTCAAGAAGTTCACCCGGCGCCATTGTATGAACTCGTCGTGTTAACTACATATCAAGACTGAAGATTCAAGAGGACATAAGAGGAGTGGCAGGTGTCGAGTTTCCTATCCATTTCCCATCCTATCTTTCGTTCTGTGTTAATATTTGTGCTGTGTTCGTAGTTGTTGAGCGGCGGTGCCCGGCCGGTGACGTCATAACCCGTCGCCGTGAGTTATACCTAATCTCGCGGGTCTGCGCGGGCGGTACGGGTCGCGAGTTCGTATCATACAGGAAGGATTACAGTGAGTACTCTTGTGTTCCTATTTTACCTTAAAATGAGTGAAGCTAAGATGTCGGAATTCGTTAAGAAAAGAGCCGTGATCAAAGGTCGGTTAACTATTTTGGAAAATTACATTAAACGATGTGTGTGCCCGTTAAACGAACAACAATTATTAGAGATAAAGTTACGCATAGAAAACAGTTCTAGTTTGTTACATAATTACACCGAGTTACAAAATTTTATTGAGGAAAACACAGATGAGCTCGATCTCCCAAAACAACTGGAAGACCGAGATCGTTTTGAAGATCAGTACTATAGGGTTGTAGCTTCCGCCAAGCTCTTGCTGCAGAAAGAGGTACCTGAAAATAATATTAATCTCAATAAATCTAAGATACAATGTGTAAAGTTACCGGACATAAAAATACCTACCTTTGACGGCTCGTACGATTGCTGGTTAGAGTTTAAAAATTCTTACTGTAGTATGATCCATGAGCGTGAGGATTTAGATTGTATACAAAAATTCCACTATTTACGATCGTCATTAACAAATAGTGCGTCGCAAGTTATTAGTGCACTGGAATTTACGGCCAACAATTACTCTCACGCATGGGAGCTGCTCGAGAATCGTTACAATAATTTACGGTTACTGCAACATAACCACGTCAGATCCCTTCATACGATTCCTTCTTTACATAAAGAATCGGCTTCACAAATAAGGAAACTTATAGACACAGTGTTAAGAAACCTACGTGCGCTTGCCTCACTGGGGGAACAAACGCATGCGTGGGACACGTTAGTTATTTATTTGATTGTTTCGAAGTTAGATCCCAGTACCGAACGTGAATGGGAACAGTTTCAAGGTACACTTTATAAAGCTAATACCAAGCCGCCATTCGTGAAGTTAGATGACTTACTTAAGTTTCTCAAGGACAGGGCGGATATGTTGGATATGATTAAGGTAAACCACAGTAAACATTCACACGACAGTAAAAGTAGTGAGCACAATCAAAACAAAAAACAATCGACTCAAAGTTACGTCGCTACTGGAGATAGTAATAACTACTCGAAAACAACTAAGCGCGGTCCGCGCGTATGTGTGATGTGCAAAGGTAATCATTCACTGTATACGTGTTCTAAGTTTATTAATTTACCAATTCAAGAGAGGGTTAACTTAGTTAACATAACACAAATTTGCAAGAATTGTTTACGGTCAGGCCATACGGTCCAGGACTGCAAGTTCGGTCCGTGTAGGCTTTGTCATCGGGAAAAACATAATAGTTTATTATGTTTAATTCATATAGATTGTGGTAAAAACGTGGTAGGTGCGAGTAATACACAGTCGCAGCCAGTAACCACTAACGTCACCTCGTTACATGCGTCAGCTGATTCGGGTAATAAAGAAATGTATTCCGTGTTACCGACAGTCCTGCTGTCCACTGCGCTAGTAGATATTGCAGATAATAACAACGAGTATCACACTGCACGCGTGCTCCTTGATAACGGTAGCCAACAGTGTTTCATCACGAAATCTTTGTGCGATAAGTTAAACGCACCTTTAATACAGTCCACTTGCCAAATAAACGGTGTGGGTCATTCCATCGCAAAGTCTACCCACACTTGTAACATATTGATACGTTCAAAGGTTAAAAATTATCAAACTAACATTAATTGCTTAGTATTGCCGTGCATTACCAATAGGTTACCGGCTTTTAATATAAATATTGATAACACTATTATCCCAGACAATATTCAACTAGCTGACCCGAGCTTTTATTCGCCGTCGGAAATAGATATACTGATAGGCGCGGATAAATTTTGGGATTTGTTAATTAACGGTAAAATTAGGTTGAAAAATGGGCCCTATTTGCAAAACACGAAGCTAGGGTGGATAATGTCTGGACCCTTGTACAATCACAATAACGGCCTGCGCGTTACTCAGGTTCAGTGCTATTACACACAAATCCTAGATGAGCAATTAAAACTATTTTGGGAACTTGAAGAAGTTCCCAACGTTGGGAATATCCTCAGTGCCGACGAGAAAAGGTGTGAAAATATTTTTATGGAAACAACAACACGTACTCAAGAAGGTAAATTCTCTGTGCATATCCCTCTTAAAGAATCGCCTTCGGTGCTAGGAGAAAGCTATAACTGCGCTGAGAAACGTTTGTTGGCACTAGAACGGAAATTTAATCGTTTGCCCGAATTTAGGGAAAAATATATAAATTTCATGGACGATTATGAAAGTCTTGGTCACATGAGTCGCATAGATACATACGGGTCACCGCACTATTTCTTACCGCATCACGGTGTTATGAATGAAAATAGTAGCACTACTAAGTTGCGCACTGTGTTCGATGCTAGCGCAGCGACATCTACAGGCAAGTCGTTGAACAGTATACAGTATGTTGGGCCGCCGCTTCAAAACGACATTTTCTCCATATTATTACGCTTTAGGCAGTATAAACACGTAGCATGTGCCGATGTGGAGAAAATGTATCGACAGATTTTAATACAACCAGATCAGCGGGAGTTGCAATTAATTCTATGGCGTAAAAATCCATCGGATCCCATAGGTATATATCGTCTTAACACCGTGACGTACGGCACGGCATCAGCGCCTTATCTGAGCATGAGGTGCCTGAACCAACTCGCGCGTGAATGTGAGGATGAGCAGGTAGCTACAGTGATTAAGGATGACTTTTACGTAGATGACGTGTTAATAGGAAACGATGATTTACATAGTTTATTAGATATTTGCGATAAGGTAACTAATACTTTAAAATCGGCGTGTCTTCCATTACGTAAATGGATATTTAATTTGGATATTACTGCCCATGACATATCAAAACGATTGGCATTAGGAGATCAGTGTCAAAATAAAACTTTAGGTATGGGATGGTTTAATAAAAATGATGAATTACACTTCACAACACGGGTAATTGATATTGCGAACCCGTTAACCAAGCGTACCATGTTGTCAGTGATAGCACAGGTGTATGACCCGTTGGGTATGTTAGCGCCGGCAATAATAATAGCAAAAATTGTTATGCAAAAGTTATGGTTGTGTAAAATAAATTGGGACGATCCAGTTCCAAGTGATGTAATGTTACATTGGGAAAAGTTTGTCAGTACGTTACAATGTTTACAGTCATTGCGCATCCCGCGTCATGTAATGAGTTCTCACACACAATATATAGAACTACATATTTTTAGTGACGCGTCGCAATGTGCATATGGCGCATGCGCTTATGTGCGTACATACTCAGATAACTCGCCTGTTACAATTAAGTTACTCTGTGCCAAAAGCAAGGTCGCGCCATTAAAACCGACTAGTAGGTATACTAGTCGGTTTTAATGGCGCGACCTTGCTTTTGACTAGCTTGCTTTTTTTTTGCTAGTCGCGGTAGCGACTAGAGTTATGCGGGGCTTTAGTTGGCGCGCGATTGTATAGAAAAATTATTAATTCATTGCGGTTGACTTTTTATAAAACTTTCTTTTGGACAGATTCAACCATTGTCCTTGGGTGGCTTCGAATGTCGCCTCATTCGTTGAAAACCTTTGTTCAAAATAGAGTAGTAGAAGTAAATGAACTTACCAGTAATGCTATATGGTCGCATGTAGGTACTAAAAATAATCCCGCGGACTTAGTGTCACGCGGGCTCAGTCTTGACTCACTCAGTGATAGTAGTCTATGGTGGAACGGCCCACTGTTCTTACAGAATCCTGAGTCGATGTGGTCCCAACAAGGCATAAGTTCACAATGTGACTACGCCACTACCGACCTACCAGAACTAAAATCACAGACAACTGCTATGGTTTGTGATGTTACACAAAATAAAAATATAGTAATTAATTTTGACAGGTTTTCTTCCTATAACCGCATACTTCGTACAGGTGCTTATGTATTACGATTCATCCGTAACTCACGCACACAACGACGCGATCGCAGTGTAGGGCCGTTATCTGTGAATGAGTTGTGTGCGTCAACACAGATGTTGACGAGACTTGGACAACGGGAATCTTTTCCTGATGAATATAATAAATTGAAAGAAACCTTACCATTGAAAACTACAAGTGCTATATCTAGCCTTAACATATTCTTAGATAAAAATGATATAATAAGAGTAGGCGGACGCTTGGGTAATTCACCTGACTTTGAGTATGATAAAAAACACCCGACCTTACTGTGCTGTAAACATCGGTTAACATTGTTATTGTTTCAGCACTTACATAAAAAATTTCTTCATGCTGGTCCCCAACTGTTGTTGGCTAACATGCGAGAGAGTTGGTGGCCATTGGGGGGGAGAAATCTGGCCAGAAAAGTGGTCCGTCAGTGCGTCCGCTGCACGCGACTGAGAGGAAAGACCGTTTCCCCAATCATGGGTAATCTACCTGCAGAGCGGTTGGAACCGGGTTTTCCTTTTATTCGTTGTGGGGTTGACTATGCTGGACCTGTATCTGTACTAAACCGCAAAGGTAGGGGGGCTAAGCTTGTAAAAGGATATATATGCCTATTTGTTTGTTTTATAACACGAGCCATCCACCTCGAACTAGTCAGTACCCTTTCTTCTCAAGACTACCTATTAGCACTTAAAAGATTTATATCCCGGCGTGGTAAACCCGCTCAAATTTTCTCTGATAATGGGACAAACTTTGTCGGAGCAATGAAGGAGGTTCAATTAATGTTTAATGAGCATTCACATCAAATTATTGATGATTTATCTAACGATAACATAGAATTTAAATTTATACCGCCTTATGCTCCTCATTTTGGGGGATTATGGGAAGCAGGAGTTAAATCCTGTAAACACCACCTTAGGCGTGTTATGGGTACCGCTAATCTAACATACGAGGAATTCAGCACGGTGTTGTCACAGATCGAAGCCGTCCTGAATTCCCGTCCAATGTGTCCTATGTCCGCAGACCCACATGATCTCCTTCCACTTAGTCCAGCACACTTCCTGATCGGCCGGCCACTCCTCTCACCACCCTGCAAGGACCTAACAGAGGCGCCGATGAATCGCCTGACGCGGTTCCAGAGGGTGGAACAAATGAGACAGCAGTTTTGGAAGCGTTGGTCGACCGACTATATCTCGGAGCTTCAGATAAGGACCAAGTGGAAGACACCTAACCAGGACTTAGCTCTAAACACCCTTGCCGTCATTAAAGAGGATAACTCACCACCTCTGAAATGGCGCATGGGCAGAATCGTTAAGGTGTTCACAGGAAGTGACGGTGTAAGCCGTGTAGCTGTACTCCAAACAACGACGGGCACTGTGCAGCGAGCGTTCTCAAAGATTTGTCCCCTTCCGGTGCCAACGGCGACAATTGATGACAACGACGTCGACGCCTCCGGCAAAGCAATTATGGAGCATTGAAACCAGAGGATTCCAAGGCGGCCGGCATGTTTACTACACCTAACGCCATCTATCAAATCATTGCAACAACTCGCCGATCGGTCAATATAGACAACGTCAGTGCCACAGAAAGTCTAAAAAACGCATCACCTTTCGTGTTCCAAACCTGTTTATTATCTGTGTTTTTCTTTCCTAATATTAATTTTTAATCTGCACATTTTTTACTTGGGAGTAAACGGATCGAAGGAATGACCTCAAGATTTTCATTTCAAAAATCCTATATAAGAAGCCCTAACAGTATGATTAGAGTATTATGTTCTGTGCGTATGATTGCCGGGTGTCAATCAATGGCGCGGGTCGATGACCACAGATTAAGTAACTTGTCGATTTTTATGACAAGGATCCAATGCGTAATAAATCAGCATAGTAGTTGATATGATGCCTAAATACTACTTTGATTGAATAACAGTTAACAACTATTCAGAAAAACTTGAATATGTAGTCTTTGAATATCAAATAATTTCATACGCGAAATGAATCTTCGATAGGTGCGTTCTGAAACTATTATACGAAAATAATTTCGAAAAAGTTACAAAAACTAAATTAAGCATAACTTTTTTTTGTGGCTACTTAAAAAAATATTTCTTGTGTTTTTATGACCTTAAAAATTAAGAGTATTTTTCATATACAGGCTGTGGCGTAAGTAGTGGTCCACCGTTCAGGATTCGATGAACCAGATAATTAACTATAACAATTAAAAATTTAAACCATTTATACCCAAGGGTTCCAAAAATATTTCCTTTTTGTCTTTTATTTACGAAATTTCTACCTTTTATTACAAATTTGGTTGTAGTTTCAACAAAAGTCTTTATTCTTTCATTTTGACTTCTGTTAATTACTGCTAAATACTAGAGCTACCATGACAAATTATGATTTTTTTATGTAAATTCAGCTCTTTTGAAGAAAAAGTTGGTTCTTCTCTAATTTTAACCCAAATTTTTTTCACCATCAAGTTCAAGAGCGATTTTTGTAAAAAAAACGTCCCACATTGTCAGTGCCCATGTATTTAATAATATGCCTACTAAATGCCAATTTCAAAATGATATCATTATAACAGATCCAATAATTAAAAAAAAAGATATTCAATTTTAATTGAAGAAAAGAAGATTTTCATTAAACTACTTTTTTAAACTTTATTGCGTTAATACTATTACAAAACGTATTAAAACTTAAAAAAACGGATACAATCTAACTTTTTACATTTCTACTGTGATTTGTGTTGAAGCACAATCATGTCAGAGTAACATTTTGTAGAGTAATGCTACGCAGAATAAGAGAAGACCCGCAGTTTTTTAATAAAATACTATGGAGCGACGAGTCATCCTGCAAAAAAGATGGATATTTAAATCTACACAATTTGCATAACTGGCAGCTAGAAAACCCGCATCTCATAAGGCAAGACAGATCACAGTATCAATTTAAAATAAACCTTTGGACCGGTATCATTAACGGACAGATAATCTGTCCACACGAGCTGCCAGAAACATTAAATGCAGAAAGATATTTAAGTTTTTTGCAAATTGACTTGCCCTTGCTTCTGGAAGGTGTCGTTCCTGAAGTCCAAGAAGACATGTGGCTGCAGAACGATGGCTGTCCCGCTCACTATGCTGTTAGAGTACGAGAGCACCTTGATACAGCGTATCCAAATAGGTGGATTGGGCGCTTAGGTCCAATATTGTTGATGATGTCCAATATTGATCTAAATCCCCTAGATTTCTTTTATTGGGGTTGCCTAAAAGAAAAAGTCTATAGCAAAGAAACACAAGTATTGACCAATTGAGGACTAGAATCCAGGCAGCAGCTAGAGAAGTCAGCGAAAGCAGGTTTGCCCGACGACTTAAACGGTCGTTTATTCGACGGTGCAGAGCGTGTATTGCTGCGAATGGGCCCCCATTCGCAGCAATATAATTTAATATATAATTTTCAACATTTCGTTTAATTTTAATGATTGTAATCATGACAAAGATTAATAATAAATGATAAATAAAGTGATTTGTTTTTTTTTTTTTAATTCTTTGTTCAAATACCTGAACTAACAAGTTAGGTCTACATAACTCTGTTATAGTAGTTTTTTTTAAAACAAATGGGCATTGACACTGTAGTGCATTTTTTAGCAAATATCGTAAGTATTAACGCAATAAAGTTTAAACAAATAGTTTAATGAAAATCTTTTTTTCTTCAATTAAAATTGAATATCTTTTTGTTAAATTATTGGATCTGTTATAATGATATCATTTTGAAATTGGCATTTAGTAGGCATATTATTAAATACATAGGCACTGACAATGTGGTACGTTTTTTTTACAAAAATCGCTCTTAAACTTGATGGTGTGTTAAAAATTTGGGTTAAAATTAGAGAAGAACCAACTTTTTCTTCAAAAGAGCTGAATTTACATAAAAAATCATAATTTATCGTGGTAGCTCTAGTATTCAGCAGTAATTAACAGAAATCAAAATGAAAGATTAATGACTTTTGTTGAAACTACAACCAAATTTGTAATAAAGGGTAGAAATTTCGTAAATAAAAGACAAAAAGGAAATATTTTCGGAACCCTTGGGTATAAATGGTTTAAATTTTTACTTACTATAGTTAATTATTTGATTCATCGAATCCTGAACGGTGGACCACTACTTACGCCAAACCCTGCATATGGCATATAGGGACGCTATCGTTTCGTCGCCAGGTACGTTTTGACCAACCTTCTTTCAGTTTTCTAGGTCCAAAGGTTTGGGCTGGGCGTTGATCGCAGGACTCGTGACACTTTCATGCGTGCAGCCGGTGTTCATCGATTTATAAGACGTTATCACGTTAAAAAAGCGCAACGTGTATCAATAAAGGGAGTAAAAAGACTCTTAACGAAGCCGAAAGGCACTTGTTCTCACCGTCATTGCGATCAGTTTTCTGTTCTAGACCATAGCTGGAAACCATCTAGTTACGGAGATATTGGGGGTCAAAGTTACAACTTTATTACAGGTTTTCTTATTGTTAGCGTTGACTAGTTAAATAAATCATTTTTAACAATAATGGGTTACATTTGTATAATTTGAAAATGATTTTAGATGAATTTGTTTATTTATAAGTTATTATGTACAGTCAGTCGGTAAAGTCAAATGATTTAAAATGAGTTAGCAGATCTGTATGAATTAATTTTATATTAATAATGATTTAATTGGTGTTGTATTTTATCATAACTATTTTAAAAGTTCATTTGTTCATTGTAAAAATATTATTATTCTTGGAATTTATTTAAAATGCAAGTACTGCGTGTGGGCAAGACTTCCGGGAAAGAAAAGATGGCAGCGAGTCCCGAGCGTTCGGGCGGGTTTTGCTCTGTTCGTAACAGACTTTACTCTTTGCTCGGTTCCTAGTACTTGGAAGTGTTGGTCGCATGCGAGCTACCGAGCATACCTATAACCACGTGGTTGTAAGCTGTGAATATAAAAAGTGTGTAAAAGTGATAAATAATACGTGTTGAGTCTACGTTGTAAATTGCTACGAAAGTCAAAAACATTATACTGAAGTACAGCGGGAGTTTGATTACATTATAGATAGGTACATGTTTTTAATCTAAGATTTTTACTTTAAACACCTTCATGACTCCCGTACTATTCAATTCATCCATCAAAACTACATATGTGTTAGTGCGTTACATTTAGTCTTACCGAAAAACGTGATTTTTCGCCTCAAAAAAAAGTCATTTCCCAGCAAAAATGTTTGCTTAGGGTTACTTAGTTTGGTGTACAGAATGCTTGGTTGACGGCTTTGTGAAAAGTCTGTTTACACCCTTTATAAGTTTCCTAGATGATTGCATCTAGGAAAATTATACAGCGAGGCCTGCCTCAAAAAATATTATAACATCTTCATGTTTTGGATGCCAGCATCTGGCTGTTTGGGCCTTGGGCCTTTTTAACATAATAATTGTCTCCAACAATTTCTAAAGAAAAGGCTTGTCGGATAACTGAACAGACAAGGCAGCAAAAATCTTCCCTTCACGAACTTCATTGACAAATCCATGGGATATGAATGCCAAATTATCGTGGAATATTATTTCAACAAACAATTAAACCACTGTTCAATCCTGCATGTTCCTGAACATGAACGCTTCCCTTCCTACGAATTTCGGTACGTTACCACATCGTAGCGTCTACGATACAAAAAGGTTACCCACAACGAAGGTATCAGGTTTGATTCAGATTGGTTCAAACTGAAATTATACGCTTGCTTAATTTCTGTGATTAATTTTAATTGTTAGTTGACACCTTAACATCGATCTATCTAGGAGTTTTCGGAACTTGAGTAGCAGTCCAAGCAGTGATTTTTTTCTTGAACAATATTCATAGATTTGAGGTCGTCCTAAGTTTAAGGTAAAGCTCAAGGCCACACCAAGATATAACCTTCAATAACACAAACTGTGATACAATTTATTTTGTATTTGAGAGGCTAACGTCTGACCACCAATTCGTCTGAAGGTAAGCGAAATGATGATACGATCAATGATGGTGTACGCTTGCCTCTTCCCTAAATGTCTATAAGTACATAAGCTTCCTTTACAGCTATTTGAATTAAAAACTCCTTTCTAATAACATTGTTATAGCTACCAAAAAACACAGAAAAGGATTTCACTCCGCAGATTTCGAACTAATTACGGAAACGTTCTTTATTCGAATCATTTATCTTAAGACGTTTCAAACGCCCCATCTCATTCCAAATAGTCTAAAAACAATAACACAAGCAGCAAAAGCTGATATCTCAAGTAAATTACTTATTCACGCGAATTAAACCTGTTAAATATGATTAAACTTGAAGAGGAAGTTATCGGATACAAACCCAAAATCCTTTGGTACGTGTACCTTAGAACTGGTTGCTAACGAACTTGATTATTGTAAAGGAGCTTAGCAGAGGTCTGTTGAGGTAAACTCACAATCAATTTTGGTTGGAGGACCGGTAAATGTGTTTAGTTAGTTAAATCTACGTGTGCTTGTTCTTAGTTTGGCTAGATATTACGAGAACTGTGACTACCTTTAAAGGTACGGTTCTAAAAGCGACCTCAAAAGCAAAACGCAATGGCAAAACAGCTCGATTGCTAATGTAAACCGCAGCGGTCGACCACTTTTGAATCTTATTACTCAACGCATAAGGGTGAAAATTATTTCACAGTCAGTGAGCGTGGTAATACCTAAGTCTATGGAAACGCTCCCGATGTCGAAATTCTACCTAAAACCATTTTCAAAGCTACATATAAACCAGTAAAGTCGCTGAGGTCTTTCAAAGCGATGGGGCAGGCATTTGTCGGTTGCTTTCGAAATTGACCTTTAGTTACACCCACGATGTTAATTTGTTCACAAAGGGTCCTAGATGCTGGCTACAGAACTTCTTGCTAATGGTATCTGTAAGTTCTGAGAAGTCAGCACACCATGAGGCACTCATGATAGAACTACCAAAATGGGAACATGAAACTGATTAGGTAGGAACACTTTGTACCTCGTGTTTAGATTTCAAAAAAATCTCATGGAATTACGAAACGACTCACTCTTTTCTAAAAGTAAGTAGATTTAGAATCAATATAATCTGTAGTCTCAGCCAAAGAGATAAACAGTATTCAATTAATTTACGCTCGACAAGGCGTAACAAACGGTAGCTTTAAATTGAAGCATACTTGCAATTAAGTAGCTTATCCACTGTGTAAAGAAGCTTAAACTCAAAAGAAAGATGGAAGGCTCGATAATTTGTTTGGTTGAAAAACAATGGAAGCCGTCAAGCCGTTAATGTTTGCAGCCGAAGATTTTGTTGTACATGAATCAATAGATCTACGTTTTATCAGAGCCAGTTTCCTTGGTGTGTTCTTAAATATCCCGTAAAGCATTTTGTGTGGTGTGAAACCTTTTTAAACCTTTTTGTTAGTAACATAGATTTCTGTGCAGCCAGCAATGTCAAACTAACGGCAATGCTGTTTTACTTACCGTAAAAAAATTAAAAGGCGCTTGGAGTGCAAATTACTAAATAATATTTAAATTTTATCGGCCAGAGGCTATAAATAATAACCCATGTAGCTGTTGGTGTATGTGACCCACAGAAATCTTAATAATTAAGATTTCTGTGAGGTGGCCATACCTAAAAGTAAATTCGGATAAAGGTAAACGAATAATAATGTTAAGCATTTGGGCGTACTGTCTTATTAAGGTGGATGCTCCAGGGTAGCCCGCGAAATTCAAATTTTCTTACGTTTTTTGCAATTTTCAGGGCAGTGCTAGGTTGTAGGCTGATTAAAATATTATTCGCGATTAAAATATAATTATAATCATAGCACTGCCCTGAAAATTGCAAAACCGTAAGAAAATTTGAATTTCGCGAGCTGGAGAATCAGCCTTTATTATTATTATTTTTATTTTTTTATTTTTTTTCGGATGGGAAATCATCAAATGACTTCTCCCGCTCTGGGCGGAGCAGGAGGGAGTGTCAGACTTTTACTGACTAAAACCCATCCATGTTCCTTCATCGCCCTTTGTGTTCCGGGGCCACGGTATCTCTTTCGAATAGTCCCGCAACCCCGGCAGGCATCGGTCCTTTCGGACCCCTTCTTTTTTGCTGACTCTCTTTGAGGCGCGCGTGGAACACGAACGCGCCGTCGACACGGCCTGTCGTCATGAGACGGACAGACGGCGAGCTAGCCCATAGCCCACCGTCCACAGGCCCGCGCCTACGGTGGCCGGGGGCCACGTGGTGGCCCCCGACGCCCGGGGCGTCTCCCGCGGCGGCCGGGACGCTGTGAGGTTCTCTCCCTCTCAAGTTCCGCAACCTCCTTCTCTAGCATTACTGCTTCGCAGAAGGAGGTGACGGCGTCCCATTCCGTCTCGCTCCGGACCATGGCTTGCACCAGGGCCGGACGCGAGAGGTCGCCGCCGCCAATCGCCGCTTCGAGGACACGGCGGTGCTCCGCCCACGCGGGGCACACCTCCACCGTGTGCTCCACCGTGTCCTCCGGTCGATCCTCGCAGTGGAAACACCCGGCCGTTTCCTCCCACCCGATTCGGTGCAGGAACCTCCCGAAAACACCGTGTCCGGTGAGGACCTGCGTCAGGCGGAAGGTGAGGACGCCGTGGCGTCTCTCAAGCCACTCCTCAAAGAGGGGACTTACCGCCACTAATGTGGCGTGCCCTGCACGGGGTTGCGACAGTCGCTCTCTCCATGTCGCCATGAGATCACGCCGGAAGTCTGTCCGCTGCGCGACAATTTGTCGCGGCAGCGGAGTTTCCCCCCGGCGTAGCACCTCCGCGCGCCATTCATGTAGGCGCGCGAGGACTATAGCCTCCAGATCCCATGACGGCAATCCGGCAAGGAGGCACGCCGCCTCACGGGAGATCGTGCGGTACCCACGGGCCAGCCTTACGACTACCACCTTTTGGGGCGCGTTCAGGTAGTGGGCTGCACGCAGCCTCAAGGAACGCGCCCACACCGGGGCCCCGTAAAGGGCCATGGACCGCATGACTCCCGTGTAAAGCCTCCGGCAGGAGGCGTTTGGCCCCCCAAGGTTGGGCAGGAGCCGCCTGAAGGTAGCCCCGGTCCGTTCCAGTTTGGGAGCCAAACTTCGGAAATGCTCCACGACGGAGAATCAGCGTTAAGCAAAAAAAAAAAAAAAAATCCTATCAAACACTAACGGAGTTCGGCAAAACTGGATCTAAATGTGTTTCACACTAGCCATCCTTATTATATAAGACAAGGCCTTAGTATGTCATACCGAGGCCGTATGTTGTACCAATGTAAGTATTTATGTTATAAATAATGTTTAGGTAGGTAGTCTTTTCATTTCAGCCTTGATGACGAAAGTTTTATAGATTAAATAATAATAATATGCTGCAGTAACAATTCCTTTGCATTTGTCAATGGCGATACGATTACTGCAACTGCAGTGACTACTACTATTTCGCTTGATATTCGAGCTGCTACCTAGTAGGCAAAACGCCAGAGTAAGTTACTCTTCCAATGAAAGCGCAACGTAGTTTTAAAAGTCGTTTTAATATTGACCTGGCAGAATAAAACTAGCCGTGTTCGCAGATTCACTGGAAAGTTATTAGTTTTCTAGAACTAAAGGCATTTTAAGCTAATTCAATATGAGTTTTTAGTAGCGTACTGGCTTTTATCCGAATGGATCTTCGAATATGAACACATAAAACTTTACTCATACAACATTTAAAAAAGAAATGGTTAGGAACCAGGAGTTCTTAATAATGTTTTAATTTTGTAGACTCAAGAATCAATTACTCGATGAAGTCTGTAACTTACCAAAACATCTTATCATTATCTACTGCAAAACATTATGTTCAGAAAACCGACAGAGATAAAACCAACCTTCATTTTTACAACCCATAAATTCAAAAACTCAACAACTTCGCAAAATTTTTGCGATCCTTCACCCCTGAAACAAAAGGGCACTCCATTTTATTTTCCAAACCCATATCAGCATGGAAACTGTCCAACATTCAGCTCGGTAAAAACGCTCGTTTACGTAAAACGCATAACCGACATTGGTTTCTCTGTGGTAAATTCTCCTAATAGTTCACAAGGAACATTGTTCTGGGCCACGAACAATGTTTACGCAGCCTTCGTCGTGATTTGTTGCCAGCCTTTTATTGTCTCCTTTTTATTTTTTCTCATCTAGCCACACAATTCGAGAGCTCCAAATTCAAATTGTTCCCTCACACAAAATTTCCGCTGTGCCGAGTTTTAATTGAGAAATGTATTTATTGTTTCAATATTCACGAATATTTTAATTTTATTTTTAAAATTTTTCGATTTACACAGTCTCGGATAATGGATGCGATTGCAAAATTTTTAATAGAAAGTCAAATTTGGAATATCTCGAAATTGATAAGGTTTCATTAATTATTCAGTTAGGCCTACGATTTCTTGGTAACAGACATCTGGTTGGTCTATAATTTTACTAGAAACAGTGTCAAAAACCCGTCTTTCAGCTATTCACTGAACCATCTAATTTAAGGCCGTACTGATAAGACGTACTCCTAATTAATTAATACGATAAGATCTACGGCCTAGTCTTGCCGTACCAAACTTTTTGGATTAAGACCTCTATCAATAATCACAGTGAGTAAATGTATGCATAGACCGGATCACCAATGAATCTGAACCGAGATCAGCACATCTAACTAAACCGCGTTCAAGAGCGGTCAGTCTCAATATTCCATAGCAAAGACATCACTGAGAACTCTTGAACGCCGCTTACCTAAATGTGTTATTTCTTAACGAATAATATAAAAGTGCATATCTGCAATTTTGACACCAAACCCGATTGTAATCCTTAAACAGTAGCTTGTCTAGAATTAACATCAATTAATTGCTTCCATTGAACCATGATATAATTGATTGAATTATAATAATACTAGATGACATTATCATTGAAATGGTAAATTAAGATGAATATTAGATTTTTACTATATTTGCTTCGAGACACAATAATTATTATCTTTTTTGTTTAGATTTAAGATTTTTATTTTATTTTGTGCGCACTTGTGGCGTGTGCCAAATAAACATGTCCACTACTTTCCGATTACATTAAAAACTAGAACAGAATTTGTATGAAATTATCTGCTAAGTTAACTAACGGAAACTTAATCGCAAGTGGTGAAACAGGCCCTAAAATCAAATTAATTACTAAGAAATGTTACTGCAACATCGTCTCATTGAGTGAACGTGATTATAATAATAATAATAATAAAACCTTTATTTTCAGACTACTTTGGCCTATAGATAAATACCTTACAGACATATAGCAGTACATTGTGTGTTAGTGTTTAAATTTAAAACTATGTTAGTAAAACACACTTCACTCGAGCACTGTCTTCGTGCGATCGTGTGGATTATGATACGTGTAACGAGATTGTCATCAACTGAATGGTTGTCTATGGACAGCATCCAGTAATGGCTTGATCAAACTGGGGCGGACCAATTGTGGCTACGGATCTAGACATTGACAAGTATATAGACTCTGACAAGTAATGTAATGAAGTTGAGGTCAATGAGGTCTACGGCCAGTCTGCATTTGTTCGTATAGTACGACCACCTTAAGTGTGCAGTTCAAAGTGGCGTAGCTTATCAAGATTTGCATCGATATGTCAAACTTGGTACATTTATTTTACCTTTATCTTTTCCCGCCTGCACAGATAAGTTTGTTGAAGTGTACCTCTTTGAATGATTCTTCACAAAATGTGTATCTGTAGAAATGTTCATGCCAATAAAATGTATTGACATGAACATTTCTACAGATACACATTTTGTGAACAACACCTGACAATGTCGGATCAAAGAGTGAGTAAACTTTTGGCACTTACAAATAAATCCCTCTCCGTCAGCAGACTCAAGTTACATTTTCAAACTGTAGTACTGATTCAAAATACGAAAAAACTATAAGATGCAAAAAATAACCTTATGGTATTATATTAAAGTGGTAATTTATTCGTAGTTTCAAACTAGAAGGTAAACTAGCTTCTACTAGCTTGCGCCTTATTAGGGACTTGTTAAAGGAAATGTTTTATAGTTTACCGTAATAATATACCTATATACACACCGCCTCTGTGAAGCGAAAAGCCCCTTGTGAAAAGTTTTAACATCATAAACCAAGTTTTCACACAGACTTGCTGCAGTAAAGTACTTTCTAGAAACAAAAATCAGTTTTAACCGAGTCTAGAACACTATTTCCTATTTTCATGAGTGTAAGAGATCTGCAGAGCTATTTGTATAATTTCTAAGTTACCCTTTTATCATTTATTTTTATTGTTAATTTATATCTTTGTTTAGTCTTTCATGTTTACACTGTCTACATTTCAATTGCATAAAAATGACAAGTGGAAGTGCGGAGTCTCCTAATACAAGCAATTCCTTGGTTAAAAGGTGATCTCCAATAATATGTATCGAAATGCCTATTGTAATTGAAATAAACTTTTTTTTTTTTATAAGACGACCTAAATGAAAATATTTTAATACTACACATATACACATATTATATCACAGATATACACACACACATTCACACATTATACACATATTACATTATTCACATATTATATGGATATATATTATATATATCATATTATGTTTTATTATTGTATTTGCACCTGGGTAACAGCATACTTCTTCTTCCATACCTCGCTATCACTCGATGCACTCGTCATTTTGACAATCACTGCCTTTCTAGCCATATCATCCTTCACACAGGACATCCATCGTTTCGTAGGACTTTTTCTACTCTTATAGCCAACCACATTAACTTTCCTCTGCATCACATACTCATACCATGACATAGTCACTCAGCCGCAAAGCAATTGCCTTTCATTCCTCCCTTTTGTGGCCCAACATTCTGATCTATAGAAGACTGCAAGTCTAACCATTGTTTGAGTTGTGAACCCATGCGTGAAAAATCCAGCAATGAATCTTTATTTTAGATTTTTAGTGTACACACGAAATTTAAATTTGGACAAACTGTATTTTGGATCACGCATGGATTTCACACCAGTGGTGGCCCAGTGGTGGGAGAGCAGTGGTGGCCCAGTGGTGGCGGCCCCGAATTACGAACAGTAAGTCGTGGGTTCGAACCCAGGCAGGCGCATTACTTTGTGTAATTTATTTCATCACCACTGCTCTCAGAACGGTGAAGGAAACATCGTGAGGAAACCGGCATGTCCTAGAACCAAAAATTCGAAGACATGTGACATCTACCAATCCGCACTGGGCCCGCGTGGTGGATTATAACCCATTCCCTCTCATAGAGAGGAGGCCTGTGTCCCAGCAGTGGGAACATTAATAGGCTGATGATGATGGATTTCACATGTCATAATTTTTTTTATTAATACTGCCACCAGATCTATGAAAGGACTTGTTTCAGTCTGTTTGATTTTTGGCAGTAGGTACCTTTGATGTATATAATGGACATGTGTAAAGCGAGTTATATTGAGGATCCAATCCGCACTCAAGTAAATGTAGTTTAGATCTCCGTACGAAATACTATGTTTTGCTTACAGATATTTCACACTCAAGTATTTGCGAAAGCGAAATCACATAACTAATAATAATAACAATAAATAAAATAAAATAACATAGTCACATAACTCTTGTAGCATTACCCACGACACATAAGGAAAATAAAACCCAACAATAATTTAGCATATGAGAAAAAAAAATCATATCCTGTTAGCCCTGCTACTTATACGTTTTCATTGGTATGAATTTCACCCCGTATTGTATTACTAAAGTGCCGTACAAAAATACAATATCTAATAAGAATTATTTCCGAGGGAAGCATCAATAAACCGGGCTTCAAGTAACAGAGCTATTGTCTTTAGAAAATATTTCGTGATATTTCGGTTCCCAAAGAAAATTGCTTTAAGGGGAACCTTTCACCCGAAGTGGCAAACGCTAAAGAAAAGTTAAATCAATTATTAGGGAGTAAGAAATATCAAAGTGTTGTTGTAACGAGGTTACGGATTCATTTATAGATTTCTCGCTCTTTGGCTATCTTCGATTCAATTAAATTAACATTGTTGGTGAAAATTTGAAGAAAGGTGGACCCATTTTACCATTAAAAGCATTAGGTTTAAGAGTGAAAATTTAGTTTAGACATAGTAAAAATGATAGCGCACCCTTTGATTTCGTTCAGTGTAAAATCTAACCAGTTAACGAATACTAATGAAATACGAATTCAAACAAACACGATCAAAGTTATTTCCATCCAATCATCTGAACTTTCAATCTACAAAAGGAACAAGGTCCAAAATTTGATTACTCGAGCCAAGATTGAATAAAAAAGTGAATTAAAAGCTGCGCTAACACCGACTCCATTGTGATTAAAATGAAAAATTAGTCGGAAAATTTCCTCCTCTGTCAATCTCGGGTTCCACTTTGTAACGTTGACGAATCACTCGAGTGTACAGAACCCTTCGGACGAACTTGGACGAAAGTTTTATTTCGTTATCTCTCCTGAACGGACCCTCGAATTGTTCAATTTTGGTGTCGGAATTCAGTTTTCCAAGTTCTACGTATTTTCTCGCTCTATTTTAGAAAAGAGTGTTAAGCACCTTTTCTAAAGCAGTGTAAAGGGCGTGAACCCTAAACCTAGTTCCGCTAAGACTTGACAAAAATAGTTCGGAAACGAGGATACAAAAACGTAAAAGTACTAATTGGTACTGCAGATCCTTCACAAATCAATGTGTGATCTGGTATTGCCACTTACCACGTTCATCTGTCAACATCGTCAACATTCATTAACTCGACACCACCACTTTAGCAACACTAAAATTTTGACCTAAAAAAAAGTAAAAGAAAAAAGTTTCAAGTCCACTCCGAAGCTAATTCACAAGTACTGTTGTATTAAACCTTGTCAGGAATAAACTTTGAATTTCAATTTTCGAGATATATTTTCGAGCGGAGTGTGGGCGATGCGTTCGACCCGCGCAGACGTCCTGCCCCCGCAACGTTTCAGTGAAGACTGAATGCTACTGAAGCTGAAAATCTGAAATATTTGACGATCCCTGTGGACAGCCACCCGCTGCCGTGAAGATAAGTCCAATAGTACTTGCGCTAAGCTGATTACGAGGCTTGTTTCGTATCTCTGTCTTCAATGCTTAAGTTTTGTGATTATAGACACCTTTAAGTACCCGTTACTGGATTGTTAAGGGACTGTTATTAAGCGTTATTGTTCTTGTTTAAGATTTTCGTATTTAAATTCCAGTTTAAATAATCTCTTGGTAAATATGATGCTAATTAGGGAGCAAAATGGTAACTACATCTAATGTTTCAGTCACTTTACACCTCGGCGGACTTAATGAATGAAAATTGTGTCTGAAAGGTACTAACACACACGACCCAAGCTGAATACCTAATGTTGACCTAAATCAAGTAGCCTGCTAGTAGGTACTTATATTGATGTCTATGTATCACGCATTTTCTTACTGTTTTTATCAATTCTCTGTTTTAGAAAACCAGACTCTGGTAATTGCTCTACGAGTTTACTCATGAACACTGATCAAAGTTGAGAGACGTTTGAATATCGAATAATTTATATTAAAACAGTTGATATTTATTATTTTACTTTGGGCAGCATTTATTTAAAAAAAAACCTAAAATGACGAATTTAATTAGGCACCAATTAGTATTTTTTGCCAACGGCGTTAATAATTGATTTATGTCCTAACTGCAGATATAAAATATGTCAACTCTCTTTTTAGTCTGCAAAAAGATTCCTTTAAATATATTAATTATTTAAGAACAAGAATCGTAGACTTACCTTATTCAGTAAGCTTTGGATGTAGGACTACCCATAGTAATTAGTGTATGGTAGAATAGGTTCACGCAATGTTAGGTCTACAAAGTGGTATCCCCGAGGGCTCATCTTCCACTAATAAAGTCTATCCCATAAATTGATCTTCTGACATCTGCTTTATTAAAATACTTTAGATAAGGGATATAATGTAGACCAATATTAATGTAGGTATAGATGTACAGTCACGGGCATTCATATGTATAAGGGGTTGCATATTAGAAAATCAAAACTTTTCTGAGCAAATTTCAAAAGAACAACGTACAAATCAACAAAGTTTAAAATAACAATGGTCATTTGATCAAAAGTTCAGCTGACCAAAGTCTGGAATATCAATGTTTATATTATTTATAAACATTGACCAAATCGTTTAAAGGTCAAAATGGATTACTGGATAAATTATTACAAATAATATAGGCGTTATAGAACGCGGGCGGGTAGAACTTAGAAAATATTTTTTTTTATTGAATTGAATGCATGTTACAAACTGTTTGAAGCGTTTTCGTTTTCACTCGTGTTCGATTAATTAACCTACTAAAAACAATCTCTTTTTTATATTAATGCAAGTCGTTTCTGGCGTAGGAGGTCACACTTTTAACCTAGCCTAACCTACCCATTTTGTTTAAAGAAGAAATTAACCTAACTTTTGATCAGTCGTTCATTTGATGTCACATACATTGGGATTCTAAAATTTTTCTAAATAAAATATTTGGTCATTTAAATTTTGTTATTTCGTTTATTGTTCTTTTGAAATTTGCTCGAGAAAGTTTTGATTTTTTAATATGCAACCGTATAAGGTATTATACACTTAGAAAATTTCAACAGCGGTTTTCTCGTGGAATATTGCTACTTTGTGATAAGACCTACATATTTTGTAATAGTCTGGGTTCCAAAATACTATGTACAGACGCCAGTACATCAAGGTACTACAATCTGTAAAATTTATTTAATAGATTGTCAACTTTATTGCTGAAGCATAAGGTTTAAGGTCGATTGCGAATATTTGTCAGTTTCGGGTAGCTTGTTGTGCTAGCGTATGTACATAACAATATCAAATTACAATCGGTACAGTAGGAAAAATCACTTTTGAAAGTTGCTAAGTTTCGTACACTGATCAAAATATATTTTCACATCACCTGGATGGGTATAAAGGGTGTAAAAAAGACTCATAACGAATCCGAAAGACACTTGTTCGCCCCGTCATTGCGATATTTTTTTGTTGCAGACCATACCTGGGGACCTTCTAGTTACTGAGATATGGGGGGGGGGAATTATTTAAAAAAACTTGTGAAAAAGTTCCAACTTTTTCACTAGTTTTTATTAAATACTTTTTTTAATGTAAGATTTATACTTTAAACACCTTCACGACCCCCGTACTAATTAATCCATCCATCAGCACAATGTTTTAAGTGCGTTACATTGAGTCCTACCGAAAAGTCAGATTTTTCACCCCAAAAAAAGACTGCGTAGGGTTACTTAGTTTGATGTACAGAATGCTTGGTTGACGGCTTCGTGAAGAGTCTGTTTACACTCTGTAGTTATAACATAACTGCGCATCGATTTTCATGTTACCTTTTATCTAGAGACACGAATAGTTTCAATATACGTACGTAGACTTGATTTCCAATTAATTAAAACTACATTAATAATGTTATTGGACGTTAAAAAATCGCATTGTAAACGCTTTTTAACGATTAATTTACGGAGATATTCCTAGTTTTTTTGCCCGGGGTGGTGCAAAAATCTTGTAAGTTGCAAATTTAGGGAGCCAACGGTATCTAAGTTTACCATCATTATTCCCCATTGCCCTTATCCCAATTCATTTAGGGTCGGCGCAGCATGTCTTCTTCTTCCATACTTCTCTTATACTCGTCATCTCATCAGACACGATGAGGTTTACCTTATCACGGTGAATTTATAAGATTGGACGGGGAAGCCGGATGCTGTTGAATTCCCCTAAAATATATCTTTTGACATACACTCTATATAAGTTGCTATCTTTTTTACCCAAGGTTGCCGGGTTGTATAGGCCCTTTTGAAAAACAATAGCTCTATAGAAATCGATGCTTTGTACAAAGATCAAGGGCGACATACCGAGATGAAAATCTCTTGAGGGCAAGGTTTTCTTATAAAACCGATGTTATTTATTGATGGAGACAGTAAAACAACGTTTAGCTTGTTTTTTTTTTATGGAAACTGATAAAAAAAACTTTTGTCGAAATTTTCTAGAAATACTGTGATAGTTACGCAGATATCAGATATATCAGGCCGATATTGGCAATCATTACAGGTAGTCGGCAGCAATCTGACAACTAGACCTACCAATGGGGTATCGAATTAAGTACTAAATGGGTTGTGGAGATGAGATTGGCAGTCGCTCCCATCAGACCCAGCATAGTTGAGAAAAGGCTTAGCAGAAGATGTATGCCGATACCAGATGCTTCACTCCAGGGAACGGTTCACTCAAGTGACTGTGCATTTTTGTTTCATGCAAAGTTCATACGACATCTATGATATTTCGTTTAGGCTACATTTGACAGATTCTACTGTTGACATCGTATTCTATATTTGACAGATTCTACATTTGACAGATTCTACAATCGACAGATTCTATGTTTGACAGATTCTACAATCGACAGATTCTATGTTTGATCGATTCTACAATCGACAGATTCTACATTTGACAGATTTTGGAAATTTATTAATTAACAGACAACAATCATTTTTATGATATTAATGGTTACATTTACGCCAGGATTGACAGTTCATTAATGTCGATCATTCCGTATATTATAAGTAAAGACTGCCGAAATCCATATATCTGTTCACAAATCAATTCACTTTATTTTTTTTTTCAATCTGCCGTTTTCGTATTTAACGGCATTTTTAGCGTTCCGTACCTCAAAAGTTAAAAAAGGAACCCTTATAAGATCACTCTTGTCCGTCTATCCGTCTGTCCGTCTGTCAGTCTGTCCGTCTGTCCGTCCGTCTGTCACCACCGTTTTTCTCAGGAACGGGTGGACCTAGCAAGTTAAAATTTATACTAGATACTAAGTTTATAGTCCCTATTAGGTGTATAAAAATCACGGTCCTGAGTCAACATGATGAAAAGATACTACTACGAAAACTTGTAAGTACCAAAATTTACCTTAATTTTCAACTTATGTTTCTTTTTCGGTCTTTTCCCTTTACTTGTGCTGTAAGACCTTGCTTTTAACCAAAATTTACAGTTCTAGGTCAACCGGAAGTACCCTATAGGTTTTGGGTCGAAAACCTATGTGGTAGTTCCCGTTTACCTAGAATCACGAAATTTAGTTAGTTAGATTTTAGTAAGGAGAAGCAATGTCTTACAGCACATATAAAGGGAAAAATCTGAAAACCGTAAATATGTAGTTTAATAACAAAAAAAGGCAATTTTACTATTAAATACCTACTTATTATTTGCTGCAATAGCCGTTTCTAGGGATCGAACAGCAAAGTTTAGTTTGTCCTTTAAAAAGTTTGGACGGAACCCTCGGTGCGCGAGTCCGACTCGCTCTTGGCCTGTTTTTTTAATAATTTAATGAATACGTGTTACCTAACCGTTTGTGCGTCGGTGTTTCCACCCCTACATATTTTGAGTTCAGACATTGTACTTCGAGTGTGAAATGCCGAATTAAATAAGGAACGTCTGATATCGGTTTAACCGACTAACAGTATTTAATTGTAATTTACTAAAGTTATTTATGAAAGCCGTCAAGTGGTTCTTTGTCTCTCCGACTCAATTATATGACATTTTTCATACGGATTACCATAATTATGTAATTGGATTTCGACAGTTCAATTGCCTATAATTGGTTAATCCTCGTAACATATTGCGTGCGGCAGTAATCCCTTAGATTAGATACCATGAAAGGATTCTAATGTATGTTACTTACTTAGAAATTATTTATAGGCAGTCATCACCTGCCTAGCCTTTTCCCAACTATGTTGGGGTCGGCTTCCAGTTTTACCGGATGCAGCTGAATACCAGTATTTTACATGAAGCGACTGCCTATCTGACCTCCACAACCCAGTTAGTACCGGATAATACGATACCCCTTAGTAAGACTACCTACTGTCAAAGATCTACAAATTACAACCGGGACCAACGGCTTAACGTGCTTTCCGAGACACGGAGTAAACTCGGTATGTAATGGGTGGCCACCAATCCATAGACCAACCTAGGCAAGCACGGCTTAACGATCGGCCGAGCGGCTGTTATTCGAGCTCCTAAAAAAAGCTCCTGAATTATTTATAGGTAGTAAATTGGATTGTTATGAAATGGCACCCAGTTAAAGTCTATAATGATTTCTTTTTTTTAGGAATTTTCCCCGTATCGTGGGAAAGTTAACAAACATTTAAAGTCATAATATACACAAACAAGCTATATGTCAGCCGTGTGGTATCCGGCAGAGTAGAATAGAACCAACCCATTACACTCACGGGTGTCGTATAAGGCGACTAATGTCTGAGGCAGAACACCTTGCGCCTCCGTAGACGAGAATGGGCAGCAGCGTTTTCTGTTATTCTTTCATCACTGCGATCTCCAATCCGCCTGCCAAGCGTGGAGATTACGGCAAATTCCTCCCATCATGGGAGAGGCTTATGTCCAGCAGTAGACGTTATGGGCTGTTGTAGTGTAGTAGTGTAGTAAGCTATATGTACAATTTTTTGATATCATTTCCATTTTAACAAATATCAACTCCAAGTCTGTTAAAACAGTCAGACTCGGAACAACTACATGTACAATTCTACATTTTTAATTGATATTATTTCTATTTTAACAAAATATCAACTCAAAGTTAGATAAAGTTAAGTTGATTTCAGAATGATCAATAAGGCATTCACGACAGACGTCATCCATGATCATTTTAGCCCAGTCCTTTCTTACTTAATAGGTTAGCTTTCAGCCAGATTACGGTCGAAATATTTACTAAATAAATTTATTTAAAAGTTTATAAAATAATACTCTTTATTGTTTAAATTACACATTTGTGGCTATATATAATTACAAAAATAAAAACTAAAAGTAAGAACCTCCATATATACAACGACGTCAATAAGCGTCAAAGTACTCCTCCGCATCGCTGTCACTCGGAAACGTACCCATAAGACTGGCATTGCCACGTTGAATGGCAATGCTAATTCTTTGGCCAAAGAAAAAGCCAGCCCTCTGCTCACGCGAAGTGTCGACCAGTCGGTAAGAGATTTCCTTAAAAAGGAGACGCGCACTCGGACCCCATGACCCGAGCGTCTCGACCCCAAACGGCTCAAAGCTGTAGTTACCAATAAGGTTACAGTATTTGCGCCGTTTGAGGATCTCAGCAGCCGCAGCAGCAGCGCCTGCACAGCCCGCCGTGCTTGCAACGTGAGAAGGCGCAAGGGTGTCGACACAGGTTGCGTCCCACACCAAAGGCCTACCCACGTTCCAAGGCACCAACGTCATGCCGTCCGGTCTCTTGCCATCGTCACGCACCAAGCCGTTTGGTTCTAAAACCGCTGGTACGCCGGCGATGGAAAGAGCTCGACGAATAATGTCGTTAATGCTGGCGTGCCGTGCAATGCGACCTGCGCTCCTGTAGCAGGACAGGCCATGGTGTCCGAGGCTGTCGACAGCTTCACCGCAGTGACACCGATGCGGAGCAACACAAGGTGCACCTAAGCGTAGACTCGTAGCGACCCGGAACGATGCGTCATCCATCATAGTGCCGATGGTGAATGACGGAAGTGCCTGAAGCCACAAACCCGACTCCCATTCCCCCACAGCCAGCAGACGGGCACGCTCCACAGTATTGATTGACGTGTGTAAAAGGGTATTCCGTTCAATACTGCAGAGCGGCACGTCCCACTGTCTCTGGGAGGTCAGGTTGTCGGGCAAATTCGTATTGGGACAAGCCATTTTCCAAGCGTTCAACGCATCGGTCAAGTACGGCACCTCAACATCAACCAGTGAGAAAGATAAAATATCCCTGGTTAATTTTTCGGTACCGTAGACCGAGGAGAGGAAGGCTGGTAAACTTATACTTGAAATTTTGCGGACGCCGAGACCACCCAAGCGAATGGGAAGTGTGGCTTGCTGCCAAGCTCGGTCGTCCAGAGCCACATTAAGTATTGAAGTAAGAGTGTTCCTAATGATTTGGTCGACTTTATCTAAAAGCTGTGGATGCCTCCAAAGATGAGAGGAGCGAAGGCTATACGTGAATTTTGGTCCAAAACAACAGTATCGAATAAGTGTGAAGGCCGAATGAATGTTAATTTTGAAAAGTCTCTCCGAAACATCATTAAAATTTTGGATTTTTTCTTCAATGAACGATGGAAAAGATTCGTCAAATATTGGTGACCCTAGAAGGTGAAGAGATTTTTTTTCGGTAATTTTGATATTTGGTGCCAACGAGTTAAATTTAGAAATGGTAGTCTGTCTGTCAGTGGTTTCAGGAAGGTAAATTTCGCACTTCGAAAGGTTAAGGTCTAGTCCAATAGAACTAAATTTTTCTTTTAAGAAAGTTAAATCTTTTAGGACTGTGTCAACATCACCTCCCAGGGTTCCATCATCCAGATACCATACGTTGAATTTAGAATTTAGCTGTCGAATAATTGGATTAATTGCTAAACTAAAAATGACTGGCCCAAGAGGGTCACCCTGTTGGCATCCAACGGCTGATTCCAAAAGATTGTCTTTATATAGTAATTTTGAGGGGTTCCTGTAGCATTGGTAAAGAAAACTGTAAATTTTGGGTATTTCTTTTTGAACTTCTGTCAACAAGGTGTCCCTGTTTACGGAATTGAAAGCATTTTTAATGTCAACTTTAAGGATGACCTCACCTTTATTACTATGAAGGTAAGTGGAAAGTGCGTGTACCGCAGCCTCACAGCCTCCTTTGGACCCGAAGCCAAGCTGTAGGGGCTGAAATTTGCTGGCCAGTGTTTCACTATAAAAGGCGCAGCTAATTTTGGCTGCGATACGACGGTAAGTTGACCCTACGGCAATGGGACGAATGCCGCCATCCTTCTTGCGTAGGGCACAAAGATTGGCCCCGTATAGAATATCGATGACGGCATCGTTCACATTGCCGGAGAGCATGAGATTGATGAGGGCCGTCAGCTCCTTCAAAAGGGACTCACCAGCTTCCCCGGCGCCTGAACAAATAAGGTCCTTAAGGTGTTGAGGAGTCAGGCCGTCGAGGCCGCCGGCGGAGCCACTTCGAAAGGAACAAACGGCCGCACATACTTGCTGAGCTGTAATTTGTAAAGTGTTAGTTTCTGGAATGGGGGGGTCAGGGAAGGTGAGGTCAACTGCCGGGACGGGGTGTTTGTTCTCCAGAGCTGTAAGGGTCTCTGGAGAGTACGGCGCAACCACATCGCTGCTAAAAATGATCCTAGCTGCACCACTGATATCAGCCTCGCCTAATTTAGATTCCACATGATGCAATAAACCTCTTTGGGGGAGATGTGCTGTAAATTTTGGGTCAAAACTTTGGGCCGAAATGTTACAGTTGTCTTTAATTTGAGTTGATAAGGTTTTTTTATTTGCCAAATCTTTTTGAACATGTAGTATTCTAAATGGGAAGGTGAGTAATTGCTCCCAAGCACTTTGAGAGTTCTCTCGGGCGGCGAGACGGACACTACGCGCCAAGCTTAATGCTACTGAAGGTCGCGCGCCACGAGGAACTCTCTTTAAAACAGGAGTTGAAGTTTTTAATTTTGAAAGATATTTCCAAAAGGGTTGAGTGGGTGGATCCGGTGTAATGGGAGTGAGTAATGTTGGGCATGAAGAAGGTACATTGAGGGGCTTATGTTTTTTCCCCAAATGTATCTTCAAGCCTCTTTCACCCTTAAAAAAGCGTGCTTGGGAACAGTGTGGGCATCTTACTAGGACATCCAGCGATGTGGTAGGTTGACTGGCACTTCGTTCGGCGTCACTACAGTCAGTGTTGGACATAGAAAAAAAAAATTAAATGAAACTTACGTGATAACTTAACAAATAGAGTATAAAATTATTAAAAAACCAAATTAAATCACAAGTAAAAAGTCAAGCAAAAGACAGATGACACGGATGACAGCAACGTCACACAGGCACCCTGGGGCGCCGCCGCCGCTGCGACCGCAGCGCACCGCGCCGGCCGCGCCGATCATAGCCCAAATAAACAGCACTGTTATGAGTGTTATGCCTTCTCGGCACAAAACTCGATCCAACTTCGAATACTTATTACTACACTACACACTACAACAGCCCATAACGTCCACTGCTGGACATAAGCCTCTCCCATGATGGGAGGAATTTGCCATAATCTCCACGCTTGGCAGGCGGATTGGAGATCGCAGTGATGAAAGACTAACAGAAAACGCTGCTGCCCATTCTCTGGTCTACGGAGGCGCAAGGTGTTCTGCCTCAGACATTAGTCGCCTTATACGACACCCGTGAGTGTAATGGGTTGGTTCTATTCTACTCTGCCGGATACCACACGGCTAAATACTTATTACGTAAAAAATAACCGAATCAAACTGTTCAAAGGTTTTTCATACACATCCACTGGTTTTATTTACACAGCACTGTGTTTTTTGCTCGCCAATAATGTGTCAAAACATGTATGTGGCACTATTACAATAAAATTGTATCTAGCAATTTTTGTAATTATTTAGGTATCGATTGATTTTTCGTCAATCATTTCGAAGTGTTTCTTGTCTTTACGACTTTCAACATACAATCAGTTGCGATATTTTTTAAAAATAAATAAATAATACCTTTATTTTCAGACCAGAGATCCATAACAAAAACAAAAATAAAACAAACTTGGCACTAACTAACTAAAACACGTTAAACAAAACACACACACACACACACACGCACACGCACATATCTGAATGACGGTTTGTGTGCCGCCACCCAGCGACACATTATCTGGCCATCCATCCTGCCGGCTACAGTAGCCACGAGGCTGTTGGGGCTGTCGCGCACCCGACGCTTCAGTGATGCGATTCGCAGACGCAGCAGCGAGCCGAAATCCGGAACGCGTGCGTCCGCGAACATCCCAGACGCACTACAGAAGCGCGGCAACCCCAGCAATACCCGGAACGCGTTATTATATTGGACACGTAGAGCACTGTACGAGCCCTGTGTATAACTGACCCACAGGGCACACGTGTACAGCGACTGGCAGTATGCCCTGAACAGTGTCATTTTAACCGACCAGCATGTTACACATGACAGCCAGCGCTCTACGTTCCCTCTCAAAATCAGCGTCATCCGACAGCCTATCGGTGACCCAGTGCCCCAGGTACTTAAAACGAGTGAATCTTTTCAGCGGAACTCCGCCACAGGTTACCGATGGAACACAGTCATAAATTAGGTTTTGCGCCCTAAACACTAAGAGCTCGCTTTTGGTTGAGTTGTACCTAGACCATGAGTCACCGCATAGTCTTCACAGATTCGGAGGAGCCTTCCTAACGCACTGATTGATGGGCTCAGCAACACCATATCGTCCGCGTAACTAATATTATTTACGCATTGACCGTCAATGGAGCAACTGACTTGGATGTTGCTGAGCTCACATATCAGCCGGTTGACATACAGGTTAAAGAGCCTGGGGGAGCTAAGCCCCCCTTGCCTCACGCCGCACTCCAACCTATACACACCCGACATAGCACCTGCCCATCTAACATAGTTGGACTGGTTACTGTACCAGTACTTTAGTACAGCAATAAGTCCCCCAGGAAGGTTAGTGTCTTGGGAGAGTTTCCTCCAAAGGCAGTCATAGGGCACTAGGTCGAATGCCTTGGAGAGGTCCAAAAAACACGCATAAACAGGTGTTTTCCTTGCTGCATAGTAATGGACAGTATGCTTGAGACAGAGGATTGCCGTTTCAGTCGACAAACGTGGCCTAAACCCAAATTGGGCGTCATGTAAGGTGATTTTTAGTGTACATAAATGACCTACCCAATTTATTTGACAACTACCCGCAATTGGTGTTGTTTGCAGACGATACTTCTTTAATATTTAGGATAAACAGACGTGCCACAAATCTGGACGACGTAAATAACGCCCTACTGCAGGTTCATAATTGGTTTACCGCTAATAATTTAGTTCTAAATGGGAAAAAAACAAAGTGCATTCGATTTGCTTTACCAAATGTCAAAAGTCGTGATTGTGACGTAGTATTGAATCAAGAGAAACTAGAATTTGTCGATAAAACGGTTTTCTTGGGAATCACGCTCGACTCAAGGCTACAATGGGGTCCTCATTTAACATCTCTTGCAGGACGGCTGAGCTCAGCAGCGTATGCTGTTAGGAAAATCCGTCAATTTACTGATGTTGATACGGCGCGGCTAGTCTATTTTAGTTATTTTCATAGTATTATGTCATACGGTATTTTACTATGGGGACGCGCTGCAGACATCGAGTCTATATTTATTCTGCAGAAAAGGGCTATCAGAGCCATTTATGAATTACGTAGACGCGATTCTCTAAGAGAACTGTTTAAGGAAATTAATATCATGACAGTACCTTGTCAATACATCTATGAAAATATCATGTACGTCAGGAAAAATCTGCATTTATTCAGTAAAAGAGGTGACAGACACCACTATACTACTAGAAATAGGGACCAACTAGTTCAGCCAGGTTTCAGGCTTGCTAAAGTAGATTCATCTTTCATGGGGTACTGTTTAAAATGTTACAATAAAATACCTCCCCACATTCTACAACTGAATGAGACGAAATTTAAATCTTGTATAAAACGCACACTATGTAGGCAAGCATATTATAAGTTGGTGGATTACATTGATGATAAAAATGCTTGGCTCAATGCTGGTCCTGCTCCACAACCATAGGGGAAAACTAATTGGGCAAATTATTGTTCTAGCTGCAGAAGATTGTAAAAGTATCTTTGCTTTGTATAGATTCCATCTCCTAGTATTGTATAATTGCATAGCACATGTGAGTACCATGTATTTTTAAGCTACCATTTGCATTTAGTTATCTTTCATTGACTTGAATATGCCTTGGTGGCTGAGAGAAAGTCATGCTCACTCAAATGTCTCGCTGATGGTGGCGGGTGTGTCGGGTCATTTAGTTCCCTTCAATATGGTTGAGTTGAATGGCGCCGATACACGCGTCTTGTTCGTGATCGGGTGCTGTCAGTTGGGACTGGTCATCTCTTAGCTGCCACTGCCATTTTAATTACTTTATTTTTAATTTGTTGATTTAATGTTTTACTCTGGACGCTCATAATGTGCACGTCTTCCTACATCGTTCTCACATATATCTATAATCTCAACATGAATGATGTAACCAAGATTTTGTAACAATATTTTGATTTAAAAGAGTGTCCATGGAGTTTCTTGCCCGTTCTTCTCCATAGAGATCTACGCTAGGGAATGGGCAACTACAGTACTTTCTCAAGTTATTATGTCTTGTGTCTGGGACTGTAGCTTTGTTTTGTTTTTTTTTGTATTTTTGACTTTCAAAAGTGACATAATGGTCTAATTGAAATAAATGCTTTGAGTTTGAGTTTGAGTTTGAGTTTGATATATTTATTCAACTGCCTGTCAATCAGACCGTCCAATACCTTTGCAATAATGGTCGCTAAGGAGATGGGCCTGTAGTTGTTCTTGTCACCCGTATCTCCGGTCTTGTTCTTTATAATAGGAACGACAATCGTTTTCATGAAGTCCTCTGGAAGATACGAGTCATTTATGTATGAGCTTACCTGCATATCGTAGGTGTTCTACACTTAAGCCGTCATGTCCAGGAGACTTACGCCGCTTTAGATCCTTTAGGATAGACCCCACCTCCCCAGTGGAGAACGTGACAGGCATACCCTCGGATACCCATAGCATCCGACCCACCTGTCGACGGACCCAGCGATGACTATGTCCTAAACGAAGCCATGAATAAATTGGCAATAGGCTTGGGTTCGTTAACGCCACCGACGTACACTGGCAGGTCCGAGTTGGGATTCAAGCTGATTGTAGCTTTCCAGAAGCTACTAAAATTTTGAGCTTCGTGATGACTCGCAATTCCATGCATCTATAATTGATCTGCGTTATTTTGGCACCACTTTAGCTTACTTTTAAATTGTTTTCTACTCGCCACCATATTTTCATAAAGCGAAAATGAAACCGAGCCTGCCCGTGCGCGTCTTTAATGTGTTTATTCCAACCCGTTTTATTATATTTTCTGCGCTGAACTTGGTAATTGTGACTAGTAGTTGCAGCCTCGCAAAGAATATCTACAATATCTGTATATAATTGGTCAACTATTATAAGACGTTCCAAGTTAGTACAAATATTCTTACTACGGCTACAATTAATAAACTCTGTCGGAGTAGCTTAGCTTCTCATTACAAAGCTTGGTGTACATAACCGTTTGCGAAGGGTCCCTATATCCCCACCTTACTGTATTACACTGAGACTGGTCAGAGGTACATTTAGGTTTTAATATTCCACAAGGAATTACCGTTATTTTACATTATAGCTCTACCGAGGTCTTGGAGTCTGCTCTCTTTGGTACATTTAGGTCCAACTCGTTTAATAAGACTGAAATCGTCGATCTTCCTTGATCAAGCTAATGCCTTCTCTGTTTGAGAAGAACCTCTTGAACTGATTTATGTTAATAGCAAACAGTATTGTATTAAAATTATACTTTTAAACAGTATAGACATGGCTGTTTAGAGTGTCTCGTTGGTCGAGTGGTCGTAATCGCGACTGCTGAGCATGAGGTGTGGGTTTGATTCCCGGGTCGGGCAAATTGTTATTGTGGTTTTCTATCAAGAATTTCTTCACTTAAACATAACTGGCGAAATGTGGGTGTACTACGAGTATTAGGTAAATCTCTGCCTAACTCTTCGGGGATTACAGGCGTGATGTTATGTTAAACTGTATGACGTGATGAGTAACCTACCGTCGGAAAAGAACACACAAAACACATCGTATTAAAAAAAAAAAAACTAATAAAAAATAGGCCACAAAAAGGACTCGCATTCATAAAATGCACATCGCTGAAAACAAAAAAAAAAAATTGAAACGCTTTTTCATCATTCATTTTACAATTCTCTTATTACATAGCTGGTATTTTTCCGTAGAACTTTTTGTATAGAACACTGACACGCTGAGTTTGAAACATGGAGCTCCATGAATAATGGGGAAAGTTGAAAGAGTTTAAAATTGAACTGTCCATATTTCGGCTGAATATTAATTTCGTGGATTCTAGTTGGCATTCATAATGAAAATTAATGTTAAAAATAGTTAAGTGATAAATTCGTTCGACAGAGGATTGTGGTCTTGTAGTTTGGTAAGGGAAATTGATTGAGTTATGAGAGGTTTCGATGTTCGTGTTCTACACATCACATTGTTGTGTGTGTGTGTTTGTCATGGCATCGTTCATAATAGGGATGACGACTGACTAAAAAAATATGATTCTGTTTAGTCCGTCAGTTAATTCATCGAAAAATAGAGTAATTCATCAACTCGTCCCACATGCCCACGGCCCATTTAGATACGTGTTTTTTGTTTTATCAAATTAATAAAAATTTACGAAGATAAAATTCACAGGCTTTTGAGTAAAAAATGACATTTGAGTAAAAAATGTACTCAAATGTGACGTCATACGAGTTTTCGACGCACTGTACCGTCTTCATTTTTGTTTGCGTGAAAAAAGAAAAATATGTGTCCAATATTTTTCAGAAATCTATCTGGCGGATTAGTTAGATTTGACTTAAGTATCTACTTAAGTCTAAAGTTACAATAGGGTAGATGACAAAAAAAATGGTCTTAAGCGCTTAAGACCATTTCTGATGGTGGCAATGGTACGAATGGACCTGAAAAAAATCGACTTTTCGTGATAAACGCAACTCTAGAAATTGGTCTTCTTATTGTTGAAAGTATTGATATACAAGAAAATACCTTAAAAAAATATGTTATTACCTACCTACTTAAAAACCGATACTCATCACTCCAGAACCACCGAGTGGAGTGGTGTCCTCGTACCTTCTGGTATAGCGTTTCATTGGTCATACGTAAAACATCTAACATATTCATAAACTACTACGAGTAAAACCCAAGTCTAAGTCAAAATGGCATAACTTAACTATGAATATGTCACCTTAATTAATAGAATTTGCATAACAATCATATGCAATATAGTACTTATGTTTGGCATTCTAGCTTAATGGTGGCTTCCCTTGAGATATAATTAATAATTGTTTTATGCAAATCAGCATCCCTTATCTTTGGTGACACTACATACGCTTCTGTTGGGAAGTCAAATGAGGGTTTAGATAATTGAATTAAGCACAAAATTGTGCTTATATGCTTGATCCTTTAAGGTGGTTTAATATAAATATGAAACGTTGGGTTAAAATGTTTTGGAATGACCTTTAGGGGTCGTCCTTTAATCACGTGAGGTTTGAACAAGGAGAGGGGATCAGAAAAAAATCACGATTAATCACGATGGGGGTGAGGGGATAATGTGATAATCACGTTTTTTTTTTCGTTGGACGAAAAACATTAATTTTATGTGTGGCGTGTGTTTTTAGCCAATAATTAATTAAAAACTTGAGCTAGTGATTTTTGTCAAAAAAAACCCCATCAAGCAAATTTTAATCTAGAGAATCCGATAGAAAATATTGTTTAATTAAAACAGATTCAAAAACTATCTGATCTTTTTAATAATAAAAAATACACGTGATGCTGGGAGGGGGAAAGAAGGAAAGCCTATAAGTGGCCTAAAAACTTTACGTAGTTAAAGGATGACCCCTTACCTACAAGCCTTTTAGACTCCATGTTGGGTAATTAAAACAATTTTATCTTCAAAAGCTTAATAAGCTTTAACTTATTTTGAGTAGCTTGCATTACCATTTACAGCATAATTAGCTCTAAACGAATATTTAATTTAAAACAGCGTTGCATTTCATTTTGTTAGTGACATTACATACACTTTCTGTTTTAATTTCACTTAATTATTCGACCTTTCATGCATGCAGAAACAAACGAGAATATTCTTTATTTGTGAGAAACCATTTAAATTCATATTCGATTACTGTTCCAGGACTTTCTCAGCAGCCATGGAGCAGCCTAGGAGTCTGGAATTGTGCCCAGAATAGCAGTAGGCTCGCCTCCTATTACATGGGACTTCAATATAACTGGCGAAATGTGGGTGTACATTAGTACAACTCTGACTACTTCGACGATTACAAGCGTGATGTTACGTTCTTAAAAGTTCAAATCGGTTAATAAGCACTTATCGTCAAAGTATTAATGAAAGACTCTACGCCGCATTAACGAAGGTAATCAAAAAGCTTCGAGTATTTAAACAGGGCAGTGAATTTTAAACAAATCATAAAACAACAAATAAAACCAGTTGATTGTTAAACTTATTGGCTATTCTAATTTCCTTCTACGTTTAACTTTTTAACGAATTGGTTCAGAGGAGTCGTGCGAGCGAGCGACTAAAATTGCCAATTTAAAAGTCTGAGGTTTTAGACGAAATGACATTCTATTGTCAAAAACCGAAGATGGCGATAGAACTCAAAAATAGACTACCAAAAACTAAAGTTAAAGCGAAACTAGAGGCTTACACTTCAATCAACTTATTTGTACAGACGAGACAACCTAGAACTAAAATAAATGTACCAAGTATTACATAGCCCGAAGAATTGCCAAACTAAGGTGGCAGTGGGCAGGGCACTTTGCTCGCTGAACGGATGGCCGATGAGTCCGAAAAGTTCTGGAGTGGCGACCGCGAACCGGAAGACCTTCCACTAGGTGGACCGATGACCTGATGAAGGTTGCGGGATCCGCACGATGCGAGTCGCACGGAACCGGTCAATGTGGCGACATTTGGGAAAGGCCTGTGACCACCAGTGGACGTCTTGCGGCTGAAATGATGATGAAGTATATATATATATATATATCGATAGTGACGTTACCTTGAACTGTACAGTTAAAGTGGTCATACTGTATGAAACGCTTAGAAAGATATTGCTTCAATAAATAAAAGTAAATTACAAGCAGTGAGTTCGTAATTTCACCCGCATTTAATTTCTCGCAGAAATCAGAATTTTTCCGTGGAAAATAGAATGTCTATGTCACTCCCAAGTGACATAGACATTCTATTTTCCACGGAGTTACTTTATTCCCAAATAAAGTAACTTTCTACCGGTGAATGATATTCTGTAATGTAATTAGTGTTTCCAGAGATTACCCTCTACAAACACAGAAACTTTATCACTCAATCAAATTATTAGATCAGATTTGAATGGGTAGATTCCGATCATAGCTAAGATACGTGCGGATTAACTACATTATCGAACAGAAACTGTCCATTCGTCAATCAAAAGTCAGTCACAGACAAAAGAAAAATGTCCGTACTCCGAAAATGAACGAACTGTGCCGATCTTCGCCGACCACTGTCAGCACTTAGTCGAAGAAAGGGATGGATCAAACCACTGGACAGGTATTAATGCAGGACAAGTGTGTGAAGACGTGTGTGCATCCAGCTGAATAATAGGGATCCGATGGACTCCGATAAAGTCGTTGAAACGAAATTAAATCGATCCTTTGTGACAGGTCTTAGCTGTGTAAACTTCGATTTTAAATACGAAACATCAATAAAACTGATTGTCGTGTTAATTCATTTTATTTGGCGCCTTTTGTTTATTACTGTTTACTTCAATAAGTCTTCCGATTTGGCAATTTGTGTATTTAATTTAAAAAAAAACAATTGGTATAAAATGGGTACCTACCGGATGTGTTTTATTGTTCCTGTATTTTTTTACAGGATCAATAAAATACACCGCTAAAGGAAAAAAAAATTAGCAGTCAGTCAACCAGCTACAGGGTTTATCTTTAGAGTACTCCAGTATAATCGCACGGAACGGTAGTAAATCTTCTCAACTATTACATTAAATAGTAATTATCATCATCCCTTAATGCTACAAACATTAGGTACATATTATCTTACACACAACTCAATATTATCACCACAAACTATGACAACAGGCGAGTTAAACTCACTCATTAATGCAATCCCTTGTCAGTTTCCAACTTGTAATGATAACGTTATCTTCCCTAATTAGAGACAGGCTTCAAGGTAGGGTAAGCGTATTAATCAATGTCCGTTACATCGGTAGAATAGGGGCTGGGACATTGACTTGAGTGACTAGATGTTCACCTTATTGCCCATTGGTTTTAATTCTGCTAATTGTTTCACGAAGTTTGTAATAAATTTTGTGAGAGGCAATTGTTTTTGGGCAAATATTTGTGTGTTTGTTATGATGCATCCACACCGTAGTTACTTTTTGTAGAGCAGAATTTCCAAGTGTTATGGTGCATCCACACCGCATGTTGATGTAACATTCTCTAACAATGTTATCAAATGTTATCGATTTTTACCACGTGTTGACTATTTTCGAAAGCAACATTACTTAAAGTTACAGATAGTTACGTAATGGTACCGTGTTGCACAGATGTTGCTCCACAAATATTAACTGCGGTGTGGATGCACTTTTAAGAATTGTTGATTTAAGGCTGTCGCTATCTGTGGGTATGTAGGTAGGCAGCTGTTTTTGTGGTTAATTAATAAAGAATTAATCAATTGATTTAAATGTGTGGATTTATAGCAATCTATAAAGGGTGTAAAAAACCTCTTAACGAAGCCGAAAAGCTCTTGTTCTCCCCGTCACTGCGATATTTTTTTTGTTCTACACCATACCTTTTATACAAGTAAAATACAAGTTAAATACAAGTTTTTAATGTAAGATTTTTACTTTAAACAGCTCCACGACCCCCGTACTATTCAGTCCATTCACCAGCACAATGTTTTAAGTGCGTTACATTGAGTTCTACCACAAAACGTGATTTTTCACTGCAAAAAAAGTCGTTTCCCAGCAATAATTTTTGCGTAAAGTTACCTATTTTGATGCTTGGTTGACGGCTTCGTGATGAGGTTGTTTACAGCCTGTAGATGATTGGCAGGTTGTGAAACGTACGTTGTTCATCATCTGTCTAGCCTTTTCCCAACTAGGATGCGTTCGGCTTCTATTCTAACCATTATACCGCTGAATACCAATATTTTACATGATGAAAAATGTGATAGAATGGCAAATTTATGCCAATTAGAAGGAATATTTTATATAACTGTGTAACCGGAATAAAACAAGCCAAACAAACATAACCATAAGAAATATGAAACAAAAAGTAAGAAAATAACAATAAAATTTGACTCTCCCTTCCTAAAATAATTTAGCACCAAAACACGCGGTCCAAAATCAGCATGATAAACACGATAAAAAATTAACGCCAACATTGTAAGGCGACGTCCGTTCATGTATACCAACTGCGTCAAAATAAAATATTAATACTGCAGTCATATCATTGGGCGTCTGCAGGAAAAATGATATGAACGTCTACAGGACCTTTATAGGCAGATTCATACATAGACGTGATGAAACGGAGCATATATTTGCTGTAGGTGTATGTCACTCTCAATTCTGTCAATTATTAGTTATGATAGCCTAGTGATGTGACCGTCTGACTTTCAAGTCATAGGTCTCAAGTTCGAATCCAATACACCTACCCACATACATTATACATCTCTGATTTTTCGGATTCATGAGTATTTTATAATTATCACTTTAGCAAACAAACCAGTTTTTTTTTTCCGGATGGGAAATCATCAAATGACTCTTCCCGCTCTGGGCGGAGCAGGAGGGAGTGTCAGACTTTTACTAACTAAAACCCATCCATGTTCCTTCATCGCCCTTTGTGTTTTGGGGCCACGGTATCTCTTCCGAAGAGTCCCGCAGCATCGGCCCTTGCGGACCCCTTCCTTTTGCTGACTCGAGAGGCGCGCGTGGAACACGGCCTGTCGTCATGAGACGGACGGACGGCAAGCTAGCCCATAGCTCTCCGTCCACAGGCCCGCGCCTACGGCGGCCGGGACCTGAGGTTCTCTCCCTCTCACGTTCCGCCACCTCCTCCTCTAGCATGAATACTTTGCAGAAGGAGGTGACGGCGTCCCATTCCGTCTCGCTCCGGACCATGGATTGAACCAGGGCCGGACGCGAGAGGTAGCCGCCGCCGATCGCCGCTTCGAGGACACCGCGGTGCTCCGCCCAAGCGGGACACACCTCCACGGTGTGCTCCACCGTTTCCTCCGGTCGATCCTCACAATGGTAGCACCCGGGCGTTTCCTCCCGCCCGATTCGGTGCAGGGATCGTGCGGTACCCACGGGCCAGCTTTATGGCTAACACCTCTTGGGGCGCATTCAGATAGTGTGCGGCTCGCCGCTTCAAGGAACGTACCCACACCGGGGCCTCGTAAAGGGCCATGGACCCCACGAATCCCACGTAGAGCCTCCGGCAGGAGACGTTTGGTACCCCCAGGTTGGGCAGAGGCCGCCTGAAGGCAGCCCCGGTCCGTTCCAGTTTGGGACCAAACCAGCCTTAGAGATACTAGATGGCATGTAAAGTCAAATTAGAGGCAAATGGGCGGCATAAAACTCTGACACCAGGTTAGGCACTAACCACACGTAAAAGAAAAATAGTACCTAATGATGACGCTGACAGATCTTGAACGCAGTTTAGATAATATATTGTACTGATCAAGTGCAGTTTTATCGACGAAAAATAATTGATGAATAAACGCAGCTTATAGTTAAGTAATGATTACATTGACTTCTCCATAAGGAGGAAGTGCCCGAAGCTACCCTGGCGGTTTTTAGAATTTTTCATGAAACAGTCATTTTTCGGGATTAAATGATTTTATTCTGTAAATACATACCTACGTGTTATGGTCGCGAATCATATTTTGTTCAACACTTGCCTGACACTGACCTGCAAATTGCATAAAACGTAAGAAAATTTTAATTTTGCGGGCTACGCTTTCACCTTAACCACACATGTTTTGATATTTAAATGTCTCTTAACCTGAAGCAACATTTATTAATAAACTTGAAAGTATTCGTATTATTGATAGGAGACGATAGTAGCCGAGCTGTCATGTCAGCTGAAAACATTTCGATAATTCCCTGTTGCGCGTGGTACTGAATAGACATAGAGCAGTAGGATCAAAAACGTGTTGAAGAAGATGCCCTTAAAAGTCAATTATAAATAAATAAAATAAAAAAGCCTTTTATTTGGTTGGAGTTTGATAGGGGCGCTACGGCGCGAGGACTTACAAAAATTTAGCCAAAAAAGTGTTTTGAAAATTTTCGCAAATCGTTTATTTTCTCAATTTCATCGTAAAAAACACCTAAATGTAAGGGTAAAAGTGTCTTGGTGTTTTTTTTCTCCGACTACCATTTGTCGTAAAAACGATGTCGAAGGGATCCATAGGTTAGGTTGGATTAGAACTGTGACCAACTACGCGCGAGCCGAGCGAGCGAAGCGAGTGGTGTTGCGGCAGCGGTCTTTTTTTCATAGTGCCCCTAAGACGACCCGTTTCTTAATTTAAGATGTTAGTTTAAAATAATTAAACTTGAATTTTTTAGTTAGGTTTAGTTATTAAATTCTTAAATTTAGTTGTTAGTTTTAATTTTACTTAAATATTTAGTTGTCTGCTAGAACTCCTCTGCAGGTGAAGGCCTCTCCCAAAGATTCCTCTCAGAAATGGGCTAATTGAATCCAGTTGGGGCCAAAAGACAATTAGTACACCCGAAATAGAAAGTTAGGCGGAACTTGCAATTGAAAAGTCTACAGATATGGAAATCCCTATAACACAAAAAAGTTTTATTAATTAATTAAACTTGTTAACTCAAATTCAAAGACTTTCATTCAATATTAATAAAATTTTCCGAGTTTCTTCTATATTTAATTTTAACATAACGAATATTACGACGAATTATCGGCATGGCGACGTGTCAAAATGAAACGCAAGTCATGTGATGCGATTTTCTGTTAACAATTTAATTTAACCAATCATGCACAGCAGGCTACACGCTCTCGATAATTTATTAGCTAAATTTTGTTCCAGAAACTCCGATCGAATCTGCTTTTACGAGTATTAGGTAGTAGTATTACAAAAAAACCCACGCGCGAAATTGCAATGTTTCCTCGTTGAAATTGTATGTTTTTCGTTCGTTGCTTGAAATAAGAATTACTTGTTAAAAATAGTTTGTTTTCTCTACTACAATAATAATATGGCGAATTTTTGTTAACTTATTTATTTATTTAGTTATAATCATTCTCCCGATCACAGAGACCTAATTTTGGGACCTCTAATTTGTAGATTCGATTTGTATTTTATAGTCCATCGATTTTTTTTATCTTACCCAAAATGGCCAATACTTTTATAATACGAGTAACAGAATACATTTTCGTTTTATTTGCCTTTTAGGTAAATTGAAAATATAGCCTAACGCCGCAATGTAAGAGGTTTCATAATAAAATCGTCAGTCACCGTTCGATACGGTATCTCTTCCGAAGAGTCCCGCAGCATCGGCCCTTGCGGACCCCTTCCTTTTGCTGACTCGAGAGGCGCGCGTGGAACACGGCCTGTCGTCATGAGACGGACGGACGGCAAGCTAGCCCATAGCTCTCCGTCCACAGGCCCGCGCCTACGGCGGCCGGGACCTGAGGTTCTCTCCCTCTCACGTTCCGCCACCTCCTCCTCTAGCATGAATGCTTTGCAGAAGGAGGTGACGGCGTCCCATTCCGTCTCGCTCCGGACCATGGATTGAACCAGGGCCGGACGCGAGAGGTAGCCGCCGCCGATCGCCGCTTCGAGGACACCGCGGTGCTCCGCCCAAGCGGGACACACCTCCACGGTGTGCTCCACCGTTTCCTCCGGTCGATCCTCACAATGGTAGCACCCGGGCGTTTCCTCCCGCCCGATTCGGTGCAGGGATCGTGCGGTACCCACGGGCCAGCTTTATGGCTAACACCTCTTGGGGCGCATTCAGATAGTGTGCGGCTCGCCGCTTCAAGGAACGCACCCACACCGGGGCCTCGTAAAGGGCCATGGACCCCACGAATCCCACGTAGAGCCTCCGGCAGGAGACGTTTGGTACCCCCAGGTTGGGCAGAGGCCGCCTGAAGGCAGCCCCGGTCCGTTCCAGTTTGGGACCAAACCAGCCTTAGAGATACTAGATGGCATGTAAAGTCAAATTAGAGGCAAATGGGCGGCATAAAACTCTGACACCAGGTTAGGCACTAACCACACGTAAAAGAAAAATAGTACCTAATGATGACGCTGACAGATCTTGAACGCAGTTTAGATAATATATTGTACTGATCAAGTGCAGTTTTATCGACGAAAAATAATTGATGAATAAACGCAGCTTATAGTTAAGTAATGATTACATTGACTTCTCCATAAGGAGGAAGTGCCCGAAGCTACCCTGGCGGTTTTTAGAATTTTTCATGAAACAGTCATTTTTCGGGATTAAATGATTTTATTCTGTAAATACATACCTACGTGTTATGGTCGCGAATCATATTTTGTTCAACACTTGCCTGACACTGACCTGCAAATTGCATAAAACGTAAGAAAATTTTAATTTTGCGGGCTACGCTTTCACCTTAACCACACATGTTTTGATATTTAAATGTCTCTTAACCTGAAGCAACATTTATTAATAAACTTGAAAGTATTCGTATTATTGATAGGAGACGATAGTAGCCGAGCTGTCATGTCAGCTGAAAACATTTCGATAATTCCCTGTTGCGCGTGGTACTGAATAGACATAGAGCAGTAGGATCAAAAACGTGTTGAAGAAGATGCCCTTAAAAGTCAATTATAAATAAATAAAATAAAAAAGCCTTTTATTTGGTTGGAGTTTGATAGGGGCGCTACGGCGCGAGGACTTACAAAAATTTAGCCAAAAAAGTGTTTTGAAAATTTTCGCAAATCGTTTATTTTCTCAATTTCATCGTAAAAAACACCTAAATGTAAGGGTAAAAGTGTCTTGGTGTTTTTTTTCTCCGACTACCATTTGTCGTAAAAACGATGTCGAAGGGATCCATAGGTTAGGTTGGATTAGAACTGTGACCAACTACGCGCGAGCCGAGCGAGCGAAGCGAGTGGTGTTGCGGCAGCGGTCTTTTTTTCATAGTGCCCCTAAGACGACCCGTTTCTTAATTTAAGATGTTAGTTTAAAATAATTAAACTTGAATTTTTTAGTTAGGTTTAGTTATTAAATTCTTAAATTTAGTTGTTAGTTTTAATTTTACTTAAATATTTAGTTGTCTGCTAGAACTCCTCTGCAGGTGAAGGCCTCTCCCAAAGATTCCTCTCAGAAATGGGCTAATTGAATCCAGTTGGGGCCAAAAGACAATTAGTACACCCGAAATAGAAAGTTAGGCGGAACTTGCAATTGAAAAGTCTACAGATATGGAAATCCCTATAACACAAAAAAGTTTTATTAATTAATTAAACTTGTTAACTCAAATTCAAAGACTTTCATTCAATATTAATAAAATTTTCCGAGTTTCTTCTATATTTAATTTTAACATAACGAATATTACGACGAATTATCGGCATGGCGACGTGTCAAAATGAAACGCAAGTCATGTGATGCGATTTTCTGTTAACAATTTAATTTAACCAATCATGCACAGCAGGCTACACGCTCTCGATAATTTATTAGCTAAATTTTGTTCCAGAAACTCCGATCGAATCTGCTTTTACGAGTATTAGGTAGTAGTATTACAAAAAAACCCACGCGCGAAATTGCAATGTTTCCTCGTTGAAATTGTATGTTTTTCGTTCGTTGCTTGAAATAAGAATTACTTGTTAAAAATAGTTTGTTTTCTCTACTACAATAATAATATGGCGAATTTTTGTTAACTTATTTATTTATTTAGTTATAATCATTCTCCCGATCACAGAGACCTAATTTTGGGACCTCTAATTTGTAGATTCGATTTGTATTTTATAGTCCATCGATTTTTTTTATCTTACCCAAAATGGCCAATACTTTTATAATACGAGTAACAGAATACATTTTCGTTTTATTTGCCTTTTAGGTAAATTGAAAATATAGCCTAACGCCGCAATGTAAGAGGTTTCATAATAAAATCGTCAGTCACCGTTCGATACGGTATCTCTTCCGAAGAGTCCCGCAGCATCGGCCCTTGCGGACCCCTTCCTTTTGCTGACTCGAGAGGCGCGCGTGGAACACGGCCTGTCGTCATGAGACGGACGGACGGCAAGCTAGCCCATAGCTCTCCGTCCACAGGCCCGCGCCTACGGCGGCCGGGACCTGAGGTTCTCTCCCTCTCACGTTCCGCCACCTCCTCCTCTAGCATGAATGCTTTGCAGAAGGAGGTGACGGCGTCCCATTCCGTCTCGCTCCGGACCATGGATTGAACCAGGGCCGGACGCGAGAGGTAGCCGCCGCCGATCGCCGCTTCGAGGACACCGCGGTGCTCCGCCCAAGCGGGACACACCTCCACGGTGTGCTCCACCGTTTCCTCCGGTCGATCCTCACAATGGTAGCACCCGGGCGTTTCCTCCCGCCCGATTCGGTGCAGGGATCGTGCGGTACCCACGGGCCAGCTTTATGGCTAACACCTCTTGGGGCGCATTCAGATAGTGTGCGGCTCGCCGCTTCAAGGAACGCACCCACACCGGGGCCTCGTAAAGGGCCATGGACCCCACGAATCCCACGTAGAGCCTCCGGCAGGAGACGTTTGGTACCCCCAGGTTGGGCAGAGGCCGCCTGAAGGCAGCCCCGGTCCGTTCCAGTTTGGGACCAAACCAGCCTTAGAGATACTAGATGGCATGTAAAGTCAAATTAGAGGCAAATGGGCGGCATAAAACTCTGACACCAGGTTAGGCACTAACCACACGTAAAAGAAAAATAGTACCTAATGATGACGCTGACAGATCTTGAACGCAGTTTAGATAATATATTGTACTGATCAAGTGCAGTTTTATCGACGAAAAATAATTGATGAATAAACGCAGCTTATAGTTAAGTAATGATTACATTGACTTCTCCATAAGGAGGAAGTGCCCGAAGCTACCCTGGCGGTTTTTAGAATTTTTCATGAAACAGTCATTTTTCGGGATTAAATGATTTTATTCTGTAAATACATACCTACGTGTTATGGTCGCGAATCATATTTTGTTCAACACTTGCCTGACACTGACCTGCAAATTGCATAAAACGTAAGAAAATTTTAATTTTGCGGGCTACGCTTTCACCTTAACCACACATGTTTTGATATTTAAATGTCTCTTAACCTGAAGCAACATTTATTAATAAACTTGAAAGTATTCGTATTATTGATAGGAGACGATAGTAGCCGAGCTGTCATGTCAGCTGAAAACATTTCGATAATTCCCTGTTGCGCGTGGTACTGAATAGACATAGAGCAGTAGGATCAAAAACGTGTTGAAGAAGATGCCCTTAAAAGTCAATTATAAATAAATAAAATAAAAAAGCCTTTTATTTGGTTGGAGTTTGATAGGGGCGCTACGGCGCGAGGACTTACAAAAATTTAGCCAAAAAAGTGTTTTGAAAATTTTCGCAAATCGTTTATTTTCTCAATTTCATCGTAAAAAACACCTAAATGTAAGGGTAAAAGTGTCTTGGTGTTTTTTTTCTCCGACTACCATTTGTCGTAAAAACGATGTCGAAGGGATCCATAGGTTAGGTTGGATTAGAACTGTGACCAACTACGCGCGAGCCGAGCGAGCGAAGCGAGTGGTGTTGCGGCAGCGGTCTTTTTTTCATAGTGCCCCTAAGACGACCCGTTTCTTAATTTAAGATGTTAGTTTAAAATAATTAAACTTGAATTTTTTAGTTAGGTTTAGTTATTAAATTCTTAAATTTAGTTGTTAGTTTTAATTTTACTTAAATATTTAGTTGTCTGCTAGAACTCCTCTGCAGGTGAAGGCCTCTCCCAAAGATTCCTCTCAGAAATGGGCTAATTGAATCCAGTTGGGGCCAAAAGACAATTAGTACACCCGAAATAGAAAGTTAGGCGGAACTTGCAATTGAAAAGTCTACAGATATGGAAATCCCTATAACACAAAAAAGTTTTATTAATTAATTAAACTTGTTAACTCAAATTCAAAGACTTTCATTCAATATTAATAAAATTTTCCGAGTTTCTTCTATATTTAATTTTAACATAACGAATATTACGACGAATTATCGGCATGGCGACGTGTCAAAATGAAACGCAAGTCATGTGATGCGATTTTCTGTTAACAATTTAATTTAACCAATCATGCACAGCAGGCTACACGCTCTCGATAATTTATTAGCTAAATTTTGTTCCAGAAACTCCGATCGAATCTGCTTTTACGAGTATTAGGTAGTAGTATTACAAAAAAACCCACGCGCGAAATTGCAATGTTTCCTCGTTGAAATTGTATGTTTTTCGTTCGTTGCTTGAAATAAGAATTACTTGTTAAAAATAGTTTGTTTTCTCTACTACAATAATAATATGGCGATTTTTTGTTAACTTATTTATTTATTTAGTTATAATCATTCTCCCGATCACAGAGACCTAATTTTGGGACCTCTAATTTGTAGATTCGATTTGTATTTTATAGTCCATCGATTTTTTTTATCTTACCCAAAATGGCCAATACTTTTATAATACGAGTAACAGAATACATTTTCGTTTTATTTGCCTTTTAGGTAAATTGAAAATATAGCCTAACGCCGCAATGTAAGAGGTTTCATAATAAAATCGTCAGTCACCGTTCGATAAAGTGTCCGTCAGCTTTAAAGTAAAGGGACTGTGGAACAGGTGATGCCATGCTGCCAGTAATAACTCACGTGAAATTCATACATCTTTAACCATTTTTATGATCGGCAAATTTAACGGCCTGGCCATTTCCAAGCCATTTACTTTATCTGTACTGGCATGGTCATTGATACAGGACAAAAAAAAATACAAAAGTGTCCAAAAATCTCGTGACAGATTTGCAAGAGGAAAAAAATTACATCATTGTATTGTATTACAAAATACTCATGTGATGGCGTTTTGGTGGTTGTACAACCTGTGAACTCCCGTGGGTGTCGTAATGAATGATCAAGTGAATTCAAGGGAATGAACTCAGTGATGCTAATGTTATTAAAAACAAAACTAAGTAGGTAATGTTGTTTTTTTTCTGTGACATAATGGATTGGGCGAGTCATCATAACGTCCGCTGGGCAAAGGTCTCAACACGATGGGTACCTGAAGATGGACGGCGCTGCCGCCGCCGAGGCTGGCCTAGAAAGAGTTGGCGAGATGATCTAGCCGCGCCTCACGAAGGCTGGTTCGTGGCGGCGCAGGAGTAAGGTACCTGGAAGGATATGGAAGAGCACAGAACAGATAAAAGAGGTTAGAAGGGCCTTGTGGGCGGGGCAAGCGCGCCGCTCATATAAGTAAACGCTCATATCTCAATCGAATGCTCATTGGTCACCGTATTGGCGTGTGTGAGTGCACGTCAAGCACAGTATTTGCGTTAGTGTGACAATCAATAGCAAGCTTGCGATCTAAGTGTGAGTATTTTAATTGTGTGCGTAATGCACGTACGTAAAGGTCTCTTGCTTGTAGTGGAGTTAAAGAGTGGGAAACAAGCGGCGACACGCGTTCTAATACAAATCAGCAAGTATTTCCTTTCTAACCTCTCTTAACTGTGGTGTGGAGGAGGCCTTTGCCCAGCAGTGGTGTCCCACTGCTGGGCAAAGATACAAGGCTATTAAAAAAAGGTGAAAATTTATATCAGATTTTTTGAGAAAAAGTTGGAACAATGTGGAAATAAACAGTTGATCCTCGATAGGCACTTGTTGGAATATCATGTTTACTCATTGTTTTGTTTTTCCTAACTTCCCATTAAACAAATAGCCATGCCCTCTGTTACTGATAAACGGATCCCTTGTTTTAATTGGTTTTGTTTTTATTTCATGTACCTTCAATCAATCAAGAGGAGATTGTCCAAAAATAGCTTACAATTGGGTTTCCTCTTAATACATACTGTGTCGTGTCATCGACGCACAAACTGTTACTAGAATTTCAGTACCTTTCCAGATTCTAAACCAACTAGAGTGATTTTTTTTATTGGTTGTAAAAAAATATACTGTTTCATACATTTTGACTTTGTAAGTATTGCACTGTTGGATGAAACAACAGTTTTTACCCGACTGAGGAGTGTGTTTTTTTGTTAATTGGGGACGGCGCAACACGTTTATTTCTTCCATTCTCGTCTAAAGCACATTTGAGAGCAGGGGGACACATTCCATTTTTTTTTTCTTAGCTTGTCATGTGTCCTGCTGCTGGGCAAAGGCCTCCCCTTTCTTCTTCCAAACCCCTATAACTTGTGCGATATTTGGCCATGTTGCCCCCGCAAACAAGATCATTCCCTATATTTAATAATTTTATAATATTTGAATGGGTCCCGCCTGCTTCCAAATGCAATTGTTTTTAGCTTTTCAGTCGGGTTTCTTAGTTTTTATAATAACATTTTTATATAATTTGTTTAACAATACTTTATTTTATACACTCAAACGGTGTACCAACAAGTAAAACTTAATTAAAAGCATTAAAAAACATGCCAAACTGAACCTCAAGGCTATTCAATAAAACACATGTCAAATATTGATATATCTTACTTAATAGGCTTAACAATCAATCGCAATGTTCGCGAAAGTTAACGAGTTTTTCATCCCGATAGCTTCCCCGCAGGATATAAAATAATTAAAAACACGGAATGACCTTTTGGAGTGTTACCCATGTTAAATGTCAACCTCTACATGTCGATGGTTCCGTCGAATACACGCGACAATGATATCGGTGATAATGTTTTAGGTTTAGAGAATGATTGCTAAGTCAAAACACAGCAGGTATATTTACCAGTTGTAATTAAGTAAGTAACTTTCTTCCGTTACTTTAGTTTCCTTCACCAAGTCATCTGTCTACCTAGTGGAAGGTCTTTCAACGCATCGTCTTGAGGTTCGCGGTCGCCACTCCAGAACTTTTCGGCCCCATCGGCCATCCGTTCTGCGAGCAATGCGAATCAAACTATCAACATCTGCAATCCGTTGGATGCGAGTCGCACGGGACCGGTCAATGTGGCGACACTTGGGGGAAGCCTATGTCCAGTAGTGGACGTCTTTCAGCTGAAATGATGATGATGATGATGACTTTAGTTTCACAGATTTCGACTGTCTTTCGAAGAGTCTTTCTTTAGACTTCGAGCCCCTAGGTTTCATTATAACCATTCAATATAATTATGAGCCCTTACAATACACGTGCTTTGTTTGGGGACTGCCCCGTTGGTCTAGTTGTCGCAAACGACTGCTGAGCATGAGGTACTGGGTTCGATTCCGTCTGGCCAAGTGTTGTGCCCGGTTGATAGTAATAGGCTCGGCCCCTATTATATGGTACTTAAACATAACTGGTGAAATGTGGGTGAACTATTAAGTATAGTTCGGTTCAAACTTAATGGCGGCTCGGAAGTTAGCTGCAAGTGACGCTCTGCGCATTATACAGACAAAACGATGCGTCATCTGAGCCTCGATGATACCTAAAATTGTTGTCTGCGCAGCTTTACATTAGGATGTTCCGAATTGTCATCAAGTTTAAAGCGTTATTCCTGCGCAGACCGTCACTCGCAGCTAACTTCCTAACCGCCATTAAGTTTGAACCGAACTATACACCTCTGCCTAAACAAACAACCACTAACACTTTGCCCGATCTGGGAATCGAACCCAGTAACCTCATGCTCATTTTTTTTTAAATTGTATTTTCTTAGAACAGGGCCATTAAGGTACTCAATACTCAATTCTTTATTGCTTGGTATTCGGAACTTACACCATTTCCCATTCCCCATTAACGAAAGAGTATTTGCCCACCCAGATTCATTTCACCCGTAATCTGATTTGTCGTAATAAAATATTCATAAAGCGGACGAATGGGTTCTGCAGGTGCTACTAAAACGGATCCCTCGTAAAAAATGTTTCGATAAAAAATATGAGTGACATGCACTGAAGAGACGTGACAGCCTCCATGATGAATATTTTCAGTTGTTTTTGCTGGCAGTATTAAACAATTAGTAGTTCGGCTTTTTGTTGTTTGTTTACTGAATGATTTTATAGACAGTTTTGATGAAATATTTGCTGTGATATAGTTTGAGTAACTTTGTACGAGTGATTCGTAGTTTTCCTAAAAAGAATTGGTTAAGAAAGGATTGGACAGGTTTTTTTGAAGACTTTCTTATTCTCATCGTTATTTGATTATATAACTTTTGATTTCGTTTTTGTATCTGCAAAACTTTAGAATATCTTTTGCATAATGTCACAGCAGTTATGGTGACAATCATTTTCCAATTTAAGTGTTCTGTACGTCTGAATGAAACAAGCATATGGTCAAAAAACAAACTTATGAAAACCCTTCTTGTTCTTCTCTGAAATTTATATCATGGCATAAAAAAACTAGTCCGCCACCTTTGGAAGTCCACCATATTCGATTCAGAATGACGTCATTTACCTAATCATGCATTGTCATCTAAACTAAACGTGTACAAAAAACTTCAGCTCAATCGGTTCGGGATAACTGTTTTAAAATTCGGTTGCAAGATTTGGCATAAACAAACAAACAAACAAACGTAAAAACATTGCAAGTTAAATAAAGTATTGAAATAAATAAAAAGGAACCTATCAATCGTGTGTTGTTAGTACATGTACAACATGCCTACATGTTGTCCCAAATGGTTCTTTAAAATTTTGCCAACAAAAATAACAGAAATAAAAACCAACAAAATTAATTTAATCGCAATCAATAAAACAGATAAGGTTTATTCACTGGTGATCTCTTCAATAGGCAACAGTTCCAAGTAGTTTGCCATGTTCTTGAATATTTTCTTAGCGGCCAAGTCCATCATGGGTCTGCCGAATTCCGACGCGACTTGCTTCCAGTTTTCGTTCAAAAAATTCAGCATAGTTTCACCTAAAAAAAAAGAAAATATCATTGATTTATGGAAAACATAACATAAAAACACGCCTGTAATCCCGGAAGGGTTAGACAGAGGTGCACCTAAATAAATCGAAATTGCTGTACTGGCCAGATACACGCGACCAGCGGCCGGCAAAAGTTGTATGAAAATCCATATCTGTCGTGTTCAAAATCAAAATCAAAGCATTTATTTCAAGTAGGCCAGTTATGGGTACTTTTGAATTGTCGAAACAAAGATGAAAATTAAATGCAGCTAAAGTCCCAGACATAAAAACTGTGAAAGTACCCATTCCCTAGCGTAGATCTCTATGGAGAAGAACGGGCAAGAAACTCCATGGACACTCTTTTAAATCAAAATATTGTTACAAAATCTTGGTTACATCATTCATGTTGAGATGGTATATTATGTGAGAACAATGTAGCAAGAAGTGCACGTTAAAAGTGTCCACAGTAAAAAGGAAACAAAAAAATACAATTCAAAAAAGTAAATTATTCATTCAAAAGCCATGGCAACTAAAAGATGACCAGTCACAACTGACAGCGCCCGTTCACGAACATGACGCATTGACGCAGCGGCTAAATAAATAAAATAATAAACTCATATCTGTCGTGTTATTTAAAAATGGAACGATCTTTTACTGGCAACCAAGGAGGTTACTTATCAAAGGTTTGATTCAAATTTCGAATTGGCTTGCGAATAGAAAACGGTTTATTGAAAAAAAAAAACAAATAAACTTTTCAACGCGAGAATAATTATTGTTCTTTGTGTGCATCATTGATTTTGAAAAGTAATTGTATTCATTTCCTCGCATTATTTGAGAAAAGTACTATACAAGCCTTGGGCACAACTAGGCATTGATGAACTTACGTATGTGTGCCTCGGCTTCGCCTCGGCTTACATTTTAAAGTTCGTCCATCAATACCTCTGTTGCTGGCCCCTGCAGTAATGTACTATATATCAAATTAAATATGTCAATAAAAATATATTGCAAATGGGTTGGCTAAAAAATTTCAGTCAGAATTATAATTCATTAAAAATTTAGGTTAACCTAACGTTTGCATATTCTATAGGCTTCATAAAGTTTGCATATTTTAAAGGCTTCATACTTTCGGAGTATTGGAATGTGTATATTAACCAAACCATTGAAATTTTAAATAAAAATATAAATTATTTATTAATCCTAATCCTATACTATAAAGAAAGCTATTTATTCTGTCGCATTAATTGGGGCAAAAAAAATTCCCCTGGTACTTTTCCGCCGATTTTTTACCAAAAATTGCCGTTTGGATGTTCCATCGCACAGAAAGCTGCACGTTAGTGCTAAAAAACTAGTATAAGCCGGCCTTTTAGTCTGTTGAATCTCCGAACTGCGCTAAGCCAACTTAAGGTCAAGTCAGTGTTATCAATGACGTGCGTCCTACTGTACTACCAACGAGAAAAGGTTGCTGTACAATATTTTTCATCAACCTTTACCAAAGTTTTTTTTTTTATTTAACATTTTCGTAGTTAACCCTCAATGGGATACGTCACATCGTAATTGAAAAGCCAGGAGAGAAAAAAATGGTTGCTTTGCATTTGTAAAATGAGTTTCGTGCGAAAGCCAATATGTGGCGCCATCTATTATGTTGGACAAAGATTAATGCCCCGTCTATTGTCAACATTCATAGGTTTTGTTGATATTTGATCGAGAAACTCAATTTTAAATGCAAGGCAGTTGAAGTACTCGTATTTTCTTTTTACTTCATATTTGACTTTGCAAAGGTTTAATGTTTTTATAATGGTCATATTTTAAATGTAGAACACCGTGTGCGTTGGAAGTTAAAAGCATACACGGACGCAAAATTAGTTCATTATAATTTACCTTTGAAATCTCACGCTGAAAAATCTGGGAAACCTAGTTTTGCGGGCTTTTAAAATAAAGTTGAATCAATAATGTAACAGTTAGGGAATCTTAAAATTGAATACTTGATACCGCCCGATATTGAACAATTTTACAACTACAGTACTTTCTCAAGTTATCATGTCTTGTCTGGGACTGTAGCTTTGTTTTTTTTTGTATTTTTGACATTCAAAAGTGCCGTAATGGTCTAATTGAAATAAATGCTTTGACTTTGAGCTTGAGAATTGCAAATATCACCGTTGCTGAACAGTATTTTTCTTTTACATGATATCATACATTGTGACAGTGCAAAACAGTTTGCGCGCCAATGTCCTAGGTAACACCGTGTAAACTGTCAGAGTTAAGTCTTAAGGAGATTAAACCATATTATGAACTATTCTTGTAACTTTAACACCCTACAAGTGAAGTGGCGAAGGATCTATACAACTCGATTCTTACCAAATTCCCGTTCCTAGGTCCGTAAGAGTCAAACGAATTGAAAAAGACATCCCTCGCCAAGGAAAAAATTAAAAAAAAAAAACAGTATGTGGTCATCTAAGTACGAAGAAATGTAACTGTCACTTTGACATTTTTATGCATGCTTATAACCCCTTTAGTCGCATTTGATAACATAACAGAAAGGCTGTCTTATTTTTTTTTATCTAAAGGCCAGGATTAGAGCCAATCGCTTTTAAAGCGTTTCGTATAACAGCATTTTCTACAACGACTGTCAACCAGGATTAACATTTTGAAACTAATAGCGCGTGTCAATTTCATGTATCTTTTCCTTCGATTTTGATAGAATGACATTTTGTCTATTTCTGTTGTATGTAAAAAAAGAAGGACAAAAAATACTTACTAAGTTGCTTATTTCCATTGAACAAGTTGGTCAAGCCGTAGTGAGCGTTTTCTATGACATCGAAATCGAAGTTGTACTTTGTAGGTTTGATGATATCCTTTCCGTCAGCGTTCTTGACTATATCGTAGTGGATGTACTGCTTGATTTGTAGGTTTTCTGAAAGAAAGAAGATGTTTAGTTGAAGATGTTTAAAAAAAATATTCTAAAGAGCATATTAAGATAGATATTTCCAGTTCCTGAGCAGCTCCAAAATACTTCAGTTTTAACAGTATACTAGGCAGCCCAAAGATACGAACCACTAACAGCCATTTTCAATAACTTACTGTACGGTTTGGGTAGGTTGCTATCTCTGTCTGTTTGACATTTTGCTTGTCGATGGTAAGAAACAAAACGTCACAGATTTTTTTATTTTTTTTATTTTTCTATGAATAAAGTGATAGGTAGGTGACGCGGGTAGGATATTTCAAGCTAACTTTGTTTATAGAAATACCGATACCTACAAAACGTGGCATATTAACTGACAATTATACGTAAGTTATAAAACGGGCCTAAGAGGGCAATTCTTGTGAAGTACCTAAATGTTTGAAACAAAAAGGCATATTTTTCTATCTAGTGGCTGATAAGCCAATATGCGGATTTTTGATAGAGTTAGAAAAAAAGAATACTCACTCAGTTTCAATTTCATCTGCCCATCACCAGTGATTGGCAGGATCAGGAGGCGACCTCCAGCAGTGTAGTGGCCCTTCACTGAGTTGTCCAAGTGGAATGTTACAGAGAAAATCTTCTTCTTCGTATCCCAGCTGACAAAGAAAATAATACCATTAGAGATAGTGCCAAGAAAGGATGTTGAAGCTTGCAATCTCTCTTTATTAATTCACGTTTCTAATTCGTCAGTACATAAGGTGTTGTCCTTACTGTCCTACAAGATACGACGACGTGTTTTCAAAGGTGGATGAAGACTGAACTGACTTACTGATGACGTTTAGTATTCACTTAAGCCCACAATAAATCTAGCAGTGTAAAATGAAATGTATTGGTTTTAAATTTCATGCTGGACATAATTTTTAACGTATTCTTATTTTGGATAACCTCTGTAATAGTAAATTAACTCTAGACCTAGCATAGTGTAGTCAAAACGACTTTAATACTAAAAAAACACGCCATACTCCAGTACTTACTCAACGTTATCAACAACGGTGCTCTTCAATCCCTTCATGGTGCCTCCAGTAAAGGTGATCTGAAGACCAGCCAGTTCGAAGGCAAGGTCGTCCAATTCCATTGGGTCCAGTACCTCAACGTTCTTCTCCGGTATTCCCGCCATGAAAATTGGTATCATTTGCTGGAACGCCGGCGTCAAACAGGCAGAGTCCCCGAGCTTGCATTTTTCTAGGATTGGTAGCACTGTGAACGAAAAATATCATATGAAAGGTATAGTTATGAAATTTCCGTTCTGCCGTACTGGCTATTTCAAGTCCATTCCATTTTTTTCTTTTTTCGATAAGAGTTCTAAGTTCAAATTATTTTTATTTTTTAAATATGGAATTCTTTTTTGAAAATTAGTCATTTGTTTAGTGGTTAGCGTTCTGTTTTCATCACATTAGTACGTTTTTCGTCATCATGGATACGTTAAAAATTCGAGTGATTATGGAGTATGTGTACCGTCGTGGCAGCAAAGCAGGAGAAGCGACACGAAACATCAACGACGTATACGGAGTGAACACTACTAACGATCGCACCACCCGTTATTGGTTTGCCGGCTTCCGTTCTGGAAATTTCGACCTAAGAAATGAACCCTGTGGTCGACCGAAAACTTTAGTCGACAATGATACGAGTTAAAGGCGATTGCGGAAGCTGATGATTCTCAATCTACAGCTGAATTAGCAGCAGCTTTCGATGTTACCATCAAAACAATATTGGTCCATTTGCGTCGGATTGGCAAGGTAAAAAAGCTTGACAAATGGGTGCCCCATGAATTGAATGATCGCCAGCGCGAATAACGCGTCGAGTCGAGGCTTGCACTGCTCAACAGGCACACAAACGAAGGCGTATTGAATCGCATTGTTACTTGCGACGAAAAATGGATTCTGTTCGACAATCACAAGCGCTCAGCAAGTTGGTTAGATCCTGGTTCAGCACCTAAACAATGCCCCAAATGAAAACTGACCCCTAAAAAAGTGATGGTCACTGGTCTAGCGCCGATGTCATTCATCACAGCTTCTTACCAAACGGGATGAGCATTACTCCAGATGTGTACTGTGAAGAACTGAACATAATGATGGAACACATCGCACATCTCCAACCAGCTTTGGTCAATCTTTCGGCTCCGCTGCTCCTGCACGACAACGCGCGACATCATACTGCACAGCAGACGGTCTCCAAGTTACAAGAGCTGGAGTTGGAAGTTCTCCGTCATCCACCGTACTCACCAGACCTTGTCCCTACAGACTTCTACTTTTTCCAGAATTTGGATAACTTCTTAGCGGGGCAAAAATACAATAACCGAGAAGCAGTTCAAAATGCCTTTGAATAATTTGTAGTCCAGCAGACTTTTTCAAAAAGGGCATCAATAAGCTACCACTACGTTGGCAAAAATGCATTGATTGCATGGGTAATAACTTTGATTAATAAAAATAAAAAAAATAGAGAAAAAGGGCAATTTTATAGGTAAGACCTGACACTTTAAAATCGGCACAAAATGCGGTGCTGCCATGGTCTGGTTTACTTTTCGGAATCAATAACATTACGGCTGTAACACATTATTGAGTTGAGGTGTATTATAATGGGGTGCGATGTCAGAAGTCCTCCACGTGTGTCTGGCGGTTGCTGGTCCCTTTCGATACGTCTGGAGGGAAGAGCAGCTGCTGGGCCGGTGCACCCTGGGCGCGGCAGTATCCTTCCCCGGGGAATGAGAGGAAATGAGAATTTCCTTTTATCCCTCGGGGAGAGTTACTGCCGCGGCTAATTATTCTGACATGGGTGGGGTCTTGCCAGGACCACCGGTGCGTTCCTCTGCGTGACCCTCTGTACAGCAGAGGGCATAGCAGAGGAGTGAGGGCGGGCTCGGTGTGCACTCACCCTGCCTCCGAGCAGACAGAGTAGGATGCGTCCTTCTTTGTCACCGTCAGTCTCGTAATCCCATTGTCGAAGTGCTGTGGATCACGTCTCGCGGCTTCGATAGGGACCGAGGGTCTTGGCTTAACCGCCCGGACTGCGAGGTAGAAAACCTCCATAAAAAGTTACCCCGAATCCCAAGCGGCGGCGCACCGCGAGGGGATGTATGGCTGACGGGTGTTCCCATGGAACGAATCAGTCGCTAGTGCTCACCCTCGCCAGGGTACCTGCAGACCCTCTGGCGAGTAATAAATGCTAAAATCTGCTTATCTTGGGTACAGGGGTCTCTGCCCAGATTGACTTTTATTTCCCCCATACTCGTGGGTTCAAATATGGATATTTCAAAAAACAAAACCAAAAACACCGCCGGTAACGGCATAGGAGAGGAGAGGAGGGATGCGGAGTCGGAGTCCGACGTCGCATCCAGCGAGATTAGTGCGGGAGGCTCACAGAGCTCCCACCGCGTGAGGGCCGGGACTGCTGCGGAGAACAGCAAGTTTTTCCGCAAGCGGTCCAGGAAGGATGGCGACCGAGGGTCGTCATCCGAAGAAGAGATGGCCTCGGCCCGAAAGATCCCCACCAGTAAGCGAGGTGGGATCCGAGGCAAAAGGGGGGGGCTTGCTGCCTCCGAGAGGTCGGCCAGACTGGCCGAAGAGGGGCGCCTCCCAGGCATGACTGCTCGCGGGTCTGGCGACGAGGCGGGTGCACCTGGCGGCTTTGAGGTGGAGCGTAAGGCCAGGTTCGCAAAAGAGGTGGAAGCCGCGATAAGGGGCGTGGCCTTGAAGATAAAGGCATCGTCCAAACTCAAGGCCATACCCGCGGCTTCCGCCTCCATCATGGCGGCAGCGGAGGCCAACTTTGCGGGGCCTTCCCCTCCCCCTCCGATACGTGGAGATGAGGTGGCCAAATTGCGGGCGGAGTTGGCCCGCCTGACGGCTGCGATGGAGGCTCTCCAAAGGGAGAACGCGCTTGGCGTTCTCCCTATGGAGAGCCACGCAGACCTGGCTAGTCTGCGTGAGGCTGGCACCCGCGTGGCGCCTCCAAATGGGGGCCACCAGCAGCAGCGACAAGCCGAGCCGGTGCCGGCTGAAAATCAGGTTTTGAACCTGGTGCGGCGGGAGCTGGCTTCCTTCCAGGCGCGGTTTTCCGTCCTGGAGGGAATTGTTCTGCGCCCCGCCCTGGGTTCAAACAAGACTGCCGCGGGCCCGAGCACGATGCCGACCACGGTGTCGTACGCGGCTGCTGTGGCTGCCGCGCCCGGACCTGGGCCGTCGAGCCAGTCCTCCGGTAGGGCAATGGCGCCCTCCCCTGGAAAGCCGGCTCCGGCGACACCGGCGCCGGCTAAGAAGGCGTCCAGGAGGAGGAAGGGCAAGGCAGCCCCACAGGCGGTGACTGTGCCGGTGACAGTGCCAGCGGCGAGTGGGCCAGCACCTGCGGCACAGCAGCTGCCACCGCCGCCACCGTCCCCCCAGCCCCCTACCCCTCCCGCGGCTGAAGCCGGATGGCAGGTGGTCGGGGAGAAGCGGAAGGGGCGAAAGGCGGCCAAAAAAGCCCGAAATGAGGAGCGGCAGCGCCAGCACAGGGCGCGAAAGATCGCGGCTAGGCTCCGCGCCCCGGAGACCGCAGCTGTAGTGATTACACTACAGCCGGACGCGGAAAAGAGGGGCGTGTCCTACCGCGACCTGCTGGCGAAGGCAAAGGAGACGGTGGATCTCGGGGAGCTCGGGATCACCGGGGGCCTCCGGCTTAAAGTAACCGCGACGGGAGCTCGGTTGCTGGAGATCCCCGGTGAAACCAGTGTCTCGTCCGCTGACGCTCTGGCTGAAAAGCTCAGAGCGTCCCTAAACGCGGACGACGCCCGAGTTTCCAGGCCCGTTAGGTGCGCAGACCTGCGCGTCCTGGGTCTGGACGACTCAGTGACCGAGGAGGAGGTGGTGGCCGCCGTTGCCAGGTCCGGAGGGTGCCCTGCCGATCAGGTCAGGGCAGGCGCCCTTCGTCCGGACTCCACGGGCATGCGAACCGTTACGGTAAGCTGCCCTGTGACGGCGGCCAAGGCAATTGTGGAGGGCCGTAGGCTACTGGTGGGCTGGGTGTCAGCGCAGGTGAAGCTGCTGGAGCCCAGACCTCTGAGGTGCTACCGCTGCCATGTGGGACACCATGTGTCGGTGCAATGCGCCTCGGAGGTCGACCGCAGCGGCCTCTGCTTCCGTTGCAGTCAGCCCGGTCACACATCCGCGACTTGCTGCGCCACGCCGCACTGCGCTGCATGCGCGGCGTCTGGCAAGCCGGCTGATCACCGGGCTGGCAGCAAGGCCTGCGCTGCACCCGCCAAGGCCAAGGCCAGAGGCAGGGGAGGGCCCTCCACCGCCACCACCACCGTCACCGTCGCCACCGCCGCAGCCGCAACCGCCGCCGCTACCGCTGTTGCCGCCACCGCCGTCGCGACAGTTGCACGTGCAGCGGGGCCCTCACAGGGGGCCCGAGTGGAGAAAGCGATAATGGAATGCCAATAACGGCTCCATTACGCTTCCTCCAAGCGAATATCAACCACTGCGCCTGCGCTCAGGATCTGTTGCTCCAGAGCATGGCGCAGTGGTCGATAAACATCGCTGTGGTCGCTGAGCCGTATTTTGTCCTGCCCAGGGAAGACTGGGTGGCGGACCTTAGCGGCTCAGTGACCATTGTGTCGTCAGCCGCCGCCGGCACCCCAACCCTTGAAAGTGTCAGGAGGGGTCGGGGGTGCGTAGCAGCACGGTTCGGGGAGATTGTCGAGGTGGGAGTCTACTTCTCCCCGAGCCGAACTCTCGCCGAGTTCCACAACTCCCTTGCGGAGTTGAGTGTCGTCGTCGGAAACCATTCCCTTCCCGTACTTGTCCTCGGGGACTTCAACGCCAAGAACTTGGCTTGGGGTTCCCGTTTCACAGACGTGCGGGGAAGAATGGTGGAGGACTGGGCTCTGGAGAAGGGTCTGGTCGTCCTAAATCGGGGTTCTGTTCCCACGTGTGTGCGGATGCGGGGCGAGTTGGTAGTGGACATTTCGTTCGCTAGCCCCGCTCTGTCGCCGCGTGTCGTTGACTGGCGTGTCATGGAGGGGGTGGAGACCTATTCTGACCACCGGTACATCCGGTTTGACGTCTCCACCCAGACCTCAAGCGCGCCGGTCCAACAGGCCCCGAGTGGTCCGCGTTGGGCGCTGAAGCAGCTGGACCGGGAGCTCCTCCTGGAAGCCTCGATCGTGCAGGCCTGGGTGACATCACCAGACAGGCCTGCCGACATTAACAATGAGGCAGGGTGGTTCCAGGAGGCCATGTCCGATATATGCGACGTGGCAATGCCCCGAGTCCGGCCAGGAAGCGCCCGACGTCAGGTGTACTGGTGGTCGCGAGAGCTGACGTCTCTGCGCGAGGCGTGCGTGGCTGCGCGACACCTGTACGCCAGGCATCGCAGGCTCCGCATCCGCCCACCGAATGCGGCAGCCATCGAGGCGGAGCTTTATGAGGGGTACAGAGCGGCGAAGACCGCCCTCCGCGAGGCTGTCCTGCGGGCCAGGGACCTGGCCCGCGAGGAGTTGCTGGGGACTCTCGACAGAGATCCGTGGGGGCGGCCTTACAAGATGGTGCGGGATAAACTCCGCACCTGGGCCCCCCCACTGATGCAGAGTCTCCGGCCTGAGCTCGTGGAGGACGTGGTGAGCACTCTGTTCCCTACGCGGGGAAAACATCCCCCCCGCCTATGGCTCCGCCACCTGCGGTGCTTGAAGCGGACCACCAGGACGACGACGACGACACTCCGGAAGTGACTGGGGTAGACCTGAGAGTGGCGGTACGCAGGCTCAGTGCCAAAAATACCGCCCCGGGACCTGACGGCTTGCCTGGCAAAGCCTGGATCCTGGCCTCGGAGGCTCTCGGGCCCCGACTGGAGGGGCTCTTAAGCGCATGTTTGGAGAGAGGCCAGTTCCCGCTTCGTTGGAAGACGGGGAAGCTGGTCCTCATTCGGAAGCCGGGGCGCCCTGCGGACTCTCCGTCCGCATACCGGCCCACAGTGTTGCTCGACGAGGTGGGCAAGCTCTTCGAAAGAGTCATTGCAAACCGCCTCGCCGAGCACCTTGCGGGGACGGGGCCGGATCTTGCGGAACACCAGTTTGGTTTCCGCAAGGGGCGCTCTACGGTGGACGCCATCATGCGCGTGAGAGCCCTCACGACGGGGGATGCAGTGTCCCGGGGTGGGGTTGTCTTGGCGGTGTCTCTAGACATCGCCAATGCCTTCAACTCCATGCCCTGGAGCTGCATTAGGGAGGCACTCCGGTATCACCGGGTGCCGACCTACCTTCGTCGTGTGGTTGGGGACTACCTGACGGATAGAGCCGTCATCTACCCCGGTCGCAGCGGAGAATGGAACCGGCGAGAGATGTCGTGCGGTGTTCCGCAGGGATCGGTCCTAGGGCCGTCCTTGTGGAACATCGGGTACGACTGGGTGCTGCGCGCCGACCTCCCTAGCGGCGTCAGCGTGGTCTGCTATGCAGACGACACGCTGGTGCTGGCACAGGGGGGGTCGCACGAGGCGGCGGCCGAAGCTATGACACGCGGGGTTGCGATAGTCGTTGAGAGGATCCGGCAACTAGGTCTCGAGGTGGCATTGCACAAGTCCGAGGCCATGTGCTTTCATGGGCCTTGGAATGCGCCACCTCCGGGATCCTTACTCACGGTAGGAGGGGTATCCATCGGTGTCGAGTCGACTTTGAAGTACCTAGGACTCGTCCTCGACAGCCGGTGGAACTTCGTGGAGCACTTCCGACGTTTGGCCCCCAAACTGGAACGGACTGGGGCTGCCTTCAGGCGGCTCCTGCCCAACCTGGGGGGGCCGAACGCCTCCTGCCGGAGGCTCTACGCGGGGGTCGTGCGGTCCATGGCCCTTTACGGGGCCCCGGTGTGGGCGCGTTCCTTGAGGCTGCGTGCAGCCCACTACCTGAACGCGCCCCAAAAGGTGGTAGCCGTAAGGCTGGCCCGTGGGTACCGCACGATCGCCCGCGAGGCGGCGTGCCTCCTTGCCGGATTGCCGCCATGGGATCTGGAGGCGATAGTCCTCGCGCGCCTGCATGAATGGCGCGCAGAGGCGCTTCGCCGTGGGGAAACTCCGCTGCCGCGACAAATTGTCGCTCAGCGGACAGACTTCCGGCGGGATCTCATGGCAACATGGAGAGAGCGACTGTCGCAACCCCGTGCAGGGCACGCCACGATAGTGGCGATAAGTCCCCTCTTTGAGGAGTGGCTGGAGAGACGCCACGGCGTCCTCACCTTCCACCTGACGCAGGTCCTCACCGGACACGGTGTTTTCGGGAGGTTCCTGCACCGAATCGGGCGGGAGGAAACGCCCGGGTGTTTCCACTGCGAGGATCGACCGGAGGACACGGTGGAGCACACGGTGGAGGTGTGCCCCGCGTGGGCGGAGCACCGCCGTGTCCTCGAAGCGGCGATTGGCGGCGGCGACCTCTCGCGTCCGGCCCTGGTGCAAGCCATGGTCCGGAGCGAGACGGAATGGGACGCCGTCACCTCCTTCTGCGAAGCAGTAATGCTAGAGAAGGAGGTGGCGGAACGTGAGAGGGAGAGAACCTCACAGCGTCCCGGCCGCCGCGGGAGACGCCCCGGGCGTCGGGGGCCACCACGTGGCTCCCGGCCACCGTAGGCGCGGGCCTGTGGACGGTGGGCTATGGGCTAGCTCGCCGTCCGTCCGTCTCATGACGACAGGCCGTGTCGACGGCGCGTTCGTGTTCCACGTGCGCCTCAAAGAGAGTCAGCAATAGGAAGGGGTCCGCAAGGACCGATGCCTGCCGGGGTTGCGGGACTGTTCGAAAGAGATACCGTGACCCCGGAACACAAAGGGCGATGAAGGAACATGGATGGGTTTTAGTCAGTAAAAGTCTGACACTCCCTCCTGCTCCGCCCAGAGCTGGAGAAGTCATTTGATGATTTCCCATCCGAAAAAAAAAAAAAAAAAAAAATTTTATAATTGTGCACCAATTTTCACCAGTTACGCCATTCCTTATTGCCAAACTTATGTGGCAGTAGGCAGGGCACATTGCTCGCAGAACGGATGGCCGATGGGGCCGAAAAGTTCTGGAGTGGCGGCCGGGAATCTGGTGAAGATTGTGCGGATTCGCTGGATGTAAGACACACAGCACCGGTAAATGTGGCGACACTTGGGGAGGCCTATGTCCAGAAGTGAACGTTTTGCGGCTGAAATGACGATGCTGACGTCATTCCTTTGTTTTTTAGCAACGTACATTTCCTGTTTGTGACGTGGATTCTAAATTGACACTAAACCTTTATCTTACGCAACTATTTCGACTAGAATATCCACATCCGAGGAAATCATATGAAACGTAGATAAGTATACATCTGGCAGTCCCTGTAAAAGACGTGTGCATAATGTGATGTCATATCACTTGCGCACTAATGTCATCCTCATAGAAACTAATTGGGTACTTACAAGTAAAAAGTGAGATCGATTATATAAATTATATTCTATTATTCATGATTACAGTATGACATGACTTTTTGTAATATTATTATGTTCATTTCGTTTTCAGGGTTCCGTACCTCAAAAAAAGAAAACGGAACCCTTTTAAGATCAAGATCTTGTTGTCCGTTCGTCTGTCTGTCAAGACCCTTTATCTCGGGAACGCGTGGAAGTATCGTGTTGAAATTAAAACCATTGTATTGTATAACGGGCTGGTGTCCGCAACTCCACGTCAAAGCGCGTATTTTGCGTATGGGCTATAATCCACCACGCGGGCCCAGTGCGGATTGGTAGATGTAACATGTCTTCGAATTTTTGGTTCTAGGACATGCCGGTTTCCTCACGATGTTTTCCTTCACCGTTTTGAGAGCAGTGGTGATGAAATAAATTACACAAAGTAATGTCGCCTGCCTGGGTTTGAACCCACGACTTACTGTTCGTAAGTCTGGGCCGCCACCACTGGGCCACCGCTGCTCTCCGAATTAAAACCATATACTAGTCTACAGCTGTGAAAATCAAGCTTTAAGTTGTCGTAAAAAAAGAAATGGGCATTTATGTCGCGAAAAACGTATATTCTGAAACTCTCAAGGGAATCTAAATTCATAGGGTACTTCCCGTTGATCTAGAACTATGAACTTTACCCAGTAAATTCTTCTTATACTGCAAGTAGAGGAAAAATTTGGAAACAATACATTTGCTATTAAATCATACAAAAATATAGTCTTTATTTAAAGTACGCCGTCTGTTTGTCAAGACCGTTTATCTCGGGAATGCCTAAAGGTATCGATGTGAAATTAAAATTATATACTCTAGTCTACTATCCCTTGAAGCTGTGAAAAAATCAACCTTCTAAGTTAACGTAAAGAAAAGCTATGGGCGTTTATTTCGCAAAAAACGTACATTTCGAAACTAAGGGATTCTAAATTCATAGGATACTTTCCGTTGGCCTAGAACTATGAAATTTTGCAAAAAGCAAAATATACAGGGTCATCACAAAGCCGTCAACCAAGCATTTTGTACATCAAACTAAGTAACTTTACGCAAAAATTACTATATTGCTGGGAAACGACTTTTTTTTTGGGGTGAAAAATCATGTTTTGAGGTAGAACTCAATGTAACGCACTCAAAACATTGTGCTAATGGATGGATTAAATAGTACGGGGGTCGTGGAGGTGTTTAAGTTAAAAATCTTACATTAAAAACATGTATTTAAAAAAAACTTGGAAAAAGTTGGAACTTTGACCCCCAATATCTCCGTAACTAGAAGGTTCCCAGGTATGGTGTAGTACAAAAAAATGATCGTCCTGACGGGAAGAACAAGTGCTTTTCGGCTTCGTTAAGAGGTTTTTTATTCCCTTTATAGCTCTAAATACCTACAACTTTATATGGAACTCTCGGTGCGCGAGCCCAACTCGCACTTGGCCGGTTGTTTTTTAATAGATCTCCTAAATAGTACTCCAGCGATTTATAAAGGACTTATTTCCTAGCCTGCAACGGACAGACCGTCCGAACCTCACAGTTTTGTTTTATTTAGGCATTTGTTTAAGAATCACCTAGTCTTAGTGAAAACAAGAAAAAGAAATGTTGTCTTTTAACTAACAAGGAAGGACAAAGAGATTCATTTAAAAATTAAGATGATCATAATAATATAACGAATTAAGTTAATTATTATTCTTACAATAACAACTTAGCTGCAATTGTGCACATAGTTAAATGCAGCAGACGTGTCAAACTATAACTGGTTATTCCGACACGTTAATTAAATAATTCGTCCCCGTGGCATAATTGAACCAATTATTTTTAAAGTAGTTTGAATCTCGTTATCATTGGTTATCTAGTGCTTTTCCTACTTACATTGAAAAAAAAACATTCGCATAAATATTTAGGTAATTCACGGGGACATATAAATAAATGTCATATTTTGCCTTCAGGAGGAAACTGTGGTCGCCACTTTAAAATTTAATTTTAGTCTTATGGTGTAGTGTAGGCAGGATTAGTATACCGGAGTGTTCGGCTTCGAGGCTCCAACAGTCACGTCGCTAATAAGTCTGTAGCGATACTACAAAAAGTACAATAGCAACATGGAACAAAAAGTACTACAACGCCATCTATGACACAGACGATGAACTAACAGCAGAACACGTCAGAAATCCTACATAGCGCAAGCAGAGTAATCCGCGACTATATACGAGAACCCGACAACAACTGTCGGGCAGAAAAATCATAGGTTTCCAGTGTATGATAGCTTTTTAGTACCTACATTACTATGTAGGTCACACAACATGGGCTATGCGATTATATAATACATACTAGAGATTAAACTGTAGGTACTATAATAAAGGAATAGAATAGAATAGAATAGAATAGAAAGATATTTATTTCCCTGGTTCATATGTTACATTATGTCCACAGGTCGGTGGTGTATTCGGCCTGTGGTGTCAGCTACTTACAGTCTACCTATGTTTGTCTTAGAGAGATCTATACAAGTGTCGTGTAGTGTGTGCTGTGAGATTGTTAGTGTGTACAGAATTAATTTATATAAATTTTATATTGTTGTATATTGCCCTATCCTATTTACAGCTAATTACAATTTATGGGGACGTGGAGCGGTTGTTCGCTTGCTGAGCAGCCGACTCCTGTCTTTTTTTGGTACATATTCGATGTCACCTAGTCTAGTATTAGTGAGGAGGGGGTTGTGCTGTCCGTATCCGAGTTAGGCGTCACCAGGGTCTCTAGGTCCTCGATGTGCATTTCGCGGAGTCGGCGCAGCATGTCCTCGTTCAAGTCTTGTGCACGGAGGTGCCATGGGTCCCAATCGAGCATATCCCAGAGTAATGAGGTTTCAAGGCGTCTTGGGAATTGTCCGCTGGTCTTGAGGGCCATTCGATATTGGCGTTCAATTTTTTGTAGGTTGCTCTTACTGTAACGTGAAAGCAGTTGTACTACGCCATAATCCAATATAGGAAGTAGGCAGGCCTGAATGACAGCAAGTTTCACAGTGATATCTGTCTTGGCGTGCCAACCTATGATAGGGGCTAGCGCACCGCGTACTCGTCGCGCCTTCTGCACAACGTAAGCCGTCTGTTTGCCCATGGTCATGGTTTTGTCTAAGCGTACGCCCAGATATTTTATGTTGTTTTGATATTCAATTGCCTCGTCTTTGATGCGAATGGTTCTGTGGTAGTTTCTCTTGTGACAACATAGCACACTCCGTTTTGTCTACGTTACATTTTAGCCCCCAGCGACGGTAGTAGTCGATGACGGTTTCGACGGCCCAGCCCGCGCGGCGTGTCGCGCAATTTGGGTCGGGAGACCTGTTAAGGATGCACAGATCATCGGCGTATTGGGAGAGCTTGAGTCCACGGATACGGTCCCGTTGGTCCCAAACGTCATGTACGTACAGGTTAAAGATGACCGGACCCAGGATAGAGCCCTGGGGAACCCCGTGTGGCACCGGTTTTTCGTCACCATTGGTGGTTCGGAAGCGGCCGTAGGTTTTGCGACCGCTTCTAGGTAATTCTCTATTACTTTAATGATGTTGTTCGGGACGTCAGCTGTTTGAAGCTTCTTCATCAGACCTTCGTGGTTGATTGAGTCGAAGGCCTTCGAAAGATCCGTCAGGACCATGGCCACACTTTCCCTTGCTTCCAGCGCATCCGTGATAAACTTGCCAGTGCGAAGGATCTGTGTGCCTGTCCCTCTGTTTTGGGTAAAGCCATGTTGGAAGTAAAGCCATGTCGGTTTGAGTCTGTCGGCCGTTTGTCGCAGGCGCGACAAGAGCAGGCGTTCTTGTAGTTTACCCATGATGTTTAGGAGAGTGACGGTACGATTTGGCGTCCCGGTGATTCTTGCCTGCTTTATGTAGGAAGATGCATTCTCCGATTTTCCATCTGTTGGGGTAATAACCTGTCAGTAACAGGTAGTCAGCTAACACTTTGTACCTGATGAGGAAGGGGGCGCCTCCGAGTTTGAGGGCGTCCGATTTGATTTTGTCCGGGCCAGGTGCCTTCTAATTTTTAAAGCGTCTCAGTGCGAATCTGATTTTCTCTATGGCGGTGGGGTCGATAGGCTGGAACGGTGTGGTCTTCTCTGTGCTCTTGCCTTCGTTGTTTATCTCGGCTTCTGTGACGATCGCTGCGTCGACCAGGGCGTCAATAGTGTCTTTCTCGCTGCTACAACCCTCAATGTGGGGGAGTCTCTGTACTGGAGCCTTCAGGTTGCGTTGGATTTGCCACATCTGGGCTCTGTTGTTCTGTGGATCGTTTATTATTCGGGTCCATTTTTCGCTGCTATATTCCACGAGTGCTTGTTGGACCTGGCGTTTCAGATGATTGTAGGTTGGTAATAAAGGAAGAGTGCAGTCATCGAACACTACCATAACCTTGCTTAAAATGTGATCTCCAAATCATGTGTGTTATAACTTTATGTAATTGAAATAAACATTTTTTTATGTTATGGCTTTTGTAATTATTTGGCTTATTGTGTTGACCGTGTATATGCGGCAAAAATTAAACCCGCATTTAATTTCCGCATGCGTGTTATTTTTTTCCCGTTTCGCAATACAGTTATTTAATAACAATTTTTTTTTTATAATACGGTATGATTATGATATAAAAAAGAAACAGTTTTTGGAAATAAGAACTCAGTCCGTCATGTTGAAAAGATCTTTGAAAAGCTCTTTTATAACCATAATTATGTAGGAAATACTTAAAAAAATAAGGCTATGGTGTATAATTTGATTATAATTAATTTAAGAAGTAAGAATATTGAAGAGGGCGATGAACAAAAAAAGACGATAGGCTTCTAAGTCTAAAAATAAATTGTGTCTAAATTAACCCAATAGTTTAAAAGGGTTCCTTATTTACGATCCCGGGAATATTTATAATTAGACCTTATTTTTACGCAATATTTTCATTTATTTAGGGCTGTTTTCTGTTGTATAATGAACAAAACTTTAAAGACTTGCTGACTTAAATACGCTTTTAATATCTTAAAGACTAATCTGGGATAGGTCCTCGATGTGACGCGCAAGAAGAAATAGGAATTATGCGCCGTCTTTTCTGTGCGGAATAAAACGGTATAAACCCATGGGAGTTCCTTCACCAATTATTGATAGAGAATCCATGATTCTTTGAGGGTAGGTCTTGAGAATAACCCAATTAAAAAAGCAAACTCTTCTAGAATTCGTTGTTCAATCTATAAGGTTTTAAAATAAATTGTTTTTCGTACCACTTGCTCAAAAAAGTGACATTCTATGCCACAAATAGCGAACATAACAATAGTCATATTTAATCTGTTAAAAACAGGGAAAGAAAATTGTACTGAATTTCATTCATCCTCTAGGGGGAGAATGTGATTTAAATTTGGAATACTTACCGAAATTTATACTGAACTTCATCTGTGTTTACACCATTGAGTTTGTATATTATAAAGCATTATACATCTTTTTGAAAAAGGAATACGCATTTATTATGCAGTTATGATTATTAAATAAAATTACGAAAACCGACGAGGCCGTATGAGCTTGATGCCTTTGCTTTTCCGACAAAAAAATATTAGTCTAGGAATTTGCCGCGTTTTTGTTTTCTTCAAATACATAAACGTTAAGTTTATTTTAATTGTCATTATTTTTATTAAATAAAAAATAATAATAAATATATATCGCTGGACATTACACACAGCGCCATCCAGTGCCACACTAAGCAACGAGGCTTGTGTCGTGGACACCAGATAGTTGATATACTACATAGATACTTTTTGTTTGTAAATACATACTTAATATACATATAAACATCCATGACTCGGAAACAAATGCCCATGCTCATCACACAAACATTTTCTCCGACCGGGATTCGCACCCGGTCGGTTTTAAAACTAAATGCTTATCTCATATTATTATTGTGTTAATTTTTTCGCAAATGGTACGAAAAGTTGAGTATTTTCCTCGGTGATAAAGCTGTCTTAGTCTTGGGTGAACTTAAATCGCCACCCGCGACAGAAGACACTGCTTTATCCCCTTGGTTAATAATCTACTATTTAGTTTTAAAATATTCTTACCTGCCGATTGAGCCAAACCGAACACCAGCACAGCCAAGCACGTTTCTTTGAACACCATTTTAACTTCCAAACAAACCCTTCAAGAGTTAACAGTTGACTGTTCGTGAATTTGAAGTGAGTGCGTTAATATACTAGACGAAACCTCGTCGCCGGCCTTAATTATGGAAGTACATAAATTAAATAATATTGCAATCAAATTCTACAATTATAAAAAAATAAAAGAACTTTTTTGAAAAAAAAAACCGACTACAAAAACACAAAAAAGTTTATTTTATTTTTATTTTTTGCAAAAAAGATTGTTTTTTTTCCTTTTTTAGTTGTAATATTATATACAATTGTTTGCTAAGTATTTATTTTACATTGTTAACAATACGACGTGTTTCCGGACAATATCGATAATTTTCGACCGGTCATTGTAGGGTTTGGGTAAAAGTTGTTCATAATGATGAGTACAATCTGACCGGTCGAAGTTTATCGATATCGTCCGGAAACACGGTGTATAATTATGTCATGGTAATAGGCTTATCCTCAATAAAATGGTTCTCAATACCAAACTGTCGAAACGTAGGTGTTCCCTTCCATATCTCCAAAGTCCATGATCAGATCATGATAGTATTTCTATGGGACCAACTTGGGAGTACCTATACCTATGTAAAAAAAAAACGTATCATTTATTGACCTAGAAAATCGGTGAACATAACTACATAAAAAAAAAACAGAACAGTACCTCCTCCTTTTTTAAAGTCGGTTGTAAATAGCAATAAAATACGTGCGAAGTTTAGACACAATCATGTACCTTTAATGCAACGTTTAGTAAAACTTAGTTTAGTCGTGCGTTTATTCATGCCGCGAAAAGTTTTGAAGGTTATGCATCACTAAAGGTCATGATAAGGTCAATTTTTCTTAAAATTAATACTTTTATTGACGGCTTCCCGTGTTGAATGATAGTTTTTGCGTGAATGAAAAACAGTATTTACATACAAAATCTATTAGAATTAAGAACTAATTTAATCATCATTGATGATTCCTAATATTTATTTTGTAGCGTAGTTTAAGACTTCAAAATAACTCATAAGTAGATGCGTACCTATAGTTAGGCACAGAGGAAACTCGGTATGTAATGGGTGGACACCCATCCACGGACTGACCTAGCAAGCGCGGCTTAACCTGAAGATCGACCCGAGCGGCTGATATTATTTAAGCGCGAGCTCTTAATTTTTTGGATTTACAAGAAATTCAATTTGACATGAGGTATCAAAAAACGTCAACATCATCTTCCTGCCCTTGCCCCATGTTACTTGGGGTCGGCGCAACACGTTTTTAGGGTTCCGTAGTCCTGACAAGTCCGTCTGTCTGTCCGAGTTTTTTTTTTATTACGCCGACAAAATGGTATTTTTTTAATTTTTTTTTTCGGGTAGCCTCGATAGCGACGATTGGGTTGACGATACGGCGATACGACGATACGACGACGGTAGACGTCGGGGACAGGAATACGTCTAGCTCAGGTAGACTGGTAGATTGCAGTATTTCACTGAAGTCTGGAATAATGTTATCACCTATCCAACAATACAACGATTGGATCAAGGGTTATAAATTACACTTTTATGAAATTCCAGTTCAAACTTTCATTCCTAAAAACAATAACTTCAGTCAGAAAGAAAGCAATCTTATTTTATGGAATTTAGTATTATTATTAATAAACTCCTACAGTTATGGTGCTATTAAATGATGTTTAGCAATAAATTTTTATCCAGCATAGTTTTGCATCCAAAATCAGATGGCACTTGGATTTATATTGAATCTCAAAAAACTTAATAAATATAATAATACCCATCACTTCAAGCTAGAAGACTTAAGGACAGCAACCAAACTCATCACCCCAGGTTGTTTTATGGCAACTATAGATTTGAAAAATGCTTAAATACTTCTTACCCATACAAAATATGATAGATTGGAGTTCTTGTTTTGATTTTGATTGGAGTATTTGTTATGATAGATTGGAGTTCTTTTATGAATTTCTGATACCATTTCTTCCATGTATGACAATCATTATTACCTGTGATCTTAAGTGGACTAATGTTACTCCCAAACCTTACAGTGGAGGTGTTTTCGTTGTCCGACATTTCTCGTTTATTTTTCTTTATTATCACACTTGTATAATCACGCGTGGTACGTAAAACCTGACACCATGTTGAAACTATAGACTGTAATTATGTATTATAAGTATTTATTATTAATCTTACAATGCTTAGATCACCCAAGATCTTTTTCTCTGACATTTGTCCACCTTTTATTGCGCGGGAACCACGTTCCGATACACATAACACTAATTGATCGCACAAGTTCAAAAACCTAGTTAAAACATTTGGATTTCCGTCAAATTCCGGAACTAGTCTAAGTGATCTATAAATCTTATCTGATAAATCTATTTGATTCATGTCGAGTGTAGAACTACTACTCGATTCCGTCGAGGTTTCTAAGTTTTCTATTATATCTTCTAAATTACGAAAGGCTTCGCGCAATGCGGAGTTGATTGCGCCTACTAAAACTAAGATCCCTATTACTACGTGGGTGAAAATTTTTGGAAAATTACAGTACCACCCTGCGTTAGAAATATAGCAACCAATAATAGGACTTATGTACTTACATGAGTAGCATTGCTTGCGAGCGTTGTTTCATCGATTTTTGGATGTCCCAATCTGCGTAGCAACAGGTTCCTTGACAGGCCTCCAATAGGTTCTTCGTCCAGACAGTTGATGCGGCGTTTTCCTGATTTTGAGGTATTTCACATACCCACACCTTAAGTCTGTAACGAGCACCGGCTGCGCCAAATATGTGTGGGGGCGTGTGTCGGGAAACTCTCCAATGACTAAGTCCTTTTAGGTTACGAAATATATTTCGAAGATTCACAAATTACAGATAAAAATTATATAATTGATTTCCTATGAATTAGGTTTAAAATATCAGTGTCCGTTCCCACCGAAGTTAGGTAAAGAAAAGGCGATGGCAATAGTCGGTAACGTCTGAAGCGCGGAGTCGTAATACGAACGGTCGCTTTGTCGGTACGATGTGCTTAGCTTGCAGGTTGGCATCGTAATAATCCGAAATACTAATTGTTAATACTGCCAGCAAAAACAACTGAAAATATTCATCATGGAGCTTGTCATGTCTCTTCAGTGCCTGTCACTCATATTGTTCGATATTGTTTGATACACCTTACTATTTTTTTTCGTATTCGTTAGTCAGTGACATGTCCCATCCTTAACTCCTTCCTCCACACGTCACTTCGCTGACCCCTTTCGTTTCGGTCGCATGGCGCGCGCGCAGTAAAGGAAGAAAATCGATATAATTAAGTTATTGGCCCAATCTAACTTTTAATTAGTGATCTCGCAACTGTGTAATATTTGTGAAGCGTAATTACCGTGGTGGACACTCAAGCAAACCCTCAAGGACAATATTTTGGTGATTTGTTACCGCGTGCTCGCGGAGAAGATTCTATCATCAAGGAAACATCAAGAAACTTCAACAAATTCAAACCTAAAGGTGAAAGCTGGTCAATCGTGAGTGTTCGCAATCCTTTCTTTTTCGCCCCAACCCTTTTCTGCTGGTCACTGACTGAAATACAATATTTATACCAAATCCATTTCAGCTAGCCATTAGCTCCCTAGTTTGAGACCATCATTTGAGAATAATCTCAAAACTTAATTCTCGATACAGTCCATTCACTTATTAAATTCCTAGATTATCCAAGAGGAACTATTGAACCACGTGTTCATATAATTAACAGACCATTTGCGTACCCTTTCGCTATTTTCCTCATCATATTTTTGGTCCTTCGAGCCGGATAGTTCTAGTTCATACTTGTATCTAACTAAAATTCATATTTCAAACAAATACCTACTCAATCAAATATCACTCACGTCTCTGTTGAATTCTATTACTGCATTAGGTATTCAGTGTTGTGCTGGCTGAGCTTATACTCGTATTCGTAACTGATTATTACATATTTACGTATTCAATATCGTAATAATACTCACATTAATTAAAAAATATATACTTAGTCGGTGTTTACGTACACATAGTATTGGTCAATTACCTACACGCATATATTTCCACTTAGTTCGTTCATTGTTCGTAGTCGAAAGCGCGCGCCGATATACGTAGGTATATAAACAAGCCGTGGCTCCTATACCGCTACTTGCCATTCGTTTCGTATATTCGATAATTAACTGTATAATTGTGTCTTGAACGTCGTTTATTTTCACTTCGTTCGTTTATTCGTAAAACGATTAGGTACATTAATTAGTGCTTACTCATACATAATATTCGTCCTCGTACATACCTATAAGTCGTTAAGGTTGTATTCAGGAGCTCTATTCGGGAGCATCTCGTTGTTCGTATTGAGAAGCCTACTAGGTAGGTATATTACCTATTGGTGTTTTTTGCACACATACCTACAAAGAGTTATTTAAGTGTGAAAGGCCCCATTCGTTGTTGTCGCATAGGTACTTATCGTTGTCGTTTACTTTCGTTACGCTCGCGTTGGAAATAGGTAAATTGTTTACTCATTTCATTAACATAAACGGCAAGACACAATTATTACGTATTTCTACACCTACGTCACCTTTTTAGTTTACACATTCGCATTTTACATATTGTTTTTTAATCATGTCGAACGACGACAATAAAAATAGATTAGCCTTATTACAAGCTAAACGTAATGCACATTTCGAACGTATGCAAAATATATTCGAGTTATCAAAACAGGATATGAATGATGAAACATGTAGGGAGTCATTTTTAAATAATGTCGCAAATCTTCAAAACTGACGTAATGAATTTCAAAGCGTATTAGACGCCTTCAATACGTGTTCTATTAAAGTGGATCATAATGCTACTATAAGTTACCAATCTTGGATTTCGTTTGAGGAATTGTACTGTCGGGTTCAACGTGTCGTAAATTCACTTAAAATAGAACAATCTCAAATAAAGGAAACGCCTAAGAATAATTTCCCGAAATTACCTCGTATCGATTTAGTTTCCTTTGATGGCGATATTCGTAATTGGTCGCTGTTTTATAATCAGTTTAAGCGCGTAGTTCATGATAACACGCAACTATCTGACTCGGAACGCATTCATTTTCTTGTTGGTAAGCTGACCGGCAGCGCCGCTTCTTTGTGTGCAGGGATACCACCTACACCTGAGAATTATAAAATATTATGGAACTCGCTCGTAGATAAGTATGATGATCCGCGTTTTCTTGCCGCTTCATATTTAAATCAACTATTAGAATTTAAACCTATATCTGCTAAATGTATAACCGGTTTAGAGTCATTTGTAAACACATTTGATACCGCCGTTAGGGCGCTCAAGCAAGTAGATTTGAAAGATTTTGCGGACTTTATTTTGTTAAATCTCGCATTGCAAAGATTAGATCCCGAGACAGTTAAGTTATTCGAAATGAGTCATCGCAAGAAAGTCATACCTGCTTATGATGATTTAGTTGAATTCGTTAAAGAACAAGATAAAATAGTACGCTCTAGCCCTTTAGTTTCCAAGCCTCAACAAGATGGCCAAATTAAAAACTTGTCTAATTCAAAACCAAAATCCACAAAAGCCTTTGTCGCTCAGAAAGCCGATAGTTGTATTTTGTGTAAGTCAGACAAACATGATAAACTATATTTTTGTTCTGATTTTACAAAAACTACCCCTCACGAACGATTTAATTTTGTGAAATCTAATTCGTTGTGCATTAATTGTTTAAATCACGGGCACAAGGTTTTATCGTGTCCATCAAAAAATTTTTGTCGCCATTGTAAGTCGAAACATCATTCAGTCTTGCATTTTGGTTCATCTGGTTCGCAAAATAATGCATCAAGTTTTCCCGCTGTCGCTTCCGCTCCCGCTACCTATCATCAGGTTGACCACACCTTAAGCGTAAGCGGAGTGGAATCTAGTTCGCCACCCAATGACAATAGTAAGTCTGTTTGTGGTGTTGCTCGTGACCTTTTTGATAACAGGTTGTTAACTACTTTGTTGAGTACCGCAAAAATAAAGGTTTTAGATAAATATAATCGTGTGCATTTCGTACGATGTTTAATTGATTCCGGATCGCAGAGTGATTTTATCACAGCTTCGTGTTGTAAACGTCTATCGTTATTTGTTTCAAATAAAAATCAGTTTGTTGAAGTTCGAGGCATCGGTGGTGCATCTCAACGTATATTGGGCGTGACCAAGGTTCTGTTTACATCTCGGTTTGACGCTGGGACACAGTATAATTCGCAGTCATTTGTAGTTAACAGGATTACGTCACAGTTACCAGACGTTTTTATTGATGTGAACGCACTTCATTATTTAGATAATTTACCGCTTGCCGATGATGAATATCATTCACCCGGACAAATTGACATGCTGTTGGGTGTTAATTCATATTGTAAAATTTTGTTATTTAATAAAATTAGTCCTGGTAATAATTTGCCTACAGCAATCGAAACTAGTTTAGGATATATTTTAATGGGAAATGCACCCACCATATTTTCACCTCAGTCTAGTAGTAGTAGTGTCATTCTGCGTGTTTACACATGAACAAATTAATGATTCGCTGCAGAGATTTTGGCAATTGGAAGAAGTGCCTTCTTCAAATTTATAAGCCCTGACGAACAGGTTTGCGAAGATATTTATACATCTACTACTACTCGAAATGCCGATGGTAGTTATATTGTTAATCTGCCTTTTAAGGAGAATGTCGATCAGCTTGGCAATTCTTTTATAACTGCAAAACGTAGATATTTATTTCTCGAACGTAAATTCGCGCGTTCTCCTGGATTGCGTGAGGAGTACAATGCCGTTATCATGGAATATCTTAATAAAAAATATTTGTCTCTCGTCCCTCCAGAGGATTGTCTCGAGTCAGGATTTTATTTGCCTCACCATCCTGTTATTCGTAAAGATAAATCAACGACTAAATTTCGTATCGTACACGACGCTAGTGCTAAGACAGACTCCGGTTTGTCACTTAATGATGTTTTGCATACGGGCTGCAATTTGCAAAATGATATCTTTCATATACTTTTAAGGGTTCGTGTATTTGAATTCGCTTTTTTCGCTGACGTTCGTCAAATGTACCTCTGCATCGAGGTCCATCCTTCGCATCGTCCTTATCAAAGAATCTTATATCGTTTCTCGGATGACGCTCCAATTGAGACTTATCAATTTAATCGCGTTACCTTCGGCCTTCGTTCTTCGCCGTTTTTAGCATTGCGCACTATGCGACAACTCGCTCATGACGAGCGTGATAGTTTTCCTCTCGCTTGCAGCATGTTACAAAGCGACATGTACATGGACGATCTAGCTTCCTCCGCTTCTAGCCTTGAGGAAGCGGTTGGAATGGCATCCAATCTAATCCAGCTTTCGAAACGTGGTGGTTTTGAGCTAGTGAAATGGACGAGTAATTCTCTTGACTTGCTCTGTACTATTCCTGATACTCACCGCCAATTGGAATCAGTCTCTTTCGACTCAGACACATCGTTTAAAATTCTCGGCCTTCAGTGGTTGCCATCTTCTGACTCGTTTAAATTCACTGTCACGCCACCTAATCTCGAAGGTACTAAACGTGCGATTTTGTCTGTCACAGCTCGCTTGTATGACGTTCTTGGTCATGTTGGTCCAGTTATTCTATATTCGAAATTGCTTATTAAGGAACTTTGGCTTCTCAAACTCGACTGGGATGACCAACCTCCAGAAGCTGTTCTCCGTTTGTGGCATCAGTTTATTTCGGAACTACCATTAATTTCTAGTCTTTCGTTTTCCCGCCATTTGGGCGTGGATTCGCATTCTCGGCTTTATCTCTTGGCGTTTTCCGATGCATCCGAAAGGGCATATGGATGCGTTGTCTATACCTACGTTTTGAATAATAATCAGAAACCCATTGTTCGGCTGTTATGTTCGAAATCTAAAGTCGCTCCTATTAAAACTGTAACACTTGCTCGGCTCGAACTTTGTGGTATTCTTTTAATGGTTAAATTACTAAGGGTAACTTATGACACTATTTCAAAACGACATCCTATCGAGGATGTGTATGCCTTTTCGGATTCACAAGTTGCTCTGTGCTGGGTACATTCTTCTCCTCATCGGTTTAACACATTCGTCGCTAACAGAATAGCTCAGTGCCAAACCTATTTCTCGTCGGACCATTTTCGTTTCATCCCGGGTACTCAAAACCCCGCGGATTGTCTGTCGCGTGGACTATTGCCTTCACAATTAGTTCAACATGAACTTTGGTTAACTGGACCACCGTGGGCATCGCTTCCAATCGATGATTGGCCTATTTCGGATTTTTCTCCTACTTCTACTCCAATGCCTGAGGAGAAGTCAGCCGTATTCGCTTCGAAGAATAAATCTGAGCATTTCCTTATAACGCTAAGTTTAAAGTTCTCTAACTGGGATAAACTTCTTAGATGTGTGGTTTATATGCTTCGGTTCATAAAAAAGCTCCCACGCAATAATTGCATAACCGCGTCAGACTTGAACTTCGCAGAATTGACAATCGTAAAGGCTGTACAACACACGTATTTTTACGAAGATATAGGAAAAATTAAAAAATCAAAATTATGTTCACATGCGTTACGCAAACTTTCCCCCTTCTTAGATCAAGGGATATTACGTGTAGGTCGCCTCGCTAATTCGTCGTTAGATTACTCGAAAAACATCCAATTCTTTTGCCTCGAAATTGACATATCGTTGAACTTATTATTGACGCTTACCATGTCCCAATTTGTTACTATCGATACTTAGACAAAGGTTTTGGATTTTATAGGCTCGTCGCATCGTACGTATGCGTACTCATCGCTGTAATATTTGCTTTCGATTCAATCCAAAACCTACATTTCCCGTTATGTCAGATCTTCCAGAATGTCGCGTTGAGCAAAGCAAAGCCTTCTCACATACTGGTGTAGACTTTGCTGGGCCATTTAATGTAACTTTTTCTCGTAAGCGCGGTGTACGCAGCCATAAGGCGTACCTGTGCCTTTTCATTTGCCTAGTAACTAAGGCAGTTCATCTAGAACTTGCTTCATCGCTTAGTTCGGCATCATTTTTGGATGCTTTCAAAAGGTTTTTATCTCGTGGTCCTTGTATGTACAGCGACAACGGTACTAACTTTGTTCCATCTAAGGCTTATCTTAACGAGCTACATACATTTCTACATTCTGAGGAATACTTTAAAACTTTTACTCAAGAGTTGACAAACAATCGTATAGCTTGGAAACTTAATCCACCCAGTGCGCCTCACTTTGGGGGCATATGGGAGTCTAATATTAAATGCGTTAAATCTCATTTATTTAAAGTCATCGGGACTCAGATTCTGACTTATGAGGAATTGAACACAATCCTCATTCAAATTGAGGCAATTCTTAATAGTCGTCCTCTCTATCAGCTAAGTTCAGACCCTTCTGAACCTAGTGCTCTTACGCCCGCGCATTTTCTTTCACTCGCACCACTTTCTTTATTACCTGCGGCTGACCTCAGCAATGAACGAGCTAATTTGCTTACTCGATTTTCGCTGCTAGATTCTCTTATCCAGTCATTCTGGACTCGTTTCAAGTCGGAGTATCTCCATAATCTCCAATGTCGCGAGAAATGGAATACCTCAGCAAATCTAGTGTTGGTCGGCACAGTAGTGCTACTAAACATGGAGAATGCACCTCCTCTTCAGTGGCCTCTCGGTGTTGTCACTAAGTTGTTCCCTGGAAGGGATGGAGTAACTCGCGTCGCTGAAGTTAGGACCAAGAGCGGTGTACTTAAAAGACCGATCGTAAAGCTGTGTCCATTACCAACTCAATAATCACTCAGCCAGCATGCATAAAGTTTATCTAGTTCGTAGTAATAATTTGCATTAATTTTGCCTCAGTAACTTTAGCTTTACTTCGTAGTTTAACTCTTTCTCCCACTTCTTTTGAAGGGGTTCCTTCAAGGCGGGGGGAATGTTCGATATTGTTTGATACACCTTACTATTTTTTTTCGTATTCGTTAGTCAGTGACATGTCCCATCCCTAACTCCTTCCTCCACACGTCACTTCGCTGACCCCTTTCGTTTCGGTCGCATGGCGCGCGCGCAGTAAAGGAAGAAAATCGATATAATTAAGTTATTGGCCCAATCTAACTCTTAATTAGTGATCTCGCAACTGTGTAATATTTGTGAAGCGTAATTACCGTGGTGGACACTCAAGCAAACCATCAAGGACAATATTTTGGTGATTTGTTACCGCGTGCACGCGAAGAAGATTCTATCATCAAGGAAACATCAAGAAACTTCAAGAAATTCAAACCTAAAGGTGAAAGCTGGTCAATCGTGAGTGTTCGCAATCCTTTCTTTTTCGCCCCAACCCTTTTCTGCTGGTCACTGACTGAAATACAATATTTATACCAAATCCATTTCAGCTAGCCATTAGCTCCCTAGTTTGAGACCATCATTTGAGAATAATCTCAAAACTTAATTCTCGATACAGTCCATTCACTTATTAAATTCCTAGATTATCCAAGAGGAACTCAACTATTGAACCACGTGTTCATATAATTAACAGACCATTTGCGTACCCTTTCGCTATTTTCCTCATCACATATTTTTTCGGAAAATTTTTTTTGAGGGATCCGTTTTAGTATCACCTGCAGAACCCATTCGTCCGCTTTATGAATATTTTATTACGACAAATCAGATTACGGGTGAAATGAATCTGGGTGGGCAAATACTCTTTCGTTAATGGGGAATGGGAAATGGTGTAAGTTCCGAATACCAAGCAATAAATAATTGAGTATTGAGTACCTTAATGGCCCTGTTCTAAGAAAATACGAGTTAAAGGACGTTTAATTTTAAATCAATTTAAAAAAAAATGAGCATGAGGTACGTCACTTGCAGCTAACTTCCGAGCCGCCATTAAGTTTGAACCGAACTATACTTAATAGTTCACCCACATTTCACCAGTTATGTTTAAGTACCATGTAATAGGGGCCGAGCCTATTACTCAGGGGTCGTTTGCGACCACTAGACCAACGGGGCAGTCCCCACACAAAGCACGTGTATTGTAAGGGCTCATAATTATATTGAATGGTTATAATGAAACCTAGGGGCTCGAAGTCTAAAGAAAGACTCTTCGAAAGACAGTCGAAATCTGTGAAACTAAAGTCATCATCATCATCATCATTTCAGCTGAAAGACGTCCACTGCTGGACATAGGCCTCCCCCAAGTGTCGCCACATTGACCGGTCCCGTGCGACTCGCATCCAACGGATTGCAGATGTTGATAGTTTGATTCGCATTGCTCGCAGAACGGATGGCCGATGGGGCCGAAAAGTTCTGGAGTGGCGACCGCGAACCTCAAGACGATGCGTTGGAAGACCTTCCACTAGGTGGACCGATGACTTGGTGAAGGTAACTAAAGTAACGGAAGAAAGTTACTTACTTAATTACAACTGGTAAATATACCGGCTGTGTTTTGACTTAGCAATCATTCTCTAAACCTAAAACATTATCACCGATATCATTGTCGCGTGTATTCGACGGAACCATCGACATTTAGAGGTTGACATTTAACATGGGTAACACTCCAAAAGGTCATTCCGTATTTTTAATTATTTTATCTACACCCATGCTATAAATCCTCTATAAAAGTATCTGAAACAGTTAGCTTATGGCCAACATTAAAACAACCAGTGTCATAATAATCATACTAATCATACTAAATTTAATTATGCAACTCGTTTAAAAAAAAGAACATTGTCTAGCACGTGCACTACCACAGCGCCGTAATTAAAAAAAAACTTATAGGTTAATTCGAATTCAAGTCGAATCCCGCCATTTTTGTTCGATATTAGTATTGCATTACTTTGTTATTTACAAAAATGAGTGATATAAGCTTTGTGTATTTTAATAATTGTACAATCCAAAATGTAAATAATTATATTATTACCTATACATGGTTTGTTTGTATTAAATACTCAGCAATTAAACTTTCCATGAATTTACATAGACTTCTTACAACACTACAAACACCTATGGTTTCAGAACCTTTTATGGAGGATTCATATCATGGATGTAGATAAATGTGTTGGTTATTCCGTGGACTACCTTTTTCTTAACGGTGACATCTGTCTAGAATCTGTACTACCAGGGTTTATATTGGGGCATAATACGAACTCCATGATCATTGCTGTAATTATTTCCAACACTGGCCCTTGAACCAATATAAACTCATTTATATCACATTATACACATTGAACACAATAAATAAGTTAAGCATAGACACATCCGCTGTCTAAAAATAATAAAACATTACAACAGCAAAATCATAGCAAAAATATAAATCTATCAAAGTATCCGTCACATAATATAAACAGTAAATATTCAAAACCATGTGATACGGATCTAAAACAAATTTATACTTCTGCAAGTATACCTTACCTACTGCTTAGAACCATTATGTCATTTATTTAACGATAGAAATAAACGACATACAAACTTATCATGTTTTTCCTTTGCCAACGGTTTCGTTAAAACGTCGGCCACCATTTCATCAGTAGATAGGTATTTTATAACGACTGTACCTTCCTCAACGATTTCCCTGATGAAATGATGTCTTACGTCAATGTGTTTCGTTCTGGCATGGTACATAGAATTAGTGCACAACTTCAGTGCAGACTGATTATCATTATACAAAGTAATCCTATACTGTACCCCGTAAATTTCGAACAGAAACTTGCGTAGAAAAAGAGCCTCTTTACAAGCATCTGACAGACACATATATTCGGCCTCTGTGCTTGAAAGAGCCACTATTCTTTGTTTTCTACTCTCCCAAGAGATGGTAGAATTTCCAATTTTGAACACATAACCGGTATAAGATCGGCAATCGACCTCATTTGACGCAAAATCAGCGTCAGCATATGCGACGATATCCAACCCTGACTTCTGAAAAGTTAAATAATGATCAGGCGTACTTTTCAGATAGCGAAGAACGCGTTTTGCCGCCTTCCAGTGAGTCTCGTCGTACGCGTCGTTGAACTGGCTGAGCAAGCTGACAGCGTGCGCAATATCCGGCCGCGTACATACCGCTATGTACATCAGACATCCTATCAGGCCTCTGTAGTCGTGCGTACAATCTCTTTTTGTAGATTTCACGAGCTTCAGACCGGTCTCCATAGGTGTTCGCGCAGGTTTGCAATCTGACATGTGAAATCGTTCTAGCACCTTCTTAATATAGCTTGACTGGTCCAGAGTTATTTCATTGTTCTGTCTGCAAATCCTCATTCCAAGAATGTGATGTGCTGGCCCTAAATCGTTGATTTCGAAGTCCTTCTTTAATTCTTCTTTGATTCCTGCCGTATCTCGGCAACCAGCTGAAGAAAATAACATTATGTCATCAACATAGAGCGCAATTATAATCATAGATTTCCCGCTCGACTTGATATAAACACAAGGTTCGGAAGATAAACGTTTGAACCTCATTTTGCTCGTTAAAACTCGTTAAAACTCGTTAAGCTCGTTTTCTCATACCAAGACTTCCAAGCTTGCTTCAGTCCGTATATGGCTTTATTCAACTTGTAAACTTTATCTTCTTGGCCTTTAATCTTGTAGCCCTCTGGTTGCTCCATAAAAACAGTTTCCTTTAAATCTCCATTCAAGAACGCCGTTTTTACATCCAGATGCTCGATATTCATGTTATGTTCCGTTGCTAAAGCTAGTAACGTACGTATAATAGAATACCGTACTACAGGAGAGAACGTTTCTTCGTAATCAATACCGTATTTCTGGGTATAACCTTTTGCAACTAGGCGCGCTTTGTACCTCAATATTTCCCCGTCGAGGCCAAGCTTTCTTTTAAAGATCCACTTGCATTTGACAGGCCGTTGCTTCGTATCGCGGTCGGTCAGAGTCCAACACTTATTATCGATGAAGGATTTATACTCTTCCGCCATCGCGGCTTTCCACTTACTTGCTTCTGGGCCATTCAGTGCCTCGCGTACTGTCTGAGGGTCCCCCGTGTCACTGTGTATAGTGCGTGCTACACTAGCTGACTCAAACTCACTAGATTCGTCCATAGAGTTCTCGTAGTCTTCCAGTGTGGAATCTCCTGGGACATACGTCTCATCCGCAGGGTCATCTGGGGTCTCACTACTGCTCTCAGAATCATCTATCGTAATGGCGCTGTTATCTTGACAGTTTTTAGATTTAGATATTTCTGCGGGCTCTTGGGGTAAATCGGGTAAGGCGGGTTGCACTGGAACATTATCGGTGACAGTTACATTGTTCGGAAACAAACCAATCTGAGTGTAACGTGAACTGTCATCCTCATCCGATGAAGTGTCATTCCAAAAAACATGTTCTAGGAAAGTGACATTTCTTGCTTTTATGACATTCTTCGGGCTCGCCGGATCTATCAATCTGTAAAGGTTCATTTTAATTACTTTATTCGTAAACTGTTGATCTAATCTTTTACTCTGGACGCTCTTAGTGTGCACGTCTTTCTACATCGTTCTCACATATATGTATAATCTCAAAATTAAAGATGTAACCAAGATTTTGTAACAATATTTTGTTTTTAAAAGAGTGTCCATGGAGTTTCTTGCCTGTTCTTCTCCATCGAGATCTACGCTAGGGAATGGGCAACTACAGTACTTTCTCAAGTTATTATGCCTTGTGACTGGGACTGTAGCTTTGATTTTCTTTTTTGTATTTTTGACATTCAAAAGTGCCGCAATGGTCTAATTGAAATAAATGCTTTGAGTTTGAGTTTTGAGTTTGTAACCCTTTGACTCGTCACAGTATCTGACAAAAATAAATTTCTTACTTTTGGGATCCAATTTGTCCCGTTTGTGCTGTAGGGCATAAGCTTGACAACCAAAAATGCGTAGGTAACTTAGATTCTCCTTTTTACCTGTCCATTTTTCTTCCGGTGTACTGCCCATCACTGCCTTAGTTGGAGAGCGATTCTTCAGGTAGACAGCGGTGTTAACTGCTTCTGCCCAGAATTCCTTTTTTAAGCCTGCTTCCTGGAGCATGCACCTGGCTTTCTCCGTAACGCTTCTGATCGCGCGTTCCGCGACTCCATACTGAGCTGATGACCTTGGAACCGTGGTCTGATGTCGAATCCCATGCTTCTTCAGGAACTTCTGAAAATTAGAATTGACATATTCACCACCATTGTCACTACGAAGAACTTTTATTTTCTTATTGGTTTTGTAGCGGACTGGGCCTGTATCTCCACTGCTGGACTCTGCGACTATTTTACGTAAAGAAAAGCTTCAATGTTGGTCGGTGGAAAACTCGTGTAATAATGAAAAAGACAAAAGGTATCAAAAATAAATAGCATTCGAAATATAAAAAAAAACACTGTACAAAATATACTAAAAAGAATAAAATTGTAAAAAGGTGCGTCGCGCACATTCCTCCCCCCTTGTTAGGTCCTCAGCTTGAGCAGCTTCTTCAAGGGCCTCCTCAGTGTGCCTGCTGTAGTCCTGACGTCCGCCACTCGGATCACCCCATCGCGGCCCGGGTAAGTCGCTGAGATACGCCCTCTCGGCCAGGAGCCCCTCGGAAGGTTGCCATCAGCCACCAGGACCAAATCGCCCACAGCCAACTCTGGAACATCGCCTTGCCCGGGTCTGGGAATAAGATTCGGCAAGTACTCTTTAACCCAGCGCTGCCAGAAGTGGTCCGCCAGTCTGACCGCTTTGCGCCAGCCGCTTCTTGACACCAGATCTCGGTCCGTCAAGGTTGCTGGAACAGGACGCCCTGACGAAGCTGCAAGGAGAAAATGATTCGGAGTGAGCGCCTCTTCGCTGCCGGGCTCTACCGAGACGTGTGTTAGGGGGCGGGAGTTGATGAGCCCTTCTGCTTCTGCCAGCACGGTTCGGAGAACCTCTTCTGTTGCAGCACGTTCGGTGAGCGTCACTCTGAGTGCTGTCTTCACACTTCTCACCAATCGCTCCCATACTCCACCCATAAACGGAGCCGACGGAGGAATGAAGCGCCAACTGATTTTCTCCGTCGCAGCATATTCCATAGCTGCGTCCCCGTAGAGTGCACGGAGTTCTCTTCTTGCTCCGATGAAAGCGGTGCCATTGTCAGACCAGATCTCAGACGGCGTTCCTCTGCGAGCCACGAAGCGCCGAAGACTCATCACAGCAGAATCCGTTGACAAGCTTCCAACAACGTCCAAGTGGATGGCGCGGACGACTAGGCACGTGTACAAAGCGACCCATCTTTTTTCCCTTCTTCGGCCAATAGTCACCTGAACTGGCCCGAAGTAGTCCAGCCCAGGGAATGTAAAGGGGCGCTTGTGGTGAGCTAAACGTGCCTCCGGTAGATTCCCAGTGGGCGGCTGGAATTTCTCAGCTCGGCGAATGCGGCATAGCTGGCAACGGAAGGCAACGGAGCGGACGACGTTTCTCAAGCCGAGCAAGTAGAAGCTCTGGCGAAGCTCGTTGACCACGTTGGCATGGGCTGCTCGGCGGTGGTGGTGGTCCACCAGTAGTTGAACGGCAGGGTGCTTCCCGTCGAGGACAATGGGGTTCTTTGTGGCTTCAGGCACTCCCGAGGCTCCGGCGATACGGCTGGATAGACGTAGAAGGCCCTCTTCATCCACAATCAGCGATAGTCGGAACAGCCGACTGGTGCGAGGTATTGGCAGGGGTTGGGGGCTGCTTAGACGCATCATCTCATCGGGAAATGAGTCCAGCTGAGCCTGGCGCGGCTCGGCCAGGCGCATATCGGCAGCCGTCTCATGTGTTGAGTGTGGAGAGCCAAAAGAACTTGACGGCTGAAAAGAAAACGTTAATATCCCTCCTTGCTCTACATGAAACCCCCTACGTGATAAGGAATGGATTCTGATCTGAGTTAGATATTTATGAGCTCTATATGTTGCTCGTACCAATCTCAGCCAAGAGCTGAACCGCTTGGGATCAGCTGAGACAGGCACATGCCTCTCAACGCTACCGATGAGGTGAACTTCTGCAATGGTATATGCTGGATTCCTACTCTCTTCATTTACACTTGTGTACTCTGAGGAACTACAAGGCTCAATAGGCCAGTCAGAAGAAAGCAAGAATTCTGGACCAGTGATCCAGCGAGACTCTGGGGACAACGTAGTGCGTCTTAACCGGGTTGCATCGTCAGCAACGTTTAACTCGCTAGGCACCCACCCCCAATCACTGGCACTCGTTAACTCCAGGATCTCGCCGACTCTGTGCGAAACAAAAGGCTTGAATGAGCGGGCCTCGCTTCGTAACCAACTTAATACCGTCATTGAATCACACCAAAAAACTTGCCTGACGGGTTTGAAACGATGAGAGTCACAGATTGTTGAAGCGAGGCGCGCGGCGATCAACGCTCCCTGCAGCTCCAACCGTGGAATCGACACCGGCTTTAGGGGAGCTACACGGACCTTGCTGCAAATCAGTGCGAGCTTGACTTCTCCATCCTTAAGCACGAACCGCCAGTAAGCCACCGCAGCAAAGGCAGACTCGCTGGCGTCGGAAAAAAACATGAAGCTCGCAGTGATTCACTTCACAGTCGGCTAGGCAGTAGCAGCGTGGGATCTGCAATTCGGCAACCCTAAACAAATCCTGAAACCATAGCCTCCACGCTGCACTGTCCTGATGTGAAAGTTCTTCATCCCACTCGAGACCCTTGCGCCACGCATTTTGGAACATGATGCGACCTGTCACTACTAGAGGCGCAAGAATTCCGAGAGGGTCAAAAACCCTCATCACGTGGGCCAAAACCACCCGCTTGGTAAGCTTTTTTGGCAACCCACCCTTTTTTAATCCAATATTGAAACCAACACAGTCTGTAGTGGGCTGCCAAATAAGGCCGAGTGTTCTCACAGGAGTGGTCAGGTAGCCCAGGTCTACGGGTGACGTCACCGGCGCCTCCGGCAATGTCTCCTTCGGCAACAACGTCAGGGCCGAGGCGCTGTTGGAGGCCCAGCCACGCATTTCAAAACCCCCGTTTTTGTGGACAGCGTAAATATCAGCGGCCAGCTTCGCTGCTTCATCCACGCTATCAAGGCTGCAGATGCAATCGTCCATATAATGATCGCAAATAATTGCACGCGCTGCGTCTGGGTATCGTATCTGATGCTCGGACGCATTTTTATTTTTAATGTAAATTGCCGTAAAGGGACTAGAAGCGGCACCGAACATCATCAACGACATCCGGTAAACGCGCAGCGGTTCGCGCGGACTATCGCGCCACAAAAACCTCTGCGCGTCGCGGTCTTCAGAGCGAATTCTAATTTGCGGAAACATTTCCCGAATGTCCGTGGTCAACCCAATTTTGCCTTCCCTAAACCGAAAAAGAATGCCCAGTAGTGGCTGAAGCAGGTCAGGGCCCGGTAACAACAGCGAGTTTAGCGAAACGCCCTCGGATTTGGCAGCGGCGTCGTGCACAACCCGCAACTTATTGGGCTTGTTTGGGTTGACTACGCCGAAGTGAGGCAGGTACCAAATACGTGGCCCTGAGGGCTCGTCTGGACACAGCTCGGCGTAGCCCTTCCCAACCATATCGAGAACGTTGGCACGATACCGCTCCGCGTAGCTACCATCCCTACACAACTTCTTCTCCAAGCCTAAAAACCTAGATAAGGCGAGGTTGTAACTATCAGGTACCGATAAAACGTCAGACTTCCAAATCAGACCTACTTCAAAACGACCACTGGGCAGGTGGCGTGCTGTGCGCTCAATAATCTGACCAGCACGTTCGTCATCAGCATTGCGCGCCTCACGTTTCGAAATACCTATGGACTCGAGTTTGTACTGCTCTTTAATTAGCTGCTCTAATTCGGAACGGTCGCTCTGGCTTACAGACGCGGACTCAAACAGTGTGGCGTGGCTAACAACATCAACCTGAGTAGTTGAACTACAACCGAAACCAAACAATACCCAACCAAGTGCAGTACGAATCGCGACAGGTTGTGACTTAGACCCTTTACGTGTGGCCCTAGATACGGTGAGATGCCAGTTGTCAATGCCAATGATGAGCATCGGGTGAATTGTACCGTAACACAACTCATCTGCAAGATCCGCAAGATATGGGTATTTCGTGACGGCGTCCCTGTTGACAAACTGTGATGACACCCCTAAACCGCTAATAGATCAAACCCTACGAATAAGGTGACTATCTTTCGCGTGACGACCCTTGATGTAGAAGTCGACGTAACGCACCATTGCGTTCCTGTTAAGGCCCCCTATGCAATCTACGTGTACGTGTCCTTCTGGCCCCTTAACACCTATCTTAGCAGCGACCTCCGCATCAATAAAAGTAGCGGTCGACCCGTCGTCCAACAAGGCATAAGTATCGACACTACCAGACGGACCAGACACAGTCACAGCAACAACTTTCAGCAACGGGCGCAGACTCGGTGATCGCGCCGGACTTTCAGCTGAAAACGAAGTTGACGCGTGTGACAGGATCTCTTTCCCTTCAGCAAGAGAAACTATAGGTACGGAGCTCGACGCGCACGGGGCGGAGCTTGACGTCGACGGCGCAGGGTCGTCGTCCTCTTCTAAGCCTACATGAGCCGCGGCTGTACACTCACTAGCACTATGCAACAACCTATGATGGCGGAATTTACAATCGCCAATGTCGCACAAACTTTTTGCTGAACACAAACTTAACCTATGCCAACCTTCGTTGAGGCACCTGTGACAGATTCTTTTCTTTTTTATGAAATTCCACTTGTCATCTACTGACAATGAAATAAATTTGTCACATTGCGTCAATGAATGCTGTTGTTGACATAAAACACAATGAATTTTGCAACTATTTCTATTTGATTTTGACCGAGATTTCTCTCCATCAACGACTGCGTGCACCTTATCCCTGACTCTACTATTAGCAGCAGAAGTCGAACTCTGCGCACTAGCTGATTCAGGGAGGAGACCGAATCTAGACTGCAGCTCGACTATTTCGGCCAGGAAGTCAACGAACATGTCGAGAATGGGTAGGCCACTGGCCGCGTGACTGCCGGCATAGGCCACCCATTGTGCTCGTAACAGTGGGGGAACTTTAGAAATAACCGATTGAATCAGCTCTGGCGATGTTAGGTAGTGAGGCTGGTCGAGTAACCGAATCGCTTCCACACAATTACGAACACGACTAGCAAAAATAGCAAGGTCTTTACCTTCACCGGAGACGCGCGGTAAAGCGCGCATTGCAGCTGCCTCCTGAGCCACTATAAGCTCGGGGCGGCCGAAGCGCATATCGAGTGCGCGCAGCACTACACCAGGCTCGCGCGCCGTTGCCAGCAGCATCATGACCGCTTCACGTGCGCATCCCTTTAATGCTTTATTCAACCTAGCTAGATTTTCCACTGCAGAATGCGAGTCCATCGTATCTAGAAAGGCTCTTTTAAAAGAAAGCCATTCTAGATGCGATTTACCGTCGAAAAACGGCAATGGAAAATCCCTTTCAGCCCTACGGTGGCAAGCGCCTTTATTAACATTATCTAACGACTTCACAAGGCGGTCTGAATCGCTGGAACAGAGATGCATGTTAGCGTTTGTACCTGTGGCAGCTTGGTCAGCCGGTTTTATAGGCGATACTGGGGTTGGGTTAACTAAAGCCAGGCGAGAGGGGCCAACCGACATAATGGAAGTAAATTCAACGGGGTCAGCTAGGCCAACTGTATCAGTTTTCAGAGCATCTTGCGATTTCTGCAGCCAGTCATTGACCGAACGCTTACTTCTCGAACTGTGATGACTGGCATCGGCATCTATAGCCGCCAATTCCGCTTTGAGTTCCAACTCTGCTGCCTCCTGCTCTATTTCAGCCATACGGCGAGCATGTAAAGCCTCTGCGGCTAACTTTCTAGCCACCATTGTGGCAGAAGAACGAGATGAACTTCTACTTACTGGTCTCGACGAAGTCTGGATTGTAGTGAAGGGAATCTGCGGGGTCTGACTGCCGGAGACGGGCCTCGAAGGGGTCTGGACTGCGGCCGCCGCGTCGGCGGGTGAGTAGCTGGGCCCTGGTTGCTCCAGCTCCCTCTCCACAGCGTTCCCTTCAGCTCCCATCTTGGCACCCGCACGAGTACGCACCATCACTACTACCTACTAGATTGGCTGTCGAAGGACCACGATGTAGCGGACTGGGCCTGTATCTCCACTGCTGGACTCTGCGACTATTTTACGTAAAGAAAAGCTTCAATGTTGGTCGGTGGAAAACTCGTGTAATAATGAAAAAGACAAAAGGTATCAAAAATAAATAGCATTCGAAATATAAAAAAAAACACTGTACAAAATATACTAAAAAGAATAAAATTGTAAAAAGGTGCGTCGCGCACAGGTTTGGTTTTGTAAGAGAGCTTTGAATTCTTGAAACATCTCAAAAACCTCATCCTTCCTTCTAAGAAAATAAACGAATGTTTTTCGTGACAGGTCGTCAATGAACAACAGAAAATATCTTTTCCCACCTAGGGACGGGCACGGTAGTGGTCCCATGACGTCACTGTGAACTATTCCAAGGATTTCCTTGGCCCTAGTCTCAGATTTCTTCGGAAATGGCAACTTAGTCTGTTTACCTAAGATGCAGGAAACACACGACTGAAAGTCATTGTTGTCATAAGAAATACCTTTGACCATACCTTTTCGCAGTAACTCCATGCTTCGGGTGTTCAGATGCGCTAGACGATGGTGCCAAATTTGTTGCGTTGACTGCCTTCCAGTAGCAGGGGACTGCGGCGCTTGCTTCACGATCACGGCAACAGGACGACTCTCCACCTTCAGTTGACGTGCCGGCACCGCTTCGCTGTCACCTATACCTACAGACAAAGACGAACACATGGCCTGCGAGGATGGCTCGCTACACGAAACAGAAACAGTTTCAATGGCATCAAGTTCATAAATACCATCTCTCAGGGTAGCTGTAGCGAAGACCTTCCCATTGTCATAGACTGTACACACACCAGAACGAAACACAATTTCGTAACCTTTCCTATCCATCGCACTAACAGATAACAAATTAGCAGACAATTTAGGGACTAAGTACACATTACTTATCGATCTCACACTATTGTCCTTTAACACAGCTTGAGCAGTTCCTTTGCCAGCTGTCGGCAATGCTTCACCATTGGCAATTAAGACCTTTGGCTTTTCAGTTGTAAAATCTGATAAAACACTGCGATCATTGCAAAAATGCTGCGCCGCACCGCTGTCGACGTACCAAACGTCTCGCTTGACTCCTGCGGCCAACGCTGTGAGATGCGCCTGGCTTTTCCAGCCACTCTTCTTGCCGTCAGAGTTGTCAGGACAATCCTTTTTGATATGCCCACTCTTTTTGCATCTAAAGCACTTAATTGATTTCGGTGCTTTCCGAGCTGCTAAAGCTTTAGCATCTTCGCTTTTCTCATTGCGTCTTGCATTTTCTAGCAGTAATTTCGCTTTGACATTTTCGCTTGACAGTGACGTGTTCGAATTTTCTAGAGCCATAATCAACGGGTCGTAATCGCTTGTCAAACCGCTGAGTAAAATCACAGCCACGAAGTCATCTTCCAAAGCCGCTCCGATGTCGCTCAGTTGTTGCGATGTATCCATGACCTTATTCACGTATGCCTCCATACTCGCACATTCGCTTAATTTGGTGGCGAACAATGTGCGAAGCAATCCGAGCCGTCGTGACAAGCCTCGGTCCTCATATGCCTTCTGCAGGTTGTTCCACGCTTCGCGAGCCGTCTTTGCATTTCTAATTTGTGGAAATACACAAGACTTCACGTTCAAAGCGATTTTCGCGAGCGCCTTTTCCTGTTTCTTCGCGTCTTCGTTTTTATTTTCAGTTGTGCCCACACAATCCCAAAGATCGTCGTGGATGAGCACCATCCGCATCATAAATTTCCAGGATGGATAATCTTGGATCCCGGATAATTTTTCAATACAAACATTCTGAATGGCAGTTGCCATCTTTTGTTTTCATGCGAATAAATTTTGAAAATAGTTTTACGAAATCACACGCGCACACTTGGAAAATAGTAATTTTACAGTAGCGAATTTTAAACGCTCGAATTTAATAATTTAATGTAAATAAAATTTTACACGTTCTGCTACCATGTTGGTTATTCCGTGGACTACCTTTTTCTTACCGGTGACATCTGTCTAGAATCTGTACTACCAGGGTTTATATTGGGGCATAATACGAACTCCATGATCATTGTTGTAATTATTTCCAACAGTATGCAACTGTACATAATTAGGTATTAAAACAACAGTTGCATAAATAACTATTATATCCTGCGGGGAAGCTATCAGGATGAAAAACTCGTTAACTTTCGCGAACATTGCGATTGATTGTTAAGCCTATTAAGTAAGATATAAATCAATATTTGAAGTGTTTTATTGGATAGCCTTGAGGTTCAGTTTGGCATGTTTTTTAATGCTTTTAATTAAGTTTTACTTGTTGGTACACCGTTTGAGTGTATAAAATAAACTATTGTTAAACAAATTTAATAAAAATGTAATTATAAAAACTAAGAAACCCGACTGAAAAGCTAAAAACAATTGCATTTGGAAGCAGGCGGGACCCATTCAAATATTATAAAATTATTAAATATAGGGAATGATCTTGTTTGCGGGGCCAACATGGCCAAATATCGCACAAGATAGAGGGGTTTGGAAGAAGAAAGGGGAGGCCTTTGCCCAACAGCAGGACACATGACAAGCTAAGAAAAAAAATGGAATGTGTCCCCCTGCTCTCAAATGTGCTTTAGACGAGAATGGAAGAAATAAACGTGTTGCGCCGTCCCCAATTAACAAAAAAACACACTCCTCAGTCGGGTAAAAACTGTTGTTTCATCCAACAGTGCAATACTTACAAGGTCAAAATGTATGAAACAGTATATTTTTTTATAACCAATAAAAAAAATCACTCTAGTTTGTCTAGAATCTGGAAAGGTACTGAAATTTTGGTAACAGTTTGTGCGTCGATGACACGACACAGTATGTATTAAGAGGAAACCCAATTGGAAGCTATTTTTGGACAATCTCCTCTTGATTGATTGAAGGTACAGTCGAACCACCTATTTGGTTTACATCTTACATGTGTGCGTGATCTCATCGTTATGCACACTAACACTAAATTAAACGAGCGGCGAGCTCTGCTTTTATTAGTGTGCGTCTTGTGTGCAACAAGGCCCAACATTTTAACTTAATATAATATGGTAATCGTAGCTGATTGGTGTAAGCACCTACGATAGTTACTCAACTAACCTTGATGGCAAGAATTTTGTTTTGCTGTTTTTTACTTTTTGTTTTTATTAATTTAATTTTGTGGCCAATAAAATTACTCAAGCAAAAAAGTTGAAAGTTAATTAAATAAAACCAATAAAATATTTTTTATTAGATAAACATTGTAATAACGAGCTTATCGCTTGGGTCATTAGCAAATAATCTGTCTCATTTCTTCCTTTGTCTTAAGGTTCAATTTGGTGTGGGCTGAATGTTAGCAAAACAAACTTGTGTTGCCGGTATTATTATTTAATGCAAAATGGTTTTAAACATCTACAGCCTTATTCATAAAAAAACCTTAATTGAGGTTTGGTCGGTTTGTTAGCTAGCAGACTCATTAAGCTTGTTAGACGGTTGTCAAGAAGTATGATTCATAAACGCTTGCTAGCAGTCTGCTAGTTAATAGGCTGCTGATAGACAAATTAGACGCGTTATGTTAGCCATCTTGACAAATCAAAGACAAAAAATGGACTCATTGAGAATTTAAAAAAAAATTGACAGCAGTTACAGAATTAGCGGGAAAACGCAAATTTTTACAAAAACACATTAAAACGCCCGCAGCGCGTAATATTGCCGACAGGTCTCTTCCCTCTCGGCCGCGATACTGGGCATTATTATATAGTGAGCTGAGCGATTCGCCAGTGCTCGCGCCACCGCTGCACACACCCTGCTTACCGTCGGCGGCGAGAGCCGTTGAAGCTCTGCAGCATCATCTTGGACCTAAAATGTATGGTTTTATCAGCATATAAAGTTAGGTCCTGGGCACAGGTTATTTATTAACATAATCGGGTGAGATCGTAAGAGATCTTAAAAAAAAAACTGTTTTATGGCAGATAAAAAATAGGTAATGTTAGATATGTTTGCGCCCTTACTTCTTTGCGCCCCCAATATCTTATTGCAGTAAGAACCTGCAGCTCTGGTGTCAGGCTGGCGCCTCTCCGGTCCTTGGTTCGGTCCGCCCTCACCAATTGAACAATAAATTGGACAGTCCCCTTGTCAAACCGGTACCGTCGCCGAAATTCTATGTCGGGCAGATCCTCTATTGGATCTGCCCTTTGATTATACACCTTGCGACGCCGCGGTTGTGGTTGTAAATCAACTTTAAAAAAAGCGAGATGTTTGTTTTCCCGCTATTTCCGATCCGCATGTTTAAGTTGTACGTAAGTGCAAAACGCTGTAACTATGTTAATCATCCTAATTTTTTTTTCATATTTATTGTTAGTACACGTATCATCTTAAATACCTAAGTAAGAGGATTTTAAAATACAAATTCCTGAAAATATATTTTCCTGGTTTTTTTTTAATCTTTGCGTAACCCTCCCTTCACTCTAAAATTATCTTCGGTATGGTTTTTTGCTCTTGTCAAAGTCAGCCATTTATATAACTACCCACTTTGACAAATTATTTACGTTACGCCCGTCCTTACCAACAAAAAACTTCGTCTTTGTCTAAAAAACTGGTAAACAACAGTGTTTTACTCATTCGAACGTCTAGTATGGATAGTGTTGACGCCTTGCATGTGTGCGTTCATCAATGGCTCACGCACACACGCGTACACCGATTATATAAGACCTTTTCTATATAGACCTACAATACTGGCCGGAAGCGACGATGTAGTGTCACTCGCATAGTATTAATTTAAAATACTGTCACTCGCTGATAGATCGTTGTATCTGCCACACGTACTTATTGATTTATAATTTTTTCTTATATTAAACCAATTTATTGGAACTAAGTTCGACTCATTTTTCCACCCCACTTGATTATCCACGTGAAGCTCGGTACCGGCGTCTTCATTTTGGTCCTTCGAGCCGGATTGGCCCAGCGACCCCAGATTATTGAACCACTAACAAAAGAAGAAGAACAAAAGAAATACTGCGCTGACGTGGATGGCGGCCGTCAGGTGGAAAATTTATACTACGAGCATACTACGGGTTCAACATTCAACGAGTCATCATACAACATTTCTACGAAGAATCTCGTCATTATAGAAGAATTTCTTAAACATCGACTTATTTGGAGTTGGGAGCTGAAGGCAAAGAGAATTACACCTACAACGAAGGTCACTCGTGAGTCCTGAGGGTAGCGTTACTGTAAGTTCGTTCCAATTTGTCCATATTGCAAAGGTAATCATGCACTTTATGTTTGTCAAAAGTTCAAATCATTACCCTTAGAAACCAGACTTGACAAAGTTAAGATACTTAAATTATGCTTAAATTGTTTACGTCAGGGTCATGCTGACGATGTATGCAAGTTAGGGCCATGTCGCTTCTGCGGCACACGGCGCAACAGCTTATTACACGAGCATAAAATTCCTGCACCGTCTGAACCTGTACCTTCAACAAGTAACGTCATGTTACACGCTTTGCCACAGCCTGTCGTTCAAGGACAACTTCCCAGTCCTCCTCAAGATATTGCTTTGTCAACCATTCAAAACAATTGTGTTCTACTGTCCACGGCCTTAGTCCATGTGACAGACAATAATGGTAAATGCCATAAAATACGTGTTGTACTAGACAGTGGAAGTACCTCAAGTTTTATAACTGAAAGCCTATTTGCTAAACTTAACTTACCCACTTCTGTCACTTCGACTGTCGTTGAAGGATTAAATTCTCAAATATCATGCTTAACAAAGCGTTGTGACGTACTTATATTGTCATTATACAACAATTATAGCGAAAGCGTCTCCTGTTATGTCGTTCCTCGTATCACTCAATTATTACCAACTACAAAAGTTGACCATACAACATTAAATATACCGCCGCACCTTACGTTGGCGGACCCTAATTTCCACATACCTGCTCCAGTCGATATGCTTCTTGGAGCTGATATATTTTGGACATTAATTGGTTCTCAAAATATACCGTTGGGTAAAAACAAACCAACATTAAATAAATCTAAACTGGGTTTCTTAATATCAGGCCCAGTGCCAATACAACGTTCTAAAATTATTAATACAGTCCACTGCAATCATCTTATTCTACAAAATAATGACGATAAATTACATGATAAATTATCAAAATTTTTTGAATTAGAAACTGTCTCTACACGTAAACAAATATCTAAGGAAGAGCTCGAATGTGAAAAAAGCTTTATACATAATACCACTCGGTTGCCTGATGGGCGATTTGAAGTGATGATTCCATTAAAGGATTCGCTTGATAAGCTGGGCGATTCTTACGAACAAGCTTTGTCCAGATTCTTGTCTTTGGAACGTAGATTCAAACGTGAACCACATTTCAAAGAGCAGTATTGCAATTTCATTAAAGAATACATTTCGTTAAATCATATGTCATTAAATGAAAATCCTAAAAATGATACTCACACTTATATTTTACCACACCACGGTGTCTTACGTGACTCAAGCTTATCGACAAAATTACGTGTCGTATTCGACGCTTCTGCAGTGACGACCTCTGGTGTTTCATTCAATCAAATTCAAATGGTAGGTGCAACAGTTCAAGATGACCTTATCAGTATCTTAATTAGAATGCGCCAGCATAGGTTTCTCGTCACTGCAGATGTTGAAAAAATGTACAGGATGGTGAATGTTAAACCATCACAGCGAATGCTTCAGCAAATCTTATGGCGATTCGAACCTCATGAACAGTTAAGGCAGTACAAACTGCACACGGTCACGTACGGAACCGCGTCGGCTCCTTATCTCGCGACAAGGTGTTTGACGCAGCTTGGTAACGAATGTCCTGACCAAACAGTCTCGGAAGTCATCTTACATGATTTCTACGTCGAAATAATGCTCACGTTGTTACTGAAATTGTCGGTGAAAATAGTAGCGACGAATTGCTTAACTTATGTAATAATGAATATTCTAAAACTTTGGGACTACTTTGGTCATCTAAAGAAGATAATTTATTATTTTCAGTCAATCTTGATGAACATAAAATCCTTACTAAACGTACTATTTTATCGCTTATGTCACAAATATTTGACCCATTAGGTCTAATAAGCCCATGTCTACATCTAGCAAAAGTTATCTTACAAAAGCTATGGTCTTCAAAGATAACGTGGCATGAATCCGTGTCATCGGATATTGAAAACATGTGGTCTAAATTTATAACGTCACTCAGACATATAAATAATATTCGAATTCCAAGATATATTCTTTGCGATTGTCCTTCATCAATCGAACTTCATGTATTTAGTGATGCTAGCACACAAGCTTACGCCGCATGTGTATACATAAAAAGTGTCAATAACGATAATTGTGTGTCTGTTCATTTAGTGACGGCAAAGGGCAGAGTGGCTCCTTTGAAGCCCTTGACCGTGCCTCGGCTGGAGCTGTGTGCAGCTCTCCTTGCCGTCCGCCTGGCAGATAAAGTGAAATCATCACTTAGACTAAATATAAACAAATGTACTTACTGGTGTGACTCCACAATTGTCCTTGGTTGGATACATTCATCTAAAGTACACCTGCTTAAACGTCCTGTCATGATACTGAACCGAAAAGGCAGAGGAAGCAGACTAATAAAGTCGTATCTCTGTATATTTGTTTGTCTGGCCATTAAAGCAGTTCATATAGAACTTGTCACCGATCTGAGCAGCACAACATTTTTAGCTGCATTAGACCGATTCATTGCCCGCAGAGGACGACCGCAAACCATTTACTCTGATAATGGTACCTGTTTTGTCGGTGCATGCAATGAGTTGGCTAGATTTTTAAAGTCATATTCCGACGAAATTAGCTCTCAAGCATCTAATTCACATATTAACTTCAAATTTTCACCTGCATACAGTCCACATTTTAATGGATTAGTCGAGGGTTCCGTAAAATCTGTAAAATATCATTTAAAGAGGGTTTTAGGTTTAGCTAACTTAACATACGAAGAGATGAATACAGTTCTTGTACAGATCGAGGGGATTTTGAATTCTCGGCCTCTTACTCCGTTGTCTTCGGATCCTTCTGATCTCATAGCGCTCACCCCATCACATTTTTTAATTGGACGTACGCTAACAGCTTTACCTTCTCCTCAGGACATTGAACCTTCGTCAATACCTACTCTCTCACGGTATATGAGAATCCAGCAATTAAAAGCCCATTTCTGGAAACGTTATTACATAGAATATATTACAGAGCTTCAAACACGACAGAAATGGCGCAAACAAGGAAAACAACTCCAGCTCGGAGAAATGGTGCTGGTGAAAGATGATCGGCTGCCACCCACCCGATGGATGTTAGGGCGCGTGGTGCGCTTGTACCCCGGCTCCGACGGCGTGACCCGTGTGGCTGACGTGCTCACCAATTCGGGCACTCTTCGACGAACATTCAACCGACTGTCCCCACTGCCAGTCATGGACCAGAACTGCGTTCCTGGGGCGGCAACATGTTGACGCCTTGCATGTGTGCGTTCATCAATGGCTCACGCACACACGCGTACACCGATTATATAAGACCTTTTCTATATAGACCTACAATACTGGCCGGAAGCGACGATGTAGTGTCACTCGCATAGTATTAATTTAAAATACTGTCACTCGCTGATAGATCGTTGTATCCGCCACACGTACTTATTGATTTATAATTTTTTCTTATATTAAACCAATTTATTGGAACTAAGTTCGACTCATTTTTCCACCCCACTTGATTATCCACGTGAAGCTCGGTACCGGCGTCTTCAGATAGTTATAGCCTATCAGCCTTATTCATAAAAAGTTAGAGCCTCCTTGAAGGCTCCTTGAAGGCCCGATGCTAAAAAACATGATTCATAAACGTCTGTTAACGCTAATCAATCCATCAAGGCTCTGCTAAAGTTAGAGGACTGTTGACCCTCCTTTATCTCCCTGCTAAGTCACAAAATGGCCGCCGCAAATTTGAACAGCTGACTTTGACAAGAGCAAAAAACCATACCGAAGATAATTTTAGAGTGAAGGGAGGGTTACGCAAAGATTAAAAAAAATCCAGGAAAATATATTTTCAGGAATTTGTATTTTAAAATCCTCTTACTTAGGTATTTAAGATGATACGTGTACTAACAATAAATATGAAAAAAAAAAAATAGGATGATTAACATAGTTACAGCTTTTTGCACTTACGTACAACTTAAACATGCGGATCGGAAATAGCGGGAAAACAAACATCTCGCTTTTTTTAAAGTTGATTTACAACCACAACCGCGGCGTCGCAAGGTGTATAATCAAAGGGCAGATCCAATAGAGGATCTGCCCGACATAGAATTTCGGCGACGGTACCGGTTTGACAAGGGGACTGTCCAATTTATTGTTCAATTGGTGAGGGCAGACCGAACCAAGGACCGGAGAGGCGCCAGCCTGACAACAGAGCTGCAGGTTCTTACTGCAATAAGATATTGGGGGCGCAAAGAAGTAAGGGCGCAAACATATCTAACATTACCTATTTTTTATCTGCCATAAAACAGTTTTTTTTTTTAAGATCTCTTACGATCTCACCCGATCATGTTAATAAATAACCTGTGCCCAGGACCTAACTTTATATGCTGATAAAACCATACATTTTAGGTCCAAGATGATGCTGCAGTGCTTCACAGGCTCTCGCCGCCGACGGTAAGCAGGGTGTGTGCAGCGGTAGCGCGAGCACTGGCGAATCGCTCAGCTCACTATATAATAATGCCCAGTAACGCGGCCGAGAGGGAAGAGACCTGTCGGCAATATTACGCGCTGCGGGCGTTTTAATGTGTTTTTGTAAAAAATTGCGTTTTCCCGCTAATTCTGTAACTGCTGTCAATTTTTTTTAAATTCTCGATGAGTCCATTTTTTGTTTTTGATTTGTCAAGATGGCCAACATAACGCGTCTAATCCGTCTATCAGCAGCTCATTAACTAGCAGACTGCTAGCAAGCGTTTATGAATCATACTTCTTGACAACCGTCTAACAAGCTTAATGAGTCTGCTAGCTAACAAACCGATCAAACCTCAATTAAGGATTTTTTATGAATAAGGCTGTATATGTTTAAAGCCATTTTGCATTAAATAATAATACCGGCAACACAAGTTTTTTTTGCTAACATTCAGCCCACACCAAATTGAACCTTAAGACAAAGGGAGGAACATATTGGAAGAAATGAGACAGATTATTTGCTAATGACCTAGGCGATAAGCTCGTCATTACAATGTTTATCTAATAAAAAATATTTTATTGGTTTTATTTAATTAACTTTCAACTTTTTTGCTTGAGTAATTTTATTGGCCACAAAATTAAATTAATAAAAACAAAAAGTAAAAAACAGCAAAACAAAATTCTTGCCATCAAGATTAGTTAAGTAACTATCGTAGGTGCTTACACCAATCAGCTACAATTACCATATTATATTTAGTTAAAATGTTGGGCCTTGTTGCACACAAGAATAATGAGCGACTGAGAGAACATTGTTAGCCATACGCACACTAATAAAAGCAGAGCTCGCCGCTCGTTTAATTTAGTGTTAGTGTGCATAACGATGAGATCACGCACACATGTAAGATGTAAACCAAATAGGTGGTTCGACTGTACCTTCAATCAATCAAGAGGAGATTGTCCAAAAATAGCTTCCAATTGGGTTTCCTCTTAATACATACTGTGTCGTGTCATCGACGCACAAACTGTTACTAAAATTTCAGTACCTTTCCAGATTCTAAACCAACTAGAGTGATTTTTTTTATTGGTTATAAAAAAATATACTGTTTCATACATTTTGACCTTGTAAGTATTGCACTGTTGGATGAAACAACAGTTTTTACCCGACTGAGGAGTGTGTTTTTTTGTTAATTGGGGACGGCGCAACACGTTTATTTCTTCCATTCTCGTCTAAAGCACATTTGAGAGCAGGGGGACACATTCCATTTTTTTTCTTAGCTTGTCATGTGTCCTGCTGCTGGGCAAAGGCCTCCCCTTTCTTCTTCCAAACCCCTCTATCTTGTGCGATATTTGGCCATGTTGCCCCCGCAAACAAGATCATTCCCTATATTTAATAATTTTATAATATTTGAATGGGTCCCGCCTGCTTCCAAATGCAATCGTTTTTAGCTTTTCAGTCGGGTTTCTTAGTTTTTATAATTACATTTTTATTAAACTTGTTTAACAATACTTTATTTTATACACTCAAACGGTGTACCAACAAGTAAAACTTAATTAAAAGCATTAAAAAACATGCCAAACTGAACCTCCGGGCTATCCAATAAAACACAAATCAAATATTGATATATCTTACTTAATAGGCTTAACAATCAATCGCAATGTTCGCGAAAGTTAACGAGTTTTTCATCCCGATGGCTTCCCCGCAGGATATAAAATAATTAAAAACACAGAACAAGTTGCAAGTTAAATAAAGGAATGTAATAAATAAAAAAGGAACCCATCAGTCGTGTGTTGTTAGTACGTGTATAACACACATGTTATCCCAAATGGTTCTTTAAAATTTTTCTAACAAAAATACCAGAAATAAAAACCAACAATATTAATTTAATCGCAATCAATAAAACAGATAAGGTTTATTCACTGGTGATCTCTTCAATAGGCAACAGTTCCAAGTAGTTTGCCATGTTCTTGAATATTTTCTTAGCGGCCAAGTCCATCATGGGTCTGCCGAATTCCGACGCGACTTGCTTCCAGTTTTCGTTCAAGAAATTCAGCATAGTCTCACCTAAAAAAAAAGAAAATATCATTGATTTATGGAAAGACATAACATAAAAACACGCCTGTAATCCCGGAAGGGTTAGACAGAGGTGCACCTAATAGTACGCCCACATTACATCAGTTGTGTTTAAGTCCAATGTAATAAGGGATGAGCCTTTTGCCATCAAACGGGCACTAATCCAAGACTCCGTGGCTATTACTGAGAAATTCCTAATAGAAAAACCCAATAACACTTTGCCTGACCTGGGAATATAACCTAGGACCTTACCTCAGCAGTTGCGCTTGTGACTACTAGACGAACGACGCAGGAAAAAGGTGCAATTAAGGTTCCAACCTCAAGGTTGAACCCTCTAGGTTGCCTAATGACCGCGCTAAGAGTTGCTTGACTGTTTTTAACGTTATAGTCTGAGATCCCTTAAAGAACGACCTTCACCGAGCTGGTTAATGGATGAAAAGTATTTTTTCTCAAATATCCTTGGTTTGAGCATTATTTAGACAACCTTCTTCGAGATAAAACAAAATTGCTGTACTGGCCAGATTCATGCGACCAGCGGCCGGCAAAAGTTGTATGATCTGTCGTGTTCAAATTCAAAATCAAAGCATTCATTTCAAGTAGGCCAGTAATAGGCACTTTTGAATTGTCGAAACAAAGATGAAAATTAAATGCAGCTACAGTCCCAGTTACAAGACATGAAAACTGTGAAAGTACCCATTCCCTAGCGTAGATCTCTATGGAGAAGAACGGGCAAGAAACTCCATAAACACTCTTTTAAACCAAAATATTGTTACAAAATCTTGGTTACATCATTCATGTTGAGATGGTATATTATGTGAGAACAATGTAGCAAGAAGTGCACGTTAAAAGTGTCCACAGTAAAAACGAAACAAAAAAATACAATTCAAAAAAGAAAATAATTCATTCAAAAGCCATGGCAACTTAGACATGATCAGTCACAACTGACTTCGCCCGTTCACGAACATGGCGCATTGACGCAGCGGCTTAATAAATAACATAGTAATCTCATATCTGTCGTGTTATTTAAAAATGGAACGATCTTTTACTGGCAACCAAGAAGTTACAAGTTACTTATCAAAGATTTTATTCAAATTTCGAATTGGCTTGCTAATAGAAAACGGTTTATTGAAAAAAAAAAAAACAAATAAACTTTTCAACGCGAGAAAAATTATTGTTCTTTGTGTGCATCATTGATTTTGAAAAGTAATTGTATTCATTTCCTCGCATTATTTGAGAAAAGTACTATACAAGCCTTGGCCACAACTAGGCATTGATGGACTTACGTATGTGTGCTTCGGCTTCGCCTCGGCTTACATTTTAAAGTTCGTCCATCAATGCCTCTGTTGTTGGCCCCTGCAGTAATGTACTATATATCAAATTAAATATGTCAATAAAAATATATTGCAAATGGGTTGACTAAAAAATTTCAGTCAGAATTATAATTAATTAAAAATTTAGGTTAACCTAACGTTTGCATATTCTATAGGCTTCATAAAGTTTGCATATTTTAAAGGCTTCATACTTTCGATTGGTATTGGAGTATTGGAATGTGTATATTAACCAAACCATTGAAATTTTAAATAAAAATATAAATTATTAATGAATCCTAATCCTATACTATATAGAAAGCTATTTATTCTGTCGCATTAATTGGGGCTAAAATTTTTCCCCTGGTACTTTTCCGCCAAAAAGGAAGAGGAGGTTTTTGGTTTTTACCAAAAATTGTTGTTTGGATGTTCCATCGTACAGAAAGCTGCACGTTAGTGCTAAAAAACTAGTATAAGCCGGCCTTTTATTCTGTTGAATCTCCGAACTGCGCTAAGCCAACTTAAGGTCAAGTCAGTGTTATCAATGACGTGCGTCCTACTGTACTACCAACGAGAAAAGGTTGCTGTACAATATTTTTCATCAACCTTTACCAAAGTTTTTTTTTTATTTAACATTTTCGTAGTTAACCCTCAATGGGATACGTCACATCGTAATTGAAAAGCCAGGAGAAAAAAATGGTTGCTTTGCATTTGTAAAATGATTTTCGTGCGAAAGCCAATATGTGGCGCCATCTATTATGTTGGATAAAGATTAATGCCCCGTCTATTGTCAACATTCATAGGTTTTGTTGATATTTGATCGAGAAACTCAATTTTAAATGCAAGGCAGTTGAAGTATTTTCTTTTTACTTAATTTTTGACTTTGCAAAGGTTTAATATTTTTATAATGGTCATATTTTTAATATAGAACACCGGGTGCGTTGGAAATTAAAAGCATACACGGACGCAAAATTAGTTCATAATAATTTACGTTCGTTCGTACGTTCAAATCTCACGCTGAAAAATCTGGGAAACCTAGTTTTGCGGGCTTTTAAAATAAAATTGAATCAATAATATAACAGATAAGGAATCCTAAAAATGAATATTTGATATCGCCCGATATCGAACAATTTTACGACTACAATACTTTCTCAAGTTATTATGTCTTGTGTCTGGGACTGTAGCTTTGTTTTTTTTTGTATTTTTGACATTCAAAAGTGCCGTAATGGTCTAATTGAAATAATTGCTTTGAGTTTGAGTTTGAGAATTGCAAATATCACCGTTGCTAAACAGTATTTTTCATTTACATGATATCATACATTGTAACAGTGCAAAACAGTTTGCGCGTCAATGTCCTAGGTTACACCGTGTAAACTGTCAGAGTTAAGTCTTAAGGGCCTAACATGCCTCAAATGGCTTAGCATGATCCTCCGTTACGCCTAAAATACTGCCGCATTAATTTTGAAATAAATATATGGTAAAGTTGAGGATTAATGCTAGGTACGTGTGACGAACACACGATTCCATAAACTTTTTTCGAAAGAAAAAAAATCCAAAGTTACCTCCAATTCGAACAATAAACCGCTGGTATTCAAAAAGTACTTGAAATTAGATCATGAAACTTTGCATACTAACTGAACTAACTATTAGTTAGTTCAGTTAGTATGCATTTGTTAGTATAATCAATAGATTTTTTGTAAATCGCAAAAAACCACTCATTTCGCACAATAACCGCTTTGTAGTGCAAGCTGATTAGAACTTTATTCTAACAGTATTTCAAACGAAGATTGAACCACCACAAATAAAGTTGCTAATTTTAGGGTTAGAAGGGCCTTAAAGAGATTAAACCATATTATGAACCATTCTTCTAACTTTAACACCCTACAAGTGAAGTGGCGAAGGATCTATACAACTCGATTCTTACCAAATTCCCGTTCCTAGGTCCGTAAGAGTCAAACGAATTGAAAAAATAATCCCTCGCCAATAAATAAAATTAAAAAAAAAAAACAGTATGTGGTCATCTAACTACGAAGAAATATAAATGTCACTTTGCTTTATGCATTTTTATGCATGCATATAACCCTTTTAGTCGTATTTGATAACATAACAGAAAGAAGGCTGTCTTTTTTTTATCTAAAAGCCAGGATTAGAGCCAATCGCTTTTAAAGCGTTTCGTATAACAGCATTTTCTACAACGACTGTTAACCAGGATTAACATTTTGAAACTAATAGCGCGTGTCAATTTCATGTATCTTTTCCTTCGATAGAATGACATTTTGTCTATTTCTGTTGTATGTAAAAGAAGAAGGACAAAAAATACTTACTAAGTTGCTTGTTTCCATTGAACAAGTTGGTCAAGCCGTAGTGAGCGTTTTCTATGACATCGAAATCGAAGTTGTACTTTGTAGGCTTGATGATATCCTTTCCGTCAGCGTTCTTGACTATATCGTAGTGGATGTACAGCTTGATTTGAAGGTTTTCTGAAGGAAAGAAGATGTTTAGTTGAAGATGAATTTTTTTTTTCCAAAGAGCATAATAAGATAGATATGTCCAGTTCCTGAGCAGCTCCAAAATACTTTAGTTTTAACAGTAGTACTAGGCAGCCCAAAGATACGAACCACTAACAGCCATTTTCAATAACTTACTGTACGGTTTGGGTAGGTTGTTACCTCTGTCTGTTTGACATTTTGCTTGTCGACGGTAAGAAACAAAACGTCACAGATTTTTTGTTTTTCTATGAATAAAGTGATAGGTAGGTGACGCGGAGATATTTCAAGCTAACTTTGTTTATAGAAATACCAATAGCTAGGAAACGTGGAATATTAACTGACAGTTATACGTAAGTTATAAAACGGACCTAAGAGGGCAATTCTTGTGAAGTACCTAAATGTTTGAAACAAAAAGGCATATTTTTCTATCTAGTGGCTGATAAGCCAATGTGGGGATTTTTGATAGAGTTAGAAAAAAAGAATACTCACTCAGTTTCAATTTCATCTGCCCATCACCAGTGATTGGCAGGATCAGGAGGCGACCTCCAGCAGTGTAGTGGCCCTTCACTGAGTTGTCCAAGTGGAATGTTACAGAGAAGATATTCTTCTTCGTATCCCAGCTGAGAAAGAAAATAATAACATTAGAGATAGTGCCAAAAAAGGATGTTGAAGGCTACAAGCTTGCAGTCTCTCTTTATTAATTCAATCTCTAATTCACGTTTCTAATTCGTCAGTACATAAGGCGTTGTCCTTACTGTCCTACAATATACGACGACGTGTTTTCAAAGGTGGATGAAGACTGAACTGACTTACTGATGACGTTTAGTATTCACTTAAGCCCACAATAAATCTAGCAATGTAAAATGAAATGTTTTGGTTTAAGATTCATGCTGGGCATAATTTTTTAACATATTCTTATTTTGGATTACCTCTGTAATAGTAAATTCACTGTAGACCTATCATATTGTAGTCAAAACGACTTTAATACTAAAAAAACATTCCATACTCCAGTACTTACTCAACGTTATCAACAACGGAGCTCTTCAATCCCTTCATGACGCCTCCAGTCAAGGTGAACTGAAGACCAGCCAGTTCGAAGGCAAGGTCGTCCAATTCCATTGGGTCCAGTACCTCAACGTTGTTTTCCGGTATTCCCGCCATGAAAATTGGCATCATTTGCTGGAACGCCGGCGTCAAACAGGCAGAGTCCCCGAGCTTGCATTTTTCTACGATTGGTAGAACTGTGAACGAAAAATATCATATATAGGTCTATACCTATGAAATTTCCGTTCTGCCGTACTGGCTATTTCAAGTCCATTCCATTTTTTTCTTTTTTCGATAAGAGTTCTTAGTTCAAATTATTTTTATTTTTTAAAAATGGAATTCTTTTTTGAAAACTAGTAATTTGTTTAGTGGTTAGCGTTCTGTTTTGATCACATTTGTAAGTTTTTCGTCATCATGGATACGTTAAAAATTCGAGTGATTATGGAGTATGTGTACCGTCGTGGCAGCAAAGCAGGAGAAGCGGCACGAAACATCAACGACGTATACGGAGCGAACACTACTAACGATCGCACCACACGTTATTGGTTTGCCGGCTTCCGTTCTGGAAATTTCGACCTAATAAATGAACCCCGTAGTCGACCGAAAACTTTAGTCGACAATGAGACGAATTAAAGGCGATTGTGGAAGCTGATGATTCTAAATCTACAGTTGAATTAGCAGCAGCTTTCGATGTTAGCATCAAAACAATATTGGTCCATTTGCGTCGGATTGGCAAGGTAAAAAAGCTTGACAAATGGGTGCCCCACGAATTGAATGATCGCTAGCGCGAATCACGCGTCGAGTCGAGCCTTGCACTGCTCAACAGGCACACAAACGAAGGCGTATTGAATCGCATTGTTACTTGCGACGAAAAATGGATTCTGTTCGACAATCACAAGCGCTCAGCAAGTTGGTTAGATCCTGGTTCAGCACCTAAACAATGCCCCAAACGAAAACTGACCCCAAAAAAAGTGATGGTCACTGTTTGGTGGTCTAGCGCCGGTATCATTCATCACAGCTTCTTACCAAACGGGATGAGCATTACTGCAGATGTGTACTGTGAAGAACTGAACATAATGATGGAGAAGCTCGCATATCTCCAACCAGCTTTGGTCAATCGTTCGGCTCCGCTGCTCCTGCACGACAACGCGCGACCTCATACTGCACAGTAGACGGTCTCCAAGTTACAAGAGCTGGGGTTGGAAGTTCTCCGTCATCCACCGTACTCACCAGACCTTGTCCGTAGGGATAAGGTCTGGTGAGAAGAAGTCTGTAGAGACTTCTACTTTTTCCAGAATTTGGATAACTTCTTGGCGGGGCAAAAATTCATTAACCGAGGAGCAGTTCAAAATGCCTTTGAATAATTTGAAGCCTCCCGTCCAGCAGACCTTTTTAAAAAGGGCATCAATAAGCTACCACTACGTTGGCAAAAATGCATTGATTGCATGGGTAATTACTTTGATTAATAAAAATAAAAAAAATAGAGAAAAAAGGGCGTTAACTTATTTCATGAAAAATGGCAAATTTCATAGGTAAAGACCTAATACTTTAAAATCCGCGCAAAATGAGATGCTGCCATGGTCTGGTTTACTTTTCGAAATCAATAACATTACGTCTGTAACACATTATTGAGTTGAGGTGTATTATAATTGTGCACCCATTTTCACCAGTTACGCCATTCCTTATTGCCAAACATAAGTGGCAGTAGGCAGGGCACATTGCTCGCAGAACGGATGGCCGATGTAGCCGAAAAGTTCTGGAATATTTATGTCCAGCAGTGGACGTCTTTCGGCTAAAATGATGATGATGACGCCATTCTTTTGGTTCAGTATCGTACATATCCTGTTTGTGATGTGGATTCTAAAATTGATACTAAACTTTTATCATATGCTAATTTTTCTATTAGAATATCCACATCCGAGGGAATCATATGAAACGTAAATAATTACATCTGGCAGTCCCTGTAAAAGACGCGTGCATAATGTGATGTCATATCACTTGCGCACTAATGTCATGCTCATAGAAACTAATTGGGCACTTACAAGTAAAAAGTGAGATCGATTATATAAATTATATTCTATTATTCACGATTACAGTATGACAAGGCTTTTTGTAATATTATTATGTTCATTTCGTTTTCAGGGTTCCGTACCTCAAAAAGAAAAAACGGAACCCTTATAAGATCACTTTGTTGTCCGTTCGTCTGTCTGTCAAGAACCTTTATCTCGGGAACGCGTGGAAGTTTCGTGTTGAAATTAAAACCAAATACTGAAGTCTACAGTACCTTAAAGCTGTGAAAATCAAGCTTTTATGTTGTCGTAAAAAAAAGAAATGGGCATTTATGTCGCGAAAAACGTATATTCCGAAAATCTCAAGGGATCCCGTTGATCTAGAACTATGAAATTTACCAAGTAAATTTGTCTTATACTGCAAATAGAGGGAAAATTTGAAAACAATGCATTTGTTATTAAATCATACAAAAATATAGTATTTATTTAAAGTACGCCGTCTGTCTGTCAAGACCGTTTATCAAATTAAAATTATATACTCTAGTCTACTATCCCTTGAAGCTGTGAAAAATTCAACCTTCTAAATTAACGTAAAGAAAAGATACAATGTATGTCGCAAAAAACGTACATTTCGAAACTAAGGGACTCAAAATTCATAGGGTACTTTCCGTTGGCCTAGAACTATGAAATTTAGCAAAAAGCAAAATATACAGGATGTAAACAACCTCATCACAAAGCAGTCAACCAAGCATTCTGTACATCAAACTAAGTAACTTTACGCAAAAATTATTGCTGGGAAACGACTTTTTTTTTGGGGTGAAAAGCATATTTTGTGGTGGAACTCAATGTAACGCACTCAAAACAAAATGCTGATGGATGGGTTAAATAGTACGGGGGTCGCGAAGGTGTTTAAGTTAAAAATCTTACATTAAAAACTTGTATTTAAAAAAAAACTTGGAAAAAGTTGGAACTTTGACCCCCAATATCTCCGTAACTAGAAGGTTCCCAGGTATGGTGTAGAACAAAAAAATTATCGCCATGACGGGAAGAACAAGTGCTTTTCGGTTTAGTTAAGAGGTTTTTTATACCCTTTATAGCTCCAAATACCTTCAACTTTCTACGGAACTCTCGGTGCGCGAGCCTAACTCAAACTTGGCCGGTTGTTTTTTAATAGCTCTCCGTGATTTATAAAGGACTTTTTTCCTAGCCTGCAACGGACAGACCGTCCGAACCTCAGTTTTGTTTCATTTTGGCATTTGTTTAAGAATCGCCTAGTCTTAGTGAAAACGAGAAAAAGAGATGTTGGCTTTATAAGTAACAAGGAACGATAAAGAGATTCAATTAAAAATTATGATGATCATAATAAAATAACGAATTAGATTAATTATTATTCTTACAATAACAACTTAGCTGCAATTGTGCAAATAGATGAATGCAGCAGACGTGTCAAACTATAACTGGTTATTCCGACACGTTAATTAAATAATTCGTCCCCGTGGCATAATTTAACCAATTATTTTTAAAGTAGTTTGAATCTCGTTATCATTGGTTATCTAGTGCTTTTCCTACTTACATTGAAAAAAAAACATTAGCGTAGGTAATCCACGGGGAACATGCTAATAAATATCATATTTTGCCTTCAGGTGGAAACTGTGGTAGGGCACGCCACAATAGTGGCGATAAGTCCCCTCTTTGAGGAGTGGCTTGAGAGGCGCCGCGGCGTCCTCACCTTCCGCCTGACGCAGGTCCTCACCGGACACCGTTGTTTCGGGAGGTTCCTGCACCGAATCGGGCGGGAGGAAACGCCCAGGTGTTTCCACTGCGAGGATCGACCGGAGGACACGGTGGAGGTGTGCCCCGCGTGGGCGGAGCACCGCCGTGTCCTCTAAGCGGCGATTGGCGACGGCGACCTCTCGCGTCCGGCCCTGGTGCAAGCCATGGTCCGGAGCGAGACGGAATGGGACGCCGTCACCTCCTTCTGCGAAGCAGTAATGCCAGAGAAGGAGGTGGCGGACCGTGAGAGGGAGAGAACCTCACAGCGTCCCGGCCGCCGCGGGTGACGCCCCGTCGGAGGTCACCGCGTGGCCCCGACGCTCGGGGAACCGGTGGAACAAATTTCCGTGCGTTCAAGCGTTTTTGCCATACCTATTATTGGAATCAAATATAACAGCTTACAACTTAGGACCCATTAATGTTAATATTTATCCGTAGTACAGGGCAACTGGGCCTATCCCAGTTGTAAACGTCCCTTTGTGCCTATTGGCATTGTTTCGTTCTGTCTCCTGCTGAAATGGAGGGAAGTGGAAATTACGGTGTTTTCCTACTCCTCCACTATACTTTTCTGATTTATTTCGTTGCGGGATCCAAGACAGTTAAATTCATTCTCTGGGACTTCGTCAAGCTTCATTGTCTCGGCGCTTTTCTGGTGGTCGCCACTGTTGATTCTGGCTTTCAGGAGTTACAGTGGTTTGGGGACAGTGAGGCGGGCTTGTCCCAATAAAAAAAATTAAATAAAGGAGGACCCTTCCTTTTTTTTTTTCCGCAACCCCGGCAGGCAAGGACCTGTGCCTGCCGGTTGCGGGACTGTTCGAAAGAGATACCGTGGCCCCGAAACACAAAGGGCGATGAAGGAACATGGATAGGTTTTAGTCAGTAAAAGTCTGACACTCCCTCCTGCTCCGCCCAGAGCGGGAGAAGTCATTTGATGATTTCCCACAAGAAAAAAAGAAATAGGTGGAAACTGTGGTCGCCACTTTAAAATTTATTTTTAGTCTTATGGTGTAGTGTAGGCAGGATTAGTATACCGGAGTGTTCGGCTTCGAGGCTCCAATAGTCACGTCGCTAATAAGTGTACAGCTATTCCTATATATTTTGAATCAAAGCCGCCTTGTTTCGGGCGGGTATAATTACTACCATAATTACTTATGTGTATCATCATAGTGTCACGTGCGCCAAAATGACAAGAACGCTCTAATGCACAAAATGGCCAATCAATTAATTGGTTAACCATTAATGGTCGTAAAATGAAAAATAATTGACATTGTGATGATCGCATTAGGCAATAATATTAGGTATCATACCTAGGTACTCAATGTTTTTCTGCAAAAATTACTGTCGATGGTAAAATAATTGTATTTTACAATGTTGCAAACTACTCGTAAGTAGTTTTTAGTACTTTACAGACTGCCATTAAGTTTATGATTATGGACATGATTTATCATTATTGTCAAATCTTCGTAATTTACTGATTTTTTATGAGTACGTCATTAACTTTTTTCTCAATATTTCGAATTTAGTCTTTGAAAAATAAATATAACAATCGTAAAAGTAGATTATCCTTCATAGTATACCAGTATGTTACATGACGCGACTGCCTATCTGACCTCCACAACCGAGTTAGTACTAGGTAAGACGATACCCGTTGGTAAGACTGGTTGTCAGACTTTTTGGGCCACTGACTACCTGTAACGACTGTCATTTGTAAGCAGCCTCAGAAAGCACGTAAAGCCGTTGCTTTACGTTTTTTCCGAGGCACGGAGGAAACTCAGTATGTAATGGACCATCGACAGACCAACCTAGGAAAGCACGGCTTAGCCTAAAGATGATCCGAGCGGCTGTAAATACACACATCAACACGGTCTAGGGATATTTCATACTCAATTAAATAACTCGAAAAGTACTGGCCGCATTGGAATCTTTTATACACCGATTTGTTTGTAATTTATCTCAGACTAATTCCAAATTCAAATTTTTGAAAATTCTTTTGTTTCGGTGGCATAAAAATGTCTTGATGTATAGGAGAGGGAATTTTCATTTGTGCGAAATTTAGAAAACAATACGAATTACGTTTAGTTACAGTTTTTTTTTCATTTTTAAACGAAAGATAAAGTTAAAATTGAGGTATTGTAGCCATGCAACGCCGACATTTGACGAGGGCGGAGATGTTACGAGCTGTGGGAATGCTGGAAGCTGGATCTGTTCAGCGTAATGTTGCTGAGGCCATAGGGACCCATCAAAATGTAATTTCAAGATTGTGGACACGCTATCGTGCTACAGGTGAAGTAGCGGAGATGCACCGGGGGCCAAGTCGCATCACTACCCCCAGACAAGACCGATTTTTGCAAATTACTGCGCGAGCACAACCAAATGCAACGGCGACTCAATTGGTCCAAAGGCTGCGAGTGGAACACCAAGTGCTTGTGAGTGACCAAACTGTAAGAAGGCGACTGCATGAAAGCAATCTACGCTCTCGTAGACTACTCCGGGTCCCACCTTTACGGAGAGGCAATCGTGGACGACGATTAGAATGGGTTCGGAACCACGTGGACTGGGGCCGTGACCAATGGTCCAATGTGCTGTTCACGGATGAATCCAGGTTCGGCTTCCATCCAGATTCACGAAGGACGCGTGTTTGGCGAGTTCCTGGACGATGGAGCCGTCTCCAGAACCCTCAGGAAGTTCACCCATACCAAGGAGGAACAATTATGGTTTGGGCAGGAATTCGTCTTGGAGGACGGACGGATCTCGTTTGGGTGCGGGGCAATATGACGGCAGAACGATACGTCCAACAGGTGCTGGGGCCCGTAATCTTGCCCCACAGAACACAAATGGGGCAAGATTTCCTGCTCATGCACGACAATGCCCGGGCACACACGGCGAGAACGGTAGCAGCTTGGTTACATACACATAATGTTAGGGCCTTAGACTGGCCTGCTCAATTGCCAGATCTAAATCCCATTGAGCATGCGTGGGATATGCTGCAAAGAAGAGCTCTGAAGGAAGTTCCTGAAAATCTGGCTACAGAAGATCAACTTTTTGCGCACCTCAGAAGGACATGGGACAATATTCCGCAGCAAGACATTGACAACCTTGTTCTGAGCATGCCGAATCGTTGCCGATGTGTTATGAACATCATGGGCGCTTTCTCAGACTACTAACTTCAAGTTTATAAACACAAATTAAATGATTTTTCTATTTTTTTCAGTTTTTACTCACAAATTAAAAGTTCATTCATATACGGTTTCCGTCTATGCTTCATTTTTTTTCCATAAAATCCTGAAATTTTAATCTATACCTTAACCATTATTAAAAAATGGTAGAATATTAAATAACGTATCTTATAAATATATACATGTCAAATAAATAATTAACACATTGATAGTAAATCGCTTTTTTTAAAATATCCCTAGACCGTGTTGATGTGTGTATTTAGCCACGAGCTCCTCAATCCTATAAAGTAAACCACAAGATTAAAATTGACAATAGGGATATTACGCATTGAGCAAACCTTGTAAACACTATACGGGTTATTTCATTAAGAATTTCCCAGTATTAGCAGTTATGGAGTCTGGATTAGTGCCCAGATGATTTCATAGGCTCGCCCCCTAATACGTGGGACTTCAAACATACCTGGCGAAATGTGGGTGTACCCAGTAGCATTTTCGGGGATTACAGACCCGATTTTACCACACTATTACACACACACACATTAACTCACGCATTCATCACACAAACGAGCTCCTTTCTAAATTTTTGTTTTTTTTTCTATCATTGTTTAATCAATTAAAATCAAAGCATTTATTTCAAGTAGGCCAGTTACAGGCACTTTTGAACTGTCGAAACAAAGATGAAAATTAAATGTAGCTACAGTCCCAGCCACAAGACATAAAAACTGTGAAAGTACTGTAGTTGCCCATTCCCTAGCGTAGATCTCGCGTAGACTCTTTTAAATAAAAATATTGTTACAAAATTTTGGTTGCATCATTCATGTTGAGATGGTATACATATTATGAAAATACAATTCAAAAATAAACATTCAAACAAGCCATGGCAACTAAGAGATGACCAGTTACAACTGACAGCGCGCCCGTTCACGAACATGACGCATGGATCAGCACCATTCAACTCAACCATTTTGGAGGAAATTAAGTAAATGATCCAACACACGCGCCACCATCAGCGAGACATTTGAGTGTCATTCAAGTCAAGAAAAATCGTAGGTTTCCAGTGAATGATAGCTTTTTAGTACCTACATTACTATGTAGGTCACACAACATGGGCTATGCGATTATATAATACATACTAGAGATTAAAACTGTAGGTACTCTAATAAAGGAAGAGCGGAGTCATCGAACACTACCATAACCTTGCTTAAAAGCTTAAAAGCTTGCTTAAAATTTGGAGATCACCTCCAAATCATGTGTGTTATAACTTTATTGGCTTTTGTAATTATTTGGCTTATTGCGTTGACCGTGTATATGCGGCAAAAATTATACCCGCAGTTTATTTCCGCATGCGTGTTATTTTTTTCCGTTACGCAATACAGTTATTTAATAAAAATATATATATATATTATGGTATGATTATGATTTAGACAAGAATCAGTTTTTGGAAGTAAGAACTCAGTCCGTCATGTTGAAAAGAACTTTGAAAAGCTCTTTTATAACCATAATTATATAGGAAATTCTTAAAATAATAAGGCTATGGTGTATAATTATATTATAATTAATTTAAGAAGTAAGAATATTGAAGCGGGCGATGAACAAAAAAAGACTAGGCTTCTATGTCTAAAAATAAATTGTGTCTAAATTAACCCATTAGTTTAAAAGGCTTCCTTATTTACGATCCCGGTAATATTTATAATTAGACCTTATTTTTACACAATATTTTCATTTATTTAGGGCTGTTTTCTGTAGTATAATGAACAAAGCTTTAAAGACTTGCTGACTTAAATACGCTTTTAATATCTTAAAGACTGATCTGGGATAGGACATCGATGTGACGCGCAAGAAGACATAGGAATTATGCGCCGTCTTTTCTATGCGGAATAAAACGGTATAAACCTTCACCAATTATTGATAGAGAACCCATGATTTTTTGGGGTAGGTCTTGAGAATAACCCAATTAAAAAGCAAACTCATCTAAAATTCGCTGTTCAATCTTAAAGGGTTTAAAATAAATTGTTTTTAGTTTTAAAATATTCTTACCTGTCGATTGAGCCAAACCGAACACCAGCACAGCCAAGCACGTTTCTTTGAATACCATTTTAACTTCCAAACAAACCCTTCAAGAGTTAACAGTTGACTGTTCGTGAACTTGAAGTGAGTGCGTTAATATACTAGACGAAACCTCGTCGCCGGCCATAATTATGGAAGTACATAAATTAAATAATATTGCAATCATCTTCTACAATTATAAAAAAAATAAAAGAACTTCTTTGAAAAAAATTAAACCGACTACAAAAACACAAAAAAGTTTATTTTATTTTAATAATAGGTACTTGTTAATTTTTTGCAAAAAAGTTTTTTTTTTTTTCCTTTTTTAGTTGTAATGTTATATACAATTGTTTGCTAAGCATATATTTTACATTGTTAACAATACGACGTGTTTCCGGACGATATCGATAAACTTCGACCGGTCATTGTAGGGTTTGGATAAAAGTTGTTCATAATGATGAGTACAATCTGACCGGTCGAAGTTTATCGATATCGTCCGGAAACACGGTGTATAATTATGTCATGGTAATAGGCTTATCCTCAATAAAATGGTTCTGAATACCAAACTGTCGAAACGTAGGTGTTCCCTTCCATTTCTCCAAAGTCCATGATCAGATCATGATAATATTTCTATGGGACCAACTTGGGAGTACCAATAGAGACGTCACATTTGAGTAAGAAATGTACTCAAATGTGAAGTCACACGAGTTTTGTTTACGTGAAAAAGTGAAAAAATACCTATATGTCCAATATTTTTTGGAAATAAAACGGACATTAGTTTTGTCATCTACCCTATTTTGTACCAATTCCAAAATCCTTAGAATAAATCCTTTAAAGTGACTAAGACGAAGTAGTTGCATGTTTCTAACGGGTAAAGACTTGCCTTGAAAAACCAAATCTAAAATATAACGGGCTACTACGGAACCCTATACTGCGCGTGGCCCGACACGCACTTGGCCGGTTTTATTAGCTACCGCAACACTCGAATCTTCGTGAACTACATCACTAGCAAATCTACTAGATCCTAACAAAATAAATGGATAAAAGCAGACTTGTTCAATTAAAATTGAATTAGGGGAAGATTTACAAGTGGACAAAACAATACAGCTAATTATTAAAAACCTACCTAGCACGCACTCTAGGATAGTTCACGCACTTAGTTGGTTAGGAATCAGTTCCGCACTGTAGGAGAGACGGGAACAGGCGTCAGGGTAGCAGGTCAATACCTGGAAAACTTCGAAGTTTAGCTTCAGGAAACCTCTGCAGGAAGGGTGTCGTGCAGATCTCAGAGTCCACCAGGTCAGCTCTGTAGTAAGGCAGTATAGATCTCAGGGCCAGACGTCAGGATAGCTTTGCGAGACAAGTAGCAAGTCAGGCACGAAGACAGCTTCCGAAGATCGGGAGTAGAGGCACCAGGCGGAATCTTGAGCGGAATCCCCTGGGTAATATAGAAATTTAACAGCAAAAACCAAACTGTTTTCTGATGCTTCTTATATCAGATCCAATGGTAGACTGCCTCCAGCGTTCCCAATCTATATTACTATACTCTATGCTCCAGCGGTTCGTCGGCTCGTTTTCAAAGTAGTCTTCCTTTTTCAATTTTCAAATATTAGTTTTCTTATGGCCATCATCTCATCTGACAAGTGTAGTCGGCCAGGACATATCCATATGAGTGCGTAAAGAATTTTATAAATATATTTTAAAATTAAGCTATTTAGTAAACAATCGTAATAATCTTTTAAAATATAATAGCTAAACACGTTGATAAAAATAATTTAAATTTAATTACGAACCAAAAAGTAACCATCCATAAACTAAGCAGAAAGAGAAATAAAAAATAACTGACAGTTTGACAATTTGACGTGTCGATAAATTTGAATTCGAAGTGTCACAACATGAAAATTATGAGTTAATATTTTATTTCAGCTATTTTATGTTAATGAATCGTATTTAGATCGATTTGCTGAGTGTAAACATATAAACAAATAAAAAGTATGATAAATAGTAATATGAATGATGAATATAAAGTGTAAGCATAGCATAAATATTATAATGCAAGAATTTACTATCAGTTAAAACTGTCTATCCTTGACACACATGGATTTACCAACTCAGTTCCATTTTCTTTTACGTTTGTCTTATTTTTTTTTAATAAAGCATCTCGCAGTTCAACCTAGAGAGGCTGGTTTCTGCTTAACCGGACTAATCCTGTGGATGCCTCGACGCCTCCAGCCAGGGGCAAGGTATTTCCTATAAACAATCGTTTAATTTGTACGCTCACAAAAAGTCCAACTCAAGCATGGGATATCGGATTGACACCATTTTAATTGTTTAATACGATTGTGGTCAAAGGTCAATTGATCCCAGATTAAATTGGTTTCATTCAATTATGTATCGAAATCATAAAGAAAACGAGTCAATATTGTGTTCACTATCTTCTTAGTGATCAGTTCTGATTAACTTGCATCCAACAGCAACTTTTATGTGAACCTAACTCTTGAGGAGATCTATAATCAAACGTTGCAACGCCGCCTGTCTCTTGGGGACATAAAAATACCGCACTATTTGAGCTCTTTGTAAACGTTACAAAATAAATTGATTATTTGAAAATTGAGAAAACCTGGTCACTTTATGAATGATGCCAGTGGGCTTGCCTCGTTTCTCGAAGAACCGATGACTAGTGTAGTTGGACCTCAACGAGTGCAGAGTGGTAAACGTAACTTTAAAATAGTGGCTAGGGCAGATTACAAATGGAAAATGGTACAGGGTATTTTGACGCAACATGAGTGGGACATACGTCCACCAGTGGACTGTGGTAGGATAACTTGAAAGGACGAAGAAGATACCATTATACCTACTATTTAACCGATTTCTGCCAAGGTTTTGAGTCGGCAAAACGGCTATGCATTCAGTTCGGCCACCATATTTATTAGTATGGTATAAATGCTAAGTCGTAAACTTTACACATGAAAACACTCATTTAAACCTCTTTAGGATGGTCAGAACCTCATGTCATCAGAAATCATTAAAAATCATTTCATGCCATAAAGTTGTAGAGCAAAGGTCAAACTATTTGTGATGTTAAAGAGAATTATTAGTAGGTACTTAGTAATAATAATTATGTAAGTGCTTGTAACATCACGCTATGATAATTATATAGTCCACAGCAAACAACGTTGTATAATGAACGGGTACTTTTTGTTTTTAAACGTTCTTCTAATAGGTTTATGGAAGGTACTAAAGCATTTTCGTCATCAAAGGGTTTCTTAGCTACATTGTTACGAAAGTTTCCGTTAAAGTTCTATAGTTGCTACCAGTGAAGATCGCAATAGCGGTCATTGACCCACCTACATTTATTAAAGTTCTTAACTTTGAAATCCAAAAATTAGCCTGTTTAAGTCTTGAATATTCTATCGTGATCTTCAACAGTTTTTCTAATGAAAAACGATACGGCTCCGGCCCATCTCGTTTGTTTTGGTTCGTACGAAGAGATATTAGGGAAAGGGCAATGACCGCTTGATCTATAACTGGCAGCAACTATAGTTTTAGTCGTAGTATAACTCCGAACCCAAGTCGGCTTTAGCAAAGACAATCTCTACAGATGGGTTTGATGGGCGGCTCAGATCTCAAGTGCGTATCATACGCTTGTCGAGTACCTGTACTGTACCTGTTAACATGTTAAGGTATGTACTTATATTTTTAAGTATGTATTAATTAGGTAGGAGGAGCTCGTGGCTAAATAATAACAGCCGCTCGGGTCGATCGTTAGGTTAAGCCATGCTTGCTTATGTTGGTCTGTGGATGTGTGACCACCCATTACATACCGAGTTTCCTCCGTGCCTCGGAAAGCACGTTAAGTCCCGGCTGTCATTTGTAGATCTTTGACAGTCGTTAGTTAGTCAGGGGCCCAGAAAGTCTGACAACCAGTCTTACCAAGGGGTATCGTATTACCCGGTACTAACTGGGTTGTGGAGGTCAGATAGGCAGTCGCTCTATGTAAAATCAGTATTTTAATACCAGTGTATTCAGTTGTATCCGGTAAAACTGGAAGCCGACTCCAACATAGTTAGAAAAAGGCTCGGCATATGATGACTAATTCGGTATACATTGCCTACAACTGTGATATGAATTTATAAACAGCAAAATTGATCTGTGTCGGTGTATCTTATGATGCATGATATTTTAATAGCAATCTGTTATATGTATGCAATCTGTTGCATACTGTATGTATATCGAATAAGCCAACGAATCATTAGTCTAAACAGAAAATTGGGGTTCATCTAAAAACGTTGCGTGAAAAAGACGTACCTAATTGGTATATTGGGCATTGACTAACTTCGTATTTCCAAAACTGACCGTACGCATCGAGACGGTATATTATTATTGAAGTAGCTGACGATAACAATAAGGCTGTAATAAACTTTTTAAAATTGGATGTTCGTACTTTTATTCCATGGTTAGTATTTTGTTTCTTTGTACCGATAGGTAGGTACCTGATTTTTGTCTACTAGTACTAAGTACTTTATACTCGCATGTCTTTACTCGTTAACTATTTATTTGTAACCATTTATTAATATATTATGTTTGAAACTGTTTTTCCGTCACTTACCTACCCCCTCAAGGTTCATTAGTAGACCAGCGTCAGACAGCATCACCTGTCTGGCATAATTGCTGAAATGGACCTTTTTGGCGCAGCCGTGAGGCACACAGCAAATACTATGTTTTACTCTTTATTTTGTATCTTATTTTTTATATGTGTGCTCTAATAACTGACGTCAAATAAATATTTTTCTTTCTTAAATTTTTCTTTGGTAATCTTTTTTTAATGTATGAAATGCTAAATTTGAAAAAAGAAACCACTAAATATCTTGATTTCAGACAAAACTGAGTAAAAGTTCAAAGGCAAAGTAAATGTATTTGTTGTACCAAAAATGTGAACAATGGTTCAAAATGATTTAAGTGTAGGTACATTAGTCGGAATTCTTGCAAGTCTAAATTAAAGTCAGGCTATTAACTGTCTCAGACTTAGATATTTTAAAGAACAGTCTTAGCAGAACGGAACTTTGTGTCTGGAGATGGAAAACTATGGGACTCCTATAATATAGCTTTGCAATATAGCTTTTAATTATGATTTTGATACTGCACAACTTGACATACTCACCCCCGAATACTGAAACGTCACTCAAAATTTAAGGGCTGCTTAACATTTGAGCAGCTCCTAAACTTTAAATTTCGTATGGCCAAACGTCACTTTTGAGTATCTATTAAAAATAAGTGCTACTTAAATTTTGAGAGACGTTTCAGTATGCGGGGGTTAGTATATTATTTATCGCAACATATGTCTACATTGTAATCTGTTTACTTACTTAAATCGCTGTAACTGGTCAACGCAAGTTATAACTCATAATGTTGGCAACACCAACAAAAATATTTTAATTTTTGGTTTTTGGCAACATTGTAAACTTCTTCTCTTCCGTTGCCTCGATCGGTGTGCGCGGCCGTACATTTTTATAACCTACAATTACAAATTATAGTAAAAGGACAATTTACGTGATTAAAGTGATATACCTAAATACTACTGTACTGTGTGCGTCCATGTGTTGTGAGCAATAAACTGTGCCCCTCAAGAATTTCGCCTTTCACTGTCTGACGAAGATAACCAGCCCCTAGACATCCCCGAGCTGCACATCAAGCTCCATACACATAACTAATTGGATAAAATACATGTGGAAGCTTGTAATTAGCAAATGTCACTACTTATGCATGATATTCAAGATTGTTATTAGTCTGTAAGCTTTCTTTAAAATTAAATAAATAAATATAAATAAATAAATATTTTTAAAAGCAAGAAAGCAATTACATGCAGCAGTTATAACTGTAGTCATTTCTAGCGTACATAGAAACAAACGTTGAATCGCTATACAGGCTGTAAACAGACCCTTCACGAAGCCGTCAACCCAGCATTCTGTACATCAAACTAAGTGACAACAACAACAACAACAACAGCCCATAACGTCCACTGCTGGACATAAGCCTCTCCCATGATGGGAGGAATTTGCCGTAATCTCCACGCTTGGCAGGCGGATTGGAGATCGCAGTGATGAAAGACTAACAGAAAGCGCTGCTGCACATTCTCTGGTCTTCGGAGGCGCAAGGTGTTCTGCCTCAGACATTAGTCGCCTTATACGACACCCGTGATTGTAATGGGTTGGTTCTATTCTACTCTGCCGGATACCAGACGGCTAAACTAAGTGACTATGCAAAAATTATTGCTGGGAAACGAGTTCTTTTTTGGAGTGCGAATCTCGTTTTCGGTAGGACTCAATGTAACGCACTCAAAACATTGTGCTGATGGATGTATTGAAACACGGGGGTCGTGTAGATATAGGTATATAGTAAAGTTATAACATTAAGGAAGCTCTTTAAACTATGTCCTCTGAAGATACAGAGAAGTTATTACTTGTGCTAGGATCTGGGACTTTTGCGCCAAAGATATTTCCGCGAAGGACACATGCGCGAACCCGTTTGCGCGAAAAGACAAATGCGCGATTGGACTTATGCGCGAACGGACTTTTGCGCACCAAGACACTTACGCGAATGAACTTGTGCGCGAAATGACACTTGCGCGAATGGACACTTGCGCGTCTGGACTTTTGCGCGACTTCATGGCCACTGAGGTTAACTCTGTAGAGTAAACATAACATCACGCCTGTTATTACTTGAAGGTGGTTTTTCTTTGGTTTTTCCGTCAAGGGTGTAGTTGTTAGTGCTGATTACGAAAATGTGGTCAAAATTAAAATCCAAGATGGCGCCGAGGAAAATTTTCTGTTTTCCCTTCCCTTTTGCAAGCATCAATTAAAAACCATAAATGGGTACATAAATACTAATACATATAATATTTATGCTAAAATAAACTAATATATACTAAAATACATACAAATAGTCCGAAATACGAGAAACCTTATAATAACTACTACGACACTAGTAATGACTAGAAAGTAATTTAGACTGACTTTCGGGGTCGCTGATAACAGAATGAATTAAAAATTAAATTTAAGATGTCGCAATCGAAAACAAATTAAGTGTTCGTCGTGTTCTCCCTTTTTAAGTTAGTCAGTTAAACCCTCTGCAATCATTTTAATCTCTTAAATCAAAAGAACAAAATAAAGTTTCAAAAACACTAATCTGTATCATGTCGCGCTATGTGGCACTCTTAATTACCTTGGCTTGGAACCATACCATAATTTTGAGGTAGTCAAGAAGATCTTTTTCTTGATTCCACATAAAATCAAAATATACAAACCAATTGCAATAATATAGCTCATTTACATTTAGCTGATAGAGCAGCTTACTTTATTTTAATGGATAGCTTAACCCAGAATTGGGTTACGGCAAACCTTGTTTCGGTAGCGAGATTTGCAGTAGAGAACCCATTTATGTATTAACATTACATTTTATTATTTAAATTAATTATTTTATTAACTTAAAATAATACATACAATATAGTATACGTAATACATACAATTCATGTAAACTTAATGATCATGTGGTGAGAAAATGTTGATAGAGCCCGTTGTGTCCCACTGCAGGGCAGAGGCCTCCCTTTCTTTTTCAAATGTTAATCTTATTTATTATATTTCAGTAAAACAAAAAATTGTTTTGTTAGACACGAAGCCGAAATAAATATTAATATTCAAGTTATAAGTAGAGTTATACTAGACAAAATGTTAATTAACAGGAACTGGAAAAAATTGAATTATAGACATTCTAACATTGTAAAGATTAAAAAATATACAATGTTCATTCTCATTCAAATAGTCCGTTAGCCGTTAACATAACACGTTTCCACCGGCCACCGCGTGGAGGTGGACTGGTACCCAACGTGTTTTTTTTATGTGTTTTTCATTGATTGTTATACACATGTCCAAATCAGATTATATAGGTATTCAATGTGATGACGGTGAAAAATTATTTGAAATTCTTGTTAGGATTTGCGCTTTCAATCTCAATCACGCCTGATGGAAGGAGTTGGTGGAGATAATATGGGTAGTTGATAAAAAGGTGACGGTGGTGGTGATGATGGGGGTAGGTCATGAAAAATATCATTTTCGTAATCAGCGACCCCGAAAACCATGAAAACGACACCCATGATGGATAAACCAAAAATGTTCCTCGGCGCCAGCTTGGATTTTCATATTGACCTCATTTTCATAATCAGTGACTCCGAAAACCATGAAAACGACACACATGATGGACAAGACACAAAATTTCCTCGTCGCCATCTTGGATTTTCATATTGACCAAATTTTCGTAATCAGCAACCTCGAAAACCATGAAAATTACACCTATGACGGAAAATCAAAAATTTGCTCGGCGCCATCTTGGATTTTCATTTTGATCTCATTTTCGTAATCAGCGACCCCGAAAACCATGAAAACGACACCCATGATGGATAAACCAAAAAATTTCCTCGGCGCCATCTTGGATTTTCATTTTGATCACATTTTCGTAATCAGCGTCCCCGAAAACCATGAAAACGACACCCATGATGGATAAACCAAAAAAATTCCTCGGCGCCATCTTGGATTTTCATTTTGACATCATTTTCGTAATCAGCAATCCCGAAAACCATGAAAACGACACCCATGATGGGAAAACAGAAAATTTTCCTCGGTGCCATCTTGGATTTTCATTCAGGTCTCAATTGTCTCCGGTGCACACTGGCGTACCACAAGGCTCCATATTAGGCCCGGTATTTTTTATTGCGTTTATAAATGATCTCATACAACACATGAGGGAAGAAGCTGAGGGATCTATCCAGCTTGTGGTGTTTGCCGATGATACCAATGCCGTTGTCTCGGCTGACAATATACACACTCTTAATTCCATTGTTAATCAAACCTTAGATATCTTCCACAGCTGGTTTGCTGTTAACGGTCTTAAATAGAAAAACAGTGAACGTGGTCCAGGTGGTTAAGTTTCTAGGAGTTTATATCGATAGCCAGTTAAAGTGGAAACAAGAGCTAAAACACCTGGAGAAAGCAATTAGTTCTGCCTGTTACGTATTAAGAAGTCTAAGAAACGAGGTAACCATAAAACATTTGAAAATGGTCTATTACGCATTAGTTGAGTCAAAACTGAGATACAACATACTTTTTTGGGGAGGAAGTTATGATTACAATATTCAAAAAGCTTTTGTGATTCAGAAAAGAGCAGTCAGAACCATAGTTAGAATTCAACAGCAAGAATCATGCAAGCCTCATTTTAATGAGTTAAATATATTGACTGTCCCAAGTTTGTACGTTTTGGTCCTGCTTAGCCACTTATCAAAGTACATCTTTGAATATGAGACTGAAGATGAAAGGCAAAAAAGAGAGAGTACAAGAAGAAAGGATCTACAGATGAAGCAAGTGCCTCACCTGAATGTTGCAAAGCATAGCGCCTACCACAAGTCTATAAAAATGTTCAATAAACTGCCGACAGAAATAAAAAGTCAAGTATATACAAGTGGGTTTCAGAGTACGCTTAAACGGTTCTTGTTAAACAAGTGTCTATATGCTATTGATGAATTATGAAATAATACAACATTCGAAAGTATAATTTTCTATAATGACTTGAAATGGACATTTTTATTGTATTTTATGAATTGACATATGTGACATGACATTAATTTTTATTTTTTTATAATTATTTTTTTGAATTATTATTCTTATTATTATTCCGATTTTATTTTAATTTAATTTGGTTAATTTGATTGTAATTATTTTAATATGAATTGCATGTATATTGTTTGATGTTTTGTTTGATGATCATAGATACATAATTTACAGACATTCAGACACAATGTAAAAGTCGTTGTTGAATAAATGAATTGAATTGAATATTTAATCAATTTATTAATGTTACCTCAAATCGCCTGAAACACAGGATTACCTAGTTCAGGCTTTGTCAGTTCAGCTTGGATGAACTTGACATAGATTAAAAAAAAACTGTAAACGTTTACCTTATATATTTTTAAATAAATTTACTATTATTATCATATATTATTTTTAAAAACTTGTAAAAAGTTGGAACTTTGACCCCCAATATGCCATAAGCATAAGGTTTCCAAATATGTTCCAGACCAAAAAAATGATTTTGATGACGGGGAGAACAAGTGCCTTTCGGCTTCGTTAAGGATATTTTTGCACCCATTATTTATTTGTGTTGTTTAGCCGTGTGGTATCCGGCAGAGTAGAATAAAACCAACCCATTACACTCACGGGTGTCGTATAAGGCGACTAATGTCTGAGGCAGAACACCTTGCGCCTCCGTAGACCAGAGAATGGGCAGCAGCGTTTTCTGTTAGTCTTTCATCACTGCGATCTCCAATCCGCCTGCCAAGCGTAGAGATTATGTCTAGCAGTGGACGTTATGGGCTGTTGTTATTGTTGTTGTTTTTTATTGTGGAAAACTAACCATTTCATCAAATCTTTATTACCTATTCTGCAGCAACATTTGATCAATCAAATAATAGTCGAGAGGATTATATAATATATATCAATAGCAGCAACAGTAATACCGTTGTAACTGGTAGAATTAAAAACAAAACATTGTTCAATTAGCGTTTATTCCTTGCCTCGGGGAGTTTTCAGTAATTTTCACTTAGTGCATACAATTTAATGAACATCTACAATATTAAATGTGGCTGTTGATGATCGTTTAAATCAGCTCGTACAAATTTATTCTGAAACGTTCAAAGTATTAAAAAAAACCGGCCAAGAGCGAGTAGAACTCGCACTAGGGTTCCGCACAAACTTTATAGAATAAAAGGTTGCTGTTTACGATTTATGACGTATTAAAAAAAACTACTTACTAGATCTCGTTCAAACCAATTTTCGGTGGAAGTTTACATGGATTACCATGTTTTTTAAAATATATGAAGTACCTACATTAGTAGGTACTTCATATATTTTTTTTTGTTTTATGATTCACTTATTTTAGAAGTTACAGGGGGGGACACCCATTTTACCACTTTGGAAGTGTCTCTCGCGCAAACTATTCAGTTTAGAAAAAACTGATATTGGAAACCTCAATATAATTTTTGAAGACCTATCCATATAGATACACGAATGGGTTCGATAAAAAAAAAAAATTTCGAGTTCAGTTCAGTTCTAAGTATAGGGATTTGGGGAAGCCCCAATTTTTTTATATATATATATTTTAGTGTGAAAATCATCACAAAATACATCTACTTACCAAGTTTCTACAGCATAGTTCTTATAGTTTTGGAAAAAAGAGGCTCTGACGTACGGACGGACAGACAGACAGACAAACAGACATGACGAATCCATAAGGGTTTCATTTTTTGCCATTTTGCTACGGAATCCTAAAAATGAAGATGTTAAATTGTGTTGTTGACAGCACGGCTGGCGCAGTAGCTAAGCGATAAGCTGCTGCGTGTCGCGAGTTCGATTGATCCTGCACGGAACAAATATTTGAAATGCCTACAGGTTCCGGGTCTGGCTTTTTGTGTATGTGAGTTATGGTGCGGCCACACCGCATGTTAAGGTATTAATATTCTCTAACAATGTTACCACGTTTTGACTGTTTTCAAAAGGAACATTATTTAACATTTATACTAACATGGCAACATAAACTAACAATAAATAACACTTGGAAACGTTGCTCAACAAAGTAACTGCGGTGTGGATGCACCATTTAAACGATAAGCAAGAACACACGATACAGAGGTATTCCAAATGAGAGGCAATGATTAAAAAAAAACAACCGCAAATAAGTATTTAAAATTAAAACATTATATTTTTATCACAACCGACGTCCGAAATTATTATATTTAAATTTTTGGCGATATCTTAAACATTAGCGATTTCTTCCAAGGGCTGTGATCGCAAGTAAGTTTTTATGGCTGTGAATATCTTCTGTACCGGTTTCTCCAGCATAGGGTTTCCGAACTCCTGCGAGATTATCTTCCAGTTCTCGTTCATGAATGAGTGCATTGCGTCACCTGAAATTATAAAGAACATGAACATATACAACACATAATATCACGACTGTAATCCCCGAAGGATTAGGCAGAAGTGTACCTAATAGTACAGGGTGTACCATTTCGCCAGTTTTGTTTATGTCCCATGTAGTTGGAGAGCGAGTATAGTGCCATCACCCGGCCACAAATCCAGATTCCGTAGCTGTTAGTGAGAAATTCCTGGTGGAAAACACCAATAACAAATTGCCCGACCTGGGGATTGAACCCAGGACCGTTTTGACATTAAACAGTCCACCTTTGTAGTAAGCGTTTTTCACTATTAACCTATTATTGAGTATAGTTAAACAAAGGCTGCTTGTATCCCAATCTCTAGCTGGACTCATAATCCTCGTTCATAACTCAAACACCCGTATCTATGAACCAGTCAAAGTGATACGATTTATTCTGTAGTTTAATAATTGCTTGAAGTTAGAACTGTCAAAACTTAGAATTCTTAGCTTTGCTTTCTGTAACGGCTCTTACTTCCTTCGTTCAAATACTTGTCTATTGCATAAAATGGTTGTATGTTGGTGTTCGTCTTTAACTTGAATATAACTACAAATGTAAGACTTACAGCCATTTTCAATAATTTACTAACAGGTAAAGGAAGGCTGCTATCTGTAACTGTTTGACATTTAGCTTACGGACTGTTAGAAATAAAACGTCTCAGAAAAGCATTCTTTGTTTTTTTTTATGAATCACAATCCTCCGAGTGACAGGTAGGCGACGTGGAGAGCAGCGGTGGCCTAGTGGTGGCGGCCCCGACTTACAAACAGTAAGTCGTGGGTTCGAACTCAGACAGGCGCATTACTTTATGTAATTTATTTCATCACCACTGCTCTCAAAACGGTGAAGGAAAACATCGTGAGGAAACCGGCATGTCCTAGAACCAAAAATTCGAAGACATGTGACATCTACCAATCCGTACTGGGCCCGCGTGGTGGATTATAGCCCATACGCAAAAAAACGCGTGGAGTTGCGGTCACCAGCCCGTTATACAATATACAATAGGCGACGTGCATAAGATATTCCAAGCTAACTTTGTTTATAGAAACACAGATAGCTACGAGACGTAGGCATATTAACTAACAGTTATACATGAGTAAGTTATAGAAAACGGCCGTTAATCAACCCAACGCAGATAATCTTCGATACTTACTCAGCTGTTTGTTTCCATTGAACAAGTTAGTCAGCTTGAAGTGTGTGTTCTCATTGTTCTCGTAAGTGTACGTGTAGCTCTTCAGGTCGATGACGTCTTTGCCATTCTCGTTCTTGACGACGTCGTAGGGCATTTTCATGGCAACCTCGAGGTTTTCTGGAAAAATAATGAAAAGGGAAATAAATTTTGGGCTCCAAATATACTATCTTATGGTCTTGTAGTCGTTGCAGGTAGTTAGTGGCCCGAAAGTCTGACATACCAGTCTTACCAAGGGATACCGTATTACCCAGTACTAACTGGGTTGCGGAGGTCAGATAGGCAGTCACTCCTGTCCTGCCCATCCTACACAACTACTTGCACCTTTCAAAATGAATCGAAGCAAATATTAAAGCTGTGCAAGTGACTACATACCGGTCTAACACAATTTGAGTTTCATCGACACGTAAGGAAGGAAAAGCTAAGAAAATAAAAACCAGAAACTTACTAATCTTCAAAGTGACATCGCCGTCTCCATTGATGGGCAGGATGAGCAGCATGCCACCAGCCTTGTACTTGCCCTTCAGCGTGAGGGGTGCTGCATGGTAGGAGAACTCGATCAGTTTCTTCGCAGGGTCGATCCTGGAGATTTTCAAAGCATTGATTTTCAATACAAAGTCATCGTTTCATCGTAAGAAAAAGTATTTACTAGACTCGCACAGGACAAAACAATAAAACAAAATTAAATTTAAAAAATACATCGCAAAACAAAACTTATCTAACACATACAGTAAACTAAATTTGCTCTGTACGAGGTCAAAAGTTTCCTGGTAGAGAATGCCCTGTGGCATTAAGTCCGCTTATGCACCACTATTGTACATGAAGTTTAAATAAATAAATAATAAAAGGCTCCCATCTCAGCATGGTGCTGTAACATTTAAGAATGTCACAAAGCTGATATTCTGTTGTCCCTGGACTTGTGGGATTCTGATATGATTTGGCTATCTATCCACCATTTTTTTGGGCTTCCTTTATTTTAGGAACTCTTATATAAGTGCAAAAAATACCAACAGTGCATTTACGGATGCAATGGATTGAGCACTGGGTTCGATGCCTCAGGTCGGTCTAAGTTTAATTGGGTTTATCCTCAAGACACTTCTCCGCAGCACAGAGACTGGCTCTGTGCCTGGTTTTTTGATGGCATTAGGCTCAACCAGGAGACGTAACAGAACTGAATGAAAGTGTTCATACCACTAGCGATGATTTGTGGATACTTAAGAAAATTTACTCACTTGAGTTTATCAACCACAGCATTCTTCAGCCCCTTAATATCAGCATCTGTGATGGTCAGCTTCAGTCCAGACAGGTCGATCTTGATGACGTCAATGTGCACCGGATCCAGGACCTCAGTACCTAATTCTGGGATGCCGGCAGCAAATGCAGCCAGGGCATTCTGTGCTGACTTCTTAACGCAGCTTGAATCGTTTAAAGAGCATTTCTGGATGGGCGGTACTGAAAGAGGAGAGTATTTGAATTTTAGAAATAAACCTTTATTTTTCTTGTGGTCAGACTGCCGATAGATTTTTTTTGATTATTGATGAAATATTTCGATGTGTTTAGAATGATGTTCTGAATAATATGTGGTGGGCAACCGTTTGTGAGTCGGTGTCCCTCCAGGATATGTTTATTATATCAAATAGGGAAATATGCAAGAAATACAAAACTCTTTTAATTTTTTTTAAATGCCTTGTATTGGCACATAAAAACAGTGTGCTAAGCTTGTTTAGGTTTCTAAAACATCACTTATTGTACAATTTATTATTTTTATGTAGCATGTTTTTCGTGAAACCGAACGCACTGTAACACGTCGTCCTCGATAACTCCGGTAGTGACGTCAAAGTCTATGTGTCAAAAAAACACTTAGATTTTATTATAATATCGTTTTTGCAATTTTTGCTTGAATAAAGTACACATACAATGAGTAAAATAACTATATTAAGGCCAAAAAATTAGATGTAAACAAGGCAGATTGAGGTAAATGACGTCACATCATGGCCGCGACAGTCACGAACGTATGAACTGTCACAGAAAATTGCAGGAGTTTAATGTTATTTTTGAGCGACAAGCAGTAGTTGAACTTTTAATACTTTTCTTGGGTTGATAACACTGTATTTTATTGATTTAAGTGAAGACAAAATTACGTGCATATTCCCTATTGTCAACACTGTGTTTATTATATCAATATTATGTTTATTGTCAACACTAAAGTGTTTTGGCAAGTTCAATGATCCTTGATTTTTATTATGGGTTAACTGTCGTTCAATTTAGCTTTGGATAACAAAGGCCTATAAAAATATATTGTATTGTCTTCCATGCTACTATATGATTTATGAATCGAGTTTCTGTTATAGCATACCTACATAACAAAACATCATGCCCGTTACCCCCGAAGGGTTAGGCAGAGATGTACCTAATAGTACACCTACATTTTGCCAGTTATGTTTAAGACACACGTAATAAAAGGGGAGTCTTGCCAGCAATAGGACACAAATCCAAATTCCGTGCTACTGAGATATTCCTTATGGGAAAACCCGATTACGCTTTGCAAGATCCGGGAATTGAACCCAGGACCTCATGCTCAGCAGTCGCGCTCGCGACCACTACACCAACGAGGTTGTCAGATTTTTAAATAAATGTCCTCAAATGTACCTACTAACCATGTATGCTAATAGGCTAGTTTCCACCATCAATAAATTTCAAATCTATTTAGTCCGTCAGATAGAGTATTGGAAATTAATAGACACGTATTTTTTGGTTTTGTAAATCAATGAATATCGACAAAGATAAAACATCAAAACGCACTAAAAATTATAGCACGGCGCGCGGCGTGACGTGTTGAGAATTTTAAAAGCGTCGTATCTTCGTCAATTTTGGTTTACGTAACAAAAGAAAAAATACGAGTCAAATATTTTTTGATAATCTAACTGACAGACTAATTAGATTTTTTCAGGACACAAGCCTATTGTGTGGTCTAGGTATACAACAAACGGGTCATAAACAGATGGCCATTTACCATTAACGCTACACAAAACTCATTAAACAAGTTTATCGGTTTTTACGTGACGAGTATACTCGTAGTAAGTAAGTCTAAATAATGCTTAGTATGAAACATTCTCTAAGTAATGATGTAGTTAATTGGTTTTGCGGTGGGTACGTGATTAAAGAGGACCTCAGATTAAACCATGCTTGCCCCGGTTGGTCCGTGGATGGGTGATCCACTCATTACACACCGAGTTACCTCCGTGCTTCGCAAAGCACTTTAGTCCTGATCGCATTTTTGTAGATCTTTGACAGACGTTAGAGGTAGTCACCACCAAGGGATATCGTATTACCAACTACTAACTGGGTTGTGGAGGTCAGATAGGATAGAATACTGGTATTCAGTTGCAACCGGTTAGACTGGAAGCCGATTCTAATATAGTTGGGAAAAGGCTCGGCAGATGATGACAAGATTGAAAATTTTAGCGACGTGTATTATTAAGGCTTTAAAAGCGCTTCTAAAAGCTTTTCTATACAATGACGTAGAAGTGAACATTGAATGTATTTGGAATCCTGTTTCTTTATAATAATACTTCATAGGTAATGGGACAATTCTACTGCGTTTGTATATTCAACTGACATTTTAAAAAAAAAAACTTATTTTACTTTGGAAAAATATAGCGTAAGTAATCAGCGAATAATTCTTATTTCATTTGACATCATAAAGTGGTCACAAACATTACATATTACGTAGTTTTGTTATTGTTGCAAAAATCTACATAAACTAATTACTTGATAATTACTCGTCAAACAATTGATGCAATTTATTTCAACTTAAAGTTATTTTTTGCACTTAAGAAACAAGTTATCTTGGGACTAAATGACCAGGCTGAACCACAGTGTCTTAGCATATAACAATGCAAGTGTTATTATTTAATTAAAATTCCTGTTCATTAGACCGGTTTTTATCAGATGCTAATTTTATAGGGAAACAAAAGATAAACGTAGGACAGATGTCATCATCGTCACATCATTACCCATTACAAAACGCGATACGACTGTCCAGTAATACTTTTGTAATGTGTTTATAATTCTAGAACCATTTATCCACCTTAAGGTATTGTCTTTTTTTTATCTGTCTTTTAAAAAGGAGTAGTTTATATTGTATTCGGCCAGCAATTTTTTTTTAATGTTTGTACACCGATTTCTCTGTGATTACTGGTCCGATTGAAGTGATTCTGTTTTTATTTGGTAGAAGAAGTTAGCGCTGTGGTCCCATAGTTAATTTATTAACTTTCAGATTTAGTAATCGGATTAATAGTTCCAAAGATTACCCCTAGGCCCACGAACTTACAAACAAATTTTACCTCTCTAAAGTATCCGTAGTAGTATCTCTTAATAGTATATTAGCTAGATAGAGAATAAATAAATAAACAGGTATTTTAATGTCGTTTAAATAAAGCCTAGATATTCTTAGAACACTTAAGGATTATATAATTTGATATATCGTTAATTGTTTACCCACTACTAAGTAATTGATATGAACGAGATTCACCTACATGACATTCAGGCTGGTGCATTTTTTAAGTTAATCTTTCAAGTTTTACTGAAACCAAACAATTTGTAAATAAAATTAAATAGGTTTCCTAGACTAAGTTTTTAATTTTAGCTCGAACGTGAACAGAATACAATACCTATCAGTGTTTCTGATATTGTATTTTGTGCATGATTTCGGCATATGATGTAACAGATTCGTCCTAGAATGTCATTATAATAAGTGTAAAAGTACCCTTCAGGGGCTTGATTGATTTTGTCAATCCGATTTTATATTAATTGTGTATTTAACGAGTTCTGTTTTTTTTACTAAAGTGGCGCAAGTGTGCATGGGGGAAGGAAGCCCCTTAACGAAGCCGAAAGGCACCAAATTCTCCCCGTCATTGCGATATTTTTTGTGTTCTAGAGTTTCTAGACTATACCTACGAACCTTCTAGTTACGAAAATATTGGGCGTCAATAATTCAACTTTTAAACAAGTTTTTTTTTTTTTTTTTTTATGTTATAAGTTTACGCTATTGGATGCATCCATTAACACAATAAGTATTTCGAGTGCGTTACATTGTAACCGTACCATGATACCACCTACCGTAAAACGATTTTTTTCACGGAAAAAAATGTCGTTTTCCAACAATTATTTTTGCGTAGAATTACTTAGTTTGATTGATCTATAGAATGCTTGGTTGACGGTTTCGTGAAAGGTCCGTTTACACGTCTTTGTATGTCATTATTATACTGCTACAAGGATTATTTGGCTGACAGCTAAGTACACTTCCCTGTTTATCATCACATTAAAATTCGGCCATGGTAATTTAGTCTTTATCAAATATGTTTAAAAAAAAACTGATAAAAACATAGTAAGTAAACAATAACTTTGCACCATGTTATGTACAGTCCTTTAACAACTAATTTACCTATGCTAACAGCAACCGAACCACGACCTTAACTTAACAAAAATAAAGATTATAACATAACGGTTTTGAAGTGATTACACTTCTGCCACCATTTAAATAAAACATAATTCATTCGTGGTCGCCGACATTTTTTTTTATCCCAAATCATCGAACAAAATGAATGATCTCTTTTGACAGATTGTAGCCGGTTCATGTGCTGTCTCTACCGAAAGTAAATAAAAAAGATCACTGTGATTTAGCAGTAATGATGACTCAGATGTAAAATAACTATGTACCTACGGACTATAGTGTCAATTATTCACACCTATAATATTTTCTTCAAGTGACAAGGTAAATAAGACTTTAAAGTATCATCCTTATATTTACTAGTCGACCGTGACCATAAATATTAAGACAATCAGAAATACAAAATACATATATACTTAGTACTTATATCATCTATCTGGTGTCCACGACACAAGCCTCGTTGCTTAGTGTGGCACTAGATGGCGCTGTGTGTAATATCCAGCGATATTTATTGTTTAAATTTATTTATACGCAAATGTACCTACATTATACACATTTCACACTTATGTCCTAAGGAATAAGGTTGAAAAGTAGTCAACCGTTAGTAAACTCGGTAGTACGTGATTAGACTACAAATTATAACATAAAAATGTTACGTCCTAGTGTGCGTAGTTATCTATGTAATTTAGTGCATGCCTTATCTTGATTTTTGCATTATAATGACGAAAAGACGTTTCAATGTCACGTTTGTGATTCTTCGGAATGTTTTGCTTTTTTTGTAGATATAATTATCTAGATCATGATTTATGGACATGTGGTGCCAAGGTATGAAGATAATGTCGTGAGGAAAGTTTTGAGTATGAATGTGGATGGCTATCATTAAGGGTAGGGAAATATCAAAGAGACGATGGGTGGACTGTGTGAAAGATGATATGGCTAGAAAGGGAGTAACTCCAGAGATGACGATAAATTGATAATTTCCAAGAGAATGATGTCTATCTGGAATCTGGATAAAAGAAACGAAAAAAAAAACCTATTAAATAATTTTTTTAATTTACAAATGTTACATTTTTCCTGTTTAGATCTTAAAACGTCATTATACTTATAAGTAAATGCTTAGGCATGAACTGAAAACAAAGATGAAATTAAAAAGATCATTCGGAGCCTTCTTTGTAGGGTCCTAGGGGTTAATTTAAAATGATTAAAATGGACTTTATGATAACGATTGTAAAGTCCATTTTAAGAATTTAAAAAAATTAACGTGATTCATAGCTGATTCAGATTCAGATTCTACTAAAGCGGCCATTTTAGACCCCTGTTGGCAACCTTTGGCTACAGAACCCTAAAAACTAAACTAAAATTGTCACGTAGACTTTAAAAGCTCTTATACAATGTTTTACACTAAGCCATCTTGTGTTACAGAGACGAAATTATTTGAAACGTATAAATTAATTCCAAGACAATAAAGAGCTTTCCTCACCTCTATTTACTTCAAAGTTCTGTTTAGTAAATACGATCAAGACGTAAATATCAACTAATTAAAGACGTAGACCGTAAACAACGTACTTGTAAGGATCGAGGTTATTGCTGCTTAGTACAGTTAACGTCCAAAGTTAAATAGGGTCTAAAGTTAGGTTAACTTAACATTAACATTAACTGTCAAAGTTTGACATCATATTGACGTAGATATTACCTATATCCAGTGTCTGAAACAGGTGCGTTATTTTCTTGCCCTGGTGCAAGCCATGGTCCGGAGCGAGACGGAATGGGACGGCGTCACCTCCTTCTGCGAAGCAGTAATGCTAGAGAAGGAGGTGGCGGAACGTGAGAGGGAGAGAATCTCACAGCGTCCCGGCCGCCGCGGGAGACGCCCAGGGCGTCGGGGGCCACCAGGTGGCCCCCGGCCACCGTAGGCGCGGGCCTGTGGACGGTGGGCTATGGGCTAACTCGCCGTCCGTCCGTCTCATGACGACAGGCCGTGTCGACGGCGGCGGCGCGTTCGTGTTCCACGCGCGCCTCAAAGAGAGTCAGCAATAGGAAGGGGTCCGCAAGGACCGATGCCTGCCGGGGTTACGGGACTGTTCGAAAGAGATACCGTGACCCCGGAACACAAAGGGCGATGAAAGAACATGGATGGGTTTTAGTCAGTAAAAGTCTGACACTCCCTCCTGCTCCGCCCAGAGCGGGAGAAGTCATTTGATGATTTCCGATGCGAAAAAAAAAAAAAAAAAAAATGGAACGGTATTATCAGCAACCATGTATGTATCTATATTCCTGTTAATCTACACCTGAATTATTTATTTATTTAAACTCCATGTATAGTCTTCACAATGTGGGTACCCCCTTGAAAGCACCTACGTTCGAACCCCCGATACTGGGGTACCCAATTCATGCAGCCCACCGTACAATAGTGGTACATAGGCGGACTTAATGCATGCCACAAAAAATTCTCTACCAGTCAACATTTGGGTTAAAAGACAACATTGTGATAGAGTACAAAATAATATCTAAAAGTAACTATTTGTTTTTGAAAATCAAATTAATATAATTTGAATATATTGTTGCTCTACGCCTAGGCGCCCCATGTTGCTCTCCTCATCACTGTCACTGTGTTGAAGTTGTCAACAGCCTTGGACACCACGGCCTGTCATGCAGCCGAAGTGCGGGCCGTTTTGCACGGCACGCGAATTTAAATGACATCATCCGTCGGTCTCTTGTCACCGTCGGCGTTCCAGCTTTATTAGAACCCAGTGGCTTGGCACGCGACGATGGCAAGAGACCGGACGGCATGTCTTTGTTTCCATGGAGGATGGGTAGGCCTTTAGTGTGGGATGCTACATGTGTCGATACTCTTGCGCCTTCCCATCTTCCTAATTCGTCGTGCTGTGCAGGGGCTGCTGCTTTGGCTGCGGAGAACCTCAAGCGGCGAAAATATAGTAACCTTATTGGTAACTATATTTTCGAGCCGTTTGGGGTTGAAACTCTAGGACCGTGGGGTCCGAGCGCTCACAGCCTTTTCAAGGATATTTCAAAACGTTTAGTTGACACTTCCCGTGACCCTAGGGCTGGCTTTTACCTTGGCCAAAGGCTTAGCATTGCCATACAGCGTGGTAACGCCGCCAGTCTCTTGGGGACATTACCAGTTGACAGTGTTGAGGAGGAGTTTTTTGACGCCATTTTTTAAGTTTTTTAGTTAAGTTAGTTAGTTTAGTTTATTTTAATAAATTTGTAAATTGTTACTTTATTAAATAAAATTTTCATTTGAATTATTATTTGTTTAACAATATTTTATTTTGTAATAATTTTTGATAGGTATTTTACATTAAGTAAATTTTAAATTATAAACCACTTGAGAAACTTTTTGTCCTCATCAGTTGTTTTTGACGCTGACTGTATTGTTGTAGTGTTAGGTCAATAAAGGTGTTAATTAGAAACAAGGAACTATTAAATCAGTGATGATCTAATGTTGTATGCAAGATGAACACAATCATTAAAATAAGTTTGAGTGTTTTACACGACTTTTTGTTGAGCACAAGGTCCCTGGGTTCAATACCCAAGTCGAGCAAAATATTATTGGGTTTCTTCATCAGGAATTTCTCTGTCTGGTATTTGTGCCAGGTTTATGGCAAAAGGAACGTCCCCTATAACATGGTACTTAAATACACTGCGAAATGTCGGTTTAGGTACTTTTACTGACTATTAGGTGCCTAACCCTTTCGCGATAACAGGCGTGATATTATGTTTGTACTTATTTCTTACCAGCAAAACACCTAGCCTTTTTCAAGGTAAGTAGGTAATCTATTTTTAATATTGATAATGTTTATTGTCCTTATACATCGACCGGGTATATAAAAAATAATAAAAAATATATGCAGGAAAGTTCAAGTACGTTGATTACGTAGGTCTGTAGTTGTTCTCGGTTTTTGCACTAATTAATAATATCAATTACTTGATACTTCACACAATACTGGCTCCAGCCTTTCAAAAAGTTTTGCAAAGTATCAATATTTCAAAAATAATTTATGTAGGTTCTTAATCGATTTATTTTAGGATATTAAATTATTATTTCCAAATACCTACCATAATGTTAAGGTAAAAGAGAAAATAAATACGTAAGTACAGACAACAAATTAAATAATAAAGCAAAATATTATAATCATTTCATAAAGTTAAAAAATGAAATATAAATAAACACTTACACGCTGCAAACAAAACTGTTAATTGCGTTAACAAAATAAACGCATTAAAAATAGCACTCATTGCGATTAACTTAATTCGCTGCACAGTCCGTTCGAAAGCTCGGTCACGATACAAATCGCTTGGAACATCGCCTCCTGCTATATATAAACTTTGAGCTATGTGCTGTCAAGGCCAACATAATTAATCTCATCATTGAGCGTAATCAAATCATAGTAATCATCACTGATTATTAAAAGATTAAGTTTTTTGCTAAAAAGGTTTCACCATCATTAGCGATACACCCTCATAAGCTAAAGGGGAAATTAATTAATTACTTGCTTATCCCGATTTCTGGGAAAATAAAAACTAATTATCCCGCGTTCGTAAACTCTTGTGATTGGCTGGCTGAAATTATCAATAGCTAACCGGTTTGAACCAAAAAAGAAGATATCATAAAACACATACACGCAATTATTATTTTTAGAATTCGGCAATCAATCATTTAATGTTGTTACAAGCTTTTTTCAAATTCACAAAAAAACATCTTAACAAACTTTGGCAAAAAAACTTTAATCAAAGTCCTCATTAAAAATTTAAAGAATAATGGTATGGGTAGTGAGCGATTTCTCCTGTAAAAACTAGTGAAAAAACACTATTGCCTCTTGAACAATAGGCATGACGACAGTATAAAAAAATTGCAAATCTATTTAATCCATCAGAGTATTGGAAATTAATGGACACGTATTTTTCGTTTTAGTAAATCAATGAATATTGACAAAGATAAAACGCATCAAAACTCGGGAGTGGGGGCTCGTGACGTCAGAACTAGCTAAAAATTATACCTAGGCGTGACGTATTGAGAATTTTAAAAGCGTCATATCTTCGTCAATTTTGATTTACGTAACAAAAGAAAAAACACGGGTCAAATATTTTCTGATAATCTAACTGACGGACTAGTTTTTTTTTGTCGTCTCGCCTAGTGAACATACAAAGCAGCAAGATGACAAGTTTAAAATTTTAAATCGCTTTTAGAAAAAAAAAAAAAAAACAACATTATTCATATTGCGAAAAAAAAAGAACTTATCTGTAATTGCGTCAGCCCATGGGATATTTTGTGTGGAAAGTCAATATTTTTTTCGACCCGTCGTTCCCTTGGTAAATTGATTGTCTAATTTGATCATCTGCATCCCATCCTCAGACGTATTGCGCTAATTCTGTAATACACAGGTACACCTAGAACTGTGTATGAAATAGACCAGTTTCCACCATCAATAACTTGCAAATATATTTAGTCTGTCAGTTAGAGTATCGGAAAATAATGGACACGTATTTTTTGTTTTTGTAAATCAATGAATATTGACAAAGATAAAACGCATCAAAACTCGGGGAGTGGGGGCACGTGACGTCACAACGCACAAAAAATCATATCACGGCGTGACGTATTAAGAGTTTTAAAAGCGTCCTATCTTCGTCAATTTTGGTTTACGTAACAAAAGAAAATATACGTGTCAAATATTTTTTGATAGTCTGACGGAATAATTAGATTATTTCAGGACACAAGCCTATTCTTTTTTTTAAGTTACAGAAAGAATGAATTATATGGATGTCACATTTAGGTGTATATAAGATTGTTTTTTTTTTTAACAAATTAAATCTGGCTCACCTTTTGTTATAGGTACCTAGATTTTAAAATACCGAATATTATAAGATACGTGTTTCTAACATTTCATGGCCAAATAAGAAATTAAAAACTACAAACAAAAACCTCCAGAGCTACGTGCGTAAAAACTGTGTCAAAACTTGACACACATAACATTAATAACGTAGATAAATAGGTGCCATGTAATTACTATTGACTTGCATGGTTATGTAAGTATAAAGGGTGTAAAAAACCTCTTAACGAAGCCGAAAGCACTTGTTCTTCTCGTCATCGCGATCATGTTTTTGTTCTACACCATACCTGGGAACCGTCTATCTATCTATCTATCATGGGGTTTTGGTTTCCGCACTTAATCCTTAAAATGGACCATTGTGCGTGAGCCATGGTGGCCGTTTACTCCAACCAGCCCACCTCCCTCCAGAAGCAGATCAAACTTCCCGGTCTTCTCAGGGCATCCGCAAGGTATTCCAGGTAGGTGTTCCCAGGGTCTCCTCGCGAATCTTGATAACGCCGCTGCACTCAAGGAGCACATGCGCCACCGTTTCCTCCGCCCCCATGCATGCTCTGCACAGGGGACTGTCAGTGATTCCTAGGGTATGGAAGTGTTTATTCAGTGAACAGTGTCCAGTGATGGTCCCCGCCACCAGTCGTAGGCTATCCCTGTCCAGGCGCAGAAGGCGCCTGGTCAGCTTTGTGTCCAGGGATGGCATGGCTTCCTTGGATTGCCTACATCCTGGTGCCGAGGTCCACCATTTCTCCGCTTGTATTCGAGTGTGTTCCTTTAACCAACTTCTTAGCTGCTTGAAAGGAATGGGCACAATGGGCTCGGGACCGCAGGGTTTTGTGTTGGATCCTCTACTGGCAAGTTCATCAGCCGCATCGTTCCCAAGTGATCCACTGTGACCTTTGATCCATTGTAGTGTTACCGTGTTATGGTTTAGTGCCGTGATTCGTTCTAGGGCATTATGGCATTCTAGTATCAGTCTCGACGTTATCTGATTACTCTTTAAGGATTGAAGGACTGAGGCACTGTCGGAGAGTATTCGGATATTAGTATCCGTAACCTTCCTGGCCTCTATGGCGTGTGCTGCTTGGATAATACCTACACACTCTGCTTGTTAAACAGAGTTGAGTATTCCAAGGGGTTTGGATATTTTGATGTTTAGGTCGTCGGAGAACACCCCGACACCTGTCCCGTCGTTGGTTTTTGATCCATCAGTGTAGATTCTTAGCTCTTTTGTACCTGAGTAGTCACACAACTCCGCCGTGAGCTCTATGTTGTAGTGTTTTTGGAAGCAGTGGGTCTTCAGGATTCTGTCGCTGGGTGATGCCATCATAGGCTGTTGCTTGATTGCATCTTCTCTGATGCGTGTGTGTTTAATTCTGGAATCGTTACTTAGGGTGCCAGATACTCCGAGTCTGAAAGTCGCCATGGCCGCCTCCTCTCTTACGACGAGGTGTAGTGGTGGTAGCCCCAGCATTACTTGTAAGGCAGCAGTAGGGGAAGTTCTCATACTGCCGGTGATTGCCACGCAGGCAAATCTTTGTAATTTTTCGAGATCCTTTTGGGTCGTACTTAGGTTGGTCCTGGGCCACCAAACTAAAGAGCCGTATGTAATGATTGGTCGGATGACTGCGGTGTATAGCCAGTAGGTGATTTTGGGGCTTATGCCCCAATTTCTCCCGAGCAGTCTCTTACATTGCCATAGGGCTATACTGGCTTTTGTGGTTATGTACTCAGTGTGTTTTGCCCAGTTCAGCTGTTTGTCCAAAAATATACCCAGGTATTTGGTTTCAGTCGATAGGGTTAGGGTGGTCCCAAAGAAGCTTGGTAGTTGTAAAGTTGCCTCCTTTTCTTTGTGAAGAGAATGAGTTCGGTTTTAGTAGGATTCACTGTTAGTTTGTATTCCTTGCACCAGTCTTCTACTATCCTCAAGGCTTGGCGCATAAGGTTGCATAGTGTGTTTTCGTGTGTGCCGTTTATTATTATGGCCAGGTCATCGGCATAGCCCACCGTGTAGTAGCCTCTGTTATTGAGGCGCTTAATGAGGCTGTCTACTACGAGGTTCCATAGCAGTGGTGAGAGGACACCGCCTTGCGGGCAGCCCTTCGCCACTATAGCTCTGGTGGTGTCGTTTACCGTAACTTGTACGGCTCTTAGTCTGAGCATATTCGTGATCCATCCTCGCAGGGTCGAGTCCACACCGTGTTCCTCGAGGGCTGCGTTGATGCTATGGAAGATGGTTTTGTCAAAAGCGCCTTCTATGTCAATGAAGACAGCTAGTGAAGAGCATTTGTGGTCCACTGCACATTCGATCTTGGAGATGACATTATGTAGTGCAGATTCTGTTGATTTTCCTGTGGAGTATGCGTGTTGTTGTTTGTGAAGTGGTCGCTCCCGAAGAGGTCCGTCCCGAATGTATCGATCACAGAGTCTCTCGAGAGTTTTCAGTAGGAAAGATGTCAGGCTTATTGGTCTGTACGCCTTGGGTTGTGTGTAATCAGGTTTGCCTGGTTTAGGGATGAAAATAACTTTCACCTCTCGCCATGCAAGTGGTATGTATTTGTGTGCTATACAGGCTTGGTATATGGCGGTCAGCCACGGCATTAGGACGTCTGCTCCCCATTGTAGCAGGGCAGGAAAAATTTCGTCTAAGCCTGAGGATTTATATGGTTTGAAAGTCTTGATTGCCCATTTTATTCTCTCTGCGGTTACTATGGTGCGGGCTCTGGCCCAGTCTTGATCATTTGGTGTGTGTATTGGTTCCCTTTCCCAGGTTCTGTCCTCGGAGAGGTTGCAGTCTGGGAAGTGGGTTTCCAGAAGAACTTTACTTGTTTCGTAGTCCGACTTAGTATAAGTGTTGTCTGCGGTTTTCAGTGACCCGAGGGTGCGATCCTGATCGGTAGATAGGATCTTTCTCACACGCGCGGCTTCGGTGTTTGATTCAATTTCTTCGCAGAATTTCCGCCAGGCGGCCCTGCTGGCGTTCCTGACTTGTTTTTTGAAGGTGTATTGTGTTTTCTTGTATGAGTCCCAGTCTTCTGGTAGTCTAGAGTTTTTGGCTCTGTTAAATTGCGCGCGCATGCGCATGGTTTGCCTGAGTTTACTAAGTTCCGCATTCCACCAGGAGTTACCCTTGCTCTTGGTGTTTTGATCTTTTAGTTTGCAGCAGGCGTGGTAGGCTTCGATTATAAATTCCGAGAGTTTTGTTACAGTGTCCTCAAGTTGCTTGGGATCCGTCAGAGTTTGAGGCGTTTGGTGCTGTGTTAGTAGGGAGGCCAACAGCCGTTTGTAGCCGGGTACATTGGTACGGCGTGGGTTGCGTCTAGGTTCGGGTTTAAAAAAAAAAAATAAAAAAAAAAAAAAAAAAAAACAACTTTTTTTAAAATATACGTTTTTAATGTAAGATTTTTACACTACATCGGGGTGGATTAAAGAGAAATAACGACCCTTTTGTCTACTGCTGATTTCCCAGGCCACCTCCCAGGTGTCCAAAAGAAAAGTTTTAGGTAAATTTGCAATATCTGAGTTGAAATTTAGGTATGGAACTATGTCCCCACACTGCACCGCTTCACCAGCGAGAGAATTCGCCACTTCATTGCCCTCGATTTCCTTGCAAATTGCAAGGTATTGCCCTCAGAAAAGGTTCTGTACGCAAATTCTCTTATTAAATAAATTATGGGTAACTGGAATTTATGTGTCAGTGGAGATTTGTTGATGGCTAGAAGAGCACTTTGACAATCTGAAAAAATTATAACTTTTTTGAGCTTAGAGACCCGACTATATTCAATGGCTTTCAAAATGGCAAAACATTCTCCTGTAAAAACGGAAGTCTCCGGAGGAAGTTTTATTTTTTGAACGATGTTGTATTGCGAGTGGTACGTGCCAATCCCTACACAACCCGTTGGAGAACGCTTGGAAGCATCCGTAAAAATGTGATGATATTCAGAGTGTTCGGCCTGCAGAAAATTGTTGAAACTTATATGACAAACGGGGTCAGATTTACTAGTACAGTGAAATTTTATGTTGGGGTTGAAATGTAAACTATCATAACTGCTGCTAAATATGGGGAGTTTGTTGGAACGGTGAATTGGAGAAGATAGAGAAAGGTATTTTTTATAGCTTATAACTAGACAAGGAGCAGGTTTATGGGACCAGTAATCTAAAGAATCAATCAGCGTCAATAAAGTGTCTAGTTTAGAAATGAGAGGATGAGTTGAGAACTGAATAATTCGGAACAAATATTTATCAGAAAGGAACTGTCTTCTAAGATATAAAGGAGCTTCCCCGCATTCGACCTGTAAGGCATTTATAAGACTCGACTTCGTAGCACCCGCAATAATTCGTAATGCTTTATACTGGATGCGGTCCAATTTTTTAAAAGCCATAACACTACCCGGTTCAAGAAAAAATGTTCCATAATCTAATGTGCTTCTGATTATAGCATTGTAGATTAATTTTAAAGAAAAAGGATGTGCACCCCACCATACACCTGACAGGCATCTAATCATGTTTAAATGATTTTCGCATTTATTAACAATGAAATCGCAATGGGGACTACTGCTTAATTTTGAATCTAAAATTACACTCAAATATCGGAAATTGTCTATGACTGGAATAGGTGTATCTTTATAGTAAGGATTTACTCCGGGAATGTTTCTCTTCCGGGTGAATACAACAGACGCGCTTTTAGATGTCGATAACTCCAAACCGTTCAAATGTAACCATGAATTCAAAGCAATTAGAGCAAAGTTAATAGAACAGCTAGCTTGCTCGACAGACTGACTTGTAGCATATAATAATAAATCATCGGCATATTGAAGAACTTTAACAGAATTAGGCAAGGACGAATCTAAATCAAAAGTGTAAATATTGTATAAAAGGGGGCTGAGCACAGAACCAGAGTGGGAGACCTCTCCATACAATATGCGATACCTCATGATCCCCTATTAACATGTTAACAGAGCGTTCAGTCAGGATATTAATGATGAAATTCAACAGGTACATTGGAACTTGTAAGGCTTTTAATTTATTTTGTAAGACTTATAATACAACATTATCATTAGCTGAATTAATGTCGAGGAAAACCGCGACCGTGGATTAATTATTTGAAAATGAAATCCGAATATCCGATGTTAGAATGCTTTTAAACAGTCAGTACTTTTACCTTTTCTAAAGCCATATTGTGAATCTGCCAGGAGACCCTTACTTTCAACAAGCCATTCTAGGCGATTTTTAACTAAGTGTTCCGTTCCGCTAATTTTATCAGAATTGAAGACAAAACAATGGGACGGTATGAAGAAACATCAGAAGGAGTTTTATTTGGTTTAAGAAATGGCAACACCATTTGACGTTTCCATTCAACAGGAACATTTCCTGTAATCATAATAGAATTAATAAGCTCTAGATAATAACTGAGAACGTCGTCATTTAAATGAGCAAAAAAGGAATACGGTATGCCATCAGTGCCTGGGGCTGAATCCTGTGTTTTATTAATAACACCCTTCAATTCCGTGAGAGTGAATGGACGATCTAGCGACGAATGCATATTTTGGCTATTTGCATTGGGTATGAGAGATAGGTTAACCTGAGGAACCCATGGAGGAGCTAATTTATCTAAAAAGTCGCTGGCTAATGAATCAGGGATAGAAGAATGGTTATTATAAATGGATCTAAATCTACGAATGTGGCGCCAGACAATCGTAGGGTGAGTATTCGGTGAAATAGACAAACAAAAGTTACGCCAAGATTCAAATTACAGGAAAAACTTCATCCGCCGCTGCAATTAATAAGCGTGCTAAAGCTTCAGCACAACTGTTTTCATTACCATCAGAAATAACAGGCAAAGAACAAAGCTTTCTGTCAACAATGTCCTTAAATTTGTCCCAGTCACTACTATTACTATGGGGTAATTTATGTTTTAGATTTTATCTCCTAGTTGGTGCATTTGGTTTAGAAAGAGGATAAGAGATGACTATTGGAAAATGGTCACTACCAAAAGTAGAGGACAGAGTGTACCAAGTTAGGGAAGAGGCTAGGTTTGGAGAACAGATTGAAAGGTCAATTGCACTTTGGTTTTGGTTACGATCTGAACGTCGCGTCGAGTGGGTGCTCCTGAATTCAAGATGCATAAGTTATGAATATCCTAAATCAAGAAATTCATCCCCATAACAATTCGAAATTGAGCAACCCCATGATTGGTGATGGCAATTAAAGTCCCCCAGTATTAGGAATGGCTTTGGAAGAAAAGAAAAGAGATTATTCATCTCTTGAAGTACAGAAGAAGAGGGGTGAGGAATGTATATAGAAACAAGACAGGTATTACACACTTTTATAGCTACAATTGATATTTCCTCACTATGAGGTGGTAATGTAATGATGGAAAAAGGGATCGAATTCTTGATGAGTATAGCTACTCCACCATACCCATCAGATATATCCTCTCTAATGATTAAATAACCATTGATTTTAAAAATATGATAAGCTTTGAGCCATGTCTCTGCTAAAGCAAAAACTTATTTAACAAATATATATATATGTGATATATATAATAATATCACTCTTTTTGTTTATTAGACTACGGCAGTTCCACTGGATTATTTTAGATGTGTGGTCCATTATGAATGAATTGAGGTACATTGAAAGAAGGGGCAACGTTGGACGGTGAAATGTTGAACTGAGAGAGAAGACTGTGTAATGCAGCAAGAAAATCATTTAGTGAAAAATTTGTGTCTTTATCTTCAATATTGTGTTTATTAGAAAAAAGCACAACCATCTGATGGTTGAGGAATGTTAAAATCTTTAATAATAGCATTGTGAGCTTCTTTATTATATCCTGGTACATATTTGGGAGGGGAGCGTGGTTTAAAGAAGACAGTATTTTTATAACTTGTTGACATTTTATTAGGTAAAGAGATTGATGGAGTATCGGGCAACTTTTTTGGATGGTGGAGATAAGTGTGTCTGCATAGGATTTTGAAACTGGAGGATGGATTTTTGCTGCTTCAGCATATGATACAGCGCTTTGCGCCATATATGTTTTAATTAATTTTTGTCTAGAAAATTCTAGGCAAGACTTATTTGTCGCAAAGTGGTACCCAGAACAAAGGCAGCAAGATGCATTTTCTGGATCAATTTCACAGCTATCGCCAGTGTGTCCTTGGCCACATATATAACATTTAGGCTTCGACCTACATTGGAGTCTTGTGTGTCCAAAACGGCAACAGTTGAAACACTGTACTGTGGGGGAAAATATATAACTCGACAGGTAATGCATTGTAACACATAAATATTATTTTTGGTAAAATCTGCCCATCGAAAGTAACCACAATGGATTAGGAATGTTTCCATGTGGTCCTGCCATCCACAACAGTTTTAAAGTTAAGGCGCCTCACTTTTAAAATAGGCCCGCAACCAATTGGTACTGAAATAATTTCGATAATTTCCCCCGGAGACCATTCCGCAGGAACTCCACGCACTAAGCCCATTCTGGTTACATTAAAAGTGGGTATGTAAGCTTTATAATTATATTTCTCAAGACTAGTATGATTAATAAACGAATTTGCGTCCAGGAAATTACTAAAGGAAATACTTATTTTATTACGCCCGATTTTCTTCACACTGCCGTTAATAATATTTTGGAAGGCATTTTGTTTTATAAACTTCCCACATGTGATGGGATGCAGTGTGGTTCCATCATTTTCAGAAATACAATCTTTTTGAATATGTATTACAAATGGCGCGATGTCGGATTTCTCGTAAAGGTTTCGCCCAATTTGAGCGGGAACTGACGGAGCTGGAGCAACCGGTAATATGTTAGCGTTGGTGATGGGTGTATTTTGTTCCGCACTTATGATCGTGTCCATTTAACCACAACCCGAAGATTCGGATCCGTGGCCTTTGCGGGTACGACGACGTTTGTTGCAGTGCTTGCACAAATGCACACGACTTCTTTTGAAAGATTTGGTCGTAGAAGACCCATCGGTTTCCATTCCGGATTCGTTGGAAATGGTAACGTAGCTGCCTACCGGGGGCACAAAGCCCCCCGGATCAGGCGGATCATTCATTGTCAACTATACTTATTGGTAATACAAACTAATAAAAATAAGAAACTACGACACTAAAACTACGACTACTGATACTATATTACAGGTAAAAATTATTTTATCAGAAAAGTTCAAAAAGGACACGTCCGCCCGCCAGGTTGGAAGTTTCCCGCGCTTTCGACAATTTTTTATATCTTTGTGATGTGTGAAAGCGATTATTCGAACGTCACGTCGCACGTCACGTCACGCTACGCATCCGGTATGACCGGGCCTTAAACAGCACAGATTGATCTATGGCTAAATTCGCGCCGATTTTTTCGAAATCAAAATTTAAATTAGAAATGCACTCGCTGTTCCAAATTACATTGTATTTAAATTTACTTCTTTTTTTTTAATTAACAACAGAACAGGCTAAGGTCTGAGACCATGCTGCCTATTCATGAGTTAGCATTTTTCTTGAGGATTTAGTACTATTTTTTGAAGTGATAACTTCTTGGGAAGGTGACTCGATTCGAAACGGTAACGAATGAGTTCGGGAACGAAGTAGTTCCTAAATGACTGACTGACGGATAAACGCACAGCCTAAAACGCTGATCGTAGAGACCTGAAACTTGGAGAATGCGTTCTTTGTATGACGTTAGCATCCGATAAGAAAGGATTTTCCGAAATTCTATCCCTAAGGGGATGAAAATGGGGGCAAAGTTTGTATGGGACAGCGTGATTCCTTCGTCCAATCTACTTCAAATTTTGCATAAACCTTTTTTAACGGAATTGATGGAAAATGTGTTTCGTATTTTATTGAAATTCATCCCCTAACGGAGTTAAAAGGGGTAGAAAGTTATTTTGGCAGTGATTTGCTTCGAAGTTGACATAAATACTACTTAGTGTTTTTTTTATTGAATTACTTTTAACTTTGACACGTCTAAAATCTCAATCCGATTTTATTCAAAAAAGGTTGAACTCACATAAAAAACTATATCTGTGTTTGATTTATTGTGTATACTATACTTAGTGATATATGGATCTTTTGAATGTACAATAATCTTTTGGCGCGTGGCTAAAATCTGAACTAACGCCACTATTTTGTTGTCTATACTACAGTGTTTTATGGACCTTTTGACTGTACAAGGATCTTTTGGCGCGTGGCCAAAATCTGAACTAACGCCACTAATTTGTTTATTTTTAAACAATTTCAATATTAAATAGGTAGCTCAACTTAGATTAGTTTAAGTTATCACATCTGTCGAGCGTCCCGAGACGCACACGTTTTTTTTTCTATTGGTTATTTGGAAATAGTGCGCCTAGGATCTTGGTAGGTATGGTAAAAATCTGTTGAGGTTTTGAGTTGATAATATTTATTTACCTTTGGTGGAGCATTCAAAACTATGCCTACCAAAACCCTTGGCGCACGATATCCAACCTTCAATTATTACAATACATAAATGATGTAGTAGGTAAATAAAAATACTCATAAAAGTGATTTGCGAGAAAGTAATAAATCGACGCGAATTTAGCAATTATATATTATATTTATATTTTTTTTAATATTATTATTATATATATTTAGAATTTTTTTATTAGAGATTTCTGTACTTATTCCTCATTATTATAATCTCCTTCTCTTGAAATCAACCGAAAGCATCGAATAATTACTAAATTAAATTATTAAAATGATTTTATTAAATAATTATTTGAAATTATACCAAGGAGTTTTCAGTATTCAGTTCAACTATTTTCATTGCGAGTATCGATTAGGCTGAATGTAACTTTTTTACTTGGGTTTGCGGTCAGAGTGTCTAAAATGGCCGCTTTAGAAGAATCGTAATATGAATCCGTTATGAAGCACGTTAAAAAAAATTAACTCTTAAAATGGACTTTACATTCATAACTATAAAGTCCATTTTAATAATTTTAAATTTTTAACGTTATTCATATACGATACGATTCTTCTAAAGCGGCCATCTTAGGCCCGCAGCACTATTTTAAGAAGTGAATATTTTTTTTTTTGTAATATTGTCAAGACTTTGTGTTTTGTATGAAAATTATGTATGAATAATGATGAAAATAAGAACGCAGATAGAATGTTACTGTTTTCATTTTGACCTTTCGAGTTATATTAGCAAAAACGAGAAGCTTCTTTATGTACAATATTTCGAGTGCATTTATGTTAGCTATTTTTTGTAGTAATATGTATTTTACACATATTTGGCAATAAACTGTTGTCGTTTTACCGACCTCAAAACGTTATTGTAGAAATTAACTACAAACTTATCGTAGAAACAGATGCCGTGACATATTTTTCATTATAAAATCTAAAGCTGAAAGTTCACGTAAATTCACACTGTATTGTTGAGCAATTCCTTTAACATTGTGACGTAGCCAACACGGCGACAGATTTTGGCGCGTTTCTAGTCACGTGACTCATTTCAAAATTTATCTATAAGTAATAATTAAAAAAATAATTAAGCGTTTTTCACTTCTATCATTATTATCATTTATCATAATAATTTAAATTACATTAAAAATTGTTTTTTTTTTTTTAACATGTCAATTATAAAATTATAGGTATTTATGCACGCACATGCACGCGTTCGCGCTGCCACCGTTTTGTACTTGACCGTGAAAACGAGTCTCGTCGATGGAAACCAAGCGTTTCCTGTACTTAGCATGATGAATCAAGGAAGTTTAGTTTAAGCTGTAGAATATCTTGAATGTTATTAATGTGAACATCAGAATGACTGGCCAAAATAACCGATCAGCTTTAAAATATTACTAAAATCTAATACCTATTTGCCACTATTTTATACCTTTGTGTAAATAATTGGTACCTAATTAATAACTGAGAAAATGAATTTAAAAATTGGGCAGTCATTCTGATGTCAGGATGACTGCCCACATTTAGAATCTCCACGCGTAAGGGCTCCAAAATTTCAATTAGCCTTTACAAAAAATTTACTACTACCTATTTGATACCTAAACATATATTTTTTCTAGATTTTTAGGGCAAAGAATAAAGATTTTTTCATCGTCATCATCATCATCATCATCATCATTTCAGCCAAAACACGTCCACTGATGGAAATAGGCCTCCCCCAAGTGTCGCCACTTTGACCGGACCCTGCGAAGATTTTTTAAAGAGTATTGATGACAACGATATTTAAAAAAAATTAACTTACCTACTGTCGGAAATTGTTATTGATTAGTGGTATAATATTATTACTAATCGTGTAAATTGAAATTAATTGGAAAGAATTGAAAAAAAAAACACTTTCTGTATTATTTAACCTAGTAAAAAAAAACTAATAAAATCTTTATTCTTTGCTCTAAAATCATATATTTTGTCTATCTAGACAAAATATATATTTTAGGTATCAAATAGGTACTAAATTTTTGTAAAGGCGAAATAAAATTTGATGCTTTTGTTTGTTTGTAATTTCAATTATTTATTTTTAAGTCTTATCAATACGAGGTCGTACCTGACAGGGTTGTCATCACTCATCAGGTCACAATGGACCGCACCTCAACAGGGGGCCCCGTTTGAAGACTTTAAACCTTCACGATATTTGCGTATATTGACGATTGACGACAAAGATTTGACGGCGAGGTTGGCGCAGCGACTGAGCGATGGCCTGCTGCGCTGCGTGTTGCGGGTTCGTTCTCCTCATCATCCTATAATGTTCCCACTGCTGGGACACGGCCTCCTCTCAATAAGAGGGGAATGGGCTTTAATCCACCACGCGGGCCCAGTGCGGATTGGTAGATGTCACATGTCTTCGAATTTTTGGTTCTAGAACATTGTTTCCTGACGATGTTTTCCTTCACCGTTTTGAGAGCAGTGTTGATGAAATAAATTACACAAAGTATTGAGCCTGTCTGGGTTCGAACCCACAACTTACTGTTCGTAAGTCGGGGCCGCCACCACTGCGCCACCGCTGTTCATCTCACGGAACTAATATTTGTACGACCTAGTGTGACGGAAAGGGAGCCCGTGGGAATAGTTTAAAGGAAACCACGGACCCAAGTCAACATAAAAAATATAATAATATGGGTGTGGGTAGGTCTATGGTCACAAGTTTCTCCAAGCCCGAAGAAGAAGACGAAGACAGTAGCGGTGTGCCACGCTGCAGACGCCAGGTAGGGTGACGGACGGCAGATGATCGCGCTGACCCGTAGAATCTCGTCGCGGCCACGCAGGTAAAAAGGAACCCGCTGCCGCGGGCGCCCGGTTAACTGGATGCCGGAAAATTAGTTGACAGGAGGAATCCTGGATGACAACCGGAACCTTGAGTGTCAGCCGGTACTTCGGATGTCAGCCGGTATCTTGGATGTTAGCCGGTATCTTGGACCCTGGAAAATAACGTCCAGCGTGTCACCGAATGGCTAGCAGTCATCCCCGCTGGTTGTGACACCAAGGCATAAGCAAAGCGAGAATTACCAATGAAGGTGATGTGTGGTAGTCACAATCAGTACGGAGTTTACATGATGGTGGTGGTAAGCGCGACATGATTTGCACATTTTGAGTGTCATGATGAAGGTTGTAACAATGTGAAATACACTCGGCTGAAGGCTACAAGATTTAATGTAATGTGCATAGCAAAAGGGTGATAGAGGGTGGCTCACATCTTGAGACCACGTAGCTAGGCGATGCACAAAAAATAAAAACGTGAATTGCTGACACAGAATTTACGAAAAGAGTTAGGTTACTATTTTAAAATTAAAGCTGCCTGCTTCAAGCCCGAATATTCTAGAACACGTGAAACGTAATGGAGAATTAATTTCGGGAGAAACGCGTCTAATCTTCGGGAACAGAATATTTCCAAAAATGGATTCGTCATCGCGAATCCATGACATTTATACTGGCGTGTTTACGCATATACAAGTCCTCACTCACTCGTTCGGATACACGTAACGCGCGCACATCACTGGTGATATAACAGCTAATTTTAGTCGCTTAGTAACTGAACGGCCTAATTAGTACGTATAATCTGTGGCGTTTGTTTTGACATTTAACTTAATTAAAGTGTTGAATAGGTTATGTTTACAAAGTAACGGTAGAACCTTTTCTGAATTTACACAACGTTACACTACAGGTAGTTGTTCGGAGTCTGACAGTTTGTGCATATGAGTTTTGAACCTAACGTGCTTCATAACAACCATCAAGGAAATTTTCCATATATTTTTTTTATTCTTCCTTAGGGTGCATTCCGTATTAGAAAATAATCGCTCACAGCGCTCACATCGATATTTTTCGTTCCGATTTAGATATCACGATTATGACAGCTAAGAGCTGTCATCAATTCGGAACGCTCGTGAACGCGTTGACAGTTAACATAACCCCAAACTAAAACATTTCACAAGACTATTTTTGAAAATGGAAGTTATGTTGGTTGACTCTATCGACTCTGTTTTGAGATAGAGAACGACGATTCGTCCAGTGATGAAAAGGATGACGAAAGCGTTGTTTATAATAGCGTACTTTGCTCCCGGCAAAGGTTTACCCCTTCCCACGAATTACAAATGACATAAATGCAACGGTAATTAAATTTTTCATGAGTTTGAAACTCATTTCAATTTTTTCAATCAAACAAAACAACACAACCTGTAAAAACAAATGTCATTTTTGACAGCGCTCACGGTGATATTTATTTGGGGCATGGTCGGTGTAATCGCAAAATGTCGCATGTCATGACGTCATCTATGACGATTCAAGGGACATCGATATCGCGCTCACAGTAATTCGGAACGGGTTTATGGACGCTCAAATCGATTATAGCATAATTCGGATCGCAGCCTTAAATAACCTCGGTCATTTGTGCTCTAGCATTACATTTTTTGCGAGTAGCCGTTCGCGTCGTTCGCTAAATTTTAGCATGTCTTGCTAAAATTTAGTCGACGCGAACGGCTACTCGCAAAAAATCATTCAAAGCATTTATTTCAATTAAAGGTCATGGTTCTCGTACTAAGTAATCCTGATGCTTTCAGAGCATAATGTTTGGTTTATTCTTTAGCTTATTGATTGGTAAAGATGCACGTTGACATTATTTAGCTACTTAGTCAACGTTGCAAAGTTGAAATGCAATTTTTTTGGCAGTTGCTGGGGTTCTTATCCATTTTTAAACCCCGACGCAAAAACGGCGGGGTGTTATGAGTTTGATGTGTTGGTGTGTATGGGTTTGTCTGTGGCATCGTAGCTCCCGAACGGATCAAACGATTTTGTTTTTTTTTTTCGTTTGAAAGGTTAAGTAGTTTGGAGTGTTCTTATTTATGTTTGATGAAAATCGGTCTATAAGATGGCCGCCGCCACAAACAGGCAGATTACATATTTTTTCACAACTCCCTCAATGTGGGTACCAAATTAAAGGACTTGGCTAGTAAAATACTATACACTATGACAAATTTCAAATCCAAGATGGCCGCCACCACAACATGGCGAATTACGTTTTTTTTTTCACAACTCCCTCATTAGGGGAAAGTAATTAAATGAAAGTGCTTGACTACTAGTAGAATAATGTACACTATATTGAAAGGGAATGTGGAATATTAACTAACGAAATGAAAACTAAAAACTTGAAAATTATTAACACAATGTACTCTAGATTGATGAGGAAAGTTGAGTGATGACTGGTACTAACCTAACCTAACGAATTTTTTTTTATTTAGCTTTTTGACAGATAAAAAGCCTGAATAAACACCAAATTACCGGAATCTTAAAACGCAATAAAATGAAATAAAAAACTAAGGAGTCCCTACAAAAGCATGAATTAAATAACAATTTAAAATTAAAAATGTACCTAACTTGTAATATCATTTAATTTAGGGCCACAAATTAACTACCGTATTGTTAATTCGAACTTGAAAATTGTAGACTTCATCTCTTTTATGAAACGAAAACTGAACACAAAGGTGCAAAAAACTTCATTTAAATTGACCGCCTTATATCTTCACTAAACGCAGTATTTTAAAATTTCGTAAGCTTTACACCGTGATTTTTTAGTTGTCTAATCGTCTTACAACGGCAGCCCACTTCATATACCCAATGACTACTTTAACATTCGTAAAAAAATTAATGAGATTTGATTCGCGGATGACACAGCTGTGTTGGCATCCCATACTGACCATAAAGTAGCATCAGCTATGCTGCAGACCTGTTTGGATGACATAGCCCTCTGGCTTAAAATGTGGAGGATAAAAGCAAACGAGGCCAAGTCAGTAAATGTCACATTTTCTAGGAGAAAGGAAACAATACCAAGCTGAACATATTAAATACCTTGGTTTATACCTTGAAGACGTCTCACTTGGAAAAAACACATCTTCACGAAACGGAAGCAACTTGGGCTGACACTAAGAAAGTTTTATTAGATAATTGGCCGGAATTCACAATTTAATTTTTGGAAATAAAATCCTTTTATACAAAACCATAATCAAACCTATTTAGCCATCCAGCTATGGGGAATAGCATCACACTCTAACATAGAGATCATACAGCGCTTTCAGAACAAGCTTCTAAGAACAACCACAAACGCTCCATGTAGCTGTAGCTGGGCAATATGTTCTACCGTTTGACACGTAAACATTATTAACAGGATGTTTCATAATTCTATAATGTATTTATTTTTTCTTTGTACTACTATCTTAATTAATTAAAAAAATCGCACCTAGAGGTATTTTATGTCGGATACATTGAGTGGACCACGTTTGTAAGTCGACTAAAAAGTCACGGAGTAAAAGCATCTTGATTTAATTTAATTCATTATTTCATAAGCAAAAATAAAAATATTTTTCGGTAAAAATTATAAATCGGCAAAATTTCCGACGTCTCAGATGTATCTTCTGTGTTTGTTAAAGTAATACTTCAGGCAAACATGTCTGGAGTATTTTTCTAGCAAACAAAATTGAGATTTACGATCCAACTCGGCTAGATTTTTATATATTTTTTGTATTATCGCCTCAATAAATTTTAATTTGCGCTGTCTAAGTGAAGGATGAAGTTGAAAAAGGCAGGCATACCCATCACGTATTAAAATGATTGGGCCTAGACTATAATGATGCATGGTGATTGGTGTGGTATCAAATATACAGAGTGTTAGCAGACTCATCACAAAACCGTCAACCAAGCATTCTGTACATCAAACTGTAACTTTACGCAATAATTATTGCTGGGATACTTTTTTTTGGGGTGGAAAATCATGTTTTGTGGTAGAACTCAATGTAACGCACTCAAAACATTGTGCTAGTGGATGGGTTGAATAGTGGGGGGGTCGTGGAGGTGTTTAAAGTAAAGTTCTTACATTAAAAACATGTCTTAAAAAAAAAACTTGGGAAAAAGTTGGAACTTTGACACCCAATATATCTCCGTAACTAGAAGGGTCCCAGGTAGGTGTAGAAAAAATGATCGCAATGACAGGGAGAACAAGTGCTTTTCGGTTTCGTTAAGAGTCTTTTTACACCCTTTATAGTGAGCTACCTAACAACATAATTACAAAAAAAGATAGATAAAAGTTCATTGAGTAGACAAGCTTCGTTTCCAAGAAAACGAAAATTTGCTAAATGCCTATGTAGTAAACATACAGGACAAAATCCAAAATCATTCAGGATATATTGTGTGAAATAACGTAACCCTGCCCTTTGATGTTGCGCAGTCGGATTAAACAGTCTATAATTTTAATGTTATATACCTAATCTGTTAGTTTTTGTGTTTGTACCGTTTTTAATTTATTATGTCAATCAATCAATCAAATAAAAACTTTTTTGCAAAAAAAGGGCCGGCTTCTAAAATAAAAAAAAACACTCCCTGGTATGATGGTTTCTCACACAAATTCTTGTCTAGTATAAATTTTCCAAAGTTATTAAGCAGATCATCCACATAGACATAGCAGAAAAAAACATGTAGGTACTTTTTATAGAAGATTAATATTAATCTTAAACTATCCAAGCAATGTGAATATAATTTAAATGTGATAACCGCGCAAGCGGCGCAAGTTTCTTCTCGTAAATCGAACCAATCGAGGTAACAATTTTACCACAGAAATATTTTCTCAAGCATAATGTTTAGGCGAAAATTTAAAGTAAACGTACAATAAAGTTTTTTTTTAAAAGAAAGAAAGAAAGAAGGCGTACATAGCTTGACCAAGCCGTCAATATTTTAGTAAATAACATTTTGGTAGCGAAAAAAAAATAGATATTTAACATAATTCTAAGTTTAGTGGCGCGTCCACAAAATATGTCCATTAGTTTACTAGCAATTACTAATTTTATTTGTATTCAGTATTAGTTTTTCTATCCAATGACAGGTTTATTTTTATATTTAAGGCAATACTAATATCCTAGTGAAAATCTAAACTTCTGTCCGCGTGAAATTTTAAATTTTGGTGGGAGTAACCTAATCATTCGTATAGAATGAACCTAGATGGACGACGCTACCAACGTTCACTTCGTTTGTATAAAATGTACTCTGTGGTTCAGGCGCTCACCCGCAGCAGTGATAGACGTGTGCTATCCCGTTGTGATTTCCCGCCAAAAACGTAAATAAGTCTTTTCGTAGTAATTGGACAAAAAACCTGCAATTTCGGTGTAATTGTTTTAAAAACGTCTTATGACTAAGTCTGTGTTGTAATTTAAATTTATATTAGAAAGGTTTGGTATGCTTTCAAAATTATACAAATATAAATAGTACATTCTTAGTAGTTTTTTTTAAATAAACATATTCAAAAAGATTCTAATTTTGGTGGTTTTGGTGGTATTCTACCAATCACCAAAATTGCTTAGTTGCACCATAATTAGTTTATAGAGTTACGTACCTCAAAGACAAACAAAAACAGAACCTCATTATAAGATAGCTCGGTTTGGAAGTATAGTATATTTTAACTTTCCTTTTTTTTTTGGATGGGTCATCAAATGACCCCTTCCACTACTTTTACTGACTAAAACCCATCCATGTTCCTTCTTAGCCCTTTGTGTTCCAAGGCCGCGGTATCTCTTGCGAACAGTCCCGCAGCCCCGGCAGGCATCGGCCCTTGTGGACCCCTTCCTTTTTGATGACAACTCTTTGAGGCGCGCGTGGAAAATGAAAACGCGATCGACACGGCCTGTCGGCAGAAGATGGACGCCCGGTGCGTCTCCCGCGGTGGCTGGGACGTGAGGTTCTCTCCCTCTCACGTTCCGCCACCTCCTTCGATAGCATGACTGCTTTGCAGAAGGAGGTGACGGCTTCCATTTCCCTCTCGCTCCGGACCATGGATTGAACCAGGGCTGGACGCGATAGGTCGCCGCCGCCGATCGCCGCTACGAGGACACGGCGGTGCTCCGCCCAAGTTGGACAAACCTCCAGTGTGCTCCACCGTGTCCTCCGGTCGATCCTTACAATGGTATCACCCGGGCGTTTCTTCCCGCCCGATTCGGTGCAGGAACCTCCCAAAACCACCGTGTCCGGGGAGGACCTGCGTCAAGCCACTCCTCAAAGAGGAGACTTATCGCCACTATTGTAGCATGCCCTGCACGGGGTTGCGAAGTCGGAAGGTTGTCAGCAGGAAAAAAATCACAGTTGTTGAATTTCACTCATATCTATGAATTTTACAAACATTACCTACAAAAAATCTGCCGAATTGAGAACCTCCTCCTTTTATAGAAGTCAGTTTATATATCCATATCTAACGGTCAGAACTGGGAGCAATAGGCACATTTTTTCTATATTTATCTTTAACTATCACTAATTACGTTCTACCTTACTTTAGTGTCGTTCATCAAGTTTATTTGTCAGACTATATTTAATATTTTTAACAAGTCATTGGCAAGTATTAGGTACCTATTAAGTAAAAATATTAACGAGTCACGTCAATTAAACCAAAAAAAGCAAACACGTACCAACACTTTTTTTAATATTCTCAGTACTTTTAACTATTTAAAAATAAGTTTTTGTTTCTGTGCTTTTGGTTGTTTTCCAGAAGTGTTTATTCAAAATAATGTATGTTTCTATTTTTACGCACTAGGTTAATACCTAAGCATTAAGATTCGCGACATTACGATTTTTTATAATTCGAAGTTACTTTACAATTATTGTTTGTTTTATTTTTAACATAAAGGAACTGTACGGTAGCTACCAAAGAGTGTGTATGAAACGCACTTGTGGTCCTTATTCCTAGAATTACCTACACATACCTAAAGGGTATAAAAAGGCTCTTAATGAAGCCAAAAGGCACTTGTTCTCATCATGGCGAACGTTTTTTTGTTCTAGACCATACCTGGGAACCTTCTAGTTACGGAGATATTGGGGGTCAAAGTTCCAACTTTTTCACAAGTAGGTAAGTAATTTTTTCAAATACATGTATTTAAGTTTGTATGTATGTTTTTAATTTTTTAATGGCAAATAAATGAAAAAAAAAATAAGAATTTGATTTTAAAATCCTCCACGGCCCCACAAATCCATCCACCAGCACAATGTTTTGAGTGCGGTACACAATTTTACCGTAGAACGTGATTTTTTACTTAAAAAAAAAGTAATTTACCAGCAATAATTTTTGCGTAGGGTTAACTACTTAGTTTGATGTACAGAATGCTTGGTTAACGGCTTTGTGAAGAGTCTGTTTACATCCTGTAGATGTCCACAGGCGTGGTTGAAGAACTGATTTTTTTTAAAAGTAGGTAATAGGCGAGACGACAAAAAAAAACTAATTAGTCCGTCAGTTAGATTATAAAAAAATAATTGACCCGTGTTTTTTCTTTTGTTACGTAAACCAAAATTGACGAAGATGTTTTTTTTTTTTTTTTAATTCTCAATACGTCACTCCTAGGTATAATTTTTACTTAGTTCTGACGTCACGAGCCCACACTCCGGGGTTTTGATGCGTTTTATCTTTGTCAATATTCATTGATTTACAAAAACAAAAAATACTTGTCCATTAATTTCCAATACTCTAACTGACGGACTAAATAGATTTGCAATTTTTTGATACTGTCGTCATGCCTATTTTAAGTGAATTATTAAGCGGAAAATGACGTCCGTTTTCATACCTGTCTATGTGAAAATACTGAAAAAAATCGGTGTACCGAAGAACTTTGTATTCAATTTATTGAAATGTGATTTTAAGCAGACCAACTTTTTTTGCACACTGTAGGTCGGTCCAGGTATCTACGAGTACAGGACCTATAAATGTATCTTCGAACTAGTTACGATTGCGTGATTTAGTTTGTAAACAAGAGGTTAGTGTAGTAGTTATAACAGTTATGTATATTAATGTACCTAACATTACGTATTAATGACTCATCACAAACAACACAGATTACAACACAGTGCAAAGGTTCTAACTCTAAGTCTAGTGAATAAAAACACTTCTTATCCAACTTGTTATTCCTATCAAGTTCCTGTTTTTCTATCAAGCAAAACATGATAATTACTTGCCAATAAAGTTTTTTTTTAATATCCTTCTTATGAAAGGATCCAAAGGATCAAGGACCTACAAAGTTTACTTATATACAGACCGCAGGCTAGGCGCCAAGGTCGGTAAGACTTACTTATTGATCTCCTAATTTCGTAGAATCCGATCTAATCTATTAATTATACCTTAATTAAAATATGCTATTTATAATATTGGTAAGCGTCTTTTGAAAACGACTGGAACTGTTTTTTTTTTTGTTTAATAAAAATACCTAACACAAAAAAAATATACCTCATGTTTCAATCTATACCAACACTAATATTATAAAGAGGTAGTTTGTATATTGGGTGTAATCTTCGTAACTACTGATCCGAATTCAAAAATTCCTTCACTATCGGGAAGCTACATTATCCCCGGGTGTTAGATAGGTACGTTTAAAACGTTTCTGTCAGTTAATTTCCGTACATAAATAGAGCGAAGCCGCGAGCAAAAGCGAAGTAAAAATAAATAGAAAAACCACTGGAGTCCTAGGGTAGTACCTACTTCAGCATCATATAAAGGTATACAATTCGTAGGTATCTTATGTGATACAATAGCTCTCTATAATTAAATTATTACTTACATTCATTAATTTAATGTGAGGAGCTCGTGGCTAAATAATAACAGCCGCTCCGGTCGATCTTTAAGTTAAGCCGTGCTTACCTAGGTTTGTCTGTGGATGGGTGACCACCCTAACATACCGAGTTTCCTCCGTGCCTCGGAAAGCACGTTAAGCTGTTGGTCCCGGCTGTCATTTGTAGATCTTTGACAGTCGTTACAGGTAGTCAGTGGTCCAAAAAGTCTGACAACCAGTCTTACCAGGAGTATCGTATTACCCAGTAGGTACTAACTGGGTTGTGGAGGTCAGATAGGCAGTCGCTTCATGTAAAATACTGACTGGAAGCCGACCCCAACGTAGTTGGGAAAAGGCTTGGCAGATGATGATTTATTAATTATATTAATTAATGTATCTAAGTACCTAGATAGTTATAGAAGTTATTCCGTTCCATTATCGTGTTCCGTTCCCACAGACAAATCGTGAAAACGGTTTTGTGGGGCATTGTAATAAATTTAAGACTTTTGTAAACTTTCATTAATTTAATAAATAAAAAATTAAATTAAAAAAATCAACCCAAAATTGTGAGTAATCTAATGAACAATCAAACCAAACCGACTTACTCCGACTTATTCCTTTCCAGACGATCTGCTACGTCCCAAAATCATCCATTCCCTTTGTTTTCAAAATTAAATAACACTTAATACAATAACCCTCAAGTGATCCGAGTAAATCCGTAACAACTTGCAGTAATATAAAAAATTCTGTCGCGTACAAAATTAAATTTCTTTCTACAGGGCATTAGGCACGATTCTTTTCAATCTCAGTATAATCGCAATTTAATTTCAGTTTCGAGCCGCGACTTCTGTCCTATCTCGTTTCAATGCAAATTGCCACAAAACGCTTGACGACTGAATTATTTAATCGAACTCGAGGGCTCTTTGAATGGTTTTCTTTTTCAGGGAATGTTACACTTACATAATGTCTAGAATGAATATTTTGTGTGGCAGTAAAAGAATTAGAGAGGATTTCAATTTTTCTGAAGTTTACGGAGCAATCGGCGCGATATAAAGAAAGTTGAAGTTAGGTATTTAGATCTGCGGGCCTGTGGACTTTCGGCTAGCCCGCCGTCCGTCCGTCTCATGACGACAGGCCGTGTCGACGGCGCGTTCGTGTTCCACGCGCGCCTCAAAGAGAGTCAGCAAAAAGGAAGGGGTCCGCAAGGATCGATGCCTGCCGGGGTTGCGGGACTGTTCGAAAGAGATACCGTGACCCCGGAACACAAAGGGCGATGAAGGAACATGGATGGGTTTTAGTCAGTAAAAGTCTGACACTCCCTCCTGCTCCGCCCAGAGCGGGAGAAGTCATTTGATGATTTCCCATCCGAAAAAAAAAAAAAAAAAGGTTTTTAGATCTTACAATTATGTAAGTAGTTAGATATTGGTATCGATTCTGTTGTGCACAAACTAAACTTTATTTAGGCTATTGCTATCTTTTACTAAAAAAAGTCAGTGCGAGAAAAGGACGGCTATAGCTATGAACTAAGTTAGAGATGTCAAACTAGTTTATGCCTTGCGCTTCACCGTGTTTTTAGTCCACATGTTTTTACGTGCACCCTTCATTTGTATGGAAATATTAGTTCCAATTTAATTTGACAGCTCTAAATTACGTCAGTCTCTTTCTCGTATATAATAGAGAGAAAAAGATAGCAATAGCCTAAATTAAGTTTAGTTTGTGCAGGATCGACACCATTGATAAACAGGTTGGGAGGGTCATTTTTTTTTTTTAACTCCTCTTTAATGCAATCTGTCCTGAGACATTCAGCAATAGGTAGATGATGGTTCCTGATCTTGCACAGTATGAAGCCACTGCCTCTCCGATCGGCATTACAGCTTATTCATGCTGGTTGTAAATATTTTATTTATTATTTATTTTTTAAATAGAAATACCCTGTTTTAAATAAAAAAATTAAACTATTTTTTCACAATTTAATATACCGTAACAAAAAGATTTCGAGTTTTCAAAGTGATCGCATACTTTTTTTGATGTGTGTATACAGATACTATCAGGGTGGAAGCATTGAGCTATTCATCATCATCATCATCATCATCATCATCATCAGCCTATAATGTTCCCACTGCTGGGACACAGGCCTCCTCTCAATGAGAGGGAATGGGCTATAATCCACCACGCGAGCCCAGTGCGGATTGGTAGATGTCACATGTCTTTGAATTTTTGGTTCTAGGACATGCCGGTTTCCTCACGATGTTTTCCTTCACCGTTTTGAGAGCAGTGGTGATGAAATAAATTACACAAAGTAATGCGCCTGTCTGAGTTCGAACCCACGACCTTCTGTTCGTAAGTCGGGGCCACCACCACTGGGCCACCGCTGCTCTCCATTGAGCTATTACTACTACGTATAGAGAAGACAGTGCGAACAAAATCTGTGCGCAGTGCGGGGGGCGGCTAACCCCGTATATATAATGCTGTGGCGAGCAAGCGACTGAGTGAATTGCAGCCAGCTGACAGCATTTGAACGGAGCACAGATTTTGTTCGTGGTGTCTTCTCTATACGTAGTAGTAGTAATAGCTCAATGGATGATAATGAAAGTAAGTAGGTAGGTACCTACATTATGTAGATTTCTTAAAGTAAGTATTGAGATTCTGGTTGATAGGTTTGTGAAATGAACAAAGTAAGTTGTTGGGGTATGTATGTGAGTGACGCGGCGTGGCAGCCAGAGAAACACATGAGACTTAATTAACACTTTGTATTGTAATAACTCAATATGGATTACATGATGCATGTCGTCGTAAGAGCTGTGGTGGCGGAAGAGAACCATAGATAATAATCATTCACAGACTACAAATTAGTTGTCATATGAATATCGACCACAGAGTATTTATACATTTATGTGCTGGACACACCATAACAAGTGATTATATTTCCATTTTTATTGGTGCCTGTAGGTAGGTAGGTACGGTCGAACATGCTATTTGGTATACATTTTACAATGTAATTTGTTGGTTAAACTGTATACCAAATAGCTTGTTCGACCGTACCTATCTATAGAAATACCTGTAGATGGCAATTAGGTAGCTTAGCACACCTGCCTACCTACTGTCAGACAGGTCAAGAGATGTCAGCAAATTAATTTAATTTGCTACCGATCAGTGCGGAAATCGAAGAGAACCTAGGACTGTCATTTCCGAACGAGATCTAGTTATTAAGTTCTAGGAAATTACAGCTTCTACTTACCAGGTAGGAAATTACAATATAATTATTTTGCTTTTATTAGCTTCCTGTTATGTCGTGTTAACTAGTTAATTAAAAGTAGGTAAACATAAAATAATAACGGGTTATAAAGAATAAATAGACCAATTTTGTTACAATGTCAGCATTCACGTTACTATTATGATTCTCATTTTCTTCGTCACCGTTATCATAAACAGTCACACTTCACCCACAAATGAGCCTATCTAGATCAGTTTTTGTAGAGATGTCATTGCTTAAGATAAATTAATTAGGTACAGAATCAGGCGTACTTTGCATAACATTCAGTGTCATCGTCATCGCTTGATTGTCAAATTCCACGCTCTTGTACATAGACGGTGCTGTCGGTGAGAGCAGCGGTGGCCCAGTGGTGGCGGCCCCGACTTACGAACAGTAAGTCGTGGGTTCGAACCCAGACAGGCGCAATACTTTGTGTAATTTATTTCATCACCACTGCTCTCAAAACGGTGAAGGAAAACATCGTGAGGAAACCGGCATGTCCTAGAACCGAAAATTCGAAGACATGTGACATCTACCAATCCGCACTGGGCCCGCGTGTTGGATTATAGCCCATTCCCTCTCATTGAGAGGAGGCCTGTGTCCCAGCAGTGGGAACATCATAGGCTGATGATAATGATGATGATGTAGGTACCTATTATAGCTGGTACTCTGCCCAAAGTGCTCTACTTGCTGTCAGACGACAAATATTCCTACTTGTCGCTTGGAGGCTTCTCGATCAGTTTTTTCCACCTGTGATCAAGTGCCCAATGCTAAAATATGCGATACTTTTGTTACCAAACTCTTTTGGGAAGAACCTATCTTATCTACATAACTAAGAAATTTAATCAAGACCAAGTCTAAAAGGCTTGTATGACCCTTTTGTGGCCTTCCCACAGGTGCAACGTTTTATCAAGAACTTAACGACCTCCTAGATGATATTTGGGCCAAGAATGGTTTCATAAGATACTAGCTGTCGCCCGCGACTTCGTTCGCTTGGAAATTTTGCAGTCTTGTGTGTGTGAATCCTTCTCCAAGATATATAATCTATCTCCTTGCTAAATTACATTACTTTACGTTACTTTCGCATTTATATTATTAACTAGTAGGTATAGATGCATGAAATCAGAACTCGTTAAATACACAATTAATATAAAATCTGATTGACAAAAACAATGCTCTAGAGTTGTAGATTATTGACGTCTATTTAATTCATTAAAATATACTTCACTGTAGTTACAGTTAGAAAAATTGCTAAAAACGGCCGTTTTTTTCCATTTTGTATCTATAACGACAGCGAGCTATGTTTCAATGAGTTAAGCAGATGTAAATAATTTAGAAGACCAAAAGATTGATTTTGTGAATCAGATTTTATATTAATTGTGTATTTTTCTGATTTTTTTACTAATGAGGCGCTAGTGTGCATGGGGGAGCCCCTTAAGCGCTGAACAGGACGATACTGGACAAATTTCTAACAACCAATCAAGGCAGCAACCAATGGACAGGATGCATTTCAGGGGGCATTTTTGCGCGGGAGATAAAAAGAATATTGTCTGCTTACCGCCTTACCGCTTAAAGGTGTTAAAACTTCGCCACTTCCATTGCTTCGTCGGTGCACCGATAGCGCAGATGTCTTTTTGGCTACATGTCTTGGGGCTCTGCGGACAGGATTAGAGGTGAAGCATAGTTTGCGAGTTTGCGACACACTTCCAGAACCGCCCCGTGCTGGTGTTCAGTCGAGATAGCACCACTTAGCGAAATTACATAGCCAACATCTTCTGATCTTCCCACTTGAAGTCAACTATTGATACGACATAAAGTACCTAGTGATGCTGATTATCTTTGTAGTGCTGTATTCAGTAGCAATTTAATATTACAATGTGCTTAGGCTAACATAAATCATAGTACTAAGTAGTACAAGGTATTCAGCGGTATAATGGTTAGAATGGAAGCCGAACGCATCATAGTTGGGAAAAGGCTAGACAGATGATGAACAACGTACGTTTCACAACCTGCCAATCATCTACAGGCTGTAAACAACCTCATCACGAAGCCGTCAACCAAGCATTCTGTACATCAAACTATGTAACTTTACGCAATAATTATTGCTGGGAAACGAAACTTTTTTTTTTGGAAGAAAACTCATGTTTTATGGTAAAACTTAATGTAACGCACTCAAAAAATTGTGCTGATGGATGGATTGAATAATACGGGGGTCGTGGAGGTGTTTAAGGGCCGGCGCACATGTGGCGGAGATATGGCGCCATATGTGCGCCGGCCCTAAGAAGTAATAGATACCTAGGTCAGCAATTTCCTTCAAAATCTTTAAGATTATGATTAAAAGTGTACTTATTACGCAATCGTACGCAGCACACGAACGCAGCACAGGGGTCCCGACAGCACCCCTGTGCTGTCGGGACCCTCATCCAACAAAACAATTACCCCAGAATGGAGTATGTCAGGAAAGTTTATTAATTAAATAAAAAACCAAAGTGAACCACAAAAGTTAGATCAATTTAATTAATTGTAAATATATTTTTTGATTTATTAGCATTAACCCTTTTGCCTAAATTGGTCATCACAATTTACAGTACATAGACAAAAATAACGATCTAAAGTACTAGAGACCATACAATTCCAAAAACAATAATTTACAATCGATTTAACCAATAGTCGAGACCAAAATTATCTTAAATTATAATACATAAATGGCAATACTTGACTTAAATACAAACTACGATCCGAAGTACGAAGGTACGTTTTTTTTTAAAATACGTACAAATTGGTAATGTATGTAAATCTAAAATCATAGATACTTTTTTTTAGGTGATAGAGGTATATAAAATACAATATTATAATAAATCGCCACAAAAAATAGAAAGGGGTTTGAATTATGTGTCCTACCTCACCTCCGCCATTTTAGTTTATTTTCAAAAGAGCAGCATTAAACCTCCGCCCGTCTTCATGAATAGCTGGTATAAAAAGTTTTTTAAAAGGCAATTTATTTCTTTTTTTTTACATTTCGGAATGGCGACGCGTCGCTGCTTTAGAAGATTTTGTCACATACAATCCTGTTTTGTATTGATGCCAGCTATTGGTTAATACAGGATTTATGCTAGGCTAATAAAATCAAAGTGGTACTGATGGTGCCATTAGTGACTAGGTTCTAACTTTGATAGCCTAGACCTCAGAAGCGTGATGCTTTAGAAAATTTTGTCAGTTTATACAAAAGTAGATTGTTTTAATACCAGCTATTAATTAATGCATGGCTACTATTTTGAAAATAAAATGGCGGGTGTTAGACAGTCCAGGCTTCATACATAAATATTCCAACGTATCCCCATGGAAAGTACTTAATTGGAACGCAATATATTGTACATTAAAAAAGTTAAAACCTAAACCTAATAAGTTAGCGATTATATCACTATATAGTCTGCGCCAGATAAGTACGAATTAAAGGTCATTCAAGGCTCTTTTCTTAATTTCGCTGCGTAGGTACCCCGACAATATGAATCATTTTTTATTACTAAAAAAGGTAAGGATCACGATAAAGGTAGTTTCGGGACAAGTTTACCTATGTAATTATTTCTGTTTTCGGAATTATGTATTTGAATAAATGTCTGCGGGTTAATGACCTTTAATTCCTACTTATCTGGCGCAGGCTATAATAATAGTCACAGTAAAGAAAGATTTAGGACTTAGTATTCCCACTTCACTCAAAGATTTAAAATACTTAGAAAAAGTAATTGCACTTAAGAGAAGAGTAACCTCAAACATCTTGCATTAGTTTATGGCAAGAGTGATGGTTAGTAAAAATACACAAAATACGCAAATTCATTATTTAAATATTTGTGCAGTGTCTGAATTTATAAATATTTTTTTAATAAAACGACAAAATGTTTATGAAATACATAAGCTAAAGGAGTCTACTACTAAGGAGGAATCTACCCGATCTTTTACATTTGTTTTCAGAAAAAAAAAACTGTAAACAAAATTAAGCGTAGTCAAAATACATTCATTCTAATAACACCATACAAATATTAAGTACTTATGTCTACTTATAATACCACGTAAAAAATATCATTCCTTTTTGAAGAAGATGACTTCGACAAACTGCCATTTCGTTAAGGATATTTTTGAAAACAGGAATAGCAATAAAAAAAACGTCGATTACTTTAGGTCCATATTTTTCTTGCTAGGCCTGTTGAAACTGTGATAACTAAATAAATTTAATAGTTTTGTTCTTTCACTAAGTGTTTATTTTACTTTCTTTCAGCTGCCATTGTTCTTTGCTAAATAAAAACCTTACCGAGAGAGGTCGCTAAGTCTTTTGTTTTGTCGCTTTTCATTCTAGATGACTTTGACAATTGACAAACACCCAGTGGTCTCTCGCGATTTATCTAGAAAAGAACCCGATTATTTATTTATTTGCTCTCATGCACAAAACCAACCGCGAAGATTGCGTTGAAGAGCTGTTACTATCAGTAGAGAAATTCACCCTTAGGGTCCTTGCGCACTACGCGGCCAAGACCACGACTTTTGGCCCCAGAAGCGACTTTTAGTCGAAACCAGGATGACAATTTGGTCGCACGAACGGACGTCCGAACAGTTTGGTCAAGATAGCGTCTGGTCTTACGACAAGTCGTGGTAGCGGCCGCGTAGCGTGTGAGGTCGCTACAGGTGAATTTCACTACTGATACTGACAGCTCTTAAACGCGGATTAAAGGTAGTAGCCCACATAAACGACTCCGCTCCCACCCGGCAAAAATAATATAATTCAAATATGGGCTTTATATTATATTGCTCTTTAGATATACTTAAAATTATAATGGTATCGGAAGATATATTTGGTCAAAACCTGCTGAGATTTATCCAGAGGGCACAAATAATTATTCAAAAAGGTGTTCAACTATGAACATTGTCGTGTTCAATTATAATAATAATATTTATTTTTACTGGGTAAACTTATTTATTTTATATTGTGTTATTCTATTTTATGAGTTTTATTGTATGTTTTCTATATTGTATGTATTATAACATCGTATTGGACGAGTCTGTAATGATGCTATAATTGGTGGTAAATAAATAAAAATAAATATTTGAATTATATTCCTTTTGCCGGGTGGGAGCGGAGTCGTGTAACTGGGCTAAGACCTTTAGTGTGCTGGTCGCGGTCAGATTCCTTAGTCAAAAGCGTATTAAGAGTAACGTATAAATTAAAGCTTAATGCTAATTAAAATACTGTAATATCATGATACATACTAAGCGTGAATACTTATGTAAAACGTCTTCACGACAATATTAAATACGGCAAAAATGTTGATTAGAAAATTTAAAAGGTGCCAGAATACTGATTGATATTTATAATAGTGTATATTTACAAAAGTTACAGTTGGCTACCAAAGTTAGAAACGTTTCAAATATTAATTCTAAAAGTATTAAAAAATATTTTGGCAATAACTTTTTTGAAAAATTTGAGATCAGTTTATAGGATTTAAATGATATTCATTTGATATGCATTATTATTTTAAGAAAAAATATCGTTTAAGAAATGTTTCTAACTTTAGTAGCATAAACTGATCTGAAAATACTTTGATGTAAACAATACTTGAAGTGTTGAAAAAAAATAATTTCATACATATTTCCTTCACAAACATTAGCATTAGTCCATAAAAATTGTGAGAGTGTAATTTTAAAAGTGATATTAAAATATTTGACTAATCCTACTACCTGCCTATCTACTCAGACTTATATAAAAATAAAACACTACTCTTTTAGAGTAAACAACTAGTTTAAATACCACAATGCCCCGAATTGAGTAATTCACAATCTATCACACTACATTTTTCGAATTTTGGTATGAGTTATTATCAAAATTATTTACAAAAGAATACCTAGAATAATTCTAATGGTTTTTTTTATTTGGGCGACATTTACATTGCTATAAGTCGCTCAAATCAAAATTAATCTTATTCTTAATGACACAAAGTTGATTTACAGTTGGCCTACATTGATTACTACAGTGGCCAGCGCATCAAGTTAATACAAACACAAATTTTCTCATTCGAGTTTGAACTTACCCACCAACATTTTATGGTTCAAAATCATTTGAAAAAATTTAACAGTTTATGGTTACTTGATGTGCTGACTGTACATGATTTTCCCCCAACACTACTCAAACAAAATATTGTTACACAATGATGTCGATTCTGTTGTGCACAAACTAAACTTAATTTAGGCTATTGCTATCTTTTTCTCTCTAATAAAACGAGAAAGAGACGGACGTAATTTAGAGCTGTCGATTTAATTCCAACTAAATTTGACAGCTCTAAATTACGTCCGTATCTTTCTCGTTTTATTAGAGACAAAAAGATAGAGATAGCCTAAATTAAGTTTAGTTTGTGCACAACAGAATCGACAGCAATATCAAATTAAATTACCTAAAGAAACTTCTCAGACGTGAAGACTCGATGGAACAGGTTTGCGGAGTTTTCTAGCCAATTAAATCTGATTCTGTTTAAACAATATGACAATAGAAATTATGTAGCCCAAACCCTTTTACTAGTAGATCACTTACTTATTAACTACTTACTATAAGAAAATCACACTTGTAAAGACTTTTTAGTAATGGATTATTTGCATTGAAAGCAGATTTAACAATGCAGAACTTTCGAGAAAAATATTCGTTCTCGAGTTGTTTCGAATATTTCATTTCATTGTTAAAAAGTTTCACAAACGATTCAAATTACCTATACACTGAAATTAATATCACTTATTCAATACAGGGTGCAAAACAAAACTGAAAATGATTGGAACAATCCTAATTGTACCAATTTCTTTCACCATAATGATAAATAGTTAGGTACAATACTTTTTGTGCTTTGAGATCGGAATCGAGACTACTTGTTTTACAGTTCGCATACACCCTGTATTATAATATCTTGCGCACATAGCCAAGTCCAACATGGCATGCTTCTATTGGCTCACAACAATATGTGCATTTTTGTGAGCCAATAGAAGCACGCCATGTTAATATAAAAGATTATGCAGCTAAAGAATAATTTACTTATTTACCCCTTGTATTTTTGACGCTCCGATGTTTTATTGCGCACTGGATTTCCAACTATCGGTATTGTTGAGAATACACAGCGCATCAAAAAAGCATTATATTGGATTTTCAACTCTCGCCGCTAAGCAGAGCGTAGAAAATCCCGTGAGAACGAAGGCTATATCACCAATTTTTCTACTTACGAAGACTCCTCTTCAACCAACGCAGTCTGAGACAAGGAGATCTGCTGCGACCTCGGCATTCTTCTCACACAAAAGGTTTTAATACAAGGAGCGAGTAAATACAAGATTACACCTGCTGCTATCACAGACACTGCACATAGTGCCCATTGGGCAGTTTTTATAGATGTCGCTGTCTCTCCAACTGGTCTTAGGAGTAAGCAAGTAGTTTTGAGTGAGAAAGAGGTATTGTATGGACCTGTGATGCGAGCGTTGGCGCCGCAGTCTGAAGTTTGGAAGCCGATCCAGCCGGCTGATCTGTTGAAAGTTACCTGAAAATATGTAACATTATTTTATGGAGATATATTTATTTCACTATGTTGAAATAGGGTAGACGACAAAAAAAACTAATTAGCCCGTCAGTTAGATTATATTATTCCCGTATTTTTTCTTTTGTTACGTAAACAAAAACTGACGTAGATACGACGCTTTTAAAATTCTCAATACGTCTCGACTTGGTATAATTTTTAGTGCGTTCTGACGTCACGACACCCCACTCCCGAGTTTTGACGCGTTTTATCTTTGTCAATATTCATTGATTTACAAAAACAAAAAATACGTGTCCATTATTTTTCAATATTCTAACTGACGGACTTTTTTAATTCTTCTTGACTGGTTTTAACATGTTTGTGTATGCGAAGAGTGTATTTGATATCTTGCATCGACGGGAAGTAATTAAATTGATTTACCATAGGTCCGTACCTGCTTCAGTGACTATCAAATTCTGGAATATTCTTATACATTTCAACCACCTTATCTGTGCAGGCGGGAAAACACAGAACTAAAATAAATGTACCAAGTTTGACATATATCGATGCAAATTTTATTGACAAGCAACGCAACCTTGAACTGCACACTAAAAGTGGTCGTACTATTCAGTTCTTTTGTCACTTGAATAGCATCGATAAAGGAGTATTGTTGGTAGACTTTGGGAATACTTTCGGAAAAATTTATTTTAAAACCGGACAAGAGCGAGTCGGACTCGCGCGTGAAGGGTACAGTACCATCGTAGAGGGCAGCCCTCTTTAATTTTAAATTTATTTTGTGTTATAGCGACAACAGAAATACACATTCTGTGAAAATTTCAACTGTCTACATATTACGGATAATAGGATACAGGCCGCTGACAGACAGATAGACGAACCTACGGTCTCGTTGGTTAGTCTTCGGTAATGGAACCTTAAATAATACCTATCGCAGCCGTGAGGCACACAGCACATACTATGTTATCCTCTTTATTTTGTATATTTTATTTATGTGTGTGCTTCAATAACTGACGTCAATAAATATTTTTCTTTCTTTCTCAGTCTGCCACGCGCCAATAGACACATAAGTAGATGAAAACAGAAAATGGTCGAATTTTGTTTACCTGCAATCCTTCCATAGCAGTATACCCTATTACTGTCTCCGTCCCGCCGGAGTCCAGCCCTAGTTTATAGCAGTACGTGGACACCGTCCCTGTCGTATCACTGCTGTTGTGAACACCGACTACTAACATGTAGTTCTGTAAACATAAAAAGGCAGTTTTAATCTCAACACTATGACACATCATAAACTACCGTTGCGAATGGGTGTAGAATCAATTATATTTGCTTTGTTTTAAAGTTTGACGTTCAAAAGTGCCTTTTAATAACCTAATTGAAATAAATAGTTTGACTTTGAAAAAACATGAGCTTTTGACAAAGTGATTAAAAAATGTGGAAAACTCAATGTATAAGATACACTATTACATTATAAGATGTGCTTGCTGTAAAACAGGCAATCATTGTTCATCAGAAGTTACTTTTAAACGTTGGTGTGTGCTAGCTGACATTTGATTAACTTGCTGGATTATTTGTAGTTAACTTACACAGTATTGAGTAAAATCTGGTTCTTCTAACCAAACAGACAGATGTGTTGCTGGGGAGTTTGTTTCGCCACTTATTCTTCCCAGCTAAAACACTAGGCCGTGTCGAAGGGCGGGCGTTTTAGGAGACTGTCTCTTGTAAACTTTGACGGTCATAAAGTGCTGATTATCAGCCTAATTTAAATAAATGACTTATGATTTTTTGGGTTCGAACCCAGACAGGCGCATTACTTTGTGTAATTTATTTCATCACCACTTCTCTCAAAACGGTGAAGGAAAACATAGTGAGGACCGGCAACCGGCATGTGCTAGAACCAAAAATTCGAAGACATGTGACACCTACCAATCCGCACTGGGCCCGCGTGGTGGATTATAGCCCATTCCCTCTCATTGAGAGGAGGCCGTGTCCCAGCAGTGGGAACATTATAGGCTGATGATGATGATTTTACTCATAACTCGTACTCATTGTCATTTTGTGAAATAAACAAATTAAGTAGGCGAAGCAGGAAAGCTATTTTTATATTTGTTTATTTTACAAAATGATAAAAAATATTTTCAAATAGCCTTTAGCCAATATGCCAGTAATATCAGTTGAACTTACCTTTGGTGGTATCTCCAATGTGAAGTACTGGTTATCTGCATCAGCACTAAGAAGGTCTATTGCCAGCCATGGTAACGTCCATACTTGAGGCTCCGGCCAACAGGCAGCCTGAAATAACATAACTTAAACACTGTTTTAAGCTTTCACGGCTTAAAACAAATAGTAATCACGGAAGATATCCCGTAAGTGACAATATAAGTTTAACATAACATCACGCCTGGTAATACTCGAAGGACAAGGCAGCGGCGTACCTAATTGTACAACTACATTTAGCCAGCTATGTTCAAACCCCATGTAATAGGGGGCGAGCTTATGGCCAACAAGCCAGACTCTGTGGATCTCTCTCTACGGATAAATTCCTGATGGAAAAACCCTATCCCATAACCCAGGGCCTCGTGCACAGCAGTCGCACTCGGGTGGATCTTTGGGTTCAGCCGTGCTTGACTAGACCCCACGACCCGACCCGACCCATAGTTGGGAACAAGCTAGCCAGATGATGAATGCAATCTCTTTCGGGTCTACGGCCTTAGTGGCTTTTTACATGTTAATATTATCATCATGCATGAGGTTGTGGGTTCAAATCCGAGAAAGACCAACATAACACTTTCAATGAATATGCACTTTCTAAGTTTATCTTGGACATCACAGACATCGGTGAAAGAAAACATCGTGGGGAAAACTACACTTTAATTTAATATAAGTCTGAAATAACCAACCCGTCTTGAGCAAGCGTGATGATCAATACTCGTGCCTTCTCTGTATGAAAAGAGGCCTTTGCCCAGCAGTGGGTCAGTAATAGGTCGCTAATATTTGTTAAAAGTATAATCATGTAGTACCAAACTCACTACTATGAACGATGCGAGGTCGCGACCAAGGAGGCGGCGTACGTATGTCGCTGGCCGGTGCTGCGGCACTCTATTTTTTTGACTTTTCATGGTGTCTGTCACTTCTTACGATAAATTTTTCATGTCGCTTTATAATATTATTTTCATAATTACATGTGTTAAAATATTTTCCAATGTCATTGTAAAGTTTGTAAATTGTACATACATTTTCATGTATACAGGATGTTAAAGTAGTCGCGTGCCATAGCTTAGGGGTGAGTTCAGTATCGATAAAGGAACCCGATAAAAATATAGAAAAAATCCAAAAAAATATTGAAAAAATTAAAACGAAAAAAACAATTTTGAAAGATCAACCTAATTTAGTACCGGTCTACTAACTTAAAATAGCAATCGTTTAAAATTAAAATTATTTTATATTGCTATTTTAAGTTAGTAGATACTAAATTTGGTTGATCTTTCTATTTTTTTTTTTTTTTTCGGGTTCCTTTATCGATACCGAACTCACTACTAAGCTATGGCACGCGACTACTTTAACACTACACCTAACTCCGAGTTTTTATTCCTGCTCTCCAATCAACTATCGCCCCGGTTGCTCAACACCTTCCATATATTGAGAAGCCCGCTATTCGCGCCTTCAATCATATTATTATTTACCTCTCTCCTATTCCAGAATTCATCCAATATAAGCACCTGAGATTTCCTAAATTCATTCTTCAGCTCGTCGACAACCTGAAACATGTAATTTTACAGAATTAAAACACGGCTGGCCCATTGAGACCTGTGATGACACTGAGATCTGTGATTTTTTTAATTTTAATCTGGTTGTTTTTTTTTAATTGAAATCTTGTTTAAAAGCAAATTATAATCAACCTTGAACCTAATGCTTTAACAATAAAGTTGAAAATCTATAGCAGCTTGATGTGCTGGCGTCTGCACCATAAACTTGCAGCAAGTCAACTTGGTGTTTTATTTAGTAATTTGATAACAGTGCAAGTTGAATATAGTCGATTTACTTGTGCGATTTAATGGGTCTTCATGCAAAATATACGTATAAAATACAGACAGGGTGTCCGCATTTTACGTCGTACAGACAAAAATAAAATGAATAAAATAATCTTTTCGTGGTATAAATCATAACATACATACATCTCACCTGAGATCCTCGAAGGGTTAGGCAGAGCTGTACCTAATAGTGCACCCACATTTTGTCAGTTATGTTTGAAGTCTTAAGCAATAAGAGGCGAGTCTATTACCATCAACCGGGCACAAATTCAGACTCCGTAGCTGCTACTAAGAAATTCCTGATGGAAAACCCAATTACACCGCCCGAACCGGAAATCGAACCCAGGACCTCACGCTCAGCAGTCGCGCTTGCGAACCCTTGACCAACGAGGCAGTATAGTGGTATATATTTTGTATGTAAAGGTATTAATAAAGGTTGTAAAAAGTCCCTTAACGAAGCCGAAAGGCATTTGTACTCTCTGTCATTGCGATCAGTTTTTTGTTCTAGACCATACCTGGGAACCTTCTGGTTACGGAGATATTGGAGGTCAAAGTTCCAACTTTTTCACAAGTTTAAAAAAAATAAATTTTTATAATGTAAGATTTTCACTTTAAACACCTCCACGACTCCCGTACTATTCAATCATCCAATGTTTTGAGTGCGTTACATCGAGTCCTAACGTAAGACGTGATTTTTCACCCCAAAAAAAAGTTGTTTCCCAACAATATTTTTTGCGTATTACTCGTAGTTACTTAGTTTGCTGTACAGAATGCTTGGTTAACGGCTTCGTGAAGGTTCTGTTTACACCCTGTAGGTAAGGTAAATTATGGATTACCTGTCTAAACAATCTATTCGGCAATTTAATTTGCGTAGTTCCACTATCCACAATGCTCTTCACACTATTCAGTTCCACGCACATATCTTCATCAGGTTCTTTCAACTTATCTTCAACTAAAACCTCTTTTGTTTCAGAGGCCATTGACTTCATCACTCTGATTGCAATGACACCTACTTCGTACCATCGTTGACGTAACACTGGGGTCCGGAATGTTTTGTTGGTATTTGAATTTGGTGTGCGGTCATCTGTAATAAAGATGGACAAACTCATGTTTTTTTTTTGTCTAGAGATGGTCAGCGCCGCCGAGGCCGGACAGAAAAAGGTGACGTAACGACCTGGACAAGTGGACCAACTATTGTGGTATCACAATAGTTGGTTCGAAGTGGCGCCGTACAAGAATTCATGGAAAGACTTGGGGAAGGCCTTTGTCCAGCAGTGGGACAACCTGGGCTAGAGAAAAATAAACAATAACCTATTTACATAGTGCAGCTGAGCAGAGAGCTGTGGTGGCATTTGCTGCTCAGTGGTAACGACCCCGACTTACGAGGGTGTCAGGAGTCGATACGGGAGTCAGGCGGAGATTGATTTATGTAAACACTGTTTTAAGCTTTCACAGTTTAAACCTAAACCCGCGATCATGACGCTTGCAACAGCGTCGAAATATCAGGGGCTATAATCACGGAAGCTGTCCCGTAAGTGACAATGGTGTCGATTCTGTTGTGCACAAACTAAACTTAATTTAAGCTATTGCTATCTTTTTCTCTCTAATAAAACAAGAAAGAGACGGACGTAATTTAGAGCTGTCAAATTTAGTTGGAACTAATATTTCTATACTTGTGAAGGGTGCACGTAAAAACATGTCGACTAAAAACACGATGAAGCGCAAGGCATAAACTAGTTTGACATCTCTAACTTAGTTCATAGCTATAGCCGTCCTTTCCTCGCACTGCCTTTTAGTAAAAGATAGCAATAGCCTAAAATAAGTTAAGTTTGTGCACAACAGAATCGATACCAATATAAGTTTACTTTATGTAATTTATAAATATCATCACCACTGCTCTCAAAACGGTGAATGACAGCATCGTGATAAAACCGGTGCTGGTGTCGTATTAGCGGGGCGCAGAGGACGCATCGTCTTGACTGTACAATGCGCAAACCGTCACTCGCAGCTAACTTCCGAGCCGCCATTAAGTTTGGACAGAACTATAAGTAGTAGTTAGTATGCATGGATTTATTTATGGCATTGTAGCATCTAACTTACAAGGTCTATAACGAGTGGTTTTGTAGTCAAGAGATCATAAATGACGTAATGGGTCATCATCACTTGCATATAATGTTGACAAGGTCTTTTAAGTTTGCACTAGTCGACGGCTCGACTGGTGGGCGTGGCGAATATGCATGCTATTTAGTAAAGTTTTTAATTTATTTATTATTCATTTATCTAGTTTGAATTTAATTATTTATATATTTATTTAGTCAAATATACGACGATTTATAAAGAAAATGAGTGCGTAAAATTTCATAAATTGGTCTTTGGGCGTATATTAGATATTATGGAAAAACTACTGGATACACAAAACTACTACTACTACTGGTCACCTCAAAATAAATTATTTGAACGTTTGAATAAATTATCTATCCCTGTACGATTTTATTTTTTCATTTTCATACTACATAAGTTATTTATTTACACACAAAAATTTGTTAAAATTAGAGTTAAAATATGGAAGTTTTGGCGCTCATAACTTCCAAACAAATATTATTTTTCCAATTCTGCTTTCATACAGGGCTAGATAATGACAAGACCAGTTGATACAATTTTTAGTTTTAAACCTATATCGTCAAACAGACGAGTAATCACCATACGTGTGTATGGAAGAATGACCGACTAGTGTAGGTAACCGTAACACTAACAAATGTTTTATAGCAATTACTGTTTGCTCGGTTATAATAGGTAATCTCCGGAAGTGCGGCACTCAATGTTGTCTTTCTTGTTTAGATTTAAGTTGTTTTTTTTTATATATTGCGAGTACCAGTGGCATGTGAGAATTTTCTTTCTTTTTTTATAAAAAAAAGTATCCCTAAAAATAGTTGACTTTTATCCCAAGTCACGAACAGGAACTAGTAAAAATATGTATACTTACTTCAAATTAAAAGTCACATTGGTACTTACCAACAACATTAAAATAACCATAATGCGTTGTATTTGTCGTGCTTATTGGTCCACAGAGTTTCAAATGGAATGACATTGGTTTGTTCACGTTGCGGTCCAGGGCATCCAGCCAGGATTCGACTGAGCCCGACTCGCCCCAAGCGCCAACTGGCATATACGCTAGTCCAAGGAGACCCTGGAAATTATAAGGTGACTAGATAAGATATTGTTTTGTTTTAATTCAGTAAGAGAACTGGTTGATGGGATAAAATCTACCTATTCGAACTGCAATGTAAAGCAACAAATGACTACTTAAGTACAATACTTTTAGAGTTACGTTAACAACGACTGCCTAAAGATCACTATGATTTTGACAGGTACAATAAACTAAATATCAACCTTAATGCAACTTGTATAAATATCATTCTGATTTTGAAGATATTTCAATTTCAGAGACAAAGATTGAAAACAAAAACTTATTATGAAATGTCTTTCTTTGAGGCTCGTAATTAGAGTTAAGTGCATTATAACTACCGGCACAAGTACTCTTCTTTGTATGTGCATAAGGTAGGTGATGATGTTTTTTATTACACAGGGGCATAGAATAATCATAATTCTTCACACTGATCTAAGTGCTCTTCTTTCTGTTTGTAAATCATAGTTTTTGTTTTGTAGCTTTTGACAAGCTTAAATGTTATCACTAGAAAAAAATAAGAGTTTTTTACCCTACCATCGACATTATGAAATTCTATTGATAGATGAATTTCGGTCTAATTTCGACCATATTGCGACCACTAGTAGGTACACGTTTTGATAGTTCACCTAACATTAAAAAGTAAATTTATTAAGAGTATTAATAAACATAATACTCGTAGGGGCGCGGCGATACTAAATTATACGTCTGACGCACCCTGAGCGGTCAGCCTTGATAAAAAACATTACCACAACATGAGTTATTCTGCCAAGTTATTCCAGTTCGTGTCGATTCAAAAGAAGTTGATTAACTTGTGAACTAGCTTTTCTCCGTGGTTACGCCCGTGTTTTAGCCAAAATTATCCAACGGGAATGTACCGTTATTTAAAAAATAATCTACGTCGTAACTTCTAAATCAGGATAATTATGGTCTATCAGTGTGTAAAACTTAATCGAACCGCACGTTTTCAGCAGTTACGTTACCGCCGTTACATAGCAGACAGATACAGTTACTTTCACATTTATATGTATTAATAGGTTTGGATGGACTGACTACAACTATATTGATTAATGCCTAGAATAGAAAAGTATTTAGGCTATGTATGCACTGGCAGGTGCCGTGGCTAGCGCCTAGAGCGTAGTGCCTTACCATCTGGTTCCTTGCTAGGATACTCTGTGGCCACACTTCTAGAACTTTCGGTTCTTACTCGCAAGGCCCGACGACCCGAATGGCGCAGCGGTAGTAAGGCTGCCTTACGTTCTTAGGGTCCCGGGTTTGAATCCCGGCAGGAGTAAATGTTTGTGTGTTGAGCATGGACATTTCGTTTCCGAGTCATGGATGTTTAAATGTATAATAAGTAGTATATCAAATATCTGGTGTCCACGACACAAGCCTCGTTGCTTAATGTGGCACTAGATGGCGCTGTTTGTATTGTCCAGGGATATTTACATATATTTTTTAAGTCAACTCACTATGCTCTAGGCGCTAAGCAAGGCACCTGCCTTTAATGTTGCTGGATTGCTGCTTACCTGCCATCCAGAGGCCTTAGTGAAGAAATCATGACTGTCAGTTATCATAGCAAAGTCTGATCGGACTTCTGGTATGCTCAGTGACGGAAAGTGCACGAAGTCTGAGGCAAGGAGTCCCGTCCATGTGCCTTGAGTGTATGCGGCCTGTATCTGTAAATTCATTTGAATGCGATTATTTTAGAAGTCTATTATTAACATTGGCAGAATGGAACACTCCACAAATGAACACAAACGATAAAATCTTCCCCATTTCCCAATAAAGTAGAGGTAGACATTCTATCAGTTACTTAATCGGTACTTAAAATTACGATTAAATAATCAAAAAATAAAAAACCGGCCAAGTGCGAATCGGACTCGCGCATGAAGGGTTCCGTACCATTGTAGAAGGTGTTTCTATTATTTTGTTGTTATACTCGTAGCACTACTAGTCACTAGAGTAGAATAGAACCAACCCATTACACTCACGGGTGTCGTATAAGGCGACTAATGTCTGAGGCAGAACACCTTGCGCCTCCGTAGACCTGAGAACGGGCAGCAGCGTTATCTGTTAGTCTTTCATTACTGCGATCTCCAATCCGCCTGCCAAGCGTGGAGATTACGGCAAATTCCTCCCATCGTGGGAGAGGCTTATGTCCAGCAGTGGACGTTATGGGCTGATGTTGTTGTTGTTATACTCGTAGCAACAGAAATACATCATCTGTGAAAATTTCAACTAAGTAAGTAGCTATCACGGTTCATGAGATACAGCCTGGTGACAGACAGACAGACGGACAGTGGAGTCTTAGTAATAGGGTCGTTTTTACCCTTTGGGTAAGGAACCCTAAAAAGCGTTATTTATTAGTGGTGACATCATTTAATAATTTTACAATATTTTTTTATCTTCGCCGTAGTCGGGTAAAAATATTATTTCTGCCAAACTGTTAAGCAGTTTGTTAGTTGATGTAGCTCCCTTATACAATTTTATATTTATGTAACTATGTACATACATACATTAACGCTAAACATTACATATAACTAAATACTTTAATATTTTATAACACATTTGCTCGTAAAGGGTCTCTTAATTCAGCAATTTCAATATCGTATTGTATCTCATTACGCACTTGTGCGTTATTGTAATGTAAAACGCACGGTTTATCAATATGCTCCGACGAAAACGAACGGTACTTTTTTAAATCTTAGCAAAGAGTTTTTATGTCAGAAAAGTGCTCAACATTTTATGAATAAATTTAACTTTGGGAGATAAAATATAATACTATTAATTTGACAACATTACAAATGCCAACTGGCAACGTAAGACTCAATTTAACAAATAGTTTAATTTTTTTTATCTGCTTTATCAAGTGATTAAAGATTTATTCGTTTAAGAAACTCCGAGATTTATTTATTCCCTCGCAAATATGTTATAAAACGTCGTATGACATACGTGCGCTTTGATAATTACAGCCTCTGCTTTCTTGTAGACCTCGCCTACGGCTCGGGCTAGCAATATCGCCTCGGCTGTAATTTTCAACTTACCGCACTTATATCATAATGTACTATTACAGTACCAAGCACAAAGGCTGACTAATGCGCAATACTAATAACATTTTCTATTGTGTGATACTGTAATAACATACACGTACGGTCGAACAAGCTATTAAGTTTACATTTTTCAATTTAATTTGTTGGTTAAACTGTAAACCAAATAGCTTGTTCGACCGTACATTTCAAATGACGCCGGCAAAGAAAAAGCAAAGATAAATCAGGCATCTTTCAAACTCTGAACTCCTTGAGTTATGAACCACACAAGCTTTTAGCCACAAAACTTCTTGCAAAGAAAAAAACACTAAATTTAAATTATGACTTGTTAATTATATCAGACCTTAAATCTATATGCACAAGGGTTTTACTTACACTGTTCAAACTGTTATAAAGACTGGTTGAGTTATCTGCGTGGAAGTATTTACCGCTATCATTCCGAGGATAAGACGCTAGGGCTAAAGTTGTGCTCCCTGTATCTACTAATAGTTTAAACTGGAAATAATATAAATTTATTGTTATTCAAGACATTTACATTTCCTCAAAGTATTTTTGTACAGATTAATTACATTTTATATACCTACTTTAATCTAAAGTAATATAAAAAAAAAAACATAAAAAGACAATTATTTGAGATACTAATATTACATTAAATTTACCAATAACTAAAAAAGCTGAAGAATTAGTTGGTTGGCTTAAGAGCACACTCAGTGCCGAGATGACAGATATTAACAGTTTGGACTTATTCAAAATGCAGTGCTAGGAAAAAACTGAGGAACAATGACCGAGGAATATTAATATGTATGGTCTGTAGTAATATTTACTGAAGATCTCTGTCATGAAGCAGGTGTCACAGACCTAACAGCCAACCACTTAAAGCATATCTTAAGGCTGCGGTTCGACCGAGGTGGAGCGAGGCTGCGGGGTGAAGAAACGGAGAAATATTAACCAATAGGATCATATAAAATGTCATCTCAGCTCCAGTTTGCAAATATTGGTTAATATTTCTCCGTTTCTCCACTCCGCAGCCTCACTCCGTCTCAGTGGAACCGCAGCATAGAAGCATTGTCATCTTAACTGGTGGATGCTTGACACGATGTTTGAGAATGGGAGTATTATAATTTGAAGACATAATGATTGTACAGGCAATCTTGAGTTCTACACACAATCCTTTAATCTCTCTTTTACAACATCAATTACAAATCCAAACACATTTGTAACAAAAAGTACACTGTTAAAATAAACACCATTGTACTAGCATCATAACAAAATGACTGTTATTGAGTTTGTCTGTGTGCCTTTATAAACTATCTGATGTGCATTGGTAAATAAAATCATCATTATTAGGTACTTACATACATATTCCCGAGTTTACTTTTACACAGTGGTTGACTGTCAACCACGTTTCAGCCTTTTGCCCTAAGTAATAAGGTTGAAAAGTGGTTGAGTGTCATTGAACTCAGTAGTACATACATGAATTCATGCCTTTTTCCCATGGGGGAGGCAGAAATCACAGAATGCCACCTGCTACTATCCTTAAAAACTGTTTTTGCCACACCCACGTTCATACATCTAGTCAAACGCACGGCAGTTGCAAGTACTACGCACTTATATTATTAGGTACCTAGTAGTGCAATAAAGTTAAGTTTTTGTGTTGTTTCAGATGACAGTTAAATCTACTGTTCAAATTGTTATAATTTGTTGCCATGTGAATTATTTATGATGATTTATGCATGTGTGGTTGTAATATCTTGTTGAGTTAGGCATTCAATCTTATTACTGTAGGTACCATATTTGAGTAGATTATCTGGTTCTGGCCGGAACATGGTTTAGAAAGAAAATTATGTACAGTCAAGGACTTTAATTGATGAGCCACTTGCCACTATTCGTATTTTAACCATGTAACACAAATCGGGTTTAGTCGGTAATATTCCTAATCCTGGCCAGCAGAACCTTCAATGGTCATTTACAAGATTTTTTTTGTGCTGTTAATCTTTTTTTTTGTCTCACTGTTAGGCCAAGGCCGATATCAATTATTCTCTTAACAACAAGATTGTAAAGATGCAGAGTTCATGATTTTATAGCAATCATGAAGTCAATGAAACTGCAAATTTTAAATATAGAAATGGAAGGTAACTTTGTTCTATTTTTATGATGTTCCATACGATCTCATAAAACACATTCGTTTGTAAAAAACAGTAAGTACCTAATGTTTGGATATTGGCCAAATGAAGAAACAGTGCATCATCGTTTACTTGTTTACCTATAACCTTTTTTTGTTATCGATTTAAAATCGAATGATGAGAGACTATAAAATAGTTCTTACCTTTTGATGAGGATGACCTATATTAACTTCTATAGCATAAGCTTCCCCGGCATCGCCATATAAATTAATTTCTTCACCAAAAGAATAACTCAAACAAACAATGCAGATTTGAAAAACAATAAATATCACTGACATCTTTATTTTACACTGTCATTAGACGACTGAACAATAAGTCACAGTAACTATTAGTAATTAGGTTCTTGTCTTTGTATTTGTCTGAGATAAACTATTAAAATTATTAATTTAAAAATAAATATTTACGCTGATGCGCTCATCAGATGCTTCTCGTCCTTCCTGTCCTGTGATTCTGTCAGATTGACTGACAGTAGACACCAGGGCTTGAAAACGTTACCAATTCACATTAAAAATAACGTTAAATAACGGTATTTCCATAGAGATACTTGCATATCGGTATGATTTGGTAGCGTTAATTTAGTAGCATAACATTATAAGAACGTTACAAATTGCGTTAAAAATTAACGGTATTTTTAATGTTATTGTGAAAATAGTGGTAACAAGTAAACGGTATATTTTGGTTATTTTATGCGACGTTGCCGTTTTCTCCAAGGCCGCGCGGGCCCGCGCCCGCGCGGGCGGCGGCGGTTGGCGGCCGACGGGCGGGCGCGGGCGGCGCGCGCCCCTCTGACGCGCTGTTGCCATTTCGTTTGTCGTCTTCTCAACTCTCACTCACGGCCGTCGGACGCGCTTACAGAACACGCTCCGCGCTCGCGAATTATTACTTAGCTACTACAGCTGATTTAGTTTTTGTGTTTTGAGTAACGATAGCGAAAAGTTCAACATGGGGCGTAAGAAAAAAAATGTCGTCTATAGATATTTTGGAATAAATGATGACAACACCTCAACTTGTTTAGTGCCAGAGTGTAGAAAAAAATTAAAGGTACGTTTTAAAATACTTATTATCTGTAGGTACTTATGTAGCTCAGTACCGATTTTCTACCTATATGGTCGACCGCATGGCGATTATAACAATCTTATGTACCTACCTATATCTTGACCTCTTATTTTTATAAAACACCCCGCACTAAACCAGTTAAAAGTCCAAATGTTATTACTATGTGGTCGACTGTAATTAGGTATAAAGATGTAATACAAGATTTCGTTTGAAGAATAAGATATTTTTGTATTTCTATTTTCTTTTTAAACTTATTGTAATAAAATAATGTTATTTCACAGTCAACCACTTCAATTGGTGCGACTATCGCCGTCGGTCGGCTACCTACTAAGTATATCTACCTAAACTACATCTTAGGGCCAAAACACATTTACACACATTACGACGTCCTTCGTTATTATTCTAAGACGACCGACGTCATAAAAAACTACGACGTCCAGGCACGTCCAGGGTCGAACGCCGCTACACAGTGGTTAAAAAACCCGAATTAAGCAAAATACTTTACATAATTTCTAGCTAAGTCAGCCTTTCTGATCAGTAGGTATGTGCATAATAGACAGTCAGTCCCGCGAGGCCGCGACCTTGTACCTACCACTCATACACAAATACCTACATGTATTTTGTTTTGGCCCTTAGTTGGTTTGCGTGCGTCTCGCTCAGTCGATATCTACACAGTGTGTAAGTAACGTGTTTCTATGCGTTTCAACTAAGAAGTACCTTTAAGATGGTCATGGCGCACTATAGTGATAACAATTACGTTTAACAAAAAATACCTACTTTTTCAATAGGTAATGTTTATTATCGTTATTATCTTGTTAGTGCTATTTTAATATGATTATTGTTTATATAAGAAAGAAAATAAAAGGAAGATCATAAGAAAACCTGCATGAAGTTACAATACGGCGCCAAGGTCATCCTATTCTTAGTTGAAGCATAGTACCTATATTTCACCAGCTTGGCAAATTGGCACTTACTTCATATACCTCCTTGCCTGTATTTTACATGTGCATGTACATGCGAATACGCTACTATTTTCTGTCTTCTCAACGTAACGTAAATTTAATTTGTGCTTTGAGTTTGCATTTGGGTTTGCATATGAATCCGTCTCGCACTTGGCTGGTTTTTATTTGAATGTCCCGTTACTGCTGGTGCTGGTGCTGTTTTAAACTGTATCACTAAAAGAACCCGAGACGACAAAAATGCTGTTTTCTCTGTGTTCTTAATTCTTTATTATTGCCAGTTTGTTTTGCATGTTTTTCTTTTCTATTGCAGACGCAGCATGGCGCAAATTTGCTAAAACATTTAAAGCATGTGCATAAAGATGTACATAAAGAAATCGTAGAAATTAATAATAGTCGTCAAGATCCCGATATGGCCACTAAGTCAACTACTGTATCTGACACTGTGCTTAAGGAATGCACCAACTTGGTAGCCATCCATGGTCGTCCCTTTTCAATGGTTAACTATAAAGCTTTCCAAAATGTACTATCTATGATACCCGGGAATACCAGCACTATTAACGCTATTAATATTAAAGAAAATGTGCGCTTATTGGCTACAAAAATGAGAGATGAATTAGCATTTACGTTACAAGATAAAATTATATCGCTAAAAATAGACATCGCTTCGCTTGCAACGAGAAGTTTTATGGGGATTAATTGTCAATATTTAATGGAGCGGCAGCTTGTCTTAAGAAATTTAGGAGTGATCGAAATATTTCAGCGCCATACTTCAGAGCACCTCAAAGATCTACTGGTGTACAACCTTCAGCGGTTCCGTATTGACACGGAAATTAATAAAACAATTTATTGCATTACAACTGACAATGGCGCTAACATGATTAAAATGACCAAACTCCTTAACGATATGGACAAAATCAAAAAATCAAAATCAAAGCATTTATTTCAAGTAGGCCAGTTACAGGCACTTTTGAATTGTCAAAACAAAGTTAAATGTAGCTACAGTCCCAGTCACAAGACATAAAAACTGTGAAAGTACTGTAGTTGCCCATTCCCTAGCGTAGATCTCTATGGAGAAGAACGGGCAAGAAACTCCATGGACACTCTTTTAAATCAAAATATTGTTACAAAATCTTGGTTACATCATTCATGTTGAGATGGTATATTATGTGAGAACAATGTAGCAAGATGTGCACGTTAAAAGTGTCCATAGTAAAAACAAAAAATACAATTCAAAAATAAACATACAAATAAGCCATGGCAACTAAGAGTTGACCAGTCACAACTGACAGCGCCCGTTCACGAACATGACGCATGGATCAGCACCATTTAACTCAACCATTTTGAAGGGAACTGAATGATCCGACACACGCGCCACCATCAGCGAGACATTAGAGTGAGCGTGACATACTCTCAACCGCCAGGGCACATTCAAGTCAAGAAAAGACGTAGGATTTCAGTGAATGATAGCTTTCTAGTACATAGTACTCACACAATATGGGCTGTGCGATTATATAATACTAGAGATTGATTCTATACAATGCAAAGACAGTTGTACAATCTTCAGCAGCTCCAACAATTCTATTTAATACTATCAATTTATGCGCCCCTGTCCAGGTGGAGCAGGACCAGCATTGAGCCACGCACTTTTATCCGCGATATAATCGCTCAACTTGTAATAAGCTTGCTTACATAGTGTGCGCTTGATGCATGTCTTAAATTTCGTCTCATTCAGTTCAAGAATACTTTGTGGAATTTTACTATAGCATCTCAAACAGTACCCCATGAAAGATGAGTCCACTTTAGCGAGTCTGAAGCCTGGCTGAACTAGTTGGTCCCTATTTCTAGTACTGTAATTATGTCTATCACCTCTTTTACAAAAAAGATGCAGATTTTTTCTGACGTACATTATGTTTTCGTAGATGTACTGACAATGTACCGTCATGATGCCAGTATCCTTAAACAGTTCCATTAAATTGTCTTTGGTTTATTTATTATATGTATTCCTATACCTTTTCCGTAAATTTAATAATCACTAGTAAATACTTTTATAGTTCACACTTCTTATTATTATTATTATTGTAAAATATTTGATTAAACAATTAATTATTTTAATTAATATGAATGTAACATATCAATCTAGATATGTCTAACTGCCTATGATAAACGTGTCTAGATATTATATGTTCCAAAAGTATAGTACAGCTGGAGACCTGAGATAGATAATTCCTAGAGTCTACATTCCGTCGGTTTAAGTAGTTAACTAAATGTAAACAATCTTGGCATGTCTATTGTCTTCTAATCTAAAGGTTGGCTAAAAAAATTATCTAAAAATGTTTACAATTAGATATTTACCTAAATCAAAGTTAGTTATTAAACTAAATTTAAATAATCTATGTATGTCTTTTATACGACTTTCTTGAAATAAAAAGACAAACCAAGATGGTTTACGTTTAGTTAACTACCTAAACCGACGGGCCTAGACGATTTTCCTTAGTTTAATTTATAACAGTTTTTATGACACTAGCTTTTGCCCGCAGCCATTACCATACTTTGTAGGATACCCTGTATATTCTAACATAAATAAGAACAAGAAAAAACAAAGTTATTTTCTACTCTCTCATAATTTTAAGTAACGATAACTGATCACCATGAGTACCTACTTTAAATTGTGAGTTTAATCGATAGGTACCAATCAGTTACGTTATGCTACACTGTAATCGTGTAAGCTCAGAATAGTAAAGAGAATTAAAGTTAAACACGCAAATAGTCATACGGCACAGTCTTAGCGTCGCTGCTGTCTGACACTCTTGCGATTGAACGAGAGCGACGGTAACAAAACTAACTCATAACGATAAAATTAACGATAGCGTAGATTTTAACGTTACATATGTTTAACGATAAAATGTGCCAGATATAACGTTAAATATTGTAACGTTATTTATTAGATAACGATATCTGTATGAAAAGGCTGTAACGATACCATATTTTTAACGGTATTTCAAGCCCTGGTAGACACTGCTTCTTAGGACGTAATGACATTGCTTGTTGACAATCAGTTGACAACTTAGACTTACGCCACTGACAATTTATTAATTCCTTGCAATGGTACTACGATTGTATATATATTGCACCCTGCATTCCGTATTAGAAAATAATCGCTCACAGCACTCACATCGATATTTTGCGTTCCGATTTAGATATCACGAATATGACAGCTAAGGCTGTCATCAATTCGGAACGCTCGTAAACGCGTTGACAGTGAACATACAACAGTGGCAGTTGACATACTCATGACTGTATTAAAAAAACACTCTGAACTTCCCATTGATCGCGATTTCCTTACTCAAAATGGACGATCAGCAATTGTTTGTCCAATTTTCCGCACTAGTTTTTCCCAAAAAAAATTCGCCTTTTTTGGCACTTTTCTTTATAATTCAATTAATAATAATATATCTATTTACACACATACTAAAGCTATTTGTAAAAGAAAATTGCGCACCTGGCTATTAAGGCTTGACTACGCTTCCACAGAAAATTTACTTAAACCTGTGTCTTAACACTCACACATAAACACTAAACATTTACACTCTCACATTCGCACACACACAATTACACACACATCTACTCACGCATTGTATCAATGCACTCTCATCACTCCATCTCCACTTTCATCCTTTTGATTTGAAATTTTGTTTTCCTGTATGTACTTATGAACATTATTTTTTTTCATTATGCCTGCAAGCATAATGTATATAAATTTATTTTTTGTTTGTTTAAGTTTGGTCTGTACCTTGTACTACTTTTGAACCAAAATGTTCCACAAGTTATTTTTTTTTTTTTTACATGTCAATTGCATATTTAATTTTACCTATGGTTAATTGTCAAATTTCACAAGACTATTTTTGAAAATAAAAGTTATGTTGGTTGACTCTATCGACTCTGATGACTCAGATTTTGAGATAAAGAACGACGATTCGTCCAGTGATGAAAAGGATGACGAAAGCGTTGTTTATAATAGCGTATTTTGCTCCCGGCAAAGATTTACCCCTTCCCACGAATTACAAATGACATAGATGCAACGGTAATTAAATTATTCATGAGTTTGAAACTCATTTCAATTTTTTTCAATCAAACAAAACAACACAACCTGTAAAAACAAATGTCATTTTTGACAGCGCTCACGGTGATATTTATTTGGGGCATGGTTGGTGTAATCGCAAGATGGCGCATGTCATGACGTTCATCTATGACGATTCAAGGGACATCGATATCGCGCTCACGGTAATTCGGAACGGGTTTATGGACGCTCAAATCGATTACAGCATAATTCGGAACGCAATCTAAATTGCAAGGTTTTAGATAAAGATTGATTGAACGGATGTTTAGAATCTTAAATTAGCAAGTTCTTGGTCTTCCAATAGGGCTATTACGTATCTCTGTTGACATATCGAAATGATAGTAACTGGGCTCAGTGTCCATCAATTAACTGTCAGAAGGTTAGTTTCGTATTAAGTACGACCCAGTCGCGATACTCGCGGATAAATATAACGTCATTAGTTGTCATCGTGGCTGATAGTCACGGTAACTTATTTTGACAGACGCTTTCGTATCGATACTTATGTTATTTCGATTATGTAAGCTTAGTGGACAACAAATTGATGACAAATGAGTTTGAAGTGGCTTTCGTGAAAGACGTTACACCGTACCCGGGCTGCTAGTCACCGTAAAGTGATATCCACTCAGTGCGATACGTAATACCAATATTATGTCATTCTCGGTTGTCATCAAAGTTCGGTGTACAACCGAAGCTTGATAGTCACTGGATATCAGAAAGATACGTAATAGGCCTACTGAGTGCGCTTCTCCTTTTTAAGGAAATCTCTTGCTAACTAGTCGATACGTCGCGTGACCAACTGACCAGAGGGTTGGCTCTTTCTTTGGTAAAAGTATTAGAATTGCAATACATTCAACGTGGCAATGCTGCCAGTTCTCTGGGCACATTCCCAGATGAAAGCGTTATGGAGAAGAGTACTTTGACGCATAAGGTAGTGTCGTCGTTGTAATATATTGTACTTAGTTTTAGTCTTAATTTGGCCCTTCATTATTTGTAAATTTATTATGGTTGATAATGGTTGTATATGTTTGATATGGTTGATAATGGTAGTTTAATTATGTATATTGGTTTCTATACCAAGGAACTGAATAATGTTAAGTTCGGAAAGAAACAAATCTTCATTTGGTAATACTGAACGAAACGTCAAAGAAATGTCAGAATAACTGTCATTAACTTCAAACTTGGCAGAAGAAAATAATCAAAAAATTGGAAACTTGTAACTTGTAAGAGCAAGATAGGATTATAGATTTTAGCAAAGGCAAGAGAAATAGTAAACGCTTTTTATGCTCGAAAAACAATACATTTTACGTTAAACCTATTAACTTAGAACGGAACGTTTCCTCTGTTACTTGTTTGTTGTGTTGTGAACACATTCCGCTCGATAAAACCAAAAACAACCCACAACTTGCCGTAACTTCCTAGTTAATTTTAACAATGAGTCTTTGGGTAGATAAACATAGACCGAGAGATTTGATGAAACTGGATTTCCATACAGATCAAGCAGTTCGGTTGAAGAGTCTAGTTCAACAAAGTGATTTCCCTCACCTGCTTGTTTACGGTCCCTCTGGAGCCGGTAAGAAGACTCGCATCATGTGCTTACTACGAGAATTATACGGTTCAGGCGTAGAACGTCTTCGGCAAGAAACTATGACGTTCACAACTCCTTCCAATAAGAAAGTAGAAATCATGACTGTAAGTAGCAACTATCACATTGAAGTCAACCCAACCGATGTTGGTATCCACGATAGAGTGGTAATTATGGATCTAGTGAAGAACGTAGCACAAACTCATCAGATAGACTCCTCTGGACAGAGAGAATTCAAAGTTGTTATATTAAATGAGGTGGACGACCTGACGAAAGATGCACAGCACGCTTTACGTCGAACAATGGAGAAGTACGTCGCAACCTGTCGCCTTATACTTATTGCCAACTCTATTTCCCGAGTCATTCCTGCAATCAGATCCCGTTGTCTGACTATCCGAGTACCTGCACCTACCGAGACCGAGATTGCTTCTGTGCTCAAAACAGTTTGTAAAAAAGAAAGTTTGAGTATTCCACCAGAGTTGGCTATGAGGCTTGCTAAGGCTGCAGACCGTAATTTACGGAGGGCATTACTGATGTGCGAAGCTTGTAAAGTTCAACATTATCCTTTCACTGCAGACCAGAAAATACCGGAGCCTGATTGGCAGCAATTTATTAGAGAGACAGCAGCAATGATACTGGCAGAACAGACTCCTAAAAAGCTTGGTGAGGTGCGACAAAAATTATATGAATTGATTATACATGGTGTGCCTCCGGATATGATTTTCGGGGGACTATTGAAGGAGTTGGTTCAAAATTGTGACATGTCTATGAAGTGCCAAGTTGCCAGTCATGCGGCAACCTATGAGCATAGAATGAGACTTGGCAACAAAGCAATATTCCATCTTGAAGCATTTGTTGCCAAGTTTATGGCAATCTACAGGAGGTTTGTTGAAGAATCCATGGGTGACGCCTTCTAAAGAATAGTATTAAAATAAAACTAAATTGTGCCTGTTTTTATCATTTTTAATAAATAACCAAATTCAATTTTACAATTTTGTTTTTATGCTGAATAATTTATCCCAACTAACAATGCTTTCTGATAATTTTTGAAAGAATAATTATTTCATTTTTCATTGAAATACTTGTAATAGTGTTTTATAGGTACTTTAGCAGCGAATAATCTGAAGTTATCTACCACGGCATGCATCAAAGCTGCTGTGATTTCATTAGAAAAGTGATCCAAGACAGATTTTTGCTGTTGTATGGCATCATCGATTATGTATGAATCTGGAGTATCTGTAAAAGAAAAAATGTAAGTAGTAACAAGACAAACAAACTACAAATATATTATATATATTATTTTTTTTAACTATTTTTTTTTTCTCAATTTTAATTGTACTAATGACCAGTTTGTGACGTCAGTCTCGTCTGATAAAAAGCAATGGGCTAGTTTGATGATGTAACAAACTTGCCCAAAGAAGGCCTGTTCACTCTGGTTTTGTAGCTAATACTATTACCAAATTTTACAGTTTTTGTCATAATTCTGCTTCTATAAGGCCATATTTCCATTAAAGTCATGAAATATGACAAGGTTGACGACTGAGTACCTACTGAATACAAACAAAGCTGTCAAAATTATAAGTCAGACCTTGGATGTGCTAAAATATTTATCTCAGCCTCAACTACCCATCCAATCCAACGGAGAAAAGTCCTAACACCCTATTATGTTGATTATTCCAGGGATTTCATTAAAGGCAACAACACATTACATAAAAAGGCAAATAATTATGTATTAACCAACTAATGGATTATCCTTGTAAGTATAACACTATAAGACTGGACAAAATAAACATCTCAAATCCTCCATCTATTAGTTCCTTATTTAGGATAATAGTCCTGTGTTACTTAAACATAAAACGATAATATTGTAGCAGAAAATGCGAAATTAAGTCTGTGTTTCTGATACTTTTTTTACGGCTCCACTGCCGCTAACGCGTCGTCGACCGTCGACAAGTGGCGACGACTGCGGTATCTGCCGTTGGCAACGTGCCACTCATCTGTATGAATGAGCCCTAAACTCATCGTAGGAAGCATTACCATCCTCTGTAAACACCGAGTAACTCGTCCGCCGAAAACAGCCGGACCAAAGCACGAAAAAAAAAACCAGTCTTACTTGGTTGCAAATAATACGAAGGTGTTCGCATATTCCTGACAGCTATTCTCTCAGGACCGACTACGATGTAATCCTCCATATCGTAACCTTGTTGTATCATCCCCGAATACGTTATGTTACTCTCCACGCTATCTGAAATTCAAAATGTTGTTTTTATGCGGGTAGTCGGAAATAACCGACAGTGTGCTGCGACACAAACTGTCAAATCTCTCCAAATGATTTTAACCCTACCCTACCCTTGATGGTTAAGTACCTAACAAAATTCTGTACCTTCCGTACCTTTACACATAATGCCATCAACCGGCAATACAGACCCGCCGGACAGGCCGTAATGGACAAACATAATAACAATTTTCTCGATCCGGGAATCGAACCCACGATCTTATGCTCAGCAGTGATTGCAACCACTACACCAACGATACAGTGAAAATCCACTCAGGTAATGTGCTTTTAATTTAGAAGTCGCCACAAAATTAGTGGAAACTCTTTCTGTATTTTGTTAAAATAATATATTTTTTGTACCTAATAAAATCGTATTTGTAACAGAGTATAGTTGCTAAGTCAGTCTGTGACTGTGCCAGCCATGCCATCAAAGATTATGGTAGGTAAATATGAGGATTCGTATGTATGCGAGTATAAAATGCCTACTATAACTTTAGGTTCCTAAAAAAAAAAAATGGGTGTTTGTCACTATATGTAGGTACTTACGAATATCCATCGTGATAAAAGCAGTATGTGGTTCTCGTCTTCCAGCCACTTCCATACTTATCTGCCCTGTCAAATGTAAGTCACTGGTGAATATCACTCCGTTTTTAGTACCGCCTTCCACATCAAACCTGAAATTTTTGACGCCTTTTAAATTCTTCTCTGCTTTTGTACGGACGGCGACAAATGAAGCCATGCAAATTCAATATATTTAGCGGATCTCTCATTGTATGGGAAATCTATAGGGTGTAACTTAGTCGACCCATAACGAAGCCGAAAGGCACTTGTTCTCCCTGTCATTGCGATCAATTTTTTGTTCTAGACCGTACCTTCTAGTTACTGAGAAATCAAAGTTCCGACATATTCACAAGTTTTTCAAGTTAATGCTTGGTTGACGGCTTCGTGAAGAGTCTGTTTACATCCTGTATACAAAGCGAGGCCATGTAGTACTGGAAATGCATAGCTTGATATGTTGCCGGGTGTACATACTGTACATGGACTCATGTTTTATTTTTAGGTATTTTAAGTTTATTTAAAACTTGTAAATTATGTTACTATTATTGTTTTCAATGAATTGGAAAAAAAACCCAAACGTGGTTATTGTATTGCACCTGCCTAGCACGACCAAAAAAAAAAAACAAATCGAATTCTACCTAAGATTTTTTTTCTAACGGTGTACAAACCACAAAAAGAGCATTTGGAGATGCTGGGATTTGAACCCAGGACTTTCAGCATGCGAAGCAGACACTCTACCACTGAGTTACATCCCCGATGTACTTTCACCATAAAATTAACGACTGCTATCCAAATTATTGTGTCAGTTGGCGAGCTCATTTTCGAGGCGATAAATCCTGAAAAGGATTCATATTATGGTACAAAGTAACGAAGGAAAACTTCTGGTCCCATAGTTTTTCTTTAGGAATCACAAAAAGGAACCTATTTCGCTTCTACCTATTGTCATATAAGGTACCTAGAGTACTTATGTTCTTTCAAGATTAAACACTACAAATTTCTCTAACAAAAAAACATTACAGCAATTATTTCTGTTTATATAATGATTATAACCTCCTTCCGACGAGTTTGGTCCACCTGGCACCGGTAACGTTGACCCTCCTCAGTAAAAATGAGGTTTGCTGTTCGGGTAAGGATAGGGCCACACTGTTGATAATGGCTGGGTCGACAGGCTGCATGCCGAAGTGACCAGCGTCCATTAGAAAAAAGAAACTCCTAAGACTGCGCCGTAGGCAGTCGATGTCGTCCGCTCTGCATGTGGGGAACGGGACTGGTGATACTGAAAATAAATAAAGTTAAGTTATTATGTGCTCAAGGAAGTGTGTTTTGGGGGAGTTTTAGGAATTCGAAGTTTACGTTTTATTTTATCTACTCAGTTCGAATTTCTTGGGATTATTACCACGGGTTTTTACCTACCTAATCATTTTTTTTTTTTTTTCGGGTGGGAAATCGTCAAATAACTTCTCCCGCTCTGGGCGGAGCAGGAGGGAGTGTCAGACTTTTACTGACTAAAACCCATCCATGTTCCTTCATCGCCCTTTGTGTTCCGGGGCCACGGTATCTCTTTCGAACAGTCCCGCAACCCCGGCAGTACCTACCTAATCCTTCGGTGTGCTTCGGCGTCGCGCGTCGGCCAGAAATCGACGTTCGGACACTACTTGCAACCATATTAAAGTAGTAACTATATTAGGTACCTCTATATCCTTCTAATACCTATTATAAATGCGAAAGTCTGGATGTATATATGTATGGATGTTTGTTAATCTTTCACGCAAAAACTATTGAACGGATTTGAATGAAATTTTGCACACATATAGTTTCTAACCTAGCTTAAAACATCGGATACTTTTTACTCCGGTAGTAAGATCCCATGGAACAATTATCAAACTTTACGCGGGCGATGCCGCTGGCAGAAGCTAGTAGGTATATTTTATGGCACAGTCAACCCTAGTCCATATTAACAATTCAACATTGACAGCCGCGCCATTACATTAGCAGTAGGTTAACGGACGCGCCGTTCATGTCAAGCGTTACAGCCCTGTTGGCTTATCATTGACGTCTTCAAGCAGGATCGTTTTAATTTTGTTCCAGTGTGGGTAAGAGACGGAGCTATAGAGGACGTCTAGGGCCATCTCTTTCCCAAACTGGAACAAGATTAAAACGATCCTGCTTTAAGACGTCATGGTAGGCTACCTGATCTGGCGCACTACACAGCTATGACTAAGACTTCTGGCCGAAACTAGGAAGAAAGTTTTGGTCGCACGACGGGCGTTCGACCATTTTTGTTTAAGATAGCGGCAGGTCATAGTACAAGTCGTGAGTGCCCAAGTATATAAAGGGTGTAAATCACCTCTTAACGAAGCCGAAAGGCACTTGTTCTCCTCGTCATTTCGATATTTTTTTTGTTCTACACCATACCTGGGAACTTTCGAGTTACGGAGATATTGGGGGTCAAAGTTCCAACTTTTTGACAAGTTTTTTTTTTAATTCAAGTTTTTAATGTAAGATTTTTACTCTAAACACCTCCATGACCCCGTACTATTCAATCCATCCGTCAGCACAATGTTTTGAGTGCGTTACATTGAGTTCTATCACAAAACATGATTTTTCACCCGAAAAAAAAAAGTCGTTTCCCAGCAATAATTTTTGTGTAAAGTTACTTAGTTTGATGTACAGAATGCTTGGTTGACGGCTTCGTGATGAGGTCTTTTACACCCTGTATGTATAGTATCCCATAAAGTCTAGTCGAACAAAAATGTATGGAACAAAACACAGGACAGTCAGTCAGCGGCTGAAGTTTTTTTTTCTTACTAGACACACGTATTCAATCTCTCGTGTCGAGTTGGTGAAAAACCCCTTTTTTTAGTGAATACGTTTTTCTAGGTCTAATGTTAGGTATTTGCTACCAACGACGAGCGCGCGGTTGACTATGGTTTATATAAGCGGTTCTCAAACTTTTTTAGCGACGGAACCCTTTTGGAAACCTAAATATTTGACGGAGCCCTAAAATACGTTTGTTGCCTAAAATAACAAAAAAAAGTTATGTGTAGGTACGGTCGAACCAGCTACTTGGTATACAGTTTAACCCACAAATTACATTGTAAAATGTAAACCAAATAACTTGTTCGACCGTACCTTACTTATTCTTTATTAGTAAGTAATCAAATAATCATGTCTTAATAATTACATATACACTCAGGGGCACATTTAACCGTCCACCCATCTAAAATCACTTATCGTTTGTTTATGTTTACTTACGCTTTGACTAACTATGTGTATTTTGGTATGTATTTGCTGATATACCCACGTATATCAGCAATAAAAAAAACAATCATACCCGCGTTTTGTTTACTTTTGTGTGTCTTTATCCAACAATAATCAGTTTAGTAGAATTTTGACATTCTCGCCGGTCGTTTTGTGTGAAGGGTACATTCGTTTTAAAACGTTGTGATATCATTTCTTCGAATAAAACCTGGGTGTTGGGATGCTGTAATTTCATTTACATTGAAAAAAATGCCTCTGGACGCAGCTGGAGCAGCCAGGGCTGTGGCACTTGCAGACGCTGGGTTTAGTCAGCGTCGGATTGGACGAATGCTTGGATATCCACAAACCACAATACAAGATGGTATCCGGCGTTACAGAGAGACCGGTTCCTACACAAGAAGACCAGGGCAAGGTCGTAGAAGGTGTACATCAGAGAGAGATGATCGTTACATCGTCTCGAACGTTCTTCGAAATCGGTTCACAACGGCTTCTGAGGCTCAGAACCGCTTGTTTGAGGCACGAAATGTAAGTGTTAGCCTAAGAACAATAAGAAGAAGGCTAGCAGAGAGGGATCTGAGAGCATTTCGACCAGTTTGAATCCCAGAACTGACCGCAAGTCACAGAAGAGCGAGACTTGGATTTGCTCGAGAACATTTTAATTGGACTTCAGAACAATGGAAGGCAGTTCTCTTCTCTGATAAATCAAGAATCGCTTTACGAGGTCCTGATGGACGTCAGCGCGTGTATAGACGCCACGGTGAAAGGTTTGCTGAATGTGCTGTGGTTGAAACAGTGGGCTACAAGGGAGGCTCAATAATGGTGTGGGGTGGCATTTGTTACGACGCCCGTACAGAGTTGGTCATCTTCGATAGAGGCAGCGTTAATGCTCACAGGTACTCGTATGTGACAGACGTCCTAGAACCACATGTCATTCCGTTTGCACCATTCATTGGCGACAATTTTGTTTATTGCACGACAACGGTCGTGCATACACCGCGAGAATTGTAAACGATTACTTGGACGCCGTCAACATTGAGCGATTACCATGGCCAGCTCGGAGCCCTGACCTGAACCCAATAGAGCATGTATGGGACAACCTGAAAAGACGGATCCGCAGTCGTACACCAGCTCCTACAACCATCAGTGAGCTAAAAATTGCAGCTGTGAGGAGTGGCAGAACATTCCCCAAAGCGACATCCAAGACATAACGGACGGGCTTTCAAATCGGTTACAAGAAGTCATTAGGGCCAGAGGAGGAAATACACGCTATTAATCCGATACTCGTAATTTAGAGCCCAATTTTTTTTATTAACATTTTTCTCATCTTTATTTTTTGTAAGAAAACTGCATGTTCTCATTTTTTTTTTGTCGTAATTAAACCATTTTATAACTTATATAATTATGTTTCATTTTTATCGTAGAGGTTCACCCAATGTAATATTATAACAAAATTAATTAAAACACAATGAAATTTTGAAGAAATTGACAAAATGAAGGTGGCCGGATAAATAATGTGCCCCTGAGTGTATCTAATGAGAGCTAAGAAACTGTTTTTTTTCAATTATAGTGTAATTTTCTTTGGTATACAGGGTGATTGGAAGATGGGTGCAAAGCTTTAAGGTGAAGATAGTACAGACAATTTAGAACCGTTTAAGCCATGGTTGTCTTAGACGAAGTCTTACCGGTTTAGGTAAACTTGCGCTCAGTTTAATAAAATCGTATTTGAATGATAGACAGCAGCAGGTGCAAATAAATGGAGTCAACTCAATGGGTTTAAAAGTAAAAATGGGTGTACCACAAGGTTCGATATTGGGTCCCTTCCTCTTTTTAGTGTATATTAATGACCTACCCCATTTATTTAACAACCATCCGCATATGGTGTTGTTTGCTGACGATACTTCTTTAATATTTAGGATAAACAGACGTGCCACTAATCTTGACGACGTAAATAACGCCCTACTGCAGGTCCACAATTGGTTTACCGCCAATAATTTAGTACTAAATGGAAAAAAGACTAAGTGCATTAGATTTGCTCTACCAAATGTCAAAAGTAGTAATTGTGACATAATATTGAATCAAGAGAAACTAGAATTTGTCGATAAAACGGTTTTCTTGGGAATCACGCTCGATTCAAGGTTACAATGGGGTCCTCATTTAACATCTCTTGCAGGACGGCTGAGCTCAGCAGCATATGCTGTTAGAAAAATCCGTCAATTCACTGATATTGATACCGCGAGGCTAGTCTATTTTAGTTATTTTCATAGTATTATGTCATACGGTATTTTACTATGGGGACGGGCTGCAGACATCGAGTCTATATTTATTCTGCAGAAAAGAGCCATCAGAGCCATTTATGAATTACGTAGACGCGATTCTCTAAGAGAACTGTTTAAGGAAATTAATATCATGAAAGTACCTTGTCAATACATCTATGAAAACATCATGTACGTTAGGAAAAATCGGCATTTATTCAGTAGAAGAGGTGACAGACACCACTATAACACTAGAAATAGGGACCAACTAGTTCAGCCAGGTTTCAGGCTTGCTAAAGTAGATTCATCTTTCATGGGGTACTGTTTGAAATGTTACAATAAAATACCTCCCCACATTCTTCAACTGAACGAGACGAAATTTAAATCTTGTATAAAACGCACACTATGTTGGTAAGCATATTATAAGTTGGGGGATTACATTGATGATAAAAATGCTTGGCTAAATGCTGGTCCTGCTCCACAACCATAGGGGGGGGGGGGGCAAATTAATTGATTGTTTGGGTCGGGCATTATTTGAGTCCATCGACACGTAAAGAAGAAGATGAAGAATTGATTCCCATGTTAATGTTTTGTGGAAGCTGCAGAAGATTGTAAAAATATACTTGCATTATATAGATTCCAGTTCTTAGTATTATATAATTGCATAGCACATGTGTGAGTACTTTGTACTGTTCAGCCACCATTTACATTTATTTATATTTCATTGACTTGAATATGCCTTGGTGGCTGAGAGAATGTCATGCTCACTTAAATGTCTCGCTGATGGTGGCGGGTGTGTCGGGTCATTTAGTTCCCTTCAATATGGTTGAGTTGAATGGCGCCGGTACATGCGTCATGTTTGTGAACGGGCGCTGTCAGTTGGGACTGGTCATCTCTTAGCTGCCAAGGTTCATTTTAATTACTTTATTCGTAAACTGTTGATCTAATCTTTTACTCTGGACGCTCTTAGTGTGCACGTCTTTCTACATCGTTCTCACATATATGTATAATCTCAAAATTAAAGATGTAACCAAGATTTTGTAACAATATTTTGTTTTTAAAAGAGTGTCCATGGAGTTTCTTGCCCGTTCTTCTCCATAGAGATCTACGCTAGGGAATGGGCAACTACAGTAATTTCTCAAGTTATTATGCCTTGTGACTGGGACTGTAGCTTTGATTTTCTTTTTTGTATTTTTGACATTCAAAAGTGCTGTAATGGTCTAATTGAAATAAATGCTTTGAGTTTGAGTTTGAGTTGAGTTTGAGTACCATTTATTTTAACCTAATTTTTATCGCGCTAATTTTTATTTAATTTTTTTGTTTTAGCGTTCTTGCCATACCTATTATTGGAATCAAATATAACAGCTCACAACTTAGGACCCATTAATGTTAATATTTATCCGTGGTGCTAGGCAACTGGGCCTATCCCAGTTGTAAACGTCCCTTTGTGCCTATTGGCCTTGTTTCGTTCTGTCTCCTGCTGAAATGGAGGGAAGTGGAAATTACGGTTTTTTCCTACTCCTCCACTATACTTTTCTGATTAATTTCGTTGCGGGATCCAAGACAGTTAAATTCATTCTCTGGGACTTCGTCGAGCTTCATTGTCTCGGCGCTTTTCTGGTGGTCGCCACTGTTGATTCTGGCTTTCAGGAGTTACAGTGGTTTGGGAACAGTGTGGCGGGCTTGTCCCAAAAAAGAACCTAATTTTTATGTTTTTTTCTCGAAAATTCCCAAAATTTAAGTAAACTGCTTATTTATGGCCAAATTGAATGATAAGTCAATTATTTTTTATTTAATTTAATTAAAGTAATGTGTAAGCAATCTAGTAAAACATGTTTTAGGCCTCTGTGTCGTTAGCCATTTTTTTTAACAGACATTTAAGTTCATACAAATTTTAAACATTCAGAAATACTTTTTGTAACCCTTATTTTAAAAAAATATATTTTCTCGAAAAATTACTTTATGTGTTCGATGATGATAACTTAGTTCAATTCTAAGAATTTTTTTCACATTTCAAGAGGATCCTACTACCAGTACCAGCAGTAGCTCAAAATCTAAACATTTCACAATAGATGCCATGAAAGCAAATTTTCTAGGGAGGGCATTACAAACTTTCATAACCTCCATGAATGGGCTGACAAAGATAACAATCCACATTCTAAGAAGCAGGTGTCGTTTCAGAGGAAATTCTCTGTCAATGTATGGGCTGGAGTAATTGGCAGGACATTGATTGAGCCACTTATTACCGGATACTTTGAATGGTGAAAAATATTTGCACTTTCTACAAGTCGATTTACCAGTGCTAATAAACCGGTGTCCCGATATTCGAAAGAGTCATCTTTCAGCAAGACGGCTGTCCAGCGAATTGGACGTTTAATGTAAGCGAACACTTTAATAATTGCTTCCCTGACGGCTGGATCGGCAGAGATGGACCCGTCCTTTGGCCCGCTCGCTCACCAGATATGACCCCGTTGGACTTTTTCGTGTGGGGCCGGGCCAAGGAACTTGTGTATACGAAGGTTGAAATAAACACGAGAGAAGAATTTACGGAGAGAATTCGTTCAGCGTTTTTTAAACAATGAAGCTAGAGATGATGTTGAAAATAACAACAACAGAAGTGAAAAGACGGAGCCGTGCTTGTATTAGGAATCACGACAGACATTTTGAACATGAAAAGTAAATAATTTAAATTCAAATGTTGTAAACTCAAATTGGTTTGTAGGTCCTAATTTCAATAATTTTTATGTAAACCGTGGAATCCTGTTGCTATAAAAAATGTTGACCCATAAATTCTATCTGAAATAGTAAAAGATGCTTCTAAATATTCATAGATAATCGAAATATTTTACCCATAATTAATCAAATTCGAATTATAGTAACTGCAACAGATGTAATTAACTCTTGAACTGAATAATTTTTAAGATATCTGCGTAAATGAAACCTCAAAAGAAAGAGCAATTATCAAGCAAAAATGTTTGAACGAAAAAGCACCTTTCGTTTTTTTTATAAGGTTTAAGGTTTACAAAAAGTATTTAAGCATTTTTAAAATTTTTATTAACTTTAAATGTCTGTAAAAAAATGTCTAACGATACAGAGGCCTAAAACATGTTTTTTTCTAGATTGCTTACCTACACTTTACTGTAATTAAATAAAACGAAAATAAATTCAATTATCATTAAATTCCGCCATAAATAAGCAGTTTAGTTAAAATTTTGAGACTTTTCGAAAAAATAAATAAAAATTAGGTTAAAAAAAATGGTAAGACAACCATGGCTTAAACTTAAACGGTTCTAAATTGTCTGCACTATCTTCACCTTAAAGCTTTGCACCCATCTTCCAATCACCCTGTATTTTTTTAAATTATGACCAGTATTTTCGTGGAGCCCCTACAGAGGCGCCACAGAGCCCTAGGGTTCCGCGGAGGACACTTTGAGTAAGGCTGCTTTAGGTACGAATATGTTCCTGGCAACATTAAATCATAAGTAGGTAGGTATTATAATTTTGGAGAACAGTTTTGTTGGCAAAACAGCTATTCGTTGCCAACAAAACAGTTATTTGTAACCGTTAACAAATCCACAACTACCAGTTCTGATGATGTTGGTCATAAAATTTTATGAATATCAATTTTGTTTCTTTAATAATCATAAACGAAATTGCTTCTACAGTTTCCAGCCATCTTCTCATAGTTTTTTTTTACAAGTCAATGATCGTGGAATTGGAACTTGATAAAAATGCGGTTACTATAAAGTCTGTACAAAAAAAAAGGCTACAATACTGGTTGTGTTAAATTGTCAAGTTCTGCCCAAGGTTTATTTTTCCCTTTTTAATTATATTTTGCGAACGGCTAAAGATACTAATGGAGATAAAAAACAAAACACGGTTTTATTTCTCATGCGAGGTCATTGACACCAGATAAATCACTTTGATACGGAGACATGAGCAGTAAGGGTCTAAACGAATTTTTTTAAACAACGTTCCGTAATAAATGTTCGGCGTGGACCCGACAGTTTCTAATTCAAAAGTTGTAGGCCCAAAAGTCAACCTCTAGATAAGTAATTAGGTTGCAGGGATTGGACGGCTTTCGCATAAATATTTAAGTAGGGTTTAATAATAAATTATCATAACAGAACTTTTGTATTTTGCCTGCCATTGAAACTGGCCGGCAAGGGTAGCTGCACAGCCGCGGACCCTAGATATTGTAGGAAAAAACAATTTTTTTTTCTCTATCTAGCTTGGGGCTAAGTAAGCTACCCGATAGTGCGTTCAGACTCAGAGCCTTTAGTCTTGCTTAGATACGTATCATCTTTTAGGGTTCCGTACCCGAAGGGTAACCAACAGGACCTTATTACTAAGCCTACGCTGTCCGTCGTCCGTCCGTCTCTCTGTCAGCGGGCTCTACTCATGATCCATAATACCTACAGGTTTACAAATTTTCACAGAATGTGTATTTCTATTGCCGCTATTACCTACAACAAAATAATAATAATAAATTAAAGGTTAAAGGGCGCTCCCCTACTGCATTGGTATGACCGGCATTTTTCTTTTCACAAAGGTCTAGGCAATTAGCCAAGTAAAGATCCAGTAATTTGAAATATATCTGTCTGTCTAAGGCCTTAGAGTTTGTAGGTTTGCCTCGTTGATTGTAATAGGTCATTACGCTTTGTATAATCAATTAACCCGTCGGGAATTAATTAGGTTGGTAGCTTGGTATACCTATTCAATTAGACAGTGACCACAGATCATCGCTCAACATAGTAACAGGGTAAATGCGTGATTTTTTTTATCACTCTAAACAAAGCGTATTAACATCAGAAATAGCAAAGTGAAATTATTTTTTTAAATATCTATAAAAATACAAGTTATAAGCATTTGAAACTGCTGAGTAGACAGAGAGATCCGATACAGCGAATGACGTCATTCGCTGCATCGACGTACAAAATCCATACTAAATTTCGTTTATCTAGAAAGTGATAGAAACAAAAGTTTAAATGGTTATAACTTTTGTGTTTTTTGGCCGATTTAGCCGTCTTTGGCCGTCTTGTTTTCGCTTTTTGTAGTAGGTACTTAATCATTTCAGGTGGAAAAATAAAAGAAAATTTATGCATATTCCCTTCCAAAAAGGCAAATTGCTTGTGAGGGCTACAAAGAGTACCTATGTGTAAGTATCCATACTAGGTGCTTTCTCTCTTATTGTATTTATTGTATAACACTATTAACACATTACTGTACACTTCAAGTACAAAGTACACAGGCGCACTTAATGTCATAGGCATTTTCTACCAGTCAACCGTTGGGTGATGCAGGGACAAACTTTTTTACTTCTAAAGTACAGGAATTGGGCCTACTTATGTATGTTTGAAGTTATAAGTAGATATCTACTTAAAACTTCGAACATACCTACCTAAGTAGGCCCAATTCCTGTACTTTATTATTTAAACTTCGCCCTTTAGTAGGTATGTGTAAAACCTTTTTTTGCATTTTTTCCTTGCCTAAACAATGTGCATATTTCGCGTGACCCTTTTAAAGGGGACGGAATATTTGTTTTTTTTTTCATTCCCACATAATTTTGTGCGTAAAGTCTTTTCGAAACCTTATTTCCAATTAATTTATTTCCACCCAAACGAATATAAACTTTGTTACAGTAAGTTATGTAGGCTTCTGAAAGAACAGTACCACTGAAAAAGTCGTAAAATACAGGGTGTAAACCACCTCATCACGAAGCCGTCAACCAAGCATTCTTTTACATCAAACTAAGTAACTTTATGCAAAAATTATTGCTGGTAAACGACTTTTTTTTTTGGGGTGAAAAATCATGTTTTGTGGTAGAACTCAATGTAACGCACTCAAAACATTGTGCTGATGGATGGATTGAATAGTACGGGGGTCATGGAGGTATTTAAAAAATCTTATATTAAAAACTTGTATTTAAAAAAAAAAGTTGTTAAAAAGTTGGAACTTTGACCCACAATATCTCCGTAACTAGAAGGTTCCCAGGTATGGTGTAGAACAAAAAAAATATCGCAATAACGAGGAGAACAAGTGCCTTTTGGCTTCGTTAAGAGGTGTTTTACACCCTTTATTTAAAATTGTAGGTAACGCAATTTTTTTTATTGCATCTTGCAGGTCAACCAATAAGCTGGCTTGAGCAAGGGTCGGGGGCGAGGCGTGAACAGGGACGTCGCGACGGACCTCGACCGAGATCGGAATGACGGCGCTTTGTGTCTGCCATGTGTATCTTTAAAGTGCTAGTTTCCCTACTGTCGGGAGTGACGCCGCTAAATGAACTTTATTTGTGGGTTTTAAAGTTGTTTTTCCAAAAAAACGTACCTCTTTGCATGTTTAGAAACCAAATCGCGAACACAGTATAGGTTTACCTTTGAACAAAGTTTACAAAGGGTTCTAAAACGACCGAACGAAGGAGTAAAGATATTAGAGAAAATAAATGTTGGTCATAAAATTTTGTGGTTCTATCGACACCTGGCGTGATATTGAACTTTGATTTTGTTTCAACAGAGGTGTTGTTAGACGATATAATAATAGTGTTATTTTGTATGAGGTGTCTGATTGCTTTCTATTCTTCTTTTTATATTGAGTGTGAGTATACAGGGTGTCGTCATTCTCTTTTTACCATCGCCGCTCGAAAAAGGGCATTTTATTCATCGATATAACAGTGAATAAATCTCTCTTTTACTCACCGTCGATAACAGTGAATAAAACGCTCTTTTACTCACTGAGTGAATAAAAACATTTTGAATTTGAAACAATAAAACGTGCCGACAAGAATATAACACTGAACTTCGGAAATTGCTTTGAGAGATTGACCAAGGGCTTTACATAGGTACCTACTTTCCGACGCACGGAGGAAAGTCGGTTTGAAACCTCTACATTACACTGCAAAAAGTTGCTATTCTAAATACATGTAGAATCTATAGGAAGTTCGTTCAGATAGAAGAGAACGAGATAGGACCTCATCACAACACATAAACATTCATCAAACTAACACACCACATGCTTGACACGCTGCATTTGCTTTGGTTTCGGCTCGTAAATGTAGTTGAAAACCAGTCTATGGGATGAGAAGAATGGGTCTTAAGGTGGTATGGGTCTCGAGGTGGCATTGCACAAGTCCGAGGCCATGTGCTTTCATGGACCTCGGAATGCGCCACCTCTGGAATCGGAGGAGGGGTAGGTATCCATCGGCGTCGAGTCGACGTTGAAGTACCTGGGACTTGTCCTTGACAGCCGGTGGAACTTCGTGGAACATTTCCGACGTTTGGCCCCCAAACTGGAACGGACTGGGGCTTCCTTCAGGCGGCTCCTGCCCAATTTGGGGGTGCCAAACACCTCCAGCCGGAGGCTCTACGCGGGAGTCGTGCGGTCCATGGCCCTTTACGGGGCCCCGGTGTGGGCGCGTTCATTGAGACTGCGAGCCACCCACTAGCTGGCCCGGGGGTACCGTACGATCTCCCGAGAGGCGGCGAGCCTCTTTGCTGGATTGCCGCCATGGGATCTGGAGGCGATAGTCCTCGCGCGCCTACGCGATTGGCGCGCGGAGGCGCTGCGCCTGGGGGAAACTCCGCTGCCGCGAAAAATTGTCGCTCAGCGGACAGACCTCTGGCAGTATCTCATGGCGACATGGAGAGAGCGACTGTCGCAACCCCGTGCAGGGCACGCCACAATAGTGGCGATAAGTCCCTTCTTTGAGGAGTGGCTTGAGAGACGCTACGGCGTCTCTCCCCTTCCCTCTGACGCAGGTCCTCACCGGACACGGTTGTTTCGGGAGGTTCCTGCACCGAATCGGGCGGGAGGAAACGCCCGGGTGTTTCCACTGTGAGGATCGACCGGAGGACACGGTGGAGCACACGGTGGAGGTGTGCCCCGCGTGGGCGGAGCACCACAGTGCCCTCGAAGCGGCGATTGACGGCGGCGACCTCTTGCGTCCGGCCTTGGTGCAAGCCATGGTCCGGAGCGAGACGGAATGGGACGCCATCACCTCCTTCTGCGAAGCAGTAATGCTAGAGAATAAGGTGGCGGAACGTGAGAGGGAGAGAACCTCACAGCGTCCTGGCCGCTGCGCCGCGGGAGACGCCCTGGGCGTCGGTGGCCACCACGTGGCCTGTGGACAGCGGGCTATGGGCTAGCTCGCCGTCCGTCCGTCTCATGACGACAGGCCGTGTCGACGGCGCGTTCGTGTTCACGCGCGCCTCAAAGAGAGTCAGCAAAAAGGACATCGGTCATCGGTCCTTGTGGACCCCTTGGTCCACAAGGGCCGATGCCTGCCGGGGTTGCGGGACTGTTCGAAAGAGATACCGTGGCCCCGGAACACAAAGGGCGATGAAGGAACATGGATGGGTTTTAGTCAGTAAAAGTCTGACACTCCCTCCTGCTCCGCCCAGAGCGGGAGAAGTCATTTGATGATTTCCCATCACAAATAAAGAAAAAAATAAATAAAAAGGGTTGAGAAGAAAAAACACTTTCGAAAATAATAATCATTTTATTATCAGGCAACTAAGGTCCGTTAGATAAAATACACCCAGTGTGAGTGTGTGTTAGTGGTCACCCATCCACAGACCAACCTTAGTAAACGTGGCTTACTACCTTGAAGATGGACCCGATTGGCTGTTATTATTAACCTACGAGAAAAATAAATACTATATACTTCTATTTATTTTCTCGTAGTCAATAGTAAAAAGTAGAGTACACAACTCGTGAAAAAAAAATCATCTCGGGTCTTGTATCCTTCGCTCCGCTCAGGATTCTACTCTAGAATCCCTTGCTACGCTCGGGATTCTACTCTAGAATCCTTCGCTGCTCTCGGGATCCAAGTTAGTCTCTCGAATTAAATTCCCTTTTTTCACTTGTTGTATAATCTACTATTTTAGATTTTATTTTTACTGGCTGCGTCGCTGTTCTAGTGGTCGCAATGGCGACTGCTGAGCATAAGGTCCCGGGTACTGCACCGAGCTAGGTTACTTAAAGTGAACAAAGAGGCTCTAAATAACTGGTTTGCGTACCCTACAGTATTGTTGTTCCCTAAAAACTAAAATGTTGTTCTTCCTGACACTAACTGGTTCAGTTTTCAAAAGATCAAGGTCTGAATATCCCGCCATATTACTTTTACTTTTTGTATTTTGATGATTTTGCTGCGACTTCCTGTTAAATGTAAATACACTGAAGTGCATGCTCATATACAATGTCGAACTGGTTTTTAATATTTTTGCTACTTACTTAATATGCTACTCAAGTTTTGTTAAAGGTGCTTTTTAAAGACCTCCATTATTTGACATTTGTACGTAATTTACCTTGTAAATGTCGTCTGCTAAGTGGACCACCCGATGCGAAAGGCTTATTGAGCCCCATTTAATTTTAAGTGCTGAATCAAATAAATCAATAATTATAGCAGTTTAAAGTTAATATTGCAATACACAGACGGATAAACATAACACCATGTCCGTAATTCCAGAAGGGTTGGATATTTGGCAAAGGTGTACCTACCAACAGAACATCCAAATAGAAAAAAAAAAATAGCACACCTGCCATCCAGCACACCACCCACCTGCTTGACCTGAGATTCGAATTCAAGAACCAACGCGACAGTAAAAAATAATAAGTTTATTATCAAAGCAGATTGAATTCATGAATAAAAGTCAAAAGTTACAGACTGATATCAACTTTCAGTAATTAACACTTAGTAAACTTTTACCACATAGTTCTCTATAATAGAAAAGTTTCAAATATTTATGAAAAATCTTCAAAATTTTTCTTTTTTAAGTTTCAAATTTCTGAGGTTCGCAACAATTTCTGTGATAATTGAATCCTAATAAAATCAAAAAGGACCCAAAAAAACTTTTATTTTAAGTTTTTAACGAAGTTTTAGATGTAATAATAAGATCACCCTGGAGCCACCCTTGTATTAATAAGATAGATCATAGATAGATGGAATAACGACGAGACTAAGGACATAGCAGAAGCGATAGCAAAAAGAAAGTGGAAGTGGGCGGGTCATAATATATGCCGTAGACGAGATGGAAGATTGGGGACGAAAGTGCTGGAGTGGAGATCGGAGTGTGGACAGGCGACAGACTCATCATCATCATCATCAGCAGCCTATTAATGTTCCCACTGCTGGGACACAGGCATCCTCTCTATGAGAGGGAATGGGCTATAATCCACCACATGGGCCCGAGCGGATTGGTAGATGTCACATGTCTTTGAATTTTTGGTTCTAGGACATGCCGGTTTCCTCACGATGTTTTCCTTCACCGTTTTGAGAGCAGTGGTGATGAAATAAATTACACAAAGTAATGCGCCTGTCTGGGTTCGAACCCACGACTTACTGTTCGTAAGTCGGGGCCGCCACCACTGGGCTACCGCTGCTATCATCAATATTGTGTATAAAATCTCGTTAGCAAGAAGTTAGTGTTTTAGACATTACTTTGTACCCTATCACTATGTTTTCCTATTTAACCCAAAGGTTGACTGGAGAGAATGCCTTGTGGCATTAAGTCCGCCTATGTACCACTATTGTACATGAAGTTTAAATAAATAAATAAATAAATAAAGTGACCGGAAGAAACTGGATGGCCATGACACAAAACTGCCAAAAGTGGAGAGATCTGGAATATTGAACTATGGTAGCTGAAATTATATTTTTTATTTGGAATTTATCATTATTATGTATTAAACTTACACACACTATCTTTACAGGATGAACCCAATACAATAGTGGTTTGCCAACACACACCAGATAAATAGTAAAACAACTTACGGCTAATACTTAAAAAACTAAACTTTAAAAATATGTAGAAAGTAACACTAAAACAATAACTAAAAGAACAGAATTTTAAGTACCTATATAACACTACCTATAATATTTAACAAACTAAACTTTTTTACTGCTATAAAGTCTTAACCTACAATTTCAGACAACACAGAATATTAATATTTAACTATAGCTAACAAAATTCAACAAAACTCTTGCGAATTCACTCAGATTGCACGAAAATATGTCAATCCGCTCATGCACTTCGTTCAGTACACATATTGTACGGGTGAGGGGTGTTCTTGACAGCAGGTTGGTTCTGGCATCAGGCACGGCCAGCAGTGGCGGCCGCCGCCGCCACCTCACGTACTGGTCCGGCACACACAGCTTTAGGTGACGCAGCACACCCGGGTGGTGTGCTACTCTACGCGGGACCTTTAGCGCATAAGCCGCGAGTGTAAATTCCCTGCGCACTCTGAGTTCGTTGTACCCCACCATACCCAGTAAAAACGGTGTAGGATACATCAGCGGGTAAAATGGGTAAACCCCTTAAAGATAATATTATAAAAAATATTTGGATATTAAAATTATTGGAAGATTTATTATTGAATAGTAGGAACTTCTTTAAGATTACTAATGAATGCTGAATTAGGAAACCCTGGATTCTTAATTGGAGATAATCTACTCTACTACTACTCTACTATTGTTACCACTCTACTCTCCACTCTACTCTCTACTCCACTCTCTCTCCACTCTCTCTCTACTCTACTCTACTATTGTTACCAAAACAGCCAAAAATGGAGAGAGATTTGGAAGACACCTACACTCAGCATAGGGTGGCCAAAGGATAAAGAGAAGGCAAGAGAAGGAAGAGAGAGAGAGACATCTTACTGGCCTTTACCATTCAAGATTTCAGACTTTTTCTGAGTTAAAACAGCTTTTAGATGAAAAAAAAAACACCATGATCTTTATATCTTAACTTAACGAGGCTGAAAATAAAAGAAAAATAAAGTAATGTCGCCTGCATGTAAATACGCATAAAACTTGACTGAATGGGGTCATAGAGGGTTACTAACACTGTTACGGTATATAATGTACTTAGCAAAGAAAAGATTAATATCTTTACATTCGTTTTCTTTTATAGTTTAAGTACTTTGAGTGACGTTGTGTATGGCAGTGGTAGCTTGTTATTTCTTAAGATTATGATTTTATTTTTATTTATTAAACTCATAAACATTAAAGTTTTATTTTTATAATGGCACTTCACCACGTCACGTTGCAAGAAACTGCATAATGTATCTACCTACTTAGGTAGAGAATTACAAAAAATAAAAAAATAAATAAAAAAAAACATAATATTTAATGTATTTCTAACCCTGCCATGGGCTTGTTTACCTAAACTTTGATCAAATACTTTTGGAACAGAGCAATCTACCCTGAAATTCACATTTAGTACTGCTGTTGCCCGCAACCTTCGCTCGCTTGAAATTATTAAAAAAATATATTTCTTCTTTTCTGAATCGGATTTTGTTACCAATTTCCAGGGTTTTTTTTTTGCACGGATTTCTATTTTTTATTTTTAAACAAAGTAGCCTAATTAAGGTACTTCTTTTAACATCAGCTATCCCGTGAAAATCGATCCAGCCGTTTCGGAGATTAGCCGGAACAAGCAGACAGACAAAAATTGAAAAAAAAAGTGTTTTTTATGAGTGCCGTATACATTTTTAAATGCATTCAGTAAAAAGCTGTTATTTTGATATTACAAACGGACACATCCATTTTATTTATTTGTTTAGATTGGTGGTTGGTTTATTACACACTGAGTTTCAACAGCGTTTGTATCTACATCTGCCTTACTATTTCCGATAATAACTCAAAGGAAAGGTTTTTATTGTTGGTAAATAAATACGTACCCACTGAATTACTGAAAGTTAAACAACTCTCACAAAAAGTACAATATAATTCCCATACAAAGAAAGGAGTTATGTGGGTAAAATTGGGACTTCAGTTGAGTGACATCCTTTCAAAGAAAACGTTCACTTCCGGGCCCCACTTCCTCCAGTTACGCTAAATTGAATTTAGATAATATCTCAGTAAGTGCTCCTTTTAGTGTCATTATGGGGCACAGAGTCAAGGCCAGGGATTTCATAAATTCTCTAATTTTCTATATGCAAGGTTAAATTAGCTAGAAAATCTCTGCAGGCATGGTGGGTATCAATATCTAGGTAAATCTAAATAAAAAATTTGATGTTTTTTTTTGGAATCAAAGACTTAATGTTGTAAGACTTGCTGCCAGAAATGTAACTTTTTTATTGTATATTGTATATATTGTATTTAAATATATTATGTGGTTTTCCTATGTTGTCTATTTTGTGTTCATCTATCCTAATATTGTAAATGCGAATGTTTGGATGGATGGATGGATGGATGTTTCTTACTCAATCACGCCAGAACTGCTGAACGGGTCTGGGTGAAATTTGGCACACAGATTGGCATAGGATACTTTTTATTCTCACACTTGCACGTAATAAATTCAACGCGAACGAAGTCGCGGGTAACTGCTAGTCAATAATAAAATAAGTAATATTTTTTAACCCCAGATTTAATTTATAGTATTTATTGTCGATATTAATGTCTGCCTATACCTAGTTTTCTAGGTCACAATGACCTTCAACCTAAATCTAATAAAACGAGGTCGAAATAATTCATTCGTTTTATGTGTTTCTTTTTAGGTATATGGCTAATATTTACATAAATTCCTTATAAAAGATATACCAGTTAGTAGTAAAAATAAATGGAACGAGCTGCGACAAACATTTCAGTATTTCGGTCGAGATAAAGACAGATCGAGCCTCTGTAAGTTGCGAACTGTTGAAATTAAACGAGAAAGCAAAACTACTAAAGAAATAAATAAATTCCTTGTGTAAGTACCTACCCTCTTAAGCGTTTTAAATAAAATTAAACCGTTGGTTGTTTGATTGTTTCCAATTTATATTAAACTTCCGCAATATTTGTTGACGACTTTAAAAAAAAAAGTATTAAAAAAAAAGTATAATTAATACTGTTGCTTAAAGCTATCATAATAAAGCACAGTAGCATCTCAGTACAGGTAATGGTGTGTCCAAACATTGCGCGGCAGCAAAACTCGGCGTTTGCAGGACATATTTCTACCGCGCTCTAGTAGGACTAAACAGACGCATGTACCTATGCGCGGTCGCGCGCGATAGTCGTCCAATCGCAGTGCGCACAGGCCGAGCTCAGCCGCCGCGTGCGATTGCCGCTTTATGTTTGGACACACCTTAGACTAATCCATGAATTTCTACTAACAACGAGTTTGGTAACCAATGAACCGAAGTATTAGGAATTATAAGTACGCCGTGTCATTGTACTCATCATTATGAACTACCGCTAACTTCGCGAAAAAAAAATCAGCTGTTCCATACATTTTGAAGAGTAATGCGAACATAATTGTAGGGAACAGCTGATTTGTTTTTTAGCGATTCAAGGTTTCGTCCACTGGCCTTTGGTACAGTAACCGGTCGAAGTTTATCGATATCGTCCGGAAACACGGTGCTATAGAGCTTAGACTCACTCAAACTCAAATATTATAAAGACCTCACCACAAGCCTACCTACGTAGGGGGTAGGTAATCTTTAGAACTACTGATCCAAACCAAAAAACACTATCTCTGAGTGTTTTTTCTACATTATGACCGAATTTAAAACGTCCCCGTATCCGTACGTGTATTTCCGGCCATAACTTGAGCAAATCTAGTCTATTCTATTCTAAGAAAATGGACCGCAATTCCGCAACTAATTTCTAAGTTTTCTATTTTTTTCACATAAAATGTCACAACAATGCCAAAAAATACTCACTCTGATCATAGTTCTTGTTTGCTTTCTGACCATCACAATTCAGTAAAGTTTGAAACACAAGTACAACACAAAAAGCGAACTGTACACGACTGAGTACCATCTTGCTTGCACCAATAACAGCGAAGAAAAGTCCGTCGTAACCACCAACGTTTTATATACGGAGTTTTATTTTCTCAAAAACAAAAAACCGGATTCGTTTTGCTGTGCCGAATGTGCGTTCATATTGTGTTTTGACCCGCATGTGTCGATTCGTTCGGTGTTAAACTAAATGTGTGAAACGTTTTATGGAACTTTTGGAGTGGTAATGCAAACACTTTGGACGAGGGACTTAGGGCTGAGTAATTCTTCCGAGGTTATTTATATACTAAGCACTGGACAGCATGGAAAGAAACTTCTATAAATTTAATGTTTTCAAAACATTTATATCATCAATGGAGAATTTTATGAATGGTCTTTAGTTCTGATCGAGTTGTAACAATTAAATGAATCAAATAAAGGTGACAATACCTTTTTTTTTTTTTTTTGTTCGGATGGGAAATCATCAAATGACTTCTCCCGCTCTGGGCGGAGCAGGAGGGTGTGTCAGACTTTTACTGACTAAAACCCATCCATGTCCCTTCATCGCCCTTTGTGTTCCGGGGCCACGGTATCTCTTTCGAACAGTCCCGCAACCCCGGAAGGTGACAATACCTTTGAGGGTTTTTGTTATTTCGAACAATACTTACTTGCTTTATTAATATGCGTAAACTGCCTTGAATTACGAAGTTATGATGCGAGATAATGATTCTAACTTCAGCTATGTAACATAACATTATCAACACGCTTGTAATCACCGATACGGTGGGCACAGGTATAGGTACTTGCAGTGCACCCACATTTTGCCAGCCAAATCTAGACTCGAGCTGCTACTGAGAAATTCAGATGCTAAACCCCAATAACACTTTACCCGGAATCTTATCTACGACCTCGTAATCAGCAGTAGCGCTTCTAACCACTTGACCACCGAGGCCGTACAGCAATGAAACAGATAAGTTTAATAGAAACAACTTCCATTTTTGTAGCAACAGAATCCTTGAAACAAAAAATGGAGTTCGATTTTTATGATGATGCTTCTAAACTTGTCTACGCATCGAACAACGATTTTATTTCATTTGAAATTCAATAAAACCGTTGGACCATAGTCTTTGTTCATCAAAACGACGAGTTTCACTATTTCCTTCACTCTTAATTAGGTTTGTGGTAGGTTGATAAATGATCTGTGCAAATTTAATGATCTCCCTTTATGAAAAATCTTGGGAGATGAATAGACAAGGGGTCTTTGTTCAGTGGGTTTACGTTGAAACATTTACCAGGTATTTTTGGACCTTAAACATAAGTAAAAAGATACGGTAATCTTATTGGCTGTATATGATCGCGTAAAGAGCTTATTGCTACTATGTGGGAATAAAAACCTGAAATCGAATTTGCTAGCAGTTTGATATTTTATTTTGTGAAAATAATTCTATTTTCGTCATTTGGCTTATTCGACTTATAATGTCATGAATAGTTTCGATAGAGCTGAACTTATTTTGGGGATATATTTAGTATTTTGATGTTTCTGTTTTATCTCGATACTAATATATTTTTGCCTGAAACACAGGATTACCTAGTTCAGGCTCAAAGCATGTGTGAACTTGACATAGATTTAAGAAAAACTGTAAACGTTTACCTGGTAGGCGCAAAATGCCTAATTCTTAAAATGGGCAATTCGCAAAAGGACTAATTCTTAAAATACCCCCTTCGCAAAACGACTAATTCTCAAAATACCCATTACCTTATTGTTTTGAATAAATTTTATTATTGTTATTTTTATAAAGGGGTGTTTGTAAGTTTGTATGTAGGGGATAATCTATGGAAATATTGATCCAATTCCAAAAAATCTTTTTCTTCAAACGCAGACTAGCGATGTAATTGCCTAACACACTTACAATGGCAAATCCATTCCAATACAACAACAAACATTCACAGTAGAATTAAAGTTATCAAGCTGTCGAATTTAACAAGCATATTATGAAACAATGGATTAGAAATTTCTTTCAAAATCCTTGTGATAATTATGTTACGATATTAATTTTACAAGCAATAATGTTGCCGTTAAATACGACCAAAACAACACAAAACACGATGCTATATCAAGAGATACGAATCAGCGAACATAGAGGATGACATATTAGCATATTATATGCAGCGTTCCATTCATAAAATGCATTATTATGCATAGCATACGTATCCTTGTAAATAATAGACCAAGTTTTGGCAACATTTTGTGCATTTCTACTAGGTATCTAGGTGGGGTTAAGAGATTCTTTTGAATAGTGGTTTTCTTCAATTTTGTCGCAGTGCTTATCTCGAAATACACCTGTCTATCGTTTTGGAACTGCTCTCGTCGTAGCCCTGTCGATGCTGGTATTTTATTAATCTCTGCTCTTTTATTGTAACTATTCTTTTTTGTCTGCTTCTATGTGATCATCATAATCATCTTCCTGATGGAATGACAAATGTAGGCGGTTACATTGGCAATTTCAACATATACTATCCTTAGATCCAGGAGCTGATTGGACATGAGACCTAATTAATAGCAATCAAAGGTACATACAGGGTGTAAAAGACCTCATCACGAAGCCGTCAACCAAGCATTCTGTACATCAAACTAAGTAACTTTACGCAAAAATTATTGCTGGGAAACGAATTTTTTTTTTTGGGGTGAAAAATCATGTTTTGTGATAGAACTCAATGTAACGCACTCAAAACATTGTGCTGATGGATGGATTGAATAGTACGGGGTCGTGGACGTGTTTGAAGTAAAAATATTACATTAACTTGTATTTAAAAAAAAAACTTGTCAAAAAGTTGAAACTTTGACCCCCAATATCTCCGTAACTAGAAGGTTCCCAGGTATGGTGTAGAACAAAAAAAATATCGCAATGACGAGGAATGTCTTTCGGTTTGTTAAGAGGTGTTTTACACTCTTTATTTATTGCCCTTTGTTTTTATTTTACTGCCGCACCTAAGAGGTCACTCAACTCATTAATAAAATACAAAGCTAGCTGACTCATTTCTAGCCACATCTGTCGATACACTTCCTCACACGGCTTTTACAGTTTTATTGCATTCTTTTTAATGTCAGGAGCAGGTTTAGTCTGGTTTATATGATCACAAATAGATTAAACAAAAATCTGATAAATAAGACCAAAGTCTACTTATAATTAATTCTAAATAAAAATACAAGACCTTAACCTTACTTGAACTGGTTTAAAAACTGTCTGATAGTGGGTTCATCTGAATCACTTGGCGGTCTTGGGTTTGGCTTCCAGATCTGGCGATGGCAATTTATGTGAATAGGGGTGTTCCATCAGGAATTTCTGAGTGGCAATTCACTCGCCCTCCATTTTCATGATCTGACGAGTCTTTTCCCAACTATATTGGATTCGGTTTCCAGTCTAACCGGATGCAACTGAATACCAGTAAAAACACATGGAGCGACTGCCTATCTGACTTCCACAAATCAGATAATACTGGGTAATACGATACCTCTTGGTAAGACTGGTTGTCTGACTTTCGGGCTTCTGTAACGACTGTTAAAGATCTACAAATGACAGCCGGGACCAAATGGCTTATCGTGTTTTCTGAAGCACGAAGGAAACTCGGTATATAATGGGTGGTCACCCATCCACGGACTAACCTAAGCAAGCGCGGCTTAATCTGAAGATGGACCCCAGTGGCTGATATTGTAGACATGACCTCCTCCGTAACATGGGACTTGAATCATGATGGGAGGTATGGAGATTTGAATACCTGCCTTATTCAGGGTATAGCATCAAATTGTGCTGATTATTACTGAGTAGCGTCTTGCAAGCAAAGTTAAGAGAGATGTCTTGGTACAGGCGTCTCCTTATTAAAATCTCGACTTTGAGGAAGTCCGCTCCACAAAGATTCCGGTCAGCATATTACTCGCGAAACTCTGTAAAGGTTCAAGGAAATAATAAAATAATTTCTTGATAATAAACTTTACGAGATGCAGTCTAAATTGTTAACATTTTCTTCACATATCAACCCCGTTACTCAAGCTTGAGGGGACTTACGGCGCAAATGGAGCGAGCAACCGGTTGTCAGCTTGAATAACTATGCCGGTACGCATTATTGTTGTAATTCTTCTTTTGTAATGGCACCATGTCTGCTTGCTGGTTTATTAAATTAACTTAAGGGTATTTCCCAGTTTGTAGACTTCCTGTCGGCTCGAGGTAAGAGCATGTGGTTAGTGTGGAAATTTATGTGGAATCAGAAACTAGTATGATAATTTAAATGTAATTTCTTTTGTGCGCCGTGCAAATTATTACATTATTTTAATTTTGGCTTGGTTTTACCAAATGTTATTTATTTTGTACATCTTGCAAATAATTTTTATTTTGTTGCATTTGTCTTGGTTTCCTTCCATTGTACTAAGGGGCCTCTAAAGGTCTACTTATAATCCACCATACCATGACAATAGATAGATAGGTAAGTTAACAAGCCAACAATAAGTTTAATTTTAAGACTCATTTGTCTCCAAGCCAAACCCTCCCTTGTAGCCCTTAATCATCAATATTTTGTTAATTTGTTACAGTATTAATTAAACGAGCCAAAGACAAAACCAGGAACCGCCATTAATTTTCTGACAGCAACGATCGCAAAATTATTGTACAATCTAAAGCGGTTGACAGTTACGTAATAGGCTTTCTCCAAAGTTCGTCGACTGAGTAGCTTATCACACACACAAGAATTATTACAAACCTTTGTGTTTTCTTGGGTACACATAACGCAATAGCCTTTTATTTAACTTTATTACTTGTATCAACATTACACGTTGATAAAGCCGAAGAAATATGAATATTTCAGACAGTAAATGCCTTAAATGGATTTTGGTTCTTTGACATTTTGTTCCTTGTAAAGGAATGTTTTTTTAGGTTGACTCATGATTTGCTTGTTAGTAGGTACATGATGCTTATCTTTGTCTCGTTTGGTTTGACTTAAGAAAGGACCCTGTAGCCTGCAATACAGTACGCAGCGATTAATTGATTCATCAATAGATAGATGCTCATATCCGGTATCGTATCTTTACCACCTCATAAGGACTTGACTTTCTGCCTAGCCTTTACCGCACTATGTTCGGGCCGACTTCCAGTCTAACCGGCTCAATACCAGTATTTACATAGAGCGACTGGCCATTGACCTCCGCAACCCAGTTGGTACTGAGTAATATAGTATAAGTATATATGTAGTGTACCCCATTAGGACGTGATAACATTTCCTTTTTATGATGAGTTACGTTCGATTATTTAGCTCATAGATGAGCTATCTATAATAGGTACATCATTATTTGCTACATTGCATCTAGGTATTAGACATACAAAAAAAGAAAGGTACAAAAGACTGAAATTAATGTAGCACACTAGTCCTCCTTTTTTTTCTCGAGAGCTGAAAAAACGCTTACTCCAATAATAAAGTTATTTATAAAGGTCATGGCACACTATACCGGCACCGCAACGGCACCGCTCCAACCCGGTAGTTAACTTGTCATTCAAATTAGAGCATTGAGTCGTGTGTCGTATAATGTCAATATCATTTTCATAATCATCATGATCATCATCAGCCTATTATGTTCCCAGTGCTGAGATATGGCCTCCTCCTAATGAGGGAGAATGGGCTATAATCCACCACGCGGGCCCAGTGCGGATTGGTACATGTCACATGTCTTCGAAATTTTGCAGTCAGCGCGCCTGCCGCTACCATACAACTCAACTCGCTGCCCGCGCGCTGCCAGCAATCAGACCGTCTGCGTTTCGCGCGCCGACTCCGAGTCACCAGCGAAACAACGTCGATCACAAATGCCATATTACAAATGTGTTCGCGGTGACAGCAAGCTTGCACCTCGCGGCCAGCGAGTGGACTGCGAGCTTGCACCTCGCAGACGACGCGTAGTTAGCGCGCTGGCGGCTAGCCGTAACCTAAATTCTAGGCGACGCAGACGCCGCGCCGCGGTCGTGCTGCAGCTGTGCAGTTACGGTGCCGGTATAATGTCCCATGACCTTAAGACTTGTTAGTCTTTCTTAATCGCGATACAAAATAAAAACAACGTCTTGTGCTTCTAATGAGCTGAGTAAGTTCAGACAGAGCCAAGCAAACCTGGGCAAATAGGTCGGGGAAATGGATGACGAAGGTTTTATTATAATTTCAATGGATTTATTTCTATTTTTTTCATCTGTGTTCATTATTTATGGCAAGCCTGTCGGGGTTTTGAGGAGGAAACAATACTGAAACTGGAGACTTTAATTGCTGTTATCTGAAAGTATTCAATTGTTTTAATCTATCGCGGCAAAATTTGTCAATTGTTTTGATTCGCAGTAGATGATTAGTAGAAAATTCTGTAATATATAACTATATAAGCTAGATCATTCGATAGCTCCAAAAAGTAAAGATTTCATGGGCACAGTAATTGAGTGGTTTGACTGCTGTTTGATTCCTGCATGAACGAAAATCTGCCTACTTACATGGATTAGCAAAAAATTTCCTAGGTCAGTCTGGGTGTCTGTGCTTAGTAAGATGTCTGCTCTCTGATGATGATGAAAAAATAAAACAGTTTGCTCCATAAGAAGTATGGCCTAACAGAAACATCAACGCGGGAACAATTTTTGTTTTATTTTTCTCATTTCTTGTGATTCTTTAAAACTAATTCACTACAGTGTACACAGGCGGTCTTTGTGTAGGCACACAACTTACCTTTAAAAGCATTTGCCGGAAAGGGTTTCTGTTTATTCTGTAGATTCTTCTAAAAAAAGAACATTTTTTTTTTTTGTTTTGATAACAAGGCAATACCTGGCGAGAATTTTCTTTCGAGTTTGATTAAATTATAATTCCAATTTCCGTCTTATTAAGAAATAAAAATGTCTTCAATTTTTTTTGAGTATCCGCGCGTTCTGTGGTACTGAAATAGAGCTTTGTAGAATTATTCTGTGAAACTTTGAATATGATTAATGAAGTTTGTGGTTCTACAAAAAAATAACCTGTTAACGTTGGTGATAATTCTTGTTTGCAGAGATTGCAAAACATTTAATTGTTTTTTTTTAATCTCATCTTAATTGTTTCCTAATTTCTGATTTGTAAGCACGACTCGGTTTTAAATTATTGTAAATGAAAATATTAATTAATATTTATGAAATGAACGGGTACTTCAAACATTTCTTAGGAATGGTTTCCATGAACGAGTTCTGTTTGAATATCTACTTACAAGTAAGAGTACAAGTTACTTCAATAATTTTTTTGAACTGCGTATATAATGTATTTCAACCATTATATACTATTATGTCGGTAAATATTATTTCGTAAGAATTTTTCGTACCAGGATGATGAAACACACTTTCATCAGTGTCTACCTGAAGTTTGAAAATATTTTTTATTTACCCATTCTGTCACAGTTCATTATTTACTCACAAACGTGAGTAAACTTGCAAAACACTTGCAAAGTCGGTGACAAAATAGTGTTTACACTGCAACTGCAGAAGTTTTGTGGTTTTTGAGTTATGACAGAATATGATTGAACTGCCTTGCACTGCAGTAGGTCTACTTTTAAATTTAAGTCAGTCTCTTGCTTTTGGTAAAGTTTAAAGTTTATGTACTTACCTTAGTTTAGATGCCTTCTTCTCATATCAATTTTGTTCACATCAATACTGGCTTTTGATCGCTGCTTTGCTACCGCTGATGTCGCCATTATTATCCCAAGGGAACGGAGTTTCTGGGATAAAAAGTCCTATGTCCTTTTCCAGGCTACCTATCTGTAGAATAAAAAGATCTTTTCGAGAACAACTAATAAACACACTAAGGTAAATAATTTTTCAGTTTTTATATTAGTAGGTAAATAAGCTCGCCCCCTATTACATGGGACTTTAACATAACTGTCGAAATGTGGGTGTACTATTTAGGTACAGCTCTGCTTAATCCTTCGGGGATTACAGGCGTGATGTTATGTAATATTAGTACCTAAGTATAGATGTGGATTATGCTATTTTGGAGCTAGACAAACACTTAAATATTCGGTATTATTTCGTGGAACAAGAAAGCCGACCGAAGAATCTAGCGCTACGTAGTGGCTTTGTCCGGCGCCTAACTACAAGCCCCTAGCTTATGGAGTTCCGTTCGGCTTCTAGAGATTACGTTTTTGCGTCGGCTCAGCGGTTACCGTTCATTGGGCCGTGTAACTCGACATTATTGCTTGCATGCGAGGCACTCAGCTTCTAATGAAGTTTCTACTATTGACGGATAGTTGTGGAGCTACTTTGTGAATAAGATTGTCTTGGGATATAAAATAGTGGGTAGTTGTCTAGCTAAGAAGTTAGGTCACGTCATATGCAACTTTTTAACTTAGTTTAAGTAGAAGACCTTGCTTTTAAGCACTGCCTTCGCTACTGTTAGTAGGAAACTTAGCATTGATAGGCCTAGTGGTGTGACCGTCGTTGGACTGCTAAGTCATATATAGGTTGACTGGTAGAGAATGCCTTGTGGCATTAAGTCCGCCTATGTAGGTACAACTCTTGTACATGAAGTTTAAATAAATAAGTAAATTGGTCTCGAGTTCGAACCCCAAGACACGCACCTCTGGTTTTTCGAATTCATGTGCCTATTGTATTGATTATCACTTGCTTCGGTGAAGGAAAACATCCTGAGGATGAGAAAAACAAACATGCCTGAGAGACATTTTCAACGGCATGTTAAACCAAGTCAGAGGCCCTTGGGTGGCATAAAAACTATGACACCAGTTTAGACACTAACCACACGAAAAAAAGAAGGAAGTAGGAGATTGGTACCACGTATCACAAGGCGGCTACCAATCATTGACAAATATGAAATCAAATACATTATAAGCTGATGACAGAAAACTATGCACATAATATGTAGTGCAAAGGATTCATTAATTAAATAGAGACTTAACATTTATCATTCTGTCCCCTCCTTCACTAATTTATCTATGCTTGCAATACTTGGAATGTTAGGTAGAGAGTGCAAAACCACGTACAGAAAATGTTTCAATTTCGAGATCCTCTCGTATGATTTCAAATGATGTATGGTTTTGCAGATTGCACTAACGGAGTGTCAGCTAGAAACCGCTGTGAATATACGTGTTTTGACAGTTATTGATAGATCCAGACGCCATTTTGTTTTAAAATCCAGAGTAACATGCTCCGAATTTGAAGAGAAAACACGTGGCTTGCATTCTCAATTGTTAGCAGAAAGGCAGAAACGCTATAGATTTTCCAAAGTTTAATTTCACCTGCTCGCTGTGGGCTCAGCTGCTAAACCAAGCCTCTAATCTGAATATCTAAGGCTGGCGGAATTTCCATTAATCTTCGTACTGAAAACATTGTGAGGCGACGCGGTGAGAGGTAGTAGACAGCGGCGACATCGTGGTGTCCAGATTTTTCGCACTTACACATACCGAAAATCCCACAGAACAAGAAATAGGTAGATACCTATAAAGACAGAAAGAACGAAGAAATAATTTTATTTATTTTCTATCTGCTTTGTGGCACATCCAGTGCAACAATGAAACAAGATCTGTGTTTTTTTTATGATTGAAGTAGGTACTTATTTTTATGCCTGTTTTACCAATTTATAGCAACAACTAGTTAGTAGTACGTAAGTAGTACTTACAAAAAAATATCTTTAGGATACGTTTATCTGCGTATCGCATGTGTAACGTAGGACAACCCCCGGCTAGATGGGGGGATGACCTTTGGTCCCGGTTGTCACTTGTAGATCTTTTCCGGTAGTTACAGGTAGTCAGTGGCCCGAAAATCTGACAAGCAGTCTTACCAAGGGTTGTATAATCTTGTATATTGTATATAACGGGCTGGTGTCCGCAACTCCGTGTCAAAGCGCGTATTTTGCGTATGGGCTATAATCCACCACGCGGGCCCAGTGCGGATTGGTAGATGTCACATGTCTTCGAATTTTCGGTTCTAGGACATGCCGGTTTCCTCACGATGTTTTCCTTCACCGTTTTGAGAGCAGTGGTGATGAAATAAATTACACAAAGTAATGCCGCCTGCCTGGGTTTGAACCCACGACTTACTGTTCGTAAGTCGGGGCCGCCACCACTGGGCCACCGCTGCTCTTTACCAAGGGTTATTGTATTACCCAATACTAACTGGGCTGTGGACGTTAAGATAGGCAGTCGCTCCATTTAAGCTACGGTATTCAGCTGAAACCGGTTGGACTGGCAGCCGACGCTAACATTGTTGGGAACAAGCTAGGCCGATGATAATGGTGACTCACACGCAGAAAATACAAAAAAACATATTCAAATCACAAAGTCACACTTTTAGAGGAACAATAATCTTTCATAATAAGCCAAAAGCTTCCTTGCCTCAGCACGTTTTCCTTATTACATGATAGCAAAGAACAATTTCACCTGACATCAAGCTGACTGAGGAAAATTGTGTTTTCTAATATTTACCGAACATTAATCAAAGTAAAAGATTCCTTTGTTTATCGGTACAGTTACCTGAGACAGCGGGCGGGCCGTACTGTAATGGGCTTTAGCAACGTCGGAGAAATAAAATTTAAACGATAAATACGGAATTATCTAGAAGCTTTTTTTGTAGGGATACTGTTCTAAGAGAGTTAAGGCATTCAAAGAGGAGATGAATTTGGGCCTGTGTTCAAAGTGCAATTATTTTCTTTCCCTGGGTGCCGTTAGCGGTTACTCAAAAACTGTCCTATTAGCTAAGTACTAAAGACTACTAGCGAAGCAAAGTTACCTAGAGTTAACTAGCAAAGTATCTTAAACATTCATGATACTGCAATCACCCAACTTTCGGAAGACAAGAGGTGGTCTTCCTATTGGAAGACCTTTATAACACTGAAAACTATAATGGTCTATTGACCATTATAGTTTTCAGTGTTATAAAGTTCTGTTATGACCCGAGAGGATTAGACAAGTCGCAATCGCTTTCATGTTTCTTTCGCTATCTATAACGACTTTCAATCGGATCAACATAAGCGGGGGCGTTCTGAGGTTTCTGCCTACCCCAAAGGCAACAGGCATGTGTGTAACATAAGCTTTTGAGAACCATAATCACTATCGCTAAATGAAAGTCCACTTGTCCAGACAATCATAACCATATTAATGAACAAGAACCATAAGACCAAAAAAAAATAAAAAATTGACCCCTGACCCTTAAATAACGTCCCCTATTCTTCTCCATATTTATAGGAACCCTTTGATAGCACAAGATTTTATCACGCGATTCCAAATCGAAGGCAATAAAGTCCAAGATATATTTACCCAGTCATCATACGAGAAAGGTACTTCTTATCGCAAAACGTATGAGCTCTCTTTTTATAAATAATAGCCGTGTCCTTGGCTTCGATAGCGTAGCCATTTATGCTTACTTTTCGACCGTACATACTATAAAAAAAAGTTTTATTTAATAACAAAATTTACCGTAAGTATTAAGGTATTTATTGAAATATAATTTGTTAATCGACTTGAAACAGGAGGATACTAAAACAAATCTGCTGATGGACTAAGTGATCACTAAGGGGCCGCCTCCACGAGCGAGAGAATCGCGGCGATTATTTTCGTATAGAAATACGTTGAATCGCCGCGATTCACTCGCTCGTGGAGACGGCTCCTGAGGTATTTTTCTAGCGTAGGTACAGTCGTAGTCTTTTCCGCCTGAACAGTCAAATTTTTTTCGCTTAAATCATGCGGAGGCGCCGCCACCCCCTTAAAGTTTGGGCCTATTAGTAAAGCGTCAACTTTGGAGCGCAAAATAACAATAAGTCTCGTAAATTCGGTATCTTTTTATTCATTATTTCTATACAAAGTTAACTGGGCGGGGCTAGAGAGCGTTTCTATGTTGCGAGTGCAAGCAAAAATTAACTTAGTGGTAATCAGGCGGGAGTGTCCTAAAATAGTTAAATAGTCCTAGCGTCGCCTCGTAAAATAGTTTATCATAAATATCATCATCATCACATCAGCCGAAATACGTCCACTGCTGGACATAGGGCTCCCCCATTGACCGGTCCCGCGCGACTCGCATCCAACGGAAATTAGTTGTCTAATAATAATATAAGAAATTGAAGTACCCGCTTTTTTAGGTGTCATCATATTATACAGGATGGCGCCGACAAACCGAAAATAAATAAAAACATTGATACGAGGAGTACTAGTTCATAGGAATATTTTTAAACTATCAAATAAATCCTAACATAACAACAAAATTAAAAAACACATTTTTTCAAACAAACTTAATAGCATAAAACTTTGAACGAATTACGACACCTATTAGGTATATTAAATATTGGTTTACCTTTTTTTTATAATTTGCACTAATTTGCGTCTCGAAATAAAATTTGATGAACGGATTAGGCCAAGGGTTTTTGAAGTAGTTAGTTGGCAACATATGTTTAGTGTTTTAATAACGATGCGGAGGTCGTCAACCTGTCGGTGCAAGCCTAATTATCTTCATCAAATTCTCGCTTAACTTCAAACTCGGACAAATCCAATTCTGAGGTTTTTCAAGATTTTGGTATCCAAAGAAAAAGAAAAAATAATGCTTTTAAACAATTTTATCAGTTGTGTATAAATCCGCATGGTTCTCATATAAATCTAAATCATAATATTTTATCTAAGTCAGATATATCCTTGAGACAGTTTTTTTCAAATGTAGTTAGGTCCATGAGAGAGCTTATTGCGTTTGTTCAATATGGCCGTCACTCGAAGTAAACTTTGCGACAGTAGCACCGTGTACTCCCCGCTTTTTTACTGTTTATTTATATTATTTAGATAATTCCATCGATTATTCTATTAAAATTGTCGCCAAGTAAAGCCCGCAAGCAGCATATAAAACTATTCTATAACTATAACTGGGCAAAGGCCTCTCCCCATGACTTCCAGTTTGCTCTATCCAGGGCTAATGTGGACCACTGGTCGTTGGTTTTATCCAGCTCGTCCCGCCATCTTCTACGAGGTCTGCCGCGACGCCTTCTGGTTGTGTCAGGGCTCCAGAAAGTGGTAATTTTGGCCCACAGCTCATTCGGCATGCGGCAGACGTGGCCAGTGCAGTCCCACTTCAGTTTAGCGGCTCTTTGGCCTTTAGGCCTTTGCCCAGCAGTGGGATGAAGCAGGCTAACAGTATCAGTATCAGTATCAGTATAACTATAACTATTACATTCCATTAGATCAAATGAAGGTGAATCTAAACTTAATACATTCAGTCAAAAAAGTATCGGGAATGGATGATTTGTTTATGGTTCCAAATTTTTTTTTGTTTTTTTTTTGTTGTTGTTAGATTAGCACAACTGTTTTCCATTTTGGCGCGGAGTTTGAGTTACATCTGTTAATTAGAATAAATACAGTACTGATTTTAGTTATATCATATCTAGTGTGTAGGTATTGCGAATTTCTTAATGGACAAAAATATCGGACAAAAAGTTTGTCTTAAATTTTGCATCGCCAATGGAATTTCGAGTTCGGAGTCTCTGAAAATGTTACAGAAGGCTTACAGTGAATCGACTTTATCAAAAACACGCGCTTATGAGTGGTACAAAGCGTTTAAAAGCAGTCAAGGTGTGATGGAAGATTTGCCTCGTTCTGATAGGCCATCAACGTCTGCAACTGAAGTTAACATCGCAAAAGTAAAGGAAATAGTGACTGACAATCTTGCCGAAAGGTCAAACGGTAAATAAAAAATATTATTCGGACGTTATGCAGCGTTTAAGAGAGCAAATTAGATAAAAGGGCCAGATTTGTTGAAAGAAAATTCTTGGATTTTGCACCACGATAATGCGCCTTCGCACAGTTGTGAACGATTTTTTGACCAAAACTCAACAAATACCATCGAGCAACCACCTTATTCACCAGATATGGCTCCAGCCGACTTCTTTATTTTTCCTAAACTCAAATTACCACTTCGTGGCACCCGTTTTCATTCATTAGAAGACATAAAGGAGAATTCGCGGCGAGAACTGAACTCAATTCTGGAATAAGCATTTAAAAAATATTTTTATGATTGGATTATTAGTTGGCGTAAGTGTGTCGGTTCTGAAGGAGCATACTTTGAAGGTGATAAAATAAATTTGGATAAATAACTAATATTTTGTGTTTTATTGATCTTTTCCCGGTACTTTCTTGACAGAGTAGTATAATGTTTTTGAAAGAATTAATGGTTTAAATACTGAATTTGTTAGACAGGATCGTTTTCTTCAATAATGTTGCCATAATAAACAAAATACTGCCTTTTAATTAATGGAATTAAGACTATTATCACTTTTTCTTAAATATCTCATAAGAGGGTAGAGTGGATTTATCCGAGTTTGAAGTTAAGTGACACTTATAATCTACGAGTATGAATCAAATCAATACTGGAAATGAAAAATAATGCCCTGAGACTAAACTACTGTATATTATATTCGAATGATTTTTTGTTTGCAGACTGTAAACGTCATGAGGTATACGAATCACGTAAATTCAGGCCAGTTATCACAGAGAGGTTCTAAGGGTAAAAAAAATTACACGTAAATATTTAGGGCGGATACGGTAAACGGGGCAGTACCTACTACCTTAACCGTTCAGACAAATTCCTGACTTTTTAGGGTTCAGTACAAAAAATTAAAAAAACGGAATCCTTATAGGATCACTCGTGCGTCTGTCTGTCCGTCCGTCTGTCACAGACAATTTGCTCCGAATCTACTGGACCAAATTAGTTGAAATTTGATATAATGGTGTAATCCTACCGACCTAAACACAGATGTGCAAAGTAAATAAATATTTTTTTTAAATAAGGGTCATTTTTGGGGGACAAAGAAAGCATTTTTTCGAAAATCTAGGGATCTGATGCAGAATGTCCCATTCGCAAAGAATCAAAATTTCACGAAAAATTATGGACAGTCTCTTATGATCATTTTTGTGTAGCTGCAACGGTTAAGGTTACCCCTTACTGCCCGTTTACCGTATCCACCCTGTAGGTATAACCTATTTTTTAGAAGTGGGTTAAAAATCGAAGATAAATGTGTGACATCCACCAACCACTACTGGGCTATCACAAAGAGAAGGCTTCTATCCCAGGAGTAGGAATATTGTAAGCTGAATCTGTTTAAGTGGAAATGTACAGTTGAGGAGTTTCATCATCATCATCATCTTTTCAGCCGAAAGACGTCCACTGCTGGACATAGGCCTCCCCCAAGTGTCGCCACATTGACCGGCCCCGTGCGACTCGCATCCAGCGGATTCCCGCAACCTCCACCAGGTCATCGGTCCACTTGTCGACGTTGCGTTGGAAGGCCTCCCGCCTTCCAACGCAACGTCGAGGAGTTTAATTGACAGAAAATCACGTCCCAGCCGCCGCAGGAGACGCCCCGGGCGCGGCCTGGCCGGCCAGGCGCGGGCCTATGGACGGAGAGCTATGGGCTAGCTCGCCGTCCGTTCGTCTCATGACGACAGGCCGAGTCGACGACGGCGCGTTCGTGTTTTACGCGCGCCTCAAAGAGAGTCAGCAAAAGGAAGGGGTCCGCAAGGGCCGATGCCTGCCGAGGCTGCGGGACTGTTCGAAAGAGATACCGTGGCCCCGGAACACAAAGGGCGATGAAGGAACATGGATGGGTTTTAGTCAGTAAAAGTCTGACACTCCCTCCTGCTCTGCCCAGAGCGGGAGGAGTCATTTGATGATTTCCCATCCGAAAAAAAAAAGAAAAAAAAGGAGTTTAATTGATGAGCCACTTACCACTGTTCGTATTTTAGCCGTGTAATACAAATGGAATCAATGTGACCGTTGAAAGGAATAGAGGGAGGCCTTTGCCCAGCAGTGGGGCAATACAGGCTAGATATAATAATATAATATAATAATACTAATCGGGTTTAGTCGGTAATATTCGTACTCGTGAATGTGTAAAAGTGCAAAATTGGAAATTAGTGAAAGTGGCTCATCAATTGACTAGCTGATGCCCGCGGGTTCGCCCGCCCGCAAATTATATACTAAAATCTTCCTCTTGAATCTATCTAACTATTAAAAAAAACCGCATCAAAATCAGTTGTGTGCATACATAGGGACAGACAGACGCGGCGGGGGACTTGGTTTTATAAAATGTAGTGATAGTCAGCAAGTCCTTGGCTCATACGGTCGAAGGAAGCTTTCATAATGCCTAGTCCTTTACGATTGATCGTTTATCTTTATGTAATGAGGGGATCTGTTACTAATTGCCACTTGCCTTGAAGGGACGTTTGTGGGTTATGAAACAAGGGAATGTTACGCAGACTTGTTTACCACCAAACTAGGAGATGTTTACATAATATTGATAACGTTTGAAGTACTTTTCCTGGTATTGTTTGGCAATAGATGCAGCAATAATAATATTCTGTGTCATCTCTTCATCGATTAATATTATATAACGGAAAAAACTAGCTCTGCTTACATGAAAATGATTGAAAACTAGGTGTTTGTTCCAAAAGTATGTTATGTTTCTGTAGTTCTACATATATGGATATCCCTATGTTTAAAGAAATATCATCTACACTAATTTCAAGTTCATAGACTTTGGAAATATTTACTTATCAATATTTATCGAAAATCACATTAGCTACTTTTGGTTTTGGAGCGTCATGAGAAACCTTTCTAGTAACAAACTTAATTACTCAGGATTTTTACTGAGAATAAAAATGAGAAGACGTACTGCCGATTTAGAGGCGAGTTTTATTCTGAATTCCAAAGCCGCTGAGCTTGCAAACGATATCTAGTTGCTAGCATGGAGACAGACAGACATATGTCTGTCTCCATGCTATCAGCTACATACATAAGTAACATAGCTAAGTACATATATATGTACATGTACATATATATGTACTTAGCTTAATCTAGAGCAGACGGGCGAGGTGTATCCATAACCATCTTCTTCATATTTGTTTCCAAATGTATGTTATGTAACGTGCATTGATAACGATTGTATACTTCATTATGAATGGAATTTTACGGTCTGGCCCTTTATTCACAACGCTTCGAGTCGATTTTCGATTCGGAAAGTCGTATGTCTATCTTTTTTTGACATTACGAAATCGAGCGAGATAGACATACGACTTTCCGAATCGAAAATCGAATCGAAGCGTTGTGAATAAAGGGCCTGTTCTTTGTATTGTTGAACGGAGATCTTCACGAGACTCATGGAAATATGATTGAGTCTGTGGTTGCATCATGCAAGGATTATTAGTGGTGTGACCATCGGATTGCCAAGTCTCGAGTTCGAACCCAAGACGCACCTCCGTTTTTCGGATTCATGTGCGTAAATTGTATGATCACTTGCCTGAGAGATATGTCTCGACGGCATGTGAAGCCAAGTCAGAAGCCCATGGGTGGCATAAAAACTCTTGACACCAGGTTAGGCACTAACCACACAAAAATAAAGAAGAGTCCGAAGATTTTTTTTTTGGTGGATAGGCCTGTACCTAGTCATAGTTCTTCAGAAATAGAACGCATTGGACAAGTCCACGATGGAGCGGGCGTGTTCAGAAGATGTTCACTCTTGCTTTAAAGACTAGCAAGATATAAATGGGGCACTGAAATCAAAACACATTACATTTGAATCTTAGATTCTGACATTCATAGAATCTATTTGTACCTAGATCCGATAGCACTTTCTTTTATTCAAGATTGGGCTTATATATTTCTGAAAACGCCGCGTACTGCTTAAATTATACTGTTTAGCGACTTTAAGTAGCATTAGATAGAATCCCAGTTTATCAATATCATCAGCATCAGTCTATAGCAGCTAACATCTTAACATTAGACTTTCCAATTGCTGTCGAATGTCATTGGATGACTCAACTGGATCCCTGGTTACTCTTGCTCAGGTGCTTTTTGTACCGTCGTCGTTCAAACTAGCTTAGTATTATTCTAATCTATTCTTAGCTTGCTCAATATAACGACCCAAATTTTCTGTAAGTTCAGCACTGGATTCTGACATCACCTGCCGCCAAGTTATTTTTAATATGTATGCGGAATAAATATGGGCTTCTCTCAAAGTTGACCTTTTCCCTTTTAGAAGTAAAACCTTCAGTAGAAGTTGAAAGGTCACCTTACATCAATAGGGTATCGTACCTTTGACTGTAATGCTACCTATTAACTGGATAGGGAAATATTGAAATCGTAGTTCTATGAATGACTGCGAAGAAAAGATAAACATACTACATCAAATAAAAATGTTTCTTTGCTTTTATAAAAGTATTTTTGCATTGAGTACAGTTTTGTTGTAACGTAAGTGTGCTTTTTACAACTCGGAGCCTTTTGAATCTGCTTAATAGATTCTCGTTAGAATGTTAGCCCGCATTTTCATGGAAGTACATATTTATAAGGAAAGCTGTTCAGAATTTCTAAAGCTTCTTAGCGTTTACTGATCTTGTATTTTCTTTAATAAGTGTTATATGAAATCTATTAAATTGAACTTTGGATTGGATTTTTATTGGATTCTTGTCGACTATTAAGGAGCAAACTTACCGCGACGCACGCTGTCCACGGCCACACGGTGCATTTTGGCTGCGTGGATTCATACACGACTATGTACAAGAGTAGCGTGCGTGGCCCACTGCGGCATAGTCGTGGCTTAATATTCGTGTATAGCGTGTACCGCATGCACAGCCTGCATAGCTTGGAGCTATGTGAGCGCCTTATTCGAGCAAGCCACGCATGTACTAATGATGTCATTTCATGCATAGCGTGTCCGTGATTTGCAGTGGACACAATCGCATACATTTTCTTGCAAAACGAAGCTCATACAACACTTATTTTACAATTTAATATTGTATGTAGCGTGTTTTTGGTGAAACGGAATGACAATTCAAAACGCATCGTCACCGGTAGTGACGTCAAACGCTGTGTCAAAGAAACACTTTTATTTGAAAACTACTTAAAGTTAATTAGAATATTGTGTATGTTTGCTTGAATAAAGTACATAAATTTAGTAAAATGATTATAGGAGGGTAACTTAGATGTAAACAAGGCGGCCACACGTGCGTAGCCTATCCGTGCGCAGACCGCTGCGCACGGATAGGCTGCGGATGGATGGACTGTGTGAAGGATGATATGGCTAGAAAGGAGGTGACCGCTAAGGTGACGAGTAATAGAGAAATATTGAAGAAGATGACATGCTGCGCCGACCCCAAATAAATTGGGATAAGGGCAGGAGAATAATTGTGATATTACTTCATCTTCAATGATTAAAAAAGATCAAGTGTTCCCAGCATTCATCGACCCTCGGAATTTGATAATATTGTGATAGTGTCACGTAAGAAATAGAGGAGCTCGTGGCTGAATAATAACAGCCGCTCGGGTCGATCTTTAGGTTAAGCCGTGCTTGCCTAGTTTGGTCTGTCGATGGGTGACCACTCATTACATACCGAGTTTCCTCCGTGCTTCGGAAAGCACGTTAAGCAGTTGATCCCGGCTGTCGTTTGTGATCTTTGACAGTCGTTATAGGTAGTCAGTTGCCCAAAAAGTCTGACAACCAGTCTTAATAAGGGGTATCGTATTACCCAGTACTAACTGGGTTGTGGAGGTCAGATAAGCAGTCGCTCTATGTAAAATACTGGTATTCAGCTGCATCCGGTTAGACTGGCAGCCGACCCCAATAAAACTTGGGAAAAGGCTAGGCAGATGATGATGAGTGTCACGTAAGAGATAATCACTGGGAAACGATCACCTAAACTTCTGAAAAGAAATGAAACGCAACAGCAGTGTCAAATTATATATTTATATTAACTTATAAATGATTGAAGAAGGCTTTCGCAGGGAAGGCTTTCGCTGAAGCCCTGATGTTGTGAATGACGGTGATGTACGCAGTTTCCACTATCTTGCATATCGCCTTTTTCCTCAAAGAAACCTTGTTGGTCTCGTAACCTGGCTTCATGCTTTTAGCGTCTGAGTCTGTTGGCAAACAAAACAAAATACATAAACATAACTAAACGCCTGTAATCGCTGAAGAGATAGGCAAAGGTGTACCTAATAGTACACCCATATCTTGCTAGTTAAAAAAATCAATATTGACATTGGAAATGTCTTTTCGTTCGCTCCAGTGTAGGCACCGATTTCACGAAAAAGTGCGATCCCCTTATACCTCGGAGAGTTATGAAGATATGATATTCAAAATAGCTCAAAAGACGCGTATTTACAAGAGCTATATAGTGCAAAAAGAATTATTCGAGAAAGTCAAAAACGAAAAAAGATATGGCCGAAATAGAAAGAAAAAAAAACAATATTTTCCGCATTTTTGATTTTGGCGCTCGATATTTTGGAAACGAAGAAAGATATCAAAAAATGAGAAAAAATCTTTTGGACAATTTAGTCAGCTACAATGTTAGCCTAAAACAAAGACGATCGGGTTAAGGGTTTGCCCTGTAGCATAACCTTTTTGAAAAAAGTCAAAAACTCAGAACGAAATTTTTCACATGACATTTATGACTTCATGTTTCACAGAGTCCGTTATCGGTGTCGACGATACATATGTTAATCTAAGAATAAAATAATTATCATTCAACGTTGTAGTTTGTAGTTATGAGTCAAACAGGGATGTCCGCTATCCCCACGACTATTCACCATAGTAATGGATGACGTTCTCGGAACATTAGAAGAAGAAATAGAATGCCTTCATCTAGACCAGGACCATGAGATTCAACTCAATATTATACTGTCCTTTGCAGATGACGTGATAATAGCAACAAATAATCTCGGTGAACTGGACGAAATGGTCACCAAAATCAAACCGTTGCTGGAATCAGTTGGACTCCACATTAATGAAACGAAAACAAAACTAGTAACCAGAAACCCAAACAGCACCGCAACCCGAAGTCTTATTAGAATTGGAGGAACCAGTATTCAACCGGCAGACGAGATTAAGTACCTTGGCACGTGTATAACATCAACACTTAATCGAAACAACACAGTTAACGCCAGATGCAAACAAGCGATGCGTAACTCTAAGGCCTTAATATTCCTTTATAAAAAACTCAAAAATGGAGTGGAAAATCACCCGTCTTATCTATAAAATGGTCATAGAACCTGCAATGACTTACGGCCTTAAGGCAGCGGCACTCACAAAGGCAAACCGATTGAAACTCAGAAGATACGAAAGACTTTAAAGATATGATAAAGAGTACGCGAAATCCCCCGAATAAGAAAACACGCGAAACTCTTATAGGATAAACAATTACCAAAAAAATGAAATGTCTACGGTTATACTACGGGCACATCCTCCGACGGCCAGAGCCTCACTTACTACACGCAGCTATTAGATACAAGGCGAAACGATTAAAAGTAGGAAGACCAATAAATATACATGGAACGAGTCACTCCAACAAGACATGGAATATTTCAATAAAAGCAAAGAAGAATGGATTCAGCTAGCAGCAGATAGAGAAATATTCAAGTCGGCCACCCAGGAAATATATCACCTCAGCGAAACTGACAGTGAAACAAATACTACTGACGACGAAACATATACGCGAAAATAGTGTTTAAATAAGACGTGTCAAAAACGAATGGAATCGCAACCATCAGAAACGAACATGATTTTCCAATGCTAGAAGAGACCAACCAAACGAAGGTCAAAACACCAATGCTCATTCCTATGGATTGTACCTGTCTTTACCACTATTCCTATACTAACTACTAACTTACCGTTATCCAAAGCGTTCTGTAAAAGATCACCAATAGTCACGACTGGTTCTCCAATGATTTCGCAAGTATTTGTTTCTGGACCCACTTCGAAGTAATCTTCACCATTCTTCTTTGTCAGACTGTAGCCATACTGTGAGCTTCCCAAGGCAGCTGTTGAAAAGTTAAAGGTTGATCAGTAAGGATGTGGTTATCAGTAAAATTTAAATTAATGGAACGAACTAGTTTTGATACCATCCTTAAAAGTGTTTAGTTATTCAGATTAGGTTTCGTCATACAGGTACGGACTAATATTGGATGCGGTTCCGTAGTGGTCACAGCGTCATAGTTCAGTAGTATTTGTCTATACAAATACTACTGAACTCTCAGTGTCTCGAATCTCTCAGTGTCCGTTATTTTAAGTTGGCCCGTAATTTATTTTATTTTTGCTCATAACATCTCTTTTTGATCTAAGGTCAAGTTTTGCACTTGGTTAGATTCTATCTTGTTTTCACAAAATCATGAGAGTTCTAAAAATACGGGGTATAAGGGGATATCATTCATCATTTTGAACTCTAACTTACTGAATTTATGGTAACAGTTTGCGTATCAATGTAGGTACAGATGGCCAGCACATCAAGCTACCCGAAACTGTCAAATTTACCCAATCAACCTTGAACTTAATGCTTAACGCGATAAAGTTTAAAATATATTAAAGAAATTTGACAGATTGTAGTAGCTTGATGAGCTGGCCTTACACTATGTATAAGATCTTTGTACTTACTTGCAGAGGCGGTGTATGTTCCAGTAAATTCCTTGTTCTTCTTAGTAAATGTGATTTTAAGATCACCAGCGATATTCAAAACAGCTTTCGTTTTTAAAACAACCGACTTCTTCTCTGTGTCCATTCTGCGAATAAGTTATGTAAAGAGGTTATCAATGTGATAACGAGGTAGGAACAGGCAATGAGTGCTATCAATAAGTTGATAAAATGCTGCATCTTTGGTTCTTGTTTTTCTTTGATAAAGCTCGCGTTATGTGATTTGTGTCTGGATGATAATGCTGTCATTTTAAAACATTTTTCCTTCTATACTCGTTGCAGAATTTTGTCACAGGACTGTTTTAAACTGTGTGGCCTAAAGTTAACTTTCTTCTGTAGTATTCGAGTTTGTTTTAATTTACGGCCATTTTCAATAACTTACTAACGGTTAACGGAAGGTTGCTAACCTCTAACTGTTTGAAATTTAGCTTACGGGCTCTTAGAAACAAAAAAGCGTCACAGAAAAACTTTGTTTTTTCTATGAATCACAGTCCTTTGAGTGACAGGTAGGTGACGCGGATAGGATATTCCAAGCTCACTTTGTTTATAGAAACACCGATAGCTACGAGGCGTAGGCATATTAACTAACAGTTATACGAAAGTAAGTTATAGAAAACAGCCGTTGTTTGTTTTCGGTGAATTTGTTTGTCTGACATCATCACATCATATGCGATTGTAATGGCCGTCGTTAAAATAAAACTTTCTAGTCACACTTTTTTATGTCGTAGGCTTGCGTTTGGCCGCAACTCGCCTGTTGTGAAGCGATGATGCGGCCTAGGGTGGAGCACGATTGCCTAGAAGAAACCGAACTGCCAAACACACATCAACATCTGGTTCCACACTAAAAACTAACTAACTAAAAAACAAAATCAAAACCGGAATAGAAGGACCTGCAGATCCAATTCTGGACACTCAACCAGACCAGCATGCTGTCCAAGAGGATGAGTGTCTTCCAGACCGACTTTAACAAAACAAAACACTGAACTTTTCGAATTGGTCAATCCTGTCCCAAACGCTTAAAATAATGACGGGACTAAGATGTTTCTGACCTTAGAAATGTCCTCTTTTTTAGTCATTCAAACCAAAAACATGTCTTATCTTGAATAATTAACTGGTTTCTCTTTGGTATTCCATTAAACCAGTTTAATCTTTATTTTTGTATAAAAATTCTTCACACTTAAAATCGTTAGCCCAAAGGTTAAGATAAAGAAAAGGCTGAGCAGATGGTAAGTATAAAAGTTTGATTTCGCCACAACATTACACAACACCACGCCTGTAAACTCCGAAGAGTTAGCAGTCGCTCCATGTTCAATACTGGTATTCAGCTGCATCCGGTTAGACTGGAACCCGACCCCAACATAGGTAGAAAGGCTGGACAGATGATGATATAAACGCTGATAGAATTTCAATTGTCTGGCTTGGGATCTCAGGTTAGAGTCAGAGAAGCAGGAGAATACCCGGTGTAATGGGTGGTCACCCATCCACAGACCAACTTAAGCAAGCACGGCTTAACAGTAAATTATATAAAGTTATAGTTTCTAATAAAAAATAGACGGAAGCATTCGAATTTGCAATACCTACGCGCTTTATTTGATAGATAGAGTAAGTTCTAATCGATAGGCTAATGCGTGTACAGGTCATATACCTTTGTACCTAATCAAGAAGCTATAGCACTCGATTGCTTTATCTTTTAAGTATATTTATTGCCTCTACTATCAACAACTATTTGTGTAAAAAATGAGTTAAATTAAAAATTTCAGTCGAGTTAAAAAAAACTTACTGGAAGTCAGAAATCTGTTGGTTCTTCAATCCAGTGACATTGATGTTCGTGAAGTCAAAGGCTAATCCCATACCGTCATCGACGACAACTTTTAACTCTGGGATGATCAAGGGGTCCAAAGCCTTGATGTCATAGTCTGGCAAACCATTTGCGGACTTCTCCAAAAAGTTCTCTGTGGCCTCGCTCAGGCATTTGATGTCATTTAAGTTGCATGGGTCGAAGAGTTTTCCTGTAAGTTTTTGGAAAATATTCAGTTTGATGTATTGGCTGAGTTAATCTAGTTCAGTGGTAGGATGTGCTTCTCGATTATTTCACGTTTGGAACCTGATTTTAAAACTCAATTCAAGGGGAAAATGACGTTAAAACGGATTGTTAAAAAAGAAAAAAAAACATAGCTATTTACACAAAATAAAATGGTATTAATGAATTCAAATCTCTACTTCCAGCAGGCACAAACAAGTATGAGGAAAACGAATGAATCGTTGCAGAACACACAATAATTTATTGTTAATATTAAAGAATTTAACGTTAAACAGAACAAATAGACTATTCATGAAGATCATGATGTTTCTTAAAGCAGTAATATTAATTATCCTCCCGAGAATAGCCAAGTCCCCAGGAAATAAGAGTAGAAGAAGACCAAAGAAACGATGAATGGACTGTGTGAAGGATGATATGGTTAGAAAGGAGGTGGCTGCTGAGATGACGAGGAATAGAGAAGTATGGAAGAAGAAGACATACTGCGCCGACCCCAAATAAATTGGTATAAGCGCAGGGGTATCATAACGTATGAAATACGTTATCATAGGTGCGCTCCCCTTGCTTTCACTTCCGTTGTCAGATGTGTCGACAACAATAATACTAGTAATACAGGAAATAACATACCTCCATCCGATACGACGCAACTGGCGAACGTAAGCAATAATAAGCTCCTATAAGCAGCCATGTTGCAGGAGTACTAAACGAAGAATAGTTAAGAACTGACAAGAGCCCACTCATGACTACACTTTCATTTGTTTATGAACTGATATAATAATTATAAATTATGATAACAAAGGTCATAGTTATCAGACACATGTGACTTTAGTAGAGCAAGTGATAATGACATTAGGGCTTCGGATGTTGATTATATTGAGAATGGTTCAATGCTAGGGAGAATTGATTTAAGTAGAGGTAGAACGGATTTTGTAGTTTGCTATACAGTGGGAGAAGCCGCGGGCCTAAGCTAGTGATTACATAAAATAGCATAACCTGTGACCGGGTAAGGGTAGGCAGAGCTTAACGTACACCAACATTTCACCCTACTTCATAGGGGACGTGCCTAAATGAGTATGAGTAGTATGAACCAGGCAAATATCCATGCTCCTGAGAAAAATCTAAAAAAAAACCACAATACCAACTTGCCCGACCTGGCAATCGAACCCAGAAAACCAGGCGCGCTTGCGACGAAAGATCAATGAACCAGCCATATCATGACTCACAATTTACTAAGAAAAATGATAACGAATAGTGTAATATTTGCTCAGAGGAAAAAACAACTGCATATTTTGTTTTAGGTAAAAAACATATTTCACGATAATCAATACAGCATACATGGCTCACAAAAATGTGGGACTGCTGAAAAATATTTAATAAAAACATTGAAACGTAAAAGAATAGTGGTAATCAATGGCTAAACGCGTGGATTTTTACTTTATTACCTCCATTTCTTTATTATTGGTGGAGGGTGCAAATAGGCAGTCGCTCTATGTAAAATACTGGTATTCATCTACATCTGGTAAGACTGGAAACCGACCGCAACATAGGAAAAAACTAATCAGGTGAGTGCACCACGTTTTTCTAACAGAATTATCCCTAGCCTATGCATATTTGAAACTTATATTGTCACTTACGGGATATCTTTCCGTTTTCTTCAATATAAGTTTAGTTTTAAACCGTGAAAGCTTAAAACAGTATAAGCATAATCAGCCTAAAATGTTCCCACAGCTGGGACACAGGCCTGCTGTCTATAAGAGAGAATGGGCTATAATCTTTTACGCGGGCCCAGTTCCCGGCGGTTGCAACAACAACAACATCAGCCCATAACGTCCACTGCCGGACATAAGCCTCTCCCATGATGGGAGGAATTTGCCGTAATCTCCCTACTAACCCTAATAAAACATTATTTTCCTATTTTTATTTTACCACTTTGTCGGCGTGATTGATATACAAATTGGTACCAAATTTCAGCTTTCTAGTGCTAACGGTCACAGAGATTAAGCGAGGACGGACAGACGGACGGATGGACGGACAGACATGGCGAAACTATAAGGGTTCCTAGTTGACTACGGAACCCTAATAATGACAAAAAGCGAAAACAAGACATAAATCGGCCAAACAACACAAACGATAAAACCATTTAAACTTTTGTTTCTATCTCTTTCTAGATAAACGGAATTTAGTATGGATTTTGTACGTCGATGCAGCGAATGACGTCATTCGCTGTATCGGATCTCTCTGTCTAATCAACAACAACAAACAACATAAGCCCATAACGTCCACTGCTGGACATAAGCCTCTCCCATGATGGGAGGAATTTGCCGTAATCTCCACGCTTGGCAGGCGGATTGGAGATCGCAGTAATGAAAGACTAACAGAAAACGCTGCTGCCCATTCTCTGGTCTACGGAGGTGCAAGGTGTTCTGCCTCAGACATTAGTCGCCTTATACGACACCCGTGAGTGTTATGGGTTGGTTCTATTCTACTCTGCCGGATACCACACGGCTAATCAGCAGTTTCAAATGCTTTTATCTCAGTATTTTTTATAGATATTAAAAAAAAATCACTTTGCTATTTCTGATGTTAATACGCTTTGTTTAGAGTGATACAAAAAAATCATGCATATACCCTATTGTTGGTTCTAGGTCTAGGACATTTTGTTTCTTCACGTTGTTTTCCTTCACCGTTTTGAGAGCAGTGGTGATGAAATAAATTACACAAAGTAACGATGCACCATGACATAAGCGCGTAAACGGGACCGCCAGCCCTAGACTTCAAGGTAATTCAAATACCTGTTACTAAACTAACATTTCCACAAAACATACCTATAATTTTGTGCCAATAAGCGGATAGAGCTCATAAATTGCACGAATTCATGATGCGTAACTGTCGTCTGATATATTTTTTAATCTCTTGTTTTTTGCATGCCCATTCGACCCCGAAATATTTATAGTGATCTTTTTATACAGAGTGATCTAAAATTAATTAAGTTCAAGGTTTAACTATAACCTAACATTGTAAAAATGGCTTTTAAATAAAACTACCGTGTTACCGTTGATTTCATGTTGTTCCTTTCATAGTAGACAGATGCGAAATTCGATTCTATTTCCGTATATTATGCAATAAACCATATGCCGGAAAAAGACAAGTGGCCAAGTGAGTAGTATCTCGTTTTAAGAACATTTGCACTCTTTTAAATCTCGTACACATTTAATTTGAAAACAGCATTATTTTATATTGAAGCTGAATTTCATTACACCATTCTGTATGTTAATAGATACGAATAAAATGACGTGGCTATTTATGTAATTCACTTATCAATGAAGCACTTTTGATATATTCTTGCAAACGTGCCTAAAAAAACTTAATTATTTTTGCGTAGAGTTACTTAGTTTGATGTACAGAATGCGGCATTGGAATAGGGTATTTGCATGATCTTTTTTTATTACTCTAAACAAAGCGTATTAACATCAGAAATAGCAAAGTGAAATTATTATTTTGAACTGCTGATTAGACAGAGAGATCCGATACAGCGAATAACGTCATTCACTGCATCGACGTACAAAATCCATATTAAATTCCGTTTATCTAGAAAGAGATAGAAACAAAAGTTTAAATGGTTATAACTTTTGTGTTGTTTGGCCGATTTCTGTCTTGTTTTCGCTTTTTGTCATTATTTTTATAGTACTTTAACATTCCGTATCGAAATAAAAAAAAAGAAAATTTATGCATATTCCCTATTGCTTGGTTATATAGGTATTTGTAAATCATAATATTTGCCCATAAGGTATGTATTCAGTCGGAAGGATACCGACGCACAAACCGATACCACATATTCAATTCATCGTTCCGAACATAGAGGTTGTAATAGGTAATAAAAAAAACTCTTTATCAAACATTTTGAACGAGTAGTTCAAACTTTTGTAGGAAACATCGGATTCTTTTTAATAACCGGTGAATAAATTCTACGTAATGATGTACTGAATGGACGTGGTGATCGTTTTGGCATCGATTTGCCTTCCATCCTATATTTTTTACTATGTAGATCTTTACTTGACTCAGCTTGATGAATAAATAGCTCTAAATATATATATGTCATACCTCTTTCGGAAACAGCTCAGCCAAAACTTTATAAGACCACATGTTATTTTATTGGATTTAAACAAGATTGAGCTGGGTGATGGCTATTAATTGTTCTACTGTATACCATATTCTCACAAATTTATTTTATACCTGATTTATTTTTGTTTATTTTTAATTTGATTTACCAACTGAATACTTTTATTATTTATTTAACGGACCACCAGATTTAGCAAAATGTAACGGCAAAAACAAAGACTTTTGTTTGCCAAAATTAGTAAATGAACACCAAAATTTATTAATCCCCATTTTAGCGTGCAATGAGAACTAAAAATTTATTATTTAATTACTGACCACCAGAACGGGGCTCCAACTTCTGAATGGTTTATAAAAAAATAACCCGTGTCGGGGTGCCCCAAGTTGGCCTAGGCAAAACTAGTTGGTCATAAACAACCTCACTAAAACTTGGTGCTCCATTTACTAAATTTGGTGATCAATTGATATTTTAGGTGATAGATGTTAGTGGTCACAAAGTTATTTTTGGTGGTCATTATATTTACCCCCTTTATTTAATCCATATCCAATAATATAAATTAAAAATTAAAATAAATTAAATCACATCTTATGTACCAATTTATTTCATCGGCTATGGATAAATGCAACAAATCGATTTTATTTTGAGCTCTATATTATATTTTTATATATTATTATTATATTAAATATATTAGAATAATTCAATAAAAAGATTTTTTAACGAACTAAATTAAAATTCACCCTGTATACTTGTATCTATGTTTAAAAAATACAAAACTATCCCAATATACCTGCTTTTGCTTGTTTGAATTTAGGAACTATTCCTAAAATACGGCAAACAAAAGTCAAATATTCGGCTACAATAATAAGATCTCTTTCCATGTAGCAGTTACTCAGAACTATTCTTCTCCGCCATCACGTTGGTGCTATAACTCATCTCTCCCGGAGCCTCGTTTAGTATTGCGATCACGGGAGCCAGTACAGCACCGTTCCAACATGATTAACTTGTTCAATTGCTATCCTGATAGTAGCGTAAATATTTGAAAATCTGGTAATGTTGGCGAAAATTATTTTCCTTTTATAACCTCTTCTTGGTTTTAATGTCGCAATACCTAGATTCTGATCCTGAGATTTTGAATGTGATTCCAGGTCAGGACAAAGTAAATTAATTAAATAATTTTTTAAATACTATTTTTTATAAAAAAAAAACATTTTTTTAGCAACGTTAGACAAAATGATAAATTAAGTAAATTTACACTGTGTCTGTAATGGTAGGATAGGGGTTTAACTGTTTTTAAAGAAATCGCAATACAGAGAAATAATTGCGTAGAAGTAATTGCTCCGCACATAATTGAGTGATACATACATACTACAAAAGTCAGTACATCTAAATCTACTGTAAGTTAGCCTAGCACAAAAATTAACGTCCTAGTAACAACTAAAACTAAGACGAAGTTATTTGAAAATTATTGACTTCAATGGAAGTCAATAATTTTAATAAACTCAATTTGATTTTTTCATTATTATTTTTTTTTGGGTCCTAAATGCCTATCTACTACTATCTACATAGCTTGCATTTAGGACCAACTAAGTAGATCAACTCCTTTCAGTATATTTTTCCTTAGAATAGGTGTCAAAATTGCTGAGCTGAGAAACTACGTAGATATAGACTGCAACCAGTGCAATGTTTTCTGAACCGTAACTAATACACGACGACGCTGTCTGTGCGAAGAGACGAGAAATTTACTGAGATTTAGGTAATACCAAGGCGAGATTTTATTGGCTAGAATTAATTTGATCTGAACGAAAAACAACATCGCTTGCATCGTTTTTCATGGATCTGGCACAGCTAACAAAGGTCATTAAACTTGCTTCTCATGATCAAGTTTTGTGTAAGGCATTTAGTGCTAAAAGGAATCGTTTCATATGTAAAAACAAATAAAAATATTTTGACGATTTTTTTTTAAAAAAACGGCATTACATTTTTCGTCAAATCGGCAACCAAAAAATCATAAATAATTAGCACTATGACCACCTCCGAGGATATTACGGTTAAACATGCCGTTTATGAGATAATTCAATTTTTCATACTAGCTTCATACAAATTTTTCGTAAAAAAATTATATTTCCTTCGTTTTTGGGCAGAATTAACTCGGGTGTGATTTTTGTACATAGTAATGACTAATAGAAGCGATATCCGGCAAAAAATCAGGCTCTTGCAAATTGAAATCCTTTAGTCTATGAAAGCCGATTTCCAGCCCACCGTGCGACGTGACTAAATCAAAATCAAAGCATTTATTATTTCAAGTAGGCCAGTTACAGGCACTTTTGAATTGTCTAAACAAAGATGAAAATTAAATGTAGCTACAGTCCCAGTCACAAGACATAAAAACTGTGAAAGTACTGTAGTTGCCCATTCCCAGCGTAGATCTTTATGAAAAAGAACGGGCAAGAAACTCCATGGACACTCTTTTAAATCAAAATATTGTTACAAAATCTTGGTTACATCATTCATGTTGAGATGGTATATTATGTGAGAACAATGTAGCAAGATCTGCACGTTAAAAGTGTCCACAGTAAAAACAAAACAAAAAAATACAATTCAAAAACCAAAATAATTCATTCAAATAAGCCATGGCAACTAAAAGATGACCAGTCACAACTGACAGCCCCCGTTCACGAACATGACACGCAAAGGAAACCAGGTAAAATGCACATGTCGCCTAATGCAAGTCTCTGACATAAGTTTCATTGCTCTGGGCTAGGCCGTGAATGGAGCGTAACACTGTGGATACGAGGTAATAGAGTTAGCTATGCTGCTGTGGCCATTCGCCAAAAGGTTTTCGACATGTGAGGGGTCTTGGGCGTTGCCGTTTGATCTATTCGTTTGTGTTTGTGTTCTTTTTGTAAAATCTTTTGCTAACTGATACAGAAATGTTTATTATGGTGAAGACTATTTATTGTTCTTTAATTTTCTTGTCGGCGTGAGGTGTCTGAAAACAACATACGTCTGTTACGTACTACTTTTGGTGAGACAGGGAAGACCTTGCTATCGCCACTTTTAAAGGCGTATAATCTATTAAGAATAAAACCTGTAATGTATCTGTTTGTTTTAATAATGACATAGGGAGATAGTTTTTTTCGCTAATGTCCAGTTTTAAGTAGAAGAAATAGGGAGTAATATTTCTTCTACTTAGTATTATCTATCACATTATTATAATATCACTACATTATGAAAGCTAGTTTATTATTTTTGTACATTAGCTTTACGTAATGGATTTGGTTGATTGATGCGGTCAGTGTGATGTGGTTTGGCAGAGCAATGACCTGATTTTGTTCTAACATTTTGTGCTAACATATTGGTTTTGGTCGTGTTTGGAGATAAATTGTAATGTGTAAAACTATGTTGGGGTCGGCTTCCAGTCTAACCGGATGCAGCTGAATACCAGTATTTTACATGGAGCGACTGCCTATCTGACCACAACCCAATTCGTACTGGGTAATACGATACCCCTTGGTAAAACTGGTTGTCAGACTTTTTGGGCCATTGACTACCTGTAACGACTGTCAAAGATCACAATTGACAGCCGGGACCAACTGCTTAACGTGCTTTCCGAGGCACGGAGGAAACCCGGTATGTAATGGGTGGTCCCATCCACAGACCAACCTAGGCAATCACGGCTTAACCTAAAGATCGACCTGAGTGGCTGTTATTATTTAGCCACGAGCTCCCCAATAAAAATTTAGAAATATAAATAGATAATTTAGGTATAGAAATTGTAATATCAACAGGCACTTGTTCTCGCCGTCACATTGCGATATTTTTTTTTTATCTAGACCATACCTCGGGAATCTTCTAGTTGCGGAAATATTACAGCACAGTGTTGTGAATGCGTCACATTGAGTCCTACCACAAAACGTGATTTTACACCCCAACAAAAAACATCACCCCAACATAGTTTCATGCAGATTGCTTGGTTGACGGCTGCGTGTAGGGTCCGTTTACACTATTTATTTTGTATTGAAAACTTTGGTAGATTTAGATTCAATTTCATCAGAAACATCACAGTAGTGGGCCTGCAGCCTAGAGTTTGTATTTGTGTCCGATTGATGGCACTTCTATGCAAGCATAGGCTTATTTGGTAAAAGGGAATATACATTTTGATACAAGTGGAGAAAGTTTGTTATTGTATCCGAGGCGGAATGAACACTCGAGCCGCAGGCGAGGGTTGTTATTGCGCCGAGAACTGCAATAACAAATGTCCACGTGTATCAAACGACGTCATATTTTTGACATGAATTATTAGGAAACTAAGATTTAAACTTTTTTTTTTCCGCGCTTTCGCCAGTTTGTAGGAGAAGCAAAGGTATGAAGCCGCTAAACAGCCTTTTTTTTTTTTTTTTTTCGTATGGGAAGTCATCAAATGACTTCTCCCGCTCCGGGCGGAGCAGGAGGGAGTGTCAGACTTTTACTGACTAAAACCCATCCATGTTCCTTCATCGCCCTTTGTGTTCCGGGGCCACGGTATCTCTTTCGAACAGTCCCGCAACCCCGGCAGGCATCGGTCCTTGCGGACCCCTTCCTTTTTGCTGACTCTCTTTGAGGCGCGCGTGGAACACGAACGCGCCGTCGACACGGCCTGTCGTCATGAGACGGACGGACGGCGAGCTAGCCCATAGACCACCGTCCACAGGCCCGCGCCTACGGTGGCCAGGGGCCACGTGGTGGCCCCCGACGCTCGGGGCGTCTCCCGCGGCGGCCGGGACGCTGTGAGGTTCTCTCCTTCTCACGTTCCGCCACCTCCTTCTCTAGCATTACTGCTTCGCAGAAAGAGGTGACGGCGTCCCATTCCGTCTCGCTCCGGACCATGGCTTGCACCGGGGCCGGACGCGAGAGGTCGCCGCCGCCAATCGCCGCTTCGAGGACACGCCCACGCAGGGCACGCCTCCACCGTGTGCTCCACCGTGTCCTCCGGTCGATCCTCGCAATGGAAACACCCGGGCGTTTCCTCCCGCCCGATTCGGTGCAGGAACCTCCCGAAACAACCGTGTCCGGTGAGGACCTGCGTCAGGCGGAAGGTGAGGACGCCGTGGCGTCTCTCAAGCCATCTCAGCTCTCTCCATGTCGCCATGAGATCATGCCGGAAGTCTGTTCGCTGCGCGAAAATTTGCCGCAAGCCGCTAAACAGCCTAAGATGAAATTTAAAAAATTCAAATATTTTTGAGTTTAGAACACAAATAAATGTTAATTTGTTCATAAACGTTTATTTTATTTTAATAATCATGGTTTGTAATGATATTCTATTTATAAATATTATTTAAGTATTCAAAAAATATTAACGCCATTAAACTCTTTGCCGAGATTAAAAAAAAAACAATCACTGCCGACCAAAGGCATTGAACCAATTTGGACTAAGTATAGGTATAGTTTTCTGTGGCAATTTTCATTCCCGCTCACATGTTGGAAAATGAAAAAAAAACGCACGTGTGTGAAATACATTGCATGTTGAACCTAATCGTAGTGCGAAAAGAACCAGTTTTCGAGGAAGTGTTTTGAAAAAATAATTCTTTATCACCAATGGAAAAGGGAGGCTCGGGCTCGGACCAAACGGGTGTGACAAGTACGTCTGGTGGGTACCCGACAGTTGTTGGCGGGTTTTTCTATATGATCTAAAGTCGCGGATAACTTTAATTAGAATTTTGATGTTAGTTCTTCATATAATTTTTAGGGTTCCGTAGTCCTGACAAGGAACCCTTATGGTTTCGTCATGTCCGTTCGTCTGTCCGAGGTTTTGCTAAGAGACCGTTAGTACTAGAAAGCTGTAATTTTGTATGGGTGTGTATATCAATTTACGCCGATAAAGTGGTAAAATATTTTTTTTAGGGTACCTCCTAGATGTGAAATGGGGATGATTTTTTTTTGTTGTTGTCCCCATCTTGTGGAATAAAGTTGAATAGGTCTTTTAAAATGGTTTAGGGTTAGCTAACACTACTTTTCGATTAAATGCTCCATTTACGAAATATTAAAATTTAAAGAGCAAATTTTTGTTTCTATAAAAGCTAAACTGCGGGCTTGAAAAATCTGGAAAAATTGATGATGAAAGTGCATTTCATGAAATTTAAAGGAAAATTATAGCAGTTAAAATAACTTTATTAGTTTAGCATTAATAGTCGTTGAACATCGGCGTTGGATAATTTTGTACCAAATACAAAATCCTTTAAAATGACTAAGGGTTCTTACAGACGAGCGGCACGTTGCCAACTGCAGATAAACTGCAGCCGTTGCCACCCGCCACACACATTTACTCGGAATGCCACAACTGCAAGCGTCGTCGGCAGTCGTCGACGCTTCGGCGGCGGCTACCCAGCGCGGCGACGACGCAGCCGTCAACAGGTGTGTCTGTAAGAACCTTAAGATGAAGTAGTTGCTTACAGAAACATTTTATATTGTGATAACGGGCTACTACGAAACCCTACAGTGCGCGTGGCCCAACACGCACTTGGCCGGTTTTTGTACTATGTTCCTGTAACACTTTTTTAGTGCCGCTACGATTGTGTAGTTTTCAAAAATTGTGCTAATTGCAATACCATTTAGAGGAATAAGGTCTATAATCATTTATTGCTTGATAAAATTAAAAAATACATTATATTCAAATATATTTTTGAAGAAAATAAATGTGGTTATCCTTTATTTGACCTTCAATAATGTCAAGTATCGTTAAATACGTTCAGAAAATTATGCATAATGGAAGTATTATACCTACATATTATTAACTGTGATAATGGCAATCGCGCGATTCCCGCGTGTAGGTATTAAGGAGCTCTTAGCGTCATGTGATTAGAGGTCACTCACGTACATATTAAACTGTTGAATGAGCAAAGGAATCTTTTCTAGTGATGACGTCATCAGCCAACTTTAAAATTAACCGTAACCATTGAATTTTAAAAATATTTAAATTAGTTTCATAAAACACTATATTTTAACTCCCACTAGGTGGACCGATGACCTGGTGAACGGGACATGTGGCGACACTTGGGGGAGGCCTATGTCCAGCAGTGGACGTCATTTGGCTGAAATGATGATGATCATTTTAACAAAAAAAAAAAATACAAGTTAGATTTTTTGGTTTCTGACGAAATTGAATCAACTCAAACATTAAATAATCCTAAATGCTCGAAGTTGATACAGAAGAATCTTTAAGCGGACATTTACGTGAATTTTACAGCGATGAAGCTCACTCCATTAAAACAAAGAGAGTTTTTTTTACCGAAAAGCGACGGATTTTACGTTCGTAAGTACGTGTCAGTTTTAAACTTCTCATTTAAAGAGGGAATCACAGAGATAATGAGGCCTTATTTTTTAGGATAATAGTCGTTATGTATCTATGTTAGTTTTAGGACTAACTCCGCATGGTAGGTACTCGTAGGTACAAAGACATTTTAATACAAATTGACATAATAATTATGTCGTTTCAATATATGGCCGCTGCACCGAGACATTTTTCTTTTATTTAAAAATCGTTATCCACGCTAGGGATTTCTCCTGTGTCGTGGGTGCGTTTACAAACATATAAACTCACATACCTACACAAATAGCCAGATCCGGAACAACTACCTGTCTGTAGGTCATGCAAATACTTGTTCCGGGCGGGAAATAACTCGCGACATGCAGCGCAGCAGCGAGGCGCTGAACCACTGCGCCAACCGTGCCGTTAACACAAGAGGTCATAGTTCTGTGACATATTCTTCTGATAGCCTTTCTTTAGTCTCATAAATCTCTATGATTGACATAAGCATAAATGTTATTCGTTGTATCACTGTTTCTAAGGCCGGACTGTCAGACGCCTCCATACGTTTACCCTAATTACTTATATTCATAAACTCATTCCTTTTTCCCATGGGCGTAGGCAGAAACTACAGAACATCACCTGTTACGACCCTTACATACTTACCTACTCCTTTCGTGTCGTTCACGTTAATAATTATGTACATTATCGTGTCATACACGCACGCTGGTTGCGAGTATTAGGTAGGCATCTGACTTTTCTAAAAAAACAACACCTTTCAATTTAATGAATGTCCTTTCAGAGCCTCTCGCGTCCTTCTGAGTACCTACGCTTCCCAAATTCATGACATAAATCCATGTCCCAGAATAATGCCATTACCAAATATCAAAATCGGTACAGCACTGAATAATCATTGACATAGGTAATTGAATAGTCATTTATGTACCGGATGAAGTATATTTCGTGGTTCACTGAATTTTGTCTCGAACTCATATTGAGTACTGATAGAGCGAGCGCGTGGGATGCCTCGGTTCATGACTTGAAGACATGCTTATTGAGACACGCTTAGCTTTCGAGATTAACTTCATGTAAACGGGCGTATTTAAACAATAAATGGGCTTGTAGTATTTCGATGGCGATATTTTGTGTTGAGTTAGTGACCTGCACTTGCTGGCACAGGTAATACATTACGGATGCAAACATTCAAGATTTGTAGGCACTCGCAAAATAAATTCTGTAAATTATTGGAGAAAATCGCATTAAAATCAACAGACTAGCTAAGAGACCAGAGTAAGTGATCACATGCGACTGTGTGATAGGCAGATAACATTGTTGCCATCGAGGGAAAAACCCTTGTCATGAGGCTGGCAGTGGATCGTGGAGATTGACACAAAAGGAGCAGTAAGTGAATGAGAAGATGAAATGAGGGGAATATCCACCCCCGCCTATGGCTCCGCTGCCTGCGGTGCTGGAAGCGGACCACCAGGATGACGACGACGATGCTCTGGAAAGACTGGGGTAGACCTGAGAGTGGCGGGACGCAGGCTCAGTGCCAAAACCGCCCGGGACCCGACGGCTTGCCTGGCAAAGCCTATCCTGGCCTCGGAGGCTCTCGGGCCCCGACTGGAGGGGCTCCTAAGCTCATGCTTGGAGAGAGGCCAGTTCCCGCTTCGTTGGAAGACGGGGAAGCTGGTCCTCATTCGGAAGCCGGGGCGCCCTGCGGACTCTCCGTCCGCATACCTGCCCGTAGTGCTCGACGAGGTGGGCAAGCTCTTTGAAAGAGTAATTGCAAACCGCCTCGCCGAGCACCTTGCGGGGACGGGGCCGGATCTTGCGGAACACCACTTTGGTTAGAGTGCATAACGGTGGACGCCATCATGCGCGTGAGACCTGAACGCGCTCCAAAAGGTTGTAGCCGTAAGGCTGGCCCGTGGGTACCGCACGATCTCCCGCGAGGCGGCGAGCCTCCTTGCCGGATTGCCGCCATAGGATCTGGAGGCGATAGTCCTCGCGCGCCTGCACGAATGGCGCACGAAGGCGCTACGGCGGGGGGAAACTCCGCTGCCGCGGCAAATTGTCGAACAGCGGACAGATTTCCGGCGTGATCTCATGGCGACATGGAGAGAGCGACTGTCGCAACCCAAACGTGGCGAAAAGTCCCCTCTTTGAGCGAAACGATAGCGGCGATCGGCGGCGGCGACCTCTCGCGTCCGGCCCTGGTTCAATCCATGGTCCAGAGCGACACGGAATGGGACGCCATCACCTCCTTCTGCAAAGCAGTAATGCTAGAGAAGGAGGTGGTGAGACGTGAGAGGGAGAGAACCTCACGTCCCGGCTGCCTCGGGAGACGCCCGCCCCGGGCGTCGGGGGCCACCGTAGGCGCGGGCCTGTGGACGGAGAGCTATGGGCTAGCAAGCCGTCCGTTATCGTTTTTACGATATTTATCGTAAGTAGGTCATCATCTGCTTTTCCCAGCTATATTGGGGTCGGCTTCCAGTCTAACCAGATGCAGCTGAATACCTGTATTTTACATGGAGCGACTGCCTATCTGACCTCCACAACCCAGTTAGTACTGGATAATACGATACCCCTTGGTAAGACTGGTTGTCAGACTTTTTGTGACTGCCGGGACCAACGGCTTAACTTGCTTTCCAAAGCACAGAAGAAACCCGGTGTGTAATGGGTGGTCACCCTTACACAGACCAACTTAGGCAAGCACGGCTTAACCTAAAGATCGACCCGAGCGGCTGTTATTATTTAGCCACGAGCTTCTCGGCTTTATCGTAAGTAGGTAGGTACTTATTTTTATGTGTCTTTTTTTCGGATGGAAAATTATCAAATGACTCCTCCCGCTCTGGGCAGAGCAGGAGGGAGTGTCAGACCTTTACTGATTAGAACCCATCCATGTTCCTTCATCGCCCTTTGTGTTCTGGGGTCACGGTATCTCTTTCGAACAGTCCCGCAACGCCGGATTTTTATGTGTCTTTAGTGTCATTGCAGAAATACGAAACGCTTTTAAATCAATTGTCTTGTTTGGGTTCCAACCTCATCCGTTTCAGAAACAGACTAAAAAAATGGCCTCTATTTCAATAAAATTCCCTATCATTTTTTAAAAGACTCAAATATCCGAAGCATTAGGTGGCTCCCGTATAAATTACTCTGCACAGAAGTTGCGCTATTCAGGGGGTGTGTTCATAAATCCAGCATCAACATGAGACAGCCACGGCCCATATTTTCTGTTATAAACTGCTTTGCAGATAGTTACGTTTTATGTTACCGGTTACTGTGGTATCTTTATCCATGTTGACATTATAACTGGCAACGGTTTGGTGGTTGTAAAGTTTATGTTATACATTTTTGTATGCTGCAACAAGGCAGTAGTTTGTCAAATTTATACACTGGACAGGTTAACCGCCCGTCTGTCGCAAAACCAGCATATTTTATTTTAACCTCTCATTGTACTGAAACTTCGTACTACGCTAGGCCAGGTCATGTTTGAAGTATTATGAAACACCTGAGCTTAACCATGAATCCTTTGGGTAAAACCCGTGTCAAGTTCCAAAAGATCACTTTAAAAATTAGGGAATACAAAAAACTTTATATCTGTAGGGCTATTACGTATCTTTTTGATCTCCAGTGACATCAAGCTTCGGTTGTACACCAAAGTTTGATGACAACCAAGAATGTCATAATATTGGTATTACGTATAAAGTAGAGATTAGATTAAAGTCACCGTAAAGTGGATATCACTTTACGGTGACTAACAGCCCGGGTACGGTGTGACGTCTTTCACGAAAGCCACTTCAAACTCAGTTGTCATCAATTTGATGTCCACTATGCTTACATAATTGCAATATTAGAAGTATTGATACAAAAGCGTCTGTCAAAATGTGTTACGGTGACTATCAGCCACGATGAGCACCAATTTATATATCGCATATATATCATATTTGATCGCGACTGGTCATACATAATACGAAACTAACCTTTTGACAGTTATTTGATGGACACTGGACCCAGTTACTATCATTTCGAGCTGTCAACAGAGATACGTAATAGCCCTGCTGTTCCATTTTCAGACCTTCAATGACCTTTAAAGTCGGTAAAGAATGAAATAGTTAATCCTTCTTTTTTCCCGTGGGTGTCACAAAACGGACTAATGGCCTGTCAGTTTAGACACCAATGCTAATTTTATGAACCTGATTCTTTTCGAAAATATTTAAACCGTCTCTTTAATTTGATACTTTGTAGTTTTACCTTTTTACCTTTCTTTAGTCAAAACGTTAATTATTAGAGACTGGTTCAATACTTAGGGTTAGTTCACACCGAGACGCCACGGTACTGGTAGTGGTTTCGCGCTGCACCGCGCGGCCCCGAGAAAATCGCAATGAAATGTGTATTTTTTCGTGTAGTAAATAAAGTTGTATTTTGAGTCGTTCTATTAAAATGTGCGCGCAGAGTTGCGTCGCATCGCGTCTCCGTGTGTATTGACCCTTATACTCAATACTTACAGATTATAGTCTGGAATAGCACATAGGCTACTATTTTCTCAAACACATTCACTTCAAAATTTCCACGCGAACAAAGTCGCCGTCACATGAAGAACGACGGAACAAAGCCAAATCATCTATTATATATTTTCCCAACTTTGTTGGGGTCGGCATCCCTTACCGGATTCAACGCAACTGAATACCAGTATCTAACCTCCACAACCCATTTAGTACTGGGTCATAAGAAATCTCTTGGTAAGACTGATTGTCAGACTTTCGGGTCACTGCACCTGTAACGATTGCCAAAGATTGACAAATGACAGCCGGGACCAACAATTTAACGTGTTTTTCGAAGCACGAAGGAAACTCGGTATGTAATAAGTGGTCACCCATTCACAGATCAACTTAGGCAAGCGCTCTTAACCAATCGATCCGAGCGGCTGTTACCTATTACGTTGCCACCCGGAGCAGGAATAAAAATCATAAAAAAAACAATTTATGATACAGGATAATACTGAAGTAGCATGATGTACGAGCTAGCGCCTCTGCCAATGCGCTAAGCCGGCAACGGGGTCGGCTATAAAGATGAATTCCTAAGATCATCTATCTCTGAACTATTTCGAGCGTTTTTGCTTGCCTTGCAAAGATTTAGGATGCGAAAATAACGGACGATGTCGTCCAGAACAAATGTTACTATCTCATGTGATCCTTTAAGTAGAAATAGGACAAGGATTCAAGTACACAAGAAAAAGAAATGGGGACCCAAAACACAACATGCATAAACCATCACGAGATCTATAGTGAGAGATGGTTTTCTACATACACAGCTTAAGACTAATACCCATTACATCCCGAGTTTCCTCCGTGCCTCGGAAAGCACGTTAATCCGTTGATCCCTGCTGTCATTTGTAGATCTTTCACAGTCGTTACAGGTTGTCAGTGGCCCGTCTGTCAACCAGTCTTACCAAGGGTTATCGTTTTACCCAGTACTAACTGGGTTGTGGAGGTTAGATAGGCAGTCGCTCCATGTAAAATACCGGTATTCAGCTGCTTTTGGTTAGACTGGAAGCCGACCCCAACATAGTTGGGAAAAGTCTAGGCAGATGATGATTAGCCTAAGACTAATGGGTTTTCGATTAATGACATCTTCGTAAAGACTTTTCTCCCTGAAAAAATAGGCAGAAATGTACCTGTCTGTTATGTCTGTATATTTCACCCATATTTCGTGAGTAGGTACATTAATTTTATGAATGTTCAAAATATTGCGGCAAAACGTCTAAACTCAGCGTGTAGTCATTCAAAGTTCCGCAGGCGTTATAACTACGGTAGCTTGTCTTTTTTTTTTTTTTGGATGGGAAATCATCAAATGACTTCTCCGACTTCCCGCTCTGGGCGGAGCTCCTGCTCCGCCCAGAGCGGGTAAAGTCTGACACTCCCTCCTGGGAGTGTCAGACTTTTACTGACTAAAACCCATCCATGTTCCTTCATCGCCCTTTGTGTTCCGGGGTCACGGTATCTCTTTCGAACAGTCCCGCAACCCCGGCAGGCATCGGTACTTGCGGACCCCTTCCTATTGCTGACTCTCTTTGAGGCGCGCGTGGAACACGAACGCGCCGTCGACACGGCCTGTCGTCATAAGACGGACGGACGGCGAGCTAGCCCATAGCCCACCGTCCACAGGCCCGCGCCTACGGTAGCCGGGGGCCACGTGGTGGCCCCCGACGCCCGGAGCGTCTCCCGCGGCGGCCGGGACGCTGTGAGGTTCTCTCCCTCTCACGTTCCGCCACCTCCTTCTCTAGCATTACTGGTTCGCAGAAGGAGGTGACGGCGTCCCATTCCGTCTCGCTCCGGACCATGGCTTGCACCAGGGCCGGATGCGAGAAGTCGCCGCCGCCAATCGCCGCTTCGAGGACACGGCGGTGCTCCGCCCACGCGGGGCACACCTCCACCGTGTGCTCCACCGTGTCCTCCGGTCGATCCTCGCAATGGAAACACCCGGGCGTTTCCTCCCGCCCGATTCGGTGCAGGAACCTCCCGAAACAACCGTGTCCGGTGAGGACCTGCGTCAGGCGGAAGGTGAGGACGCCGTGGCGTCTCTCAAGCCACTCCTCAAAGAGGGGACTTACCGCCACTATTGTGCACACCACAATAGTGGCGGTAAGTCCCCTCTTTGAGGAGTGGCTTGAGAGCTCTACGGTAGCTTGTCTCATTCGTACTTCAAAGTTTTGATATCATGTGCCACTGTGTCAGTATTTCTTTTGTACGTAAGCAATCTTAACCTTGTTTTTGCTGTCTACGGCACTGGACGTATAAATAATTCAAGCCATGAAGGAAGAATCCACTTCTAGGGTATACATCACTTTGTCACTTGGTAAATACGCCTTTTGACCTTTGATATTATCCTTTGACTAGTTCTTTACGTCGAGATAAAGAATTTATTTGCGACGATAAGCAATTTGTTGACATTTTTATTGGTCGTTAATTTAAGGGTAGAATGTGAATGGGAAACTTGCTTTGCCACGATTTTAATCCAGATAATGTGTGTAAATTAATCTTATCAAAAACTGCTGTCAAAGAAGCAGTCATATAAAAAAAGTTGAGGCAGGTCAACGTGTTAATAATGGCGTTGGTATTCAACAAGCAACACAAACTTGTCACATGCGAATGGATTGGTAAAAGTTTCGATCGTTTTCAAAGCCTTTTATTTTTTGCTTCAAAGACTTTCATTGAGGAAATAAGTATGAAGCAGGTCATGTCAATCCAATTTATTTTTGGCTTTTCCATCACCGTTATTGCTGATAAGTTTTTACTTTATCCTAGGCCTTAACTTTGTACTTACCTCTTGGACTACAATGAATTGTACAAGAGTCGGAGTCTACCCTAAGTTTTAACTATTTCGTTTGACGTTTTCAAGCTTTCCTGCATCCCCACTAGATATTTTAGAATCGTCAGGTTCTTATTGAGACGAGCTCGTAGCTAAATAGTAAAAGCCGCACTGATCGATCTCTAAGATGAAGCAGCGCTTGCCAAGGTCGGGCCGTAGATTGGGACCTCGCTTACATAATCATCATCTTCCTACCCTCTCCCATGTTATTTGGAATCGTCGCAACACGTCATTTTTTTCTTTGCTGCTCTGTCAACCGTCACACTATCATTCACTCATCACTGCTTTTTCTTTCATAACATTCCTCACACAACACTAATTTAGTAAAACGCCGTGTTGTGCGTACCGTTTGGTCAACTTAGGGTTGAGCGCAGTGCGGCAGCCAACCGCAGCGCTTATAGCCAGCTCCTGTTACATTTGCTACGATCCTAATCACTTTAATTGACTCGTTATTAATTGGCTATGGATTATGGTGTCATTTGTGTAATAAACGTGATTAATGTGGTTGTAATAATGTTGGGATGAGACGTGTTTGTTGTCTTGTCAATGATACTTATAGTCCTCCAACATACGGACATACCAAAGCGTCTTGACAATCTGAAATTCTATGAGCCCTAACGAAGACGAAGAACACAACATTGATTTAATTGGTGTAAGTTGAAAATACCCTTAACAGTGCCGAAAGGCACTTGTTCCCCCCGTCATTGCAGCGATCTTTTTTTGTTCTGTAACATACCCTTCCAAACCTCTCTGTCCTGTGCGATATCTGGCCATGTTCGCCCGAGATCAGATCGTCACACCACCTTCGTCGCGGTCTGCCGCGACGGCGATTTCCTCCGACAGGCGTCCAATGAGTGACGATCGTTGCCCATCTCTCTGGGCGAATGAAGGAAGGAGAAAGGGGAGGCCTTTGCCCAGCAGTGGGACATTTAAACAAGCTAACAAAAAAAATAATAATAAGAAACATACCCTTCTTGTTATGGAGATATTAGAGGTCAAATTTCCAACATCTACAGTAGTTTTTTTTTTAATACTAGTTTTTAATGTTTAATTTAAGTTTTTAACTTTACTTTTAATACCTCGACGAAGCCTGTACCTACTATGCAATACATTCATCAGCACAATATTTTGCATTGAGTGGGTTACATTGAGTTCTACTGTAAAACAAGATTTTTCACCCCTTAAAAAAAGTCGAAACCCAGCTATAATTTTTGCGTAGACTTAGTTTAATGTACCTACAGAATACTTGATTGACAGCTTCCGGAAGGTTCCGTTTACACCTTGTACGAGTATAAAGTACATTCACTTTAAAAATAAATAGTTAAATTAAAATAAAATAAATATTTAAGGGGGGCTCCCATTCAACAAACGTGATTTTTTTGGGTTTTGTCTAATGTTGTATAGATAATGGTACGGAACCCTTCGTGCGCGAGTCCAACTCGCACTTAGTCAGTTTTTGTTTTGGACGAGACCGGAGTATTCCTATGTGGAAACTTAGCCGCCATTGACGCAGTCAACGTGGCCGTAGCACACTATTTGTCAAACGCCTCTACTAAAATAAATGATCTCTAAAATAGAACTTCAACATGGGTAAGTACTTGAGACAGGCCTGTTTACTTGAAGACGATACTGTGTTGTCTCGAAACACAGTATCGTCTTAGTAAAATAACACTAGATAGTAGATGGAAGGACGTGAGAGCTGAGCTTTCTAATAAATTGAAACACCTCCCTAAGAGCTTGTTTGTATTTACGCACAATTTTAGCCTAAGTTTTGAATAGAACTACTTTGTTAATAAAAATGAAGAAACTGAATAGTTGAACTTGTAGCATCTTCATTGATTATGTATTAATATTATAGGTATTACTTTAGTGAAATTAGTATGTAAGTATTTTAAATTAACTGTTACGTACCATTAGCTTTAGGTTCTCACGGCAAGCCCGCAGATGTTTCATTGCGGGTGGTTTTGTTCTTTGGCTATTGTAAGGATAACAATAGTTTATGGTAAGGCCTTGCCCATTTTGCTTATTGTTCATATTAGCTTTAAGAATTTAGAGTAATAAGCCTTTGATATTTTTGTTGAGATGCCGACGGTTCTGTTTGTAATGTGTTTATTGTTTATCTATTTTTATTGTGTTGGCTAGCTATAAACCTTTGTACAGTTTTTAGTTTGTAACGTGCCGCTCCGACCGTATCCCAAGTTTTAGATAATTGTTCAAATGTGTGTGGAATTCTGTCAGTAACTTTTCGTCCCCGGTATCGGTCGGTCGGCATTCTTGCTCCTTGTAATTTATTTTATTAAACTTACTCCTTCAATAAGTAAATCAAGTACTTATTTTGCGATTCCCATACCGTTGACACTAGTTAACCGACCTATGTGCGCAAAACTAATTGATACTAAAACGTTACCGAGACAAACAACTACAAACAAGAACAGCTTAAGCGCAAAAGTCGGAAAACTTAAAATGGCATTAAAATAATGTAGGTACCTACTTACTTTTCTTAAAGCCTGGAGTACTGCTTTTTTATAATTATGTTGTGTAGAAGATAGTTAGATATTAATTATTAACACTGCCAGATGGTTTTCGGCAACGGTAATTCTTGCCAGACACTTCAAAGCACGGAAAAAATAAAGTGGTTTTGCCAGTCTTTTTTTTTTTTTTTTTATTAAAATTTTGTTACTCAGAAAATAAGTAAGGTCTGGCGGCCCTGGGATCTTGGTAAATAGCACCTCTGTTAAAAGCAGTGAAATGTGTGTGTACAAAATCATCTCATTTACAGTTTGGCCGCTGAAAGAATGCGTTCCTTACAGGTCGCGAGTATTAGTATTATTGGTGATGATAGATAACTTATAGCTTATATAACTTACCTTTAATTACCCTTTTTGCACTTTTTGTCCTATTAACAAATAATATTATTAAAAACGATATCAATAAATCAAGTAACAATAAATGTTATAATTTCGCGTTAAATTTATGTACCAACTGACAGACGTCAGGAACGCATTCTCTCAGCGGCCAAATAGTAAAAATCTTTACCTGTATCAATAATGGGTCAGTAATCACTTCTGATTTTCACATAGTTAATAACATTCCTTACCTACTCACCCCAGATTCCAGATTCCAACCACTCAAATATGTCAAGTGTTTGAATCACCGTTCTAAGTGGAATTCGTTGAACCACTTAGAGATCTTCATTTCTCTGTAAAACCGCGGAATTCGCGACAATTTACAACACGTTTACCCTCGTCAGAGTACTGTTCTAAACAGATAATAAACAAGTACGGGAAGCTTCACAGGGACTGGTACAATTTGTACAGTGTGTACAAATGTGCTGAGTGGGTTAAATATGTTAACTGGGATTGTCAGTGGAAATAAGTACTTTTCCACCTTTTGTTAGGGTTGTTTTTAGAACATTGTAAGCAAAAAAAAAGTGTACATTTCTTTTGTAGACAGAGATTAGAGAGTGAACCTACGTGACAGTACGATATGTTGACTCAGGGGGCTTTTGGGACCAGGACTTGGTTCCGGATTCCCCCTAAATATTTTTGAGTGGTATTTTGGGACCACAAGAAAAAAAAATAAAGTACTTTTATCAAAAGAGATGTAATAATATTGTGATCAACAATGACATGAATTATTGAAGTAAAACTTCTAAATAGACGGGGTATTAGGAAATAGGTAGTCACGAAAAAGCGTTACGGCCGCGTGGAGGGGGTAGACGACATAATTATTATATAAATACACCGATCTAAATTAAAAATATTATTTCTCTTGAAAAAATATTATATTGGAGCTTTGAGATTCGACCTTTTTCATAATAATACAAGCGACCCGCGTCTGCTTAGCACACTTGCGCCACCTATTAGATCCAAAACTATCCTAAGTATATTTCAAGAAACCTTTATCCAATCATACACATTCACAAAATTTCATTGATTTCGGTTGGGAGGTTTCGGAGATTAGCGTGTACGAACATAGTGCCACGTGATTTTGAAAGATATAAAAAAACACTTTCAAAAGTTCCTATTGATGTTGTTAAACAAAAAAAATAGGCACGTAGACTTGTTAAATTAGTGTTCATAATCGATAAGGTGCGTAAAGGTAACCGTGTACTAACTGGGTTATGGAGGTTAGATGGCAGTCACTCCATGTAAAATACTGGTATTCAGCTGAATCCGGTTAGATGGGAAGCCGACCCCAATATAGTTGGGAAAAGGCTAGGCAGATGATGGGTAAAGGTAACCGTGAAGGTTCAGTTCGCAAAGCCATCCAGTTTAATCCCCTGCAGTACCTACATCGCAAGAAACATTGTGTCAAGGAAAAACACCATTGTGTCAAAAAAAATAACATTTTGTCAAACATTCATCAAGTACAATGTCGTTTCTAATTCGGATTTTTTTTTGGTTTGCCTGGATGCACGTGCTCTAGTCTCCTACATCGCACAGTTTATGATCTTCACTTCAGTCCCAAAAAGACTGGTCGTGAAGTTCAATGACCTAACTTAGTTGGCCAAGTACCTAATAGAACTTTGCAGAAATCAGTGGCGGGAGCAACTTAATAAATATTTATTATAATAGAGATCTACGACTTGCAATTAAGTTACCTTGGAATAATAACAATTAATTACGTAATTAGTGTCAGAATATTATTATGTTTTATTAGAAGTGCTCCAGAAGTTATTAGGTTCAATTTCATTTGTTTTTAGGGTTTCGTACGTCAAAAGGAAAAAACCGAACCCTTATAAGATCACTTTCTTGTCCATCTGTCTGTCCGTCAGTCACCACCGATTTTCTCAGGAACGGGTGGACCTAGCAAGTTGAAATTTATACCAGATACTGAGGTCTATAGTCCCTATTAGGCGTATAAAAATCAAGGTCCTGAGTCAACACGATTTTCAAAATTGCAAATTTCGATTTTCGCTTCGTTTGTAAGTACCAAACTTTACCAATTTTTTTTTGTTTTTTATTTTTCGGACTTTTCCCTTTACTTGTGCTGTAAGACCTTGCTTTTGACTAAAATTGTCAATTCTAGGTCAACCGGAAGTACCCTATAGGTTTTGGGTCGAAAACCTATATGGTAGTTCCCGTTGACCTAGAATCACGAAATTTGCAATGTCTTACAGCACTTGTAAAGGGAAAAATCTATAAACTGTAAATATGTGGTTTAATAACAAAAAAAAAGTGATTTTACTATTACAAACTTATTATTTGCGGTTGGTGCAATAGCCGTTTCTAGGGATCGAACAGCAAAGTTAAGTTTCTCCTTTAAAAAGTTTGTACGGAACCCTCATAACCCCTTCTAATAATAAAAAGAGATGTATACAAGGTGTAAACGAACTTTTCACCCAATTTAACGCACTCAATAGATTGTAAATTCATTGTATGTCAAGTATTGAATTTTACATAGGTCATGGAGGTGGTTAAAGGAAAGTACATTAAAGGCTTGTAGGTTTTTTTTAACTTGTGAAAAAGTTGGAACTTTGACCTCAAACATCTCCGTAACTAGAAGGTTCCCGGCCAGGTTGCAATGACAGGGAGAACAAAAACCTCTCGGCTTCGTTAAGGATCTATTTACACCCATTACAGCCTGTGATTTGGCTTAGATGGCCGTCTCTATCTTGTAGTTTGACAGTAATTGTTCGACATTCCCAGAAACATTACTTAGCCAAATTGCGTGCTAAGTAACGACTGACTAAGGCCCCGTTCCCACTATGTCGTGACGATTAATTTATGGTTGGTTTTTGGTTTGTTGGTTAAAACTCGTGGACGACAGTAACCCTGTCGTCTTTTAAGTGAAGACTTCCATTTAAATACACAAGCCACGACACTTAAAATTACACGATTATCTGTTGTTACGACATATTGGGAACGTGGCCTAAGACTTAGTCAATTTTAGAAGCAAACTGAATTTTGTATGCCAAGCTTCCATTGATTTGACTTCTCTCTGATCAAGTTTTCCTTTTGATTTGTATGTATGTGTGGTGGTTAGAATATCGGCGCATACAACATTCCTCTTCTGCTGACTTGACCTTTGACGAAGGAGTATCAATCACTGACCAGCAATACAAAGACAGTCACAACAGAAGCTTGCAGACAGCGTTACAAATAGATCAATAAAAATGGCGCTGGCGACCATCCAGGACTAATAACGACATATTCAAACCTTCCATTGCACAAGATTAATGTTTTCAACAGTCTCCTTCACTGAACTCTGTTGAATCATGGCTCATGGCTCGTAGCTGGGGGCTGGTGGCTCATGGCTAATGTTTTCTCGGATTAAGGAAATCGTTTTCTAATATTCACCTATTTCTGGTCGGAATATGGATGGTAGTTCACCAGTTTGTTCGCTAAGTGCCTGTTTCGATAGTTTGGCCGTATCGTAATTCACTATTGGGTAGTTATTTCATGAGTAAATCGTTGTACCTAATTGATAGATATTGGAAGAGGAATGTAGTAAAGTTTTATGTGAAAATAATGTTTAGAGGGCTGGATTGGTTTCAATAAACCTCACCCAACAAACCACAGAATATTCTGAAAATACATTAATTAAAAACGTTTCGAATTTAACAACTTTCATCGATGCTAAATACGGGATGTAAACAATCTCATCACGAAGCCGTCAACCAAGCATTCTGTACGTCAAACTAAGTAACTTTACGCAAAAATTATTGGTGGCAAACGATTTTTTTTAGGGTGAAAAATCATGTTTTTTGGTAGATCTCAAAGTAACGCACTCAAAACATTGTGCTGATGGATGGTTTGAATAGTAAGGGGGTCGCACGGTGGGCTGAAATCAAGCTTTCATAGACTTGGGGATTCACGAAAATTGATGAGCAATTTTTAAAAAATAATAACGGCTTTGCGATCTACCACTAAATACAAGACATTGTTGTTCTGCGATTTTTGTATATACCTAATATTTTTAAAGTTATAACGATTTGAATTGTTTTTTTTTTTTTTTTTTTATTTTTTTTTATTTTTTTTTTTTTTTTTTTTTTAGGTGGGACCACTCGCAGTTGCAACGCGCTAAGGTTGCTTAACTGCTTAACCGGACAATCCTGTGGTGGCCAAAAATTACTTTAAGGCCCCCAGCCAGGGCTTACAAACTAAGGATTTAAATTAAATGAACGGCCACTAAGGGCACCCCCTGTGGGGTTCGGGCCTCGGCTTAGTGCGTCATTGATGAGAGGGCAGCAAGGGACAACAGGCTGGGTCGGATCATTAATTGGGGAATCGGTCGTTACATGCTCAGCGTCGCGGGCTGGCTCGTCGAGCAAGGGTCGGGCAGTGATTTATTTTTGTATGGAGAAATTTGATTTTATATGAATAACTTTTAATTCTCAAGAGTTTTCAAAAAACAGCTTTCGGATACGGGATTTCGAAACAGATTGTGCTATTTTTTAGGCAAATTATCATATATATTACTTGCTTCGATTTTCTTTGATTTTAGAGAAAATTGTTTTTCATTCCCTTTTTCACACCACCCTTGAGGTAGAGAACTAAGCGCGTTTTTTTTTATCAGTGGGGTCCCCAGGAGGCCTAATCCACTCATACGCACTCACAAAATGATCACTTAGACAATTTCATCAGATTCTGATTCAGATTCGTTCTGTAAATGTTCCACATTTACAAATTCTATATTTTCACGCTCTTCAAATCTTGGAGATAACAGAAGCATGGCTTTTGCTTCTTCTGAAAATGGTTTGTGTTTCCGTACCATTTCATGACGTTTTGATGATATATAAGGATCTGAACTAATTAAAAATTTAAATTATTCAAAATATCCTCATTAGCTCTTCTGCAGAATTTTCTTGAATGGTGTTGGCGATATCGCCTTTTATTTCTCCAATTTCTGTTTCCTTCAATTCATTTATCTCCGTTTCAATTTCGGTTTCCTCTCTTAAAATCGTTGATTTATTCTCTTTTTCAAACTTGAAAAATATTGGACGACACCAATATGCTGAATTTGGTGAGTCGTTTTCCCTGATAATTTGTTCCTCGGAAACAACTTTTATTGGTACTAAACTACCCATAAAAATACTTGAATCATCTGTCGAAGCACTGTCGTCCTCTTTGTCATCCGTTGTCATTTTTTGCTTATAGTTTGCTTGATTCGAGGCACCATCCATTCCCCATTTGCTTATCATTGTCAACTCCTTACAGTCTGTGCTATCAATATTGATTGCTTTGAATATCCTTTCGGCGGTTATATCTAATAGAGGCTGCAATTTTATTCTAGCAGTTGTATCTGATAAGGTGATATCATCCTTTGGCGGGTAGCATTCTTGTTTTGCATTTTGCACCTTGTAGTAGGAAGGGAACATGTCGACATTTTTCTCTTTGATACTTTTTCTTAAAGTATTGTATTACAACTTTGTTAATTTAAGGGAGAAAACAAGTCCCAAAGCTTCATCTGGAGTAAATTTAGGTTTTTCATTTTTACCTAAAAGACTATCTTTGGCTTTTTGCACATCCTGTGGATTTTTAAGTAGGTGTTCGAGGATTTTAGTTATTCCTTGATTACCATCCTCTCGTAATTTCATAATATATGCATGAGATATTTCCTCTGTAGTCATAGTTGTATGAATATGTTCTGTACTTCTCTTTTTTTGCTTAGGGCCTAATTCACAAAATGGTGGTTTTCTTGGACTTACACTCGTTGACGTGGCAGTAGACACTTTTGCTGGAGATTCATGTTTACTTGATGTAATAGGAACAGAGTCTTGGTTTCTTTCAAATGCACTTACAATGAAATCAGGCCAGTTTATTTCCGATGATAACCATTCGCTATTATTGTTGCTAAACAATTCCTCTTTGCTATGAGCATTTTGCCATCTCCTTTGCAGACTATAGCAATATTTTACACAAAACGCTTTTAGCGCTTTATCGTTTTCGTCACTTAACACAGTGGGGACTAATCTAGATTTAATAGCACTTTAAAAAACACTATTATTTTTAAAACTTCGACTTTCCTTTAATAGCACAACAATATCAATATTTGACACCAAATCGAACATTTTTACGTAATAAATAGTATTAGTATTCCGAAAATGTGAGATAGGATAGTGCGTTTATTACGATGTGCAACAACGTACTGAGGATGGTTGTTTTTCAAATGTAACCGAGTCATATTTTTACCTACTATTCATCATCCAATCACATAATGACACGTCGTCATTTTGCTGCGCTCAATGGACGACGCGCTAATGCGGGTCACCGCATGAGTATTGTTAAAAACAAATGACGTCATAAGGGTGGTGTGAGTGAGTATCGTGAAAAATAAATGACGTCATAAGGGTGGTGTAGAATGTTTACCAATAATTTGATTTTTTGCTGTTTTTCTGTAAAACAATATTAAAACATGTCAGATTAAACCAAAAACCGATTAATATTTCATAAAAAGTTTAGGGGCCTATAACTCGAAAAATACTAGGTATAAAAAAATTACAAATAACAATCGATCGATCGATCAATGATCGCAATGACGGGGAGAACAAGCGCCTTTCGGCTTCGTTAAGAGGTTTTTTAGACCCTTAATATAAATAATGTAACAATCCAAGATTCGATTTTGTACAAAAACAAGTGATTGATACATTTTTTTACATTTTGTGTAGGTACAATAATGCTCGGTTCTTCTCACCTACTGATATAACGCTCCAATGTGAACTGTTACTATAAGACGATTGTGGAGAATCTTCGTTTACGAATTACATACACTTAATGCCCTTGGAGGGGTTAGTGGTAGTTGGAGGGAGAATTTGTAAACCAACACAAAGTAACTTGGAAAGTTCTTTACTTGCCCATTCGGTTCCTATCCATTAACACCAGTTTAGTTATATGTCACTGATTTGTCTAATCATATGGATTGTATGAGGAATGATTTATGAAAGAGAAATGAGTAAACGTCTGACAGGGGAATACGGAAGAAGGAAACGTGTTGTGTCGATCCCAAATTGAATGGAACAAGGGCAGGAAGATAATGATTTATGGCTGTTTTTTTTTTTTTGATTTGTCATTTATATGTCAAGAATACCAGCGCGTTAAACATGAGACATATCAGTAAAATATTTAATCTGAGGAAGAGAAGTGAAGAAGATACTTTGTAAAGTTTTAACTTCTTTAATATTTCATGACGTTAGTACCTAAACTACATCACGTGTAACCTCGTTGTGGATCTGTTGATGCTTCAAAACATGCGGAGATAGTCAAAGTTTCGCTAACGATCGCGCCTTGTAAGTAAACGACACACAGTAAGTTTACAACTCATAAGTATCCAACTGTCGTATAACAAGATACTTGAAGCTTCGGTAACATTTTGATAATATCAAATAGAAGCTGTTTCCTGCTTCTTTACTCACTTTTAACTTGTCTAAAACCACGAGTGGAATGGCAAAATATCTGAAGATCCAAAATTTGACTGTTAGAGAGTTCTATCTGTCAAATTTTAATTTTGACGTTTGTTGGCTGTGGTTTTGTGCACCAATCAATCATCGCTGTACCTTCACGGATTTGATAGATGGTACTGAACTGGGAACTTCGTAAAAATCTCCAAACACGACTTCATACCTGTTTTTTAGCAATACCCACACTACCCAACCCTCTCTTTCACCATTCATTACTACAATATGCTCTTCTACTTTTATCATAGTTGTACTTCTTGGACCCCTCCTTCCATCTCTTTCTTCAGAGGGTCAGTTTCTTGACCCCTTATGTAGACGTCATTTTGACTGTCGCTTGAGCTTTGTAACTATGCTCTTCATTGGGCGCATAAATAAAGCACTCACATTTAAAATATTTTCACAAAACTAGTTATACTTTTCTTATTCCTCTTCTAAATTAACATCAGTAGAGCTGCTTACATTATTACTTAGTTCGTTAACTCGTCCACTTACCTAAACTCCACGTTTTAGAGAGTCCGTCCATAATAATATTACTTCAGGAGTACCGGAGTTTGAATATACATAGTTGCTTCAATTTTGAAACGTTATCGTTAGCTCCAATTTAAATGCATCGTTGTATACAAAGTTATTAAGAACTCTTTGGTTTCGTACTTCAGGGGTTTCAGTTTTGATTAATTTGGAAATATTAATTAAGTTTACTTTTGGGGGTTCGTCTGTTTTCCATTTCAATCCGTCGTCAGCTTTCAGAGCAAGACTAAACGGTTATCTTCTGGGTACGCTCGTTACATTGACTATGACATTGATACTCATCCATTACTTGAGGTCAAACATAGGCCCGTCAGGCAGAAATAAACCCAGCAATTGATTCTGTACCTATAGAAACCTATATTTTTCGCTCCGTGAGTAACGAAGGGGTAAATATACTGTAGGTTTAATTAAAACCAAGTTCATTCAAGGCAAGTTCTATTATAATCAGAAAGGAAATGTTTTCATCATTTATTTTCTATTGCAGAGCTCATGGGCCTACTGCAAGATCACAGACTTGTACGATGAACGATTTTGTTATTGTCCAAGCCCTAACTTCTGTACTTATGTAATTACAACTTCTATAACTTCCAACATTATCATTACTAACTTTTTCTAATATGTCACTTGGCAGTTCCAATCTCCGAATATGTACTTACCCGTCCTCCCAAACTATTGAAGTGTAGTTGTAGTAGCAAATACATCTGGCAGACATCCAAACATGTAATATGAACAATGGTATTATGTTGTTCACTAGAAACATAAAATACTTCATGAGAGAGACAATTTGCCGTACCAGCCATAGAGATGTACCGAGATATGTATTTCTGTGACTGATTGTATGTAATCCACATGATTATTTTTTGTAGGATTCATTTTCAGAGGGTAATATGGCTAAATAATAACTGCCACAAGGACACATAATCAAGGTTAAGCAGCGCTGGCCAAGGTCGGTCCGCGAATGGGTGAGCACCTATTACTTACCAAGTTTCCTCTTTGCCTCAGAAAGTACATTTAGTCGTTGGTCTCGGCTGTCATTTGTAGATCTTTAAAGTCATTACAGGTCAGTCAATGGCCCAAAAGCCTGACAACCAGTCTAACCAACGAGTATCGAATTACCCAGTATTAACTGAGTTGTGGAGGTCAGATAAACAGTCTCTCACTGGTGTTCAGCTGAATTTGGTTTGACTGGAAAGTCTGGATGCCGAACCCAACATGGTTGGGAAAAGGCTAGGCATTTATGATGATGAAGTAGAAGTCTGCCACATTAGCTGCGTGGTCCATTTGTTTACCAGCCTAGGGCCGTTATGGAGCGACGTCTGTGGAAGATGCCTACAATGTTCCCTCTGCTCCTAAGCCTCCTCTCTAAAAGAGGGAATAGGCTATATTAGACTATGCGGGCCCAGTGCGAGATCGTAAATGTCACATTATATCTTCAAACTTTGAGGTTTTCCATGAGGACATGACGGTTTCCTCGAAAGTTATAAAGTGACTTCTAAAAGACTGATAAAATGCTTCAAGTGTGTCTGGAGCATTTTGTCTAGTTTTGATTTTACGTTAAAATACCTTGCCGAAACTTATAATCATTGTTTATGCTAACGTTGCACCTACTTACCCTTTTTCATTACGAAATAGGGACATTGAGCCAAAGCCGTTAATGACTACATATATGGAAATTTTATTGCAAATTACATACATGTATCAGATATTTTCTAATTAAAGCTTGACCCGAAAGCCGTTGTTCGGAATCGCGAGTACAATTTGTAGGATGTGTTTGTGGTTGTTAAACGAAATTGGGTCATCTGGTAATCCTTTCATGATTGTCGGAATTATGGTTTTCCATAATTTCCATGATTATAATCTGGGAGGTGCTCGTAACTTTTTTTTGTGTGGTTTGTGTAATTTATTTATTTGCATCAGACACAACGATCCATAAATTAGTTAAGGGGCTCCCCCATGCACACTAGCGCCACTTAAGTTAAAAAAACAGAACTCGTTAAATACACAAATAATATAAAATCTGATTGACAAAATCAATGCTTTAGAGTTCTAGATTATTGACGTCTATTTAATTCATTAAAATATACTTCACTGTAGTTACAGTTAGAAAAATTGCTAAAAACGGCCGTTTTTTCCATTTTGTATCTGTAACGACAGCGCTTAACTCATTGAAACATAGCTATGTTTCAATGAGTTGACGCAGAAGGAGGTGACGGCGTCCCATTCCGTCTCGCTCCGGACCATGGCTTGCACCAGGGCCGGACGCGAGGTCGCCGCCGCCAATCGCCGCTTCGAGGACACGGCGGTGCTCCGCCCACGCGGGGCACACCTCCACCGTGTGCTCCACCGTGTCCTCCGGTCGATTCTCGTAATGGAAACACCCGGGCGTTTCCTCCCGCCCGATTCGGTGCAGGAACCTCCCGAAACAACCGTGTCCGGTGAGGACCTGCGTCAGGCGGAAGGTGAGGACGCCGTGGCGTCTCTCAAGCCACTCCTCAAAGAGGGGACTTACCGCCACTATTGTGGCGTGCCCTGCACGGGGTTGCGACAGTCGCTCTCTCCATGTCGCCATGGGATCATGCCGGAAGTCTGTCCGCTGCGCGACAATTTGCCGCGGCAGCGGAGTTTCCCCCCGGCGTAGCACCTCCGCGCGCCATTCGTGCAGGCGCGCGAGGACAATTGCCTCCAGATCCCCTGGCGGCAATCCGGCAAGGAGGCACGCCGCCTCACGGGAGATCGTGCGGTACCCACGGGCCAGCCTTACGGCTACCACCTTTTGGGGCGCGTTCAGGTAGTGGGCGGCTCGCCGCCTCAATGAACGCGCCCACACCGGGGCCCCGTAAAGGGCCATGGACCGCACGACTCCCGCGTAGAGCTTCCGGCAGGAGGCGTTTGGCCCCCCCAGGTTGGGCAGAAGCTGCCTGAAGGCAGCCCCGGTCCGTTCCAGTTTGGGGGCCAAACGTCGGAAATGCTCCACGAAGTTCCACTGGCTGTCGAGGACGAGTCCCAGGTACTTCAGTGTCGACTCGACGCCGACGGATACCCCTCCTACCGTCAGTGAGGATCCCGGAGGTGGCGCATTCCGAGGCCCATGAAAGCACATGGCCTCAGACTTGTGCAATTTGGCTTTAGTCCTGGCATACACTTTTTCATTAAACAAGAATATCAGAAGATTGCCCAAATAAAGAACCAGAAATATTTCGTAGATCTTAATAACGTCGTCAAAATATTAATCCAGGTGAACTTCCCCTTAAGTTACGTCTTAATATAAAACCCTCCAACTTAAGTGGTTACATAATACACACTTGAACCCACATATTTTTAAGTTGTATTTGCATAAAATTAATTTACCGAGCCATGTCGAGAGCTCATTAAAAGTCCTAACGCAACTTTTCTCCGACAAACCCGTAACGGAAACAGACCAGATTATAGATTACATAGGTACAGTACACCTATACTAAGAATACCGAAACTGAGGCATCAAGGAAGAAAAGACCATGTTGCTTTCAAAATAAAATTTGATTTTCGATGAGGGCAAGTTAATCCGGGAAACTACAAATCCACACATTCAAGGAAGAAGAGACCATGCCACGTTCAATATAAAGTTTGATTTTCGATGAGGGTTGGATCATCTGGAAAACCACGAAAGTCCGTCAGCAAATATCAAGGGTATGTCACGTCGTACTCGTTGTGATGTGATGTGTTCCGGTACTTGAGTAGGAGTCGGCCATTTTACAGTGATGTCGGGTTACAACTAGATAAGCAGAATAGTGTTTGCCTTTTTAGATAACTGACGTCTGTCTTCGTGTAATTTTGTTGTGTTGTTATACAGGGTGTAAACGGACACATCACGAAGCCGTCAACCAAGCATTCTGTACATCAAACTTAGTAACTTTACGCAAAAATAATCGCTGGGAAACGACTTTTTTTTGGATGAAAAATCACGTTTCACGGTAAAACTCAATGTGCTAATGGATGGATTGAATAGTACGAGGGTCGTGGAGGTCGTACATTAAAAACATAATATAAGTATTTAAAAAAAAGTTGGAATTTTGACCCCCAATATCTCCGTAACCAGAAGGTTCCCAGGTATGGACTAGAAAAAAAAAAAATCGCAATGACGGGGAGAACAGAACAAGTGCCTTTCGTATTCGTTAAGTATTTTTACACCCTTTATTTTTGAGGTGTGAACGAGTATTTCTTAAGTGGTTTGTTGTTCTTTGTTGACGTTAAAAGTTTTGAAACTGGCGAAACATTTATGTATTTCCAATAGGAAAATTACACAGTCGTAATTCTTTCACCTGTATTTACGTTTTATACAACTAAAAACCGTCCGAAACGAAGTTTTCCCAGCAAAGCTGCAGACTTGGTTTTACTCTACTGGATCTATCCCAAGAAAATCTCAAAAAATCAGAACCTACAGTGAATTTTTTCTGACTGGCCATGACCAGCTTTCAGCTTAAACCCTCAGACCCTTACAACATCGATATGACACAGCAAATCGCCAATATTTGTATTGCCCCAACATTTTGCTCCAAGCAAATTAGTTTTAACAAAACGCTAAATCCTATATCAATACGGAGCGGATCAGTGGCTTAGCACTCAGCTAATACCACTCAAATGTTTAGCGGTAAAATACTGTCTTTTTCATTCAGTCAATTTGTAATCTTCCGTCTTTAATGTTCGAAGTTTTTAGACTTTGTTTGTTTTATTAAATTCGTTGCCGGCTCTTTGAAAAATTATCTTTTTCCTCGCTATACTTTCAAGTTGCGAACTGCTATTTTCTGGCTCTAGTTGAAAAAGGCATTTCTATTTTTTCTTTATCTAATTATTGTTGTTGTAATATCTACGAGCTATATTTTTAGGAGGTCTAGACTTGGCAAATGGTAATAAATAGCTTTCAAAGCGCTACGCAATGAGGGATTTTCTTTTTAAACTCTTCCATACAAAGCGCGATAAAACTAGGTTATATTCGGAAGCTTAAGCAAACGAAAGTGTCAGGCAACGAGCGTATGTGACTTGACGCAATGTTTTCTTTTTCCAAGCGTTTTGGTTTTGGTACCAAGTAACGTAGTCAGTTCAACGCCATCTACAGAGTGCTTGGAAACCAAGTTTTTGTTTTTTAACCTCAAAAAGAAAATCTCTCATTACTTTCAACAGAAAACAACAGTGACATCTACCAATCCGCACTGGGCCCGCGTGGTAGATTACAGCCCATTTCCTCTCAGAGAGAGGAGGCCTGTGTCCAAGCAGTGGAAACATTAATAGACTGATGATGATGATGACTTTCAACAGATCCAAAACATTTTTTACTTTTCCATCATCGTTGCAGCTGATAGAATGTGTCTTTGCTTAGGCCCTCAGGACAAATCTTATGAGTGAAATAAAATAATATAGGTAAGTAGTTAAAAAAAAACACGCTATTAAATGGCGTCATTTTATTTCTCGTTTTCTTCTCAGCACACCCTTTCAAATGACACCTTTAACATAGTAATGCATAAAAATAACTAGTCCGCCAATTTGGGAATCCGCCATATTGGGTTTCATCCAAACTAAACATGTTTATAAAATTTAATAAATATAAGTAATTTAATAAATATAAGTAATTTAAAAATATTTTACAGATGAATTTAATAAAAGCAGACTGAGCGACATAAATTGACACATTATTCTTTAGAAAGTAATTGTCAATAAAATATGGAAAATAAAATTAATGGTGTGATAGAAACAATGAACCAAAACGAACTTTTCCAAAGTGGATGTGCCATATTTACAGACGGCTACCTACCGTTCAAGCTCAATTATTCTCAGAGAAGTCGTTTACGAGAATGGACTTGAGTAAATAAATTGGACCAATTTAAATGCTAATGACGCGTAATGATTTCTTAGCGTTCCAATTTGGGACAGGCCTTGTCCAGAGAATCTGCGTTAGGAGAAGCTAAGGAAATTAATTACTTCGCAAATTAACTACCCCTATGTTGTAGTATGTTCAAAACAAAACTTTTATTCTTTGAAAGTTGTATGAAATGTGTAAAGGCATCGTGAAAAGTTGGTGAAGTGTATCAATTAGACAATTAAAATTAATTTTCTTGACTGTACCTTTTCACCAACAACCAGATCTTTTGAGATTATTTAGATACCTTGCCAGTATCTAAATAATCTCAAAAGCCTTGCCTTCCATATTTAAAAATATATGAATATATATATATAGGGTGTAAATAAACCCTTCCCGAAGCCGAAAGGCACTTGTTTTCCCCGTCATTGGGATATTTTTTTTTGTTCTACACCATACCTGGGAACCTACTAGTTACGGAGATATTGGAGGTCAAAGTTCCAACTTTTTGATTTTTTTTTTTACTTTAAATACTACTCCTTAACCCGTTTAATAATAAATGCGTTCATCAGCACAATGTTTTGTGTTTTACCGTAAAACGTGATTTTTCAACCCAAAAAAAAAGTCGTTTCCCAGCAATAATTTTTGTGTAGAGCTACCTAATTTGATGTATAGAATGCTCGGTTGACGATTTCGTGAAGGACCCGTTTACACCCTGTATAATAAAAAATTATTGCAGAATATCTACTAATAGGTACTTCCATACACGTCAGTTAGGTAAGTAGATACACTTCATACTCAATATAGTAAAACATGAAAACATTGGTTCGATATCAGCAGGTCTCAGCTGAACTATTTTCATACCAGAAACAAATCACAAAAATGCACAAACTTTTGCCCCAAATTACCTACTACCCATGGTTAAAACTGATGGCTCCCACGAGTATCGTTGAAGGTGACAAAGAGATTAAAACACAAGAAGGATGGCCATTTCCGACCACCTGTGAGCTAACAAGAACACACTTTGATCACAATCCGGATGAAAAGGTACGTGGAACACTATGGCAATCAGTCTTCCCCAACCTTTGTTGAGGTTTGTCCGAACCATTTCCAAGAGAGGGTATTTTCTATTTTCCTTCTAATATGAGACAGCGATAAATTAACTGGGTCAAAGATAGGTCAAAGACAACACAGTAATAATGAGTGATTATTAACACGACATCATCAAGGAAATTGCTACCTTATTTATCAAAAGGAATCAAAGTAATTTAACATCAAATAAAATATTCTTCTAGGCTAAAATAATGTGCACATTTCCCGTAAGAAAAACAAAAATCAAATGCGCTTTGACACAACCCTGGGGTTGGATAACGTAACATGTAGACATGTACGAAATATGGCGTGAATGATAGGTGGAAACTGAATTACGTCGTCCCGAGAACTCTGGGGAAAGTATTTTTTTGTGTCTCTGTTATGTAACCGGCTTTATCATAGACGGGAATTTCGTACCCAGAAAAGTTAGTTTTTGGTATAAATGTTATAAGTCTGGACTATAGTATGACTTTGGCCGACTACCCGACTGGCTGACTAGTCGGTTGCAAAAAAGACCGACTAATTGGCCGATTGGCGACCAAGCCCGACTTGAGTGGCATAAGCAATCTACCCACATCCGCGGCGTACCATGCAACTCAATACATCACTAGTGTAACACAAAATACAAAAAATACAAAAATATTTATTACTTCTCAAACATAGTGTCATACATAAATTGAGGCAGCCCCAGTAAGTTACAATAGTACTTGTGTCGGGGCTGTCTCGCTCTTCCCATAAGTGGTATCCTAATAATGAAAATGAAGTCTACGAATGAATAAAATTATAAAAAAGGAATAAGATAAAACAAATGATAGTTAATTAATTAATTAATTACTTACTTAAGCAGCTCTCCTTGTGTTTTGTGCGTGCGTGTGTATTTGTGTGCGCGCGTGTGTGTGTGTGTGTGTGTGTATTTGTCTGTGTATGTGTGTGTGTTTGTGCGATATATAATCCAGCATAATATGTTAGCCTCTAATCCGATCACTATGTACGGCAAGCCTATCCCCTGGGAGAAGCAAGCCAAATACTTAGGAGTCATCCTCGACAGCCATCTGACCTTCGGGCCACATATTAAAGCAGCTCGCGACCGAGCTGCTTTCGCGATGGGTAGACTCCATTACTTACTAACGGAAAAGAGCAAATTGTCTCTCAGGTGCAAATTGCGTCTCTATACCGCCGTGATCCGTCCCATCATGACTTACGCTTGTATCGTGTACGCTCACGCCAAGCCTAGATATCTCCATAGGATGCAGGTCCTTCAGAACCGGTTCTTACGTAAAGTCATGGGAGCCCCCTATTACGTCCGTAATGACCGTTTACATTTAGATCTTAAAATCCCCACGTTAGCTCAGTTTATGAAGCGCCTCTCCAAGCGCTTCTTCGATTCTGCCATCAAACACCGTAACCCCCTGATCGCAGCGGCCGCCCGTTACGAACCCTCGCGAATTAGTCAGATCCGCCGCCCAAGGCATACTTTAGTCGATCCCGATGACGCTATTACCCTCCTCCAGGAGAGCAGAAAGGAAACTAGCACGCTTAGAAAGCACAGACGCAAACCGCCGTCATTCCGTCCTCGCCGTCGAGGCCCGTCGCGACGCCCCTATACGAACCGCGTTGCTGAGCTTGTAGTCCAAAACCAGTCCCTAATTAATGACACCACTCAGATCCAGCCTGTCCCCTTGCTGTCCTCTCCCAGCGACGCCCTAAGCCGAGGCCCGTACCCCGCAGGGGGTGCCCTTAGCGTGTAGTCGTTTAGTTTGTAAGTTTTTTATGCCCTGGCTGGAGGCCTTACACTTAAGGCACCCACAGGATTGTCCGGTTAAGCAGACGACAACCCCTCTAGGTTGAACTGCGAGATGCCATTTCGAAAAAAAAAAAAAAAACATGTTAGCCTACCCTGATCAGAATGTTTTCGGTTTCTTCATATGTTAGAGATCTTAACCAATCACTTATTGTTCTTTTACAATCGTATAACCGCATGGGATATATTTCACACTTAAGATTCAGTTTATTGTAGATGTAGGTGGATTGTGTAACATATTGACGTCCAGCAAAAGCTGATCGCACCCCTGGAGAGTAGGCCACAATATCTCTGCGCCTTCTGCTCTGAGTATCTGGGTCAAAAGGAAGACATTTATGCAGGGTTAAGGTCACATTTAGAACATAAAGCTTTCTAATTGAAAGCAAGTTGCTGACTTTATAGAGGTCTGTTGTAGAGAACCTGAACGGTTTAAAATACATCACCTTGATAAGTGATCGCTGAGCTCTTTCCAGATCGAGGAATTTCATTTTGGAAGCTCCACCCCATATCGGAATGCAGTACGTTATTACGGATTGCGCCAGAGCTATATAGATCTTGTTTATAAGTTGGGCGGACATAACATGACGTAAAGTTTTGAAGACCCAAATGAGCTTCCTGATCCTTTTCATGAGGATCTCAATGTGAGGGTGCCACGACAGTGACTGACTTGCTGTATATTCTGGCAGCCACAGTTACTTGTATAGTTATAGATGGAATAATTTGGACAGACATGAATAGTAATGCCAAAGTCAGTTCCAGGTTGTGATCTTTGGCTTGGGGAAAAACAAATAAAATTAGCAAAGCATAAGCAATTACAGCGTAAGCAATTACAATTTAAATAATAATATTTCAATATGAATTTAAGTAAGTTCCGGTATTTGAAAGTGTTATAAGTGCGCAATTTGACTGTAACAGTAATAATTGAGTTCAATAAAACTTAATAAATTGTTTAAATATTATTTAATGATGAAATAATTAACGTAAATTCAATTTTAAAACATTTTATGATAAACATGTTTCCGAGTAAGAATTAACTTCGTGTTCTTATGTTCCTATTGCATCAAAGTGGCGCGCTTTTCCTCTGTTAACGTAGACACAGCTGTCAAGTAAATCGAATACTGGTTTTGGGAGTTAGTGTTGTTCAAAGAGTGTGTTGTTGTAACCGTCGAGCTGTACAGTAATAAAATTAAAGTGTTTATCCAAGTCTGAGTGTCTTTTCTTTCACTAAGTAGGTACTTTAAAAACACAATCGCAATCGGTGAACTCTTCGTAATTCTTCGGTTGTCTTCGGGATTTCTGAATAGAGAGATAACAATTAAGTATCACGGCCAATAGGTTCTGCCCACACTTCCTAAGCACAAATCACTTCGTTACCTTCTCACGGAACGCAATTAAATCTAATACAAGTAGATAACCGTTTGTACAAACGAACATAGACAATCTGATCGTTATCTTAAGGTGCATAATGTGTTTTGTGTCTTCTTCGCGTAATGACATTCTGCTTAAATACTTATTTTGCCTAAATAAAAGCACGCAATTAGATTGTCCGCATTCGGAGTAGAGTGAGCGATGAAAATCCAAATACGGACTTTCAGTACGGGTGTCAGATTTCATTTAGGCATTAGGTACTGATATTGATAGCCAGCGGCGCTCCACTGCTCGAAAAGGCTGCGCCAAAAGGCTAGTAGAAGATGACTGGACGAGCTAAACAGAACGATTATTTTTTTATTTAGGTATTTATTTCTTTTCGCTGGTTTCGTTTTCTTCTCTTCAACCCGTTTTAATTGATCCCTATAATGATATGGGTGGTGCATACAAAAATAACTAGTCCGCCATCTTTGGGAGTCCGCCATATTGCATTCAGAATGACGTCACTTAGCTAACCATGCTTTGCCATCTAAACAAAACGTCCATGCCAGTTCAGCTGAATCGGTTGGGGACACTGTTTTTGCAGGATTTGACATAAACAAAAATACATACAAACATACAAAGTTAATAAAAGACAATAAAAAAAAACGAAACCAATAACAAAGAAAATAATTACAAAGTGCAAATATTATAGTTTTAATATCGGTTTCAAAATCTCAACAAATCAAGAATGAACAACATTCCGAGAAACGATGATCGAAGCGAAAATGGTTTCTTGTTGCCATGCTTCTATGATTATGTAATCAAGTCGGAAAATATCCCCCTTGGGAACTTAACAACTGTATTATTTAGATTTATACTGTTGATAAAACCAATTAGAAAATTCGGATTCGTTGAATTCACAATCGGAATGATTCCTAATAATTCAATATCGCGCACATGCCACAAATCTTGATAAGCCCAATCATGCGAAAGCACGACAAAAGGCAATTTAAATCTCATTTCAACAAAATGTCCTACAATCGCCGCAGCGGAAATTAAAGTATGAATCTCAGATATTATTCATAAGAATAATTAGTATTTGGATGAGTTTGGATAAAAGAGATATTTGCATTGTTATTACTGAAAAAATGTTCGGCCACCATTCGGCATCAACGGCAGTTTAATTTCAAGTTTTAAATCCAATTTCATTGGCTCTTTGTTTGTAAAATTATATTCGAGTCTCTTAAATATTACCAACACATAATAAATAATCAGCCTATGACGTCATAACATTCCCAGTTCCCACAGTTGGGACGACATAACTCATAAGTCTCGGGACTCAGTCGTTATCCACCACGCGGTCCCAGTACAAGTTGGTGAGTTTATAGAAATGTCACAAATATCTTTAGGTTTTGGTCCTAGGATTTTGAGTTTTATGCATAGGTAGGTAGGTACTTAGTGTAACATTTATGACGACCAAATTTTTTGTGTTGTATGGGTAAATCCTCATGCGTAAAGATCTCCATAGAGATCTACGCTAGGGAATGGGCAACTACAGTACTTTCTCAAGTTATTATGCCTTGTGACTGGGACTGTAGCTTTGATTTTCTTTTTTGTATTTTTGACATTCAAAAGTGCCGTAATGGTCTAATTGAAATAAATGTTTTGAGTTTGAGTTTTGAATTTGAGTCATTTGAGGGTATCCGTCTGGGGCGAGCGGAGAGTTATGTCGGATTCTAAGCGACTAAAAACCCACTGTTCCTAAAACACAAGGTAAGTAGTTGTAGGTTGTAGGAACAGTGGGTTTTTAACGCTTAACTTTAACATGAATGTAATATCACGTGAGCTCAGAGTGGAGCGAAGATGTAACCCAGTTGGCTGGTACAAGCTGGTGACCGTAGGAGTAGCACCGTAGGAGTAACCTCTTTCATTGGCTATCGTCTACACACTTTTTATTTTTAAAAACTCTTTGGTTAACTGCTCACAGAAGTCTTAGTGACAGCTGAGAAATGATTTGACATACCTAACACAGAAAACGAAGAAAAGCGTTGCAGGAAAGTTTTTTTATTTAGAAAATCACACAATCAAAATATTATTACGTGAATAGTAACAAAAACGACCAGTAATTTGGACTTGAGTATCGTGAATAATAAAGTACCTACCTAAATTATGATGAGTTGTCCCATGGAAAAACAACATTTGAAACAAGATTTCAGCCCTGATTTTCAACTGTATATCAAGCAACAGTTTAAGAATGATTTCGAACAAGACTTTAACCAAGACTTCAAGCAGGACTTCAAGCAGGACTTCAAACAAGATTTTAAACAAGACTTCAAACAAGATTTTGAGCAAGACTTCAAAAAGAACTTCTGACAGTAATGTTGTATTGTAATATTCTGTTGTTCTGCACTATGTACTACCAATTTATTGTTTTTTAGTAATCAAAGATTTCTCATAACTTGGTGTTTATTATTTTGAGTAACTATGCTAAAACTATTGCCAACATCTTTATGATCATTAACAATGTGACCATAAAGCAATTGAAAGTCTCTCTAAACCCCTTCAATTACAAAGCAATTACTTACCTACCCAGCTGCCTGCAGAATAATATTGGCATACACAAGAGAATGCAACATATTGCTAAAAAAATTGCATAGGCGCAAAGACTGTGTGCGTTAGGCACTTTCTAGTCATGGTATTCATTTATCAATGGGATTAATGTAGGTAGGTACATACCTATCCTGTTAGGATCAGTATATAAATTAATATCAGTGAACATAGTGCAAAATAAAAGAATGCACATAAGGTTAGTTGAACTTTCTGCATTCGACTCAATTATGATGGCCTACTTTTAGACTTACGTATTTACGAGTAGGTACATCTTTTATGTGCAGTAAAAAAGAAAGTTTACCTACCGCTAAGAGGTTATTTAACAAAACAATAATTATTTGGTAGTAAAGTCCACTTTATTAGGAGCGCAGCAGGGACAGTCGCGCGGGGTTGCGGAATGAGCGGGAGGTGGGGGGTACCCTGCCGCATTATTCCGCGTCTGTTTGACCGACCGAGTGAGCTTCAGTCACTCGGGACGTTCAAGCAGGGGTCCGCGCGCGCTCGGTAATTTTATTTTGCTGTCGGTTTTAACTTTTTCCTAGAAAATAATAAGTTTAAAATGGTGCGTGCGACTTGTTCAGCCCTACATTGCACCTCCTCTTCACGCACACACAAGGATTTGAAATTCCATCAGTTTCCTCACGACACGAATAGGTAAGAACACCGTTGTTGTGTAAGATATTATAATTAGGTACTTGTTTTGTTTTTGTAGAAGTAGGTACTAACCTACCTATTAGTATTGTTTTCTTTATAGATTAGTAAGTGCAATAATTACCTACATGATAGGTACTTACTTTTGTAAAAAACGGGTTCGATTCCTGGCAAAAGTTTATCAAAAAACGAATACCTAACCTGTTTTATTTTTCTTCAAAATGAAGATGGTTGTTCCTTTGACATTTTGGCTCTATATGTAGTTTCAGATTGCTGAGCTCTGATGAGCTAACATAAAAGTCCTGACTGAGTTTTTAGCTACCTTTAACGCTATTTAAATTCTGATTCTTAGGTTATTTTCTTTTATAATTATGTGTAGTTTCGTTAATGGCCGCGAAAAATTAAATAGGCACTATTGCTCCAAACATTTTGGTAATGTCTTTTCAATTGTGTGATGCTAAAAGTCTCAAAGTAAAATGGTTGTGACATACGACGGACAGATAGACGAATCCGACGACGAAAGGTCGAAATAAATTAATTTAAATTTGAAGGGTTCCGTTTTTCTCATTTGGCAACGTTTATATAATATAAAAACACATTTTTTTTAATTTTTCAGGCGCAAAATGTGGTTACTCGCTTGCAAAAGATCCGACGTGATTGATAAAGACTTAAATTTTTTCAAGCACAAATATCTGTGCAGTAAACATTTCCAGAAATGTATGTACAGTAAAAAGAACTTCCTCAAAAAATCTGCAGTCCCATCACTTCATTTGTCAGAGAAACCTTTACAACACGATTCTTCCACACAAACTATAGAATCTATACAATACGTACAACCTGACTTTGAGAAAAATGAGTGTGTGAAAGAACAATTACAAAATGATTCATCAATGATACATGTCGTAGAAAAGTGTTCTACATCAACATATACGCAAACTGAAGACATGCCATATGATGTTCATCACTTTAACATAAAAGAAGAAACAACTACTGATACGAAGATTGAAGAATCGGAAACGGTTAAACAACTTGTAGAAATAAAAACGGAAAAAGCTGATGATGACGAAAATAGTGACATGGAAGCTTTTGAAGAAGATGTAGAAATTAAAACAGAAAGTGATGATGACGACGAAGACAGTGACTCGAAAATACTGGAAGAAGATGTAAAAATAGAAATAGTTGAAAATCCAATATTACCTCCTGCGGAGTATACTCAGTGTGATCCCAAAGTTATGAAACATATCGAAAAACTTTGCGCTCTGGCTGTAAAGCCCCTCCAAACAATTGACAAGGGTAAAACAACTGAAAGTTGTGTGAGTACTAACCCGATAAATATCAATATGACATCAATTATGCGAAGACAAGATGAATCAATTCAAACTGACAGAGTAATTGTATTAAGTCAAAATCCTGATGGAAGTCAACAGTCTATAAATCCTACAGAATGCAAATGCAAGAGAAATACTTATGACGAAATGACACGTGCCCAATTCTTCAGATGCTGCAGTAAATTTTTGTCCCCAAGCTTTTCTAATTTGGTTAGAACACAAATGTATTTAGATGGCGTTTCGAAACAAGTTGCGAGTACTCTTAGTGAAGGCGGTAGTAGCAGCGTGGGAGAGGCCACCTGTAGTTGTGGTAGTGCAGCAGTGGGAGTAGCTAAGCCTAAACGAGGGAGACCTCCTAAACGCCGAGAAGTTGTCACGCCTGAAGATGTCAACCCTGACATTTATTTTAAACCGCTGATATAGATGAACATGACTTGTCTGACTTGTGACTTAATTTCATTTATTTTTTCTGAAAACAAAACAAATTAAAATTAAAAACTTTGTTTGTCACTAGGTGTTTACCTATAAATAAATCCTTTACACACGTCATTTCAACGCAATTAAACTAGAATAACTTAGGTACACTTATTAGACTTTTTATACCTTTACACACGGGCGAACCCGATGCAACTAAAGCCGACTTAGTGAGTGTATCACGCACAGTGATGGGTTCCGTGAATGTGTTATTTTTAATCATATATCTCTCCGCCATATTGTGACGTCATAGTTGTCAAATCGAACCTATTCGGTAGGCAGGGTCAGCAAAACCTATATTTTAAAAATAATAAAAATATCATAATACTTAATAAAAACTTTATTGCTAAAAATAATACAAAAAAAGGTTATACATTGGCCAAACGTTAATCTTTGTTGAATAATCTTGTAGTTTCTAAGATGGCGTTTAATTCAACACACACACTCTGAAATAAACGAGATTAATATGAAGATTATAACCATTTTTGAAAATTAATTTGCGTAACATTTTCGGCCGTAAGGTTGTAAGGCCGCGTTCCCACTATGTCGTGACGATTAATTTATCGTTGGTTTTTTGTTAACAAAAGTCGTGGACGACAGTAATCACGTCGTCCTATAATATATGTGAACACCTTTAAAAATACACAAGCCACAACACTTAAGGTGAATCCATGCTCCATGGTAGCCCGCGAAATTCAAATTTTCTTACGTTTTTTGCAATTTGCAGGCCAGTGCTACGTTGTATGTTGATTAAAATATTATTCGCGGCTGTAAGACATATGTAGTTACAGAATTATATTAATCAAAATCATCAATACAATCCTCCCTCCTCAACCCTCGTGGCTAAATAATAACAGCCGCTCGGGTCGATCTTTAGGTTAAGCCGTGCTTGCCTAGGTTGGTCTGTGGATGGGTGACCACACACTAGATACCGAGTTTCCTTCGTGCCTCGGAAAGCACGTTAAGCAGTTGGTCCCGGCTGACATTTGTGATCTTGGACAGTCGTTACAGGTAGTCAGTGGTCCAAAAAGTCGGACAACCAGTCTTACCAAGGGGTATCGTATTACCCAGTACTAACTGGGTTGTGGAGGTCAGATAGGCTGTCGCTCCATGTAAAATACTGGTATTCAGCTGCATTCGGTTAGACTGGAAGCCGACCCCAATAAAACTTGGGAAAAGGCTAGGCAGATGATGATTCATTCATCATCATTAACGTTGTGTACGAATTTTACAAAATAATTACATTTCAATCATAACCGAATCAATACAAAGCAAATAAAAAAATATTACTATGTCAGCAATTAAAAACCTTATAACTTACAAAAAGTCAAACCCTAAAAAGCACAAAGACAACAGTCTAAGTATTCCATTTTACGTAAATCAATGTCAAATAAAATCATCGAAAGATCGAGGTCATTGACATTCCCATTCTTATATTAATAATACTATTAAGTTACGTTCTAGGCACGACATTTATAGGGGCTACAAAATCAAAAATAAATTACTTAATGAGAAGACCAATTAGAAGAATAACATAATTAGTGATAATGGTTTAAGCTGTAGGTACTAAATGAATAAATAATGTTGAATAACCCGGAATAAGAAAGAAAGAAAGAAAGAAAGAAATGACACTGAAGCCACAGGCAAAAGTAATTTTATGATATTTGATCACTGGCGATTTCGTTCGAGGTACCTAACGACACAGTGTAGGTGCATTGGGTATATAAGTACTGAAATAATCCGTAGAATAACGACACTCCACTTCAGTCATACAGTTCACAGTTATTTATCTTTGATAATGTAAAAGTAGATCACTATTTTTATGACAGACTTGTCTATCATTGCAAGTATTGCAACCTCAATCCAACGAGAATATAAACTAAAATAATTATCTTAAACTTTAAAAAATGGCGTCAATATAATATGTAGATCGCTGTCTTGTTGACAGTGATTCAGTCACAGTAACAGTACAAATAAGATAGGTACAGGTCAAACACATAACCCTCTTTCGGGCTTCGTTGCAGTCGGGTTATGGGGTAACAACTGTGACTGAACGTACTATGGATCTACAACAAGCGGCGCGTGACTCGGGTGCTTCGAAACAAAATTGGGTCGGCAAATGCATGACATACGCGACGACGCAGCCAGCATCCTACGTAGAAGAATGTACACTATTTCCTAGGAATAGCGCGCACTTCAGCGTGGCACATGACATTATCTGCGCCCGGCGGGGCTATCGTCCCTTCTCTCTCTGGCACGTGAGCGCGATTGTATTGCTCCGTCCGTCCGCGTCATAACAAAAAGAGCAAGATGGTGTGACGCGCGCCTGTGTGTTAGAATGAGCCGGAGATAGAGGAATATGAAACGAAACGTTACGTTCCAGCCACTGCCACAGTAGTGTCACTTGGGACGGAACATTAGGGCCACGCATGTTTGTTTTTTATTCTCAAAATCACCTATTTGTTGACAAATAATGGCGAATTTGACTTGTATCGTACCTAAATGTACATCTTCTTCAAGCAATAATAATGATTTAAAGTTTCATCTCATTCCTTGTGATTCAGAAAGGTAAGAGACATATCTTTTCTATGTAAAACCTTGAATTAGGTATTATGTATGCCTTTAACTTTGATATTTGCATTCTTGAAGACGGTAAAATATTAATAATTATTCTATTGTATACCAGCACATAACCGGCAGAATAATTATTCCGTCTGTTTTTATTTTTCAACTTTCAACAAGCATTGCCGCCTTGTAACAACGCCATCTAGTGGCATTTTTGGGTATCTGCTGCAAACATTTTAGTCAAAATATTCGCTATTTTTGAGTGTTCATTGAGAGCATTATGCAGGCATTATACATTATGAGGGTCTATGCTAATAAAACATGAAACTAAAGCCTTCTGTCATAATAATTTTACCATAGAAACATTGCATGTAGGTAGGTATTCCAAGTACTTTGTGTTGAAATTACTGGTTAAGTAATTATATAGGTACCGTATGATAGAATTCAGATGTATCTACAGAATAAAACGATCAATGGAAGATTTAGAACTTTTACCTACTTGTATTTTTAAGAATCAATAACATAGACCCGGTAGGAAGATAAGTATCTAAGTAGGTACGTCGTAGATCAGATAAATACGATTCTATCATTTTAAAAAGCTTAACAACTGCTGGTGTCCGACCGGTAGGTAAGTGGGAGTGTCTGACCGAAAATGAGCCGATGTTTTGGCCGAAGCCGTTTCTAACAAGCTCTGACATTGAAGAAATTGATAAATGCGCGACTGCGCGGCGGAAGAGGCGACGCGCGGGGGTAATGGTCACACATTTCGAAGTGTTATTTGACAAGTGGTAGTATAGGTAATGAGGGTTTTCTGCAATGACAAAACCACAAGGTGGCAGCACAGGGGTAAGGTCTAAACATCTATCAAAATACACGAGTTTCTTGTAGTTTACGATAGGTAATTTTTTCATTTAATTATCTTTTAAATCATTAATAAAATGCCTCAGTGCTGTGCCGCATAAAATTACCTTTTATTAATGTGGCCGCATAAAACTTGATGAAAGGTAACCTTTCATCAAGTTTTATGCGGCCACATTTATCAAGTTTTTCCTTGTACCAATGACTTTTGCAGTATTATGAAGCTTTTAGCGTACTACCGCTCCTGAAATATAAACCTAAGCTTTTTTTGTGTATATTTTCAAATTTTGACAAATTCAAATCTAGGTTTTACAAAAAAAACTTCAGACCTCTGCGATGCTTTTTTAGTGAGATATCGGCGATAACGTGTTTTTCACCGTTTCAATGGCGCGGTCATGGGGTTTTAAGTCTTACAGCTCCTAAAATATAAACCTAGGATTTTTTCTATATTTTTTCATTTTTTTACAAATTCAATCTTTTGATTTACCTAAGTTTCAGGTCTCTGCAAGGCTTAGTTTTAAAGATCTCCATGGCCCCGCGGTTCTCCGCGTTTCGATGGCGCGGCCACGTTCAAACCCTTATAACTTATATGTTTTTTTTTTTTACAAAATATTGGCATATTTTAAAAAAAAAAAACGCTATTGTCGCGCCATCGAAACGCACACTTTTTCTTTGGCGTTCATTGCTCGATCTTAAAGATAAGTATGTATTGCAAGATGTAAGGTGGTACAGAACCCTTGTCTTAACGCAAAAAAATCTTTTACAGGAGAAAAAAATGGCTAACAGCATTTAAAAGAACAGATTTAATCAATCAGAGCCCAAGGGTTTTAAAAAACAAATTCGTGTGCAGTTTACATTTTAACAAATCCATGTATAGATACGAAATGCTGGAACATTCTGCTACGCTTTTAATTAGTTTCACAGACCGTGTTCGGGATTCATTTACACAGACGTGGGAAGTTGTAAAATTCATCGAACCCGGTGAATCTCCTGTAGTCAAAACAGAATTACCAGATCTAACAAAAATAGAAGTTACAACATCTTATACACAGACTGAAGAATTTAATTTCAATGCTAATAGCAATCTAGACGTTAAGAAAGAAAATGATAACAATAATACACAATTTGAAGAGCACAACATGCAATGTTATGAACTAGAATTAAAAACTGAAACCGAAACTAAAATAAAAGAAGATGACACAGAACTATCAGACGAAAATACAGAGGAGATAGAACAAACATCAACAGATAGTGAACAAGAATCTGAGGATGAATCTTCTGAAATGTCAATTGATGAATTCTTACAACTTAACGAAGGGCTTGAGGAAGAAATAAGAAAAGATCTAAGCAAGAAAAACATACCACAGATACCAATTCAGAATGCAACAACTTCTAAAGCGGTACACAAAGAAGTTCAAACTGACGATGTAACTGTCTTTGATATACCCAAAAATAATAAGTGTTTTCAGCAATGTTTCCGATGTGGCAAAAATAAAAATAGACTGAAGCCTTTGTTAAAACCTGACCACCGCATTACACTTGAAGAGTTTGAATCTGCTTGTGAACGATTCTTAAGTCCAACATTTTGTGCTACTGTTAAAACTCAAATAATGTTAGATAAACTCCAGGACAAGAATACGGACGACAAAACTAAAAAAAAGATGATGTCGTTTTTTGGTGTTTCTTTAAGTAATTAACTTTTAAAAGCCTTAAGAATACAACATTGTGAGACTAATTTGTTAGTGCTAAGAGTTGCCCAATGTCGATACCGTCAATCAATAATTAGATTAAAAATAATTATTAAGTAGATAGTTTCTTTTATTTCGTATGTAGCCGTGTGGTATCCGGCAGAGTAGAATAGAACCAACCCATTACACTCACGGGTGTCGTATAAGGCGACTATAATGTCTGAGGCAGAACACCTTGCGCCTCCGTAGAACAGAGAATGGGCAGCAGCGTATTATGTTAGTCTTTCATCACTGCGATCTCCAATCCGCCTGCCAAGCGTGAAGATTACGGCAAATTCCTCCCATCATGGGAGAGGCTTATGTCCAGCAGTGGACGTTATGGGCTGTTGTTGTTGTTGTTATTTCGTAACTTCAACCTACCTATACTGTGATTAGATTACATGCGACTTTATCAGCATCGTCACATTACATAACAGTCCTCCTTTTTTAATGCAAGTAGGAATAAGTAAGTAATCCTTTTTTTTTTTTCGGATGGGAAATCATCAAATGACTTTTCCCGCTCTGGGCGGAGTAGGAAGGAGTGTCGGACTTTTACTGACTAAAACCCATCCATGTTCCTTCATCGCCCTTTGTGTTCCGGGGTCACGGTATATCTTTCGAACAGTCCCGCAACCCCAGCAGGCATCGGTCCTTGCGGACCCCTTCCTATTGCTGACTTTCTTTGAGGCGCGCGTGGAACTCGAACGCGCCGTCGACACGGAAGTAAGTAGTCCTCAGATTCTTTAGCAACAATGATTTAATGGAGCGTTTTGTGATTCAGGGTAGATTCGAAGGCACATGACGTGGTCGATCACCAACCCGATGGACCGACTTCTACCTAATAGTACACTCACATTTCGCCAGTTATGTTTAAGGCTTATGTAATAGGGGGCGGGCCTATTGCCATCAACCGGCCACTAATCCAGAATTCGTAGTTGCTGCTAAAAAAATCCTGATGGAAAAATCCAATAACAATTTGCCCGACCCGGGAATCGAACCTAGGACCTCATGGCGACACGATGGCGACCACTAAACCAACAAGGCAGTCAACACAACAATATTACAACTGGGGTCAAATGTTAGTATTTTTGTAGCGACAGTGTACAGTGTGTGACAGGTATATCGGATATTGCTTTTAAAACAGTAGAACATTAGTGACGAGCGATTAATCGATTATTAAGATAACGGTAAAAAAATAGTTATTTGCTGAGGTTGAGATTGGTTTTTTATATTGATACGGGAATCAAACTCAGAACCTCAGGCTTGGGCTTGCGACCACTAGACCGAAATCAAAATCATTTTTTTTTCACATTGGCACATAGAAAACGTCGAAAAGGTGCGCGGTTCGGGTTGGTCGTTTCCATGGAGAAGAACCGGCAAGAAACTCCATGGTTACTCTTTTCAAATCGTTTGGTCAATTAAGTATGGGGGGACAGCGTAGGCCCGACAAACGTGTAGGTACACTGTGTGTATACTGAATTTTGACCTAAGTCGTAGTAGTAACATAATGTTCTGCTTTAAAATGCCTATCCGTTCATAAGCAAATTATTTATATTAAGGCTTGGGCCCAAAACTTCTCATTCCCCCTTTCGATCCGCAACCAGCGCACATTCTTTTCAGTCGCGAAAATGACGCACCGATTTCTGACCAATTGCAGCCAAAACTGAGTTAAAGAAACCAGGGTCGTCCAAAAGCGAGTTGGCTTGACGATATCACTGAAGTCGCGGGAAGCACTTGGACGAGGAACGAACAGAACCAAGAAGTATGGTAAGTAGAGAGGGGGGGGGGGGGCGCTATATTACCAAGCAGTGGGTGATACCAGACTGAAATAATGACGATGGTAACGTTTTCAGTTTACAGTATTGGTAACGTTTCCAGTTTACAATATTGGTCATGTTTTCAGTTAACAATGTCCGTTTCTACCTACCTGTAACAATTTTCTATGCTAGTTGTAGTATCTACGCGTCATGTCGGCCTGAAGCGCTTAGGAAGGGGTCCGCAAGGGCCAATGCCTGCCGGGGCTGCGGGACTTTTCGAAAGAGATACCGCGGCCCTGGATCACAAAGGGCTAAGAAGGAACATGGATGGGTTTTAGTCAGTAAAAGTCTGACACTCGCTTCCGCTCCACCCAGAGCGGGAAATCATCAAATTACCCCTCATTTGATGATTTCCTTCCCATCCGAAAGAAAAAGGCATCCTACCTATGTTAGCCCAAACAGCAATTATTGTTTGCTCGCAAACAAAGCCAGGCGCAGCCTCTATATATTTTCATAATAAAACTGTAGTTTTTTTTCACTTTCGCAATTCATAAATACTTTCACGTAACTCAGACAAAACTTGCCGAACAATACCTACTTTAAATGGTGGTTAAGTTTGTCCGACTCCCAAAGATCTAATTCTATGTTATTCTACATGTACTTAATTAAGTAAATTCCTACGTTTTTATTTAATTTCCATATAGTTTTTGTCATAGTAAATTTCTGGCTTAATTTTTAATTTCTCTGTTATGAACGTTATCTGCCGCTTTACGCATGCGCGGTGCTAGCACCCTTTCAGTTGAGCCAGTTTATTCCGAAGCGCGCCTGAAACCGGACAGGGGTGTTTCGGCTTTCGTGACGCGAGATTCTCACGTAACTACGACTGCGAATAAATTCGTTCGAAAATAGAACATACTGTATTATAGTGATGGTATTAAAAAATAAATGTGTCAGTTTTATTTTTAAATAAATTTGAACTTTGTAATAAGTTTTAAAACATTGTTTAGTGATTTTAATGGTGTGACTGGCTGTTGTGTTTTAAACCCAGAATATTGTTTCTGTGCTCAAGTTTGAAGTGGTGTAAAAACTTTTATAGATAATGGTAAGTTCATTGTTATAAACGAACTTATTTTCTGTAACTTGCAGAACTTTGAATGGTAGAAGGAATTACTTACATAAGTAAAACTTTTTATAACAGCTACTTTAGAAAAGCTTATGGGCTTACGTACTCGTGGTTTTAAATTAATTGAAACACTTCGTGATATGCTGACAGGAACAGTTTTAATGTTGAATTGTTTTATTATTAATTAATAATAATTTTGCGCTGTTTTGAAGATTAAATTGCACTTTCATAGTTGATACGGTCATGACCCTAGTGAAGAAGATTAAATTGCACTTTTATAGTTGATACGTTCATGGCCCTAGTGAAGAACATTAAATTGCACTTTTATAGTTGATACGTTCATGGCCCTAGTGAAGAACATTAAATTGCACATTTATAGTTGATATGTTCATGGCCCTAGTGAAGAACATTAAATTGCACATTTATAGTTGATATGTTCATGGCCCTAGTGAAGAAGTTAATTTGAAACAGATAGGAATTCGAGAGAACATTCCATTTCTAAGGAGATCGTTAATTAGTCCCTACTGTACTTTTAGATTTTGATTGTCGCAATTAGTTTGGTTGATTGTTAAGAAAATTAAATGAAGGTATAATTATTATGTGAATGATTACACAGTGTCACTTCTAATCATGTCGTAATAAAAAATATAATCATGCTCTCTTTCTACAGTAAAGTCCATTAGCATTATCATTAAGGCTTGAATCGCGGTATTTACGATTTTATTATTTATAAATTATAGTTGGTTCTTATAAATTATTTACATAAGGATTCCTAAAAATGAATTTAATGTGTAAAAAAAATAATAATATCCCGTTTCAAGTGTTAACGATCTTATTAGTGACTTGTCATTTTAAAATTTATAATGTTCATTAATATCAGGTTATGATAACTAGATAACGTTAAAAAATCTCTTAGAAAAATCATGAAATAATTTCGTGTTCTTTCGGGACAAAAGGTTTTAAGAAAAAAGGAACCTAATAAAATAACATCTAATGACCGTAAAATGTTAAAAACGGTCTAATTTATTACTGTAGTAAAAATAAAATAAAACTTAATGTCGAATTTCAGTTGAAAGTCGCTAAGTCTACAGCATTATGGTTATGAAGTAAAATAACTTTTGCTTTTTAACGATTTTACTTTTGATCGGCCGTGCAAGTACGTAGGAATCGATTCGACAAATCTGACAGTCATTCTCGACAAAATGAGTTTATAACAAAGATAAAAACTTATTTTGTCGAGAATAACTGTCAGATTTATCGAATCGATTCCTACGTACTTGCACTGCGGTTGTGAAAAGGGGGATTTTCCCTGTATATACCGGGGTATAGCCTTGCTATATACCCTGTATGTAACAAGCCTACTTATCTCATGGGTGCCGTAATCATCGATAAAAGGCCGTCACTCGGCTGCTTCCCTTTGTACTAATTACGCCGCTCCACCATCACTTACTCGCTTGTCAAGCGAGGTAATCAAACCTATAAATCCTTTTAACCGTTCTTTGTAGCTGTTCATTATTTTGCTCATGATCAGTAGCGATCGTATGAGGGTGGAAATTTATGTTGCAAGTGAAACTCTGTAAACGTGATGAGTATCAATATTATTTTATTAGGAAGCGTTCGGTCGCTGGCCCCAGAAGAAAAGCATTTCGTTTCCGTTTCATGGTTTTCATTACTAGATGTGTGATGTGATTCCCATCACGACTCTAAGTTTCCTTCACGTGTATAATTTGATTAGAAGTATAATATATGTAAGAAAAAGAAGAATATGACTTGAACAGAGCTGTCTGATGAGATCCTTGGAAATTACGAGAATGATAGTGACGATGATATTGTATTTATAAGAATAGTAACTGAGTTTACTGACTGACAGCTAAATTAATTATTGAAGATAGAGTAACATGATTAAACTACAGTACTTTCACAGTTTTTATGTCTTGTGACTGGGACTGTAGCTATATTTAATTTTCATCTTTGTTTTGCCAATTCAAAAGTGCCTGTAACTGGCCGACTTGAAATAAATGCTTTGATTTTGATTTTGAAACGTCTATTAGATTAAATGTCTAAACGTCTGATTAGGTATACTTAAGTAGATAGTAGTGATTACGTAAACCTAAGTAGATAGGTATAAATAAAGGATTTTTGGGATGTTTATACCTGATCAGTCATGTCAAGTCATGAAGAATTTATTTAGGCGCCTTGAATTTAACATAGGCTTTCATACATTGCAGCCACTGTTGGCAATGACGTAGGTCGGTAGAAGGTATATAATTACTTTTTGGTCGGTAGAAGGTATATAATTACCAAAAAGCTGGTTCTGGAAAAAAATAGGTACTGGCATAAAATGTGATTAAAAAAACCTAAAGTTCCTACATTGTATCCGCTGTCAATTTGTTTAGTGACCGTGAACGAAGTTAAGCTCATCCCTTTTGTTACGTCTAATCGAGAGGATCGAGTAGATTCCGCATAATCGATCATGTCGATACTCGATAGCTATTCTTAGATTATTACTCTATTTGTACTGGATTTTGTGGGGTTCGTGATAAAAAGGGTGTAAAAAACCTCTTAACGAAGCCGAAAGGCAGTTATTCTCCCCGTCATTTGCGATCTTTTTTTTTTGTTCTACACCATACCTGGGAACCTTCTAGTTACGGAGATATTGGATTTGCATTTGCATTTTTTTATGTAAGATTTTTACTTTAAACATCTATCAATCCATCCATCAACACAATGTTTTTAATTGCCTTACATTGAGTTCTATTACAAAACATGATTTTTCACCACAAAAAAAAATCGTTTCCCAGCAATATTTTTTGCGTAAAGTTACTTAGTTTGATGTACAGAATGCTTAGTGATGAGGTTGTTTACACCCTGTATAATAACAGCCGCGTGGGTCGATTTTCAAGGTTAAGTAACGCTTGACGAGGCCGGTCCATGGATCCATCCATTGTGTTTGAGTTACATCTGTGCTTTCGGAAAGCACTTTAACCCGTTGATCCCGGATGTCATTTGAGTCGTTTATTGAAGTCTGACAGTCTTACTGCCACGTTTTCTAAGAAAAAGAAGAAGAAGAAGTGGAAGTCAGATAAGCAGTCAGTGTTCAGCTGCATCTGGTAAGATAGGAATCTGACCCCAACATACTTAATAAAAGGCTAGGCAGATGATAATAATCGATCCAGTCGTGACTCGGCTATTTCGGTGAAGCATAGTTTACATTATCTTAAATTATTACTCTATTTATACTGGATTTTGGTCGAGAAATTTTGTATGAAAATGTTAGGAATTTTTCGTTAAAAATGAGTAAGTATCTATGTGAGTTCAGTATGACGTCGCTATTTAGTTTCGTTTTTATAATGTAAAGTTATTCCGGGTCTAAAGAGCATTACCTAATTACAGTACGAAATACAATACCGACCTAAATATTTTAAATACAGGGTGTAAACAACCTCATCACGAAGCCGTCAACCAAGCATTCTGTACATCAAACTTATTAACTTTACGCAAAAATTATTGCTGGTAAAACACTTTTTTTTTGGGGTAAAAAGTCATGTTTTGTGGTAAAACTCATGTGTACCGCACTCAAAACATTGTGCTGGTGGATAGATTGAATAATACGGGGGTTGTGGAGGTGTATAAAGTAAAAATCTCACATTACAAACATGTATTTAAAAAAAAAATGACAAAAAGTTGGAACTTTGACCCCCAATATCTCCGTAACTAGAAGGTTCCCAGGTATGGTGAAGAAAAAAAAAATGATGACTTGTCACTAATAAACTGTTGTTTGTTTGACTATTATCATGTGCTTTGATTGGGGTTATTTCCATTAATGAATAAAAAATAACATAAAATATAAAAATTCATGTGTCTTTTCCTGATTCATCTTTTTGAAATCATATTTTCAAACCTAAGATGACTTACTAGAAACATTTATTAGAAAAACATACTTTGATGACGCCTATTTTTTATTTTTTTTGCCTACGTGATGGTTTAATTTTGTAGAGTAAGGGGTGGGGCTTAAGGGATTCGTGTAGGTACCTACCGACATAAAAATATACATGAGCTTAAAGGCCCAGGAACCACATGTTGCATAGAAAATTAAAAGAATCTACATGCGATAGCTTTCAGCCCAATTTAGAAGAAGGACCTAAATTGCGACGTGCTCTTCTAATTTTTGTGAACCTAAGTACTCTAAAAAATATGTTAAGAACGGTAGAATCGTAATATTATATTGAAATTATTCATTACACTTTTTAACCGACTTAAAAAAAGGAAGAGGTGTGTGTTACCCGATTTCTCCCCCATTTGTGGACCGATTCTCATTTTTTTATTTGAAAGAGAATACTCCTGTGGTGGTCCCACTTAAATTTGGTGAAGATCTAATGCTGATTTCCGGAGATATACAATGGAACTCTTCAAAAATAGACGGCAAATCGGTCGTGATTACTGCAATCGCTTGGATGTTAATTGTTTATACAACATCATGACATAACATCACGCCTTTATGCTCTGAGGGGGTACGCAGATGTGTAAAATACACAGATTTCGACAGTTAGATATGTTAAGTTCCATTTATTGGAGATTATTCGCGAATTAGTTTGCACTCGCTCACATAAAAGATTGACTAAGAGATCGCCTCATAATATAACTTTAAATAATAACATGTCTCACTTTAATAGTGTAAAAAATAAATATGACATAAAACCCAAATTTACGTTGGTCAAGTGGTTGTCAACGTAAATACAGTGGGGAAAGTGGTGTAAGTAAATCGATCGGGCAATGCGAAGCAACAGTCACTGTACAGGTTTTCACCACTTGCCACTATACTTGACCAATGTAAATAAAGCCTAAGCCCGTTGGTCAATTAATGACACAGTTCGCAACTTCTTGGAACACCGCTTACAAATGAACCTGTCAGTCTCCCCCTGCTATACCAATAACTAACATAGGAACCACAACGATAGTGGTCAACGTTGTGGCACGACACTATTAGTTAGAACCCTTGCACAAATACTGTAGACGTTCGGTGGTAACACGTTTAACCTTGAGCTTACCTAGTAAGGAGTTTCAGTAGAATAAGGGGCCAGGCTATACTGGTTCGATACTAGTGACGCCTACTGCACTTATGAAAGTACATTGTACACACAACTCCAAATGAGATAGTTCATCTTGGTTGGCCTGAGTCCTTCTGAACCTACAAATCCATGACGCAAGGTGAATTTCCGAGTCTTCTTTTTTTATCGTGCGTTTCCTCACGATGTTTTCCTTCACCGAAGCAAGTGATAATTATACAATACGCACATAAATCAGAAAAATCAGAAGCGCGTGTCTTGGTTCGAACATGGAGAACTACGACTTACTTAGGTAAACAATTTTCCAAGTAAAATATAATTAATGCAAGTAGATGCAAAATATTTCTAATCGGGATATTCTTCGTTCTTCCCATCAATAAAAAGCAACGTGCGTAACATTTCTTTTTAATTTTTCTTACAAATTCTAAGGAACTTGTTACTTAAAAGGAGTGATTTTATGTTCGAGCATACTGAACTTCGAAAGCAATATTGTTTTCTTTGTTTTGCGGATCTTTGTATTTCTATCTGCAGTACAATGCAATGCAATGCAATCTGTAAATGCTTTTAGGTTTTTCTTGGTAAATAGTCTGCTTCATAGAAGACGAAAGTTTCGGACGTTAACGCCACACTCAACTAACTAACACTTTTTTTTTCTTAATCTAATATGTAAAAATTTCGTGTCACAGTGTTTGTTATTGAACTCCTCCGAAACGACTTGACTGTTTTTCATGATTTTTTATATGTATATTTGTTAGGTCTGAGAACAGGTCGTAGACAATTTTTTATACCCCTAGCCTTATGTGATAAGGGTGGCCCTGCGGACAAAGGTCGCGGGCAACAGCGAGTAATCTAATAATATTTAAAGACAAATTTATTCTTGTAGAGTTTTTTTCCAAAATAAACAATGTACAAGAGATAAGCGATAAGCCGTTTCATACTCACAGAATCGATACTGGTTTAATTAAAAATAAACTCGTGCATTCCTGTTAAACCTGTAATCAGATCCAGGAATTACACTAAACTGTTATTAAGAGCCTATACTACCTCAAATTAGCACTTCTATATTTGGTTGTTCAAACTTCGTTTGAAACTCTGTTAGAATAAAGTTCTAATCAGCTTGCACTACAAAGTGGTTGTTACGTCAGTCACTGCGGCCGAATAGTGCGAAATTAGTGGTTTTTTGCGATTTACATAAAATCTATTGATTAGACTAAAAAAATAAATAATATAAGACCTGTTTTATAGTTAGTTCAGTTAGTATAAAAAGTTTCATGATCTAATTTGAAGTATTTTATGATTGCCAGCGGTTTATTGTTCAGTTTAGAGGTAACTTTAGGATTTTTTTCTATAGAGAAAATTTTATGGAATCGCGTTTTCGCCAAATATAGGACTTAACAATAATCCTCAACTTTACCATATATTTATTTCAAAATTAATGCTGCAGTATTTTAGGCGTAACGGAGGATCATGCTAATCCATTTGAGGTAGTATAGGCCCTTAATGGCTGTTTCTAAGTATTTGTACGTTTGGTTTTATTACGTATGTGGTTAATATTCTTTGGCAAATAAGTCGTTAGGTAGTTAGGTGTGGTAGGTAGGCCATAGTGATCACTGAACTTTATAAAACTACTTTCATACATCAAATTAAGTAACTTTACGCAAAAATTTATTGCTGGGAAGCGACTTTTTTTTTTGTGGTGAAAAATCATGTGTTTAGTGGTAGAACTCAATGTAAGGCAATTAAAAACATTGTGCAGGATGCAGCCTTTATCCCAAATTAAGCTTTAAATTGAGAATTCGTGATTTGTAGCAACTGCTACAAATCACATATCATGTAACTACATGACATAGTGTAATAAGTAAACTTTGATAGAAACGCACCTAGCGTATCTATTAAAGTTGTAGAAAGCAATTCTTTCTTTATCGTATGGTTAGTGCCTAACCTGGTGTCAGAGATTTTATGCCATCCATGGGCCTCTGACTTGGCTTAACATGCCGTAAAAAAATATCTCTCAGGCATGCTGGTTTCCTCCTGATGTTTTTCTTTACCGAAGCAAGTGATACAATACGCACATGAATCCGAAAAATCAGAGGTGCGTGTCTTGGTTTCGAACCCGAGACCTATGACTTGGCAGTCCGTCGGTTACACCACTAGGCTATCACTGCTATAAACCTGATTTATATGCTTGCCCCCTATTACATCGAACTTGAGCATAAGTGGCGAAATGCAGGTGTACCTACTATCCACATTTCGTCAGTTAGAAAACCCCTTCGGGGATTATAAGCGTGATGTTATGTTTAAAACCTATCTACTAATTAAAGATTGAAAAGATTGATAACTTCAGCCACATGAGATTGTGACTTACTATAAAATATTTTGTAGAAGACTTTTTCTGTGGATTTAACAATTTAAAATCTCCACTAAATCCCCAGTTTAATTTCATCTCTTTGTCTCTTATGAATTGATCTTAGATTACAATGGCACGTAACTGTGACAATTTAATTAAAATCGTTCAATTACCTTTTCAAATGGATGCCTTTTGATATTTCAGCAGAAAGATAACACGTTTTATGTGTGAATCCTTTATTCTGTTGATAGGTAGATCGCAAAAATACCTTACACATTTTATTATACTGATAGTAACAAAAAAAAAAGTCGAAATTCAAAGACATGTGACATCTACCAATCCCGCCCCGCTTGGTGGATAATAGTCGATTCCCTCTCATTGAGAGGAGGCCGTGTCCCAGCAGTGGGAACATTATAGGCTGATGATGATGATAGTAACATAACAATTTAGTATTCTTTCTTGTCGAGGAGTTATTTTTGAAAGATGTAATTCAAAGAAGAACTATCTCTTTGCCTAATTCTGACGTCAGGTTATATTTTTAAAAAGCTGTGGTGCTGTTTGATTAAAAGACAGACTTTAACCCGTGGAAAAATGTCAGCCGTTCCATTTTTTAGGGTTCCGTACAAAAAATGAAAAAAAGCGGAACCCTTATAGGACCACTCGTGCGTCTGTCTGTCTGTCCGTCCGTCTGTTGTCACAGCCAATTTGCGCCAAATCTACTGGACAGGTGAAATTTGGTAGGTTGGTGTAATCTTATGACCCAAAGACAGATGTGTTTATTTTCGGGGGACAAATTAGAAAAAAAAAATGCAAACCTTACTGTGTCATATCAAATGAAAGGGTTCGTTATGAGGAGCTCAAATATACTTTTGTTATTATTTTTAAATAAATCGTTTTGATTTTATTGATGAAAGAAGACGTGTGCAATAAAGAATAAGAATAAAGTTCATGATCTCCGAAACTACTGAGCCTAAAATTTTGAAAAAAATATACAAAATATAGTTCATTGCTTGTAGATTACAGGAAAACCTATAAGAATACTATCAATTGAAAATAAAGTGGTAAACTCAATACTTTGGCATTGTACGGAACTCTCTCCACGCATGGCCGGTTTTTTTTAGATGTGATCATCGTCCGGCTCCCTGGCTGGAGGCCTTACAGTCAAGGCACCCACAGGGTAGTCCGGTTAAGCAGATGACAACCTCTTATGTTGACTTGCGATATTAGTATCTAAAGGGTGTAAAAAACCTCTTAACGAAGCCGAAAGGCACTTGTTCTCCCCGTCATTGCGATAATTTTTTTGTTCTACACCATAGCTGGGAAGCTTCTAGTTACGGAGATATTGGGGGTCAAAGTTCCAACTTTTTGACAAGTTTTGTTTTTAAATACAAGTTTTAATGTAAGATTTTTACTTTATACACCTCTACAACCCCTGTATTATTCAATGCATCCACACGCACAATGTTTTGAGTGCGGTACACATGAGTTTTACCACAAAATATGATTTTTCACCCCCGAAAAAAAAGTCGTTTCCCAGCAATAATTTTTGCGTAAAGTTACTTAGTTTGATGTATAGAATGCTTGGTTGACGGCTTCGTGATGAGGTTGTTTACCCCCCGGATAATAATCTGACACACAAATATATTAAATCTTGTGTCCTTATTCTAAGAGTATCTTTTGTTTTTATATTTTATGAAGAATATTGTGCCAATACAAAAAAAATGGTAGTTTATCAACAGGCTCTTCATTTTCAACTGACTGACTTGTTTCTTTCAACTTTTGACATCTAATTCCATCACATGTCACATTGGCTGAGCTTTAATTCAGAACAAAGCTTTTTCTGGAAAACAAGAAGATTTTTCTTTGTTATTTTTTTGGCGAAATTGATGTATTGCAAAGCTGAAATAGCCCGTATAGTTTTATTCTTACAACGTCCATAAAAGGGTCAGTTTTCTGTCTAAATAGGTATAATAGGTTCATGACATGCCCAGTGGTCTGTCAAACGATATCCGTGGACAAAATTAATGGGGGAAATTCTGAGCGCGTTGCTTTGGTGTCGGCCACGCAAAAACTTTCCCTCGTTTACTTTGTTTTTGCTGTGTGTCCCACACAGACGATTATCGCGGGGACTAATGTACATTTCGTTCTCGCCTCTAAACATTAGGTACTGCGTAAAATAAATTGTAATGCTTTTATTTTCTCATCAAGCGTTTGATCCAGCTGTAGCAAAGAGATAAAAACTCTGCTTTGTATTCCGGTTGTTTCAGTATGTAGGTATGTTCTTTTTTGTGTAACTTAATTGCCTACTGTTTGAATTACTTACTTTTTAATAGGTAGGTACTAATAATAATTAATTGGATTTGCTTTAATTTCATATTTTCGCTCATAGACCCATCAATTAAACCAGTGATATTTTTTCTAAAAATAAATGGTGTTCATCGTACTACTATTTTATATGCGACACTTTGTCAGGATCGATGGATGGATGTATGTTTGTTACTCTTTCACGCCATAACGACTATTTAGATTTTAGTGAAACTTTACACTATTATTATAGGTACCTATGTAGCATATACATCAGAGTAGCCTAAATACATAGTAAAAAAAATAATTAACGCAGGCAAAGCCGCGGGCGGAAGCTAAAGAAGAAGTAATACAAAGATACGAAAGCTGTTAAAAGTCAACGACAAAAGACCGCAATTCACGAAGCAAGTCATAAAAATAAGTTTCACCCCAAGTGCATAATAAGTAATAACATTACAAATAACCTTTCTTCCATAATTTCGTTTATTTCCCCCTCTTCAATCTGCGAACGACCATCTTCGCGATTACTTCCTTCCCATTGATGTTATGACAAAGAAAAATCTTTCACGCCGCACAGTGGTTCTGACGCGGAATCATTTCTGGGCAAAATGTCTTGGCATCCTAACAATCTGAACAATTGTTACGTAACCCCAAGAGGTACATTTCCTAAATTTTCATGGGAAAGATAAGTAGGGTGTTGTAAATGGAAAGTTGTACGTCTCTTACTACAATCTGGGGAAAAATAAATTTAATTGGCAAATAGGACTTTGTTGCCATTGAATTTTTTATTCTGTGGTTTGTTAGGGAATTTAGCTACAGTTGGCGTCGACAGATGGCGTTAAAGGTTTCAACTGCAGACGGGTGAACTGCCATAGAACCTACTTCACACTAAACTAGATTATTATTATAAATTATACGACTTCTTTATGCGTACTTCTTTATACTTTTTCATGATAAGGAAAACATCGTGAGGAAACCGGCATGTCCTAGAACCAAAAATTCGAAGACATGGTGACATCTACCAATCCGCACTGGGCCTGCGTGGTGGATTATGTAGCCCATTCCCTCTCATTGAGACGAGGCCGTGTCCCAGCAGTGGGAACATTATAGGCTGATGATGATGATGATGATGATGATAGTAACATAACAATTTAGTATTCTTTCTTGTCAAGGAGTTATTTTTGAAAGATGTAATTCAAAGAAGAACTATCTCTTTGCTAACTATCACTTTAATTCTGACGTCAGGTTATATTTTAAAAAAGCTGTGGTGCTGTTTGATTAAAAAACAGACTTTAACCCGTGGAAAAATGTCAGCTGTTCCATTTTTTAGGGTTCCGTACAAAAAATGAAAAAAACTGAACCCTTATAGGACCACTCGTGCGTCTGTCTGTCCGTCCGTCTGTTGCTTTTAGCATACAGCCTGTGTAAACTATAATTGTTGGTGAACCAATAAAAATAAATAAAATAAATATATATCGTTCCATTCTGCGTAAATATCGTTGTAGTACCTACGGTTGAATTATTTCAGTATTAGTTTATTTATCTCATAATAGGATCTTGCTATTTTACCGATATGTCTTTTGTTCCTCAGACGTAAATCTCAATCGAGTCGTACCTATTTATTTTAGTAAGATTATGTGTCGGTTTTGTCAGATAATCCACCCGTCTTTTCTATAGTAATTGAATTGTCTATTCCTCGCAATTTGTCGATTGGGTTCGGATAGGTTACATAAATACAATCTATAGCAACGAATTATTTTGTTGTCGATTGGGAAATCATCAAATGACTCCTTCCGCTCTGGGCGGAGCAGGAGGGAGTGTCAGACTTTTACTGACTAAAACCCATCCATGTTCCTTCATCGCCCTTCGTGTTTCGGGGCCACGGTATCTCTTTCGAACAGTCCCGCAACCCCGGGTTATGTACTTCAATCGTAGTTTTTCAGTATTATGTGTTTGTAAAATATTTTAATGTGAACTCATTAAAAATGGCTACGCATTGATTTGTTCACGTCAGATACCGGGAGTTAATTAAAATCGTCTCATTATTATGAATACGAGGAGCTATTGTTGAAGTTGAATCGGACAATTTTAATTAGTTTGGGAAATATTTGATTCAAAATTTTGCGTTTAAGTATCATTTTGGATAGACTAAAATATAGTTATGTTCTATTGTTCTACCTAGCAGTGAGTTAAACTTTTATAACCACTATTACCTACATGAACACGTAAAGTGCACTGATAGTTGATAATTGGGTTTAATACCATCACATGTCTTACCTTCTATCCAGAAGCAGGTGAATATTTTATTTTGTATTTTACATGCAGCGTCTGACTTTCTGACCTCTATCATCCAGTTACTAGGTAATACGATACCTCTTACACTGTCCCGGTGGGGAACCCACATAAATAGATTTTTTAAATATGGAAATGTAAACCGAGAAAACCGCTCAAAGAGAAGAATGGAAGGCTATAAGGGAGGCCTTTGCCAAGCATTGGGACAGAAAACTGTATTAGAATAGAGAGAGAGAGAGATATACATTGGAATAGAGACAAAACTACGTGCAGATTACAGCCGTAGCGGATTACATACACCGCCGCGCGCCGCAGTGACGCCACCGCGGCTGCTGTATTGCAATGCTGGCCTACAACAGTTTGCGATGGTTCGTACAAAATGTACGAAAGCGATGTAAGAGGATTTTTGCAATGGCAATGCATTGCAAAAATCCTCTTACATCGTTGCGGTAGAGACGAGTCTAATCTGCTCTAGCCTATAGAATAACTTCTGTTAGGTGCAGTTTTTGTTTTAGAAAACTTACAGCTTAGCAAGCTCTAAGCTGTAACATAGTTCACACGGCATATTTAAAAAAAATCTGTGCGTCAAAAGTTTACGATTCAAACTTAAGGGCTATATATCCCTCAAATGGCTTAGCATGATCCTCCGTTACTCCTAAAATACTGCAGCATTAATTTTGAAATAAATATATGGTGAAGTTGAGGATTAATGCTAAGTCTTATGTGTGACGAAAACACGATTCTATAAACTTTTCTTTATAGAAAAAAAATCCAATGTTACCTACAAATCGAACAATAAACCGCTGGTATTCGAAAAGTACTTAAAATTAGATCATGAAACTTTGCATACTAACTGAACTAACTATAAAGTCGGTCTTATGTGTTTTACTTTTTAGTACAATCAATAGATTTTTAGTAAATCGCAAAAAACCACTCATTTCGCACTATTCGGCCGCAGTGACTGACGTAACAACCGCTTTGTAGTGCAAGCCGATTAGAACTTTATTCAAACAAGTTTTTCAAATGAAGTTTGAACCACCACAAATAGAGTTGCTAATTTTAGGGTTAGAAGGGCCTTATAGAATCACACGGCTTACCCTATTTAAAAAAATCTGTGCGTAAAAAGTTCATAATTCAAACTTAAAGAAACTTTCTTTCATCACGGATATTTAGAGCGACTCGTGGATTAGGCTTAGAGCCTTAAAGGCATTATTTTAATCGAGATCAGAAAAACGTGTAATTTTTTTTAAATACACAAGCTGTTATCTGTCTTCCTTTCCACAAAATTAAATCTATTAGTTTTGTAATTAGTTGTTTAAGATTAATTAATTAGGCATCAAAATTAAATTTCTCTAGCAAATTGTTTCAATAGCCAAGCAGATGTTTTGTAAATGACACATTAATTACTAAGATAAACTAATTAATAACTGTCGCAATATTTCAAAATTAAATCTTGATAGTTCAGAACATTTATTAGACTTCACTTTAGTATCTGTTTTATAAATATTAGGAGTAGGTAATTAAAAAACTGCTTTGACGATTAAAGTTGTGATAATAAAAGTTTGTTTTTTTGACAGATTTTGTTTTATTTTTTAGTGCTGGCCATTAATAGAGCTGTAATCGTTCGGGATCTAGGCTAATGTATTTGAATGATTTATCTTTTGGTATAAATTTCACGAACGATGGGGCAACGACATAACGGAACAATTTAAAATGGCGTCCTTTGGCGGAATTTTTGTTGTATTTAATCTGAAAATGTCATTTAGTGGCAATAAAAGCCCGGGGTATTAATGAAGGTTAACATTTGAATCATTGATGGACTTTTTGTTGCGTCCGGAAAAGTTCCGGTTCACTTTTGGGTTAATGATTTCACACAAATTCTGTTCCAGTTTTTTATTTAGTTGGCAGTTAGTTATTGTTACGCTATGGAACTTACTTACTATTTTTTATGACCCCTCATCACAAACGCGACTGCCGGCCGGGCATGAGGTCCTGGGTTCGATCCCCGGGTCGGTCGAAGCGTTATTGGGTTTTCCATAAGGAATTTCTCAGTAGCAGCAGCCACGGAATCTAGATTTGTGCCCGGTTGATGGCAATAGGCTCGCCCCTATTACATGCGACTTAAAAATATCTAGTAAAATGTGGGTGTTCTATTACATACACCTCTGCCTAACCATGCGGGGCGTGATATTTATGTTATAAAAATAAACATATTAGCTGAAGTATTTTTACATAGTGGAAAATTCCATCAGTTTACCCACAAGGGCGAGCATTTTGCTCTAGTGTATTGTGTAGACAGTGTTTTAATAAACCACAGGCACTTCTGGTGTTAAATTTAGTAACAGTGAAGAGTAACTTTGTCAAGGTAGGTAAGTAAAGAAAGTTTTACTCAAATTATTCACAGCTACACTGAGTTATTTATGGGACGTCTTTGTGCAAAGTTTGATATGAGTATGTTATACTAGTTTGTTATATAATAATATATTATATTATACAGGGTGTAAAAGACCTCATCACGAAGCCCTCAACCAAGCATTCTGTACATCAAACTAAGTAACTTTATGCAAAAATTATTGCTGGGAACCGAATTTTTTTTTTGGGGTGAAAAATCATGTTTTGGGGTAGAACTCAATGTACCGCACTCAAAACATTGTGCTGATGGATGGATTGAATAGTACGGGGGTCGTGGAGGGGTTTCAAGTAAAAATCTTACATTCAAAACTTGTATTTAAAAAAAAAACTTGTCTAAAAGTTGGATCTTTGACCCCCAACATCGCCGTAACTAGAAGGTTCCCAGGTATGGTGTAGAACAAAAAAAATATCGCAATGATGAGGAAAACAATTGCCTTTCGGTTTCGTTAAGAGGTGTTTTACACCCTATATATTAGCTCTAACATCATAATTTTATATCCACTGTTTTCTTACTTAGGTTTTTAAACTCTTTCATATAAACTAATATTATAAATTATGGTAGTATTTAAAATGTGTTTGTAAGTTTGTATATAAACCTTCGGACGGGGTTGCGGGACTGTTCTAAAGAGATACCGTGGCCCCGGAACACAAAGGGCAATGAAGGAACATGGATGGGTTTTAGTCAGTAAAAGTCTGACACTCCCTCCTGCTCCACGCAGAGCGGGAGAAGTCATTTGATGATTTCCCACCCGAAAAAAAAAAAAAAAAAAAAAAAAAGGGAACTATCGGAGCAATATTCTACTGTTTTCTTACTTAGGTTTTTAAACTCTCTCATATAAATTAGGGTAGTATTTAAAATTTGTTTTTAAGTTTGTATGTAGGGACTTCGGAACTACTGAGCTGATTCCGATAATTCTGTCACTAAGGGGAAGCTACATTATTCCCGAGTGTCTAAAATTTAAAACGTTCCCTTAAGTTAATTTCTGTACATAACAGGAGCGAAGCTGCGAGTAAAAGTTAGTGTCACTGGGTTAGCCTTTAATAATTTAGGACCTCGTTTAGTGTTTCAAATGTCTAAAACAACTTCCAACCGGTTTGATGAAACCTTTTTGGTAGCTTATAAATATCTAGTATTTTTTGGTCTCATTCACCATGGTTATCTTGGTTACAATGTTCCCTTGTCTAGTCCGTCTCGAAAAAAGTAGGAAGGCAGTAGATAACATCACGCCTTGTAATCCCCGAGAGGTTAGCCAGAGGTGTACCTTATAGTTGGCCAGTTATGTTTAAGTTTATTTATTTATTTAAACTTCATGTACAATAACACAAGGCAAAAGGCTGCAGGCTGGCAGGCTTAATGACACAAGGTATCAACCTTCGGGTTAAATAGGAAAACAAAGTTATAGGGTACAAAATAATGTCTAAAAAAACTAACTTCTTGTTAACGAGAATTTATATACCTAGATTAATACTAATACACTATATACAGCTAAAAGAGGATAAGTTCGAAGTAAGAGGGAGCAAGCCAACTGCCCACAAATCCAGACTCGATGGCTGAATGGAAAAACATAAGAACACTACCTGACCTCGCATCGAACCCAGGAAGTCATGCTCAGAAGTCGTGCTTGTGAACACTAGACCAACGAGGCAGTTTATTTGATACTAATATCTTTGCTAGTAATTTCAATTTTATGGAGTCCTAATGTCAATGATAATTTTGTTGGATTTAATGGTAAATAGCCATAGTTATTAGATGACAAAAAAAATCTAATTAGTCCGTCAGATAGATTTAAAAAAAAATGTACATACATATTTTTTGTTTTCACGTTAACAAAAAATTCAATACTCAATACTCAATACTTCATTGCATTGCACATGTAGGTACTTAGGTGGTAAAAACTTATAATTAGATCACATGGACCTTGTCGGGCACAGCAGAGAGAGGAAGCATTTATAAATTCTCAACAAATAACATTATAATTATTTCTTGGGTACTTTCTGGTATAAATTAATTAATAGTATAAAATTATTATTAGATATGTATGTCTAATGTATAATTATAATAGCAGCTTATTTATTAGCATAAAACATATAATTATTACCATAAATTATAAATTAATAGTATAAAATTATTATTAGATAGGTGTAATTATTATTTTTTCATAATATATTATTATAAATATTATTTAATAGTATTAAATAAATAAATCAATGGTATAAAATATAAACAGGTATTAATTGAGAGGTTTTTGAGTTAGTAAATCAAACAAAATTTTAAGTCTCGAAATACTTAGGAATAGTTATGACTTAAGACAATACACTGCGTCGAAAACTCGTGTGACGTCACATTTGAGTACACTTTTTACTTAAATGTGACGTCACAAGCCCCATGATCTTTGACACGTTTTATCTTCGTAAATTTTTATTAATTTGATAAAACAAAAAACACGTATCCAATATTTTTCGATAATCTAACTGACGGATTAAACAGAATCATATTTTTTTTAGTTAGTCATCATCCCTATGCATCATCATCATTTCAGCCGAAAGACGTCTACTGCTGGACATAGGCCTCCCCCAAGTGTCGCCACATTGACCGGTCCCGTGCGACTCGCATCCAGCGGATTTCCGCAACCTTCACCAGGTCATCGGTCCACCTAGTGGGAGGCCTTCCAACGCAACGTCTTCCGGTTCGCGGTCGCCACTCCAGAACTTTTCAGCCCCATCGGCCATCCGTTCAGCGAGCAATGTGCCCTGCCCACTGCCACTTAAGTGTGGCAATTCTCCGGGCCACGTCAGTAACCTTGGTTCTCTTGCGGATGTCTTCATTTCTGATTCGATCGCGCAAGGAAACTCCAAGCATAACCCTCTCCATTTGTCCTTTAGTGACTTTAAGCCAAATATTTATCATCCCTATTATTACACAATAATGTTTGTACATTAAAGTTTAAACAAAAGGTATTGATTACACTAATAGTCCATACAAAATGATTATTGTTTCGCATTAAATTAAATTATCGGGTAACAGTTTAGCTAATAAATGACTTTCAACAATTTCAACCACTTTCGACAAGCCAAATGGAATTCATTGAAAAGCTATTAAGGTTCAAAATTGATATCAATTCGATTGAACTATGTTTTAGGGCAGTTTGCCAATCAGCAATTGAATTAATAACACTTGAAAACTTTTCTAGGTTGACAGTTTAAGGTCAACTTTTTACTGAGAAATAATCTGTCTAAAGTTTTGATATTCGGTCATCGTTTCAGCGATTTTAGTAGCTAACCTCTGATTTTTCGGATTCATGTGCGTATTGTATAATTATCACTTGTTTCGGTAAAGGAAAAAGCTCCGCGCGGTCGGGCGGTGAAGCAGATCTCACTTCGCATTGGCTTGTTGACGATTTCCTGATTTATTGTGAATTCATTTTTAGTCACTTCACCCGTAAAAGTGGTTTTCTTAAATATTTGTACATCTGTGAAAAAACATCAGTTACCAATTTCAAATTCGTCTTAAAATTCGACATTTTAGAAATAATTGCAGAAAACAGGATATTTTCAAAAAATACTTGAAATATGCATTACATCGACAACAATTAACGAAGAAACAGACCAAATTGGCGTTTAATGGATGCACGCAGGTCACACTATTACGGCACAATATGAATTCGAATTTCAAGTTATTCAAAGATAAAATTAAAAAAAGGCCCGACCAGCGAAATTTTTTTTAACTCTCTTCTCCACTCCTCATAAAAATCTGACCACTATAAACTTCGTTCCACCTTTTGAGTATTTTTTCTCTAATTGCCCTTGTTTACGTATGAATTCCGTTAATGCTATACACGTACAACGCCCGACCGCGCGGACGAGCGGCGCTCACCACCTCTCCGCGCGGACGAGCGGCGCTCACCACCTCTCCGCGCGGACGAGCGGCGCTCACCACCTCTCCGCGCGGACTCATCAAAGTACGCAAGCATTTGCCATCGTTAGGTCGCAGGCTTCATGTCTGTGAAGGTGCTGTCAGACCGACTAGACCGTAGTCTAGACTGGCTGCAACATCAGACTTTGACAGATATTTTAGAACATTATCTGTCAAATGTTCATTATGTGTCATCTTAAGAGGGAGTGGGCCAAGATCCTCCGCACGGGTCCCGGGCGGGTTCCCTCTATCCTTTCAAGGCCATTTTTATTACCCGACTGAGGAAACCCATAGTTCTTGATTCTTTCCCATTGACCCATAGTTAATAGTCAGCATTATCGGTCCTGAGTGGAGCTGGGTCATTATTTGTTTTAACGAGTACCCTTGACTTAGGCGCCCTTGAACCCTCGTTATATTAAATAAAATTCCTATTAATTTCGGAAATCAGCAGAAATAAATGCTTACGTAACCGTACTTTTTCCAACGACTTTCTACACCATACATTACTTTTAAATTTTTGATCATCGATTACATTCTAATGTAATTTTTTTATTAAAGCTATGCACATATGCACAGTGCAGTGCAGTTATGCACATGTAAAGAAAACACTGTACGAAGACGGACGTAATGACTTGGGCGTTCTCTACCAAGAGTCTAACTTAAGGTGATGCAGAGACAAAACATAGTTGGTGCAATGATACAGAAAATCAAAATCAAAGCATTTATTTCAAGTACGCCAGTTACAGGCACTTTTGAATTGTCGAAACAAAGATGAAAATTAAATGTAGCTACAGTCCCACTCACAAGACATAAAAACTGTGAAAGTACTGTAGTTGCCCATTCCCTAGCGTAGATCTCTATGGAGCAGAACGGGCAAGAAACTCCATGGACACTCTTTTAAATCAAAATTTTGTAACAAATTCTTACATCATTCATTTTGAGATGGTATATTATTATGTGAGAACAATGTACCAAGATGTGCGCGTTAAAAGTGTCCACAGTAAAAACGAAACAAAAAAATACAATTCAAAAACCAAAATAATTCATTCAAACAAGCCATGGCAACTAAGAGATGACCAGTCACAACTGACAGCGCCCGTTCACGAACATGACGCATGGGTCAGCACTATTCAACTCAACCATTTTGAAGGTAACTAAATGATCCGACACATGCGCCACCATCAGCGAGACATTAGAGTGAGCATGACATACTTTCAACAAGATTATGTATAGTGTATAAATACATACATAAAAAAATTAATTGTGAGACGTCGGTTAAAAATGCACGAATGTCAATTTATCTCACCTCAATTAATTCACGATTTCCGCGAAAATCTGTCCAATATGATACAGCCGTTTGACAGATGGTCTAACCCATCCAACCAGTTACCAACCGATGAGATCCTATCAAACTCGTAAAAGTGTCGTCATATATAGAATATTTCTTGTAAAGACCCCCTTGATCGTTTAGAGGGAAACGACGATCTGTCTTCAAAACGTGACAGAAGAGTGAAAAGTTATTTTTTTCGACAAAATTTTGGTAATTTAAATTTATACGGGTGTGTATCTATGTTGTAAGGGCGTCATGATTTTCTTCAAGGAAATTTTCGAAAAATGTGAAGGGTAATCTAATTCAGGAACTGTTTGATCCCTTCTTGACGTTCGTATCAAATGGTGTTTGTATATTTTAGGATCTTGAAGAACCCGTATTATGTTATTTTTAATATTATTTCATGAATTTCGTACGATACAATAAAAAAAAGACACTTTTCTTTGTTTAACCTCCACGTGTGACCTGGTCTAGAAAATGTTTCACTTTCTTTATCGCCTAGGACAACGCACTCATCTCTTATTTTTATTTATTCATTTCACAGTATGTTGCTTCTACCACTTCCCTTTTACGTATTTACTTACATCAGCATCCCCTAAGTACTAAATCACAAGGAAAAGTTGTAAACAACATTGAGCAGTATTTCAAAGGAGTAAGGTACATTTTTACTACCGTCATATTCCTTAACAGAAATCCTTGACATACCACAAGAAGCTCTATTATAATGCTACTAACAACGAGAATACATAATCTGACTAACGACTAACTAAATTTTAACGAAGCAAACTAGGTGATAACGAGGGTACAAATTGCAAAGGAGCGTGTGTCAATATGTTGCGGCGATGTACTAAGGTATCATAAGAGCAAACGAAAGTAGAACGATATTTCAAAGGAGCTTTCTTCTAGGGAACTTTCTATATTTAAACCATAGAACTTGTAATTTTAGGTGAACGATCATTATATTCCAATTCTTAATCCTAAAAATAAGAAGCACGTTAAGCTGTTGGTCCCGGCTGTCATTTGTAGATCTTTGACAGTCGTTACAGGTAGTCAGTGGCCCGAAAGTCTGACAACCAGTCTTACCAATGGGTATCGCATTACCGAGTATTAACTGGGTTGTGGAGGTCAGATAGGCAGTCGCTCCATGTAAAATACTGGTATTCAGCTGCATCCGGTTAGACTGGAAGCCGACCCCAATATAGTTGGGAAAAGGCTAGGCAGATGATGATTCCTAAAAATAATCTACGTTGGGTATGGCAGAGGTGTACCTTATAATACCTACACCCACATTTCGCCAGTTATGTTGAAGTCCCATGTAATAAGGGGCGAGCCTATTGCCATCAACCGTGCACGATTCTAGACTCCGTGGCTGTTACTGTGAAATTCCTTAAGGAGACACCCAATAGCATTTTTCCGGACCCGGAAATCGAAACTAGGACTTTATGTTCAGTAATCACTCCAGCAACGAGGCAGTCAAGAGAGAGTAATATTATAGCTGACAGATTTATGGCTGAAGAAGACATATTGAATTATTCCCTCTACGTCGACTCGTGAAACAAAATGATATCTGCTGTGCCTTTGCAAAAAGATAAAATGGCTGATGCCAAAATTAAAACAGTTCAAGTGAAACCGGATGGGGTTTCACTTGAACGGTTTTAATTTACAACTCAAACAAAACGATGAACGAGTTACAAAGGTAACTTTACCAGCACTCATTTTGCGTGAACGGTAATAAAGTTCCAAAAATATTCAAATTCCCAACTCTTTACTGCAGTTTCGGCTTTATCAAAGGTTCTGCATTTTGAAGTGAGCCACGCTGTCATTCGGTCCAATTGAGTTTTCACCGTAGTGTTGCTTCAAACAGGAATCCATTTCCGATCTCTATTTCAAGAATTTAAAAACCCTTAGTGCTTCTGACACGACAAATAATTTTGTTATTTCATGCCCTGATTTAGGTACCTACGTGTAAATGAAACTAAATTATATTTTCTTTTTAATATGCAGGTTCTTCATTGAGTGTGAGCTGGTATAGTGTCAGTTTTTGTTGCATTTAAATTTATTTTCTACTTACCAGAAAACCGACATCAACACCTTTGCATTAGTTAGGTAGGTACTAGATCCTAAAAACTTTAATGTCATAAAATCAGCGATTTTTTTTTCGACAATACACCAAATCTATTAAACCATAGTACCTCTATAGAAATACATATCACTAAAAAGGGCGCAGGGAACCCCGTCACGATGGATAGCTCCCCAGGGATACCAAAATGAAATATATTCGTATTTCATCACGATTCGAAAGGGCCAATAATTTCGTTAAAAGTTCTAACGTGTGTGAACTTGTGAAGCGGTAAAAGTTTTACAAACATACATATATTAAACTATTGTACATATAATATTTTGTACCTAATTGTATATTTTGCTATATATATTTAATTTATCATATATTTATAGTATTTAATGTATCCTTGTAGTATATCTTGATATAAACTAAAAAAAAATTGTGTTGAACCGATCACTGTTTGTCTCTGCATCACCCAAAGGTTACTTAACATCATAGCATCACCATCATCACACTATGATGATGGTGATGCTATGATGTTAAGTAATTAATTTATATACATAAATACATAAATTGATTTCACGACTTACCATTCCAGTCAACCTACATAACAAATGACCCATAAACCAATTAAGTTTGCATGGCCATTTCCCAATAACGCAATACACCAAGATCAAGTTATGCGTAACACCACGGGGGACGTAGTGACCATTGAACGTGTTCTGTTCAATAATCGACCTGCGCGGAGCCTTCCGGCTGGTCATAGTGCTTGACTAGCTTTGTAAAGGTGGAGTAGATTGAAATTGCTGCTTGAAGTTCTTTTTTGGAAAACAGCAGTTTTTTTTTTTGTTCTTCTGCGAGTCGATGGCAATCAAAATTGTGCCTTCTCTGTGGCGTCCTTCAGTAGGCCTATTACGTATCTTTCTGATACCCAGTGACTATCAAGCTTCGGTTGTACACCGAACTTTGATGACAACCGAGAATGTCATAATATTTGTATTACGTATCACACTGAGTGGATACCACTTTACGGTGACTAACAGCCCGGGTACGGTGTAACGTCTTTCACGAAAGCCACTTCAAACTCAGTTGTCATCAATTTATTGTCCACTATGCTTATATAAACGAAATACTACAAGTATCGATACGAAAACGTCTGTCAAAATGAGTTACGGTGACTATCAGCCACGATGACTACCAATGACGTCATATTTGATCGCGACTGGTCATACGTAATACGAAACTAACCTTTTGACAGTTAATTGATGGACACTGAGCTCAGTTACTATTTCGAGCTGTCAACAGAGATACGTAATAGCCCTACTGTTCCTGTTATGAACAAACAACAAGACGCGCAGGACACGATATTAAATTGGCCATCGTTTCTAACACACGAAGCAGTGTTTGTTGCTCCCGGCGTCAGCATACTGTCCACTTAATGGTCAAACGTAGATGCATCGTCTCCTCATGTGAAATCATCCCGATATTGTGGATATCTACTAATATTATTAATGCAAAAGTTTGGATCGAAGGATGGATGTTTGATGCTCAATCATGCCAGAACGGGTGAAAGGACCTGGATGAAATTTGCAAAGAGATAGATTATAGTGTAGCACATATAGGATACTTTTTACTGACATTTACAAATCAGAAATTCTACGCGAACGAAGTCACGGGCAATAACTAGTTTTAAATAATCTCTCAATTGCAAAATATTGTTAGTCATACCATTTTCCCTTCTACAAGAATTTTTAGGCGTTTATATAATCCCTGTTGTGAATCTCTTTGGAAGGACGAGGTAAGTGATAAATATTGGCCGTGATAAAATTTCTTGTGTTGCCAAAAGTTACACGATAGCAGCTTATACGTACTATTGTGTCAGCTGTTTAGATAGTACCTTGATAAGATTAACTACCCTAGGTACGAGTCGTGGTAGATGCGACAAATAGTTGTAACAGACCGGTGGAGGCAGATGGGAATATACCGTTTTACATAATTTTTAACGCAAAGCCTCATAATGCGATTTTAAGAAAATTAATAATTTTCTGTTACTCCTTGCCCAATGCGGAAAAATCCTTAAAAACTACACAATTGTCTCGTTAAGAAAATGTACCTGCTGCTAAAATTATCTCAAGAAAAAGGACTCATTGTACCAGACTGCAATTATTAAAATATACTCCGAAACTACAATGCAGAGACCGTAGAACAGAGCATTATAAGTTCGGGGAAGTCGCAGTATAAACCTTATTACTTTCCAGACTAAGTCGGGACTATGAATATTCACATTCCAATAACCGTCGCAGTTTCTTTGTTCTTTAGATTTATTGCTATATAATTGTTGCAGAGGAAGTTTCTCTTTGTTACAGTTTGGTGTAGTTACGGAGTTATTATGTACAGCGTAAGTTTTAGTTAACTTACAAAGTAAAACCTCGTTAGTTGTTTTTCTGTTTTTTTACAAGCTTTTATTTACCAAACTACTTACTTTCAGTTGTGACAAAATTAAATACCATTAACAAATGGAATATTAACTTTATTTCCTATCAATTTATTGATTTATGGGTATCAATGTATTAATCATTGTTACTTGAGCTACAGATAGTCACTGCGCCCAACTCGGAGCGTAGAGGTTAGCTTAAAACAAAAGATCACCAGCTAAGGTTACATAAGACCGCGGGCCTGTGGACGGTGGGCTATGGGCTAGCTCGCCGTCCGTCCGTCTCATGACGACAGGCCGTGTCGACGGCGCGTTCGTGTTCCACGCGCGCCTCAAAGAGAGTCAGCGAAAAGGAAGGGGTCCGCAAGGACCCATGCCTGCCGGGGTTGCGGGACTGTTCGAAAGAGATACCGTGGCCCCGGAACACAAAGGGCGATGAAGGAACATGGATGAGTTTTAGTCAGTTAAAGTCTGACACTCCCTCCTGCTCTGCCCAGAGCGGGAGAAGTCATTTGATGATTTCACATCCGAAAAAAAAAAGGTTACATAAGACTATCTCCAAAAAAACTTCACCTTCCTAGTGTTTGAGACGAGAAGTAGAAGTGGCGCAACAAGCTCCGTCTATAGGATCTGCTGTTCAATGATTTTATAAATTTTTAGTTGTAAGATATTCACGTTTACGTAGAGATATGTATAATAGCAGACCATCTAGTCAATCAAAATCTGCTCATGATTTTGAAAGAAACCATTACTTTGAGATGATAATTCTTATAAATATCTGCATGTAAAATAGCTGTAGGTCGCTTGAGGATTTATTCGTCGCTTAGTAATAAAGCTTCTCGGGCTCAGTTGAAATAAATCAAATAGATCCTCATCTTTCCAGCGCTTTCACCTCTTGAATAAATTCAACGGTCAGATTATTGACTCTGTCACAAACTTAGTTTGAATTTTGCGCAGTTTTATTGAAAGTGATAATATTGAGATTAGCAACATTTAAAAGAGTTTTCTGTTATGACAAAGGTTTTTTTTTAATTTCGTATAGTCAGTGACTACTACTAGTCGGTGACTGATGAAATTACGAGTAATAGAGAAGTATGGAAGACGACATGCTGCGCCTGGTGTGATGATGATTGATAATGATGATGATGATAGACAGTCGGCAGTCGCCGTTACTTTTGAAAAGTACATTAATGCCACCTTTTAGACCACCTACAATGATTATCATGATATCCACTAACTGAGGTGGTGGAAGCCAGATAGGCAGTCGCAAATACAGCAGTATTTTTTCATTCTTCTCCTTCGTCTTCTAAGCGAGTGCAATCTAAATTATGTCAGCCCAGAACTAATCCATTACTTTAGCCTTTTTTTTTTCAGTTGGGAAATCATCAAATGCCTTCTCCCGCTCTGGGCGTAGCAGGAGGGAGTGTCAGACTTTTACTGACTAAAACCCATCCATGTTCCTTTATCGCCCTTTGTGTTCCGGGGCCACGGTATCTCTTTGGAACAGGCCCGCAGCCCCGGCAGCCATCGGCCGTTACCTTGCAATGGAACGAGTCCCCTTCCATTTTGCTGACATCTCTTTAAGGCGCGCGTGGAACACAAACGAACCGTCGACACGGCCTGTCGTCATGCTCACCGTTCACAGGCCTGCGCCTACGGGGACCGGGGGCCACCACGGGCCCTCCGACGCCTGGGACGTCTCCCGCGGTGGCCGGGACGTGAGGAGGTGACTCCCGTTCCGCCACCTCCTTCGCTAGCATGACTGCTTCACAGGAGGTGACGGTGTCCCGTTCCGTCTCGCTCCCGACCATAAATAAATAAATAAAATATCGCTGGACATTAACACACAGCGCCATCTAGTGCCACACTAAGCAACGAGGCTTGTGTCATGAACACCAGATAGTTGATATACTACATATCTATGTAAATACCGAAATGACGACCATGGATTGAACCAGGGCCGGACGCGAGAGGTCGCCGCCGCCGATTGCTGCTATAAGGACACGGCGGTGCTCCACCCACGCGGGGCAGACCTCCACCGTGTGCTCCACCGTGTCCTCCAGTCGATCCTCACAATGGTTACACCCGGGCGTTTCCTACCGCCCGATTCGGTGCAGGAACCTCCCGAAACAACCGTGTCCGGTGAGGACCTGCGTCAGGCGGAAGGTGAGGACGCCGTGGCGCCTCTCAAGCCACACTTCAAAGAGGGGACTTATCGCCACTATACGGGGTTGCGACAGTCACTCTCTCCATGTCGCCATGAGATCACGCCAGAAGTCTGTCCGCTGAGCGATAATTTGCCGCGGCAGCGGAATTACTCCCCGGCGTAGAGCCTCCGCGCGCCATTCATGTAGGCGCGCGAGAACAATCGCCTGCAGATCCCATGGTGGCAATCCGGCAAGGAGGCTCGCCGCCACACCGGAGATCGTGCGGTACTCACGGACTAGCTTTATGGCTTTTGGTGCGCGTTCAGTTAATGGGACGTGCCATATGTTTAGAGCCTTCAGTAGCATCCATCAGTTCCTGTTATGAACAAACAGCAGGATACGCAAGTGACGATATTAAGTGCCCCATCGTTTTTGTCACGCGAAACTGTGTTGGTTGCTCCCGGCGTATGCATACTATCCACTAAGTGCTCAACTTCTCCTGATATAAAACCACCAACCACCAAAATACTGTTAATTATTCCATTTCCCCTTATAGGCTGAAAGTTGGACCACCTAAATGATTATTGTGTTATCCAACATCTGGGATGGTAGAGGCCAGGTAGGCTAGTCTAGGCTAGTCGCTGATGAGTTGGTAGTTTTTATAGTGAGGTGAACTGAGGTGACGTATTTTATTAATTAAAAACCACCCTCTTCTATAAGCCCTCTTTATCACTTTTACCCAAACAAACTAAACCAAGCAATTTTACCGTATATAAATCCGTAGCGTCCAAAATTGCTTTCTAAAATGTGACTAAAATATCTCTAGCAACAAATTAGGAGGCAGTTCAATTAAATTCCAGATAGCAGACAGCTGAACGTGACTATTTAGTATGAAAAACGCATTTAATTAAAGACAGGGTTGTATGAATTTGGCAAATAACGCTTTATTGGAGTTCACTCCAAGCTTGATATTGCGTGGATTTGTCGCCTTAGGGCCTTAGGGTGGATACACACAACATCTTATGGTACATTTTGCAGTGTTCTGTGTGTGGTGAATATAAAGCTGATAGATATGAGATTGAAAGGCTTCAACTACTCTGATACCAACTGTGTGTACTCACACACACTCTCTGTATATGGAGAGGAGGCCCAAGTCCAATCACAACTGATTCTGTAGGAACATTATTTTGTTGATCATGTTTTAAGTGAAACCATAATAAAGTATTCCGTTTAGGGAGTCGTAGCATACTCGAATGAAAGTAAAAATTAATCTGAACTCTCAAATCAAATCAAATCAAATCAAATTCATTTATTGTTTGTCACAGGTGAAATATTTGTTCTTATTATTATTATAAAAGACCGCTGTAACATACCTATAAGGTGTACAATATTTTTAGTCTTGGTATATATAACATCTTAATCAATAATCGTCCTAAGTCAACATCCATAGTCAGTTGTTAATTCACAAGTCAGTATAAAAAAAAAAAAAAAAAAACAGTAAATAGGAACTTTGATATTTTCATACTAATTAAATTGAATTGATTACATTAAAATTAAATAACTCATTGATTAATCATAATAATACAATAGTCATAGATTTCATTAAAATAAAATTACTTATTGGTTTCTTTCAAATTAAATTATTCAGTGGTTTCGTTACAATTTATTAAATAAGTCATTGGTGCCATACAAATGAAATGACTCATGACTCGAAACATTACAGATAGCATTAACCTTTAACATTAGCATAGCTTATCTCTGTGTGTAGTCACCAGTATTTTTGTCACTAAAAAACTCATTGATTGAATAGTAGGCTTTACCAATCAAGAATTCATTTAGTGTTTTTTTAAAACTATCTAAGGTTACAATGCTTTTTACGTCATTTGGTAGTTTGTTATAAATTTTTACTCCTATCCCAAATACACTCGTTTCAAATTTAACTGTCCTACACTTAATTCCGCTTAATACATTTTTATACCGTGCACTTCTCAATGTGTCATAGTTATTTAAATCACGTTTTATCATTACTGCTGCTTCATAAATGTATAGTGAAGGTAATGTCAAAATGTGTAGTCTTGTGAACTCTGTTCTACATGAATCGGTCTGTTTAAGCCCACATATACTTCTAACGCACTTTTTTTGTGCCTTAAAAGCATACTCTTTGTTAGTTGAGTTTCCCCAGAAAAGAATACCATATTTTATTGTAGAACCTACGTACGCATGGTAAGCGGTCAGTAGTGTTCTCTCGTTAACAACTTTCCTCAGCATGTAGAGAGCATAAGAAAACTGGTTTAATTTTTTACAGACCTGATCAACCTGCATTTTAAAGTTTAGTTCTCGGGGTATCGATTCGTAAAGTTCAGATAAGCCAGATTTGTTCCACGATTGAACCTAGGTATTGTTAATCGATCCGCGCCCTTCAACAGATTCAAATTAGCAAGCAAAACTCCACGGACGCGATGGGTGACGTGGTTTTCGTCTGGACGCACGAAAAAGTGTCACACACTTTCGCGCGCCAGTCGATCAACGCGCAGCCCAAACCCTTGGACCTAGAAAACTGAAATTTTGCACGGTTCCCTTTATAATGTAGACAAGGAATAGGTAAGGATTTTTCAAAATTCAACCCCTAAGGCAGTTAAATAGGGGATGAAAGTTTGTATGAAAGTCCATCAGTTTTAAATTTCGGATATAAAAAATTGTGTTTTGGCTGACGATTGAAAATTAATTTACACGTGTCTTAGCGTTTTTGATAATTCCACCCCCAAAAGGTTAAAAAAGGGTATGAAGTTGTGTATGGAAAGTCATTTAATTTTCGAAATCTTCGAAATCACAAAATTTATTATCTAGGCGTATTATTCACAATAACAATTTCAATACTTAAGGAGGTGAAAAGGGGGATGAAATTTTGTTTTTAAGTAAAAATCACTAATATCACGAAAATGACATTGTATTGTATTGTATTGTATAACGGGCTGGTGTCCGCAACTCCGCATCAAAGCGTATTTTGCGTATGGGCTATAATCCACCACGCGGGGCCAGTGCGGATTGGTAGATGTCACATGCCTTCGAATTTTTGGTTCTAGGACATGCCGGTTTCCTCACGATGTTTTCCTTCACCGTTTTGAGAGCCGTGGTGATGAAATAAATTACACAAAGTAATACCGCCTGCCTGGGTTTGAACCCACGACTTACTGTTCGTAAGTCGGGGCCGCCACCACTGGGCTACCGGTGCTCACTGAAAATGACGTTCTCACGAAAAATTATCGTCTGTAAACCTACTATTTTTTGTACAAAAATAAATCCGGGTATTTTACCGCAAGTAGTGCAACTCAAAATATGAGTTTACAAAATCAGTAAATGATCTAGTATTCTAATAATAGACATGCTGTTTTCTGCAATGACCTAACATTAAAAAAAGTTATTGTAGATATTAAGGTCACCTAAAATATACAATGTACGTACAGAGTGTAAGGTACAGTGTACTGTACATAATTGGCTGCTTGAACATATCCTACGTTAAAAAAAAGTGCGTAGGTATAGGCACAATGTCTTGTGGAGCCAGCCTAACACTCGAATAAAGAGGGTAATGTTTTCCAACGACCGTTGTTTGTTCAGGAATGCGTGTAGGCTTTGTACTCGTCTTGTGACATCCGATGGAATTGTGTTCTCAAAGAAAACATCAACATCCTTAACTTGGCTGATGTGCTTGGCAGGATTTTCTAGGGCTTTTACCCGTAGTATGTTATAAAGTTATGTATTGTTACAGATTTTGAAAAGAACACTTTAAAAGTAGTAAACCAAAAACAAACACCGACATTCAGAAGCACCTACTTCTTTTTTTAAGTCATCCTGTAAAAATAAATGAACGGATATAGATTCATAAATGGAACTTCAAACCGAAATGGATTACGTGATTTGTTTTTAAAATAGGTTCACTCTATCTATTTAAATTTCGAATAAGATTTTTTACAAGGTTTAACTTTTATTCAACTGTTTTAAAATGGTCGGACACGAGATACTTGAAAGAGAATTTGTTTTCATATTCTCGTGTGTGCGATTAAATTATAATTTTTGTTGCTTAGTTGCGTTGTTAATTATTTTGAAGCTTGGAGCGAAATAACAACATTGAAAAAAGATTCTACTTAAAAATGACTCGTTGATTGAGAGCTACTACCTCAAAGACAGTTCAAAAGTCATAAAACAGTGTCCGATAAAAAGATCCGGACTTTTTTACATCATAATTTCGCGACAGATGACCAATATCGGTCATAGTTCAAATGGCAAACATAAAAACCTGATATTGTCATCCTTTTGCAAGAATAACGGTTATAACCGAATACATGAATTCTGATGTTATAACACTTATGTGACCGGGCCACAAAGGAAACTGTAGGGCCCAAGCGTTGGCCGATAAATCTTTCTTTTTTATGAGAAACTATAAATTACTGAGCCTTTCACCGGCCATGGTCATTCCTGTCTAACTGATCCCTGGACTTAGGGACGGAGAAATAGTAGGAGCGAAAGAAATTAAGAACAGTTACTGAAGCAATAAAAAGTAACGGCCACCGAAGTACAATTAAGGGGTATTACACACACGTGATGGCATTGCCAACTTCGACGGAAGTCCCTAACGTTCGCGACAAGACATTTACTTTATGACTTTAGTGCGTATCGAGGAAATTAGATGAGATTATAGTAATTATGTTCCGGAAATTTTTGAAAGTCATTATAAGTTTCAATGTTATGCGCACCTGGATTTGACTTTTCGTAATCACTGATGTCAGTTTGAATGAGCAATTAAGAATAATGTAAGTCAGAGGAAACATCATCTTTTGGTTGCACGATTTTTAGACAATATTTAAGTTGTGAACGTATTTAATTATAACACAGTTACGAAAACAATCGGAAATAATGTTAATAAAAAAATTAAAACAAAACAGGCCCCAAAGGAGATCCCTGTGGCTCACCAGACAAGATACAACGCAAGGTAGTTTGAAAATCGTTGACGATTGCTTAGAAAGATTTATCCTCAAGATATGAGCTCCACAAAGAAAGTAAAGATCCGGTGATGTCATATGCTCTGAATTTGTTAATAAGAATACCATGAGGCTCTATCGAAAGCCTTATAAAGTTTCAATGTTATGCGCATCTGGGTTTGACTGTTCGTAATTGATATCAGGTTTAACTAGCAATTAAGAATGCTTCATTGGAAGTAGATAATTGTGATAGTAGTTATGAAAAACTCGACGTGACAGTTTTTTTTTCCGTTACAGGAACTTGGGACCTGTAAATGTCCAAGTAATTAAGAAGTTTTCCCATAAATAATCTCATTGAAGCTTCTCGCTTACTTTTTAATGAAGGTTGATTTTTGAACGCACCTTATTACTTTAAATATTGAAAGCATAAAAGTTTTATGAAGTCTCGAAACCGTAAAAAATACTGTAATAATAAAAGGTGAAAACCTTCAAAAAAAGGTAAAATAACCCTCTTGTTAGGCTTCACCGCAGTCAGGTGAAAAAGGTTCTTTTTTTATTTAGTTATCAAAGAGGAAATACATTTTCTAGGAAAACGTGAAGTTTTTCAACTCCGTGACGTTTTTTCAATGCTTAACCGACATCTAAAGAAAAACATCTACCAAACTGGATGCAACAGCTGCTTGTTCCCAAGTAGTTGGGGTCCGATAAGAGAAATTGGCTATTGTCACTAGTAAGACACTTTAGCAATTTAATTTAGTAACTTTTTGTTTGGTCCGGCTTTAAACGGATGGAAAACATCCGTTGTTGGAAGTGACTGCGTTTCTTGTTGTATTGTGAAAGAAAAGGGTAGCTAAATAACTGGTTTCATACAAAGGTATAAAGTAGATGTTGTAAATAATGACGTAGTAAGAAAGAACTGACCACTTCTAAGGAGAAAGAAGCAAGCTTAGTTTTGCTTAGGCAACATTACTAAATTTTACTTCTCTGTTTCTTGATCGTTATAATCTGGATGTTTACTAAACCGAGAGAATCGGTTTCTTCTAGCCCGCATCATCGCCTCACATCAGGCGAGTTGTGCCCAATAGCTAGCTTCTTTAGTATTAAAAAAAAATCTTTTGAGTGGGTCGAATTCCTGACCCTGCCATACGTCTGTAGTAATGTAAAAAAGTTAGCCTATTATAAAACACATAGGCTTGGTTTTCTACATGATTAATTGAATCACACGGAACACTGATGTTTAAAACTCACAATCCCTTGCCAGCGGGTATAAAATGCGAGTATGTTAAACCAACACAAATGGCCTCTGTAAATCTACAGTTCATCAATTTCGATGTCGAGCTTCATTTATCAGCAACACAGTCTAACCTATTGGAACTCTATTAGACCCGAAACAGCCCACATGAATAATGCAGGTTCCATATTCTTCTTCAATAAATTGTAATTTTATTCTCCTGTATCCGTCCGTATGTGGCCTTCGGAGTTTTTTTCATTACAGTTCATTATTTCACTTGACGGGTGAATGTAATATTCGGAGCCATCCGTCTAGAATTCGCTTCCATCAGACAACAATGTCGAGTCGACGAAATGAAGACAAAAATATGTCGACTGCGGATAGAATTCTCGAATGGTTTGTTTGAAATGTCACTCCATACATTTTTGATGTAAAATGTGTGGGTCAAGCTAAAATGGTTTAAAATCCTTTCCTTGATTTAGATTTTTTAGACTGTGACATGCGGATTTTCGGTTTCCATTTGGCTATGAAACCGTTAAATATTTTACAATAGCTTTTCTGTCAGCCTTATCCTGAAAGAGAAAAGCCGAAGTGCACTTCCATTTATTGACACCTATTGACATTTTAGAAGCGGCTTTACGATAGAGCCGTTCTGACAAAAATTGTATGGCACGTTGGCAACTGATAATATTAATCGATGAATTCGCATTTATCAACAGAATTGGATGCACTTCGTTCTCGTAGCACGGAGATACAGCTGCCACTGCTAGACTAGACTTTTCACACTGAACCTCGTGTGTCACCGCACTACCACACAAATAGCGTATAGAAAGAACTTGCGAAGACTTTGCGGCAGGTTGAATAGTAGTCTGTAGTAGAAATTTTCGCACGCAATTTCACTGCCACTATTTTTATAAGCAATGTCAGGTCCAGACGCTAACGTCGTCGGAGCGAATCCATGCTCTGTGACTTCACGTTCACAGCTTCATAATGTATTTATTTAGTTGGTATTATTTCACGGGGCAAAGGACAAGGTTTCAAGTCAAAACAACCCGTAGCTACTAGAAATGGTACAAATAAATACAGGAAATAAACAAATATATAGACGTACAAACATTTGCCCCGAAGCAATAATCTCACAATGCACGCAGTGAGAGGATTCTCGATCGTCAAAAGCCGTTTGTATTCTGTTTCTCTACAATCTGTTGCTAACACACTCTGTAGTGTTGTGTTATGTTTGATTTATCGCCTGTTGTCATGTTTGACTTCTGTCAATAAATATTGATAGAGTATGTTTTTGTATGGAGAACACAAATACGGAAGCAGAGGGTGCAAACGTCATATAAGTTTTCACTATATTACTTGCTTTTGCTCGAGGATTCGCCCGCTTGGGGTTCGGAAATCATCCCAAGGAAATGCACCGGGATCAAGTATCCTATAAAGATTGGAAAGGACACCGACGCGAACACCACGTACCTACTCAGTACATCATTTGAACCCCCCCATACATAGAAAGAAGGTTAGTCAAAACGTACCTGGCGACGAAAAGATAGCGTCCCTATTATACATACATTATATGAAAAATACTCTTATTTTTTAAGGTCATAAAAAACTCAAGAAATATATTTTTAAGTAGCCATAAAAAAAAGTTATCCTTATTTTAGGTTTTGTAAATTTTTAATAGTTTCAGAACGCACCTATTGACGATTCATTTCGCGTATGAAATGACTTGTTTTTCAAAGATTTTAAATATTCAAGTTTTTCTGAATAGTTGTTAACGCGCTATTGATTGACAATATTGAAACCGGCAATCATGTACATTATACGCATCTTATTCGCTTCACTTGTTGTTGTGAATTGTGATTTGCGCTGTAATATTTGGGATTTCCTTCTGTTGTTTTGGACCTTGGCATTGTTTTACGGACTGATAAAAAACGATTTTTCTGTGCTTTTGATTTGTTGATTCTAACATTTCTAACCTCAAAAGAATAGTTGACGTTTTTGTAAAAAAATGAGGCTATTTAGATATGATTTTCAAACGGGATGATGTTGACAACATATTTAAGAACAAACCAATCTAAGTAAAGCTTATTTTGGGACATGAAAAATAAAAGTCAGGTCAAGCTCCTATAGAAATTTGGCCATTGTTCTTTTTCCTCAATAATTAAAAAAAAACAGCTCTTCTATACATTTCGACCGTGTACGGTCGAACAAGCTATTTGGTTTACAGTTTTACCCACAAATTACATTGTAAAATGTAAACCTAAAAGCTTTTCGACCGTACGTGGATCACCGACGACACCACCTTGTATGAAATGAGTAAAACTAGTGTCAAACCAATCTTCATAAAATGCTTCGACTAAAATAATATAACCTTACAAATTGATGAGTATGATGTAAAGTGAGCTCTTGATTGTTACCACAACACTTTGTTTTAATGGCCGTTACTTTAATAGGGAATTCAACATCGCATTTTATAACGTTAAAATGATGTACTGTGCATTACCGCACGTGTTTCTGAACTTCGTAAACCTTCTGACTTGAAACTAGTAAACTACTTTAACTTAGAAAACTGAAAAAAGGCAAGAGTTATGAAAACTTAATTGCGTCACATGTATTTTACTAGTGACGAATTAAAACCAGTTTTTCCTTTAGAATTCTAAAGGAAAAACTACAAAATAAGGAGAAAAACAACTTACATACGACTTTACATATTCCATTCACGTTACAAGAAAGAAAGAAATAAAAAACAATGTTTTCAGTAACAAGTTCGTTCACGTCAGAAAACTGACGAGAGGCCTTTAAGACCAAGTTGCGTAATATGTAAATGACAGGCTGTTTTCTTTACACAATTACATTCTAGATTCGTGATTGATTTGTTTTTCAACAAATAAGACGTAGGCGCGTTATGCGCCCCGAATGAATTAATAACAACACTTTTCCGCAAAAATAGGGAGTATAGAGCGTAGCTGAGACAATCATTCTAAGAAGTTGTAAGACATATGTAGTGGAAGATCTTGAAATTTGAAAAAAACTGTCGTTTCTGCCAACATCCATGTAAAATACCATGTTTTTTGTAGACTCATCATCTGCTTAGTCTTTTCCCAACTATGTGATTTGATAAGACTGTTGGTCACACTTTTATGGGCCACTTCCTGTAACGGCTGTCAAAGACCTACAAATGACAGCTGGGAACAACGGCCAAAACGCCATACATAACACACATTAAAACGCCATACGTACATTACATCACAATAATAGAAAATAGTTTAAAAGTTATGAAACAGTTTTAGAAAACAAATCCACTTCATTATCATCATCATCATCAGCAGCCTATTAATGTTCCCACTGCTGGGACACGGCCTCCTCTCTATGAGAGGGAATGGGCTATAATCCACCACGCGGGCCCAGTGCGGATTGGTAGATGTCACATGTCTTCGATTTTTTTGGTTCTAGGACATGCCGGTTTCCTCACGATGTTTTCCTTCACCGTTTTGAGAGCAGCATTACTTTGTGTAAATCCACATAACAGAAAAAAATATAATTAAAACCGAATATGACCAAAGTAATCCTGAAAATCAGCCATATATTAAAAAGGTATTTCCTTCTATATCAAGTAAACTTAAATTAAATCCTGTTTTAATTGAGCCCCAGCTGCTCAGTGGCTGCCAGGGTACAATGGGATAGTGAGTGATAATCCCCCGTCCCCCTTCGTCTCTCTTTGTTACCGACTTGTTTTATACGGATTATTGAATCAGCACTAACACGGAACCCATTCAAATACGTACGGAAGCCAAATTAGCTTCGGTAGACAAAGGAGTTCTGTAATGTTTTTTGAAACCACTTGTTTTAAAGAGTTTTCGTGTTTTGTGATGCGATTTAAATAGGTTCTTTATTCGTTTGATTCGCTACTCGATTGTTTTTATTGACTTTGGTGAATTTTAAAGCCTTTTAGCGTGCGAAGGAGAGATAGCAGTATTGTAAAGCTGTCATTGTTGATAATACCGAAGGCAAAGGGCACGAGGCTGGTCACCAACATGTGGTGTGATAGTCTGACCAAGTAAAAGAAGCTACGTCCTCAAACTGTCAGCAGGAGGTGATGACAACTTTGGACCGGAGTCGATGGAGGCAGATTGTCGGATTTAAGGGGTCCAGAGACCACAATCCTCAGTATCCTCAGTAATGAGGGACCGAATAAAGAAGATAGCGTTCTTTAGAGGCGATGGACTGGCAATAAAAACATTAATTTAAATTATCATAAATTCGTATTTTGCACCAATCTGAACGAAAGAGAATTTCGCTGTTCTTGAAAAATAAATCCGGAAATGGCGTCTCACAAAGTTCAGTAAAGTAACATCAGATGTAATTATACCAATTGGTATATTTCTGGTTCCCGGAAAAATCACATTCGACCTTGGTTGCGAGTGCGTATGTAACGTAATTTTAGATACCTACATACATACTTATATTTGAGCACGTTTCAGCAATTTGTTTTTAGGGTTCCGTAAGTAAGTAAGGTTCCGTAAGTACACCTGACGCCGGGCGCTTCCTGGCCGGGGCAGGAAGCACCCGGCGTCAGGTGTACTGGTGGTCGCGAGAGCTGACGTCTCTGCGCGAGGCGTGCGTGGCTGCGCGACACCTGTACGCCAGGCATCGCAGGCTCCGCATTCGCCCACCGGATGCGGCAGCCATTGAGGCGGAGCTATATGAGGGGTACAGAGCGGCGAAGACCGCCCTCCGCGAGGCTGTCCTGCGGGCCAGGGATCTGGCCCGCGAGGAGATGCTGGGGACTCTCGACAGAGATCCGTGGGGGCGCCCTTACAAGATGGTGCGGGATAAACTCCGCACCTGGGCCCCCCTCTGACGCAGATTCTCCAGCCTGAGCTCGTGGAGGACGTAGTGAGCACTCTGTTCCCTACGCGGGGGGAACATCCCCCCCCGCCTATGGCTCCGCCACCTGCGGTGCTGGAACCATCAGGACGACGACGACGACACTCCGACAGTGACTGGGGTAGACCTGAGAGTGGCGGTACGCAGGCTCAGTGCCAAAAATACCGCCCCGGGACCCGACGGCTTGCCTGGCAAAGCCTGGGTCCTGGCCTCGGAGGCTCTCGGGCCCCGACTGGAGGGGCTCCTAAGCGCATGCTTGGAGAGGGGCCAGTTCCCGCTTCGTTGGAAGACGGGGAAGCTGGTCCTCATTCGGAAGCCGGGGCGCCCTGCGGACTCTCCGTCCGCATACCGGCCCATAGTGTTGCTCGACGAGGTGGGCAAGCTCTTTGAAAGAGTAATTGCAAACCGCCTCGCCGAGCACCTTGCGGGGACGGGGCCGGATCTTGCGGAACACCAGTTTGGTTTCCGCAAGGGGCGCTCTACGGTGGACGCCATCATGCGCGTGAGAGCCCTCACGACGGGGGATGCGGTGTCCCGGGGTGGGGTTGTCTTGGCGGTGTCTCTTGACATCGCCAACGCCTTCAACTCCATGCCCTGGAGCTGTATTAGGGAGGCACTACGGTATCACCGGGTGCCGACCTACCTTCGTCGTGTGGTCGGGGACTACCTAACGGATAGAGCCGTTATCTACCCCGGTCGCAGCGGAGAATGGAACAGGCGAGAGATGTCGTGCGGTGTTCCACAGGGATCGGTTCTAGGGCCTTCCTTGTGGAACATCGGTTACGACTGGGTGCTGCGCGCCGACCTCCCTAGCGGTGTCAGCGTAGTTTGCTACGCTGACGACACGCTGGTGCTGGCACAGGGGGGGTCGCACGAGGCGGCGGCCGAAGCTCTGACACGCGGGGTTGCGATAGTCGTTGAGAGGATCCGGCAACTGGGTCTAGAGGTGGCATTGCACAAGTCCGAGGCCATGTGCTTTCATGGGCCTCGGAATGCGCCACCTCCGGGATCCATACTCACGGTAGGAGGGGTATCCATCGGTGTCGAGTCGACTTTGAAGTACCTAGGACTCGTCCTCGACAGCCGGTGAAACTTCGTGGAGCACTTCCGACGTTTGGCCCCCAAACTGGAACGGACTGGGGCTGCCTTCAGGCGGCTCCTGCCCAACCTGGGGGGGCCGAACGCCTCCTACCGGAGGCTCTACGCGGGAGTCGTGCGGTCCATGGCCCTTTACGGGGCCGCGGTGTGGGCGCGTTCCTTGAGGCTGCGTGCAGCCCACTACCTGAACGCGCCCCAAAAGGTGGTAGCCGTAAGGCTGGCCCGTGGGTACCGCACGATTGCCCGCGACGCGGCGTGCCTCCTTGCCGGATTGCCGCCATGGGATTTGGAGGCGATAGTCCTCGCGCGCCTGTATGAATGGCGCGCGGAGGCGCTTCGCCAGGGGGAAACTCCGCTGCCGCGACAAATTGTCGCTCAGCGGACAGACTTCCGGCGGGATCTCATGGCGACATGGGCAACTGTCGCAACCCCGTGCAGGGCACGCCACGATAGTGGCGATAAGTCCCCTCTTTGAGGAGTGGCTGAAAAGACGCCACGGCGTCCTCACCTTCCGCCTGACGCAGGTCCTCACCGGACACGGTGTTTTCGGGAGGTTCCTGCACCGAATCGGGCGGGAGGAAACGCCCGGGTGTTTCCATTGCGAGGATCGACCGGAGGACACGGTGGAGCACACGGTGGAGGTGTACCTTGCGTGGGCGGAGCACCGCCGTGTCCTCGAAGCGGCGATTGGCGGCGGTGACCTCTCGCGTCCGGCCCTGGTGCAAGCCATGGTCCGGAGCGAGACGGAATGGGACGCCGTCACCTCCTTCTGCGAAGCAGTAATGCTAGAGAAGGAGGTGGCAGAACGTAAGAGGGAGAGAACCTCACAGCGTCCCGGCCGCCGCGGGAGACGGCCCGGGCGTCGGGGGCCACCACGTGGCCCCCGGCCACCGTAGGCGCGGGCCTGTGGACGGTGGGCTATGGGCTAGCTCGCCGTCCGTCCGTCTCATGACGACAGGCTGTGTCGACGGCGCGTTCGTGTTCCACGCGCGCCTCAAAGAGAGTCAGCAATAGGAAGGGGTCCGCAAGGACCGATGCCTGCCGGGGTTGCGGGACTGTTCGGAAGAGATACCGTGACCCCGGAACACAAAGGGCGATGAAGGAACATGGATGGGTTTTAGTCAGTAAAAGTCTGACACTCCCTCCTGCTCCGCCCAGAGCGGGAGAAGTCATTTGATGATTTCCCATCCGAAAAAAAAAAAAAAAAAAAAGGTTTCCGAAGGGTTACCAACGGAACCCTGTTACTAAGCCTCCGCTGTCCGTCCATCCGTCCGTCCGTCTGCCTGTCAGTGAGCTGTATCTTATGATCCGTAATAGAAAAAAAAAAACACACCTATACATGTCATCATCATCATCATTTTTTTTTTGTTTTTCTGTTGCCGCTTTATCAATAAATAATTAAAATAAAGGGGCTCCCTACTACGATGTTACGGAACCCTTCATGCGCGAGTCTGACTCGCATTTGGTTTTTTATTTTTTTATACGAATCAGGAATCTTTCGGTTTTGCTATAGATCTGTGTAGATTTTAAATAATTATAATAGCAGCCTTAATTACTAGGAATTTATTAACGAACCCCTATTCTCCGTTTCTTTGTGATAAAGATTTCTTATAACGAAGATAAATTACTTAATGGAATGGTTCAGACATTTAATACTGTTTCCAAGGCAAGGGCTAGCGATGTTGGAACCTAAATAACAGTAAGGGTTCTTACAGACGAGCGGCACGTTGCCAACTGCAGATAAACTGCAGCCGTCGCCACCTGTCGACGGTTGCCGTCGACGCTTGCAGTTGTGGCGTCGGCGGCTGCCACACATTTACGCGGCATAACACAACTGCAAGCGTCGCCACCTGTCGACGGCAGTCGTCGACGCGTCGACGGCAGCCGTCGACAGATGGCGACGGCTGGAGTTTATCTACCGTTGGCAACGTGCCGCTCGTCAGTAAGAACCCTAAGGCGATATTGGATTCTTGAACCTCTATGTTGGGTACTTTATGTGGGCAGAGACATGAAGTTGCCTTCAGCCATAGTATTAAATTATATTTGTTAAAAAAACTTGCAATCCAGTATCCCTACTCACTGGATGCTTGTTTTGTCCAAGCTATTATGTTGCCATGTCCTAGCCGGGTTTCATGTTGGAACTTACTTACATTATATGTAACAACTAAATGTACACATGAATGCAATAACGGGTTTGAGTTTAAATTAAATCTAAGAAGTATTTATCGATCTTTGTTAGAACACAAGGTATCAAAAAACTTTTTACAAATGATTTTTTTTAATTTTCATCAATCGCTTTTTTATTAACGGTTATGATTGGTTTTAGTGGAAAAGTTTGGGCAGCTGATAATATTATTTTCACTTAAATTACTTGTCTAGATGCTGGACAAGATTTTCAGATAGGGCACTTTAAGTAACTTATTTATTAAACCACTTATTTATTATTCTAATGCAATTAAATTGCCAGCTAAGTAAAGTCCGTTTAATTTCATGAAAAGAACAAATTAGGGATGCTACCTACTCATTAAGAGAGTCGCTAATAGGGCCTGATTTAAAAACATTTTTAAGAGGTTCTAAAAATAAAAATTGTGTTACGTTGATTAGTTTTGAGTTTCCGTTGTTCTTTGGTATAAAAGTGCTAATCCTCTCAATGTGGTACCTAGTTCAAGATGTCGTTAGCCTAGTAATCGCAATCACGATTCTGCTGAGCGTGGTCGACATCGACGGAGACCACCAGGGCAGGCAGTCTCGCCATAGATAGCGACAAATTCGCTAACTTTCGATCGCTGACTTCTAACGAATAGTGAGTAATTAGCAATCGAAAGTTAGCGATTCTGTCGTTAACTCTTTCGAGACTGCAAGCCCTGGATGTCTTGCCATGAGGAAACCAGCATGCATGAGAGATATTTCTCGATGGCGTGTAAAGCCAAGTCAGAGGCCCATGGGTGGCATAAGAATTGGGATGAGGTAGCTCAGAGTTATTACTGGTAGAAGGAATGGAGGGAGACTTATGTATCTATGTAGTATATCAACTATCTGGTGTCCACGACACAAGCCTCGTTGCTTAGTGTGGCACTAGATGGCGCTGTGTGTAATGTCCAGCGATATTTACTTTCCCCACCGCCACAGGGATTATTTGAAATTTCTTATAAGAGTAGATACCTACAGGTAGTAGTTAAAGAATGAAGGCAGTTTGCCACGCAATCTGGGGACCACGCTTAGAGCTCGCGTAAATTCGTAAAAACACTCTCAAAAGATAGTTCTTGGTCAAATTAAGATAGAAGGTAAACATAGTATATTTTTTATATTGTTTTTTTTTTCATACAGGTCCATGGGGTGAGGAGCATAGGCGAGATGACAAAAAAAAACTAATTAGTCCGTCAGTTAGATTATCAAAAAATATTTGACCCGTGTTTTTTCTTTTGTTACGTAAACCAAAATTGACGAAGATATGACGCTTTTAAAATTCTCAATATGTCACGAAGGTATAATTTTTACCTAGTTCTGACGTCACGAGCCCCCACTCCCGAGTTTTGATGTGTTTTATCTTTGTCAATATTCATTGATTTACAAAAACAAACAATACGTGTCCATTAATTTCAAATAGATTTGCAATTTTTTGATACTGTCGTCATGCCTATTCTAGAGTTTTTTCCTTAACAGCAGACTGGAGTCTGGCTTCGCTTTGATCGACCTTAATTGTAATAGGTAATTAGTGGGGTTTCTATAAACCTCTGCCTACACCCACATTTTGCAATTTTACTTATATATATAGTACGTATGTCAATCAAAATTAAAACTATAAAGTATGATTTAATAGTAAGTAGAGAAGTACCGAAGTAAGTGACCGAATATTTTTCTAGCTAGATCGATTGTTCGCCCCCATATATCCCTATGTTGATTGCAACTTTCATCGAAACCGTTCGAGCCGTTTTCGAGAACGTGATTGCAAATACACAACTATTGCTTATTTAATAGTATTGTTCATTTAATAGTACAGGATTTTAGGAAAACTGTTGGCAACTATCAACGTAAAATAATGAGCGGCATTTTATACTTTACTTAAATAAGAAGAAGATAAGAAGGTAAGGTTCATGTGCTTACATAGTTCCTGTTAATGGTCTCCAATTAAGTAAATTGTTGTTCAGGGTTTGCTGAAAAACTTCAAGATTGCGTTTAAAATAGGTTTTTGAAGATTGTGTATCAAGTTGTTTAAAAACCATTATTTGTTGATTTACCATTTTGCAGTTCTTTTTTTAATATGGTTCTATAATATAATGCGTGTAAAAATACCTTTAACGAAGCCTGAAGGTACTTGTTCTCCCCGTCACTGCGTTTTTTTTATACTAGTTTTTAAGGTTACTGTAACATACACACATCAACACGGTCTAGGGATATTTCATACTCAATTAAATAACTCGAAAAGTACTGGCCGCATTGGAATCTTTTATACACCGATTTGTTTGTAATTTATCTCAGACTAATTCCAAATTCAAATTTTTGAAAATTCTTTTGTTTCGGTGGCATAAAAATGTCTTGATGTATAGGAGAGGGAATTTTCATTTGTGCGAAATTTAGAAAACAATACGAATTACGTTTAGTTACAGTTCTTTTTCATTTTTAAACGAAAGATAAAGTTAAAATTGAGTAATTGTAGCCATGCAACGCCGACATTTGACGAGGGCGGAGATGTTACGAGCTGTGGGAATGCTGGAAGCTGGATCTGTTCAGCGTAATGTTGCTGAGGCCATAGGGACCCATCAAAATGTAATTAGGTGAAGTAGCGGAGAGGCACCGGGGGCCAAGTCGCATCACTACCCCCGGACAAGACCGATTTTTGCAAATTACTGCGCGAGTACAACCAAATGCAACGGCGACTCAATTGGTCCAAAGGCTGCGAGTCGAACACCAAGTGCTTGTGAGTGACCAAACTGTAAGAAGGCGACTGCATGAAAGCAATCTACGCTCTCGTAGACCACTCCGGGTCCCACCTTTACGGAGAGGCAATCGTGGACGACGATTAGAATGGGTTCGGAACCACGTGGACTGGGGCCGTGACCAATGGTCCAATGTGCTGTTCACGGATGAATCCAGGTTCGGCTTCCATCCAGATTCACGAAGGACGCGTGTTTGGCGAGTTCCTGGACGATGGAGCCGTCTCCAGAACCCTCAGGAAGTTCACCCATACCAAGGAGGAACAATTATGGTTTGGGCAGGAATTCGTCTTGGAGGACGGACGGATCTCGTTTGGGTGCGGGGCAATATGACGGCAGAACGATACGTCCAACAGGTGCTGGGGCCCGTAATCTTGCCCCACAGAACACAAATGGGGCAAGATTTCCTGCTCATGCACGACAATGCCCGGGCACACACGGCGAGAACGGTAGCAGCTTGGTTACATACACATAATGTTAGGGCCTTAGACTGGCCTGCTCAATCGCCAGATCTAAATCCCATTGAGCATGCGTGGGATATGCTGCAAAGAAGAGCTCTGAAGGAAGTTCCTGAAAATCTGGCTACAGAAGATCAACTTTTTGCGCACCTCAGAAGGACATGGGACAATATTCCGCAGCAAGACATTGACAACCTTGTTCTGAGCATGCCGAATCGTTGCCGGTGTGTTATGAACATCATGGGCGCTTTCTCAGACTACTAACTTCAAGTTTATAAACACAAATTAAATGATTTTTCTGTTTTTTTTTAGTTTTTACTCACAAATCAAAAGTTCATTCATATACGGTTTCCGTCTATGCTTCATTTTTTTTCCATAAAATCCTGAAATTTTAATCTATACCTTAATTAAAAAATGGTAGAATATTAAATAACGTATCTTTTAAATATATACATGTCATATAAATAATTAACACATTGATAGTAATTCGCTTTTTTAAAAATATCCCTAGACCGTGTTGATGTGTGTATAATAATATCTCCATAACACGTTTACTATTTAATGCATCCATTAGCACAATCTTTTGAGTGCGAAAACGTGATTTTTCACCCCCAAACAAAAGTTTTTGTTTTTTTTGTTTGATGTACAGAATGCTTTGTTTGACGGCTTTGTGAAGGGTCTGTTACATCTTGTATTTGGCTTGGCAAGAAGTCACGTGGACGTCACGTGGATGACTGACCTCTAAGAATTTGAGGTTTCGTTTATTGCTGAATCACCTGGGAGGCTTGTTAGGTGTTTGTTTTTGCAAAAACACATTTCTTGGCTTAAATCTCTATGGTATTTAATCCCTTATGTACCAAGCGTGACCGCCTCTTAGGATATACGTATACAGGATTGTAGCGTTTAACTACATTGACAAAAAATACCCCTCTGCTTACCCGTTCATGGAATATACAAACGATATATAACGTTGACAACATTTTATTTACAGCCAACATGATTACATCTTTTCGCATGCCTAGAAAAGAGTCGAAAATATCTAAAATGTAATAGAATTCCAGGGAAGTATATTTTTGAATACCATGCCCCAGTTGTGATAAATTCGAGGATAACTAGATTTATATTCTGATCTAAAAAGTGTTACCAGCTTTTGCAAATAACATAGTCAGTAATAATATGTTTGGGTCTCTATTCATTTTGCTAAAAAGTTAAAGCTTAGAATGCTTTATTGTTGAAAACGGCGCTTTGTTCGTTTTATTACAAGTACTTGGGTATTCCTGAAAAGTTAAAATGTATTGGATTAAGGAGCTCGTGGCTAAATAATAACATTAGCTCAGTTCGATCTTCAGGTTAAGCCGCCTAGGTTGGTCCGTGGATGGCTGTCCACCCATTACATAACGAGATTCCTTCATGTCTCGGAAAACACGTTAAGTCATACGATCTATATTCCCCAGTTCTTTCTGGGTTTTGGAGATCAGTCAGGCAGTCGCTCCATGTAAAATACTGGTAGTCGGCTGCATCCGGTTAGACTGGAAGCCGACCCCAACGTAGTTAGAAAAAGGATAGTCAGATGATGTAGATTAGCTTATGCACACATCAAAAAAAGTTTGCGATCATTTAAAAAAATTGATATCTTTTTTGTTACGGTCGATTATTTTATGTTTTTTTCTTCTTTTTAGATTCTTTATTTAACGGGTAATTCTATTTAAAGAAAACACAACAAAAAAAAATCTTGATAAAGTTCAATTTAAAAAATTATATCAGCTTATGCTAGTGATCACAAACTTTTTTTGATGTGTGTATATGCTACCAAAAATCTTATATCAATCATACGAATCGCTTTGAAAGCGACTGCCACTCGTGTGCCTTCATGTCTGTATTTTTTAAATAAAAAATAACTATCAGTGCAACACAATACAGTGTAACAATATCTTGTGTAGTCTACGTAAGTCTTCATCAGTTTTGTATAAATCAATAGCCTAGCAAAAGGTGTCAAATGTCAAAACCAAATTAATTAACGTAACAGAGACAGAAAGCCATAAAAGAGGCCGCGTTACATATCGGTTTACGTACTCATAGTGTAAGATTAGACTTATTATAATTACGTAATTTAATCATTATATGGCGCTTTATAAGGTTTAAATTGGTCGCCTACTGCGCAACGTTTGCTGTTACGTGATGTTGTGTGTACCGTAGTATTACGTATCGTCTAGATGCTAGTTGTTAAACAAAATCGGAAAAGCAGAAACAAATTCGTATATTTTGAGGGTGGCTAAAGCCACATGACGTTCATCATCATCTGCCTAGCACTTTTCCCAACTATGTTGGGGTCGGCTTCCAGTCTAACCGGATGCAGCTGAATACCTGTATTTTACATGGAGCGTCTGACTATCTGACCTCCACAACCCAGTTAGTACTGGGTAATACGATACCCCTTGGTAAGACTGGTTGTCTGACTTTTTGGATCACTGACTGTCAAAGATCTGCAAATGACAGCCGGGACCAACGGCTTAACGTGCTTTCCGAGGCACGGAGGAAACCCGGAATGTAATGGGCGGTCACACATCCACAGACCAACCTAGGCAAGCACGGTTTAACCTAAAGATCCACCCGAGCTGCTGTTATTATTTAGCCACGAGCTCATCTAAAGCCACATGACGTTATTTGAAAGTAATCAGTTACAAACTCAAATCACCAATGACTAACAGCACTAGTATTTTACGTACAGCAGTGCGCAGACAAACCAATCAATTATTTTTTCAATATTTTGAATCACAAACTAACACTTTTCTTTTACGGACCACATCTGAAACATACTAGCGCTTACACATTCTGGCTGCTCAATGGTGTTTTCATTGTGCCAAAATCATCTTCCTGCTACGTTCGTAGCGGTAATAAACACTATTTAGGAGTATATACACTATTTAGGATTTTCTTGTGTGAACAAAATCGTTACGTTGAAAAGTACTGAAAATTAAGGTATGAATTGTCGCTCGCTTTTGCCAACCCTCTCAATTCTGCAGTAACGAACTCGATTCCACCATGAAAAGCAATTTTTCATACAATTTTATTTCTCAACCGTTTACAGGGACAGCAGTGAGAAATAACCTAATAAAAGAAAACATGAAAATATTTTCATCACACAAGAATAAAATGAAAAAGCAGTATCGTAATAATAATCACTTTATTTACAGGCAACGAAGGCCCATATTTATTTATGCGAAAACGCCGATAAACGTCACCCTTCCGGAAAAATTACATGCAATTTTTCACTTCTACAGTGCTGTTGGAATGTAATTCAAATTTTGTGACAGAATAGGAAATTTTCATGCATTTAAATAAGTCATCTGTCGCACTAGTTTCATTATGCTCAAATGGAATTGAAAAGTATGGACGAGCATTGCGGGCTGATTTGCTCGCTATGTTAGAGGTACTCTCTAGTGTTTAAAATTAGAAATTTAGAACATAGAGCGGTACTACATTCTGTGATTACGTTTTCAACCAAATGCTTAATTCTCGTTTTTTAATAACACAAATTGTTTGAATTGAAACCGCCAATTGACAAACATCGATTGAATTTCGTAGAATCTAGAAATCTAGCATGAATATTTCTCTTCTATTTCTATGTTGAAAAGGCTTTTATTTACGTACTAATTTAAATAGTGTAGTAATGTTGATTTGATTTTGAAATATTTAAATTAATTTTCAGAATAAATCAGCAAGTTAGTGTTTTTGTGACCCTTCAGCCAGATTTACCCTAAATATATTGCAATATGAACGCGAAAGTTCTGTGACAAAGTGATACCAGTTCGTCGAATTAAAGGTTTGTGGTGAGCCATAATTAATAAAACAACTGGTTTCTCATTCCACGTACCCAAGGCAGAAAATAAGTCTAGTAATTACTTTAATAAAAAGTTGAGAACTTTCATCAAAGAGCTGTGTTCGACACGATAAAAGTATTGCGTGCTATCCTACCTTAGTTTTTTTCTACGGTAGATTTTTTCCTACGGTAGTTTATAATCATCCAATTATTTATTTTGCTTTGAAGCTTACTATTTCAAATCATTAGTTATGGCGTCACGGAAGGCTTATTATAGCTTGACCTGGCTGAAGCAGTTATGCTAGTTATTAACTTGTTTTTACCTGACTGCCCCAGAAAGGGGTTTTTGTTTTCTCTGTGGGTTTTCTGGTACGACAAAACATACACAGTTGGACGTGAGGTACGCTTGTGGGTGTTTTTCTTTTCATTTGGGATAAATATTTGTTTACAGAAAAGTCTCTGCTTCCAGGACTCCCAGGAGTTTGTGTAGGCACGTTCAATTAGTGGTTGTTAACAACCGGATACCAGAGTATATTTGGGAACGTTTTATAATTATGTGAACAGTTGTTTTAAATTAAATAAATAGGAAGGATCGTGTATATGAAGTTTTTGTTTGTGTTCTATCATCTTTATAGACTTTCAAGGCCCTAATAATATCACAAAATTCTAAGGGGCCATTGATTAATGTTTTTCCTCGATTAAAAATATTAGACAGAATCAGAATAAGAATCAGAATCAAATCTTTATTTGCTTAGAATGTAGGTATGGTGGTGGTGGTATGGTGGTATGGTGGTGGTGGGTATGACAGATTATCAGACATTGTATTAAGTTTAGCGCTTAGGTAGGTGGTTCCGTTGGACATTAGATGTTCTGAACACAAATAGCAATCGCTTTCAAAATGTTTTATATTCACTCATACAACGACTTTTACAAGGATAGCCATGAGCTTTTATCGATAGCTCATGTCAATCTAATACATTCGGATTGAACCCATGGTTTTTAATTGGGTCTATCCTTTATAGCAGAACTTTTTATGTCATAATTTTACTTTGCATAACAGTGTATCCATTCATTTCGCCTTAAATCGTTTGGCAGACACTCATTTATCATACATTCAAAACTCATAATTTTGTAAGTCAGACTCATCTTTAGGCATAAATTTCATATGCATAAGAATTAAAAGTAGAACCATCTTATCGCAGAAAGTTCACAGTCAGAATCATCTTTTGGCATAAATTTCGTATCGATACTCATTAAAAGGCAGAACTATCATATTACAGAAAGTTTACAGTTAGAATCATCTTTTGGCATACATTTCATTATGCATAATACTCGTAATAGAAAGCCTCATCTATCACATAACAAAATATTCATAGTAAGAATAATTTTGTATTTCTTACCATAATAATAAAAAAGTTTGAACATTATTTTTTTCGCCACAAACATAAGACGATAATGTTAATTGCTGCATATTTCTGATCAGGCAAGCATACATCATGCATGCAGCAAGCATGCAGCAAGCATGCAGTATGCAAACATGCAAACAAGCATGCAGTATGCAAACATGCAAGCAAGCATGCAGCATGCAAGCAATCATGCAAGCAAGCATGCAGTATGCAAGCAAGCATGCAGAATGCAAGCAAGCATGCAACATGCAGCAGGCATGGTTTCTGTCACGGCTCCGGCACTGCAGGGTTCCGGCGGTCCCACGCGAGCTTTTCGTCGCAAATGTGTTTTACGCTCACCACCTCAGCTTCGGCGGCGAGCGTTAAAACCACCTGCTCCTCAGCTCACGGGCCGCCTCACCCCTCCGCGAATTTAAATTAAACTCTGGGGGTTGGGCAGACAAGACTACGTGGACAACTAGAACAAATTTCCGTGCGTTCAAGCGTTTTTGCCATACCTATTATTGGAATCAAATATAACAGCTCACAACTTAGGACCCATTAATGTTAATATTTATACGTGGTGCTAGGCAACTGGGCCTATCCCAGTTGTAAACGTCCCTTTGTGCCTATTGGCCTTGTTTCGTTCTGTCTCCTGCTGAAATGGAGGGAAGTGGAAATTACGGTTTTTTCCTACTCCTCCACTATACTTTTCTGATTAATTTCGTTGCGGGATCCAAGACAGTTAAATTCATTCTCTGGGACTTCGTCGAGCTTCATTGTCTCGGCGCTTTTCTGGTGGTCGCCACTGTTGATTCTGGCTTTCAGGAGTTACAGTGGTTTGGGAACAGTGTGGCGGGCTTGTCCCAAAAAAATATAAGACTACGTGGAGTCAGTTTTGGAGCGATTCGTTTCTGTCACTAACTTTTTTAGCGTAACATATTGTCTTTTTAAGACAATATTTTAATTCTAATTTAAGGTTAAAAAAAGCTCCTGCCGGGGTTGCGGGACTATTCGAAAGAGATACCGTGGCCCCGGAACACAAAGGGCGATGAAGGAACATGGATGGGTTTTAGTCAGTAAAAGTCTGACACTCCCTCCTGCTCCGCCCAGAGCGGGAGAAGTCATTTGATGATTTCCCATCCGAAAAAAAAAAAAAAAAAAAAAAAAAGGTTAAAAAAGCTATTTTATAGAAATGGCAATAATGCCAAATAAAATTATTCCAAATGCAATTCTGCCATCTTCATAGTATGCCAAGTGAAATTGTACCAAATAATCGTCGCTCTAAATAAACGTTATTCTAAACGAAATTATGCGGAATTTGAACATTGCCAAAGGTACTTATGCCAAATAAAATTCTGCCATCTTAAAAGTATGCCATTGTAAATTTGGGCATATAAACATTCGGCCAAGCAAGAACTATATTAACTATTTTATATGCCTTAAAAATATTCATATAAAGAAGATTATGCCAAGTGTGTTATGCTAAATAAATTTCGGAGCATCAAGATTCTGCCAGATAGAAGGAACCCTTTTTAATTTGCTACTTTTTATCAATAGCACGTAGACTCAAAATCGTCCTAAATAAATCACCGATACGATAGCCTAAAGGCACAGCCTGAAGGTCACCTATTTTACCGTCTATAAATTTCTAAGCAGATTTCTTTACCTGAATAGAGTATAGTCTAGATGTTTATCTTAGGGAACCTTTTGGCTGAAAATATACTAGATTCTAGTCATAGACAGTGTAATGTTCGACCCAGCGTGCAAATTGACGTCGGCTGTTAGTAATGACGGTTCATACCGCTTCTTTTGTGAGAGCTGTCTTTTTAGGAACGGGGCCAACTGTGCGATTACCAACTGTGGCTGTATAGACTTTGAGCGCTTTCACGATATTTATTGCTTTATATGGTCTGTATTTTTTAATGTTCACATTAATGGTCATAGAAATAAGACAGAAAGTGAAATCAATCTTAAAAAAACATACTGATGCACCAGTAAGATCACATATAGATTATAATGTGTTCGATTCGATTTCTTAAGTAAGACTGATAAAATCAGCACAGACTTCATATAACTTTCTTTGCGTCACAAATTAAAAAAAATACAGTCTTAGAAATCTAATCATGCAAGTTTCCAAAGTAGGTGCAAGCAGGAAACTCAAACAACCATTTATTAAAAAAAAACTCACTTTTCTATGAGTAGCACTCTTCTATGAGTAGTGTGGTGTGACAAGAATGGATAAAATAAGGAATTAGTATATTTAGAGAAAGTTTGAAAGTTGCGCCAGTTACAGAAAAGTTGAAAGGGAATCGACTGTCTTGGTATGGGCATGTGATGAGGAGGGAAGAATCGCATGTGACTAAAAGAGTGATGAATATAAATGTTGATGGATGGAGAGGGAGAGGAACACCAAACAAACGATGGATGGATTTTGTGAGGAATGATATGAGTGAAAAAGGTGTAAGTGATTGTGTGACGGTTGACAGGGGAGAATGGAAGAAAAAAACGTGTTGCGCCGACCACAAGTAACATGGGATAAGGGCAGGAAGATGACAATTCTATGAGTCGCTACTGATACCGAGCAAGTCAGTCGACAGACGCACTTCAAACTATTGCGTCTGATTAGTATGCGAACTTATCTCCCACAATTTACATAACATGGCCACTATGGTAATTATAAACATTGGGCCTCCAACTCTCTATATCCGTTGTATTGTTAGAACCTGCCTTGCTGATCTAGTGGTCGCCAGCTCTTCGCATGTGATCCTGCTGACATGTCCGGAAAAGTGTTAGTGGGCTTTTGTTTATGGGTAATCATCAAATGGCTCCTCCCGCTCTGGGCGGAGCAGGAGGGAGTGTCAGACTTTTACTGACTAAAACCCATCCATGTTCCTTCATCGCCCTTTGTGTTCCGGGGCCACGGTATCTCTTTCGAACAGTCCCGCAACCCCGGACAGTCCCGCAACCCGGGAGTAGCAGGCTGACGTCTGGATTTGTGTCTGGTTGCTAGAAATATTATGCTGTAAAGTGAAAATACCTGGGAACCTTCCAGTTAAGGAGTTACCGGGGTTCAAGGTTCCAACTTCACCACAAGGTTTTTTTTTTAATAAAAGTTTTTAAATGTTACTTAAAACTTTAAATACCTCCATGACCCCCGTACTATTCAATGCATCCATCAGCAGAATGTTTTGAGTGCGTTACATTGAGTCCTACCGTGTCTAAACCGTGCTTTTTCACTCAAAAAAAAGTTGTTTCCCAACAATAATGTTGGCGTTGATTTACTTATTTTGATGTACAGAATACTTGGTTGACGGCTTCGTGAATGGTGACATGAGGAAATGGGGGTGTACTTAGGTACACCTCTCTGGTGACTCCTCGTGGTATTTTATTTTGTTGTTAGAACCTCAGAACCGATAGACCATAATTATGTATCGTTAGATACTAGATACAGAACAGTTGGGGTTAGGAAAGGTTTCATGTTCAATTTAGAAACATAGATTACCTGAAGTTCTGTGGGTTGTAGCGACGAAATATTCCGTCACTAACAAAACCCACTAACCGAGTTACCGCAAACTTGGTGGCTAGTGGAACACTCAACTTGGCCACTTTTGGTACCTACAAGCTGCGTTATACTTGAATTTTAAGTTGCGTTTACTATATCTGCGCTCGAAATTAGCTGGAATTATTTTTGTGGCCAAAGGTCCTCAAATCGAAACTCTTCAAATCATTTTATTTTTATCATATCGGTTAGTCAAAAACCAACTGAAAGTTGATTTTCAGTTAGTTGCCCAATAGTAATCCCTAAAGAGTAAGCCAGAGGTGTACCTAACAGTATACCAACGTTTCGCCAGTTATGTTTATGTCCCATATAATAGGCGGCGAGCCTTTTATCATCAACCGGGCGCAAATCCAGACTCCGTGGCTGAGAAATTCCTGACAGAAAAACCCAATAACACTTTGCCCGACCTGGGAATCGAACCCAGGACCTTATGCTCAGCAGTCGCGTTTGCGGCCAAAACACCAAGGATGCAGTCAAATTCAAATAAACATTTTGTTCTCTTCGCATTATACGTTTAAATGATTGCATTGGTAACTTTACTGGAAAAGTTACAGTTCAAAACTTTAGCATCAAAGTGTTGTTTTCACTTTAAGCAAAACTTAAACCAAAATAACAACGAAAAACAGATACCAAGTTAATTCTATAAGTGCTTAGTTCTTTCCTAACTTTAGGTTCATGAAAACTTGCCATTGACTCGGTAGAATAGAGAATAAAATAACACTCAAGTTATCAAAGAGATGGTCGATTCTATTTTTCAAAGTTTTTCTTTGTTGAAGTTTACCTCAATATCTTTTGAAGATAGTTGAGACGGAGTTCAGAGGATACACCTAATGCGGAGGAGAAAAATAGTTTCTTTTATATGTTTCAAATTGAAATGAGGAGACATTTCTGTTTAATAGACTTCGAATCGAGATAAGTACACGTAAATAAGGCTGTAAACTAGGTCCTGTTTACGAACGCTATGTAAAGTGTGATATGTATATTTTGCTGGTGACTTTGCCAATATTTCACCAAAAAATCTGCTTTGAACTTCTGTTTTTAAAAAAATAACGCTATATTCTGTACCTTCAAAGATATCATTGGTACAGGGCATACGATGTTTTTTTTTTTTTTTTTTATTCTTTGTAAACATAGAGGGGTTTTTATCCATACGGATATGCCAACCCCATCGTACCTTATTTCCTATTTACTTATACAGAATATTTACTTACTATGTACCTATTGTGCCTATTAGAATTTATATTATATTAGAAATTAAATTAGAAAGAGAATCATTGACTGCGATGCTTCCCTTATAACAAAACGAACTAAGACAAGTATATTGTATATCTCTGAATTTCAAAGATAGAGCGAGACAGAGCTAATAATAATATCTAATACAATAAAAATTATCTAATAAAAATGTCAATATACCAGAACCTAATCGATTCCCAGAAACTGAATTGAATGTTACCTCCTGTAACAGTGCCCTACAAGGTCAAACTATACAAGAAAATAAACTAGGAAACGTGAACAATAATACGAAATGCGTTGAAATAAATAAGAAAAAAGTGGTCATAATTGCGGATCAGCAGGGACGCTATATTCAAAAAAATCTGCAAAGACTTATCGGTAAAGATTATCAAGTCAAGTGTTTCTGGAAGCCAGGAGCATCTCTAAATGAAGTTTTATTAACCGAAAAAGCTGAAATCAGTAAACTAAATAAAAATGACTTTGTTATTGTTTTAGGAGGTATAAATGACAAAAATCCGGAAGAAACTCAACTCTGTCTTAGTAACTTTTTAAATAACACCAGAAATACTAATGTTATGATCTCTGAAGTTCTATTTAACACTTATTTAAACGAAACAAAGTTGAATTATGAAATTAAATTTATCTGTTCCCACTACAATCATACAACATTCGTAGACATGCATTTCTCATCTTATGTGCCAAAGTATCGCTTTTTATCATTACACACATCACAATTAATATTAAAAGAAATCCTAGCCAAGGTATACAAACAAAATTATGACAGATATGTTAGGGAAAAGTTTGACACTACCCATATTACGACTACCTTTGTTGATAAATGCATTCAGACAGAAATCAATGATTTGGAAAAGGAACACTCTCCAACCAATAATAGTTTTTTTCGTGTTTAAAATTTTAAATATTATTCATCAAAACATTAACGGTTTAATAACTAAATTATATGAGCTTACTGCGCATTTACACTCATTGGAAGAAAATAATGATAATATTCCAATTGACATTATATGCATTACTGAACATAACATGACTATTGAAGACACCAAACTACTCAAACTGCCCAATTTCATATTAGGGGATAATTTTTCACGTAGTAGTAGACATGGGGGATCGTGTATTTTGTTAAGATCTAGACATAAATTTAAAATAATAACAGAAGCCAAAAGCCTTAGTGTCAATAATATTTTCGAATGTAGTGGTATCGAACTAACTGATCACAGAATTATATTATTATGCGTTTATCGACCACCTAAAAATAGACTCGACCAAATTGACTTATTCTTTACTAGATTAGCCGAATTACTAACAAAAATAGGTTACTCTAACAAAAAAGTTATAGTGTGCGGTGACTTCAACATAGACATTTCAAAAAGTAACAAAATATCCCAACAATTCGAACAATTATTAGCGAGCTATAATTTAAAATTAACCATTCATCAACCAACTAGGTTAAGTAGCATGACATGCATTGACAACATAGCACATAACATTAGGGGAGCCAAATCAACTGTTCTTGAACTCTCGTTGTCAGATCATACGGCACAATTGTTAAGATGCCCTATAAAGAAGACCTACAACATTGAATACTGGTATAAATATAAACGAGATTATTGTGAAGAAAACATTAAAACATTTATCAAATGCATTAAGAGTCTTAGTTTTACAGACTGTTACTCAAGTAATGACCCTGAAATAGCTTACAATATTTTTTACGATTTATTTAAATTATTTTACGATCTGTGTTTTCCGATAATACGAGTTAAAATACCAATTTCTAAGAAGCCAAAATGGCTAAGCAAGGGAATAAAGTTATGCTCAAAAAGAAAACGTCAATTGCTATGGAAGTATAGGCTAACGTCAAATCCGAAAGACAAAATACGCTTTAAAGAATATACAAAAAGACTACGAACTATAATAAAAAAAACGCAAAAATCACAAAACAATTACTACATTAATTCAGCGACCAACAAAGGTACAGCAATGTGGAAAATTATTAACAATAACAAGACAGTAACACCTAAAGAAGAAATAAACCAAATAAAAGTAAATGATAGAATGGTTACAAAACCGACAGAAATAGCTCAGTCATTTAACAACTTTTTTATTGACGATATAAAACCGACACCTAAGGACAATAATATAGATCTAAAAACACTGACATACAATAACTCAAATTCTATTTTTATGAAACCAACAGATCCGCTTAAAGTAGACCAAATAATAAAAATGCTTAAAAATACTAATAGTACAGGGTACGATAATATTAACACGAAAATAGTTAAAAGGGTATCGCATCTCATAGCGCCAGTACTTAGCCACCTGATTAATCTGTGCCTTGAACACGGATTGTTTCCCTCGAAACTGAAATTAACGGTTATAAATCCCATATTTAAAAAAGACGACAAAGAAGAGATGAAATTTTACAGACCAATTGCGCTAATACCAGTCTTCGCAAAAATATTTGAAAGAGTAATTTACAATAACTTATACAACTACTTTGAAGCTAATGACATATTTGCAGATGAACAATTCGGGTTTCGCAAAGACAGATCCACTAGCGGCGCTCTTTTTAACTTTTTACGGAATGTAATGACAGGTCTGGATAACAAGCAACATATAACAGCCATTTTTATGGACATGTCAAAGGCCTTCGATCACGTGGATCATCAGATACTCTTGAGCAAATTAGAAAAATATGGGGTAAGAGGAAATGCACTAAACCTTATAAAATCGTATTTATCAAATAGAATTCAGGTAACACAAATAACTAAAATAACAAATGATAATAAGTTGGAACAGACATATACGTCAGATCCTAGAACTATTATATATGGAGTGCCCCAAGGAACTATTCTTGGACCTCTTTTGTTTATCATCTACATAAACGATCTACCGAAAATTATAAAACAGGAAATGGTACTATTTGCAGATGATAGTACTGCTATTTTTACGAACCGTGACAGAGATAATTATGAAACCAACATTAACAAAGCACTTGAAGATATTATAAAATGGTTAAATGTAAACAATCTAAAAATAAATATTGAAAAAACAAATTATATGACTTTCACAAATAAAAATACTACTTCAAAAAAAGAGCTACATATACATTATAAAGGAGAACAAATAAAAGAAGTGAACCACACTAAGTTTCTTGGTATTCATATTGACTCTGAACTAAACTTTAAAATGCAGGTTGATCAGGTCTGTAAAAAATTAAACCAGTTTTCTTATGCTCTCTACATGCTGAGGAAAGTTGTTAACGAGAGAACACTACTGACCGCTTACCGCGTTATGCGTACGTAGGTTCTACAATAAAATATGGTATTCTTTTCTGGGGAAACTCAACTAACAAAGAGTATGCTTTTAAGGCACAAAAAAAGTGCGTTAGAAGTATATGTGGGCTTAAACAGACCGATTCATGTAGAACAGAGTTCACAAGACTACACATTTTGACATTACCTTCACTATACATTTATGAAGCAGCAGTAATGATAAAACGTGATTTAAATAACTATGACACATTGAGAAGTGCACGGTATAAAAATGTATTAAGCGGAATTAAGTGTAGGACAGTTAAATTTGAAACGAGTGTATTTGGGATAGGAGTAAAAATTTATAACAAACTACCAAATGACGTAAAAAGCATTGTAACCTTAGATAGTTTTAAAAAAACACTAAAGGAATTCTTGATTGGTAAAGCCTACTATTCAATCAATGAGTTTTTTAGTGACAAAAATACTGGTGACTACACACAGAGATAAGCTATGCTAATGTTAAAGGTTAATGCTATCTGTAATGTTTCGAGTCATGAGTCATTTCATTTGTATGGCACCAATGACTTATTTAATAAATTGTAACGAAACCACTGAATAATTTAATTTGAAAGAAACCAATAAGTAATTTTATTTTAATGAAATCTATGACTATTGTATTATTATGATTAATCAATGAGTTATTTAATTTTAATGTAATCAATTCAATTTAATTAGTATGAAAATATCAAAGTTCCTATTTACAGATTTTTTTTTTTAAACTGACTTGTGAATTAACAACTGACTATGGATGTTGACTTAGGACGATTATTGATTAAGATGTTATATATACCAAGACTAAAAATATTGTACACCTTATAGGTATGTTACAGCGGTCTTTTATAATAATAATAAGAACAAATATTTCACCTGTGACAAACAATAAATGAATTTGATTTGATTTGATTTGATCTTATCTCAAATCCAATCAATAATGCCATTCACCGGAAATTCCCGATAGTCCATAATGACGTTTCCTCCCCATTAGATATGACATTATGACACATCATTAGTGATTAACTGTTCGGCACTTGTATGTATTAATTATTACTATTATATTCAACGAGTGGACAAGGCCAGGTAACAGGGTGACAGGTAACATGTCTATAACTAACTCATTATTAGTTATTTTTTGACAAAGCTTATGCTACCTACTTCATCATCTGCCTAGCCTTTTCCCAACTATGTTGGGGTTGGCTTCCAGTCTAACCGGATGCAGCTGAATACCAGTATTTTACACGGCGCGACTGCCTATCTGACCTCCACAACCCAGTTAGTACTGGGTAAAACGATGCCCCTTAGTAAGACTGGTTGTCAGACTTTTTGGGCCACTGACTACCTGTAACGACTGTCAAAGATCTACAAATGACAGCTGGGACCAACAGCTTAGCGTGCTTTCGCAAGCACGGCTTAACCTAAAGATTGACCCGAGCGTCATTTATTATTTAGCCAAGAGCTCCTTATTGCTTCCTACTCGTGGACTGTTAATAATTGCTATTGAGCATAACCAAGAAAAAGTTTATTTATTTAGCATACACACACAGTTCATAAGAAAAAAAATATGAACGACAAAAGTATTACATAAGTATATGAATATATAATAATAATATATAATACATATATATAGGGTGTAAAACACCTCTTAACGAAGCCGAAACACACTTGTTCTCCTCGTCATTGCGATCATTTTTTGGTTAACACCATACCTGGGAACCTTCTAGTTACGGAGATATTGGGGGTCAAAGTTCCAACTTTATGACAAGTTTTTTTTTAGATACAAGTTTTTAATGTAATATTTTTACTTTAAACACCTCCACGACCCTCGTACTATTCAATCCATCCATCAGCACAATGTTTTGAGTGCGTTACATTGAGTTCTACCATAAAACATGATTTTTCACCCAAAAAAAAAAGTCGTTTCCCAGCAATAGTTTTTGCGTAAAGTTACTTAGTTTTATGTACAGAAGCTTGGTTGACGGCTTCGTGATGAGGTCTTTTACACCCTGTATATAAGTATATTATATATATAAATATCACATATCTCCTTCACTTACAGGAGACCACATAATGGAATTTACATCTTAGTTAACAAAGTTATAATAATAATAAAAGATCTAAAAATGTTTAAAAATGGTAATTTTAGATAATTGCCATCAATAAGACATGAGCGAATTTATATTTCCGGTCCAAACTCAAAACGGCTACTAAGCTGAAGATGATTTCAGAGTGACTAATAACCTAAGTACTATAATATTGCAAAAGTCACAAATCATTCAAAGTTGTAAAGCAAAGTGAACCTTACGCGTGAATTTTGAAGTTGTTTTTTTCCAAAAAACCCTTAATGATAATGTTTATTAATTAAATCCTGTTCTCATTATACAGTTTTGCTTAACAACTTTTCACTAGAACTCTAAAACACTCTTGTAATTCTAGTTTCGCGTGTTAACAATCGAAATCATTTGCAAGTTCATACGGAGAGCTACTCCATTAATGTTTATTAAAAATAGTCTAATAGCGTGAGTAATTAAAACGTAATTATAGGGGTTAATCTAAAGGTAGTTTATTACCCACTCAACACTATACCAATCAGTATTTTAATTAATTTAATCCCGATAATTTTGTAAAACGATAATAATTTATTAATAGAATAAGGTATGTATTTATATTAAATTGCTGTGGTTAATTATAGTCTGCCACAAACTCACTAGGTATGTAGGCACCTATGCTGTGTTTTACCTAACATCAAGCCTGTAAACCCCGAAGGGTTAAGCAGAAGTGTACCTAATAGTACACTCACATTTTGCCAGTTATGTCTAAGTCCCCTGTAATAGGGGGCGAACCTATTGCCGTCAAACGGGCACATGTATTTTCTTGGAACTGAAAATAATTTTAATATTTTGTCGATACAATCATTTTTCAATTACCTTATAACCTGAAATTATTTAGAACTTTTCCATATCCGATCTCCAGCAAAATAGAACTTAATCTTTATATACTCTTATACGGCTTCATGCATGAAGATGACTTTAGTAAATTACGTTTCTAGGTAATTAATTCAGTTTAGTCTTCATCATCTTCCTGCCCTTATCCCATGTTACTTAGGGTCGGCGCAACACGTTTTTTTCTTCTATTCTCCTCTGTCAACCATCAAACAATCATTAACACCTTTTTCCTTCATATTATTCCTCACACAATCCATCCATCGTTTCTTTGGTGTTCCTCTCCCTCTCCATCCATCAACATTTATATTCATCACCCTTTTATTCACATGCGATTCTTCCCTCCTCATCACATGCCCATACCAAGACAGTCGATTCCCTTTCAACTTTTCTGTAACTGGCGCAACTTTCAAACTTTCTCTAAATATACTCATTCCTTATTTTATCCATTCTTGTCACACCACACATCCACCTCAACATTCTCATCTCCGCTACATGCAATCTTTTTTTATCCATCTTCTTCACAGCCCAGCATTCCGATCCATACAGTACGACAGGCCTAATCACGGACTTGTATATTCAGTTTAGTCTTAACTAAGCTTAATACCATTTATGCCTTGAATGATAGAATAGTTCTTTAGTAGCACAGAAAATAGGTAAAAGTTATAGATGCAAAGTTAAAACAAAAATGATCCTCATACTAACTACCTTAGCTAATTGATTGTATACTAAGCCCAAAATAATGATGTAGAAATAATTTATTTGTCTACATTTCATTTTTCTAAATGTAATTATGTTCTTATTCATTTGTAAGACTTTCAGAGGAATATTTTACTGTTTTGACTTTATTATTGTACTTACAATATTGTTTACTGAAAACTTTACCTTTAAAAATGTTCTTTCTTTTATTTTCCTTAGGTTTTATAAATGTCTTTTGGGAGAATAAATGCTTGTGTTCTTTCAGAAAATTATTTATATTGTTTTTATTCGTAAAAGTAAAAGTGAAAGAAGTATGGATTCTTTAGTTGTTCATTAGGACACGTTGTAAGCCATTTCGATTTAACGTTTTATTTAATTTACAACTTGTTAAGACTTGTGTCTTAAGAAAAATAAATAAATTGAAAAATAAGATTTTGTGCCAGAACAGGTTTAATTTTTATCTTGTTTAGTTGACGATGACAATTTTAATAGTATTGTCTCGCTCACACATACTGAAAATCGTATTTATCGTTCCATGCCGAGCATACAGCTTTGCACGGCGTATTTTAAACGCGCAGACGACGCGCAGATGACGCGCGTATACGCGCTTCAAACGAGATTTAAACGCAACCTTGTAACCTGCACACGGGGCGTTCGTGGAACACGCGTCTACTGCGCGTATACGCGCAGATATAGCGATACAGACGCGCTGTAGTCGCTTTTAAGCTTCCGCGTTATGGTCAGAGACTCCTCGTCAGTTGTACAATGGTGTCGGTTGAGACAACACTGCTTACTCTGGCTCGAGTTTCGAACGCACTTCAGACGCGCGTTTGTATTGCGTTTTACGCGCGTTTGAATTTATAAAACACAAAAATCGGCATCTACGGCGCAGAAAACGCGCTTTCCTGAAACGCGCGTCGTCTGTGCGTTTAAAATACGCCATGTGCTAGGGGCCTTAAACATGTTTACACGCTACTTAAGTATGTACTATCAAATTCACTGACGATCGACCACTTTTCACGCATATGCCCTGAGTAATAAGGTAGAAGAAAAGTGGTCGACGTTCAGTGAACATTAAACTACCTGCAGGTGTATCTAAATATTTCAATATTTGGGTTTAGACCTTTAGCGTTTTGAGCTATCGGTACCGAATGCACATAAGGTACAAAACAATTTATTAGCTTAAAAAACAATATTACCCTTTTATTTTCAACTGTTCACTACATTAGCCTGTCTTAATATTCAAAATATAATCCCAAACAAACAAAACTTTTCTCTCAACATTATCAGCAGAAAGATAAAAAAACAAATGGTAACCCCTGCCAACATGTGAAAACAACACGCTGTATAATCCACTTTAGCAATCCGTTCTGTAAAACCAGACAGGCTTAAGTAATATATCGTCTTTGAGATGTTCATCTTGATTAATCGTTCATGCATCAGGTAGTATGCGACAATGTGCCAGAGTTAGGTACTCTGGCAGCAAGGCACAAGGAAAATTATTGTAAGCGAGCGAGCGTTGTGAGTGGATAATGCGATGCGAAAATACTTCGTTTGGCTGTTTATTAAAAAAAAATTTGGTTCAGTTTTTTGTTTTGGTAGTCGATTTGTCTTTTTGGAGGAGCTCGTAACTAAATAACAGCCGCTCGGGTCGATCTTCAGGTTAAACCGCGCTTGCCCAGATTGATCCGTGGATAGGTGACCACTCATTCAATCAATCAATCAATCATTTTATTATCAGGCATCTTAAGGTCCATAGATAAAATACACAAAATTACACTACAACATAAAAATATACACTAATACATACAAAATATAACTTATAAACTATGAACTAAACTACTAAAATGACACACGAAGTGACGGCGCCGGCGCGCGGCGTCGTATTACATACCGAGTTTCCACCGTGCCTCAGAAAGCACGTTAATAAAGCTTGACTCACGCTAGACCGTGTCGGGTCCGAGCCGAGTGTCGGAAGTATTGTATCGTATTGTCCGTTGCTCGGCCGTCACTCAGTTGCCACTCGGTGTGGCGTGAATGTGTCCATACAAAATATATGTAATATTTAGTTAACCGTGCTACGGCCGACACTAGGTTCGAACCCGACACAGTCTAGCGTGGGTCATCTTTAAGCCGTTAGTCTCGGCTTTTTTTTGGGACAAGCCCGCCACACTGTTTCCAAACCACTGTAACTCCTGAAAGCCAGAATCAACAGTGGCGACCACCAGAAAAGCGCCGAGACAATGAAGCTCGACGAAGTCCCAGAGAACGAATTTAACTGTCTTGGATCCCGCAACGAAATTAATCAGAAAAGTATAGTGGAGGAGTAGGAAAAATCCGTAATTTCCACTTCCCTCCATTTCAGCAGGAGACAGAACGAAGCAAGGCCAATAGGCACAAAGGGACGTTTACAACTGGGATAGGCCCAGTTGCCTAGCACCACGGATAAATATTAACATTAATGGGTCCTAAGTTGTGAGCTGTTATATTTGATTCCAATAATAGGTATGGCAAAAACGCTTGAACGCACGGAAATTTGTTCTAGTTTCCACAAGGTCTGTATAGTAAATAACTCCGGATGTAACCTGTACACTATCCAACATAATGTTGCGTTCATTCTGCCAAAGACTGCACTCCCATAAAATGTGATGTGCTGATTGTTCATATTCGCAGTCAGATGTGGAACATTGACAAAAAGGCGAGTCAACAAGCTTGAAGGAAAATAATTTACTCTTAAAGTTACCATGACCGGTGAGAAATTGGGCAACACAGTGATCAACCTCCAACCATGTCCTGGCCAGCCGTTCACGAACGGATGGAAAGAACTGGTGGAGGTGTCGGCCATTGATGGAATTATCCCACCTACCTTGCCATTCAGACAAAAGTTCCTCCCAGACGTCGGTCTGTGGTTTGAATAATCTAGCAATCTTAACACGGTCACGTAGGGTTAAAAAGTCTGCGTCCGCGGTCTCACGTGCGTTATAGTACATTGCAGCCCGTCGCTGCACTTCAAGATCAACTGGAAGTACACCTGCAAGTACCGTTAAGGCTTCAGTACTAACCGTCCTATACGCTTTGCATAAGAATATCAAAGCCAAACGCTGGCTTTGAAGCAATTTACGTCGTGCCGCAGTATGCGAGCTAAAGAATTCCCAATTCGCGCCTTTACTTTTATATCTAAAATTACCAGTGATATGAGATGGACTTAGTTAGTTAGTCCCGGCTGTCATTTGTAGATCTTTGACAGTAGTTACAAGTCAGTGGCCCAAAAGTCTGTCAACCAGTCTTACCAAGGGTATCATACCTACTTCCCAGTACTAACTGAGTTGTGGTCAGTAGGCAGTCGCTCCTTGTAAAATATTGGTATTCAGCTGCATTCGGCTAGACTGGAAGCCGGCCCCAACATTGTTGGGAAAGGCTAGGCAGATGAAGATTGTAGTCGTTTTGTTGTTATGATTTTAAGTTAAATTTTTAACTCATTTGGTGAGGACTTATATTTCCATTAAAGCTTAATAATTACTTATTTAGTGATTAATAATTAATTTGTTACTTGTTTTTAGGGCTCCGTTTTTTTCCGATTTGGCCAAGGAGCCCTAAAAACAGTTAACAAATTAATTATTAATCACTAAATAAGTAATTATTCAGCTTTAATGGGAATATAAGTCCTCACATAATGAGTTAAAAATTTAACTTAAAATCATAACATTATAATCATCCGTCTATAGTCATAATAATTATCCGTCTTCGCAGGAACACTCGAATATTATGTCTCCTTTACAACATCCTTCATAACCCTGCATATCCCAGCTACCTGCGCGATCGTTTTTCCTTTACCTGTCCTCCTGATGCTCTGTGTAGATCCCACCTCAGGCATCATCTTAATTTCCCATCCCATAAAACCGAACTGTATTCATACTCCTTCTCTGTTCACGCTGTACGTTTGTGGAACTCACTTCCGCCTAACATTCGAGATTCTAAAACAATATTTCTCTTTAAAAAACAAGTCAAAGAGCATTACCTCTCTTCTCAGTAATATTCTTCATATAATATATGTATGTATATGGGTAAATATTTACAATATATTCTTATTTTATTATATGTGTATGTATTTGTATGTATGTTTATTATTATAATTATAGTTTTGTTTTAAGTTTAAATTTTTTTTTTTTTTTGTCTAACTTTTTTACACACTGTGTCTACATTTCTTATCCAACTTTCCTCTCTTGCTGGAAGAAATTTCTTAAGAAATAAGCAGTACCTTTGTGCTCTTCTATGTAAATATATTGTCCTGTAAAGTATTTTGTGTGTACATAAATAAATAAATAAATAAATAAATATAATTTTGTCATGCCCATACGGATCTCAAATAGCCATTATTTGTACCGATGAAAATGGAAAATAATGTGTATTAGGTGCCTCGCTAAACAATGGTGTAGGTGGTGAAATTACCAACAGTAGAATTAGGGTTGGCACTCCCCATACATTAATATGTTTATGGCTTTAACGATGTTTCTGTAACTTTATATTTCACAGGTTTTTTTTTAGAAATACTTATTAATAATTTCAAACTTAATAAGAATGAATATTGTGCATGTATAAATATTTATCCCGACTATGGACTTTCACTGTGCGTGGTCCGACAGCCTCTTATTCGGTTTTTCATGAATGAAATCATATTGCGTTTCTTCGTATTGCTCTCATAGTTCAGCTTCATATCACTCACTTAAGAAGATGCGTACAAAACAATTTGTTAAAAAAAACTGGCCAAGTGCGTGTCGAGCCACGCGCAGTGTAGGGTTCTGTAGTAGCCCGTTATATTTTAGGTTTTCTTTTTCAATGCAAGTCTTTACCCTTTATAAACAAGCAACTACTTCATCTTAGTCACTTTAAAAGATTTATTCTAAGGATTTTCTATTTGGTACAAAAATATTTAACACCCAAGTTCAACGGCTATTACTGCTAAACTAATAAAGTTATCTTAACCGATATAGTTTTCCTTTAAAGTTCATGAAATTTACTATCATCATGAATTTTTCCAGATTTTTCAAGCCAGCAGTTTAGCTTTTAGAGGGTGGGGGACGCCTTACTAGAAAAAAAAATGCAATTTAAAGTTTAATATTTCGTAGATATAGCAATAAATCGAAAAATAGTGTTAGCAAACTCCTCAGTCATTTTAAAAGACCTACTCAACGATACCCCACGATGGGGTAGACGACGAAAAAAAAATTCATCCCCACTTCACATGGGAGCTACCCTAAAAAAAATATTTTCTAAAATTTTATTTTACCGCTCTGTTAGCGTAATTGATATACACGCCCCTACAAAATTACAGCTTTCTGGTACTAACGGTCTCTTAGCAAAAAACCTCGGACAGACAGACAGACGGACAGACAGACCGACAGGCGGACATGACGAAACTATTAGGGTTCCTTGTCAGGACTACAGAACCCTAAAAACGAGATACACGTGCCATTAAGTGGCTCGGCAACTAGAGAACGTGTCCACAATTTCTAAAAGCTTTCCATTTATTTGCCAACAGTATCATTAGCAACAATATACGGGAGTGAGACGCAAATATATTGCTGTGCGCGTCTTTATTGCTTCCTGTGATAAATGGAGATAAGAAAAAGAGTCGAGTTGGAGAGTCTGATGTAGAATGTTAGCTTTACTGTAAAATGTAGAACTTATCTTGTTGTAAATAAGGAAGCTTTTACTCTGATTTGAGAGTTAATCGGCTGTTTCTTGCCCCATTTTATTATGTATAGTCGTGAAAGGGTAGAGTGTACCGTTGCATAATTTACAATCAGCTAATGCAAAAGTTACACCTTTCCGCAAGCCAAATACGCGCCTTGACGTGGAGTTGCGGACACCAGCCCGTTATACAAATACAAAACACCTAGGTAGGTACATGTTGGGTTTTCCGGCTAAATCAATCAATGAATTAATAAGTTAAGTTTATGAATGGTTTGGGTTAACAATTCCTCGAAAAGGTCAGCAGTTGGTTGTCAGTTTTCGGGTTTCCGGGTACTTTATAGGCAAATTGTTTGTGGACTAACACGTGCCTGTCAATCAGTTGCATAATGAATGGATAGTCAACAAGAGCTTTATCACTTTTGCTAACAATTTCCCGTAAATTTGAACTTCCGTAAGCTTCCGCCTATCACAAAGGTCAATTTAGGGTAGTAAATCAATTACAAGGTCGACTTTACCCGACAGTAATTAACATTCACCTTTTTATTTTATTTATAAACTTGCTGTAAAGTTAAAAGACATTTAAATGTCAGCAAATGTATGGTTAAGCAAAAGTTCATAATTAAGAACTTAATTTAACTGTAAGTAACTTTTTAATCAAAAAGTTTTGAAAAAAGTTTGACTTTGGCTGTACAGGCTTCGTCTTAAGCTGGATGTTTGAATTTCCCAGCTATGTTTGGTTTGCCTTCTAGTCTAACCAGATGCAGCTGAATACAAGAATTTTATTTGGAGTGACTTTGGTTGGACACAATCATAAAATATGGAAATTATGTGAGCATTTTTCATTCTTATTCGATACATTACAATCATAAAACCACAATAGCCATTAAGTGTTTACATAATTCCCATAGTTTTGAAGATTGCGTACACGAACTTACAATAGATACAAACTACTATTAGATACTACTCACAATAGATAAAATAGATCTTCAACAAAAGCGTTCACAATACAAAGTAAAGCAGGGTGATTTATTTAGTTGTTTGCGATGGAGTTGAAATGCGTATGTAGCAGCGCACGTTCCTTGACGGTCGTTTGGAACTTTACTTTTAAGTAGGGTTGCCAAAAGGAGGACATTTAACATAGAAAGGGGTTTGAAAGTTTTTCTATTGAATCTAGAATAATCAGTGATAGCCTAGTGGTGTGACCGTCGGACTGACAAGTCATAGGTCTCGAGTTCGATCCCAAGACACGCTCCTTTGCGTTTTCGGATTCATGTGCGTATTGTATAATTATCATTTGATCACAATGATCAAGGATCGAACTCAAAATCAATTGAGTCTAGTTTTAATTCTATAGGCCAAAGTAACCTGAAAATAGGTTTAAGGTTTTAATATTTTTATTATATATATTTAAAACTTTTAGAACACAATGGTAGAATAAACTTTGCTAAAGCGAAAAAGAATTGGCTGTTTCAATAACCGAATAGTGCCGTAGTTGCAGCATAGGTAATCCAGCCAACAGGGTGGAGCCAATCGGAAACCAAAGCAAAAAACAAAAGCAGTTTATTTGAGGGAAAACGGCCGTCAGCAATCCTACTGTTGAAGCAGAAATCAATCCCGAAAAACGAGCACTGTATACCGCTTTCATAGACATTTTTTGGCCTCCGCTGTGGTTGGAAAGCCACAGCAAAGAGAGTTGAACTCCAGATTGGTTTTCAGGAATTATTTTCTATGTGAACACATTCTTTTCTGAACATTGTAGGTAGGTGTTCACAGGTAGGTGAACACCTACCTACATACAATCTTCAGAAAAGAATTTCACAAAAGCCTTCCTTATTTGGGATTTATTTTGACTAAAAAGGCCTTAGTGAATACGCTTCTCAATTAATTTTCGCGAATTTTATTACAGAAAATGTTAAACTGTGTTTCTTTATTTGCAGAATGATCCGAAGTCGAGTAAAGCACATGGAGTTCTGTAAAAAGGTAAGCGTTTTAATTTAGTCAATAATGAGAGGCTTCATATTTGTGTGAAAAAACAATATCGCCAATCAAAGCACACACAAAAACCGATATTCAACATTGACCAACTGGCAACAAACATCAAACCGTTTAAAAACCGCTGCGAATACGTCGTAAGTTAACTAATCCGCAAAAACCGAGTTGGACATCCCTACCTTTTGGTGTATTTACACGTCACGAGATCGACGGTCGGAACGTGCCCGGATTGCGTCGACGCTTGTCAATTGTCAATGCGTTGCAACCGCACAAATCGCGCACAATGTATGCAACAATATTTATTCACGTCAAAGGTGACGGGCTTTGTCAATAACGTGATGTGTGAATTGGCTCTCAATCCTTTGAATTATTAGTTCGTTTTCATTTTCAGCGGATTTTTACCTGTTGGTACAAAAACCTGTTGACTTTTCACCTGAAAGTGTGTTGTGGCTTTAAGTTCACCTATGTACCACTACTGTACATAAAGTTAATTAAATAAAGACTGTTACTTGGGACGTTCACGAGAAGATTTTCCATGTTAGCTGCGCCATTCATTTGTTTGCCAGACACAAATTCGTGCGTAGCGTGGCCGTTTATGTGGACGACCCTGTCAGATTCCATCTTCATGCAAAACGAAGCTAAGTAGATAGACGTGCATATTTTAGCCATTGGCTGTTCTGGAGCGGCGCTGCGTACATATAATATTACGCTATTTGCTCAAACACCAATAATTCTACGTAGCCTGTATTTTATTCCACTCTTTTACGTCTACAAAGACAAATTTATCTTAATGTGTTTGTACATAAAGCCATTTTTCTCTAACACTGCCGTCATGAAAAGGTCTTTCACCTCAGAAAAAGAATTTTGATTGGAATATGGAATTTTCGTCTTATTTTCGTTCAGTGATGGCCGCGGGCTAGAGTTCCAATGACAAAATCCACTTCAGGAAATGAGCAAATTGGTGATCCTATTGGACGAAGATCGTGTTGATATTATCATATTAAAATTTAACTTTCTTTATTTAAATTTCGGTCTCTAGGGATTTAAGAAAAATACTACTTATCTAAGGCTTCGAGGCTGAAATTTCAGCGGCATGACGTAGATAGGATGATTAAAATATTGATATTAGGTTGAAATAAACTTACCGGAATATTGGTGTTTGTTGAATAAAAAGCAGCTACCCCTAATAAGTGTATTTTGACGATACAAAACCTGTACAAAAATGGAATGCCCCGTTATCTTCACAATCCTATATAAGTACATAAAATTAATATTTTAATACTCAATGTGCTTTCCTTTGTACGTTGATACCGGAATCGTTACATTCCCAAATATTATTTTAGGATTGTAATTCGGCGTAAACCGAGGTTGCGTTTGAATGTAACTTTTCCCCTGATGTTTTTTGACTATTTTCGCTTGTAAAACGATCTGAATAAAAAATAAAGAAACGAGAAGCTACTGCGCTGCTTAATTTAACTAATTGAATACCTACTGTCAGAGGGATAAAAAGTTTAACTGAAAAAAGACCCGTTTTGGCTGCCCTATCCAACCCGCTTTGCCCAGTCCGTGGCATCCAGTCCCATATTAATTAAATGTCACTCGGGATTTAAGCATCTACAGGAATACTAAGTATTTCTAGAATTTTTATTAGAACAAGATATTTTACATTTACAAGTACGGACTTCAACCTCCTTGTTAAAGATCTTAACAGGTATTAAAAACACTTTTTGTGTGATCAAGTAAAAATTCTTAAAATGGACTAAGAGGTATTTTTCCTGAATGAAAATTCGGGACAGGAAGATATTTTGTGAGTATACTTAAATATTCGGATATTCCATTATGTTTTTACCAAAAAGAGAGATTTTTTTTTACAAATATTTAAATGGGTTACAAAAATATTGTTTCTATAAAGGTTTCCTTATATATATATTCACAAAGGATGGGGTATCTTTTTTGTTATGGGTAGGTATTGACTGATGGTATTATATTTAATTTATAATCTATGTTTACGCTTTATCACCAAAATATGAAACGATTAACTACCTGCAACAATGCGAGTCAGTTTTTCGAAAATTCTAATCCAGTTTATTTAGAAACTATACTCATTATAAAGGTATTTTATGAGTTGCGTAAAACTTGATTACTGTTTGTACAGCTATTAAGAAATAACTCCAGTGTTAAATGTTAGCTTTACGAGTATGTTTTGGAAAATAGTTTTCTCTCCTATGCAAAATTATTATATGTGCTAAAACTGCAGCATAATGGTAAATTCCCATCAAACGCGATCAGCACAAAAATACTGAAAGTACAGGTTAAAGATCAATGAAATTTCACCAGTAAAATTAACTTTGAGTACATTTAAACTGCGTTCACAAGTCGTCAGTGCCATTGTTTTAAGGGAAATTAACACTGACCGATCTTGACCGCTGTTTAAAACTGATCGTATTTAGTTTTATTCTAAATAGAACCTGAAATTATAGTACAACCAGGAATTCTTGTGATTAGCGATTATGTGTAAGATATTTATCGAGACGTATTATGGTCTTGATTTTCACAAAATAACAACAAAATGGAATTTTTAACAACCATCATTATCTGCCTAGCCCATTCCCAAATATGTTAGGGTCAGCTTCCAGTCTAACCGGATACAGCTGAATACCAGTGTTTTACATGGAGCGACTGTCTATCTGACATCCACAACCCGGTTAGTACTGGGGAATACAAAACTCTTTAGTAAGACTGTTTGTAAGACTTTCGGGCCACTGACTATCTGTAACGTTGTCAAAGATCTACAAAAACGACAGCCGGGACCAACGGCTTAACGTGCTTTCTAAACTTAGTATGTAATACGGTCACCCCTCCACAGACCAACCTAGGCTGATTGGATTAATCCGAGCGGCTGTAATTTAGTCTCGAGGTTATTATTTAACAATGATACTAATTTAATAAACATCCTAAATCTGAATTTTATGAACTTATCCTTCAGAAGAGTACAGAACTTATCACATCCTCAATTTTACGATGTCGATAAAATGCATAATGCCACTAGCTATAACTTCTCAGTTCGTAATAACCAAGCGAATGAATAAAATATTTTATTGAATTCCACCGTATGAACTCCGATTTTATACTTCCATAGATTCATATTGATGACGAAAGAAACGGTTTTAGTGAATTTTCTTTTACCTATGAATTGACTGACTGCCTCGCCTAAAGGTCGCAAGTGTAACTGATGATGTGTTTCGATTCTCAACGTGTTACTGGTTTCATCAGGACTTTCTTCGTAGCTCAGTTCACGGTCTGAAATCGTGTCTTATCTAAAAAATTTACCATTGAACATGAACATTATAGGCTGATGATGATAATGATGATGACTTTAGAAGGCTGTAATTTCTATTTTGTATCGAAACAGATTGACTATTGCTGTGTTGATTGAAATATAGAATATTCGGTAGTATTTATATATTTTTCGGTGATTCTTTGGTTACAAAACATAAAATAATTGCAATAATCATACAAGAAACATCACATTATGTTTAAGCTAAATGGTTAATTTTCTATCGTAATGTATTGTAACATTATACTGACGTTTAACGATTTAAGTATGGAATAATAGTTCAAGCCGAATAAAAAACATCAGACTATAGAACAATCAGATCTAAGCCACTAATAATGTTAACGTTACTATAAGCTGTTAGTATTTCAATTCTAAACAACAATATCACCCTAACTGCATTACATTAGAAAACAAAGGTTCAATCGCTTTTCCGGAAATATTTATTCAAAGCAAACTGAGCGTTGCACTGACTTCACAAACAGTGGAGACAATTACAGTTTGAGCGCATTCTCTTTACGTTGGTACCTATTTGTTGAGCACAGGGCATTGGTAGAGCACAACTGAGATTTAACAAAACGTTTTCTTTGAATGGAGAAATTACAAAAAGTGAACATGAAACCTTGGGTTCGCATTACAGGTGGGGCAGTACAGAACACATACATTCAATTTCGTCGTCGTCGGCTTCACTTTATTATTCGCAGCGATATGTCTTGGTTGTCTATTTGGTCTGGGCCTGCAATTTTTCTTACGTAGTGACAAAAACTTATGCAATTCATCCAATTAGTAAGCTTTATTTAAATGCATGTTCTGCTTTACAAATAGTAATTTACGCCCCTGTTCAAAATAGAACAATAAATTATGCAAGCTTTCGAACTACCAGCGTGAACATTGCAACTAATCTTCGTTTGTTTTTCGTGAACTGAAACTCACAAACTCAGAATATTATCATATAGGGCTAGGTAAATAAATGTGTCATGCTCCCTGGCGGAACCACCTTGACTTTAAGAAGTATAATGTTACATAAAAAAATCTATGGAATGTATATAAAATTCTAGTCCTATTAAAAAAAAATCTATCTCTAGTTTCGACGTAAACTAATATTTAAAGTGGTTGCGTTGCGGAGTATCTTTCCCGGCAAAACCACCATGATATATCTATTACTATAAATATTATAAGCAAATATATAGTATCAAATAATTCTATAACAATTCTGTAATGAACTAGTACCCCCAAATACTCAATCTAATTGAAATATACGAACAAAACGGTGCCTCAAACTTTCTCTTCGAAAAAGTCGGTAAGCGCCTAGATTAAAGTGCTTAGCAAATAACGTTTACGTGAAATATATAGACGGGGTATTAGGAAATAGGTAGTCACGAAAAAACGTTACGGCCGCGTGGAGGAGGTAGAAAGAATAAATTAAATTAATTTTAATTAAATTTTTTCTTTTAATAATTTTTTAATTCTTTTTTTAATAATTTTTTTGTGCGTTTTCGGATTACCCCGAATAAATTAAATAACGGCGGGAGAATAATAGCCACTGATAAAAGCATTGTGTGTATTGTATGCTACAGCTGGTCTAATTGTTTCAAAAACGAAGTATATTCTATCTTCCAAATTTAAACTATTAACCTACATTGACCTTCATGTAATAAGATATTATACATCAAAGCGAGGGTCCTACCACTGCATATGTATGTATTATTCCTAACAAATTTATACTTGATAATTTATTCCCTAATTCGGTTCTTGGTGAGCTTAGATTTGTGTAATATGTTTTAAATAGAGTAATACCCAGTCTGGGCAGGCGAGGGACCTTTTGACTTTTCTGTTTGTATCATTTGGGTATACATCAAAACCTTCCAATACATAACTTTACATAAAATCACACCTGTAATCCCCGAAAGGAAACTGGCATAATGTGACACCTCTGCCTATGCAGAGGTGTCACATTATGCCAGTTATGTTTAAGTCCCATGTAAAAGGGGGCGAGCCTTGAGCCTGGGCGTGGCCCGACCTGGGGATCGAACCCAGGACCTCGTGCTCAGCAATCGCGCTTGCGACCACTAGACCAACGAGGCTAACCTTCCAAGTCCATATTAAAGTACTTTTGGGTTTTCTCTATTATGAATATCTCAATAGCAGTTTTTCTGTTACAAGTGTCCCAAAGTACGGAAGTTAGTGGTGTGATGCTCGGGCATAGAAAAGCACGTTAAGCCGTTGGTCCTGCACCAGATGTCTCTTCGGTTGCTTTGGATTGCCGTCCCGTCGCACACACTATAATATCCCCTGCTTAATCTGGATTGAGATAATCCACCGGTGCGGTGAAGGTATAATAAAGTCATTAATTGAAAATACTGACAAAAGCCTGAAAACTATCTATGAATCGATTTTGTGTTCTGACGAGTATTTCCTGCTCAACAATTTCGGAAGCACCCCACAACACTATCAATATCACTTTGAAATTCCATATTCAAAACTATTTCGTTATGTCCATTTCATACACTGTTGCACAAAGCTACAACACAAAAATAAAGCGTTCATTTTCAAACACCACAAAATATTTTCAAAAACAGTATCAGATTGGTTTCCTATCGTATCGATTCAAAAATACCTCTTTTCGAGCGAAAGGTTCCAATGCAAAGTGCAACGCTGCGAAAGGCACGTAGTTATCTTTGAATGCCGACCGCATCGCGATCGTTTGCGTTCTGCTGCGTTGCGCTTGGTTGGGTTGCGTTTGCAGCTACTGATACTCGTATAGAAGGTAAGGTAATTTAAGCAATGGTAAGTTGTGTAAATATTGAAGTCATTTTTTAGCAACCATTATATACTTGGTTTGGTTCGACTTCTGACTTAAAAATCTAGAACCTTAACATCTTGGTCTACCCTACCTATTTCTGATCGCGTCAGAATCAATAATAGCAAAATATGTATTTCAAGAAAAACACGTTTTCCATTTTTTTGTAAACAAATTCTGCGTCAGTTACTTCATTGAGTTTTTCTAATAATTCTCGTATTTAGAAACGTTCCAAGTCACAATCTCATCTCAGCAACGATCATTCTTGACTAATTAAGACTGATATATCGGTTTTTAATTTTGTGTTTGATGCCCTTTTTAATGTATAATGATTTGTGTTTTTACTTTTTATAAAACTGATCTGTAATTCTTGATAATTATTAATAAACAAACTAAACTAAAAGTACGGGAATTACCCCTCTGAATCCGTTTTCCAAGCCAGTTGAAAACGAACACACAGTAAACGCTGTTGTTTGACTCGACGCTTCAACCCGCATTCAGAGGCTGGCGAGACAGACACCCAATCAATTACATTTCCCCTTCCCTACTAATGAAAACAAGCCATAAAAGATAGTGTCGTATTAGCATGAATCACAGAGCTGTATTTTTTTTGTGCTTCGAATAATACTACTGATTAGTTATTTTTATCGAAGGAATCAGACGAGTAACATTTAGGATTAAAACTTTCTGGAGACATATTAATTTTTCGAATAGTTTTGCAATCATAGCCCCTATTCATAAACTAAGTACGTCTAGAACTAGCCTTGTTATAAATATTTTGACGTCAAACTCATGTATGTACCAACAATATAAACAAGCATGTTTCTGCATTTTGACACAATGTAATTATTTCCCATCTTTTCATAATAGTAGGTTAAGATTTATTCTGATATCAAGTCTATTTACGAGTATATTGAATTAAAAATTATATTATTATTTATTTAAGTCTAAACAACTTCAACTGTCAACCATGATTTGAATAAATAAACTAGACTATACTATTCGCTCGATATGCTCTTGCGATTCGTTATTAGATTTGCCTAACACGAGTTGAAAAGCTCTTTCCAAGCGAATCAACCCTTACTGTTTTTCTCGTCAGCAAAATATGTTCTCTGGATTTTTCGACCAGTCTCAACGCCGCTGAAAGCAAGGGCCTAGGGAAATAAACAAAGTTAAATGACTTGGCTTGTCAAATTTTGAGTTCGCCGTCAGTACCAGATTTAGGTCGGTTTGTTTTTTTTTTCAACTTACCCTCACAAGGCTTATTGAATTCGTCGAAGAAAATGGTAAACTCGTTTTGAACGACGAAAAATCGATTAGGAGGAATTGTGTGTTCGTCTTGATAACGAGGTTTTTATGTAATGAAATAACAAACGATTCTTATTTTAATGTATCGGGGCGCTTTCTGGTAATAATTGGTTAGTATGTTATTCAAAATTATGGCAATGGGATTGAAGGTGGAACATTTTTGTAGACTTTTTTTGTTTTCTCCTCTGAAATACGAAAATTGAAAAGACAAGGAAGTCTTGTGGAAATTGTTTAAACAATTGTTTTTTGACTATTTGTTGGTAATCATCTTTTAAGTAGGTTGATTTTGTTGTCTTTAGTTGGGTTTCTTTTAATAAATCACAATCGGTTTTTTTTAGTTCTTCTGTTCTGGCATTATTATGTGTGGAAAGGTAAGACCACCTAATTAACGAACATTTACATTTTTTTCGTTATCTAAATTTTGCAGAAATTGGAAGGTTTCGGTTTGAAACTAGTTAAAACCTCGTTAGAGTTTGGTAACTATTTACACGATAGTTTGCCTAAATAACTTATTTGAAAAGATAATAATTTAGTACACAATAAAAATTAAATCTCGTATCCAAAATCTTTTTAAAAGTATTTTAATAATTTATTCATAAATCTATCAAAAATGATTCCAAAGGTTATTAACATTTAAAGTACGCTCTGACTTTGGCTTTGTCTGAAGTTAATTTGTTTTAAAAACTTGTTTTGCAAATAAACAGCATAATATCACAGCCAATTAGAGGGTCTAGGTTCCAGGTAGACGAATAACTTAGTCTCCCACAATTAGATCCTACTAAAATTGTACCTAAAGATATATCTTTTAAAATCTTCCTTTCCTTCAAATCAATCCTTTTAAAATCTAAAGAACGTTAAGACTTTGGTTTTGCTCGAAATTAAATTGCTAAAATAACTACATGTCGAACGACAGCTAATTTAACGGTGTAGGCTTAAGTGAAGGTGAATGTGACCTAGGCTTCACCTCAATGAGTAATTTAAGGTTCCTTTCTCATCGGTCAGTAACCAAACTCAAAATTCTGAAACACTTTGAATTAAAAAAAAAAACAGTAACCGCTGGACGATAAGATACTTCGTTGACGCGCAATAGGCTTGTGTCCTGAAAAAATCTAATTAGTCCGTCTATTAGATTAACAAAAAAATATTTGACACGTATTTTTCTTTTGTTACGTAAATCAAAATCGACGAAGATACGACGCTTTTAAAATTCTCAATAAGTCACGTCGTGCTATAATTTTTAGCGCGTTGTGACGTCACGTGCCCCCACTCTCGAGTTTAGATGCGTTTTATCTTTGTCAATATTCATTGATTTACAAAAACAAAAAATACATGTCCATTATTTTCCAATACTCTAACTGACGGACTAAATAGATTTGCAAATTATGATGGTGGAAAGTAGCCTATTTTAAAAAGTTCGGTTATTTATGGAACTGACTTCGTATTTACTAAAGGTTAAAACCGACTTGAAAGAGTTTAAAAACACTTGAACAACTAACAACTACGAGTATTAAAGTAACTACTTGATCATTAAGAGCTGTAGTTTAAAGGGTGCTCCTCACAAACGGTCCTAATGTGACAATAATTCTCAGTCGTAACGGAATTCCTTTATTTGTAATCGCTGCTCAAACTTCTCCAAGCCCAAAGCCATTCAAAGGAGAAACCCCATTTTTATACTTTTCGTGTTTATACGAAAAGTATAAAAATGGGTTTTCTCCTTTGGAAAAAATGCTTATAATGTAGCTAACTACCTACAGTCGATTTTCTTTGCTTTTCTTATTTACATTTATATTATAAGCATAGTTTTACCGTCGTGTGTCACGCAAGCTAAATTGGAAACCAAATCACGGTGTATTTCTTTTAATATGGCGCTTGAAACCTGATTAGCAATCTTTACGAATGCTCCAAATAAAGTATTATTCCAATAAGTTTATTCGAAATAATAACTTGTCTGTGGTGCTTAGATGGAATATAAAGTAAACCCTCCCCTGATCTAGCCAGTTTGGATCTAGAACGGCTAACTTGAGCTCGTCGGCCACTGTTAACTGCAACATGACGAGACAAACGGTCGGACAAAATCTGAGTAGTAGATTCGAGAAGAAGAAAGAACGCTAGGCGACGCCTAAATATAATGCCTAAACATTAAACAGTTACTAAGCGCAATAAAAAACTTATCACCTATTTCAAAAATAAAGCTACGCAACTCATTCACCGATACGTGATGGTTACACCACAACTCCTTCAGATTACCAATACACTTAAAATACCTTAGCCACCTGTCAGAATGTTCGAAACTTACGAGTTGTCTACTAAGAAACGGATGGAAGTGGTTCCTATGGAGACTACTAACATTTGGCACTAACTAACTAGTCGTTGCTTTACTTAACGTTAGTGAAAACAGGCATAAGTATATTGAATAGATGAGTCCCTGCGACAGTCGTAAAAGGGGACTGAAGTAAATGGCCTCTGTTGTGTCAAGTTAGGCACTCGATGCTAGACGAAGGGGGCTGTCCTTTTGCCGTAAAAATCCCAAGTGTTTATTTCGTATATCAATTCGCAAGCGGTAGTGTAACTTACGGACTGTGTTTTACTAAAATCTTGGGTAATAAGCTGTAGGCAGATGTCATTTTATGTTTGAATAGGCTTTGAAAGTGTGACAATACGGTTGAATGACTATCAGAAGAAAGGTCGTACAAATCTTGACACTCCATTTCTCGACGGGCATAATAACAAAGTGACATATTAATTGCCTCGTCAGTCTATGGGTCACAAGTGCGATTGCTGAGCATGAGGACCTAAGTTCGATTCCCACGTCGGGCAAAGTGTTATTGGGTTTTTCTAACAGGAATTCTCAGTAGCAGCCAAGGTGTCTGGATTTGTGCCCGGTTGATAGCAATTCGCTCGCCCCTATTACATGGGATTGGACTTAAACATAACTGGCTATGTGATGAAATGTGAATGTACTGGTACACCTCTGCTTAAACCCTCGGGGTTATGTTATATTAATTGCCTTTCGTTTTTTGACTCCCACAGAAAATAAATCTGGATTTGTCAGAGAAGTCACAAATCACAGTTACGTGCTGAAATAAATTATTCATCTCCAAACACTAAATATGCAAATATCACAGAACGAAATGCCGAAAACACTACGAATATTCAGCAGCACTGAACACTACTGAACAGACGACCTTCGCCAGATATATTGTCTCTTCAACGGAACTTTAAGACTTCCAGCGCTCATTAAATAGCAGGGGTTTCTAGATAGTGATAGAATTCTGTGATAGCAACGTTGCGACGTACTAAAACGGGACACTTTACTAGCATGTAGCCAAACAGACTTTTGCTTGAACACAAATTGTGCTAGCGTTCATTTTGTGCGTTGAACTTATAGTTGGAAGGACGATTTTTGTTTTAAATTAGTGGCTGTGAAGAGGTAGTGTATTAATTTGAGTGCGCAATATTGAAAGCAGCATTTACAGGGCCCAGAAAAGCCGTGCTCTTTTCTATTAGACTAGACGTTTATAAACGTTTCTTTGCACATGCCTTGTCTTAGTCAGGTTCCCATCTCTGTCATGCTCTTGACAGGAATACAACTTAGCCAAAATTCGTGATAACTAACATTTTTAGATCTGGTACTAAGACTGAAGATACGTAAAGATTGTCTATATTCCCTGGCAAAAGCTCTGATTAACCTTCATTGATTTTGATTTTCAGGCCTCCTTCTATAATGCCACTGATATGGTTATGTCGCCTCTTCCGCTGACATTTGCGTCCTCTAATCTCAGAATGTAAAAAACCGGTTTTATACACAACTTTGGAAATACCTATGCTCTGACTGTGATAAACTAAAACTGAAGGTCCGTGCATCAAATCAGTTCCAGCTCCAACCCAAGCCCGATACTTAATCACATCCCCGTAAAAGCACTAGAAAATCTCATCACCGAAATAAATTACAATTAAGCAATGAGTTTCCAACACACACGGTACATTTTCGTTTCCGTGAACAGAAAACCGCTAACCGAATAAACTGTGAACGGAGAACAATCATTATGACCAAATGCGCTCTCTAAAGCTAATGTTGACTAGTTCACGTAACTCTTGTTACGTTGCTAGCGTGTTGATGTGGTGGTACTCTGTTACGAGATAGTTTTAGTCTGTTTTAGGTGCCTAAATTGTGGATTAGGTTTATTCAACACAAAGGCAATTGGTTGCCATGGGTCTCCTACAGAGACTATAGATTTACTTTGGGAACTCGCGCTGTATGCGGCGATTATTACGACTTTTCGCTCGATTGGACAAAAACCTGACCTTCTCTTGGTGGTTAATAGTTGCCTGGAAGCAAAAAGTCGGTGGTTAAAGTATTGCACACGGCAATGTCTTCGCATTGATTATGCTAAGACGTTGGCGTGTGAGCACCACCATCTATTCCCATTCCCTCTCAGGCTAGATCTATAGGCTGATGCCTATGATGTTCCCACTGCAAAGACACAGGCCTCCTCTCTACGAGAGGGAATGTGTTATAATCCACAATAAAGAAATTTCTTGGTGTAAATAATAAAAGACGTATAAATTGGACCTACGTGGATAAGCTACGTCATAACCTTGCCAAAGAGACAATCAAAGTTAGGAACTTCACATATTAGGACCTAGAAAAGAATGCGGTGAACTTTAAAAAATACGTGAATGCCTCTTAGAGTAGTTGCAATCACAGAAAACAGCCTATATAAACAATTTAATGGTAATATCATGAACAGTAAAGTGCAAAATCTAATCAATGAAATAACATCGAAAATTAACCACAATTTACTAACAACGTCTGTTCTGTTGGCTTCAAAAGCACACACAACGCACTAATTTTCAAAATCAAATCAATTGAACGTTGGATTATGATTTCCTGGTACCAAATTGTTCGATTAAGTAGTTAGTAATGAGCGCTGTGTGGAGACCAAAAGCCGTGGGTAGATTTTGAAATAATAATGTATTCGAACTTCTGTTTCAGAGGTACTAGAAGTGAGTGGTTTTTAGAGTAGTTGTAGATACAGGAAAATGGTCTGAAGAGGCTTACCATAAGTTTTTGAGTAATTTCTCATATTTCATTCGATCCTGTTTTTTCTAAGGACCAAATAACTCTATAAGATCAACGTACCTACTACGGGACCTACTAGAAAAGTCAGAAATAACAAAAAAAACCTTTACCAACACCTTTTTCGTAGGAAGTGAAACACTAACTTCCTTCGGTCGAATTTCGATTGTTGGGCGACTACTAGTATTTATAAAACCTTCCCAACGGGTATCGTATTACCCAGTACTACCTGGGTAGTGAAGGTCAGATAGGCAGGCGCTCCAAGTAAAATACTGGTATCAGCTGCATCCTGTTATATATCCTGTCCATAGTTGGGAAAAGGCTAGGGAGATGATGATGCTGAAGAAAAAAAAAACAATTTGAAATAGTCTTCGTTCCACAAGTAGGCTTCTTTGATAGACAAACGTACTGATAGACAATCTATTTACATAAAGTGTCCAATAAATAAATATACCTTTGGGCGTTAATTGGCTACCCTATTTAAAACATATTATTTTAGGATTTTAGAATCTTATTAAATTCCATTTATGGATAGGGTAAAATAAAATTCTATCAAAAGGGGAAAGCCAAGAAACAGTACAAGATAATTAGGTCCCGTTAATAGAACGTTGCAGAGTTAAAAAAAGTGAACAAGTTGTAGCTAATTAGATCGCAGAATACTTAATTAGTCCTGAATATTGATAAACTTTTTTGAACGTGTTCTTGTACCGATACTCAACTAGGAACACTGCAATGTTTTAGCAGTTCATTTGAAAAATCCCTAAGGGCTTACTGTTTCGCAAAATCTGGATAGGTACTATCTTTAAGAGTAGGTACCTAAAAATAGAACACAATAAAATTCTCAAACCATTATTTTCCAGACAAGTAAATAACTTCGTCTGATGGGCAAGAGTGGAACTTGTCTGTGTTTTCAACCTTATTAGTTAGGGCATAAGAGTGAAAAGTGGCAGACCGTCGAACTCGGTAGTACATGCATGGTGACAAACATCGTCATGTCTTGTGATAGGTGGATGGCGGATGTCCATGATGAAATGCATGATCTGCCAATATGACCAATTGTCATATTTTTAACCCACTTCAAAAAAGGAAGAGGTTATTACGTTCGTGTGTATGTATTTTTTTTTAATGTCTGTTACCTGATTTATCTCCCATTTGTGGACCAATTCTCAAAATTCCTTTTTTTTATTTGAAAGAATATACTCCTGAGGTGGTCCCATTTAAATTTGGTAAAGATCTGATGCTGATCTTCGGAGATATACAATGGAACTCTTCAAAAATAGACGGCAAATCTGTCGTGATAGCTGCAATCGCTTGGATGTTTTTAAGTCGGTTTTATTTTTTGCAAAAATGTTTTTAAGTGCCAATTATGTTATTGTAATGGCAGTATAATAGAAGGCACAAAATAGCCACACACCAAAACTGCTTAGAGATTTCGGCTTTATAATAACTGCTATAAATTGATATTGGTTTATCACACCGTGACGTGTGTGGTAATGACATTTTCCATCGCATCACGTTAGGTAGCATTCGTTGATGTGCTTTGGTGGATAAATTTTTAATAACTCTATCACAGCTCGTTATATGTGTAAGGTGTATCTATTCATACACGAAATATTTTCAGGGAATCATCTAACGGCTAAAACGAAGAACGAATATTACTTATCCCAAAAAATATTCTTTTTATTTTTCAATTTCCATTACGCTAGTTTACTACGTCGCCACGTCGAATACCTCCTACTACGTTATTGTAAAGGTTTTATGCAAAATGTCTCAAGAAATTTTGGAATTATAATAATTTCGTAAAAACAAATAAAACTTCTATGGCTTCTTTATAGCCGTTAAATGATTCTCTGAAAATATTTCGTGTTTGAATTGAGGAAGATGATGACATAGCTCAGTATTGTACTCGTACGTAATCACTAAATAGAACTTAAACATTATTTATCAACTGTATTTCCTAAAGGGATAAGTGTCAATCATCAAAAAGGCACCTAAACAAAACTCCGCTCAACCACAAACTCGAATAATCGAAGACCAATGACCAAAGAATTCATCATTTAACGTCTCTTGCAATGTAGACTTAAATTATATCTTTAAAAAAAAAGAAAATTACCCAAGTAAGCTGGTGCATCCATTATAAGAAAGAAGAACATTTAAGAAACTTCCAACCGAGTTTTCCATAACAGTTTCTCTTAAATATAACGGTACTCAACAAAAGAAAATTCCTGTCTACTAAAGTTACTAGATATTACAGGAAGCAAAAAGTAGTTCTATGTACTTAGTGGAACACTATTTGTAATGAGAAAGTCTAGATTTTGTTGGATGATGAATGGTAAGCAAACCATGAGAATCCTACTTCTTTGTACTGCATAAAAGATTTAAACAAAGGAAAAGAAAATTAAAGTAAATCTGGAGTTACGAACTTACCGTGTAATAAGTAAGTTATGTTTTTAATTGTTTACGTAGAATTTTATTGACATTCAAATATCAAGGACAATAAAGGTCACCGCGTATATATAATCACTTACCAAAGTCTATACTAGAATCTCCATCCATCAATGAATTTATAAGGAAATTAAAAAGATTCTTGCTATTTAAATGTTATTATAGTATTCAGGATTATTTAATAGATAATGTAAGGACCTATTGTATTCAGAAATAATGTTGTTGATGTGACAATTTACTGATTAATTGTTTATCTTATATTAATACTTTTAACATTTATTGATAAACACATCTTGAGTTTCTCATTATATATTATATTTTAATTTTAATTATTTAATAACTCTAGTGACATTTTATTTTATTTTATTTTTTTGGTTTCTTTTTGCTAATGTTCCAATATTATTTTCCACGGTGCAACTACCAAAATTATGTTATTAATTAGTGTTGCAATGAATTGTAGAATAAATAATAATGTTTGTGAAACAGTCAAAGCTTGAGAATTGCATGCCTCAAAGCGTAATATGGTTGAACTATTATCTATTTTTTTTAACAACTTTATGTAATTACCCATATTAGCAAATATATGATTTTGAATTTGAATTTGAATTTTAAAGCTATATCGGACTCTAAGCTACAGCTGTGATGTTGTATGAAAGGAAACAGACTACATATAATTACGTACATAATTTTCTGCTTCTTCATTTATTCAAAAAGTTCAAAGCAAAATCAATCAAAATGCTAGTCTATTTATTACCTTTCCTGCCTCAACGACTGAATGGATTTACATGAGGCTCACATGTAAACCCTGGCCTGGGTCCGTAAAAGCTGCACCCCTAGCCAAGTTGACAATCTACAATCGTTAACGCTAGTAGAAAACTATTCAAATGAATGGGAATTACATCATCTCAACGTTAAATCACGTGATCAACACAAAGGAATAGAAAATTCGTAGACAAGTTTACATCGTTCAAAATGATAGAATAGAATGTTATCGTTGCTACAATGATGATCGCTATACTCTTTGGTAGGAACGCTCACCATAGACTAAAGTGTAGGTTTTTTCTACAGACATTAGAGAACGAGCGATCGACTCAGTCGTGTCAACTTGGCTACCAATTTAGCGCTTTCTACAATCGCTTACGCCGAGGCGTTTACGATTAAAGAAAGAGAATCGATACGAAACGTTTGTAACTTGGCTAGGCCAGCTGTTAGCTACTAATATAATAATATGGTGCTAATAATTTGCTTTTGTTTAAAAAAATTAAAATTGAATTTCAGAAACAGTGATCCATATTTTGTTAGTATTACACACAGCTTATATTCTAGTGTTAGTTACATTGATATAATAACAATATTGTTATAACAAAGGACGACAAGGCAGAAAGACATGTTTCCTACCTAATCAACCTCCGCACAAAATGCCTGAAATTTGGATTATAGCTCCCGAATTTTTGAATTGTCTCTTTTGTCTTTACTTCTTGGCTACATCGTTCTCACGTAATGTGCTGTACAATCTCAACATGAATAATGTAACCAAGGTTTTCTTGTCAATTCTTCTCAATATCTACGCTTATAGATCTACGCTTTGGAATGGGAAACTACAGTACTTTCACAGTTATTATGTCTTGTGACTGGGACTGTAGCTTCATTTTGATTTTGCACATGTCTACAGATATTTTTGTTTCAAAATTTCACATTGACAACAGTGACCAGACAATGCTTTTAACAATTCAACCTAATTCAAAGCCCGTAAATAACTACGCACTAATCCGACATAACATCACCATATTAACAAAGATACATGTACAACAAACTCCTAAAATCCTGTTTATTACAAATTTTATTTGTATTTCAGCGGTCATATCCAACGAACGTGAGGCTTGAATTAATTAGATGTTGCCAAAGAGTAGTCAGTCAATGGAGTTCTAAGTATGAAATAAATAAGTAAAATCAAAACAGATGGATACGATGATGATGATGATGATGTGAAGTTTTACTTTCTACTTACATACATAGTTGATTGGAGTTACTAACTTGGTTATTTCATACGGAAAACCCTGCTTTTCTTAAATAATATGCTTCTGACAAGAATTAAAGGTTCAGCGATTGTTGCAAAAGAATTCATGTTCTTACTCATCATTAAAATTTCAATTTTCAAGTCGTCAAAACTTTTTACATCAGTTGGTACTGACAGATTCGCAAGCTTGATAAGCAAGATTCGTTAACAGATGACGAACATTTGCAAGTTAACACTCCACTCGTTCACTACTCTGCGACTTCACCAAATAACGTGAATCCTTGATGACGGGCCCTGGGTAACCGTTGTAAGTTTCTAATTGAACGTCCGCCGAAATTTAAACGAAAATTCATTTTTGTTTTACTGGACCTTTTGAATCACTTATTTAATTAACCAGAAATCGCCTAGTTACCTACTAATCTTTGACTTTAAGTGGTTAAGTAACTAGCTTAGTTGTTGACTGTACTAGGTCTAAGTTGAGTTGGTACTTGAGTTTAATGTTTGACTTTATAAGTATACCGTCATGTTTGTATTAACTTCGGAAGTTTGCTTTGTAAATAGTGAAGTCTATTTGGCGTTCATATTGAGTTGCGCTGGCTCGTTTTTGTTCTGGTGAGTGTAGTTTGAAGGAAAAATCTTATTCAATAGGGTAGATGACACCATAAAACAATAACTCCAAGACATCAATTTCTACAAAAAAAAACGTTATTTTGGGCCTGAAAACCCGATTTATTTTCAATTAATTGCCAAATTAGATTTTTAGTTACTTTTAGTGCACGTCACAGCGTGCTATTGCCATACAAAATCTATGAGAGAACCGCGTTTTGACAGCTCTTAATAAGTAAGTCAGTTGACTGGTGTGTCATCTACCCTATTGTTGGTCAATTACATAACACATTATCGTAACATCACGCCTGTAGTCCCAGAAGAGTAAGGCAGAGGTGTATCTAATCCTACACCCCCATTTTGCCAGTTATGTTTTTATGTCTTGAATGAATGAATGAATTAGGGGCGAGCCTATTACCATTAGATCTACGAGGCAGTCAAGTGAAGGCAGTTTGACAATTAATGATTCTACAAGGTGTCGCTTTGCATCCTGGTCACATTCAAGGAGGTATCTATGCCAGTGATTCTCGACCCGAATCACTACTAAAATGGATAGGTTTTTTTTTTTTAATGACGGAAATCGGTTAGTGTAAACCACCCGTATTTAATCACAGCCCGTCTGTTACTAGCCCCATAACCGCGCCTTCACGCACACAAATAAAGGCACACAGCGACATGTAGCGCGATGGGTGATTCTGTTTATTTTTTCTTGTTATTCTGAAATACTGTCAAAGTTTTACAATTTAAAACAGCAGCTTTATTAATTATTGACCAGGTATAGTAATTTAAATTTAAATATATATATATATATATATCGCTGGACATTAACACACAGCGCCATTTAGTGCCACACTAAGCAACGAGGCTTGTGTCGTGGACACCAGATAGTTGATACATAGATACTTTTTGTTTGTAAATACGTACATATTATACCTACATATAAACATACATGACTCGGAAAGAAATGTCCATGCCCATCACACAAACATTTGCTCCTACCGGGATTCGAACCCACGACCCTAAGAACATAAGGCAGCCTCACTACCGCTGCGCCATTCGGGTCGTCAAATTGATTATTCATGTCTTTTGTGACAAGCTTCTGAATTTTGACTAGGATGCAAAACTACACCTTGTATAACGCGTAATCAACCTATAACATTTCCACTGCTGGAACATAAGCCAGCGCCGCAAATCAACATGTCCCAGAATTAAAACATTGAAGACAGCACCAACCAATTCACCAACCATTAGTTGGTGCTATGTCCTTTTTTTTTTTTTTTTTTCGGATGGGAAATCATCAAATGACTTCTCCCGCTCTGGGCGGAGCAGGAGGGAGTGTCAGACTTTTACTGACTAAAACCCAACCATGTTCCTTCATCGCCCTTTGTGTTCCGGGGTCACGGTATCTCTTTCGAACAGTCCCGCAATCCCGGCAGGCATCGGTCCTTGCGGACCCCTTCCTGTTGCTGACTCCCTTTGAGGCGCGCGTGGAACACGAACGCGCCGTCGACACGGCCTGTCGTCATAAGATGGACGGACGGCGAGCTAGCCCATAGCCCACCGTCCACAGGCCCGCGCCTACGGTGGCCGGGGGCCACGTGGTGGCCCCCGACGCCCGGGGCGTCTCCCGCGGCGGCCGGGACGCTGTGAGGTTCTCTCCCTCTCACGTTCCGCCACCTCCTTCTCTAGCATTAGTGCTATGTCTTCGATGTGCTAATTCTGGGACATATTGAGTTGCTGACGGTGTTTCCCTTCAGTTTTAATAGCTGTTGGGCAACTCGAGAGTTGCGTCGTACAAATCCATCACGTGTACCTACTTGTGCCAATCTTGACCTATACATAACAAAACATCCCGTCTGTAACCCCCGAAGGATAAGGCAGAAGTGTAGTTACCCCACAAAGCCGGCTGGAAAAAAATAAAAAAATATAGATATTATTGTCAGGCATCAAGGCCCATAGGGTGTAAGTATATTTTTAGTATTATTATTACATTACATATTTTTTAGTCGTATTACAAAAAGCAAATAAATAAGTTCACAACCATAAACTGCAGTTTAGCGGTGCTGTAAGCAACACTCACGTCCAAGTTTAGAGCCGAACTTTACTACGTATTATGTAAGCTGGAATACATACATTTTGAAACTTTACCACAATCCCGTGCTTTAGTGTAACTAGCTCTCCAGTGTTCTCTAGTTAGCTAAAATCCCTTAACAAGCCTATCGTCTGAACATAAAACGGGTGCTGTAGGCAGAATAATCCGATTACCCAACATTTAGTTGGGAAAGGTACATTTCTGACCCATTCATTAATATTTTCACGCGAGGAAGTGGAGTTTTTGTTCCATTATTTTAACATTATGTTTGAAATAAAAAAAATTAGGAACAAACATTTTGTTAAAATTACACTTTTTTATAAAAAGGATTAAACCCATTATGATCTTGAAATAATGAAAATGTTTTAGTTATTTTGCAACTTTGTCATGCGATATTTTTAAAGGGTTACTATGTAGGTAATAATCTCGATAACCTAAACTTGTTATAAAAAACTGTTGTTGGATACATTAAGGGTATCGTAACGAGTAAACAATGCCTGCGGGATACAATTAAAATGGACGTTATTAATTATATACTGTTAAAACATTGTACATCTACAATGGAAGTTTTGTTTGTTTTATTTTGTTAGAATAATTTTATTATAATATTTACGTATTATTTTAAACAGTTTGATTTAACAAAGCAAGACCAGGAATGTTTATTTATCAGCATTATCTATTTATTTATGAGCAGAGATCGGAACAGTATAGTATAGTTACCTTCTAATTTAAAACATTTTTATTTGAAATTGTAAAATATTCCCGGATTTTTTAGGGAGGTATTATCCACATGTTATTTAATTCCTTGAGCTGTAAATAAACTCTACCTATTAAAATCCCTGTTTAAGAGCTCCTAAATAAGAAAGAGGCATGCGCCTTGAGCCATATATAAATAAATATCGCTGGACATTACACACATTGCCATCTAGTGCCACACTAAGCAACGAGGCTTGTGTCGTGGACACCAGATAGTCGACATACTACATAGATACTTTTTGTTTGTAAATACATACTTATTATACATATAAACATCCATGACTCGGAAACAAATGCCCATGCTCATCACACAAACATTTGCTCCGACCGGGATTCGAACCCGGGACCCTAAGAACATAAGGCCGCCTCACTACCGCTGCGCCATTCGGGTCGTCAAAAATATTATCTAAAAATATTATATAATATACCAATCTTTATCACAGAATGATGTCTTAAATTGATTGATCGAATATTTGACAAGAAAAGCTTTGCAATAGGCGGTGCTTCTATTTTTGACATGAATAAGAAACTTCTTATTTTTTCCTTCAAAAGACTGGTCTTTGGGGGAAATACCGGGGAGTATGGGATTTCTAACTCACTACAACCACCCTGGTTACTTTCCGCAAATAGAAGGCGGCACAATTTCCACTTAAAAGACCAGTTCGGTGCCCTCTTTGAGCAACACCTGTTATGAATAAGAAACAGCGTTCGTTTTTGCGATAATATAAAACAAAGGTTTAACACCTACGTACAAAACTGTTGTAGTTCCGAAACTTTGAAAACTAATCACGCACAAACATGTTTACTTCCTAAATAAGATAAAATCTATAAAACAACTATTTTAGGACTTAACTAACGAAAACTTTTATTATTATTTTACTTACTTCGTAAAAAGAAGTAAGTTGGAGAGAAAGGAATATTTATTTTCGCGTCTTTTCCTTGTAAGAATAAATACAAACGAATAAGGATTACACAGTTTACAGATTACAAGTAACTTCTGAAACTTTCAGGGCAAGGTGAATGAACGAAAAGAGGATAATTCTTACTCTTTCATTCATTTAAGACACCAGATGGTGGTTCTTAAGGAAACCATAGATACTTAAATTACTTTTATAGGATAAAAACTTATTTACCGCATTTTTGCATAAATATGGAATAATTTTCAAACGAAATTATAAAAACCGCTTCATAACTGTATTTTGATTACAGTTAACAGGAAATCGTTAACACTTCGAGTTGTGAAAACAGAAATAATAATATGTAATTAATATGCATAGTGTAATTAAATTCGGTTTGCGACACCAATAATTAAACGGACAGGAATTTAAAAACAAAACTATAGAAAATTGTCGGATTAATCTTTAAAGACATGTTCAATATTATTCGTGATACATAAGAAATTATCATTAGTACGGTGTTTCATTAAAAACGTCCGTCGTTTAATTTGTTGTATTATTTGTGTAACTACCTCGTTCAGTGGTCGCATAGAGTTTCTTTTAAGCATGAAGATTTGTGTTCGATTCCACACATACAGACACTGAGAGGCAGAGACAGTAAACGAATTCGAAGTTTTTTCTTAAAACTCTAACTCGTCTACTTCATACATTTATTTTATCGAATACAGAATTTCAGTGCAAAGTCACTTGAGTGATTTCTAAGGCAATATGACCGTTTGCCGGGATAAATTCTCTAAACTGTTTTATTATAATGTTTGCTAGTTACTAAGAATTAGCCATTAGACCGTGTTATCAAAGTTATGTTGCGACTACTGGAGAGTAAAGTAACGCATTGCCATTGGCAAGCGTAGCGTGCGAGGCCTCAGCTAAATGGATCGATGGTTATCAAAGATGGTTGGGCAGTCAGGATTTAAAAGGTAGAAATCAAGATATTGTCCATGTAAGTATGACAAACGAGTCTCGTTTAATCTCAGCCACGTATAAAGAAAGAAATATCCTCCTCTTTGCCAATCCTTTAGTCGTCTTTTAAAACCCCTACAGGAGGATATAGTTTGGCTTACAAACATCTGAAGCTACATCTCTTTTCTTTGGAATTCACGCTTACCTAATCGGCTTTGAATTTTTGTCACGCGGTAGAAAATCTGAGACTAGACTAAAAATAATATATTCCATTCAATACAACAAAGCTTCATACGGACCTGTTACTACTAAAACTATTTTATTTTAGTCTATGTATCTGTAGGTTCTAATGAAAAAGAGAAAGAACTTTTTTTTTTCGTAGCCTGCACTTTCCCGTTCCTGGGCAAAAGCCTCCCTCCGCTCCTTTCATTTCTCGCGAACCTGCGAGTCCTCCTTTCAGGTCTAACTTAGTACACAGTTGTCTTTGTAAGTGGGCGCTGTCAGTTGGGACTGGTAATCTCTTAGCTGCCACGGTTAATTTTAATTACCTTATTTTTAAATTGTTGATCTAATCTTTTACTCTGGACGCTCTTAATGTGCACGTCTTTCTACATCGTTCTCACATATATTGCATAATCTCAAAATTAATAATGTAACCAAGATTTTGTAACAACATTTTGATTAAAAGAGTGTCCATGGAGTTTCTTGCCTGTTCTTCTCCATAAAGATCTACGCTAGGGAATGGGCAACTACAGTACTTTCTCAAGTTGTTATGCCTTGTGCTTGGGACTGTAGCTTTGTTTTATTTTTTTTTGTATTTTTGACATCCAAAAGTGCCGTAATGGTCTAATTGAAATAAATGCTTTGAGTTGAGTTTTTGAGTTTGAGTTTGGGTGTCGCCTAAAGACATCTCACACATTGCAATATAATGAAGATAAACTGAACTAATAATCATCATTACTGGCAGTTTGACCAACTGCTGAGTATATGCTTCTCCTTATTTCCCAGGTATGGTCGAATCCCATCCAGGGAGGCATAGATGAACCAAGTCATTCGTATTGCGATTGCGACTTTCAACAAGATTGATGTAAGCTTTTCGACAGTATGTGTTAATTCAACATACACTTCAATCAACTTATCAGTGCAGTCGGGGAAACAAGGAACTATTAATGTACCGAGTTTGACATGTCGATGTATTTTTTCGCCACCTTGAACTTCACACTTAAAGTGGTGGTCACAGTTCACACTGTATTTTTCACTTTTCTATCATCATTTTCGCTAAAGAAAGTCATTTGGTGTAGGGCCTTAGGTCTTCACGCCAATCTGCTGTAGGTCTTTCACCCATTCCAAAGGAGTACCAATTATTTATTGTTAGCTTGGCTAAAGTAGCGTTTTTAAAATTAATGGTTATCTACGTAGATGATTAGTATTCTACATAAAACACCAATAATCTTAAAAAAAAACTTAAAATATTTTTTAACCATCCCCTCGACCCCTCTAACAGTGTAGGCCCTAACTCAAATTATCTAGGCATAGGCAGAGTTTTCATGTTTTTTCGAAAACCTTTTAATAAAGACGTATTCTGTATAAAATAGTTTACCGCCTACAAGCTAGTGAAAGACACAGATCCCAGTGATAATGGGGTCATGGACATCATAGACGTGAATAATGTAAACGGTTAGCACTAAGAGCTCGTTCATTATTTACTACCGGTTTAGTTAAGTGACGGCTAACGGAATTGGCAAAGGTAAGTTGATCTCTTACTTTGCTAGGGAAAGGTAGATTATGTCTACGTAATCCGCCTTTATTTAACCTTTGTTAAGTCCAATAGTCTTTTGGCGTAAGTTTTATGATGTGACAGGTTTTCTGTAAGAGTACAACGCGGCGTGAGGTTTTGGGTTAGATTTCCAGGTAAGGCAAAGTGTTTTTGGGTTTTTCCATCAGGAATTTCTCAGCAGCAGTCACGGAGTCTGGATTTGTGCCCGGTTGATGGAAATAGGCTCGCCCATCATTTCATTGGACTTGAACATAACTGGCGAAAGTGGGTGTACTATTAGGTACACCTCTGTCTAACTTATCAGGGGTCAGGCGTGATGTTATGTTATGTGCAGTACACCTCGTAATTTTTATTAGGTACAGGTGTTTATTTTCGTCGAAACAATTTTTTTTTCTCAGGTTATTTCTGTAAGTCCTTCTAAAAAGTTCGCCCTAAGCCCCCCTTGGCCCCCCTTAGGGCAAACTTGAGAGGGCGAATTAGGGGAGATTTTTGTCGGGACGGTCAGTTCCTGAGAATCCTTCTTATGGCATTTTAGGTCAGAGGGGTTAATAAAATCGGAAGTTTATTTTCGACCATTGGTCGAAAATAAACTTCCGATTTTATTAAGGATTTTTTAGGAGGAAGGAACTGGAATAAGTCATATTTTTTCTTTCCAAGAATTTTGATCTCGTAAACAAGATTGAGGTGTGGCTTCAAATTTTTCAATGTGCGGTCGACCTAGATATTTGGTTTACATTTTACAATGTTAATTTGCATGTTAAAATGTTAACCAAATAGCTTGGTCGACCGTACTTTAATTGCCATTCTTTGTAACAATTGCGAGCTACTAAAATCATGAGTGTGAGAAAAAATCTTTCTCCGATTGTAATCACTCAAATGTTCGTTCAAATGATTAAACTTGTGAAGTTTCTGAGTAAATAAACAAATACTGGCTCTTTTGTTGATAAAAAATCTGCTCAACATCAATTTCCTACAAAATATTTTTCAATTTTTAAGCACTGAAGTGAAACTTTTAACTTATAACAACGATATTTGGTTTCTTGAACGAAGTAAGGCCCTAAAAACCATAATGACTGACATTAAAGAACCGAACCAACTCGACGAAACTTTCAATATTATAGTAAGTTTAATAACCAGCCATCATTAGTATTTATACTGCTTTGTTTATGTGAAATTAAAACTGGGAAAAAAGGGAATTTTAAAAACACAACAAAGAATTGTTGTGAAAAAAATAACAAATTGGCCTAAACTCAGACATGTACGTAGATTGGCAATCATAACTCAACATAACACAACCGATCTCTAGGGATAGTATATTCTGTCCCAGAGTTTACACGTTTTCAACTTCGCATAAATATATAAACGTGTACAAAAGTTGAATACAGTAACTTTAGGGACTTACAAGCGGCGTAGCGTCGTAGCTGCATCTCGTAACACAGTAATTTCACCGTAGCACGTGTCTGCGAAAACGCTACGCCATTTCAATTGTTGAGTTTTGCAGCAAATAAGTTTAGCAAAATAATTTAGTGTCTACTTAATAATAGCCGCACGGGTCAATCTTTAAGGTTAAGCAACGCTTACCAAGGTCAGTCCGTGGATGGGTAACCAATCAATACATACCGAAACACGGAGGAGTGTCACGTTAAGCCATAGGGTACTGGCTGTCATTTGTAGATTTTTTACAGTCGTTACAAGTAGGTATTCAGAAAACCTGAAAGTCTGAGTAATATTAGACTTACTAAGAGGTATCGTATAAACCCAATAACTGGGTTGTGGTGGTCAGATAAGCAGTCTCTCCATGTTAAATGCTGGTATTAAGCTGCAACTGATTACCGTTAGACTAGAAGCCAACCTCAACATAGTTGGGAAAGACTAAGCAGATGACGACTAAAGAAAACTGACTTATAATAATTCAGTGGTTCATAACGTTTGTGTTGAATAATACCTGAATCCCCGAAAACAAAATAAAATGCTCAGTGTTGAGTGTAATCCCGTTTGGGGACCGCGGATAGATTGGCTCGCTTCGCCTCGTGAAAAAATATTGAAAGTTTATGTCCACAACGATGTTAGAGCTGAGTCCCGTTTAAATAATAAAGGCTCGGTGGATATTGTACTTGTATTTGTAAGGGATTTATTTTTCTGTATTTATATAGGTTACGGATTAACCTGGATGGTAAACAAATGTGTTTTAAATCGGTTTTTATACCAATTTGGTTTTTATTGTAATTTGTTGTTTACATCTGAACCTGTGGTCGGTTTTTCAGGCCACCTGCTTGTAACAATTTTATATAACGTTCTACGTTTTGTTCTGTTGAGTCTCTAGGTACGTTCAAAAAGTGGCTCAAGTATCTAAAAGCAGCCCCAAGAGATGCTTGAATAATCACTCAGTCTGTCAACCATTCTTCAAACAAAGTCTTATAAATCGTAACATAATACAACGTGTAAACGGACCCTTCACGAAGCCGTCCACCAAGCATTCTGTACATCAAACTAACTCAACGCAAAAATTATTGCTGAGAAACGACTTTTTTTTGGGTGACAAATCACGTTTTACGTTGTCGTAGAGGTATTTAAAGTAAAGTTACAACGTTTTTTTAAACCTGTGAAAAATTTGGAACTTTGGCCCCCAATATATGTCCGTAATTACAAGCTTCCCAGGTATGTTCCAGAACAAAAAAATATCGCAATGACGTGGAAAATAAGTACCTTTTAGCTTCGTTAACGGTATTTTCAGACCCTTTATACAAATTCCTTTCTTTGCATGATTGTTTATACTTCCTAGTTCCCACTATAATTTGTATTTAATGATTACCTACTATGCAGTAACAAAAATTTTTCTCATCTAAAATTGCTGTGTCACAAAAGTTGTGAAACCGCAGCACGAAATGATGTAAAAGAAAGTTTACAACTTTTGTTGGGTAGTATCCAAAATGGCAATACTTGTAAAGAAAAACTTTTTCAAAGAAATTCCGTTTTGAAAGTAGTACATAGTTTTTTCTTGTCTGGCCTTATTGCTTTTTACGGTAACCAATCACACGTCGAAAAATGTCTCTTGCGGACGCTTCCCACTGAGCACAAAATGGCCGCACTGGCAGCGTCTAAAGATGGCGACTTCTAATATTATTGGCGCCAAAAGTGCGTCGAGTGGACAACTTGTTTCACGGACCACATTCAAAGCCATCATCGTCAGATTCTACTTCTTTGCTATTTCGAGTATAACATGATATGATTGTTTTTTACACTTTCCATAAGTTTTTATACTAGTGTCCATCTAGCAATGCTCCTGGGTGTCTCCATGTTCTGTGTTGAAGTTGAAGAAGAAGTTTGTGTTGAAGTGTGTTATGAATCGTATTTTTACAAGATTAAATTTTGCTCTAGACACAATTCTAGACAAAACTATTTAACTATAAATGTTGAAATATTTTGATCAAACATAATATTCTTATCCTGTCATAAATCAAGAAACATTGTTGTCTCACAGAAGTTTCTGAAAATAAAATCTTTGTCTTTTACATAATGTAGAATCTTATTTTACATTACCTACTTGCAAAGATTCTGTCTCTTGGTATGTAGTTATTTTTCCGGACGCTCATTCGATTTTGGATGAATGACATTTTGCAGGAAAGCAGAATGCACGTATGAGCACTTATAATAGAGGGTTTTCTGTCTAAAAATGAGAACTTACAGCTCCAATGTAAGTACATTTGTACAGTATAGCAAGCATAATATAATTTTAAGTTCAACCTCCACAATAGGTACTGTCGCTCGTTTTAAAAATAAAACAACTGCAAGTTGCAACCACAAAACAAGCTTTTACAGATTATTTCGTATTTTATTTAAATTTTAACACCCGCATCTCGTGTGTGGTGTCTACCGTAACCACGGGTACATTGTATGTTCGAGGAAATGTCGTTCCGTTTCAGGTGACCAAAATAATGAACAGAAAATTAAAGAAAAACAGAATTAAATTACTTTAGTTGCTGGGGACACCCACACAATTATGTGGGAGTAATTTGGGATGGGAAAATGCAAAAAATATAGAAGGAACCAGTAGGAAAACTCTCCTAAATAGGTTAATCTTTTTACGTATCTACCAAATATTTAGGAGGATATTTGATAAGGATCGTAGGAGGGGGTGATAAGTATACACGTGTGACATGCAAGTTCGTTAAAAGATTTTTTTAACGTTTTTTGTTTACATCAAAATAAATATAACTTTTGCGTATTTACACGCATGATGTTATGTTATGAATATATTCATAACATCATGCCTAAAATGTAAGAGGTGTACCACAAACAGTAAAACCACATTTCGCCAGTTATGTAACAACTCCATGTGTGTCACAAATCCAGACTTCGTGGCTGCAACTGAGAAATTCCTGATGGAAAAACCCAATAACTCTTTGCTCGACCCGGAAATTGAACTCGGCACTCGACCAACGAGGCAGTTTATTAACATAAATTTGATTAGATCACATAATTCAAATGTTCGTAAAGTGTTGCAATAATAATCACCATCTCATATTTTCCGCACGATAAACTAAAAGAGGAAGTTTGGCTTAGCGAGAACCCGGAAAACGATTGCACAAAATGATTTACAAAGATACCAATGATTTACAAAGATACCCAAGTACCCGACTCTCAATATAACTTTCGATAATCGATAACATTAATCGAATATTCGGCAAAGAGGAGGATAAGCGAAAACATTATTGTTTCCTTGTTATTTTTGGGTAACTTGTCCGAAACTTTTTGGTTACGTAAGGGACCACTTACCACCACTCATTTGATTACATGTCGAATTGTTTTCGTTTGCTTAATTTTGTTCAACTTTTGTATTTTGTTTTTCGAGACATTTGTTAACCGACTTTCAAAAATCGGTTATCAATTCGTCTGATTTTTTATTTTTTTATTCGAAATTAGAGTCAGTCTGTTACATACTTTGTGACATTGAGAGGGTATTGTTTACCTTATAGAGCGCTTAATCCGGCAGATGTTGAACTTGTGATAATGATGCATAAGCTAAAGCCTCTTCTTTGTCCTCATCTCTCTTCTGTTTTCGTTTTTGCCGTTTTATTGGGTCCGTGGCTTAGGCCCCCTGTATCGAGGCACCCGTGGCCGACGCCCTCGATTCGATAAATTTAATTCAAAGCAATTTTTTATCAAATGTACTGCACAGGCACAAAAATCATCATCACAATCTTAACTAAAAATATAGTTACCATCATCTACCTAACCTTTAAACTGTATTGGGGTCGGCTTCCAGTCTAACCGGATACAGCTGAATACCAGTATTTAACATGGAGCGACTCTCTATCTGACCTTCACAACCCAGTTATTAAAAAAAAACTAGTTAATAATAGTCTCCCCACCAAGTTAGCACAGGATCCTCGAGGTCGAAAACTTTTTTTTTGTTCCTGCACCGAGAGGCTCTTCGAGATCGACACTATGTAGGCAAGCATATTATAAGTTGGGGGATTACATTGATGATAAAAATGCTTGGCTAAATGCTGGTCCTGCTCCACAACCAAGGGGGCAAATTAATTGATTGTTCTGGTCGGGCATTATTTGAGTCCATCGACACGTAAAGAAGAAGATGAAGAATTGATTCCCATGTTAATGTATTGTGGAAGCTGCAGAAGATTGTAAAAATATACTTGCATTATATAGATTCCAGTTCTTTGTATTATATAATTTCATTGCACATATGTGAGTACTTTGTACTGTTCAGCCACCATTTACATTTATTTATCTTTCATTGACTTGAATATGCCTTGGTAGCTGAGAGATTGTCATGCTCACTCAAATGTCTCGCTGATGGTGGCGGGTGTGTCGGGTCATTTAGTTCCCTTCAATATGGTTGAGTTGAATGGCGCCGGTACATGCGTCATGTTTGTGAACGGGCGCTGTCAGTTGGGACTGGTCATCTCTTAGCCCAAGGTTCATTTTAATTACTTTATTCATAAATTGTTGATCTAATCTTTTACTCTGGGCGCTCTTAGTGTGCACGTCTTTCTACATCGTTCTCACATATATTTATAATCTCAAAATTAATGATGTGACCAAGATTTTGTAACAATATTTTGATTTTAAAAGAGTGTCCATGGTGTTTCTTGCCCGTTCTTCTCCATAGAGATCTACGCTAGGGAATGGGCAACTACAGTACTTTCTCAAGTTATTATGCCTTGTGACTGGGACTGTAGCTTTGATTTTCTTTTTTGTATTTTTGACATTCAAAAGTGCCGTAATGGTCTAATTGAAATAAATGCTTTGAGTTTGAGTTTGAGTTCGACAACTTTTTATTTTTTGTACCTGCCGATGACTGTACTAAAAGAAAAAGCACAAAAAACAAATGAATCGGATCGGGGGCGTCGGCCACGGGTGCCTCGACCACTGGGGGCCTAAGCCACTTCTGTTGTGCACAATCGAAACTTAATTTAGAGCTGTCAAATTTAGTTGGAACTAATATTTCCACACAAATGAGGGGTGCACGTAAAAACATGTCGACTAAAAACACGGTGAAGCGCAAGGCATAGACTAGTTTGACATCTCTAATTAGTTCATAGCTCTAGCCGTCCTTTTCTCGCACTACTTTTTGGTAAAAGATAGCAATAGCCTAAATTAAGTTTAGTTTGTGCACAACAGAATCGACACTATTATCAGTCTTAAAGAGATCAAAATAAGGTTTTCTTTTGTTTATTATTCCTCCACGTGAAAGCATTATACCATCTCATTCTCTCTCTCTCTTATAGTATGGCATAATTTCGGTCCATAGCCTGTTAATCTTTCTATCTTATAACGTTGGCTTACCCTCCACACGTCAATTTTCCCCGACAACTCAAGTAAATCGTCGCAATTTCCCGAAAATGAGGAAGAACGCATGAAATGATACTTGATAGAAGGCAGTATTTCCCTCTTCCTTTGTTAATTAACGTCTATCGCAACTTGCCTTAATTACATCCTCTTGGTGTTCCTGTAATCTTCATCGTTGGTGTTCTGGAAGATTTTTTATCAGTAAATTGGTACTTGTTACTACTGTGTTACTTTGTTTATCTTTTCAGGAAAAAATCTATAATTGGGTGTCATTGGCAGTCTGGTTCCACCCACTGCTGATTAGAAACCTTCTCCCTTTTAAGAATTACTGTTTTCGCCCGCGCCAAATTCGGTAATTATTCCACAGGATAATACTACCATGATAAAAAAAAACTTTATGTTAATCCACATTATAAAGTATCTGTGTGCTAAATTTCACCCAAATCCGTTCAACCATTGGACTTCCAAGTCATATGGTCTCAAGTTCGAACACAAAAACCTCTATTTTTTCGGGTATTACCCTATTTCGCAGAAAGTAATTCCATAGATTTTTGTTTCGTAGAAAATGTTTCATAATTATAATATTTGTTTGTTATTTTTATTTCCAATATTATTGTTTTAACGACTATTTACTTCAGTGAAACTATGTTTCACAGAAACATAATTCAAAGAATTTTAAAATCTCATTTTTTATTTAACAAACTTATCATTCAGTAGAATTATTTTTATAACGAATATTGTTTTTTCGGTGTATTTTTCCATGGTATCTTATTTCAACGAAAATGCTATCCCCTTCGTGTCAGGTCACTTCAAACCCTGCAAACAGAAATATTGATTAAATATCCATTAGTGGACAGGGATTTCGAGGTTCATATTTTTTTTTGTAGATAGTACACATAAATGGAAAGTTTTTACGAATTTTCCATAATCGGATGCCCACGGTTTACGAGATTTAATTCTTTAAGTTTTTATACGAATTGGAAAATAGCACGCCATTTGCACATTTTTAGCACAGATAACTAGTCAGATTTTTAGGTTGGATAAATTGTCATTTCGCTCTCGGGTGCCAAACCCGCAGCAGAATGACACTGGCGCGAGACGGGCGACAACTGTCTCGCGAGCGCGACAGTATCATTTATGGGTGGCATGGGCACCGGGCCTTAGGCCGACGAAGAGGCTGGCGGAGGCCCGGCACTTCGGAAATAGAAGTCAAAGAGTGTTATATAATATGCGAGGGAAGCGAGCGGGCGTCATGGAGTCGTAGCAGCTTCTAAACCTCAAAACTTTAACCATGAATATTTCCATAACCATGGCCCGGGCATCAATAATAAAATAGTCCAAGTAAAATTATATTCAAAGGTCGTATTAGTATTGAAACATTGTATTTTATTTGAAACAATAATCTATGATTTAAATTTCTTCGAAGTAAATATTCTGCGAATCGATAAAAAGAGATTTTTTTATAGTAATATGAATATTGTAATATTATATTTTATTGGAAACAACAATGTATGATTTAAATTTCTTCGAAGTAAATATTCTGCGTATCGAGTATTCCGTGAAACGATAATAATATATGAGATTTTTTTATGTGAAACGAAATTTTGTGAAACTATTTTCTATAAAACAGTGTACAACCATTTTTTGGATTAATATGCGTATTATATAATTACTAGCTGTTGCCCGCGGCTTCGCCCGCGTAAAGTTCGGTAACCGTCCCACTGGATTATATTAAAGGGATAAATAGTGTCCTACGTATTAATCCAGATTATGAACTATCTATGTGCCAAATTTCATAATCATCACAATCACCATCACTATCACAATCACCATATTTATCACAATCATCACAATCACCATAGTTATCACAATCACCATCACTGTCACCATCATCATTATCATCGTAATCACAATCATCATCATCACAATCACCATCACTAACAAAGTCACAATCACTATCACCATCACCATCGCTATGACCATCACAATCACCGCTACAATCACAATCACCATCACAATCACCATCACAATCACTATCACAATCACCATCACAATCACTATCACAATCACCATTATCGTTATCATAATCTTAATCATCGTAATCATAATGATTATCATCGTAATCACAGTCATCATCATCACCACAATCACCATCATCGTTATCACACTCATTATCATGGTAATCGCAATCATTATCATCGTAATCACAATCACCATCACATTCACCATCACCATCACATTCACCATCACTATCACAATCACCATCACTATCATAGTCACAATCACTATAACTATCACCATCACAATCACCATCACCATCACAATCACCATCACCATCACCATCACCATATCAATCACCATCACCATCGCTATCACCATCACAATCACAATCGCCATCATCGTTAGCACAATCACTATCATCATTATCACAATTATTATCATCGTAATCACAACCATCACCATCACAATCACTATCACTATCACAATCACCTTCATCGTTATCACACTCATTATCATGGTAATCGCAATCATTATCATCGTAATCACAATCATGATCACTATCACAATCACAATCACCATCGTCGTTATCACAATCATCATCACAGTAATAACAATCATTATCATCGTAATCACAATCATCATCATCATTATCACAAACACCATCACAGTCACAATCACAATCACCATCACCATCACTATCACAGTCACAATCACTAAAACCATCACAATCACCATCACCATCGCTATCACCATCACAATCACCGTCACTGTCACTATCACAATCACCATCACCATCACCATCACAATCACAATCACCATCATCGTTATCACAATCATCATTATCATTATCACAATCATCATCATCATTATCACGATCACCATCACTATCATTATCACAACCATTATCATAATCACTATCACTATCACTATTACAATAACCATCACCATCGCTATCACCATCACAATCATCGTCACTATCATTATCACAATCACCATCACCATCACATCACCATAACAATCACAATCACCATCATCTTTATCGCAATCACCATCATCGTTATCACAATCACCATAACTATCACAGTCCATTCACCATCACTATCACAATCACTATCACCATCACCATCACTATCACAACCACTATCACTATCACAATCACTATCACGATCACCATATTATCACAATCACCATCACTATCACCATCACCGTCATTATCACAATCACCATTGCAATCACCATCAAAATCACCATCACCATTACTATCACAATCAATATCACCACCACTGTTATCACAATCATCATCATCAGTATTACAATTATCATCATCGTCATCACAATCATCATCATCCTTGTCACAATCATCATCATCATTATCACAATCATCATCATCGTTATCACGATCATTATCATCATTATCACAGTTATCATCATCGTAATCACAATCATTTTCATCGTAATCTTAATCATTATCATCGTAATCACAATCATCACCATCATCATCATTATCACAATCACCATCATCGTTATCACAATCATCACAATAAATCAACAATAACCCTGTACAGAAGTTGAATCCGCCATCTTCTGGATCTCAAAATAAATGCCATTTTCGTAATATGCACCCCTGATAATCTCGGTATCGACACCCATATTGATTTTTAGACATTTCAACCCCATCGCACCCCAACAGGGAATGAAGGCATTTCAGGTCCGCCACATTAAATCTTAAAATCGTTGTTTTTGTAACACACGTCACCCGACCCGTTACACCATACAAACAATACCGATGTTGATTTTCAGACTTTGTTACCCCATTTCCCCCTTTAGGGGTTGAATTCTGAAAACTCATTTATCGATAGGAGTACTCGTGTGAAGTTTCGAATTAAACAGTCTTACCTAATCTTGTTTCCCCATGCAAACATTTGACTCCCGTTTAGGGGGTGACTTTTGAAAAACCCTTTCTTAGTGTACCCCTTAACCTCATAAGGAACGTATGTGCCAAATTTGGAATCTCTAGACTCAGCGGTTTGGGCTGTGCATTGATTTTTAGACTTTGTTACCCCATTTCCCCCTCTTAGGGGTTGAATTCTGAAAAACCCTGAAACTCATGTCTACTCATTTATCAATAGGAGTACTCCTGTGAAGTTTTTAATAAAATAGTCTAATTAATCTTTTTTCCCCATACAAACTTTAGAGCCCCGTTTCACTCCCATAGGGGGTGACTTTTGAAAAACCCTTTCTTAGTGTACCCCTAAACCACTTAAGGAACATATTTGCCAAATTTGGGATCTCTAGACTCAGCGGTTTAGGCTGACAATTGATTTTTAGACTTTGTCACCAAATTTCCCATCCTATCATTTCTCATTCCTTATCTTTTCATTTGGGTTGAATTCTGAAAAACCCTGAAACCCGTTTCTACTCATTTATCAAAAGAAGCACAACTGTGAAGTTTCGAATAAAATAGTCTAACTAATCTTGTTTCCCCATACAAACTTTGGAGCCCCGTTTAACTCCCTTAGGGGGTGAATTTTGAAAAATCTTTTCTTAGTGCACCCCTAGACCACATAAGGAACCTACTTGCCAAATTTGGAATCTGTAGACCCAGCGGTTTGGGCTGTGCGTTGATAGATGAGTCAGTCAGTCAGTCAGTCAGTCAGTTTCTTCTTTTATATATTTAGATTAAAAACTCTGACACCAAGTTTGGCATTCATCACAAGAAACATAAAAAAATGTTTGAAAATCAAGGCCCTTCTGCATTGAGTAACAAATGTCTTACATGAAATTAGAAATAAAATATTCAAGCGGGTTCTCTGATCTTCGGAAAAGAGCCTATTCCAGCTACACTGGGTAATATAATCGGATAAAAAATCGTCGATACATCATTGTTATAATTAGATATTTGTTGATCGATTTGGGCTAGAAAAAGACTAAGTTCTCGACGGAAAGGAGGCTTGAGTAAGATAAAACTAATATATCAGCATGAACTAAAATAATAACGTTAACTTTCGCAATTTGATCGAATTTAGTAGGAACTGGTCTAATAATCCAGGTTTCAGAACGTGGGTAGCTGCGAGTATTAAATAGACGAGACTTTTTGAGATGATTAATATTTTTACTACATCTTAATATATATAAATCTCGTGTCACAATGTTTGTCCTCAATGGACTCGTAAACCACTTAACCGATTATAATAAAATTCGCACACCATGTGCAGTTCGATCCAACTTGAGAGATAGGATAGAATAGAAAAAAATAAAAAGTCCACCCGTGCGAAGCCGGGACGGGCAGCTAGTATGTTATATAATCTTCTAAATACAACATAATATCACGCTTGTAATCCCCGAAGGTTTAGGCAGAGGTGTACCTAATAGTACACCCACATTTTGCCAGTTATGTTTAAGTCCCATGTAATAGGGGGCGAGCCTATTGCCATCAACCGGGCACCAATCCAGACTTAATAACACCCAGCAATCTAGACAAATTTAATAATAATTTAATTAACAAGTTAAGTATACAGGGTCATATTAGAAACAATGTAAATGTATTTTATGAAGAATTCTTTTCGGTAGTGCACACCGAATTTAATAATACTTTAAAAAAGAAATCTAAAACTATTGGCCCAAAGTTTATTTTCAGTGACTGGGCAACACAAGGTATTAGGAAAAGTAGGGAACGATTGTTTGAGCTGTACGGCCTTAAGCCTTACATCAACACTGAAGCTTTTAATAAATATGTTGCTACTTACTCGAAAATTTTTAAAAACACTTGCAAGGTAGCCAAATCCTTATTCATTATCAACAAGATTAAATCAGCCGACAACAAAATAAAGACGGTTTGGAAAATTATCAACAATGAAACAAATAGAAATAAAAAACAAAGTAATGACTTCACACTAAAGACATCGCGTGGCCTTGTGAGCTCCAACAATGAAGTTGCTCAAGAATTTGTAAATTTCTTTACCAGTATCCCACTTAAAACTACAGAAACCTTAAATTCCTCTGCCTTGCTCTCTATTGATTTATTGAAAGCGAACGTTTCAGCCTGTCCAAATGAATTTAAATTTCAGCATATAAACCCCTTAACAGTCATAAAAGGTTTTAAGCAAATCAAGATCAAATTAACGGAAGATCTATGGGGTATGTCTATCAAAGCTTGTACCTCAATTATTGAGACTGTAGCGCCGTATTTAGCCTCAATATTTAATTTGTGCGTGGATCAAGGGGTCTTCCCAGATCTAATGAAATTCAGTAAGGTAATACCGCTTTTTAAATCCGGGGACAGTAAGGACACCAATAACTATAGGCCCGTATCCGTGTTGCCGGTTTTCAGCAAAGTGTTTGAAAAGATAATGCTCAATCAAATGCTTAACCATTTCAACACCAATAAAATATTACACGAGCAACAGTATGGTTTCACCAAAGGACGTTGTACAACTGACGCCGGTGTCACTTTATTAAAACACATATTTACTGCGTGGGAAGAGGCACAAGATGCCATAGGAATCTTCTGTGACCTTTCGAAGGCATTTGATTGTGTAAATCACGAAACCCTGATCTTGAAACTTGAGCATTACGGTTTAGGTAAACTTGCGCTCAGTTTAATAAAATCGTATTTGAATGATAGACAGCAGCAGGTACAAATAAATGGAGTCAACTCAATGGGTTTAAAAGTAAAAATGGGTGTACCACAAGGTTCGATATTGGGTCCCTTCCTCTTTTTAGTGTATATTAATGACCTACCCCATTTATTTAACAACCATCCGCATATGGTGTTGTTTGCTGACGATACTTCTTTAATATTTAGGATAAACAGACGTGCCACTAATCTTGACGACGTAAATAACGCCCTACTGCAGGTCCACAATTGGTTTACCGCCAATAATTTAGTACTAAATGGAAAAAAGACTAAGTGCATTAGATTTGCTCTACCAAATGTCAAAAGTAGTGATTGTGACATAATATTGAATCAAGAGAAACTAGAATTTGTCGATAAAACGGTTTTCTTGGGAATCACGCTCGATTCAAGGTTACAATGGGGTCCTCATTTAACATCTCTTGCAGGACGGCTGAGCTCAGCAGCATATGCTGTTAGAAAAATCCGTCAATTCACTGATATTGATACCGCGAGGCTAGTCTATTTTAGTTATTTTCATAGTATTATGTCATACGGTATTTTACTATGGGGACGGGCTGCAGACATCGAGTCTATATTTATTCTGCAGAAAAGAGCCATCAGAGCCATTTATGAATTACGTAGACGCGATTCTCTAAGAGAACTGTTTAAGGAAATTAATATCATGACAGTACCTTGTCAATACATCTATGAAAACATCATGTACGTTAGGAAAAATCGGCATTTATTCAGTAGAAGAGGTGACAGACACCACTATAACACTAGAAATAGGGACCAACTAGTTCAGCCAGGTTTCAGGCTTGCTAAAGTAGATTCATCTTTCATGGGGTACTGTTTGAAATGTTACAATAAAATACCTCCCCACATTCTTCAACTGAACGAGACAAAATTTAAATCTTGTATAAAACGCACACTATGTAGGCAAGCATATTATAAGTTGGGGGATTACATTGATGATAAAAATGCTTGGCTAAATGCTGGTCCTGCTCCACAACCATAGGGGGGGGGGGGCAAATTAATTGATTGTTTGGGTCGGGCATTATTTGAGTCCATCGAAACGTAAAGAAGAAGATGAAGAATTGATTCCCATGTTAATGTTTTGTGGAAGCTGCAGAAGATTGTAAAAATATACTTGCATTATATAGATTCCAGTTCTTAGTATTATATAATTGCATAGCACATGTGTGAGTACTTTGTACTGTTCAGCCACCATTTACATTTATTTATATTTCATTGACTTGAATATGCCTTGGTGGCTGAGAGAATGTCATGCTCACTTAAATGTCTCGCTGATGGTAGCGGGTGTGTCGGGTCATTTAGTTCCCTTCAATATGGTTGAGTTGAATGGCGCCGGTACATGCGTCATGTTTGTGAACGGGCGCTGTCAGTTGGGACTGGTCATCTCTTAGCTGCCAAGGTTCATTTTAATTACTTTATTCGTAAACTGTTGATCTAATCTTTTACTCTGGACGCTCTTAGTGTGCACGTCTTTCTACATCGTTCTCACATATATGTATAATCTCAAAATTAAAGATGTAACCAAGATTTTGTAACAATATTTTGATTTTAAAAGAGTGTCCATGGAGTTTCTTGCCCGTTCTTCTCCATAGAGATCTACGCTAGGGAATGGGCAACTACAGTACTTTCTCAAGTTATTATGCCTTGTGACTGGGACTGTAGCTTTGATTTTCTTTTTTGTATTTTTGACATTCAAAAGTGCCGTAATGGTCTAATTGAAATAAAATAAATGCTTTGAGTTTGAGTTTGACTTCGTGGCTGCTACAGAGCAATTCCGAATGCAAAAATCCAACAAAACTTTGCCCGACCCGCGAATCGAATTCATAACCTTATTCTTGATCAGCAGTCGCGTTTGCGATCACTACACCTACGAGGCAACCGTCAAGGCATTTTCTAAGTATAGTTTATTACAATTCACGACCACAAAAATTAATAAAAACCGATATTAGTTACCATTATTTTTAACTAAACACCCGCATAATGACGTCACTACAAGAATTATTCTCTCTGTTATAATGAGTAGAAAACAACATCCTGCGTAATTTGCAACATACAAAAATGTTTCTTTGTCTATTTATTTTCTACCTTTTCCTGTAATCTTTGGTTAAAGAGACCCTTTTAAAAGAAAGTACATAAAAACATACTGATACCCCGAAAATCCAATGTGCTTTTAATAAGGTTCCACTACCTTCACATAATTATATTCCAAATCGGAAAATGTCTCCTACACAGGAAATTGTTTTCAGTGTCTACATTTCTTGAGTATGTAAAATAATGTTTTCATAATGTGAGAATACAGTAGGTATATTGAACATTGCATACTATCTAGTTTCGTTTTGTTCAGTAAGCAGAAAGTACCTTTTTCAACATAACTTTAGGTGAGCAAGTCTTAGTAGAGGTTAGAAATGCGATGACCCACTGTTTTTATTTTTTCAATGATTACAGATGATATTTCTGGTACCTACTTTTCCTTACGTTCTTTGTCTTTCTGTTTGTTACTGCACTTATAATTCGGAAATATATTTATTACCCGATATAGGATAAAAAGAGACATCAAAGAGTTTTCTAGCTATATTTTAGTAATTTAATTTAGTCCACGCAATCGGTGTTTGTAGCACTGCTAGTTTTGTAATAAAGCCTTTTCAGGTTTACAGAACTTTTTCGGTATTTATTCACAAATGAAAAATTTGCCGTTCAGCTGTAGCATAGGAACTTTTTGCTGACAAATTCACAGATGACAGACATACAGCAAAAAGGTTTTATTTATGAATGTGTATTTCATTGAATTCCGAAACGAATGCAAACTATGGTGTAGTGTAAAAAGTGGATCATTCCCACTAGTCCTATTACACAGTTCTACGGTAGAATTAGTGGGTATATTTTTTCCCACTAGTCCTACTACACAGTTCTACGGTAGAATTAGTGGGTATATTTTTTCCCACTAGTCCTGCTACACAGTTCTACGGTAGAATTAGTGGGTATATTTTTTCCCACTAGTCCTACTACACAGTTCTACGGTAGAATTAGTGGGTATATTTTTTCCCACTAGTCCTACTTCAAAGTATGAACGTTATGTGAAATATCGTAACTGTATGCTTGTCAAGTTAATACTGGCTGGTCCGAATAGAGACGTCATAAAAAGGAAACTGGATTCCTACTGCCCAGGGGTTTCTAAAATATCTCATGTATGTTTCGCGATTCATAGTTTTCGAGTTATAGTTTCTTGAAATTTGTGGTACAAATTTCAAGAAGCTATTTTTATTTTTACTTGGAGTTACTCTTGATATTAATGAGATTAGAAAATGCTTCTGGTTAACGTTAAAGAATGTGGAAATGATGTTTAAAAATAAAAGACAGATTTTTTTTTAAACCCGTTTTCCTACCATTATAATTATTATACATACATATATTAGACCTAAATCGTTTATGAAACAATAGACCAAGATGCTCGTATTATTGAAAAAAAAAAAACAGATACTCTTAAGATCAGCCAACTAAAATTAATCACCACAAACAGAATAAGTTTTACTTACAAACCAGTTGAAAACCAATCAAGAACATTGAAGTGAATTATAATCGCTATTTCAAGATCTTCAAGTTTTCCTTTTTACGACCATCGTGACCTTTCAAGCAAAAGCGTTATTATAACTAGCCAAGTACAGTCACGAGCAGTAATATGTATTCACTTAGCAAAATGAAGGTTTTAAGAAGGTTTTTTTTTCTTGAAATAATGGTTTTTACTTTGAGATATAACCTATTTCATAATAGTATGGCGTCCGAAATACTGTGTTAAAGAAATTTAAACGTCAATCAGTACAGTAGGAGAAAATCAATTTAAAAGTTGCTTTGTATGTACATATTAGTGGTCGCGACTGTACCTACATAATATTAGATAAGTAAGTAAGTAAAGTAGGTATATTTTAGGCCAAGTAAAGTACTCAATAAGTTTGTAATGGCTCGAACGGTCGTGGTGTACACTGCCTAGCAGCTGCGTAAGACATAAAAAAGTAAAAATTAAAAAGTAACATTCAAGTCGTAGTCGGTCGGAGGCCGCGTCATAAATTACTGGGAAATTATAAAGTTATTGTGTGTAATGGTAGGAGTTTTTTCGACGTACCTAATACTTTCTCGGTCATTATGAGGTTGTTTAGGTAGTTTACTTAACAACGGGGGAGTTCTTCGATAATATGCATGTTTTTTTTTTATTTAGATACGATAAAAATAATGACAAAAAGTTAAAACTAGACCAAAATCGCCCAAACAACACAAAAATGATGACCAATAAAACTTTTGTTTCAATAAAAATTCCGTTTATCGTTGTCTCCGTAAATGGGCCCTAAGTCTCGTGCGATTTGTCCATTTTGTTAATGAAGATTTTCCCTTTAACATGTTAGTTTCATTGTATGTTTTTTTCGAAACCAAATTATGATATCAAAGGCGACTTCACACACATTTTAAAATTATTTTTGACGGTCTGTGGTTTTCATTTCTTTAAGGAGAATAGCAAGGCAATGTAAATTAAATAAGCGAAACGTCATGAGTGTGACATTTAATTTAATCTCTTGGTGGCCAAAGTGCAGCACATTATTCGGCTCGCGGAATTAATTACCGTCGTCTTGCGTCCTAGTTTCATTATTTTTACACAACTGCACAAAAAAAGGAGTGTTATGTTTTCAGGGTTCATGTATGTATGTAAGTATGTATGTTTGTGAGTTTCTTTATTCCACCATAACTTCTAAACGCTTAAATCGATTTCGATGTACGTGCTATCGTTAGAATCCTTGTGTTACCCCGAGTAAAATAGGCAAGTGAAAAAAGTCTTTTGATACTGCAGTATTCAAAGTCATCATCATCTCCATGACAATATTTTTATTAATAAAAATGTATTATTTATTTAACTATACAAGACTAGACTAGCGGACGTCCCGTTCCCGTGGGAGTACGGGAATAATATCGCCTAATTTACTCGTTGTGTAGCTATCCAATGCTGAAATAATTTTTCAAATCGGTCCAGCGTGCCTAAAACGGCCGTTTTAGCAGAATCATAATAATTATGAATCTTATTCTTCTATATCTTACCACGTTATCCTAAAAAGTAAAAAAACTACTACTGTACTTATCCTAGATTCTCACATCACCGACCACCTTCCGTTGCTTGTAAAAATTGATGACACAAACTCAATAAAGTCAACAGTACCTGCATATAGAATTCCTAGGATAGACTACCCCAGTGTCAAAACAGATATGGAACGACAGGATTTTTCCCAAATTTTATGTACAGACGACCCTAACTTAGCCTCCACCGCACTAATAACCACCATTAAAGATATCCTTAATGTAAACACAAAAGTAATTAATGTATCTAAGAAAAACAGAAACCTAAAACCGTGGATTACCCCCGGTTTATTAAGATGTATTCGCCACCGCGACAGATTACATAATAAAGCACGAAAGTCACCTGATAATCCAATTCTACAACTGACATATAAACGGTATCGAAACCATTGTAACAGCCTCCTTAGAAAACTTAAAACATTACATGACAAATACGAACTAGAAAAAGCAAAACATAATCCCAAATCACTCTGGAATAAAATAAAAGACATCACCAACACAAAAAAGAAATGTCCATCACCTACAGAACTGCTGAACACCAAACCTGATCCAAAGGCAGCAATTAACAGTGTGTGTAACTTTTTTGCCACGGTTGGCGCTGACCTAGCCACAAAAATTCCTGCAACCTCACAGCTTCCCGCTATACCTAACACCTCCGTAAATTCATTTGTATTTCTTGAGGTGGCCGAATCTGAGGTGGAGTCCACCATCATGAGCCTGAGGCACGATAGTGCTACAGGTTGGGATGGTATTCCGACTAACCTTCTCAGGGTTTGCCGAAAAACTCTCGTGCCTATAATAACCCACATTGTTAACATCTCCATAGCAAAAGGAGTATTCCCACAACCATTCAAGAGGGCACTAGTCCACCCGATTCACAAGAGCGGGACCAGAGACTGTGTCAACAATTATAGACCAATTTCGGTACTCTCAGCTCTCTCCAAAGTAATGGAGAAGTTGATAAACAGTCGCCTTGTAAACTACCTCAACAAGTACAACATTATAGCATACAACCAATACGGCTTCAAAAAGGGAGTCTCCACTGAGGATGCAGTTATCGACCTAACCCAATTTGTAGCACAAAAACTAGATGAACACCAAAAATGTACTAGTATTTTCCTAGATTTGAGGAAGGCCTTTGACACAGTCTCTGTTCCCGCCCTTCTCTACAAGCTGGAGTGTATAGGTATTCGTGGTAAACCTCTCGACCTCTTCAGGGATTACCTACAAAACAGAAAGATGACTGTTAAAATCGACTCATGCCAAAGTGACGAAGAAACTGTGACATACGGCGTCCCGCAGGGCAGCGTGCTGGGACCAACACTTTTCCAAATCTACATAAATGACTTATGCACGCTGTCCCTGCATAAATCGCAGATCTTTACATACGCTGATGACACTGCGATTGTTGTGTATGGTGATACGTGGAGCGATGTCAAATGTGCTGCGGAACGGTCCTTGAGGACTGTTGGGGGGTGGCTGCGACAAAACCTTCTCACACTTAACGTGGCTAAAACTAACTTCATTCCATTTTTTATTAATTATAAAAACAAAGCACCTCCGGATTTTGAAATTACAGCACATACATGTCTCGATCACACCCACTGCTCATGTGCAACGCTTACTCGCGTCAGCCAAACTAAGTACCTGGGTGTAGTGATTGATGACGGACTGAAATGGTACAACCAAATAGACAATATTACGTCAAAAGTCAGAAGACTTATTTATATTTTCAAATCTTTGAGAATCTGTGCAGACAAACATATTCTGAAAATGGTTTACCTAGCACTTTGTCAGTCCGTTATCACTTACTGCATCCCGGTTTGGGGAGGGGCTGCTAAAACCAAGTTTATCGAAGTGGAAAGGGCACAGAGAGCTGTGCTCAAGGTTATGCTTGGTAAACCATACATATTTCCCACTATAAAACTATATGCGGACTGTAAGCTACTTTCGGTGAGACAGCTCTTTGTCCTCCGAGCCACACTTAGGAAGCATAGACTAATTCCCCCACCAGATAACACTAAGCGCAGAGCAAAAATGACTTTCCCTACAATAAGCCACAAGACCGCATTCGCCAGGCGCCAGTTCTATGTTGTCAGCTCCTTCATTTACAGAAACATCGCTAAAACTACTCAATTAACTGGGCTAAGTCACCATGAAGTCAAGGTTAAAGTTCAAAGTTGGCTTCAGGATCAGGACTACGACCGGACAGAAGAATTACTTCACCTCCGGCAGTAGCCGTGTAATACTTCTTCTACCCATTTTTTTTATTATTATTATTTTTTTTTTTTTTTAATATAACAATCCCAACCTTTTCAGCAAGATACATAAATATACTAACACTACAACACTTATACACGCAAATATGTACAATCTCAATCCCACACACACACTTACGCACACTTACCTCCCATTACACACTCTCACTCTCACATACACACCTACACATCTTCTCACACAATTACCTACACATGCACATTCATAATACAACTACGTTTAATAAACTCCTTCACTCCTAGTTTTTAATTTCTGTTAAAATTGTACTTTCAAATTTGTTTCTATTTTGCCAAGATTTTGTTAACACACTTTTTAGTAAAAGGTTTTTGTATCATAGTGACAGCAGAACACTGACTCCTAAGTCACAGGATCTCCTAGTTTGGGAGTCAGGGTTACTCTATCTGTATTACCTTTATTTCACTGAAATTCATGTGATCTAGACTTAAATCAATGTTGAAGGTTTTTGTATAAATAAAGATTTTTATTATTATTATTTATTATTATTATTATTAAAAAAAAAAACTTAAAATGGACTCCATGGTCATAACCAATTTTTTTTTTTTTTTTGCGGATGGGAAATCATCAACACATCGTCACCGACGCCCGGGGCGTCTCCTGCGGCTATGATCATAACCTTAAAGTCCATTATAGAATTTTAAATTTTTAACCTGATTCATATTACGATTCTGCTAAAGCGGCCACTTTAGACCCCCAGTAGTTTTTAAGTTTAATCGTTACATACAAAAATAAAAAAAATGCCAATATTTCCTCTTTATAATATTAGTACTTATAGATACGCGTGGATGACTATAGGTAAGATTGTGAAAAAAATAAAGAAAAAAAGAACCACGTCGAACGTCGTTCGAAATAAAGTATTTGATTGATTAATTGATTACTGAATTATGTCCTATGTGAAAACAAAGCACAATCTGGCCAAATCGCCGATTATGGAACCCACTTAAACCTAGTGCTACAAGTGCACTAATGCTTATTCGTGCATTTTTACCTCATTCCACTAATTGATATTGGTCAAGCATTCAGTACACGATTAGCGGTCATCGCGTGTCCTCCCTCGCTCCTTTGTATCATATTACTAAACCTTTGGTCCAAACAACGGATGTAAAAACAAGCCCTAAGAAAAATTCAACAGCTCATTCGATGTTCCTAAAACCAGTGTCTGAAAATGAAGATAGAACGGAGATAATATCATTGAAAAACTCAAATTCTGAAGGATTCGATGAAATTAATACGAAAATTATTAAAGCATGCACTATTGAGCTAAGTGCAATTATAAAACATTTTAATATATTATCTTTCTCACTTGGTACTTTTCCGGAAGCATTAAGAGTATCAATTGTTAAACCACTTTTTAAAAAAGGAGAACAATCTGATGTCAATAATTATCGCCCAATCACATTAATACCTATTTTGTCAAAGATATTTGAGAAGTGCATTTTGTAATAAATTTTACATAATCAAGAAAGAACAGTTCGACTTCCAAAAAAACATATCTACAACACTAGCTATTTTCACTCTTATAAAAAATATAATGACGAATATTAATCAACACCGGCTTGTTCTTTGATTTATCTAAAGCCTTTTACCTAGTGTCTCATGACCTGTTACTACAAAAACTGGAGGCAATTGGAATTAGAGGCATAGTTCTTCAGTGGATATCGTCATACATTAATAATAGACGACAGCGGGTTATCATTACAAAGGTAGATAGAAATAACGACATGATACCACACTTATCCGAACTCAAGTACAATAAATATGGCGTCCCTCAAGGAAGTGTGTTAGGACCAATTTTATTCCTTTTGTACATAAATTCCATTATTAATATAACCAACCATAAATGTATATTATTTGCTGATGATATTTCAAGTATTGTAACAACTGATAGGAAAAATAGTACGATTGACGATCATGAGACTGATATTAATAACACTATTGAAAGACTAATTGAATATCTAAATAAAATTAATTTACCAATAAATCTTAAAAAATCAGTTTATATACAATTTAATAAATCTAATAATTCTAAATACAATGTTAAAATGAATATACATAAAATTGAAGTAAATCAAACAAAATTTCTAGGTGTAACTTTAGATCAAGACATAAACTGGAAAGCACATATTGATACCGTTTCCAAACGAATAAATAAGTTCATGTATGCACTTAAAAAAGTTAGAAATATAACAAACGTTAAAACGGCAATAACGTCATATCATGCATACGTCGAATCGGTGCTCCGCTATGGTTTGATAATGTGGGTTAATAGCACAGATCAAAATAGAGCATTTATTGCACAAAAAAATGCATTAGAGCAATTACCGGGCTTCGACCTGACGAATCCTGTAGACCGATATTTAAAAAGCTTGGCTTGTTACAGCTACCGTCTCTTTACAAATATGAAACATGTATGTTTGTGAGGAAGCATAAAGAGTTTTTTATTAATGCAGATGATTTATATCCTCGTAACCGACGAGACCCCCATAAGCTAGTTCTGGGTTGCCTTCCAAGACTAGCTAAATATAATAAAAGTTGTATATCTATGTGTGTGCGTATATATAATAAGACACCAAGTAACCTCAAAATGCTAAATGTAGGTTCATTTAAGGATAAATTGCATGAATGGTTGTGTAGTCGTAGTTTTTATAGTGTCAAAGACTTCTTTGACAGTAAATGTTGAATAATTGTCTTGAAAATTTTGCACGCTTATCACTGTAAAGCAAAAACATGTATGCTTTTGTTTTCTTTTGTATTTGACCATCTTTTAATACCATGTTTTTAGGCAAATAAATATTATTCTATTCGATTCTATTCTATTCTAACAATATATTTAATTTGACTTTATAAGCAGCAGTATCATTCAGCCAACTTCCTAGCCTTAACAAAATCATTGGAGTGTCCATGTGTCCAACTGCCTGCACTTCTAATATCTAAAAACTCCACTGATGCCACGATTGGCGTTGGTCTAGGTCGGTTTGGGTTTACCGTTGACTCGAAAAGAACAAAATTGCGTATTTATTGGAGGCAGATTAGTACCTAAACCATATTTCTTTTTCTGAGACCATAACTAAGACTTATGTGCCCATAAAACGAAGCATTTTCTAAGTAGACGGTTTCCTAAGTTCATCGACCTATTAATGACCACAGCAGCTGTGGGCCTGTGTAATGTTTTCAATTAATTTCGGGGTGGAAAATATTTTACTTATTCTTTTAACAAAAGCCATTAATAATTATTAATGGCGTGACTAATGAGACAGCACATGAGATAGATAGATATCACACAAGTGTACATAATACTGTGCCTGTGCACGATCGGATTGTCATACTATCGGACTGTCAAAGAGACTTAGACTGTGTTAGCTGACACTCATAGTATTTTATGCATCGATGGCTATTCTCCTCAGAGATTCTCTAAAATAGAAAGAGAAATTTAAACTGTGTGTGTGTTTAAATTATGTAAAGAAAAATTCTAATAGAGGGCGGATATGCGATAACCCACTGTGTTGTGTGTATAGCAAGTCTTGGAGCAGAGTACTGTGAATACCTAACTGCGGCTATGTAATTGGTAGGGTCATCGCGCAGTTGGCTGGGTTGCCCACATAAGATGAGGAAAAAAAATGTTGTCTACACGCAAAATAGTATAGTTAAATGTGAATTTGTCCCAAATATAGTCTAGTTTGGATACAAAAACATAAATTAAATTCATACAAAAATATTTATAAAATGCTGAAAAAGTGAAAATGTAGCGAAAACGTCGGTTTACGACCATTTTTATCAGTTGAATAGCGGTCTCAAACCAGATCAATGGTGGTCATACCACCATTGAGCTGGTTTGAGACCGCTATTTTAATATGAAAAATATGCCATTAAAACAAATTATAATCGCTTTAAAAATATTTTAATTTTTGCCTCTTAATAAAAACAAATATTGGAATCATTTGGTGTAATGTTTTCTTAAAATTAAAAAAATAACAATCTTACATTTCGTAGGAACTTAATCATGGTTGTAATGGAATTAACAATCATTAGTCAAAGAATATCCTAAATTATATGTAGTATAAAATTTAAAAATAATCAAAATCAATATTTTCGTTCTAGTCATCGGGTTTATTGTTATTTTATATCATCGAAAGCTTTTTCCAGGGCTTCTTCAGTGTAGGCACTGTGGACAGTCTTTTTTTTTTTTTTGTTGACTCTGAATTATTTGGGAGCTCCATCTAAAAAAAAAGTAAGTAATATTAATTTATTGTTGTTTTTATGACTAATTTTGTTTAAAACTGAAAAATAATAAAATTTTGTTTTCGACAGATTAGGTACAACAACATGGTTGCTTGCTAAAATAATTATTAAACGGACATTTCATTAACCAACCAAATTAAAAGAATCAGTCGTGGTCGCATACTCAATGTACTTTCATAGTTATTTCTCTTATACTAAATTATGGTGGCCGGAAACCAATGTCTTTATTTCGATTATTTTGTTTTACGACCACCTAAGCACCCAATTTTGTACGTAAATTAAACAAATTTCTTTCAAAGAAACTGGTGGTCGCTTACCATAGAACTACAAAGAAAAACTTTTACAATGCTACGTACAAAATTGTAACAGTCCTGTATGAAGCATTAGGATCATATTAATCAAAACAAAATAATGCGGTTCTCGTCGGTTTGCGACCATGTGGTCGCTATCTAAAGTTTTTGATAAATAAGCATTTCGATTACCGACCACGGGATTTTATCTTAATAATAAGTTTAAAAATAGTAAAATACATCTAATAATTAAGCAAAACTTATCGATTGTACAATTTAACATCTAACTTGTGTGTAAAACATGAAATAAGTAATAAAACTTACCTTTGAGCGCCGCGCGCCGTGTTATTTTTTTTCCAACTCGCGGTATCATATCATCTCGCGGAATCAAGACGCGCACTGAACAATTTTTTTTCGGCTCTGGGTTAACCTATTTGTTTCAAATTGTGTAAATTCTCATTTCATAATTATTTATAAAGCACTTTAGATTTATTTTTTTATTTATGTTACCTCTACAAATACTATTATCTTGATTTAAAGAAACTTAGTCCGTCAAATGGTCGCCTACTGAAGGTGGTCGCGATACCGGCGAAACGACCCTATAACGTTCCCACGAAAATTGGCAGCTCTGGTCATGCAAAAAGCGAATTGATGTGCAAAACCAGAAAATACACTGCAGAAACAAAAACAAATCGTGTGGGTGGGGGGACCTACGATTTGACATCCTGCCCGACTCAAATAAATGATCTGATATGATGCTAAAGATGGTCTACGCTGTTGTCGGTAAAAAATATTCAAAATATTTTTTACCAAAACTAATAAGTAAATTTTGAAGACAAGATATAAAGGCCTCTTTTCAATGCCAATCCCCATAAAAAGCAAGATTTATGAACATTAAAAATACTCAGTTATTAAGCATAATAACCAGTATTATTTTGCACTTATAATACCTAACTGAAATTAATTAATAATTTTAGTCAAAAATACATAGTAAACCAGCACGAATATTTCGACGGGCTATCAATTTTCGTAGACTGGGCCCTTTTTTTTTTTTTTTTTTTTCGGATGGGAAATCATCAAATGACTTCTCCCGCTCTGGGCGGAGCAGGAGGGAGTGTCAGACTTTTACTGACTAAAACCCATCCATGTTCCTTCATCGCCCTTTGTGTTCCGGGGCCACGGTATCTCTTTCGAATAGTCCCGCAACCCCGGCAGGATAGACTGGGCCCTTAAGGTGACACAAGTCGTGGGCTCAAACTCATTGGTGGGCGTGGCCAAAAAGCACGCTGTCTCACCTGGCACCGTGCCCGACCGAGTGAGTTCGATGAGATGCTCGATAATTCATAGTAAAAAGCGAGCGTAAAAAAATACAAAAAGGCCTTTGGAAAATTTTATGAAAAAACAACTGCTTAAAACAATTATGTACAAATAAAATTTATTGAATTCTTCGATAATAGTTGTCCTACCGACTTTGTTTTAGAAATTTGACACTTCTTTAATTACTAATTTATCCCCCAAAGTTGCGTTAAAATTGGCCATAAAACGAATGCTTGGTAGCTCGTAACTTTTTAATGGCTTTTTATTTTACTATTCTGTTTTCGCACAGACAAAATTAATAATTAGACAAAACGATATCATGATTTAACTTTGGATGTACAGTTTCAAGCAGTGGAGTAATACCCTCCCAAAATTTCTATGGAAAAAATGTCGACTAGTGTCACCTTAAGTCGATTCTCTCGCCGGTTATTGTTCGGTATTCATTTCACAGCGCAAAACATTTCCAAGACTCGGCTGTTTGTAGTAACTCTAATGTAAATAAGAATTGAATTTCGTAGTTGAAATATAATTTTACATTGAATATTGTTTATATATTTATCGTTGACACAGTTTCTCTTGTAGACATAAAAAGTTGTGACCTGAATTTGAAATATTTAATTGATTTAAGCGCTATAAAATGGCACACTTCATTTTAGGGATAATATTTTAGTATTCTGTTTTTACCTCGTGTCGCTAAATTCAATATTGGCAAGTACTCGAACACTTTATTACATTCATTAGGTATGTATTTTTAGCTAGACATGTCTCAACACAATCACACAATCTCCTAAATTATTTCACAAATAATTTTGGTCTTTCTATTTACCTAGTTACTTAACAAATGTATTTATTTCGATCTTGTTTCAAACAATGCCTTACGAAAAAGGAATAGCTACAACTTCAGTAGTGATTTGATTTACATCTTTCTTTGACTTAGGAAAATTGTTCGGAATTTTTTCGTACTCAATTCGATTCGAGTAATTACTTCGGTTTGCGTGACTAGCCGTAGTTCAGGCTATATTTATTTTGTAGTATTTCTAAGGTTCCGTAGAAATGAGAGTCTCATTACGGAAGCTCTTTTGTCAATCTAACTTCATTGAGAAGTGAGTCACCCTTCCTTTCAGATAGTCCGTCTATTTGTTTGTATTCCCGTGAGTTCTTGCAATTCAGTTCGTTTATCTTTGTTCCTTATGGCTAGACTAACTTTAGTTTTACATATGTTTGTTTGAAAAATATACGTATTCTTGGTCAACTTTGTTATTCTGTGTCCTGAAGTTATTGAAGGAGATCCCGTGACTACCAGACCCATGTCATTTTATAAAAGCTGAAACTTTATTTATTTTTTTCTTTTTCTTAAAGTACCTTAAATACAGGTAGGAATGATTGGCTACTATGGAAAGTCGAAGAAGAAGGAAAAGTCGGTGGTGGTGGCTTTGGCAAGCAGATAATAAAGGTGTACTGAATAGGCGGGATTTTTACATATTACCTACACAGAAATAGTATGATGATTCTCCTCCTCTACTGCCAGACACTTTGTGTGGTGGAAATCCCCCACCAGACACCTTTAAACGGCAGGCAGACAGGCTGTTTTGGTATGTTAAATTGTAAGTGAACTAAATTTTTAAAATAACTTTGTTCTGGCGCTGAAGGAATTTTGGTCCTTTAGATTTGGGGTAACAATTAGTCGGAAAATTACGTCAAAAAAGGACATAAAAATGTATGGTATATTTGTTACACGAAATATCAAAAAAGCTTATCCAAATAAATGAAAAATGAATATCTTGGGGTTGATGTAATAAGACCCAGATATGAAGTGGATGTTTATTTTATGTTTTGTTCAAAAATATACTTACATTAGAAAGGGTTCTTCAGGAAGAGAGAAATCATTGAGACTAATGCGATCAAGATGTCTTAGTTATTTTCTGAAGCAAATACACGTTTAGTAAGGCTCTTTGAATAATCAATACGCAAAATATTAACTTCGAAAAAATTTAAATGATAGATTTTTGTTTAAAATAAAAAAAATATACTGTTTTGATATTTATATCATAGAATAACAAATCAAATATTCTTTATACTCATATGGTTTAGTTAATACAAAACTTATTACCACGAAAAACATTTTATCGAGTGACAGTTTCTAAATGTTTCAATTCATACACGCAGAACTGAAATCTGTAGCAATTATTATTACAGCACACTTGCACACCTACTAGGTCTATTTTATAAATTGTTGCGACCAATTTCAATGTAGCGCTCGCTCGCAATATTAAAATGGGATTATAAAATTCATTAATTGTGTTCCTCTGAAACATAGTTTCATTGAAGTAAATACCTAGTCGTTTAAACAATAATATTGGAAATAAAAATACAAGGACCAAACATTGTTTGAAAAAATCTGCGAAACAAAAATCAATGAAATTTCTGTTTGCGAAATAAGGGGACACCATTTTTATGATATTTGCCATTCTTGTTTTGAAAATGTAGTGAGTGTGGGTTTGTGATAGCATCAACATTCAATGCCTTGCAAAGGAGAAATATTGATACGGATTGTAAAAAGTTTTTCCAGGAACTGTGTTTGTGGAACTCTTTAAAAAATATAGCATCAACAGTCGCTCGCTTGAAAATGGCGGAGAAAAAGTTTTCTAAAATTCGATCTACTGGAAAACTGTCATCCGAATTGCGTACAGAAAAACTACTGATGAAAAAACTTTGGTACAATGTCGAGATAAAACCAATTTGGAATACTACAGTACTGAACAATGTGTTACTGAAGGACAAATTCGTGACGAAAAAGTCAGTTAACACGCTTTTGGCATTTACACCTAAACCAATTTGATCATGGTCAAAAACAAAGTATTTTTTTCAATCCACCTTCTAATTTTCTCCCAAGGATATGTTCGGTCAGACCGATACGAACAGATTGCGAACCGGCTAGCGGCTACAAATACATGACAAGCACAGTACTTCAGTACATTATCTGCCAGAATCCGGTTGAGTCCACTTTAGTTTAAACAAGACAGTTTTTATTTTAAGAACTTGCCCACGTACTTAAAAAAATACTACTTTACTCTGGCAGCTTGATAACTGCAAATTGTTCAAAACTACTTAAATAAACTGAGGTAAAGTAATTGCGACTAATTACGGTATTATGTTACTTTTGACATTATAGCCAGCACTAACTTTTATAGTGCATGTTGAATTGAAAATTAACAACTGTGTAAGACGTAATTTTCTTTGGCACTTTAGTTTTTTTCTGTGAACTTAATGGTGTAGCAATTTATGTGGCATGAATTTTTGTGTAAATAAGTTTGTGTAACAGGTCAATGAATAGAATGGGGAAGGCTGGTCAAAGCTGATCGTAGATGGCGTGGCCATAGTCCCAATCTGTCCAATGAGGACAAGCTATTTTGAAATTTGAAAAATGACATTGACAGATTTTCAAGCATTGACGATGCTTGGTACAAGCTATGCTAGCGCCATTAGTTCCACAGTTGCCATCCCCATTGAACTCTTTTTTATCTACATATTCATTCTACATATTATTATTGTAATGGTTTATTCGTAATGTATACTTATATAGTGCCTCGTTGGTCGAAAAAAGTCGTTTCGTTCGTTTTTAATTTTTTTTTTAGTTACATTTGAGGTACAGAATGCTTGGTTGATGCCTTCGTGAAGGGTCCGTTTACACCCTGTATAGCAACATTCTCAGTCCTTTTGTATGTCATAAAGTTAAAATTAAGTCCAAAGACCCTTCGCTGTTTACATAATATCCAATAATACCTATTGATCTGTCTTAGCACACAATACCTATTGGTTATTATGTGAAATATGATGAGGGTTGATTTCAAGAGGATGGGTTCATTTCTCAGCAACATATTTTAATACTGTCACTCTACGGAGCTGGCTGTGTATTCTTGATTGGAGGCAAATGTTTAATTTTGTACTTACTATCTTTTCCCCGGGTTTCGCTCGCGTTAAGGTCGGATTTTTTTCCACTGGAACATTTTAAATAAGTATAGCCTATGACACTTGGGGATAATGTAGCTTCCCAATAGTGAAATAATTTTCGGAATGGGATCCGTTCCGATCTTGTTCCGAAGATTACATACCAACTTCCAACCTACATCCAAACTTACTACCTTAAAACTTACAGTTTACCGCTTTATAATTTTTATGGAGTGCAAAGTATAGACTGAAGATTGGACTGCACTGGTAGTAAATACCTTGACATTTAACTTTGGACTGTTTTTATTTGTGATTAAAGAATAATTATTATTATAGTAGCTTCAAAGCCCAGTAATTTCGCAAAAAATGATACGAGTCTCTATAAAGTAGCACACAATCTGTCCCTATACAAAGAAAATCTTCTTTATCGTGTGGTTAGTGCCTAACCTGGTGTCAGAGTTTTTATGCAAAAAAATGATTATATTACACACACGGAGAACATGTTTCTAATTACTATTAACCAAGCATGCTCTTTAAGGGGCTCCCCTTTGCACACTAGCGCCACTTTAGTAAAAAAATCAGAACTCGTTAAATACACAAATATAAAATCTGATTGACAAAATCAATTTTTTGGTCTTCTAAATTATTTAAGTCTGCTTAACTCATTGAAACATAGCTCGCTGTCGTTACAATTTTTCTAACTGTAACTACTGTGAAGTATATTTTAATGAATTAAATAGACGTCAATAATCTAGAACTCTAAAGCATTGATTTTGTCAATCAGATTTTATATTAACGAGAAATAAAAATTTTATATTAAGATTTTTATTTAACGAGTTTTGATTTTTTTACTAAAGTGGCGCTAGTGTGCATGGGGGAACCCCTTATTAATTTTCCTTTCAACATACTGTTACCACCAATCTGCTTTTTAATTGTGTTTTTCGTTGCGGTCTTATTTTGTTTGATTGTATTTGCTTCTCGTGATTTTATGTCCAGAAATGGGCTATGACACCAGTCAAGATATTGTAAGTTATTGACATAACGGGAACTTTTCAACAGTACCTACTGACAAAATAGTATTATTCTAGAAACTAAATATTTCATATTCTTCTTTGTAGTATTATTTTATCTACAGACACCGAAACACTGTTTCTATCTTTACTTACATTTCAAACAATTTTATTTATACAAACCGAGTCAAAGTATGAAGTGCTTTGCAAAAACACCTTTTTCTTGAACTAAATGTATTTTCTTTCGTCTAGAGTTATAACAATATTTACAGAATTTCTTTTTATGGCAGTGTCGGGTTATAAGTGCTGTATAATAGCTATCGAATGCCAACTGACGTAAAACTTTCATCCGGTATAAAAACGTTCAGTTTTTGTCATTTAGGTATTTCCGTGTAAAATATTAAACGAAGCAAACACGACAAACTATGTCGTTTTTGCTTCTAAAACAAACTTTCAGGGAAGTGCTACAGTCACCTTGAATTCCTAAAGACCGCACTGTAGGCGACGTCCTTCACAAAGAAGATTTAAACCAAAAAGTTTCTGACTTCCTAGGACAAACTAAAATAAACTTCTAAAGTAATCTTTTGTTACACATCAGATTTATTATTTCCATTGTCCTGTACCACAGCCACTTTTGTTCGTAAAACCTCATTAGCTAAAATATAATAAACGGAATAGAAATTCGTGCAGTTCAAATCAGATTATTGACCGATAAAGAACGTGTTTAAACTTTGAATAGCTGTTTGAACTTTGAAAATGGAATGCTTTTGTGGAACGATTGTATCTATGCTATTGTTTCACTTTTGAATTTAACTCTTGAATGCAAACTGTGACAAATGTTGAATAGGTATACCGTATAAACCGTATACCGTGTATTACAGGTAAATGTTTAGATAATATCGTGTGTGTAGACAATAAAAGATATAAAGATTTGAAATGTTGTGTTAGCTTTTATGTTTTTGTTTCGTAAGTACTAAGTAGTATTGGATTAAAATTAGGCACGTAGTATGTTGAATTGACACATGCTGTCGAAGGTCGCTATCAAAATACGAAAGACTTGAACTTGTCTATGGATGGGATTCGACCGTACGAGGGAAACACGGCCCAAAGAGAGGATGCTTGTACTGAGGTTGGTAAATCTGCAAATACCCAATGTTCATGATGAAGAACAGGTCAGTGCATCTTCATGATATCGTAGTGTGTTGATGATTTTAGACGACAATTACTTATACAGACAAACTATGACGTTTTTGAATTTATTATCTGTCTCTTTTGAGTTTGTCTTTAACATCACTGGCAGGCGAATCGAAACTATCCTCAGGAATTTTAATTAAACATCGTACCTGGTTCGATTTTACCAACACGTGTGATGATATATCGCGCCATGAATATCTTTATGAGAAACTGCCTTTAGTATAAATTAATGGTGTGTTATGTTGATGGTTATTGCTTCGAAATAACGACCATGTAATTGAATTTACATCCGCTGTCAAACGCAGAGTCTAATGTGCAGTTTCTAGGTGGGGACGTAATATTAATTAAACTACCAATTACAAGCATGCTTTGTGTGATGGTCATTGAAAATTAATATTTTGACAAATATTTGGCAGAAGCGTTTGCAAACGTTTGCAAATTCTGACAACATCACTTCACTATCACTATCACTACCTAATATAAAACGAAGTCACGTCTCGCTGTCTGTCTGTCCCTATGTATGCTTAGATCTTTAAAACTACGCAACGGATTTTGATGCAGGTTTTAATAGATAGTGATTCAAGAGGAACGTTTATATGTAACATGCATAATATAGTAGAGAAACACTGATAATTTTAGAGGTTTCTAATGTGATGTCTTAAATAAACACATTTTTTTGCGCTTACATTGCAAACGCTGGCTGGACCCTACGAGATAGATCAAAATAATGTACTACAGTATTGTACACCTAACCTAATAATTATAAGGCACGATATTGTGGCAATAGACTTACAGTTAGCGATAGCAGAAATATTACTAAGTAGTATAAAAATAAGAAGTGGACCGACAAACGCGCCGCCTTTTGTCTTCCCATTCCTGCTAAACAGTTCGTCTGCTATTAGCTGTTTTTTTTATTTTTATTAAATAGATTTTGAATGCGGTTTCGCTCGCGTTGTTGTAGTAAATTGGATATAATAAGCGAAAACAAGAAATGACGAAAGATTAATGATTTTTTTTTCAAGATTAACAAACTGACAGACAGCCCGACAGGAAAAGTTGCTTTCCTATTTTTAATAATAGTATGGGTAACCTACCTACGTATATATTCGGAAGAGATATTGACACATTTGTGTATGGAACACGGACATAATGGCATAAACATATAGGTGTGTGTGTAACATACAGGAACCGCTGTGACGCAATCTTGTTGAAGCATTCGGAACGTTATTATAAAGCTTCGGAAACGCCAACCGCACGCTTTATAATAAAAATGATTTTTATTTCATCCAATTACTACTGTTTATCACCTTTGTTTCTGTTTTTAATAAAATACACTAAACCATTCATTCAATGAAAACGAAAACAGAAATAAGTATCTTGACGGTAGCATTTATAACGGTCTAATTGGAGTATCAAAATTACAAGAAAATTGCCCGCTATAATCATTAAATTATCCTCACTCGAAGAAATCTTTAACAAAATAATTAAGCTTGCTTATTAACGTTTTATTTCAGGCCCATGATGTCGAAGTTGTTAACACCAAACTCGTAGATTGAACAAGGCAAGCCGCAAGGGATTTAAATAAATCGTTTGATAATACAAATCCTATTGATTGGACTGCCTGTTCGGGTACAAAACAATTTTAAAGTTCGCCGTTTCGCTGACCGCAATCAGAAGAATGGAGTTTGGAACTTCATGGCTGTCGGTGGCTCTGAACCTCGGCGAACTTATCCTTATCAACTGAGTACGAGATAAATGAGATTCTCTCTTGTTCTTTAATCGCTTTGTCGCTATGTGTGCGAAGATTTATTTTCAAAGCGAGCACCAAAATATTAATTTGGGTTACTTCCTTAGATGTGGAGAGGAAATGAGAACGCTTTGAGGCGTTAGCCGAGAGAAAATATTATATTATTATCCTATTTGAGCTTGTGCTAATTCTTTATTGCGTTGTTATGTATCGTGCCTGTTACCACGTTCAGGCAATGTCCTTTATTGCTGGGATTTGCTTTCCTATAGGGCGTTTATTTTTGTTGCCACAATGAGATGATACTGTATTTTTAGGCATTTTTTTCAGCTTTAATTTCAATTAAATTTTGATAGAACCCTTTCGTGAAAAATAAAAAATCCATTTTGTTAAACAGTTTTCCTTAAATAATTGATCATATCTCCAAATATAAATTCTTTAGGAAAAACTATTTAAGCTTTAAGCATTTTTGAAAGAAATTATTAGCTAGATCATTACGTTGATCTTTTTCCTTGGAAAAGCTATATTTTTTCGCGGCTGGTATTTGCTATTTCTTTTTTATAAGCATAACAGAAATGTGGATTCAGATATATGTGATATATGTATATGCATTTTCAGGTTCATTGAATGGCATTCTGCATATGTTTTTAATAATGCGTGTAAAAATGATTAATTTTAAAACTGAGTTTAATATTTCACAACAAAATGTTTTGAAAATTCTTACCACAATATTGTTTCTGGACGTATTTACGGAGAGTATTATTCGAATTCGTACATAAATCCAACATAGTTGGAAGCCGACCCCAACATAGTTGGGAAAAGGCTAGGCAGATTAATCCACCGTTAAATGATGAATAGGCTTACCTGGTTTATGTTATGGGGAATCCCATAAACAAAACAAGACATATTATTATAGTTTCAGTTCAAAGATAACATCGAGATTCAGAAGCCATGATACATTAATATGGTAATAAATTACTATTGTCTACTGGCCGTGACATAAATTATGTCACTGAATGTATAAATCAATCATTCGTTCATTTATGCGAAAAATAATTTATTATGATGATTAATTAACGGCATTTGTTTCTGTAAAGAGCACCAGTGAAGTACCTACATAATAATACTTATATACAGATCTCCTCGTTGGAGTCCTTACACTCAAAGCACCCACAGAGTAGTCCGGTTAAGCAGACGACAACCTCTTAGACCCTGAGAATTACTATTCTCAAAAAAAAGATCTCCTATCCTTGCATGCTTCGAAATTTGAGCATTATTTTGACAACCTTTTTCGAGATAAGTCGAAATTGCTGCACTGGCCAAATACATGCGACCAGCGGCCGGCTAAAGTTGTATGAAAATCCATATCTGTCGTGTTTAGCGGCCAAATAAATTACATTGTAAACTTATATCTGTCGTGTTATTTAAAAATGGAACGATCTTTTACTCTGAAACATGGCAACCAAGGAGGTATCTTAACTTATCAAAGGTTTTATTTAAATTTCGAATTGGCTTGCAATTGGCTTATTGTTGTTGTTTGTGTGCATCATTGATTTTGAAAAGTAATTGTATTAATTTCCTCGCATTATTTGAGAAAAGTACTATACAAGCCTTGGCCAAAACTAGGCATTGATGAACTTACGTATCTGTGCCTCGGCTTTGCCTCGGGCCACATTTACACGTTCGTCCATCAATGCTTCTGTTGCTGGCCGCTGCAGTAATGTACTATAACTGTCTGCCTGTTCGCTCATTTTATAATACATTCTTCAGTTCAACAATAATAATCTAACCTACTTGTACTTGTCTGAGAAGAGTTGATATCTGATGCGAATAAAATAATCATTAGTGACATTAAGGGTCAGTTTTGTATTGAAATGCTTGCAACACTACGGATTTAATGCGAAAAAAGTTATCAAACCTATTTATACTTCTTTCACATTTTCTAAGATTCTTTGTTTGAGAACAGTTTATTTATTAAATACTAGGTAAACAACGTACGAGTAGTTACTTATGTGTATGTATTTGTCTCAGAAGCGTTTTACTTTAGCTTTCGTGTATTTTCTCGGAATATAACAAATAGATTTAATGTCGGCGATTATTTTTCCGCACGACTGACGGTATTTCCGTGACTTATTTACTTTATGTATTAAGGTGGTATATTTATACATTATCAGATAACTTATATTTTAAGCTACCTAAACCCAATAACATTTTTGAAATATTATGGATGATAATAATAAGCATTAGGTACTTCTGGATACGGCACGTAATGTTAGGAGGTTCCTCTCTCAAGAGCCCTGACCACCGGCAGCTCGGACCCTGTTCCCAGCGCTGGTGGGCTACTTTTTTTATATTTTTAAGCTTTTTATGTATTTTGTTTTAATTAATATTTAAAAATGTAATTAATTTATAAATAAATAAATAAAGGAAATGATAATAATACCAGCCTATTACTGTACCACTGCTGGGCAAAGACTGACTAAAAAAAATATGATTATTTTTAGTCCGTCAGTTAGATTGTCGGATGAAATATTGGATGCGTGTTTTTGTTTTGTCAAATTAATAAAAATTGACGAATATAAAACGTGTCAAAGATCATGAGTGGGGGCTCGTGACGTCAAATTTGAGTAAAATATGTACTCAAATGTGACATTGCACGAGTTTTCGACGCACCGTATCGTCTTCATTTTTTGTTTACGTAAAAAAAGAAAAAATATGTGTCCATTATATTTTGGAAATCTATCTGAAAGACTAATTAGATATTTTTTTCATCTACCCTATTATGTCAATCTGTACACGAATAACTTGTGATCACCAATAGGTCAGTCTAGTGTGGTAATTATATCATCAGCAAATGACGTTCCTAGTGTTGGGACACAGGTCCTCTCTGTATGTGGGGGCAGGAAACCTGGTGAATGTCAGAATTTACTTTGAACACGTACTGGTTTCTTCTTCAAGTTGATTTCCATGCTGGGCTGGGTTGGTGGTTATAAAAATCATATCAATTCGCTCCACGATTTTTCGGATAAATCCGATTCATAGTCAACTGTGACGTTAGGCCCTATTTCCGCACGCTTCTTACTGCCGTACTTAGTTGTCGAGAGTCTGAATAATTCGGAGGAATTGTGCCGAACCGTAGGAACCTATGTGCAAAAGCTTTCATACTTGCCGATACACGTCGCTAAGTACCGGGTGAAAAAGCATCTGACAAGCTAGCATTTGTAATGATTTCTCGGATATTTGTTCAAAATTATGACATTCTAGTCTACGCATGACCGCACTTTATTGCCTTTTTCTACCCTGTTACCGGTTGTTTACGCTTTTTTGAGGTATTGGAATTCTGTTATTTTCGTGTCTAACGAACATTAGTAACGACTAATAAATCAGATTACGTGTAGGCATAAGAATTATTCAATATTGATAAATGTTTTTGTTGGTCCATTAATTTTGGAAGGTAGACAACCTTCTTTTGTGTGTATAAAACATAAGGACGCGTACATGTGACACGAATGTCAACGTAGGCTGATTGGGTTCGAGCAGTGTTTGAATCGGGCACACTCCGTGCAGTCGCGGCAAGAGTGATCATCTCGCGTTCATATCCCCGATGCTTTGATGTGTAAAGGCGGCTTAGGCACAGGCTGATTGCGGGAGAGGCAGCGCTTGTCACTAAAAACAATGTACATTTAATATTAATTCCAAAATCACTAATTATGACAAGGCCCGTCAACAAAGCGTCAACTATGCAGTGTTGCACTAAAAAAAATATCGTGCTTGTGTAGTCTTTATGTACGTGCCCTAAACGATAAACACCACACCACTTTGTTGCGCAAAAAAACAAAACATTATTATTAACCGTAACTTTTCTATCTTTACAGATAAACCACGAACTTAAGTGATTACGTCCCAGCAGTGCGTCGCAGCGCGTAGCAACGAATCAGACTTTCTTCGGTACGCCCGGACAAGACTACAGCACCGATGAGGCTTGTGAACCATGAGTGCTTGGTGCTGCATCGCGATCATGATGTCCACTATCAGTACCAGTGTTCTAACACCGGCTCCACAGAAGACTGAGGCAAAGGAAGCTTATGGTAATTACCATTTTATTTTTTTCTAAGATATCATTACCTACCTTTTCGAACACTCATCATCATCTACTTAGCCTTTTACCAACTATGTTGGGTCGACTTTTAATCACCGGATGCAGCTGACTCTACCACAGAATAAATAGTACAAGTAAGTCTACCTATACAGCCGATGATGTAGGGACCACGACTAGCACAGCAGGTACCTATAAAATTTTAAAGGTAGAATTAGTGAAATTTTGACCTGAAGCTGTTTAAAAATCGAATCATACAGATTTGGGTTAATCATGACCCAATTTGTTTCAAAATTAGCTTTAACTTATCTTGTAAATCGTTATCATTTTGCAAAAATAAGTCCTAACCCATTTTTGAATTGTTAGGACGAAATATTTAACACCACAATTTACCTAAATGAGTGCTTTTACTTTAGCTTTGTTACCATGACTAATATGCATAAAAACACACACAAAAGTCCATAAAAATAAACACGTCAAACAGCCATTATTAAATAACAAACATTTATGGCCCAAATAAACAGAATGCCTAGTTAAGCACCCAACAATACTAAGGAAATTTAAATAACGCGATCAACGTGGCAGAAACGACTTCCAGCTGTTTTCGTTCTGATTAAATACGCTCGTTTCTCATTTGCTCGGAAAAATAATGGAGTCAGTTCACGGAATAAATATTTAATTTTAATTGACGAAAGAAATACTTCATAGTTGTGTTTTTTTAAGAATAGACGAATAAGTTAATTTTGTTGCGGGTGGGTAAATAAATAAATAATAAATAAATATCGTTGGGCATTAACACACAGCGCCATCTAGTGCCACACTAAGCAACGAGGTTTGTGTCGTGGACACCAGATAGTTGATATAATACATGGATACTTTTTGTTTGTAAATACGTACTTATTATACATATAAACATCCATGACTCGGAAACAAATGTCCATGCTCATCACACAAACATTTGCTCCAACAATGGTGGTAAAAGTTTTAAAAAAGGAATCTCCACCAAACACACCAGCACATCAAGTTACTTGAAACTGTCAAATTTTCACAGTCAACCTTGAACCATGCTTAGCGATATACGAGTAGTTGAAAATCTGTTAAGGAAATTTGACAGATTGTAGTAGATTGATGTCTGTACAATAATAGTAAGAGAAAAAAATAAACGAAAGGATAATTATCTTCTTTAATGTCAGTCACACACCTGGTTCTTCCAGCTTTGGTATCTTTAACACCCTGAGCCTCGCCACTTTCCTTTCCTTATTCACGACTTAATCTTTGCCATAGCATGCTTTAGTATTCCCCGTTTTGTTGTATATTTTATTGATGTTGTTAGTTTTCCCGAGATACCTATGTATGCAAACAACATTAGAGGTAATGTATAGTTTCCGATCATAAAGTTTTGCTTTATAAACATTCTCTATCCTATATAAACTTCTCTGGACCGCTTATATGAAAGGGACTTCCTGCAATCTCTCCAAGTTATCCAAGTTATCCGATCAAAATCTAGTGTGTGCCTTTCGGTCGTTTATCGCTTGTTGAAATGTTTGATCTTGATAAACTTTTTCTCTAAATATTTGTTTTGTGGCTCAATTTATTGTACCTATGTTGAAAGTAAGTAGTTAGCTACATAAAATTGATGACCAGTTTTTCATCGCTGTTTTACGAGTATTTAAACACAGTGACAAAAATATGGTCATCATTTTTGTACTAAAAAGTTCGTGGCATTTTGTACAAGAACGGTCTTGCGAAATAGATATTTTAAAAGTCAGTGACCTTAATTTTAAATTTGAGTTCACTGTAAAGGCTGTCACTTTAGGTAATTTGCTAGGCTAATGCATAATTAATACTATAGGTCAATAATTGACCTTCATTAATTCCTTGAGAGATTCTAAATAGATCACCGTGTCCAAAGTAAAACAAAGTTTTTAGCATAATCCATCTTGCTTTTTAGAAAAGCTGATAGATAATAATATATTGATCAATTTTCTAGATGGAATAGATTGGTTTCGAAAACTGTGCGAAAAGTTTGCAATATTTACGTTTTCGGTAGAAAAGTGCCGTAGAGGTTATATTTTATTTAAACATTGTAAACTAGCGTACCAGCACCAGCACCACCGGCTTTAGATAGATTAAGTAAAACCTTTCTGGGAAATGGTTTTAGTGTGCTGAAAAGTTCTACGAAAATCCATCAATGCATTTCGACTTTGCTAGAATTTAGTAAAGCGCATACAGGTAGCTTAATTTTTTCCCGTAAAATCCAATTGGTTTTTCTCAAATCAGATCAGATCCTATTAATAAGCCTCCACTGTCCGTCCGTCCGTCTATCTGTCAGCGGGCTGTATCTCATGATCCGTTATGGGTAGACAGTTGAAATTTTCACAGAATGTGTACTTCTGTTGCCGCTATACTTCTTACTACGATGATACGGTACCCTTGATGCGCGAGTCCGATTCGCACTTGGCCGGTTTAACAACCAAAGCTTGCATTCTGAATTGCTGAAAAATATACTAAGAGAATCTGCTTCACATTTGCAAACGGCCAACGTGTGAAATTCTCTGCCAGTTTCTGTATTCCCTAATGATAAGATCATTAGGGACATAATGACATGCCATTTCATACCTTCTATTAATCTTGTTAATTAAATGTATTGGTGCTTGGAACTCGTGGTCAAATAACAGCTGCTCAGATCAATCTTCAGGTTAAGCCGTGCTTGCCTAGGTTTGTCCGTGGATGAGTGACCACCCTTACATACCGAGTTTCCACTGTGCCTCGGAAAGCACGTTAAGCTGTTGGTCCCGGCTGTCATTTGTAAATCATTGACAGTCTTTACAGGTAGTCAGTGGCCCGAAAGTCTGACAACCAGTCTTACCAAGGGGTATCGTGTGGGTAACACGATACCCCTTGGTAAGACAGTACAACTGGGTTGTGGAAGTCAGATAGGCAGTCGCTCCATGTAAAATACTGGTATTCAGCTGAATCCGGTTAGACTGGAATCCGACCCCAACATAGTTGGGAAAAGGCTAGGCAAATAATGATTGGTGCTTAATTGTTTTCAATACCACATAATTTGATGCAACTGATGTTAAGTTAGAGCGATGCTTTACTATGTAAAATGACATTAAAACCTTTACAAGAATTCTATGTTCTGTCTTTAGTCACACAGTAATCTTGTTACCACATATTTCTAACACACAGCTACTTAGTCGGAAGCCTAATGACTGGTAACTGAAACCATACCAGTACGTCGTGTGTAATTTGTACAACATTGTGTTTTTATTTTTATACTAAATATTTCTTTGTTATATCGAAACAAACAGTGCCATTGTATGTTTTGTTAACCTTTATGTAATAAATAAACGTATGAAATGTTCCGCTATAGTCGTATTTACATTGTTCCTTGTGAAGGGATATCAGATATTTATAACATTTTCTTTAGGATCTACATTACGTTCATGTATATTATTTTTATTCGTGAATGGTTCCGCTCGTGACCTCGGATTCGCTAGACAGAAAGTGACAGATGAGGTAGTTTTTCCAAGTTAAGGCTGACACAGATAAGGGCGGACCGCAGTACATAGTAAAAATCCTCGTACATCACGTCCGCATATTTTGTAAGAAAGAAAAGATATAAGAAGAAAAGGAAGGAAAGATATTTTGTAAGAAGAAGTTTTCAAAGTACAGGCGGGCCGCTTTTCTGCTGCGGCTGCTCGCTTAGTTCATATAACATCATCCATAATCCCCTAAGGGTTAGGCAGAGGTGTACCTAATAGTACACCCACATTTCGCCAGTTATGTTTATGTCCCATGTAATAGGGGGCGAGCCTATTACCATCAGGGCGCAAGTCCACCGTGGCTGCTACTGACAAATTCCTAATGGAAAAACCCAATAACACTTTGCCCGACCTGGGAATCGAACCCAGGACCTTATGCTCAGCAGTCGCGCTTACAACCATTATATAGACCAATCGTGGCAGTCGCTTTGTTCAATCCTTCTATATTTCAAATGCTATTCTTACTAATCGATTAGACATTTTAACAAATCTGTTGGAAACGATGCAATGACCACTAACATAGATACGAGAAACCTGCCAAGTTTGGTACCCACTGCGTTATGTGTGTTTGACGACACGATTGGCACAGTGGTTGAGCGATTGACTGCTGCGCTGCGTGTCGCGGGTTCGATCCCCGCACGGTACAAATATTTGTATGGCCTACAGATAGTTGTTCCGGGTCTGGCTGTTTGTGTATGTGAGTTTAAATGTTTGTAAACGCACCCACGATACAGGAGAAATTCCTAGTGTGGGGCAACGTTTTTTAAAAAAAAAAAAAAAAAAAATGTACTTCAAACGGATCGAGTTATAGACGCAGTAGTTCATTCTACAACGCTTTTGACCGCTTAAGCCCGCCCATAAACACAATATCCAATACTTCATTCATAAAGTGGTGTTTCAGTATAACATCACGCCTGTAATCCTCGAAGGGATTGGCAAAGAGGTATCCATTAGTACACACCCACATTTTGCTAGTTATGTTTAATACCCATGTAATAAGGGGCGAAGCTATTGCCATAAACCGTTTTAAAATGTTTTACTTCAATCGAGAAGAATCCTGTGCCTACCTGCCTACTCAGAGAGCTTCTCAAAGACTCGGTACTGTTGTCAAATAGGTACCTCGTAAGCCTTATAAAAAAAAGAAAAAGGTTTATTGCAAATAGATGTTTTAGCGTGAAAATCATCTAATAGGAAATTATATCTAGTGAAGTTACCCTAATCTAATTTATCTCACCTTTGGTTTTCGGTATTTTTTTGTTGATGAATTAGAAGAATTAATATTGTAAAAAAATATTTTCTCCCATAGATCGCCACTACTGGTACGCGCAAGCGCAGGAAACGTTGCAGAAACGACTGCAGTACGCAGCAGACAAAAATCCTGTCGCTAAGTGAGTATCAGTTTTGTTTATTGTTTCTTTTAGGAGATTTTCTTTCTCATAACGTCGTGCGTAATTTCCTTAGGAGGTTTATTCAGAGGTTATTACACCCACATTCGCCAGTTCAGATATGTTTGATGCTGCTATTTATATAATGCTGTAAATGATTGCGTGACGGTTGACAGGGGAGAAAATTATAATATAAAATACTTTTCATTACTCATACTCGGAAAGTAGGTCTGAAGTTGCCTGAGGAGCGGGTTGAAAGTAATACTTTTCAGCCCTAGGGAGGATCGTTAACAAATGACAGCTGTCAAATAAAAAAAAAAATGATAATTTTTCTATTGAACCATGTTCCAACTTTCTTCTATACAGCCATGATGTAAAATTTAAATAACATGAAGTTAAATATTAATTTTATAATAATTACTTTTCAACTTTTTCTTTAATTTGGGCAAAATATATAGGTACCATTTTTTCGATGATGAAAATAAAAAATAGGTAATTTAAGGCTGAATAGCTGACCGGCCACAGAAAAAAAAGGCGGGAAAGCGGCAATCCGACCTTCATTTGTTTTTTCGAGTTGATTCATGTTTTTATTTTAAGTTTCCTTGTATTCGTAATGAAAAGCACAGTGTTTACCTTGGGTTAAAGACTTATTTAGTCCCTCGAACTATTAGCGCCCTCGCTGCTCTCGGGCACCAAACCCCGTCTCGGGACTAAATAAGTTACTTTCACCCCTAGGGTAACAATGTACTATTTCATCCCTGTAGTCCTGTAGTCCCCTGATCCCGTGGGACAATTAGAGAACTTCACGCGGGCGAAGCCGCGGGTATAATCTAGTGACATCATATATATTTGTATAATTCCACATATGGCTGAAGCTCTAAACTCTCTGTTACGTTTCGAGTTTCGGATGCTTATATGTAGCGGCCCTTTCCGTACTTGTGCAGCATGACCGACATTTTCACAAAAGCAATACTTACGTGGAAATCTCGGTCAAGTTCGTATATGGGCCACATCGCACTTGAAGTTTCCAAATAGGAATGTATTTATTTGTATGTTAAAATCATTTTTGAAGACTAATGAAATATTTTTTCTGTGGGTTTTGTAAGACGTTATAATATTTATAAATGTAAAATAATATAAAAAAGAAAATTAAATGATATAAATTAATGATAATGGTATGAATACCAATTAATAAAAATATGGAATTGTTTTTGTCTCTGCGAGAGAGAAATATTTCGTCGGCTTATTGCTTATTGCAACTGCACAAAATCAGTAAATACGTTTGTATCTATAATGGACTCCTTTTGACACATTCTACAAAATGGAAAAACTCAAATATTCGTAGCATTAATAAGAACTTTAATGAACTCTTAGTGTTGTTGTCACTTATAAAAATTAATTGTGACGTCATAGTTCTGACAGAATGTTGGTTGAGTAAGGTGACGAATGTTCCATTATTGGACGGATATAATTTACATTATACATCGAATACTCAAAATCAAAATGACGGGATTGTAATTTTTACAAAACAAGACTTGGCCTGTTCTGTTCAAGAACCAGACTTCACAAATGCGAACTGTCTCATTTGTAAAATTAATAATAAAACCGCAATAGTTGCGATATACCGCTCGCCATCATTCAACAAAAAAGAACAGTTTCAATGCTTTTTAAATAGTTTGGACACTGTACTTACTCAACTAAAACCATTTAAAGCTGTTGCTATTGTGGGGGATGTTAACGTGGATATTAAACCTTCAAATAATGACGACCGTACAACTGACTACTTAACATTAAGCGCGTCGCATGGCCTCTTACCAGCTCATCATATACCCACGAGAGGAACAAACTGTCTTGACCATATCATTCTCAAATGTATAACACCAGCAACAACACTCATTTTGGAATCATTTATTACGGATCACATGCCTATTTTGTTACATATTGAAGATACTAAATCGCCTAAAAAAACAAAAAAAACAATTTCCCGAGTGGACTACGCTAACCTGGTTCAGGAAATTGAAGCTACGGATCTCACACATATCATGAGTTTGGACGATGCGAATGTAGCCGCATACGAACTGATCGGTGTTCTCCAGGGCTTAGTAAAAAAACATACGTACGAGGTCTTGATTCCCAAAAAAAATAGGAATATTAAGCCATGGATAACGCCTGGTCTCATGCGTTGCATTCGTCATCGTGATTTACTTCACATGGACACTAAAAAGTCACCCGATAACGATATCAAAAGAATAACCTACAATCGCTACCGAAACCATTGTAACATCATATTACGTAACCTAAAAGCTCAGTTCGAAAAGGATGAGTTAGAGAAAGCTAAAGCAAATATTAAGACACTTTGGAATAAAATTAAAGATATTACAAACTATAAGAAAACACCGACATCCTCCACAAACTTATTAAAAATGGACTCTAATCCTCAAGCTGCTGTTGATCGTGTGTGTAGGTACTTCGCGGATGTTGGCAAGAACCTCGTGTCTGATATCACCTCACGGCTTTCATTGCCCCCCACCCCGTGCTCACGGCCTCGTAAAAATGTTCCCCTTAACTCATTAGTTCTCCTCGAATTTGATGAATCGGATATAAATAACGCCATTATTCGGCTCCGTGGAGATTCTGCTACCGGTTGGGATGGCATCTCAACAAACCTACTAAAACAATGTCGTCATGTCCTCGTATCCCCAATTACACATATTTTCAATCGTTCAATTGCCACTGGAATTTTTCCGGAGGCTTTTAAAAAAGCTATTGTGCATCCGATTTATAAGGGTGGGAACAAAGACTCTATGAACAATTATAGGCCTATCTCAGTCCTTTCTTCTATCTCCAAAATTTTTGAAAAACTAGTAAATATTAGGCTTACTCAGTGCCTCGATAAAAATAACTTAATTGCACAAAATCAGTATGGTTTTAAAAAAGGAGTGTCGTCAGAAGATGCAGTTCTCGACTTAACTGAATTTGTAGCAAGGAAGCTTGATGAAAAACAGAAGTGCATAGGTCTATTCCTAGATTTAAAAAAGGCATTCGACACCGTTTCTGTTCCCACCCTCCTATCGAAGTTGGAGGACATCGGCATACGTGGCTTAGCTCATGATTTTTTTGCAAGCTATCTCACTAACCGTAGACTGTGTGTTAGGGTTGGTGACCATGTTAGTAGAGAGGAAATTACGACCTTCGGTGTACCGCAGGGAAGTGTGCTTGGCCCGACCCTTTTCCAGGTCTATATCAACGAGCTTTGCTGCATACCTCTCAAAAACTCCAAAATATTCACCTATGCTGATGATACTGCAGTAATTGTTCATGGACCCGAATGGGAGCATCTTAGAACCACTGCCGAAACGTCACTTAGATCTGTAATGGGTTGGGTGCAACTAAATCTACTCACTCTGAACTTAGACAAGACCTACTTCATCCCATTCGGGCTAAACCCTGGTACTAAACCTCCCATAGACTTTGCCATAAACGCCCACACATGTAATGGCCATACCTCTTGCTCATGCTTTGCTCTTCGTAAGGTTAACCATCTAAAGTATTTGGGTGTGGTTATTGATAGCGGTCTCAACTGGTACGCGCACTTGGATACTATTACTACAAGAGTTAGAAGAATGATTTATGTATTCAAGCTACTTAGGTCCTCAGCTGATTTCAACACGATTAGAATGGTGTATACTGCTATCTGTCAGTCCGTCATCACCTATTGCATCACAGTGTGGGGAGGCGCAGCTCGGACAAAGTTTCTCAAGTTGGAACGAGCACAAAGAGCTGTCCTAAAGGTGATGTCAAAGAAGAACTTTAGGTATCCCACCACACAATTATACAAAGATGCAAATGTACTTACTGTTAGGCAACTGTTTGTGCTTCGATCCGTACTGAGAAAACACACCAAAGTCCCCCTACCAGACCCAACACGCCGCAAGAAAAAACCTCTTATTCTTACGGTTACGCATAAGACCGCTTTCGCTAGACGCCAGCATTATGTTCTAAGCTCACACCTATACACAATAATACATAAAAAAATAAACATAATTCACTTGGATACTTATAGGGTTAAAGCTAAAATTGAGGAGTGGATAAAAGATCAAGACTACGAGGCAACTGAAAGTCTACTTGCCTGGTTCTCCTAAACCAATGCTACCTATCACATCACAAAGAAGGAAGCTACCCCCACTAATTCCACTCACTCAACACACCTCACACACCCTCACAGCACACCAAACCCCATCAAACTACGCCACATCACATCACATCACACCTCACCACACCACACACCCCTCTTCCTTACACATACATACACACACAACACCTGCACATGACATGACTCCCCATACAAATACACTTCACACATACTATTCACACATATTATTGCTTACTTATATAAAAATACTAAATATATTTCTATAGATATGTCTTTTTTTTACCTTTCAGTCATATAAATACTGTTTGTTTTACGAGATTATGCTAGTACGCTCATAAATTGCTCGTCCACTATTTATGCGAAGACACTGCCTCCTAAGATACAGGATCTTCCTAGTTTAGGAGTCAGGGCTCAAATTTTGTATTGACTGTACTGTTATTCATCTCTCGCACACAACTTCTGTTTGCTAATTTTTCTGTACCCTTGTGACTGTTGTGTACTTTAATATGTGTCAAACTTGTATTATCCTAATAAAGACTTATTATTATTATTATTATTACTCACTAATTTCTATCTAGTCAATTTTAGACGTTACGGCCTTGCCATAAAATCCATAACTGCAACTTGGCATTACAAAGAATCACTAAGCTGCACTAATTATTTTTATTAAATACATAATTATTTAAAAAACAACATACAATATTTTAAAGAACTCATTTTCACCATCTAATTAACTTTATCCAAACAAGTGTAGCATAGATAGCTTAGAATTAGGTTCGATAAAGATTTGCATTTAATTAGTTTCTGTTATGAGTCATTATCAGAAGTGCACAATAAGGTAAACTTAGTGAATTTTATCGAAATTAATTTTATGTTATCATAATATTAAGATTTCCATAAAATCATTCATTGTTTTTAGTTACTTTTTTATTTTGTAGATTGCTTATTTTGATCGATGATAATTTATCATGGATTAAAAGAATTTAATAGCTTCTTGCAAGCTACGTAGATCGTCGATTGTAGTTATTCAGTAGTGAGTTATTCATGGCTAAATAAATGCGTCAAAACAGTTTGTCTAGGGAACGCGAGAACAAGGACGAACGGGTGTGAGGATGGGTTTTGCGCGGGGCGAAAGAGAACTTTGCGTGCGCGCGGCTAAATGGTTCGCTCGCTCAGTTCGCGGTGAGATACGTTGACTACCACGCGTGTTAGTAGTGAAGTTAATGATTTCTGAAAAATACAACGAAATCAATGTTTTAACCCTATTCTTGGCACGGTGGATAATTTGATACATTGAACTTTTTGAAAATCTAGAGACGTTCCGAGACGTATTCTTAAAACATTTAATGCGCTACAAAATATAATTCCAATTCTAGAAAAAAATAGTATTTTATTACTTGTAAATACAAGCAGTAGAAAACAAGATGATGAAAAGATCGAAGGAGTCTGCGCATCGCAAGATAAAAATACACAATTTTTATAATATTTTGGTCAAATTGTTTTCAAAAGCTGTTTATTTGGAGTAGGTTACAATATTTACTACCTACTTGGAAACGCTATTTTCGAGTACAAAACTGCATTGAAATCGTATGTAATTTACTGTTTTTTTTCGAGTGTATCAGATACGACACACAACACACAGACAACAGACAGCCAACTTTCTGGACATTTTTTGTTATGCATCAAATATTGAATGATTTTTACGGTTACAATTTATTTGTAATTTTAATTATAATAATATTTATATAATTATTTTATTGTATTATTATCTCCTTTATTTATTTCTTAACAAATTTAATACATTTAAAAACAATCCTAAAAAAAACACTATAAAAAGCAATTACGAACTTAATAAAATTGTAGTCCACCTGTATTGGGAAGAGGGTTCAAGCTACCGGCGGTCAGGGCTCCACAGAAAGTAACCTAAAGCCCTTGATCCAGCTGCCAAATGAGAGCCTACTCAAGTATTCATCGAGGCTCTTGGCAATTAAGCCATTGGCCGATACAACAATCGGCACAATGATCGCCCAGTCCACATCCCACATGGCCAACAACCTCGCAAGCCAAGATACTTGATTGGTTTATATTTTTCGGCTTTTACGACACACGGGTCCGTTATGTCAACAATCATTGCGCGCCGCTCTGATCGATTCACCACCACTATATCAGGCTTATTGGCTACAATAGTCCTGTCAGTGATGATGGATTGATCCCAGTTTAATGTGATATTGCCATTTTCAAGAACTAGAGGTTGAGCACATACCGGTAGTACGGCACTTCCAATTCCACAAGGCGGTGCACATGGGGCCCATGCAGGGCCCGGAAAAACGTCCGTGAAGCTCTTTACTCTGCCATACTTCCCTGCGGTCGTTAGTGTGAAGCTCTCAAGTTTGCGCCAGCTCTTCCGATATACCCAAATACTTTTACGTTTCGGTTGCTGAGAGGGATCTAAGATTTATGGAATCCGAGAGCTGCATTCCCACAAATTCCACAATCTCCCCTCGCTTGAAATGCATGACCGCACATTTGTCCACACAAATTCCACCCTGATGCGCTACTGAAAGTTTCAGTTACTTTCAGTAGCTCCATCAGTTGAAAATCGTTGGTAACAAAGAGTTTCAGGTCATCCATGTAAAGAAGGTGAGATATAACTTGACCATCTTTTTTTAACCGATAGCCCAGACCTTCGAAGCTAAACAGAACCAAAGTGGACTCAAAGTATCGCCCTGAAAGATACCACGCTCTATCCGTATCTGTTCACTATTCCTTTGGATAGGCCGGATACATCCTGGATAGCGAAGGACTGTCCTCCATTACAAAAAAAAATCCTTAAATTCCACTTTTCCATTTCCATTTCTTGTTTTCCACTTTAGAGTGTTAATATTTTTTTGTTAAAATAAGAATTATAATTCTTTGAAAGCCTGGCAGTGCAGCAAATATTATACATAGATTTTATAACGTTAATTGCTAAGAGTCTGGCAATGTGCCATAGGTACTCGTATGTGATACATTCAATAAAACAAGATAATAAAATTAAATTTTTGTTTTTATTTTTCCTCCCCTCAGTGAAGACCTAAGAATTCATTAAATGTAAAATTGAATTTGTTTTAATAACTAGCACTGTTTTGTTCATTATAATACTGGTTATCCCTTTTTTTAAATAAACATTTGATTGAGTTTCGTTGTTTTTTTACAATTTATGAAATAATTAATACACATTCCAAACATACTTAGGTACTGTAGCCAGAAGTCATTATATTTTATTTTTTGTTTAAAAAAATAAATAACTATAAAGGACTAGCAACTCTCATTTGTTTTTATTAATATAGATATTAAAGTAATCGAAAACATTTAATTTTTCATCACCGTAATTATATATTTAAGATAATATGGGTAAATCAACATAACCAATAACTAATTTGAACTAAAATACCGTTTGCAATAAGCCGACAATTCATTTTCTTATTTATATAAAATTGTCTTAGTACTAGTACTCTTTAGCAAACGCACTGTATAAAAAAGCCGATACACATCACATTTTTTTTTTCATTTTGGACACACGTTTTTGTAGGTAAAATCAAATAAGATTAATTAGTAAGAGAATTGTTTACCAATATAAAATTATTTGTACAATCAAAAAATGTTAATATACTTAAAAATAATTTCCTTGATGGTACATTAGTTATAGATTTACTTACTTAATATCTCATTAACATCCAGTCATAACAACTAAGTGACAAACAAATTCCAAAATAAAAAAAACTCTACTTATTTTCTTTCTCTTCCACATGTTTACATTCCTCCGGCCTCATTTCCTCACTCGTGTCAAAAGACCAACTTTCGCACTTGTTTTGTTTATGCGAGCAAACACACTCGACCCCAACTAGGATCTAGGGGTACAGCACAAACAATAGGGAACTAGAGACAAATATTAGGATCCCTGTCGTACATGTAAATTGTATGTTATGTACACGTGAATAAATATCGTGGGAACATCGAAATGCATATGATAATATCTTTTTGTCCTATGTTATGAAGATTATTTGGATAAAAGTTAGGTACCTGAATACCTAAGGAGAATAAACTATTACATTTATCTTAAGATATTCGATAAAAAGTCGATAATATTCCTTTAAAAAAATAGGAATTGCAAAAAGAACCACTAGAGCTTCGTATCTACATGGAAGGGAATTGCTTTTTTTTCTTTAAGTGATTTATTTAATTTAGTGTATAAATAAACGGAAAGTGGTTTGGAAAATAGTTTAATTTTTAATTTATCAATGTGTAAATAAAATCGTAAACCGCTTCTCTTTTCCTGTTGACTCAGATCAGCACTGCAAGTACGTAGCAATCGATAACGATCGAATCGATACGATTCGATAAATCCGCTGCTAATAGCTGTCAGATTTATCGAATCGTATCTAATCGAGTGCTACGTACTTGCACTGCAGAATAGAATGAATTATAATAGTAATCTATAATCTACATGATATTGTTCTACAATCAAAACTTTTATATAAAGATGGAAATATACCAACGGAATTGAAGTACCATAAACTAGAAACAGTTTTGTAATTAAATCGTTCCGTAATTTAGTTATAACTAGTCCCAACAGTTCTGTAATAGGCTCTTTACTTTAAATGTAATTACGTCGAAAGGTAACAACGACCTAACTATGTTGAAGGCTTTATTACCCAGATGTTATTCAGAATTTAAGTGAAATGTTAAATAATAAATGGTGTAAATAGACCTTTAACGAAGACGAAAGGCACTTGCTCTCCCCGTCATTACGATCACTTTTTTGTTCTGGATCATACCTGGGAACTACCCGTGTGAACTTGGCACCCAACTTTTGAAAAAATCGTTTTTGTATGGTTTTTCGAAAGATTTCGATTAGTAGTGGATTGTAGTGAAGCTATTTTCGTTTGTAATAATGCCAAAAAAATAATAGTAAAAAATGTCATCCCCGAAATTAAAAAAATCGGTTTTTTCCGGCTGTTTCTCATAGGTAAACGTCACTATAGGATTGTAGTGAAGCTATTTTCGTTGGTAGTAATGCCAAAAAAAAAAAAAAAAACGATTAAACAAAAGATTCATCTTCAACAGACTTTATCTAGTAAATATCGCTCTGAAATAAGTTTGATTCAACTCAAGAGCTTCTAATCAACTTGTATCTTTAATACTATCGAAAAACATTATAGTATGACATTTTTTACAACTTTTTTTTTTTTGGTATACTGTAAACGAAAATAGCTTTACTACAATCCACTACCCACGTTTATCTATGAAAAACAGCCAAAAAAAAAAAGATTTTTTGGAATTTCGGTTGATGAAATTTTTTTTTTGGCATTACTACAAACGAAAATAGCTTCACTACAGTCCACTACTAATCGAAATCTTTCGAAAAACTATTAAAAAAACTAATTTTTCAAAAGTCGGGTGCCAAGTTCACACGGGTCTGGGAACCTATACTAGCTACGGAGATATTGGAGGTCAAAGTTCCAACTGTTTAACAAGTTTTTTTTTTTAATACTAGTTTTTAAGATCAGAACTTTACATTAAACACCTAAAAAACCCTTTTACTATTAAATGCGTCCATTGGCACAATGTTTTGAGTGCGTTACATTGAGTTTTACCGTAAATGATGATTTTTCACACCAAAAAAAAAAGTCGTTTCCCATATGTACTTAGTTTGATGTACAGAATTGGTTGATGGCTTCGTGAATGGTCTGTTTACACCCTGTATAAATGTTTTTGTCATGCTAAAATATGTTTGGGTATTTTTGACGCTAACGAATACAAAAGCATGTCGACAACCTGTATATTTTCATCAAAATTTTGATTTTGTCCTGGATTAGCGATTGCAACTTTGAGACAAAACCTTACTCTTAAGAAGATAGGGTCCAAAATACGTATTTTTATTAAATCGCTAAAGTTGGATGGCAGGCTGATTGTAATTTTACCATCAAAATGACAGAGTAACAACTAACACCCAACACCGACGGAATGCACATAATGAGTAATTGCGAAAATCGTACCTACATAGACAACAACATACCTACAAAGAGTACAATTTGTACTCGTGACTGTACCTATCAGAGATCCTGTTAAGATGACGAAAGATCTCGAAGATCTGATTATGATTTGAAAGATGATAATGTGCATTCCGTCGGTGTTGGGTGTTAATTGTTACTCTGTCATTTTTCTGGTAAAATTACAATCAGCCTGCCTAGTACAGTACTACAAGCCATTGTCATCATTATAGTAAGAGTATTAAATCATTATTTTGATTAAATTAATCTCTAGTCTAACCAAAGCAGCCGGAAAAATGTTTTTTTTAAAGAGTCAAGATATTTTATGATCAAGAAGCATATTTTACTCTTTGAAGAAAAATTTATCAAGTATAAGAAGATAACACAACTTCTTAGAATAGGTTTAATCTTGAAAAAAAAATTAAATCTATTAAAAGTACATACATATTAGAACAAGGAAAGCAATTATTAAAGAAGAACTTCACATTTTCCTAAAAATGGCATTCTTTGTAGCCCATACGTTATTTTTGGAAATACCAAACTCGTCCTTTAAAAAGCAATTAAAAATTCCGGAGGCAATTTCACCTGCGTACCATTAAAAGAAGAATAATAGGCAGAAACTCCTGTACTGGGCCACAAAAACTACATATCAATATTAACGAGGATACAAGACTGCTAAGCATGAAATTAAACCGACCTCAAAAAACACAAAAAAGTGAAAAATAACTTTAGCTTTACAAGTCGGTGACCTTTGTTTGATAGATTTAGTTTTTTTGTCACCGACTTCTGAAGCTAAAGTGTTTTTTCACTTTTCTGTTTTTTGAAGTCGGTTTTATTTTTTGCAAAAAAGCTTTTTATTTTCCATTTTTAGTTGTTCCCTAACAAATATTTGCCAAGAATTTATTCGATATTGTTAACAATACATGTCTTGGTAAAAGGCGTATCCCCAATATATGGAACTCAAAATACCTTTTTTTCTTTTTTTTCGGATGGGAAATCATCAAATTACCCCCCCTCCAGCTCTGGATGGAACAGAAGGGAGTGTCAGACTTTTACTGACTAAAACCCATCCATGTTCCTTCATCGCCCTTCGTGTTTCGGGGCCACCGTATCTTTTTGGAACAGTCCCGCAGCCCCGGCAGGCATCGGACCTTGTGGACCCCTTCCTTTTGCTGACATCTCTTTAATGTTTACAAAATTTAAATGGGACCACACGCAAAGCACCAGCTCCAGCAAGAATCATCAAAATCGATTCACCCAGTCGAAACTTCTGAGGTAACAAACACAAAAAAAATGCAGTCGAATTGAGAACCTTCTCTTTTTGGAAGTCGGTTGAAAACACAACAACATCACCATGTATGTACCCATATTTGCAAAATAAATTTCTTATCTTATCTTAACACGCCTGTAATCCTCTGAGGGTTTGGCAGGTGTGTTTATTACGCCAGATAAGTTTTTGAAGTCCTAAGTAATCGGGGGCGAGCCTATTGCCATCAACCGGGCACAAATCTAGACTCCATGGCTGCTACTGAGAAATTTCTGATAGGAAAACCCAATAGTTCTTTGCCCGACCCGGGAATCGAACCCAGGACCTCATGCTCAGCACTCACGCTTGCCACCACTCGACTAACGAGGCAGTCATGCAAGAAAAAGCAATCGGTAATAATAAGAATCGGGCAAATCATTTACCTCATACCATTGCAAAGCAAAGTCAACCTATTACAAAAACGCGTAAAGTTTCCAAAATATTTTCCCTGGTAACGAGAAAAAAATCTCATTTCCCCGTATCCCTCCACCAGGTACAAAAGATTGATATGTAATTAATGATTTTGTTTACATACCTGCCACTCGACCCTTTTGGGGGACAAGTTAAGGCCCCAAGCCCTCACATTGGCCCACATTAGTCTCAGGGAGCGTTGACACTGATAAATGTAATACAAAAAGTAGAAAAAAGGGTTTGTTATGTAAAAAGAACGTACTTTTTTATTGTGTAACTGAATACTGGATGGGTACGCAAAACATGTATTGAAGAAAATAATGAATACAGTTTTTAGGGCCAAAATGAAGGCACCGCGTAAGTGCGAGTGCGTTTTCTAGTCGATCATAATTCCGACAAATAAATAACTTACGCTCGCTTGTACCAATAATCAGTAAATAAGACTAACACTATAACAAAACATCATACCAGTTATCCCCGAAGGGCTAGGCAGAGGTGTACCTAATTGTCATAGTTCTATCCCTTCGATAAGATGACTGTAAAACCCACCGGTAAAATAGCTTTACAACAAGGGGAACGAAGGAAATGATGCGGGTACTCACGTGGCCGTGGAGAGCTGCACACTTATTCACTTCACACCCGATGTTCTTCCACAGTGCACTACGTTTATACGTTAAATAGTCTGGGACGTCCCTTGATTATGAATCTCACAACTATCTTGAGGATTTCTTGTGTTTTAATAGATTTTCACGGAGACGGCTCGAATGCCGCCGTTTTGATTTGGTGTTTGAACGAAAAGTGTCTATGTGTTTGTGCGCTAGTGAGGTTCGCGCAGGAAACGGAAACAAAGACGAGGAAGAATAGGGATGTGGTAACTTGTGCAAAAGACTTTACCGGTTTACTTTATGCTGTTTTTTAATACTTTAACACTAATAGTACACCCACATTTCGCTAGTTATGTTTAACCCTAGAACCGTACCCATAATAGACTTTCAGTAACAGTACCCAACTACCCTGGGGTACTGGAGTACTCCGGTAAATAAAACAATGTTTTCACTTAGAAATAAATGTTTATTAATAATCAACTTACATAGAATTTTATGGCACTTATTTCAGTCTTACAAAATATAATTAGATGTAATTAAGAGGAACTGACTGAGAGCAGCGGTGGCCCAGTGGTGGCGGCCCCGACTTACAAACAGTAAGTCGTGGGTTCGAACCCAGGCAGGCGCATTACTTTGTGTAATTTATTTCATCACCACTGCTCTCAAAACGGTGAAGGAAAACATCGTGAGGAAACCGGCATGTTCTCGAACCAAAAATTCGAAGACATGTGACATCTACCAACCCGCACTGGGCTCGCGTGGTGGATTATAGCCCATTCTCATTGAGAGGAGGCCGTGTCCCAGCAGTGGGAACACTATAGGCTGATGATGATGATGATGATGAAGAGGAACTCATCTTAACAGTTTTGGCAAGTCTTTTTTTGGTGATCTAAACGTATAAAACTTTTACATTTTTGAAATCGAGTGCGTGATTTACGATCTTTTGACCTAGGACAAATAAATATATGCCAGATTTTGAATCAAAATGGGCTGGAGCATCAGAAGACCTTTTTTTTTCTAATTTACCGTTAATACTTATTTGGAGATGCATCGGCAAAGTTTTCTATGAAAATCAGTCCTCCAAATGAGGTTTTATAAGGTCAAATGCTCTACCACTTCTTCTTCATCATGAGTGTCCAGAAGATGGTTTTGAATTTTATTTTCTGATAGATTTTGATGTTATCATCATCATCATCATCATTTCAGCCGAAAGACGTGCACTGCTGGACATAGGCCTCCCCCATATGTCGCCACATTGACCGGTCCCGTGCGATTCGCATCCAACGGATTCCCGCAACCTTGATGTTATACCATCTAAAAAAATTAATTATTTAAATTACTAGCAATGAAACACAAAACAACAATAATGCCTAGTAAAGAATAAGTACCCACATTGTTTATAAACAAGGCTTTGTCTAGAAAAACATGTAAGTTTCAAACAAAACAATAACATGCATTATTTCGTAAAAACATTGACAGAATAGTAATGAATATAATTACGCGATACTTCGACGCGACCCCCTGCCCCACGCAAATACACAGCAGCGCGAAGAGATCTGTTGTGAAACGTAAAAGTTACCGGAAATTTAAAAAAAAAAAAACCTTATGGTACGGTTTTAGGGTTAAGTCCCATGTAATAGGGAGCGAGCCTATTGCCATCAACCGAGACAAATCTAGACTACGGGGCTACTACTGAGAAATTCCTGATGGAAAAATCCAATAACAACTTGCCCTACCCGGGAATCAAACCTAGAACCTCATGTTCAGCAGTCCCGAATGCGATTACTAGGCCAACGAGGCAGTAAAATTAACACTAAGCGTATTGAAAACATCATTATATCTCTGTAATTTACAGAAACAGAACACAATAGTTTAATTATATAATGTAATCAATTTTTTTTTAAACTTTTTTACTGAGAGTTCCTCAATAAACATAACACAGATTCATAAAAATCCCAGCAAAAAAGCATAACCTGAAACAATAATAGTTTTCCAAGTATTTTTTATTTCCCGTTGAAAAAGTTCTAGATCTTCTAATGCTTCAAATCTCTATTCTTTGTTTTCATTCTTTTAATGCCTTTCTGACTTTTTATTTAACCTTACTACGAGTATTATGCAGCTTTTAAAATAATGTATTATTCAAACTGGTCTCATTGGTCTAGTGGTCGCAAACACGGTTCGATTCCCAGGTCGGGCAAAGTAGTATTGGCTTTTTCAGGAATTTCTCAGTAACAGCCACGACGCCTGTATTTGTGCCCAGTTGATGGCAAAAGGCTCGCCCCCTATTACATAGGGCTAAACATATAACTGGCGAAATGTGGATGAACTACTAGATACACCTCTGGCTAACTCTTTGGGGATTACAGGCGTGATGCTACGTACTTAGATCTTCATTAAGTTATTTCATGTTTAGCGAAAGGAATATTTCGGTATCGTAGCATGTCGCGTTCTGTATTTTCTGTTTACCTCCATTAAAGAAAAGTGTACTAAGTTGAGTGCGGCGTGTCTCTATGTAACTTTAGAGGCCATGCAAAAGAAAAATCATAACAAACCTTTTTTTTGTCCAGGAACGTGATTCTAGTAGTAGGCGACGGTATGAGCCTCACTACAGCCACAGCAGCCAGGATCCTCAGGGGTCAGAGACGAGGCCAATCTGGGGAAGACACAGATTTGGCCTGGGACACTTTCCCTGCAGTCGCTTTGGCAAAGGTAAAGTTAATTTTTAGTCATTTGTATCTTCAGAGACCAGAAACTTCAAGGAAGTCAACATCATCAACATCGACATTCAGGCCACTGACTGCCTTACGACTTCCAAATATTTACAAATGATAGCCGGGAAAGGACCCTGAAGAGGCTACGTCCCATCTCGTAACTTTCCCATTTCGACAACTTAACAAAAGACGTGCAAAACAAGTGAAAAAAAAAAGTGTCCCAATTTGTAGGACTATCAACCCGATCGGCTGTTATTATTAAGCCATGAGGTCCTCCAATCATGTCACAATTGGGAGTATTAAATTATCGCTTAATTTACAGGTAGAAATTGAACTGATGAATGCACAAAGACACGGAGTTTCTGATCTAAATCTTTGCATTGTTGTGAGTTTTTAAAAGAAGATAAGTAATTATCTTCTTTTAAAAACTCACAACAATACTTTGTTATGTTGATTTAGGTTAATGTTTCAGCAGCGCTATAATGAGGTGGTTTATTATTTAAACATTTGGTTATTAGATCCAATATATTACCCAGACAACAGTCTTAACAAACATTACTGAAAACTAATTAAGTTCTCCTTGATTACTTAACTAGAGAATGTTAATAAGGGTTGTTTTTAAACAACACGGATACGGAAAATAGCGGTACTTATAAAGTACACTGTTATAATGAAGATTAAGTCAACAGCAGGAACGTATTAAATTTTTAATGAGTGCAAATGTTGTGTGTTAAGTTTAAGTGCTCAGTTCACGGGTTGTTTGTAGTTTCTGTTCTACCGGGTTAATGTTTGATGAATTTTAAAAGCTACGTGACTGTATAAGTTTAGAGTTTAATATTATGAAAACATCTGAAACTACAGAATCAGCAACCCAGAGGCAAAGTACACCAAGTCTAAATTGATCCTCTCGAGACAGGAAAAAAATAGCCCACTCTTTGTGCAGTATCTGTAAAGGTCGTAGCACACGTATCAACTCTGAAAGGGATCGTCACCACCTCGCCTTTCCTCTTGGCGTCAAACAGGCGTGCACGTAACGTAACCACGTAACGTAAGCGGATCAGAAGCTCCGGCACGTTGACTCGGCTACAGCTAGGCGACGACGCCGCGCTAACGGCTCGCCGACCGCTGGTTGACGGCTAGGCGGCACAAGTTCAATCATTTTGAATCCGAACGTTAAGTGTAGAACGAAGAGACGTAAGCTAGGGTACGGAGAGCCGTAAGCTAGGGGTACGGAGAACCGTAAGCGCGGGAACTGCAAATCGATCACGCACCGCACCGCGGGTCGTGAGCTTGTCCCGAGGCGAGTAGGGAGTTTCATACAAATAATACTGAACGGCTCGAGTTGATGCGGTGACGATCCCTTTCCAAGTTGATACGTGTGATATGACCTTAAGAGTGATCATGTAACAAAAGTATTGAAATTACTGTATTCAAACATCACACATGGAACAAACGTGACCTTAGGATCGCAATTTTTTTTTAATGTTAAAAATAACCTCACACCTGTAATCACGGAAGAGATTTTTGAGTTTTGAGATTTGGGCCTAATAGTACACCCACATTTCGTCAGTTCTGTTCAAGTCCAATGTTTAGCTATACTTAAAATGTCACTTACGGGATATCTTCCATGATTTAATATTGAGTATGCTCAAAAGTAGCAGCCAGCAACATAATAAGGACTTCACAAAACCTGGTGATACTGTGAGTGTGTGAGTTCCAATAGTGCGCTTAGCAAAAGACAAAGAAAGAGGGCAGACAGATTTGTCTGCTCCTAACATTTTTTTCCATCCACCCGCATTCTCCAGTTAACCCGCGATCATGGCGCTTGCAGCAGCGTCGAAATATCAGGAGCTCAAAATAAACAATAATCACGGAATATATCCCATAAGTGACATTTTAAGTATAGTTCTGAACCGTGAAAGCTTAAAACAAGGTTTAGCTGCCAAATTAAAGTTCAAATAACCAGCATATGAAGTTAAATGTTTCAACGTGATAACAGAAATGACTGCTATCGCTAAGAGTGTACTGAATATTTTACAAATTGGTTTAATAATTTCATACACCAACAAATTTGAATTGATCAAATAAGAAATTCATTCAAAGATGATACAAATGAAAGCAACGTATAAAATCTACATGCATAATACATATCATCAGCGATAATATGCTAAACAGTGAATATAGACGCCATTTTATTTTTATCTTTTCATGTTCCTTTATCACCGGTTTCTGCTAATTTTTCCAGTCAATTTTCGGAGAGCATTTTTTTGTATTCTCCTTTCACGTTTCATTTCTTTCTTTTTGTAGAACACTCTAAAAGGCTTTTGATGCTAATTAGGTTTAATTTGAACTGTAAAGCAGCCAGTACTCTAAAGTCATCAATTTATTTTTTATCATGGAATTTCTCTAACACAATTAATCAATTTTGCGGCAGTGTTTGGATTACGGCTTTATCGGTTGAAACTCGTACGTTGTGGTGACTGCGGTAGGCCATAAGCGTTGAATGTATACGAGACACGCTGTATTACCTACATCGTCGTTATGGTGTAAATAGTTGCAGCTTCCCACTTCACTCAGCACACTAACCTACTTTCTTCTGTTTACATATATCTCGCGCTGGAAATCATCTGAAGAGAATTCTCTTCTTATATTCCCACATAAACAGTTATACCCATACGGTTGCTGGCATGAGAGTGTCCCATTGTTTTTCATGGGTGTCGTAAGAGGCGATTAAAGTATTATTCTGGGACGGCAGCTACCTGCGAACAAATAACATTCTATTGTGATCACCATGCATCTGTGCGTGGTGTTGTAACAATTTTGGACCGCAATAGTTCGAAGAGTTCTTTCTGTCTTCAAATGACGCTGAGTGGTTTTTAGCACTTAGAAATTCTAGTTGAAGATTGTCATACTATTATGCCTGTCGTAGTTATTGTGACAATTTTTCCAAACTGTTACAATGCATATCGGTGTTTTGAACAACTAAAAGACGTATTTTTAGATATAAGAGGCAGGGTATTCTGGACATAAACGAAACAAGGATATGATTATCATAAACATCGACTGCTTGCAACTGACAGCTTTGGCTCTTCGCTTCGCTTTCTTTGACTCGTAGACGCTTCAGTGTGAATTGCGCCAACATACTACTCGGTGAAGAAAGTACCGGGAAAAGATCAATAATACACAAAATGTCTGTTATTCATCCAAATTTATTTTATCACCTTCAAAGTATGCTCCTTTAGAAACGATACACTTGCGCCAACGAATAATCCATTCATCAAAACATTTTTTAAACGCTGCTTCCGGAATTGAGTTCAGTTCTCGCCGCGAATTCTCCTTTATGTCTTCTATCGATTGAAAACGGGTGCCACGAAGTGGTAATTTGAGTTTAGGAAAAAGAAAAAAGTCAGCAGGAGCCATATCTGGTGAATATGGTGGTTGCTGGATGGTATTTGTTGAGTGTTTGGTCAAAAATTCGTTCACAATGATAGCCTTGTGCAAAGGCGCATTGTCGTGGTGCAAAATCCAAGAATTTTCTTTCCACAAATCTGGCCTTTTTCGTCGAATTTGCTCTCTTAAACGCCGCATAACGCTCAAATAATATTCTTTATTTACCGTTAGACCTTCCGGTAAGAATTCAGAGTGCACAACACCGCGATAGTCAAAGAAAACAGTCAACATGACTTTGACTTTTGATCGACTTTGGCGTGGTTTTTTCGGTTTCGGTTCAGTTGGAAGGCGCCACTCCGAAGCTTGTTGACTAGTTTGCATGTCAAACTCGTAAACCCACGTCTCGTCACCAGTAACAATGCGTTTTATGAATGTTGGGTCCGAACTGACTCGTTCTAGCATGTCCTCAGCGACTTTCATGCGATTGAGTTTTTGGAGAAAATTTAGATCTTTTGGGACTAGCCGAGCAGCAACATGTTTCATACCTAAATGATTAGTTAAAATGGTACGGATTGACTCGTGAGATACAGAAAGTTCGGCGGCTATCTCTCTCAGAGTTGAATGGGGATTTTCAGTCACTATTTTCTTCACTTTTGCGATGTTAACTTCAGTTGCAGACGTTGACGGCCTACCAGAGCGAGGCAAATCTTCCATCACATCTCGACCGCTTTTGAACGCTTTGAACCACTCATAAGCACGAGTTTTTGATAAAGTCGATTCACCGTAAGCCTTTTGTAACATTTTCAGTGACCCCGAACACGAAATTCCATTGGCGATGCAAAATTTAAGACAAACTTTTTGTCCGATATTTTTGTCCATTATGAAATTCGCAATACACACTATATATGATATTACTAAAACCAGCACTGTATTTAATATAAATAACAGATGCAACTCGAACTCCGCGCCAAAATGGAAAACAGTTCTGCCAATCTAACAACTACAAAAAAACAAACATTTGAATTTGGAACCATAAACAAATCATCCATTCCCGATACTTGTTTGACTGAATGTATATTAAAATGCACTGGACCAGGACTAACGTCTGTGAGTTGTCCTTGCCTGTTGTTCACGTCTTATCATTTCAACAGGTTTTTAGGGTATCGCAGCCAAATTCATGACATACAAAGTTATTTACGCGGTTGATTAAATCAATACCGTGTATTCATAAACATTTATCCCAATTACGGAGTCTTTCACTATTATGTACCCCACATGCACTTGACAGTTTTTTTCCTGCTCTCATAACTATATCCTTTTTTGCCACCAGACTTACAACATAGATGCTCAAACCGGAGAGTCTTCAGCTTGTGCTACTGCTCTACTCTGTGGTGTGAAGGCACGGTACGAGACGCTGGGTTTGGATGCTGGAGGTCGGTTCAACAACTGTGCTTCTACTATCAATTCCAAAGTCACGTCTCTCGTGGATTGGGCTCATGAAGCAGGTAAGCATGCCTACTGTTTCAGATTATATTGGATATTTTTTATAATAAAATCAGTATAATGTTCGGTAAGAAATTGTAGTCTAAGGTTTTATCTTACGTTCATTAGAGTTACGTTTTGTACTAGAAAAAGTACCTACTACCTATACATAATTATTACAGTAACATAATAGGGATGAAGCCTTCTTTAATTACCATCTAGCTTACCGATTGTTTTATTTAAAAAACACACGGTGAGACGTGTGGTAAGAAACCGGCCAAGTGCGAGTCGGACTCGCGCACGACGGTTTCCGTACCTATACAACATTAGATAATACGGCAAAAAAATCACGTTTGTTGTATGGGAGCCCCCCTTAAATATTTATTTTATTCTGTTTTTAGTATTTGTTGTTATAGCAGCAATCAAAATACATCATCTGTGATTTTGAAATTTCAACTGTCTAGCTATCACGGTTCATGAGATACAGCCTGATGACAGACAGTCGTGCAGACGGACAGTAGGGTCCCGTTTTTACCCTTTAGGTACGGAACCCTTAAAAGAACATTACCTCTCTCCAGGGCTCCACAGACAAATCACGGTAAAAAAAAAAACGAAATAAGAATGACGGTGTATTTGAAAATTAGAACCATTTTACTTTAGAAACTGTGAAAGCATTTTAGATTCTAATTATTTTAGTTAAGTGATGGTAGCGAGAATAATTAAGTGGAAATTGTGACGTATACAAGGGTCAGTTACTCAATTTAACCCTATATTGTGATAACTAGAACCACTTGTTAACACTGTCAACAAAGATTCAGTTAAGCTCTGCTCTTAAGCTGGGGTCACGTAGTGAATAGCGGTCTTATAGTATAATCTGTACACTCGGTATCGTATCGGAACGAATAAATAACTTCTAATAACGGAAATGTTTTTAGATTTATTGTGTTTATTTATCTGCTGAATCGGAAGTGGTAGAGGACTATTTTTGTGACACACAATCATGTGCCACAGTGATAAAATGTGTTAGGTGATACGGAGAACAGACTTCAAGAGAGTGAATAATAGTTACTGTTACTGTGAACCTAGGTCATCCCACATAATCAAAAATAAATTAGCTGCTCCGTTTGCACATCGGCAAATGTATTGACGAGCTGTTTTTTTTTACATAAGTATTTCCGATTTGTTTCAAAGTAAAAGACAAGTGTTTCAGTTTAATGAAAAAAGTAAAACACAGTAAGTGTAATAAGTAAAACATGTCCCTCGTATTTTCTATCATCTTGTTTTTCGAACAATTAAACAAGAAAAAACAAGTTTATCAAAATAAATAAAATAAATATGGCTGGACATTACGCACAGCGCCATCTAGTGCCACACTAAGCAACGAGGCTTGTGGAAGATAGTTGATATACTACATAAATACTTTTTGTTTGTAAATACATACTTATTATACATATAAACATCTATGACTCGGAAACAAAATGTCCATGCTCATCACACTAACATTTGTTTCTACCGGGATTCAAATTGCCATTCGGGTCGTCAAAACCCGTAAACCCGTAAAAAGTTGATTGAAACATATTCTCAGAACATCTTCAATTTCTAGACACAGAATTCAATTCAGCCGAGAATACGTATTCCCAATCTGACCTCTTTTCTCTCCCTTCCAACCTTGTACCCGTCACTTATGAGTGACGTCACAAAACAATGTTTTATTATACCCTCCATAAGGAATTCTGTGTATCTTTTGCCTTCAGAAAGAAACTATCCAATAACAGTGATATTTACCCAAGGGAACACGACTAGTAGATGAATTGATATCCTTCATTTTATCAAGTTCGTAACGTTTTCAATAATATTCATTATGTAATGTATCTCAAGGGATTGTATCAAATGTTTTTTTTTTTTTCTCGAAATGTACAAAGAATAGAAATACTATATATCAAATGTTCATTATTGGGTAAACACGAAATATTTCAGGAATTTCAATATGGCTGCCGGAATTCTAGTCAAGCCAAAAGTTAGTTGATTAAAATGTCAAACCGCAAAGAATGCTGATTCATTTCCATGTATACCTCTACCAGTATTGTAGGTTGATTATTTTATCGTAACTACATAAAATAATCTAATGTTATGTCATGTACAGTAAATTAAGTAATGTCGTTTAATTGAAACAATATTCGGAATAATCGGCATTAAACACCTGAATAGACAGATGGAATATTCTTTATTATGTAAACCATACAAATTTCAATTTACTTAAAAGAAAATAGTTCACGTAGGTTACCACAATGGGTGGTCCTATTGCTAAAAGCAATCTTTTCAAGACAACCTTTGTATGGATTATAGGAAGAGGGAGAAACATTACTGCAGGTAGTTTGTGGTGTACTATTTACATAATAATAAACATACATATTTAAAGAACATACTATTATATCTTATAATCATGAAACAAGAACAAAGAACCATGTATGTATAGCGATGCTTAATGAGAGAGCTAGTGCTTTTTGGAATTTGAATTCCGTTCCAACAAAAATCCAAATGTTGGCAAAAATTGCCTGTTGGAAATTCCTCATTCGTACCTACATTATGTACACAAAATATAATATTTGCGCCTGGCTTCCTATTTTCGTCCTGAGAGAAACATCAAAACCTCAAACATTAATATCAGACATTCAATATGAAACGTTCTGAGTAAGGCGAAATTGTCGCGTTCGTTGGTAAAACATGAGTGCAATAGTTACGTCGGGTGCCATTGTGTGATGCATTCGCGTCGATGGACTGGCACTCAATGGGCAAGTGTGTGAACGTATTTTGGCCATGCTGTATCTAGTTATACGAGAATCGAGATCGTATATTTCTCTTGTGATGATAGTCAAGTGTCTCTTATAAAACATTTCTGGAATATGGTTGTGTTGTTATTGACTTTTGTTTTGCAAATGATGTCCTGCTTTTTTCGAGCCAATTCAATAACTATTGTAGATTTATTTTGCAGTTACAATATACTGTAATGCTGTATTGAGCTTTGTTCCTTCTGCTTTACAATATGATGTTAATGTTGATTGGGAATTATAAATAAGTACCATAGTTACGTTTTATTTTTATTTTCTATGATTTGTTAGACTACACGGAAAAAAAAAACTTCATCAATATTAGCCTACAACAGTCTACTAATAGACATAAGCCAACAAACCTGAAGGCATCCTACCTAACGTTTGCCGATTTGCTGTTTCCACACAAAACACGAAAGAAAATCATCACTCTGAAACTGACATATTATTTCAACGCTATTTATATTACTGACTACACAAACGACAGTGGCCAAAAACAACACAGATCAACATTTTATGCCTAAACCTCGCTATATTTTGTGACTAAACAATTTCCATTTTGTCACGACACACCACAAACGTAAACCTCTTTAGATTATAATCATAAACCTAGAAACGACTGAAAGCTTAGCTTAGCTTTATTTTTTATATAAACAGTTTAACGTCAACCAAATAGGCTTTCTAAAGTTCATTGTTCAAGGTTAAAATATTCAGTATTTCAGCTCTTTTCTTTTTACATTTTTGCATTTATTATTTTTGAATGGTACAGCTCAAAAATGATAGTGAAAAGTTAAGTGATACACTTTATTTTGAAGTAGCGAGGCGTGCCTGCTTCGCACGAGTGCAATGTACTGATGTGGCAACATTTATTTCTGTGCTATGTCTTAGTGGAAATCTTCCGGAATAAAATCTATGTGATGGTGGTGTACTTTAAACTATGTATGCGTAGATAATTATATTGTTCGGTATCTTTAGTAATTTCAATACTAAAATGTGGTTAGTGTCCAAAATTTATTGTAAAGGCGTTATTAGTAGTTACCTAATACACACATCAAAAGTATCTAGGGATCAACATATATTTTTGCAATAACTTTTCTCCTGATTGATATTAATTAAAATTTTCTTTAAGGATTCATCAAATAAAGTGTTTTCGTTTGTCACAGTAACGATAAACCAAGTCACCTTTGCATTAATAAAGAAATTTGCCATTTTCCTAATAAAGGGATTTTTGACATTTGAACCACTAACATTAAAGTTCGAAAAAAAGACTGAAATAACAGTTTTCTTTAAAATTTTATTGGGTAACTTAAACAATTAATAATCCGTGTTTCTACCGCGAACACTAACAACACAAGAACATCGGTTTGGCATACTCAAAATGAGTTCATCCAAATCACGCTGTGGAATGGCCGCCCATGTTCGTTGCAACAACAAAAAAAGGTCTTCTTGCGACTGGATACCCTCCATATTCGGCAGAGCTCTTCTCTGTAGCATATCCCATGCATGCTCAATCGGGTTCAAGTCTGGCGACTGAGCAGGCCAGGGCAGGACATTGATGTTAGCTGCGGCGAGAGTCTGTCTTACAACTCTTGCGGTGTGCGGTCGTGCATTATCATGCATTAACTGAAATAAGGGACCGATTTGCACTTGTAGAGGAACGATGACGTCTGATACAATCGTCTCAGCATAAATTTGAGCGTTGAGGTTGCCTCTGATCCAAATCAACTCAGTTCTTCCGCCGATCCAAATACCCGCCCATACCATGATGGTTCCACCACTATAAGGATGGACTTCCTGGCAGGATTTTAATCGCTGTTGGCGTCCAGGGGTTCTCCAGTGTCGTATACGTCTTGTATCCGGTCTCATACCAAAACGAGACTCATCAGAAAAGCACACGAAACGCCATTGTTCTTCTGCCCAATTTCTGTGTTCAAGAGCCCATTGATATCGAATCCTACGATTGTGCATTGCTATAGGTGGTACCCGTAGCGGTCTTCGGGAATGAAGGTTCACTTCATGCAAGCGGTTTCTGACTGTTTGGTCGCTAATTAAGTTCCCTGAAGAGTGATGAAGCCTCACGGCTAACATCATGGCGGTTATTGTTGGAGCTCTTCGAGTTAAGATTTGAATGTATCGGTCTTGTCTCCGTGTGGTGCAGCGATACCGTCCTCCATGGCGCTCAGCCACGGTACCAGTGCTTCGGTAACGTGTCCAAAGTCGACTGATAACACTCTGACTTGTATTCAGAGCTAAAGCTACAGTACGTTGCCGGGAACCAGCTTCTATCATTCCCACGGCTCTGAGCATTTCTTCCCTGCTTAAATGACGTCGCCGCTCCATAATAACGTTGGTTTTAATCAGTAGTAGGGAAACAGTAGCACTAATAATGTCTTCAATGCGTTGTATGTTTTTATAGGGAAAATATTGACAGCTTATTTTCATCTTTTACTCGAATTTGATTGAGAGTTCCTGATTCAAATTATGAAATGCACCAAAAAGGATCCATATAAATTTATAAAATCATAAATTTATTACAAAGCCACATCTCAATCTCCAGAAATCCGCATAAAAATGCTTGATCCCTAGACATTTTTGATGTGTGTAGATTCATGTAGCGTTGTTATTTCTGATCAGAAATACCTAAGGGAACTTTAAGCTACCAGTTATAACGTATCTTCAAGTCTTATTTCGGTACCTTTTATCCAAGCCAGTTTGGTCACCTTAACTAAACCTACAGACAAACATCCAATATAACTCAAAGTCAATATTTCCACATTCATTATTAATCATAAATCATTGTTTAGGTAAATCCAGTGGCATCGTGACCACAGCGCGGATAACGCACGCAACTCCTGCGGCGTTGTACGCGCATGCGCCGTCCAGATACTGGGAGGATGACAGCAGGGTACCACCCACTGTCAGGAAAGACTGCAAGGACATAGCCATGCAGCTTGTAGAGAATGAGCCGGGGAGGAGTATGAATGTATGTATTACCGTTACTGTTTTGTTGTGGGTAATATTTGTGTGATGGGTTACGCACGTACACAATTCGCAATTCATTTGTCCCAATATGGAAAATAAGATACTTTGTGACGTTGTCCTAAGACCATAATTTTTCAAATTTGGCAGTTCAGCATTTAAAGTAACACATACAACAGCGGGTGCAATATAATTATGTACTGCTGATACTATTTTAGTCTGTTTGAGCGAATATACAGATATGCCATCGCTTCTAATATAGTAACAAAAACCTGATTAAAATACGTAATGACCTCACACATAAAATCTTATCTAAAACTAAAATCTTTTGAAATATAAAAATCTCAAAAGACGCAAAAATTTTAGGTAAGTTGGTACAAAAGTCAGATATTTGCATCAAAATAAGCACATTTACGTATATCTTTTTACATAATCTACCCGTATAATTTCCATGCAAAATGCGCACTAATTCTGTAAAGTTCATGTCCCCGAAAATGTTTTCGAAACAAAACACAGCGCAATGTTTTGTTAAATAAAAGCTTAGAGGCCAAACTTGCGATGCGTCCAAAGAAGAAAGAGAATAATTTTTGCTAGAATATTTAAGAAGTACAAAAGTAAGAATCTCTTATTTTTATTAATAGCTCCCTGGAGATGAGTTAAACTGAATCCTGAAATTGTATGAACGCCCTTTTTGTAAATTAGTAAGTGATGTTAATTAGATAAACCAACTTGGGTAAGCGTTGTTAGGATAATCAGTGAAGTTGATGTAGCTGGGTTGCGCATTTTAATTCCTTCAGCTGTACTTTATGCTGACGTTAATGTTCGGTTGCGTTTAATTTTTTGCTAACAGCATTATAGACAGTAAAGATTACGGGCTTGAAGAGGAAAGAAACGAACGCTTATAAACATTGTAAGCTATGGGTATAACGTTGAAAATGCTTTAAAAAGCGATGTCGGTACCGAGAGTCAGGCAAGAAATTCTGGCGTAATATTACATAATCTGAAATGGTTTAGAAATTGTGTCTACTTACTTTGGTTATAATTTAGATTGCGATAGTTCTTTAGAAGTTACTTATTGGAATTCAGTAGATCGAAATGTGTAGCTGGATTAAATGATAAAATCTGGAAAATATTTTTTCCACAAAAATAAATTCAAAAGAAATAAACATACATTTGGACATATTAATATTAAATAAAATAAATAAATAAAACCTTTATTTCTCAAAAATAACAATATTACATAACATTACTGTGCACATTAGAATACCAATTCATCTCTTCTTAGTGGTTCACTCTTGACAGAGTGGTCGTGGTCATGAGGGATCGCCCACAACTGCGGTCGCTGCCTTCGCGATCCCTGTTCCACCGGTCTCTATTGGCCGCATGGCGAGCACATTCTGCCAGAGGGATCTTGGTGACAGATTTAATGGAGTCTGTCCATCGGGTTGGTGATCGACCACGTGGTCTCGTGCCATTACCAAACGCTCCATGAAATCATTGTTGCGGGTAACGTGTCCAAAGAATCTGAGGGTTCGTAATTGCACAAGCGACGACAGTCTTTGTTTAATATTGAGTTCTTCGAGTATTGATACGTTAGTCCGATGAGTGGTCCGGTAGCATGCGCCTCCAACACCACATCTCAAGGGCGTCAATCTTGCGTCGGTTCTACATACGCAATATCCATGTCTCCGCTCCATAGATGAAGATCGGGAAAACCAAGGTGTTCATAAGGCGAATTTTGGTATTTTTATTTATTCGGCGGTCTTTCCAGATTTTGTATGACTTTCGTGCAGCCGATCGAGTTATGGCGCAACGTCGTCTAATCTCGGTGTCACAGCCCCCGCAGTTGGTGATAGTAGAGCCCAAATAGATGTAGCTGTTGACGACTTCACAGCCTGTTGGCAACTGGTGTGTTATCTGGGTTGCTCTCGTGTGCTCTATCCACTATCATCATCTTGTTTTTTTCGCGGTTCAGGGCGAGTCCAAAGTTTAGACTAGTGGTTTCGAGAACACCCAACAAATTACTGATATCCTCCTTAGACGACGCCAGGAGGGTTGTATCATCAGCATACCTCAGGTTGGATATCATCCTGCCTCCGACCGACATACCCTGGTCCCAGTTATCTAAAACAATCCGCATTATGTATTCGGTGTATATGTTGAACAGTAAGGGTGATAGTATGTATACTATCACCCAGCTGGTGTCAGACAAGGATGTATCCTTTTCTGACACCAGCTTGTCTTTTTAAGGATTCTGAATGGACTCCATTCAAGCGCACACTTGCTGTTCCGCTCTCATAAAGTTTTCTGATAAGATGTACCAGATTGTGAGGCACACCCATCTTCAGAAGTATTTCCTACAATTTGGACCAGATGACAGTGTCAAATGCTTTGCTGAAGTCAATAAAACAGATATACAGCGCACTATTGACTCTCTGGCTTTCTCAATGATTTTTATGAGGATAAGTATTTGTTCACGAGTGCCGCGACCTTTGACAAAACCCGCCTGTTCCTGACTTATTTCCCTACCTAAGCTTGAAGCCTGGTGATTATTATATGCAGTAGAATTTTAAAGCAAGATTATTAATATATAAAATATATATATATATATAATAAATATAAAAATAAATATATATAATATTTAAAATATTAATAGGCTGATGCTGATGATGATTTCCAAACATTATATATGTTAATTAATTTTAATTCGTTTTTGTTATTGCCCGTGGTACCACCAGTGTTCCACCATCGTTTTTCGGAATTCTTTGTCACATTATAGATATCGTAGATATCGTCACACCAGTGACGCCTAGGGCGGCTGCATGGGCGTTTGGCTTCGTAGGGATACCAATGTAATATCCTTTCACTCCATCTATTATCGGTAACTGTATGTCCAGCTCATTGCCATTTCAGTCTGCTTGCTAGCTCGGCGTCCGTTACCTTTGTTATGGATTGAATGTATGTGTTTTTCTTCCTATCCTTCAGCTTTATACCCAACAAACTTCGCCCTGCGGCTTTTTGGAACACGTTAGTCTTTTGTACGATGTCTTTTGTGAACGACCAAGTTTGACACCCGTACAATAGTGTCGGCATAACAACGGAGTCCGTCGCTTTCCTTTTTAAATGAATTGGTAATTTACTTTTGAATATTTCCTCAGCGACCAGTATTTATTCCAAGCTTTCTTTATACGGCGTTCTACTTCACGAGATGTTTGGTTTATGAATTATAAGTTTTGCCCGAGGTATATGTAAGGTCGAACAAGCTATTTGGTTTACAATTTACAATGTAATTTGTGGGTTAAACTGTAAACCAAATAGCTTGTTCGACCGTACTCATCCACATAGCTTATTGAATGAGATTCAGTTTTAATTGGTGATTTTTCGCTATTCGTCATGGCAAATGTCTTCTGTATGATTTGTAGTCCACACTTTCTGCTTTCTATGTGTATGTATGTGGTTAGCACTGAAGACGTAGGGAGTCGAAAACCGATACATAGAGGTACTGAAAGAAATCTATAAAAACAGCAAGGCGGTGGTTAAGCTGGAAGGCAAAGGAGAGTCATTTAATATCCGAAGATGCGTGAAACAGGGTCATCATCATCATTTCAGCCGAAAGACGTCCACTGCTGGACATAGGCCTCCCCCAAGTGTCGCCACATTGACCGGTCCCGTGCGACTCGCATCCAGCGGATTCCCGCAACCTTCACCAGGTCATCGGTCCACCTAGTGGGAGGCCTTCCAACGCAACGTCTTCCGGTACGCGGTCGCCACTCCAGAACTTTTCGGCCCCATCGGCCATCCGTTCTGCGAGCAATGTGCCCTGCCCACTGCCACTTAAGTTTGGCAATTCTTCGGGCTACGTCGGTGACCCTGGTTCTCTTGCGGATGTCTTCATTTCTGATTCGATCACGCAAGGAAACTCCGAGCATAGCCCTCTCCATTGCCCTTTGGGTGACTTTAAGCCTTCTGATGAGGCCCATTGTGAGCGACCACGTTTCGGTCCCGTATGTAATCACTGGCAACACACACTGGTCATAGACTTTCGTCTTGAGACACTGTGGTAAGTTGGATGAGAAGATACCGCGCAACTTCCCGAACGCTGCCCAGCCGAGTCGGATTCGACGATTGACCTCTTTCTCGAAGTTAGACCTACCTAACTGGACCGTTTGTCCCAGGTACACATAATCGTCTACAACTTCGAGTGTAGAGTCTCTGATCTTGATAGGAATGGGTGTGACATGGGCATTCAACATGACTTTGGTTTTGTCCATGTTCATTCTAAGACCCACTCTTCCGGAAACTCTACTGAGGTCATCGAGCATTGTACTGAGGTCCTCCATGGTTTCAGCCATGACCACTATATCGTCGGCAAACCGAAGGTGGGTGATGTACTCGCCATTGACGTTAATGCCTAGCCCTCTCCAGTCCAGAACCTTGAAGACATCCTCCAGTGCAGCGGTGAACAGTTTCGGAGATATGACGTCTCCCTGTCTCACACCTCGCTGCAGGAGGATAGGTTCCGAGGCTTGGTCCTGAAGTCGGACTGACATGGTGGCGTTTTTGTACAAACACTTCAACACCTCGATGTACCGATAGTCGATTTGGCACCGTTGGGGAGACTGCAGTACAGCCCAGGTCTCGATCGAATCGAAGGCTTTCTCGTAGTCCACAAACGCTAAACAGAGGGGTAGGTTATACTCTTCGGTCTTCTGTATAACCTGCCGCAGCGTATGTATGTGGTCCACGGTGCTAAAGCCTTTCCGGAAACCGGCTTGTTCGAGAGGCTGGAAATCGTCAAACCTGCGCGCGAGACGATTCGTGATGACTCTTGAAAACAACTTGTAGACATGGCTTAGAAGTGAGATGGGCCTATAATTCTTCAACCGGGCATTGTCGCCCTTCTTGAAGAAGAGTACCACCACACCCCTGCACCATGCCTGTGGCGTTTTTCCCTCAAGTATGACGGAATTAAACAGCTTCTGAAGGGCCTTAAGTACCGGTTTTCCACCCGCCTTCAGGAGTTCGGCCGTAATTCCGTCATCACCTGGTGCCTTGTTGTTTTTGAGCTGCTTCAGAGCCATCCTAATCTCGTACTGACGTCCGGGATGTCTTCGGTATAGTGTCGGGTCAGTCTAGCTCTTGGGTCGTTTGCTAGATCTACGACGGGTTGACTGGTTGACGTGTACAACTGTCCATAAAAGCTCTCGATCTCCCTCAGAAGCTCCGGTTTGGCGGATAAGATCCTACCATCGTCGGTCTTCAGTTTCGTGAGCTGGCTTTGCCCAATAGCCAGATCTCTTGCAAATACCTTGGAGCCTTTATTCCGCTCAATCGCGTCTTTAATACGCTCGGTATTAAAGCGGCGGAGGTCGCTCTTCAAGGATTTAGAGATCCGTCTATTGAGCTGCCGGTATTTACAAGCCTCGTCTGAAGACTGTAGGATCATCTCACGCCGCTCCTTCATGAGCTTTAGAGTGTGATCGGAGAGTCTCTTGTTCTGATCAGTACGACGTGCCTTGAAGAACTTAGACCCGGTCGTATGGACAGTTTCCACGAACCCATCGTTATATTCGTCCACTGAGCTTCCTAGGCATTCGAAACGGTTCTGGAGTTCAAGCTGAAAGCTTTCGGGGTTTTGGATTTGGATCTGTGCTGGACGGAGCGTAGACTTCATCAGTCGATACCTTTCAAGCTTGATATTGATGTTCAATGTGCCTCTTACCATGCGGTGATCGCTCCCGGTTTTCACCGAATTGATCACCGAGACATCATTGAACATTTGCTTCTTGGTTGACATGATGAAGTCAATCTCATTTCTAGTTGCACCATCGGGGCTCTGCCAGGTCCACTTCCTGTGCTCACGCTTTCTGAAGAAGGAGTTCATCATATAGAGGCCCTCCTTCTCCATAAAACTAGCCAGTTGGTGGCCCCGGCGATTCCGACGTCCAACTCCAAATTGCCCCACCTGCAGCTCATCCCCGTCTCGTTTGCCCAGTTTCGCGTTGAAGTCCCCCATGACAACGGTGAATTGAGTTTTGAAACCATGCATGGCTTTAGAAATATCCTCATACATGGTCTCCACTTCGTCGTCGGGGTGTGCCGAGGTCGGGGCGTAGACCTGTATGACCTTCAGCGAATATCTTGAGGATATTCTGAGTATAAGGTACGCCACCCTGGTCGACACACTCTCGATCTTCACTACGTTGTTCACAAGGGACTTGTGGACGATAAACCCAACACCACCCTGGGACTGCCGGTCACCCTCACAGAAATAGAGCAGGTTGCCGGATTTCAGGATTATCGTGTCCTCCCCCTCTCTTCGGACTTCAGATAATCCCACAATACTCCATCGCAGCCTGCTCAATTCCTCTTCGAGTTCCGTTATCTTCTCGTCGGTCCGGAGTGTGCGCGTGTTGTATGTTGCCAGGTCCAGTCGTTGGTATTGGCAGCCGGATCCCTTCCGGAGATTCTTCGCACCCCATGCCACGCCGTAGCCTCGACCGCTGCCGTAGTCGAGGGTAGACGGGCTGCCGGGCACTAGGGGCCATTTCTTTAATGCGCTATTCATTGGGGGGTTTTGCCATAATCGCCACGCTTGGCAGGCGGGTTGGCGATCGCAGTACGGCTGTTACAAAAGCATAGAGAACGCTGCTGCCCATTCTCTGGTAAGTCCCTTAGTCGCCTCTTACGACACCCACGGGAAGATATGGGATGGTGCTATTCTTTACGTCCGACACCATACAGAAACAGGGTGATCTCACCTAATTTATTTACTGCTCTTTTAGGGGTGCGTACCATTTGATATAATAACAAAAGCTCTAATGATGACATGACCTAATTTCATTTAATATACTTTTTTTTAGAATAAGGATTTATTGAATTATTCATATAATTTCAGTTTACCTTAATTAACATTTTCTATAATGCACATTTGAACTAATGTTCACTTGGTATAATATTTAGTTAGTATAATATTAAACATCTATAATAACGTTTATGTGATATAATTATACGATAAACTATTATTTAATAACGTATTATTTTGACAAACAATTCATTTTTTTTTTTATTTTGCATTTTCCGCGTATTTTTTATCATTCAGCAAGCCGAATCTGCGGTGGTGGCAGAAATGAATCGCTCCAAAACCGACTCCACGTAGTTTTTTATGCCCTACCCCTAGAGTGTAATTTAAGCCTGCGTAGGCGCGGAGGGGCGATGCGGTCCGCAAGCTGAGGATCAAGTGGCTTTAGTGGTAAGCGTTAAAACCTTCTGCGACGATAAGCTCGCGTGGGACCGCCGCGGAGCCCCGTAGCACCGGAGCTGTGACAGAAACCATGCTTGCTGCATGATTACTGCATGGTTGCTGCTTGCTTGCTGCATGCATGGAGTATGCCTGTCTATTGTAGGTGAATCAACTGTGTTAGATGAGATTACAATATGAAGTTTCCTAATATTTACTTATTACCGAATTTTAGCTAAAAATTAGTAAATATGAAAATTAGGTCAACGTTATACAGGGGATGACTTTTTTATCACTTTCCAAAAAAATGGGTATAATAGGTGAACGGAGTAGAAGCAAATGGAATACTTAGTTATGTAGTGATGAACGTTATCATCATCATTCATCATTTCAGCCGAAAGACGTCCACTGCTGGACATAGGCCTCCCCCAAGTGTCGCCACGTTGACCTGTCCCGGCGACTCGCATCCAACGGATTCCCGCAACTTTCACCAGGTCATCGGTCCACCTAGTGGGAGGTCTTCCAACGCAACGTCTTCCGGTTCGCGGTCGCCACTCCAGAACTTTTCGGCTCCATCGGCCATCCGTTCTGCGAGCAATGCGCCCTGCCCACTGCCACTTAAGTTTCGCAATTCATCGGGCACGTTATACTAAATGTTATTAGAACAAAAGAAGTTTATATGAAATGTAACATTAGATCACATGAAATTAGGTTATTTGATTTTATAGCATATGAAAATTATATCATGTGAACGTTATTTCAAGTGAAAATATACTATCTGTTATTATGCCATATGTTACACACCCCCCTTTTAGAGTATTTCTTCAGACAGTTAGACTGGGAAAATAAAGGCAATAAAGGCTAACTTACGCTTTGCTGATGACATAGTATTAATATCTGAAAATCACAAGGATTTAGAATATATGTTAAATACTCTAGGCATAGAATATTAATATTAACCTTACTAAAATGTAAATGAAATGTCTAACAATACAGTTTCTTGCAAAATTTAATCAAAATAAAACACTAGAGCAGCTTTACTGACTTATACATAGAATGTGACCGCTTTTGCACTGCTTACAACACAGTGGGAAATAAACTGCAGATTTAAGTAGAATCCTTTTTGTATTGTTTGGCGTTGGTTTCAGAAAATCTTTCCAATGACAGTACTTTTCTACGTGGTTAGTACCTACCTATAAAATTATGAATTATTACAAAAATGTGTTATGTTACTTGTAGAGTTCAATAAGTTAATACAGGTTCTAAACTCAATTCGATATATTTTACACGATGAATATTATATGAAATTATAATATTTAAATTTTAAGTAATTACTCGTATGTATTATATAAAGTGTTGGGCAACGTTTTTTTAATTTTTTTTTTAAAAAAAGGTGTAAAATGTATAAATAGGGTTGATGCCTTTCTGAAAACACAGGTTTTTAAATAGGATATTAAAATTCTCGCTATTTTTGATATTCATATTCTGATGTTATTTTGGTAACATTTTTTTTTTTATATTTTTCACACATATTGAATACCATAAACGAAATAAAAACGTTTTTACAAAACATGAAAATGTTTACATTTGTGCTTGTTCCAAAAAGGTTATAATGGGTGGCGGTAGAAGACATTTCCTGCCAACTATAACCCTAGATCCAGAGCATCCAAATCGGGAAGGAAGAAGACTAGATGGTAGAAACTTAGCAGAAGATTGGGCAAGAGAAAAGAAGAGACGGCGATTGCGAGCTCAATACATACATACAAGAGAACAACTAGCGAAGTTAGATCCAAGAACAGTGGATTATTTGTTAGGTAAGTAGCGGCATCATTTTTATGTGAATCGAAATTTGGTCTCTAAGGTCGTTATTGGCAGTCTTGTGTTACTATCCATGCAATGCTGGGAATAGGACCCTTGTATTTTGTGCCATGCTTCTTTGATTTGTGCAAGAGCCTCGACAAAATGTCTAGAAATACGATAGTGGAAAAGACAAGAAGTAACCAACTGAAACGTTTTTGAACTGAAACGACTGCCGTCTTTTATATGTCCTCAGGTCTTTTGATACGCTTTCGAAAAGTACGAACAGTTTTCACTGTCAAAACTATAAAACAGAAGCAAAAATTTGCATCCGGCCATAAAAGCACGAAGATCAAAGTGCGGTTATTTGAAAGCATTCATACATTTAAATTGTAGTGAAATTCAAGTCATTGTATTCGCACAGATGAACGGTAAATTCCAGAAACGCTCTTCTATTCACAACCATTTGACCTGAAGATTCAATTTTAAGTACTGTGCAAACGTGGCTCCGTTCACTATGCATTGCGATAAGTGTGAAAATCTATTTCCCAGTAAATTCCGAACGCTCGGTTAGACTGTCAACTGTTGTCGAAGATATAGCCCAATCGATTTAGTAAATTAACTTATGCTCTTTGCAGACGATTAAGCTTAACTTTGTAGACAAAACATCTGCTCCCAATACTTCGTCATTTGTTACCGAAGATTCTGAGCAAGAAGAACGGCAAGAAGCCTAATGCGATCAAAATATGGCTTCTGATCTTCATAATTCATTCCAAGGTCACAATATTGGAGAAAATATGACCGGAGTTTAATGGCTGGGGTAGCTGATAACCAAGAAAAAGTCAATCATGTTGCGAAGGCCTGTTTATAAGATGTGAATGGAGATATGAATCATGATATTTGATACACTATACATTTAGGGCAAAATGTGAGACTATAAAAAGATCGAAGGGTACCCGAAGCTCTTTCGAGATTGAAAATTTATGTTCGTTTATTTTCGTCGTGCCGAAACAGTGTTAATCACAACAAACAGAGAAAAAAAATATAGGGAGCTAGTGGCACGATTTTGTTGGTTTTTATTCAGGTAGGATAATTAAGTTTTCGTTGGTATAATTTTCGTAAAAATTACAGTCCTATTTTAACATGAAGGTTACAAAATATCAAAAGTTACCTCGCGATTATTTAGATACCAAAACTTCAGCATTATTAGGGCACGGAAAATATTACCCGTACATTAAACTTTTACTTCCGGGAAAACTACCTTAAAACTCGTTATTATGTCTTTAAATTATGGCTTAAACCGTCAGTTTTACTTCAGCCATTACTTTTATGAAACTGCGTTTTTATACAAATTTTCTAAAACGCCTCACCTACCGCCGGATTATTTAAGAAACTGGTCCCTTTTGTGTGCTTTGTTGGGTTTGTTTAAGGGTTAAAGCTTACTCAGCAATTTGAGTGTTTACAAAGCCTATTTTGGGTGACCCAAGTTTTAAAGCCGTAAACAATGAAGGAATATAAATTAAAAGGTATAAATAAATAGGTTCGTTTTCTTACTTGTTTTGATATGTGCTTTATTGAAGTAGCTACCTACTAGCTCTTTATTAACGTGTAAATTCATAAGTTCTTACTCTAAAGTAGCACAAATCAAAATAATTTCGCAGTAATACGGTAGCGTTACTACTTACCAAACTTACTTAGGTACTTAAATTCATGACTCACGACCACAGGATTAATAAAATTATTAAGCGAACAGAAGCTTATTTTCGGAAAGATCGATAGGCGCTTTAAATTTTAATTAAAATTGGAGGACGTGACGAACATAAAGCTATTCTGATTAAAATACATTTTGTTAAGAACAAAGCTAAAAAATTGGGTACTATTAAAATGCTTTATTATGTTTTCTCCTGATCCTATCCTAAACAATTGTAATTGAAGTAAGCCATTTCTTATTTTCTACTTACCAAAATTCCTGTAAGTTTTTATTAAAATTTCTACAAAGCAATCTCGACTTCTGAACACCACTTAACTTTCCCCGAATACGCAAAGATCAGGAAACGATAAAAGTAATGAATTTCCCGTGGAAAATTAATATAAGAGAGACAACAGGGGTGTGGAAGTCAGCATTTGGTTTAAGAAAACTTGGACCAAAAATGTTTCCGGTCCCTAGCGGAGTTTATGAAATATTTACGTTCGCCCAGATTACGTTTACCGAGTTTACATTAGAATCAGTGCGGCCTCGTTGTGTAATCCCATTTGAATCCTTTTTAATCTCACCCGCCCGACATAAAGTAGCATTTGCATTTCAAATATGGATTATGCTGTTACCAACATTCTTAATTCAAAAATTGTATTGTTAACCACGCTTCTTAGTATTTTAATTTATCTGTCAACTAAGTAAGCACTGTGGATTGCAGGACTCTTGTCTTCTTTATTTGAATTATGAGGGCCTCACTAAGCATTGTGTTTTACTGTTGTTGAAACTGATTTCATCACTTTCACGACTTTTCCTTGCATTTTGTTTGGTAATCGGTTGTCATGGTGTAAGCATGTGATGGGGAATAATGAGGAAATTGGAAAGTTTTGACTATGAATATGGATGGCTACTAGACTAAGGCAGTACTAAAGAAATGATGGATGGATGGTGTGAAGGATGGAATGGCTAGAAAAGAGGTGACTGTGTGAATTCGAAATGCTGCACCGACCTCATAAATTGGGATGCGGGCAAGAGATTGTTGATGAACATTTTACATACATGACCCTTATATACGAACGTGACAACAACATCCATTCATCAGCACCAGCGATGCGTTAATTTCGAATAAGATTTTGCATTTATACGGCGTTAAAGCGCTTAATGATGTTGCTGCACGGAAATGTGCTGTTGCAGTAAATAAAAAATAAAACGACGACCGCTTAAAAAATAACGTTTCCCATTTTTTTTTAATGCAGGTCTTTTCGAGTATTCGCATATGGACTTCAATGCGGAGAGAGGAGCGGTCGCGGACGCGGAAGAGGGGGCGAGCGCGACTTCTGCTGTCAAAGCGGACGATCCATCCTTAGCTGATATGACTCGAGCAGCCTTGTCAATTTTAACTAAAAACGACAAAGGATTTTTTCTACTTATTGAAGGCAAGGATTTTTTTCAGCTTTTAACATTGTTTTTTTTTTTCATTTTACTCAGCAACAACTTTCATATTCAGTATTATTGTTTTTATTTGTAGCACTGAATATTTTTTGCCGATGAGATTTTCTCTCCCATTGTTTTAATTATTTTGAGTGTAAACGATCTCACGTTTTATTTTGATATTTTTCAGAAAATTCTCTTAGTTTTTCAAAATGCAAAATCTAACTGTACTTAATGTCCTTGTTTCATGCGTAGGTGGAAGGATAGATCACGCTCATCACTACAACAATCCATATAGAGCTCTTGACGAGACTTTGGAGTTAGAAACCGCACTGTTGGCAGCATTAGAGAGGGTTAATCCCGCTGAAACTTTGATCGTAGTCACCGCCGATCACGGTCATGTAATGACTTTCGGCGGGCAGGCGACGCCGAGAGGACATCCCGTTTTAGGTAACAAACTAAACAGAAAATTAAAGTATTTTACCCAATTCTATTCTATCCAATTTCCTATTTAATACTCAAGTTGAAATGTGGATAATGGAAGCCAAATATGTATGGAAGCAAACAACATTTGGCACAGACTACAAAAGTTACTAATTGAAGTCGTGTGCCAAACGTTTTTCGTTTACATGATATCCTCTAAACCGCATTGATGGCTATTGGCTCCGCCGTTGAAATTGCAGCTTAGAGTTCTGGAAATTAATTAAAGATTGTTTTAACTTCGAGGTTTTTGCGGCTTTAAAAGTATTTATACAGAGATTTGAGAGTTATTCGGAAGTTTGAAATGTGTATTGTGTTTAGGTGCGGATACTGTGGTGTCGGATATTGACGGCTTGCGGTATTCTACTTTGCTGTATGGCACTGGGCCTGGCCATTCTGAACCCAGGGCTCTGCCGTTGAATACGACGGCCTCTGCTGCTGCTACGGCTGATGCTGTCCATGCAGCAGCAGTTCCCAGGCAGTGGGCTACGCATGGTGGCGAAGATGTGCCTATTTGGGCTTTAGGTAAAGTTTTTGATCTTGGAAAATTATTATTTGCATGAGAAACATAATAATAATAATAATTTGTTTGCATCAGACAACGATCCATAACTTAGATAATAAACACACTCAAAATAATGTTACTTGGAAATCAAATAATCAGAGGCAAATACACACCACACAATACTATATTATTATAACTAGACAAAATAAACTTTAAATTAATACAATAATTTTTGTCAAATAAAATATAAAATGTCAAATTTAAAAAATAAAATAAGTTAATTTCAATACACAATCAAACCATTATTATAAAATAAAATTTCGCTAAAATTAAATACATAATCAAACTAGAAACTTTATTTAACTATACTATCTCTTTGCTGTTTACCAGGTCCAATGGCGACGATATTGTTTGCGGGGGTAGTGGAGCAAAGCTACATTCCTCACGCGATTGCGTATGCTGCCTGCATCGCCCATCAGTCTCGGAGATGTCAAGAAAAAATGAACTTCACACAACCACCGGTAAGCAACTAAAAAGACAAAAGAAGTTTTCCTTGTTCATGAATATTTCTACTTTGGGCCCATATTTTACCATAAATAACTTTCAGACAAAAGGAAAATTAGGGAAGTATTCAAGTTTTTATCGCATTTTGTAGAAGTTTTGTGCCTTCACGTCACTATTGTTTCGTAAATGGCCACAGTTCTTCAGTAAAAATTTTGGAACGCCTAATTCTGTAATAACTTTATTGGCGACGAATAAATTACGTAAATAAAATACTATAGGGTGAATGAATCTGACGGAAATATTATTATTTATAGCAGGAAAAACCTCCAAACTGCGTGCCTCCGGAGGTTAGCAGCGTTTCAGCAGCGGATGAGACCAGAAGCGATGGGTCCAGCGGTCGCCGCATCGTAGTCGCGTCAAGTGTCATGGCGGACGAGCGCGCGCCTCGCTCATCCGCCCCGCTTATCACCTCGCGCAACTTTATCTCAAGGCTATTCGAATACATCACCCGCCTAAGTTTTGTTTGGTTAGTCGTTAAATTATAAATATTTATTGTGAAAATGTAAATACTTTTACAAGATAACAGGCAGACAGGGAATAAAGTTTTGCTACTAATGTTTCCTGTCTAAATAAATAATTAGTTGAGTGTAAAATATCTCTGTGGTGATAAAAAAAAAAAACATTTTGTACAGAATACAGTAAATGTAAATACGCTGATTCGAATGTAAATACAATAGTTAATTGTAAATATAAAATTAAAGTGACGATCGATATTATTTAGTCTCATCATTAAATGGATTTTTAAATAAAAGAAATGTTGTTTTCCATTTTGTCCCTTTTGAGAAAATTGTTAAACTGATGTGTAATGAAACGACATAGGATTCTATTGAGCAATTCGATAAGCCGGTGGATATAACTCAATCAAGTAAATTGGCTTTTCACCCCGTCTAACACAATAAGGAACGTAGCGAAGATTGAAAGAGGTCCGCTTTTAACACGTCTGGTAGTTTACTCAGGCCGTGCCGATGGCGCGTTAGTGTTCCACTCGCGCCTCAAAGACAGTCAGCAAAAGGAAGGGGTCCGCAACGGCTGATGCCTGCCGGGGCTTCGGGACTGTTCGAAAGACATACCGTGGCCCCGGAACACAAAGGGCGATGAAGGAACATGGACCCATCCATGTTCCTTCATCGCCATCCGCATCCTGCTCCGCCCAGAGCGGGATGAGTCAAATGATGATTTCCCAACCGAAAAAAAAAGGTAGTTCACTCACAACTGAATAAATTGTTTAACTACTTAATTTTAAATTAGCTGGACGACAACCTTAAATGTCTCTTTGCCTTCTGATACGAGTGATTAGTAAGGTACTCTTTTACAACTGTTTTTTATAACTTACTTACGCATAACTGTTGGTTAATATGTCTGTAGCTATCGGCGTTTCTATAAACAAAGTTAGCTTGAAATATCCTATCCGTGTCACTTACCTGCCACTTGAATCATGGAAAAATTAAAGAAAGCTTTTCTGTAACGTTTTGTTTCTAACCGTCCGCAAGCTAAATGTCAAACAGACAGATAGAAATCAGGAAATGTCCGTTAGTGTGCTTTAACAGAGCTACCTGGCGTTTCAAAAAAATATAAAGTCCCGTTAAGAATAAAAAATATTTTATATTCTTAACGGGACTTTATATTCGATTTTCATGCAAATACAGGGTGTAAAAGACCTCATCAAGTAGCCGTCAACCAAGCATTCTGTACATGACATGAAACTAAATAACTTTACGCAAAAATTATTGCTGGTTAACAACTTTTTTTTTGGGGTGAAAAATCACGTTTTGTTATACAACTCAATGTAACGCACTCAAAACATTGTGTGGAGGTGTTTAAAGTAAAAATGTTACATTAAAAAAGTTGGAACTTACCCCCAAAATCTCCGTAACTAGAAGGTTCCCTGGTATGGTGTAGAACAAAAAAATTATCGCAATGACAAGTAGAACAAGTGCCTTTCGGTTTCGTTAAAGGGTGTAAAACACCTCCTTTTACACCCTTTATAAGCAGGCTAAGACTGTAAGAGGAAAATGCCATAATTTTATGTGAAGGTGAAATACCTACTCACTACTACGGTGGGGTAAAACCGCCAAACCACCCCATTATCAGGCAGGTAAAATATTAAACATTCTCTTACGTATCTACCGCATACTAAATTAAACAAGATTTATCGCAATTTTACTTTCATTTTGTGGAAACCATTTTATGGATAACATGTTCAACATACAAGATTATTTGTGATCAAATAGTATATCTTTCAGGTATTATGTTGTTCTATTGAAAAATCTAAAGTTATGTCAAGATGGAATTGAAATACCTGAAACCTTTAACCACTTTGATTAAGAGACCAACCCTGAAATTGTGGAAAGAAATCAGTTGCTCTTTACATTTCGATGTTAGCATTTTTCGATAGAATGTAGAAAACTGCTAATTATTTTTTCACGATTTCAGGGTTGACGCCCAAGATACCCAAGGACAGCTTACACACCTTGTTTCACCCATTTACAATAATTCACCTTACTTGGCTTCTCATACTCCACAATACACTGAATTCCATTCACACAATTGGTTAGGGATGTCACTAAAAGCACGAATGCTATTGGTTGACACAGAGCGTGATAACGCAATTGTAGCTCCGAAATAGACGTGACAGGTTTTGTGGCGCTTTCAGCGTGACTCATGTTCGCTTTGTTCCTAGATGAAAGCGCTTACAAGGTGTGTTCAGCAGATTTATATCTAGGTAATAACGTGAAACCGCGTTGGACTATCGCATTTATCTTGCGTGGTTCGCAGTTGCTGTAATGAATAATATGGTGCGCGTGTGTGCTGTTGGTTCGTGGAATTTCTGACCGAATTTCTAGTAGTTTGGTTCACTTAATTTATTGATTACATTGGCTACTGCATAGGGAGTTCTTCCCCATTTCAGATCAACAACAACAACAGCAACAACAACAGCCCATAACGTCCACTGCTGGACATAAGCCTCTCCCATGATGGGAGGAATTTGCCGTAATCTCCACGCTTGGCAGGCGGATTGGAGATCGCAGTGACGAAAGACTAACAGAAAACGCTGCTGCCCATTCTCTGGTCTACGGAGGCGCAAGGTGTTCTGCCTCAGACATTAGTCGCCTTATACGACACCCGTGAGTGTAATGGGTTGGTTCTATTCTACTCTGCCGGATACCACATGGCTTATTTTAGATCTAGCAACTAATAATTAGTTATAAAAATGCTAAAAAGATCCTGTCTTACCGGTAGACGCGTAATGTGTGTACCTTACTCGCATTCTCAAAGCTATTAATTTTAATAATTCTTCAGCATACATTTTCTTAGTTTATCTTGGACATCATGGACATCTATAAAGTGAAACGTCTTGAGGAAACCTGGACTTATATTGTACGTAGTTAATATAAGTCTGAAATCGATAATGTTATTGCATTTTTCAAGTTGTCGAGTTGACGAATTCTTAAACATACAATAATATGTTACAAATTTCATCAAACTCATTCGGATTGCACCAAAGCGGTGTGTTACGCAAGTGTGTAGCTGGACTACGTTGCTACTTAAGCATAAAAGGAATCAATCCTGATTGACCAGTTCACCACGTACGGGATAAAGACCGCCGAGAAAGTAACAGTAAGTATCAACCTTTTGTCATTGACGAGAACCCTTCAATGGGCTCAGCTATTTGGGTCGGCACACAAACCCAAATAACGAGGACCACCATTTTCACCAAAACTGAAACGACAAGCGCAGCGTTTGCTTGCGTCCTGACATTCAAGTTAAATAAAACAGTCGGGTAAAAATCCTTTATATTCACGTCAAAATTCATAACATGGCACACTTTAGGGTTATACTGCAATAAAAATGTAACAACCTCTTTACAAGCCGTTCGGCTCAAACGTCCGTTTCGCAATGAAATGGCAAGATTTGTATGAGGAATTGTCTTAAAATAAAACCTATTGTACATTCTTATTTTTGATGTATTTTCTTTGATTGTCTTGTCGCAAGCGCAACTGCTGAGCTTGAGGTTCTGGGTTCGATTCCCGGGTTGGGCAAGTGTTATTGGGTTTTCCCATCAGGAATTTCTCAGTAGCAGCCACGGAGTCTGGATTTGAGTCCGGTTGATGGCTATAGGCTCGCCCCTATTACATAAGACTTCAAAGATAACTAGTGAAATGTGGGTGTACTATTAAGTACACCTCTACTTCACCCTTCAGGCTTTAAAGGTGTGTGTTATGTTCTTTGATTGTGAGAAAAAAAATACATACCCAGATTAGTCTTAAACTACATCAAAACTCATTCTTACTTTATCCCTTTCGGATGCAATCTACATCTACACTAATAATATTATAAAGAGGAAAGATTTGTATTTTTGTGTGTGTATGTTTGTAATGAATAAACTCAAAAACTACTGCGCCGATTTCAAAAATTCTTTCACCATTAGAAAGCTACATTCACCCTAAGTAGCATAGACTATATTTAATCCCCGTACTCCCACGGGAACGGGAACTACGCGAGTGAAACCGGGTGACGTCCGCTAGTATCAAATAAAAGTGAAACAGCATTAACACAAAGTTTTTATTTCAAAATCCACCCTGTATAGCGTCGCGTCTGAAGCTGTATGGAGGCAGCTCATTCAAAAGCCGCACAATTGCTGTGGGTGTATCATAGTATCGTAATCCTTCCTCCTCCGATATTGGGTAACCACTAATGGCGTAACGAAGTCAACAATAAGAAATAAGATAACGTTACCGTGTTATACCTCAAGGAAAAGGATACGATACAACGTGTATTTTTCACACGTTTCTTTAGTAAAATATAGCTTGTAACGAAACTGAAAGGAATTGCTCGCCTCTTTAGGCTACATAACAAAGGTATTTGTACGGATTTTTAGTTCAAGAAACCTTATGTAAGAACCTTTTTCGGGGTTTTGAATACATATTTAACGTGTTACGCTTTAGACGTCTAGAGTCGGCTGATGTAATGTGTTGACAACGAAATACAAGTGTTTATTCGAATCATTGTGTATGTTTTTGTAGAATTAATGTTCGTTTCTGTGAAAGCTTGAAAGTATAATTAATGTGGTTTATCAGAGCTTAAGTAACGTTTGTCTTATAATACTGTTAAATATTAAAACCTTTTTATTTGCCCTTTATCAACCCACCCAACTAAATAAGAAGAAATCGCCAACATGCAATAAGTAAGTGTGATGATATGAGTATATGAGTGTATATATAGTATATGAGTATATTTATTATAGGAGTGTTGATCTATTCGGAAATTTGTGGTTGAGAAGAGATCTTCTTCCTACAGTATCTACTGATGTAGCAGAAAAAACCGCACCTTTTTAGTTAGTTTACTGCTAACTGAAGTTGCTAGTTTTTTTTTAATTATGATTGAAAAGAGAGATATAGATTTGCAGGGCAAAGACCTCTTTAGTAAAAAATACTTTCTTGTATAATATTGGCCAAAAAAAGAGAGAACACTAACCTAATCTTCGTCGAAAATCCTCACTTTAACCTACAAAAGATTATTATTTAAACGAAACAAAAGAGACTCAATTAATAAAACATAGGTAATATAAGGAAGGGTATATGTTTACGAACCTGTTCTTCATAAGAAGCTTTTAAGTTGTTGTACCCTCTTCTTCTTCAACAAAGGCGGTCTTAACAGGATTTCTTAGTGCAAAAATCTCAAGTATTAGGTACTTGTATATGAAGTAGGTCGGTATTCGTACCTACTGAATCTCCTTTTGTGTAGACAGCAATATCAAAGGAAAATCTTACTAAATATACAGGCTGACGAATTATATACCTGTATCCTTCATGGAGGTGAGTTTGCACATCATATTAAACAACTTTCTCAAAGAAACTCAGACCCGATTTTTCAAAAAAAAAAAAACGAATTCCCTAACAGCAGTAGACTGACAATTTCGATGCATGCATGAAAAGCTATTTTTCATTCCGCATCGCATTTGAATTTCTTTGGGAAAGTTGTTTGATATGACCGATAGATTTGAAGACAGGTAACTAAAACTAACTAATTTGCCATCCTGTATCATCTCTCTTCTTCGTCATCACACTCTTGGCAGAGTGGTCGTGGTCGTCTCATCAGAGGTGTTGACAAGCATCGAAATCTGTCGCAATTCCTCCCATACTGCATAGTTAGTATATATATATATAAGATTTTCCTTTCAAAAGTGAGCTGAGTATTTTTTACTCAGCCTTGATTTATTTTGTTATCAGCAAGGATGTCGTTATTCTGCGATTAAAATAAAAAAAAAACAAGAAAGTTGTACTCTAGCTGAGAAGTTAGCTAAAGCGACATTTTATCAGCCATAACGATGTTGGAAAAGGCAAAATGGCACGGGATATAGCAAAGTCTACCCGCTTTCAAAAATCCTAACGAAAGACATTATAGAGATTCGAGCCCTTTGAAACTGATTGTTACTTGTCTACCTAACTGGATGGTTACAAACCATCAATTTCTTACACGCAGAAACTTTGCACATAGATAGGGCGAAAAGTTATTTACAAAGTAAGAGGTACCTAACTTGGCAAATGGGCCTAACAAAATTAGGTACATCATCATCAGGCCACCCATCCATTACTTTGAAGTACCCTTAAGTACTTTATATCAAGACCTATTATCAGGCTTTCGGTGGAAGACATAAATAGTCGGTCAAAAGGCCAGCTAGACTAATGCCTGTTTTCAGTAAGTCTGGCCGACAGCTAAATGAAGATCTAAATAAAGTCTCTAAGGATCTAAGGCCGGGTTACCGCTGATAGTTTAAATTCCAATTGTCAGTACAATAATGTCTATTGCCCGACAAAACTAACTTTAACTTGGGTACGCTAGACGCATATCAGTCCAGACCTTCCTTTTTTAGAAGTCGAATAAAAACCTGTTCAAGCTAGCCGACTTCTTATTCGACCGAAAGATCGTAGTACGTCAAGGCCAGTTCAAGGTCACCGACGTGCGTTCTGTATACATGAAAACTCCAAGCTAAAATGCTATACATTTTCTATTTTCCTTAACCATCTATGTTGGCAAAGAAACGTTGCCATGTACAAGGCTTACAACCATAACATGGGGCTTATAAAAATTGTTCCAGTACACAAGTCGCCCGGCCCAAAGCCAACGAAAACTGTGTTATCTTGTTTTACATTCTCATACGGAGATAAAAAGATTTTCGTACAATCTTATTCGTGTAGAACGTAATGAAGTATCTCTCGCATAGGGTAATCAGGTTTAGTGATCGTTTCGAAAGGTTCTTGATAAAAATAGACTCTCTCTTCTGGGGTGGGTGACGTTGTTGCAGCTAGAGTTGTTAGTTATTTTTATTATAACTCTCAAAGACAAAGTGCGAAACGAACAACATAAGAGTACAGAGTCCTGGTTTAGGAGGTACGGACATGTTAGACCCGATGACAATATCGTGAAAAATGCCTTTCTATGGCTACAAAAAAGGTAGGGGGAGGTATACCGCAAACTACTTGGATGACAAATGTCTGGAAGGACATGCAAAAGCTTAGCCTTACCGATGACGATACTTACCAAGTGACCAAGAAATATTAATGAAGCCGACCCCGCGTAACGGGAAGAGAAGAGGGCAAAGAAGAGGTGTTCATTCGTTCACAAATACTAAGTAAATGCATTACAATAAAGCCAAACTAATAATCTCGGTAGGTTGAATGAGCAGAAGTATCTCCCTTTAATCTAATCTGTAATTCAGGACTCTCTAACCTCAGACATTCTCTACCCAAGATTGTGGAAACATGAACTCTAGTGACTGTAATTTTGATGTTGAGATAAATCAAAATTTATAAATACAGGGTGTAAAACACCTCATCACGAAGCCGTTAACCAAGCATTCTGTACATCAAACCAAGTAACTTTACGCAAAAATTTTTGCTTACTTACTTTTTTTTTTGGGGTCAAAAATCATATTTTGTGGTAGAACTCAATGTAACGCACTCAAAACGTTGTGCTGATGGATGGATTTAATAGTACGGGGGTCGTGTAGGTGTTTAAAGTAAAAATCATACATTAAAAACTTGTATTTAAAAAAAAACATGTCAAAAAGTTGGAACTTTGACCCCAAATATCTCCGTAACTAGAAGGTTCCCAGGTATGGTGTAGAAAAAAAAAATGATCGCAATGACAAGGAGAACGAGTGCCTTTCGTTTTCGTTAAGAGGTGTTTTACACCCTTTATATTCATGAGTTACGAATTTAAAAATGATAATACCTACCTAATCGCAATCTTTTTTAGACGATTTTTGCGATTGCTAAAAGGTCATGCTGCTTAGGTTGTCACTTTGTCAGTTCATCGACCTATCTGCTTACGTAACTTTTCAGACTTAAAAGGAATACCTGAATGTTTTTTGCATGACTGAATATAAAAGTGAGGGGATAAAAACAAAATACTCGTACATAAAACATATAATTTTACAAAAAAACCGACTTCCAAAAAAAACACTAAAAGTCCTATGCAACTTTTATTTCAGAAGTCGGTGACTTTGTTTGTTTCATTGACTTTATTGCCACTGACTTCCAAAAATAAAATTATTTGAGACTCTTTTTGGACTGTCGGTTTTTTTTTGCAGAAACGTTATTTTATTTTACCTTTTTTAGTTGTGGTATAACCTCGTAAATTCCTATCGTAAAATCAAGTTTACATTGTAACTAGAAGTTAATAAGGATAAAAAATCCCGTATTAAAGGAGCTAACTCATAGACTACTCAAGCAAAGTAATAAAAATATATACACCGCGTGGCAAGCCCAAGCCGCACGCGGTATACCTCTACCAAATGAAAAAAGAATCTCATAATTCGGCTCAGTAATCATGGAGTACCTAATCGGTGTACATAAGTGAGAAAAAAATCTCCTTTTTTGGAAGTCGGTTAAAAATATGTATTATCAACACAACACTACAGTACCAGAATAGCCACCTTACTTTCGTAATCATATATAAAATAAATATGAACATGATATTCTAGTCAAACAACAGTATAGAATTCACAATACTTATATACATCAAAGAACCTACCACTTACTGTTACCTAAAACGTTTTTGTATAGTATCGGCGCCGAACTAAAAATTCTATTACGTTCATATATTTTTCAGCATGTTTACCTTACCGGCCGTAAGTCGGTAGCACCAATAAATAGGTCGGACGTGCGCACGTTTCGGGGTTGAACTTTGTTTTATAGGGTTTGAGGTTGAGTATGAACAGCTATAGCGCGCGTTTAGAATCCTCTAGAACTGTGATTGGTCAAATGTTCACATGAAATTCTCGAAGGGTTAGGCCGACGTGTACATAACGAGTTAAGCAGATGTCTAAAAGTGGTTTTAAAAAATAAAACCAATTTAGAGAAATAAATATGGCACAGTGCACAATACAATTTAAATTCGATTAGGTTACGATCGACTTGACGTTGAATTCATATATTCATTACAGCTGAAAGACGTCCACTGCTGGACATAGGCCTCCCCCAAGTGTCGCCACATTGAGTGGTTCCATGCTACTCGCATCCAGCGGATTCCCGCAAACTTCACCTGGTCATCGGTCCACCAAGTGGGAGGCATATTTAGATATAGCTTCCTCTAAAAGTAAGGCAACTGAAACTGTGACATTGAATGCACAATGCAGACCTACAGCAGAATTCACCTATGTGTTACTCGATTTCAAGTTACTACAGCACCACTCTAAGCAACCGATAAAATCCAGAATTCAAAATATAAGCACAGTAAAACATACTTCGCTCTCATGCTAAACTCAGCTGTTGCTGCTTAGCCTGCTTGCGCACTCGCATAGTTTCCTGAACTTTTCCTCTGGCTCATCTAGATGAGCTTCAGCGTACGCGGTACTTGTACCGCAGAGTACGCTCAAGCTCAATTGTAGCTAACTCTCTCCAAAACACTAGAACTTGGCTTATTTATACTCAACAGTCAACTGCTAGACTAGACTCGCACATAACTCACGTGATATTCCTTGTAATTCCTCTTCATAGCTTGTTATAAACTTGGTAACTAACGATAAAGATTTTTATTACTACGAGTATCGGTGGTTACCCACAGATTACGGTCCTGAGTGCCAGTAAACTGGTTAGTTACTGGAATCCAGGTAGGTACTGGGTATAAAGAGGTACCTATTTAGGCATTACTTTGTTCTGTCTTGTTATTTCTAGTCCGACTTTATCGCCTTGCTCATACTTAGTGAAAGATTTCTTGTTTTTATTGGTTTTGTTGGTACACGGTACGTTACCTACTTTACAACTCAATTTAGTGATTCTTTTACATATGCCTGTGTACTGTAAAGGTTCTATTTGGATGGTTTTGTAAGCCGATAGTTTTGGTTATGTTTTTATGTAGGTAACTAGTAACATAAATACATATTTAGAGTAGGAAATAATAGAGATTTGGATAACTAACAGCGCCCGCAATTTTGCAAAAAACAAAAGAGTTATTCTTGTTCGATTTAACTATTGTATAAAACTATTTGTGAAAACTTGTAATTGGCCATATTATTGTTATTAACTAAACTATTGTGTCTCCTAGCTGTAAGTTTTCCGAAAATAATAAAATAAAATAAAATAAAATAAACTGTTTTTCTAGGAGACATTATTCTATTTTAGCATCAAACAGGAGTTATTGTACATATCAGTTTTATCACTTATCGTAGCCTAGAGCAAGACAATCCATTACACAGAGTATCTATGATCTACAATATCTATTCCAAAAATAAGTTAGTCGACTACTAATATAATCAAACGCGACAGCCGTAATTTCACTCACGGATTGATTGTCACCTTACCTTGATAACTCAATTACTATAGGGAAATACCAGTATGAATATTGATGAAGTTATACTGTATACTAAGGAGAACTGGTAACTGAAAATGTTGGGATAGTGACTACACCAGGCGACAGCAAGGAGAGAATATAATAGAATCATTTCCATTTACGATAAAACATGGTAAATTAAAGTCTTATAGATTTATGACATATATGATTAGGGTTATGACAAGTTGTACTAATGCACTTCGTGCTATAGATATGGTGTACAGGGATGATGACCACAGTTTGATCTAGTACAACGATTGATTTGGTCCAATTTGTATGAATGAAAGAAAAAAAAACTTATCTTATTTATTGGACTCACACAGCTGAAACAATAACGTAAAAAATATCAAAAAGAAAACAAAGGAAGTAACTAAATATAAAAGTGAGAACGAAAAAAAATAAAGAACTAAAACATAATTTAAACTTTTTACTTACTAGGTTCTCCTTTATGAGGCCAAAAGACCCCGAAGTTTCTTATAGTAATTATTGAGGTGATGGCCGCTAGAAAATGTAGATAACTAGATAATACACTAATCTTCGGTGATTCTGATAATGACGCCGCATCAGAATAAACTTCACCTTTTAATGATAAAACAGTAATTTGACTGTTACTTCGGCTTTACTAGATTAAAAACCGCTCAGTAGCCAGACGTAGGTACCACCAAGCTCACTGACGGTTCACTTTTCAACCTTATTACTTATGGCATAAGGGTGAAGGCAGACCGTCAGTGAACTCGCTAGTACATCACTTGATCACGCAATTATCTCCCTTGTCGAAGTACTGTCAACTGCTAGTTTAAATGGTTTAAAGCTCGGTCGCAACATGCATTTAAGGCTGATGCTCCAGGGTAGCCCGCGAAATTCAAATTTTCTTACGTTTTTTGCAATTTGCAGGCCAGTGCCAGGTTGTATGTTAATTAAAATATTGTTCGCGATTGTAAGACGTATGTAGTTACAGAAATATAATCATCAAAATCATCAATACAACCCTCCAAGTTCATAAAGGTCGAGGAACGATTTTTTCAAGGTCAAAGTCATTACTAGACCTTTATGAACTTGGAGGGTTGTATTGATGATTTTGATTATTATAATTCTGTAACTACATACGTCAACCAATGCTGCAATCACACGAGCTGTCAGTCTGTTATGTAAGGCTGAGGCCTCGGACACGAAGTCAGCGGGAGTGGTGCGGCGGCGGCGGCGGCGCGGCGTCGCCGACGCTGTATACCCGAAGTCAGCGAGCAGATCGCGAGGCGCTAGAGCGGCGTAGTGTTGTGTTACGAGAAATCAGTATCTTTGTTCGCGAACGAATTGTCTAAACAACGACGTCAACATCTTTTTGATACTAATTCCTTCCTAAAGTTTGATTTATTGTGGGCAAAAGAAGATTAAATTCATACGTCAATGCAGACGCGCGGGCACCGCTCGTTCGTCGCTCGCCGCTCGTACGCCGCTGACTTCGAGGCCAGTTCCATATAAATTGGAACGCGCCGCTGCCCCGCTGCCCCGCTCCCGCTGAATTCGTGTCCGAGGTCTTTTTTTTTGGCCAGGTCTGCGTGGAGCTTGGCGTTCTCCCATTGGAGAGCCTCCATCGCAGCCGTCAGGCGGGCCAACTCCGCCCGCAGTTTGGCCACCTCCTCTCCACCTATCGGAGGAGGAGGGGAAGGCCCCGCAAAGTTGGCCTCCGCTGCCGCCATGATGGAGGCGGAAGCCGCGGGTATGGCCTTGAGTTTAGACGATGTCTTTATCTTCAAGGCCACGCCCCTTATCGCGGCTTCCACCTCCTTTGCAAACCTGGCCTTACATTCCACCTCGAAGCCGCCAGGTGCATCCGCCTTGTCGCCAGACCCGTGAGCATTCGTGCCTGGGTGGCGCCCCTCCTCGGCTGGTCTCGCCGACCTCTCGGAGTTAACAGGCCCCCCCCTCTTGCCTCGGATCCCACCGCGCTTGCTAGTGGGGATCTAACGGGCCGAGGCCATCTCTCCCTCGGATGACGAGACTTGGTCGCCATCCTTCCTAGACCGCTTGCGGATGAACTTACCGTTCTCCGCTGCAGTCCCGGACCTCACGCAGCGGGAGCTCTCCGAGCCTCCCGCACTCACATCGCTGGATGCGGCGTCGGACTCCGACCCTGCATCCCTCCTCTCCTCTGTTTTGCCGTTGCCGGCGGTGTTGGTTTTTGTTTTGGTTAAATCATCCATATTTGAACCCACGAGTATGGGGGAAATAAACGTCAATCTGGGCAGAGACCCCTGTACCCAAGATAAGCAGATTTTAGCATTTATTACTCGCCAGGGGGTCTGCAGGTACCCTGGCGAGGGTGAGCACTAGCGACTGATTCGTTCCATGGGAACACCCGTCAGCCATACATCCCCTCGCGGTGCGCCGCCGCTTGGGATTCGGGGTAACTTTTTATAGAGGTTTTCTACCTCGCAGTCCGGGCGGTTAAGCCAAGACCCTCGGTCCCTATCGAAGCCGCGAGACGTGATCCACAGCACTTCGACAATGGGATTACGAGACAGACGGTGACAAAGAAGGACGCATCCTACTCTGTCTGCTCGGAGGCAGGGTGAGTGCACACCGAGCCCGCCCTCACTCCTCTGCTATGCCCTCTGCTGTACAGAGGGTCACGCAGAGGAACGCACCGGTGGTCCTGGCAGGACCCCACCAATGTCAGAATAATTAGCCGCGGCAGTAACACTCCCCGAGGGATAAAAGGAAATTCTCATTTCCTCTCATTCCCCAGAGAAGGATACTGCCGCGCCCAGGGTGCACCGGCCCAGCAGCTGCTCTTCCCTCCAGACGTATCGAGAGGGACCAGCAACCGCCAGACACACGTGGAGGACTTCTGACATCGCACCCCGTGTCCGAGGTCTGACTCTGGCTTTTAGAAGTTCATTCATTCATGTAAGCCTCCTCATGAATGGTACGATAACTGTTTTGATTGGTCATCATCAACCAACTAGATTTTACAGTAACCCTGATTGTAGTCCTAGACACAATGACATCTATCAGTGACAAAAATGACGGAGAAGTCCAAAATGAATGGTAGGTATTTATATAAGACTGACTGCCTCGTTGGTCTAGTTATTGTGAGCGCGACTGTTGAGCATGAGGTCCAGGGTTCGATTCCCAGGTCGGACAAAGTGTTATTGGGTTTTTCATTCAGGAATTTCACAGTACCAGCCACGAAGTCTGGATTGGTGCACGGTTGATGGCAATAGTCTCGCCGCCTTTTACATGGGACTTAAACATATAAACTGGCGAAACGTTTGTGGGTTGTAGGTACTATTAGGTATACCTATGCCTAACCCTTCGGGAATTACAGGCGTGATGTTATGATAAGAAACCGCAAATCATAAGACACTTTCGTTAAAAGTTGTTGTTCAACAAGAAATGATTTGAAAGCTATTACTACATGTCTAGGCCCTTTGTTTAGGCTCTCATAACCGAGGGTGCAAACAAAACATCCCAGGGGCTTATTAAATCTACAAAACATGAGGCTGAGCACATGAAGCCGCAAAAAGCTTCATTTGAATAAAAGGTTATTTCACTGTACCTAACATACTTTTCCCATTAAATAATGTTATGTTCCCACAGGCCCATAGCTGACACGAACTAATATCAAAACTAATACAGTAGGGGTGAAATCCCATATAGAATCTTCAGCAGAAAAACACCATCAATGTTTATCACTAGAGAGAAATTGTTTACTTATACGTCATAAAAACGAGGGCAAGTCCATATCGGGCGGTATTCCAGCTAGTGGCGTCACCAAAATGAGTTTGAACCTTTTTTTTGCGGCAAACGGTCTCGGCCCTTTGTAAAAAGGTTGTATCTCTTTATAAAGGTGACAGTTTAGTTGACGAAGATTTACGAGTAAGACGGCGCGGTGACCAAGGAAATTGTATAAGTGATTAACTTTTGGTCGGTTCCGGCCCATTTAGGGGGACTGATGATGCTGGTTTTAGTTTTTTTTTTGTTAAATTGTTGGTAGTTTATGATTTGAATGATCCCATAGAGGAATATCACCTGGTTTATTATCATGTAATTATCTAACTGTTATAGAAAACTCAGGTTTCGCCAGTTAGGTTAGGTTAGGTTAGGTTAGGTTAGAAAGAAGGACGCATCCTACTCTGTCTGCTCGGAGGCAGGGTGAGTGCACACCGAGCCCGCCCTCACTCCTCTGCTATGCCCTCTGCTGTACAGAGGGTCACGCAGAGGAACGCACCGGTGGTCCTGGCAGGACCCCACCAATGTCAGAATAATTAGCCGCGGCAGTAACACTCCCCGAGGGATAAAAGGAAATTCTCATTTCCTCTCATTCCCCAGAGAAGGATACTGCCGCGCCCAGGGTGCACCGGCCCAGCAGCTGCTCTTCCCTCCAGACGTATCGAGAGGGACCAGCAACCGCCAGACACACGTGGAGGACTTCTGACATCGCACCCCGTGTCCGAGGTCTGACTCTGGCTTTTAGAAGTTCATTCATTCATGTAAGCCTCCTCATGAATGGTACGATAACTGTTTTGATTGGTCATCATCAACCAACTAGATTTTACAGTAACCCTGATTGTAGTCCTAGACACAATGACATCTATCAGTGACAAAAATGACGGAGAAGTCCAAAATGAATGGTAGGTATTTATATAAGACTGACTGCCTCGTTGGTCTAGTTATTGTGAGCGCGACTGTTGAGCATGAGGTCCAGGGTTCGATTCCCAGGTCGGACAAAGTGTTATTGGGTTTTTCATTCAGGAATTTCACAGTACCAGCCACGAAGTCTGGATTGGTGCACGGTTGATGGCAATAGTCTCGCCGCCTTTTACATGGGACTTAAACATATAAACTGGCGAAACGTTTGTGGGTTGTAGGTACTATTAGGTATACCTATGCCTAACCCTTCGGGAATTACAGGCGTGATGTTATGATAAGAAACCGCAAATCATAAGACACTTTCGTTAAAAGTTGTTGTTCAACAAGAAATGATTTGAAAGCTATTACTACATGTCTAGGCCCTTTGTTTAGGCTCTCATAACCGAGGGTGCAAACAAAACATCCCAGGGGCTTATTAAATCTACAAAACATGAGGCTGAGCACATGAAGCCGCAAAAAGCTTCATTTGAATAAAAGGTTATTTCACTGTACCTAACATACTTTTCCCATTAAATAATGTTATGTTCCCACAGGCCCATAGCTGACACGAACTAATATCAAAACTAATACAGTAGGGGTGAAATCCCATATAGAATCTTCAGCAGAAAAACACCATCAATGTTTATCACTAGAGAGAAATTGTTTACTTATACGTCATAAAAACGAGGGCAAGTCCATATCGGGCGGTATTCCAGCTAGTGGCGTCACCAAAATGAGCTTGAACCTTTTTTTTGCGGCAAACGGTCTCGGCCCTTTGTAAAAAGGTTGTATCTCTTTATAAAGGTGACAGTTTAGTTGACGAAGATTTACGAGTAAGACGGCGCGGTGACCAAGGAAATTGTATAAGTGATTAACTTTTGGTCGGTTCCGGCCCATTTAGGGGGACTGATGATGCTGGTTTTAGTTTTTTTTTTGTTAAATTGTTGGTAGTTTATGATTTGAATGATCCCATAGAGGAATATCACCTGGTTTATTATCATGTAATTATCTAACTGTTATAGAAAACTCAGGTTTCGCCAGTTAGGTTTAAGTTGTATTGGCGACCTTAATGGCGCAGCGGTAGTGAGGCTACCTTACGTTCTTAAAGTCTTGGGTTCGAATCCCGGTTGGAGCAAATGTTTGTGTGATGAGCATGGATATTTGTTTCCGAGTCATGGATGTTTATAAAAAATGTATTTACAAACAAACAGTATCTATGGAATACTCCATAGATACTTTTTGTTTGTAAATACATCAACTATCTGGTGTCCACGTCCCAAGCTTCGTTGCTTAGTGTGGCACTAGATGGCGCTGTGTGTAATGTCCAGCTATATATTTATTTAAAAAAAAGCGAGCCATTGCAATCAACTGGTCACAAATTCAGACATCAGGCTGCTACTAAAAATCCTGATGAGGAAAACAATAAAAAATTGACCGACCTGAAAGAATACGACGTTAAATGAAAAAGGCTCGGAAAACAAAGTAGTAAAAATCTTAGCTGCTAAGCAAATATTATTAACACAAAAAAGTCCTCTGTGAAAATACCTTCTATGCCTACCTAGTTCCTGCAATCGACGAATTGAGAGCCCAGCAGTGGACTGCTATTGGCTGCTATTGATGATGATAATGAACTAATGAATAGAACGATTGCAAAAAGAAAAAAAAAGCTAAAATATATTTAGAACTAGAACAGATTGAACAAAGCTAACTGTTGCGGTTCTGTTTAAGTTTTAACAACACACGCCAGACAAAAGGCAACGAATTTCTAAATTGGGTTTTTGCTCCGGCAAACTGTGACGAAACTTCCCCGACTTTATAGCTTAGATTTTGTAGGTTTTGCTGTGTAGCTTAAAAACTAAAGAGGACTAAATGATGTGTTTAGGACCGTATGATATATATGGGTATACCTAAAAGGATAGAATATAACTTACCCTTTGATCCTTGAATTAAACATTCAAGTTGGATAAACAGAACCATTATATGTATGGAAAAGTACTAAAGTGACTGCCTCTTTGGTCCAATAGTGGCAACTGCTACAGCTGTGAATGAGGTTATAGTTTCGATTCCCTGGTTAGGCAAAGTGTTATTTTGTTTTCCTGTAAAAACTCAGAAGCCACCTGAACCACCTGAGAGCCACCTGATTTATGGGACATGATTGTTAAAGTAACATCGGTATACTGTAGGGTACAACTCTGCCGAAATCTTTGACGTCACACTTATTTTAAAAGCTGGTTTTAAAATATTTTTTTTTAATAAAAGCTTCTGTTTCACCTCAAAACAAAATCAAAATCAAAATCAAAATTATTTTAGTTATGGAGTAAGACTTTAATTATGACTTTCTAGGAAACTGTATTAGTTTTAACGCATGAGTGTGTTACTTCAAAGCCTTCCGGGAAAAGTATTTCCCGTCAGAAAAAATCTCATATTCACAGAATACTATAATATTTGGTCCATGACAGTCAAGTTCTCAGCTTTTTTTTTGTCTAAAGCAGTTTTAATTATAACCAACTGTATATAATAATGATACCAGCCTATTACTGTCCCACTGCTGGGCAAAGGCCTCTTCTCATGCAGAGAAGGCATGAGCATTGATTACTAGGCTTGCTCAAGACTGGTTGGCGATGTCAGACTTATAATAACATTAAGCCCAGGTTTCCTCACGATGTTTTCATTCACCAATGTCTGTGATGTTCAAGATAAACTTAGAAAGTACATCATCATCATCATCATCATCTACTTAGCCTTTTCCCAAGTTTTTATTGGGGTCGGCTTCCAGTCTAACCATATGAATTAAAAAAGTCACATTGGTACTTGCCCGGGTTTGAACCCACAACCTCATGCATGAGAGGCGAGGCCTTAACCTCTGGGCCACCACAACCAACCAAACACAACCAACCGTAGGTCCTTCAAATTCAAGAACCTACTAACGGTTGGTGAACCATTTTGTAGAAGCTAGTATTTGGTACGGAATTGGTATAAAATTGATATCACTCTAAACAGATGAAGAAGATTCCCTTCTCGAAGACTTAATTGAACGACCTGCATCATGATTGTGTTTGTGGTTAGTCAAGCCTCAGACTGAAGACACTAATAAAATTATGCACTAAAAGTACCGAGATTGTTTATTAAAGAGTTTTCAATATTTTGCTGTCTAATCTAGTGTTTTTGAAATTATCTAAAATCAAGAAGGTTGATTTTTGGCCGATCAAGAAGTTTTCGTGACTATATTGTGTCATTTTATTAGAAAAAATACGATTATATACTTCAGCGTTAATAAAAAGTTACTAAATTTTGTTATCTAACATTCAATTTAGCTAAATTATTGTCCTTTCAAGGATTTTAATTTTCTCTAATTGTCCATTAAGTGTTTCGCCCTCATTTACATAGATGCTGTCTCAACTTCACAATCAGTCTTTACACTATACCAAAGTGAAATAACAAACTCAAGTAGGTTATCATTCCAAAAAAGCTTGAAATATGTTCTCTCATTGTTCGTCGTGTCGTTCAAACGGAATTGAATTTTCTACCAAAACACCGCGCTATTCAAGGAATACTGAAAGTATGTTACTAAAACGTACAACACATCGCTTTTAAGAGTTTTGCTAAGGATATGAATAGCTAGTGCTTTGACCATGGCTTTGCTCGTGTGGATAAAAAATGTTATCATACAAACTTATGATTTGTTTTATTATTTGTAGTAAGTACCTACCTACACCATTTGTCAGGATTTTGTTGAACAAAATACAATCAAAATCGAATCTGCGCCTTCAGGTCAATTTACACTCAACAGCAATACTAAATTTGAAAGTTACTGCTGCACGCAAGTTCCTACACGCACTACGTAAAAAATAGTACTAACAATAGGCGAGATGATAAAAAAAAAACTAATTAGTCCGTTAGATTATCAAAAAATCAAATATTTTTTGATAATCTAACGGACTAATTAGTTTTTTACCCGTGTTTTTTCTTTTGTTACGTAAACCAAAATTGACGAAGATATGACGCTTTTAAAATTCTCAATACGTCACGCCTAGGTATAATTTTTAGCCAGTTCTGACGTCACGAGCCCCCACTCTCGAGTTTTGATACGTTTTATCTTTGTCAATATTCATTGATTTACAAAAACAAAAAATACGTGTCCAATAATTTCCAATACTCTAACTGACGGACTAAATAGATTTGCAATTTTTTGATACTGTCGTCATGCCTATTGTCAACAATCAAGTTAATCTATTGAAAAGGTATTGCTATAGAAAATAGGTTTTGTTTAATTTTAAGTGTACCCAAATTAGGAAGGTGGGTGAGGCTAGTGTTTTTATACAGTCGACGACTTTAATTGATGAGCCACTTGCCACTATTCGTATTTTAGCCATGTAATGCAAATCGGGTTTAGTCGGTAATATTCGTACTCGCGAATGTATAAAAACGCAAAATTGGAAAGTGGTGAAAGTAAAGTCCTTGACTCTACCTTTACGATTTGATAAGTTTTTTTAACATGCAAGTATGAGTTGCCGTGGCGTAGGTCAGAACAATATGACATGTACAATATGACATACTTTAACCTAACTTACGTCATATTAATAGGTATAGGGTAAATTTATTTATACCTAACCAGTTTGTTCCTTTTATGTAGAATTGGCGGCCTTTGCAAAGCCGAAAGGATCATATGAAGCAGTTTCTCTACATCGATTTATGGGCATTTCCTTTGGACGGAAAGCTGTCACACGACGTAAGGGCTTATTCAGATGGAAGTATAAAGATTTTCTTTAAATTTACAGTTTTCATCCTCACACGGCGGCATGTAAATACAACTTCCATAATCTGCAAAAATCATCTGCCTAGCCTTTTCCCAACAAATTCGGGGTCAGCTTAAAGTTTTACCGGATGCAGCTGAATACCAGTATTTTACATGGAGTAACTACTTATCTGACCTCCACATCCCTTACACAGTTCCGTCGTAGTAAGGGCTTTCCACAACGGCATCAAGGTCGGTTATCGGCTTTGTGATCTCCGAGGTTACCTTTATTTAATGGCCACTTGATTTCAGGCCTATCGGTTATTCATAAAGGACCTATTTCCAACGAGCTTCATTCTGAATGAACGTTCTGATGATAAGACGAAGTCTATTATAATTTACTGTAGTACAATTTTTGTTTTTATCTATGTTTAAATCATCTGCCTAGCCTTTTCCCAACTATGTTAGGGTCGGCTTCCAGTCTAACCGGATGCAGCTGAATACCAGTATTTTACATGGAGCGACTGCCTATCTGACCTCCACAACCCAGTTAGTACTGGGTAATACGATACCCCTTGAATCTTGATAAGACTGATTGTCAGACTTTTTGGGCCACTGACTACCTGTAACGACTGTCAAAGATCAACAAATGACAGCCGGGACCTGCCGGTGCTTTCCGAGGCATGGAGTAAACTCGGTATGTAATGGGTGCTCACCCATCCAAAGACCAACCTAGGCAAGCACGTTTTAACCTAAAGATCGACCCGAGTGGCTGTTATTGTTTAGCCACGAGCTCCTCACGTTTAAATGTCAATTTTTAACTAATTGTTTTTTTTTTTTGTTTACCGTCTTCAGCTACAATACTCTACAATTTGAACTTTAGTATCTTATTGACTTAACTTTTTGCAAAGACGGAAAGGTGATGTGTACTTCAGGACTTTCCGTTTTTCGACGTCTTTTTCTATACGATTGTGCATATGGGAACCAGGCGCCTGTAATTCTTGATGACGAGATAAATAAAGATTTATGATTAAGTTGCGATTTTAGCCCAAAAATTCTAGTTTCTGGGTGTTTAAATAATTAAATATTGTCAGAATCGAATTGTCGCTTTCCTGTCAAATCTATCTCTTGTAAAGATTAATTATGGCTATTATTTTTCAATCGATCGATGCCATTGATCGACGTAGATTCAGGTCATTCCGCACTCAATCTTCGAAACATGCTGATTTAGCTTGGATGTTCGCTGACTGTTGTGGGATGGTAGGAAGCAGTAGGTGACTCAGTGACCTCGACAACCACATTATGGAAAATGCCATACTTTCTTTTTTTTGAGAAGCAATATCCATATTCATTCGTCTTATGTACTTAGATATACGGCATAGATAGCTGGGCGCCCGTAACATGAAAAATGAAATCTTGCGTAGGCTTACTATCCCAACTAGCAAAATCAGTACTTATAACGCTCTCAAGACTACTTTTATGTTTATTTATAAATTGTTTATAATACGCTACAAGCCTGGATTTGGTCGCAGTTATAGTTTGGTCGTTCGAGAGCAGTTCTGAGAGCAGCGGTGGCCCAGTGGTGGCGGCCCTGACTTACGAACAGTAAGTCGTGGGTTGGAACCCAGACAGGCGCATTACTTTGTGTAATTTATTTTATCACCACTGCTCTCAAAATTGGTGAACATCGTGAGGAAACCGGCATGTTCTAGAACCAAAAATTCGAAAACATGTAACATCTACCAATCCGCACTGGGCCCGTGTGGTGGCCCATTCCCTCTCATTGAGAGGAGGCCGTGTCCCAGCAGTGGGAAGATTACAGGCTGATGATAATAGGAGCGTTTATTTCTATATCTATCTTATAATCAACTTATTAAATGTTACTGAGCCCTATAATATACTTGACGAAGCGCAATAGCTTATATAATGATCTGAGACTACACAATTACAAGCACAAACGCTCTTGATAGTTTCTGACATATGTATCTTACTAAAGCAATCTTGTTTATAATGCACTAGTAACATACTTACTAAGTAAGTTATAAGTTTTTTTTTTTGTTTGGTTGTTTTGTGGTAACAAAATGTTTTGTGGTAAATACTTAAAAAAATAAGTTTGTATTACTATCATTTTGTGTTATTGTAGAATATTAATTATAAAATATATATCGTAAATATAGTGTATGAAATCGTGGGGAAGTCATTTTTTACTGGAAATATGTACAGAAAAATAGCACATTAGTATATTGTTGTAAATAAAATATTTCATCAATTCTTATGAATATTCGCCATAATTTAAAATTTCTCTTCAATAAGTACTTTGTAAGTAAATTAGTACTTGTAGCTAGTAAGTAAGTACTTTACCTAAAATAGTAATTTACCTAAAATTAGTACTTGTAGCAGTTTCAGTCCAGATAACTCGCCTTCATTTTAAAACAAATTAGGGTTCCTTCCCCTGCAATATGCCTGCTAATGTTTGATTTAACTTTTTTTAGGTTTTAATTAACAAGATAGTTGTATTTCTTTTAAGTGGGGTAACATTACTTAATCTTTTGTTCAAAATAGTAGATAGTTCGCTAAGGGCCAGGCGAGGTATATTAAATTGTATAGCCCCAGCTTTGCATATATTTAAGCAATTCAAGATTTTTTTCACAGTCAGTGGTTTCTTCGATATGTAAATCGTATTCTTCTTCCCAATTTTCAACTCCTTCACTTTCTGAGTGGAAGGCTAGGGGTGAAAAAATATTTATTGGTCGCGGAACCCTTATTTACTTCACCTGCGTTCGCACTTGACGCGCTTGATTTACTTCCTGATCTTGTAAGTTTACTAATAAAGTTATTGATTTAGTAGCTATTAAGCTTTTTTGATCATGAAGCGCTCTTATCAAGTACTATTCGATTTATAAGAGTCTTGATCAAAACTATAACGGCGCAAACTTATAGTGATCTCAGCTCAGTATGTTATAATATCTGGTTCACTCACAAAATGCTACAGTAGGATCAACATGTTATTCTGGATTATTTAGTTTTACTGAAGACAATTATAAGAGACTTATTATAAGCGGACACTTTTAGATATAAGATAATTTTGTAACTACAAGTCTGAGATATAAAAGCAAATGCACTTGAGAATATCTACGCTTGTGAAATGCTATTAACTAGAAAAAGTTTCCTTTACGTTTTATAGGTAAGTCTTGTAGCTAACTATAAGACCTAGATATAAAAACTGATGCGCTTGAGTATGTTAAGGCTTGGAAATTCTATTATAAGTTAAATAGTCTACCGCAATGCCTTTATAAGAACGTTATTAGTAAGGATAGAGTTATAGTCTTTTTTATAGGATTACTTTGCTAGTTGGGTATGGTACAGTCACGAGCACTAACATGTAACAAAATATTCAAAAGCAATTTTATCGAGAAATGAAGATACAAGCTATTTAACAGTAGTATACGTAGTAGTGACCTCATAAAATTACAATCTGTAGTAGAGTAGATGAAAGTGACTTAATAGTGTTCATGACTGTACCTACATCGTTATTAGGTACGGCTCAAGGATTTTATGTAGGCTCGCAATGACTGAGTAGGGTTTTCATTTGTAATTGAAAATTTGATTTATTATTTCCTTTAATTGCTTCGTTTGCGAAAGTTTATGAGAAATAGGGATCGTTTTGAGGACTTTCGAACTTTTTTATAGTTGAAATTTTAATTGACTTAGGGTTGTGCTGTACGACCGTAATTTTCCGCACAAGTCGGAATTTAAGGATCTGGAAACCCTAAATTAACTAAGACGGGAAGAAAACGAACGGCAAATAACATTGTGATTGAGAAATTGGGTCAACAAAACCATTTCCTAATTAAAATAAGGGTATCAAGACACTTGCGCGAAAGACATTTGCGCGAAGGACACTTGCGCGAACCCGTTTGCGCGAAAAGACAAATGCGCGCATGGACTTTTGCGCGATTGGACTTTTGCGCGAACGGACTTGTGCGCGCCAGGACACTTGCGCGAATGGACTTTTGCGCAACTGGACTTATGCGCGAACGGACTTTTGCGCGCCAAGACACTTACGCGAATGGACTTTTGCGCGAAAGGACACTTGCGCGAATGGACTTTTGCGCTACTTCATGGCCACTGAGGTTAACTCTGTAGAGTAAACATAACATCACGCCTGTTATTACTTGAAGGTGATTTTTTTTTTGGTTTTTCCGTCAAAATACACCCTTATTTGATGATAATGCTACGAAAATAAGGTCAAAATGAAAATCCAAGACGGCGCCGAGGAAAATTTTAGATTTTCCGTCATGGGTGTCATATTCATGGTTGTCGGGGTTGCTGTTTACGAAAAAGTGGTCAAAATGAAAATCCAAGATGGCGCCGAGGAAATTTTTTGGTTTATCCATCATAGGTGTCGTTTTCATGGTTTTCGGGGACGCTGATTACGAAAATGAGGTCAAAATGAAAATCCAAGATGGCGCCGAGGAAATTTTTTGGTTTTCCGTCATGGGTGTCGTTTTCATGGTTTTCGGGGACGCTGATTACGAAAATGTGGTCAAAATGAAAATCCAAGATGGCGCCGAGGAAATTTTTTGGTTTTTCCATCATAGGTGTCGTTTTCATGGTTTTCGAGGTCGCTCATTACGAAAATGTGGTCAAAATGAAAATCCAAGATGGCTTGGTGATCTTGGATTTTCATTTTGACCACATTTTCGTAAACAGCGTCCCCGAAAACCATAAAAACGACACCCATGACGGAAAATCAAAAATTTTCCTCGGCGCCATCTTGGATTTTCATTATGACCTCATTTTCGTAATAAGCAACCCCGAAAACCATGAAAAACAACACCAATGATGGAAAAACCAAAAAAATTCCTCGGCGCCATCTTGGATTTTCATTTTGACCTCATTTTCGTAATCAGCGTCCCCGAAAAACGTGAAAACGACACCCATGACGGAAAATCCAAAAATGTCCTCGGCGCCATCTTGGAGTCGCGCAAGTGTCTATTCGCGCAAGTGTCCTTTCGCGCACAAGTAGTTCGCGTAAGTGTCTTGGTGCGCAAAAGTCAGTTCGCGCATAAGTCCAATCGCGCTAAAGTCCATTCGCGCAAGTGTCCTGGCGCGCACAAGTCCGTTTGCGCAAAAGTCCAATCGCGCAAGAGTCCAACCGCGCATTTGTCTTTTCGCGCAAACGTGTTCGCGCAAGTGTCCTTCGCGCAAATATCTTTCGCGCAAAAGTCCCAGATCCTAAAATAAGATCTTTTTTTGCGTTGCCTGTGTCGCTGCGTCTGGATTTAAACATGGGTCTACCCTTTGTAGCAGAACTTTTTATGTCATAATATTATTTTGGATGACAGCGGATTGCATAAACTTCATTTCGCAGAAAATCATTTAGCAGACACTCATTTATCATACATTCAAAACTCATAATTTTGTAAGTCATGTTCATCTTTAGGCATTGAAAATTTCATACGCATAGGAATTAAATGTCAGAATCATTTATTGGCATAAATATAAAGATAGTCATTGAAAGGCAGAACTATCATATTTCAGAAAGTTTACATACATTTCATAATGCATAATAATGGAAAGCCTCAAGAAAATTTATAGTTAGAATAATTTTGTGTTTCTTACCATAATAATAAAATTGATTGAACATTTATTTTTTTCCGCCACAAACATACGACGTTAATGTTAATTGCTGCATATTTCTGACCAGGCAAGCATTCATCATGCATGCAGCAAACATACAGTATGCAAACATGCAAACAAGCATGCCGTATGCAAACATGCAAACCAGCATACACCAAGCATGCAAGCCAGCATGCAGCATGTAAGCAAGCCAAGCATGGTGCATGCTTGCTTGCATTGCGTGCGGGGCTCCGCCGCCACGCGCCTACGCGGATTTAAATTACACTCTAAGGGCATACAAGACTACGTGGAGTCGGGTTTAGAGCGATTCGTTTCTGTCACTAACTTTTTTAGCGAAACATATTGTCTTTTTAAGACAACATTTTAATTCTAATTTAAGGTTAAAAATGCTCTGGCGACATGGAGAGAGTGACTGTCGCAACCCTGTGCAGGGCACGCCACGATAGTGGCGATAAGTCCCCTCTTTGAGGAGTGGCTTGAGAGACGCCACGGTGTCCTCACCTTCCGCCTGACGCAGGTCCTCACCGGACACGGTGTTTTCGGGAGGTTCTTGCACCGAATAGGGCGGGAGGAAACGCCCGGGTGTTTCCACTGCGAGGATCGACCGGAGGACACGGTGGAGGTGTGCCCCGCGTGGGCGGAGCACCGCCGTGTCCTCGAAGCGGCGATTGGCGGCGGCGACCTCTCGCGTCCGGCCCTGGTGCAAGCCATGGTCCGGAACGAGATGGAATGGGACGCCGTCACCTCCTTCTGCGAAGCAGTAATGCTAGAGAAGGAGGTGGCGGAACGTGAGAGGGAGAAAACCTCACAGCGTCCCGGCCACCGCGGGAGAAGCCCCTGGTGTCAGGGGCCACCACGTGACCCCCGGCCACCGTAGGATCGTGGGCTATGGGCAAGCTCGCCGTCCGTCCGTCTCATAACGACAGGCTGTGTCGACGGCGCGTTCGTGTTCCACGCGCGCCTCAAAGAGAGTCAGCAATAGGAAGGGGTCCGCAAGGACCGATGCCTGCCGGGGTTGCGGGACTGTTCGAAAGAGATACCGTGACCCCGGAACACAAAGGGCGATGAAGGAACATGGATGGGTTTTAGTCAGTAAAAGTCTGACACTCCCTCCTGCTCCGCCCAGAGCGGGAGAAGTCATTAGATGACATCCGAAAAAAAAAAAAAGAAAGGTCAAAAATGCTATTAAAAAAATGGCAAAACTAAAATTTTTCCAAATGAAATTCTGCCATCTTCATAGTATACCAAGTGAAATTGTACCAAATAATCGTCGCTTTATATAAACGGTATTCTAAACGAAATTATGCGAAATTTGAACATTGCCAAAGGTAATTATGCCAAATATAATTCTGCCATCTTAAAAGTATGCCATTGTAAATGGATTGAAATCGGACGTACAAACGTTCGGCCAAACAATCACAATATTAAATATTTTTTATTCCTTAAAAATATTCGTTTAATGAAGATTATGCCAAGTGTGTTATGCCAAATAAATTTCGGAGCATCAAGATTCTGACAGATAGAAGGAACCCTTTAAACATGGCTGGCAAAGTATATATCTTATGTAAGTATAATTTGGCTTGGCACCTCTTTCGGGCTATGCGAGAATATACAGGCGTGATTTAATGTGTGTGTATTAATTTTAAATAATATGCCTATAAGTAGAAGAAAACCAAAGAACCGATGGATGGACTGTGAGAAGGATGATATGGCTAGAAAGGAGAAGTAGAGAAGTGTGGAAGAAGAAGACGTGCTGTGCCAATCCCCTATAAATTGAGATAAGGGATAATTGGGATAAGAATATTGATGATGCTACACAACCTTGTTGTAACCCTGCAACACATAATGTAACATTCCCTGATTTTCACTGCAACGTATTACTCAAACCACATGCATGGTTACAAGAACAGGCATCTGAGACCACAAACACGTGAGCGGAAACTTAGCGAGTTAGATAAAGTTTTGAGTCGAGGATGCGCGCGTCGTTTCGCTTAACAGTCATCGTAACTCGCTTCGGCACATCTGTGGCTCGCCACTTAGCTTCCGCGGGTATGAGGCTTATGTTCTAGGCATCAGTTAGAGAAGGTTTTTAAAGAGGTGTCGCATTCGTTTAGTATTTCAGATAGTCTTAATTCTGAGTCCTGTGTTACTGTAACACTGCAACGTGTTACGTGACACAAGTCATCGGTTGATGACTAATTGTGTCACGCGGCAGTATATACTAAGTCTATGGTGTCACGTGTCATGGTGATGCTTGGCTGTCGAATTCAGTTTGTGGTAATCCGCACATCAGTTTTTCTAAAGTTACTGGCTTCCTAATCTATTCAGATTCGTACATGTGACAAACGTGACAAAAAAAAAACAATCGCCCTTTGCGCTATTTAATATTTTGGATATTTGTGTGAATCCGTTTCTTTGGTTTTGGTCATAAGACTACTTAAAGAGACACAAAAAAAAAACGTCTGTTTCCTAAAATGCTGTCACAACACAACAGGTAACAGGTACAAAATGAAGAACATTGTAGCAAAGTGCTCATTCCTAAATTGGTCACATTTTATAGTTTACGTAACCTCGTGGTTTACCCAAATCTAGCTATGTTTCATGGGATGAAGAAATAAAAAAGCGAGTCGATGAGAAATGTACAAAAATATAACGTTACCGCACAGAAGCAATAAGGAAAAAACAGCAACATATCACAAGCAAAAATTGCAGTGACATGTAGATAGATATATCACATACTGAAATGAAATATTGTGGAAGAATTATAGAGTTAATCTACTCTTGGCTTAACAAATAATAGGAATAGACTAGTCGGTTTGATGACCTGGTGAAGGTTGTGGGGACCCGCTGTATGCGAGACGCACGGGACCGGTGTAATGTGGCGACACTTGGGGGAGACCTATATCCAGCAGTGGACGTCTTTCGGCTGAAATGATTTTGATGATCCAGTTTTTATTGCGTTGGGGTTATGTAACATTTTGAAAAATTCGTTATTCAAATTAAAGACAAGAGATATAGAAAAATATAAAAACGCCAGATTGTTTATAGCCTTCAGGTTGAAGTTCAAGTCTACGTGTAGTTAGGGCTCTTTAGTTAGAAAAATAACAAATCAATACTCTCGGAAGAAAAAATAATCAAGTTTGATTCCGATTTATTTATTTAATTACAACTAAAACTAGAACTAAAACAGTTTTTTTTTTGGAAAACGTCTCTCCCATATCCTTCCAGGTACTCTTCTCCTGCGCCACCTCGGACCAGCCTTCGTGTGCGCGTCGAGATCACCACGCCACCTCTTTCTAGGCCAGCCTTGGCGGAGCCGTCCATCCTCAGGCAATCATCGTGCTGATAAAAGAGTTATAACATAAAATTTTAAAATACAAAATAACAAAGTAAAGGTTCACACTTTCATAAATTATTTCTTTCCAATATTGTTCTTTAGACAAATAGCTTCAGAAAAAAAAATGGAAGACAAATTTCTCAAATATTACATGTAGGTACCTACTCAGATAACCTTTTGACAAAAGAAAATACGACTGTGAATAGCTTTAAGTACACAGTTCATCCCAAAGAGTATAATAATAATAAGGGAGAAGAGAGCCCTCTTGTGCCATTTTTAAGCATCCGATTTGAAGCGCCATCTGGATTTCTTAACGAAAACTAAGGCTCTATAGGTAGCTATTGGTAGATAGGAATGTATGTATACCTTCATATAGATCAATATTTGTTTACAATACATAAAGGTGATCATTCAAATTTTTTTGTTTTTTTGCAAATAGCAACTGTGTTGTTTATGTCGTATGTTGATCATAATGAAATTTGCGAATACGTAACTTAATGATGATACATTATAATATGAGCCATCTTTTTATTCGCAAATTGCATTTTGATCAACTATACGATGTAAACACAGCTTCTATTTGCAAAAACAAGAAAGAATTTCGCTGGCTACATTCATATTTGAATAGAATTGACAGTTACACAGAGAATTTGTAAATAATTAAACATAAGATGGACTAACGAAACACATTCAAGCGTAAGCGCAAGTTGCGGCGGCCATTATATGATGTTGCCAGTTTATGTTACACAAAAAGGATTTCCGTGACAAGGTTGTGGTATAATTGATAATACGAAACAGCCATGAAATATAAAAACGTGATAATTTTGATGAAAAATTTAACAATTATTCTCATTAAATTATAGAACTTAATTATTTGATTTTCATAATTGAACAGAGACATCTATCGTTAACTATGAAATACGTAGTTTATTGGTTAAGTAAAGTAGATGGCGACTCTTTCTTCACTGAAGTTGTACATGTTCTAACTGTCTCCCCCCTGGTTCATCCAATCCGCACTGGGCCCGCGTGGTGGATTATAGCCCATTCCCTCTCATTGAGAGGAGGTCGTGTCCCAGCAGTGGAAACATTATAGGCTGATGATGATGATGATGATGACACAGTTCATGATAATATCATGACAACAAACTGTTATGCTGACATTTATCAAACACTAGCTGATGCCCGCGGCTTCGCTCGCGTGGATGTTGGTAATTGTGACCAAACGTAGAGCCCCCAGTCGGCTTATTTTATTCCGTCATTATATTTTAGCCAATGCATATAAAAACTTGACAAATTATATACTAAAACCTTCATCGAGAACCTCTCTATCCATTGGTGAAAACATTTGCATGAAAATCAGTGCAGTAGTTTTTCGAGTTTATTGCGAACAGACTGACAGACAGACGCGGTGGAAGACTTTCTTTTATGATATGTAAGTAGTAATAGTGATTGTTTGAATTCTCATTAGAGTGCCAGATTTGTGTAACAAGTCCCATACCATAATTTCCAGTAACTAATGTGGCCATGCCTGTAAGCATAATAAAGCCACGTAATAACGTCTTATACTATTAATAAAGCGCAACATACAGTACTAACTATCCAATATTGAATTACATTCAAGGTACTCGTACGAGTAGTTAGGACCGAATGGGGACCAAGCGGACTTAATCGGTCCAATTCTCCGGAGAGTATGTTATTGCTTCGCGTTTAGCTAGTTTAGCGCTGGTATGGCTTCACAATACTTTGTTAAACGATGTTGGATGGACTTGTAATGCTGGCTAAAACATTACATAACATCACGCCTGTAATCCCCGAAGGGTTAGCACAACAACTGCGCACAAGCCCAGACTCTTATGCGGCGCATACGTACGCGTAAATATTAAATACGCGTACGTTGTTACGACTTCTAATGAGAAAATCCTGGTGAAAAACCCATTAAAACTTTGCTCGATCTTTGCTGAATCAAACCTAGGACCTCTTGCTCAGTAGTCGCACTTGAGACCACTAGACCAACGCAGCAGTCTGGCTAGAGTTATAATGAGAAATCCTGCTAGATAAATCTGTTTAGGTGCTGACGAAAAAACATTTGTGTAGCTAGCCTATGTATATATTTGTATATAATATAGTATAGTATATATTTCACTAACTCATTTGAATTTAGAAATTTCAGTAGCGTCTATCAATTCCTGTGACGTGCAGACAACAAAACACACAAGACACTCAATTTTGGAGTCATCTGTGAATCTCCACTTGAAGAAGATTTTCTTGGTTCAGCCAACCTGGGTCCGGAATATGTTTAAATACTTCCAGATTATCCAACGCAACTCGTGTCCAGGTTGATACTTTGATGACGATGAGCTATTCCAATCGTGTGTAGTGAGAGATTATTTGTTGGAATTAAAAATTAACGTTTTTTTAACTAAACTAAAACAAATTTTGCCATTGTTCCATTCACACTGCTCTTATCCTGTTATGTCAGCTGCAATTATATGTATTAATACCTGCTTCCAGGTTGATGCAGCTAGTATTTGATTATGAAAGACTGATTAGTTGATTGCCCCTTTGTAAGTCCGCACGGACACTAGAGAGTCAATCTGTGAGATTCAACTGCCTTCACAGAAATCAATCATGCATCATGAACAGCTAAAACCTTTGTTTAGATAATGATATCCAGATGGAGAGTACACTAATATTATAAACTGTACTTAGCCGTCAACATTTTATGATTTAAAATCACTTGGAGAAATTTGATAGTTTGTGGTAACATGTTGTGCTGGTAAGTGTTCATAAAAATATAATTCGATTTCTCCGACCGACTGTGCTGAATTATACCGAAACAAACATGTATGTCCCTTATGAATGTTTAACTACAACAAATGAATGAACATTGAATAACTTTTCTTTATTTCATAAAAATTCATTGTGGTGGACCATAACTCATTCAAGTCATTTTAATGGATTCTCATTTACAAATTAATACATTTTTCATTTAGAATAGCTGTAATATAATTCTAGTTTCATAGAAATTTAACAGAGTAATTATATGATATTCAGAATAAATGTTTAACAAAACTAAATTAAAGTTTTTGGAATGTTATACGGGCGTTTTCAATTCAACACGTTCATTGTCTGCAAAATCTGTTCTTTGTAAAGGCGTTTGCCCTGCAGTAGGGAATGTTCATTTTATCACGTAAACTTTTGTAAAACAGCTAAACTGATTTTTACTCACGTACTCGTATAATATGTACTATTTGGTAGACAGGCGAATGTTATGTAGATGCTGATAGGTTAATTAGACTACTGAGGATGAGACTTTTTTACTCTGGACGCTCTTAGTGTGCACGTTTTTCTACATCGTTCTCACATATATGTATAATTTCAAAATTGTAACAATATTTTGATTCAAAAGAGTGTCCATGGAGTTTCTTGCCTGTTCTTCTTTATAGAGATCTACGCTAGGGAATGGGCTTAGCTTTCTCAAGTTATTATGCCTTGTGACTGGGACTGTAGCTTTGTTTTTTCATTTGTAATTTTGACATTCAAATGTGCCGTAATGGTCTAATTGAAATAAATGCTTTGAGTTTGAGCTTGAGTTTGTTTCACTACCTACCATAGGCACCAGTGATTCACGACCATGTAATGTCTTGTTTATGCCAATTAATAAATTTATCTACTCGAAACTATTAAATTTTCTCAATCAACCTTGAACCTTGCTTTAGAGATAAAGTTGTAAATGTATTAAAAAAAAATTAGCAGATTGCAGTAGTTTGATATGCTGGTGTTTGTACATTCAAATACGGTTTCTTTTTTATCAAACATCATCTTCGTAGGCTTGTAACCCACGTGTAACATTGGATGTCTCGACTTTTCCTCATAATTTCCTTTTATTTTATCTAACATCTTTAACGTGGTGTAACCGAGGATTTATGAGCCTTTTACCTCCTCCGAAACATTTCGCTTCGTGTGGCTTTTTTTCCGGGTCATCTTCCCTTCTGCTTTCTTCCTACAAGGAAGCCATTCGCACGCCTTTACATTTTTTATGAAACAATCTAAAAGGTTTGAGAATGGAACGTGATGACCGGTTGGTAAATAAAATGTAACCTTGTATGACGGTTTTGTTTTTAGTTCTTTTTGTGGGTTGATTGACCTTTGTGGAGGAGCTCGTGGCTTAATAATAACAGCCGCACGGGTCAATCTTTAGGTTAAGCCGTGCTTGCCTAGGTTGGTATGTGTATGGGTGACCACCCTTACATACCGAGTTTCTTCCATGCCTCGGAAAGCACGTTAAGCCGTTGGTCCCAGCTGTCATTTGTAGACCTTTGACAGTCGTTACAGGTAGTCAGTAGCCCAAAAAGTCTGACAACCAGTCTAGCCAAGGGGTATAGTATTATAACCCAGTACTAACTGGGGCGCTCCATGTAAAATACTGGTATTCAGCTGCATCCGGTTAGACTGGAAGCCGAGCAAGTACGAGTCGGACTCAGGCATTAAGGGTTGCGTACCATCGTAGTAGAGGAGTGCCCTTTAATTTTAATTTCTTTAATTTTAATGTATTTGAATTATTTTTTGTAATAGCGGCAACATAAAAACATGTACCTATTTATTACAGATCATGAGATACAGCCTGCAAACAACAGACAGACGGATGGACTATAATACTGAGTGAGAACCCTTCATAATTTAACTCTGTTCCAAAAGTATTCGATAAAAATATAAACAAGGGGTCAGAAAACTTGTGGATGCTAAACCAATTTGTAGTACCACTTACAAATTGAGTGCTTTGATTTGATTATTTAAATACCACTTCTTTCCACTTCTGTTTTCAATAAAATTTGAAATAAGTCTTATAACTTCAATTATTGTCAACGATTTTTCAATTACAATTTTATTTTAAAATATTATATAAACCATAATTTATTGTTGGAAACAGTGATTAAGGTATAAAGATGAAACCTTCTAAAGAAATAATATTTTCTTTCTAATTTAAAAAGTAAATGCGTAATAACTTTACCTTCAGAAGAATTTGTTTACAGTTCCACGAAAAAGTTTTCGTAGAGATTATATTATATCCATGATTTTGATATATTTACGGTTAGATCAGGCGCCATTCATTGTGGTTCTATTGTTAGTGGGATTGTTCGGGTATCATGCCGGCAAATTGGATGTGCCGAGAGCCAATGATGGGGTGCGATGGAGGCGGCATATTTTCCGCTTATTCCTATTGGTATTTCTATGAATTATATGATTTAGGAGTTCGTTCGCATTACGTTAGTACTCTTTGAAATTGATTGAAGACCTTCAAGTGTTTGTGTAATAGTGAAGGGGTCGGGTTCTGAAACACGTGTTTCTGATTTGATCTACGTTTTTAGTTTAAATGTTTTCCACTAGACATCTTCTCCGTTGTGAGTTGCCTTTAATCTTTTGTATTTAAAAACTCCCTATCCTAATAATTATGTCTATGTGACTCAAAAAATTATTATTAGAGAATGCTTTGTGGTATTACAGCCTTGTGGTCCGCAGTACCACCAGTACAAGAAGTGTGATATACTCTATCGGTATTTTGCTGGGTACAAGCTATTTCAATGTTCGCCACAAGAAAGAGTGTAGGTAAATAAAATATTGTTCGCTTCACTTCGGTGCTCACTAGGCTGTAGGCATTGAGTAAGACAGTAAGTGGTCAGTGCGTTCGTAACCAAGTCCCAACGTTTGGCGAAACATTCTTTGTTCAAACGCCAACACATCAAGCTTCTAAACTGTCAAATTTGTCCAATTGAATATTAACCTTATTCTTTTGAGGTAAAGTTAAAAAAAAACTATAATATAAATGTAAAATATAATATATATATATATTACAAACAAATTTTACAGATTGGGGTAGCTGACCTCTGTACGGTCGAACAAGCTATTTGGTTTACATTTTACAGTGTAATTTGTGGGTTAAACTGTAAACCAAATAGCTTGTTCGACCGTACCTAAAAGTTTAGTAGTACCTTACCACTATTTTTTAGAGCTCTATGTCTATATGATAAAACACATACGTCATAGATAAGCAAACATACGAGTCTACTCTCACCTACAATCCCCATTTTCCTCTATCATAAAATCAATTTCAGTGAATGCGCCTCGGAAATCGGACAATTCTGGCATGGTTCGTGGGTAAAATTATCTCGCGAGCTGGGCCGGATTATACTTAATCCATTGTCATGGCGTTAATTAATTCAGGACTTATTCACAATCGGTTGTACCTTTTCTGAAACGTGACACTTTACGGTATATCAGATAATACGGATTTAATAGACACGTACGCCTTCTTTTTTGCTGACGTATTTTTTAATTATATTATGTTGTACCTGCTATTTTTTTGTAATATATTATTTTAAACAAGAAATCTCGATAGTATTATCTCCACGAGACACGTTATTTTTGTACCTGTGTCGAAACCCTGGACAGTCAGTCTTCAATGACTGGTGATATTTTTATACATGTTTGGAGTTTATGAGAGGCCTTGACCCCGGATTATTTCGCCATTTCTTTTAAGGGAAATTATCATCTTTATTAAAAAAAAAATACTTTACGTGTGACAATTAATTTCTATATCGTATTCACAGAATGAATAATTTAATTTATAATCTACAACATTTTTTTTTTGCCTTGCAGGCTTTTGAATTTATTATGTAAACTTCTATGCCAGTCCTTTTCTCAAATTAATAATCCTTAGCATAGCTAGGACACAAACACTATAAAAACCTGATGATAACCTTCACAAAGTTTACTTGAGGAGTTAGTTACATCCTGCCGGGGTTGCGGGACTGTTCGAAAGAGATACCGTGGCCCCGGAACACAAAAGGCGATGAAGGAACATGGATGGGTTTTAGTCAGTTAAAGTCTGACACTTCCTCCTGCTCCGCCCAGAGCGGGAGAAGTCATTTGATGATTTACCATACGAAAAAAAATAAAAATATTTTGGTACAATTTGGTGTGAATGACACGTTATACTCATGTACCTACCTGCCTACAAAAGTACGATGGTACCCTAACGAACGGACACGGTGACGTTTATTGGAAAACATTGGACACGACGTTGGTAACTTGATGGATGGTGCAATATCGAAAATACCAACATTTATATCAAGGACGATACTCGATCTTTAAAAACCTCCACAATTATTAGTAATTTAACACGGTTTTTTGACGTTAAGGGTAAAATCAAATTTTGTTTTTAAATTAAAACATGGTATAAAATGTATTGCTTTGCGGCTTTAAGCATTAAAAAAAAATAGTTTATGATACTAAATGCTTCAGTAGGTAATCTGTAATTTTATAACTGTACCCATGTATCAAATGTTTGTCAAAACTATTCTTATTTAAGACCAACTATCTATCAGCGTCCTCAAAAACGAAAAAAATCTTTTAGAAGCATCTTTGCATGAAACATTACAGAATACTCTAGAACGCCATAAATATTATTCTAACACATGTAGCACCACTTGGCAACAGTGACAATAATCTTTAAATGTTCGACCTTCAAGGTCAAAAAGTCAAGAACACATTGAAACCTAGGTCGTCCTAGCGCTGAATCTTTTACATGTCCCATTAGGCAAATTGGATGTACTAACTTTGCTAACTCACATGATAAGAGCTAGAACCTTAATACGATTAAAGCTGTTCTAAATTATTTGCATAATAAAAGACCTGTGGAGTAGACTCTAAACCGATAATAAATTAGTAGTTTAGAAAATTGTATTATTAATCAGTAACGAGAATACAAATTACAATAAAATTATTGAAAAAAAAACCAAAAAAACAATAACAGGAATTAAAAATAGAAAACTACTTGTCTACATAATTCAGTAAAGCATTTTATTTGAAAAAGCTGGCAATTGAACTGTAAACAGGGATAAAGTAGTAAAAAAATCAGATAGAATTTTCAGCAAAAATTGAAATGAACATCCCTAATTACAAACTTTTCCGGCTCAACGAAAAAATCGGATGCTCGATGAGTAATTTCGAAAATACTCAAACGATCTTTCCTCTAGTAATTATTATTTATTAACTGCTACTTCGGATTATTGCAAAATATCGCCCGGCTTGATTCATCCGTTTAATTTTCATCAGAAGCTTTGAAGCTTTTTTTAAGTTCTTTTTAGCCTAGCGTTTGCGAGAGGATACAAGAGACATTCCATCTTCTGTTTTTGCTATAAATAGACTTCCCTAGCGTCTATTTTTAAAGTCGTTAGGATACTAATAAGGAGCGTAAAATGTAGTACCTATTTCAATTTAGATTTGGAGCATTACAAGTGTGCTTTATTTCTAGTTACTGATCAAAAGAACATCTCGTTACCAGGTGTTCTGAATCACTTATCTTTTCAGAATTATCTTCTTTTAGGCCTCGATACGAAATAAGATCAGTGAAGAGTTCCCTTCGTGTATTACGTAACTAACCATTTATACACTAGGCGTTGCTACTGCAGAAATTCTGCTTATATGGGCTTGTTCATCAACCTCCATGAATATTTTATAAGTAGGTAATGGCATATTCTGGATGGATATGGATAATGTGAGGAATTAAATAAAAATTAAAGAGTTGAATGATGCCGTGACGTCTGACTGGGGAAAATGGAAGAAGAAAACGTGTTTCACTGACCCTAAGTAAATAGAGACAAGGTCAGAAAGATGGAGATTAACACTTATCAAATTTAGAAAATTCAAATTTAAAATACTTAGCAGATAAAATGATGTACTCCTTTCATAAGTAACCCTGTATTGCTGAAATACCGACTTCTTGCTGCACTATGGTCACTCGAACCTATTATTTGCGTGACCGATCCATAGTCACAGCAGTACAGAATGGTAAAACCAATAAAATGCTGCATTGTAAATAAACGAAAAATTTAGTAAAAAATCGTTAGTGTTATGCTAATGTGCAAGCTGCGACCACAGCGTTTCATCGTTATTCATTCAAAAAACGCGTTGCAAAAACGTATGGCCCGAATTGTGCTCTCTGCTGAAAGATGCAGGTCTGTTAATAGTTGCACATGTTAAATGTGTTGTGTTTCATGCACAAATAGTGTTCGCAAAAATTGTTCAGTGTTTTGAGGGAACAAAATGCATTTAAAAACAGTACACAACATCCACCCTGTATTATCCCGAGAGTGCAGTGTATTTAATTCTCACAAACTCATTTCGGCAGTTGGGTATGTGTTTCAGGTATGTATATTCTGTTGATCCTTCTTTGAATCTAAGTTAACAGCAATGTTACCTATAACACAGTTGTTGTCTGTTGTAACCTTAACCTAAGCTGTGATTTTGTTATGTAGTACTTGCGTCACCTTGAAATCTGAAGACCATGATTAATACAAAGAGCCCGTTGTCGCCGGCACCGTCGCCTTCTCAACAATTTCGATGGCGTGGACCACTCTTGATTCTCACATCGAACAATTGTCACGCGTCCTAGTTTTACCGACTTAATTGTAATATTTTTATTAATTAAATAGCTTTAAGCAAATTATGTCGGTTTCCTTTTACATCCTCCTGCAGCCGAACGTAATTATTTTAACAACACGTGCTATCGCGATCCTACACAAATAAACGTTTTATAAATATTATACATTATAAATTCAAAAGGGAATTTTAGTGTAAAATAATTTCAAAATAAAAACGATTTCCAGAATTTTCTGTTTATTTAGTTTTTGAAATAAACAACATAATCTTATTATCATGAGATAATAAGATGTAATTAAAATTACCAACTGGCATTACCCTTGGAATCCATTCTGCGAATTCTGTCTATCAATATTAGTCTGACAAAACCAAATTCGGACCTTAGTACGTCATTGGACAAATTAAAGACCTTTTCGAGTGAAATTTTGCAGCCCCTGCCCGGATTACTCGACCCTTGTTAAGCAAAGTTAACCAGTAAATGCAGAGCATATTAGAAAATATAGTATGTTTGTGGTTAATGAATCCTTCAGATTGTTCAAAGGGAATTAAATAAATAGGTACTACTTAAAATGTTATCTGTTCTAAAATGATCTCACTAGTGAATTATACACAGATATTGTAACTCGTCCGTAGAGTAGTTGAGTACCGGCACATCGTCATTTCCACGGCTCTGATTCGTTCACTGATTTTCTATTATTGATACTATGTACCTATCTAGGGACGCACAGAACCGGGAAATGTGGCTAAAGAAAGGGGAGGCCAGCAGTGGGTGATTCCGGGCTCTTTATCTAACTGATAATTAATTGTAACCATCCATCAATAGGTACTAGTTGTGTTTAAGGTACAATTACGAAAGTGACCGTGACTGCAACCACAAACCACAGATGCCAACAGAGCCGCCCAGCCACAGAACCGCCTATTCGAAAATGGACCACTACGACACGATTAGTTTCTATCTATTCACTATGAAAATCTATGAACGCATAATAATTGCTTCAGAAAGGGTGTAAAAAGATTCTTAACAAAGCCCAAAGGCGGTTGTTTTCCTCGTTCATGGCGATAATTTCTTTGTTCTGGACCATACCTGGGAACCTTTTACTTACGGAGATATTGACGGTGAAAGTTCCAATTTATTCGCACGTTTCTTTTAATTTAAAGTACTTACCCGGTTTAAATGTTGTACTTATTATTACTTTAAATACCTTAATTGCCCATGTACTATTCAATGCACTAATCTAAGTACGTTAGCACACTCAAAACGTGAACCCTTATTTTTCACTTCAAAAAAAGTTCCTAGCAATAATTTTTGCGTAAAGTTTTAGGTCTAAATGCTTGGTTGACGGCTTCTTAAAGGGTCCATTAACTCCTTGTATATCATGATTTTCAAATCGGTCGCTTTCGTAATTCTACCTTCATAATCATTACAAAATATGATTTATTTATAAGCCTAGACACAAGGCCTAAGCACACACCCACCAAGCAAACATATCCAAAAAATCCAAATTTATAGCCACCCACGCTTTAGGTAGACATATATTCTAATTTAATGTTGAGCTGACCAGCGGGTACGTTCACAATGACATACTCGAACAAGTTGCGAAGCCCGCTGACGCGACGCGAACGTGTTAAAGGACGTCGTGCTGAAAAACGTGGCAACTGGAGTGGACTCGGGACGTGGTACGACCATTGTTTCCCGAATAGTGACGCCTGTCTATTCAAAGTTGCGTGTTTTTAGCTGAAAAGGACAGGATTCAAAGGTTTTGTGGGTTTATGAGGGACTTCCTTATGATGGGGGAGATGCTCGTCGGAATTTGTCGGAGTAGTTTTGTTTTTGTATGTTTTCAGGAGGTTTTATTTTGGTTTTCCGCTTGGAAGAACTTAATGTACGTTTAGTAACCATTGCATGGTAGATGCCTAATATTTCTGATTCGCCCGCCTAGAAGACTCACATTATTCCACGGAAACGTATCTACTATTGGGACAAGTAATTCCCGAAACCAGGTTATGTTATGATAGGTATAGTATACCTACGAGTATATGCCTTATTTTATCGAAATCCATACAACCAAAAAAAAAGTGTAAAGGTAACAGAAAAACCGACAATATTAGTATGGTTGGATAACCCTTTTTTCAAAAATCAAAAGGGGTCTGAATCTTGCAGGCTATGAAGACATTTGTGAGCGATCTAAGAAATCTAGCTTCGTAAACCTATTGCTCACTGAACATAACAAATGGTCACATAATTTAACGAAAGAAGTGGCGTTACATAGTGTAATCTTAATCTTGATCGAGAATTTGTCTTCACTTCCTTGGTTCAGACACCAGCACGTCAAGCTGCTTTAGTAGATTTTCAACTTTATCGTTAAAGCGTTAGGTTCAAGGTTGATTGGGAAAATTTGACAGTTTCGAATAGCTTAATGTGCTGGCATCTGTACCTATCTATTATAAATTAGCAGGAAATTAATAACAACTGAAGCCAAGACAAGCAGATCTATAATACGCAGGACTTGGCAATTTTCTACAAGTCAGTCATGTTTTCCCGTTGCATATTTTTGGTTCAGTATCTTTTACTGCGTAGTTAAAGTTATTAAGTTAAAGGTTCTCCTCTAACAACGTGGTGGATCAAGTTGAGAGGACTTGGGACGTGAGACGGCCATTGTTTAACGAATGACAACTGCCTATTCAAAGTTGCGTTGCATTTTACTCGACTGCGGCGAGGCGGAGTGTTGGTTTGCAGTGTTGTCACTACTATATGACTATATGAACATGTTTTGTCTCAAGTAAATGTTAGATTGAGAGCATTATTAAGAGAGAAAATCGTTAAAACTTGGTCGAATCATCTTCCTGCCCTTATCTCGTGTTACTTGTGGTCGGCGCAACACGTTTTTTTCTTCCGTTCTTCCTGTCACCTTTTTCCCTCATATCGTTCCTCACACAATCCATCCATCGTTGCCTTGGTCTTCCTCTCCTTCTCCATCCATCCACATTTATATTCACCACTCTTTTAGTTACATTTGATTCTTCTCTCTTCATTATATGCCCATACCAGGACAGTCGATTCCCTTTCAATTTTTCTATAACTGGCGCAACTTTCAAACTTCCTCTAATATACTCATTCCTTATTTTATCCATTCTTGTCACACCACACATCCACCTCAACATTCTCATCTCCGCTACATGCAATCTTTTTTCGTCCATCTTTTTCACAGCCCAGCCTAGCCTTTTTTTAAACTGGCAAATCAATTGAATGTAAACTTTCACCAAAAACTCGCAATTGTAAACGATAGCTATCTCTATTCAAATGATTTGCATAGGTAAAGCAATATGACTATAGTAACTAGTTTTAGAACTAGTTTTCAGCACTGGCTCGATTTACGGTGGGCAAGGAAAGTTTAGTATCTAGTAGACAAAAACATAACGCCGTAACGACGAAAAACGACTTCTTTTGACTTATCTGATATATTTTACCAAAACATAACAACAAACCGGTATTCACCTACTACACCAGGAGGTTCCGTAACACCTGGCTTAACAAGCCTGCCTTCACAAAACAACGGCCTACTTAACACAGCCTTGTAATCAGTAGATTGTTTTATCTCCGTACTCAGGGAAGTTGACTCCGCATTGTATATCACTTAATCCATACGCCCGTGCATGCAAGACCACGAACAAAGACCGTATACCTATTGTCTGCTGTTCTGGATTCTTCGCTTTGATATTATGAATCCGCGTACCATAGAGTAGATGGGTATAGAAGGGAGGTTTCATATTATGAGCAAAAACCGTAAGCGCAGGCTGCGCAGGCAAAGACGTGTACGTAGGTGATCCTTAACTATCTCAAAGGTTTTGAGCTACACCACAACTGACAAATGCGTTCACACTGGACAGGTCCACTCAAGTGTGTGATTATTGTGTGAGTCTGTGTGATTATTTCCTCAAAAGACCATCACAGACCAATCTGCATGGTCTTCATGTGCGTTGACCCAGATTACGTTGAGACTTTAAAATGGACTGTGTGCTCAGGGTTTGCTTTGATGTTTTTTTTTTCTGAAAATAGTCTTATAGAAAACACCGATCTCATCTGGATTCAAAAACATTTTTTTATGTGTAAAATATTTTTAAAACTACTAAATAAAATGTATTATTATTTAAAAAACAAAAACAAATGCCATTAGCGTGAATGCGTGTCTATGTATGTGTGCATGCTTATTCGCTCGTTGTTTAGACCCGGTCTTCTGTTGCGTCTCTTCATTGTTCTATGAAGCCGCGTGCGCTGTTTTTAAAAGCTTAGGATCGTTGTTTATTACATTCTTGGAATTAAGAGTGGAAACAACTGAGGATCGCGGGATATAGTCGTGGAAGACGCAAGGGAAATTACATTTGATTAAGTTTAAAATGTGTCCGGTGTTCTTGTTGGGAACGAAATTAAACTTTTCTTAGTTCTAGACGAAATACTCTCTTTGCAGCTGTTCGAAGTTTCACTTGAACACTGTTAATGTTGGACTCGAATTTCTCTCACTTCTAGATAAATGTATTAGGTTTTAAATGAGTAAAATTCTTGAACATAGTATTTTTAAAAACTCCTTTTAACTAAGGAAAAAAACGAACAATTGCTGTAATTTTTTCTCACAAATCAGCTGATACCTATGCGCTGCCGCTGGCTAAAGAATTACAAACTCAGAATAACGTAGCAAGTTAAGCAGTCCCATAACACATTGCCATCAGCCGGGATACCTACTAGGAGCAAAACAGGACACAATTTTCTGTAACATCACCCTATATCAGACCATGAAAATGATCTCCCATAAAACGCAGCGACAGCAAATCACGTCAGAGCCATGATGTAACTAACTTACTCGTTGGGTGAATAATGTTTAATCTCAGTGTTGTTGGACAAGACCTTTTTGATGACTGAGGCAACGTATGATTTTGAATTTGATTGCAAAGGACCATGCGGCATTTTAGGCCCACATGACAACATTGTTCAACATTTATGAATAATAAAGAAAACCAACAAAATGTAATATTGAAACAAAATAAAATTTCAAAAACGCACCATAACCCCCTTTTTGCGCTGTATTTGAACTTAGCTGCCAAGGAATGAAATAAAGTACACTTCAAGAGCTTTTATATAAATATATAAAAGAAGAAACTGACTGACTGACTGACTGACTGACTCATCTATCAACGCACAGCCCAAACCGCTGGGTCTACAGATTCCAAATTTGGCAAGTAGGTTTCTTGTGTGGTCTAGGGGTGCACTAAGAAAGGATTTTTCAAAATTCACCCCCTAAGGGGGACAAGATTATTTAGACTTTTTTATTCGAAACTTCACAGTAGTGCTCCTTTTGATAAATGAGTAGAAACGGGTTTCAGGGTTTTTCAGAATTCAACCCCTAAGACGGGGAAATGGGGTGACAAAGTCTAAAAATCAATGCAAACCGCTGAGTCTAGAGATCCCAAATTTGGCACATACGTTCCTTATGAGGTAAAGGGGTGCAATAAGAAAGGATTTTTCAAAATGTACCCCCTAAGGGGATGAAACGGGATTCAAAAGTTTATATGGGGAACAAGATTAGGTAAGACTGTTTTATTCGAAACTTCACAGGAGTACTCTTATCGATAAATGAGTTAACATTTGTGTTTCAGGTTTTTTCAGAATTTAACCCCTAAAGGGGGAAATGGGGTAACAAAGTCTTAGAATCAACATCGGTATTGTTTGTATGGTGTATCGGGTCGGGTGTATTACAAAAACAACGATTTTAAGATTTAATGTGGCCGACCTGAAAGGCCTTCATTCCCTGTTTGTGGTGCGATGGGGTTGAAAAGTCTAAAAATCAATATGGGTGTCGATACTGAGATTATCAGGGGTGCAGATTACGAAAATGGCATTTATTTTGAGATTCAGAAGATGGCGGATTCGACTTCTATACAGGGTTATTGTTGATTTATTGTGATGATTGTGATAACGATGATGGTGATTGTGATAATGATGATGATGGTGATGATTGTGATTACGATGATAATGATTGTGATTATGATGATGATGATTGTGATTACAATGAAATTGATTGAGAATACTATGATGATCATTGTGATTACGATGAAAATGATTGTGATTACGATGATGATGATTGTGATAACGATGATGATGATTGTGATTGTGATTGTGATTGCGATGGTGGTGGTGATAGTGATGGTGATAGTGATTGTGATAGTGATGGTGAATATGATAGTGATTGTGATTGTGATTGTGATTGTGATTGTGATTGTGATTGTGATTGTGATGGTGATTGTGATAGTGATGGTGATTGTGATAATGATTGTGATAATGATGGTGGTTGTGATAGTGATGATGATTGTGATGATTATGAAATTTTTCACATAGATAGTTCATAACCTGGACTAACACGTAGGACACTATTTATCCCTTTAATATGGTCCAGTGGGACGGTTACCGAACTTTACGCGGGCGAAGCCGCGGGCCAGTGGTTCCAGTGTTCAGACAAACAACGAAAACAACTCAACGAGAAATAACGCAAAACTCTGGTTGGCATTGATGCTTTATAAATCGATGTTTTCGACGGAATTTTCGATAAAACAGTACTTACAATACAAGTTATTTCCATCAAACTAATTGCTTTTGTAAACTTTATAATACTTATGGTACTAAGTTTCTCATTATAAGTTTAAACTCCCAGTAATCTCTTCCTTTATATGTTGAGCGAACTGAAGGACTGTTATTGATTTATCCCTGTCAGTAACTGAGTAAACTATTCCAACTTGCATACCGTCAGATAAACAGCTTAGCTATTGGAACTGATTTACGTCACAACTGTAGGTATTGCTTGTTTACATTCCGGGTTTTGGGGGTTATGTGTAAATAAGTTTAATTCATCAAGTACCTTCCAAAAAATCTAAATGACTATTTTTTAGAGTAAGGTTTAAAAAAATAACAATCTTTAATCCCATCGTAAAAGACTCGAAATACCATGGATTTTATAATAAAAACTCCCACGTTTCCAGACAGATTTAAAAAACAAAAAAAAAGCCTGCAGCGTGGAGGAGATATCGACGCAGAAACGCTTACCACATTTTCAGTACAACATTCCGACCACCCATATAGAAATTTTTCATCGGCATTTTTTCTTTAAGTCATCTTTTTCCTACAAAACTGCAAGCAATACCTACACAGTCTCATACCTGTTTATATCTACCACGCGGGCCCAGTACGGATTGGTAGATTTCACAGGTCTCCGATTTTTTTTGTTCTAGGACATGCCGGTTTCCTCATGATGTTTGTGATGAAATAAATTATACAAAGTAATGCTTAGACTTACTGTTCGTAAGTCGGGGCCGCCACCACTGGGCCATGACTGCTCCACCCAGTATTTCCACTTAAATCAACAATCAGAACGCTCTTGGTTCTACAGGGTAGCACAAGTTGTGGCTAGATGTTCAAGTTGTGTGTCGAAGTCCAAGTTGTGTCCAAGCTTCTGTTCAAGTTGTATTACAATGCCCAGTTCTCATCCGCACCATGTCTATTGCTACTGCTTGCTTCCTTTGTTCGCCTACCCGTATTATCCGTACTACATTTGCGGAACTGAATATACGACCGTATGGTCTGTGTTTGATCGTATTAACAATGGAGTCATTTTAAAGTTTTTTATCACTACCTACTCGCGTACATTGCTTTCGAATGGTATGTACGATGACGGATTGAAAAATCGCGCTTTAGAACAAAACGCTCTGCTTTCAAAACGGAGAAGGAATAGGAAACAACCAGCATGTCCTAAAACCAAGAATTAGGAGACATGTAACATCTACCAACCCTGCACCCGATTATTACCCGTTCCCTCTCATAGAAGGAGGGCTGTGTTCCACAGCTGTAGGTACATTGAAGTCTGGTTATACAAAAGAGCCATGACCAAGGTCAGGCCAAAGAAAGCAAGGTCGTTGTAACGCTCGTTGGTTCGATGATATCGTCAAAATCCAGAAGACACCTGGATAAGTGACGCACAGAACCGGAAAGTGTTGTGGAAGAAAGGGGACGCCTATACCCAGCAGTGAGTGATTCTAGGCAGTACAGTTACGACTATCGTTGTCAGAATTGCTATAGCATTTAAATTGTTTATCCAATGCGTTTTAATTCCAACGCCTTCAAAGTACAAGTACGTAGTAAAACTTTATTTAATTTCATGATACTAAATTCAGAAGCGGCACACTGAATGAAATCAAATGAACAAAGGCAAAAGTTTGAAAGTTATGCGAGCCCTAGCACGAGGCTCTTGGGTGCATATGGTGCAGTTAACCGAGCGCATGCCGATAACGACTACCATTATATCACTTACGTTTAATAAAGTCTGACGGCCTTTTTTGGTAGGAATTGAAATGTCTCTTTTATTGATGAAAATTTAGAGGTTCAGTGACAAAATTGACTTTGAAAGTTGACACGACTCAATGATTAGCAACTTAAGAAAGTTTTGTTATGATATTATTATTGTCTTCTATTAAATCAAAATATATATACGCTGGAAACTAATAACCGAAATATACCTTGATCATCATCATTTTTCTGCCCATAGTCCATGTTATTTGGGGTCGGCGCAGCATGTCTTCTCCTTCCATAATTCTCTATGACTCATCATGTCATCTCATCAGACACCTCCTTTCTTGCCATAATCATTCTTTACACAGTCCATCCATCGTTTCTTTGGTTTTCCTCTACTCTTAGGTACACCCATCCACAATTCCACATTCATACTGAAAACTTTCCTCATAACATTTCCTTTTAATGTAGGTATATTTTTGAAATTTATTCACATCAAAAAAAGTTTGCGATCACTTTGAAAAATCGAAATCTTTTTTGTTGTGATTTTTAACCGACTTCCGAAAAGAGGAGGTTATGAAATCGTCTATTTTTGTTTTTAGTGTGTGTATGTTCAGCCTTTTTTTCGCCAATTTTGAACCGATTACAATGATTCTTTTTTTTGTTTGGAAGAAAATTACTTCGCGGTGGTCCCGTTTAAATTTAGTAAAGATCTGATGGTGATCTTCGGAGAAATACAATGGAACTCTTAAATTATAGACAGCAAATTGGTCGTAATTGCTGCAATCGCTTGGATGTTTGGTGTTTTTACAACATCATAACATATCATCACGCCTGTATGCTCTGAGGGGGTATGCAGTTAGGTACCTATGTTAGGTTCCATTTTATTGGGGAAAAGCCTATTTCCATGACATGTATTGTTAACAATATGAAATAAATGACTGCATCGTTGGTCTAGTGGTGGCGACTACTCAGCATGAGGTCCTGGGTTCGATTTCCAGGTCGGGCAAAGTGTTATGACGACCCGAATGGCGCAGCGGTAGTGAGGCTGCCTTACGTTCTTAGGGTCCCGGGTTCGAATCCCGGTTGGAGCAAATGTTTGTGTGATGAGCATGGATATTTGTTTCCGAGTCATGGATGTTTATATGTATAATATGTATGTATTTACAAACAAAAAGTATCCATGTAGTATATCAACTATCTGGTGTCCACGACATAAGCCTCGTTGCTTAGATTGGCACTAGATGGCGCTGTGTGTTAATGTTCAGTGATATATATATATTATTGGGTTTTTCCATCAGGAATTTCTCAGTAGCAGCCACGGAGTCTGGATTTGCGCCAGCGCTCGCCCCCTATTACATTGGACTTTAACATAACTAGCGAAATGTGGGTGTAGGTACTATTGGGTACACCTCAGCCCAACTGTTCGGGATTACAGGCGTGATGTTATGTTATGTTAAAATAAATGTATAGCTAATATTTGTATAGGATATTACAATTAAAAATGGAAAAATAAAAAAACTTTTTTGCAAAAAATAAAACCGACTTCAAAAACACAACAAAGTGAAAAATTACTTAAGCTTCAGAAGTCGGTGGCAAAGAAACTGAATCAAACACACAGAAGTCACCGACTTCTGAAGCTAAAGTTAATCTTCACTTTGTTGTGTTTTTGAAGTCGGTTTTATTTTTTGCAAAAATGATTTTTTTATTCATTATTAAAAAATATAGATTTAGAATATAATTGTTTTTAAAGAAAACACACAACAAAGATTTTTTCCTGATAAAGTTCAATTTAAAAAATTATCTGCTGCTAGTGATCACAAACTATTTTTGATGTGTGTACCTACTATCTACAATAGATGATAATGGTAAGCATTGTTCCTACCTATCCAGTAATAAAGTTTGAAAGTAGGAATGAATAATGTAAAGTTTTGCCGTAATAGGAATTGTTATTATAAGTGCTAAGTGCTTACACGTTTAAACAAACTTAACACCGACTTTGATTACTTTAACATCCTCGAAAAAGAGGGTTGAATTATTTCGGTTTAAAATTCTCGTGTATTTTCCGAACTATATGTACGCAAAGATGTATCTGCTTACGTGTCAGTTGTATGCCTATAGCATATATATACAGGGTGACCCAATTTTCCATCATGCATAAGGTACAATTTTAACCTAGTTACCAAGAAATTTTGTCACTGGAAAACCAAATAACCTACATGAAAATAGAACTCAGATTCACGTTACACCAATGTCGATATTTTCAAAGACAACTTAAACATCGTAAAGGGTGCTTGCATTCTGCTCTTATACCTGTTTTCACTAACATGAGATGACACTCAAATGAATGCCTAAATAAAGGCACTCTCTTGGAAATTCAGCATTCGTCTCAATGCAGAGAGTTGAAATTCCAACATAACAATAATATTTCGTCGCTTACTGTTATTTAGGGAGACGCGACCCGTCACGCGGCACGTTGCGCGTTTGTTCCGTTTACGGATAGGCTAGGCGGCGCGTGCAGCGGCCCGCGTTACCACAGGTAAAAAAAGAAAGCTGTCATGAGAGCCGGAAACTCAATTTCCGCGCTGAGATTTGAATGGCCTACAGATATTTGTTCTGTCTAGAATCTTGATGCTTTTGCGAGTAAATGTGCTTGTCATGGTTCTTTTATGAAGCATTTTGTAGAGCTATTAGTACATAAATATGAATAAAATTACAGTACAGGATAATAATAAAGACACGCACCTCTAATTTTCCAATACTCTAACTGACGGACTAAATAGATTTGCAATTTATTAAAATGTAAACCAAATAGCTTGGTCGACCGTATGTATTAATTAAGATTTCTCATAATATTCGTGGAAAAGGACAGGGTGTAAAAGACCTCATCACGAAGCCGTCAACCAAGCATTCTGTACATCAAACTAAGTAACTTTACGCAAAAATTATTGCTGGGAAACGACTTTTTTTTTTGGGGTGAAAAATCATGTTTTGTGGTAGAACTCAATGTAACGCACTCAAAACATTGTGCTGATGGATGGATTGAATAGTACGGGGGTAATCGAGGTGTTTATAGTAAAAATCTTACATTAAAAACTTGTATTTAAAAAAAAAACTTGTCTAAAAGTTGGAACTTTGACTCCCAATATCTCCGTAACTAGAAGGTTCCCAGGTATGGTGTAGAACAAAAAAATGATCGCAATGACGGGGAGTACAAGTGCCTTTCGGCTTCGTTAAGAGGTGTTTTACACCCTTTATAACCTCCTTTTTTGCACACTGAAGCGAGCTTATGAGAAAACTGAATGAATGATTTACCCATTATATTCTTTTTTTAAAAGCAGATGGTAGAATGTACTTATAAATTAAAAGAAAGTAGGTATTAACTTTCAAAGAGTAAATACCACCCGCAAAGATAGAGAGTTTTAATATGACGTAGGTAGCACTAAAAGGAAACGAGGCCAAGCAGCTTAAGGTGCTTCGTTAAGAAACTCTTAGTGCTTGCAGCAAGCAATACATTATTATTTTATGCTAATGAATCCATAATGATATTTTAAATGGGTTATTGTACATTCGCCACAAAGTTAATTCGTCACATTTTTGTAAACTCCATACATTGAAAGTATATTCGTCACATGCATAAAAAAATATGTGTAAATTCGTCACAACATAGGTACATAATTTTTGCATAAAGTACTGATAGAAAACAAAGTTAAAAACGTGGCCTTAAAAACGAACAAAACCAGACAATATTAGCGTATATTTTAGCTGTAAGTAGAACTGTGATTTTTATGTGAATTACTGTGATTATGAAAAATAAAGAATTAAGGAACATTTTATTCTAAGTACTTATTGTTTGATTTTTCTGCTATCTGTACGGAAATAAACAATATGGCGGATTTTCCTTCAATCAATCAATCAATCAATAGTCTTTATTTGTAAACACAGGTAACAACAGTGTGCAGGATGGTACAATATATTTTAAAGTTTCTCCATGTTTTGCCATTTGGCGTACAAATTTTGCCAACTAGGTAGTAAATTAATCTATAGGTAAAATAATATTATAAAGAAGTAAAAGTTTAATTAGCAGAATCAATATCAATTTTAATAAAATGCATAGGTAATGTCCGGCAATGTCAATATTAAATTAAATACGATAATGTCAATAAATAAAAATAGAAATGATGTCATTAGGTTGTTACGAAAAATGTTTAAAATTGATATTGTCTAGAACTGTTAGAGTCGTCATGCTTTTATTGTCATGTTACAAGTATACAAATATCATTATGTCAAAGAGCTGTCATCAAAGTAGTCGCTTAGACAATAGTAACATTTCTGTATTAATATAGTACATAATTTACGCTTGAAATTGACCAAATTTAGATTTCTTATTGAGCAAGGTAACTTGTTAAATATTTTTTGGGCCATACAAAAAAAGCTTTGCTCATTAAAGCCGTAGCTGCATAGGGTAATTTAAGCTCTAACTTATTTCTATCGCGTAGTTTCCTATATTGACTTTTGAAAGCGATTTCATATAGGTTCATGTTTGTTTTAACAAATATAATTATTTACCTCATAAATATACAGGCAAGGCAAGGTTAAGATTTTCAGGCTTTTAAATAGAGGTTGACAGCTGTCGGTACTTTGTAAACCACACATAGCTCTGATGCATCTTTTTTGAGCTTTGAAGACATACTCCTTATTTACTGAATTGCCCCAATATATTATCCCATATCTTAGTGTGGATGCAACATAGCCGTGGTAAGCCATTAAAAGAGATTCTAGGCTAACTATTTTAGCCAATTTATAGAGTGCATATGCAAATTTATTGACTTTTTTACAAATGTCTTCCGTTTGAGGTTTCCAGGACAAGTTATTATCTATAATAACACCAAGGAACCTAGTCATAGTTGCCGACTCTAGTTTAGTCCCCAAGTAGTTAATGTCAAGGTTTATATTAGGAATCCTTTGATAAAAGTGCATTATTTTCGTCTTCTCTAGATTTATTACAAGATTATTATTATTTAGCCAAGTAATTATTTTATTCAATGTCAAATTTATCTCTGCTTCGTACGTATTAGGATCATCACATTTTATTACTACCGTGCTGTCATCGGCAAACAATACCATCGGATGCTTTATTTCTCTAGGCAAATCATTTATATAAGTCAAGAAAAGTGGAGGTCCCAACACACTGCCTTGTGGGACTCCGTATTTAATAATCCTACTACTAGACCTGTATCTTCTTTCGTAACCAGTGCGTGGGCAAATACGTGTTATCTCTAAAATCTGCTTTCTGTTGTGCAAGTAAGATTCAATAAGATTTAAAATGTTGCCTCTTACACCATATTTCTCTAATTTATTTAATAGTATTTTATAATCTACGTAGTCAAAAGCCTTCGTTAGGTCCATATATATAGCACATACGGCATTTCTTTTATCCACATTTGATAAGATAGGGCGTATCAGATCATGGATAGCCATGTTAATTGTCCTGTTCTTGCGAAATCCTTTCTGTTCATCAAGTAAAATGTTTGATTTCTCTAGGTAAGTATAAAGTGCTTTATATATGACTTTTTCAAATATTTTTGCAAATATAGGTATCAACGCAACAGGTCTATAATTTTTCATTAGACATTTGTCTCCTTTTTTATAAAGTGGGGTTACTATAGACGTTTTGAGATTCTCCGGAAAGATACCATTCTCAATACATAAATTGAATATATAACTAAGAGGTGGGGCTATGTATTGAGAGACTGTTTTTATGACTTTTGTGCATATTCCATCACTACCTACACTGTTTGTATCTCTCAGAGACCTAATATGATTCATGATGTCATGCGGCAAAGTTGGTTCCATGAATAAAGAGTTCAAACTGTTTGAATGAACGGGAATTTCTTGTGCTAAGGCATGATTTGAATTAGATACTTGGTTAATAAAATATTCGTTGAAGGAGTTTGCTATTTCAGTAGGATTCGTAACGATCTTTGTGTCAGTTTTTATTGCGGTTATAGGTTCTTTAGGAAAGTAGGCTTTATTATTGTTAATTACGGTCCATGTCGCTTTAGATTTATTTTGTGATGTTTTGATAAAATAATTATTTTGGGATTTTTGGGTTAAAGATATAATTTTTTTAAGTCTACGTGAATATGTTTTGAACGCAGTTTTGTTCTTAAGAGTGGGCTTAGTTCTATATTGCCACAGAAGCACACGTTTCCTTTTGCTGCATTTTTTTATTCCCTTTGATATCCACTTTGATTTTTTAGTTAGCGACTTAATTATAGTTTCGTAAGGAAAACAAAGATCATAAAAGCATTGAAATAGATCTAAAAAATAGACATAAGCCTCATTAGCGTCCGAAGTTTTGTAAATGTCTGAGAATGAGAGACTTTCTATACAATTTTTAAATATATCCAAATATTCTTGGCAATAGTTCCTCCGTCTAATGCGCCATGACTTAATAGCACATGTTTTTTTAACCGGGCATCTTAGAACCTGTGTGGTGTGGTCTGACAGTCCAAATTCAATAATTTCTCCCTTGCAACCTCTGATATTGTGCGCGAAGTTATCCAAACATGTCCCACTGCTTATTCTAGTGGGTTGAGAGAATTGCAATTGTAAATAATAGTTTAAAAGAATATATTCAAAATCTAGGGTCTGTTTATTTCTTTTTAATGTATTTATGTTAAAGTCCCCACAAACGATAATCTTTTTATTACGTTGAATACATACTAGATGGAGAATATTTTCCATTTTGTCATAAAAAGTAGTTATGTCGGAATTTGGGACCCTATAAATACACACAATAATAATACCATGTTCGGTTAATTCAATTGCGCAACATTCAATCAAATTTTTTACACAATAATTGTTTAAATTTACTACTTTATAGTGATGTCCAATTTTTGTTAACACACATGCACCACCTCTTTTACATTCTCTTGAGAAACTTATAGCTATGTTATAGTTAGGTATATTTAATAATTCTTCTTGCTCAGGTGTCATAAAATGTTCCGTAATACATACAACATCGATAGGTTTTTTCTTATTTCGCAGCTCTTCCAAACAGATACTTAGAATGTCACTTTTGTTTAGGAGTCCGGCGATATTTTGGTGTAGAACATATATGTTATTATAGACGAAAAAAGTTTGAATTTTCGTTGGGGCTTGCGTTTTGCTCGTTGCTGTCGGAAGGAGTGTCTTGTATGTTGCAATTATTATGTACGTTGTTTTGACCAAATAGGTGTATGTCGACTAGTATGTTACTCATAATGTTGTCATATATATTTCTCATTCCGTATTTATTTATTTTGCCCGTAGAGTAGGAGAACATCTCTTGTGATAAGTTACGATTGCTGTCGTAGATGTATGCGTACTCATGATGTTGTATATCTAGATAAAGCATGTTGTTGAACATGTCAACTTTAAAGTTGTATATCGGTGCTCCTGTTATATATGTAGGGAGACAGATAATTATGTTGGTGTATGAGACTTTACGGAGAGATTCGTTTATTGTCTTTATTAAATTTAGATAGTTGCTCTCCTCTTTTATATCATTTCCTCCAATGAACAGTAAGCAATAATCGTTCATGGTGAAGCCTTTGACTTTTTGTTCGATATTACTAACGAGTCGTTTTGTGGTGCTGTTGGGCATTACGTAGTGACAGTAGTCAAAGTAGTCGTAGAAAACTTCTTCAACTATTGATGAGGATCCCTTTAATGTGTTACAACTCAGAATACACAGTTTATTCTTTCGTGTAGGCTTCGGTACTACTATTGAAATCTGCTTCTTATTACTAGACACCTCTTTAACTTTATTTGGCATGTGAGTATGGCTATTGGTAGTTTGTGTCTCTTTATGTTTGTTGCGATGCGCAGATATCTCTTTTACTTTATAAAAAATATTCTTCATAAAAATATAGTTGTGGCGAGTTTACACATACTTTTTTTCGTGGCGAATTAACTTTGTGGCGAATGTACAATAACCCTTTTAAATGAGTATGTACCTAACTCTGTCTGCCTGTTACCTTTTGACGCCTTATCGTCTGAATGGATTAGGATAAAATTGGACACAATTATAATATGGCCAAATCAAGGCTAGGCAGATGATAACATCACGCTTTATAACCCACGAAGGTTTAGGCAGAGGTGTACCTAATATTATACGCCACATTTCGCCAGTTATGTTTTAAATCACATGTATTGTATGGAGCAAGCCTATTGTCATAAACTGGGCACAAATCCAGACTCCGTAGCTGTTACTGACAACTTCCTAATGGAAGAACTAAATAAAACTTTGACCGACCTGGGAATCGAACCCAGGACCTTAAGCTCAGCAGTCGCGAATACGACTACAAGACGAATGACACTACAGTCTTTACTTATAGCGTTATCAACCAGTTATTCTCCACGACATTGTTTGATTAAAACTTTCATGTCCTGTAAGCAATCCCTTTTTTGAATTTAGAATCATCTAATTCCTTATTGGATGCTGTAGGAGTTTAAGGGACACGAGCCTACGAAACCTTTAAAGTTCCGAAGATCTTGTGATGAGTTATGATGCGAAAGTTCGATTGTGTAGGGGTATTGTGGATCTTAAGTTTATTGTAGACCTACTTGTTATAAACTTTGGATCTATAAATATCATACGACCCATTTTGTTTGATGATTAGTGATAAAAAAAAAGTCTGCGGCCATGAATGAATTTATTTTATTGAGATGGTGGTAGGAGCAGAAACATTTCTTTGTATGGCGACAATGCTGTAATTGATTCGGGAACAAAGATATACAACGATATTTAAATTAAATAAACTAAGTCCATTCAACATTTTGTGTAAGATTCCGTATATCTAATTAATTATTATTCCACTATTTTACAATGATTACTGTTGAAACATATAACACTTAACTAGCCCATCTGTAATCTGCGTAATATGGAAATAAATATTAAAAACAAACAAACACGAAACAATTTCAATGTTCTTTCTTCCCATTGAACGTTTAATTTTTTATTTCATGGTTTACCTTTCATTTAATATATCATGTTCGTTAAATAGATTTGATCCATATGATTGACGCTATCGATTGATATCATAAAAGTACAGGATGTCATTTTTTCGGATTTTATCCAGTTCGATTCCCGAGTGTGGAAAGTGAATTTTCGAAAAACAGTGAATGCAGATTTGTATCTTTTCAAAAATCAAGGAATGTTTCCTTTGAGTAAAACTTTTCTTTGTCCAGTATTTAAAGTACTTTCCCCCTCCATGAAAAAAAAAAGAAAAAGCTTATGATATTCCTGTAAGTCTTTGTAGATATACGAAACGCTTTCAAAGTTATTAATAGAAATAAAGAAGAAATCAAAAATAAATAAAATGTATGAGGAAATACTGGCAAAACAGGGTGCGGGCAACGACACTTTGGTTGCTTCTCGTGTCGTGACGTCATAACCAAACAATAATTGACAATCGAATTTACTCTGCCGAAGACGATGTTGTCACGTTTTAAAAGTTTGTTAGAATTTAGGGAAATAGTGGTAATTTGGTAGGTACAAAAATCATGATGCACTTAATCATTCCTGAACCAATGATACCAATGAAAAAAAAAATATATACCATTAAAAATATTAATGACTTTCGTTAATATTTTTACTTTCATGATTATTTAATGTTTCTTATTTTATTTGTCAATGTCATTGGTATACCTATATGCCCCTTTTGGATCGGACAGGGTTTTTTAACATATTGTATAAATAAAACAGGATCAAGTAAAAAAATAGGTAGGTATCGAAACCCTCAGGTTTTGGTACGAAAACCATATTTTAAAAAAACGAACCCTTAAGCTTATTGGCTTCCATGTCATTGACAGTACCTATCCAAAAACAATTGACAATCAACTCCTCACAACCTCGGGAATGGATGGGACCATAACAGCCCATGAAATTGACAATGTTAAACAATTGACAATCAATATCACCTAAAGGATAAGGGGACATGGAAAGCGATATTAGATTAAAGGCACTACAATTGTCTCCACGCATATGAAAGGTCTGAACCCGTGAACCCCTACGTTTATTGAAAATTACCTTTGCTCCGGTCGATTTGAGTTCGAATACCTCCCAGCAGTTTATTTATAGATAGGTAACCGGAGTTTCGGAGTGAGAGGAGTGAGTGTCCTGATTATAATTACGTCCACTAGACCGGTAGGTTTTAGGTGTTATGGTAATAAGACGCGGATCTCCTGTGTTCCTCTTTGAAGGGTATGGATGCTGATGTCATTCGAAAAGTTAAAAATATGAGATATTTCGTCTTTATCTTGAGGAACCACTGTAATGTCACCTAATGTACCTAATTATGTACCTCAAGTACATGATTACTCTGCTAACGCCATAGGCCGGTACCATTTTCTCGCAGATACATAAGTTGCCAAATCATTTATATACCTACTATCACGCAAAAACGCTGGTAGAGAATGCCTTGTGGCATTAAGTCCGCCTATGTACCACTATTGTACATGAAATTTAAATAAATAAATAAATAAAAACAAAAAAACTCGGCCGTTCATAGGTAGATATAAAATTACTTTAAATATTAGAATCAGAATCGGATCACAATCACGGTAGAAATCTCGTTTCCTTCAATAAATATTTATCTATCTACAAAAACCTTAACTTCAACAAAAACCACTAAGGCAAATCAAAAAATAAATCATACTCTAATCATAATAAAAGCTACACGAGCCTCCGTAATGATATATGTACCAAGCTATGTACACAAGTAATACAAAAAAACATTTCATACTAAAACATGAACACAGCCAGACCAACTTTATCAAAACGTTTCACTCCGAAAGGGTAAACATATATTTTACGGCGATACCATATTTTGGTGGCGGTAATTTAGTATTCAATCGTTGTGCAAACGTTGGGTGGAAACGCGTAAAATCTTCTAAAGAGCTTACGTTCAATGCAACTACGCGTATTTTATCTGAGAGAGCGGGCGAAACTGTGATTGTAGAAACAACAGAGACGGTAGAAGGAAATCTGACTTTACTATTATAAATGCGAAATTTTGGATGGATGGAAATGTGTTAGTAGTGAGTAGTAATCACGCCAATACAGCTGCACAAATCAGGAAGAAATTCAGCACAAAGATAGATTATAGTCTGGAATAGCAGTTTCTATCTCGGAAAAACACATCCCAAGCAAATGGGCGAAGTGGCCGGCAACAGCTACTAGAATATAAATGTAGATGGATGGATAGGGAGATATTGAAGAAAAAATAAATGAGCGCGTGATGGTTAACAGGGAGGAATAGAAGAAAAAGTAAATGAGAGCGTGATGGTTAACAGGGAAGAATAGAAGAAAAAGTAAATGAGAGCGTGATGGTTAACAGGGAGGAATAGAAGAAAAAGTAAATGAGAGCGTGATGGTTAACAGGGAGGAATAAAAGAAAAAGTAAATGAGAGCGTGATGATTAACAGGGAGGAATAGAAGAAAAAGTAAATGAGAGGGTGATGGTTAACAGGGAGGAATAGAAGAAAAAGTAAATGAGAGCGTGATGGTTAACAGGGAGGAATAGAAGAAAAAGTAAATGAGAGCGTGATGGTTAAAAGGGAGGAATAGAAGAAAAAGTAAATGAGAGCGTGATGGTTAACAGGGAGGAATAGAAGAAAAAGTAAATGAGAGCGTGATGGTTAACAGGGAGGAATAAAAGAAAGAAGTGAACTGCGCCGGCTCCAAGTAACATGAAATAAGGACAGAAAGTAAGTAAAAAAAGAGAAAACAACAACAAGCACGGCTTGTGACCACTTAGAGACTAACCTAACTAACAATTTACTAGGTGAGGTCATCAGGTCAGGCTGAGGTCACCGACTTTACACTAATCTAATCGTGCTAGAACAAAATCTATTTACAGTCGACGGCTGGACACAAGTCATACTTAAAATATTCAATCTCCTGGGTTTTCGCGTCCTATACGAGATAAACGGATAATTTTATTCATGGTATAATTTATGACGGTCCGAACAATCATCGTGGTCACCAAAGCTCGTATCTTTAGTATATGTTTTCCTTTGCTCTGTCAGTAGCAGGAAAAAACTATACAGTAACGTATGAAATATCTGTTCAAAATACTGTGAGTACTTTTTTACTATAACGTGATTCATGTTTGGGTCAAATTTTTTAGAAGCCATTTCAATGTATCCAGCAATTTATTCCTATAAAAATACTTTTGTATGTAGCTATAATTGACCGCGTGGGCTTCGAAAGAAAGCCTTGTATAAACCTCCCAATGAAAAAATACATACCAGTTGAAACCAACTGAAAAATATGTGCCTACTTTTATGGTGATCAGTCAAATGGTTTCGAAGTCTAATTAATCCCAAACAAATACCTTTATACCAACATCCATTTTTGAACCAAAAGATATAGAATAGCATATCGTCTCTTTCCTCCTTCCACGGCACCAACACCTAGGAATGAAAATAGCTGAGTTTCGATAACCGTTTGTCTAGATTACTGGAATACCTGTCGTGTAGCGAAGGCCGTGAGTTTAAGTCCTTGGTAAGTGAACACGTTCATTTTGCGGTTGGTTTTAGGTTTTAACATTGCGATTGTTACAAGTTTTTAAGTTCTATTGCACAGGGTTGTTAATTGTTTCTTTAGGTTTACGATTTTAGATACTTGATTTCGCGTCATCGTCAACATGCTCCTTCTCTATATCCAAATTAGGATATTGGGTAAAGGCAGCATGTCTTCTTCTTCCATAATTATTATTTAGAGTTTGCGTGCTTTTTTGAAACTCAAATGATGCTCCAATGCCTGATATCTGAGGTCCTTCACCAACTTCTAAAGCTAATTGATAACTTTGACGAATGAATAACTCTTACACTATCTAATAGATCCGGTGCAGTCATGACCTCATCAGAATACGATGACTATTTTCATTTTCATATTTATTTGCGGCAAAGGTGAAGGTGGTGTGACGTTCTGATCTTGTTTGCGGGGTGAACCTGAACATGGCCAGATATCGCACAAGACAGTGAGGTTTGGTAGGAGAAAGAGGTGGCCTTTTCCCAGCAGTGGGCCACATGACAGGCTAAAACAAAAATATGCGGCGTTTGTAAAGGTGCCACGCAAGACCTTTGCCAAAAAGATGAGAACAAAATAATGCATTGTCACTGTGGTGGCCGAGACTGCAGAGTTACATAAGTCCCTTGTGTAAGTAGTACTTATTACCCGCAGGTAACATAGTGACCTATTTCTTGAAGAACACTTCGACAGATTGTCGGGAGTGATAACAAACCATTACAGTGGGTTCTGTGTAAAGTTTTCTTTGAAACACGGCATTGAAATGCTTTCTGTTTCATTACAAAACTTTTCTTGTGCAGCAAAACTGACATTGCTAAGGATAACAACGATTCCATCAACGATTATTTCACGAGGTCATAGACGATATACACTACTTACGTGTGACTTCAAACAACCACTGACATTAAAAATATAACTAATCAAAGTGTATATATACTAGTAGTAGGTACCTACTTATCTATAGTGATCTCAGGTAGACCAGGCATAATAATCTAGATATAGAAATAAATCTGATCAAAATACAAGACGATAACAATGAAATAAAATAATGGAATGGTGATGATTTGACTTGCATAGGAAAAAACAATTAGACAAAATTTAATAAAAAGAAAACAACCAACAAATTAATTTAAAAAAGACAAACTTAAACTAAACTCCTGTACGAGGCCAAAAGGCCCTATCCCAAAATGATGCTGTAACATGAAAAAGTCACAGCCCTGGTATTCCGATAGGGCCCAATGACATCAATAAGCAAGAACCTCTTACCATAAACGCATACTTTTCCCATAATCTCGCGAGTAAGTACATCGGCACTTTGTGATAAAGTTTAATACCGAACGCAATGTATGAATTCTTCTGCTTTCTCCTGTCGATAATAATAATTTACGCAAAGTGCCTTACTCCTAATGCATCACAATCCTAGAATTGCTTTTAAAGTAACAGGGCCATCTTCAAAACATGTCTGACAATTCAATTTTGAGATCAAATTGAAGATTTTATGTATTACATTATATAAAAATATTTCATTAGTTTTATTTTTAGTGGACATTTTATTAACATTGTAACTTTTTATGAACAACGTTATAACATTTATTTTTATACACATTATGTACAGCCTATAACTAGAACTACATAAAATTATAAAAATAAGACTAAAAGTAAGTATATACATACAACGACGTCAATAGGATTACATTATTATTTAAACCTCTTACTTAAATATACTAAATAATAATTTATTTAAGTTAGAGGTTAGAGGTAGTAAGAGGTGATTTAGATGGTTAGATTCTGAAATTGCGTGAAAAAATAGGTTTGTGGAGTTCAAATAAGCAGTTGTCCCATGTGAAATCTTAATATTTAGCTGCATTAATTTAGACTGGAAGCCCATCTCAACATAGTTCGGAAAATTATAGGCAGACAGAAGATGATGAATAGGTACTTTATTCTCGTTAACTCAAACTCAAAATTTAACCATTTATTGCAATTAGTCCACTATAGGGCCTTTTTGAACGTCAAACTTTACACGGAAATCGGTTGATTCTATGTGGTTGTCCTCTTCTCTTACTGTAAATCGTATTATAGTTCCGTGCGGGACTTGTCTGAGCTTAGATACTATTCTCAGGGCCGGCAGTCTCGACAGAGATAACGACAAAATCGCTAACTTTCGATCGCTGATTACTAACGAATACATTCGCTAAAACGCATCTTGGATGTAGAGACTTGCGTTTCTCGCAAGCATCATTATTGCAACCGAATTTATTCGTTAGTAATTAGCAATCGAAAGTTATCTTTGTCGAGAGCTTACAAAATGTTAACAGAAAGGGCCTACTACAGTGTTTCCGACTATTCTCAGCATAAACTTAAGGTTTTGCAATGATCGTGACTGATGAGATCATTTATCACAGTGTACATATAGGTACACTGTGATAAAATGATTTCTAGTTTCTTTTTAAATATGTTTGATATTATGCTATTTTTTCATTTAGTTTTGTTCTACTAAATTATTATTATGTTGTGTTAAAGTAATATTTATAAATTTGATTTTTTATGAAGCCTGGCCGCCCTAACATTTTATTTTTTCAATGTTGCGGCCACGTATAAAACTTACATAAATCGATAGCTGGTATCAATACAAACAAGTTTTACATGAAACAAAATATAATAAAGTGTCACGTTTCCGAGATATGAGCTACTAAAGTAAAAGCCCATTCACTATGGCATCTTCAGCGCTACTTTGATTTGATCAGACACGCATAAAACGTGTATCAATCGATAGCTGGCATCAATACAAACAAGTTTTACATACAACAAAATATTATAAAGTGTCACGTTTCCGAGATATGAGCTATTAAAGTAAAAGCCCATTCACTATGGCATCTTCAGCGCTACTTTGATTTGATCAGACACGCATAAAACGTGTATCAATCGATAGCTGGCATCAATACAAACAAGTTTTACATACAACAAAATATTATAAAGTGTCACGTTTCCGAGATATGAGCTATTAAAGTAAAAGCCCATTCACTATGGCATCTTCAGCGCTACTTTGATTTGATCAGACACGCATAAAACGTGTATCAATCGATAGCTGGCATCTATACAAACAAGTTTTGTCTGAGATAAAATGTTCTAAAGTGTCACACGTTCTAAAAAACCACAACGTTATATGCGTTGTGGTCACTACCAAAACTACTTTGATAGCTTAAATCTCGGAAACTTGACGCTTTAGAAGATTTTGTCTCAGAAAAAACTTGTTTGTATTGCTGCCAGCTATCGATTGATATACGGTTTATGCCTGATTGATCAAATTAAAGTAGTGCTGAAGATGCCATCAGTAAATGGACTTAAACGAATGAAGAAGAGAATGAGAATGTCATGCTCACTCAAATGTCTCGCTGATGGTGGCGGGTGTGTCGGGTCATTTAGTTCCCTTCAATATGCTTGAGTTGAATGGCGCCGATGCGCGCGTCATGTTCGTGAGCGGGCGCTGTCAGTTGGGACTGGTCATCTCTTGGCTGCCAGGGTTCATTTTAATTCGTTTGTTGTTAAATTGTTGTCTTTTTCTACTCTGGACGCTCTTAATGTGCACGTCTTTCTACATCGTTCTCACATATATGTATAATTTCAAAATTAATGATGTAACCAAGATTTTGTAACAATATTTTAATTCAAAAGAGTGTCCATGGAGTTTCTTGCCCGTTCTTCTCCATAGAGATCTACGCTAGGGAATGGGCAACTACAGTACTTTCTCAAGTTATTATGCCTTGTGACTGGGACTGTAGCTTTGTTTTTTATTTGTAATTTTGACATTTAAAAGTGCCGTAATGGTCTAATTAAAATAAATGCTTTGAGTTGGAGTTTGAGTTTTAGTTTGATAGCTCATATCTCGGAAACGTGACACTTTAGAACATTTTGCCTCGTGCAAAACTTGTTTGTATTGATACCAGCTATCGATTAATATAGGTTTACTGCGTGGCCGCTACTTTGAAAAAAAAAGTAAAATGGCGGAAGCTAAGCCGGCCAAAAAATTTAAACCCCTTTGAGTTTTAATATTTTAATTTGCATGCCTAATGGTAAAATGTGGTGATACTCAATTGTATGCCGTCATAAAAAGTCATTATATCATCAGATCTACTCTACCCATATTTGCAAATAAGTTATTTGACTTTGAACACTTTTTCTCATGACTTAAGTGAAGGCACATCTAATTATTTGAATCCTTGTATATGGCAGCACGTATATACTGAAGACGTGAAGATAAAGCAAAGCTGCTTAGCTTAAGTCATCGTGACTAGATCAAAGGTTAATTAGGAATCCAACTAAACCTAGCAAGTTGGCTGCTTCGGGGAAAACGGTATTCCATAATTGGTAGTTATTGAACTGTCATATAATATGAACATTTAAGTATGATCCTCATTATCGTCGAAAGCAGAACAGTCGATAGGTAGGGTAGAAAATCAAAATCAAAGCATTTATTTCAAGTAGGCTAGTTACAGGCACTTTTGAACTGCCGAAACAACAAAGATGAAAATTAAATGTAGCTACAGTCCGAGTCACAAGACATTAAAACTGTGAAAGTACTGTAGTTGCCCATTCCCTAGCGTAGATCTCTATGGAGAAGCACGGGCAAGAAACTCCATGGACACTGTTTTAAATCAGAATATTTTTACAAAACTTTGGTTACATCTTTCATTCTGATGGTAGAATGAGTAAACCAACGTCGCGAAAAGCTGAAGCCACAGGACAGCCACAGTCACAGGTTATATTTTTAAAGAAAGGAAAACTATTTATTCTACTCCTTTGTAATTGTAACTAAGCACGGTTAAATATGTGATAAGTAACGTTTTAATATCCCGGCATAGAAACGCAAAGAAGACATAAATGAACAACAGGGACAGGATTTTGTTGAAAGGCGATTGAAAAGATTAATTTCTAGTCGGAAATCTGAACAAGTCGTCAAATTCTAATTAGTTGTAGAAAATAATGTGAATGGTTTATTGGCTTCCACTTTGAAGAGGATATTAAAAGACAAACAGTTTGTAACATGACAATTGAAACCAATTTCTTGGAAGAGTTTCCTTTAAACCTACCAATATACCAGTGTGTGAGTGGTTATACCAGTCTATTATTAATATTTCCATTGTAATTTTTCTAGAGTCAACTTTATTAACTTAACAAAACCACGCAGACGTTCTAACTATTGATATTTTTAGAACTTTAAAAAGAAAGAACCTTAACAATTTCAAATGGCCAAACTAACAGAAGCCGTTAATCACGTAGTCTGCCCTAGTTATTTGAATTTCGTCGGGGATAGTGCAAATCCGCGTAACTATCATTGGATAATTCCGCGTATCTGACAAATGTAGCCAATTTTCAATTTCGCGGGCATTCCACGTTAGATCCCGATTGGCAGCCTTCTCCCTGACGTGACTTTCGTTCGACCAATAGAAAGCAAGAATTCGCCATGTTATATAGTTACGCGGCTTGGCTGTTCATTAAAGTGATTTTACTTTAATGAACAGTGAAACCGCGTAATAACTGACGTGTTATACTGATGCATTTGATTAAATGTTTATTTTTTATTTTTTGATGAGTTTAAAAAAAAAATTTTTTTCGTAGGCAATCGGTACCTGATGAAAATACCAAGGAATTCCCCAAAAACTTGCCTAATACCAGCACCCCTAGCCAAGTTGACAATCTACAATCGTTAACGCTAGTATAGAAACTTATTCAAATGAATGGGATCATTCCCATTCATTTGAATAGTTTTCTACTAGCGTGTGTCATGATCATGATGATGTCATCATCATCTCAACGTTAAATCACGTGATCAACACAAACGAATAGAAAATTTGTAGACAAGTTTACATCGTTCAAAATGATAGAATAGAATGTTATCGTTTCTACAATGTTGATCGCTAAACTCTGGTAGGAACGCTCACCATAGACTAAAGTGTAGGTTTTTTCTACAGACATTAGAGAACGAGCGATCGATTCAGTCGTGTCAACTTGGCTACCAATTTAGCGCTTTCTACAATCGCTTACGCCGAGGCGTTTACGAGTGTAGAAAGAGAATCGATACGAAACGTTTGTAACTTGGCTAGGCCTGCAGTCTTGTTAATTCGGAGAATCAAGAAGAGCTTGCTAAAGAAACTGAAGCTTTAGCTTATTGTGTCACAACCACTTTTAGTGCTTCCTGCTTAGAAAATCTGCTGGAAATTAATGATCACGACAATGTTTCTTGTCTGACTGTGACTTAGACTAATAATTTGGTATCGAATCTTTCTAAAGAGGATGTTATGCACTGAAATCAATCATATTAATCTAAGTGAATTGAGTTTTGACTTTTCATCAGATGATTCTGTTGCCGACCAACATGACTGTGCACTCTCTGAAATAACCAATGTTGCACCGATAGCTAGACTGACCCGACACTATACCGAAGACATCCCGGACGTCAGCCTGTACGAGATTAGGATGGCTCTGAAACAGTTTAAAAACAACAAGGCACCAGGTGATGACGGAATTTTTGCCAAACTCCTGAAGGCGGATGGAAAACCGGTACCTAAGGCCTTTCAGAAGCTGTTTAATTCCCTCATACTCGAGGGGAAAACGCCACAAGCATGGTGCAGGGGTGTGGTGGTACTCTTCTTCAAGAAGGGCGACAATTCCCGGCTAAAGAATTATAGGCCCATCTCACTCTGGAGTGGGCACCGCGAACTGGAAGACGTTGCGTTGGAAGACCTCCAACTAAGTGGACCGATGACCTGGTGAAGGTTGCGGGATTTCAAATCAAACACGCACAGAAAAACATGACTGTGATACCTTCCAAATAAAAGTAGTCTAACCTGGGGCAGACGTGGGCTGGCCACCCATACATGGTTAGGTTTAGGCTAGGTTAGGAAACCTATTGGACTTGAAATAAATAGAGAACTCTGGGACAGAATTTGGTGCGCTTTGGCACGGGAAACATACCTTCCACATAAAACTAGTCTAAGCTGTGGCAGTCGTGGGCTTGCCACCCATATATGGTTGGGTTTAGGTTAGGTAAAGAAACCTATTCGACTTGAAATAAATAGAGAACCCTGGGCAGAATTTGGTGCCTTTGGCACAGAGAAACATGGCTATCATACCTTCCAAACAAAAGTAGTCTAAGCTGTGGCGGACGTGGGTGTGTCGCCCAAACATGATTAGGTTAGGTTTGTTTCAATTAACCTATTCGACTTGAAATAAATAGAGAACCCTAGAACAGAATTTGATGCGCTTTGGCACAGAGAAACATGGCTTTGGTACCTTCCAAATAAAAGTAGTCTAAGCTGTGGCGGAAGTGGTTGTATTTTGCCCACTGTCCTTTTACTTGTTTGAGACATTGATACCCATCATGACTGCGGAGTTTTACTAGATAATTTAACTAAACCTTACATAACTAAGCGAACGTTACCTTACCTTAACTTACTGAATTATTCAAAAATTATGAATACGAGTACTTTATAAATTTTAAAGAGGTATTTGTTTGTAAGTTTGTATGTACGGGGTAATCTTCGAAACTACTGATACGATTCCGAAAATTATTTCACGAACAGTAAGCTAAATTATCCTAAAGTATCATAGGCTACATATAAAACATTCCCGTGGGTTAATTCTCGTATATAACAGGAGCGAAACCGCGAGCAAAAGCAAGTTTCTAATAAAACACCGTAGAACACTGCATACTTCTTAATGTAAAAAACGACGATGAATTCCTGAAAATCTGTACAAGACACAGAATTTAATATTTCACACAACCACCCAGCAATCGCATAAACAATTTCGTTGAAACGCTTTACAATTCAAATATCTTGTAAAGAGAGTTAACGTAAACTTAAATTTGTTTAAGTCAGCTGAGAAACTGCACGTAAAGTGGCATTAAAATAAGTGTTACTACATTTTCCTGGATTTGCAGTAAGTATATTTTTTATATTGAAAGATCCCAGTGGAATACATTAAAACTGGTTTCTAAAAAGAAGGAGGTAATGTATTCCACTGGGATCTTTCTTATCTGTTGACCATAACTTTTATTAACTTTGCTTGGGTACTTTATGAGTTGTTCTCTATTATATAAGGTCTATCTATTCATACACTAAATCGCTTAAGGGGTCATTGTACTCATCATTATTAACAACTTTTACTATGGGACCAAACCCTGAATCGCGAAAAACCCTTCAATATGTTCGCATAACTCGTCAATGTGTATGGAATAGCTGATTTGATGATTAAATAGACCTTTTTTTTTTTTTCGAATGGGAAATCATCAAATGACTTTTCCCGCTCTTATATATGCATGCTTCGTTTATGTGGATGATGTGCTAATATTTTCTAGTTACAATGGTAAATTGATACTTGACAAGGATTTGAGTGAGATACCACAACTAAAAAGAGTACCTAGAATAAAAGTATTTACAAAAAAAACCGACTTCCTTGAAAAAAAAACAAAAAAGTGAATGAAACAAACAAACATCATTTTTTTTTGTAAAAGTTTTTATTTTCCCATGGCAAAAACTGTACAACAAGATCGTGTTATATTTAATGCTTCTCTGTAAGTAATTAAATAAAAGGCAGAGAGTTGAGTAAGTAAATTTTCATCAATGTCACTTTTAGCAATACTTTAGTAAGTCGTCAACCTAATTGATTAGTTTTCCAACCCGATGTTGTTTGTCTAATACGATTGGCTTCTTCAGTAAATCTTGACAAAAGAGGTTTAAAAAAGAAAGCAAAAGAAACTTGAAAATAAAACAAAGTTAATTGAACATTCAAGCAAAACAAAGAGTTAAAAAAACCAACGAGACAGACAAAACAAAGCTCTTTCTCTCTATTAATAAGTGTCTTCGTCATAATGGCAACCCCAAAAGGCTCATTTCCCTCTTTTTAAATGTCCAAACGGACTTTAGGTCATTAAACAATTCCTTATTTACATCGCGAATTCCCGCAAATTAAGTTCGTTTAAATGCCATTGTCGCTACAGACGTTTCAAACGGAAATTCTACTTTACCAAGCGGTTTATTCTACTTCTCTTTGTCCAATCTACGAGTAAATGTTGTTAAAAATATCCTTCTTTTTCATCTCCATAATTGCTTCAAATAAAACGCCGTATTAAAAAGAAATTATCGCGATTTGAAACTAAGGTACGCATTTTAATTTCAGAAAATGAAGCCAACATTTTTAAACGCTGAATATGGTAACACTTAACCGACAGTATTTTTTTAAAACGTATTTTTACGTAACCCACCATATGACGCCGCAACACAAATCGTAAGCGGTCGCAACTGCCTGTAAAAAGAATGTTTATTTTTAAAAAACAAGTAAAACGCTGTCAAGTTAAAAGTGCACCGAAAGCATTTATGAATATTTTTGTTCGTCGAACAAAATCATTTTCAAACTTATTACTCGACTACGGCGAAGCCAAAAGGAAGGGTTGTGATTTTAGCAGTATATGTATGTATGTATGTGTATTTCCTCCGTAGCGCCAAAACAATTCATCCAATTTGGATGAATAAGATAAATAATATGGTCCGGGTAACATAGGCTACATTCCTTAATTTTAACCAACTTCAACAATAGGAGGAGACGATTTTACCCTGTAAACCCCTTTTTTAATTAGAGCGTGATTTTTTAGCAGTCGGGTTTTTAAGTTTAAATACCACACAATTTCTTGTTACTCTACGATGTAACTCCGAAAGACAACCCATAAAACCTTCTGGAATGTTCTACTAGAGAAGCATACCGTAAGAGTACGTCTAAAGATTCAATTCATTACATTGCACTTCTTGACGTAGCTTAGGTACTTAAGTACGTACTATTGAATGGGGAATGAGAATCTCGCACGCTCGTTTTCTCATAAGGGGTACAAGTTACGATGTCGTACAAAACTAAATGTAGCAAGCAAATTGATTACAATGGTGTTCGTTGAGATCCCATCGTTAACCACATGAAGAAAAGTTAACTACTTAAACATATTAAGACTGTATGGTATATAAATATACAACATCTACCTTTTTGAAGGCACTTTACTTAGTAATACCATAACATCATGCCCATAATCCGCGCAAGGTAAGGCAGAGGTGTACCAAATGGTAGACCTACATTCCGCCAAGTTATGTTTTAGTTCCATGTAGAGAAATCCCTAATAGAAAAACCCAATAACACTTTGCCCGACCCGGGAATCGGACTTAGAACCTCAAGCTCAGCAGTCGCGCTTGCGACCACTCGACCAACGAGACAGTTTACTTTGTAGTGTAAGTTTTTAAACTGACATGGTCAGTAACAACTTATCGGGAACTCGAAACAAATAAAAAACACGGTAAATATTCCGTTTTAGGTACTTTACTTTGTGATATTTATTTCATCACCACTGCTCTGAAAACGGTGAAAAAGAACATCGCGACGAATCCGGCATGTCCTAGAACAGAACATTTGAAAACATGTGAAATGTACCAGCTCACATTGGGTTCGTGTATTGGATTCCAGCTCATTCCCTCTCCTCTCCCTCTCGCCGAGGCGTGTATCCCAGCAGGCGGATAATATGATTACGCAATACATTCTTGAAATTCCATCATCGGTTTTACTGAAAAAAAAAAACACTTTGTCGAAGTCCTCTCTATTTTCCAACCATTATAATCTGGATCTCTTCAAAGTTTGAGTGAATCGGTTTCTTCTAGGCAAGCGTGCTTCACCCTAGGCTGCAGCCTAGGGTGGAGCACGCTTGCCTCATGATGCAACATCGCTTCATTTCAGGCGAGTTGCGGCCAAACGCAAGTGTCGTTTAAAAAAATAACTCCAAGTATCTTCTACTTTTCAGGGTCACGCATACTCTCACCTCTGTTGGCTATCAAAATTAACTTACACAAAACCGACACTAAAGCTAATAAAACGATATCAGAACAAACAGAAGCAAATAAAATAAACAGTTCATAGTTTTAATTACGTGTTCACTTTAATATATGTATTTGTACGCAGTCATTGCATTTGCATTGCAAAAATTGCAAATGCGCTGTTATGTTGAGCACGGGCCAATATGGGCACAGCCCAACGTAGGCACGTGTCGTTTTGAGAGGACTCAGTGCAGGATTATGTTCTCTCGGTGCTTTATATTTTAGCGTATGTTAATGAATGTTAATATTATGAATTGACACATTTGGTTGTTTACGTGTGATCCTTGATCCGTGCCTGTTAGTCAAGGACTCAGTCTGGGATATGTGTGTGTGCGTGTATCCGACTAAATATCCTTACTAGTTATTATAAATGATACTTACTCATTTATAATAATATACTAAATACTTTGTGTAATACATAGATTTCGATGGAAAACAGGTAGTCTATGACCTTAAAAACATGTTTATACTTGTCAGTCGTGGTCTTTTCCGCCTGATCAGTCAATTTTTTTTTCGCTTAAATCATGCGGAGGCGCCTTAAAATTTAGGTCTATTAGGAAAGAGTCAACTTTGGCGCACAAAATAACAATAACTCTCGTTTGGCGTGCGTCGTCAGTGCGCTCGGCCGATCGGTATATTTTCATTCATTATGTACAAAGTCAACGGGGCGGGGCTAGAGAGCGTTTCTAAGTTGTAAGTGCAAGCAAAAATTAGCTTAGTGGTGATCAAGCGGGAGTGTCCTCGATAGTACGTTCCCGTGAATTTATCTTCAACCTCCACGTACGTACTCGTAGAAGCTGCGGGTAAAAGCTTAAATTGTATCATCATCATCTAGCTTTTTCCCAACTATTTATTTATATATTCATATAAAAATTCGCATTGTGTTTGAATTATGTAGTACATTAATTAATATTTTATAGCCAAAAACATTTAATTATGAATATCAAACAGTAAAATTCACTAAAAATAATATCAATAACATAAATGATAAATATTGTGACAATAGAATGTAAATGGTAATAAATATTATCATGTCAATAAATCCGTGGACAATGGTGTGGGTTAAACGTTTATCAATTTAGGTTACGACTGATAATTTTAAATTTGAACTTGTAAGTAACTGTTTTTATGTCCCTCATAAATAAAATAAAAATGTAATTTTTTATAAATCTATTCTCTAAAATGCAAAAAATCTAATAATGTCTTAAATATTATTTAATGTCAAAAGGTAAATTACTAAATATAAAACTATTCACCATCATTTGTAAATATCAATTACAAATCACCAGTTAAGAAAAATATTTAATTAATAATCAGAAAGTAATTAAAGCCCTAATATAAATATGTCAATCAACCGTAAATATTTACTAAACTATTAACTATGTTAGAAATGTTGAGTTAATAGTTTACAATTCGTTAGCAAACTAAATAAAAACCGTTCAGCTGAAATGCTAAATTCGCAATCAAATTATTTATTTATATAGAACATTATTTATAAAAAACCTTTAGAATGGATTTAAAATTTCATTCTAGGTGAGATAGGTACTAGTACTAGATACCCAATTCGAGAAACGTCTTCAAATTTCAACTTCGCATAAAGTTTTGGAGAGATTGCCTTCAAAATATTTCCCAGGAGTAGGTGATAAATGTTTTTGAATACTTTCGATATATTGAATGTTTGCAATATATTCAATATTTTCATAATGCTCCCGAGGTGAGCACAGCGCGGCTGCGTCACCTCTATGTAGATATTGTAAAATTGAAAAAATATTTGCGTTTTACACTGTTTGTAATGATTGTGTATGAAAGTCGGTTTATGTGTTCACAAATTTATTTACAAGATAACAGTATTAATTATTAATTTCGCTGATTTTACACCGCCAGGTTTTTAGACCTTTATTTAGAATATTTACACACTATAACTCTATAATAGCAACAAAAATATGTACAAGTATCAAAAAGGCAGGGCGTCAAAAAATTCGTCCACATCGCTGTCAACAGGAACAGTGCCCAGAAGGCTGGCAGCATTGCCACGTTGGATAGCAATGCTGATTCTATGGCCAAAAAATGAAGAGTCGACCGACCGCTTGGCGATTTCCCGAAGTACTAGGTGGGCACTCAGACCCCATGTTATATATAGTATTTCAACTCCAAACGGCTGTAAACTCTGTACATGAACGCATTTTCTTTTTAAATTCAGATGTACTTACTTTACAAAACCCAAAATGCTCTGATCGGTGCTTTATAGTTTGTGATTCCATAAAAAATACCGACAATTTGACATCTGTACCTCCTTTTGATTTAGGTACTGATTTTCGTAAAACTCGTGACATTAATATACAGGGTGTAAAAGACCTCATCACGAAGCCGTCATCCAATCATTCTGTACATCAAAATAAGTAACTTTACGCAAAAAATATTGGTGGTAAACAAATTTTTTTTTTGGGGTGAATAAATCATGTTTTGTGGTAGAACTCAATGTACGAGTAACGCACTTAAAACATTGTGGTGATGGATGGATTGAATAGTACGGGGGTCGTGGAGGTGTTTAAAGTAAACATATTTAAAAACTTGTATTTAAAAAAAAACTTGTCAAAAAGTTGGAACTTTGACCCCCAAAATCTCCGTAACTAGAAGGTTCCCAGATATGGTCTAGAACAAAAAAAATATCGCAATGACGCGACGGGGAGAACAAGTGCTTTTCGGCTTTGTTACGTCACGCGGTTTCACCCGCGTAGTTCCCGTTCCCGTAGGAGTACGGGGATACAATATAGCCTATGTTACTCAGGGTGAATGTAGCTTTCTAATGGTGAAAGAATTTTTGGAATCGGCGCAGTAGTTTTTGAGTTTATTCATTACAAACATACACACACAAATACAAATCTTTCCTCTTTATAATATTACTATCATAGTGTAGATGTAGAAAATACGTACAGTCAGCGTATTAGAGACGGTTTTTATAAAAATAGTGCAGCAGACACCTCTAGAGAATATTGTACATACAGACCCACTTTTAGCGCTCTCTCGGGGTTCCACCCTAGTTTAACTTTTTTCAGCGAGTTGTAGAAATGTATCCTAAACGTATTTACGTAAAAATATTACAAGATTACCACTGGCGTTACAAAAAAAATACACAGTTATTGTACAGGCCGCCATGACGAACTTATAATATGTCCTACTAATATTAAAAAAAGTAAATTCTAAAGTTTGTGAAGTTTGATGGATGTTTGTTATTCTTTCACGCAATAGCTACTGAATGGATTTGGATGAAATTAGGCACTCAGATAGTTTATAATCTGGATCCTTTTTCTCTTTATATTAATTAACACAAAGGATACTTTTTATCCTGGAAACATGATATCGTGGGACAATTATCCAACTCCACGCGGGCGAAGCCACGGGCATAAGCGGGTATTTACCTAAAAACAAACTACACAATTTAAATAGTATACCCAACTGGGCATTTTTAACGAAGGTTTGTTTCAAGAGAAAGAAAGAAGGGTTTTTTTATAATAGAAACCTACTTTAGTACCTTACGACCATTAAAAATGTTTAACAGAATAAACATTTTTAGGCTTCAAATGAGGTTGAACGGAAAGCGATTTTAGATTCAGCACAATACTTTTGAAAAGCCTTCGGGCGCTTATCAAAATTCTGGGTCGGATTGAGAGAAAAGAATGATTCTTTTGGCCTCGTGGCAAGGGGCAGAGATAAAAGGGACCGGTGCCTTAGGGCGAGTCAGTGCGAAATGATAAATTGTAGGCATATCCCCATTTAACTACTGAGCAGTTTATTGTGATAAAATATTACGTGTCTAATGTATGTATGCCTTATGTATTTATAGATATATTTGGACGTTGATCTTTTTTCCGGGGGCAAGGCTTATAATATAGAGATAGATTTGTGGTTTTTTACTTCTCATAGTACAATAGCCGAATGTTTGGTTTCTGCACTGCGGGTCACGGATTCTGGGCATTTAGTAGGAACTGGATGTTAATGTAAAATAACACTAATGTAAACTAGAGCTATCTACTTTGGTGTCAGAACAAAGTAACTTTAAGTAGGTGTGGTCTTATATCGGGTATTGTGTGGTGAAACACAGAAGCATCAATAAAAATGAAGAACTAAAAGAACCTAAAATGATTTGAATAGTCAAGGGATTTCAGTCTAAACACTCCTTTCTACAAATATATTTTATTTGTAACATTTAGCACAGCATAAGCCTCAATTAAGTTAAGTAATCCTTTTACTCGGTCTTCTCACAGAACCACAAACATTCTAACATTATAGTCTTCCATTCATCAGCAAACGAGCGCATTTGAGCATCGTAAGCATACGCGGTATAGGGGAAGTGGATCGAGCTACAGTGCGAGAAAATATAATCCCATAGATGTCTTATGGGATTATATCAAGACGATGGGGAGTCTGTACCCCTCTGTATGGACTTGTAACGTGTTACTTCAAACAGTAATTTGGTAGATAAGCGCGTTGATTACAGTATAATGGGATCGTCACATGTGGTGGTCGGGTTGGGTCATGTTAACCAGTGGACATTAACGGATTAATACGTTAATGGGTCACTATAGAAACCATTCTAATGTTTGCACTTTAGGCCACATTGAATCGTTATAATTACAGCACACCACCGTACCACTGCTCTCGAAACGGTGAAGGAAAACATCGTGAGGAAACCGGCATGTCCTAGAACCAAAAATTCGAAGACATGTGACATCTACCAATCCGCTCTGGGCCCGCGTGATGGATTATAGCCCATCCCCTCTCATTGAGAGGACGCCGTGTCCCAGCAGTGGGAACATTATAGGCTGATGATGATGATGACGATGATGATGATGAATTACAGCCAGTATTATTTGTTGCAACGGTTAATAGCCTTAATGGTCAAACCCTGACAAATGCGACAATCAGCGTAAACGAAGACAGAAAAGAAAATGTTGCATAAAAAATTACATTAAATACATTGTACACGGTATGTGGAATTCCCTGGACTCTGCAATAGTTGAAAATTTGTAGCAGGAGTCAGTGATGTCCCGTAATAAAATGACACATTTGTTTTGTGACAAACAAAAACTTCTACTTTGATCATAACCTTCCTTTTGGCTTCGCCGTAGTCGGGTAAAAAAAAGAAGTATTTTCGAGTGTTTATTAATGTGTGTGTGCGTGAGAATGTATAAGTGTATTAGTGGGCGTGTGTGTTCATGCTTGAATGATTTGTTAAGAATAGGTACTCTCCCATGCCAGCGACACATAAAATATAACCTATTTAAGCTACAGAAAAGCTACAGATAACCTTATTTCAGTCGCTGTAGAAAAGCAAAATGTTTCACAAATTATTCCTACTTGTCGAGTTACTCAAACTCAAAAAACTCAAACTCAAAGCATTTATTTCAATTAGACCATTACTGAACTTTTGAATGTCAAAAATACAAAAAAGAAAATCAAAGCTACAGTCCTAGTTACAAGGCATAATAACTTGAGAAAGTACTGTAGTTAGTAATAGTAGTAAGTAGTGTACACTCTGGACTGATGGACGAACAGACCCTCATGATAACTATTCCTAGCTGCAGCGCAATATAGTTTAGATAGAAGGGTAAACATAAAATAACGTAACTTGTATACTGCTACATCACTATGAATCCTCCATCAAGTAACCAGTTAAACCAGCAGAATACTGATTGGGACTAGATTCTCCCCACGAAACAATATACAAAAAGGTGCGCAAGAAAAGTCTAAAAACTTTCTCAGCCTTTATTTCCAACCTAAAATATTTTTAGCTCACAATCAGCTAACGAAGTGAAACTTTTAACCCTCCAGCATCGGACGCACCTTGTTTACAACGAACCATCATTATTACTTTGATTGTTCAGAGTTTGACACCGGCTTTGCATTCGTAATATCACAGTGGTAACGCGGTCTCGTGGGCCCAAGTTAATTAGGGGCAGAATCCCAAGGGTTAAATGTTGCCAGTGTACGTTGCATTATTGATGGGAACGGCTATAAAACACTGAGGTATTTTTGACATTGAAATTTACACTTTATGCTCAGTTTTCAAGGTTGGTTTCGACTTTGAGTGGCGCCATTTTGAGGTGTATTTGTGTTTCAGTTGTTTATAATCAGACGAAATAATAAAGGTAAACTTGTCAAAAATCTACATAATGTGGAATATTTATACATACATGCAAATTGTCATGCATAGTCGTATAGTTTATTTTTATTTATAAGCTCCGTCAATCCGCAAGTCTGCATGGATGCCATTTTTCTCCAGCTCTTAACTTTCTAGCGTCAGTTTAAGGTGAAATAGCGAATTAGTTAGGTTAAAATTAAGTTTCTTTTTAAGAGTACATGATGCAAAAGTGACTCTTACTGACTGACGTAACTCTATATAAATGCTAAACAGTTTTGCCGAAAATGTTTGATGTGATCTTATTACGGGTAAGTATGCTGAATCATACATACAAATGTATTTTTCTATAAGTTCAAGCCGATGAAGTGAAAAATGAGACTCGTTTTTATCGTCTAATTTATAAGAAACCGAGTGGCGTTTGTGATTTAGCCAGAGAAAACCGCACTGACAGAAGAGCAGAACGCTATGGGAAGACCTTTGCCTAGCAGTAGGAACATTAGGATAAATAAAAAAAATAACATCAAACTAAATATTTCATAGAACCGCTCACGCTTTTGTGATATTTAAGAAGGGAGGAACTCTTTTCGGCATTCTCTTTGGATACGTTTTTATTCAAAACCTATGAGTAGAATTTAAAAATCTGTTTGGCGACTCAAAGCAAAGGCCAAATTGTTTGAAACGAAGAATTATAGGAAATACGTGCACACAAATAGAAGAGACGTTACTGTTTTGGCTTCGGTGTCGAGTAATCAAGATAAGGAAAATCAATAAAGCTGCCGATGAAACAAGACGAAATCAGACTCGCGGCGAAGATGACATGTCGGCTCTGGAATTATGTCTTCGACTTCTATACATCAAAGAGTATAACTTCTCTTTGACAGTACGCATCTGTTTGTTTAGTCAAACAATAGGTACTCTGTGTAAGCTTTAAAAATTAATTCCCTTGTCAATTCCTCGCTTTGTATATTTATTGTTAACATGCGATCTCGTTTGCTTGCGGATTACTCAACGTTTAATTGATAAAGGGTCGTTGTTTGCGAGACAATATCAACAGACAACATACCAACTGACCTTTGCTTGTTCAAATAAGGAATAATTAAGATAATATTTGATGAACTCTTGGGTTGAAAGCTGTTGAGAGTTCAGAATGTTTATATCGAAATCTGCCTAGTCTTTTCCAAACTATGTTAGGGTCGGCTTCCAGTCTAACTGGATGGAGTATTTTACATGGAGCGACTACCTATATGACCTTCATAACCCAGTTAGTCCTGGGTAACACGAAACCCTTTGGTAAGACTAGTTGCCAGACTTTTGGGCCACTGACCACTTGTAACGACTGTCTGAATGATCTACAAATGACAGCCGGGACCAACGGCTTAAGGTGCTTTCCGAGGCACGAAGGAAACTCGGTCCGTAATGGGTAGTCACCCATCCACAGACCACCCTAAGCAAGCGCGGCTTAACCTGAAGATCGACCCATGTCGCTGTTATTATTTAGCCAAGAGCTCCTCGAGTTGAGATGACAGTAATAATTATTTCAATACGATTTTAACACTCCAGCGGAGCACTAACTCCTAAGCAAATAGACGTACTATTAGAAATTCTCTTCGCTAGTTCCTAAGAGACTTTGCTCTAAAATTGATAACTTCACCACATTGTTTTAAGCGGCTGACGAGTGCCTTGAAGATTAACCTAGGAGTGTCGTCTATGCATCCTCATGCATGCATAGTAGAGTGTATAGCGAAGAGACCAAGTTACATGTCTCGCGGGGTGAAACGGGTTGTTTATCTATTTGGTATTCATGTATTGTCGGGTTGCATCTTTGTGTACCGTCAAAATTTCTATAGCGAATAATGTTGTCTAAGTTGTCTTGCAAAGTGCTTCATGGGTTTATTTTACACGGTTAACGTGACAGTGAAGAACTTAAGAGCGGCCAACCCGCCATACTTTTCGCGAGAATTTTGACAAACGCTCGTGCGTCATTATGCCGATGTTTGACATATATATTTGATTTTTTTTTAACTAATAGGTATCTTGTGGACTATATCTAGGCTTCTATTAAAGCAAAAAACAAAAAATTGTAGAAACAAATTCAGTATAAGCCTCCAAAAATTGCTGTTTTGCACAACTTTTACCTCAACTTTGGCCGTTCATAATGTACTCATAAATTGTAAAAGTAAAGAAAGCATCCTGATAGAAGCCTTGTAAATGTAGTGGACATTCTAAATAACAAATATTTATTTCACATACCTGTAAAACTAATTCAAAAACACGTATTTCCTGGAATAAGTTTTATAAATTTTCGAACACTATTTTTCGTTCAATGTCCTCGCGTTAGGCGGTAAGAGGTGCGCGGGAGGCAAGCAGTGCGGGGTTGGTGCTAGGAACACAGGGAAGTTGAAAGAATACCACCGTTGTGGCTCTGGATGAAACAACAAGCTTTTCGACCATGCTCGCGTTGACGAAAGGCGGCCGGGAAGGGCCCTCTTAATAATGATATAAGTTTTGTATAGGCGTGTAGTGTTGCTGCGATATATTGACCAGCTTTGCCCTTTGTATAAAGGCCTTCAAATTTGTGTTTTAGTGTCTGACCTAACATAATCTTAGCTCGTATAAAAAGAGATGATACAACACAACATCACGTCTTCGATCCCCGAAGGGTTAGACAGAGGTGTACCTAGTAGTGCACCCATATTTTGCCAGTTAAGTTTAAGTCCTATGTAATAGGGAGGTGAGCCTATTGCCATAAACTGGGCTCAAATCCAGACTCCGTGGCTGCTACTGAGTAATCTGATGGAAAAACCTAATAACACGCTCCGCTCAGTTTTTTTTTTTAATGTTTCCACTGCCGGGACACAGGCCTCCTCATCTCCATCCACCAAGAGGGCCCAGTTTTATTTTCGAATACCTAGTTGAAACTTTATTGGGTTCGAAAGGAATCTTACTCACAACTCACAGGGACGCTCTTTTCCTTTCAAAGTACGAGATCTACATCCGATAACTAGCGGAAAGGTATCTCGACGTGACACGCGTTGAGATTTTTTTCTGTTAGAAAAATAAGATGTTGAGGAAATGTTTATGCATTGAATGGTCTGTTTCAAGGAGGTACAAAAAGTTAAAAATTTAAAACTGGAAATAAAAAGAACTTCTTTGAAACTGCGGACTATCATAGCGATTAGGCGATTAGGTTTATCGCTACGGTTGCTGCCTTCAAAAACTTTTTTTGCGGTTTATCTCTATGAACTATAACTATCAGCTTTGAATTAAAATTAGTCTTCGATCAACAATTAGTTTTTCATCAGTAATTTAAAAAAAAGAGCCGTTTAAAACATATATATATATATATATATATATATTTATATATAGATATAGATATAGATATATATATATTTTTCTCAAATATAAACAAAAATCATCGGGGGATTCAGAATAATGTTCTGAAAAGGTGGTAAGCGTTTGTGCTTCGGTATCCTTTCCACCATGTATAGGTAACTTATTTCACGAGAAGGTAGGTAATCCACTTTCTTGAAAGATAACTTCCTAGTCCATCGGCTGAAACGGAAAACCACGTTCAACAGTTCACGTATCCATTTTATTACTCTGTTTGAGATCTTGATCAACAAAGTTAACTGTTGGCACGGACTTGAAGAGATTATATCACCGAAGTAGTTTACGTGGCCTCGTAAAACAACACTTTAATATCGCGTTAGATTAACAATTTTATAGACTATCGGTGTCGTAAGAAGTATTAATTGACACAACATTGTAACACTATGTCTCCTGTAATTTTAGATCACCCGAATGAAATAGAATGAAAGGAAAAGCTTTTATGCGGCATCATTATCATCATCATCATCATCATTTCAGCCAAAAGACGTCCACTGCTGAACATAGGCTTCCCCCAAGTGTCGCCACTTGACCGGTCCCGTGCGACTCACATCCAGCGGATTCCCGCAACCTTCACCAGGTAATCGGTCCACCTAGTGGAAGGCCTTCCAACGCAACGTCTTCCGGTTCGCGGTCGCCACTCCAGAACTTTTTGGCCCCATCGGTCATCCGTTCTGCGAGCAATGTGCCCTGCCCACTGCCACTTAAGTTTGGCAATTCTTCGGGCTACGTCGGTAACCTTGGTTCTCTTGCGGATGTCTTCATTTCTGACTCGATTGCGCAAGGAAACTCCGAGCATAGCCCTCTCCATTTCTCCATTGCCCTTTGTGTGACTTTAAGCCTTCTAATGAGGCCCATTGTGAGCGACCACGTTTCGGTCCCGTATGTAATCACTGGCAACTCACACTGGGACACTGCGGTAAGTTGGAAGAGAAGATACCGCGCAACTTCGCGAACGCTGCCCAGCTGAGTCGGATTCGATGATTGACCTCTTTCTCGAAGTTAGACCTACCTAACTGGACCGTTTGTCCCAGGTACACATAATCGTCTACAAATTCGAGTGTAGAGTCTCCGATATTGATAGGAATGGGTGTGACATGGGCATTCAACATGATCTTGGTTTTGTCCATGTTTATTTTAAGACCCACTCTTCCAGAAGCTCTACTGAGGTCATCGAGCATTGTACTGAGGTCCTCCATGGTCTCAGCCATGACCACTATATCGTCAGCAAACCGAAGGTGAGTTATGTACTCTCCATTGACGTTGATGCCTAGCCCTCTCCAGTCCAGAACCTTGAAGACATCCTCTAGTGCAGCGGTGAACAGTTGCGGAGATATGACGTCTCCCAGTCTCACACCTCGTTGCAGGAGGATAGGTTCCGAGGCTTGGTCCTGAAGTCGAACTGACATGGTGGCGTTTTTATACAAACACTTCAACACCTCGATGTACCGATAGTCGATTTGGCACCGTTGGTGAGACTGCAGTACAGCCCAGGTCCCGATTGAATCGAAGGCTCTTAGTCCACAAACGCCAAACAGAGGGGCAAGTTATACTCTTCGGTCTTCTGTATAAATTGCCGCATAACTAGGTCCACAGTGCTGAAGCCTTTTCGGAAACCGGCTTGTTCGGGAGGTTGGAAATCGTCAAACCTGCGCGCGAGACGATTTGTGATGACTCTTGAAAAACAACTTGTAGACATAGCTTAGAAGTGAGATGGGTCTATAATTCTTCAACCGGGCATTGTCGCCCTTCTTGAAGAAGAGTACCACCACACCCCTGCACCATGCCTGTGGCGTTTTTCCCTCAAGTATGACGGAATTAAACAGCTTCTGAAGTACCGGTTTTCCACCCACCTTCAGGAGTTCGGCCGTAATTCCGTCATCACCCGATGCCTTGTTGTTTTTGAGCTGCTTCAGAGCCATCCTAATCTCGTACAGGCTGACGTCCGGGATGTTTTCGGTATGGTGACGGGTCAGTCTAGCTCTTTGGTCGTTTGCTAGATCTACAACGGGTTTACTGGTTGACGTGTACAACTGTCCATAGAAGCTTTCGATCTCTCTATCCTCAGAAGCTTCGGTTTGGCGGTTAAGATCCTGCCATCGTCGGTTTTCAGTTTTGTGAGCTGGCTCTGCCCAATAGCCAGATCTCTTGCAAATACCTAAGAGCCTTTATTCCGCTCATCATCATCATCATCATCTGCCTAGCCTTTTCCCAAGATTATTTTGGGTCGGCTTCCAGTCTAACCGGATGCAGCTGAATACCAGTATTTTACATAGAGCGACTGCCTATCTGACCTCCACAACCCAGCCAGTACTGGGTAATACGATACACCTTGGTAAGACTGGTTGTCAGACTTTTTGGGCCACTGATTCTGACTTATTCCGCTCAATCGCGTCTTTAATACGCTCGGTATTAAAGCGGCGGAGGTCGCTCTTCAAGGATTTAGAGTTTCGTCTATTGAGCTGCCTGTATTTACACGCCTCGTCTGAAGACTGCAAGATAATCTCACGCCACTCCTTCATGAGCTTCTGAGTGTGATCAGAGAGTCTCTAGTTCTGATCTGTACGACGTATCTTAAAGAACTTAGACCCGGTCCTATGGACAGATTCCACGAACCCATCGTTGTATTCGTCCACTGAGCTTCCTAGGCCCTCGAAACAGTTCTGGAGTTCAAGCTAAAAGCTGTCAGGGTTTTGGATTTGGATATATGCTGGACGGAGCGTATACTTCATCAGTCGATACCGTTCAAGCTTGATATTGATGTTCAATGTGCCTTTTACCATGCGGTGATCGCACCCGGTTTTCACCGAATAGATTGCCGAGACATCATTGAACATTTCCTTCTTGGTTGACATGATGAAGTCTCGTTTTTGTTTGCACCATCGGGGCTCTGCCAGGTCCATTTCCTGTGCTCACGCTTTCTGAAGAAGGAGTTCACCATATAGAGGCCCTCCTTCTCCATAAAACTAGCCAGTTGGTGACTCCAGCGATTCCGACGTCCAACTCCAAATTGCCCCACCTGCAGCTCATCCCCGTCTCGTTTGCCCATTTTCGCGTGAAGTAAGTTTTGGAACCATGAAGAACTCCCCATGACAACGGTGAAGTAAGTTTTGGAACCATGCATGGCTTTAGAATTATCCTCATAAATGGTCTCCACTTCGTCATCGGGGTGTGCCGAGTTCGGGGCGTAGACCTTTATGACCTTCAGCAAATATCTTGAGGATAATCTGAGTATAGGTAAAGTACGCCACCCTGGTCGACACAGTCTCGATCTTCACAACGTTGTTCACAAGGGACTTGTGGACGATAAACCCAACACCACCCTGTGATTGCCGTTCACCCTCTCGAAAATAAAGTTGGTTGCCGGATTTCAGGATTATCGTGTCCTCCTCCTCTCTTCGGACTTTAGATAATCCCAAAATACTCCACCGCAGCCTGCTCAATTCCTCTTCGAGTTCCGCTAGCTTGTCGTCGGTCAGGAGTGTGCGTGTGTTGTATGTTGCCAGGTCCAGTTGCTGGTGTTAAACATCAGAACGAAAAATTTTAACATGCCAATTTTTATTTGTTAGTGTATTTGACATATTATTTCCATAATCAAAAAAATCGGCACGGTATTTTGGCAATTCATTAGGTATCTAAAAAAAAAATAACTGCATGGCTGTATGTATTTATTCTTGAATATTTGCTTTTGTTTTCCTCTTTGTGGTTTGAGTGTGAAGAAAGTGTTTGCTTACAAATATCCGTCGTAGTAGCGAGTCGTCGAGAAACTAAACATTCATGTTTTTAGATGTTACATAAATTTTCTTCTTTACTTTTTTGAAGTGAAAACTTCTTTAGGCGCGTTAAGCACGTTTTGGGTGAAGGAAAAACATTAAACTCACCGTCACTTGACGTAACGTGCGGTCACGCTTCGTAGCACTCGTACTTTTTGTTTTCAGATCTATCGGCAGTCCCCAAAGACTGCCCCGATTGTCTGACAACCAGTCTTACCAAGGGCTTTCATATTAAATACTGGTATTCAGCTGCATCTGGTTAGACTGAAAGACACATTTGGGAAAAGGCTAGGCAGATGATGTTGAAAATATTGTGATTCATTTAAGACTCGTAGTTTTGTAAAAAAAAAATGAACAATTTATTTTTTCAGTTGAATTGACGACGTGACGCGGATAGGATGTTCTTTGTTTATAGAAACACCGATAGCTACGAAGGAGGCACATTAACCGGCAGTTATACGTAAGTATGTTATAGAAAACGGCCGTAAGTGGATTCCTCCTCCTTCAAGTCTGGTGTCCACCAAAGCGAAGACCAACGAAGTGGGGAAGTTATCATCTGCCTAACCTTTTCCCGGGGTGGCAGTGAAGTGCAATTTTCGACCAAACACAGGAGTAACAAAAAACACGATAAGGATTCCAACCAATGATCAATTACCTCAATGTCCACCGATGATTGGGTAACAAACTAAAGTGGTATCAGCCCTTGGAGTATTTATTATCAATCGTTGGTGATTGAAATGTAAAATGTTAGGTAAACGTGCAATGGTTTCGTACAAAGAAAAAATAATTCCTCAATTCCTCCATCGAAGCTAGTTACGTGCAAGGAAAAATTATTCTTTCATCGAAACTAGTTACGAAACTACGGTTTCCTAGACGGCCGAAGGGAAAAAGATGTTGTTGAAAAAAAAATGCACCCCCTCAAACCTCGTCTAAATGATTGTAATATCATCGCCTAGAGCTGCAGCTGTCCCTAAGACACTCTATGCAAGCTGGATGCAGCGCGAAGGCAATAATTTCTCCAAATAGCTATTTTTCAAATTCCACGCAGGCCCTGTTCCCTCTTAAATGGCAATGTTACCTGTAGTTTTTCTCCAGTATACCTTCACGTAAACCTGCCACACTCACACACAATAAATTAATTTCCCGGCACTTATGAGAAGTGTTAATGATGACGTCATTAGTTTCGGGTCATTTAGGGTGTTAGTGCCGACCTTATCTCATAGGCCGTAATGGTTATAATAATATTACCTACGTGCTAAATGGTAATGAGTTTTTATTAGCATCGTCAGTTTAATTGTGCTGAGATAATATGGGGTGGTAGATCTTTTGTCTGAAGGTTTTGTAGCAATAATATGGGTGTATATTATAGGGCTTCATTAATATTCATCATATTTAAGCTTTCTCCTTTATCCGCGAATCGCCAATCCGGTTTGAACAAGCTAGTATTAGTATAACGAGATGGTGTCCGCAACTCCACGTCAAAGCGCATATTTTGCGTACGGGTGGGAAATTCACTCGATCCACTACAATTCCCCGAGAAAGGCCAGCAGCGCCCTGATGTTGCTGACAATCTCGCGGAGAGTACCTGGGTTACCGAAGTACTTTGCCCTGTATGTTGCAACCACTGGGCAGTGCAGAAGCACTTGGGCTGCTGTCTCGTCTTTCTCCATGCAGGCACGGCACAGGGGGCTATCTGTGACTCATGATGACAAAGAGGTGTTTATTAAAAGAGCCGTGTCCAGTAATAGCGGCTGTAACTGTGCGCAGCTGTGGCTTGGTCAGCCAAAGCGCGCGTTTGGTGAAGCGGCCGTCGATAATAGGAAGTGCTTCCATCGCTGCCATGCTCGATCCCCTTCTAGCGAATTCGTCCGCCGCATCACTGCCACGGGAATCGCTGTGTCCTTTTGATCCATTGGATAGTTATATTTTTGAGATTACCAACCTGGTTCAGGCGATGATGGCACTCGTGTATTAACCCAGAGTTGACTGTGTGGTTGTTTAGTGCTAGCAGTACAGCCATGCTGTCTGAGAGTATACGAATTGAGTGGCCCACAACCTCTCTGGCCAAGATGGCAGATGCCACCAGGGAAATGCCCATGAATTCTGCCTGAAATACCGTGTTGTGGACCCCCAGAGGTTTGGCTATGTGGATGTTGAAATCCTCCGAGAAGACTCCAGCACCAGTGCCAGTACCTGTTTTAGATCCATCCGTGAAGATCCGTAGTTCCACGGGGTTTAATCCCTCGCAGCTATGATCCTCGTGGAGCTGGATTTTGTAACAAGCTAGTAATCCATTACTCATGCTTTTTCTGTATGAGAAGCGGTCTTTGGCCGCAGTAGGACTATAGGTAAAAGTCTGGTATTACTTTACCCGGGGGATGGTTCTGCCTTTTTTTCATATACCTGTACTGGTAGCAAACATTTTCTACAGGTTTTTTTCTGTATTTTCATGAGATCAATTTATGTTTAGAACTCTAAACTGACCTAACTTTGGATTGCGCAAAAGGTTGGTTTCGTTCCACTACCTGCAGGCAGAGTGGCGGCACACAATCGGAAATGCTTTTCCTGCACTGAAAGATTTCAAAAGTGCTCGTGCGGTTTTTTAGTAATGATTGTGTTCTCTAGTAATTAGCTACATTTGAATTCAATAGTGATGGCACGTGTATGAATAGTGATTAAGAACAACTAACCTGTGTTCATTTTTTTTTCTCATACCGTTTAGTACAAAAGATATTGAGGACAACAAAAATGGACACAGATTAGTTTTTCTTTTCAATTATTATACCAATTGATTATACTATATTGGACCTTTTTGTTAGTAAACGTTTTTTTTACAAGACGTCTCACGATTTTGGCTTTTTGTCTAGATTTATTTCTTTCTTTTCTCATCACACCGTTCTTGTGTAAACTTATTATTTTTAATGGCCAAACACAAAAGGAAAATCACTTTGATACGTTTTCTTGTTAACATTGTATGAGAATCAAATAAGTGAATACGGGAAAATATGGAATGGAAATAGGATACATAGGCAAACATGCCACATAGACCTGATTCCATTATTGTTTCGTATTCCTATCCAATTTACATGGATCTCTATAAATAGGCATCTGTCAGTGAGCACCTACTTCTGTAGAGAGAAATATGGAAATCTGTGATTCTTATCTTTGTATGGTATTATTTATTCTAACATCGCTTGTTTTTAGCTGAAGGAGCACCTAATTTGAGATAGGTCACTGACACTTTCGCATGAGTTTTAACTTTTGCTTGGTTTTATATTCTTAGCGGTAGTATAAAAGTAGTGTAAATAGACCCTGAACGAAGCCAAAAGACACTTGTTCTCCTTTTCATTGCAATATTTTTTGTTCTGGTCCATACTTGGGAACTTTTTAGTTACGGAGATATTGGAGGTCAAAGTTCCAACTTTTTCACTAGTATTTTTTTTTAATACTAGTTTTTAAGGATTTTTGCGTAGAGTTACTTAGTTTGATGTACAGAACGCTTGGTTGACGGCTTCGTGAAGGGTCCGTTTACATCCTGTATAACCACTTTTTTATTATCCTTGAATGTCCCATTGCTGGGCAAAGGCCTACCTCATTGAAAATGAAATTGAGGTTTCTAATACCCTTTTTTTTCTAAACTGAATAGTTTGCGCGAGAGACACTTCCAAAGTGGTAAATTGTGTCCCCCCCCCCTGTAACTTCTAAAATAAGAGAATGATAAAACTAAAAAAAAAAATATGATGTACATTACCATGTAAACTTCCACCGAAATGGTTTGAACGAGATCTAGTAAGTAATTTTTTTTAATACTTCATAAATCGTAAACCGCAATTTACCTTTCATTCAATAAAGTTTGTGCGGAACCCTCGGCGTGCGAGTCCGACTCGCTCTTGGCCAGTTTTTGTAATTATTTTGACCAAGTAGAAATTTTCTTTATTAATATTATAAATGTGAAAGTTGGCTTTCTTTGGTATTTTTCGGCGTGTCGTTGAGCTCCTTGAGTTTTGAGACGAACTTCACAATAACTGACAAATGCTTGCACTGACTGGACAGGTCCACTCAAATCTGCGTGGTTATTTCTTCAAAAGACCATCTTAGACTAGTGTCTAAGATGGTCTTTTTATGGCTATCTGCATAATCCTCATGATTGTGAGTTGACCAAGATTATGTGTGGCCCTTAAAAGAGAGACCTCTAAATTTGTTTCGGTTGTTTCTTTTCAGAGTAGTCAGGTACAAAACACTGGCCTCATTTAGTTGAAAAAAAAAAATACGAGTACATGTAAACGTGTTTGTAAAAACCTTTTTGCAAAGTAAACATCGTTTATCCTTTGTTTCACCATAAACTCTATTCATCTATCAGGTATTTTCAACAATTCAGAAAGAAATAGAGACTCGTGACCTGTGTGAATGAAAACTGTGTAAATACACAATTTTGCAGATGAAATCGATCAGGTCACTTAGCTGCTCTACCGTGATGCAGCCTAGCCACAAAGCTTCTAATTCCAATAGTGTTAGTCCAACCGCATATAAATTGTATGGCTTAACTAAATATTTACATCAGTTACGAGCTAAAATGTCATTAATATTATAACAGTTCGAAATGTGTACAAAGTTTATTAGAGGCGTTAAATTTTCATAATATGTGTGAGGTTTACAAAATATTTGGTTATAGGTATCAGCTGCTACATCGAATATTATTAGTTTATTGATTGAATATTTATTTGGAGTAGTGGTAATGGCCCTGGTCCTGAGTTAAGTGTTGTGTAACATCGGCTGGAAATCAGGCAATTAATTTGATCACCTCTTTTGTCGAAACGATGAAGTAAAACATCGTAAAGAAAAAATCGCATATCCATAAAATCTAAAAGAGTTTACATCTACCAACCCTTGATTATTTCCTTTCGCAGTCTAGTCTGTCATAGTCTAGTGGCCGCAAGCGCTGAGCGTGAGGTTCTGGGTTCGATTCCCAGGTCGGGCAAAGTGTTATTGGGTTTATCCATCAGGAATTTCTCAGTAGCGTGGCTGCTAATAAGAAATTGAGTCTGGATTTGTGCCCGGTTGATGGCAATAGGGTCGCTCACTATAACATGGGACTTAAACATAACTAGTGAAATGTGGATTACAGGACTGATGTTATGTATTTGGAGTAGTGGTAATGGTTCTGACTTAAGAGTCGTTGGTTCGAACTCAGACATGCAGTTACTTTAATAATACAATATATATAAATAATACCAGCTTAATACTGTCCTACTGCTGGACAAAAGCCTCTTCTCATACAGAGAAGGCACGGGCATTAATCACCACGCTTGCTCAAGACGGGTTGGTGATTTCAGACTTATATTAATTATTAGTCCAGGTTTACTCACGATGTTTTCCTTCACCGATGTCTAAGATAAAGTAGAAAGTACATATGATTTGAATATAGTTACTTTACTTTGCATTATTATCATCTAGCATTACCCACATCCATCAAACTAAATCTGAAAGAAGTAGGTGCGTTTCTATAATGTAATCTGTGTAAAAGTCAGATAAGGCACACTTTACTTAATGAATTTCACTTTAATCAAAAGTCAAACTAGATCCAGAATACATATACATATACATAATGTTCTTAGCCCCTTTTTATGAACCACTAAATCACAATTAGATGATAATGTATCCTAAAATTTAAATTCAAATTTCATGTAACTTATAAGCCGAAGTTACGTAGGAGTAACGTTTTCGTCTGTATTTCTCTGAGCAAAATTATGATTGACTTAGACTGATGTATTTGACTTAATCCAGACTGTTACAGGATTTACGTAATATACTCCATAAGTTCGTACTTAAAGGTACAGGGTGGCTGGGTAAACGACGAACTCAAGAAATAACATCGTAAGATTTTTTCTACTTAAAAAAAGAAAAGTACTGACTGACTATCATCATCAACGCTCAGTGTCAGGGTCAGTCAAACCCTTGAATCTAGAAATCTGAAATTTTGCACAGAGGTTCCCTTTATAATGTAGAAATCCTTAAAAAATCCTTCCTTATTCCTTGAATAAGAAAGGATTTCTTAATTCAACCCCAGAGGGAAGTTAGATCGTCATTTTTGTAGTTTAAACCATGAAAATTGGTGTTTATCATTCTGGTTAAAAATTCAAAACTACATGTTTCAGTGTTTTTGAAAAAGGGAATGAAAGTATAAATGGGAAACACGTTAGTTTTGTATTTCAAACCATGAAAATTTGTATTTAACCTTTTGGTTGGTGATGAATAATTACAATCAATCAATTATCCTAGAATAGGGAATGAAAAAATTGTATAGAAAACCCACTGAAGCTAACCCAAAAAATTGGTATTAAAAGCCTTTTGGCGTTTTTGTAAACTCATCCCCAAGGCGGTTAAAAACCCTTACTTACTCATCATCGGTCTTACTAATTTAGGGGTTGTGTGTGAGGTGTATTATTATTCCCTTAATATGTGATGTAAAGACCCCCTTCTGTTTGTGGAACAGGCGGGTTTACTAAATTAAAGTCTCCTTTTGTAGGTTAAAAATGTCCACTTTTATCCCCTGAAACCCGTAACGACACATTCCATTCGGACCAGAGGCCCTACTCTCAATCCCTCAATCTCACGCACGTCTGCAAATGAGTGCGAGTGAGAGAGATGGGTAGATCCGAATATACGGACAAAACGTTAGAGTACGGCCTCAGTGCACAGTGACTGGTAGGCCGTTCTTTCATCTCTTTCGCGTGCATTTCTGCTTATAGCATTCTGCCTACCGTGCTTAAATCGTGTCCCTACAAAACATATTTAAAGTAAAAATTATTTGTAAAGATTGATCTAGTTTTATAAAGAAGTCACGAGTCGTGAAAGTTCTAAAAGGAATGCCCCCCCATGGAATTTAGAACTCTAACGATTCGTGATTTCTCCCCACCTTATTAAAGTCTATTCAAATTAATTCATGCCACGGTGCAACCACCTACGCAAGTGTACCCCACGCTAGTACGAATCTGAATCATTAAATATTTTAGTTTTTTTTTAGCCTGTTTGAGTGTCCCACTGCTGGGCCCTTTTCTCCTTCTAAAGCTCTCTATCCTGTGCGCTATCTGTTCATCTTAATTTTATTTACGACATATTATTTTCGTTACAATTACCATATAACGGTCCGCTTCCAATGTTCGGGTTGCAGCTTATACCTCAGTATTTACATAGAGTGACTTCCTATCTGACTTCTTTAACCAAGTAACTGGGTTACGCGATACCTCCTGGTTGTCGGAATTTCGGGCTTTTCATTTTTTCGTATCAACTGTCGGTAAATTATTTTCAGTGATCGAAGGTTCGTATACCAAACAATTTCATAATAAATCTATTGAGAATTGAGAAGGTGTTTACTTGTTTGTTAGTCAACAACGCCTCGTGGAGCAGCTCGTTATGAAAGTGTGATAGAATATTGTTGAGTTTTGCGTCGAAAACAACTCGTGTCATTCCCCAGACATAATACAATAACATGTTTGCCGAAAATTAAATTGTCTCTCTATTATGGTTGGTGATGGTTTTCTATCGCCAGACTGTTTTATCATTCTAGCAAGTTATATTCAACATCCAGCTTCATTTTTAACCCTTTATTTTTTATTATTACTAGCTGTTGCCGGTGACTATGAGAAAAAAATATATAGCCTATGTGCTATAAAAGACTATCTATCTCAATGCCAAATTTCACTCAGATCCATTGAGCCGTTCTGGCGTGATTGAGTAACAAACATCCATACAAACGTTCACATTTATAATATTAGTACCCAAGGAGCTCAACGACACGCCGTACAATACCAAAGAAAGGACATTTGGGTAAATCGCTGATAAAATAATACTAAAACAATGTAGGTATTTGATAGAGTGCCTCATTCACCGATAAACCTAACGTATCTAAAATAAAAAGGTTTTCAATCAAGCTTTTCAACCAAAGGCTACAGAGATTTGGACAAAAGAGTCCATATTTAATTGAATAAGTATCCAATTGAGCAAAATCTTATTAGTTACGTTCTGTTCAATTTTATCAATGTTTCATCGGTCATCAAAGGGCACAGAAAAGGTCGAATAGTTTATGAGTTTAATGTTAAATCGAAGTAACAGTGCTTCGATTTTAGACTGGTAATAAAATGATGTAAATTAAAAATTTGACATAAAATGAGTGCTTAATAACATTGTATTCGTAGTACATTAAATCTTTAAACTATATAATCTTATTCAATCTGTTTATCATTTAAAATGAAAATTTGAAATTAATCAATTGAATTAATTAAAATAAATATACATATGTTGCTGTTGGAGACTTATCTGGATTAACGTCGCAGCACTGGTAATAAAATGACATAAATAAATAAAAATGCGTTTAAATAAATAATTTAAACGGTGGCATTTAAGCCTGTAACGTTACATTTTCCTTGTAGGTCCCTTTGAGGCGCGCGTGGAACACGAACGCGCCGTCGACACGGCCTGTCGTCATGAGACGGACGAGGACGGCGAGCTAGCCTATAGCCCGCCGTCCACAGGCCCGCGCCTACGGTGCCGGGGGCCACGTGGTGGCCCCCCACGCCCGGGGCGTCTCGTAGTAGTAGGAGCCAGAAAACTGTAAGGTCACACTGAGCAATCACCTACCGAACTTTCAGTCTGGAGGAGAGTACGGTTAAAATAATTTGTCACGGGGTTGAGATAAGAGAAAAATTTAAGAGAAGAATTTATTATTAATATACAACCTAACCTATATAGAGCCTACCTATATGGGCTGGAGCTATCTAATCCTAACTAGGCCAGAGTAGTACGGTCCTAAAGATGAAATGGAGAGAGGGAGAGCCAAGGGTTGTCAGACATCAGCCTTGGCAGCGGAGGGCCGAGGGACATCAGTCTTGAGTCTTCACCGCGGAGGGCCAAGGGACATCAGTCTTCTGTCATCGTAGCGGAGTGTCCAGGTTCTGAAGTCGCCGACCTCGGAGGGGTAGGTCGTAGGGAAAGGGCTAAGAACCACCAGCCGTCGGAGTGTTGTTGCTTGCTGCCGATAATGATGTTTCTGTAACACGGTGATAATATTTATCGACGGGCTTGTCCACATGGCGTCAGGAGTTATGACAGACGCCAGGGCTGGTCGTCGCCGGCTTGGCGACCCTCTGGAGGCGTCAAGGGTGAAAACGACGCGTATCTTTGTTTGCTATACCGACATAGCTTTGTTTCAATATGCCAGGAAGAGGAAACTGCCCCACCATCACCCGATAATTAAAATCACAAGACTTCTTGCCGACACGAGCACCAAAAGTAGACTCAAAATTCCACCACCTGGCTCTCGTCATCTCCAGATGATTGACATTTTATAATTTACAACATAATAAAAAGAAAAGATAATGATATCGATGTGATTTACCTATACGACCTACAACTAGCTCCAGCAATAAATTAAAAATAAAACTAGGCCTGTCACTCACTGACATTACTAAAGTAAACAAAGATTCAAGAGAGATAAAAATCTCCGTACGCCGGCTTCTCTGGCCTAGTTAGGGTTAGATAGTTCCAGCCCATATAGGTAGGCTCTATATAGGTTAGGTTGTGTCATCATCATCAGCATTTCAGCCGAAAGACGTCCACTGCTGGACATAGGCCTCCCCCAAGTGTCGCCACATTGACCGGTCCCGTGCGACTCGCATCCAACGGATTCCCGCAACCTTCACCAGGTTATCGGTCCACCTAGTTGGAAGTCTTCCAACGCAAAGTCTTCCGGTTCGCGGTCGCCACTCCAGAACTTTCGGCCCCATCGGCCATCCGTTCTGCGAGCAATGTGCCCTGCCCACTGCCACTTAAGTTTGGCAATTCTTCGGGCTACGTCGGTGACCCTGGTTCTCTTTCGGATGTCTTCATTTCTGATTCGATCACGCAAAGAAACTCCGAGCATAGCCCTCTCCATTGCCCTTTGGGTGACTTTAAGCCTTCTGATAAGGCCCATTGTAAACGACCACATTTCGGTCCCGTATGTAATCACTGGCAATACACACTGGTGGACTTTCGTATTGAGACTCTGCGGTAAGTTGGATGAGAAGATACGGCGCTGCTTCCCGAACGCTGCCCAGCCGAGTCGGATTCGACGATTGACCTCTGTCTCGAAGTTAGACCTACCTAACTGAACCGTTTGTCCCAGGTACACATAATCGTCCACAGCTTCGAGTGTAGTGTCTCCGATTTTAATAGGAGTGGGTGTTACATGGGCATTCAACATGACCATGGTTTTATCCATGCTCATTTTTAGCCCCACTCTTTCGGAAGCTCTATTGAGGTCATCGAGCATTGTACTGAGGTCCTCCATGGTCTCAGCCATGACCACTATATCGTCGGCAAACCGAATGTGAGTGATGTACTCGCCATTGACGGTGATGCCTAGCCCTCTCCAGTCCAGAACAGATCCTGCAGTGCAGCGGAGCGGTCCTCGGAGCAGTTAGGTTGTATATTAATAATAAATTCTCTTATCTCATACCCGTGACTAATTATTTTAACCGTACTCTTCTCCAGAATGAAAGTTAGGTAGGTGAGTGCTCAGTGTGACCTTACAGTTTTCTGGCTCTTACCAGGAAAATGTAACGTTACAATAAGCAGCTTACAGTTTTAAATATTGATTACTTAAATCAAAAGAGAATGGGCCTTGAAGTATAAGCATCTGTCCCAAGGTCCAATGCCATAAGATATACATAATTGAAAGAGCTTTTTAAGGAGAACCTTTGCTACTAAAACGATGAAGAATAAATACACACATCAAAAATGTCTAGGGATCAAGCATTTTTATGCGGATTTCTTGAGATTGAGATGTGGCTTTGTAATAAATTTATGATTTTATAAATTTATATGGATCCTTTTTGGTGCATTTCATAATTTGAATCAGGAACTCTCAATCAAATTCGAGTAAAAGATGAAAATAAGCTGTCAATATTTTCCCTATAAAAACATACAACGCATTGAAGACATTATTAGTGCTACTGTTTCCCTACTACTGATTAAAACCAACGTTATTATGGAGCGGCGACGTCATTTAAGCAGGGAAGAAATGCTCAGAGCCGTGGGAATGATAGAAGCTGGTTCCCGGCAACGTACTGTAGCTTTAGCTCTGAATACAAGTCAAAGTGTTATCAGTCGACTTTGGACACGTTACCGAAGCACTGGTACCGTGGCTGAGCGCCATGGAGGACGGTATCGCTGCACCACACGGAGACAAGACCGATACATTCAAATCTTAACTCGAAGAGCTCCAACAATAACCGCCATGATGTTAGCCGTGAGGCTTCATCACTCTTCAGGGAACTTAATTAGCGACCAAACAGTCAGAAACCGCTTGCATGAAGTGAACCTTCATTCCCGAAGACCGCTACGGGTACCACCTATAGCAATGCACAATCGTAGGATTCGATATCAATGGGCTCTTGAACACAGAAATTGGGCAGAAGAACAATGGCGTTTCGTGTGCTTTTCTGATGAGTCTCGTTTTGGTATGAGACCGGATACAAGACGTATACGACACTGGAGAACCCCTGGACGCCAACAGCGATTAAAATCCTGCCAGGAAGTCCATCCTTATAGTGGTGGAACCATCATGGTATGGGCGGGTATTTGGATCGGCGGAAGAACTGAGTTGATTTGGATCAGAGGCAACCTCAACGCTCAAATTTATGCTGAGACGATTGTATCAGACGTCATCGTTCCTCTACAAGTGCAAATCGGTCCCTTATTTCAGTTAATGCATGATAATGCACGACCGCACACCGCAAGAGTTGTAAGACAGACTCTCGCCGCAGCTAACATCAATGTCCTGCCCTGGCCTGCTCAGTCGCCAGACTTGAACCCGATTGAGCATGCATGGGATATGCTACAGAGAAGAGCTCTGCCGAATATGGAGGGTATCCAGTCGCAAGAAGACCTTTTTTTGTTGTTGCAACGAACATGGGCGGCCATTCCACAGCGTGATTTGGATGAACTCATTTTGAGTATGCCAAACCGATGTTCTTGTGTTGTTAGTGTTCGCGGTAGAAACACGGATTATTAATTGTTTAAGTTACCCAATAAAATTTTAAAGAAAACTGTTATTTCAGTCTTTTTTTAGAACTTTAATGTTAGTGGTTCAAATGTCAAAAATCCCTTTATTAGGAAAATGGCAAATTTCTTTATTAATGCAAAGGTGACTTGGTTTATCGTTACTGTGACAAACGAAAACACTTTATTTGATGAATCCTTAAAGAAAATTTTAATTAATATCAATCAGGAGAAAAGTTATTGCAAAAATATATGTTGATCCCTAGATACTTTTGATGTGTGTATTATAGTGACTATGGAGAATCACAGAAATCCCTTATAATTAAGATTTCTGTAATGGAGATCATTCTGGATTGGGTAATTGGCATGATTTTATTTATAAAAAAACACCAGTGGAAGCACCTTTATGATATGTGATAGTACATTTTTTACAATTAAAATAAGTGCAACTTGACTTAAATGAGGCAAACGACAGAACTGTTCGGGTCGGACAAGATCTAAAAGTTTGCGATTCGAGAAGAAGAAAACTTTTACGCCTACGTGTAAAAAAAAATTCGATCATAATGCAGCATTTACTTACATGGATATAGTGTTTACTGAAGAAAAAACTTAGTAGCTTTGAGACGTCTTGGAGTTAGCAATAAAAAAAATCTCGAAAACCAAAGAAGGTATTTAATGAGGCGAAAAAAGCTAAACTCGGCCATAAGAAAAGTGACTTGCCAAGAAAAGTTAAGCTTCAAGAAGTGAGGTATGCCGGAGTAAATTTGCTGTAACGAATATTAAAACGGGGAACTCTAATTTTTCTTTTTCTTTGAGAATTTCTTCAGTGGGTGGGTGACTTATTGTAATCGGTGGCTTTTATGAAACGTTTGTATAGTCTTTTATGTTTTTTTTTTCTTTTTGTTTAGTTACCAGCTCGTTAACGTCGAATGTTAGGTGGCTGAACCTTCAGAAAAGAAACAGAAACTCACAAAAAATATTTATAGGTAGAAAGTAGGTAGGTAGGCTTTTATTAAAACTTTCGAAAAAAAGTTATTTTTATTACAAACCCTTTATAAATTCCGTAACCCTACGCTTGTTTTGAGATTCACTGAAATTTAAGCTTGATTTATTGGTTGACAAAATTCATCAGTTTTATTTGAAATGAAATGATGTTCACTTTTGCAAGTAGGTTTTTACAAACACTTTTACACATCATTTTTTAAAAACTAGAGGGGGCCGGTGTTTCGGATCTGACTACTCTGAAAAGAAACAGCCGAAACAAACTTAGAGGTCATAGTCTCTTTTGAAGTCCAGCCACAATTTTGCTCAATTCACATGAGGACTATGCAGATTAGTGTCTGAGATGGTCTTTTGAAGAAAGAACCACACAGATTTGAGTGGACCTGTCCAGTCAGTGCAAGCATTTGTCACTTATCGTGTAGCTCGACTTATAACTCAAGGAGCTCAACGAAACGACGGACAATACCAAAGAAAGGACATTTGGGTAGATCGCTTATAGTACTCAAACTGCCGTATAGTGGGGAAAAAAAAATGTGAACCACATGGTCCTCACATTCACAAGTTAAATAATCAATATTGATACTGAACTCGATTCATTCTAAAGTTATGTTAGGTAAGCACGGTAGTCTTTCAAAAAACTTTTCTGGCTTTTTCCATTTAAAAATAACGAACACAATTTATATTCTTAGCATAAAAAATATTTACACGTCACACTTCATTTATTAAGGCACATCATCAAATATTCAATACACAAAACATCGCACATTTCACATCGCTTTACGATCAAGCAAAACCTTTTATAGGGATTTTTACAACCTTTTTAAAGCGCTCGATTTTATGTAAAATAAAAAAGAAGTCTTTTGCTTTAGGTTTTATGATCTCGATTATTTTGCTTGGGGTTATCTGTGAGGCATACAAAGCAGGAGCGGAGAGTGTATTTACAAAGCAAACGGGTTTCTGCAAACACATACTCGTAGCTCGCTTAGCGCTTCGCCTTAATTAAGTGCTTTGCGAACCACTTTAGTCAGTGACGTTCGCGCAAATGATTATCAGTGAAAACATTGGTGATGTTCGTTTGATCATGGTTGGTTGTGAAAAGTATGAATGCTTTTTTTGCTGAAAAATGTTGCTGAATGAAGTTGTACACTTCATGATCAAGCCCTATCCAGGGCTTGATTTGTCCCGAGATCTGGTCAGGTGAATTAGAAGTAACATCTTGTACATTTTCTTCAAAATAAGTCTGATAGATCACCTCAGAGTCCGTTGCTCATACGGCTGTGGCGTCGTACGTACGTGCGGTACGTGTTTTTTGTTTTATCAAATTAATAAAAAAATACGAAGATAAAATGTGTCAAAGATAATGAGTGGGGCTTGTGACGTCACATTCGAGTTATAAATGTACTCAAATGTGACGTCACACGAGTTTTCGACTCACTGTATCGTCTTCATTTTTTGTTTACGTGAAAAAAGAAAACTATGTGTCCAATATTTTATAGAAATCTACGTGACGGACTTATTAGATTTTTTTTGTCATCTACCCTATTATGCATGTAGGTAAAATAATAAGCTTCCTATTCCCACATGTAGCATAATATCACGGCTATACTGTACATTGCCGCATCGCATTATTCGAGTAGTTGTTATCCCAGCACATTAAATATACATCTACCACACAAGAATACTAAATATATTTCTATAGATATGTCTTTTACCTTTCAGTCATATAATTATGGTTTGTTCTACGAGATTATGCTTATATGCTCATAAATTGCTCGTCCACTATTTATGCGAAGACACTGCCTCCTAAGATACAGGATCTTCCTAGTTTAGGAGTCAGGGCTCAAATTTTGTATTGACTGTACTGTTATTCATCTCTCGCACACAACTTCTGTTTGCTAATTTTTCTGTACCCTAGTGACTGTTGTGTACTTTAATATGTGTCAAACTTGTATTATCCTAATAAAGACTTATTATTATTATTATTACGAAAGATGGATTTGGCCATCAACCAAATCAAAGGTCGTGAAGTTGTCTGGTCAAACTGTTACAATAATATTCGAAGCTCAAATAATTGTGCAGAATTGAAACAGATGTTGGGGATTATAAACTTCGTATCGTTGATTTGTAGAGCAAAACTAACAAACTGATCGTATTAAATCGTCGCAATTATTTTGCCAGTACTTATACCTATTGCTAGTCATGCTGTAAGCACATTTTTGTTTCAAGAAATCCATAATTGACTTTCCTTTACAATATTATCTTAAATAATGAATAATAATGGAGAAATGAGGGTGTGCTATTAGGTACACCTCTGCCAAACCCTTAGGGGATTACAGGCGTGATGTAATGTTATGTAAATAATAAAGTAGACTGGTACAAAATGCCGAAAGCAATAAATCCGCCTTTGTAAATCGTGCACGTGTGTTTTTCACATGTGCATAAAGTTTAAAATATATATAAAGGAGATCAAGTCTTAATACAAGGAAAAGTTATTTTAAGGACATAATTTTTTAGTAAGGGGTGCGTAACTAGGTCGAAAAGTTTTATCAACAAACCATGTTAGAAACATCTCAGCAAAACACCTTATCAAGATCCGACTTTATTTAAAGACGAGACCGGTATTAAAAACAACGTAAGAGAACTTTATACTACAAAGTTCAGCTTCAATCTTGCTCGAGAAACGCTGCGAGCGATGACGCCCATGATTAGGAGACCCCGGATACTCCTAAAACTATTCCAACTTGAGGCAATAAAAACAAGTCCACGAGTTTCCGACAAGTACCTACCTAGATTGGAATAGAAGAGTTCTAACTGAGGTGGTTCGTGTGACGTAATAAGGAATCTTCAGAACTAAGTGGGTTGTGTGTTTGTGTAGTTTTACAAAGTATTTTCAAAGTTTATAGAGTATATTTTTTTTTTAATTGAACTATAATACGGTACAAAGACGGACTAATCGCACCCAGTACCTCATGTTCAGTAGTCGCGCTTGCTACGAGACCAACGAGGCAGTCCCGACATTAACAGATGGTTCAGTATAATATCTTTCAAAATCTAAAAGATTTTTTGCCAAGCAGTTTGACAGAATAGGCCAATTAAAAAAATATATATTACATAATATTTATTTAAATGTCTTCGCCAGCTAATGACTCTCTCTTATTCTATGTCATAATTATGCCATTACTTATTAAAAATAAATAATTACTAACTTATAATAAATAATTAATAAATAACCATGATGTTCGGTCGCCAAAGCATTCCAGGCAAAACCTCAAATGTTCCTATTTACGTCACTCTCCTTTCCTAGTTTCAATTTAGGCCAGCTTTTCTAGTTTTTGTAGACAGCCATTTACCGCACTTGATAAAATTATATACCACTTGAAACTACTACTAGACCCTCGCAAATAAATTGGTCGGGCTTTAGCCACAAAAACGATTTATTTAAAGATCAGAAAATACTTTTCAAATCAACGATGAGGTTTTCTCAAGAGCAAATAAGCTAGGCAATAAAATAAATTTCTGCAGCACTGCAGAAAACTAATGCAATCTCTAGTAGGAAACCAACCAAATGGTTGAAAATCTAACAAATAAGAGCGTAAAATGTAGTGACCTACATCCCGTTCCTTCACCTTAATGACTTACAAAAATATTTTAGCGTACCTAACCTACAAAAAATTCTAGATTCAATACATATTTTCGTATAACAATGGAACACAAAGAGTGTAATAGAATCTTAACGAAGCCGAAAAGCACTTATTCTCCTCGTCATTTTGTTTTAAACCATATCTGGGAACATTCTAGTTATTATATTGGGGGTCAAAGTTTCAACTTTTTCACAAAAGTTTTTTTTTTAATACAAGTTTATAATGTTCGATTTTTACTTTAAACACTTTCACAACCCCCGTACTATTCAATCCATCCACCAGCACAATGTTTTGAGCGCGTTACATCGAGTTCTACTACAAAACGTGAATTTTACCCCAAAAAAAAAAGTCGTTTTCCAGCAATAATTTTTGCGTAAAGTTACATATTTTGATGTACGGAATGCTTGGTTGACGGCTTCGTGATGAGTCTGCTTACACCCTTTATAAATAGTGATAGTAGAAAACTGCTATTCAGCTATTAGATATTTAAACTTTTTGAAGAAAAGCCGCCATTTGTGAAGTTATGTTTCTTTGGTAACAATAATTGTTTTCATTTGTTTTGAGTCGCACTTAAGGTATGTACACTGTATACTGTAATTAATATCCGTCTGTGTAACTATCTACTTTATACAAAATCTATTTTGTTTAAAAAAACAAATAATTATCCTGTAAATACAATGCCTTCATACAGGTAATCCTATTCGGGAAACTGTCTACCATATCGTTAAGAAGTATTAAATGTATATTTACGAAACGAGAACTTCGAAGTTCTGTCAATCATCGCCAGAACAAATTTCTTTTCGATTCTGACAGACGTAGATCCAATCGCAAAGATATTGGTATGAGAATATTTTTAAAAGTTTTCTAGGTCGCGATTTTAGGCAGTATTGGATATTATAGTACCTAAATCGTGCCCTATTTCTAGAAAAAAGGATAGGTTTATAGGAATTAGGTTTATGAAATTGTTTATTTGAAAGATTCCGATAATCTAGAGAATTTGTAACTTTACTTGTACCTCTGAAAATATTTATCATTGTTCCGAATAAATACATAAATTTAAAAATTGTAACACACGCAAAAACCCATTGTATTCACTGTGTACCAGTAATAAATCCAATTTGAAACACCAATAAAAGTCTATAACGTTATAAAAGTCACTCAGCAAAAATTTGCGTTTTTAATTCGGTCGACAGGTCGATAATAATTGGTTATTTCACCGAAAACGACAATCGGCGTGAATTCCGGCTGCACTCCATTACGTATGCAATTGATACGTGTTTATAAATTCAATTAAGTAAGGCCCTTGGTTTACTCAATACTGTCGCGTTGAATACCCCATTGATCTCGTGAAACGATGTGACTGTTGAACGGCTAAAGTGCAATTGGGTTTTTATTTAGGAATTTCTGAGTAACAGCCTTTTTTTTCGGATGGGAAATCATCAAATGACTCCTCCCGCTCTGGGCGGAGCAGTAGGGAGTGTCAGGCTTTTACTGACTAAAACACATTCATCTTCGTTCTTAGCCCTTTGTGTTCCAGGGCCGCCGTATCTCTTTCGAACAGTCCCGCAGCCCCGGCTAGCATCGACCCTTGCGGACCCCCTCCTTTTTTGCTGACATCTCTTTGAGGCGCGCATGGAACACGAACGTGCCGTCGACACGGCCTGTCGTCATAAGACGGATGGAAGACGAGCTAGGCCATTGCTCACCGTCCTCTGAGTAACAGCCTGAAGTTTGGAAGCTGGTGGTATAATACTCTCGTGTCACGGAATGTACGTCAAGCCATGTTCAATTCGTCAAGCGGATTGTCACGCCAATAGTCCATAAGAGTGAGGGCAGAGAGAGTACACCTGTGTTTGTTTATGCACTTGTGCAATATAATATTTCCTGCATCGAAGGCTAGTCTCTGACTCTCCGTTGAGGTTCTAATCCAAAATCGAAAACAGAAGGACTCAAAACATACAACAAAAACTATTTAAAAATATAAATAAATTGCTCTCTTATTGCTGGTATCGGGTCCAAGCTACCGGTGTATAGGGTTCCAGAGACAGGAACCTCTCTACAATGCAGGCTGTATCGAAGAGTACCTACTGATTTTGATCCAACCGCCTAGCGAGAGCTTCGAGCGATGATCGCCGAGATTCTTGTCCATGACTCCAATGGCTATAACGACAGAGAACTATGTATTATTTATACTATCGAAATATCTCTGAATACAGCTGCTATCGGTGTTCACGGAATATCGAATGTAAGCTTTACTGGTTTATCAATGAGGAGCAAAATGCATTGTTAGCTTAAAGTACCCGTAAACTTGTGTTATGTTGTGTTAGTCATAGCACTTATAGGCATTATATTCAATACTGATCCTCATAGTTACCTATATGTCCGTGAATGTCCGCTGATCAATGTAGGGTTTGTTTATAATGCATTTATTTACATACTACTATCGCTTAGAAACTGTTATCGTTATATTGTTCTAAACTTTTGACAGAATAAATTATTTTACCATACATTTACATAATTATGAAATAATTAGCGATAAACATACTAATTAAAACAATCTTTCTTTTTATGCCAATCAGTTACACAACAGCTACTTTACATACATTTACAAAAGCTTTGCCTAATTAAAACAAAATACCGCGACCTCAAATTCATAACATTAAATAAGAATGTAACATATTTCAAAATTAATAATTAAACCTCAGCCAATAATTGCCAACCTCTGTCTTTTTCCAGCACCGCATTAGCTAACAAGACTGGTTGAAATGTTAATATACTACACAAGACTCGAACGTATTCGTGTCAGAACAAACAAAGGGACTTCTGACACAGAATAGATAGTTACAGAAGATCGTTTACTTTCAACGTGCGAATATGCACACACACACATAGACACGCTTTACGTACAAAGAATGCAAGCACACGCGCGACTGGCATTTGTTTTGAGTTTGCCGTTCGCGTTTCTATGTGTCCGTGCGCCAGTTCTTGCCCGCTGTATTAACCTAACCTTCTGTATCTATCTACTCAGGCCCCTGACGTCGTCGGCGGAATGTAATTAAACGCTCTGAAGACGTTGATTCCATTCATACGAACCCTTTCAAGGTTCAGGAGTGACGTTGATTTTACTTGTAATAACATTTTGTATTGGTATTATTATAAAATTTAAGTAGGAAGTATGAAAATATGTGAGCAAAATTTTCTAGGGACGGAAATAAAATAGAAATTCAACTCTCTTTTACCAGATTCAATAAGTAATCAAAGCCTTTCAGTATTGTAGAATATTAAGTAGAAAAACAACTATTTAATAGGTATTGCACGAGTAGGAGGTAATGATATACTCCTCCCAGATCTCTAGATCGTGTTGGATAATCACCCCATCGGACAATGAGGTTGAAAAACAGAGAATGCACCTGTGTTAACGCATACACCTTTGCACTGTAACATATTCTGAAAACTTAAGTAATTTTTTGTTGAGATTGAACACCGAGTGACCAAAATTCGATCATTAGGATATTTTTAGGTAGCTGAAAAAAACCCTTCAAAACAGTGACGTAGCAGAGAGTATTTGGTTTAATATTGTTGGTTGCCCTTGAGTGTAAACATACACCGAGGATCTCCAAGATTTCGTGACTAAGCATTTCTGTATTGTGAAGAAAATTAATGATCCATCGGATATGTAGAGCAGCTGTGATACGAATGGCCTTGTGCATCTCCCACAAGAGATAATATCTCAGATATCCCGGAAGAAATTACTTTATGTACTCTGGAAGCCATCAATCATGAGGCAATTGTGTTGTGATCGACGGAATGTTGTAACATTTGATACTGATTATGCTTGTTTGACCTTCAGGGGTTAAGATTTTGTTGTAGCTTTTACCCCAGGCAATGAATACTGATATAGTCCCGAAGCTTCTCTTTCCGATTCTGAAACTAGATACACACATCAAAAATGTCTAGGGATCAAGCATTTTTATGCGGATTTCTTGAGATTGAGATGTGGCTATGTAATAAATTTATGATTTTATAAATTTATATGGATCCTTTTTGGTGCATTTCATAATTTGAATCAGGAACTCTCAATCAAATTCGAGTAAAAGATGAAAATAAGCTGTCAATATTTTCCCTATAAAAACATACAACGCATTGAAGACATTATTAGTGCTACTGTTTCCCTACTACTGATTAAAACCAACGTTATTGTGGAGCGGCGACGTCATTTAAGCAGGGAAGAAATGCTCAGAGCCGTGGGAATGATAGAAGCTGGTTCCCGGCAACGTACTGTAGCTTTAGCTCTGAATACAAGTCAGAGTGTTATCAGTCGACTTTGGACACGTTACCGAAGCACTGGTACCGTGGCTGAGCGCCATGGAGGACGGTATCGCTGCACCACACGGAGACAAGACCGATACATTCAAATCTTAACTCGAAGAGCTCCAACAATAACCGCCATGATGTTAGCCGTGAGGCTTCATCACTCTTCAGGGAACTTAATTAGCGACCAAACAGTCAGAAACCGCTTGCATGAAGTGAACCTTCATTCCCGAAGACCGCTACGGGTACCACCTATAGCAATGCACAATCGTAGGATTCGATATCAATGGGCTCTTGAACACAGAAATTGGGCAGAAGAACAATGGCGTTTCGTGTGCTTTTCTGATGAGTCTCGTTTTGGTATGAGACCGGATACAAGACGTATACGACACTGGAGAACCCCTGGACGCCAACAGCGATTAAAATCCTGCCAGGAAGTCCATCCTTATAGTGGTGGAACCATCATGGTATGGGCGGGTATTTGGATCGGCGGAAGAACTGAGTTGATTTGGATCAGAGGCAACCTCAACGCTCAAATTTATGCTGAGACGATTGTATCAGACGTCATCGTTCCTCTACAAGTGCAAATCGGTCCCTTATTTCAGTTAATGCATGATAATGCACGACCGCACACCGCAAGAGTTGTAAGACAGACTCTCGCCGCAGCTAACATCAATGTCCTGCCCTGGCCTGCTCAGTCGCCAGACTTGAACCCGATTGAGCATGCATGGGATATGCTACAGAGAAGAGCTCTGCCGAATATGGAGGGTATCCAGTCGCAAGAAGACCTTTTTTTGTTGTTGCAACGAACATGGGCGGCCATTCCACAGCGTGATTTGGATGAACTCATTTTGAGTATGCCAAACCGATGTTCTTGTGTTGTTAGTGTTCGCGGTAGAAACACGGATTATTAATTGTTTAAGTTACCCAATAAAATTTTAAAGAAAACTGTTATTTCAGTCTTTTTTTCGAACTTTAATGTTAGTGGTTCAAATGTCAAAAATCCCTTTATTAGGAAAATGGCAAATTTCTTTATTAATGCAAAGGTGACTTGGTTTATCGTTACTGTGACAAACGAAAACACTTTATTTGATGAATCCTTAAAGAAAATTTTAATTAATATCAATCAGGAGAAAAGTTATTGCAAAAATATATGTTGATCCCTAGATACTTTTGATGTGTGTATTAGTCCGGTATCAAATAGCTAATTATACTTACCTATATCCTTTATATAGGTGTTTACGAAGAATGCTTATGAGACTCACATCTTGCAAATGAATCATGGATCTAAAACCGCTCCTAAGCGGGAGAAGTCATTTGATGATGTCCCATCCAAAAAAAAAAAATTAAAAAAATTTCTAAGTCGTCAACGCTAAAGGATCTAAAACATCGCTCTATAATAAAAATGTGTATTGTTTGCACAAACTAACTAAACTAGATGGGTATTTAATTTCTGCAATCGTGTTTCCGAAACTGAGAGCGATAATCTTATCGCTCCCAGATGACATACATATTATGGATGAAGCTGCAGAATCAAGTTTATGATATCATCCAAACAAAAGAGGAAGCTGCAGAATGGAGAAGGTCTCAAAACTTTGACATTTGTTGCACATTTAACAGAAATAAGAAAAATGGAAGGAAATCAGTGATTCTTAGAGAACAGTGGAGAGACAACTTTAATGTCAAAAAGCAAAGTATAACGCGAGCAAAGCGCTATTGACGCGCGCCTTGCATGCACTGAATGACACTGCTAAAAGGATTGATCTATTTACCTGCTCTCTGAATAAATTCACAAAAACAATATCGTATGTGTTATGTTGTTTAAAATAGTTATATTATATAAGATAGTTTAATTAAGGACCACGCTAACGCATAAGGAATTCCCTGTAATGTTATTAGTGTTTGTGATAAATTAATAAATGACTTCGTTTTATGACTAAACAATTTTTTTTCTTGTTAGCCTATTATGTGTCCCACTGCTGGGCAAGAGATTTAATAGAACTATGTGCGTTATGTAAAACTCAGTTAAATTCATCGTATTAGCATTAGAAAGAGGTTATTTAACACAATGTATTAAATTAGATTACAACCAAATCTATTTATGGCACATGGATTTATCTTATATTCTTATAGGATAACAACAGATACTTGTTACAACGTTGACTACCCGATTGGCGCAGCGGTACTGAGGCTGCCTTACGTTCTTAGGGTCCCGGGTTCGAATCCCGGTAGAAGTAAATGTTTGTGTGATGGCATGGACATTTGTTTTCGAGTCATGGATGTTTATATGTATAATAAGTATATATTTAGAAACGAAAAGTATCTATGTAGTATATCAACTATCTGGTGCCCACGACACAAGCCTCGTTGCTTAGTGTGGCACTAGATGGCGCTGTGTGTAGTGTCCGGCGATATTATATTTACTTAAAACTTTTCCGACAAATGTTTATTCGCAAAGTTATAAAAAGTCTATTTCTAAACATAAATAATTGATTACATCAACACGATAAACTTTCCATAGCTCAATATGAATATTAAATAGAGATCGGTGAATGAACGGAGCTTGAGCCAATCATCTTAAGTAAGCGATCCCAGCTTTGCGCGTTGCAGATTGTGAATGATTAATCGAGAAAGATCTACATTTTTCTAAAAAAAAAGCTCAACAAATTGAAGTGCAATTGATATTGCATGAGATCAATCTAGCTGTAACTTGTGACAAAAAAGTTTGGTTGAATAACATCTTAGATCTTGTAAAATAGAGCTAATTTACAAAAAAAAAATAGGTAAGTTTTTATAGCATAATCAGCCCAAATATTCTCACTGCTGGGACATTGGTCTCCTTTCTATGAAAAGGACTGGGCTACCAGCCGCCAGCGTCCGTTACGTCATAGATCTCATAATATCTTCGAGTTTTTGGTTCTAGGACAATATGGATTTCCTAACAATGATTTCCTTCACCGTTTTGAGAGCAGTGGTGATGAAATGAATGAATCAAGGTAATGCGCCTGCTCATCGTCTGGTTTCAAACCCACGACCTATTCCACTAACAACTATAAGTCGAACCATTAGGTACCATTGGGTCACGGTGAGTTAAATTAAATTTCAGACAACTGTGGGAAATTTTTTCGGAGCTTTTTGGTAATCAAACGGATTGACATTAATGAAAATTATTTTAATGCAATGAGAGCACAGACAATCCTTCTTTTTTTTCGATTGGGAAATCATCAAATGACTCCCCCTCGCTCTGGGCGCGGAGCAGGAGGGAGTGTCATACTTTTTACTGACTAAAACCCATCCATGTTCCTTTATCGCCCTTGTGTTTCGGGGCCACGGTATCTCTTTCAACCAGTCCCGCAGCGCCGGCAGGAGCACAATCAATCCTAAAAACCAATTGAAAAAAGTGCTTATAATAGAAGTCCAAAGACATCATATAACATTACAATGTCAATTTGCTCTTAGATCATTGGAATAAGGTCGAATAAGAACGATTTACATCAGGGCATAGGCTGAATTCCTCCCTTGGGATAACCTATTATCCGAAGGGAGCAATTCAGCCTATGACACTCGAGGATAATATAGCTTCCTGTTAGTGAAATAATTATCGGATTCGGACCAGTAGTTCCGAAGATTAACCCTTACTTAACTTTAACTGACTTTAACTTGAACTTAACCTTACTAACTCTACCTCTTTACTAGTAGTAAAGATATTTAAATTATTTACCGAGAAACGGCCACATGAACTGTAAGAACAACAAGGTGAAAAGCTCACGTAATCCATTAAATAGAATGATACCCACATTAAGTTGTCACAAGAAAAGTCTTCTAAGAAAAAATAGCTTAACGGAATAATGTTTTATTTATCACAAACTTTATTACATAGAAACTTTATACGGTATTTAGATCCAAGCCGAGACTTTCGTTTCACTTAAAGCCAAGTCACACATAAGTCTTTGTTATAGTGACAATTTGAATCCTTAGGTTAAATCAAAAGGATTTGGCTGAAACTAATAGTGCTCTGTGGACACATACGATGTTAGTGTCCGAAAATAAATTCAAGTGGAAAATAAACCGAGTTTTGTTACTACTGGCTGTCCCTCAGCGTAATTGTGGGTTAAAAAATGCACATGGAAGACAGGTTTTGAGAATAGAATTTTGTTTTTAAATATTGTTCTATAAAAAAAAAAACACTTTTATAGATAAGTGTGTTTATCTTGTATGTATGTTTGCTTATTCACGCGCCTCGTTCGCGTGGGGCTTGGTTATTATCTCACGGGATCGTACTACTCTGGGTTGAAAAGTATTATATGTGTGAATCTAGGTTACAAACTACATCTGTGCCAAATTTCACCCAAATCCGTTAAGTAGTTTTAACGTGAAAGAGTGACAAACCTCCATATACACATCTATCCTCACGAACTTTCGCATTCTTAATAGTTTCTCTCTTTTCCCTGATTTCTTCATTTAAGTTACAGTTAAAACCCGTTTTTAGTTAAAACGCGTTTTCCTTAGTTAAAACTACACACATCAAAAATGTCTAGGGATCAAGCATTTTTATGCGGATTTCTTGAGATTGAGATGTGGCTTTGTAATAAATTTATGATTTTATAAATTTATATGGATCCTTTTTGGTGCATTTCATAATTTGAATCAGGAACTCTCAATCAAATTCGAGTAAAAGATGAAAATAAGCTGTCAATATTTTCCCTATAAAAACATACAACGCATTGAAGACATTATTAGTGCTACTGTTTCCCTACTACTGATTAAAACCAACGTTATTATGGAGCGGCGACGTCATTTAAGCAGGGAAGAAATGCTCAGAGCCGTGGGAATGATAGAAGCTGGTTCCCGGCAACGTACTGTAGCTTTAGCTCTGAATACAAGTCAGAGTGTTATCAGTCGACTTTGGACACGTTACCGAAGCACTGGTACCGTGGCTGAGCGCCATGGAGGACGGTATCGCTGCACCACACGGAGACAAGACCGATACATTCAAATCTTAACTCGAAGAGCTCCAACAATAACCGCCATGATGTTAGCCGTGAGGCTTCATCACTCTTCAGGGAACTTAATTAGCGACCAAACAGTCAGAAACCGCTTGCATGAAGTGAACCTTCATTCCCGAAGACCGCTACGGGTACCACCTATAGCAATGCACAATCGTAGGATTCGATATCAATGGGCTCTTGAACACAGAAATTGGGCAGAAGAACAATGGCGTTTCGTGTGCTTTTCTGATGAGTCTCGTTTTGGTATGAGACCGGATACAAGACGTATACGACACTGGAGAACCCCTGGACGCCAACAGCGATTAAAATCCTGCCAGGAAGTCCATCCTTATAGTGGTGGAACCATCATGGTATGGGCGGGTATTTGGATCGGCGGAAGAACTGAGTTGATTTGGATCAGAGGCAACCTCAACGCTCAAATTTATGCTGAGACGATTGTATCAGACGTCATCGTTCCTCTACAAGTGCAAATCGGTCCCTTATTTCAGTTAATGCATGATAATGCACGACCGCACACCGCAAGAGTTGTAAGACAGACTCTCGCCGCAGCTAACATCAATGTCCTGCCCTGGCCTGCTCAGTCGCCAGACTTGAACCCGATTGAGCATGCATGGGATATGCTACAGAGAAGAGCTCTGCCGAATATGGAGGGTATCCAGTCGCAAGAAGACCTTTTTTTGTTGTTGCAACGAACATGGGCGGCCATTCCACAGCGTGATTTGGATGAACTCATTTTGAGTATGCCAAACCGATGTTCTTGTGTTGTTAGTGTTCGCGGTAGAAACACGGATTATTAATTGTTTAAGTTACCCAATAAAATTTTAAAGAAAACTGTTATTTCAGTCTTTTTTTCGAACTTTAATGTTAGTGGTTCAAATGTCAAAAATCCCTTTATTAGGAAAATGGCAAATTTCTTTATTAATGCAAAGGTGACTTGGTTTATCGTTACTGTGACAAACGAAAACACTTTATTTGATGAATCCTTAAAGAAAATTTTAATTAATATCAATCAGGAGAAAAGTTATTGCAAAAATATATGTTGATCCCTAGATACTTTTGATGTGTGTAGTTTTTAATAACTGCCTAGTTAGAACTAGTATTAACTGCTTTTAACTGAATAAACAGGTGTTATACTGTAACATACACTACGCAACATAACAATTTTGTGCATTTTTATTTTCATTAGAAAACCCGACAGACTGGACACAACCTTTTGCGCACCTATGTTACGAACATTTGATAGCATAAATGTTTATTTATAACAACGAAATCAGGGTCTAGAATTCTATTCTTCGACGCAGACAGCTAAAATCTCAATATTCCTGCAAAGTGATGCGTAATAAAACACACCACTATTCTGTTGAACCTGCTTCCTAAGTGTTAGGATATTAGATTAAAGTTTGTTTCAAGAAGAGTTAGGATCCTCACTATTGGCTTTTTTAAAAACGACAACTCAAACAAGCAATTTGCAGCCTTATTTTCTGTAAGTTAGAATGTATTGTAGCTGCAACAATAAGTTTGCAGTCTTGATGGGCTAGCTTTAAACCCGGGTTTAAAGGAAAGTGAGTATGAGCATTTTAAAGCAAAGAATCGATTACTGAGCTTTTGATATGGTTATCTGGAATTTTGCTAGAGAGCACTAAATAATTTATTAGGAAGCCAACATCACTTCAAAGTTTAGCTGCTGATCGCGAGATTTTCGGTAATAATTTAACTACGAAGTGAAGGGTAAAACTTCACTGAAAATTAGGTGCATTATGAGTCATTTCACCATTTTGTTAACTTCTGACGCTCGTTTTGTGCTAGATACGCTGTACTTTCTCCTTACAGTGAATGTCCTGTAATACCATAAATACTGACTATTTTCAAGTAACAATATATAAGCCAAGATTCCGCTTATGTTTTGGCTTACAACGAGGCTTTCATGATATTAGTTTAGGTGGATAGTATGGATTTGATCTTACCTACTAAAAACGTTTAAAAACAAAAACCTACACGCTGTAATAGGCTTGTCGACAGAAAAAAATTAGTCTGTCAGAAAGATTATCAAAAAAATTGACCCGTTTTTTTTTTTGTTACATAAACCAAAGTTGACGAAGATACGATGCTTTTAAAATTCTCAATTCGTCACGTCACGCGTTTTATCTTTGTCAATATTCATTGATTTACAAAAACAAAAAATACTTGTCCGTTATTTTCCAATTCTCTTACTGACGGACTAAATAGATTAGAAATTTTTTGATACTGTCTTCATGCCTATTTCACACCAATTTCCCAGCTGACATTTTCAACGCCCCTTGTTTTGATGAACTAAGGAAAGGTCACCGATAACGAATGGGCTCATCCCTTATCACACTCGACCCGTCCCATGGGAGGTGATTAAGAGATTATACCCTTATGAACCGTATAGATAATACACCCAACTATAACACCAGGCTAAAGTAAATATCAACACCTGTAAATTATTGTACGATTAATGGAGAACCTGGAGGAACTCGTTGCTAGTTTAATATCAGCCGCTTAGATCGATTTGTAGGTTAAGCCGGGCTTGCCTAAGTTGGTCCGTGGATGGGTGACCACCCATCACATACCGAGTTTCTGCCGAGCCTCGAAAAGCGCGATAAGCCATTGGTTGGTTGACCCCAACATAGTTAGGAAAAGGCCAGTCAGATGATGATAATACAAGCTGATATCCGCAGCCAACTCCGCGAGAAACTCTGAAATAAATCCACGGGAACCTTCAACAATGAAATATTTTATTTTAATCTATTTTAAATATGACATAATTTATCAGCGAAATAAAAGTCAGATGATGATAATACAAGCTGATATCCGCAGCCAACTCCGCGAGAAACTCGGAAATAAATCCACGGGAACGTTCAACAATGAAATATTTTATTTTAATCTATTTTAAATATGACATAATTTATCAGCGAAATAAATACCTTACTGCTTCGAATCATATGCGCTAAATAATTGTTACTGATGTGCGGTTTTTTGTTCGTTACTGCTTAATGTGTCTATTTGTACTTATGTGTGTTTATAGTCTGGTCAAGACATCATTGTCATCATCATCAGCCTATAATGTTCCCACTGCTGGGACACGGCCTCCTCTCAATGAGATTGAGATGAGGGAGATGGAGACGGGTCAAGACATGCAAGGTAACAAAAATTCAAACAAGACCACAATAGATCGTGGAACAGGCTTACCGAGAAAACCACCAAGTACACTACTTCACCGGTAGCGTGTAAACGTGAAGAAAACAACCTTTTCAACTTTTTGAATAGCTATTATCTCAGTAATGGTGATTCTTAGAAAAAAGTGTAAAATCAATTATGATAGATGGCATGGTCTAAAATTTTGTTGAAATATAATGTTTGCTGAAATTTATTTATGATTATAATTAAATGAAAAAAACACATGACCTGAAGTTTTTTTTTTACAAAGGTCGTATCTATGGGGAATTTTCACATTTCATTTGTAAATGAGTTCCCAACATTAGTACCCAACTTTAGCTCCATGCGAATTGTTGTAACCTTACCCCTATTTTCTGAACTAACTTGACCGAACTATTATGCTCGTTTATTTTGTTGATAGAAATCAACAACTTATGGAACTAAATAATGTGAAGTAGATTAACAGTAAACTAATAAAACGCATGAATACCTAATAAGGAAAAGTCACAACGTTAAAAAAGCGAGGATTTTCAAACGAATTCAACAAATCAAATTCCTTTCTGTTACGGCGAATGATTTTTCAAATGGTGACAAAAATTAACTCGGCAGCTACAAATCTCTGTAGCAATGGTCGCACCAGTGCTGATCTAATTCCGCTCATGTTATTTAAGGATTCACACTTTCGAAGCGGTTTTAGCTAAAGAAAAATCTGGAACTGTTTTGAGGAAAAGGGGTTTATAAGCAAACATTGAGTAATAAAATTTCGTGTATTTTGAAACAATGGTGTCGAATCTGTTGTGCACAAACTAAACTTAATTTAGGCTATTTCTATCTTTTTCTCTCTAATAAAACGAGAAAGAGACGGACTCAAAACTCAAACTCAAACTCAAACCATTTATTTCAATTAGACCATTATGGCACTTTTGAAAGTCAAAAATACAAAAAAACAAAACAAAGCTACAGTCCCAGACACAAGACATAATAACTTAAGCACTGTAGTTGCCCATTCCCTAGCGTAGATCTCTATGGAGAAGAACGGGCAAGAAACTCCATGGACACTCTTTTAAATCAAAATATTGTTACAAAATCTTGGTTACATCATTCATGTTGAGATTATAGATATATGTGAGAACGATGTAGGAAGACGTGCACATTATGAGCGTCCAGAGTAAAACATTAAATCAACAAATTAAAAATAAAGTAATTAAAATGAGCCGTGGCAGCTAAGAGATGACCAGTCCCAACTGACAGCGCCCGATCACGAACAAGACGCGTGTATCGGCGCCATTCAACTCAACCAAAGGGAACTAAATGACCCGACACACCCGCCACCATCAGCGAGACATTTGAGTGAGCATGACTTTCTCTCAGCCACCAAGGCATATTCAAGTCAATGAAAGATAACTAAATGCAAATGGTAGCTTAACAATACATGGTCCTCACATGTGCTGTGCAATTATACAATACTAGGAGATGGAATCTATACAAAGCAAAGATACTTTTACAATCTTCTGCAGCTAGCACAATAATTTGCCCAATTAGTTTTCCCCTATGGTTGTGGAGCAGGACCAGCATTGAGCCAAGCATTTTTATCATCAATGTAATCCACCAACTTATAATATGCTTGCCTACATAGGACGTAATTTAGAGCTGTCAAATTTAGTTGGAACTAATATTTCCATACAAATGTTTTTACGTGCACCCTGCACGTGAAAACATGTCGACTAAAAACACGGCGAAGCGCAAGGCATAAACTAGTTTGACATCTCTAACTTAGTTCATAGCTATAGCCGTCCTTTTCTCGCACTGCCTTTTAGTAAAAGATAGCAATAGCGTAAATTAAGTTTAGTTTGTGCACAACAGAATCGACACCAATGTCTATTTTAAATTGAATAAACGTTTTTTATTATGTATATTCTTTTATTTAGGTGTTGTGGGAGTCCCAAAACAAACAGAAACACATTTTTGTTTTATACCCAAGGTTAAAAATTCTAGAACACCACGTATCACGACACCCCTTCTGTTTTTTCATTTAGGTTTATACTCACATACATTATCACGCGTGCCATTTGCGACTACAACGCACCTGAGCTTTTCAAAAGACATCGCCAATAATATTGATGTATGACCGTCTAGGACGGTTGGGACGCTCTGACAAGAGATTCAAACTAAAAGTTGTTTGCACTATCAAGTAATCCTCGCATGAATTTAAGCTCTAAACTTCAGCAGGCTAGAAACCACTTTTGATTACAATCTACGTAGTCACATCCAAATACTAGTTTCAAAACTAAGCTGACTACTCTGTAAAGTTAACTCCATAAATGCAATCTCACTATTGTAGGCACTTCTAACTCGCTGTTACTCGTCGTTTCACATGCTATCTAAGAAATTATTAATTTAAATTATTATGCATGTGCGAAGATTAAATGTGATCATGATTTGATGATTGTACCATCTTGCTGATTTCGGCCACAGTGACTGCATAAGACGACTTTTTAAACTGAAGAGCTTGAGTGTTCTGCTCTGTCATGGGATCTCATGTGATGAGTATCGTCCAATGTTGGGTAACATTGGCCGAGTAATTCCGATCACCAAACTGTCAGATGGATTGGTTGTAAATATTCGTTTGCCGCTTTCAGCGGATGATTTTGATATGGTTTTATTAAATGATTACAAAGTTCTTGTAGATCGATAACAGTTACTTCTATTTGAAGTATGCATTTCTTACAAATTTATTTTTGTTTAAATTCTATCATCTGTCAAACCCATACAAACAAAAAAAAATCGACGAATTCCGCCCATTCACAAACTGAACCTAAGTTTTGACCCTTCCGATTTTTTGGCCAAGTTTGAAAGCAATCGGTGCATAATTGCGACCTGTTGAGTGTGGCTAAATTTTACTTGGCGCCCCACATACCAACATACATACATACGTATACATATATACATATATTAAAAATTTTAACCAGCGGTTGATTTGAGCTCTAAGGGTCATTCATAACTAGACCCCCTATGGTGAAATTTTCGGGAAAACTCGACTTTAGGTGCAAGACCAATAGGTACATTTTTCTGACGAAATCTACCTAATATACCATAATTTACAAGGTATATAGAACAAGATGGGTACCTGTCTAACAAAAGTGAATCAATACTCCCCAAGGTATACAACAAGATGTAATTAGGTTTTATTATGAGTAACATTCACAAGTTCGTAAGTACAAGTAGAAGTAGATATTCTAAGTTGACAGTTATGTCAGAACACCATTTCACGATAAATTATAGTCAGCAATGCGTAAGATGCGTGATGTTGAAACAAACATTCAAAATCACAAACTATAATAATTTACAAAAGATTTTTTATTAAATATAGTCAGAGATAGCAGTCTAAACTGCAGCTCACCTTAAATAAAAATAAAATAGAATTTAACGTAACATTCAAGTTGTTCACGGACTGATTCGCGCGGCTCGGAATTAATATGCAGAGCCGAATGCGAACCTTTACTTACGTAGATAGTGTGCGCAAACCATTATATTAACGGGCTTACTATAGGAATTGTTACTACCTGAGAATATTATGGAATTGTTTTATTCTACTTCGTTATTCTAGCGTTGTTTTAGTTTCTGTAGAATTGAATTTCCACTTGGCCCTATTAGGTTCTAAGACGGTCCGGACTCTACCCGAGCGGAGACGAGCGGTGATGTGCGAAGCGGAGAGAATACAAGATGCGTAAGAACTCGGGTGTATCCACCAACGCTGTACGGAGATGTGCAAAGTGGTGAGGAGAGGACATGTGCACCTCTCACCGCACGCCGCTCACAGCACACCGCTTACGTCTTTCCTCGTTTCCGCTGTGCTTGGCCGACGAGTGTGGAGGCTGGCCTCAACAATTACGAGACATCTCCTAGACTCACTCCTCAACCGTTTCCACTAACGCTAAGCGGAGACGAGACGTGTAAATAACGTAATTCTGTTGGTGGTTTACAACGCATCTTCAACGCGTCTCGTCTCCGCTTCGGTGGAGTCCGGCCCTGAACGTGTAGCACGTAATAACTTAACTATTAGGGTCCATTACCTCATTGTAAGTATATTCTGTTCCCTCTACAATAACACCCCTTTATTATCAACCAACTAAGTGAAGTCTTAAAGCTAACCCTCCAAGCTAGCTACTGTTGACACATCATAACATATTGATGCATTATATCGTTCACAACAGTCAACACGTATTGTTCCACAAAGTGCAAGTCACTCTTGGAACATTTTGTGTTCACCTGCTTTGGTATGCGACACGGCTGCTGCAGGTCATGAACGATAAATTCTTGAGTAAGGTAAGGGTTGTGGGTAGTGCGGAAAAGAATTCAAAGAAGGCGTTGTATAGTGTCATTGATATGTAATTATTGTATCTGGGTTGGAGATAGACAAAGGAATGCTTTATACCATTACTCGCTTTCATAATGTGTGTTTGCTTTTGAGAAAATTTGTGTTTGTAGCACGGTTCTTTAATGAGTGCCATACTACCTTTCTTGAAAAACGTTGAAGAATTCAACAACTTATAATCTAACTAATAAATCTTACTTAATCCTCAAAACTGTTCCTGTAGAACCTATTTAATACATTGATACATTATTGGTAACTTACCGTAATATGACAATACTGTCATAGTAGGTAATGTTATAGTTCCCAAAGTTCTGAAATCGAACTACGAGCGATTCCAACTAAGTTTAACTTAATCTGAACTTAACTAACTTCATAAGTTTTCAAGTTTCTGAAATGTATTAAGTACATTCCACTTGTAACATGAACTGAACTGTTGGTGCCAGTTAAGATGAGAGTAGCGGTCATTGCCCTTTCCCTAATATCTCTTTCAAGACTTGAACAGGCTTATTTTTGGTTTTCAAAGTTAAAAAGGTTATTAAACGTAGGTGGGTCAATGACCGCTATTCTCATCTTAACTGGCACCAACTATAGTAACGGATCTTTGCACATGTTCTCATTCATTAGTAGTCGAAGGTATTATACTTATCAGGCATCGATTTAGATTTGCAATAATAAATAAATGGGACAGCCTTAAGGTTCCCTTTTGAGGACAACTCTCCAAAGTTAGCCACAAATTAAAGGGCATGCGCCAAATATGGGTAGGTATTTGGACATTTATTATGATAATTTATCCTTACTGACCAGGGACTAAATTACCATAAAAGTTAGTTTATCGAAAATCTAGCTATGTCTTGCTATCAAGTTTTGGTGTATTATGTTACGCAGTTTCACTTTATTACCAACTATTTTACATGACAGTGCCTAGTATTTTGTCTATCAGCCATTCTGACTAAGAAATATATATAAATAAAAGATACCTTTTCGCAAAGTACAGTACCAATTTACATTCAAAACTGTTGCAAATTCACAGTGAAAAACATTTCCCGTTGTTCCCGGTTCACAAATAAAAATGGACAAAATGGCTATGAACAACATAATTAAAAGTTTGTCACTATTATTTTCTAGTTTCTTCAGTGAAAAATAAACACATGGAGTGCTATAATGATGCATTCATGTAAAAAATTTTAATTGAACTAGAGACTAACTGATATCATACAACTTCGCAGGTGTTCATTTTTTTCACAAACTTTTAGTGTAAATTACATGAACATACATGTATGTAATTTTGTCCTTGCTTTGAGTTTATCTGTGCAGGAGACGCATAATGAGAAACTGATATAATCATTCAGAACAAAAATATTTAGTTTAAAATAGTCTTCGATGGCAATCTAACTCGAGTCGGCCCAGAACAGAGCGTCATCAGTTCCTGTAGTGAACAAACAACAGGACACGCAGGACACGATAATAAGTGCCCCATCGTTTGTGGAACAGCACCACATTTACACTCCAGGGAAGAGTCATTATGAATCTCCACACGAGCAGGTTTTCCTTGCTGCGGCCAACCTGGGTCAAGACTTCCAGGTCAGCCATGGCAACTCATGTCCAGGTGGGACATATTCAAAATAGTTATACACATTTTGATAAGAGCGAGGACAGTTTAATATTTAATTAACAATTACATTTGGTCGTTAGCCTACAGAAAAAGCATTAATAGTGATATTGCCTACCTACAAGTTTTGAGGGTATTGACAACAGAGAGTTTGTATGTGTTAGGGGCCATCTCCACGAGCGAGAGAATCGCGGTGAAATTATCGTCGTTCCGCGTATTTCTATACGATAATATCGCCGAGATTCGCTCGCTTGTGGAGACGGCCCTTTGGCTAGGAAAACGTGGGTGTATTGGATAGGCACCTCATAGGGGCTATAGACTAGGTACCTCTGCCTAAACCCTCTCGGAAAACGGGTGTGATGTTATATTATGTGAAAGATTTTCTAATTAAACAAGTCTAGACGAACAAAAAGGGCCGCTAATAATTATTTATTAAACTTTTACTTCATTAAAATAAATTAAAATTTATTTGGATTGTACGTTACACACGTAAATCCGAACAAAGATAATGCTTTTGTTATTCTCATGAAGTTTTAAATTAAAATAAATTAGTATAAGCTGTGGTTTTTTTAATAAAGTTACTTACTATTTTCCATACCGTATTTTCTATAATTTTCAGCAGTTTTTTGAACGAATATAAAATACTAAGAAAACATGTTTTACAATGAAACCTAGAATAATCAACCGCAGGTCGGTGGTTTTTAAGTTACGTGTTGAGTACACTGAACTGTCTGTGTGCCACTGATCCAAATCCGTTCAGTAATTGTTGCATAAACAAAAATAAATATCGCTGGACATTACACACAGCGCCATGTAGTGCCACAGTAAGCAACGAGGCTTGTGTCGTGTACACCAGATAGTTGATATACTACATATATACTTTTTATACATATAAACACACACATACAACAACATAACATACTAACAACAACAACAACATAACATACTTATTATACATATAAACATCCAGGCTAGGAAAAATCTAGCCTAGTATGAATCCAAGATGGTATTTAAATGATATTTTTGTATTCATTCTACTAGACCGATTCATATAATACATACCACCTTAAACTCAAGCCAGCCTAGTACTTTTTGGGGTACATAGACCGATTCATAAAATACGTACCACCTTGAGCTCATGCCAGCCTAGTACTTTTTGGGGAACAAAATTACGGGTCATATGCCTCACACGGGGGGTGACAACGTTATGATGAATATTGAACATTTTGCGAATTGGATATTTTTCGACCGATGGACATTTTGCCAATTGGATATTTTGCGCGTAAACGATTTATACGTTATAGTAGCAAGAGTAAGATGTCAACAAAGAGATTTAAAAAGATTAGCTAGTAATATATTCGAATGTTTTTGGATGTCAATCACATTGACTATTAGGTACGAGTTCACTGGCGGTCTGCTACTTTCACCCTTATGCCCTAAGTGATACGGTTGAAGTAGTCAACCATCAGTGAACTCAGTAGTACATACAAAACAAGTGAAGGTTAAAATGGCATGCCTTTGCATTCTTCCTGCCGGGGTTGCGGGACTGTTCGAAAGAGATACCGTGGCCCTGGAACAAAAAGGGCGATGAAGGAACATGGATGGATTTTAGTCAGTAAAAGTCTGACACTCCCTCCTGCTCCGCCCAGAGCGGGAGAAATCATTTGATGATTTCAAATCCGAAAAAAAAAAGCTTTTGCATTCTTTATTATAAAGTCCACCAAGGATGGTCTGTGGATGGGTGACCACCCTTACATACCGAATTTCCTCCGTGCCTCGGAAAGCACGTTAAGCTGTTGGTCCCGGCTCTCATTTGTAGATCTTTGACAGTCGTTACAGGTAGTCAGCGGCCCAAAAAGTCTGACAACCAGCCATGCCAAGGGCTTTCGTATTACCCAGTGGTCAGATAGGCAGTCGCTCCATCTAAAATTATTATTATACATGTATTCAGCTGCTTCCGGTTTGACTGGAAGCCGACCCCAACATAGTTGGGAAAAGGCTAGGCAGATGATACTGATTATAAAGTCCATCTCAACCGAACCAAAGAAAAACGTCGTTAAAAATGAAAAGAGAAAGTACGCAAATCTAGTCATCACGTAATTAAATATCATTGGGTTTAAAAAATATGGGCCACTTAAATCATTTCTCACATAACTTCGGGCAGTAAGTCAGTTCTTTTGAAGGCACCGAGGTCTACGGCAGTGCGTGGGTTTATCATGAGCCATGGGCTTACTACTGCATACTAAAAATTTATAATGTCCTAGTAATGAACCGCACTTATTCTGACGGTACAATATAGTACAATTATATACAAATAAATACAATTGAAGTGTCAGTTTGTAATATCAAATAACAGCGTTTTACTAAATGCATATGAAAATGTATGTACGGTACGTACAAAAACACATTTTTTTGTCTGTCTTCTCTCTGTTTGTTCCGGCTAATCTCAGAAACGACTGACCGATTTTGACGGCATTTTTACTAGCAGATTGCTGATGTTATAAGCAGTAACTTAGGTTACTTTTATTTTAGATTAAGAATTATGGTTCGGTAAAAAATTGAAACCCTTGATTGGTAACAAAATCCGATTCAAAAATGGAAGTAATATTTTTTTTATAATAATTTCACGCGAACGAATATCGCGGGCTACAGCTAGTTTTTCATATATGCGTATGCAAATAGACCGGCTTATAACTTTGATGACTGATGAGTTTTTGATGTCATGTATGTTCTGTTTTTTTGTGTTGCTGTTAATGGCGATTTGATACTAATATTTGACTGAATCGTTATTGTGACCATGTAACATAAACGTAACATAACATCATGCCTATAATCACCGAAAGTTTAGGCTGAGGTGTAATAGTGCACCGAAATTTCACCAGTTATCTTTAAGTCTCATGTAATAGGAGGCGAGCATTGTGCCATCAACCGGGCACAAATCCAGCCTGACTACGTGGCTGCTACTGATAAATTCCTAATGAAAAAAAAAACAATGACACATTGCCCGACGTGAGAATCGAACCCAGGACCATTCATTCATCATTCTCAGCAGTTATGCCTGCGACCGCAATCTAAACCATGTCACAGTCACATAATAACAAAACATTACAATTACAAGAGATTTTAGTTACAAAGAACGCTAATAACAGTTCAGGAGCTTTAATAGTAGTCACTGCTAGAACAAACCACTAATTCAATTTGCTTAACTGCAAACTTAAGTCGACTTACAATATACTTAAACACAAGCGTTCAAATCTTTAACGCAAACTCAACTGCTTGCAATATATTGGACTTAAACAAGGAACTTAACTTTGCGCAAAACTTGGCGCAACAAAATAATTAAGCGCAAAACCAAAACACGGTGGGGCATCACTCTCGACGCGTCCCGGTGAGAAATACCCGGGCAATATGTTCCCCGGTATATCCGGAATAATCCGGGAACGGAGCGTTGTAATTTGTCGGGGAACCCTCCGAACCCTCCCCCCCTCATGGCGATGGCGCGTGTTCGTACATTCAAGAGGGTCGTCTGACAGGCCCTGCTGAGACGTGACCACTGTTTTGGTGAACTGACATGCTCATTATGCATTGTCATCTTCAAGGGTCTATTGGGACCGTCAGTTCCTCTGGACTTACATAGCGCATAGGTACATTAACAGGTGGGTAAATGTAACCTAAATATGATTCACATAATAATAAATTAATTAAGTCTAAGATAATCTTCGTCTTAAAGTCATATTTTACAATCTAGAGTGATCAATCAGTTGGGCGTCTGTCTTCAATCTTAGTTTCACTCCAATTTTACGCATAATAATTTTAGATGTCTAGTTTTTGCAATTATGTAGTCAGTTACAATTTTAACGTACATGATATATGTACCTACAAAGTACAGACAGCAGCACATCAAGCTACTACAATCTGTCAAATATATTTAATAGATTTTTAACTTTATCGCTGAAGCATTAGGTTTATTATTACCCAAAATAAGTATTACCCAAATCTTCCCAATCAACTCCACTGGTGTCTGTACATATGGCCTGAGGGTTGATACAGTCAGAGAAATACACGTTATTGTTATTCAAATCTTTCCAACCAAACCATCTAGTAGTGTTCGTAGAAACTGAGAAGGCTAATTGGCCCGTAGCCATTTCAGACCAGAAGCATCTCCGACGATCTGACCGTGACATTCGTATATCGAGAATATCCGAGTGAAGCTGCACAAGTGGCGAGTATTTCCTCGTATTTGCATATGTTACCCTCACAATGTTACGCTCCAGAGCCCATTGTATACGAAGCTTTCCGCAAAATGGCTTAACCTCGCGTATTGTCGTTGTCAAAGACACAATAAAATTTCTCTATTGTGTCGAGCCTGGGACCAGATTTTGCTTAAGTCTACGGGTTACAAAAAAAAATCAGACGACTTAGGTACGTACTGCCAACGTACCTACTTAAGTTAATGTTACTAGAATAATACTTATCGTCACATCAGGTATTTTTAGTACACAATTACAATGTTGATAAATGAATTAAATTTTCAAGTTATCCATAGAAATTACTTTTTTTTTTTAATTATTCGGAATTCATTCAAACATCATCATGATCAGGCGCAGCATGGCTTCTTCTTTCAAGCATCTTTTACTAGCCTTTTATAATTTTTCGCACAATCCATCTGTCGTTTCTTTGGTTCGATCTTTAGTCTTATAGCCATCCAAAATTCCACCCAAAACCTTTATCATATTATGTGGAGGAATGAAGAAAGATTAAACGATCACCAGCGATACCAATTAACCAGCACCTTATCACCACCATCACCTTTGTACCTATTTTTCTATTATTTTCTTCATTTTTATATTTAGTGTACAAACCGTGTATAGTAAACCGTTACAATAATTCGTCAATTTCTTGCCCTTATCCCATGTTACTTGTGGTCGGCGCAACACGTTTTTTTCTTCCATTCTCCTCTGTCAACCGTCACCCTATCACTTACACCTTTTTCATTCATATCATTCCTCACACAATCCATCCATCGTTTCTTTGGTCATCCTCTCCCTCTCCATCCATCAACATTTTATATTCATCACTCTTTTAGTCACATGCGATTCTTCCCTCCTCATCACATGCCCATACCAAGACAGTCGATTCCCTTTTAACTTTTCTGTAACTGGCGCAACTTTCAAACTTCCCCTTATATACTCATTCCTTATTTTATCCATTCTTGTCACACCACACATCCACCACAACATTCTCATATCCGTGTGGTCCTGGATATAAAATACCCTGGGTTCCCGAATGGTGACGGGTAAATCACCAGCAACAGCATTCCCAAAGAGTGTTAGTGTCAGGCGGCCGACTGTAAAACTAAGCCACATCCTTTTGAAACCGTTAAAATAAATAAATAAACGAAAACATTTATTACATCATACAATTACCAATACAATACAATCATACAATTACAAATACCAATCATCTAGCATTATTTTAATTATTTATTAAAACTTTATTCACACATAAAAACTGTACAAAGACGGATTTTTATTTTATTTTCAGTCAACAATTTACTACATTTATAACACACCAACTCTGTACACTGACTTTCGCCTGCGGTTTTGCACGTATGAGTCGGTCATCGAAATTAAAAAATATTGAGCTTTTTATTGGAAATTACTGTTCTGATACATCGAACGCCGAGCCATGCAACGCCTTGTGAGCCATGCAATTCTGAAAGGATTGATGACTTTATTATTAAGCTTTTAAATTCAATTTTTTTTTAGTTTCGTAATGGTCAACCGTTGAGCTCTCAATAAATCAAGCCAAGGTAATAAAGAGTACTTCTACCATAGTAGCTACAGGGAAAGTTTTTGAGGAGACTGTTGGTTGGTTTTTGAGACATTTTGACAAGCATTTCTCCTCAAAATGTCCCCTAATATTAAAAAAAAACCTACTGGCAGTAAGTAGTTCTTAACTCAGACTTTATCTTCAAAATTAAAGACATTGTGAATACAATGTCTTTAATTTTGAAGATTCAACAACAGTCATTGCGATTTATGGTGTCAAGCTGACATATTTTTCTACACTAATAATATTATAAAGAGGAAAGATTTGTATTTTTGCGTCCATGTTTGTAATTAATAAACTCAAAAACTACTGCGCCGATTTAAAAAACTCTTTCACCATTAGAAAGCTTTCCTCCCATCCTGGGAGAGGCTTATGTCCAGCAGTGGACGTTATGGGCTGTTGTAGTATTAGAAAGCTACATTCACCCTGAGTAACATAAGTTAAATTTTATCCCCGTACTCCCACGGGAACGGGAACCGCGGGTGAAACCGCCTGACGTACGCTAGTCAATATATTATAATATGGAGTATTATGACAGTAAGAGTGCCACACTTTGGTGTTATCTCTACATATAAATAAAAAGTCAAGACAGATGATGTAAAGCCAATTGAAGCGTCAATTTCATTTCCACAAACCTTTGGAAGCCAATTCAAGATAAAATTCAATATCTATGCAAAATAAAATTTTTAACCAACCTGCTCGTTGAATCTGCACCGCTATTTTCACATTGCACCTTGGACTCAATATTTTCAACCATTTTTTGGAAAGTATTTGTGTTTTGGTTGCCTCGTTGGTTTAGTGGTCGGAATCGCGACTGCTGAGCATGAGGTCCTAGGTTTGATTCCCGGGTCAGGCAAATTGTTATTGGGTTTTCCATCAGGAATTTCTTAGTAGCAGCCACGGAGTCTGGATTTGTTCCCTGTTGATGGCAATAGGCTCGCCCCCTATTACATGGGACCTAAACAATTAGATACAATGTTGATCCAATCTCCTCTTTTATTGTGAACCTCTAAATAATCTTTCGATAATCAAAAATACTCAGCGAGATACATAATACTTTGTTTATTTAATCGAGTATCTAAAACCTTCTAAGTTTCCAAGGATGACTGGATAATTTATTCAGTAGTCTGGATACTGAGATAAAACCTTATCTCTTCAAACTTGTCAATAATTTTGGCAAATAACTTTAAAGGAACTTTAAGATAAAATATTTTAAGAAAAAGTTCAAGACGGGTAATTACGGACCAAAATCTTCTTTATGCGTCTTTGGTAAGAAGTGGACCTAATGATGACAGACGGGTAATTTTAATGCAGGACTAGGGAGTTATTATTTCAACTACAGTTGTATGGTGTATCACTAACTTTGACCTTGATATAACCTAGCGTAGCAGATAATAAAATTATGAAGTTTCAGTAGACTCATGTGTCAACTTATACTCATTTTATTACCACCGGTGTGAGGCCTACGGCAGCAGCTATGTGTTTAAAAAATAGAAAATTTCAAGATGAATGACATTGAATACAACAAATTAAAAGATATAGGACATTTTGCAGGTACTTATTAAGTAAACTTTACAATTAATAACAAACTAGGATACATTTTCGTTCTAACTTTAGCACTCAAAGAAGCCTTTGCTATAATTAACACTTCATCACAGAATCCGTCTCTAACAAAAACTCTTCAAAATATTCTAGGTGAGCTTAAATTCAGGCACTAAGTACAGCTACGTAAATATTCAAGAAGTACTAAACATTTAAGATTTTGTGGCGAGATATTTAAATTAATTCACAAAACAAATCTATGAAGAAAAACGTCACGAAAAGCCTGGAGGCGTTTCGCTTGAGTGTTTTTAATCAAACTCGGGTTTGGAAAGTTAGGATTTTGTCCTTGTTTTGCTACAACCCGTTACGTTCAATTTCTGCTCTCTCGAACATAACGTTTTTGTCCCAGAAAGGTTAGGGAACTTAAACAGGCAATGACGTTCCTATCTTACTTCTTAGCTTATTTTGCAACTAATTTGAATAAGTTTGTGAAAATGGATTGATGTTTAGTACTCTTTCACGCAAAAACTACTGAACGGATTTGGCACATGGTTTATACCTAGATTAACACATTTTTAATCCCGTTAGTACCGTCGAACTAGCTATTTGGTTTACATTTTACAATGTAATTTGTGGGTTAAACTGTAAACCAAATAGCTTGTTCGACCGTACTATGCTGTGGAACAATTAAAAAAAACGTCAAAATACGACCAAAGTTTTTACTAGCGGAATGGACCATCCATCATTTCCTTTTTAATTAAATTTTAGACCATTCGTCATTACTGATTGATATTGAAAAAGGTTTTTGTTTTATTTTGGATGGATTTTAATTTAATAATTGATGGTTGTTATCGTAAGCTGATTATGGGTAAACAGTTAAATAGACATTGTTGTGAAGCACAGCTATCTAAACCTATAATTACCTGACTGATTAAAGCCATTAGAATAAGAAATAAGTAGATTTTGACCTAACTAAGTATTTAGGACTTTGTATTCTATTATATAGTCAGAATAGATGATCGGTCGCCCTGTTAAGACCATAACATCGAAAAGATCAAAGTATATAGGTAACAAATTATAGCCCTTTGTGTCAAGAAAGAAGAGAAGATTACGCCTTAATGTAGCTATAAAAAGCACTTGTAGGTGCCCTGTGTCCTAGGACATCATACGAACGCTTAGCGTAAACAAACCAGCTGATTGTTGCTGACGTTGGTCGAGTCCATGTTTAATTAGGTCACAGGGGTGAGGAGCGGGGAGTCGAGCGACAAGGTATTACCGGCTTCCGCGATACCGATAGGAGAATGGGCGGCCATAAATGTTAGGCCAGCCACTACTTGCGCTTATGTGCGCGTAGACAACTTAGGCGCCCCCGGGCGCCTTGAGGCAGTCTTCGGTCAGCATTCCTCAGTTTATCTTCGAACTTACTCTGTGAAAGTCGTCGTAATTCAGTGTCAGTCAAGTTATTAGTATAAAATTGTTATAAGTACTCTTTAAAGTGTTTTCCTGTGATTATTGTAAAAGTATTCGTAATTATTGTGTGTGTAAAATCAGTGTAAATAGTCATAGTTAAGAGTTAATATACAGTTTAATCAGTGCATCTTCAGTTGTCTCATTTTATCAACCCCGTGGCCTGCATTTCCCTACAGACACAATGATATTACAATTTTGTTTCGCATTAATTTTGATTAAATATCTCTTACTCAATAATTTACCTACCAATTTTGTTTTGTAAAACCTTTTTTCATTTTAATTTTGAGCTCCGCTAACATTTTATTTTTTACAGAAATTACAAGCATAGTGGGGTAGCGTGTAAAATAAAGTAACTATCGCGTGGTTGAAGCTGTGGTTCTTCAACAAATAGTCAAGAAAATAAAAAAAAACACAAGGAGTCATGACGAGTCAACCATTTAGCTATTTATATCTATATCTTATCTATTATTATCTATTCTTATCTTTTAAATCCTTTTTTTATTATTCATTTTTTTTATTATTAATTGAATTGAATACGAGTATGCACTATCACTGCACACTATATGTTATGATTTGATTAGATTTCTCCTTGTTTTATTTTTATTAGTTTTACTGTTAATTTAACCATTTTAATTTGTGTGTTTTGTCCTGTGCGGGCTAACAAATCCTTTTTCTTTCTATTTGACTGGACTATCCGAATCAATGCGAATACCTTATGATCCTAAATCAGCGTTCCTACAAATCACAATGCCATAATCTTCATTGGTGTTCGGTCTTGTTTCACCTGGATATTCCAGGTTTATTCGCTGTGCGAATTCCGAAATAAACCTTATTAAGTCTAGTAGTGGAATTTATGACGCAATTTTTGCCCCCAGGTTTGGTTAAGATAATTGTTATCTGTTTGTGAAACCATTCCGAATGCGTAAATGGAGATACAACTTTAGTTCAATTTTGATAAGTTCTACGCTGACTTTTATCCATTTAAATCATGATGCCTATTCTCTACTAAAAATTGTTGTTCTCGTGGTCGCAAACGCAACTATCGAGTGCGGTCCTGGGTTCGATTCCCAGCTCGGGCAATTTGTTGTTGGGGTTTTCAAGTAGGAATTTCTTAGTGCTTAGACCAAACAATGTCCAATATATGTAATGTGTTGCTGGAGTGTCCGAAGTGTCCCAACACCTGCACTTTAGAAGACTTAAAAGTCGCTACAGACGCCGCGATTAACGTGGCCACATTCTGGGCTTAAAAAAAATAATCAAGTCGTACTATCGACACGAAAGGAGAAGAGGAAGTACTTAGCCGCCTGGAGTTTAAAAGTTGACCGTTGTACCATATCTCTTTCTGGTCGTACCTGATTACCCATCTGATTGAAGGAAAAAAAGTGCACCTATGTCTGCGTACGTACACACACTTGTGCACTATTATGTCCCATGCGTCAAAATAACGTTCTTAAACTAAAATTGGGTCACACTTAAAATCTTCCCGAGTCCTTATTCCCATATATTATCTAATATCATCCCCTTCTTTATTTAGTTAAGTCGACAATACAAAAAGTCGGCCCTTGACTACATAAAACACCTGAGGACCCTTTCTGGATGTCAATAGCCGGCCTTTTCAGATATAATTCAGGGACAATACCTAAGGATTCTTTTACAATAGTAATATAGTATAAGCACTCTCTAGAGAGCTGTCCTTGTGTATTTTTGATAAGTGAGACCTAGATTTGCTACTTACGTTAACCTTTTTAAGAAAAGGGTTGATGTAAGTTGTATCTTTTTTATTTTGCTATTGAATATTAAAAAAATCGGATAAATTCTTGATTGTTTGTAATTTTTGTTACGGATTAGGTATTAGGTATCAGCCAAATATGGGAAGGTTATGGCGTTTTCTTCAGGCCCGTCGTCACTCGTAGAAGTACTGTAAGGCCTGAATTACTGTCACGCTGACGATCGGTCGCGGACGGTCGGTCGCGTATGAGTATACATTGTTTTCTATATAGCACCATACTGCTACGCTACGTCCAGCGGCGACCGACAACCGTATTTTGTTCACACTGACGTCATGACAGACCGTACGCGACCAACCGTCAGCGCGACATTATTTCAGGCCTAACGGAACTAGTGTGGCATTAAGGCAGTAAACGCGCCAAGGATTTCGTTTATTTCACCCTTCTCTCGTCATACATTTAAAAAGATGAATTAGATCAGGTTAGACCCTGAAAATTAAACTTAAAGGGTTCAACATAACGTAACTAAGTCGGTTTAATTGAAAATACAATTAATATCTTATTTCGATTTTTTTTTCAGTTCTTTGCAGCAAGCACAATCAGAATCATCCCTAAGTGTGAATGAATTCTTAAAATTACGAAAAAACTTTAATAATATTTAAAACTACCTATTTACGATAAGTCTACACCGCGCGCTAGAGCTATGGCCTTTTTATTTTTGGATAGTAAATCATCAAATGACTAGTTCCGCTCTGGGCGGAGCAGGAGGGAGTGTCGGACTTTTATTGACTAAAACCCATCTATGTTCTTTCCTTTGTGTTCAGGGGCCACGGTATCTCATTCCAGCAGTCCCGCAGCTAGTGCTAGGGCCTCAGGTTAAACTAGTAATATAGCCCATAAAACCATTTTGAAATTATGAGTAGTTATTCCAATGTCAAGCTAATAACTTAAATCTAGTTCAAAGATTACAATCTTAATGAGAAAATCTGAGATAAAAGCAAAAAAAATAAGGACGTTGTCGCTCATCGAACGTTGTTTACTCTCCGTCTAATAGCTGTGTCGCAAACAAAGTAACAACCTTTCTGGATATGTTGGTTGCTGATAAAAGCGTTATTGCTTTGCTATAAAGTCGAAAATTGGGTGTTCTGAAGCTAAATGAACTTGCTAAAAGTTGGCGAAGTAGAGATACGAGACTTGAAATAGTACTCTGTAATGTTAGGTGCAGCTCTGGAAGTATTTATGGGTACGTATTTGATATCGAGTTTATATGAACTCGTTCTAGCACTGAACTAGGTACGAAAATAAGAACACGTTAAATGTATTACGGAATGTTTCTCTGCGATTTCAATTCGTATGACATAATCAGATTATAATAGAATAGCCGTTCGAATCTTCTGACAGGTCTCGTCTCTCAAAAGTGAGTGGGTCATCCACCACACAGGCCCAGTGTGGGCTTGTGGATGTCGTATGTCTTCGAATTGTCTATTTCTTCTTTGATGCTTGTATTGAGAGCACTGGTTAATTGAAATTTTATCAAACTACTAGCTGTTGCCCGCGACTTCTTTCGCGTGGAGATTTTAATGTGAAATTGTGTGGAAAAAAATATTAAATGTGAAATTGTGCGTTTAACACGTTAAACTCTGCGCTCAATTTTAACTAGATCCATTCAGTCGTTCCGGCTTGATTGAGTTAAAAACATCCATCCAAACTACCGCATTTATCATTTTAACACTGTTTTAAACTATCACGGTTTAAAAATAAACTTAATTATATTGTCACTTACGGGATATCTTCCGTGATTATTATTTGTTTGGATTATTATTTTTTTCGAGCTCCCGATATTTCGACGCTGTTGCAAGCGCCATGATCGTGGGTTGACTGGAGAATGCTCTTTCTTTGTCTTTTGCTACGCGCACTATTGGAACTCGACACTAAGTTACGACAAAACACATCACAGTATCACCAGGTTTTGTGGAGTCCTTATTATGATGCCGGCTGCTACTTTTAAGCATACTCAAAACTGGATTCAACGTACTACACAATTTGAAGACATCCTCTCGATTGATATTTAGTGTTTTCTTTTCAATTTATTTTCCATCCACCCGCATTCTCCAGTCAACCCGCGACCATGGCGCTTGCAATAGCGTCGAAATATCGGGAGCTCAAAACAAATAATAATCACGGAAGATATCCCGTTAGTCACAATTATAAGTTCTTAAATTAAGTAAATAATTAATGTTTTAAAATCCCATCCCAGCAATACATTCAAATCCGTTATACTAATCCACAATAAGAACAAAACCCGGAAAAATACTCCAAAAAATACAAAAACCTCATCATCAAAGCAAATAACCCAAAACCAACAAATTCATGTTTCCCTGTTTTCATTAACAAGGAACATGTTAGCATTTTCATTCGTTTTCTGTTTTGAGTTGTGAACAAATAATAAAGCTACCCTCGAATTCCACGATGCTAGAACACCAGGAAACATAAATTACAAGGCTTGTCGCATGAACTTCATTTCTCCATTAGTAGGGTCATGCTACCTTTGCTAAATTACTTCGATGATGGATTGCATGAAACAGTCCATTACAAATTATGGCACCTTGGCGCGCACTTGCCAAGTTAAGGCTACCAACACATGTAAGGGTCGGCTTGTTTCGGCACAGTCGGGCGGCAAAATACCTACTTACATTGGATTTGATGCAGATTATATCTTCTTCTTCGTCGTTCCCTCAATGCTGAGTATCGTAAAACAATATGACAAGTTATGAGGCCTTTTTCAATGTCGATCGCTTGATTCATGGTTGTAATCTGTATGTTGTGGTGGTATGGTTGCCTCCAACAGCATTTTCTGACCATTTTGCTGGTGCTCTGCCGTGAGTGGGTTTTACTTGCACTTATCTGGCCCAATGAGTCCAGACAATGCTTAAGTTTCTCCAATCTTTCTTAGAGATGGTTATGTTCGGGTAAAAGCCGTTCGGCTTACATGGAACCAATTCGGAACATAATTCAGCATTAGAGCACAAAACGATAGGTGTTTCCTGATCGGCACGAATCGGATGAAAGCTGTAAAGTATTACTTCGGGTCGGTTTTATTATTTGTATTACCGACCCGAACAAGTTTGTAACACCCCTTACGGCGTACTTCATATAAATTAAAGGAAATTACTTGCTTGGAAATTTTGCAAGGTTTTCGTCATTCACTCAGAGAGTAAAGACAAAAGATCCTGTTGTGTCCCGACGTTTAATTTCGGTCCATTAGTAATATTTTAAAGACGCTTGAAATTCTAGGAATTTTCTAGAAACTCTGTTTGGAAAATTTGTCTAGAAGTGTTAACTAATATTGAAGTGTATAAACATGAATTGCCAAATTTCATTTCAAATTATGTACCCAAATTGGCTTTATAATCTAATATGTAAACATTTTGCTGAAACAGAACAAATCAGATGTTAATATTAATTATGAGGTTTTGATAGATATTCACTTTACGACTAAGCAATTAATAAAGACGCAGACTGAAAATAATGATTTTATTGGGACCACGAATAATATATACAGGTTGATTGGTAATTGGCTGCAGTCAGTGAAATGGGTGATAAGGGAGGTTAAAGAGCTATCAGAAAAGGACTATCGAGGACACTCCCGCCTGACCACCACTAAGCTAATTTTTGCTTGCACTCGCTACATAGAAACGCTCTCTAGCCCCGCCCCGTTGACTTTGTATTGAAATAATGAATGAAAAGATACCGATCGGCCGAGCGCACTGACGCGGACACGCCAAACGAGAATTATTGTTATTTTACGCGCCAAAGGTGACGCTTTCCTAATAGGCCTAAACTTTAAGGCCTAAACTTTGGCTCAGCGGCACCGCATGATTTAAGCGAAAAAAAAATTCACCGATCAGGCGGAAAAGACCACGACTGTACCTATTAGTTTAACATCCTGAACACTATCAGCACTTAATGGTGGAGAAGTGGAAAATTTCAATGAAACCTTGTAAAGTTCGGCTTCTCAAAAACCACCCAGTTTGGACCCTAAGTTATCGGGTCATAATAGTTGCAAATAAGGTCTACTAACACCCAAGGACTGCACCCAATAACCAATCACCCTGTATCAGTAATAACCCTATTTACTCGTAGCCACGTATGGTCTTTTAATTTGTGAAAAACTGAAAGCCAACCAATAGCCTTACAAATTGAGTTTCTACCACAAGAGTTACCGTTGACCTTACAAGAAGTTTCTATTCAGCAATGTTTGCTGAAATTAATGAGTCCACTTAAAAAAAAAAACATCAAATATGAACCGTGTATTCATAGGCCCAGCGCACTCCGCTGGAGGCGCAGCGGAGCGCATTTGAAAACAACAATTTAATATAAACCTTAACTTCCTTGAGATATGGTCGCGCGTATGCTCTTGTTGTAGCTTGAGGGCATTCCGAGCACCACGTGCGAATTTATTCTTATATTGGTGTGCGCTGGGCCTTAGCATTACCTTTATTTTACAGAGAAATAAAAGCACAATAGCCTGATATAAGATCTTTATGTTGTAACAAATCTACTTGCTCCTATTAAATAAAAGGATAAGCAGACTTGTTCAATTAAAATTTAATTAGGGAAAGATTAGAATTAGGGATAAAACAATACAAATATTAAAAACCTACCTAGCACGCACTCTAGGATTGTTTTTTAGTTCACGCACTTACATGGTTAGGAAGTTCAGCACTGTAGGAGAGACGGGAACAGGCGTCAGGGTAGTAGGTCGATACCTGGGCAACTTCAAGGTTCAGCTTCAGGAAACCTCTGCAGGAAGGGCGTCGTGCAGATCTCAGAGTCCACCAGGTCAGCTCTGTAGTAAGGCAGGCGAGACAAGTAGCAAGACAGCTTCAGAAGATCGGGAGTAGAGGTTCCAGATCCGTAGATAGCTTCCGAAGATCGGGAGAAGAGACACCAGGCGGAATCTTTAGTGGAATCCCCTGGGTAATATAAATATGTAACAGCAAAAACCAAACTGTTTTCTTATGCAGATTCAGATTCAGATTCCATCGTAGACCCCTCTAGCGGTTCGTCAGCTCGTTTTTTAAGTAATCTTCCTTTTTTTTTAAATTTCAAATATCAGTTTTCTTGTGGCCATCATCTCATCTGACAAGTGTAGTCGGCCAGGACTTATCCATGAGTGCGTAAAGAATTTTTTAGATATAATTTAAAATTAAGTTATTTAGTAAACAATCGTAATAATCTCTATAATACAATAGCTAAACACATACACTTGAGACTACCAATCACAACATCACAGCCTCATTGAACCAAAGTCTGTTCAGTGAATTGGTGCCTATTGCTCCGTCAATGCTTTCTAATACATGCCAACCTTACACTATAGATCTGACAGGTGATGACGAACTAAAGTCAATTAAATCAGTGCGAGTAATGACTAGTAAGAATAAACTAAAAAAATATATTAAAATAAACAAATACATTGTTAAAACTAAGAAAATGGTAAAAAAGCAAAAGTTTTTTATTAAAAATGTTAAATTAAATAGGGAAAGGTTGAACCTTCTAAAACAATTAGATATGTATTCTTTAAATTTAGATAAAAGTAATAGGAAGTACCAAATTGACACAGAGAACTTGCGGTGTGAAATTGACCACCTACAACAGAAATTAACTTTACTCAATACTAAATATACAGCCTCTGAAAACCAAATGAGGGAATATGTATTGGCTATGAATGAGCTGGTAAGTACAGAAACTAACTACTGTGAGCATTGTCCACCACCATCTGTTGAACCCACACCGGCCCACTCATTGTCTATAGGTGATACAACTATACCGCAGTCCTGTGTTAGTTTACCTTTAGAAATTACTACTTGTTTAGCTAAACAGATTGTCAACAAAGAAATTGTAATTTTCTCTGATGAAATTGGAAAGGATTTAGGCCACTTGTTGACAAATAAGTATCCGGGACATTCTATTATAATCTTTTGTATGCCTGGTTGTTCCTTATATGACATCATGAGGAAAATTATTAATTACAACTTCAACCAGGATTCTATACTTATAATATTTGTTGGTAATAGGGGTACTGTGAATAAAGGAGAATTACTCCAATATTATAGATCATTATGTGACCTGAGTTTAAGAAAAATTGTAATGTTCACATTTCCATTTAGTAAAAGTTTGCCACAGGAAGAAAATTACTTTAGATATCATATTCACAAAACATTGCATAATCTGACATTTAATAGTAATGTATTTAATTTGATTGACATTAACAATTATATTGGTGACAATTTTTATTTGACAAAAGATAGATATCTTGTAGACAGGTGCTATCTTTCAAACTATTGGAAAAGACAGGTAGCTGTGTCGCTATCATACTTTTTTTCTATTACAGCCAAGAATTTGGCTGATCAAGTTGCATCTGTTGAACAATGCAATACTCAATTAAATCACTCTGCCAATAGTTTGATAATAATTAATGAATCAGTCAATCATTTAAATTAGAAATTGCGACAACAGAGGCGACCTCTTGCAATATTATAAGGAAGCCAGATAATAAATCAGGCGAATGTTTTGAGAGTTTTAATAGTATCAACCTGGTTCATCAAAATATTCAAGGATTTTTGAACAAAGAATTAGAAGTAGAACTTTTCCTGAATTGTAACAATATAGATATTCTTTGTGTAACGGAGCATTGGCTCAAATGTCATCAATTAATTTTCAATTTTAGTAATCACCAGGTTGGTAGTTCATTCAGCAGGGTAAATGCTATACATGGCGGCGCATTCATCTTAGTAAATAATCATCTTAAATTTAAAGACCGCAAGGATATTGTCAGCCTGTCTGTTGAGCGAACAGTTGAAATAGCCTGTATAGAATTGGAGCAGTTTATTATATTAAGTGTGTATAGAACTCCTTCAGGGTTGTATGATTGTTTTGAAAAGGTAATGGATGAAGTGTTGCATAAAATCTGTAGTTCTAAGAAGTCAATAATCATTTGTGGTGATTTTAATATAAATTTGTTAGAAAATTCTGGGTTAAGTATTAAAATTATAAGCCCCTTTCAGTCATACAATCTTGAAAACAAATTTCTCGAGCCTACCAGAATAACCCCAACTAGTGCCACTTGCCTAGACAATATTTACACTGATATTATACCCACCCAAAAAGCAATTATTAACTTAATAGATTCAGATCATTGTGGGCAATTGATCACAATTCCAAATGTAAACAAGACAGTCACTAAAAAGGATATCATTATTAATCCAAAAAGTAAAAATCGCCTGGAAACTTTTAAAACTAAACTTTTATCTAAACTACCACTGTTGTCAGTTAATGATGATCCAAATCAACAATATAACGATTTTTTCAGTATGTATTGCACACAATTTGAAAACACATTTGTCCCTAAAACAATATCTGTAAATAGTAACGCTTCTTTCAACGACTGGGCCACCATTGGTATTCATAAGAGTCGAAAACGACTTTATGAGCTGTATGAAGAGCGGACTTATATAAACACTGTAGAATTTAATTTGTATGTTAAGAATTATTCTAAATTATTTAAAAAAGTTTGTTTCATAGCAAAGTCACGTTACTTGAGTTCAAAAATTAAAAATAGTAGTAATGTGATTAAAATGACATGGAACATTATAAATAGCGAAACGGGAAGGTCTTGCAATCGAAATAGTGACTACAGCCTTGCTATTGGCGATAATATTTTAAATTCAGACACTCAAGTTGCCACAGCCTTTGAAAATTTCTTTGCGGATATTCCCGTATCGACTACTAAATCGCTAAACTCGTCACCTGCTGCTGCCGAGTCTTTACTAAGGGAAAACGTTTCAGTCTGTGATTCCGAATTTAATTTTCAATATGTCACCTGTAAAGATATAATTAAAACTTTTCACACCTTAAATGTTAAAAAGACTGCCGATCTATGGGGTCATTCTGTAGACGTTGCTAAATCCATTATAAACATTGTAGCTCCTTCATTAGCTGTAATATTTAACGATTGTATTGACCATGGTGAGTTTCCTGATCTAATGAAATATAGTAAAATAATACCATTGTTTAAATCGGGTAGCACATCAGACCCTACTAATTATAGACCCATTTAAGTATTACCCACCTTTAGTAAAATTTTGAAAAATTAATTTTGGCACAAATGCAAAGTTTTTTCAATAAACATAAGTTATTACATAAAAAACAGTTCGGTTTCACAAGGGTCGTTCAACTACTGATGCCGGTGTTGAACTTTTAGGACACATTTATAATGCCTGGGAGGACAAATGCGATGCTTTGGGTATTTTTTGTGATTTATCTAAAGCTTTCGATTGCGTTCTTCATGAAACATTAATCAGGAAACTAAACCACTACGGAATCCATAACGCCTCTCTGGATCTTCTTATTTCATATTTGAGTGATAGGATTCAGAGAGTTGATGTCAACGGGAAAAGATCTCCCCGATCCGTAGTAAGAATAGGGGTACCCCAGGGCTCAATTCTTGGTCCATTTTTGTTTCTTATTTACATAAATGACTTGCCTTACCTCATAAAGGATAATCATGACATAGTATTGTTTGCAGACGACACTTCTCTTTTATTTAAACTCAAACGTCAGCAGTTAGTTACGGATGATGTTAATAGCGCCCTGGCAAAAGTCGTTAATTGGTTTAATGTTAATAATTTACTCCTAAATGAGAAAAAAACTAAATGTATTAAGTTTACGATACCCCATGGAACGCCCACCCCCCGCCGACCGCCAACCCCCAATGAAGAGTTGAAACCGGAAGATAGCACAGTGTTCCTAGGCATAACTTTGGATGCCAAGCTTCAGTGGGGCCAGCATATAGACAAATTGTCGAAAAAACTTAGCTCTGCAGCATACGCCGTTGGAAGAATTCGTGAGTTAACTGATTTAGAGACAGCCCGTTTAGTTTACTTTAGTTATTTCCATAGCGTGATGTCGTACGGTATTCTCTTGTGGGGCAATGCCGCCGATATTCAGACAATATTTGTTTTGCAAAAAGGGCAATTCGTTCAATTTATAAATTAAGACCCAGATACTCCCTCAGAGAAAAATTTAAAGAGATTAATATTCTTACTGTGCCTTCTCAGTTTATTTATGAAAACCTTTTGTACGCACACAAAAATATTAATTTGTTTAAAAAATACAGTGATATCCACAACATAAATACGAGGAACAAACACAAATTTGTTGTTCCTGTAACGAGGCTCAAAAAAATAGGGGGTACGTTCAGATGCCAATGTATACGTTTTTACAATAAACTTCCGAGTCAAATTCAAGCACTAAGCCTAAATAAATTCAAATCGTTTATAAAACGGAAGCTGTGCTTGAAAGCCTACTATCATGTTAACAACTATCTCGAAGATAAAAAGGCTTGGGATTAAGCTGCTCCAATGCAATTTGATCTGTGAATGTCGAAATTTCGGACTTCGCTTGTTTATTATTAATTCCTTTCTTTTATACACTCTGACATTGAATGATTTGACATGAATACTTATTTCAGTATTTTTATTATTTTTTTACTATTTTATTTTATTTTATGTTACATTTACCTACTGACTTGACAGGAATATTTACGTATCTTACTTTTTTATTATTATTGACATATGATTTTTGTGATTTTTATTGACATTGATTTTGTAAATTATTATTAATTTTATTTGATTATTGTGAATGTGGGGACCATGTGGGTTTCATTTTTATATATTTTTGTTTGTTTTCTTTTTTTTTCCCACAACTGTCTGGCAGTTTGAGTACTATAAGCGACCTACCCAAATGTCCTTTCTTTGGTATTGTTCGTCGTTTCGTTGAGCTCCTTGAGTTATAAGTCGAGCTACACGATAACTGACAAATGCTTGCACTGACTGGACAGGTCCACTCAAATCTGTGTGGTTCTTTCTTCAAAAGACCATCTCAGACACTATTCTGCATAGTCCTCATGTGAATTGAGCAAAATTATGTCTGGACTTTAAAAGAGACTATGACCTCTGAGTTTGTTTCGGCTGTTTCTTCTCAGAGTAGTCAGGTACGAAACACCGGCCCCATCTAGTTTTAAAAAAGAAAATGACGTGTAAAAGTGTTTGTAAAAACCTACTTGCAAAATAAACATCATTTATCATTTATCATATTGATAAAAATAATTAAAATTTTATAAACCAGAAATCATCATAGACTAATGTAGGAAGAGAATTAAAAAGTAATTGACAGTTTGACAATTTGGCGATGATTTGGCGTGTCACAACATGAAAATTATGATATTTTATTTCAGCAATTTTTAAGTTTGAGTCGTAATTACATCGATTTGTTGAGTGTAAAAATATAAACAAATAAAAAGGATGATAAAAAGAATAAATGATGAATATAAAGTGTAAGTATAGCATAATACTATAATGTATAATGAAACTTGAGTATAAATACAAACCGAAATAGTTAAGTAGAACTTAACGTTGTTGGCAACATGCATACGAGAATAAGTAATAGCTCTGGATTCACAAAACATGTAACGTAACAGTCTTTGGACAATGCGGATAAAACGTGGATATTCTGCTGTCGTAATCTGTTAAAATATTTGATTATGTTAGAAACTTAGAAATAACCAAGCCGATCTGATCCAGGCACAAATCCAGACTCTGTGGCTGCTACTTAAAAAATCTTGATGGAAAAACCCGATACCAGTTTTCTCCCCCCGGGAATCGAACCCAGGACCTCATGCTTCGTAGTCGCGATTGACCAACGAGGCAATTGATTAATTACCAAAGCACATAATTCCTCTAATTTTTTTCAAAATATGTTTCGAAAACCCAAACGCACATCAGCGTTCAGAAATGACCAATTGAACACCAAAACACAAACACAAAACCAAGACTTAAACGAAATGTAAATAGAGAACAAACTTCTAAAGCTAAATTGGCGTACCACGTTAAATCGGATGCGGCGATGCGGCTTCACTATCCTACTGAAAGCTTTTTATCTGCCACCGAGGTAAGAAACTGAGGGAATTGCATTGAAATGGCGGATTGAATTCAATATGGTAATACTGGACACTGTGTGGTAGATAAAATTAACCATAAACAAGAGGGCGTATATTTTATTGGATTTCTTGTTGGAGTAGTAATTGATTTCGCTACTGTAGGTGCCAAGCCCATAGTTAAATTCTGGGCCGACTCAATTTACACGTTATGAAAAAAACAATTTATTTTAAGATCACAGAATAAAATACGAATTGTGAATTATTTTTCAGTGTCTCTAATTATGATTCTTCAGAAAGCATAGACTAGATATCTCGAATTTCTACACCGACTGTCAACATGATTGACGTAGGCTTCACGGTAGCTTTTGACAGTCCCATAGATTTTTGACTTTTACGTCATCGTTATCGATGATAGTTTGTCTTGGCCCTCAGATCGAATTCTTTCTTTGGAAATTATTCAATTTTGATTTTCACAACATCCAAATTACAAAATATTGAGTTGACAATATTACCTAAGTACTTACATGAGTAGGAGGAGCTCGTGGCTAAATAATAACCGCCACTCGGGTTGATCTTCAGATAAAGCCGCGCTTGTCTAGTTTGGTCCGTGGATGAGTGACCACCAATTATATGCCGAGCTTCCTCCGTGACGGTTGTCGAAAAAAGCATGTTAGTGCTATTTTTGTGTGGAAGCTGTTGGTCCCAGCTGTCAATTGTAGATCTTTGGCACTCGTCAATGGCCCAAAAGACTGACAACCACTCTTACAAGGGGTTTCGTATTACCCAGTACTAATTAGGTTGTGAAGGTCAGATAGGCATCCGGTTAGACTGGAAACCGACACTGACATAGTTGGGAAAAGGCTAGGCAGATGATGATGTGACTTACTTAAAAAGTATTGTCACTGTTTCAACTGGCTTTTAGCTACAATTTGAAACCAATTAACCTACTGAATTTTTAAAAATTAGTTCATTATAGGGCGATTATTCTGATGTATTTATTTTCCTAAGTCAATGTTTCCTAAACAACCGACGCTCGTGAGAAGTGGGACACACGCTTCGCCATCAAAGGATTAGATTCTGATTGGAATTAACTCTCTATTTTATCATACTGAATGCTGTTTTAGATTGGTATTTTAAAGTTATATTATTTGAGTGTAGATAAAACTATTTTATTTATGTCAATCGTACGCACGACGACAATCAAGGTATGCAATACCAAATTAAGCTGATCTTTCATAATATGGGAAGCTCATACAAAGCGAAGTCAGGTTATAATAATGTGTACTAATAGGTTTTATTAGCTCGCGAAAGAAGGTGTCTTATTTAGTTCCACATTCTTCCATTTTTAGGGTTCCGTCAGGGGATTCGTCATGTCTGTCTGTCTGTCCGTCCGTATGTCACAGCCACTTTTTTGCCAACTATAAGAACTATGCTGTGAAACTTGGTAAGTAGATGTATTCTGTGAAAGAAAAAAGAAAAAAAAAAAAATTTTGGGGGTTCCCCATACTTAGAACTGAAACACGAAATTTTTTTTTCATCGAACCTATACGTGTAAGCTATGGATAGGTCTTCAAAAATGATATTGAGGTTCCTAATATAATTTTTTTCTAAACTAAATAGTTTGCGCGAGAGACACTTCCAAGTGGTAAAATATGTGTCTTCCCCTGTAACTTCTAAAATAAGAGAATGATACCTAAAACTAAAAAAAAATATATGATGTACATTACCATGTAAACTTCCACCGAAAATTGGTTTGAACGAGATCTAATAAGTAGTTTTATTTTAATACGTCATAAATCGTGAACCGCAATTTACCTTTCATTCAATAAAGTTTGTGCGGAACGCTCAGAGTGCGAGTACGACTCGCTCTTGGCCGGTTTTTTTTTTTTCCTAAACTGAATATTTTGCGCGAGAGACACTTCCAAGTGGTAAAATGTCCCCCCCCCTGTAACTTCTAAAATAAGAGAATGATAAAACTAAAAAATGATATATGATGTACATTACCATGTAAACTTCCACCGAAAATTGGTTTGAACGAGATCTAGTAAGTAGTTTTTTTAATACTTACGTCATAAATTCTAAATCGCAATTTACCTTTCATTCAATAAAGTTTGTGCGGAACCCTCGGTGTGCGAGTCCGACTCGCTCTTGACCGGTTTTTATTTCTTTAGCCGCTACATCTAAGTATCCCCACTCTTCCAAACCAATCGAATGTAACTCATCACGTCAATGACAAGAAAGCGTGAAAGTTCTCTCTTCAGGAATTTAGGCTCTATGGTGACTGAACTCAACTGTGATCTAAATATGTTAGATAAACGCTATCATGAATAAATTCTAATTTATTTGATGTTCATTGAGTACAAGGAAAACCATCTAAAGAAAATAAATAATTATTGTTGAGAAAACCAGAATTAATATTTTGCAACTTTATTTTTAAATACAGGTATGTTTAATCGTTAAAACGAGTTGACAGCTAACAGAAGCAAGGGAATCATTTAAATGACGGCTCAAAACACAATTATCATTAGCAACATTCCGCAGACACGCAATCAACTGGATAAACACAAACCAATCTACTGTGATCGATTTGAAAATCCTCAAATCGAGGCATACGATCGTAACTTTTAATTTTCATCTCTATAACGACGAACGTAAGGTTCAAAACATTGAAATCAGTCGTAGTCATAACGATATGGAAAATTTTAGCTCTGTTGTGTATGCTCAATATTCAGCAAGCGTGCATCAATTGTTCTCTTTCATTGCTGAGAACAAATAAGTGATGGAAATTGTGTATCGTTTGGTGCAGCAATATTTGCATAGTAACCTGTAAGTATGTGTTGGTACTAGTAACATTCGAGGTTAATGGACCCGCTGTAGCACACATTTAAACATTGGTAACAATTCAACTTTTACGACAGGTAGAATGTTAAAAATATTGTACTTTGAGATCATCGTGCTCCAAGTTATTAATGAAAGGCGTTTTTAATAATATTATGGGATAATATTATTCCTAGAATAAACTATTTTTTTATGTCTAAATACAACCTTGTCAGCTTTCCCAGCTGATACTACCATCTTATCTATTTTATTCTAATTACGAATAGAGTTTTTCTCAAAAAACTGCCAGTACCTTAATAAAATACCAAAGATTTATAACTAAAGAATACAAATGGAATTCCTGATGTTTGTTTCATTTCACTTCACCAGGTCACGAAAAAAACTTTTCTGCAAAAAATAAAACCGACTTCAAAAAATAAAAAAGTGAAAAATAACTTTAACTACAGAAGTCGGTGGCAAAAAAAATACTGAATCAAACAAACAAGTCAAGGTTTTATTTTTTGCAAAAAAAGTTTTTTATTTTTCCATTTTAGTTGTAATGTATCCTATACAAATATTTGCTATGCAAACTTCAATCCTAATTAGGTATTATTTTTGTGTGAACTGAACATTTTGGCATATTGAACCGTTTGAGGTAAGCCCCATAAAAGGTAGCTGCTGTAAATTGTTGACGGATTCCCTCGACTGTGGTCTCCATCATCAGACCTTTATTGGCACTTATAACCCATAATACGGGTGCAAAGTTCTCATCAACAGAAATGAATTAAGTCCAAACACAAGGGAGCTACTGTGAAACGTTGAGGAGTTCCCTTGACTGTCCTTCGTCTTCATCATCAGACCCCTAATGACAGTCACAACCCATCTACGTGTAAAGTTCTCATCAATACAAATTAATCAAGCCCAAACACCAGGTAATTGCTGTAAATTGGTGAGGAGTTCCATCGACTGTCTTTCACCTCCTGACCAGACCTTCATTAAATAGTAGTGCTTTAAAATACTTAATGAAAAAAATTAACAAACACACTAGTTGAAATACGATTTTCAAAGGTTCCTTTCGATTTCTCTGGGACATCATCATCAAATCCTGCCTTTCCTTATCATGGTACCATCCTTAGGATATCTACTTTCAAACAAAAAAAGAATCATCAAAATCGGTTCATAAACGACGAAGTTATACGTAAACACACATAAAAAAAATATTACGGTCGAATTCAGAAACCTCCTTTTTTAGAAGCCGGTTAAAAACAAGGATAAGAAAAATTTATTTACACAAAGACGCAAGCACTGATAAGACCTCAAGTTTAGTGAAAGAAAACCACGGCTTGATTCAATTGCACTTTTTAAAACTAGTTTGGTTTTGTTTATTTATTTAAAGTTCATGTACAATAATGGTACATAGGCGGACTTAATGTCACAAGGCATTCTCTACCAGTCAACCTTTGGGTTAAATAGGAAAACATAGTGATAGGGTACAAAGTAATGTCTAAAAAAAACTTTTTGATAACGAGAGTTCAGATTTAGATTCATACTAATACACATATTTTGTTGCTTTACTTAACTTAACAGCCGGATATGCAACTTAGGATAAGTATGCACTTTTTTATCTGTAGACTCAGAGGATAAATATTGTATTATGTCTAGTGATCACAACTTCACGAGGGCTTTTGCAATGCTTGGCGAAATTTTTTTGTAGCAAACTGGATTTGCAGGGACCTGACAATGGCAGTAAGCTCGTCTGTTTTGGTGATAATAAGTAGATTTACTAGGTGTAATAAGTCGGTACTATCGAGGACACTCTCGCCTGACCACCACTAAGCTAATTTTTGCTTGCATTCGCAAAATAGAAACGCTCTCTAGCCCCGGACGTAGACTTTGTATAGAAATAATGAATGAAAAAATACCGAATCGGCCGACCGCACTGACGACGCAAGCCAAACGAGAGTTATTGTTATTTTGCGCGCCAAAGTTGACGCTTTCCTAATAGGCCCAAACTTTAAGGGGGCGTGGCTCGGCGCCTCCGCATGATTTAAGCGAAAAAATTATAAACTGGTTAAGCGGAAAAGTCTCAGTACTCATAGTACATCAATATCTTCCTGTCATTGTCCCATTCTACTCGGGGTCGGTGCAACACGTTTTTCTTCCATTCTCCCCTGTCAGACGTCACGGCATCATTTACACCTTTCTGTTTCATATCACTCCATAATATATTTTCATAAAAGATAGGTAAGCGTCTGCGTGATTCATCGAGGATAACAGGCGTGATGTTGTGTTATTTCTGACTCTGTAATTCAAATTATTCCTACAATCAACATTTGACTAATTAAACAAACATTGAACATTTGTTCATTTACATAAGCCTACCGTTAATTGGTATACGTCAGATTATCTAAGCTTTTTGATTGATTGATTTACGCTCTTTTGAGGCAGAATGGAGCTATGTATCCGAACTCCTAATATATGGCCTTACTTGTTAGATTTAGGTGACGTTCTAGCTCTAACTTTAACATGGTTGGACCTAGAGAGGAGATAAGGTTTCAAGTGTGATTTGTTAAATAGATTTGAATGATTAGATTTGAGTCTGGCATTGTGAAATATTTGTTAGTAGGCATTTAGGTATGTCTTTTTTTAATGCTAAATAGGCCTGTGTTGAGCCGTGTGGTATCCGGCAGAGTAGCATAGAACCAACCCATAACACTCACGGGTGTCGTATATGGCGACTAATGTATGAGGCAGAACACCTTGCGCCTCCGTAGACCAGAGAATGGGCAGCAGCGTTTTCTGTTAGTCTTTCATCACTGCGATCTCCAATCCGCCTGCCAAGCGTGGAGATTACGGCAAATTCCTCCCATCATGGGAGAGGCTATATCCAGCAGTGGACGTTATGGGCTGTTGTTGTTGTTGTTGTTAGCTGCAACTTGCCTAATTTGAATCGATGATGCGGATGATGCGGTGGAGCCTGCTTGCCTAGAAGAAATCAATTCACTCGAACTTGAATCCAGATTAAAATGATCAGGAAGCAGAGAAGCCGGCTGTAAATTCCACAGACTGGCGTTTCGTACATTAAATGTGGAACCAAACGCGTCGCTTTGTTTGTGATACTTCAACCATATTACGGTGACACTTCGCCGTAACGCAGCTCGTCCGATGATAGAATGGGGATGGAGGAATTAGATTGTGTAATTCCGAAGCACTCTCTCCGAAATTTAATTGAAATATGTCGTGATAAAGTGATAGCAGGAATAGAGCCCTCGCCTAATAGAAGTGTTAGCAGTACAGCATCCAGATGGGTTGGATGATATTCAGAAGATCACGAGTAACATCTGGTTGACACTCAAGCGGACCAGAGATACATGAAACAAAACGGGAAGAAGCCTATAGTTAGCAGTAGTTAAAACAAGATTAAAATTAAAAATCTTCGTTTCACATAAAATATTTACAAGAAAATAATTTATGCATAAATAATATGGATTATATTCATTGTACTTTTAAACATTTGAATTAAAATGCTATGGGATAATTGTATCTTCGATTAAAAAATCGACGTATTTACTTTACATTTGCACCGAGCGCTAGGGCCACAGTTTTTCTGTTTAATACCTAATCACATAAAACCTTGCCTGTATAAGGATTGCCTGATTAAAGTATATAGGGGGACATTCCTCTACAAAAATAAAACAAAAGCACTAGACCTTTTGTTAAGAGAAAACTTAAAAGCTTTTTTACAACGTCCAGAAGTACGGGCCGTCGTTGAAATGTAACAAAAAGGTACTTACGTACTTTGTGATGGCGGATGATAAAAATTATGTCAACCTTTGCTAAGGGAAAGTACCCAGAAACTATTATGGCTAATTTGTGAATACATAAAGTCCGTGTCACGTGCTTTAAAGGACCTATTTTTCCTTTTATTTATGTAGGTGAGGGACAAAACACACGGTTGGCCCTGCAATGTTTTGTCAAATAAAAACAGCATCCAGCGCTATCGTGGTTTATGTATTATGGTTGACTGTGTATTCATTCGCCCGTCCGGTGGTCGGGCGGTGAAGTTGATCTCACGTCGCATTTATTGGCTTGTATGAAATCCGTTGATGCCTAACACAGATACACCGCCCGACCGCACGGACGAGCGGTGTCGCACGTGAATTTGAAAAATACATTCACACTGACAGCTCTTGAACGTGCTTAAATGTGTTGATCGGTTCACTTTCATTGATGAAATTCGAGCTACGTAGTTCACCTTTTCTAAAATGTTCACCGTCAAAGTGTGTATTGGTCCTGAAACTGAATTTTAAATTACCTAAAAACTGTAAGCTAATCATTACTGCCGAAGCGCATTATAACAACTACAAAACACTTAGCAACCTAATAAAATAATCTCGCTCTATCTGGCAGGTAACACTACCGAGCTAACAAGGTAGGTAAGTAGTCCATTAAAAACTTTACTTAAACTTAGTTTTAAATAAAAACTGAGTTTTAAAACTGGAAGCTAAGATATAATTCATATTTACAGCTCATCCTTTTTTAAACTTTTCTTACTTAATTAAGTTCAGTCAACTCACTTACCTATTACATCAAAGTAAGTAAATAAAAAAAATAAGAACATCGGATTTTGGTTGGTGTGCTGATTTCAAGAGTTTGCTGTAAAAACAATAAAATTGTAACAAACGCCCATCCTTTTTGTAGTGGATTAAAAAATAAGCTAATCATGGGAACGCAACCTTGTCGTTTATTTCTCTTGTTTTCAAAAGCATTGCTTTTGGATTTCAAACTTTCGACGCTTCAGAGCACGGAGCTTTGGTAATTGAACTTCGAACTAGGCACTAATTTTTGAGTCACTTAACGTAAGTCGAAACGGCGAAAAACCTAATTTTCAAATTATTTTACAATACAATCGTACAACTTTTTTTTTTTAAGTTAGCAAGTAAGAAGCGCAACATGCCATGAACCTTACATACTCTACGACTTGTCAGCTCTTCCTCCACTTACATACAAACAATGATAGTTTCCAGAAGAATAGAGAGAGAGAGAAACTGCTAACACCACATCATAATATTACACTCACGTAACTACTTATACCATACTTATACCCCGTCTTAAGGGATCTTATCAACCATATTCATCCCTCTTGGCAGATACATTGGAGATCGTGGTATGGTATTATTAATTTACAGGTAGATGCTCCCCATCCCGCTCTATCATCCCCTATACGATGCTCTTGGGAAATGTCCTTCACATACGTTACAGGTACAATATTATGTTGGATAGTGAAGCCACTTAAAGCTTAAACAAGAATAAAAAATAGTTATACTTAGTCATGAAAAGGTATAGTTCAGCATGGTTTTTAGGGTTTCGTACCTCAAAAGGAAAAAAAAACCCTTGTAGGACCACTTTGTTGTCTGTCTGTCATTCAAGACCCCTTTTCTCAAGAACGCGTAGAGGTATGTTGAAATTAAATAATTGTAAAATTGTCTGTGGAAATTGTATGCCAACATGGCGTTGCAACTATACAACTATATCTCACACGCCAAAATAACCATGCATAATATAAAAAGCTGGCTGAAAAGCTTTGTTTAAAAAAATGTCCATTCGAAAAACGACTAGATTTTTTTAGCGTAACCAGCCATCGAACATTTTCAGTGTTTGATTAATTAATCAAAGTAATTAGATGAAAACTGTATTAACAATAATGATCAGTTTGTGACTTGAATATTTGGAGTTGTTTCCTTTAGTGTAATGAAACACTATATATAAATTCAAAATTTAAAACCTGGTAACTTTCAATTACTTTCTAAATAGGGTAGATGACACCATAAAACAATGATTCCAAGACACCAACCTTTAAAAAAAATTATTTTGGACCTGAAAACCCGATTTATTTTCAATTTATTGCCAAATTCGATTTTTAGTTGCTTTGAAATTAATAAATAGCCATACAAAATCTATGCGTTTTGACAGATCTTAAAAAAGAATCTCAATTGATTGGTGTGTCATCTACCCCATTGGCAAATTATCCCAGAGTTATTTAAATTACAATAAATATCAATACTTTACTTTATATGGAGTGATTTTTCAAAATTTCATTTACAAGACGTGCTGGCTCATTTTGACGATATCAATTCATGTGTTAACTTAGCTACTAATTTGACACCAAATTTCGATATGTTTGGTAGCAAGGTTTCTATTGATCCAACTCATGCTTATAGAAAGACTCAATGCATCAATTTAGCTGAAAGTCGGTCTCGTCATGCGTTAAATCTTACCTCTCTTGCTGAAATATATGCGAAAGTAGCCGATAACCTTGCTATAACTTTTCTTCGTAATTCTAAAACATAATTTTGTGTTGACTACATAAGTAGGCAGGTAGGTTACAGGTAGTCACTGGCCGAAAAGTCTGTCGTCCAGTCTTACCAAGGGGTATCGTATTACCCAGTAGTAACTGGGTCATTGAGGTCAGATAGACAGTTGCTTCATGTAAATTACTGGTATTCCAGCAGCATCCGATTAGATTGAAAGCTGGATTGATAGTGATTGTGATATTGACTGTGATAGTGATTGTGATAGTGATTGTGTTTGTAATGGTGATTGTGACAGTGATGGTGATTGTGATAATGATGATGATAATTGTGATAACGATAATGATGATTATGATGGTGATTGTGATGGTTATTGTGATTATGATTGTGATGGTTATTGTGATAGTGATGTGATTGTGATAATGATGGTGGTTGTGGTAGTGATGGTGATTGTGATAATGATGGTGATTGTGATAGTGATGGTGATTGTGATAATGATGGTGATTGTGATAGTGATGGTGATTGTGATAATAATGGTGGTTGTGATGATAATAATTCTGATGTTTATGAAATTTGGCACTTAAATAGTTCATGTTACGTCCTACGTGATAATCCAGGTTAGATTAACACGTAGGACACTATTTATCCCTTTAGTATGATCCAGTGGGACGGTTACCTAACTTTACGAGGGCGAAGCCGCAGGCAACAGCTAGTCTAGTAATAAAACAAGCAAAACTGATGTTCGTTTCTAAAATCTAACTGAAAAGTTAGTCTAACGAAGCAATTTCAGCTGAATAGGGTTTATAGTTATTATGATTTTCCACACAAAACTATCTCAATAACTTTACTTTGACGATAACTTTACCCGACACCGTTCAGTCGGAAGAGCTTGGTGAACCAAAGTGCAGGCAGGAAATGGCTATATCCTTTAGACTGGGACCGGCTAACGTTGTATGGACTTAGGAAACTATGTTGTGATGAAAGATTTTCTCTCGCACTAACTATCATCTACTATTTTTATACAGGGTTGGTATTCAATAACCGGCCAAATTTTCAGAGATGGTTTAGAATAGATATAATGAAAAAAAATACACATTTTTTTAAATAAAATTTATTTACTGTCCACCACTAAAAAGCGAATGTGTGGATATTGCACAATTCAGTTCAACAACCTAGATACTAGGTGTGTGTTAGCACACATTTGGCGGTGCATGCACACACACAAGTGCATTGATTCCCATTAGGTTTATGATTTAGGAAATTTTTAAGACATTTTCAAATGAATGCTATTATTTTATTTTATATTTTTCGACAATAATATTTAGAATGCATATCTGGATCTTAATTTTAAATTTTGGCTGGTCATTGAAAACTAACCCTGCAGTATGCAACGGTTTTTATAGAATTACAAATAAACAAATTTCGACCGCCTCGTTGGTCTAGTAGTCGCAAGCGTGACTGCTGAGCATGAGGTCCTGGGTTCGATTCCCGGGCCGAGAAAAGTGTTATTGGGTCTTTTAATCAGGAATTTTCCAGTAGCAGCCACGAAGTCTGGATTTGTGCTCGATTGATTGCCATTGCTCGCCTCTATTACACTTACGAGACTTAAACATAACTGGCGAAATGTGGGTGTACATGTTGGATACACCTCTGCCTTACTTCGGGGATTACAAGGCGTGATTTTATGTTAAACAAATTTGAGTTAAATCAGTAGGCGATGATGACGATTTATTCCGCGGAAACTGAACTCGTAATCCACCACGTTTTATCCAATCGCCCTATTTATATTTTCCTCGATGAGGATAAAATGATACCTGTAATAATTATAATAAGTCAGTTAGTAACCAAAAAAGTTTTTTTTTTACTTATATAAAGACGTAAGTACATAAAATTACTTCTACAGATAAACATAATACTTTCTTGTTACTTAAAGCTTAAACTTTTCCCCACGCAATACCTACAACTGAGTTAAGTAATTCATCTACTCGGGTGCTTACACAAATGTTCTGACAAGGTTCTCCACTGTCAAAAGTGTTCCTACACTTGCAACACTGAAGCTACTTTATTCCGTTCTAACATAGTTTCAGTCCAAAAAGTATTTTCAAAGAAAGTAACGGTGCAGAAAGATAATGTATGAGGGAAAGTTTGCATCTGCATTGTGGATGCACTGGGCTGAATTATTCACATTTTTAGAGGAAAAAAAACTAGTAAAGTTAGTATTGAATCACGTGTAAGAGTTCCGTGTAATGTTATCAGGCAGAAATTCACAGCCCAAAACTCAGACACGTAAACTCCGCTCACTGATGCAGTAAATAGATCATCAAGTGCGCAGGTGACAGGGCATGCGATCGCAAAGGTTGAAAAGCCGGAACAGCTTTCTGAAGTGTGTCACCCCTCTCAGTGGCGAGCGCTCCACGAAAAGACTAAAGCTGTGGCGAAGTAGTGCATCCTTACCAATCCCATTCGTTCCCCCTGCTGAAAATCTCACATCTGGACATGAGTTGCCATGGCTGACCAGGAAGTCTTTAAATAGACTCCGGACCCAGGTTGGCCGCAGCAAGGAAAACCTGCTCAGGAGGAGATTCATTAATGACTCTTCCCTGGAGTGTAAATGTGCTGTTGTTCCACAAACGATGGGGCACTTATTATCGTGTCCTGCATGTCCTGTTGTTTGTTCACTACAGGAACTGATGGACGCTACCGAAAGCGCCAAACTATTCGCTCAGTTCTGGGCCGACTCAATTTAGATTGCCATCGACACGCTAAGAAGCCTTCTTCTTAGCGTGTCGATGGCAATCTAAATTGAGTGCATTACTATTAATTGTCTTTGGGGAGACGCCGCATACGCACTTGAGGTCTGAGCCATTCATCATTGCTTTTGTTTTTTGTTGGTTAAAACATTTTTCCAAACGTACTTGCTGGAAAATTTTGCTTCCCACATTTTTGTCAGTAGCACAAAAAAGACAAAAACGGTTACAAAAAAATTACCTACACGACGTAAGTAAAATAGCTTCTATTATTGATTACAGAACCCTAAAACATCAAGGTATTACACGAACGTATTCACTAGACCCGCGACCAAACGTTGTGGAAAATGTATTACGTTATGAAGCCTTGTTCAAATAATAAATGTGAATGTGTGAAAACATTTCTTATTATTCTGAAAAGAATGAAGTTCAGTCTGACGAAAAATCTTTTACATCTTTAGGTACCTATACTTAGTTATGTATGACGTACGTGCAAACATGTGCACTCCATGCCCCGGGTAAGGGGTCAGGTATTGCAGGGCACTGACTTTACTCACATATAAAGTTTGTGTCTCAGACAGTATTAGGTAATAGAGACGTGTTTATGAAAACCATCGATACCGGTTTGACAAGATCATTGCATGGCTTTACGATAAAACAGTTACTAGATTAAAGTAGCTACAAGAAAGTTATGCAGGTAAATACATAATTAGTTTACGTACAGTAAGTACAGTAGTACTTTTTAACCGACTTCCAAAAAGAGGAGGTTATCAATTCGTCTGTTTTTTTTTGTGTGTATGTTCAGCCATTTTTTCGCCAATTGTGAACCGATTTCGATTATTCATGATCTGATGGTAATCTTCGGAGAAATACAATAGAGCTCTTCAATTATAGACAGCAAATCGGTCGTGATTGCTGCAATCGCTTGGATGTTTGTTGTTTTCACGACATCATAACATATCATCACGCCTTTATGCTCTGAGGAGGTATACAGTACACCCACATTTGGACAGTTAGGTGTGTTAGGTTACATTTTATTGGGGATAAGCCTATTACCATGACATGTATTGTTAACAATATGAAATAAATGACTGCCTCGTTGGTTTAGTGGTGGCGACTACTCAGCATGAGGTCCTGGGTTCGATTCCCAGGTCGGGCAGAGTTATTGTATTTTTCCATCAGGAATTTCTCAGTAGCAGCTACGGAGTCTGGATTTGCGCCAGCGCTCGCCCCCTATTACATTGGATTTAAACATAACTGGCGAAATGTGGGTGTAGGTTATTGGGTACACCTCAACCCAACTCTTCGGGGATTACAGGCGTGATGTTATGTTATGTTAAAATAAATGTATACCTGATATTTGTATAGGATATTACATCTAAAAAAACTTTTTTGCAAAAAATAAAACCGACTTCAAAAACACATCAAAGTGTTAAATAACTTTAGCTTCAGAAGTCGGTGGTAAAGAAACTGAATCAAACACACAGAGGTCACCGACTTCTGAAGCTAAAGTTATTTTTCACTTTGATGTGTTTTTGAAGTCGGTTTTATTTTTTGCATAAAAGTTTTCTTGGACCTTACTTTTGTGACGTGCTGAACTCTTAATATACGCCCTGGGGAAGTTTGTGAACCGAACGCTGTCGGGAGGTAAGATTTGGGCTGAAATAGCCAAAGACAGAAAAATTAAAACAGGGAACGAAGGCCTTTGCCCTGAAGTGAGACACATCAGGCTCATAAAAAATACATTTTGGACATAAAGGGTGTAAAAAACCTTTTAACGAAGCCGAAAGGCAGTTGTTCTCCCTGTCATTGCGATAATTTTTTGTTCTACACCATACCTGGGAACCTTCTAGTTACGGAGATATTGGTGGACAAAGTTCCAACTCTTAGATTTTTTTTATTACAAGTTTTTACTTTAAACACTTCAACGACCTCCGTACTATTCAATCCATCCATCAGCACAATGTTTTGAGTGCGGTATATTGAGTTCTACAATAAAACATGATTTTTCACCCCAAAAAAAAAAGTCGTTTCTCAGCAATAATGTTTGCGTAAAGTTACCTAATAATTTGATGTACAGAATGCTTGGTTGACGGCTTCGTGATGAGGTTGTTTACATTGTAAAGTCGGCAGTATTTAATGTTAATATTTTTCAGCCTCCAGTAAAGTCAAAGCCCCGCCTTGTGTACCGTAACTCCAAGCCCCCATGGTTCATGGAAATAACATTGAAAATTATACAAAGTCGCTCCTCCATCATAATTAGAAGTATGCAAATAAGAATTAACGGTGATTAAAATTACACGCACGCACATAGGTACTTAAGAGTTTATAGAATATTCATGTACACGGCGAAATTTTAAGGGTATTAAAGCTGTATGTGGAGACCGTGAATCGGCAGCCGTAAGGTAGTACGTACTTAGGCCAGGTATAGTGGCGTACTACGCAGGGTGGCTGGTAGTCGGTGGTGGTTGAGAATTGGCGGGAATCGAGAATAATGGGGTGGGATTGGAGAGATCTATGTCCATTCGGGAAGGGACTCGAACATTATTTGTGTTAATCGTAGTAAAACAGCTCTTCTACGTAAAAGTATTTATCAAATGGCTCCAGTTATTTTCAATAAAATTCCACGACAGATAAAGAATCTTAATAATAATATGTTTATAAGAAACTAAAACAATTTCTAATTCATGAATGTTACTACTCCACAACCGAGTTTATGGAGGACACCACTGACACTTAGCCTATTACAATATTAAATTTAGATTATTATAATTTTTGACATTGGTAAATTGTGTGTTAGTACATAAGGAAGTTTTTCTAAGTAAATAATTGAGTTATATCATTTTAGATATGTGTCTGTTGTTTCGACACCATTGACTTTATTATTATTTGTATGCTCTCGAGTAAAATGTAGCGAACTGACCATCCTATTATAGCATCCTATTGTAATCCTATTGTAAATAAATCCTATTGTATTTTATAACCTACATTTACGAATAAATTTGATTTGATTTGCCGTGGAGTGCTGTGAGCTGATGATGATCAGAAATAAGAATTGGTAGAATTTGTTTGCCTAAGCTTCAAGGAAGTAAGTAACATGTGGATAACACATCCCTCTAATTTAACAGCTTCGATTTAGAACTTAAAAATTATTCCGGGATTTTATCCGCAAACAAAAAATCCTATTCCGATCTCTGATGAAGAATTTAATAACTGATGGGTAGACAACATCTAAATATTGCATGATCTAATAATACGATTTAATTCCAAGCTTTTAGAGAGATTATTTATTAGAGATACCGACCTACTTCCATCATAATACTCGTATGATTGGACGGGAATAGTTTGAGACAATATCATAATACGTTTAAACATTTTGTCACGACATTTATCTAATTTGTGGTTACCACTTTTGTACATGATCAGCAATCAGAATAAAAAAAACTTGAATTGTGCACTGAATTTTTTCTTCCTTGTTCAAAGATAAAGACAATACCCACATACATGTCACTTCCTACAAAGAACACAATAACAAAAAATACAATTTTGTCCGTAACATAACAACGGAAAACCTCCCAAGAAAAACCGTTTTACACAGAATGATGCTATGTACTCATTACATAAAATTGCCAGGAACATTCCCCTGTCCCCTATTAGACCTTTACGACAAATAGTTTGCGATATTTATTTTACTTACAGTATAATTAGGCTGTGATTAGATCCCTTGTCTGAACGTAAGGGATGGGAAATTGGAATAATTATGTGATCTGAATTTCTGAGACTTGATTAGGTAAGCTTTCCTATATAGGCCTCATTACCTACTCGGCCTAGGTCATCTATTTGTCGGTGTAAATAATTAATACATAGCGACTAAGGGATCGAGAGAATAGAGGTGTCTTTCTTTTCTATTTTAATAGCTTTTAGTGAACGGACGGGAATCTTCCCCGTGAGAGCAATTGAATTTTAATACTTCTGCATTGTCTTCGAGATTTTGGTTAAAGACATTCAGATTATCCTACATAACAGGTGTTCAATTCTAAAGAAAAACTGTGATCTATTACCCTGTCGGTGGCAATCAAAATTCAGAATTTGGTCATAAGTTTGTCGTCTTTATAAACATCCATCAGTTCCTGTAAGGTGCAGACAGCAGAACAAGATACGTGTCACTTAGTTTATAGATGAACACCACAAGTCATCTAAGAATCTCCATCCGAGTAGATTTTTTCTGTGGGTCTGGTGCCTAATAAAGTGACGCAGAGCTTTTATTTTATATTTAATTCTCAGGGTGTTTATTTACAAGGTACATACAACTGTATTATTTACTAACTACAACTCTAAAATATTATTAAAAATAATATGTACAAGTAAGTAATAAAAATAACGTATTCTCAGGGTTCCCCGTTCTTTGTCTGACGGAAATTGTAACGAAATATTTAGTTCAGGTTCCTATCCGCTTTTCAAGTATATTACCGGAAGTGTCGGCTGCCGGTTATCTATTGTTTATCTTCCGGGATGACTGAAACTAAATGGTTTCGATGAGAAGGTTATTGTCTCGCGTTTGTACTCGTAAAGTGTATTTTTATTCACTAATCTTGTTTTGTTAAATAACAATGGCGTGGGTATTGACAGTTTTGGATAGTGGTTAATTCGAAGCAGTTTTGAGATCATTCAGAAAACAGATCAAGATTTAGATTAAAATTTTGCTTGAAATGGCAAGTCAAGCAACTGTTAGAAGGGTTTTAGATTAATGCTAACTCGACTTTAGTCAACTGGGTAGGTTAGCCTAAAATAGCATTATTTTGGCATTGGTTATTAATTAGTCAACAATTAATTACAGTTCTATGCAATAGAGTCTATAGTAGTAAACTCATTAAGTACCTATGTGCGTACGTGTAATTATCACAGTTAATTCTTATTTGCATCACTTCCAATTATGATGGAAGAGCGACTTTGTATAATTTTCAACGTTATTTCCATGAACCATGGGGGCTTGGAGTTACGGTACACATGGCGGCGCTTTCACTTTACTGGAGGCTGAAAAATATTAACATTAAATACTTCTACAACAGCACCGACTCATCATCTGCCTAGCCTTTTCCCAAATACATATGTTGGGGTCGGCTTCCAGTGAAACCGGATGCAGCTGAATACCAGTATTTTACAAGAAGCTTCTTTTTATTTGTATCCCGAAGGACTTGATAAAAGAAAAAAACCTAACAGTACAAAAATATTTCCATAAAGCTATTTAAAACCTCTAGAGAATCAACATAGACGAGCACCTAAATAAAGTTATCTCGATGCTCTCACAAATACCTGAATGAAAATAATGTTTTCAAAGAATATGAGATGGCATTATGCAGTCTCTATGCGTTTCAAAGGCAATAACAGGAATGTAGACGACTTTGTTGGATATTTGCTGAATAAGCGAACGTATTGAACGGAGATCTTAACGTTGGATTTGTACATAAAACGTTTTCTCAATTATTTTTTCAGAATGAAAATTTCTAAAGAAATACGTTTATTTACAATACGTTTGTTATAAGGGTTTGCACTCAACAGGTTTATTTATTTATCTTAAAGACTAATTTTAAATAGGCATAAAAACGTACAGAACAAGAATTCATGCTATGAGTATTTTATAAGGCGTAGTAGTTCGAGTCAGCTTGATTCGGTAAAACGAGGTGCAGGCAAAATGTATATTTGTGCCACCGAATCAGGTTGACCCTAAGCTGTGTGTTAAACCTAAGGGGACATACACATCCTGGTCCTGTCCAAAGAAAGGTCTCAAGGAAAAACCTGTTAAGAGTAAGGACTAATAGGTTCACCCTTTTTTTGTACAGAGATATTTTTATCTATTTTAAAATAATTATTAATGATGGTAATATTTAGTTACTTTTTTTCCTTTACACAATTATATTTTTTGACAATTATTCTCTGACTAACGTCTACTGCAACCTTAGCATTTTTACACGACTGCCCAAAAAAAGGAGTGTTATGTTTTTTAACCTCGTAAATATAAGATTACGTAGCACCAACTAGGATTGCATATGCAAAATCTTATCCTACAAGTTCCAGTCTTGACTTTACCGACTTCAGTGAACATGGACCAAGTTTGATTAGGGTCCAAAATTAATTCTCCCGCGGGACGGCCTGATCTAATTTCGGGAACAGTTATCAAGTGGCCGGGAATGTTTGGATCTTGGGCTACATTCATGCCTTAGGGTAGAACATGGGTACTGTTACGATCTTAACGTTGCTTAACTATTAAAATGTCTTTCCGTTACAGAGATTTGGGAGTACCGTGATTATTTGAATCAATGATACGTCTTGGGTCTTGGGCTTAGAAAAGTTTCAATGGTTGTTATGTTATGTTCTAATATAAAAATTGTCGTGCCACCGACACGAAGAAGAAGAAAAAAAAATAAATAAATATCGCTGGACATTACACACAGCGCCATCTCATCATCATCAGCCTATAATGTTCCTACTGCTGGGACACGGCCTCCTCTCAATGAGAGGGGATGGGGATGTTTTCCCTCACCGTTTTGAGAGCAGCGTTGATGAAATAAATTACACAAAGTAATGCGCCTGTCTGGGTTCGAACCCACGACTTACTGTTCGTAAGTCGGGGCCGCCACCACTGGGCCACCGCTGCTCTCACAGCGCCATCTAGTGCCACACTAAGTACCGAGGCTTGTGTCGTGGACACCAGATAGTTGATATACTATGTACATAGATACTTTTTGTTTGTAAATACATACTTATTATACATATAAACATCCATGAATCGGAAACAAAAATTTGCTCCTACCGGGATTCGAACCCGGGACCCTAAGGACTTAAGGCAGCCTCACTACCGCTGCGTCATTCGGGTCGTTAATGGCTGTTAAAGCGTTCGGTATTTTGGCTACGAATTGCAGCAGAATTGGCTCAAGTGAGTTGTGTGTTAGGACGTTGTGTGTTGTGTTTGACTTTTTTAATCATTATTATGGCTGATCCAATGTCATTACGTCTAGGTCTTCAGGGTTCAATCCTCGGATCGATGTTACTTGGATAGGCTATGTGATGATGACGCTAGAACCTTAAAAAATCGGGCATTAATGTTTAGTTTGTAAATGGTAACATAAGATTCCTCGTAAACAAAAATGTTAGCAACGGAAATTGTGTCCAAACAATTACTCGTAATACTTACCTCTAACTAAGATGAACAACTAAATTACAGTAAAGACTTATTTTACCCTTCTTTAACATAATTACAAAATAGGTAAGAGATTATTTAAGGCCCAGTTTTCTAGGCGCATTACCTTTTCCAAAGCCTAAGTTTAAGTTTAGGTAGTTACTTAAGTTTACAGGCTCGTAACTTATGTTTTGTAAGATTACTTATCTCCAAAGTGCCACTCAAAGTTACGTCAAGGATTATAAGGGTCTTGGGTAATTTTAATTACTTTATGGATGGTACTTTAACTTATTTTGGAATACTTGGCCTCAGAAAGATTAAACAGTAATGAGTAAAGGAAAAGCAAACTGGCGCAATTCTAGTAATTGGCGCTGATTCCGAAAAGATGGCCGAAATTAAGCAAAAATATTGTTTTTACCGACCAAAGCAAAATTGAAAAGGGAGAAAACTTTGAGTTAACAGTTGTCAGTTAGCTATGTACTTGTTTATTTAATCCTAATTTGATTAAAAGCAGAAAGCAAAATGGCTTTCAAAAGAACAGTTCGGTTCACATGGTTCGGTTCACACATGTTTATAATTTAGGTATATATTAGTTTAATTAATTTTATCTGTATATGTGTGTATTAGTATGTACTACTTATGTATGTATATAAATTTAATTTAACAAAATCATATTTTTCTTATTTATTTTTTGTACTCTATCACAATGATGTCCTATTTGACCCAAAGGTTGACTGGTAGAGAATGCCTTGTGGCATTAAGTCCGCTTATATACCACTTTTGTGCATGAAGTTTAAATAAATAAATAAAAGCTCTCTGAATTATTTCTGAATCTATCTTATTTAATCTCAAGCTACTTTAGCTACTACAGCTTTCATTATTGAAACAATATTTAATTATATCGGTGAAGGCCAAGGAATCCGCTGAATGCGAGAAATACAAGATCGGATGACGTCTCTCAGCTAAAGTGAGTAATTATGACGAACGTCAGCCTAGCAGTTTTGGTCTCAGCAAACGCACGCTATTCGGACATTCTCATGCAGCTGCTACAAACCAATTTGCAAAGATCATCGGTCTACCTGGCTCCAAATCCCTGTAGAATGACGATACGGCGTTTTGTTTGAAATTTGAAGACTTAGACCTATGTATCTTGTAGTAGGTATTCGTTTCCATTTCAGACTAATCGCAGAAGTCAGACCAAATTCATAAGTTTCAGGGTTATGTAAATTTTAAGAAAAAAAAAAACTTTTAGCTCGGTGTCTATACACAACTCCTTCATAACTCCAAAATCTGTTCCCTAAGAGAAACGTTAATGAAAATCAAGTTCATTAGCACTGCTATAATTTATTCATCCCTTTAATTTACTCTCTCGGTGAATAGGCATTTTTCTTTTGATTTCGCGAAGTAATATTCAACTTTGTAACAAAACATATTTAGGTGGATAATAATTTGAAAAGGTCAGAAATGGTTTTAATCGGTTTTTCAATATCCTTCGTTCAGTAACAAGGTCAATTTAAAAGCTTTAAATTGAATGAATTTGGGGAGAAGGTCTCCAAAATGAGCCCGAAATGGATATAATATAAAAATATACTGACAAAGATGAACCTAGAAATTATTTCCAAATTTGGTATTTTTATACAATTTTTTTATTTTTTTTTTTTCGGATGGGAAATCATCAAATGACTTCTCCCGCTCTGGGCGGAGCAGGAGGGAGTGACTGAGTGGGCTTTTACTGACTAAAACCCATCCATGTTCCTTCATCGCCCTTTGTGTTCCGGGGCCACGGTATCTCTTTCGAATAGTCCCGCAACCCCGGGGTAATTTTATACTGACATAACATTATAGGTACAATTGAAACGGTGAAACCTGTTGACTTTTGCGTATCAACAACTAAAAACAAAAAGTGGTTGCAGTTGTTGATAGTCTAACGGTAAATGTACATACATTTTGAGAGCTTGGCAACTCTTTAATATCTAGCCGAAGAATATTTATAATATGAATAGCGTATCTAGACCGTAAGTATTGGTTTTCGACGCCTTTTTCACATATCTACGTATAGGTATCTAAGTAAGTAAGACTGCTTTCATATAACTTGAATAAATTCTCAACGCTTCAGAATCGCGCTTTTAGAATGTTTGACAGCTTTTAAACAATACTTTTAATAATTGTGTGAAGGAATGATGGCAGACAAAATCGGAAGTTATTTATTAAAATAGACTGAAAATCAGCACTGTTTGCGTGACATAATAACGTAAGACAGTTCCTCAGAACGCCCGCCCTCTTCAACTTTCTTCTAGAATTTAGTTGGAGAGAAGTGAACAGAAAGGAGCAAACTCCGTCGCAGTACACACAACTTTACATGTCCAGTATAACATGGCCTCGCTTTCTATAAACTGCATAAACAGACTGGTTTTGTAAATGGAAGAATACAAACAACACAAAATTTATAGGTTATTATTGCACATAAACATATTTTTCTCATACTATCTCACACACCATCGTCTATATTTCTTCTTTCGCAGGTCTGCTGGCAGATATTTCTTAAGAAATAAGCGGTACCTTTGTACTCAAATTTTATATATTATTGTCCTGCGTGGACATAAATAGTTTATGCTCTCTCTAAAACATGAAACCAACTCTGTGTAGGTGTCAATTAATTGTAACAAACTTTCAAAATAAAACAATAGTAAACAGTTTTCGTCACACCATAATAAATGAAGCTATTTTGGATGCATAAAATAATTTTAATTAATCCTTTCGAAATTGTTTGTGTTTCGTAAGAAGAAGTTACAATCTAAACGCGGAAATTTCAATATTTGTTTCAGAGAAAGTAATTTACCGCTGGTTATAATAAAGTATTCTTGTAAGCCATTATTTCAGAACGAGAATGTTGCCTCCTCACATATCAAAATTAAATTATTTATATAAATTATATTTAAACACAATTTTCTACACATTATCTCAAAGTCGTTATTCGTAATTCTGAAGAAACAGTAAAACCCGGCTTTGGGTCTTCCAACTCAGTTATTATTTTTATAATAATAATCTTCATTTCCCGAAAAAAGTCTATAAATATTAGGAATAAAATAAATATTACAGAAACCGGGATCAGCTTTTCCGGAAAAGCTCTTAGCAACACGCAACAAAGGAAACATTGGCCGTGACGTCTCTCTCGATTGATTCCCGATCCGTCAAACGTTTCCGAAGTGCTTATAATTGTACAGATGAGGCACAAAATAGGTAAACAACAGAAGGTCGGCTCAGCGTGAACGCACAGACACATGAACAAGCGAATGCAAGCACACTGATTGACATACGTGTACCCCGTGTCAAAGTAATCGGTCGTGCAAATGCGTGAGACATTCATTTTATTTTGTATTTGAAATTGGAAGGCAATAACGTCTATTCGCTAAACAAAATCGAGTCGCGTGTTTGAACTCGCGACGAAGATTTCTTTGTCCTTCTGCAGGTACTTACTTATTTGGTAGCTGATGTGAACCCTAAGAATGAACCCCGAAGGCGAGAAGATTTGAACTTGGAGCACTTCCAGCAAATGATTTGGGTAGTTTTAATTTAATTAGAAGTGTAGAAACCTAACGAGGGTCGATCTTAAGTTAACAAGCCGATTTGATGGACTTGTCTATTTTAGTGGAAACTGTGGAAAGTGCAAAACATTGGGAAAATCTTTTTATTACATTAGTGCGGGCGTAAAATCTTTTAAATTAAAACTTTATGCAGAAGTAAAAACTGTACAAAGGCGTACTTAATGCCTTTTTTTTTTTTCGGATGGGAAATCATCAAATGACTTCTCCCGCTCTGGGCAGAGCAGGAGGGAGTGTCAGACTTTTACTGACTAAAACCCATCCATGTTCCTTCATCGCCCTTTGTGTTCCGGGGCCACGGTATCTCTTTCGAATAGTCCCGCAACCCCGGCAGGTATCGGTCCTTTCGGACCCCTTCCTTTTTGCTGACTCTCTTTGAGGCGCGCGTGGAACACGAACGCGCCGTCGACACGGCCTGTCGTCATGAGACGGACGGACGGCGAGCTAGCCCATAGCCCACCGTCCACAGGCCCGCGCCTACGGTGGCCGGGGGCCACGTGGTGGCCTCCGACGCCCGGGGCGTCTCCCGCGGCGGCCGGGACGCTGTGAGGTTCTCTCCCTCTCACGTTCCACCACCTCCTTCTCTAGCATTACTGCTTCGCAGAAGGAGGTGACGGCGTCCCATTCCGTGACCGTTCCGGACGCGAGAGGTCGCCGCCGAAAATCGCCGCTTCGAGGACACGGCGGTGCTCCGCCCACGCGGGGCACACCTCCACCGTATGCTCCACCGTGTCCTCCGGTCGATCCTCGCAGTGGAAACACCCGGGCGTTTCCTCCCGCCCGATTCGGTGCAGGAACCTCCCGAAAACACCGTGTCCGGTGAGGACCTGCGTCAGGCGGAAGGTGAGGACGCCGTGGCGTCTCTCAAGCCACTCCTCAAAGAGGGGACTTACCGCCACTATTGTGGCGTGCCCTGCACGGGGTTGCGACAGTCGCTCTCTCCATGTCGCCATGAGATCACGCCGGAAGTCTGTCCGCTGAGCGACAATTTGTCGTGGCAGCGGGGTTTCCCCCCGGCGTAGCACCTCCGCGCGCCATTCATGTAGGCGCGCGAGGACTATCGCCTCCAGATCCCATGGCGGCAATCCGGCAAGGAGGCACGCCGCCTCACGGGAGATCGTGCGGTACCCACGGGCCAGCCTTACGGCTACCACCTTTTGGGGCGCGTTCAGGTAGTGGGCTGCACGCAGCCTCAAGGAACGCGCCCACACCGGGGCCCCGTAAAGGGCCATGGACCGCACGACTCCCGCGTAGAGCCTCCGGCAGGAGGCGTTTGGCCCCCCAAGGTTGGGCAGGAGCCGCCTGAAGGCAGCCCCGGTCCGTTCCAGTTTGGGGGCCAAACGTCGGAAATGCTCCACGAAGTTCCATCGGCTGTCGAGGACGAGTCCCAGGTACTTCAGCGTCGACTCGACGCCGAGGGATACCCCTCCTACCGTCAGTGAGGATCCCGGAGGTGGCGCATTCCGAGGCCCATGAAAGCACATGGCCTCGGACTTGTGCAATGCCACCTCGAGACCCAGTTGCCGGATCCTCTCGACGACTATCGCAACCCCGCGTGTCATTATTTCGGCCGCCGCCTCGTGCGACCCCCCTTGTGCCAGCACCAGCGTGTCGTCTGCATAGCAGACCACGCTGACGCTGCTAGGGAGGTCGGCGCGCAGCACACAGTCGTACCCGATGTTCCACAAGGAAGGCCCTAGGACCGATCCCTGTGGAACACCGCACGACATCTCTCGCCGGTTCCATTCTCCGCTGCGACCGGGGTAGATAACGGCTCTATCCGTTAGGTAGTCCCCGACCACACGACGAAGGTAGGTCGGCACCCGGTGATACCGTAGTGCCTCCCTAATGCAGCTCCAGGGCATGGAGTTGAAGGCGTTGGCGATGTCAAGAGACACCGCCAAGACAACCCCACCCCGGGACACTGCATCCCCCGTCGTGAGGGCTCTCACGCGCATGATGGCGTCCACCGTAGAGCGCCCCTTGCGGAAACCAAACTGGTGTTCCGCAAGATCCGGCCCCGTCCTCGCAAGGTGCTCGGCGAGGCGGTTTGCATTGACTCTTTCAAAGAGCTTGCCCACCTCGTCGAGCAACACTATGGGCCGGTATGCGGACGGAGAGTCCGCAGGGCGCCCCGGCTTCCGAATGAGGACCAGCTTCCCCGTCTTCCAACGAAGCGGGAACTGGCCTCTCTCCAAGCATGCGCTTAGGAGCCCCTCCAGTCGGGGCCCGAGAGCCTCCGAGGCCAGGACCCAGGCTTTGCCAGGCAAGCCGTCGGGTCCCGGGGCGGTATTTTTGGCACTGAGCCTGCGTACCGCCACTCCCAGGTCTACCCCAGTCACTACCGGAGCGTCGTCGTCGTCGTCCTGGTGATCCGCTTCCAGCACCGCAGGCGGCGGAGCCATAGGCGTGGGGGGATGTTCCCCCCGCGTAGGGAAAAGTGAGAGTGCTCACTACGTCCTCCACGAGCTCAGGCCGGAGACTCTGCGTCAGTGGGGGGGCCCAGGTGCGGAGTTTATCCCGCACCATCTTGTAAGGGCGCCCCCACGGATCTCTGTCGAGAGTCCCCAGCAATTCCTCGCGGGCCTGATCCCTGGCCCGCAGGACAGCTTCGCGGAGGGTGGTCTTCGCCGCTCTGAACCCCTCATATAGCTCCGCCTCAATGGCTGCCGCATCCGGTGGGCGGATGCGGAGCCTGCGATGCCTGGCGTACAGGTGCCGCGCAGCCACGCACGCCTCACGCAGAGATGGATAATTATAAACCGTTTTATACTGAAACAAGTGACATCTGTACTAAACATCATTGAGCTATTACTACTACGTATAGAGAACACAGCGCGAACAAAATCTGTGCAACAAGCATGGCAGTGCAGGGCGCGCGGGGGGCGGCTAACACCGTATATATAGATGCTCTGTGGCGAGCAAGCGACTAACTAGCCCGGTTAAGCAGTAGCCAGTCTCCTGACTGAACTGCGAGATGACATACACAAAAAAAAAAAAGAGTAAGCGACTGAGTAAACTGCGGCCGGCCGACCGCAGTTGAACGGAGCACTGAGTGATGGGGCGGCGTCTTCTCTATACGTAGTAGTAATAGCACAATGCTAAACATCACAATATTTAATTTAAGAATGGTTTTGAAAAGGAAACTACTACCTATGCGTGTACGTACATAACATAAGACAAAGGTGTACCTAATGGTACATAGGTACACATTTCGACAGTTATGTTTAAGTCCCATGGTATAGGGGGCGAACCTATCGCCTTAAACCGGGCACAAATACAGCCGTGGCTGCTACAGAGAAATTCCTAATGGAAAAACTCATAAACAATTTGTCTGACCCGGGAATCGAACCCAGGATCTCATGCTTAACAGTCGCGATTCCGGCCACTAGACCAACGAGGCAGTTGTATACGTACCTATACTATAATCCTCGGTTCTCAATTTGAAACCCAGGCCAGTCTCAGTATACATATTACGATTAGAGACGTCAGCTCTCGCGACCACCAGTACACCTGACGCCGGGCGCTTCCTGGCCGGACTCGGGGCATTGCCACGTCACATATGTCGGACATGGCCTCCTGGAACCACCCTGCCTCATTGTTAATGTCGGCAGGCCTGTCTGGTGATGTCACCCAGGCCTGCACGATCGAGGCTTCCAGGAGGAGCTCCCGGTCCAGCTGCTTCAGCGCCCAGCGCGGACCACTCGGGGCCTGTTGGACCGGCGCGCTTGAGGTCTGGGTGGAGACGTCGAACCGGATATACCGGTGGTCGGAATAGGTCTCCACCCCCTCCATGACACGCCAGTCAACGACACGTGGCGACAGAACGGGGCTAGCGAACGAAATGTCCACCACCGACTCACCCCGCATCCGCACGCACGTGGGGACAGAACCCCGATTTAGGACGACCAGGCCCTTCTCCAGAGCCCAGTCCTCCACCATCCTTCCCCGCACATCTGTGCAACGAGAACCCCAAGCCAAGTTCTTGGCATTGAAGTCCCCGAGGACAAGCACGGGGAGGGAATGGTTCCCGACGACGACACTCAACTCTGCGAGAGAGTTGTGGAACTCGGCGAGAGTTCGGTTCGGGGAGAAGTAGATTCCCACCACTACGATCTCTCCGAACCGTGCTGCTACGCACCCCCGACCCCTCCTGACACCTTCAAGGGTCGGGGTACCGGCGGCGGCCGACGACACTATGGTCACTGAGCCGCTAAGGTCCGCCGCCCAGTCTTCCCTGGGCTGGACGAAATACGGCTCAGCGACCACAGCGATGTGTATCGACCACTGCGCCATGCTCTGGAGCAACAGATCCTGAGCGCAGGCGCAGTGGTTGATATTCGCTTGGAGGAAGCGTAATGGGGCCGTTATTGGCACTCCATTACCGCTTCCTCCTCCCTGGCCCCCTGTGAGGGCCCCTCTACGGCAGCGGCAGAGGCAGCGGCGGCAGTTTCGGCTGCGGCGGTGGCGACGGTGGTGGTGGCGGCGGAGGGCCTTCCCTTGCCTCTGGTGGCCTTGGTGGGTGGAGCGCAGGCCTTGCTCCCAGCCCGGTGATCGGCCGGCTTGCCGGCCGCCGCACAGGCACCGCAGTGCGGCGTGGCGCAGCAAGCCGCGGACACGTGACCGGGCTGACTGCAGCGGAAACAAAGGCCGCTGCGATCAACCTCCGAGGCGCACTGTACTGACACGTGGTGCCCCACGTGACAGCGATAACACCTCAGAGGTCTGGGCTCCAGCAGCTTCACCTGTGCTGAGACCCAGCCCACCAATAGCCTTCGGCCCTCCACTATCGTTTTGGCCGCCGTCACGGGGCAGCATACCGTAACGGTATGCATACCCGTGAGGTCCGGACATAGGGCGCCTGCCCTGACCTGCTCAGCAGGACACCCACCGGACCTGGCGACGGCGGCCACCACCTCCTCCTTGGTCACGGAGTCGTCCAGACCCAGGATGCGCAGATCTGCGCATCTGACGGGCCTGGACACTCGGGCGTCGTCCGCGTTCAAGGACGCTCTGAGCTTTTCAGCTAGAGCGTCAGCGGACGACCCACTGGTTTCTCCGGGGATCTCCAGCATACGAGCCCCCGTCGCGGTGACTTTAAGCCGGAGGCCCCCGGTGATCCCGAGCTCTCCGAGATCCACCGTCCCTTTCGCCTTCGCCAGCTAGTCGCGGTATGACACGCCCCTCTTTTCCGCCTCCGGCTGTAGTGTAATCACTACAGCCGCGGTCTTCGGGGCGCGGAGCCTAGCCGCGATCTTGCGTGCCCCATGCTGGCGCTGCCGCTCCTCATTCCGGGCCTTTTTGGCCGCCTTTCGCCCCTTCCGCTTCTCCCCGACCACCTGCCATCCGGCTTCAGCCGCGGGAGGTGTAGGGGCCTGGGGGAGCGGTGGCGGCGGCTGTCGTGCCGCAGGCACTGTCCCACCCGCCGCTGGCACTGGCGCTGTCACAGTCCTCGCCTGTGCAGCCACCTTGCCTTTCTTCTTGGCCGTCTTCTTAGCCGGCGCCGGGTTCACCGGAGTCGGCTCTTTGGGGGGGGCTGCCACAGCCCCGCTGGAGGGCTGAATAGACGGCCCCGATCCAGGTGCGGCAGCCGCACCAGCCTCATACGACACAGTGCTCGGCATCGTGCTTGGGCCTGCGGCTGCCCTGTTTGCACCCAGGGCGGGGCGCAGAACAATTCCCTCCAGGACGGAAAACCGCGCCTGGAAAGAAGCTAGCTCCTGGCGAACCAGGTTTAGGACCTGGTTCTCCACCGGCACGGGCTGGGCTTGTCGCTGTTGCTGCTGCCGCTGCTGCTGGTGGCCCCTATTAGGAGGCGCCGCGCGGGAGCCAGCCTCACGCAGACTGGCCAGGTCTGCGTGGAGCTTGGCGTTCTCCTTTCGGAGATCCTCCGTAGCGGCCGTCAGGCGGGCCACCTCCGCCCGCAGCTTGACCAGCTCCTCTCCACCTATCGGAGGAGGAGGAGGAAGGGGTGAAGGCCCTGCGAAGTTGGCCTCTGCTACCGCCAAGATGGAGGCGGAAGCCGCGGGTATGGCCTTGAGTTTTGAAGATGTCTTCACCTTCAAGGCCACGCCCCTTATCGCGGCTTCCACCGCCTTTGCAAACCTGGTCTTACGTTCCGCCTCGGAGCCGCCAGGTGCGCCCGCCTCGTCGCCTGACCCGGGAGCAATGTTGCCCGGGTGGCGCCCCTCCTCGGCCAGCTTTGCTGACCTTTCTGACCTCACGGAGGCAGAGAGGCCCCTCCCCTTGCCCCGGATCCCACCACGCTTGTTGGTGGGGATCTTACGGGCCGAGGCCTCCTCCTCTCCGGATGACGACCCCCGGTCGCCATCCCGCCTGGGCCGCTTGCGGAAGAACTTGCCGTTCTCCGCAGCAGTCCCGGCCCTCACGCGGCGGGAGCTCTCTAAGCCTCCCGCGTTCACATCGCTGGATGCGACGTCGGACTCCGACCCCGCATCCCTCCTCTCCTCTTCTGTGCCGTTGGTTGTTTGTTTTTTTTTTTAAATAAGTTTCCATAATTGAACCCACGAGTATGGGAGAAATATTCTCAATCTAGGCAGAGACCCCTGTACCTAGAAGGGCAGATTTGAATATTTATTACTCGCCAGGGGGTCTGCAGGTACCCTGGCGAGGAGCGCACTAACGACTGATTTGTTCTATGGAACACCCGTCAGCCATACATCCCCTCGCGGTGCGTCGCCGCTTGGGATTCGGGGTAACTTTTTATAGAGGTTTTCTACCTCGCGGTCCGGGCGGTTAAGCCAAGACCCTCGGTCCCTATCGAAGCCGCGAGACGTGATCCACAGCACTTCGATAATGGGATTACGAGACTGACGGTGACAGAGAAGGACGCATCCCTCTCTGTCTGCTCGGAGGCAGGGTGAGTGCACACCGAGCCCGCCCTCACTCCTCTGCTATGCCCTCTGCTAAACAGAGGGTCACGCAGAGGAACGCACCGGTGGTCCTGGCAGGACCCCACCCATGTCAGAATAATTAGCCGCGGCAGTAACACTCCCCGAGGGATAAAAGGAAATTCTCATTTCCTCTCATTCCCCGGAGAAGGATACTGCCGCGCCCAGGGTGCACCGGCCCAGCAGCTGCTCTTCCCTCCAGACGTATCGAGAGGGACCAGCAACCGCCAGACACACGTGGAGGACTTCTGACATCGCACCCCGCGTACTTAATGCCTTGCCTTAATAATTTATCTGAATATGATTTTATTTTTAAGAATTATTTATTTATTAAAAGGAGAACCAACAGCTATAATAAATGAGTAACAATTGAATAAGCGACACAGAGCCAATTACAGGTTCTTACGAGTAGACACAGAGATGATAGTAGAAACCTTAGGATCACCAAATAGCAAGCACGATAATAATACAAATAAAAGGAATTAAAATAAGCAATAAGCACTAAATACACTCAGACACTAGGTTATGCATTGTTGACATGGGGAAAAAATAAAATAAAAATGAAGCACTACGCGCTTTTAAAAAAGTTTGCATTGAGCGGAGTGCGTACAGAATAGGCTTTGATGGAAAATGGGTCAAAGAACTCTTTACAAAGAATATTAAAATCGTTACTCGCTCGCACTATGAATGAATTTTGCTTATAGTTGGATGAGGAAAAAGGAATGGAGATAGGTGGATTAAATCTGACTGATCTCTGGGGGACATTGAAATGTAATTTATGCAGGAGATCAAGACAGTCAATCTCGTTATTTATAATTTTTAAAAGAAAACTTGCAATCTGCACAAGTCGGCGGCGATCTAAAAGTGGCTGTAAATGGTATTTCTTACGGAGATTTAAGTAATTATCAGAATGATATGGTATACGCAGCCGAAAACAAAGAAAACGAATAAATCTCATTTGAATACTCTATTAACGATTTATGTATTTGCCTTAACACGGGTTCCAAATTTGTGACGCATATTCAAGGTGACTTCTGACAAAAGAGCAATAGAGAGTCTTAAGGGTTTTGGCTTTCTTGAAACATCCAGCAAGTCTCATGATAAAACCCAGTGACTCCGAAGCTTTAGCTACTATTAATTATTAGTTTTTTTTTTTTTTTTCGGATGGGAAATCATCAAATGACTTCTCCCGCTCTGGGCGGAGCAGGAGGGAGTGTCAGACTTTTACTGACTAAAACCCATCCATGTTTGTTCATCGCCCTTTGTGTTCCGGGGTCACGGTATCTCTTTCGAACAGTCCCGCAACCCCGGCAGGCATCGGTCCTTGCGGACCCCTTCCTATTGCTGACTCTCTTTGAGGCGCACGTGGAACACGAACGCGCCGTCGACACGGCTTGTCGTCATGAGACGGACGGACGGCGAGCTAGCCCATAGCCCACCGTCCACAGGCCCGCGCCTACGGTGGCCGGGAGCCACGTGGTGGCCCCCGACGCCCGGGGCGTCTCCCGTGGCGGCCGGGACGCTGTGAGGTTCTCTCCCTCTCACGTTCCGCCACCTCCTTCTCTAGCATTGCTGCTTCGCAGAAGGAGGTGACGGCGTCCCATTCCGTCTCGCTCCGGACCATGGCTTGCACCAGGGCCGGACGCGAGAGGTCGCCGCCGCCAATCGCCGCTTCGAGGACACGGCGGTGCTCCGCCCACGCGGGGCACACCTCCACCGTGTGCTCCACCGTGTCCTCCGGTCGATCCTCGCAATGGAAACACCCGGGCGTTTCCTCCCGCCCGATTCGGTGCAGGAACCTCCCGAAAACACCGTGTCCGGTGAGGACCTGCGTCAGGCGGAAGGTGAGGACGCCGTGGCGTCTCTCCAGCCACTCCTCAAAGAGGGGACTTATCGCCACTATCGTGGCGTGCCCTGCACGGGGTTGCGACAGTCGCTCTCTCCATGTCACCATGAGATCCCGCCGGAAGTCTGTCCGCTGAGCGACAATTTGTCGCGGCAGCGGAATTTCCCCCCGGCGAAGCGCCTCTGCGCGCCATTCATGCAGGCGCGCGAGGACTATCGCCTCCAGATCCCATGGCGGCAATCCGGCAAGGAGGCACGCCGCCTCGCGGGCAATCGTGCGGTACCCACGGGCCAGCCTTACGGCTACCACCTTTTGGGGCGCGTTCAGGTAGTGGGCTGCACGCAGCCTCAAGGAACGCGCCCACACCGGGATTAATTATTAGCTCAATGTGCAAGTTAAATCAAAGTTTGGAATCGTGAAAACCACCTAGGTCGCGAACACCGTCACATCTCTGTAATGAAATGAAATGAAATGAATCGAATTGAATTGACTTTAAATCTTGACATGAAAAGGAATTGATTATGAATAATGAAATTTTACTTAATTTTGCATGTGTTAATACAATCATATTATGGTACTATAATACTTTCATAATTTTATTTTAGTTTAATTTAATGTAATAATTTAGAATATCATAATAATCGTTGTTTTTTTTTTTTTGTTAAAATAATTTGTATGTCAATTGGCAAAACATAGCGCACTACCTAATTTTTTAAAATCTTTTTGTAATTATTACCTATGTTTACGAATAAATGATTACTTACTTACTTACTTACTTACTTACTGAAAAACTCGAAATAAAAGGACTCGTTTCCTGCTAAATGAGATTACTGAACATTTAGCAGGGTTCAAGTCAAGCTTATTAACTAGACAATACTCATCCAATCGCGCTAATTCACATTGAAGAGCATCCATGTCGTCCTCCGACGATTTTGCAGAGAAAATCTTCATATCATCAGTTATAATATATGAATTACTAGTATTATATTATTATATATTATATATTCGTCCAGTCAATAGCTGTTATTTCCCTGCATATTATATTATATCTCATTTTCTTTGTTTTTAATCACCTCAGTAAAATCCCGTACCTATAGCATTAGACATAAAACTCAGATGACCAGACAAGTCCCGGAAAATTGGCAAAACTTCCTACTGCTCTGATATATGAACTTCCTTAGTATTCTTTCAACTTCGAAACATAGTAATTTTGAATTTAGGAAACATGAGTCGATGTCATCCACATAAATAATAAAAAGTAACGGACCCAATAAGGAACCCTGAGGAACGCCACTGGAAGCTGAAACCCAGCTCGACATGTAGTTACTAATAACGACAGCTTGAGATCTATTTTCAAGGTATGAGGTAAACCAACGTATCGTACGTATCTTCTCTGATACCATTATTAAGAAGCTTGGTTTTGAGAATATTGTGGTCGATTCTATCGAAAGCCTTACTGTAAACCACGTCGACTTGAGCCCCATTATCCATGCTCTCCGTTAAAAAGTCATGAGCAAAGCCATATTTGATACAGTTGAACGACCCTTAAGAAAACCGTGCTGAGAAGGGCTAAAAGATTGACTCAGTGCTGCATAAACTTGGTCGTAGATGACCCTCTCAAAAACTTTAGCTAATATGCACAGTTTGGAAATAGGTCTGTAATTAATTATTTCATTTTTATGCCCCTTTTTATGTACCGGAGTTATAAAGGCCGACTTCCAGATTTGGGGAACAGAACTTGAAGAGAGCGATTTTTTGAACAACAGAGATACTGGTAAGGCGATGGTTTTAGCACATCCAATCAGCAATTTAGGTGATTTGTGGTACGGACCAGCAGATTTAAACGGATCAATTTGGCTAATCAACTTAACTATAACATTTAGATCAATCTCAATTGAGTGAATATCCGAGGGTATTATGGAATTATAGCAGTTAGAAGACAACAATTAGGAGACACATCATTGTTAGGGTCTAGAAAAGTAGAATAAAAGTGGGAAGAGAATGCATTACAAATAGACTCAGGAGAGGAAACCATCAAGTCACCATATTTAAGGAAACTGGGTATAGCATTGGACTTGGACCGCTGCTTCACAATGCTCCAGAAACGTTTAAGATTTTTTTCGATTGAGGCTTCGGTTTCTCCTAAATAGTTGGCGTAGCAAACTGCTTCAAGTTTATTAACCCGCTCACGTAAATGTTAAAAGATTGCCTCATCGGAAAGTCTGCCATACGTCTTAAATTTGCGGAGATATTTAGCCTTTTCTTTAATCAACCGTTTAAGTATGGCTGTACCAAATCGGGTATGAGCTGTAAGAAACTGTCTTAGCGGGAACAAACTTATTTTGTAGATCCGCTATAGTAGCATAGAAGTAGTTTACGGCGTCATTGAGCGACATATCCAAAAATATATTCGTCCAGTCAATAGCTGCTATTTCCCTGCATATTATATTATATCTCATTTTCTTTGTTTTTTAATCACCTCAGTAAAATCCCGTACCTATAGCATTAGACATAAAACGCAGATGACCAGACAAGTCCCGGAAAATTGGCAAAACTTCCTACTGCTCTGACATATAAACTTCCTTAGTATTCTTTCCGCGTCTTCCAACAAAATTTCAAGTTTGTTCTGATAGCTGCCATCATAAAAGATGTCAGCCGTAAAATTACTTCATACTTTCATTTTGTCGAAAAGCTGTAAACAAAGAAACTCCACGTTTTATGGCCCTACATTGCGTATTATTACGAATTTTTATTGTCATCTCCATGTTTTTATTCTGGTGCTAGTGATGTTTGCATTATTATCCGCGTCCGTGTGTGGCATAAGCATGCCCAATTTTTTACGGTTTTTTGATATTCTCATATAACTTCTTTCAAAAGTGAACACGTTTTATATGAGGATGAGACAGTTTCATATTTCTAAATTTTCTGGAATAGAGAAAACTTGTTTAAAGTTTTAAATTATTTTTCTTAACTAGACACATCAAAAAGTTTTAAATTGGTTTAATCAAAATAAATATACTGCAGAAATTATTCTCGTAGTAATAAAGTTAATACAAAATAGATTTTACCTTCTTTTCTTCCTGTTCTAGTTTCGTATTCTAGATACCTAAATGCACCAGTACATTCAAACAAACTTAAACTAAAATGACGCTTATTAATGAAGCGTAAGGACGATGTTACAATTTAATTTTCTGGTATCTTCTATACATTCCAACATGTAACAACAACAATGTACGCGGAAAATACGTAGCTGTAGCGTAGTGGAAATACTACGCTACAGCTACGTATTTTCCGTGTACATTTTTGTATCGGTTTTGTCTCCTTCACTGGTCAAAAACTTCCTGGTTTTCTTTCCGAACCGTTATTTATAACACAAAATCTGAGGCCATGTTACAAAAACTTTTTTGCAAAAAATAAAACCGACTTCAAAACACAACAAAGTGAAAAATAAGTTTAGCTTGAGAAGTCGGTGACTTCTGTGTATTTGATTCAGTTCCTTTGCCACCGACTTCTAAAACTAAAGTTATTTTTCACTCTGTTGTGTTTTTGAAACGGTATTATTTTTTGCAAAAAAGTTTTTTATTTCACCATTTTTAGTTGTAATATCTTATACAAATATTATCTATACATTTATTTTAACATAACATAACAACACACCTGTAATTCCGAAGAGTTGGTCTGAGGTGTACCCAATAGGACCTACACCCACATTTCGCCAGTTATGTTTAAGTCCCATGTAATAGGGGGCGAGCGCTGGCGCAAATCCAGACTCCGTGGCTGCTACTAAGAAATTCCTGATGGAAAAACCCAATAACACTTTGCCCGACCTGGGAATCAAACCCAGGATTTCATACTGAGTAGTTGCCACCACTAGACCAACGAGGCAGTCATTTATTTCATATTGTTAATAACACATGTCATGGTAATAGGCTTATCCCCAATAAAATGGAACCTAACAGACCGAACTGTCGAAATGTAGGTGTACTGTATATGTATACAGTACACCCTCCCATGTGCATACCCTCTCAGAGAATACAGGCGTGATGTTATGTTACGATTTTGTGAAAACAACAAACATCCAAGCGATTGCAGCAATCACGACCGATTTGCTGTCTATAATTGAAGAGTTCCATTGCATATCTCCGAAGATCACCAACAGATCTTCACCAAATTTAAACGGGACCACCGCGAAGTATTTTTCTTCCGAACAAAAAAAGAATCATCGAAATTGGTTCAAATTTGGCGAAATAAAGGCTAATCATACACACAAAAAACGAAAAAAAAAAAACAGACGAATTGAGAACCTCCTCTTTTTGGAAGTCGATTAAAAATTAGTTAACATAATTATCATGATCACACGAATTGGATTATTTACCTTAATTTCGATGAACTTAACAATCAAGATGTACTCGTTTGTTTGTATAGTCATCATCATCATCATCATTTCAGCCGGAAGACGTCCACAGCTGGACATAGGCCTCCTCCAAGTGTCCCCATATTGACTGCAACTCCCGTGCAACTCGCATCCAGCGGAGAGTTTTTATTACCGCGCAATCAAAGTATATAGTTAGTATGATTGAAATACAAACTGTTATTGATGAGTTAATTCCGGATATATTCACAAAAAATCCTCAATTTCTTGCGAAAAGCGATGAAACAGTCAAAAATATTTAAGGTTTTTAGTAATTTCATTAAATTTAAAATGTAATTGTTTGTATATCCCTGATGCTTACCGATAGTTGAAATCTAAATCTTTAGTAAATGTGGCTAAAAGTAATTTAAAATATACATTCAGTCAAAAAAGTATCGGGAATGGATGATTTGTTTATGGTTCCAAATTCAATTTTTTGTTTTTTTGTAGTTGTTAGATTGGCACAACTGTTTTCCATTTTGGCGCGGAGTTTGAGTTGCATCTGTTATTTATATTAAATACAGTGCTGGTTTTAGTAATATAATATATAGTGTGTATTGCGAATTTCATAATGGACAAAAATATCGAACAAAGAGTTTGTCTTAAATTTTGCATCGCCAATGGAATTTCGTGTTCGGAGTCACTGAAAATGTTACAGAAGGCTTACGGTGAATCGACTTTATCAAAAACTCGTGCTTATGAGTGGTTCAAAAGCGGTCGAGATGTGATGGAAGATTTGCCTCGCTCTGGTAGGCCGTCAACGTCTGCAACTGAAGTTAACATCGCAAAAGTGAAGAAAATAGTGACTGAAAATCCCCATTCAACTCTGAGAGAGATAGCCGCCGAACTTTCTTTATCTCACGAGTCGATCCGTACCATTTTATCTAATCATTTGGGTATGAAACATGTTGCTGCTCGGCTAGTCCCAAAAGATCTGAATTTTCTCCAAAAACTCAATCGCATGAAAGTCGCTGAGGACATGCTAGAACGAGTCAGTTCGGACCCAACATTCATGAAACGCATTGTTACTGGTGACGAGACGTGGGTTTACGAGTTTGACATGCAAACTAGTCAACAAGCTTCGGAGTGGCGTCTTCCAACTGAACCGAAACCGAAAAAACCACGCCAAAGTCGATCAAAAGTCAAAGTCATGTTGACTGTTTTCTTTCACTATCGCGGTGTTGTGCACTCTGAATTCTTACCGGAAGGTCTAACGGTAAATAAAGAATATTATTTGAGCGTTATGCGGCGTTTAAGAGAGCAAATTCGACGAAAAAGGCCAGATTTGTGGAAAGAAAATTCTTGGATTTTGCACCACGACAATGCGCCTTCGCACAAGGCTATCATTGTGAACGAATTTTTGACCAAACACTCAACAAATACCATCCAGCAACCACCATATTCACCAGATATGGCTCCTGCTGACTTTTTTCTTTTTCCTAAACTCAAATTACCACTTCGTTCGTGAGTCTATATTTATTCTGCAAAAAAGAGCCATCAGAGCCATATATAATCTTCGTAGGCGCGATTCTCTAAGGGAACTGTTTAAGGATATTGGCATCATGACGGTACATTGTCAGTACATCTACGAAAACATAATGTACGTCAGAAAAAATCTGCATCTTTTTGGTAAAAGAGGTGATAGACATAATTACAGTACTAGAAATAGGGACCAACTAGTTCAGCCAGGCTTCAGACTCGCTAAAGTGGACTCATCTTTCATGGGGTACTGTTTGAGATGCTATAATAAAATTCCACAAAGTATTCTTGAACTGAATGAGACGAAATTTAAAACATGCATCAAACGCACACTATGTAAGCAAGCTTATTACAAGTTGGGCGATTATATCGCAGATAAAAATGCGTGGCTCAATGCTGGTCCTGCTCCACATGGACAGGGGCGCATAAATTGATAGTATTAAATAGAATTGTTGGAGCTGCTGAAGATTGTACAACTGTCTTTGCATTGTATAGAATCAATCTCTAGTATTATATAATCGCACAGCCCATATTGTGTGAGTACTATGTACTAGAAAGCTATCATTCACTGAAATCCTACGTCTTTTCTTGACTTGAATGTGCCCTGGCGGTTGAGAGTATGTCACGCTCACTCTAATGTCTCGCTGATGGTGGCGCGTGTGTCGGATCATTAAGTTCCCTTCAAAATTGTTGAGTTGAATGGTGCTGATCCATGCGTCATGTTCGTGAACGGGCGCTGTCAGTTGTGACTGGTCAACTCTTAGTTGCCATGGCTTATTTGTATGTTTATTTTTGAATTGTATTTTTTGTTTTTACTATGGACACTTAACGTGCACATCTTGCTACATTGTTCTCACATAATATACCATCTCAACATGAATGATGTAACCAAGATTTTGTAACAATATTTTGATTTAAAAGAGTGTCCATGGAGTTTCTTGCCCGTTCTTCTCCATAGAGATCTACGCTAGGGAATGGGCAACTACAGTACTTTCACAGTTTTTATGTCTTGTGACTGGGACTGTAGCTACATTTAACTGTGTTTCGACAATTCAAAAGTGCCTGTAACTGGCCTACTTGAAATAAATGCTTTGATTTTGATTTTGATTTTGATCGTGGCACCCGTTTTCAATCGATAGAAGGCATAAAGGAGAATTCGCGGCGAGAACTGAACTCAATTCCGGAAGCAGCGTTTAAAAAATGTTTTGATGAATGGATTATTCGTTGGCGCAAGTGTATCGTTTCTAAAGGAGCATACTTTGAAGGTGATAAAATAAATTTGGATGAATAACAGACATTTTGTGTATTATTGATCTTTTCCCGGTACTTTCTTGACAGAGTAGTACTTATCATACTAAACAAAATAACTACAGGATACAAGTTACTGACTGAGTAAGAGCACTAGATTATATGCTGTTTAAAAATAATAAGTCAAACAATTTAGTATAGACAGATAGAAATCATGTAATCACTATTGAACATTTTTAAAAGGCATTATTAATTTTAAACGAAACATAAATGTAATCTTAAAAATCAAATGAGTTCAGTTTGATGAAATCAGATAAACAGTGACATTCTTGATACAAATAGCATAACAACTAAACGGTCATTAAAACGACTGAAATCGTAGCGAATGATCCACCTGCCATGAGCTTTAAACTATTTAACATGAAATTTATGTTTGGTGTTATACTTCTCATACAACTCCAAGAAATTGTGATAAGTCAAGAGTACAAAAAATTATATACAAAGGTAATGAACACTGCAAAGATCCGGATCCTCCTTACGAAGTATACAGAATGCTTGATGTCAACCTGGAAGTGGTTAACATTACTGATAACTTTTACTTCAAAGGCAATTTTACCGTAAAGGAAAACCTAATGGGATTCGTGGACATTCAAAAATGGATTCGTAAAATCTGGCAAAATAATTTACGAAAATGATTTCAAACTGACTTGCAGGACTGTCTTGCAGAACTTATATTCCTAGAATAATATATGCAATTGCGAAAATAAGTTTTGATCCTAAGACATGCGAGGTCCTTATAGGGACCCTTCTTTTTGTATCCACGCACGTGTCTTAATAAAAGTTTAAAAAGGAATCGTGATTTTAATTATTTTGTCTTTCTAGATCAAGAACAATTATTATTTATTATCTGCAATTTAATTTATGCGAAAAATTCTTGGGATCCCCACATTTTTTAAGGAAGAAGTAGTACATAATATAGCATGTCCAGAACAAACCAGTGCACCAGCGAAAAAAGTCGCGCCATCTTCGCTAAGCTACGGTCTGCCGCGACCTCGCCTAGCTGTCTCAGCCTCTCAGGGCTTCAGCCTTGCAATACAGGGGTATTTAATACTAATTAAAAATATTTAGAATAAAAATATCGCATAAGAACATCTAGTCTGAAAAGATAAAAAAAAAAAAATGGTTTTTATTTCTTAAACTTATGACTTAACAATCACATGATAGGAAGATTAGGAAGTACCTTTTCAGCAAAAAAATACTTGTATTAGGTACTTCCGCTGTTCCGGTTTACGTTAACATTACATAAGTTAGAAATTTAAAAATAAAATCAAACACAAAATAAGATATCAAAAAATTAAATTTATAAGCAAATAAAAGATATAAAATTAAATATAAATCATAATTTAAATTAATAACAGAATTAAATCAAAGATACAATTATAATCCAAATTAAATTAAATTAAAATTAAATTATTAAAAAGCAAATAAAAAATATAAAATTAAATTAATTAAATAAATAAATAAATAATAATAATAAATATCGCTGGACATTACACACAGCGCCATCTAGTGCCACACTAAGCAACGGGGCTTATGTCGTGGACACCAGATAGTTGATATACTACATACCTAGATACTTTTTGTTTGTAAATACATACTTATTATACATATAAACATCCATGACTCGGAAACAAATGTCCATGCTCATCACACAAACATTTGCTTCTACCGGGATTCGAACCCAGGACCCTACGAACGTAAGGCAGCCTCAGTACCGTTGCGCCATTCGGGTCGTCAAATCATAATTCAAATTTAAATTAATAACAGAATTAAATCAAAGAAACAGTTATAATCCAAATAAAAATAGAATCTAAATTAAATTCAAATAAAAATTCTAATCAGAATTAAAAAAGAGTACCAAAATCAAATAGAAAATTTAATTTAGTTTAGTGTGCGCATAGGGTGCGTATGTGAGTGTGTGTGTGGTGTGTGTGTGTTGGTAGCCAGTGCAGTGGAGTCGCCCTACAAACGATCACACAATTCGTGAGATACATTACGAACTATGTGATCGCATGCAGGATTGACTCAATTTCTTCGTAATTTTTGTTGAGTAAAACGAAAGATGAGACTGGCGGATTTGGATCTCTTAAAGGTACATTAAGTCTACCGTGTTGGTCGTCGTTAGCTGGCCTATCGGGGTTATTTAATATGTCGTCAGCCAAGCGCTTGCCTATAGTGGAGAAGTATTTGTTAACGTTGTTTACTGCTTCGCAAGGGGTAACAGCTGATTCCAGTAAATCTGTATTTTGCGTTTTAGGTGGCTTTCGTTGGGTAATAGTGTTAATCGTATGCCATAATTTTTTAGGGTTTTTGTTTGACTTATATAGCTGTTCACGATCATGTTTACGTTTTTGTTTTTTTATTATACAGCTGCATTAGTTCCGGTATCTCTTATACCTACGTAATTTTCAGAATTTCATTGCACGGGTCTAGTTTCAGCTTTTTTTGCATATTGTTACGGTTTTGTATGCAGCGCAATAAGCCTATAGTCATCCATGGTTTAATAAGCCTGGTTTTTAGGATTCTCATGACAAGAGTGTTGGCAGTGAGTGCTTTTTGTAGTAAAGCTATTAAGTTATCTGCTAAAGCATTGGGGTTACTTAAGTTTAAAAGGTCTTGAGTATTGTACGTTTTTAAGAGTTCGACAGCCTTATCTACGTTTATTATTGTTTTCGTCTTACTTATTTGATGTTGTTTCGTGAGGTCGGATAGTTTAAGAAAAATCATAAAGTGGTATGTAATAGTACTGTCGATAATTCCAATTAATGCTGATTTTTTGTTCGGTCTAAGCTTCAAAATGAAGTGATCTAAGCAACTTTTGTCTCTCGTTGGAAGTGCGTGTCCGGGGAGCAGGCCATGCGTTGCCAACATATTTAAATAATTGAGTCTATTTGAGCGCTCGTGTGACTGCTCTTCTTGTCGATGAATTAAATTTATATTGATGTCCCCAGTAATAATTACGTTTTTATTTGAGGCCAGTGTAGCTAAGTGGAGAGACAAAGAGTTTATGAAGTCATCCACGTTTGTCTTTGACGGAGAGCGATATATACCTAAGACTATAAGTTCGGGCTTAATGCTTACTTGCAGGCAAGAAGCATGAGTTAATTCAATTTATTTTACTTGATACTTATGTTTGTTACTAACGAAAATGACGACACCGTCGCCGTCGGCTCTATTTAAATGCTTAGTAGTGCGGTCTGCCGAATAATTATTTAGTTGAGGAATATTTTTATTGGGCCTACATTCACTCAGAACAATAAGGTCAGCAGTGAAATTTAGATTCGCTAAATTAAGTTGTAAATCGTTAAAATTAGAATAGATACTTCTGATATTCTGTGAGATTATCGTAAAGTCAGTGTTTTTAATTTCCATTGCAGTGTTAAAGTTACGAAGAGAGAAATTAGATGCTTCAGCAATTTCTGTGTTATCAATTTCAGTTATAGTTGCTAGGGTGCTATCCATAATTGTGAGTTAGGAACGTAGATATAACAATCAACTAGACTTTTGTTAGTTTTGGTGTATGTGTGTGTGTGGTTTGTATGAAAGGGTATAAGTTGCAAAGATTGCATATTAGTGTGTGTTTTTAGTGTGTGTGTGCGCACTAGCATTATATAGTTTATACTCGTTATTTTGAACTTGTACAGAAACCTAAAATAAAATGAACATGATTCATAAAATCTACATTGATTATATTTAATCTGTCTGAACGATACGCATGAAGCACATAGATTACTTAGGACTAGTCATATTTCCTGCATAAGTTTAAAGGCCATGGCACTTTCTATATTAGTGTTTGTGTCCCTTATCTCCATCAGTGTGGAAGACATTTTTTTTTATTTCCTCGCCCTGGGTTGCAATCAGCGAGGATATTAAAGTTAATAAAAATTTCAACTAAGTTGGATAAAAATAAATAGAGATTTTAAAATGCATGTGTGTGGATGTTTTTAATGTGTGAACGCTCTGTAAGAACTAACAGAAGCTTGTATTTGTGTTGACGTAACAAAAGGTATCTTTTCAAAATAAAACTGATTACTGGTATTTGTTGAGGATCAACGAACCGATTTGGCCTGGGCTGCTTTCACAAAATGAGCTTTAAACAAAATGATAGCGTACATTAAGTCAGTGTGGTAGTAAGAAAGCTTATATTGGATTTTTTGCGCAGATGACCTTATACTTCTGCGTCTACTGTTAACAATGACCAGTGAGGCTTATTGCCATAAACACTACCAAAGCATCATTATCTGCCAAGCTTTTTGCCAACTATGTAAATTGGGGTCGTCATCCAGTCTAACCAGATGCAGCTAAACACCATAGACACTACAGTAATTGTCCAAAATTAATTACCTACTTAAATATTTTATCCACCCGGAAAAAACTATTTTGTCATGATTATTTATCAATTAGACTATTTGAATGTACTTTTATGTGCTCACTGGCTGTGAAATTATGTAATGTCTCTTGATATGATATTAATCAGTAAATTCTATGATTATAGACGACACTAAAACTAATTCGTCTAGTGCAAACGTACATATTTTTTTATCAAAAATGAAATTGAAATATTGTGCGATATTCGTCTTGGAATTTATATCAATTGTGTTTTGCGTGAAGTACAGAATGATTTACCAAGGTGATGAGTTCTGCCCGGATCCCAACCCACCATACGAACTAAATAAAAAAGTCGAAGTGCATATTGGTGTGGTTAACACAACTGACAGCTTATACTACAAAGCCAACGTTACTGTCAAGGAGAACCTGTCAGGGTACACATGGAGACTTAAAACTGGATTTGAAAAATCCGGAAAAATATACTACGAAAATGACTACAAAGGATTGTCCTGCAAAAGTTTCATTTTTAAAATATTTTCTGAACTTTCTTCAGTTAAGTTTGACCGTAACACATGCGTTATATTCAAAGGGCATTATTCTCTTAACAAATTGGAAATAGCGACATTAGATCGTGCTGTAAATTTCTTACCAACGAGGAGAATTGGGATAAACGTCTACTATTTAAGTTACTCAAATCCTAAAGAAACTTGTTTTTGTATACAAACTCGCATTCTGTTTATCAAAGCTTAATAAAGCATTAATGAACTAGTGTTTCTGTAATCCCGGATCCTGTGTGATACGTTATGAACAGATAGCTTTAATTCTTCCACTAAACGCTTGAAGTGTTTCTTCTTCAATTAGTTAAAAAAAAAAACATAATATATTTTTCCCTTTTTCTTTTTTCTTCTTTTTCAAACCTAAGTAACTTTCAATTAAACTTACCTAAACTAAAATGACGCTTATTTTGATAAAGTGTAGGGACGATGTACGTTTACATTTTCTGGTATCTTCTAACCAACCTACATTTCCACTACGCTACAGCTACGTATTTTCCGAAAACAATTTTTTTATCAATTTTGTCTCCTAGAGCAAAGAGAGCTGGGCTTGTCATTTTCGCTGTTTATAAGACAAAAACTTTCTGGTTTTCTTTCCAAACCGTTTTTGACAACGCATATTAATAATAAGAGCAGAGGAGACCAAAAAAACGATGGTTGGACTTTTTTTTCCTCCTTTTTTTTATTTGGGACAAGCCCGCCACACTGTTCCCAAACCACTGTAACTTCTAAAAGCCAGAATCAACAGTGGCGACCACCAGAAAAGCGCCGAGACAATGAAGCTCGACGAAGTCTCAGAGAATGAATTTAACTGTCTTGGATCCCGCAACGAAATTAATCAGAAAAGTATAGTGGAGGAGTAGGAAAAAACCGTAATTTCCACTTCCCTCCATATCAGCAGGAGACAGAACGAAACAAGGCCAATAGGCACAAAGAGACGTTTACAACTGGGATAGGCCCAGTTGTCTAGCACCACGGATAAATATTAACATTAATGGGTCCTGAGTTGTTGTTGTTGTGTTATTTGATTCCAATAATAGGTATGGCAAAAACACTTGAACACACGGAAATTTGTTCTATTTTCCACAAGGTCTGTATAGTTAATAACTCCGGATGTAACCTGTACACTATCCAACATAATATTGCGTTCATTCTGCCAAAGACTGCACTCCCATAAAATGTGATGTGCTGATTGTTCATATTCGCAGTCAGATGTGGAACATTGACAAAAAGGCGAGTCAACAAGCTTGAAGGAAAATAATTTACTCTTTAAGTTACCATGACCGTTGAGAAATTGGGCAACTCAGTGATCAACCTCCAACCATGTCCTGGCTAGCCGTTTACGAACGGATGGAAAGAACTGGTGGAGGTGTCGGCCCTTGATGGAATTATCCCACCTACATTGCCATTCAGACAAAAGTTCCTCCCAGATGTCGGTCTGTGGTTTGAATAATCTAGCAATCTTATCACAGTCACGTAGGGTTAAAAAGTCTGCGTGTAAAAGATGATATTGGCGCGAAAAGAGGTGTCTGATGACGAGTAATAGAGAAGTATAGAAAAAGAAAACATGCTGCGCCGACCCCAAATGAATTGGGATAAGGGCAAGAAAACGATGATATTGATAAAATTTAAATCAGGTTATGTGTTAACCATGTTAAAAAATCAAATAACCCAACATGATCACACGTAGAGGATTACCTTCCTAAATTTCGATGAACTTATCAATCAAAATGTACTCATTTGTTTGTATAAAGTTATTTACCAAAATGACTCAATTTGTTGTTAAACGTGATGAAACCATCAATAATAAAATTAATGATTTTTTATAAGTACCTAGTATAATTACATTTAAAATGTAATTTTTTGTATTTCCACAATTTTGCTAAACGATAGTCAAACGGGCTAAACGTAAGTTAAAACGTACCTAACATACTATAAAGTAATACAGGATACCAATAACCGTCACTAGATTAAATGATGTTTGAAAATAATTGGTCAAACAATTCTTAAATTACTTTACTAATATTATAGGCTCCGGCCCATCTCGTAACTTTCCCATTTCGACAACTAATCAAAAGACGTGCGAAACAAGTGAAAAAGTGTAAAAGTGTAAATGCGCAAGTAACTCTGTCTGTCTGTGTGTTATGCAATCACGCCTAAAACTACTAAACCGATTTAAATAAAATTTGGTACAGAGATAATCTAGAGCCTGAGAAAGGACATAGGATACACATGACGAAAGTTGATGATGAAAGTTTGTATGGAAAGCGCCATACACAATGAGCGCTGCGTCGCCGCCGCGCGGGGGCATGGAGTGACGCGGTGCGGCGTAGGTAGGAGAATATCCTTAAGTGTGTCAACCTGAACGGGCAGACACGTGATTGCATTCTTTATTTTATTTGTTTATGTAAAAAAAATCCCCTGCAAATTGATTACAATTCAAGTCGTTAACACAATTTTTTGTTTTACCTATTTAATGATTCCTGAAAGGAAATATTTTTTTTTAAGGTTTTTAACTATTTTTTATTTAATTTTTGTTTAGAATTAGATTGGATTAGAATTATTTTTGATTTTTTTAGATTAGTTTAGATTTAGATTTTTGTTTAGAAACATACGTAAAATACTATTGTTTTCGCTAAATTTGTAGTTGGTTTGATCTTCCATACACTTTATATAGCATTACACCCACTTTCAACGACAACAATTAAACAGCTGTGTACGTTCTTTTGTGCTTTACCTAGCCCGTAATAAACTCGACTGTCGGCATCATACGTAACGAACTTTCTAAGAAATCCGTTCTTTTGTTTACAAATTGGGATTGCTTGCACGTGTAGACTGTTATTAGTAGGAATCATGGATTATCTATGCGTTATCATATTCTTAGTTGCTCACAAACTATACAGATTTTTCTTCTCTCCATTTAACGACAACTCTCAATAACGTCATAAAATGCGCAGTCCCTTCAGTGTCGTTATACGACGTATTTCCTGACGATATCGATAAACTTCGCCCGGTCATTGTACTCATCATTATGAATCAGCTATTCCATACATTTTGGCGAGATATGCGAACAAATTGTAGGAAACAGCTGTTTTTTTTTGCGATTCACTGTTTTTGTACACATAAATGTATGTTTGAAAAAAATAAAAAATGCTGCTGAAAATCACTATTCCAAGCGGACGAAGTTGCGGGCACAGCTAGTTTAACAAAGATAGAACGATACCATGTAGTCACTATTGAACATTTTTAATTCAAAGGCATTATTAATTTTAAACGAAACACAAATGTAATCTTCAAAATGGAACTAGTTTAGTTTGATAAAATCAGATAAACAGTGACTGCCCTGATACAAATAGCATAACAAATAGACGGTCATTAAAACGATTGAAATAGTAGCAAATGTTCCACTTGCCATGAGCTTTAAACAATTTAACATGATATTTATATTTGGTGTTATAGTTCTCCTTCAACTCCAAGTAATTGTGAAGAGTCAAGAAATGAAATACAAAATGATATACCAAAGTAAAGAGTTCTGCAAAGATCCGGATCCTCCTTACGAAGAAGAAAGATTGATTGATGTCAACCTGGATGTGGTGAATATTACGGATAACTTTTACTTCAAAGGTAATTTTACCGTCAAGAAAAACCTAAAGGGATACTTATGGAGATTCAGAAATGGATTCGAAAAATCTGGTAGAGTCATTTACGAATACGACTTCAAAGGACTGTCTTGCAGAACTTTCATCCCTAGACTTATATATGGACTTGCGAAAATTAATTTTGATCCTAAGACATGCGAAGTCCATAAAGGGAATTATACTTTAAACAAATTAGAGATAAGAAAAATAGATCGTGTCTCGAATTTATATCCAACGAGAAGACTTGGCATGAACGTTTTCTATTTAAGTTACTATAAGCCGAACGCTACTTCTTTTTGTATCCACGCACGTCTTTTAAGAATAAAAGTTTAAAAAGAAATCCTGATTTTGATTATGTTGTCCTTCTGGATCAATTCTGCAATTTAATTTATGCAGATACTTCTTGGGATCCTTAGTTTTCAAGGTAGAACTAGAACATCTAAAATGTCCAGAACAAATGAGTGCACCAGCGAAAAAAAGGAACACTATCTTCATGTTGAATGTTGAACGGAGAAAAGCTATTTCATGTCCCAGTCCTGAGAAAAGGCCGCCTTCCACTTTTCTTCACGCCAATTTTTGAGGAAGCTGTCTAAGGCATCCCGACATTGTTCCTTGGCCGGCCGCGACCCCGTCTAGCTGTCTCAGGGCTCCAGTGTTGCAATATACAGGAGTTTTTTTTATTGAAAATAAAAATATTTTATCATAAAAATATTCGCATAAGAACATTACAGTGGTTTGATAGAAATAAAATTTTCAACTAAGATAAGAGGGAGAGCGTGATCCTATCAGAAATGAATACATCCGTAAGAGAACCAAGGTTTCCAACGTAACCCGAAGAATTGCCAAACTTAAGTGGCAGTGGGCAGGGCACATTGCTCGCAGAACGGATGGCCGATGGGACCGAAAAGTTCTGGTGTGGCGACCGCAAAACAGAAGACGTTGCATTAGAAAGCCTCCCACTAGGTGGACCGACGACCTGGTAGAGGTTGCACGGATCCGCTAGATGCGAGACGCACGGGGCCGGTGAATGTGGCGATACTTGTGGGAGGGCATTGTGTCCAGCAGTGGTCGTCTTTCGGCTGAAATGATGATGATGATGAAGAGTGAGAGAAATAAATAGATGTTTTATAATGTATGTGTGTGGATGTTTTGAATGTGTGAACGCACAGTTACAACCAACAGCTTGTAAGTGTGTGTCAACCTTACAAGAGGAGTTGCCTCGTGCCCTATATACCTACTGTGTTATCTACACTTTAAATTAATATTATAAAGAGGAAAGATTTGTATTTTTGTGTGTGTGTATGTTTGTAATGAATAAACTCAAAAACTACTGCGCCGATTTCAAAAATTCTTTCACTATTAGGAAGGTACATTCACTCTGAGTAACATAGGCTATATTTTATCCCCGTACTTTCACGGGAACGGGAACTACGCGGGTGAAACCGCGTGACGTCCGCTAGTATTTTATAATTTCAGAAACTTTGTCAATATTAGACCAATTGCGAATTGGAACAATTGCGAATTGGATCAATTGCGAATTGGACATTGCGAATTGTACCAATTGCAAACTGCGAATTGGACATTTTTTTGAACATTGGACCAATCGCGAATTGGACCAATCGCGCCTTAAGGATGATATCATATAAGTGACCTATATACTTTGTTATAGTTTATGCTTAACATGTGTGTAAGCTGTCTCCACTACGGATACAGCTTATATTTTATTCTTTGCGCAGCGCGCAGGTAATCTTGTACTTCTTGAGATCCTTGTAACACTGACCAGTGAGGCTAATATTTGCCATAGACACTACAATTATCATCATCTGTTTAGGTTTTTATCAACTATGTACCTATATTGGGATCGATTTCCAGTCTAACCGGATGCAGCTGTGTTCAGTGTGTTTGATCAACTGCATAAAGTTAGACTGGAAACTGACCCATTGGGGTCAGTTTCCAGTCTAACTGACCCCAATGGGCCCACTGGGTTTTTGTGTTGAGATATAAACACAACAATGGTGTCGATTCTGTTGTGCACAAACTAAACTTAATTTAGGCTCTTGCTATCTTTAACTAAAAGTCAGTGCGAGAAAAGGACGGCTATAGCTATGAACTAAGTTAGAGATGTCAAACTAGTTTATGCCTTGCGCTTTACCGTGTTTTTAGTCGACATGTTTGTAAGTGCACCCTTCATTTGTATGGAAATATTAGTTCCAACTAAATTTGCCAGCTCTAAATTACGTCCGTCTTTTTCTCGTTATATTAGAGAGAAAAAGATAGAAATAGCCTTAATTACGTTTAGTTTGTGCACAACAGAATCGACACCAATAACAGTTTAAAAGTAACCAAAATGAACTAAAATTAATTAAATAAACTACATAAGTATTTATAAAACCACCCGGAAGGAACTATTTAGGTATGATTATTTATCTACTAGTATTATATTTGAATGTACTTATTTTGTGCTCTCTGGCTGTGAAATTATGTGATGTCTATTGACATGATATTAATCTGTAACTTTTATGATTTTAAACGACACTAAAACATCTAGTGCTATTAGTAATGAACATATTTTTTGATAAAAAATGAAATTGAAATGTTGTGCAATATTTGTCTTGGAATTTATATCAATCGTGTTTTGCGTGAAGAATGATTTACCAAGGTGATGAGTTCTGCCCGGATCCCAACCCACCATACGAACTAAATAAAAAAGTCGAAGTGCATATTGGTGTGGTTAACACAACTGACAGCTTATACTACAAAGCCAACGTTACTGTCAAGGAGAACCTGTCAGGGTACACATGGAGACTTAAAACTGGATTTGAAAAATCCGGAAAAATATACTACGAAAATGACTATAAAGGATTGTCCTGCAAAAGTTTCATTTTTAAAATACTTTCCGGACTTTCTTCAGTTAAGTTTGACCGTAACACATGCGTTATATTCAAAGGTAATTATTCTCTTGAAAAATTGGAAATAGCTACATTAGATCGTGCTGTAAATTTCTTACCAACGAGGAGAATTGGGATAAACGTCTACTATTTAAGTTACTATAATCCCAAAGAAACTTGTTTTTGTATACAATCTCGCATTCTGTTTGTTAAAATCTAATAAAGCATTAATGAACTAGTGTTTTTGTAATCCTGGATCCAGTGTATAACAGATAGCTTTATTTCTTCCACCAAACCCTTGACGTTATTCTTCTTCAATACGTTTTGGTGCACTAGCTGTTTGAACTTCTCACATTCCATTTTTTATGTGCTCACTGACTGTAAAATTGTTGATTTTGATAAAGTAATCAGGAACTACTATAATATTAATGACATCCTAATGACTCTGTCAGATCCCAATACATCAGTAGTAGATAAGTACTCCATCCAAAAAGACATACTTTGTAAATATGAGACTTCTTTTTGGTGCAATTTTTGCCTTGTATCTTCTGTCTTCTATCGTGTTCTGCGTGAAGTATAAAATGGTCTACAAAGGTGATGAATTCTGCCCGGACCCCGATCCACCATACGAAGAACATAGAAAAGTTGAGGTCAACATTTCTGCCATTAACAAAAGTGATACCTTCTACTACAATGCCGATATCAGTGTAAAAGAGGACTTATCTGGATATGTATGGAGATACAAAAAAGGATTCGAAAAAGACGGCAAAATTGTTTACGAAAACGATTTTAAAGGACTGTCCTGCAAAAGTTTCATTTTTAAACTTATTTATGGAATGTCTACTATAAAGTATGACCACAAGACTTGTGATATCTTCAAAGGAAACTATTCTTTTCATAAATTGGAGGCGACGAAAATCGATCGCGCCGCAATTTTCTTACCAACGAGGCAACTCGGGACAAACGTTTACTTCTTAAGTTACTATAAACCCAAAGGAACTTGCTTCTGTTTACAGTCCCGGGTCTTGTTCATAAAAATATAGAAGAAAAGTGTATTAACCCAGGCGTAATTTAAGAACATCTTGTAATACTTTTGTTTGGTAAAAATAAAGCAAAGATTGTGTCTAATATGCAGAATGTTTTTCTATTTGAATAACTTCTATGTTCCATTTTATTATTCCCACAATCTATTCGGTAAAAAAATCTCGAAGCTAGGCATGGCCTAATAAATAAGAATAATATGTCTTTCTGTTAGAAAATATAAGATACCTACAGATAATACCAGAGAAAAGTGTACTAAGTAAAATCCCAGCTACACCCATTCTACTTACGTTAAACGCAAATGGAATACGGATGTGATTTACGACACAACCTTTCTAGACTCTTAGAAGATATCAAGCCTACTACATGATAATATTTTATACTTAGGACGTACCTAGTATTGTTTTGTTAATGACTTCTGAATTCTAGAAAATTATTAATTTCCTGTATCCGAATTCCGCATCCCGGCTTAGCATTGCATTACTTTGCAACAGTAATTTTAGTTTAGCCTATGGGCGGTATAAAAAATGTTGACACCAAGGTAGGCACTGACCACACGATAAGGAAGAAGATATTTATATATTAGGCACTGCAACAGATTCTTAATAGGTTTCTGAAGAGGTCTGGCAGACAGCAGATCCATGCAGTACAATACCTTCCTACATAACATTGCAATTATAATGATTTCAAAGTCACATGACTATTTTTATAGATACTTTACTAAAACATCTCTGGTGACTAACGTCAGCAAATGGAAGGGTAACCTCTTAAAAACCGATCTGGAACCTCCTCTGTGGAACGTCCCCTTGTCCCCGTATTCCTGGGGAGACTCTAGAAGCTAGGCTGACTGTGCGCGGTAGTGTTATTGAGACTTATCTGAAGCCCCTTCAACCATTTATGATTATTTTATGAATCAGAATGAAACGCTATCTGACTGACTAGATTTACATGAATAATGAATTACTGGTTGTCTAGTCTTTCTGTTCTGAATATAAAAGAAAGGAAATATTAAAGCAACTACCATAGACAACGAGATACTCGTCGAGCTTTTGTCATCACCGCTCTTTTTTAGATAAATGACAATATTCTTGGAAATGATGTGAACAAACTGTTTAGATAGTTAAATATTTTTCGAACATGGGTTTGAAAGCGATTGGTTACTATGCTGCTCAATCTTTTCGATTTTAACTTGAGAATTTAATATTAATATATAAAACAAAATATATAAATATAATAAATAAACAATCATTAGCTCCATGCCTCTACGTACTAAATAGATAAATAAAGAAATGAAAACCATCAGTTATCATAAATCCTGGCATAATAAACATTCCACGAAAAAGCCTTTTCAACCGACTTCCAAAGAGAGGAGGTTTTCAATTCGACTGTTTCTTTTTTTTTTTGTGTTTGTTACCTCAGTGCTTTCGACTGGATGAACCGATTTTCATGATTCTTTTTTATTTGAAAGTAATTTGGTGAAAATCTGATGCTGATCTTCGGAGATATACAATGGAACTCTTCAAATATAGACGGCAAATCTGCAGTGATTGCTGGAATCGCTTGGATGTTTATTGTTTATAAAACATCACGCCTGTATGCTCTGAGGGGTACGCAGATGTGTACAATATTCCCAGATTTCGACAGTTTTAGGTATATTAAGTTACATTTATTGGGGATAAGCCTATTACCATGACATGTATTGTTTTTTATTTGAAAGGATGTACTTCAAGGGTAGTTTAATGAGAGTTTAGTTAGGTTCTGATTATGGGATCCATGACAAAGTAAAATTAACGATACTCGGCCGAATTTTTTATAGGCTTTCCGGATATTTGAGTCACCTACCGTGTACCTTGATCCCGTAGCATTCATTTACATTTTATATTTATTTATATTTAATGTAAAATAAATTCATGGCAAATATTTGTTTGGGAACAACTAAAAATGGAAAAATAAAAACTTTTTTGCAAAAAAATGAAAAATAAGTTTAGCTTCAGAAGTCGGTGACCTTTGTTTGATTGATTTAGTCTTTTTGTCACCGACTTCTGAAGCTAAAGTTATTTTTCATTTTTTTGTGTTTTTTTTTTGATAGACAGGATACCTCAACAATTTAGGTTTACATAATATAGTAGAAAATTGAGTTATGATTTGTATTAAATTGTAGCGACAGAGACGAAATATAACAGAATTCCAAAAAAACTAAATGATAATATAAAAGTATTCTGTCTTATAGGTATACCAATATAAATATCTCAATTTCTTCTTGAAATCTATAATCTTCCTATTTTCAGAATCAGAAAAGATATTCATCATAAGCCAAGTGAACCATAATAGGATAAGTTTAGAATCGATCACTGCATTTTGATATGAACATAAACGTTTAGAACTTGTTATTTTTCAACCTTATTATAAAGAAATTAGAAGCAATAAAGTCGCCTAAATATAGCACTGTTTTGAAAATAACACATAACGAGATTTAGAATGTATTTTAATTGCTCACTGCTGGATACAATTGGTTTGGTTATATTAACCTGGTTTTCAGCACTATCATTACGTTTTATACATGGTTTACCAAAATTATTATGAGACCAACATGGAAGATTATTCTATCAATGGTTTTAATTCAATTCTTAGTGTCAGTGTCATCGATGACTTATAAAATAACATTGCGTAGTACGGAAAGATGTAGCAATCCTGAACCACCTTATGAGAAGGATCCATTGGTGAGCTTGAGCGTTGAACCATATAATAAAAGTGGAGGAGTTTATTTCAAAGGCAATATGACGATAAAGGACAATATGAAAGGATATTATTGGAAAATAAAAACTGCCATTGAGAGACCTGGCCACGTGATCAAGCAAATGAATACTTTCAAAAAGTTGACATGTAAAAGTGTGATACCCAGGGTAATTTTAATGACAACTAACGTCAGATATAACGATAAAACCTGTGAGATTTTCAAAGGAAGTTATTCTTTTGAAAAAATGGATTTGAACAAGTTGGATTCTGGCGCTTATTACTTTCCTATTAAAGAGATTGGTGAAACGCTTGTGTTTTTCAGTATGTACAAAAATAAAGGGACTAGTTTCTGTTATATGTCGCGTTACGTGGTGAAGAATAATTGATTAGAATAATAAAAACCTATGAAAAATAATTGATTAGAATAATAAAAACCTATGCAAGAAACTGTTTGTTATTTAGTTGCTTCAAAACTGCTTTTTACCCAAGACATCAACGTTGGTTTTCTTGAGATTTGAAACCGTTTTATTTGTAAAATTAATAAGAATTCTGAAATATACAAAATGGTGTTACCTTATTGTAATAAATAATTAACTATCCTTATTTTGGAGAAATAGCCGATATCCCCAATTTTGTGGAGTTCTTCTGTAGGGTGGAAAACTCTCTACTCTCTGTCTTTTAGTACAATTACTATAGCTACATACCATCGAACTAGTTTTTTTCGATCGACATCATGACTCTACCTTAATGGACATCAACGCTGTGATTTGCCAAATCATCGTCTGCCTAGCTTTTTCCCAACTATGATGGGGTCGGCTTCCAGTCTAACCAGATGCAGCTGACTACCAGTATTTAACATGGAGCGACTGCCTACCTAACCTCCACAACCCAGTTAGCACTGGGGAATACAATACCCCTTGTTATGACTCGTCGTCAGACTTTTGGGCCAACCTAGGCAAGTGTGGCTTAACCTGAAGATCCTGAGCAGCTGTTATTAGTAAGCCAGGAGCTCCTCTGTGATTTGCCAAATATTTTTGACATGGGACTACTCGGTCTGTTATTGGACCCATTCAGTTTTAAATTGAGAGGGCTATCATAATTTTTCTTGTATTTGATTGTTTTAAGTCTAACACTCCAATACAAGAAAAAAAAGATTTTTATTTTGAGCGCTCTATATAGAAATAATCAAACTTTCTCGGGCATTTTTAATTTTTATTTTGTGGCCATATCTAAACCATAATCACACAACTAAACAGATTTTTTTAATTTCTATTTTTTATTTTTTATTTCTATTTTTTATTTCTATTTTTTTTTTTAATATTTTTTTTTGCTACACTCTTTTGAAACACTCCAAAACAAAAAAAAATTGTAATAGCCCGCTTATGTAGTTTTCTTTAGAGATTTTTTCAAAATATATCATTACACCTACGTAAATTCTGTAAAGAGCTTGGTAGTATACCTACTAATATACTCACTTTCTTTCTATAACGCTATAAGTCTTTTAGGAACAGATTCGGATGGCCCGGGAATCGTACTTGTACAAAAGTATAATTCTCCTAGACATCTAGCGGAATCCGTAGGTTTTATGTTGTCGTGGTCTCGTAAAGTCTCGTTGTCTCCTTGTTGTATAAAGGATTTAAAAATCAAACAAAAAATTTAATACATTAATTTCTTTAATATCTCTAATACTAAACTATTTATACAAGTAATAATTGCAATGTAATTTTGTACAATTTCATCTACCCTTTAAGACGTCAAATTTTTAAGTTGTTAACTTCAGGTGCTAACGCTTAACTAAGTTATTATTTTAATTTGATTCATGCGGGTTTTCTTCAGAAGGCTCCTGGACTATGACTACTTGTTTGTTTGCTCGCCTCCTGGCGTGCGGTCCTAACCTGACTCTGGTTGGCTCTCCGTCTACGTTTACTTCTGATGTCACCTGCCAAAGAGGTTTAAATGATTATTTTGTGTTTAGAATTTTGCTCCCGAAATACTTTCTACATTATAATCCGCTAGAATTGTTGTAACCCTGTTTAAGAAGGTACTTTAGAGGAATATTTAAAATGTATTAAAATAGTTTGAAGATAAATGAAGGGGAATATGTCATCAATATTTTTTTAAATTTAAAAACTACTTGACATCGCGTGAGCATAATAACTATTCCCACTGCTGGGAAACAGGCCTCCCCTCTTATGTATATGCCTGAATTCGAACCAACGACTCTCGACGCTCGTAAGACGCGGCCGTAACCATTTGGGCTAATAGTGCTTGATATAGTAGACACTCATTGCAAATACATCTGGTTCTGATTGCTAAAATTAATAAAAAAAAAACAAGTTTTTGTCTTCATTTTGCACTAATCTGAAAAATCCATTAATAGTATTTTAAAAAGTAAAAAAAAAATAGGTACTATTCCAATTTGTTTTCGCCTGTGGCATTCAAATTATTCAATAGGCAGCTTGAAACGTTTTCCATGCCTCACATAACTTTCAATTTCGAATTTGAAATTTTTCAACTTCAATAAAATTAACAATAACATTATTTTTGTACGCACCTGAACTCTTTTCCTTCCTTGAACATTGTTCTCTAAAAATTTGTTTACAGCCGACAGAGTGTTAATTGGTATCTATAAAATATAAAATTTTATTGAGACAAAGTATACAACACCTTAAATTTTAATAAATAAAAAATAAAAATAAAATTGTGCAAATAACTACAAAGCGGTAAAACTTACCCGACCTGACACCTGACGCTCACCCTTTTCAAAGCCTTGATAAAAATCACACACAGCTACGCAGAGGCTAAATCGATCTGTTTTTTAGTACCTGTTACCAAATTATTCCTTCACCTTGTATGCGTTGTATCGTTTTGATAACTACCACTTACTTTTAAAGCCATCACCACTTTAACTACTAAACTGAAATTAAAATACATGATTCTTAAAAACTTCCACCAGAATGTTCTTTCTATAACACATTTTTTGAGCAGCGGTGGCCCAGTGGTGGCGGCCCCGACTTACGAACAGTAAGTCGTGGGTTCGAACCTAGGCAGGCGCATTACTTTGTGTAATTTACTTCATCACCACTGCTCTTAAAACGGTGAAGGAAAACATCGTGAGGAAACCGGCATGTCCTAGAATAAAAAATTCGAAGACATGTGACATCTACCAATCCGCACTGGGCCCGCGTGGTGGATTATAGTCCATTCCATCTCATAGACAGGAGGCCTGTGTCCCAGCAGTGGGAACATTAATAGGCTGATGATGATGATCACACTTTTGTAGGAAACAGTAACAGGTGGGGGGCCTGTTACCGTTTCCTACAAAAGTGTGATACCTTCACGGTCAAAATGTATGGAACAGCTGATTTCTAAATTACGGATGAAAAGTTTAAATGTTCAAAATATTGTACTGAATACGTGGTCACCGTTTGTGCGTCTGTGTACCTAACACCTTGCATAAAATGCCTTAAAAATAAACATGCGTTACAAAAATTAAGAAGGTACAGCAAGACTTAAAGACATGCAAACATCATGCATACAACACAAACTATTAATGAATTTAATTACTATGTATGATCGTTGATCGTGCACTTACAGAGAAAATATCATCAATAAATTTGGAGGCATTCGGTGTCTGAACCGAGATATGAGCCTCGGATGCTGATGAAGATGATGTTGATGGAGATACATGCTTCGATGTTATGTCTGAGTCTGTAGAAAATGAAGAATTTGTAGAGAAATCATTATTCACAACAAGAATATAATAGTTAGCTAGGAAACCCTACTCAATAGATGCAGATTATAAATAAATACCATGCGATGATCGAAACTAAAAAATAAATAAATTCTTAGTATGAAATTACTGATTCTATACAAAAATAAAGACCCAAAGTTGACTTTTCAGTAATAGATAGTACTAGTTGTATATCTAATAAAACAGATCGTTTTGTTTCTAATAAATGTCGCCATATATCTTTTTAATCGCCACGCATTGGCAATAATTTACTTAGCCAAACAAAACATCGGTACATAGACATGAAAGTTTGTGCAGATAAAAAGGGTCTGTAATGTAATATAAAACAAACTACTGAATATTTCGGAATGTAGGAAATTCTAGAAGAAAGATTAAACAAGTTACATTATTATTTGCTAGTAACAGAGAAATTATATCAAAAAGCTAAATTAGCGAGAAAGGGTAACAACGCCATGGCTGGCGAAATAAATTCTCATTTTTACTACACTTAAATTAAAATAAACAAACCCAGTAATTTTGCAGGTTGATGGAGCTGTTATTTTGTGTGAATTTATCTATTCTTTTAATAAGTCCAACGGAGGCGTTTTGCTCCAAAAGGGGGTGCTCGTAAAAAATAAAAACGTAATAAAAGCTAGCAGATAAAAATATCAAGGAGATTACGAGAGCAAAGGAGAGGGCAAGATTATAGTGAGCCATTCCCTGCAGGTCGCTTACAGGACTTATCACAATTTGTAACAGCGACGTAAAATATTTTCATGATTTACAGAAGGGTACCTACTATTCTAAATGAAAGGCTCATAAAATTTGATAACACCCTTAGTGATGTTTTTTTTTTGCCCTAGAGGCATTTTACTTGCATACTTTTTCATAGTTATAATGTTAATCAAAAACTTTAAATAACTTTAGTTTAAATAAGTTTTTTATTTTTTTTCTAATTTAGAAATGTCTTTATTACAAAGCAATTTCTTTATACCCTCATTTGAATTGTATAAAATCTATAAACTAATATTAAACATAAACATAGGTTTAGTTTTATTAATAACTAGAGTAACCAGAATGACCGGAATATCCGGCATTTCCGGAGAAACCAGTGTAACCACCTGCTTTAAATGTAGCTGACTTTTGTACTGAAACACCAGTATTTTCAGCTGTATTTGTCAGAAAACCGCTAACTGCCTTCAAAGTAGAAATGGGGATCTGGAAATGACAGAATATTAAATTAGTATTAAAATGAGCTTTTCTTGCATTCTAAACTGCCTCGTTGGTCTAGTGGTCGAAACCGTGACTGCTAAGCATCAGGTCTTGGGTTCGATTCCCAGGTCGGGCAAAGTGTTATTGGGTTTGGAATTCCTGACAGAAATCAGGAATTTCTCAAAAGCAACAGGCCATCAACCGAACACTAATTCAGACCGAATTAGTGTTCGGTTGATGGCAATAGGCTCGCCTCCTTTTACATGTGACTTAAACATAACTGGCGAATTGTGAGTGTACTGTACAAGTCTGCCTAGCCCTTCGGGGATTACAGGCGTGATGTTATGTTATGTTATGTAAATTGCATTAATCTAACAGTAAAAAAAAAATGAATACCACGAAACTTTTATTAAATATTGTGCTGAAGAAATTGGGAATTTTAAAATGAAACTACCTACTAAAATAGATTTGTAAATACATACCTACTGGTCAATTTGATTTCTATTAAATTCTGATAAAGTAGGAAGTTGCCAATGAAATAGAATACCATAATACTCACATTGAAAATATCCTGGAAGAAAGTATTCGGTTTTGCGTTAGCATTGTTACTGACAACGATCTCCTTGGAATTACTGAATGAAACAACTTTGCCAGGTCCGTAATGTTCAGCGTTAATAGTAGCTCCTCCTCCACCATGTGCTTCAACATCTACATCAACTCTCTTCTCGATAGGCTGAACACTTTTGTATACTACTGTTTTTGTCTCTGGAGGGGCCACTGCTCCACCAAATCCTGCCCAGCCACCGACGTAGGCGGTCTTGTGCACGTGATGCCTGTGAGGCTTGTGTTTGCGAACGTATACTGTTTGTACTGGAGTAGGCTCAACATGTACCTTTGTGGAAAGAAATTTGGTTTTACTTTAGGGCGTCAGAGAAAGGGATGCTGTTGGCGGTATCAATCAATTTGCGCCAGTTAGGAACATAAGATGATAAACAAAAACATTAAATTTAGAAGAAGGCACACTGTAAAGTAAGAATTATTGAAAACGTAAGCTGAGAGTTTTATTAGGTTTTATATCTTAAAGTTCTTGTCAAGATAAGTACAGTACCAAAAGTGTTTAATAAGTGGCAAGAAAAATATGAAAATACTTAAATATGCAGTGAAACAAATAAGTATTCAGGGTTATTTATTGTTTTATGTAGTAGTTGTTATCATGATCGACCTAGACAAATAACATTTATGAGTTAGCAGACGACGCTTGAAACTGCACTTCCTGAAGTGCTAAAATGTATTATTATGGACAAGGTGCAAAGATTTTCGCAGCAGCTGTCTTCAAGCCTCTTGGTGTGCACGAACAAATACCTTCCCTTACCTTAGAAGATTTCAACGAACCTGCTGAACATAATTGTACTGAGGGAGTGGGACCCACTTCGGTGGACTATAACTTCTCTGTGGACTCCTAAACAAAGAACTCATAAAATCTTCAAAATTAAATAATGGAATGTTACGTGTGTGATATTGCGGGCCTCTCCATTTACTCACTTCTTTAACAAACTCTGGTTGGGCGTTTACGTGTACATTTACATGTGCGTTTGCATCAATACCAGCATTTGCGCTTGGGGTAATTTCATTTGCAGCCTCCAATTTTGCTTCCCCATACACGTGCTTGTGTACGGGCCTGATTTCTTCCACTGGAACTACCGACACTTCAGTTTCTTTTACTATTGTGTGGGGCACTTCAATAGATTTGTGGGCGGAGATCGAAAATCCTGATGATCCAGATGCGCCTGATTCACCTCCCTGGAATGACAAAACTAATTTTAAGGAACTATTTAATAGTTTATTTTGTTTAAAGTTCAATGTCATGCTAATGACTTCAATACATCTACAATGATGAACTTTCATATAAAAGTGTTGATCATCACGCGTTGGGGTACACAGCATCCTATTCAAAGCACCATGCAAGGTATTTTGCGGCGTAACAGGCAAAAGTGAAAAATGGTCCCAAAAATGAGACCTGAAATGACAAATGGCCGTGCATTGTGAGTGCATGCACAGAGAAAACTTGGTACTTTTACCTTATTCCAGTAAGTAACCAGACGTTAGTCTCAAATACGTCACATTTTGCGGTAGATTTTGATGACTGAATACAGATAGACGAAAAAACAGCCATGTTCCGATAACAGGAGCTCCCATTGATAGTTTAATGATAACACATTGTCAATTACATATTTATTTCTGAATTAAATGAGTATTAATTTACGAGTATAAAGTATTATTTTAAGATTACCCTCCATTCATGTGAATGGAGGAAGTTAATGTTAATTTGATCCATAAACGCTCGATAAGATTGCATACCAAACTTACCCACTGTGTTTATTACTGTTTCAATAGCCAAAGGTAAATACTGAAATAAAAATAATATCGAAAAATTACAAAATACCGAAATTTCTCTTATAGAACGTTTATGAAAGAGGGTAAGTTGTACATGAAATTTTAGAAGCCTCCACCAATCAAAGTCTTTGCTGCTGTTTGAGTTGTTTTTTTATCTCTTTCAGTCTTCGTCTTTCTTCTTTCCTCCTAGCTTTTTCAGCTTTATCACCTACCAGGACGGAGGTCGCGGATTTGCCTCCTGCTTGAGCTGTCGAGAAGCCTCCACCCACTGATTTGCCTCCTGCCACTGATCCGCCAAGACCGGCAGCAGCGTTTACGTTGCCTCCAGCTGTGGCAGCAGCGTATAGTCCACCTGTAGAACAAACAATATTTGCTCAAAATATATGATATTCTTTTCAGTCACGTAATAAAAAGCATATACCATCATAATGGCAATATCCACATACAACGTTATTATTATTATTCAGTTTTAACAATTCGAAATCTCCTCTACCAGTTACCAATTAAGATTTAGTAACAGTTTACATCCCATTATCAATTACATTTCACGCAATATTGAGCCCATTGTAATCCCCCAAATCATTTTCTATTTCAATTGAACATTAGCACGAATCAGAAAACACTATCCATATTCGAACAAAATTATTCGCTAATGAATGGTTGGATGGGTTCATTTATTCATACAATGAATATTCATTATGGCTATGATATTGGTTAAGCAAACGTGGCATATGCAATAAAGACAATGAGTTTTTCCCTCATTTTTCAAACGTCACTAGTTAATTGCAATCTGACTGTAAAGGTCGAGGTCGAGTTGACGAGCAATTAATAGTTACTGTGATCATTGTGTTGAGTCTAGCAAGATAATATAGTCTTTTAAGCTTTTATAGTCTCTGGAATGTCTTCGAATTAATCTTCGCAGTTCATTCATTCGTTCACAATATTCATATTGGAACTAGAAGGATTATAATTTTCATTTTCTTTGACGTCTTCATATAATATTCGCATATTACGGTCGTTAGAGTGATTGACTTGGACTTTCACGAGATCCCAAGATGTAATCGTTAAATTGTAAATATCTGTACTGACATTATTGTAAGTGCAATATTTCAGTGACCAGGTAACTGCATTAATCTATTGGTGCAACATTATATTATTCCAAGAAAAATAAGTAGGTATGTCTATTTTCTAGGATGCCAAACCATTGTATCTTTTTATTTAACATCATAGAAAAAATTATTTCACCATTTCATAAGCGCAGATTAACAAAATATATCCAACAAGATCCAACAAGAATTTTACCAGCAGTGCCTCTGTTGCCATCGACTGCTCCTCCAAGGCCAGCCTTTGCTGCTGGTCCGAATGGTGTGCCAGCTTCAGCGTAAAGACCGCCTGCAGTCTTTCCACCAGCTGTAACAAAGAAATAATCTTCATGTAATGATTTATCACCAGCGCGACATGGTTTTCTATATATTTTTTTTGTTATTTTTTATAGACCAAGCCATAACTAAAGGTAGGCCTTTTCCATGCAGTGGAACACATCAGGCTCATGAAAAAAGAAGCCATTACTGTGACTCTAGTAGTAACAATGTCAATTCAGTAGAAGGTGATGGAATATGAGGCGGAAAGTTTTGGAGACAGTTACTAAGGTAATTCGAGTGATGAAAAATATACATAATCATTTACTTTTATAACCTAGGTATTATAATATTATGTATTATAAATACAAAAGTTTGTGAGGATGGATGAATGGATGGATGTTTGTACGCATTTAGGGGAAATTTGGCACACAGATACTTATATATCATCAGATACTTATAACCTGGATTTATATAAAATATACTTTTCATCCTGGTAGTACGATCTCATAGGATAAATTCAAAACTCGACGTAGGCAATTCCGCGTGTATAAGCTAGTTAAATATGTATATTATGTTCATTAGGTAAGTAAAAATTAATGATCACTTAAAAATATTAAGCTCAAACACAATCTATTTACGTAAATCTAGATTATATTAAGGCTTGAATAAATCTACATTTGCAAGGAGCCAATCTCTATAATAATCTAGGTTTGGTTGCCTAGGTTATATTGTTTGAACAGGATAAATATATTTGCTTTATAATCTAAGACAAATATCTCATACTTGCTTCAGTAAACATCGCTGAAAATTAGTAATGAAGACTATAATTTGGAAAGTATAAAGGTCAAAATATTTGACATAGACAAGAGTCTCATTAGACATCCTTAAGATGAGGGCAGGAATTTCTCTTTCAACACAAAAATGTAATGTATTAATAGAACAAATTCTTCAGTTTATTCTGATCCTCAGATTTTGGATGAGAAAGGAAGTACTTAATAAGAAAATTAAATATTTTGGCCTCTAGTCATCATCATCATCAGCCTATTAATGTTCCCACTGCTGGGACTTGACCAGGTGGATTATAGCCCATTCTATAGTCCACCACGCGGGCCCAGTGCGGATTGGTAGATGTCACATTTTGTCTTCGAATTTTTTGGTTCTAGGACATGCCAGTTTCCTCACGATGTTTTCCTTCACCGTTTTGAGAGCAGTGGTGATGAAATAAATTACACAAAGTAATGCGCCTGTCTGGGTTCTAACCACCCAACCCACGACTTACTGTTCGTAAGTCGGGGCCGCCACCACTGGGCCACCGCTGCTCCTGCGCTGGGCCTCTTTGTGAATGTGTGGAATTGGTAGTTTTGGGAAATCGTTTATTTACTCTGTGATTGTGTATTTTTCTGTTAAATACTAAAAGCTGATACAAATTTGCTGTAGTAATAATATAATGACTACCATCTAAAAATATACTTGAAGAAGTTGTGTGCTCCGTAGAATTTCTCACCGGCAGAAACTTATAATTAAACCTTTATCATTATTTGAAATACCCTTCCTGTATGCTCGCTCGTGTTAAGGAGCATGTGCATTTCTATTTCTAGCCTCACACGGATAAGCATAAATAATAACATATCCTAACATAAAGCCAAGCCTTTTTCCCATGTGCGTAGGCAGAAACCACATAACGCCACCTGCTACAATCCTTAAATACTCCTTTTGCCCAATCTACATTCATACATCCCATACACGCATATAAATAGATCATGAACTGTCCACCCGACCCATTCGGTCTTGTCGGGACGCCATTGTTTACCTATTGTGTCTACTTCGTGGACAGATCATAGACTAGAGTATATACAAAACACGTGACCCACCTGCGCCGCCGAGTCCCACGCCAGCATGATAGCCTCCAAAGTTGACCCCCAATTTGCCTTCACTGAACGTAATAAACTGAGGAGCCTGTAAAGAGACAAAAAAATTAAATTAACACAAATTCATGGCAATTAAGTTGAGCACAATATTAATAACTTACTAGTATTTTGTGGCGTAGTAATTGATCAAGTTTACGAGTTAATTTATTTTACTTTGCGTATAATTTTAATAAAATTATTGCTTTTGCGGTTTTTAGTATTGTAGGTGGGGTTAAATTGTGTGGTTGGAAAAGTAGTTTATTTCAGTGGAAATGAATTTGATAACACTGATATTAAACGCATAACTCATTTTAGATTGATATAATTAAAATAATATCTCAGTATTTATTTCTCTATTTTTGGCTCTCCAACAACTTATTCACTAATACACATACAATAAACACAGTAGAATTTTCAGATTACAGTGAACTTGTCAATTATAGGAGTGCACAACACTTGCAAAATTATAATAGTTTAAGGGATATAAAAGGGTGTAAAACACCTCTTAACGAAGCCGAAACACACTTGTTCTCCTCGTCATTGCGATATTTTTTTTTGTTCTACACCATAACTTTTGGGGGTCAAAGTTCCAACTTTTTGACAAGTTTTTTTTTAGATACAAGTTTTTAATGTATGATTTTTACTTTAAACACCTCCACGACCCTCGTACTATTCAATCCATCCATCAGCACAAAGTTTTGAGTGCGTTACATTGAGTTCTACCATAAAACATAAATTTCACCCCAAAAAAAAAGTCGTTTCCCAGCAAAAATTTTTGCGTAAAGTTACTTAGTTTGATGTACAGAATGCGTGGTTGAAGGCTTCGTGATGAGGTCTTTTACACCCTGTATATCCCTCAAATGGCTTAGCATGATCCTCTGTTACTCCTAAAATAATGCAGCATTAATTTTGAAATAAATATATGGTAAAGTTGAGGATTAATGCTAAGTCGTATGTGTGACGAAAACACGATTCCATAAACTTTTCTTGATAGAAAACCAAACCAACAACCAACCTCCAACCTCCAAATCGAACAATAAACCGCTGGTATTCAAAAAGTACTTGAAATTAGATCATGAAACTTTGCATACTAACTGCACTAACTATAAAGCAGGTCTTATGTGTTTTATTTTATAGTCCAATCAATAGTTTTTTTTGTAAATCGCAAAAAACCACTCATTTCGCACTATTCGGCCGCAGTGACTGACGTAACAACCGCTTTGTAGTGTAAGCTGATTAGAACTTTATTCTAACAGTATTTCAAACGAAGTTTGAACACACTAATAGAGTTGCTAATTTATGGGCCTTAACATAAAGCAGTATACTACGCAAACGAATTACAAAATAAAACTACAAACTAAACTAAATAAGTATACACAGATGACAATCTAATGTGATAACTAAAACAAAATGCAAACATGAACAGTAGCCGTCGTGATTACGTGTCTGACCAGGCCAGAATGCTAAATACAATGGTCTAACATTTTTTTCTCATACTGCTAATCAATATTAGAAATATCAGAGGATGATTTTAAGTCGAAGTATCTGTAACACGGGGAAACGTGAAATATTTTGTGCTTTCGAGGATTCAACTGATTATTTATAATACGTATTATTGTAACTAGTAACCCTGTCACAAAAATAAAGTTCGTAACATTATTTTTGTAACAACAATAAAATTAATTCGTTTTACGTCATGACTTATAATTAGCTTCAGTGGACACGTTTATGGTAGATATTTAAGCAGAATTAGACTCAAGAGAGTATTAAATTGAAGATTTTATTAGAGGTTTAGCCGTAAATTGAGTTTTAAGACATCCACTTCGCAATTTATAGGTTTTATCACTAAAATATAAGGTCGTCCAGCATTTAGGCTGTGGTAAAAACCGATACATTTTACTTCACGCGATAAAATTAAAAAGTGATGGTAGATCTTTCATGATTATCATCATCATCTGTCAAGCCGTTTCCTAACAATGTTGGAGTCGGTTTCCAGTCTAACCGGATGCAGCTGAAGACCAGTATTTTACATGGAGCGACCGACGAACCCAGTTAGTTCTCCTCTAGTAACACGATACCCTTGGTAATACTGCGTATCAGATTTTTGGGCCTCTACATGTACGACTGTCAAAGATCTATAAATGACAGCCGGGAACAACGGTTTACCGTGTTTTACGGCAGTTATTATTTAGCTACGAGCTCCTCTGGTATATCTTTATTCCGCGTTTAATAAAAAGGAGATAAATTATTTATGGTCAAATGTTGAAAAAATATTGAATAATAAAAAATGGGAAAAAGATTTTAACCCAACCTATCTTGATATTTTTAAACCATCGGATTATTGAAACTTTTCCTGTTAGGTAAGCTTAGCTTGATCTGATGATGTATCAGTGCCTAAAATTTCGTAGCGACGTTTAAAATAATGAGCTGTAGGCAAAGATGAAGCAAAAACAAAACAACAATTATGATATCTAATCAAAAATTCTAATTTTCCCAGCATTCTTTAATCACTCGCGCCAACGAGTACCTAGATTTTTTTGCTAGGAATCTCATTCTTAAAGTTTTAATGAAACTAAATAAGTTTAATTTCGGTCTCCTGACTTAGTTGGTATATAATCCAAGTCGGTCACATTGTAAAATCGAAGTTTTTAACTAACAAACGTCAATTATTAACAATCACGTTCACAGTATTTTATTCACAATTAGGAAGGTACAGTCAGAAGCGTAACCTCACCTACATTTATTTGATTATAAAAATATTTTTTGCTTTAAGGATTGATTTGAATGTTTCAATCCTACGGACATAATTAAATAGTATTATCAAAACCATACTCTTAATAAAAAGGTCTCGTTTTGTCCGTGACACTCAGGAGATTAACGAACGATTCATACATCGTATATGTCTCTTAATCCATGACTTCAATAACATAGCCATTAGGAAGCATTCAAAACAATTTTTTATACATAACCATTTGTAACTATACCTATATAGTTCTGGTTGTAGTATGTATATAATGTAAATAAAAAAAAAATTGATGGTATCATTTGTAGGAAATACCCACACACTGACTCAAGATATAACACGTGATATAATCATATTCAGTGTTGTGTATCGCATCATAAGTTTATTTTATTGGCCGTTATAGTGATTCTGATTACTAACGACAAGATTACTTAAAGGTACTTCTATTAGTGCCTACCACCTACGTGTGATAGGCAGACAATGGCTTTTGTTTCAACGTAAGAAGTCTTGCGCAACCTAAGTATAAGGTAAAAAAGAAGTATCTAACTGTTTATTGCCTATCAAAGAACTCGAGGGAAAAAAACTGTTAACGATCAAACGTATAATTATTCAAAACTAGATTTCTTCAAAGTTTGTGTTAAAATAAAATAAATATTCTGTAATATAATTATAAACAAAAAAAATTATGACCTTCCATAGAAATTAACATCGCCTTTTCAACTTCTTTAGGGATTCTACAGGGTGTAAACATACCCTTCACGAAGCCGTCAACCAAGCATTTTGTACTAACATCAAAATAAGTAACTTTACGCAAAAAATATTGCTAGAAAACGACCTTTTTTGGGGTAAAAATCACGTTTTACGGTAAAACTCAATTTAACGCACTCAAAACATTGCACAACACTGATCGGCGCATTTAATAGTGAACGTGTTATAGAGGTACGTATTTAAAGTAAATTTACCTATGACATTGAAAACTAGTATGTATTAAAAAAAAAACCTGTGAAGAAGTTGGAGCTTTGACCTCCAATATCTACCGTAAAACATATGTAACTAGTGGGTTCCTAGGTATGGTCCAGAACAAAAAAATGATCGCAATGACGGAGAGAACAAGTGCCTTTCGGCTGCGTGAAGGGGTTTATTTACACTCTTTATTTTGTTAACACTACCTACGTGTACGTAGGTAGTGGAAATAATAAAATGCAAACACGTCTGATCTAGAGATGATCACAATAAAGCCCCTTGAGAGTTCACTTCCACATGTAAAGAATGTAATAGAACGCATAAATAAAACATTTATACATAACTTATTGACGTATAGCCAATTTACCTGACCTGTTTAGCCAATTTACCTGACCTGTTTATGTACCTACATACAAATTAACATAATACCGATTGCTAATTAGGAATCCGGTATTTTGGTAATATTCTTTTTATCCTTGTTTGTTATACGTTTTTATCTTATATTCGTTCTTTTATCGAGAAATTAATTGGTAGTTTTTCCTATTGCATTTTTATACATGGGAACAAAAATATTACACAATGCGCGTATTACGGGTATTATTTACCTATTTACTACAAGAATCCGACTGCGGTAAAGCGAAAATGAAGGACATTGTTTTTTGTAGGTAATTTATCGAGACAGCTCATTGATCAATTCGTTAATGAGAAAGTTAATGCTCAACAGCAGGACATATTTTCAGGCTAACGACAAAAATGTTTTGCAGTAGCACTTCGCCGCGGCTTCGTCTGCAAAAATAGTGATAGCTCGGCTAATATGCATGATACATATATAATGTATAGCTTAAAACACTCACAAATAATGTAGCTTTCTGCCAGTGAAAGTTTTTTTAGAATTGAATCATTAGTTCCGGAGATTATCCCCTACATACAAACTTACAAATACCTCTTTATAATATTAAGTATAGATTAAACCGTGAATGTGACAATACTCAAAGCGAAGTAATCGAGCAAATATGTAAAACACAATACATTTATTGAGTCAAAGGAATATTAATTAACACGAAAATTAAATAAAAAGAGTACACAATGTTCCTGTTCATTGAGGATTTGCGGCCACTGCTTTTGAAGTCGGCAGATTATGGAACTTTTGGGAGCATTGTCTGTTATCAGCTACCGCCTTTTATCCCAATATTAAAATAGATATTTTGACGTTGTTGCAAGCGCTATGATTGCGGGATGACTGGAGAATGCGGGTGGATGGTAAATAAATTGTTAGGTGTAGTCAAAACTAAATCTAACTACCCTCTTTCTTAGTCTTTTGCTACGCGCACTACTGAAACTCGATACAAAGTCACAGCAAAACACACTCACAGTATCACACTTTACAACACCCATACGTTTTATCTTTCAAAAACCACTCGCTTGCTCTACAAAAACCGCTCTTATTACATAACCACTTAAGTGTTTAGCTATACATGATGCTGTGATTTTATCTTAAACTTCGCATCGTATCTACGGAAATGTGTTTGCGGTAAGGTGATCTGCTCGCGATAAATGAACGTGTTTTGTGTAGAAACTAGTCGTGCGTTTGAGAAATCGACACCTCAATGGGATTCGATGTGGCGACGATGCTGGGGCAACCGATCGGTTAATATCAACGACGGTTTAATATGAAATGTTTCTCTGATGACAACTCATAACTAGTGTAGCGAAATGAAATGCGGGTTCGCAGCATTCCACGTTTGTACTGTAGATACCTTTATGCTTATCTAAGAATTTACTGGCACATTTTAATTAAAAGGAGTTAAACACTATTTCGTGATTAGAAGATAGAAAAAAGTTAGACAGAGCCGGCAAGTGCGACGACGGGTGTCAATGTAACAAAATTGTAAAGGTAATAATAATTTTAATTTAGCTCTAATATGCCTTTTATTTGCTACTCTCCCATAAAGAACCTAAGAAGTTATTGTTGCCAAGGATTTATTAGACGAATAATTATTAGACAAGATGAGAAAGAAGAGAGAGAACAACAAGAGAAACTTTAAAAAACATTGAGTTTTTTTGAACTGCATTGCATCTATTGTAAAATAATGCAATGCAGCTCAAAAAATCTCAATTAAAATAATAAAAACAACGGCTGGTTTATCAAGTAGCAAATTTTTTTGAGCTGCATTTCATCTATTTTACAACAGTGGGTCTATTGTAAAATAGATGCAATGCAGCTCAAAAAAAATTTGCTACATGATAAACCAGTGGTTTTTTTATATTTTTTTCTACAGTTAGTAGAAACAAGGTACCTATGATACGACTCCTACTATTTAAAATCTAGGTACTAGGTAAAATGAGTGTAAACACAGAAAAAGAAGAAAAAACACCCATAAAACGTGCGTACCCCGTATTTCAAGTTATTGCACTCGGCAATATCGAATTTTATCTCCGTTAAAAGTAGAGACCTACTTTCTACTTTATGGATTCCTATGATAGCATACAAAGTGCTCTTCAAGTTGGGGTTAAGTATAATCGGGATATTTACTGCCAAACCTCGATGTCTGCATTATATGGTACGATATGTTTTATTTCTTGCCACTCCAAGCTTTCTTATTGGTATATGAAAAGGGTGAAGCCGATAGTTATTGGGTTAACATTTTCGGTAAAAGGGAGCTTAATAAAACGCAAGTGCAATAGTATGATTTTGGTATAATAATAAATTAATAGGGACTGATATAATTCTTATACTCTTCCTCTTCTGTCTTGACAGAGCAAGACTTATACGAGAATAACCTTTGTCCCCATATCGTACAGAAAAGCTTACTAGCCGGTTTCGGTAAGTTGCTATGTCTGTCTTACTGACCGGTTAGAAACAATACGTCACAGAAAAGCTTTTTTTGATTTTTCATTGAATCCAGTGACAGGTAGGTGACGCGGATAGTATATTCTTTGTTTATAGAAACACATCGGTGTTTCTAAAAAAAAAATTGTGTGCCTAGTAGTACGTAAATAGGGAGGACATTAACGGCCGTTGCTCAATATGCCTACTTCCGTAGCTCGATAGCTACTTTTTTTGGTCTGAGTGTACACGGCGAGTCGTAATTCGACGGGCCTCACTTTGCTGTTCGCAGAGTTCCGTCTTTACTTTTTTATTTAGTCTGAGCCGGCAGAATGCATAATTATTGTCTATTTATAACAGTCTATGCTTTCCTTCATACCCTATGTCAACATACTATCGTAAAAACGTTCAAGGCTGCGAATTGTTTACACAAACTTACACAATAGGAAATGATACAAGCCGTGATTAATATTCGCTGTTTTGATGTGCAATGCTATCCGCTTTGGACGAACCTCATTAGTTGTTTCTGGAAATTATTTCAACTGTCCGTTTATATTTAGAAAAGTCAACGAGTGATATTAGTATTATTTTGAAATTAGGTATAATTGATAGTGAATATACTCGTAGCTGGAATATTCCATAAAATCAAGGGCAGCTGCAGGACTATTCTGTAAAAAAAAATAAGGTCGAAGTCGGTGTTGAACTCGTTAAAGATACGTGGGGAAAAACCTAGGTGACATTGACAATTAAACAGACCATCCCCCGAATACTGAAACGTCACTCAAAATTTAAGGGCTGCTTAACATTTGAGCAGCTCCTAAACTTTAAATTTCGTATGGCCAAACGTCAATTTTGAGTATCTGTTAATTAAAAGTGCTACTTAAATTTTGAGTGACGTTTCAGTATTCGGCCATTAGGATGCTCGATGAGTTCGTGTGTGAGACGATGAGTGCGATTTTTACTGAATTACCGTTGAATGTGCTTAATCATCCCCTGCTTAGCCTTTTCCCAACTATTAACCGGATGCAGCTAAATACAAGTATTTTACATAATTATGGAGCGACTGCCTATCTGACCTCCACAACCCAGTCAGTAGGTACTGGGTAATTCGATACCCCTTGGTAAGGCTGAAATCTAAATGTACTTAATGTACGTAAATTAATAAAAACAAAATATGTATTTATGAAAGTAACCAGTAAAGTTAGTTGAAGTACCTACACAATATATATCTTTTCAAACCATTAATAAATTGTTGACATTCTTTTGGGGTTGCAATAAAATCTTACATCAGCACAATTAGCAAATAATATCACTGCGTTGTTTGTAACAACGAGCAACGTGTTTCATAACGTTTGACCGAGGTAATGACGGATAGCCGTGTGGTATCCGGTAGCCGTGTGGTATCCGGCAGAGTAGAATAGAACCAACCCATTACACTCACGGGTGTCGTATAAGGCGACTAATATCTGAGGCAGAACACCTTGCGCCTCCGTAGACCAGAGAATGGGCAGCAGCGTTTTCTGTTAGTCTTTCATCACTGCGATCTCCAATCCGCCTGCCAAGCGTGGAGATTACGGCAAATTCCTCCCATCATGGGAGAGGCTTATGTCCAGCAGTGGACGTTATAGGCTGTTGTAGTAGTAGTAGTAATGACGGATATTGGCCTATGACTCATTTGACATCTATTTATAAATAAGTAGTGTCTATAATATGGACAACTATTTTCTAAATAGTTCTCACTTGGATTTTTCGAAAATAGTGTACTTTTGATGGACATAATGCTCAATGTAAATGCATGTAAACAATCCCGATAGGGAAAATTTTCACAAACAGACAAAAGATTGGCATGCACTCGGGCTAACCAAATTATTTTGCAATACTTTTGTGGCTGTAATTATGATTTCACATTTTACAACAAGTTAAGAAAGAATACCTTCATTTTTTGTTTAACGATTACAGAAAACATTTCGCAAAACCTTATGACCTATGTCTTAAAACGGGTCATTCTTCATTACAAAATTCAGCTCATCATAATACGCTTTAACGCAATCTGCAATTCAGAATCATTGACGCCTATCAAGTTTTCTAACCGTATGGCCACGAGCCACCACGCATGCGACACGATACGACGACAGCAATTTATTTATTTAGATAATTACGAGTATGTGCATGAGGTCCTGATGGTTCGATACCCAGGTCGGGCAAAATGTTGTTGGGTTTTTCTGTCTAGAATTTTTCAGTAGCAGCTACGAATGGCGATGTACTGCTGGTAATAGGTTTCTCTGATTAAATAGGGTAAGTACAAAACATGCGAACGGATTTAAAAGTTAGATTTCAATTCAAAAGATAATATAGAAAAAGTTTATGAAGTACAATATTTTGTCAAAAATTATAAGAGCTTCTTCTGTACTTGCCAATTCGCCTTTTTAATGGTTTTTCGATGGCCGGAGAAACCAATGAAAGTAGTTATTTAGAGCATGATACGAATCACCGCTTCGCGACGAAACAAGTAGGTATCTCGCAAAGGGAAACAATTGACGGTGGCGTGCTCGTGCGTGTTAGTTGCCAGTCGCGACTCGGGTTGCATCACCTGAGGTCGTGAACGAGGCGTAAAAGATTATTTGTTAGAATTATAGATGCATGCTTGTGTTGTTAAAGAATGGATGTTTCCATGGCCCGCTGTTACGGCAATTACACACGATGTAATGACGATAGTGTACAGACTACATACAGAAATACTGCACGTAAATTCTTTTGCTTTTTCCTTTCGTTAATAAGGATTACTAACTTATGTGTCTTTTAGTTTCAATGCGCTAATAGTTTATACGCTCTTAAATCTCCTGGGTGAAAAAGATACACGCGGCATCCTTCAACGATGACAGAATCCTATTTAATTCTACATACCTAGTTCGAAGGTTATTTAGAATAACGAGATGATTGTCTCATTGTTTCGTCCATGCAAGTGATGGATCAAAATAGGAGTCAAGCAAGATTCTTTAAAGAAACTCTTATGGTGCTAGTTTCTGTACAAAATCTAATCTTGGGTTGATACATTACAGGCAAATGATTCAGGCGAGGAAGCGCCTTCAGCAGAAGCCATAGAAGGATATTGTGACCTAATGAACTTGATGATTAGGTTGCTAATATAATAGTGAACACTACCATCAGCAATACATTTATGAATACATCAAGTTGTTTATACCCGTAGTTATTCATGAACGTTGGTTTTTAATTATCTCGCGCAAGTCATTAGTCAAATGAAGAAAATGAATGGAGTCTGCTTGCAACGGAAATTACTCAGTGTTGTGGTTGAAATATATTCGTTGCATCTTAAAAACTAAACTGATATTATTTTATGATGAAGAACTAAAGACGCTATTCCAATAATATTTTGTAATTTACTAATTGACGGTAAATAAGGACGTACTCAAAATTGTCTAAAGTTCAAGCAGGGAAGCACCAAAAATAATTATTATTTTGCCAATATTGTAAACCAGTTAATCAATTAATTACAACTTTGTCTCTCTAATCCAATTTGTAACTAAATTTCAAGATGTTCGTAAATTTTGATTCCTTTGAGTAACATCAAAATGAATTATTCAGATTTGGTCATTGAATCATTTGGCTTTCGAAGTCAATTTTGACAGTTCCTTATAGATGACAACAAAAGGTAGATGTTCCAATTAGTCCGTAATAGGATAATTCAATTTGGGATGCTTCGTTGACGATTTGTTGATGGGCTAAAGAAAGTTTGTTGAATAAATTTTTGAAATTGGCCACCGAAATGATTTTGTCATTTTCTGAAGTTTCAAATTGTCTCGAAGCAAAAATAATATAAAGTCCAACACATTATTACTTGTTACAAGACTTGTCAGTATGTTTCACCTGTTACGGAATGCAGTGATTTGGCTTATAATTATAACTCACGCCATAATGTTTGCGAGTCCATTCACCGTGATTTTCCAAACATTAAAATGACATCGGGTGAAGGTTAATGCACATGACATCAGCAGTAATCACCTTACTGAGAAGTGTCTATGGAGCAATGCAATGAATTATATCAAAAGGATTAAATGACGGTTTCGAGTAGTTATGATAGCCAAATGACAAGTCTGAGTGGTTTTATAACATCCATAATACTTAGGCTATCGTTAGGCTATATAATTTTATTTACCTTCATCAAAACAAATGATGTACGAGTATAGGTAAAAATATTAATATTTTTTATAGAGGAGAGATTGTATTTTTGTGTGTGTGTTTGTAATGAATAAACTCAAAAACTACTGCGCCGATTTCAAAAATTCTTTCACCATTAGAAAGCTACATTCACCTTGAATAACATAGGCTATATGTTATCCCCGTACTAACACGGGAACGGGAACTACGCGGGTGAAACCACGTGACGTCCGCTAGTGTGTTATATAATCACAAAGACACACGGCTACATTTTTTTTTTTGTTCTACTTCTATGTTTAATGCTGGAAAGCACTCCAACGCAAGTTTCTCCACATTCAAGATGCGTTTCTGGCAAGCATCATCATTGCAACAGAATTTATTAGTTAGTAATTTAGCAATCGAAAGTTAGCGATTTTGTCGTTAACTCTGTCGAGACTGCCGGCCGGCCCTGTACAGCAATTCCGATTTATCTCGAAGAAGGTTGTCAAAATAATGCTCAAATTTCCAAGCATGTTTGAGAAAAATAAATATAACCTTTACGGACGATGTTTTGCCGGCAATATATGTATATGTTGCTACAGAACTTCCTAGCATGTGCTAGGAAGTACCGCAGCAACGAATAGCTCAAACTAAGTTCATAATGGCCGCGAATACTAATAGCAATATCCTCTAAGTTCGAGCAATAGTTTCGTCAGTTTCCTTTTTTGTTAATCTTCATCGCAAGGCATGCTATTCGAATATTATAATGCCAATTATTTTCGTTCCATTACTAATATCTTACTCGTAGTAATGGTTTAGGTATCTCTAGAGGTGGAACCTCAAAATAGAGTACACTGAGGTGGGTTTAGAGCTAGTTTAGAAAGTAAATATGGATCTATATTTATATAATTTCCGTTAAGTGCTGCAACGAACTTATGCCGATTAATTGAAAAATAAGATAGCGTGTATGAAGTTTGACACGTGTCAATAGATCCATGTACAGTCCCCAGCGCTTCAAGTTACTCAATCTGTCATATTTTTTCATTCGATTTGGAACTTAACCATCAACTGTGTATGGTTTAAAATTATACATACCTAAACTTAGTTAAAATTCCACATATTTTAATGCCATAACAGACATGACGACCAAAAACACAAAATCATTAAAACTAAAGGCGTTGTTATTTATTTATAGATAGTTAAATGTGTGTTTAAGTCCATCAAGACACGAAGCACCCATTGTTAATACACATAAAAGCAAACAGTAATGGCTTCTTAATGATCTCTGAGCCTACAGCTACAGCCTACATTTACAATATTATTTGTATTTAAAATAAAATTTATGTTATTAAATGACGAGCCTTAAAATAAAGCTTTAATAAAAATTAATACTTATATTTTGCAACCGTCACAGGCATACTTTCGAAACAAACCAACTAAGTTTAACTTTATCCAAAATGCCACCAGAATTAATTAACTTTGTTAATCAATTTAAAGTCTCTCCTTTGCTAAAGTTCACAGTCAGTTTTAGATAATTGTATGGTTAAAAAGTAAATTAATTTTCAAAATATCCATGGATTTCAACACAATGAATGCTATAATCTGATTTATTTTGTAATTTTTGGTCTGATCTGACCTTCGCTCTCTAATAATTCAATTTATTCATCCCTTAAATATAGACTGTAGATATTCAACAGTCTGTGTTTACGGGCAATCAATCAAGTTCTAATAAATATAAGGCAGAGAAGTTATAAAAAATTCTTAGAACTTTCAGAGGAACCAAGGTCAAGCCAAGGTTGGTCTTTGGGTCTTTGGATGCACATACTGATCATCCAATACTTATCGAGACAAGAAATAGCTAGTAAATCAAAGCGTTTCTTTTTTCCTACATTGTACACTATCAACAGGACTGAAATAATCTAGCTACCCGAAACTGTCAAATTTTCCTGATCAACCTTGAACTTAATGCTTGAGGCGCTAGAGTTGAAAATCGATTATAGAAATTTAACAGATTGTAGTAGCTTGATATGCTGGCGTCTGTACCTAATCTTTTACCGTCAGCAATCTTCATCTGCCTAGTTTTTTCCGTAAAATTTTGGGTCTGTTTTTAGTCTAACCGGATGCAGCTTAATACCAATTTTTTAAAAGCACTAGTGTTTTGTAATTCTAGCATTATTGCTGACAGAATGCCATTTTGTGTTTCAGTATCCATCTATTTATACAGGGTGTAAACATCACGAAACCGTCAACCAAGCATTCTTTACATGAAACTAAGTAACTTTACGCAAAAATTATTGCTGGGAAACGACTTTTTTTTTGGGGTGAAAATTCCCGTTTTGTTTTAAAACTCAATGTAACGCACTCAAAACATTGTGCTGATGGATGGATTGAATAGCACGGGGGTCGTGGGGGTGTTTAAAGTAAAAATCTTAATTAAACTTGTATTAAAAAAAAACTTTTCAAAAACTTGTAACTTTGACCCCCAATATCTCCGTAACTAGAAGGTTCCCAGGTATGGTGTAGAACAAAAAAATTATCGCAGTGACGGGGAGAACAAGTGCCTTTCGGCTTCGTTAAGAGGTGTTTTACACCTTTTATATGCTGAATTAAATATCTGTAGCGACAAAACAAGAACCAATTGAGCCAAGCATACACCAACCAGAGTGATCACACCTAGAATTCATTTTTGGCAATCTAGGCGAATATTGCTTTTCTCATAGAGGACCGACATAGAGCATGAAATATCAGTGAGTAAACATTTAGTGCAGGACATAAAAGCCTGTCCAATAGTCTCTAGTGAACCGCAGTTAAAAGGTTATTGCTGTACTGATTGGGACACTGGTTTTCGCAGCTTGCGACAGTTGCAAACACGTGTTTGGGCTAAATGCTAGTTTTGTATCTTGGTAGGAAAGATTTGTTACAGCTAATTTGGTCTTGGTTTAGCCCACGTCCTTCCATCCATTCTGTTTATTTTCACACCCATCTTTAGCCGTAACAGATACAAATAGTCATTAATAATAAGGTCAAAACGGTAATTATTTTCTATCATTCCAAGAGAAACATGTTGAAAACCTTATTAGCTGTTATAAATTATTAATAATTATCTATGAAAACTGAATGCACACAAATTACTTTATGGTCACTAAAATTATTTAAACAATTAAGTACTACTATTATGTAGCTACATATTGACCAAATATTGTAAAACATGCTGAAAATTGGCAACGTTTTCACCGATAATTTTTAAGACACCTTTTTGAATTAAATCAGCAAATACATTCTTTAACGAAGGCAAATATTCAAAGTTCGTATTTTTAGTTCGTATTATTGGATCTTATTTTATCGGAGTTTTTGACGAACGAGTAATATTTCTGTTTGCTGTCTGTTTCATCAATATTTTATGGTAGAACTGGATAAAGTAAAACGCATTTCATTCTGACTGCGATCAAATCATTTATTTTACTTCGTCTTCTTTACGTGACGTGTAGGAAAGAGATGGCGCTAGACGTCCTCTATAGCTCCGTCTCTTACCCACACTGGAACAAAATTAAAACGATCCTGCTTTAAGACGTCATGGTAGGCCACCAGGTCTTACACAATTTGAGTTCATCGTCACGTAAAGAAGACGAAGTAAAATAAATGATTTGATCGCAGTCAGAATGAAATGCGTTTTACTTTATCAAGTTCTACCATAAAATATTGATGAAACAGACAGCAAACAGAAATATTACTCTTTCGTCAAAAACTCCGATAAAATAAGATCCAATAATACGAACTAAAAATACGAACTTTGAATATTTGCCTTCGTTAAAGAATGTATTTGCTGATTTAATTCAAAAAGGTGTCTTAAAAATTATCGGTGAAAACGTTGCCAATTTTCAGCATGTTTTACAATATTTGGTCAATATGTAGCTACATAATAGTAGTACTTAATTGTTTAAATAACTTTAGTGACCATAAAGTAATTTGTGTGCATTCAGTTTTCATAGATAATTATTAATAATTTATAACAGCTAATAAGGTTTTCAACATGTTTCTCTTGGAATGATAGAAAATAATTACCTTTTTGACCTTATTATTAATGACTGTAATCATTTACTTTACAAATCTACTAGAAAACCGCAAAACTGTGTGTGGAATGCATAATAATATCATAATGTAGGTATTCCAAAAATATTTTTATCCAACAAAATTTTCAAAAATTGATTTTAAGTTAAGACCGCTACACTGCCGACGACGACGCCCACACAACAAATGACGGTCAATAGGTAAGTACGTGGACCGTGACGGATAAGACACACTTAGTAAAAGTAACCTTTTATGGCTGAAAGAACACGAGAACAATATAGGCAATCAACAAGACATAGTCAACCGCATGTCTATGGAACGGTTACAATTTGACTTTGACTTTCGATCGTAGCAGTAAGTCAAAATGATAGTTGGTTCCTGTAGTTCACGTGTTGCTACTGCGTTGTTGGACAGTTTGACAAAATATAAATCATGCAACCATGCTTAGCTTCCACGCCATGGTCCTCCGAAAATGATTATCATACAATATCCCGAAAACGTCGCGAAAGCCAGGCTACCGGGTACTGACCGCATAATATTTCACAAGTCACAAAGCGCTCGAGGTCCGTGCGACAGTGACAAATCGTTTAATTCTACATATGAACTCGGGCAGCCAAAATAAACAGGCGTTTTTAGAGACAGAGCCACGTCTAGACTAAACTTTATGAAGGTTACATTATGACAGCCTGTGTTTTGTTTTGCAACCATCCGGATTCATAATTGTTTTTTTTTTGGTGAATTTCTGTGATCAAAGCTCGTTTGGACAACACGATTATAGAAACTTTTAGATAAACGATGATTCCGGGCTGATATGATGATCGATGACAAGCTGATCATCAACCCGTCGTTTAGAAGCCATTGATCTTTAAGTTTGAACATAAAAACAAACAACTCCGTCATAGGTACCGATTAATAACAAACCTAAATCTTAACTCAATACGTCTCACGAAAGACATGACATGGTGTGACAGACTGACATGTAGGTAAATATGACACAAAAACAAAGCCAAGGCAGTACATGGCCTGGGCGTACCCAAAAACAATAGAAGAACGATAGAACACCAAAGAACATACATAATTTAACGGAACTCCCATTGTTTTATGAGTTCTTCTGCTTTAAAATGGAAACGGCATTCGTTTGTTTTTCAAATGTTTGTGAGCAGGTAAGTATTCTCTACTGGAATATTCAGGCGTGTCACTTTCTGTTTCCGATTTAAGTATTTGAATAGAGAACTTTCAAATTCTTTTCATTCTTTCAATGTAATGTAGCATTCGAAATTCATAATTAAAAACTTACGTACAGTTTACAGGACAAGTCCAAAACTTTACTCCATTCAGTATTCGGTAACCAGGGTCATGTAAGCTTAAGTTCAAAAATTGAGATTAAGGTTTCGTTTATGTATTTTTAATAAGTAGGTATGAGTCTGTCTAATGAAAAAGCTTTAAACTCATTGCATAAAAATTACGCAAAAATGTAAGCAAACATTATTTCAACACACATAAAATATTAAAAACCTCATCGATCACCACTTAATGTATTCACAAACACTTTTAGTTATATTAAATAAAATGAGACGACGGTTTTCTCACTATGCTTCATTAGGACATCTTCATCCATCTTCAATTTAATAAAGTAAATGTTACACGACCTACAAAATTTTCACACATGACACATTGTAAAGGGACAAAGTAATAAATTACGGGATTTACAAGCCTCGAGAAAATTTCCTCACTAATTATTCGACAAAATGTATTTAATACGTCTTTCAAATGTTATTCTAATTAGTCCCTGAACTTATGTACCTTTTTGAATGGTTATGTAAACGTGAATTTGATCGTTCTCCGATAGTTGTTTGCTCTCGTATTAGGTTTTCAAAACAGTGGTATGTTTAACGATATTAATATGAACAAATATACGTAATTAAGGTTGTCGGCCTCTGTCAGTCCTTGGTGTAGTACTAATAACTTGTTAGAAGTGAATGTGTTATTTAAATTATTTAGGAAATAATTATTATTTTACTCTGTAATTGAGTTATGCCGGTCGAAATATTTTAATGAGAGTAATAACAACGTCAGCTTCTGTTTGTCAGATTTAAAAGGAGAGATATTCAGTTCCATTTTATGAGGTATTTTTATTTCCTTTAATCATTTCTTTACATATAATTTTCATTTTTAGTAAATATTATTATAATAAAATTAATATAAATATAAACATTTAAAAATATTACTATTATACACATTGGTGGCACGGGCAAAACTTTGACTTTGAGCTGGACCAGCGCAGTACTGATTTTAAATCAAATAAGAGGTCAGCATAAACTGGGGATATTGCGACTGAAGTGCCTATGGTACCTAAATCTTCCCTTGTATATAAATTGGAGACACTTTAATTATTCTAGCACTTTATTACTCCCACTTATAAACTTGATCATTACAGCCAAAATGTTGATATCAAAGATTCCCAGAAAATACATCAGAATGAAAATGATGTCACTGTGATTCTTTGCTTAATTTTATGCGAATTGTGAAGTTATTAAAAATGAAAATTACTTACCGAGTACGCCTGTACCACAAGCACCGTTAATATTATTATACTTGATTGCCTCATCTTTCCTGGAAAAATTAAAAAAAAAGTGTAAGTAAGCAACATGTTTTCCATTTTAAAATCTCTGGTTGGAGCAGTTTTCGGGTCCTGCTTTTTAGGTGTGCAATGCAATCTTGAGGTTCCAGTTTCTAATTCTAGGAAAAAGACCAAGTTTAGACTGTTGTGACCTTGATTTACGGCCATTTTCAATAACTTACTGTTCGGTTTCGGTAGATTGCTATCTCTGGCTATCTCTGTCTGTTTGACATTTTGAAACAAAACGTCACAGAAAAGCTTTCTTTGATTTTGTATGAATCAAGTGACAGGTAGGTGACGCGGATAGGATATTGCAAGCTAAGTTTGTTTACAGAAACACCGATAGCTACGGACGTCGTTAGGCATATTAACCGACAGTTATACGTAAGTAAGTTATAGAAAACGGCCGTTAGTTGTAGAAAGAATCATCTTCTCATTCATAAAGCTGTGCTAAGATTATACATGAATAATAAAAGTGAAAACGAAAACATCCTTGAATTGTTCGAAATTGCAAGATCCTGACCTAAAATCTCATGTAATATTGAAAATCCACGTTGACTTCCAACTTCAAAGTGGAATTTACGAGTTTGGACCAAGAAAATGTTTTTCAATGCAAAATAATCATCGCAAAGAATGGGCGAGGTTAAGTCGAATAAATTTTTACGAAAAGACTTTGACAGAAATATCGCGAACAAATGAAATCCCCGACTGTTTTTTTCCATTCGTTCGAATTCTTCAAATATCTTTAAATAGATAAAAATTGTTAGCAGGTTTGGTACTTGACGTGAATAAACGTAAATTCCATGAAAAATATTTTCTATAGACGTCTTAGGAATCCGTAAAAAATTAAGTAACGATGAACGTACAAGTTCAGTTTTGATGTTCGATTTGAAATGATGAAAGAACTTTGTTTTAAGATGAAGTGAACTTTGAATGAGGCTTTTTTATTAATGCAAGGATAACATAACGTCACGCTTGTAATCCCTGAAGAGTTAGGCAGAGGTGTAACTAATAGTACACATTTCGCTTGCTATGTAATAACATAGCAAAAAAATATATACTATTAGTTCTATCCAGATTCCACTGCTACTGAGAAATTTCTGAAAAACTCGAACTCTAACGCTTTGCTTCGACCTGTAGGGCTATTACGTATCTCTGTTGATAACTCGAAATGATAGTAACTGGGCTCAGTGTCCATCAATTAACTGTCAAAATGTTAGTTCCGTATTATGTATGACCAGCCGCGATCAAATATGAGGTCATTGGTTGTCATCGTGGCTGATAGTCACCATAACTCATTTTGACAGACGCTTTCGTATCGATACTTATATTATTTCGATTATGTAAGCATAGTGGACAACTATTGACGACAACTGAGTTTGAAGTGGCTTTCGTGAAAGACTTTACACCGTACCCGGGCTGTTAGTCACCGTAAAGTGTAATACGTAATACCAATGCTATGACATTCTCGGTTGTTATTAAAGTTCAGTGTACAACCGAAGCTTGATAGTCACTGGATATCAGAAAGATACGTAATAGGCCTACTGGTCATCGAAACCAGGACCTCGGACTGAGCAGTCGCGCTTTCGACCACTAGATCAATGACAACGAGGTATGGATATTATCGATACGTTAGTATGGTTGAGTAAGTGTTTGGGAATCGATCTGAATTACGAGCAATAGTTAATTAGTTTGTGTCGATTTCTTCAGGCTGATTATAATGACTGATGACTCAGGTTTACGAAATCTTGGGCAACATAAATTATGGAGTAATTCGAATAGGTATTTTTTTTTTTTGGGACAATCCGTCACACTGTTCCCAAACCACTGTAACTCCAGAAAGCCAGAATCAACAGTGGTGACCACCAGAAAAGCGCCGAGACAATGAAGCTCGACGAAGTCCCAGAATTTAACTGTCTTGGATCCCGCAACGAAATTAATCAGTAAAGTATAGTGGAGGAGTAGGAAAAAAACCGTAATTTCCACTTCCCTCCATATCAGCAGGAGACAGAACGAAACAAGGCCAATAGGCACAAAGGGACGTTTACAACTGGGATAGGTCCAGTTGCCTATCACCACGGATAAATATTAACATTAATGGGTCCTAAGTTGTGAGCTGTTATATTTGATTCCAATAATAGGAATTCGAATAGGTATATTGTAACCGTGTTTCCAAATATACAATTTGTATGTCATTCTTGTAATGTCAAAATAACATCCAAAGGATCGGTTTAAGGAAAATCCGTGACAAAATTCGTATGGCAGCCACACTTTATGTAGGCATACATAGCAGCCACATAGGTGGGATCCACATTCGTGTGTGATAATGATTCCATTATATTTTCTATTCCTTTAAAATATTTTAGCTCTGGGCAGTTTAACTGTAAAGAAGAAAGTGCAAAAGATTACTAGTATGAATGCTTTGCAATCACGAATACACGGCTACACATCAAGCTATACATTTCCTGTATATTATTGGTCTCACTTAGTATAGCTTTCCCACACAATGAGCGATCCGCATAAACTGGTTTTGTTTAGCTTGATTGGTCGTCGTGCGTATGTTTAATTAAAAAGAGGTAAAGTTTGGAAGTTTGGTTGTAGGGGGTAATTTCAGGAATAATTGATCCAGTTCCGAAAATTCATTCGATAATGGGGAGGTATTATTCCCAATTGTATAAGCTATGTTTAAAAAGATTCCGTGGGACGATTTCGCGAGCAAATGGTATATTTATGATTTTGTTCAACATCTGATTTTATTTAAATTCAAATTGTTTGGATATTTATAGAAGACAGTAACACGGGACCCGGAATTGTTTCTCAGTCCCGCAGGGCCTTTATTCATGAGCACTACGCATGTTGACCCAAAACGACATCCCATGGAAGTTCGGATTTCAATAAATGGCCAATAATGTCACTTGGTTACAATCTGTTCCGGGTACGTAGTTACCAATTGGGGTCTGGTATGCTTAAGATTCAGGTTTATTGTTTTATTAGGTAGTTATTATTTTATTATTTTGAGTTTGCAGAGACGGGAAATTCGAAGACATCTACATCTATCAACGCGCAGTGGGCCCGCTTGGTGGATTATAAAATTTAGCCCATTTTCTCTCATTGATAGGAAATTTTCCCAGCAGTGGTTACTAATATAAGCTGATGAAGAGAGTAATAGAGTGTCTGTAATTATGTCAGTGGCGGCCTCTATAACGCCACATATTATTATGTCTGGCATTGTTTTCCGTTGCTATGCAGAAATCAAACAGAGTCACTTATTACCATTGACATTAATATTACAGAAACTTGACGACAATACAGTAGCATATCATGCAGACACACAAGAGAGGATCCTCCCATTCAACGAAGGATAAGTAACTTTACTACATGTTCCTCATACACAAGTAAGTAAACACCTGAAGGTACTTAATATTACTTTGTGTTTGTTGTTTATTATAAAATACAGTGATCGATATCAACAAGTCATCCACATTATTCACAAGGAATTTATACGCAAATCCTAGATTCATTTGGTTTCTACGAATATTTCTTATTACATTATTAATTTGTCATTTCCTAGAAGGTTTCTTCGCTAGAATATTAAGGAGCTTAATTTTATGTCGCTGCTAGCATTAAACATACTACTCTGTCAAGAAAGTACCGGGAAAAGATCAATAATACACAAAATGTCTGTTATTCATCCAAATTTATTTTATCACCTTCAAAGTATGCTCCTTTAGAAACGATACACTTGCGCCAACGAATAATCCATTCATCAAAACATTTTTAAACGCTGCTTCCGGAATTGAGTTCAGTTCTCGCCGCGAATTCTCCTTTATGTCTTGTATCGATTGAAAACGGGTGCCACGAAGTGGTAATTTGAGTTTAGGAAAAAGAAAAAAGTCAGCAGGAGCCATATCTGGTGAATATGGTGGTTGCTGGATGGTATTTGTTGAGTGTTTGGTCAAAAATTCGTTCACAATGATAGCCTTGTGCGAAGGCGCATTGTCGTGGTGCAAAATCCAAGAATTTTCTTTCCACAAATCTGGCCTTTTTCGTCGAATTTGCTCTCTTAAACGCCGCATAACGCTCAAATAATATTCTTTATTTACCGTTAGACCTTCCGGTAAGAATTCAGAGTGCACAACACCGCGATAGTCAAAGAAAACAGTCAACATGACTTTGACTTTTGATCGACTTTGGCGTGGTTTTTTCGGTTTCGGTTCAGTTGGAAGGCGCCACTCCGAAGCTTGTTGACTAGTTTGCATGTCAAACTCGTAAACCCACGTCTCGTCACCAGTAACAATGCGTTTCATGAATGTTGGGTCCGAACTGACTCGTTCTAGCATGTCCTCAGCGACTTTCATGCGATTGAGTTTTTGGAGAAAATTCAGATCTTTTGGGACTAGCCGAGCAGCAACATGTTTCATACCCAAATGATTAGTTAAAATGGTACGGATCGACTCGTGAGATACAGAAAGTTCGGCGGCTATCTCTCTCAGAGTTGAATGGGGATTTTCAGTCACTATTTTCTTCACTTTTGCGATGTTAACTTCAGTTGCAGACGTTGACGGCCTACCAGAGCGAGGCAAATCTTCCATCACATCTCGACCGCTTTTGAACGCTTTGAACCACTCATAAGCACGAGTTTTTGATAAAGTCGATTCACCGTAAGCCTTCTGTAACATTTTCAGTGACTCCGAACACGAAATTCCATTGGCGATGCAAAATTTAAGACAAACTCTTTGTTCGATATTTTTGTCCATTATGAAATTCGCAATACACACTATATATGATATTACTAAAACCAGCACTGTATTTAATATAAATAACAGATGCAACTCAAACTCCGCGCCAAAATGGAAAACAGTTGTGCCAATCTAACAACTACAAAAAAACAAAAATTTGAATTTGGAACCATAAACAAATCATCCATTCCCGATACTTTTTTGACTGAATGTATAAGGCAGCCAGCAAGCTAGCAAGCAGACTTTGTTACAATGTCAGTCTGTCTGAAATGTTTGGGGCTACAGTCTTTTCAAAGTTTAGATCCTCTGATTTTGAATTATTGACAAAACCACAATAATTTGATTGCAATAAAGAAACTGCATTGGTTTCTGACATAAGGAAAATATCTGCGTGTGTGTTTTTTTTAACCTCAGCTTGAATATATATGTAACGGTTTATTTTTCTCTTTAATAACGTCTAAATTATTAGAGAGCAGTCATTTTAATGTATCACTTTAATCGAAGGCAATAATAAGTACGTATAATAATATTAATAATGTTCATTGAAAACAATAGATGCAGATTTTCGTCAATTACAATGTTGAATTAAATTAAATAACGTTTTTAACACTTTTTGTATAACTTTCTCATTTTATATTGGTATAGGTATTAATAAAAATCTCAATTTGATTATCCTCGCTTTACATTTGCTGGAGTAAAAATTTTTTTTTTTAAGTTTTCCGTTCTTAATAATATGCTGCTGTAATATTTGAGTTGGTTGACTAATACTAAAATGAAATTTCCAGTTTTTTCTAAAATCAAATTCCTAGGCGGCACACTAATAAAGTTTTCGTGCAATCTTACTTCTCCGATTCGCAGTAAGGTTCAAATCGTTGCATCAATCTCAGATGTTCATGTCGTCACAGTTACTTTCACTTCTCCCTTACGTCATCTTAGAGTTATTATGACACATTGCAATCCGATAACCTAGGAGCATACCTTCACCTGTTACTAAGCCGTGTACAGATATTTGCAAAACACAACATGCAATGCAACACACAATGCATAATTTTCCATACATTTATAATGTGTTCGCGAACACTGTAAAAAGAACTGCCGGCTACGAACTACAACTGCATACCCGGTTGAATTTTTTTTCAACCGGGTATGCAGTTGTAGTTGTAGCACTGCGTGTTGCATTTTTATGTTTTGTTGCAAATAATCTGTACCCAGCTTTAAAGCAGTATTATTTTGATCTTAATGATGTGTGGGAAAAAGATGAAGGTCTCTCTCTCTTTCCCACATTAAGATTCAACTTAATTATGATGTTGTCCGAGATGGTGGTTCTGAACTTAATTGCATATGTGGGTAGTGGGTGGGTACCCACATATATGTATACGTTTGTATTTTTGCAACCGAGACGGGTATGTTACATTAACTAAATACTGGCAGTTAGTTCTGGCAACATTTTCAGTTACGTGTTTGCAACTTTATATTTCAGTATGGCAATGTTTAACTGTTAAACGTTTTCGGGAAGTTACATTTTCAAACTAATTAGAACTTTTGTTAGGTTCTCTATAGGGATCTGATTGTGTGAAAACTATACTTAATAATTCTACATAATCCTTTTATATTCGAATATTGAACCGCACGTGTATTTATATAGGTATTAAACTAATACTGAAGTCCTTTTGTCAATGCAAATTTTATTTGCCAAGTTTATTCTAAGTATTTGTTTAACACGACATTGGAGGTTACGTTACCAAAAACAAATTATGCGTTCTCATGGTCTATAATAAGACAAAGCATGAATTTATTTGCATATTAAGGCATGTCAATAGGCCTAAGTTTATACGAGTAGCCACACTTTTAATTAAAGTAAAGTCTTCTAAAGTAGTTTTTTTTGTAAATATTGTATTTTATTCCATTAAATATTTAATATTCATTCTGGATCCTCTTTTTATTGTAAGTTTATTATAGAAAATGTATTCAGAGCTCAATTATCTTACATTAAATGTAAACACAGCACCATGTACACACGGCGACACATCAAGCTATACCATTCCTAGGCCTAGCTTTGTATAGATTTCGTGTACAATGAGAGATCCGCATAAACTGGTTTTGTATAGCTTGATTGATCGCTGTGCTTACAGCATTTGCTTCGAACAGTTCAGAATGCTGTGTAGTGCGTTTGGGTAATTGTGGTGTACCAGCTGATTTCCAAAAACTATTATAAAATTATAATCAAATGCAGCACCTCAGTTAACGAAAACGTCCTTTTCTAAATAGTACCAATTCTAGAAATCTACGTACGGTAAAATAAAACTAAAATTTCGTTCAAATTTACAAATATTCCAATTTTCTGCGAGAGAGAGTCCATTACTCACCTGTGCGGGCGACAAAAGGTCCGCCTGCTGGAGACAGTACCAACCGTTACGTATTGCCCCATTTCATACTATAGAAAAGGGTGATGCCATAGCAAAAATCTTTAGTATTGAAATTATCCATGAGTTCCAAATTCAAAAACAAAAGCAATCAATTACCAACTTATTGGCAATGATATTAATTAAATTTTACCCAGTACACAGAACCACTGTTATAAATATAATTATATTGTATTTAAACATCAATGAAGGGTAATTAATTGTTGTATAATACATTTGTTATTAATAAAGCTGAAGAGTTTCGAAGTAAAAATACCCAACAATTTGTTTTTATTTTGATAAGTGGTTATTATAAAAATCTTTATAGCTTAAACTGTAAATTTTACCGTTCTCTTTGATTCAAAGATTGAGGATTGCGTCATCATCGTTTATGAAAACAGATAAACAGTAACGATCACAGTTACGATCTATGCAATACTTAACTTACCTGTTGCTTCGAAAATATTTTTGTAATCAGCCTTTAAGTTAAAGGTTTTAGTTACATATCAGGGCAAATCGGTAGGCACCCAATAGTTTTTATTAATAAGGAACTGTTAGCCGTGTGGTATCCGGCAGAGTAGAATAGAACCAACCCATTACACTCACGGGTGTCGTATAAGGCGACTAATGTCTGAGGCAGAACACCTTGCGCCTCCGAAAACCAGAGAATGGGCAGCAGCGTTTTCTGTTAGTCTTTCATCACTGCGATCTCCAATCCGCCTGCCAAGCGTGGAGATTACGGCAAATTCCTCCCATCATGGGAGAGGCTTATGTCCAGCAGTGGCCGTTATGGGCTGATGCTGTAATAAGGAACTGACTAACAAGCTGTTAATTAACAAGAACTGCACCCCAGTTCTGTAACTTAAGTATTGGTACCTAGAATAAACAAGTGCATGTGAAGCCTTACCAACATAGTTATAAGCCGCTAATACGAAATTAGTATGTATATTTAGGTTAATGTATTTATCGATGGGTCTTTGTTACCTGAAAATAAATGGATCATTATTATTATTTTAATAACAATCGAACCATTTGAAAGAAATTCATTGAAGTGTTTGAAAAACTTTTCCCGATTTTGTAAATATTGTAAAACTGTCAAAATTAATTTATATTTATATTTAAGTGCGTATGCGGCGTCTTTCCGCAGACAATGGCCGACTTTCTATCTTGCACATCATGTGCTCACAGTACCAGTGAGCACCAGCATCATCTGCATCAGTGAGCGGGGTCGCGTGGCTGAGTTTTGGTCGAAACATATTTGAACTTTTTACCATCGATACGTTAAAAAGAAGAAAATTAAATTCATAGCCATTATATTAGACGTGTGACGTAATTAGGCTGCTGATTCGCGACTTCTAGATAGATAAAATCTCTCTCTCAGATAAATTTGGAATTTTGTCGATAAATTGTTATTATAATCGTATTGGTGGTTGTGGTATTCAGATTCGTGTGGTTCATAGATCCTTGATCTAATTATTGATGACATTATCGAGGTAATATTACTAATAACCAGAATTACACTAGATTGATGTAATATTAATTACTGTATTAGGTTTATTAATTAGGGCACAGCTGACTGCCAATCTTCTTGGTAGTTATAATAACATCAGATATTAGTAACTTGGTTAAAGGATAATTTTATTAGGAAAGGTAGATTTATATTGAGTGACATCTTCAAATCTTCTAGTTATTGCCAAGTTAAGATGCGGTTTTGGTTATTGATTCGAACTACTGAAACCATAATCAAATTACGTAATGTTATGTTCACAAAATAAAAACAAAAAATATACTCAAGCATAAATAAAACCTCCAGGCAAACAGGGCGTGCTTACACGTGCAATGTAGGTTTATACATAATAACAGAAAACCTTTCCAATTTTCTACGCGAAAGCTTTGTGAAAAATAAGTGATAAAAATGTAAAGGTAGCCACTTTAGCCAATTAAAAAAATGAAAACATGTTTAATAATAAAAGTAAAGAAAAAGTATTGGCTCCGTATTTTTCGATGTTTTAATAAAAAAAATCCTGCAAAACACGCTGACGTAAAAAAAAGTTTTGATTCAATTCTAGATTCGATCGGTACCAACCTAGCTACGTTATCCATAGTGATTGAATTGGGTAAACCAATTAGGTACCGTGTTTTGCTTTGAAGAGCCGTGTGGTGTGTGCTAAATGTGTTTATTTTTTGTTGTAAATTCGCTCCTACATTCAGTTCGTAATACATGTTTTTGTAGCATGAAAAAGGGTAGTAAATAGATTGGATTTGTCTAGTTTTAGCAACTAAGGAACATCTATTTCAGCGATAATTTGTTTTTAAATAAGGTAGCCAGTAATTATACAGGGTGAATTTTTCAAGTGAGCGTGGATGGTCAAATCCGAAACTATATAAAATAGCAAAAAATACTAAAAGGAGTTTCGAGCCCGATTTTAATGAAAACTAAAACGGCATAATTAGATTTTTGAAAAATTAATATTCCTAGCCAAGGATCAAACCCATTGATTTTGGAAAAAATATACCATACCATAGCGTCGCTAATACTAACCAAATTCTGGGAAATACGGTATACCAAATGTAACCTAAGTCTTTTTTGCATTTTTTTTTTAAGTTTTTTTGTTGTTTAATGTTCAATAGCAAATAAGAGGAACATAAACACTAGTCATCTTAAACCTTCAAAGTTTGAAAAATCCACTTAGATAGTCGACAGCCTACAGCTTTATACGTTCCAAATTAGTTTATCCTTCATTTCCAACACAAAAACCCGTGATAAATAACCAACTTTTTCTTTCAAAACATTTTATATATAACATAAATATTTTTAGGAACTTATACCGAAACTCGAACAAGCGACTCTTGCGTTCGCGTCAGTGCGTAACAACAATGAACTTGACCTGACGTTTTGTAGAACAACAACTATGTTACAACTGCGACTCCGGCCGTAGTTACATCATAACGGAGCTCCGGTTCTCGATTGCTGTTGTTATAACTTACTGGTTAAAAAATGGTGCGTAATTTAGGTCGATAGGAAAGTTACGAGATTACATCTATCTTCATCATCTTTGAAGGTTTGTGTGTTAGGCCTGAGTCCAGTTCATCAATAATTGCCGTCATGCTCATGTTTAGTTTACGTAATCAGCCATCAGTATAGTATGGCCAGTAATAGACGTATCAGTGTTCATCTGCTTATTTTACAGTTGTACAAGCTTTTGCCCGCTGCTTCGCCTGCGTGATGTTCGGTAACCGTCCTACAGGATCATACTATCAAAATAAAGTATCCTTTATGTTAATCCAGGTTATAAACTATCTATTTGCCAAATTTCATCCAAATCCGTTCAGCAGTTTCCGCGTAAAAGAGTAACAAACATCCATCCATCCTCACAAACTTTCGCATTTGTAATATTAATAAATTAAAAATATGTTATCTAAATAGACCCAGAAAATATTGTTTATAAATTCAACAGCTATTCCAATTATTTGCCAACATATTGTGGCTCAAGATAGTGTTAAAGAAACGCGAAGTGTTTTTCTACTTTTGTCGCTGACCGTACTGACTTCAACTTTTACGTGGCTCATTATCAGGCCAATTTACAATCAAAGGTCGATTTACAAATATATTTTTAGCTCATGAGAGTTGAGATGTGATTGGAAAAAAAAACAAGTTTTAACCCAGTAAACAGAAAAAAACTAAAACCTGATTTTGAATGCAATTTGTCCACTCAAGGACACACTAGAATTATTCAAAATTCTCAACAATTCGATTTAGAATGGCGTACCCGTTCATTGACCTCACTTTGTGAGTAAAAGTCTTCGCAGCACAATTCAATATTAAAACGTTTGATCTACTAAATATAAACTTAATCAAAAACAGACTCTGACTTTGAGTCTTGAGATATTCAAAAAATTAATCATTTAGAAATGATTAATTTTTTAACATTCCAGTGGTTTTGATACATACCATAACATCTGCTACGTTAGTCAGAGGTCACAATTCACAAGTTATCTCTAAGTCCCATTTAAACAGGATTTTTCCTGTGTCCGATTGATAATAATAGTGCTATCAATCCGACATAGATCAAAACTCCGGGGGACACTGAGAAATTCTAAATGAAAAAACCGAATAACACTTCGCCCGACCTGGGAATCGAACCCAGCACCTCATGTTCAGCAGTAGTGCTTGTGACCAGTAGACACATACAGATAAGAATTTTAAATAAAGAACACAAAGCTTTCACAGAACACGATCTACAAACACAAGGAATGTCCAGATACTGTGTTGCCATTTTAATTAAAACATTTAACGTCAGGCGCGACGGACAGACATGCACCCATTTGTGGAGCGATTAGTAATTAGTTTTGTGGTAACACCGTAACTGGAAGTCATAGATTTGATGCAAATGGATTGCTTACTTACGATAATTAACGTTTTTGGGTTTTGGTTGCTATTAGGAGCTTTAATTTGTGGCCATAACATATAGCAAAATAGTTTTCCTGGTAAAGCTATTAAATTAAATAATGAACCATCACGTTTAAGACTGAGGTCAGAAAATTAAAGTGCAATTAAGTACCATATTTATTACCGACCTGTAACATGTTGTGTAGTACTAATCAAAAGTCTTATTTGTAATAAATATTTTAACAATATTGTTTGTTTTTGCAAATCAATCATGGCAAGAGAAATCGTGATAGCACTAAATTCATTTAAAGGTGCAACTAGACTACGGGGCATTAATGTCTACCCATATTTTTTCTATTATAGGTACTATCGTTTGAACGGTCAACCATAGAGCGGTAAAGACGATCGAAACTAGATAACTCTACATCATCGTAGAAAGAAAACTGTCAACGTAGAGACGTCTGGACATCAAGCTACCCGATACTGTCAAATCTTCCCATTGAACCTTGAATCTAATGCTATAGCGCTAAAGTTGATAATCTATTAAAGAATTTTGACAGATTGTACTAGCTTCATGTACTGGCGTCTGTACATACATAATAGTAGTTTAGTTAGCTAGTTTCAACCATCAATAAATTGCAAATCCATTCAGTCTGTTAGTTAGAGTATTGGAAAATAATTGACACGCATTTTTTGTATTGTAAATCAATGATATTGACAAAGATAAAAACGCATCAAAACTCGAGAGTGGGGGCTCGTGACGTCACAACGCACTAAAAATTGTAGCACGACGTGACGTATTGAGAATTTTAAAAGCGTCGTATCTTCGTCAATTTTGGTTAACGTAACAAAAGAAATACGTGTCAAATATTTTTTGATAATTTAGCTGACGGACTAATTAGATTTTTACAGGACACAAGCCTATTTTATCGATGACTATGCCACTGCTATACACCTTACTGAATCGTCAGTGAATGTCATAGATCGACGACCGCAGTCTGGTGGCACATTAACCAAGTCCATTGCGGGACATCAAAGTAGATAATTAATTTAATCGCTTGTTCGGATGCGAAATTTTCGTACCATTATTGCAACAATATGAAACCGGTTTAACATTGTGCCTGCTTGCTTGCATGCAACATGCTTCTTTTAACTTTTAAAATATTGAGAAAATAATTTATTTATTTATTAGTATAATTCACCAACAGCTGTGTATTTAGGTATACATAGGTTTTACACCAGCCATGTGGTATCCGGCAGAGTAGAATAGAACCAACCCATTACACTCAAGGGTGTCGTATAAGGCGACTAATGTCTGAGGCAGAACAACTTGCGCCTCCGTAGACCAGAGAATGGGCAGCAGCGTTTTCTGTTAGTCTTTCATCACTGCGATCTCCAATCCGCCTGCCAAGCGTGGAGATTACGCCAAATTCCTCCCATTATAGGAGACGCTTATGTCCAGCAGTGGACGTTATGGGCTGTTGTAGTAGTAGTAGTAGTAGGTTTTACAGTCTTGGACTTACACAGTCGCCAATTACAGATTAACCAGCATTCACAAAAATGTGTTAGCTTAAGAGAGATGAAATAAATTGGCATTATTTTCAATTGTTGGATTGCAAATAAGATGTTACACATTTAATGTTGGATTTAGAATGTTTATAACATTTATAAATCATTAAAATTATGACTTAATAAGTATTCCGTTAAAAAATTGCATCACATTGGCATAGATTACGTCGTCTTATTCCTGTATTTTTTTTATTAATGTATCAGTTTAAATTTTAAAGAAAAGTATTTATTAAACTTACACAGGACATAACAGAAACAAAAAAATAGAATAGACATGATACAATTGGCCTATAAAGTTACTCACTACATAATTAGCTAACACGAAGAACTGGCGCAGTACCTATGTCAATTTTAATTGATTTTACAATAATAATCCCATTGGAATACATTATGTAACATAGTTATTTGTAAGTAGATAGGTACGGCTAAGTAATAATGAATGAACAAAGAAAACCGCATCACTAATGCTACATGCGTCCATCGGATTGTGATTATTCGCCTTAAAGAATACGAAATCGAGTCTATTGTTCTAGCTTTACATCTCGCCATAATCATTGTTAAAGTGACCAACAAGTGGAAAGAAATAATTAAGTTACTTAATAATTATCATTGTGTTTATAAACGTACTTTAGTTTTTCCTTGAAACCTTTTGCAGTTAAGATTTTATCTGGATTTTATTAAAGGCTACTGTTGTGTTAATGGCTTTAGAGCATATTAAGCTATTTCCACATTAATTTTACCAATATGACATGCTTATTTCTGAATATTAAAAGCATTTTTACACAATACCATTTGATATAATAAATGATTCCATGAAACATTTTCGTCATAATGGGGCCGTAGAATCCTGTGAACCCGTATTTTTAATTACGAAAAACTTTATAAAAAGCGATGCACACCGGTCTCTAATAAAAAGATAACAGAGACAAAAGTTTAATTGAATGTAAGCACACAATACATTTTCGTTCACACAGTTATTAAAAATATTATTACAGTAATAATTAACAAGGAAAAACTTACTCGTGAAAAACGACACTCCACAAAAAATTCTGTTCACAAAATTATAAAAAATACTTTGAAATTCGTGCGTTTAAATGGTTCGGTTTCGGTTCGGACGTCGCGTGCGCCGGCAAAGGCTTTGCTAAACAAACTATCGACTTGTAGACTGTAGAGCATAGGCCTTGCCATTCTCCGTCTATTCACCGCCGTTCAGCAACCGGTGTACAACCGGTCCGTTAGACCTCATTTACACCGCGAATCGATTAATTAAAAAATCCAGTTTTACTGCCCTTAAATTCAAACGAAAAAATGGTATTAAAAATAGCAGCTACTTTTAATATTCATGAATGTTTAATCGTACAATTCACGTCTAACAATAAGAATGAAGTAGGATATTTATTCATGAGGTATTAAAAATTGAGCGTAAAATATTTCATCTAACTTGGACATGAAATATTAATAATATGTTGATAGCGTTGATTGAGCTTTTAATGGGAGCCGTGCAATACTTTGGTAAGCTTTTGTTGGAGTTCTCAGTGGAATATATTTGGAATTAACAACGATCACAAGTACTGTTTTGTTTTAGTATGTTGGACTAGTTTTTCAAAAGTAAATAGTCTGGAGCAGCATTTTTGATGACAGCGGTATAATAAAATGAGACAAATTATGGTGCAAGAACAAATTAAAAGTAATATAATAACAATCCTTGAAATTAATAAATCCGCAACTTTTTCTGCAATAATTATTATATGCTTTTTTCACTATGATTGGGTTTTTAGACACGCTAACAGACCAGCATGATCATCATGCTCTTGGAAGACCAGCGTCAGACAGCATCACCTGTCTGGCATGAATGCTGAAACGGACCTTTTTGGCGCAGCCGTGAGGAACACAGCACATACTATGTTTTCCCCCCTATTTTGTATATTTTTATATTATTGTGTGCGTGCATTAATAACTAACGTCAAATAAATATTTTTCTTTCTTGCCTTTTTTAAATAAAAATGGCGCTTCCACAAAGGATGGGTCTGGGTACTTTTAACTACGGTTGCCTGTATTTTTGACGGTTTCTTTTTATTCCAAGAGCTCTCATATTGCACCTCTGTAAATAAAATATGGAAATTTATAAAAGTCCGGTTTCATTCTAGCGGACGCGTTATGAACATTTTTTAAAGTCCCAGGAATTTTCACACGGGTTCTTTGTTCTATTAAAACACTAAAATATTTAGTTATTTGTAACTAAATATTTTAGTGTTCTATATTAATTTTATTTTAAATATATACATCGAAAGTAAATATTTTGAAATCATCTCTTATTTGCTATTAAAGTATCGTGCTATGTACTACAAATATTGTTACGTACTGTGCCCTCACTACCCTCAAAATTAAAGGCATTGATTGGCATTTTCGTAACTGGCAGCAATCAAATAATAACAACATATTGAAAATGGTACTCATGAGAGTTAAACTCTTTGTTACGCATCGGTGTAAATGATGCCAGCGGAATATTTTGCAACCAATTTGCGTAAATGAATTAAAAGAAATCTCATAGTGGAATTTCCTTGTTCTATTTTATACGCAATAATAAATATTGTAAAGTACAAAGTATAGTGTCTTGATGAGTAACTTTATCGATATATGTATTTTACTCAAATGTCATCATCATTACTTTTTGTACCAATTCGTTCGAATCCGGCTCGAAGGACCAACACGTGCTTAAGTAAATTGTATTATACGTAAGTGTGTGTGTATTTATATTCTATTTGCAGATGTGTTCAGCAACTTCTAACGGGAAACCCAAAGTGGCTTTCTCGAGTTATGTAGAACAGGGAACTTCTATAATTTTAACACATCCGTCTGCCACAACGATGTGTCTCACCGGAGCACTATAAATTTCTGAGCGTATGTTTGACAATCTTGTACACTAACACTTATCTACAACTTCTAACAATATTTCGATTTTTTACTTATTTATTGTAAAATACATAATGAATTAAAAAAAGAGGAGACCATGGTCAGCATTGACATAAGGTTTCCAGTGATGATGCTAATAACCTTGGTAGTTAACACAAAATTAAATGTGGGTGATATTCAACTTATTAATATTATCATAAGTATGATGATTAATTTTGTACAACACTTAATTTGGTGTATATGGCAATGTTGCTATATTCTATCGAGTGCTGTGTGATGCTTTCGAACATAGAGTTCCATTCCATCAGTCACTTACTGCAAGCTGTCAAGACATGACCGATTGTTTTTACACTACGTGTACTAGATAAAATAAAGTACCTCAAAAATCTATGTCGTAGCCAGGAGTCCCGAAAACCTACATCTCACAAATTTGGTATTTACATAGGTAACGCATTACGTGTGAAGTGCTGTGGGCCAAAAAAAACACGGTGTGGAGTCCTGACACAGCCAGAAGGAGACTCTGTAGACCTCGCAGGAGATGGCGGGACGAGCTGGAGAGAACCAAAGACCAGTGGTCCACATTGGCCCTGGATCGAAGGATTTGGAAGTCATGGAGAGAGGCCTTTGCCCAGCAATGGGATGACACCGGCTAACAGTATTAGTAAAAGCATCAGGCCACTTATTCCCGAAACGTTGGTCTGAGTTGTACACCCGCATTTGGCAAGATAATACCGGCAAGCTATTTCCACATAAATCTTGACTCTGGACTGCTGTTGAGAAATTCGTTGTTGAAAAATCAAATAACACTTTGCATGACTTGGGAGTCGAACCTAGGACCTTGAGTAGCCATTTGTGTTTACGTAAATCCAATTCACATCAGTTACATGCGGAAATCAATAAATACACACATCAAAAGTATCTAGGGATCAACATATATTTTTGCAATAACTTTTCTCCTGATTGATATTAATTAAAATTTTCTTTAAGGATTCATCAAATAAAGTGTTTTCGTTTGTCACAGTAACGATAAACCAAGTCACCTTTGCATTAATAAAGAAATTTGCCATTTTCCTAATAAAGGGATTTTTGACATTTGAACCACTAACATTAAAGTTCGAAAAAAAGACTGAAATAACAGTTTTCTTTAAAATTTTATTGGGTAACTTAAACAATTAATAATCCGTGTTTCTACCGCGAACACTAACAACACAAGAACATCGGTTTGGCATACTCAAAATGAGTTCATCCAAATCACGCTGTGGAATGGCCGCCCATGTTCGTTGCAACAACAAAAAAAGGTCTTCTTGCGACTGGATACCCTCCATATTCGGCAGAGCTCTTCTCTGTAGCATATCCCATGCATGCTCAATCGGGTTCAAGTCTGGCGACTGAGCAGGCCAGGGCAGGACATTGATGTTAGCTGCGGCGAGAGTCTGTCTTACAGCTCTTGCGGTGTGCGGTCGTGCATTATCATGCATTAACTGAAATAAGGGACCGATTTGCACTTGTAGAGGAACGATGACGTCTGATACAATCGTCTCAGCATAAATTTGAGCGTTGAGGTTGCCTCTGATCCAAATCAACTCAGTTCTTCCGCCGATCCAAATACCCGCCCATACCATGATGGTTCCACCACTATAAGGATGGACTTCCTGGCAGGATTTTAATCGCTGTTGGCGTCCAGGGGTTCTCCAGTGTCGTATACGTCTTGTATCCGGTCTCATACCAAAACGAGACTCATCAGAAAAGCACACGAAACGCCATTGTTCTTCTGCCCAATTTCTGTGTTCAAGAGCCCATTGATATCGAATCCTACGATTGTGCATTGCTATAGGTGGTACCCGTAGCGGTCTTCGGGAATGAAGGTTCACTTCATGCAAGCGGTTTCTGACTGTTTGGTCGCTAATTAAGTTCCCTGAAGAGTGATGAAGCCTCACGGCTAACATCATGGCGGTTATTGTTGGAGCTCTTCGAGTTAAGATTTGAATGTATCGGTCTTGTCTCCGTGTGGTGCAGCGATACCGTCCTCCATGGCGCTCAGCCACGGTACCAGTGCTTCGGTAACGTGTCCAAAGTCGACTGATAACACTCTGACTTGTATTCAGAGCTAAAGCTACAGTACGTTGCCGGGAACCAGCTTCTATCATTCCCACGGCTCTGAGCATTTCTTCCCTGCTTAAATGACGTCGCCGCTCCATAATAACGTTGGTTTTAATCAGTAGTAGGGAAACAGTAGCACTAATAATGTCTTCAATGCGTTGTATGTTTTTATAGGGAAAATATTGACAGCTTATTTTCATCTTTTACTCGAATTTGATTGAGAGTTCCTGATTCAAATTATGAAATGCACCAAAAAGGATCCATATAAATTTATAAAATCATAAATTTATTACAAAGCCACATCTCAATCTCAAGAAATCCGCATAAAAATGCTTGATCCCTAGACATTTTTGATGTGTGTAGTATGCCGCTGTATGCCGCTTGAGGGTTCTAGTAAAATTAATTAAATTGCAAATTCTCCCTGGTTCAATTTATTGATATTTGCCCTGCCAGTCAAAATTATTTATGACTAAAATATATCATTCACAAATTCCAACTTCGATTATTATATTTGTTCATGGATACACGTGTTTAAAATCGGTACAACGCCATCTTGTTTTTTCAATACAATTTCATAACATTACGCCTGTAATCAAAGAAGGGTTGAGCAGGCGTTTCTCTCATAGTACACCCACATTTTGCCTATTGTTATCAACTGGTCATAAATCCAGACTCCGTGTTTTCTGTTAGATAAAATCAATAATACTTTCTATCCCTGAATCTAACTTAGGACTCAGCAGTCGTGATAGACTGCTGAGTCACTAGGCCAAGGAAGCATCAGTAAATGTACACAAATATTGTAAATTAAAATTTCATGAAGTATTTTCACTTTTTTTTACTCTCCAAAACTCCTTTTATTTTTTTTCACCCAAGCGCCAAAAGATTCTTGAATAACTTTGCAAAGTGCATGATATTTTGTTCCAAGCTTTTATGTCAGACCACAACAGAGCCGTTTATTTGGTACCCAATACTAAAATAATAGACACTTCTGCGAACAGCCGTTCAATTTAAAAACAGCTCCTGGTCTATATATGGAGCAGTTTTCCAGTGGGTCCAATAAAGGATTAATAAAATTACCCATTGTTGGTAAAAATCTGCCAAAATTCTCTTTCCGGTGTGACGACTCTCACAAAACCAACAGAGAATTAAAAAAAAACCATTTACCTTATCAAATGGACTTTTGTTTTTTAGGAAATACTTGACACAGTGAACGGTTTTTTTTTTAAACAATTAATTATGAAAAGAAGAAGCTTTAGGTACATTATTTAAAGAAATAACCACAAAAATCTTCAGAAAATGGAAATCAACTGGCCCTTAAACACACTAATTGAAAGAAAATCTTTGTTGTGTTCGTCTTAATAGCCATTTACAAAGCTTTTTATAGCTCCTTAATGTTCAACCGAACAATAGAAGAAAAAACTCTCTTAATATGACCCATTAAACATTATGGGGGAACATTGTATCAAAAACGATGAAGAAAAGAAACACAAAATAGAGTTTGATCATCATTAATCTACTTATAAAATATGGCTTACTCATCTAAGAAACAACTGACAAGAGATTGCAGGATTTTTTAATTAATGTTCATGAATTAAGGTAAACTTGCCTAAAAATTAACATCACGCCTATAATACCCGAAGGGTCATTCAGCAGTGTACCTTATAGTACACCCAAATTTCGCCAGTTTTCTTAAAGTCTCATGTAATTGAGGGTGAGCCTATTGCCATCAACCAAGCACAGATCCATACACCGCGGCCGCTACTGATTAGTTCGTGATTGAAAACCCAATAACACTTGGTCCGACCCGGGAATCGAACCCAAGACCGCTTGCTCAGCAGTCGCCTTAAAATAATTTTCTTAAAAATGTGCATGAGAATGCCTTACCCATCATTTGCCTAGCCTTTTCCCAACTATGTTGGGGTCGGCTTCCTGTCTAACCAGATGCAGCTTAATACCAGTATTTTACATGGAGAGAATGCCTTAGTAATCTTTGTTTATGAAAAAAATAGGCACAACATTCCTGAGTGCACGCCGCACCTCAATAATAATATTGTAAGGATGGGCAAACTACGGGACTATTTCATTTCTGTTGGAATCCAATCTATTGCTCTATTGTGGTGGAACCTTACCTTCACAAACAGAAACATTCCTCGCACAAACGACAACATTTTGAAAACGGAAAAGCGGAAACGGATAATTTTCATGTTGCATGTTGTGAGCTTTGAAACCTCTTTAATCACAATACAGCGACTTTTACACCGTGCAAATGTACACCTACTTCAAAATAACACTACCTACCAACTTATGCACAGTCCAAATACCCGGGATTCCCATCACACAGCCTATTGTCCACCGGATTAACTACACGCTCTGGTCCCGTCACGGGAAAATGAGAAATCATACAGCACTATCCGTTCCCGCTAGATAAGTTTCCCTTAAATAGTAAATTACACAAAGGAAATTAAAGTGCTTTACTTTTATACACTGAACATGTTAGCAACGTTGCTGATAGGGCATAAAAAATGAACACTAAAACCTAGCTCGGCTATTTGTAGTGAGAAACATGTTTTACCAGTGGAGGCATTATCGGCAAAGGGTTTTTACTCTGACGTTTATTGCCATTAAAAAAGGTTATTGCTTCACAGGTTTTTTTAATCTTCGGTTTTATTATGGCCGGTCCCTATTTTTAATACTTTGAAAGATGATAACTGGAAAAAAACGTGCCAAATACGAGTTGGACACCCGCACCCAGGGTTCCGTACAAACTTGTAGGTATTTTGTTATTAAACTGTTTATTAACGGTTTTCATATTTTTTTCGTTTATTGCTTCTTGCCAAATTTCATGAATCTAGGTCAACGGGAAGTACCCTTTAAGTTTTTATTCCTTTGTGAAATCGCAAAATATATGACATAAACGGTCATAATTATCTTTTGGTTGCATTGACTTACAAGTTTAATATTTTCAAAGTGGTTCATTATCATCATTTTAACCCGGATTTAGGGAATAAAATATAGGCTTCATTTCTGTACTGTAATAGGCATGACGACAGTATCAAAAAATTGCAAATCTATTTAGTCCGTCAGTTAGAGTATTGGAAATTAATGGACACGTATTTTTTGTTTTTGTAAATCAATGAATATTGACAAAGATAAAACGCATCAAAACTCGGGAGTGGGGGCTCGTGACGTCAGAACTAGGTAAAAATTATACCTAGGCGTGACGTATTGAGAATTTTAAAAGCATCATATCTTCGTCAATTTTGGTTTACGTAACAAAAGAAAAAACACGGGTCAAATATTTTTTGATAATCTAACTGACGGACTAATTAGTTTTTTTTTGTCGTCTCGCCTATTCTTCAAGGTTTTGTGCGTTCTCCGTTAGAGTATGCTTCTTTGACCTAAACCAGTTCTGTAGTTCATCATCTTTATCTTGCTCTTGTCCCAATTCATTCGGGGACATCTATTACTCGTCATCTCATCAGACACCTCTTTTCATGCCATATCATCCTTCACACAGTCCATCTATCGTTTCTTTGGTCTTCCTCTACTCTTATACCCATCCACATTCAAACTAGCTCATCGTAGTTATTTTAATCAAATAAAACCCTCGAAAATCTTCACTTTCAGTCTTACCTATAAGAATCTCTGCGCTTTACACTGCCTTCATTAAATCGGGAGTCAAAATATAAGTTAGTTTGTAAGATAAACTCGAAAGTTACAAGTGTAATTACGTGAATGCGTTCCTTGCATTTTAGATTCTGCTAAATGAATTTAAGCGCATATATTGTACTCATAATTCTAGGGAGGGTTATTAAGATCTTTGCGAACATCTGTTTTATGGCTAAGCTTGGTATAATGTGCATCTTCGTTAGTGTTCATACGAGCTACTATCGCTTTATATAATCTTATGCTGTTACTAACAATGTTCCTTTATTTTGATAGAGTTTGCTGCATTTCTGCAGGGGATAATAAACTTTATGATATGCTGAATACTGTGAAAAGTTTATACGGTGATGGAAGTGGAATTTTTAGATGTTTTAAAACCGATGACCTAGTTTACTCTGGATAAAGTTGACTTTTATTTTCAACGCTATGGTTTAATAGAACTGTCTATTTGATAGAGGACACACTTTTCACAAATACAGAAATAGTTATTCCGATACAAATTATAAAATAATGCCTTTGTTTGATGTGTTCATCTACACGAAGCTATTCAAAATCAGTGCATACAAAAAAAATAACACAAATTTTATTTATTGCAGTGACAGAATATCATCCATTTCGATTGCAGAAAAAAAAAGACATTTCAAAACTAAATAAAATATCGACGATGAAATTGATCCCATCAATAAAACTACCTACTGATATTTACCAATTTATATTCAAGTACAAATATTAATCAGTTACATTATAAAATAAAATAATATTTAACTGTATACAACATTCCTAAAACGAAATAAAAGTTCATACCGGCGATTCAAACACAAAAAACAAAAACTAAACAAACAGATTTACAAAAAGATTAAAGTAACTAAAAATAAAACATGTAAAAAAGCTCAATTGACGCACGGTCCCACGAGAGGTTCTCGTCCTTCGAAAAGAGATACAAGAGATTGGAAAACCCAAAGTGCTATTAACTTTTAATAAAACATGACAGACTATAAAATTAAATCTAAAAAACATCGAATTAAATCCACAGAAGTTTCCATTCGATGTTTATGGATGGAATATTTTTAGATATGTGTAAAATCGAATGTACGACATTAAGAAATGTATACCTACTGTTAGAAAAGTAGTAAATTGACTCATAACAAACTATGATTTTTCATGTGTATAATATACTTTCCGGAGAGAATACTAGGAAACGAATTCACAATGACATTCCTGCCCCGGCTTATGCCAAAGTCAATGGAATTAAAAATGTGACTTGGTGAGACTGGATGCAGAAGTTGAAGGTTGAGGTTGGTTGAAGGGTGGTTTGAGGGTTGAAATAAATAAATAAGGTTAGGGTGTTGTCTCATAAGTCCAGCACTGGACTTCTATAGGCGTAGTTGATTGACTACAACCCAGTCCAGCTGCGAGGTGTAGTCGTCAAAAGTATAAATGGACAAAATCTAATTTTACGACCACATTTTATTGAAATCACCATCAGCAATCACATTTTATTGAAATCAGCATTACATATTACAAAACAAAGTCGCACGCCGCGTCTGTCCCTATGTATGCTTAGATCTTTAAAACAACGCGCGCGCGTTTTTATGCAACGGATTTTGATTTTTGATGCGGGATATTTTAAATAGATAGAGTGATTCAAGAGAAAGGTTTTAGTATATAATTTGAGGGCGGGCGAAGCTGCGGGCATCAGCTAGTGGCTAATAAACTAATCTCTACTTGAAATTCGGTACATTTTCCGAAGAGGTTGTTGCTATCAAACCGAATTAAGTACCCAAAATCTTACAAATCCTGCTCAGTCTTTACAATTCTAAAGATTCTTTAATATTCGGCAAGCATGCAGCTTGTTAGAAAATCTCCTCCTTGTATTCTTATAACAAAATATATGTAAGTTTCTGTTTTTCTAGAAACAAACTCGCAGGTAAAACTCTCATTGCATTTATTTAAGAGCAAAAAAAAACCGTGCATTCCAGTTCGTGATCATTTCCTCGCTGAATCTAAGTGCAAGAACTACTCCCACAGATTTCTATCGGTAGCTGTTCGCGTTCAAGTAAATTAGATCGTTTGCTCTTTTTTATTTCGAAAGCCCGTCTAATTTCAGTAAGTTTACTCTTAGAAATTCGCTGAAAGAATTTTCGATTATTTTATGGTCGAACAAGCTATTTGGTTTACATTTTACAATGTAATTTGTGGGTTAAACTGTAAACCAAATAACTTGTTTCAATGTTTTTGTGAATCTATCATGAGTTTTATTTTAAAAGTATACTGTGGTTAAATATCAGATTATTACCTGTTTTTGAATCCGGTATTGTGACAAATTTTAATTTTTTCATACAAACTACGTGACGTTAATATAATAATATTATTTTCCTGTTAGAATCGGATTTTGGTAACAATTTTAACAGTTTTATTTTTTTACACGGAACCCTAATTCTTTTTCTATAATAAAAATTACTCCCTAAAACATCAGCTATCTGCCAGTAAAAGGAAGGGCCAGACAAACAAATATATGTATTATGACAGTATATACGGTACTTTTAACAAAAAAAAATCATTTTTTTAAAGTACCTTAAATACTTTCTTAAGCATTCAGTAAAAAGCTGTTTTTTTAATGATAAACAGACACTTATTTATTTTTTTATTTGTGTGTATTATTATATCGCTTCTTAAGGCTGTGGTAACTGCTAAATTAGCAACTCTATTTGTGGTGGTTCACATTTCGTTTGAAATGCTGTTAGAATAAAGTTCTAATCAGCTTGCACTACAAAGTGGTTGTTACTTCAGTCACTGCGGGCCAAATAGTGCGAAATAAGTGGTTTTTATTTAATTGTAGCATAACAAATCATTGCGAATTGTACACTTTGTGAAGAAAAAAGTGACAAATATTTGTGTGAAAAAAAAATACTAAAACTTAATACCGCTAAGGAGTAGTTACAAAATTTCAAAGAAAAAATGCTTCACTTTGAATATTTTTTTCATTTAGTAATAATAATTATAGTTATAATAATATATTACTTTGATTGATAGTAAAAAAATAGATAAATAATAAAATGTTTACAAACATGATGTAAAATTCAAAGCGACCTAATGGTAATAGAATCGTACTTATGATATTAATTACAAATTGCCTAATTGCTGTTAAATGTTCAATTTCAAAACGTTTCCAAATTGCTAATTAATTTGGGAATTTACGCTACATTATTGAGTTTTATCCTCATCTCGAGTTTTCCCCAAAAATAATCATGATCGTATTATCACAATCATTACATGTAATTAATGTACTGTGGTTGTAGTGAAGTAAGGCCTGATTTAACATTTAATTTATACAGCAAATTCTTTGGATCCAAACTAAATGCCCCATTAAGCTATCATATAACTTAAGACACCAGGGGGTTACCACTCCAGTATTGGAAAGAGACGGAGCTATAGAGGACGTCTAGCGCCATCTCTTTCCCGTGGAAGATGTCGTGGTAGGCATCCTGCTCATTCAACTCAAACCAGTTTAAAAGAAATTAATAGCAATGTATAGTAATTAAAAAAAAACGGCAGTTTCCTACAAAAGTGCAATACCTACATAGTTAAAATGTATGGGACAGTGGATTTTTTGTTAAAAAGCCGATTAAATTTTTCTATTTGGGGTTCGGAATGATGTACTGAATACGTGGTATTCGTTTGTGCGTTGAATAATGGTTATTCAACGCACAGACCTTGCTTTTAACCATTATACGTTCCTGTATAATGGTTAAAAGCAAGGTCTTATAGAACAAGTAAAGGAAAAAATCCGAAAAATAAAAAATTTGAATATTAAGGTAAATTTTGGTACTTATAAGTTTTCGCGAAAATTTAAATTTGCCCATATCTATTTATCGTGTTCACTCAAGGCCTTAATTTTTATACACCTAATAGGGACTATTAGACCTCAGTATCTGGTATAAATTTCAACTTGCTAGGTCCACCCGTTTCTTAGAAAATCGGTGGTGACACACGGGCAGACAGACAGACAGACGGACAACAGAGTGGTCTTATAAGGGTACCTTTTTTACCTTTTGAGGTACGGAACCCTAAAAATGTATCGAGGTTGCTCAAATACTTTTTCTCAAGTCAATGTTTGATGAAATATTCGCTTCCAAGACCGTCAATATTATTCCCCTTCCTCTTTAAATTTGTAACGTAAGAAAGAAACATTGAAGAAATGTAAAGAAAATTGATTTGAATAAGATTTGATATTTAACTTTTGAGATTATGTCCCATTTATTTATTTATTTGTCAGTGGCCCAAAAAGTCTGACAACCAGTCTGTCAGTCAGTCAGTCAGTTGAGTAACCAGTACCCAAGAGGTATCGTATTACCCAGTATTAGCTGGGTTGTGAAGGTCAGATAGGCAGTCGCTCCATGTAAAATACTGGTATTCAGCTGCATCCGGTTAAACTGGAAGCCGGCCCCAAAATAGTTGGGAAAAGGCTAGGCAGATGATGATGAGATTATGTCCCATTTCTCAAAAAGAAACTAAATATCAAATCTATTTTCGTAAATCTGCAGCAGTAACTTTTACTATTACTACTACTATTTTTCTGTTGAGTTTAAATTCACCTATGAGTGAGTCTGACTCGCACTTGGCCGTTGTTGTATTTTCAATCAAACACTTTCTTCTGATGTAGACAGTATAAATAATCGGATGTTGTAATGATTTTTGCTTTATTTTTTCCAGATCGAAGAATTCGTGAAACAAAACAAAACGATTCTGAACTAAATGGACTGCATCGGAAGTATCTCTCAAAATATTTCTGAAGTCACATCAAAGGGTGCTTCCAATTACGATCTATTTTCCCATTCCGTGCGGAGCAACGTACGGAGTTAGGTTTCGTGAAATCGAAATCGAATTTCAGTTATATATTACTTTGAGCTACAGCCCAATGGGGCTCAATCAGTACCAAACCTAGTGTAGTAAGATCAGCATAGTTGTGGACTCGTAATCATCGCGTCAATGACCGTTCTAAATTATCTTTTCTGAAATGAAAACGAAACTTTGCTCTCTATAAACATCAATATTCTCTTTCCCTTATCCCAATTCATTAGTGGTCGGCGCAGCATGTCTTGTTCTTCCATACTTCTCTATTACTCGTCATCTCATCAGACACCTCCTTATTTGCCATATTATCATCCTTTATACAGTCCATCCATCGTTTCTTTGGTCTTCCTCTACTCTTACACTCATCCACATTCATACTCAAAACATTCCTCACAACATTTTCCACATTACTCCGCATCATACGCTATAAACAAAACAAACAAAAACATCTATTTGAATTCGATTAGATTAAAAGCTGCTTCACGTTACAGAGAATACGAAAAAACATGAGAAGAAAATCAACCCGACTCTTTATTTGTTCAGAAAAAGTAAACAGATGCAGAACCCGTACAAAACAAAAAGAGAGAGGGTATCAAATAAGCTTTTTATTACCCCTATAAACTGTGCTTCAATGGCGCACATTTACAACAGTTCAAGCATTTTAGTTCTTGCTTCGTTACAACATACCAAGTCTAATTACATGAACCATTTGGGGATTCCATCTTACTGGTCCGTCCAGTGGTTCTAGAACTTACGGACCAGTCCCACCGTCAATGATAAGCGAAAAGCGAGTAGAAGATGAAACTAGAACCGGGTTGGCGAGGAACTAGTCTGCACTTCGAATAGTAGTGTCGTCGAGCTATAAGCAATTACTTTCGCACAGTCACTTGTTTATATACGAATATACTAAGAGCAAGTCTTAGCGAGTTTTCTACCTGCCATGCGAGTGAGTCGCTGAGCGAGTACTCACTTTGATAGCTTTTGTCACTGCGACAAACGAGACTTGCGAGGCATAGCGGTGTTAACAGCTAACGCGCTTGACTAAGTTGGTCTGTGGATGGGTGACCACCCAGTACATACCGAGTTTCTTCCGCGCCTCAGGAAGCACGTTAAGCCGTTAGTCCCGGCTGTCATTTGTAGATATTTGACAGTCGTTACAGGTAGTCAGTGGCCTGAAAGTCTGACAACGAGTCTTACCAAGAGATCGATACAAGAGGTATCGTATTACCCAGCACTAATTGTAACATATACATACAATACTGGTAAACAGCTGTTTCTGACCCCAACATAGTGGGAAAATGGCTAGGCAGACGATGACATCATATATCTCGGTTACAATCTTTTCGACGTTTTTGAGCGACGGAGTAATCGCTTCATCGTCTGCGTTGGCGGCGGCGGGACATGTGCCTTAGAATGTTTGATGTTTGCTAGTAATTTGATGTATTAAACAACCAGCTACTGACACTCAGAACAGCTGGAGAGCCAGCAGCAATGTTGTATTGTTGGGTGCCTATTATTGCAATTTAATATAATATTACTTGGAAATTCCTCGCAAGGTGCTGAGTTCTTGATAACATTACTTGGAGAGATTTCATTAGCTTATTGTAGTGAATCATATTTACTAAATATTAAATTCTGAACAACGGTCTTTCAAGTCTCAAAGGGCTTGCAATTGAATTGAGTATACCTCTCAACAATATTGACTTGTAGGAGTAGTTTTGTGTCCATGAAAGGATTTTACAATTAAATATAAAAGTATAGAGTCAATAGCTACAGTAGTAGGAAGTAAAAACATTACCTGTACCTCTGTTTCGCTACTGTGTAGCTGTGGGCGGTCTATATTTTTATCTTTAACTATGTTGTAGGCATTAAGGACAACTCTGCAGCTGTCATTGCTTGTTTACTCCGTGGCACCTGTTTAAGCCCCATCTTCTATAAGCCCGATCGAGCCTTTCCGATTGGTTGATTGTAATAACAACAGCCAATCAAATCACTTGGCGCGCAATTTAACAACAGATTAAATTATGCAGGCTTTCAGCAACTGGCTGAAAATAGTTCGGAAATGTTTTGTCTATTCAATTTAAATGGCCGCTGGAATAATAATGATCCGTGGTGTGCCTGCGTATGAAATAACCACAAAATAGATAGATACAGAAGCTTAGAATGTTGGCTCCATTTTCTTCTGCTCATCTTCTTCTCAACTGCTCTCTCATTGCTTTGAATCGTGACTCCGTTTCAACTTGACAACTTTGATCAGACCACCGGTTTGGGCTTCAGCTTCTAGAAATTTCAACTCCATTAAACAAGCAAAAACAGTCGCGTGTACACACAGACGCGTACTTACCGACATCTCAGACCATGTCAAACAAATGACGCGCATTATCATCATGCTAGTGCTAGCATGATGATAGTGCGCTTGCACTCACTGCGCTCGTGAAGCGTATCCATGTATGCATGCGATTTCTCTCGTTGGTATACAGCTGACCTTCTGATACCTGTTTATTCTGTGTCTTGATAGGTTATTAACAGTTTGGTAATAGAAATGTGGAGTCAGAATGCGAATGCAATTCACACCCAACAGTTACATCCTTGTGCGTCAGAAATCAGAACATAAGTAGGTTATAATGTGCTAGACTTTGCTTAGACATGTTTTTATTGACACTCGTGATCAGAGTTTTATTTTTGTTGATGTCCGGATAAAGTTGGTTTTCACGTCAATTTAAATGGCATATGACTGTTTTTCTAAGGTTCCGTACCTCAAAAGCTAAAAAAGGAACCCTTATAAAATCACTTTCTTATCCGTCTGTCCGTCCGTCTTTCACCACCGATTTTCTCTGGAATGGTCCACCCATTCCAGAGAAAATCGGTGGTGAAAGACGTACCTAGCAAGTTGAAATTTATAACAGATAGGTACTAAGGCTTATAGTCCCTACTAGGTGTATAAAAACAAGGTCCTGAGTCAACACCATAAAAAGATATGGGTAAATTTGCGAAACTTTCGCGAAAACTTGTAAGTACCAAAATTTACCTTAATTTTCAACTTTTTTATTTTTCGGAGTTTTCCATTTACTTGTGCTGTAAGACCTTGCTTTTAACCAAAATTGTCAATTCTAGGTCAACCGGAAGTACCCTATAGGTTTTGTGTCGAAAACCTATGTGGTAGTTCTCGTTGACCTAGAATCACGAAAATTGGTGAGAAGCAATGTCTTACAGCACATAAATATTTGTAGTTAAAAAAATAAAAGCAATTTTACCATTACAAACTTATTATTTGCGGTTAGTGCAATACCTATTCCTATGGATCGACAAGCAAAGTCAAGTTTGTACGGAACCCTCGGTGTGCGACCCGACTCGTTCTTGGCCGGTTTTTTTTTTATCTGATTTATTTATCTACCTATACCTACTAATATTGTTAAGAGATAAAATTTGTTAGTTTGGATGTAGGGATGGATGTATCTTCAGAACTAGAGATCCGATTTCGTTATGTCGTATTAGGAAATCTTTACAAATAAATAAAATTGACGTGTCTGTTTGTAATTTCAAAATAACAGCTTGTTACTAAATGCATACGAAAGTATAACGGGGCTTAAAACAAAAACACTTTTTTTTTTGTCTATGTTTGTTCCGGCTAATCTCTTCAACGGCTGAACTTATTTTGAAAGGATTTTTACTGGCAGATAGTTGATGTTATAAGGAGTTACTTAGGCTACTTTTATTTAAGTAAAAATAATTAGGGTTCCGTGAAAAAAATCCTTGAAATTGTTAACAAAATCCGATTCAAACAGGGAAGTAATATGTTTTTAATAATATGTTCGCAGGAAACAGCTAGTTTTAAGAATAGTCATCATTATCATCTGCCTAGCCTTTTCCCAACTATGTTAGGGTCGGCTTCCAGTCTAACCGGATGCAGCTGAATACCTGTATTTTACATTGAGCAACTGCCTATCTGACCTCCACAACCCAGTTATTACTGGGTAATACGATACTCCTTAGTAAGACTGGTTGTCAGACTTTTTGGGTCACTGACTACCTGTTACGACTGTCAAAGATCTGCAAATGACAGTCGGGACCAACGGCTTAACGTGCTTTCCGAGGCACAGAGGAAACCCGGTATGTAATGGGTGGTCACCCATCCACAGATCAACCTAGGCAAGCACGGCTTAACCTAAAGATCGACCCGAGCTGCTGTTATTATTTAGTCACGGGCTAGTTTTAAGTACAGTTTGGGGTGAAAAGTTCACTTCGTCTTTTTCTCCGTAGTGGCCTTTCAAATAACTTTTATCTACAATAACAAAATACTTAACTGTAAAAACATACATAACTGTAATCTCCACAGGACGAAGCAAAGATGTACCTAATAGTAACATCTACATTTCTCCAATTACATTATTGCCATCAACTACTGCTTCTTGATATTAATCGATAACATATCAGATTTCATGTAATCCAAATACAATTATCTTAATTGAGTTGTAGCCGAGAGCAAATGGACAAAAAATACTCAATATGTGGAACGAAGTTTATAGTGGTCGGATTTTCATGGGACTTTTTTTATTGAGTTTCTAGAGGAGTGCAGAAGAAAGAAAAAAAAAATCGACGCCTGCGACTTTTTTTTTTTTTAATTTCCTTTTGCAAATATTTTTTTTCGTTTATGAATAACTTCAAATTCGACTAATTCATATTGTAGCGTAATAGTGTGACCAACGTGCAGCCATTAAACGCCAATTTGGTCTGTTTCTTTGTTCATGGTGGTCGATGTAATGTATATTTCAAGTATTTCTTAAATTTTCCTAATATCTGCAATTATTTTAAAATATCGAGATTGAAAACTAAAATTTCTTTTGAAATTGGTAACTGATGTTTTTTCAGAGATAACTGAACCAGAAAGTATTCATGAAGACCACTTTCATGAGTGTAGTGACTTAAAATTCATTCGTAAATGTCAGAAAATCATTTTATAATGAAATAACTTTTTTCCAAATACTGCTATGAAACTTAATGTGCAAATTATTGTCTAAATCCTGACATGAACCTCAGACAGCCCAGAGCTTGATGAAATCCTCACTCAAAGTGGAATTGTTATGAACAATAGTCTGAGTTCCTTGTAGTCTAATTAGTCAGACTGGAATAATGTTACTGTGTTTTGTGGTTGTAGGTATACGTCAAGAGATTAGTACAGACACCAGCACATCAAGCTCCCCGAAACTGTAAAATTTTCCCAATCAACTTTGAACTAATGATAGAGCGATAAAGTTCAAAATATAATGAAGAAATTTGAATCTGGCGTCTGTCAAATTCCTAGCCAAAACAGAATATTTCCCTACATCAGGTTTCTGACCGACCTCACTATTTCTAGATACCTGCAGTTTGATTGCGTAGCCTATTCGCCCATCGTTCTCACATTATGTAAAATCTCAACATGAATAAAGTAGGTACCTAACCAAGATCTTGTAAAAATATATTGATTTAAAAGAGTGTCTATTGAGTTTCTTGCCTATTGTTCCCATAGAGATCTACGCTTTGGAATGGGCAACTACAGAACTTTCATATTTCATTTCACTTTTCATTTGGATAATAACAAAAATCATAAAACAATCGTTTAAAAACTTCACGTGTATCAGAACGCGATCTGCCGCTGCCCCGCGTTTCCAAACGCGATACTTAAAAAAAACTTAAAAGTTACTCAACCAGCAGATTTTTTAATAGTTTTGTCAACGTTAAAACTAAATAATAAAACAATTGGTGATTAGAATTAATGGCTTTATTTACTAACTATATTATCACCATAATTATGTAAAATTGTGATTCAGCATTTATAATTATCTGATAATTATCGGAGTCAGATTTATTAACGTTAATAATATTTTCGGTTAATAACACGAGTTAAAATACCAGCAAAGCAGAGTTTCATCAATGACTGACTATTTATTATAGCTCCACATAGTAATATCAATGTACAACGGATAATATACAATAAAATAAATACGCACTTCATAATATCAAATCGAGATTTTTCAGGCTGCGAAAGGCACTTACTTACATAAGCACTCTGCTTTTAATTTAGATTTCATATTTAAATATGGAATCCAAAACATGTCTTTAAACTGACGAAACCTATTCGCGAAATTGCACCCTAAGTACTTAGATATGTATCCTTATCAATTTTGATATCTGGGAATACGAAACAATAACTTCCCTATTTTTGTTTTTTTTTTTGTCGTTGTAGTCAATTTCCGTTGACAACTTAAAACAGATAAATATAAAAAGTTTTTACACAAAGCTGTATGTATATTTTTTCCTAAGAAAGTGTTAATGTTTAATCAGTTTTCATTAAAAACAAGGCGTCTGCAAGCTTTGAAGGTTCAAAGTTTCTAACGCCAAGTTTTTACACAAAGCTGTATGTATATTTTTTCATGAGAAAGTGTTAATGTTTAATCAGTTTTCATTAAATACAAGGCGTCTGCAAGCTTTGAAGGTTCAAAATTTCTAACGCCAAGTTTAACTTCTTATAGAGGCAAGTTGCCTCAACATCGGCTTGTTTTTACTTGCACTCTGCTAAGTTGTGCTTGATATTGATATTATGTTGTTGACAATACTCTTCCTCTCTCTACTTATTTAAAAATTTGCTGTGCCCGACAGGGTCCATAATTGTTTCTATTAATTTTGTTTATTTACTACCTGTAAGTGTACATTGTGGATACAGCAATAAACGATTTGTACAGAGCTAAAACTTTCCATAGGAATAATCTCTGTATTTTTTCTATGATAATGTGCCTACAGGTTCGTGTTCAGATGCAACATAACTCCGTGATTTCAAAGTTGGTTGTTACAAAGAAGAAGATGTAAAGAGGAGCTAAAGTCGCTAAGCTTGCTAGCTGCTAGCACGAGGCGCGCGCGGCCGCCAGCCACACCGCCGGCCGCCAGCCGCCATGCTCCTGCAAGGTCTTGGATAGGGCCCCTCCCTGTAAGCTCAAATGACACCAGTTATGTTTAAGATCGTAACAAAGGGCAATCAGTCCGGTACAAATGTGAACTCCGGGCTCTGGGCTTCGAACTGAGAAATGACTGTTGGAAAAACCCAATAAGACTTTGCCACCGGGTTATTCCCAAAGTACTCCAAAAAGAGTTCCCAAACTGCTCCATGAAAAATATAATATTTTTAATTAGGTTTCATTCAACTCCATGCCATTTTTATAACCTAATTTACAACCTTATACGAAACAATATTGTGACATTTTGTTTTGGTCGGTATTTTTTAAATATTTTTCTGCACATTTTGAGTAGAATTTTACCTAGCTAGTTCCATTTATGCCATTTTTTTGTTTTTTTTAGTCACATTTTCGTTCGCCGTATGTCGTAGCAAGCTTCCGTATCAAAATTTTCCGTAAAGGCAATTGAACTAGCATAAACATTTTTAAAGTCAAGTTATTTACAGACCCAGTACTTGTGTTATTTACTTTTTTTCTGCCAGTCACTTGTTTATCTGTAGTGTCGTGTTTTCTGTATTAAATCCCTAGAATAAGGACCATTAAAGTTTAATTAAAATACGTTCTGTTGATAGTGCTTCACTTCATTGCAATAAAGAACGCAGTTTTATTTTAAAGTCGTTCTGAGCCTTTGCATTACTTTTTACAACTTAGATTAAAACCCACATTTAACCGACTTCTATGAAAGCAGGAGTCTTCGGCCTGTATATATATATTTTTGTGGTTTACTTAAATAATAAAATCTTTATTGTTTATGAGATAATTTAAAAAAAAAAACAGAATGTCACTAGCCTCCACCCTAGGATTCCCAGTTTCAGTTCCCAGTTTCAGTTCCCAGTTTCATACATATTCTATTTTTTTATATAAAACCAAAAAGATTTACTAAATTTAAATTGTCCTTCAAGTTTTTTATCTAATTTAATTTAACCTCGCATTGAAAGAATTTTAACATTTCTTGTTTTTGTTTCATTTCTTTTTGTGCCAGCCTCAACTAGGATATTCCCGCAATGGCAGCATTTTCATTTCTGCCCATCTCTCGCCGTCGAACGATCAACACCTATTTTTTTCAGAATTATCCGTCAAATGTCATTTTGGCTCCAGCTTTCTCTATAATTTTCATCTTTATCTGTAACTCAATGCCTTATTTTATGAAAAGAAGTCGCAAAATCATACTCATTTCAGGCGAGAATGCATGAGCATAGATCCTTTTACTTATGGAAGGAAGCCTGGCGTTTTGACCGGCCTTTTTATGCCTTTTGGGCGCATTTTCTACTCAATTAATTTAGGGTGTGGGATAATTTATCATAAACCTTTACCTGTTTTACACAAAAGAATTTATTATGAAAGGTGAATAATCTATTTAGGTTGATTTGTACGTTCTTTTTTGGTTTTTACTTAGATATTAAGTTTTTTTAAAATAACTTTGGCATCATTTTTTTTGTTTATCTTTTTACAAATTAATGACATTTTTAAATATAAAGATAAAAAATTGTAGCCCATCGGTATCGGGAACAGGGTTCAAGCTCCCGGCGGTCAAGCCTCCAGAGAGCTCGTATTGCTAGGAGGTTCCTCCCTCCTAACAATACCTTGTCCCGTGTCCAGGAGTACCGCTGCCTGGAGTAACGAGAGCCTCCTCGGGTATTGATCGAGGCTCTTGCATGGCAATTAAGCTATGAGCTGATGCGACTATCGGCACAATGATCTTAGCAACATAATTATTGTCATAATATTTTCTTTTGTCACATTTCATATCAATTACCTATAGCATTAAATTTGCGGAAGTACACAAGTGTGTGTGCTTGTATCTGAAAATCTCCATATGAACTACGAAGCCATGTAGGTCGGTGCTGGTGCAACTTAGTCCAGGCGTATTCAGAGAAAGCAATGTGTGATTTTGGATCCTTTTAAATGAAACCCAACCTAATGTCCCTGCATTTTCAACTCCACCTGCACCTTGAGATATCTGTCAGAAGGCACTGATAGCGCCGTTAAACTAGCAAAGTTGTCGAAGCTCACCCAAAAGAATTACTGACACAACGAAGAATATTCCACCTTATTTTGGTCCTCAAGTCCCATCGTACTTTTACAACATTACTATCCGTTAATATGTTTGCTTGCAAATAAGCAGCACAACAAAATTAAACTAGAAAGAACCTAATAAATACGATAAATACGGTTCCTTTTTTTATGAGCAAAACGTGAGTGTTTTGAGATGTCGCCTCATTGTCTGTTGGTTTACAACCTTAACTCCAAAGACTTTATTACTCCTCTAGTTCGGGAACTAAAAATAATCTCGCTTGGTTTATGTCCCTAACACTATGCCCGTTTTCACTTATATTTGGCGATCCCTAATTGAATGGTTTGGTATTGTATTGTATTGTATAACGGGCTGGTGTCCGCAACTCCACGTCAAAGCGCGTATTTTGCGTATGGGCTATAATCCACCACGCGGGCCCAGTGCGGGTTGGTAGATGTCACATGTCTTCGAATTTTTGGTTCTAGGACATGCCGGTTTCCTCACGATGTTTTCCTTCACCGTTTTGAGAGCAGTGGTGATGAATTACACAAAGTAATGCGCCTGTCTGGGTTCGAACCCATGACTTACTGTTCGTAAGTCGGGGCCGCCACCACTGGGCCACCGCTGCTCTCAATGGTTTGGTAAAGATGATGTCAAAATCTAAGTGTGAACGAAAAAGGGGTTTGAATATTTTTATGTGAAGCCTGGTATATCTTTCACCATTTTGTTTTATTTTCAAAACATCAGCAACGCATTAAACCTATATTTATCTTTAGCCAAGCATTGTTTCAAACAAAATCTTCTAAAGTATCACGTTTCCAAGTTAGAACCTTCGCCCTCAGTACAACTTTAATTTTAATAGCCACGAATAAAACTTGTATCAATCAATATCTCGTATCAAAATCCGCTACTATTTTTGAAATCGCCAACGAGTCACCGGCGACTAAGTCTCTGTGTTTGTCTCCAGTAGAGAGTTCAGAAAATGTCCTTGACATTCATTATGAAAGTGTAAGATTTAATAGGATGTAAATATAATGGTGTCGATTCTGTTGTGCACAAACTAAACCTAATTTAGGCTATTGCGTTATTTTACTAAAAGGCGGTGCGAGAAAAGGACAGCTATAGCTATGTACTAAGTTGGAGATGTCCAACTAGTTTATGCCTTGCGCTTCACCGTATTTTTATTCGACATGTTTTAACGTGCACCCTGTGCACGTAACGTGTATCGAAATATTAGGTTGCATTCCGTATTAGGAAATAATCGCTCACAGCGCTCACATCTATAATTGGCGTTCCGATTTAGATATCACGATTATGACAGCTAAAAGCTGTCATCAATTCGGAACGCTCGTGAACGCGTTGACAGTGAACATAACCCCAAACCAAAACCTTCCACAAGACCTATTTTTGAAAATGGAAGTTATGTTGGTTGATTCTAACGACACTGATAACTCAGATTTTGAGATAGCGAACGACGATTCGTCCAGTGATGATAAGGTTGACGGATGTCTTTATATTAGCGATAAGTTCATAACAAAACAACACAACCTGTCAACACAACTGTCATTTTTGACAGGGCTCACGGTGATATTTGTTTGGGGCATAGTCGGTGTAATCGCAAGATGGCGCATATCATGACGTCATCTATGACGATTCAAGGGACGTCGATATCGCGCTCACGGTAATTCGGAACGGGTTTATGGACGATCAAATCGATTACAGCGCAATTCGGAACGCGGCCTTAGTTCCAACTAAATTTGACAGCTCTAAATTACGTCAGTCTCTTTCTCGTTTTATTAGAGATAAAAAGATAGCAATAGCCTAAATTAAGTTTAGTTTGTGCACTACAGAATCGACACCAATATCTTCTAGTAATATGAGTATGTGTAATTGTGTAGGTAGATGGAGTATGGAAGGGCAAAGTTAACGTAGTGCGTGCTGATTGATTATCTGGGGCAATTAACATCTACCTGGATAGTTTCTTGTGTGACCTTACGATATTCATGCTTTGAGGAGCACGTGATGTATCTAGTTACATTGTGCTAATTGTACTAAAATTACACGACCATCAAGCTAAACAACTTTCTCCACGGGACCAACACTTTAATTGCGAGAAACTTATCAGATGTCCCATACCATTTCGGTTAAATATGTATTTAATTGAAGTTTTTTTAATAGTTAATTTATTGTGTCTGACTAGACACAATAAATTAACACTTTAGACTTAAACTGTAAAGACACAATAAATTAATTATTTATGGACAAGGATAGGTAACTAAAAAATTGGAATTCTTCGCCGATCACAAAAAGAATCTTGGTATTTATTTTAATTTGAACTTTTAAAGGCGTTATACTTTCTTTGCCTATTTAAGAAAGCAATAAAATAAGTTTTTATTATTTTATAAAAGGTCTAGTTGTATAACATTATTAACAGTTGAACTAGAAAGTCTTTCACCGAACGTCCTTTAGACCTTTCCAGTTCTTTATGACAGTCAGTCATGGTTTAGTGGATTTAAACCGGCGTTTATGTCACGAAACGTATGATGTTAGATTTGTAGGTCAGAGAATAAGAAGCTGTAGAAGCGTAACACCACTTTGAGTTAAAGCTGATAGAATTGTACTGAAGCATGCGGCAACTGGCGTAAAGTTTGCAAAGAACAATGATCGAGATTATTTATAAAAATGTCATGATTCTATTAGCTCGCTGGTCATCTTAGGCAGGTGGATTGGATAGAGCCAGGAAATAGTAAAGATTCCAATTTTTATGTCTCTCAAAAAGTCTAGAAATAAAAAATGTAGCAATGATAGCGAGTGAAATTAAAAGAGAAAAAGATAAAGGTGTTCGCTCCACATAATACTGTGACACATGCAGGAAATAGAGCCACAGAAGGCTGTTTGACCTTTAATTATTTCGACGAGATCAGAAAAGGAAAGTACCTACCTACATGTTTTTCGCTTCTCCACGGTTTTATTGTTCTATGACTTCACAGTTCACACACATCGTCTAGGAGTGAGTGTAGCGGTCATTGAACCTACTCCTCGAGTCAAGGAGACGAATAACATAAATGAGGTAGCTGCCTTAGCTCGTCTTGCAAGTCCTCTGCGGGCAAATATAAACAAAAGCTAGCCGGGACAGGCAAGAAACCGTAACGAATGTTTTTTTTATTTAATAAAAACTTACTGAAATGGTGCAACACTGCTACTTTTATTCTTTAGATATTTTTCATCTAGGTAATATTTGAAAATGAATTTTCTTACAGTGTTTTTTGAACTGAAATAATTCATCATCAATTAATGTTGAAAATGACAAGTGAAACAAAACATAACTCTGCACGAAAATTATTGCTGGGAAATGTTTTTCATTTTTGGTGTCAAATATCAGGATTTAATTTGATTTAGCCGTGTGGTATCCGACAGAGTTAGCCGTGTGGTATCCGGCGGAGTAGAATAGAACCAACCCATTACACTCACGGGTGTCGTATAAGGCGACTAATGTCTGAGGCAGAACACCTTGCGCCTCCGTAGACCAGAAAATGGGCAGCAGCGTTTTCTGTTAGCCTTTCATCACTGCGATCTCCAATCCGCCTGCCAAGCGTGGAGATTACGGCAAATTCCTCCCATCATGGGAGAGGCTTATGTCCAGCAGTGGACGTTACGGTCTGTTGTAATAGTGTAGTATCAGGATTTAATATCATAAATCTGCCGCTACCGCTACCGGGCTCAATGGAACCCACTCAAAACATTGACCTGATGGATCCATTAAATACATAGTACCTACAGGAGTCATGGAAGTATTGTAGTAAAGTGAACAAGTGTGAACAGGCATCTTCTAGGCACGCTCGTTGCATCATAAACCTCATTCATCGATTTCTATCAGCCGTGATCGAGATCAAGAGCAGGCATATTTTATGCAAGTGTGAGTCGGCTCGCGCACGAAGGGTTCCGTACCATCCATTTTGTTACGCTCCTTGAGTTAAGTTCTAGCTACACGATAACTAACAAATGTTTGCACTGACTGGACAGGTCCACTCAAATCTGTGTGGTTCTTTTTTCAAAAGACCATCTCAGTCCGTCTCATGCATAGTCCTCATGTGAATTGAGCAAGAATATGTCTGGACTTCAAAAGAGACCCCTGAGTTTGTTTCGGCTGTTTCTTCTCAGAGTAGTCACGAAACACCGGCCCCTTCTAGTTTTTTGTTATAACGGCAACAGATATACATCATCTGTGAAAATTTCAAGCTGTCACGGTTCATGAGATACAGCCTGGTGACAGACAGACGGAGAGGTGGACTGACGGACAGTAGAGCCTTAGTAATAGGGTCCCGTTTTTACCCTTTGGGTACGGAATCCTAAAAACTTATAACATAAAACTTGTATTTAAAAAATCGTGTTTAAAAGTTGTAAGTTTGGCCGTCAATAGCTCCGTAACTTGAGATTTCCCGAGTACGATCTGGGCCGGCAGTCTCGACAGAGTTAACGACAAAATCGCTAACTTTCAATTGCTAATTACTAACGAATAAGTTCGGTTGCAATGATGATGCTTGCGACAAACGCATCTTGGATGTAGAGACTTGTTTTACACGCAAGCATTATTATTGCAACTGAATTTATTCGTTAGTTATCAGCGAATTTGTCGCTATCTCTGTCGAGACTGCCGGCCCTGGAACAAAAAATTGATCGCAACCTAAACAGACCGAGTATTTTTCTGCTTCACTAAAGGTATTTTTACACCCTTTAAAAAAGGCATTTTGGGCAGTAGGTAGTTTGTGATAATTATTATCTGAAATCATGTTTTCAAATGTCATTACTTCAAAAATAACCATAGAGGTTTACCTACGTCTCTACAGTACCTACATCCTTGACTAAACCTTCAAAGTAATACAGACGAGATATTATGTTTATGTTTTTTTTTTCTGTATATGAGTTCCTGTTAGGTTTCCACCGGAAGATAACACTGAAGCGATCGGGTGCGGGTTATATTATTAATATTTAATGAGTTAATCCATTATTTTGCCACAAGCAGAATATTTTCATTGAAAGTGTTATAATATTCATGTGCAAATGGAACGCGAGCTAGAATATTCAGCATAATCCACAGTTAAACATTAGTTTTAGTGCTAAATATTTTAGTGTTAGCTGTTTGTAAAAGGGCTTATCCTAACAGCAATTACATAATTTAATTTCCAAATGTGTTTTTCCTTTTGAGGTTTTTTTTTTAATTTGAAAAACACTTTAGCACTTCTTTTGTGTCACGTTTTTTTCTTTTTTCTTTTCTATTGATTCCATTAATTAACTCATTCTAAATATCATCATAAACTATCTTATTTTACTTGAATTGATTATTTGTTACTTAATTTTGTATTGTACAACACTTATACAATAACAAATAATCAATTCAAGTAAAATAGTTAGAGTTAATAGTTAATAGTTAGTGGTAGTTTAATTCCGAAAAACAACAAAAAGGTATTTTTTATTTTAATCATTTTCTACATAGCTCAATTGGCCGACGAACACAGATGTCAAAATCAGAGGGTTGATTAGCATTTTTGTGAAACCATAGTGTCATTCACAAACAAATAAACACACACACACACTCGTCTGAGTGTATTGTGTACACTCTGAGAAAACTACTAGTCCCTGCCTAATGCAGTTTAAAAGATACAGTCCTGTGACACAGGGACCTACTGACGGCGGAGCCTGCCTGAGTAATAAGATCCCGTTTGCACTCTTTGGGTACGATAAAATAGAGGACTCAGATCAATGGGCGACGCCTAAATATACTTTAACAGCTGTAGTTGTTGGTTAGTAGGGCCAGACCGTCATAATTAGCCCAGAACCAAATAAGACGCGTTCTAAGAAATGGTTCTAAGAATATCGTCTCAATTCTATAATTAAAAACAACCGGTATAATTACGGTCGGTTGAAGGTCAGTTGAATGGAAAATTAAAGATTATGTTTTGATATCTGTATTATCATGATTCATTTTGTAAAAATATATTGTACACAATTATAATAGTATGTGACATTTAAATGACATTAGACTTTGACTATTTAATTTTAATTATGATTAGAGCCAATTTGAGTTAGTGCTCATTTTCGTGGTTATTATTGTGCGCAGCGTTCCTTGCAAGGGCAATATTATTTTAGTGAACGCTACTTTTTGCACGCTGTACTTATTTTTTTATTTAATCCATGCAATTACAAAGTTTTACTTAAAAATAACATCTGCCAAACTTCAAAGCAATTTGTCAGCAGTAGGTTCTCGCGGAATCTTTGCTGACTAAACTAATAACTAAACAATTTTTTTTTTATTTAATAAAATATGGGCCTGCTCTTGACCTCGATCATGCCTGATGGAAAGCGATGGATGAGATCTATGATGGAACGAGCGTGCCCAGAAGATGCCTGTTCACTCTTGCTTTGAAGGCAGGCGGGTTAAATCAAATGTGGGTGGGGAACACAGACGCAGGCAGAGAGTTGGCTGTGCGCATAATAAAAGTGGAGGAGAAGCGCTTAGTACGACACATGGGGATGTCAACCAATTGCGGATGGTACCCCGCAGTACGTCTGCTAGTCCGGTGGTAAAAGAGTGATGGTGGGATCGGGTCGTGGAGCCCCTGCGCACACTCACCGAAGTACAGTCTGTAGAAGACCGACAGGCAGGCAACATTACGCCGATGAGCTAGGCTGTGAAGCGAAGCTACCAACGTCTCGTCGCCTTTTAGCTCGGCGTTCCACCGAGTCAAGTGCAGCAAGCTGGTATTTTGCTGAGCCATCCCACAAGTGACTGCAATACTCCATACAGGAACGGACTTGTACTTTGTACAAACTTAAAAGTTGTCCATATGTGAAGTATCGCCTCACCTTATTCAAGATGCCCAGCTTCTTAGCTGCGGTCTGAGCTTTTGACTCGATGGTTGCGCCAAAGTTGAGATCCGATGTCAACTCCATGCCCAAAACCTGTAGGCGGTCAGTAACTGCTACAGATGCACCCAGGAAAGTGGGAGACAACTGGAACTGGCTCCTTTTTGCTGTGAAGAGACACGCCTGTGTTTTCAGAGCATTGAATTCGACCAGATTGACGTCACCCCAATGGGAGACGAGATTTAGGGTCAAATTCATTCGCTCCACCATGGCCTCTCTAAGAGTAGCAGTATCTTCTCGGCTGGCTCTTGCACTGGACAGGTATCTTTCTGCGACTGTGCTGTCATCTGCGTATCCGATTACACCAAGCTGTAGCAGGTCGTTGATGTGCAGCAAAAATAATGTCGCAGAAAGAACAGACCCCTGAGGAACTCCGGCATCAATGGCCTTATGATCCGATGAGCAGCCATCTATGACCAGTCTGATCGATCTGTCACTCAAGAAGTCGGAAATCCAGTTGCAAAAGTCAGCAGAGATGCCGAATGCAGAAAGCTTACCCAACAAACTAGCGTGCCAGACCCTGTCAAAGGCTTTCCAGTTGTCAAGCGACACAGCAAGGGCTTTGCCATGTTTCTCGATGGCCTCGCCCCAACAATGCGTAACATACACAAGAAAATCCCCAGTTGAACGACCACAACGGAAGCCATACTGGTGATCACTGAGGAGCGCATTAACTTCGAGGTATGCTAGCAGTTTATTGTTAAGTACCCTTTCCATCACTTTGCACAGTATGGAGGTAATGGCGATTGGTCTATAATTGGCAGGATCGGCACGGTTACCCTTTTTGGGCACTGGCTGCACATTAGCCAGCTTCCAGGACTCCGGCACCACTCCGGTTTTTAGAGAGAGGCGAAACAAGCGTGTCAAGATAGGACACAACTCTGGAGCACAGCTCTTCAGGACAATATAAAAACCTAAGTTGAAACTACGTTAATATAAAATTAAGACTAAGGCTATGGGTCTGTAGGCCACGACTCCGTATGGAGATACAGAGTAGCTCCCACGCCGCCATAACTTCTTCAATCAGAACCACCAAACTCTTATAATATTTATGATCCACTTTTTTATGTTAAGGACTACAGAAATACCTAAATATATAAATAGGAGCATAGTGTAATAACAAGATTCTAAAACTTATTAGCATAGTGATCTTTGTCGCAACACTATTCCATCTCACGCAAAAAAGAGTACCTACAATTTAGAGGATCTCGGCAATTTCTTACCCAGATATGCACAGAACATTCTGGAACAAAACACTTGACTTTTCCGATATCACCTAGTAACATAGCCCCGCCCCACAAAACTCATTTAATATTTCCAAAACAAGATACAACTACATAAAACAGCCATTTCTTCAGAACATTTTTATGGCACCTACCTTCACACGTTTGACAAAATAAGCCTTCTTCAGCCCAGATGTGTCACGAACATATCTAGACATAAAAAATAATGCTGAAACGGTTCAAACTCCAATATTAAAACCAGACGAATACGGAACGTAGGGGGCGTGTGAAGCCAGCTTTACGTGTCAGCTATTTGGAATAGGGTTTAATGAAAATTTTGAACGGTAATGTGATTGGTATACTTTTGGTTACAGCCTGGTTTGAGTTCTGAGTACATAATAATGTACATTATACTTACATAACATCACGTTTGTAATCCCCGAAGGTTTAGGCAGAGGTGTAGCTAATAGTATACCTACATTTTTTCAGTTATGTTTAAGTCCCACGTAATGGGACTGTCTATTGCCATCAACCGGGCACAAATCCAGACTCCGTGGCTGCTACTTAGATATTCCTGATGGAAAACCCCAGTAATTTTTTTTATTTTTCCCAACCCGATAAACGAACCTTCTGGGTTCAATTATAAGGGTCGGTTAAAGTAAAACCTCATGCACAGTAGTCTTGCTTGCGACCACAAGACCAACGAGGCAGTCAAGGCCTGGTTTGAGTTTTGAATAACATTATTGCAGTGAATTCATTGATGATGTTATAGGTATTGCGCTTGCAAATACCTCCAGAACAAATTTTATTTTTATATTAGCCTATTCTGTCTCACTGCTGGGCGAAGGCTTCCTCCATGGCTTTCCAATCCTGTTTACAATTTTCCCTCTACGACCAGTCCGTCAAGAACGAGTCCAGATCGTTACGCCAGCGTTTCTTAGGCCTGCCTCGGTACGATGGCCGTCTTCAGGCACCCACTGTGTGACTATCTTCGCCCATCGTCCGGGTTCATCCTAGAGACGTGACCCGCCCAGTCCCATTTCAGCTTCGCAGACTTATTGTCAGAACGAATATCAATAATAAAATTTTGTTACTTAGGTAATTCATTGTTAGTTAGGAATCTAAATAAAATGAGCCAACAACAACAAACAAGATCAAAGTTATTTGGTTACAATACAATATTAACGTGTTTTCTTTCTAAGACTAATTGTGTAGTTTTAGCTTTTAGAAACAAGTTCCTTTTGAGAAAATTTCCACCCCAGAAGTCTTAAAAGTATATTTATAGCAGAGCGGGCCTAAATTTAAAAATTGATCGGTATTATGAGCGTTCACATATTATTTACAAATTAAAAATATAACATTGATTGCAAAGTCTTAATGTTACCGCATCGCACAAAGACAATTTTATAATATGATCATAACTCACCAATTTAATGCTATGTGAAATTGAACTGAATGTTGTGCACATAAGGTTTATAATAATTGTACTTAGACTTTGATTGAAATCCGTTTTATCTTTTTCAGTCTTATTGGAGTTATAATTGAGTGTCGTTGCACGGTTTCCTTCAAAAGGTATAAAAATATTTAATGTTGGCAGCATACAACAACAAGAATCTTGTTTTTAGAATGTTTTATTTTGATGTTTATTTTGGTCCGTTAACCCGATCAAAGCTGCCATAATTATGCTTCATAGAAGGCTGTAATCAACGGTTGCTTATTGGGGAATTCCAAGAGTTGGTTGGTGGCTAACGTGCAGTCTAATAGGCATGACGGCAGTATCAAAAAATTGCAAATCTATTTAGCCCGTCAGTTAGAGTAATGGAAATTAATGGACACGTATTTTTTGTTTTTGTGAATCAATGAAAATTGACAAAGATAAAAACGCATCAAAACACTCGCGAGGGGGGGTTCGTGACGTCAGAATTAGCTAAAAATTATACCTAGGCGTGACGTATTGAGAATTTTAAAAGCGTCATATCTTCGTAAATTTTGGTTTACGTAACAAAAGAAAAAACACGGGTCAAATATTTTTGATAATCTAACTGACGGACTAATTAGTTTTTTTTTGTGGTCTCGCCTATTAAGTTACACGATACCCGATAGTTTCCTTTGAAATTGTACACCAATAATCATGGTATGGAACGTTGTGGGTTTTTGGTACAATTCAAGATCTTTAGTACGCGGTAGATATTAAAAGGTTTTCTTTTTTTTTAAGTAGCATTTTGATTGACAGGGATGCGGTGAATACCAAAAAAAACCTATATCCAACAGATTCATTTTAATTAAGCTTCATATTATTTTTACTGGACTATCCGTTTGGAACGTCAAACAGAGGGTAAAGGTACATCTACATAGAATTAGGTTGTGATCCTGGTAAGGAGCAAACCCCTTAATTATTGTGATAAGTAATAAATCTTTCCGTAACAGGAAACCAAATTGCAGTTTTGCTATTCCTGGCATTGACGTCCTTACAGTGAGAAACAAGAGGTACGATTATCTCATTAAACAGAATAATAAAATTTAAATTAATTTTTTTTGCTCTTCTTTTGAGTGCGGTGTCAAATGAAAGTTGCCGAAAATTCTGAGAAAAAATACCGAGTTCATAATTATAATGCAACGTTACAATAAACTCAAAATAAAATCTTGCAACACTTTTAGTTGCCGTTTTCATCGTCGCTGAGTTTTAGTTTTCTACTTTATTTTGAATAGGTTAAAACTCGATAAGGATGATTCTTAAAACGAAAATTGGAATAAGTACTCTAACCCAATGAAATAAGTTTCAATGTCGCTTACATTAACTATTACTAATAATAATTATCGCACTAATCCTCACTTACTTACCTTTTACACATTTTCCTTATCACACCAAAAAGCCATTATTTTATTCGTTATCTGTGTTACCGATCTCTGTAACAGTTTAAAGGTTTTTCCTGTCATAGGTCCGAAGCCTTGAGCTTTAAATGATAAAAATCAAGCAAGAAAGGAAAAATATACATAATAATATAGGTACAAAACCACGCCTGAAATCCTTGAAAGTTTCGGCAGAGGTGTACCTACCTCTATAGATCTAGATATCAAACCAAAAGTGCATTTTAAAATATAAAATAAAATAATAGCATTCATTTAAAAATGTCCACTTGTTCGTTCTGGAAACTTGTATCTTTGCGAGAGCACCCTAAAAGTTGTAACAATTATTTCATTAAAAATAATTAAATGCACTCATTTTCTTTAATAAGAAACCACTGTCAAACATAAAAAAACCTAACAATTTGAATATTGTACTTAATAGAATTTCCGATATTTTGTCAATATTAAACGTGCTAGTGCTACACCACGTGCCCGTGCACGTGTAACACGTGCTACAGTCACCCTAATTTATTCTTACTAGTTCAGATTCTGCCAATGTTCGAGAGAATCTAGAATAAAATTATCTACGAGGACACCCACTGTATCAAGGAAACAAAATTCATAATGATATCTTTTATTATATTTTTGTATAAAATAAAAGACTGGTAAAAAAGTCCATGTCTGTACATGGACTTGCTAAGTAATTGCGGATGTGTGAAGTGTGCGTATACGCCTGTTGCTATCTACGACTCTACGACCAATGACACTAAACACACGTATGTATAAACAAGTCTAAGTGAGTACTTGAGTAAGTTATTATTTAAGATTCGATTTTTATACTGTAGTTTTGTAATTGCTTGAAGTTAGAACTGTAAAAAGTCAGAATTTTTAGCTTTGCTTTCTTTGACTGTTATTGCTTTGTTTAAATTCTTGTCTATAGCATAAAAATGATTGAATAAGTAATTACTACTCAAGTCATTGTGCCTGGCCACGCGCTACAGGACGGGCGTGTTGCGCCAGTGATTCCGAAAAAAGCAATGTTTTGCGTTCATGCATTTTCTTACTAACATAATTTATTATCTTTAAAAACTTTTTTCTCCAATGATGTCAGTGCAAGTTGACAAATGTTGACATTATTTCATGATGTCGACACGAAAATGCTAGTCAATTAAGTAGTTTAGAGAGAAGCAAGCATGTTCAACAAATAGAGGCAGTTGCGACTACGTTCCTAGCTATGCAAATTACGTGAAAGCCTATAAGCCACAACTTAGCTAAAAGCATACTAAATACACTGAAGTGCTATGCTAACAATACACAGAAACAAGCGGCAGTAAATACTTCCGAACTATCTAAATATATAAACACTGATCCTAACAATATCACTGAAGAGACACCTGCTCTTCCAAATACACAATACAAGTTTTTGTCCGCAGGTTCGGCTTTGTGAATGTCGGAAATTATCCCAAGGGACCATAACATAACGTCACGCCTGTAATTCTCGAAGGGTAAGACAGAGGTGTAGGTAATAGTGCACCCACTATTTCGTCAGTTACAGTTACTAGTTCAAGTCTCATGTAATAGGGGGCGAGCCTATTGCCATTAACCGGGCATACACCCAGACTCAATCACTGCTTAGATAGAAAACCCAATAACTATTATAATAATATATAAGAATCGAACCCAGGACCTCATGCTAACCAGTCGTGATTGCTACCATTAGACTATCGAGGTAACGAGTTGGGAACGCACTACCATGATAAAAGTATCCTACGTACTATTCCCGGTCATGGGTTTACCAGTGTGCCTTTCATTGAAACCTGGTCAGCCATTAAGGTGTTTAAACTTATCAGACAGACAAACATTTATCGTACTTATTAGCATTACTATATTGCTTTTCCACAGTTTCAATCACATCCTCCCCAGGATAAGTACGTATGCTCAGAACTGTAGTATAGTTTTGATTTAGATAGTATTAAGTTCCCTAAAAACAAACAGTATCTCGGATTTATAAAATTCGTAGACTGCAACTGTCGTCCGCTCTTTCACTAAAATCCTAGTAAAATGACTTTTTTTACTTTATGTACTCGAATAAAATCGATCGATCTTTGTTTGAATTCAAAACATGTTTTTAGGCTGCCCATAGTAATCTATATCATCAGAATCAGTCGTTCCTGAGTGATTCAGTAACAAACAAACATCTTTACAAAACACGGTGACAAAATTAGTATGAATAGCTGAGACTATACCCAATTAAGCTTCCTTATAATTTTCTCCACCAGTGTTAATACCTTCAAAGCTAAACACAGTATTAATTTAGCTTCTCCGAAGCAGTTAGAGTAGCTATTTGAAATTCAATTCAGCGTCTCAAATTGGGTTCCGTGTTGGGTCTAGAATGCTGATCAGTACAGTTTTGTTTTGGTAATAATTAATGTAACGTGTGCTTTGAACATGACAAAATGTTTTTTATGGGTTCATAATATACCTTACGGACATAGCAAAAGTGATAATAAAAATAAAGTGGAAGTAGACATGGATGGATGATGTGGCGAAAGGTGCTGGACTGGAGGCCACGCGTAGAGTGGAGAAATATGAGAAAGCAAACGAGTTGGTGGACAGATGATCTTGATATGTGGCCGGGAGAAACTTGACCGCCATGACACAAAATCTCCAAAAATGTAATTTCATAAAAGTATATTTTAACGACGCAGACGTTAAACAGTATTCTAAGACCGCTTTGGATATATAGCATCTTCAGTAATTATTTATTATTATTATAGGTATTACTCTAGTAAACTTAGTATGTAAGTATTTTAAGTTAACTGCAGTTAAGTACCGCTAGGTTTAGGTTCTCACGGCAAGCCTGCAGATGTTTTATTTCAGGTATTATACAAGGATAACAATAGTCAATGGTAGGGCCTTGCCCAATTTCCTTATTGTTTATATTAGCTTTAAGAATTTAGAGTAATAGCCTTTGATATATTTGTTGAGATGCCGACGGTTCTGTTTCTTTTGTATCATGTTTAACTGTGCTATTTTTACTGTGTTACCTAGCTGCAGAAACCTTTGTACAGTTTTTGACCCTATCCCAAGTGGTAGTGATAATGGTTCAAATGTAGAATTCAGTCAGTAACGTTTCCGTCTCCGGGTTCGGTCGGTCGGCATTCTTGCTCCTTGTAATTTATTTTAATAAACTTACTCCATCACTAAGTAAATCAAGTACTTATTTTGCGATTCCCATAATGTCGACACTAGTTAACCGACCTACGTGCGCGAAAGATACTATGAAAATATAATTAACGTAAATAGCACATTAGCTGTGGACAGACACAGAGAAATTACTCCCAACAAGACGTAATGTGTCCAGGATTACTTACCAATTTCTGTATCAGACCCTCGCTCGACCTACCTAACGAAAGCCTCTTCAATAAATTCACATTATTGTAACAAATCCTAATCGCCCAGCCAGGGTTTCCTTATAGGAAAGATATTTTGACTTATTACTATTCAAAACGAGAGAAAGGTCAAGTGCTTGCGTCCCAATTTCGAGAAGCACTCAAGTGGTTTTCCTTTTGTGTGTTGAAGTACCTAAGTATTTGCTGCTACGAGCAGAAACTAACTCTACCTAACATAAGAGTTTGTTTGGATATTCTACCAAAAATATACTTTTTAGGAAGGAATAAGAAGTAATGTACAGACGCCAGCACACCCAGCTACTACAATCTCTCAAATATTTTTAATAGATTTTCAACTTTATCGCTAAAGTATCAGGTTCAAGGTTGATTATGAAAATTTGACAGTTTTGTGTAGCTTGATGTGTTGGCGTCTGTACCTATTACAAGGGACTTAAAACCTGGTGAATGTAGGTTACCTGTAGCAATTTGCACGTTTGAGAGTTTCATGCAATATTTAATTATCATCCATTGTTGAGCTCTTTCTTCTGGATTCAAGCAAAATAAATGCAATTGTTTAAAAACTTAATTTTCTTTTCACAGACAAATAATTAATTTTGCTTTGTTCAAACGCTCGTTCTTCAAAATGACTTCAGTACCTACATAATTGCCAACATACCTTCCGTCATATTTAGGTAACTCTAGCTTATGCCTGTGGCTTCGCCCGCGTGGAGTTTGGTGATTGTCCCACGGGATTGTTTAAAATTAACTGATATGATAATCCAGATTATAAACCATCTGTGTGTCAAATTTCATCCAAATCTGTTCTGTAGTTTTGCGTGAAAACGTAACTAAAATACATACCTACACCAATCCTCACAATCTTTCGCAATTAAAATATTAAGTAAGATGACATTACTCCACGCCTGAAATCTCTGAAGCTATAGGCAGGGCTGAGCCTAATAACAACCACATTTAGCTGGATATGTTTTACGTCCCTTAGAAAAATGGAAAACCCTAAACTAAAAATCCCAAATTAAAATCGAACTCAAGGCCTTATGCTCAGTGGTAACGTTTGCGACCACTAGACCAACAAAGCAGCTAGTTAGGTATATCAAAAACGACATCAATTTATTGTGATCATCACCATTATGATGTAGGGAGGAAAACTTTGATAGTGTAATAACCAGATTGTCGAATGTATATAAGGATGAAGTCCCCAAAGACACAAGTTATGTTGAGGTAATAGAGTTACAAGTTTCCAACTAAACGGAATTGCAATCATACATGTACATAATGGAGGGATTATGAAGTTAGAAGGACTTAATATGTATAGGGATATAAAAACGACGGATATTACTAGTACGGAAAAGTTAAGTTAGGTACTGGCTTATAATACGATACTTAAATTCAGTGACTGTCATACAAATCAGTCTGAACCTGGCAGGAGGGTTTATCATTATGCCTATTTAAAATTCAATCTCTAAAGAGAATTCGTAATTATTAGTATTATAGACGATGAATGTTTTTAAGGGAGTTTGTTATTTTTCGCCAAAGGGAAAGCAAAAAATATTATTCATATTTTACTAACTTCAATTTCATGCTTTACTAATCTAAAGCAGTCTTATGATAAAAATAATTACTAATCAGCGGAATGAATCTCATTTTATACTGCAAAGAATCTGCTATTTTACTTGCGCAACAGATATAACACAGCAGCATAAACAATAAACCAACTCCGATAGCGGCCGATAAAATATTCTTAATTTCAAAATGTCTGCAATAAAATACTTCAGGGTCCGGCCCACGCAATCTATAACTAGGACAGAATTTTCAAAGCTTTGAAAACTAACTGTAAACAAAGTAAAAAATTTAGTTACTGCAGGGAGAGAAGAAATTGTAAAATACAAACTTGTATAAAAAGATTTTATGGAACACTACAGCCAGATTGAAGCGTGTTTTCAAACTTAAAAAACAGATTATTGGAAACTTCGTGCTTATAGGATTCAACAAATATAAAACAGGTTTGCTTTTAAACCCTGGCTGAATTGGAATCGGTAAGGATTGCTCCTTTCTCTTGCCAATTCAAAGTTGGAATGATGTTTGTGTATCGACATAAATAGCTTGCATTTACTTTGTTTGCAAACCAAGCTTAACTGCTTAAAAAGTTTTTTTGCTGTTATGTTTTTAACTGGATTTAATTTTAGGTTACTAGTTAAAATGTATCAAACAAGATTAACACTGCGCGAAGTTTTTAGCTTGCCGCACGAACGTCTCTCAAATAAAACTACTAGAGGTCGAATTTCCGTCCAAAAATAAATCGTAAATCATAAAACTTATGAAGCTGAAATTTTACACGCAAGTAGCCTTCGCCCCTAAATGTACGCTTCATTGAGTACTTCGAATGCCTCTCACCTATACTGTGGAATCGGATGTATGTTAATTGGTACTTTATCACTTCTGTTTATACGTTAAGCAGTGAATGTAGATTTATGAGATAAGATATTTATAATAATTATCTCAGTCATTAAACTATCGAATTTATTTTAAATTTTAGGTCGTCTATGTTATTTATCCAAGGTCAAATAGCTCACTTCTTTCTCAATATACTTTGTAAATTGCTGTGCCCTTACAGGGTTAATGTCATGTTCTTGAACCTTTAAGACCCCATCGATTTAGCATCATAATCTTCCTGCCCTTGTACCATGTTACTTGGGGTCTGTGCAACACGTCTTTTTCTTCCATTCTCCTCTGTTAACCGACACGCTATCATTTACTTCTTTATCGTTCATAACATTTCTCACACCGTAAAACGATAATCATGGCCTTTCTGGCTAAGGGTTGCGGACAATTTCCTAGCTGTACTGTGATTCATCATCGGCCTAGCCTTTTCCCAACTATGTTGGGGTCGGCCTCAAGTCCAACCGGATGCAGCTGAATACCAGTATTTTACATGGAGCGACTGCCTATCTGACCTCCACAACCCAGTTAGTACTGGGTTATTACGATACCCCTTGGTAAGACTGCACACTGCACACTGCTGCAGCTATACTGTGATTACAGGGGGCTTAATAATGAATGTGCTCCAATCTATTCATCGTTGCCTTGGTCTTCATCTACTTACCATAGAAGTTCAATAAAATGTTTGAATTTGAACATTTCCTCATTTGTTCGTAGATCCTAACCTGATTTTTAGTTTTCAGCTACAGAAATAGGTAGGTGGCCTTCCAAAACATTGAGACTATCTCTAACTACAAGGAAACATCTATAAATAACCCTACACATGTCCAACTCTTCCCTGATATCTTTAGTTCCCGATCCTTATCCTACAGACATAATTAACCCACTTACAACTATGACTAGCTAGAAGTAGTTCCAAACCCTATTAGGGTTACAAAAAGTTTGGTTATCATTTAACAAGTTGGCAATCCAAAAGTAATTTACCGTAATTTGTAACCGCTTATGAAGCTCTTTCGAAATAAAGTTACGATGCTTGCTAAAGAGAGCTGACAAACTCTAATGTAAGATAAACATTATATCTCCATTAGGGACTGCAGAAGCATTAGTAGATTCTAAAATATATCTGGTAGACGCAGATTTTAGTAATTGATGATAGATTAATGAAAGTCTTCGTAATGATAAGTGAAAAAAATGTAGATGTGTTTTTCTTTGTAAGCAAAGTAGTGATGATAGGCATTAATCTAGATTTAGAGCACGAATTCACAATAGACAGGCATTATCCACCTGATTAGTTAGCCAGATTTCAGACAAATAGTAGTCAGTTTTCGGTAGGTACTTTAGTAAAACTGATCCAGAGGTAATGAGACCAGCACTTCAGCAAAGACAATTTCTGAAAACGTCTCATCCCAGTGGGTAAGCCTATCGCCATCAACCGGGCACAAATCCTGACTCCGTGGATGCTACTGAAAAATTCCTGATGGAAAATCACAGTAACATTTTGCCTTAGCCAGGGATCAAACTTAGAACCTCATGCTCAACACTCGACCAACGGGGCAGTGTAGTAGATTCTAACATCGGGATAGGAAACTTAAAAGTTATCTTAGAACACTTTCAATATGACAATTTAAGAAAATGAAGATTTCTTCACCATTTAAGAACTGGACCATTTATATTTTTATCCATTACGGTTTCAAGTGTAATTTATCAGGATTCACGATGAATGTCTAAGAGCCTTAGCACACGGCGAATTTTAAACGCGCAGACGACGCGCCGTAGCTGCCGATTTTTGCATTTTTATAGATTCAAACGCGCGTAATACGCGATACAAACGCGCGTGTGAAGCGCGTTCGAAACTCGTTTGAAGTGCGTACAAAGGGTCAAAGCCAGCGTAAGCAGTGTTGTCTCAACCGACGACATTGTACAACTGACGAGAAGACTCTGACCAAAACGCGGTAGCTACGAGCGAGTACAGCGCGTCTGTATCGCTGTGTCTGCGCGCATACGCGCAGTAGACGCGCGTCACCCGGGCGTTTCCTCCCGCCCGATTCGGTGCAGGAACCTCCCGAAACAACCGTGTCCGGTGAGGACCTGCGTCAGGCGGAAGGTGAGGACGCCGTGGCGTCTCTCAAGCCACTCCTCAAAGAGGGGACTTACCGCCATTATTGTGGCGTGCCCTGCACGGGGTTGCGACAGTCGCTCTCTCCATGTCGCCATGAGATCATGCCGGAAGTCTGTCCGCTGCAAGACAATTTGCCGCGGCAGCGGAGTTTCCCCCCGGCGTAGCACCTCCGCGCGCCATTCGTGCAGGCGCGCGAGGACAATTGCCTCCAGATCCCATGGCAGCAATCCGGCAAGGAGGCACGCCGCCTCACGGGAGATCGTGCGGTACCCACGGGCCAGCCTTACGGCTACCACCTTTTGGGCGCGTTCAGGTAGTGGGCGGCTCGCCGCCTCAATGAACGCGCCCACACCGGGGCCCCGTAAAGGGCCATGGACCGCACGACTCCCGCGTAGAGCTTCCGGCAGGAGGCGTTTGGCCCCCCTTGGTTGGGCAGAAGCCGCCTGAAGGCAGCCCCGGTCCGTTCCAGTTTGGGGGCCAAACGTCGGAAATGCTCCACGAAGTTCCATCGGCTGTCGAGGACGAGTCCCAGGTACTTCAAAGTCGACTCGACGCCGACGGATGTGTGCTTAGGCCCTAAGGTCGTATTCGCGCTAAGTCCCCGCGGTCTGGCCAACCGTAGATAAAATTATCCTTGACTTGTTTGTATGTGTTTTTTACGTCGAGAAATCCAAATCTTCATTTTTGTGGCCATAAAGTAAACCGGCCGGACATTTAATTTCGACTCATATTTTAATATTGCGCTCTCATTATGGTTATTATAGATTCAAATATCATTAAGGATTAATTGGATTTCGGTAAGTGTGGCTTTGTCGTCATTTGCAAAATCGCAACCACTTTAGTATTCCATAATTTAATAGAATTTGCATTTTCCATAACTAAATATTGAACATTATTTCCAGGGATCTCTTTTATACCGGTTTTGCATAAAAGCTGTCGATAATAGCAATTTGATAGGTATTTCTATACCGCAATCTAATACCTTGTATTGTTGGGTAAAAGGTATCTTTGTACCGGTATTACGTGGAGCGGAAAAGAGATTATACTTACTTAGTAAGAGGATAAACCGCCGCATCCCTATTAAGTTGTCTTCACATTGTATAATAAAATTATTGTTACTCTGTACCTACGGCTGTACCTTTATGTCCTCCGAGGAATATGGCGTTTTTCTTTTCATCCTGATATTTGAATGATTGTTTATTTATCTTCCATTTAATGTTAGCTTACACTAATATTTTAAAGAGGAAAGATTTTTGTATTTTTGTGTGTAGAATCGAATAAACTCAAACACTACTGGACCGATTTCAAAACTTCTTTCACTACCTATTAGAATGCCATATTATCCTTGAGTATCATTGATGAAGCCGGGGACCGCCCGCTAGTGTATTATATATTCATATTGGCAACTCAACAGGAGGATAAAACTTCAACAAATTCACGAAGATATCGTCTTCGAATAAAAGTGCTGTTTTAGGGGCTCATCAGTTGAAGTGTACCTACACAAGTGCGTCTGGAATCCGAGCCTGAAGCCTTCTCCAACAATCGCGCATCACTGATAACAGTCTCATGAGAGGATCGTCTTTGTATCTTCAACAGATTTAACTACAAAAGTCAACAGATTTGGGAATTGAATAAACACAATGATTTATTTGGATAAGATAAAGCTATTTGCTATTTTGATATAATGTAAACTTTCTACTTTTTATCTGTCTGAAAAAATGGACTTAGGTATTAATCAAATTACAATATTGTTACTCATATTGTATTTTTTAACCTCTCGACTCTATGGTTACCCTGTTTCTCCTTTGTAGGTAAATGCCTTTTATGCAATAATTCATGTATCATATTTATCACATTTTTGAACAATCTTCGTCTCAGGTACCGCTTTTGCACTGCCAGGTTATCAATTTCATCCCAGCTTCAAAGACTGAGCGTTTTGATTTGCATCTGATGTTTCACCCTAAATGGAAAATCTGTTATATAGGTATGCTTCTTTTGTTCGCCATGAACAAATTGGTCATCAGTATTAATAATAATATTATTCAGCAGTAATCAAAAACGAAATTGTTACTTAACGAAACCATCACTTCAATTCCATTTGAATATCCAATATTTGCAAAACATCGACTCAATATTATAAACATCTGTTGATATAATTAATAAAGCTGCCGTTCAGGAATGTATAAAATATTTATTTTAAATAAATCACGGAGCATATTCATTAACGCTATCATTTACCTGATTATTGTAAACATTGCTTTAATTGAAAACAATAAAATGTTCATTGTTTGGGTACAGAGCCCCTTAAAACATTTTGAGCAGTTAGATGCAGCATTTGAGGTGTCTCCTTGTGTTTTAGGAGGCCGGCGATGGATGAGTAGTTCATACAAACGTAATATTACCAAAATAATTTGTAAATCAAACACAATCATAAAGTAGTGTGTCTTTATTCCGATTGAATGGACACTGATTTAAACAAGAGTTATGAGATAAAATTGTTTTCAACAGAAATTTTAAATTCCTCATATCTCGTCTTTATATCATTGTCCTTTCAAAATATATATTTGGGAACATAGATAGTCTATAATCCAATCGAAATAAATACACACTACCTTAAGAATATGTTTGATTTACAAATTATTTTGGTATTACGTTTGTATGAACTACGCATACTCCGCCGGCCCCATAAGACAGTTGGTTCTAGCATAAACGATGCAGTTATAAACGCCTTGATTGACTCGTTGTCGCGATTGCTGAGGTTCTGGGTTCGATTCCCGGGTCGGTAATGGTATTATTGAGTTTTTATAGGAATTTCTTAGTTAGCAATCACGGAGTCTGGATGTGTGCCCGGTCGATGGCAATAGTCTCGCCTCCTATTACGTCGGACTTAAACATAACTGGCGAAATGTGCATGTACTAATAGGTACACCTCTGCCTAACCCTTAGGGGATTACAGGCGTGATGGTGTGTTATGTTGTTTTGTAAGTTATGACTAATGAATCCAGCTGTGTGTGACGTCAATCTATTTTGAACTCTTTGTCGAACTTTAAGAAGTAGGTAAAGTTGGTCAAATAAGGTAGTTGCTCAAGTACTCAGCTAATAGGCGAGACGACAAAAAAAAAGTAATTTGTCTGTCAGTTAGATTATCAGAAAATATTTGACCCGTATTTTTTCTTTTGTTACGTAAATCAAAATTGACGAAGATATGACGCTTTTAAAATTCTCAATACGTCATGCCTAGGTATAATTTTTAGCTAGTTCTGACGTCACGAGCCCCCACTCCCGAGTTTTGATGCGTTTTATCTTTGTCAATATTTATTGATTTACAAAAACAAAAAATACGTGTCCATTAATTTCCAATACTCTCACTGACGGACTAAATTAAATTTGCAATTTTTTGATACTGTCGTCATGCCTATTCATTAGTCACAAAAAAAGAATACCTTTATATATACTGAGTTTCTGAAATACCCAAACTTAATTAAATGATAAATAATTTTAAAATGTTGTCTTGCTGTCTGTATCTTCTTAACATTAATTTCTAAGACTTGGGTAGGTTTCTAGGACAAAGATATTACAATATCCTGTGGAAACAAATTGCCAGACAGGATCTACGTACCTAAGTACTTAATAAAATACAAACAATAATATTCCAGAACTTTACGAGACTTAATTTTGAACCTAATAATAAAGACAAGGCTCTCGTGACTACAGGTTATCATGAATTCTTAGACAATTTTACACACCGCTATATCTCTATGCCACATTTCATCCAGATCCTTTCAAGCCTTCTGGGGCGTGATTAAGTAACAAACATCCATCCATCCAAACTTTTGCATTTATAATAGAAGTGAGATAGTTTAAATTTCCGCAGATATTGGTGATATTTACGCTTGTTGCTATTTACACAGAGCTACAAAGATGCCAGTCGGGTTGCTGCAATTTGCAGTTGCAGTTGTACATACGTAAAGAACAATTAACTCACACTAGACAACTAAAGTGAACATAGATGCACACCGTACTACAATTAAAGATAGACAATAGAACAAGTCTAAAACAAAACTGATGACGAATAGCACAGAACGTAACATAGAGGTTGGGGGTGTGGTGATTGAATATGTCCATGAGTACCTAGTAACTGAAACATCTTATGAAGGGATCTATCCCTCTTGCACTTAAGCGGAAGCTCAATGGACATGTGCATTACTCACCCTCACTTACGGAGCGCAGACGTGGTCACTTAAAAATCGTCTCTTGGGGGTCTGCCAACGACCTATGGAGCGAAGTATACTGGGTATCAAACTAACGGACCGCGTCAGAAATTCCAAACTTCGCTCCAAAACCCAAATAGCTGATGTTGGCCTCACAGCTGTTAAGTTGAAGTGGAACTGGGCTGGTCACATCTGCCGCATGTCGGAGGAGCAATGGGCAAAAATTACCACTTAGTGGCAGGAAACGACAACGCGGCAGGCCCAGAAGGAGATGGCGGGATGAGCTAGACTCTTTCGCAAAGGATTGGCCTACAATCACACCAGATCGCGAAATATGGAAGGAGGGAAGGGAGGCCTTTGCCCTGCAGTGGGACTATATTTAGTAATAATAATAATAACGGTTGACATATGTCGGGCATGCCACCGGCCGGGAGAATCGATCCGAAACATTATTTCTGGGTGTTCTAGTCTGGCTAACGGATACTACTTGCATAGACGCAACCTCGTTGCCAGGATTATCCACCAGCAACTTGCTTTGAAGTACAACCTTGTGGAATCAGAAGAGCCACTAGAGAGGACTACCCCGACCGCAGCTCTCGAAGCCATGCTGGGGCTCCCACCGCTTCATCTGTTCATACAGCAGGAAGAGACGATGACGGCTGTACGCCTTAATACACTTCAACTCTGGGGTAAGAAAGAAACACAACACACCGCGGTACTGGAGGGATTCCACAACGAGTTCCCCCTGGCGAAAGCAATACACGATCGGATACCAAAACAATTCGTATTCGATAAGAAGTGCAAAATCCAGCTCCACGAGGATCACCGCTGCGAGGGATTAAACCCCGCGAAACTAAGGATCTTCACGGATGGATCTAAAACAGGTACTGGCTGGTTGTTTGCTGATGATACTTCCCTTATTTTTAAGATAAATAGACGGGCCCAGTATCTAGATGACGTGAATGATGCCCTACTTCAGGTCCATAATTGGTTCACAGCAAACAATTTAGTATTAAATGAAAAAAAAAACGAAATGCATAAGATTTGCTTTACCCAATGTTAAAAGTAGTGATTGTGAAATAATATTAAATAAAGAGAACCTTGAATTCGTAGATAAAACGGTTTTCCTGGGGATTACGCTTGATTCAAGGCTACAATGGGGTTCTCATTTAACATCCCTTGCGGCGCGTCTAAGTTCAGCAGCATATGCTATTAGAAAAATTCGTCAATTTACTGATGTAGATACCGCTAGACTGGTCTATTTTAGTTACTTTCATAGTATAATGTCTTATGGCATTTTGCTATGGGGACGGGCTGCAGATATTGAATCTATATTTATTCTGCAAAAAAGAGCCATCAGAGCCATATATAATCTTCGTAGGCGCGATTCTCTAAGGGAACTGTTTAAGGATATTGGCATCATGACAGTACATTGTCAGTACATCTACGAAAACATAATGTACGTCAGAAAAAATCTGCATCTTTTTGGTAAAAGAGGTGATAGACATAATTACAGTACTAGAAATAGGGACCAACTAGTTCAGCCAGGCTTCAGACTCGCTAAAGTGGACTCATCTTTCATGGGGTACTGTTTGAGATGCTATAATAAAATTCCACAAAGTATTCTTGAACTGAATGAGACGAAATTTAAAACATGCATCAAACGCACACTATGTAAGCAAGCTTATTACAAGTTGGGCGATTATATCGCAGATAAAAATGCGTGGCTCAATGCTGGTCCTGCTCCACATGGACAGGGGCGCATAAATTGATAGTATTAAATAGAATTGTTGGAGCTGCTGAAGATTGTACAACTGTCTTTGCATTGTATAGAATCAATCTCTAGTATTATATAATCGCACAGCCCATATTGTGTGAGTACTATGTACTAGAAAGCTATCATTCACTGAAATCCTACGTCTTTTCTTGACTTGAATGTGCCCTGGCGGTTGAAAGTATGTCACGCTCACTCTAATGTCTCGCTGATGGTGGCGCGTGTGTCGGATCATTCAGTTTCCTTCAAAATGGTTGAGTTGAATGGTGCTGATCCATGCGTCATGTTCGTGAACGGCCGCTGTCAGTTGTGACTGGTCAACTCTTAGTTGCCATGGCTTATTTGTATGTTTATTTTTGAATTGTATTTTTTGTTTTTACTATGGACACTTTTAACGTGCACATCTTGCTACATTGTTCTCACATAATATACCATCTCAACATGAATGATGTAACCAAGATTTTGTAACAATATTTTGATTTAAAAGAGTGTCCATGGAGTTTCTTGCCCATTCTTCTCCATAGAGATCTACGTTAGGGAATGGGCAACTACAGTACTTTCACAGTTTTTATATCTTGTGACTGGGACTGTAGCTACATTTAATTTTCATCTTTGTTTCGACAATTCAAAAGTACCTGTAACTGGCCTACTTGAAATAAATGCTTTGATTTTGATTTTAGAGTCGTCTCGGAGGATCTCAACATCCACATAGCCAAACCTCTGGGGGCCCACAACACGGTATTTCAGGCAGAATGCATGGGCATTTCCCTGGCGGCATCTGCTATCTTGGCCAGGAAGGTTGTGGACCACTCAATTCGTATACACTCAGACAGCATGGCTGTACTGCTAGCACTAAACAACCACACAGTCAACTCTGGGTTAGTACACGAGTGTCACCAACGCCTGAACCAGGTTGGTAATCTCAATAATATAACCATCCAATGGATTAAGGGACACAGCGATTCCCGTGGCAATGATGCGGCGGACGAACTCGCTAGAAGGGGATCGAGCATGGCAGCGGTGGGACCCGAACCTATCCTACCACTCCCTTTCGGATGCCTACGCACACTGGTAAGGAACCGAACTAGTGAACAACACCACAAGCTATGGCTAGACCACGGCGAGTGCAGGCAGGCCAAGGAAGCACTTCTTACTATCGACGGCCACTTCACCAAACGCGTGCTTCGGTTGACCAAACCGCAGCTGCGCACAGTTACAGCCGCCATTACTGGACACGGCTCTTTTAATAAACACCTCTTTGTCATAGGAGTCACGGACAGCCAACTGTGCTGTGCCTGCATGGAGGAAGACGAGACAGCAGCCCACGTGCTTTTGCACTGCCCAGTGGTTGCAACATACAGGGCAAAGTACTTCGGTAACCCAGGTACTCTCCGCGAGATCGTCAGCAACACCAAGGCGCTGCTGGCCTTTCTCGGGGAGTTAGGGTGGATCGAATAAATTTCCCACCCGTAGGCAAAATACGCACTTTGACGTGGAGTTGGGGACACCAGCCCGCTATACAAAACATTACAATACAATCAGAACAGCCATACTATAAGCATGCGCACGACCCAGTTATCGATAATGATAATATCACGTTGTTTTGGGATCGACCTATCACCACTGACAGGACTGTTGTTGCCAATAGGCCTGACATTGTGGTGATAGATCGATTGGATCGTCGCACAATGATTGTTGATATACCGGTCCCACATGACGAGAACCTCGTGAAAGCAGAGAAAGATAAACAATTCAAATATCTAGATCTGGCTCGCGAGGTTGTCGACTTGTGGGACGTGAATACAGCAGTCAATTTGCCGATAGTCGTGTCGGCCAATGGCTTAATAGCCAAGAGCCTCGACCAACATCTGAGGAGCCTCTCGCTTGGCAGCTGGATCAAGGGCTTGATTCAGAAAGCAGTACTTCTGGACACGGCACGTATTGTTAGAAGGTTCCTCTCTTAAGAGCCCTGTCCACCGGCAGCTCGGACCCTGTTCCCAGCGCTGGTGGGTTACTTAATGTTTTTTTTTATAGTGTTTTATAAAAAAAAAAAAAAAATGTAAAATAATGAATAAAGGAAATAATTATAACAGAACAAGTACTTACTTAACTGTCTGTCTCGTTCCCACATGGTTAAAGTTTTAATTACCATTTCAGACACAGGACGAAGAAAATGCGAGTCTCAATTACATTACCCAGCCATCGTATGGAAAAAGCTGGTACCACCAAATGAGGCAATTAGTTTTCAAATTAGTGGGCACATAAGAGTAAATTAAGCTGAACTCAGAAGATTTTGAAACATCAGTGGTGGTGACGTGGCTGAAATGTTTAATTACTTAGAAAATTAATTTGGAAGAAAGTACAAAGTAGTGTTGTGCTAAGTAATTTTCATATAAATTGCTGAATTAATATATATTTTAGGGCGTTTATGTAACTAAAAATTGTTTAATTTTCTTGCAAACCACGATTATCACGATTAAAAATAAAATGCCCGTTAAGGTGAGAGAGTACAGCCAATTTAAAAAATTGCACATTCACCCTATTATCATCATAAAATCGGGAACTCAAAACACATAGTAAACATGATAAATATCCGGTTTTCAGTTTTAATGATAATCATATAAGAGTTTATTATACTATATATTTTACAGTTAAAACCCGTTTTTAGTTAAAACGCGTTTTCCTTAAAGTTAAAACTAGTTTTTAACTAGCTGTTAAAACTGTTTCATTTTATGTATGTTTCTCAATGCTTGTTTATTTGATTATTTTAATTACTTTAAATTCATATTTTTTTGACGAGTTTTAACTGTAACATAGGTATATAAATCTGAGATCGCCAATTTGCCTGGATCTCACTCAGATACAGTCAGTCTATTTAACGTCCTCACCAGGGACGCCTAAACCGAGGCTCTTACCCCACAGGGGGTGCCCTTAGAGCGCTGACGCTTAGTTTGTTTTATTATAATAATAATAAATCCTTTATTTTCAGGCTACTTTGGCCCATAGATACCTTAGCATAGGACCTTACAGACTAACATATATATTATAATGAACTTAAAACTATGTTAGTAAAACACACTTGACTCGAGCACTGTCTTTGTGCCCCTGGCTGGAGGCCTTACACTCAAGGCACCCACAGGATAGTCCAGTTAAGCATATATCAGCCACATAGGTTGGTTGTGAAATGCCATGTCAAAAATAAAACAAAGCCAGTTTGCTCGGCTTGGAGCAATCGTTGTGATCAATGCATATACCTTCTGCCTAGAAAGAACAGTCCTTTGCTCTACAGTGAGATATAAATAGATTGGTATTGAGTTAAGTGAGAACTGAGTTTGTTTCGGTTTTTCTTCTCAGATTAGTCAGGTACGAAACAACGGCCCCATCTAGTTTTAAAAAATTACGTGTAAAAGTGTTTGTAAAAACCTACTTGCAAAATAAACATCATTAATTATCATTATTGTTTTTTCACACAAACAATGAACGGTCGTCATTACATCCGTGGAATTAAATAAGAAGGCACAGTTTTCACCCAACAGAGTTGTAAAAAACAGTGAAATGAACTAACAGTCTGCACTTGTTGCTAACTGTGACTTTGAGTGATACTGTTGCAATTAAAGTTAGTAAGTATGTGCGTAGGAACTTGAGTTCAAATTGGGTAAGTCCATAATATTTATCTATTTGCGAACTTCGGTCCTCTAGCGTGACTGCTGAGCAAGAGAGAGAGAGAGAGATCCTGGGTTCGATTTCAGGGTCCAGCAAAGTATTAATGGGTTTTACAACATCACAATAGATAACAGGACACAGGACGACAGGGAGACACAGGGTACAGGAGATAGATCTGATAGACAGACAGGATCAACGTGATTCTTACCTCTTCTTACCTTTAAGGAGAAGATACATCTAAGTTTAACCACATGTGACCGACTGCACCTAGTTGTTGCCGGCTAAAACTAGGTGAGGCCGCACTTCGGGTTTTAGCCGTAACATATACATTGATTGATTTACATTTTCTCATCTCTGAGCCTAAACTCAAAACTCAATACTCGCCGCCGTCCTTCCCAAAACCACTTAATCCTCTATAAAGTCCAGCATCACATAAAACGAACAATAACTTAAAACCCGAAGTGCGGCTTCACCTAGTTGTAGCCGGCTAAAACTAGGTGAAGCCGCACTTCGGGTTTTAGCCGTAACATATACATTAACGAAAGCATTAATTTTCTTTACATTTTCTCATCTCTGAACCTAAAATCAAAACTCAATACTCGCCGCCGTCCTTCCCAAAACAACTTAATCCTCTATAAAGTCCAGCATCACATAAAACGAACAATAACTTAAGGAGTCATAGTCTCCCAAACGACGTAATCTTATTGGAGCCATTAAAGTCTCCGGCTTGAAACTTAATGTCTGAAAAAACACGTAATTTGAATAAGTGGGGTGTAAAAGCTTTACACAATGGCCCAGACTGGCCCACCTCGACAATAAATCGCTTAACGAGCGAGTTGTCTATGGAGCAATTTGTAAACATAATAATCCTCCTTTCACATTTCCGCTATTAATTGTAGCCTAATTGCATGAACGAATCGCTGTTTTGGGATATAGCGAGTGAACGATTCTTTTTTGTTGTATTATTTAACTTCACTTTAAATATTTTCGAGTTTAAATGTGGCTGTTTTTGTGCTCATTTATCCAATGAGGTGATTTATTTGTATTTATTTAAAGTTTTCGCAGTAACTGGGGTTGGTTTAGTAATTTATTTATTATTTCAAATACTAAGTCCTCCGTTTTAATCTTACGGAATCGAAACGACACGGTTGCTTCTGTTAATGGTATACAAAGATCATAATAAAAGAATAAAGTAAACAGAAACGCTTATTAAAAGCGCTTTGTGAAAGAAGATAGCAACGAATTGTGAAAAATATATTTTGCTCTGAGTTTTTATCTAATTAGGTACCGACAACCAATTTCTTTTTTTAAACGATAGATCATTTTTTTTTCTAATAATAAGTAAGTACCTTATTGCTTACTAATAAAAAGTACCTAAGTACTTAGGTACTTACTTACTACCAAAAATAAACGATCGCAATTTCAAGAGTTATAAAAACTTTATTTTCGTGATTTTTAACGAGATAAGTACAAACAAGTAGGTAGGTACAATATTATTTATGTTATAAAAATATTGACTTTAATATGAGGAGGTTATTTGACGTTATCAAAAGAACTCTGTATGTGGAGCGAATACGTTTATGAATCGTGTTCCTGATCCCTGTGTATCGGCCGTATTCGCCGATGTGTTTGCTTTTCATTTGAAATTCCTGGAAAAATTCCAAATTGCTCAAATATGACGGGTGAAATATATGTATTTATTCAATGCGCAAGTTCAGATTAATCCGTAATAATACTTTCTTAAGTCAATAGCACCTGGCTTCTTGTGGTTTATGGAGACCCATTACCACCATGGTATAAAGGGTGGGGTTTTATGTACTTAGGTATATTTTCGCTAATAAGTACCCATTTTCTACAACCATTTTTGTTTGCTCTGGTACTCCGTGTCCCACTGCTGGGCAAAGGGCCTCTCCTTTCTCCTTCCATACGTCTCTACCCTGTGCAATTTTTTTGCTGCCGGGGTCGATCAACCTCGACGGCCTGTCCTTCCTCAGGCGTTCAGTTCGTTGCGATGTTTGCCCGTCTTTTCGGGTGCGGATGCATCTGTGCGACGTGGCCTGCCCACTCCCACTTCAGCCTGGCTGCTTTTTCTCCAACATCAGCTACTTGAGTTATAAATCGACAATCATTAGCAACACGAAACTCCATAACCATGAGAAACTTTGCCTTTAACCAATAAGAAAAGATTAGTTTTAGCCATGTCAGTCAAATAAAATTTCTTTGCGCCATGCCATCTTTCAAATAACAATCATCTTTACCTACAGTCCTTTCAAAAATATTTTACTTCTGACTTTGCATCGCTGTCAAAATCACAGTGATCTTTATCGTCAAAGCAGTAAGGTTGCTGTACGATTGCTGTCACTGTTAATACTTGTCAAAGTTACAATAATCTTTAAGGTCGTAAAAATAAGGTTACTATTGGTTGTTGCTATCAGAGGTAAATTAATTGTTGAAGGCCTGTACGTCTAACGGAACTCAGTGGATCTCAACGAACCACGAAACTCAAGAACGCGAGTAATCTTATATTCCACGTTCGTATTTCATTCGTTAATTAAAGATTTCAAAGTCTTGAACGCAATTAAGTAATTTAGTCACATAAGATGGCGCGGACATTATTCGGATCACGTAACCTTCTTCATAACTTCAAGTTGGATGTTTGTGCCTTTATTAAATTAACCCTGAAAACACACTTGGTGAATTTGACGGGTTAATCAAAAATGTTGTCGAACGTTTTCTAAGCGCTTTATTTAAGACTAGCTTTTGCTCGCAGCTTCGCTCCCGTTTTGTTTGGAAATTAAACCAAGGTAACGTTAAATGTACCGTATGACACTCGGGAATAACGTAGTATCCAGTTAGTGAATGAATTTTCGGAATCGTATTAGGAGTCCCGATGATTATCCCCTACACACAAACTTACAAATATTTTACCTCTTTTTAATATTAGTAATTGATTTATTGTCGTCATTATTGGATAGACCAACGAGCTTAAAAAGGTGGCTAGGTCAGACTGGATACAGAAGGCGGGTATGAAGACATGGTGTTGAGCCACTGCTTAGGAGAAACCTATGTCTAGCAGTAAACAGTGATTAGGGCTATGTTTATTGATAGGCATGACGACAGTATCAAAAAATTGCAAATCTATTTAGTCCGTCAGTTAGAATATTGGAAATTAATGGACACGTATTTTTTGTTTTTGTAAATCAATGTATATTGAAAAAGATAAAACACATCAAAACTCGGGAGTGGGGGCTCGTGACGTCAGAACTAGGTAAAAATTATACCTAGGCGTGACGTATTGAGAATTTTAAAAGCGTCATAACTTCGTCAATTTTGGTTTACGTAACAAAAGAAAAAACACGGGTCACATATATTTTGACAATCTAACTGACGGACTAATTAGTTTTTTTTTGTCGTCTCGCCTATTGTCGACTTTGAATACTAACTTTAAATAGAATATTGGCCTATGAGCGAACTTCGAGCCAACGAAATCGGCCGTGATTAGCACATCTAATATTCTAAATCACGTTCACGAGCTGCCAAAGTCACCATTGCTGAGGAATATTGACACTGTCTTCTCGTGAACACAGTTTATAATTATGTGCCGTTCAGCTGATCGTGTTCAGATTAATTAATTTATCTACATAAGAAAAAATACCATTGAAAGTTTCGTAATTGTCTGTAATTCTGTTCATATAAGACCTTTCCTTTTCAGCTGTTATTTATTTTATTTAACAATTTATGTACACACTAAATATAAAGAAAAGTAGAAAGGAACAGAAAATAGGTACAAAGGTGATGCTTATTTCTAAAGAAATCTTTTCCAGCATACCTGCGAAAGGGGATACTAAAAAAGAGATGTAGACATAGTGTGTTAACAAAAAGAAAAGAAAATGGAATACATCAAACAGATATCTATTTTAGATATAATATACAATATATTCATACCTACTCATAAATACAAAGAAAAACATAAATAAAACAATACTATAAATACAATACAAAACGCTACGCGTTATATACAAAACGCTAATTAATAATTTTAAAAGCAACTGTATTCATCATAATAGATAGTTAAAATAAATAAATAAATAAAAATAAAAAAATATCGCTGGACATTACACACAGCGCCATCTAGTGCCACACTAAGCAACGAGGCTTGTGTCGTGGACACCAGATAGTTGATATACTACATAGATACTTTTTGTTTGTAAATACATACTTATTATACATATAAACATCCATGACTCGGAAACAAATGCCCATGCTCATCACACAAACATTTGCTCCAACCGGGATTCGAACCCGGGACCCTAAGAACGTAAGGCAGCCTCACTACCGCTGCGCCATTCGGGTCGTCAAAAAATGTTTAAGCTGTTTATAATTTACAACATCACCGCACTATTTAGCTATTTATTTAACAGAAAGCAGTCTTTTTGCAACAACAGTATTAACCTGGGTATATTAAGCTGCTATATAAGCTCGATCTACATTGCAACTACGAGTAGCGAGGGAATCAAAATGAAATGTATTTCTATGAAGTGATTCTAACATTTACCGACATAGTTTTCACAAATATTTTCATTGCTATGACTTTTAATGTGCCAGTAGTAATTTCTTGCATAGTCCGAGTTTAGCTTTCATAAGCGTAGGAATTTTAAATTAATCTATGTCATTGTTAATGTACTCGTATTTAGGAGCTCGTGGCTAAAGAGGAGCTCGTAGCTCAATAATAATGCCGCCCATTTCGATCGATTTTTCGAGTGATTACTTGTATTGGTAAAGGTATTATTCCTTAAAGTCCGTTTTTTAAAAATTCGCAGTAAAAGTTTCCCCTTATAGGTAATCAATAAATATTATATCCATCCCGTTCAAAACTCAAACTACTCGTCATTTATTTACAAACTAAATTCATTAAATTGTGTAACTTCTCTTTCAAAATATAATATTCAAACACCTGTTTGTGTTGGAGCTCGTGGCTAAATAATACGAGTAACAGCCGCTCGGGTCGATCTTTAGGTTAAGCCTAGCGTGCCTAGTTTGGTTTGTAGATAGGTCCTACCTGTCTCCAGTCTTACCAAAGGATATCGTATTACTCCTGGGTAGTACTAACTGGGTTGTGGAGGTCAGATAGGCATACGCTCCATGTAAAATATTGGTATTCAGGTGTATCTGGTTAGACTGGAAGCCGACCCCAACATAATTAGGAAAAAGCGGACAGATGATAAAATGTCGTTGTTTATATTTCAATTACATTCAAACACGTGCAGGATATTTTATTTACATCCGCAGATTTGCAAGCTCACGACTGTCACAGCCGTAATATTAATGAAATTGGTACACAATCTCTTTGCGGGAACGCGACACTAATTAAATTAAAATATATCTCACACTGACGCGACAAAATTTATGTGATGCCAATTTTGTCGCGCCGGTAGGTACCTATGAGGGACGCACGTTCCCCGAAAACCGTGTTTGAAGTTTCGTCTAATGTGTGCATAATGAAACGCCGCTACAGAAACTTTGAGTACTTAAACTAAATGAACTTTGCATAATAACTTCGCTGAACTGGATTTTCCTTAAGTGCCATGAATTAATCAGCACCTGACTTCCATCCTGTATTGTCTTTCAACGCCTCTGAGGAAAACCTAACCAGGTTATGTTATTGGTTTTCTGAACTCACAAAACTTAACTACCTCTGGAGATGTACACATTAGTTCGATTAGATTAGTTTTGCCATTAAAGTGAATAATATGTTAGACGGCTAATTAGATCCTTATAACCAATACAGAAGGTACAGACAACAAAAAGTACTGTAGAAAGTTTTTAATGGACTCTGTTTAAATATACATGGCAGAGTTTCTATTTGAATCCCGAAAAAGGTCCTCGTACGAGCTGTGTACTCTCCGATACAAATTGTCCCAAGTCAACATACCCACCGTTAGATTTTGGATCCTTTACGGTAGTCAAAGCTCAGGCCATATTCTCAATGAATGACTTTCACACAAAAATAAATCTCCGAAAAGGTATTTCGATTTTTAAAATACGAAACACCACCGAACACAAAAGGAACCTATAAATATCTGTAAAAAAAAAACATCAAAGCATAGTAACCAAATACCTTTGTGAAAATCAGAAGAGCCGTGTCAATACGGGTCACGTTTTATGAAAAGAGCTCCGATTACTTTTGATTTTCACACTGGCACGTAAACCTTAACTCTAAAAGCCTCTTCACATCACATAAGTTCATATTATAATAATAAGATAATGAATTAAGTCTGTCTGGCAGAGAGCCTTGTCTATGCTCACTTTGCACAATTCATAGATTACGTCTGATATTAAATATAAAACGAACGCTTTGAGTTCAGCCAGCATGAATTAGTACAGATAGTTCAGGGCTGAGTACATAGATAAGCTATCCGGTGAAAGCCTTACAGTTTTACTACTTTGGAATCCGGGATTTCGTTCTTTGGTGTTTTGATAAGTGGCTAGAACGATGACTGTTTTGAAAAGGTTATCTTGGTAGTGCTGCTAAATTTTAGTGCTATTGTCGGCGGTGTAATACCTACGCATTGATGCAATTTCTTTCATACGGTAAAATAATTTCTATAGAAGTTTTGAATTGTGGTTTTAGAGAAACGATTACTTTCATAATGAATTAGTATTGCAGTTAGCGTATGATTATTTTGATTAATTCCAAGACCGTTGAGCTATAATAACTCTTACCAATGCATCGTTTGCCTAGCCTTTTTCCAAGTTTATTGCGGTCAGCTTCCAGTCTAACCGAATGCAGCTGCATACCAATATTTAACATGGAGATATAATTACCAATAATTGTCACAAATCTATTTAAAATTTTAATCCTGTAAATTTACAAAAAACTGAACATTTGTTTTTTTAATGTACCCATTCATATTCATGAATAAAATGATTCTTAAAATTGTAAAATACAGAGTTAAGATATTTCAAAATGCAGTTTAACATTCCGACGCAAATTAAACCATGTGAATACAACCAAGTTATAGTTCTCTATATTAAGTCTACAGGAAGGAACGTAAATCTTTGACTTTGATTACAACGTGAACTAAAGCCATCTGCAAAGCGTGTCTCCCTAGGCACAATTCTATGAAGGCACTCAATCTACCTATAGAATTTCGGAACATCTCACGTATAGGCAGTCTGTCTGTTCATCTACGTTCAATAATTGAGAAATTCTGGTACAGGTTATGTATTTGGTGGTAGAATTTACCTACCTAATATGTGTGTGGTTGTTTAGTAACCTGGAGGGTTAATGGACCTATCCAGTGTACTGTTAGTTGATATTTAGGTACCTATGTGGTACTTATTTTGTAACTAGTTTTTTTTTGTGATTCCTTTCTCCAACATTCTGTTGATCTGCGAAATGCCACATATAATGAAATAGGATCGATAGCGTATAAATACATAGCAAATAAATATAATTATATTCTATTCTACACAACATTAACATCACGCCTGTAAACCCCAAAGGGTTAGGCAGAGCTGTATCTAATAGTACACCCACATTTCGCCAGTTATGTTTAAGTTCCATGTAATAGGGGGCGAGTCTATTGCCATCAACCGGTCACAGATCCAGACTCTGTGGCTCATCATCTGCCTAGCCTTTTCCCAAGTTTTTATTGGGGTCGGCTTCCAGTCTAACCGGATGCAGCTGAATACCAGTATTTTAGAAGAAGCGACTGCCTATCTGACCTCCACAACCCAGTTAGTACTGGGTAATACCCCTTGGTAAGACTGGTTGTCAGACTTTTTGGGCCACTGACTACCTGTAACGACTGTCAAAGATCACAAATGACAGCCGGGACCAACTGCTTAACGTGCTTTCCGAGGCACGGAGAAAACTCGGTATGTAATGGGTGGTCACCCATCCACAGACCAACCTAGGCAAGCACGGCTTAACCTAAAGATCGACCCGAGCGGCTGTTATTATTTAGCCACGAGCTCCTCCATCCAGACTCTGTGGCTGCTACTGAGAAATTACTGATGGAATAACCCATTAACACTCTGCCCGACCTGGTAGACCCCCAGGACCTAATCTATACCATTGCTATGCTGATAGAAAAAAAGTCACTCCAAGCTCCTGAAAACTCATAGATTACCCATAATCCTCTAGAAGTTACAAACAGATAGGTACTTATTTATCTATTTACTGACTGTAATTAGATTAATGAAGCCTATTAGTAGTTCATTAGTAATCAGGAAGATACTAAACATGAAACGTGTCAATATCTATTGGCAGGACTCCAAGTTTTGAACTAACAAAAAAACCGTTGGTCGCACAAACGAAATGTAATTTAAGAAACTGTCCCAGTCATTCGCATGAAATCTAGATTTAACAGGAACAAAGTGAAAAAAGCTTCTAATGGATTTCATTGAATCCATTGGAAGTTTCTTAGCTTTGAGATAACTTTCACAAAGAAGATAGAATAATGAAAATATTTACTAAAGACTTAAAAGTTTAGCAGATCAACAACTTCATCCTGTTATAAGTAATATCACATTTTGTTCTTCAATTACTTTAATGTTATAAGTAACATTAAAGTAATTGAAGATACGTTTTTGAATGCATGTTTGAAGCTACACTTTGATCTAAGGATCAAAGTGTAGCTTCAAACATGCTTTTTATTTTGTTTTAACCTCTCTATCGCGACGGACCACACTTGTTGCACGCGGTGTTCTTCAATAGAGCGCGGGAGACCACATGTGTTGCTAGCGTCTGTTTGAAGATATTTAAAAAAAAAAAACGAATAAAACGTGTGGTGTAAGTCTGTGTTAGGGTTTATTTCCAATGTCTATAACATTTCCAAACGAAATACCAAAAGTCCCAGCTCTATTCCATTGACAATGTCAAATAATATAAACAAACATTCCGCGCCATTTCTTGCGTCATCGTGTTATCGTTAGCGTCACATTTCAAGTGGTTGCGAGCTACGAATTTGTTATTGTAATATAGTGTTATACCTTTAAATGTTCGTGAGAAGTTCAACATCAATAAAGTTTATTTTGGGTTTGGCCGCAGTCGGGTAAAAAAATAATTAAATTATTTTTTCAATACAATTTTGCTCCAGTTTTTAAGATCGGTCCCTAATTGAATAAAATTAAGTTCTTTGTGAACAAACATTTTTAAACAACACAATAACGTTGAAAGACGTCTCAAGAAGAACATCGCCTGAATAATAGTTGCTATTCTTCGAAGAAATAACAAATTGAACGACAGCCACATGTACACTTATAAGTAGATCTTAAAACACGAGACATTGGGTTGAAATTCACAAAGCTGCGTAATTTTCAAGAGAATTCAGGCATTATAAGCAACGAATCGTACAAAACCCCGACAAAATGGAGTTTAGAGTGCAAATTGAATGACAAAAGCTTGCTCCGTCAAATCAAGATGGAGAATGGTGTCAGTTGTGTCTTAATGCAGTTGATGAAATTGCTTTGGAAAAAACGTCCCAACGCTAATTTGGAAACTGGCACCCGAAGAAAAATGCTCAAGTAACAAACGAGCGCCCGATTTCACTCCGCCAGATTACAGCTATGTCTGAAAAATTGCATTAGCCAAAATGACTTGAGTCGCTATTTTCTCTTATTTTATTTTATCAAAAACGAAGAACAACATAACTTATTAAAACATCACGCCTGTAATCCCCAAGGGTTAGGCAGAGGTGTACCCAATTATAGTAAGTACACCCACATTTCGCCAGTTATGTTTAATTTCCATGTAATGGGGGGCGAGCGTATTGTCTTCAACCGGGCACAGATCCAGACTACGAAATTCCTGATTGAAAAATTCAATAACACTTTGCCCAACTTGGGAATCGAAACCAGTTCCTCATGCTCAGCCGTCGCGCCCAGCCCTTCGGGGATTACAGGCGTAGTGTTATGTTATTATTTTCACAGTTAAATACAAACCGAAAAACATGCCATGACGGTACTTAACTTATAACTTACTTTATTATATTACTTACGTCATCGTAATCGGGGGGCACGGCAGTGCCCCCGCCAAGTCGAGCGCGAAGCAAGCACTGCCGTACCATCCTTTACTGGAACCATTTCGCCGCATTTTCAGGCCCCTATTAGAGAACTTCTAGAAAAGACCAGAACGCAGAAATTTTTTTTCGTCATCCAGTAATTTACAATTACATACTTAAAATCCAAAATTTCAAGTCTGTAGGTCATTTAGTTCCGAAGTTAAGCGAAAGCAAAGTTTCGCATTTATGACACTCACTCACTCACTCATGATCATCAGAATAGAACTAGTACTTCCAATAAACTCAGAGAGCTGAAATTTGATACAGAGTTAGGGTTTAATAATGGCCACATAAAGGGAAAACTATAAAACTAGGATAATCGAAGATCTGGAGTACCTGGTGACCCTGATTAGAAAACACAAGAGCCCAACCAAACTATTAGAGATCGACATACCGCCTTTACAAAAAATATTCAACTTGGTGGGCCGCTTTATTTGATGTCAAAAATCGAAGGTCTAAATCTTCAGCTGGTCTCAACTGTATTAGAGATATGGTAATGCCCCCTTCGACTATTGGTACATAAAAAAATCGACTGTCATTGCAAAAATCCAGCGTAGTGGGACACATCTTCTAATCTAATTTAATCTAGCCTATAGCGTCCCACTGCTGGGCGAATGCCTCCCGTTCTGCTTTTAATACGCATATAAATAAAATTAAAGGAAAATTCTGGATAAGACTAGACTGGCTTTTATACTTATACTTACAAGTTTACAAGAAGAAATAGTCGAACGATTAACTTTATTCTACTCGAACATTACACAAATTAAATAAACGAATTACACTAAAATATTAATTTCGCTCAAAATTTGGTCAAAATATAATGCATTGGCGGTGATACCCGCACACGTCGCTAGATAGCGCTGACTGTATTTTAAAATGCGCTTACGTTTGTTTTTCCGATAACCTTATATGGCAAAGTGGCAACCGGCCGCGTTACAGTCGTTTACGACATTCTTCTACTGCGCTTGAAAACGTTTGCTAGGGATTAGGAGGGATTATTTGCATTTCGTTGATTTCGCTTATTATTTCGTGAGGTTTGCTAAGGTTAATTAACAGGTTGTTATTATAACAATTCGAAGATTTGAATAGGTTAGGAATTTTATGATTAGTGACGGATTACTGATTAATCTGAGATCATACCAATGGATTGGTTAATCTGAGGTCATACCCCGGGCATACGTGTACAGAGAATGAATAAAGTAAATACGAAAAACTGTTGCTACTGTACAAGAATCAGAACCGGAAAAAAAGAAAAGAAAGATTTGTAATAATAAAATAAAATAAAAAATAAAAAAACTGTGTCAAATAAGAAAATCTAATAAAATAAATCAATATGCCCACGTTTCTACAAAAAGAAGTGAAATCCCACCAAAAGCATTCTGTAAAAAACTAGCCAAGTCCCATCGAGACTTGGCTAGTTTTTATAGAATGTTTTTGGTGGGATTTCACTTCTTATAACTCAACATTAACTATAATAATAAAGAAATCGCAGTAAGGAACCTTAGACTTGGCACGACTTTGTCTAGATTTCATTACTTTTTAGAGATAAACAAGCAGCTCCATCGAGACTTGGCTAGTTTTTTACAGAATGTTTTTGGTGGGATGTATTTATACAGGGTTAGTTTTCAATGACCAGCCAAAATCTAAAATTAAGATCTAGTTATCAAACCAAAAGTGTATTTTAAATATTATTGTCGAAAATATAAAATAAAATAGTAGCATTCATTTGAAAATGTCTTAAAAAATTCCTAAATCATAAACCTAGTGGGAATCAATGCACTTGTGTGCGTGCATGCACCGCCAAATTGATGTGTGTGCTAATTGCCACCTGACTAGTTTGTTAAATTGAATTGTGCTGTTGCAATATCCACACGTTCCCTTTTTACCCGACTGCGCGACGCAAAGGAGGGTAATGTGTTTATCAGTCTATGTATGTATGTTTGTTTATATGTGGCGTTCTAGAGACCAAATGCGTAGGCCGATTTTGATAATTCTTACGTCAATCGATTCGTCTTAACCTTGCGAGTGTCACTAAAGATATAACAGTAATCAAAATTCACCACCATAGCGACAACCAGACGCCACATTGTCAAATTGAAAAAAAAAAAAGTTGATGAACTACGAGTAAGTCAAGTGGGGTGTCGTTGAATAGGTATTTTAAAATCATCTTTAGGTTCCTTTTATCATTTTTCATTATAAATAATAGTTTAGGATATATAACGATTTAAAGTTGTTTAACAAAGCAATAATTCTCGCTAATTCTTACTTATTGACAAAAAAACAGTGAAAAAGCATGAAAAACAAATATTTTTGGTAAAAAAATAACTTTTATACATCGCCAAGTCGCCGAGAAAAAAAAGTTTACCACCAAGCTCGATAGATGGCGTTGTACATTTGATGCACGTTTCTGAATCGCGGTGTTAAGATTCTCCGCGTCTACTAAACCGAAAGATGTATATGTTTCTGATGATCCTAACAAAACTGGAGGAATCGTTAAATATTTAACAATCGGTTTAGGATCACGAGTTATGCTACGAAGAAATTTGAATGTTACCCATGGTCTTGTTAACGGAGCAATGGATGTTATAAGGACAATTGAGTGGCCAGCTCTTCGGAGGGACCAATTGGAACCCGGAGAATTGCCACAGGCTGTTTATATAGAATTTGACGACAAAGCAATTAAAAACAATGTTCCTGGAGTAGGAGTCAGAATCGAACCATCGACGACAGAATTCGATGCACTTCGCGGACAGGGTAAAATAGAGCGAAGAATGTTGCCATTGATATTGTGCTGGGGTGTAACTATACACAAGCTCCAAGAAACTACTTTGGACCGAGCTGTGGTTGACTTAAGTTCACGCATTTTTGCTAAAGGTCAAGCATATGTAGCTTTGAGCCGAGTTAGGTCTCTAGAGGGACTAATCATCAGTAGTTTAGACCACCGCAAGTTACGTAATAATCCCCACGATATTAACTCCCTCAATGAAATGACTAGATTGCGAAATTTACCATCTTATAACGAAGTCAATGAATCGTAACTAAAAAGTATAAAATAAAAAAATAATAATTTAAAGAAAAACAAAAAACCCGACTGCGTAAAAAATAATTTTAAAAAATACGTGAAAGAATTAACTTAAATAAAAACTAAAAAGAAAGAAACAAGCCCAGTAGTTCAGAATTCTGTTAAGTAATACTAAATAACACAATTGAAATAGTTTTATAATCGATACACACATAAAACAAATCATAAATTCTAATGCAGAACAAAACGACTCACAGTCGGGGCCCCTTGGAAGATTTGATTGGTAAAATTTAAGTTAAATTAATATTTTTTAGTGGTGGACAAAAATGAAATTTTATTTAAAAAAAAGTTGTTTTTTTTTTCATTATATCGAAAATATTATCGATTCTAAGCCATTTCTGAAAATTTGGCCGGTCATTGAAAACTAACCCTGTATAGACTGGAACTCCATAGTAATAACCCATATGAAAGTGGAATGACTGCCAGTTTGGTTGGTCAGGAGAGCACTGAACGTTACAAACTGACGATTATGCTTATCGTCAGGAACGATGGTACGCACCGACGGTCGGTCGAGCACTAAAACCAGCATAAGGCTTGAAATAGTGATACGCTGACAGTCGGTCGCGCAATTTGAACTTTATTTCTTGACTGGCGTACGCGACCGACGGTCAGCGCGACAATAATTCAAGTCTAAAAGAATGACTCATGAAAAACGGATTGCTTATATTATTTACAATAGAATATTCTGGTAAATGTCCTGGGTCTTTACTAACTGGGTTGAAGAGGTCAAATAGTGAGTCGATTCATGTAAAATACTGGTATTTAGTTCAGCTGCAACCAGTTAGACTGGAAGTGGACCCCAACATAGTTGGTAAAAGGCTAGGCAGATGATGAAGTCATCTCACTGTAGAACAAGGTAGGAATGATCTGCCAAGTTGTTCGGTCTTTCTTGAGGCTTTCTGAAAAGATAGCCCGAAAGACTGGAGGATCGGGTCGGTTCTGCGGTTAGGTCATCGATCTCCTCGTCTCTTTTCCCTGACCAAGACTTTCTCCAGACTGCCAGCGGGTTTTCGTATGAGGTACGAGTAGTCGAAGCAGCGCACGCAAGTCGAATTTGGAACTATGGTGGAGAGGTGCTTTTGGATGTTCAATTCCTTGGGTAGGAGGTCATTGGCACAGTATGAATATACAATAGATATTATATTTGACAAAAAATTACCCAAATTAAATAAAAAAGCTTCCCAACAAATTCACGATGTACTAAACCCACGTAGCTCTTATTGACTTGGGACTACATTTAACTTATTGGCTGGGGACCTGAACTCTTGCCAACTCCTAAACAATCCGTTGAAAACGTTTGCGGTACAAAATTGTGTACTTAACCGATACCTAACTAGGTACGTGTATAATGTACGAAACGACCTCTATTTGTTACAATTTTTGTTTGAATCGACAGTTTTCAGCAGAATTTACCACTAACGTTCAAAAATCGTCGGAGGGCTTAAGGCTAGGTTTACACTAGGCTCAGTCCTTGTTTTTGGAATCGGTATCATGCATGTCCACTGCAGGGTTGAAAATGAAAACGAAACTGCATCCGCTTCGATGTTTTTGATCAATAAAAAAACAGCCTTTTTTTACAAATTCAGTATCTTTGCATCCGAGTCGGATGATTACTTTAGGAACATAGAGTTCGAATGAAACCTATATTTCATGTTAATTTCCGGTCAGATGTATTGTTTGCTTAAAGTTCCGTTGTATTTAAAAAACAAGAACGGTTTTGCAAACAAATTCTTAGTATTTGTTTAAAACAAAACGCTTTTGAAATGAACGTAGCAGAGTTCGTGTTTTATAGTGGAAAACTTGGACAATTTGTCGAGTACACCGCCAAACTTTGACTATTTGTTATCACTTTTTGGGATTTAAATACTTGGGCATACTTTGGAATCGTAAATCAAACACAAAAAGATTTTTGTTCCTGGTTTTTAGAAGTACCTTGTTTTATTCATGCTGATTGTTCAAATTCATATTATGTAGGTAGATACATAAAAAGTTTATAAGGATTCGTAGAATTCAATAACAAACAGGGGGATTTGTGGAATAAGTATTTTTTCGATTCCATGTTTCCCCCCTAAGGGGGATTATCAGGGGGAATTCTAGACGTTTTTTTTTAGATTCCACTTTTCCCCCTTAGCCCACTTTTAAAGGGGATTTCAAGAATAAGCCCAAAATAAAATTATCCAAACTTCTACTTCCTTGATAAAATGTCACCGAAGTTTTCGCTGATCCGTCGTCTGTTTTGTACCAAAGACAAATTGTAGAACCATCGATAAACTAAGTTTAGGAAGCTTAGGAAGCTTGTCGAAACTGGACATTGCTGGCTAATTTAATTTAAGTTGTTTTATTGGGCTCCCCCAATACTTACAACTTAAATTAAAACAAATGAACTGAAATGTGGTAACTGTCACACGAGGACAATTATATCTAGACTCATAACGAAGCCGAAAGGCACTTGTTCTCAATAACGATATTTTTTCTATTTTAGTCCATACCTTGTATACCGACAAAAAAATTTGCGTAGAGTTACTTAGTTGCTGAATGTAGAATAGTAGAATGCTTGGTTAACAGCTTCGTAAAGGGTCTGTTTACACCTTGTATTTTAGGAATTTATATTGGAAACTGGGAAGATACACACGGCGACACATTAAGCTATACATTCCGAGTATAGCATGGCCTCGCAATGTACAGATTTCCCGTACAATGAGAGATCCGCATAAACTGGTTTTGTGTCGCTTGATTGGTCGTCGTGCGTACATAACGGACTTTAGTATCAACAAACTTCCCGGTTATTATGTGACTTCTCAACTAACGATTAGTTCCTCAAACTTAGTCAATGAATATAATTATATAGGTGGAATTAACAGAGCAACCCTTTCCGGTATTGACAATTCAGTTAGATAATATATGTATACTATTTCTTTATAAATCATCAAGAAACCAACTAATAAAAAAATGCAAATTATTTTACCTTCTGGTTGTAGAATACCACACAAAATCTTGTCATGAAGAAAAAAAAAACGTATTAATGGGGCATATTCATATACTGCTCAACTACGAATCATTAAGATTGGTTCAGTAATAACGGCGTAATCGGTGTACATACATGAAAAAAAAATACTGGTCGAATACATAAAATCAATAACCATCTCCTTTTTTTATTTTAAGTCTGTTTAAATCAGAATATCTTACCTATAATGAAAAGAGAAAATAATTGATTTTGCGGCCAGTGTGTGTCCTAATTAAACAAGTCGTCAAATTCTAAGTTAAAATTATATAAATAAGCGTAGGAAAGTCAATTTATTGAAATTGTTTCGCTATCTTGTAACTAAAAAAAACAGCAACTTTTAATTTACGTTAATAACCTTCGTATTTTAAAGTCTAGAAACATTATATTATTTCTAAATTATTAGAGAAAAGTTACTTATCGTCGTTGAAGTTCTAATACCACTTACATCATTTTAGGCGGTTTTAACATCTTGATTTTTGATGCCGTTTGCTAGAGAATCGGAAGACGCGTTGTTTCAGCCAATCCCAGAAACAAGCAACGCATCTATATAATTTGAAGTGAACATAAGTTAAAATGGTATGTACCATTACATGGTATAATTGTGCAGATGTTTAAATCCCAGTAAAGTTGCTAAATTTAACTTACGTGGTCTTAGAACTTCAAAGAACGACGCGACGTTATGTGCCATGCAGTAAGGGTGGATGCCCGTTTACTTGTAACCATTCGCCTAAAGGTATAATTAATGTATCTGTGCTTCCGTAGAATACTGGCGAGGCGAATACTTTACTGTTTGTGTACACAAAAACAAAGAAGAAAAATGCCGTTGTAAAATCGACTACATGAAAAAAATACAAAAGCGGAGGAAATCAATCATAATGCCGTTAAATCACTGACGAGGGACTTAAAAAAAAGCCTTATTATGATTGCCAGCTCATCAGTCGTAGATCACCCTTTGCATGATAAAAATCGGATCAGGAATTGAAAATTCTTCGTCTCCAATGAAACGGGACCGTACTATTGAAAACTCCGAGTAGGCAACCAAGTTAGATTGGCTTTAAATCTGGAATGCTTTTCAATTTGCTGCAGTAACTGATGCCTTTTGAATTCACTCTTCTTAACTTCCATAAAGTGTGAAAAACTTTTGAAAATTATGGACGTACATTTTCAGATTGGACACGCATGCAAAATGTTATTTAAAATTATTTTTGTGAGAAAGAGTTTCTGATTAAAAGTTTATTTTTACTTGGGTTTTCTTTGAGCACAGCTGAAAATATACTTTGGAATAATAGATTATACCATTTCAAAATTGCAACAAGTTTATTTAATGAATTCAGTTATTAATATAAAGTTTTAACATCAGATGTTAAAGAACGAAAAAAGTTGCCAACGAGTTTTAGGGGGGTGTGAAGGGAGTGATGGGATGATTTCAGTATATCATACTAAAATGACTGGTACAAGAAATTATTTCAGGAACGTTATGGGAATCCGATAAAATTGTTTTGATTTATATTCTCATACACAATGAAAGCATTTTCTCTAAAATAACATTATCTGACTTCAACATTAAATTATCAATGAAATCCTCATTCGAAATTTCCCAGAAAAAGTCGGCGTCATTTAATAATTTTGAAACCGTGATCTTTTCTTTACTTAATAAGTTAATACTCTTTATAACATAAAAGCTTATAATTAGGTAAACATTTATATGTATTGACAAACACCCCACCTACCAAACGTCACCACATCTGAGGTCGCCGCTGCGATTACTTGTAACGGTCAAGGTATTATTCCATAAAGTCCGTTTTGTATGAATTCTCAGTAAACGTTTCCCCTTTTATGTTATCAATAAATATTATATCCATCCCATTCACAACTCAAACTACTCGTCAATTATTTGAAAACTAAATTCATTAAATTTTGTTACTTCTATATCACAATATAATATTCAAACACCAGTTTGTGTTGGAACAAATTTCTCGACTAAATATTTAAGTTTGTGAGAAAGTTTATCTATTCAGTTTTAATTAAATTCTCACAAAATCGTCAAAACTGTACTTGAAACAGGGATAATTATTTAGTTGTTTAACTTTATGAATTAAGTGCTAATTAGATATAAAACTGTGGCAAAATAAATTTGGCCTTAGGTTAGAACAGAAAAAAAAAGATCAACAGAAAAAAAACAGTAAAAAAAAAAATATTCTGTAGAGTCTGTTTTTTTATATTTATTTGTTTAGTTCATGGCAACAGGTTCGCCCTTTGTGAAAATACATATATGGGTTGAAAAACAAACGACTTTAAGAAAAAAACTCAGAAGTAGGAGTGAATTACAACTCTACCTATCCCATCGGAAATGAATAAACTGTTATAGGTTATAGTGTGGTCATTGGAAGACCAGTTCATACGTTCGTTAAAGTTCTCAACAGTGTGACAAGAATTACATAGGTACTTCAATTATCAATGTTTTGGCTAATTTCTGGCGCAATCGGGTCAACGATGTTGCTATCCCGAAAATACCCGAAAATAACATCTTAGATTATTTGTTTGGAGCAAACCTCTATCCTTCCAAGAAAATGAAAACTAATCAAAACAAAAGACTTTTCCGTTGACTGATGGACATGTCGGTCTTCGTTAGGGAACTTTCAGGAGCTACCTCCAAAGTATTGGGTTACCCGCTCTCTTCAACGTCACGAACAAAATAAAGTAAGATTAGAAAAACCGGCCAAGTGCGAGTTAAACTCGCGCACCGAGGGTTCTGTACAAGTTTGTGGGTATTTTGTAATTAAACTTCATATTTACGGGTACCAGATTTTTTCAGATTTTTTTATTCTAGGTCAACGGGAAGTATCCTATGTTTTTGATTGCTTTGTGAAATCACAAAATATGCGACATAAACGGTCATATTTTATGATCACATTGACTTACAAGTTTGACCACTTCACTCCTTGAGTATTTGATATTAATTTCAGCTTGGTACCTCCACGCGTTCCTGAGAAAAGGGTTCTTGACAGACAAACAACAAAGTAATCCTATAATCGACTGAAGTACGAAACCCTAAAAGGGTAGGAATATTGCTCTAAGTATAATGTAGAATATTTCCATGCTTAACCAAAATTTAGGAATGACATAAAAAAGAAAAAAAACTTAATTGTACTCTACAAGAAATTACATCAACAACTTTTACCTGAGAACCACAAAACGGTGGTCTTATCGTTAAAACAGCTTTAGTAACAGTAGATAATAACAGAGTTAAAACTCGAAACAAACAACAAACTAATCTTATATTTAATTCTAATACACCCAAGGATGCAAATCTAAATAAAGCTTCCATCTTGGAAACGACTCCTAATTCTGAGCAAATCGCTCTAGATGGCAAGATAGCGCACAAATTCAATTTGCCGCCTATAGACGAAAACTTACGGTGTCATCCATTTCAATTGCCTACATTCTAAGAAAATTTAAACCAATTTCAGCAAAAGCCAAGCATCGGTAACCATAATTTCGCTAATTGAACATCCACGAATACCCAACTTCCCGTTCCTGAGTATGTTACTTAATAGTTACAGTTCAGGTCAAGAGAATTTGTGTGAAACGTGAGGCAAATTAGAGAAATAGCTTACGTTGTTTGCTGAATATTAATTAACGAAACTTCAGTGGTAAGGGCCTATATTGTGCTCCAGTTTGACTTGCTTCATAACAAGCTACGTGTGAACAAAGTGATGGAGCATGCTTGCAATTTTGCTGTAGAATTTACTCGGAGATGGGCAATTACTATAAGCTTTAATACTGTCTTGAAACAGAACGGGCTTTGAAATTGCAAAGCGCATGCATAGACAATATTGTGTGCATAGATAACCTCTATTGTATGCATAGATTACTTCAGCCTATCCCATCTGTCTATAATTATCTATTTGGATGAAGAGGGATTTGTTCAGATTGATCCGAAAGTCGATTTACGTTATACTGGGTGAAAAAACATGATTCTCAATTGGTCAAAGTAAGCCACTTTGCAGATTATCTACACTAAAAGGCGAGACCCAACATTGACTTTTATTGTAACCTTGTCTGCTCCCAGATAGTCACAAAAAGAAACAAAAGATGAAGAAGCGAAAGTAAGTATGAAAAACTACAAAAGATAAAGAAAAAACAACATCGGAAATGAGAATAGATAAAAGGAGCGTTGTTTCGACGTTGAGTTAGCTAAGAATAGAATCTATTTCACCGCAAACATTGGCTGTTGGAACTTAATAAAAAAAGTATCGGAATTTGTAGTGTTCGACGAAAATGCACTGTTAGAGAGTGTTCAGCTCCCGCTAAGTTATTCATTATCTTCTAGTGAGATTTCGCTTAATTTAAAACTTATTCGAATGACGTACCACATAAACATAAAGAAAATAGTTTTAGATAATTATAATATATTTCGATTTAAAACCACCCCGAATTTTTTCAGTTTGAAATTTTTAATGTCGATTAAATTGATTTCAGTAATTCCTTTTTTGTCTTTGTGGTTTTGCCTCCTAACTTAGATATGGTGTTATTTACCATTCGATTGTGAATATTATTTCAAGTTAATTTTGTGTAAAAATATAAATAAAAAGTAGGTTATTCCTATTAAGGCCAATATAGATTCCAATAACAAGAAAATGCTGTAACGTGCCTTTGCTAAAATTGCGCAAAGTAAGAACATGTTAGTCAGTAGAAACGAAGGAAATTGTGTGAAAGCCAAAAATTACTCTTTAAATGTTCGTGTCCCAAAACATCTGCAGTTCCCCGGAACCTTTAAATATGAGAGTCAACGCTTCGGGAAGTGTTCACGATCTTATCTTAAGTATCTCGAAAATGGCGAGTCGGTGGATTAAATAAAGGAGAGATAAGGGCAAGCTGCGAAAATTGCCTTAATGCGAAAACATGATAATAGGTCGTTTGTATTAGGAGGTACCTATTACCGTATACGTGAGTTCACATGTGTGTCATATTACGTCTTCAAACAAAAACTCATGCCTTGCTCCCACGGGGTAGGCAAAAAGTAGAGAACGTCACCTCCTAGGATTCTAACACTCCTTTTGCTTCGTCCGCTTTCATACATTCATGCCCATCACGAGTAGGTACCACGCACCTGACGAATCATCAGAAGAGGACTCATCAACCTTGTAAAATGAAATACCTTTCTTCTTCTTTTTTAAGAAACGTTGCTCTACACGTGAAATTTCTCATCATATAGGTTCATTATGTATTTGAATAATTTTCTCTTTCTCTGATATTTCATAGGTATATGGACCTACTCGTATGTTGGTAAAAGACGAATATAATCCAAACACTTGACTGAAACTTGGGCAACCAATTCAGAACGAAGCCGACCAACCGATCGGTTCACCAATGTTGCACTAAAAGCCACATTTATATTCCTTGATAACGTATCCAGACATATCGAACAGTCATTGTAACTGACATTGCGCTCCGGGATTTGCATATTCAAACACATAGCTGTTTCAATGGCTCCACCTGCACTATACTATAGTGAATTTCGTATGGGCGAGAAAACAACATGGTACAAAACAAGTGCTTTGAAACTTAGGTTGAGGCTAGACGAGTGTAAACCCCGCGTATTTTGAAACACTCGAAGTAAGTCGGTGGAATCTGGTTGCCGAATGCTTTCACACAATATTAAAGCACCTCACTCGAGGTTAAATGGGTCGACTCAGGTGCAAGGGTAATTTTGAGCGACGTTAATTTCATTGTGTTACGTTATTCTGGCATTAGAGTATAGTTCATTTTAACCTGCCAGATAGTTAGTAGCCAAAATTCAGGTGAAGTGGGTAAAAGTCAGCACTGACTGTAGTCCTGTTAAACTGGGTAAATAGTAGCGGTTTGTTCAAAAGCTTTCATACTTATCGATACCCAGCAGCCGTGAACGTGTGAAAATGGGCTAACGCGCACATTTAAACATAGCAAGTTCTTCCATTGTCTACACTGTAGCCACAGCGATAACATGCAGGCGTCCAAATTCTAAAACAGCGTTTGGCTTGCAGCTGATCGTTCGAAGAAATGTTTAATGTAAATTTGGTGTAATTCTGCCCAGTGCGATGCGGATTTGGAAAATAGTGCTGATTTTACTATGGATTAAGTATACTTGGGCTACTGTTTCCAATTCTTCTCAAAAACAAATAAACTAATATAATAGCAAAATCTAAACAAACTGCCTACTGATAACCCAGCAACCGCCTAAGCCGTCAGACCTGAAATAGGCGCATCCAAAAACAATCCTGCTTTTTGATGCGCCTATTCTAAAAACACGCGCAACTTATCACTTTCCTTTTCTGGCGACAAAGACAGCTATACTTCATTTTAGGTTTACTAGATAGTGAACAAAAGATTCAGTACTGTTTCCAAATTGACATATGAACTTATTGCTCCTGCAGCTGATACTAAGTTATTCAGTGGCTGAGTAAAACTTGAAATGTTCGAGTCACCGGTGATTTAGTTTCTCTTGCCGTCGATAGCACTTTGCAGGCAAGACGTATGCTTGGCTACTTCAATGTTTGAAGAGATTTTCAAGTGCTTTTTAAATTTTCATGGATACCCGGATGGTAGACGGGATATTTGTTGATTTATATATCTTTTGAATTATTTGAAAATAAATCCTTACATATAAAATGTTTGTCTATACTTTACACATTAAAAATGGTCAGTAAGCTCGCTCACTTCGCTTGCTCACTAGACCCCGCCATCCCGTTCGAACCTAACCTGTCCATATAAAATCAGAAGTAAGGTTCCGTGGACAAATAAACGTTTTGTGGCTTGACTTATAAAATCCCATAAAAATTTAATAAAACTATGAAGGTATTATGAAAATCAAATAATTATTTGGAGAGTGTAAAGTTTTTTTTTTCAGTACGGCACCCAATAAATAAATCAACTTTCTAATAATGTAAGTGGGTACCTAGTAGGCAGTGAGTATACAAAACAAAACATAAAAAGCCAGTTAACAAACGGCATGCTAGAACGACCCTTCGAAGACTACATTTCAACATTTAAAATGCCAACAAAATCGTGTCGAATAGTTAAAACAAAAAGCACTTATGAAATCGCGCATCATTGTAATGCACGTCTGATTTCCTCTAAAAACCTATATCACTGCTTATCTCCAGCACTTTGCATTAAACTGTTTGTATCGAGAGCCGCAATACATGTCCCGTACGGCCCACTTGTGTCCGATCGATCTACATAATTACTGCCAAACTAAAACCAACCCTAACTTTCGTCTCTAAAGTTGAATATTGCTCCAGCAAGGAGTCCAATGGCGAGTGTTTCCGATAAAAATGTTTTAAGCTCAAGAGGATGCTTCATACGCACTCGCCTACACTTTCTTTGAAACGGGAACATTATTTCGAGGTTTTAAAAGTTGGGTGCTTGCGTTAAGCACTTTTCAATGGAACTGATCGGGATATATTTAGATGGGGGACCAATGTATGTCACTAGGATAGGTGGAACATTATTTCAGTGTTAGAAAAAATATATTTGTTATAACCCTTTTTTTTTCGGATGGGAAATCATCAAATGACTTCTCCCGCTCTGGGCGGAGCAGGTGGGAGTGTCAGACTTTTACTGACTAAAACCCATCCATGTTCCTTCATCGCCCTTTGTGTTCCGGGGCCACGGTATCTCTTTCGAACAGTCCCGCATCCCCGGCAGGTTTCTGTAAGGCCTGGGCCATCTTCAAAAGGATGCCAACTCATCCTTGCTTACTTTATTTGGGTGATCCATATTGAGTCATCACGAGTATCAGATGTATCTATTAGCAATAACTATGGCAGGAAACTGAACAATATACAGGACTGACTTATGCTACCGGAAAGCAATGTCAAACTTGTTGAAACTCGTTAAAGAAATACGAAACGATTTTCACAGACCTTCAGGCCGCTCCGTAATGTGAGTTATTCTGAAAAAAGGAAACAAAATATTTTGATTTCATTACGACACATTTCAAATTTCTCGAGGTCAAAACACACAAACATTTTGTTCCGTATCTGCTTTTTAACTCTATTGAAACAAAAACAGCTTCATTTGCGAAATTCTGTACACACAGTTCCTATTGTCACCCGCTTTCCATCCTAAAGACTTTCGCAAGACATTTGCTGAAAACTTGTTCAGCGACATACTCGCTTTAATTTCCTGATCATGCAAATAAGTTGCCCTACTTAGGCACGCTAAACTTAGTAAACACTTTTGTTTAGAAATTAGACTGGAGCTAGCCTTTGTGATCGTTTAAATAAGGACAACACTGACTGATAAGGATTAGGAGCAAAAGTTTTGATGAAGGACTAAAGAGAAACCATCAAGGATTGTTTTAGGCCGTGTTCTGATTAAAATGATCACGCGAATACGCAACCGTTGCGTTCATTTTTAGGGTTCCGTACCCGAAGGGACCCTATAACTAAGCCTCCACTGTCTGTGCTTCACACCAACCGTCCGTCTGCCTGTCTGACAGCGAGCTGTATCTCATGATCTGTATTAAGTAGACAGTTAATTTTTTACAGATGTATATTTCTGTTGACGCTATAACAACAAATTATAAATTAAAGGGGGCTCTATACGGAACCCTTCATGCACGAGTCCGACTCACAATTAGCCGGTTTTTTCAATTTCGAGTAGCGCGCAGGGTTCCTTCTGGTCTTCCGAACAAATAAGGGTCATTTAAACGCGGCGATCGTTTATTCGCAAAACGCTTTATTTAGAACGCGGAGTTTGAGTTTTTTATACGATGGGTAGTTATTTGGGCAAGTGCATCGTACACTGCAGGTTACATACACAGAGCATACATTTCTAGCGCACGCTACATGCACCGCGTTTAAGCCCCATTAAACGCTCAGAAACGCCATGATGCCAGCTTTTACTGCTGTCACATAACCTGATAAATGTCTACTGAACAAAAGCGTCGGCTAGATAAAATAACAAAGCCTAAAGACATAACTCACCACCTCACATGGCCAGCCAAGCGTTATTAGCATCATAATTCCTAAGATATTATTCAGAACTCTTCAAATGAAAATCTTTAGAGAAAAACAATTTGAATCTGAGCGTTAGCGTGGTCGGAAAGGCGCGGCCACATATCACGCTGTTTGGGAGCGAGCCAACGTACTCGCGACCCGGTCGACTTCGCGTCACTATTTATTATGTACCGGACCAATCTTTGTTTTACGTTTTATGTGTTGAAGCCATACTCCCGTTTCGAAACCGCTTGTTTATTTACGCACCTTCAGATTTATAGCTCTTATAGTTTTGTGTGAATTGGACTGTGCGATGAATATTTATGGGGTCGCGAAACATTTTTCATTCTTGCGGTTGAATATTTTATTGTTCGAGAGAATATTTAATGGGCCTTTTTACACGACAATAAACAATTGCTTAATTAGATTGCATATCTTGTTATGGAAAACACTCGTTCGGTAAATTGCTTTCGTTTCCATCAACTTAACATAATTCTCGGAACCCCGCTGACAAACCGCATACGTGTTAATTCAGGGTAAATCAATTAACAACGATGTCATGAATTCATCAAAGCGCGTCAAAATTTAAAGCGTTCAAAATTATATACGTCGAAAAGATGGTTTAAAATTTTAAAGCCGCCAAATTATTTACTGTTCCTACAATGAGTTGTCGCCCGGGAATTTTAGCCCATGTTTTAATTTTGTCCTTTTACCGGCCCTTTTTTTTTTTTTTTTTTTTTCGGATGGGAAATCATCAAATGACTTCTCCCGCTCTGGGCGGAGCAGGAGGGAGTGTCAGACTTTTACTGACTAAAACCCATCCATGTTCCTTCATCGCCCTTTGTGTTCCGGGGCCACGGTATCTCTTTCGAATAGTCCCGCAACCCCGGCAGGCATCGGTCCTTGCGGACTCCTTCCTTTTTGCTGACTCTCTTTGAGGCGCGCGTGGAACACGAACGCGCCGTCGACACGGCCTGTCGTCATGAGACGGACGGACGGCGAGCTAGCCCATAGCCCACCGTCCACAGGCCCGCGCCTACGGTGGCCGGGGGCCACGTGGTGGCCCCCGACGCCCGGGGCGTCTCCCGCGGCGGCCGGGACGCTGTGAGGTTCTCTCCCTCTCACGTTCCGCCACCTCCTTTTCTAGCATTACTGCTTCGCAGAAGGAGGTGACGGCGTCCCATTCCGTCTCGCTCCGGACCATGACTTGCACCAGGGCCGGACGCGAGAGGTCGCCGCCGGCAATCGCCGCTTCGAGGACACGGCGGTGCTCTATCAATCTATAATATGCTATTCTATGGGAATGTACTGCGAAGTATCGTGAAAATTATAATTTACCGATCATTTACCGAGTCCTTTTACTGTAGTCTCTGAAAATACACACATCAAAAGTATCTAGGGATCAACATATATTTTTGCAATAACTTTTCTCCTGATTGATATTAATTAAAATTTTCTTTAAGGATTCATCAAATAAAGTGTTTTCGTTTGTCACAGTAACGATAAACCAAGTCACCTTTGCATTAATAAAGAAATTTGCCATTTTCCTAATAAAGGGATTTTTGACATTTGAACCACTAACATTAAAGTTCGAAAAAAAGACTGAAATAACAGTTTTCTTTAAAATTTTATTGGGTAACTTAAACAATTAATAATCCGTGTTTCTACCGCGAACACTAACAACACAAGAACATCGGTTTGGCATACTCAAAATGAGTTCATCCAAATCACGCTGTGGAATGGCCGCCCATGTTCGTTGCAACAACAAAAAAAGGTCTTCTTGCGACTGGATACCCTCCATATTCGGCAGAGCTCTTCTCTGTAGCATATCCCATGCATGCTCAATCGGGTTCAAGTCTGGCGACTGAGCAGGCCAGGGCAGGACATTGATGTTAGCTGCGGCGAGAGTCTGTCTTACAACTCTTGCGGTGTGCGGTCGTGCATTATCATGCATTAACTGAAATAAGGGACCGATTTGCACTTGTAGAGGAACGATGACGTCTGATACAATCGTCTCAGCATAATTTTGAGCGTTGAGGTTGCCTCTGATCCAAATCAACTCAGTTCTTCCGCCGATCCAAATACCCGCCCATACCATGATGGTTCCACCACTATAAGGATGGACTTCCTGGCAGGATTTTAATCGCTGTTGGCGTCCAGGGGTTCTCCAGTGTCGTATACGTCTTGTATCCGGTCTCATACCAAAACGAGACTCATCAGAAAAGCACACGAAACGCCATTGTTCTTCTGCCCAATTTCTGTGTTCAAGAGCCCATTGATATCGAATCCTACGATTGTGCATTGCTATAGGTGGTACCCGTAGCGGTCTTCGGGAATGAAGGTTCACTTCATGCAAGCGGTTTCTGACTGTTTGGTCGCTAATTAAGTTCCCTGAAGAGTGATGAAGCCTCACGGCTAACATCATGGCGGTTATTGTTGGAGCTCTTCGAGTTAAGATTTGAATGTATCGGTCTTGTCTCCGTGTGGTGCAGCGATACCGTCCTCCATGGCGCTCAGCCACGGTACCAGTGCTTCGGTAACGTGTCCAAAGTCGACTGATAACACTCTGACTTGTATTCAGAGCTAAAGCTACAGTACGTTGCCGGGAACCAGCTTCTATCATTCCCACGGCTCTGAGCATTTCTTCCCTGCTTAAATGACGTCGCCGCTCCATAATAACGTTGGTTTTAATCAGTAGTAGGGAAACAGTAGCACTAATAATGTCTTCAATGCGTTGTATGTTTTTATAGGGAAAATATTGACAGCTTATTTTCATCTTTTACTCGAATTTGATTGAGAGTTCCTGATTCAAATTATGAAATGCACCAAAAAGGATCCATATAAATTTATAAAATCATAAATTTATTACAAAGCCACATCTCAATCTCAAGAAATCCGCATAAAAATGCTTGATCCCTAGACATTTTTGATATGTGTAGTTTAATTTTCGTAAGAGATGGTTAAATGTTATCAAAGATGATTTTTTTCTTATAACAAACTTTTAAACCTAAAAGATACCTTATGAGCTATAATAAACACAAAAAAAATACACACATTTCATAATATAAGTTTCAGTACAAAATCACAGAAGACAAATAAAATTTTAACCTATACCTACCCTTATTCGATTCATCTAATACCATACCCATAGCCTTTGCATAAGGCTGGGCAAAGGCCTCCATCCATTAGTTCTTTTTCATTTAATACAACCATATTATTATGTGCTATTCGCACAAAGATACTTTTCGTCCTTAAATTATCGAAGCAACTAAAATGCCATCATTAAGTATAAAAGAAGAAATCACGATAGAGTGTTTTATCGGTCTCACAGACCAAAGTGGGTTATGGAAGGTTATAAGACAACAGAAAATTATGTACTTCTGGTTAGAGACATTTAATTCTCATAAAGTAATTTACATTTCACTTACATGAGAACAAATTTAAACAAAGTATAAACTAATCCTTCCTTAACTTGTCCTTCGACACTCGGGACTTAGAAATTAACTTGACGTACTTGATTGCAAATTAAAATTACATATTTAGGCTCGTGGATACTCCCAAAAATCTCACATTGAGCTATTATGCGTAATTACCCTGTCATGACATAAAGAGTGCGATCCCGAACTTACTAGTGGTTATCATGTGAAAGTATGTTTTCAATGTATGATCTTGATTTTCCTGTAATGAAAGGAACACACAGTTTTAATAGCACGGAAAATTTCTAAAGAAAGTATTTTAAAATATTACTAAACAAACCAAACCAATTTTCCATGAAAGAAAATCGAATAACGAATCCTATAAGCTCACTGGTGGCACATAACAAGAAACCAATGAGCCAAAACTCACTGCATTGCGATAATAAACCCAGTGAAATGGAATGACCAATCACATCGTCAAATACTCGTAGGTTTACCTTGAATAATTTACAAGTTTTTATTGACTCCTATGAACTGTGTTTTATGAGAAAAGTTTTTCAGGCCGCTGGCCTTTTATATTGACTGTATAGTAGGTTAGCTTTCCGTTTGATATGATTCCTGAAACTGAAAATACAAATGCTTTAGATTCGACGTAGGATACGGAGACGAGATATTTCGAGGACTGGAGTTGAATCCCTGTGTGATTTGCTGAAGAATTGATTGTCTTCTTCGACTTCGTCAATGTAAACAAAAACATGGTCCCAATTATTACATTTCTAAAAAATAACCAAATTTACTCACAATTCATGTAAACATTTGAAGCAGTGCGAAAGCTTCAAATATAACTTTAATACGAAATGTTTTCGTACCGCCATCGCCATTGAGCAAAACACGAATGGTCCAAAATATAAATTGCTGTTTGAGCTAAAACTTTGCACATGTCATAAATAAACCGCGACTAAACAAATATTTCTATAAAAAAATTATAACCATACTTTAAAGAATTTGATGCGTGTGTTAACTTTTGCCGACACATATTACAAAAAGAACCAGTTTAGGTTGAAAACCTGAAATAAACATTATATACCGTACCTACTCATAGTCAAATGCCTGAATCTCGGGTCGTCAAATTTCAGAATAAATTTTTCCGAAATGTTCTGTTAGATATTAACTAATCTCTATTGTTTCACAACAATTTAACCATCTATTACAAGTATCCAAGAATCGATAGTGTCAATTATATGTGTGATTAAAATTATGCACACATTTCCGAATACGCTTTCCACGAAAACTTTTAACCTTTCACTGCTGTGAAGCAACTACAATGAATGTTTCCCTTCCATTTCACAAAACGGCATTCAAACTTCACTGTACGTAGGCTGTATGTAGCCTGTATCCTGTTTGTTTTATCTGTGGCCTCTGTGACAACAGTCTGGGTTGAGTCTGGGTTTGTTTTTAATTACGCACGAGAATCTCATTTCGTTCGTAATTAAAGAGGACAAGTTATGAGTTGCGCGTTCTGGTTTGCACACGACAACAATTATGTTTGTAAATATTATATTTTGTATTCATTTATAAGTGACACGTGTCGGGTTTAGAAATAGAGGTATATATACTACAGTCATGTATAGCCCTTTTACATCAAGACAAAACGATACGTAAATTAATTCCTTGTATTATTGAAATCGCTTATTAGTGTCAGCCGTAGTCGATCAATGACAAACGGAAAAGTTCGATGTAATAAGCCATGTCGATAAACCGAAACATTTCTAACTAGTTCACATAATTAATTTAAGTCACTCAAGTTTCTTACCACTTACAGTTCATTTTGACGAAAAACAACAGTTTTGATCTAATACCAAAATAGTGGTCTTCATAAAATTTTAAAGAAAGCTGCATTTTTTTTTTTTAATTTTCGTGTTTACCATCACCAAACTCTTCCACATATTGTATCCCTTATCCTACACTTGAACCAAGTAATAATATTTTATGAAAGCATCTTCCTCGATGCAGTAATGGCCGTCGTGTCTACTTAATGGACTCGTTACCCCGAGATTAACTGTTGCTAGGAAATTGGGTCCTTACTTCTAATGGATAGATCTTGAAAACGCGGAGTTTGCATCTTCCAACTGAGATGCGGACGAAGCATTCCACCGAATAATTGGATGATGCAGGGGCAATGCTGTAGTTGCTGTTTTATGGACTGACAGTTTGACTGGAGATTTTAGATTTAAAATGGTTGCAGCAAATCGTGACTGGGATTTTCAGGATGATTAAGAAGAAGACTCGATCGCCGATTTTTTTATGTCGTGTCAATTTAGAGCTGGCTGTTCTTTCATTTTGGTGTCTGAACGATTTCCTTTCAGAAATTTAATTTTCTCCGAGTTTTATTTACTTCAGGTTCACATGAATGCGATGATTTGCGTATCTTCATCATCATCATCATCAGCCTATAATATTCCCACTGCTGGGACACGGCCTCCTCTCGATTTTTGTTTATGTGACGGTATGTTGTGTCATGGTTATGTGAACAAAACGTTACAAAAATACGTATGTAGTTTCAGTTAATTTGGGGGAAACCATTGTTAAATCGTGTGTACCTTTCATATTATAAACCATGACCTGGTATGACATGGTCAGGCCAAAGACTCTTTACCCCGACAGTACGCCCGTTACCGCCCGTACGTTTCAGTGGGGAAATAAAAAAAAGATTTTGTAGCAGGATGCCTACTTTTGCACTATGACTACTTTCAAGTAATCCGTAGCACGGTGCCAACATTTTGAAACCACCATAAATTAGATCGCAATGCCTATTTAAAAAAAAAAAGACCACCACACGAGCCAAGCCATTGGCAAACGAAAGTCAAAAATAAAAGCTTATTACTTCCACAAGAGTACCAAGCACGTTTTGTAACATTTCAGTGTTATTACTCAAGTAGGCTTGACATTGCGTTGTCTCATTTGTGTTGCAGCCGAAATCCGAATATTGCCGCGATGTTTCTGGAAGATATGCTCATTTCTTATCACGCGGGGTATGAGAGTAACATATGAAGCCATTACCGTCGCTCTGAGGATTTTGTCATTGAGCAGAATGATTTCATGTGTAGGCAAACGTGCGGGTGGCAAAGGATGGGAGTTGTAAGTGGTAGCTCAAACAACAACAATTATTAATTAAAGCGAGTAGGCCTAAGTACGATACGTTTTATGAGCTATGATTTGGTTTTTCAGTGAGTCTGGCACGATTGCGAGGAGTAAATGTAACGTAAATGGCAATAATTTGAAAATAGGTACTCGTTTCACACTTTATATTTATTTAGTTTAAAGACTTTTTCTATGGGTCTATACGTGATACGAAGTTGTGATAATCATGTCAATATTATTGGTTGGTTCCAGCTTTAGTATATTATTAATTTTCGATATAAAAATTGTTCTAATTTTTTAGCTTGTCGCTTGAGCGTATAGGTCGAGGTCAGGCAAGCGGGCATTCAGAACTATGAGTATAACACGATATTGTTATTAGCAGACAATATTAATTCTTTTGGTTTCACTTGCGGTATAGAACCGAGCGTGCTGCCAATTACATCGCCGATGCTGCCACATGCGACAGCATTCCCGCTCTTGCAAATGACGCTTCTGAGCAACAGAAAATGATGGAAAAGTGCGATTCCGTGCTGCTAGATGAGGATTCATCCTTAGACGCCTTAAACGACGAAAATCGAACCATTTACTCTCCAATGATAACAGTCCTTTACCAGAGACCGCAAGGGCATTTAGATTTCACAAAAGAAAATGATTAATGTTATTCTTTGTTTACAAAAATTAATGTAATACTTTTTTGCAAACAAAGCTAAAACATCTTAACGAACTGCTGTTCGGATTTATAATAATGTTAATATAAACATTATCCTGTGGATCTTTTATAATCTTCATCACATTGGTAAAGACTCGTGGAATGCGGATATAAAAATACGTCAAAGGAATCTTTGATCGAGAAAGGAATTTGTAAAATGAGTACTATGGGATGTCTTTGCCGAGTAGAGAGGATTTTGAAATTCATGTTTTTTTTTTTCGTTCATCCTTTTCTCGTAATTATTTTCTTCACCAGTGGTTGATAAATTAACTATGTACCTACATTAATACGTTACACCATCGAATAAGAAAAAAAAAATAACCATTCAAACTAAAAGTCCATATTCAGTGTTAACCATTGTAGGCCATCGAGAGTATATATATATATTTTTTTATTGTATACTTCCTCTGAGTACCTATATTTTTTTAATGAAAATATCCACAATGAAAGTAGAGATAATATGTAACGTACGCATTTTTTTTATGAGCCTCTTCTTTCCCACAGCTGGGCAATGGACTCCCCGTTCCTCTCCTCTCTCCCCTCCTCTGTCCTGGAAACCCACATCCACCCATCCTGGAAATGTGACCCGCCCACATTTTTTTCCCCTTTTGCATTTACAAGTAAGTACCCTGGCATTTTCGGCCGAATTCAAAGTAAAGTATTTAATAGTATGTATTAGTAAGTGGAAAACGTGTGAAGGGATAGGGATTTGGCAATATCTGCCCACGGCATACATTTTCTACGAAATTCATTATTAAATATTCGACAAAGAATTATCTGCCTACACGTGGCTTATGCCAAAAGCCATTTTCATCAGAAATGGGCATTTTAATAATACATCGCTTTGATAAATCAGTATACCTACAACAAGTTTGAGTAACGTTCTATATTTTGTATCAATAATTCAATTCAGCGTCCAAATCAAATGAATGTTTCGGTTGAATCACGCTTTAATTAATTATTCGAAATTGTTATTTCGAATAATACATTAAAGTGTGATGATACTGGCAATAACACTGATATTTTTATTGTTTATATAATACTAGATGATGCCCGCGGCTTCGCCCGCGTGGATGTTGGTTATCGCGACCACACAAGTACTCATGAAATTTTGATCCCGTTCCCGCAATCCATGGGAACCTATTCCAGGGATAAAAAGTAGCCTATGTCTTATTCCAGGCTATAATCTATCCCGGTATCATATTTCAGCCAGATCCGTTCATCCGTTAGACCCTGATTGAAAACACAGTCGTCAATCGTCACCTCCATTCAGCTCGCACGTCTTGCATCAAACGAAGCGAGGCGCTCGAATTTTATTCTCGCGTCCGTATTTGTTTTGCGATTACTCCTAAGATATTCGTTTAAATTATATGGTGTAAAAGAGTAAAATAATGAGCATGAATTGCGTAAATATCCGTTTTAACCCACCCATACGTGTACCTCATACATCTTCGAATTATAGGCGGAACAGTTATATTGTGCGGGCAAGCAGAGATTTCAATGACTTACGCAAGGAATATGACTTGGATCCATTCACAATTAGTGTGAATTCCGCCAGAAGGTGCTTAAGCCTCAAATTTTTCAAGTAGGGTACATTGTTTGTTTTAGTTTTGGTATTATTTTCTATACTATTTCAGCTATATAAATTGCAAACTAGTTTTTATATAGCTTCTCACTTATATTAAAGCTGTGTGATTTTGTGTTCTTGTCTTGTGCTTACACCATAGATTTCTATTATAAGTCTATACGTGAGGACTTGTAATTGGCTTTCTGGTGACTATGGTTTCCTTTTTTTCTGTTTTTATTAGCTGTAAGTCCTCCATGTACTAAATAAATAAAGCCTCCAATTCATTTAAAATGATAAGGATTAATGCCGTATTTGTGTAAATAGCTTTACAATTACCGCTTTATAATTGACTAAAGTACGAGTATATATATTTGAAAGTATTAAAATGGATATTGTATGTTATTCTATTCCACCATACATCATTTTGTTATATCTCAAAGGGTTTAGGCAGCGTTTTCGTTGAAAGCTCCAGGACAGCTTATTTTTTCCGACACCTCCAACAAATATCGTTATATTTTAGCCAATGTATACAAAAACTTGACAAATTATATACTAAAACCTCCCTCTTAAATCATTCTATCTATTAAAAAAAAATCCCGCATCAAAATCCGTTGCGTAGTTTTAAAGATCTAAGCATACATTGGGACAGACAGACGTTGCAGTGGACTTTGTTTTCAACCGACTTGTTTGTTACCTCAGAACTTTTGACTGGGTGAACCGATTTTGATGATTCTTTTTTTATTTGAAAGCTGGTGCTTCTCGTGTGGTCCCATTTTGGTGAAAATCTGATGCTGATCTTCGGAGATATACATTGGTACTCTTCAAAAATAGAAGGCAAATCTGTAGTGACTGCTGGAATCGCTTGGATGTTTATTGTTTATACAACATCATGACGTAACATCACTCCTGTATGCTCTAAGGGTGTACGCAGATGTGTACAATACATGCAGATTTCGACAGGTTTAGGTATGGTATCCATTTATTGGGGATAAGCCTGTAACCATTGTTTATTGTTTTTTTTATTTGAAAGGATGTACTTCAAGGGTAGTTTGATGAGAGTTTGGTTAGATTCTGATTGGGATGGGATCCATGACAAAATAACGGAACTCCTCAATTCTTAGGAGCAAATTACCGATACTCGGCCGAATCTTTTATATTATCCGGTTATTTGAGTCACCTACCGTAACGTCGTTATGGTCAAGTTTTATTCGTTGTCGAATATGATGATCAATGGAACTCTTTAACGGCTTACAGGTAGGTACTTCGAAAAATCAACAAGAAATTTACTAATGTTGAAAAATCTAATCTGAATGTGAGTAAATGTGGTAGTAAATTATTTCTCTAATAGGTATTCTGAACCGACAGAAATGATTTAACCAAGATAATATTCGGTTTCAGCATCGTACCTTGATCCCGTAGCATTTATTTACATTTCATATTTATTTATATTTAATGTAAAATAAATTCATGGCAAATATTTGTTTGGGACAACTAAAAATGGACGACGACGACGGTGACAAAAAAACTAAATCAATCAAACAAATGTCAGTGATAGTGATAGTGAAGTGATTTATTGTAGGCAGTCAAATCGTAACAATGTCATCGTTATCAGCAGAAATAATGACGGGAAAATTGTCAACGACCAAAATGACAGACAGTTTTTGTATAATATTTCCACTAAAATTAAAATGAACTTTTCCTTTAAACATCAGAAGTGCTGATATTTTAATTAATTTCAAGCCTTACAAAGAATATTAATTCTTGAACAATTGTGAAGTCACTCGACACTTTTCTTTTATAGTCCTATCGTAAAGTAAAATTATTATATCACTTGTTTTTCTTCCATCAGATCTCCAGTTATAATATTATACAAATTGCTAAGTCCATAAAAACCTGAAACACTTTTACATAAAATTACAATACGAAAGCGCCATCTTGAAATTTCTTTAACTACAAATCACGTCGTTCACTATTTCACACCAGGAGACAGGTTTTTAATCCATTTATCACTAAAATTAAATTCCAGATTTGTACGGAGCGAATGGTGTGGTGTAATGTGCCTTTGGTCACGGACTAGGCAACTGGCTCCTCGCCAAGAATGGGCCATGGCAATAGGATGCAGCGTCAAACAAATATGGACTAAGTTGCTGTCGGAATTCATATTACGACTCCTAGAGTAGAGAGCAGTTTTGTAGATTGCAACTTTTGAAGGACGAAAACGCCGCAGATGTTTTGTAGGCGAAGTTTCTCGCGAGTAACCGATGGCACTTGTGCAGATACGTAACTATATGTGCAGTTATTTATCTGTGTTGTATAACGTCTCTTGCTGAATGTTTTTGCGGGTTTCATAATTCCTACATATCAGAATGAAATCTTATTTAACACACTTATCAAAGAACATGCGGTTGGGGGTTTGGGGTTGGGGGTACATGGGGTTTAGGTTTCCGTTCTTAGTGCTTGAAGTGGACCATTGTGTGTGAGCTATAGTGGCCGATTACTCCAACCAGCCCACCTCCCTCCAGAAACAGATCAAACTTCCCGGTCTCGTCAGAGCATCCGCAAGGGATCTTGTTGTTCCCAGGGTCTCCTCACGAATCTTGGTAACGCCTGTGCACTCAAGGAGCACATGCGCCACCGTTTTCTCCGCCTCCATGCATGCTCTGCACAGGGGGCTGACAGTAATTCCTAGGGTGTGGAAGTTTTTATTCAGTGAACAGTGTCTAGTGATGGTCCCCGCCACCAGACGCAGGCTATCTCTGTCCAGGCGTAGAAGGCACCTGGTCAGTTTTGTATCCAGGGATGGCATAGCTTCCTTGGATTGCCTACATCCTGGTTTCGAGGTCCACCATTTCTCCGCTTGTATTCGTGTGATCCTACCAGCTTCTTAGCTGCTTGAAAGGAATGGGCACAACGGATTCGGGTCCGTAGGGTTTTGTGCTGGATCCTCTTCTGGCAAGTTCGTCGTTCCCAAGTGATCCACTGTGACCTCTAATCCATTGTAGCGTTATCGTGTTGTGATAAAAAGAATACTAAGTCATAATAACAATATTAAATGCCTTTTCACACTTTGAACGAATATAATTTGGCACGGTAGACCATTGTTATGACACTTTTTATACCGATAGTCCGTTTCCGAGGGTTAATTTCGTATTCGTATTCATTTTATTTTGCGTATTCTTTTAATTTTTAATTTCCTAATACAACGCGGGCCAAACCGCGGGAAAGTGCTAGTCCTTCATAAAGTATTGGTAGTTTTTTTTATAAAACATTCACGCTTGATACAGTTAAGTACCAAATTGAGTTGATTTTTTTTAAGAAAATCCTATTAATATTCCTGGCATGAACGTTTTTATTGTACGTTATCACTTAGCACGTTATTTCTTCAAAGAGAGACTGTCAGTTTAAAGTACCAGCGATTTTTCTCTTATAGTATTTTATAGGACCATACTAAAACCATTTTATCTGCGTCTCTTTGTTACTACTAAGTCGTAGACCTGAAAACGGCTCTTTAGGTTTTTTTTTAGTATCACGTATGCTTGAAATTGCTTTAAAGAAGGGCTAAAGAAATAACACCAACAAGAAAATAAAGAAAAATAAAGGTGATAGATTAATTATTAGCATCATTCAAAGTTTAGTATTAAGTTTACCTCGGCCTGTATAACATTGATTCTTATTCCTGTTGTTTATTGCGCACAAAATACATACATATGAATTGTAATAATAACTTGGTGATATGATAAACATTAATGTATAATCCATCCAAAAGCGAAGGTTCTTCGGTTCTTCGGTTTTATACTAGCAGTAAAGGTGGTATGATTGTTTTTTTACATGGGTTTTATAATTACATTTTTGATAACATTAACCTGAAATGTAAGCATTCGTTCTCTCCAGGTATCTGCATGGTCATTAGCTGGAGGTTTAGCATTACTAATACGCTGAAATTTGTTCTAGTAAGGCTTTTTTTAACTCTCTTGAATCTTTGTTTAGGTATGTAATGTCAATTAGTGACAGGCCTAGTTTTATTTTTAATTTATTTCTGGAGCTAGTTTAAGGTCGCATAGGTAAATCGTATCGACCTTATTATCTTTTCTTTTTAATAAAATGCCAATCATCTGGAGATGACGGGAGCCAGGCGGTGAAATTTCAGTCTACTTTTGGTGCTCGTGTCGGCAAGAAGTCTTGTGATTTTAAGTATCGGGTGATGGTGGGGCTGTTTCCTCTTCCTGGCATATTGAAACAAAGCTATGTCGGTATAGCAAACAAAGCTACGCGTCGTTTTCACCCTTGACGCCTCCAGAGGGTCGCCAAGCCGGCGACGCCCAGCCCTGGCGTCTGTCATAACCCCTGACGCCATGTGGACACAAGCCCGTCGATAAATATTATCACCGTGTTACAGAAACATCATTATCGGCAGCAAGCAACAACACTCCGACGGCTGGTGGTTCTACTATCTGTAACTTTTGTGGCTACTTGTTACTATTTGTTGAACGTTACTCATCGCGGACTTACCGCCAATAACATAAATTAACAAAATATAACAAAGAGTAACTTTCAGCAACAAGCGAGTTGCACAGCATTTGTTCTATGTTTGATGTAACATGCTCTAACAATGTTTTCAATTGTTACCACGTGTTGACTGTTTTCAAAAGTTAGGTAACATTACTTTACACGTTTATACACTAACACACTTTGTACTATTATGATATATAATTATGTTAGTCTGTAAGGTATTTATCTATGGGCCAAAGTAGCCTGAAAATAAAGGATTTATTATTTATTATTACTTAACACATTCTAATACGGCAATATATACTAACAATAAGTAACTTTTTGCTATCGAATGTTGCTCAGTACCACTTGGAAACGTTGTTCTACAAAAAGTAACTGCGGTGTGGATGCACCATTAGACAATATCTCTTTATAGTTTACCTTCTCCGAATCCTACTAACCTCGTCTGACATTCGTGGTCGTTGACATTTGCAATTGTCACGGTTGGCAGCGCCAAATTGAAGTGTCTGAGTGCTTTAATATTGAGTAACATCTGCAATGGATGAAATTATTAAATGTTTAGGGCTACAAATGAAAAATGGATTGGATGTTTTAATTTTCTTGGTCAATATGTAACAGTAAGATTAGCCATGACACAAAACAGCCAAAAGTGGAGAGATTTGGAAGAGACTCAGCATTGGGTGGCCAAAGGAAGAAGAAGGAAAAGAAGATTACATTTTTAACATGTAAAAGGACATTTTTGAAAACTTTCCTCTGATTCACTAGGGAACGACCGCAGTTATCGACGCAAAATGGGCTTTAGCCGGTCAGAAAGAGTTCAATGTAATAATAGGCTTGTCTTCTCAAAAAATCCAATTAGTCCGTCAGTTAGATTATCAAAAAATATTTGACTTGTATTTTTTCTTTTGTTACGTAAACCAAAATTTACGAAGATACGACTCTTTTAAAATTTTCAATACTTCACGCTGTCTGCCCACCTGGCTGCCGGACGATCAAAACTTCTTGAATCTGTCACAGCTTTACTCCACCTGCCATCATTGCGCCCTACTAGGTGTCTTACTTAGGCTTGAAATAGTGTCATGCTGACAGTCGGTCGCGCGTACCATCGGTCGCATATGCCAGCGAAGAAATAAAGTTCAAATTTGACTTAATACGGCTGGGCTGTCAGTTGCCCCTGACGTCAGCGACGCGTATTAAGTCAATTTGAACTTTATTTCTTCGCTGGCGTACGCGACCGACGTTGCGCGACCGACAGTCAGCGTGTTAATTCCATAAAATATACTCTGTGTTAATTCCATTTGAGTTCTGAGAAAACCTTCATACGTCTTCGGATTTCAAATTTAGGAACTAGATCTGCGAGTTTTATGAAAAAAAAACAGCATTCAAACCAACAAGAAGATCGAAAGGCTACGTGTCTTTGAAACCTTTGCGTTTTAAATTCTCATACATAGTGCTGTAGCTGTGACCGCCCCAGCCTTTGTCAATCTTTACACCCTTGTCTGTTTCTACCAGCATTCACCACCTGTAGCTAATAAAGGCGTTGATACGCTTTTTCTGGAATTAAATCTGAATTGCTAATTGGTATTAGAGTGGTATCGATTTTTTTTCCGTATTTCTTTTAAGCATCTTGCTTCCCTGTTTTGTAAAACTCTGTACATTGTACAATTGCCAATCGATTTAATTAACTATACTTAACATTCAGGAGTTTTACTTAACTTCATGACTGAGGTGGGTAAAGTGGCTGGGTGAAGTTCCTTCAGTCATGATTATCGTCTGCTAAACTGTCATACATTTTCCGACATGTTAACGTCAGTGTTCATGAATAAAATCTTCAAAGACACAAAGTTTTGTTTTCTTTATTGTTTTTGGGGGTTTTTTATCCACACATAGATAGGTCAACCTCATTGTATCTTAAACTTATCTTTGCGCGCGGTTCTCGCTGTAAGTGAAGCATGTGTGCATTCGGTTTTGCTTCGTGTGGAGCCAACTGATCCCGCTCATTTGGGACCCGCGGGCTGAGTTTACTAATTTATTATTTTTATGTCATTTTCTTATTCACTTTACTAAAAAACTAAAAACTAGATACATAATAAGGGATTCACTACTGGAAAACTACAGAGTTGTTTCCCTAGAATCGATGTACACATGGACAAGACACAGAGTTAGGTACAACGAAGTAACTTTCAATTGAAGACATGTTCTATCTATACATTATAGCTATTACTAGAAATAACTGTAACCATCAGAAACTTAAGCTTTAATCCAAACAACGAAACTATAATTCCGAATCATCCAAAACAATCAAAGCAGACTAACCCTTTAAATATTAACTCAAAACTATTCTAAACTGCGTTCTTAGCTCGTCCCCTCTCGTGCTCACGTATATGTTCCAACAATTATTCGCGTCGGCGGATTCGATTTAGGGAAAGCTTCCATGACTTGGCATACATACAAAAACTTCGGTATTCGTGTATCCCACCCTATATCCTCCGGAATACACCTGAACACCGTGAGAATAAAATTAAACTTTCTTTCTTTTCGAAACGTTAGAAAAATTGGGTGTTACTCTGGATTTGTGTCGGAATTCTTTTCTTATGGGGTTCAACGGGAACTGTACTAGGAAAACATCTAGTTTATACGTTTTGAGGTCCTACTTTAATTACTTGCAGAGCAGATGCTACGCAGGTCAGGATACGTGGTAAAATATAGGAAAACACATTACATCACTACACACATACAAGCAATGCATGGAATCTACATCACCTCACCTCGTCGTCGCTCCGAGATCACGACGTAAGCTCGGTGAAATTTCATAGAAAGAATTCTGATTAGCTCGAATGGCCATGTCGATCTCGTTAAGTGAGTATACGAATGCGTTGACCTTATTGATACTGCCTAACGTTAAGTGTATGTCAAGCACTCTTGTTACCGTTCTTCACAATAAACCTCAAGTATGATCTACTTAATAAACATAAAAAATCTTATTACGTCGACTATGTAGATTGTAGCGCACTTAACTCTTTCTTTGTGAATGAAGAGCCAAGACGAGCGGACCTCTTCTCATAAAAAGTCCACGCTAAGTATCTATTCAAATAGTTTGAGTGTAGATGAAAGACCTCTGTGAATAATATGAATATTACATATTATCATACTAGTAGTTGCCAGCTACCTATTGCGTGAAATTATTATAAAAATATTACTATATTGGAATCGAATTTTGTGAACAATTTCAAAGGTTTTAATTTTTTTGCACAGAAACCTAATGCTTTTTTAAAAATAAAAGTAGTCTGAGTTATTCCTTATCCCGTTAAAATCGATCTAGCCGTTTCGGAAATTAGGCGGAACAAACAGACAACTAGACCAGATAAAAAAAAAAAAAAGTCCGTATTCATTTTCATTCATTACCAAGCTGTTATTTTATACGACTTCCAAAAAGAGGAGGTCTTTTTGGAAGTCGGTTAAAAAGACACTTCAGTTTTATTTATTTGTATAGCTTTGGTAATTCGAAAAACGAAAGATGTACAAATAAAGTAATATTACTATTTCTAACTGCAGCTCAGTGCATGGAAAAATAAAGGTTATATTGTAAAATTCACAAAAGACTTCAAAAGTACCAATTGAGATTTGAACAAAAAAGCGCTGAAGTGACCAGAATTCTGAATTTATTCATAACAAAAGTTGGATACAAACGATCGTTTAAATGCAAAATGTTATCAAATCGAGTGTACGCAGTACACAACGAGCATAAGGCCCGGACTCAACCAAAGCGAAGAGGAGCGCAGCTGAGAGGAAACGTAAGTAAGACGGAAGCCAACGAATAACATTGGTTGGAATCTACATCGCGTCTCTCGTCTCTCCTGTGATTGGTAAAATCTTGCACATCTTCTCTCCACCCCATAAGCGTTGCAAGCGATATAATGTATTTCAACTAAGAAGATCATTTATTTTTCGTAGCTCAGCTAAAGCGGAAAAGTGTTCAACGAACCTAAGTTATACAAACTGGCTGAAGCAAGAGATGCGAGCGAAGGCTGCTACCTCGCGCAATACAAATCTACCAAATATTACCTAAATATTACCCAAATATTACCTACTCCGCGACCTAACTTAGCTTCGGTAGGAATAAACTAATAGAACCGTTTTTCATGAGGAATTTTGCAAGAGCAGTTCGGATTCAGTAATTATGGCCGATGATCGGTTGATAGTTATGGCGGGTCCCATTACATAGCTGGCAAGATGTGGGTGTATAGAACCTTTGCCTAACCCAAAGGCATAATGTTTCATAACTGACTTTTAACCTCGCTCACTGCTCAGCTTCCTCGCTCATCTTTGGCAGAGAGGCAGTCTAAGGTCCCCTCCACGAAGACGGAGAAGAGCGAAGCGGAGAGAATATGTGAAAGATTCGACCAATCACAGGAGAGACGAGAGACGCGATCTAGATTTCAACCAATGATATTGGATGGTTTCCGCACTTCCCCTCTCCGCTATAGTCATGTCCGCCTAGGTGGAATCCGGGCCCTAAGTGCTAAAATATCACACGAACGCCATTTATTCCGGTGCAGTGTGTTTGTGAAAATTCAAGAGATAAACGTACAAAACTTAGGTAGTGCTGTGCGTCTATTTTGAAAATTTATGCCAGTTGTTGGAACTACAAAAATATCTGGGCACCTCTAGCAAGTGCTGTGCTATTATTTAGTTTAGACGTAAACGCTTATAAATTTACGGTAAAATGCTTTGTGATTTAAATAGTTTTTTGCAAGGATTAAAGTTAGTTTTAGTGTACTGTTTTCATTGTTATTTCGAACTTCAGGCCTATAGAAAAAGCGTTGATGTAGACCTTTTTGATAAAGTACAGTTACAGGTAATGTTCTCGAATGAAACGTAACATAACTGCAATCCCCGAAAGGTGAAGCAGAGGTGTACCTATAGTACACCCTCATATTTGAATCCCGTGTAATAGGGGGCGAGCCTATTGCCATCAACCAGGCGCAGTTCCAGAAACATGCCTTATTATTATTATAAAAACACGTTAACTCCAGTATTCGCTAGTTCTAGTTACGTAATCACGGCAAGGCTAAAATAAAAATCTACGTTTTTTGTCTCTACAAAGACAGTGATCACTCAAAGGCAACGGAACCCATTTCTCCAGCCCGACCCTCCCTATAAGAAGTATATACTTTTTTTTTTCCTTCCACTCCAGCGCCCAGTTATAATTATTATTCCAAGAAAGAAATATTTTCAAGCAGTTTTTGTATTACTTACGTCCCAGAGAACATGTTTCAAGATTAGGTACTGGGGCGACATAAAAGATTAATGGTTTAGACGACCTCAATTACAGTCTGGTATTCCTAAAGTATTTACTGGAGGTTTTAAGTAACATCAATCCTTCATGCTGAACAGATTTTTTATCTATTTTATCAAATAAATCGTAATATTTTCTGAACTGAATTTATTTAATGGAACATGATTGGTACTTCATTATTTTGTTCCAGTCATGAATTTAGAAGAAAATAATTCTACAAGGTTTCTCCTGGTTTATTCAATACATTGAATAAACCTGGGCACATGACCATGACATGACAGCGTTGAGGAAGAGTTTTTTGATGCTCTTTTATAGTTTGTTGTTAATTTATTTATTAGTTTTTTAACTAATGTATATAGTTAGTTTACTCTACACAATTAAAATTTGCTAAAAAAAAAAACCTGTAGGTAAAACCTGAAAACCAGCAAAAAAACATCACTACAGCAGATAATTGTAAGGAAATAGTACTGAAAGTCACGTATGTACTACAAAAATACAAGTACCTAACAGAACCAATGTCTAAAGAACAAATACGTTAGTCACAGGTGGTCATAATCCGATACTTTGCCTCACAATAGGCGCATTCAAGAGGTTAAAATAATAATATTTTTGGGGAAACGTTTAACTTTGCTGATTCCACGAATCGGATCCAGGGGTGTAGGAAAGTTCTTTGAAAAAAAAACTTTCTTTAAACTCAAGTTTCTAAGAAAAACGGCCGAATGAGGATAACTATTAGAAATACTGTCCCTCTTCGGTGCCTCCATTTAACCTGAATTAAAACGGTCAAAAACTATAGGTATATTTCTTGCCTGTAAGGGTTTGAGTTAGACCAGACTAATCCCAGCGTATGAAATAATTAATCTATACAAATAAATAAAAAAGTATCTGATTGTAATATGAAAATAACAGCTTTTTACTGAATTCATAAATGAAAGTCAAGGTTAACAGTACTTTTAACAAAAACTCATTATTTTTATTTATCTTTATCTGTCTGTCGATCTGCTTGTCTGTCTGTTTGTTCCGGATAATCTCCGAAACGGCAGGACCGAATTCGACGGGACTTTTACTGGCAGATAGCTGATGTAACTTGTCTAACTAACGTGTCTAACTTAATAGATAATTATAAAGAGGAAAGATTATAATTTTTTAGTTTTTGTATGTAACGAATAAACATAAAAACTACTGGACTGATTTGAAAAATTCTTTCAGCAAAGGATAGCTACATTATCAGCGAGTAACACAGGCAGGAACAGAGTATATTTATCTACGAACTCCCACGGGAACGGGAACGGGAACGGGAACTACGCGGGTGAAACCGCGTAACTTCCGCTAGTATTAAATAAATAGTTATACAAGCACCATCAACTACAACATGCATTAATTTAATATGTTGGCATATCCTACCTTCATTTGTTTACAGCCAAACTCACTCAAAATTACATCAGATACTCATACTACGATAAATCTAAATGACACAACTCCAACAGTATTGTCCTCAATCACACAATGGTATAGTCCTCATCCGATTCGTGTGAGGTACTTGAGCCTACCCGCTCTTGGCGATATGAGTACGTGCGCCGAATTTCGGCAGAATGTCGCCATGTCGCCGAGAACAAACGTAAAGTTATGGGCACAACGAGCCTGCTCGCAGCGTGACACCAGAAATACTAGCTTGCACCGATTTTGCAGAACGAAAAGGCGAATTTAGTGCTATCTGAGTTTCTGTGATTTCGGATGCGTCTGTGTTTCTGTATTTCAAATGGGTTTTGTGTTTTGGGAGATGTGAGTGTAATTTAGTGGGGTATTTATCATTTTGAAAGCTTAAGGACATTGTAGACTACGGTATGATATTACAAACAGCCTTGGAAAAAAATCATTTTCCTTTATTTTTGCCATTGGAACTACTACTGTTTGTCCCTGCATCGCCCAAACTGTGACTGGTAGAAAAGCACTTCAAGCACACAAACGTATAGAGTCGAATATAATGCCACACATAGGCATTATATTCGCTCCTATACGTTTGTGTGCTTGATGTGTTAAATTTATACATTAAAAAAATGTCACAATACGACTTGATCTTCAAATACTTACTGTTCATCCTTTTCTGGTATTTCAATGTGACTCTTGTAGTACTTACAAGTAATACCTCAGGACAGCATTTTTACAACCCTTGTACTTAATATTTAATAGACGGAAGGCTTTTCAATCTTGAATCCTTCTCGCCAAGTTCGTGTAAGAAATAAATAAACACCGTTTTAAAAAATATATTTTATCATTGAACATGGAACAGCAACTGCTGGGCAAGTCTCCACACACAATGGGTGCCTACAGATGGACGGCACCGCCGAGACCGGCCCAGAAAGTGGCGGGACGACCTGGACGCATACCGCGAGGGTTAGTTCGTGGTTGCTCGGAACAAGAGCACTTGGAAAGACTTGGGAGAGGCATTTACCTAGCCGTAGGACAGCATGGGCTAGACTAAAACAAAAGAACAGCACAGTAACAGCAGTATTGAAGTGTAGAAAAACTTACATACATACATAAACTCACGCCTTTCTTCTATGGGGTAGGCAGAACCTACAAAACACCACCTCCTATAATCCTTACATGCTCCTTTTGCCTCGTTCATACATCTTGTCATACACGCACGCTCGGTTGCGAGTACAACGAATTTGACCTTTTTGCAGAAAACAGTTCTTGTAAAACTACGATTGTGTAGATATTTACAAATTAGCACTCAGTACACCTCAATATTAACATCAACTATCTCTAAGAAGTGCCTCCGCCTATATTAACTTTGATACCTAGCAGCCGTAGGTATCGAGTTATCGACCTTGCGATAACGAATTACCTACGGTATTCCAACATCTACCCAATTTTCTCAACGGAAACTTAGTACTGATAAATCAAAACCGATATTGGTTTTCTTGAAGGGTAATTAATTATAATTATTGGGAAAGAGTTGCAAAACTTTACGATGGCGTGAATTTGAATAATTTGAAAAAATCGAGACCCTACCTGAATTCCTGAACAGGTTCTTTTGTACAAAGCTTCTGTTAAAACAAGCCTGTCTTTTCTAACTTTGCTGTCAAATGCTTCTTTGTTAGATCACGAGCACTGACTTTATCAAGGTGTGACGAGGTCCACATTTCTTTATGATCATTTGCTTAAGCAATAATGTCACTTTGTGTTGGTTCTTACACAAAGAACCAACACAAAGTCACACACAGTCGAGGACTTTAATTGATGAGCCACTTGCCACTATTCGTATTTTAGTCGTGTAATACAAATCGGATTTAGTCGGTAATATTCGTACTCGCGAATGTATAAAAGTGCAAATTTGGAAAGTAGTGAAACGTGGCTTATCAATTAAAGTCCTCGACTCTACATACGTAATACAGCGTTTACAAACGGTCGACCACTTTTCACCTTTATAATATGGGGTACTCTACTCGTACATTCATAAGATTACGCTTTTTCCTTTAAGGATAAACAGAAACTACAGATCGCCTACTGCGACAATCCTTGCATCAAATCCTTTTGTAATGTTAACATTAATACCGTGGTTCATACATATTACGGTCATACACGCACAGCGCACACACGGTTGCTACTACTTACCTGATCTTTCTGAAGAACATTACCACTAAGGTCAGTGTGTAGTCCGTCTGGGACGTACCCTCATGCATTACATAATAGGCTTGTGTACTAAAAAAAATATAATTAGTCCGTCAGTTAAATTATCAAAAAATATTTGACCCGTATTTTTTTGTCATGTAAACCAAAATTGACGAAGATACGACTCTTTTAAAATTCTCAATACGTCACGCCGTGGTACAATTTTTAGTGCGTTCTGACGTCACGAGCCCCCACTCCCGAGTTTTGATGCGTTTTATCTTTGTCAATATTCATTGATTTACAAAAACAAAAAATACGGGTCCATTATTTTCCAATGCTCTAACTAACGGACTAATAATATTTGCAATTTTTTGATGGTGGAAACTAGACTATTATCACAAACTTAATGAAATTATTATGTCAGAGGCAAAATCACACTCACCTAATTGAATTTGTAGCCGATAATAAACACTTATTACCACAAGATTTAATTATCTCACCTTGATTTAGCCTCAAATTCATGTTTCCGTAATCTGGTAACCCCAGGCTTCCACCTCGCTTGTCAGTTACCTGAAGATGATTAATGAGTTCTGAGTTCAGTTCAGTGGAAGCTGTAGAGTATGAACTAGCCAATGAGACTGCCTGCCAAATAATAACGAAAATTAATCCTAGATTTTAAACTGGCTAAAAATTCTAGACATTTTCTTTGTGAAAGCAAGCAAGGTCGTTATTTTCCAAGATTGTGTTCGTAATTAGCTAAGAATAGATTTAAGGCTTTGCTGAGTAATTTACGTGGTTTGTTTTGACCGCAGGGAGTGGTGTTCCGTCGCTTCTACGGGCAAGTGCCACATGAACGCACGGTGACATAGTGCACAAGTGAAGTGATACTAACGTACGAGTAGTTTTAAGGTCTTTGTATTTTATCAAATGCATGTTAGTCTGTAAGGTATCAAAAAGGTTAAGGTAAGGTAAAGGTATTTATCTATGGGCCAAAGTTGCCTGGAAATAAATGAATGTTGTTGTTGTTGTTTACTAATTTGGACTTTCATGATGGAAAAACGTCACGTGTTTGATATTCTCGAAGGGTTTGGCAGAAGAATACCTAATCATAGTACCATAAAAATCCCTAAAACTATTCTGTAAATCGACTAAATGGTCGGTCGAAAATTGATGTTTCAAGATAATTAGCCTTCGCTCTGCCGATGATTCGTGCTTTTATTTATTCGAGATTTTGGTGCATCGAGGTAGTGAACTGTCGAGCTCATAATTTATCGATTACAAGTACTATCGAGTTAACGTTTTCGAGCAAGTGTTATTCGATCTGTCATTCGATTTCAAGTAGGGAACCCTAATAGGAGGCCCAATACACATATTGCATATTGCATTACATCAACCGGGCATAAAAGCTATTCTCAGATCTTTATAAAATCTGCTCACACAAAATTCTGCAATATTATCTTTTCCGAAGTTTCAGTAGCAGTGACTAAGTACAATTTCATAAATATGAAATACACTGAAATTGTCTTTTTCCGTCACACAAAAGATTAACATTGACCCAGAAAACTGTATAAACTTATTTTTTTTTCTTTCTAATAGTTTTAACGTGGCTTCGGCCATAAAACACCACATGTTGGGTGCACGTGACTTTCTGTGATATTGCACTAATATAGCTCCTTCTGAATTATTGCAGTGTCAGGGTGTTTGTACACCTGCCGGGGTTGCGGGACTGTTCGAAAGAGATACCGTGGCCCCGGAACACAAAGGGCGATGAAGGAACATGGATGGGTTTTAGTCAGTAAAAGTCTGACACTCCCTCCTGCTCCGCCAAGAGCGGGAGAAGTCATTTAATGATTTCCCATCCGAAAAAAAAAAAAAAAAGAAAGGGTGTTTGTACAACCACGAAAATATGTGTTTACGTCACGCAAGATTAATTTGAAAATGACAGTTTGTAAAAGTGACAAAATAATAGGCGTTTAAATTTTGAACGGGTTTTCGTTCCACGAGTGTGACATTGTACAAGTACATATTTATCATTGTGAGGTTACGATTCATGTTTTATCTTTATAATGTCTTGAGAAGTGGAAACAACGTTGCAAATTCGCAAGATTTGGGTTTAAAGATTCTTTATTTATTCTAAAAGAACATACATTGTTCACTTATCGAATAAATACCTAACTAGAGTAATGTGTAGTCCAGTAGTTAACAGTTTTGTTTTTCATAATGTAGGTAGGTCGACATTTACTATTGTGGAAAAGACGTGTTTATAACGTTAATTTAATACATAGTTTTGTGTTGTTTGTGACGTACTGCTTGAGTTTAGTTTTAAATATTTTGAAAGAAGATGTGCTCCTAATATCTGCCGGTAGATTGTTATAAAGTTTGGATAATAAAATGTGAATAAACAAATTTCTGGTGAGTTTGTACAATAAAGGGATGTTAGTTGGGCGGCAGTGCTGCCCAACTTCTAGAGGACACTTGAAATCTTAACAATTGTTAAAGTTACGCGGAAAGGCCATTGCTCTTCAAAGGGACCACGGTCAATATGAGGATAGAATATCAAAGTTTCGATTGACTAATGAGAATAGTTTTGTATCAAGGATAGTGATTATCAAAATATTCTTAATTTTTTGGCGCCTTTTTTTCATACAATCTGAACTGGACCACTGGCTTGAGCATGTACCTAACCTATGTAGTTAAAACTTTAAAATACAATGTCACAGCAAAAATCCTTTACTCAAAATGCACCCGCGCCTGTACTCAAGTATTACTTAAGTATTATACGTACGCCGTCAACCGGACGCAAATCCAGACTCCGTGGATGCTACTGAGAAATTCCTAATGGAAAAACCCAATTACACTTTGCTCGACCCGGGAATCGAACCCAGGACCTCATGCTAACCAGTCGTGATTGATACCACTAGACGAGTTGGGAACGCACTGCCATGATAAAAGTATCCTACGTACTATTCCCGGTCATGGGTTTACCAGTGTGCCTTTCGTTGAAACCTGGTCAGTCATTAAGGTGTTAAAACTTATCAGACAGACAAACCATTCGCATTTATCGTACTTATTAGCATTACTATATTGCTTTTCCACAGTTTCTATCACATCCTGCAGTTGAGCTTGCAACCACTAGACCAACGAGGAAGCCATGTCATGTGTTTTGTGTGTGTTATTTCCTTTATTCACTTCTTAATAAATTTTATTACATTTTGAAAATATTTTAATTTAGAAAATATATAAAAAACATATAAATATAAAAAAAAAAAATTATATATTATATATATTATTATTATTATCGCTATTAATAGCGATAATAATAATAATATTTTTTAATTTAATTCATTTAATTTATTATTATTATTATCGATGAGGAGCTCGTGGATAAATAATAACAGTCACTCGGGTCGTTTTCTCCGTGCCTCGGATAGCACGTTAAGCTGTTGGTCCCGGCTGTCATTTGTACATCTTTGACAGTCGTTACAGGTAGTCAGTGGCCCAAAAAGTCTGACAACCAGTCTTACCAATGGGTATTGTACTACCCAATACTAACTGGGTTGTGGAGGTCAGATAGGCAGTCGCTCCATGTAAAATACTGGTATTCAGCTGCATCCGGTTAGACTGGAAGCCGACCCCAATATAGTTGGGAAAACCCTAGCCAGATGATGATTATTATTATTATCGTTTTTCCTGCATGCCAATGACATTTAATGTCATCGATTTCCTCAAAGTAACGCCGGATTCAATAACTTATCTAAATGAAGCAACAAACTTCTAATAATTTCACGTGAGGGTAACACTGTCACTGCAGGATATACACATGATTAATGACTGAACTTGCCACCCGGTTGGAAACTTTTGATGGACGTGGAAATGTTCCCATCTTGGCCCAAGTTGACTTGCGGCAAGTTTTTCATTATTAAGTTTGCTTTATAATTATTTTGTTCACACTGTATTTGGGTTTCTGGTTTTAATAAATTCTGTACTTTGAGCAAATGGTGTTTTCATTAAACGTTGTTACTATTTTTTTACACTAAAGGAATTATCTTTGATTAATACGGATATAACTTATTTCAGTAAAGGTTCTCTTAAACTACCAATGTAATTATATTTTTTAAATAATTAAAAGTTTATTTAAAAAAACGATACTAAAGTTATAATTAACGACTCAACATTATTACAACTAACTAACAAGAACTTTGGTCTGACTTCACAAACTTCTCGCATCTTTTAATGTAATTTTTCTGGTTACAAAGACATAAATTATTTAAACTAATGTCTTTTTCCGTATGGGGGTAGGCAGAGACCTCAGAACGCCAACTGCTACGATCCTTAGACATAAAATACACATAAAAATATCCGTAAGCATTCTGATGCTTTTTAATCAAAGAACCTGGGTTTCCCGTTCATAAGTAAGTAAGTCCCTCATTCTAAAAGCAAGTTTTGAATGTACACAGTCATGTGATACTCACAAACAGGAATCTGCTTCTAACACAGTACTTGCTAATTACTATAGTATCGAACATCCATTCAGGATCATCAACACTCATCGACACTCCTACTACCAGGCATGCATGATGTCTTGTTGATTAGTTAAGCCGACCATAGACTATAGTTGAGCAGGCAAGCAAACTCTTGCTTGCCTGCTCAATTCGACTGTACATGGATACACATGCATGCAAGAATAACTAAATAGTTTTCTCTTACCTACACTCGTAGGTAAGAGAAAACTATTTAGTTATTGTTGCATGTATATCCAGAGCAACCTGTAGAAGTGTAGAGAATAACCGATCGTGTGGCTGGTCGCATGCGCAGGTTCTCAGTTGTTTTATAACACTCGGGGATAATGTAGCTTCACATTAGTGAAAGAGTTTTCGGAATTGGATCAGTAGTTCCGAAGATTACTCCTACAGCAAAACTTACAAACTTTAGCCCTTTATGCAATTAACTGCCTATAAAAACGAATGCAAGCATGGTGTTTTGGTTAGAATGACTGATTTGTTTGTGCTTGCCTACGCTGAACAGGATCAACTTATCAGAGATCGGAATAGCTTAGTATTCCGGAACTAAAATTCCGGGTTTTTTTTGGATTATCCCCAGTTACTTGCTTCTTTGAAGTTTTGGCAAATTTTAAACTATCCTATCCTGATCTCTGGTAATCTGGGTCCATTGGATCATAAATTAGTCTTTAAAATTCGATCCTCAAAAATGTGATCTTCAAAGAGCACTTCTTACGCGTGTTTATTTATTTTTATTTTTCCCTAACGCTGAGACGATGGTTATTTGAAAGAAATAAAACTTATTTTTACCTTCCCGTTTAGGTTCGTTGAAGATAGCTTTTTATTAAAGGTTAACTAAATAAATCTTTATTAAGGAACTCAGTTTGAAGGTTAATTAAGTAAATACGTCTAAAAAGGTGTTCTTTGTTACAAAAATATCCTTATTTTTTATCACCGGTATAATCTCATGTTATTTTTAGTTGAATTTCAGGAGGAGCTCGTGACTAAAGAGGAGCTCATGCCGCTCGGGTTGATCTTAAGGTTGAGCCACGCTTGGCTAGGTTGGTCCGTGGATGGGTGACCGTCCATTACATACCGAGTTTTCCAGCGTGCCTCAGAAAGCACGTTAGGTCGTTGGTCCTGGCTAGCATTTGTAGATTTTTGACAGTCGTTACAGATAGTCAGTGGCCCGAAAGTCTGACAACCAGTCTTACCAAGGGGTATCGTATTACCCAGTACTAACTGGATTGTGGAGGTTAGATAGGCAATCGCTCCATGTACTGGTATTCAGCTGCATCCGGCTAAGGAAGTTGGGAAAAAGGCTAGGCAGATAATGATTTTTAGTTGAGTTTCAAATGAAATTACTGTTCTTGTTATGAATCTGGTATTTTCATATTAATATCTACAAACTAATTTAGGTATTCTTGAAAGTGAAGACTTCATTTTATCTTTCAGTTCTTTGGAAATCAATTACGTTTTAGTAGATTCTTCTTTGTTCAGAATTTTAAGATCAAGGGCACTGGACCCTTAAAAAAAAATCTTCTTACAAACCTGTGACAAAAAGTAACAAACATTGTTTTATTTTGTTTTTAATTAAAATCTTGCCCCATACTTTCTCGTGTATCGTGGGTGAGTTTAACAAACATTTAAACTCACATACACAAACAGCCATATATATACCAGGTATATGTAACAGAAACACATTGCGTACCTACCAGCAATTCAATTCCAGCGCCGATCATTGCATTTCTATTTCCCAATAAACGGTACTATCCTTTCGTATGCAGCAGTCACCTTTTACCGTCTGTAGATTAGAAAATTCAATTTGTTACAGGGTCCTTCTCCATGTACGACAAACACGTGAGCCACGATCAAAAGCCTACTCCACGGATGCGAGTGTAATCGATATTTATAAAACGATTCCGATTTTATACATTTGCATTTTGATATCGATATGATTTTTCAATTTTGTGTCGAGTTTGAATGGGCCAGGTTTTATATTTTTGCTTTTAATAGAACGCTTGGTTATTTGCAAAATTATGTACTTTATGTTTACTTGCACGTATTTATTTGATATGTATGATTTGAGAGATTATAATCCCGGAATTGTTAGGCAGAGGAGGACCTTATGTAGACCCAAATTCGCCAGTTATTAGTAAGTCCTATTTAAAAGGGGGCAAGCCTATTACCATCGACTCCGTTGCTGCTACTAAGAAGATTGAGAGATATCAAGACTTTTTACCGATTGCCAAGAAAGGGCATATTATTGAACTCCCAAAATTCAGTAGCAATAGTTGATTACAAGTTGACCTATGCTATATTCAGTCAAGTTTCGGTCAAACGGACGTATGGATATATGACGGAAACGGACGCTGGCCTGTGAGACACTTCAGTCTGTCAGACTCCGGAATCCACACATAAGTTGTCTGAAGGTAGGTACACAACGACTCATAAAGCTATACATTTCCAGTATAACATGGTCTCGCGATGTTAAATTAATGAGATCTCGTGTGTTTAGTCTGAACGGACCAAAATGAATGGTAAACTGGGCTAACTGTTATACTGCGTAATACCGCCGTCAGTGACGGTCAACCACTTATCAGGGGCCGTCAGTGAACGCGGTAGTACCTCCACAACCAATTTGACCGACCCTTCACTAATTTAATAATATATTTAGGGTTCCGTAATTCAGTTGTAAAAATCTGTTCCCTTATAGGATCACTTTGTTGTCCGTCTGTCTGTCTGTCTGTCCGTCTGTCAAGAGCCTTCTTCTCAGAAACGTGAGGAGGTAGCAAGCTGAAATTAATATCAAATACTCAGGTCTGCTACCCTTTTGGCAGTGAACAAATCAAACTTGTAAGTCAACGAGATCAAAAGATATGACCGTTTATGTCGCATATTATTTTACGTTTTAACAAGGGAATCAAAACCTTTAAGGCCTACGCAGACCGGGACGGCATGACAAGGAATTTAATTTTTTACCAATGGACATTCAATGAACATTTGGACCATTTGGACAAAGGACATGCAAATCCCTTTCGATGCCACGGCATCATTTTAAAGCATAGCAATTTATGTCGTATTACTATAATAATACGTTTGAATGTCCATTAGTAAAAAATTAAATTCCTTGCCTTGCCGACCCGGTCTGCGTATATAGGCTTTTAGGATACATCCCGTTGACCTAGAATCATGAAAGGAAAGATGTGTAATATGTGCTGTAAGACATTCTTACAGCACATCTAAAGGAAAAAACGTACAACCGTAAATATTTAGTTTAATACCTACAAGTTAATACGGAACCCTCGATCCGCAAGTCCAACTCGCACTTGGCCGGTTTTTATTCTGCTTATCAGTGAGCTAGTCAAAATATGATATTATGCTCTTCGATATAAAATCGCTCGTCCTACTTTCAAATTAAAATATATTTTCTGGTTGTCAATACTGGAAATTGCAATGGATTGGACAGCTCAATAGATTTGACGATCGAACGTGACACCATTTCCTGGATTCCATGTCATATCTGCACATTAAAAAAACGAGCACGTAACCACTCTTCTGAGTACACTTTAAATCGTTATTGAATTAATCTTAAAATTGATATTCTAGTACTTGTTTTTAAAGTCGTAGGTACACATAGAACATGGACATAGCATTATCAGTTTATAATGTTTCCACAGCTGGGATACAGGTCTCGTGAGAGGCCTGTATTCCAACTGTTTTCATCATCGTTTTTAGAGCAGGGCTGATGAAATAATTCCAAGGACCGATTAATCAGGTAAACCGGTTAGAACCATAACGGTTGTTTAATTAACCACTATACGGGTTAACCCTAATAATATGTGGTAAAACCATTTGAATATTGTTGATAAACCAGAATGAAGGAGACAAAGCACCCTAACTTAAGACCTACTTAACCCTTTTTTTTATTTTTTTTATGGATGGGAAATCATCAAATGACTTCTCCCGCTCTGTGTCAGACTTTTATTGACTAAAACCCATCCATGTTTCTTCATTGCCCTTTAAGTTCCGGGGCCACGGTATCTCTTTCTAAATGTGGGTGTACTGTTCGATACACCTCTGTCTAATCCTTCGGGGATTACAGGTGTGATGTTATGATTATGTTATGATTTTCTAACATCTGACTAAACATGATGGCATAGATAGACAGTGATTTATTTCACAAAATTAAGTAATTAACACTAAAAAGCCACACACTAAAATGGTTTACCTCGAAAATTCAATTTTAACCCTCAAATTAACATGAGATACGACTCAACCTACATTCAACCCTCAATCGATCGTTCGCCAAATACCATGGTTAATCCATTCATTATTTAGTTTGACGTCTTAGTCCCAGAGTGATCCCAAGACACTTGCTAGACGGAAGTGGGGTTTGGAATCACTCTTGAGTAATTATATTCATGGCATGTTATTGGTTAGGTTAGGTTAGTGAGTATATGACGTAGATTGTATAAATAGGATTATTGTATAACCACTATTTTGAAATAATGTTTGTTAATGGTGAGTGTTATGCTTAAATTAAGCGTGGTTGTATCGTTGTTGTGTTTATTTGCGGTTGCGAGTCAAGCCTGCTTTCGATTAGCAAAATAACAAACCAATATTTTGTTTAATTCGCATAATTCTATAATTTAGACCTTATTAATTAACTTAATTTAAAACTAGTGACCCGCCCCGGCTTGGCACGGGTAAAAGAGCTTATTATGCTTACATGTTAAGTCTTTCGTAGAGTTATTGCTATTTTCTTAGGGATCTCTAATTTTTATTGAAAGTAAATTATAAGCTTTTTTTCTTTCTGATAATTTAGCTTTCTATTGGTGATTAAATGGTTAAACTGGTCCAGAAGTTTCGGTGCTATTTCGGTACAAATAAACAAACAAAAAATCTTTCCTCTTTATAGTGCATATTAGTACAGACAGTTTTTTGTTTGTCTAGTTGTTTAATCCAGTGATTTATATTTATTCAAATAGTTAGAAATAGAGCGTGAAATAGAAAAAACCGGTCAAGTGCGAGTTCGACTCGCGCACGAAGGGTTCCGTGCCATTGTATATACAACATTAGACAAAACTGCAAAAAAAACACGTTTGTTGTATGGGAGCCCCCCCTTAAATATTTATTTTATTCTGTTTTTAGTCTTTATTGTTGATATAGAGGCAACAGAAATACATCATCTGTCTAGCTATCACGGTTCATGAGATACAGCCTGGTGACAGGCAGGCGGACAGACGGACGGACAGTGGAATCTTAGTAATAGGGTCCCGTTTTTACCCTTTGGGTACGGAACCCTAAATAAATCTTTAATGTACAGATAATAATCAAGCAGGTACCTATAGAGGTATCAACACAATATCATATGGGGCTTCAAATATTACCTTCAACTCGGTTACTTATGTGGTGTAAGTTGCCAGTGATCCCCAAATTATGCAGTTAGTCGGTATCTTGGGGTAAGTTGTTAGTTGGACTTGTGCATTGTATTGCAGTCCCAAGCAGGTCAAGCCATATTACATTTTAATGTTCTATAGTTGGTGTCAACACCAATAGTAAGTAATTCTGGAAAATTTCTTCCTGGGGAGTGGTGGTCCATTGGGCCGGACTTACTTGTGGTTCTAACTTGCTGGTAGTTCTAACCTCATCTGACATTTTACTTGTGAGAATTATTCTGGGACCGAAAACACTACCCGTTTTAATCAGGTTTTATCGGCTCGTTTTTATCGGATTTTAATCAGGTTAGGTTAGGTTAGGTTAAAACCCTAAAGTAAAGTTAACCGGTATTATATGGTTAATCAGCCTATAATAACCGGTTCACGCACAGAGTTTATTTTTGTTCATAAAAAATGCATGAGCTATCTCCGTCACTGGTGATAGCTCGTGCTCGGTCCCAGAGCGGGAAGAGTCATTTGATGATTTCCCATCCGAAAAAAAATAAAAAAGGGTTAAGTAGGTCTTAGGTTAGGTTTAAGCCATGTATTAATATTACACACTAAAGCCATATAACTTTAGTACGTTTACTTCTTCACAAAGTTAACTAAGTTATTATTCTACATACATTTTCTCTCAAAATAAATCTTTATTTTTCACTTCCTGCAGCATTTTTACACCAAAATAGAAAAATGTTATCCCAAACAAGCTTATAAAGCTTACAGCTAAGGAAACCGAACGAAACTTTTAAAACCAGGATAAACAGTTTATTCGGAATGCGGATATGGGTAGCCATCGATACCAGTACGCGTGGCTCGGTATTATCGGTATCAAAAATATATAATGTTGCCGTTAAAATCGGATCCCATTAGGGAATTATTAATAGACCGTTATTAACAGATGTTGCTTGCTGCCATTATCGTAATAATAATGGTGTATTAAATTTTCCTTTAAACAGTGAAAAGTATTTTCAGAAGCTATTGCGATGTTTCTTTGAAACATTTACGAAGGGTTAATGGTTCGCAATATTAATTATGATGTGTCGGTGTTTTTTTTTTTTTTTTTCTGGCCACGATTACCCTGCGAACATGATCAGATCGTCAGCACACCACCTTCGCCGCGTCTGACCTCGTCGGCGATACCACCCTCTGACGTCCAGTGAGTGACGATCTTTACCCACCTCTCCGGGTGCATCCGTGCAAGAGAGAGAAAGGGGAGGCTTTTGTCCAGCAGTGGGACACAATGTAGGCTACAAAAAAAAATCTTTTATGCAATCAATTATAACATTTAGATGCCACACTAATAAAACAAAGCAAGCTCTCCTCGTTTTCACTAACCCCAAATACAGGGTGTAAACGTACCCCTTCACGAATACGTTTACCAAGCATTCTCTACATCACTAACTACGCAAAAATATTTTTGTGAAATTGCTTTTTTTTTGTGAAATTTCGCTATTTATTGATGTAGTGCATAACGTAACGAACTCAAAACATTGAGCATTGGTCATAGAGGTATCTAAAGTAAAGTTAGAACATATAAAAGGAGGAGCTCGTGGCTAAAAAATAACAGCGGCTCAGGTCGATCGTTAGGTTAAGCCGTGCTTGCCTAGGTTGGTCTGTGGATGGGTGACCACCCATTACATACCGAGTTCCTCCGTGCCTCAGAAAGCACGTTAAGCCGTTAGTTCCGGCTGTCATTTGTAGATCTTTGACAGTCGTTAGGTAGTCAGAGGCCCAAAAAGTCTGACAACCGGTCTTATCAAAGGGTATCGTATTACCCGGTAATAACTGGTTTGTGGTGGTCTGATAGGCAATCGCTCCATGTAAAATAATAGTATAGTATTCAGCTGCATCCGGTAAAACGTCTTCAATATCTCCGAAACTGGAAGGTTCCCAGGTATGGTCCAGAACAAAAAAAATATCGCAATGACAGGGAATTGGTTTCGTTAACCACCAAAACCGAAAGACGTGTTTCTTAGTGTTAACACTCTTTATTACTCGTATGAGACTGTGAAAATTAAAGTTAAGTGCATTTGTTTCAAATATTGCTAACCGGGTAATAATCTGAGTGGTTTTATAACATACATCGGTCTCAGTGGCTCGTATCGCTGAAACAAGAAAATTATAAAATATTATATTATTTTTTTTCCTGTTCCTGTCTAGAGGTCAATATAGATTTTTGATTAGCCCTTTGAAATCTCACACTTTCCAAATCAAACTTGCGCCACATGTTTTTCATTCAGGTGGCAATTCGTGTACAGCAAACATGGTTAGTATCTAGTCAAAGGACTTTAGTAAGTAATTGGATGCAGTGATGAACTTAGGTACCTAGGTACCGCAAGCTAGACATCCCAGGAGTGGAAAGTTATATAATTCTGTTAAGTCGCCACAGCTTGGATTACGTAGTAATTACTGTTGTTAATTTGATTGTGAAGGTTGGTTCTGCTTGGTTCGCGCCCCTTAAGTACCATTTACCCGCTTGCCAGTGATTATTTTTTATTTTACCGAGGTGGAAGGAATTGCGAACCGCTGCGTAGTGATTGCAATCTCAAATGTTTTATGCTTTGTTTACGATACAAGATACGGAAGTAAAAAATTAAGTGTTTGGACCGAAAAATCAAACTAAAATAATATTTATCTCGGTCCTTCAGTACCGAGTGTCGGGACCCATCGGCATCGTGTTGGTTTCTTGTCCTAGCTTGGCGATTTCTTAGTCCTGGGCCTTTCTTGGGACTTTCTGAAAAAATAGATGGCAAAGGTTCGTTTAACGTTTCGGTCGTCAGCCTCTTGGTCCGTTTACACTAACTAAAATTCTCTCCAAAAATCCTCGGTTATTTCCAAAAATATCGTATTCAAAATAAACAAAATTGAGGAACATTAACCGTTTAAGCTTCGCGGTGCAAAAACACACGTCTGGTCAATTTATCGGGGCACAAGTTACGTAACATTGCCGGAAAAGTGACGGCAATTAAATGGAACTGGCATTAATTCGAGTAATTGCTGCTCAACCGCTGTGCACACCGAAATATTAACTCGCGAGATGTTACAGGGTGATAATAATTATTGGTTTGTTTGAGCTCGTCAGGTGTGTTGCCGCAGTCTCGTTAGAGATAGCAGCCCTAATGAAAGCTTTGGAGATGTAATTGTGTTTTTCTGCAGGGTATATTAATATCAGCCGTTGCTCGTTTTTGACTGAAATAGTCTTCTCAATCATCATCATCTCTTCATATTCTTGCCTTTATCTCATGCTACTTGGGGTTGTCATTTTCCCCTCAACATACTGCTAAAATTCTTGCCTGGAATATAAGCTCCAATCTGTATATTTAAGAATCGGAAACTGAAAAGAGAGTTTTCCGTCACTAGATAGGAATACCAATTAAATTAATAGTAATGCATAGGGTTTACAAGACTCATTTTAGCATAGTAAATGACATCTCTGACTCCAGACTTACACGAGCTTGAAATCAAATAAGTAAGGTCCATAGGACCTTAAAAAAACAGTAACTAGCCTATAACAAAATATTTAAAAAAGGCCCGTTTGGACATACATTTGACCGTAAGGATGTTTCGAGAACGTTCCCCGAGGACTCGCTCGTGACTGGGACAAAGAGCTTGGAATCTGGAGCACAACAATTTTTAAAACTTTTCCCCGCAAATATCTTCTTTGTGAGCGGGATCGGAGAATCGAGCGTGGGATTTTATTGAGAAACTACGGTTAGTTTGCCTGCTGCTTATTGTTTCTTTTTAAAAAGTTCCCCTGAGAGACTTGCAAGTCAATATATTCGCGTTTGTAGCGATCTCGTGGGATTCGAGAAATGTGTACTTAAGAGAAATATTCAAAAATCTATTGCAAAGAAACCATTGATGAGATAGAGTAACCAATTTGCTCAGTGCTTTTAGAGATTAGTCTCAATGAAAAGACTAATTCGCTTTGGGAATTCTTTTTATCTCATCTAAAAAAAATACATTAGTGAAATATCGCTTACAACTTGGGAGTTTCATTTCCATTCATTAAAGTTTCATACTTTACCTTTTTCTCAAGTGGATACTAGAAAATTGTCTTGTATTTTTTTGTGAAATTGAATGTCCACTTGAATTCTAACGCGTCTAACGTCTACGCTTTCAGTAAAGAATTCTTATTCTACACTTTTTCTATCTTGAATTTAATCAAATTGCGAAATCGGAGCTATTCTTCTAATTAATAAGGCTAGTTTTTAATTAGGTACTTTTCAAAATGAATGTCAATAAAAATCATAAAATGTCACAATGATAATAAAAAAAGTAACTTACTTCATAAAAAACACGTATTGTGCCAATTGTAATTATAAAGCGACTTCTTTGATCTAGAGAAAACAATAACATCGCGTACATCAAAAAACTAAATAAATAAAATATGCTGTTAGTACTTTCTTTGAACTCAAAATTTCTACACGATAGTACCTACTATTCTCATGATTTATTTGATCTATAATTGTAGCAAAAAGTTTACCTACTACACAGGTTATTCATCACTGGTTCCTGGGTGGGAGTTTCGTTTTAAAACCTAAACAAACCGCAGTCTGTATTTGTGCTGGATTTCAATAAGTTTGCTCCTCAATTCCTCACACGAGACAAATAAAATGTGAGGAAGGTACTATACACTGCCTTACCTTTTGGAGATTCAAAACCATAAAATCAAAGCATTCATTTCAAGAAGGCCAGTTACGGCACTTTTGAATTGTCGAAACAAAGACAACAATAAATTGAAGCTACAGTTCCAATCACAAGGCATAATAACTTCAAACACTGTTTTAAGCTTACACGGTTTAAAACCAAAACCATAATATCTTGCTAAAGTGCTGTATTTGCCCGTTCCAAAGATCTCTATGGATAAGAACGGTCAAGAAACTCCAAGGACACTCTTTTAAATAATAATATTGTTACCAAACCTTGGTTACATTAATCATGTTGAGATGGTATTTATGTGAGAACGATTTAGCAAGATGTGCACGATGAAAGTGTCCATAGTAAACACAACAAAGACAACTCAATGTATCTTTACAGGTGTGATCTTATGTCTTATTACAACAAACCTATTAAAATCAATTCGAAAAGCGTATTTTAGGACCAAATACTTTTTACACTCCCATTCGTGAGACCTCTTCGGATTACCAACATCGTCGCGTAGTATAAAATTGAGACAAGAGCTCCTATAAAATAAAAGACAATTTTAAATTTTGTTCCTAATTCATTTGTTTTCTATTCAAAGGCGGTTTTATTTAATACGGCTTAAGAATTGGCGGATTAGATTACACAGTTTGATTTCAGAAGATTTTATTTCGGTTTTCTTCTACTACATTTTTAAAAGAGGGTTTATTTTTAGAAAAGTATGCCCCGCATAAATCTTTCTAATAACGAATTATATCTTACTAGAATAGACTGTAGGTACACGCTAAGTTTGATATGATTTCATTCCAAAACAAATTGATATTTAATCAAAGGCACTATTATGAATAAAATAATTTGTATTCATCATTGTGTATGAAACAAACAAATACAAACAATCACCTACGCAGATTGCATGAAATGATTCATTAATGAAAACAGTTACACTAAAATAAAATTGTTTTATGATTGTTGTTATTCGTTGACTGTTGTACAAAAGTGGAGCCATCAGAGTACCTAGGCAAAGTAACATTCTATCAGCAATAAAGATGACGTAAAAGTTAAAAATGTATTAAATTCACATAAACAACCAAAAATCTTATTAAGTATGCCAATCCTGTTGCAAGTCGTTGTAGAAGAAATTGGATGATTGAAAAATTGGATGATTGAGGTAACAAAAAAAAATACTTTAGGTCCGTTACATCACCATCTCAGGTCTAGTTAAAAACCAGTATCGGACGCTAGCTGCTCGGCAGTTTGCTGAACTGGGCCTAATTGGCAACACCGTGAGACACACAATATTATTTATCCTTTTCTGTTTTGACTTAAGTTTTTTACTTTCTGTTGTGCTTGTGGCATGTGCCAAATAATTATGTTTTCTTTCTTTATTTTTCTTCAACTGACACAAAAACTTAAGAATAGAAGAACAATATCTACAGTGAACAATGCTCGCCCAGTAAAGCAGGAACCAATTACACAGACTCGAATGCAAGTAGGGCGCTGACAATCTCACTGGCTATATAAATAAATGTCCTACATTTACCCTTCACGGAACTACGCAGATGTGTAGAGGAAAAACTCCTTGTACCATACCTTTTTCATTCTAGGCTTTCATAGCACACACGATTTGTTTAATGTAATTGGTCGTATGGTTATTATGAACGCACAAACAGAACATAATTATACCGTATTAGTTTCAGTAATTGCTTTTTCCATCATTACTATTTCCACCCTTTGCTTAGTCGTCATTCTGCCCAGCCTTTTCCCAACTATGTTGGGGTTGGCTTCCTATCTAACCGTATGCAGTTGAATACCAGTATTTTTGAAGCGACTGCCTATCTGAACTCCAAAACCCAGTTAATACTGTGTACTTTCGGGTCACTGACATTGTAACGAACTGTCGAAGATCTATAAACCAACGACTTAAAATTCTTTCCGAGGCACGGAGGTAACTCGGTATATAATGGGTGGTCACCCATCCACGGACCAACCTATGCAAGTACGGCTTACCTTAATGATCACGAGCTCCTCCACCCACTGTTTAGTATTCTCAGCAAATTGTTTTCAATTTAGGTGACAAGTTCCATGTTACTTTATCGCTTATAGACCCTTGTTCCAATGACATGTGAGCTTGAACTATTTTTCGTAAAGTTCTCGACTATATTACTGGTACAGTGCAAAAGGAGTTCCGTAAAGTGCACTAAGTCACTAGCCAACCAAAACCGATCTAGTTCGTAAAGTACATACGTACTTGCGAACTACGAACTTTTACTTCTTATTAGGACGTACTGGCAACATGAAACTATGTATCGGTTTTGTGGGGGGTCGACTAAGCAAGGTAAGGTAAGGAAAAGCTGCCTTGTTCCCGAGGGCTTCGTGAAAGCTTAAAGGAAAACGGGGATTGACGGTAAACCCTCTATGGGAACCCGTGAATGTCAACGTACATTTCCATGCCACCATATTGAAATGATGTATCAGAAATTCTAAAACTGTTCTAAGGTGAATTGGGCATCCTCAAACTGTTACATTATAATATACTGCCTTGTTGGTCTCCAGTTTAAACATGAAGTTTTGGGTTCAGTTTCCAATTTGACAAGTGTTATTGAATTTATCGGTCAATACAGTACCAGCTCCAATTTTAGATTGGTTTCATCGATTCGATTCTCGCCCCATATTACGTGTGACTTAAACATAACTGGTGTAATGTGTGTATAAAAGAAATACCTCTACCTAACCCTTCGGAAAAACACAGGCATGATGTTATACTAGTAAAGAAAGCCACAATAAATTCAAAATAAATCTAACAAGTAAACAAAACGGTCCACTTTTCACCATCTATTCACAACGGAAAGCCGCGGCGTGCCGCAAGTGCTCAGTCGGCCCGGACGTGCCTCGCAAATCTTTGGATTAGAAAGAAATTAATGAACGCGAAAAAAACGAAAAGTCATTTTCGCACAAAAATATCTAAGTTAAGACGATGACGCTCACAAAATACGCAAACAAATCCGAAAGAAAAACGTGACGTAAAAAAGAAAATGCCAAATCAATATTTTCAATATCCTCTAGGTAAACTTTTAGATAATACTTAAGGAAATATCAGAGATCACATCAGAAGGCTCTTCAAAGGCGCCTTGCGGTCCTAAAGGGCATAATAATCTTTCGAGGTTCTTACTCCTATAGCCTTTTATTCGAGAAAATTTAATAATAAGGGACATGAAGATGATATTTAGCGCTATTGAAAGGATAAAAGCTTCACAGTTAAGTCTCGCAAATGGCGCAATCTGTATGTGTGGGAGTATTGATAAAGATAATGCTCGTAATTGTTAAGCTCTTCTATATTTACTTTCGTTGCGTCGACTTGAATATTAAATTGCTGTAGGTCACGAGATGGATCTGAGAGGAACGTAAAATGCTGCAATAATGTATATCCTTATGAAATTTTCAAGATGTAATCGATTATCGGGAACTCTTCAAATATGTAAATAATTTTAATTTCAACGAAACACGAAGATTTATTTTTTAACATACTTATTAAGAAATCCTAATCCTACTTATGTCATAATTTAAATCTTGGTCTTTTGATACCAGAATATTAGGACCAAATTCAAGGTTACTTAATCAAAGTCAAGGTTTCAATGCAAACTTAAAAACTTTAACGCCCTTGAAGAAAACACTCAATCGTTTGTGTGAATACCTAATTATTCAAAAGCACACATAAATCTTTCTCTCAAAAAAAATATCGTTTTCCATGTTTTTGATTCGACAATAGAAACAATTACTTCGCCCGGAGCGACGAAGTTCTTGACAAAATGACTGAAGTGTGATTGCAAATTATTTCTTGTTGTTAATGTTTCTAAATGAGCTCCATTTTGTAGCTGACTGATGTCGCCTCCGGGTAATTGCCACCATTCTTGAGGTGGGAAAACGTAAACTTATTAAATTAATTATTATATTTTAGGGTTTTCAATATCATCCATCAGTAATGAACCGTAAATAAGACGCTTGATTAATAGCTATTTATTCACCAAGGGGAGTAAGGCACAGATTACTAATCGAGTGTGCATTTGAGAGGCCGTGAACCACACTAGTTTAGTAAGCTGTACTTACTCTCGAGTGATATATACTGCTTTATACTACACTTAAGCACAACGAAGTAAAACACAAAATAGTAAAAAAAAAGCATTTTATTAAAAAGTTATATTGATATTGTTACAAACTTTACCAAGAAAATTGTCTCTACAAAATACGTCAACCAACCATAAGTCTTTTTATTTTTTTTATTTTAGCGCGTCAAACAGTTTTCGCACCAAAAGACGTTAGAGAAGGTAAAAACGCCACGTTTCGCAGTTCCAACTTACGCGCGTGTTAAAGTGAGAGTGTTATAAATCTCTCGCTCTACCGCATAGAGGTTTGAAGTCTGTATCGGAATGTATGCTACCTGCTTTAAAAGTGCTAGTGGCCAGTACTTTTTATGGTAAAATTAAATCGTATGGGGTAGTACACTTACTGAGCAAGTGTAGTATAAACAATATTTCATCTTTGACTGTCGTTGTGTGTTTGTTATTCTCATTAACCAACTGTGTTGGAAGATACCCGGGTTCATCATCACCTGTCTAACCTTTTCCTAACTTATTGGGGTTGGCTTTAAGTCTACCCGGATGCAGCTAAATTAAGAATCCCTGGGTTATTTTATTATATTATTCTATTAAGTGATTTTAATCAGAAAACCTGAAAACCAAACCCCTAAAACCTGTTTATACCTGCTTCTTGATTATCAGGTTTTGATATTAATAATTCTGTATCATGAAATATTTTATTTTATTATTTGCATTTCAATTTGCACTATTAAATGTTTACGATTCTGAAAAAACTTTTGGAAATTACGCGTGATAAGAGATGCTTATCGAATCCGTCTTTCTTTATGGGGCCATATTATTTGCAAACAGATTTTGGCTATTCAGATTCATTGAAAAAAACAAAACTTTACCGAGTATCAAAGAATTCCACCGTATTATCAACAACCAAAATTATATTCAACCGTAATATTAATGACTACCCAACAGCAGATTTTATTGAATTCCATCTTCACTTTGAACCAAAGGTAAGCGGAAAAACCTTTAAAACTTTTTGTTTACACAATCCCATATACAGGGCAGAAATTTACAACTATTTCGTAATAAAACTTCGCTTAGGTTTGGGCCCGAGTAGCCAAAGACAGAGATGAATGGAAAGACCGAAGGGTGGAACGGTGCAGTGAAACACATAAGGCTCATTATAATCTATTCTAATAATCGAATGGCTAATAATCGAAATGTTGATCGGAGGGCTGGGGTTGCTACTATCGGGTATACTGTGTGGAAAATAAAATTATGTAATATTCAAACCAATATTTATAGTAAAATAAAAATCTTCTTAATTATGCATTGGCTTGTAAAACATATTTTCGTCTGTTTCGAAACGTTCGAAACTTCTTATTATTGAATTTTATAATATGAAATATTCTCATTCTCATGAAAAGATTTAACAAATACCGTTTGGGGAAACGGAAAAAAAATATTTGTTACGCTAACACCACAGTAAAATTGACACTGACGACACACGCACAATTCCAGTGACGCGGCGCGTGCGACTGCGCGCGACAACCAGTCTGTTCGCACCTTGAAGTATCCTTACGGGTGGGGGAAGGGACGCGCGGTAAATTACGTCAGGGTTTCGGGCGTTTCTTTGAAGCCGACCTACTGGTCATCTTTATACTGTGTCCATACTTTTTTTATCTAAATTCAAATCTTTGTTTTCGAAATTCATTCGTTTCCTTCTTGTTCATTCATATACTTTTATTATAAGGTATATAAACACTAACTAATACCTACATACTAATATTACATATCTAGAATCTTAATCGATTTCTAACGGTAATACAGTGTCTGCAGTTAGACAACCGGGACCAACGGCTTCACGTGCTGCCCGAGGCATGGAGAAAACTCGGTATGTAGTGGATGGTCACTAGTGATGAAAATCAAAATCAAAGCATTTATTTCAAGTAGGCCAGTTACAGGCACTTTTGAATTGTCGAAACAAAAACGAAAATTAAATGTTATTGCTACAGTCCCATCACAAGACATAAAAACTGTGAAAGCACTGTAGTTACCCATTAGGTACCTAGCGTACATATCTATGGAGAAGAACGGGCAAGACTCTTTTAAATACATACTTTTCTTAATTTTTTTTCTGTTAACAACAGCTCTTGTAGTAACGAAACGGCCAAGCCACATGTTTCGACTAAGGTGTAGAGTTTGTGAAGTTAGAACTTGTAGAGTTAGAGCCTGTAGAGTTAGATGCTTGGCTCTACATAAGATCTGATAACTTTTTGACAGAGCGAGTCATATTATTTAATGACGACCCGAATGGCGCAGCGGTAGTGAGGCTGCATTACGTTCTTAGGGTCCCGGGTTCGAATCCCGGTAGAAGCAAATGTTTGTGTGATGAGCATGGACATTTGTTTCCGAGTCATGGATGTTTATATATATAATAAGTATGTATTTACAAACAAAAAAGTATCTATGTAGTATATCAACTATCTGGTGTCCAAGATATAAGCCTCGTTGGTTACTGTGGCACTAGATGGCGCTGTGTGCAATGTCCAGCGATATTTATTTATTATTTGTCTCGTCTTGGCAACATTTTACATAAAAATATTTTTGGTGGGATTTAATTTCTTTTTGTAAGTGGTTTGTGACATTTTATTTTTATTTTGGGTGTATTTCTTGCTCCTCTTTGTCAGGCGTTGCAGGTAGTTGGTGGACCGAAAGTATGACAACCAGTCTTACCAAGGGGTATCGTATTACCCTGTGCTAACTGTGTTGTGGGGGTCAGATAGGCAGTCGCTTAATGTAAAACACTGATATTCAGCTGCATTTGGTATTATCGAAATCCGACCCCAATACAGTTCGGTAAATTTCCCCTACATTTAGACTTTTGACAGCCGTTAACGCCATGTCACTTTGTTTAGACCTCTTGGAAGATCAAGCGATCGACGAATTAGTATTCATCGTTTATGGGGAAGCGTTTGATAATGTATGAACGAGTTATTAATTTCAAAGAATAAAAGTTTGGATGGCTCTGTCGTAGTTACAGTAGAAGTGGTAACTTCTGTCTCCGTCTTGTTACATGGACATTCTGTCGTATTAATAGATGGCTCTGTTGAAGATTTAGTGGTCTACTGTCAAATTATTCGATGGCACATTAGACGCTGTTCCACACTAGCGCAGATTGATTAGTTGATGACGTTGTAGTGTTCGTAGCTGTTGCATTGGCTGTATTAGTCAATCTGCCAGTTCCTCCCGGGTAGCCAATTCCGAGCAATTAATACCTAATCTAAAATAACCTAATCTAATCTTGCTCAGCATCCGACTGGTGCTAAGTATAAAAGTTAACTGCAAATTACCGAAATTTTGTTATTAATACAGTAACTTACTAAAAAATATCCAGTTCTACAACATAGCACAAAGAAGATTCTCCTTGGTAAGACACCCCAGATATCTCCCTAACTAGAAGACTCCGAGGTATGGTCAGGGAACGAAAAAAAAATCTTCGTTAAGGATATACAGGATGACTGTTTTATCACTTTCCAAAAAAAAAAGGTATAATAGGTGAACGGAGTAGAAGCAAATGGCGTACTTAGTTTTTATATTTAAAAAAAAAAAAACATAAAATTCGAATATCAAATCATACGCGTATTGCGAATGATTTAAAATTCGATATTTTTTATTTATTTTTTCAAAATTTCTCTTTAGTTGTTCTAATATGAAAATTTACTTGAAATTTGTAGCGTTTTTTGATGATAGATCATTTTTTTTCTAAGCTGTGGAAAAAAGAAAACAAAAACTAAGTATGCCACAAGCTTCTACTCCGTTCACCTAATGTACCCATTTTTTTTGGAAAGTGATATAATGGGAATAAAATAATATAATGGGTGTAAATACCGGATGACTTTTTTAGTCATCCGGTATTTGCACGCATTACATTACTTTTATGACAAGAACCAAGATCTTATTTTTTAAACGGATGGTTAAATTACACACAGTTACAAACCTAAGTTAGTATAGATGTCATCATCGATGTTCTTATTGCCAAAGATAGATGATGATTTCCGAAGTGCATCCTAGGTGATCTGTAGTATTTATACTTACTTACCAACTTTTTTATAAGTTCGCCTCCTGTTACATGAAACTTAAATATAACTAGGGTGTACTATTAGGTACACCTCTGCTTAACCCTTCGGGGACTACAGGCTTGGATTACATCGTTCTCACATATATCTATAATCTCAACATGAATGATGTAACCAAGATTTTGTAACAATATTTTGATTTAAAAGAGTGTCCATGGAGTTTCTTGCCCGTTCTTCTCCATAGAGATCTACGCTAGGGAATGGGCAACTACAGTACTTTCTCAAGTTATTATGTCTTGTGTCTGGGACTGTAGCTTTGTTTTGTTTTTTTGTATTTTTGACTGTCACTTAATCTATTTCTGACTTAATGGTCTAATTGAAATAAATGCTTTGAGTTTGAGTTTGATGTTATGTTGCTAGCTTTTGCCTGCAGCTTCGCCCATGCTGAGGCTGAAAGTTACCCCACGAGAATGTACTGTCGCGGTGAAAAGAATTCTATGTATCCCATGTCATGGTGTATGCTGTGCCTAGGGGCTAGGTCAAATATGTTCAGCAAAAACATGATTTCTTACATTTCTTTTATATGTACCTACTAATTAGTATTGATACAAGTATAGGTTTTAGAACTAAATCGCGCTCTGGGCTAGTAAATTAAAAGACGCCAGTGCCAGTTACGTTTTACAATTTTTTTAAACTTACTACTAAATAAGTATATTAATTTCATTAAGCTACAAAAAGTCGTTTCTCAATCCTTATGGACATCCCATTTAATAGGGGGCGAGCTTATTGCCATAAACCGGGCACGAATCCAGATTCCGAGGCTGCTATTGAGTAATTCCTGATGGAAAAACAGTAACACTTTGCCCGACCCGGGAATCGAACCCAGGACCTCATGCTCAGCAGTCGTACTTTCTACCACTAGACCAACGAGGTAGTCGTCTAGCCACGATACATTAATATCTTATATAGCCAGACTATACTTATCGACCTTCAGAGCTTGGACAAGTTGAACTTCATGGTCGCGAATGTTGCTCAGTTTCTTTACTTCAACCATAGGTTCACTATATCTATTATATGTTGGTCCGGTACGAAACAACATGGAGTGAAGATGATAAGGAGCCGAGAAATGCAGTACCAAATGCCCACGTGTATCAAACGACGTTTTGACGTGATAACGTCTTATTTAAATCGATAAACACCGGCTACACGCACGAAAAAGTGTCACACCGTTCCGCGCGCCAGTCGATCATCGCCCAGCCCAAACCCTTAGACCTAGAAAATTGAAATTTTGTACAGTGGTTTCCTTTAAGACGTAGACAGCGATTAAGCAAGGATTTTTTGAATTTCCTAATGGAGTTAAATAGGGGATAAAAGTTTGTATGAAAGTCCGTCAGTTTTAAAGTTAGGGTCTTGAAATTTTGTGTTTAGGCTGACGATTGAAAATTACTTTATACGTGTTTTGAAAATTACGCGTGATAAGAGACACTTATCGAATCCGTCTTTCTATATTTGCGTATTTGCAATGGCTATTTTTAACGGGCATTATTATTTGCAAACAGATTTTGAATATCATTGAAAAAACAAAACTTTAGCGAATATCAGAGAACTCCAGCGTATTATCAACAACCAAAATTATATTCAACCGTAATATTAATAACGACCCAACAGCTGATTTTATTGAATTCCATCTTTACTTTGAACCAAAAAGGTAAGTAGAAAAACCTCCTTTGTGCGAAATCAAAACTTTTTGTTTACACAATCCCATATACAGGGCAGAAATTTACAACTATTTCCTTTATTGGCAACTTTAGCTAGTACGTGTTCCCGCATTCTTTAAGAGCCACTAACCCGTGAAGAGTTAACGTCTGAAACAGGTACCAACCCTATCTAAATCGGACGTGACTTGTCCTTCACTGAACGGAATATAAATTTTAGATCATAAAGAAATCTGATCAGGTATCGAGTTGGAATAATAAAACGGCTATTAAGGCTAAGTTTTGAGATAATCGATTGCTAAACCTGTATTTTGTCCGCATAAGATTTTGGTTCTTCGTAAAGCTTTGAACTATACATTGCAGCTATAAACTGGCATTTATACCAACATACGTCTACATCACGTGATAAAATTTGGTGTTCAATATTGAGGATAAAAACAAAAACAAACGGTCAATTTGATTGAGAGATACCCGAGGGATCAATTTTCAATTATTTGTGTTACAAGCACGCGGCCATATTGTTGGATATTTGGCGGGAAAATGTCTTGAAAAATGACTCCACATTCCGGTCCCTCCTATCCTGCCTTTATTACATCAATATCCTGGGTCCGGCAGCGTGGCTATTCGTTTTAGGATAACGCCAGCCTGGGCAGGTATAAACATTCTGATTAATCTAGATTTTATTATCGACTCCTTGTTTGAGAATCAAATGTCTCAAAAAAATTAAACACTTTTTCGACATAATTATTATGTCACAAACGCTACGAAAATTAGTGAATAACATTTTGGTCCTTCGAGTCAACAAGGGTCTCAAAGGACCACAATAACAACACTCTTAGCTGTCATTTTACAATGAAATTAATCAACAGACATTTCCCCTATAACCGCAATAAATTTGATTATCATGTTATCCTTTATTCTAGACTACGTGCTGATAGAATCCTCAGTCCAGTGCACAAAGGCTCAGAGCAAAACAGAATCTGTTAATAGATCCGGGGACGGCGACGGGTCAATTTGTTACTGCCACTACAGCGGTCTAGCTTCAACACCAGAATTCAGGGTTTTATTGGTTGGCTTATTCGTCCCGTCGCTGTGTAAGATAAATAATATTTTTTTAGAACGGACAGTTTAGTTAGGTGTAGCTTTTTTTATTCAGTTGCAACATCGTTAACGGGTTTTTAATTGACAATTTGTTACTGTCCTCGTTTGTTTTATATACGAGCTTTGTACTTGTGTTTCTCTCGATTTATTTTCTGTTTCCAACAAAATGTGTACTCACTCGTGGAGTAAAAGAAATTACAAAAAGGAAACCCACAGAGAATGGAATCGTCGCCGCGTCGCATCAGCGGCAGTGTTTAAAGACGGCAGCACTTATAGCATTCGTGGCACTGAAATTGCGTTAAGCGCACAATTTCTGTCACGGATGTCAGTTTCATTACGCTTATGTCAAGTCTCGTAATGCGAATAACCGATGACACTAGATTTGCAGGCAACGTGTTCACAATGGCTGTCTCAAATAGCGGTCACCGAGGTATCTCCATGCTCTACGAGGACACCCGCCAGCGTTTTGATTAGACTTATTCTTATTATTCTTCTTCGTCTTCTGTCGTATTAATGGTACGTCCTCTCAAATAACTTGGTCCCCGTAGAAAGGAAGCCACGTTGATCTTATAAAACAACACACTACACCATATTCAACGCTAAAGCATATGCAAAGTTCAAAGTTTTGCAAGCCCAGCAATGAGGCGTAATGATTTGACGCCTTCTCAAGTAGCAAGCTACAAAGTTAAGCGTTAACCACACGAATCAAATTACAGGCGTGTTTGCAACTACAACAGCCTTAACTACGTACTTAATTACACACTATTTAAACTTTGACGGTGGAGATCAGGCAGCCATGTTGTTTTATGAAACTAAAGCTGCATACTGACAGGGAATAGATATCTGAGCGTTATAAAATTAACCAAAATTAAATCCAAATTTACTCACTTTCAGGGTTTCTTTAATGCCTTTCACAATAACAGTCCTCAGTTTGGGTTTGTGCTCATTTGATTGCAATATGCTCGCTCCCCAATTGCATGCTACAGATTTTAACGTAACTGGCGAAATGTGGATGTACCCATGATCTGCTTAACCCTTCAGTAAAATGCAGGCTTGATATTATCAACAAAACTGTAAGGTACATACATCGACGTCTATAGAATAGCAGATTGGTTTGATTCATCGTAATCAGCCGTTACTGCTCAAAGCCATGAAGCAAACAAATTGTTCCATAAAGGAAAGGTAGGTATTTTCTAACTTCTTTAATACAGCCCGACCTCAATAACTATTATACTGAAATTTGTCTTATTAGCCTTGCCATTTGTAACATCAGGCAAAAAGGGATGTTCGGTAACGACCAGCTGTTGGCGGACCGGTGGTCCTTTGTTCCGGAAACAGCAAATGGTATAAAAACAATATAAAAACGGCCCAGAATTGTTTCAGCATTTGTTTTCGCATTCCTGGCCATTAAGCACCGTGCATGCTTACATTTTATCCAATGCAACGCTCAATTTTTTTTTGAAAAATATTTTAAATAACATGACAACGCGCCTGTATTTCCCGAAGAGTTAGACAGAGGTGTACCATAGTGCACCCACATTTAAATCTCATGTGAGCGAGTCTATTGGCTGGCTACTACTGAGCCAATCGCGAGTTAAGAGTATGCTTGAGTCCCATACATATTACAGAAGCGAGCTTTTTGTCACCAAACAGACTCGCAAATCCAGAGACACTAACAAATTCTTGATGAAAAACCCTCACTTTGCCCAACCTGGACATCGAATCCAGATCCTCACGCTCAGCAGTTGCGACCACTAGACCAGTGCGGCAGTTAATAATAATAATCATAGCAGCCTATTACTGTCCCACTGCTGGGCAAAGGCCTCTTCTCATACAGTGAAGGCACAAGCATTGATCACCACGTTTGCTCAAGACGGGTTGGTTATTTCAGACATAAATTAATTAAAGTTCAGGTTTCCTCACGATGTTTTTCCTTCACCAATGACTGTGAGTGCGGCAGTTAGCGAAAAATATTTATTTAATAAAGGAACAAATTCATGATGGATTTGTTTATCATTGGATGTACAGGTGAGTGAGCTGAAATTGATTGTTGTTTTGTTTGTCTAGTATGGAGTGCCTGTTTGTAAACGATCACAATGGATGCTTAATTGTATCAAATCACTTTTGTGTTAATGAAGATAATAAACTTTTTATCAATTTCGGTTTAACATTTTGCTGTTTTTCACTAAAGTAAATTAGTTTATTTTCCGAATTTATTGTTTTGTGCTTGTGGTGTTTACCTTTAAATAATCGTTGCGCTGTAATTCTTAGAATTTCATAAGAATATGGGTTCCAAAATACTATGTTTGTAAAGACATATAATTGAAAAAATCAAATTTTTTTTTTTTTTCCTTTTGTTGCTCGGAATAGTTACAGCACTGAATAAATTCCTTTTTTACCTATTATTTTGTGAATGTGTGAACATTGTAGGCTTTGTAGATTCCCAGATGCTTGTTAACTTTTGTTATATTTATCTTGTTTTACGTTACGTTGAGAGACAAGCAATGACCTATTGTCGGGCCTACGCTGTCCCCCCATACTTAATTGCTGTAACACATTAATATTGTAATAGGTACCAAATGATTTGAAAAGAGTAACCATGGAGTTTCTTGCCGGTTCTTCTCCATGGAATCGACCAACCCGAACCGTGCACATTTTCGACGTTTTATAAGTGCCCATGTAGGCCTATGTGAAATAAAATATTTTGATTTTGATTGCAATAAATACTGCAGTAGAAAATTTATTTATTTGTTTATTGCACAATGTTCATAAAGTGATAGGGTGTATGACTAGCTAAAGAATAACATGACCATATGTTATTCCCAAGAGCAGCAAGTACGATTATTAAAAAAGAAATGTTTTGCAAAAAATAGAAGAGATTTCAAAAAACACAAAAAAGAGAAAAATAACTTTAGCTTCAGAAGCCGTGACTGTTTGATTCAGTTTTTTTTTTGCCACCGACTTCTGAAGCTAAAGTTATTTTTCTCTTTTTGGTGTTTTTTGAAGTCGTTCGTCGAATTTATTTTTTGCAAAAAAGTTTTTTATTTTTCCATTTTTAGTTGTTCCCAAACAAATATTTACCATGAATTTATTTTACATTGTTAACAATACATGTCATGGTAATAGGCTTATCCCCAATAAATGGAACTAAACATACCTAACTGTCGAAATCTGGGTGTACTATACACATCTGCATACCCCCTCAGAGCATACAAGCGTATAAACAATAAACATCCAAGCGATTCCAGCAATCACTGCAGATTTGCCCTCTATTTTTGAAGAGTTCCATTGTATATCTCCGAAGATCAGCACCAGATCTTCACCAAATTGAAATGGGACCAATCGGGAAGCACCAGCTAAAATAAAAAAAGAATCATTAAAATCGGTTTACCCAGTCGAAAGTTCTGAGGTAACAAACACAAAAAAAAAATACAGTCCAATTGAGAACCTCCTCTTTTTGGAAATCGGTTGAAAACATAAACTTTCAAAAGTTGCTAAGTGCATATTGGTGCTCGTATATTATTGAAAAGTGATTGATTAATTACTAAGTAATGATATTACGCCCAGGTAACGATTTTAATACACAAATTTCAATAACTTTAATATTGATCTCTCTCTCAAGAACACTTAATAAGTAAAAGTTTCAGTCCTGAACGAAGTTCAATTCAGTTTATGCCAATCAAGCCGAGATTCCGGGACTACATTAATCATCTGAACGACATCATAACTCTTGTGGAAGTTATATTTGATGAGCTGTTTTATTTCGCTGTGCTTCAGTTTTTCTAGAACTTTTTTCCACTACTGTAGACCCTGTCAGCTAGCATTTTATTTTGTTTTGTTCGAAATGTAACTTTATTCAAGCATAAATTTATTGCAGTATTTTTTTTGTTCTAGACCATACCTGGAAATCCTTAGTCACGGATACATCGGAGGTTATTACTAATATCGAAACTTTCCATCACTCAGAGAAGAAATGAGCTTTATCACCCCGCTTCCTCAATGAGGGTTGGCAATTTCAGACCGAGGTCAAGAGATTCCTCACGATGTCCGTTAGTCCACTGACTAACTGCAAAGGAAAGTGACTAAGTAGAAAGTACTAAGAAAGTAAGTGTAACTTGAAAAAGTCGCATTAGTCATCTGCTGGGTTTGAACTCGCAACTTGGGGCGTAAGAAGCGGATCAGATAATAAGAAACGGGCTACCATGACAACTATATTTAGAAATTCTTATTAAATATCAAATGCAAAACGCCTAGTGACGAAGTCCGTCAAGGAAAAAAAATATCCTATGAAACGAGCTTTTATCTTGAATTCCATTGCAAAATTCTGGGGAATTTGTCGGACCTAGCAATATGTTTCGAGACGACACGCGACATATCCAATTTTCCGGCACTACTGGCCGTACAATGGTCCGGCTCCCTTTGTTGCTGGGATACTGCACTTGTGTAGCTTCGACACGGAAATTACGTAAATATACATATCTATCCATACCCTAACAGTAGATATTTTATTTATTATATATATTATATTCCTCGTTCTATCTAAAACAAAGACCATATTTTTTATTCAATAAAATTGAAAAATTTATTCTGTTATTAAAACATCTTCCTAAAAGTATTTAGTGGTTTATTTCAGTTAATGATGTGTTTCATTGCCAAGCCCCAGAGCTTAATCGTGTTGTCGTCATCTTACACTATGTCATCTGTTAAACTGACAGTGACATTCACACTTGGCATTACTAATACAAATGAATCAGCCGAAAAAAAAAACAATAAAGTATGTTGTACAACTTGCGGTATTATTAAAGAAACTTCTAAAATGGTAATGCTATTTTGTTTAATGATTGTATTACTTGTTCTAATAATTCGCGGAGGAAGTCCAATATGAGCACTGAAATGTAATAATTAATAGCTAAAATATAATTCTTGGTCTTAGAAATATTTTTAATCAAGCAAAGAGAAGATGAATATTATAAATATTTGCCTTCATAGCAACTTAAAAATAGAAAATGAATTTTCTTGGAAATGGCCTCGAACTTAAAAGGGTTACTGTTTATTAATCTATTGTAAACCCAGGGTAATCATTTTATTTTAGTAATCATTTCGGTGCGTATCCCTGGCGTTCCAAGACAATTAAATCTTCGGTAATTAAAGGAGTATTTATTTCAGATTATGGCTTCATAATCTTCATCGTATTACGTACACAGAAACGGGAGTTTTAGTCCTAAGTTATTGGATTACAATCGTACCCGATGGGGTTTCCCATTAGCGAACAGACGAACTTCCATACAAACTTTTTACCCCTTTTGGGGGCTGGGGGCGGTATACAGCAAGGGCGCAAGGCTACCGGTCACTCTAAATCAAAATGTCATGTTCCTAGACAAAGTGGGTTTGGCTATGTGACCACTTTAGGTGTGCAGGTGGGGGTTGCTTGAAAATTTGCATCGTTATGTCAAACTTGGTACATTTATTTTAGTTCTGTGTTTTCCCGCCTGCGCTGTTCAGTTTATTGAAGTGCAGATTTGCTTACAAAAACCAATATGGCTTTTAGCGTCCTTCGTTTATGCCAATGCATTGAGGACTTGTAGAGTCGTAATAGTTACAGCCTATCAATTTGTCTAGCACACGCAAGTGTAAAAGCATAGCTCACTATCCCACTGTGTTCTCTAAATTAAACGAATGAACGCTAGTGCCTAAATTTATTAGCCTGGATACCAGTAAAACAATGACAGTGAACAAATTGTTAGCTTCCTATTCCACCAGTTGATTGTTCAGACGTCAAATCTTCTGTAACAATGTTATTAACAGCAACGTCCAAGCTATAAATTAAACCAGCAACAATCCAACCACTGAACTAATCCGATGCTGCAGGCGAGAAAATATTTATGTCTCTTTCCGTCACCTCATTGTTAGAAAAAGACAGATGTAATGCCACCATTTCTATTTTTCTTTTTCAACAGCTCAAGTATTCCCCATCCGTTTTACTTTGAATGAAGCTCCTTAATCGGACTTTAAATAGACGAAACAAAGAAAAGCGAACGTTCTAAAAATAAAAATAAACTTATGCGTTTCATCCTAACAACATTGTCATTCAAATTGGATTGTTATTTTTTCAAAATCTTCTAAAGCACGATAATTATTTTTACCTCACCTTAATGTTGAGGAAAGGCATATAACGAAAGTAAAATACGGTTTTCGTGGAAATATTTCCGGCTAAAAGTGGCGTGAATCTGAAAATCGTTTTCCCTTTTAGATACCAACTTCGTAATTTACGACTTGATCTAAATTGAAGTGAGGTTGGGTACCTAAACTACACTCGCCATGTAGGGTAAACGGGTACTAAATTGAAAGTTTTGTAGGACCTACTTACATGCCCTGAAATTGGGAACCTTTTAAGTGAATATGATTGCTCAAAAAACTTTTTTTTTTCCGAGAAAACTTCAACAAAGAAAACTCTCAACGTTTGAATGGGATCTGAGGTACAGCTTACATTAAAACATTTTCAATACATGATAGATTCTACCAGCTTAGCAAGACCCAATTCATCTTACTAATATCGCTCGCAATTCCTGAAATGTAACAATAGGTTTGGAACATACGTGCTCCATTCTGCTTCGTCATACATCTGATTCAGCAGTTCTGCGATTCCCAAATAGTACGCGCTATAGACTTAGATGTACAAAGTTAAATTGAACGTCTAGTGTAAGCCTTATTGCTCCTTTGTTTAAAAAAACTGTATGATAGAATAGTAATGTATCAAAAAGAATACCTAGAACAGTCCGTTCATAAATAATACTTAATATTAGATTCTACCCTTGGGCATCAATCGAAGGTTCTGTCTGGTAACTACCATCTTCTTTTCCGAGAATTTGATTAACTTTCGCCCGACCACACGTATTTATTTTTCTTCCTGTCGCTTCTACTTTGTGTTTCAATAAATAGGAATATTCTATTGGGAGTTGCGGTTGTTTTTCATGTGTGTTCATAAGCTAAATATCGTATATATTGATATTTATTCTATCGTCGCGGATTACGTATGAAATATTGGCGTATTTGTTTACCTTCGAGACGGTATCCCCGGTCTGATGTGGTTATCATCTAGGATTATACGGATCGTCTGATGATTTATCTAGCTTTGATTTACCTTTCTTTATGATCTACAGGATACACTAGAATAACAATTTGTTTTTTTACCAAGTATACAATATTTGTTTGGTCTTTTGTGTGGACAACGTTTGGACAAGTAATTTCCTTTTGATTTGTTTTTTGTCAATAACAGAAATATTATACAAATACTTTATTTTAGCTTTTTGAATTGTAAATGAAATCAAAAAAATATTGTTTGTTATTTCACGCCAACCACAGTAGCTCAGCGTTACCACAATATAGATACGTTTTTTGTTGTAAAAACAGGACTTTTTAAAATAACATTTAAAATATTTTTATCTCTGGTCCTGCCACTCGAAGCTAAACAACCGCAGTCCCAAAAAAACAACAAAACGCAAAATCAATAAAAACTAAGCCTGTTTGTCGACGCCAGGAATAATCTATTATCCGTAAATCCAAAGTAATCCTTATTTAAAAGAAAAATACAGAGCTTCAGTTTGAAATCATTAGCAAGTATAATTTAGAGCCAACTTTAAGTTCTGTGACCTCATAGTTACCGAGTCAGAGTGAGTACTTTGACACTTTGTGAATTAAAGCGGTTTTTCACAGCAACCCGTTTCTTGCACACAAATTGCTAGGAGAATATAACAGTAATATAAAGTTTCACGATACCAAGTCCCGTAAGCAAAGCTATTTAGTCGTCGACTCACTTGCATGCAATTGAAAAACGTCAAAGTTTGGAAAGAGTACAGAGCTAACCTTTGGAACTGAATAGACCTTTGGAACGCAGAGGTGTTAGTATACATGATCAGGTGCGAGGTTGAATACAGTTGAATTACATTTTCTAGACAAATAACATAAAAATAACATAAAAGTAAAATAACAAAAAACAATAAAAATAAAAAACTTTTTTTTGTCTGTGTGTTTGTTCCTGCTAATCTCCGAAATGGCTAGACCGATTTTGAAGGGACTTTTACTGGCAGATGTTATAAGGAGTGACGTAGGCTACTTTTATTTTAGAAAAAGGATTAGGGTTCCGTGAAAAAAAAACCCTTGTTAACAAAATCTAAATTGGAAAGTAATATTTTATTATAATTTCACGCGAAAATGTCGAAACAAACTATTTCTTAAAGAAGTTTCTTCAAAATCTTCAAAAAAGTAAAATTGATATTGAAGTCCCCCGTCAATCTCTAACGTAATATTAAAAGAAATTTCAAAAGGTTTACAAGTTAAGTTTGCCCCAGAGAAAGGTAAAAGGGAATATAAATGTGCGGAAAGTTAAACCAATGTCAATCAGAGGGCGACCGTTGAAGGCCCGTTTGGGACATTAAATCAATAAAAAGTTTTATAACAGGTGTATGTAGGTACTGTTCCGACTTTTGGGTCCAATCAATAATAGGTACTTTTTGAAGTGAAAACTTTTTGGGTGAACAAAAATCATGGAACTCGCGTGACCGTCACGTACGCTTTTCGTAGCAGATCCGCTACGGCGTAACACCAATTACAAAAACACCCGTAGCAGTGTTACGCCTGGGGTGGGGCCTGATGGGGGACGGGGAGGCGAAGGGTTGAAGAGGGGGAGGGGGGAAATAGAACACACAAATTAAAAAATATATATTGCACACAAACAGCTCAACGATACAATTCACAAGTTACTTAGTTTTCACTTCTATCGGCAGTCCCCAAAGACAGCCCCGCATGATTTTTTTTTTGCGATAGGACGCACTGTTTTTGAGATATAAGCTAATTTAGAACCTGCTACGTTTCCATGACGCGCGCTCGCTATTTTGTACATAAATTGTAGAATGACTCGCATATTTATATTTTGACTTTACTTTATACAGGGTGGTTCGTTGGTCTAGTGGTCGCAAGCACGACTGCTGAGCATGAGGTCCTAGCTTTGATTCCCGGGTCGGGCAAAATCTTTAGATTTTTCCATCAGGAATTTTTCAGTATCAGCCACGGAGTCTGAATTTGCGCCCGATTGATGGCAATAGGGGGCTCGCCCCCTTTTACATGGGACTTTAACATAACTGGCGAAATGTGGGTGTACTATTAGGTACACCTCTGCATAAAACAAAATGACACGCGTGAAACTGACTTAAATTAAGTTGAAATATTTATAAATCTTTAAAAATTCGTAATTTATGTTACCTTCAATGTTTTCGTAACCACAAAGTATGGTCTTGTGCCAAAATGAAGCATAATCCTGGAAAAACTTGGGAACTTCGTTGAGTGTCTTTTTACATCGGTTCTTATGACATTTAGAATAAGAGTCAAAAGCATTGTTTTAAGTATAACCAAATATTAATTAATTTGGTTGGACTTGGCACATTTAATTTAAATATCGGTTCTTAAGAAAATTAAAACCATCGTCAAAGAATTCATTATTTAACTGAAACCTCTTTGTAATCTTCTCAATATGACCCAAACCCTGTGTTATTTGATATTAAATATGGAATTTCATTAACGAGCTATTAAAATTCCTAATTTAAGAAAAATATTAACATTTTTTTCCATGATAAACGTTATTCCACGTTCCACGGTTAATTATTTAGTATTAGGATATTATTTTTACAACATGTAGGTCGCTAAAGGCATAGAAAATTTTACCTAGAATATTTTAGGTAAAATCTTTATCTAGCATACAATAAAACAATCATGCACTTCGGCAATCGTCATGGTCCGAATTAGCATGAACGTCGCCTCGTCGCAACCAAAGCTCAGCGGATTGTTCTAGGAGATCTGTTATCTTCAGCTCGTGAGCTTGCCACTTGAGAACCGGCCCCGTTTGATCTATCCAAGACAGATCTCATCATCATCATCATTTCAGCAAAAGTCCTCTGCTGGACATAAGTCCCCCCAAGTGTCGCCACATGGACCGGTCTCTTGTGTCTCGCAAACAACGGATCTCCGCAACCTGCACCTGGGCAGGACTCATGTCATGAAATAAATATGTAGTCCTGAAACATTCCTTATTTGTAAAAAACAAGACGGAATAAGCCACCTCCAAACTAAATCAACGCTTTTTATTTTATTTTTACTGTAGTGTGTACACAGTATCTACATCCTGTGGACACAATGCGAGTTAATTTAAATTCAGTAATTCGCTACTTGTTCCGACTCCGAATAAGTAGAACTAATTAGTGACAGCTGTAATCAGATTTAGTTGGATGACTGTCGCACAAAGGCATACTGCCGCGAATACCGGTGCACGCAAAGCGCATATCTGATGAAGACAAATTTAGGGTACCAACTTACAGCGAGCTAGTTTAGTACATTTTATGTTTAGGTGTCCAGGTCACTGAGGTATTGTCTTGCATTTAGACCTTTCAACAACAGACATTTTTGCGACTACACTATCATCCACAGCCCGAGTTCACCCACTGCTTTATAGGCCTGTCTTTGCTTGTGCCAAGCTCCACATTCTTGAGCCAGTCTGATCCAGGATATACTCGCGACAACAACAATATCATCTGTCAGTGATGCGTTAGGACTTTCTAAATAGAGTGTAGATATTACGTAATTAATTAATGCATAATTTTGCTCCGGCCCATCTCGTAACTTTCCCATTTCGACAAGTAAACAAAAGACGTGCGAAACAAGTGAAAAAGTGTGCCAACTCGTAACTATTTTAATCTTCATACATTTACATTTTTTGCTTTTTAGGTTGGGAAAACACGTCTGTTCAACAAAGTAAATAACGCAATGAATGTTGTTGAACTGTCAAAGGCATTGCCATTTTAAGTATGTTACGTAATTAGCCCGCTGGTATTCAGTACTTTGACTTTTACATTGCCCAAAATCGTCACGGCACGTCACGTCACGTTAACGCCATAATCACATTTACAAAGGTTCTCGTTTACCTACAACAATACCTTGTCCTCGACTCTACTGATGTAAAGTGTTCAAAACACGTGAATTTCCCATCAATTAACGCTAGTTTGACACAGTACATGAACGCCTAAATATTGCTCTGTTGGAAACTCGTCTCTCGGCGCTGATCTGAGCGTTGAAAATTCACCAGACCGCCATTATTTTGGTGTTGCGTAGTTATTCATGAAAACGAAGCGTAGACAAGGTGAAAACAGTTTCGGTAACTCATGACACGTGTTGCGGTATTTCGCTTTCAGAGAGTTTAATAAATAAGATCTAGTTCTAAATTAAGTTGCTTTCTTTTTTGAAGTTTAGGCAAATAAACTCGACCTATTCCGATCTCTGGTAAAGACTGACGCCAAGTTCGATCGCAAGTTAATCTACGCTTACCGAGGTCGATCTTAGCATAGGTGACCGTCCATTACATATTAACGCCCCTCCGTAACTCGAAATGCACGCTGTGCGTCCCGGCCGTACTATTCCAAGAGCATAAAAATCAGTATGAGTGGTTAGAACTCTTTTGTTCGTATTAAAAAACTTAAAAAAAACCGTGGTCTTCTTAGTACCGTCATTTGAACCATTGTTTAAATTTCAACACAGATGAATACAAATATCATTCGTTCACCATATCATTCTTTTGCAACGTTCCGTATGCCCAGAAAAGCAAACGTTTTAATAATACGCTAATGATTAGATGATGTTTAGGAGTGTTTAAAATATTGAGACCTAACATTATTTAGTTATTTCGTCGATGGCAGTTTTGTTTGGCACATTACTTATTGTCGTATTAATTTCTAAACATACATCTAAGTTCGTGTATCGAAACGTAACATTTTCGCGCGTTTGGTATTTGAAACCATAACATTAAAAAAAGCCAGCGCAAGTTGAACAAAGTTCAAAGTCTATAGTAGTAAAACAATTATTGCCTCTTTGATTAACTTCTTTAGTAATTTTAATAATTTAATGTGATGTATCAACAAAAGAAAAAAAATCCGAATTGGAGTGCCGAGGAAAAGTAAGTAAACATAAATTACTAAGACCATGACCATGGTATAGTCTATGGTTTATCGCAAAACCACGATTTGTAATACTATTTTTGTTTAGACCATAGTTTATACCAGGTTTTTTGGTTAAACTGCTTTTTGTAATAAGACTGCTTAAGTCTGACAATCTGTCTGGCGTTACCAAGTATCTGGCCGGTAACCAAGTGTCTACAAATATCCAGAGATGATGAGATAGACAGTCGCGACATCGAGTTCATCCAGTTAGCCTGGATAATGGGGACAGCAGCTCAGTGTAGTTAGTAGGAGATAACTTAATATTACTTGCAATATGCAGTATTCTCGATTTGCATATTTTTATTCTTATCTCTTTAAAACCGGAATCTCGCTAAATCCATTCGATTTTAGTACAATTTCCTGCAATTAATTTAACGTTGATCATTATGGATCAATTAACCCACACACTACGTCCATTGACGACCGGCAATAACGATTAACGTCAATGACGTCGTTTGACGTCAATTACAATATTATAATATTGCGGATGATTTGCGTCATTTGCTTCATATAAATAACTGTAAAGAATGCTTTTGAAAAGCATTATTTTACTAATTGTAAACTTATCTGATAATTTGAACATTAATTTGAGTATTATTTTCTACGTACAAGTCTTATTGGACTTCTGATACGCTTTGATTACGAACTGCCATAAAACATTCTTCCTTTGTTTAATCTCATTTAGGAAATAAATCAAAAATATTAAGACTACATTGTGACACCCTATGTTTAATGCTTACTTTTTTCGGTGTACATAGTAATGAGTATTATTTCGATGTATAAATATCGCAGCCAATTCGTATAACACGCCGTATTACGTAATGGCGCGCTGGATTGAAAAACGTCAAAGCGGGGTAAACATGCTGCCTAAATACAAACAGCCGCATCGTCGATACGCCGCTTTGAAAGCTAGCGAAGTGAACTCGGTACTTAGGGCACCCGACGTTAGGTTTGGTAAGGTTACTTTAAACCCTGCAGACAGAAACAGGAGCCCCGCGTAGCGGGGCTTCGTCAACTACGCCTTATTTTCGGACTTTTCACTATTTTATTCGGTCGTTTCTTCGCTGGACGCTGCTTTGTCGAAAGTATCGCCACCACAATCTGGCTGAACGTGAGGACGTCACATTAATAGGCGTGTTCTACGATATGCCTGCGACATACATATATCTTAATGCACACCTTAAAAGAAACTCTTATACAGAACAGCATGCCTCTCAGTTTTTTATTCAACCAACTATTAATTTAAAAAAAATATTCATCGAGGTTACAACTATTATTGCTATACTTAATCGTCGACGATAGAAAAGTTATTTTTTCAACTTAATTGCTGGTTAAATTGCAGTTCCGAAAACAATTGAAAGCTGAACAAAACTCGACAAACGATAACCTACCCCAGTCTTCAATTTAGCGTAATACAAACCTTTACAAAGTTCTAACTCCAATCGGTTTCTTAGAATCTTAGAACCTTGTCTCTTTGTAACACAATGATAAATGTAAATCGATTCATAAGCGATGAATCATTCCGAAATTAGCCGCTTATTTGTGATCAATGTAAGGGCCGTGATAAATGGCTGGGTGTAATGAATATTGTAGTGATTTCGTCTTCCTTTTGTCTGGGATACCGTCGTTATACCGGTGTTATATTAGTCTGTCGGTTGTTTGCAGTTTCTTCTGTTTCCTTTTAAATGGAATTCACATTTACATAATTAAATACAAAACACTTTAAAAGTAATGCCACTCGTCCAAGCCCTCAAAGTTATGTGTGCGGTCACATTTCCGAACATCATACATAGGCAAATGAACTCACAGGCGGTATGAAAAAATACATATGAATAAAACCATTTTTGTTTTAGTAGCCCGTACTGTTCCACTGCTGGGCAAAGGCCTCCCCCAATTCCTTCCATGTGCTCTTTTCCCGTGCCTCCTCGAACCAGCCCTCTCGGTACGCGTCCATAATCGTCTGTCCACCTCTTTCTGGGCCAATATGATAAAATTAAAAAATAAATAAAAATTACCTAAAGTAACTAAAACTGTAAAAAGACGTCAAAAACTCACAGACTGTTAAATACAATTTCAGTTTACTCAAAACTTAAAAGAAAATATCTAAACCAAACACACATCCACAACACATCTTACTGTAGAGCTACCAAAGAAAACACTAAGAATATGCATAAAATACCTACAAATTATTGCCTAAAGAAAAATAAACTAAATCTATCTTAACCAGAAAGAACCTTCCGGTTGCGGCATCCCGGGAAAGCTTAAAAGGTTGTCTGAATTTTAAGCCTCTTAGAGCGGAAAATATCCTGAAAATTTTAAGATAACAGAGGTCTCCGTTTGTTGTTTAATTACTGAAAATACTTTGGCTTTTTGTCTTCGAACCGTCTCGGTATTACATGCAATAAATTTTCATGAAAATTCCGATGGTAAAAAAATCGTGGTGGTCCAAAGATTTAGGACGCGGTGTGGGTTCAACAAACGCTTTCTTTATTTACAATAAGTTTAGGAAATCTATTTTTAAGTATAATAATTATTATCATTACCATTACTACCAATTTAATTAGTAAGTGCTCATTTCTGGAGACGCGGCGCGTCGGGCGGCTCGTTGTGTGTTTTTTCCGTTTACGGAGAGGCGGCGCGTGCAGCGGCCCGCGTTGTCACACGCCCAAACACAAACATATGGCAAAGTACGATGTTGTTTACGGAGACGCGGCGCGTGCTGCAGAGCGTTGCCCGCGGCGTCGCACGCCGCGTTACGTCATCATGTCACGTCATGACGGGTGTCAAACAGCCATAAGTTGTTTGTGTTCTTCTTCTCGCGAATAAATAAAAATACCAGTCTAATTCGCATAAGTTTATTGAATAAACACTTCTGTCAGTTCAACTTACGAATAACATTGTTATCTAGTGGTTTTGTCCGCCGCGTTGCCCGTTAAACATCGAAATAATTTAAAAACTACAGTTCGCGCTCAACGTCCGTCGCATCCGAGCTTTCGAGCAAAAGTGAACGCGCACCGCTTATACTGTGTCGCCCCCTCCATTCGCTGCGTCACCACGATCGTGCGATATCCCTGCTCTTTCGGCCGATGAATCCTCTAAGACGCCGTTCCTGACAGCTGAACGACCTCGTCAGCTTGGCTCTCTGGCATGGCCTCTTCTAGCTGCTTTCATTATCACGAGCTACTCTGCTCCAGTTAAGACCTGCAGTAAGTTTTAATTCGCTTTTCCGTCTCCTTTGTTGTTTTTCCCTGTTTTTGGGATACCAGTCTGTTATTAATTTACATTAGTTTTCCTGCTTTGCTCTCTTCATTATGGCCTGTCTATCCCCATTTTTGCTGGACTTTTCTGATCAAGAGGTCCCATCACTGTAGGTTTACCTCTAAATAAAAAAGAAAATGACATTGTGAGTACTAGAATTTAATAGTGAATTGTTTAGTTTATTTTATTCGGTATTAAGTCTGTTGGACATAAGAATTCAGCTTTTGAGTATATTGAAAAAGTAATTTTGAAGGCAATTAGGTTTTTATTTTACAAATTCCGACGTAGGTACTCCAATTCTAGACTAACCGTAAAACTATGAATTACAAAAGTAAAACGTTTACTGGAAAGTTTAACGACGTCTAGGAGATCCTTCTAGAAATAACCCTATTTTAGATGAAACACTTACACTTCTACGGTCTACTACTATCCAAGAGCAATACGCGTAATCTATACGTTCACATATTAAAATAGGTTTCGGATCGATGTACCTTTAAGTGGAATTGAGGAATGAATATTGGAAATTGTTCTTCGACCATTTACTTGTTTTGACATGGTTATCTGTCAAGGTAAAATGAATTTATGATTTCTTATTTCTATAAGAAATTTAATATTTTTAGTATTATTATTTAGCTGTTTTTAAGTCAGAAGACTTAAAAATAGCTAAATATTAAATGGCGTCAATCAAAAAATAATTATCACCACTTGAAATTAAATATGTAGGCTACCCTGAAGCCGTGTCCAACAATGCGACAACCGGGCCGACGACCACGCAACCGTCGATTTTTTGCAGTTTGGCGAACCCAAAAGCGTGATCACGCCCACAGATGGCGCGCCTTCAGATTTTATAACAAATGAGTGACATTTGGCCGCTAAAATCCCAGAATTGTTTTTTTACAGAAACAAGTGAAAGCTCTCGGTGAGGGAGGGCCTTAATATAAACGCGACGGGTTATTGTACATTCGCCACAAAGTTAATTCGCCACGAAAAAAAGTATGAGTAAACTCGCCACAACTCTATTTACATGAAGGAAAATCCACCATATTGTTTATTTCCGTACAGATAGCAGGAAAATCAAATAATAAGTAGAATAAAACGTTATTTCTTTATTTTTCATAATCACAGTAATTCACATAAAAATCACAGTTATACTTACAGCTAAAATATACGCTAATATTGTCTGGTTTCGACGTTGTCAAGGACAGCGTGACCTGCGTGACACGCCTAATCCTAAATAAACATGTAGTGCAAGTGGCTGGTTTGCTTACAACATTACAATTATAAGAAAAATAATAGAAAGATAATTAAATCACAGTAATAATTACGTTTTTTTAATGTTAATTTGCGATAGAAATCAGGGAATCTCACTGTCCTGCCGCTTCTTGTATTTCTGACTGTGTTTTCGAATTGAGCTGGATTCGGAGATTGGCTTTGACTTTAACTTGGATCCGGATCTTCTCTCGCCATGAATGCTGGTTTGAACGTGGATTTGCGAACGCGTATGTCAATGACTTGTGGTTAGTTGTGACCATGAAACGGAAGGACCTGATTGCCTCGTATATTGCCTACAGCTCTCTATCGTACGGGCTGTGCTTCCTTTGCGAAGGGCTGAGCTTCCTCGAAACGAATTCCAGTGGCTGCCTTTCCGCCTTGCTCCGCTGCTGCAGTACGGCTAGAAAGAGAAAGATACAGCGAGCGTATTAACGATAGAATGTGCAGGAAAAAAGAAAGATTTTAGAAATCATTTTCATTTTGAGCGCTAAAAACCAATAACTTTGTTTTCTACCAGTACTTTATGCAAAAATTATGCACCTATGAAGACATGTGACGAATTTACACAATTTTTTTATGCATGTGACGAATATACTTTCAATGTATGGAGTTTACAAAAATATGACGAATTAACTTTGTGGCGAATGTACAATAACCTGACGCGACGATTGCACATTTGCCATCCTATCATTTTGATTAGGACGTAAGTTCGTAACTTATTCATTTGTTTCTAGTCTTACCTACCTATTTGTAATTGATTTCCCAGCAGACTTCATTTCAATCTAAAATTCCTAAACACAATACAAATGAGGCCATAGAAATAAGTTTTTGAACAATACCGTTATCTACTTTACGAAATATAATAGATTAGGTATACATAATTTTAATACGAAACCCTGTAAGATCTAAGGCTTGGTTACCCAGTCTAAGTTCAAGATAAACTAAGATCTCTCTACGGATAAGCTCAAGTGGAAATTCGATATTTCGATATATTCGTGTGTTTAATTTTAAATTTTATCGTGTTTCACATTATATCTCAGTTTCTGCAGTAGTAAATAGTTAGTCAGTAAATCAGCAAGCTGGATGGTAACAGGGCCGTCTGCCGAGGGCTTGCCAATCAACATCTAAATGGCGTTAATAGACCCTTAACGAAGCCAAAAGACACTTGTTCTCCTTGTCACTGCCATCATTTTTTTGTTCTAGACCTAGGAACCTTATAATTACGGAGATATTGAGGTTCAAAGTTCAAACTTCTTCACAAGTTTTTTTTTTTAATACAAGCTTGTAATGTTATCACTTTTTAAATACCTCCATGACCCGTTTACTGCTCAATTCATCCATCACCACAATGTGGTAAATGCGTTACATTGAGTTTTACCGTAAAATGTGATTTTTCACCCAAAAAAAAAAAAAAAAAAGTCGTTTCCCAGCAAAAATTTTTGCGCAGAGTTAATCAGTTTGATGTACATAATGCTTGGCTGACGGCTTCGTGAAGGGTCTGTTTACACCCTGTATACATCGTGAGGAAACCGCGATCGAGAAAAGTCATAGAAAAAGTCTGATATCTACCAGCCCGCACTGGACCCGAGTGGTGGAGTACCTACGACCCATTCCCTCTCACTTGCAGGGTTCCAAAACATTATATGCCCATTAATATTAAGAAACTTTTTATAAGGGTGCAAGTACATAAATTAGGTAACAAATTTACAAAGTAGATGTGAGTGGCAACACCGGGAGGGGTCGCCCTAAAAGGACATACACCGACCTTGTTGGTGAGGTTCTTCAGAAAGGTCAGGTGCGTAGTAGTTGCAACCGGCGTGCGTGTATGACCAGATGTATGAACGTAGACGAGGCAAAAGAAGTATGTGAAGATCGTAGCCGTTAGCGTTCTGTGGTTTCTGCCTACCGCCATGGGAAAAAGGCGTGAGTTTCTGTATGTAAGTTTATATTGTAAGTGCATAAATCTAACAATTTTCTAGTAAAACATAACAACCTCAGGCAACATCTAGTTTCGAATAAGTCTGTCCTCGTAACGTTAAAGTACGAATTTCACTGGTCACTACTCTTCTAATAGCCTGCGTAATCTAGATCTAGCCTCAAATACGAAACCTAAGTTTCTAAGCTACATTATAAGCTGCCTCCATTTAACTTCAACAAACTTAGGAGCAATTATGTTGTTGAGAGCTTACGCTATATTTCTGATTCGCTTGGCATGTTTCATTACAACGTTCTAGGCTGCCTATGGTATTTTATAGTTTGAGAGCTCGGCTGTAAATTATGGAATGATTTAAATAACTGCAGTAGAAAGTTCCTTGTTGAGGGCGATATAATGCTGTAGATGTGGGCGAATTCTGGTCGCAATTCATAATAATTTGCAATCATTCTTACAATTAGAAATAAGAAGAGAAAACTCGAACCATTATTACTTGAAGGGATCAATTTGTAATGTATAATTTCCAAAGTTTTCTATTTAATTAAATCTAAGGTAGGCTTGCCTATAGCACAACAAAAATAGAAGTTAGATTTACGATCTTACACGGAGATTTTATAACACAGAGAATCAAACTCAAGACAGTCATAATTTCACCTCACTCTATGACAACTTACGAGTACCTTCAATATATCAGGTTAAGCAGCCAAAGTAGGTAAGAAACAGGACACGGCAGGGTTTTGATATTTTAAGTCAGATGACTGACCTTTGACCTCAATCACCACAATATATGCAGACAAATTTTTGTGGCTTCAGGCTGCCACGAACTACTATAAACAGCAACGTGATCGCGATACACTCTGCTATATAAACGGTGACTGTCGCAAAATTATTTACTCATCAAATTATTGCTATAATTATTATTTATTAATTATTCATTGTTTAAGTACCTGCTGAAAAACGCAATCCTAGATAGGACATGCCTTGGCTAACCTGAAACTCACTAAGCAGACTCTTAAGTTCCAGACCCAGTTTGGCCAAGGGAAACCATGCTCAGGTGGTGATTTATAGATGACTCTGCACTGGAGTGTAACACTGCTGCTGTTGTTGTTGCTGTTCCACAAACGATGGGGCACTGATGGATGCTACTGAAGACGCTACACTAGTAGTCCAATTTTGGGCCCACTCAATGTAGATCAATCGACAAGGTTTAAAGAAGAAATAGCTTAGGTTTAACGATCACTTTCTAAATATAGCAACCGAACTTAAGACGTTTCTTCAAAATAATGAGATTAGAACAATAAAGTAGATTTAACGCTTACATTCTAAATATAGAAAACCCAGCCTAAAACTATGTAATTACAGCACGATAGATAAACTAATTGACACAAAAACCATTCGGAAAATCGACCCAAGAAATAGTAGAGAACGATGTTATCTAAAGCTTACTCGTCCTATCGGATTTGCTGAAATAGTAGTATTTACTGTTCCACTTAAAATAAATCTTTACGTCCAATTCCGGGAACGTCCCTATACTGTTAATTAAGTAAGGATTTCAAGAGTGTCTGTCATATTAAGGGAGATTAGGTACGTGAGCAAACTACACACATCAACACGGTCTAGGGATATTTAAAAAAAAGCGAATTACTATCAATGTGTTAATTATTTATATGACATGTATATATTTAAAAGATACGTTATTTAATATTCTACCATTTTTTAATAATGGTTAAGGTATAGATTAATTTTTCAGGATTTTATGGAAAAAAAATGAAGCATAGACGGAAACCGTATATGAATGAACTTTTAATTTGTGAGTAAAAACTGAAAAAAATAGAAAAATCATTTAATTTGTGTTTATAAACTTGAAGTTAGTAGTCTGAGAAAGCGCCCATGATGTTCATAACACATCGGCAACGATTCGGCATGCTCAGAACAAGGTTGTCAATGTCTTGCTGCGGAATATTGTCCCATGTCCTTCTGAGGTGCGCAAAAAGTTGATCTTCTGTAGCCAGATTTTCAGGAACTTCCTTCAGAGCTCTTCTTTGCAGCATATCCCACGCATGCTCAATGGGATTTAGATCTGGCGATTGAGCAGGCCAGTCTAAGGCCCTAACATTATGTGTATGTAACCAAGCTGCTACCGTTCTCGCCGTGTGTGCCCGGGCATTGTCGTGCATGAGCAGGAAATCTTGTCCCATTTGTGTTCTGTGGGGCAAGATTACGGGCCCCAGCACCTGTTGGACGTATCGTTCTGCCGTCATATTGCCCCGCACCCAAACGAGATCCGTCCGTCCTCCAAGACGAATTCCTGCCCAAACCATAATTGTTCCTCCTTGGTATGGGTGAACTTCCTGAGAGTTCTGGAGACGGCTCCATCGTCCAGGAACTCGCCAAACACGCGTCCTTCGTGAATCTGGATGGAAGCCGAACCTGGATTCATCCATGAACAGCATATTGGACCATTGGTCACGGCCCCAGTCCACGTGGTTCCGAACCCATTCTAATCGTCGTCCACGATTGCCTCTCCGTAAAGGTGGGACCCGGAGTGGTCTACGAGAGCGTAGATTGCTTTCATGCAGTCGCCTTCTTACAGTTTGGTCACTCACAAGCACTTGGTGTTCCACTCGCAGCCTTTGGACCAATTGAGTCGCCGTTGCATTTGGTTGTGCTCGCGCAGTAATTTGCAAAAATCGGTCTTGTCTGGGGGTAGTGATGCGACTTGGCCCCCGGTGCCTCTCCGCTACTTCACCTGTGGCACGATAGCGTGTCCACAATCTTGAAATTACATTTTTACGGGTCCCTATGGCCTCAGCAACATTACGCTGAACAGATCCAGCTTCCAGCATTCCCACAGCTCGTAACATCTCCGCCCTCGTCAAATGTCGGCGTTGCATTGCTACAATACCTCAATTTTAACTTTATCTTTCGTTTAAAAATGAAAAAAAACTGTAACTAAACGTAAAAGTCCCTCTCCTATACATCAAGACATTTTTATGCCACCGACGCAAAAGAATTTTCAAAAATTTGAATTTGGAATTAGTCTGAGATAAATTACAAACAAATCGGTGTATAAAAGATTCCAATGCGGCCAGTACTTTTCGAGTTATTTAATTGAGTATGAAATATCCCTAGACCGTGTTGATGTGTGTATTATGTCTATTTAAAAAAAAAAACATATCCATCCGCAAAATTGTTTCACTATCACTATCATTATCCCAATTTATTTAGGATCTACGCAGCGTGTCTTCTTCTTCCAAACCTTTTTTCTCTATTGCTTGTCATCTCAGCAGTCACCTGTTTTCTAGTCAAATATGTGCAAAGGATTGACTTAATCCTTTACACATATTTCTTTGGCCACATCAGCAATATTGTTTAATAGACCTCATTCAATCTATCATCCTCTGGTATGATTGGCTTCTACTGTAGTCGCTTCACTACGAGACAAACTTTGATTTTTACCGTTAAGTAAAACACTACTGTGGTTCGACGCCGTTATCCACTAATTTCATAATAACCTATAAAGCCAAAAAGAAAGCTGTTTAAACTTAAATTAAATAGGGTGGCCACCTATTAACACGACTACTATGGCGTTTAGTTTATGTTCATGACGCACACAGTACTTAATTTTTACGTAGTTACCTTAACGTTCTACGTAATCTTTACTTAACAGTCCATTAACCTTAATAAACATCTAAGGGCAACGCGGTAAGCGCAATTTTGTAGCCCTTCAATGTATTCATAAGGCTTCACACAAGCCAAAGACAATTACGGAAGACCAACAATCCACTCAAAGTCCGTTATCTCCAAATCAATTATGCAGAGTACCAAGGCCTGATACCTTCTGATAATTATTAATGGGAGTATGGGCCGACACGTCACCCTTATTTGCATCGTAGATCATAGTGAATATATGATAATTACGCTTCCTACCGCCTCGAGATTTATTCTTGTTGTCACTTTGATGGAGGACCCGAACTTCGATCGAGTGATGACGGTAAAGAAGTTTGGGACACGGTTTGTGTCTTAGAACTGTCTGAAGTTGGAGTTGTCACGGGAGATATATCGTGACGGAAGGTTTCTTATGCTTTTGTGGTATTTGCACGTGGCTTCGTTCGTGTTAAGGTTGGATATTACTGCATGGAAACTACACGACGGGAATGAAAGATAACAAACAGACATATTTACTTTAACATTCATAATATTAGTAGGAATGGATTGGTAGCTTACTAAAACATCTACTGAGGCACACCTCAATTATATATTTAAGCTAAAATACCTGAGAGTATAATAATTTACATAGTAATATTATGCCTTCGTTTTTAACAGTCCAAGTCACAGCGATAATCAGCTCAAAATACTACATAAAACTAACCTAAAGACTTCTGACGTCTTGTAAGACAATTACCATTTTTTTTTTTTTCGGATGGGAAATTATTAAATGACTTCTCCCGCTCTGGGCGGAGCAGGAGGGAGTGTCAGACTTTTACTGACTAAAACCCATCCATGTTCCTTCATCGCCCTTTCCTTTGTGTTCCGGGGCCACGGTATCTCTTTCGAACAGTCCCGCAGCCCCGGTAAGACAAGTACCTCATTTACTATGGTGTCTACGGCTGGGAAGCAAGCGAGACGCACCTGTAAAATCTTTATAAACACCAAAATTACCTCTTTCGTCCTAAGAAAATAAGAGTAATTTTACGTCAGTGTTGATCTTTTGGAACTTGTTACTCCTGAGTACCTTATAATGCGGTACTCATTAAAGAAACTCCCTATTTGACGGAGCGCATCAGAGGGGATCGAAGGGCATCGAAGCGCATTTTGCAGTGAAATAAACGCTCCGTCAAGTGCGAAACCTATATTACACGCGCTAGTGGGGTTATATTTGCTTGATAATTTAGTCGGTTAATTTTAGATATTACTAGATGAACTACAACTACCTCATTGGTATCGTAGTCGCAAGTGGTACTGCAGAGGATGAGGTCGTTGGGTTCGTTGCCTAGGTTGGCAGTGTTAGAATAGAATAGAATAGAATAGAATTGAATAGAATAGAAGGAAGGGAGGGTTTTTCCCATCAACAGCCCGGAGTCATAACCGTAGGAATAACCGATGAAAAATTGGTGTATATCTATACAAGGTGTCGCTTTGCATCCTGGTCAAATTCAAGGAGGTATAGGATAATGATTCTCGACCCGAATCGGTAATAAAATGGGTAGAATTCTTTTTCTTACCTACGGAAATCGGTAAGTGTAAATCACCCGTATTAAAACACAGCCCGTCTGTAACTGGCCCTATAACCGCGCCTGTGTGTGTTATACACAAATAAATGCACACAGAAACATGTCGCGCGATGGGTGATTCTTCTATTACTTTCGTGTTATTCTAAAATACTGTCAAATTTAAACAATTTAAAATAGCAGCTTTGTTAATTATTGACCGGGTATCGTAATTTAAATTGATTATTTATGTCTTTTGTGACAAGCTCCTGAATTTTGATTAAGATGAAAAACTACCGTAGCCGTGTGGTATCCGGCAGAGTAGAATAGAACCAACCCATTACACTCACGGGTGTCGTATAAGGCGACTAATGTCTGAGGCAGATCACCTTGCGCCTCCGTAAACCAGAGAATGGGCAGCAGCGTTTTCTGTTAGTCTTTCATCACTGCGATCTCCAATCCACCTGCCAAGCGTGGAGATTACGGCAAATTCCTCCCATCATGGGAGAGGCTTATGTCCAGCATTGGACGTTATGGGCTGTTGTTGTTGTTGTTGTTGTTGAAAAACTACACCTTGTAGATACTACCGAGTTCACTGACGGTCAGCCACAATCCACCCTTATGCCCTAATAAATAAGATTGAAAAGTGGTCGACCGTCAGTGAACTCTGGAATACATATTACAAGTCTGCCTAAGCCTTCGGGAATAACAGAAGAGATGTTATATATGAACTAAACATGAACTTTACTTAGGTCCAGCAGTGCTTCTCTCATATGATTTTGATTTTACAAATCAATGGAAACTTGAATTCACATAGAGTATTCCACAGAGCCTGAAAACGTCTCGGCGGCCACTGCTAACTTAGTAAAGATACTACTTGTCTAACTTAATCCCAACTCGGCTCAACTCTAATACCGAGATCATACAAAATATCTACTTCTAGATTCAAACATACACATTTATTCTGGGGCACCTTGTACTAAACTACGTAGAGCACCAGACTCCAAAAAAATACGCGAAGCATCAATACCCACTAGCATCATAAACCATTCTTCAGCTAAACTCAACTGAAAGAAAATTTTCTTCAGCTAAACTCAACTGAATTCCAGCCAACAATGGAACTACTCAGGACCTCAAAGCATTGGGATAACGAACGAAAAGCCATTGCAGACACATCGTACGATTACTTCACAAACGATAATCAAAAGGGTTTCCTCTTGACTATTGCCACAGACAATCTAACCACTGGAACGCTCAAGTCATGATTTATCAATGCAATATTGTACGGGCACTGAGAACCAGCTACAACAAAAACGTCATAACTCAAAATAGACCTAGGACTACTTCTAATCGTATTTGTTTGTAGTTAGAGTTGAATATCGAAGGATGATGAGGACTGTTTATGTACTTTTTGGTATAATGTCGGTCTTCGCCTGGACCTAAACGGAAACACATGGTATATAACTTCGCTGCAAACACTAACATATGCTGTCTAAACTATTCTGATGGCAGCTTACGATTAAATTAGTAATTAATCTTAATTGGGGTGGATAAACTTGTAACATGTCTGGGTGGTTGGTTCTAAGAAAAATAACATTTTTTTGCCTGAATTTAGCTTGTTGTCCAAAACTGAACTTATTCGAAATAACTGGTTGTTTGTGTACGTGACTTTTAATGTTTGAAAATGCATCTACGATACAGCAGAAATTCCTAGTGAGGGGCACAAAAAATGCTGTGTTTTTCCTTCAAATTATTGGGTGATTTGAAACTTTCGTCAGATAGAATCGATGTTTATAGTTTAAACGCAAAATTAACTTGAACCCAACGATTGAAGGATTTTAGTCCTTGTTTGGCACACAGAATATACCATGACTTAGGGCTAGGACATGATAATTATCGTCCCTGTAGTACTTTCCTATGGAATGATTTTCGACATCTATATGGCAAAAACCAAAAGCCAAGGGCTTCCTATAACGACTTGGAATAATGGTTAATAACATGGAAAAAGATTAAACTTGATCAGGTTTGAAGCCCAAGTAACTGTCCTAGACGCGTGTCTTTAGTCGTTCGTCTCGTCTTCATGGAGTTTCTTCCATTGTCCTCGGGTTCTTCACAACACGCCATGACAACCACATTTCCACAGTGAACGTACCATTATTAACCAGTGACCCTCTATACTCCACTCTTGTATTGTACATAAAATACAGTGTACTGCACCAAATCTGATAGATACACAGTTTATTGACACAGTTCCTCCTCTGTTTACTTCAAGACAGAGGCCAGGTCAGCTATAGACATAGACCTTACAATACATGACATAGGGTCGAGAATTTCAGTCTTTCAATTAGGAGCCGAACAATATAGATTGGATTGCCGAATAATTTTGCACGGAGACAGGTCCATTGGAGCAGTAATGAAGATATAGGCGACGAAAACGATGCCGGGATAGTGCTATGCCGATAAACAACAAACAAACATTATACAATGAGAAACAATTAATGAACAAAACAAAATAAAGAACTTTAAAAGTCTACTCAAATATACAGGACAGTAATTATTAAGATGATATCAGAAGAAAAAAACAAATAATTGTATAAGAAAGGTATATAATAAGTATAGCCACATACGATATCATAACTAGGCTTTACCAGTCACACTGCCCCAAGGGCACAGGTCCCCTCTCTGCGACAGGTTTGCCGCGATCTGGCCCAATCCGGATCGATGGATGTCTTATGTCTTCGAATTTGTTGATCTAGGACATACCGGTATCCTTTTTTTTTCAGATGGGAAATCATCAAATGACCCCTCTCGCTCTGGGCGGAAGAGGAAGGGATCGTCAGACTTTTACTGACTAAAACTCATTCATGTTCCTTCATCGCCCTTTGTGTTTCAGGGCCGTGGTATCTCTTTCATACAGTCAGACATCGGCCCTTGCGGACCCCTTCTTTTTTGCTGACATCTCTTTGAGGCGCGCGTGGAACACGAACGCGCCGTCGACACGGCCTGTTGTCATAAGACGGACGGACGGCGAGCTAGCCCATTGCTCACCGTCCAACATACCGATATCCTCACGATGGATTCGAACACATGACTTACAAGTCATAAGTCGAGGTCGACACCACTAGGCCACCACTGCTCACGTAATTTTGGATATCTTCTCTGTGATGATTCGTCATATCTGCCTAGCCTTTTTCCCAAACTATATTGGGGTTGGCTTCCAGTTTAACCAGATTCAGCTGAATATCAGTATTTTACATGGAGCGATGCATATCTGACCACCACAACCCAGTAATTGTGTAACGATACCCCTTGGTAGGACTGGTTGTCAGACTGTCGGGCTTCTGCGTACTCGTAACAACCGTCAAATTACAGCTGGGCTGCTTTCGAAAACTCGGAATGGAATGGTGAACACCCATCCACATAGCGACCTAGGAAGGCACTGTTTAACCTTGGAGATCGACCAGTGCTGTTATTGCCAGTATATATTCTGTCATGATCGCTCCTATTCTATTACAGAGGAGCTTCTTACCACCATAAACAACCCGGACGTGGTCACACGGTCAGCAAGACAAGTCCGTGCAACCAACCGTACAGTGCACACAAGACACTTCTAGTGTAACCCAGAACACTATCATCTGTCACCCTAGTAGCGTACACCAGCGAACTGATTCGACAGACCATTAAACCAGGGGGTACAATCATAGATTAGGAAAAATAGAAGCGCCACTCACGAATTTCTAATTATGTCGAATATGGAAATAATATGCTATATACCTGCTTCTTTCTGCCTGCGCTCGTTTAAGGAAAATCAAGGTTTCCGCCAAAGCATTCATATTTAAATTAAATTTTTTACAGGAGTTTTTTTGAATTATCAAGAAGTCGGTTTTTAGAAGACCCGTTGCCAGTTCTTAAACATAGATTTCATGGAGAAGAACGGGCAAGAAAACCTATGATTTAGTCCTGACTTTGTTGAACGTATCTAACGCCCGAATTCTATAGGCATTTCAAACGCATTCGCAGCTCGAGAATCACTTCTATTGATTCTTATTCTATGACACAACCGAACTATTTAGATCACGATTTATGTACTAGGCCGAACCTACAACCAGACTATCTGTTTCTAGTGTTAGTTATTAGGTAACGTGCTCGCTGTGCCTTAGTAATCTGGGTGCTACTTGAAGGGCTGAATGTGTGCCGGTAGGCGGTAATAGGAAAATCTGTTCGTCTGTAACAGGAATGGATAAAACACAGCACTATGATTATATTTAAATGCTAAAGTTTGTGAGGGTAGACGGATTTGGATGAAATTTATAGATTAACCAATTAAAAAAAATATCCCGGTAGTACGATCCCATGCGACATTACCGAATTCCACGCGAGCGAAGCCGCGGGCATAAGCTAGTCAGGATATAAAATCAGTATCAGGATAAAATTAACAAGTATTTTGGACCGGAGATTATTATTAAGGAGATCTTCCCCTCCAATATTCATGTTAAGTGTAAGCAATTTTATCCAAAAATAATCGCCCTTGAACGCGGATCTACGCTATGATTCTACTCATAAACCCAGTTAATTTCAAGCCTAATAAAGTTAGGAATTTCAGCGATTGAACCCGATTCATCAACGTCAGACGATCCTGATATAAAATTTCGATAGGAATCTTCTCCTGTACAATTTCCTAGGACTTTATTTAGAGCAAACTGTAAGAAAATTCAATTACTGAATGTTTAAAGTAACAGGTGCGAGTGACGGTTCAAAGATATTGCCTCTACTTAGACATTTTTAGGGGCATTTTCTTAATCAGGCCCTCGTGTGGGGAAATGAGTTCGCGTGAATATACGAGCGAGCGAGCTCCGCTTAGCAGGGGTTCCCACTATCTTATCTTACATGTAATTTTGCACACTTGATATAAAACTACGTTTAGTTAAACCTTCATTAACTGTAATGGTTAGTTTAACTGTTTTCATTAAAGTTGTCTGGATTTATGTGCGTTTTATTTTTTTGCACATTCTGAAACTTTGTAATTTTGTATCGTCCGTTTCAACTTTGGTTTCAACTTTTAATGGTTTGAACTCTTTTTGATATTCTATTTAACACAGACTACTGGTAGTCAACCTAATGCTTTATTACTTATAAAAGTTACTTCCTGTCAGAAAAAAATGAAGGTAACTGAAAAACCGCCCACACTTAACACCACGTGCCGTGAACGACGGCAAAGCAATCGCAAACATAAAATTTAACGACGTACCCCAAACGTATTTTATAGCTTATATTTAACCGCAGGAAGAAAAAAAATTGGGACCTCAGTTGCTAATATTTTGGTACGCATTTTCACTTAAGATAAGCGCCCTCGACCGTATTTCATGAGATTAAGTTATCCCCCACCACCTCCCTTTGTTTTAATCCGCAACAGATCCTGAGATAAATCGACCATAACTGGCTTGAAATCTTAGGCAACGCTTGTTCACAATGAAACGATGAATAGCACCTTACTGTTGTTTTACACTGACTTCACGATTGCCTGTAAGATTATTACGAGTTGTTGTAACAACTTCATTGTTGTTGTGGATACAAATTGTGATTTTAGTTTTATCTAACAGGCCATCTTTATTAGAATGTGTTTACATAAACGCAAAGAAAACATTATTTATTATTATTACAAACTTATTTATTTTTGTGTCACTCTAAAACTGTATAATATAACAAACTTATTAAACTACTTATATTAGTTCGTTTATTTAATTTACGGATAGAGTGTTTTTATATTTTTTTAAAATGTTTTTATTCTGTTTTTTGTTAAGTAATATTTAAAAATATAATTAATTTGTACAGAGATAAATAAAGGAAGAATTCAGTGTCAGAAACAAGCGAAGTTTTCTCTTACCGAATTTCCCATTGAATAACCGAATCAAAGAGCCTGCAAAAACCGCATCAAATATTTTAAATCCGCTTCAGATATGCAAATACGAATTATCACCGCAATTCGATCGCAGTGCAAGGCGAAGGTGCACCATGGGCGGATACCGAGGAACCATTTTGACAGAGGATTTATAGCTCTCCGGCTTTGAATACTAAAGTGCTATAGAAACTGTTCGTGCATTAATTCTATCCCTTTCAGTATAGGATAGTATAGAAGGTAGACTCTGTACGATGAGCAAAAACGCCCGCGTAGTTCAGATACAGTGTGCGTAAGCTCACCTCACCGTACCTATTAATACACTTATAATTACGTGCCTCTGCCTTTATTAGGGTTACGTATCCGAAGGGTAACCAACGGGACCCTATTACTAAGCCTCTGCTGTCCGTCCATCCGTCCGTCCGTCTGTCTGTCAGCAGGCTGTACCTCATGATCCGTAATAGGTACAGTCCACAAACCAAATATGTACTAGGAACGAAATACATAGGTGAAGTTTTCTTAAAACCGATGGATGTTTTCGAATGAATTTAAATTAAATTGATAGAAATATTCAAATTTGTAAATATATAATTACATTTCAACTGAAGACGTGAAAAAGTTTGTGAAAAAACTGCAACTATATCTGACGATCGTGGTTATTTATTCAATTTGTTGACCGTACAGTTTCAATTTTTCACACAATGTGTATTTCTGTTGCCGCTATTAGAACAAATAATAAATTAAAAATTAAAGGGGCTACTTTACTACGATGGTACGAAACCCCGATGCGCGAGTCCGACTCGCACTTGGCCGGTTTTATTTCCTTTCGCTCTTAGGTTGGAGTCTACATTTGGTACTATCAGCACCATCGAGGGTGGCAAGGGATGCCAAGATGCCAAATAGGAATATGAAAAAAAAAAGTGTTTTTTGATAGGCGCTAAAGTCTTGAATGAATTGCAAAGGACGAAAAAAAAGTACAGTTTTGTGTATGTGTGTATTTGGCCAAGGGGTGCCATATTAAAATATCGCTCCATCCTCAAACTAACCTTGAGCTGCAACCGAGTTCTATTCTATAATTTTGGCTTACAGACTAAACCCACCATCTAAACGAGCTCTATGAATAATACGCGACCTAGAGTAAGATGATAAGATAAGTCAGATAAGCCGCTCTTCAACGCTTTATTGCATACTTTATTGTTATAAGCTTTTTCGTTACCATGATAATAATATAAGGTTTTTATGCTCGTCGTATATAATTGGCGGTTACAGGGCGTTTTTATTTTTCCCCATATCGTTCAAGTTCGTTTGCGATAATAGCAGAATCAATACAATCAATCAATTATCCAATTTAGATTGGGACGTTACTGGCAGTCTGGCATGCTGCAAAATATGGTCAAGGTAAATTGATGCCATTTAATGTGGCAACGCTGCCAGTCTTTTGGGCACGTTGCCGGATGACAGCGATGTGGAGGAGTACTTTGTCGTCTAAGTGTCCTTTTGTCGTCGTTGTAGTAGGTACTTAGTTATAGTCTTGATTTAGTCTTTTTTTTTGTAAATATTAAGTTTGTATATTTACGAAAGGTTGTTTATAGTAGTATTTCTGTATCTGCCCGATCCTTTATAGTGGCTATATTTGCAAATAAGACGACAAAATACGTTTGCACGTGACCTGTTTCTATAATATCCTAGAACAGCTCACAACTGTTTAAAATAGCTAAAATATTTCACACTATTAACCTTAAAACTCTTTTCAACTCAATTCCCAACCCTACTAACTTAAGTTTTAATTAACTGTTGTCATTTCACGCCTTTGTCGTGTATTTTCGGTCTCGACCACGAATTGGCTACCCGCTGCGACAAAGAGAATAATATTATTAAGGAAATAGGACGCCGCTTGCAACCGCACTTATGACACGGTGGCGGAGAAAACTTGATTGGTTTCTGGCTATAAGTACCGACAAAGGCTGCATAGGAGAACAAAATATTTGTACCTAATTATGTTTTTTTTTGAGTCAATTAATCAGACGGCCACCTAGCCCGCGCTAAAGGATATCAACCACTCCAGAAAATAAATTACATCACGTTTGTAAATAATCTACTACGGTTCGACAGGTGTATGTTCGTGTACACCCTCATTTCCATCCGGGCGAGCCTATTGCCATCCACCGGAAATAAATCCAGACTCAGAACTAGATACTTGTGAGAAATTCCTGATGGAAAATCCAATAACACTTTGTCCGTACTCTTTAGGAGTACGGACAAAGTGTTATTGTGTACCTACAGTATAGTGTACAATACCTGTAACATTGAGAGTTAACAGTTTGAGGTCGAAATGAGGTTGCGCCACGTATCATTTGTAAATCAATATGAAGGAAGTGGTAGTCTTGTTGTAAAAGGGGTTCAGTAAAATACACTCACAAATCAACTGTAAAACTATAGTAGGTAGGAAAGGAATAACAATTTTCATGTCTTGCCAATATTGCCCGAAAAGTACAGATCATCCATCTGGTAAAAGTTGATTAGTTCAGCAGCTTGCTAAGCTTGACAACAGCAGCCCACTTTTCTAAAGGCATCTGTAAAATTCTCTCATAGTTTTATGGTTATTAGCCCATAATACTGTATTGCAGTCCCTGATTAGATTTCAGACCAACCCATTTGGATTTGACCAATAAGCGAACGTGTCGTGTACCAGAATTCGGAATAACGGCGATTGAAATTCAGCGCGCGTTATATGGCCGGAATTTGGAGCCCAAATCCATCGCAGTGGACCCCGGAAAATGATTTTAAATTCGTCATCAGTGCAGATGGACACGTGGGGCCATGAAACTGATGGAAACCTATTTCTAAATGCCGTCCGTGTACAGTTTTTTCATGCGAGAAGCTTGCGCAGGCAAAACTGTGATGAAGCTTGTGCGTGTGTTAGGCCCATAACGTGCAATCCTATGTAGCATCTGGTATCTGGAAAGAATGTGCCATCCGAAAAGACACTTTTTTCTCATATACATACATAAACTCACGCCTTTTTCCCCCCATGGGATAGGCAGAAACCACAGAATGCCACCTGCTACGATCCTTACATGGTAGTTCTTCAAAAAGTATTCTTACTTAACTTTCGTGGCGAATTTCTTTTTTAGTAATCTTCAAATTAACAGACAAACATTTAAGACGCTGTTAAAACAATACATACAATTTTTATTATATGTAAATCGGTGCATAAACTACAGAGATATTCTTTTTTGAAATTTTTATGCCCACGAAAGTTATGAAACTTTTTAAGCAAGAGGAATACAATTGGTAAAACAGCCCAGTTTAGGGTGAGGTAAACTGTTAAATTGGCTACGAGAAAACATACAAACAGAAACACATTCTACGAGTCGTTACAAGAAAAAAATTAAAACACATGCATGTATATAAATACTTATACAAAAACATAACACCTTTCTTTTGAGCTTCACGACAATCAAGTAAATGTATCTACGGCTCACAAAAAATCTATAATTATAATCTAGTGGAGATTTATAGCTTTTGTGGTGCGCTAGCTGACTTTCGTGGACAAATAACCACGAAAGTTGTGACAATTTTACATTTTTGTGAATTACGATTAAAGTTATATGTAAATTAACAAACAAAGTACTTGGAAATAATCTCGAAGATCTATCTTATTCCTTAATTCAAAATGATTTAGAAAATTATAAACCATTATCCTTCAAAATATACGCATGAAAGTTTCTTGACCATGGCTACCTGGAAATATTCAAAGAATAACTTGCATTTTTATTGTTTAGAAGCGAAGAACGCACATGTCTTCCCCACTGTCGCCGGGATACTACAGAGTACACGTGAAGCTTAAACGTATAGCGACAAGTTGGTGCTTTTGGAAGAGAGGTGCAGTTTAGTTGCGCGCTCGCGAAACTAGCAAAATCGTGTGACAGAGACATAATGTCTATCAAGTATTAGTAATTTATGAGATACAATTAATGTGCTTTACTATTTATGATGCATAGTCAAACACGATTAATTTGATGTATAACATTATATGCTTATGAATTGAACACAAAAGTTATCAAAGTTTGCCGTGAACGTGAACCGAGTGTGACAACCGAAGAACACCGATTTTGCTCCCGTTTATGACATTAGATGTTTTTTTTTTAACATTATAAATAACTTTAGGTGTTTATTGTTGAAATTATACACATAAATAAGTAAATAGTAATCTGTGCTTGTGTTCAATAGGTGAGGAATTACCACCGTGTGACCGCGTTTTGAGGCACCTCAAAGAATCACCCACATTCTTCTTTTGCCTCGTCCAAGTTCATACATCTGGTCATACACGCACGCCGGTTGCATGCGTTTTTTCCTCACATAACTCGAAAAGGATGCATGAAGGGCCATCAAACATTTTGACTGGATATTTAAGGACTTCGTGCCTTCGCCACCGTACTACTGAAACTTGAAATCAGCAGATTGAAAATATGAAAAACATAACAAATTGCAGAGGTGTACCTAGTATTCCTATATTTCGCCAGTTTTCAGTTCAAACCGATTTTAATGGCCGAACGGACTTTGTGGAATCTATGAAAATTGTGCAAATTGTAGCCTTTAGGTTTCCATTATTTTGTTATGTCTGTTGAGTTGTCACCTTACATCCTCATCCCTGTTCCAAATTTGACAAGTAAATATTTGGAACATAATGAACAAATGTTTATCTTGGAAGACTCTTTGAATATTGATTTTCGATACTTTAATTAAGGAGCCACGTGTATGGGGTAGGCACGTTTCACGTTGGCATATTTCTTGGAATCCTTGAAATAGGTAGGTACTGTAGAGGTTAAAGGTTTTATCTGGAACCGACCTCCACAGTACTACACTAAAAACAAAGTTTTTCTAAGCACGTACACACGTACTCGTACTACGCTCATTATTTAAAAGAGTAAAATAAGAAAACACCTTGCTTTTTTGAAAATAAAAAATGATAATACCAATTTTTAAATTTTTTCTGAGTTTTTGTTCTCAGCCAAAAAGTTTATTTATATCACTGTCAATTTAGAACTTGTACGTGAATTATCAAAAAGCTTTTTATTTAACTTAAAATGTTGATAGGTAACACAACATATTTATATTTTGATCCAAAAACGATTATAGGCTTGTCAACTGAAAAATCTAATTAGTCCGTCTGTTAGATTATTAATGTAACGCCTTGGTATAATTTTTAGTGCGCTCTGACGTCACGAGCCCCCACCACCCAGTTTTGATGCGTTTTATCTTTGTCAATATTCATTGATTTACAAAAACCAAAAATATGTGTCCATTATTTTCCAATACTCTAACTGACGGACTAAATAGATTTGCAATTTGTTGATGGTGGAAACTAGCCTATTGTTTCATGAAAAAAGTTTGTGGTTAAAGCAACATAATAACATAACATACCTAATAGTACACCCACATTTCGCCATTTATGTTTTTAGGTCCCATGTAAAAGGGGTCGAGCCTATTGCCGTCAGCAATAAAAACTCTCTCTCTCTCGTCTTTTTTTAGTCTGTCTATAATTGTATAAATGAATTGGCGGGGGCACTGCCGTGCCCACCGATATGTTCCGGAAAACGTTCGTTTTTGAAGAATTTTGGTATAAAACCGCATCTACTTGCTATGCAAAATAATTACCTAGCCACAAAATAAACAGCAGCTTTCAAAACAATCAACTCCCAAATTAATATTTCTGAATCATTTTAATTCCTTAATAATTCTTTACCGGAAATAATTTCATTAACGACCGAAACTCAAGCTAACAAATCAACCGAGTAATACGAATATTATCGACAATTTATAATGAATGACTTTACTAACTTTAAAAGGTATCCGTTAACTTCGTACCTACGCAAACATTTCATCAAAGTTCGAAGTTTCTTGTAAATTGGATAACTGACAAATGTTGTTTAGTGTAAATTAATTCTGTTGTACTCAATTTAATTTGCCAAATAATTATTTACCTACACTTGTTCAATACGTAATGCCCCGAGTTTGGAAATCACTTTTCTCTAGCTAAGTTAATTCCCACGTGTTCGAGTTTTATTAGTTATTGCATAACATTTAATAAACACTAACTTTACTAAAACATAATTATCATAGTTTTGGTGAATTACAATTCAAAACTCATTACAAATTGTTACAAACAAAATGTTTAACAAATGGTTATTCGACTACGCTCTAGGTACATAACATAACACCACGCCTGTAATCTCCAAGGGGTAAGGCAGAGGTGTACCTAATAGTTCACATAAACATTTCGCCAATTATGTTTAAGTCCCATATAATAGGGGGCGAGCCTATTTTCATCAACCGGGCCTTACCATATTTAATCTGCAAAATCAGTCTTACGCAAAATGTAGCTTAACTCACTTCTGACATAAAAAAGTATGTAATAACTTTCTTGCGGAAAATTAATAAAAATATCGTACGAATATTGTGATCCTACGAACGTTAACGTTACGGGAACGTGAAAGTCAACCTTTTTCTGTTCAACAGGAAAATGATCAGCTAATATCTTCTTTTTTACATATGAACCCAAAACTTTGTTCACAGTGCCAGGATGCCATAAACTTTTTAAATAAGGAAAAAAACAAATGTTATTTAAAAAGCGAACTCGAAGTCACGTATCTCCAATACCGTTCGGATACTTTTTTTGTGTGAAAGAATTCTTAAAAGGAGTTTTTATCCTACGAGTCTATTTACACCCTTGAGATTAAAGTAGGCTTAGTATTTTCGTACGTGCATACAGTTTGTTGAACTGAGGAAAAAATGCTAAGCTAAAATATTTTGATAGTGTCACAATGTTGAAAATATTAAGTTTTATACTTCATACATTCAGTCAAAAAAGTATCGGGAATGGATGATTTGTTTATGGTTCCAAATTCAAATTTTTGTTTTTTTTGTAGTTGTTAGATTGGCACAACTGTTTTCCATTTTGGCGCGGAGTTTGAGTTGCATCTGTTATTTATATTAAATACAGTGCTGGTTTTAGTAATATCATATATAGTGTGTATTGCGAATTTCATAATGGACAAAAATATCGAACAAAGAGTTTGTCTTAAATTTTGCATCGCCAATGGAATTTCGTGTTCGGAGTCACTGAAAATGTTACAGAAGGCTTACGGTGAATCGACTTTATCAAAAACTCGTGCTTATGAGTGGTTCAAAGCGTTCAAAAGCGGTCGAGATGTGATGGAAGATTTGCCTCGCTCTGGTAGGCCGTCAACGTCTGCAACTGAAGTTAACATCGCAAAAGTGAAGAAAATAGTGACTGAAAATCCCCATTCAACTCTGAGAGAGATAACCGCCGAACTTTCTGTATCTCACGAGTCGATCCGTACCATTTTAACTAATCATTTGGGTATGAAACATGTTGCTGCTCGGCTAGTCCCAAAAGATCTGAATTTTCTCCAAAAACATGCTAGAACGAGTCAGTTCGGACCCAACATTCATGAAACGCATTGTTACTGGTGACGAGACGTGGGTTTACGAGTTTGACATGCAAACTAGTCAACAAGCTTCGGAGTGGCGCCTTCCAACTGAACCGAAACCGAAAAAACCACGCCAAAGTCGATCAAAAGTCAAAGTTATGTTGACTGTTTTCTTTGACTATCGCGGTGTTGTGCACTCTGAATTCTTACCGGAAGGTCTAACGGTAAATAAAGAATATTATTTGAGCGTTATGCGGCGTTTAAGAGAGCAAATTCGACGAAAAAGGCCAGATTTGTGGAAAGAAAATTCTTGGATTTTGCACCACGACAATGCGCCTTCGCACAAGGCTATCATTGTGAACGAATTTTTAACCAAACACTCAACAAATACCATCCAGCAACCACCATATTCACCAGATATGGCTCCTGCTGACTTTTTTCTTTTTCCTAAACTCAAATTACCACTTCGTGGCACCCGTTTTCAATCGATAGAAGACATAAAGGAGAATTCGCGGCGAGAACTGAACTCAATTCCGGAAGCAGCGTTTAAAAAATGTTTTGATGAATGGATTATTCGTTGGCGCAAGTGTATCATTTCTAAAGGAGCATACTTTGAAGGTGATAAAATAAATTTGGATGAATAACAGACATTTTGTGTATTATTGATCTTTTCCCGGTACTTTCTTGACAGAGTAGTATATTATGTTACATTTAAGTTAGGAATTTGAATGCTTTACGTGTTTAAAAGACAAAGTATTTGTAAAAAAAAATGCTATCGATTCTAAAACCAATTGTGAAATTTAAAAGCATAGCATATCTCAGGTGTACATTTGGCTGAGAACATTATTTTGAATTCTAAAAAATATATCTAAAGACATGACGTAACTTCAGATAAACTACCAAAAGATGCCTGTAACTTCATCCTTTACGTGTTTTCACCAGTTTTTATTCAAGTGACTGATGCTCGAATTTACGTCTTATTTATCGTTCGCTCACTTTCCGGCGGTAGTAAAAAAAATGGAGGTACGTACACATTACGTTTTATGATGACATCGAAAGTTCGTCAGGGGCTAGATAAGTGGCTATGTATGGCTCATATATAATTATTGTCGTATTTTTAGATTAAGTAGTTATTTTGTGTGTTTTAAATATTTTATGATTCGATATAAATTTCTAGTTTGTATAATAGTGTCAGTAAATTATTTATTCATTTTATGCTAAATACATTTTCTCATATGGTCTTATTAACATACGAATTTAGGTAAATAACTTTCAAAAGTGATTTACTTAAATTCGTATTAAATCTATGCACCACATAAAATCTACATAATGAATAAGGAAATGCCTACTTGACCTGCCATGAAATCAGCGTAGTTTTGTAACAAAATAATTATTTTTGCATGCTGAATAAAAATTTAAGTTCGCACTATTTTGGAACAGAGAATCAACTGTTTTTTTTTTTGTTAAAACTAACTGGCAAGTAGTATCTGTTTGTGCCGACTAGAAAAGTTGATGATTTAGTTAATTTTTAAGGGTTATTTAATTAATAACCAATTACTCCTGTGTGTATTTACCCGATACGGAATGGGACGCCGTCACCTCCTTCTGCGAAGCAGTAATGCTAGAGAAGGAGGTGGCGGAACGTGAGAGGGAGAGAACCACACAGCGTCCCGGCCGCCGCGGGAGACGCCCCGGGCGTCGGGGGCCACCACGTGGCCCCTGGTCACCGTAGGCGCGGGCCTGTGGACGGTGGGCTATGGGCTAGCTCGCCGTCCGTCCGTCTCATGACGACAGGCCGTGTCGACGGCGCGTTCGTGTTCCACGCGCGCCTCAAAGAGAGTCAGCAAAAAGGAAGGGGTCCGCAAGAACCGATGCCTGGCGGGGTTGCGGGACTGTTCGAAAGAGATACCGTGGCCCCGGAACACAAAGGGCGATGAAGGAACATGGATGGGTCAGTAAAAGTCTGACACTCCCTCCTGCTCCGCCCGCAGAAGGGGAGAAGTCATTTGATGATTTCACATACGAACAAAAAAAAAAAAGGCTGTATTTACCTGAAATTATATGACGCCGTTTTTTGTTTCAATATAAGCAGCAGTGTATTGTAAATTCTCTCTAGGGAACACCACGATAAATTAAAAACACACAAATAAATGTCAACCTCCTGCATGTCATATAGTCCAGCTCTTTGTTCAGACAAAATGAAACTATGGAACCTTTTTTTTCAGTATTTCTGTGTTTCGTTAATTGGCCGCCGGCGTTACACGTGAACCGTCCTATTTTATAAATATATTGCTCACCAGAGAACAATGTAGTGACACAAACTGAATAATTGGTTATTTTATATTTGTTGAGACTGGTTCATTGGTCTATTGGTTGAGAGCGTGAGATAAATGATATTTATTTCTGTAGCAAACCCATTGTACTAACACTTGAACACGTCTCTTTTTAATCTAGATAAAAGGCCCTAGCACGAGCGCGTGGTATATACGTAAAGTAAATATGTACATTTTTATAAAAAGAAATATTATCCTATACCATTTAAGTACATTTGTTTGGAACAAGCGCAATCAGTATCATCCATAGAAAGTGAATAAATTATTAAAATTCTAAAATATGACATGTGAAACTTTTCATGTCACCGTAAAATTGTAAAAACCATTAGATTGTAATCCATCTAGCGAGATTGTAAACTCTCGAAAGATTGTCAACCGAACATACTGCTTACAATTTAAAGCATTATTTTGCTGCACGCTGATAGGTTGAACGGAAAATGTATGTAATTTAGGTTATGTTCGGCGACTAACACTAACTTATATAACATACAAAAGGTTTCAAGTGGCGTTGAAGAAAATTTTTAGTTTTTCCACCATGGGTGTCGTTTTCATGATTTCTGAGGTCGACGGGTTTGGGGTCGCTGATAACGAAAATGAGGTCAAAATGAAAATCCAAGAAGGCGCCAGGGTTTTTTTTTATTTTCCGTCATAGGTGTCGGTTTCGTGGTTTTGACCCCGACGCCATCTTAGATTTTTATTTTGACCTCATTTTCGTTATCAGCGACCCCGAAAACCACGAAAACGACACAATTGAGTGGATCTGTCCGGTTAGTGTACTCATTTTTTTCTTTTTGTTTTTCGCAAGTTTAAAAAGTATCCGTCCCAAAGGATATCATATTACCTAGTAATTGGGTTGTGCAGGTCTGATACAGTTATTATTATTATTTATTTTTATTCCAAAGTAGTAAGTAATCATATAAACTAAACCCCACAAAACCGTTGCAAGCTCCATTTAAAATACAGGACAAAATTCAGCAGCATTTGCGTAGAAGCCGACTCCAATACAGCTGGGAAAAATTAGGCAGATAATGATGATATATTTTCCCAATATTAAAACAAAACTTTGATTGCTAATCATACAAAGCAAATATACAGGTTGATGCCCTATACTATCCTTGGTTTCTATTAATTTTATTATTTTTCATCTTTTGACATATATATATATATATATATACACACATCAACACGGTCTAGGGATATTTCATACTCAATTAAATAACTCGAAAAGTACTGGCCGCATTGGAATCTTTTATACACCGATTTGTTTGTAATTTATCTCAGACTAATTCCAAATACAAATTTTTGAAAATTCTTTTGTTTCTGTGGCATAAAAATGTCTTGATGTATATGAGAGGGAATTTTCATTTGTGCGAAATTTAGAAAACAATACGAATTACGTTTAGTTACAGTTTTTTTTCATTTTTAAACGAAAGATAAAGTTAAAATTGAGGTATTGTAGCCATGCAACGCCGACATTTGACGAGGGCGGAGATGTTACGAGCTGTGGGAATGCTGGAAGCTGGATCTGTTCAGCGTAATGTTGCTGAGGCCATAGGGACCCATCAAAATGTAATGTCAAGATTGTGGACACGCTATCGTGCCACAGGTGAAGTAGCGGAGAGGCACCGGGGGCCAAGTCGCATCACTACCCCCAGACAAGACCGATTTTTGCAAATTACTGCGCGAGCACAACCAAATGCAACGGCGACTCAATTGGTCCAAAGGCTGCGAGTGGAACACCAAGTGCTTGTGAGTGACCAAACTGTAAGAAGGCGACTGCATGAAAGCAATCTACGCTCTCGTAGACCACTCCGGGTCCCACCTTTACGGAGAGGCAATCGTGGACGACGATTAGAATGGGTTCGGAACCACGTGGACTGGGGCCGTGACCAATGGTCCAATGTGCTGTTCACGGATGAATCCAGGTTCGGCTTCCATCCAGATTCACGAAGGACGCGTGTTTGGCGAGTTCCTGGACGATGGAGCCGTCTCCAGAACCCTCAGGAAGTTCACCCATACCAAGGAGGAACAATTATGGTTTGGGCAGGAATTCGTCTTGGAGGACGGACGGATCTCGTTTGGGTGCGGGGCAATATGACGGCAGAACGATACGTCCAACAGGTGCTGGGGCCCGTAATCTTGCCCCACAGAACACAAATGGGGCAAGATTTCCTGCTCATGCACGACAATGCCCGGGCACACACGGCGAGAACGGTAGCAGTTGGTTACATACACATAATGTTAGGGCCTTAGACTGGCCTGCTCAATCGCCAGATCTAAATCCCATTGAGCATGCGTGGGATATGCTGCAAAGAAGAGCTCTGAAGGAAGTTCCTGAAAATCTGGCTACAGAAGATCAACTTTTTGCGCACCTCAGAAGGACATGGGACAATATTCCGCAGCAAGACATTGACAACCTTGTTCTGAGCATGCCGAATCGTTGCCGATGTGTTATGAACATCATGGGCGCTTTCTCAGACTACTAACTTCAAGTTTATAAACACAAATTAAATGATTTTTCTATTTTTTTCAGTTTTTACTCACAAATTAAAAGTTCATTCATATACGGTTTCCGTCTATGCTTCATTTTTTTTCCATAAAATCCTGAAATTTTAATCTATACCTTAACCATTATTAAAAAATGGTAGAATATTAAATAACGTATCTTTTAAATATATACATGTCATATAAATAATTAACACATTGATAGTAATTCGCTTTTTTTAAAATATCCCTGGACCGTGTTGATGTGTGTATATATACTATTATTAATATTTTTATTGTAAAATGGAGCTATTGTTATTTTTATTAAGTTTTTTTTTTATTTGTTTTATAATTATGAACTATCTAATCCATAATAATCTAATTTTCTACACAATGTATTTTGTTTAGAAATAAATGACTTATGACTTAAATGACTTATGGTCCTAAAAAAGTATTTAACTACTATATTAAAGTAGGTCCTCAATCTATAATAGCCCTCCTCCTAATTTTTATGTTGTTATGCCCGACAGGGCCACAATGCTCCAAAACGAATGTATGTCTTTATGTACCTACCACCTAAGTTCACATTGTGGAATGCAATAAACGTATTGAGTATCTCATAATGTTTGTACAACAAGCGTATGTATTAAATTACCTGTAATTAATTCCAGCGTATTTCATAAATATGAGTATAAAATATGAGAATCTTGGAAAGTTATATACTAAGTTATATGTAATACTACAGCTCATTCAGTAGATTCAAGTAAATTTATATTAAGTTGTCGACACATAAAATTGACCAAGAAACTTCAATATATTGCTCACGCCCGCAAACTTAATGAAAATTTTACTTTGCTTTTAAGTATAGGAAAACCTTAACTTAGTTCTAGTAAGAACTTCAAGTACTAACCATATTACACATACTACATATACATTTACTACTCAGAATATTCAAGTTGGTCATCGACCAAAGAAAAATTGCAAAAAAATAAATTGCTAGATTTACCGTCACCGTACTCAAGCTGCGTGAAAGTGCTATACTGCAATGAGTGTGCTCATATTGTCATGAAACGTGACCATCTTTGATGTGGTCAAGCGAATCAAACACTTAAAATCTTTGCAATATTCAGCTTTTCAGTAGCAGGATGTATATAGTGAAACTGAACACGACGTCTCACGACCAAAAATAACTGTGGAAATGGCGTTTTGGATGATAGCAACACAAGCATCTCCTTGCTTAAAAGGTGATCTCCAAATCATGTGTTAATAAAGCAATATGTACTTAATTGAAATAATTATTTTTATGTGATAGTTTTTTAAGCGGCCGTAAAACTGACTCGTATACCGTGACGGAAGATGGCATGACGCTATCATCTTGCGATGCGTCCTCTATGCCACGTAAAATCAACCTTTTCCCATAAAACAACGTTTATTTTGGATTTACATATTCCTTTTTCGAAAGTTCCACGTTACTCAATAAGTGATGTAGTTAGGTCGTATGCATCGATAAAAGAAAATACTTGAATGTTATATTTTTTCTTTATTTTACTCATTATTTCATTAAAAGTTTTTTATTAATATTAACATAGATGCTTCACATCTGTTAACGTCGTATAAATCGATGAACACGGCTGCACGCACGAAAAACGTCACACCATTGCACGCGCCAGTCACGTTCCGCCTGACTCATCAACGCCCAGCCCAAACCCTTGGACCTGGAAAACTGAAATTTTGTACAATGGTTCCCTTTATAATTTAGACAAGAAAAAAGGAAGATTTTTTTTTCAAAATTCATTTGTGTTTAGGCTGACGATTGAAAATTAAAGGGTTAAAAAGGGGATGAAGTTGTGTATGGAAAGTCCTTAATTTTCAAAGTAAAAAACACTTTTTTTTTATATGGGCGTATGGTTGACAATACAACATGCCCAGGAATACTCGGGCCAAGTAGTCTCTTTCCAGGCGAGGCAAAACAAAGAAGTCACAAGACGAACAGAAAACGCCTGAAAGAGCTACTGGTCCATGAAATAACTATTTAAGGGTGAGTTGCATAAGGCACTGAAACGGAAACTTATGGACATGTGTATTCTCCCCGTCTTAACCTAGGGTGCACAGACTTGGTCTTTGACTAACATTCAGAAGTCCAAACTCAAGGTTTGCCAACAAGCAATGGAGCGCAGTATACTACGTGTTAAAATAACGGATCGTGTTCAAAACAGAATACTACGCTCCAAAAACAAATATAGCTGACGTGGCTCAAAAGGCTGTCCAACTGAAATGGGACTGGGCAGGTAGGAAACTGGTGCCCTGACACAGTGAGGCGGAGTCGCGGCAGGCCACGAAGGAGATGGCGGGACGAACTGGACAGGTTCCGTCAGAACCAGAAGAAGGACGCGCGGCTTCGCAAGAAGTGGAAAGAGTGGAGGTAGGCCTATGTCCAGGAGCGGGACAGAGAATAAAAAAATAAACAAAAATGGTTGGAAGCTAACGCAACGGTGTTGTTAGAATTTCAATCCATAGGAAAAGGGGGATAATATTTTGTTTTATAATTTAAAATCACTAATATCAAGAATATTTGTATTTAGCCTTTTGGTTAGTAATTAATAATAACATACTGTATCAGCGTTTTTGAAAAATCATCCTAGAAGAGAAATAATGATAATTCAGTGAAAATAATTCAATTCAATTCATAAAAGTATGCAATTTTTCATCAATGGTTTCATAAGATGTTAACACGTAAAATTAACGTCCGTAAACCGACTTTGCAGGCAACTATTTTTTTTTATAATAAACATACTTCACTCAAGAACAATGCAGTCGGTAAACACAGATGCTACAACAATCCCGTATACGACTATGTATAAATTAAGCTGGCTCGTAATCCAAGAAAATCTGGCCCAAGATCTTGATCAAATCACTCAATTCGCTTGGCCGAGAGCCAAATACCATAAGCCAGTTGATTTACTACTATGTCATGAGGTTAGAGTAAATAAGTAATTTCGTCAGATTCTCGGTGTCGAAATATAAAATCGATATTGTTAGCTGAATGAAATGGAGTACCTCGTAAATCTTGGTAGTACTACTATTTATGGCGCCTGTAGATTATTGCCAATGTTGGCCACGCGTCAACCTCCATTAAAAGGTTTAATAAGTGCCTTTATGGAGCTACTATGTCAATGCGACGGTTGAAGTGTCGCCAACATGGCATGTGCTACAGCCAGGAAATATCAAGTACAAAATTTGTCGTGCATAATTTCAATGTATTTTTAAGAACGTCGGGATTCGTCGTAGCTACTCGTAGCAACTCGTAGCAATTTTGCTACGAGCTGCTTCAAAGCCTACGCTTTCGTGATATTTGTGTTCCGTTGACTTGGTTTTTGCGATGTTTTTCATTTGGAAATAATGCAGTTGCGGAAAATAACGTTATTCTATTCACAGGTTTGTGTCAAGATTTTGTAGTAAATGTTTACATGCTTAGGCATAACGATATATCGTTATCATTTTTTTTTTGTTTCTAATATTTACGCATAACCCGCAATCACAGATCCTACTAATATTTTAAAAGCGAAAGTTTGTGAGATTGGATGGATGTTTGTTCCTCTTACACGCAAAAACTACTGAACGGATTTGGACGAAATTTTGCACACAGATAGTTATCCCGGTAGTATGATCCCGTGGGACAATTATCGAGCTTCACGCGGGCGAAGCCACGGGCATAAGCTAGTACGGTCGAACAAGCTATTTGGTTTACAGTTTAACCCACAAATTACATTGTAAATTGTAAACCAAATAGCTTGTTCGACCGTACATTATAAATAACCTAAGTTGTAATTACGTAAATGAACTTTTCGATGATAAAATAGGCAACAACGCCTCCAATTATCGTCAACACATTAATCAATATTATCAACTGAAATTTTTCTTCATTATAACGAAATGTGTAAATCAATGCAACTCCATACATTTACAAAATTCGTAGCACTATCACCACAAATGTTCTACTCCATGATATTACTGTCATTGGAAATATTGAATTAATTTTGTAACTCGATAACGGGTGCAATAAATATTCGTTTCTGAACGCCCGATCGCTTCTCGCCTGCTTTATAGCCAAACATAAACTTTGCAGTTGGCAACACCGAAAATCGGCCAGTGAATTATGATATTCTATTACGTATGGCAATATTTATTTAAGGAACGGTACAAATGGAAGTTTTTCTCTCTTGTGCTTATAACAACATAATGTTTATTACAACAATCTGTATGAGAGTTGATGGCAGCACTGTCGCACTGTTTTTCTTTGTCTTTCAGTTAACGAGCTTATCTTATTATTATGGTAACATATTTAACGAGAATATTGGCTTGTTATTGTTTCACAGGGAAAAGCTCTCATTGTTTATCTACGATAAGAAACCTACAACGTTTAAATGAACTGAGTTGAATAACTCTTAAAACGCAAGAACAATTGGTATTCCCCTCGGAACTCAAACAATTACGTAATCTCAGCGAAAAGTCACGAACTGTATGTGTTTTAAGCGGTTTCTACCTCATACAGCCAAGTGGTAGTAATAGTGCATTAGTACCGAGTACCCACCGTAATACTGGGGAATAGCACCATTTGGAGCTTTCCGCACTTTTCTTACGGAAAAAAAAATTGCTGGAAGTATGAAAGAGCCATTGAGAAGTTCAGTTTTTGACTTGAGTTTCTTACAGACGAGCGGCACGTTGCCAACTGCAGATAAACTGCAGCCGTGGCCACCTGTTGACGGCTGCCGGCGACTCACATTTATGCGGCATGCCACAACTGCAAACGTTGACGGCAGTCGTCGAGGCTTCGGCGGCTGCCGTCCGGCGCGTCGACGGCAGTCGTCGACAGGTGGTGACGGCTGCAGTTTATCACTACTCTACTTTCACAGAATGTGTATTTCACAACAAGTACTAAAAACAGAATAAAAGAAATATTTAAGAGGGGCTCCCATACAACAAACGTGATACGTTTTGTCTAATTTTGTATTGATAATGGTACGGAACCCTTCATTTATTATATTGTACTAGGGTATCGATAGCAAAAGAAGACACAAATAATTCACACCTATTCCAAAAGTCCGTACTCACTACTCACACAAGTACAGTCACAAGCAAACACAAGTATACACTTAGCAAAGCTCATGACTGTACATATAACTCTTCCATCAATTAAGACTGAGCTTAGTATTCTAACATTTCAATCCACGTTCTTAATCATAACACAACGTAACTAATGACCAAGTAAATACATCAGGGTGTTAAGTCTTCAAAGGAATACTTCGTCCCCAGATTAGTTATTACTCAACCTAATATTGTTCGACGGGTTGAGTAGAGCATGATATTAGGATCTTATGCCATAGATTAAGAGAACTGTGTAGACGAGACACTAACTTTTTTTTAAACCTCAAGTGTTTTTTCCGTGCTATCAATCTACTACAACAGCCCATAACGTCCACTGCTGGACATAAGCCTCTCCCATGATGGGAGGAATTTGCCGTAATCTCCACGCTTGGCAGGCGCATTGGAGATCGCAGTGATGAAAGACTAACAAAAAACGCTGCTGCCCATTCTCTGGTCTACAGAGGCGCAAGGTGTTCTGCCTCAGACATTAGTCGCCTTATACGACACCCGTGAGTGTAATGGGTTGGTTCTATTCTACTCTGCCGGATACCACACGGCTATCAATCAGGCTCAAAAAAAGGTTGCTACTGAGAAATTGCTGTTTTGCTCGATCAAAAAATAATAAGTTCAGCCACTACGACCGTGTACTGCCTAAAACAGGGTTGTCAATTTCGCGAAGTTTTTCGATGAAGAACGAAATCACAACCAGATCTACGCGAGAAGGCATTTAAAATGTGTTTGATAAAAGTCGCTTCTACACACTCTTGATCTATGCTCATACTGTGATCACAGTGATACTGCATTATAACGTCGATGAAGGGCTGACTTCAAAATGTGCCCTTGATTGAGGTTATATACCGACTGTATATCTATTAGAGAAATGTCTTCGTAGACCGTTTCATCTCGACCCTTGTCGCTATTAGGCCGATTTATACAATCTAGGGTTAGTAATACATTATTGGGTTGGCGATTCACTAAGGTAAATGTTTTCTGAAAACTAGTTTTAGAAAACATTTAATGTTAGTTGATGAATATAATAAGGTCCGATGCATCACTACGCAGATTGCAGTTATTAATTCTTATTATCATAGTTCGTTAAGTCGCTTTTTTGACTTAATGAGTCTGTTACCCGCGACTCAAAATTCCATCAAAATTTCCACGGGAACGACCCGTGGAAATTTTGATGTTTATTTGTGAGAAAAAATATAGCATTAAATCTGCTTCCCGTGGATATAATCTATCTCCTTGTCAAATTTCATTAAGATCTGATCAGCCATTTAGTCGTGAAAAGGTAACAAACAAACGGAGTTATTTTCGCATTCGTAATATTAATAGATGCATAGTATGGATAGTTCTATTCAAACTTTATGGCGGCTCGGAAGTTGTGAGTGACTGTCTGCGCAGGTACAACGGTTCAAACTGTATGGGAGCTCGGAATAAATAAATAAATTAATTAAAAAAAAAAAAACTTCGCAGAACACGATTTTGGGTATCAGCGGAGCGCAGAAAATTCATCGTCTTGACAGTCTAATGCGCAGAATGTCACTCGCAGCTAACTTCCGAGCCGCCATAAACTTCGAACAGAACTATGGTAAATGGGGTTTTATTTGGAGATTCCCAGCAGTAGTATCACACATTGTGGCTTTAGGCGTCTATATCGTTCCCACTGCTGGGAAACAGGCTGTCTCTCAGAAAAAGGGAGTTGCGCATTGTTTACCACGCGGGCCCAGTTTTGCTGCTATTTTAAAAGTCAAGAAGTTAAATTGATCTCGGTCTCTTAAAAAACCACGATCATTTCTAGGAAGTTTCGGTTTCAATCTGTCTTTTATTCGATTCACTTATCTATTATTTCGTTTTAGTTGGTTTAGGGTTAGGTCGTGGTTTTGTACGCAATCGGCCGAAAAACCACTATTAGTTCGGTCATACGATGATAGCTTCAATTTAATTTGGGAATGTTAATTGATTTTAAATTAAAACCTTTTACGAGCTCCGCCTCAATTGAAATCGTGTTTTTGTTGGAGAAGTTATTTCATATTAAAAGGTTTTTTTGGTCTAGTACACAGACTTTGGAGTGTAAATTGTAAAATACATTATGCATGAAGATTATAATAAGTTTGATACTTATTATGTGTCTAAAATTTTTACAAGCAACCTTTTATTTAAGGTATACGCTTGAAAGTCACTGAACTTACAAAAAATGTGAAACAATATTCTAGCCAACCAAAAGTAACGTTCCCTGAAAAAAGGAATTAAAGCAGATAAAACATTAGTTTACGTTGTAACAAATTATTCGATTCATTAACTCCCTAAGCGGACCTTGTAAAAGAAATGTACGTATTTTCAGACTGAAGACACAAATCGCCAAATAATTAGTCGTAAAAAGGGGTTCTAAGCACATTCAACTTTTTTTGTTTAGGTGTTTGAATTCTGCCTCTATACTAAACTTAATATCAAGAAACTTTTCTACTTGACTGTACAAATCATAAAATTTGTCAACGGGATCAGTTGACCAATTCAAAAATTCACTAGGTCGACTGACCTGACCGGATTCACCTGTGTGGGACCAGTTTACTAAACACCCTGCTTCGTTGGTCGAGTGGAAGCGCGACTGCTGAGCATAATCGATCGTTCGATTCCCGGATCTGGCAAAGTGCTGTTAGGTTTTTGCATCAGGGATTTCCCACATGGGACTTAAACATAACTAGCGAAATGTGAGTATAGGTACTATTAGGTATACCTCTGACGCCTGCAATCCCAGAAGGATATATATGTTGTTTTATGTTATGTATTCGAATTGGAAGTAAATAAGGGAAAAAATATCATCGCTATATCTATCAAAGTATCATCATCGCTATAGCTGTCAGGTGATGATCATTGCAGGTTATGTACCCATAGATTTTTCGTGATTATGTACTAATGATAAAAAGTCAGAAAAGGGATTATTTATCATTTGCAGTTTGTGCACAAATTACAAAAATTAAATCATGAGAAAAACATGAAACCCTGCTAGAGACTGACTTGATCTGAACGTGTTTATTCAAAAATTTATTCAGGAATCTCATAAGCTTGTACAAGGGAGGGTTATGACAGCAGATGGTAGAAGGACGCTGAATAAAGGGCACAAGTTATTGCGCTCGTTTTTCTCGACTCGTCAGGTATGCACGTATGCACAAAAGTAAGTTATGGCGCAAACGGATTCCTTTCTATATTAGGCAAGCAGATTATCCTATAAAGAAACCAGCCAGTTTTTCAAACCTTTTGTGAAAAATATAATTACAGTACAAAAAAAACGGGATAATACGGACAAAAGGGACGTTGTTCGAGCGCACTGAAGCAATCCTCGGGTTCCTCCTAACACTTAATGCAAATTTTCCGAAGCTATATAAGAACATTTAGTATTTCTTCGTCTTTAAGAGAAATGTCTGGGCTTGCACTATGAGTATAAAGAACCCTGAAGGCGGATCGTTACCGACTAGAATGACTCCAAGACTCCCGCCTAGATCTAAATTAACGAAGAGATTTAGTGCTAAGGAAAAAGAATTTCGCAATTGAGTTTGTTTAAAAAGAAAGAAGCGGGTGAAGTCAGCGAGGCGGTATAATGAAGTGTCTATAATTAACATGATGAATATACCTAGTCGGAACAGTGAGTAGCAATCGGGTTTGATCTGTGGAGTTTTCGGTTGAAGACTTGCCGACCGAAATTCTTAATTGGTTTTGGGTGAGCTTTTTAATTCTTATAGTGTCCAATGCGGGTAACTTAGGGCGTAGTAGCGTTTGGCCGCGTCTACAACGCATGGAAGTCGGAAGCTATCCCACGAGAACGTTCCAGTAGGTACCCTAAAATGTGCCCTAACCCAGGTCATGTGTGCTGAAAACCGATCAGCCGTTAAGGTGAGAAAAGGTCGAACAAACAGAATTAAGCATTTATTATATTAGTACGGAAGTCTAGATATACGTAAATTATAAAACAAATTGTGTATTCGGGGCATAAAGGTTGAAGGCAGTCTAAAACGACAGTCACAGAACCAGTTCTAACGCTCACTTCACTCGCTCACTAGACCCCGCCATCCCCTTCGAACCTAACCTGTCCAAGTCGGGGTGCCACAAGTCCCGAGCTTGCTTCGCTCGCTTTTGCTTTCGTTGCTCTCCTTGCTGTATCCTTGTTGTTTTTTTTTTTTTTTTTTTTTTTTTTTTTATTAGCTGTACTGTTATTTTAACCATTTTAATTTGTGTTTTGTCCTGTGCGGGCTAATAAATGTTTTTTCTTTCTTTCTTTCTAATGATCAGATAAATTATAGTTACATACTTGGTATTAGTGCCCATTTAGTATATTATTCGCCTAATTAATAATTTCCCAGTAAAAATAAACATCTAATTCGACCAAAAAAGGGATCATAGTAGGTACATATAGAAATAAAACGAAGACACGTCATATCAAACTTCACACAAACAAAACAAAAAGACTGGATATATATCGCCTCTGCGAAAAAATTCTTTAGCGATGTGTCTATATTTATCTTCCGTTCGCTACTGCCAAATATTCGTACCTAATATCAGCTAAAAAACTAAATTAATAACTCTAGCTAAAAGGAAAAACTGCCTCGTTGCTCCAGTGATAGCAAGCGCGACTGCTGAGCATTTGGTGTTGGGTTAGATTCCCAGGTCAGGTAAAGTATTATTGGGTTTTTCCATCAGTATTATTTCAGTAGCAGCCACGGAGTTTGGAATTGTGCACGCTAGATGGCAATAGGCTCGCTCCCTTTACATGGGACTTAAACATAACTGGCAAACAGTGGGTGTACTATAAGACACACATCGGCGTAACCCATCGGGGACGACAGGCGTGAAAAACATTGCATAGAAACTATACGCAACAAATAGGTGAAGCACTTTTATTTTCCACTATTTTATTCACTGCTCTCTAAACAATTTAAAAACGTGCATAATAAAAGTTCAGTGGACAAGTAGTTTGTTTGTTCAAATTCAACCTGTTGATCTTGCAGCAAGTATATTGCAACTACGGCGAACCATACCATTCCACCAGGATTCCAGAAAGTATTAGATGCAAACTAAACCATGTTAGGTAAATAAAATTCTAAAACTAGAATCCTAACACACGTTGATTTAAATTTTTGGTGCACGAATTTGATTGGGCTGAAATTGCACGACTTGTATTTTTTGTATCGGTTTAACATAATTCAGTTCCCACACGGTAAGTCACTTATGCGTAGCGCCATGAAAGTTACAGATTTGTCAGTTTGGTATGCTGAATATAGGCTTACTCGATTCTCTATCATCACCGGAAAATCTTGTGTCATTGCGTCAATGTCGAATGCGACCAGAACGACCAGAGATAGTTAGGTTTATCGTGTGTGATAGTTATTTTATCAACTATATTGGGTCGGGTCCCGGTTTAACCGGATGCAGCTGAATACCAGTATTTTACATGCAGCGGCTGAGTATCTGTCCTCTACAACCCAGTTAGTACCGGGTAATACGGTACCTCTTGGAAAGACTGGTTGACGTCCGGAACGACTGTCAAAGATCTACAAATGACAGCCAGGACCAACGGCTTAACGTGTTTAACGATAACGACAGATATCGTGGAGAGAAAATTCCAAATTGAATAAAACAACCGAAAAGCTTACGTCAATTCTATTGAACATCGTTATAGAAATACAAATCACTTTAAAACAATCGCCATATCGTGTGGTTCTTTACACGCTAAAAAACGTGTAATTAATATGTAGTGTAACCGGACGTTAGTAAATCTATTCTTTTTACGTACGAAACTAGGACTCCATAGCATGCACAATAAAAATAGACAAACAAACTACCCAGCAGCGCGTACAACCGTTTAGAAGCACAGAGATTTTTTATTTATTACAAAACGTGTTACCTACATGTTTTTATGTGCTTCTGTGGGAATTTATCCGGGCACAATGCAAATAGTGTCCGCTGTGGGGGAATTGTGGGCAAAAACACGAATTACAACGAATCTGGTAATACGTTAGCCGCGTAAGTGGCACATTATGTTTATGGGTAAGGGAAAAGTTACATTGTTCAGTTATTTTAAGTTTCAGTTTCACGATGTGTTGTGGTGGAATGAATTTATTATGCCTGCTTTAATGTGATGTTTAGCACTTAAAGCATACCACGAAAAATTTGAGTTACTAAAATAACTTAAATTTTTCGTGTTACGGCTTTTAATGCTGATAACGAAGTCCAATGCAACCATTCGGAACTCAGTTCTTGATTACTTCAGCTTGTATATTTTGAGACCCAACTGACTAAAGTAAATCTCAACATGAATAGAGACTGTTATTCTTTATGCTTTGTTTTTACTATTTTTCCATAGTTTGTTATCAGTACACGGGTTTATTAGAAAAATAAAAGCAATAATAAAATGTGACAATGTTTGCCACTAACAGCTGTTTGTTCCTTGAACAGTTTTCTTGAAAATGTGTGAGTTTCTGATAGAAAATATGTCATTATTAATATTAGAATCGTAGTTAAAGACGATATACGACGATATACTTACAGAATTATTAGATTTGGCCACCGTAGGTGTACCGGTAACGTAAGACTGAATGTTACAACCCTCGAAAGAAAAAACAAGTGTTGATAATACATTTTCTTATCATCATCATCAGCCTATTAATGTTCCCACTGCTGGGACACAGCCCTCCTCTCTATAAGAGGGAATGGGCTATAATCCACCACGCGGGCCCAGTGCAGATTGGTAGATGCCACATGTCTGTCGAATTTTTTGGTTCTAGGACATGGCGCTTTCCTCACGATGTTTTCCTTCATCGTTTTGAGAGCAGCGGTGATGAAATAAATTACACAAAGTAATGCGCCTGCCTGGGTTCGAACCCACGACTTACTGATCGTAAGTGGGGGCCGCCACCACTCGGCCACCACTGCTCCATATAGATAGCTGCTTAAAAGGCACCAACCAAAACTGAATGTATTTTTTTCTAAAAGAAAAATAACTCAGTCTGGAAATCAAACTCACAATTTCGCACTCGACAGACGGTGTATAATAAATCAATATTGACCCAAACAGAATACAAGCGAACGTGCGTGATTTACTAAGTTAGTGCGTAAATCATTATTTTTCGATTCTTCCCCGCCCGCGCCGATTTAAGAACAAAACTGTGCTTTGTTAAGCTCGAAGATAAGCCCTCTTTGTTCGCGTCTGTACTGCGTCTATATTTTATATTTGTTCCGCTGTTCAATAATACTTCCCGTTTGTGCAAAGTTTCAATGGAACGTTTTAGAGATTTGAATTCAACAATATTGTTGTTATACCTTTTTGGCTATTCAATAGGTCAATTGTGAACTACCTTTTCCATTGAATTTGCTAAATTGGGTCTTTTTTTTTTGCTTTCCAATAATCTTGGCCCTCACTTAAATCCTATTACGTATTTATTTTGCAGATTCCTAAATGAAAAAAATAATGATTTTCAATTGTTTTTATCAGTACCCAAACCTTTTTTTATCTGTTTCTAGAAGACACTCGATACTCGTTTTATTCAAACAAATTCTTTAAAAAAGTTACAAATCGCTCCAATAACTCTGTGTACCAGGACAACAGAGATGCACAGAAGGTGATAAACGACATCACTTGTAACGTTCGTCACGAACTGCCAACGCAACCCACTCGTTGATACTTGATACTTGAGATCTACTCATGCATTATACACGCGTGTGTAATGTGCTAGCAAATCGCCCAACTTTTTCCGTATTTTTTCGAGGGACAAGTCCCTTTGTCCATCTCTGCATTTGTTTTGTTTAGGATGTGGTTAGATTGAGGGTGAATACTGAGTAGATGAGGCTGATAGATGTCTATGGAAGAAAAATATATAATGCCTCAAATATATAGGAACAAGAGCAGTATTATGACGACTTGATGACAATAATGTACAAGGTTATTGAAGTTAGACTTCACGACCGCGAAAAATCTTCCAACCAAACTTCAGTCAACCAATCAATCGCAATCACAAACAATTCTCACAATTCAATTCTTCAATCTTCTTACTAAATGTTGTCTAGACGACTAATACCAGGCGAAAAGACATTAACAAGAGGTTATAAATTACGTCACTTACTTTACACGAACTGCGAAGGCAAAGCTGAAAGCTTACTAACGTAGGTTACCTACTTTGTTAGGTTCCACTTATTCATTGTTACAAGTTTGTTTTGATGGTTTTTAACAAAAATGTCAATGTTATAATCAAGATCTTGTTTGAAAATTTAAACATATTATGACCTGCTTATTTAAATTTACTGTGATCTCTGAGCTTGTTCTCAGAGTGTTGTCGAATAAAAAGCACCAACCTGATCTACTTTTTAGGGTTCCGTACCCTTAGCGTAACCAACGGGATCCTATTACTAAGCCTCCGAGGTCTGTCCGTCCCTCAGTCTTTCAGCGGGCTGTATCTCATGATCCGTAATAGGTAGAGAATTGAAATTTTCACAACAAATGTATTTTTGTTGCCGTTATAACAATAAATCGTAAAAATAAATTAAAATTTAAAGGGGGTTTTCCCTATTACGAACGGTACGGCACTCTTCCTTCGCCGGTTTTTTATTAAAATATTTTTTGACCTGTAAAAGTATTTTAATAAACCAATTTACCAAACTAACATCATCAATATCTTCAGTTATTATTACGGCATTCTAGCCCTAATTCCTAACACATTTAAGTACAATACAAAGTATTGTAAAACAAAGCGGAAACTCACCTATTTCCTCCCCGTTTTTCTCACATTACCTATTATAATGTGATGAGAGTCAACTTTTACGACAAAGAATAAAAGGCTCAGTTGACAACCGTTAAGGTCCTATCCTTATGTCGACAGCTTGTAGAGTATTTTGCCAACGCTTTTTTATGAGTTCGTAAAATTTTGCGACCTTGAGCTTTTAGTTGTTATAAAGACTTAATTTCACTACTGCGTAGGATGTGGACGCTAGGGTATGCAGGTGCACGGGTGCTACTCCGATTAATTTATTTGCTTGCCACGCATCGGATTGAATATAGTGGTCGATTACATTCACAGCGAAGTACACGTGGACAGTACGCCTCGGGCAGCAATGGAACTGTGCCTTTATTCGATCTTCGGGTTAAGTAAATAGCCCGCCTGCCTACCTTATAATCTACGCTGTCGTGACGATTTCAATACGCACAACGGTGAATAGCGATCTTGAGAATAATTGGATTTTTGATAGAAATTCGCAGCCTTACAAAATGTTAGGCGTTTATAAGTCCCGTTTGGGGCCTACTTTTTGTATTGTGTAATATATTTTCAAGCTTTAGAGGTAATAATAATCATATTTTTATAGGATCCATTTACGAGGTTTTTGAATGGTGTATTAAATCTGTATATGAAATATTTATTTGATTATTAACTTATGCCTACAGCTTCGCCCACTTGAAGTTCGTTAATTTTTCCACGAGATCATACTACCGGGATAAAAACCGGCCAAGTGCGAGTCGGACTCCCGCACGAAGGGTTCCGTACCATTATCTATACAACATTAAAAAAATCACGTTTGTTGTAAGATTACGTTCAGTAATAACTAATTTGGGGACGAAGTATTCCTTTGAAGACTTAACACCCTGATGTATTTACTTGGTCAGTAGTTACGTTGTGTTAGGATTAAGAACGTGGATTGAAATGTTAGAATACTAAGCTCAGTCTTAATTGATGGAAGAGTTATGTGTAGTCATGAGCTTTGCTAAGTGTATACTTGTGTTTGCTTGTGACTGTACTTGTGTGAGTAGTGAGTACGGACTTTTGGAATATGTGTGAATTATTCGTGTCTTCTTTTGCTATTGATCCTAGTACAATATAATAAAAAACCGGCCAAGTACTAGTCGGACTCGCGCATGAAGGGTTCCGTACCATTATCTATACTTGCTTTATTATTCGTATGTCAAAACCTTTTCGTAATAATAGTAGCATTATTTTACTTTATAACGCACTAGTAAGGCGCTCCTTGGAATATTGTTCATCTATTTGGTCCCCCTATTATTCAAGTTATACTAATAATGTGGAATCTGTTCAGGCCCGTTTTGTTAGGTATTTATGTGTGAAGAATGGGATTCGAAAAGGTATACCTGATTACGATGACAGGTTACGGCACTTTAAAATGATTAGCTTAAAAGAAAGACGTAACCATTCTGACTTACTAATACTTCATAAAATTATTTACGGTTCCCTAGATGTACATTTGGTAAACTATTTTAACTTTCGGTCTAGCCAACGTAGTAAGCGTCATCATCGTATTTTTGAATTGACTACATCTACATTAAATACCACATTTAATAGCCCTCTAACACGTATGGCAAGGCAATATAATGAAAGGTCTAAACAGACAGATTACCCTGTTGATATTTTCTCCATGAATTTCGCTTCATACAGACGTGCCGTATTTAAACAATGTGATAGTGTATGAAATGTGTAAGTAGCTCAAATTGGTTTGTTTTGTAGTGTTCTACTAGACACACTTTTTATTATTGTTCTCCTTTGTCTCTGATATTCATATTTCAATGTTATGCATTCCTGTTATTTGCATGATTACTGAAATGCCAATATTAGATGTTGTTTGATTTGAATTGTAAGTGATTGTGCTGTTGGTGTGCTTATTATAAATAAATAAATAAATACAAAATGAGACAAAATGTATCAGGTTTGTTGTATGGGAGCCCCCCTTAAATATTTATTTAATTTAATTATTTATTTTTAAAGTGAATATACACATACGAGTAAATATTCTGTTAATATTTGAAGCGTCTACCTGTTGCCGTTATTAATATAGGTACTTTTTATTATAGCGGCAACAGAAATACATCATTTGTAAAAGTTTCAAATGTCTAGCTATCACGGTTCATGAGATACAGCCTGGTGACAGACAGATGTACCTGCAGACGGACAGTAGAGTCTTAGTAATAGGGTCCCATTTTTGGGTAAGTAATATATGATTTAATTACAAAATCTCTAATATTTACAAGACATAACAACTAAATCTATAATTTTATTCGATATAACGATCATTTAATATAATAAACGATTGATATAATTTTAAAGTTACTAATTTTTATAAAGATAACCTACATTGAATATAAAGTCGTTTGATATACCGAGTGGTATATCGAAAGACATGAAAATTATTTAGTCTAATATGATAAAACGCCTAGTAAAAAATACATAGCAAAATTTCAGATAAACACATTATAACAATGTCTAATTATTAATAAAACAGTTGATTTGGAACATATGTGATTTTTATTTCCCTGTAAAAAGCATGCAAACAAGCATACACCATGCATACATGCAGCATGCAAGCAAACTTGCAGCATGCAATCAAGCATGCAGCATGCAAGGGAGCATGCAGCAAGCATGCAACATGCAGCAGGCATTGTTTCTGTCACGGCTCCTGCGCTGCGGGGCTCCGGCGGTCCCATACGAGCTTATGCGATGCCGCCTCGCCCCTCCGCGCCTACGCGATTTTAAATAACACTCTAGGGGTAGGGCAGACAAGACTACGTGGAGTCAGTTTTGCAGCGATTCGTTTCTGTCACGTTTTTTTGATTAAATAAACGTTATATCAATTTTATATATTTTAAACGATAGGCCTGATGATTTTCGATTAAATAAACGTTATACTCAATAACATTATACGAAATAAGTTTAAGAGTATATAAATGTGTTATTTCTAAAGAAATTATGTCAACAGTTGGTATAACTTACGTTTATTATATCTTGTGAACGTTATTGAAATGAAAATATACCAAATAACTTTATATGTTATGAGACGCACCCCCCGTTTTTACCCTTTGGGTACGGAACCCTAAAAATGAATGGCCACTCATTTAAAGATTATCTACTAAAAAAAATCCTTTAGTCATTGACAGACAACGGCAGAGCCTAAAACGTCAGGGTCGGGAAGCATGAAATTTTGCGCTTAAAGTTCCTTGTACAATGATGTTAGAACTAAGAAAGAAGTGTTGGAAATTTGCCTCCTATATTGTTATGCGTTGTATTTTGTTTATTGTTTTTTTTTTGCCATGTTGTATGCACGTCACGTCCCTGCGACAACTAAATATTTTTTCTTTCTTTCTTTCTTTCCTCATAAAAAGAGGATAAAAGTTTGTTTGGAAGTTTAGTAGCTTTTTTCCAATGGGAATCCTCATCGCGTGCACTGTTTTCTACATAATATATATTATGTAAGGCTAAAGCGATTCGCATACGACACCGCTCGTCCGCGCGGTCGGGCCCCCGGCGACAAATAAATCTTCGCCGCCAGGGTCCTGAATTCTTGCTACGCTGATGTCGGTCGCATTCGGTCGGTCGCGTACGTCAGCGACAAATACAGTAGGAACATACGCGCCGCTGACGTCAGCGTCGCAGTAATATGGCGCTATATAGAACACAATGTATACTCGTACGCGCGACCGACCGATATTAGTGTAACAGGAATTTAGGCCTTAATTGGTGATGCGTCTCGCGGAGAGGCAGTAAGCACCGCTTGTCCGCACGGTCGAGCGTTGTTAGGCATCAACAGAGGCCTAACACGAGTTTTGACGTTTTTCGTAACGTAATCATACTTCGAATAAGAATCGAAAATGTAAATATCCTACGGAATTTTAGTTAGATGGTTTGCAATAAGCACAATCAGTATCTCCATAGATACGTAATAACATTTTTTAAATTATGAAAATATTAAACGAGAAACGAGTATTTTTAATTTTATAATCGACGTATTTACGTTACGAGAAACGTCAAAACTCGTGCTAGGGCCTCTGATCTCAAACAAGCCAATGCGACGTGAGTTTCGCGTCACCTCCTGACCGCGTGAACGTGCTTTGTCTTGTGAGAATCGCCTAATCCCATACCCAATAGTGTAACTTTTTGTCGGAACTGAAACCGATCATTCATGGTTTTATTTATTTCGTTCATAAATCTCCATTACAATTTGACACATATGAGACGGAATCAGGTCAAGTTATTTGGGTAACAGGGTCGCACCGACAAAATTATTATAACTAATAAGGGATATCATTAACCCTCGGTTTTGCTACAAGTGCCTCTTGCATTTATGTATGTATGGCGAAATTAATTAATGATACCCATTAAGCATAAGTGTTGGTCATTTTGTAACTTAAATATGAACAAAACAGTTAATACAATCATCCGATAGAGTGTTTTAAAAATAATAATTTACCATTCCTTTTTTAGGTAGCAAAAGTCAAAAGCCCTAAAGTCTGACATCCGGGCAACCAAGGGGTTTCGTGGTAACAAGAAACTACTTGGTCTTGGAAGTCAGAAAGATAGTCCCTCCATGAAAACTACTTATGTTTATTTATTTATTTATTTAAACTTCATGTACAAGGGTGGTACAAAGGCGGACTTAATGCCACAAGGCATTCTCTACCAGTCAACCTTTGGGTCAAATAGGATAGCATTGTGATAGAGTACAATAAAAATAAATAAGAAAAATACCATTTTGCAAGCATCAATTAAAAACCATAAATGGGTACCTACATAAATACTAATACATATAATATTTATGCTAAAATAAACTAATACATACTAAAATACATACAAATAGTCCGAAATACGAGAAACCTTAAAATAATTACTACACAACTACTAATTATTACTTATTTTTATATGTATAATAAGTATGTATTTACAAACAAAAAGTATCTATGTAGTATATCAACAATCTGGTGTCCACGATACAAGCCTCGTTGCTTAGTGTAGAACTAGATGGCGCTGTTTGTAATGTCCGGCGATATTTAAGTATTTATTATTTATTCACTCGAATTCAGCTGCATCAAAGAGTGAAGTAACTATTATAGCTGCATTCGCGGTGGCCCAGTGGTAGCGGCCCCGACTTACGAACAGTAAGTCGTGGGTTCAAACCCAGGCAGGCGGCATTACTTTGTGTAATTTATTTCATCACCACTGCTCTCAAAACGGTGAAGGAAAACATCGTGAGGAAACCGGCATGTCCTAGAACCAAAAATTCGAAGACATGTGACATCTACCAATCCGCACTGGGCCCGCGTGGTGGATTATATCCCATACGCAAAATACGCGCTTTGACGTGGAGTTGCGGACACCAGCCCGTTATACAATACAATACAATACAATATAGCTGCATTCAGTTAGAATAGAAGCCGATCTCAACATAGTTGAGAGATGGCAGATGATGATTGTAGCCATTGTAACACATACTCGTATATTATTTATGTATTATTTCATTTGCAAGGATGATATAGCAAGAAGAGATGAGATGACGAGTAATAGAGAAGTAGATATAGAAGAAGAAGACATGCCGCGCCGACCCCAAATCAATTGGAATAAGGGCAGAAGAATGATTCGTAGCATATCAGAGCAACAGCTTAAACTTTAAGCTTTTACGACGATTTTTGTGCCTACAAACTACCGGGAAAAAATAGAATTCCGCAAAAGATGACAGCAAACAAATAATTTCAGGGGTGGCAAAAGCTTTATATTTACCTACGCACACCTGACTCGAAAGAGGTTTATAAATTCACCCCTTAAATATACATACGAGGGAATTGACTTTTTGTGATTTTCTCGTAAACTACTGTCGCAATATCGACGAATAAGATGACATTCAATTTTTGGCAATGAGGTTTCCGGATTCGTGAGACGGTTTGTTTGAAAAGTATCGTTTTGGGTGCATTATTTTTTTAAATCTATGAAAAGCGTAATAGGGAAGGCCGTTTAAAGCTCATTGTAGATGGCGCAACCAGAGATAGGTCCCAATCTGACCAATGAAGTCAAGCTATTTTGAAATATAAAATGACATTACCAGATTTTCTACCAATGACAATGCTTGAAACCAGCCATGCAAACGTGTGTGTAAGTGTGTTTTTGTTTAAAACCTGAAAAAAAAAAACTTGAAAGAAGAGAAAATAAGTAGTAAAAAGTACATTGGTGTTGCTGTTACTAAATTATGCCATGAATACCTAAATATATACTAGTTTGAAGAGTTTTTAATTTGATTATTCGCCTAACAAACTCATGTATAATCATTATCATCAAATCAATTCATGCGCATTCGAAAACGTAAGAATAACGAAGCCATATCATACCCAGGGACAACACACAAAACAAAAGATATACCAACTAAAAACCAACTTCGATACTTTATTTTTGCCTCAACACAACGTCCTTCATTTTAATTAAGACGCACATTCAAGTCGACGTGTCATTTACTCGCTCCTACAAAAAAATACAACTTGGTTATTTTTATATCATTATCCTTTATTAGTTTAGGGTCCTACTAATATTGACGAGACACCTGTCTCTTATTAGGAAAACGTTCGCCAGGTTCAATATTATTCCTCGTTCAGGGTGACTGGTTACGTTCATGATAGTATCGAAATTAAAGGAAAATAGTGACTGTATTGGCTTTTCCTAGTTTGACTTTTAGATTAGTTCATTTGAGTTCCCAAGCCCAAAAATTTGGCTAGGAGAGTTTGTTTAACACTAAACCTTATGTAGATGAAAATTCAGTGCTAAAAAGCATGTTACCTGTGCTCTTTTAACGATCTAATGTCCTTTTTTGTTTTGTTAAAAAATATATCTGTATAGCATGATATGTCAATCGTACAACCCCGCGTAATCCATCTGTTTCAACGGGTAATAAAATAACATTGAAAAACTCTAGATAACACTAAAGATGTCGTTTCCAAAAGTTTTAACCTGTGAAAATCGGATTAACCACTACCGCATCATGTTTACAACTTAATTGTTATAAATTTCACAAATATTAATTTTACAATTTAGCTCACGGATCAAAAATGTTTGTATGATCACTATAAAATAGTAAGACATTTTTGCTTGGATCACAATGTCTCTAACATATAAATGTGAAAAAATAACCTGCTAAAATTAAAATCACAAAACAATTGCAGATCAGCTCAGCCCCAATCTATCACGGGCGCGCATCTAGGTGTAAGAACTTTAGCGGGGATCGTCAATCTTATACGACATTTAATTCCGTCCTCCGGTACCTACTTACTTACGGGAACAATATTGTATTTGTTGCCAAACATAAAAGTTTAGTTGGTTCACATTTTTCTCTTCCGACCTAAAAAGCAAGGAGGTATTTAGATAAATTCCGTCTGTTTCTGTGTAAATATTGTTCGGCTCAGGTCCCCGGTAGAGAATTGACATCGTTTTTCTCGCAACTTAAACCGTTGGACGTTGTAGTCTTTTAGCAACAAAGTTTAGGCTGAAAAATGTTGCCGAGTGGATTGGAATTTTATTTATCCACTTTATTTTTAGCGTTTCATCTGTGGCCATTTTTGTTTTGTTTGAATCTGTTATAGGATGGATCATACAAAGTGGCCAGTCACATTAAGGTCATTATCTAATAGAGATTTCCCAAAGTAATTCCCATTATTCCTACACAACTAAATTGATTTCCACGACAAGACTTTTTATATTTTTTTTGTACTTTTCATATTAAAACTGTTATTTTATATTTTTACAAATTATAAGTGTTTAACAAGTGTCTGAGGATTTGTACTTTAGTTTCGCTACCGCTCCACTATGCATTCGTTAGTTGAACCCTAGAAAACGTTTTGTACGGTCTGAAAAAGTTTGGATGTGTGCTAAAGGGTTAAGTACTTTCCGCATTCGTAAACTAGATCCTCCTATTTTATTTTCATTTTTATACATTAATCGTGACTGACCTGACGACTTGGTGTATTGATACAGACGACATTAACGCGAATACAGCCAATCAGTGGCGGACAAGACAGAATAGCTCATTAGAAACATCCAGCTATCTAAGTGCTAAGAGATTTATAGTGATCGCTTGTCACTAATACCTATTTAGAAGACCTTTCCTTGACGGACTTTTATTTCGTTTTCCTTTTAATTTGCACTAACAACACACATAGCATCACTCCTGTAATCCCCAAAGGATTTGGCAGAGGTGTACCTAATAGTAAACCCACATTAGCCAGTCATGTTTAAGTTACATGTGGGGGTGAACCTATAGCCGTCAACTGGGTGCAAATCAAAGTGACATTCCTTCTGAAAAACTTAATAACACTTTGCCCAACCTGGAAATTGAACCCGGGTCCTCATGCGCAACAGTCACATTTGCGTCCACTAGACCTTTGAGGCAGTTATTTTCAGCTTTACCTAGATTTACTGATTGAAAATTATGGGTTATAGAGCCTGGTTAAATATTTGAAATCCGCCCAAAACTTTCTTTCGAGAAAGCATAAACAAAGGAAGCCTTTCAAATTAATGCTTTCGGAAATTAATCAACTTTGTAAATATAAACAGAAAAGCAAACCTTTTATAATATTTTATCAATTGAAAGCTGCAGTCTTTCGTAACAAAAAGTAGAAAAACCGCAAGTAAATATTGTAACAGATGGCGAACCGCCGGCATACCTACAGTGAAAGAAGTACGTAAGTTCAAATAGGCATGATACCTACTAACCTAGTTTCCACTCCCACAACTCTTTTCTCCCAAGATTTAAATATTTACTTAAAACTAAGCATATTTTTATGTTTAACTAGCATCTGCCAGCGGCTTCGCCCGCGTTAAGTTTGATAATTGTCCGATGGGATATTATTACCGGAATAAAAAGTATCCTATGTTTTAATACAGGTTACGAACTATCTGTGTGCAAAATTTCATCCAAATTCGTTCAGTAGTTTTTGCGTGAAAGAGTAACAAACATCCGTACTCACAAACTTTCGCATTTATAATATTAAGTAGGATAATACTCGTAGAACAGTCTCAATAGAGACTAAAAAAATTTCAAAAAGTTGGATTAATTATGAGTTCTTCCGTACTAAAAATTAATTGCGAAAACTATAAAAACTAAAAATCTCATGTGATTTTCTCTTCTCTGTGATTTTCAATTATTCTTTCTATATTACAACAGAGTGCCTGAATGAGAAGCTCTGAGACATAAGGCTTGAAATAATTCAAGAGCCTCGAGTCGCAATGTTTCACCACATCCTACATCGCTCTCGTATGTCGTTCCGTCGGAATAAAGCGCCGAATAAAACGGAGACGGAAAGTTTTCATTTATGTATACTACTGAGAGTTCCTTGGCTGAGTTTTTCGCGTAGTTTCACGTTACACTGATATTTGCTGTGGACAAACCGCTTCGTTTGCAATAAAACAAATAAAAATCGTCAATTTATGTGTAGGTAATGTATGCGTGTCGTGATATTCTGTAGTTTAATATTGGTGTTTTTGTGTGCAATTATCCGGAAACATTATACTAACTATGATAAACCATAACAGCATTATATTTTGTTACGTAATTTATAACCATTTAATACGGGAAGAACTCTATATTATGTTTTTCGTATAAAATTACATCGAAATACAAAGTCATAATAAAAAATTAATACTAAACATAAAGCTTTTGCTTTATTATTAAATCACAAAGGTACATGTTGCGACCTAAGTAATATAAAGGGTGTAAAACACCTCTTAACGAAGCCGAAAGGCACTTGTTCTCCTCGTCATTGCGATCATTTTTTTGTTCTACACCATACCTGGGAAACCTTTTAGTTACGGAGATATTGGGGGTCAAAGTTCCAACTTTTTGACAACTTTTTATTTAAATACAAGTTTCTAATGTAAGATTTTTACTTTAAACATCTCCACGACCCCCGTACTATTCAATCCATCCATCAGCACAATGTTTTGAGTGCGTTACATTGAGTTCTACCACAAAACATGATTTTTCACCCCAAATTAAAAAAGTCGTTTCCCAGCAATAATTTTTGCGTAAAGTTACTTAGTTTGATGTACAGAATGCTTGGTTGACGGCTTCGTGATGAGGTCTTTTACACCCTGTATGTGTGTCGTTCGCTTATGAAATTTGAACTTGCATTATCGATTCAACGCAACACGGAATGAAGATCAAAGAGTACCGAAGTTTTGGCGGCTACCAAACTTCGTCATGTTCCTCGAATTCAAACTATTGGATCAAATATGTACCGAGTACCGCCATCTTTACTAATATTAGGTTCTGCTGAATTAGGTACCGAAGTAGATATTCACAGAGTGTGATGTAATATTAATTGACTACCTCGTTGGTGTAGTGTTCGCAAACGCGACTGCTGAGTATGAGGGCCTGGGTTCGATTCCCAGGTCGTGCAAAGTGTTATTGGGTTTTTCTATCTGGAATTTCTTAGTAGTCGCCAAGGAGTCTGGATTTGTGCCCGGTTAATAACAATAGGATCGCTCCCTATTACATGGGACTTAAACATAACTGGCGAAATGTGTGTGTACACACATTGTTGTTAGGTACACCTTTGCTTAACCCTTCAGGAATTACAAGTAATGAATTACAGAATTACTGTACATGACACCATGCCTTTAATCAACGAAGGGTGAGGCAGAGGTGTAGCTCCGGGGCTGCGGGACTTCTCGAAAGAGATACCGTGGCCCCGGAACACAAATTGCTATGAAAGAACATGGATGTGTTTAAGTCAGTAAAAGTCTGACACTCCCTCCTGCTCCGCCCAGAGCGAGAGGAATCATTTGATGATTTCCCATCCGAAAAAAAAAAAAAAGGTAGAGGTGTAGCTAAAGCTTCCACATTTCGCTAGTTACGCCACTCATGTGGAGGCGCTTTTATTGCAATCTAAAAGCTTATCAACATTTGAAAGTGGACCTCAAGCTGCTCGGATGGAGTCCAGCTCATTTAGTTCAGCTGGACTGAGTTTAAAGGATTGGCCTACAATCGCATTAAATCACGAAAAATGGAAGGAGAGAAGGAAGGTCTTTGCCCTGCAGTGGGACTATATAGCCTTATAATAACTCCTTCTAAAATACATAGCTAAAGGTACAATCATCATCAGCCTCTTAATGGTCCCACTGCTGGGACACAGACTTGATGGAGTTGAGACTCAGAATGGGCTTTAATCCACCATGAGGGCCCAGTGCGGATTGGTAGATGTCACATGTATTCGAATTTTTTGGTTCAATGACATGCCGGTTTCCTCACGATGTTTTCCTTCACCGTTTTGAGAGCAGTGGTGATGAAATAATAGGTCTTTACCTATGAAATTGCCGTTCTGCCGTACTGGCTATTTCAAGTCCAATTTTTTCGCTAAGAGTTCTAAGTTCAAAATATTTTTATTTTTAAAATATGGAATTCTTTTTTGAAAATTAGTCATTTGTTTAGTGGTTCGCTCGCTAGCGTTCTGTTTTCATCGCATTTGTACGTTTTTCGTCATCATGGATACGTCAAAAAAACGAGTGATTATGGAGTATGAGTACCGTCGTGGCAGCAAAGCGGGAGAAGCAGCACGCAACATCAACGACGTATACGGAGCGAACACTACTAACGATCGCACCACCTGTTATTGGTTTGCCCGCTTCCGTTCTGGAAATTTCGACCTAAGAAATGAATCCCGTGGTCGACCGAAAACTTTAGTCGACAATGACGAATTAAAGGCGATTGTGGAAGCTGATGATTCTCAATCTACAGCTGAATTAGCAACAGCTTTCGATGTTAGCATCAAAACAATATTGGTCCATTTGCGTCGGATTGGCAAGGTAAAAAAGCTTTACAAATGGGTACCCCACGAATTGAATGATCGCCAGCGCGAATAACGCGTCGAGTCGAGGCTTGCACTGCTCAACAGGCACACAAACGAAGGCGTATTGAATCGCATTGTTACTTGCGACGAAAAATGGATTCTGTTCGACAATCACTCGCTCAGCAAGTTGGTTAGATCCTGGTTCAGCACCTAAACAATGCCTCAAACGAAAACTGACCCCTAAAAAAGTGATGGTCACTGTTTGGTGGTCTAGCGCCGGTGTCATTCATCACAGCTTCTTACCAAACGTGATGAGCATTACTGCAGATGTGTACTGTGAAGAACTGAACATAATGATGGAGAAACTCGCACATATTCAACCAGCTTTGGTCAATCGTTCGGCTCCGCTGCTCCTGCACGACAACGCGCGACCTCATACTGCACAGCAAACGGTCTCCAAGTTACAAGAGCTGGGGTTGGAAGTTCTCCGTCATCCACCGTACTCACCAGACCTTGCCCCTACAGACTTCTACTTTTTCCACAATTTGGATAACTTTTTGGCGGGAAAAAAATTCAATAACCGAGAGGCAGTTCAAAATGCCTTTGAAGAATTTGTAGCCTCCCGTCCAGCAGACTTTTTCAAAAAAGCCATCAATAAGCTACCACTACGTTGGCAAAAATGCATTAATTGCATGGGTTACTTTGATTAATAAAATAAAAACTAAAGAGAAAAAAGGGCGTTAACTTATTTCATGAAAAACGGCAATTTCATAGGCAAAGACCTAATAAATTACACAACGTAATGCGACTGTCTGGGTTTGAACCCACGACTTACTGTTCGTAAGTCGGGGCCGCCGCCACTGGGCCACCGCTGCTCTCAGAGGTACCATAATTTAATTAAAATACCCAAAGATTTGATTTCCTTCACTTTATAAAGTATTGAGACTTCTTGATAAGAGAGAAATGATTGATGAGTTTGGAAAACTTCACTTTATTAGAACGAAAATTGAAAGGAAAATTACTAATTAAGTGTTCGGTTCAATGATGATGATTAATTTCTTGGTAGCCAGGTGGCAGGTACCTAGGTACTTGTTAAAAAAAATATTAAAAATAAAAAAATGTGCAAATACAAAAAGACTAAAGTAACCCATTTTAACTACATTTTATAGACTTCTAAAAGCAAAAATAACTACGACTGAAACAATAATGTTATTTAAGGCTTGCCATTCTTCTTCTAACCTAAGCCATCTAAACTAAGTCGAGACCTTCCTGCCTGACGTTGGCCTGCCCATAAACAGGGTGTCCAATCCAGACCAGTTTCATCTTTCCCAACACTTACATTTTTCAAAGGTAATTAACCTACACGATCAAAATGTATAGAAAGCATGTTTTTTTGTTTAATAACCTAAACGAAATTGCTACGTAGGAGCATATAAAAATTTTTCATCTGTACGTCGTAGTCCTTTTTCACTCTGTAACACGAATGTCACTGGGCCCACAGCGATACGAAAGCAATTCTTGTTATATTCTATTTTTTATTGAGGAAAACCTATTGTTGTTACAGTTGTTCTCACTAGGCTGAATGAACGAGCGTTTTGTGCCAAAATACACGTATGTTCCTATTATGAATGGAATGTAACCAGCAATAGACTGTAGCTTTGTATTGTGAACGGATAAAAATGGGAGCAAAAGGTTGGGTAAATTCGCTTAGAACATGATTTTCCAAACAAAACTGTGTACATCATTCTAAGGCATTTGTTCTCGGCCTTATTTTATTGTGTACGTGGATCAAATTACTTGCCGCAGATTTAACAAAGATCTAGTGTTTTTTTTTTAGTCTAGACACAACTGTCATCAGCGTTCTCCTGACCTTCGGGTCGGTGCAGCATGTCTCAGCAGTCACCTTATTTCTAGGCATCATCCTTTAAACGGTCCATCCATCGTTTCTTTGATCTTCGTCTACTCGTTCATACTCCAAATTTTCCTCACTACATTTTCCTCATTCCTCCGCATCACATGTCTATACCACGGTAACCGATATACACACAGTTTTTCAGTCACCAGCGCCACGTATAGACTTCTTCTTATGTATTCATTCCTTATTTAAATAATTGTTCGCGTTACACTACAAATCCCTGGTAACATTTTCATTTCAGCCACATGCCACACATGTCTAGACTGAAAAAACAAAATATTCTTAAGGAAATCGATCCTTTCTGCATATTCTACTTAAGTAAGCAAAGATTAATTTTCAAGACCTGTTATAAATGCAATATTCAAACATAACAGGTTTATATTTATCGACCAACTTTTCAAAAGCGTCAAAAACACTTTTCAACAAAAAACAGTCTTTAACTTTTTCATCTTACAAATTATTTTGCAAGAACCATTCACAAATGAGACTGCATTAAAAATGAAGAGCAGTGAGTGTTTTGGAAGCTTAGCTTAGAAGCGTTTTCTAATTTAATGGCAACTGAAGAAAATCGAGAACAGTTGGTGATGTCACAGCAATTAAGGATTAATTCATCATTCTGTTTTCTTCGCATCACGCAGTTAGATTGACCGAATATCAACGCGGAATCTTTAGCCAGATTTTATTTCGAATAGCGGCTTTTTGTTCGTTTGGTGGCTTGGCCGTTTTTTTTTTTTGTTTTGGCATTGTTGGATAGTAGCTATTGCTGATTGAGTTCAGATGGTGATAGTACCTAGGATCTGGGCAGTCTCGACAGAGATAACGACAAAATCGCTAACTTTCATCATCATCATCATCATCTCAGCCGAAATACGTCCGCTGCTGGACATGGGCCTCCCCCAAAGGGGGGTTTTGCCATAATCGCCACGCTTGGCAGGCGGGTTGGCTATCGCAGTGCGGTTGTTACAAAAGCACAGAGAACGCTGCTGCCCATTCTCTGGTAAGTCCCTTAGTCGCCTCTTACGACACCCACGGGAAGATATAGGATGGTGCTATTGTTTACGTCCGACACCATACAGAACTCCGACACCATACACGACGCTAACTTCCGATTGCTAATTACTAACAAATAAATTCGGTTGCAATGATGATGCTTGCGAGTACCGCAAGTCTCTACATCCAAGATGCGTTTCTCGCAAGCATCATTATTGCAACCGAATTGCCCTGGTATATTTCGTTGCCGTCTGTGTGAACTATTGTAAAGGATGATATGCCAATAAAAGGAGGTGTCTGATGAGATGACAAGTAATAGAGAAGTATGGAAGAGAAGACATGCTGCGCCGACAAGATGTATGATGTGGACGTAGTCAAAGGTGTAGGTATGTAAGGATTGTAGCAGGGGGCGTTTTGTGATTTCTGCCTACCCCCAGTGCCTACTGTCTTCGTTGGAATCAACAGATCATAACTTTAATTACTATGCCAAATAATTCGACTTACAGCAAAAAAATACTCATAAATTTCCATCCACCAAGAATTAAACGCCCTTAACATTTTCTGTTTTTTTAATTTATTGAAATAATTCTGTCTGGAACAGAAAACACCGAGTGTTGTAATTAAAAACAAACTAAAAGTTTCGTTAATTTAGTGCAGTTTGTTTATGTAGGAGTAATGCAGGAGTCATGCCTGGTTTGGACATGTTGTTTGTGTTCAAACATGACTGCATAAAAAATCACAGATAATTTTGTGTAAAATTACTATTAACAGAAAACACTACATCATTCCTTCAAATAAAAATACAAACAAAACCACGTCGACTGCACAAAAACAGAAACAAATAAAACTTAGTTATTTTTTTCAAGTTTATTCAGGTTTCTAAAATTTACAAGAAAAAGTGCCTCAAAACTCATGACTCTATTAAAAGAGAATCTAATTACATTTTCATGCCAAATTATTATTAACAATGTTGAGCAAATGTGCAAATAACACACCTGTTTAATTAACTGTAAACCAAAACGAGATGAAATAAGGTCTAGTTTTTTAACAAAGTAAATGTGTTGAAAATAGTTTCCAAAATTAGATTCAACACCCACTTCTAACAGTGCTCACAAAACCAAATTACTTACTATTGCCACATTTACAACTACAAAACTAATTCCTAAACGCAAAACTGATTGAACAAGCTCAAAAACTGTGAGATTGCAAAGCCCGTAATTAAATGGCAAAGTTTTTCATGGCACGCGCTTTTCAGACGCGAACTAAAGCTGGGACTGAAACCGTTCGTTATAAATTACTAGCTTTCCCACATCGGGTTTGCTCGTTCATGACGTTAATTATCCGACGGTAACGTACTACTGCAGGAATAAAATTATCCTCTATAATAACCTAGATTAAGGTGCATCCATCTGTCCATACAAATTATTCGTGAAAAGGTCATAGACTTTTAGGCCGATAGGTAGATAGAGTAACTTTGACATCAAAATCAAAATCAAAGCCAAAGCATTTATTTCAAGTAAGCCAGTCACAGGCACTTTTGAATTGTCGAAACAAAGATGAAAATTAAATGTAGCTACAGTCCCAGTCACAAGACATAAAAACTGTGAAAGTACTGTAGTTGCCCACTCCCTAGCGTAGATCTCTATGGAGAAGAACGGGCAAGAAACTACATGGACACTGTTTTAAATCAGAATATTGTTACAAAATCTTGGTTACATCATTCATGTTGAGATGGTATATTATGTGAGAACAATGTAGCAAGATGTGCACGTTAAAAGTGTCCACAGCAAAAACACACAAACAAAAAAAATACAATTCAAATAAGCCATGGCAACTAAGAGATGTCACAACTGACAGCGCCCGTTCACGGACATGACGCATGGATCAGCACCATTCAACTCAACCATTTTGAAGGGAACTAAATGATCCGACACATGCGCCACCAGGGCACATTCAAGTCAAGAAAAGACGTAGGTTTCCAGTGAATTATAGCTTTCTAGTACATAGTACTCACACAATATGGGCTATGCATTTATATAATACTAAAGAGATTGAATCTATACAATGCAAAGATAGTTGTACAATCTTCAGCAGCTCCAACAATACAACTTAATGCTATCAATTTATGCGCCCCTGTCCTTGTGGAGCAGGACCAGCATTGAGCCAAGCATTTTTATTTATTTATTTATTTCATATTTGGGAAAACTTACAGCTAAACAGAAAGTGAGTAGTAGTTTAGACAAAATATGGCATTACAATTACAAGTTTCCACATGTAGTAAGTATATAAATAATATGACATCAAAAAAGATAAGACTATAAATGTATATAACACCACAAAAAACAGTTACTAAATTCGCTCGAAGAAGCTATTAGATAAAATTTTCTTCAATTTAGCGGTACTAGTATTGAAAATGTCGATCTCAGTTTCCTGGCAGGTTGCGTTGTACATACGACTCGCTCTCACCATGTACGAGTTTCGTCTGTACGTTGTGGCTACCACTGTGTGTAATAAATGAGGTCTACGTAAGAGCACAGACGGCACTCGCAGCCCGATTTTGTGCAGCAACTCGGTAACACCAGTTGTTCCATTGGCGATCTTAAAAAGAAACACAAGATCTGATATTTTTCGCCTTTCGTATAGCGGAAGGATGTGAAATTTTTTGCAACGGTAGGTATAATTCGTTGAAAACGTTTTAGACCGATATTGAATGTGCCTTAGAAACCTTTTCTGTATACTTTCAATACGATTTATGTAGACATTATAATTGGGGTTCCAGACCTGTGAAGCATACTCCAAATGACTACGGACAAAGGAACAGTATAATATTTTAATAGTCTTAATGTTTTTGAACTCCGAGGACACCCGGAGAATGAAACCAAGCGCTTTTGATGCTTTCTTGACTTCATTGTCTATGTGCGCATCAAATAGAAGCTTAGCGTCAAAGGTAACTCCCAGGTCCCTGATAGTGTTGACCCTATTTAGTGCAGTATCAAAAAGCGTGTAGTTATGGACGATCTGAATAGGTTTCCGTGTAAAGGAGCAAACATAACACTTGGACACATTCAAATCCAACTTATTATTAAGACAATAGGCTTGAAAACTATTAAGGTCCGTCTGTAACATGGGCGTGCGCCCCTAAGAGGCAATTAGACAAAGCCTACCCTACCAACTGGGCATTCATTATAACGAACTAACTATGTAATAAAATATCACATTATGTACAAAATATAAAAAAAAAAGTTCAAACTCCTGTTAGAATACTTATAGCAAGTCGCTCCCGCGTCACGCAACTAACACTTTACTGGAAGTTACTACAAAGGTTGGAGCTCCGCCGGACAGGCAAGCACTGGACTTGCCTTAAACCCATTGATAATTTTACGCACACATTGGCACATTGGTGCATATTTTCGTGTGTATAAACTGCACACATGTATAGATTGCAGTAATTTTAGGGCGGTAACTCCTGCGAGTGTAGCTGGGCTGCTGGGCTGTGATTGGCTGCTACAACACAAGGCCAGGATTCAAGGTGGATGATCTTTAGCCCGCGAAATTCAAATTTCCTTACGTTTTTTGCAATTTGCAGGCCAGTGCTAGGGTGTATGTTCAATGTTGATTAAAATAATGATTCCTGGGGGTTATTGGCGCGTATTATTATTATAATAATCAATAATATTATTGTTATTATATTTTACTTCATGGGTGTCGTTTTTGTGGTTTTTGGGGATGGTGATAATGAAAATGAGGTCAAAATGAAAATCCAAGATGGCGCCGATGAAAATTTTCAGTTTTTTCTTCATGGGTGTCGTTTTCGAGGTTATTGGGGTTGGTGATAATGAAAATGAGGTCAAAATGAAAATCCAAGATGGCGCCGATGAAAATTTTCAGTTTTTTCTTCATGGGTGTCGTTTTCGAGGTTATTAGGGTTGGTGATAATGAAAATGAGGTCAAAATGAAAATCCAAGATGGCGCCGATGAAATTTTTTTTTTTGCTATCATTATTTCGTGGCCTACCCTTCGTGGAATACTACTGCACGCCACTGGTCTGTAATAGATGAGCATCCGCCAGGGTATTAATTTGTCTCATTATCTTCATGTCCTTAGCGTATAGTACCAATTTTGAATACCGGAATGAAGAAGAGATGTCGTTGATAAATATATTAAACAACAGTGGCCCCAGCAAGGATCCTTGGGGAACCCCTGATGGGACGTTCATAGGCTTTGAGCAGTATCCATTCAGAACTACAGTCTGACATCTGTTCTCCACATAGGACTTAAACCACCGGTAAAGATCGCCCCTGATGCCCACAGATAAAAGTTTACGCAACAGGATTACATGGTCTATCCGATCGAAACACTAACTGTAGTCGGTATATATAACGTCGACTTGGGACCTCTGTGACATACACTCGTAGAGGTAGTCGCTACAAACAATGAGATTAGTCGAGGTCGACCGACCCCTTACGAAGCCGTGCTGGCTTTCACTTATGATGTGCTTGAGGGCCGAAGAAACCTGTGCCTGAACAATTTACTCCAGTATTTTAGCAAACACACACAGCTTCGAAATAGGTCGGTAATTCTCGACCAATGTCCTTGACCCTTTTTTATGTATCGGTGTTATAAATGCCGACTTCCATATTTTAGGCACCACGCCAGTAGCAAGAGACATTTCAAACAGCATGGAAAGAAGCACAGAAAGATCCTTGGCGCAGTTGACGATGAACACGGGCGAGATGTCATCTGGACCCGCAGACTTGCTTAGATCAACTTGTTTTAGCAGCCTACAAACCTCACTTAGCCTTATTTCCACTTGACTTATATCTTGCGTGTTGTCGGTCCGTTCTTCGACCGTAATACAAGCCGAAGATTGACTGCTGGTATCACTAGTATTATCCAGGAAGTTGGCATAAAAACAATCACCGAACATATTACAAATTACGTCACCATCAGTGGACGTTACCTGGCCAAATTGCATCACTGAGGGGTAAGAACAAGATTTTTGCTTGGACTTGACGTACCTCCAAAAGGCCCGTGGATTGTCGCGAATGTCTGATTCCACTTTAGCTATGTAATTGTCAAACAAATCGCCCTCCAGGTCTTTAGCCCGTTGACGGAGGATAATGAATGATTGATGGTCAGAAAGGTTCCCGTTCTTCTTGAATTTAGTGTCAGTGTTATCAGCGATATAATCGCTCAACTTGTAATATGCTTGCTTACATAGTGTGCGTTTAATGCATGTTTTAAATTTCGTCTCATTCAGTTCAAGAATACTTTGTGGAATTTTATTATAGCATCTCAAACAGTACCCCATGAAAGATGAGTCTACTTTAGCGAGTCTGAAACCTGGCTGAACTAGTTGGTCCCTATTTCTAGTACTGTAATTATGTCTGCCACCCCCTTTACCAAAAAGGTGCAGATTTTTTCTGACGTACATTATGTTTTTGTAGATGTATTGACAATGTACCGTCATGATGCCAATATCCTTAAACAGTTCACTTAGAGAATCGCGCCTACGAAGATTATATATGGCTCTGATGGCTCTTTTCTGCAGAATAAATATAGACTCAATATCTGCAGCCCGTCCCCACAGCAAAATGCCATAAGACATTATATTATGAAAGTAACTAAAATAAACCAGTCTAGCGGTATCTACATCAGTATACTGACGGATTTTTCTAATGGCATAGGCTGCTGAACTTAGCCGCCCCGCAAGAGATGTCAAATGAAAACCCCATTGTAGCCTTGAATCAAGCGTAATCCCCAGGAAAACCATTTTATCTACGAATTCAAGTTTCTCTTTATTCTATATTATATCACAATCACTACTTTTAACATTCGGTAAAGCAAATCTTATGCATTTGGTTTTTTTTTTCATTTAATATTAAATTGTTTGCTGTGAACCAATTTTGGACCTGAAGTAGGGCACTATTCACGTCATCTAGATTTTGGGCCCGCCTATTTATCTTAAAAATTAGAGAAGTGTCATCAGCAAATAACACCATATTTTGAGGTTGGTTTTTCAGTAAATAGGGTAGATCATTTAAATATACTAGAAAGAGAAAAGGACCCAATATTGAGCCTTGTGGAACCCCCATTTTTACTTTTAAACCCTGTGAATTAACACCATTTATTTGAACATGTTGTTGTCTATTATTCAAATAAGATTTTACCAAACTAAGTGCAAGTTTACCCAGTCCGTAATGCTCAAGTTTCAAAAGTAATGTGTCGTGATTTACGCAATCAAACGCTTTGGAGAGGTCACAAAAAATTCCTATGGCGTCTTGAGACTCTTCCCACGCAGTAAATATGTGCTTTAATAAGCTTACACCGGCGTCAGTTGTACAACGTCCCTTGGTGAAGCCATACTGTTGATCATGTAAGATTCTGTTGGTGTTAAAATGATAGAGCATTTAATTAAGCATTACTTTTTCAAAAACCTTGCTAAAAACTGGTAGCACGGATACAGGTCTATAATTATTAGTATCTTTACTGTCTCCGGATTTGAAAAGAGGTATGACGTTACTGTATTTCATTAAATCAGGGAAAACTCCTTGGTCTACACATAAATTAAAAATTAAAGCTAAGTAAGGGGCTATAGTCTCAAGTATGGATGTACAAACTTTGACAGACATTCCCCATAGATCTTCGGTTAGTTTGATTTTTATTTTCCGGAAAGTTTTAATAACAATCATAGGGTTAATATGTTTAAATTTAAATTCAGCCAGGCAGCCAGACACATTCGCTTTTAATAAGCCAATTCAGAGTTCAGGTGAGGAAATAAGAGCCTCCGTTGTTTTTAGTGGTATATCGGTAAAGAAATTTACAAATTCTTGAGCTGCTTCCTGATTTGAGCTTTTAGGACCACATGCTGTATCTAATGTGTAGCTAGTGTTACGTATTTTCTTCCTGTTAGTCTCGTTATTTATAACTTTCCAAATCTTGTCTACTACAATTCATACTGCTATTATAAATGCAAAAATCACTCTGTTTATTTGTTTGTTACCTTTTCACGACTAAACGGCTGATCGGATCATAACGTGGCAAGGAGATAGATTGTATCCTGGGAAGGTCGTGGACAACTCCTATTTTACTATTAATGCGAAAATTTAACATTTATGTGAGGCTGGACGGATAGAGGGATGTTTGTTATTCTTTAAGGCAACAATTATTGAACGGTTTCGGATGAAATTTGGCTCACAGATAGTTTATAACGTTAGATTCATACATACGATAGACTTTTTATCTTGATAGTATGATCCAATGATGCTGTAAATTGCTTTCTGAGTGGAAACCTGGTGACCTGTAATACAGGTGTTTCACTACCTACCACAGGCACCAGTAATTCACGAGCATATAATGTCTTGTTTTTAATAATTAAATTTATTATTTTTATTATTATCCCGTGGGACAAGTACTGAACTCCACGCGGGTGAACCCGCAGGCTAAGATAGTTTATTATATTAGTACGAAAAACTAGGGGCCTGCATGGTGAATGGTTACTGTAGGTTAGTTCATTATTTACTTATTTGTTTATTTATTTATTAGTTATGAATGTACCTTAGTTGGTAATTAATATTGATGTCTATAAAGACGTTTACGAATTCATCAGGAAGTCATTAGCTTTAATTCTATACAACAGCCCCATATGAAAAGGACACAATATCTGAAGAAAGAGAATGAGGTGACAATGAACCTTAAACAAAAGGTTTTCGTTGACATTTACACAGAATCTCCCACAAGGTCTAAGGTAACCCTGGTGTGGGCGCGTTCCTTGAGGCTGCGTGCAGCCCACTACCTGAACGCGCCCCAAAAGGTGGTAGCCGTAAGGCTGGCCCGTGGGTACCACACGATCGCCCGCGAGGCAGCGTGCCACCTTGCCGGATTGCCGCCATGGGATCTGGAGGCGATAGTCCTCGCGCGCCTGCATGAATGGCGCGCGGAGGCGCTTCGCCGGGGGGAAACTCCGCTGCCGCGACAAATTGTCGCTCAGCGGACAGACTTCCGGCGGGATCTCATGGCGACATGGAGAGAGCGACTGTCGCAACCCCGTGCAGGGCACGCCACGAGAGTGGCGATAAGTCCCCTCTTTGAGGAGTGGCTGGAGAGACGCCACGGCGTCTTCACCTTCCGCCTGACGCAGGTCCTCACCGGACACAGTGTTTTCGGGAGGTTCCTGCTCCGAATCGGGCGGGAGGAAACGCCCGGGTGTTTCCACTGCGAGGATCGACCGGAGGACACGGTGGAGCACACGGTGGAGGTGTGCCCCGCGTGGGCGGAGCACCGCCGTGTCCTCGAAGCGGCGATTGGCGGCTGCGACCTCTCGCGTCCGGCCCTGGTGCAAGCCATGGTCCGGAGCGAGACGGAATGGGACGCCGTCACCTCCTTCTGCGAAGCAGTAATGCTAGAGAAGGAGGTGGCGGAACGTGAGAGGGAGAGAACCTCACAGCGTCCCAGCCGCCGCGAGAGACGCCCCGGGCGACGGGAGCCACCACGTGGCCCCCGGCCACCGTAGGCGCGGGCCTGTGGACGGTGGGCTATGGGCTAGCTCGCCGTCCGTTCGTCTCGCGTGTTCCACGCGCTCCTCAAAGAGAGTCAGCAAAAAGGAAGGGGTCCGCAAGGACCGATACCTGCCGGGGTCGCGGGACTGTTCGAAAGAGATACCATGGCCCCGGAACACAAAGGGCGATGAAGGAACATGGATGTGTTTTAGTCAGTAAAAATCTGACACTCCCTCCTGCTCCGCCCAGAGCGGGAGAAGTCATTTGATGATTTCCCATCCGAAAAAAAAAAAAAGGTCTAAGGTAAAAAGTTATTTGGTTAAAAAATAATATTTGTTACGTAACAACACGAATCAAGAAACCCTGTTAAGATGCCTTCACACGATTCACAAACAAAGCAACGATCACACGACACTACTTGATTGATAACACCAGTCAAGAACTTGGCCGGATATGCCAAGCGCCAGCCAATTGTGACTCTGTGGCAGTGTAGTGGAAAATGTAATTTTAAATTTGTTCCGTGGTTAATTTAACGGTCTAGTTGGAGTTTATGCATAACTTACTGTCGCGGCGTTTGATTTAGTTGCTAATTTTGGAGGTTTAGATTGATTTTGCCTGTTTATTAGGCCGCTGATGTTATAGACCCGTTATTGTGTTTTGGTTTTGTTGCGTGTAACATGTTTGACGTAACACAAAAAATATTGATTAACTATATAATTATCTCCATAAACAGGGTTAAATTAAATTAGCTAGCAAAACTCAGCAGACGTTATGGCGGCGGTACTTCGCGAGCCGTACGCCATTATTTTGCAAGATCGCATTCTAAAGCTGCCTAAAAAGATATTAATTAGATATTAATTCCTTTGACCGACTATCTTCTCATCTCTGAGCACCATGAGTTATTGCGAAAAGATTACACAATCAGCAAGATTGGTGAAGCGTCTCTCAGAACAGAAGATTCGAACATAGTCCAGGCAATGACTCCAGCAATATTCTTACTCGGTTTTACCCAGAATTTCCACAAGAATTAAAGTGATCATGAGATTTTAACGAGGTCCACACAATCCTTTAACCGACGAACATAAACTAGATCACTAAATTTCGTTCTCCGAAGCGTTTCCACACATTAAAGAGCATGCACTTACCGATGTGTCCGCCGGGACAATATATTGTTCTTGCGGCCCGACGAAGTGCATACTATGTGATTCAGGAGACCTGATGCGGCAGATTATCTGTCCCACAGCTATGTCGTTAGTAACGACCACTAAAAGTCTTTAGGACGCTCAGAAATACCGCATATATCTACTTAAAAAAATCTTAAATTGACTGACACACAATTGCCTAAACCTTGGTCTAGAGACGTCAAATTTTACACAAGAGTTTCTTTCATAACAAAGGTGAGCACTTCGTAAGGATTACGAAAATTCTTACCCGAAAGGGGTAAAATAGGGTATGAAAGTTTGTCTTCCTTGGTGTTGGAACCGTTTATAATTACGTTAAAACAAAAGATCCGAAGGAATCGATTGGATTGTTTATTTCGTAACAATAAAATCAAAACGAATCAGTAGTTAAGAAGTTTAATAAAAAAAATCTGAATAACGTACTAAGTACCACCCTCCAGCCTTTTTAATTCCTACCGATAAATGAGATGTAAAACCTAGCTCAGGGTGGGTCTATGCCTCAATGTAAGACGACTGCGCGATCCTAATCCATTTATCACCCGTTTTGGACACCCACGAAGTGAGATGCGTTCTGCAACTGTTGTACATATACTTGATAGTAGACCGAGAATCGACAAGAGTTAGGTTAGGTTAGGTAGGTGGAGCGATGTGGCTGCTAGGCAGCGAGATGAGAGTTGCCGGGAATCGAGTTGAATGGCGTGCAATTAGAGAGGCCTATGTCCAACAGTGGACCACTGTAGGCCGATGATAAATCATTGCTGGGAACAACACGGTCAGCGTAAAACAAATAAAGAGTTTCCAACCAAAATTTGTCGCGTAAATTAATCTTGTCAGGTCTCTGCGCAATATATCAGAATGAGTGTGTCGTAATACACCGCATTACGCGTCGTTTGTACGCGGTTTGTCTGACTGGCTGCCATTTTGAACGTATGCTACAACACTATTCGTTTTATTACGTATGAAATGATCAATTAATTTGATAATTATGAGTTATTTAAGTCAAGCGAGATGTACTAATTGCCAGTGCTTACAGAAAAAAAAACTGGCCAAGAGCGAGTCGGACTCGCGCACCAAGGGTTCCGTACAAACTTTTGAAAGAACAAACTTAACTGTGCTGTTCGATCCCATGAAACGGCTATTTCACCAACCGCAAATAATAAGTTTGTAATAGTAAAATCGCTTTTTTTTTTGTTATTAATACTACATATTTACGGTTTTCAGATATTTTCTTTTACATGTACTGTAAGACATTGTTTCTCGCCAAATTTCGTGATTCTAGGTCAACGGGAACTACCATATAGGTTTTCGACCCAATACCTAGAATTGACAATTTTGGTTAAAAGCATGCAAGGTCGTACAGCACAAGTAAAAGAAAAATTCCGAAAAATAAAAAAGTTGAACATTAAGGTCAATTTAGCTACTTACAAGTTTTCGCGAAAATCTAAATTTGCCCATTATATATTTTTATCGTGTTGATTCAGGAGTTTCTGGACCTTGATTTTTATACACCTAATAGGGACTATAGATCTCAGTATCTGGTATAAATTTCATTTGCTAGGTCCACTCGTTCCTGAGAAAATCGGTGGTGACAGACGGACAAGAAAGTGATCTTATAAGGGTTCCGTTTTTTCCTTTTGACGTACAGAACCCTAAAAAGGCAATTATCCGAAATGGTTTTGTTGGAAAACAACCAGAGGACCTACCACCATCATCATCATCATCATTTCAGCCGAAAGACGTCCACTGCTGGACATTGGCCTCCCCCAAGTGTCGCCACATTGACCGGTCCCGTGCGACTCGCATCCAGCGGATTCACGCAACCTTCACCAGGTCATCGGTCCACCTATATAGTGGGAGGCCTTCCAACGCAACGTCTGCCGGTTCGCGATCTCCACTCCAGGACCTACCTGACCTACCTGATGAAATATAATCATCATCGCTTTCTGTAATACAAGAGCCATCGCAAGGGCGTGCCATCCCAGAGAAAAAAGCTAAAATGGCTCAACTGAACTACAGTTTTCGCTTTAAAACTTTTCCCATGAGAACTTGGTTACAATGCTCCTAATCCCAACGAAAATACAAAAGCAGCATACTTTGCTAATGTTAAAAGAGCCAATTACGGGAAATGGATGCGAGTAGCTGTTTAATGCACGTCGAATAAAGCTAATCTAAATTTTCTTGTTCGAGCTCTTAATGGTACACATTTTGTTTTAAAACGATCCAGAATATGGGACAACAATGTTCCCCCTTTTGTTTTCTCAAATGCAAGTAGAAAATCCTATTTATACTATCATGACTGCGAAAGTTTGTGAAGACGGATGGATGTTTGTTACTTTTTCACGCAAAAACTACTGGACGGATTTGGATGAAATTTAGCGTACAGATAGATTATAACCTGGATTAACACATTTGATTTTAACACTTTTTACCCCGGTAGTATAATCCCATGGGACAATTATCGAACTCTACGCCGGTACTCTAGCCGGGAGCATATGCTAGTATTTTAAAAATAATTCGTTCAATGCTCTAAAATAAAACAAAAGAACGCGGTAGATCGCACCCACATCTCACCCATTCTTACGTATTGAAAACTTGAATAGTTTTCAATACGATACGAGTTATAGAGATTTTTATTAAATCAAATGTACTCCGTGAGCTGTTTATAAGAAAACACTATTTTGTAGCGGATAGGTTCGACATAATATCCTCCGTATCTCGCCACCACTGGCACGTCGTAAAAGCCGTCTCCTCGTACGTATTCGTATATTACGAGCAATCCCGCCCCCAAGAGAATATTTTTCGTATATTTGCAAATTCTCGTATCAATAATACCGAATTCCGTTCAGATCTAGGGAATTGAGTGGAGGGATTTCTTTTGATGTTCAAATTTTTGTCAAACTAAACGTTTTGGCCCGTTTGCGTTATCACCTGGGGCATCAGGTGACTTTTGCTTTGAATTAGGTTCGTAGGTACGTGATTGGTGATGGTTTGATATTTACCTAATTTGTAAAGGTGTAGGTGAATCTTAGTACAATTTTATCTCTCGGTCTTTTTACCTGTAACACTGTGTAATCTTTACTTCGATAACCTGATTGGGAAAAATGGCAGTTTTTTTTACTGTTTTTCCATCTGGTTATGTCTTACAGGTACAATATAATCTCTAAATTACTAAAGAGATGTGATGACTGCCTCGTTAGTGTAGTGGTTGCAAGTGACTGCTGGGCACGAGGTCCTGGGTTCGATTCCCGGGTCGAATCGGGCAAAGTGTTTTTTTTTTAATTAGGAATTTCTCAGTAACAGCCACGGAGTCTGAATTTGTGCCCGGTTGATGGCAATAGGCTCGCCCCCCATATCATGTGACATATGCATTATTGGCTAAATGTGGGTTTACCATTAGGTACACCTCTGCCTAACCCTCCGGGGATTACAGGCGTGATGTTTTCTTATAGAGATATGTGGTAAGAACCTTTTTGAATAATTTTTATTTAATTTCATTCATGAAACATTTACGCATCAACTTTAGTACTTACCTAGTTACTTACAATTAAGGTCAAAATTCCCATTCAACTGAAATAAATCAAATTCTAAAACCACATCACAAATAAGCCAGTTTACACCACCCCGACCAACGGGTCGTAAGCGACATTACTGAATTGAAGTAATTTACGCCAATTTGTTGGGCCATTCAAACCCAGACATTATTAATCGGTTGTCCTGAAATCAATGAGGCCGGCCATTTTGCTCACAGTTCAACTAATAATGGGTAATAGTTAAATTGTTCTAATTCTGTTGATTTGGCACTTGGTATTATGTCATCTGGGTAGGTGATATATTGGTCTGTGTCGATAGACCTATTTTGAGACTCCGAAAGGCTGCGATTCTCCTTTCAAATATCTTACTATTTCAGTAGCATGTATCCCTAAAATGCCAATTATTTTACGAAAATGCTGCGTCTCCCAGGACTATTCACAGGCTGGTTGCCGCCCATCATCATGGATTATTTTACTATTAAAATCTTAAGAGCCCAAAGAAATTATATGAAAGCAAGAAAGAAAACGTGTTTATGTGGCTTGAGCCGCTAGTGCACACATCAAAATAAGAATACAATAAAAAATAAGAAACTTATAGGCTTAGAAGCATGATAACGTCACCTACTCTAACACCCACATATAGCTCAGCTAGTAAACCTACCAAACTTATCGAAATTCAGAACCCCAAATCGCTATCTCTTACCGCTAGAAGAAGTAACGGAACCAACTCGCAACGAAGTTTTCAAGAAAATAACCATTGATGATACAACCAATATTGGCAGCCAATACTTGCAACAGTAACATCCAACAATCTATCCAGATTAGATCGAGCGTTGGCATTAACAGAGTTATAAATTACAACGATAACATCAGCAACAAAATCAATGCTCATTGGTTGGAATTTACTTAGTGCTGGCATTTAATTTGGCATATTAAATATTTACAGCTTCATTTCTGGTGATAATGGATATCAAAAGGCCGCGTTTATATTATGTATTTTGCTGCAGGAATATGGTGCAATTACGACTAATTCAAATACATATCTGGAATTTGGTCAATGTTGTGGTGAAAACAAAATAAATTAAAAGAAAACCAGTTGTCTACTGACACTAACATAATCAGCCCATAACTTCCCACTGCTGGGTCACAGGTTCTGTAAGGGGAATTGGGACGTACTCACCACACGGATCTAGTGCGGCTGGGACCAGCCTACCACTACTTTGATAATTAAATTAATAAATAGTTTGTCTTAACTCATGTATTTAAAACTAATAGATTATCAATTCCCGTATAACATAATTTTAACAAAAAGAAACTGCATTTAGACGTCTACTTTACCAATGATTTCTAATCGCAATTCAGATAAGAATGAGTAATTGGTACGTAGAACATAGCAGGTTTAGTGCGTACTGTAATCAAATCGATTATTCTGATTCCCTGTCAGCGCGGAATCAAATGACGACTGTCGATACCTAGGCCTTTAGACTTGCCAAGCGGTCTGTGAATACTAATTTCTGTTGTCTGTTATATATTGCCAGTTAATATAAAGTTATATTAATTTATAGGAAAATACTGCCCAAGGTGTAGTCAGAACCGGGATTGCGGGAATGTTCGAAAGAGATACCGTGGCCCCGGAACATAAAGGCGATGAAGGAACATGGATGGGTTTTAGTCAGTAAAAGTCTGACACTCCCTCCTGCTTCGCCCAGAGCTGGAGGAGTCATTTGATGATTTCCCATCCGAAAAAAAAAAAAGGTGTAGTCAGAAGACCGAAAATCTTACAAAGGGATATCGTGTTACCCTGGGAATTCTAAAATTAAAAAAAAAATGATAGTAATATTAATTACTTTTCACTTCTTTATTATGATCATTTTCAAAGGCGATATTACAAAAAAAAACGCGAAATTGCGAGGTTTACTCGTTGAAATTGTATATTTTTCGTTCGTTGCTTGAAATAACAAATACTTGTTACAAAGTTTGTTTTATCGACTTCAATAATAATAAAGCAAATTTTAGCTAACTTATTTATTTATTTAGTAATAATCATTCTCCCGATGCATGTTTACGCAAAAACTCATGTGACCTCAGCAAGTCAAATGAGACCTGATTTGGGACCTCTAATTTGTAGATTCTATTGAATATAGACCATTACCATTTTTTTTTCATTTCACAAATATCCTATGCTTTCATAATAATAGAATACTTGTTCGTTATATGCCTTTTTAAGTAAATTATTGTTATCCAAGTATGGTTATGCTAACGCGGCCATTTTAGGCCCCCCTGGTATCTAGTTTTAAATAAAATCTGAATACAACTTGACATATGATATTGAAACTAATTTGAATTGTTTGAATTTTGCTTTGAATGTAGCTAGCTGAAATAAGATACCTAGTTCAATTGAACGTGACACTTCAAAATTAAATTGTAACCCTTACATAACATAAATTCGCTTCGTCTTATTCAAATTCCTTATTTAGACCTTTAACCCTAGTTCTAAGAAGAATAACTAGAACATTTTCTGCTGGTCTGTTAGACAAAGGTCCCTCTGTTATTGTCATCAATATGGCTGGAAGGTATTTTAATATCCTGACCTTGCTTACATTCATAGACCCAAGCTGTAATGTGAAAAATTCCTACCATTCTTTTGACTGAATATTGGCGAAGGAGATAAAGATAAGGATTTCTTTTAGTGATGAAATTTCGTGATGGTCGAGAGGTGAAACCATGTCTCTTATACACGGTACGAGGTTGTCGTTTCAATGTGAATTTTTCAATTCATAATATGAACTTTCTGTTTCTTATTTTACCTCATCGGTGAAGGAAAACATCATGGTCATTTTATCCATCTGTAATCGCCATTCCACCAAGTTTGATCATACACGAAGATCATAATTCACTCATCAACATACATACTAGTATAATAAGGTATCAAATGTTGCCGACATCTTACAACTTCAACATTCACGACCAATATTGACTAATATTTCAAATTCACGAACACGAGTACCGACAAGGGTAGTTTAAAGTTACTGGATCTCTGCACTGAATACAGTCAATATTACTACCTATTTATAGATTGTATATTTAAACTAGCCGTGCCCGCGGCTTCACCCGTGTGGATTTCGGTTATCGCAACCAAAAGTAAAGCTCCCAGACAGCTTATTTTTTTCCGACACCTCCAATAAATATCATTATATTTTAGCCTATGTATATGAAAACTTGACAAATTATTTACTAAAACCTTCCGAGAACCACTCTATCCATTGGTGAAAACAGCATGAAAATCGGTACGGTAGGTTTTGAGTTTATCGCGAACAGGCAGACAGATAGACGCGGCGGAGGACTTTGTTTTTTAATATGACAGTTATTACCTGCTTGGTAAATGACTAATGATAAAACTAATTGATATTGTACCTCATTCAATTTAATTTCTTCCATTCAAAGACAGGCTTCAGTTAAAACTTACTAATGAGTACATGAATTTGTAACATAAGGTTCACTTTTACATTAATTAGGTCGTATATATTTACACTACAGGAAAACATATCTTCTTGACGAATGTTTCATGAATTCATGTAATAGTTTAATCATTGAATGGGATATGAACTTAAAGGGGTTGTATCGGTGATTTGAATGATTATAATTCTTCAAATACAAACGTGTTACGGCCGCAATCATATTTCGTTCAACATACAGCCTGACACCTACAATTACAAAAAAAAAAACGTAAAAATAATTAGATTTCGCGGACTACCCTGGCACTTCCACCTTAAATTTAAGAGGAATAAAACCAGTTCCATAAAATAAAACCCTACTAACTAAGTAGGTTCGAGAATTTAAGATTCAATAAAATGTATAATTTGTTACTCCAGAGGTTTTCACCCTTTTAATGTCGAGAATAAAACATTTCAACATCTGACCAAGCAGAGTACTTAACGGGGGTGCTACGTTCCGATTTATAGACCATAAAACGTTTCAACAAGCTGCAGGGGTTGCGTCGTTGACATTTATAGTTAGTCACTCCCCAGGGACCTACCACTTGTAATCTTCGATATTCCTAGTTTCGTTTCGTGATCTGTTCGCGATCGTGGACGAAATATGAATGGTATGAAAAATTGATCGGGGTGCAAGTAGTGGGTAGTTGTGGGAGTAAGATAAAGCTGTTGCGAATAGCGTTGTGTCGTATTACTCCATCCTTCTTTCTCGATTGTAAAGACTTAAAATTATTGTTATAATTTAACACTTAATTTAGCGTAACGTTATTTCCATGACTGTCACACAACCGTCAAACAGCAAAAGTGCAAGAACATGTCAAAGCACATGCTAAGGAACGTTTATAGATCGCGGGTTAAGGTGAATGCTCTAGGGTAGCCCACGAAATTCAAATTTTCTCACGTTTTTTGCAATTTGCAGGCCAGTGCTAAGTTGTATGTTGATTAAAATATTATTTGCGGCTGTTAGACGTATTTAGTTACAGAATTATTATCATCAAAATCATCAATACATCCCTCAAAGTTCATAAAGGTGCAGGAATAACTTTGACTTTCAAAAAGTCATTTTTCGCGAATAATATTTTAATCAACATACAACTTAGCACTGGCCTGCAAATTGCAAAAAACGTAAGAAAATTTGAATTTCGCGGGCTGGTTGGAGCTTTCACCTTAAGTTTCCATTGAGTTGATCACTATCTACTACCTAGTCAGATTATGTATTAAAAGCACTGCCTGAAACCAATATCGACCAAGAAGTATTTAATCAAAACCCTTCATTTCATCATTTAATTCAACAGAACACATGTGAAATCCTCACCTACATTCGTTTTCATTCATATGAACTATATAACATACTCTATGTACGGTCGAACAAGCTATTTGGTTTACAGTTTAACCCACAAATTACATTGCAAAATGTAAACCATATAGCTTGTTCGACCGTACCTAATCTAAAGTGTTTACAGCCATAAGTTTCAATTACCCCGTCCATGTCCATGTCCATGTTAATGTCCAACATGTCGGATATAATAGTGTTACCTGTATTTACAGGTTGCTTGGCCATTACAAACATTCCGCATTTACTCAGAAAAGGGACGGATATGTTTTTTCAGGAAATGTAAAACTCGAACTTCGTTTAAATTCCTGGTATCCCTTAGTAACCCACAAACTTAATGCGATTAAATAAATTAAAACGTAACATTAACGTACGTATAAAAGGATCCTTAAAAGCGGGACTCTTAAATTGACCTCCTTTTTATTGCTTCCTCATTTTGGTTTCGAAATTAAATACCTTTTTGCTTTGCACACAAGCAACCCATATACAAACATAAAAAATGTATTAAGAAACATTTCGACCGGAAATTCTTCAAAAATCCGTAGGATCATGAAATTTTCAGTAATAAAAAAATATATTAAACTCCGCATTAGTCCGTTGTAAAATTTTATCTGTCGACTTCTCCCGATTTCCTTGTCGCCATAAAATTTATAAGACTTTCTTGACTTCCATGTTATTGCCAGAGAATCCTGTTGAACTTTTGTGTTGGAAACGTTGGAAATCACAGTGCTATATCGCTTAGACGTAGGAAATAAAAATATATAGTCCGTGTTATCGCTCTGTTACGTACCATTTTACAAAAGTCTATTCCAGACAAACCAAGATACCTACATACGTCTAGATAGAACGTACGCGAATGCTCAGTTAAAACGTTGAGCTTAAACTGTGAAACTAAGCGTTTACATGCCAAAACATTGTTTCTATCAAAAGTTGAAATATTGTTGTTTATTGCCATAATTAATTTCTGACTGAATTACTTTTATTTGATTGCAAAATTTAGAAAGCAAAAATCATAAATATTATTGAACTATAGCTACAATGAGCCTGAATAACTCTGCACTATTAATTTGCATGAAATATATATCTATTGGTCTGCCTCGTTGGTCAATAGTGGTCGCAATCGCGTTCTAGGTTCGATTCCCGGGTCGGGCTAATTGTTATTGGGTTTTTCCATCAGGAATTTCTCAGTAGCAGCCACGTAGTCTGGATTTATGCCCGGTTGATGGCAATAGGCTCGCTCCCTATTACTACTAGGGACTTAAACATAACTGGCAAAATATGGGTGTACCATTAGGTACACCTCTCCCTAAACCTTCGTGAATTACAGGCGTGATGTTATAAATAATATTTTTTTAGTCGTAATAGTATAGACTCATTATTTATTTACCCATTATCCTTTATTCCTACCATTACGATTTCACATCAACCTCTCACATATTCCTTTAGAAGCGCGACCCGCTGGAGATGAACCAAGTTGGCAGTTACTGCATTATTGATTGGAGTAGTTCGGAGATAGTTACTGCCTTTTGAGACAGTGTAACGTGTCACGTATCTTTGCAGATTAAGGCAGTGCACAACGCATAGTAACTTTAGGGATAAGTTTTGTTAACTAAGTACAGAGTAAGGGAAAAGTTCGCGGGTTGCTAATGTGTACTGTCGATTAAGGGCCTGCGCAGATGACAGATTTTTTGTGCGGATAAGTCTGTTGCGCACAAAATGTCTGCATGGCATACAAAAAGTCCGTCGCGGATTTTACGCAGAGTCAACGCACACGACGCACATCTTCATTATACGGCCCCCGTACTAATGAGTGCAGATTGCATACTAAAAGTGTGCGCCGTTTGCGTCAGCACGCTGATCTGCCAGAATGACAAGGATTTTTAGGCCGCCGGACTTTTTGCGCGTCGTGTGCGTTACTGCATATTATAATTGCTTAGGTTCTATTTTCACAAACTAAAACGCGTGCGTCACGGATAGTCTGTCGTCTGCGCAGGCCTTCATACATTCATTTATGTATTGTGTTTTGTTTTTCTGGTTGTTAATGATTCTCAGCTCCTATACTAGTAAAGTTTATCCATCAACTATCCATCAACAATCTACACTACAAACTTCACGAAGTTTGTAGTGTAGTAGAGAGTTTTTTTACCAAAAAAATATTTATGTATTAAGTAATATTTTAATACTTTCAGTAACTACTTGGACACGTATTGTAAATAAAAACTGTACTCAATCCCAATAATTTGATTAGCTTAAAATCGCCTAGCGATAACGAAACACATTCAAAACCATGTAAAAAGAAATGAAACGCCAAAATTACAGAAATGCAATAAATAAACGAAATAAGTATTATTTCGTTCCACCATTCGGGCATTCGTATTATCACCTAATTCGCAACAATACGTTACGGCCTACAAAGATAAGTGGCAAAGGTGAAAAATATGTTTTTTATTCGTCTCCCTTTGTGTAATCTGTTGGGGGCTTGGGAGCTTGGGAGCTTGGAAGCTTGGGGGTCCCGGAAGGAGCTAATGAAATGGCTCGATGCTCGTGTGTTGTCGACTGTACATAATATATTGCTGGAGTAACGATATTAACTTGATTTTCTTTGAGTGTTTGTTTGTTTTTTTTTGTTTCGGGGAATTCAATTGTTTTTAATAGGGTCGTTTTTTGATACCTTAAGTATACTGCTGGTAAATATAAGGATGATTTTAATCATCCCCATCGGAATTTGTGACTGTTATTTTCTACACACCTAAGAAGTCAATTAACAGATTTAGATGACATCGCTGGTTTCGGTCGTGGCTAAATAATAACAGCCGGGTCTATCTTCAGGTTAAACCACGCTTGCCAATGTCGATCCGTTGATGGGTGACCATGCATTACATACAGATTTACCTCCGTGCCTCGGAAAAACACGTTAAACTGTTGGTCCGGGCTAACATTTGTATAGATCTTTGACAGTCGTTACTGGTAGTCAGTGGCCCGAAAGTCTGACAACCAGTTGTAATACCCCTCTGAGTTGTGGAGATTAAATACTGCTCTATAGCTGCATCTGGCTAAACTGGAAGCCGATCCTGACATAGATGGGGAAAGGCTAGGCAGATGATGTGCCGACTTCAAAAGTTAATTGTATGCTCATCAAATGTGCTTGTGTATCATTACATATTCGATAGAGGCCTGAAAAGGAAAAAAACAACCAATATAACTAAAAACAAATCATCGCTTCCAGAACTTCAACACGAGTACCCTCATCCATAAACTTCAAGTCTAAATTCCCGAATAGAAGATTAAACATCTATTATTATCTATTTCAAGGAAAGGCGACTCAACTAAACAAGTTGAATACGGTACAAAGCTAAGCCCAAACAGTCCCGACTTTATTTGGTGACAATAGGACAAACAAGTCGAAATACCCTCTACCACAATGGCCATCCGGACTCCGGTAGGCTTAGGACAACAACACAAAACCAACATTAGCGTATACAAATTAAGATAATAATATACTAAGATGGGTTTCTTTAATTCACTTATAAATGCTAAGCGCCATAGCTAAGCGCCAGATGTACTGTTTTATTGGCGCATTTGGAAAAGTTACGATGTTTTCTTGAGATGAAATGACACTTTAATTTTTGGGTTTGAATTTTAGGAGAGAGCTCTCTCTAAATTTAAATTTTGATAACGGTCAGCAGAGTCATAAAACGCAGTAACTGGATTATATACATAGTTTCGGTATTTACAGTTAAAGGTCAACGTACACTTATATAGCTCAGGTGACACGGCCAGCTAGCGAGCGAGCGAGCGAGGCTTACGAGGTTCTTTTCATACTTCGTTCGGCTCTTTCGGTAGTTCGCGGTGTGAACCAAAGTATGAAAAGAGATGAAACGATGCCCAGTTCGGCTCGCTTGCCAGCTGGCGATTTGGCCTGCGCTTAAGAATAAATATTGAATTTACGCACACGAAGCGGGCGGAAGCTAGTACTCATTAGTTTAACAGCTCTTAGCATCAGCTAAGACCTGTTAAACCAGGTTAACCTAGATCATCAGTTTAGATACTTAGTGAATATTTCAGAAATTCAGTCCAATTTCATGAAGACACGAAAAATCACCCTAATAGTCCCTAAGGACTTAAGTAGACTTACTTTTTACCTTATTTAAATGAGTCTAAGCCTTCGTTCTCTGAACATTTTCGTGCATAAAATTATTTGGACTATTTTCACGTCTCTTAGCACTAACTCTGTAATCACGCCGGGTTAGTTTTTGCTAAAGAACCTATTTGAACGTAAATTTTTAATTAGTCAGTTTTGTATGTTGATTTTATTTTTTAAACGTGAAACATTCAATTTTCCGCAGTCATTTAGTTTTTCAAAGCTTGTTGATAATAAGAATAATTATTCTTCAGCATTATTAGAGCCGTGTTGATGTAGACCATTATTTACGCGAAGTGACGGCAGTTTCCAGTGCACCCATTTTACTTATTAGCTTGGATTAAGGTGTATTGTAGCTGTAGATATAACTAAACCTTTACATAATAAAAAAAATCTTTCTAAATTGAAAAAAGCTCGTTTACGTTCGTGCTCGACGGCCGCGGCATCGTCAATAGTTACTATTTTACGAACGATGCCATAAAAAAGTTTGCTAAACACGTAAAGGTAAATGATCCGTATCTAAGTATACCTTAACTTACCATCAAAACAGAATTGGGGCGTTCGAAAACATATTTTCTGTAAACACGAACGAACTCCCATTTTTATGTGATGGTAGGTTTGCTAACAATCCAATAGCCTACCTTACTAAGAGAAGCTACTTCTGCGTATAAGGTAGGAGAGATGGCAGATTTATTGGTGAACTTTTTTTTCCTTTTTTATAGTCTGTCCCTCTGCTGGGCAAAGGCTTCTCTTCTCTTCTCTGCTCATGCTCTTTTCCCTTACCTCCTCGAACCAGCCTCCGCGGTAAGCGTCTATGGTGTCGATTCTGTTGTGCACAAACTAAACTTAATTTAGGCTATTGCTATATTTTTCTCACTAATCAAACGAGAAAGAGACGAATATAATTTTGAGCTGTCAAATTAAAGTGAACTAATATTTCCATACAAATTAAGGGTGCACGTAAAAATATGTCGACTAAAAACACGGTGAAGCGCAAGGCATAAACTAGTTTGACATCTCTAACTTAGTTCATAGCTATTGCCTTCCTTTTCTCGCACTGCCTTTTAGTAAAAGATAGCAATAGCCTAAATTAAGTTTAGTTTGTGCACAACAGAATCGACACCTAAATCGTCTATCGCCACCTCTTTCTTTATTTCTTTAGACAGAGGTAATTAATGGAGCATGTACACTACTCTCTTGCTTCACCAGCGCCTTTCAAAACTCAATACAACAAACTTAATTCACATAACGTCACGCCTGTAATCCCCTAAGGGTTCGGCAGAAGTGTACCTGATAGTACACCCACATTTCACCAGTTAATGTTGAAGTCCCATGTAATAGAGGGCGACCCTGTTACCGTCAACTGGGAACAAATCCAGACTCCGTGGCAGCTACTAAGAAATTTCTAATGCAAAAGTTCGGGAATCGAATCTAGAACTCCATGCCCAGCAGTCGCTATTGCAACCACTAGACCAACGAGGCATAGAAACTTAATAACAAACTTAATTTACTTACCAAATTAAACAGTAGGACTACAGGAAATATTGTCATTTTACACGGAGCACACCAACTTAACTCTTTTTTTCTTTATCGTGTGGTTAGTGCCTAACCTGCTGTCAGAATTTTTATGCCGCCCATGGGCCTCTGACTTGGCTTTACATGCTGTCAAGAAATATCTTTCAGGAGTGCTGGTTTCCTCACTATGTATTCCTTCACTGAAGCAAGTGATAATTGTACAGTACGCACATGAATCCGAAAAATCAGAGGTGCCTTGGGTTCGAACTCGAGACCTATGACTTGCCAACTTAACTAAAAAAAGTATAAATTTGTAACTTTAGAACAAAACACGTTGTTATAAAAAGTCATTTTATTTTTAAGAAAAATCCTTCGCTTGAAACCACACTTTATTTATAGGTAGGTATGTGTTGCAAAAACAACAGGAAACCGGTCTATTGCCGCGGTCCGCCACATCTTTCACGTTCAGTGTCGATTTCCGGGCTATTTCGTAGTTGGATAGTTTACAGCGAACAACACGGACGAAATTAATCTTTGTAGAATACTTATATCCTAGCGATAGAGGCGAATTTTGTTTGTATGGCCATTGAAATGGAAATCACTTTTGTGATTGATTCACGATTCATGCTTTGGAAAGATTTATTGGCTTTTACGAGCACCTTCTCATAGAGAGAAAGTATGTTTCCCAGCAGTGGGACAGTTATATACTGGGTATGTGTTACCCGCATTTTCTGTCGCATATTAAGAAAACTGCTTTATGTAGTAACTAATATTTAGAGTATACTTTAAGACAAATCCAGAATATAGTTTATCTGAGTACCAAACTATTGAGCTAAACAAAACTGTATCAGTATCAAATAAATCAATCAACTTTGATACATACGACCACAGTATCCAACCATACATCTTATATAATCTGGCCACAAAATACCATTATCTAGTACAAACCGCCTCAAAACTTAATTCTGTCCAAAATAAGCGAACAACAGATAATCTCGGTAGTGTGACTTTGCAAACCTATTGTCCCTTAGAGACGGGTCCTACACGACTAGGGTTACCAACCTCCATGTTTGTTGATATACATGATTCCGGGTTTTAGGCGACCTGTCAGGATTTTTTGGGAAAAATCAAACAGTTAAATGAGAAAGAAAGAACGAAAAATATTTATTTGACGTCAGTTATTAAAGCACACAAATCATGATATTCATGTTCATATAATTGCTTGGGGTCGGCGCAACACATTTTATTCTTCCATTCTGTGTCAACTGTCACTTTTTCATATATTTCTTTTCTTTCATATCGTTTCTCGCACAATCCATTCATCTTTTTGTGATGTACTTATGTTATAATAATTAGTTTATAGTCTGTGGGTAAATTTATAGTCTGTAGTTAAGAGCACAAAATGCAATATTGTTCATGGTTGTCAAGATCCCTCAGTCTGCGATTATACACTGTGCTACAAAGTTGATGTCGTTTGATTTCGCTCTGGCTACCCACGTACCTCCATATTCTTTACTTTTCTTTACCCTTCCTCTCTCTCTCCAATACGGAGAATATTGGAGACAGTGATGAAGGGACAACAAAATTCATCAGTCATTAGTCAAATAAAAAATAAAAATATTAAAAGACTCGGCCAATAAATAAGACAGAATAAGCAAGTTGAATTTGGCAATGTTACATCTGTATTTGCCGTAGAACCGATGACTGTCGGGGTAGACACCGTGTTCTTGAGTGGAGACCACGGATCGGCAAACAAACAGAAATTAGGTAATAGGCCTCAGGTTAGGTGGATCGATTTTCTCAGGGTAGCTGATAGCAGCTGAATGAGGAAAGCTAAGGATCAAACTAAAGGTATGGGATTGAAAGCTTAGGACTGCCATAAACCGATGATTTGGTTTTTGTCAGGACTTTCAAAACTTGAAAACTGTGAACGTCGGACTGCCAAGTCAGAGGTCTTAAATTCGAACCCAAGACACGCACCACTGATTTTTCGGATTCATGTGCTAATTGTATCACTTGCTTCGATGAAGGCTCATCGTGAGGAAACCAGCATGCCTGAGAGATATATTTTCTCGACGGAGGCCCATGGGCGGTATAAAAACTCTGACACCAGGTTAGGCATTAACCACACTATAAAGAAAGAAGAAATCTCGAAATGATAACCCTATACACAACGGAATTCTGATCTTGTCCGTCAAAGTGGCCCGTTATTTATGAACGAGTCTATTAAGCTCGCCCGTAATTAAGTCCAGATCCCAGACAAGTAACGTTTGCCTTGGGACGAATACAAATTTGTAACGTGTCGCCATTTCATAAATAGTGCGACAGTTAGGGACGAATAAAGCGGGAACTTTATGGCTTAGATTTAATTTTGTAAGTAGAAGAAGGACAGAAATGTGGCCTAGTTTCAGTCCTTGAACTTACTAGGTTACATTATGAAATGGCCTTCAACTGTTTCGATTATAAAAGTAATGCTTAAGGTCTCTCTGGTCTAAAACGGATCGTGTTATAGATGTCGTTACTTTTTGAAAGGCCCAGCTGAACCTTTGGAAGGATCTAGATGTAATCTTAACTGTTAACGTTTCTCAAGAATAAAACTCCAAAGTTCTCAGTTATAGAAAGTACATTCCGATATGGACGAAAATACAAGAGCAATAAATTTATCCAATTTATTACAGTCATAAGGCTTCTATCAAAGAAAATATTGCCATACATAATGTATTACTAATAACACAAAGCAATTGCCTTATCACAGTGCTAGCTAGCCGCCATGGAGCGATGGGGAAGAGCCGTCCCATATTGAACGTTATCCTTTCCTGGGAATGTACTTATTCAATACAAAAGCACAAATATCAGAGTACTGGGAACACTTAATGCAATTTCAGTTGCAAATGGAGCTTTCAATTAACCGAGAATTACTCTTATTTTTGGTTCAACGAATTGTAAAAGGCTTCAAAGACAGACACACTGAATAATTCAACATTTATTTCTTCAACATTTTTGTACAGCGTTTCCTGTTACATTGTAATACTAATCTTATTATTCCACTACACAGGCGCAGTATAATCTCCACGTCAGCATCTACACGGCTGACATCCGACGTTCGTGTACGCCAACATGAATCCCGAAGCCGGTCCCCGAAGATTCGAACGAATAAATCAGTCACTTGATTTGTACAGAGATTACAGAGGTTTTGTCTCACAAACGCTCTGGAAAAATTACCAAGTCAAGTGGAAATGTGCCTGACTTATTCGACAAGGGACCCGCAAAAATATGATGTTATATTTTGATTGGGACCCCAACACTTACCATTTCTATTTGCTATTCCATTCATACTGAAGTGCACATTTCTATCGGAGTGTTAAATAGGAAATCCAGTCACAATCCGAAGGCTCATTTCTATATTTTTATACGGAACTCAGGAAATCGTTTCCGCTTGAATCTGTTTTAAATGTATGCAGGTCACGTCCTTTGTAAAGCAGGTTAGGGTCTGATAACTAAATCAAATTTATTCGCAGGAACATTTCAGGCGCTGCAAAACACCCGAAATTTTATAAGATGTTTCAAGTGGAGTTTGACAACTTTTAATCAGATAAGATTATGGAGTTGTATGTAAACATGGAACATTATTGTGTGTTTCTGCTTGGTATGCTCGCAGTAAGAGTGGAACTCCGAGTGCCGATAACAACTTGTGCCAAACATACAGACGAAACAAAGTAGATAACAGTTTGGTAGACAGCAGTAACAATATCGAGCCTTCAACTTTCTGTATAAAAGGAACGGTTATTAGTTTCGTGTTACGTTTATAATTTGCAAGCGATTTGCTTTTATTTGGCGCATCAATGTTACTTTGTCTGTTGGAGAAAGTGATGCATTTAATTGAATTAATAGGACTAAGTTTGTAAAAGTAACTTCGAAGGGAATAAAGCAAGCACTGGTTGGCACAAGAACGTGTTTCACGTTCGCACAAACAAACAGAGGCCAATACCCAGTAGTGGATGAAGTCGGATTGTAGATCATGATACAAGTACAGGCACAGATAACAGGTAAATCATATTTAAATGTTTTTTATTCAATAATAAAATTAATCATGTATAGGTTTTCCCCTGCAATATACAATGGTTAAAAACAACTTACGACTTCATGCAAGTTTTTACCGTATAATATTTTTTAAAAAGGCACTTGTAACAAGCAATAATGCTAAGAAATTCAAGGCAATTTAATACAAAAAAACCGGTAATAAGCTCGTTAGGTATTCCGCTATGCAATCCCGAATTAATTCCGGGCACGATGCAATTTCGAATGATAGAATAGTGCAATAGTCCGTGCAACGGGAATTGTTCTAAGTATTTTAATATCAAAAAGACAATGGGAACATTTTTAATGTGCTAGTGGAAGTAAGATTAAAACCGGGATTTCTATTTTACATGCTTCAGTATATTTTAGTGTCAAGATATTATTATTGGTGTTTTAGTATACAAAAATGCAGCTTGAGTAGTGCATTACAATAGCATCTGAAAATAGCGATAACTGAACACCCTGTCCTGACTTCCTGAGCAGTTAGCCGTTAACAGTTAAAAAAAAAAAAAGGCCGTAGCCAAATGTACACTATGCCGTAACCAAATGTGTACTACGCCGTAGCCAAATATGTACTACGCCGTAGCCTGATACGTACCACGTCATAGCCAGATACGTGCTACGCCGTAGCCCGTCTTTGACCATAACCTTTATAAAGCTCTTCTTAATCTCTCCAGAATTGCTACCACAATATTTTATGAGCACTTTAGTCTTTGTAAAGCAATAAAGTATTACACAGTTTATGACCTGATAAAACCAGAAGCTAGCCAGCAACAAAGTATGTGGGTCAAGATAAAACAAAACTATTTATTTAATCGTATGAAAGGTTTCCTCTTCGCGTTTGTTTTTGCCTACTATTGCACGACCCTTTTTTGTAATCTGACAAAATGTTTATCGATTCGTATAATCCCTTCAGGAAGTGAAGCTGAATAATTTAATTTAATCCAGAATGTTCTGATAACAACGAACCGTGCAGGGGTCGTAAATGTCGTATTGGTAGTCTCAAGAACGATGTTTTTGCTCAGTTGTGGACATTGATGACCATGGCTGTCATATACTTTATCATTGTTTATTAAAAGTGTTTTGTGGCCAGGGTCCTGCCTGCTTACCAATTATAAACATCCTTTCTTATTTTTTGTGGCCTGGCTTTGCCTGGCTTTCCAAGTCACAACAAGTATCTGAAGTATTGTTGGCCTAATAACACCACCTAAGGCACCTCCTTCTGCGAAGCAGTCATGCTAGCGAAGGAGGTGGCGGAACGTGAGAGGGAGAGAACCTCACGTCCCGGCCGCCACGGGAGACGCCCCGGGCGTCGGGGCCATGCGGTGGCCTCCGGCCACCGTAGGCGCGGGCCTGTGGACCTAGAGCAACGGGCTAGCTCGCCGTCCGTCCGTCCCATGACGACAGGCCGTGTCGACGGCGCGTTCGTGTTCCACGCGCGCCTCAAAGAGAGTCAGCAAAAGGAAGGGGGGTCCGCAAGGGCTGATGCCTGCCAGGGCTGAGTTACTGTTCGAAAGAGATACCGGAACACAAAGGGCGATGAAGGATCATGGATGGGTTTGACTCTCTGCCCAGAGCGGGAGGAGTCATTTGATAATTTCCCATCCGAAAAAAAAAGAAAGGCACCTAACTAGTTATTTATTTAATTTTGAAATATTTCTCTCTGGCTGAATGTGCTGGCTATTGTGGCCAATGGAGACCGGTGGAAAAGGACCGCGAAAGCAGCGACCGCAGTTGTGGGCGACCCCCATGACCACGACCACTCAGACAAGAGTGAACAACTAAGAAAAGAAGAAAGAAGTAAAGTTATAAATGCGAAAGTAACTGTCTGCCTGTTTTGCCTCAACAGTTCAACCAAAAATTAGGCACACAGGTAGACCATAAACTGTATTAAGAGAGGCAGTATGGGTCCTTAGTATGATCAGATGCTAGTAACCAAAAAAAAAACAAGACCTATCAATCAAATTATTGTGTCCACAAAATGATACTTAACCGACCGTTTTAGTAATTTCCCCGCAATGATGTGCACAATACGTCGACGGTAGCGTCCGTTCAAGTTAATAGCCACTTAAATTCAGTGAACACAGCAACAAAATTACGAAATGTTTGCGAGTACGCGGCTCGGACTTAATGTTGTATTTCATGCGACATACTGGCTGGGCTGGATTTGAGACATTTAGATTGAGTTTAAGGTTTCTGACTACCTCGTAGGTTTAGATGTATTTAGTGCTTCTGCTGCAAAGCATCGATCTGGGATCGATTCACAGGTCGGTCGAAGTGTTAACCTATTGGACTTAGCCCGAAGACTGAATGTGTGCCTGATTGATGGCAATAGAGCCGCTCCCTATTACATAGGACCACGATCATCTCTGCCTAACACTTTGGGGGTTGCAGGTGCCCGTTTAACTTAATCGCCACATAAATTCAGTGAGCTCAGCAACAAAATTACGAACTGTTCGCGAATTACCAGCTCGGACGTTATGCAGTGTTACGTCCAACGTATTGGATGCTTGGGCGAGATTTGATTAGTTTAAATGGAGTTGTTTTTTTTTTGGGAATGTTATAAACATGGCATGTCTATTGTAGCAAATCTACTTGATCCTATCAAAATAAAAGGATATAAGCAGACTTGTACAATTAAAATTTAATAAGTGACAGAGATGAATTTACAGATGACATGTAAAATACGGGTCCCCTATAATACAGCTAATTATTAAAAGACCTACCTAGCACGCACTATGGAAAGTATGAAGGTGGTAGTTTTATAGATCACGCACTTATTTGGTGATATCAGTTCTCAATCAGTTCAGCACTGTAGGAGAGTCAGGAACAGGCGTTAGGGTATATGGGTTATGCCATCCATGCGCCTCTGGATTTACATGCCGTCAAAAATAATCTTTCAGGCTTGAAGCCCCAAGTTTGCAACCCTAGTACTTAGAGTGAAAAATGTATGGGCACCCCTGAACACCGCTAGTAAAGGGTGTTCTGTTCAACGAATTTATTATGCCTGGTTACCCCTTAACGTTGCCAGATATCTGGTTGTCTTTAAAAATCTCTATTTATAAATCGATATTTTTAATGCATTTCTAACTTAGCTTTTTTTGTAATGCTTGTAAGAGCCTTATCACACTAGTGGATTGCGAGCGGATTCAAAGCGCAGCGCAAACAACACAAATTCAATTTTCAACGCTAGCGCCCGCAACGAATTCGCTGCGCGCCCGCTCCGCTTTGAATCCGCTCGCAATCCGCTAGTGTGATAGCTCTAAGTGTCAGATGTTTTAAGTGGTAAGTATTTTATTTTATTTTTAAAACAGCGGCAACGCATAAAGCCAGTATTAATCAATGCTAGTATTATCATAAACACGTTTTGCACGAGACTTCAAAAATCTTCTAAAGCGTCACGTTTCCGAGATACCTACCAATGATCAAAATTCGAATGTGAATGAACACTGATGGCACAGTCAGAACAACTTTGATCTTAATATTAGAGACGCATAAAACCTGTTTCAATCAACAGCTGCCATGAATAAATACAATTATGGCATAGAACAAAATCTTCTAAAGGGTTACATTTTCGAAATTTAAGCTATCAAAGTTGTGCTGATAGCAAAAATTGTATTTTTGATGGCTAAAGTTTGCTTAAATCTAATAATGATAAATAATAAAGCGAAAAAACACTTAAAATTGTGAATAATAGGACACAAAGAATAAGCAGCTCATAGAAAATACAATTATTATTTCCAAGCGGCTGAACATTTCTTAAAGACTTCCAGTACCTTTGTCTGAATGCAACTAAAACCTCCTCGTCGTGTCTCATTAAACGCGCCCGGACTGTCTACCTTAGTTTATTGTTTTTGCTAGAATCCTTTATTTTTTATTGTATATGTAACAGTTTTGAATGTATCAAAACTGTTAATCGGTTAAAACCACTTTTGACTGGTGTCAGTCAAAATCCTTATGAAGTTAAAATGCGTTTTCTGCATTAAAAATATGTTGTTTTAGTGCTCGGCCAGACTGGCAGCGCGGTGCGGGGTGCGGTGCGGGTGCGGCAACGCACGCAGTTTGCCTGGCCAGACTGGCAGCGCGGTGCGGCGAACGGCGCGGGATCGGAGATCCCCGCTCCCGCCAGGGTTACGAACTTAGGGGTTTTCCCCCCAAATTTAGGGGTAAATAAGAGGGATGTGATTTAATTAAATAAATGGCCGGGGGGCACAACGTGGCCACCGTAGGCGCGGGCCTGTGGACGGAGAGCTATGGGCTAGCTCACCGTCCGTCCGTCTTATGACGACAAGCCGTTTCGACGGCGCGTTCGTGTTCTACGCGCGCCTCAAAGAGATGTCAGCAAGAGGGAAGGGGTCCGCAAGGGCCGATGCCTGCCAGGGCTGCGGGTTGTTCGAAAGAGTTAGTTGCGCCCTCACTGTGGCCACGAACGAGCTATGGCTTGAGCTACCCGCGCGCGATTCGCGTACGGCCCGCGCCAACTAGCCCGCACCGCAGCCCGCGCCCGCCGCCGCCCCGTGCCTCCTATGGACACTCCAATGAAGTTCATATGTTTGAGCTAGTCGCACCGCGCCCGCACCGCACCCGCATTTGCAGTCTGGCCGAGCACTTAGAACGCCTCAGTTGTAATTACCTAGTCCTAGAATTAGATCTGACGCAGAATGTCCCTTAATGTCACTGTGAAAACAAATGTCCTATTCGCGAAACGTCTTATCCGCAAAAGGTCCCATTCTCAGAAGGTCCCATTCTCAAAAGGAAGTAAATGTTAGTTATTGTTAAAATCGATTTCACCGGTAACCCCAATCAAAAGTAGTTTTGGCTAGTTTTCACCGTTCAAAAATAGTTTTGACTGATTGACCGTTTTGACTGTGACATAAACATGTTTTCAGAAAAGGAAACAAATAAATATTTACTATTTTGAAAAATCCAGTGCTGTCGTTACAGGCTAAAATCGTTTGAGACTTCGAACCTGAAAGTTTTTTTATTTTTCGTATATTTACTTAACTAAGCTAACTACTAACCTATGTTCACGCATCATACGCGTGAAGCAGCGGCGGCGGGGGGCGCGGGAGGAGAGGCGACAGCTGATCGAGTCGGCGGCCGCGCCACGCACTCTCGCCTACAGATTCGGACAACAACGCACGTACCGTGCGATCCAAAATCAATATTGTAACGATTACTATAATACATCATTATTTAAAGCGGAGTTACCTTTCATTTTAATATCCAACACCTATAATGCTGTTAAGGCCTTGTGTACCTAAGAAAGAACAACTTATAATAGATCCGTCTAATCACTTACTTACGTGTTTTGCAACCAAAAAGACACGTTACCTTCTCAAACTCACTCACAAACTGCTTTTTAAATTGAAAGCTTAAATAATCTCAAAATATGTAAATATTACCCATACGAGGGAACAAACATCTATTGACTTAAACACCTACTTAAAGTAATAAATAGTGTCTATTATGCCGGATCCCAATAACAGATTTCGCCAAGCATAAATCGCAGACAACCCGACCGTTATTCAGCTCCCGGTATATTGCCTGCGGAATAAAGCTACGAATTTTCAAACAATGCAAAATGATCTCTCATACCCTGAAATAAGGTACAGGTTAACTGCAGCCGAAAGTCTGTAGTTTTTAACGTGCAGTTTAATAAATCGCATGCCGTGAGCATCACGACGCACACAAAACAAGTCTCGCAAATTGCCTCCTGACATTTCGACGTAAAAAGTTGTGAAAATGACTTATAGCTCCCGTTTTATTTAAGGTCGCGGTATGAAAATGCCGTGGCTGTGCAATTGTCGCCATCAAACAGTGCAGTTGGCAGTCTGCCTGCTTCGAGCATTTGAAATTCGAATAAACGCTGATCAGCAGATTTTTGGTTGCTAATACTCGACCTCGTTGTTCTATGATTCAGAAAATAGAAGGCATGGGAATAAATGAGCATCTAACACAGTTTGCGGTTTTGTTGCCACTGCAGTAATAAAGTGGCAAATAATGTCCGGGTATAATAGATGTCACTGCAGAAGAGTGTATATTAGGTGTCACTGCAGAAGACCTGCAGGTCATTTTTCTTAACTAACTCAAGAGAGTCTTATACCTGGTTTACCTACATTACGACAGACTATAAACCAAGCTCTCGTTGTACTCTCTATGCCCCCCAAGAGATCTAGTGTGCTTCGTGTTTTTACGAGCTCATCTGTAGCATAACCTCCTAGGCCGAGAAATATTCGTAATCTTAGTGCAAAAATATATTCGTACTTGTGAAGTATGTTTACTTATATCTTACAAACTAGTGGGTTAATTTTTTTGTTAATCCCGTACTGTTGATTCTAGTACAGTCATCTATAAACAACATACATTGAAGAAATAGAGCCTATAAAAACCTAGCCTTTAAAAACAAATAATCGATTTTCAAACTTCAGAGACCAATCGAAAAACAGCGATCTGTGACGACGACTAAAAATAAAAACAACGTTCCGTACATCCAATCAAAATGTTTCCTAGAATCAACATTTTTCTTTTAGCCAGTTTTATACTGCTACAAAGATTTTTCAGCAGTGTCATGCGACAGAGTTATCTTCTCAAACTTTGAAAATGAACCTCGCAAATGATCGCATTGAAATATTCTGATACAAAAAATTTCTAACATTCCTGCCGAGATTTTACGAGTCGAGATTTCAATTTTTATTTATGACCTTATCCTGGGAAGGTATTACAGATAAATAAAGTCACGTTTATAGATTAGGGTCAAACATTAAAAATAAAATAGAAGACAGATTTAGGAGAGGTGCTTAAATCTGATCGATCTGTTCATAGTTTGAACAAAAGGGTTACAATACCACAGAGAAAACAGTTTATATTTTAATGCGAATTAGCTGCGGACCAAACTAACCACTACGTGAAGTCCTGTTAAAGGTAGAAAGCGCCCCACCAGACCTTGTCGAAGTTGGAGATACGAGCTGGACAGAACCAACCACCAGTGCTCCACTTTAGCCCTGGATCGAAAGAACTTGAAGTCATGGAGGCTTTTGTCTGGCAGCTTACAGTAACTGTTCTGATGTTATATCTGAAAAATTACCCTAAAATACACATGTAGTTAGGCAAAAACCCCTTATCAGGACAAAATCCATCTGGACACAATGTCAGTCTTTTTGTTTTTATCGTTTGTTTGCGAGAATGAGAGGTTTTCTTTTTGAGGGATTAAAAAAAAATAGTTTCCAAGAACTCTCTAGATGGCGTTGAACTGACTACGTTAGTTGGTGCCAAAGCCGCTTGGAAAAAAATATTGTGTCACGTCACATACGCTCGTTAACATATCCTAGTTTTCTCGCGCTTTGCTAAAATCAGTTTGTTTAAGTTTCGTTCCTTGCATTAACGTACCAAGTTCAGCGCTATCTATCCAGCGACTAGGGAAGTGTTAAAAAGAAAATCTCTTATTCTCAGTAGACAAATTCTTAGTACTGAAAACTGAAGTAGTTTCGTCATCCATCTAACAATACCGTTTTTCCAATCAGTAACACCATTAAAATAATTCCAATACCGTTATTTTACATCTTTGATAACAATAAACCAGTAAGTATTGGAATAATATTCGGATCCAGTTATTGTTCACCCAGCCGTACATTTTTATTATTATGGATTATTGCATTGATGGGTTCTAATTGAATCTGAACAAAATATTTTGCAACAACTCACTTATAGAAACGAGTTTCCCAAAACTTATAATTGTAGTTCTCTAATTTAAAAAGACTGTCTCTTTGGTCTAGTGGTCTACTACTGTACTACTGAGTGCGAAGTCCTGTGTTTGATTTCCGGGTTGGAAAAGTATTATTGATATTTTCCATCAGGAATTTCTCAGCAGCAGCCACGGAGTCTAGATTTGTGCCCGGTTGATGGCAATAAGCCCGTCCCCTATTATATGGGACTTAAACATAGCTGGCAAAATGTGGGTGTACTAATTAGGTACACCTCTGCCTATCCCTTCAGGGATTACAGGCCTGATTGGCGTGTCGGGGATTACAAGACTAACCAAATGAAGAACAAAAGTTCTCTACCTAAGGAATTTAAACATGCAACTCAACTGCTACCTAAAATAAAACAATGTCAGGTTTCCGTTTTATTACCAAACAAACACCATAGAAATAAAGGCATAACTCGGCCCATTGCATTCTACAGCAATTTATAGGACCTTATCGCCTTTTCAAATAAAATCGGCTAGGTACATATAAAATCGGCTAGGTACATATAAAATCGGCTAGGTACATATAAAATCGGCTAGGTACATATAAAATCGGCTAGGTACATATAAAATCGGCTAGGTACATATAAAATCGGCTAGGTACATATAAAATCGGCTAGGTACATATATTTCACAAAGAACATTTCCAGCTCTAAAGCTAAATTAATTGTGATAAAAATCAGATAGTCGTGGTCGTGAACCACGTCACGTAAGGGTTGAGAAGGGTGTTTCAAGGACTTCTCATGTGTCCCATCTTACGTATTATTTCAGAAATCCCTGGTTGTCGTCTTTACCTTAACGTGGTAGTAACTTTGATGCAAGTTAATTACGTTTGTACTTGTTTGTTTGCATGGAACAGAATTTATCAACACGTGTTAATTAAAAATATCATGACCAGTAAAATTACGGAAGTGTATCATAATCCTCCTCATAATCCTACACACACATAGGTACAATCTTATCATACGCCTGTATTTCTTAAGATAAAGCCCGAGTCGACTTCAACATTTTTTTCTAATGAAAAACGATACATGGTTCATTTGTTTTGGTTCGTAGGAAGAGATACTTAGGGAAAGGGCAATGACCGCTATTGCATTCTTAACTGGCACCAACTATAGCAGGCCCAAATATAGACTTCGAGTTAGTTTAATTATTTACCCATTACCAAGTGCGGTTCAAAATGTAATGAGTGTATAAGTACCATTAACGCCCTTATATCATTTTTTTTTCGGATAGGAAATCATCAAATGACTCCTCCCGCTCTGGGCGGAGCAGGAGGGAGTGACAGACTTTTACTGACTAAAACCCATCCATGTTCCTTCATCGCCCTTTGTGTTCCGGGGCCATAGTATCTCTTTCGAACAGTCCCGCAACCCCGGAACGCCCTTATTTCTTGTATTTACTTAAGGTTACACTATAGTCTGTCATTCTTCCATACAAACGTAGTTAGGTGATTACTAGTCTGTTTTACGGTGTAGGTTTAAAATCAAATGTATCAACTGGTCTTGTCATTATCTAGCCCTGTATGGAAGCAGAATTGGAAAAATAATGTTGGTTTGGAAGTTATGAGCGTCGAAACTTCCATATTCATCTTTGGGCGTAAATAAATAACTTATGTAGTATGAAAATGGAAAAAGTTAAAAAGTACAGGGATAAACAATTTATTCAAAAGTTAAATAATTTATTTTGAATACATCCAGTAGTTTTTCCATAAAATCTATTCGCCCAAAGGTCAATTTATGAAATTTTACGCGCTCTTTTTCGTTATAAATCGTCGCATATTTCACTAAATAAATATATACATAAATAAACAAAAACTAGATAAATGAATACTAAATAACTTATAAACTTTACTAAAAAGCACGCATATAAATTAGCCACGCCCGCCAACGAGTGCGAGCCGTCGACTAGTGCAACCTTAAGGCAAAACAACCTCAAACACCACATACATCTCCCTGTTTTGATCTAATCAAAGCATTCTGAAAGCGTTCCAAAATTCATTCAGTTTTCGATCAGATAAAGCGAGACACTGACAAACGACCGGCCGAACAGAACGGTCGTCGTCGCTCGCGCCCATGCTTACAGGATCCAACCTTCCCCATAAATCTACTTCGAAAAACTCAAATTAATCTTACTAGGGGGATGTTTAGCTATCACTCTAAGATTCCCGGCCGTTCTCCAGCCCCCTAAAGTCACCGTTTGAGCCGTTTGAAGGGAGATTTATTGAACGAAATTGAAAAGTGTCTCGATTATCTGTCAAGGTTTACTTAGCTTGAATTCGTAATCGCTGCCAAGAGGTTGTTCAGAAAGAAGTTTCAGAATACATACAAAACATCACGTCTGTGATTTCAACGAAGGGTTCAGCAGGAGTGTTTTACAATGCACCCATATTTCACCAGTTATGTTTTAGTCCCATGTAATAGGGGGAGAGCCTATTGCCATCAACCGAGCACTAATCCAAACTCAGGGCTACTATTGAGTAAGTGCGTAATGGAACAACCTAATATTACTTTGCCTGACCTGAGAATCGAACCCAGGACCTCATGTTCAGCCGTCGCGCTTGCAACCACTAGACAAACTAAGGCATTATGTTATAATACTTTTCATAAAATCATGCGTATCACCACAAAATGCTCTGAATGGTGACTAGTGACAGACTTCAACAAAGGCAACGCAAAGTTCTCGAAATTTTAGCACGAAAACAAAGCCAGAACCAGTATTAAACTTCAGTTATTGTATTCTGAAACAATACGTCTCCTAATTTATATACACCTGCAAGTAACATAATGTTCACTTCAAAATAACTTCAAGTGTGAACACAACACACTGATAATGTCAAAGTTACGAACTTATGACATGGGCCAAAGTTTACAACACCTTACCGACTTCGCAGGGTGGTTCGCGTAAACTTTCATAAAGTTGTAAAAGTAAATTATGTATAATTATTAACTTCATTCCGCTTAGGTGTGCAAAATGTTGTATTAAGTAACTGGCAACGCTGAAGTTTTAACGTCTCACTTTGTTTAAAGCAACGATTATCGTCCAGAGTGCCTAGTATGTTAAGATGAATTATTGATGCTGTACTGTTGTCAACTATGTTCTCACCAAGTTTGTTACATTACGTCTCTCTGGCTAATTCACGGGATACTTTACGCCATTATTTTGTATAATTTATGGAATTATGGCCTAGTAGGAAAACAAAAGTTTGTAAAGTAGATCAAAAGTTAACCCTTTACCATGGTGGTCCCTTGCAAATAATGTGCCACCCTTCTTAAAACCTTTGGGTGTACCAAAAAGTTGTCTGGTGGTGATGAATGACAGAAAGACGAACAGTAGTGCCTCCTTGTCCAATTTAAATCAAGAAATCTTATAGGGCATCGATTCTTTTCCATGCATAGTAATTAGGAATCTCTTTCACTATCATTGACGATTATGCTCATAACTCATACTTTCCATAGTAATATTATTAATACGAAAGTAGGTCTGTCCGTCTGTTATTATTTGGATCTGGGAATTTTGCGCGAAATACTCGTACATATGCGCGTATGGACTTTTGCGCGAAAGGAACTTGTGCGAATGGCAATTTGCGCGACTGGACTTTTGCGCGAAACATTTTGGTTTTTCTATCATCAAAGTCAGGAAAACAACACCCATGAATAAACAACTGAAAATTTTCTTTGGCGCCATCTTGTGCAAATGTTCGTTCGCGCGAAAGTCCATGCGCGCATATGTCTTTTCGAGCAAGTGGGTTCACGCAAGTGTCTTTTGCGCAAATATTTTTCGCGCAAGTGTCTTGATGCCTTTTTAACCCACATCCCAAATAACCATTTGACATTCATGAGATTCAACATAGATGAGACACGACTTTTAACTGGCATGTTAGTAACAGTAATAAAAGGCTCAATGTTGTATGTCCACTGGAAAAGATCCAAATGAATTATGTATTTCCATTTATACATATTTCATGGCGACTATTTTTTACTGTAGGAATGTTAAGAGCACTTTTTTGCTGAATGAAGTTGCAGATTCGTATCGTACATTTACAATGTCGTGGTCAAATTAATTTCTTGGGTTTCAAAAGTCTATGGAACACGAATATCTAAATAATTTTTCCATCTTTAAAGTAGGCAATTTGCATCATCACATATTATCATGCAAGCAGTGATAGTCTAGCTAGACCGTCGGACTATTAACGTCATAGGTCTTGAGTTCGAAACCAAGACACACACCTCTGATTTTTCGGATTAATGTTCGTATTGCATAATTATCACTTGCCTCGGTAAAGGATACCATCGTGAGGAAACCAGGATGTCTGACAGATATTTCTCGACAGCATGTAAAGCCAAGTCAAGGGCCCATGGGCGGCATGAAACTCTGATACTACGATAGGCACTAACCATATGATTGTTGAGGACAGAGGACTAATCGCGTTTCTTATCGAATCGCAAAAAAAGCTGGGTATCACTGTTTCGAACACGTCCATTATATAACTGGCTATTGTTTTCTTCCCGAGTCAACCTGTCTATCTGTTGCGCAACTCGTGTTCACATACCTGTGAACAAGGGGGTACTTAGTAATCGCATTGTTTGTGGATCTTTTTGTTGGTTAATTATAAGTATAATACCTTCACATGAACCTTTAGTTATCCATTGTAAACATAATTTAGTCTAGTCAAATCGCTTATTCTTATTCACACCTACGCTACTACAATATTAGTGTAAGACTAGCCAGAGCAAAAGAGAAATAAAAAGCTTTTATTTGAATAGATAAGCATGATTTATTTACTAGCTTAATACAATCAAAAATAAGCACAAAATAAATAACTACAACATTACACTTTTAACTATATTATTAAAATTCGCTGTACTTACACAGGTATTACCGAGCTCCTTACACTTTCACAGTTCAACCAACACTGCCTTGCTAAAATGGCGCTGCCTCGTAACTTTTAATATCCCTCCTCTTTACCAAACTAAAATAGTCAATTGACATCCCAATATCCGTTAGCGCCATTTTAGCATTAAATAAATCAAGTAACTTACTAATTTAACCTAATACATTTGTGTGATTTAAAAAAATACTGTAAATATCTTAAAATACAGAATTTGGTATTTAAAATAGCTAACATTAGTATTATAAGATTATTCATATAAGTAAGCAATATACATATTATAATAATATAACTTAATATATATATAAACACACATCAACGAGCAAGAGCGTTTCCAACACAGTTAAGTAAGTAAACTTACTGTAAAATACTTAATTTAAGTTGAGGGTATACTTACTAATTTCACTCCGCGCATGAATAACACTTTATTACAACACCAATTTATCACGTCTGCTCGACGTCCGTATGTCACTACCGGGATCCAGCAGAATATCAGCGTCAGGTGCATGCCTGACACATGCTGAGCTGGACTCCCATTTGGTGCAACCTTGAGACGCACACCGCACCTTGTTTATTATCGTTATTTTATTTGAAGTATGTCATGGTGTTACTATACTTATTTCCTAAATATGTCCTTCTCTTTGTATGTTGGCACCTTGTTTTTATCATGTAAATTGTATCATTTAATTATTGTACCTCTGTGTGTTGTGTTATGTCTTTTGTGTGCACTAAATAAATGTTTTATCTATCTATCTATCTAATCTGATAGCAATGAAAAACATGCGAACACTACTACAAGATTTATTGTCGGTATCCACAGTTTTTAAAACTATTACATTCACGGATTTCGGGCAAGGATGAGACTGGCGCCCTCTAGCGTGAGTATCACAAACAGAGAAATGTTTCTACTTTACTGCTTCCGCCACGCGACAACAGGACGCTACGTGTATGTCAATCACAATGTTAAAGAAAGAATCATCATATTTTTACTTTTCAACCCATACTGGAATGACGACGAAAATATATCCTATAACGTTCCTAGTGTTGGGACAAATGCTTCGTCTTTGAAAGAACCTATGACCTCGTCTCGTAAGTCAACGCTGTAACCACTGGGCTGCCACTGCTCACCATGAATGACGGTTTATGTACCTAGAATGAATGCTACTGAGCATAAGGTCCTGGGTTCAATTCTCGGGTCGGACAAAGTGTCATTGGGTTTTTCCATTACGAATTTCTCAGTACAGATACGGAGTTTAGATTTGTGCCCGGTTGATGCCAATAGGCTCGAGAATTTAGCTGACACTTGCCTACGATTAATATCTCAATGGGGCGATCGAAACCGTCTGACCTTTGCACCGAAAAAAACTTATAAAGTAATCTTAAATCGTGGCCTATAGTATTAAATTTAATAACGTTCCCGTGAAAAGAAAGCAATCCGTGTAGCACACTTGGTTTGGTCTTATAGAGAAATTTTTCATTCATTGATTAGGTATATAAAAACTGTCGGTGAAAAAGCTAAAAAGAACTTTTATGCCTTAACGAGAATATCCAAATCTACGTGGGGTCTGTTATTTATAACTTTAAAGACCATTTATGGGGCTACTTACTTGGGGTGTATGTGCTACGGGGCACCTGTTTGGGTGGGCCGTTAGGGCCACCATAGGAGCGGTACGACGTAAATTGCTTCAAAGCCAGCGTTTGGCTTTGATATTCTTATGCAAAGCGTATAGGACGGTTGGTACTGAAGCCTTACCGGTACTTGCAGGTGTACTTCCAGTCGATCTTGAAGTGCAGCGACGGGCTGCAATGTACTATAACGCACGTGAGACCACGGACGCAGACTTATTAACCCTACGTGACCGTGATAAGATTGCTAGATTATTCAAACCACAGACCGACGTCTGGGAGGAACTTTTGTCTGAATGGCAATGTAGGTGGGATAATTCCATCAAGGGCCGACACCTCCACCAGTTCTTTCCAACCGTTCATGAACAGCTGGCCAGGACATGGTTGGAGGTTGATCACTGTGTTTCCCAATTTCTCACCGGTCATGGTAACTTTAAGAGTAAATTATTTTCCTTCAAGCTTGTTGACTCGCCTTTTTGTCAATATTCCACATCTGACTGCGAATATGAACAATCAGCACATCACATTTTATGGGAGTGCAGTCTTTGGCAGAATGAACGCAATATTATGTTGGCACAAGTGTACAGGTTACATCCGGAGTTATTTACTATACAGACCTTGTGGGAACTAGAACAAATTTCCGTGCGTTCAAGCGTTTTTGCCATACCTATTATTGGAATCAAATATAATAGCTCACATCTTAGGACCCATTAATGTTAATATTTATCCGTGGTGCTAGGCAACTGGGCCTATCCCAGTTGTAAACGTCCCTTTGTGCCTATTGGCCTTGTTTCGTTCTGTCTCCTGCTGATATGGAGGGAAGTGGAAATTACGGTTTTTTCCTACTCCTCCACTATACTTTTCTGATTAATTTCGTTGCGGGATCCAAGACAGTTAAATTCTTTCTCTAGGATTTCATCGCGCTTCATTGTCTCGGCGCTTTTCTGGTGGTCGCCACTGTTGATTTTGGCTTTCAGGAGTTACAGTGGTTTGGGAACAGTGTGGCGGGCTTGTCCCATTAAAAAAAAAAGGCTCGCCCCCTACTACATGGGACTTAAAACATAACTGGCAAAATGTGGGTGCTTGGGTGGTCTTGTTAAAAATTTATAACAAAAAAATTTGAAATTATATTAGGTTTAATTAAGTAACAAGAAAAGGTTAAAGCTGTGACAAGCGACGCGATAAATTCTACTGTACCATCTTACCAATTTCACGGAGGCGAAGATTTCTGTCGTCGTTAACAGATAAGCCTACACGACGGTATTACTTAAGATGACAGATTTTATTGCTATCTCCTTTTCATTTTTATGACACACAGATTTATTATTCGCACAATGGCTAAAGTACTTACTTATTCTTTTTTTTTTCTCGCAAAGACATGATCTTGTTCAATTTTTTTATTTAATGTAGGTAAGTTACGCATGAAGGGGATGGGAGGGATTTATAAGACAATGGTTAGACCTGCTGACTGGTTTGGATCACAATGTTGGGTCACAAAAGGGATGAGTGAAAGGCATTTGCATGTGGCTGAGATGAGAATGCTAAAGGGGATATAGTGTAGTGTTACGCGAATGGATAAAATAATAAATGAGTACATAAAGCCCTTCTAACCCTAAAATTAGCAACTCTATTTGTGGTGGTTCAAACTTCGTTTGAAATTCTGTTAGAATAAAGTTCTTATCAGCTTGCACTACGAAGCGGTTGTTACGTCAGTCACTGCAGCCGAATAGTGCGAAATGAGTGGTTTTTTGCGATTTACAAAAAATCTATTGATTGGACTAAAAAATAAAACACATAAGACCTGCTTTATAGTTAGTTCAGTTAGTATGCAAAGTTTCATGATCTAATTTCAAGTACTTTTTGAAAACCAGCGGTTTATTGTTCGATTTGGAGGTAACTTTGGATTTTTTTTCTATCGAGAAATGTTTATGGAATCGTGTTTTCGTAACACATAGGACTTAGCATTAATCCTCAACTTTACCATATATTTATTTCAAAATTAATGCTGCGGTATTTTAGGAGTAACGGAGGATCATGCTAAGCCATTTGAAGGATATTGGCGCCGGTTACTGAAAAGTTGTGTGATATGTACATGTGATGCGAAGGAATGAGGCAGATATCGTGAGAAAAGTTCTGTGTATTAATGTGGATGGGTATTATAAGAGTAGAGGAACACCAAAGAAACGATGGATGGACTGCGTAAAGAATGATATGGCAAGAAAGGAGGTGTCTGATAAGATGACGCGTAATAATAAGTATGGAAGAAGAAGACATGTAGGCCAGTAGAAATCGACGCTAAAAAAGGCTAAAATCGCAAAGCATGATGTAGTTCTGCATTTTTGATATGTTGTTGTGATGTGAATACAAAATTTGAAAATTCGAAAAACTTGTGCTCAAGCGCTCGTTGCGCACCAAGCGATAAACTGCGAAATTTTGATCCTTTTTTTACTTTTTTCTCAAAAACTATGCATTTTTAACAAATAACATTCATTATTCGTGTAAAGTTAACTAAAATTGCAACAATTTAAGACCAACTCTATAAACCTTTTCTTCCTCTTTTTTTCTCCTTAAGGGTATTTTTTTCTCGACAGTTGATAATTTTAAACTTTGCTCCCGCCCGAAGATGAATATTGGCAAATCGCTAGTCCTACGAAACAAGTCATTAATACAAAAAGTCGTAGTACATCTAATTTTCTTTCATGTAAGCATAAAACGAAGTGAGTGAGATTATACAATCTTGAAAAAACGAAAAGAAGGTAAACCCTCGGAAACGTGACACTTTAGAACGTTTTGTTTCCTACAAAACTTGTTTATATTGATACCAGCTGTCGATTAATATAGGTCGTATGCGTGACCGCTACTTTGGAAAAAAAAATGGCGGAAATTAATCTGGCCAAACAATTCAAAACCCCTTTTTTTCGAATGGGAAATCATCAAATGACTCCTCCCGCTCTGGGCGGAGCAGGAGGGTGTGGCAGACTTTTACTGACTAAAACCCATCCATGTTCCTTCATCGCCCTTTGTGTTCCGGGGTCACGGTATCTCTTTCCAACAGTCCCGCAACCCCGGCAGGCATCGGTCCTTGCGGACCCCTTCCTATTGCTGACTCTCTTTGAGGCGCGCGTGGAACGCGAACGCGCCGTCGATACGGCCTGTCGTCATGAGACGGACAGACGGCGAGCTAGCCCATAGCCCACTGTCCACAAGCCCGCGCCTACGGTGGCCGGGGCGTCTCCCGCGGCGGCCGGGACGTGAGGTTCTGTTCCTCTCACGTTCGCAGAAGGAGGTGACGGCGCCCCATTCCGTCTCGCTCCGGACCATGGCTTGAACCAGGGCAGGACGCGAGAGGTCGCCGCCGCCGATCGCCGCTACGAGGACAAGGCGGTGCTCCGCCTCTGTCCAGAGTCTTCAGCATCTCCTCCCTGGCACGCAGGACAGCCTCGCGGAGGGCGTTCTTCGCCGCTCTGTACCCCTCAGAGCCCAACGCGGACCACTCGGGGCCTGTTGGACCGGCGCGCTTGAGGTCTGGGTGGAGACGTCGAACCGGATGTACCGGTGGTCGGAATAGGTCTTCACCCCTTCCATGACACGCCAGTCAACGACACGCGGCGACAGAGCGGGGCTAGCGAACGAGATGTCCACCACCCCACATCCGCACACACGTGGGGACAGACCCCCGATTTAGGACGACCAGGCCCTTCTCCAGAGCCCAGTCTCCTCCACCATCCTTCCCCGCACGTCTGTGCAACAGGAACCCCAAGCCAAGTTCTTGGCTTTGAAGTCCTCGAGGACAAGCACGGGGAGGGAATGGTTTCCGACGACAACACCCAACTCTGCGAGAGAGTTGTGGAACTCGGCGAGAGTTCGGCTCGGGGAGAAATAGACTCCCACCACTACGATCTCCCCGAACCGCGCTGCTACGCACCCCCAACACCTCCTGACACCTTCAAGGGTCGGGGTACTGGCGGCGGCCGACGACACGATGATCACTGAGCCGCTAAGGTCCGTCACCCAGTCGTCCCTGGGCTGGACAAAATACGGCTCAGCGACCACAGCGATGTTAATCGACCACTGCGCCATGCTCTGGAGCAACAGATCCTGAGCGCAGGCGCAGTGGTTGATATTCGCTTGGAGGAAGCGTAATGAGGCCGTTATTGGCATTCCATTACCACTTTCTCCACTCGGGCCCCCTGTAAGGGCCCCTCTGCAGGCGCAATTGTCGCGGCAGCGGTGGCGGCGACAGCGGCAGCGGCTGCGGTTGCGGCTGCGGCGGCGGTGGCGACGGTGGTGGTAGCGGTGGAGGGCCCTCCCCTACCTCTGGCCTTGGCCTTGGCGGGTGCAGCGCAGACCTTGCTCTCAGCCCGGTGATCGGCCGGCTTGCCAGCCGCCGCACATGCAGTGCAGTGCGGCGTGGCGCAGCAAGTCGCCGATGTGTGACCGTGCTGACTGCAGCGGAAGCAAAGCCCGCTGCGGTCGACCTTCGAGGCGCATTGCACCAACACATGGTGCCCCACATAGCAGCGGTAGCAACTCATAGGTCTGGGTTCCAGCAGCTTCACCTGCGCTAAGACCCAGCCCACCAGTAGCCTACTGCCCTCCACAATTGTCTTGGCCGCCGTCACAGGGCAGCTTACCGTGACGGTTCACATGCTCGTGGAGTCCGGGCGAAGGGCGCATGCCCTGACCTGATCGGCAGGGCACCCTCCGGACCTGGCGACGGCGGCCACCACCTCCTCCTCGGTAACCGAGTCGTCCAGACGCAGGATGCGCAGGTCTGCGCATCTGACGGGCCTGGTCATTTGAGCCTCGTCCCCGTTTAGGGATGCTCTGAGCTTTTCAGCCAGAGCGTCAGCGGACGAGCCGCTGGTTTCACCGGGGATCTCCAGCAATCGAGCCCCTGTCGCTGTGACTTTAAGCCGGAGGCCCCCAGTGATCCCTAGCTCACCAAGGTTCACCGTCTCCTTTGCCTTCACTGAAAGGTTGCGGTAGGAGACGCCCCTCTTTTCCGCGTCCGGCTGTAGTGTGATGCGACGTCGGACTCCGACTCCGCATCTCTCCTCTCCTCATCCTTGCCGTTACCGGCGGTGTTGTTGGTGTTGTTTTTTGTTTTATTGCATTCCATATTTGAACGAGTATGGGGGAAATAACATCAATCTACCCCTGTACCTAGAAGGGTAGATTTTGAGTATTTATTACTCGCCAGGGGGTCTGCAGGCGGCGGGCGAGTGTAGCTGCTGGCGAGGAGCGCACTAACGACTGATTTGTTCCATGGAACACCCGCCAGCCATACATTCCCTCTCGGTGCGTCGCCGCTTGGGATTCGGGGTAACTTTTCATAGAGGTTTTCTACCTCGCGGTCCGGGCGGTTAAGCTAAGACCCTCGGTCCCTATTGAAGATTACGAGATTGGCGGTGACAGAGAAGGACGCATCCTTCTCTGTCTGCTCGGAGGCTCTCTCTCTGTTATGCTCTCTGCTTCACAGAGGGTCACGCAGAGGATAGCAGCGTTGGTCCTAGTAGGACCCCACCCATGTCAGAATAATTAGCCGCGGCATTAACACTCCCCGAGGAATAAAAGGAAATTCTCATTTCCTCTCATTCCCCGGAGAAGGATACTGCCGCGCCCAGGGTGCACCGGCCCAGCAGCTGCTCTTCCCTCCAGACGTATCCAGAGGGACCAGCGCCAAACACACGTGGAGGGCTTCTGACATCGCACCCCACATTCAAAACAACTTTATAGCCTTTTTCAACAACAGTTTTGACAACAGTAATTGTATTGTGTTGTGTTGTTGTTTAAGTTACAATTTTATATTTAAAACATGAGTTTATTCAGTATCGAAATCAAAGCATTTATTTCAAGTAGGCCGGTTACAGGCACTTTTGGATTGTCGAAACAAATATGAAAATTAAATGTAGCTACAGTCCCAGTCACAAGACATAAAAACTGTGAAAGTACTGTAGTATACATATATTCAGTATCATATATACTATAATAAAAAGTATATTATACATATTTGTAATAGAAACATACACATAAAATACGTCATATTTACATAACATATATTTGTGTTTTATTAGTCTAAAAGGCTTTAATAGATTAAAACTGAATAAATAAATTATCTTTTTGCATAAATCTCAAACCAAGGTGCATTACGATTATAACTGCTCAAGATTGTTTAGTCCGCCTCGACACTCGCGCTGCACTTTTTGCGTTGTGTATGTGTGGATAGCTACGCACTCATACACAAAGCTGGGGTCTTTTACCTAAACTCGAGCGTTGAAATTTTTTTGAATTGGCTCTTATGGACAAAAAAGTTAGGTAACTTGATAGAGAACCAGGTTCATCGCATGTGCGTAGCAAGCGCATCGTGCATTCGTAGCGACTTCACAGCATGTGCGCAGCACAAATTCACCGCGTAGTTAGTACACCGCATGTGTATATATAGCAAGTTCGCTGTATATAGTCGTAGCGAGTTCACTGCGTGAGTGAAGCCAATATGTTTTACACGCGGCGACCGCGTTGCGTATTCGCGGAAGACACGCTGCAAGCTTAAAAGTTGCCTCTCTAGAAACATGCTCGCAAATCGCCAAGTGTGATAGCGCTTTTAGCGTGTTCTAAGGTTCTCACAATGCTAAGTTGTTACAGTTTCCTACAATTAATTTTAGTTGTAGACACAATAAATTTCAAGTTTGACGCGATTTGTTATAAGTTTGAAACCTGAGGCGTATGCGAGTTGACACGCAACGGAAGGTTTCAAATTAGAATTTGAGTGAGATGAAATGAAGTTTGATGGTGGAGTTGTGAAACGTATTTCATATTTATATCGTTATGTTTAAATTCCATCTAGGTTTTTCATATGGAAGTCCTGAAAGTTTAAGGTGTATGCTCCAACCAGCCCGCGAAATTCAAAGTTTCTTACGTTTTTTATAAAATATTGTTCGCGATTGTAAGACTGTAGATTGTAATTATAATTATTACATTTAATATTACAGAATTATAATCATCAAAATCATCAATACAACCCTCCAAGTTCATAAAGGTCTAGCAATGACTTTGACCTTGAAAAAATCGTTTCTCGTTCCTGATTTTGATGATTATAATTCTGTAACTACATACGTCTTACAATCGCGAACAATATTTTAATCAACATACAACCTAGCACTGGCCTGCAAATTGCAAAAAACGTAAGAAAATTAGAATTTCCCGGGCTACCCTGGAGCATCAGCCTTAAGCCCGAATATTCTAGAACACGTATCACGTACTGAAGAATTAATTAATCTGGTGAAACGCGTCTAATCTCCCTGGAGCCTTAACAATAAACAACCTAACAATTAACAATAACCCAACAATAACCCAAACCCAATAGCCCAATAGCCTTAACAATTTGGATATTAAAAAAAATGCAGCAACATTGTACTTTCTTGGAAAAATTAAACAAATATTTGAGACATTATATTATTTTATTGGATACTTGATATAACGGGTGTAAAAAGACGCTTAAAAAAGCCAAGAATCCCTATGTCATCCCAGGAACATCATTATAATAAAGTTACGGAGGTTTTGACGTTTTTTTACGAAAACAAGGATCAAATGTTGCAACTTACCCTAATACGGGACCTACTGTGAATAAACATAATGCTTTGTGCGCTACTTCTAGCAATTTTTCCTAAAAATAAAGCTTGGTCGTTTCGCGGTTTCAGCTCTATGATGGGCCTTTTTACACCCTGTATTATCAAAAAACCACTATATCTAAATAATAATAAAAGTTATTAATAATACACTAAAATTAAAAGGTACACTAAATCCTTTTACTAAGAATATCGGAGATACCTACAAGTGTTCAGGAGAACCTTACTTCTGTTCTTCCCGTTTCCAATTAGTGGTACTCGTTGCGTTTTGCTCAGAAGGTTTTCCGGGTTTTCGTTGTTCCCTTGTACCAACTACAAATTCAACCAAGATTTTGTAACAATATTTTGATTTTAAAAGAGTGTCCATGGAGTTTCTTGCCCGTTCTTCTCCATAGAGATCTACGCTAGGGAATGGGCAACTACAGTACTTTCTCAAGTTATTATGCCTTGTGACTGGGACTGTAGCTTTGATTTTCTTTTTTGTAATTTTGACATTCAAAAGTGCCGTAATGGTCTAATTGAAATAAATGCTTTGAGTTTGAGTTTTAAATAAATTGAAATGAAAATACATAAGTGGATAGAAACAACCATTCAAATTTGTAAACTAATTACATAAACAGTCAGATATAAAGAGTCCGTGATTATCAATCTATGAGACAAACGTAGGCAAGTTCAATACATGTTAAAAAATTGGTTTGATTTGGCTGCCTGAAATAACTATAGCAAATCAAATCACTTATATTATAGTATATTAGCGAATTCTTCTGTTTTACCTTTACAAATTTGGCCAGTAACTAGTACAAATAGGGGAAGATAAAATATACAATGGATTATGTGATAGATATTATAGGGCTACAAAATAGCTGGCTTCTGAGATGACGACTAGCAGAGATGTATGTAGAAAGAGAGATGCTACGCTGCGCCTATAAGTGGTATAGGCGTAGCGTAGCGTAGCATCTCTCTTTCTACATACATCTCTAGTGGAGATTGAAATAAGGATGGTGATTGGATGAGGAACTTTCAAAAACCTGATGTTATTCTGGACATTTCTGAAACCTGTACGGGCTGGGGTGCCACGCAGATCTCTAGTCTAAAGCTCTTAAGTTCCAAAGACGTTGGCATCTCAAGGCAAGTTGGAGCGCTTTTTAACTTGCTCGCTATCAAGCGTCCTATCTTGAGCATCGCCTGCAGAAAAGAGGTTTTTAGAATTGTAAGTAATACTTTATATTACAGGTAAGACTATTGATAAATTACTTAAAAACACTTACAGAACGAGCAGGTAGCGGTAATGTTGGGCGGACGTAAACGGGCGCCAAACATAACAACACAGGTAACGGCACGCACATCTTCATGATATTGAACGGCGTTGAAGACAGTAGAAAATCTGAAGCAAAAAAAAACCATTACAATTTGTGAAGACGCTATGTTGTAAAAAAAAGAAAAAAAATACATTTTCGCTGAGCATGGTAGAACCGGGAATTATACGTCGCGGAAGTCGAGAAAACGGGCTTCACAGTGGGATAAAAGTCCTCTGTCCGTACCCAAACTCGCAATATCTGTCCTGACTTTGGACCTTCCACGAATAAAATCACTGAGTCTTCTGTATCCAATGCGAATCCTATCAACAAACCTGCTTTCTTCCATGTTTGCATTACTGACTCGTTTATTTTAGTTATTTGACATAAGAGTGCCATCATAGCATCGCGGTCACTACTAAGACAGTATAATCTAGAATATCTTTCAGCTTTTGACTTAGGCTCACAACCAACTAGACCCATACATACTTCTATCATCATTTGTGCCTCTAAGATTACGCCTGGTTGAATAAATAAGTCAGGTTCAACTTTCGCTCCTATTGCATTTATATCGTTTGTACAATGTCCTTCACGAGCCGGTGACACCACAGATGTTTGAGGGGGATATAAAGGAAACTCTCCTTTTACAAATCCATTCGTTTTTGTTAACGCTCTTGCATCAATCCTGGTGTGTGCGATAAGAAAATCTACATCTTGATTGGATATTGGAGGTGGCACGCTTATGCCGAAATCACGATCACCTTCTTCGTAACCAAAAAAGTTATTCTTGACAATTAAAGGTGGAGCTGTCCTAATTCCCCGCAGCTACGATCAGACAATCAAATTAAATCTTAGTCCTGTTGCATGCAGATTTCAAATAAGATCGTTATGTCACCAAGGTCACTTAATCACAACAGTGAACGTGATGGATAGAAAGAAGTCAGGAATTGGTATGCCATTAAATGCAAACTATTTTATGGATTGTCGTTAGATATGTCGAAAAAAACTGCAAAAATTAATTACCTCTATACGAAAGGGCTTATCCAAGAACGAAGACATGCCATCCGATGCCACAGCGCTTGACAGAGGTACCGAGTGATGGTCATTGCAATTAACTTCAGTTTTAGGTGTATTTGTTTGTAAGGACAGCTGTTCTGAGTTTTGTACTTCTTCGCCGATCGTCCAACTTGTATAAATATGTGTAAATCTGTAACTTGGTGATTCATTAAATAAAGAAACCTGTTTTTCTTATCAAACGAACAGTCAAATGTGCACTCGTCTTCCCTGACGGAACTGTACCTCATTTAAACACAAACTACAAGTCTCCATTGATCGATGGTAAGCGGAAGAACCATTCGGTTAAATGTTTAATAACTTTACGTCACTAACAGTTCAGCGCCACAGGGGTTTCGAGTGTTAAAGTCTGATGGTTTATCACAACTACCAGAATACAAAAAAAAATAAAAAAAAAATAAAAAAAACCCGACTGCGTAAAGAACAACTATTATCTTTAAATAAAAACTGAAAAGAAAAAAACAAGTTCAGGAAAAGTCGGGACCCATTTTGGATGTAATGATTTTAGTCTAGATTATTTAATGGGTCCCGACTGTTGCAGTCAATATGTCCTGTTTCCTGAACTTGTTTTTTTCTTTTCAGTTTTTATTTAACTATAATAGTTATTCTTTACGCAGTCGGGTTTTTTTTTTTATATATATATTTTTTTACACTTTTTAGTTACTTGGATAAACCATTTTAAAATCCTCATGATGAGCCCTTTATCGAGCCGTTCAGGCAGCAGAGCGTGCCAAGCATTTGAATTTGGCGCAAAAAATCCGTCATTTTGTTTATTTTTTTATTTTGATATACCTAGTGTCACTCTCACAGTAAATACAAATCTAACGACACCTCTCAAGCTAAAATCCATCGAGCCGTGCAGTCTGCAGAGCGTGCCAAACATTTGAATTTGGCGCGAAAAATCCGCCATTTTGTTTTATTTATTTTTATATACCCAGTGTCACTCTCACAGTAAATACGAATCTAACGACACCTTTAAAGCTAAAATCCATCGAGCCGTTCAAGCCACAGAGCGTGCCAAACAATTATACATACATACATAGGTACATACTCTCGAAAAACATAACCGTCCTTCTGGCGCAGTCGGGTAAAAACAATCGCATCATAATTTTACAAAGAAGGAAAGAGCAAAGGGTCAAGCTGTTAACTCCGGATTGTTAGCCTCTACCGCGATGTAGCAAAATAGGTAACGGCTCATGATAGTGAAACCTGCCGGCGTTAATGTTAGTTTTAATACGTGTGATTTCTTAAATTACCTATTTTTCTTCAAATGTTCTATTGGAACATCAGTAAGATTGCAAACGTTTACAAAGAAAGTTGGGAAGTCGTCTTGCGCTGGTAGATTGATGCTACTTATCAATGCTATCACTTCTCCCTGGTTTGTAGTGTAGTTCCCTGTTGTTACAAATGGAGTGATTCTTCCCATTCCTAAAATTAAAATATCAAGAATCGTCCAAGATCCGCCGAACCTAAGTTATGTTTTGATTAAAACGCCATATATTTCGGAAACGTGACACTTTATAACGCGTTGTTTTATACAAAACTTGTTTGTATTGATGCCAGCTATCGATTGATATACGTTGTACTGAAAATGCCATCAGTGAAATGGACTTTAACTTTGATAGCTCATTTCTCGGAAAAGTGACACTTTAGAACATTTTGCGTAATACAAAACTACCGCCGAAATACCAATAGATTAATAGATTTTATGCGTGGCCGTTACTTTGAAAAATAATACAAAATGTTATCCCGGCAAAAAAATTCAAACCCCTTTCTTAGCATATGGAGCGGGGCTGAGATTTTATGCGATCCTATTGGTTAATATTTCTCCGATTCTCCGCTCCGCAGCTTAGCTCCGCTTCAGTGGACAGGCAGCCTTCATGGCCTGGTATTACTTGCTTTGATGAGAAAAGAAATCTAGTCCCTCAGATAGATTTCCAAAAGATATTGGAAACGTACATATTTGTTCTTTTTTCACGACAACAAAAAATGAAGACGATACAGTGCGTCGAAAACTCGTGTGACGTAACATTTGAGTACATTTTTTACTCAAATGTGTCCCCTCATGATCTTTGACACGTTTTATCTTCGTCAATTTATATTGATTTGATAAAACCAAAAACACGTATCCAATATTTTTCGATAATCTAACTGACGGAAAAAATATGGTTCTGTTTAGCAGAACCATATTTTTTTAGTCAGTCATCATTCCAACTTATTGCTTAGGTTTTTCGTTGGTCTTATTCTATTTACGCAGTACAAAATGTCAATGTTTACCAGCTAAGATCCAATCACCGGATAACTTGATTTCCATTATATTATGAACATGTTCAGCAGATTTGACTGCCTTAACTTCTTTGCTTGTACCTATCCTTGGTACCTGTTCCAAGTTTTCTTTTTCTTCTTTTGATTCTTCTTTAACTCCACGATTCAAGATTATTTATTTATTTATTTAAACTTCATGTATAATAGTGGTACATAGGCGGACTTAATGCCACAAGGCATTCTCTACCAGTCAACCTTTGGTTTAAATAGGAAAACATAGTGATAGGGTACAAAGTAATGTCTAAAAAAAACTTTTTACTAACGAGAGTTCAGATTTAGATTGATACTAATACACATATACAGATAAAATAAACTAATAGATATTTTAACAAATACCAAAAATTAAAAAGACAATATCAAGAAACCTAATAATAATTATTATGACGACTTCAAATTGAGAGCTATCTATTCTGACTTAAATAGTAGTTACGAACTTTTCTTTTGAAAGTGAATTTGTTTTCAGCTTTTTTAATGCCAAAAGGTAGCGCGTTCCAGAGCTTTATAGTAGAGATAGCGTAAGAATTTGACATGAAGCCTGTACGGTGTGAAGGAATTTGGAGGAGTAGATTCTTTGAAGCTCGGAGGTTACGACTATGAGAACTGCCCAACACTTTGAAATAAGTCTTTAGATAATCGGGAGCACATGGATCGTTCATAATCGTGAAGAGCATGCAGAGAGATCTGAGGGACCTCCTGAGTCGGATAGGCAGCCATCTAAGCTGAGAACGAAAGGAAGAAATGTGATCGTATTTACGAAGGCCAAAAACAAACCGAATACAATTGTTGAGAAGTCGATCCAATTTATTTAGAACTTCTTGGGAAAGATCAGAACAACAAACATCAGCATAGTCTATAATGGGAAGCACAAGTGACTGGACCAAAGTGAGTTTGGTGCTAGATGGGAGGAAATGCTTGAATCTATAGAGAGACCGCAGTGAGAACGAGACTTTCTGGCTCACCTGAGCCACGTGTTTATTCCAACTTAAACTGCCGTCAATGTACAGACCTAAGTCTTTTACGTGAGGTGAAAGAGAGATGACGGAGTTCTCATACATCAGTGGCATAAGTTGGCTAGTGTTCACATTTCTCAGATAGTACGAACTACCAATGAGGATGGCCTGACATTTCCCGACGTTAACAGAAACCCCAAATTTGCCAGACCACTCTTCGATAGTTCGTAGATCAGCATTGAGCGATGAAATGCAATTGTCAAGGTTGGCAATGTCTGACTGAGCGTATAGTTGCAAGTCATCAGCGTACAGATGGTAAGAACATTTGAGGACAGCAGTAATGGAGTTTATAAATAAAGAAAATAAGAGAGGAGAGAGTATACCGCCTTGTGGAACACCAGTTGCCAGGTCGCACCAGTCAGAGCAATCCTGATCAGCACGAACCGCCTGCTGGCGACCACGAAGATATGACGAAAACCAATCACGTGACAATGAAGAGACCCCAATTTGAGACAGTAAGGCCAGAAGAATGTCGTGATCAACAGTGTTAAAAGCATTGGAAAAATCTATTAGGACCAGGACCGTTAATCTCGAATTCTCCAGGCTATCCCTTATGTCTTCAGTAACTTTAAGCAGAGCTGTGGCCAGGCCGAAAACCGGATTGGAAACTAGACAACAGATTATACTTGAACACGTACGAGGATATTTGTTTCAGGGCAACTGCTTCTAGGATCTTGGAAAGGAAAGGGAGAATGGAGATCGGTCTGAAGTGATTAGCTAAACTAGGGTTAGGAATTTTAGGGAGAGGGATAATGTAAGCCTTACGCCACATTTCAGGAAACACACCAGTCAGCAGAGATGAATTGATGATGTGAGTAATAATTGGAATTAAGTTCTCAATCATAAAAGATAACATAGTTCGACTGACCCCATCACAGCCCACAGCCCTAGACTTAATTGACTTAAAAAAATTGAGGACCTCAACGTTAGTCACGGAGGAGAAAGAAAAAGAGTCAGGAGGAAACATTGGCTTGGAAGTAATATCAAGGATAGTTCTATTCTTAACGTCAACCGCAAGCGTAGCAGACGTTGAAAAATGTTTATTTAGATCGTTTAAGATTACATCCCGTACTTGACAAAGTGCTGCATCTTGATGCCTTATGTCTGTAATGTACCAATTTTATGTTATATTTGAACCAATTAAGTGGTTCAATTAAACAGTGGTATAGTTTACACAATTTAAACATAAAAGATAACACCATAGAAGTGCAAAGTTTAGTAAAGTGTTATACTAATAATGTTAGACTTTTAATTTTGCCGAAAGTAAGCAGGCTTTGATGCAGAATGCGTAAGGGTCGCCTGCAAAAATTTGCAGAAAGTGCAAAAATTTGCAGAAAGTGCAATAATAATAAGGTTCAATCAAGCATTCGAAGGTAAATTTTCCGCAAAAGTAGACCATGACTTGGGTTATAAAATTGGTAACACATTGTCGTGAAACGATTGCCAACCTACACGTAAATTATAGGTCAAAAGCAAATTCACAATAGCAGAATTATAAAGATTAACCTTTAACTGGATACGGTGTATTAAATGGTCCATCCAAAACTGAGTTCGGAATTACATTCACGACGAGAGACCATACCATGTCTTCGAAATACATCCGCAGAGGACACTCCCCCTCTACCACGTTGGCAAACTGCCGCCGGTCGCCGAATTGTAAAGGAGGCAGATATAGTTCAGTAGTGGCACTGGAGAAAAATATCTTAAAGACTTAAAGAGACTGAAAGATGATTTTTTTAATAGGAGAAATCTCAGGAGACAATTTAGAAAACAGACTATAATTACTTTCCAGCAAGTGGACTTTTGACATGTTTGTTGTTTCTACTACATAAAAACAAACATACTTAGTGCCAGCAGCTACGGATCCTGAATTTTGGGTAACTTTTGCCACGAATTCGCGTAGTTCCAACACCCTTACAGGAAACGCGTAGCGTATCGAGAACGACAGCCATCTTCTTTCTAGAAACTGCCAATTTCGAACCCAACCATAGTTAGTTCCACAGGATACCTAAGAGGTATGAACACAATCCCGGATATTAATTAAATCTGGTTGCAGACCCATCGTACCCCTGGCCGTACCCCTGGTGGTACGGTGGGTTTTTTAAAGTTTAACGATACCACCAGGTGGTAGTGTTGTAACACTAATTAAAACCACTTCTGATAACAACAATTTTATTTTATAATTTTATTAGAACCTGCTAAACCTGCCACCGTACCACCAGGGGTACGGCCAGGGGTACGATGGGTGTGCAGTGTTAAATCTTATGAGAATTTCAGTTAAGAAAGGTAGAAGGATAAAAATAGCACGAAAGATGGGTCTGTAATTAGAAAAATATTTTCACTACTGTATCCTTCTCATTTCATTTGCTAATGAATTACTATATTTCGTTATTATACTTTTACTATTCTGAACAAAAACTCTAATGACGTTTAAAACCAGTAAAACAACAGTAACCAGAAAACAAACAGCAAAATCAACGGTCAAGTGATATTTTATATCTAGATTCTGTTGGTTTTTTAAACTTATCCAAAAAATACTTTGTATTCTAATAGAGGAGACAGTGGAGGATGGAGTTGGCCCGAGCCACCAAACTCATTATTTTAAACTATCAACTGCATATCAACTGGAACTTAAATGCCGTCACCTTTGCAACGTGCGGCCATATTACCACATTTACGTCGAAGGTCTGTCGGTGATACAATTGGTATGATAGATGGACCCCTTGAACTGGCGGCCCGAGATCAAGCCATCCATCATTGCAATCGTGCCAGACATCGAGTCCAACCACTTCTACCGCAAAAGTGAGCGTGAAGGCTCGCTTTTAATGCGTCAAAGGCTTTCGTCTTACTCAAAGGAACCATGTCCCTTGTCGCTAAAACACGCTTATTTTTTTGTAATATTTGTAATTAGAGCAAATTACGTTTTATTTTGACATATACGTCATTCGTTTTTTTTTTTTTTCATGTACCCCGAAGGGAAGGCTTATAGTATTTCGTCCATATTGCCTAGTCTTACGTCCGTTACGTCGTTCGATTACAAATTTGATTGACAGTTTTTAATTTTTTATGTATTGTATTTGGTCTTTATTTGCCGAAGTCACAGGTCTTAAGTACTTTGTCCCAGGGAACTAAAGGCACATGAGATATTTTTTTTTTCTAATCATTATTGTCACGACTTCCGTTTATATATTACTATACTCTATGGTCACGACTATGTGATGCGCGTTCGCTACGCTCGCATTTTACATTACACAGCCACTTTCTGTCACAAATATCGTCGTTGCTCCGGCGGCCTTCGGCCTACGCTTCTCAAGACGCAAGACTTAGACTGGCTAGCAGGACTCAAGTAAGCCATGGTATAAATTCTTTACTAAAATCTACAAAGTCTCTCCCTTTTTTTATGGTGACACATTTTGACATTGACGGACACTTGATGCAGTGCTGCCAACATATCCATGTGCACAGCTGGCTCCCCATCACATAAATTTTGGAAACCAGCGCCGGCTGCGGAGGCACTTCCTTAATTATATTATATCGAGCAGAATACAACCCAAATCGATCATCAAAGTTTAAATTAACGCAAGCGAAGCCGCGGGCAAATGTTAGTGTAAAATATTCGTAACTTACCGTAACTTAAAATGTTATATACGTCATTATAATTTTTGTTTTCTTATCCATGTATCGAATTATTTACTTATAATTGAATCAATAGTTTATTTTTCAATACACATCCTCGAAAACTGGTTCTTGTCGCACTACGATTAGTTTCAACACGCAATGTATCTCACAAACGTGCGTTTTTTTTTTAAATTTCCAACACGTGTGCGAGAATCAAAATTGCCACAGATAACAGATACTACTACTACTATTTTACTACACTTAGTCCAAATTGGTTCAATGCCTATATAGTCGGAGGTGAATGTTTTTTTTTTTTTTTATATATTAGGCTGTTAAACGGCTTCATACCTTTGCCCAGGGGGGAGACAGTTAGAACATGTACAACTTCAGTGAAGAAAGAGTCGCCATCTACTTTACTTAACCAATAAACTATGTATTTCATAATTAACGATAGATGTCTCTGTTCAATTATGAAAATCAAATAATTAAGTTCTATAATTTAATGAGAATAATTGTTACATTTTTCATCAAAATTATCACGTTTTTATATTTCATGACTGTTTCGTATTATCAATTATACCACAACCTTGTCTCGGAAATCCTTTTTGTCTAACATAAACTGGCAACATCAAATAATGGCCACCGCAACTTGCGCTTACGCTTGAATGTGTTTCGTTAGTCCATCTTATGTTTAATTATTTACAAATTCTCTGTGTAACTGTCAATTCTATTCAAATATGAATGTAGCCAGCGAAATTCTTTCTTGTTTTTTGCAAATAGAAGCTTGTTTACATCGTATAGTTGAGCAAAATGCAATTCGCGAATAAAAAGATGGCTCATATTATAATTCGCAAATTTCATTATGATCAACATACGACATAAACAAAACAGCTGCTATTTGCAAAAAAAACAAGAAAATTTGAATGATCACCTTTATGTAAACAAATATTGACCTATATGAAGGTATACATCCATTCCTATCTACCTCTAGCTACCTATAGAACCTTAGTTCTTGTTAAGAAATCCAGATGGCGCTTCAAATTGGATGCATAAAAATGGCACAAGAGGGCTCTCTTCTCCCTTATTATTATTATACTCTTTGCCTTTGCCTCTCCTTCAACCTGGCGAAAGCAAAGCGCGGAAAAAAAAAAAAGAAAACTAAAATCATAGTTTCATAGGTTAATGACAAAAACATTTTTCGTTATTTTATTTTATTTCTTCAAAAGTGTATTAAAAAACGTCGTTTGATACACGTGGACATTTGTTATTGCAGTTCTCGGTTAGCCTCGCCTACGGCTCCAGTGTTAATTCCGCCTCAAATGCAATTACAAACTTTCTCCCCTTGTATCAAAATGTACTATTTCCAAAATGCATATTTGAGTAGGTATACTGTCAGTCGAACTTTGTGAGGGGTTTATTTCTCATATTTTAATCTTCCAATATGGCTCGTATTAGTTCGAGATTCGAGTGACATTTCAATACCTTCTTATTGTAAATCTCTTTGTGTAAAGCAAAGAGATTACATACCTAATTTTTCGCCGGTGATCTTATTGTTACAGACGAAATTGATAAATAATTATCTCCATTGGGGCCTTTATTCGCATAATATTAGATTCTCAAAATAGCATATTCTCAAAATATTAGCCATGCAGAGGAAAAGGTGGCAGGTTCATAGCGGTATTAGATGTTAATTTGAATAAAAGGCTCGTCTTCTGTTCGAATATTGTATTGGAAGGAGATGGCAAAAAATAGTATGAGCCTGTGCCCCAGAATTTACCTACATTATGTACATAAAATCCACGTCATTTAATAGTAAAGATCTAACAAAAATAAAAAAGGTTAATATTGCTCAGCTGTCGTGGTGCCTTAATTCGCATAATATTAGATTTATTCTCAAAATAGACGAAGTACAATCAAGCACTCAAAACAATGAGAGGTTTTCTTTTTTTAGGAATTAAAAAATAAAATAGTTTCCAAGAACTCTAGATGGCGTTGAACTGACTACGTTACTTGGTGCCAAAGTCAAAACGCTTGGAAAAAAAAAACATTGCGTCACGTCACATACGCTCGTTGACTGACACTTTCGTTTGCTTAAGCTTTCGAATATTTAAACCTAGTTTTCTCGTGGTTTGTTAAAATCAGTTTTTTTATGTTCCGTTCCTTGCAGTAACGTACCAAGTTCAGCGCCATCTATCCAGCGACAAGGGAAGAGCTAAAAAGAATATCCCTCATTGCAACAGTTCGGTTTGTAATATTAAGAATAACATTAAAATCTCAGAGGACCCACTAGTAGGTCTTGGGAGACACATCAGTATTGGGAGATCTACCGGTGGGTCTGCTTGGTGGGTCCTTGAAGACGAAGTGCGAAAGAAAACAATTAAATAATCCTTTATGGGCACCGAGCCTTAGGCCGACGAAGGAGGCCGGGGCGGAGGCCCGGCACTTCGGAGACAGAAGTCAAAGAGTGTTAGAGCGTGTAGAGTTGTTGTGAACGAGCGCTAGTTTACGAACCTATATCTTTGACGAGCAGCGGTGGCCCAGTGGTGGCGGCCCCGACTTACGAACAGTAAGTCGTGGGTTCAAACCCAGACAGGCGCATTACTTTGTGTAATTTATTTCATCACCACTGCTCTCGGTGATCTCTAATGATCTCTAAACGGTGAAGGAAAACATCGTGAGGAAACCGGCATATCCTAGAACCAAGAAATTCGAAGACATGTGACATCTACCAATCCGCACTGGGCCCGCGTGGTGGATTATAGCCCATTCCCTCTCATAGAGAGGAGGCCGTGTCCCAGCAGTGGGAACATTAAGGCTGATGATGATGATGATCTTTGACGAAACTACTAGTCCGAGTGGGCAATTTTATTCTTAATATTACAAACCGAACTGTTGCTATTAAAGAGTAGTTCGGTGCTATATTTCAACCGAACTACTGCTACCATAATGCTACTGAAAAGTTGCACTAGTTCGGTCAACTGGACTAACAAATTGTTTTGAGTGCTAGATTGTACATTGGCTATGACTTTGGCTATTTTGAGAATAAATCTAATATTTTGAAAATCTGCTATTTTGAGAATCTAATATTATGCGAATAAAGGCTTTTATCCACGACTGCTGCGTGCAATATGAACCTTATTTATTTTTGTTATATCTTTACTATTAAATGATGTGGATTTTATATACATAATGTAGGTAAATTCTGGGGCACAGGCTCATACTATTTTTTGCCATCTCTTTCCAATACAATATTCCAACAGAAGACGGGCCTTTTATTCAAATTACCATCTAAAACTGCTATCAACCTGCCACCTTTTCCTCTGCATGGCTTAAATGATCGTGCCAGTTGGAACATGCAGTCTTTATGAACGAAAACGTACAATAACTATCGTGATACAAGATAAGTTAAAACTATGAGGTGAGATAACTTTATTCCAAATGCCAAAAGGCTTATCAAGGAAAGTACAATAGTAAAATAAAACAATAATCATATTAAAATTTAATACGTAACAATAGCATTTTTCTGAAGTTGTCTCATAATACTTGGGGTCAGTCCAACATGGTACTATCTAAACTCCTTGTTTTTTTTATATCCTCACAAAATCCATCCATCTTTTCCTTGGAGTTCCTCTCCCTCTCCATGCAGCAACATTCATTACTCAAAAATGTTACTAAGCAATGATTGTATTACCTACTAATAAAATTAACTAATTTCTTTTAGAATTAGAAGAATGTTTGTATTCTTTTGGGTTCCAATTGATCTTCGGTGTGCTTCCCTTATTTTCTACGGTATTTTCTGGAAGAAAACGTGATTACGATTATATTATAATTATTTGATGAATGAAATGGTGGCAGAACACGGGATACACCTGCATTCTCCCATATAAATGTATGTTGGGCCACAAAAGGGACAAATGAGAGGCAATTGGATGCAGCCACTAAAATGAAAGTACCAAGAAGGATGATTTGCCACGCGAATGAATAGAATAAAAAGTATAAATTTTAAGTAAGCATTTTAATTTAATGTTGTTTACGGAGACGCGGGACGTGAAGCGGCGCGTGCGACGCCGCGTTCAACATCTCGTCCATCGCGGAGATGCATTTCAAGCAAACGCAAATGAAATCGCTTCTCCGTAAACGCTCTCGTACATCGCCATATGTTTGGTGTGGACCACATACATACGCTGCGGCAGGTTATACTGAAGACCGAAGAGTATAACGTGCCTCTCTGTTTAGCGTTTGTGGACTACGAGAAAGCCTTCGATTCGATCGAGATCTGGGCTGTACTGCAGTCTCTCCAACGGTGCCAAATCGACTACCGGTACATCGAGGTGTTGAAGTGTTTGCAAAAACGCCATGTCAGTCCGACTTCTGGACCAAGCCTCGGAACTTATTCTTCTGCAGCGAAGAGACGACATATCTCCAAAACTGTTCATCGCTGCACTGGAGGATGTCTTTACTTTACTTTACTGGAAAGGGCAAAGCATCAACGTTAATGGCGAGTACATCACTCACCTTCGGTTTGCCGATGATAATATAGTGGTCATGGCTGAGACCATGGAGGACCTCAATACTATGCTCGATGACCTCAGTTGAGCTTCCTAAGAGTGGGTTTTAAAATGAACATGGACAAAACCAAAGTCATGTTGAATGCCCATGTAACACTCACTCCTATCAAGATCGGAGACACTACACTCGAGGCTGTAGACGATTATGTGTACCTGGGACAAACGGTCCAGGCTGGGCAGCGTTCGGGAAGCTGCGCGGTATCTTCTCGTCCAACTTACCGCAGTGTCTCAAGACGAAAGTCTATGACCAGTGTGTGTTACCACTGTTGCCAGTGATTACGTACGGGACCGAAATGTGGTCACTCACAATGATCCTTATCAGGAGGCTTAAAGTCACCCAAAGGGCAATGGAGAGGGCTATGCTCGGAGTTTCCTTGCGTGATCGAATCAGAAATGAAGATATCCGCAAGAAAACCAAGGTCACCGACGTAGCCCGAAGAGTTGCCAAACTTAAGTGGCAGTGGGCAGGCCACATTGCTCGCAGAACGGATGGCCGATGGGGCTGAAACGTTCTGGAGTGGCGACCGCGAACCGGAAGACCATGCGTTAGACGACCTCCCACTAGGTGGACCGATGACCTTGAAGGTTGCGGGAATCCATTGGATGCGAGTCGCATGGGACTGGTCAATGTGGCGACACTTGGGGGAAGGTCTATGTCCAGCAGTGGACGTCTTTCGGCTGAAATGATGATTTTACTGTCCTAATTTAATAGTGCTATGTAAGTGATGGCACCGATGGCCTGAAACACAGGTTCAAATAAACATAGATCGGGCAGGTAGCTCGTTACCAAACATATGAATTAAACATTATCATTACTTGCACCTGTTGAATACACTTTAGTTATAGTTTACTTATAAGTACTAATTATACCATTGTATGATATAAATAATACTACTGTGCTATTCTATTCAATGCTATTATAAATACCCGGTAATGTTTTGGGTATTTCTACTGAGTAAACGGGTGGAGGCCGTGGTGCTACGCAGAGTTCCAGCCTAAAACTCTTCAGTTCCGTAGCCGTTGGCATCAAATGACAACATGGAGCCGTTTTGAACTTGCTGGCTACCAAGCGTCCTATCTTCAGTACTGCCTGCCAATAGTAGGAATGATTAGCATTAATTACTAAAGTTTATACCCTATGAAGAATGAATATTAGGAGACAGCTAGACGTGCTGATTTCATTTATAAGGGATTAGCCTACAATTAAGATCAAGAAAGGTATAAAGGCCTCTGTCCTGCTAAAGCAAAAAAGGCTTATAACATAAAATACAGGGTGGAATTTTGTAATGCCACCTGGAGGGAAAGTACTCTTAATACTGCAGATAGAAAATTTTACTCAAAGGAAACATTCCTTTATTTTTGAATAGAAAGCAAACTGCATTCAAAGATTTTCGAAAATTCTCTTCTCCCACACCCGGAAATCGAACCGGCTAAAATCTGAAAAAATATACCCTGTACTTTTATTGCCACGATCGATCGATCGTTAGGGTCAATAATAAGGATGAAATCTCTCTAACAAACATGATAAATTAAATGAAAGGAAAACCAGGAAATCTTAAATTAATTTAATTATTTACAAAAAATGGTAAACTAACTAATTAGTTGCTCGAAACGGGCTCCATTCTCTTGGATACACAAATTTATTCTTTTAACGAATTCATTTCTAGTAACCTTTAATAAAGTGTTGTGGTGAATATTATAAATGGTATTCTGAACTTCAACTCTCAACTCGTTGTCACTCACATAAGATTTCATGTAAATTTGATTTTTGATTTTTTGGGTGAGATCTGGCGATCTCGCAGGCCATCTGATTGTGCCGTTTGTACCAATCCAGGTATTAAAATGGCTATTAATGTAGGCAGTAGTGATTCTGCTGTTATGTGCTGGAGCACCATCTTGCTGTAGAATTATTTGGTTTCGCTCTTCCTCGGGGAAACCATTTAACTCGTTTCTTAAGAGATCCAGTATTTCAATATACTTGACAGTGTTTAAATGACCTTCGTGCACGTGGACTAACACTACATTATTTCTCATAATTCCGCACCAAAAGTTGAAAGAAAATCTTACTTGATTGTTAGTTCCATGAACACGAACAGGATTCACTCGAGACCAATAATGGTTATTGCGGCGATTGTACATGCCATTATTGCTGAAGTTGGTTTCGTCAGACCATACAATGTTACTCAAAAAATTAGGGTTTCGGTCAATTTCTCCAAGCATGTTTTCACAAAATTGTAATCGTCTCTCACGATCCCCAATATGCAATTTTCGCACCAACCGACCTTCACGATAGCATTTATACTTATACTTTTTCAGCACTTTAAGTACGCGAGTGTGGGTTGTTCCTAATTCATCGGCAGCATCTCTACTTGAAGCCTTGAAATGATTCAAAGTATGTTAAAACATCTAGTTCAAAATCGAAATAGTTTTGCTGAATAGTTTGCCGTCTCTTCTTGAAACCACCCGTATTCTTTAAATTTTCTACCATTCTTTTCAATACGAACCGAGTTGGTGCCTGTCGGTCTTGATATCTCTCTCCATACCACCGCAGAGCTAGATTCACGTTTTTGTTATTTAAAAAATAAGCTTCCATTAAATCAAACTGTTCTTGATAATCCATTTTCACCGTGAGACAAAATGTGAAATGAGTTGTAAAAACAATCAAATGTGAATAACAACTGTGACAATCTAATTTTCAAATTATAATCTAACATTCCATATTTAAATTACCTCATACACGCAGCTACGAGTATGTCGCAAAAGAGTCTGCATTACAAAAGATGGATGTTAGTTAAAGAGCTTTAACTTGACTCATTGAATTTGTAACTTCAAATTTCCTGGTTTTCCTTTCATTTAATTTATCATGTTTGTTAGAGAGATTTCATCCTTATAATTGACCCTAACGATCGATGCAATAAAAGTACAGGGTATAATTTTTTCAGATTTTAGCCGGTTCGATTCCCGGGTGTGGGAGAAGAGAATTTTCGAAAATCTTTGAATGCAGTTTGCTTTCTATTCAAAAATAAAGGAATGTTTCCTTTGAGTAAAATTTTCTATCTGCAGTATTAGGAGTACTTTCCCTCCAGGTGGCATTACAAAATTCCACCCTGTATATAACATTTACAGAAAACACACATTATGTCAAGCTCACCGGCAAGGCTGCTAGTAAATGACTTGAAATACTCACAGATCGAGTAGGTAGCGGTAATGCTGGGCGGACGTAAATAGGTGTCAAAGTTAATAAAACAGATAACGGCACGAACATCTTTATGATATTGAAAGGCATCGCAGCCAGTAGTAATTCTGAAGAGAAATATATAATTATTTTACATACACATGAAAATTGTAAATAAAACAAAGGTCCATTTTTACTGACCAGGGTACAATCGGCAACTGTACTTCGCGGAAGTCGAGAAAACGGGCTTCACAGTGGGATAAAAGTCTTCTGTCCGTTCCCAAACTCGCAAAATCTGTCCCTCCTTTGGACCTTCCACGTACACCATCACAGTTTCTCCTATATCCAATGCGAATCCCGTCAACAAACCTGCTTTACTCTGTGTTTGCATTACTAACTCGTTTATTTCAGTGATTTGACGTAATAGTTTCATTATAGCTTCACGATCACTAATAAGACAGTATAATCTAGAATATCTTTCAGCGTTTGACTTAGGTTTACAACCAACGAGACCCATAGATACTTCTATCATCATTTGTGCCTCCAGGATAACGCCTGGTTGAATAAATAAGTCAGATTTAACTTTCGCTCTTATTGCATTTACATCGTTTGTACAAATTTCTTCGCGATCCAGTGGCACAACAGATGTTTGAGGGGGATACAACGGAAACTCTCCTTTGACGAATCCATTAATTTTAGTTAATGCTCTTGCATCAATCTGGGTATGTGCAATAAGAATATCTACAGCTTGATTAGGTATAGGTGGTGGAACGCCTCTGCCAACATCACGATCAGCTTTTTCGTAACCAAAAAATGTCATGGTCTTAATTTCCGGTGGAGGTATCCTGATTCCACGGACCTGTAAATCACAAGTTACACTTAAACGTACATATAAACTGATAATACAATTGTCAGGAAACGAAATAGTCAGTAATTAAAAATAATAGATAGAATACACAGTCATAAATGACCAAATTAAATACTAGTTGTGTTGTATTCAGCTTCCCAGTATTGATGAGTTCAATCTTTATCTGGTTGAGAGAAGTGAAATGTCAATCAAGAAGAGTGGTATGCGATTGGAGATATCTACGATCAGCAGTAGTCTACTATGAGATGATAACGATGCATACTTACATGAACTCACGCCTTTTTTCCATTTAGGTAGGCAGACATCACAGAACGCCACTTGCTACGGTCATATACTCCTTTTGCCTCGTCCAAGTTCATACTTCTGGTCATACTGAGCTGATAACGATGAATTATCGTAAGTAAATAAATTACCTCTACTCGAAAGGGCTGATCCAAGAACGTAGCCATTAGATCCGATGCCGCAGCACAAGACAGTGGTACTGAGTGATGATCATTGAAATTAACCTCAGTTCCAGGTTCATTTGTTAATAAGGACTGTTTCTCTGAATTCCATTCTTCTTCTCTGATCTTCCATCTTGTATAAATGTGTGTAAATCTGTAACATAGGCAGTTTCGGTTGCACCAAAGGATGAAGACGATTCCGATATGAATTCAATTTCACTTGTTCACCCCGTCATTGCTATATTCTTTTTGTTCTGTACCATCGATGGGAACCCGTGTAGTTGCGGAAATATGAGGGTTCAAAGTTCCATCTTTTTCATGAGTTTGTTTAACGAGAGTTTTTAATGTTACAACTTTACTTTAAATTTCTCCATCACCCCCTTTTTTTTTTTTGGATGGGAAATCATCAAATGACTTCTCCCGCTCTGGGCGGAGCAGGAGGGAGTGTCAGACTTTTACTGACTAAAACCCATCCATGTTCCTTCATCGCCCTTTGTGTTCCGGGGCCACGGTATCTCTTTCGAACAGTCCCGCAACCCCGGCCTCCATCACTCCCTAACATACTTATTCAATGCATCCATCAGCCAAGACACCAAGCATGAGCTACCAAGCATGAAATACTATGTCGGGTTAAACCGAGAAAATTACCTATTTTGATTCAAATATTTTATTGGAATTTCCGTAAGATTGCACACATTTACAAAGAAAGTCGGGAAGTCGTCTTCCGAAGGCAGATTAGTGCAGCTAATCAATGCTTTCACTTCTCCGAGCTGTGTAGGGCACTCCCCTGTTGTTACAAATGGAGTTACTCTTCCAATACCTAAAATTAATATTTGTATTATTTTAAATCGCTCTACGCAAAGTCTAAATTATAATATTCTGCGAACACAAACAAACAACACTTGTATTAATTTAATTTAATCTGTTCTTGGTATTTTTATTAATTTAAATATTCAATTTAAACATTAATAATGTTCGCTGGGAGGTATTTTTTTATATTTATAAAATCATTTACCCGTTACTGGCTATCAACCCGCTATCAACGCACAGCTCAAACAAAATGGCATACAGATGGCTATTATGACGTAGACATCTACTAAGAAAACATATTGGAAGATTCCACCCCTAAGCGGGTGAAATAGGAGTTGAAAGTTTGTATGTCACCGGGCGAAGCTGGTTCAGGTCGACTAGTTCCGCATAGGTTTTGAGGCACTCGAAGAGTCTTAGAACAAAATGTAATAATTGAGTAGGTTGACTAAGTATACAACTACATATTGATTTGAGACCTTCAAGTCTCGTTGTGTCGGTGTGTCGACGTACCGTTTTGTTGACGTGTGTGACGTCACTAACTTTTTAAAAAACGTCATCAAATGTTGTAATTTAAATAAACTTGACCTGCCAAGATCCAATCACCGGACAAAGTGATTTCGTAATTATTTTTTTGTGGAATAGACATTTTTCTGGGTTGTTCTTTATTTGAAAGTTTGCTTTTTTCGTAGCGTATTTCCACCGCTTCGACATCTCCCTTCTTCCGGTAGCGAGGATTTAAGATGACATCTTGGACTTGGTAAATCACTGCGTCTTGATGCCTTACATCTGTAATGTGAGACCAGTTTCATGAAACATTTTGGACAACGATCTGTAATTACTTAACAATGATGCGCACAGTTTAGTTCTAAGTACAGTGTTTATTTGTTCAAACATTAATTGAAAACATTTCAATTGGCGATATTCTTTGCATTGCAATGTACTGAATGTTGTGATGGATGTCTGGAGTGGCAAGAATATCTGTATATTGGTAAAATTGGCAGAGGAATTAATAACGGGATTGTTTCGCTTAGTACGGTCGAACAAGCTATTTATTAAACAGTTTAACCGACAAATTACATTGTAAAATGTAAACCAAATAGCTTGTTTGACCGTACCTAGGTATGGGCATGTGATGGGAAGAGATGAAACGCATGTGATTAAAATAATTATAAATGAAGATGGAGGGGAAGGTCAAAGAAAAGATGGAGGTATTGTGTGGGAAATAATAAATGAAAGAAAAGTAAGAGATCGATAACGTGACAAATGGGAAAGGATTGAAAAAAAAACGTGTTTCGCCATCCACAAGTAGTGTGGGGCGCAGAGGGTGACGGTCGAAATATAACACATCCCGATTAAAGTTCTTCGAGTGGAAAACACACACTTCCTGATTTGAGGTGAACAAAATAACCATTATCATCGTAAATCACTAAATAGAATTACAATGATTTACCTTCAACTGGATACGGCGTCTCCAACAGTCCATCCATAATCGAGGACGGGATATAATTCACAACGCAAAACCATATCATGTCTTCAATATACTTCTCTAGAGGAGCATCCGCCTCTATAACTAGCGCGAACTGTCGACGTTCACCGAACCGCAAAGGAGGCAAGTACACTTCAGTTTTCTCGGATTTGGAACTGAAGCAAAGTGAAAATGCATTTTTTTTTTATTAGAAATTCTTTAAAAACCGCATTCATTATTGTTCCCTAGATAAATCATGCGTTCTAAATATAGGGCGGTAGCTAGGTACTCTACGGTTAGGGCAACTCTGCGTTATTTCTTTTCCATACACAATATAAAATTTTGCAAACTGTTTTCATACTTAAACTTAGAGCTAAGCGTTCCAGCTCCGGAAGATGGGACTACTGTTGCCACGAAGTTGCGCAGCTGTGTCACTCTAACAGGAATAATGTGACGTATCGAGAACGTCAGCCATCTTCTCTCTAGAAACTGCCAAGTTCTAACCCAACCGCTGTTGTTTCCCGAGAACACCTGAAGAATCATGAAAATACACACAGATACTGTAAAAAATCGTATAGCCTACTATAATATTTTATCAAATGTATTTAAGTAAGTATCTCAAAGAAGCAATGGACAGCCATTATAATATGACAAAAAAATAGTGATCTAAGAGATAGGTATAAAGATGACGACCAAGGGGTCATCCCCCCTCGAAAGAAGAAAACACGCGAGCGCAACAAACTCAACCCAAACAAATATATTGGGATAAGAACAAGGCCATGATTGTGTTCAGATCATTTACCGCCCGATATCAACACCGTACCTATTCATCCCTTTAGATTCCATTCCCCCAATAAACGGTTAAGAAGTGCACAGAGCACTTACTATTATGCGCTAAGAAGTACTGGGTCAGATAGAATTACCACGGAAGCGCATAAAATCGGCTCTACCACTATGCTACCCCATCTTGCCAACCTGCTGAACACCATATTTCCTCATATGACCTCTTTGTACCTACAGCACCTACCCAACGCATTTTCTATAGCATCTATACAAAATTGTAATAATTTATTTATCTATTGAAACGCGTGTGGCAAAAATTTTAGCTAAAATATTTTTTACTGAATGCATAATTATGATAGTACGAGTATATATATACGATATACGGTACATAACAAAAAAATCTTTATTGTTTTTATTTTGTCTGTCTGTCTATCTGTTTTTTAATTTTGACGGGACTGTTACTGCCAGATAGCTGATGTCTTATATGGAGCACCTTAGGCTAAGAAAGAGAAAATTAAAATCCTTGAAAGGTTAAAAAAGTCCGATTCAAATAGGGAAGTAAAATTTTATAATAATTTCACGCATACGAATGTCGCGGGAATAGATATAATAAAGAAGGAGATATGCCCGCTAGACGAAAATGTATCGGAACCCTGTGTCTCCACTCATGGGCGTGCGCTACGAAGAGACAAAGCCTACCCTACCAACTGGGGCAATTATTATAACTAATGAACTATGTAATAAAATAACACTTTGTACAAAATATTAAAAAAAAGTTCAAACTCCTGTTCGAATACTTAGAGCAATTATTCGCGCCCGTGTTACGTAACTAACACTGTACTGGAAGATGCTACGAACCTCGACGCTCACCCGCCGGACGCATCTTATAGGCAAATAGTTTGCTGGCCTAAAACCCATTGATACGCACACAGCGGCACATTGGTGCATATTTTCGTGTGTATGAACCGCACACATGTATAGATTGCAGCCATTTTTGGGCGGTAACTCCTGCGAGTGTAGCTGGGCTATGATTGGCTGCTACAACAGAAGGCCAGGATTTAAGGTGGATGTTCTTTAGCCCGCGTAATTCAAATTTCCTTACGTTTTTTGCAATTTTCAGGCCAGTGCTAGTGTGTATGTTGATTAAAATAATGATTCCTGGGGGTTATTGGCGCGTATTATTATTATAATAATTAATAATATTATTGATATTATATTTTTCTTCATGGGTGTCGTTTTCGTGGTTTTTGGGATTGGTTATAATGAAAATGAGGTCAAAATGAAAATCCAAGATGGCGCCGACGAAAATTTTCAGTTTTTTCTTCATGGGTGTCATTTTCGTGGTTTTTGTGGTCGGTGATGATGAAAATGAGGTCAAAATGAAAATCCAAGATGGCGCAGACGAATATTTTCAGTTTTTTCTTCATGGGTGTCATTTACGTGGTTTTTGTGGTCGCTGATGATGAAAATGAGGTCAAAATGAAAATCCAAGATGGCGCCAATGAAAATTTACAATTTTTTCTTCATGGGTGTCGTTTTCGAGGATTTTGGGGTCGCTGATAATGAAAATGAGGTCAAAATGAAAATCCAAAATGGCATCGACGAAAATTTTCGGTTTTTTCTTCATGGGTGTCGTTTTCGAAAATCCAAAATGGCGCAGACGAACATTTCTGCACGCCACTGTCTCCACTTTGCCCCTACCACACGGCTCCTACTACACATGCAGTTCAGTAAAACAATAGATACGCAGTCGCGCACACACCCGCATTTCTTGAAACTGAACGTACTACACAATCAATTATAAACCTTATGACATCAAACACAGCGTGTATTTACCATGCACCGTACAATTTACCCACACAAAAACATCAGTCGCTATCGTTGTGCTGTGCAAAAGCATATAATTATGCTTTTGCACAGCACAACGTCAACCACAAGCGTACCTTAAATCGGAAAGTTATCAAATCTTCCATTTATTATAACAGGAAAAAAAAATGTCCAGAATATAATATTATAATAAAAATAAACATTATGTAGCAAAAAAATATATTATTAAGTAAATTAAAACAATGAAATATCCGGTTACGTTGGTTTAGGCTGTCATGGCTTATTGAAACAGTAGTTAGTAGCACGAAGATAAGGCATAATATACGATAATTCAAAGCCAAAAACACTCCACCGATTTAACCTGAAATTTAATTAACTTACTTTACGAAAGTTGATTACGCATTTCTCTACTATGCTGTAAAATAATCAAAATACATAAAAAAACATTACTTGACATCGATCTGCCAACCGGGTTAAAACGGTTGACAAATTGAAAAATAAAACTAAAATAGCAATATTTAATTCGTCAATCGACATTGTCGATAGCCTACGTTAGTGGATCTGCACAAGCAAATCACTAACTCGTCGCAAGAAGCAGCGGCCGTACCACGTGATTCATCCGCTCATTGAAATGTCGTTTTGTGATTTTTACATTACTTGTTTAGTCACTTAGCGACAAATATAGGTAGTGGATAAGGAGTAATGTATTTATTGCAAAAATAGTACAATCGCTGTGATAGTTGAAAACAAAAATAACATAGTAAAAGCAAGAAATATTTTACGATTTGTTGGTTTTCATGATTTTAAAGACAAATATAATAAAATACTTGTACTTACGTATGATAAGTAATTCCGTGATCAACAAAGTTTAGGTTTATGCTTCGGTTTTTACAAAAAAAACCCTGAACAACACGGAATTGCTAGTTGTCACGATCGCGGTCGAAAGCACACTAGTTCGTGGAGACAGCCATTTGCTTATGACATGGCCTGTAGGGCATGTCGCGCGGATACCAACACGCGCCCTTGCCACTTCTACTGTTTTTTTATATTTCTGTGGTCGCGGGCAACCGCTAGTTTTTAACCGACTTCCAAAAAGTAATTCGTCTGTTTTTTTTTTTGTGTTTAGGTTCAGCCTTTTTTTCGCCAATTGTGTACCGATTTCGATGATTCTTTTTTTGTTTGGAAGAAAATTACTTCGCAGTGGTCCTGTTTAAATTTGGTGAAGATCTGATGGTGATCTACGGAGATATACAATGGAACTCAGCCAGCCAGCTCAGACAGCAAATCGGTCGTGATTGCTGCAATCGCTTAGATGTTTGTTGTTTGCACAACATCATAATAACATATCATCACGCCTGTATGCTCTGAGGGGGTATGCAGATACCCAGTACAGTACACCCACATTTCGACAGTTAGGTATGTTAGGTTCCATTTTATTGGGGATAAGCATATTACCATGACATGTATTGTTAACAATATGAAATAAATGACTGCCTCGTTGGTCTAGTGGTGGCGACTACTCAGCATGAGGCCCTGGGTTCGATTCCAAGGTCGGGCAAAGTGTTATTGGGTTTTTCCATCAGGAATTTCTCAGTAGCAGCCACGGAGTCTAGATTTGCGCCAGCGCTCGCCCCCTATTACATGGGACTTTAACATAACTGGCGAAATGTGGGTGTAAGTATTACTATTGGGTACACCTCAGCCCAACTCTTCGCGGATTACAGGCGTGTTATTATTTGTTATGTTAAAATAAATGTATAGCTAATATTTGAATAGGACAATGATTACAACTAAAAATGGAAAAATAAAAATCTTTTTTGTGTATATTAGTAATATTTATGTATAAAAAGTTTTTATACATAAATATTATCAACACTACACCATTTGCCGTCACCTTCGCAACATGTGACCATATAACCGTATTTACTTCAAACGTATATCCTGGAAACAATTGGTATAAAAGTCTGACTTCTCGTAGTGGCGGCCCGAGGTCAATCCACCCTTCATTACAATCGTGCCAGACATCGAGTCCAACCACTTCTAGCACAAAAGTGAGCGTGAAGGCACTTGAGCAGGCTACAGGTGTAGGATTTAGATCTCCTTTCGATGCCTTGGCTTTAGAAGTCATTGGAAGCTTGTTCCCATAAAATATAGGTTCCTACGTACAAAAAATGTTTCTAACAAGTTTTTAATAAATTATCATCAAAGAGTACACTAGATAAACCAAAGGTGACACCAGTAATAAATATGGTGAGGTGATGTAGGTGACATTATTTTGACATCGTTCGGTTGATTAAAAACTGTTGTCTTTGCTGAGGTTTCAATAAAAAAATTAAACACTCCTTTTCAAGTTGCCTCCTTCCATCCTGCTGATTAAATGGAACATAATTACAAAATTAGCACCTACAGTAATTTAATCTTCACAGTCCTCATATTCTCCTTGGATTATTATTGATAATTATCCTGTTGGCAGAGTGGATTTAACTATATTATTAAGACTTCGATCGGGACATATACCTCTTAATAAAAAAATATCATCCCCTGCTTGCGATATATGTATTAAGGAGGAAGGCACATACCACATTTTGATGGGATGTGTTCGGAATCAGTTGTTAAGATCTCAAATTGGTATACACAATATAAATTATTATTTATCTAACCCTATAACTATCAGAAAAAAAACCCTTATAATATAAATACTTATGAGTAAGTCCGCTTTGAAGAAAGGGCCCAGAACATAGTTCCGATTGATAATGTTTATTGTTTTTTAATACAGTTGCTCAAAAAGTGGTGTATTGCAGGGACGTATGCGTTCGGGATGTGGGCTATTACATACTAGTGCTTTTTTTTACCTTTCCCGAACTCGTATATAAGCAGAGTTTTTTTTTCTTCACCCATTTTGGTAGGCAAAGGGAACTATCCATACAGCTTAGTCTTCAGTAGATTTTTTTATTGTTATGAAATGTAAATGAAATTTAATGAGATGAAATGAAATGAAACCTAACCTAACTCATTCAATTAAATCATTAAATCTGATATTGAAACAAATTTGTAGCTTCTTTTTAAAAATATACATATTTGTATGAATCACAAAAACTCTTTAGTAAAAACTTCATGGTTGGTTTTTCTTTTTAATAGACATTATTTTGACAGTTGGGAAAGAAAACGCACTGGTTCGGGAAAGGTAAAAAAAAGCACTAGTATGTAATAGCCCACATCCCGAACGCTATACGTCCCTGCAATACACCACTTTTTGAGCAACTGTATTAAAAAAAAAACATTAAATCTATTGGAACTCCGGAAATATTTTCCCATATAGGTACCTAGAAAAGTAAGGTACACAATTTTTTTTTTCGCTATTGCAATGGGTTCGCGCAAGCGTCCTTCTCGAAAATGTCTTTCGCGCCAAAATCCCAGATCCCTTTGTGTCTGTTCGTCTCGAAATTTTTGTCGCTGGCTGTAGGTACATTGTAGGTACATATTTATGCGTCGGACGAGTTGGGAATGAGACGAAATAGAACATGAAACGAGTTAGGAAATTGACCAGCTGCCAAGGCGACGTATTAGTGAATGTGACTTATTAGGGATAGGGGATAGCGACGAACTAATGTGACGAGTGGTCATCACATCCAATTTTAGGATTCTTCAATTTTTAATTTAGTTACATTAAGGTGGTACACCTTAAAACGGCCATTTTCAATAACTTACTAATAGGTAACGGAAGGTTGCTATCTCTGTCTGTTTGTCATTTCGGTTACGGGCCGCTATAAACAAAACGTCACAGAAAATCTTTTTTTGATTTTTTTAAGAATCAAATGACAGGTACTTAGGTGACGCGGATAGGATATTTCATGCTAACTTTGTTTATAGAAACATCGATAGCTACGAGACGTACACACATCAACACGGTCTAGGGATATTTCATACTCAATTAAATAACTCGAAAAGTACCGGCCGCATTGGAATCTTTTATACACCGATTTGTTTGTAATTTATCTCAGACTAATTGCAAATTCAAATTTTTGAAAATTCTTTTGTTTCGGTGGCCTAAAAATGTCTTGATGTATAGGAGAGGGAATTTTCATTTGTGCGAAATTTAGAAAACAATACGAATTACGTTTAGTTACAGTTTTTTTTCATTTTTAAACGAAAGATAAAGTTAAAATTGAGGTATTGTAGCCATGCAACGCCGACATTTGACGAGGGCGGAGATGTTACGAGCTGTGGGAATGCTGGAAGCTGGATTTGTTCAGCGTAATGTTGCTGAGGCCATAGGGACCCATCAAAATGTAATTTCAAGATTGTGGACACGCTATCGTGCCACAGGTGAAGTAGCGGAGAGGCACCGGGGGCCAAGTCGCATCACTACCCCCAGACAAGACCGATTTTTGCAAATTACTGCGCGAGCACAACCAAATGCAACGGCGACTCAATTGGTCCAAAGGCTGCGAGTAGAACACCAAGTGCTTGTGAGTGACCAAACTGTAAGAAGGCGACTGCATGAAAGCAATCTACGCTCTCGTAGACCACTCCGGGTCCCACCTTTACGGAGAGGCAATCGTGGACGACGATTAGAATGGGTTCGGAACCACGTGGACTGGGGCCGTGACCAATGGTCCAATGTGCTGTTCACGGATGAATCCAGGTTCGGCTTCCATCCAGATTCGCGAAGGACGCATGTTTGGCGAGTTCCTGGACGATGGAGCCGTCTCCAGAACCCTCAGGAAGTTCACCCATACCAAGGAGGAACAATTATGGTTTGGGCAGGAATTCGTCTTGGAGGACGGACGGATCTCGTTTGGGTGCGGGGCAATATGACGGCAGAACGATACGTCCAACAGGTGCTGGGGCCCGTAATGTTGCCCCACAGAACACAAATGGGGCAAGATTTCCTGCTCATGCACGACAATGCCCGGGCACACACGGCGAGAACGGTAGCAGCTTGGTTACATACACATAATGTTAGGGCCTTAGACTAGCCTGCTCAATCGCCAGATCTAAATCCCATTGAGCATGCGTGGGATATGCTGCAAAGAAGAGCTCTGGAGGAAGTTCCTGAAAATCTGGCTACAGAAGATCAACTTTATGCGCACCTCAGAAGGACATGGGACAATATTCCGCAGCAAGACATTGACAACCTTGTTCTGAGCATGCCGAATCGTTGCCGATGTGTTATGAACATCATGGGCGCTTTCTCAGACTACTAACTTCAAGTTTATAAACACAAATTAAATGATTTTTCTATTTTTTTCAGTTTTTACTCACAAATTAAAAGTTCATTCATATACGGTTTCCGTCTATGCTTCATTTTTTTTCCATAAAATCCTGAAATTTTAATCTATACCTTAACCATTATTAAAAAATGGTAGAATATTAAATAACGTATCTTTTAAATATATACATGTCACATAAATAATTAACACATTGATAGTAATTCGCTTTTTTAAAAATATCCCTAGACCGTGTTGATGTGTGTATGTTAATTAACAATATTCGTAAAGTTGTAGAAAACGGCCTAAATGAACAACTAGGCCGGTAAGTAGGTATCTAACTACAGAAAATGAAATCACGGGGCCTAAAATGCCACTTTAGCAGAATCATAATATAGTGTTGAACAATACATAGGTATTTTATCTACACCTATGCTATAAATCTTCTATAAAAGTATCTAAAACAGTTCGTTTATTGCCAAAATTAAAACAACCAGTGTCATATTAACCATAATGCTCAGAACAATAACTAAAGCAGCTTTAGTTATTGTTCTGATCATCCAAACGGGTGTTATAATGTTGTACTAAATTTCAATAAGTAACTCATTTCTAAAAAAGAGCATGCAAAATTGTCATTCACGCGCGTTCACCACAGAGCGCCGTAACAGCCGTAATTTAAAAAAAAAACTATAGAAAAATTCGAATTTACGTCGTATCCCGCCATTCTTGTACGATATTAGTATTGCATTATGTAGGTACTTTGTTTACAAAAATGAGTAGGTACCTACCTAATACAAACTTTGGTAACACACCAGATATTGCTAATGCCGCAAAGAACATTTTCAAACAAATTATTAGGTACCAGAAAAGTCGAGAAAACAATGTGAAAAGGCGTACAAAGATTTTATTTATTGGAAAATATCAAAAAGTAGTACAATTACATTAATAAAGAGTACTACATTATTAAACTAGCTGATGCCGGCGGCTTCGCCCGCGTGGATGTCGGTTATCGCGAGCAAAAGTAATCATGAAATTTTGATCCTGTTCCCCTATTTTAGGGATAAAAAGTAGCCTATGTCTTATTCCATCTCTGTAGGTACCAAATTTCAGCCAGATCCGTTCATCCGTTAGAGCCTGATTGAATATGATTGATAATTCGATTTATTTTATCCAACAATTTGGTATGGCAATCTTACCCTATGTGATGGTTCGGGAATGGAATAAGGTGCTGACAAGTTTCATGGAATAGCTCTCAAAATCAAGTTAGATCCATCACTCCAATGAGAACTTTTCTTTTTGTTGAGTATTTAAAAAAAAAGTAGTTTCCAAGAACTCGGTAGATGGCGTTGAACTGACTACGTTGCTAGGTGCCAAAGCCAAAACGCTTGGAAAAAAAACATTGCATCACGTCACATATGCTCGTCGACTGTCACTTTAGTTTGCGCTTCCGAATATAACCATTACATCCAAGTCATACTAATATCTAATCTGTGATCCAAGTGAAATAATATGACGTTCCGTTCATTGTAGTAACTTACCAAGTCCTGCGCCATCTATCCAGCGACTAGGGAAGAGTTAATGTATGCATTAAGACTTTTTTTTTGTTTCATAGCAGAAACTTGTTTTTTTAAACTATATTATTGTTAACTTTCATGAAAATCCGTTCTGTAGTTATTGTGTGAAAGTGTACAGCGGCGTCCACACTAGAGCCGCCCGGCTCGGCCTCACGGAGCCGCGCGGCTCTAGTGGGGACGCCGCTTATGCCATCTATCCATTGTTGTGGGGACCCACTGGACTCAGTGGTAAAAACCTACGTTTCTTTCTTTTCTACCTACGTTTCGCAGGTCGTAGGTTTGGATTTGGACCAAGACAAACATGTTACTCTGCTTTGTTGAGTTTACCAATTATTTAGCCTGATCTCAAAACAGTGCAAAAAAATAAAAACAAAAATTTATGAGAATATGATGTCACGAAAACACGCATTATGCTCACTCCGCCATCTCTTATATAAAAAGGTGTCTTTAAGGTAGGTACAAATATGTATACAAGCGGGCCTGAAGTGACCGCTTTATCAGAATCGTTCAAATCGAATCACGTTAAAAAATTTAAATTCTTAAAATGTCACGTTAATTTAAAATTCACGTTATAAATTTAAAATTCTTAAAATGGAAAGTCCATTTTATGAATTTTAAATTTTTAACGTGAATCATATTGACAATGGTTACGATTTTAAAGTCCAGTAGAAGAATTTAGCCTATTTACCAAGATGATAAATTAGCGTGTAAATCCTATTGTTATTAAATCAAAATGTTTTTCGCATCAGTTTATATTATAGTTTAATCGTGGATCTACTCACGATGCTATAGCCATTTACTAGCTATTGTCGGTTAAAAAGAGATTTAGTCGTATTCTAGAAGCGTCAAGATGCAAAGCAGCATCATTTTACGAGATTTAACTTGCGATTTATGTTACATGAAAATCTTAAAATTAAAATTTAAGCGATAAAAATTGCACTATTTCAGTTCACGCGGCCTTAGTCGAGTGAATAGTTTTTCCGAAATCGGATTAGAACATCTCTACAATGTTTAAAAAGTGAGGTTAACTTATGTCAAAAACAAAAAAAAATAAAAAACCGGTGTTTATTTACAAATAGTTTCTCGTTTCAAAATACGAAAATGTGGTCTTGGAAATTAAGCAAATGTGTTTTAGAAAAAGCTGGGTATGTAACGCGGACGCTATATATTTAAATTTACTTTGAAATAATGTATCTGATTTATTGTCATTCATTGAAACTTACAGGAATACAGCATTACCTCAATGGGGTTTCCTGATGTCCTCACGATCCTTACAAAGCAACGAATTGTCTAAACAGACTAACACAACTGGCGTGGTCGCTACGCAGTCGTCTCCTTCAACGGTCGATGCCGCCGATGTGGAATTCTTTTCAAAACAAATGGACCACTGGTGGGATCCTGATGGGAAAATGGCTTTGCTACACAGCATGAATGTAATAAGGTAAGACTTTAATATATATACCTTAAAATCATTATTAGGGTCTTTAAATAAACAAGAGTTAAGGAAAAGGCATAATCTGCTAATTCTTTCCCCACTATCTTGGGTTCGACCTTGTATTGTATTGTATAACGGGCTGGTGTCTCCAACTCCACGTCAAAGCGCGAATTTTGCGTACGGGTGGGAAATTCATTCGATCTACCCCAACTGCACGAGAAAGGCTAACTGTGCCTTGATGTTTCTCACAATCTTGCAGAGAGTACCTGGGTTACCAAAGTACTTTGCCCTGTATGTTGCACCCGCTGGGCAGTGCAGAAGCACATGGGCTGTTGTCTCGTCTTCCTCCATGCAGGCACAGCACAGGGGGCTGTCTATGACTCCTATGATAAAGAAGTGTTTATTAAAAGAGCCGTGTCCAGTAATGGCGGCAGTAACTGTGCGCAGCTGCGGTTTGGTCAGCCGAAGCGCGCGTTTGCGTTTGAAGCAGCCGTCGATGGTAGGAAGTGCTTCCTTGGCCTGCCTGCACTCGCCGTTGTCTAGCCACAGCTTGTGGTGTTGTTCACTAGTTTGTTTCCTTACCAGTGTGCGTCGGTATCCGAAAGGGAGTGGCAGAATACGTTCGGGTCCCACCGCTGCCATGCTTGATCCCCTTCTAGTGACTTCCAGGGTAACCAGATGCAGCTGCCTATCATACAATCTTATCTGACCTCCACGGGGTATCGTATTACCCAGTTAGTACTAGGTAATACGATACCCCTTGGCAAGACTGTAAAAGTAATATAATAATACTTTCTCCTCTATGTACGAGTACTTGTATAGTTATGTTATATCACTAACTATAATAAGTACTAATTGTCTTTATTATTTTTTGGGAGAGCAACAATTAATATATTTTTTGCTTGAAAACAATCATCATCACTAAACATACAGGGTACTCTGATTAATATTCCCTACTGGGTTCACTATGACTAACAGATTAATTTTAACTCTTATTTTTTTATTATTATTATTTCCAGGGTCCCTTTTATCAGAGATGGGCTCTTATCTACAGCTACCAAACTTATTTACCCACTTAAGGGTAAAAAGATTTTAGATGTTGGCTGCGGAGGAGGCATACTATCAGAGGTGAGAAACACAAAACATATCAATGTAATCAAATGATAAATAGAATCAATTAAGTGTTCTTGTGCCACTCAACTGCAGTTGCGGAACGAAAACGTTAACAATAGTTATTACTTATAATAATTGTTCACATGAAAGTTTGTGACGTCTCTAATATGTAAACAATAATGAGAAAACCTAAACAATTGGAATTAACATAATGAGATTTAAAATAGAAGGTATAATTCTGAAATGAAAGATAAAATCAGATATACAAATTAACAATGAACAATTGTTATTTTAAAAACCACTATTTACCTATCATCAAAATTACAATATTTTAATTTAAACATGAAATTAAAGATTAGGTAACTAGTTTGTTAATCTTGTTATGTCCAATGTCCCACTGCCACTGCTGGGCAAAGCCTCCCTTTTCCCTAAATTTCTGTCATTTGCTAGAGCTCAAGCTCGTCCCGCTATCGTTGCCATTATCTGACGCGATGTTGTTTGGCGTTTAATAAGAGGAGGAAAAATGCTCTATTTTATGAACTAAAAACAATTTTGGAATAGGTACTAAATTTTTTGGTCAAGTGTGAGTACCTAATCAATAAAAATGGGCCTGGATAGGTATGAGACAGATCCGGAGTGTGGCAGAATAGAGGAAAGGCCCATACTTAGCAGTGGGTGATTCCAAGCTAAAATGATGTTGATGTAAATGCAGGTAGAACCTGGATGAGACTGGCACAATACCATGGAGATTTATACAAGCGAAGAAAGCCCTATCATACCTGAATACCTAGTAGTCGGTGAAGTCGGGCTGTAGGTGATCATGCCATAAACATAACCAAATTAAGTTATTGTTATATTTTTTGTGAGAGCAGCGGTGGCCCAGTGGTGGCGGCCCCGACTTACGAACAGTAAGTCGTGGGTTCGAACCCTCACAGGCGCATTACTTTGTGTAATTTATTTCATCACCACTGCTCTCAAAACGGTGAAGGAAAACATCGTGAGGAAACTGGCATGTCCTAGAACCAAAAATTCGAAGACATGTGACATCTACCAATCCGCACTGGGCCTGTGTGGTGGATTATAGCCCTTACGCAAAATACGCGCTTTGACGCGGAGTTGCGGACACCAGCCCGTTATACAATATACAATACAATATAAGTTATTGTAATATAAAAATTTCAGGCATTAGCAAGGCTTGGAGCATCTGTCACGGGTATCGATGCTAGCCAAGACCTCATCCGTGTCGCCGAGGTACACAAAAGAAGGGACCCTAAAATACAACAGTTCAGACCAACATACTTTCATTGCACCGTAGAAGTAAGTTTTTATATTTAGTATGTAGTAAGTTCGGTAACTCTCCCACAGGATCATACGAGTACTACCAAGATAAAAAGTAATACATATAATCCTATATCCAGGTTATAAACTATCTATGTGCCTTTCATCCAAATCCGTTCAGCAGTTTTCGCGTGAAAGAGTACCATACATCCCTCCATCCTCACAAATTATCGCATTTATAATATTAGTAAGATTTCAAAATAACAAAAAATAACGCCTGTAATCCCCGGAGGGTTAGGCTGAAGTGTACTTCATAGAACACCCACGTTTCGCCAGTTATGTTTAAATCCCATGGGGATAATAGGTGGCGAGCCTATTGCCATCGGGTTTGACGCCGAATGTACACAACGCAAAATGTGCACTTGACGCCAAATGTGCACTTTGCAAAATGTGCACTTCTCAAAATGAGCACTAAACACTACTCAAAATGAGTGTGAAATAAATCACAATGGGTTAAAATAAAAACCGTTTGCTAACCATATTATATTTTGCATGATTTTTGGCATGATCAGGTCAATTCTACATTTTTTTTGTTAGCTTGTTTGAATGTTCCACTGCGGGGCAAAGGCCTCCCCATTCTAAATATTAAAAAAGAAAAATTGACAAATGGCTTAAGAATTGTAAGAAAATAATCTTTTTGACTAGGATTGGCACTGAAATATCATTATTTTCTATTTTAACTAAAAGTTTTTTAAATTGTTTATCAAATTGGATAGGTCTTTTTGTATAATTCATAGATCTTTTTGTTTACAGTTAGTTTTGCCTAACATTTTTGAACCAAACTATCAATTTTATGGTATCATGCTAAAAATCGTCCAAAATAATAAAAAAACGTATAGTAAGCAAACGGTAGTAGAAGTGGTCATTTTGAGAAGTCCTATTTTAGAAATGCACATTTTGCGTCAAACCCTACCCGACCTGGTTTATTTTTCCATTTTAGTTGTTCCCAAACAAGTCACCATGAAAATTATTTTACATTATTAACAATACATGTCATGGTAATACGCTTATCCCCAATAAATGGAACTTAACATACCTAACTATTGAAATCTGGGTGTATTGTACACATCTGCGTACCCCTCAAAGCACACAGGCGTGATGTTACGTCATGACGATGTTGTCTAAACATCCAAGCCTTTGCAGCAATCACGACAGATTTGCCGTCTAGTTTTGAATAGTATATCTCCGAAGATCAGCATCAGATCTTCACCAAATTTTAATGGGACCACCTCAGGAGTGTACTCTTCCAAATAAAAAAAATGTTTTAATCGGTCCACAAATGGGGGAGAAATCGGGTAACACATAAAAAAAATTACATACATACGAACATAGAACCTCCTCCTTTTTTGAAGTCGGTTAAAAATTGAAAGCGATCAGCTCATCAAAACCGCGTATAAGAGCAGTCAATACCCCTCTCAATTCCCCCAATTTATTTGTTAGTTTAGCGACAATTAGGTTGCGCATGTGTTTCTGCCTATGCAATAAGTAATTTAATGCTTTACTTCGTGTTAATAGTGCTATTAGCCAATCAATATCAAAACTTATACTACAATATTGCTTACTGTAGAGGCTTGTAAATGGCTTGTCGTGGAATACTACACTATAACCATCCAAACCAAATAAAATAAAATATTGCATAACAACTAGGTATTTCGCACAATTTGCCGTAAGTAATGCGTTTGTGATGCAAAGCGCTGGCAAGTAATATGTTGCCGTATTTATTTATTTACTTGTAAGAATGTAGTTTTACATAGTATGATGTTAATATTTTTTTAAGTGCTAAACACTCTACCACAATAAATGTGGTGTACGAATATTAAATAATAAAATGTCATTCATAAAACTAAGTATGTCAAGTTTTGTGATACAATAAGTCCAGCATGAATTATTATTATTATAATTATAGATTTAAAACCAATGTCCAAATTAATTACATGTCATCTTGGATTGTTACAATATTCCATATATTCGAAATGTCATTAAAACAATTATCTAATAACCAATTTGTCAGCTTTTTCTTGAACATGGGGACAGGAAGTTCCTTAATCCTAGAAGCCCAATCATATTTTACTGGCTTTAAAGCCCAATCATAGGTCAAATTGACCTACATTAATGTTACTAATGAATTGATTGATCTATTATTTTTTAAATAATTACATATAAATAATTTATTTAACACTTCAAGCACAAAGTACAGAGGCGGACTTAATGCCATAGGCATTTTCTACCAGTCAACCTTTGGGTGATGCAGAGACAAGCAGTGGTAGGTGTACCTACATCTGAAAATAATTTCATTATTATAAACTACAAGGATATATAAAATACTATAAATATAAATATATAAATACTATATATATATCAAACTATTTATTACTGTAAATAGATATTAACAACACGGATTTAAATAGAAAGACAAACAATAGAGAAACATTACCGCTGTGATGAAACTGCCAGCTTCTTGCGAATGTACTCTCGAACTTTAATTTTGAAAGCTAAACGATTGGTTACCATCCTGATAACTATAAGAGAACTAAACTGTATGTAACTTATAGAGAAAAAAATAAAACGAAAAATCAAGTAAGAAATATTAATTTGACTTGAAAATAAAATCTAAAAGTAGGGATACAAAAAATCGGTATATAAAGAGATTCTTTTGGTTTATTCCTACATATTCATATAAAAAAATAATAAAACAAAATTAGTCTTCCTTTTACGAACAACTGATACGACAACAACAACATACAACTGAACGTTTTTATAATAATATATCAGTATTTTCATTTTATACACACTTTTGACACAAGTCAATATTGTGTTCACGACAAACTGTTTTTTTTTGCATTTTATGCACTGTGTTGTCATCTGCCTTTTTTTTTTTTTTTTTTTTTTCGGATGGGAAATCATCAAATGACTTCTCCCGTTCTGGGCGGAGCAGGAGGGAGTGTCAGACTTTTACTGACTAAAACCCATCCATGTTCCTTCATCGCCCTTTGTGTTCCGGGGCCACGGTATCTCTTTCGAACAGTCCCGCAACCCCGGCAGGCATCGGTCCTTGCGGACCCCTTCCTTTTTGCTGACTCTCTTTGAGGTGCGCGTGGAACACGAACGCGCCGTCGACACGGCCTGTCGTCATGAGACGGACGGACGGCGAGCTAGCCCATAGCCCACCGTCCACAGGCCCGCGCCTACGGTGGCCGGGGGCCACGTGGTGGCCCCCGACGCCCGGGGCGTCTCCCGCGGCGGCCGGGACGCTGTGAGGTTCTCTCCCTCTCACGTTCCGCCACCTCCATCTCTAGCATTACTGCTTCGCAGAAGGAGGTGACGGCGTCCCATTCCGTCTCGCTCCGGACCATGACTTGCACCAGGGCCGGACGCGAGAGGTCGCCGCCGCCAATCGCCGCTTCGAGGACACGGCGGTGCTCCGCCCACGTGGGGCACGCCTCCACCGTGTGCTCCACCGTGTCCTCCGGTCGATCCTCGCAATGGTAACACCCGGGCGTTTCCTCCCGCCCGATTCGGTGCAGGAACCTCCCGAAACAACCGTGTCCGGTGAGGACCTGCGTTAGGCGGAAGGTGAGGACGCCGTGGCGTCTCTCAAGCCACTCCTCAAAGAGGGGACTTACCGCCACTATTGTGGCGTGCCCTGTTGTCATCTGCCTAGCTTTTTCCCAACTATGTTGGGGTTGGCTTCCCGTCTTACCGGATGCCAGCTGCAGCAGCTGAGCGACTGCCTATCTGACCTCCAGAACCCAGTTAGTACTGGGTATCTGGAGGTCAGATAGGCAGTACGGAATTGGTGGACACCGATCCACGGACCAAAATAGGCAAGTGCGACCTAACCTGAAGATAAACCCAAGCGTCATTTAGCCGCGATGCACTATGTATTGATAGTGAGGCATCTCCTGGATAGCTGCCTCGTTTGAATATTCCACATAGGTAGTCTGCAATCTCCTCTTCCACATCACTTATGACTTTGTCTGTAGTCACACAGTCTTCCTCTTCCGGTTCTGGATAACACGGGTCCGAGTCGTAAATATTTTCTAAAACAGATGATATATGTCTGCCGCATTCAGTTTTCGAGAGGATATCATGGTTTGCCATAACCTAAAAATAACATTTATCGTTAGATATAAAAGAAAATAAAACGTTCAATCTCATAAAATAGCAGCTCTTAGAGGCTCTTATTTCCTCACCTGAACTCTCAATTGGCTTATTAAAGGCGAATGTGTCTGGCTGCCTGGCTGAATTTAAATTTAAACACATTAACCCTATGATAGTTATTAAAACTTTCCGGCAAATAAAAATCAAACTAACCGAAGATCTATGGGGAATGTCTGTCAAAGTTTGTACATCCATACTTGAGACTATAGCCCCTTACTTAGCTTTAATTTTTAATTTATGTGTAGACCAAGGAGTTTTCCCTGATTTAATGAAATACAGTAAAGTCATACCTCTTTTCAAATCCGGAGACAGTAAAGATACTAATAATTATAGACCTGTATCCGTGTTACCAGTTTTTAGCAAGGTTTTCGAAAAAGTAATGCTTAATCAAATGCTCTATCATTTTAACACCAACAGAATCTTACATGATCAACAGTATGGCTTCACCAAGGGACGTTGTACAACTGACGCCGGTGTAACCTTATTAAAGCACATATTTACTGCGTGGGAAGAGTCTCAAGACGCCATAGGAATTTTTTGTGACCTCTCCAAAGCGTTTGATTGCGTAAATCACGACACATTACTTTTGAAACTTGAGCATTACGGACTGGGTAAACTTGCACTTAGTTTGGTAAAATCTTATTTGAATGATAGACAACAACATGTTCAAATAAATGGTGTTAATTCACAGGGTTTAAAAGTAAAAATGGGGGTTCCACAAGGCTCAATATTGGGTCCTTTTCTCTTTCTAGTATATATAAATGATCTTCCCTATTTACTGAAAAACCAACCGCAAAATATGGTGTTATTTGCTGATGACACTTCCCTAATTTTTAAGATAAATAGGCGGGCCCAAAATCTAGATGACGTGAATAATGCCCTACTTCAGGTCCAAAATTGGTTCACAGCAAACAATTTGGTATTAAATGAAAAAAAAACCAAATGCATAAGATTTGCTTTACCGAATGTTAAAAGTAGTGATTGTGATATAATATTGAATAAAGAGAAACTTGAATTCGTAGATAAAACGGTTTTCCTGGGGATTACGCTTGATTCAAGGCTACAATGGGGTTCTCATTTGACTTCTCTTGCGGGGCGGCTAAGTTCAGCAGCCTATGCCATTAGAAAAATCCGTCAGTATACTGATGTAGATACCGCTAGACTGGTTTATTTTAGTTACTTTCATAGTATAATGTCTTATGGCATTTTACTGTGGGGACGGGCTGCAGATATTGAGTCTATATTTATTCTGCAGAAAAGAGCCATCAGGGCCATATATAATTTTCGTAAGCGCGATTCTCTAAGGGAACTGTTTAAGGATATTGGCATCATGACGGTACATTGTCAATACATCTACGAAAACATAATGTACGTCAGAAAAAATCTACACCTTTTTGGTAAAAGGGGTGACAGACATAATTACAGTACTAGAAATAGGGACCAACTAGTTCAGCCAGGTTTCCGACTCGCTAAAGTAGACTCATCTTTCATGGGGTACTGTTTGAGATGCTATAATAAAATTCCACAAAGTATTCTTGAACTGAATGAGACGAAATTTAAAACATGCATTAAACGCACACTATGTAAGCAAGCATATTACAAGTTGAGCGATTATATCGCTGATAAAAATGCTTGGCTCAATGCTGGTCCTGCTCCACAAGGACAGGGGCGCATAAATTGATAGCATTAAAATGTATTGTTGGAGCTGCTGAAGATTGTACAACTATCTTTGCATTGTATAGATTCAATCTCCTTATTATTATATAAATGCATAGCCCATATTGTGTGAGTACTATGTACTAGAAAGCTATCATTCACTGGAAACCTACGTCTTTTCTTGACTTGAATGTGCCCTGGCGGTTTAGAGTATGTCATGCTCACTCAAATGTCTCGCTGATGGTGGCGCATGTGTCGGATCATTTAGTTCCCTTCAAAATGGTTGAGTTGAATGGTGCTGATCCATGCGTCATGTCCGTGAACGGGCGCTGTCAGTTGTGACTGGTCATCTCTTAGTTGCCATGGCTTATTTGAATGAATTATTTTGAATTGTATTTTTTTTGTTTGTGTGTTTTTGCTGTGGACACTTTTAACGTGCACATCTTGCTACATTGTTCTCACATAATATACCATCTCAACATGAATGATGTAACCAAGATTTTGTAACAATATTCTGATTTAAAAGAGTGTCCATGGAGTTTCTTGCCCGTTCTTCTCCATAGAGATCTACGCTAGGGAATGGGCAACTACAGTACTTTCACAGTTTTTATGTCTTGTGACTGGGACTGTAGCTACATTTAATTTTCATCTTTGTTTCGACAATTCAAAAGTGCCTGTAACTGGCTTACTTGAAATAAATGCTTTGATTTTGATTTTTGATTTTGAGCAATTTGTAAATTCGAAAACGTATGCAAAAGTTACTTATATTATAGCCCAAACATGGGTCAAATTGACCTATAACATTACGATAATTCGGAAATGGAGGTACTTACCAAAGTGATGCAGACGTCTCCTGTTAGCTCTTGGTGGCTACTATGTTAGTTTGATGAATCACGACGATCGAAGAGTGCTTGAGAAAGATAAATAAAATAAAAATAAATATCGCTGGACATTACACACAGCGCCATCTAGAGCCACACTAAGCAACGCGGCTTGTGTCGTGGACACCAAATAGTTGATATACTACAGATACTTTTTGTTTGTAAATACATACTTATTATACATATAAACATCCATGACTAGGAAACAAATGTCCATGCTCATCACACAAACATTTGCTCCTACCGGGATTCGAACCCGAGACCCTAAGAACGTAAGGCAGCCTCACTACCGCTGCGCCAATCGGGTCGACAAATATCGCAATAATTGCGTAATTGTTAGATATCGCAAATAACGTTTGCGTGTAGGTCAAAATGACCTAGATTGAGCTTCTAGCGTTAAATGAGTTGGGTAACTCATTATACACCTGAATGGCATTTACGTACACAGTTCTCCTAAAAATTTGCAATCTACATTGAGGTACATTTAGCTCATGTTTGTACTTATTTCTAGCAGAAGCCTTTTTGTAGCTCACTTCTGATTACATGCGAAAATGCGAAAAATGCAGTTCAAAAAAGGTTTTTTGTAGCTTACAACTTAAGTTGTTTTTTTTTTACTTTTTCAGAAACATACAGAAACGGCTTCAGACCTCTATGATGCTGTAGTGGCTTCAGAAGTCATTGAACACGTAAATAACCAGGAGTTGTTTGTCAAATCCTGCATCAAAGCTTGCAAGCCAGAAGGAAAGATATTCTTCACGACTCCTAACAGGACGAGATTTGCTCAGTTTGCACTCATATTTGTCGCTGAAAACATTCTCAAAGCCATACCGCAAGGGGCCCATGAGTTTGAGAAATTTATAACACCTACTGAGCTCACATTTATATTAGAAAGAAGTAAGTGCTTCATGGCAATGTCATCATGATTCTCTTTCCCTTAGGGGAAAGCAGGTAGGCTTCGTACAGTGGGAGCGTTCGTACAGTAGTCATATCTACACTATCCAATACGTTGCCGCGTTGATTTTTCTGTGCGTGACGCTAACTCACACACACGTGTGTACCGCGAGGTGGCGGGTCAGTGCGGCCGCCGGCTTTAACGTGACGAGTCGATATGTGTTTTCGCTCTGGGTAAGTATTTTTCATATTCACTTTTGAACAAGTTTAGTTGTTATAAGTTTTGGTCGAAATGTTAAAGTAATTTTATTTATTTTATGTAGTGATTACGTAGTTTATTACGTCAATAGTCATTTTAGGCTAACTCTTACAGTTATTTTTATTTTTAATTTTATTGTGGATTTCTCTGGTTGAGGTACCACCTTCGTGCAGCTATGAATGGGGTAGATTCGTACTGTACGAATGCTCCCATTCTTAACTTTGTGCCAGCAAAAATATTAATCACCTAAGTAATTGTTGTTACAGAACCATGCCGCGAATATACATAAAAAAGGGGACAAGGACAGGAGAAGTAGATGAAGATGCAATGAAGTCTGCGATGAAAGAAGTTTGATTGAAAATTGAGAATAGAAAAAAAGTTTAAGAAGCAAGAGCAAGAAAGGAAAGAAAGAGCTAGAAAAATGAAACGAGCACTAAAGTTACTTTCAGATGAAAATTTAATAACAAAAACAACAAGACCGAAGAAAACTTTAGGGAAAGATAAACCAAAGAGACAAAAGAAAACTGATGAGAATGAAACTGATTATGAAGGTGAAACTGACTATAACGACGAGACTGATTGTGAGGATGAGGCTGATATGAGTTTGAGGAAAAGTTCTTCTTCTCCTATCGAAGAGACTTTTGAAGAAGAATCAGATATTGAAAATGAAACACCAGTTCTGACAGAGAACATCAAAGAACAGAGCTTCGTACTGGTTAAGTTTGAAAAAAAGAAAACCATTTTATATTATGTTGGGCAAGTGCTTCATAAATCTATATTTATGAAGCACTTTCCTAACATAATATAGATCAAAGTAAGCACTTAAGCAGTAATCAGTCTCATGTAATACTAATTAACAATTATTGTCTTTTTCAAAACGTATAAACTTCTAAACCATACAAATTTAAACACAATAAAAAAATAATAAAGGAATTCAAAAATCGACAAAAATCCCTCCGTCCTCTAGGCTATAATTAATTAGTATTACATGAGACAGATTACTGCTTAAGTGCTTACTTTGATCTCAATAAACATTTATATTACATTAGTAAAATTGCATTTTAATTGACTGTACGGAGGTTCCCCACTATGTACGAATGCGCCCTACGCTGTGTACGAATGTACCACACGTGTGGGGTAGTTTCGTACGTTTTCCATGTTTTAGATAAGTAACCGTAGCTTCGCCATGCTGAATAGTATCAAGGCAACACTACACTATTTTTAAAGCTAGGTAAATAGGGTAGGTACATAAAGACATTAAAATTATTTTAAAATAGTTAATAGCATTTCGTATAAACGGCTAAGAATAAAATATGTACGAATCCTACCTGCTTTCCCCTATCCCAATTCATTTGTGGTCGGCGCAGCATGTCTTCTTCTTCCATACTTCTCTATTACTCGTTATCTCATCAGACACCTGCTTTCTTGCCATATCATCCTTTACACAGTCCATCCATCGTTTCTTTGGTCTTCCTCTATTTTGATACCCATCCACATTCTTACTAAAACTTTCCTCACGACATTTTACTCATTCCTCCGCATCACTTCCACATTATTGGCAATGTATCTTTAGAAGAGGACACTGGAAATTTTGGAGTCAATGATCTAAATTTTTGTCAGTAATTACAAAACAAATGAAAATTTAAGTTGGTGACCTGATAATTCATGATAAATACCTTATTTAGTTAGTTTTCAATACATGATTAGGTAACTTTGTAACAGAGAAAAAAAAAACAAACATACCTCTTTTTAAAGAGAATCACATCTTATGGACAAACGGGACCGATTTTAAGCCTCTTAACTTTCTCCGTAGATGAGTCTATACATACTCTTTAAAATAGTAGAAGGAATTTCTCAAATTATCGTCTCCAACTCAACTATATAACAAAAACCATTTTGCCGTTTACGTCCTTTAGTTATAAGCTAGCAATCCTCGCCCCGCTCAGACGCTCAGTCCCGGGGTGCCCGCTTTTAGAACAATACGTCGCCCTTAAATACACGGTTAATTTTAGGTCGTTCTGGAACCGAAAGCCATAAACTCGATCATCGAACTCGGAACGACTATTTAAAAAAAAAAAATAACAAAAGAAAAATATTATAAATTATTTTTTTCGTGATTTTTTTATATCCCTTTGTGATTTTTTGAAAAAAAAAAGTCACGAAAAATTTAATTTATAATTTTTTTAATTGTTATGTATTAAAAAAGAACTGTCCCAATCGTTCCAAGTTGGATGATCGACTTTTTGGGATTTCGGTTCCAGAACGACCTAAGAATAATGGTGTATGTTATCTTTCAATGCGTGTTCAACGTTCAAGCCAGCACTAAATTGGCCGTCGACACTGGAATGGGCAAAATTGATTGAAAAGCAGACCGCCAACCCACTTACTGTTTCCATTGCATTCCAGTGACGGTTTAGCTAGTTTATTCCAGTTGCAATCCAGCGCTGGATAAGATCACTTTAGGATTAATGTGAATCGGGCATGACGCCGTCATTCTTCCAGTGTGTGAGGATGAAGTCATGTCAACTGAACGCGAACGAAAGGTGCCGATATCCCTGGCGAGTTTGGTGTGTCGGCTCCATGTTCAATGACATAACTTTTTTAGAAGCGTCAAGATCGATTAGAAAATAGTATAGGTACAGATACATTAGCATTTCTTTAATTATTTACTATTGTTTATATTTTACAGATAATTGCCATGTGGACCTGACTTACGGCTTGACTTATAGCCCATTTACTCGCAAATGGGACTATTCGTTCTTCACAGACCTAATGTATGCCATGCAAGCTACGAAATTACCGAAATATACATCTAAAGAAGAAAGTATTAAATAAGAAATACTACTAATATACCGGTGACAGTCGGAATTAAGTTGTTTTATGCATTGAAAGTATTGTTACGTGTTCAATAGAGCTTTTTGTTATAAATGATTGTTTCTTTTTAAATTGTTTAAACTTGCAAGTTTACACATTTGAAGATATCTATCTATACAAATATAAAAAATTGAAGTGTCTGTTTGTAATATTAAAATAACAGCTTCTTACTAAATGCATGAAAATAATATATATACAGCACTTACAACAAAAAATCAATTTTTTATTCAATTTTTGTCGGTCTGTTTGTTCCGGCTAATCTCCGAAACGGCTGGACCGATTTTTACGGGACTTTTAATAGCAGATAGCTGATGTTATAAAGTCTAAATAAGGCTACTTTTATTTTAGGAAAATAGGGTTCCGTGTTAACAGAATCCAATTCAAAAAGTGAAGTAATATTTTTTATAATAATTTTTTGCGAACGAACGTCGCGGGCAACAGCTTGTAATGCCCGGTTCCTATAAACAAGAAACTAGTCAGACATCCTAGCCGTCGTAATTTAACTGCGTCTCGATTAAATTGTTTAAGTGTTACTACACTTTAAAAAATGCAAACTTGTTTTTATTATAGTCTAAAAGATTCAGCCTAAAAATCGCAAAAAGTATTAAAAAATTGTCATAATCTGCTGTCAGTAACAATCAAATTATGACTTTGACATAATTAAATTAAAAATATTCGGATTAGTACGTACAAAATTGTAAATAATGCTTTGGATATTATGAGATAAACGTTATTTTTCACAGCTTATAAGAGCGGTAAAAGTGATACATTTCTACTATGTCACTAACCAAGCTCTTAAAAGCTCCAATAAAACTGTTTCGGAAGGAAATCATTACATTTGTCATCATCCGACGTTATGACCTCGGTGGTAAGTACTCATTCTATAGAATAATCGATCCACAATGTCCAGGTCAGGGTCTGGCCTCATCTTCGTGAACGATGACTGTACCTAATCCACCACAGCCCAGTGCAGATTGGTGAATGGCACCAGGTTCATTTTTGGTTTTAAGATCATGTCATTCCCCACTAGTACTTATTCCCACGTTTTGAGGGTGGTAGTGATTTAAATCTACTGCACAAAGCCAATGCCTGCCTGGGTTTGTGCCCACCTACAACTTATAAGTTGGAACTTTTACCACTGGGCCACTCTGTCTTCTGTCCCATGCATCAGCAGGCAATTTGAAACTTGAAAAAAATGTGCTAAGCCCACGACTTTCTTAGATAACAAAACAATACGTAGGTATATCGAGTTATATCCTAATTAGAGCAATTCTCTTTCCTTCAATTCTCTAAATATTTAGTTGTAGACGAAAGACTCCGATATATAGCGGTGAGGCCAACTGCTTCGATATCAACGCTACGTCAAAAAGTGTGGCATTTGCTGGACCTGCCCGATTTTTGTGAGGAAATCATCGTGCTGAAGTCGAAACAAGAGAATGTCGTACAACTGGGCGAATTGCGGAAGGGCAATGACCCGCAACATCCATACATTCTTGAAGTATACCCCCCGGGTAATCGTTTGAAAAGTAAGTGCACAACAAGTTGCAAGTCCTACGCAAACTTAAAAAAAACATAGGAGATCTGTTTTTTTTTTTAAGTTTGTATAGCTTGAACTTTCCTCAGTAACCGTACCTAATCGCGAGATCGATTCCCGCATGTCTCCATAATCATTATCATCTGCCTAAACTTTTTCTCAACTATGTTGGGGTCGGTTTCCAGTTTAACCGGGTGCAGCTGAATACCAGTATTTTACATCGCGCGACTGCACATCCGACCTCCACAACGATACCCACTGTAAGACTGGTTGTCAGACTTTCGCCACTTACTACCTGTAACGACTGTCAAAGATCTACAATTGTCAAGCGGGGCCAAAGGTTTAACGTGCTTTCTGTGGCACGGAGGAAACTCGGTAATGGGTGGTCACCCATCCACGGATCAACCTAGGCAAGCGCGGCTTAATACTGAAGATCGACCCGTGCGGCTATTATTATTTAGCCACGAGCTCCTCCAGCATGCCATTCAACTCGATTCTCCGCAATTCTCATCCAGCTGCTACCAGACACACTGCGCGAAGATCGTCCGTCCACCTAACCCCAGGGTGTGCCTTACGTTTGCCGATATACCCCAACGATCATAGATTTTACGGCATATGGCTGCTGGCGGGAACAACCAAATACTCCGAAATATTTTATTCCGAATTTCGATATTCCGATTATCAAAAGTCCGAATTTCAGAATACCGAAGAATTATGATGTCTAGTAATCAAAATACCGAAATTTATTTTTCCGAAAGTCGTAAATACGATTTGTTTTTTGTCTGATTCTCATATGTCCGAAGAATCAAATGTTCGATGGATCGTCAGTCCGAAAAACGACATTCCGATTTTTAATACTTCTTCGACTGCTAAAATTAGGTTTTAGTGACAGAAACCAAGTGTTAATAAAGTAAAACTCAGTATTGCTTAGTGCTTTTCTGCATTGGATTTTGCTAGCTGGCGTGAGGATCGTAGGCCGAAGGCCGGCGGAGCGACGCGGCGACGGCGATATTTGTGACAAAGTTGGTGTATAATGTAAAATGCGAGCGCGCGTCACATAGCCGAATTCTAATTAATCGGTGTTTTAATAATCGGGATTCGTATTTTTAATGTTTCGTATTATCAATAAGTCGGACTATTGAAATGAGAATACTATAAGTAGTACTTACTTAATTAAGAATGTTAGGAATATTTAAATTTTAAGAACACTAATGAAAATAGGAATAATACTTAATAATAAATAGTTGTTATATTCGGAATTTTGAACCATTCAGAATTATAAAAATCGGAATAAAGTTTTTCGTCTAAATGAAGTGTACCCATGGCTGGCCTATGCACGTTAATCAGTACAAATACTTTCTACTTTTAAAATATGGAAATCTCTGTGCAGGACCATAATAATCTTCATAAATATATAAACTTTTCCTTACCGCCACTTCTGTTGAAATAAGAACCTAGTAAAAAAAATAAGTGCTAAATTCATACAACATTGCGTACGACGCACATTAGTTACTGAACAAATTATCACCTTGAATATTAACTAGTATGTGAGTGATTACCAAATATTCCACCTCTTAGTTACAGCCACGACTGCGGTTCATAATAATATGTTGACCATGGGCAATGGCGACGAGTACTCAGACTATGCAAATCAAATAAAGACCACCGAAGCGATTTATGAAAACATCCTCCCAAATAATATAGAAGAAAAGTTGAGTGGTAGTACACGTACATGTAAGTCTTGTATCTTAATTTCTTTACTGAGATAGCTACCTTACGAAGTACTTCACTGCTTATTTGCTTCATGAAGAAATGTGACTGAGATTAAAGGATTGTACCTACATCTTGTCACGGATAGTATAATTAACTTTTGAACGCCACTGTCACATATATGTGACAAGCAAGCGCGTGCCCTGTACGCCAAACGACACATGTGACAAAATGGTAGGTAAAATCGTGGCTTGGCGTGGAGGGCACGCGCGTGCGTTTATTCTCTGGCGGTCGAAAGGTTAACCTACATCAAGGCAGCTATTAGCGTCATGTGCTTAATATCGTCGACGTAACTGACTTAGGTACCTAATAGCAATATCATACATTCGTTCTTTGATAAACTACCGACACCTTGACCCCTAAATGCTGATATATAAGTAGTTAGAAAGTGAAAAGTGTTATTTTGCAGTCAGCCATTTTAAAATATGCGCTTTCCTACGAATACAAAATGGGCATTACTATTCTCAGGCACGATTGTAATTACAATGCAAGGCTGCGCTCTAATATGTATATTATCGTGGTCTAGTCATGACTTGACTGACAATGAAATACTTAAATGATTGCTAATTAGAAACTACAAAGCGCCATCAATATAAGATTTCTACTTGAAATGTTCAAGTGTTGTAACGGCCCTTGGCAAAAATCGGAACTAAAGCCGCCATATTGTTTTATTAATAAGAAAAATTTACAAATGTTTACACCCCTTTGTCAACATCTCGCCAAAAAATCTTTGTAGCCCTGTATCGCTGTATGTAAAACAGGTAGTCACCAGCACCAATATGTATAAACTTTCCTAGGGAGATCATTTATTTTGTTCGATGATTTGGGATAAAAAAAAGGCGGCCAGGAATGATTTATATTTTATTTAAATGGTGGTAGGAGTGGAAACACTTTTTTTATGGCGGCAATGCTGTAATGAATTCGGGAACAAAGATATACTTACGATATAATTCTGAACACCCCTAATACAAATTGTTTCCCGTTATGTATTTTATCAAAATTGAACTCTTTTCTTTAATTTCCCTTATTTCATTACTTCCCAGAATTTGATCCATAATAGCATCAATAACGAATGATGTAATATTAGGTACAGTGTGTGTTTTTTTTCCAAAATCAATGGGTTCGATTCCTGGCTAGAAATATTGATTTTTCTAAAATCGAATGATGCAGTTTTAATTTTCATCAAAATCAGGTTCGAGACTCATGAGCATTTTTCGCTATTCCTCATAGTTTCGGATTTGGCCATACTCACCCACTTGAAAAATTCGTCCTGTAAGTAATTATTATTATTGACTATATTATTATTTTTTTTACTATGGCGTCAAAGTCGATAACTATTTGTAGTTATCGACTTTGACGCCATAGTAAAAAATAATGCGTTACACGTGTGCTTTTAAAATGTATAATTATTAATGATGGCCGCTAAAAAAAAAGTATCTATCCCAAAATGAATGATCTCCTTTAGAAGCAATTTTAACTTGGCGATAGGAACTTTTTCATAAAAATATGATTTTATGATTTGAAAATACCATGTTCGTAACTACATGAATTTTTAATCAGAACAGTAGGAGAAAAACACTTGAAGGTTGACAGGTGCTTACAAATTGGTGCTCGTGACTTTACTGCAGCTGCTAAAGAATATCACATAACTATCGATAACGTTTTGTTGTGAGTGATATGATATACCCACTTATTTATGTTACATAGCTAAATCGTTATAATTTTCAGCACAATCTACAATAACGCATGAAACAATGGCTTTGAATAAACCCTACATTCCAGATAACAAAATGCTAGGCCAGCCCTCCATGCTTTCGGGGTTCAGAAAGTCTGACATATCGTGTCGTATTTCCAGTACGTGTATGTTCCGACTAGGCGGCAAGAAGAGCCGCGAAAACTTTTCAAATATTCTGTTACAAATTCAAGGTGATCTTTCTACATTGAGTAATAAATTGTCGGTCTTAGAGAAGAAGCTGCCGTCGTCGTGAATTTGACGATTTTGATTAATGCAATACAAGCCCATTTGATATAATTGTGTTTTCTTTTATTTATATTTTTGTTATGCTTGGTGAATTAGTTAAGTAAGCACTATCATACTGTTGATTGAACTCAACTCAACTTAGGTACACGGTCACTTACGGGATATCTTCAGTGATTTTAAATTATTCCGAGCTCCCAATATTTCGACGCTATTGCAAGCGCCATGTTCGTGGAATGACTGAAGAATGCGAGTGTAAATTGTTACGTGCAGACAAATCTGTCTACCCTCTTTCTTAGTCAAAGACTAGGGTCCGGACACATGACCACAGCGGCGCGGCGCCCTGCCGCGGTGCGGTGCCGTGTGCAACATGTTATACAAAATAGTAGTAAAACGACGTCTTAAATAAATACACCTATATTTCAAAAATAAAATTTAACAATGTAACAGTTTATGTTTACTATTATACATGGTATAAAATTGCGCTAGCTGATTATTATTTACAATTCTCAGTTTTACACTGTTTATGTACAAAATAATACTCTGCCGTCGGAGGTATTATAGGACTAGTGTGACTATTTTAAATTAGTTACTAGTTTTGTGAACAGTATCACCTTGTGAAATATAGCGAGTGTTATACCTGACTGTCGTTGTCTCGTCCTTATTATACTAAACACAACCCCAAGTTTTACACTAGGTAGGTATGAAACATTTATGTTGTTACGAATTTAGTTAACCTAATTGTGTTGCAGTGCTAGTTGCATGGTCATTGTTATGCATAATTTATGTATTAAATAACAAAGGTTGCATGCGCTATAGCGATATACAGGGCATAGGTACCTATAAAATGTTACCAAAAATATGTACTATATGCTGCATATTAGAAAATTATCTTAACTAATTATACCTAGCAAATGTTTCCATTGGTATTTGTCGTATTTAGCCTATTTCTCGTAAATCGCGTCAAAAAGTTTTCATTCTAAATAGGGAAATACTATTCGAAGCTTCTAGTGACTGTTCAGACTTCTAAGCTCGCTGTTGTTTTATATGAAAGCTTAAAATGTATATTTTGGTATAAACTGTAGAAATATAACAACACTAATGACCAGCCAAACTTGAGGTTTAAAAATGATCTCCTGAAAAAGTTCGACGAATTCTGAAACAAAAATGAGTAATAGTTATAATAGTGATTAAACGTTAGTTGATGTTTTTCTATACTTTTGTTTTTAAAAACGTACATAGCTTGTAAGAAAAATGAATACAAAAGTATAGTTTCGAAGAGACTGATTGTGCCACGGCAACCTTCAATGAGCGCAAACAAACTTCAAACAAGATCACAGCTATACAACCTTTTTGATAGTTTCGTAATTTGTTTGAAAGAAGAACTTACCTGATACTCGAGGTTGTACACACTTTGTACGCAACACTGGCTCATTATGACGAATCCGCACATGCGATCTTGCATCCCGAGTGCGTATTCTATGCTACGGATAAGATCGTTTGTTTTCAATATTAGCAACGCCTGCCTATCGACGTGCTCTAGACATTGTGTAATATAGTGCACAATGTTTGGTAACTCATTTTGGAATGTTTTTTTCTGAAAAATAAACAGACAATTTAGCTGAAGATATTTACAAGGTGTTTTTCGTTGAAGGTTCTTCCATACACTTCACTCTGAAGCACAAGGAATTAATTGGGCTGCGTTATGAAACATCGCATCAAACTGCAGTTTAACAAAAATGTGCTTTACAGTTTAGCAACCAGCATTCAAATTCTATTTTGTTAGGTTTGTCGTTTGATTCGTAATTACTTAACACCGTCCAATATTGATCTAAATAGAATTTGAATATTTTTCTGAATTTCAATTTATGAATGAATGACAATGAGTACTTATTAAAGTAATTATTTTGTTAATTATGTGTATTTCTTGCACTTCGAAGTCTTGAACCGATTCGCAGACTTCCTAGCACGGGCGAGAGAATTGAGAAATAGGTATTTGTAAAATGTATTGCTGTCGCGCAGTGCCCAAACAATCGCGCGCAGAGCGCGAAAGAGACAACAGCAGAAAATACCAATTAAAAGTACACAAAAACAAACAACGTTTCGTAGTCCTTCTCCAAAACTTAACCGTGGTTTTTTGGATTTTTGAACATAGCGGAAAATCAGTTTTTTTAGGTTTTTGAAGGTTCTTTTAATTAATAATTTATGAAAATAAGAAAACAGGATCATGCCAATAGTGGTTAAGTATTGATTTTTTGGAAAAGAAAATATTGCTCTACTGGCATTATCCAGGGAGGAAACAGGGGACTACGTTTGTATGGCAAAACGGCCGTTTTGTGACCTCTTAACCATTCAATAGGAGGAAAAGTGACAAGTTAATTTATTTTGTATTTCTAATAGGTACTTGCCTCTTCTACCGTTGGTTTAGTCCGACCAATGCCTTTCATGATAGAGTCCCAAGGTCTCCCCGTGACCATACAAGCAAACAATCCATAAAGCTCATTGCGTATTCCCAATTCTTCGGCGTGGATCCTCATCTCATCTCGATTGCGATCGATTATCGATAGCCATAGTTTTGAATAATGATACCTGAACTTTTCTGTCAATTGCTGGAAGGAAAAACAACTAATTCAGGATTCGGATTACGGACGAAGAGCGCCCAAAGCCAAGAAGACGTAACGTAAACATACGTTAGCCCCAGATATGATGCACGATGAAGCGGAAACTAGTGCGCAGTTTAACACTGAAAACCGGATATCGTGTTACTATCTTTGATAGTAACACGGGTAAGTCGCGAATTATATATCGCGCATTGGATTTTGTAGGTACGCACTGCTTAGCGCTGAGAGTTGAAAATTCAGCAAAACGTTTATTAGATGCGGTCTATTGGATTCTCAATGCTCTGCTAAATAGCAACAGTCGAACATTCAGTGCGCGATTAACAATCGCACTTAGTGCGTAGTTGTGTACGAGGGCTTACTTCGCGGAGACTTGTCGCGACGGAAGTCTAGGCACTGCTCTAATGTGTACCTATTCATAGCTACAGTTTCAGTTCTTCAGCAACGAAGGGCCATTTCAGCCGACAAAAAAATACTTCGCGTCATATTATGGTCAGTCACGAGTTCCAGACTAATTAATATTTATTCATAGATATAACGCCATGATATACGTCAATTGGTACTTTGCCAACAACACTAAAAAAATCTTCCATACCCAACGTCACTCATGTTTTTATTGGTGAAGAACATAATAGTTACTAAAAACTACATCCACCGTATCGTTTCTTCATTCCAGATACAATTTTGTCTACATACTGTTACGAGCTGGGTATGGGATAAATTAATAACTACCGAAGAAACAACAAATAACTTTAATAATCACAAAACACTTATAACTCAATCACAAGTACACTACTGATCACTATTCGCTTAGATATCGCACTTCTAGTTCACTTCGATTCGCTTCGTACTGTAGCCAAAATAAGACTGCCTGCTCCCGCAAACACGTCGACTATTTATATGGCGATCGAACGTTCGAGAAATATCTACGACTTCCTAGAATCTTCTAGACAATTCCACAACTTGTACAGAGGAAAGAAGTAGGTACTTTATGCCCTCGGCGTACGGTCGAAATTACAATGATGTTCTTTTGTAGGTAGTTTGCGAATTTGTACCTACATCATTCGGGACTCGTTTTACCTACCTACCTACTATTACCTACCTATCTACTATTAGGTACCTACTATCGTAACTGTAGGTAAGTACGGGTACGACGTAACAATACCTTAACTTGTCCTACTAGCATTTTATTTAGACCTTTAGGGTGAAAGCGCCTGGGTAGACCGCGAAATTCAAATTTTCTTACGTTTTTTGCAATTTACACGGTCTTTCTTTTATTTTGTTTACAGTTTATTGTGACACTGGGCAGCATAGATAACGTTTGTGTTTGTTGCACGAGTTAAAAAAATGTCTACAAAGAAGTTTAATAGTGCAATTTGGATATAGTAATAGTATTTTATTGCTACCTAACCACCTTTAGATATATGTATAGAATTGAATCTATGTATTAAAAATGATTAAGGTAGAAGATCCGTCAAATATGTAATAGATAGGGATAAGTCTTGCCAGAGCCAGGTTGTATGTTGTTTAAAATTAGCCACATGGGACAAATAAACAAAATCCTCTTCTAGATCTTTTTTGTCTCGCGGATATCCGTGGATACGGATACGGATATTCGGAACATCATTAATTTTAATCAACATACAACCTGGCACTGGCAAGTTGCAAAAAAGTAAGAAACTTTTAATTCCGCAGGCTACCCTGGCACTTCTACCAAACGCAAACTGAATGAATAAACAAAAAGGAAACTGAATTGGAGTCAAATGCAATGATAAAAACTACCATCTTTTTACTAAAGTTACCACATAATACATCCTATTAGCTCTAAACTAAAAGTAATGTGATATTTTTAGATCTTGTCAATAAACACCTGTATGAAACACTTAGTTACAACTTACAGCATACAAACCGTGGTCCAGCAAGTAGACAGTAACATCCTTGTCTTTTGAATCTCTCTTTACAAGAATATTGCCGGGATGTGGGTCACTGTGCACGAAGCCACTGATAAAGATCATGTGTGAATACAGGTCACCCAGCTTCCTACATAGATCATATCTGTTGATTTTGTGCTCCTAAAAGGGAATAAGGTAATGTTACTTCTTATATGTATAAATTGTACAGGTACATTAAAGATAAATAAAACTGGAAGCCCTCCTGGCTGCCACAAAAAAAATAACCAGGCAGGTAACTAAAACTTGTTTACAGGCAAATACTTCATAAGAGTTTGGAAGTATCTTTAGTTTTACAAGAGTAATTTTCCAGACAGTCGTTAATTTTGCCTTAATAGTGCAACAATCTTAACCCTTTGTATGCCAGAACGTAGATCTACATGTGACATAATGGCTTTTTAACTGTCTATAATTATAGCATATGAGGGGTTAATTTCTTGACTTCTTACAATATCTCTTCAATATCTCTTTTGTTGGCAAGGGAAGATCATATTTACATAAATAAATAATTCATCATCATCATCAGCCTGTTAATGTTCCCATTGCTGGGACACAGGCCTCCTCTCTATGAGAGAGAATGGGCTATAATCCAACACGCGGGTGCAGTGCATATTGGTAGATGTCACATGTCTTCGAATTTTTTGGTTCTAGGACATGCCTGTTTCCTGACGATGTTTTCCTTAAACGTTTTGAGAGCAGCGGTGATGAAATAAATTACACAAAGTAATGCGCCTGTCTGGGTTCAAACCCACCACTTACTGTTCGTAAGTCGGGGCCGCCACCACTGGGCCCCCGCTGCTCACAATATAATGCAATGCAATATAATAAATAATTGCTAACAATACAATTGTCTTAAGAATATGTAGTCACAATATATGCAATTTTATCATTTGACATCTCTTGTGTATGATGTAATATTTTATATTCTTATGTGCAACATAATTTTTTGGTAAGTATCCTAACAAATGATTCTCAATTAAAGTAAAAATGGAAATAGTGGGATTATTGAGTCTGATACCATACAAAAATATTTCTAGATATTTTTCAACCAAGTACTATTATGTAGGTCAAACAAACACAGGAAGTAATTACATGCAGATAGTTTCATAACACACTATAACTTCCTATGATCATTCATGTGCAATACAAAGGTACTTTTTGTGCAACAGTAGTATTCATACTTACATCAATATACTTCAAATCATTCACTTGGCCACCATTAACATACTCCATCACTAAAACCCTCTCAGTACTGTAATCCCAGAAAATCTTTGGCACCTTCAACCATGAATAATCCTTAAATAAATCTGCTACTCTTTCAGCATTATGACCTTCTTGTACAAAATCCAATTCTTTTGCTATATTCCTTTTAGTTTCATCAATTAGCCATTGCATTTCAAAGTCAGGGAACACTTTTGACATAGTGTTGATGATAAATTCCATCCATTTGAGGTCTATCTTGATATTGTCTCTTACAAAGTAATGTTGAACTTTAACTGCTACCTCTGTGCCATCTTTCAGTTTAGCTCTGTGTACTTGGGCTAGTGATGCTGTTCCTAAAGGTTCTGGGTCAAATTCATCAAACAAATCTTTGGGCTAAAAAGTGAAAAATAACAATTAGATTCAAGTCTAAGATCAGATGGTTTATACATTTCGACGATTTAATATACACTTTTTACTACTTACATCCTGTTTCAAGTCTTCTCTCATAACTTTATATAGGTCTTCCACACTGTTTTGTGGTGCATCTTTATGCAATATCCTCATTGTCTTCACATATTCATTGGGCAGCAAGTAGTCCAACGCACCTACATGCTGTCCAACTTTTATGTACACACCTTTATTGGCTTTACATAGCTCAAGCAATTTCTCTGCCCCAATTTGATGAGCTTGACTCCTGACCTCCAAATATTCTTTCGAACTTCTATCCCAATCTTTGCTGTACAGCAAGGATTTATACATTCTCCCGATTCCCACAGCAGTGAGTGCTGTCCTGGAAAGCCTGACGATCGCCAAGGAGTCGTAATCACCATTCTCAAGTTTTACAGCAGCCGTAACTGTGCCGCCGATAGCAACACTACCGTACAGTCCGTACTTAACTACCCGTGTTAGTTTCCTCGAAAACATGTTTAATAACTAAAATTTGTTACCTAGTCACATATTACTGTTTATATCACTATTTTCTACGTAAAAGCAGTCGACAGCTCATGCAATGCAAATAGAAGAACGTGAACAACCAATGTCATTATCACAAAGTCACTGTCACTGTGTCACTGACAGTCAAACAAAACTCAAAACTACAAGAAAACGCAGTGCTGCCATTAAAACAATCTCGATTCCCCGACTCAGTGTTGCCAATTCCTAGCTTCTATTTGATTCATTTGCCACACAATGATATTCTAATAAATTATTTACTTGAATATCATTGTTCATCACAAAATGAAATTTTTAGAATGAAAATACTGTTTTAAACAAAATTTGTTTATTTAATTTGGAATAGTATAATAATACAAAATCGAGTTCAAATGACAGTTTTTTAGTTGTAAGTTGCCCGACATAAAATAGTTTCAGCTCATGGAAAAAATAGGCCTGGATTCCCCGAAATTACCCGATTTTTGTCATTCCCCGCGCTAACCCTCAATTTCTCCCCCCCCCGCAAATCGGGGATTTTCCCCGCGATTGGCAGCGCTGGCGAAAAATCTGTTCTTGCTTGATTGTTCTTTGGGTGAGGTTGCAGTTTTTTTATTCTGAAGTTGCTGCTGTTAGTAAAACTTACCCAAGTTATTAAGCACTGTTAAAACAAACAACACAACAAATAATGGTGGATCACTGCTGCGACAACCACGACCCACATAAACACAGTCCAGGCGACTGGCAATCATGCTTAAGATACTGTTGGTGCTGCCCCACACCCTGCGCACCAGGGAAGCGCACCTTTTACGCATTGTTGCGTAAAAACAATCTGCGAAAATCCCCGACGCACTACAAGAAGCGGGGAAGCCCCACCAGCATCCTAAACGCGTTATTATACTAAACGCGGAGAGCACTGCGATATTTGCGTACACCTAGCCCACAGGCTGCACGTGTAAAATGAAGTACAGTACCGTACTCCGCTTCCGTTCAACGTCATCATCGTCTTTAAGGTCGGGTCAATATATGACCAAGGTATTTAAAATTCTGTTCTCTGTGCAAAGGTGTGCCATACAGTAGTACAGGAGGCACTTTGTCAGGGGTTTTACTGCCAGCCTTAAGGGCTTATATATCCCTCAAATGGCTTAGCATGATCATCCGTTACTCCTAAAATACTGCAGCATTAATTTTGAAATAATTAAATGGTTATGTTGAGGATTAATGCCTGTGTGTGACGAAAACACGATTTAATAAACTTTTCTCGATAGTAAAAAAAATCTAAAGTTACCTCCAAATCGAACAATAAACCGCTGGTATTCAAAAAGTACTTGAAATTAGATCATGAAACTTTGCATACTAAGTAACTGAACTAACTATAAAGCAGGTCTTATGTGTTTTATTTTTTAGTCCAATCAATAGATTTTTTGTAAATCGCAAAAAACCATTTCGCACTATTCGGCCGCAGTGACTGACGTAACAACCACTTTGTAGTGCAAGCTGATTAGAACTTTATTTTAACAGTATTTCAAACGAAGTTTGAACCACCACAAATAGAGTATTTTTAGGGTTAGGTTAGGTTAGGTTAGACCTAGAACCTTAAAGACCATGACACAGACTTTTTACAAACCATGAGCTTTGGCATACGCCTCACACTGGGCAACCAATTTACTCAAGCCACAGACTGACACGCTCAGCAGCACCATGTCGTCAGCGTAAGTGTTATTATTGACACAGATACCGTCCACGTAGCATCCAACCAGATGTTTTCATGGCCGATTGCGGGTGATGCGGAGTGTTTACGTTCATAAATTTGATTTGTAAAGTACTTTGCACTTATTTTAAGTGTTTGTGTTTAAATATTTATGTTTTTTTTTTCAGTAGCCTTGAATTTCCCACTGCTGGGCAAAGCCTACCCCATATCCTTCCAGGTACTCTTTCTCCTGCACCACCTCGGACCAGTTTTGAAATTAATTAATTAAAATTATTCGCAGCGCACCACCACGTCCCACGTCAGTGCGGTCAAGCAAGTCGGATTTTGCCGTGGAGGCCTATAGTAACGTTTAAATATCTAAGTCATTTTTTAAATAGGAAAAAAAAAGAGAATCTTTTTTCTCGAGTTACCTTTGTTTTAGACATGCTGATAAAACAGCATGAAAAGAAAAATCGCAGCTTATTCGAGAAGCAAGATATGTGAAAAGAAGAGGCACGGAGATGACCCACGTGCGAACCCTGTGGTACTCAGATTTGACATACTTAGTAAGTAGTGGAACCTGTTGTACCTTGAATATAGTTTTACCTAGAACAATCCAATTTTTTTTCAAAAACCCGTGCTTTTAGGAACTATTGTATATGGTATTTGAAACATCATTAATTTGTCAAAACTAACGTGAAGTTAGTTACGATACGAAAGAGAAGTTTCGTCATAAAGTTATATAACGGGTAAGTTTCGTGTTCCAGAAACTGAGATATATTTGGATTTTTGTTAAATACTGACTAATATAATACTATTGTTAAAAACAATAATTGATTTCAAAATAGTAATTGGAAGTCTGAGTCTGACAATTTTTGTTTTGTACTTTCTTAAGTTTATTTTTGTTGTAACTTCTTTTTTTATGACTTATTTTTGTTTAATCCAGCGATTTTAATGGATGTTTTGTTAGAATTAATATAAGGGATAAGAAAAAAAAATAGATTTCAAGTTAAAAAATTACGTGATTCAATGCCAAAATAATGTCAACAATAATAAGCACAAAATAGAAGGTTGAAGCTTTTTTAAAAAACAATACTTTTACTTAAATATTGTTGATAATCACTGTAAACTAATTATTACTTATATTATTTCAATAGAAAACCAACAAATTATAGCTTATAAAAGTGTTTATCTCGATTTGCACCTGCTCCATCCAAGTTAGCTGGCACACACGCTGGCAAGGTACATCTGGTATGTTGTACCTAGGACAGTTCTCTTTTTTTTCAAGTGATTAGTGGATCCGGGTTTTTGACAATATACATAGTTTTATGAATGAATTATGTAATGAATTAAATGATCTTTACATACATGCAAACTGGTTAGGTGTAGATAGCACCATATTAAAAAAAGAAAAAAAAACAAAAATCTGGCCTTGGTAAAACAGGTTCCCTTATACTATACTCATGACTTTCTACTGAGACTTCTTGTTTCCTTTTGCTCAAGTATGATTTAAACCAGGCAAGACGGGAATCGTGTTTAGATACCATAAGATTTGAGTTTTTGTAATAAAGGAACTGGATAATCTACACGCTTATCTTCAAAAATATGTTAAATTCGACTGAAAGGAACGACCGGATATTTCCGACTTGGATAGTTTTATGCATTCATACTTAGACAGGATTACAGGCTGAATGTTGTCGACTGACGAATAAAGTTTAAAAGCTTATCTGAGTGAACTCGATCAACAAAGGATCAACACAACATTTTCCATAAAAATCATATCAATCGAAAGACGTCCACAACTGGACATCGGTCTTTTCTAAGCCACGTTGGTTGTCGACTGGTCGTGACACTTTTTGCATCCCTGGTAAATATTTTAATGTAGGTAATCTGTAAAAAAAATGTTTAGCATCCAATAGTTTCCCGTGGAAGGCTTGGGCCTATTGCACAACCTTGGTATTTTTTTTGTTATATGGCAACTTTGATTATTTGACGCCATCTTTCTTTCGCGTCAGTGTTCCGCTTCCGTTGTCAGATTCTTTTCAGACTAAAACCTCCGAAAATGAAGGCTAAAGGAGAGGTAAGTCTCGTAATTTTGAGAAAAATAAGTGATAAATTGATATATAAATGAATAAATGCAGTATAGAAATCCTAATCAATAATGGAAGCATGAAAACCAGTGGTTAAAAGTGATAATTTCAATATGAGTGAGGCGTACACGTTGTCGGTGCATTCAGTGAGATTATTTTACGGAATGCTTCATCGTAAAATGCGTTTGTGACTATTTTCTTAATTGTCGTGCTAAATAATAGAAATTTCAGTATAATTTTCTTAACGACACTTGGTGGATTCAGATTTATTGACACATAAATATGGGTGCTTTTAGGTTATGTCATGTTGTGATGCCGTACGTGCTCTCGGGTCTCGTGTTTGATTCAATATACTGCTCAAGTAAATTGTTAATACATAGTCAATAACATCATAACTAATTGAATACAGCAACGTTTCTCAAAACTTGAGTTGTCAAGTTGTCTGCATGCGCTGATGTGGTGTATAAATATCTGTTTCAGTTGAAGGAGTATGAGGTCATCGGCCGCAAGCTCCCTTCGGAGAGCGAGCCCAAGCCCCCTCTATACAAGATGAGGATCTTCTCCCCAGATCCGATCGTCGCTAAGTCCCGTTTCTGGTACTTCTTGCGTCAACTAAAGAAGTTCAAGAAGACCACTGGTGAAATCGTCTCCATTAGGGTGAGTATTTTCATAGTTAAATATTTCAGTTCCTATTTGTGTTTTTCTGGAATAAGACCAGATAATTCTGACGGGCACTCATTTTGTTTAGTTAATGCTTGAACAAATTAACTACTGCAACTTGAAATAATTTACACTTCCCAGCCGTTTATGCTTCAAGGAAAATCCAGGGTCTTCTCTGTGTTGCCTGGTAGGTTGAATGTAAATACAAAAAATATCAACGGACCATGACTTCCAAGAGTTGACACAATGTTGAATATTGACACAGTAGTGCGTGGCAGTGTTGCATTTACATACCTATTTGGCATTGAAAACTATTGTATAATAGAACTGTTACTGTTCAGATGAACATCATTTGTCTGATCTTGTTAAAATTTATTTAGTGTTGTGCAGTCGTTTTCTGTTATTCATCTCAAAACAAAAAATATGATACTAGCTGTCCCATCTTTTCTTCAGTCATCTCTTTTTTGATGTGTTCATGAACCATTTGTCTGTTAAATTATAATTTTGGTGCCTGCAGTGTCCCCATTTAATCCAAATTAAGATTTTTAGGCTTTTATTGTTTCATCTCTGTATTTAAAATAAAAATAATAAATTCCAGGAAATCCCCGAGAGGAGCCCAGTAAAGATCAAGAACTTTGGTATCTGGCTGCGTTATGAGTCCCGCTCCGGTGTACACAACATGTACCGTGAATACCGTGACCTCAGTGTTGGAGGTGCTGTCACTCAGTGCTACCGCGACATGGGAGCAAGGCACAGAGCCCGTGCTCACTCTATCCAGGTAACCTAACACATCACAGCATCACACCTGTAATCTTCGAAGGGTTTTGTATTGTATAACGGGCTGGTGTCCGTAACTCCACGTCAAAGCGCGTATTTTGCGTATATGCTATAATCCACTACGCGGGACCGGTACGAATTGGTAGATGTCACATGTCTCCGCATTTTTGGTTCTAGGACATGCCGGTTTCCAAACGATGTTTTCTTTCACTGTTTTGAGAGCAGTGGTGATGAAATAAATTACACAAAGTAATGCCGCCTGCCTCGGTTTGAACCCTCGACTTACTGTTCGTAAGTCGGGGCTGCCACCACTTCGCCACCACTGCTCTCTCTCTTCGAAGGGTATGGGTGTACCTTATTTTTCAGTCCCAAGTAATAGTCGAGAGTAGTAATCAACAGGGCACTAAAGAAAAAAGCACACTTATCAGAGCTGAAGGAGCCAAAGGAGCGAATCGAACAAATAGATAACTTTATATGGATGAGAAAATAGTTATTTCGGTGCGGATAAGTGTGCGTTCAACTTAAGACAGACTCGGGCTGCTTCTGAGAAATCTATCTCATTTGTTACTGTTTAAGCTGGAACTTCACTTGACCTGTTTTTAGGGTTCCGTAGCCAAATGGCTCCAATGGAACCCTTGTGGATTCATCCTGTCTGTCTGTTAGTATTGTCACAACCATTTAGGTCCCACACAGTTGAAATTTGGGGAGTAGGTATCTTCTATGAACTTCCACACAATAGTGAAATTATAAATTTAAAAAATAGGGGTGACTCTCCATACATACATGTAAATTAAGGGCTGAAAAAAATATAATAATGTTAATAACTAGGGGGTGTCTTGTGGATAGACACACCACCTAGCCATAAACATTGAAATATTTTTTTCTTGCTCTTGAAAATTTATATTGGGTTCCAATAACACTGTCTTTCTTCACTGAAAATTTCGGGAATCAAGGAAGTGACACAACATTACTATTTAAAAATGTATTTATTGCTTTTCGAAGTATTCTCCGCGAAATTTGACATTTTTTTCCATACGATGGGACCAATCATTGAAGCAACCATTCCATTCGGAAGTTGGGGTCTCCAAAATGGCCATTTTGTAGGCGTCCACAGCTTCTTCAGGTGATGAAAATCTCTGTCCACGCAATTTATTCTTTATTTTAGGGAAAGTATAGAAATTATTAGGGCTTGGGTCGGGGCTGTACGGCGGATGGTCTAATAATTCTATGTTTTCTTGCTCTAAAAACTCTTGTTTTGTGCGCGGTGTGAGAACTCGCATTGTCGTGATGGAGGATGATGCGCAGTTCTCTTTACGGAGTTCAGAAACGACCTGTGGCAAACAAATGCTAGCATACCATTCTGCATTAACAGTTCTTTGTCCCTCAAGAGGAATAGTCGTAACATGGCCGGTTTTGGAGACAAACGTGGCCACCATTTTTTTTGCAACACTCCGTGAACGAACAATCTTTGTTGGCTTTATTTAACTCATTTTCGAACACCCAAACTCGTGACTGGTTTTTTGTTTCGGGTTCGTACGCGTATATCCAGGATTCGTCACCTGATACGATGTTGTATACAGCATTTGAGGATCCTGCGTGGAATCTTTCGAGAGTTCAGACGCACCAAGTAACGCGAGCCGCTTTTTGCTCTTCACAGAGCGAATGCGGTATCCATCGGGAAAACAACTTTTTTACACCTAATTGTTCATGCAAGATTATTTGTATTTGACTCATGCCAATGTCTAAAGTTGCCTGAATCTCGCGGTATGTCACATGTCGATCTTCCTCAATCAGCTTACGCACAGCATCAACGTTTTCTTGGGTGAGTTTTTGGACGACCTAAATAAATGAATGGTATTCGATTTTTAAAACCAAGGAGTTTTCAATTAAAAAGATTTTAATGACAGGAACAGTGGAAATATTCCATTCCCGATACTTTTAGTGCAGCCCTCGTAAGTCACTGGTTGATGAAAATTCAAAAAAAAATTGGCTTAGGTTTGTAAAAAGTAAAAAAAAAACTTTTAACAAAAACTGATTTGAAATTGAATTTTTGAGATATGGCAATTTTTCGTCGAACTGCAGCAGTAACTTAGTTTATCATTATCATACTATGATAACCATTTTTTATTTTGCTGTTGTGTAAATTAACATAATGATAAATGAGTGTTCAAAGTATGGTTTGGTGCTACGTAACCCTTTTTAAGCGACTCAGACTCGTAATTAGCCAGTTTTTTGTGTTATTTTGCTAGTTCGAATATAGCTTAGTCTCGTACAGTTTATGTATGAATAGTATTTTGTGTGTACACTGAAGGCCACACCGCGAGTCGGTAGTTCGTGGTGTGTACCAAAATATGAAAAGAGGTAAAATGATGCTTCGCCCGACTCGCTCGCTCGCTTGCTAGCTGGCGGTGTGGGCTGCGCTTTAGTCATTTAGCCTGATTAATAAGCACTTTGATGATCGTATGCAGACATTGCCAAGTTTTCACAAGTCTGCACTAACACAAGTGCATATGAAAGGATTTGGTTAAAACTAAGATAAGCTTTCATTGTCATTAGAACTGGACCTCAGATGTCTTAGAATAATCTGAAAAATGTGTATAATTATGAAAAATATTTAGTATTTTGCCATATTTCACAAATTTTGATCTCACAAATGCTGCTATAGTTTCTTTCCACTGTTTATTATGGTACTTGATGTTGAAAGCAGTGCAGATAATATTTTGATGTAAAGTGGATGCGAATCTCTTGGCATGTTGTGTAAACAGTGACCTAATTTGAATTTATCAGATTTTTCTATCTTTGGATATTAATTTCATTAAGAGAACAAGTTTTTTTTTCTAAATTACCAAATTAATTACAAACTAGTCTGTGGTGAATATCTTTCGCTGTATCGTTGTCTTCTGCCCTCATTGATGGTTGCCCCAGTTTATATGTGGTCGGCGCATACGTCTGCATATCTTGCTAAAATTACACATCGTCACCATCTTTAATATTGTAGACCGACACAGGTCAGCGCCACAACAATAGGGAATATGCATAAATTTTCTTTTTTTATTTCGAGACGGAATGTTAAAGTACTGTAAAAATAATGACAAAAAGCGAAAACAAGACATAAATCGGCCAAACAACACAAAAGTTATAACCATTTAAACTTTTGTTTCTATCTCAAACGTCGATGCAGCGAATGACGTCATTCGCTATATCGGATCTGTCTAATCAGCAGTTTCATATGCTTATAACTTAGTATTTTCATAGATTTTAAAAAAATAATTTCCCTTTGCTATTTCTGATGTTAATACGCTTTGTTTAGACTGATAAAAAAAAACATGGATATACCCTATTGATGCACCTTTTACTACTAATGAAAACCTATGTCAGCCCTCATCATTCACTACATGTTTCCCCTTGTTACAGATCATCAAAGTGGAAGTTATCAAGGCGTCAGCATGCCGCAGGCCGCAAGTGAAGCAGTTCCACAACAGCCACATCAGATTCCCGCTGCCCAAGCGCGTGCACCACCACAAACGCCTCAACACCTTCGCATACAAGAGGCCCAGCACCTACTTCCTCTAATTTTATTATGTATGCAATAATAATAACATTAAAATCCACATCCTGATGTGGAAACAAACTTGGGTATTTTATTAAAAATTCAACACTAATTCGGCAATTACAACTGGAAGGTTAACTATATGAGCGAGGCCACACGATACACCGCACCGCAATAGGGTGCCACACGGGCGGTGCGGCACCGCAGACCAACGCTGTTTACCGCGGTGCGGCGCAGCACGGCAACGTCTATGATTCAGTGTATCATCGTGTGTTTTATCCCTTAGTTAGGTAATGCAGGTCTTTCTTGGGGTTTAACGCAGAATGTGCACTTGATGCAAAATGAGCAGTGAGCACTACAAAAATAAAAATCGTTTGCCTACTATATACATAAAAAAAGTCATCTTAAAATCATGCAAAGTTACAAAAAAAGTAGGCAAACGTTTATTATTTTTGTAGTGCTCATTTTGCGATTTTGCACATTCTGCGTCAAACCCCTTTCTTGTACTAAAGATATAAGAGGATCGTAAGGCCCGGTTTCCACCAAAGCGGAGACGAGTGGAGCGGAGAGATGTGCGAAACCCACCAATCACAATGTAGCTGAAATCTACATCAGGTCTCTCGTCTATCCTGTGATTGGTTGAAGCTTGCGTTTCTCCTCCGCTCCGCTCGTCTCCGCTTTGGTGGAAACCGGGCCTAAGAAAGATAGGAAGCATCGTGTGGTCGCGCTCTAAAGGCACTAGGACGGCCAGGTAACAGCGAGACGGTTCTTGGTAGCTGAGAAACATCTACATTCACAGATTTTCGAAAATTCGCTTGACACAACTCTGGCATCGAACCCGATTTGGGTCGACTAAAGTTCGAAAAAATAACATTCTGTATCTTTTTGACAACCATCGGTAGCGTCAATCATATGGATCAAATCTCTCTAAGAAACATGATAAATTAAATGAAAGGAAAACCATGAATAAAAGTGCTATATCTTAGTGAATTTATCCCATTGAATTTATAACTGTTCTTTAGATTTCATGGTATTCCCTTCATTTAATTTATTATGTTTGTTAGAGATTTGATCCATATGATTGCCCCTATCGATTGTTGTAAAAAGTACAGGGATGTTATTTTTTCGAACTTAAGTCGGTATGATTCCCGAGTGTGGCTAGTGAAATTTCGAAAATTTGTAAATGCAGATTTGTTTTTAAAAATAAAGGAATGTTTCCTTTGAGTAAAATTTGCTATCTTCTGTATTTCGAGTACTTTCCCTCCAGGTGGCATTGAAAAACTCCATCCTGTATATAGATTTTTTTGTTTGTTCGCAGATTAACTTCGTCTTCTAGGAACCGATTTTGATTATTCTTCTATGTACTTTTCTTCAGAAAAAATCTACATATTGGTCTTGCACCTAAAGTCGAGTTTTCCGAAAATTTCCCTGTATATAGATTTTTTTGTTTGTTCGCAGATTAACTTCGTCTTCTAGGAACCGATTTTGATTATTCTTCTATGTACTTTTCTTCAGAAAAAATCTACATATTGGTCTTGCACCTAAAGTCGAGTTTTCCGAAAATTTCACCTTAAGGGGTCTAGTTATGACCCCTAGAGCCCAAAACAACCGCCGGTTAATAAGTTTATAATATATAATGTATGGTGGTTTGTGGGGCGCCAAGCAAAATTTAGCCACACTACAGGGCGCAATATGCACCGATTGCTTTCAAACTTGGCCCAAAAATAAAAAGGGTCAAAACTTAGGTTAAGTTCGTGAATGGAAGGAATTCGTCCAAGGGGGGCGGCGCACGGTGGGCTGGATATCGGCTTTCATAGACTTAGGGATTTCAATTTGCAAGTGCTTGTTTTTATGCCGGATATCGCTTCTATTAGTCATTACTATGTACAAAAATGACACCCGAGTTAATTCTGCCCAAAAACGAAGGAAATATAATTTTTTTACGAAAAATTTGTATGAAGCTAGTATGAAAAATCGAATTATCTCCTAAACGGCATGTTTAACCGTAATATCCTTGGAGGTGGTCATAGTGCTAATTATTTATGATTTTTTGGTTGCCGATTTTGATTTGAAAAATTTCATGCCGTTTTTTTTTAAAAATCGACAAAATATTTTTATTTGTTTTTACATATGAAACGATCCTTTTAGTGTTTATGTTGAAGAACACGGACTTTTAACTACACGTAACATAAAATAGCATCACTCCTATATTTCCGAAGGAGTTGGCAGAGGTTTATAGTACACCCACACGTAGACAACTATGTTTGAGCTAGATATTTATCAAAACATCATGAGTTTTAAAACTCATACAACCAAATTACCAATTGTTTACTCTTCTAATGAGTCCGAAAAGAAGTGATTAAGTAACTACACTGATTAGGTCTTCTAATGAGTCTTTATAGGTGATTTAATGATTTTCAATATCTCACGACAATGCCAACTATGGATTACATTCAACTTTTCCTGATAAGTAAGCTAATTTGTTAATTAGCAGTGCTATGAGTTCTAAGAATAGTTAGTGACAATTATAAATTTTCATTAGCTAATGAGGAGATAACTAATGAGGGTAGTTACCTAATTATTGGCGTTTTGCAATAAAAGGGCTAAAGTTTTGTTTTATAATTTAGTTTGTTCACAACTGTGTAACTGCTAACACTACAAAACTACTGACAAACTACTGCGACTATAAAATCTTAGTATGGAAAGTTTAATCACCAATTTAGACTTGTTTGTTCTTCTACGAAGTGAGAGTACTTCATTTGATCATGAAGTATTGTTCAGTGCAGTTGTATCCCGCATAGGCGCTTGCCTGTCTGACGAAGATCGTGTTGTTCTCAAAGAATTTTGTCGGAGATTTACGCGAGCCGCTTTACAAAGGTGGCAGAAATCCAACCGATTCCTTGATAATTTCAGGAGAAAGTACGAGAATTGGTTGGGAGCAAATATTGATTGGCCGAGTTTTGTGCAAACTTTAGTTAACCAAGAACCAAGTGTTGATGAGATACCAAGAGCGCCCTCAGTCTCTCCAGAACCGTCGACATCAACGTCCATTGGAACAATGACGAAAAGATCCCGTAAACCATTCGAAGATCTGGGAAGTAAACAAAAAAAGAGAAGATCTGATGAACACACAGGCGAAGATTCCAGTGAATTGGCATATGCAGCTGCAGCACGTTTAAAAGAAGAAGGGCATGAAGATATCGCCTCTGTCATCGAATACATGATGAAAAATCCTGAAGCAGCCGCTAAATTAAATGAAACGCTTAAGAAACCTGCGAAAACAATCATATTTACGCCAGAAAAGGCGCTTGGATTGCTTCTTTCGCTAAAACTCTCAAAGTGGCAATATATTACGTTGCGAGAGGCTGCCATTCGGGAAGGTGCTAAGGATATTTATCCATCTTACTATAAAGTGCAACAAACTAAGCTTGATTGCTACCCTCCGAAGCAATCAGTGACAGTTACTGATTCATCGGCTAGGATTACACTTCAAGCTTTACTTGATATCACAGTTACAAGAATCCTCCAAAGCCTTTCTAACGAAGAGCATAACAAGCAGTTGAAGCTGATATCCAAGTGGGGATTTGATGGTGCTTCTAACCAAAGCTGATACAAGCAGAAAATGGAGGGTGAGGAAGATGACTCGAGCATTTTCATGACCTCCTTGGTGCCACTAAAACTGACAGATGGAGACAACATCTTATGGACGAACCCAAAACCATGCTCAGTTTTGTATTGTCGTCCAGTTCAGTTTACTTTTGTAAAGGAGAGTGAAGCAGTTGTCCTTGAGCTGAAAAAACAAATGGATGAAGAAATTGAGGCCCTTATCCCCACAGAGTGCAATAATAATAATAGGGTGACTCATGAACTAATGATGACGATGATCGACGCTAAAGTTTTCACTTACCTTTCTGAAGCTAGATCAAATGCATCGTGCTACCTGTGCTCTAAAAAGCCTACAGAAATGAACCGCTTAGATGCTGTAACATCAAAAATTGTGTGTTCTGACCTGTATGAATTTGGCTTGTCATCCCTACACGCCCGTATAAATTGTATGGAATGTCTGTTACACATTGCATACAGGCTCGACTTCAAACGGTGGGCAGCGAGAAATGATGAGCACAAAGAAATGCTACAGACAAGGAAAAAAATAATTCAAAATAAATTCAAAGATGAGCTCAATCTGTTGATTGATATAGTAAAACAAGGCTCGGGAACCACCAATGACGGGAATACTGCAAGAAAATATTTTGAGTTTCCTAATAAAACCGCAGCTATAACCGGTATGGATGGAGACCTCATCAAAAGATTTGCTGTAATTTTTTTTACAAGCAATTACATCTGGAGAGCAGGTCGATATAATAAAATTTAGAGATTATGCCCGCAAAACAGCAGAAAAGTACGTATTATTATACGACTGGTACTACATGTCGTCAACCGTTCATAAATTATTAATCCATGGGGCTGACATAATCGAGAAAAATAATATTGTGCCGATTGGGACTCTCTCGGAAGAAGCCTCAGAGTCTCGAAACAAAGATTTTAGGAGGTTTCGAGAACATCATTCGCGGAAAAGAAGTAGGCAGGATTCCAATAAAGATATTTTAAATATGCTTGTTGTTTTTTCGGATCCTTTGCTAAGTGCACAAAGGCCTAAGTTAGATGCCAAGAAAAAGCAGAGCTTTTTTGCTGAAACTCTCGACTTAATTCAATTTCAGGAAACTGAGTTCGAGTTTTTGGATATATCCAATATGGATGCTGACTCAGAATTGGAGTCTGACAACGAGAGTTATAAGGGAAATTTGTAAAAAAATTATATACTTATGTACATATTTGTAAATTTGTATTTGAGTGTGTTTGGGTTTTTTTTTTGTAATATTTAATGATATTTTGTCTTTTTTTTATTAATTTTACTTTATTTTACAAATGCTTAGTATTCATTCCTTAAATTAAATTATTTTGTATATAATATAACTTTATATGTTACTTAAATAAGAGTTTGATAATATTTTATTTAAATTCATAAAAATGTGTCAAAAAAATATATTAATATTTTGTATATAATATAACTTTATATGTTACTTAAATAAGAGTTTGATAATATTTTATTTAAATTAATAAAAATGTGTCAAAAAAATGCAATTTTTTTATTTATTTTTTCTTGTTTTTTGTGTTCTTAATATTTGGGTTAATAACGTATCGAACTTTTTAACTTGGACACTAAAAGAGATCGTTTGACATGTAAAAATAAATAAAAATATTTTGACGATTTTTTAAAAAAAAAAAGGCATTAAATTTTTCGTCAAATCAGCAACCAAAAATTAGCACTATGACCACCTCCAAGGATATTACGGTTAAACATGCCGTTTAGGAGATAATTCGATTTTTCATACTAGCTTCATACAAATTTTTCGTAAAAAAATTATATTTCCTTCGTTTTTGGGCAGAATTAACTCGGGTGTCATTTTTGTACATAGTAATGACTAATAGAAGCGATATCCGGCAAAAAATCAGGCTCTTGCAAATTGAAATCCCTAAGTCTATGAAAGCCGATTTCCAGCCCAACGTGCGGCGGGGGGGGGTTTCGAAAATCAGTTTCTTGGTGGCCATTACTTTTTCCTTTGGAAAATTATTGAACCGTTTAACATTTTTATTGTTTCGAGTAAAAATACGGACAACTTTTAAATTTAAACTTTTTGATGCAACCCCTAACTTGCAGAGGGAGTTGAAATTTGGAAATTTCAAACGCCTCGCCAAGTTAGGGGTTGCATTAAAAAAAGTTTTTATTTTTGGAAAAAAAAAATATCTTTGAAACGGTAAACATTTTTACCGTCGCAAATATTTTTTTTTGAAAGCAAATTGTTTAGGTACCTACTCTACAATTTTTACTTATAAAATTTAGCGATAAAACTTATTGTTTTCGAAATAAAAAAATATAACTGAAAAATTTAGGGCGTTTCCATGCTAAACTCATTAGAATTCACGGGGGCCGGGGCCGCGCGCTTCAGTCGTTTGGGAGGATTTTAAAATTTATGATAACCAATAAGATGTTAAATTGTTAAACGTCAACAAAGTCGTTGCCATGACGACCAAGTCTTTTGGCAACTGACGTATTCATAAAGGAGGTACTTCTAAATAGTATTTAGTCGCAACAAGGAGGAAGTCACGCGACAGGCCTATTTGGAGGCCTGGACGTTTCAGAGTAAAAAAAAATCGGATTAAGTTTTACTTCAGTCGTGTGGTCTAAAGCAGACTCGTTTTTTATGCAGTAGGTAGGACAAAACCTGTACTGCAAACAAAAAAAACTGACAAAAGCTATATATATAGATAGATAGATAGATAAACCATTTATTTTCTGAATTTCCAGAATAAATATGGGTGGAACCTTCTTCGAAATCTACCTCCTCTTGCGGCTTGCCGAAAGGACTTAAATTAAATTTACATTAAATTTGCTGAAGATCTGATGCTGATTTTCGGAGATGTACAAGGTGGTCCCATTTAAATTTGGTGTAGATCTGATGCTGATCTTTGGAGATAATACAATGGAACTCTTCAAAAATAGACTGTGATTGCTATTGTAGCTATCGCTTGGAAGTTTATTGTTTATACAACATGAATCATGACTATTCATGACGCAACATCACGCCTGTATGCTCTGTGGGGGTACGCAATGTGTGGGTAGGTACAATATACCCAGATTTCGACAGTTAGGTATGTAAGTTCCATTTATTGGGGATAAGTCTATTACCATGACATGTACTGTTAACAATGTAAAATAAATTCATGGCAAATATTTATTTGGGAACAACTAAAAACGAAAAAATAAACAGACTTCAAAAAACACAAAAAAATTAAAAATAACTTTAGCTTCAGATGTCTGTGACAAAAAACTAAATCAATCAAACAAAAGTTAGCGACTTCTGAAGCTAAAGTTATTTTTTAAGGTTTTTGTGTTTTTTGAAGTCGGTTTTGACGGTTCAAGCGAACGAACGAAAGAGCGCGTTTAATACTCTCATGTTTCAAACAACACGGACCACGGTTATGTACGTCGGCCTTGATAAAATATTCACCACTAGATAAAGTGGTGAATATTTTAATGGCAGGACGAGCTACACACCTCAGGTAAGATTGGTTGACACTAGCTTAAAATAGAGAAGAAATCAGAACGCGACCGACGCCTTTGTTAATGAAGAAAGCGGATATAAAAAATTAAATTTACATTAAAATTTCTAGTGTTGTAGGTATGGGGTTTCAACTAATTAAACAAAAAGTTTTATTTTCGCTCTTTATTACCAATAAGTATCGCATATTTATAAATAGACATTTAATAAAAGTACACAGGATCTGAAAATAAAATATCCTAAAAACTATCCTAACATAAGTGTAAATAAAATAGAGTTCAAATGCATTCAGAATTACGCACTACAGTATACAAACATCAGTATTAAAAACGACACTAAAAGGAGGTACGTGGATTATCATGCTCTAAAACATGAAATTACAAAAGTTAGTGGGAGTCCATCCAATCACTCGCCACAAAAAATAAAATGCGCCAGACTGTTTACGTTCCTCAATAATGAATTTCTTCAAAAATATCGATGCTTTTTTACGAATTGAACAATGTTAAAATTTTGTTATGTTAAATCAATCAAAAAAAGTTGCACAAAAAGTGGCAAATTTACGCCACACTAAATTCAATTTAATCACATTTCTCCTTATAATCCCAGTCATATAAACTTTCCCTGTATGAATGTCTTTTTACATACTTCCCTCTCCTATTAAAATAATACTACATACCTACTTAATAATGTAAAAAATGCATTTAAAAAATATCAGTACATTATGAATTAACAAGTTCTTAAATGACCAAACTACACCTTAACTACACTACACCAATGTTTGGTACTTAATTAATATGAGGCTGAGATAAATGTCTCGGAACCATGATCGACGTCGCCCGACTTTTCAAGGGACACGTCGCGGTCGCGTGGCTATTGTCACCATGTGAATTTGAGGCTTCATGAAGAAATGTGACTGAGATTAAAGGATTGTACATACATCTTGTCACGGATAGTATAATTACCTTACCTTTTGAACGCCATTGTCACATATACGTGACAAGCAAGCGCGTGCCCTATACGCCAACGACACATCATCATTATCATCTGCCTAGCCTTTTCCCAACTATGTTGGGGTCGGCTTCCAGTCTAACCGGATGCAGCTTTATAACAGTATTTTACATGGGGAGACTACCTATCTGACCTTCACAACCCGTAAACGTAACACGTAATGCGTGACGGTTGACAGAGGAGAATGGAAGAAAAAAAAACGTGTTGCGCCGACCCCAAGTAACATGGGATAAAGGCAGGAAGATTTTAATGATGTTATAGAGTGTAGAGTTGTTAAGTGCACTGAATTTAATCTAGAGTCGTATCCTAACGCAGAAAATTTGATTTCAAGAGTATTTTAGTCACATTTAACACAGTTATCCTCTAAGAGAATTGAGAGATGTATTTGTTGTTTTGTTGTTTGTTTTTGTTTGTTTCTGTGTTGTTTGTGTTTGTTTTGTTTTTAACTAGCGGACGTCACGCGGTTTCACCCGCGTAGTTCCCGTTCCCGTTCCCGTATGTTACTCAGGGTGAATGTAGCTTTCTAATGGTGAAAGAATTTTTGAAATCGGCGCAGTAGTTTTTGAGTTTATTCATTACAAACATACACACAGACAAAAATACAAATCTTTCCTCTTTATAATATTAGTGTAGAAAACAGTTGTTTAGATATGGTTGACAGTGTAATGAATGTTTGTGAAATGATATTAGATGATTTCGTAAATTAAACAATTATGTATTTAACTACGAAGTTTTTCGCTAATTATTGGAAAAAAAACTCAATGAAACACGGGGTTCGCTTTTCAAGTGACTGTCAACTTTATCTATGTGAAAATAAAAAAGAATTTGTTTTGAAACGCAGAACGGACAGTAAATGAGTTTTCAATACACTTCCTCGAAAACGGGTTGTTATCGCACTACCATTAGGTTCAACGTGCAACATATTTCACACGTGTGCGTTTTTTTTTTTAATTTTCCCGCACGTGTGCGGAATCGGTTCAATGCCTATAGTCGGAGGTGAAAGTTTTTTTTTAGATTTCGGCATAGCAATATGCGTCTTTACGTCGTAAATATTTTTTTGATTATTCAAATTGTGTTTATATATAGAATATCATAGATAAACATGATTCTTTTTTAAACAAATTAACATATAATTGCGTACTGAATTAAAAAATATAAAAAAAAACTTTTTTTTTTTATATTAGGCTGTTTAACGGCTTCATACCTTTGCCTTTCCTTCAACCTGGCGAAAGCAAAGCGCAGAAAAAAAAGAAAATTATATTCATAGTTAATAATAATTTATGACAAAAATATATTTCGTTATTTTATTTTGTTTGACGACCCGAATGGCGCAGCGGTGGTGAGGCTGCCTTACGTTCTTAGGGTCCCGGGTTCGAATCCCGGTTGGAGCAAATCTTTGTGTGATGAGCATGGACATTTGTTTCCGAGTCATGGATGTTATATGTATAATAAGTATGTATTTACAAACAAAAAGTATCTATGTATGTATCAACTGTCTGGTGTCCACGACACAAGCCTCGTTGCTTAGTGTGGCACTAGATGGCGCTGTGTGTTAATGTCCAGCGATATTTATTTATTTGTTTCTTCAAAAGTGTTTTGAAAAACGTCGTTTGATATAGTGGAGAGTTTATTGTTGCAGTTCTCGGCTCAAAAACATTAATTCCACCTCAAATGCAATAACAAACTTTCTCCACTAGTATCAAAATGTACTATTTTTTGGGTCCTAGTTATTCTACGATAGGACTCAAAAGGTCTGACGGAAGATTTTAAAAAGAAAAATTTCTCGATAAACGATAGGAGAATTCTATTCGGGAGTGTTATTCGGCTACGAATAAGAATTTCTCGAAATTAATTCTTCGATCAAAATGTATCGAAACTATAGAATTTCCACAAATCTTTTACGAAAAATTTAGGTCAGTAAGCTGTCATACTAAACTAAAGGGTGTAAAAAGACTTAACGAAGTCAAAAGGCACTTGTTCTCCCCGTCATTAGGATATTTTTTTTGTTCTATTTGTTTGTTGTTTTTTTGTTACGGAGATATTGGGTGTTTGAGTGTCAAAGTTCCAAATTTTTCACAAGTTTTTTTTTTTAATACACATTTTTAATGGATAATTTTTACATTAAACACCTTCATGAGCCCCGTACTATTCAATCCACCCACCAGCACAATGTTTTAAGTGCGTTACATTGAATCCTAGCGAAAAACGTGATTTTTTACCCCAAAAAAAAAAGTAATTTCCCAGCAAAAATTTGATGTAAGTACAGAATGCTTGGTTGACGGCTTCGTGAAGTGTCTGTTTACACCCTGTATAATTTTCCAGCTAAAGTCAGTTGGAAATTCAAATTAGAATAATATTCGGCCAATAGCAAAAAAAACGACCTTACTGGTACAAAACAAAGGCGCTGTGAAAGTTACATTGAAATCCTTAATTATAATTTGAGATGTTTATGTACCTAATCTTAAAGCTACTTCTGGCTAATCTCCGAAACGCCTGGATCGATTTTTACGAATCTTTTACTGGCAGATAGCTGATGAGTAACTTACTTATAGTTACAAAAAGGATTAAAAATAACATTGTTAACAAAATCCAATTCAAAGAAGTAATATTTTTATAATAATTTTACGCGTACGAATGTCGCGGGCAACAGCCAGTGTGAAATAAAAGACAATAAGTAACCTAAAATTATTAAGCTAAAAATATAAATTTATACCTAAAAATTTAATAAAGACGCTCATTTTGATGAGCTACCATAAATTTATTTTATTTAAATTTAATTATGTATACCAGGATAAATACTGGGAGTATTTATACATTTAATTAAATCATTGGCTAAATTAGGTGAATACATATTATTTAAATTCAGACAAGTACAGTATCCTCTTTAAAAGATCTAGTCTATATGTCCAGTGTCCACACACACTGAAAAAATATTATCACTATTATCAGCCAAAAAAATCGAATCTAAGCAGACTTTACATGCAAAAAGCCATAAACAAAAAAACCCCGCCTTAAAAAATGGGAACGGTTTTTGGATGCGAATATTTTATCAGTAAAAACAATTTAGTTCCGGACCTAGGGTACGTTGGCAACAAACAACATTTATTCGGGCTTGCAAACAATTAACATAACATAACGCCTGATAATCCCCGAAGGGTTGGGCAGAGGTGTACCTACCTTATAGTACAAACGAGCGGGGCACAAGCCGAGCGAGCACAAATTCGCGTAGTGTGTGGAGTTGTGGACCGATAAGTTACGAACGAGCGCGCATTGAGCGTTTGGCTCGTACTCGGCTTTGCTTCGCCAATACCAATAAAACTTTTGTTTCTATCTCTTTTTAGAAAAACGGAATTTAGTATGGATTTTGTACGTCGATATGTCGAATGACGTCATGAAAGGTATCGGATCACTGTCTAATCAGCGATTTCAATTAATGCTTATAACTTAGTATTTTTTATAAATATTTAAAAAATCACTTTGCTCTGACTGACGTTAATACGCTTTGTTTGGAGTGATAAAAAAAAATCATGCATATACCCTCTATTGTCAGTTTTTTGGATCTGCGTCGCGCTCGCAGTGGGCGCGTGTACATGTTTAGTGACAGATGCATCGCTCGGGTTAAGACAAGACTTACAAATTCTTCAATAAATGATGATGATCATTAATTTAATAATTTGTAAATCCTGTCATAGCCTTTTAAATTTTTACTGACTTCGACTATAATTGCTACAGCAGCAGATGCAATAGCAAAATCATCCATGCTTGCCACGAGCACACTGCGGAAAACTACGTTCGAGGACAGTGATCGTTGTAAGTCCACACTAAGTGCTCGGTTTGTTTAGCGTAGACGGACTTTAAAGATCTACAGGCTCAAGACTTTAAGTGCCATTTTCGCGGCAGCCCGCTTCGCTTGCGATTTGTTGCCGCCAATACCAAAAACAGTGTGTTGCCGCTCGTTCTTCGTGATTGTAACTCCCACCCTTATCTTTGGGATATCTGGATTGATACGTTCCGATTTCCTGAAAAATAAAACATAATTACTTGTGTTATTATGCATAGATTATTTTTGGATTGGCTTTGTAGATTCCCAGATGCTTGTTAACTTTTTTCTTGTTACGTTTTTTGTGAAGCAATTACGACCTATTGTCGGGCCTACGCTATCCCGCCATACTTAAGTACTAATGTATTATAATATTGTAATACCAAATTATTTGAAAAGAGTAACCATGGAGTTTTTTGCCGGTTCTTCTCTATAGGAAACGACCAAACCGAACCGTGCAACTTTTTTGACGTTTTATACACGGAATCGCGAAAAAAAATCAGCTGTTCCATAAATTTTGACGAGTTATGCGAACATAATTGTAGGGAACCGCTGATTTTTTTCTTCGCGATTCAGGGTTTGGTCCAAAATCAAAATCAAAATCAAAGCATTTATTTCAAGTAGGCCAGTTACAGGCACTTTTGAATTGTCGAAACAAAGTTAAATGTAGCTACAGTCCCAGTCACAAGACATAAAAACTGTGAAAGTACTGTAGTTGCCCATTCCCTAGCGTAGATCTCTATGGAGAAGAACGGGCAAGAAACTCCATGGACACTCTTTTAAATCAAAATATTGTTACAAAATCTTGGTTACATCATTCATGTTGAGATGGTATATTATGTGAGAACAATGTAGCAAGATGTGCACGTTAAAAGTGTCCATAGTAAAAACAAAAAATACAATTCAAAAATAAACATACAAATAAGCCATGGCAACTAAGAGTTGACCAGTCACAACTGACGGCGCCCGTTCACGAACATGACGCATGGATCAGCACCATTCAACTCAACCATTTTGAAGGGAACTGAATGATCCGACACACGCGCCACCATCAGCGAGACATTAGAGTGAGCGTGACATACTCTCAACCGCCAGGGCACATTCAAGTCAAGAAAAGACGTAGGATTTCAGTGAATGATAGCTTTCTAGTACATAGTACTCACACAATATGGGCTGTGCGATTATATAATACTAGAGATTGATTCTATACAATGCAAAGACAGTTGTACAATCTTCAGCAGCTCCAACAATTCTATTTAATACTATCAATTTATGCGCCCCTGTCCATGTGGAGCAGGACCAGCATTGAGCCACGCATTTTTATCTGCGATATAATCGCCCAACTTGTAATAAGCTTGCTTACATAGTGTGCGTTTGATGCATGTTTTAAATTTCGTCTCATTCAGTTCAAGAATACTTTGTGGAATTTTATTATAGCATCTCAAACAGTACCCCATGAAAGTCCATAGTATAAGTTGTTCATAATGATGAGTACAATGACCAGTCGAAGTTTATCGATATCGTCCGGAAACACGTCGTATATTGGTGATTTTCTTCAGAAAGGTCAGGTCGGCCGGTAGTACTAGCATGCTCATCAGATTTATGGATGAGTTGTGGACGAAGGTATAAAAACTCACCCAAACGTAGGACACGCGTGAATCTTCTCGTACAGTATCCTGACCGGCTGCTGCGGTATGCGGCTGGAGAAGTCATGTATTTCCTTGTGCATGATGCGATACACCACCTTCCATACCGCCTGGAGGTCGCCGGCGGTGTCTAGGAATATGGCACCTACCAACGCCTCGAATATATCGCTGAGAACCTGTTATACCACAAAATTTTGTCATTTATTATTATTGTTTTTGTCTTTTCGTTTTTTTGTGCCACTCGGATTAAAAAAGGAGAGATACGAGTACATATACAAAAAGATATACACGAATGCGGCTTGAATAATGCTCCACCTCGTAAGGCCCAATGACCTAATTTAATGTCAAAAATAATTTGGCACTCCGGCCCAAGACAGTTTTTAAAATCATTAAATTACGGCCCGGCGACCTAAAATTATGACATGATATTTAAACGTCATTTTTGGTTTAAACAATCCCACCAATTTAAATCTACCATCAAAAAATTATTAACCATGAATACATCTCTAATTTTGGCAATGTCAACTTGACATTTAAGAACCAAGAAACTGTCTTTTTGACATTTCATCTCATGTGAACAGAAGTCTCGTGGAGATAGCTATTTAAATCTATTCATATCTATACAATCATTACATGGCGATGTCTGAAATGTATTGCAAACTTTTGCGGAAATGTTATATTTTGTTTCATTTTTTTCATAGCAGTCATTTTAATTTCGTATTATACGAACGAAAAAAAACATGTCCCAAAAGAAGGTTTTGAGAGATTGATTAAAAAAAAATTGTTACTTACATAAAATTATTAATTAAAAATGTTTAAAATGAAAGGAGAAATAATATTTTTTTTTCACAAAGTTTTTTTTTTATTTCTGGTATAATTTGCAATTCCATGATAAATAATTGAATAGATTTGATTTATTCAAACTAATATTTTGTATAAAACTATGGCCCAGTGACATAAAAAAAAGGACAAGCTATTTCAACATTTTTTGCGTGAAATAAATTATTTTAGTTACAAGAAATACCCCTTAAAAGAATTTAGCCAAAAGCATTACATTTAAACACTTTTGTATTTCACCAAAGTTCTGGGCCGCAACTACTTGCACCTATTTTTAGTACATTGGGTCGTAATGTATATGGACCTAAATTTAGGCTAGGCCTTACGAGGAAGATGAGATAAGGAAAAGAAAAGTGACATTGGTAAAATAGCAGATTTTGTGAAAAATAACTGACATTCTCATTTCGCATAGTTAAGGCTTTAGTTGGTATAAGACCAACATGACCCTCAAACATAAATCTAAACATGCGGTTTCTATAGATGAATTTCTACAAGAAAAAAAAAGATAGTGCAGTATCAACCTTAGGAACTTCAACATATTCAGCAATGTGACATTCTTCTTCGTCTATCAGATAGAGAACATCTTCTACGATCTCATGGCTTCTTTGCTCTTGATGTTCCACAAACATTATGATGGCATTGTCCAAAACTGGATTCAGTTCAGAGCACAGGAATCTGAAAGAAAGTATAGTGTTTTAAAGATATGTTGGCGCTTGAATAGCATTGAGAAAACGGCCGTTGTTGGTAAACATTTGTGAAATTATTTCGTAGAATAGTGTTGAAAAATAAAGATAACTTGCAATCTTTTAATTTTGAAATGAAATGAAATGATATTTATTTGCTATAATTGTAGTACATTATAGATGGTCGAATTTTATTACAGTTGCTCACACAAGTTGCTACTAGCATGCAAAATTATAGATTAATAGATTAATACACTACGTGAATCTAATATAATTGGTATGTTATAATAATAAGAATGTTAATAAAATAAGAATGACAATAGGCTTGTGTCCTGAAAAAATCTAATTAGTCCGTCAGTTAGATTTTCAAAAAATATTTGGCACGTTTTTTTCTTTTGTTACATAGAACAAAATTGACGAAGATACGACGCTTTTAAAATTCTCAATACGTCACGCCGTGCTATAATTTTTAGTGCGTTGTGACGTCACGAGCCCCCACTCCCGAGTTTTGATGCGTTCTAACTGAGTCAATATTCATTTATTTACAAAAACAAAAAATACGTGTCCATTATTTTCCAATACTGACGGACTAAATAGATTTGCAATTTATTGATTGGTGGAAACTAGCCTATTATAAGAATGTCAATTATTTTAAAAATGTCAATCATTTTTCAATCAATTTGGCCATGCCACAATGGAGTTTTTGACTGGTAAATAATAACAATAACGTTTTATGTTACAGATATTTTCCTTTTTGACACCGTAATTGTTCTTTCGTGATCGTTTCTATTTATTTGCATATTTTTAAATTGACTTTTATTTAATCTAAACATATAAAAGAAGAAACTGACTGACTGACTGACTCATCTATCAACGCACAGCCTAAACCACTGGGTCTACAGATTCAAAATTTGGCAAGTAGGTTCCTTATGTGGTCTAGGGGTGCACTAAAAAAGGATTTTTCAAAATTCACCCCCTAAGGGGGTTAAACGGGGCTCCAAAGTTTGTATGGGGAAACAAGATTAGTTAGACTATTTTATTCGAAACTTCACAGCAGTGCTCCTTTTGATAAATGAGTAGAAACGGGTTTCAGGGTTTTTCAGAATTCAACCCCTAAGAGGGAGATTTCGGGTGACAAAGTGTAAAAATCAATGCACAGCCTAAACCGCTGAGTCTAGAGATTCCAAATTTGGCACATATGTTCCTTAAGTGGTCTAGGGGTACACTAAGAAAGGGTTTTTCAAAAATCACCCCCTAAGGGGGTGAAATGGGCCTCTAAAGTTTGTATGGGGAAACAAGATCAATTAGACTATTTAATTAAAAACTTTACAGGAGTATTCCTACTGATAAATGAGCAGAAATGAGTTTCAGGTTTTTTCAGAATTCAACCCCAAAAGGCGGAAATGGGGTAACAAAGTCTGAAAATCAACATCGGTATTTTTTGTATGGTGTATCGGGTTGGGTGTGTTACAAAAACAACGATTTTAAGATTTAATGTGGCGGACCTGAAATACCATCATCATCCCCTGTTGGGGTGCAATGGGGTTGAAGTCAAAAAATCAATATGGGTGTCGATACCGAGATTATCAGGGGTGCAGATTACGAAAATGGCATTTATTTTGAGATCCAGAAGATGGCTGATTCCACTTCTATACAGGGTTATTGTTGATTTATTGTGATGATTGTGATAACGATGATGATGATTATGATAATGATGATAGTGATTGAGATTGTAATGGTGATTGTGATTGTGATGGTGATTGTGACAGTGATGGTGTTTGTGATAATGATGATGATGCGCGTGATAACGATAATGATGGTTTTGATAACCAGGATGGATATTGTGATAATGATGATTGTGATTACGATGATAATGGTTGTGATTACGATGATGATGATTGTGATAATGATGATAGTGATAGTGATAACGATGATGGTGATTGTTATTGTCATGTTGATTGTGATAGTGATGGTGATGGTCATTGCGATGGTGATGGTGATTGCGATGGTGATGGTGATAGTGACTGTGATAGTGATGGTGATTGTGGTTGTGATGGTGATTGTGATAATGATGATGATGATTGTGATAATGAGGATGATGATTGTGATAATGATGATGATGATTGCGATGATCATGATTGTGATTACGATGATATAGATTCTGATTACGATAATGATTGTGATAATGATGATAGTGATTGTGATAACGATGATTGTGATTGTGATGGGGATTGTGATAGTGATTGTGATGGTAATTGTGATGGTAATTACAATGGTTGTGATTACGATGATAATGATTGTGATAATGATGATAGTAATTGCGCTAACGATGATGGTGATCATGATTGTGATGGTGATAGTGACGGTGATTGTGATGGTGAAAGCGATGGTGATTGTGATGGTGTATGTGATTGTGATTGTGACAGTGATACTGATTGTGATGATGATGATCATGATTGTGATTACGATGATAATGATTGTGATTACGATGATAATGAGTGTGATAACGATGATGGTGATTGTGATAGTGACTGTGATGGTGATTGTGATACTAGCGGTGAATGTGATGGTGATAGCGATGGTGATGGTTATTGTAAGATGCTGATAGTGATTGTGACTGTGATATTGATGGTGACTGTGATAGTGATTGTAACTGTGATAGTGATGGTGACTGTGATAGTGAAAATGGTTGTGATCACGATGATAATGTTGATGGTGATTGTGATGTTGATTGTGATGGCGATAGTGATGGTGATTGTGATAATGATTGTGATAATGATGGTGGTTGTAATAGTGATAATGGTTGTGATCACTATGATAATGATGATGGTGATTGTGATTGTGATGGTGATTGTGATTGTGATGGTGATGGTGATAGTGATGGTGATTGTGATAATGATTGTAATAATGATGGTGGACGGCGGATGAAATTTGGCACATAGATAGTTCATTGCCTGGATTAACACGTAGGACACTATTTATCTCTTTAGTATGATCCAGTGAGATGGTTACCGAACTTCACGCGGGCGAAGCCGCGGGCAACAGCTAGTTTATAATAAGATAAAACATTATACAATTTTAATAAATGTAATCAAAAGTAATTTTATACTATTATTACTTACTTATGCAGACCAAGTTTCACCACATATGACGCAAATGTGACGTTGTTGACCAGAGCAGATCTTAAGTCGGTCATTTCACCTGGTTTCAGTTCTCCACAATTCTCAAATATATGCGAAGTTATAAGGAAATCGAGTATGGCATCGCCTAGGAACTCCAAACGTTCGTATGAACGAGTCAGTCTGTTGCGGATGTACGATGGATGGGAAAGAGCCTAAAAAAGAAGGAAATTAAAGTATTTTCATCATTGGAGAACATCGGAAACTTGGACTGTCTACATATTTATTATTGGGTACAATTTAAATGCTCACCAAAATAATTCTTAGGCCCTAAGACTAAGTACCACGCAAAATACATTAATTTCATATAAATTAAATGCACTCTATACCGAGGTGCCTAAAGAACAACGTTTTAAGTTCCAAAATAAATATACACCCATCAGAATAATTGTACGTTTTGTATTTAATATATTCTTTTTGCTTACTAAAATGGATAAATACTCACCAAATATCCCTGAAACAACCAACCATCCCTGCCAACTTTAATACCGAAAATTACAGTTCTAAATAGCTTATGTGTATAGCAACCCGATCGGATCGAACCATTAGACTTTTCTTCTACTCCGAAACTATGCAACGCCAAATACATCTTTACATGTACTTATTCCTTTTGACCGCTCGATTGATGCCACTAATATGGTCAGTGACTTTAGGGCTAGCTTTACTAGCTGCTATCTAATTAACTTAGAAGTTTGATTTTTTTACAGCTTCAAGGGAGATCTGAGTATATCGTTTTAATTTCAACTCGATACCTCCACCCGTTCCCGAGCGGTCTTGCTTGACAGACAAACGGACAACAAAATGATCCTATAAGGGTTCAGTTTTTTCCTTTTGAGGTACGGAACAATAAAAACGGCGGTTAAAACCGCATTCGCAGGGCACAGCTTTATAATACGAATGGACATAAAATGTTACTACATAATTACCTCTAGCAAGAAGGACGGGTCATTGAACTTATAGTTCAGTATAGCCTCCACATCAGGTCTGGAGTACGTTAATAGGAATCCGATGTGTTCTTCGGTCGCTTTTCCCTCTGAGATGACTGTCGACACTTGCCTGTGCAAATATTCCCCAAAGTTATCCTAGAAAAGTTTATTTGCATTAGTCACAATAAAATTTCGATATTTGAAATCAATAAAACATTACCATATTGATTTCAAATATCGAAAAAAAAAGACTCGAATATCGAAAACTTAAATACAGTCCGGCTGAAATAATTTTAAATTCAATTTTGAAATTTAATTCTAAATTTAAGTTTTTTTTTTTAACACAATGACGTCTTTGCTGACGTGTATGTTTTGACTGAAGATATTAATAATAACGTTTCTCATAATAAATTACGTGCACAACTATTTCTTAATTTTATTAATTTACTTAAAATAGCATCATGTGACGTTATTTATAATGATGTATGGAATAAAGTGTCTAATTTAATAAAACACACATTAGATCCATAAAGTGTTAGTATAATCTTAACCTTTTGTTAGTAAATAACAAAATTACAATAAATAAACAATACATTTAATTGGCGACATGCGACATCTGTGCGCCAGCGCACATGTCTGCCTGATGAATGGGCCCAAAAATTATATCGCCAGTACCTATAGCAACAAAGAAAAACAAAGGTGTTTCTAATTTGTTAAGGTTTTTGAGTAATTATTTGGTTCTCATGTACCTCTGGAGGTATGACCTTCATCCATTCGATCACTGTGACGGCTCCATGAATTCCGCCGCTTAGTAGGTAGGTACCGATGAGCGCTTCTACGCAATCGGCAACGGCCTGCAAAAGTGGAAGAACAACATTATTATAGTTGTTATATCCTGATCCTATTACAACTTGTTTTACTCTAGACACACCTCTGCTTAACACTTTATTAACGATTTACAATTATAGACCGGGCTAGGATTCGTTAAATACGTTTCCAGAAAGGCCAAAGCGGTATTGCGGTTATTTATTAGGATTTTTACAGGAACAACTTGAAGTCTGGATTGAGTCCGGTTGATAGCACAAACATAATTAGGGTTGCCCTATTAGATGAGAGTTACACATAACTGACCACCTGCCTATTTCATTCAAACTTTTAAATGGCCAATTCGTATCGGAAACAGGGTGCAATTCCGATCTACCTCCTAACAAAATGATCTACGAAACCTAACAAAATGGCTGGGAGAAAGAGAGAAATTACATTTATTGGTCAAGAATGTACACCTACACAATATAAACAAGAAAAATAAAATAAAACTTAAATCTTAACAAGAAGCTATTTGTCGCGGCCGTGAGTCACCCAATGTTATCTACATTGGGTGACTCACGGCCGCGCCAAATAGCCACAGTTCAGCAAAATGCCGGACATCTAGTGCCCGACGCTTTCACCTGGCCCTAAGGACTAACAACTGAACCTGGTAGGTAGCTCCGCTCTGTTCTCCATCATATGCCCTTGACCTAACTGCTTATCAACGAGCTCGTTAGGTAATCAAGCCTCTTCACTGTTACTATAATGTCATTGGACGTAACGATTATCGGCTCAATGATTGCATTAGTTTACATTCCACAAGTCAACAACCTCGTGTGGCATGTCAAGATGACTAAAGTTCCTACTCGTGTATGATATCTTTATCTATATTTTTATTAAACTATAATTCACTTATTTTTCTTATATATTATTCTGGACCATATATCCATGTAAAATACTGGTATTCAGCTGCATCCGGTTAGACTGGAAGCCGACCCTAATGAAAAGGCTAGGCAGATGATGATGATTCTGAACCATATATACAGAATTTTTTCATAAGTAATTAAGAAAAAAACAGCTGTTTCCTAACGATGTACTGAATATACGTAGTAAGCGTTTGTGCATCGGTGCCCCCCCCCCCCACTTTCGACCTGTATTTATAAATATAAAAAAAAAATACATTAAAAAAAATAGTAGGGCATCGGGAACAAGGTTCAGGCTGCCAGTGGTCAGGTTTCCGGAAAGCGGAACCTTGTTACCATACGTGCCATGTCTAGGAGTACCTACTGCTTCCTGAATTGAACCCCTTGTCCCAGCGCGGCGCAATGTAGCATAATCTAAAATGGCCAGTATGTTTCCGATGTAAAGGAGTTTGAATAATTAATATCTCTACTTGCAGACCAATCGGCAATCGGTCCGTAATAAAAATTGTCTCAAAAATTAAATTTTTGTTAGAAATTTGAAGACCGCTTGCTAATTAGACCGTTTTTGCTTTAGACCAATTTGTACTTAGACCAGCTACTTTTTAGACCACTTGCTAATTAGACCAGCTGCTTTTTTAGACGAAATGATACTAACCCTTTTGAACGCCACGGTCGGATCTAGCCAACAAAATATTAAAACGTGCCCAACACACACCACCGTCGTCGGCTAAAACGACAACTTTGTAACTGCTGTTTAATGATAGTACTTTTAATACGAAAGTGTCAAATTAAATTAGGACTAGGACTTAAACTTGACTTGAGGGTTGGGACGAAAAGCAATGATTTATTGATTATCGATAAGATGTTGGAAGCCCTATTTTTTTTGTAGGTATGTGTGAATCGCTGAATTCGTGGCTTGGCGTATCGGCGTTTAAGTTAAACGCCGATTTGGTCTGTTGTCTTGTTCATTTTTGTCGACCAAATGCATATTTTAAGTATTTTTTTTCAATTATTTCTAAAATTCCGAATTTAGAGACTAAGATTTATTTTGTCATTGTTAACTGATACTTTTTCACAGATATATGTAACAGTTTAAAACCCGTTACATATTAATTAACTGATTAGTAGTCTTTCATCGTATTCCGTATTTCATAATATTATTTAATCAATAAAAAGTTTTATCAACCAGAAAAAGTGACAGCAACACAGTAAAAGTCATAGACCCCTCTAGGCGCGTGAAAAACGTATATTATCTTATAAAGCAAACTCGGGCAGTCAGGACAATTGAATTAATGTCAACGCCCTGTGTAAAAACGGCACGTGTAAGCAAAGCAAATATATAGTTCCGCATCAAATCGCGAAATGGAGATAAATAGATATTATGTTTATCATGTACAGGTTTTTTTTTAGCAGTTGGGTGTTTGGATTTGTGCTCGGCTGACGGCAATAATTCTAGTTTTTGGTTACATGGGACTTAAAATCTGGCGAAATGTGACTGTACTAAGAGATCACCTTTGCTTAACCCTTCGGGTGCATGCATTCCGTATTTAAAAATATTAACTTTGCATAAAATACTGATTATATTATTATTGGCCACGGCCAGTCTGGAAATTATGCTAGAAGAATGTGTGTATCGCAGGGATATACCGCATGTGGTGACTAGACGCGCTGAAGTCAGCTCTCGTTGATACTTGTTAGTCGATGATCTTCTTCGTGAAACGGACATCCATGAGCAATACCTCATGCAAAATGTGTACGGTAAAAACTTCTAAAGCGGTAGCGAAACTCCACCGCCGGGTATCGATACCTTTTTTTTTCGGATGTGGGTAATCATCAAATGACTCCTCCCACTCTGGACGGAGCGGGAGCGAGTGTCAGACTTTTACTGACTAAAACCCATCCATGTTCCTTCTACGCCCTTTGTGTTCCGGGGCCACGGTATTTCTTTCGAACAGTCCCGCTGCCCCGGATGGTATCGATACTTAACTGATCTGATGAAACAAAAGAAAATGATTTGATGTTTTTTTTTTAGCTCAGCGATCGTAGGTAGCTAGCTAATTTAAGATGACCTCATACCAGCGGACGACTCATGATATGACGACTCATCATCTGCCTAGCCTTTTCCGAACTATGGAACGGCTTTCAGTCTAACCGGATACAGCTGAATACCAGAATTTTGCATGGAGCGACTGCCTATCTGACCTTCACAACCCAGTTATTACAGGGTAATACGATACCTCTTGGCAAGACTGGTTGTCAGACTTTTTGGGCCACTGACTACCTGTAACGACTGTCAAAGATCTACAAATAACAGCCGGGACCAACTGCTTAACATGCTTTTCGAAGCACGGAGGAAACGATATGAAATCCCTAATAGAGAAATATGGAAAAAGAAAACACGCTGCGCCGACTCCAAGGATATGGATAAGGGCAAAAGAATGCTGATTAAATCTCAACTTACCTTATCAGGTACAGCCTGTGAATGGACGTACATCTGCATGGCGTTCTGCGCATGGCCGTTAGGCTCGATCTCTGCGGTGCCCCCGCCATCGCCTCCCGTGAATCGCTGCCGTACCATGTTCATGCTCTCCTCTGAAAGTTTGCCATCTAGAGCTTCCGCAACCGGGAACTGTATGCCAATCAGGAATATCGGCCGGATCTGGAAAGATTATTATCGCTATTAATAATGGTGGCAAAAATACCACGACACCGAAAGGCACCATTATCAAGTAGGGCTCTCAGTGAGCAGGATGTAAACCAATTATATTTACAAATACTGTCAGGGCTTCTGGTTATTCTGGGTACCTAAGTATCCGCCGCTTTATTTGTAAAACTGTACTTATGTGTTTTTTTTTCCTATTGTTTTCTATCTCTATTATGAAATAGATAGATCATAGCTCAAAGTTGTAACTGATATTCTAAGAGACAATCGCTTTTGAATTTTGCACATATGTGTGCACAGTGCTCGTGACTGTACATATCCCGAATAGATGATAATATTAAATAGATGGTTGAGTAAAATCAAGTTACAGGATAGTCTAAATAATAAATATACCTGTACCAATTAAAATAAGCTAAATGAAAGAAGGTATAGGTACTTGCTGGTAATTTCGAGGTTTATGGAAACATTTGGGAAACTGCCAATTTCACAAAAATCTGTAGTCAACCAGGTAACCTCAAAAACGTACCCCCAATGTGCTTGACTGACTTTCACATTTATTCGTACATATGGAGACTTGTATCTGATTGTGGTAACTTCATACGTACTTGCTGATACTACTAATACCCTTTAACCGAAGCGATTATGTCAATATTCGCATCGTACCTGTTATCTAGGTAGGTATTTTATCCCCATTACTTGGTACTACGCTCAATTTATTCTCAATGCAGTGCAATTTTGTGCATTGTTTATACAGTATTAGCACGGTAATATTATAATACAGTAGTGTAACTCGGCCGCATGATAGAAATAAATGACTACAGCCGCGCGGTACGTAAACATGCGTTAGGGCTGCCCGTCTCCAGCATTTTAATTACATTTGCCTACTTTCTGTTTCTATTTAGTTTTGTGATTGTAAATATCCTTTTTATATAAATAAATGAAATACTTTGTATATTGAATAGGAAGTGTTCAATAAAAATGCGTGTTGTTTTTTGATTGGTAGATTTAATTAAAAAAACATGTTACTCTATTCGCTTTATTTATTAATCCAAACACCTTTTTTTTCGTGAGATAAAAGGAAATACTTATCCATTAAAAAGACACACATTATGTACCTACCTACTAGTAAGTAAAATTATTTTATAGTCTTACCTTTCAGTTTCCAGGTAATTTAAAAAAACTTATGTCTGGATGCGTTATTGACGAATTCATACAACCAAAACCAGCACAATATTTCCTACTCGTCATATTAACTGATTTTTAGAGAAAAAATCGCGCGGTTATTGTTATAAAAACAACACACCGTCCGTTCGACACTGCGGTACAGCCGCGTGACTGTCTGCGCCCCGAGCGCACCCCGAGATCGAGGCGCGTAGGTATAGCTCGCGTAGGTATAGCTAGTTTGTATGAAGTTGGAGTACTGTATTATAATATTACCGTGGTATTAGGATTCCGTATCTACAGGGGCCTTTGAGTATTGTAGACAAATAAAAATAATAGGGTGGGTACTGAAAAAAAAAAATTGTTTGTCGGTTAGATAAAAAAAAAATTGAACCGCATTTTTTCTTTTGTTACGTAAACCAAAATTGACGAAGATCCGACGCTTTTAAAATTCTCAATACGTCACGCCTAGGTATAATTTTTAGCTAGTTCTGACGTCACGAGCCCCCACTCCCGAATTTTGATGCGTTTTATCTTTGCCAATATTCATTGATTTACAAAGACAAAATAGATATTTATAGAATTCATAATTATAATTCAAAGATATATAGAATTCATAAAGGCTCCCCCACACAGGCGCGTTATTATCGCGCGATAATATCGCATGCGTTATTGCGATGATGCGTCCCTATTCCTTGCACACAGGCGCGTTATTATCGCAATATTCTACTCATATCGCAATATCGTAGGACGCAGAAACGCAAGCGTCCCACTTCTATTGCGGCGTTATTATCGCGGCAGACATATCGCTAGACATTACACACATCGCCATCTAGTGCCACACTAAGCAACGAGGTTTGTGTAGTGGACACCAGTGACTGTTTTTGTTTGTAAATACATACTTATTTTACATATAAACATCCATGACTCGGAAGCAAATGTCCATGCTCATCAAACAAACATTTGCTCCTACCGGGATTCAAACCCGGAACCCTAAGAACGTAAGGCAGCCTCACTGGCACTGCTCCATTCGGGTCGTCATTATTACGCGATAATAATGCGCCTGTGTGGGAGAGCCTTAATGCGGCTTTATTATCGCGGCAGTACTCACTCGGGGCAGTGTGTAACTTCGTAGCCGTCTTAATACTTAATGTACTAAAAACAGAAATCGCAATAACGAACCTTTAAAGCATTTCCTCATAAGCCCTCATAATTTTAAAATAATAATCTAGCAAAAATGAGCCATTGACATAAATAAACCTTTAGACTCGAAATAGCTGATGAAACGGGAATCACTCTTAACTAGGTACACGATAAGGGTGCTATATTATGATACAAGTGAGCTAAATTGCCCACGAGTTTCATATGCATTTTTTTAACACACTTGCAAGGAAAAAACAGACATGTATTGCATAAATCGGTTTACCACACAACAACAAATGCGATGCAAACAAAATATGAAAATTATGGGAAATGGCGCGCAAGTTTTTTTTTTGCACGCGCAAAATTTAAGGTTATTGATTACATATATACATTCAGTCAAAAAAGTATCGGGAATGGATGATTTGTTTATGGTTCCAAATTCAAATTTTTGTTTTTTTTTGTAGTTGTTAGATTGGCACAACTGTTTTCCATTTTGGCGCGGAGTTTGAGCTGCATCTGTTATTTATATTAAATACAGTGCTGGTTTTAGTAATATCATATATAGTGTGTATTGCGAATTTCATAATGGACAAAAATATGGAACAAAGAGTTTGTCTTAAATTTTGCATCGCCAATGGAATTTCGTGTTCGGAGTCACTGAAAATGTTACAGAAGGCTTACGGTGAATCGACTTTATCAAAAACTCGTGCTTATGAGTGGTTCAAAGCGTTCAAAAGCGGTCGAGATGTGATGGAAGATTTGCCTCGCTCTGGTAGGCCGTCAACGTTGCAACTGAAGTTAACATCGCAAAAGTGAAGAAAATAGTGACTGAAAATCCCCATTCAACTCTGAGAGAGATAGCCGCCGAACTTTCTGTATCTCACGAGGCGATCCGTACCATTTTAACTAATCATTTGGGTATGAAACATGTTGTTGCTCGGCTAGTCCCAAAAGATCTGAATTTTCTCCAAAAACTCAATCGCATGAAAGTCGCTGAGGACATGCTAGAACGAGTCAGTTCGGACCCAACATTCATGAAACGCATTGTTACTGGTGACGAGACGTGGGTTTACGAGTTTGACATGCAAACTAGTCAACAAGCTTCGGAGTGGCGCCTTCCAACTGAACCGAAACCGAAAAAACCACGCCAAAGTCGATCAAAAGTCAAAGTCATGTTGACTGTTTTCTTTGACTATCGCGGTGTTGTGCACTCTGAATTCTTACCGGAAGGTCTAACGGTAAATAAAGAATATTATTTGAGCGTTATGCGGCGTTTAAGAGAGCAAATTCGACGAAAAAGGCCAGATTTGTGGAAAGAAAATTCTTGGATTTTGCACCACGACAATGCGCCTTCGCACAAGGCTATCATTGTGAACGAATTTTTGACCAAACACTCAACAAATACCATCCAGCAACCACCATATTCACCAGATATGGCTCCTGCTGACTTTTTTCTTTTTCCTAAACTCAAATTACCACTTCGTGGCACCCGTTTTCAATCGATAGAAGACATAAAGGAGAATTCGCGGCGAGAACTGAACTCAATTCCGGAAGCAGCGTTTAAAAAATGTTTTGATGAATGGATTATTCGTTGGCGCAAGTGTATCGTTTCTAAAGGAGCATACTTTGAAGGTGATAAAATAAATTTGGATGAATAACAGACATTTTGTGTATTATTGATCTTTTCCCGGTACTTTCTTGACAGAGTAGTATACTTCAAAATTATAACTTTAGTGATAAAATGAAATATTTTATAACAAATTATTGTGAATTAAAAATAATTTGATAATAATAAATGTTTTATCGCCTTATTTAGGGACACATATAAGTATTCCAAAAATGTAAATGGATTTTCAGCGGCATAAAACCTCTTTGTTGTTACAAAAGAAAAACTGTATTACCCGGTTAAATTGAAAATGCTCTGTACTCGCATATAATTTGCAGTTAGGTAGGTACTAACTTAACTTTGTAGGGATAATTCTATCTATTATGCACTAGTGTGTAATATTATTATAACGTGTGTGTTATAGTTCGGTTTATGGCCCTATGAATGATGTAATAAGGCTCACTTTACGAGCAAGTGTGTTGAAAATAAATTAACGACTGTTCATAACTTCAATAAAAACTAGGATTCGACCTTTTCCAGTTCTACATAATCGATCGAGATTTTAATTTTATAATCCTGTGGGTTCCTAAGGAGCTATATTATAATTTATTCATTTTACAGTAGGTACGTAAATGTTAACAGTCAAAAAGGGCTTAATAAGGTCAAGGCCGGGGGTGCGCCGGTCGCGGGTCGACGCTCGGTACGGCGAACTCGTCGGTCGCTGTCGCGAGCACATTATCACAGATTCATAATATGATTTCGGTGATCACCGGCATCGCACGTGTTGTGTGCGAACAGATCAAATACGTATTTTACGAACTTTTGTAATCGATATAGATTATTTTTTGAGTGTGAAGTGTTTTTAGGTTTTAGCCAGGAGAGGAGTGTACTAAATTGCTTTAAAAGTGAGTCTTAATTTTTTAATAGGTAGGTAGGTACATAAATATGCTAAACAATGTATTGAGTGAAAGTGTTTTACACAGCTTCGATAAGGAATCGACCCACATTTTGGTCGAGACTTGAACACACTTAAAAGTGCAAAATGCGTTTAAAAATCACCCAATATTATGGTAATGTCTACCTACGATATTTTGACTCGCGCCGTCATGTTCACAGATACCTATTATTATTCTACATCGAAAATGTACCTAACATTTTGGAAGTATGTAGGTACCTACATTGTGTAGGTTACATAGTTGTGAGGAAACTTGTTTTTAAATACTATGGACAGACCTGTCTATTCATATTTAAATTGTAGAACTGGTTTTAATGATTAATTGGCACAACGTTAAGTGTTTGTATATTATTTAAGTACAGCATTTTCCTTTCGACTTATGGGTCTACTCTACAGGGTCAAACTAAATTTATTTTATTTATTTATTTATGTAACCAAAAGCGATACTCAAAAATATTTTACAAAATATGCTTGTTGCAGTTATTATGGCCAATTATAGGTTTCCCTGTATACTAACTGGGATATATGTATAATACATGCGAACGGACTAATGCCAGATATTTCCAAAAATGAAATTACAATACAATACAAAATAAGTTTCAAGTTAAATTTAGGTTACAATTTTGAAAATTTACAACAAAAAGGTTAGAGAAGAATTAGTACAAGAAGACGAAGATTGGTTGCTTGTCATTTATTTTATCTCCGTTTATAATCTTCACTATTCGTTTTTTGAATGTTGGTTTATTACAGTTAAATAAATTACCTAACTCCAGGGAATTCAGAGTTATAAATTCGAGCAATATAATATACCTAATTAATATGTAAAACCTTAACGTACATAATCTTTTTACCCGACTGCGCCAGAAGGAGGGTAAAAAGATTATGTACAAGCTATTATTTAACATGCAACGTGTTTGTTTAGGTTAAGGAACAGAAAAAAATGTTTTTTTTTCTGTTTCATGGTTTAGGTTAAATCTTGCGACTGAATTTCTATCCAGTTCCCTCCAACTGCATAGCATGAGCATAATCAGCCTATATAATAATCCCACTGCTGGGACACGCGGCCTCCTCTCTATGAGAGGGAATGGGCAATACAATGACATTATAATTCACCACGCGGGCCCAGTGCGGGTTGGTAGATGACACAATATGTCTTCCCCCAACCGATTGAGCTGAAATTTTACAAACACATTTGGTTCTGGTGACAATTTATTTTTATGACAGACATGACCTGATTCTGCAGCTATAGGATCGTCGCCTCGCGAGAGAACTCTTCAACGGTTAATGGCACAGACACGAAACTTTTGTATACCTCACGTTCAATCTTGATGGATTCTCTAGGTAAACCAAATTTTCGGTCAGTGGGTCCTCGTAGACTTAGGGGCTTCTTTTTTAATTTTAATAAAAACTTGTTTTATTAAAATTATGTGTTTGAGCCGTTTGGGGTTGAAACACTAGGGCCATGGGGTCCGAGTGCCCACCTAGTATTTCGGGAAATCGCCAAACGGTTGGTCGACTCTTCACGTGACCAGAGGGCGGGCCTATTTTTTGGCCAAAGAATCAGCATTGCCACGCATTGCCATCCAACGTGGCAATGCTGCCAGCCTTCTGGGCACTTTTCCTGTTGACAGCGATGTGGACGAATTTTTCGACGCCCTGTAACCTTTTTTTTTATATTTGTAAAATATTTTTATTTATTTTTAAAGAGTTAGTGTGTAAATAATGTAAATATTATTAGTCTGTGTTTAATAAAAGATTACTATGGAACTAATTAATCAGTAACAAAATTATACAAAGGAAAGTAAATTTATATCCCACAAACGGATGTATAATATACCTACTTATTAATATCTTCACCATTCTACTACTGGTTTGCTTACATTTACTTTACTACAAGGCCAAGTATTTAAATTCACAGGCTTCATGTTTCGTTTAATCAATCAATACGCATTAGTATTTATTTATTCAAAACTCAATACTCGATGTTTTTAACATTTTTAGATAGTGAATGATATACATAAAATAATAAATCATAAAATTTATTCAAAAATATATGGTACTAGCACTTCGCCCGCGACTTCGTAAAATATGCATGATATAAATATAATTTATAGCCTATATAGAGCACCTACGAATAATGTAGCTTTTTAGAATTGGATTGTTAGAAATTTTAACTCTTTATAATAATGGTATACGTAGATAACATTAAATACAGTTTTTCTTAAATCAATGTTAAGTTCACATAGATTAACGTAATATTATTTATACTAACCGTTAAAAACCTTACCACTTCATATTCAATTATTTCCTTTATTGATTATTTTACATATTTTTAACATTTTTAAATATTTTTTATATAAAACTCTATAATTTTTTTTAAAAATATAAAAAATAGTAGCCCACCAGCGCTGGGAACAGGGTCCGAGCTGCCGGTGGTCAGGGCTCTTGAGAGAGGAATCTCCTAACAATACGTGCCGTGTCCAGAAGTACTGCTTACAATAATAATAATATTAAATTTATTATTATTATTAGCCATTTGTGGCCCACTGCAGGGCAATGGCCTCCCTTCCCTCCTTCCACTTATCCCTATCCAGTGCTGTTATGCGCCAATCCTTGTGGAAGGAGTCGAGTTCATCCCGCCATCTCCTGGGCCTGCCGCGTTGCCGTTTGCTGTTGTTTGGGACCCATTTTGTGGTAGCTTTAGCCCATAGCTCCTCCGGCATGCGACAGATGTGGCCAGCCCAGTTCCATTTGAGTTTGGCAGCGACCTACATCGGCAATAAGGGTTTTGGAACGCAGTGTCGAGTTCGTTACACGATCAGTAAAATTCACTCCAAGGATACTGCGCTCCATTGCTCGCTGACAGACCCCAAGTGTGGACATATTCAATTTGCAATTTTTAAATAATTTTGGACAACAGATTTGGGCACACCATACCGTCTAACGCTTGTTTGGTTTCCTAATAATATTAAAAGCCTTACGTAAACCTAGTCGGTCTAGCCTTCGATAAATCTGACAGTGGTGTACACAACGCGACACTGGTCTCGATACGTAGAAAGGTGTTATGTCAGCGATAGACATAACTGTTTAGAATAGGTCTGAACTCAACCTAGGAAAAACAAAACCCTTCAAAGAGGATACGCTAACGTATCCTGCGAAATTCATTTTTATTAGGTTTTTCTTGCAATTATGTATAATATGCAGGTCAGTGTCAGGTTGTTTGTTGACTAAGGTAATTATACTATGCGTGACCGCAACAAATATGGGTTTACTGTGTTAGAGTCATTAAAATCATCAATACTACCCTCCCTCTAAGTGCATTTAATCCCATTGAATGACTTTTTTCATGATAGTCATTCAAAATAAATTCTTTAAATACATACGTGTTACGGATATGAATCATATTTTGTTCAACATATTTAGGTACAGCCTGACAACTGACCTGCAAATTGCAAAAAACGTAAGAAAATTTAAATTTCGCGGGCTATACTCTGGCGCTTCCACCCTAAAGTACGGTTCATCTTTGACTGCAATGCATTTGCAGAATACCTTTTTTCGGAATTATGTAAAAACGAGACTACCTTGAAATATATTGCAGTGCATTGAAAAAGCGCTGCAGTCTTTTTGTTAAGCATTCAATTTTACTCCGAGGTCATGTTTCACGTGTGCTTATGTAAGTACAATTCATCCTAATATTAGCTTTATTTATTTTCAGATGAAGATATTACTTTTATCGACGTTTGTACTCATAGGGGCCATTTTTGTAGGAGTTAAATTTGTGATTAATAAAGTGCCTGACGTACCAGATTTGGATTTTCAAAAATGGTGGGGATCTGGCATAAGGCCCGTAAAGGAAGATGAGTCAATAAGGCCCTTCAAGATCGATTTTAATGATACGGTAAATATAAAAAACTGTTTTTGTACTGATCGCAAAAAATCTGCACGTACCTAATAAAAAATATTTGAGCAGCCAAAAATATCAGTTTTTTTGTTGACTCAGCTAAAAGTTGATATCTTCTTAATAAGCGTGAATCACATTTTATGTAATCGTATGTACAACTTTATATGTACGGATAGTAGGCGATTGTTTGTTTTATTGCTGACTCACGTCCTTGTCTTCTTAGCCAATTACTAAGTTGCTTATACTATCTACTAGGTAAATTGTAATGTATTACAGATGATCGCAGACTTAAAACAAAGATTAAAAACCAGAAGGAGGTGGACGAAACCCCTAGAAGGTATACAATCCCAGTACGGAATGAACACTGACTACTTAGAAAAGATTCTGACCTACTGGGCTGAGAAGTTTGATTTTAAGAAGAGAGCAGAGCTTTTGAACACATTTCCTCATTTCAAAACGAAAATCCAGGGACTGGATTTACATTACATACAAGTAAAGCCTAAAGTGAATAAAGGTGTTAAGGTCCTACCACTGCTCATGTTACATGGATGGCCTAGTTCCTCCAAAGAGTTTGTCAAAGTTATTCCAATGCTGACAACACCGAAAGAAGGATATAACTTTGTCTTTGAAGTTGTGGCTGCAGATTTGCCCGGTTACGGATTCTCCGAGGTAAGTAAAATATATTTTAAGTAACAAAAACGAGCTGATAAAATAACAACGATTTATGTGTAAATGTAATCTAGACCGATTATCTTCACTACAAAGGAAAAGTTGAGAAACCAAGTTTTCATATATTTATAGATTTTAACGTACCTACTTCACCTACTTCTTGTCAACAAGGAGCATAGCCAAAAATGTACACATTTACCTACATCCTACACAAACCCTTCGTCTGTGAAGTCCGACCGAATCGGTCTCACGCCATTGTTTAACTGTTGTTTCTACTTCGCTAACAGTAGAAGGTTTTTATAACACAGGCATTTCCATATTTCGATCCAGGAAGTGTTATAACGGCCTGTAAAACGGTATTCTGTACCTAAATCCTTGAATCTTGCTGGTCAAGTCATATAACATTGGGTGCTCCACGTGTATTTTTTTTAGTAGGTACATATTTGTATGTAGGTCATACCGACAGCAAACCAAACGGTATTATGTAAATCCTTGAATCTTGCTGGTCACCTCATTGACATTGGGATTTACGTGTATTTTTTTTTAGAACATATCAGTATAAGTAGGTCGTACTGACAGCAATCGTGCTTCATTGGTGTTTGTAATGACTAACGATTTCACAATAAATGAATGTCATTTTATTAACATTACTTACAGATTATGTCTTTAGGAACCAGGACCTAAAATAACTTTATAAGCTTAAAACAAACATCTGCATGAAGAAGCTAATTCTCCGGATTTAAATAATGCTCGAACATTGCTAAAAGATGTTTATTATGCAAATAGGTTTTTACAAACACTTTTACACGGCATTATTTTAAAAACTAGATGGGGCCGGTGTTTCGTACCTAACTACTCTGACAAAAAACTGCCGAAACAAACTCAGAAGTCATAGTCTCTTTTAAAGTCCAGACGTAATCTTGGTGATATTGTGATTTATTTTTCCAGGGTACCAAAAAACCAGGTTTAAACCCAGTGCAGATTGGAATCATGATGCGTAACTTAATGTTGCGATTGGGTTACAAAAAGTTCTACGTTCAAGCAGGAGACTGGGGTTCACAGTGCGCTACACATATGGCAACACTTTTTCCTGAAAACGTTTTGGGGTAAAGTACCTTTATATCTGATAGTCACACCTTCTTTTATCACTTTTAAGGCATGATTCAAAACTGGTGAATAATTATTTGATATCTTATCTTGCTTTGGTAACATGAATCTTATCATTTACACATGTTTGGGAATAATTGAAATCTAAATAATCATGTACCTACACCTACAAATGTTCATGACTTTGTGTCGTCTTCAAAAACCGTCTATTGTCCATTTCAAATTTTATACATTCTGCTGACTAATCATGACTTCTATGTGGGTAGTAACTACAGAAGCGATTCCAAAGTTATACATTCTGCTGACTAATCATGACTTCTATGTGGGTAGTAACTACAGAAGCGATTCCAAAGTTATACATTCTGCTGACTAATCATGACTTCTATGTGGGTAGTAACTACAGAAGCGATTCCAAAGTTATATATTCTGCTGACTAATCATGACTTCTATGTGGGTAGAACTACAGAAGCGATTCCAAAGTTATACATTCTGCTGACTAATCATGACTTCTATGTGGGTAGTAACTACATAAGCGATTCCAAAGTTATACATTCTGCTGACTAATCATGACTTCTATGTGGGCAGTAACTACAGAAGCGATTCCAAAGTTATAAATTCTGCTGACTAATCATGACTTCTATGTAAGTAGTAACTACAGAAGCGATTCCAAAGTTATACATTCTGCTGACTAATCATGACTTCTATGTGGGTAGTAACTACAGAAGCGATTCCAAAGTTATACATTCTGCTGACTAATCATGACTTCTATGTGGGTAGTAACTACAGAAGCGATTCCAAAGTTATATATTCTGCTGACTAATCATGACTTCTATGTGGGTAGAACTACAGAAGCGATTCCAAAGTTATACATTCTGCTGACTAATCATGACTTCTATGTGGGTAGTAACTACATAAGCGATTCCAAAGTTATACATTCTGCTGACTAATCATGACTTCTATGTGGGCAGTAACTACAGAAGCGATTCCAAAGTTATAAATTCTGCTGACTAATCATGACTTCTATGTAAGTAGTAACTACAGAAGCGATTCCAAAGTTATACATTCTGCTGACTAATCATGACTTCTATGTGGGTAGTAACTACAAAAGTGATTCCAAAGTTCATACATTTTGCTATGCTAATGCTAATTTAAAATTAACTTTGGAATAACGTCGTCAGCGTTAGACGTCCTTTTTATTGCATTACCAAATTACAACATTGTTTTTTATTAAGGCATTTATTTAGGTGTGGCCTAGTGTTAATTAAAACGAGCATGAGCAAAGACCGTCGATGACATAACATTATTCTCCAGAAGGTGAAGGCAAAGAAGCAAACTCGTTATGCCAATAGCATAATTGTAATAGGAGACGATACGATTGAAATTAACTTGATATAAATCCGGACACGTAAACATTTAACTAGCCAGTTAGATAACGAATTAATGTATTTATTCGTTAGTTTAATTTAAAAACTGCAAAGTTGGTCTAGTGGTTCCTTGGCACCTTTGAGTATAACGTTCAGGGTTCGATTTCCAGGTCAGACAAAGTTAGTCTTGCTCTTTTTTATATGGAACTAACGGAATGTACTGGTTGGACTGTCGGTCCACCTCTGCCCGACCGTTTTAGGAAAACAGGGGTTATGTTATATTTATGCTGTTTTATTTTTTCCAGATATCACTGTAACATGCCAATATCGTCAAGAACAATTAGCCAAATCAAGATACTGATTGGATCCCTGTTCCCAAGTTTAATAGATTCTGATCGGCCCGAAAGAGTCTACCCCTTGAAGAAGCATTTCAGATATTTAATGAGGGAGTCTGGATATTACCATATTCAAGCTACGAAACCAGATACTATTGGTAAGTTTTTTTCGTTCAATAATACCAGTTTATTACTGCTACACTTTCTTTCTTTATCGTGTGGTTAGTTCTTAACCTGGTGTCGGAGTTTTTGTGCCGCCCATGGGCCTCTGACTTGGCTTTACATGTCGTCAAGAAAGATCTCTTAGGCATGCTGGTTTCCTCATGATGTTTTCGTTCACCGAAGCAAGTGATAATGCTTGTTCAAGGCGGATGGGATATATCAGTTTCTTTTCTTGTTGTTAATGTAAAAACGTTGCTACTTACTAGCTAACTTCTCCTATATCGTGGGTCGTTTTACAAACGATTCTCACACAAACATTGGACCCGGAATAACTATCTGAAGGCCACACAAATACATGTTCCATGCGAGATTCAAAGCTGCTTCCTTCATTTGGCACAAAAAAGTGTGTTACTAAGTCTACGTCGGCCAATGTTTTATTAAACAAACAAATCAGACCTTGGCAACAGCATGAGATGAAACTACAATACAGTCACTACAGTCACAATAATGTTATATTGAAACATTATATACATTATTTTATACATTATTGTGACTGTATTGTAGTTTATTAATTGGTGTTGTTTAAAGACATATAAAGTTTACAATGTACATCGGTTTTAGTCATAAATAACCAAAACTAGACTACTCGACGTCGATAATAAACGCCTCATAATAATTACGTCAAGTCTTGTATTGTACGACGGGCTGGTGTCCGCAACTCTACGTCCTAAGCGCGTATTTTTTTTTTTTTTTGTCAACTCTTATGTGTAATTTTTATCGCCGGACATTACACACAGCACCATCTAGTGCCACACTAAGCAACGAGGCTTGTGTCGTGGACACCAGATAGCTGATATACTACATAGATACTTTTTGTTTGTAAATACATACTTACACATATAAACATCCATGACTCTGAAACAAATGTCCATGCTCATCACACAAACATTTGCTCCTACCGGTATTCGAACCCGGGACCCTAAGAACGTAAGGCAGCCTCACGTGCGCAATTATGTCATTAAAATTCATTTTTTAAAGGAGTTGCCCTCACCGACTCTCCAGCTGGCTTAGCAGCGTATATGATGGAGAAAATAGCCATGTGCAGTAACAGGGACCAATTGGACACACCCCATGGCGGATTGGAAAGCCTTGACATAGATGATGTGTTGGACACAGTGACCATAACGTGGGTGAATGATTGCATTGTCACTTCTATGAGGCTTTACGCTGAAGGATTAGTTCACCCCGAACTCCAGACTGTTCAAGAGTAAGTATAGCTTTGAAGTTATTCAGTCTTTAAAATAACATAACTACAGTTCGAATTTTACTTTTCAAAAGTTAACCTGGTATTGATTTACATTATAATATTGTTATTTTTAAGTTTGTTTGGGTTCATTTCCATATAGAAATACCATTTACCATATAATGAAAAAAAAAGCCAAAAAAAGACTTTAAATATATTTTTTTCTGTTACAGAATACCAACCGAAGTACCAACCGCAGCAATCAAATTCCTATACGAAGTCACCTACCAACCAGACTGGGTACTAAAAGACAAGTTCCTGAACCTAGTGAGATCTACCTCTTTCGACTTTGGAGGACATTTCGCCGGTTTGCACACACCTAAGGTGTTGGTAGATGACGTGTTTGCCTCTGTTGAAGAGTTCATTAACTTTCATAGCACAGCTAAAAAATAAATAAAGCAGTAAGCATGATTAATTAAATTCATTATGTCTTTACTTTTACTTTTTTGTTGATGTTTTTAATATATTTGGTGTAAAATGTTTTGTGATTTGCGGTGCAAGCAAGACCTAAAATAATTAGGCATGTGTTTAATTTATATTTTTTCTCAAACATGCTTGGAAATTTCAGCATTATTTTAATAATCTTCTTCGAGATTAAATCGAAATTGCTGTACTGGCCAGATACATGCGACCAGCGGCCGGCAAAAGTTGTATGAAAATCCATATCTGTCGAGTTTAGCGGCCAAATAAATTACAGCCACACTTAGAGTCGTTCATTAAATTAGTCCTAATGAATACTTAACTAATTATCATTAAATCCGTTAATCAATGCTACATCCCAGAGACATAATTTAAGGGTTCATTAGCTAATGACAGCTTTAAGTATACGTAGGGCGAAGCATCCTAAAATCATCTTATCGATAGCATATCGATAAAGCCTTGGTGTAGCGACATTTAAAAAGTGTTGATATTAAATCACATTTAAGTTTATTTATAAACGTTATAAATTATTATTCATAGTAATATAAATGATAATCAGTCCTTTTACTGTAAGTTTTTACTAAATTGCAAAGGGTAACAGCTATTTTCATTGAAATAAAATAAAGCGATTGCGATCTTTTTTCTATGGCATCACTGCTGTCATGTCAACTGTCAATAGTGTCAATGTGAAGTAGTATTTACCCGGGAAAGTTTTGTGTTGTGACTTGTGATTGTTGTAAATTAATACTTTCATCCGAATTAATCTAAGTTATGGTAAGTTGTGTAACAATAAAATTCAACGACACGCACCTTGTGTAATCGAAGAACTTCCATTCATATTTCTGTTTCAAAGGAAACAAAGATACCACGCAAAAGAGTGGCCAATTTCACCACTGATGAAAAGGCGATATTGGCTCAGCTAGTTAAAAAGCCGTGTGGTATCCGGCAGAGTAGAATAGAACCAACCCATTACACTCACGGGTGTCGTATAAGGCGACTAATGTCTGAGGCAGAACACCTTGCGCCTCCGTCGACCAGAGAATGGGCAGCAGCGTTTTCTGTTAGTCTTTCATCACTGCGATCTCCAATCCGCCTGCCAAGCGTGGAGATTACGGCAAATTCCTCCCATCATGGGAGAGGCTTATGTCCAGCAGTGGACGTTAAGGGCTGTTGTAGTAGTAGTGTAGTAGTTAAAAAGAGACCAATCGTGGAATCTAAAATAACGGATGGAAAGTCGGTCGCTAAAAAACAAGCAGCATGGGATGCAATTACACGAGAGTTCAACTGTAATGCCAATGTATACAAGGTAAGATAGTCACTGTTGTCGTTGAAATATATTCTGTGCTATGAATGATTTGCTAATAGTATTTCATAATGTTTATTTTAGCGTGAGACTATAACTTTGAGAAAATACCGAAAGACGAAGCAGACAGGAAGAAACGCGTCATCTAACGCTATGGCTCAAGAACTGTAGAGACATGAGACAGAATTCGCAGAACATGTAGGTCTATGTACCTACCGATAAAATATTATAATAAAGAAAATGGCATTACTTTACTGTATTAATTGCTTGTTCGGTAGACGGGAATTTAACAAAATCTTTCATTTTGTATGACAACAATTTAGAGACTTGGGCAATTATTCTCGAAACTGACTGCTGACAAATATTCATTACATCTCCATCATTTTCTGTAAACATAAATGTAAAGCCTCGTACAACTTCTTAAACACAACGAACTGCATAATACCTACCTACAATAAGTATTTTTATATAAGTCTATGTACAACACAGTTCAATTTTAAGATAGGTAGGTATGCTACTAACCTGAAAACTCCCTGTAGCGAAGTAGCGTGAAATAACGGAAATAATGTTACTAGTAACATTATTTCCGGTGCAAATGGTACCTATATGTATGGTACCTCTTTTCGTTGGTTTCCTGAGGTCGGATGCCACCAACGGTAATATTGCACTTTACACATTCAGGTGTAAATCTATATCGAGCGTGAAATTCTTGAATAGAATATTTTGTAAAGGGATCAGAATAATCTCTTAAATACCGCCTCGGTCCCACTTCTCTATATCTTCTGGCATAATCTACAAACTCAATGAAGTCTGCCAAATCAGACATTATTACTTTTAAATTAATAAACGTTTTTAATTAAATCGAACTCGCGGGTAAAAATATTCGCGGGTAAAAATATAACCCCAAACGTAGATGTCAAAATCAGCCATTAAATATTTAAGTAAAGGTTTTGCTTTACTTAACTTTAATTGTCATTAAGGGACACTAATGAACCGTTAACTGACTCTGAGGCTGAACTTTTTTTAATTTTTACTAAGTAACCGTTTAAGTAACCATTAACTGACTCTGAGTGTGGGTGATAGTAAACTCATATAATCTGTCGTTTTATTTAAAAATAGAACGATCTTTTACTCTGAAACATGGCAACCAAAGAGTTAACTTATCAAAGGTTTAATTTCAATTTCGAATTGGCTTGCAAATAGAAAGCGGTTTATTGAAAAAAAAAAAAACAAATGAACTCTTCAACGCGAGAGTTTTAATTTCCTCGCACTATTTGAGAGAAAGAGGTTTGAATTAAAATGTAATTATACATATTAGACTAGTTCACTAGTTAGCTATATTTTTTATTTCCATACAATAATATTGCGAAATTAATTAAGATAGATATTTGCGAGGTTGCCAAACTTCTGAATGCGCCTTCTGAACGGCGAAAACAATATTTATAATGTTCATATTGTACTTATGCTTATTTTAAGGGCGAGAATTTGAAGTAAATATCTTGTAGCTTGAATTGTATGTACCTTATTGTTGTAGATAAAACTGTGATGCCGGTGATTTGTGCAACCCGTAAGGTACCATTAGGAGTTCGTGATAAGTTACAAGATGAGTTAAATAGAATGATTGAGTTAGGTGTCATTAGGAAAGTGAGTCATCCAACTCCATGGGTGAATTCATTAGTAATTGTTGCTAAGAAAAATTGACAGTTGCGTATATGTTTAGATCCGAGGCCGCTTAATAAGGCGATACAGCGTGCACATTTTCAATTGCCAACAATAAATGAGTTGGCTACTAAGCTTCACGGTGCAAAGTATTTCTCAGTTTTAGATGCATTTTCTGGGTTTTGGTCAATAAAACTGGATAATGCAAGTGCAGACCTATGAACATTCAGTACACCGTTTGGGCGATATCAATATCTGCGATTACCATTTGGTCTTAATTGTGCACCTGAAGTGTTTCATGCGAAAATCAAGCAATTACTTGAAGGTCTAGAGGGGGTAGATTCTTTTATAGATGATATCATTTGTTGGGGAAGGAATAAAGACGAACACGATCTACGTTTGAAAGAGCTGTTAAACAGGGCACGGAAAATTAATTTAAAATTCAACAAAGATAAATGTTGTATATGTGTTGAGGAAGTAACTTATTTGGGTCATATTTTTAACAAAGATAGGATGAAAGTGGATTCTGAGAAAGTAAGAGCGATATATAATATGCCGGAACCGATGGATAAAAAAAGCTTAGAAAGGTTTTAGGGGCTGTAAATTTTCTTTCTAAATTTATACCTAATTACTCAGAGCATATTTTTTCGTTGACAAGATTACTAAAAAAAGATGTGACTTGGTGTTGGGAAGTTGTTCATAAAAATGCATTCAATCAACTTAAAGAATTGATATGTAATGCCCCAGTTCTATCTTTGTACAATGTTTGTTGGTTGTGTTGTCAGTGGACGCGAGCAGTGTGGCACTGGGTGCCGTGCTCATGCAGGAGGGGCGTCCAGTAGAGTATGCGTCACGCACGCTCACTGACACACAACAAAGATACGCACAAATAGAAAAGGAAATGTTGGCAATAGTATTTGCTTGTGAAAAGTTTCATCAGTACATTTATGGAAAAAGTAGTGTGGTCGTTGAATCGGACCATAAACCACTGGAAAGCATTTTTAGAAAATCGTTAGACTCAGTTCCAGCTCGCTTGCAGCGGATGATGTTGAAGATTCAAGCTTATGAGTTGGTGGTCACTTATAAGCGTGGGAAGTATATGTACATACCCGATGCATTGTCGCGGGCACCCCTTCCGGATTTGTATGACGATAAAATTTGCAGGGCTATACTATGCCAAATTAAAATGGTAGTCGATGGGTATGTTACCCATGTCGCAGAATAAGTTTACTCTCGTCAAGCGGGAAACTAGTAAGGATGAGTGTTTAAAATTGTTGCTAAAATATATTAATCAAGGGTGGCCTGATAAGTTTAACATACACAATGATTTAAGATACTATTAGTCTATAAGAGATGAACTGTACTGTGTACATGGTGTTATATTTAAAGACAAACAGGTTTTGATACCACATTCTATGCAAAGGGACATGTTAAAGCTTATTCATGAAGGGCATTTAGGGATTGATCGTTGTAAGAGACGTGTTCGTGAAGTATTATTTTGGGCAGGTATAACAAGAGATATTGAGGATTATGTGAGAAGATGTAAAATATGTCAAGAAACAGCACACAAACCGTGTAGGGAACCTATAATTCCGGTAGCTATACCAGAATTGCCATGGAATAAAATTGGAACAGATATATTTGAGTATGGTAAGCAAAGTTATTTAATATTAATTGATTATTATTCTGGTTTTATTGAGATTGCATATTTGAGGGACACTTTGTCAAACTCAGTAATAGGTATCATGAAAGAAAACTTTGCACGGTATGGTATACCGGATACGGTTATTAGCGACAATGGACCACAATTTTCTTCTCGTAATTTTATAAAATTTGCTTTATAATGGGGTTTTCAGCATGTCACTTCTCCGTATTATGCGCAACCTAATGGTAAGAGCGAAAGGGCAGTTCAAACCATTAAAAATATATTGAAAAAATCAGTAGTCAGTAAAACCGATTTTTATTTAAATCTTCTAAGTTACAGGAATACACCGCGGGAGGATTTGAATTCTCCTGCACAGTTAATGATGGGCCGGCGTTTAAATTGTAGACTACCAGTCCATTCAGATTTATTAAAACAAACAAATTGTGGTACTGTGAACTTACAACATAAAAAAATATTGGAAAAACAAATAAAAATTAAAAGTTTGTATGATCAGCATTGCAAACTGCTACCTGAGTTGAATGTGGGCGACGAAGTTATAATGTTAGGAAAAACAAATAAAAGAAGTCGTGGCAAAATTATAGGAAAAGCGTCGACTCCACGTTCTTATATTGTTAGAAACAAAAAAGGTATTTATCATCGTAATCGTCGACATTTGATAAGGTCTGTAAAGGATCCTACAGATAATAATATGTTGTCTGATAGGGATGATGAGTATTTTTCGGGGGATGATGGGGATGATGACTATGTGCCAAGCACTAAAATAAATGTATCGTCATCTTACTTAACAATTTGAATACTTACTTATTTATAATGTAGAACTAATGATTTATTTTAAGTTGGTTTATTATTGTATCTTATTTAACTGGAATGAATGTATTTTAAGTTAGTTTTTTATTATTATTTTATCTTATTTAAGGGGAAGGTGTTGTGGATTGTCTATGTTTAATTATGATTAAAACAGTTGTCATTCAGACTTATCTTTCATTACACAACAGAGGCGTCGGTCGCCGAATGCATATGGCCAGTTAGTTTACAACTTATAGTTAGACTTCGGATTCGTCTCATAGATAGAGATAGTGGTATCTCTATCTATGAATCTATCTCTTCGCAGCATTCAGGCGCGATGGTATAGATAGCTAATATGACTTAGTTCTGGAAAAATCTTTTATTGATTCAGTTAAAAACGTCGAAATAATCCCATATTCAAATTTTCTAAATGTAGTATGTTACTATGCAATAAAATCAGTCAATATACATCAAAAATTCAAAATATATGAAAAAGTTTATTTCAATTGCATAAGGCTTAACAAACATGATTTGGAGATCACCTTTTAAGCAAGGAGATGCTTGTGTTAGATGATTCAGGTCTCCGCTTAACATTATAGTGAAAAATTGAAAACAAAAGAAAATAAAATATTAAAAAATCAAAAATTTAAAAGGAGCACACATGATGTGTGATGTATGCGGGTGGGTTATTGAGTGTGTGTATGTGTGTGTGAATGTGCATGTGTGTGTGTTTAGCAGAACTAAGCTCAATTAATTGCTTTATAATAGATAATGTTAATGACTTACATGTTTTTCGGCAATTAAGTCCTCAACCTCTTGAGGCGCGAAGAATCCCGGTAGCATAAAGTCTTTCCTCGGAGAAAATTGATCGATTTTCATTCGGCCTCCGAGGTTGAACCTCTCCCCGGCGTAGTAGAGGTTCCTAAAATTACATAAAAGTTTTAAATCATCTCATTATTAACTTCATCCTATACTTATATGTAGATACATCTCAGGCGTTTGTACAGTGCGAAGTACGCAACTTGGCATCTAATAAAAATTCTAATGCATCTTGTTTTCAGTAGAATTTTCAAAGACAGCCGTCTCTAGGCGTGCTAAGGTTTTATAAGGCTAGGCAGACGATGCGGATGACTCTTCATCTGCCTAGCCTTTTCCCAATGTTATTAAAGCGTTAAAACACCCTACGACACTATAACACCCAGGGTGTGTTCTATAGAGCACAATAAATAAAGAAATAAAGTGAGTTGTCGTCTAAAGTGTCAATTTTGAACAATAGGCGAGACGACAAAAAAAAACTAATTAGTCCGTCAGATTATCAAAAAATATTTGACACGTATTTTTTCTTTTGTTACGTAATCCAAAATTGACGAAGATACGACTCTTTTAAAATTCTCAATACGTCACGCCTAGGTAAAATTTTTAGCTAGTTCTGACGTCACGAGCCCCCACTCCCGAGTTTTGATGCGTTTTATCTTTGTCAATATTCAATGATTTACAAAAACAAAAAATACGTGTCCATTAATTTCCAATACTCTAACTGACGAATTAAACAGATTTGCAATTTTTTGATACTGTCGTCATGCCTATTAGGGCAGCACATGGCATTTCAACACGAAAAAGCGCAGTGAGTTGTACATGTAATGTGCGATAGTTCAAACCATAAGTATGAATGTTAAAGTTATGTAAGATGCTTTTTTTGTTGCTGTGGGAACCGTCCATCCGTTGCCTTTACTAACTACGTATACTTTTCTGCAAATCGCCAATAGAAGCGCCTTCAGTGAGATAAACCGTTCGGCTTTTAGACCCAGTTTCCATCGCAGAGGTGGAGCTGAGAGAGAGACGACAGACACGATATGGATTTGAACCAGTGTCGGACCGGATTGGTTGAGTCCCGCACGTTGCCTTTACGCTTGTCTCTGCTTTGGTGAAAACCTTAGGGGCCGACTCCATGAGCCTCGTGGAGACGGCCCAAAAGTGTATACAAAAACGTGGCAAGGACAATAATATCGCCGCGATTCTCTCGCTCGTGGAGACGCCCCCCGTCGCAACGATCCTGGTTTTATAGCAACACTTAGAAGAGGCCTTCGCCGATCACTGCACTGCCATAAATGAGATTCGTCATTCAATTAAATAATGATATTCATAATTACCTGTTACTAATCAATCTGCTCTTAATATTAGTAAGCTGTCCCTCGTTTAGGGCCGGGAACTTGTGGTACAAATAGAGGCTCGCAGCGAATTTCAAGAAGGCGTCTCCCAGAGTCTCCACTCGCTCTAGATCGAAGGTATCGTGAGACTTTATGGTTGTGAGAGCGCCTAGAATGTCGCGTAGTTCGGGGCCTTTTCCCTTGGCCGCCGTTTTGAGAAGTTCTATATTGTCGTTATATCTGTGGAGATTTAATGTTATTAAATTATGAAAGGTTTGTTCATGGCTGCGTAATATTGTAATTGAATTGGATGGAGGTGTAGAATAATCGCTGCGTATTGAACTGCATTTCGGTGGTTTGAATTTGAGCTGGTCTCGCTCGGTACGGGTTTTTTAATAACTAGAATAAGAGCCCAGACTATACTGGTTTTATTGCTACTGAATAGGAAATATGCACGTAATTTTTTCTTCACTTAAATCAATAAAATACTTTATTAACAATCCAAGAAAGGTATTAAAAGTTAAGTTCAACTACTGCTTGTCGCACAAAAATAATATTAAACTCCTGCAATTTTCTACGACAGTTCAAACGTCCGTAGCTGTCGCGGTCATGATGTGACGTCATTATCCTCAATCTGCCTTGTTTAGGTACATCTATTTTTTTTGCACTTATTAAAATATTTTTACTAATTGTATGTGCTTTATTTAAGTAAAAATTGCAATAACAATATTTTAATAAAATTTTAGTGAAACTTTAAGCACTTTTCAGATAAATGTGTTTTTTTGACACAATGAACTTAGACGTCAATACCGGCGTTATCGAGGACGATGCGTTTTGAGAGCGCGTTCCATTACACCAAAAACATGCTACATAAAACAGTAAATTGTAAAATAAGTGATGTATTAGAAACTTAAACAAGTGTACCACAATGTTTTTATGCGCATTTTTGATACAAGGCATTTTTCATAAATAAAAAGAGTTTTGTATTTCATGCATATTCTCTATTGCGGCCTACCTACTACCAGCGTAATTTAAATAGACACTTCAGTCAAAGAGTTATGAATTTTGGCCATGTATACGATGGTGCGATAATATAATTTTTATAATAAAAAGTAATTGCGTGGCCTAATCGTCTTCTTTTTCTAAAGTCCTAGAAAAAGAAGATGGGTTATTAACTAGGGTCAAGTTAATCACCCGTCTTGGCACAAAGTATACGTTATTTGAAAAGCTTGTGCAACGACAACATTTTTCGTAAGCTAAGCTGACTGCTCTGCTCTGGCTAGGGGTCCTTAGCGCTCTCTGGTCGATGATACACCAGATTCGATCTGCAGCGGTCAAAAGAACAGCCGGCTCGTGGTGTTCACTAGAAACACTAGTTAGGGTTTAGAATAAAACTACCAAATTATCAGTAAGTATATGAATTACTTTAACGGTACATGCTAACTCTAACTCGTGCCCTACTCCCTAACGCTTCGTCCGTATATTCGGATCTCTCCGTCTCTCTCACTCACACTTTTCTGCAGACGTGTGCGAGGGAGACGGATAGATCAGAATATACGGACGAAGCGTTAGGGAGTAGGGCACGAGTTAGAGTTAGCATGTACCGTTAAAGTAATTCATATACTTACTGATAATTTGGTAGTTTCCAGAGGCCAGTTGTTCGCCGACCAGAGGGCAGTTGTTCTGCCGGGTTGTAATCGGGTTATTTGAAATTCGGGTTAGTGAAAAACCCTAAAGTAAAAGCTATTTTACATTTAAATGATTAACCCATACATTATAAGGGTTAACCCGTATAATGGTTAACATATTGGTTGCAGGTCTAACCGGCTAACTTTTTAACCTGATTAATCGGTCCCTGCCCTAAACTCTAAGGCAAAGTATAAGTAACCTAGCACGAAGGGGCTGGCGGGGCCTTCGAACCTAACCTGTCCGAGTAGGGGTGCCCCAACTCCCATAAGAACGGAATACGATACATACTTTGCGGGCGGCGCCGATATAGCAGCGGCATGTCCGTAGACAGAGTGCGGCGACCTGATGTCATGACACGCCGTGGGCACCTTGTTCACGGGCGCTGACACGAACTCGTCGTAACACTCCACGTCCATCACTGACACTGTTGACATGTTGCGGTCGATGTCTATGGGCTCCATCTTTTCCTGTAGAAAATATGGTGATTCAGTTCGCTTATTAGGTAGTGGCCACACTTATCGACGCACAATAGCCTTGAGCCGGTTATTAAAACTTTTATAATCGTCGAAAATATGATAGGTACAGTCGCCCCAAAAAGATAACGAGCAAAAAAGAAAGTCGAGAAATGAGAAACTCTAGGTAGAACCCAATCAACTTGTAAAGCAATCCCATGACAGCGTGCACGCCAAGAATTTTTTCATTCACCTGATGCAAACAGTGTAAAATCTCAAGTTTTCCCTGACTTTCCAGGTGGCCCCTCGATTTCACTGACTTTCCCTGACCACTTTGATCTTCCCAGACTTTCTCATGACTTCCCAGAATGTGGACACCCTAAATGTAGACGCCCATAATTAATAATAAATCAACCATATTGTCGATTTACAATGAAAAATTAAAAAAAAAAGCGTTTATTATTAAAGTAGTTATCTAACTATACATCTCTGTATACGCTACATAATGTGATATGACACCATTATACACCTTAAGGCCGTGGTCAAACAAAACGTATAGTCGGCCGCCGACTTCGCAAATGTTTGAAAAACAAAAGCTAATCAGTCGGCGGCTGAAGTAAATCTTTCGTACATTTTGTCCTGGATACTTACAGTGGGCGGCAGACTATACGCGTTGGTGTGAACGTAGCCTTAATCGCATGCAGCAGAAACTCAATGCCCCGGGGAGACGAAATAAACTTATGATCTGAAACTCCAATCCAGAAGTACTTACGTCCCAAGGAAACTCTTTGCTCAGCTTTTTTTGCTGCAGCTGGTAGAGGCTTTCCTTCATCGAGAAAATATTCGGGCGTTTTCCGCCATCATCGTCAATGGGGTTATTGATCCTAAAAGGGCAAAAAAAAATCTCGAAAAATACTCTATTTCTTATACAAATTACTGGTATAAAATAATATAGGGGCGGTGTCAGCACTATTCCAATATAAATTATGGGCCTCAACTGAAAACCCTTGTTATCGAAGAGTAAAGAAACAACAGTGAAACGCACCATGCGTTTCAATGACATACGATTCCAGACACATCACCTGGATCCCCACTTTCAAACGGGGACGAGCAGCTATACACCCTGTTGCGCATGCTCTAAAACCTATAGAGCCATCCCTTTTTGGAATCATGATGTCATTTTGGCTTTAAGGCTGATTTACATTGATGCAGTAGCTGGATCCAGCTTCACTAGATTCCAGCGCTGGATCGGCACTGGGGTTAATGTAAATGTTACAATCCAATACAGTGTCCAGTATCCAGCGCTGGATCGGAATAGACTACGTTCCTTTTTTTTAATCCAGTGTCCTGCCCCCGTACGCCGCGCACCACGTGCCAGTGGCACTGGATCGGTGTAAACACAATGGCCAGTCGTCGCCGCGTAATGTACCTCAAAAAAGTAAGACAGACTGTCTACTGGACTGAATGTAAACGGCCTGATCCAGTGTTAATGCACTTTTTGCGCTGGAATCCAGTGCAGCTGGATCCAGCTACTGGATCAATGTAAATCCGCCTTTATATTATGAACCCAGGGCTTATAATGTCAACCAATGTATTAAATTGCTTAGGGCAGGTACACGGTTATATACATAAAGCACCACACTCGCGTACAGTCAGCCGTACCAATTAGCAAAACAAGCAATTTTTCATACATTATAACTCGACGCTCTTTCAGCAGTTGACTGTACGCTTAGTATGAATGAATACATACTAATATTAAAAAAGCTTTCAGGCCATAACGGCTAATTAAATTTCGAAAAAAAAAACCACACAGGTACCCATGATAAAGAATACTTTTTATCTAAGGGTTTCTAAGAATGATTTCCGACTTCCATCCGTGCGAAGTCGCGGACAAAAGCAAATGTTATAATAAAAACTTACCTGTCTACAGATGCTATTTGTGTGGGCTCTTCAACTTGCGCCAGGAGTGAGTTCGTAGCAATCTGAATGCTACCTTTAATGGGCTTCCAGTCTTGTCCTGCAAAGACTTACATTTTGAAAAAACAATTTACAACTACAGGTCTACCGTTACCCGACACGTACCCAACCTTACCGTGTGGAAACTAGCTCTGGCACCGTCTCAGTTAAGCTGTGGGCTTGTATGTACTCTTCCTATTTAAGATTTATTTAAATGTCTAGTTTTTACTTATTTTTGACATCTAACATAAATTCAATTAATAAGGCGTTCCCACACAGGGAGCATTCGCCAGTAACGTAACAGTGCAGATTCGAGCATTACATCAGTGACTGAGGAGAACAGAGTATTACGGTGCGCAAGCTGTAACGATACAATACGTAACAATGACTTGTTTCTGTTTAAAATCAAGTCTTGGATTGTTACATTACAGCCGAATGCTCCCTCACCGGGAGCATTTATTTGTTACGCAAGGTTCAATATCTAGTTTTTGTTACATTACAGAAGAATTCTCCGGCGAGGGAGCGCCTTGAAAAATACTGAATTATTTTTATATTTTTTTCAGAGAAGGGCCTAGAATATACCTATAAATTCTTTCTGCCATGACATGTTTAGAGGTTGAATTTTAAATGCATATTATTTAAATTTATCTCTTGTTGATGTGAAACATCTGTAAGTGCAGGTAAAACCAAAAAAAGGCGTGGCGATGCATGCCGTGGCGTCGCGTCGCCAACTGTGATGTTCTCAACCGAGCCCGAACAATCCCGAACATTACCGACCAACAGGTCGGCAGCATAGGATCTACATATTCGCCACTGTTTACAACAAGCCAGCTGGTCTCGTAGTACAGCGCTAGGTTACAATCTCGTGACTTCGAGTTCGATCCCAGCATATGGATTTTCTTTTTGTGAATCGAGTCATTTTATTTTTATTTTATGTGTTTGTTTTTATATTTACTTTTTTTTAAGCAGATTACTTGTACAAAATAATTTCGATGTTTCACATCTGCCAGGCGTCCTGTGACGGCTCACTTTTTAATATTGACAGCCTTGTAGGGTTGTAGGTAAGAATACGGTCTAGAACGACTAGAACGTGGACGAAACAAAAGGAGTATGTAAGAATCGCAACATGCTGACTGAATTACGTGTATACAGTATTTCGTCGCTTATATTGATATATATGCACTACCACGCTCTACGGTCGACAATTATAGACCCTTATTCCCGAGCGCGGTAGAACATAATCTTGAAAAACTGAGCGTATCGGCGTATGTCCTACATAATTTAGCGAAAAAGGTAAGCTTTAAGCGACTTTGTTCAAATTTCAATCCAGAAGCGGAGAAAAATGAGAAAGATAGTTTTCATAATCATAACATTATCGATTTAATTAATCGATTACAGAATTACAATAAGAAAAGGTTTGCACACTTCATTTCGCAGAGTTGCGATCGACCAAAAAAATTATTTGTCATTTTTTTTCACTACCAATTGTTAGCGTGCATTGACTTCCTGTGTACATGTTGTCATTTAATAATGGCAAATGTTCTAACAAACACTGTTTTGACTTCCTATTATCATAATGTTTTAAATATTATCTGTGATAAATATTAAACTGCCGACTTCCGGTTGTCAAAATCACACCTTTGGCAGAAATTGCCGCAGGAGCGCACTATCGGTTGGACCGTCGACTCGTAAGGTCGATAATTACTATTGTGTACGTGTACCTACAAGTGTAAAATATTAACTGAAGTTGATTATTAAATTCAGTATTAGCAAAGTGATTTGTGTTTTATTTTGTGATCTACAAGTGTATTACACCTGGAGGTAATAAGAACGCATACAATCTTTTAGTTCAGAAGTGGGATGAACGCAAAATACGCTTCTGTGCCATCCAAGAAAATGTGAGTAACGTAACAGTTTTATTTTTCCCCGAAAAATAGTGCACGATATTTAGACCTTATAAAAACAAAAACAACAAATTAAACAAAGTTACTTGCTACTGTGAATCCATGTTTTAATTAAGTTATTGTCAAATCGCTTACGTTTTACGAAGAACGACATTACAGACATAAAGCGACTTTGTTTATTACTATTTATTATGATGGATTATTACGATGTTGACTTTAGTTTGCAAAGAAATTAACTTTATTTTGTTATAAATCTATATTTTTTTTCTTTCACTATTATTTCGTTGCTTAGATTCGGTGCAAACATAATATTTGTGCATTACCATTTTTACTGTAATTGACACCTTTTACTCTAAACCTAGTAGGGTATGATCTGGGTCCCTTTTAATGAACGTGTTGTTTTCATAAATTCTAATAAACATATTTTTAAAATTGTTTTGGAGATATTTATATTTCAAACTGTTATCTTAAATGTTTGTGATGAATGATGATAGTGACGCATACTTTTGAGTTTCAGAACCAAAATGAATACAAATAATTATTATTCGAGATCTAGCAGCCCTGTCCTACCATCTGGATCAAAGCGAATTCGACTAGATAGTGAAGTTGAGAGACTGGACCGACATGGACGTGATGATGATGATTTGCATAGGACGAGAGGGAACCCCCGTGCCGGTGAGCTTGAGCAACGGCCAGGTAGGAACCAATTGATTTTTGGCGAGTCTCGTGCTGGTGAGCTTGAGCGACAGCCGAGTACAAGCCGTGCGTTTTCTGGTAATCCCCGTGCCGATGAGCTTGAGCAACGGCCGGGTGGGAACCAATTGATTTTTGTCGAGTCTCGTGCTGGTGAGCTTGAGCGACAGCCGAGTACAAGCCGTGCGTTTTCTGGTGATCTCCGTGCCGGTGAGCTTGAGCAACGGCCGGGTGGGAACCAATTGATTTTTGGCGAGTCTCGTGCTGGTGAGCTTGAGTGACAGCCGAGTACAAGCCGTGCGTTTACTGGTGAGCCCCGTGCCGATGAGCTTGAGCGGCGGCCGAGGTTTTCCAGTAAACGTACAAATGATATGATGAGCGGTGAGCTTGAGCGACGCTCTAGGAACAGGGAATTGGACACGAGACCAACGCATAATTCGGATTACACTGAGGATGAATTGAGAGGACAATTAAGAAACTGTACTTCATCACGAAATACACCCGACCGAGCAAGATCAAGCCGATCACGGAACGAAAGGCGTTCCAGAAGCAGATCACGCATCGAATGGCGTGCGAGAGGCAGGTCACGCAAGGGAAGGCGTTCGAGAAGCGGGTCACGGGACGAGAGGCGGTCAAGGAGCAGCAGTCATCACGATTATCAAAGGCAAGGAACAACAAGGTACGAAAATTTAAGTTCTAATAATATGTTTTTTCAATTTATTGATGCGCTTAAGGGGTTTTCAAAATCAGGCAGCCATAAATTAGCCAATATGAGCAATGTTATTCCAGAATTTGACCCCATGTTCAAAAATCAGAGCATTTTGAATTGGATCAATAAAGTCGAGGAATGCGCTGACATATATGAATGGGAAGAACGGGAAATCATTTACTATGCACTTCCAAAGCTCACGGGTTTGGCCAAGTCATGGTATCAAAGTCTACCTAGCGTAAAATTTACCTGGTCAGAATGGAAGACGAAACTTTTTCAATCGTTTCCTTGTAGAGAAAATTACGCAGAGTTACTGACAGAGATGCTTACATTGCGGGCTAAATATGGAGAACCTTTAGAACAGTATTATTACTCCAAACTTAACTTGTTACATAGATGTCAGATAACAGGAAAAAGGGCAGTAGATTGTATATTATACGGCATAGAAGATAGGGCCATTAAAGTAGGAGCTCAAGCAGCACAATATGATACACCTGAGCAAGTGCTTAGATATCTGAAATCTGTAAAAGTAGGTCAGTCAAGAGAAAACAGTGGCAATAACTTAAAGAGTAGAAACGACAATAGGAAAACTTTTGGATTACAATCGGAGAAAACAAATCAGTCTGACAATAAACCGAGTTCAACGGTAACTAAACCACCAATTAGATGCTTTAATTGTCGCGTTGAAGGCCATCCTAGCTTTAAATGTCCTAAACCTATCGAAAAATGCAATAATTGTCATAGGCTCGGACACGTCACTGCTAACTGTTCAAATATCACACAAAAGAGCCGCGAAAATCTTAAGCCCGACGGGGTAGGCCAAGAAAAACAGGTTTTAAAGGTGGACTGTAACGCCAGCATCAGTAGTACGAAAATCCACGACGCAAATGATAAATATAATGTTATTGCGAAACTAAATGGTTTCCCCATTTCTTGTTACGTGGATCTTGGTAGTGAATGTTCGATAATGCGACAAACTGAAGCAAAAGATTTTAATTTACATTTAGACCATTGTAATTTACCCCTAATGAAAGGACTAGGTAATAATTTAGTGCAACCGGTTGGTAAAGTTAGGGCCACTATAGAGATTCAGGGAATTAGGGAAACCGTCGATATTCTTGTCGTGGATGACTCCGTTTTGAAATATCCAATGCTTTTGGGTCATTCTTTTACCGAGCTTCCTGGTATTCTTATAACTAAGACACCATCTCGTCTTATATTCTAAAGGACGAATAAAGTATTCCTAATGATATCTGAGGAAACGGATGTTTCCAGTCATGCGATGCAGTCTATACCAGTTTATTCAGATGGGACTTTTACTGGTCAGGTTTTTATAAATGGTTCTGTGAGGGGAAGAATTGGATCGGAGTTTTATCTTTTGCCTGGAGAATATAACTTAATGAATGGTGTAGGACGATTACTGGTACAAAATTTAACACTAAATACCATCGTATTCAAACAAGATATTTTAATTGCTCGCGCTGTACCTCTGAATAGTGTTAGCCATGTATTTCAATTAACCATTTCAGATACCGAAGATAATGATTCTATTAATTATGGTGACTCTTTAACTAACACATAACTCGACAATTTAAAATCCGTTTTAAGTGAATATAAAGACTGTTTTTCTAAAAATCTTAAAGATCTTGGTTACACGACTGTAAGCGAGATGGAAATTAAAATTAAGGATTCTGAACCTGTTGCTTATCGTCCTTATCGAATGTCCTATTCCGAGAGAACACTAGTCCGAGATATGGTCCAAGAAATGCTGGATGCGAACATTGTTCAAGAGTCATCATCCCCTTATGCCAGTCCAATAGTGTTGGTCAAAAAGAAGACTGGTGAAAAACGTCTTTGCGTTGATTACAGAGCACTGAATCGTAAAACAATAAAGGACCACTATCCTATTCCTCGCATAGACGATCAAATTGATCTATTGGCTGGTCATGAGTATTTCATATCGTTAGACCTTGCTTCAGGGTACTATCAGATCCCGATCTCCGAGCAGTCTAGATCTAAAACTGCATTCGTGACCCCAGATGGTCAATTTGAATATTTGCGAATGCCGTTTGGCTTAGTTAACGCTCCGTCTGTTTTCCAGCGAACAATAAACAAGATCCTAGCTGACGCAAAGATAAAGTTTGCTGTCATATATATGGATGACATATTAGTTCCTTCGCATAGCTTTGAGGAAGGTCTTTCCCGACTCCGTCAAGTTTTGCAGTTGCTTCGAGAGGGAGGTTTAACCCTAAAGCTAAGTAAATGTCATTTCTTTTACAGAAATATAGACTTTTTGGGATTTGAAATTGGCCCTGATGGTGTCCGTCCCGGTGCTAGAAAGATCAATGCAGTTTCAAATTTTCCAGTTCCGAAAAATCCCCATGAGATACGCCAGTTCATGGGGCTTGCGAGTTTTTTTAGACGGTTTATTCGAAATTTTGCTATAATGGCAAAGCCCTTAACAGACCTTTTACGCAAAAACTGCGAGTGGGTCTGGGGTTCCGAACAGGCCTCTGCCTTTCAGACTCTCAAAGATGCATTTGTAGAACGCCCTGTTATTGCTTTGTATGATCCCTCTTTCGAAACGCAATTACACACAGATGCGTCTAAACTTGGAGTGGCCGGTATTCTCTTACAAAGAGGTAAAGATGGTATGCTGCGACCAGTTTCGTTCTATAGTCGAAAAACAACTATTGATGAGCAAAAGTTACATTCGTTCGAACTGGAGACATTAGCCGTTATTGCCTCTCTTAATCGTTTTAGAGTATATTTAATTGGTATTCATTTTAAAATATACACAGATTGTAGTGCCTTGAGGACGATACTGACCAAGCGCGATCTTATCCCCCGAATAGCACGCTGGTGGATACAAATACAGGAATACGATTGCGATATCGAATACAGATCGGGTAGTAAAATGACGCACGTCGATGCTCTGAGTCGGCATCCCATCGAACCGCCTATTCCAGAAAGCCACATCTTTGATATCCTAAATATTGAAACAGATAATTGGTTGAGTACCGCCCAATCCATTGATGATGAAATAATGTCCATTAAAAATTTTTTGACTAATCCAGACATCGATAAAATTGTCGAAGTCCATAACAATTTTAAGATCAAGAATGGTCGTGTTTACCGCATAGTAGAAAACGGTCTTCGGTGGGCTGTCCCAAAAGCAGTTCGTTGGCAGATTCTTAAGAAAAACCACGACGATATTGGTCATTTTGGGTTCGATAAAACATTAGCCCGGATTAGGGATTCATTTTGGTTCCCAAAGATGCGACGTTTCGTAAAGAAGTATGTTGCCGCTTGCCTTGAGTGCGCGCATCACAAAGTACCTGGTGGTCCCCGTGAAGGTGAACTTCATCCTATACCAAAAGTGGAAAAACCGTTTCATACGATACATGCGGACCACTTAGGACCTTTTGTACGTAGTAAACGCGGCAATTGTTACTTACTTGTTATTGTCGATGGCTTCACGAAATATACAAATATAAAACCAGTTAGGAATACTAAAGCAACCACAACAATCCGAGTTATAAGGTATCATATCAGTTGTTTTGGTGCCCCCACAAGATTGGTTACCGATAGAGGTTCATGTTTCACAAGTAACATCTTTATTAGGTTTATTAAAGAGACTGGTATTAAACATATTCTGAATGCTGTTGCAACTCCAAGGGCTAATGGCCAAGTTGAAAGATTTAACCGAACGATTTTGGACGCTCTTTCCACTAAGACTCATGGGAAAGATGATAGGACTTGGGATGAACATGTGCCAGATATACAAATAGGGATTAATACCACAAAACATAAAACTACACAAAGAAGTCCCTCAGAGTTACTTTTCGGATTTAAGGTTACAAATGTTTCAGAGTCAATTTTAAGTAATATTATTAGTGATACGTCAGATAATAATTTAGACCAAATATCAAAAATGCGTGAAAAATCGGGAGAACTTATAAAAAAACAGCAAGAAAAAGATAGAGAACGTTTTAACAAAAATAGGAAAATAACCAATCAAGCCAATTATAAAGAAGGAGATTTAGTAAGAGTAGAAAGAGAAATTAATAAAAACGATGGTAAATCTAAGAAATTAGTAGCAAAATATCAAGGACCCTATCGTATTGTTAAAATACTCCCCAATGACCGATTCCTAGTAGAAGATACCCCCATAACTAGAAAACACAATCACAAATACGAAACAGTTGTAGCCAGACATAAATTGCGACCTTGGCTTAATCTTAGTACTGATTTAGCAAGTAGTTCTGACGAGGAGAACAGTAGGGTAGATGAGACAGATGAAGTGGATATTAAATGTGATAATGATTAGTTATTTTTGTCTACTTTTAAGATTGTTTACAAAATTTTATGTATACATGAAGGAATTATGTTATCAACAATATTACAAATCAAGAATTATTTTATGATTTTAAATAAAATCTGATTATTTCATGTATTATTTGAATTGAGCCTGTATCATTTACAATTGTTTAGAATTATTTTTGTTCGGTACGAGGACGTAACCGAATGTCAGATGGCCGAGCTGTTAGCGTGCATTGACTTCCTGTGTACATGTTGTCATTTAATAATGGCAAATGTTCTAACAAACACTGTTTTGACTTCCTATTATCATAACGTTTTAAATATTATCTGTGATAAATATTAAACTGCCGACTTCCGGTTGTCAAAATCACACCTTTGGCAGAAATTGCCGCAGGAGCGCACTATCGGTTGGACCGTCGACTCGTAAGGTCGATAATTACTATTGTGTACGTGTACCTACAAGTGTAAAATATTAACTGAAGTTGATTATTAAATTCAGTATTAGCAAAGTGATTTGTGTTTTATTTTGTGATCTACAAGTGTATTACACCTGGAGGTAATAAGAACGCATACAATCTTTTACAATTATGTTATACCTACCCTAATTTTTATGATGTTCCTCAAAAAAACTATTTATTAGTGAGTAGTAAAAAGATAGGTAATCTAAAGGGTGTAACAAGACCAATAACGAAGCCAAAAGCACTAGTTCTCCCCGCCATTGCGATCACTTTTTTGTTCTAGACCATACCTGGGATGGGAACCTTTTAGGTAGGGAGATATTGGGGGTCAAAAATTTATGTTTTTAATGTATGGTTTTTACTTTAAACATCTCCTCGACCCCCGCACTATTCAATCCATTCATCAGCACAATGTTTTGAGTGCATTACATTGAGTCCTACCGGAAAACGTGACTTTTCACCCAAAAAAAAGTCTTTTCCCAGAAATATTTTTTGCGTAAAGTTACTTAGTTTGGTGTACATAATGCTTGGTTGACGGCTTCGTTAAGGGTTTTGTAGTAATGATTTAATATTCATGGAAAATATTCCTGATGCATTTAGTTATCTCAGTTGAGAATTTGCCATTTTGATAATTAGTCATTTTAAGAATTAGTCCTTGTGCGAATTGGCCATTTTTAAAAATAGTCCTTTTGCGACTCTGTTGCCATTTTGAGAATTAGGCATTTGCGCCTGAACCAAAACTTTTTATTACTTTAAATGCGTTGTATTAGCCCTTAAAACATTGTGGCACACTTTTTTAATTGTCTAATACAACATTTATTTTACAATTTAATATTTTACGTAACGTGTTTTTGTAAATCGGAACGCAAATTCAAAACGCATCGTCCCTCGATAACGCCGGTACTGACGTCAAATACTATGTGTCAAAGAAACACTTACTTATTTGAAAACTACTTGTTTCACTAAGATTGTCATTATAATATTGTTATTGCAATATTTGCTTGAATAAAGCACGTAGGTACATTTAGTAAAATTATTATTATTAAGAGTTTAGATGTAAACAAGGCAATAGAGGGAAATGACCTCAAATAACATAGTTGAACTTATTATTTTTTTTGGTTGACAGTACTGTATTTTATTGATTAAGGTGAAGAAAAAAATACATGCATATTCCATAATAGTTACACCAAGTATAGCACTGCAAAATGTACTGCGTCGCAACTGAAAATGAGTTTAAAACTTACCTGAAATGTCCGTTTGGTTATTGTACTTGCCTTTTTTACGGATTGGGGTACCGTATTGGGTGTCTTCAGTGATTTCTGAGAGTAATTCATGTGCTACCAGTAGCATAAACACCCTGGAAGAGAACAAAGTGCAATTTACTTCACGAGATGTCGTAGACGACGTGCCACCGATAAGGTGACGTGTAAGCAGTGATAGTCTAGTGGTATGGTATGACCGTCGGAAAGCTAAGTCATAGGTCTCGAGTTAGAACTTCGAACCCAAGAAACGCACGGTCTCGGATTAATGTGCGTATTGTTTAATTATTACTTGCTTCGGTGAAGGAAACCAGCATGCCTGAGAAATATTCCTCGACGGCGCGGGCGTGTAAAGCGCAGTCCGAGGGCCACGGGCAGCATAAACAGTCTCATTAGGTTATTTATTTAACACTTCAAGCACAAAGTACAGAAGCGGCGGCAGGTTAGGCACTATCCACACGATAAAGAAGAAAAAAGATCGAAAATGGTGAAGAAAATATCAATAATGTATGGAACTGGTGATATAAGCTGTTGGAATATGGTGAAGAAAATATCAATAATGTATGGAACTGGTGATATAAGCTGTTGGAAAATGGTGAAGAAAATATCAATAATGTATGGAACTGGTGAAGAAAATATCAATAATGTATGGAACTGATGATATAAGTTGTTGGAATATGGTGAAGAAAATATCAATAATGTATGGAACTGGTGATATAAGCTGTTGGAAAATGGTGAAGAAAATATCAATAATGTATGGAACTGGTGATATAAGCTGTTGGAAAATGGTGAAGAAAATATCAATAATGTATGGAACTGGTGATATAAGCTGTTGGAATATGGTGAAGAAAATATCAATAATGTATGGAACTGGTGATATAAGCTGTTGGAATAGCTTATGTCAATCTTGCTGAAATTAGTTGTAATCCTTTAAAAATACGAAGCGCTTTGAAAGCGATCGTTTGTGCACATTAACGTCTTTGTAGCTTTTCCGGTAACATAAAAAATACTTAAAAAAACCGGCCAAGAGACAGTTGAACTCGCGTGGAGAGGGTTCCGTACAATGCCAAAGTCTTATATTGAGTTTACCACTTTATTTTCAATTGATAGAATTCTTAAAGGTTTTCCTGTATTCTACAAGCAAATAACTATATTTAGATTTTTTTTTTTAATTTTAGGCTCATTAGTTTCAATTTTTCAATTTTCGTCTTCTTTCATGAATAAAATATATATTAATAATATATTTGAGATCCTCATTACGACCCCTTTCATTTGATATATTATGACACAGTAAGGTATGCAAAACTTTTTTTTAAATTTCCCAATTTGTCCCCCGCAAATGACTCTTATTTAAAAACTGTCTGTGACAGACAAACGTACAGACAGACAGACGCACGAGCGATCCTATAAGGATTCCGTTTTTTTTGCCCGGGTTCGAATCCCGGTAGGAACAAATGTTTGTGTGAGCATGGACATTTGTTTCCGAGTCATGGATGTTTATATGTATAATAAGTAAGTATTTACAAACAAAAAGTATCTAAAGGGTGTAAAGCACCTCTTAACGAAGCCGAAAGGCACGTGTTCTCCCCGTCATGTCATGGCGATCATTTTTTTGTTTTACACCATACCTGGGAACCTTCTAGTTACGGAGATATTAGGGGTCAAAGTTCCAACTTATTGACAAGTTTTTTTAAATACAATTTAATGAAGATTTTTACTTTTAACACCTCCACGACCCCCGTACTATTCAATCCATCTATCAGCACAATGTTTTGAGTTCGTTACATTGAGTTCTACCACAAAACAAGATTTTTCACCCCAAAAAGTTGTTTCCCAGCAATAATTTTTGCGTAAAGTTACTTAGTTTGATGTATAGAATGCTTCGTGATGAGGTTGTTTACACCCTGTATGTAGTATATATCAACTATCTGGTGTCCACGACACAAGCCTCGTTGCTTAGTGTGGCACTAGATGGCCCTGTGTGTAATGTCCAGTGATATTTATTTATTATTTATTTATTTATCATCATAATAGCCGAGAGTCGTCCATGGAAATGTCCAAAGTTCATCACAACGTATTTATTTTATTTTATTAAAAAATGGATGACAATAAATATCAACTTTCGAACTTTCCAGTGAACATATTTTTTACTGTTGCAAGCGCCATGATCGCGGGATGACACTGGCGCTTGCAACAGCGTCGAAATATCATGAGCTCAGAATAATAGATAATCACAGACGCGACAGTATAAGTTTAAAACAATGTTTCAACTTAAATTTACCTGTGAATGATGCTGGGCAACATAATTGCCTTATACCATAATACGCCGGGGTAATCGTATTTCACACAGAACTCCGCAACAAATATTTCAGCAAAGCCCCTGTTCGTCTTGTCATCTCCCTGAGAAGCCGACACCAGTTTCTTCTGCTTGTCCGTCAGAGTGTTAATAGTAGCCGCTCTGGGTAGTAAGCAGTTCATTCTTGAACTTATGTTGCGTACCTACAGACAAACTGATAAGTTAAATCGCTAAAGAAGTTTAATAAACCGTCAAAGAGACAGCTGATTCATGCTGTTGAGCTTTAGCGAATTAATAATATGGATTTAAACGAAACTGGGCGTATTATACGCCCCGATGCTGCAAGTTAATCGAGCTATTTCAGTGTTTCTCTATAGACAGTATACTTGTTTAAGACTTTAATAGTTATTTGTGGAATTGTTGTATAATAATTGGTATTAAAAGACGAATGTGGGTTATTATTATTAGTATCACATGAGTGTTTTAATACCTAATTATTACAGTTGCATACAAGACTTTATCTACATTCATGATATGAATCCTCCATAAAAGGTTCTGAAACCATAGGGTGTTGTAGTGTTGTAAGAAGTCTATGTAAATTCATGGAAAGTTTAATTGCTGAGTATTTAATACAAACAAACTATGTATAGGTAATAGCAGAATTATTTATTGTAATAATTATTTACATTTTGGAGCATACAATTATTTATTAAAATGCAATACTAATATCGAACAAAAATGGCGGGATACGACGTGAATTCGAATTAACCTAAAAGTTTTTTTTTTAATTACGGCGCCGTGGTAGTGAAACACGCGTACATGAGAATGTTCTTTTTTTAAAATGAGTTGCATAATGAAATTTAGTACAACATTATAACACAAGTTTGGATGATATTATGGTCACTATGACACTGGTTGCTTAAATGTTGGCAATAAGCTAACTGTTTCAGATACTTTTTTAGAGGATTTATAGCATGGGTGTAGATAAAAGGCCAACTCCCTTGCCCCATGTTGCCATTTTCATAGAGTTACGTAGAAAATAGTTCGCTGCTGATACTACTGTAGAGGCGTTGCGGTATATCATTGCCGTTGCGGTATATCATTGCCGTTGCGGTTGGAGTCATCTTCGGTATTTCATCTTAACTTCAAGCCTAAGGTCCGTATTACAGAAACTCACACAAGCATCAAAATTTTACTTGAAATTAGTTTCAACGAATCAAATGGCTAGAAATTAGTTTTAAGTAATGCTTGAATGGAAGATGGGCAGACAACATTGTTGCCATTGCGGGAATATCTAGAATGAGGCTCGAGAACGTGGAGCTGTTCACCCAGCTCCACGTTCTCGTCTCGTTCTCTCTCGTTCTCGTCTAGTCAGGAAGTTGTGCATAATGATGATAAATGCTTGAGTCTCGAGTGTCTTTCTATAATACGGGTTTAAGTATTAGACACAAAACAGTGATGAAAAAGACTTGCTTACCTCTAATAGAGGCTGTGTTTTGTCGCCGATTACATCCAATTTATATTTGTCGGTGTAATAATCGGCAAATGTCAAATAGGAATCCGAATCAAATTGTGATTGAGGTGTCATGTATTCCAGAACTTTTGACACTATGTACCTGTGAAAAAACAAAATTAATGAAGGGATCAAAGTTCGAAAGTATATTTTTTTTTTATATAAATTATCCGAAAATATCAATTCTCATTTCAATTTTTTTTTGCTCGATCCGCTTTTTTGTTTTAACGCACTTGAATTCAGCCCAAACAAGGTCTTTATTTTTCGATATTTTCGTTATACTAACAAACGAAACTTTATACAAAAGTATTGAACAATCTTTTTAAGTACGATGTTACTATCTTTTTTTGAAGTTGACACTTATCACGTTTTTATACGCGCGGCAGCGGCAAATCACGTTCGGGTTCACATGAAGTAACATTGATAATATTTTTTGTTATTATCAAGATAATTATCCATAATAATTATCACTTCGAACCCTGTAAAGGATTAATATTTTCAAAACACGATTCAACATATTCCATGAATAATGGATCAATTCGAGTTAGAAAGAGAGATCATGACTTATAAGAACCTCACATTTTCGCAACGAAAAGGCCCTACTCCCTAACGCTTCGTTCGTATCTATCCGTCTCTCTCACTCGCACTCATCTGCAGACGTGCGCGACAGACGGATAGATCCGAATATACGGACGAAGCGTTAGGGAGTAGGGCCCCTGTTCTGTTCCGTAGATTTTCGTTATATGACATTTGAATACTATTGAATCGCAGACTCAAACTGAAAATCGTATCCATCGCTCCCTGCGTGCGTACAAACAATGGTTTCAATGGTCTAAGAGCAGGTAACATGTAGGAACTTACCGGTCAGGTAGTACCCTATACCAGGGAGTGACGATACAATTCGCGTAGTTTTCTGGCGTCACTTGTAAGGAGAGCCTCTCCTGTAAAATGAAAACAGTTTTGATTAATAATTAAATTAACATAATATGTCTATAAGATATTATTTATTTCTTGGCACTCGAGCTTAACATATGAGTGGTTGGGACAAACGGTTAACACGTGTTTAGTACATTATACCGAACCCCCCCTGGGTTTGGTTTCCATACAGGGTGGAAACGGTAAACAGAGCAGTAAGGGGAGCTACCTTAACCGTTGCAGCTACACGAAAATGGTCTAAGGAGACTATACCTAATTTTTCGCGAAATTTTGATCCCCATTTACAGACTTTCGAAAAAAAATACAGTTAGCAAGGAAATGACCATTTTACACAAAACATTTTTTTGATGCCAAACGATCCTGTTTCTTATACTGATCAAAAAGTTCTATCGTACCTACCCAGGTTGGAGTACTAAAAAAGTCAGTAAACACGAAAAACTTTTCCCACACATTTTGTTTGAAAGTTTTAACCATTTTTTTTTAATGTTAATCGATCCTGTTTCTAATACTGATCAAAAACTTCTACCAGACCAAATACTACGGAGTACTAAAACGTCAGAAATCGCAAAAAACGTAAAAAGTTACATACCGTCTTAGAGATCATTTGCGTTTTATTTTTTTTTGTATTACAGATTTACAAGTCCTTTTTAGGACCTGCAATGATTTCGAGTGAGTTTTTAATCAGAAACAGGATCGATTAACATAAAAAAAAAATGATTAAAACGTTAAAAAAAAAAGTATGGGAAAAGTTTTTTGCATTTTCTGACTTTTAGTACTCCAACCTGGGTTGGTCCGATAAAACTTTTTGATCAGTATTCGAAACAGGATAGATTCGCATCAAAAAAATGTTTTGTGTAAAATGGCCATTTTCTTGCTAACTGTAAATTATTTTTAAAATCTGTGAATGCGTCATAAAATGGTAAGTTGACGGACAGCATGGCGACATGGCGGCTGCGCGAAGGGATCAAAATTTCACGATAAATTATGGATGGTTTCCTTAGACCATTTTCGTGTAGCTGCAACGGTTAAGGTAGCTCCCCTTACTGCCCCGTTTACAGTTTCCACCCTGTATGGAAACTCTACAAAAGTCCTTACCAGGGTCAAAATGTAAGGAACAATTGATTTTTTTGGTTTTAAAACCAATACGACGGATCGCGCGTATGCTTGTGGCGCCTTCCGTACCCATTTACAAATTCAGTCTATATAAAATCTACTCTTGGGATTACACATACACACGCAGCCTCCTCAATGTCAAAGTGAGGGGATTATTATCTACCATGCGAGCCCAGTGCGTGTTAGCGGATGGCACAGGTTTTTGATATCTTGGTTCCAGGACATGCCAGTTTCGTCACGATTATTTCTTCAAAAAATGCGTTTAAATAGATCTTATCATAGCTTTTACAGAATATTTAATACCTCACAAGAAGTAGGTTGGACTGGTTGAATGTAGTCATGTGTAGTCATAGTATTCCAGTCTATGTCGTATCCGTTGTTATCCTTTACGGGCACCACGTACATACAGTTGACTTTGCCTTCGAAAACTAGGAACTTTTTGGCAATGCCTAATACTTGATCGAATAGGAAGTGGTGAAATCTGGAATATCAGGTGTTTTAAAGACATGATGTTTGAGTACCTTTTAACTATTAAGTAGGTAAGGAAAAGTACAAATTACCCACAGTGATCATACTATTATTCCCTGAAAAATTATTGAAATATTTGGAACTTAGGTATGGTATCAATTTCAGATTTAAAATGGCTTCATTGAAGTACACTTTTGAATTTATTTCAAAACTAGTTTTGTGTATTGTTAACTAGAAAATAAAAAAGAGCACAACTTTCAAAACACAAAAACAAAACTTACTTTTTAACCAACTCGAACAGTTGCTCATTGAGCTTAATGACGGCATAGTTGACATCTATGGAAGTAGCAACTTCTCCAACAGTCATGAACATAGGGAACTCGCAGAGCTCTGGCAAAGGTCGCTGGGTCAGGAAACCATAGCCTTCGCTTTGCTGAAGGAGGTTATATAACGCTTTCTCGCGAGAATCTTTTGGTACTTCGAATGCAGTCGCTGATTTTATTATGTGTAGATAGTAGACATCTTCTTCTGGTACACAGTTGAGGAGCGCTGGGAACTGGAAATGGGATTTTTGTTTACATTAAGATAACGAATTTCCATGACTCGGTTCGGATCGGCATAGTTATTGACCAATGTCGATCGATGTGTATAATTGATTGCATGTGTGTGTAAAACTTACTTAATCCATTACATCGCCGCCATACTCACCTGAATGGCGCAGCGGTAGTGAGGCTGCCTTACGTTCTTAGGGTCCCGGGTTCGAATCCAGGTAGGAGCAAATGTTTGTGTGAAGAGCATGGACATTTGTTTCCGAGTCATGGATGTTTATATGCATAATAAGTATGTATTTACAAACAAAAAGTATCTATGTAGTATATCAACTATCTGCCTTGTTGCTTAGTGTGGTACTAGGTGGCGCTGTGTGTAATGTCCAGAGATATTTATCTATTTTAACATTATGTATTCTTAAAAGGACAAAAGATCCTATAAAAATTGTTTTCAATCTGATTTGAACTTTTTCCTGTATGACATTCGAGTTGTTGTCGAATGCCCTTTACATCTTTGGTTTAAACTATAGTTATATTCATTTGACAGTCGAAACTTTTAACGTAATATTAATACGTGAAGAGAAAAGTTTGTACCCCTTTTTACGAAAATTGCGCGGACGGAGGAGTATGAAATTTCGCCCACATATAGTTTATATAGAGGAGTGCAGAATCCTATTTTTTTTTATTATGCATAAAGATACATTAAAACAATAAATAAAACATTACACACACACTACCATGTATTTGACACACGCATACGTGCGGACGTTTCGTATATTAAACCAGAGCAACGACAACGACTTTGTTGACGTTTGACAATTTATTATTACGTGAAGCAAAAACTTTGTATCTTTGATTTTAAATCACTAGTAGGTAGAATTTCGACCACTGGCGACCACTAGTTTAAACAAACCTGTATCCTATGCTTTCGGACCCGTTTCTTAGTGCCTGGATGTGGCAGATTCTCCTCTTTGGTCCCTAAGTCATCATCACGGTAGTTCGGGAAACAAACCTTGACATCTATGTTATCAAAGTCTACTGCCCTGTAATGCGTACACAATAACAAGTTGAGAGTAAGTATTTGTTCGTTAGAAGTCTACATACAATATACAGTATCGGGGCATAAATATTGCACATCGAGATTTAGAAAGAGACAAACGTATGAGTGACGACGTAGACGGCGCACTATAAAGCCGTTTTTTTTCCTCAAACATCAAGTCCGAATTACAAAATGAAGAACCGACTCGGTTCTATCTACAGCAGTTGTTCAGTTTAAAACATGTCCACATCTTCCGGGTACACGCTGAATTTTCATTTTTGCCTTACGAAATTTATGTAGGTCCAAATTAATTTGCAAATCAGTAACTGGCTCGAAGAGTCTTGGACTCGTGTTAGAAGTCGTTATTAAATATATTTACAGACAGGTAGTGTAATAATACTAAGGAACATACGTGTAGCGGACGGGTAGCATTGTTTTCGCATCCAATTCTCCTGCTTCGTACAGTTTGATACAAGCATTTAGTGCAGCCGATCGTTTGGCCGACTTCAAACTGAATTTAGGATCTCCCTGTAGATGAGAAAGAAAAATAACACTTAGCATTGACAGTAAAAAAATACTTCAAATTAATATCATAAGAACTTTGGCAAACCAGTATACTGATTAAAGAGACACTGGTAAAAAATGTCCCGCCCAATGAAAAATAGCAGTGTCGCTGAGAACATACTGTCCTGTATGCATGGTTCTGTAAGGTTGTATACCTTCCAACCAAACTTAAATTATGCAGACTGATTATTATTCCTTTATTCGCGATTTCGTTCTTTTCATTGCAGGCAGCATCAGATTGCTGCATAAAGTCGGCTCCAAAAAGATGTCAACACGGACAAGGAACCATTTTAATGCCTACAACCATTATTCCATTATTGTGTATACAATGTAAAGCTACAAAACGTAGTAAACAATTCATTTCAATAAAACCTCCTAAACAGGCCGGATATACAGGGTGTAAACGGACCTTTCACGAAGCCGTCAACCAAGCATTCTGTATATCAAAATAAGTAACTACGCAAAAATTATCGCTGGGAAACGACTGTTTTTTTTTGGTAAAAAAATCACTAGGGGGGTAAAACTCAATGTAACGCACTCAAAATAATAGTACGGGGGGGTCGTGAAGGTGTTTAAAGTAAAAATCTTACATAAAAAATATATATTTAAAAAAAATTGAAAAAGTTGGAACTTTGACCCCCAATATCTCCGTAACTAGAAGGTTCCCAGGTATGGTCTAGACTAGAACAAAAAAACGATCACAATGGCGGGGAGAACAAGTGCCTTTCGGCTTCGTTAAGGGTCTTTTTACACCCTATAATAATATTATAAACACCCAATGACCAACAATAGTTCCTTGTTCGTGTTTCCTTTTTTTGGGGCTGACTTTGTCACGGCAATCTGATGCTGCCTGCTACGAAAAAAAACCGGCCAAGTGCGTGTCGGGCCTCGCGCAGTGTAGGGTTCCGTAGTAGCCCGTTATCACAATATAGATCACACCCGTCGGGTCAGCGCCATCTAGCGGCAGCTTTGTAAAACTTATGATGTTTTATTAGTTTAGTTTGTTTTTCAGTGCAAGTCTTTACCCGGTATAAACAAGCAACTACTTCATCTTAGTCACTTTATAGGATTTATTCTAAGGATTTTGTATTTGGTACAAAATTATCCAACACCCAAGTTCAACGACTATTGCTGCTAAACTAATAAAGTTATCTTAACCGCTATAGTTTTCCTTTAAAGTTCATAAAATGCACTATCATTGTGAATTTTTCCAGATTTTTCAAGCCAGCAGTTTAGCTTTTAGAGGGTCTCAAATCTCAAATTCTTTATTGCATTCCATATGTAATACATAGATGGTGTAATCAAATAATAAAAAATCAATATGGACCCTGTCGGGCACAGCAACATTAGGAGAGAGGAAGAGGACTAAGTAGCAATTTAATAATATTATTTTAAGTTAATTATTATATGTGTATTATTGTTTATCTTTTTATGAATTTATAAATTATTAGATTAGATTAGATCTGTGTATTATGTATAATATATTATATTAATATTTTTATTAATTTATGTATTGTATTGTATTATATGGGTCTTTTGTTACCTGAATTAAATGATATATATATGTATATATTATTATTATTATTAGAATAATCTAGATAATTATTATGCAATAATTATTATTATTATCATCATAATAATATCAAATTATTTCGTATTTTAATGAGAGCGGATAATTTTATTTAGAAATCAATTTGTCATCTATAAACTCTTTTACTGAGTAGTATGCCTTGGATTCCAGAAACTGTTTTAATTTATTAATAAATACATTTGTTTTGTCTACTTCTCGAATGTCATTTGGCAATTTATTATAAATTTTTGTGGACATAACTAAAGGGCCGGTTGAGTGCATTTTAAGTCGGGATTGAGGTATGTTTATTTTGTTTTTGTTGTGTCGAAAAGTGTATCTAGTTTGTGTTTCTTCACAAGTGGTGTAAAAATCAGGGTATTTTCTGACAAATTTACACAATTCAAAAATATATAAACAGGGAAGTGTGAGTATTTTATGTTTTTGGAAGTGTGGTTTGCAGCTATCTGTTTGTTCAATGTTTGTTAATATTCTAATTAACTTCTTTTGTAAAATGAATATGGTTTGCGAATCTGTACTGTTTCCCCACAGCATGACCCCATAGCTCAGCCATGCCTGAGCGTATGCGTAGTACGTGACAAGTGCTGTTTCAAAGTTGGTAGTTTTTTTAATTTCACGTAGGGCGTATGAAAATTTTGATAGTTTTGCTCTTATTTTCTGAATGTGGGATTTCCAATTTATATGGGTGTCTATGGACAAACCAAGGAGAGTAAATTCATTTACTTGTTCCAGTTTTGCATTATAAAAAATGAAATTTAATTTTAAAGGGGATTTAAGATGTGGGTGAAAAGTAATTAACTTTGTTTTAGTGAAATTAATTTCTAGGTTATGGTTATCCATCCAGTTTACAACTGTAGAAAGAAGAGAATTTAATTTAGCGTTAATATTGTCATCGTTCTGGCATGAGGTGAGCAAAGAGATATCGTCAGCAAATAGAACACATGGTCCGTTTATTATTTTAGGAAGGTCGTTTATATAAATAAGAAACATCAGGCAGCCTGCTACACTCCCTTGGGGAATTGACGCGTTTACTGTTTTGTTGTCAGATCTTATTTTAATTATTTCATTTGTGGTTTTATCGAAGTATTCAATTTCTACCAGTTGTACCCTATCCTTTAGGTATGATGTAAACCACTCATGAGCTTTCCCTCGTATTCCTATCCCATGTAACTTGTCCAATAGTATTTTAAATTGCACCTTGTCATAGGCTTTGGTCATGTCAAGCAGCATGCCTATGGCGTAGTTTTTATTATTAATAATTGTTAGTGCCTCTTGTATGTATTTATAGACTGCTAACGTTGTAGACCTGTTTTTGCGGAAACCGTTTTGGCAGTCGTCAAGTATTTTATATTTTTCATAAAAAGAGTATACACGGTCACACATAGCCTTTTCAAATATTTTAGACGCAGTTGGAAGCAAAGCTATGGGGCGATAGTTGTTAGGGTCGGTTTTAGAATTTTTCTTGTGTATAGGTTTTATCAATGTGTTTTTTAGTTGAGTGGGGAAAGTTCCCTCTTCAAACGATTGGTTAATTAATTTAAAGAATGGCAGGGTCGCCCTACTGTAACAAAAATTTGCACTTGAAAGTTAAATATTTCGTAAATGGAGTATTAAATCGAAAAGTAATATTAACAACCCCTAAGTCATTTTAAAAGACCTATTGAACGATACCCCACACCAAGGGGTAGACGACGAAAAAAAATATTATCCCCACTTCACATGTAGGGGAGCTACCCTAAAAAAAAAGTGTTTACCAAAATTTTATTTTACCACTTTGTCGGCGTTATTGATACACACACTTTTACAAAATTACAGCTGTCTAGTACTAACGGTCTCTTAGCAAACCTAGGACAGACAGACAGATGGACATGACGAAACTATAAAGGTTCCTTGTCAGGACTACGGAACCCTAAAAAACTTTGGCTTTCCTTTCGAGATTAATTAGATTAGATGAATGATTACTACTAATAAAGTAACTTACCAAGATCTCTTCTTTAATGGGACAGGCGATAGGCATTACTATGGTCACAAGCCTGCGCTCGTACCCATTTTGATCGATTTGCGGTTCCTGTATCCACATTGGCGTTATGACAGTGAACTGATCGTGCGGTAGTACTGAACAGTACCTGTTTAGCAAGCTAATGGCAGATACAGATGACAAGCGTCCTGAAAACCAACATTACATAAGATTTTATAATGACCAAGATACACGCTGAGCCTAGTTTCGGACCCGTTGTTAAATCTGTCAGTATTTTGTTAGTTCTACTTTATGAGGGCTATTACAATTTTTCTTGTTTTTGAGTGTGTTTTGTGGCCATATGTAAACCGTAATCACTCATCTAAACTGAGATTTTTGATGTGTGATTATGGTTTAGATATGGCCACAAAATTAAAAAAATATGCCTAAGAAAGTTTAATTATTTATCTAGGGAGCGTTCAAAATAAAAATCAATTTTTTTCTTATATTTGAGTGTTAGACTCTTAAAACACTCAAATACAAGAAAAAAATGTGATAGCCCTTTTAGCACCATGTTGAATTTGAATATATAAATGAGCTAAGAGCATAATTAAAGAATGATCAGCCTATAATGTTCTCACTGCTGGGACACAGGCCTTCCCTTTAATTGCGCTGTAAACTACGCGGATGCTGTGCGGGTTGGTAGTTATCACATGTCTTCGATTTTTGATTCCAGGATATGCTGCTTTCCTGACGATGTTTCACTTAACTTTCTTGAAAGCAGTTGTGATGAAACCAATTACACAAAGTGACGCGACTACCTTGGTTGGAATCCACGATCTGCAACTCGTTGGACCACCACTGCTCTAAGAGCAAGAGTAAGAAAAAATATCTAATCCTAATTTCCGGTAGAAAGAATTGATGGAAACATTTTTAACATCATTTTATTGTTAATGTGTGTTGGGTATGGCCTTTATTTCATGGAATTCCGCAAAGTAATGCCTCATTCTATAACTTATTATATTTCAGCAGTCTTAAAAACTACTTTGGAAGCGTTCCGCGCATATCGGCTTTACATTTCTATAGATTAAGACAAGTATTTATAAATTGATTCAACATTCGTAGATTGATCTTATCTATAGTCGTCCTCGTAGTTGGTTGGCCACCCTAAAATTGAATGACAGTGGTGTCGATTCTGTTGTGCACAAACTAAACTTAATTTAGGCTATTGCTATCTTTTTCTCTGTAATAAAACGAGAAAGAGACGGACGCAATTTAGAGCTGTCAAATTTAGTTGGAACTAATTCCATAATATAATATATGTATAATCATTAAGAGTATAATCATTTTATATTTTTTGCATACAAATGAAGGGTGCACGTAAAAACATGTCGACTAAAAACACGGTGAAGCGCAAGGCATAAACTAGTTTGACATCTCTAACTTAGTTCATAGCTATAGCCGTCTTTTTCTCGCACTGCCTTTTAGTAAAAGATAGCAATAGCCTAAATTATGTTTAGTTTGTGCACCACAGAATCGGCACCAGTGTTGCACTTCTTAAGCTTTGTTTTTGCTTAAATAATGGTTATACTCCTATCAATTCATGTGGAATTTCAAAAGTGGTAAAGCAATGTGTTTTTTTCTAGGCAAAAAACCAAAAAACGATAGATGGCGCTGTACATGACTCGGTGTTCTTTTTTTTTGTTTTCGGTGTCCGGTCGTAGCTAAATGAAGTTTTTACGTGCAGCAGATATCGGTGTCCAAATATTCGGTGCCAGGTTGTATTTTATAGAAATTATAGCCAAAATGAAAAAAGTAAGTTGCAATGCAACAAAAACGCAAATCGAAGAAAGAAAGACGAACGCACACAAACTAAGAAGGAACACTTTCGAAAGCATTGAACGCCAGCTCCATACAGCCAAACAAAACTTTTACACTGGTCAATGGTCATGTACAGCGCCATCTATCGTTTTTTGGTGGAAGCTGGCCTAGAAAAAACCTCATTAACAGATGGACTACACTAAATAAGCATAAGGAATCATTACTTATTATACGTCTGTTCATTACTTAGTAATGGTAGTATATTAAATAACTTACCTCCATGTTCTGAAATGTATGGGGGTGAATCTTCATCTTTGTAAAGTAGATTGTGGATTTCGGATGGAGCCGGTTCGTTGCGGTCATCAGTGTTACCGACTAGTATCTGAATCAAATCAAATTATTTATTTAGCAGAATATGGGTAGCAAGTACGGGTAAATTTTGGTATCATTCAATTGAAGATGATAAATTTAAAGTAAATATAGCAATTCGTTGATTAACTAAAGATTCTCAAATAATAATTATTATAAATATAGGTGTCATTTATTAAAAAGTTAGTAAATAAATAACCTGGAAATCGCTACCAAGTTATATAAAAAAAAGTATTCTCATAACCCAGAATACACTTTAAATACAGAATACCATCTTTCAGATTCCGTTTCCCCAATAACTGGGTATAAAGTGCATAGAGCGCTTACTACTATGCGGTACGATAGAAGTCCCGGGATGGATGGAACATCCAACGAAGTACTCAAAATCGGCTCCAACACTTTGTTGTCTCACCTTACAAATCTATTTGATTTCATCACCATTCTACAAACGGGAAAAGTTCCCAAGACTATGTGCTATTCCAATATAATACTTCTGCATAAAAAAGGCGATAAAAGCGATATTTTATCGCCTTCTGATCGGCAATTACCGTCCAATCAGCCCAACATCACACATAATCGTATTGACGGAAAGCTGGTCAAACAGCATCTGCCACCACAGCAAGCTGGATTTCACCCTAAAGTCTGTTTTTTAATCTCGTAGACTAAATTGACACATGCAAATGTCAAATTTACAAATAATGTTGCCAGCTCTTTTGTGCAGTGTTGTACCTAATACGATACCGGTTTGTTGAATTGTAACTTTTTATCTATAATAGACGAATTTAATTTTCATTTAAAGTTTTATATTTAAAATTCACGTACGTACCTACACACACACGGCTACACGACGTGCTACAAACTGCCAGGGAAATCTGACCACGCAACGCCATGCGTAATCCGACCATGGCCTGCAGTCTCAACATAAGATAGAGATTCGATCGCAAACTGACAGTCGCTAAATACACACATCAAAAATGTCTAGGGATCAAGCATTTTTATGCGGATTTCTTGAGATTGAGATGTGGCTTTGTAATAAATTTATGATTTTATAAATTTATATGGATCCTTTTTGGTGCATTTCATAATTTGAATCAGGAACTCTCAATCAAATTCGAGTAAAAGATGAAAATAAGCTGTCAATATTTTCCCTATAAAAACATACAACGCATTGAAGACATTATTAGTGCTACTGTTTCCCTACTACTGATTAAAACCAACGTTATTATGGAGCGGCGACGTCATTTAAGCAGGGAAGAAATGCTCAGAGCCGTGGGAATGATAGAAGCTGGTTCCCGGCAACGTACTGTAGCTTTAGCTCTGAATACAAGTCAGAGTGTAATCAGTCGACTTTGGACACGTTACCGAAGCACTGGTACCGTGGCTGAGCGCCATGGAGGACGGTATCGCTGCACCACACGGAGACAAGACCGATACATTCAAATCTTAACTCGAAGAGCTCCAACAATAACCGCCATGATGTTAGCCGTGAGGCTTCATCACTCTTCAGGGAACTTAATTAGCGACCAAACAGTCAGAAACCGCTTGCATGAAGTGAACCTTCATTCCCGAAGACCGCTACGGGTACCACCTATAGCAATGCACAATCGTAGGATTCGATATCAATGGGCTCTTGAACACAGAAATTGGGCAGAAGAACAATGGCGTTTCGTGTGCTTTTCTGATGAGTCTCGTTTTGGTATGAGACCGGATACAAGACGTATACGACACTGGAGAACCCCTGGACGCCAACAGCGATTAAAATCCTGCCAGGAAGTCCATCCTTATAGTGGTGGAACCATCATGGTATGGGCGGGTATTTGGATCGGCGGAAGAACTGAGTTGATTTGGATCAGAGGCAACCTCAACGCTCAAATTTATGCTGAGACGATTGTATCAGACGTCATCGTTCCTCTACAAGTGCAAATCGGTCCCTTATTTCAGTTAATGCATGATAATGCACGACCGCACACCGCAAGAGTTGTAAGACAGACTCTCGCCGCAGCTAACATCAATGTCCTGCCCTGGCCTGCTCAGTCGCCAGACTTGAACCCGATTGAGCATGCATGGGATATGCTACAGAGAAGAGCTCTGCCGAATATGGAGGGTATCCAGTCGCAAGAAGACCTTTTTTTGTTGTTGCAACGAACATGGGCGGCCATTCCACAGCGTGATTTGGATGAACTCATTTTGAGTATGCCAAACCGATGTTCTTGTGTTGTTAGTGTTCGCGGTAGAAACACGGATTATTAATTGTTTAAGTTACCCAATAAAATTTTAAAGAAAACTGTTATTTCAGTCTTTTTTTCGAACTTTAATGTTAGTGGTTCAAATGTCAAAAATCCCTTTATTAGGAAAATGGCAAATTTCTTTATTAATGCAAAGGTGACTTGGTTTATCGTTACTGTGACAAACGAAAACACTTTATTTGATGAATCCTTAAAGAAAATTTTAATTAATATCAATCAGGAGAAAAGTTATTGCAAAAATATATGTTGATCCCTAGATACTTTTGATGTGTGTATTAATGAACAAAATTGCTTACCAAAACGATGAAAACGACAAATGCAAGGCTTCATCTTATATTTTGTTATATTTTACAATTTTTATATTGTCCTTCAATGTTTATACGATCCCAATTTAATGATTTTTGGTAGTCTCTACTGTCAAAGTTATCGAGTGTCATCGCAAACTTAACGATTATTTTCGCTAAGATGACATTTCCTTGCGACCGTTTTTGACAGCCCGCTAGGTCATCGCTACGATCGTTAGCATTGGTTTTATAGGTTGTTTGAAATAAAAAAATACAATAAATAAATTGGAATATTATTGCTGTAGCGAATTTAGCGTAGAATACGGACGTGATATGATATTATTTTCGTGGATGATGGTCTATTAATATTCGAAGCGAAAAAGGGACTAGATGATTACCACAAGGAGATGACTTCTGATATATACGAAAACTGGTTAAAAAATATTTTTCCGAAATTAAAAGAAAACGCAGTACTTGTAATAGATAATGCTCCATATCACACCAGGAAACTGGAATCGTTACCTACTTCTAGTTGGCGAAAAGGGCAAATCCAAGATTGGCTAAAATCAAAAAATATTTCATATGACGAGACAATGTTAAAGCCTGAATTAAATGAAATTGCCCGAAAGCACAAAAAATCCCATGAAAGGTATGTCGTCGACGAGATGGCTGCTGAAAGGGGTGTCACTATTTTGCGATTGCCTCCTTACCACTGCGAGCTAAACCCGATTGAGTTGGTCTGGGCTCAAGTAAAGGGGCATGTCGCTAAAAATAATAAAACATTCAAAATGAATGAAGTACGAAGCCTTTTTGAAGAAGGGCTTCGTCAAGTGACCCCGGAGCGGTGGAAAGACTGTGTAGTCCATGTAATTAAAATTGAAGATGAAATGTGTCATCTGGGCCATATAACCGACGACATTACTGATAGGTTTATCATAGAAGTAGGTGGCGATTCTGATGATTCAGAATATTCCTCAGACATGGAGTCATTATCTGAATCAGATTAACGCGAATACCTGTAATTAAGTTATGTAATTAAAAATATATGTTTTACATTATTAATTTTGTATTATTACGTTTTAAATAAGTACCTACACATTATTTCAGGATAAACACATTATTTCAGGATAACTTATTGTAAAAAAACGATACTTGATTTTATTAACGCTAAGTTTCGGTTGTGCCACATCACTATTTAAGAATTGCAATAAACTGACAACACTCGTAATGTCAGTTTAGTCTACGAGATTAAAAAACAGACTTTAGTTTTTCCACAACCGACCACCTTCAGGCACTAAACCAGATTTTAGAAAACTTCTCAGAATTCAACAAACCACTATAGTTGGCCTTCGTAGATTATACAAAAGCATTCGACAGCATAAAACATACCTAAATCTTCAGATCCTTGCAAAAGCAGGACAAAAACCGGGTGACCCGCTCTCGCCCAAATTGTTTACGAGCGGACTTGAAGAGGTATTTCAGACACTGGCAACCCCATGGAAGATCAAGGGCGTTGAAGTCGGCAGTAAAAGGCTGACTAACCTTAGATTTGTCGATGACTTTGTCCTCTTTGCTCCTACAGCTATCGAACTACAGAGCATGCTCCAAAACACGGCTAGCCTCAAGGTGGGACGCGCGATTAAACGGTTAAGAACTAAAACTAGGGCCGAGGTAGATGGGCAGGTAATACTTTATATAGATGAGTACATCTACTAGCCCAAGTAGTTAGTTTCTTACGAAAACAGGCAGGAGAAGGAAATCGATCGCCTAATCGACAATGCCTGGAAAGGCTACTGGTCCATCAAAGCGCTAATAAAAGGAGATCTGCCCCATCTCCTTGAACCGCAAACTCATCGATATACAGGGTGTCTGGTAGTTAAGGTGGATGCTCCAGGGTAGCCAGCGAAATCCAAATTTTCTTACGTTTTCTGCAATTTGCAGGCCAGTGTTAGGTTGTATGTTGATTAAAATATGATTCGCAGCTGTAAGACGTATGTAGTTACAGAATTATAATCATCAAAATCAACAATACAACCCTCCAAGTTCATGTAACTCGATTGAATGACTATAATCATTTATAGTCATTCAATCGAGTTAACATGAATTTCAATTTCATGAATTTGAATTTCGCGGGCTACCCTGGAGCATTCACCTTAATGAATAACCTTGAAATGGCTTATGGTAGAACTTATGGCCATTTAGAAAAAAATACGATCATAAGTAGTAGTAGAGTAAGGACTCCATTTTCCGCACTTAAGACTCATTCGGTCCGTTGTGCGTAGGTGTCCTGGCTAAGTTAGCCAGCCTAGCTCCGCCCAGAAACACGACACGAAGAAGTTTCCTCGGAGCTTCACTGGCTTTGCGGAGCGACCTCACCGTTCCGAGGATTTGTTTACGTTGGGTAGCCACGGCCTCGCATTCCAGGACGACGTGGGCGGCTGATTCTTCGGGGTCAAAGCAGCCCCTGCAGAGTGGGCTGTCCGTGGCGCCTATGTTAAAGAGATGTTTGTTTAGGGGGCAATGGCCCGTTATTGTCCCTATTATTATTCTGAGGTTATTTCTACTTAGGCTGAGCAGTCGTTTTGTTAGTCGCGGATGTAGACTTGGAATCGCCATTTTTGACTGCCTGCAGTCTGTAAACCGTGACCATTTGTTGTTATGACGTTCAGTTGATCTCTGGCGAATCCATGTACGGAATTGTGAGGGAAGGAGTGGGCACGGACGGGCCTAGCACAGCCATCTCGGAACCTCTCTTAGCAAGTTCGTCATTGCCTAGAGATCCACTGTGCCCCTTAATCCACCGGAGGGTGATTCTGTTAGACAGCGATATACTCTCCAGGGCGAGGTGACCTTCAAATATTAATTTACTGTTAGTTTGTTTTCTAGGGCTTTAAGCACAGCTAGGCTATCAGATACGAATCTGATTGCGTAGTTGTGAATCCCTAGACGCTTTACGGCTGTAGCAGCTTGTGTTAGGACGACACACTCGCATTGGAATATCGAGCTGTGTTCGCCTAGTGGTAGGTGAAAGTTAATGTTGAGGTCTAGGGAGTGTACGCCAGCCCCTGAGCCGTTTTGAGTGTAGATGCGTACTTCATTGACTCCTGATTATTAGTTCTGTTTTGGTGGGGTTAACCGATAGTTCGTGTTTTGTACACCAATTCTCGATTATTTTGAAGGCTTTCCTCACTAGTATGAGATCATAAGTTGTATCTGTAAGCAAGTTCCTTTATTTTGGCAAATTTGTATTATATTTTTAAACAAAGTTTAACCATCTTGGGTAAAAAAAATGTTTGCATGACCAATAATTTTAAAACATTGTCGGTTTCAAGTGGATTTAATAATGGTACAATTCATAATTGTATCTGCCCCTAAATAGTGAATTATTGCTATTAATGTAGACAAGGAGAAAAAAATACTGAAGCAAAAAAATGTAATATGGCCCCCCATTCTTATGCAGGGCCCTACATCTGCGGATGAAATTTTTTCATAAGATGGATTTTTTTTCGTATTTTTTTCTGAATGATCATGGGTTCTGCTATTGGGCCATTTCAAGGTTATCATTCGTTGCCGGACACCCTGTATATATCCTGCCCGTTCTAACCTACGGTGCTCAGACCTGGTCGCTCACCGAATCACAAAAGTCCCGACTTGGAGTCTGCCAAAGAGCATTGGAGCGCAGCGTTCTGGGTGTAAAAAGAGCTGATAAAGTACGGAACACTATTCCGCGCTCAAAAACAGGGATCAGACGTAGGAAAAAGGCTGCCAGGCTCAAATGGGATTAGGGGGGTCACGTGAGCCGCATACATAACGACTGCTGGGATGAGGATGGACAGCGTTAAGTACCGCGGAGCAACAAGGATGCACTAGCTGAGGAGGTACATTAAAGTTGGTGGTTTTTACAACAAAAAAAAACGTTGACGAGATCGCACTAAGGAACAAAATCCAAACAATTTCTTACCCTCTGTATAAGTTGTTCAGTATGTTGGAACTCTTCATAATTTTTCATGAATTTCCTTTCATCGGTTTTGTCTACTAATATAACATAGCTGGATTCAGAACTCCTTGCTCGGCCTAAAAAGATGACAAAGTATATTAGAAATGTTAAAGCTTCATATTACCATGCCAAAAGTTGAATATTGGTTAAGTATAATCAAAACGTGTGAGGAGGACGGCCAATATTTATAAGAAAAACCGAGTCAGAAAAAATATCAATAAAAGTTCTTATCACCGAATTACAACTCTCTAAATACAGTGAAACTTGGTTAACTCATGCTGAGTTCCCGACATTTATGCCTGGATATCTGAGACACTGGGTAAGTGGAATACCTCTTTAAGCGAGTCAAAATTGCAGGTATCTTTATGTTAAAGTTTTCCAGGTTTCACTGTATTATATTTTTGTTGCAGTCGCAAATCAACCAATCAGCAACATGCAATCTGATTCGGACCTGCAAATTACAAAAAACTTACGATTTGAATTTCATGTTCCACAAAGCGTGTTCTGTTGCGTTGGAATTTAATCATAAAATACATACGGCATGAACAAACCTTTACTCTGTATGTAAGATCGGTACTCCAAGGGCGGGTCGAAACGCAGCACCAGCAAACATTGCGGTATGTCAATCCCTTCTTCTATGACACTTGTCGATATTAAGCAGTTGAGGTCACTGAAACACAAATCACATACTCGTAATTAGTGTGCGTTAAGTTTTACAAAACAATACAATATTTTATTTACGAATACAATGCGATGTTGTAACAAATTGATACGTCAGTGCTTCTAAGACATTTGTCAAAAATGACGTCAATGCAAGAACGCTCATAAAATAATAAAATGTACGCAACTCACTTATTCCTGAATTTCAGCAAAGCTTGTTGGCTGGACTTCTTGACATAGTATTCCTCTCTTGTGTTTTTCATTGGGTTCACGTTGAATCCCACGACAAAATCATGTTTGAGGAATCCGAATTCCGCTGGATTAGCGTCCCTCACGTCTTTTAGAAGGTTGAACAAAACTTTCGCTGCGAACCTTTGCTTTGTGAATATTATCGCCGATAGAGGTTTCCTTGCTTTGTTTATTTTAAGTGCAACTAGAAAAAACAAAGAGTTTGTACTATTAAGCTACAGATTAAGGCCCATTTGAGCGAGCTGCACCGCAACTGTACGCTCCTCCTGCATCATTTAAGTACATTTAGCATAGCTCACTATACAGATTCCGTCAAACGGAACCCTTATAAAATCGTCCGTCTGTCTGTGTCCGTCCATCAAGCAACGAAGCTATCGTGACAGCCGTTATGTGACGACACGACGTTTTGTTGACGTCTTAGAATTTTCTAGCTTTAGGTACCTACTTAAAGTCTGTTTTTATAAAGTGCAAAAAATGTATACAAAAAGTTAATCAGGGAATCATTTACCTCCAGGGGTTTCTAATAAAGTTGGATTATATTCTTTCAATATATTTATCATTAAAATAACTTTTTCTGATGAAAATTTAATTATCTTGTTGTATCCAGTTTCAGCAGCCATTGCATTTACTAGGACGGCGCGAGCCCTGCGAGAATAAAACAAACATATATTTTACAAAAAAATAAGTTACAATATTTAAATATAGACTTATTTATTTATTATCCTTTATTTACTTTTCTTAAAAATACATTTAATTTTTTAATATTTCCAAAAAAAACATAAAAAAGTATATAGAAATATATATTTGAAAAAATATGTACTTACTGGGTGGAATGTGTTATAGCAAGTTTATAAAGATTTTCCTCGTCCTTATTCATAGCTTTACGTTTCAAGCGTTCCAATAATATAGTATACGCCAGTATGCCCAAAGCGCCACCGTAAATGCCCAATTCTTGTAAGAAATTTATCATTGCACTTATCATATTCTTCACAGCTTTCAAGAGCTGTAAAATAAACCGGAATATTATGCAAATGCATAATAGGGAATATGCATGAAATACAAAACTCTTTTTTTTTTATTAAAAGTGCCTTATAAGACCATTGTGGATCACTTGTTTAAGTTTCTAAAACATCACTTATTTTACAATTTATTGTTTTATGTAGCATGTTTTTAGTGAAAGTTAAAACGCATCGTCCCTCGATAACTATTGACGTCAAAGTCTATGTTTAAAAAAAAACACTTTTATTTGAAAAGTACTTAAAGTTTCACTAATATTTTATTATAATATTGTTATTGCAATTTATGCTTGAATAAAGCACATACAATTAATAAAATTGTTTTATTAAGGCAAAAAAAAAAATGTTAACAAGGCAGATTGAGGTAAATGACGTCACATCATGGCCACGACAGACATGGATGTTTGAACTGCCGTAAAAAACTGCAGGAGTTTAATATTATTTTTGAGCGACAAGCAGTCGTTGAACTTAAGTTTGAATACCTTTCTTGGGTTGGTATTAGTGTATTTTATTTATTTATTTAAACTTCATGTACAATAGTGGTACATAGGCGGACTTAATGCCACAAGGCATTCTCTACCAGTCAACCTTTGCGTTAAATAGGAAAACATAGTGACAAAGTAATGTCTAAAAAAAACTTTTTGATAACGAGAGTTTAGATTTAGATTGATACTACACATATACAGATAAAATGAACTAATATATATTTTAACAAATACCAAAAATTAAAAAGAAAATAACAAGAAACCTAATAATTATTATTATGACGATTACAAATTGAGAGCTATTTATTCAGACTTAAATAGTAGTTACGAACTTTTCTTTGGAAAGTGAATTTGCTTTCAGCTTTTTTAATGCCAAAAGGTAGCGCGTTCCAGAGCTTTATAGTAGAGATAGCGTAAGAATTTGACATGAACGGTGTGAAGGAATTTGGAGGAGTAGATTTTATTGATTTAAGTGAAGAAAAAAATACATGCATATACCCTAATGCATATTATAGCACAAATGGAAATGAAAGCTGTTTTTTTTAAGATAATGCGTATTTTAGCTAAATTCGGACGTATCGCGAGGTTTTATGTTTCCTTTAATATTAACCAGAAAAATGCAAAAAAGTACGTGCATTTTAATAGTTTAAAAAGAAAGTAGAAAACTGAGTTATAAAAATAATTTAATGAACAGAAGGCTCAACCGTACTGTTGATAACAAGAAAAAAATATAATATCTTCCCGAAAATGCAGTTAATTTAAAATTAAACATATTTTATAACTTATTTCAATTTTATGATGCATGTTTTGGCACTTGTGTGGCATGTTTTGAGCATTTATGATGCATTTTTTGCCAGCTTCAAGTTGCATACAATCAGGTGTCTAATTTATCACATTATGTATTTTTAAATACATAATGTGATAAATTAGAGACTTTAAATCAATTGATGCCTGATATGACTTGGATGCACCGGTATTTGTGATGACTAGACACTGCTGCCTGCAGACATAATATGTAGGTTGGTTATTGTTCTCAAACCACGGCATTATTCATGCAGATTTAAACCATAATAATCCTATAATATCCGTTCCCACTGCTGGGACACAGGCCTCCTCTCTGTGAGAGAGAGTGGGCTATCTATCACACGAGCCTACGAGTTTTTGGACACACATCATTCTCCTCATTTTTGATTAAATAAATTGCAAGTAGTGTCGCTTTCTATGGGATTTAAATTATTTATTTACCTTCTTAGGATCTGTGCTAATATCCTTTTGCCAATGCTTTAATTGCACGTTATGTTTCGGCGTAGGCGTAGGCAGATGTATCTTTATGATTTGGTCATGGGCGACCGTCAACATTCTCACAACTGTCTGAGACACTTCAGCCGGTGGCGGCGTTTTGTAGAACTGAACCATTTCGTTTGGATTCGTAGAGTAACTGAAATATGAACATAACATGTATAAATATAATATGACACCTGTATTTTCTGAAGGGCTAAGCATAGGTGTGCATATTACAATACACCCACCTTTCAATCCCATGTAACAGAGGCTGAATCCCTGATCGAAAAATCCAATAACACTTTGCCCGATCTGGTAATCGAACCCAGACCCTTTTTTTTTTCATCGCCCTTTGTGTTTGTGCGGTACCCACGGGCCAGCCTTACGGCTATCACGTTTTAGGGCGCGATCGGCGCGTTCGAGCGGCTCGCCGCCTCAAGGAACACGCGTGGGCGTGTTCCTTGAGGCGGCGAAAGGCGGTGGAAGGCTCTACGTTGGAGTCGTGCGGCCCATGGCCCTTTACGGGGCCCCGGTGTGGACCGGGGCTCCGTAAAGGGCCATGGACCGCACGACTCCAACGTAGAGCCTTCGGCAGGAGGCGTTTAGATCCCCCATGTTGGACAGGAGCCGCCTGAATGCAGCTCCTGTCCGTTCCAGTTTGGGGACCAAACGTCGGAAATACTCCACGAATTTCCATCGGCTGTCAAGGACAAGTCCCAGGTACTTCAACGTCGACTCGACGCCGACGGATACCTCTCCTACTGTCAGTGAGGATCCCGGTGGTGGCGCATTCCGAGGCCCATGAAAGCACATGGCCTCGGACTTGTGCAGTGCCACCTCGAGACCCAGTTGCCGGATCCTCTCTACGACTGTCGCAACCTCGCGTGTCATAGTTTTGGCCGCCGCCTCGTGCGACCTCCCCTATGCCAGCACCAGCGTGTCTTCAGAGTAGGAAACTACGCTGACACCGCTAGGGAGGTCGGCGTGCAGCACCCAGTCGTACCCGATGATGACAAGGGCAGCCCTAGAACCGATCCCTGTGGAACACCACACGACATCTCTCGCCGGTTCCACTCTCCTCTGAAATCGGGGTAGATGACGGCCCTGTCCGTCAGGTAGACCCCGACCACACGGCGAAGGTAGGTCGGCACCCGGTGATACCGGAGTGCCTCCCTAATGCAGCTCCAGGGCATGGAGTTGAAGGCGTTGGCGATGTCGAGAGACACCGCCAAGACAACCCCACCCCGGGACACCGCATCCCCCGCACAGTGTCTAATTTTTACTTAGTTGCGGTCATATATAGTTTGTGTTTATTTGATAGCTGAAACTATTCTAAAGGTTAGACAAGAACATTTTTTTAAATAATTTTTTGAGTTAGTGATTCTCGAGAAAAACCCATAGAATCCATAGAAATGCAATATCTTTGTCCAGGTACATTATTTGCGAATAAATAAAATATATTGTCATTAAAGACCTTCATAGCTATTATAATCTTGGCAAAAATTACACAAAAAGCATGGGTAATTAACATAAATAATATTTTTACCAAAAATGAATATGATTTATTTGTGAGACAGTTTTTTAATGGTCGCATTTTTTTTGTACATGGAAATAATCTTCACATAATAACATACTTGTATATAAAATACCAGCTAACAATGAAAGGGTAATAAGATATGATTATTTAAACTTTTTTTTTGTTTTTTCTTTCACTTTTTCTTGAAGCCATACAAAGTGTCGTCTTCGAGATTTATTTATAATTTATTTCTATTGTTAGTTAGATTTATATGGTTTCTTGCTGGACGAGACAATAATTATATTGTCAATAGTCGATGTTATTAAAGCGTCTGCAGGATACACAAAACCAATGCGTTCTGGCGAAATCTAAACGGTACAGCTATGGATATGGAAGGAAATTTTCTTTGAAATATTGAGATTGACATTAAAAGAAGATGAACATTTAGAAATGAATGCAATTCCTATTTAAGATAAAAATCAAAATTAAAAAAAAACTCAATATTATACACAAATGCAATTATGCAGGTATGTTATTGTCAGGTATTAGGTACAGAATGTGATTATTTAGTTTATTCTAAAATAGGAAAAGATTTAGCGATAAGAAGAGTTTCATATGACGAAAATCATATTTTGGAAATTTGTTTATCTCTTGATAATGAATATTTTGAAAAATTCCTAAATAGTTCCACCAGTCTGGATCTTTTGTTTAAAATTTGTAAAAAAAAAAAAAAAAATATAAATACTGCTGTGTGTACTAAATTATTTATTGATTGTAGAAATTTATTACCACTCTTACAATACCCTTCAGATTCATAAGCTTCCCTTGTTACGCGTTTATAATTTTACATAACTACCTACATAAAATCAATGTGAATAATTGGTGGACCGAAATTTGTAAGACCACCAACTTTAAAATATCATCAAAATAAGGAGCCAATCCAAAAAAAGTGAAATCGGCTTGCCTATTCATGTTTTCTTCATAATTTTGTCTTTTAGAAACATATGAAAACTTATTCCCAAATCTCCGTAAGTACTTACTACATTGAAGAACGAACGCAACAATATTTCGTAAAGGTTTCTATAAGTAATCGTGATCCATTTGATTATGTCTAAACTTAATCTCAACTTTAAAACAGTGTCGTTCTTAGACAACTTCTAAATTTCGCCGCTAGAGACGCGCGGATAATCTTTGCATTGCCAATAATCTATACATGACCGCAACTAAGTGAAAATTACACACTGTGCCCCGTCGTGAGGGCTCTCATGCGCATGATGGCGTCCACCGTAGAGCGCCCCTTGCGGAAACCAAACTGGTGTTCCGCAAGAATCGAACCCAGACCCTCATGCCATGTTCAGAGTAGCGGTTACGACCACTAGACTTACGAGCACAGGTAGATAGAATCGTATTCGTAATTTAGTTTTCCACCTAATTGGTGTTATTGCTTTGAATTCACTTGTACTTTTTTTACTGCTGGGGAAAGGTCTCCCTTTTTTCCTTCCATACTTCTCTGTCCTGTGCGATCTCTGGCCATGTTAGCCCCATGGCACAAGCCAGACGCCAGGGTGCAATTGAGAAATCTCTGATCGAAAAAACCAATAACACTTTGTCGAATATCATCAGGTTTATATCCTCGATCTTGATGAACCATTGTGTCAACATGTGACTTAGAATCTGGCTTGTCAAAACAAAACATAGCCAGGTACTAAATAGTAGTTTCGCTATTCGATAGTACATTTCTAAATACTTTCTACTTTTCTATCTTTCTTAATCTCTCACGTTAAGATAGAAAATTGTTTCAATCTAAATCGCTAACTTTGTCAAATCAACAGCATGAGTGCCTTAAAAAACAAGCATCTTATTAAAATACATACTTCAATACTTGGCCCAGCTCATCAACAGTAGCAATAGTTGCGTGAAATGTTATCTCTAATTCGTGTAGTGTTTCCTCCACCTTCGAAGTCTTCACGTTTGCATTGAGAAGAGTTGCCGTTAAACCTTAAAAAAAACATCTACCATCAAATCAGAAGAAAAACGTACACATTCAATTACGGTTATTGCATTTTTTATGCAACTTTCCACTGCAAGGACACAGGCCTTCAATTAGTGATACATCGTACTATCGTAGGCATTAATCTACAGCTAACGGCCCCCCAAAACTGGGAGCATTCGCTTGTAACGTAATAGTTCTGTATACAGGGTTTGTTTTCAATGACCAGAAAAAATTAAAATTAAGGTTTAGATATCAAACCAAAAGTGCATTTTAAACATTATTGTCGAAAAATAAAAAAATATAGCATTCATTTGAAAATGTCCTAAAAATTTCCTAAATTATAAACCTAGTGGGAATCAATGCAGTTGTGTGCGTGCATGCACCGCCAAATTTATGTGTGTGCTAAATGCTACCTGTCTAGGTTGTTAAACTGAATTGTGCTGTTGCAATATCCACACGTTCGCTTTTTAGTGGTGGACAGGAATGAAATTTGATTTAAAAAATGGTTTTTTTTTTTCATTATATCGAAAATATTATGGATTCTAAATCATCTCTAATTATTTGGCCGGTCATTAAAAACTAATCCTGTATAATCGAATCTCGGATTGTTACATTACGGGCGAATGATCCCCTTTTGGTGTGTTACATGTTACATTAGGGACATCTGTGCTGTACTGACTGCTGTGTTGTATTGCACTTTTGTAGTAAACATTTGTTTTGTTTTTAAATTATCCATGACGAAGTTCTATATTCGGGTTGGACTGATACTTATAGCAGCCCTTAGACTACATACAAATGTTTTAAATATGTTGCATCACGTGGCGCTTAAAGTTTTGGTTCTAGTAGGACGTGGGGTTCCTCACGATGTGTTCCTTTACCACCTTGAGAGCAATGGTAACAATAAATTCCAAGTACAGTGCTTGCCTGCTGGGTCGCCAATGCTCGTCAAGCTAGTTTAGATTATTCTATACTATACAGAGTGATTATTTTAACTTTGAAATTATCGGAAAAATTCAAATCAATCAGAGATCACGATCATTTTATTAGGAAGCTTTCGCTCTGTTTTCCCCAATTTAATAAAATATTTCTTCCCGTTTAATTAAATCATCCTTACACAAACCAGAGTCGACTAGCATACTCGTACAAAATAAAATTAGTATATTTTGCTAATTATATGGACAACAAAATGCTTTTCAACAACAAAAAAGAACTCAAGTTTCCTAAGAAAGTTTTTCGGTATCTCATAAGGATTCGGATTTCGTACTGTTGTCCCACTTAAAAAAAAACCCTGTATAGTAGGCTATAATACGTTGGTCATATTATTGTTAGTTGTCAAACAAAGAGGAGACGTTTTTGCTCGCAGGAAGTCGTAATCTATTAAACGTTGATACAAAAGTTCACAGGAATCGACCATCACGAATAATTAAATGATAAATATTCCATATACATAAATGTTAGTATTACCAAGAACTCGCGGCTGGTTTTCTTTCGGGCAGCTCGCGAAATGTTTCATAATAATTCGCATGGGATGATCTACGACAGCGTGGTGGCATTCGTCGAATATCAACAGGTTTATATCCTCGATCTTGATGAACTGGTGTGTCAACATGTCACTTAGAATCTGGCTTGTCATCACGATAACCTGAATAAAAAGAGGTAGTGTTAAAACTTCAAAAGCAGTAGTGTCAATTTAAATGTATTGTAGAGAGGTATGGAAGAAGAAAGGGAGGCCTTTGCCTAGCAGCAGCACTATAATAATATTTACACACAAACACTTAAAATAATAAGTGCAAACCACTTTACAAATCAAATTTTATTAACGTAAACACTCCGCATCACCCGCAATCGGACATGACACCGGGCGTGACGTCGTCGCAGTAGCTCGCGAAGGAAAGCAAAGTTAAAAAAGCGGTGAAACTTTACAACGCTGTAACTTTGGAAATCCTGGCCTGATTTCGATGAATAGAATAGAATAGAAAGATATTTATTTCCCTGGTTCATATGTTACATTATGTCCACAGGTCGGTGGTGTATTCGGCCTGTGGGTGTGTCAGCTACTTACAGTCTACCTATGTTTGTCTGAGAGAGATCTATATAAGTGTCGTGTAGTGTGTGCTGTGAGATTGTTAGTGTGTACAGAATTAATTTATATAAATTTTATAATGTTGTTGTATATTGCCCTATCCTATTTACAGCTAATTACAATTTATGGGGACGTGGAGCGGTTGTTCGCTTGCTGAGCAGCCGACTCCTGTCTTTTTTTGGTACATATTCGATGTCACCTAGTCTAGTATTAGTGAGGAGGGGGTTGTGCTGTCCGTATCCGAGGTAGGCGTCACCAGGGGTCTCTAGATCCTCGATGTGCATTTCGCGGAGTCGGCGCAGCATGTCCTCGTTCAAGTCTTGTGCACGGAGGTGCCATGGGTCCCAATCGAGCATATCCCAGAGTAATGAGGTTTCAAGGCGTCTTGGGAATTGTCCGCTGGTCTTGAGGGCCATTGGATATTGGCGTTCAATTTTTTGTAGGTTGCTCTTACTGTAACGTGAAAGCAGTTGTACTACGCCATAATCCAATATAGGAAGTAGGCAGGCCTGAATGACAGCAAGTTTCACAGTGATATCTGTCTTGGCGTGCCAACCTATGATAGGGGCTAGCGCACCGCGTGCTCGTCGCGCCTTCTGCACGACGTAATCCGTCTGTTTGCCCATGGTCATGGTTTTGTCTAAGTGTACGCCCAGATATTTTATGTTGTTTTGATATTCAATTGCCTCGTCTTTGATGCGAATGGTTCTGTGGTAGTTTCTCTTGTGAGTGAACATAGCACACTCCGTTTTGTCTACGTTACATTTTAGCCCCCAGCGACGGTAGTAGTCGATGACGGTTTCGGCGGCCCAGCCCGCGCGGCGTGTCGCGCAATTTGGGTCGGGAGACCTGTTAAGGATGCACAGATCATCGGCGTATTGGGAGAGCTTGAGTCCACGGATACGGTCCTGTTGGTCCCAAACGTCGTGTACGTACAGGTTAAAGATGACCGGACCCAGGATAGAGCCCTGGGGAACCCCGTGTGGCACCGGTTTTTCGTCACCATTGGTGGTTCTGAAGCGTCTGTAGGTTTTGCGACCGCTCAGGTAATTCTCTATTACTTTAATGATGTTGTTCGGGACGTCAGCTGTTTGAAGCTTCTTCATCAGAACTTCGTGGTTTATTGAGTCAAAGGCCTTCGAAAGATCCGTCAGGACCATGGCCACACTTTCCCTTGCTTCCAGCGCATCCGTGATAAACTTGCCAGTGCGAAGGATCTGTGTGCCTGTCCCTCTGTTTTTGGTAAAGCCATGTTGGAACGGCGGTTGGAGTCTGTCGGCCGTTTGTCGCAGGCGCGACAGGAGCAGGCGTTCTTGTAGTTTACCCATGATGTTTAGGAGAGTGATGGGTTGGTACGATTTGGCGTCCCGGTGATTCTTGCCTGCTTTATGTAGGAAGATGCATTCTCCGATTTTCCATCTGTTGGGATAATAACCTGTCAGTAACAGGTAGTCAGCTAACACTTTGTACCTGATGAGGAAGGGGTCGCCTCCGAGTTTGAGGGCGTCCGATTTGATTTTGTCCGGGCCAGGTGCCTTATTTTTAAAGCGTCTCTCTCTGGAGCCTTCAGGTTGCGTTGGATTTGCCACATCTGGGCTCTGTTGTTCTGTGGATCGTTTATTATTCGGGTCCATTTTTCGCTGCTATATTCCACGAGTGCTTGTTGGACGTTACGTTTATACGTTTCAGATGATTGTAGGTTCTTTTTTGTTCCGTTATTCTGTCCTGGTTAAAACACAGTCGCCACGCTTTACTTTTTGCTTGGTTTCTTTTATCGATCAATTCATTAATATCTTCTGGAAGTTGACCTCTTCTGTTGTTTTCATGTAGTGGGGCATACTTATCCAAGGTTTCTATGATGGTTTTTTCTAGTTGCACTATATATTCCTCGCATTCTGCGTCGGTTGTGATTTCCTTAGGTAGGTGTGTGGTTTTATCCCATAGGGTTTGTTGGAATTGGTGTCTAGTTTCTTCGTTATTTGCAATAGCGCGGGTATTTCTTACCAGTGTTTTCTCTCTGTCCACCACTATGCTTAGGTCCAGTAGCCAGGGCACATGATCAGAGCCAACCGGTGTTGTTTGTCGGCATGTTATGGTGTTGAATGCTTGCGCATCGTGCGAGAAAATGGCTGCATCGAGGATGCCATAGCCCGCACTGTTAGGTCGCGAGGGTAGTCCAGTGTGGTGTATGGTGCAGACGTCAGAGTTACAGAGGTCGCGGACGAGTATTCCCGCCCCTTCGTCTCTCGTCTGGTTGAGCGCGGTCATTTTAAGGTTGAGGTCGCCAATGGTGATGTTTGGAGCTTCGGTTATGATGTCTTCTAGCTCATCATTAATCGCTGCGGCGTTGAAGTGCTCTGATCTGTGCGGTATGTATATCCCCTTAATTTTTATGGAATCTCCGGTCAAATGATCATAAGTGAGGTTAATAGCGACGCCTTCGATGAGGCGGTCTCTTTCTTCCGTACCTGGGGTTACATCGGTTTGACTCCAGCGTATTCCTCGCATCACATACATGGCTGTAGTTAGATGCGACGCGATCGAGTGCGTAATCTTGTCGTAGTTCAGGAGATTCACGCGGATTTTAGAAAAGTCCACTCGGCACTCGTTGACTACGATTAAATGTGGTTTTTGACGGTCGGCTAACGATTTTAGCTCGAGGAATTTACCTTTCAATCCTTGAGCATTGAGGTGCAGTATACGCAACTTATGATATTGATTTCTCGGATTATTTGTTGAGAATTTTTATGAGGATTTCGTGTTGTAGCTGTAGCTGGTGTAATATTTGTTTCATAGTTGTTTGTAGCTCTTGCCCTAAGGGCTCCATGCTGTTTTCTTTGTTTGTTGTTTGTTCATGTAGTTGCATTGGTGGCTGGCGCTGTGGTTGTGATTGTGATTGCTCCTGTTTTGGCAACGGTGGAAATTGTGAAGTGGAGGTTAAATTCACGTACGAGACGTTTTCCCGACGGTATCTCAATGTTGTGTGTCTGCGTTCAGCTGCTTCTCTTTTTTTCCTTTCTTTTTCTTCATGTTGTGCTAATTGACGGTCCACTGCATTCTGGAACTTTTCGCATTTGGCTTGGTTGGCCCCATGACCCGGTTTTTTGCATGCTGTACATATTTCGATATCTATGCCTTCTTCGTTTTGAATTGTGGAGGTAGGGTGTTTCTTCTCACCGTGACACGCCGATGTCGCATGTGTGAAGAGAAAACATTTCTTACATTGCACTACTCTCCTAGGGTCATCTTTATATTCCTGAGGCTTCATGCTGAAGGCCCCAAAGTATGCATGCTTTGTTGTCTTCATAAGCGTGGCAATTTCATCGTATGAGTGGGCACCATCAAAGATGAATAGTTGTAAGTTACCTTTGATTGTTCTCATTTTGATCGGTCTCACCCCGATGCACCTCTCCATTTCCTCAAGGCATGCCTCATTCGTCTCATCGTAGATGTTCGTGATGAGCACAACCTTCGTCTGATGGGTCTGCTGGGCTTTAGGGACGCGTGCCATGAAGCGGAGCCCGTCGTCAAGTTTCCTCAACTCTTCTATAATTATTTTTCTCATTTCCGCGGTGTATACTCGGATCGTGATGGTTCTTTTGTTGCTAGCCATGGCGTGTCTTGCTCCATGTTCTGTGGTTATTTTTCTAATTTTGCTAAGGTATTCCGGTTCATTGATTTTCTTGACGTCTGTTATGATTATGTCGGGGATGTGAGTGGATGGTGTGATCACTCTCGGTTGTCGCTGGGTCGCTGTCGAGTTAGGAGTGATGACACCTCTCTTTCTCTTCTTGGGTTTGGGTGAGGTAAAAGTCGCGTGTGCATAGTCTTTTTCCCTTTCCAACTCGTCTTTGTGGTCCTCTTCGGTGGGGAGCGAGGAGAAGCGGTTGCTTGTTGTTATGCTGTCGCAGCGAGGCGACGGTTGGACTAGAGGCGCGCGCCTGCTCCGTCGCGTGACCGAACTGAGTGACGGAGTCGGCGGGCAGAAGCGTTGAGACGGCCATGCCTACGCGCGCGCGCGCAGCAGGGGCTACATTGCTAATTCGCGCAGCAGCGGTGGCTTCATTCGGTTTCGTTCGCGCGACGCTAGCGGTCAGCGTTCCGCCGGGCGCCGTCGCGGTCGCAGCAATCGCGCCACCAAAGGCATGACGCGGCTTTCTGCGAGTGGGGCGGCCCGACCCACAAAGCGATGGTTGAGCCCTAGTACTTTGGGTCCTGGGTACCCCTATATACTCGTATTTCGATACTATTTTGTTCACTGTGCCACATTCACAGGTCACGTTTTCTTCACTTTCAAGTCCAATAATTGGCATGTACTTTACATTTAACTGTCCCTTACATTTGCGGCAGTCTATTTTATTTATTTTGCAGAAATTTATATTACACGAATATATATTAATTTCGGTTACACTGTTCACTAGGTGCCCGTTTGAAATATTTGCTAAAGTTTTTATAAAACATTTCACGACACTTTGATTTCGATGAAACAAAACAAAAACTATTATTATTTGCACGAGTATGCGCATTAAATGCAATAACTTTAAGCAGGTACACATTATTCTATAAACTAAAAAGAAGTGAATAACCTGATTCTTCTCCAGTTCGGCGTCCCATTTGACCTTGTCCCAATAATCCACTCCATCCTCACTGCTGTAAGCGCCGACGCCAGTAACAGCACACAGCTTTTCTATGACTTTCTTCTACAAAAATGAATGAAAGTTTCAAATACAAACCATTCGTTCATAAGGGCATCTCTCATGGGGGTATTTTTTAAAATGATTACCTGAGGACGAAAGCCACATCTACATTTATACTAATATTATAAAGAGGTTAAATTTGTTTGTATGTAGGGGGTAATCTTCGGAACTACTGATCCGATTTCGAAAATTCTCACTAACGGGAAGCTACAATATCCCCGAGTGCTATGGGCTACATTTAAAACGTTCGCGTGGGTTAATTTCCGTAAATAACGGGAGTGAAGCCGCGAGCAAAAGCTAGTAATTATATAAGTACAGTTGCATCTAGATCGAAATAAGATTTAGATGAGCAACATTTTTATTTCATCATTTTAAATCATGGTTTCACAAAAAGTAACTTCTGTGTGGATGCCCGACTATAGAAAACACTTTTTTGCAACAGAAGTTACTTTTTGTGAAACCATGATTTCAAGTGTAAGTGGGCAAAAACGGAAAACAAAAAGTTATAGAAAGTTAGTTTACGTTTTCATATCATGTTTGAAAATGTTGCTCATCTAAATCTTATTATTGAAGAGTTCCGTTACATATCTCAAAACTCCATGATCAGATAATGGCAATACTTCTATGAGACCAACTTGGTAGTAAACTCTTTCAAGTAATCTGTGAACTTACATTTCTGCCTCTTTAATTTATTTTATTTGGAAAACAGCTAACAACAAAGAAAAGTTAGGTATGTTTCAATCCAACTATAAAATCTATAAAACCTTCAGGAATGGGGGCTATCGTTTTTGAGCTCACCAGATGGCGCACTGTCGAGTAAGGTCCTGTCAATAATTCTATTGAATACTCTATAATACCAATAACTTCATAAAAAAGTTAATTTTATTAGGTATAACAACCGTGTAAGCTTTAGATACATATTTACAATATTCTTCCTAAAATTAGCAAGCTTGAAACATTTAAAAATCATTCTACCTCGAAGTACTAACAAATAAGATCCTAAGTTGCTACTTAAAATCTTCAAGTCATAATTAATCAGGAATGGCTCAATCTAGAACACAATCGTGAGTATTAGTACAAATAAGTGATAATAAAGCACGCAACGCGCGAACACTCTATAACATCTGACATTTTGGAAAATCTTAGTCTACACAAGCGCCTCTAGTGGCAAAGTCACACGCGATAGCCCCCATTAAATTGTTTCATGATTGCTGCAGAAATAATTATAGTCTTAAGAGTATGAGCAGTTACCTGCCTACTTATTACTATGTTATGACCTAAACGGCAATTATCGTTTGGTCGTAAACCTGGATTCGATAATCCTCTCATAATTAAATTCTTTAGAATCCCGAATTCTTCAAGTATACTTCTTACTTCACGTTAAGCCGTTGGTCCCGGCTGTCATCGGTAGATCTTTGACAGTCGATATGTAGTCAGAGGCCCAAAAACTCTGACAACCTGTCTTACCAAGGGGTATCGTATTACCCGGTACTAACTGGGTTGTGGAGGTCAGATAGGCAGTCGCTCCATGTAAAATACTGGTATACAGGGCGTCCCACGGATATGCCACATGGTGGAGGGAAAGTACCTTGAATATTGTAGATTTAACATTTTACTGAAAGAAGACATTATTTTAATTTAAAAAACAATTTAAACTGCATTCATAGATATTTAAATAATTACATGGTTGAACTGGGAATCGAACCCGTTACACGAGAAAAATAATCATTCTGTAGCTTTATCATACCGATTGAAAGGCTTCATCATAAGGATTATTTTTTGCTAAATAACGTAGTGTCAGAAATAAAGGAAAACCATGAATTTTAACATTTTTAATACAAAATTAATTAATTTATCAAATGCTCAAAATGAGTGAGTGATTTTTTTAATGGGGTTATGTAAAAAAAATAGTTTACAAGAACCAGTATGAAAGTGTCCACGAGCTAGCAGAAGTTAGACGTATTATTCTAAATATCCACCACAACAAGATCAAAAAATCGACAGGGAGCGAAATAATCAAAAGAGTGCGACTTTGTATTCAACAGGGACTCATTTTGAGCATTTGATAAATTGATTAATTTTGTATTAAAAATGTAAAAATTCATGGTCATCCTTTTATTTCTGACACTATGTTATTTAGAAAAAAATAATGCTTATGATGAAGCCTTTCGATCGGTATGATAAAGCTACAGAGTGATTATTTTTCTCGTGTAACGGGTTCGATTCCCGGTTCAAACATGTAATTATTTAAATATCTATGAATGCAGTTTTAATTGTTTTTTAAATTCAAATAATGTCTTCTTTCAGTAAAATGTTCCATCTACAATATTCAAGATACTTTCCCTCCATGTGCATATCCGTGGGACGCCCTGTATAGTTGAGAAAAGGCTAGGCAGATGATGATAATTGCAAACGTCTGTGAGTATGAATGGATGTTTGTTCCTCTTTCAGTCAAAAACTTTGGGTGAAATTTGGCACACAGATACTTTATAACCTGGATTATTATTACTTTTTGTGCCTGTAGTACGATCCCGCCGGATAATTATCGAACTTTGCACGGGCGAAGCCGCAAGTATGTTAATAAATATTTATACGTTCTTAGAAGCGTTAATTGAGTGCTTAATGGAACAAATGTAGGGTAGGTATCAGTTTCGATTAGAGCAGTACCAAATCGAAACTGCTACATGCAGTACTTTTATGGTCTTTTAAAATCGAATGTAATTAATTTTCTTATGCTACGGCTCCACCTGCGTCTTAACGCGTAAATTAGCACGTTAATTTAGGCGTTACGTAGATGTGGTCAACGTTTTAATGTGTTAAATTACAAACGGCATTACTAATGGCATTAAACGTTATCGATAGCTCGGATGTCGGTTTTTTTCGCACATCAAAGGGGTTTAGTGCGTAGTTTGGCCGGCGCTAAGCGATGTTGGCTACATTAACGCCGCCGCCGCCGCGCCGTCTCATTCCGCGGGACGCCATAGACTGGTACATATAAAATGAGAAGGGACGAGCGCGCACAGCAAGGACGGTTTTAGGCGGGAACTGCATTCAAGAACGACAATGGAGTGGTCAAATGAGAAAACTTTAGAGTTTTTAGAACTGTTTCAATTAGAGCCGAATCATCCACCATCTTCTTTTTTTAGGTTTTTTCTCTTTTTTTTATTAAATTGCTTAAATGCATAAAATAATTTTTGACGCTCACTGTTGCAACTAGTGAAGTAGCTGCTTCAAGCTCCATTGTATCTTTCTTTAACCGCTGAACCGGATCGATCGACCTAACGAATTTTCGGAAAAAATTGTGTAACGCGTGACTTATTTAAGAATTAACTCTTACTCGGCAATACTCGGCATTATAACCTAAATGTAGCCAACGCGCAGTTTTAATGCCTTAAATAACGAGTAGTTGGCCATTGCCATTAACTTTAACGCTAACCCAGATGAGGCATGTGGCAGTAGCTTTAGAGCTATGCAAAACATCGTTAAAGAACATTAAGACGATATCAACTGAAGGTGTAATTTGTAGGTGTTTCGATCGGTGTGTTTAAACAACCTACAGTTTTGTTGTTTGAGCAGAATTATGCTTTCACATATTTGCTTTTCTAAAATAGCCACAAACAGCATTTCGTAAGGTTTAGAAGTGAATGAAATAAGTTGTGCATATCCATTAGGGTTGCCAACTTTTTTTACAAGAAATAAAGTATATTTGGGTCTGAGAAGAAACAAAAAAAAACAGTATTTTAGAAAAAATAACAGTATTTTTTATGTTTTTAGGACATATATTTTTATTGCTTCCCGCACAAGTTATCAATTTTGTATTATTTCTAAAAGCCATAGGCCTTCCCAGTTGCCACAATCTAAATTAAAATAAATGAGGAGCTAATTTTTTATTCAATTCATTTCTGTCTTCCCGCCACATTTGTACAATTTATTCTGTGCCGCCACTTTGTATTCATTACCTACCGAAAATTTTGATGCTGAAAACATTATTTTGTGTACATTATTTTTGTTCAACAGTAAAAAGTATAATGTAGTGAAAAACAGTACTTATACTTAATACTGTTTTTAACAGTATAGTTGGCAACCCTAATATCCATGTAGGTTATCGCATGCATTTCAAAACAAAAACGCCTTGTTATGCTTACAACAACACTTCTAGTATAGGTACAAATAGTGATGTATGTACAAATAATCATGTTTTATCTTCAGCTACTACAGCTAGTACTAGAGCACGTTTTAAACGTTATTTTTGAATTGTTTGGTATGCTTGCTTATCCAATTGTGACGCGGTCGGCTATTTATAGGTTCCATTTCGTTTTTCTATTATGTTTGGACTGCCCGGGGAGCAATCTATCAATTACTGTATGCTGTGGTCGTCTGGGAAGAATTGATGATCATGCACCTAAACCCGCAACAATAGATAATTATGTTTGTCTCATTAGTCGACCGATACCTAAAGAAGAACTTCGTAACTAGATAACTGTATTAAACCATTAGCTAACGAGACCTCTTGAGGACCTCAAACCGGACATTGTAGGTACCTACGAAACTTTGCATTGATATGACTGATTACCGAATCAGGATTCAAGAAGCTTTTGCCCAGCTATACGTAAAATGCGATTATTCTACGGTTTCACCCTGCCCCAAGAAAACCCTTGCCTAAATTAAAACGATTAGTGGGACAAAATGGACTTGGGACCATTTTAAACATTCCACTTTGTCCCACTGCTGGAACGACTAGGTGGGGCATAGCCGCATAGCGGAGTAGGTAATCCGGAAGATGAGATGTTGATGTTTTATTTTCAGATTTTAAGTTAATTTAATACTGGTGACCGTTAATATGGTGCAATCATGAGTGCAATTGTGCAATGAGACGACGCGGACGCCAAGATGTCTAGCGGGCGCGGATAGTAGTCACGTAATGACAGGTTAGAACAGGTTAGGACACGTTAGTTCTCGGTACGTAAGGACGTATCTTACGCTGGAACGAAAATGTATTGACGCGCTAAATTTAAAAGCAAGTTAAGTGATATAGTTGGCTGAAGACAATTCAAATCAATAATTTCCGTTCCAGAAACTTGGCGTCACCGTCACTACGAGTATCATAATTCCGCGAAAACATTCTGTTAAAGATTATTCCTAAACATGATTTATTTTGTAAAAGGTAGATTCTACATTCAGTCCATCATTAGTCAATTGTAACATGAACATTACTCCTGTACCTATTAAAGAGGCGGGCAGAGATATACAGGGTGTTTGGCTTATAGACCGACACAATTTTTCCAGGGATTTGGGAGGTCATTAGCTAGGTTCTACCCATACATCCTATGTCCTAAATGTCACGGTTGGTTAATGTTTTTTTTTTTGTAAATGAAAATAATACCCAAAATGTTTCCTTTAATTCCAAATATTTTTTCGTTTGTGGGTGTAATGGCACAAAATTTTGTTGTATTCTCCAAAGTCTTGCAAATCGAAATAAATCTTTGTTTGATACAACTGGTATCAAGAAATTTTCTTACGAGCTACCAAAGTTATTTTGAGCAAGAGAGAGAGAACAAGCTAGTGATGCGATTTTGTACGCATTGTCGCTCTCGACACGGTGATTCGAATGCGACTGATGTAATATTACATAATATTATTTTTTGGTAATAATTATGGTTTTTATTAAAGTTATTGATTTATCGGGACATTTAGCGTCCCGATCAGGTGCAAATCGGGACGCGTCCTCAGACCCCTGAAAATCGAGACGTCCCGCGCAAATCGGGACACCTGGCAACACTACTCACGGCTCACCAAGGATCGGCCTAATTTATTTAATTTTTATTACATTAAATAAATTAGGGTTAATAAAACAATCAATATGATTATATGATGATCATACCTGCTGAATAACCAACGGCACAGTGTTGACAAGGAAGAAAGTTCTTTTTCCTCCTTGTCTCCATGGTTTTTGTAGCGATTTTCGGAATTTTTTGATGAGACAGATTGCAATAAATGTCTTCCCAGAACCTGCAAGGGGTCACATGTAAAAAAAAGTTCCATTTTAAGGTGTGAAAACACCAGGGCAGAGGTAAGAAAATTTGAATTTCACTGGCTGGCCTGGCGTTTTCCCCTTAGTGTAAATTGTTTTCGAAGAAACTCCTTTGACATATTGTAAAGCGGCAACTACTTACTGTTTATAGAATCTCCTGGTCCACATTGAAAAGAGGAATAGCATGATTAAGGAACTTCATCTAGCAGCATGGAATTGCAATTTTCATGCTCCTATCTTTGCTAGAGCAAGAAACAGCATGCTGCAGAACGCATTGTTGATAGCTTAGCGATAGCGATAGCTTTCCCGCTGTTTCTCACTCTAGCAAATGACGGTTCTGAGCGACAGAAAAGGGTAGGTGCATGGAAAAGTGCGATTCCATTCTGCTAGATGAGGTGTAACCCGAAGTAAACTCCTAGTCCTTAGAAAGTTACAACAGTACATAGCCAGGGCTCAGAGCTTTAGGTCAGGGCTCCTAAATTATGGAATCGATGAAACCATAATAAAAGTACTTAACTAAATAAAAAAAAAATATGACAGCACCCACCACCTCTTCAGGGGCTCCCTCACTGCCTCTGATCCCATTATTATGTTTATTTTGTGAAACAGACTATCCCAAAAACATTATAGAGTATCAAACAAAATTAAGAGGCTAACGAAACAGTAGGAAAATGGCCAATTTAAATATAAATGATAAAATAATCAGAATACTAATAATTAATTAGTGGTCTGTGGCTTTTAGAAAACTTATTAAAATTCATAATTTTATATAGATTGATATATTATCACATGGAATATAGACAAAAATTATTACACAGTTGTTTTACAATGTTGCTATGTCTATGGGTACGTACAAAGCCATTGTTATCATTGATAGAAATATCTTGAAGAGAACTTTTAGCTTATTATGTATTAAAATTTAAACACTAACCTGTTGGTAAGTAAATGATTGTGTTATTTTCAGTAGCATATTCTTCTAGCTGAGCTTGATAAGGCCTAGCCTGTAGCTGGTCTTTTGAGGCTTCATCTGCTAACCGGTGGACCTCCATGCTGATGTTTTAATAAGATTCTTTTATAAATAGCTTGTTTTTTTTCTTAGTAAGTAACAATCAAACATTTTCTGATTAGATTAGTTTTACTACTCAGAATAGTAATACTGGTTTAAGATTCACTAGAAATAATATTTTAAAAAATATAGATTATCTGAATTATCCAGTAAGAAAATTTCTCAAACGGTAAATTATATCTATGATGATTGCTTTAATTAATTATTATAAAAAGAAATGCTTTATCAATACATTAATGGAGATTAACTCGCAATATTCTTAAACAGCGAAGCCACTTATATGGTGTACAAAAATATAAACTGAAAATCAAAACAATTTTTTTATGTTTGTATTGAAATTCACTAATACTGTCATGTAAACCGGCAATATTCGCATACAATTTAACTAGGAAACTGTTGGCTTTACCTGGTCCAGTGGATGATGGAATAAGTATTTCTTCAAAGTTCACAATAACTACGGTCTACCGTGCACTCATAATCACAACGAGAACATAATTAAAGAAATCACAGAATGAGATAAATCTCTACTCTAGCCCGACCATCTTTTGTTTAGTATTGACAGCCTTGGGGCTACCATGAAAGAGAGTAAAATTTCCTGAAATTTGTACTTTAAAAAATCGGCATTAAAAACATTTTTTTTATTATTATTTGCATGTTCAAAAAAAGTATTATTTCTTTCTTCAAAGTACTAGAACTCGCTTATATATGCATTGTGAAATCAAATCAATTAAATCATATTATTTAAGTACATGGAAAACCATTATTTCCCCAAATAATTGGTACATTTAAAGTATGGCATCTCTGGCGTTTACCATTTCACGTTTCATTTAACGTGATTTTATTCCACCAAACAGCTCTTCAGATTTTATGTCTTTTTTCATTCAATATTTATTTATAATTATGATAATGTCCCCGGATTTTGTCATGAGAATCATTATGTTGCACACTATCATTTTCGGGAACAAATTGTTTTATTTCAGTTATCTTTAGGTTTGAAATGGAACGTTCCATTTTAATAAAATGGTATTCCCATACCATAGAGCGGATAAGTACACGTCATGCCTCACGTCATGCTGAATGCATCATGGCCATGCCTTTCAAGATACGAAACGACAACGCCTTTCTTTTTTAAGGTCAGCGTCCACATGTCCGCATCGTAAGCATTGGACGCATCGCATCAAACTGATCGTAGTATTCTTTAAAGTTACACAACTGCGTACAATGATCCTATATTATCTAATCTCTCTCTATCTCCTATATTATATAAAATATAAATATCAGTGGGGCAGGGTGCTTGTCCCACCGTGGCTCTGCCCTCTAAGGGACCTAACCAAACATAAAAAAATAAATCATCTAGGTACTAGCTACAATATTAATATCCGGAAAGTTCACACTCGACAGTCAACACAAAAAAATGCGAGCAAACCAATAATACCTATGTGTAATTGTTCACTTACTTTACCTGAAAATACTATCTATAGATAGTTATAAACCTCTAAATTGACTGATTATCGAATTGGCATACGCCCAGAGCCCAAAAGCTGAAGTGTAACACATTTTTGGATGGAAGTTTTCGTGGTGTAGATAAGTGAGAAATAAGAAAGTGTTTTGGACATTGAATTATTGAACTTTGACATTGAACTATTTTTCTTTATTGTTAACTTTAAAGTTAGTTGACATTGAATATTTTTATTGTATTTTTAAACTTTATTTATTTTTTAATATGATGCTGTTTTTGGATTGATTGGATTTAAGAATAATTATGTTGTTAATTTATAATTGTGTTACTTGTATGAATGAATGTGTTTTTTTTTATTTTTTATTATTATTTTATTTTATTTTGTTATTTTGTTATTTCAAACACAATGTAAATTGTTTGTGAATAAATTGAAATTGATAATTCAAATTATACGTACAGATACAGGGTGCTTTATGGTGTAACCCCAGTGACTATCAAGCTTCGGTTGTACACCGAACTTTGATGACAACCGACAATGTCATAATAATGGTACCTATTACGTATCGCACTGAGTGGATTTCACTTTACGGTGACTAACAGCACGGGTACGGTGTAACGTCTTTCACGAAAGCCACTTCAAACTCTGTTGTCATCAATTTGTTGTCCACTATGCTTACATAATCGAAATAATATAAGTATCGATACGCCATGAATTTATTGTACATGATTTTTTTTACGACAGATTTGCCGTCTATTTTTGAAGAGTTCCATTGTATATCTCCGAATATCAGCATCAGATCTTCACCAAATTTAAATGGACCACCTCATAAGTATACTGTTTAAAAAACAAAAGAATTTTGAGAATCGGTCCACAAATGGGGGGAGAAATCAGTAGTGCGAGTTTTTTTGAGTTTTTTTGTTTAGTTGAACTACATATTGTGAATGATATTTTTAAACGCATCGACTATCGTTAACATGCAAGTGTGAGATCTAATAAAACATTCATTCGCTTCGCGTTGATTCACCGTGAGAAGTGTTGCGTACATTAGTAAGCGGCAAAAATAAATTGACATTTATATTTTGTGTTCATAATAGAAGCGACTGCCTATTCAATTAGTGGTGGTTATACACCGTCATTTGCAATGCCCTCATCACGCAGGAAAGATTATTTATAAATTGGACGTTCTGCCCGGTACGAGACTTCACACTAGTAACGAGATGTTACAAGTGCCAGCAGTACGGCCATGCATCCAAGACATGCAAGATCGCTGTCCCGACTTGTGGCCATTGCGGTGAAGAAGGACACTCTAGCCAAGACTGCGCAAAAATAGCTGATGATCCAAAATGTGCTACATGCATGCGCTTTAAAAAACAAGCCAACCACAAGACGGGAGACGCAGTGTGCCCAGCTTAACTTGCAGCCGAATACAGGTACATTAACTCGATTGACTATGAAGGCGCCTAAGAGCGCCACAGTGACAATTGCTTTGTATAGATCTCCCTCCGCAAGAAACCTTACCTCTTTCCACAGTTCCCTAAACCAGATCTTTCAATCAATTAGCCTATATAATAATGTAATAATAACATGTGATATTAACATTAACATTGGCTCTGAAAACTGCGATGCAGGGACACAAGATTACCTTAACGTCTGCTCATACCATGGTATTCAGCCTGCTCACACTTTGCCTACTCTTTGCGGTTCTTGCCTCGACCGTATGATGATCAAAACCAGTCATTCATTTATAACGCTTGTTACTAACCCAACAATAACCGACCACCATTCTGTCTTACTAGCCATAAATTTAACGCTGCCTAAGCAAAATCGCTCCCAGATATAATTTAAATTAAACATAAAAAAACTCGAATGTGATTTATGCAACATTGATTATAGCCTAGTTTACAATACTGTTAAAGCTAATTTGGCTTTATCGTACTTAATAAAAATATGTCCAACAAGCAATTTTGCGTATGTGTTGTGTCAATAAATAATCGTCTTCATAATATTAAACCTTGGATTACTCCTGGATTAATTCGGTGTATAAGGCACAGAGATAAACTTCATCAGAGGACTAAGAAATTACCAGATAATTTAATAATTCTAAACAGTACACCTTTAAAAGATACAGGAAATTCTGCAACAATCTCATAAAGAAGCTTAAAAATAATTACGATAAAAATGAATTAAATAGAGCAGGCAACAATACCAAGCAAATTTGGAAGCATATTAAAAACGTCACCTACATGACTAAACAACGTGAATCAAATTCGAGGTTACTGATACTAATTCTTCACCCCTCATATCAGCTAAAAAAGTAAATAACTTTTTTCTAAATGTTGGAAAAACTTTGGCCGAACAGATTACGAAACATTGCGCCCGACCATCATTAGAAAAACTGAACAGCTGCAACCTGAAATCATTTGTTATGCTGGATACTGACGAAAACGAAATTCCCGAATAATTTCTGGTCTTAAAGATGACTGTGCAGTTGGATGGGATAATATAAGCAACAAGATCCTTAAACACTTTAAGCATCTATTGGCACCTTCCTTAACGCATATATTTCGAATCTGCCTTTCCAAAGGAATTTTCCCTAACTGCCTTTAAAAGGCTGTTGTTATCCCTATCTATAAATCTGGAGACAGGGACTTGGTTAATAACTATAGGCCCACCAGGCTCATTACTCCCCTCAATCTCAAAAATATTTGAAAAAATTTTAAATAGCAGACTAGTTAGCTTTCTGGAAAAAAACATCTTGTCACCAGCGCAATTTGGCTTCAGAGCCAAATTATCCACAGTCGATGCGGTGCATAGCCTAACCGATTATGTCTCAGAAGAGCTGGGTAAAGAAAACCAGGTCATGGGAGTCTTCCTTGATTTAGAGAAAGCCTTTGACACTGGCTTGTTTCTGTGCTTCTAAGAAAATTAAAGGCCATAGGAATAAGGGGCACGCCGCTGACATTGCTTGCTGACTACCTAAACGACCGATACCAATGTGCTAGGATTGACAATTTTACGAGCGATGAGAAAAAAATACTGGATTTGGTGTTCCCCATGGGACTATTTTGGGCCCTAACCTATTTCTGGTTTATATTAACGACTTGTGTAAGTAACCTAAATATCAAGCACGGCAAAATCATATCATATGCTGACGACACGGCGCTAATATTTTCTGCTAAAAACAGTAGCGAACTGTTTGAAGACGCTCAATTTGGCTTTAATACTGTGACTAATTGGCTTCAAAGCAATTTACTATCACTAAATGCTGACAAGACAAAATACATTCACATCTTCATGCGAAAACCTCAACTGAACACTGCTAACTTCCATGTGATAATCGGTCAGTCAACATGTGCAATTGTCCTTCTATCCTCAAAACCAGTAATATTAAATACTTAGGGGTCCAAATAGACGACACACTCTCATTCAGGTATCTTAGTGAAAGTCTACATGGTTAAAAGAGTGCGCAAATTAATATTTTATTTTAAAAAAATATGAACTTTAGCAGATTCCAAATTAATCAGACAAGTTTATTTCGCCCTATGTCAATCTATAATTCATTACTATGTATCATTTCATGGGGGCCACCCCATCAAAAACTATCCTGCTTCCTCTTGAAAGGTCTCAAAGAGCAATTTTAAAGGTAGCAAATTTCCATCCCTTTTACTTTCCCAAAGATCAGCTGTTTATATCCTGCAATGTGCTGACTGTGCGCCAGCTATTCATTATGCACTTAGTATTAAAACACACCATGCTCACATACAATGCTGACAATACTAACAAGAGACGGAAAGATATAGTATGTTTTTCTAATGCAACCTCCAAACATGTCTTTGTGGAAAGATTCTTTTCATTTTTAGGCCCATTTCTGTACAATAGATTAAATAGAAAACTGAGTATATATAAGTTAAACTATTTTAGCTGTAAAAAGTCTATTAATACTTTTTTACAACCCCTAACATATGCACAGACAGAAGATTTACTAGTTGTCTGCAAGTAAACTACTGACATTTGTTTGTTTATTTTCTATGTAAGTTGCAATTTTAGTAATTTATTTTTCTTCTAATGTTAATTTATTTATTTTAAGTAGGTATTTAAGCACCTACTAACTTGAAACACAAGTTCCACCTAGTTCAGGCAATAAGCAACAGTGCTCTATTTTATTTGATATGAAACTTAATTGTAAATGTGCCCCTTTTTCTATATAAACGATTTATTATTATATTATACAACGAAGTTAGACGACATTACTTATCTGTGGTCAATGGTCATTAGTTTTATTTGTGTTTACGAAAGTTTGTGTTGTGATACTTGTGATTTGCTTATGTTTTGAATATTAGGTATTGTTAAAAATAAAGACTAGCCTGTCCCAATTTGAAATGCTGGTGACATAAATGGAGCAGTTAGTGTAATCTAAATCTAATCTTTTGGTGTGTAGTGAGTGACCTTGATCCATCTGTGAAGTTTGTAAAACTAAGTTTGTTACTTTTTAGGCATGGAGATCTAAGCAAATGATCTAATAATTCCCGAGCGGCTTGTAGTGGAGCACTCTATCTTTGTTTACGTGACCGTGTTTACGTTTTTGTGGCGTCAAATTACGCTTATCTTGTGCTTTTGCGGTCTCAAACATTCTCCAAACGAAATAATACGAGATTCCATTGTAAGTTTTATTGACAATATGAATTAAATTAAATAACTTTGATATTTCACCAGTCTCACGATGCTCTCACGACAAAATATTAAGTGACAACTTTTCACGCTCGCAAGTGACTGCGTTTCGTATTCGATTTGTATAAATTGACAAAATTGTAACTTGTACTCGCGTAATACATGCAAACGTTAGCGATGTGCTCGAAACGGTCCTCACTTTCTTAGAGGCACTCCATTGTCACTATCGACGACGTAAACGTTAACGTAAACTCGATTTACACGATCGAGACGTTACTCGAATTTTAGTATGACACTCGCAATTAGCATACAGGTAAACTAAATTTAAAAAAAATACACACACATGAACAACTTATTCCTTTTTTGAAGTCGGTTAAAAATCGTAAATGTTTGTAATATAGAAAATAAATAAACATTCCGTCTACGGAACCCTGATAATACATCACAAACAGCAAAAACTTAAATGCACCAATAATGCTGTGAATGTGATGCATCTTGGGTTTCTCCCCACCCATCGACAAACTGTCAGTCAACTAAGAAAATATTAAGATTATCGGACAAACACTATAAGGCTCAATCAAACCCTTCAGTTTGATAAATGTAAAACTTAGCAAACATCAAACATCAATTGCTTTTTTTGGATGTGAAGTGTTTTTTTTATGATTACTATCTTTTAAGACAAGGGAATCCCTTGACCCTAGCCTAACAGGGATTGTGTAACATATTAAAAAAGCATTCTGTCAATCAGTAGAAATCTGACGTTTTCAAAAGTGTCAGTTTCTCAGTGTCAAGTCAAATTCGACAAATAGAAAAGGGTGTTTGCGATAGAAGATTGTTTGTTTGCTTTACCAATTATGAAACTCATCTCTAAAAAACGGCTGCTGCCCTTATACTCTAGCTTATTACTGATTATGTTTATAAGTGCCGTGTCGCCTGGTGGTAAATTCATCATTTTGTTGTTGTAGGTTATGTATGTGTTAGCAGGGTAATAACAGTCGTTTATTATTGTTTATTTTACTGTTACAGCTAACGATTTACACTTCTTTGATGGCGTCTCTACAGCGGATGTAATATTTGGTGACGTGTTTTTCGAAATATTAGATCCTCCTGAACTAAGGTACTCATATAGAATCAGACCAGCCAAAGATTTTGGTACACCTTTCGTAAGTATCATTAACTTATTGGATTATGAATTAATGTGAATTGTATTAAAGATTGAGTATTAATTAAATTTTGTACTGATTTTTCAGAATGAGAGTGTACAATTCCAGGATGCTCGGTTGGTTCCAACCATACCCCTGCATAGTTGCTCTGATATAGTAAATCATGATGATATTGTGGGACAGATCGCCTTGTCTGAAAGAGGGTAAGTTTTACGTTTGTATTTTATTTGCACCATCCATAGAAAACAGAAAAACACAATGACGGTTCACCCGACATGGGAATCAAACCCAGGACCTCATGATTAGCAGTCGAGCTTCTGGAAGTAGGTGACTGTAATGTTGCCCCATATCTAACCATGGGATGTTTTTTAATCTGTTAATGCTAACTTCTTCATAACCCTGATCTGATAGACAGCAAAGTCTTCATATCTATAGATTTGTCTTAATTTTTTTTCAGTTAACATGTCATTGTTATTTTACCTCTGAGTTGACTTTGCAGTACAGTGATCTTTATTCTGACGGGCATAAGGAGTATGTCAGAGGTCAAATAGTTGAAAAGACTATCAATTTTGCTTTTGTGGTCTATTTTATAAAAATTGATTTTATTTTAACTTTATCATCATCATCATCATTCTCGTGCCCTTACCCCTTATCCCAATTTATTTGGGGTTGACACAGCATGTCTTCTTCTCCCATACTTCTCTCTACGGGTTCTTACACAAATAAACTGCCACTACAGGGGACGACGGCTGCCGTTTATCTGCCGTTTGCTTGTCTGTAAGAACCCTAACTTGTCATCTCATCAGTCACTTCCTTTCTAGGCATATCATCCTTCACACAGTCCATTGGTTTCTTTGGTCTTCCTCTAATCTTCCATTCATACTCATACCTTTATAATGTACCTCATAAGTTTTATTTCATATTGACAATAAATTCTATATATTTTCAGGGAATGTTCCTTTGTGTTCAAGACGGCTAAAGCCCAGCAGGCTGGAGCAAGGGCCATTATTATAACAGAGTCCGTAGACAAATGGGACGATTCCCTCGATCATCTAATAGAGATGGTTGATGACAAGTAAGTTCTTTTACTCCGTTATCTTAGTGTAGCTGGTTTCTAAATTACTTTTAGTGCATTTTTATGTAAGTATCATAATTTTACTACAGCAGGTAAATTTTTAATACCTTGTTTTACATATTTTATGGGGTAATAGTTAAATGCTAACACTAATGCTTGTGATTGTTTAGTAAATTTTGTCAAGTTGTAAGGTTTCTAAGGGTTTGGCAGAGTTGTACTATGGACCAAACTTGCATTTGGCCACCCTGAGGAGTATTCCTGCTTGCAACACCCGGCCGCTATAAACACTTAAGGTGGATGCTTCAGGGTAGCCCGCGAAATTCAAATTTTCCTTCAAATTTTCTAGCACTGGCCTGAAAATTGCAAAAAACGTAAGAAATTTTGAATTTCGCGGGCTACCCTGGAGTATCAGCCTTGAAGACATTTCTCTTCCTTGGTCCTTTTTTTATTTCATTCGTATTGGCTTAAAATGGGTGGTCAAACATCTGTGATCATAAACAGAGGGTGGGTTTTTTTTTTAATTATAAAAACAATGATAAAAACTTGCATATTTGTTTTTTTTGTTTTACTACTATTAGTCTGTACAAAAAAGGTCTTTTTGCGAGTTAAGTTCAAGGCTTACATGTAGGTATAGGTAAAAGTGCATACTATTTGTATTTAGTATTTCTGATTCTACTATCATATTTTTCAGAATGGACCTAGATGTGAACATACCGGCAGCTTTTCTTCTTGGTAGAAGTGGCGCCACAATACTTCGAACATTAAGAAAATTAAAAAAAAGCTATGCAGTAGTCAATCTCCCCATAAACATGACACATGTGCCAATTGGTAAGATGAACCAACCTCCTTGGATTTCATGGTAAATTTGCACTTTCTTCACTAGTTTTACAAAAGTAATTAGTTTTTCACATTTACGTGGTATGTATTTTCATAACTCATACAAAGACTGTTTTGTAGCCATTTGTTTGGAAGTAAAATGGACGGATTTAAATATAAAAAAAGCTAACATTAATATTGCACTAGTGATTAATTAAAGCAAATTCTTTCTTTTTTTATGTGTAATGTTCCACTATGGTAGTAATAAAAAAGAAAGACTTATTTTACATGATAATAATTGTCCATATTTCTTTAGCCTTATATGTATTTTGGATTTGAAATTAAGAAATCTCATCAGCTTAATGTTACCTGCCATTGTTTATTTATTTTATTTATTATGATTTGCATTTTGGTTTTTTATGTCTAATGTTGATAAAAAAAATATAAATAAATTCAAAGAGATTCAATAAAGTGCAAACATAAACCACCAATATGTGAACACTTAGGAACTTTGAAAAGTAATTTTCTGCTACTGTTTTGATTAAGTACTCTTCCATGGTGTTATGGCCATATCATTCTGGCAACTATTAAGAAATACTCTTTGAAAATCGCTTTTGAATTTTGGTGAGTGATTACATATTGGTGCTTGTGACTGAACATCCTATTCTACTTAGTCATTTTCATTCTACGATTTATTGTAATTATTATAATATTGATAGACCTGGGGGCCAACAACCACTTCTTGTAGCAATATTACTTACTTCAGTGTGAATGAGAGTGAGCCTGTGTAGCTCCAAGTCCCTCACACACTGACTTAAGATCAAAATAATACAGGCCTCCCATATTACAGAACGTCACTAAAGACTCAAGCATTACTTAAAACTAGATTCAAGCCATTTAAGCATAATCAGCCTCTAATGGTCCCACTGCTGGGACACAGGCCTCCTATCTATGTGAGGGAATGGGCTATGGCTCCACCACGCCGCCAAGTGCGGTTTGGTAGATATCACATGTCTTCGAATTTTTGGTTCTAGGACATGCCGGTTTCCTCACGATGTTTTCCTTCACCGTTTTGAGAGCAGCGACAATGAAATAAATTACACAAAGTAATGCGCCTGCCTGGGTTCGAACCCACGACTTACTGCTTGTAAGTCGGGGCCACCACTACTGGGCCACCGCTGCTCTACCTGGGCCACCGCTGCTCTACCTGGGCCACCACTGCTCTCAAGCTATTTGATTGGTTGAAACTAGTTTTAAGTTGTACTTGAGTCTTGAGTGACATTCTGTAATGCGTGACAAAGAGCTGGGGGTACAGTTGCTGTTAGTAAGATTATCTGAGTTCAGTTTTACAACCAAAATATAAGTACAAATTTATTATTTGTGAACCTGTTATCTAGTTACTAGTAGGTATTTTTGTACAATGAGTTTATGGTCCTGTTTTGTGGTTGAAACATAATTATTATTATTTGAAACAGTACTGTCAAGTTCAAGATAAAGTCAGATGAAAACATCTTTGAATTTTGATTTTAAGTTACGAAGCGAAAGTTATGTGGTGTATTATTATTTTTATTAAGTGCGACTAATACTCCAACTTTCAAGGTGGGCTTAGACTTAACAAATATATGTAGAACCAGAGCAAGAGCATTCTCTGGATGTTTGAGTATGGATGGATCAACAAGAGAATGCTACATCCCTGTTTACAAAAAAAATACTTGGTAGATTGAGGAAAGAACGACTATTAGTACTATTACTCGTTTGTTCTGAACTGACCTTAATAATGCTCAGTACAGATTGGACAAACGTAACATGAAATGTAACACAAATTGAAGCAAATCGTCTAGTTATTGTGTTACATTATATATAAGAAGACAAGAAAGAAAATACATTTATTTGGCACATGCCACAAGTGCACACAATATAAAGCAAAAATAATATAAGAAAGAAAAAAAAACTTAAATCTAATAAAAAAATGTAACTTTCTCTCAATGCCTCACGGTTGCGCCAAATAGGCCATAATGATGTATTGATTCTATTGCATAAGACTGGACGGCATGAGCCGTTTTACGAGTGTAGACCAGGCAAGTTACTTATTAAGGCTTTTATACACTATGCCGGGAGCATGGTAGGCCAGAGAGTTTTGCAGCAACAATATTCACAATGAAAATTAAAAAAAAAAAAACAGAAAGTAGCTTCTCAAATATTTAGCATTCTCTCATCACGCCTTGACTACCTCAGCTATCAAGTTTTTCTTATGAAAATGCTTGCTGAAATACCCTCTAGGTTCTATTACCAGCAGTTTTTGTAATGATACTCCATAGCTTTCTGAATTGTGTTCTGATGCAGCAGTTGCCACTGTCATAGTTTGTGACAGCTTGTACTTGCCTGTATCTTTTGTAAATCTCTACTATAGGTTTTTTTTTATTTATTTTTTTTATTTTTTTATTTAAATGTTTCATCACATATTTAAAAAAGAAGGATGATTAGAAAGCAGGATATGCTGTTGAACTGTAATATTATTTGACTCAAGTAAATCAGGATGGTAGCTATAATTATATCTATGAATAAATAGGAAACAATTTTATCTAGCCTGAATTATTTTACGTTTTGTTTTGGTCCGTGTTTGACAATAATTGTGATCTAATATTATATAGTATTAAGGTGACGTGCAATGACAGCAAAAATGTAAATATGTATAATTCATCAGTCATAAGTGTTATCTCACATACTTACCTTATGTTAATTTATTTTATAGGACATGATATCATTTTACCTTCCACGTTAAATTTCTATATATATGAATTCTGTCGAAATTGTGATAAATTCATCTTTATGCAAATTGCATTGACATTTAGGATAGTCAAGTAAGCAAGTGAATTGATTAACTGAATCTCGACTCAAAAGTATATTAAAATAAATTATCTTGTTTTCCCGTTGTAATAACACTAGCCTTTATTGTCTAGAACATAAGTGCTACAGCATGCAGAGGAATTGTCTCAACTGAGAATCGGTGCAGTCATGCAGTGTTTACTAGAAATAAGAACTGTTTCAACTTGTCACGAAATGTAAACAAGTTCAGCGATGACCAATCTAATCAAATCGATAATTTTAGTAAGTGACTGAAGTCGCAGCTTCATTTTGTTAATTAATATCTTACAAGAAAAATATAAAGGGTGTAAAAAGACCCTTAACGAAGCCGAAAGGCACTTGTTCTCCCCGTCATTGCGATAATTTTTTTGTTCTAGACCATACCTTCTAGTTACGGAGATATTGGGGGTCAAAGTTCCAACTTTTTTACAAGTTTTTTTTTAAATGCATGTTTTTAATGTAAGATTTTTACTTTAAACACCTTCACGACCCCCGTACTATTCAATCCATCCATCGGCACAATGTTTTAAGTGCGTAACATTGAGTCCTACCGAATAATGTGATTTTTCACCGCAAAAAAAGTCATTTCCATTTTTGGGTAGAGTTACATAATTTGATGTACAGAATGCTTGGTTGACGGCTTCGTGAAGGGCCTGTTTACACCACGTATAGCGTAAAAAAATTGATAATTTCTATCTGAATAATAAAGATTGCAGTTTCACAGTTGGTGTATAAAATAGGTCGTACTGTCGTATTTATGAAAATCCGGTTCTAAATGTCAGTCCTATAATTATATTTAATGGTAACAAGTGAATAAGCTCAAGATTTAGTTGTAAAATACATAACAGAGCAGGTCGAAACCTGAATTGACACACTTGTATTTATAATTTGTTGCAACTGAAATTTGGTGTGAAAATGTGCTAGAAAAAATAAACCCTGTGATAAATCATATTAGCTGTAAAGCTTAGGTAGCTTTCGTATCTAGTGTATATTTCATAGTCAAATCTGTTTCCAATTGATGTCATAATGGCTTAAACAAAATATGTCTGTGCTTGTTCACGTTAACTCGCGGGCGCGTGCGGCGCGCTTGCGGCAATATCAAACGTTTGATGTTGAATGTGTTATGTGTGTTCAAGTAGAACTAGCGGTGGAGCGCGCGATTCATTCGCGGTGTCAGGTAAGTTCATCCAGTTTGAACTTGTTGCTAGAAACAATAGCACGTTTCAAAGACTAGTACAATATATAACTTCAAGTCGTTCAATACAAAATATTACAGAGGAGTTTATCTGCTGTTCAGACGAGAACTCTAATTTGGCAAAGCAAACACAGAAATCATATGAACATAAATATTCTTAAAAAGCTATGGAAGGAAATTACTCGTCAAGATCGTCGTCCATGTTTACAAAATCTTACAATACGTCACAATCGCGCAAACGCCGGGCGACCAATGTGAACACGAGCTCACCCAGACCACCGCGCCCTCTGCCGCGCGTGTTCCAGTTTTTGTAGCGCGTAATGTGTCGCGCGTAAGCCGGTACGAACGCAAAGGCGCTTCAAAATAATTTTGCTAGCCTGAAACTGCTCTTAAACCAATGTAAAACAATAGTAAATTAGGTGGATTTCAAAATGACGCTATATAAAATGTAAAAAAAAAACATTGAAATTGTGACTCAAGCTGAACTTTTATGTCCCACACATAAAGTTCACACACATTAGTTATTTTTCAAAACGAAGTATTTTTTGTTTATAATTTTGAAAATTAACTTACCTCATGTATACCAACAACGCCCTAATAAAGACAGGTTTATTTTTGTCGCCTCATCGTCATGATTACGAAAATTTATTGTTTCGTTTTTTTTATTTCGCTTTTTAAAGTTTTGCTAGTCTGCTTATGTAAGTATTTTTTTAGTTCTGTTTTGTTACTGTGCTTCGTAGTTTTATTCCAATTATTTATGTTTTTAATTTATTCTAAAGTCTTTAAATTTATGCGATTCAAGTGTAATATGTGACATACTCAGAACAACAAGGCTTAAAACTAAAATGATTTAACTTGACTTTAGAAAAAACCACTGCTGTTCAAAAGTTGGTGTAGTCCGATATTTTATTCTGCCTCATTATGTGTTAATGTTTGTGTAACAATTAATAGTTACCTTTTGCTTCAGGATTTATGAATAGATAAGTTGATTAATGTCGCCAGAGAGTGGTGGCGTGAAAAAGTTGTTCGCTTCCAACATATCTATCGAAGCACTCGGTCAATGACCTTTTATAATGAGGATCTCATTGTACATAACGACATCTATTATACTATGAAATATTACAATAATCATTTATGGCTTTTGTAATTTATTGTGTGAAGTATTAAAACTCGAATGCTCCAAATAAAACGCCTTCTTATTATTATTACTAATTTTGTTTCGACAAGTTCTTCAAACAGGCTTTTCGATGGTAATGGTTCACGTCTAATCAACGACCGGTGCCTGTAAAAAATCAACATTAAGAACTATTTTCTTAATAAATATACCTAACTGAAGAATCGTTACGTGGCGGATCCATTGACCAATTAAAACACATCCTGCACGATTAAAAACAATAATTTCGATCTACTGACCCAAGAATTAATTAACAGTTAAACGTCAGTTAATTCTCTTGATAATGCTATTATCGCACGCAACATCATACTGTGAACTATTGACTGAACTAATCCGGATTTATCGCTCATGGACGGTTAGTTATTATCCGTCGAAATACTGCCGAGACCGACTTTCAATGAATACCTCACGGACAAATCAACAAGGATTAGTTCGCTTAGGCGCCGCTGTATAATAGGTAGCGCTAGTGGCTCTATAGACTTAGGTATTTATTTCCGAGTTGTTATATTGTTTTTTTAGCAGTCGTTATCCCAGCTGATAATCATTGTTTTTTAGCAGTCGTTTAAAATACCAATTGGTCGCCCTACCCAGATCGAAATCGAGAATCTTAACGCAGAATATAAATATATATATATATATAATTCAAATATTTTATTCGTGACAGGTAAAAGTAATAGAAATCTAAAAACCTGAGGAGTAAACACAAATGTGCAAAAACAACTAAGGAGCAGAAATTGACAAGAAATAGTACATTTTAAAAATATGTGAAAAAATAACAAGTTAACGCCAAACAAAAACAAAAAAAAAAAAAAAAATTTGAAAACGGTGTTATCAATAAACTTATGTCTTCCTATGTGCTGCCTTGCAAGGCGTACCTACAAATAATATTCACCACTTTATGTAGTGCAGGTTGTAGTTTTTATGAGTACCTAAGTATAAAAACTGCTGCTAAGTAGGTACTTACCTACTAGATCAGTTACTTAATGTTCAGACTTATGAAACTGTTTATCGTTCCGTTACTCCCATTGTCTTATTAGGTGGAGTAAAGCCACAATGGAAAAAAAATCGACATTGATACAAAAAGTAACTGCAAAGCAAAAAGCAAAAATGACACATTCGCGTGTCTTGCACAGCATGCGATCTAAGTATTACAGGTGTTTCAATATTGAACAAACCCTGATATCTCGTGCAATGAAACATGAGGCTTTTATTTAGTTTAATGGTACGAACAGCTGAGTTATTTATTAATAGGTCAACTTACCGAGCAAGCAGGTAAAATAATTAGTGGTTAAAGCCTGTTAACGTTTCGTATTTTTGTTCCTTCCACAGATAAAAGGACTATCGCATCTAATGTGAAAATACCCTTTATCGATGCCTTATGGTACCTACTTGCTTTCCTTGTCATTGCGATCATTTTTCAGGAATTTCTCAGTACTAATTTCAAAGTGTGGACTTTTTTCCAGCAGATGGAAATAGGCTCGACCCCTATTGCAGACCTAACTTCTAAAATGTGGGTGTATCGACTATAGGTCACCTCTGCCCCGCTCTACCTAATATAAAGGGTGTAAAACACCTCTTAACGAAGCCGAAAGGCACTTATACTCCTCGTCATTGCGATCATTTTTTTGTTCTACAACATACCTGGGAACCTTCTAGTTACGGAGATATTGGGGGTCAAAGTTCCAACTTTTTGACAAGTTTTTTTTTTAAAACGAGTTTTTAATTTAAGATTTTTATTTTCAACACTTCCACGACCCCCGTACTATTCAATCCATCCGTCAGTACAATGTTTTGAGTGCGTTACATTGAGTTCTACCACAAAACATGATTTTTCACCCCAAAAAAAAAAGTCGTTTCCCAGCAATAATTATTGCGTAAAGTTACTTAGTTTGATGACAGAATGCTTGGATGCCGGCTTCGTGATGAGGTCTTTTACACCCTGTATAATAAAAATATATATGTGGCATAAGGCACGTACAACACTAGGTACCTCCAGGTGCAGCGTGCAGAATTCTATTGGTATTCATTAATGATTAGGTACTTACCTACGCGTTATGTGCTCATTATCATTGGTAACGACGCACTAACTTACACATGGTAAAGAGGAACCTATAAATAGCTAGTACCTACTACTAATCGATTATAAAGAAACCTTTTTCTGATATACTAGCACATTTTATCTGTTAGTTCTTTAATCAGCATCACGAAGCACTCAGAAATCGTGTGCTTGTATATTAGTATTTGAGATTTGACACGAAGGCTTTCCGTACCTAACTACAATAAAATTCAGTCTCGCTCACCCCTTACAGACGGAATCAAACATTCAAAGCTTTCGACGTTCCTTCCACCAGTTTGTCACGACCTCTTGTTGGCCAGAAATACGTACCGTTCTATTGAGTGTCTACTCAGAGGGCAGATTAGTATTGTCGTTTACACTCGTCTAAGTTGTAGATAAAAGTGTAGATTGTTTAAAGGCTTTGTTTCAGTTGTACCCCCGCCAAGACGAGCCAAGCGAAGCGCAAGGGCACTACCTACCTTTTCTCGTAACGCTTCGTCGTTTTTCTGAACCTAATTTGGGTTGGGATTATACCAGATAAACAAAATTTTCGAGATATGTTGTCCCGTAACCGGCACAGCATTTGGTTCCGTACCTACTTTTGTAGAACGAGTATGTAGAGTTAAGATAGTTTTATATGTTTAACCCTAACACCGCCTGCTGTCTGGCTACGACAATGCTTCATAACAAAGGTCATGTGAATTTTTTTTCGTCATAACTCTGGTAGGAATGACAAACATTCGACTGTCGTAATGTCTTTATATCAACAAACAACTCTACTTATCATTCCCATGTTCAGAATAAAATTGTAAATAGAAAGAAAGCTTGTAAAAAGACCCCTTCAAACATAAATATTACTCCTATGGGGATAACTAACATCAACCAAACAAAGTTTTATGAAAAGTATTTGAATATTACATACGACGACGTTGACGATGTTAAATTATCCATCACGAAAAGTCATGCCAAGTAAGCATATTATATCTAAGTACCTATACCTACCTATTTCTACATTATTTATTAGGCAAGTAGCTACATAATTTAACTAAAAAGTGACTGGCATTGTACCTAGGGGGTATCTACTTATGTAGCAAGCTGTTATCATGTAGGTTTTTAGTCAGCACATGACTAGAAAATAGACATAATAGGTTTAAAAAAACTGATTGAGGGTTCTAGAGTTATGTGGTAACAGTTCCCTTATCAATGTCCCATTACTCTGTCGCCTTCTAGAAAATGCGGCACCATGCACTAAGAGCGGGTTCTTAAGGTGGAAGCTAGCCCGCGAAATTCAAATTTTCTTACGTTTTTTTGCAATTTGCAGGTCAGTGTCAGGTGGTATATGTTGGTTAGAATATGATTCGCGACCGTAACACGTTATATTCACAGAGTTATAATCATTAAAATCATCAACTTTTCATAAAATAGTCATTAAATACAGTAACATGAACTAAGAGGGTTGTTTTGATGATTTTAATGATTACCTACCTATAATTCTGTACCGTGGAGCTTCCACCTTAAGCGATTTGCAGTTGAAGGCTAACAGCACCTACCTAAACAGCTACACCAGCAAAAACTAGGATGGCCCTATACAGACCTACAGTCAAAATCAAAACCAACTGTCTTGCTAGAAAAAAATATTGATGAACACTTAATTTATTAAGTAAATCTTATGTAGTAGGTAGGTAGGTACATATTTTTTTCAGAATTAGAGAAAACTCCGAACATGCAAACATACGGGTCGTATCAGAACGTTCGTTTTTGAAGTCGGTAAGAAATACAAAGAATTTAATTTCAGTCTTATAATAACTCCAGGTATAGTACCTACCTAGCTATTTGGTAAATAAGTACTTACATGTTAATAACCAAAGAGCAGTAGACGGCATTCGTGTCAGAAATATTGTTGCGTGATCCGAGCAGTAAAAAAGCTAAAACAAGCGAGTGAAAAGTACCTACTGGTAAAGGCATTATCAAACTAGAACAAATGTGAGTAAACTGGAACTTACCCAGTGTTGGTTCGTACAATCACCTTTTACTGTTTTAAATGAAGATGGTTCTATGTACACTGCCACTGAAGATAATAGGGAATATGCATAAATTTAGTATAGTACGGAATTTAGTATGGATTTTGTACGTCGATGCAGCGAATGACGTCATTCGCTGTATCGGATCTCTCTGTCTAATCAGCAGTTTCAAATGCTTATAACTTAGTATTTTTTATAGATATTAAAAAAATAATTTCACTTTGCTATTTCTGATGTTAATACGCTTTGTTTAGAGTGATAAAAAAATCATGCATATACCCTATTGTAGAAAGACAAAAATTGCAGCTTGTGTGTACGCACAAAAATGTCATTAATTGAATTTTTCGGTCGTACTACCTAAAGCTTGGTCTTAAAAGGCAATTTTAATTTACCTACTCACGTGTTTTTGGGTCCAAGGTTCTTTTGTAAGCTTCTGCACGTGGGTGTAGGGGAACAGAGGGTAATGGGAGCCAGAGGGTAATGGGAGCGGTGCGACTACTTAGTGACAAAACTACAGATCGTATTTACTCGGTTACCACTCGGGCGCCTTCGGCACGCTGCAATCGTGTTTCCCTGCGGCGGCGCTAGACTCGCCAGTGCCACGTGTTGTGTGACCACGGACGCTTGTCGATTGTTTGGTCCGCGTTTATAAAAAATACGAAATTTCATCGGCCAGGTATGTGTGAAGTTATACGTGTGTTACAATCAAACCTGTTTTATTTTATAGCTTATGTTATCAATTTTGAGTATCTGTGCGTATAATTGCGTTACAAGCTAGATTCAGTATATCATTTTATTTTATAATTGAAAATTTTATTAATAAAAGCTCTGATTACCCGACTACCATCATAAATGATGGTAGTCGGGTAATCAGAGCTTATTAGGCTCTGATTACCCTTTGCAGCTCCAATTGCCCCTTAAGCTTTTTAATATGTTTTTTTTCGGATGCCAAAATGCCAAGAAAAAGGGAACGCACCACTACAAAAGCGTCTTGGACCGTTGAGACCTTAGAAAATGCTGTCAAGAAAGATGGCAACTAACAAAAAATAAAAAGTAAAAAGAGTAAAAAAGAAACTTTTTGAAACCAATGAAACACACGTCTGAAGAAGAAGACGTTGAGAATCTTTGCGCGAAGATGAGTCAGAATATTCAGAAGAAGAGACATTGTGTGCTATTGCTGTGACAGAAAAAAATTACGAAATGTGGTACCGTTGCAGAGGTTGCGGTAAATGGGCACTTAAAGAATGTTCTGGTTCTGACAGCCCAGTTGATTATATTTGCGTTTTTTGCTTGGATCCTAAAAGTTAATTGTTATACGGTTACGTTTGTATTAAAATTTATATGAATACGTGAGATTTCAGACTGACATACAATTTGAGGGTGATTTAATAATAAAGTAGCTCCCATTAGACATATGGGAATTTATAGGCTCTCATTTCCCGCAAAGTCGGGTAATTAGAGCGATTCTGTTTTTTTCTTTGAAGTTTAACTGTGGCCAAATGCCTAATTATGTAACTTTAACGCTGTAATGAAATGATAGTCAGATGAGTAAGGATTTAGTTTCTAATAAAAAGTTTCTAAAGTATCCATAAATTTGTCTATTATTGAACGTTTTCCTTAGTAGGCTCCAATTCCCCCTTTCTCCCCTACTACACAATATTACCTACATAAAATCTACATTAAAAACTTTTATATACATAACTAGCTTTTGCCCGCAGCTACGCTTTAAATATGTATAGACGGGGATAGGCCTATCTATCTTTTTAGGCTTTGTAATGTACCTACCTGCCATAACAGTGTTAACTGCCTGTTTTAATAATAGTTTGCAAAGTACATAACATCATAAATTACACCTGTAATCCTCGAAGGGCTAGGCAGAGGTGTACCTAATAGTACCTACACCCACATTGCGTACCTATACGTTTACGCCTCATGTAATAGGGGCCAGGGGGCTAGCCTATTGCCATCAACCAGGCACAAATCATCATCCGTGGCTTCTACTGAGAAATTCCTAATGGAAAATCCCAATAACAATTTGCTCGACCCGGGAATCGAACCCGTAATTTGAAAACTACTTCATTTAATTCCATTGCGGTCATTAAAAGAAAAATGTCTCCCTTTGAATAAATAATGCGCTAATTAAGCTAGCTACTGGTAGGTATTTTGATATCCAGACTTAAAATAGGAGTTTCAAACAAATTATAGAAGTTGCAATCGATATTCCTTTGTCTATGACTTGCTATTTGTGGGCTTGGTGAGAATAGACACACATGGCCCAATCAAACGTGTATTCTTCACTTGTGGCTCATTAATAAGCAATTGCCTTTATACGTCTGTAATTGTAACTGTGGATTCATATTTTAGTAGTTTACCATCGATTTTTGCTATTTGTGCACGTACTCACCAGTAGGTATTGGATTTGAACTGATAACTGAAATAGAATTGACTTTAATTGGATATTGTTTGACGACGACGCAGCAATGGCGCTGTATGTTTGTTTCGAAGTTTCTAGAAACCACCGAAGAGGACGGATTAGATTGACACTGGCTGATGACTGTCACTCAGTCACTCCAGCGGAGCGTCGCAACCATACAGTCTCAACGATGCCTGGCGGGTAGCTAAAAGAGTAATGCTACAGTTACACATGCTCATTTCAAGCATGAAAGCATGCTTCTATTGAGCAGTTGCTACTTAGTAGCATGTGTGTCGGAATGTTGCTCAAAATTAGCATGTTCATTTTGAGTTTGCTTCAAAATCCACAGGCGTGCGTTTTTTAAGCATGCTACCTGCGGCGCGGGTGGAAAGGGGCGTGCTTTAAGCGCGTCTAAACAGGTTTGCTTATTGAGCATGCTAGTATCGATCAGTCGTTCGCAATAGGTGTGCGTGCACAATTTCATGCAAAATGTATCATTTCTGTAAGCAATTGAGCACTTGCTCCAACCAAAGTCCTGTCTTCTAGATATCCAATCACGGACCCAAATCTTTCTCTTTTTCTTTTTTGCCGAGCTGATATAAGCATCTGGATGCATTGCATCGCCAGCAAAGGATGATCTTATTCAGCTCCATACGGATAGCTGTTTGATTGTCCATGACTTTGTTTGAACTGACAGAGAGCGAGAAAGCACGCTATAAAATGGCATGTGTATTTGGAATGTTTGCTTTGAGCATGCTTATTCAGGAGCATACTTAAAACTAGCATGCCTATTGCTATAGCAAATGTAAACTGCTAATAAGCATGCTCGTATTGAGCATACTCAATAGCACGCTTTTAGCATGCTATTTTAGAGCATGTGTAACAGTACCTTAATAATAGAATAATTATTCCGGTTGCCTTCTGACGACACATCATAAAGGGGAGACGCTGTCGTTACCACGTCCACGACAAACTGCTATATTCAGGTTCAATCTTGGTGATATTGAAGCAGCTGGTCCATTGATTCGATGACCATTTCTGGTGAAGACCATCCTATGTCGAAATACATAAGTACATAACAGTACATACAAGTGTATTGTCCAATACATGTCTTCATGATTCTCGATCGGTCTCGGTAGTAACATCATATCATAAAACGTATCTAAAAGATACCTACGTCCATATTTGGAAAGTACGACATAAAGGAAAACGGTACATCTGTATATAGTTATGGGTAGCTGTTGATTCAGCCGTGTGGTATCCGGCAGAGTAGAATAGAACCAACCCATTACACTCACGGGTGTCGTATAAGGCGACTAATGTCTGAGGCAGAACACCTTGCGCCTCCGTAGACCAGAGAATAGGCAGCAGCGTTTTCTGTTAGTCTTTCATCACTGCGATCTCCAATCCGCCTGCCAAGCGTGGAGATTACGGCAAATTCCTCCCATCATGGGAGAGGCTTATGTCCAGCAGTGGACGTTATGGGCTGTTGTAGTGTAGTGTAGTAGCTGTTGATTGAGAGAAAGTGAAGAAAAGAAAAGGCTATCTCTGTCCATGGAACTTACCAATACCCATCGAATCTATGATTAGACGGTGCAATATTATCAACTCTGAACCTAACATAATTGGGCTAAATGACAAGCAGGACAGATTGCAGTTCTTGTCTTTAATTTTATCGTGAAAGCTCGTTTCGTAATAGAGAAAGGAAGGTAAACTCTTGTATATTTCTTTGATCAGTAATGAAAGAACTTATAACTGAAGTAGGAACCTACCTTATACCTACTTCCTTTAGGTATAAGTTAACCAATAGGGTATATGCATGATTTTTTTTATCACTCTAAACAAAGCGTATTTAACATCAGAAATAGCAAAGTGAAATTATTTTTTTAATATCTGTAAAAAAGTTATAAGCATTTGAAACTGCTGATTAGACAGAGAGATCCGATACAGCGAATGACGCCATTCGCTGTATCATCATCATGTATCGCATCGACGTACAAAATCCATACTAAATTCCGTTTATCATCTAGAAAGGGATAGAAACATAAGTTTAAATATTTATAACTTTTGTGTTGTTTGGCCGAAACGGCCGTTTTTCCATACAAACGTAGTCCCCTCTTTCCTCCCTGGATAATGCCGGTAGAGCAATATTTTCTTTTGCAAAAAAACCTATACTATTGGCATGTCCTTATGTTTTCTTTGTTTTTTCATAAGTTTTTTTTTTTTTTTAAGTTTTTATTTACCTTCAAAAACCTAAAAAAATGGCCAGATTTTCCGCTGTGTTTAAACAACCAGAAAACAAATTTGACTAGATTATACAGGGTTAGTTTTCAATGACCGGCCAAATTTTCAGAGATGGTTTAGAATCGATAATATTTTCGATATAATTTTATTTAAATAAAATTTCTTTCAATCCTGTCCACCACTAAAAAGCGAACGTGTGGATATTGCAAGAGCACGATTCAGTTCAACAACCTAGATAGGTAGCAGTTAGCACACACATAAATTTGGCGGTGCATGCACGCACACAAGTGCATTGATTTCCACTAGGTTTTTAGACCTTAATTTTAAAGGAGAAAACTGAATTAGTATGAAGCTTGGTACTTTATTCAAAGTGAACGCAACCACAGATTATGAGGATGGTCGTACTGAAACGCATTTTTAGTAATCAAAGTCATAAAAGTGGTTTCGCTTTGGTTACGCAAAAGAAAATCTATTAATTTATTTATTTATAAAAGGTAGCTTCACAGCTGACAGTACATTAACATAAAAAAATAATCGAACATTACGCCAATTACGAAGTTCACAGAAAAAACATTTGATTAGCCGAGATGACTCGAATTAATTGGCATTTTAATTTGTGGTGTGTGCCTGTGTGCGTGTGGGTAACTGTATGGTGTTTGTGAATGAGTGTGATGATGTGTGTTATGTATGTCTATATACATTCAGTCAAAAAAGTATCGGGAATGGATGATTTGTTTATAGTTCCAAATTTTTTTTTGTTTTTTTTTTGTTGTTGTTAGATTAGCACAACTGTTTTCCATTTTGGCGCGGAGTTTGAGTTACATCTGTTAATTAGATTAAATACAGTACTGATTTTAGTTATATCATATCTAGTGTGTATTGCGAATTTCTTAATGGACAAAAATATCGGACAAAAAGTTTGTCTTAAATTTTGCATTGCCAATGGAATTTCGAGTTCGGAGTCTCTGAAAATGTTACAGAAGGCTTACAGTGAATCGACTTTATCAAAAACACGCGCTTATGAGTGGTACAAAGCGTTCAAAAGCAGTCAAGGTGTGATGGAAGATTTGCCTCGTTCTGGTAGGCCATCAACGTCTGCAACTGAAGTTAACATCGCAAAAGTGAAGGAAATAGTGACTGACAATCTCGCCGGAAGGTCAAACGGTAAATAAAAAATATTATTCGGACGTTATGCAGCGTTTAAGAGAGCAAATTAGATAAAAGGGCCAGATTTGTGGAAAGAAAATTCTTGGATTTTGCACCACGATAATGCGCCTTCGCACAGTTGTGAACGATTTTTTGACCAAAACTCAACAAATACCATCGAGCAACCACCTTTTTCACCAGATATGGCTCCAGCCGACTTCTTTTTTTTCCTAAACTCAAATTACCACTTCGTGGCACCTGTTTTCATTCAGTAGAAGACATAATGGAGAATTCGCGGCGAGAACTGAACTCAATTCTGGAATAAGCATTTAAAAAATATTTTTATGATTGGATTATTAGTTGGCGTAAGTGTGTCGGTTCTGAAGGAGCATACTTTGAAGGTGATAAAATAAATTTGGATAAATAACTAATATTTTGTGTTGTAATGATCTTTTCCCGGTACTTTCTTGACAGAGTAGTACTTATGACTTACTGTCACTAGTGGCAGCACTGGGTATCCCGCGTTTTATCCAGGATTATAATTATCTCTTTTTTAAGACGGTTCCGTGTGGTATTAAAGGTGTCGAGCGTTGGGAACTTGTCGTTGTATAATGCGGGTAAACGTAAAAAAGGCGACATTTTCATATGGAGGCCGAAGGAACTGATAGCAGAGAGGTATGTCTGGTACCTCTGAGTGGGACGTTAAAGTATATTTTGCCGAGTAATTGTGGACAGTCAAATTTATTATTAAGTAGGTCGTACAATAACACCATGTCATTCATCTGCTGTCTCTCTTCCAGAGTATTTAAGTTATGGTAGCGACAGGAGTCCGGATAAATTACGATGTCAGCTTTTGTTTTAAAATTCAGGTACTTCATAAATTTGTTGGACGGATTCGATTAGGTCAATATATTTCTTATAAAAAGGTCTCCATACTACACTTGCGGATTCTAGTATGCTCCTTACATAACAGTAGTATAACGTTTTTAAGCACAGTGGGCTGTTAAACTACTGGCTGTTACGTATAACGAATCCTAGGGACTTGTATGCTTTACTGGTGATGTGATCAATGTGTGCCTCGAACGTGAATTTTTCGTCCAGAATCACACCCAAATCCCTGACCTGTGATGTTCGCGGTACAATATCGTCACTGATGCTGTAATTGTAAATAATATTATTGCGTTTTCTAAAAAAGGTTATTATTTGGCATTCCTTAGTATTTATCTTTATATTGTATAGTAGTAGTAAGTAGTCACTAAGTCTATCTAAGTCAGATTGGATCAATTGACAGTCATTGGTGTTATGTATTTTCGAGAATATTTTTTTGTCGTCGGCATAGAGAAGATGTTTAGAGTAACGGAAACATTGTGTTATGTCAAATATTATAAAGTAAGGGGGATACAAGTGAGCCCTGGGGCACCCCAGAAGTAACATCCACATAATCAGATCGGTAACCACCGATAACAACAGCTTGTCGCCGATTTCTCAGGTAAGAGTCTATCCATCTTAGCAAGTTCCCCTTAATGCCTACGGCTTTTAGTTTTTCGGTCAGAATGCAGAAATCTACCCGGTCAAACGCTTTCTCAAAATCTGTGTATATTATATTACGTCCACTTGGGCACCGTCGTTCATACCAGCAACGTAACGCATAGTCGGTAAGCTCAAGAAGGTTGGTATTGACTGTACGAGATTTTACGAAGCCGTGTTGGGAAGTGGGTATGCAATGTTTGGTTGCAGCGTAGATGTGGTCGTATACAATTTTCTCCAGCATCTTCCCAAAGTTGTTCAATAGCGCTACACCTCGGTAATTGGTTACCTCCCGTTTGGAACCATTTTTGTGGATTGGTACAATTTGAGCCTCGCGCCATTGTCGCGGAAATGTGCCCTCGTCGAGAGATCGCTGGAAGATGATCTTAAGGGGAGTAGTTAAACCTAATTCACATTTTTTATAAATATTATAGGAAGCCCATCAGTACCAGCTCCTTTCTTGCTATCTAATAATCCGAAAACGGTTTTTAGTAATTCGGGAGTGATAACAATAGAGTGAGTAACGTCTGACAAGGGGGTATCATCGCAACACATAGTACTATTACTGCTAGTAGGACTAAAAACACTTTGAAAAAAGTTATTAAATGCATTGCAGATGTCCTCACCGTTAGAGTACGTTACCCCCTGATATACCATCTTGCGAGGGTATCCAGCAGATTTCCTCTTATTATTTACGTACTTCCAAAACTCTATAGGTGATTTTATTAATTGTTCCTCACATCTAGCTGTATATTTAGCGTACGACTCTTCTTGGAGAAGTTTTACTCGAGATCTTAACAAAGCAAATTCGGCATAGTCTGTTTGGTATTTGTATTTTTTCCATCTTTTGTGTGCATTAAATGTTTCTTTAATGGCATTTATTAATGATGGAGGGTACCACTTCGGGTATCGGAAACGCCCTGCTACTTTTACCGTTGGGACGTGTGCTTCTATAATCGAGTTTAGTGTTCCGTAAAGGATGTCGACACACTCCTCTACACTACGCTGGCTGTTTAAAACGGTAAATAATGAGGAAAAAAAATGAAAAACAAGGTGTACCTACCGACATGTTTGTGCTTTGAGCAAATATACTTGAGAATGCATTCAGCGTAATTCGGATCGCGCTGCGTTGGCGTTAAATGACATTTGAATTAAAAAAGCTAGATGTCATTGTCACGATAGATCATGTCCGTTAGACAGTTGAGACAGTTAGTTATTTGACTGCGTGCGTTCTGTTCAGTGTTTTATTCGGTGCAAAATAGAGCGCATCATCAATATTTTTTAAATAAGAATAGCACAAGTACATATTTGTAATAATATATTATAATTGGGCCCAAACTTAGCACAGCGCCATCTATTGACATTATTAAAATTTATCTACATCTACACTAACTATTATCTCTAAACATTATTTTCTCGAAAATGCAGGCTATTTCCAGCTTGAAACTTGAGATTTGGCAGTCTATTGTGCAGTATTATCTGTGATGATTTTCTATACAGTGGTTCGATTTTCTCAGAATAAAAAACCAAAAAAAAACATGTCCTTTTGGCTGGTCATTGAAAACTAACCCTGTAAAAAAAGGACAACATGGCCAAAACTTTTCTTTAATGTTTAATGAAAAAGTAGTTAAATCGGTCCAGTTTTGGAGAAGTAATCAGGGGACTACGAAATGTTGTTTTTGTGTACTTTTAATTGGTATTTTCTGCTGTTGTCTCTTTCGCGCTCTGCGCGCGATTATTTGGGCACTGCGCGATAGCAATACATTTTACAAATACCCATATTTCTCAATTCTCTCGCCCTTTTTGTTTTCTTTTAATCTCATAAACCATTTTCTAATAACTAAGTACCTACGTATCATTAAAGTTAAGTAGGGCAAAACCATTTTGCCAGATAGGTACATTCCTAAAGTCCATAACCAAGCACCCCACAGCAACTCCACAATAACTTCTCTCGTACTCGTACCTACTATCGGGGGTCATCAAGCGAACGATAAAATCTGACCGCAGTATCAAAGTACCTAAGTTTAACTTAGTACGATCGATACTGACTCGTACAGTACATGCGGGCTTATCGCGTATGCGCATGAGTATCATGTAATTTGAATAGATGCGCCTGAACAGGCTTGAACAAAGGATAATCAACCGGAAGCGATAAACAAATGGGTTTCGTACACAACGTTGTTGGAAAGAAATGATATGAGTGGTTTTGCTGGTTTTATTCTAATTGTGACAGTATAATGAGTGTAGCATGACTGCTGGAACACAGGCCTCCTCCTTTCTGCGAAAGGTAGCTGGCCGTAATCCACCACTTCGGCCGTTTTGCAATTCAGTAGATTTACGGGTTGGTGGATGATATTAACTACTTCAGAGCATTAAGGATAGATGATAATGACGAGATAACTCATGACGATACTTGTCGAACAAGATTATCTCATCTATAAATAACCTGTGCTGCGGTGTTTTCCAAGCTTGAACAAAAGCCTCCTTCCGTTTCTACTTTTCCCCAGATATAGAGATAGCAGTGATATCCTGAAACTGTTAAGCCTGGAAGCCGACCCCAACATAGTTGGGAAAAAGCTGGGCAGATGAATGATGATCAATAGAGACTGACTGCCAAAGTCTCGAGTTCGAACCCAAAGCCCACTGTTTTTTCGGATTCATGTGCGTATTGTATAATTGTCACTTGCTTCATGCCATTTTTTTTTCGGATTGGAAATCATCAAATGACTCCTCCCGCTCTGGGCGGAGCAGGAGGGAGTAAAACCCGTCCATGTTCCTTCATCACCCTTTCTGTTCCGGGGCCACGGTATCTCTTTCGAACAGTCCCGCAACCCCGGCAGAATCGGCCCTTGCGGACCCCTTCCTTTTGCTGACTCTCTTTGACTTATTATACTCCATTTGTTTTACACCAGCCAACGGAAACCAGCATGCCTGAGAGATATTTCTCGACGGCATGTTAAGCCAAGTCAGACGCCCACGTGTGGCATAAAAACTCTGACACCAGGTTAGGAACTAACCTCACGATAAAGAAAAATGATTTTTCTCCAATCACTTATGCCTTTTTTTTTGGATGGAAAATCATCGGATGACCCCTCCGCACTCTGGGCGGAGCGGATTAAGGGAGTGTCAAACTTGTACTGACTAAAACCCATCCATGATCCTTCTTAGCCCTTTGTGTTTCAGGGCCGCGGTATCTCTTTCAAACAGTCCCGCCCCGGAATCACTTATGCCATAAATCATAGGTAGGTAATACCCATCTGACATACCCCAATGATTTTGCTGTCGCTCACTACATCATTTGAACATCCTTTATGATACCAGGGACAATACTTAAGTAGGTACGTCCGGCGCACCCTGGGCTATCAGTTCCGCTACCAACCTTGCTGTCAGACAAACTTTTGTACCATGGACGGCATATCTAGCTTCAAATATGGCTCGTGCTCCACTGCTCCGATCAGAGTATAGAGGAACTAGGTTTTTTTGTTCCAACAACATTTCATTCATGGCTAGGCATGATAATCGGAGGGAATATTACCATTTCCTTATATGAAGAACTTAAGCTACCATGAATAGCGCTCATACGTGGTTACCTCGAGGCATCCTTAGATTTCCTTAGTTGCATCTGAAAACACTCAAGCGAAATATTGGATGGCGAAGCGGCGAATTGATTAGTGAACCAATATTAAACGCATTTATAATAGTGGTCTAGGTGTGAACAGCTTTTGAACAAAATTAGTCTAGCGGTTTGAGAAACATTTTTCATTAAGGATGGCTTTAGCATACAAAACAAGTACCTATAATCTAGTAATAGCCATCGAATTCGGCCCAGAAAGGCTCTGGGGCTGGTGGGGGCGAGATGACCTGTATGCGAACTGAGAGGGATCTTTAGAGGTGTCGGGGAAAGCTTTTGTCCAGCAGTGGGACCATATAGGCAAAACAAAATGTCACCTCATCTCGCGTAGGCATTATATATGCACGTATTGTATATTAATACGCTATTTTACCGTATCACGCTCTAATATTCTCTGCGTTTAGCTCGTACAACAATGGCGGCAGTCACGCCCGTCGATTTCTCTACTGCGAACAATGTTTATGTAGAAAAAAAACTGTTCGCGCTCCAGTGGTCAAGCGTAACGGACACGGCGTGTGCGCAGTGCTCTATGCCCGCCATCTTGGATGCGCGGATTAGGTTGCGCGGCCAGAGCGCATACCGCGAACACTTGGAGTTTCATTGACTTGCTGTACCTACGGTTAATGTTAGCTAATGTAGTTTGTTCCTTCTAGTTGTTGAGAGAAACTAAGGGCCAGGTTATTTTATTTTGTAGACTATATACCGGTCTATCTGCTTAAAGAATTTTTATTTCATGAGTCGAAATCACAGGACACATGAATATACAACCTGCTGAAGTGCCCAATCATTATGGATTCGTCTCCCACGTGTATACTGCTCGTTACCATAAGGTTACCAAGGTTTTTCCATCCAAAAATGGATTTGACTAAGAAACTGCCAAGGGTCATGACCATCATGAGCCTATAGCAGCTCATTGTATTCATTGTAAGTTACTATGCTTTTCTTCCACGAAATACAGGACTTAAATAACATAAAATCGAATCACTAACGTAGGTACCTATTGCGATATCATTTCGTGTTATTGTTCCCTATTTCATAATCCAACAGTGCAATACAGGTTATACAGGTGGATTTCGGTCGCAATTAGATATAACATAGATACATACTTTAGCACGAGAGCTGAGCTCAACGTATGGAATCCACTTAACCAATTAGTTGAAAAGTGTACCTACAACGTTATGATTGTTTTAAATATTTCATTTTAGAATTAAAAGCTACATATTTTATGGTAGTGCTATGCTTTTTTTTTCTCGTAGAGCGTGTATCGTACCTACTGTTACTAGAGAATACTTTTGTAAAGGTCAATGGCTTGTTGTAAAACCAAGTTAGATTAGTCAGCCTTTCAAGGCTCATTGTTTGGTTAATTTCTATTCATCATTTTGGGCTGGGGTTAATGACTGAAAAACCATCCTTCTGACACAGGTGACGCTGCTGCCTGTCACTTGTTTTTTGACTCATCATTCCCCAGCAGGGTCTTCCGTGTCAAAACAAAACCTTCAATGGGGCAAGATTATGTTCCAATATTACATAATTATACTGGACGAATTTTTGAAAATACTAATAGACAGATGCAACTGCAATAACTCGGCGAAGCTGCGGTGGATCTCATCCAAGCCATGGTAAATAAATAGCAACCTTTTACCAATTCAATAACAAAAGGAATCAATAAGCAGTTTTTTGTTGAGCATTGTAAAACACTAGCTGCACCCATGATGACCTAGTTGATGCAAGTTTTGCGAATGAACGATAATCTTGCTAATTGACTCCAGGCCCAGCCGAGAGGTTCGGTTCTAATTGTTTGGGTAGCACGCAAACGCGTTCGAGTCAGATTTCTAATTGTTTCTCTTAGCAACCTTTAGTCTCAAGGCTTCTGTAATTTACAATAAACAATGAAACGTAATATCGCGAATGATTGATATTAATATTATACAGCCTTCCTCGGAATCTGATAGGTATTCGTTTGTTCGTACACCCGTATCTATTAACAATTGTGTAAAAGTACCTAATCTCTCCAAAAACATTTTCATGTAAAATGTTGCCAAGACGAGACCACATGACTCGCACTGTCAAAAAGTTATTAGATCTCTTACAAAGCCAAGCTTCTAACTCTACACGCCCTAACTCTTCAAGGTCTAACTTCACAAACTCTACACCTTAGTCAAAATAATGTGGTGTAATAATACCTTGAAGAGTAAGGGCATGTAGAGTTAGAAGCTTTGGCTCTACATGAGATCTGGTCCGGTCCAAAGAAGAGTAAATCCCGCGTGGATATTATCAACATAGCAACTGACTTCTACGCTAAGCTATATGACCAACCAAATTCAATACAGACACACAACCAAGCTCACACTACACAATCCAATGTTGAAAGGTTTGACGAATCCGAGATCCTCGAAAACATGATAAAACTAAAGTTAGAAAAATGCCCAGGGCCAGATGGTATCAGAAACGAACATTTCAAACATGCTAAGGAATTGTTGGTTGCCCCACTGACATGTCTATTTAATCAAATACATATCGAAGAATAAGTGTCAGAAGGCTGGACTAAATCAGAAATTGTCCTACTCTACAAGAAAGGCGATGCAGCAGACACAAGTAGCACAGAACTGCATTATAAATTTTCACATAAGGCCCACAGCGTTAATCTAAGCATTTATACTGACTTACTAGAGTTCACTTGGGCTGGCACGCCACATATATCACTGTTATTCAGCGTTTAGTAGTGCAGTGCCCTATCAGTTGCAAGAGCGCATGTTTGTGAACACAAATAATGTTTCTGAAAGTTGAAAGTTTCTGAATAAAAACCCAAGCGTGTACTATAAAACAGTTGCATTTATAAAGAGAACATATGAACTGCTATAACGTCAGCAGATACTTTGTGAAGTTATTTAACAAATAATTAATACTTTATGCTGCATACAGATAAACTTTTACCCTATTAGTCAGGTGTTACTATACACTCGAATAACAGCATTTATCTAGGCCAACTCAGAACTTAGTGGACTTTTATGCAGTTACAAAGCAGCAAACCTGGCAGCCATTCTGTCTTGGGCTGAATAATTGAACTTGCGTAGGCATCTAATCTGCTGATTGAATTGTAATGTAATTATGAAAGTTATGTCCATGAGTCAGCAAGCGCGCATCGAATATTGGACGAGACGGGTTCCGTATGTAATAATATGATTACGAACGAGATTGTCATAATGATTCAGATAATTCAGATACGAGTAATTGTGGTATACATGGCAAAAGCGAGAAATTAAAAAAAAAATGGGCCATATTAAAAAATATTTATTCTCATCTTTTAATAATTTCATGGGGTGTTTAGTACTTGTCGGTGGCCACCGTAGAACTCCCTTAGTTTCCCACAGGGCAGGCACGACTGACAGAGTGGCAACACCTTCCTCTAATGTCTGAACGATTTTGTTAGGCATGTTCTGTAAAAATAACAACCTGGTACCTATCTATATTTGGTCCATGAAATATAAAATAACAGATTTCTTCGCGTATCGAATAATTAAATAGTTATTAGATAGTAATATAGTTAATAGAATTAGAATAACAGCTACCTATTAAACTACAATTTAAATTAAGTAGTGGTCGCCGAGTAATTACTAAAATGGGAATAAAATGGTTTTAGCAGACCAACAGCGGGACCCTAAAAGCTTGGATCCATAATATATCCATATGGTTTTCTGGTTAACTAGCGCAAAATGTGAATCACTACACTACTCTTCACATCGATCCATGGCTGATTTGTTTCTCACAAGTGCATAACTAATTTACTATTTGCTGAATTATCGGCCACTTGGGAACACCCGTACAGACCTTAGTATTAAATTAATATTTCATTTGCTACCCGCCATTTTCGCTGCGTGACTGTGAAGTATTGAAAAATGTTTTATTTTTATTTTTGTTTATTTTAGAAGATATCGATTGGAATTACACGTAACCAACTTATAATAATTTCTTTGTAAAAAACAATAACATTTATTTCGATTACTGTCCATTTAAGATAGTTTTTTTTGTAATTTTGAACTAAACATGTACGGTATTTCACAGTAAAGTTACCTTCCCAATAAGATTACAGACATAATAGGAAGAAATCGAAGTTTTACTTACCGTAAATTATATTTATTTTCTCACAAATGGCACTTGCGATCTTGTACACAACACATACCTACACTTCATGTTTAACAAATTGACAGTTCCTATTCAAGCAAAATAAATAATATAGTTATTGCATACCACAATTTCGCTCAGAGTATACTTGCAACTGTGTTACAACATATAAAATGTACACATTCGTCTTTTTTGCTGTATTATAGGTAACAGGTGTATTATTAGGTATTCAGGCAATTTTCAGCTCTTGGGGTGACTGTTACACACATAAATGCTAATATGATGTTGATATAATTCAATTATATCATAATTGGATTTCTTATACAGCTACGTGTTGAATAACTTGTGCCCAAATTAAAGTTATATCAGCACGGGATGCTCTGCCTACGCTATTATACAGCAAGTTTATGCAGCTGATGTTTTCGCGGTGCACTGTAAAAATGCTGTTATAAAGTATTTTGTCATGTCTGTACAAGTTGTTCGCATCATGCCTACTAAAAAGAATATCCGTGGACATCGATAGCCACCAACCCTACGAACAAGCCGGTTTCAGATCAGGCTTCATCACAATTGACCACCCACGTAGTTGAACAGGCAATAGAAAAATATGTTGAGTTTCGCAGACCGCAATACTTATTTAGCATTCATAGACTATAAAAAAGCATTTGATTCCATTTCTCACAATAGCATCTGGGAGGCGCTTACCAATCAAAATATAGATGCCAAATATATAAACATTCTAAAAGACATTTACAGTAATTACTTTAACTTGTCTAAAGATACCAGGGCTTCGATCAACAATCATTGTTGATCAAAGTACCAGGGTCAATATATTTCTCGTTAGAAACAACTTAGATGTACCATTAATATTATTGTTGATGAGTTCTCTCGTGAGGAGGCGATCCAGGCTGCAGGATCAAGTCATGTATGTGATGGTAGGTGGCGTAAAGCTGTGATCGAATGGCATCTAAGGACTGGAAAGAGAAGTGTTGGTCGTCTGGCGGCGAGATGGGCAGACGACATAGTTGCCATCGCGTAATATCCGGGATGAGGCTGGCACAAGAACGTGGAGGCACAACACAAAGAGAAGCATATACAAGCAGTGGGTGAAGTCGGGCTGTGGATGATGATTATGAACTAACTAATGAGCGGCATAAAAACTCTGACACCAGGTTAGGTACTAACTACACGATAAAGAAGATGAACTAACTAACAAGGCAAGTTAAATAAAAGCTTTTAATAAAATTATCAGCTTTATAAAGCGTCATCCCTGTCATTAGTAAGTACCTGTGTGACCGTCTCTTTTTATAGGTCGATGTGTCATATTTGGGTAAACTTTGTGATCAATTTTAACATGACATAACTGTAGAATATAACTTCGTAAGTACTTGGTGACGTACATAATGTGTGTACACTTGTGTCTCCCAGAGGGTAAACCAGACATGTACAGCTGCATCACTTTAAGTGCCCCGATGACAACGGTCCCATGTGGTATGCTAGTATATGTTTTAAAAACCTTTCTGAACTTAGGTTAATCAGGTCATATTTTGTTTGGTATATCGAATCTTTTGTCAAAAGTTAATGTTATTTGCTAATTCTTGAATCGGCTTTGAAACACAAATTAAGTTAACGATCAGTTTAACTGGTACGGACAAAATGCGAAGCGCATGCAATTCAAACACTGGACAATGACTGATATTTCACTAATGTTTATATGGAGGTGTCCGTGTCTGCAATTGCATCCGGTTTGACCGAACATAAAGATCATGAACAGAGATCAGAATAGGTAGAGTTTTTTGCCTAAATCTCAAAGGAAGTAAGTATCATGTGGATATTTTGTTTTATGTGCTTAACATATATCGTGCCACTGCTTGGCAAAGGCCTCCCTACAGCCTTTCACTCCCCTCTCGGTTTTCTTCGACCCATCTCTCACAAACGCCCCTACGTCGTCGCCGTCGACGGGCGTCGTCTCCTTCGGCGAGGACGCCCGTCTTCTGGCACCCACTGCGTCATGACTCTGGCCCCTTGGTCCTGATGCATTCTACAGACTGACATGGCCAGCCCAATCCCAACAATCTTATTGATGTGTATGTTATATTGTATATTGATTTATTGAAAGCGAACGTTCCAGCCTGTTCAAATGAATTTAAATTTCAGCATATAAACCCCATAACAATCATAAAAGCTTTTAAGCAAATCAAGATTAAATTAACCGAAGATCTATGGGGTATGTCTATCAAAGCTTGTACCTCAATAACCGAGACTGTAGCACCGTATTTAGCCTTGATATTTAATTTGTGCGTGGATCAAGGGGTCTTCCCGGATCTAATGAAATTCAGCAAAGTAATACCTCTTTTTAAATCCGGGGACAGTAAAGATACCCCATACCTGACACCATGATATATTTGTATAATAAAAATAATAGAGACTTTCTCAATGACATCTTGTTTATTGTCTGTCAGTGTTGCCACCCCTTGCCACTGTGATATATAGAACAAAGAACTATAGGCCCGTATCCATATTGCTGGTTTTCAGCAAGGTGATTGAAAAGATAATGCTCAATCTTTACCATTTTAACACCAATAAAATCTTACACGAGCAAATGTACGGTTTCACCAAAGGACGTTGTACGACTGACGCCGGTGTCACTTTATTAAAAACACATATTTACTGCGTGGGAAGAGGCACAAGATGCCATAGAAATCTTCTGTGATCTTTCGAAAGCATTTGATTGCGTAAATCACGAAACCCTGATCTTGAAACTTGAGCATTACGGTTTAGGTAAACTTGCGCTCAGTTTAGTAAAATCGTATTTGAATGATAGACAGCAGCATGTACAAGTAAATGGCGTAAATTCAATGGGTTTAAAAGTAAAAATGGGTGTACCACAAGGTTCGATATTGGGTCCCTTCCTCTTTTTAGTGTACATAAATGACCTACCCAATTTATTTGACAACTACCCGCAATTGGTGTTGTTTGCAGACGATACTTCTTTAATATTTAGGATAAACAAACGTGCCACAAATCTTGACGACGTAAATAACGCCCTACTGCAGGTTCATAATTGGTTTACCGCTAATAATTTAGTACTAAATGGGAAAAAAACAAAGTGCATTAGATTTGCTTTACCAAATGTCAAAAGTCGTGATTGTGACGTAGTATTGAATCAAGAGAAACTAGAATTGGTCTATAAAACGGTTTTCTTGGAAATTACTCTCGACTCAAGGCTACAATGGGGTCCTCATTTAAAATCTCTTGCAGGACGGCTGAGCTCAGCAGCGTATGCTGTTAGAAAAATCTGTCAATTTACTGATGTTGATACGGCGAGGCTAGTCTATTTTAGTTATTTTCATAGTATTATATCATACGGTATTTTACTATGGGGACGCGCTGCAGACATTGAGTCTATATTTATTCTGCAGAAAAGGGCCATCAGAGCCATTTATGAATTACGTAGACGCGATTCTCTAAGAGAACTGTTTAAGGAAATTAATATCATGACAGTACCTTGTCAATACATCTATGAAAATATCATGTACGTTAAGAAAAATCTGCATTTATTCAGTAAAAGAGGTGACAGACACCACTATAACACTAGAAATAGGGACCAACTAGTTCAGCCAGGTTTCAGGCTTGCTAAAGTAGATTCATCTTTCATGGGGTACTGTTTAAAATGTTACAATAAAATACCTCCCCACATTCTACAACTGAATGAGACGAAATTTAAATCTTGTATAAAACGCACACTATGTAGGCAAGCATATTATAAGTTGGTGGATTACATTGATGATAAAAATGCTTGGCTCAATGCTGCTCCTGCTCCACAATCATAGGGGAAAACTAATTGGGCAAATTATTGTGCTAGCTGCAGAAGATTGTAAAAGTATTTTTGCTTTGTATAGATTCCATCTCCTAGTATTGTATAATTGCATAGCACATGTATTGTGTGAGTACCATGTATTGTTATGCTACCATTTGCATTTAGTTATCTTTCATTGACTTGAATATGCCTTGGTGGCTGAGAGAAAGTCATGCTCACTCAAATGTCTCGCTGATGGTGGCGGGTGTGTCGGGTCATTTAGTTCCCTTCAATATGGTTGAGTTGAATGGCGCCGATACACGCGTCTTGTTCGTGATCGGGCGCTGTCAGTTGGGACTGGTCATCTCTTAGCTGCCACGGTTCATTTTAATTACTTTATTTTTAATTTGTTGATTTAATGTTTTACTCTGGACGCTCATAATGTGCACGTCTTTCTACATCGTTCTCACATTTATCTTTAATCTCAACATGAATGATGTAACCAAGATTTTGTAACAATATTTTTATTTAAAAGAGTGTCCATGGAGTTTCTTGCCCGTTCTTCTCCATAGAGATCTACCTACGCTAGGGAATGGGCAACTACAGTACTTTCTCAAGTTATTGTCTTGTGTCTGGGACTGTACCTTGTTTTTGTATTTTTGACATTCAAAAGTGCCGTAATGGTCTAATTGAAATAAATATTTGAGTTTGAGTTTGTAGGCACATCAGCGAGTGGTGTTGGGAATTCTGTTGCTGAGCTTGTAACGTGAATAATACCACTCTCTAATTTAACAGCTTTATCTCAGCACTAAAAAAATCTTCCAGGATTTACGGAGGAAGGATCCACATGTTACTTACTTCCTTGAAGTTTAGTCAAATAAACTCCACCTATTCGGATCTCTGGTTATGGAACAATAAGATAAACAAAGCAGGGTATTATCCGAATGAACCTAACAATAAACATGATCCTTCAACCTAACCTGTTCACAAACAGCTCTCACATTCGATAGCGTAACGTTTTTGTAAATTAACCCAATAATAAAAGTGAACCTTTTCCACGTTGGCAGCTGTGTTCCAACCCCACGTGGTGGCTTCGTGCAATAATAATGTTCTACTAAACCGCGTATAGACAGGTAAACCCGGTTCTCGATTAGGCAGTTTCGGTATGATCTGAAAATTCTGTAATGTGCTTAACAAAATTGGGTTTTCAGTAAATGATGCAGATAATTTTTTGTCGCTGTTTGCTCCGGTTGTACTTTGAAGTGTTTATTTCGGATTTCCTCACTCTAGTTGCCACACTCAATTTGGACTCAAACTCATTTGTTTCATCCAGAGCTACCTAAACGATAAGTCTGACAACCAGTCTTACACAAGGGGTATCGTATTACTGGGTTGTGGAGGTCAGATAGGCGATCGCTCCATGCAAAATACTTTTATTTAGCTGCATCCGGTTAGACTGGAAGCCGACCCCAACATAGTTGAGATAAGTCTAGGCATATGATGTTTAGACAAAACATACTGTCATTACTATAACAGAGTAACTACAAACCGTCATAACGTATATAAGTTCCCGACATTTAGTCACTAAATACGCGACCTTTTGCTAATTCAATTCAATCTCCAGAGAAAAACTAAAAGATAAGGAAATATGATTCATGCTTCAGCGTTTTAAATGTTATATAGCATATGTGCTAGCAATGGTATCTTGATCCCTAGAGGACAGAATTTCATCGCTTTTGTGCTAACGTCTCTTTCGTTAAAACACTGTATTCAAGTGTGGTTTACTGACAAGTATCTCAATAGGAACTAAGGTTTAAACATCAATACAAATGAGAACAGTTTTCCTAAATGGTATTTTTAACAAATTAGTCAAATGGTGTAACTTGCACTGATCGTGTTCGAAACACAATACTGCGCTCCAAAACAAATATAGCTGGCGTGGCTCAAAAGGCTGTCCACAAATGAGACTGGGCAGGACATGTCTGCCGCATACCGGACAAACTGGGCCAAAATAACAGGAAACTGGTGCCCTGACACAGTGAGGTGGGGTCGCGGCAGGCTACGAAGTAGATGGCGAGACGATCTGGACAAGTTCCGTCAGAATTAGAAGGAAGACGCGCGGGTTCTCGAGAAATGGAAAGAGTGGAGAGAGGCCTTAGCCCAGGATCAAGTCGATGGTAAGATCAGTCCTTTATTATTCCGTTGAATACATAGCAAACCCTACTAAAAATAGTTGCTAAAACATTCTAGTCCTAATCAGCAAACAATAATAGGTTTAAAACCCCGCATAATTTCGTCATAACAAAATGGTAACACACCGGGTTCCCATCCAAATGGACGGAGGTCGTCGGAATCCATTTTATCTCGAACATTACCAACATGGTTATTCTTCAATATTTATACAAAATGTAAATTGTTCAGGGGCCCTGGGCCGTGACTGTGTTATATACATTAACGTTAGAGACTCGTTTTTTCGTATGAAAATAACGTGCCCCTTTGAGGGTACTACGAAGCGTTGACGTTAAATTTTATTCTTTTCTCGGGTTTGTTTAGACATTTTTTTTTCTTTATAGCAACAAGCTAACCAATTTAGGGGTCGTTTTTTCATAATACAATAGAATTATAAATACGTTTTGCGAGAGTTTTATCTGATTTGATTTCTTCCTGACATCCATTCTAAACCATGTTTCATGATCTTGTGCAAGTTTAATAAAGAACATAGTTTTCATACTAGAAACATTGACTATTACGCCAGAAATCTAGAAATGACGTAATTACGCCTGACGCATTGAAAGCAAAGTGATCAAACTATGATATCATCAAAGTATAATATAAACAGGTCTACCAGTGTCGAAGAAACGAGAATTTGGGTAACATTAATTCTTCTACTACAAAGGAAGCTAGGTGCGGCCGTTTCCCCACCAAAGATCACCAAACACAGGAAGACGCAATTACCCAACGCTAATTTAAATATCATAATTATCGTTATTATATAATATAATTGTCGAGTATTTACGTGGATTCATGTTATCGTAACTGTACAACAAAGCACAGTAAGTTCCGATCCATTGGCCGCTCACAAAGAACAATAATCCATTAATTTGAAGACACTTTATTGCTGCCATTAAAACAATGCAATGCGGCTACCGTGCGTAGTACAATATACCCCAATGTTATTGTTCTGTTGCGTGGCTCTCCTAGTTCAGCTCTATGCGTGTAGAATTGTAGATAGTATTCTACGTGACTCATCACTGCAGTAAAACATTATCTAACTAGACTAACAGGCATTTCTGTATGTGTTACTGTGTATTTTCCAATAAAAATCGTATTGCGATTAGAAGATGAGGAGAGTTGTTTTAAGAGAGAATTCTGTATGCTTCTATTCTCATGCTACAAGATTCGGGTTCGGTTCCTAAGTCGAGCAAAGTGTTATAAAGTTTTTCCATTAGAAATTGCTCGGTAGCCACTTCGGAGTCTAGTTCTATGCCCGTTTGATGGCAATAGGCTCGCACCTATTCCGGCAAAATTTGGGTGTAGGTGCTATGAGGAACAACACTGCCTAACTCTTCAAAGATTATAAGGCGTGATAGTAAGTCTTTTAGTTTTATAAGAATTTTCAATGATTTTCAGCTATACTTATTGACAATACCAAAGCTAAGTATTGTAGTTGGTTTTCAGTACATTATTATGTGTGATGCTAGCATTTACATACATGTGACGAATACCGCCTGACCTCTACAACAAAACACAGGGGATACTGTTATGCCTGCTAAGGTTACACGACATATCTATCTACAAACAGTGTTTGTAAGTAAAATATCTTACCCCAGGGGTAAAACTAGGGCGTTTAAACAGTTTATTTATACGTATAACATTGTGCAGTGTTCAAATGTCGCCGTGACCGCTCAGCCTTGACGCTGTCGCATTTTTATTGTCCTGTCGATGTTGGTAGGCTTATGGAGTTACGGTGTACGCCTGTAAAGTATTCTTGGAATATCACGAAGGAGTTTATTGGTCATATTTCGTATTTTATTATAGTTCTAAGTTCTATGTTGGCTTTGGTATAAAAGAGAATGTTGGGAGAGTTTATTAACCTTTGTGTAAAAAGAGAACTGACGAAGACTGCTTCGTGGGTGTAGTGCTCGCAATCGCGACTACTGAGCATTAGGTCCCGGATTTGGGAAATTGCTATTGGGTTTTTCCATCAGGAACTTTTCAGTAACAGCCATGGAGTTTGGATTTGTGCCCCTTTGATGGCAATAGGTTCGCTCCCTGTTATTACTTAAACATAACTGGCAAAATCTGGATGTTCTATTAGGTACAAACTCTTCAGGGATTACAGACGATAACTTATGTTAAGTATGTAAAAAGAGAAATTGAAGCCGTAAAAGTGTCTACATTCATAATAAAAGACTATTTGCTTAGAAACTTGAAAACAAATCACTTTATAGAATATTAATATTTTGCAGCCAAGCGAGCGGTGGTCCCTGCTACAAACAAATACGCGTAGCGTAGCGTAGTCTTCGTAGCATGGTGTAGCAGGTAATCTTCCGATTGCTACTCTTGGCGTAGCGTCGTAGTTTTATTTTCGTTTTTTTTTTGTTGTATAAAGGGTGTAAAATACCTCTCAACGAAGCCGAAAGGCACTTATTTTCCCCGTCATTGCCATTTTTTTTGTTCTACACCATACCTGGGAACCTTTTAGTTACGGAGATATTAGGGGTCAGGTTCCAACTTTTTGACAAGTTTTTTTTAATACAAGTTTTTAATGTCATTTTTTTACTTTAAACACCTCCACGACTCCCGTACTATTCAATCCATTCATCAGCACAATGGTTTTGAGTGCGTTACATTAAGTTCTACCACAAAACATGATTTTTCACCCCAAAAAAAGAAGTCGTTTCCCAGCAATAATTTTTGCGTAAAGTTACTTAGTTTGATGTACAGAATGCTTGGTTGACGGAGCTTCGTGATGAGGTTGTTTACATCCTGTATATTCAACGCAATAATATTATTAGTATTTTATAATAAAATCATGATAGACCGTTAGAAGTAAAAGAGACAGATACTTAAGGCACTTAGAACTTTATTATACTAGATAAATAAAGGCTCGGTAATTTCGACTTTCGTTTCTTCATAAGAGTGGCCGATAAAATTATCAAGGCTACACAACCTTCGAGCAGCGGTGGCCCAGTGGTGGCGGCCCCGACTTACGGACAGTAAGTCGTGGGTTCGAACCCAGACAGGCGCATTACTTTGTGTAATTTATTTCATCACCACTGCTCTCAAAACGGTGAAGGAAAACATCGTGAGGAAACCGGCATGTCCTAGAACCAAACAATTCGAAGACATGTGACATCTACCAATCCGCACTGGGCCCGCGTGGTGGATTATAGCCCATTCCCTCTCATAGAGAGGAGGCCTGTGTCCCAGCAGTGGGAACATTAATAGGCTGATGATGATGATGACACAACCTTCTACTTTCCTTTTTCCTACATCGTATTTTCCCCTTTAAGTTTTTTGACCTTTTCAGCAACTTGCCCTCGACTTTATCGTAAAGATTAGTTTTATTGCTTCTAATTATGCGTTACAAAGTATTAACTTCAAACGAACGATATTATAACAAAAAATCTTTATTAATAAAAATCACGCAAAGCCAGGTCATTTACTTTCAGAGAAGTGACCGCAAGAAGTGTTTCTTTTATACTTTTCTTTTATTCAACAAAGAAAATGTTTAAAAACATAAGAAATGCTATAAATTGTCACGCTATGCATACAGAAATAGCGTTTAATAAAGAAAACGTGGTCAGGTCAAGCATACTCCGTTGATCACAATCTCGGAAAAGTTTTTCTTACAACTGTACTATGAAGCTAATGTTTTTTCTATTAGTTGAACGCGCAACTTCAAGTATGCGGGTTTTTAAATGTAGGTACAGAAATAGAAACAATACGAAGCCTGTAGCTCATATAATTTTATAATTACTTACTTGTAATTAAAACTGCTCTAGCTAGCTAAGTAATTAATTAGTGGGAGCACAATTTACTTAGTTTATGTTACTGTAAATAATGTTTACTATTAATAGTGTTATTAATAGTGTAATTAATAGGGTATATGCATGATTTATTTATCACTCTAAACAAAGTGTATTAACATCAGAAATAGCAAAGTGAAAAATTTTTTTAATATATACTAGCTGCCCGTCCCGGCTTCGCACGGGTGGACTTTTTATTTTTTTCTATTCTATCCTTCTTTCAAGTTGGATCAAACTGCACATGGTGTGCGAATTTTATTATAATCGGTTAAGTGGTTTAGGAGTCCATTGAGGACAAACATTGTGACACGAGATTTATATATATTAAGATAAAAATACTAAGTTATAAGCATTTGAAACTGCTGATTAGACAGAGAGATCCGATACAGCGAATGACGTCTTTCGCTGCATCGACGTACAAAATCCATACTAAACTCCGTTTATCTAGACAGAGATAGAAACAAAAGTTTTAAATGGTTATAACTTTTGTGTTGTTTGGCCGATTTATGTCTTGTTTTCGCTTTTTGTCATTATTTTTATAGTACTTTAACATTCCGTATCGAAATATGTATGCATATTCCCTAATGTAATCTACCGTTGTTTGTGTCAATGCACCGAGAGTTTCGTTCTCTTCATTAGGTATCTATCATTCTCCTGCCAAGCTGGTGGCTAAATAAGAACAGCCACTCGTGGTGATCAGATGAGTGACCAGGACCACCCATTACTTACTGAGTTTCCCTCGTGCCTCGGAAAGCATTGTTGGAACAAGGCTAGGCAGTCAGACTTTCGCGCCACTGACTACTTGCTACGGAGCAAACTCGGTATGTAATGGGTCGTCCCATCCACGGACCAACCCAGGCAATTGCGGCTTAACCTTGATGATCGAGCAGCTGTTATTGTTTAGCCACCAGCTCAGGACTATAACTGTAGCTAACTAATAATATTTTAGGGAAAAGGCCGCTTGGCTAAGTTCGAATTATACCGAGCCGACCCGACCATGATTCATCGCTGGTAGATACCGAACGTGGTTTGTCGATCAGCATGAGCCGAGTAAGTTCAATATGAGTATCATTTGCTTGCCTAGTTTGGTCCGTGGATGGGTGACCATCAGTATATACTGAGTTTCCTCCGTTCCTCGGAAAGCACGGTAAGCCGTTGGTTCCGGCTGTCATTTGTGGATCTTTGACAGTCGTTACAGGTAGTCAGACTAATTGGGTTGTAAAGGTCAGATAGGCAGTCGCTCCGTGTAAAATACTGGTACTCACTAGTATTCAGCTGCATCTGGTAAAACTGAAAGCCGACCCCAATAAATTTGGGAAAAGGCTAGGCAGATGATTATAAATGGTTTTGTTATTCAACAAATACCTTCTGCCGAACGGAACGTGCCGACTCAAACAAGTGTGTAACATTCATAGCCTCAAGCTAACCGAGCCCCTGTTTTATCGACACACCTTTAGCGACTTGTCAAAAGGGTACCCACTGCGCATGTGCACACCATCTGACAACTCTGACATTTTGAGGCACGCTTAGAAAATCACTGCAAAGCAATACACCCTGAAAACAGAGCAAAATAATAACTGCACCACCGTCTAGTTTGTATAAAAGTGCGTCTAACACACCGCTCAGGTTTTCCCCTCACCTTGCCTGGTACAGTGATCAGTAGATGCCATAAATTCTGTGCTTGTTTGTAGGCGGTTTCCCAATGTAATCTAAACAGCAAGTCGCCATAGCCCGGACGAAGTATGAAGTGATAATAACATCGAAAGCCAACAGTGATTCTCAAGAATGTTAACAAAAGTGAACTGTACACCGACTCCTCCCGCCCTACCCTGAAGCAACTCGATCATTACCGCGGCTATGAGGCATGAAAACAACATGTACAAGCAAGAAATGACATAACAAAAAACACGATAAATCTACTGTACTGACGAAGATTCATGAGTTAGTATATAAATTAATATCAAACAAATACATATCAGAATTGTGCCTGTAGAATAATATGAAATAATTATAAAATATCCCTTATATTTACCGTAAATTTATGAATATTGCATTACTTATACTTAAGAGCACTTTACAATATTTTGGCGATTTTAAATATTAATGAATTATACGGAGAAGAGTATGTTCTAAGTGAAAACTGAACTGAATCTTGAAAATACTACAAACTACCTCTTTTTGGAAGAAGACATCGTTTGGTGAGTAAATCCTATTACTAAAGTAGTACCTGTTATGCTTGAATTCCTAATACACCTGGGTAAATGAAATCTAAATATTATAGCTCTATTTGAATTTGAACTCTCGGCGCTGAACATAAGGTTTAACGTAAGGCATTTTTTTGGGGCCGCTGAATGTTACTGAAAACGGGTATAAGTAGAACATAGTTGTATAGTATACGAAGATTCCATTCATGTGTTAAATGGATTGCCATAATTATATTAGTTTGATTATTTTCGATACCTCCTTGTGTTGTGGGTAGGTGCTATTTTCCTTGCGAATGTGGAAAACTATGATTTAGAAGCTTAGAACATCGTTTATTGAAAAATTGCGGCGCTCACTGCATTGAGTAATGTCTAAAAGTCACGCTAACATTAATATCAATTTTGAAAGACATTTTTTATGTCTTCCTAACTATAATATATCACTCATCTACGTATATCTAGCTCGGTTTTTACTTGAATCAAGTAGGTACTGGTACTTCATGAAAATTTCAGGAAGAGCAAGGCAGATAGATGGTGAGAGCAGCTTTGAAGTTACATTTACCTATTCGTCAAGTTAATTTACTTTTAGTGGGATAGAGAAATTCATTGAAATGTCACTGTGTTTATAAACTAGCCAAGCAACGTAAAGCAAATATTGATAAGTAGGTTAAAAACTACCTTAGGTACCTACACGGTCACTTACGGGCTTCCTACGGGATATCTTCCGTGATTTTCAATGATCGCGGGATGACTGGAGAATGCGAAATAAATTATTACGTGCAGAGTGATCTATCCACCCTCTTTCTTAGTCTTTTGCAACGCGCACTACTGGAACTCGATACAAAGTCACTGCAAAACAACGGGGTTACCTAGTGATACTAGTGAACCTGGTATATTGTAAGTGTGTTTGACCGTGACTAGTCTATATCGAGTGACAATGTAAGTTTAGTTATAAACCCTGAAAACTTAAAACTGTGTTAGGTATAAATGACCCTGTAAACACAACGAAAGTTGGTCATTATTTAAGTCTCATAATTATACACCTAGGCCTCATATTCCAAATCTATCCAATCCTTCATACAGACAACTCCTTCATTTTCTACAAACAACTTAATCAAAGTCAAAAAATGAACAACACGCTACAATTAAAGCAGTATTTAACACCGGTAACATATAGCTTTCAAAACTGTTATAATATCGCGTTCGCGTTGCGTACATAATGTGTATTTACCAAGTCGTTTCCTTGATGGAGTGAAAATTTGGGGTAGTGACGGGAAGCCTAACAAAGGTGAGGTAAGAAAGACAACATACACAATTCAAATTAGGTTTTTCCGTGAAATCGCCTGCCACTGTAACATGTACACTGTACATAGATATATGTATAAACTGCAGTCTAGTGTAGTCGTTTCGGCATCGATACAGCTACATTTTTGTTAATCGATTTAGAAAATCCCTTATACATGAAGATGTTTGGAAATAGGTTTAACAAACACTTTTAACACATCATCACGTCACATCGTCTTTTCGGATCGGAGGAATCGGATCAGTAGTTCCAAAGTGTACCACCTACATACTCGTACAAACCTCTTTATAATATTGCTATAGTATAGAGTCTATACTATTGCGTTAAATAGGGAATGAAAGTTTGTCTATACTACCTAAAGACAAACTTTCATATATACCGTATGGAGAGGAAATCCGAGAGCTTTTGCACTGTCTGCAAGTGAGTGAATTAATTAATTTAAAGTTTTTATTAAGTAAGATGTTTTTTTTTGCACTTGAAATCGCAACCAATTTAGTCAACAGTATTTAGTGTACATTCGTTCCATATGTTAAAATTTAATGAAACTTGTTTGGGTCGGATTGTCATGCGAAATAATTACGTCAGTACCTATCGCTCTAACCAATAAAACATTTCAAATAGGTATATGGAGTACGTACCAATCAAAGACGTACTTAACATACGTATGTACTCGATAACCTCCTAATTAGACCTCCTTATACCTCCCCAGGCCGTCGCGTGTGGAATGAAAAGCATGAACTGTTTCAACTTTTATTTGATGGGTGGAATGTTCTCGAAGAAGAAATACTTTAACAGCGTTATTTGTGGGTTGACTACGAACATTCGTAGCGGTTTTACTGTTAGTCCAAAGATTAGTCAACGTAATTTACTTGAAAGTCTAAAAAAAACAAAGTATTTATAATGTTTTAGTTCGTACACGATGTGGATGAAAGTCAATCTAAGGATTTGAACGTAATTGTTTATAAAGTGCAGATGATTTGTTTTAATTCAATTATATTATTCTTACGTGACTTCTGAACGTTGAAGGAAAATAGTTACAATTAGAACAATATTCCAATGAATCCATATCTATAAGTAATATCAGCTATCAGGTTTCAAGGCAAGCACCTTGAAACCTTATAGTAACTAGTTGCCCTTGGTTTTGACGACAAATACTTTATTAACCATAACCATTATTTAAAAACATTTTGCATTACCTGCTTTAATTCGGTTTCGGGTTAGTTGTCGCAAACACTACTGCTGAACATTAGGGCCTGGGTTTGATTCTTATGGTCTGGCAAAGTGTCTTTTTCACTAGGACATTATCAGTAGCAGCCCGAAGTCTGGGATTTGAGCCCGGTTGATGGCAATAGGCTTGCTTCCATAATATCTGCCCGCTCTTAGTATGACCACCGAAGAAACGAAAGAGAATCGACAAATCTTTTGTTCATCTGTCATTTTGCTGTCATTGAATCGACAAAATGACAGATGAACAAAAGATTTGACGATTCTCTTTCGTTTCTTCGGTGGTCATGCTAAGCGGGCTGGCGATATGTGGGTTGTAGCATTAGTACACCCCTGAACAACCTTTCGTGGAAAAGCAGGCGTGATATTATGTAATAACGTTACCAATTTTACTAAGTATATACCTAAAGAAAATGTCATGAAAGTATAAATATAAAGGAGCCATATTGAAGGATGTATTACATATTCCTTAGATACAATTTCCTTCCTTCAGTTTTAAATTGATAACGATGTGACGCCGCTTCACATCGCGGGTACTTTTACGAGCAAACAAGAACGTTATGTCAATAGCAGAAAACATTAGCTATTTCCCCTATAAAATGTCGACTGGTATGGAAGTATGGAACACACCGGGGCGCGGTTCGCGTGTCCGCAAGCGCTTGCGTCTCCCTCGCATGCTAACGGTACCCAACCTCTATAGTAGCTGCCGACATTTTTCTACATTTTAGTACACAACTAAGCAATTATGGATATTGACGTTCGTGCTTTACTGTATTTAGGCTTTTAAAGAAGAGACTGAGTTCTATGTAACCCAATTAATTCTATACCTACATAGGGAATACTCAGTATAGGTCAATTAAATGACAAGCTTTTAGTATTCGAGTCTTTAATGAAGATTTTCTGATAAAGTGGTAACAATTTTCGTGGAAGCATTTTGATGGAATGTGAGGCAATTCGGCGAGGACCTATAAGACGGCCTTTTATAACATGAGGCGTCTCTAAGGCTATATAAGGGTACACTAACATACGTACAGTCACGATCATTAATATGTTTAAACTTAGCAAAATTCAAAGGCGATTTGTTCGTGAAATAGCGGTTTCTACTTTTAGATAGGCCTATTTCGTCATAGCTTCCAAAATACTATGTTCGTAAAACGTAAAACGGTAATCAAGACATTAGGAGAAAATCAGTCAGTCATCGTTGCTTCGTGTGTGTTCGTGTGTACATATAAGTGCTTACTGCTTGACTGTACATAAGGTAGGTAGTTTATAACTGTATCACAATGATGGATTTGTCGCTTCTGTGGCGTTTATCTAGTGAGAGCTTATATTGTTTCTTGAAATTGGATGTCTTAATTTGATGTAGGGAGTCAATAGAGTGACCTTTTGTTGTGCCAACACGGAATAGAAGATTTCATAGAGAACTCATTATTTATTTTTGATATAATTCGATAAATAAATTTATACAATCGCAGTAACGATACCGGATATGCTATAGTCACTTGGAGAGCACATGAAAGAGCAGCACACCAATCTCTCGACAACCACCCCAAAAAGCCATCGAATGTAGTCGTTGCGGCCGAAATCGTAGAATTTCTTATTTTGCATAACTATTCCATAAAATCTTCCAAATTCTGAATGTTTTTAAAGTGACAGTCATTAAAATTTAGACCCTAAAATCAACTTTTAAAGGTACATTTTGTCTTACTTACATCAACATCTTCATGCGTGTTTGAAGTCTTCAACATTTGTATATCTGCTTCTACCGCAAGGGAATTATGCACGATCAGAGAACAAAGAAATATGTAGCATACTTTATGCACTAGTTGCAAACGCAACGTGAGCTGAATGATTTAACTCAGCCCCGCTATATGCAGTCAAGCAAGACTTGAGTAATATATGAGGCAGGTCTATACACAATGATGATCTGATTCTCTAGTTTTTTAGATTTTTATGCCCTGGCTGGAGGCCTTACATTCGAGGCCCGGTTATGCAACCCACAACCTCCTAGGTTGACTTGTGAGACGCCATACATAAAAAAAGTTGATTCTTTGACATAGAGTAATATGTGAATGTTTTTTTCAACTTTCTTTTACCTTGTAGAATAACATAAACTAGTAATGCTCCTGATCGATTAGCCTGCGGAGCTTCTATTACAGTTTTCAACTACAGGAAGTTTTCCAAGATATATTAATTTCCTATTTTCTTGGCTTTGTCTAAATGGAAATCTTGAATATAAATTGTTGTTGGTAAATAGTAGAGATAGTATCTGTCCTCGACGTAGGAAACGAAAATACACAAAAGTCGATATAACAAGAATCGACGCAGAAGGATTGATGATTTATGTAAAGTTTGTCTTAGTATTAATTAGTCTTATATCGGGAGCATACACTTTGAACCCATCTCTGACTGATATGTGGCAAAATACCTTTACATTTAACCAGCTAACGAGGTCAGGAAAAACCAGGAAAGGCTTTCAAAATAAACCTGAACCTCTACGACCCCTCATCGTCCAATCCATAAGCTCACTAAACCAATGAGGCGTTTAAACGATAGCCAAAAAGTACGTACTTCAAATAGTACTTGAGAGCGAAGGCGCGGTCGTCGATCCGTTACGCTTCAAAGAGCATCCTAATTTGTCCGGTTGCGATTTCGAATCCGGCGCGGGCGCATAGCCGTGACGTGCCGACAATTCTATCTTTTGTAAAGCGTATCATTGCACAAACCATTTCGTTTTCTACTGTCTGGTCTGGACTGTTAATTGTAGGTGTTTTTTGGTCGGAGTTTGGTGAAAGAAGTGTGGAAAATGGCTTGGATCTTAATTTTGCTATGAGTGATTGGATGCTGAGAGTAAGGCTCCAGAATATTTACTTCAATTGGTATGTAAAGTTTTGGTAGGTGAGTGTTAACTTTAAATTGATGAAGAAAATGATGGAATTAAATATATTTAGAAAATATAACACGACAGATAAGTAGAGAAGAGACTAACCGTGGTTTGACATACGAAACAGTCTGAGCCTGAAATAGAAATAGTATTGGGTTTAGCCTGAAATATGGTATTGCAAATCACATAATTTTCATAATAACAGAATGAAAAGCAAATTACCTAGGTAAATAAAATTATTCAAAAAAAGATACTTACAGTTATAATAAAATGCTTGAAAACGTACGAACAATAAGCGCGCGCGCATCGCACAATAGATGAGCGGGCATGTCGGACGCGATTTCATTTCCTGCGAGCGCGCGCGCCGACCCGTGGGTCAATTTCCGGTGACACTATGTACCAACTGATTGTACCATTATTGAATTGAGGTCGAATTATAAATCAATTCGCGATTTCACCCATCATGCATTGATTAATTTTGTTACGTTGTGATGGACGAACGTTAAAAGGACGTTAAACGATGATCACTTTGAGTGACTTCAAAAGGTAGGGTGTGTCGGAATAGGGAGTTAGGTAATGGTTAGAAGGGTAGTTCCGTACATTACCTATTGTCTAATGACAATCGTAATATCATTGCTCAGGCATGGGAAAAACACTCGTTTATTACCGACAACCAGGAAACGAGGGTAGGCTTTAAATGTATTCTGAAAATGTATCACTGAAAGAAAATCAGGCTTTGGTAAAGCCATGCCTAATAGTTCCGTGTTTCCTTTAACCTTAAAAAAACCGGCTAAGTGCAAGTCGGACTTGCGCATGAAGGGTACCATACCATCGTAGTAGGGCCATTTTTAATTTATTTTTCACATTCTGTGGTATTTTTAACTGTCTACCTATTACGGATCATGAGATACAGCTCGCTGATAGACAGATGGACGGACGGATGGCCAGCGGAGGCTTAGTAATAAAAATAAATAAATAATATAAAGTTTATTTGGAACAACTTAAGTTTACAGAGTACACTGGAAAAACGAAGATAGCTACAAAAGTGAAGTACTGTGGCGCAGCTATCAACGCCCAATTCAAGATACAAACAATCATAACATTGTACCAGATTAACCTAAGAAAAGTTAAATTAAGGATGACAAAAATAGTAAAATAATAGGGTCCCGTTGGTTACCCTTGGGGTATGGAATCCGAAAACGGTAGTGTTTTAAAACTTGCTCCTGTAATTAAGGTTTATGGACTGTTCAGTGCGTGATGAAATAATTGTTCACATTTTTTTACGTTACAGAGAAGGTTTTCATGACGCATTTTTCTATCATAATTTACTATCTGATATGAGTCACGTTATAAATAAATGGGCAGCTAGCACATTACAGTAAATAAAGGTTAATTTTCATAAATAAAATTGGTTATTATTTTTGTTGCGTGCCTGCCGGTATGACAGATTCTGAGATTTGGCGTGTAGCACGCATTCGTGCCGTCTGTCGCACGTTGACGTACGATAAAATGCCATTTGAAAATCGGCCATGCAGTCACAGGTTATATTGTACGAGGCAAATAGAGTAGTGAACCGGTGTTGGAGTTTTTTTTCCACTTTTTTTAGGGGAAAAAACGTTCTTGGACCTATACCGAGGAAATTAAATCCTTTGACAATTATTTTGGCAGAAAGGAAAATAATGAAGCGACAAAAACTGAATCTCAGTGATAAAATGTTGTAAAAATATTATTCGGATACTGTCTATTTAACAAAGACAAAGTTGCGGAAGCTTTGAATACCATCCACGACTCTGTATAGATATTCATTAATCTATATTGTGATGGATTTCGTCTCCATTTTTTTTAGTTCTTGTTTGAAAAACAGAATGGACGGACAAAATGCCATGCTTCCACATTTATTGTGTGAACCACCAGAATGGGAATTCACTATAATCTGGATCTGTTCAAAGTTTGAGTGAATCGGTTTCTTCTAAGGCAAGCGTACTTACCCTAGGCCGCATCATTGCTTTACATCAGGCGTAACAAACGAAAGTCTATAAAGGGTGTAAAACACCTCTTAACGAAGCCAAAAGGCAGTGTTCTCCCCGTCATTGCGATCGTTTTTTTGCTTTACACCATACCTTCTAGTTTCGGAGATATTGGGGGTCAAACTTCCAACTTTTTGACAAGTTTTTTTTAAATACAAGTTTTCAATGTAATATTTTTATACCCCTCCACGACCCCCGTACTATTCAAACCATCCATCAGCACAATGTTTTGAGTGCGTTACATTGAGTTCTACCACAAAACATGATTTTTCTCCCAAAAAAAAAAGTCGTTTCCCAGCAATATTTTTTGCGTGTAAAGTTATTTAGTTTGATGTACAGAATGCTTGGTTGACGGCTTCGTGATGAGGTTGTTTACACCCTGTAGGTATACAATATACAAAAAAAAATGGAGAAAAATTTAAATAAATATAAATATTTGGAAAAATCAAAAACTTGATCTAGCAAGTCTAGCAACCTTCCAGCGAAATTTCAGCCTATATTTTTTCCCTGAAATGTGTTCACTTTGTTTACTACTGTCGAACTGATGAAAATGTAAGAACATTTTAGCGATTTCGGATTGCAGATTAACTCTTTGTAATCAGTACCAATTTTATATGTTATTGGTATTGTTTTCGTTTAAGATTGGTGTTTGATTTTAATTTTTGACATTCGATATAGTTCTGGTACGACATTTTAAATGTCGAATCGTGTATTTTTATTATATTTTATTTTTTATCATGTTGACATTGTATATTTGTGATTTGATTAATTTGATTTGACATAGTGATGATATATTTTTCTATTTATTAATAATCATGTTAAGTTTTCTGTTTATTTAACTAATTTTATTTAATTAATTTAAACTTTAACACACTCAGATAATTGTTATTAAGTAAATCAAATGAAATGTTAGATATAAATTTAATTAATATAATATTTAATTCCTAATGTTATGTAAGTGATATTGGATAAATCGAGATAGATACTCAATTCTGCAATATTAGTTTTAAGTTATCTTGCTGCGCCCTAACAGGGTCATGTATAACTCACTAGTTTAAGCTTAACCTGTAAAATTGGTTGTGTACATTGTGCATTAAATTAAATAAATAAATATATTGATGTCGTAACTACCAATTGATTTTTTACATATTTGGAAAGTGTTTTTATCTGAATGAAATGGCTGTTAAGTATGGAAATTGAGCTGAATTTGCTGAATGAATGGAAATAAACACTAAATGATTTTTTTTTACTGAAGCGAAATGCAATAAATTTAATTGTTTTTTTACCGTTTAGTTTGATTCAGACGGGTCTATCAAATTTCCATGTACACGACGTATTATAAGTTGTCAGTGGTTTTACATTATTTAAGTTTATTTAGTTCCGAAGTCTGCTTAACAATTTAGTTACCGCCGCGACGCGACGGTCTGTCTTGCGAAACTTAAAAAAAGGTTATTTGTTTTTAATTGTAACACAAGAAGTTTCAGTACGAAAATATAAACCAACAAAACATCAACTAAAAAATAACCATTAACTCGGAAAAACTGCTTATGAAATCAATGCTTATTTCTAGTGATGTTCCGATAAGTTCACATTAATATCGATACATATATAAATGTACACAACCAATGTCGGTTTGTAATAAAGCACTAAATACCTAATAACCGATTAACTGCAGCAACGATTCGTCGAATTCCCGCCAGTAAATAGATATCAATAGAACGTTTCAGGTCAAATTTTACAATTGTTTGAAATTATCGACGTTTCGTTCCGATCGCAACATTTAAGTAATACCTAGGTACGTATTTTTGACGTCATCTATGTGAAAGAAATGGTATCTTTGGCATATCGACTTATTAAGTAGGTATTAATGTGGGAATGAAAAATGTGCTTCTGATATACCTATAATTAAGGGGTTGAGTTCCGTTGCTTGATGGAATTTTGATCACGTCAGTACATCATTCAGAACCACATAGTAACTTTTCATCGGCAATTTAAAAAATTACGCTCGAAAGTGCCTTTTACTAGCCTAATTGAAATAAATGGTTTGATTTGAATGTCCACGTGGGCAATTTATTCACGAGTCAGCATTTAGTTTGTTTTAAAGTGTACTTTTACTATTTGGTACTTAGATATTGGTCCTTCTGAAGTATTCCTAACCGTCTCTAGATTATCAATACAAAAATCACGCAGACAAAGTCACGGGCGCTTAGCTGCTATCATTTATTACTGCCTAATCTCGCACCATTACCTACTAATTTGAAATACCGTTTAATGTAATTCATACGCACTCACGCGCACACCACAAAATGTAATCTTATTAATTATTACCAAAATAAACACGCCACAGCATAAAGTATTCAGTGTAGCTTGTCCGCTTTCTTGGTCAGTATGCGTGAGGAAGGCAGTTACTCTGTGGCTGTTACCGACACAGAATTTGTTATAATAACGGTCGTCCAGGGTAAACTACCTTTTATGGCATCAATTACTAACATAACGCTTGTGTAATTTTACCGAATGTGTGCTTCTGAGGAGTTAGAACGGTCGGAAGGTTCCATAGATAATTGAATATATACAACTAACATTTGTAATTGCCACAATTATTGTAATTAACGCTTTTTGGAACGAAACTGGGGTATGACGAGCTCTTGGGTTGCGGTTGTGGCATTTTAACCACGTGTACCTTTTGAAAGCAGCGGCGGCCCAGTGGTGGCGGCCCCGACTTACGAACATTAAGGCGTTGGTTCGTACCCAGACAGGCGCATTACTTTGTGTAATTTATTTTAATCACCACTGCTCTCAAAACGGTGAAGAAAAACATCGTGAGGAAACCGGCATGTCCTTGAACCAAAAATTCGTAGACATGTGACATCTACCAATCCGCACTTGGCCCGCGTGGTGGATTATAGCCCATTCCCTCTCATTGAGAGGAGGCCGTGTCCCAGCAGTGGGAACATTATAAGCTGATGATGATGATGATGATAATGAACCTGACTACAAATACCGCACAACAGGTGAAAACAGTAGAACTCGTAGAAAGTTCTAAATGAGCATTACAGTCAATTATAGTACGTACTACTACTAACAAAATTAAATGTGAATATAGTATGTAGCTGGCTTGCTATACTTCAATTTATTTAATAGAGCAGTCACTATCAGCGTAAGTAAGTCTACATCTAATATTAATGTTCGACGGCACTACACTGAATTGTGTTATTCAACCTTCAGTTCGACTGCCAGCCAGGCCGCGGCACAAACCCTATAATTTGGTAAATACACAGCTAATACTGGCTACCGTACGTCTGTCCATAAGTTTTTAAATATTAAAACGCGTTCTATTTCCCGCGCGTGTATTCATTCGTGTGTGTGTGTTGGCGTTGCAATCCATGTTACAGCTAACAAACACATAAAACATACATAATAAGGTACGTTTGTGTGGAGCGCGGTCGGCGCCGCCGCGGCGTGTTGTGGGGCGCGGTTGCCATGACAACGCCCGCACCCCTTTCCCACACCCCCACAGGTTTCAGCTGACCCGCCGACCTCTAGTGACGAGTCGTAACACTGTCAGTGTTATAGGGATGGACGACGTTCCTTTTATCGATTAGTTTGTTTACTTATGGATTTAGTTTTTTCTTTTATTTATTTGATGTCGTAATGGGTTTTATAATATTATGTTGTGCTAGTACTTAGTTTTTGCACTGAAAACATACGTCATGATGGACTTTGTATTTATGATAGCTATATCATTTTATTACCTAACCTACATTTATAATCATAGAGTTATTGGTGAGTGAGATTGCTTTTAGCGATATGAAATGTCTGTCTTGTCATAAAGTTTGGGTGTTCTCACTTAATTCACATTTAAAGTAAAAGCTCACGTACACTTACATAAGAATTTGGCAGACTTGTCACTATCACAATCACCATCATTATCACAATAACCATCATCATTATCACAATCATAATAACCATCACCATCGCTATCACTATCACAATCAGCATCACTATCACAGTCACAATCACTATGACCATCACAATAACCATCACAATCATGGTCACTATCACAATTACCATCACAATCACTATCACAATCACCATCATCGTTATCACAATCATAATCATCGTAATCACAATCATAATCATCGTAATCACAATCATAATCATCGTTATCACAATCTTCATCATCATTATCACAAACACTATCACTATCACAATCACCATCGCCATCACAGTCACAGTCACAATCACTATAACCATCACAATCACCGTCACTATCACTATCACAATCACCATCACCATCACCATCACCATCACAATCACAATCACCATCATCGTTATCACAATCATCATCATCATTATCACAATCACCATCACGGTCACGATCACCATCACAATCACCATCTCTATCACCATTATAATAACCATCACCATCGCTATCACCATCACAATCACAGTCACAATCACTATCACCATCACCATCACCATCAAATTCACAATCACCATCACATTCACCTTCACTATCACCATCACCATCACTATCACTATCACCATCACGATCCCTATCACAATCACGATCACAATCACGATCACAATCACCATCACTGTTATCACAATCATCATTATCAGTATCACAATCATCATCATCGATATCACAATCATCATCATCATCATCACAATCATCATCATCGTAATCACAATCATTTTCATCGTAATCACAATCTTCATCATCATTATCACAATCACCATCACTGTCACAATCACTATCACAATCACAATCACCATCACTATCACCATTATAATAACCATCACCATCGCTATAACCATCACAATCACAGTCACAATCACTATCACCATCACTATCACAATCACTATCACATTCACCATCACTATTACAATCACTATCACCATCAGCATCACAATCATCATCATCGTTATCACAATCATTATCATCGTTGTCACAATCATCACCATCATCATAATCGTTATCACAATCATCACAATAAATCAACAATAACTCTGTATAGAAGTCGAATCCGTCGTCTTCTGGATCTCAAAATAAATGCCATATTCGTAATCAGCACCCCTGATAATATCAGTATCGACACCCATACTGATTTTTAGACATTTCAACCCCATCGCACCCCAACAGGGGATGATGATGGTATTTCAGGTCCGCCACATTAAATCTTAAAATCTTTGTTTTTGTAACACACCCGACCCGATATACCATACAAACAATACCGATGTTGATTTTCAGACATTGTTATCCCATTTCCCCCTTTAGGGGTTGAATTCTGAAAAAACCTGAAACACAAATGTTAACTCATTTATCGATAGGAGTTCTCCTCTGAAGTTTCGAATAAAACAGTTTTACCTAATCTTGTTTCCCCATACAAACTTTCGACTCCCGTTTCATCCCCTTAGGGGTACTTTTTAAAAATCCTTTCTTATTGCACCCCTTAACCTCATAAGGAACGTATGTGTCAAATTTGGAATCTCTAGACTCAGCGGTTTGTGCTGTGCATTGATTTTTAGACTTTGTCACCCCATTTCCCCCTCTTATGGGTTGAATTCTGAAAAACCCTGAAACCCGGTTCTACTCATTTATCAAAAGGAGCACTCCTGTGAAGTTTCGAATAAAATAGTCTAACTAATCTTGTTTCCCCATACAAAGTTTGGAGCTCCGTTTAACCCCCATAGGGGGTGAATTTTGAAAAATCCTTTCTTAGTGCACTCCTAGACCACATAAGGAACCTACTTGCCAAATTTGGAATCTGTAGACCTAGCGGTGTGGGCTGTGCGTTGATAGATGAGTCAGTCAGTCAGTCAGTTTCTTCTTTTATAATTATATTTAAAGATTGTTTTAATTTATATTTATTAAAAATAAAACCATATTTACATTATACACATACTACAATTAGAACTCTATAATAATAATCATATAAAAATAATAATCTATAATCTATGATTACAAAAATAAAACTAAACGGAAATACCTACATAATATATACAACGACGTCAAAAGGCGTCGAAGTACTCCTCCGCATCGCTGTTATATTTAATTGTAATTTTTTTTTTCTTGGAAATTTTCTGTACTTGGTCCTGCTGTTTTGTCTCTGCATAACCCTAAGGTAGACTAGTAGAAAATGCCCAAGACATTAAGTCCGCCTTTGTACATTATGCATAAAGTTTTTAATAATATATAATAAATAAATAATTCAGGTTTTGGTTTTTTGATGAATAAGTATTGAGGAATATTCTTCTGCTCAACAGTTCTCTCCATTAATAAGATGTATTTTTGAAATCAAGTTTTCGTATTCACGATTGTTCATTTCCATGGAAATCCTATTTCCAGGCAAACGTAGCAAAAACATTCAACAAACAATTTTGTTACAAAGTAACACTGAATTCGTGGTAAGCTTCTCATCACACACATAACATTAACATAACATAACGTCACGCTTGTAATCCCCGAAGGGTTGGGCAGTGGTGTACCTAATAGTACACACATTTCGCCACTTAAACACACATAATATATACAAACAACACAACATTCTAAACAACATAACAAGAATGATTTCTAAATGGTTAAAAGTATACAAAAGTAACATGAACTATCGACTGTTTATCTTACCCGTTATCGACAGTTTTCCGCACTGTCCCATCCCTACAGGACCAAGTCTAGTCTAGTTCTCGACGTCCTCAGCTTTATGAATACTTGAAGCTTCAGGTGCTTGCACATTGTACACTCTGGGCCAATAAAACGTAATGCCCCAAAAATCCACGGCTTACCGGCTTAGCAAAGAAAATTCTAGTTTGAGGTCATGTTTTAAAAAGTCTTGTTGTATTTCTTACTTCGTGCGGGGCGATGTTGCCCGAGTTTTTAGCAGATCGATACACTCAGTAATCACTTGATTCCGTGTGCGGTATAGCTAAACAAAATGCTATTCTATTGTGAATCGAATGGATTAGTAATAAAAGTATTGGAAAACATTTCAGGAGCTTAAAATTTAATATTCTTTACTTTGCTTGGAAATAGGTTACTATCACGCTTAAATTCGATGCGGTTACGACTTGTTACCGGTAACTACGACATGTTTTAAGAATATGTTGCCTGCATGATTCCAAGCAATATTGACTTCGCAATAAGTCGATACATTTTATATTCCGTGTGTCCTATGGGGTATAAAAGCATGACATGCATAATAAAAATTTAATACATATAAGTACGGTAAGGGGTGATTTTGTCCACCAGTGTGGAGCACGACCCGATATTTACTTGCAACGGCAAATGAGAGTCTCACATTAAGATTAAAGCTATAATTATTATGGAGTTGCTCATATTCATGCAAATTTCTTTATGCGTTAATGTTCTTCTATGTATAATTTAATTTAACTGTAGGTTACTTAATTGCTTCTCTGCAAAAGCTTTCTGAGATGTTTAAAGTGTGAATGTAAGTACACCTTCTGGGATTTTATTACTGCTCTAACTTTTATTAATTTCCAAATTGGAAAAAAGGCATGTTTTTGCTTTGTAGAAAATTAGTGAAGATAACAGGATTGTTTACAATTTTTCAGCAGTTTCCAATTGATGAGTTGTATGGAATTGGAAACTGCAAAAAAATTGTAAACAATGAAATGAAAATGAAATAACGTTTCGTTTTCATTATTTAAAAAAAACCCGGTCAGCAATGGCATATCAAACCATTTCATTGTCAAAAAACCAATTTAATTTGCCGCAGAGCACCCTCAAAGATTTTTATTCCGGAACGAACAAAAATATTGAAAAATGGTACAACAACAAAGACATTGTTTCCCTCAATGGTTTGTATCTACAACGCAATCGCAGTTGCGTCGCGTTCCACATAAAAAATAAAAAAAAACCGGTGGCTTTTCAAAGGACTTTTCATACACAAAAGGATAATTTCGCTTTAGTTTCCATTATGTGCAACCGCCATTGTAGTCCGTGGTTTAAACACACCAATTTGCAAATGCGCCGCTTTTAATTTTACCTAATTGACCGTTTTACGGTGGCACCGGAGGCCCTGTGAATGTGCCACGGGCCCACGGCTAGTTTTGTCACCGCACTCAAAGGGTTTGACCGTAAAATGTAGCTCATTATAGTGCGATCCTACGTATCTCGCATTCTCCGGGATTAAGCCCAGAGGTTGAGCAACAAGTCGAAATGTTTGCTCTTGTCTATACGTATCAGACGGTCCCTTTATAGTATGTTTAGAATGTGTAATAAGACCCGTTTCTCACGAAAGGAATAATCATCTTCCATGTGTCTTTTTGAAAAGTTTCAGCACGTAAAATTCGAGCAAGTCAGTGCATTTGTCGGAGTTACACTCCAGCAGCTAATTCATGAACACAAATAAAGAATTTAAGTGACATATAGATGTAGCAATGTTACTATTCAACTGACCTTTTATCCTTTAATAAAGCCTATCATCCAGCAAATTCCAAGTCGATACTAGAAATCTCAATTATTCAAAGAAAAGGTCAAAAGCAACTTTACTATGTAATGTTAGTAAGCTTACGTGCATAGAAGGGGTCATACATACATAAGGTAGATACACCAGATGGTGATTGTGCTAACAAGTTGTGTCAACACCTAGCTTGCTTAATTAACTCGTTAGACTAAGTTAATGTTCTTGGGCGAGTCGGTAACCTGTCGCAACATATGCTAGGTCGTGATCGTCAAGTTCAATGCAGTTTTTGGTCAAATTTGTTACTTAATTACATGTGCGTTTTGCAGAAATTCTTCACATTCTTCTTTGGCTTTGTCCATGTTCATACATCGAATCTGCAGGTCATCCAGGCGTGCCGCCTGATTGTTTTTGGTACTATACGCAACTGCACTTTTACGAAAGCCATGAGGTTATGCAGCCTGTATGTATGCAGTAACTTTGAAGATTGGCATAAGGGATTTTGTTTATAAAGGCTGGTTTTCTATTTGGAGGTCCGTATTTCCGTCCGTAGAGGGGACAATGACATCAATATAATTGACACCTAATTCACCCGTCTCTTACACCGTCGCCGTTGTCACTCTAGGAAAGGACTTAGTTAGGCAATCCAATCAATCAAGTAGGCTCTCCTTGGCTGAGTTTCATAATTATACTTGTGGTTTTCGACCCTATGGGTTTAGTAACAGAAACTATAGAACGTCGAATACGATCCTTACATACCTCTTTCTACGTGCATAGTCTTTTTTTTCTCATCTTCCTGATATAGCTGTCCACTGACTGGCTAATTCTACTTCTAATACTTTCGTTTTCTTCTGGACAATTTATTTTCGTATCTCTTTCTTCTTGTCTCCTCCTTTTACTTGTACTATAAAGAAACTTACAATATTGAAAATTGGTCACTTCAGTTTGATTCTTTCAAGTTCTTCTACATGGTTGCATACACATACCTACTCACAATCACGATGACTCCCATGGGGGTTTGGTAGCAGGCCCAAAGCCCTGAAGGCACCTAAAAGCCGATATCTGCCGGCTTGCCTTCGGGAACAAGGCACTCTGCATTAGGTAGAAATTGGAAAACGTCACCTTCTATGATCCTCCATACTCAGATCGCATGGTTCCGGTTTTTTTAATTCTGTTGTAGCTGTTAGTTTAACCACCGCAGACTATGATCATTTTCAATCCGTCTAAGGTTACCTTTCGCCTCGCAGGCAAGCTTTTATTTATAACATTTCCCATATTTGCTTTAACGTTTTATCCTTATTGATGCGATGTACCCAATTTATCTATTGACTGATAATGTTATTACAGACGCCCCTCAACTTTTGCGTGGATGTTATCTGTTATAATCTGGACGCTATGCGATATTATATCCGATAGTGTAGGTTTCGGATCAATAGGATAAGCCGTTACTATAACAACCCCTTATAGATAAACATACGTTGAAACTGACTGTTCTTTTCACCTTTTAATATTTAGGATATTGATTTTGAATGTGAATTCGTTTGTTCTTTGAATTTATTGACTTTTACTCGATGACGGTAACCGTAACGTCTGCTAACTGCTTTATTTTGCGACTTTATACTGTAGATTTTTTTAGCTGTACACTAGATTGTTAGAAGTGGTTATGATTTGTTGCCAAAGCTAAGCTCTCGACTTATACCCACAACCTAATGGGATACCTTATTTATTTTTTACTGTAGAACCAGTTAGTAGGTACGGTGGAACAAGCTATTTGGTTTACAGTTTAACCTACAAATTACATTGTAAAATGTAAACCAAATAGCTTGTTCGACCGTACATACGTTCTATTGTGATATAAATCCTTTTGTTTGAATATGAGTTTTTTGAAACTGCAGCAACATTATCAATTTTAACAAAAGCTACTGTATGTCTTTTGTATCCTGAAACATGATTTAGTTCCCCTCGGTCGCGATAGAAACCACAGGCAGCAACAGCAAGTAACTATTTATATTTAGGCCGGCTCTAATCTTATTAGGAAACACACTAAAACCCAATACTAATATCCAAAGAGCATAATCGTATTATAACAAGTTTTACGTCAATACTACACCGGTAACAGGATACACACTAGATGTATGTGGTGATGTGAATGGAGATATCGATTGTATACCTAGTTGAAATTATCTAGGAGACCAGATATATAATTATATTTTTTGACCAGCTTAAGCCCGCGGCTTTACCCGCGTGAAGTTCTGTAATTATTCCACGGGATCGTACTACTGGGCGTTATAAGCTATCTGTGCTAAATTTCGTCAAAATCCGGTCAGTAGTTTTTGCGTGAAAGAGTAACAAACATTCAGACATCCATAAATTCTCACAACTTTCCCAGATAAAATATAAGTAGGATTTCTTCGAGGTTATTTTTTTCTAAAAGTTACTTAGTTTGGAGTTGGGAAACCAATTTATATTATTATTTGAAAAAGTTTTCCGTGGAAGGTTAAAAAAATCCAGAAAGTCTCTCTATTGGGTTTTACACAGATTTAAATATCGCCGTCTTTGATAACATTAAAATCTTTGGGTTTAGGTTATGTATCGGATATATAAATAAACACAATTACTTGGCTAATATTCATTGGCAAGGAGGGATTTAAGAACTAGAAAGAAATCCCGCTCACTAAACCCAACTTCTATGTTGTTTTTAAGATCACTGAAAGACTGAACGGGCTTGTGGCCTTCAAGCAATAATAAACGAAACGGCCATACTGGGATAAAAAAGAAATACGGATACCTTAAAAATACATTAGTTATATGGTATTTTTAATGTAATTTGTAGAGTCATTAATATCTTGTAACGTAGTTGCGTTGGCAAATTGTAGCCTTTAACCCCGCATTGCGGCTCGGTTTTTTTGACATTTATCATATCGTACCGGAATACCGACCCGCCTTGCCTTAATAGGCTTTTTGGAACATACCCAGGTTTCCGTTTGTTACTTTTGTACTACGGTTGGTTACGGTTAAATGTTTCTACTTACAGTTCTTTTACATACATAGTATGTAAAGGATTATGTGTGAATCAGTTTCTTTTTTTGCAAGATTTTGAAGGCAGCTTTGTCCGTCTGATTTTCAGAATGTCCCTTTCAATTTCACGTCTGTTTTTATACCTTGAATGTTTGTCAGTCAGTTGATTCTTAGGTGAAACAGGTGTAGTGCGAGCAGTTCCTAAAAAAAATGTGATTTCTACGACTCGAAATCAAAACAGATTACTATACCATTTCCTAATAGTTAGCTCAATCTTTTATTTATCACTAGCACTACATAGTATAAAACAAAGTCACTTCTCGCTGTCTGTCTTTCCTTATGTATGCTTAGATCTTTAAAACTACGCAACAGATTTTAATACGGGTTATTTTAATAGATAGAGTGATTCAAGAGGAAGGTTTATATGTATTAACATGCATAATATAGTAGAGAAATACTGATAATTTTAAAGGTTTCTAATGTGATGTCGTAAATAAACACATTTTTTTGCGCTTACATTGCAAACGCTGGCTGAACCCTACGAGATAGATACAAAATAATGTACTACAGTATTGTACACCTTAAAAAGATCTACAAAAAAAATCGTGATGGTAAATGTCTATATCTTAGGGATAACCCATAATAACCATTTTTAATGCTTTGCTTTTTACGAGAAATCATGGCTTATTTACGAAGCGATTTTAAGCAATACAGCAATTATCCTTATCCAATTCAGTACCTTTAATACATTGTGCATTTAATATAGATCAATATGGCCCTTTACAGTATAACATTTAAATGAATAATTTAGAAGATAGCACAGAATTAAAATTACGCGCGACTGAAAATATCATTCTCAGCGAAACAAATGGGGTCGCAGTGTAACAGTTGGTCACTTTTAGCATTTTCATCTTTTAAGTTTTGCGTAAAAAGTAATGCATTATTTTAAAAGCTTATTTATGGTGTATGTGTAAATCTACATAGATTATCTTCAATATCTATTTTATAACGTATTTACCCTAAACACTATTCAATTTAAATGAATATCTTAGGAGTTAAACTGTTAAAGTTGACAACCCGCGATCATGGCGCTTGCAACAGCGTCGAAATATTGGGAGCTCAAAACAATTATTTATCACGGAAGATAATTATCCCGTAAGTGACAATACAAGTTTAGTTTTAAACAGTGATAGCTTAAAACAGTATCTTAGGAGTTATCGCAACTGCCGGGGTCACGGGACTGTCTAAACAGGGTACCGGGGCCCTGGAACGCAAAGGGCAACCGAAAGAACATGGTGTCTTAGTCAATAAGTCTGTCAGTCCATTCCGCTCCACCCACGGATTATTGGAAAATAAAGGCAGTGCATTACAAAATAATTTTACAGTAAGCGCACTTCTTTTTTTGTTCTAAATTGGTCCCGAGCGAAGCCGGGGCGGGTCGCTAGTTATCTATATAAATAAAAACAACAGGCCTGACTGACTGACTGACTCATCAACGCCCAGCCTAAACCTTTAAACCGAGAAAGCTGAAATTTTGCACAGAGGTTCCCTTTATAATGTAGACAAGGAGTAATTAAGGATTTTTCGAAATTCAACCCCTAAAGGAGTTAAATAGGGGATGAAAGTTTGTATGAAAGTCCGTCAGTTTTAAAGATTTTGTGAAATTTTGTATTTAGGCTGACAATAATTGAAAAATTAATTGGTACGTGTCTCAGCGTTTTTCATAATTCCACCCCCGAAGGGTTAAAAAGGGGTAGGAAGTTGTGTATGGAAAATCGTAAGTTTTAAGGTTAGGATCTTCCAATTTTGTGTTTAGGCTGATGATTAAAAATTAATTTATACGTGTCTCAGCGTTTTTTATAATACCACCCCGAAGGGTTAAAAAGGGGAATGAAGTTGTGTATGTTAAGTCCTTAATTTTCGAAGTAAAATTCACAAAATTTATTATCTAGGCTTATGGTTGCAAGCTAACGCGACGGTGTTGTCAGAAATTCAACCCTTAAGGGGGTGAAAATGGGGTGAAAGATGAAAAGGGGGCTTTGTTTATAATTAAAGTTCTTTATATTTTAAGTCCAAATCACGGGTGTATACAGACTTTTCACGAAGCCGTCAACCAAGCATTCTGAACATCAAACTTGTAGCGTCTTCATTAATTTTATGTATTAATATTATAGGTATTACTTTAGTGAAATTAGTGTGAAATTAGTATGTAAGTATTTTAAGTTAACTGTTAAGTACCGCCGTAGTGTTTAGCCGTGTGGTATCCGGCAGAGTAGAATAGAACCAACCCATTACCCTCACGGGTGTCGTATAAGGCGACTAATGTCTGAGGCAGAACATCTTGCGCCTCCGTAGACCAGAGAATGGGCAGCAGCGTTTTCTGTTAGTCTTTCATCACTGCGATCTCCAATCCGCCTGCCAAGCGTGGAGATTACGGCAAATTCCTCCCATCATGGGAGAGGCTTGTGTCCAGCAGTGGACGTTATGGGCTGTTGTAGTTGTAGTAGTAGTTAAGTACCGCTAGCTTTAGGTTCTCACGGCAAGCCTGCAGATGTTTTATTGCAGGGTTTATGCAAAGATAACAATAGTCAATGGTAGGGCCTTGCCCAATTAGCTTATTGTTTATATTAGCTTTAAGAATTTAGAGTAATAGCCTTTGATATTTTTGCTTTTGAGTCACCAAACCTTGTCAGCTTTGTCTGTTTGACATGTTGGTATGCATCTCCTTGAAAAGTCGGCAACACGGGTAATATGTCGGTGAGCTCTTCCATTGCTTCCGTGTCTAGAGCGCGTACAACGCATTCAGTTTTTAAACTTACTCCATCACTAAGCAAATCAAGTACGGTGAAAAATCAGACTTTTTGGTAGGACTCAATGTAACGCACTTAAAACATTGTGCTGATGAATGGATTAAATAGTGCAGGAGTCGTGTTTTAAGTAAAATCATACATTAAAATATGTATTAAAAAAAAACTTGTGAAAAAGTTGGAACTTTGACCCCCAATATCTCCGTTACTAGAAGGTTCCCAGAATGGTCTTGAATAAAAAGAACAAGTACCTTTTGGCTTCGTTAAGAATCTATTTACACCCTTTAGGTAAGCAACACAACGTAATTCGTTGTTTTTTTTTCAACCCACAGGGGGTGAAAAAAGGGCATGAAGTTTTGTATCGAAGTGGTTCATTTGCTAAATGAGAAACCCAATCTCCATAGAAACTTGGGCCTGGCGTTACAGGGCTAGAATTTTTCCATAAATTAGAGCATTTGGGAAGGTTTCACGAGCCCAATTTTCACATCTCCCAGCAATGGCCAAATTTGTAAATTCAGACAATGTTTACATTTTAGGTTATTTTACTATTTCAGTTATTGTGATAGTTTCTAATTAGTTTTTAAAAGAGTTACTTATTGCTGGTTTTCTTAGAATGTGATCTTATATAATACGTAGTTTGAAAATGACCCTTTTATTAATAGAGATATTTTAACGAAATTGGTGCCAAAAGGTAGGTATATATTTAAAACCAATATAGCACAGAAGGAAATATATTGAAAATTGTTTCATCCAGATTATATTTTTAAACATCATAATGTTCGAGGACTTTTTTTTTTCACTGTAATTTTTATTGGCACCGAGGGTTGACAGAACTTCAAGCTCTTATCCAGTAGAGTAGGTACCTAAAGTAGTTTTAGGAATTTGCAGAATTAGTGTTGCTGTTGACAATCGATCATTTGACTGGTAAATCAGCAGTTAACAGTTTTAAACTTAGAACAGGGGGCCAGTTCTAAGTTTAAAACTGCTTATTTTCTACACTTGGCCATTGTAATTGAGGCTAAGATTTAAATGGGTTCATTAAGCAGAGTAGTACATTTTTTTGCCATGTACATACCTATCTGATTCGTGTAACGTGTAAGTATAAAATTAATATAAGTTCACGTGTACCGTTTCTAACTTTTCATAGAATGAAGCGATTGGGATGAAACAAAAATTAAATGATACTCCAACTTATACACAATATTTATTTAATTATGATCACGGACAAAGTATTATATTATCTGTGACGGACACGAAGTCAGAAGGCGCAGGGCGGCGCGCGCGGCGGCGGCGCGGTTACGCACCGGGCTAGATTGGTGCGTTACCGCGTTATATCACAAAGATTACTAATTATCCCAGAAGTAAGATCCCGTGGGCAATTTCCAAACACCACGCGGGCGAAGCCGCGGGCAAAGCTAGTTACTAATATAGACAGAATTGTGTATTCCACCGATACCAGTTTTTCCAGGTAAATGGTAAAACTGGTAAGTATCGCATAACTAGTGCTTTTTAAAACATAAAACCATATGAAAGCTGAAATAAATTCTAGGAAGCTTTCAGATTTTGTTTATTATTATTTTTGAATACTGGAATACTCAATTATGCTTTACTTTCATTATGTATAATTGGACGAGTCCAGTTTCTCTTGTGTAATTCAATTAAATAATTGCGAATGAAAAGTTAGACAGGCGGGGGAACAGTTGCAATATGGCGACACAACGAAAACGAAAAAACGAATACCATATCTATTGAACAGTCTGCCGGCGTGCATAAGGAGTGAAACAAATAAAAATAGATTTAGAAGTAAATTAAAAATATATTATTTAGATATATTTTAAGTGTAAGTTTTAAATATTTGAGTACGAAGTATGAATGTCTAGAGACTCATAGACCCCACAGTCAAACTATTGCAACGCTGCAACGGTTTTGTGGGGCTTAGTTGATATGATTACTTACTACTTTGGAATAAAAATAAATAAATAATATATAAACACAGCAGACACGAAAAATTACTTCAATTTTATAAAATAAACAAAATATACATAAATATCTCATAAGTTCAGTTGGTACTTTCGACTCGTTAGGTAAACCCCGAAGAAAGGGCTTTCTTAAGCTCGGAAATTAATAGGCTGTTACGAACTAACAAAGTCTGAAGTCTAGGAAACTCCACGGTGAACGGTGAAGCGCGAAAGTAGAAATATTTCTCCCTCCACCATTGTCCTGCGGTTTACTTTTTATAGTCTTGTATAAATTATCAAAATATTTTCTTCTACAGTTTTCCTAAGAATTTAATTATAAGTACGTCGTATAAAAATAGGTAAAATGGATATTTAAACGTCCGACTGGAATTTATCGTCGCGAAAACATCTGATACGTTGAAAGTTTTCCTGGAAAATTCTAACCTGTTAACAAGTGTTTATACTTTTTTTTTTTTCGGTTTGGAAATCATCAAATAACTTCTCCTGCTCTGGGCGAAGCAGGAGGGATTGTCGAACTTTTACTGGCTAAAACCCATCCATGTTCCTTCATCGCCCTTGTGTTCCGGGGCCACGGTATCTCTTTCGAACAGTCCCGCAACCCCAGCAAAGTGTTTATACTTTGTGTTTATAATATAATAATAATAATCATTTTATTATCAGGCAACTAAGGCCCATAGGTAAAATACACAAAATAATAATTAACAGTAATAACATACTAATACATATTTTTAACTATACGGGACTAAAACTATACACGCAACGTTGTCGGCGTCGTGTTTCGCTGCGTGGTGTCGCGTAACCGCCCTCGGAAACGTCGGTATACGACACCCTTCGGCCAAAAGTCCTCCTTCATGCAGGTCTGTAGATGGTGGGTTGGAACTCGTACCACGAATGACTTAAAGTTGATGTTGTGGCGCGATTCCAACCTTTCGACCCTCAGAGTCCAGTTGGTCTTCACTTTCAAATACTGCACCACTTCCTCAGTTGTAGTGGAGTGATGCAGACGTGAAATGTACAGCTGCGTCGTAGGCACAGCAGGACGCAGCAGCATGTTGGGTCCACTCGGTTCGGTACCGCACAGGTTACGAGGACAGGGCTTCTTCTTCTTCCTCCTTTCCACTTTAGTGAAGCCCTCCTCATCAACTTGGCTCGTTCTTGGCACGGAGCTACGGACCGCAGCCAGGGCTGGTTGAGCGCCCATTTTCAATTTTTCCCCTTTCCTGGTTTGTCGCATAGGCTGCGACGCATCAGTTTTACCGCTGGTGACAATAGCAGCATAGGCACGTTTTGGGGTCGACATTCCTACGCGTGACGTATCCGCAGCCGGTGTTGTGGCGCGGGCGACGACGGCGGCGAGCGGCGCTTGCTCAGCGCTATCGGCAGCTGGTGACGCACTTGTGTTCGCCGATTCAAAACTGCCGATGGTTGCATTTTGCGCCCCTCGACCTTTGAGGCCTCAGGTGACCCAATTTCCGAACCCACGTTGCGCAATAATGCTATTTCCGCACGTAGTTCAGTATTAGTTTTTTCTGAAACCTCCATTCTGGACTGCATCCTTGTCATCTCCGCTTTCAAGGTAGTGATGTCCTTTAGCAGCCGCGTAACGTCGACGTGATCGAAAGTGACGGGAGGCAGTTTACTTAGCTCCTTCGCCACGAAATCTGGCACGTCGTCCGGGTCAGTCTTCTTCAACATATCGATGATATCTTGAAGGCTTGTTTATACTAAACAGTGATAGTCTAGTGGTGTGACCGTCGGATTGCCAAGCCATAGATATCGAGTTCGAACCAAACACAAACACAGCTCATTTTACGGATTCATGTGCGCGTATTGTTTAATTATTACTTGCTTCGATGCAGGACAAGATCGTAAGGAAACCAGCATGCCTGAGAGATATTTCTCGACGATGAAAAGCCAAGTCAGAGGCCCATGGGTGGCGTAAAAACTGTCAAGCCAAGTCAGAGGCCCATCGGCGTCATAAAAACTGTGACACCAGGTTAGGCACTAACCACACGATTAAAAAGAAGAAATGTTTATACTTAACACTTTCCAATTCTGACGTTTTCAATTTAATTTATGTCCGTTGTAATCAGCAATAAGAGCCTAAAAAGGTAGTACCTATTCATCATTTTTAAAACGAAATCAAGAAGTTAAAACTGTGCGACACAAGAAAGTTGTCTCCCCTTTGTAACTCCACAACAATTTAGATTACTGAATTCACTTGTCATAAGCCCAACTGACGCCTCATAATAAAGCAACCATAGCTTTCTGTTTTTCTTTAATTTCGGGATCAGCGCGGATTCCAAAACAATATTATTTTGAAGACCAGGATTGCAACTTCCAGTCGCGTTGAGTATTTTTATTGTGAAAAAAACGAATTTATAATATTAATATTGCGACTTTTATGCGCAGGGTATAGTCTAGACTGAAAGCACGCCACTTATTCGCTTGATTCTAGAATAATGGTCTGGTGTGGGGTGACGACAGTTCGTGTGTTTGAAACACCATTTGTGTTTGCCACCACGAGTGCTTTTGGAATTTGGGAGCTTGTGCCACGTCGTAGCATCGGCGTACTCCAAATATCACTACGCTTGCTAGTAACTCTCTTGTAATAGCTTTGTTCTTTTTTTATTAAAGCCAAAATATATTTTTGTGTTTTCACTAAAATAAAGTATAAAAGTATATTGTAGTGTGGAAGTTTTGAGTATGAATGTGGACGGGTATAAGAGTAGAGGAAGACCAAAGCAGCGATGGATGGATTGTGTAAATAATGATATGGCAATAAAGAAGGTGTCTGATGAGATGACGAGTATTAGAGAAGTATGGAAGACGAAACATGCTACACCGACCCCAAATGAATTGGGATAAGGTCAAAATAATGATGATGACTAAAAGTAAAGTCATGTTCTGAGGATCTCGAAAAAAAAAGCGTAAACTTGTAGCTAGTCTGAACAGAGCCTAATGCTACTTACATTACTACCATCACTTTACGAAATTAGGTTACGGTTAAGTTAGTAGCAAAAAGCGTAATTTAAATTGAAATATTCCGTTTTATTCGCACTTTGTGACTTCAGACTTCACTGCAACTAACTTCAACCTGCGGCCGCGACCGGGAATTAAATAGACACTTTGTTAGTACTAACTGAAGCAGTAAACGTTACTGTAGATACTGCTAGCGTAGCTTTCATTTTATCTTGAGCCAGATGATCATGTTTGCTTTTTTTCCTTTCATTTTATCTTGAGCCAGATGATCATGTTTGCTTTTTTTCCTTTCATTTTATCTTGAGCCAGATGATCATGTTTGCTTTTTTTCCTTTCATTTTATCTTGAGCCAGATGATCATGTTTGCTTTTTTTCCTTTCATTTTATCTTGAGCCAGATGATCATGTTTGCTTTTTTTCCTTTTTTTACTGCCTAGATGGTCTAGGCATCTTGTGATCGAAGCGCGACTGCCGAGCATGTGGTCCTGGACGCGATTCCCAGGGCAGGCAAAGTGTTATTGAGTTTTACATCACGAATTTTTTAGCAGACCCCGAGTCTGTATTTGGGCCCGGTTGATGGCTGTAGGCTCGCCCCCTATGACTTCGGACTTAAACTTAACTGGCGAAATGTGGGTGTACTAGTTGGGTACACCTCTGCCAACATTTTAGTAAATAGGTACCTAATCAAATTGCAATTCCAACAAAACAGATCTTTATGTACGGTCGAACAAGCTATTTGGTTTACAGTTTAACCAGCAATATACATTGTAAAATGTAAGCCAAATAGCTTGTTCGACCGTACATCTATACGTATAATCGGTTCTCCAAATTTTCCCTAGTTGATAAACAAAACAAGAATTATTTCGAAGCAAGCACAGCCTTGTAATGGGTGTTAAAATAATGTTTCCCCAAGAAACAGTGTTGCCAACATTAATAAAATTCCTCAGTCAAGCAACGCGAAACTTTTTTTTTTCTCTAGTTTCCTCTGAGCAACTTGGAGAATTTTTTCTCCCCAAGTTAATAAACGCAAGAAGAATTTAATAAAAGCGTCATATTTTGTGTATCACTTTTTTGTTTCGCACGAGATAAGAATATTGTGTAGGGGCTGGACTAGTGGAATTGGGGATTTAATTGTCTCGGAGTCAGCCTCGCAGGAAAACGAAAAACAAATAGTTAAAAGAAATTTAAAAGTGGTGCGAGCATGCAGTATTGTATATTTTAGTGAGTCACCTGGGGCTGTGTCGTGTGATCATAAACAAAACAGTTTTTTGAATACAATAGATGATGATATGTATTTAATCATACTTAAAGAAAATCATTTTTTTTTTACAAATAACTCAAAACAATTGAACAAAATGAGCCATTCAGATCTTAAAATTATTGTGATACATGTATTGTGTTCGAAATAATTGATATTATTATGAAATATAATGACGTTACATAAACAAATTAGCGTGTACTAATTGCCCATTATCAGAACTGAAAGATACAAATGCTTGATAAGCTGCGAGGTTGAATCATAAATTCAATGAATTTATTTATTGTTTTGGTATGTACATAAACGAATAATATTAATTTTGTAACGACTTTTAAAGGCTTAATTAACTAAGTACTCGTACAAATAATAATTAAGTACTCAAGTCGTGTTTTTATTACTTCAAAAGCTTTTCAGAGCTTTCCCCAGATTTGTCAAAGCTCCGGCTTCGCTATTTGAAAAAAAAAAAATAGGTATGAATGAGCACAAATAGGAGATTTGAGTTAATAGGACATTAACATTCGTATAACAGTCTACAATAATTTGAATTTACAAAGAGCTGTGTCCGTCTTTTGGCGTGAACGTCGCTCGTCTAACGGGGATCACATTCGAGAAACTTTTGAAAGCCGGTAAGCCTCGGCTCGCTACGAACGAAATCACAGCCTACTAAAGTATATTTCACCCTTTTGACGACACATTATGTACATTTGCAGCACGTAACGACACGGGCACGGCTCACAATTTCCATTAAGGCGCGCCGTAATAAGAACAGCGTAAATTTTAAACGGAACATTCAAAATTCGTCTGTAAGCTCTTGTTGACTGAGTTGAATTCTGGTTGGGGTTTGTACGCGTTTGTATCCTAAGCACACTGTACTGAAGCCGCGCCCCGTGTAACACATATCGAATTAGCAAAAGGACGGTATCTTACTGCAATTAGCTTCAGCATATTAGGAGTGCCCAATTGTCCTCTGTACCTTTTTGGTGTATCAGTGTGTCCAAAAATTGAGGGGACTAATTTGGGTTGTGTCTATGTCATGCACGACTTCCTGTTTTTTGATGACTAGTTACACACACACATAAATATGTGTGTGTGTGGTATTCTGTATAATGTATGTTGATGTTCATGCTCTGATACCTCGCTGCAGTCAAATTAAAGCTGATCATAAGTGGGTAAAAGAGGAACGTTTTAAGTACTGTTGACAAGTTGTTTCTTTTGTTACAAAAGGACTTGGCCGTGTTTTTTTCTTTTAGACGAAAATCCACTTTATGTTCCAATTTATTTATATGCTATTGGCCAATTCGGCTTTTGTTTTTCCGTAGCATCAGCATGTGGCGATTAGCACCATTCACCTACCTAGCTAGTTCTGAGGATCAAAAGTATTTTTTTTAATATTTTGATGCAACAGAATTCGAAATAAAAATAGAAACAACTTATTATTAAAAACTTTCAGGGTTTAAAAAGTTTCAGAATGTGTGTTTTGAAATTGTTTTTTTTTTGTTTTATTTTGACTTTGCTTGTCAGAGATTGAGTAACTTTTCCCGCATTTTAAATTATACGTCTTTATTTTATGAAAGCACATTTAACGAGTTTGACTTATGTTTTTTGTATAGAAGCGAAGTTCCTTTATTAAGTAATAGGTTTCGGGGATGATATTGAATCTTTTTCTCTATTGTCACTAAATAAAAAATATGTTAATACTAGTCTAAAATATAGAACGTGGAGCTTGGCACAAGCAAAGAGAGGCCTATACCCAGCAGAGGTGAAGTCGGGCTGTGGATATGAGTACAAAATGACTAAGTTATGTATCTTTGGCATGTAGCGACAATGCAGTAGTGGAACTCTTGTGACCGAATGATGATGATTCTATGAACCTAAATCCCAACAATGATATCCAAACCCCCGAAAAATTGCTTAAAAAAATTCAAATTGACTCTCCCTTAAGTGGATATATTAGTAACGAATTAAGCCGGTATCTGTTTACCCGCCGAGGCACCGACGAGTGTAATTATTTATTAAAATTGTTGCCATACTCGACGCGAGTTGCGACCGTTTCGCTTGGTATTAGCTGCTGTGAAATTCTCCGGATGAAATGTAGGAGGTCCATTCATCCGGCCCCGTTTTGAGGATGAGATTTTTATTTTACCCACTGAATTATGTATTATGTTTATTACAATGTTAATGTTAATATGCATACGCGGGAAAGTTGTGTGTAACATCTGCGTAGGGTGTGAATTTATTCAAAGCTGTTTTTCTTCTACAGGGCTTTTTAATTTGTTTAAATTTAAACAGGTCCGGCGAAGTGTTATTGGGTTCTTTCATCTGGAATTTCAATAGCAATTTGGAGTCTGGATTTGTGTCCAGCTGATGGCAATAGGTTCTCTACTTATTATGTACAGTCGTGGTCTTTTCTGCCTGATCAGTTAAACATTTTTTCGCTTATATCATGCGGAGGCTCCGAGCCACGCCCCCTGAAAGTTTAGGCTTATTAGGAAAGCGTCAATTTGGCGCGCAAAATAACAATAACTCTCGTTTGGCGTGCGTCTTCAGTGCGCTCGGCCGATCGGTATTGTCTTTCATTCATTATTTCTATACAAAGTCAACGGGGCGGGGCTAGGAAGCGTTTCTATGTTGCGAGTTCAAGCAAAAATTAGCTTAGTGGTGATCAGGCGGGAGTGTCCATGATAGTACCTGCATGAGTCTTAAACATAATTTGCGCAATGTGGGTGTACCAAAGGCAATCTCTGACTACCTTTAGGGGATGACCAGATGTGTAAAGTAAGACCAGAAAAAGCAATATTTCGTCCAGGATTTAGAACTTTTTGAAAATTTCAGCTGTCATTATTATTATCTAGGATTTTTGCAGACAGTTTTAATTTGCATTGGTGCTCGTCTGTTGGTTATGGTAAACTAAAATGGCGTGGCAAAAATGGAAATAGCAACTCCAATCCTGTTTTCATTCAATATCTAGATCGAAAATATGAAAATCTTCTTTAAGAATTTCTGTGCTCTAGTTTGTTTTTTAAACCAGGATGATGCTTATAAAAGAAAATGCTTACCTATGTGTCTCCATATATGAAGATATTTTATATGTGAACCAATGTGTTTCTTGGAAAATCTAGAAAATATTAGTCTAGGATGTGTTTGAAAGGACCAGTGTGTTCTTCTTAAGCCGTGTGGTATCCGGCAGAGTAGAATAGAACCAACCCATTACACTCACGGGTGTCGTATAAGGCGACTAATGTCTGAGGCAGAACACCTTGCGCCTCCGTAGACCAGAGAATGGGCAGCAGCGTTTTCTGTTCGTTTTTCATCACTGCGATCTCCAATCCGCCTGCCAAGCGTGGAGATTACGGGAAATTCCTCCCATCATGGGAGAGGCTTATGTCCAGCAGTGGACGTTATGGGCTGTTGTTGTTGTTGTTGTTGTGTGTTCTTCAAGTTTGTAATACTTCCACGGGAAATGTCTATTTCTGTTTTCTATTCCTACATATTATAAATAAAAAATCGCTTGTAGTCTTAGTCTGTGTGACCTCGTTCTCTTCCTAGGGTTTTGCATTGGATTTTGATGTGTAACACGTCAAAGTGATGACGATTGTATTCTGTAATTTACTAATTGATTGAAGTTAGAACAGTCAAAAGCTAGAATTCTTACCTTTGCTTTCTTTGACGGTTCTGACTTCGTTTAAATTCTTGTCTATTACATAAGTATAAATGTTTGCATAAATTACTTAACCTCAAGTAATTACTTAGACTTGACTATAGATACGGGTGTTAGTATTGTAGTAAGTAATGTAATCATTTACATTGTTTGTATAGCCACATAAACTACCAAACGCCGAGTGCTTCGCTCGGTATTCTTGGTAGTCACCTAGATCCAGGCTTTAAGGAGTGACAGTATGAAATGTGGGAATGTTTGCTTAGCGTAGCCTATAATATCTAGATACGTCTTCAGTTTGGTTGTGTAGTTCTTGGTAAAGCTATCAATGCATGTATATTGTCTAGTGGCAGTACTTCCATGCAAGGCTAAAAGCTTGGCTTGGCCTTTTATCTCTTCATGATGTTACGGTTAATGAAGAGTCTGCTTGACTTATGAGTTTGCTGTATTGTTGGCCTTTAGGCACGACACTGATTGATCAGAGGGTAGGCAGGATTTTAGGAATTTTCCTGATTTTATTCATTGCTGCGGACGTTAGGACCAAGTTATGTTTAAAAACCATAAAAGATGTCGAAGTTGTCGTGCTGTCGAACTACACCAATGCAGGGAATGATGAAGTCAAATAGAAGTAAAGTTTTTTTTAGTATTCTTTATTCAAAGATACTGTTTTGTGATAGTTTGTACCAACTTGTAAGCGAACAACATAACGCTGTAATCACGAAACCGCTAACTGTACTGATTATGTGTGTACCTGCGAAGTACGGTACAGAATGCACATTTATGGGCCAACCTGTTACACCAGCTCTTAAAATTTAATTACAGCTAATTATACAGGATGTTTAACTGCTTCGATGGCTTAGTGGTCGCAAGTACGATTCCTAAGTCGGGCGGGCATAAAGTTATTGTGTTTTTATATCGGGAATTACTACGAAGCAGCTACGGAGTTTGGATTATTGCCCGATTGATGGCAATAGGATCGTCCCCTCGACATTCCGCCAGTTATGTTTAAGTCTCATACTTAAACATAACTGGCGGAATGTGTTGTATTGTGTGTTACACCTCTACTTAGGTAGAGGTAGAGGATCCTTCGAGGATTACTGGCGTTATGTTATGATGGCTTGTTACTATGAGACAGTGTCAAAGTATTCAACGTTATGGTCACCATACACAAAGCCCAGACCACAATATTCCAGTGTCACGTCGTTTTGGGTGACAGAATATTTCAACAAGTTCATTAAAGCTTGCTTTGGTTTTCGAATGTTTTAGATCCCACATTTTAGAGTATTGGCAACTCTGTCAAATGTCAGTTTTGTTGCTGTTAGGTTGGTGGTATTAATTAATATTATTTGTATTTTCAGTTCTATTTATGGGATCTTGCGCTAATGACTTGTTTAGAGTTTACACTCCGTAGGTAGTATATCAATGTACTTATGGGTTTTAGAAACCATTGAAAGAGTAAAATAATGTAACTTATGTTTAAATAATTATATTTGAGCATTAGAATTTCGATGTTAGGGTGGGATTATACCTAAGTATCAATAAACGGATTCGAATCAGAAATCAAAATTAGAACCATTATTAGCCCTCAATCTCTTACACGTGCGAACTAAGAGGAGTAATATGTAAACAATCAACTGTTTACCAGTATTGTGTCCCAGAGCTTTTCATAGGCCTCCCATTTTTCCTTCCAAACTTCTTTGTCATATACGATCTAAAATACCACATGAGTAAAAAAACAACATTAAAACGCTTTAGTATACCCATCATGAACTTTGTTGAAAATCGCCTGAATTATATATTACATACTCTCTCTACGAAATACCAGCATAGCGCTCCATGTAGAGCGGAGGCCTTAAATTTAATCTCTTAGTAGAGAACATCACATAAACGCAAGGAAAAGTAAAAGCCCTTAAATAAGAGAATGAAAAACGAGCAAGAAGCTCACACGATAAGCGCTTTAATCTGCTTAAGTGTTGCTACTGATGTTTATACAATACGTAGACATATGTAGTTCAGGAAACATGACAGTTAAGCTTTTAAATATATTGCTGTCTTCATGTGCCTAGATTTTTCCCAGGAGTGTGCCTTTCTGTTTTTTGCCACTATTTTACAAATAGAGCAAAGGCTATCTATCTGACCTCTATCTAGGCCTTTCAATGTGAAGATTGAGCAGGAATACTTTAGTGACAGCTTGATCTCGTGAATCAGAAATATTTCTATGTTTAAGTGTGCAATGTCTGTGTTGTTTCTACACAATACCGTTTATTTACATAGTGGACTAATAGATAGGATTTTTGAATAGGTAATATTGAAAAATGTTAATTAATATATAAGTACATTAGCCAATGAACATTTGTTGAATTTATTAATATACAATGCTTATATTTATAAATCTCTGCCAATTTTTTTTTATCATGTTTGTTTTGGATCAATGCATGTTAATCAGCAATGTTTGTGAATTTTCTTCTTGTCTGTCTATCTGACCTCTACATCCCATCTCAGTAACTGGTTAATAATATTCCGTGGTATGACTGGTTATCGGATTTTCGGGATTGTGACTATCTGTAACAACTATTTAAAGTATTGCTTGATATAGTTCGCAGAATATTTAGTAAGCTTACAAAGTACACCTCTGCCTTATCTTCCGGGGATTACAGGTGTGATGTTATGCTTATCAAGTCAAATTGGTCAACCAATCCTTCCAACAGGTATTAGGTTGCCCAGAAAATGTGTTGTGGAGGTCAGATAGAGGTCATGTTAAATGCTGCTCAGCTGCATCTGTAAAACTGGAAGTTGTATTCAATATATAGTTCAGAAAAGACTGGGCAAATGATGACGATTTTAATGATGAAGAATAATTCAGAAGCATCCTATAGAATGATCACTTGACCATTCTGCAGATTTGTCATTACGAGTGTGAAGTATGTGAGCCCAAGGACCAATATTAGTAACATCAAAAACAACGCTAATAATGTTAACTTAACAAATACCGTTTATTTCCCGTTAAGCATTACACAACAACGTAATCACGGCAGCTATCGTGCTGGCGTATCAAAAATTCAATTATAAAATTCGCCATATCCCGTTTGCGCATTGCAAAATTTACTGAATGCCAACAATTTGGCTAGGTAACCTAGGTGCATTACATTAATTTCTAGCTGAAAGCTGGGGCATTAATTTGCGTCTGCCTCCACAGGGAAACCGCAAAATACTAGTACCGTACTTCCGGTGCTATTCATAATAAAACCGTAGCTACCCGCTAAGTGCTTCAACATCTGGGCGCAACGAAATACTATTATGATGACAAAGACCGTGAAATACTACCACTGTTAACGCAGCCTTACTGATAAATACGGTATATTTTTAAATAAAATTGTTCGACATCGGAACACTAATGGTTTTATATGAGCTTCAAATAAATTGTAGATGTTTTCGGATATTTATATAAAACCCGTTTTTGCTGGTTATCAAATTCATCGTACTTCTAGTTCCTGCTTAATGGCTATAAATACAGGGTGACTGGATCTGGATCTGCCACAGCGAAATTCGCATATAGAGAAGGTCATTTGCTAATTATTAGACCTTACTTTCAAAGTTTTTTTTTGTTTTAAATAAGCATAGGTACTATCTTATTTTTTAACCCTAGTTTGAGGGAAGTTCCGAGGTATTTTAATCACCAATGTTTATGAGTACCAACAAATAATAACAAAACTACTAAAATAATGCAAAAAAGGTAATGAAAGCTTGAAGATAAAATTTTAGAAAAATCGCAATAAAGTATAAAAAATTACATATTACCTAAACTATAAAACTTTAGTTAGGGAAAGTAAGGATTCAGTCAATGATTAGTAAATGACCTCCTCTATAGGTATGCGAATTTGCTATGGCGAGTCCAGATCCAGTCACCGTACATATATTGTTTTAGGATAGAATAGAATATTCTTTATAATGTACACCATACAACTAAGATTCATAAAAGAACAGGGTGGCACAATGGGCGGTCTTATCACGAAAAGCGATCTTTTCAGGACAACCTTTGGATGGATTACAGGAAGACGGAGAGACAATACTATTCACAACAATAACGAAAATAGTGATATAGTTAGATAAGTAAAAGTAACCATTATCGAAATTAAATATATTGCTGTTTTGAATTCTTCACAATATTTTCTGGCACTTTTCTTTTTTTATTACAAGCGCGAGTAATTTAGAAAGACCATTTTGGAGGAAATTCTAGTAAGTTTGAAAAATCTTTAACACCACGATTAATATAAAGATTTTTCAAACTTGCTAGAATTTCCGCCAAAATGGTCTTTCTAAATTACTCGCGCTGCGTAATATGGGTTAAAATAAAATATATTAGAAAACTTAGCCTGGTAACTTCAAGGTTTCCCTTTACGTGTGAGGGGAAAGGATGAACGAATATGTAAATTAAAAATGTAAAATATTTTGAGATTTTAAGAACTTCAAGGTACATACATGGTTTTAGTACCAGGGCTTATTATTGCTTCGCCACCTTTGTTGGCACTCTAGGATGGAGCTTTTTTCAGCCAAAGTTTTGATGGTAAGCAAATAAGATTGTCATCTGCCTAGCCTTTTCCCAAGCAAATAAGACTAGTTAAACCTAAAGCCATACTTATTTACTTAATAAAATATTACAAATGCGAAAGTTTGAATGGATGGATATATGCGTTACTCAATTAGGTTCAGAACGGCATAATGGATCTATTATTCAACATTAAATTTGGTAGAGAGATAGTTTAAAGTCTGGAAGCACATAGGCTTTACTTTCTTTTTATCCCGGAAAATCCACGCGAATGAAGTCGCGGGCAACTGCAAGTAAAATATACATTGACACAACAATATTCTTTTGACGATAGCACTGTCATACTCACAATACTTAAATTAACAGAGCTACTCTTTGTCCAATTAAATCGAGCCTCAAAAAACAACTTTGCCAAGCGTCACTGAAACCACATTGAAAGTAAAACTACAGCAAAAAAGCGATGGCAAAAGCAAATCGGTTCACAATCCTATTATAAATTAACGTATTTAACTTCCATAGCAGACCGCGCTTATTACTTCAGTACATTAGTCGCCAAACTCGAAAGCCTTTGCTTCTTTTGCTCTTTAATAAAAAACGGCGATGCTCAACGGAACGCGGCATGTTTTTCTGGAAGAATATAATTTATTACTTTTGCTGCTTCAGCCACGAATGCCGTGGAAAAACTTGTAAAGTCTATCACTTTACGTAATGTTTGATAAACTGATGGCAATGTTTGAAAAGTTATATAGGTGGTATTTAGAGGAGTGAATTCATTTGATTTGATTAAGATGGGCTTTTTGTGTGAGTTTTGACATTGCACTTTCATCAAAATTTCATTTAGGATTAAGATATGTTATCACTAGTACTAAGCGCAAATGTCCAAGAGGTAAAATTAAGAAAACAAAAATATGGAAAAATCAAATCACTAAATATCTCTAGAAATGAAAAAGTAATGAGATTTAAAAAATGCGCCTGCAATTAGGTATAGTGACGTCACTTTACTTATTCTTATGCTTTATTTATTCTTAATGTGTGGCTAACGAAACAAACCCAAAAGAAGTTAGACAAGTTAGTACTTTCTTGGAAAGCTAAACGTCTAATGCTGTATATTTGTCAATTTTTTATTTTATTTTAATCTTTATTTTAATTCAATTTAGGATATAATGTTATTAACGTCATGAAACTTCTCCATTGCGAAGCCACAGCAATAAAGCATCAACGATATTTTGGAATCGCAATTAACGCTCCATTTCTACAAAAATACAAACGGTGCTTATTGGCGGAAATTATGTTAAATGAATATTAAATGGTTGTAACGTTGCAAATGTTGAAAAATTATGCATCTATTTTATTTCATTCAGGTAAAAAGTTCCACTTATTTAGGTAGAATTAATAAATAATGATATTAATTGTCCATGAGCTTTTTTTTCTTTTTCTGTAAAACCTTTTTCATGAAAAAGCTATTTAAAAGTTTTAGTTATTGCTTACAAAGTCTTTTGACGTACTAAGTAGAAATAGGTAACGCATATATAGTTGTTTTTTTTTCAGTAAAGAGCTTCATCGTGTTATCTTCTTTTCTGGATTCAAGTGTTTGAACAGCGTCTTTGAAAAACCGATGCATTGACTTCTGGGTTTCATCTTACGTGAACTTGACCTGCAATTTATAAGCAGCTATAATTAATAGTTAGAGGTTACTGCGTACACGTGTTGGACCATCTACCAATCCCATCACTTAAGCAAATTAAAAAGTCGATGTAAATTGACCTTAAGGTACTTACTTTTACAGACTTTCGTTTTCACTAACACGAGGCGACAGATAAAGCTTCAATTGAAACACAATTGGAACTCCAACCCTCAGCTAAGTGCTTAGAGTTAAAACTCCAACAGTGCAATGATATTTAGGTATTGGTCTCTTAGTGGACATGGACTTAAGTTGTATAGATGTTTATAAAGCTACCTTGCAAAACGTATCAAAAGGCAGTTAATGGATTAACCTCATTCGAGTACGAATACAGGATTCCATCTCGGAACTTAACCACACGATCTCATAGTTCTATTGATAAACAAGAGGTCCATCAGAGTAGTTTCTAATCCTACCGTTGGTATCGAATGATTCTGAATAGGTATGGTCCTGTATTGTTAACATCGAATAGTTCGGTATAGAGATAGTCCTGTACGGCCGACTCGCGACGCGACGGTAGGAAAAGGTCCAGTGAGGTGTGTGATTGACTTGCGACTGTTATGGCAAAGTAGTAGTGTGTTTAGGTGTTTATTAGATAATCTTATGCTGATGTAACTTAAAGTACTTTAATGTATGATAAAATGTTAAAACTCGCCATTATTGTTAGTCAGGTAATCACGATCCTGGAGCAAAGTTTCTTAAACTACGAGTAGTAAAATTAAAGCAGATGAGGACAATCTTAAATGTAATCTTTAAAAGCTTCTGTACGGTAGCAATATTATTAATTCTTATTAGTCCTCTAAAAAGAAAAGAGCAGAGCACATGGAAGGAATTGGGGGAGGCGTTTGCCCAGCAGTGGTACAGAAAAGGCAAATAAAGAAAATAGCACTATTTCGTTGACATCGATGGTTCGGTTTAGAGAAAGCCTTGTACGGCTGACGGAAGGAAAAGGTCCAGTGAGGTGTGATCAGGTGTGTGATTGACTTGACGACTGTTACAGTCTTGTGTTTGTGTGTTTATTAGTTGATGTTACATTGGTGTTACTAAATAAACAATTTACTTTTGATTGATTAGTAGAAACTATACTTCTTAAGCAATGATGGTACTGGAATAAAGACTCCCAAGCTGGTAAAATAAAATCAGATTTATGCATAATCTTAATTTGATAGTTTTATTGAAAAAAGGAAGTAATATTGTTAATTCCAGTTATTTAGTACTTTGCTGGCTCTTTTTCTTAAAGTTCAATAAATTCAGTTTTTTTACAGCTTTACTTTTTTTTGGTCCTTCGAGCCGGATGGTCCATTGAGAACTTTTGAAGGCTCCAATTCAACTAATATCCTTCACAAGTGGTTCATCAAATTAGCTAAAATCATCGATTTTGGTCACAGACACAAAACTTTACAAATTTTGGTTTGTCTACTGCAAGTCTCATAACCGCTCATTTTCACTTCAGTCTATCCTGTGTCGTTATACAAGGGGTCCATCAAACATGACCTAATCTATCCATTGAGCTTGAAGTGTGGTCGAACCCTTATAGAGTCATAAGAATTCAGTGAGAGGGAAAATTGTTAGTAAGGTGTTCGATTGAATGACCGAGTCGAAGGAGTAACTATATGTAGACCGTACTATAGCAATGGAACGCTTGGATGTTTAAACCCAAGATGTTATTGCCTTCCTGGCTTTACCGCAGCTCATCAAAAATTTAGATTCAGGAGTCAAGTACGAATTGGGAATAGGCTAGGTTGGCATTCATAGTTGTTGCAGTAAAGAGGATGTCTAACTGTTAGGGAGGATGAAAACAGAATAACTTAAATTGTTTGAGGTTTTGAAAGTAGTTTAAAGCACAGCTGCTTAATATTTTGTGTAGTTGGCTGAAAGATACAACAATATTCTGGTGAAAATTTTTGCTTTTCAACGAATTTCCAGTCCATATTTTCTCGAGTTCTGTGTTCGAATGTAATGTCGATCCGAGTCTACTTTTAGGTGATGTTTGCCAAAAATGTTTTGTTTAGATTCTATAAAATTCCAAATATTGGCTTTCGAGCTGAAGTCGTTCGAGATTTTATGAAAGACGAGGTCGTTCAGCCAAAGCGTTCCCGATAACGTTCATAGGTAAGTGTGGCTCAAGTTATAGTGCGCGCCATAAACTAGGGTCGAAAGTTGTCGGCGTTGGATCGATACCTACGAAGGTTTACTCATCCACGGACGCACGACCGGACACATCGCGTGCCACCTTTAATACAAAAATATCGATTTTTCCACAAAGCCGCGTCACCGCAATCAATATACCTTTCCGCCCCGTGCCTAATTACACCCGCCTACATCACTCAAACATCCGTAAAAAGCCCCGTAATCACGCTCCCTGTGTACACTGATGATATCCACCCTGAAAAATAGCGCACACTGAATCATTGAAAGCGCACAGGAAAACGCTTCATTGTAAACGTTTTATTTAATTTTCCCTCCATTTACTTTTTATAATTTCTGCCGGGCATAAAAAACGATCCGCCGCCGCAGGAAGCGCGCATACACGCGAAGCCAGCCATATCTGGACGCACACAGGGATAGGAACACCTGTCTCGGGAACTGAAAGGTGTGCTCGGGCGTGTGCGAGCGAGACGACCGTATAGGAGCCGCGGGCGTAGGACAGAGAGGCGTTATGCGCGCGCAGAGTGTTGGCACGCCCGCCGCGCGTCCCGCTCGCTCGCAAGTCCGCCCGAGAGCCGTCAGTCTATCGCGCGCAGAGGCAGCGCTTGTACGTGCCGCCCTTTGCTCTGACGCGACCGACGCAGTGTCCGTAATCGGTGTTCGGAAAATTGTGCATGTGCGTTTTCCGACGAATGCAGTGTGTGTGCTTGTGAGATGTGCTATTGTTTTCTAGGTAACGGAGACTCTTGTTTGCAAAAGGCAGTCGGATGCAACGTATTAATTGATGCACTTGTTGGCGCGTTGTTAATTTTACTTTTATAATATTTCCCACAGCGGTATTTTCGAAAAAGCTGCCGGTTCAATTAGTAAAATAGTTACAGTTACTCTGTAAGTGAGTTTTCAAATAGTCGAGCATGTTATCAAAGTTTTGTTAAAGCGCGGAACTCTTATTAGTCACGATATGAATTTATGATCCTTTAATTGTTTGCGCCGCTGTAGATAAGGCTAACAAAATGTAAATGTTTGCTACTGATTTTACTTGCAGAGGAGCTAAAACTAATTAGGCTCTTACAAGAATTTTTAATAAATCTGTTTAACTGAAAAAAAAAAGTATTGGTATATTGTTAAATTAAAAGTTAAGAATTGTATAAAAAAGATTGATTGAAGAACATAATATGTTACTCAAAAATAAAAGATTTATTTCTGAGAAAGAAATGAGACTCGAAATGAGAAAGACGCGTAGTCATGTCATTCATGTGATACACAAAAGTCACAAAAGCGAGGCTCACAACAATAGCAACGTAGAAATTACTGCCAAGTATCGACAGCGGGAGCACTTTCTGAAACCACGCATTGTACTCGATCCAAACAATGACGAAATACATATGGAACAGTTATTTATCATACAACTAACTCAATTGATGGTGTTGATAAATAATCGAAATTTTGACAATCGAATAGTCGAAGTTGAAACAAGAGTCAACAATGAAAGAAAAGTTTGAGACACAAACATCTGGAAAGTGAAGTATCAAGCCTTGCTGAGGTGTACTTTTAATTGCGTATAATTGGAAAAAGAGCAAACGCAAAAAAACTGTATCAAACGCTGTTGATAAGAATTTAATACCCACCAAAGAGAAAGCGACTTGTGTAACGATTTATTGAATGGTCAGCTTGGTCGTAATGCAATCCAATTGCGTGACGAAGAAATTAGAAAACTCCACAACAATAATACTCTTGAACGTGATTATTTGCTAGTTATTGTTACTCTAGCGGTTAATGTGTGATGTGATGTATGTCGACCACATCGATTTCTTCCTCAATGTTTAAAATATAATCAAGGAAAAAGTTGAAATATCGCTAGATATTGACTGATTTGTTTTCCATGTATTTAAGGCAAATATTGCAACACTAATCATTGCTAAATCGTGCCCCAAAACATCGAGTACGTTGACTCATTACCGAACAGTATTTGAGATCTAACTGCTGTCGATAGCATTCTTTCGCAATATCAATTTCAATGGCCGCAAACAATAGCTCTTGTTACAAAGATTTTGCATAACACGAGTTAGCGACCAGCGCAGAGTTTGTTAAAACTTTTAACAAATTATTTGCATTCAAATACAGTGGCATTTGTGGAATGAAGTTGATGTAAATAGATGACTTTTTTCACGGTTGATGGTCACACATGCAAGACAGACAGACAGTGCTTTTACTCCTTCGTCACGGTCGAATACTCGCCAACGTCGTTAGATAGATACGTACACCAATGAATAATGTTTTCGGCGACAGTAACGGAATCAACACAAACCGACATCACGTCAACAAACTTCAAGATAACTTTTGGACTCACCGTCAAATAAAATATCTATTCATCAATCTATTGCGTCGAAGTAACAATAAATTATGTTCAACCGTGACGTATTACAGGGCTTCAACTAATTGATCCCAATAAATGAAAATGACCTCTAAAATAGCGGCGTGACCATTAGACTCCCTACCATAAGAAATGAGAGGTTAATTGAGTTAATGGAAGTATGCTTCGCCGTAGATTGAAGTCAAATTACATTAGGCGTTAGAACTTCAACGAATAGACTGATTCAAACTTTTAATAAATCGATAAAGTTTCTGCTGAAGGATCCATTTGGACCGCTTCTATTAAGAACAACTGATACAGTTCATCCTCAAGTAAAACACAAGCAAACTAATGTTGTTGATTACAGAGTGAAAGGTTGCTAGTCTAGTCAGCCTATTTTCTTTCGTTCACTCATAAATGTGTGAGAAAATAAACAGTTGATGTAAACTGTTTTTCTCAAGTTCCCATTGGCATGGTAAAATATTCTCAAGTGATAAAATCGTATAACGACAACGTTAAATACAAGGTGGTTGCTCGTACGCAAATTGCTTATTCGTAGTTTGAAATTACGTACATTTACATGGCTGATTAAATTGGTATGTTTTTGGCTCAGTAGCATTTTTTCTTAGTTCCCATTCTCGTTTGCCACTCTGTAGCAGTAATTGTCTTCATCCGAGATCGTGCCTCTCCGATGTTCGATAATTCCTAATTATATCATTCACTTAAAAGCATTCTCCACGGGTTTAATATTGCCTTTATTATTTCAATCCCATATAATTTTATTGGGAGAATCTAATTTCAATGATCATTCAGTATCGGCTTTATTGATAACGTCTAAATGTATAAACCGTTTTTTCCTTTACAATCTTTCCCTGCTTTACGATAATTATATCAAATATACCATTTGTAACTCCAACACACGGCAAAGCAATTCAGACCTTACACGGGTTATTGGAAACCAAATGATTGAAGGCACGTGTAACGTAGCTATCAGCTTTGAATACAACTAGCAATATGGCAACATTGGCAACAATGAGCATAGTCCTAGCTCCAAGCATTGACACTCACAGAATTAATTTCTGTGTCCTCAACAAAGTTACATTTCACAGTTTTGGGTCAAAGTCAATGTTTCAGAATCATCTGTTCATTCAGTTCAGATGCTATATTTACATTTCTATATTTCTATTCTAAAAGCAAATAATATATAGGGACTTCAAAAATATATTCGTCTGTCTTATTTATGACTCACTGAAAACTGCCTCGGGTTTGTTTATCATCATTCAGATTTTTTTGTAGGAGGTTCTTGTGTGTGCAGTTTTTCAACATCAGCAATGAGCATGCCTTCCATTATTTTTTTTCCTTTAATCTATTTTTGTAGTATTATTTTGTTGATGTAATTTCTGCTCTGACCATTCGGAATGATGGTGGACGTACCAAGGTCTGCCATTGTGGAGGTTGCGTCACTGCGTGTCATGACTATGCTCTATAAGGGCTGCTAATAGCCGCTTGTTAAATTAATTATAGCCTCACAAAATATAGATTGATGTGTTCCAGTCACACTTTTGTAACCTTTGCAGGTATATTTAATGCTAGCAATAATTTTGTTTGTATGAGAGCCTTCATGTTTGAAAAGGAGTGGTGCTTCGACAACGACTCTTTCAGAAGATTTACGTTCGCATAAGACCACTTTGCTACTTAGAGGAAACTGTTATTAGAAACGTGGATATTAACACACTCTATTGTTAGTTTTAATGAAGCCAAACAGGAAACGACAGATTATAATATTGCCATGTTTCGGAAGTTTTTAATTACTTAATAGCTTACGAAATCAGCACAGAATTGAACAAAGTTGTACCAATAAAGATATTGGTCAGAAAAGCGAAAGAAAAAAAGGATTTCCTTTACAAAGGATTAAATGGAAAAAACCATATATACAAAAAAGCAAAGCTAACAGTTACACCTGAATACTTGGCACTAGACATCAAAACCGTCGCATCGCGTGGCGCATAGGTATAAAATAGCTTTGATAGGATTCTCGCCGACTAGCAATTTGTTTTGTGTGTTCCGGAAAGCGATCGGATAGCATTGATTTTTAATAAAAAATATTGCTTTGTCACGATTTCCGCGGTGAGGCCTCTTTCATAGGCTGCAGTGCCAGCGAGTAATGACGAGCGAAAATGTTACCAATAAAAATGGATATTTATGGGTTTTTATTATGAAAACATGGATATCCACAGGTGGGCGATGTGATACGTGTGATACTAATTATTGCTCCAGTTAGCTACACGCATGGAATCGGATGAAACGAATAGAAATTTTATGGGTATTTAGAAAATGTCAAACAATTTCCAGTGCAAACTAGTTTTGAGCAGAAATATCAGTTTATTCTCACTATTAAAGATATATATTTTCATCAGCATTACGAGCCTTGACATGCAACAGCTCTTTGAGATAATTATGACTGCTGTAAAACGAAGCACAGGGCAGGCACTTATCACTCTGTACTCCGTCAACCTTGTCTGTGAAGACCCAAACTACATTCACATAATATCGAATGATACCTAATCATGTAATCGTGGAAATGTTTTAGTTTTAAGCGTAGCACAACACAACATAATATTAGGAGGTTACCTAAAAACCATTCAATAAAATAAAGAAAGAAAAAGCAAAAACCTCGTTCGAAGATTCGAAATAAAACTAGAGCGCTGGTTACAGACATCACTTTACAGCAAATGTAAATATTTGCCGTAATAAAATCTATTTAGGTGATTAATCCAATGTAGCATGACGTGGTTTCTACCGAGCACTGAGCAACAACTTCTCCAGCGAACTGAAAAATGTGCAGAAAAACCTTTTAAACGATCGAATTGATGGCCAACCGTGTTGAGTTAAAACAACCAAACACGAAACTCCGCTATTTTAATTGTCAAAGTCAATAATTTGTTATGTGCTATTCTTTGGAGTTTATTACATTCGCTTTCCATTACTACCGAGTCGTTAGTTAAAAAAAAACAATAAAAGCAACAGTTACTGTCTAAGCACCTGGTTAATTTAAAATTCCAAATACCTTTTTGACAGCTTTTAAGTTCGCTTTCGGCTTCCATGTCACTTGTAGTATGAAGATTAGAAATAATGCTGATCGAAGCATATATTCCTATCGTTCATTCCTAGTTCTTGTGCATGAGTTTCTGAGTCATCCTAAGTCAAACAGTTGAGTCTAGCGCAAACACGATCCTGACAGATGGCGCTTAACGAAGACGGTCGTGCGACAGCTGATGTCACCGTCTCGTGAAAATTTCATTCCATAAACAGGTGGTCTGTGGGTGTTCAGTATTTCTGATCCTAAATGAGTAAATAGGCGCAATTTAGGCCACCGCTCCACCAGGGCCGTCGGTCTGATTCAACACTTCGTTGCGGCAATTAGATTCAATTTGCGGGACGCTCCGCTCACTATGAATATGGGCCCGCGTGTAACAAAGGTTCATTTCTCGTGGAATTAGTCTGAATTTTGTACGAAGAGACGCTAATTTTCACTGTAAATGTAATTAGACACCATTGTGGAGAAAGTTCTTTGCACGAATGTTTTTCGGCGAAATTCGTTTTGCGAAGATATTGTGGGAGAGAATGTTTAGTAGGTATGTTTTAATTACATTATTGCTGCAAACCGGATGGAAAGGTAAAAAATCATTATAAATAGCAGTAACTCGCGTTGTGTCCTGCCAAATTTCATTACGCGAATGGCTCCATCGGTCGTCAGGCGGCGATGTTAATTGATTGGACTTGTTTTGTTAGACACATTCATGGGATAGCATTCAATTGTTCGTCAATATGGTTTTCGCTATTTATAGAAACACCCTTTAGAACTGTAGGTCCCTTTTAAAAAGGTTGGTAGGCTATTTCAAACTGACTGTGGTTGATGAATATGCAGTACCAAGAAACCGGATTCGCTTTTATTGAACGCCTCGTGCCTCCACGTGTAGCATGTCTTTGCGCTTAGCATTAATTAATAATAATAATATAAAAAATCTCTACAAAAATATTGATCATAGCATATCATAAGCAAATTGGACAAGCTCACTCTTTTCGCTAAGCGGGGCAATTTTAAATTACATCAAATTTAAATCACCTAATGCAACTATTAATCTTATGAAAACTGTGTCATTTTGGTCATTTACCTCCAATAAATTAATTTGATGGCTGTAATAAGTGATTAAAATGTTGAACTTTACGTCATGTGTATAGTAATTTACTAGAACCTGTTAGTGGGCTAAGCCTCGTTATCTTTCTAACATCTGTATCAGACGCAAAATCTATTAAAATTCGCAACTGCCTATTTCTGACATGTAAATCGTTTTGTGTTAATGATAAATTTTTCTGGTATTCAGCTGCATCCGGTTAGACTGGAAGCCGACTCCAACATAGTTGGGAAAAGGCTAGGCAGATGATGATATATTTTTCTTCAAAAGTTCTTACAATTATTTAACTGTCCTTCGAAATGTTGGTAGGGAGAAAACTTCGTATCTACCTGCACGAAACGAGGAAAAGGCTTTTTTTTTTACTTTAGCGAAAGTAAAATTTAATGAAGTTACCTTCGACCTGACTCATAATATACGAGTTGTTTTTGTCAGTTTCGCAAAACTTGGGCGACCACGCCGACCACTACACCTCGAGAGCTTGCGAGGTCCGCGCTAACCAACCCAACTATTTCTTTGTGCCCGACCCCATAGTTTTCAAATTAAATTAAAGGAGTTTGTGGCAATATGAATACTGCGCATTGACCGCAGGATTTAACTTTAAGGTTAGGGATAGGCGCGTAAGGGTAATTATTTAACGAAGATTAAGTACACATAACGAAAGTTTAGCGAACTAATCTAATAAGCATTAATTGGCGTAGTGTATGGTTAACAAGTACTCAGTACTGTGATCGCGTAATTCTCGATTTCAACGGCTTCCGACGTCACTAAATATAGTAAGAGATTTGTGTTAGGTTTAATATTAGAATCGTGGAACAGGGCAAGTTAAATCGCGTATTTATTTGATCACTCACCGAATTAACCGGCGCACTCACTTCACACGGCGCGATTATTGATTTTATTCCGTTATCAATAATGACGTTACCGTCCGATCGAATAATTTATTCAAGGTATTTAACATCGGTTAATAAATTGATGACACTGTGTATACACGCGTAATGTAATTTATAGAAGGGACGTATCTTCAATGGAATTGACTACCTCGTTGTTCGAGTTGTCGCAGGCGCGACTGCTGAGCATGAGGTCCTGGGTTCGATTCCCGAATCGAGCAAAGTTTTTTTGAGTTTTTCCATCACGGATTTCCTAGTAGCAGCCACGGAGTCAAGGATTTTTGTCAGGTTGATGGCAATAGACTCGCCTTCTATAACATTAATCTTAAACAGATCTGGTGAAATGGGTGCGTACCGTTTGATATAATAACAAAAGTTCTAACGATCACAGATAGTTCTGTGATCGTTAGAACTTTTAATTTTATTTATTATACTTTTATTTTTGTAATACGATGAAATGATATAATGAATTATTGATATAATTTCAGTTCACCTAATTTTATACTAACTGAATATTAGTTCAAATGAACTAATATTCAGTTAGTATGTATAATATTTAGTTAGTATGATATTAAAAATCTATAGTAACGTTTAATATAATTTTGAAACGTCCACTTCTTTTTGCATACTGTTGCAAAAACCGATTGGATTGTAAACGCCTGCCATTTTCAAGTTCCCCCCCGACCCTCTCTATTGTTGGTGAATTATTTGGGTTCGATGAGGTGATAAGTATTAAGTTTCCTGATATTTAAATATTCAATAGAATTTTGGCTGGAAATGAGTAAATATGAAAATTAGGTCAACTGAACTTTATATAAAAAGAGCATTAGGTATACAAATTGAAAATTATATGAAATGAACGTTATAATAAATGTTATAAGAGCAAAAGAAGTTTATATAAAAATTATATCATGTGAACGTTATTTCAAGTGATAATAAACTATCATTTAATATCATAAATCTATTATTATGCCATATATATTACACACCCCTGGTGAAATGTGGGTGTACTCCTAAACCTCTGCTTAACCATTCGGGGATTAAAAGCGTGGTATTATGAATCTTGAATGGCGGGATGTGGAGTCCTATTCACACAGTAGAACTACGAGTTCCTATATCATAACTCCGTGTTACCTACCGCACAATACATATTCTTATCGCTCATTATTAGAACTTTAATGAGGCCTGATAATGATTACTGCGAGAATTATTACAATTTAACTTAGAACTGCATGTGTTTGTTATGAGGTTAAAACATATTAGTTTCAAATGTTCAATCCTCATAAATTAGTTTGCTTGGTGAAATAGAGATGAAGATAATATTGCGACAAAAAATACGGATAGCATGACTGTTGAGTTGCTGCTATGAGTCCCATGTATTTCATTTACCTTTTTCCAGTCCAACGATACTGCACAATAAGATAAAGTTGTTTCCGTTCAACAAAAGAATTATGCGCTGAAAATTCTATGCAGATTGTATACGTACGCATTTCCTTTCCATATCGTACAAAGCAAAATAATACCAATTGTATTTGTATACAGCACATTTTGGCTAACTAAAACTGTCGGCAACATAATCCAACCCTAATAGATACCCAAATATTATTATGATTTGTCCAATTCAATCTACTTATCACTTGTTCCGAACTTCTGTATCCCGTAGGTACAAAGTCCCGCGAAAGTCCGGGATCTCGCCGGGACTTAGTAGTTATAACAAATGGAAACTGTAAGAGTTGCCCCGGGACTTATTTACCGACACCACCGCAGCATAAATACACGAACGGATTAAAGTATTCAGCGAAGTAGGAAATATGGCGCAATGGACTTTTCTGCGCGTATGTACTTTTTATTCTGTTTGGTTTGAGGAGCTTAGCTTATTGACCTAACGTTTGCTTGTAATGTAGGTAGGTAGATAGGTAATGCCTAGAAATAAACAAACGTGATTCTAAATGTACTCCAAATAAAATAATAGTGTGTGTATTTTTTAATTCTTATTGAAAGTAAAGATACAGGTTCGTTTGCAGTAGTATTTCTTTCAACAGCTTTTTTGTACTAGCACTTGCCCGCGATTTCGTCCGAAAAATATTCATAGCTCAGCCATGATGTAAATATAATATAAGCCTTTAGGACCCACGAATAATGTAGCTTTCTGCCATTGAAAGATCTTTTAGAATTGGATCATTAGTTCCGGAGATAGATGGATTCTCTGTATTCTCTTCCACTTTTAACCAGTCTGCCTTCAATGCGAGAGTGAACAGGCATCTTCTGGGAACGCTTGTTTAATCATATACAGACCTCATCCATCGCTTTCTATCAGCCATGATCGAGGTCAAGAGCAGGCCAAATCTAAAAAAAAAATTACCCCCTACATGAAAACAAATTTTACCTATTTAGGTATAATATTAATAGATTGAGCTGAACGCAGCTCTGACTACACTTGTCGCGATCCAATTCTCGATAACGAACATCAGTCTTCAACTCTTCATATATTCGAATACTCCCTTTTATCAAACGTCAATCTAAAACAAAAGCGGTCGCAGCTCCCAGCATATAGGAGTGAACGCACCATTTGAAATGTTCCAAATTCGAATTTTGGCTGTTGCACAACACACAACATGCGATGGGTCAGTACCCACCCTTATATTGCGTAGTATGTACGGTCAGAAAATTCAAGTTTCAATATGTACAAGCTTTAAATAAATTTGAAAAGTTTTACATCAGTATTGCTGGTTTGTCAAAGGAAACGTTGGAGAAACTGAGAATACGAAACTGCTGTCGAATGAATGAAAAGTTCTTGTTGTTGTTGGTTTTATTACTATCAGCGATTGTCAAACAAGATCTATAAGTTTGGAAATAAATTGAGCTAAGAGTAAATTAATCAATATTTGCTTAGTACTCAGTTTGAGTAGCTTTCGAATTTGATAGTTATCTTGACTTAAAATCTGATGTAAACTAAACGTAATATTACTTAAAGTTCTAATTTACTTTGAAGTCCGTCTAGAAATTTTGTAAACGAAAGAAGCTTCTATTCAAACGATGCTTTAGTTATTATTTAGGTAAGATCTATTTGCAATCCTTAAAGGCTAATTACCACGATTTAAAATATTTATTGTGAGTCACGAACTGTGTTTGGAGTGTGACTTCTTGCATAGTGTGCTCTTATTTTTTCTTCTATGTCGTCTTCGTTTTTGCCTTCACTTTGATCTAATCTTTGAGTAAGTTGGTTGAAATCTATACTGAATAAGGTAGTCACCACACTTAACTTATTGAGTCGGAATTGGCTTAAGCCGATAGCAGCATTTTTGCATTTAATCCTGCGCGGTGTGGCGTCCCGTTGAGTCGCTTCGTCCGAACTGAAACTAAAACGGCAAAACATGGTGTCTCTCTCACATTTGTTGCTTTTTGTAACCGGCTCAAGCCGATTGATTGCGGTCAATAAGTGTGGTCACATTCTTAGTATGGAGTTCGATTGGCTCAAAAACAATATCAATGACTTAGGAGATTACTGATACTAGTTTCAAGCAGAACAACTTTTGATTCAGAAGGTTCTTCACAAATTGTGTGAATTCGAAGGCTCGATTTATTCTTTTTTAATGCAATAGATTTTTCCCAGACAATTTACTTTGTCCAGCAAAGTAATTAGTTTATAAAATAACATTGATAGTTCACACGTTTAGGGGAACACAATTAAGTAATTTTGCGGTCGTGAGGACAGAATAGTCAAAAGGTATGTTTCGAAAACCGTCCGTACAAATCTTTGTAACTTTGGTCTGACAAAAAGTCAAGTAATTCTTAGGATTGCGTAACTTGAGAGGAACTATGTTATTATAAGTGTAGCAAGCAGCAGATACATTAAAACCGTTTTCTCGCTGTTGGAATTTCTGCTCTCGACGTTGAGCCTAACGTTGAAAATTCAACAAATCAGAAATATTTCTTAACCATTCGTTTAGTTGTCTCTTAGTGTAACTGAAATTGGGCATCAGTCTCAAATGGCCTTACTTTGTGCGTACATCATTGTAATTTGGAAGTTGGACGTATGATCGCTTTTGTGAAGTACAGTTTTTTGCTTTAGATAGCAGCCCGGCTCAGTCACGGAGTTGGAGCAAAAAGCAGCCTTGGACAACGTAATAGTCTTATGTACACGTGATTGTTACATATTAAGACTATGTCCGGTTTTAAGAACGCTGGTTAAGGACACTGTTATTATGATTTAGATTTTACGTCTATTTATGTCGTTTTGTTTTGAGCATAGTTTATATTTGGTTGTTTTTGTTTGGTGTATTAGTTCGGATCTACTTCTATCAACTTAAAAAATATCTTTAATTGTTTTATGGTCATTTATTCCACACTCGTTTCCCAACCTACAATAAATCCAATATAAATAAACTTTTGAAGGAAACCTATTCGCCTAGTACGAACTCATAAACCTAGAACGGCCATCTAAGTAAATTATTCTACTGATATCATCAGTCTAGTCTGTAATTTAGACGATTCTAGACGGTTACTGCGATGACTAACCGTTTAAATGGTTGACTCCGACCCACACAATTGCAATCGGCACTCTTTGACATATAAAAATAACTATTTTTATGCAGTGTAAATTGTGTCATGTAACGTTATGTATTAGGTGTAGAATGATTTAATCGGTAGGTATATTTTATTGTGATAATGTTGAATAATAGATATTAGGGGTTTTTTTTCCTACAGAAAAGATAATTAATCGTGATAAATGGATACACGAACAACGCTTTAGTTTGCGTTCTAAACTAAGTTGCGGAAAAACCCCAGCCTTGAGCTTTGAATTAATTTATAATTTTTAAATCTGACTACACGGGGCAACAGAGCTAGTTTACTATTTTTCGGTCTCATAATCATAAATTAACTCAAAGACTATTTTCATCTTGAAAAATTATACTTAGGTTTATTTTCTTGATTTCTTGCTAACAGATGTAATGAGGATAGCTTACGTTTTGTTTGAAGTACTAAGGCGTCTATAAAGTCATTCATTAGCGTTATTGTTACAGAAATGGACGAACAAAGCCGTAACCAATTACATTATACACCTTTACGACTATTTACAAACGTTACTATGTGTTCATTTTATTGAAATGATCTATGTGAAAAGTTTTCAACGCTTCTTCAGTATTTGCTCCAAAGCCTACTTATCATTATTTGCTCCAAGTGTACGAATATAAGTACGTAATTTGGAAGCAAAAAATGAGCTCTTTAAAAGTAATGAGGACGTATGTGATACAAATACCTTTTTCGATGGCACTAATCGATTTATGAGAACGGTGCGTCATAAGAGGATTGTCTCCTTAATTGGAGCTCACAATAAATTCGGAAAATACATGAGTTAGGTTATAACTGAAATGTAGAAAAGTGTATTTAATGCGTTGCATCACTGCCTTTTTGTCTATGTTTAAAGTTTTGTAATTAGTTGGCATACACAGTTACACTAATTATGTTTTCTTTTGTTTTCAGGAGTGGTTTACAAGCAGAGGATCAACTTATACGAATGAATACAAAAGTGCTACGGCGCTAATATAAATACATTCGCAAATAGCTGTCGTTTAACAGTCTACTTTGATAAGTCAATTAATATCGCGTACCGCAACGAGCGTAGTGTTGCGCCGTTGTCGATACGTCGACATCGATCCCGCGACGCGTCGCGCGCGGTCCCTGACCTGTCGCTGCCATAGTCGGTGCTCGCCAGAGTCACGTGACTCGGCCGGCCCGCCCAGCCACAGCCGTGGATAACCTCGGCCAGAGCCCCCTTCCGGTGAAGAGGCTGCACGAAGCGCTACAGAGTGCGCAAGTGAAGCGACAGCGGCTCTCCCCCCCATACCCCGCACCCCCCCAGAGTCTCCACCCCATCCACCAGCTCGCGGTGCACCAGCACATCAAAGTGCAGCAGAGCATAGTGCAGCAAAGCATCGTGCAGCAGCACCAGTTGAACCTGGCGCACCAGTCGCTGCAAAACCTGCAGGCGCAGCAGAGTCTGCAAGCTCAACAGAGCTTACAAGCGGCCCAGAGCCTTCAGGCAGCGCAAAGTCTGCAGTCAGCGCAGAGCCCTGCAGCTACGGGTGGCGCAGGCCCGCAGCAGGCGGCAGGAGCGACACAAGGCGCGCTGGTGCCGCCGCAGCAGCCCTCGCCGCGGCCCTCTTCGCCCCAACACAAGAACATGGAGCTCGCTCTCTGTCAAAGCATGGACTCCGTCAACACCGCAACCACTGAGGAAGAGGTAGGTAGATACTGTTTTCACCCATTAATTATTTTGTCAAGTATAATTACTATCAGAAAAAAAGCATTCAACAAACATAATTAATTATAGCCGATCGCTGCGACAATTGAGCCGGTAATCCGGACCCTTCCTACCTTTCATTTTCACGGTTCTCGTAAATTAACAATAGAACTAGAACGCGCCAAGTTCCCCTTTCGAGGAAGACTTAATGTATCGTTTCGCTTTAGCTATTTGTCATCTTACAATTGTAAAGTAATACCGAAGAGGTGCGGCGCCGTAGCTGTTACAATGGCGAAAACGTTCGGATATACAATAAGCATTCGCTAACACAATAAAAGGAAATTTTCCTCGTGACAAAGGCGGCATCAAATCGAAAGATTATATTGCTCTCACCTATCGTTATATTTTAGTCTTTATTTCTGCCGAGTTAAAGATCCAATTTGGAAATTGATATCGATATTGTAAAAGCAGCACTAAGGGCCACGCGGCGCCATGTCACTTCCGGACATAGTCGCGAGTTGTTTCTGCGAACGAATTGGGTTTGTGTATAAATTATAATTGCTTATTATTTTTGAGCGTTTGTCAACTCCATTGAAACGTCAAAATATTATCATATTATGAATCGTACAAAATAATATTCTCGCTACATTTTTACGAGTTAATAATATTGCGAGTTTTGAAAAGAAAATTTGTTGATAAAGAATACACAAACTTCAATCTCGTTGAGACTCGTTAAGTAAAGCTCGAATGTTTCTAAACCATAACGTCAACGAAAAACAAAGTAACAAGCACAACCCTAGAGAAAAAGCGATAAAATCCTTAACGCAAACTAGGAGGAGGCGACGCCGACGCGACGAGAGAAGTGGCCAGCGGTTGTGTTAGCCGAGACAAATAGAGTAGATGTCGCTTCACCGCTTTCAGCCGCTTTCCTAGCGGACAGCTTTATAAATAGCTTGTTTTATTGTAACATTATCTTGTCTTTTAGATCCTATGCATTAAAGCAGGGATACTTAGTAATGTGCAATAGGGAAGATTAGATAAGTGCGCTTGAAGAACTTCTTGGAAGGACTTGAATTAATGTATCGCAGCGCTGCATGAGCAATGCACATTCGAACTACCAAGATAAATTCAGTAACAGCATCAACAGATAGTACTCGATTCAAAGCAATGTGACATTTCTATGTTCCAGATGCACCAATGTTTAGATTCCGTAGTATAATTTTATACCTGGCAAAAATAACTAAATGATCCGTACGACATTCTTCTGAGTATGAGTCGAAATTAGTGACTGGGTACAATATCAGTGTAAACATTTATTTTTGAGTAGCGTAATGGTGCTTGGTTCCGCAAATATTATGTTACGGTTTATTGCATCTTATAATGTTGTAGACATAACACTTTTAGTGAAAACGACATTAAATTACGAAACATGCATTTTCGCTTAATTTTATGATTTTTGGTTGCTACGGAAATGAGTTTCTTCAATCTTGGTTTTTTTGTGGAAAAAAGCGCCTCGCACCTCTGATTTTCATGTGCGTATATAATTATCTCTTGCTTCGGTGAAGGAAAGCATCGTGAGTATGCCAGCAGCATGCCTGAGAGATATTTTCGACGGCATTTAAAGTCAAGTCAGAAGCCATGTATTAGCTGTAAGTTTTCTTAAAATTAATCAACGGTTTTAATTTTGACAGCTGTCATCCGATTTCGATTCCCGACTCCCAATAACATCACAAAATACAGCGACAGTAACCACAACACTAACCAACGTAGTTACTCAAACTTTGTTCGGTATGTTTTTGTGTAAATCCTTTCCATAATGAATCCGCCAAATAAATACTGTTACTGTCCAGTTTCCATTGTTTGGCAAGTTAGTGTTGATTTCCCGCTTTGCTTTGATGTGAGTGCGGTCGGCGGACCGAGGGGTTGGTTTATAAACAGGGTCCTTTTGCTCACACAGCGTGGGTGCATTCATTCATGCGGTTCACTATCTCTTGTACTAAGTTTACTACACACAAGAGCGGCGGGTTCTAACATTCTATCATCGTGTGTCCTGGTTGTATTGGATATTGGAAAATAAATGAAAATTCTAATCATACCGGGTTAAATTCGATTAGTTCAGGTCTGTTTTTTTTTTTTCATGTTAAAACTTTAATCAAGTGACAGACACACATAAAAGTATCCTGCCATGTTTTATTCCATCACAGATTTAATAGGTACCCATCCTTTAGAAATATCGTTCACACATCAAACCAAAAAATACCTAACAAAACCATCTATTTTTAAATCGGAAATTGTTCGTACTTTTCTTTTTGCTTTTGTTCAGTTGTCGTGCTCTCATACAATCGCAATCGAGTTTGACGTCGCTTCGTGTGCTCGTGTGTAATCTCGGGGGGTTGCCGGGAGTTCGGGCTGACGGGACTGCGTTCGTCTGGTAGCACTGGCGCGATGGCGGCAGGCGAGGCAGTGGCGCCGTCGGGTCTGCCGCCCGACCGACACCACCATCTATTTTTACTCAACAATTGCGTATAATAAACTTTTATCTGACGATTTTTAATGCCAGCTAGAGCGGAACGAGGCTTTGCAACCGGATACATTGATCAATTTAACATTGATTGTCTACGCATCATTTGGCTTGAGCTGCGCGTTCATTCGTTCATCCCTACTTTTTACTGACCATTTGATGAAATGGTGCTCTAGTAACACAGCCGTCTCCTTATTTAAGCTCTAAGCGAAATGATCAATAAAACGGACATAAACCAGTACATTGTAATCACGACGGCACTATCACATGTAAGTACAGTTCGTTCCCTATCCAAACAACTCCCATAAAACCTCGGCTAGTGACAAAAACACTTATTGTTTGGTGTTTTGTAAGCATGATGAATGCATCGATCGTTTTCTCTTGTATCCGGAGCGATCGGGTGACAAGTCGGGTGATACGTAGTGTGCCGGCCGGCGGCCCTCGCAGACTACACCGGTACGGCTTCCTGAAACCTGTAACTACTTTTTGTTCAACGGTTCGTTCACATTTAGTCCGCGAAAGTTACGCGACGCTACAACTTCCCCGAACAACATGGCAACGTGGCCAAAATATTTACAAATGCTAATGTACGCAAATATTGGTTTGTATTTCGTTGGTGTCATTTGCCTTATTAATTCACGCGTGTTAGCTGTCTGGAATAGTCAATATTTGTCTATTATCTAGTTTCAAATGCTTGAACTTATATAATAAAGTGTAAGTACATCTTTAACATTTCTTTAAAGTGGTCGTAGACTCGAGATACATTACAGTTTGTGAACTTCAATCTAGGTAAGTATTATCTGCGGAAGTGCCAACTCCGTCACAATAAATTTAATGAAAGGACACTCATAAACATTATTGTAGAGACTATTTGTATTTCCCGTCGGCCGTCCCCGTCCTCAAGAAAAACAATGCGAGTTTTTTCATTCCTGTAGTATCTTTCTCTGACAGTGGTCAAAGAGAGATGGGTTTCTTTCAAATAATTGGGTAATTTCGATGTTGAGGCGTCAATTGGGCAGTCCAATTTAAACATTTGAAGAAAAGATTTCCAATTTTATAAATGTTTTATTTCGATAGAATCTCAACGATATTTTTTTGTATTGTGCTAATTTAATACTACTATTTTTATTAAGATTGGTTTATTTGAAAACGATACTAAGAATTCGATCCAGAGATATTCCTAAGCTTTTGTAGCGGAAAGGAAATATAATTTCAGTGTTCTAACATTTCTAGGGAAGCAAACAGAAGACTTTTAACATTCACTTCCAGTTTCAATATCGTGTTACACATGAACTCCACTTTAGCTATTCGTTCGTGGGAATAAGAATAAGAATAAATTTATTGAATCATTGTTATAAACATTTTCTTAAACTAACTTGCAGTGCTAGCACTATGACAAAATCGTAACGATTAAAATTTTAACATTAATATTTAGAAAACAGACGTCCCCAAACTAGGCTGCGCCTATATCTTGGGGGCGGAGTTGCGTTTACTTAAAATTAAAACAGAATCATATAATTTGTTGATGTGATATATGCGAGGTAAGTAGGTAAATGAGAAATACCTTTTTACAAAAATAAAATGATATTACATTAATAAAAAAAAATCTAATGTCGTGTGAGAGTGAATGTGTGTGTGTGTATGTGTGTGTGTGCGTGTGTGAGTGTACATGCGTGTATCTGTGAGTGTATGTGTGTGTGTGAGTGTATGTGTGTGTGTGTGTGTGTGTGTTTGCAGATGTGTGGATTATTTTATTGTTTATAGTTTATTTAACTTAAAATCTCTTCTGTCTCTTCTTATGTCAGTTGGGCACACCATTTTGTAATGGTATTTTTGCAAGAAAATTTGCTCATGTCTTTAATGTCGCAGCTTTTGCTGACTCTGTTATAAATATGTGAGTGCTTTAGAAACGTTGCTTCGATAGCAGACCAATGTTTTAGTAATCTATATCCCTAATGTCTCCAATTTTGTTCCGAAGTGTATTACATAAATTTACATACACCTCGATTATTACACAGTTCCAATGGTTTTTCATTTTACGCGTTGCCTATTCCCTAAAACGTGCATTGAATTAGTCTCAACCACTCTCAAACATCGGACGAAACCCTCTCATCCCCGAAAACCTAAATTACTTAAGTAAATTCAGACAGATAAATTACTACCAGGTCTCCACAAAAGATAGATCGTCCAGGTCCACAGTAACTTCGACAATAGTCGTTTAGATATTTTTGTCGTAAATCCTTTTGAAGTTGAATGTCCCATTTTACTGCTTTGAATCCTATTGTATTTTGTAATACCCAATAGGAGATAATAGTACATATTGACAAAAACCAATAACCTGTAAGCTGGAAATAAACAAGTAATAAAGATAAACTTGAAAAGTCGAAAAGAAAGAAAATTCATATAGACGATATCGCTTTCGTTCTTGAAAATCCTTTAAGTATCTGCCAATAATACGCAGATCGAGGGAACATCTCCATGGGAACTGAAGAGAAAATTATTACCTCGCTCGAGTTCAATCGCGGAGACATTCTCTCCCGATTCTCCTGAACGATTTTAAGAGAAGAATTTCCGCAGAGTGGAATATAGACACCTCGACCGTTTCAACAGTTTGTCCACCTAATTTGTTCGTCGGCGCTCGACTGTAAAAACAAATAGCTGCTCCCGCATTTCCCCTTACAGAACGATAAAGATGGATATATTCTAACTAAACTGGGAAAAAGGAGCGATAGTTTTCCAAGCTTCGCGTTTACGGGTCGCTTCAATGAGCGATTGGTGTTTACGTTCAAGCTTTTGTCTAGTTCAGTTTGAATCTTGTTTGCCGGCCGTTGCAAAGAGCTTCTTTTGTCCATTAACAGAGTAATAATTAATCGAGCTTTATCTAATGTTCGTCGGTTTGAGTTACTCGCAGAAAACTTTTAATTGAATTTGTTGGTCGATTTTGGCTTTTTGACGGGAGCGTGTAACCGGCTTTAAAACAATTTTTATGTAACGCTTTGTGAAAGTTATTTAACCTGTTTGTGTAACTTCAGAGAACTGTCAAAGTTCTTCTTAACTGTTAGGACTTCATTTTAAATATCTTTGATAAGATAATGAAGGTCGCATAAAAATATTAAACAAATTATAATTTCGGGCGGAATGCGAAAAATATTTTAAAATGCTTGTGTTATATTTTCATGAATCAAAATTATGATGTAGCGGTGACAGTGAATATGTTTAGGAAGTCTAAAAGTAGTTTAGCAACATTTCAAACATTAATCCGACATTAACACGAGACAGCTCTAATCGTCGCTATAACTCTTCAATGACACTTGGGGACAGTCAGACGGCTACATTTTACGACATCCTCGGCTTTATAAATCAGAGCACAGAACACAGCAACATCAAGTAAGGTCAACTCAGCTGAGCACACCCGGACTGACCGCGCAAACAGAGACGTTGCACATTGAATAACTGTTTTCCAATGCACCGAGCACAGCCTCTCTATCGCTTTTGCACCTCGGATTACCGACGATCGTGCCCCAACCAAACAGGACAAAAAGGTCTCGTTTGATGTTTTAAAGTCCAAAAAGGAAATTTAAAACGTGAGGTTTAATTATCCGTGCAGTTCCGCAAGTCTAGCGAATTTTCGTTTACACGAATTTGAGGAATTTTCTTTAGCGCTTATTTTCCGAATTACAGAACAATATTTTGTAACACGGCAATTTGTATTTTTTATTCAGCACTATAAGGGTCGGTTATTCTAGGTTGAATGTGTAGAAGTATTTATTTTTAAACAAGCCATTTCGGCGGCCGTTACCAGCAGCTATACTCGTATGCTACTTAATGTGAGTGAAGTAATTAAGAGTAGTCGCAGTTGTAGGTATTTATCGTGTATTGTGCAACCAAGTTGGCTGCGAGCCAAACTGGACGCACCCTAAAGCTTTATGAATCCTAGCAATGTATTAATTCACAGAAATTGTTATGCAGAACCTGATAAATGCGTTATCTCTTACAAAAATATGCAATTGTTGCTCTTATAAACGAAACGACAAAGCTGCCGAGCGAGGGTCGAACAATATGGACGCAAACCGAATGGACCGTGGAAGTATAATCCAGAATGCAAGACGAAAATCGGCGCCCGCATTGTGAGCGGAAAATCGAACTCGAATGTCGCAAGACGAAAGGCTCTTTGTGCGCAATCAATGGGCCCTCGATTGCTGATAACTTTCTTTGAACCCCGGGAAGTTCGAGTTCGAAACTGCTAGCCGAGCATATATTTAACTCTTCACTTATTACTATTCCCTACTTACTTGTACTTCGGAATAGTTTTTCTTTCTGAAATACAATCATTCTGAAAATACATTTTATACGTATCTCAATAGAAAGAGATTGTTCTGAATTTTGGTCACGTTTAAATTCTTCAAACTTCGTCCTCCATTGTGGGGACAAAATGGAAAGTGAATTTTTAAACGAAGATATTCTTTGCTCAAAAATAATTTGTGAGAAAGAATCTGATTACATAATTAGGCATCTATTTAAAAAGTTTCAGCGTAATGTGTTTTCTGCAGACATGGAGTTTTGAAGTCTAGCCTTAAAGATTTTCTTATCATTTCAATAATAATTTTAGCTGACTAAATTAAATTTGTTGGTCTGGTTCGTAGTATAGTAATCAAGGGGAGTTCATTTGTAAGGTTGCCTCGGAGAAACTGCGGGGTAAGTTTTGGTGTAACGAGGAGCGGTATCACGGCGCCGACTTCGGGGGTTCGTGTTCAAGCAGGGAGCATTACCGCGGCCAATAATTCACAATCTTCTTGTTACTGCACAAATTAAGTTCTTGGCTGGTTGCGGTCACGTGCGGGGTCGCCTTGTTTGAAATACGAAGGAGCTCATCGGCCCGGCTCGTTAAGCGTCGGAGCGTGCTTTTATTACAACAGGCGTGCGCCGCGGACGCGCGACACTTGAATATTAAACGTATCCTACGCCGCGCCAGTGCTGCCAGCCAGTAGGTCATGCATATTGTCCCGCACCAGTAATAACCGGGAACTCGACGCACTATTCGATTTGCGGCATTTGATCTCCTCCCTCCATACAGGTGGGCGACACTTAGTCATGTAATAAACGATATGATATGCAGCTATTTGAGAATTTATATTTCTCCTGTCTTGCCGTGAGGCGGGACAAATTAGGATTCTACCAGAGGATTGGATCATTACGGGGTTAGAAAAACCAAGATTCTATTTTTCACAGGATTTGATCAATATGGATGGATAACAAACAGGTTGATTCAAAAAATCTTTCGAATTAATAATCCTGTAGGTATATTGTAAAATGTTTTCAGAAAGTCATAAACAGTTTAATAAATGAATAACCCCGATTTTTTATTTCTAGCTGTTTGAAAAAATTTAAAAGATAATATAAAATTTCTTTGAGGTACAAAAATAACTTTATTCTACATACATAGGTACGTCTAGCTATGTACACACATCAAAAAAAGTTTGCCATCACTAGCATAAGCTGATATAATTTTTTAAATTGATCTTTATCAAGAAAAAATCTTTGTTGTGTGTTCTTTAATTAGAAATACCCTGTTTGAAAAATAAAAATCTATATTTTTAAATAAATAATCTAAAAAGAAGAAGAAATCATAATATAATAATCGTAACAAAAAAGATTTCGAGTTTTGAAAGTGATCGCAAACTTTTTTTGATGTGTGTAATTTTGTGTAGGTATTTGTGTAGTAATAAGGAGCAAATGATTACATAAACAATATTGTCGATATTACTTTACTGTGCCAATGCGAATAGCTGTTTATCGTAAAGCAATACAATACTTACTTTATTTCAATGCTACATCAATTTTATAATTGCGATACAAACATATAGATTGTCCCTTAATACGAGTACTTGTAGTAAGTAATTAAATTGTTTATAACATGTCGTTCATGATTGATTGCATCGGATTTATTACTGTAGTGTCTTGTCGGTCTTGTGGTCGCAAGTGCGACACTGATCATCAAGTGCTGGTTTGATAGTACCCAGATCGCGTTATTGAATTTTTCCATTGGGGTTTTTAGTGACAGCCAAGAATTTGGAATTATGCCCAGTTGATGGCAATAGGCTTGGCCTCTTTTTCTATTTTTCCATTGGGATTTTTTTACTGACAGCCAAGAATTGGGAATTATGCCCGGTTGATGGCAATAGGTTTGGCCCCTTTTTATATTTTTCCATTGGGATTTCTTTACTGACAGCCAAGAATTTGGAATTATGCCCGGTTGATGGCAAGAGGCTTGGCCCCTTTTTATATTTTCCATTGGGATTTCTTTACTGACAGCCAAGAATTTGGAATTATGCCCGGTTGATGGCAATAGGCTTGGCCCCTTTTTCTTCTAATATAACATAACTGCCCAATTTTTTCATCTCTTATTTTCATAAGTAACCCAAACCCTGAGTTTGTGCCTGATTGATGGCAATAGGTTGGCCTCCTACTACATGGAACTTAAACATGACTGGCGATATGTAGGTGAACTAAAGGCAGGTTACTACTCTACCCAACCCTTGGGCAATCAGACGTGATGTTATGTTATTGTAAATTATGCAAGGTTTCGCCGTGGGACTGCGAAAAATGAACGTAATACTATCCTTCGGTTTCGACGTACATTCGCTACCGTATGCGTATCGAAAATTATTACAACAGATTTATTACATCGTCTATTAACTACACAAGAGTATATTCAATTAATGAATGATAAATAGCGTTCGTCGGGGACCGTTTACATCAGTCTTGTACTAGTAAGAGTTGTGTTATGAGTGCAGTGATATCCAGAACATGAGCCAGTTACTGGACTGTCCTTCAGTGTTTACTGTCTATACAACTGCACTTTTGAGAACCTAATGATCGCCACTGGCGCTGCTATCAGCGTGGCCACTTAGTGGACTCAACTGACTTAAACAGTACCATCGACACGAAAAGAAGACAATACTAGTAGGTACAAGTTGAAAGGAACTGAAGGTATTTTTTTTGCCCTTTTGATGGCAAAGGGGTACTTGCATTGTCAGTGTTCATAGATAATATACCTAAAGGGTGTAAAAAATCTCTTAACGAAGCCGAAAAGCACTTGTTCTCCCCGTCATTGCGATATTTTTTTTGTTCTACACCATACGTGGGAACCTTCTAGTTACGGAGATATTGGGGGTCAAAGTTCCAACTTTTTGACGAAGTTTTTTTTAAATACATTTTTTGAATGTAATATTTTTACTTTAAACACCTCCACGACCCCCGTACTATTCAATCCATCCATCAGCACAATGTTTTGAGTGCGTTACATTGAGTTCTACCACAAAACATGATTATTCACCCGAAAAAAAAAGTCGTTTCCCAGCAATATTTTTTGCGTAAAGTTACTTAGTTTGATGTACTATCGAGGACACTCCCGCCTGACCACCAATAAGCAAATTTTTGTAAAGTTAAGTTAACGTTAAAAAATTTTAACTGGTCAGGCTGAAGAGACCACGACTGTACATAACAGAATGCTTGGTTGACGGCTTCGTGATGAGGTTGTTTACACCCTGTATAGGCAGCGTAACGCAATAGGGTTCCAGTGCGACGAACCGACCATATACAGAGTGTAAAAAAATGCACTCTTCATACTAATTGCGCAAGCTGAAGCGATATTTTGTATGTGAAGTGAAAAAAAACATCATGTATTTTAAATCAAGCAAATAAATGAAAATTACGATATCCTATGATCACAATCCTGACCTAATTAGAATATCGCAGTTGCATCCTTGCATCATTCCTTAAGCTTGTAGCCAGTAGCAATAATACGTGTACGCTACCGTACAAGTCTAGTAACTCAAACAAGTGCATACGCGCCCTTAACTGGCCCAGTGTTAATATAATTGACGCAAGGAAGCGCAACAATTAAAATGCGCGATGCGTCACATTCGATCAACTTGCGATGATCGGAATGAGGTCACCAGCGTATTGTCTTTATTTAGGTATTATTGTTTAGATTACAATTTACTACTACCTATAAGTAACTACATAATGCATCTCAGTTGTATCACGAATATTTTTTTAACTAAAGCATTAATAGATTCCAGAGTAAGTGTACAGTTCAATTATTTGAATTTTCCTTCCTTAGCAAATAATATGTTGGTGTTTATACTTTTGTTGCACCATATCGACTGTTGAAATACATACTACTGCACATATTAATCAGTATGAATATTATTTCCGACTCGGAATTTCAAAGAAAATAATCCGAACTTGTCAAGAGTCATTACAGACTCGTCCAATACGATGCTATGATTCACAAAATATTATTGTCATAAAGAGTGTTAGTTAAAACCACTTTTGCCAAAAAATATGGCGATAAACCAAAAATAATTGGGTTCCGGCACTATTGAATCGGTTCTGCCAATGAATTAAGCACTTATCTTACATATTTAATCCAAGTTTTAGTAATTGCTTCTCTTCTCAGGCAAAACAATATTGTAATAGCCATTAGTATCAAACACACAAAAATAAAGACTTAAATAAAAAATGCCAAGTATTTTTTTTAACCAACATTTCTACTCATTTTTTTTCTCACCCACATTAGAAATTAATCCGAAACGAATTGGCATAGCATGTGTATCGTGTACCCGCTATAGTTAGTGTTAATAATTCTAATCTATAGCAAAGGCGCGATGGGGAACATGGAATCCTCCGCATGGCGATCACCTCACGTACCGTCTACCTGCACCGCCTAGAATACCGGTATCGGTTTAATTTACCGATAGGTATACCTGTCGGTACGTCGGTTATCTAAGAGCTGGGCAAACGGGAAGTAAAAGCACTGTTGTACACTTTATAGTATGTGTGCTTAGCAATATTTATGTATGGTAAGCTGAAGTTCTATATATTGTATGAGAAAGATGACGTTAATAAAGGATTAATGGGCAATAAATCAAGCTGAAAATAAATCACTTGGTAACTTCCAGATATTTTGATTTGCTCCCCTATTCCTTCTAATTTTCATTAGAAAATGAAAAAACCTCGTAATATCCTTTCTGAAAGTGCAAAGCAAACATTATTCGCCGCTGTAATCTCCACAAGGAAATTGTTTTATTCCTTGCACGTCTTCAAAAAGTTATCCTGAATCAATTTGGGGAAATCGCATTTTCATGCACGCCGAGCTTAAATAAAACGGAATAATAATGTTCAAGTGAGAAATATTGAAATTTAAAACGACTGTCATCATGAACGATTTTTTTTTAATTAAAACGTTTGTTTCTTAACTCAGCGGCAGATGATAAATCAAGTTCCAAAAAGGGCAATGGCGAAGTGCGCCGCAGTAAGCATTCTTGCAAATAGATTGCATAATAATTTCATAATCCCGTCTCGGATAAAGTGAGTTTTTCAACATTGAAGGTGTCTCATCCAATCCGGTAGTCATGTGTGGACAGGGACACAAGCCACAAAAGGTTCTATGATTTATGGCGACGAGGGAGTACGAAGTGCGGACGCAGACACATTAACATTCGTACGGCGCGTCTGTTTGTGCGTTCGCAGCCTTATATTGCGAGTGAGGTCTAGTTGAGTCATTATTGGGATGTAATCGCGTTAGTACGATGATTTCACGCTACGTTTGACCTACAATAATGTTGCTTAAGCTTGCTATTTGTTTATTTAAATTGGCGATTGAGCTGTTTTTGAATAGGGTTCAAGTTAATAATCATGACGTATCTCCTGGCTCAAATGGAGACTAATTGCGACGAAGTGAGACAGTTTCAACTAGATATTTTCCAAAAAATATCTGGAAAATGTAGCTGCCTCAATCTTGTTTGGAATCTTAAATATTTGAAACATCAAAGTGAGATGCTATTGTTTAATTGACTGAACATAAATAACGCGAAATGTTTAGTTTTATATTTATTGGGATAATGGCTTCTGTTTTATTTATAAAAAGATCTAAGGGGCTTGGAGCTTTCAAATGTCAAATTGTTGAGTTTTTTTCTTTCGAAGATGTCAATTATTAATAAGTGAAGCGTGATTATAAATTAGCGCAGAGTTCGATTAACGTTGGTCGTGCGTCGGTGCCATATAACGCGATACTCCGCGACGGTTGGCGCCGTACCAACGCTGTGTCGTTGACTGAGAACTGACCATTCGGTTTTATTTTATGCTCTCATCAGAACCTTTATCGAGAAAATTACTGGGGAGACGCAAGCACCTAATTCCTTGTAACGATTTGGTCGTTTCTAATAAGTTTATTAGGAACAACTAAGTAGGTAGGTGAATACGTATTCATTACCGATTACTCACTAGAAATTTGCCAATTCATTATGAACAATGTTATTCTTCAGGTAAATATCGACCTATGTTGTTATTTTCAAAAGAAAATTGGTAGGGTTATTCTAGAGAACTGAAATCTGCAAATAAATTCGTGAAAATAAGCAAATGTTGCTTATTGTCTGTAAAATTATAATAGTAGCAGGCAGGCAGGCAGGCAGGCAGGCAGGCAGGTGGCAGGTAGTATTGTGTAGTAGTATTTTTATATAATAGTAATTTTGTTAGGTAGTGTTTGTAATCGGTAACAGGTGCTTAATATATTTTGCATAGAAACTGTAGACCGTTATTTTTAACGAACAATAAGTAAAATACCTATTGAATATTATACCGTGTTATCGCTCGTAAAATGGCATTTTATTCACTAACGAGAGTCCAACTAATGGCCGCGGTTATTATTAAATAGCAAATCGTGACGTCACATCGATGCAACTAAATCGTACAAACAAGATTATCTTTCATATCAGTTAACCCGCAAACGCTGCCATGAATATTAAATTCACCTCGTTGCGTTGTTATCAATGTGTTTGATTCAACCCTCTCCACATAATTTGCGAGCGGATTGAATGAGGTAAAATAATAACGAAAATCTGAATACATCGGGCATGTTTCGTATGCGGGCAGGCTTATTATGTAAATGCGACCCCTCTTGTATGTTGTTGATAAAATTGCAGGCGCCTTACGGACTACACGCTCCAAATAGGAGTAGTAAGCTATATAGCAGAAGTTTATCCGTGCTGGCCGGAGGAAAGTGGGGAGGGGAGAAGACGCGCAGACATTCAGGCGACAGACGTTGCACAAAACGGTCCGCGAGCTCCTTGAGTACATTAAGATACTGCTCGAAATTTTAGGGGAGGTAGTCCGAAAAGTTCGATTGTACCCTTCCCTTTAAATACGGAACACTCATGTATATTAATATTGACCCAGCGATGCACAATTTGCTGGAACTCCAGAACCGTTAATTAAATCGGTGTTCGTAAACAGTGCTGTCAGTCAGTCCGGTACGCGGCCGGCGATCTCATGTGTCCAGCGGTGCATCTAAAATTTCCCACATCGCGTAATCGAACCTGAATATGAGCGCATAATTGCTTATTTGCCTCATTTCGGATTCATTCGCGGCTGAAGTACGTGGTATGGGTAAATACGCTCGGATACAGACATAGGGTTACGAGTGAAATTCGCTTTTGCCCCTGTTGGGGCGTAGGGTTACCCCTTCGTGGGATTACGGGGTTTCTTACATAAAGAACATCGGTAAAAGAGTTAAGAAGGGGACGGATCCATTTAAGCGAATGGCGAGAAATACAGTTCGATAGTCGTAGTTGGCTAGGAGGTGGTAATATTGCTTACCTCTTAATAAAATAGTGGCAAAGTTAAGAACCTGTGCCAAACAGATTGTAAACGAAACCATTGACATTCTTAAATGATCTCCATTAAAGTTCAGATTGTACCGGTTTGTTTATTTCCATGCTTTTCAACTGAAAACTAACCATTCCCTTTTTTTGTTTCAGGTAAGTGCATCGACAACTGGCACAAAGGATTTTTTCGAGTGTAAAATGCAATTAGTATGTTGACACTCAACCCTACGCTGGTTAACGTGCAAGGTATGCCCAGTGAGCAGGCCAACCGGCACTTACTCAAATGAGAAATTCATTACAAGCGCTGTTTTTGCGGATTTCGGTTATGTTCATAAAGCCGACGGTGCAGTTTGCAATACTCTGCATACCCTTTGTTTGTACTCTTAACACTAACTTGATCTATGTTCAAAATTTCAAAACATTAACGTTTTTTCTGCTGAGTGAGGTAATTACGCGTACATCGGACTAACCATACTTTGCAATGTTTGTGCCTTTTTTTTCAGTCTATATTACTAAAACAAGCATAGTTAGTAGCTGGCCGCTGAAAAGAAAAAACTATATTTAAAATTACGTAAATATTTGGCGAATATACGTTTTCTAGAATCGTTAAATTTTGCTTCGATGTTTTCTAGTACATGTTCGACGTAGGTGCAAAGTCAAACACATTATAATAAATTAGTTTGTGAATGCGTTACCTAAGTAGTACTGCATGCATTACTAAATGAATGAATGAATGTGCTTTTGTGAATCAGAAAATAGTTTTGGTGCCATATATATTTCAGCGCTGATCAGCCTCTCAGGCATTTTAGTGTAAAGTACTGGGTAATTTTACGTCGTGAGAAGAACAAGTGTATTATAAATAACTAGAATGTTGCCTGTAAAACAACTTGTCGATTGTTAGTCTGAATGTTTGGACAGTTTGACTGAATTGATGGCGAATTCGGTGTGAACGTCGGTGATTTTATTCTGTCTTGATTGCAAGACAATAGATTTCATTTTGGCCACATCGCCAAACTGTTTTAAGGAGTCGGTTACATAATCGATTGAACAACGGTTTTGCATTAGTCCTCATTGTTTTTATTCTATCCTTCTTCAATCTTTGACCACCCAATGCTGAGTTTAGGTCTCTTCCAAATCTCTCCACTTTTGGCTGTTTTGTGTCATGGCTATCCAGTTTCTTCTAATCACTTTTATGAGATCTTCTAGATCCTTTTCTTACATCCTCACAAATAGTTACCTCGGTCTTTGTACTAAACTACCTAATTAAGTTTGCTCTGATAGACAATGGACCATTTTAATATAGATTAAAATGGTCCATCCATGGGCTCTTATAGTATCTGTATATCTACTTCAAAATTATTTCAATTTCAACACCAATCAATATTTGAACGTGTTATAAAGTGATCAATCTGTTAAAATTAATTCGATACAATATATCTCAATCAATAATTATGACACGACATGTACAGACAGACCTGACAGACGACATGACCCATATGTTATTCTGACGTGTTAACATTCAGATCCTTGAGGTGTAAATCAATTGTTTTTGTTTAGACTGCTTCAAGACGTTCTGTTTTCGTCATGTTTGGGATCGGTTTGGAACAATCTCTTTAGAGTTGAGATAAAAAAGGAGGTTGAAAATATACAGGGTGTTTGGTATGCATCAAACACTCTGTATATCAAATTGAACCGGCCGAAAGGAGGGTGATTTGCTGTCTCTTCAGCCCCAATAACTCATCCTTGGCCCCACATATTTGTAAATGTACAGAGGCCAAAGTAAATAAGTAACCATGGTCGTCAGATATAGTTGCAGTTTTTTTAGAAACTATTTCACGGCATCAGATGAAATTTAATTATATTAACAAATTTGAATATTTCTATAAATTAATTTAATTTCATTCAAAAACATCCATCGGTTTCTAAGATAACTTCAACAATAATTATATTTCGACCCTGGTTACTTATTTGCTTTGCCCTCTGTATATTAACAAATTGTAGATATAGCTACTTATCTACGATATGACGCAGCCTTTGGTCTAGTAATTGCAAACCACTACTGTTGGCTTTAAGACTTCGATTTCCAGGTCCATCAAAGTATTGTTGGGTTTTTCCGTCCCGGATTTCTCGGTAGCAGCCTAAAGCCTGAACTTGTGCCCTGTTAAGAGCGGCCAACCTACCATACGTTTCGCGAGAATTTTGACAAACGCTCGTGCGTGATTATGCCGTTGTTACACATATATCTTTAATTTTTTTGAACTTATAGGTATCTTGTGCACTATATCTACGCTTCTATCAAAGCAAAAAATAAAAATTTGTAGGAACAAATTCAGTAAAAGCCTCCAAAAATTGCTGTTTTGCACAAATTTTACGTCAACTTTGGCCGTTCATAATGTACTCATAAATTGTAAAAGTAAAGAAAATATCCTGATAGAAGCCTTGCAAATGTAGTGGAGATTCTAAATAACAAATATTTATTTCACAAACTTGTAAGACTTATTCAAAAACACGTATTTCCTGGAACAAGTTTTATAAATTTTCGAACACTAACTTTCGTTTAATGTCCTCGCGTTAGTCGGTTTGAGGTGCGCGGGTGACGAGTAGTGCGGGGTCGGGGCTAGGTAAGACAGGGCAGTTGAAATAATATCGCCGCGATGGCTCTGGATGAAACAACAAGCTTTTCGACCATACTCGTGTTGACGATAGACGGGCCGGGAAGGGCCCTCTTAATGGCATTAAGCTAATTATATTAGCTGGTTTATAATTATATAGTAAGGATATTAAACAAAGCGTTAATAGCGTGGGTGTTACTATAAGTACACTCCTCCCCTGCATAATCTTTCGGGGAAAACCTTGGGAAAGCTTTGGTGAAATGTTATGATGTAGATATGAAGCTAATTACGGTTCTGAAAGCCAGACAAGTACTTATCTGCTGCCAGTTTGTGCTGAGAATAGCTAGAGTGATTGACCGCATTAACAGTGACCAATCATGATGTTTGACAACAGATCAAATCAAAAGCTTTCTGGGAGATTACCATGACGTCTTAAAGCAGTATTGGTTTGATGTTACTCCAGTGCGGGAAAGAGAGGGAACTATACTGGACGTCTAGCGCCATTTTTTTCCCGCTCTGGGAAAAGACTAAAACAATACTATTTTAAGATGTCATGGTAGGCCACCAAAAATTTGGTGTCTAAATTGGAAGGTTTATTTCATTGCAACTAAATTGTGAAATAGATTAACCATATCCCTATTGTTACACGATTTCGGTTATTGGTTGTTATTTGGTCAAACAATCATTAGAGCTAGCTTACTTTTGTGACAGCTTGCGAATCACAGATTAAGCTTTCAAAATACGGAATAAAATTATCAATAAGTACTAATATTATAAATGCGAAGGTTTGGATGGATGAATCGATATTTGTTACTCAATCACACCAAAATGGTATGACGGATCTGGATGAAAATTGGCACAAAGGTTTCTCTTATTTTCACATCAAAATTTCCACGCGAATGAAGTAGCACATTAAATCTAGATTATAGATTTAATGTCATACTATAGAGGCTATTTCTTATCAATTTTCTTATTAAATTAGAGGTTTTTCTATTAGATAAGGATTAGTATAAGTAATAGTTTAAGCACCAATTTCCATTGTTTATATAATTGACAATTATATTTTCAATCATAAGCAAATAACTTTATCATATAAAGACCTTCTAACTAGGTCAATTATATTTTACAATAAAATAAACAAAGGCGTAGCGTTGTATGCCTAACCATTTACTCAAGGTTTGCATTAAATAACTGTTAATGCAATATTCATAAAGCGCATAATAGACAAAATAATAAGGTGCTAAATATTAATTAATCGCATAACATCACGTCTGCAGTTCCCAAAGTGTTAAGCTGATAGTACAGATCCTTATTTCGCCAGTCACTTTTAGGGAGTGACCAAAGCAGACTTGAATAATCGGTTTGATTGTGACGTGAGGCGCAACAACGCTCGCCGTCCGTCCGTCTTATGACGACAGGCCGTGTCGACAGCGCGTTCATGTACCACGCGCGCCTCAAAGAGATGCAAGGGCCGATGCCTGCCGGGGCTGCGGGACTGTTCGAAAGAGATACCGTGGCCCTGGAACATAAAGGGCTAAGAAGGAACATGGATTTAGTCAGTAAGAGTCTGACACTTGCTTCCACTCCGCCCAGAGCGGGAGGGGTCATTTGATGATTTCCCATCCGAAACAAAAAAAAAAGTCGCAACGACGAGGAAAGTCGAAGGAATGGGGGGAGGGCTTTCCCCAGGAGTGGGATAGTTCAGGATAACAAAACAAAAGGCGATTTAAGCAGTATTGAGATCTTTTACTCATCTGATCATTCGTTTGGTCACTCCATTCAGATACAAATGTAGGTTAGGCTAGGCTCAAACGGGCAAATATTCAAGTTCTTGGATTTTTCTGAGAAATTCTAATGAAGAACCAGAACACTTTTCTTGACCTGAAAATCTTATACAGAGGCGCAGGAGTCACTTGATACCAATTCCAGGAATATTTATTTATTTATTAAAACTTTATGCACAGGTAAAAAAAAAACTGTACAAAGGCGGACTTAATGCCTTGCCTTGCCTTGTCAAAAAATATCTATAACATATAAATTGTCCGTATTTTCTCAAGAAAATTGACATTCTTTGTCAGTTATTTGGAACGGCTGTATCACGACGCAGGTTGTCAAATTGTTCAGCAATTAATGGCTCTACTGGACATCGGCAGATATTAGTTGCCAATAATATAGCACATAAATTATGTATGTGTATATCATATAGGTTGGACAAGTAAGGGATACAAAAAGTTTTGTATGCGACGTGTATAACTTGAAATATTGGGACATCAATGTCCCTTCCTGCGTCCCTTGCATACCAATGTAATTTGGAACACCGATGTACAGCCTTGTGGATCTTCTTCTAGTATTGATTAGTTTGTTAACTATTGGTTGGTAAATAAGGATTATTTGTACTGTGTAATTGTGTTTTGGCTTAAGGGGGTGGTATCTGCTAACGAAAGGCTTTCTCCATGTAACTCCTCTTTGAAAAGTGAATATAAATGTGCAAAAAAAACAATTGAAATTATTCTAACCTTATAATTACTATTTGAAAAAAAATATTCAAAGTGAAGCATTTTTTCATTGAAATTTCGTAACTACGTCTAAACGGCATTAAGTTTTAGTATTGTTTTTTCACACAAATATTTGTCACTTTTTTCTTCACATTGTGTACAATTGGCATTTTGATCTAATGATTTATTAGGCTACAATTAAATAAAAACCAGAGTCAAAGAAATAGTATAAAAAATAAAAGTCCAACTAGAACTCTGAACCGACTCTGAGTCTGTAGAACTTTATTCTGACAGTATTTAAAACGAAGTTTCACCACAGATAGAGTTTCTAATTTAGCTGATACCCCAGTCTTTCTTTTTTTATTTTATTTTTTCGGATGCGTAATCATCAAATGACTAAAACCCATCCATGTTCCTTCATCGCCCTTTGTGTTCCGGGGCCACGGTATCTCTTTCGAACAGTCCCGCAACCCCTTGCGGACCTCTTCCTTTTTGCTGACTCTCTTTGAGGCGCGCGTGGAACACGAACGCGCCGTAGATACCCCAGCCTTAAGATTGGTTTAGAGTGGAGGAAGTAATTTATAGTGTGAATAATATCGTGTATTGAAATTGATAGTAACGCGTGGTACTCTGACTCATCAACAGATGAAACTGTCTTTAGCAAGAAAGGGGATAAAGGTAATACCGAATTCATGGACTACTTTCAACCTTATTGCTTAGGGTATAACGGTGAAAATTGCAGATTGTCGGTGATTAGTATTTTACTGTCTATGTAGATTTTGTCGCTGAGTTATTGGTTATAAGCTCGGCCCTACCTTTGAGGTAAAGAGAACAAAACTTAACAGTAAAAGTATAGATGATGGGACATATTCAAATTTGAATTCAGTATATTTTGTTTTATATAAACCATCATGAACAGTCATAGGACGTCAGAAGCTAGATGCTTGGTTGCAATGTCATTTACTTCGGAGAAGAACCAGAAATAAACTCCAAGACTAATTATATTAAGATTCATAATGCCCTATTTCTACCCCTTTGAGAGCTAATAGTTTGATGCAGATCTTTGAATGTAATCTAGAAATCGTTGCACCACTGTCCTGTCTACTTAACATCGACGAGTTGTGCTAGTTGAATTGCCAATTGTTTACTGAGTAAGCTTGCCTTCTTGAATGGCTTTACATAATTTGCTATGTTAGTGTCTGATTGATTACTTTTGTCATCATTCAACAACCACTATACGAGTAGAACCTATTTGCTATGGTTGTTCTTATAAGAAAGTGGAATATCGTATTACCCAGTCATTACTTGGGTAGTGGAGGTCAGATATTCAGTAGCTCCATGAAAAATAGGCATGACGACAGTATCAAAAAATTGCAAATCTATTTAGTCCGTCAGTTAGAGTATTGGAAATTAATGGACACGTATTTTTTGTTTTTGTAAATCAATGAATAACCATCAAACCATCAATGAATGACAAAGATAAAACGCATCAAAACTCGGGAGTGGGGGTTCGTGACGTCAGAACTAGCTAAAAATTATACCTAGGCGTAACGTATTGAGAATTTTAAAAGCGTCATATCTTCCACAATTGTGGTTTACGTAACAACAGAAAAAACACGGGTCAAATATTTTTTGATAATCTAAGTGACGGACTAATTAGATTTTTTTGTCGTCTCGCCTATTGAAGCCCACCGAATTATAGTAGGTAAAGCAAAAGCTGGGCAGATGATGATAATCTAATAAGAATACCTGTGTTCCATTTTCAAATAAGACAATCAACCTCCTTAATGTCTTTCTTACCAAAACACATGACGCAAATAATCACATTTTTACTAGAAACACGTTCAAAAGACACGCTATTATGCGCCGTTTACGAATTCCACGGCATATGACAATGCATAACTACAAACATATTCTGAGACGGACGTGTCTGCATGAATGTTTCGCAATCGTTGCGAATTCAGCAATATTGCACAAGAAAACAACATTGTACTTGTAACAATACTCTGGGAATCTCGACTACCACCCGTGAAATATTGCCGTACTGTTCGGCAAGCGTGGTACTGAACAAGTCGCGTGTTCACGTTTTAATAAGTTAGCTTGCAGCTTAGACTAAGTCTAAGTTAGCAGCTAGCTTGAGAGCTTTGCTTGTTTGTGCTCTTTTCTTTAAATTTTTAATTTAATTTAAATATTTTGAAAATATCTTAAACTGTTTTTAATGCTATATCTCTAGAGCAGTGGTTCTTAACCGGTGGTCCGCGGACCACTGGTGGTCCCTGGAAGCATCCCAAGTGGTCCGCAGAGCTAGCCTAAATAAGTAAGATAAGTGACAGAGTCGACACAACGCGAACCACGAGCGACGCGAGCAATGCGCAATCACAAAAATCTCATTCAAATCTGTAACTGTAATCCCAGCTCACATTTTTTTTTTATAACGATAAATGTATAGTAAAAAAATACTAAGGGCTTTGAATAATTTTGTTTTATTTATAGATAGATAGAACAACCCTATGTTTATTTACATTAAAAAAGGTACTGTAAATTTCCTCCAAATCAATAAACCAACTGGGTGGTCCATGGCAAGACATACATTTTGTCAAATGGTCCCTCATGACTAAAACGTTAAGAACCACTCTAAAACCGAACCGTAAAGAACCGCTCTAGAGCTTAGATTAGACCTACCCAGGGTACGCATTTTCGGAAATTACCTTGGATTTAAAGATTAGAGACATTTAAGGATTGATTAATTACTTGGAGTTATAACTCTTAGCTTAAATAAAGTTATTAACTACTGAAGTCATTAACTTTTTGAACTCGGTGTATTTTATAAGAATTTCTAACCAACGCTTTAATTCCTTTATCTGAAAAGAAAAACAGGTGATAAAAAGACACCAAGTTGTATTGTGTGAGTTGATACCAACATTGTTTGCAGATAACAATAAAAATGAAATCAAAATAAACATGGGCACTGTCAGTTTCCCTTCGCTTCATTGAATGGTTTTCCAATCCACACGGCCGTGTGTAGCGGCAGTAAATCGCCACAGTCCAATGAATGAATTGACACAATAGTGAGAAAAAAACACCACCTCGTTCAATTTAGATTTTAATCTCTTTCGACCTTAAGTTATTTGAAGTATTATTAGCGCTATTTGTAAAACAATGTTGTTACAACAAAAGATATAATAAGAAATTTGTATGTACCTAGCGCGTGAGACATTTGGTCTAGCGCTAACTTTGACGTGATTTATGTCAACAGTTTTTCACATGACTTTGTAGTCACGCTACTGTTGAGCACTAAATTGCATGCTTAATTATACTTTATGGCAAAACTTTAATAAAAATATGAAGGTTTATTCATGTTAAAATGTAAAAAACTACACTTACTTATCTTAAATCTCCTCGCATACCATAAACACACGTCACAAACCTAAATATTCATGAAATTTAATGATTCGTGAAGGTCTCCCTAATCAAGTTAATTAATTATAATGAAATCCTAAAATCGCGTTGTAATTAAATATAAAATTTATTAGTTCTGCTATGAAATAACTACCTATCAGCATTATGGTAATATAAGGGCGCGGTCACACAGCCGCGAACAGGCGAGCGCGCAGTAAGGGCGCGGCTACACGCGAACGCACCATTAGTTGCTCTAACAATATTTCATACGCGCTCATATAATATGTAAGTGACGTGTCCACATTTATGACACTTTGTTGGCGACATAGAAAAAATATCATTTCGTGACAGAATTATTTAGTGTGCAACGTGTCATAAAGAAACTATTTAGATTCTTTTTTAGTTTGGGGAAAATTTACAGCTTCGATGCATGTATTTATACTTTTTATGACGTCTTTAAATTGGATTTCAAAGGAATAAATAAATAAACAGTTAAAAATGTTCGTGTTCGATTCGAGAATTTTGATGTTTATGTCCTGTGTGGCATCGAAATTTGTAAATGGCACTTTAATGTTTCTTAAGAGGGGCTAGTTACAAGTTGATGACTATCAGAAGTCAATAATTTACAAACATAACATAATTTTTATGAGAAATAAATAACATCTCATCATCATCATCATCTGCCTAGCCTTTTCCCAACTATGTTGGGGTCGGCTTCCAGTCTAACCGGATGCAGCTGAATACCAGTATTTTACATGGAGCGACTGCCTATCTGACCTCCACAACCCAGTTCGTACTGGGTAAAACGATACCCCTTGGTAAGACTGGTTGTCAGACTTTTTGAGCCACTGACTACCTATAACGACTATCAAAGATCTGCAAATGACAGCCGGGACCAACAGCTTTACGTGCTTTCCGAGGCACGGAGGGAACTCGATAAGTAAATGGTCACCCATCCACCGACCAACCTAGGCAAGCACGGCTTAACCTAAAGATCGACCCGAGCGGCTGGAATAAATAAAATAAATAACATCTATTAATTATTAAAAATAATATATATTTTTTTAAATTATCTTGTAGAACTGCGATGAAATATAAGATATATTGAGATCAAAACTTTTGGACCTAGATAAACGATATAAATTGATTTATTTACCCCGATCCATCCCATATATCTATATTCAGTAATAAATATTTTTAAAACACCGTCTAAAGGCCATAGGCCACAGGCTTTACATATTTTAGTATTTGTGTTCTTATAGTTTAAGTAAACAAATACCTACTAATATTATTTTAATGGGAAATGTATAAGCTTTATACATTTCCCATTAAAATAATAACGTAGGAGGCTAACAGGCCAAACAGATAACTTAATAAAAAGTTAATGACGTAGAAACCATGGCTTGCGGAGGGCCGGCCGTACGAGATAATCACTACTCACCCTCGGACATTTTCCTTATGCCTGAGGGCCCAATTAATTGGAAAAGTCGTTAAAACATTTTGATGAAATTATCTTAGAATTCATTAGCGATCTTCGCTAAATTAAAGATCAAAAAGCACAATATTTTTTCTCAATTATAGGTAGATTAGTTCCAGTCATTAGCAGGGACCATTCAGTATGGGATCGCAGCCATGTTACATCTGATAAGCTATTGACTGATGACTGCAGTAATGAATCAGGTGAACTTCAGTTCAACTGAGACATTATACATGTAGGTACCTGACAATGATAGATCACGAGCAACTCTTGTAAAGTTTTGCTGAAATGATATCATTAGGGAACGTTTCTCGCATTACCATGCGATACACGAACTTGTATTGTTTGCGAAATCTTCTTGCTATAATAATAATATATCTGCCCATTATGAAGTAATTTAATATTTCGTCAATTTGTGCCTATCTCTGCCATCCTGTTACAAGTTACACAACACATGCCCGATTTCAACACCTGAGTTTATTATTTGCGTTCAGATGCCCACGTATTGTTTCGAAGCGCGAATAGAGAACTGTTACAAAAGTTACATTACGGTTTATTGATCCACTGATAGCTTATCGCTCACATTTATCTCCACCCGATAAGTATTGCATTGAAATAATACTCTTTAGCATAATATACCTTTATGTACAGTAAGTGTTCATTTTCCATTGTTTTTTGATAGCGCAATCTAGCTATTGTTAATCCAGTATCTTTGAACAATCGGAGCGATTAAAGAAAACTACGTAAAGCCAAATTTAATTAACATAAAAACTTTTTTTACTTAGTCTACGTAGTTGTTACGAATGCTCTATGATCACGGAAACTGTGACGCGAAACTGGAACGCGGCAAAACGACAATGGCGACGACTAACTCAAAAGCCATTTTTTTTGAAATGCATGACGCAAACGGATGAAAAGTCACAACACCACTGTATATCAAACCGATGCGAATCTACCCCCCTTGAAAAAATCTAATACGAAAAAATATTAATGTCAATGTGGGAATGGGACGGTGACACGTAACGCGTGGGTGTGAAAGGGACGAATAGCTATTGTTCTACACCTGCCAGTCGTCACCTGGCACGGGGTCTCGTCCATATTTGATTAGGTTTTTTCGGAGTTGTAGTCCTAACTATGAATGCGAGTGGCGAATTGAATTGTTTGGAACTTTTAACGCGATATTTTTGATACGGCTGTGGTCGTGTCCACGATTCGAATGTCGTACATGTTGTGAAATTAAATAAATTCGTGACATGTAAAGTTATATTTTTATGAAAGTTATTATAGTTTACAGAAGACTGGTAGAGATTAAAATATGATATAGCATATCTAGAACAACGTGCAATCGTTGCGTATTTTTTACAAGGACTATCATTTAAAACACCACGTAGTTCTTTTTTTAAGTTAAATAGATCAAAAGCAGATTGTTCAATGTATGAATTCCATAGGCCGAGAAGTTACTGTTAAATGCCACTGTCAAACTGTCAAGACAGGCGATAAGGCTTAGAGTAATATTGTTATGAATATGTTCAGCCCTAGGCCGAACCACCAGCTGACTGGGACCTTGCTCTGAACCGGTTGTTTATTAGCTTACGGTGAAAATTCAAAGTGTTTATTGTTGTCGAGCGCATGCCGTTCGCCTTTAAAGGTCGCATAATTTAAAGTAGTCTAGATATGCACGGGCTTATTCAATAATTGTATTCTCGTAATCGATACTTGGAATAATATTAATTTATCGATCTGTTAGTTTTTGCTTTATTTGCAAACCCTACTTTTGCGTAGCAGAGTTCTTTTGTTCAGATTTTTACGAGTTATTTATCTGATAAAACAAAGTAAATAACCAACGCTTTTTTATCTTCTCATAAAATAACCAGATATTGCGCTACTAAATCGTCGTTATGCTTATTTCCCTGGCGGAGTAAGCAAAGCGAGAATGCATTCAGGCTGCGCCCGTAATTTTTGCATGAAATACGAAAAGAGTGTATGAAAATGTGGTGGCTTCTTCTTTTTATTGGGAAAACGAAATGTAGAAGTCAACAGGAATATTGTAAAGTCGCCTGTAATTCGTTGTTTACACAATAAAACGTGAATTACTCGTCTGTATTCATTTAGTCGTTTGAACCGCCCGTAATCCTAGCCGACTGGGGGCCGCGGTTCACCGCAGACTCTCCCCAACTCGCAACTTTTGCCATGACCACTGTCAACTTGGAGCGCCGAGAAATTATTGGTTTAAAGAGCTTACACAGAAATTAGCCTAAATACCTTTTGTTTTTACCTTGGCAAGCCGCACCTTGTACGTCCTATCTAAGGTTAACAGGGAACCACATTTCGGGTGAGTGAAGATAAGCCGGTGAAATACGGGTGGCCTGTCTTGTCTCACAATTTATTCGTATCTAAACGTTTTTCTACATACGCTGTGTTGTGTGAGCATTTATTACGTTTTTCTTGGGATTGTTTGTAACTTTGATATAATTTTGTAGCTGTATGGAAATTCAACGTTAAGACTTAAAGGACGCGTGGGTTCGCGAGAAATGGAAAGTGTGGAGAGAGGCCTTAGCCCAGGAGTGGGATACAGCAGGCAAGGAAAAAAAAAAGATTATATAGATAAAGTTAGCATCAGTAGTTTGGAATTGGGAGACCTATAGACCTTTTACCCCCGAATACTGAAACGTCACTCAAAATTTAAGGGCTGCTTAACATTTGAGCAGCTCCTAAACTTTAAATTTCGTATGGTCAAAAGTCACTTTTGAGTTTCTGTTAAATATAAGTGCTACTTAAATTTTGAGTGACGTTTTAGTATTCGGGGGTTAGTAGCGTAATTGAAAAGTTTGAGGTTATTCTTTTTTTATAGAAAGAACCTTAAAAAGTTTTTACTTATATTAGAGTATTTACTAAATAATATAAAATAGAGCTATAATAGTAAAGTTACACATTTCAAAGGCTCAGCAGTCCATTGCCCTGTTGAAAGCTCACAGCTCTGATAAAAGATATCTAATTCATTATGGCGCTTGCTCCATTACAGTAGAAGTAATCTGAAACTGAATAAACTATCTCAGTCCGGGAACTAATGGCCGTCGAGACATTCAAATATCCTTTGAAATAAGTCTCTGAAATTATTCACTTAGTGGGTCGGTACGATGGTAATGACACCTTGTTGAAAAAACAGTCTAAGTTTGAGTTGGATCCCTGCAATAAGGGTTCTGTCGACTACATAGTTTAATGTGTTTGTGAAATATAACAGATTTTTCTGTTAAACAGATATTTACAATGGTTAAACAACTAACCCATAATGTGTACTGCGGAAATTACAACCATCCAGCTATAAGGAACATATCATGAGAGCCCTATGTCGGCAGAGACCGGATTATATGCAACATAAAATCGTCGAAATATGCACCATAAATGCTCAAAATATGCAACAAAAGTGAAAAAATCTGCAATATAAATATTGAAATAAGTACCTGCTTCAATATTTATTTTTTTAATTTAATTTACTCGTACTGCATTTTCGACTAGATTTTTTTATGAAAACCGAATTCGGTTCCTCATTATTTGTAGTACGATTGAGCCTTTTATCAAATTAAAATATTTTTATAACTTGAAACTAATCGATCTATTTCAATGGGCACTTTTAAATTTAGGTGCTTTTTTTTAATTTTCCCAGCGAGGAGCAGATAAAATTAATATTTGCCCTAATATGCAAGATATCCCGATTACTTATAGCTAAAATATGCGTTATCTTCAAAAAACACCACAATATGCGTATAATCCGGTCTCACTAATGACAGACAGTCGGCGCGGCGAAGCCCCAGCAATTGGGTCTCACACTGGTACCCCAGTTACGGAACTCTAAAAAAGTATTCTTACAGCATCACGAACTTTCATTACCGGTTTTTTTTATGGTTCAATGTCACTGAACCTGAAGCTTTTGTATTTTTTCCTCTTCCCCAGTCTGAATAGCCTCGGACTCAGAGACAGACAGTCAAATTTATTCTTGAGGACAGTTTAATGGCGCATATAATTTGTTAAACGTAGAGGGAAGATAGTGGTAGAAAGACTCATGTTATGCATTGTTAGGGGAGTTTTATAGTAACTGAATTTTATTTGTTGAAAATATTATGGGCCTGTTTCACCACCTACGATTAAGTTTCCGTTAGCTTACTTCGAAGAATAATTTCATACCAAATTCTGTTCCACTTTTGAATTTATTCGATAAGTAGTGGTTATTGGGACATCGTGAAATAGACCCTTATTTTTTTTTTTTTCGGATGGGAAACCATCAAATGACTTCTCCCGCTCTGGGCGGAGCAGGAGGGAGTGTCAGACTTTTACTGACTAAAACCCATCCATGTTCCTTCATCGCCCTTTGTGTTCCGGGGCCACGGTATCTCTTTCGAACAGTCCCGCAACCCCGGCAGGCATCGGTCCTTGCGGATCCCTTCCTTTTTGCTGACTCTCTTGAAGGCGCGCGTGGAACACGAACGCGCCGTCGACACGGCCTGTCGTCATGAGACGGACGGACGGCGAGCTAGCCCATAGCCCACCATCCACAGGCCCGCGCCTACGGTGGCCGTGGGCCACGTGGTGGCCCCCGACGCCCGGGGCGTCTCCTGCAGCGGCCGGGACGCTGTGAGGTTCTCTCCCTCTCACGTTCCGCCACCTCCTTCTCTAGCATTACTGCTTCGCAGAAGGAGGTGACGGCGTCCCATTCCGTCTCGCTCCGGACCATGGCTTGCACCAGGGCCGGACGCGAGAGGTCGCCGCCGCCAATCGCCGCTTGTGAAATAGGCCCTAAATGTAACTTAACAGCAAGGCTCAGTGGGACCTCATTTTGTGTCAACTTAACGTATTATTCAAACTCTGCCTTATTATATTAGAAGCTAAAGAGAACCTACGGCCACGAGAAAGTACTGTAAGTGAATTCCTTATCTCCGTGCCAAGGTTAATTCAACAGACCTTGATAATACATAAGTATTCAGCGCTTGGCGAATTTCTCTTCATGGTTGTGTCAGGCCTGATTCAAGAACCCTCGAGGCACATTCCTTCATATACCAGGGTTTTCATAGCATGAGAACCTTATTAAATCCAGCCTTAAAGTATCCAGTATCTACATAAGTACCATCGTATATCGACAAAATATTCTATGTATTATAATTCGTTCGCGCACGTTATTTGTAAACTCCCGGCTGAGTTTCGTTGACCGGAAGTGCTTGCGGGTGGAAGCGCGGGATTTGACCGGAAGTTGTGCAACCCCCGGGTTGATGTGTTAAGCTTTAGTACAGGGGCTTAACTGAGTTATTAATTAATGACCGCCGGCATCCGGCTCCCATCAAATGTGCCAACTTTTTATACCCTTTTTCATTTCTCATATTTTTATATTAAACTCTCTGAGAATTTTAATGAAAAAACAGGTTATATTCACAATGTGTGTTCTAGGAATTTGTTCTTTCTTTCTACCTGCCAGCAACAAGTGCTGGCTTTTAAAATCTTCAAGAAGATTTAGGTTTTGTGCCTAGCCAGCCTTTCTAGTTTAATGCAGGAACTGTTACGTTTAGTCATATTTTAATTTAATAACTTAAAAATTTATTGTATGTCGTTTCACTTAAGGGGACTACAGGAGCTAAACGCCAGTTTTATAATGCAATAAAGCATATGATTCACTGCAATAAACAAAACCAGAAAGATATATGATATTCTTCAGGATATATGCTAGTATGATAGTGTTTTGAAAACATAATACAACTAATTTTACTCGATAAAAAAAATCACGCTCTTATCTCAAAAAATTTCTTTTAACGAGTAATTACCAAACTAAAACACATGCGATCATTCTGATTTTTTGGCAAATAATTCTACAAGCAACGTATTAGCATGATAGTGTTTTATTTTTTTTGTCCAATCAATAGATTTTTTGTAAATCGCAAAAAAATACTCATTTCGCACTATTCGGCCCGCAGTGACTGACGTAACAACCACTTTGTAGTGCAAGCTTATTAGCTGAATTTATTCTAACAGTATTTCAAACGAAGTTTGAACCACCACAAATAGAGTTGTTAATTTAGCTCCTGTAGTCGCCTTAAAAGAAGAGATTAAAATTTGACGGTAAACCTTAACTGGGCAGTAAAGAGTATCTATTATGGGCGGCGATCATTTTAATATTTTAAACGATCAGCTGTTGCCGTTCCTATCAATAAAGCGATGTTTATGTAAAAGCGGGGTCGTTGGCATTCAGGGGAGGCATATGCGGAGTCACCTGCCGGTCGCAAACCCCTGTAACGATGCCTCCCCCGACTCGGAAATATTAAATGTTACTTGTTTGGTAACTTATGTGGGTTCAGTTCACCTTCGCATACAGAATGTGGAGCTGTCTAGCGTATTACTTTTTTAGATAAAGATTATATCTTTGTAAGTAACGTTGGAGCTGGAATCGAGTTGCAAACAAGTCCGTCAAAAAAGGCTCTAAAGAACGAAATTCTTTGGCCTAAAGATAATTTTTAGAGAGGATTGTTGCGGCAGTTTAGTGATAAAAGTTAGACTAAAAAGTAGCACAGTTTTCAGTACCAGTAGTGAGGGTGACATCACAGTTACAAACCACATAAGTCCTGAACACAGAAGATAAACTCTGGTCGTAAATAAGGCTAATAATTTATTAGTATAAATAGTGTTGGCTAACCGAGAATATCAAATTACTAACTGCGGGTAAAATGGTAAAATGTTTATTGGCACTTTACTTAATCGTGCACAAAGTGGAAGCACCTATTTTGTGAACCCTACTTAATTTGATTTTGAGTGTCTTATTTCTTCAGCATTTTTTCATTTTTCTCCTTCGCAAATCTTGTTAATGTCCTGGTTTTAATACTCCGCTTAAGTAGTTATTATCTGAAGTAAATACTAGATACATACATAAACTCACGCCTTTTTCTCAGGGGGCAGGCAGAAACTACAATACGCCACTACGATCCTTACATATATACTCCTTTTGCCTCGTCGCACGTTCCTACATCTGGTCATACACGCACGCTGTTTGCGAGCCCTATGGACCTGACCTTACTATAAATATAATAATAATATATAATACCAGCCTATTACTGTCCCACTGCTGGGCAAAGGCCTCTTTTCGTACAGAGAAATCAAAATAAACATGGGCACTGTCAGTTTCCCTTCGCTTCATTGAATGGTTTTCCAATCCACACGGCCGTGTGTAGCGGCAGTAAATCGCCACAGTCCAATGAATGAATTGACACAATAGTGAGAAAAAAACACCACCTCGTTCAATTTAGATTTTAATCTCTTTCGACCTTAAGTTATTTGAAGTATTATTAGCGCTATTTGTAAAACAATGTTGTTACAACAAAAGATATAATAAGAAATTTGTATGTACCTAGCGCGTGAGACATTTGGTCTAGCGCTAACTTTGACGTGATTTATGTCAACAGTTTTTCACATGACTTTGTAGTCACGCTACTGTTGAGCACTAAATTGCATGCTTAATTATACTTTATGGCAAAACTTTAATAAAAATATGAAGGTTTATTCATGTTAAAATGTAAAAAACTACACTTACTTATCTTAAATCTCCTCGCATACCATAAACACACGTCACAAACCTAAATATTCATGAAATTTAATGATTCGTGAAGGTCTCCCTAATCAAGTTAATTAATTATAATGAAATCCTAAAATCGCGTTGTAATTAAATATAAAATTTATTAGTTCTGCTATGAAATAACTACCTATCAGCATTATGGTAATATAAGGGCGCGGTCACACAGCCGCGAACAGGCGAGCGCGCAGTAAGGGCGCGGCTACACGCGAACGCACCATTAGTTGCTCTAACAATATTTCATACGCGCTCATATAATATGTAAGTGACGTGTCCACATTTATGACACTTTGTTGGCGACATAGAAAAAATATCATTTCGTGACAGAATTATTTAGTGTGCAACGTGTCATAAAGAAACTATTTAGATTCTTTTTTAGTTTGGGGAAAATTTACAGCTTCGATGCATGTATTTATACTTTTTATGACGTCTTTAAATTGGATTTCAAAGGAATAAATAAATAAACAGTTAAAAATGTTCGTGTTCGATTCGAGAATTTTGATGTTTATGTCCTGTGTGGCATCGAAATTTGTAAATGGCACTTTAATGTTTCTTAAGAGGGGCTAGTTACAAGTTGATGACTATCAGAAGTCAATAATTTACAAACATAACATAATTTTTATGAGAAATAAATAACATCTCATCATCATCATCATCTGCCTAGCCTTTTCCCAACTATGTTGGGGTCGGCTTCCAGTCTAACCGGATGCAGCTGAATACCAGTATTTTACATGGAGCGACTGCCTATCTGACCTCCACAACCCAGTTCGTACTGGGTAAAACGATACCCCTTGGTAAGACTGGTTGTCAGACTTTTTGAGCCACTGACTACCTATAACGACTATCAAAGATCTGCAAATGACAGCCGGGACCAACAGCTTTACGTGCTTTCCGAGGCACGGAGGGAACTCGATAAGTAAATGGTCACCCATCCACCGACCAACCTAGGCAAGCACGGCTTAACCTAAAGATCGACCCGAGCGGCTGGAATAAATAAAATAAATAACATCTATTAATTATTAAAAATAATATATATTTTTTTAAATTATCTTGTAGAACTGCGATGAAATATAAGATATATTGAGATCAAAACTTTTGGACCTAGATAAACGATATAAATTGATTTATTTACCCCGATCCATCCCATATATCTATATTCAGTAATAAATATTTTTAAAACACCGTCTAAAGGCCATAGGCCACAGGCTTTACATATTTTAGTATTTGTGTTCTTATAGTTTAAGTAAACAAATACCTACTAATATTATTTTAATGGGAAATGTATAAGCTTTATACATTTCCCATTAAAATAATAACGTAGGAGGCTAACAGGCCAAACAGATAACTTAATAAAAAGTTAATGACGTAGAAACCATGGCTTGCGGAGGGCCGGCCGTACGAGATAATCACTACTCACCCTCGGACATTTTCCTTATGCCTGAGGGCCCAATTAATTGGAAAAGTCGTTAAAACATTTTGATGAAATTATCTTAGAATTCATTAGCGATCTTCGCTAAATTAAAGATCAAAAAGCACAATATTTTTTCTCAATTATAGGTAGATTAGTTCCAGTCATTAGCAGGGACCATTCAGTATGGGATCGCAGCCATGTTACATCTGATAAGCTATTGACTGATGACTGCAGTAATGAATCAGGTGAACTTCAGTTCAACTGAGACATTATACATGTAGGTACCTGACAATGATAGATCACGAGCAACTCTTGTAAAGTTTTGCTGAAATGATATCATTAGGGAACGTTTCTCGCATTACCATGCGATACACGAACTTGTATTGTTTGCGAAATCTTCTTGCTATAATAATAATATATCTGCCCATTATGAAGTAATTTAATATTTCGTCAATTTGTGCCTATCTCTGCCATCCTGTTACAAGTTACACAACACATGCCCGATTTCAACACCTGAGTTTATTATTTGCGTTCAGATGCCCACGTATTGTTTCGAAGCGCGAATAGAGAACTGTTACAAAAGTTACATTACGGTTTATTGATCCACTGATAGCTTATCGCTCACATTTATCTCCACCCGATAAGTATTGCATTGAAATAATACTCTTTAGCATAATATACCTTTATGTACAGTAAGTGTTCATTTTCCATTGTTTTTTGATAGCGCAATCTAGCTATTGTTAATCCAGTATCTTTGAACAATCGGAGCGATTAAAGAAAACTACGTAAAGCCAAATTTAATTAACATAAAAACTTTTTTTACTTAGTCTACGTAGTTGTTACGAATGCTCTATGATCACGGAAACTGTGACGCGAAACTGGAACGCGGCAAAACGACAATGGCGACGACTAACTCAAAAGCCATTTTTTTTGAAATGCATGACGCAAACGGATGAAAAGTCACAACACCACTGTATATCAAACCGATGCGAATCTACCCCCCTTGAAAAAATCTAATACGAAAAAATATTAATGTCAATGTGGGAATGGGACGGTGACACGTAACGCGTGGGTGTGAAAGGGACGAATAGCTATTGTTCTACACCTGCCAGTCGTCACCTGGCACGGGGTCTCGTCCATATTTGATTAGGTTTTTTCGGAGTTGTAGTCCTAACTATGAATGCGAGTGGCGAATTGAATTGTTTGGAACTTTTAACGCGATATTTTTGATACGGCTGTGGTCGTGTCCACGATTCGAATGTCGTACATGTTGTGAAATTAAATAAATTCGTGACATGTAAAGTTATATTTTTATGAAAGTTATTATAGTTTACAGAAGACTGGTAGAGATTAAAATATGATATAGCATATCTAGAACAACGTGCAATCGTTGCGTATTTTTTACAAGGACTATCATTTAAAACACCACGTAGTTCTTTTTTTAAGTTAAATAGATCAAAAGCAGATTGTTCAATGTATGAATTCCATAGGCCGAGAAGTTACTGTTAAATGCCACTGTCAAACTGTCAAGACAGGCGATAAGGCTTAGAGTAATATTGTTATGAATATGTTCAGCCCTAGGCCGAACCACCAGCTGACTGGGACCTTGCTCTGAACCGGTTGTTTATTAGCTTACGGTGAAAATTCAAAGTGTTTATTGTTGTCGAGCGCATGCCGTTCGCCTTTAAAGGTCGCATAATTTAAAGTAGTCTAGATATGCACGGGCTTATTCAATAATTGTATTCTCGTAATCGATACTTGGAATAATATTAATTTATCGATCTGTTAGTTTTTGCTTTATTTGCAAACCCTACTTTTGCGTAGCAGAGTTCTTTTGTTCAGATTTTTACGAGTTATTTATCTGATAAAACAAAGTAAATAACCAACGCTTTTTTATCTTCTCATAAAATAACCAGATATTGCGCTACTAAATCGTCGTTATGCTTATTTCCCTGGCGGAGTAAGCAAAGCGAGAATGCATTCAGGCTGCGCCCGTAATTTTTGCATGAAATACGAAAAGAGTGTATGAAAATGTGGTGGCTTCTTCTTTTTATTGGGAAAACGAAATGTAGAAGTCAACAGGAATATTGTAAAGTCGCCTGTAATTCGTTGTTTACACAATAAAACGTGAATTACTCGTCTGTATTCATTTAGTCGTTTGAACCGCCCGTAATCCTAGCCGACTGGGGGCCGCGGTTCACCGCAGACTCTCCCCAACTCGCAACTTTTGCCATGACCACTGTCAACTTGGAGCGCCGAGAAATTATTGGTTTAAAGAGCTTACACAGAAATTAGCCTAAATACCTTTTGTTTTTACCTTGGCAAGCCGCACCTTGTACGTCCTATCTAAGGTTAACAGGGAACCACATTTCGGGTGAGTGAAGATAAGCCGGTGAAATACGGGTGGCCTGTCTTGTCTCACAATTTATTCGTATCTAAACGTTTTTCTACATACGCTGTGTTGTGTGAGCATTTATTACGTTTTTCTTGGGATTGTTTGTAACTTTGATATAATTTTGTAGCTGTATGGAAATTCAACGTTAAGACTTAAAGGACGCGTGGGTTCGCGAGAAATGGAAAGTGTGGAGAGAGGCCTTAGCCCAGGAGTGGGATACAGCAGGCAAGGAAAAAAAAAAGATTATATAGATAAAGTTAGCATCAGTAGTTTGGAATTGGGAGACCTATAGACCTTTTACCCCCGAATACTGAAACGTCACTCAAAATTTAAGGGCTGCTTAACATTTGAGCAGCTCCTAAACTTTAAATTTCGTATGGTCAAAAGTCACTTTTGAGTTTCTGTTAAATATAAGTGCTACTTAAATTTTGAGTGACGTTTTAGTATTCGGGGGTTAGTAGCGTAATTGAAAAGTTTGAGGTTATTCTTTTTTTATAGAAAGAACCTTAAAAAGTTTTTACTTATATTAGAGTATTTACTAAATAATATAAAATAGAGCTATAATAGTAAAGTTACACATTTCAAAGGCTCAGCAGTCCATTGCCCTGTTGAAAGCTCACAGCTCTGATAAAAGATATCTAATTCATTATGGCGCTTGCTCCATTACAGTAGAAGTAATCTGAAACTGAATAAACTATCTCAGTCCGGGAACTAATGGCCGTCGAGACATTCAAATATCCTTTGAAATAAGTCTCTGAAATTATTCACTTAGTGGGTCGGTACGATGGTAATGACACCTTGTTGAAAAAACAGTCTAAGTTTGAGTTGGATCCCTGCAATAAGGGTTCTGTCGACTACATAGTTTAATGTGTTTGTGAAATATAACAGATTTTTCTGTTAAACAGATATTTACAATGGTTAAACAACTAACCCATAATGTGTACTGCGGAAATTACAACCATCCAGCTATAAGGAACATATCATGAGAGCCCTATGTCGGCAGAGACCGGATTATATGCAACATAAAATCGTCGAAATATGCACCATAAATGCTCAAAATATGCAACAAAAGTGAAAAAATCTGCAATATAAATATTGAAATAAGTACCTGCTTCAATATTTATTTTTTTAATTTAATTTACTCGTACTGCATTTTCGACTAGATTTTTTTATGAAAACCGAATTCGGTTCCTCATTATTTGTAGTACGATTGAGCCTTTTATCAAATTAAAATATTTTTATAACTTGAAACTAATCGATCTATTTCAATGGGCACTTTTAAATTTAGGTGCTTTTTTTTAATTTTCCCAGCGAGGAGCAGATAAAATTAATATTTGCCCTAATATGCAAGATATCCCGATTACTTATAGCTAAAATATGCGTTATCTTCAAAAAACACCACAATATGCGTATAATCCGGTCTCACTAATGACAGACAGTCGGCGCGGCGAAGCCCCAGCAATTGGGTCTCACACTGGTACCCCAGTTACGGAACTCTAAAAAAGTATTCTTACAGCATCACGAACTTTCATTACCGGTTTTTTTTATGGTTCAATGTCACTGAACCTGAAGCTTTTGTATTTTTTCCTCTTCCCCAGTCTGAATAGCCTCGGACTCAGAGACAGACAGTCAAATTTATTCTTGAGGACAGTTTAATGGCGCATATAATTTGTTAAACGTAGAGGGAAGATAGTGGTAGAAAGACTCATGTTATGCATTGTTAGGGGAGTTTTATAGTAACTGAATTTTATTTGTTGAAAATATTATGGGCCTGTTTCACCACCTACGATTAAGTTTCCGTTAGCTTACTTCGAAGAATAATTTCATACCAAATTCTGTTCCACTTTTGAATTTATTCGATAAGTAGTGGTTATTGGGACATCGTGAAATAGACCCTTATTTTTTTTTTTTTCGGATGGGAAACCATCAAATGACTTCTCCCGCTCTGGGCGGAGCAGGAGGGAGTGTCAGACTTTTACTGACTAAAACCCATCCATGTTCCTTCATCGCCCTTTGTGTTCCGGGGCCACGGTATCTCTTTCGAACAGTCCCGCAACCCCGGCAGGCATCGGTCCTTGCGGATCCCTTCCTTTTTGCTGACTCTCTTGAAGGCGCGCGTGGAACACGAACGCGCCGTCGACACGGCCTGTCGTCATGAGACGGACGGACGGCGAGCTAGCCCATAGCCCACCATCCACAGGCCCGCGCCTACGGTGGCCGTGGGCCACGTGGTGGCCCCCGACGCCCGGGGCGTCTCCTGCAGCGGCCGGGACGCTGTGAGGTTCTCTCCCTCTCACGTTCCGCCACCTCCTTCTCTAGCATTACTGCTTCGCAGAAGGAGGTGACGGCGTCCCATTCCGTCTCGCTCCGGACCATGGCTTGCACCAGGGCCGGACGCGAGAGGTCGCCGCCGCCAATCGCCGCTTGTGAAATAGGCCCTAAATGTAACTTAACAGCAAGGCTCAGTGGGACCTCATTTTGTGTCAACTTAACGTATTATTCAAACTCTGCCTTATTATATTAGAAGCTAAAGAGAACCTACGGCCACGAGAAAGTACTGTAAGTGAATTCCTTATCTCCGTGCCAAGGTTAATTCAACAGACCTTGATAATACATAAGTATTCAGCGCTTGGCGAATTTCTCTTCATGGTTGTGTCAGGCCTGATTCAAGAACCCTCGAGGCACATTCCTTCATATACCAGGGTTTTCATAGCATGAGAACCTTATTAAATCCAGCCTTAAAGTATCCAGTATCTACATAAGTACCATCGTATATCGACAAAATATTCTATGTATTATAATTCGTTCGCGCACGTTATTTGTAAACTCCCGGCTGAGTTTCGTTGACCGGAAGTGCTTGCGGGTGGAAGCGCGGGATTTGACCGGAAGTTGTGCAACCCCCGGGTTGATGTGTTAAGCTTTAGTACAGGGGCTTAACTGAGTTATTAATTAATGACCGCCGGCATCCGGCTCCCATCAAATGTGCCAACTTTTTATACCCTTTTTCATTTCTCATATTTTTATATTAAACTCTCTGAGAATTTTAATGAAAAAACAGGTTATATTCACAATGTGTGTTCTAGGAATTTGTTCTTTCTTTCTACCTGCCAGCAACAAGTGCTGGCTTTTAAAATCTTCAAGAAGATTTAGGTTTTGTGCCTAGCCAGCCTTTCTAGTTTAATGCAGGAACTGTTACGTTTAGTCATATTTTAATTTAATAACTTAAAAATTTATTGTATGTCGTTTCACTTAAGGGGACTACAGGAGCTAAACGCCAGTTTTATAATGCAATAAAGCATATGATTCACTGCAATAAACAAAACCAGAAAGATATATGATATTCTTCAGGATATATGCTAGTATGATAGTGTTTTGAAAACATAATACAACTAATTTTACTCGATAAAAAAAATCACGCTCTTATCTCAAAAAATTTCTTTTAACGAGTAATTACCAAACTAAAACACATGCGATCATTCTGATTTTTTGGCAAATAATTCTACAAGCAACGTATTAGCATGATAGTGTTTTATTTTTTTTGTCCAATCAATAGATTTTTTGTAAATCGCAAAAAAATACTCATTTCGCACTATTCGGCCCGCAGTGACTGACGTAACAACCACTTTGTAGTGCAAGCTTATTAGCTGAATTTATTCTAACAGTATTTCAAACGAAGTTTGAACCACCACAAATAGAGTTGTTAATTTAGCTCCTGTAGTCGCCTTAAAAGAAGAGATTAAAATTTGACGGTAAACCTTAACTGGGCAGTAAAGAGTATCTATTATGGGCGGCGATCATTTTAATATTTTAAACGATCAGCTGTTGCCGTTCCTATCAATAAAGCGATGTTTATGTAAAAGCGGGGTCGTTGGCATTCAGGGGAGGCATATGCGGAGTCACCTGCCGGTCGCAAACCCCTGTAACGATGCCTCCCCCGACTCGGAAATATTAAATGTTACTTGTTTGGTAACTTATGTGGGTTCAGTTCACCTTCGCATACAGAATGTGGAGCTGTCTAGCGTATTACTTTTTTAGATAAAGATTATATCTTTGTAAGTAACGTTGGAGCTGGAATCGAGTTGCAAACAAGTCCGTCAAAAAAGGCTCTAAAGAACGAAATTCTTTGGCCTAAAGATAATTTTTAGAGAGGATTGTTGCGGCAGTTTAGTGATAAAAGTTAGACTAAAAAGTAGCACAGTTTTCAGTACCAGTAGTGAGGGTGACATCACAGTTACAAACCACATAAGTCCTGAACACAGAAGATAAACTCTGGTCGTAAATAAGGCTAATAATTTATTAGTATAAATAGTGTTGGCTAACCGAGAATATCAAATTACTAACTGCGGGTAAAATGGTAAAATGTTTATTGGCACTTTACTTAATCGTGCACAAAGTGGAAGCACCTATTTTGTGAACCCTACTTAATTTGATTTTGAGTGTCTTATTTCTTCAGCATTTTTTCATTTTTCTCCTTCGCAAATCTTGTTAATGTCCTGGTTTTAATACTCCGCTTAAGTAGTTATTATCTGAAGTAAATACTAGATACATACATAAACTCACGCCTTTTTCTCAGGGGGCAGGCAGAAACTACAATACGCCACTACGATCCTTACATATATACTCCTTTTGCCTCGTCGCACGTTCCTACATCTGGTCATACACGCACGCTGTTTGCGAGCCCTATGGACCTGACCTTACTATAAATATAATAATAATATATAATACCAGCCTATTACTGTCCCACTGCTGGGCAAAGGCCTCTTTTCGTACAGAGAAGGTTGACCACGCTTGCTCAAGACGGGTTGGCGATTTCAGTCTTATTTTAATTATAAGTCTAGGTTTCCTCACGATGTTTTCCTTCACCGATGTTTTTGATGTCCAAGATAAACTTAGAAAGTATATGTGAATTTAAAAACCACATTGGTACTTGCCCGGATATGAACATGAGAGGCGTGGCGTTAACCTCTGGGCCACCACGACAGTCGACAGACCTTACTGAGTAAAGTAAATAGTACTAATTTGGTCTAAATTCACCACATCTTGTCAGTAATTATTGTGTACTTCAATTAGTGCTTCTACGTATTCTGGTGCAAATACGATCTCCCCAATGGTGGAACATTGGCTGTTGGTAGTTTATGTAAATGAAACAGTTCAGTTCCAGGGTTTATACTGGTTATAATGCGAGGCAATAAGCGTAACACCTGGTGGGTTCCGGTCAGTTTTAACGATCCCCCAAAATAGAGGGACGTTTGCACCAGACTGTGGACATTGGCTTGGCTGATTGAATAGATAAAGTGATAAAACCCACAACGGGGGACTGGTGAAGTCAATATTACAAACAAAATACTCACCCCTATTTGGGGGAATGCTAAATACTTGATCGTTGTTAATGTTCCGAGGAGAATTGGAAAAAAGCTGCAAATCACTAAATGTTAATTTAAGCAGGGTTCGGACGGACGATTGATTTTTGGTGGATTTGATTGATATTTAAGTTTGAATGATGCACAAACAATAAAATAAAACACTCTTATGGTTTTCACATGACTTGATATTTAAACCAACACCACTTTTTCTACAAAAATAAAATAACCACATATTGTGATCTTAAAACATAAATATGATGAATATTGTAACTAACTAAAACTTAAACATTGGACAGAAAAGGAACCCCAAACCTTTCTGAAATAACTAAACTAACCTTACCATACCTTTGATGGTGTTCTGTTTCAAAGAAATATTATATCAGAAATCCGAACATTTCCGTAATAAGAGAACTTCATGAGCTAGTTAAACCGGTGTAATTCGTGATCACATAACATGCAATTACGTCGGAAACCGATACGTAATAAACCCATAAGTACGATATAATATAATATCCATCAAGATGGCTGTAGGCAATAAATGAATCATAGTGTTGTAATCTTAATGAGATGAACTGCCACAGTAGTATTTATTTGGTAACAAAAAAATATGTAACACGATATAAATAAAACTGGTATCAATATCAGTAACATGTTGGTCAATAGAGCGCGATTTCCTGTTAAAAATGCTGTTGATATTTTTGCTGTTATGATTAATTTTGCTAATCATGTCGGTTTTAGCTGCTGATGTCCGTGGCTTTGTGCTTTTTTCCGGTATTAAGTGTTTCCTTCCTATATAGAATGCTTATCGTAACAGGCTGCAGCGTGATGCCTAACGTAACGCCCAAATTATTTGCTTCAGTTGTGAAAGAGCCGGGCGTTGAATATCCCACAATGTAATTAATAAAGTCACTTATTTACTTATTGTTAGTCAAACTGGCGGTGAATTTACTCTGGTAGACAACTCGCCAAGTCTACATTAACGTTGCATCTATCTGGTGTTTATTGTTTCATAAAGTCACTTATCAATCATATAAGTTTTGCCTTCGACTGTACTAAGAAGGAAGGTACAGAACATTGTTACACTATTTACACCTACGTACGATAAAGTGACGTAGCCAAAGAAGAATCTAACCAATGCATGAAGCCTCTTAAGTTACATGTTTCCAGAGAGATGCATGTCAAAGTACTATAGGATAGTCCACGATACAACGTTACGTCTGATGCAAAATGTTATGGGAACTAGACACGCTCGCGAACATTCGTACATCGCTGAATAATTATGTTCTAGGTTGACGAAAAGTTGAAGTAACAGAAGGGCAAAACAATTGCCGGTAGAAAAACAAAAGAAGCAATTGTTTGCAAATTGACACAGTACGGTGTGATTATTTGCGAGATCTCATCTCGCAAATACTTTCATTAGTCAGGTAGTCACCGTTCTAAAGAGTAAAATTCTTCAAATACTACGTCGTTTGACACATACCATAACATCACGCCTATTTCCCGAAGGGTAAGGCAGAGGTATTCCTATAGTTTACCATTTGGCCTATAATGTTGACGTTGGAATTGCCCGAAAAATAATTCACTGCTTGTACCTCACAAATTTATAGGGTAAACACAGTCTATCCTAATTCTCCCCGGGGTGAAAAGCATTAACATTGCAAGTGACATATTTCTAACAGTCGCTATGAGGTAACTGTCAAACCTGAAAGCTTGTTATCAGACAAAAGCTACCTAAAATGTAAACGTTTCCTCTAGCCTTCATTTTAGTTGCATCGATTTCGTACAAGTAGACCTTCTGTTCCTAACTACATTTCGTGGCAGTGATTCACCGAGTAAGTTCACTTCAAGGTCGACGACTACGTACGAGGCGGTACCTAGTTCAGGAGTTATATGCATTAGGTAACCAAGTTTGAGCTATACAGTCTGATCAAACACGCCGCGCCGATTGAAGAATATCGGATACCTCGACATTGAATAACAGAAAACGTTTATGAATTGACTCAACTATTATCATATCGACTAACTTAACACGTCAAGGGTTAGGCAGGAGTTTCTATTTACACAAGAATTTTGCCATTTATTTGCAGTCCCATGTAACAGGAGGTGAGCCCCAACCATCGACTATTGCCATCAACCGAACACAAATCCAGACTCCGGGGTGTGACTCGAGTTCTGCAGGCCTAGCCAAGTTACAAACGTTTTGTATCGATTCTCTTTCTACAATCGTAAACGCCTCGGCGTAAGCGATTGTAGAAAGTGCTAAATTGGTAGCCAAGTTGACACTACTGAGTCGATCGCTCGTTCTCTAATGTCTGTAGAAAAAACCTACACTTTAGTCTATGGTGAGCGTTCCTACCAAAGAGTTTAGCGATCAACATTGTAGAAACGATAACATTCTATTCTATCATTTTGAACGATGTAAACTTGTCTACGAATTTTCTATTCGTTTGGGTTGATCACGTGATTTAACGTTGAGATGACGTCATTCCCATTCATTTGAATAGTTTTCTACTAGCGTTACGATTGTAGATTGTCAACTTGGCTAGGGGTGCTGGTATAAAAACGCAATAACACTTTCTATTATACTTGGGAATCAAAACTAAAATCTCATTCTCAGCAGAAAGTACTTGAATAACACAGTACGTAACCAGAAGTCAAGTTACTAAGGAAAATATCGAGGTTTTTGTAGATTTCCTAGAAGATTGTAAGTGTACGCAACTACGCATGTTTAAGAACAGGAAAAATAAAAATAAAACTTGATGTGGGCGTGGTTTGTTTCTTTATAACATAATACTGATCAATAAGTTATAGCTGGTTGTCTACGACTAATTATAGGTTAATCGTAATTTAGATGTAAGAAACCAGCCAGTGTTCAACTGATATACCTTCATTACAAGTGCGTCGGAATTAAAGCACGTTAAGCCGTTGGTCGCGGCTGTAATTTGTGGATCTTTGACAGTGGTTGTAGTCAGTGACCCGAAAGTCTGACAAACAGTCTTTCTATTGGCCTTGTTTCGTTCTGTCTCCTGCTGATATGGAAATTACGGTATTTCCTACTACTCCACTATACTTTTCTGATTAATTTCGTTGCGGGATCCAAGACAGTTTAATTCATTCTCTGGGACTTCGTCGAGCTTCATTGTCTCGGCGCTTTTCTGGTGGTCGCCACTGTTGAGTCTGGCTTTCAGGAGTTACAGTGGTTTGGGAATAGTGTGGCGGGCTTGTCCCAAATAAAAAAAAACAGTATTTCAAGGGGTATCGTATTACTCAGTACTAACTGGGTTGTGGAGGTCAGATAAGCAGTCGTTCCATGTAAAATTATTCAGCTACATCCGGTTAGACTGGAAGCCGACCCCAACATGGTTGGGAAAAGGCTAGGCAGATGATGACAACTTGATAGAAGTCATTACCAAGTTCATAAAGTTAAGTCATTGCAAGAACAGTTAGACACAGTTAGACAGCAAAAATGAAGCTGTCAAATTGGTTGTCTGTGGTTAGAACGAGGTAGATTATGTTGCAGTATTTAGTACTCGATTAGTACTTTATGTAGCTCAAAAACACAACTTTAAAAGTAATAGTTTGGTCCAGCAGCCAGTTCTAGTTGACTACTAAAGAATTCCATTACAGCACTGCATGCGGCTCCAGTTCTAGAATAAAAATAAACTAAGTTAATTAGAGAGATAGTGTGAAAGGGCCATTGTTACGTGACCATCATAATATTTATTTGGCACGTGTGTATAATGAAAACGGGTGTCTTGTATATTCTAGTTATAACGTTTCATAATAGACTTGTCTTGTTGAATGCGAATTTTTTTTTACTGGTTTTAGAATACACAAAGGCGTTATGTTTTTTTTTAAGCTGACGTTTACGATCTGTTTAGTGGTGGATTAGAAGAAAAGCTTTTGTACAATTACTTTTTATTTATTTGCGAGTTTTTGTCTAAGTATCCGGTCACGTGGTCCACATTGATTTACAACTAAATTTTTCGGAATCGAGATGACTAATTCGATAAAGCATAAATTGGACACTAAAATGACAAGATGTCAAAACCTAGGATTTATGATGTCATTAATATCCATGATTTGTCTGTCTCTATCAATATTCCGTTAAATTAGCTAGGATGGCAGAGTCTACGAGCAATACATAATGGTTATCTAAAATTAAAAGTGGTGACGCTGTCATAGGTAAGTGTAGGGTGCCGATGGCGGTAACAAGCCGCGTGATGGAAAATATCAGAGCAATTTTCATAATGCTACATCATCTTCTTGCTAAAAGGATATTGAATGAATCGATGCCACCGCCCGTCGATTGCGAGAAATCGCAAACTGTCATCGTTGCATATTCGATGATTTTGGCAATCGATCAGCCATGCATATAATGAATCTTGTTAAACGCTTTTTTATAAATCACTCTGTCTTTTGTCTACTTAGCAGTTGTCAACGATACTCCACATCAAGTAGACTTATCGTCTACTAAAGAATTATCTTCAACGTAAAAACAGACATTGAAACGAAAACCCATACAATCCAATTTTGTTTTGTTTCAATAATTTGTCACGACAAGTAATGCCATCGATATTGTGAATTTTGAATATAAATAAGGCGAGCAGAAAGCTTTTGCTCCCAGTAATTGATGAAAGACGATTTTATTTTTTCGTTTTTTCCAACGAACCCTCGAGGAGTAGCTGTCTAATATTGTGATTTATCGACTTAAAGTTATGAGGCGTGGGGTGCTCTCACAAATAGAAATTATTTGCAAATAAAATATTATTTATTCTCTATATCTTCGGTCTCTATAGTACCTTAACTGACAGCTTTAGACTTTCCAAAGAAAATCTCTTCAATTTTCGTAACGGAGTTGCCATCTCAAATGTTATATTATTACAGCGACTAGTTAAAACTTTCATATAAGGTACGAAGTTCGTGAATGACTTTCATCTGCATGTTGTAGTTGTTAAGACGTTTCTGACAGAAAATCTTCTTAAAAAGGTTCTTTCAAGCTTTCAAGAGGTCTACAGAATACCCAATTTTCAGTTTAAAATACGCCGAACACGAGAAAATAATGGTGGAGCATTTGAATAGCGATCATGCACCAAGTTCGTTATCTTGTCGGAAATGTTCGTAGTTTTGGGCCTCGTTTCACGTTCAATGTCGCTCATTTGAAATTCGAACAATGGGTCACAGGCCAGTTCTGTAATCATAAGAGTATATGGAACGACAATGAAGTTTAAAATTAGATTCACGGGGACGGAATCTGGCTCGGATTATCTAAATTGGGAGCAATAGATTTACAAGTAAGTGTTTATAGCGTAGAAAATGGAGTGGCAGGTTGGCGAGGGGCTGCCTGAAAATGGACCGAAGAGGATCGCTTCATTATTATATTAGTTAAGGGTCCCCAACAGGTGATTCCTAAAGAGATTCTTACTAGTCCTCTTGTCTTCGGTTCGTTTAAGGTAAATTCGCACTAGTACCTGATACAGAGGTTCCGTTACGATGGTTCCTAGTACTGATGGTCATATTTTTCTTGCGGTTTGAACATGGTTTGAAGCAAAAAAATAGTCTGTTTGACATACCTACGCTCGAGAGATGCAAAATAGTCAATTCGAAATTCATGATTTAATTTTTCCATCACATAAAAGTTAAACATTGATTCGGTCGGGTCGATGGCTGCAACGTTTCGAGCTGTTTGTGTAATTATAATATGCGTAGGTACATATTTTATTATATATTTAGCGAGCTTCATAAGCTACGCGGTTACTAGACGCGGTGCATGCGCGGTTGTGTTTGTGTACTCACTGGCGTTTGTTTGTTTTAGTAAAAATTTATAGCGTTTCGTGGAGATTCACCACGCTTGGGACGCTCCTGCCTTTGAACTGCTTTACTTGTTTGCACCGAATATGCATGCGTCTCTTTACTTTGTACTATTTCTTCTTGCTGTCACGGTTATTGCGCAGTATGTACGTTAACGGTAACACGTATGAAGTAGAAGTCATGGTGGGAGTCAGAGTTATTTAGTGCATATTTATTTTATCGGTCGTCTGTTCATTCGTTTGCTAATTGTATTTTAGTAGCAGTCAAACCACTCCTTATCACGTGCAAGTCGTTTGTGTAAGTTCTGTGCGAATATTTAACAAACAACATCAGGTTTGGTAACGATTAGCGTACAATGGCATCGATACATCAGCTACGTAATTGTGTAATAAATTACACACAGACAACTAACCGAATGATCATTAATTGCCAGATTATTGCCAGGGAAAACAATCAAATGGACTTTAATAGTTAAAATATTTTCATTAGAACGCCCATTTAAGCCGTTGGAATCACCGTTCGTTCCGATTTATGCACTGTTATTTTTATGGCTGCTTTTGTGAGTTCATTTATTTGTCACGGTTTAGGGTAGCGTCCAATTAAGAGGTATTAATTAACAATTAGTAGGGAACAGACAGAAATCGTGCCAACATATTTCCTTGAATATTTATTGCGGTACTTTATACTTGTTTTATCACAATCTCATCGAATAATGTAAAAAGGAAAATACCCAAGTATTTCAACATTTCATGGTTGCCTTCACGCAAACTTCAAAGGGCTTAATGTTCGTGACAACGCATGGTGTGTTAAATATTATTAGAATGAAAATGTTAATCATTAAAAATAATAATCACCCTCGAAATAATCCTCGCATTTGGTACAAATATGAATTTACATAAACATGTGGACAAAAACCTCAATTAAGTGCTATAATCCCTGAGATAAAGAGACATAAAATTAAAGTACGTTATTAAAAAGAGTATCACCGGCCAAATGGACTCGATAAAGTGAGGTTATGATGTCCAGCGTATGGCGGAATGGCAGTTTAAAATTAGTGTAGTCGCTAGGCCCACTCCCTTGAACAGTTAATGGTGGCAATTAGCATTTAGGCGACAGCTGTAAATTGAAGGAAAGAAGCAGAAGGTTCTCGATAAAAGAATACTCGAGTTACGCTAGAATGTTTTAACGTTATCGAGTTAGGTTAAACACAATTTGCAATTTCGCGTCGTTCGTCGGGCTACATCCTCTGTCGATAAACGTCGCCGTCGTCTGGCACCGCACTGTTTGATATCGTAGCGGCACTCAAACTAAGTTTTATTTCAATGGTGGTAATAACCATTTTCCAACGGCTGTAACGCACTATCCGCGTTGCGCAGGTTACAGGTTGTCATCATACATTTGTCGTATTAGATAAAGCAGTTGACTCGATGATTTATTCAGGGATGAAAATACACTGAAGAGCGTTGCGTTTTTGTTAGGGATTCATGTTAAACCTTCAATCAATCATCCTCGGTATTGTCTAAACCTTCGCACTACGTGTCTTGTTAGGTTGTTCCCAGTTCTCTATTATCTTCCAGCTGCCTCCTTCAGGTTCAAAGCCGCTTATTCGACTGATATGCAATATTCAAAGCCTATTGTATCTAGACTGACGATTTGTCAGTCGCTTAGTTTATAACATACTCAGGAGCGTACGCCCAGGGGTAACTTAGTACTTACTTTGTTTAGACTAGTCTAGTTGTGATTGTTTTTATCAAAGGGCTTAGACAAAACAAAGAAATTGTTTCAGAAAATAATTTAAGAATTCTATTTCTAGAAAGTCTGTACAGTGTAAAGTGTATACACGGCATAATAGTAGACAGTTTAATGAAATTTGGGCACAGAGCAAATAACATTTTATCATTGTTTACTTTTTATCAGGCTTCCACATTCAGGGTCTGTTTCTTTCAATTCCGTGGGTCCCGGTAATAATTCTCATTTCACAATGACAACGCTGAGCGCTTTTGATGTTTATTTACGTCAAAAATTCGGCAAAAAAAGACATACGCGTCTTGACAGTTTTACGGGCGAAAAATCCTTTACATAGCAATGAATACGTAACTGGGGCCCCTCCCGCTCCCCTGTCTCATTCTCATCAATTGTTTCGCGTGTTTGTTTGTGTTTATTCTCCGTTGCTTGTTTTCATAACACACTGTCTGTCTTTGATGGCGCTGTGTTTGTTCAGCGGTTGGATTGCTCCGGGAACTTATGCTCGAGACACCGAATTTTCCGAGTGTTGGTTGAGGAACGATGTTTCTCTTACTGCGTGATGTTCGGTTACAAAATGTGTTGTGTTGGTATTATTGTTATGAGTTATGACAGCCAATATTGTGGTCTGTGGTGAAGATTATTCTTGGCTTTTGGGTAATGTATTTATGCAAGGTGGTTGTTATGAAGATGAATGAAGATAGAATAGTAACAGTTCAGACAGCACTTAAACTTGTTGATAATAACATTTAACTAAAGAAAATTTAATGTAAAGATGTTCGAGCTGCTTTTTCCTCCACCAACTTGACTTTCTCACTGTTATTGTGATATTAATAATTAACATTTTAACCGCAGCGTGTGCTTTTCTAAAGTGGTGCTCTACTGCGGTTGAGTTTGAAGTTCAGTGAGCGAGCTTTAGTTTTACAAGCGCGTCTTTTCGTTCACCAACAATTCTCGACCGTGGCGCGTGGCTTGAGAATTAAATTTTGGTTCTCAGTTTTAGACGTTGGTGAATGGAGTTGTAATTGAGCTTTGGACCTGAAATGGTGTAATGAGCATACTAATGTTCAAGCATAGTTCTTTTGGATGGAAATATCGTCTAAAATAGACTTGGATAAGAAGAAAATGTAGAAATAATACAAGAGAACTCCCATTAAAACATGAATAGGAAAAGAACATCGACATACATGGACATTATTACGTAACGTTTACTTCAATTTTTTCATTTAATTTTGTTGTCCTAACGCTAGCTGAACTACTTAAGTGATCTCGTCCGTTCCTGCACAAGGCAGATTGCTCCACGTAGATTAGTATTTAATAGACGACGCAGTATCCCAGCGTGGGTTGATGTAATCATTACTTGTATCTTTTAAAGACCTGCCCACAACGTGCTTCGCTACTACTACAGCAAGATTAAATACATCTCATTAATCATAAACAAGTATTACATCAATGTCTTTGTCACCTACTCAGCTTCAATCTGCACCATAGTTCATAATATATAATGTCTCATTAAATATTCGTTGCAAATTATCTGCTTACCAAATTGTTAATCCTCTGAGCATTATGCGCTCGGCTGGCGTTTGGCCGACGTCCACCACATGAATCTTACTGACTCTTGTGTTTTTCGCTTTGTTAACCCATTGTTATTTATAAGCTTTGTATTAGTACTAGTAGTGCTAGGAGCTACTTTTGGTGGTGTACTTGGCAAATTAATGGAAGTGTAAATTGGTTTCGCGATTTTTGTTTCGTTCATTTGTTCCTAAGTTTTGCATTCCCTCTGGACGTGAAATATTTTGGGAAGCCTGTTATTGTAGTTGTGGTCAAACAAGGCTTTGCATCTTCGAGTCCTCTATCTACAATTCAACGAAACGCACTCGAGTTTCGAGAGCATACAATTTGGTTTTCAAGAACTTCGCTTTTGAATACACTGCCAATTTACCGTCTACCGTATCTCCGTCACTTCCAAATAGGTACTGGATATATCTACACCAGCCTTATATCATCTACACTACCGCTATGGCCATCAAATACGGACTACTGAGCTGGTGTAGATTAACCCGAAAGGTTAGTAACTATAATTGGTGTAATTCTAATTAGTGGAGCACTCATAATTGTGCAGCACGGACGTCGCTTTTTATAATAAGAAGAGATATGCACAATTATCATCTCCGGTAAGGTGCCGCTATGTTGTTAATAATAGAGGGCGATGTATCGTGGGGACAAGCATATGTGTGAGAAAATACAGAAGGCTTAGGAAGTTAGGTGCCTTAGTTATGCCTAAACAAAGTTAAGATATTACATAATATGATCTGCGGAGGTAGAAGGACACAGGTATTAGCGAACATCACTCTGCTCTCTAACTTTGATATCAGAAGCATCAAATAAATTAATTTCGACAGCAGAAAAACAATATGCACCTGTCGTCCAAAAACATAGAACTTTCAAGGTCTCAGTATGGTTGTATCGACTGCTAGTCCGTCATTGTGGTTGCTTAATCAGCAAGTGACTCAAGAACATAAGTGTCAAAGCCAGAAAATTTTGTCGGGATCTTTGCCAAAGCTTGATCTCGAACACTATAGAAAACAAGTCTTCTGTATTTCCTTACTGCCTGGTACATACTGGTTGCATGGTTGCACGCTAGCTGCTCACTGAACTTGAAGCGGAACGTCTGCTCATGCTACAGCTTGCACAGTTAACTTTGTGCACACATAATAAAGTATAATAATCGTAATAGCAGCATACCGTTAAAGCTTCAGGTAAAACGAGCTTATGACATGTGGCGATGGAACTATTTGATAACTATGCTTGTTAGTGAATTCTGGCTAAGGATTAGACCTGTAATCCTTAGCAGGAATTTGGTATATTTACGAGACTTTCATAATGGAAGTTCTGTGAAAGGAAATGAACACAGTACTGTCTACAAACTCTAAACAAACCAATCGGAAAAATAAATCGCGCGCTATTTATATAATGCTATTAATTTCCAGAAAAATGATGGATGGGAGTTTATCAGATTCACAGAAAATAGATATCAAACATTGAGAAATACTAAACAAACTAAAATAAATTCAATTTTAATGGAGAGTTATTTTATTCGGCAATCGTTTCTAAAGAGAATCGTTTGATCTTCTCATGACTTGAAAAATATTTTGTAATAGTAAAAAATCTTGCCGGCGTGATTTTCTTTTTAAGGTTGTAAGACCTCGTAACAGTGTTGGCAGTGCTCGTGACGAGGAAAAAAAAAACAAAATAACATCGATTTGTCTCGGATGACGAGCACTAGAGCACCCGCGATACTCGTCGCGATTGGCTGCCTGTCCGGTCGTTGACTCGGCGGGAAACATTCTTATTGGTCAGATGCTCTCATTGAAATGACAGAAAATGCGGCAGCAGCCAGTTATTTACAGTTTATTTTAATTAATAAAGCCTTTTTTGGTTAATTTATAACTTATTTTATGCTTATACTTTCCATGGCCGTTATTTATGTTTGCTTCTGAAAGCTTGATGTTATTTAAATTGTTATTGTGTGAAATGTCTATAAAAATATAACTAATTACTTTCAGAAAGATCCTATTACATATCATGTGCATTAACAACGGCCAAACCAATGATAATAACATAGCCATCCAATATAACGTCATCACGACTCCATGAAATGGATGTAAACAAATAATAATCGTATTACATTCTCGTAACATACAGTTCGACACGCATTCTCTTCAAAAGTTTACACAAGCAATTCCTCAAAGATATGTTTTTGTGTTTTTCCTTAGCGGAGTGCACTTTTCCAGTATTCTCAGGCGTCTGCGGAGTGGAATCCATCAAAGGATTATGCGGCGAGGCGGAGGGAGGGTGTCTCGGTCCCGATCGGTCTATCGTTATTTCCCGGGATGTGGAATAAATTATACGCCACTTAACTCCACCTCGCAGATTTCACATACCTACCCAACAATGAAAACGAGTTTAAAATTATGCCATTTGATGTTAATTTACAGTAAAAGCGGAGAGAATTGGAGTAAAGTAACTGTGTTGAATTTCATCAGTAAAAGTTCACGATAAAAGAGAAAATTCAAAGTAATTTCTCTGCTGTGCCAAATCGTGATTCACAAACAAGCACCGCTCTCTTGTGAAATATGACGAACTTGCACATTTTGCCGATCCGTTATGTCATATTGTGAACATCACATAATTTATTTTTACGATATTTCAAATTGTTTGATCACAATCAGCGATGACGAGATAAACTGTGAAGGAGATAGGATTGTTACGTGCAGTTATAACCGTTCACCGTTCATCGTAGAAACGAATCGCGCGGCAAGCAGTCGCGTTTCAATCAGTGCAGATTGAGGGCCGCACACAGTGGCAACGGGGGGATTATAGAATGCATGACGCGGCAACATTAGACGGAGCCCGTCAATTCATACAGATGGAAATTGGATGTGGCTATAATGGGAACGAAGTCGGGGACGTTTTTATAAGTAATTGAGGGTTTCAGCGTCAAGTACATTTTGAATTTTGAGGAGTTACATAATTGGTTTCCCTATCTCAGTTTGGTGTTTCTTGGTCGTATGGGATAAGAATGTTTAAAAATTTTTTGCTTGCATTGAAACACACACTTTTTTAACTGTCTGATGTTTAGAAATAAAGGACAGTTTACTATTTCTCAGTCTTGCAGTTGATATAGTCTTCCATTGGTATTTGAAATGTAATAAATACTACTTGTTTATTTACAATGTTCACGAAACTGTGTAAAGGGTTGCGACAAAGATATGAGCAGTGAAATATGATGATCAGCTGCGATATACGTCATTACGCGCAAACTAAATTTATCCAACTAAATCGAGGAATGAGTAAGATCATGGAATTGTTATTACTACGGTAGACTAGCACAACATTCGAGGTACACTTACAATCTCCAGAAAGCCAACTCAGTGCTTAACAGGATCTAATTTCCAATTTGGTTACAACTCAAAGTTGGCGTAAGAGCATTTACGGATTTTGTGGTATTGCAAACGGGTGCATTAAGGAAATTTGTAGGAATCTCAAACAAGTTCCTTATGAGAGATTCGTTTTCTGAGTGCAGAGCATAGTTTCTGATGAGTTTGCACGAGACTTTCCGTGATTGCGTTCAGTTTCCATAACATTATACCGAATCTGTGAAATTATTTAGATTCACCTATTGCTTATCTTTCGGATTGCGTCACATTGATCATGTTATTATTTGTACTCATCATCTGCTTAGCCTTTTCTCAACTATGGGATCGGCTTCCAGTCTAACCGGATGCAGCTGTATACCAGTACCTACATTACATAGAGCGACTGCCTATCTGACATCCACAACCCATGTTCATTCGCTCTCGGAAAATCACATGATGCCGGAACGAGCAGAAATGATTAGTCTGTTGATGCGTCTGTGATATTTCTCCTCCGCGTCTCGACCGCGGCACCGAAGCTTTCACAATCGCTCACTGATTACGACGTTCCTCTGTTAGCAATTGTGTTCCGATCAAAGTGATTCCGATCACAAAGGGTTATAAAACGGCGGCGTCACCTCGCAGGGGTCGTGCCACCGTACCGATTAATTGTACCTCCGATACGCTGTGGTTCGATTGTTTGACTCTAAATAATGTGAATCCGATCGCCATAGCATAATAGTACTCGATGTGTTGTCTAGTTTTAGTGATATTGGAATTTGTTTGCTCAAAGCCAATTTGGTTAATGAGTATTAAATTCAGTGCTTTGCCCCACTTTCAGTTGCAATATTTGCATTGAAATTTTAGCCCATGCGGAGTAAAGAGAGATTGTCTAATTAATAAGTTAAATCTATAGAGTTAAAAAGTTTTCGTTAAACCTTAAGCATTATTAAAAAATATCGTGATCGCCTATCTAACGGAACATTTAACATGCTTATTATGACCAACAGTATGATAAAGCTGTAAAGGCGTTAATTCTAGTAACAGTTGTTCGTTAATGGGCCACGTATGGCTTGCTATGCAACCGACAGCAACAGTTTAACCGTGCATAGTTAGGCCGCACCGTTGACGCGTAATTAAGTCAATGCAATGCGGTGCGCGCGCGCATGAAAGTGAGTGGCTACTATCGATATGGCACATGGAACGCAACTGCTATGTATTAGGTGTAGGGTTGCTGATGTGACATACGAGCTATTTATTTATTTTTATATGTATTTATAACAGGCGAGACGACAAAAATAAACTAATTAGTCCGTCAGTTAGATTATCAAAAAATATTTGACCCGTGTTTTTTCTTTTGTTACGTAAACCAAAATTGACGAAGATATGACGCTTTTAAAATTCTCAATACGTCACGCCTAGGTATAATTTTTAGGTAGTTCTGACGTCACGAGCCCCCACTCCCGAGTTTTGATGCGTTTTATCTTTGTCAATTTTCATTGATTCACAAAAACAAAAAATATGTGTCCATTAATTTCCAATACTCTAACTGACTGACTAAATAGATTTGGTCGTCATTCCTATTCTGTCCATCCTTGTCCAATTTGGTGTAACTGATTTATAATATTACCCAGATTACTAGTAAGTAAGTAAGTATATTTATTTGCATAACATGTGGAGGTACCACATGTTATGCAAATAAATAAAGAATGTTAAAAAATACTTTAGAGCAGGACGCATTCAATGCGCACATTTATTTATTTATTTAAACTTCATGTATGTACAAGATAAGCACATAGGCGGTTTGTTAACATAAATTGATGTACATAAATAGGTACATAGTACATACTAATACACATATATGTATACAGATAAAATTAAATAAACTAATGTAGATTACACACATCAATCAATTTTTTTTGACGTTTATTTATTATTGTAACGGTTTGCCAAATGTTTTACTTAAAAAAAATAAAGAGCTATAGTTTTAAAAAAAAAATTACCCAACTAGTTTTTATCGCCAATCCGCCTTAAGCACGTGGTGAATACCTACTCATGTTTTACCCTGTAAACCCTGTATACTTAGTGGCGGTACTTTCATACAAGCTTAAAAGCTGGCTCCTGCTACTCTTCTTAATTTAGGTTTCTGAACAGTCGTCCGAACTTGCCTTATGGGCTTGCTTAAGCTTGCCAGAATATTAAGACACGCCACTGGGTAGGACAACAACAGGCTTGTATTTGTATTAATTCTTATCAAAATCCGGGTTTGGCCAACCCTGTCGCTTAGACACGCGCGCCACGTCGCGTCGCACACGCATTCTCTTTTTGTAAAGTCTACTGCCAATGAAGTACTAAGAATGCATCCATTAGTTGTTCTTTGTATGTCAACTGCAATTATACTAAGTTATTTGACCCCCATTTTGATTTAACCTCGCAAAAATAACAGTCCTGTTTAGACAGAAAAAAATTGATTTGGTATGGTTCCATCACTCGTGTTTAAACTTTAATATTATTTTTAATAAATAAAATGTAGAAAAAAAAGATAAATACTAAAAATAAACATTATATAATAATATTTTCTCAACGGGTTGTTTGATAAAAGTATGTTCTTTTCTGACGTATTTGAATAGGACAATATTTGAAACCATATCATAACGATGATATTGTCAACAATTTGCTTATTGGCGCAGAATTCCGCGTAAAACGCGAATGATATGAAATTCTTTTCGTTTCTTGTGAATGAGATTGTGAGGAAGACGCTCCATAACATACGACTGACGTAAACAGTTTGTTTAAAAATATCAGAATACATCAAAAGACTATCGATAGCTGTATTAGAGCTGGCAATGGAGACACAGACGAACATACGCCGTTGCAAGATCGGTCTGATTGAATGTGTGAACGTACACAACACGGCAGCATCAGCGATTCGCTTCCCTGAATGCTCACGCCGATCGTATCGAAGGCGGCAGATCTTGAGATAGTAACAACTAATGTGGTCCGAAGGTGAAGCCAAAGAGAATCAACACAAATGCTTTGAAAATATTGTGTGGACCAAAAATGCCGTAATTCGAGATGGGTAACTGACGGAGGATGCCACAAATACTGGGCTAGGTACGTAGAGTTACGTTCTTCAAACCCCGATTGCCACCCCACACAGTGATAACATGAAACATCTAACAAAGTTACCCAACTATGTTGCCTACGGTGAAAATTCGCCGGTCGGCGACGGGAACTCATGTAAGTGCCGTTAACGAAACATATTAGAAATTAGTTGCGTTACTCACCGTAATCGACGTGTAGGAAGTTACACTATCACTTTGATGCTTACACAATTTGCGAATATGCGTGTTTGTTTAAGTGACGGAGTTTCAAGACAAACGACAGTGTTTAGGAGTTCAGGTGCTGGGTAAAGCGAATTAATACGTGGTGAACGTGGACATGGAGCTTTTATCGAAATTTAGAAGATATTTTTTGCGTTGCTAAAAATACTGAGTGTTTTGGGCTTCAGTGTTTTTTATTTTACCGAAAAAATGATTTAGCAATTTATTTTAGAAAGTTTTAAAATTACATTAGTGATGTTTTTGGTAGCATTAAGGATCATAATTCTTAAATGTTTACCTAAACATGACATTAAGCTTGTTGATTTTACTATGTCTAGATACTTGACAAATCATCAGCCATCTTCTGTAACAGTGCAGCAGTGCTTGGAAATTCTTTGAAAGGTTTCCAGCATTCCCGTCTCATAATATTAGTAATAATTAAGTGAAAATTCGTGTTCAGTGTACATTCACGACCGACTGAACTGCTCGATTTGTCGCCGACTCGTCGACGCGGGCGCCAGCATTTCAATTTGAGAACGTCATTTAAACTACACGAATGTTACTTTGACAGTTTGCGCAGACACCAACACCGAGGAGTTTGATTGAATTGAACCCGTTGTTTACGTGTTACGCGATATAGATTAAAGTGGTGAGCGAGGGTGGCGCATGGCGGTAACGTGAGAACGAAACCAAACAAACTAGGTATTTAATTAGTCTTCATGTACCGTTTGTTTTGTAAACATCAGACCCTTTTTATGAAATTCGTTAGGGATAGTGGATACTTTATTGTTACCTACTGTTTACCTAACGCTACGAGTTAATTTTCACATCGTCGGTCCGTAACTTAACTAAAAGTGTTGTATAAAAGTTTCTCTCTACCCGACCTGTTACTTGTGGCTCTACAAAGTTACCGTTAAAAAGCATTCCAGCTATGTAACGTTGTAACATAAAAGATGGTATCTCAGAAAAGATAGTCTGAAAGAAAATTATGAATACATCGTTCATATTTTAATCGCACGTGCATAAAAGCAGTCATCCACAGCGACGGAAAAGGCTGTTACAAATAGAGGTGAAGTAATGGCAAAGGCGAAAGATTGCGTGTCTCTTGCACGCCATTTTGTTCAGTAATCCAATAGTGGGGAAAAGATAAAAGCGAAAAAGATAAAAGGGGTGGTTTAATGGAATTAAACAATGTCGGGAGGGGGGGGTGGAGCTAGTCGCCGCGGCTCGGCCGGTGCCGTAAGCCGGACTTGTGGAATGTCTTTGTTGGGATTGCTTTATTATAATTTTGGCTCACGACTTAATTTTTTCTTTGTTTTTCTCGTGACGATTACAGGCGGCTTTCTTATTAACCGTGGTTTTATATTTCTTAACATTGTTAATCGCGTTAAGTAAAATCTTGGTGAGAAACTATCGTAGTACGTATTTAGTAATGGACTATAGCAGTCGTAATGAGATTTGCAATTTGTGTCTCACAAATTTAAGACAATCGATATGTACCTAATTAAATGCTAAATAACAAGAAGAAGGTGGTTATTGTTACATCGCGCATAAGTTGGATTAGCATTCGTTGTGCAGTAATCGAATCTATTTTAAATAGAGTGCAGGGTATAGTCTGGGGGTAATAAAACGCGTAAGTTGGTATTTATTCCCAGTGGATGGTGGGCTAACTGCTCGGCGGGCGGCGATTAGTAGGTCGATTAGCAGACGGCCAAGAAGCGGCCGACTGTCGATATTCGATTATTTACGCAGGGCTGGCGAAAATATGAAAAGATTTAAAAGAAAAAGAGATATTGTAATCTTCAGGTAATCTTGTTTTGTTGGTTAATAATATGCGATGTACCTAGTACCTCAGTATTCAATAAATAATTATTTTATATGAGGATTACAGATAAGCTTAAAGCATTTTCTTATTCTCTATTGCACACAAAATAAAAAATATACATAATAATATGTATTAATTGCAATAATATAGCATAAATGTACCTACAATGGCGAGCTTAACCTATAATTTTATATATATATGTATTTTTTATAAGTTTTCTTACAGCAAACCGAATTTTGATAGCGAGATTTGCAGAAGAGGATACACTTAATGTATTTGCATTAACGATTACATCCTGTTACTTAAATTAATAAATATGTTTTATCTTCTTAGTATGTAGGAAGGAGATACAAGGGGTTGTTAATTACAAAATCAATCAGTCCGAATTGTAGTCAAGGAGTAACAATCGATAGCGTAATAATTGCGTGGATAGCTCATTAGTTGAGAGCATCGCGTCGAGCCAGTAACGCGTCATTTGCACAAATTGCTCGGAAACTATCGCGATTAGTGCAAATTGCTCGGTTTGCCAAATTGTTGGATCTATGGACCTTTCAGTGGGGCATCCTATACCCCGAAACCTGTGATAAATGATTTGCCTAAATCAACATTAATAGCCCCCAACAAAATAATTTAAGCGCCAACATATCTATTTACTTACCTGTAAATATTTAAGCGCGCACCTTATTAAAATTAATTAATTTGTTCTATATTTTAAACTATTTAACACGGCTGTTATAAAGTTATTGGCGGCAATGGAAATATTGGCAGTGAAATATGTCAACGAAAATCGTTTTCATACTCATCGTATCGATAAACGATGGTGGCGTTTGAATTATTATTCACTAGCTGTTGCTCGCGACTTAGTTTGCGTGGAAATTTTAATGTATGTGTGTGAGACAAAAAATTACTTATGTACAATTCCAGACTATAATCTACCGCTATGTCAAATTTCATCCTGATCCGTTCAGCCGTCCTGGCGTGATTGAGTAACAAACATCTGTCGATACATCCAAACTTTCACATTTGTCATAGTAGTGAGATTAAAGTAGCAATAATGTGGCTTTCTATCAATTTAAGATTTTTTTAAATCAGATGGGAAGTTTCGTAGATTACCTCCTACATCCAAACTTACGAATTTACGAATGCGAAAGTGGATGGATGGATGTTTATTACTATTCTATTAATATTGAACGGTTTTAAAGAAACTTAACAGTAATATAGCTTATTATCAGAATAACAAATTGGGTGTAATTTTTAAAGATATAGTTTAAAAAAAAATGAAGTATCGCGTTCGAAGCCGCGTTCGGAAGCTAGCATTAGATAAAATTATTGGTTGTGGATTGTGGAGCAGCCCTAGGATACACCTGCCCCGATCGCTCAGCGCCGATGCGCCAACATCTGTCGAGGGCTTGCATTTTTTATTTCTTTCCTTCTTGTTTTACCTTCCTAATTGCATAGCAACAGACGAACACAAAGAGTCATCGTACTACGATACTTTACGATGTTCCACGACAAACGAATTTATTCCGAGAGAAAATTTGCGTTGTCTAATAACTTGATCGGATTAATTATGTTATTTGCGAGTAAAAGGAAATATTTTTTTGTAGATTTGAAATACATTGCGTTTACGTTCTGTGTAAGATTTATTCGTTGTCATTTCTCGAGTTTTGTAATACTTTCTAGACTAGTCTGAAGCAGGTAGTGTAGGTATTTATTATCGGAGTAACAAGACCACCTGTCATAAATTTGTATCGTAACGTAACTGTTCTGTAACTGCCGCCTCTTAAATGAAAGAGGCGTGATGATATTATTATGATGAAATGAGTCTAATACATCTATTTCGAACTAAGAGGAGTGTTAGTCACCGTTTAGTTCGATTAATTAAATATTTTTCTGTTAAATAAATTACAATTTGATATTAATATTTTTGTTTCTCTTTTCAGGTAAGACTTCGGATTTATTCGTTTCGAATCGACTCTACCAGAAAATTCTTGTTAGCTGTCGAGAAATGTAAGTAGAAAACTATGTTATGAATCGTCGGAAAATCCAAGTATTTAAATGATTAATATTCGCTTTACAAAAATAACAAATACTGTAACAAAACTTCGCAAGCAATACGCCTCAATATTTACAGATAGTTATTTCAATAATTACATTTATCACCCACAGTGAAACATTTTTAGTCCAATTTATCCGAACAAAATTCACAATATTGCGAAATGTACTCGCTTTTTACTGATGAAGCAAATTTAATATTCGGCCGAGACGGCTGTTATGATGGCTGAGAGGAGGGACATTGAGGGGCGCGCGGTAGCTTCCGAGGAAAATGGTTTTCTCCTACGACACGTCTGGGTATCAATCATTGTCTTTTTCATTTTGTCCTTGTACATCTCGTTTTGTTAAATTTTACACGTGCTATTAAGTATTATTGTACAAAAACGGATACGACCCACACACCACACATGTTCTTACACGTACAATTTTAATGTGATATTTGTTTGTATATTTTCATCGTCAACTGGTTGTGTTTGCACCCCTTTTGTTTCAATTCCCGATAGGACCAGCGGAGCTCGCCACTCGTTTCTTGGAATCCCTGATAGTAATTTATTTTCCCTAATTGCGTAATTCCCGTTAATCCCGGTGTGGAATTTAATTTAGGAAGCCAAATGTATATTTTCCCTTTTTTGTTTGTTAATTTATTTATGTTTCTTTTATCAAATATCATTAATTAAATCGAGATTGCTTGTAATTGTACACCAAATTTTTTTATCGCGATTAATTAAAAAGAAACAAAAATAAATTTAAAATTGGAACGTGGTGTTTCCGAAATCGGAAATTGAATAAAGAACAAAGTGACGTTCGGAAATTAGCTCGAAGAGCAGTTGAATTCGGTTCGGGCAACTCGAGATCCATGACCGGAATTGCGTCAATCGGTCGAGTTTCTTAGAAGTTTATGTAAACTGAACGCAACACTGCACGTATTTAGGTTTAACATTCTGTCCAGGTAACTGGCGTACTTTGCGCGTAGGATCTATCTAAATATAACCCTAGACATAGTGCATCTATTATTACTTGTAGTTTAGCGACAACTTCTCGCGACATTTCAACCAATAAATAAACAGAACGGCGAGTATTTATAAAGTGTGAAATGCGAATGGATGTCATAATCGCAATAAAACTAAAATCGCACGGCATACATTTGTTCAAATCAAATCTATTTCATCTCTCAATATACATGGCTGAATCTTTCGTCAGTCGCCTTTACAGCTTTACTGCTTATATCTGATCTATTTCTAATACTATAGAGGCGCGGGTGACAGCGTTCAAGTATGTCGGAGGATCGGGGTGTAGTGTTGAATCGCGTGCACACCCGATCGTTTTTCGTACATGTGAGCTGGATTACCCTCCATAACGTCTTGATGTCGGACATCTGCCGCGTGCCCGGACGGCCCCGACCACATGTTTTTATCGGCCGTTTTTTATTTACGATTTCCGAATTGACAGATTCGATTCGACATTTTTATTTGGAATAGACTCGTCCGTTAGGTACCTCGGACTTGGGGAAGTTCTTTTTTAAGTTAACAGCTGACGTAATGTGGCGTGGCATTGTTCTTATTGGCTCTCTAAATTAAAAGGACTTTTTTGTGTTAGAAAGAAAGTGATCTTTCGGTACGGTGTGGTAAAAAAGATTTCTGCACCTACTAACATATTTAAAAAAAATATTTTATAAAATTGATACTTGACAAGGATTTGCGTGAGATGCCACAACTAAAAAAGGGTAACCGACTTCCAAAAAATCTTCGCGGCTTTCAATTCATCTGATTTTTTTTTTTCTTTTTTTGTTTGTCGATTTCGATCATTCTTTTTTTGTTTGGATGAAAATTACTTCGCGGTGGTCCCGTTTAAATTTGGTGAAGATCTGATGGTGATCTTTGGAGAAATACAATGGAACTCTTCAATTTATAGACACCAGATCAGATGTTTTCACAACAATATAACATATCATCACGCCTGTGTGCTCTGAGGGGGTATGCAGAGGTGTACAGTACACCCACATTTCACAGTTAGGTATGTTAGGTTCCATTTTATTGGGGATAAGCCTATTACCATGACATGTATTGTTAACAATATGAAATAAATGACTACCTCGTTGGTCTAGTTGTGGCGACTACTCAGCATGAGGTCCTGGGTTCGATTCCCAGGTCGGGCAAAGTGTTATTGGGTCTTTCCATCAGGAATTTCTCAGTAGCAGCCACGGACTCTGGATTTGCGCCAGCGCTCGCCCCCTATTACATGGGACTTAAACATAACTGGCGAAATGTGGGTGTAGGTACTATTGGGTACACCTCAGCCCAACTCTTCGGGGATTACTATGATGGATGGATTATTTGATGTTATGTTATGTTAAAATAAATATATAGCGTACATTTGTATAGGATATTACAACTAAAAATGGAAAAATAAAAATCTTTTGCAAAAAATAAAACAGTTTCTTTGCCACCGTCTTTGAAGCTAAAGTTATTTTTCACTTTGTTGTGCTTTTGAAGTCTGTTTTATTTTTTGCAAAACTTTTTACTAAAAAAACACAAAAAATGGCAAATAACTACTTTCGGAAGTCGGTGGTGAAAAAGTCAATAAAACAAACAAAAGTCAACGACTTCCGAAAGAAATGTTATTTTCCACTTTTTAAAGTTTTTATTTTGGAAGTCGGATATTTTTTGTTTGCAAAAACGTCTAATACTTTCAGTCAAACCACAACCGACTCATAGTAAATGGATGTAAAAACCAAATCATATTAAAACAAAACGAAATGAAACGCTACTTATTGTTATTTTGATGAATAATAAACCGGTTATAAATAAATTTTACGAACTATTGTTCTAAAACGTGCCAGTATTACCAGCGCTAAATAGACGGTGACACGTTGAACCGTGAGATCGTACCTGCTATTATACGCAGTGTAAATGCAATTATGTCGAATGATATACGATTGAGAGTGGCTCGAAACCGGTGCGTAGAAGTTCCGCATACACTGCTTGTAACGCTACGGCTTACGATGCGCATGCGTTTATAATGAGAGAATAGACCCGGTTTTGAATGGCCCGTTAGTTGGACTTGTACGTTTTTTTGCTATAGTTTTGTGTTGATGTAGGTACGGGATTGCGGCGTATAAAGGCAGGATTTTTACACTTGTGCTACAAAAAGGGAAAGCAATGTCAACTGTTACGTACGTTCCGTACCCGAAGGGTAACCAACGGGACCCTATTAGTAAGTCTCCGCTATCTGTCAGCGGGCTGTATCTCATGATCGAAATTTTCACAGAATATGTGTTTCTGTTGCCGCTTGTAGATTTCGCGAAGGTTATTAAGTTTATCTCAATGACTTAATTCTAATGTTTGAATGTTTTTAATGTACTTAAACAACATTTTTGTGAAGCTTCCTCTCGCTCTTGCCTCGTGTCTTCATGAATGATGACATTAGTCACCATTTATTATTAAAAAATAAACATTTTATGATTTAGTTTTCTTTTTATCTTCTTCTTAGAAACTCGCGCCTATTATTTTCCACATTTATCAAACCAAATATGAAGTTTGAAAGCAAATCCATGAATGTTCGTATAAATATTTCTAAATCATTAGCTAAAACAGTTAGCTGAATTATCAAAAACGTCGATTTCTTGCAATAAATAATGAATATTTGTACGTTAACATTAACATTCAGTAATTGGACGAAGTTTAATTGTAATATTATAGCTGTCTACGAATTTTTTTTTAAATAAATTTGAGCCTTTTCGTTGTTCACATAATTATTTTCTAGAATTGTGAGAATTTCTGTAGATAATTTTATTGTAATAAACACAACATTGTGTCCGCAAATTTCTTTTGCTAAATACTATCTACTCAAATCCACTCACATACCGCTTTCATTCTCGTAATTTCTACATGTTTTATGATAAAACATGAAATCACGACGATCCGCAAATGTTATATTAATGTGAAATATAACTGTTAACCGCAATAAAATATATTGTAATTCAACGTACATTACCCGTTTTGTTAATAGAAATATTATACGCAGCATTGGTCAGCAAAATGTTGCTCGCAGCCGAAGTTTAACGTTCAAAATCTGGACAACGTCCAACTGTGCTCAGGTGTGAAAAAAAAAACATTTTAATGATATTTATTACACCTTTTAAAACAATTTCGTGTGAATTTTAGGATAATTTATGAATGACAGTTTTGAATGCGAGATGCATTATATTTTATTTTCCATGAAAACACGTAAACATTTCGTTGTGATTGGCGCATACCAAGGGATCATTGTGGTGCGTACTAACTGACACGATAATTTATACGTATAAACAATTTATCCCTTCACTCTGTCTTAGAATATCCACGAGTCTTAACACACTTGGTACGTAGTTTTAATTTAGAAGTTTTACCTACTTTAACTGAATAACAAGGATCTGGCGAAGCTTATTTCTCCTGAAACCTGCTGATAGTTTTACCGATTGCCCGTCAAAGCTGTGCCAAGCTCGTTGTGTAAGCTCGTCTTTTCCTTTCATTTTCAAATTCAGAACTGTCCAATTTAAATCTGGTTCTGTAGTTTCGTTAGGTTAACAGATTTTTATACGTTCACTTTTGGATTTAACAGGCGATATTTTACCAAATATTGGACCAAGTGAGTGAGATTTGCTTGTCGGTGTTTGTTAGTACCCAGGACCGGCAGTCTTGACAGAGATAACGACAAAATCGCTAACTTTCGATCGCTGATTACTAACGAATAAATTCGGTTGCAATGATGATGCTCATGCGAGAATCGCATCTTGGATGTAGAGACTTGGATTTCCCGCAGGCATCGTTATTGCAACCCAATTAATTCATTAGTAATTAACAATCAAAAGTTAGCGATTTTGTCGTTGTCTCTGTCGAGACTCTGTCGGTTTTACCATTTATCGCTAGTGACCAAGCGGGTGGTGACGACTGGGAATAGACGGATTCAGATGGTGACTGAACATGACAAAGCCAAAAAATGGGCTTTCGAGTGTCGACGGGAGACATCTCTTAATATAATTAGCTACCCGATAAATAATAAACAAAAATAATGATGATTAATATCAAGAAACCTTTTTTTCTTGACTATACAAATAACAAATTGGTCAACGGGTCCAGTTGACCAATTCAAATAAAAATATGCACTAGGTAGAGTGGACCCGCGGGTCCCGCCTGTGTGGATCAGTTGACTAGAAACCCCAATATAGATTAAATATGAAAATGGTAGAACGTTCTTTAAATATGAATGGGTTGTTAAACTATTGTTTCCGTTGTTCCATTTTAATTTACAAGTATTCCCTCTTATATCATAAAAACAATATTTCGTTTACCTCCTGAATTTTAATTTCGATCAACGTCACACGGAAAACTGGGCTTACAACTTTTAATGGAAAGAAATTATTAAAGAGACAATATTATTTTTACACGCACAAAAAATTAAGCTTAGCTATGATGACTGGTGATATTTTTATGAAGAAAAATATTATCTTGTTATATCTGCATCTTGTTCGGAACAGAGAGTGAATTCACGCGACCGACGGCTATAAAAAGTTACGATTTAACTTAAACAAGATGAAATTTTCCTTGTAATGTCAGCTCTCAGGCTATAATATAACTAGAGCCCGTCCCAACTTGTTTTAAGAAAGACAGATTTTTAGATAAGCTTGACAACTTTTTAATGGCTACTAAATCTGTTTTCTTTTTCCTCGTGTTATTAAGTACTTTTTGTGTTACACTTCTAATTAGGGCGATGAGAATGTCAGACTGGTCGCCATCGCAATATTGAAGACTATCTTTTGCCTGCGGCTTCGCTCGCGTTAATTTAGAATTTGACAATTAAACTCTTAACACACTACCTACACTACACAAGTTTCTATAATAATATAATTCAATCATGATTCGAAAGACACGTGGCGCCATCTACTATCATAAGAACGTTATTGTTGTTTTCCTCGGGTCATTACTTTTTTTCGGGATGAAAGGTATATGTCTGTTTCTGTACATCTGACAACTTATACAGGGTGTAAACAACCTCATCACGAAGCCGTCAACCAAGCATTCTGTACATCAAACTAAGTAACTTTACGCAAAAATTATTGCTGGGAAACGACTTTTTTTTTGGGGTAAAAAAACATGTTTTGTAGTATGCTGATGGATGGATTGAATAGTACGGGGATTACGGAGGTGTACATTAAAAACTTGTATAAAAAAAAAAAACTTGTCAAAAAGTTGGAACTTTGACCCTCAATATCTCCGTAACTAGAAGGTTCCCAGGTATGGTGTAGAACGCACGAAAAAAATGATCGCAATGACGGGGAAAACAAGTGCCTTTCGGCTTCGTTAAGAGGTTTTTTACACCCTTTATGCAAAATTCAGTATGATCGGTTCTGTGGTAAAGGCGTGAAAAAGTAACAAGAAAACTTACTTTCGTATTTATAGTATTAAGTAAGGATTAAAGGCATAATTATTCACAGAATATTGTCTATAGGTAGGTACCTAGGCTAGTAGAGCTTGTTTGTCAAGTTTGAGAAAGTCTGAAGCCGAGCTTGGTGGGATTAAACTATTTGAGAGCTTATTGTAGTAAGCTCATGAGAGCGACAAGACTAAACATGCTCTATCTGCAGCGTTTCAGGGAATTAGCTGGCTAGTCGGAATTTTTGTAGATTCTTTGAAATCACTGCGAGCATGTGCTCTGCAGTATGTGCGATGTTTAAATTCAGTCATCTATTTCTATCTGAAAATATGTGGTTTTTAACCGACTTCAAAAAGAAGGAGGTTCCGAATTCGTCGGAACCTTTTTATTATTTATGTATGTTCCCCGATTACTAGAAGATGGCTGGACCGATTTGGATTTGTTTTGTTTGAAAGAGTATACTTCCCAGGTGGTACCATGATCATCAAGTCAGGATCTGATGATGGGATCCTGGAGAATTAGAGAGAACTCTTCAAATTTTATAGGCACACTTGAAGCGATTTGGGTAGTTTTTGGAAGAGTACTCTCTCGGAGTAGTCTTATTTCAATTTGGTGAAGATCTGATGAAGAACTTCGGAGATAGGCAACGGCTCCTCAATAAATGATAGTGTACTGGTAATGCTAAAATCTCATGTCAGACTGGGATTGCTGAAATCTCATGTCTGTCTATTGTTTACACCAGTTCATAACATAACATCGCGTACGCTGTGAAGGGATAAGCACATATGAAGTTGTGAACCACTAAAAAGCGAAAAATTAATACTTTTTTGCAAAACATAAAACCGACTTCAAAAAACACAAAAAAGTGAAAAATAACTTTAGCTTCAGAAGTCGGTGACAAAAAAACGAAATCAATCAAACAAAGGTCACATATGTATTTCTTTTTTCAATCTTTTCTTCAATTACCTTTTTTTATATTTGCCAATGTCTTTTCTCTGTAGTAAAGGTTAGTGATTTATCAACGTTGCCTCCTATTTAATCAAAGTAACTCATTAAAGAAGTCTTACGTTGTATCATTGATTTGAAAAGAAACACAACAAGTAGCAAACTTAACCTAGTTCAGACCAGCACATGTCCTGTTCCTTGATGTATACCACTCATTACACAAAATACCGGTGTTAGTTACCATAACTCAACATTACGAGAAACAAGACACTCAAATTGGCTAAGTAAATAACACCGTGAGCTGTTTGACAAATTGTACGTTGGCTCTGTTGGCGCTGGCGGTTGGGTTGGGACCAACATGTTTGCAGCCAAAGCCCTTGTGCATGCTGAACATAAGTTCGCTATTCTCACGTATGTTGAAACTGAAAGTTATATTCACATAGTGTTCGTATGTAGCCAGTCGTTCGCTGCCACCGTTGTTTGTAAACGCTGCGCTGCAAACTAACTAGTGGTTGCAGTTTGTCGACGTTTTTCCGTAAACAATATCGATGAAGTCTGTCATCAACATTTGAGTTTCGTTTCTATATCGATAAAATAAACGTCATTATGAAGACATATTATGATTTCGCTAGATCAAAAATGTTATTAAAATGTAGATTATGTCTGACAGTTCGTAATAAAATTGTGCAAATTCGGCGTCCCTATTTTAAATCTCCGATACCGTGTTTATTACAGTGTCATGATTTCATGATCGTAAAATTTATATTTCCATCGGTCGTCAATCATAGCTAGTCAAAACATTCCACGCAGTTCTTTATTACAGAATTAATTTATAATTCAAAATAAAATGGGAAACACGAGAGACGGAGGAAAATCTACCTTGAAGCTAATTTAATTAAATTTTTGTTTGTTCGTTTAGTGAAATATTATTCCAATATAAAACGTAATTAAAACCGTCCATCATTCTTGTTATATAAATCCTGAAAGTATCTTTTGTCTCAAAAATAAAATTAAAGGTACTCAGTTTTAAGTTTTGAAAGTAAAGTCCTCCAACTTCCCTTGGTAGTGAAATAAAAAGCTTTCCTCCTAAAATAGATAAATGGATTCGTCTGCCTTTCTTAATTAATGTTGGCTGCTTTCAAGTTCTGCTTTCCAACTTAATTTCCTGTTTGCCCTCTAGTATTCTACTTACACATTATCTAATCATTGATTGTTGCAATTAAACTTCACGAACATGTTTTCTTTTACAAACATGGCCAAAAGCAATTAAAAAGTTTACAGCCAAAATGTAATTTTTTTAAAGAGAGAGTATCCGACCATTCCATTGTTATTTTTCTTTTCTTAATTGTAAAAGCATAGAATTTATCGATAACTTTGAAGCCGTCATCGTCGGTACATACGGCACTAGTCGGCCGGTGCTTCCCACGGCCCTGTTCTAATGAGCCGTGTTGTGTTGAGTAACAGAGGTGAGGGGGAGGGGTATGGCGGGGGGGGGGGGGGGAGGGCAGGCTTTTTGAATAACTAACTATTCGCCAGCGACAAATAGATAATTAGGCGTGATTTCTTTTTGTCTTTCTTTGGCGCTTTGGTCTTTGAAGTGTGCAAGACTGTTGTGTACAGGTCTTTGTATGACTGCTTCCAAACTAAGTGTAGGCCATTTAAAGTTGTACCTACTCTTTTTGGCAATAGCTATATAATTTTAAGAGCACAAAAGAATTTTCAACTTCACAGTTACGCTGCTTGTCTAAACTTCGTGGTAAAATAAATATTTATACACACGAAACTTCTACGCTGTTGCTTATATTTTCCAAAAGTTTGTTTCTTTAGAACACCATTAATATCACAACGGACTCACCGTTCATTCATCGCGTCAACTCCGCCTCAACAGTAGGTACCCATCCTCATTTAAGACTGACCGTTACAAATTACATTGTTCAAGTAATACCTTAAAAATGTCAACCGGAAAAGCAGCCATAAAAGCACCATATTGCGAAATAAAGCAAAACAAGTGCGTCCTTTGTTTGGCCGGGGCATGTTGACTGTTCCTTATCCACTATCGCCTGAACTAGAACTCTGCCGTACAACGACCTGACTTTACTATGGTAACTCGTTCCATGAAGCACAATCCGATTTGTCAACCTTTCGAGCGATGTAGAGACAAAGCTTTGAAACCATAAAATTTTAACAGACAGTTTACTACTTGGCCGGTGTTGCTAGCCTTTTCAAGTGGTAATTTCTGAGTTTTATTTGCGACTCTATTCATAGTGATCGTTAAATCAGTAATTATGCAGCGATCTTTAAATTTTGTGCCGTACTTAATGTTGATTGTTTTCAGTCTATAAAATATCTAGGTAACCTGAATAGTTTTATGCGAGGTTTCACCTGAGGCATCATTGAAGTATCTGTTTGTAATTTCAAAATATTAGCTTTTTACTGTATGCGGTACTTATAACAAAAAAAAAAACATTTTTTAAATATTTTGTCTGTCTGCCTGTCTATGTGTTTGTTCCAGCTAATCTCCGAAACGGCGGAACTTATTTTGACGGGACTTTTACTGGCAGATAGCTTATGTTATAAGAAATAACTTCAGCTACTTTTATTTTCAAAAAAAGGATTAGGGTTATGTGCTTAAAAATTAAAACCCTTGAAATTGATAACAAAATCCTATTCAAATAGGGAAGCAATATTTTTATATTCCACGCAGACGAAGGTCGCGGGCATCAGCAAGTCTTCAATAATGATTTGAATACAATGAGTAGGTGCTTCGCTTAAGATTTGTGCTACAAAATACATTTGACCAACATTTTGAATTGTGGGAAGTTTAACGCTTTGGACTGTTAGTTCGAGTGTTAAATCAGAAGCAGCACAATGGTAATGGTCATCGTAACTTTCCCGACCATTGTTCGTTCTTGCCGAGGCTATGTCGTTGAAGTGATTACGCGCATCTTTTTTCTTTTTCTCAGCTCTATTTGATGCATTACGGCTGAAAAAAGAAACATTATGAAAGGGTATTTGATTTACCGAGACCTTTTTGTAGCTGGACGTGCTTTTAACGAACTGCATGAAATTGGAGAATTATCGCTTTGACTTGTTTTATTAGTTTGAAAGTTGGGAGAGGTCTTTAAATTCGTCAATAAAGTATCGAATAATTGTAAGTATCGACTAAGAAGGCACGTCCAATAGCGTTAATGGGTCAATGTCCGTTTTCATCAGCACTAGGAGATATCTAAATAACAGCACATCGTTGAGTTTTCAAACCTGGGCACAGTGTTGAGAGTTGAAATTCCATTTGCATCCGTTTAGATATTTTTTTTAGTACTTATTACAGAAAACTGGCAACAATCTAGCGGCAGATTGGTTCAATCACTCAGAAACCGTTGAACTGTTGCAACGTCAGTATAAAAGATTCAAATAACAATAAACAGTTTAGAAAGTGCTCCAATGATTGATGTGGTCTTTTTTTTGAAATGGTACGATGTTGAAACTTGTTCCGAAGATACTCGAGTGCCCCGGAGCATGACGATTAGAGGTGGTTATTACTCTACTCTTGTACTTGCTACTCTTGGCCGTAACATCGAGATACAATGATAGTGATGATGACTGGTATGACGGGCTATGGTAAATATTATGGTATGCGATGAAAATACCTGCTCTCTACAGCTTTGTTTTTGTTTTGACCACCCTATAATACTATGTTGCCAACCTGTTGTGTATTAAATACAGAGGTAGCGTTACTAAAATAATTGTCTATGTCGCAATTTCACAGTTTATGTACCTGCGTCCCAAAATATGTAAATTCAGAACTTAATGCCTTTGGGTCTTAACATTATTAACTTACTAATATCAGGCATCTCGAGATCTACACAAGAAAAGTGGAGCCAAATTGTAACGAATTGGTATCCAAGAGATGGCAAAAGACGCCGAGGACGACAACTAATGCGCTGGGAAGATGAGCTGAAACTTACTGCGGGACCCAAATGGAGAAGAGTTGCTCAAGACAAGAAGCAATGGAAACTACTGGAGGAGACCTTTGCCAAAAGGCACACTGAGTTGAGAGACATCCTGTAGCCAAACGCACCAAACGACACTGACATAAAGATTAAATCACCCAGTCTAACAGGCTAAATAAATAAATAAATATCAGGCAGATTAGGGATAGACGAAACGGTAGTTAGTTGAAATATGAAGCAGTTACACGAGTATATGTTCTAGTAACTAAAATGTTATACGCCGTGGTTGCTGCGGAGTCTTGGACCGTGTCAGCAACGTTGCTCGTACACTCTACACCTCGTACAGTCATTTTGCTCTAATAGTCTTGGCTGACGCACGCAACGCACAGAGAAAGACCTAAAGCCTCAACCACCACACACGCCAATCCCATCCTTATTCAAACGCACTAAAACACAAGCTAGCGTACAAGAAAATGTAACAATTATACCCTTATGTGGTTGAACGTACGTGCAGGTACGCCAGTTTAGCCAAGTTAAGACTTACAACGCACTGTTTAGCTTATTCAGATTTGAATATCATTTACCTACGTCTTTCCAACTGCGGCGCTTTGAAATAAATCTTGATAAAACTAACTCAATCTTGTAAAAGGAAGTTGTTTAAGTAAATGGTCGATCTTAATTTATTATTTGTGTATTTGACGATTGAAATAGGATGCCATACCAATAAACGTTTAGATGTTAATTAATAATGGTGATAAATAATTTATAATTGCTGTAGAACGCCTTATCTGATTTCTAAGCTTGAATCGACGTGCTTTGAAGAGATTTGAGATGAAAATTTCAATAGATTATTTTCCTGCACTATGCAGACTATTCATCCTCCGTCTTCGAGATGTTGGCTTTTATTATAAGAGTCGTGTTCAAAATCAGCGTTACGCTGCGCTCGAGCTCACCTTACTTTCCGTTTTTCCAATAGCGAAATGGGATTAGAATTTTGATACCATTTCTCTTATAACTAAACCTCTGCAGAAATGTAAGTTAAATCTGCTGATATTCTGTGGCAGAGCTAGACTTTTGAAGTAGACCACTAAGTTAATGTATAATACATTTATTTTTGACCAAATTATAGTTTATATACCGACAAATTATTGCTGACGGCTGATGTGTATAAAAAATGACAACGATGTTCTGCATCTCCTAGAATTTATGGGTTTGAGGATGGGTTGGACTTCAATACAGCAATCTTTATTCTTTCTTATCACGGTCTTAAACTTACACCATCGCATCTTTGTTACTCAACCGACAAAAGAACGAGAATTTTGCAAAACCTAGTGCTCATTAAAAAGGCTTGTAAACTAATTTTACACCGCAGCGCGACCAAGGCCCCTAAGCCCATTACATAAATTCAACATTTACTTAGTAGCTAATTTATTTAAATACCTAATTACTTGCGTCGTGAGAGGCAGCCGTGACTCTTCAGATTTCGCCAGCATTCCGTCAAACCTTAACCAAGTATTCAGGATAGCTGGTGCGGGGTGCCCTCACAGTTCCCTTATTGTAAGGTGATTTCCGTTAACGACCGTGACTCGTCGTTTTATTGTTCTTTCTCCTGAATTCCTGATAATGACTGATGGCTTTCTCTCCATGTCTTTGTTCGCAGTTGACACTGACGCGAAAATGTAATCATGGTGGCCCTGGCCAACCGCGGCGGATGTAAACAATGAAAAATGTATTGAAGTTATACAGGACGAGGCAATTAATATCGCGACAGATATTTATAACTTGCGCGAATTAATTTTGGGCTGAAGTCTGTTCGTTGTGAAGGTCATGCTGTTGTTCTATTTGAAGTAGCTACTAGAGGTTTAATAACAACTTTTCCTTGGATCTTCTTTACTGTTCAAGTAGGACTTTTAAACTAGCTAAGTAACTCTGATTATGAGATATCTCGTGGCAATAAAACATTTCGTGTTTATCTCTTAAATTTGTGTTGTTTTAACTGCCTCTTTCGTTGGTACGGCAGACAGTTAGTATGAAAAGTAGCAAAATTCAAGGAACGGTACTTCGTGATGCGTGCGCATTTAATGTGTGCGTAACTGTTATTATAACGCATGTCGCTTTATTTACGCTTCGCGGCCTGCGGCGGCGCTGCTGTGTGTGAATTTCTACGTCCTTTACTCACTATACAAAATTATTAATTTCTAGATTTGTTGAATCGCCTTTCCAAATCCGTACATTAACGAGAAAAATATGAATCAGTAACTCATTTTATTTTTCTGTCGGTTAATTGGGTTTTAACAAATAAAAATATAATTCATGTCGTGATTTAATCTTAAGCATCCAAACAGAGGTGAAATATTACAATTTTTACGGCGCATTATTCCAGACAATTTCTTTTTTAATTACTTATATCTGGAGTTTAGCCAGCAGGTGTAAAGGATTAAGAAGTGTGTAAAATGGTTCTCCCAAAATATGGTGGATGGTTTAATTTACTACATAAGTACTTCGAATTTACACGGTACTTTAATAACACTGTTTAAGTGAACACTTTGAAGATCCCCTTTGATATTCGTCGAGCTTATGATTTATTATTCAACAGCTCTACGAAATATTCAATTTCAAAAATCCCGTTTTATTCCTGAAGTTAATATCCATCGGGGCTCAAAATACTGGGGCCATCTATTTTTGAAATTATTGCTTTGGTCATCAAAGCTAGAGTGTAGAGTTTATTCATATTCTTTTGTTACAAATTCTTGTTACTTTGATCCTCCTAATACCAATTTTCCATAATATGTTTAAGGGTAAGTTCCTTAAATAAGTTGATCTTATAAATCAGTGAAATCTACTTTATCTGTCTCCTTAGTAAGATTAATTTCTCCGAATCCAAATAATTAATTCGACCGGAAAAGAACAAATGAAAATCGCAACGCTCCAATTTTTGAACAAGACTTTCGCAATGTCACAGCTAAATCCGTGTAAAAGTAGGTAAAGACGTCTCGATTGAGAATAGAGAGATTAGTTGAAGGAGTAACGGGACTGCAATGACAAAAACAGTACCAATTAACTTTTTTCTTTTTGAACTTCAGACACAAGTATTTCCAATCGCTCGGAGCATTCCGTCCGAGAGAACGTCTTTAGTCGTGCGATTTGCTCTCGATAGGATAGAGATCGATTCGCTTTGCTCGTTTTATTCCGATTTAAATTGTATCGATGCTACAGGCGATTAAGGCTTCCGTGCTTGTAATAGTGAATGCAGTGAGAAAAGAAAATTAGTTGTTGAAGAAAATAAAACAACATTAGTGAGAATACGAGCTACTGCACACACGGGTACTGGTAAATAGGTTATTTATCGCTAAAGATATTTATTTGAGCGATCAAATTTGTAATTATTTAATACTCCATTTATCGATTCTAGCCGAATACTCCCGTTTACACACGAATTTCACACAAATAATCCTACGTGTATTGAAATATCATTGCATTGGAAGCATGTCAATACGAAGTTGGACGCACAGAAAATGAATTCGGCTTTTGTGGGCGACAAATGAAAAATTTACAGCCGTTTATTCGGTGATATTGGGGATTTCAGCGGCTATCGATTGTACGTACCTACGAAAGAACAGGCAACGTACTTGAACTCCGTTTTATACAGATAAATCGACCGCAATGTGCAATATATTCTCTATTTAATATCGAAATGTTTCAAATAAAGCTATTATAGAAATATTTTAAGTAAACTTATTTAAGTACTAACTGTAATGTAATCTAAGTAAAACAACATTATACTGGCTCCATCATCTTCAAGAAGTAAATACTGAATATCTTATGAGACATTTTAAAACTAGGTATCTCTATCTCCTTAAGCAGTTTACGCCCTAAAACATTTTACTCTTGAACGTGGCAGTTTAACGCAAAGTCTAGTTGCAATGTAACTATAAACATAAGTTCAGTCGTTAACCTGATCGTAGTACAATATAAACAAAACTACTTAAATAAAACAACCGCTAAGGATGCCTCACGTACACAAAAACCACGTTTTTTCATGTGTTTCTCACACACCCCTTAAGATAAAGTCGTCGACTTCCGTTCAAAGTTAAACAATATGTCAATCTACACTTAGTACGGCGAGGTGGTTTCTAAACGTCTTCCGAGCTATTAGGGGCTCTAAAATGACGCTCCCAGCCGAATGGTTCATGTTTTCTCGTGACTACTGTGTGTTTAGACATCGAATTGATGGATGGCATTTTTTTTAGGCTGAAAGAAGGAGAAAATAGTATTGGCATGTGAGTAGTTTTAGTGTTGGAATGTTTTGCGATGTTTTATGTTAAATAAGTTTTACAATTTTATCAGCTAGATTGTTTAGTAAATCGTGGTGGAATATTGATCTAGCATTTAACCGAGTCATTAAAGTGTGTGAGACTTGAACCCACATATATAATAAAAGAACATAATTCATTTTGACATAATTCGTCGATTTGTCACGAATTTCTTGAAAAAAAAAAGTTAATATTCAACGATTAAGCAATAAGCACGTTTCGAACGACATTTTAGCTTTCAAACCGCGAACAATGTAGTTTACAGTTCACGACGCAGATGTTTAAAAAGAATCAACAGTTAACAACATCGTAAAAAAGGTCGGGCGTAAACAGCTACCGTTGAAATTTTACAGTCACTTTTGTTTCCTTATATTTTTTCTTCCCGATGTTCACACTTAACAGTTACTGTAGCTGAAGAATTGTAAGACCACGTATCTGCTGCTACCTACATTGACGTTTGATTTATTTATTAAATTGTGGGACGTATAATCATCAACTAGAAATAACCTCGATGAACACAGAAACTATGATTAAAACCATAAACTCAAAAAAAAAAATTGTAAATGCAGTCCCTATTAATATTAATGAGAAGCTCACAGCTTTTCGCGTCATTACACCAAAATTTACATAAAAATAAATGGATAAAGACAGTAAAGTCTGCTACGCGCTAACGTATCTCGTTACTTTGTTTTAGTACAGCACAGTCGGATAAAAATGAATCTAATCAGTTTGAGTGCACTGCATAAAATGTATCTGTGCACCGTCACTGAATTCAGATACTGCAGCATTTTAAGGTTGAATTCAAGAATTGCGACAGAACAGAATCATTCTAACCCTGATCTTACTAAAACTATAAAATATTTATACATAGAATAGCGTAAATATTTAGGGCGGATAGCAGCAACACAGTATTTTAATCCACATTCTACGATAATATTATGAAAAAGAAAATTTTATGAGATTGTTTGTTGGAACTAAATCAATTTAATTTTTCTTCTTAACCACACTTTTTTCAACCGCCATTATATCTGTCAGTAGGCAATAATTAATAAAAAAATATTGTTTAGACTTAGAGTTTAATAAACATATTGTTAGACGGTGACGAGACTCACAACACTCACAAGTCATCTTAAGATGAAATATGGAGTCAAAGCTTAACCAGAGCCATTAATAATATCGTAAAGATAATTTAAAGATTAACAGGTAAGTCAATTTATCAAAATAAATTCAAAATTAATGATCCGCGATGACAATAAACAAGACGTAATAAATTGCTAACATGTGTTTGTGTAAGTCTAAGCTCTTTTAGCTGTTTATCATTTGTACTTTATTAAGCAAATTCAACGTGATTCGGGAAGTAATCTGACAGCAGCCTGCATTCAAACATCGCAAATGCATTCCAGCGATGAAAATGAGTTCGTACCAACACATTAATTTCATATTGTAATAGTTTCAACCTTAATGCCTGACAGGCATTCATTCATTCATTAAATTACAAATTAGACGTCTTTGCTAAGAGTATTAGTGATTCAGTGCGGTTACGACTGCCAATACGTTCCGTACATTCAGTGCGATAATCTAGCACCATTCTGCAATCAAATCCGTCACCGAGACGCGACATCATTGACGGTACCTGCGAACTAATTTTATTAATTATGTTAGCATTGGCAGTGCCGAAATCACGACGGCAATGTAATCGGTTTCTAATTACATACGGGAAAAACACTGAATACAAAATCAATCTTTTGAGCAGGTATACGTTACCAGTATTAAACGAAATAGAATCAATCTAGAGCCTTTTTATTTGATGCCGATATTCAGTTATTCTGGCAAACAGTGGCAACGTTCTGAAAGTGGTGTTAAACAAAAAAGACACACCAAAATCTCGTGTCAGTCGCCATTGGCAAGCTGTCTAGATAGGTAGCTGGCAACGTTGCCACATCGGATAACTACGTTAATTTTCTGGCAGAAGTGCCAACGTATTTTCACTAAGTGATTATTAACCAAACTAAGTTACATCTACATTTAGTTTTAACATTATTAGCAGAAATCCTTTTTGCTGATCCGCAGCAGTTCTTTGTCGATGATCTAGGAATAATAATAAAATCACCGCTTGTCTTTTTATGTAAATTGAAATGGACGTAGATACTGGGTTCAACAAGATATAGAAGTCGACTGGACTGTATTATCGAGTTTATCTTTTTTATCTATTGATTTTCAGCTAAACCTTGATAATTAAACGCACTGCTTTGCCGTCAAATTAAACCTTTTTCATGCATCCTTAGGTACTAGATACATTTGTGATTTATCACATTGGAAACCTTCTATTAATATTGCGTTGGCTGCAAGTGTTGTCGCTTGTTGTGGTTTGATTATCACGTCGCCTCGACAATGACAATTGTAACATATATTGTTCTGTTCCACGTCTCATTATCATCAAAGGGTACTTAAATAGTTCCTATAATCTATTGGTTCGCAATAAAATTAAACGTCCAACTCCGTCCCACATGTTTAAATAAATCTGTCACCGTTGGCGTAAGGTGCGCGTAATTTACGGGCTTTAGTGAATGTGGATATGTGCGCGGGTGTACCGGCAATTGGTTCTTATCAAATAAGAATTGTAATAACATTGTATCAATCGCATATCTACCACTGATTCGCATCCAAAACAAATAGTTCGCAACGCAAGGCTGCTGACACTGCCGTTTGCCAAATAAATAAGGATGATCAAAGCGTTCAGTTTTCTTTTGTAATAAATTGGTGTGTTTACTGGGAGCCAGTTGGCGCAATTAGTGTATCACCTTCAGCAGTGTTACGTTTGGGGCTCTAATGACAGCTCATATTTTAGCTAGACCTTGTTGACTCACGTGGGAAGACATTATTACTATAGTGATTTATATCTCTGTATTTTCATGTCAAAAATGAGTCCAACATTTCAAATTGTGGGTAATTAACCATGTTTTTTTTTCTGTTTCAGGTAATAAAACAATTTCGTTTTTTAATAGATTACCTAGTATGTGTGCCCCAGAGGTGAGTAATTATCATCAAATTAATGGGCGATGTCGTACGGCGCGCAAATGACAAGAGCCGTCTATAAAATAGTTTCTGAAATTTGATCCCTGAGGGAGCGGTATGGGGTACAACGTGCTCGCGGGCACGGCCGCGGTATCTAGTTGTTTATAATATTGATAGGTCGCTCGCTATTGCATGGGGAGTTCTTCGACCTTGTTTTGACATTTCTCTATCCTATTGATTTTCCTGTTGCGACAAAGCTGCAGGCCCTACATCATTTTTATTGCTCCCGGAGGAGCCGGCGTCGTGCGACTTTCTGTCCGTCCGCCCCCGGCACTTACTTATGTATTTTTTTACTACGGTTTCGTATGTCTACGACAATATTAATCTCTTTTCGTCGAATCTACTTTCGTTCACAATAAAAATATTCTCGTCTTTTTATTTCAGCCATTTATACTTGATCAAATGTTTTCTTTTGATGTAGTGTTATTTTCTCCACATTAAACTCCTTTTCATTTATAAATCGGTTCACTTAAATATTATTATGTTGGTACCTAAAAGTTTAGCAGCAAGCGAGGCATAAAAACTTCGTAAAGTGTTTAAACAAACTAATTTATTTGTGGCGTTTGACTGCTGAAAACAATATTATAATAAGTTAGTCAGGTGCAAAATGCAAATAGGTAGCAGTTGTACTAAATTTTAGTTGGAATCTAACCGGGCGAAACATGCGCTACGTTTCAAACTAATATTGGAAATTGTTAAAAAATAGATGTTTGTGGATCTTTAGCAATCGTTACAGGTCGTTCGTGGCCCGAAAGTCTGAAAACCACTCTTACCGAGGGTTCATCAAATAACTGAGTCGTGGAGGTTAGATAGGCAATCGCTCCATGTAAAACACTGATGGTATACAGCTGCATCTGGTTAGACTGGAAGCCGACCCCAAAAGGTATAATGTAGTTGGGAAGGGGTTACGCAGATAATGTTTGGTACTGGTTTGAAAATGTTATTTAGCAGATGTGATCTATATAAAATGGAAGTATCATATGACGTTAATTTGAATATGACATAGGAGTGGGTCGCAGACGGACGGACGTACGACCGCAGCCGGGCCCTCTATCGGGCAGACATCGGATATCTGACAACATTATGTGGACGGAAGTTGCATAGTGTACAGTTTCACTTACTGTAACCATGGCCCGTGGGCTCGATTTCACCACCGCGTGGATTGGACCGTGTCCGTTTTGTGAGTTCGCTGATTGAGTTTCAGATTAAACTCTTGGGCGCCAGTTGTGTCAGTCTTTTGATCTTGCTACAGATAGCCAGTAATCCAGCGGTATCAAATTTTAAAACTTTCAGTCTAGTAACCGAGTTTCAGAAGAGATGTGCTATATTTTATCGATGCCTGTTTCAAGTGTGCTGATTTCGATATAAAATTCTCTTGGCTCTTCACGCCGATGCTACATAGAGAATTTGTGATTGAATGAAATGAAATATGGCTTCATCTAATGTATATCATACTTGCGTTTTGTGCATTACACCCACTCATGTCACACGCGACACGTGTCTGTGGATGTTTGTATTCGAATATTACCCCGTCTGAGTCATCCAAGCTTGCTTAGTTCTAGAGGTACGCTTTGAATATTTCGAATGAGGTGTTCTAGCCATAACGTCACGTATTTACTAAACCTTGACGGGAAGTCTAAACGTTAAAGGATATTGTAAAATCTGATAATTCAGCAATAAGTTGCTACAACCGGTGATTTGCATTACAATTTATTCATTTGTCATACTTGTTTGAACATGGTTCGAAACTAGAATACTGATACACATCTGCATGTATACCTAGTGAGTATGAGTGTTGTGAGCAATGTTTGCACTAGACCCATAATCATTATCTTCTTTATGTAAAACGTCGTCGTTATCTAAGATCGTGTCTTACCGCTAGATCTTAATGATAGTTGTTAAGATTAACCCGAGATTAATCTGTGAACTAGTTCAGTGGTTACCTCCTTGCACAACGCCGGTTCTCACGACATTGGATAAAATTACTGTTATTTACCGCGCTCCCGCCTTTGCACACAAGATAACATGATCATAACAATATACACACGGCGACAATACGTTATAACGTTTGTCAAACTACTTACGAGCTCGTAAACGTTTACTGAGACGATAATACCTTTGGTACACGGTAACCCGTTTGAAGACAACGACGTTAGTAGTAAATTATAAGGTACTTTAGTGAGCCAGACAAAACTTTGCATAGACAGAGATCTGGAGGAAGTTTCCAAATGTATCTCAAACACATTTATCAATTTCGATGAATCTGTAGTAGAGCTTTGAGAGAAACTTGCTCCCGTTTTCATAAATCGCTCACATTTGAAAGCTGAAGTATTGTTTTGATAACTGAAGATCATTTTGGTTATGAAACATGAGCTTGAAGTTAATAAATTGATGTGATTCAAGTAACAATTTAACAGCAATCTTAATAAGTGACTGAAAATGCTACTCCTTTTAAGTTCATTTAATTATTCTCTTTGAGTATACAAATATAATAATCCTAAGCATACTTAAGTAATGATATTTTTCTAAGATAATTTAATAAAACCAGCCATCTGTTATGTAACGAATGCAAACGTAGCTAGCATTTAACGATATTACCATTGAGTTGTTTATACTAATTAAGACCAACAAGTTTATAATACTAGTTTTTACGACCGACTTCGCTTCTAAAGCACTTTTTATATCTGGCTCTATTTACTTACAAGTGGTATGTATTGCAGATGTTTTCCAAGAATCTGAAGTTTATTATCAACAATTAAAAAATTAACGAGAATTCAGACAAAAGGCAATTGTGAATAATAAAGTTTCATACTTTGAAGGGTTTCAGATTGTGAAATTCCGATGAATGTGGGTAATTGCGATTGTTCTGGAAATATTTTTCTTATTTGATTTACAGCAAAAGTCGTTTCATCTTCTGCCAAAGTACCTTCACGGCCTCGTAAAATCTCAGATATTTTCAACGTAGGCTTTTCATTAGTCCACAACAAACAAACACACCCTTATCAACTCAGTTAACTCAATGCACCTTTTGTTCAGTGAAACAGTTCCACCGTACCTACTTTATATCGTTACACCACAAAATCGAAACACAGGAATAGCTCCACAAACTGACGGTCAAAAGCCCTAGGGCGAGCCTCTCGACCTCAGCCTAAAGCCTAACCAACCTCGACTTCCGTACACAAAGGCAACGGCTGCCTTGTCGGTCAACAAGGCGGGTCTACACCGCCAGCCTCAGAGCTTTCTCAATTCTCTTTCGTTTACAAACTAATCGCCTCCAGAGCTTGTGTCACGTCATGGTACGCAACTACGGCCATGTTATGTCTTACTGACAAGGACAAACAAAGCGGCCATCTAGCCATCTACATAGATATCTGTATCCATGCCATTGTAGTCGGTAGTCCGAGAGCAGTGATTACTGCGCCTCGCCCAAGGCCGGCCATTGTTCTAAGTGAATTCTGAATTCTTGCACGTAATCCTTATGTTGTTGTTGTTGCTTTTTTGCAACTGTTCATCATATCGGGTCAGTTGCGTTGGTTTGTAGATTATGCTCATTCATTTGTTTTGAGAAAATCGTGCTATTTCGTCTCTCATACACAGTGTCTCGTACAGAATGAGTAACATTGTTATTTTAGTTCTCCCAAATAAAGCCCTACTTACAATCACAATAGAGTCTAGTTTTAAAAAGCCTGGCTGCAATTTCCAACGCACCCAAAAAGATAAGGCTCGCTACAAGGTTCTTACACGCGGCTCGGGAAAATATTGTGTCCAATAAATTGTGGTGGAATCACCCCCTTCACATGGGACCTAATACTGTCATCGATGAGTTGTAGGTTTACGACGGTGTGCTAGCCTTATGGGGATTAAAGGCCTGACGGTTGTATTATATTAAAATAAATTACTAAGGTTATTACCCTGTGGTTTAGCTTGCACACACAGCTTACAGCAGAGTTATGATAGAAATTGTTTAAGCGTACCTGCTTGTCAAACTTGAACAGTCGCAGAACGTAAGGTTTAAATTTTTTAGAATACTATCTCCTTTTTGATTAATCATACATTGAAGGGTCTCATTACATTTTAATTATATATCATATTGCAGTCACCAGTCACTTGTACCCTTGTTATAAGCTAGATCTATTAAGTCATGGTTTGTAAAGAGATATTAAATGATTTTATTTATTTATTTAACACTTCAAGCAGTCAACCTTTGGGTGATGCAGAGACAAGCAGTGGTAGGTGTACATCTGAAAATAATTTAATTAATACTAAGGTAAACTACAAGGATATATAAAATACTATAAATATATATATAAATACTATAAATATATATCAAACTATTTATTACTGTAAATAGATATTAACAACACGGATAAAAAAAAAAGACAAACAATAGAGAAACATTAGCGCTGTGATGAAACTGCCAGCTTCTTGCGAATTTACTCTCGAACTTTAATTTTGAAAGCTAAACGATTGGTTGCCATCCTGATTTCCTGGGGAAGCGCATTTCACAGAGAAATAGATTGCACAAAGAATGAACGGTGAATGAAGTCAGTGCGGTGAGAGGGACAGTGAAAAACACGGTTTTCCGATGATCGCAGACTCCTATTATGGTTGGCACAAATGTACTGAAAGTGGGGAGCAAGGTAACTAGGGGAATTGGGAGAAACAAGAAAAGAAAACAAGGTGGTTAGCGCCCTTTGCTCCCTACGCTGACGTAAGGGCAACCATTTAAGAAGAGACCGGTACTCGAACACATGATCATATTTACGCAGATTGAAAACGAATCGAATGCAGTTATTTAGAAGACGGTCAAGTTTGTCGAGGAGATCTGCATTCAGGTCAAAGTAGCACACATCACCATAATCGATGATAGGAAAAATTAAGGACTGTACAAGCATTGTTTTCGTATTTGAGGGTATGATTTTGAATTTGGAATTCTATAGCCGCAGAATAAAAAAGGGACACACACGATTTTTTTCTTTTGAAGAAGGAAAGTTTTTATTGACATATGTGAAGTAATGTTAATGGAGAATTGGGTACTAACTTAACATCTTAAATAGGGTCAAGTAAAGGCACATACAATTTAATCCCTAACTTAGTTTAATATAAGTGTAAAAGCCAGCGCAGCGGGCGCCAGTCAGTTTCCTCTAAGCTTTAACTTCTTTAATAATTTACAAACTTTCAAGATTCAATATTAAATCGTGTTTCGTATCTCTTTAACAACAAGGGATGATAAATTTAAGTCAATATTAAATTTTATTGAGTTTTCAGTTGTGTTATCAAGTGCTGCTTTCATCTTTGTGTTTATGTGATGCGATATTAAAATTACTAAAAGTCTTAGGAATATTCCAAATGTTCTTGAGAAATAGCTTTTTATAAAAGGTGCTCAGCTAAAATAAAATATTTAATTTAAGAGTGAAACGTGACACCTTATTGTTGAAGTAAGCGTTGTTTGCTCGCGTAACTTGGTTTTATCTAGGTAGCTATTTTGTGGAACGCAATTAATTTGGCGTTCTTAATTAAAATTATACAATTTGAATATAATATTTTATGAAGGAATCGAATGGCCCGTTTAAGGTCTACCTACTTATATCAAGATTCATTGGCGCTCAAAAATAAATGATTAAATTAAACAAAACTTAACAATTTAGTGATTGCTTGTAGCGTATAAATTAGCCTATACGTCTAATTAACCTTTTAATTCCTCGACTGAACACGTCAGTAGGAAAAAAAGGTTTGTTGTTAACACTAAGCGATTTTAGTGATGAATTATCATTAACACTAGACACGGTATATTTACCATGTTTACTATTTGTTGTAAGTTCCCACACAACAAACAGTTCTTCAGTTAATCTTGTTGTTTCGGGAACGCACAACAAACTGTAAACATGGTAAATATCCCGTGTCTAGTGTTAATGATAATATTAGTAACCATGACAGTTTAAAAAAATTATTACTTAAGAATGATCAAGCATCATCATCATCTGCCTAGCCTTTTCCCAACTATGTTGGGGTCGGCTTCCAGTCTAACCGGATGCAGCTGAGTACCAGTATTTTACATGGAGCGACTGCCTATCTGACCTCCACAACCCAGTAAGTACTGGGTAATACGATACCCCTTGGCAAGACTGGTTGACTACCTGTAACGACTGTCAAAGATCTTCAAATGTCAGCCGGGACCAACAGCTTAACGTGCTTTCCGAGGCACTTAGGAAACTCGGTATGTAAGGGTGGTCACCCATCCACAGACCAACCTAGGCAAGCACGGCTTAACCTAAAGATCGACCCGAGCGGCTGTTATTATTTAGCCACGAGCTCCTCTCTCCTCTTATGAATGATCAAGCATGAAAGTTATTAAACACCATCAATTTGCGTTAGGTACGTCACGTCTTAATGTTCACTCAAGTCCTAGATTCAAACAGACCGGATAAGCAGCTAGGGTATAATGGGGAATAAAAAATTCATTGCGCCACTGACCAACGGTACTCCGACAGTAGTGGTGCGGAAGTGGGATCGTCACGGACTATCCACGTTGAGTTGATTCGGCACGAATATTTGATGCCATCCTCGTGTACCTAATGTCGGGTAAGACCGCGTCATGCTCACAGAATTGTATATTAGAATGGGGAACTTGGAATATGATGTATGGACGTTAATATTCGTCTTGTGTTACGATTGTGTTAGTTAGATTAGCGGGGTTTGTGTCGAAATGGACGGAAATGTTATAGCAAACGTTTGTGTGGCTCTCGATTCAAAGGTCTTAATAAATCTTCGAGTATGGTTACGACTACGGATTATTTGACATGCTATTTAATTGTGCGAGGTATAGAATCGTATCTAGGTGGACTAAAATATGCAGGTTCAATTCGATTCATTTTGTGTCTATCGAACTCAATCGATTATGAAAGACACAAAATGACAAAGCTATTTCATAAGCATAAAGACAACGGTTTCTCGTTGTAGTCCAAGTAACAAAATAAGCACCGATTAACTATAAATATCATACAAAAACATTACATTCTAGCTAATCCACATATCGTTTCATATTCTCAACGCTTTGTTCTGGGGCTCTGGGCACTCTGGGACATGACTGGGAATTCCCAGTGAGAAACACTTGGCCTACACTGTAGGCCCCACAGTATTGTCTAAGCGATCTCAATGTCACACCCCTTCAGAGTAAGGATTTAGTCAATACGGGGTAATGGAGAAAGTGACACATACCTACTCGAGTATTGATATAGGTAACCCACATTCCGATCTAATTTGATTGTGCGAGAGCCAAACTCAATTGACACTGATAAGTTTATTTCTGACTCTTGGAAGCTCCCTCTATTCTGACACGTGTTCATGATTACTGCGTTATATGTTTATTATTGATTTTGATAGTAGGTAACATTGTAGTTGTTTCTGCTTGCGACAAAATTCTACCCTCTCTCTGCTCTGAACAAACTTGCAAGGGTGGAGTTTTTTTCAAATTCTTCCTTATTGCATTTCAGTGGATCAGGCTGATTATTGCCTATTAGTCAGACTGAGAACTGCTTTGATAATATGAATGGTTAAATCGTCGCCATTATAACATTAGTTTAGCCAACAATTAATTGCACGGCAAAGCCTCAACCAGACGAATATAACTCCAAATACGAATAAATTCGCAACATGACATGAATGTAATTAGCCCACACCTAGAGCTTTTACAATAATGTATTTACAAAGGTATTCTTCCCGTACTTTCGTCACCTGCCTGCCGGACGAGCGGTCGACTATTTGCATGCAGCGATGCGCGACCACCGGAAGCGGGGCGTGCCCCCAAACTGCTCGCTTCCGGCACTACACGAGCGCCGATCTACTGTCGTCAGGTGCTATATACCTGGTGCCATACAGGTATAGGTTATAATAACCTTTTTTACTTTGAAACCTTTCATTTTGAAGGGAAAATGGCGGAATATTTGTGCTTGAAACATATTCTGCGATGAAACTTGAGAGCCTTTAATTTTTTTTTCGAAATTTGAATTTTCTTTTCTGTTATGTTACGAGTATACCTTTTGGGGAATATTGTCAAAAACATTGATGTTATTATGTAGATACAGTTTGTTGTTTAAGTATTTACTGTACCTTTCAAGTTGTTTATTTTGCTATCATAGACAATCAAGGCCGCCAAGGTAAGCATAGCAACTTAACTAATAGTATCGAGATTATTACAGTTAATCTCTCATTAGTATGAAACCAATCAGATCATCTTCGGCGAGACAGACTACTTAACTACTTATACTTACCCTTAATAATTGATTGTTGTTATTAAGTGAATGTGCTATGGTGTAATCTGATTAATTAGGTAGCTACGTTTATGTTTTGCCAAACATTACCTATTGTATTTTATTATGTTACACACGACTTAGTTAGTATGCTACCTTTTGAAACTTTCTCAGAATATTGTACTAAACAGAATATTCTCTCTTCTAAATCTACGTCTTTATACGCCGTGACTCGGGTGATTTGACGTCTCCTCGCGTCTTTTTACATCTCACATTTATAAACCTACAATTTCAACATTTCCAACATGATTTTTGTCACAGCCCCGTGGTTTCGTAGAGACTATATATTCACATAATGATGGTAATTTGCCAGCTGCGTAATTTGCTTCGAAAAATGATCCTACAGTGTACTTAGGCTGATGACAGTGGTTAAGGCTGAGTCTCGAAGTGGGGCATTAGCTGAAGTTAAGCCGCGCACACACTCGCGCTGCTCGCCTCGGCTCGCCTGTTGCGCAAGATGACATCCGAGCCACAGATTAGCATAACGATAGTGCTGTGACACATTTATCGATAGTTTACTAAATTCTGTAGTTAGGTTTTCCAAGTAAAACAAAAATTTTTAAGTAAATGTTTTTTGTGTTAAGTTTACGTTCTTTTAAAGACATTTGCAAGTCACACTCTTCATAAACAAGAAAGGCAGTTAATGTATGTAAATGTATTCACAGACGTCCATTCTAATTGAAATTTTCACTTAATTACGTCGTACAAGTGCATCTCGCTCTAAACATTAGCAGAATTTCCCTACAACGTTGAAGTTCACAAATAAATTGTCTAAAGGAAGTAATGCAATTGCAGCAATGTATTTAATAGCATAGTACAATGCAAACGTTTCAACTAAGTACCGGGAACGCAATTTATTGACTCTTACTGTATTTCCTAAACACACTTTGTTGTTCTTGAATGTTCTCCTTCAAATTAACTGTTCAAGTATTATGTTGCGCCGGCAAATACCTTAAAGTAAAGCTTTCAAGCTTTCGTACTATTCAGTCAGTTGGCATTTGAATTTGGAACATTTGACAGAATAAAAGACTGGTATTTAGTTTAGCAATAAAAAACTTGTGTGTAAAATACGTTTATAACACTAGAAATTCTTGAAGCAACACTTTCAAAAACAAAATTATTTAAGTGTCAATTTTAGCAATAAAACTAAGAGAATTGTCTGTTTTCGTATAAATACGCATTAACTCGTCAATTATAAAACCGAGGTAAGTATAAAAATAAAGTTTATTAGCAATAAAAGTGTCTATCGACATATAAACTGGGTGTGAGTGTGTCACTAGTGTTGGATTCGAGGTCGTAATAATGTGACATGACGGAGTGCGCATGATTCACCGGCGCACGTCGGCTCGCGCGTGCGCTCCTCCACTTACTGCATGTACATTACATATGTACACACATCAACACGGCCTAGGGATATTTTTAAAAAAGCGAATTACTATCAATGTGTTAATTATTTATATGACATGTATATATTTAAAAGATACGTTATTTAATAATCTACCATTTTTTAATAATGGTTAAGGTATAGGTAGATTAAAATTTCAGGATTTTATGGAAAAAAAATGAAGCATAGACGGAAACCGTATATGAATGAACTTTTAATTTGTGAATAAAAACTGAAAAAAATAGAAAAATCATTTAATTTGTGTTTATAAACTTGAAGTTAGTAGTCTGAGAAAGCGCCCATGATGTTCATAACACATCGGCAACGATTCGGCATGCTCAGAACAAGGTTGTCAATGTCTTGCTGCGGAATATTGTCCCATGTCCTTCTGAGGTGCGCAAAAAGTTGATCTTCTATAGCCAGATTTTCAGGAACTTCCTTCAGAGCTCTTCTTTGAAGCATATCGCACGCATGCTCAATGGGATTTAGATGTGGCGATTGAGCAGGCCAGTCTAAGGCCCTAACATTATGTGTATGTAACCAAGCTGCTACCGTTCTCGCCGTGTGTGCCCGGGCATTGTCGTGCATGAGCAGGAAATCTTGCTCCATTTGTGTTCTGTGGGGCAAGATTACGGGCCCCAGCACCTGTTGGACGTATCGTTCTGCCGTCATATTGCCCCGCACCCAAACGAGATCCGTCCGTCCTCCAAGACGAATTCCTGCCCAAACCATAATTGTTCCTCCTTGGTATGGGTGAACTTCCTGAGGGTTCTGGAGACGGCTCCATCGTCCAGGAACTCGCCAAACACGCGTCCTTCGTGAATCTGGATGGAAGCCGAACCTGGATTCATCCGTGAACAGCACATTGGACCATTGGTCACGGCCCCAGTCCACGTGGTTCCGAACCCATTCTAATCGTCGTCCACGATTGCCTCTCCATAAAGGTGGGACCCGGAGTGGTCTACGAGAGCGTAGATTGCTTTCATGCAGTCGCCTTCTTACAGTTTGGTCACTCACAAGCACTTGGTGTTCCACTCGCAGCCTTTGGACCAATTGAGTCGCCGTTGCATTTGGTTGTGCTCGTAATTTGCAAAAATCGGTCTTGTCTGGGGGTAGTGATGCGACTTGGCCCCCGGTGCCTCTCCGCTACTTCACCTGTGGCACGATAGCGTGTCCACAATCTTGAAATTACATTTTGATGGGTCCCTATGGCCTCAGCAACATTACGCTGAACAGATCCAGCTTCCAGCGTGCCCACAGCTCGTAACATCTCCGCCCTCGTAAAATGTCGGCGTTGCATGGCTACAATACCTCAATTTAAACTTTATCTTTCGTTTAAAAATGAAAAAAAACTGTAACTAAACGTAATTCGTATTGTTTTCTAAATTTCGCACAAATGAAAATTCCCTCTCCTATACATCAAGACATTTTTATGCCACCGAAACAAAAGAATTTTCAAAAATTTGAATTTGGAATTAGTCTGAGATAAATTACAAACAAATCGGTGTATAAAAGATTCCAATGCGGCCAGTACTTTTCGAGTTATTTAATTGAGTATGAAATATCCCTAGACCGTGTTGATGTGTATATGTGGTTCACTATACACGATCATGTTTCTGCTATAAGATCTAGTAACCAGTGGACTTTATCTGCCACCACTGGCGACAGATAAAGTCTCATCTGCTTCTACCTTTGACACCACCGGAGGTAGTTGCAACACTTGCAACTCCACACAATAAAGTTTCGAAGATAATGTTGTTGAATTTAGTTGCAATAAATAATGTATTCGTAGAAGTACAAGTGGTGACAGGCTATCAATCTGTCGCAGTTATTTTATTATACTTTTTAAATTGACCATTGTTGCGAATGTGACGCGCGTTTGAGCCGTCGCGCCACGTTCTCATTGTCGTCACACGCTTGACGGATATCCTTCCACCTTGTACGGAAAAAAGCTTTGAGTAAACGTACCTACCTACCTGCGTAGGTAATTAATTATAAAGGGAGTAAATAAATACTTAACGAAGCCGAAAGGCACTTGTTCTCCTGGTAATTGCGATATTTTTTTTGTTCTGGACCATACCTGGGAACCTTTTAGTTCCGGAGAAATTGGAGGTCAAAGTTTAAACTTTTTCACATGTTTTTTTTAAATACTAATACTTTAAGGTCATAAATTTACTTTAAATTCCTCCATAACCCGTTTACTATTCAATGCATCCATCAGCACAATGTTTTGAGTGCGTTGCATTGAGTTCTACTTTTTTTGAGAATCGAAGGGTATGTGAACTGCTGTAGCAGTTTAATGGTCTGACATTACACTCAGGAATGTATGTATTATTATTCTAACGTGTTCAACCACCCATCTGCGATATTTTATAATCGCACCGGATATTTTTAAATTTTATTTCGGACAGTATTTTGATGTGTTTTCGGCACAAATTTGATCGCGGCGCGACGACACGGGAAGTCATAAAATGCGGGGACCGCGCGTGTCGCGAGCTTTAAAGTACGGTCTCACTGATGCGAATATATTCCTCCTTGTTAAATCCCTGAGTGTTGTCGTAAGTTCCGATTCAATTAATTTGTGGGATCCGTGAAATGTTTCCGCATCATAACTGTCAAACTTGACGTCTTAATTGTCAAAGTGCTTGTTTTGGTCTTAGCTGAGTTATGAGTATGACACTGGCAGAATAGTTGACATCGGCTCAGTTGCCATAGACAAAATAGGTTTAGGTTATTTGTGTATGCAAATGTCGTTAAACCGCTGTTTCCTTGTCTCGTTTTAAAGCTAGATGAAGTTAGATAGGTAGGTACCTGTAGTTTTGAGTTTTACGTCAGCCAACAGGTAAGCATTGTCCGTGCCAAAACTATTTAATGAACCCTGCTTTGCCCTCTACGTGTCTATGATTTTAACTTTTGTTTTAGCTACGATAATTTCAGAACGTTTTATTATTATGAGTGGACCCGTTCTGCTCAGTATGTGGAGTGAGAGGGCTCTTATCTGCTCTAATTGTGTCCCCGATGACAGAATTACGTCGATGGACGATAATAATATAGATCTTACGTGCTATTTGTTCAGATATTTTTACGGTTTTACGTAATACCTCCCTAAGATTGTCTGACTTGTATTTTGAGATTTTGACAAGACGAACGAATGAATTCTCCGAAACTTTATCGCTTATATCTTACAATTAAATTCGCTTTACTAAATAATTTACAAATTTATTTAGGCACGGATCACAACCGAATAACGTTTAGACAAAAAGATAATCATGTCAAAATAATAACACAGTGCACGGGTTTCCGAAAACGTGGCTTTAATTAATATTTTATGCTAAAATTAACCATAATGTTATGTAAAATTCAACGTTCAGTCGACCACAACGACCGTCTTTGGCGCGGAATAACAAAAAGTTGAAGCTTTTGGTAAAGAGACTTCTTTGCATTATTTCTGTTGTTTATAACGGTTTACGAAAAAAAAATACAAATACTAATAAAAACGTTAGGATGTTCTCAATTGTGCTAGAACGTTCTGAATTGTAACGTTTAGCACGTGATAATTTGCTACTGAATTCTATTACTTTGTATCGTGGTTCCGTTTGCAGATTTCTTGAGAATGTTTAGGTGCACAGTCAGTTATAACAGCTATTCGGCCTATATTCTAGGAAACTTCTAGGTACCCTAATTAATCTGGCGTCGAATCCCCATTACCGTGTGTCCTGACAGATATATTATCAACAAGGCGTTTATCGAGCAATACAAACCTACTCGGTGCAAATAATGTCTGGGAACTGTTCCAATTATGATTAATGTGCCGTTTGATGTAGTTTCCAAATAATATATTATGAGCAATATTATACGGAAATTTTAGTCTTTCCCGTAATTTCACTAATCAATGACTGAAATTTCCGGTAACAAATTTGTTTGTCAGTCTTCCCCGCCAAATTTTTAATAGAACCAATTTTCTTTTCTTCCTGATTTTTATTTCTTTGTGTTTTAATACCTAAGTTTTTTCTTTTATATCAGTTTAAATGTATACTAATTAGAGTTATTTAGCTGACAAACTGACGACAGATTGACTTGACAGTGACACATTTATGATGAAAAGTTGTGACAGATATAAGTCAAAACTTGGTTCGGGTTTCCTCTGAGTTGGCCAATTTTCTCGAAAGCGTCTCAGTAGGCAATGATGTCAGGGATTTAATGGCCTCAATTTTACGGTGTACCGATTTAAAAATTATCCGTCAAACAAGCGCAAAAATTGATTGGTTTATTATCTAGGCTGAAACGTAAAATATTGAACAACAGTTCACCCCTTCCGACTTTCATTTTAGTTCGATTAAAAAATAAAACTAAAAGAGAAAGGCTTTGAATGATAAATCTATTTTACTGTTGTATTGTAGGTTTTTAATAAACCCGTCAGTTACGCTGACATCTCGACAGCGAGTTAAAACCCGGATAACTGCAATGATTCCAGCCGGACGGGTTGTTATGACATTATCAATTGCGCGACGGATCGCAAACTATGGCGGAGCTCCCCGGCGCATTGTTCATCTGTCCTGAACCAAAGCTGCGGACTGAAAGTGTGCATATGTAATACGGGAACACTGGAAAAGGTGAAAAAGGTATTCGGAATTCAAGTAACCGGCGGCGCTCTGCATGCGGGGTTATCCGCTCGCCGGCCGCCCGGTCGCAATTCGACAATGTGTGGAGCGATTTGCAAACACACGCCCGCTGTATGTAATCGAAACGGATTTTATTACGAGTAACACGCGAATGTGACACACTTTCAAGTTTCTTAATAGATACGTACCTACTATGATTGAGAACGTTCGTATATACTATAGCGAGCTTGAGTACGCTCGCGGCCGATGTAAGAGGGCGGCATTTTTTCCCCGTTTCTCAAGTCCATGATGTTTTGTCAAGATAAATATATCTCTTTTTATCAGCCGCTTCGCAATACAATAATGAAACCACCATTTAGATTTATACAGAGATTCTTGTTTGATACGAACAACAAAAAAATAGAAGGTAGAAACAGGTTAATTTCCTCTCTCATGGGTTGGTCGGAGAATAAAAACGGAACACACTCATTTTGTTTTCCTTTGGTGGAGTAAATGAAGTAATTATGGATAATTAATACGTGTGTGTTATCTGGTGAGCAATATAGCACTTTTGTATAATTTTTCCTGTCCGAGTTTTCTTTTATCAAACAATACTTGGTAACAAACCGTCATAAATTTCAGAGTGCCTTTTGGGAAAGGCAAAAAAAATACGTCGTATTTTTGTTTGCTAAATTACTTTCTCTAGTCGAAAAAAAAAAAATACGTTCGATATTGCATTCAAATTTGGCTAGCACATTTGGTTGTGTAAACGCACAAGTGTCGACGCATCGGTGACACATTCTCGATGGGACACAGCGACATGGCGACACGGCGACACGGTCCTGCAGTTTTGTGCATTGCGCACTGATTTATTTGTACCCGCATACCGATCGTCGCCTCTGCATAGAATAGTCTCATTTAAATATTTTATTTCAATGCCTACTATAGCTTCCTCGATCTACGCAGTCAAACGGTTATCATAAAATATTACGCTAGAATATCTTTTAAGGAAATGTTTCTGTATTTTTTGCTAAAATCCGGTAAATGTCACTGGTCATGATGACGCTTTTCCAACTGGGTTTAAAAGACACGATATTATTTAACGAGCGATTTCACTCAGTGGAACCCCATACAAATGAGCTAAAAATCCGGGCAGTTTTACTATCGAAAGCAAGGTTTCCGAACACAGCTATACCGGATGTTTCAATACGACAGGTGGTTCACCGATATCTATTCCTAAGTCATGACAATATTATATTTCTAGAGATTGTTTTCTGGGTCATTTGCTAGATCTACTTTCAGATTGTCTTTTTTATTGCGTTAAATAGCTTTTGCGATCTTACCGCTTTTCCACGAGCTTAAGGCCGGGACTCCACCAAAGCCGAGACGAAGGGAGCAGAAAGGAGACGTAGGAAACCGATCAACCACATTGGTTGAAATCTACATCGCGTCTCTTATCTCTCCTGCGATTGGTCCAATCTGCACATCTTCTCTTCGCTCCGTTCGTCTTGGCTTTGGTTGAGTCCGGGCCTAACGCTCAAGCCACACACACGTTGCGACTACGACTACGGAAAAACAAAGAAGTTCCATACAGCATACACACAGACTAATGCGAAGGAAACAAGTGACGTCGCCGCGTCGGCCAGTGTCGTACGTCGCGTCGCAAATCGCATCGCATGAGATTCGAACGGAGCGGAAATGTTGGCTCTGATGTGATGATATCAGTGAACATCAGAATCTACTCAAACACGTGAATTCCTCGATGTTTATCTAAACCTAAACTAATCTCAACCATCTGAACGCATTATACTAAGAAGCTTGCGTTAAATTTAAACACAAATAAACACTTACACCTGTAGGTACTCAGGCCTCGTATGTGTTACGATGATAATCAGATTCACACTACCGTTGTAAGACGATTTAGCGCAATAATTAGGAATATTAGCAATTATGAAGGCGGTAAACAGCGTTTTTGGTCTAGATACTAATATGGTTGTGTATCCTGCCTTTGGTTTGATTTTGAATGAATGCTATCGGTATTTTGGTTGAAGCTTAAAAGTTGATGGTTGGAGAGGGAGAGCAAGACCAAGGAAACGATGGATGGATTGTGTAAGGAATGATATGAAAGAAAAGGAAGTAAATGCTAGTATGGTATACCTAGTAGATAATCACGCTCGCCTAATGTAGATATTGATATGTCTTACTCATTACATAAAGTCAAGTCTGTCTTGCGTACGGCATTGTCATGAAAGATTCTAAAAAAATGTACTTTATTATTGAGAAAGTGTTTATATTTTTTTCTTTTTCTGATTGGCACAACGTCGAACAAAAATTGATTATGTAAGTTTTCGTATATACAGGGGACATTTTTATCAGTTTCCAAAAAAACCGGGTTAAATAGGTGAACGGAGTAGAAGCAAATGGCATACTCAGCTTTTTTTTTTTTGCGAAAAAAATAAATTCAAGAAAATTCAAATCGTACGCGTACTGCGTATGATTTGAAATTCAATATTTGAAATTTATTTTTTCAAAATTTGTCTTTCTTTGTACTAATATGAAAGTTTACTTGAAATTTGTAGCGTTTTTTGATGATAAATCAATTTTTTATAAGCTTTGGAAAAAAGAAAAAAATAACTAGGTATGCTATAAGCTTCTACTCCGTTCACTTAATGGAAAGTGATAAAAAGTCATCCGGTATTTGAAGGTAGGTATGTCGGATTTATGTTACAATTGCCTGTATTTATATACCAATAGATTGGTGTTTAAATACAGCTAATAAACACAGAAACAGACAGATAAAGCAAGGCTGATTTTACTTATTTAGATAGATCTAAATAGGTAATATCTGTTTTGTAACTGCATTTTCATTCTTTAATGTTTAATGCATGCCGTGGCAGCCTTTAATTAAGGCTACCCTATAAAATGTTAATTTTAACATGAGTTCTTAAACATGTATTTTTAGTGTATGCTTTGTTGGTTGTCCTTAAATAAATAAATAGAGTGACGGTTGACAGAGGAGAATGGAAGAAAAAACATGTTTCGCCGACCCCAAGTAACATGGGACCAAGGCAAGGAAGATGATGATTTTGGTTGAAGCTTAAACTTCGAAAAACGGCAAAAGCTTTCATCAGCGTAGTTTCTGATGCCTACAGAAAAAGTATGTAGAACACAAAAGACTGACTCGGAATATAAAAATACACAACTCCTTGAACTTATGCTAGCCTAGTACTTTTTGGTGGGTTATCAATGTATTATTTAAAATACGGATCACCGGATGAGCAAAATTACTTTATTAATTAAAAAGCCGTATTTCGTTTTTAATGTGACTGTACTCTGTGACAGCTATGTCGAGGCGAAACAAAACACAGTGCATCAAAACAAAGAAAAATAACGAGTCGACGTAAAGGGACTCGACGCAGGGGGAATGATTCATTATTCCATCATAAAAGTATTTTAACTTTAAAAATAAAATATCCAATAATCATGAATACTGCTAATTAGCAGTTCTGAAAGTTTTAACGGAGAACAATAAGTTTTCCTGCCGCCGCAAAATATAATAGGCAAGGGTGTGTAATCACTGCACACGTCAGCCTCACTTCAATACACATCCGACTGGCAGAGGGACAACCCTAGATTGATTATATCATCCCCTTTTCCCTCTTCACCCCTTTCGCCCCTTTTTGCGTATCACCGTAAAGTAAAAAGGGCCCAGTTTCAATGGTAACGTCGAACGGAACATTTATCATGGTTGTAATGAATTATCGGATATTTCCCAGTAAGCCTCGCTGAGAAAGCAGTGTTCCTAAGTAAAATGAGTCCTCTTCTACTGAATTTCACGATTTGAAATCCAATTTGTTAGGATATTGTTGATATAAATAGTAGGATTTACCTGGGGCTCCTTGAATTCTGCGGTTCAGCTGAATGATAACGGACAATTAATGTGTGAACTGACTGAATAAATAAGTCCATTGAATCAGTGAGGTTATTTCCTGAAAAGGCCATTTACTAATAGTACCTACTGTACTATTACTATTGGTTTCATAGTACTGTACTAATCTGCATGGTTCACTACTCGAAACTACAAGATCTGACCAAGATTATATCTGAATTTTAGAAAGAGACTGAGGCCTTTTTTTTTTCGGATGGGAAATCATCAAATGACTTCTCCCGCTCTGGGCGGAGCAGGAGGGAGTGTCAGACTTTTACTGACTAAAACCCATCCATGTTCCTTCATCGCCCTTTGTGTTCCGGGGCCACGGTATCTCTTTCGAATAGTCCCGCAACCCCGGCAGGCATCGGTCCTTTCGGACCCCTTCTTTTTTGCTGACTCTCTTTGAGGCGCGCGTGGAACACGAACGCGCCGTCGACACGGCCTGTCGTCATGAGACGGACGGACGGCGAGCTAGCCCATAGCCCACCGTCCACAGGCCCGCGCCTACGGTGGCCGGGGGCCACGTGGTGGCCCCCGACGCCCGGGGCGTCTCCCGCGGCGGCCGGGACGCTGTGAGGTAAGAGACTGAGGCCTCAAAGTTTGTTTCGGTGTTTCTACTCAAAGTACCTAATCACATAAAGGTGGCTGTATATTCAGGACAGAGAGCTCTCTCTATGTCTCTCCCTAGACATGTCTCATAGACACGGGACGGAGAGCATGAGTGTCTCGTCTCCTCTGAGTGTCTCGGTGAGAGTGGCCGTACGCCACAATGAGAAACACCGAGCTCATAAGTTTTCTGAAAGATGCTGTTTGACCTGATGTATTACTTCCACTTAATAAACCGAATCGTCACTTAACTTATTACTAAATACAGTTTCAAATAGGAGTATTTGGTCACTCTGGTCAATCTTTGAAATCGAACTGCTAAATGAATGGCAGCAGTCACAACACAAGTTTGTTTCTTAACAAGACAATTTTGGCCGGATACCTCTAGGTATTTATATTAAAGTCTCATTCAGTTTTGTGAAACGGATCACTCACTTCAGATCATACTGAAGGAATCTTAGATATCTGAAACGTTGACTGGGCAATAGGTACTAATATCAAACTTTATATTATTGAGAGTAAAAAACAAATTTTACTAGAGATGGCTAATAAACGAACTATGGTTGTATGTAGCTTTAAAAGTTAGTTCAAGTGGTTGTTGTTAGTTAGGGAAGGGAGAATAGACAACTTATGGGGCTGAGTAGTTCTCAAATAGGATCTACTCGTACTATAGATGAGGCTTGTAGAATAGTGCAGATAAAAATATAAACATATGAAAAAAATAACAGAAAAGATGATGTGGCAGGAATCCGAATTGAATCTGTCTGGGATTTTATTGTTAATAAAATAACTATGACAATATAAGTTTTATCTTTATTAAATAATTCCAATTCATTTAGTAAAAGCTGTTCTAAAACCTGTACAAAAAACTTCTACCCTAATGAAATAAGTACTTCCAATACGATTTGACATTTTTAAAAGCTTGTAAAAATAGAAATGTACATCGACGTCAACTTTGAGTGGCGCATTAGCCGATTACAATTTTGCTTTTTAACAAATTGGATTTTTATCTACTCTATTAACTGAATTTGTGGAAAATAAACATAATATACATGATGTAGGTACATAATATCCCTTCGGCCGCATTCAAAACCAAGGCTCGAAACCAGTTTCTAAACAAGAATAAACATTTTAAGGTGATGTAGGTACATGTTTCGAAAATTTACGGTAGGAATTAAATCATTCACAGTTTTTTAGTATAGGAGCTAGTGAACATTTTATTCTATGGTAGGTAAATGTCTAATAAAAACGTGGCATCAAGCTATATGGTACGCATGTCTTGCTTTACACCGGTACGTCATTAGTCGACGCGTAATTAGTGACTACAATTTAAAGAGAAACCAAGTGAATAAGTTATTCAAATGATGTCCGACGTATGTATGTTGTCGCTTTTCATTCTGAATGTACCTAAGTTATACTTACACATAATACTATGTACATGTGCCTTATAAATAACCGCAGTTAAGTTCACTTTTGTTAAGTCGCAAGTTACAACAAAATTTTTGAACAAGATTTACCAAATAGTAACCACATTTTAAACTCGCTTGAAACAGCTTAAATCCACATTATCAGCTCACCGAAAATTGTTAGATTTATTATTTATAGCGAATGCAGCGCTTTTTGCGCTGAAAGCCGTGCAGTTGTTCAGGTGATAAACGGGACATAAAATGAAACGTAAATCATAAACCGCTATAAAATTAAAAGCTATTAAAGCGACTGGAAGAACGTAACCAGTTCATAACAGGTGACTATGGGTGAATGGCTGCCGCTAGTTAATGATTTTAGACACGTTCATACAGAAGTAGTTAGCTGTTTATTTAAGTTATTAATTACAATAAGTTTGCAGGTGTTTATTGAACTAATTTTAGTTGGTTTAGTTAGTTTTTAATTATTGGCTAAAATTAGTTTAGTTACTAGAAGTTTATTATGATGTGTGTTGATAATTTTGAGGTTCAAATCGATTTTCCGCTCCACGTGTCAATATAATTTATCGATGTGGGCCATACCATCTCTTTGAAACATGACAACTATATAACTAATCATCAGAACTAAAGGAAAAACTAGAGTACATCCCTAATAACACTCGTATTCTCAGCGCGTATTTTCAGTCTTGTAAAATCCGTTTTTTTGTCGCCACCAAATATTAGATATCAAGTCGAGCTACGTGACGCGACTGTTGAGCGCGACTGTCGTACGCGACAAAATCTGCGTTTACTCCGTGACTAAACTGCACACGGCCCTTAGACCTGGACCCTATTCTCTAAGGTCATATCGAACCAAACAACCCTGTTATAACTTCTTCGTCTTCTTAGCGTGTCGATGGCCATCCAACTTGAGTCGGCCCAGAACTAATAAGCGACTAGTTTGGCGCTTTCGGTAGCGTCCATCAGTTCCTGTAGTGAACAAACAACAGGACACGCAGGACACGATATTAAGTGCCCCAAAGACGGCCACACATCGATGGACTTACGCTTATCGCCGAGATATCTGTCACCCGAAGCACGGTAACGCAGTGTTTGCTGCTCCCGGCGTAAGCATAGCGTAACATTCATCTACTTAATCCAATAATTTCGCCGAATCATTGCTATTTTCATTTTGCTTTCATCGGTTTCACATTTGGCAACATTTTTAGCACACGTTTCAATATAATACCAAAGGCAGGTATAACAATTCATTGCATCAATTTCCATTTCATTGAACTTTGTTTCCCCTGCTCACGCGTTATTGTGCTGAATTATTGAGCACTTTCCAGTCTTGAAATTATTATAGAACGAAATCAATCTAGGCCAACGCTACTTTGTATAACATTGCTCAACGAATTTTCCTTATCGTAAATCCATGTTTATATGTCAAAAGTTTTTCACGTCAAAGCCCGTGAACCGAGACAAATGTAATCTCGCAAGATTTCAACTTTACATCCACGCGAAAACATCAGATAACAATTTTTTGAAGTTGCTGGATATTCTCGCATGAACGCATTCAGGAGGACTGCAAAGAGAGGCAAAAGTAAAGATTGACGTCGCAGCTCTGCACGTCATGTTACTTTGGCCTTTCCTGCTTTACAATAACGTACAATGTACCAAAAATTAAACATGGCCGCCGGCAAAATTATTTCTTTACGAAATTTCTCAAGTTAACAAGGAAAACATGAAACTTCTGTCATTTCCTTTTGGAGTTCGTATTCAGTAAGCTTTTGAAATGATGTACTAAAATGAATGAGGCTTCATACTTAAATTTGTGGTCTTGATTCTCCTCTCGTAATTTATATGAATTTCGTATATTGGCAATTACCGCGGGCTACAATCGATCAACAGCTGTAATACTTTATTAATTACCTTTGGAAAGACAAAATTATTCAGTCTCATCACAGAATCGTTTGATCAGTCCAATCAGGTGGACCCCACTCAAAGTTGTAAAACATATTCAATGGTGTTCAATATGGACACTTATTAACATTCAAGGCTTAATATTGTAGGTGTAATCACCATGCTAGCTAACGGTGAACTAACGCAGTCTGAGAACTATCACGTGACAGCGCACTTGAACTTGTAACCCCAAAGCTATTAATAGACACAGGTGTACTCAATGCAGCGTACTAGGGCTGTAGCTATAGGTAGAGCTGGCGTGTATACGAGATGTCATCTCATCTGTGCCCGCGGCGACAAAGCATCAGGCAGGTCAAAGGGTGGGGGCGGCCGCATTGTTAACTTGCGACTCACGCTGAAGGGCTTTTGATGACGACACTTGCCTCGTACACGTCACAGACTCGACTTCAAAAAAATGTATTTCAACAGGTTTTTTTTGGGGTCGGTATAATAGTGAAAACCCCGACGAAAGTTGAGAAAAATGACAACAAGATAAAATATTTTTGTTTCGTTCTCGTTGGGGGCGGGTTTGTTTTCACAGAAATGTTTGTCATCCATTTTATCGGAACATTTTGTGGTATCTAGTTCTATCTAGTTTGGGTTGTGATCAATATTGGGCATATCGTGAATGTAGTTCGATTTCCATCATGTTCCGCGGCAAGCGTATGAAATTCTTATCTCATTCAAAGGATTTTCTACTTACCTAAGATATCCTTAGAAGAAGGTTTATGTGAAGTATTGAGCTCTTTTACTTTACCAAAAAATCATCCAAAACTGAAGATCTCCAAAATGCTCCTTTCATAAAAGCCCTGTGTGCCCTCAGCTACGCACACCCTCTAAAGGGTGAAACCAGGTTACATTCTAAAGGTGCTATTTTTCACTTTATCAAAGGAAGACTCCCTTCCTTCCTGTCCCCAATGAAAAGGTCGAAAAGGGAACATGCTATAAAACACTTTTTTTTCTTGAAGGCTAACTGAACCGATGAGTCGATGAAAAATGGCGGAATTATTCATATTATTCACAAACTTTAATGTTGTTACAGAGGATTAATGTTAGGAAATATTTCGCGATACTTTATTCTTTGAAACTCTTTTTCAAAGATAAACGTCTATTCTTTTGTATAATGATCTTTATCGTATGTTCTAGGCATATTTCTTGACTTAGAAAACGTCTTCCTATTTACTTTTCAAGGTACCCAAGGTGAGTTACAATAAATGTGTAGTAGCTTAGTGCTGATTCAGTCGCAGAAAAGAGACATCATTTCTTACGAAAAATTTGTTCCCTACTTCTTGTAATCTGTGGGTATATTTAAACTTTAGTTTTCAGCTTCTTAGAGAATATATACATAAATATTTATATCTTCTCATAACCTCTTTGGTATTCAAGTTATCAACAAATTCAGATGCTTCGTCTATTTTCGCAGGCGCTGTATAATTTCCCTCCGTAGCGTAGTTTTAACACTCGAATGGAATCCAACCGCAAATCTGTCGTCAAACTGTATCCCATCTCAGGACTAGTTTCAATTCGAACTTAGTCTGAACTAAAGTAGTATTCTTGTGAAGGCAGAATCCTGAAAGCGCTCGCGTCAGACGGATCTTGACTCGGTGAAATTAATTCATCTTGGCTCTCAATAGCAACGGGGAAATGTATTAAATGTCGGCACCGGGAACTAGATGGGCCGTACTTACATGAGGTTGTGTATGGAAGTTTTCTTTTAGAAAGGAGAGTCTTTGATTCTAGTGTTGAATGGCAGAAAAAGAAAGATCTTGAAAATAACTAGGGACCTTAAATGGCTGTTTTGGCAGAATCATAATAAGTAGGATAATAATATGAATTAGGTCACAAATCGTAAAATTTTCACAAATTCACAATATTAAAAACTAACTGCGTCTATGACCATTTAAAAAAATTAACGTGATTCATTTTATTATCCTATTTTGATTCTCCCCCTGGACAGACAGCGAAACTGCCTGATTTCTACAAAACAGAATTTGAGATACCTAAGCTAATTGCAATGGTAATTTCAATGTTGTACTTTGCAAATTATATCTGTTGTTGTGTTAAAGATCTAAGCATACTTAAGGACAGACAGACAACGGCAAGCGATTTTGTTTTTTACTAAGTAGTGATAGTGAAGTGGTAAATAACTGAGTAACCTGAATCAAATGACTTTATCGTCTCCTAAAATATGTATTTTTTTACATACCAATGAATGAATATACATACAAATGAATGAACCAAAAAAGACATGCTGCGCTGACGCCAAATAAATTGGAATAAGGGCAGAAGACTGATAATGAAGAATGCCTTCGAAATTTAAATGTTATAAGACACGCAGCAGTCTTTCAAAGAAAATGTACTTCAAGAAGATAGCAGGAAATTTCAATAATCTAAAAACTTATTTGACTGTTGATGTCGTCTCGAAATCCTTTTAAATTTATTGAGGCAATCCTCCTCAGGAGACCAGGTACTCGGGTAGGTACGCTCGTTGAAGATCTTACTTATCTAGCAGTTGGTAAAGATCCGTCTTTTAAATATTGTAGAAGATCTGAAATCTCACAAACTGTCTTTATGTATATTAAACCAAGTCTTAAAAGTATCTAAAAATACTTACCAACCTATAAAACTTACTAACCTATATAATATTTACCAAACAGTCATTCATACGTAAGCCCCTGCAGGCAAGTTCGCTGCATACAAATGCAAACAAGTTGCTCAATAAAGTCGGGCAGGCGTTTAGACGACGCGCGTCTTGTGTTCCAGCAATTTATATAGCAAAAGGACAGTTTTAAATAAAATGTTTAATGATCGTCTATAAAATGCTTTTAGTGCAACATGTGTTTACTCTTACGTCGTTAATCTAAACTTTGTACAGCACCGTCGGTTTATGGGACGAAAGTAAATATTTATGGCGCGGCCTCATCTGTCATCAAGTATTTAAGTAATTTTCCGGCTCACCCCCGCTTCTAATCAGCTAGTGCTTCGAGGCCGGGTGCTTTTCCTAATTTTCGCGACACCCTATTAACCAGGCGCAAGTTATTGCTCACTCCCGAGGGATCACAGCCTGGTTGCCATGGCAACGGGCACTTGTGAGCGTTGACACCCAGTTTTCTGTTTGTGTGGGTGTGAAAGTTGTAGTCTGCGGTTCTAGAACTTGTGGATTCTTATCTATCGGTTTTTCGTATACGGCGCTCGACGTAGTTTGGTAGTGAAGCCGGAGATTAACCGAGCTGCTGAAACTAGGTGAGCGTCAGGCGATATCGTATGGCTCAAAGAATTATATTTCATCGTACATTATAATAAAGTTTCTTGATCTCAGGAAGTTAAATTTCCGTTCCATTGTTCATTGTTATGACGTACCAACTATTATTTTCAAGTTATCAACTTATCATCTTTAATGTTTACTGCTAAAACTAAATCTTCACTTTTATTCTCCGCCAATATTGGATGTACTATTAGAAATAATAAAATAACTGTCAGTAGGTAATAATGTTGAGTTAAACAGTTGAGACGATAAAATGCCCATTAACACTATTAGCAATCTTGATCCCAAAACACTCCAAAACACATGGGTTACGTAAAGCCCGTGTATCTAAAAAGCCGAAGCTTCAGCATTCAGTGACGGGATCAAGACGATTCGAGTTCGACACGAAGTAGGCAATATAACGCAATAGGGCGGTCCCCTGGGATTGGGGAGTATCGTAAGTGTTGATACGAACAGTTTTGTGTCCTCCCCGTGTTGTCGGATAATATGTGTTGCTGACGTTTGGGCCGCTCTAACCAGAATTTTTCCACCGTTTTCTTTAACGAATACAAATAAAGATACGCTTTTAGAGCTTAATTCTGTTGACAAAGATTGGTGTCTGGTTTAATACTTGTTATGGAGTCTTGTAGCTACTTTTTTGTTGCTTTCGGGATTATTTCCGAGTAATACTTACGTATTACTATTGCTTTCAGAATTTATTTTTGGCAAAGTGTGGGCAAGTTTCTGTTAACCTCAAAGGTCAGAAACTTTATAAAGTTAACTCTTTCTGTTCGTTATTACAATCGACAAATAATTATTCTGAAATACAATTTAAATGTTTTACTCGACAGCCTTTGAAAGAGGTTATTTGCTTAAAAGTATTTCTTGTATACCTTTTTTCGCCGGTTATCTGTACCAGTCCGCTTATTAGCATGTTAATCGTATGGTTATGCATCGGTAGGTACTCATTCGCAAAGTATTGCTTGTAATTACTTATTGTTTAAAGAGAGTTCAGCAAGGTTCAATACTTAGCCCGTTCTTATTTATCTAATCACAATCGATTAACAGTTTTGTTTTGCAGATAAAACGCCTTTAAATCTGTGGTTACAGAAAACATTCGTGTACAATTTTCTCATCCTTAGTTTCGTGATTACTAAATTGTGCAAAATAGTTTACTTGTACAAATATAGCAATAACGAGTATTCCAAAATCAGTGAACACAGAGGGTCATGTCAGGTCTCTAAATTACACCAATTAACCCTCAGCCATACACGTTTTAGGGTAGGGTCATACAACCATAATAAAAGATGGACGGTCGGAATAGTTCGTAAAATTGACGACGTTCATTGGCTCAGATTTGAAAATTAGGGTTGGAAAACTCCGTTCGACGTTATCCATGTCCATTAGCACAACAGTCCTAAGCAAACAGCGGCGGTGTGTGGCCGCGCAGATAAGTGTTGCTACGGCATCTATGTTTTGTAATTAGATAATCGTGTGTGTGAGTAAGTTTATTAATACTGGTCGCACACTCGTCGTGTACTGCTGTTATTAAAGTGATAACGTGATGAATATTGTTGTTATCGATATTTGTATTATAATAATGTTGAAAGTTACATGCTATTAGTTGAAAGTAATGTTATAAGAGAAAGCCACATAGAGAGCCGTTTAAAAAAAAAAACTACTTGACACTTTTTGTTTTATCCACGATTCAACTTATAAAAATCTAGATTAAAGTATTGGGGCACCTCATATTAATGCTGAAAAAGTGGTTTAAACGTATTGTAAAATATATCGTTTCGCTTCAAAAGTTCGAACAGAACATCGTTAATTAATCCTCTTAACTGATATGAAAACTGGTATAACGTTCTAATTGTTTCAATTAGCACCTAGCAGCTAAAGTAAGAACTAGTTTATTCCATGAAATAAAATATCGCACCATATGTAAACGTGGATTAATAGTACCTACACGTATTAATTGGTAACTAAACACTAGTAGATATAATCTGATCCAGTCGAGGACAGTCCTAATTTAATTTACCTACACCGAGTGCGACTAGAACCAGTCCAACTTTTAATGAAACAGTAAAGTACATTCTTGTATTCCTAGGGAATCCTATTTCTAGAGCCTTTTACAATTTTCACAAACAATAAGTCGTGTAGGTAAGTAAACAAAAGTTGATTCTTGCTTACTCGTATTACCACTTTACACGTAACAGCAATTCGAGCATATTGTTACAGTCGAAGTGCCTAATATAGAGACCGTCGCAAGACGTTAACATTAACCAATTTCCTTAATGGCATTAAAGCACATTACGACCGAGTTCACATCTCTAACGAACAACAGTCAGTACATGTCTCCATAAGAGCAACATCACAAACGACAGGAAACAAATGACGTCAAATAGCACAAGAAACGGCAACAATAAAATAAAGACTTAAAGACCGACATATTTCAGTAACATGAGCAAGGGGAAAAGGTACATGACCTCCACATTTCCAATAAAATTTTCCACCGTGTATGAAATCGTTTATGCAGTAAGCTTCATTACTTCCGTGAGAGGCATCTATTTTTGAATATTCCTTAAGAAAAATGTGGTGAGGAACGTGCCTCCGCGGGGCGCTAGCGTAGTCTGGGCCTTTCATACGAGTTCAAAGGCGCCGCTCCTGTCTACCGCGGTGACCAATTATTACGTCACTCCATGGGACATGGTGGCGCTTTATTGTTTTTTATTACAACCGCTGTAATATAAGCTACTAATGTTACACACAATTTAACAAGAACTAGGGCAGTTGTGCTGTCCACATTATTTAATTAACGTGGCTGCGCTAACGTAATTTGCTACAGCACTATTTTAGTTTAATGGGTATGAAATCATTTTGTTTATTTTCAAAGAAGTGACGTCAGAATATGCTTTATCTACATTGTATCCAATTTCTTCTGGAAGTCCATTTCGTAGATCTCTAATTCCATTATCAAAAATTGCGCGTTTAAACTGACATGAAATACGATAGACTGCGTAAAAAATAAACATAATATCGTATCTGGTTACCCTCCACGCAAGTTTGTCTGACAGCGCCACACAAAACGCTCGCTTTAGCGTTGACTCCGCAAATATTTCCCATAAAGCCGCCGACGGAACCCGGGAAACGTGGCCCGAGTGAAATATGGGCGTCCTAGTATTGCCATTCCGTAAAATGATTCGTGATTTACGCGCCGTGCTTTTGATACATGAGCGAGATTTGCGTCGCAGGTGACGGCTTCGGGCCTAACACCCGCACTCTCATCTCAAATTGAATTGTTGTTCTCATATTGAATGGCGCGTCTATATATAAATATTGAACTATTTCTCACATCTTTTCTATTGAGGTGTACTCCAAGGGATAGATGTGGCACAGTTTTGTGGTACTGGCAACTCTGATAACAGAAATGTGTTACGGATTTATTAAACCTTTCAAAACATGTTTGCCTCGGTAAGATGGTTGTACAAATTAAAACTTTTGACACAGCAAACTGTCTTTAGTTTCTGTCTTCGAGAAAAATCTCTACTGTTCCACTACTTTAAGCAACCGAAATTGTTAGAACTTAAGTTGGCTGTAGAAACATGCAGCTAATTTCAGTACTGAAATAATGGGGACAACTATACAAATATCTACCACAGTATAGATGCATTGTTCATACAAACGTAATACCTACCAAAATAATTTGTAAATCAAACATATTCTTAATGTAGTGTGTATTTATTCCGATTGGAATACAGAATATCTAGGTTCCCAAATATAAATATATATATATTTTGAATGGACACTGATTTAAACAAGAGTTATGAGAAAAATAAGTTTTCTATAGAAAATTGAAATTCCTCATATCTCGTCTATAGATCGCTGTCCTTTCTAAATATATATTTGGGATGGGGAACATAGATATTCTGTAATCCAATCGAATTAAATACACACTACCTTAAGAATATGTTTGATTTACAAATTATTTTGGTACCTATTACGTTTGTATGAACTACGCATCGGTCGCCGGCTTCATAATAGGTATATCCTAAAAGCTACAACGCGCCTCGTAAACTCATATCAGTGTAAGCTCTAATTTCCTCGGTCTTCCTCTACTGCCATACTGCCGCCCGCCCCTAAGGAGGACAAACGCGGCCATGTAGCTAATGTACGCACGACCGCAACTAGCCATGGTAGCCGACTACCCCGTACACTGTACAATAACCTCATAAGGGACAACGTAAACACACTCATGCTCGGTCTACCACGACTAATATCAACTTGTACCTATTATGTTCTTTTTAAAAGGGTGAATAAATCTTCAGCCAGTATCAAAGGAGGATCGTAGCCAGGGCCGTCATACTTGCGCCCATATGGTGAAAGTCCCTTTGGATTTCTGTACCGTCGAGTGGTAAGCAAATGTTACCGATAATATTAAAAACAAAGTTCTAATTTTGATAATCTGTATTGTTTACTTGTTTGTTGTCCGGCATTATAATGATTAAGTAATTTGTGGAACATGATCTAAAAATCTCCGCCAATTGTTTGTGCAAAGTATCTGAACAATTTGCTCCAGTTTTCGTGGACCACGTGAATTTGAAAAGCGTATTCCCCAATGCCTTTTATATAATGTGGGAAGAAAAGCGTGAACTTCTAATAAAATTGATCAACTTTGTTACTTGTGCTGACTTTGAAACTGAGATGAGAACTATTCCCACAATGCTCCATATTATTCAATTCTAATCACCACTATTGAACAAACACTAACGAATTAACTGACTCGAATTAATGACTAGATATTTAATCAAAGCAAACTCACGTTGGCATACATTTGCCTAAACAGTTTGCGTTAGAAACCATGCCCTGATGTGTATCTAATATCAAGCTATCATTACAACCGCAAAGTTATGCCGTAGAATTTCTGGGAAATATCGAAGTGGGTCAATAAACGTGGTAGATAGTTTCTGTAATAACATTTGTCGCGGAATTTGTGGTGGGCTTGGAGCTTCGTGGTACGAGGGGGCGGAGGGGGTTTGCTAGCCGGAATCAATCCACTCACGTCAGGTCCGTTGTCCAATCAACTGACACACACTGTTCACTAGGGATCAGCGGACGACGGGCGCGAGTGCCCGCCATGTACGAAGATAAAGAAGGTTTTATTTTTCACGTGTCGGCCGCGCCGAGACGTTGATAAATGTCGCCGCTTAATTACGCGTTGACGTCTTATCTAAATTATTTCAGACGTAGGGCTGTAGTAACTGCAACTTTTTCACGGAATATACGACAAACTGTACCAACAAAAATTTTCTTCAATATCATTTCTTTCAGAGATTTTCCTTTCCAAACTGCAACTCATACTTGTAGGACATGTTATTTGATAAATTATTTAAATATCTAACGATTTTTTCTTTTATTTCAGGTAAGTTTCACAACAGTACCTTCAAAATCTCCTCTTTGTCAAACTTCGAACACATTGGTAAGCAACTATTTAACACCTTCTGAAAAACGAAAGCACCATCTACCTCCGTAGAACTAATCGCGTACCACTCATCAAAAAAAATAAGGCCTGTGATACACCAAAACTTTTAGTAGCTCCGCGGTGTCCTCATATAACGGGGCCGGAGCGGGCGCCATCGTTGTGACAGCGAGTGAGTGTAGCTGTCCCCCGAAGCGGCCGGGCGACCCCCGCAAACAATTAACTGGCTCCAACTACACAGACTACACACTAATAGAGATTTTGAAGAACTAAATGCGGAAATAGAAGGTTAGAAATGCAAGGCATGTTGCCGCAGATTTAAGTTGACGTGTTCGAATTGTTGTGTGTCTTTTTTGTGTAGTTTGTAGGGTTATTAAATGTTTAAAATAGGTAAATTTTATACCTGTTTCAGAACAAAAGGAGTACAAACTAAAAGGTCTACACCTACAGGCTACCCAAACAAGAACAGCAAACTTTTCCATTTCAAACGTTAAAGTACACGAAAATTTCATCTCGACCCCAAAACCAATATTTTTCATCGATACCCGATCGCGACACGAAAATAAATTCAAGTACTGTTTATACACAATAAGGAGAGTAAACAATCCATGTCAGCCCTTACACAATTCTGTCAGTTGGCCGGATGACAGGTCATATCCGGGGCCGGGCGGTCAACCGCCGCCTCTGTCGATTCTATTACACTGTGCGAGACAGATTGAGGTGGCGGCTACGCGTAAACTGACGTCAATTCTGTTGACTACTAATAAATATTTTATCGCCCTGAAATATTTAATTACAATCATTGAATGGTATGAAGGAAAAAGGAGTAACGCCGATAGGATCGGTCGGTAGGATAGGTTAGCGTGCCGATTGACACGGGAGAATGGAAGAAAAAACGTATTGCGCCGACCCCCAATAACATGGGTCAAGGGCAGGAAGATGATGACGATGATGTTGATGTAGAAACTTTTCTCACACTCCCACACATAGTAGCAAGTTTTAAGCATTGTTTGGTTTTAGCAGATGTCAGTGGCTTAAAAGGGTCCCACCCTTTTAAGTGACATCTGCTAAAACGGTTAGGTGAACTCAGCACCTAACCGTTCCGATGCAGTAATTTAGAGAAAACCAGAAATCCTGTCAAGAATATGCCTGATTATTATGTGATAAATCAAAACAAGGTACAATAAATCTCTAGTAACAACAACACTTTACGAGTTTCCAAAAACGATCAAATTATGTCTTGTTTCCGAAGAATATTCAGTAAAATTTTAAGCATAGTATAGACAGAAAAGATAGTATTTTACGTACTGTATCACAATTTCATTCCATTCATTAACATTGTATAAGGCAGGTCGAAACAGCCCGGACTAACAAGGTGCAATACATTTATAAGTTAACAAGGCGATCGCCATAAATTCAGCTTGTTGCTACACTAACGCTTCGCTTCGGATAAGAAAAATAACAGAGTTAGCCTTATAATAATGCTCAAGTTTCAGTGATTCTGAATTAATTTACTGTAATAATGTATATTTGTTGAGCATTGTATAATGTAGGTCTTTAGGTTTGACCTTTTTAGCAAGGAGTGTTAAATATTTATTTAGGTGATTCTCTTAATAGTTCATCCGTTAGAGAAGTAGACACAATAGTGAAACAATGGCGTCACGCCGATTCGGCGGGGCTCAACATACGGATAAAGGATTCTACCCATTATCCGATACCATAAATTATCATGACCGCACTACGAAAGTATCTGGCAAAAAAAATTTCTTTGTTTTGAAAAGTATGATACTTATGGCCCACTAGACCGTTCCGTCACCTACCAACACTTAACGGCACCGGCAAAATATTCTCGCCGGCAATGGTTGACGCTTCGAGCATGGCACGCAACGCTGTCGGAAGTCTAGTGGGCATTGTCTCATACTTTCAATACGAAGAATGTAGGGCTTAACCGCGTGTGATGACCGTTCTAAACCCGTTATATCCGCGTATGGTGACTGTTCTAAACCGGGTATGATACGCACGTTCTACTGAGCATAGTAGTCCGTGTTTATTTCCGTGCCTGATACGTTCATAGCACGGTCATGGTATGGCACAGTGTAGTGGGCGAACTCTTTAAAATAATTATATTGAAAATTCTATGCATAGATACAATTCAACCCATTTTCCACTCAAAAATTTTAACGACAAGTCTTTAGAGCACAGCAACGGGAAAATTCTGTTTGTGGTCGAAACAGAATTTTCTTTAAATACCATCACAAACAATGACTTAACCAAAAGGTAATTAATCCATAAAATAGATACTTACGAGATACGGGTTGCCGTTAATGTTTCACTTTACGCTCGCAAACCAACAAGGAACAAATAAAAACATATGAAATGAGACGGCGCGGCGGGCAGAATGGATGTAATAAAGAAATAGCTGGGAAGGTTCGCGCGAATAATACCGAATGTTCGACAGAATAGTCACCCGCATGCCCTTCATACATTTATGCATATACAACGGGTGACATGAAATATTTTCTCACCTTTTCTCACACGGGTCGACTAGGTTAATATTCTTTTGTGTGATCGTAATAACACTCAGCCCTTTTTTAACATCTTAATGAATGCCAAAATATGATTGCACTGATGGAATTTAAGCTTTTAGCACTGAGCTGTCTTGAAAATCCTATATTGTGTTATTTTTTTCGTGAAAACTGGTTTAGGTGTCGAATTCACCATCGATTTATGCTTGAGTTAACGGTGTTTAAATCCATGATCCTGTACACACATTGAACTCGATTTAACTTTCCCTACAGATAACAGAGCCGCTATTGATACCAACAATAACGGTTTGTTCATAGCCATCGTTTTTGCTTTGTGGTCTATTTTCTTTAATAGGATGAGTTTTGTTTGTGGTTTTGTTTAGAAGTTAAACTCATGCTTTGTTTAGTTGAAATAGGTACTTTAGTCAGCCTCTACCCATATCTCCTTTATTTATTTTTATAGGGTTCCGTATCCGAAGGGTAACCAACGGGACCCTATTACTAAGCCTCCGCTGTCCGTCCGTCGTCCTCTGTCCGTCCATCCCTCTGTCTGTCAGCGGGCTGTATCTCATGATCCGTAATAGGTAGACAGTTGAAATTGTCACAGAATGTGTATTTCGGTTGCCGCTCTAACGACAGATAATAAAAATAAATGAAAAATGGCTCACCTACTGCGATAGTACGGAACCCTTCATGCGTGAGTCCGACTCGTACTGTACTTGGCCCGTTTTTTAAAACATTAATTTTTATATTAGAACCAGTAACCTCAGTTTGGTTCGTTTTAATTTGTTAACCTTTTCTGGTTTTCATAATGAATGTCAATCATTCTGAAGTGCTGGGTCGCTCTCCTCTTTACCCTTCCGAGTCGCTTGATATTAATCATGACTTACCGTTCATATTTATCTTGAATAACGGTCAAAAATATCGCTCCCTTTGTCTGAAAGTAATAAATCGCAGCCCTATCTCTTGTAATAGACATTTTTTTACATATTATCTTAGAATTTATATCCTTTTGTCGTTTATTTTCGCCAAGGAAATAGCCAATTTATTATTGACGATTAATTTATTGAGTAGGTACTTAAGATGCAATCTTACTCTGCTGAATTCGATTTGTGTGTGTCTTGATATTAATTTTCTCTTTTTGAAAAATAAAGTCTCTGAAAAGATTAACATTACATTTTCGTAGCAACTTAAATTGTTTCACGGATAAATGGTACCACTCTTTTAAATGAGCCCAAGATAATTGCCAAATACCTAGAAACAGCAAAAAAACTTCACAGCTTCAATAAAAATTTTGATACAAATGAAAAGATTGAATAGTTCGTTCTGACAAATTCCAAATCAAGTTTATATAGTGTTTCTACATACATATACCGAGATCCCCTTTACAACGTGCACTGATTTGACAGCTATGTTCGCAAATGACTTGTTGAGTGGACCACTCTAGCCCTACGTACGCCATCTACATGTGTATAGCCTACCATTCCCCAATAATATTTAGGTAATTGAGCGTTAATTATTGATTGGAATGCCCTGTCAATCTGTGGTTGATTAATTTGAGGTTAGGCGGACGCTACGCCACGTTAAAATTTAGCCGTATGTGAAAATACCGATATTATTTAATTAACTGTAATGGAATTTAGTTTAGTATTTATATAAGTGGAATATGTGACATGCAAATATCGGCTTTAGCCTAATGTGATTATAGCTCATACTTAGTAATACATAGGTTAAATAACTAGTCTTCAAGGATTTCGTGTTGACCAGGGTGGTGTAGGTAAGATAAACAGTACCTCCTTGTAAAATACTGGTGTTCAGTTGCATCCGGTAAGACTTGAAGCAAATCCCAACATAGTTGTGTAAAGGCTAGGCAGATGATGAAGACTGATAACATAGGTATGATATTAACTTGTGAACTTTCAAGGGGGAAGGTAGGATAGTTTTATTACCAAGAAACAGGATTTGAACCTCTTTTTTGCAACCTTAACATGGTTTTAGTTGCCAATAAAGCGTCGATATTCAATGAGATACTAAAGTAGGACAAAGAATTATATAATTTATCGACAGCTTTAACGCTAAAAGGTTCACTTCCAAACCATCGCTCTAACAATTACAGATGCTGTTTTCATGGTTCCTCGAACAAAAATATTCACCTAAAGTCCTCTGGTTGATGAATGTAGGGTCTCAACAATGAATAATGGGCGTCGCTTAATAACGGTGGCGTAATTGCGTTATCTAGGCTCTTGGGGGCGGGGGAACCTCTGCTATCCATAACTGGGAACTCATAATTGTCACCGGCAGACGGACGAGTGGCTTCGTCCGGAGTTATGGCTGACATGCCGATATGTCTTTACTGTAATTAGCTGCTTGCCATTAATTAGGTTTAGCAGAATGATGTTGTTGATGCTACTTATAAAATCCCAAATTCATACTCAAAGTCAAAGCATTTATTCTGAAATAGACCTGTTACAGTGACTTTTGAATTGGTTTATACAAAAAGTTGAAGCTTGAGTCACAAAGCATAATAATCGTGAAAGAACTGTTGTTACCCTGGAACTGTGGTAGTTTTAGATAGCATCCTCATCCAGGACTACCGTAGAAACGAAAGAGAATCGACAAATCTTTTGTTCATCTGTCATTTTGTCGATTCAATGACAGATGAACAAAATATTTGTCGATTCTCTTTCGTTTCTACAGTGATCATGCTAAGTGGGCAGATATATCATGTCACCAGTAATATATTTAAGTCTCAAGTAACTGGGAGTGAGTGAGCCTTTTGCTACAATTTGCTACAAGTCTCGATGTCTCCGAGAAATTTCTGTATCATCGTCATCTGCCTAGCCTTTTCCCAACTTTGTTAAGGACGGCTTTCAGTCTGGAACAGTCTGGATGCAGCTGAATATTTGTATTTTCGTGGAGTGACTACCTATATCAATTAAGGTACGATACGCTGTTGATACATTCTAGTAGTCAGTGTAATGTTTCTCTCCTTGTATGATACGGTCATAGCATGGTATGGTACAGTGTAGTGGGCAGACTCCTTAAGGTCTTCTTTATCGTGTGGTTAGTACCCAACCTGGTGTTAGTTTTTATGGGCCTCTGAGTTGATTTTACATGCCGTCGATAAATGTCTCTCAACTATACTCCTTAACTATACCTCCTCCTCCTCCTTATCTATACTCCTTAAGGTGTAAAATTTAATTTAAAAAAGTACTATGTTCTTATTACAATTTCAAGGGAGATGAACTTTACTAAGATTAATTTCTACTCACACAACATCATCGATCATATAATCTAATGTAGCCTTCAGGCACAACTGTAAGCGACACACAAATAACTGATATAGTTCCATTTAGTATATTATTAAAGATCTTGGAAACACACCTGCTTGTTTCGCGGAATTTCATTCGCCTCCACTGTGAGGCTGCGGGCGATTCTATCTGGTGCTGTCTGAGGATCATTAGTAACTTAAGATACGACATACACACACATTTACTCGTAATTAATGTCCGGAACTTACATATCTATTATAGCAAAATCTTTAATTATTTCATCCACTAACTCTAAACCATGTCAATTTTTACAAGGGTTTCTTATGTTGCAAATGTGGACATTTAGGTGGAAGCACCAGGCCAGGGTAGCCCGCGAAATTAAAATTTTCTTACGGTTTTACAATTGGCAGATCAGTGTTGGGTTGATGTTGATTAAAATATAATTCGCGACCGTAACACGTATGTATTTACAGAATGATTATCATTAAAATCATCAATACAACCCTCTAAGTTCATTTAATTCCAATGAATGACTATTTCATGAAAAAGTCTTTCATTTTTGCCGATAGGAAACCCATTTCAAAATTAGTGATCACAGTTAACAAAACCACAGCGAGCTCCAAACTCTATTCAATAAAGTGAGGTCGCCCGAGGTGTGAATATCTAGTGATCTAGCTATTGGAATGTCTGCTTAATCCTAACATAAAAGATAAAGAAGACAGAATGCTCTGTCTCGTTTGCCTCCCTAAAGAGTGAAAGAGACGTGAGTTAAGAAGTGCCGAAGAACGCAATTGATCACGCTAATTCTCGAAGCTTTGCGGAAAAAAATGTCGACAATTTGTCACGTTATAACGAGCAGTAGATTCTTAGGTAATGTTTTCTTTGAAGTGAAGACGGCGATTTTTCTTTATTACAGTATGCGTGCTACATAATGGTGATATTAAATTATATGGTATATCTATACCCAGTATATATACGCGGTGGAAAAGTTCTACCGAAAATTAAGTGACGAAATCTGAAATTTTGTCCTGTAACATTTGTCTTCCATTGAATACATAATATAAAAACATATTGTTCGCAAACCTTTATTACATATTTCAATCAGGATGATCGTAAACTATCGCTGAAGCTTTTAAAATCACGTTTGGTCGTCAGGTTGTATTAAACAATGCGCATCTCGGCTTCAGGCTGATCCGTTTATACTGAATTATCAGCAGTGCTATCGCAGCACTCTGAACCGAATTTCCTAAAAGCAAATTTTGCTATGTGCAGTGACAGAACATTGTATTAGTTAGTCTGACACGTCGAACAATTGAAATTGGACTCTATCCAGCTAGGTGAAGGCCGATTTTTATGTTGTACCGACTGCTAGTTCGCGATCTAGGTGCGTTCGGGTTCCCAGTAGGTGGATGAAATATGAAGGCACAAAGGAAGAATCTCATTCCGTTCGTGCCTGAAGCGTTGCTCTAGGAGCGAAAATGATGTTGGATATTGAATGTATGAATGAATGAAATTGTACAAACCTAATGAAGTGTATAGTTGGGTTACATGCTGGGTGCTGAGCATTGAGTTACTGCCATGAGTTTAATTTATTATATTTGTACAGTAAGTAGCCTTAGCTATCGTTGTGGAAATAGAGAATCGTGTAGGTAGTAGGTACCACTTCAATTTAGTCGTAGAAGTTTTAAGGAATTTCGTATAGATACCAGACTGAATTTGTAAGATAATTTTAAATGTAAACCAAGCCAAGACTTTAAATCAGCACCTTTTACGAGCGTGTCAATAAAGGAACAACAGAAAGTAGAAGTGAATCGTAAAAACAACACTAATCCGGATGTGTCCCCAAAAAATCCCGTACCGAAAGTGCCCAACCGGCGTTACACCGAAAATATCGTCTGTTTTGATTTATGTGCCTTAAAAGCGGCCCTTGCTCCGTGCCTCGAGTTATTGTTTTTCCCCTTATGAAAATGGCGTATTTTTCCCACCCGCGGTCCACTGCCGAGCAAAGTTTCTTCGTGATTTATTTACCATTAAAGTTTATGTAGCGAAAAGCCGAAATATTGTATTTTTGAGTTTTGACTTTGTTCATAATTCCACCAGATAATTTAATTTAATGGCCAAGTGGATAATTTGAATTAACAATTTAGATGAGGAGGTTATGATTCCTTTTGAATAAAACGAACCGCAATCAAATTAATATTAAAACATTGAGACGCAGATTATACATTGCTCTCGCGTCAATACTTGACCGGTAAACATGGTCGATTTTCCTTAAATATTTCGTATATTTTGGTCCTTTTAGAAAGCGGACAAGTTTAGTTAGAACTGAAACTACTATAAGCAACTTCAATACTTTAAACCAACATGTGGCCGTTATTAAATCACGCACCATATTGCGGAAATTTCGTTGAAGTTTTGTCGCCTATAAAATATTTTATAGCTGCAAAAAAAATATAGCGCACTATAATAATAATATGAGTTTAATGGTACAGAGACATATTCATAACCGTGCTAAACGTTTAATGGGGAAAGAGGTTCTTTGACATGAATTTATAATGCCGTCGAATGAGAAATAATCGTTTCTAGTCTACTATCTTACTAGTCGCACTATCTTACGCAGCTTTAATGTGGTGCATCCACCACACTCTCCAGAATTACCATGATCAATGGCAGCATTCCTTTAAACAATTTATCTTACCTTTGATTTCTGAGCAGTGACATGCCACGTCTTCTCCCTGTTCAAAGGTGATAAATTTGACACGTGCCCGTCAATCGACGTCTTTTCAGGTAATTTCAGTTGGATAATACTGTCGTTCATCATTAGGACTCATAACGCTATGTATTATGACGCCCAGTAAACAGGTTACGTTTAGGTATAAAAAACACAATTTTGTCTCCGTCTTTTTGTGACTGTTAATGTTTCTTGTTTAACAGTTTTAAATTTCTTGAAATACCGAGACTTTGAAACGATGATTTACTCTCTTCTGTGGAGAAGAAAACAAAATTACCTACTCATTCCTATATTATTTTAGATTTTTGTCTGACCTACATTATTTTAACTTGTAACCGTTAGAGAACTTTACAAAAACCTAATGTACTGCCGATGAGAGCTTATCCGTGGCAGACGTGCATTCGGAAAGTGAAACAGAACACTCGACAAGTTGGTTTTGGTCCAACCCTTTTTTGGCTTCACACAGCAGAATAATTGGGTCTTTTGTGGTTTCCGGCAACGTGTGTCTCGTAATGGGCTTGGCTTTTTGTGCCTTTGAGCCGCTCCACTGTCTATTGGGCTCTTTACATCCAACATTGGCTTCTTTACTTTCCAGAAAATATTTGCTAACGTGCGGGCGAGCTCCGCATGTTCGCACACGAAACTTTTTTGTATTTAACTTTACCTAAAAATATTAACATTCATATTAGGGGACAAAGTTAAATGCGAATATAAAGTAGCGTCCCGCTAAGTGTTTTACTTCGTTAAAGTTAAATCTATATTAACGGTTCTGATGGTAATTTTTATCTACAAAAAGTGAACTTAAAATTGTCTTTTGAAGTAGCGTTTACTGTTTTAGTACTTGGCTATCAAGCTAGATAGCCAAGGAGTTCCTTGTTCACGCTATGACATTTCACGGCAGCGATAACTTTTTAATACCAGCGTGTTAGTACACCGTCAATCATTTTCCTGGACACTAATGACCTCACTTTGGTGACAATAACATTTCCATCTAAATTATGTAATAAAAAACAAGTAGAGGAAAGTTCATTAATACCATAAACATTTTCGTTCCCCTCCCCTCCCCTCCGTCGCGGCCTTGTTACATTAGCCTCCGTGTAGATAAGAGCGCGCTGGCTTTCCGCTGCCGGAGGGCTGCTATCTAATTCTCTCTTGTTATGATAAATGGTTTACGCATTTCCTAAACATTGATGTATTATTCTACGTTTAACATTCCGTCTGAATTACTTGACAGCTTTTGTTTAAATGTTAGACAGTTCTCGAAGCCGATGTTTATACTAATTGCTTCTTCGGAGGTTTGAAACTGATTTCCCGGATTTTCTTTTGTTGAAAGGGCACCAAACTCGATCTAATTTGTTTTTTTGGCATTGACATTTCGATGTCTTTTTTCCATTGGAACGTGGAGCATAGGTATGGTTCTTTTAGGCGGCGCGGCACGACACATCGCGTGATGCGCGCGCCCCGCCGTAATTACGTTACATCAACCAAACAACAGGGAGCAATAACTGTAACCCATTACTCTGCGTTCTAGTGAAAACGCGCAAGTTTGCGTTAATGCCGCTAATGCCTCTTTACGCTGTAAAACGCTGATGGCTTTTATGTTGTTCGTAAGTAACACGATATTTTGACGCGGTATCTTAATAATTGAGTAGGCAATTACTTGCGCAGAATGCACGCGCCGCTGCTTTGGAATTTTGACCGAACCAAGCGTGGAAATGAACCGAAGAGGATGGAGATAGGATGACTAGGTATTATATGTTGATGAGAGTACCTACAAACAAGTTAAAGAAGGTACATTTTCATCGACGTAAAAACGGCAGGAAAACCATTTCTCACTGCTATAGTTTCATACTCTGGCGAATGGTAGCCTATTCCACTTACCTGAGCCAATCTGATTGCGCTGAACACAAAACGCGTCGACATAGTGTTTTAGTCTAACTTTACCCCAATACCCCCCACTCCCAAAGGAGAGTGGCCTTAGGCTTAGTAGGCTTATTGTAGACTACAATGAAAATATGGTAATTAAAAAATTAGACATTTTGTCTCTACTCTCCAGTTCCACTTAGAAAGGTGAGGCGGTGGTTATGGCGCCGATTTTTAGTTGTAGTTGTAGTCGCCAGATCGAACTTCATGTTATTTATTTCACCAGCACTGCTCCCCAGACGGTGAAGGAAATCATCGTGAGGAAACTAGCATGTTCTAGATTTACAAATTCGACGACTTCAACCCACACTAGACCCGCGTGGTGGTTGGTATCGGCCGTCTCCTCTTAGAAAAGAGGACTGTATCCCAGCACTGGGAATGATATAAGCTGACTATAATAATATGATTATTTATTATATCCTTTATTTTTCGGACAACAGTGATCCATCATGTTAGTAAGCAATACAATAACTTATTTCTAGTGTTAGTAGCTGAGATACAATAGAAGTCAGTAAAGGACATCCCCAGATTAATGTTCAGTGATTGTCCTTCTCACAAAACTTTTAATAATCGGAGATTCGATACTCTCCACCATATATTATGCTCTCTGTACTGCAATTTATAGTTATTTTCCAATTTGGTCCAAATGTCGTCTGTAGCCGATTGGTTCCACTGCATGTTGTTAACAACTATCCTTGGGGGATCGATAATGCTGTAATCACTATGCTTGGCAGGCAGATTGGTGGCCGGAGCGATGTTATTAGCACATAGATGAATGCTGCCCATCCTCACATAATCCCTCAGTCGTATATTACAACACGCACTAGAAGTTTGGGGTGGGCAGAAGCGTATTGATTTATTATACCAAAATATTAGAGTCATGCATTTAAGACCAACACATTACGCAAGTATAAGTAGCATCTTATTTCAAAGTAGGATTTTTTTGCCTCGCTTTCTTTCTGAAAACATGCTTTGAAGTACATATTTTGTTATAATAGAAAACGAGCGAGATCAGCGTGCTTCAAGGAACTACATAATACCAAGCTTTTGGTTAACCATTTTAACCACGAAGTAAATGATTTTACTTATAATTAAAAAACCTACTCATTATTTGTAGATACAATTTTCTAATTAGCTAAGTAATTATATAATTCAAATTGAAGTAGCTAACACAAAAAGTAATTCACCACAAGATAATAAGCACCCTTATTACACACTCTAATTCCGAGCGACATAAAACATATTTCTTTCACATAAATAATTATACGATTGTCTTCCAGGCCTTACGTGGCTGATTTGTGGCATATACGTAGGTAAAAGGTAGGTAAAGGTAGGTAGGTAGGTTGTCTTTAAAAGATCGCTTTTAGCGATAAGACCGCCCATTGTGTCACCCCTTGTATGTTTTACTTTATTTTGTATCTGTAATTTTAATGGTGTACATAATAAAGAGTATTCTATTCTATTCTATTCTATTCTATTATAAAAGAGGTATAATTTGAGTAGTCGCCATCGCTGTGTTTGCGTTTGGTCGCTAGGTGACCGAACATCAGGTGGAATATGTCCCGTGCTATATCGATTTGGCCTACGACCGAGCTATTCCCACAGTACTTTTTGTTTTATTATTTCATAAGCTCGATTTGTGGCTTTATCGTGTTTTACTATGTATTTTCAAAGAGGCTTAAGAATTCAAATTGGTTTCAGAAATGTGAAATGGAAATCACGGTTGTCACGGGTTGTTTGTTTGGCTAAGCTTATTTGAAAATGTTCAAAGTAAAGCTTAAATCTATTGTTAGTGTTAATATCAAATATTATAATGTAGTTTTTTTATTATAATGTAGTTTTTTTATTAAGATATTCGCCATTTTCAGTATTATTTGAATAGGTAATCGATCTCCTTCACTAAACAATAGTGTTTTGGAACAAACAACTATTTCCTTCCATACAAAGCCCCTTCAATCTTGAGAAGGGAAGAAAGGTACCCATATAAAACTTATGTAGCATATATGAAGCTGTAAAATGTACAAGACTCCCATCTGTTATCCTCGAACTGTTAGCTCCGCGGATAAAAACAATAGTTACAGTTCATTCGGTACGACAAGGGCATTACTTCCACGCCCTACACTTGCGGGCAAAAACATTATTCCATTTTAGAGGTACGATATTTTTGAATTATCAATTTAGATAGATAATTTTGCGTTTTTTTTGTTATTATTTAGTTCTATGAAGGTATTCCAATAAAGTGTAAGTAATGTAATTTTGTATTAAAATCACGAGAACTGACTTAAATTGAAGTAAGCGTTTTATAATTTAAATAATGGAGTATTTATCAAACTTGATACTTGCCCAAATGCTGCTGTTTTCAGAGACTTTTAACCAGTCGTCTTTTGATAAAAAAAAAAATTAACGTGTCTATTTTTCGTTGCGTATTGTTACAAAGCGATATAAGTCGAGGTTTGAAGCTCGCATCGATCTTGGCAAGTCCCTCTAAGCCAGCCTTACAAGGGTCTAGAGAAATAACCTTCGAATATTTTGTAACGAGCGTTACAAATACGCTGTGCCCATTTTTATGCTCGTAAGTATTGGGACGGAATAATAGAGAGATATACGGTTATTTTTAGCCAATATTATTTCTTTTTTTCTGGATCAATTTCGCTTTCGATGAAAGACAACACAGGCGTTTATTTTTTTATGTCAAATGGAATATTTTAATTATTTCACTCTAGAATTTTCAATCAATTTTTTTATATTGGAAACTACGTTTGAAATAACAAATTCTTCGATAGGTAAGTGCTTCAACACAGGTTATAAATTAGTTTATCTGGTTTAAAATTTATCCTTCGTTTTCAAAATTTACCTGTATCACCTACACACATAGCCAGTTTTATTCGATACAACTAAAGCACATCGTTCGTTTTCACTGCCACTTAAATGTAAATAAAAGTCTAGACTTAGAACATGTTTCGCAATCCGCTGCAATACTTACAATTTCACAATCATCGATCGCGTAAATCCGACGTAAGCTGCTCTCGTGACTCCGAGGGGACGAGAGGTACAAGGGGCGAGAATAACAAGACTATACCGGTCCTTATAACAAAGGGAATTCCAACAATATAAATACAGTTAATCACACACGCAAAGGAATGTAACGACACCCTTAAGGCGCTCTGGTAAGAAATTACCCCAAGTAGAGCAAATGAGGGCGAGATGAAGGGCCCGTCGCTGACAGAAACATACACATGAAAGCACCTGTGGCCACAAACTCGAATTAAACTTGCTACGCTTATAACAATTTATGTATACTCCCATATAACTGCATATTACGCAGAGGCAGTTGAGCCCCGGGTATTCTCAGATGTTCTTAACATGCCAGTAATGTGTGGAGCTGTACTGCTAGAGTCAGATGTGTTACACCGACAAATGAAACACTTTACGCAGCTGACGCCCTTGGTGTCCTCCTAATTATATAAAATTAAACTTGATGCTCTTTTAATAGCAGCTGCTTTATACGAAACTAATCTCAAGTGATGAAGGGACTCCAGTTGTCGGCATACACTTTCGAGCAATTCAATAGACTAACTTTAAATATAGTGCAATAGAAATAATTTGAATAGTCATAGAACTTGAATATTCAAATTATTTATATTTGACTTTTTATTGGCGATTTATATTTGTAGCATTAAATTATTTTATTTCCGAATCTTGGAAATTGTGTTTCAAAATCATAACAGTTTAATTTATAACATTCAGTTATGTGGTTTGTGTGCATACCTACTATAAACAGTTTACTATTAAACAGACGGTTCAGCGAAACACAATACAACTGGGTATAATTATGGCTGCTAATTAAACATAAATAGTACATAACTAATTAAAACGAGACTGGTAAATTAAATTAGATTAAACAACACAACTACGAACTACCACAACAAAGCCTCGAGGAAATATATAAGCAGCCCTTTAATCTGAACGGCAGTGTATAAGTATTTCGAAGAGCTCTTTTGTTTCCCGAAGTATTGTTGCTCGGCTGCCGATCTGTTGTGTGAAAAGTTGGAGCCAAGTCGGCCGATTGAGGCAAGTTTCAGTGAAATCAGACAAGTTACATCGTATTCCTGGCGGCTTTTCACTTCCAAGTTGGCTGTTGCGTGACGTTGATGCGACCCAAGTTTGTTCTTTATCCATTGAGACTTTAATTATAGTCGGAGAAAATCAGAATGCCTTCCCCTAATGGATGTTGTGTGGTTATTTTGTAAAATATTGAACTTTGTTGGTTTACTGTGTAAAATTGAATTTTGTTTAGGAGTTAATGGATGGCTTTGTTTACGTCTAAATAATAGTACTAGCTTAACAAGACCCTTTTAATTAATAAACTATAATTACTCGGTGACTTAGCCCAGATATTTCTAGAGACCCTTGAGAGCCTAAAATATTTTAGAGTGCTAACTTCTACAAATGCAGCAGGTGCATTAAAATATTTGTTGAATTCCTAAACTTACAAATAGTATGCTCTACATTTCCAATAATAAAAATTTCAAACAATATCGTAATATTCTGGTCGTGTTTTTGCGGCCAATCACGAAGAGTGCCGCTTGCCATTTGCCCCACCTTAGCTACGCCCATACATTATGTGATGGCAAAAAGCCTTCTTCCGGTGTTTATTTACCTACATGTACATTAGGGTTTTTTGTCGCGCCTGAAAACGACATGAAATTCAGGCATGTAACACATTTTTGTTACAAAAAAAATGTCAGCATACCTTTCTGTGGGAAATGGTAAAAACTTAAAAGAAAACTCTACTTCAAATGGATCGTACTGTGTGTGAAATGTATTTGAAATTGGTGCTGTGTTTAGTCAATCCCGTGTGAAGTCGTTTCGATATGCCAGAAACACACAGTCCAATTGACGAAGTCCCATTTCCGATGAAGACAGAAAAAATCTGCGACACCCTTAATGTGGTTTTTAGGGCCGATGCATGTTAAGTACGGCTGTTTATTGTCCATCACTTGTATTCTTCTATTGTCTTACAAAATATCTGACTACTACATCATTCAACAAACAATATCGTGGGTAGGTACTTTAGGTACCTACTGCCTACGGATTCATCACAATAATCTGTACGTATATGAAGCTCAATCCAAAATGTATGTTGTCAGACGGTTGTTAGCTTACGATCTCTGTCGCCATTGTCCAGCCGTGTTCAGTAATAGCGGACTAAACAAACAAAGTGTAATCAGCAACATTTGCATACACACACAATATTGAATGTGTAACTAATCATTGCACGCTAATACATATCATATTGTAATTGATTGGCAAATTAACTTTGACGTAACTGTGCATTTGTTTGTAATACATTCCAATGTTATTTTCCTGTGTAAACTGAGATTTTCCAAAATACTGAATGTATTTGCGATTTTGATACGCTCAGTTTTCCTGAAAACACGCTATTTGAAAACCGTGTAGGATGATATTGATGCTGAAATTTAACCCCAATAGAAAATTTATGGTCAGCTGAGAATAGATGGTCTGATAATATTATAATTGTCGCAGTATTAACGATAAATCGCTTAGCAAACGTTAACCAGGACGCTTGACAATAAATAATCAGCGTCGCCCACTAAATTATTTTAGCCCATTAGCACGACAGAGCCGACACAAATTAATCACGGGAATGACAGTGAAGGCGTTCAACACTTTCCTGAGGCAAACAGCCCAGAAAAGCGACACGATGTAATGCCTATTACGGTGAAATAAGGTGCTAATAACTTGGCTAATGTTTTTCTCTGAAGTTGTTACGAAAATAAACACCGCTTTATTGATTTCGATATCCCTGTACGTCCACATTTGTACTCAACTCTGTAGGGTTTATTTTCCTTCTTTTTATTTTTATAATTTGTTTTGGCAATCATTTAGGAAGGGATTGTTCGCTTTATGATATAAACCGAAATTGATATGTCTATAACCTAGATAAAGTGGATTCGCTGGGAGACATCGTTCTTTATAGATAAAACTTAGCCTCGGGAATGATCTGCACGGAGAGAAGAGCCATGAAAACAACTGTCTTTAGGTAAAGTTGAAGACAAATCACCCGTGCGATATGGCGTCTGCGTCATCTGTCACTATCGCAACTGTCAAACTGGCCTGCTAAATCGATCACGCGCGAACTAATATCGAAGTTGTGCCGACAAGTCGCGCGATTTGGGCAACCGGAGGCCCGACTAGTCGCACACGGGCAAACTTTTTACGTGCACCGGGTTCTACGGCACACTTCGTTTTATTGGATGTTTCCGTGCAAAGTTGGCTCTGTCGTCTTTTTACACTCCTTGAGGAATCGACGTGATCTTTGAACAGTATTTCTGAAACTACAGTTTTATGAACGGCTATATTTGTCACATGTTTCTGTGTAGTTTGGAGTAAACTATCGTATCGTTTTCAACTGACTACTCACTTACCCAATTAATACCTCTAATGTATTAGGCTAATAACCTTAAACGACGTGTAATAACGAATTAATAGACCGTAATGTGTATGTGTAATATATTATGAGCAAGCTAGCAATAGGCGATTTATTGACAATGATCCTACATTACACCACTTACGTAAAATGTGATTGAGGTAAAATTGTACCTTGTTGTATAACTTTTCCGACTTAGAGAGAAGGAGGCTCCTTAAATACCGTGTTATATTTTTCGTGAACGAAACACAAGCAATTAACTTGTACCGACAATCCAGAAACATCGAAACATAATTGTTTTCTCGTTATATCAATAAAGGGAAACAAGAGTGAGGATTCTTGTAAGACCAAATAAAGATAATATAGGATTATCCCGCGATGGAACAATAAATAATCTCAGCGTCCGATATAACGCTAGCTCAAATATGGTGTGAGAAAAAAAGACGTTTATATTTATATTTTTATATGCTCCAGCAACTCAACAAAGCACTTGTGTAAAGGTCTAGTGAATCTCGGGTTTCGTCGATGTTTGCCGAAGGATATCCCGGGACAAACGAGTCCGGGGCTGGCGATCCCAGGATCATGGCCGCGTTTAGGGACAACAATAGCGATGGCGGCGCCCTGATACCACGATATATATTATCTTTGTTGACACCGCATCATGTAGGTCGTTTTTTGTCACCAATTTTCTCATTGTTGTTGTAAAATAACTTTAGTCCCGGGAAATGGTGTTTCTTTTTGTAAAGTAAAAGGATTTAGGTACGGTTAAAAACGTTACGTCGGCATCATCGCCCCTTCAATCGTGTTCAAAACGTTTGTCCCTAAAAAAGGAAAATTCTGTCCAATTTTTGCTCCTTGACCTTTGACGTTTTGTGGCAACATTTTGTATCAGGTAAAAAGATAGGAAAATTATTATATTTTTCAATGTAAGCGGTACGTGAAAGGCAGATACACCTACGCACGTACCAATTGTGTGTCGCCATTTCTGGCAGCTGTAAGAACAAGGTTACATTGATCCGATCACTTAGTGTTTACTGTGAGAGATTTGCAAACATCCTTTGTGTGCGAAGCCGAGGTGATAATACTCACAACCATTTTTGGTCCCTTGCACACAATAGGGTGCACGGGGTATCACTCAATCAAATGTCCGTTTTACGACTTGAATGCAGAATGATATTATCGACATACACCTTTAAAGGCAACAAAATGGCTATTGTTAGTCGAGAAAGGAAATTCTGCTTGTATATTCTACTTTTTAAATGCCAAACTTTAGTAAGTTAATTATTTCGGTTATGAACGTCTCCTTAGAGTGCCATAAAAAGAAGTAAAATAAATTATTCCCATTTGGTAGTATCCTAAAGGTAAGTCCATGTTATTCATCATCCATTTTATTTAGTATATAATTTAATACAAATGACATAATATGTCGTAGCACCTACTGGTACATGACCATACAATTAAAGCACTTGACCCGAGCCGTACGCGCGGCCCGTATGACGCCGGGTCAATGAAGTTCGGGTCAAAATGTTTCAACCTCATTACTTGACAGCACGTTGATTCATTATGGAATTACGTTTTAATTTTATTACTTCGACACTCCATGAAATTAATTGTTCGTTAAAAAGAAAGAAAAGTTTAAAGTTTTTAGTAGTCTGTCAGAAAAAAAACACCAAGATAATCGCCAACGGCGTGTTTTAGCAGAAAATATACAAAAATGAATAAATCAGACTCCAACAAAATCCTAACCTAACATAATTTTATTCTATTTACCTTTGAAATCTTTTCATGCGAACGTTTTTGATTTAAGAGATTTATATCTTCTATCAACGTTCTATTTTATGTAGTTGTTATAGGTACATATCTTGATTTTGTCAATATCAGAATTCGTTGTATATTAATGAGTCTCCTTTGTCTGTTTCAGGTACTGTTTATTATCTTAAGTCCGTAACGCACGGGTGAGGTACAGAACATATTTCACCTCAACGCTCCGTTGCCCGCTGGCCCTTCTGGAGCACCCTCCCAAAATTTCATTCATAAAAGATTTTCGTATTATTCAGCAACGTATTCACAAAGTTATGCCCCATAAAGAAATGAAGAAGAATATTCTATGTTTGTACTGAAAAAATGAGTATTTTGTGAGTTGTAGATCACAACAGCGGTCTCCTCCCTAGAGTCAGAGAAATATTAAAATATCTGTACTTAGGGGACGAAAACATACGATGTAAGAAAAGATGAGGCGAGCTCAATTTTGTCGATTCGATGTCCCCAATTCGTTTGCTGAATTCTTAATGGCGCCTTGGGGTCGGCTTCGGTAGGTAATCGCGACACTTTAGTATTTAATCCGCGTTTGCCACGCGCCCCACTGTACGGCCGTATAACTTGAATTTAATTGAGAACCATTTTACCAATTCTATTTAAATTAATTAAGTTTTTTTGCAATTGGCCAAGTTGGGACCTACTTACGCCATTTCTAAGGTTTCTTTGGAACTTATGCGTTTGCTAATCTTTTAATTACTTTTTCCAATAAGTATGTCAGAGGGGTGGGCTTTTTTAGAAAAAGGAAAACTTTATTCCGTACTCACAGTAGATTATAATTATTTATTTTATAAAACAAAATACGTGATAATATTCATGGAAGATTATTTTCAATATCACTCAATCAACATATAGCTCACGGAATAAATAATATATCAGCGATTTCATCGTGTTTCTGCGAAATAATATTCAAATCCCAGGCTTACATATTTATGAAAATTATTTGTATTGAAGTAACAAAAGTGCTCGATTCAGTTCAAATGAGTATAATCCAGCTTAATTGTGGATTACTATTGTTGATTAATGTCATTTGTTTTGTGAGGATAACATTTTGGGAAAATATCACAAACAATCTATTGGTAAATAACAATGATTCAATCCATACTTATGTTTTTGATGGTACGGCTTGTATTAACTGTTATTACAATATCGGTTATTCGTGTTAATTAGCCAGCTTCGATATTATTGGCTTGTCCATGTTGTCTGCGCTTAGTTTTCATCAGATATTATGCTGGACCTATAGAACCCATAACGATTAGAAATATAAAGAATTTATTTGCCAATAATGTAGGTATAGATGATGGTTATTTGGTTGAGCGTCCCGATACATTTTGCCTTACGATTACCGAATGTGAATTCAGATCCCTGAACACCTGATAAAAAATATTCGGTCGTAAATTATTCTGTTTAACTGCAGACTGCATTTTCACTCACGTTCGGTTACCTGTTACAAACAATGCTTCTCTCATTTCCCTCAGATGTCTGCTCTGTGTTGCTTTTATCGAAGAAAATGCAAATCGTATTGATCCCATTTGAAATCAGCTCAACCTGTACAGAAAAGCGTGCGTACTTAAGTAAATTTTAAATTCTGCCGCATAAATCGCCACCTACTCGCCGGTTTACCGTCCGTTCTAATTCCCGACGCCCCGTATAATTGATCTACATCGTCTCCACGAGATAATTTCGTTCCGACTCGATCCCGTCCTATCGCTTGTCACTGTTTTATTACCTACCCTCTGAGTGCGGATTGCGGGAGCTCGCGGAAATGTCATCGCATTACACACTTCAATCTGTTGAGTCGACTTAGAGACGCTTTGGAATAGAATACCTGTGTTAAGTTGGGGATTTTAAATTGCTATAAGATCGTGTACGGGATTTATATTTTTAAGAGAAAAGATCCCCGAGATCCTTATTGTGATTCGATATGAGCCGAGATTGAAATAAGACCATATTTTAATCTCGGCTCGTAAGGAAACATTGACATCAAACTTTTACGTGCCGTCAAGTGCACTATATCATTCGTAGCTTTCACAACAACATCAGGTATAACCAGCCATATACTATGAATACAGACATTTTAAGTGTACAAGAATATTTAAACATCGTATTATTTTAAGCATTAAATACACAGTCATCAACCGCAGTGTCTATTGACTCCCTTCTCAGCACACAACAACATGTGGGTACCATTTAACATGTTCTGAGAATACAATTAGTATTTCATTTGGAGCTGCGCGAAGATTACAAGACGAGTGGGAGTACTTACTACAATATATTGCTTCTGTACGTGAAGATTTATATACACACGCTCAAACATAACACTCAGTGTGTAGAGAACAAAATGGAGTCTTCGCGTGACTGCGTATATAGCCGCCACTCTTTAGACTACGATGATCGACCGACGGCTAGACTCGAGCCCAGAATTGTACACTCAAATTAACTTACACAAAGAATTTACGACTCTAAGTATTGACTACATAAAACTAAGGACGATAACGATGACAATGTACCAGTAATAAAGGCAGAGGTTGAGTCTTAAAGCGGGGAACGAAACGACTGTCGTTGAACAGCCTCCACTACGCCTAATTGGTCTTACGATTACTACCCTCGCACCAGGCATTTTAAACAAAAAGCAGTTTAAAATACGCTAGCGTAAGGTCTGTATTATAAAAAAGCGTGTTAAAATAAAAGCCTCCTGGAGAGCCGTCCGCCCTTTTTCCACGTGCTCGTTGTCAGTGTAATTGATCGTCTCTGGCGCTGCGAGATAATTCCGCTGTGACGTGATCCGCATTGTTGTGACCGTTTTATTACGCCCTCACTGCTTCCGAGATGCATGGGAAATGCAAAACAAACCGACGTTAATTGGACTAGATATGACTCAATATACCGCAGCTGAGTCCCTTGCGACATTTTTTGGATGTGCGAATATAAAGAAGAAATTTTCACGCGCTTGACAACTTTGTATGCCACACGAAACCCTCATTTACATAAATTATTCGGAGATCACATGAGTGATGGTGGGATTATCAGGAGGGAAACCACATATTTATAAATCAGTACTTACCGTAATGACCAAGATACGAACTTTTTTGGCAACATTATGAATTTTTCCTTAAGTCCAAAGTTTAAAGCCAAGAAGTATGATAAATGTTTCACTGAGTGATTTACATTTAAAGACCTTCACACAAGAACTCATAATCTTTATTAAATTCTAACATTGTAATAGCTTTGTGTGTAGCTAACTTGTTGCTAGCTTATAAGTTCCAATCAGCCATATTAATCATTTCGTGGATCATTGCTTAAACCCTTTGAGGCTTCCTTTATTTCAGTAACACGAGCAGAAACAATTGTCTTTGAGGCTGAATACAAAGTTCCTCCGATTGAATTAATTCAATTGCTCTGTTTCATCTCGAGTAACAAATGTTAAGTTGAACATTGTACACGGCTCTCGTACTTCTTAGTTTGCCAACCTTGATCAACTACCTTCAAACAAGATTGTTGTAGGCTTCTTTTAACATATAAGAGTTCCAATAATATTACTACTAGGTGCTTTGAAATGTAATAAAACAAACTTTATTTCCATTTCAAACTCAAATACTAAATCTGAAACCGAATGAAGCCTTTTCTAGATCCGTATTTTAACAAAACAAATTGTTCTGTAGTCATCTGTAGTTTTGTATAATTTCCAGTTGGACTATAAAATAATTATTAAATATTTACTGGCATCATGTGCGTAACGTAGCGTGCAACCTTTTTTTTGCAAATCTCGCCAATACAGGACGTGTTGGGGTCGCGCGGTGGTTTCCATAAATTATTACAGCGGAGGTTTATCCGAGATAAAATTAAATTCACCAAACGCTCACCCGACGGAATTACACCCGCTAAATTACCGGTCATTGTGGCACCGACCCGTTGTTGCTCCCTCGATTATTCCCGATGACGATTGTCACACCAAATATTGATATAGATTTGCACTTCATTTCACCCCCAATTCGTTTGTTTTCGTTTCATCACATTCTGATAACAAACATGCCACTGAAATATGAAATCTCCCCGCTCTACATCACAGCAAAATATAACACAAATATTTTGAATGCTAACATTCCACCGACTGTAGATTAAAATATAGTTTTGTTAGCAAAATATTGTTCTGTTATATTTGAGAATGTAGATTTGTATTTGGCTCCCGGCTATGCAGCATGTTACGTACGATGCTTATCTAACTTTTCTAAAACTGACACTTGTCTAGATAATAAATTCACTGGAAATTGAGTTAAAATGGAAACCCCGGTGTGCTTTTAGCCGAAATTCAGCGCCAATAAGTCGATCAAAAACATCTGACCGTAAAATCCACTAAATTACATTAGGAAGAAAAGTAAAAGCTCTTCCATAAGGCTGAACTTAAAGTCATTTCAACTTAAAAGAACAAACTTGAATATAATTTGTATTTGAGTCAGTTCGCCTCAGTTCACATCGCGTCGGCGTCGGTTCCCAACTTTGTAACTGTGTAGCAATTATAATAATGGGTTACACATAAAGTAAATTGGGTGGAAGTTCATTCGATTGTTAGTACAAATGTGTTCTACATCGGAACAGTATGCGACCCACATTATTGCTTTAGAGGTGATCACACAAGATTGTGGAAGTTTTATTTTGTTTACTTAGTAGGTAAATGACGTTTCCTATTTGGATGCAAGCAACCGTTGGGTGAATCTTTCAATATAAGCAATCGTAATAGATATATTGAAGAAATATTCGTTCTTACAGTTACAGATATGGATAATGAACCACTTAAGAATTGAATCGTTCAAAAGACTACATGGCATTCGGTCTGTTATGATTTCTACGTTTTCATCGGAACTTGACAACGTTCAACGCACAAGGGAATTATTATTTATGACTACAACACCTGCGACAGGACGTGGAAAGTTTCCTTAAAAGTCTCACTCGGCTGGCCTGGGGTAATGGGGGGAATAAGTCTACGTTCCTCGCGCCTAATTTGGCAACCCGAGGCGCGGAATTTATAGGGGTGGGGCCTCTACAGCTTGAAATATTCGAAGGCTCCACTCGACCGTGAGTTATGAATGAATCCCGTTAAAGAACCCGGAAAATTTCTAACGGCACGCGTAACGGTTGTGACATGGTACGGGATCACTCCCAGTCTTATTACCGATATTGTCTCTATTTTATATTAAAGCGTAATTTTATGACGTAAAAACGTATTTTCCTCCTTCTTATAAATTAGGTTTAGCTCTCCTTGAAGGTAATTGAGCTCATGAATGTTTAATTTACGCAAATGTGTATGTGGGCGTGAGCTCAAAATTGACGAAACAATGTGTTCTAGAGAAGCTAGTTTACTTTGCAAAGATTGTGGCATAACTGGAAATTGCAGTAAGAAGGCGAAAGCAAACAATCAGCGCTAGCGAATGGAAATATAAAAATAAAAGGATGAGCTTTAATGGGCACTACATCGGTAACAGCCGCACGACGCGGCGGCGGTCCGCATTCAAATCTGTTTGATTTATGCGAAGTAATCGCTTCGCCGCTCCTGCCTGATGGGAAACTGGAGAAAATGGCAGACTATATTATTTATGAGGGCTAGACTGCGTTTAGTCCGTTGGTCAAACAACATGCAAGAATAATAAATGAGCGCGGGAGCACACAAACTGAATACAAGGTACTTGAATTAAGGTTGGACCCGACATCGAATTTTGAACAGCAAATTTAGATCGAATAAAAAAATGTAGAAGATGGAGTGTTACTGTGGACACAATAAACTGCGGCTACAAATTACCGGTGCCATTGTTGCAACGAAACAGTCAGCTCGCTCGTCTGCGGCTCTTAGCTCTCATACTTACGGAACAAGCTCGCTTGTGTCCTTTATTTAAGTTCTGATTCAACAACCATTTCTTTTATTAATTGTGCCGGGGTCGTAAAGTTTCAAGACGAAAGTTGACGAACGACCAACTTGTTCGCAGTTAGTGTCAACTTAATAACTGAAGTTGGTTAAAAATATGTTCGGCCGTGGTCTCCGAGCCGCTGTTATTATAATGGAGGAACACTAAACTACCTTAATACTTTTACGTGAAACTTCAAATTGAATTTCCAGTTGTGTGAATATTTCAGGAGCCCAATGTTGACTTTAAAACATTGTTCCCTCGGTCCGCACATAACATTTACAATGTAAACATGTGGTTTCACTTTTACATAAAGTTTCGAACAAATTAATTATAACGTAGATATGTTGAAGTTTAATTGTTATTTAAACTGAGAATATTTTCGGGGTATTGTTACTGTTTTGTCTTTTATCTAAAGGCCTTCTGGAGTTTTAGAAAGTATAACAACAATAGAGTTTAGTTTTAGATTTTTGAGACAAAAGTCTCAAAAATTGAGGTTAAATTGTTATTTATTTCGTAGAACCACTTATACCTACCCTACTCATAGTTTAACACAGTTTAGGTTAAAGGATTCTGCCCACTACGGCGTACTATGACCGTGCTATGAACGAATCGAGTATAAACTGTTATTTGTATTGAAAAGTAACTATGCCCACTTGAACATTTGTCTCCGACCAACATACATACAACCTACTCTCGAACGCTTCGTCTCTCTTCGTCTATCTGCAAACCTGCGCGAGAGAGACGGACAGTTCCGAATATACGGACGAAGCGTTAGGGAGTAGGGCCACGTTCATAGCATGATCATGGTATGGTACGGTGCAGTAGGCAGACTCCATTGATTGTACCAGCTCAACATGTAGAAGTTTACAAATCTACGAGATAAAGTAACAGGTTAAACAGAATCATTGAAACTACTCGCTAGTAATTTGTAGGTGTTCACGTGATGTGCCCGATGTTACTCGTACATTCTCCCTCTAAAACAACTTTACAAAGATTATCTATAGAAAATCGAGTCACGTATCGCCTTTGCAGGCGTGAAGGTACTTGTTCGCGATTGGGTGAAGATCCATCGACAAGATAGATACATACATTGAAAACAAAAATTGAAATAGATTAACTTTCATAGAATTTGTACGTGATCAATATTTTTTTGGCCTATTGTTCGTAACACAAAAGCGAGTCTTTTAATTATTTTTAATTTTTCCAGGGGTCTTACTCGTATCTTAGGAAAACTTCTACATGTAAAAGGATAAACAGTATTTCATGTTTTAATCCAATTAATTTTCGGTTTGTATGCCAAATTCCATTAAAATCTAGACAGCCGTTTATGCGTGATGTGACAAACATACAAATATCTTCACGTTCAATTCATATAAGTGAGATGGGATTTGAAACTCCCAAGAGTTGTGACATAATTTGGCAGGAGCCTAATACAGCAGAGGACCCCTGGCTTAGTCGATTGATTGATTAATTATTTTTTGTGTAATAGAACAATGTTCACTGAAGGATTTCAATCTGTTAAGTGACATCTAACTCAGAAGATTGAAATCCTTTGTAATTGGGGTGAGACAGTTTCTATTGGTTTAATGAATAGATTAAGTTGCCTGATTGAGAACCACGAACTAAGGAGGTGATTCCACTTTACGATTCTATTCAAAGTAGAAAACCGTAAACGTTTAAATACCATCCCTTCATTTCTACAAACACTTTTTTACTTCATTTGCAACATTACCTTTACGTTTACATTCAAAGGCCATTCCCACGAGCCATTCGGCAATCAAGTAAAAAATCGCCAAAGCTCTGCATTCCCAGTGAAGGTGAACCATCGCATTAATTACCGAAGCCCGATAGAGGTGTCTACACCAACACTTTAGTTGCTCCATCAATAAAACAAGCGAGAAGCGCACAGGGCAGGCACACGCCAGCTAATTTTCATACTAAACGAACGGGTGCATTATTAAAATCTGCCGTGACGTGACAACCCTCTCGACCTGGGCGAGCATTTAAACTTGACTCGGTAACTGAGCTGTTAAGTATTTAAGGTGTTTGCTTCAGTGGGGTACTAGTTTATGGTAGCTTGCACCGTAAGCGCAGTGCCGTAATGGCGTAAATTGTGTACTACACAATGTTGGACTCGTTATAACTTGTAATTTAGATACTTGGTGTTGGTAAGTGGTTTTCTACTAACCTATGTTGGGTGCTAATAATACTCTTGTGTTCTTAAATTGATATTTTAAGCGATAAAAATATCTAATTCACAATGAGATGACCAAACGGTAAATTCATAGTCAAATCTTCGTAGACTTATTTTCAAAATTATCATTTGAACGTCATGAGAAATTTTAAGCTCCTCCAAACATAGTTCCATATCCATAATATTCCGAAACAACTTACAAACAACAATTTAACACTTAGTTAAAAGCTTTCCCAGTCTGACTCAAGAGTGGGTGAAACAATACATTCTTCTTGCGACTCTCGCAACTTTGAAACAACTGCCTTTACCCCTGACATGTTTGTGCCATCCATCTAGGAGCCGTATTTTCATACTGGCTGAGAGCAGGTGTCAAAACTAAAGGACGTTAGGCTAATGTATGCAGATTGCATCTTTCGCTACTCCGGGCAGGTTGGCTGCGCTACTCTGTACACTACATGCATTACCGCATTAGCTTACGGTACTATATTTAATGCTCCATTGCGGTGGTTTTGTTTCTTTTTGCACCTGCCTAATTACTTGCTTTTAGGATTTGCATAATTTAGGAAGGGTAATGGCGATCATTTATTTTGTTTTGATTATCCTGGAGCTGTTTATAAACTCCGCCTTTCGAACATAATTTACTCTTCTGGTACTTTATCCTCAGCATTTTGGATCAAAATGGACCAGGGACCAAATCACTAACTTTCTCTCTACATTCCTTACTCGGCGGAATTCAAGTCAAATCTCAACTCAGTTAACATTAACTATTAGCAAACAATAAGGTGAAATAATTTCCCAACCGTCAGTCATCGCGGCTGTACGCACAGAATCCACAATAACTTGCGTCTTCTGTCAAAAATACACAAGTTGGCAACTCACAAACATGTTATGAATATTAGAAAACATGGCGCGTTCATGTAAATAGGGTACATAAGCTAGACACCACGACATTCAAAACAATGTTACAAAATTTAATTAATTGTATAATTTCTCGTTCAACATACGTTTGCATATAACTACCGTCTCGCAAAGACATTGTATTAATTAAATTCTGGATTCGTACGCTGTGACAATAACATTAACGTTAATATTTTTGACCTAGCTGGAAATTCTATTTGCAGTCCTGGTGGACCGTTTTTTACCGAATTTGAAATGAATGTGCAAGTTGATACAAGTTACCCAAAGTCAAATGGAAAAATAACAGTAGAAATGATTCAATTTTGTACCGATGATTGTATGGAAATGAAAACCTCTGTCTAATCATAAATACTCGTATTTCAATTAGACAGAATCTTTCAACGTTTCCTCTTTAACACCACCTTTGCAAAAACACCGTACGTACCTTAGTCTACAAAAATAATTATGCAAACAATAAAAATGAATGTACAACAATGCGAGCAGCCAGACAGGAACTCTCGTGCATCCTGAATGTCTCATTATGGACTGACAATAAGACGACACATAACACCCTCTACGATCATATGTTGCTACTTAATTATTTCGTGCTCATTCTGTTTGAAGCTTAATTATTTAGGGGCTTAGGTTGACTTTTAATTAATACTACTTTCCGACCGTTATGTTCCGAACATTTAAAGGTCACTTTCTATTTTCGCTTTGAGGTTATTGGAAGCAATCACACGTCTTAAAGCCCTTATATCTACATTTTCATGTGTGTACCCTTACATCTTATTAGATAAGTATGTTTTTATCATATTAAGAATATCCTTCCCACTTCTTGGTTAGTGCCTAACCTGGGCTCAGAGGCTTTATGCCGCCCATGGGCCTATGACTTAGCTTTACATGCCGACGGGAAATATCTCTCAGGCATGTTGGTTTCCTTCCCACTGATGGAATTTAACGAGAACTATAAAATAAAATAAAAGTTTTTAATTTTAAAATTTACCACTCTAGCAACGCCGAAACAAAGCTGATTAAAACCCAAAATGAAGTAATACTATGGATATAACAGCTTTCATATTAAACTTTTCGTCATACAAACAGGCGGATCGCAAACACAATTTACATTGACACTGTCAGTGATCACAGCTTCTGATTTTAATTGACTGGATATCAATTTAATTGAGTTTTATCTTGTTCGTGTTATTACATTACCTTTGCACGCCATATTTAAATTATAACGTTGTTTTTAAATGACGTCATTATGAAAATGAGTTTTAATGAACATTTCTCTCGTCCGTTTCGTGCTCAGTACGTTAATGACTGTTTCTACCTTTTCGTTTATTTTCAATACTGTTACTTCATTGGCTGCACTAGTACTTGGTGGAACGCTTTGGTTATGTCCGCTGCCACTTCTATCTAGTCTTGTGTTTTACGACCTAGTCTCGAAAGTAATTGCTACTGAAATTCTCATTTTTGAACCAAAATTATTATTTAGAAATGGCAAATTCGTATTATGTTGGCTCTCTAACTATCCACTTGAAGCATGAATTAAGATAATATGGGGGAAAAAAACCCTTTTCTAAGCTAGATGTATGCTTTAATCACTCATCATCAGCCTATAATGTTCCCACTGCTGGGACACGGCCTCGTCTCAATGAGACGGAATGGGCTATAATCCACCACGCGGGCCCAGTGCGGATTGGAATTTTTGGTTCTAGGACATGCCGGTTTCCTCACGATGTTTTCCTTCACCGTGTTGAGAGCAGTGTTGATGAAATAAATTACTGGGTTTGAACCCACGACTTACTGTTCGAGAATCACTAGCTCACACTTAATAATATGTCTTTATTAATGATCACTCTATTGTTATAGTTTTCAATTAGGAGTTCTAACGTTTACTATCTTTGGAGTAATTGCCTCAATATTTCTCTCACCTATACGTGAAACGTCTCGTCGTAAAAAAGGTATGAAAATAACATACGCTCCTAAGAAATTGCGTCTCGATTGAAGTTCCTTTCTTAAATATTAATAAAAGCGCCAGAGCACTTTTGAGACACTTTCGAGAGTAGAGACGGCGCGATGCATATTTAAAACAAAGGAGTTGAGGGGGATCTGCCCACAGTGTCCCTCAATACGTATAAGGTGTAAATGGCGCAAAGCCTGTTTTTAAATTAACATTTGAGTTCATTGCTTACGAGGTAAAGTTGGTGTGCCATATAGGCGGTTCATTACAAGAACCTTACCTACATTTGTCCATACTTTTTGAAATCAATATTTTAATTTTCAGAGTCATGAACTCTTGATAAATACAAGTTTATTGAAAGTCAGTATAAACTAACTCTGTCTCAAGTTTCAGTTCACCAGATATATTTTCCGTGCAAAATCGTACCTTAAATCCTAAATACCACGTCAGGCAGAGTCACACAAACTAAACTAACACGATAACTTACAGATTTAAATCGTGGTGTAATCCTCGTGACGTGCGAGGTCCACACGATAGTAGAAAACAGAGCTCGTAGCAATTTATCTCAAGATAAATCCGACCACGCGTAAGACACCTGTCAGATGGCGGGACGGGCGCCGTCTTGTCTCGTCTCGGCGAACAGCTCGGGTATTAGCTCTCGGGGTAAATTAGAATATTTCCAACATAAATAAAACGATAATTAACGTTTAAACAAACCGAGTTGTTGGGATAAATTTTGTCAAGTTGTCGTCTTGTGACTTTATACCTTGTTTGCAGTACCTACGGCCTGTGGTTCTGATGTTTTAATAAGAAATGACGCTTTGATCAGGATATTGAAAATAAGTTATTTGTTTTGAAGACATTGTTTATTTCTTGTCCTTGGTTCGGTTCTATTAGGAAACGTCGTTTCTCCTATTTTTTGTTTATCCCGCGTCAAAAAAAACCTGTTGTTTTCTTTTTTAATCTTTCAGTCCACAGTCGCACAAACCCATAACACTTTCTTTCGAATCTTTGTGGAAGTTTCTGGGTTTAAAAAGGCACTCGACGATAACAACTCACCTACATTCAAGTATTAAGCACACGTATTCTCCCTTCGGGGACACGACATACGAAGAAGCAATAAATGAATCCTTGACGCTACTTACACGGAATAACGATTTGTTGATCAATTGTTAAACGTGGTAGCGAAGAAACATCAAAAGCTTTTCACTTGAAGTCAGTGTATTCACCATACGCGCGGATCATGAATCTTGTCTCATTACCTGACTCAGATCCAATTTGCAGAATTTAAGATTGTGCAAATATATTAATTTAGCGAAACCATTGCGCTGTTGTGTGTCTCATTTGTACAAAGGATAGCAGAACGCCCGCGCCAGTGCGCCGACTCGGGCGTTGCAATTTGTCCCGAGATAAATTCAGCCGTAGACAGATGTCGACCTCTCGCTTTTTATTAATACCATGCTGTTGTTTCTTGTAATACTCAACGGTGTACTATTTAAATTATAATTATTTCGTCTTTTTATTTCTCAGGCAATGTCTGAGATTGAGAGAGATTCTGATTAGATTATTATCAGCATTTGTATTCACAATAAACTTCGCGCAAACTTAACACTTTCATTCTCAGCAGTTTGCGGTTTGTTACAGAAACACTCATTTCAACACAAACACCGTCAGTAATCGCCATGTCGGTTTCCAAAATAGCTTTACAACCATTTTCTAACACTTCAAAGGAGGTCATTAAATGTCGTGGGACGTTCATATAAATTTCGATTTCCGAGACGTGCGCCGTTTGCGACTGCCACCTGGCAACTGTCAACATGAACTGCCAATTTGAAATTCGGCCGCCTAATTGGCCGACAGCTCGTTCCAAATATAAATATTAAAGGTCGAAAACGGATATCGCGTAACGAGGTGGACGAGGGATGCTAGGAAGGGTCGCAGCGCGAGTGCCTTCTGGCCGCGTGCTTTTGCATGCCGGGGTCAGCCGTGCGTCAACTGGAACATTCGTATGCAAACAATCGCTGAATTTAAAACCCTTTGAATTTTATTCAGGAACAAATTGAACTAAAGTGTATTTTATGGTTCCGAATATGAACTTGTCATCGCCTTAATAGACACACTTGATGATCTCTATATTGACTGCATCAGAGAGCGGGGTTCGCGTGGCTGAGTTTTGGGCTAAACACATTTGAACTTTTTGCCATCGATACGATAAGAAGAAGATTAGACAGAGGTCATTATCCGACTACGAACTTACTGGTTTCTTACGTTTCGCCGCTTTATCAAACAAATTCCGCCATCAATATTCACATTCACTAGAAAACAATACACATGTTCGAGTTCCTCTTTAACTTTATGTAAAACAATCGCGTCGACTTAAGGACAAACCTTTCGTGGATCCCTCAAATTACGTAGCATATGGTAGCGTGATATTTCACATAGGCCGGGGTCCGAATAGGTAACCTTTCCGATTCACTGCGACCACCGCTCGTAAAATAGGGGGTGGTATTCTCCAAGTCATGAATACGTTAGTTCGTTGGGGCGGGCTGGTTTAATAGTTAAATAGGCGAGCTAGAGAGAAAGGGGTACGTAGTTACGTATGCCTAAGTCGCCCCCTGTCGAGGGAGGTTAGCAGAAAAACGAAAATAATCGTCTTTTGTTGGTATCTTTTATTAGATACTAAATACAACAATAGGTTTATGAGCTCAATAAGAACGCCGCCGGTAAATCTGCCTGGTCTTTAATAAACGTATTTATGACCGAAAAGTTACAATACATATTAGACACGATTGTCCAAATATTTCTAAAACAACTAATGCTCAAACAACGTGCCAAATATACATGAAATCTTATACGTAATCAAAATTTACGTCGATATGAACTAATTGTAAACACTCGTAACCAAGAGATCGGAATGCGTGAGTGGCATCCGCAAACAAACCCTTTTGGGAGCAGTTTGCTATCGAAATTCTATTTGCGAGGGCAGAGCGGGATACACACCCGCACCCGATGAAGATTCCCAACTCCTGCTCAAATATTGTATGCTAAAGCAGCGATTTGAATGCCGCGAGTACTGCCGAGCAGATCGCGCAGTGTTTGCTATGGACATCTTGGGAAAACCCTCACCAACTACCACTACGTACTCCTACTATTAACTTTTATACAAAGAGGGCGGATTTCTTGCGTCTCTACCCCCGGTGTTAATACTAAACGAGATTCCCTAAAATATAGGTACGCACGTTTTCTGCCGTACTTTTTTACGCTAAACCGCCCGTTACATACGTTTTACGAGTACATTACTGTTTACGTGTCAATAAATATAGTTCGTGCTATACAGGATGAGGTCACCGACGCTAAAACTTTAACTACGTATTCAGTACATCATTCTGAACCCGATCGATAATTTAAAAAAAAAAAACAGCTTCATCAGCACCTTGTATAGACTAGGTTGTAAGCATGAAATACGAAATTCACAGATTTTAAAAACATACTGCTCTGTTCTGAGACCATGCTCTGTTCAAATAAAGAATAAATGAAGAAATGATAAGACAATAATCAAAGTATCAACAATAAACTTTCACGGTGCACGGCTCAGCGAAGAATCTATTTCGCTGCAATGGACAAGACAAAAGTACATCCTAACAATAGAGACATCGAGACAGATAAAGTTCAAAGTGAAGTCGAGTTGAAAAGAGAGGAGCCTATCCTTAATACTAAAGCTGAAATGAGCGAGTAACAGGGAATGAGAGAGGCTTATAAAGGAGTTTAGAGTGTTGCAGAGAGCAGTAGAGTGCGCTATACACGCGTTTGACACACCGCCACTTATATCGTACCTAGTCAACCGTTGTTTTCAACGATTAATGAACTTTTGTTACCTGCAAATCTTCGAACATCTATTGATGATCTTTTGTTGTATCCTTGTCCGTTATTTGTACGGTTGTAGACAAATGCCATTACGATTGTAATAGACCAAAAAAATCTGCAAAATCCACTTACGTTGGAATAAAGTAAACAAAACGTAAAGTTATGCTAAACAAAGTAAATAAACGGTATAAAGAGCCAAGGAAAACAACACAAAATCCAATAAAAACTCGTTGGCCAAGTGGACTCGTAATATACGCTTTTTATTAAACTTTTTAAAGACTTTTCCCTTATGTAGGGAGAAATCAAATATGTACGTATCCTATGCACATAACCACATACAGAGATTTTCATTTGAGAGTTTTATGACGTGGCTTTGACTGCAAATTCCGCAGTTTTATTTATATTTTCATCCCAAAGACTTAGTTTGAAATAAGCGCTCAACTAATTATTAATTTGTTGTTATGACGAGTTTTTAATGAAAAATATTGCGTTCCACGAATTTCGGGATTAATTATCTCAGTTTATATAAGCTTAAAATTTTAACTGCTCTGGAGATATGACTGATTCCAGAAAAAACATAATGGTTCAGCTGCTATAAAATCAATAACCATTCAGTAAATTGTTTCACTGAAAAGCCGTTAACACTCATTGGTCGAAAATGTCGTAGTAGCCAGAAACATCTAACAAGCGTAATGGCATTTCCTCATGACGTGTACGCATTCAAATTCCGATATGATGACAACGCTATACATTTCTGTCTTTGGACGATTAATTCATTACAACCCACAATGCACGGTATTGCATTATTAAGAGACAAAGTATAAATAAATATATATATAGGTATGTTGCACCGATATTAGAAGGCATACCAATGGGTAGGTAAGACAGTTTAGTCTGACTCCATAATTTTCCCGAAGATGGTTTGCAGTCCCATGGAGTAAGGGGCTAACTTATGCCATTTATCGGGTGCAATTCCAAACTTCGGGCTTCTAATAACATTTTTTTTTACCGAATAACACAATAAAACTGCCCGACTTGGGAATTAAACTGAGGTCTTCTCGCCCTATTTCGACCACTAGATCTGTAAGGAAGTATTGTTTCTAAAGTTTAAGGTAAAATTGAATACTATGTTATAGAAACTAAATATAGAACAGCACAATAAATACAGTTTCAAGCGTTGTTAGCGCAGCCAGTGTTAATTACCCAGTGAGATTTAGAGTCTTCGTGGAGGTTATGTATCTCCCGTTATCTGCTTAATTGCCTTACAAACTGTTTTAATGTAATTACGTGTTACAAATATTTGTCACCTCTAGTTTAAATAACATGCGGTTTGTGTTTTAGTTATGAGTTTGTTCATTGGAATCATTTCATTTAAACTTGCCTATTGTTATAGAAACGTTTATATTTAGAATGAAAATAAATGCAGTCTATTTTAAGAAAAGTTTAGATATTCCAATGAAACTTGAACTTGAACTTGAAGAAAAAGGTAACGGTGATGTAGTTGCTGAAATAAATACATATAATAGTTGAAATAAATCCATTGTACCGAGCGTCGTTCGCATAAACAGCACCCAGTTTCTCGTCGACACGCAGACGAATCGAGTGCCAACACTAAACATTCGTTACCTGAAAACCTACTTAAAACAAATACAGTTACAGTTCCTTTAACGCGTGTATAGGACACAAGAATCCCGCAAGGCAGAGCCCATCTCGTGTGAATGATGCCGAGTGCGCCGCGCCGCGTTGTTAAAACTGAAGTCGTGTTGAGTCGCGCGCGCTAATTGTGCTTCTAGGTGGGGGCCTCCCCCCACTCTGCCTAGTGCTCTACACTTCTTGTTTCGGAGACTTATTGTACGGAGAGAAAAACTTTACAACTGTTGACATTGAGCTTATGCTCTGTAAGGTCCGCGTGTACAGGGAACAGTATTTTTAATTGTGTTTTATTTGTTAGTTTCTTGCCCTCACCTCATTAGTGGGAGTGTTTAGCTATTTTGAGGAGAGATCTAAAAAACAAAACCCTGAAATCTCTTCATATGTCTTCCGTACTTATCAAAGTGAAAATCATCACAAAGTCGTTCATCACATTAATTCGACATTACCAAAAGCTCATCTATCTATTTGCCAAATTTTAGAAATATCTAGGCCGCATGACGAAATTTACGTAATCTATCAATAAGTTCCTTAATGATCACAAATAGCTGCTAATAAGACTTTTTGTGTCCCAAAATGTTGCCAGCAAAACTAATAAATGCCGGACAAGTATTGCTAGTTTAATCGCAGCTGCACGAAACGCGGGCGACAAAACCAACCTCGGATCCGAACCACAACAACCGTGCCGAAGTTTAATTCAATCGGTGTGCCCCAGTGAGTGTTGGGGGGGTGCCAGGCTGAGAGGTGCGGGGGTGGGTGCCGGGGTGCGTGCGGGGCGGGGGAGGAGTACTCGCGAGGCGGTGTTAATTACTACTCATGTGGCAGGCCACATATCGCGAACTTTGGCGCCCAACGTGGGGCCCCTGCCACCGTATTTATCTTTTAATGTCAGCTGAGGGGGCTTGTTTAATCTTGTTTGTTAACAATGTGGGATCATAGAAAAAGTTTTATTTCATTACTATATTCGTTTTGGCATACTTGATTTGATTAAATTATGAACAATTCCAGAAATTATCACATGGAGTTTGACCTTTTTACGACTGTATCGATACGATAAAAAGACCGCCAAATGTACTTAATAAAGTCATGTAAGCCATTTATATACCATGCCATGAAAAGCTTTGCCTATTTACATTTAGATAAAAAAATATATAATCAAGGAAAAATTCGATATTAAACACGTTCACGTTTTCAATCAAATATTCCAGTCGTATTCCGCGTGCTTGCGTCGGATACCTCAAACATTCCCGTCCCTTGTTAGAAGACAGCGAGTCCCGAGACATCTCTAGGAACGCAGCCCTCTTTCCACGACGCTTTCTCATGTAAATTTTAGAGATTTCCTCCCCAAATTCGATATAAGTTAAACGGTACCAGAGAGCTTACTTGCCCCTTATATGTCAACGCTAACATTTGACAGAATTTTCTTCGACGGCGTCTGGAGCTCGTAAAATATGACTTAATCGTTTTCCTACTTCCATTATACCGGGGAAGAGAAGATAAGTACCCATACTAAATGGAACTAAATTTCATCGCATTTGCAGCAGTTGTCTTTCTGTTGTTTAAAGTTGCCTTGCTGAGAAATTCGCAACATCCCCAAGGTTAAGCATACATACAAATTAATTTGGATAGGAATACAATAGTGCTTAACCGTAACAGTAACTGAAACTAACCGTTTTCTGCATCACATAATTTGGCGCCCAACAGATGCTGTCCCAGTTGGGCACCAAAAATATAAATAAGTTTTTTTTTTGTTCACGAAAATAAAACATATAATGGTTAACATAAAATGGGTGGTTTGAAAATTGAAACATTTATAGGCTGTAGGCGAATCGATATCGAGCAGAGCGCCTCCGTGGGTCCATCGACATAAATTCGTATTAGTGCCACCTCAGATCGACTTTACGACGCCTCAGGCGTACTTATTGCTTGGTCTAGTTATTTACCCGACACGTTAAATGTTTAATGGAAATAAAAATAATGTTATTTAATGTGTTTGCCCGCAGAATAGTTGTTGATACCGAAATTCGAGATATATTATACTTGCTATGCTTGTGTTTTATAGCATAAAAATAATCTTAGTTGTTTAAGTTCTACTTTTAAGTGATCTTACGAACTACGAAATATCTTGCTACCAATATTCATAACCGTAGAGTTCCAAGTTCTTATTCAACGAAAATTTGTATTTACAAATAATTTTGCCGTCAAAAAGGAGACCTTTTACTTCCTGAAAGCATTTTACAGTCGTCGGAAAGTTTTTTCAAATCTATGAAGACTAGAAGTAATTGTTCGACGATTTTATCTTAAAAACATTATGAAGACCACTTAGTATGCGACAGTTTATTGATCGAAGTCACATGAGTCTAGAAACAGCCAAAGTTAATTCATCATCATCATCAGCCTATTAATGTTCCCACTGCTGGGACACAGGCCTCCTCTCTATGAGATGAAATGGGCTATAATCCACCACGCGGGCCCAGTGCGGTTTGGTACTCGTAGATGTCACATGTCTTCGAACTTTTAGTTCTAGGACATGCCGGTTTCCTCACGATGTTTTCCTTCACCGTTTTGAGAGCAGTGGTGGTGAAATAAATTACACAAAGTAATGCGCCTGGCTGGGTTCGAACCCACGACTTACTGTTCGTTAGACGGGGCCGCCACCACTGGGCCACCGCTGCTCGATAAAATGAAAATAATGGTTAAAATTCAGTAATGGATACAAGAACAATACACTCAAGAATAGGTCTCATCTCGAATCTAATTCTACATTAATTAATAAACCTTGAGTATTTTATGCTCCTTTATCTGTTTCATACAAAACTGCATAATATTGAGGTCAGTCAGTGAATAGCATTTGTGACGTAAACAAACGCATGTTATTACAGCTTGTATTATTCTAGATTAAATTGTTTGGGACTGCATCGAAGTATAAAATGCCAATATTGATATAGGGATTATTGTCTACACGCTATAAAACTGTCTGGTAAAATTTATGTCTATTACAAAAATTAATATGTTGGTAAATAAATACTACATTTAATTTAGTAATCGAGAAAGTATTCAAAGTATGGAATTACTTATCATGTCTCGAAATACAACACGAAAACAACAGTCGAATAAAATTCATAACCAGCCATACACATTTCAAAAAACATTGTGACAGACTGCCACCAAGCTATAAATAAGATTACAAACAGACACAGTACAGTAACAAATTAATATCCCTTAATTCGCCTGTCAGATTTAGGCCGTCCACTATTCAACGTTTTGGACAACAAATATGGCAAGACATCGGTCGGTGCGAAATTAAGTGAGTTTGTTAAGTGTAAACAGGGATAATCCTTGGCTTGACTATGATTAGCATATCGCGGCAGTCGGCGTTCGTTCCCGAGGGCCATCTGCAATTTAAATCAGGGACTTGGCCGGGACGGGCCGCTCCTTAGCTGCGTACTCGGAATTTGAGATTTACTACGATTGGATGATTTGGGGTTCGATTTTCTGCTTGTTTGGACTGATTGAATTCGCTCTTTAAATTGACTCATATAACTGATGTGACTCTCAATCTATTATTGAGTTGACCGCGTTCCGAGATATTTGATCAATGTATCGAAAAGACGAGGACGCCTGTCTCTTCCCACTCAATATTTTGACTTCCTTTAGCAAACATTAGGTGGAAACCGCAGTGTGCAGGGGTTATCTATCTTCGTACAAATTCTATAGTTGTGGAGATTAGAGCCATCAATCAGATGGTCTGAAGCGGTTGCCGAGATACAGCTATCGGTTTGGTGCAAGTTATGAGCAGTAGCCGGTACTGCCGGCTATAATAAAAGAGCCCTTTATGATAAACTTAATGTCTGCAAGTCAGCATTTCTAAATATAAGCCATAAAGTACGAAAAGACATAAAGAGTTTAGTACTACCACTTTTTGTAAAGGCCTTGACATGTATTATATTCTGTATTACGTATTGGTCTTGTAAGTACTAAAGAAATATCGGCAACATTTACAACAGCGATGTTTAATGAAGCCTGAAACAAAACACTTTCTTACCATTTTTCCAACTGATAACCGAATTACTCAATTTCTTGGCAAAAATAAAAATGTTTGGAATAATATATGATAGTATACGCCGTTATTTATCGACGTACATTAACTTAAATATTGTACCAGCGCATAATGCCGTGCGTCCGCAGATATACACTTGTGAAATATTGCCGTGGATGTAGACGTCGAGTGGAGGAATTTCCTCTCCCCCTTCCTCAGGAATAAAGAATTTAATCGTGGCCCTCATAGGAACTTACGGCTTTATATGCTACAAACTATACCTTGTTCCCTAGATGATTTAGAGTAATACATGTCTTATGGAATGCTGTAATGAAAATCATATTTTATGATCGGTGCAGTACCGCCGTTTTTGGTGAATTATTGTTTTCATTTTGGGCAATAAAACAGAAATTTCCTCTACTTTTCTTACTCCCTGGATATTTTCTATATTTCTCGTAGATTTTGTATGTTCTGGCTTAACGTAAACCTTCGTTAGACCGTACATCCCTTGTTTACCAAATCTGATCAAAACAAACGACTATGTACAAGATTATATTACCTTTCCATGCAAGTTGGTGAAAGCCGGTAAGACAAAAGGGATGGTATAATGCCCTCGAGCAGTGGGCTAGAAAGCCATTATTATTAATGCAATATTACCCTGTAAACCAAGACGACAATAACACGTTATTATTGTTCGGGAATCGGTTCGAAATCAGATACCTTTTTGACCTGGTATGTATCTTAGTAGCTATATAAACAAAAACAGTCATTTTTGTGGAAAAATAACTGTGGATAAAATATTCCAACTGATGCAGGACAAAATCTTCGAGAACAGTATCATGAGCCCCTTTATCAAAGAGATACACAGTGCAAGTTCCAACGCTGGATTCAATTGAGGCTGGTAAATCTAAACCGTGCAGGAAGTTGGGCCCAATCGTATCCTCACCTGCACACACATTTGAAATTCAAATAGGATGAGACAAACCCAGTTTCCTTGTAACCCTGTATGTTTATCGTTGCCAATAGTTTTCGTTAGAGAAACCCCGCAGCTCTGTCCCGGGCGTCACAAAGGGATTATTTCGCTTTGATTGTATAAACAAATATAGAATACGAAATCAAAGAAACGTTAACTTTCGCTTTATTTATGTTACCGCTGTACCTTTTCAGGTTTAGATTATATCTAAATAGGTACGTATTTGTCAATATAAAATATATTTATATTTACACAAGTAAAAAGCTTAGTGGAGTACCTACCTACTCGACGTACTTGCCTCCGCTCGTTAATTTAATAAAATGGAAAATTTTAATTGCTAGCGACCCTCTCTTTGGGGTTCCATTAAAATAATACTACCGAGCTCAAGTATGTTTCTCTTGAGGATAAAATCGCAAGAAAGTCATAAAGTTCTTGCAATGCGAGGTGTCATAATTATTTTATTAGGCATAGATATTGAAATACCTAGGTAAAATTATTGTAGCCGTACTTTTAAATATGTTTGCAGCACTTTTGGGTAATGGACATGTTCTACAAACCACAAACGACGAAACCACAATACTTTATGTAAAATAGCACATAAAACAAACCACAGTACTCCGTGTACTCGTAACTTCATCATTTAGTACAGCAGCTCAAGTGGCCACTGCGGCGGAACAAACAAGCGGGGCTTCACAGACAAAGGGCAAAACAAACAAAGTCCCCATCGTCCAGGTAATTTGAAAGGTCAACAGCGAAAAAATATCGCATCATTAGCCGTTTAAAGGTCGTTAAAGTGATATTATCCGTGCAATATAGCTTTATAATGATCGATCTATCTCGATATGGCCCTCCATTGTTATTGAAGTGAACAGGGACGATTAATTATCCATTGAACATAATTTGGGCGGGCCAGCGGGGCAGTGCTGTAACGGACCGCTCCCTCCAATTTGAATTGATATCGGCTGTTGTCTCTTCATTATATATTATCTTTGGCCATTATTCGATTACCCAAATTCTACCTTTAATCAAGGCAGAATTTGGGTCTGTGGAATCAAGGCAGAGATACTATTTTAACCAAAAATAAGCAGATCAAAAGTTAATCGCGTACAGAGGACAGAATATTCCCAAAAAGTTTACGTTTAATTCACGAAAATGAGGGAGAAAAAGTACGCAAACTATATTACAACGAAATAAATACTTACAATGAAGAATAATTGTGCATTGAGCATTTAAAATTAGCAAATTCTTTCGAGATTCTTAGCTATCAAAGGAAATAATAAATTGTTTTCCACCCACCTCCCAACAAGTTTTGTCTGCTTTCAAGGCGAAAGGCATCTTTATCGTTGCAAAACTTTTTCTGCCTTGTGTAGAGACGGAGAACCCCTTTTAATGAAACTTAAACTGGCCGTCTGCAATTTAGATAAGTATCCTACTTGCCTTTTAATTAAATATAGCTGTTCATCAACTATGATTGTAGGGCTATTCTCTTGAAGAAGTTTTCTCCACAAAACACTACAATCAAGAATATTTTCACCGAGTTATTTCGTTGTTTTTTATTATCACTCAAAATTCTTTATTCTTACGTCTTGTCCTAAATTAAGTTTACACGGTTCGTTCTCATCAGAAATGTTATTATACTTGTACATATTTACTTGGCTAATTTGAATAAAAAATATACCCTGCAGATTAAAACTTCCACAAAGTTCGGTATTTACTTGATGTTTTCACTGTAAATCGTCTCCCCTGACTTGTTTTCCAAGATATTTATAATCAGCGACTTTCCCAACTTAGTGTTGGCGACGAAATATCCTTTTAATGGTCGGCGGAGTGTTGGGTCGTCTGCAATTTAGATTAGTCCTTTAATTAAATTAACATTATGATCCCTATCTCAGCGGAGCAGGTGGTCGGCAATATTGCTCCGTTGGAACTCTTTCTTTGCTTCCGTTTTTACTTTTGCTCTTATACTGAATATTTTATTTAGATTTTGTTCATTTATCGATAGCGTGGGAGCTGTTATTTGAGTATTAGAATAAAATTGATACGCCAGGATTTACCGCCTACGTTATTGTTCTACGGTAGTGTTCTTGTCTAAGAAGAAACAGTGTGGTTTTCTATATTCAACTTTTAATAATTCTTGTGTTCACGCTAAGAACAAGAAGTAAACTAAACTTTGTATATAAATCTGAAGACGCATGTGGTCTGGAAGATGATCCTTCTTCATGACTGGCCGTAAATTTTCTTTTTCCACATATATTTTCCAAGCGAGTATATTAACTAAAAGGTAACATATTGATACTTAATGTACTCATATATCTACCCATTGAAGTACAATATCCTCGATCGTATTTCTTGCAAGTAATCCCCGAAAAGAGGTCCAAGTTATTAATGATAGTGGTTAAATAGACGTTTTTGCGCCCCTGCAGCCCTAGGAGGGATTGCTCAAGAAAACATTACTTTGAGAAGAGACAAAGGGTCGGAAGAAGCCATTAATATTGTGATATCAGCGGATATTGTTTACTACTCACTTAAAAGTAGTTTTTTTATGTAATAGGTATTATATTCGTCCATAATCATCCTCTTTCCCTTAACCCAATTTATTTCGGGTCGGCGCAGCATGTTTTCTTCTTCCACCGTCTATTACTTGTCATCTCGTTAGACACCTCTTTTCTAGCCATATCAACCTTCACACAGTCCATTCACCGTTGCTTTGGTCTTCCTCATCAAATACAAATGAATCAATATATTTTTAATTACCGCAAAATTTAAAGATTTAATCAAAGATGGTGAAATAATATCTAACAGAGCTCGGTCCAGTTAAATATTTGAAGTGTGTTCAATGATTTCAATTAGTTGGTATATTCCGCTTGTTCATTGGGTCGCTCGGCTCTTTTTCTCTACTTTTCCAGTCTGTTTGCGTTCGTTTTATCTATTTTTCTAGTGCTACAATCTTGGCGGCGCAGGTCAACCGAAAAATTAGAAATATCTCTATCTCAGTCAATCGTTCAATTTAAGGAAAACGTTTCTTTATTCAATGTTTGTAAGAGGAAAAGGCACTAAAAGCACTTATCGGAAACCATTTCTGGTAGATAGATGTCTGGAGTCGTCAAGTTGAGGATAATCTAAATGCTGTAGCTATTCAATTAAAAGTTCAACTAGGTACAGACGCCAGCACATCAAACTACCCGAAACTGACAATTTTTCCCTATCAACCTTATACCCAATGCTTTAGCGATAAAGTTGAAAATCCATTAAAGAAATTTAACAGGTTGTAGTAGCTTGATAGTTGATATGCTGGCTTCTAACCTTCTAAAATACAAGTAGATAGATACCTGACTACATTTACACCTCCAACCTGACATTTATCACACAATTAACACAAAGATAACATAAATAATAACTCAGCAAACTATTTACACACAAATTGGCTTAGTTGGTTTCCCTGGGCAACGTCCATCGAGCATCCAGTCGGACCGGGATTCCCCACGGCATCGATATCTGCGCGGCGCTGTTAAACTCGTGAAATATTGCTTCTGACATTGACGGCCCGAAGAAAAATTGCCCCGAGAAGTTTTACCACTTCATTTTGCAAAGTTTTCACACAGTTTTATATCGGCAAGCTCGCAGTTATTGATTTAGGTTTTTTTCGCGGTTTTATTGCCTGGTTTGAAGTTGTCGTGTGGGGATTTTGAATATAGAGTTTTTAAGTAGTACACGGAAATTGTCGTACAGTTTGGTATTGGCTGCAACTCTAACCTACAACTTTACTTACGTTATGGCCTATTTTTATTGTACACCATACTTTTTACTTGAAGCTGCAATAAATTATTTCATTTTATTTTGACAAGTGTTTTCTATTGGAGAGGCTACAATTGCCTGGAATAGACGTAAATTAATAGATTTATGGCTATGTTGAAATGATCTTTTCCACTCTTGAATTATAATATTTTAGCATGCCAATGTTTATAAGCTCAATTCGTATATAGAAATGAAACCCAATCATGGCCAAAATCCAATTGGTCACCCTGACTTCGTGGAACGCCAGCTAATTCGGATTGCAACACAAAATAGCCAACAGAAAACAATGCGTCAGCACCGGCTAACTTTTTCATCCGACCAGCCGTAAAAGGAGAAACCAAATGAATTGCCAAAGTTCTCGTTAGAGTGGATAAAACAAAAGTTAACCACCGATTTTCTATTCAGCGCACCCGCTGTTTCAATCAACTACGAGAACCGAAATCGAATAACATGACTCTCTGTTACTGTGCCCCATGCGATGCAACCAAGTGTAATGCGCATTTATGAAAGGTCTATTGTAAAAAAAGACTTTCATAATGGTAAACAATCTTAAGGTTTTTGGAAGAAAATTGCTCGTAAACAATATTGTGGAAATCCGAACAATTTAATACGGTAATTTCAAACAAACAGAAGTTTGTTCATGTTTCCCTGGAATATTGTTTGCCTACACTACGCAGGCTTCTTAGACAACAATGGTTTCGAAAGGACTGAGGCTAAACAACAAAGAGTGGGTAGCAGTCCAAGGCGAACCCACTGGTACCAATTCCAACCATCAGGTAAAAATAAAAAGGGTGATTTTCATTTGTTTTCCTTTTATTGATATCAGACGCCATGACATTTAATTTCTATTCCTCTTTGTAGTGTTCGATGTTGAACCGTGGTAGCGTTTTTTTTTACTTTTTTTTTTGGCCCGTTTCTGTGTGCCTACCTACCTCTAATTTGCGTGTATTTTTGTGTGTGGAATTGAAAATGATACGTCCTCGCATCGCGGGCGGATGGGACAAATGTTTGATTTGTCATTCTCTGTTCTTTGGCCAGTTTTATTGTTTGATATTGACTTTTGAACCCTATACAGGGTGTAAAAGACCTCATCACGAAGCCGTCAACCAAGCATTATGTGCATCAAACTAAGTAACTTTACGCAAAAATTATTGCTGGGAAACAACTTTTTTTTTTGGGGTGAAAAATCATGTTTTGTAGTAGAACTCCATGTAAAGCACTCAAAACATTGTACTGGTGGATGGATTGAATAGTACCGGGGTCGTGGAGGTGTTTAAAGTAAAAAACTTACATTAAAAACTTGTATTTAAAAAAAAAAACTTGTCAAAAAGTTGCAACTTTGACCCCTAATATCTCCGTAACTAGAAGGTTCCCAGGTATGGTGTAGAACAAAAAAAATATCGCAATGTCGGGGAGAACAAGTGCCTTCCGGCTTCGTTAAGAGGTGTTTTACACCCTTTATTTTACCTAACTTTTTTATCATACTATATACTTTATTATTATTTTCTATTACACACAAAATAATAATATAGTACGCAGTAGTTAGTAGAAACGTACTTTGAAATAACTATTACGCGACTGCCTATTACCTACATGCGAGTGCTACTTTATTTAAGTCCACCATACTAACAATTTGGGAATTGGGAAGTCCTAACGAGAACGTATTGTCTTTATCGTTTCATTAGTAAACATTCTTTTTGCTCCTATATTATTTTATTATTTGCGTATACCTACTACAGATTGTATGAACTCAAACTCATTTATAACGTACCTATTACCTATCGTTCTAAAGCCACACACAGGTATTGCACTTTTTACTCTAAAACTAAAATGGTTTCCATATTTCAACAATTTTCCATATTTAATTTTGATTGTGCGTTTGTTGACTCAGCTCGCTGTCGATATTATATTCGGTATAGGTAAGTAATAGTTATTAATCACACTTGGTAAACAAACTACCTACCATGCGAGATTGCACGTTGAAAGTTAGGTATGAACACACCAACGTATGATAAATTCGCTGTGCACTGCCCCAGGCGTTTCCGCTCCAATCGCTTCGGATGCACGCCCGTGCGATCGATCGTGTGAATACACCTTTATCCGTATTTTATTTTTATTTTCATTTATTTATAGGCGCTGTTTATTGAATGTCAACATGGGCCGCTTGTTTTCCAGGTTGCCAGGTAGATAAATAAAATATGATAAAAATAAAAATGATCTCTATAAAGTTTTTCAACGATATTATTTTGTATATTCTCGTATAAAACTTCAACACGGTTAGTTGAAAATTAAAGGTATAAAAGTTGTAGGTATTCATTTTAAAATGCTTTTATTAATCGATCAAATCGAATAACAATTTCTACAAATAACGTCCCTTTAATTATTAACACACAAACCGGCACATTAAAACAATTGAAAAGTAACTTTTGAAAACCCATAATGTGATAATATTTAACAATAAACGTCAGTGAAATTAATAATTTTATTTTGGAAATTGTCGATGCGAGTGCAATCAGCTTGCCAATTGGAACGCGCAATTACTATTATCACATCGGGCAACACTGGTAGTATTAAATTAATATTCGAACGCGTCGAAATCGGTGACATTGTGTCGCACTCACTACTGACCCTTGCTTATTCGATTTCCAAATTATTTGGCAGATCAGCTTTGACAGCCATGACAGGTGACGTCATTTAATAAAAATATGGGGTTTTGGTTATTTGTGTTACAATTTAAGCTCTACTTACTGTTGCTATTTATTAGCTGATTTATTATTAATTAGCTGATAATTAATAATTTTGCCGAAGTACTTTCTAAAAAAATCTAATTGAGGAAACTATGCTGTGCCAATTTACTGTGTTAAAAAGGTAGCTAGGTAGCTTTAGATTATATTAAACTGGTAAGCACTCAATAAACATGAATCAATTCCATTAACAGTAACTAATAAAACTACAATCACTTCCATAAGCAAAATAAAACTTTACACACATACGCTTACATGTATTGCCAATTTACACATGATTAGGCACCATAGCTTGCAACTACCCATTGTGGAGTGCATTGAAACGCTCCACATTCCTCTTTGATTACTCATTCACGATTCTACACTAATACGATCATTATGTGTTATGTTCAACGCATTATCATATCAGATGATCTAGGTTCACTGGTTGTCAAGTGGAGGGTTACAAACCCATTGGATTGGTGATCATTGGTGGTTTAATCTTGGTAGTAGCAGTTAAAAAAAACGGTCCAGTGCGAGTTAAACTCGCGCACCGCGGGTTCCGTTATCATTTCAGCTTAATAACTCCACGCCTTCCTGAGAAAAAAAGGTCTTGACAGACGGACAGACAGACAGACGGACAACAACGTGATCCTATATGATTCCGTTTTTTGCCAACTGAGGTACGGAACCCTAAAAATACTGTTGCTTGTGTCTTGAAATAATCTGTATGCGTTTTAAGAATTAAAGCAAGCCAATACAGCACAGTAAAGGGACTAAATCCGTGGCACTGTTTTCTTCTGTTCCGTAGGTCGCTCGCATGCGGGAACCGCAGCTACCGCATAAATAAAAATGTTCACAAAATATGGTTTGTCGCAACTGCTGGTTATCATAATTACCAATGCCAGCTTTGTTTAACTCACTGCTGAGTATTAGATATAGATTTCCTCCGTTTTGTTCTATGCTTCCCTGCTCTGCGGCAATTCGTATAGGAACCGCTTGCGGGCAGGAAGAAAATATATCACCATGTCTTAAAATTAAATACACACTTTATCATATTAAAGAGGAAAATAATTTATTTTTTGCGGCCTGTCGTATTAACGTCAACTTGCGATCATATCGGTCTCTCTGGACAGATCAAAATGTTCGTTCCGTTTTCAGAACCGTAAAGGCGTAAAATTGAGATAAGCTCAAAATAGACCACTTATACCACGCTGCCGTTTTCTTCTCGTGATAAATAATAGGAAGTTAAGTACACGAAGATATTTTTGTGAGGAAATTAATAAAGAAGAAGTATATATTTGGTTTCTTTAATATTTAGAGTTATTCTACAAGGTTAAAAGTACCTTTGCTGGGACACATACTTTCCAAATAATTTAATTGATTATTTTTGACGTTTCTGATTTTCATGTCAATCTCACGACATACAGTCACATGACGGTAGCGTAACGGGATAACTTAGTATAAACGTCAGACACGAAATAAAAAATAACCGTATAAACTAGTGTAATTATGTATTCACACACTATATCTATGAGTAACTTTCAGCAAGTACCCGATGTCTTTTGAATTACGTATAACACCGTAAGTCACTAATAATCCTGTATCAGCATTTTTCAACAAAAAAATGTTTTTTTTTTTATTGTGTTTGTTTCCGTAGTTACGATGCGTGCGACTGGTATATTATTTTAACACCTGTCAAGAATAACCTATCCAATTATTAGATGTGTAGAGCGGCAAATTGGATTCCAACAAACATGATTTTAAAAATACATTTTCTAATTGAGCTTTCTATTCATTCCGAGACTAAGATCCGAAAAGTCATCACACAGGTCTTTTTAACGTAATTACTAAATAAAATGTTCATAGCATCATGTCCTATTGCACTAGCGGACTCTACTCGCAACCAGTGCAGTGTCATAAAAAGAAAACTTGTTATCACGGCGCGCAAACTTTTCAGTCTATGTGTTATTCGGGAAAATTCCCTTTCTCCCATTTCGGCCGAGTATAAAACATAACTCAATAGTGAGCGTAGGGATTCGGGGGCAACCGAGTGTAAAATGGTCGACGTGGAGGAGCATTTTCAAACTGACCGGACACTGGACGGCCCTCCCTCCCCTCCCTGAAATATGTTAGGTGTGCCGGCATTTGACGTTCTTATATCTACACGCCGTGCTTTTAATACAACGTGTTGGATTGGAATTCATGTTTTATAGATTTTTTTGACGGAATTCTGTGATAGGAACGTGTGTAGACGTCCCTGTGTAGATAACTTTGTGTAGCACGTACGCTGAACGAATCATAAAGCTTTGACGAATATCTTGTTGTACATATTTATCAATAGACGTGTGTTTATCACGAAATTCCGTAAACTCCGGCCCCTCGAATGTCTCAAAGCAAGTTACAGACTGTATCAAAGGAGATGATAGCTATATACGTGCCAGTTAAATTTGTAAGACTTACCTATTGCTTCGGTGAAGGCAAACATCGCGAGGAAACCAGCATGCCTGACAGATATTTCTCGACGGCATGTAAAGCCAAAGTCAGAGGCCCATGGGTGGCATTTACACTCTGACACCAGATTAAGCAAAAACCACACGATAAGGAAGATCAACATCCTTACAAACAAACAAACATAATTATCATCGCTGAAATCGTCATCAATGTACAATAAATGTCCTTTTAAAATCTCATTTACGGCCCCCCAAAAAGGTGCTGAGGCTTAAAAAAATCGCCTAATGTAAGCGTAAACGTTACACAATGTTAGTCCACAAACGGCGTTTAGAAGCTCATTCTCTCTCAATTGACTTTTACAACTTCCGAATGAAGTTAAGAAACTGATACAATCTACGTTCTACAAACTCTCAGCAAAATAATTCTCCAAAGACAAAGTTCTGCCATTATTTCAGCACTAACATATTTCTTCTTTAACCCTTAAATTGATTTAATAAATTTTATATATCCGAGTTATCGTTCATGCTAGGAAATCCAAAGTGACTGCATATAGCAGAAACAGATATTTATTACTCTCCCGGGATCCAAACTCACGACTCCCGTGATAGCTATACCGAGGATGCTATACCTACCTATCTCACATCATCTATACTGATACATTTTATATTTTCAAACTAAAACTCTCCCAACGTTGCAGGTTTTATTTTCTGTCTTTCAAGAAAAATGTTCGATAAAATGAAAGTGATCTCTAAAATTTTCTAGCGTGGAAATTTTCCCATAAAATCGGGAAAATCGTTGACATAATTAACTTTGAACAGCGGTGGCCCCGACTTACGAACAGTAAGTCGTGGGTTCGAACCCAGGCAGGCGCATTACTTTTTGTAATTTATTTCATCACCACTGCTTTCAAAACGGTGAAGGAAAACATCGTGAGGAAATCCTAGAACCAAAAATTCGAAGACATGTGACATCTACCAATCCGCACTGGGCCCGCGTGGTGGATTATAGCCCATTCCCTCTCATAGATAGGAGGCCGTGTCCCTGCAGTGGGAACATTAATAGGCTGATGATGATGATGAATTAACTTTGGCTGTTTCTAGACTCATGTGACTTCGATCAATAAACTGTCGCATACTAAGTGGTCTTCATAATGTTTTTAAGATAAAATATTGATTGTTAAATTGATAATTTTCTAATACCAAACGGACAACTGATGGCTGACATCAATAATTTAGGTATGTTGCTGTGCAACAACAGTAATAGCTAAAACTGTTCCACCATTACACTTCTTAAAATTAAGTAGGCACCATAATAACCAACACCAACGCCTTATCAACCCCTCATTGGAAATACACAAGCACCAGTACTTATTTATGTAATAATTTCCTTCGGCATACCGCAATATTAAAAAATGACGCTGTAAAAATATCGCGTTTCGCCGAAACGGGGAATTCCCGTGCATTCGACCGGAAAATAGCCGACATAAAGGTCCGACATTCTGCCACTGACCGGGGCACGGATGCCGATAAAATATATACGAGGACCGAGGACCTCCCTCGCCGCAAGTGTCCTAATGTTGATAAAACCTGATAAATCAACACTCCCCGGCCAAATATTATGCCCTCAAATCTTTATTTGTTAGAGCGGCGTCACGTTTCGATGACTTTTTTTTATAGCATGGCAACATTTTTTTTGTGTTTTTTCACTAGCTGTTGTAGCGGATGAAAATGTATATTATAGGGATAGTCACTTACTCTCTATTTCTATGTATGATAATACTGAAATAGTTCCGTGAAACTATTTTAATTGACTTACGTATTACAGTATTCGCAGTATTCGTACCCTAATACAATTATTTACGTTCCCTTCCATTGTTGGAAGAACAATAATTTAATATTCCTTCAACTAAAAGCATAGGCTATGATTGTGTAGGCGTGGATAAACCACAGTCCGCAATAGTTCAAAGGTTGCCCCTTCGAACTTTGTTACAAAGTCTGGATTTAGACGTCCTTTCGACCCAAAACGCCCGGCCAGTGAGTTATTGTCACCTAATTATGCGACTAAAAAGTGTAAGGTAAAAGGAAGCGCACTCAGACGCATAAATAAAGTGCGCAACAAGATGGCGTCAGCGTCGGCGGCGCGGTCGGTGTTGCCAGCAATTAATCTCCATTTCCCACACGCGCCAAATCGCGGCGCCATTACTGGCTCTGTTTTATTTCATTAAATGGACCCGTCGAATTAATGCGCTGCACCGTTTACAAAACCGATGAAAGAATCGGAAAAAGCCGGCATTGAAAGTTTTCTATGCCTCCTTTGTGGCTGTTTGTAAAAATTGTCCGACATTTTCTTTGTTTATTGAGGAAAAATAGCCTGTTAAGTCTTCCAGCGACTCTTTTGATATCTTTTTGCGTTGTTTTCTGAATCTATTTGAACCTATAAAGTTTGACGTGAATATTCCGTCTTATTTTTTTTTGTTCTGCTAACAAAACCGTTTGTTGTTATACTTTTAGCGGTTTTACCGGCTTTCACTCAAATTACGCTCTGTTTAACAAATAATAATTGAATCGTCGATCATTGAGTTCGTGGAAAACTTTACTTAGTGGTGAAAATCGATTTTCCTGTTTCCATTTCTCATTGTAGGTTTAGTTTACTTCGTAAAATAAAGAGAGAACGGCCCCGGGTCCGGACTTCGGGTCTTATTTTAACTACTTATGCGAAATCATTAGGCGTTGTGCTGATGCATGGATTGAATAATCCGGGGGTCGTGGAGGTGTTTAAAGTAAAAATCTTCTATTAAAAACTTGTATTTTAAAAAAAAACTTGTCCAAAAGTTGGAACTTGGACCCCCAATATCTCCGTAACTAGAAGGTTCCCAGGTATGGTGTGGAACAAAAAAATGATCGCAATAATAAGAATAAGAAACTTTTATTTGTAAACACAGGTAACTTAGATTCTCTGTTTTGCCGTGAAGCGTACAAATATGAACAAACAAATGTACCTATCGATTTAAAACAATTAATTTTTCATTAATCTTCCATGCAATCATCACGAAGTAAATGCAAAAGTAAAAAAATGAATCAAAACAATATTAAAAATTAGAAACCTATAAAAAATATCAAATATTTAGCAAAAGTTAATATAATTCAAGATTAGATGTCATGTGATAAAGAAAAAAACCGGCCAAGAGCGAGTCGGACTCGCACACCGAGGGTTCCGCACAAACTTTATTGAATGAAGGTAAATTGCGGTTTACGATTTATGACGTATTAAAAAAAACTAATTCATTAAAAAAAAGATCTCGTTCAAACCAATTTTCGGTGGAAGTTTACATGGTAATCTACATCATATTTTTTTTTAGTTTTATCATTCACTTATTTTTATTTTAGAAGTTTACACATTTTACCACTTTGGAAGTGTCACTCGCGCAAACTATTCAGTTTAGAAAGAAATGATATTAGAAACCTCAATATCATTTGTATCTATGGGGATAGGTCTTCGGGTTTGATGAAAAAAAAAATTTAAGTTTCAGTTCTAAGTATGGGGAAACCCCAAAATGTATTGTTTTTTTTCTATTTTTGTGTAAAAATCTGAATGTTGGTTCACAGAATACATCTACTTACCAAGTTTCAACAGCATAGTTCTTATAGTTACGGAAAAAAGTGGCTGTGACATACGGACGGACAGACAGACAGACATGACGAATCCATAAGGGTTCCGTTTTTTGCCTTTTTGCCATTTGATTACGCTACCCTAAAAACAATTAAACAAAGCTCAATATAAAATTGAATTAAATAATAGATGTCAGATGCTAGATTAGCACAACCGATGTCAGTAAAAAATGTCGAAGATTCAAACATGTTTCGTAAATATGACGGGAGAACAAGTGTCTTTCGGCTTCGTTGAGAGGTTTTTTACACCCTTTATTTGCGTTTATTTTTGTGATAAATCATAGCATAAATAAGTAGCTAATCAGTTCTCAACATCGGAATTTGTATGAACTGTTTTTGAGGAAAACTCCATTACCAAGACACTTTATCAGATAAACTTGAATAAAGGTACCATACAAATAAACAAGTTCGTGAAACGTTTTAAACAAAGCTATTAAAGCCCGAATGAGCTACATGTAACCAATTTCCTTACAATAGAGAGGGAACGCAATAAAATAAAACATTTCAATGGACGCTGTATTGTTGCAGGTGCGAACACTGTTCGTCAGTGGGCTGCCGATGGACGCCAAACCGCGGGAGCTCTATCTGCTGTTTCGAGCGTATGAGGTATGTACCCAATTAATTACTTTATATTTTATAGGGAATTGGGAAATTAATTGAGTGAAGTCTTTTTCGGTGCATGTCGATCGTCGGTGTTATCTGTTTAGACATGGAGTCTATTTCGAGGAATAATTAACAATGTAACGGAAAAACACTCGATACTATTCGACCCAAGAATATCATGTTTATTTGTTGCTATATTTAATTTACCTCAATATAAAGAATAATGTTGACAAATGTAAACCTTTCCTTACAAAATATCGGAAACTAATAGAAATGTCAAAATATTTATCGAGAGAGAAAATAAAACGGGAAAGCACCATCGTTTTCGTCACGCGACTAGATCTCGATTCGGATTACTGTGCCGTAAATATCAAATGTCATGCTCCGATTCGTAATATTCGGATTGAATCGATTCTGTTTACCGATAAGGGGGATTACACTCGATCCTCGGCTGGCACGGATGGCACCACAAACATAAAGGTGCCTAAAGTTAAGCCGGGGTTAGTTTTAGTGAGGGAATCGCGTGACGACGCCGCGCCTGGCACCGCCACGTACCTTCCACCTTTTTTGGGTAGTTTTAAACATTATTACGTCTGAATAGAATTTTACTGCGACATGAATGACACCGACGATTCTAGCAATTTGATAATGTAGTCCTATCTAAAAGATTCACCAAACATTACACTCGTGGGGGAACTTTTGATAGCAAAGCTAAAATAATCATTGTAATTTTGTTTGTACAGGGCTATGAGGGTTCCCTGCTAAAGGTTACCAGCAAGAATGGGAAAACAGCTTCGGTGAGTTTACACAAATAACATACGCATATCATTGTACATGTATGCATAGGAATATGTATTAAGTTAACGTTAGTTTGTGTGATAATTATATTTTCTTGTCAATAAAGTTATTTTGTTAGTGATAAATAGAACGAAAGGCGGAAGCTTCGAGCATGTTACGCCACTAAATGCGCCAATTTCGTATTGAACTAACAACATTAACGTTATGTGATATTTGTGGTATCTCAGTAATGCCGTAAAATATTATATCTATGTGTTACATAAAAATAATATGATACATAAAAAATAAATGCGCTACATGGTACATTTTCTTGCAGCCGGTCGGTTTCGTCACGTTTCACACGCGCGCCGGTGCCGAGGCTGCTAAACAAGATCTTCAGGTTGGTATTGTCACAAAGTCCCTTAGCTCTAGAATTTATACTATAAACAGCTTCTACTAAGCATTGAGTTTGACCCAATATCTCTGCGAAACCCCTCCAAACATTTGCCTCAGCATATTGGAGCGAACTCAATAACATATTTTATCCGTAGATAACTGACAGATAGAAAACTGAATAAAATCTTACTAATATGATTTTATGTTTCCTATAATGCGGAAAATCACACAATAACTAAAAGTTTCCACGTACACTACAACGCCTAATCAGTTTGAATGGCTTTCGAACACAGTATGATAGGTAACACAAGGGCCGCAGTATCTCAATGAAAGACTGAGATATGTCCTAGGTATCCGAAGCTCAATATGCTATTGTAAATACTAAAACATGTATAACGCACGGTGTTACTAAACCTCTTCTCATCACATGCCTCAAACACAGCCAATGAGCACTATAGTTAATATTCTCATTGTAGACTTGGAATAACATTTTCCTGACTCGAGTAACCGCATCGTAAGTTATGCTAAACCCATGCACATACAGAATAGACCACGCCGCGCGCCGGGTCATCAAGTCCGTGTCATTGAGCTGTGAGGAGCGCCGCGCCGGACTGAGACCGATCATGTCACGGTGTAAATACGAGTTCGCAATGCATGTCACTGTTTGACAGGTTTTGATGTCACATCCCGAGCACTGTGTTCCGTCACCTTAGCAGGCGCAGGCGCGGACCTCTCGATTCTATCGAATGTATCCAATGTAGAAACAAAATTGACGAACCAATTGTTATTTCCGAACCCCTACACATAAACTGTCCTGTTTAGGTTACTTTGAATGAAAATTGATTTTGGGATTTATGGATAAAGATAGTTAAAGATATCGATGCAATCTAAATAACGTGTTGATACCGACGCCCTCCCAACCCGCGCAATCGTTGGTCGCACCCAGCGGTCGCGGGGGACCCTGGGACCCGCGGCGCTGCCCTTCCATCGTCATTATATCGGAGCGCCGCACCGCTCGCGGCTGTTCACAGCAGGGCGTCCGGTTCGACCCCGACATGCCGCAAACGATTCGGCTGGAGTTCGCTAAAAGCAACACGAAGGTCAGCAAGCCGAAGCCGGCAGTTGCCACAGCCGCGCCAGCTGCACACCCCGCATTGATGCACCCACTCACTGGACGTAAGTACCGCCGAACGCACACACCGCCCGGCGCTCGCTCGAAGGCCCCCACACCCGTACCGTACCTCTACACACTAATAAAATCGCACGACCTGTGTCTGTGCTGATCCTCACACTTAATGCTCGTATCCTCACGACTGCTGCCCGGAGTCCCGGACGTTAGGCTCTAAGAGGGTGTAAGTAGGCACGTAATGGGTACGATGGGGCGTCGAGCAATCGCGAAGGGCAAGTATCTGTGACGCTTACACGTACCACGCAAGGCCTAGCTCCGCGAAGCTATTGATTGATCTGTCGGGTTCTTACCACTGTTGTCTATTTTTACATGTTTTCATGATAACACATTCATGATGGTTTAATTTTTGTTGTCATCTTCTACGGGATCATACCGGAACAGGTATTAGAAGAACTAATATGGTATCAAAAGCTTTATTATTTCTTTGATTCCTTCAAATATGAAAATTGTACTCAAACTTTCGAGAACCGTGAAAACATGTTATAAGCACATTGTAAATAATAATTTTCTATAGCAGTATTCTAATATCACACTCATAGTTACGTCGTGAATATTGATTTCGTTAACAGACTGACTGAGCTTGTTTGATTGTAATGTGCGCCCGCTGACGTTGTTGTTGTGGTGGACAGACCTAGCGAGTCCGTTCTTCCCGGGCGGCGGCGAGCTGTGGCACCACCCGCTGGCGTACGGCGGCGAGCTGCCGGCGCTGTCGCACGGACTGGTGCATCCCGCCATCCACCCGCAGATGGCGCCAGTGCGATCCTACCTCTGACTAGCTGCCGCCGATAGGCCACACCACGTATGTTACACAAACAACTCTTAGTTGCTAAGGCATGGGGTTTCAGCATACAGTGAAGTTACACACACAGTACACAGTGTGTGTGTGTGTGTGTGTGTGTGTTCACGTCGCTGTACGGTGAAACCTTTATGCTGATTATTTCAGAGCCTCCCTAATCATTGCACAATGCTTTTGAATATTGCTTACTGTTGCTTTGTACTCAGTTCAAAACTTATGCCAAAAGCTCATCACGTTTAGTTTAAATGGCTTTGAGATTAGGCTGTAACTTATTTATCTATTGCGTATCTGTGTATTAAAAGTAAGCAGTCAAGCGTTTTACGTTATACGTAATGTAAAATTTCGACACCAGCACGATCAAGAGAAACTTCCGCACTTGCACGCACAGAAACTAGTAGAACGCAGAACGCTCGGCCGCTTACTGTCTGGGCGGATTCTTATGTAATTCCAACTTTACTAGGAGTTTGGACCTTATTATCATGGTAATAATGTCCAGACCCCCCTGACGCTGGGCGCATGCGTGCTCCCTGCGCCCGCGCTGGGCTCGCCGGGTGCGGCGGTGCCGGCCCACAGCGGGCCCGCCGCGCACCCGGCGCACCCCGCGCCTCCCTGCTCGACGCTCTTCGTCGCTAACCTCGGACAGTTCGTCTCAGAACATGAACTTAAGGAAATTTTTAGCAGGTACGTCCACAACATTAACCCATACGCAATCGTATATGTGCAAAACGCTTCAACTTTTCGACTGAAAATAGTCATGCAATTTATACAGTCAAATATTGAATTACATAACAGAATTTCAAATGAAACCGTAAAACAATATTTCCAGTCGAAAAGTAACACGATGTTATGTGCATGATCACGCAACACATAAGGTAATAAAACATATGAAAGCATTCGAAAATGTATATGAAGTTAATAAAATTTAACTTTCCACAGTGCATGTTGCACCGAATATCACAATGTCGTCCACGTAAAACATTGGGTTATAATTTTATGTTTCGATTTTGGCTCTACTATATCTCACACAAACCATTTGATTTGAAAAGGAAATTCCTAAGGAAACTATATGGTTGAGCCACATCGTTTGTGTGAGATCTGAAGCCTGCACCCGTACCACCCTAAGCATGACGAACGTCACTATATATCCACAATTGTCACAACTAGCCGTACGTTCGCACTATAACACCACACAATATGAGAGCCGTGAATATTACTTTTTATGTCGTACGTTTCGTGCCGCACACACCGACTGCGATATTTATATCCACAGCATTAAAGCGGATGACAAATGTCGCACTGTTTAGTTTATATATCCTAGAATTTAGAAGCACCATACAAAAACATTGCTTTCTGAATAGGAATCACCGTTCTTAAACTATCAAACATTGTTCACAAATGTGGCATTCTCTGTATTTAGCTACAAGAATCCACCATATTAGGTCAGTCTCAAAGACACACAAAGTCATACTGAGGGGGGTACGAGTGCGCAGTTGGGCACAATAGAGTATGATGGTACAGCTGCCCGGGGTTCTCTCGGCTGCGGCTGCTGAGTGGCGGCAGCGGCGGCGGCAGCTCGGGCCCGGTGGCCTTCGTCGACTTCGCTAGCGCTTCGGACGCGGCCGCCGCGCTCGCTCGCCTGCAAGGGGCTTTGCTCCTCAGCTCTGAAGGCGCCATCCACCTTGAATATGCGAGGCATAAGATGGCACACAACGGCTGGATTCTCGCACATGAAGTATGCACGCGCACTCTCTTTAGTTCAGTTACATCTGTCTGATATTCTCTAAGTGTCACGTAGGGTCTGTCATTATATTCAACGGCTGATTTGATATTGCATTCACGTTCAGCCGATAGCCAAATAGCATCTGTCCAAATCTCATCGACCAAATAAGTCGGTGATGTTAGTTTGAAATGACCATTGACAGATTCATTCCATATAATAAGAAAAAATTCAGAAAAGTATATTCTTAAGTGCTATGTGTTAAATTCGATAATGCTTCGGCTCTCATGCACAAGAAATCGAAGACGTTTAAGTGAGTGTCATAAGCGCTGAAGTGGTCGACCCTACTAATGTTTCACCATGCACCCCGCACTATATAGAGTTACATAATGCCTGCTAACTCGTAAGCCTTAGAGAACGTCGCTGTTGATGTTTGATGAGTGAGTAACGTATGTGACATTGCGCAGGGAGCCAAAGGCGGAGAAGAGGGCGAACAGCATTAGCTCGTTCGTGACTCTCGGCACTTGACAACCAGCTTACTGAGGGACGCGCTGTCGAGCTCCTCTGCATCGCATCGGACCCGCAGGAGACCGGGCAAGCCATCACTCACCCCTACGTCCTCACTAGAAGCTCTGTCTCCTCTTTTCTTATGTTCCCTGACTCCCAGCGTCAGAGGTGTGGTGTTATTGTTTATACCAAAATTAGCAAGTGTTAATTGTATTATTATTAACATTCCAGGTTTATTGTTTACTGTTCATGATAAAATATTATTATTTAAATCTATTAATTTCCTATAAATGTAGCCTGTTTATTTAATATTATTATTCAATTTATCGTGTAACATAAGATTTATTTACAACTAACTTATTGTACGGTAACGTTTGTATATTTGTTTTACAAGGCCGATGTATACAACTGAGAGGATTTGTTATGAATATAGTGTATTACCAGAAATTAAACATTTTAGGATATATCTCATTCGAGTAAGCTAAAAACCAAAGGTGCCCTTCATAGAAAGATTACGTTTTGTTAAATAATATTTCAAGTTGAATGATTTAAATGAAGTTGTATGTAATAATACGATAATTTTGTTTTAGCCTCGATAATGTTAGCGTATTTAAATGAATTTCATGACTATTTCAAATTATATTTACCTAATACTTTCTTATTAATGTTTATAATGTTCAATCACTCGTTGTCGCGCTGGCACTCTAGTGTTGGTCTTACGGTCCCTTCTATCTGTACATTAATTATTGCAATAATTATAATATTGAGTAGGAATGTGCGATAGGACGGGGAAGCCCTCGAAGCCGCTTGTCGAATGCAACAGACGAGAACAGAGCGCTGAACGCTCGCGTGCGCGCGCGCATCCTCTCCTCCTACTCCAACTTTACGCTGACTCACTGACCCATTCAGTTTGTTTGTGTCCTTCTCTACTTAGGTGACTACCAAAATTTCTTGTGCCTTGCGAAAAAAGAATCCTAAAATCACTTCGACAACTCTTAACTCTGTGGTTTCACAAGTTGGAGTTTTTATTTGGAATTTCTGCATTGTACTAGTACGGGTTCCCTCACTCTTCGCGGTTAGTATGCGATGCGACACAATCGAGATCAGTTCAGTCTTGTCTCTTGTTGCGAGAATTTAGCCTTGGCCTTATGAGAGTTAAATAATTAAATGTAATCATTATATTAATTAATATATAGTTGTAATTAGCCGGCGACGTGCGCGCCGACGCTGAATAGTGAAACATTATTCTACTATCTGCATGCTTGGACGAGCTTTTTGGTAATAATCTAATTTAAAATTTAGTAGTTACTTTTATTGTGTAATCGTTAGGTGAATAATATAATACTAGATAAGGGTATTTATTGTAGACAATCAGCATAGTTACATTACTATTTAATGAAAGTTATTCATACATAATAATGAAACAATGTAATGAAATTTAAATTTACTGAAATGTTAGGATTAATCAAAATGAAGATTAATATATTTTTTATTTTTAGCTAGTTGACTATCGCATACAGAATGAATACTTAGTTACCTACGTGTCGACGGATGGTTCGCAGACGTCGCGGTGACGACATAAGTACACACAGTGCGAGATAGCAATAAACCAAAAATGAAATATTAATGTTATTATAGGTATTTAGTGTCGTATTCTGCTGATGTAAACATGTAAAATTTACAAAAAAAAAAAGTAAAAAAAAATCCCTGCTTAGGCTATATAAATAAGGTTTTGGATATTTGGGTTACAATGTTGACGCGACAGAGATCTATTGAGGTACTCGCGCGACGGCTGTCGGTCGCCGGCCAGAGGTACCGCATGTGGATTCTTATGAAATCTCTTAGTCAATATTTAATAGAAATTTCGTCAATTTTTGACTTAGCAAAATTTTATACATTGTTTATAGTAACCGTAACTTCACAATGTACCGAACGTCGTGGCGTATAGACCAAAGATAAAGGATTATACATAATTTTAATACTAACCTCAGACCGTACCAAACTTGTATTTTGTAGGCGCATTGTACTGCAATGTTTAGTGGACAAGACAAATTAATTATTTCCAAGCCACAGCAGTTTATGCAGACATCATTTGTTACGGAGCCGAGTTAGGGCTGAAGCCGCGGTGAGTCGGTGACACACGAGGATACCTAGGATAGGCATCTTATTGTACTGTTTTATTGTTACCTACTTTTGCTAATGTTAGACGAAAAAACAATTTATTAAATAAAATATACACTTACATTCAGTTTTATACCCAAGCCATTATTATAATATGAAAATCAATCATTAATAATTATGTATACCAATATTATGTGTCACACAAAACTCCTGACAATTCAGATTCTCTTATATATTATTAATTATTCATTGTCGGTTATAATAATTAAGCTAAGTCAATGTTCACTTATTTAATTCGATATATAATGCTAATTCGTGTGTAAGTAATTGTGTAATAATGTAGTAGTGATCTCCCATACCTTCGGCGCGCGGCGTCCTCAGGCGCATACTACAATACAACGAAAAGTTTGTTTGTTCTTTTCAGTTGTTCTGTGCGAGTGTGCCGATGGCTCTATCGCGTCCATGACGACCAATGTTAAACTCTCTTCAGACATAATGTGTATCAATCACTCTTTGAAATCTCTATCATAGTTATAATGTTCTGTAAAGCCATCGACAGACTTGACGTTTGGTTAGCTACGCCGAGCCGCGAGGCACGCCGCGCACGGTGGTGCACGCGGCGTGGAGCGCGGGGCCGTGCGCGCGGACGCCGACGCCGCCATGATTCCGTCCAACAACCTTAGATAGCGAGTAAGAGACGTCCAGTGGCTGCGGACACGGCTACGTCACCTTTTGCGGGACTACTCGATACATATCATCATGTAATATTTTAATGTGTAATTAGTAATAAAAAAGCGGTTTCATAGAGACGTTTATTCTGTATTCTCGTCTACTACTTATAATGCAATCGGCTATATGTCACGCTAACACTCTTGCGTTTCCGACAAACTATATTATTCGCTTCGCTGTCGTCTTATCCTTTCACTCGGATTTATCTACACTTCTGATTAATTTAATTTCTAAGGGATTTAAACACAAAATGTTAATGTAAACCACAAAAAGATATTTTCTTAACGTTTACTGTGAAATCGAGTAGATAGATGGTATTCGGATCGTCGTTGTTTATATAAAGACGCGTGACATTGGCCCGCATGTGATAGGGTAGGGTAGGGGTGTAGCGTCGCCTTGCAAGTTAGGTTAAGTGAAACGGTATCACACAAACGCCGTGCATCGGAAACATATCAATTCTGTGCCCCTTAATAAATTTAGTTAAATACTATTCTAAGAGATACAATATGAATAGAATAAAGAAGACAAAATAATCGGAGTATCAAATACCTGCTAAGTGTTGTTTTCGTACGTTAATGTAATATCGATTAGATTGTGTTTAACGTGAGTCGTACGCAACACGCAATACGCAACACGCATAGTACGCATAGTACGCATAGTACGCAATACGCATAGTCCCCGAGTAGTGTCGCGCAAGTTCCGTTTGTTTGTCGCTGTAGAGTTTGTACGTTACTTTATTGTTATTTTAGAATGTATTAACATGGCTTAATTACCAAATTACTTGAACAGTTCGCTTCGTATTCAGTATTAAATGACATTTTATTTTAATTTCGGTGACAAGAGTTAGTGCGTTGCTGAGAACTTATTTGTATATCGAGCAAAATAAACCATACAAACTATATAGTTAGTAATTAATTGTTAGATTTGTGTGACTTGGATTATTTAATGCTTTTAGAGCAGAGGTAAAGTGTTATTGTGGTTTAAGAAAAACATAATGACATTGTAAAAATAGTGATAAAATTAGCTTAATTATCATTATTACAACTTTTATAGATGTTCATTACTTTTCTTTTCTTACTTCATGGAGTATTGTGGCATTGGAGACGTCATTGTTAATTCAAATAAATTTGAGCTCATCCTCTTTCGAAGTTTTTATTGATCTGAAACCCTGTCTGCGTCAGCCCGCTACTGAGCCACTGAGCCACTGAGCCGCTGAGCCACTGAGCCACTGAGTCACCTAGCCACTCTGAGCTATTGATTGTCTCCAAGCACGAGTCGAGAACAACGGTAACAACTAACGTATCCAGACATTAAGTAGGAAAATGTTTTATAAATTAGCCCGTAGGTAACAGATCTTTTATTAACGAAATAATATAACCATTGTTTTCTCGAACGAACTTATCTGTTCAATATTATGTGTCTAATAGTTAATAAAAATAGTACTTTTATAGGTGTCTAGTTTAGGATAACTGAAATTAGATATAAATTGACAGTTGAGCTTTTGAAACGTTGCTTTGTAGACATGTCTGCTTCAGTGCGTCGTTTTGTAAAATGAATTCGAGAAAAATATATCAAAAACAATGTTTTCTTCAATTTAGTTTACAGAAGAGACGCAAATACGATAAAATATAAAATCTCTTTATTTCGATAATAATTATTGCAATGTTGTATTTATGTTATTATTAGTTTTAAAGCATTATAGGGTCCAAAGATTGGGAATAAACATTATGTGACAATTAATGTTCTTGTTTCTTTTATTACTGATATTAGATCGACCTTGAGAAATAGTTTTGATAGAAGGAATGTGGAACATTTAAAACTTGTTCAAGTTAAGCAAGGCCTACGCATTTTTCTTAGATACGTTAAGTCGCCAAGCTTTAAATATGAATAACTACCATTCCATCCTGAAAAGCGATGAAATAGGTACCTATAAACACAACATAAAAATGTTGGATCATAAATTCTAAATTTTATGTGCAGCCCCAAAATGGCGGCGTAAAAGTAGTTTTTAATGTCAACTAACTTGTTTAATCTAGTAACAAAGTAGGTGTGCAGAGCGTCATTGGGGAGTTAGTAATTATTTAGACAGTCGAAACTTGGCATGGCCTCGTTCTGCGGCCCCGGCCAAATTAGTATGAATATCATTAATATCACATTAGCTATGACCGACGTACGTATGCCGGTTGAAATTGCGTTACCAGTTAATTTTCAGATGGATTTAGACCGGATTTCCCGTTTAACTAGGAATGTTTTGTAAGAATTAAGTTGACTAATAATTTGGCAAGAACAATAGGCACGCACATGCCAACGGAGCCGATTTCACAACTCAATTTTGAAGTTCGTAGCATAAAATTTTAATGAAGCAGTAAAAATGAAATCTCGTAGCACTTTCGTAGCAAACTGCTACGAAACTCGATATCGATAATTTGCTACGGACACAGGGAGGCTGCCTCTACACAATTATTGTTCACGTGAGCGCTCGTTCTATGTTCGTAATTATGATGGAGCTTTTGTTTACGAATACCCGGATCGACTGAGTTTAGTATTCTAATATTATGGACGTCTGAAATGCAAACAATGATAAGACGTAGATCACAGTAGTTTCATAAGTAGAGAGTATTTCCAAATTCGATATTTCAGAATAATTAATGTAGCTGGACTACCTCGTTATCTAGTGGTCGCAAGCGCGACACCTGAGCATGAGGTCTTGGGTTCGATTCCCAGGTCGGGTAAAGTGCTATTGAACTTTTCTATCAGAAATTTCTCAGTAGCAGCCAGGATTCGTGCCTGGTTGATGTCAATAGGCTCGACTCCTATTACATGGTACTTAAACGTAACTGGCGAAATGTGGGTGTCTCATTACGTAAACTTCTACCTAACCCTACGGGGATTACAAGCGAGATGTTATGTTTGTTTGTAATGTAGCTGCTTTTAACGAAGAACACACGAATGCTGTGCAAAGAGAGACGGTGGAACTGAAGATCGTAAGTATCAAAACGAAGTGGGTAAGTATGGAGATACCAAAAGACATACGAGCTAAAGATATTATAAATTACATGCAAATGGTATATCACAGTAACATATATCATGTTACTGTGTTATACCTTTTGCATGTAATTTCAATATCACATTCCGCGACGAATGAAATGACGAATGAATGCTACTCTGTTACGTACTACCTACCTACCCTACTGGTGGGGTCCATTAGAGAGAAGCGAACAGAGCTAGCAAATAATGAACAATTGTTTGTTTGAGAGTTCTCATGAGCATACGCGATCAAATATTTAATTGATACATAATAATGTTATCTGCCTCATTGGTTTAGATGTCGACTGCGTTACTGTTGAGCATGAGGTCTTGAGTTCGATTCCCGGGTCGGGCAAAGTGTTATTGGGCTTTTACTTGAGAAATTTCGCAGTAGCAGTAGTAAGTCTTTCCGTCAGTGAGTCGTCAGTAAATTCCTCAAGTAAGTCTTGATATGTGCTTACTTGATTGCAATAGGCTCGCCCCTATTACATGGGACTTAAACATAACTGGCGAAATGTGGGTATACTACTAGTTTCACCTCTGCCTAGCCTTTCGGAGATAACAGGCGTGATCTTAAGTTAATATCTTACCTCTTCAAAACAAAAACGTGGGCCCACACTTGGAATATCTCCTGTACCTTGGGTGCGATTACAAACATTTAAACTCACATAGACAAACAGCCAAACCCAGATCAACTACCTGTAGGCCATACAAATATTTAATCCGTGCGGGAATCAAACCCGCGACACGCAATGCAGCAACTGATCGCTCATATACTGCGCCAACTGTGCCGTCATACTGACACGAAACCAACAATCTTTAGTAGGCATGTTTCTTGAGGGAGAAAGTAGTTGATAGCTAGCTACCTCGTTGCGGTGGGTCAAGGACTCAGCTCAGGACTTAACTCAGGACTTAGGACAAAGAAATTCTATATTACTATTATACCTACAGTGCTACTAACTAGGACAATGGGAAACAATAAGGCCTTATCACCGACTGCTGGATGTGGCATCCCAATGCCTGATACAATGAACGTTATAATCACTTACTACGATTGCTAAGTATAAGGATTGGTGTTCGCAGCAATAGGTAGATACCTAATGGTGTCGATTCTGTTGTGCACAAACTAAACTTAATTTAGGCTATTGCTATCTTTAACTAAAAGGCAGTGCGAGAAAAGTACGGCTATAGCTATGAACTAAGTTAGAGATGTCAAACTAGTTTATGCCTTGCGCTTTACCGTGTTTTTAAGTCGACTTTTTTTTACGTGCACCCATAATTTGTATGGAAAATATGGAAATATTAGTTCAATTTAATTTGACAGCTCTAAATTACGACCGTCTCTTTCACGTTAGATTAGAGAGAAAAAGATAGCAATAGCCTAAATTAAGTATAGTTTGTGCACAACAGAATCGACACCAATGCCACAGTTTTTTTTTTTGTAAATGGCATCTCATAGGTCAAAGATGAAGGTTGTCGCCTGCTTTACCTGACTATCCTCTGGAAGGCCTCCAGGCAGGGTAAATAACATACAAACTTAGCAAACACACGCTAAGGGCACCCCCTGTGGGGTAGGAGCCTCGGCTTAGAGCGTCGCTGGGGGAGGACAGCAAAGGGATAGGCTGGATCTGAATGATATGCCGCAAACAGGACGAATACTGATGTTATATTGGAATTCCGTATCTTTACGACACTGTACAAGACTGAAAAGATATCCATACTGAGAAACCCGGCAAATTTTTTGGTATTATTTGGTTGTAAAAATTTGAAAGGGCCGACCGGGACCCCCGTTTCGCACAGGTGCAATGGCGAAGTGTTAAAACTCGAGATTACTGAAAATGGTGATATTATATCGAAGTTAATGATTAATGATGGTTAAACCGTATCAAAATCTGTTGCATAGTTTAGGAGTATATTAAAAATTCGGTCACACAGACAGACGAAATATGATAGCCTTGAACCTGGTAAATGACGAACAAATCCTTACAACTGCGACTAGGACAGACGACTACGACTTATTGTCGGTCCTACGCTGTCCTCCCAGTACAAGTGCTGTAATATAATAATATTGTTTAACCTAATAATTTCAAAAGAGTAACCATTAAGTTTCTTGCCGGTTCTTCACCATTGGAAACGACCAACCCGAACCGTCTACTTCTCGTGTGTGCCAGTGCCCACGTAGACCTATGTGGAATAAAATTATTTGATTTTACATGTTACAGATGAAATACCTAACTAATCTAAGTACACAGCCATAACAAAGTATAGTTATATCGAAATCTAGTAATGCTCATGAAGTTTTAAATAAGGTTTTAACCGGAGTGTAGTAATGTGAATAAAACAAGTTGTGTAAGCCATCCTCTGGCGGTTATGTGCCCCTAGAGAACCAACTTTAAAAGGACTCAGTGTTCTCAGCAAATTGCCTAGGTTCTATTCAGTACACTCGTTAAAACTGTTCCACTGCACGTAAGAGCTCAAAATGCGCTATTTACTATGTACCCTGCGTACTAAAATGTACTTAGATGATTCAAAATGATGTTTGAATTAATACGAGTAATGCATTTGTTAAGTCTCCCATAGTCGTATGTATTTTTAAAGCGATGATCATAATGATATTTAACTTATTACAGACTTATATACCCTCATACCTACCCAATCAATTTCTCTTCATCTTACCATTTGCCAGGCTAACATTTAAGGACCAAAGACAGACGAAATGTTGGCAGATTAGGTTCCCCTTAATGGATGGGATTGGAATATCGAGCACATGAGATTTTTTTTGCCCCTAGAAAGTGTACAAGAGGAATTCTTATTCTGGCTATTTCTGTCTAGGCTTTTTTCCGTACATGTATAAATAAAGTCCAGTCCATCAAGCATAGCACATTACTCTTTCACACACTCTACATCAGCGTCTGGTTTGGCTCAAGCGAATCATCCCGCGTACAGGTGATCACACTCGTGGGATGCTGCGGAAATTACTAATAGCACTCAATTATACAATATACAGGCGGCTTGCATACGTCTGCCTGAGTACCTACACATTTTTGATAGGATGATTGTTATTTTGGATAGTTCTGTTCTATTTCCAAACGGTAATCTCTCATCACTGAATACTAAATCTGATTACAATTATATTTCAAGATCGCTGCTTAGTATTCAAAAGTTTATATTCAAATACTTTTTAACAAAGGACGGATATTGTATAGATGGATGGACTGCGTGAAGGACAAGGATATGGAAAGAAAGAAAAATATTTATTTGGGACAAGCACAGGAACTACAAAAATAATAATTTAAAAAAAGAATCTAAAACTAAATAATAAAAAGAAGACCTGTGCGAGGCCAAAAAGGCTCCTATCTCAGCATAATGCTGCGATAGATGAAAAACAAATACCGCAGCGCTGGTATTCTGATAGGCCCACTGTGATGTCTCACGGTCACACCTACGGACACAAAATACATTGACACAAAAAATAAAACATAATACTCACTTAAATAAAATAAACACTATAGGTATACAAACAAAACTATAAGCGTACTTAAATTAAAATATTAATAATAATCGGCTTGGCCGCACCGAACGTTCCGACTTTGCTTGTCAACGCTACAGACTATTGTCTATGGTCCATGACAAGCGAAGGGACGCGAGCGCAGACGATACATTGGCGTTTTGGCTACTGGCTGTCAATGTTAAGGTGTTTTTAGAGAAACAACCTATGAAAACAACAGGAAAAACTTCCGAAACGATATGGCTAGAAAGGAGGTGTCCGCTGAGGTGACGAGTAATAGAGAAGTACGGGCCCCAGCAGACTACCTGTAACGAATGTCAGAGATCTATACGAAAGACAGCCAACAGAATAACGTGCTTACCGAGGCACTGAAGAAAATCAGTATGTTTTAAGTGGTCACCCATCCACGGAACATCCTAGGAAAGAGCGGCTTAACTTGAAGATCGACTCGCGTGGCTGTTATTATTTAGCCAGGACCATTCATTACTGTCACCAGTTACTAATAAAATAGCTGGTATAAAATACGTCCACATTGTAGGAACTACTACGCCTAACGTATGAACTTGGCATTTTCTCTGAAATGATATTGGCGCGAATACAAAGTATTTGGTCTGTTTATAATCATCGTAAAGTACTGATATACAACAGATCGTATAACGTTTTTTAAACAAGTAGTGAGTCCACGTGTATTTGAATATATAGCAGGGAATGAAGGCCCGGAATCAAAGTGTTTAGAACAAAACTGGAGTTGAACCGGTGAACGTTTCGTTCACCGAGTTGAACATATCAGAAAAAAATATGGTAATTTACAAGATGTTGTGGAAAGGCCTACCTGTCTTCCATGGAAACAAAGACATGCCGACCGGTCTTTTGCCATCGTCACGTGACATTCCTTTGTACTTAAAGTGCAATTTTTCACCAAGCATTGGTGCTAATATTTATTCGTTTGCAAAATGGTTTACCGAATTTATTCCGTTGCTAATTTCAGCAAGGCAAAAGGTAATGGTTATAAAAATATCATAGCGGGCTAGTTATTATCAGAAACTATAAGTACCTACGAAAATCAATCACAATTCAGATAGTCACTGTTTCAACTCATTTAGCCTGATTGCATAAATAAACAATTAAAGAGGAATTATGTTGTAAGTATTAGAAGTATTTAGAACTGTTTCAGTGTTTCATAACACTTTAAAGAGAGGATGTCGTTAAACTTTTTTATGTCCATTAACTTTTTACATCAGTTAACAGTTTCAAACTAAATGACATTCTTTTGTATGAACAGACAATGTATCATATGCAATTAAACAATGATGTGATTTATGGTAAAAATTAAGTACACAGGAAACCAACAGAGTAGTAAATCATCGCATTTGATGCAACAACCATAATAAACATATCTTGAGAACTTTGCAAAAAGAGGAAAATAAGTAAAAACACTCATTAAAGCAACATAAGTAAAGGTTTAAGGCTGCAATATTTCTATTGATGGCATTATTGCTTGTACAACGTAGTCGCGTCAGGAACTAAGTAGGTACCATACATAACTATATCCCATCATGAGAAACCGTAGTTTGGAAATTATTACATTTAAAAACTATATTTAAACAAAAAAAAATAAACTGACAGCAAACTATAAAAGGGCATCAAAAAACTCATCCTCAACGCTGTCAGCTGATAATTTGCCCACTGTCAGCTTGTAATTCGCCCAAGAGACTGGCAGCGTTGCCACGTTGTATGGAAACACTTAGCCTCTGGTCAAGGTAATAGACAGCCCTTGGGGCACGGGAAGCGTCAACTAGGTCTTTAAAAGGTAAGCACTCGGACCTCACGGTCCAGGAGTTTTAACCCCATACAGCTCAAAAATATAGTTTCAACAAAGGTTGGAAATAATTTCAAACTCCGGATAAACACAGTTTTTTACATTTTACTAAGATATGGGAACAGAAACGAGATTAAATGTAAAAAGAATTTTTAGGAGCACTTACGAACGTGTCCGTTGTAGAAAGAGTTCCATCTAATTAGTCTTATCAGCTTCATTTACAACGTCCCCGCAGCCAGACAGTTTGTTCCAAATAAACTTTTTACTAACTTCGGAGTTGGGAATTTCTGAAGAATCCTTACCAGAGACGATTCCATTGCTAAGTGGTAGAAGAATGTGCTTGGGAATGGAATGGTACCCAACTTGCTTGTAGTCGGAGCTAGTCCTATTGTGGTATCTTTGCGTATAAAATTACTTGTTCATGTTTTATCGCGTGTAATATTTGGTGTACAAAAAAAGTACAAAAAACACAAAGAATCTACCGTACCTGAGCGTATTATCGTGTTTTTGGATGTGGTTTTTACTTGGTTTCTTTTAGCGCGAGATATTCAAGGTATATGCCTGTTAAAGTTTTCTTGTGAAGCTGTTCTACTTCCCTAAATCTTTGTTAATATTACATAACATAATATCACGCCTGTAAACCCCGAAGGTGTAGGCAGAGGTTTCATAATAAATGGTATGATAAAATGGCGACTCCAACCACTTTCTAAAGTTTTTCAGCAAGGTAGAAAACGCTTCTACAAAAACCTATTTGATCTGAACTCTACTTTAAAAAAAGCAGCATACCTAATACTTCTAACCACGATTGCCCCATCATTTAAAGCAAGAGAGCCACAAAAATCCAAGTATATTGGTACGTACACACACATACAGCGTGTAACATATTTATAGCCAGCTATACGTGCTGAATATTTTCACAAGAGCAAGAACTGTAAACAGAGCGTTGATCCGATAAATCGCGTATCATTTCGGTCTCTTCGACATGTGAGAGACAGATCCCAGATGTTCTGATGTTTCTGTGAACGTTGCCACATGAAAGCAGTGGCCTCTTTCCGTTCGGCTCATCTCTCGGAAAATTTGACGTTTCAATTTAATTAATACAAACGTCCTTTGAAGAATTTGGACGTATACGGATTTTTTTTAACGGTTTTTGTCTTTGGTTTAAGTGATTTTTTTAAAGAGCATTTTACACTACGAAGATATAGGTGAGTGTTTACTACAATTTATGTAAGTTTCATGTAAATCAATACCATAAAACTATAGCAATAATGAAGCAACTTTAAAACTCAAAACCGATGAGGAAGATGCCTGTACGTAAGTTAAATCAACATCAATAAACAAACTGCTCTTTCGACTTCGAAAACTCCAACACGTACTTTATAATACTTTCTTACCGTGTAGAATATTATACAAAAACTTCAACGAGCAACAACAAGTTAACTAAACAGATAAAAACTTGCTCTCCAGAAGAATTCGTGTGCACTCCAGAACTACTACTTTTATATGTTTCGGATCAAAGCTTACAACACACATACATTCTAACCGAGATAGTGTCGTATACATGATGTTTATTTTACTTTTATGGCTGTAGGAGACCATTTAAGGGGATTTTAGAGGTTGGCAATTATGTTGTTGTTAGGGATACCAGCTAAGAAAAAACTAATCCGATAGTGGAAAATCTTTAAGTATTTTAAAGACTGATAGAAAAACCCTCTAATATAAGCAATTATCATATAACATAAATAATATAAAACCTCTCATTTAACAAAAACGATCGTCGTCACCGAGCAGGCCCAAGAAACGCTAGTGTGATTATTTAGACTCGTTCTTGACTGATTGGCCAGAGAAGGCAAAACATCGGGAGAGTGGGAGAGGAATGGAGGTCTTTGCCCAGTAGTGGGACAGAATAGGCTAAACAAAAGCCAAGTAATTAAGTATCTATAAGTTTAGCATGCCGGCGATGGCGTTTAACTCTCCGAATGTAAACTGGTATCGACACCATTAACAGATAAAACCTTTGTTAGGTTTCATCGAGTCGATTCTGTTGTGCACAAACTAAACTTAATTGATGCTATTGCTATCTTTTTCTCTCTAATAAAACGAGAAAGAGACGGACGTAATTTAGAGCTGTCAAATTTAATTCGAACTAATATTTCCATACAAATGAACGATACATGACGACTAAAAACACGGTGAAGCGCAAGGCATAAACTAGTTTGACATCTCTAACTTAGTTCATAGCTATAGCCGTCCTTTTCTCGCACTGCCTTTTAGTAAAAGATAGCAATAGCGTAAATTAAGTTTAGTTTGTGCACAACAGAATCGACACCAGTATCTGTTACCACGCACTATTTCCTTCTAATACCAGCATTATGAATATTTACTACTCAAAAGAATAACGTAGACAAACCTACGACATAAAACGCAATCGTAAAAAGTTATGTCGAGATTAAAAACCTAGTTTATATCCATACAAGAATATTTTTGATATAAAAACGGCACGCATCGCAAGAAGCTGCTTTCGGGTGTAATTCACAAACTTTATACATAAAAGTTTGAAAGCAAGCATGTTTAGTGAACGGCATTCGCAGAAACGGAGTTCAAGTTGTATTCGTCGCCACGAACTATACGGAACTCGCTCATATGTCGCTGCTTATGAAAAAAAAACCGCTGTAATAGTCGACGTGTCGTAAAAAAGGTCAGGGTGATACTGAAAAACGGAATCGAGAGCGTGCTGAATTTTATATCGCGGCTTCTATCTTGTAAAGCGAGTGTTATAGCGATGTCTCGACTCTTTACATAACGAATCGTACGCGAGGGAGATTGCTCCTACTAAATTTAGAGGCGTTTAACTTGTTCAGTTTCGACTCCGTAAATCTTTATTTGCATGCTGAGACAATAACAATCCGGCCCTTCCCGCTGATTTAGGATCTGTCGATCGGTCGGTAAGTATTTCTGGTCTATCGGATTTCTTGGGAGCTTTTTGTAAACGGTGTAATAACTATTTACAGCAGATGTTTGAATACTTTACTTTTGATTTGATTCATTTGACACATTTCTATTTCGAATCGCACGGGACTGGTCAATGTGGCGGCACTTGGAAGTGGCCTATGTCCAGCAGAGGACGTCTTTCGGCTGAAATGATGATAATGGTGACAGATTTCTTGTAAGGTTTGTTAAGGTGTCAAATAGACTTTTAATTTCCCCATTTTCACCCACTGCTTTACGTATCTACTTGATTGTAAATTTTTCAGCTCGTTGCGACACATTTTTGTCCAATCTCAGCTTCTCAAACATATTTCTCCATTTTCCAGCCAGCGGACGAACTGTTCACTCCACTTTAAACACTAACGAGCTTTTTGTAAATAACATTGTCATTTACTATTTGACGGGCGAAATATTTTCGCTACATCATAATTCACAGGCAACCTAAATAGTTTGGGTTGTCGGAATAAATAAGGATTACGAGGCGGGCCGGTAACGAGTAATAAATAACCGCGGTTATAGTGACTACATCAAAAGGGAACTGTTCCAAAAGAATCTGCCGACACCTCATAAAGTCAAGTGGAAGTGACACGACCTCATAACATTTTGCTAATTACATGAACTTGGTCAGCGATTCTGCTGACGGATCTATTTGAGATTAGATAGTCAAGTAATTATATTTATTTGCGTAAAAGTTTAAAGGAAGCTACAAGTCTTCGAAAGACTTTCATGTGTTCATAGAATTTGAAGCGATAGCAAGTAAAAGTTTTTGACAAAATGTTAAGCTAATAATGTGTTATACCACCATCATTATTAGGATTTGAATAGTACTCTCAATATTGGATTCCTATTATCGCAAATAAAGTATAGTGAAACATAAAACGCACGAAGCGAAAAACCTCCTTCCATTTGCGACTTTTTAAATATTCAAGGAAAACGCGGCTCACGATATATGTGAGATTTTTATTTTAAATTCCGAATAACGTTGGGGTTACCAAGCAACAACTACACAAATCAACTTGAAACTAAAAAAAAAAAACGCGAGGATGCGGTCGGCGAAATCGGGGTTAACGGGAACGGTTTGTTTACATGTTCGGTCGGTTTTCAAACTGGAGAATTGCGGACCACTGCATCGGGATGTTTTAATTACCGACGTTTGTTTTACAATTCATTAACCGTGTTGATATCTGTTTTTGTAATGGAAATATTTTGACGTTTATTCCGTATTCATATTTAAATTTTGTGGACCGCAAATAGCGGTGTTTGTGTTCATTAACATTATTTTTAGAAGGAACATTTATTATAATATTTATTTTTTATTTTCATAATAATACAAACGTAATCTGTACTTTCGGTTGCCATACTTCGTTGAAGATCCTTGGGTTGAAAATCAATATACATAAAAGAGCTAAAACATTGTCATTATGCCACGTGGTTGTCTTCCAGTCAATGCTACATCAGAATGAAACAATGTTCTCAGTGGATCTGTCGATCGGTCGGTAAGTATTTCTGGTCTATCGGATTTCTTGGGAGATTTTTATAAACGGTGTAAGAACTATTTACAGCAGACGTTTGAATACTTTACTTTTGATTTGATTCATTTGACACATTTCTATTTCGAATCGCACGGGACTGGTCAATGTGGCGACACTTGGAAGTGGCCTTTGTCCAGCAGTGGACGTCTTTCGGCTGAAATGATGATAATGGTGACAGATTTCTTGTAAGGTTTGATAGGGTGTCAAGTAGACATTTAATTTCCCCATTTTCACCGTTTCAATGTTCATTTTCAATGTTCTCAGTGGTATTTGACTCCTACAACCAAACATACAAGTATCGAAATAGTATCGGCTATTACTAATAATAACCGATGCTGAAATTACAGTTCTACTGCATAGCCAAGGAATGTTGCCAACGAAAAAAAGGTATGTGAAATAACAAAGTTCAGGATCCTAAGACCAGCCGGTGCCGGGGTGAAATGTGGTGGGGTGCCCGCACGAATATCAAGTAGCGTGCGGCATTACCCGCGCACAGCACTACAGCCCCGCACGTGTAATGGCGGGCGTGACGTCACGTCCGGATACGGCACAACGCGGTCTCAGTCTGTATCATGAATTACATTACCCACCTACGGCATGCAAAAGTGGAACATTGCCATGGCCCTCTCATTCTTAAAAAAAACGTTGGAGATCGCACCTGCATAATTTCAGCAACGTTGGACGCATTCGTTCACGACCCTAGTAATTTTCATACAGTATTTAGAAGTGCAGTTGCAGCGCCACTATCGTGATACGAGTACGTCCCTTTTGCATAGTGAAGTCACACTTACTTATTAATTTTAACGTGACACCACAATTTTCAATATGTTTTAGCCTTTTTCCTGTTAGCTGAAATAATGTTTCTGAAGATTTATTAACTCTGCGACCCCGTGGATCGTGGCCAAGCCTCGTGGGTAAGCTACTGATAAGAATTTGAAAGCACGTGCGTCAAAAGAGCTGTAAAACATCTGGGAGTTGTGCTTGTAGTACGATGCAACCATCATCATCTTCCTGCCCTTATCCCATGTTACTTGTGGTCGGCGCAACACGTTTTTTTTCTTCCATTCTCCCCTGTCAACCGTCAAACAATCATTTACACCTTTTTCCTTCATATCATTCCTCACACAATCCATCCATCGTTTCTTTGGTGTCCCTCTCCCTCTCCATCCATCAACATTTATATTCATCACCCTTTTAGTCACATGCGATTATTCCCTCCTCATCACATGCCCATACCAAGATAGTCGATTCCCTTTCAACTTTTCTGTAACTGGCGCGACTTTCAAACTTCCCCTAATATACTCATTCTTTATTTTATCCATTCTTGTCACACCACACATCCACCTCAACATTCTCATCTCCGCTACATGCAATCTTTTTTCATCCATCTTCTTCACAGCCTAACATTCCGATCCATACAGTACGACAGGTCTAATCACGGACTTCTATATTTTCCCCTTTAACTTGAGGGGCATCCTTGGGTCGCAAGTTGCTCCAGTGACCTTTCGCCATTTCATCTATCCTGAGTTGATCCGACGCGTTACGTCACGGTCTACTTCACCATCCCCTTAAACAAGCGACCCGAGGTACCGGAAATCGGAACAGAGCGGTATGGGTGGTCCGGCAAGAGTTATGGGCGTAGGACTGGAGAGACCGCCGAAATCACAGAATAAGTATTCTGTTTTGGACCTACTTAATTTCCAACATTCTCTAGTCTTTGCCACCACACCTCCTATCTGCTCTGGACCTCTAGGCCACTCTCGGCAACCAACACAATGTCGTCGGCAAACAGCATACACCATCCCTGGTGTATGCTGTTTGCCGACGACATTTGCCTCTTCCTGAATGTCCGACGTAAGTGCGTCCATTATCACCAGAAAGAGGTAGGGGATTAGAGCCGACCCTTGGTGCAAGCCAACAGGCACATTAAAGCTGCCGGTGGAGCCCACTGTAGACCGGACTTGGGTACTACATCGACAGTACATCGCTGGGATCAACTGCACATTCTTCCCAGGCATACCTTTCTCTTTCAGGGCCCACCACAAAACCTCACGAGGTACCCGGTCGTATGCCTTTTCGAGGTCGATGAACACCATGTGCAAGTTTTTGTGCGCACTTCTGTATTTCTCGCACAGCTGGTGGATGGTAAAAATGGCGTCCGTCGTTCCCCGACCAGGCATAAAACCGAATTGATTTCGTGAAATTTCGCTCTCTTCTCTCAGTCGTCTTTCTCCGAAACTTTCATACTATGCGCCATTAGCTTTATTCCTCTATAGTTATTGCACTCCTGCACATCACCTTTGTTTTTAAAGATGGGCACCAACGAACTGTTGCACCATTCGTCAGGTATGGTTTCTTCCAGCAACAACTTATTGAAGAATAAAGCTAACCACGTCCATCCATCCACCCGTAATAACTTCCAAACTTCAACTGGTATTCCGTCAGGTCCTAATGCTTTACCATTCTTCATTCCATTTACTGCTATTCTCACTTCATCCATACTAACCATTCTTACTAGACCCTCATTCACTGATTTATTGTCCAGCACACCATTCCAGTCATTCTCTTCATTCATCAGTCTTTCGAAGTACCCCTTCCACCTATCCTTTATTTTCTCATCATCCGACAAAACCATTCCATCTTCATCTTTTATGCATTTTATCTGGCATACATCCCTCGACTTTCTTTCTCTTACTCTAGCAAGCTGATATAGGTCTTTTTGGCCTGCTGGACTATCGAGTGCGTCATACAGCTTATCCTGGGCTTTTGCTTTCGCTATGGCCACAGCTTCCTTTGCTTTTTTCTTAAGAGCATCATACTCACTCTTCTTTTCAGCTTTCAAACTAACATTTTCAACTTCAACACTCTGCCAATCCTTAAATTTTCTCTTCTTTTCCTTCAACACCTTCTGGATTTCTGTCGACCACCACCATGTATCCCTATCTATCGTACCCCTTCCTTTCGTCTCTCCTAAAATATGCTTTGCTACACTCCTAATATCCATCTCATCCAGCCATCTCATTCCAACATTCATTTACACTTTGCTCGTTTATGTCTCCCATCTCTAACATTTTATCCACCACTCGTTCTTTAAATTCTTTCACACAGTCATCCTTCTCTAACATAAACCATTTTATTTTAGGGGGAAGTCGGTCTTATTTTCTTTATTGACTTTTATTTCTGTGACTATTTCCAAAACTAGGAGTCTGTGCTGTGTAACCAAATCTTCTCACGGTAAGACTTTACAGTCTTTGATGCAATTTAATTTATTTCGTAGGACTAGGAAATAATCTATTTCGTTTAGTAATCTAATCTATCTGTGTATGTGTATATGGTTACCACTTTTGTATGTGATAAGGTGTTCATCGCTTTTCTGGAACCAAGTATTGGCTACCGCCAGATCAAATGCAGTAGCGGATTGCAGTAGAGTCTCCCCCTCATGACTCTTTCATAAATCCCTTTCATTCAAAATCACAATCAAAATCAAAGCATTTATTTCAAGTAAGCCAGTTACAGGCACTTTTGAATTGTCGAAACAAAGATGAAAATTAAATGTAGCTACAATCCCAGTCACAAGACATAAAAAATGTGAAAGTACTGTAGTTGCCCATTCCCTAGCGTAGATCTCTATGGAGAAGAACGGGCAAGAAACTCCATGGACACTCTTTTAAATCAGAATATTGTTACAAAATCTTGGTTACATCATTCATGTTGAGATGGTATATTATGTGAGAACAATGTAGCAAGATGTGCACGTTAAAAGTGTCCACAGCAAAAACACACAAACAAAAAAAATACAATTCAAAATAATTCATTCAAATAAACCATGGCAACTAAGAGATGACCAGTCACAACTGACAGCGCCCGTTCACGAACATGACGCATGGATCAGCACCATTCAACTCAACCATTTTGAAGGGAACTAAATGATCCGACACATGCGCCACCATCAGCGAGACATTTGAGTGAGCATGACATACTCTAAACCGCCAGGGCACATTCAAGTCAAGAAAAGACGTAGGTTTCCAGTGAATGATAGCTTTCTAGTACATAGTACTCACACAATATGGGCTATGCATTTATATAATACTAAAGAGATTGAATCTATACAATGCAAAGATAGTTGTACAATCTTCAGCAGCTCCAACAATACATTTTAATGCTATCAATTTATGCGCCCCTGTCCTTGTAGAGCAGGACCAGCATTGAGCCAAGCAATTTTTATCAGCGATATAATCGCTCAACTTGTAATATGCTTGCTTACATAGTGTGCGTTTAATGCATGTTTTAATTTTCGTCTCATTCAGTTCAAGAATACTTTGTGGAATTTTATTATAGCATCTCAAACAGTACCCCATGAAAGATGAGTCTACTTTAGCGAGTCTGAAACCTGGCTGAACTAGTTGGTCCCTATTTCTAGTACTGTAATTATGTTTGTCACCCCTTTTACCAAAAAGGTGCAGGTTTTTTCTGACGTACATTATGTTTTCGTAGATGTATTGACAATGTACCGTCATGATGCCAATATCCTTAAACAGTTCCCTTAGAAAATCGCGCTTACGAAGATTATATATGGACCTGATGGCTCTTTTCTGCAGAATAAATATAGACTCAATATCTGCAGCCCGTCCCCACAGTAAAATGCCATAAGACATTATACTATGAAAGTAACTAAAATAAACCAGTCTAGCGGTATCTACATCAGTATACTGACGGATTTTTCTAATGGCATAGGCTGCTGAACTAAGCCGCCCCGCAAAAGATGTCAAATGAGAACCCCATTGTAGCCTTGAATCAAGCGTAATCCCCAGGAAAACCGTTTTATCTACGAATTCAAGTTTCTCTTTATTCAATATTATATCACAATCACTACTTTTAACATTCGGTAAAGCAAATCTTATGCATTTGTTTTTTTTTTCATTTAATACCAAATTGTTTGCTGTGAACCAATTTTGGACCTGACCAATATTCACGTCATCTAGATTTTGGGTTCGCCTATTTATCTTAAAAATTAGGGAAGTGTCATCAGCAAATAACACCATATTTTGCGGTTGGTTTTTCAGTAAATAGGGTAGATCATTTATATATACTAGAAAGAGAAAAGGACCCAATATTGAGCCTTGTGGAACCCCCATTTTTACTTTTAAACCCTGTGAATTAACACCATTTATTTGAACATGTTGTTGTCTATCATTCAAATAAGATTTTACCAAACTAAGTGTAAGTTTACCCAGTCCGTAATGCTCAAGTTTCAAAAGTAATGTGTCGTGATTTATGCAATCAAACGCTTTGGAGAGGTCACAAAAAATTCCTATGGCGTCTTGAGACTCTTCCCACGCAGTAAATATGTGCTTTAATAAGGTTACACCGGCATCAGTTGTACAACGTCCCTTGGTGAAGCCATACTGTTGATCATGTAAGATTCTGTTGGTGTTAAAATGATAGAGCATTTGATTAAGCATTACTTTTTCGAAAACCTTGCTAAAAACTGGTAACACGGATACAGGTCTATAATTATTAGTATCTTTACTGTCTCCGGATTTGAAAAGAGGTATGTATGACTTTACTGTATTTCATTAAATCAGGGAAAACTCCTTGGTCTACACATAAATTAAAAATTAAAGCTAAGTAAGGGGCTATAGTCTCAAGTATGGATGTACAAACTTTGACAGACATTCCCCATAGATCTTCGGTTAGTTTGATTTTTATTTGCCGGAAAGTTTTAATAACTTGCATAGGGTTAATGTGTTTAAATTTAAATTCAGCCAGGCAGCCAGACACATTCGCCTTTAATAAGCCAATTGAGAGTTCAGGTGAGGAAATAAGAGCCTCCGTTGTTTTTAGTGGTATATCGGTAAAGAAATTTACAAATTCTTGAGCTACTTCCTGATTTGAGCTTTTAGGACCACACGCTGTATCTAATGTGTAGCTAGTGTTACGTATTTTCTTCCTGTTAGTCTCGTTATTTATAACTTTCCAAACTGTCTTTATTTTATTTTCTGCTGTTTTGATCTTGTTGCTAATGTGCAGTGCTTTAGCAACCTTGCACGTATTTCTAAAAATTTTTGAATACTTAGCAACATACTTGTTAAAAGTTTCAGTGTTTATAAAAGGCTTAAGGCCATAAAGCTCAAATAGTCTTTCCCTACTTTTTCTGATACCTCTAGTTGCCCAATCACTAAATATGAATTTAGGGCAAATACTTTTTGTCTTCTTTTCAAAAGTTTTATTGAATTCCGTGTGAACTATTGAAAAGAAACGATCATACAATTGATCTATATTAATATCATCAAGGCTCATAACACTTAACTTGTTCTGTAGCGAAATATTATACCTATTTAATCTGCTAGAATTTATAGGTCTAAATTTAATTTGAACTTTTTGCAATGGGGGTGTATTACACCTAAAGGTTACAGTTTGTCCGCTATGGTCAGAAGGCAGACAATTTACTACTGCTTTATCTAAGTAATCACAATCGCAGAAAATATTATCTATACAAGTAGCAGAAGATTGAGTGACTCGTGTAGGTTCTTTCTTTCATTCTTCCCACATGTCCATTAAAATCTCCAACTATCAACTCCTCATGTACCGAGATGTTTATCAGAACGGAGTCATAAACCTCCCAAAACTTTTCTTTAACACTAACATCACATCCAACTTGCGGTGCATACACACTAATTACATTCAGCATAACATTTTCTAACATGACTTTTACAACTATCACTCGATCATTAATCCTTTTTACATCCATCACGCTTTCTTGTAACTTACTATCTAACACTATTCCTACGCCATTCCTTTTCCCGTCACTTCCACAGTAGAAAAACTTGTATCCCTCACCAATTTCCCTCGCTTTTGTTCCCTTCCATTTTGTTTCTTGCAAACACGCCACATTTATTCGTCTTCTTTTGAGTACATCCGCAAATTCTCTGGCTCTTCCAGTCATGGTCCCAACATTCCAACTACCATACCCCAATCTCACTTCCGGAGCTCGCTTCTTACGTCGCACCCGCCCGGGGTGGTGCAACAACCCTTGTCCACTTCCCGCAGGCGCCGGGTGCTGCCCCTGCGCGTCGCCTGTGGGGTACGCCCTAGTCCTATCGCGCATTATTCCATTTTCACTATTCATGTTGCAAAAGGATGTGGCTTAGTTTTACAGTCGGCCGCCTGCCTGACACTAACCCTCTTTGGGAATGCTGTTGCTAGTGATTTACCCGTCACCATTCGGGAACCCAGGGTGCTTTATTGTATGCACTGGGTCTTAAGCTCCCTTAGTCGCCTCCTACGACACCCACGGGATGAGATGGAGTGGCCACATTCTTAATCCGGGGCCACACGGAATTAGTACGATAGTTAGTATGATAAGAAGTTGGTTGCATAGTACGATGCAACCAACTTCTTCAAATATTTCTTTCTTTCTGCCAGCGAACATCACTAGTGTGTATTACTTGCTCCATAAGTTTCATTATTAAACAAGTTTGTGCCCTTGTAAGAAGCTTTTTAACTTAATAGGTATACAAAGGAGAAGATTTTACTTTGTTAAAAGAAAATTAGAAGAAAAGTGCACGTTTAAAAGTTTTGCTTCAAAAATAACAGACGGCTTGCCTTGAATAGGAACCACATACATAAAGCTAAGTTCTCCAACTGACACTGCACGCACAAAACTAAATCAAGCACTAAAGGAGGACTTCGGACTTCGGAGAAGGGAAAACAACGGGAGCGTGTCAACAATAAAACTAAATACTGAAGAAAAAAAAACGTTCATTAAAGAACACAAGCTTATTCTCAAAACGAATTTATTCTTTCAATTCACACACTAAACATAGGTACCGAAAGACAGACTTCTCAATCGCTAACCTCGAAGAGAGACGTCCCAACCGCAACCAGATCTAAATCTGGGGTAATCTTATAAAAATATAAGCGTCTTCTTCTAAAATAAGAAAGCAAGTCTCATAAAATACAAAAACGAAAACCAAAGTCCACGCTTTAAAACTCCATTGATGATAATATTAGCGTACAATTAAAAACAACAGTCTAATCAATCCGCAGTCTGTCTGTTTGCACTCCACGGTAAATTGTACTCCAACAGCGCAAAACAATAAATACACTAGCAATTGGTAGATTCACGAATAACAACGGTTACTTTTTCGTTTTACAAAAATTGCAACGGCCGCACTCGCTTCAGCAATTTATTGACACTGACTGAGCTTGGAAAAATACAACTGTCTGGAACGTTCAGTTTTAAATAAGTATTTAGAGTCGGAATCGTAAGTTAATAAAGCTATTGGGAATTAACTTGGTATTATACGTCAAAGGGAATGTTTAATCTGACGGGGATATATAAAATTATGATTCATTCATGCGACGCCGGGATCGGGGCTGACGCAGCTCTAATTAGGAATCACCCCATTCACTCCGGTCGGTCTCTTCAGCCACTTTAAGATTCTGTTTCAGCGCCAAACAATGTTCTGTGCCACTTTCCCTTCTTTTCTACGTTTAGCTCTTTTCATTTGCGAGAAATGAAAATGATCTGTCTTTCATTTTTATGGTATTTGCATTTCGAATTGTCAGCAATTTTTTAAATCGTTTTTGTTACTTTTTAAATTTAAAAAAATATTTCGGAAAACGTCGTCTATCCGGTAGCAAAATAGACAAAATAAACCCTATTTTTGTAGAATTACAACTAAGGTCGTTGTCCGGATAAGGTCCGGCTACAATGGTAAAACCTACGTGCCCGGTCGGGGGTTAAGGGCTCCGGCACCAGAGGTCGGGCGGCAGCCGTTACGTATCGCACATAAGGAATAATTTAAAAGAATTTTCGTAGGCTTGCTAATAGGAATAATTGTGAGATCTGATTGTCTTAGCGTGATTTATTGCCTGGTTTAGCATGTTTATCATTGGTATTTTCTTTTACGGGAGTCAATGGTCTTGTAGATAGATTGGCTGACTTATTCGTAGCAAGTTCTACGCTTCCATTTTTGACGCAAAGACTTTTGTTTTTGTATGAAAGATAAGTCTGATTTTTATCCAAGTAAAAGTTTCACATCAGTTACGTGATTATGAACAGATGAAATGTCCAGTAACTATCGCTTTGGAAGGATATTCCAATGCAAAATATTTAAAGTACATAGTTACTTAAACCAGTTGTTTTAACGTTCAAACTCACAAATTGAACCAATTTGTTTTACCAATAAACTCTAATTATGTACTTACAATTGAATATTGCTCCCTACCAATACGTCATTAGTCTAATTTAATTATTTTAAGCCTATTGATAATATTGATAAACACCAAACAAACATCAGTTTATATTGATATCAAAGGTAGCTACCGAAAAGCAATATTATGAAATATTCAGCATTTTCATTAGGATCAATTAACAGAGTTCGATAAGTAAACAAATGACACGCTGGAATATAATGTGTTCCAATTTTAAACTTCTACATTTTGGGCTCCGAGCCGATATCGATTTGCATCGATAAACCAATATGTGCCTTCGATAACAAATATAAGGTGCAATTTCCAAAGCAAATGTAGTTTGCTCGCCGGTACAACGAGCTCTTGCTAATTCCAATTCGCATGTGGCGATGACGGCAACTTTTATTTTTTGGTACTTTCCTACTGGAAATGTAGAACTATGAACGCTTAGAGTTGGTGAGTTGGCTTCTTCCAAACTTCTGTCGCTAACGGATTTATAAGTTTCGAGATCTTGTCTTCAAAAAGGTATTTTATTCCGGCAACCGAATGTTGAATTTATAAAATGTGGAATTGTTTTGAAGAAAAATAAAACCATTTTATGTAAATTTATGCTTAATAGAACCAACCCATTACACTCACGGGTGTCGTATAAGGCGACTAATGTCTGAGGCAGAACACCTTGCGCCTCCGTAGACCAGAGAATGGGCAGCAGCGTTTTCTGTTAGTCTTTCATCACTGCGATCTCCAATCCGCCTGCCAAGCGTGGAGATTACGGCAAATTCCTCCCATCATGGGAGAGGCTTATGTCCAGCAGTGGACGTTATGGGCTGTTGTAGTAGTGTAGTATGCTTACATAGAACTAAAAAAGTAACGACGCATTCAGACTCCCTACATTTTGACGACACGGTTGCCGCAATGGCTGCGAGATTGGCTGCTGCACTGGGTTTCGCGGGTTCAATTCCTAGTCTTTGTGAGTTTTAATGTTTGTAAACGCTTTACACTAATTTACATATAAAGATAAAAATGCGTTTAAACTCTACACAGTGTACTAATTAGTACACTTAGTATTACTTAAAGGTAAACACCACATGGAACATGTTTTAGTGAAAGTAGACTCACAACTACAGCCAATTTACTCTCCAACAAAAATATCGATAATTCCCTAATTACATTCCACCTCTAGACATTCCTCAGCCACCCAGCGGTCGCGCACAGGCACGGAGTTGTGCGCAATCGGCCCTCCCTAATTACCGCCAGTAAAAACTAATTGCAAACGACGCCCGCCACCCCGCCGGGTAACGTATTCACAAATATTGTGATTAATTCACTGTTTGCACCGACTCCCAGAATTAGCCGGTTATACTTCAAAGGGATTGCTCGTAGACCAAATTGATGCAATAATGAATATCCAGCGATGGGATAGTTGTGTGGAATTATTTCGGAATGAGATTGCGATGGCTGGAATAATACATAACAGTTGCTCTTGAAGCATGAAGTTTTTATTAATAAGCAATAGACGATTTGGAGTTAACTGAGATGCATGTCGCGGATTTTTGACGCATTTTGATCAAATAACAGAGGCGTATCATTTCTTAACTTCTTGGCTGCCTCGTTGGTCGAGTGGTCGCAAGCGCGACTGCTGACCATAAGCTTCATGGATCGATTCCCAGGTCGGGCCAAATGTTATTGGGTTTTTCTATAAGGAATTTGTCAGTAGCAGCCACGGAGTCTGGATTAGTGCCCGGTTGAAGGCAATAAGCTCGCACCCTATTAAAATGGGACTTAAAACATAACTAGCGTAGTATGATTTTGAAACTCAAACACCAGGCTATATATATGTCGCAGCCAATTCGTATAACACGCCGTTTTACATAACGGCGCGCCGGATTGAAAAACAGCGCCGTTATGTAATACGGCGTCCTCACGTTCAGCCGGATTGTGGTGGCGATACGTTCGACAAAGCGGCGTCCAACTTATAGCCGTATTGTCAGCAATTCCGATACTTCAAATAATCTACTAAAATTGTCCTAAAAGTCTTGCTAGCTGGCATGAGGAACGTAGGCCGAGACATTTGTGACAGAATTTGGGTGAGTAATGTAAAATGCTAACTAGCGAGCGCGCCTCATGGAGTCGTAGCTGGTTCTAAATTTGCTTATATCTCGAAAACAGTGCGTCCTATCGCAAAAATAATGAAAAATTTTCCACCTTCATAACTTCCACCCTTTTTTTTTTTTTTTTTTTTTTTTTTCGGATGGGAAATCATCAAATGACTTCTCCCGCTCTGGGCGGAGCAGGAGGGAGTGTCAGACTTTTACTGACTAAAACCCATCCATGTTCCTTCATCGCCCTTTGTGTTCCGGGGTCACGGTATCTCTTTCGAACAGTCCCGCAACCCCGGCAGGCATCGGTCCTTGCGGACCCCTTCCTATTGCTGAACTCATCCCCTGAAGTGATTAAATATAAGATGAAAGTTATACCATCGAGCGCATGACGTGTCAAGCCTTTTTTTTTTTTTTTTTTTTTTTTTTTTTTCGGATGGGAAATCATCAAATGACTTCTCCCGCTCTGGGCGGAGCAGGAGGGAGTGTCAGACTTTTACTGACTAAAACCCATCCATGTTCCTTCATCGCCCTTTGTGTTCCGGGGTCACGGTATCTCTTTCGAACAGTCCCGCAACCCCGGCAGGCATCGGTCCTTGCGGACCCCTTCCTATTGCTGACTCTCTTTGAGGCGCGCGTGGAACACGAACGCGCCGTCGACACGGCCTGTCGTCATGAGACGGACGGACGGCGAGCTAGCCCATAGCCCACCGTCCACAGGCCCGCGATAACTTCCACCCTGCCACGTAATTCTCAATATGTAGGTAAAAAAAAAAAAAAAAAAAAAAAACATAAAAGCTGCCATTTGATTGTGACACCGTTGTCGATTACGACGCGAAGAAGAAAACTATCAAAGCGGCGTATCGACTATGCGACGGTTTGTATAAGGGCGGCACGTTATCACGCTGCTTTGACGAACGCGAAGGGCTCATTCAATGCGGCGCACTTTATTTCAGCCGAATTGTAATCCGGCTGAACGTGAGGACGCCGTATTACTTAACGGCGGCGTTTTTCAATCCGGCGCGCCATTATGTAAAACGGCGTTTTATACGAATTGACTACGACATATACAGTAAATTGTTCACTGAGCTAATATGTAGGTAATGTTGGATTTATAAACGCTACTCAATATGTCTTTCCATCTGTCACAAAACTCACCGGCTGTTAATTGATTTTGACAATCTGTTTTTCTTCTTGGCTATAATGTACTCTCTGGTATCGTACTTGCTTTAAATAAAATCCGTGCTTAATCATTACAATAGTTTGATTTAGCACATAATCCATCTGGTAATCTATAAGGTACCTAAGAATAAAAGCTCATTCAATCCTTTCACGAGATTTACTAAAGTGCAGAACATACACAATTTACACTCCAGGGGTTAAACAAAACCACAAATACTCAGTTAATTCTAACGGTTTAATGCATTAGCGTAATTTATACGAAGTTCTACCTCAATAGTTCTTTTACACACGAGTGCTCCACGGAGCGTTTTGTTAAACATCAACAAAACACGAGTTCTTTCTTATTTTCTTTGCTCACCTAAGGTTTCCGATCTGTATGAGTAAAATCCCACGCAGAATGAATGCTTTGAGAAGGAACTTCAAAGAACATTACCACATAAAAACGGATTTTCTCAAATGAATACTTATAAAAATGTTTACAAAGAAGCTTACGATGTTTTTCTTTTTAAAGATAAAGATGGTTCAGATTAGATAGATTCCAGCTATAATCTATTTATCAGAAAATGTAATGTTTTTTATAAATACCAAGAATACTGTGAGAGAGTTCGTCGGGCGCCTCCGACCACCGATTGAACCTCCAATCGTGTAAAGCCAGTGATAATCGGAAAAGGTTTTAAAAGGATCCGGCCCTTCCCTTATCTACAGGAGGCTAGAAAAGCTCGGGAAATAAAGGAAACATACGTTTTGTAAGTAACATCCCACGAACCCATTAGGGCATGGATACAAATGGCAAATGGTGATAAATCTATAGGTAAGTACGTGCGACCTTGCGTGCCTATACCTACTATACTGCGCCTATTTTATTTAAGAAAACATTATCTAAAATTGCCTCGTTGGTCTTGTGATCGCAAGCGCGATTGCATGAGGTCCTGGGTTCGATTCCCCGGCCGCGTAGTGTTATTGGGTTTTTCCATCAGGAATAGGCGAGACGACAAAAAAAAACTAATTAGTCCGTCAGTTAGATTATCAAAAAATATTTGACACGTATTTTTTCTTTTGTAACGTAATCCAAAATTGACGAAGATACGAAGCTTTTAAAATTCTCAATACGTCACGCCTAGGTATAATTTTTAGCTAGTTCTGACGTCACTCCCGAGTTTTTATGCGTTTTATCTTTGTCAATATTCATTGATTTACAAAAACGAAAAATACGTGTCCATTTCCAATACTCTAACTGACGGACTAAATAGATTTGCAATTTTTTGATACTGTCATCATGCCTATTACGCAGTAGCAGCCACGGTGTCTGGATTTGTGCCCGGTTGATGGCAATAGGTTCGCTCCCTATTAGAATGAGACTTAGAACATAACTGGCGATATGTGGATGTAATACTATTAGGTACACCTCGGCCTAACTCTTCGAGGATTACAGGCGTGTTGTTATGTTATGTTATCACATAAAACCTAAAAACCTTTTGTCATTGTTCGAACCTAAACCGTTCTGAAAAACAATATTGTGGCCTAAATAATTTAATTAAAAGAAACAGAGAATATATTATGCGTATCATGACTATACAAATTTGACACCCCCTGTTGAGTTAATTTCATTTGAGCTGGTAATCCGTCGGCAGGCAATAGGTACAACTGTGCTCGTAATTAAAAACAGGTGGTCCCGCATGTACCTGCACAGCTACGAATGATTAAACGGTGTCCACCATTTTGTAGACGATTCGCTTTGACAGCCAAATTGTTGGTCACACAAAATAAGCTTTCACGCTTCGGTGGGTTTCAATTACGTTAATTTATGCTTGTAACCTACATTATTATTTGGGGACGATTGCATTAATGGGTTGCTCTCTTTTCTAAGGGTTTATTTTAAGGGGTTACGGGCGTCCCAATTTCTGCTGGCGATTGTATCATTATTTTGGAATTGAGATGATTTTAAAAGGTCTACATATTTTTATAATTATTACTCCAATCCTAGTTTCCTGGACAGAGATACCGGTATTCAAACTCGTTCTTTTAAGTCACGTAAACAACGTAAACTTCTGATTCTGAACTCTATTGTTATTATGCTCTTCATATTTCGTTTTGTTTTTTTATTAGCAGTGATAGTCTAGTGGTGTGAGCGTCAGACTACCATGTCATATGTCTCTAGTTCGAACCCAAGACACGCACCTCTGATTTTTAGGATTCATATCCGTTTTGTATAATTGTCACTTGCTTCGGTGAAGGAAAACATCGTTAGGAAACCAGCATGCCTGAGGGATATTTCTCGAAAGCATGTAAAGCCAAGTCAAAGGCCCGTGGGCGGCATAAAAACTCTGACGGCAAGTTAGGCACCAACCTCACGAATAAGAAGAAGATTTAATTTTACGTTGAATGTAGATTTTCCCATTGATTCCACCACATTGGGCATTATACGTTAAACATCAAGAACTAAACACGTGCGCTCTTACCACCACATATTAGCAGAGTATTATAGTATCCGCGCTATCTTGTTACCCAAATACTCACACATCCATAGACTACGTAGTGTAACATTAACCTACGCAGTGTAACCTACACCATACAACTTTTAGCGAGTGAACCTCAACTTGGTATTAGGTAAACGTACAAGATAAACACGGTTAGTTTACAAACTTGCTGCTATGCATATTTACCTAGATGTATAGGCATACCTATGTACTTCAGACAGATTTGCTATTGCTAGACATAACTATTAACTTTAAAACATAAGCATTATACCGAAATGTAATTTCTAGGTATTTGAATTTCAAATTCTCGGAGCTTTTTAGCTCCTCGGAGCTAATTTGAAAGAAAATAGATTTCTTTATGAATGGCTGAATGGTTACCTAGTTTTAGTTTCAAATTTTTATTCGGAATTTTCGTTAAAGGTAATATTAATCAATCATCCGCGCCCAATATACGCTACATAGTTTTTAATTAAGCAGAACTACTTACTGACGGGGTTGGGTAACCTTCAATCAAATAACACGTGTAAGGTATCAAGGTCAATAAACCTTCACAGACGTAACAAAACTACTGAAAAATATGTTAACGAGAATACTGAATATGAACATCTTTTAAAATGGACCAAGTTTTAAATAAAGGGTGTAAAAAACATCTTAAACGAAACCAAAAGGCACTTGTTCTCCCCATCATTGCGATATTTTTTTTGTTCTACACCATACCTGGGAACCTTTCAGTTCCGGAAATATTGGGGGTCAAAGTTTATTTATTTATATTTATTTAAACTTCATGTACAAGGGTGGTACATAGGCGGACTTAATGCCACAAGGCATTCTCTACCAGTCAACCTTTGGGTCAAATAGGATAGCATTGTGATAGAGTACAATAAAAATAAATAAGAAAAATACTATTTTGTAAGCATCAATTAAAAACACATAAATGGTTACCTACATACTAATACATATAATATTTATGCTAAAATAAAATTAAGTAATATATATTAGAATACATACAAATAGTCCGAAATACGAGAAACCTTATAATAATTACTACGACACTAGTAATGACTAGAAAGCAAACAAAAAAGAAAAAGTAAACTTTTTGACAAGTTTTTTAATCAATCTCTTACAATAAAAGTTTTTATTGTAAGAGTTTTACTTTAAACACCTCTATGACCCCCATACTACTCAATCCATCCATCAGCACAATGTTTTAAGTGCGTTACATTGAGTTCTACCACAAAACATGATTCTTAACCTCAAAAAAAAGTCGTTTCCCAGCAATAATTTTTGCGTAAAGTTCATATAACAAATTATACTTTGATGTACAGAATGCTTGGTTGACGGCTTCATGATAATTTTGATTACACCCTGTATGTACTCAATTAAAAAAGAAATGAGGTACCTATTCCAAAAACAAAGACTATTTTACCTTTAAAAATCTCCAAGAGTTCAGGCCCGGAAATCGGAAAAAAAAACGATTTTGTGACCTGTTAACGTGGTGAAAGTTTTGCCTACTAAACGCGGTTTTGTATTCAAGGGTACTATTACTTATCATCTTTTATCATATTTTACTAATAAAATACCTACCTACCTTATTCCCATTATTAACACTGAAAATTATTTACCATGTTAACTGTTTGTTTTTAGTTCCCGATATTTCAGCGCTGTTGCAAGCTCCATGGTCATGGATAAACCGTTTTAAATCCGTGATCATGGTGTTAATAATGTTAATAACCGTGTCAGTTTAAAAACTTATATCTCATACCCATTGTGTATAGCAAAGCAAAAGATTTCGTGTAAAAGTACAGTAGAAAAATTATCCCTTCACCTTTTACAAGCGTCAAGATAAATAACACTGGCACAAAATAAAACTCCATATCATGTGGACTCGTAAAATAAAATGGCCGGATTTTTATAACATATTGTGTGGACGTAAATCCTGACACCTGGTTATGAGTTACAGCCCTGTCCACGTTTTACAATGTTCCAGGGAATTAAATTACCCGGGTATAGGCGTTGTGTCAATTTTGGGCATATTCCACGCAAAATTAAATAGGTGCTCTAAGTGTCTGTGGGAATGTTAGTAAATCAAACTAGTACACATCTAAAAAGAGTAGATAAAATTCAAAACATTCATAAATCTTATTTTTCTACTATTCAACCAACATCTTTTTTGGGTTCCGTACCCACACCCCGTACCCGGTTTTTTTTCTTTTTACACTTTTTTTTAGTTTTTTAATCTGAGTGATACATTAGTGATGAAAAAGATTTTGACAATTCTTATTCTTATTCTTTCTTCCTCTCCTCGGTCTACGGTACCGAAAAATTAACCAGGGATATTTTATCTTTCTCAATGGTTGATGTTGAGGTGCCGTATTTGAACGATGCGTTGAACGCTTGGAAAATGGCTTGTCCTAACACGGATTTGCCCGACAACCTGACCTCCCAGAGACAGTGGGACGTGCCACTCTGCAGAATTGTACGGAATACCCTTATACACACGTCAATCAATACTGTGGAGCGTGGCCGTGGGGGAATGGGAGTCGGGCTTGTGGCTTCAGGCACTTACGTCATTCACCATTGGCACTATGATGGCTGTCGCATCGTTCCGGGTCGCTACGAGTCTACGCTGCGCACCTTGTGTTGCTCCGCATCGGTGTCACTGCGGTGAAGCTGTCGACAGTCTCGGACACCATGGCCTGTCCTGCTACAGGAGCGCAGATCGCATTGCACGGCACGCCAGCATTAACGACATTATTCGTCGAGCTTTTTCGAGATTTCAGAACCTAACGGCTTGGTGCGTGAGAATGGCTGACACCGGACGGCATGACGTTGGTGCCTTGGAACGTGGGTAGGCCTTTGGTGTGGGATGCAACCTGTGTCGGCAACCTTGCGCCTTCTCACGTTGCAAGCACGGCGGGCTGTGCAGGCGCTGCTGCTGTGGCTGCTGAGATCCTCAAACGGCGCAAATACTGTAACCTTATTGGTAACTACAGCTTTGAGCCGTTTGGGGTCGAAACGCTCGGGTCATGGGGTCCGAGTGCGCGTCTCCGTTCTTAAGGAAATCTCCCAAGGAAAATCCCTCTGGTCACGCGAAGTGTCGACCAGTCGGTGAGAGATTTCCTTAAGAACGGAGACGCGCACTTGGACCCCAAGACCCGAGCGTTTCGACCCCAAACGGCTCAAAGATGGGTGATATCTATGTATAATTACTATTATTTTTATTTTTTTTATTTTTACTATTTTGCTACTATTGGCTCTCTGTTGGCCCAGAATATAATACAAAGTAATCCTAACCCACAAATTACATTCAATATGCCAGATATAGACCCTCAACTTACCACTCTAGAACATTGCACTGAGGATGAGATATCCAAAATAATTGATAATCTGGATAATGATACAAGCTGTGGAATTGATGGAATAACAACAAAATCTATAAAATGTATTAAGAACTTAATCTTAACTAACCTAACTAATTGCATAAATATTTGTTTTGACACTGGCATGTTTCCGGACAGTCTTAAAATAGCTAAAGTAACCCCTATATACAAGTCTGGAACCAGGACTGACCCCGGCAACTACCGACCAATCTCAGTGTTGCCTGTTATTTCCAAAGTATTTGAAAAAGTTTTATACACGCGCTTATCTAAACATTGAATCTATACTAACTTTCTTTACTCGCACCAATATGGCTTTCGTCGACACTCGAATACACTTTCGGCTACTGTTGATTTAATTACTAAAATTAAAGATAATATAGATAAAAAACAATTAGCTCTAGGAGTTTTCATTGATCTAAAAAAAGCATTCGATACTGTTAGCCATTCTATCCTCCTGAAAAAGCTAAAAATCATTGGAATTACTTCTACAGCCTACAAAATGTTTGAGTCTTACCTTACTAATAGGCAACAGATCGTAAAAATTGATAAATTTACAAGTGCCCCGGCCAATATACAGTGCGGAGTACCTCAGGGATCGGTCCTGGGTCCATTGCTTTTCCTCATATATATCAACGACATTAGTACCGCTGGACTGACTGGACATGTGTCACTGTATGCAGACGACACTTGTCTTTTTTATTTTGGCGATTCCATCGCTGACATTATCTCAGAAGCACAGAGAGGTCTTAATGTTTTAAATATGTGGCTTAGCCAAAACCTTCTGACTATGAATGTTAGTAAAACTGCTTACATAGTTTTCGCAGCAAAGAATAAAAAATTACCATCATTTCCAAATCTAACAATAAATAACCAATCGCTACGAAAATCAACGCACGAAAAGTATTTGGGCCTAATTGTGGACAGGAAGTTGACATTCGGAGCGCATATTGACTACGTAAGATCTCGAATAATCCCACTAACCGGAGCTATACGTAATATTGCAAAATGCGTACCCTACAAGCTAAGACATACTATTTACAATACGCTAGTCAAGCCACATCTCGAATATCTGATCCAAGTATGGGGACAAGCTGCAAAAACCAATCAACAACACCTACAACGAACACAAAACAAAATCATCAAAGTCCTATTTAATTACAACTACTACACTCCTTCAGATTTACTCTACAAAAAACAAAATTATTTAACCTACAACAACTATATACATACCATACATGCATGACTATCCGAAAGATCCTTAAAACCAACATACACACAAATATTTCATTCACACAAAGGACTACTAGATATAATACCCGTAATCAAGACGACCTAGAAGTACCAAGAGAGAGAACTTTGTATGGCAGGAAAACTATACAGTATGAGGGGGTTCGGCTGTACAATAAATTACCTAAAAAAGTCAGGGAGTGTACAAGCATACCAACATTTAAAAAAGGCCTGAGGAATTACATATTAGACGCATTAGTTTAGCTTTTTGTATTAGACACATAAGTTTAGTGTGAACTGTTTTGTATCTTTATTTAGTTTAAGTACATACTTTCCAATTTTTTTTTAAAACTAGTGTTCAATTTCTTGGATAGTTTGAACGTCGTAATGTAAACTACCAATTGTTAATTTAGTTAAGTTTCTCTTTAAGTGAACTGTAATTTGTTCTTTGAGAAATAAAATGTCTTTAAACCGGAATTATATACATACGTATACATAGACCAAAATCGATGTATTAATAAGAATGTCCACAGCTTCCAGCCCTTTTTCTTAAGTTTACGGTAATTGAAGAATTGGTAAATATTATTATCATACCCATTATAAAGTAGGCAAACAAAGGATTGAGTAAAAGTCATTCTACTTTACTTTCAAACATAAAAAAATAATTATCCTGAAACAGACAGGTATATTTATTCTAGTAATCCTAGTTTTGCGTGCTTGCACATCCACAAATCCTCATTTTGAGTTAAGTTACCTAAGTACTTAATCATGTTTTGTTGAGAATACTTTAGCCATGATTCTACAATTACGAACACATTTTATGGCTTTATTTGAAGGAACAAAATGATAAACTAAAACAATACACAGCTTTTATCAATAACCGAAAGGGCTGATAAAAATAAATACGTCACATTTTCAGTAAAAAATAACCTGCAAATGAAACAAGCTTTCAACAAAATAAAAGCACTAAAATACAAATAACAGGGTCATATTTTAAGCTTCGTTCTACATTCGTTCATCAATTTGCTTTCAATGCGACATCAATGTTGATTGCGGTCGGCAAGTTTTTATTACAGTATTATCAATATGTAGGGCTTTTTTATTCCAATTAAGTAATGCTTTGTTCTAGGTCCCACATTAATAAAAGTAACTCATACTGGACAATTTACACAAAGGAATATGGGTCATGTGAGTAATAGCAGGGTTCGAAGTGATACTTATCATTGATAATTATCTAATAACAAAAATAATGGGTGTAAAATTAACGAAGCCGATATACACTTGTTCTCCCCATCATTGCGATCATTTTTTGTTCTAGACCATACCTGGAAACCTTCTAGTTACGGAGATATGGGGATCAAAGTTCCAACTTATTCACATTTTTTTTTAAACCAGTTTTTCAATGTTATGACTTTACTTTAAATACCTCCAAGAGCTCTGCACTATTCAATGCATCTATCAGCACAATGTTTTGAGTGCGTCATTACATTAAGTTCTACCGTAGAACGTGATCATCAATAATGTTTGCATAAAGTTACTTAGTTTTATGTACAAAATACTCGGTGGACGGCTTCGTGAAGGGTTTACACCTTGTACAAGTATCAAAATGGGAAAAGAAATACAGGGCGCCAAAAAATTCGTGCGCATGACTGTCAATTGCCACGTTGGATTGCAATGCTGATTGAAAACAGGCCAGCCACGCCAGCCCAGGCCAGCTCTGGTCACGTGAAGAGTCGCTGCTTGACGATATCTCGAAGTTACGTTAAAGGTTTTGAATGAATCCAGCAAAAATTAATCGAGAATAATCCGGGAATTAAATTAATCTAACATAATTTCCGAACTAACCGCAAATTAAATTAAACTAACAAGATTTCCGAATAAATCGAAAAGTTCCAAACATGAAGGTTCTTATGTAGAGGAACACTGCACTATCTACTGTGTGCCTTTCCCGAGATTTTACTGTAAATTGTTTATTTCTTATCGCTGATTAAGGTCGTATTAAACTTTACTGTAGGTACAGGTAAAACTCGTAAAGAAAGAAGATAGATGAGGACAGATCAAGGCGCATAGAAATCCCTCGACGACGACTTTAAAATGGAGTAAAAGTAGGCTGTTTCTTAACATTAACGCGCTAACCTTGTCTAACTAGATATCCGTTAATAAGGGAAACAGTTTTACTCTGAAATAACTCGCTCCATGTTCTTCGCTCCGGTTAGACTAGAATCCGACCCCAACATTGGAAAAGGCTTAGGCAGATTCAATGATATTCTAATAAACAGATATGTTATACACCTACAAAACCACCGAAAAAATACTTTCCGCGCAGCAGCGGCACCACACTTTTCATTCGTTCTACATTTCAAATGATACAAAAGGGATAGTTTGATAAAACCAATAAGAAAAAAAGAGACAGATAGTGTTGTTCTATGTCTGTAGTGCAAGTGTCCTTGTCATTCTCACGACAAAAATGCGTTTCCCATCTCTTTCGTTTTTATCCTCCATTATCAGAATATTAGGAAAATAAATATTAATATTAATAAATCAAAGTATATTGCGTAGTTACATGTGGTATGAAATCCCTTGTGTTTTATTTACTTTGGTATCATAATTGGTACACTTTCTGAACACGCACGATGTCATTTTTTCAATTTTGATCTAAATTCGTAGCAACGTATCGCTCGTCGCCATGCCTGTTGCAGACTAAAGGCAATACGGGCCAATTGGGCCGTTTTCGTGTCTTCACGATTGCGCGCTCACAACATATCTGTTTACTAGAATATCATTGGGCAGGTGATGGTGATTTATCCACAAATATACCATTAACTTAAAAAATATCCATGGAGGTTGAATAACAAGATCTTTCAAGCAGATCTTCGACAGTCATTTCAAAATTCGAACACTAGCCAGTTCCATAAAACAATTGAATAAACTTGAACAACATACTGTCATTTGTCAACATTACTTCCGTATTACCGGAGTCGGTATTCTTCACGACTTGGATATCGACATAACTTGAAATCTACGAGTACTTATATCACGGCATGACTTACTGCAAAACTATTATTTACAGCCCAACTCATAAAATAACTTTGTGCGATAAATTCTGGCATAGCGTGCATCAACCCCTTCACGATAGAGGGATGCGTAAAATTTTTCAATAAAACCGCTCAAGTTGATTTTTAATATCGGGTATTATCCCCGCTCTGCTGATAACGCAATTGAATTTCATGTGTAATGGAATTATGCTAATTGTGTTACTCACTATGGAAATATCTGCTTTAATTTTGTTTTCATGATAATGTTTTATTTTACTATATTTTAGGTTGGTAGGTACCTACTTTTTAATCTTTTAAACAGTCATCATTTCAGCTCTGAAAACGGTGACGGAAACAATCTTGAGGCAACTGGAACATGCCTAGAACCAAAACGAAAGCATTTTGACATTTACCGACCCGTACTGCGCGCATGGTAGATTGCGACCCATTCCCTCTCATAGAGACAGGGTCTGTGTCCCAGCAGTTAACATTAAAGGCTGACTATACTACATAAGTAATGTGATCACATATTAATTTCACCGAATCAACATTAAGACAGTAATATTAGATACATGTTTACATTGGGACCCCTTATTAACCTTGAAAGGTAAATAAGGGGTCCTAATATATGTAAACATATACCTGTATGTTATGAATAACATAATAACAAACCTCATTAGTAGATATCAGATTTCAGAGACATATTTATTTATAGCAAGGACTAGGTCTGTCAAGGATGTGTATGAGTCACAGAGCAAGGAGTCATCGGGCCGGCTAGAGTTTAATATTAAAGTTCCCTATGTGCGTTGAGCCCTCATCCGCCTTTAAGGCAGTCTCAGGACGATTAAATAAAGACACTCTTGATACGTATGATAGTGTTGACAGTGGTTCCTCAGGACAGTTTTAGAGTTTATAAGTAGCAGGCTTCAAGATATAAGCGATTTACTGCTTGGCCATGATCTGCACGCTCAAACGACACGCGTTTTGTGATAGCCAATGCGGAAAAAAACAAATGAACGAATTGCTTAAAGCATGCTACGGAGCCACCGTGCACCGTTACGCTTCTTCTGACGCGACGGTACTCGCTCGAAGGGTTACGCGCGTTTCGTCGCCAGTTGCATCGTCTCAGGTCTAATCAGGGGATTTTAGGCAATCACGGGGATTAAGTAGGTATACGACATAATAACTGCGTAGAACAGCTATCATCCTTCGTCTATGTATCGTCCCCCATATTTCCTGATACGTAATTATGAGCATGGCCCATCACTTCCGATGTAAGTGGAGCTTCAACATTCACCACACGTAATCCCATAAGCCGGCTGAAGTGCATTACGTAATTAAACAATATGAATGCGGTAAAAACCAGCCACGAGCACTTTCATAGTATACAAGGAATATTAAAATCTATGGAGTCAATATTTAAAATATGTTTTTAACTTTTATCGAATGAAGGGAGCCAGCGTTTCGGGGAATCATTGACTTATTAAGGCGAGTTGCAAAAAAAAACTTGAAATAATTTTGAAAATATTTTCAAAATTATTTCCATTTTCATTTGTGTCTGTTATTGGAATATTCGCTGGATGCATAATATATCTTATGTGCTTTAAACTATCATACACACGGCCAGCATGGCCTGGACTTCATTTTTACGTCAGCATTTCTACAAACTCATTCAATAATAATATACAGCCGACTTTACCATTCCTTACATGGAAAAAACGAACAAAAAGCCTTATTACCTACCCCATACCAGGAATCATTAGGGCACCTTGTGTTTGACGCCATCACTGTGGTGACCTAGATTCAGCACCTACTTTGTAGTGTAACATCTCTAACAAGGCGATTACTTCACACTTATCCACTGAAAGTGATTTGGAGTTGGAAACAAAGTTCTTCGGAGAACATTGGAGCCAGACACAGGTGCAAAACTTACTGTAAGAGTGTAGGTACTCAATCAAACATCAATATAACGTTACGAACACGTCCATCCTCGTTACTGGAGGAAAAACTTTTTAATTAGACACTCTGTTTGCTCACTAACTACGTTCCGGACTTCCTAATGTACTCAACTAATTGGTGTAACGCGTAAAGTGGAATCGAGGTCCGGAGGTCGATAGCCAAACTTACAAATATCTCTTTTTGTTTGCACTCCTAACGTTTACTTGTACGTTTGCCAGCATATAACTAGGGACTCGGCGTGCTTGACTGAACTTGATTCAATTGAAGACATCAGCGAGAACGTTGCTGGCATGAAACATTTTTTTTGCGCGAGTAATGTTGACGTTTTCGTATTTACGAGTGTGTCGTGAAATGACATTCATGGCCAAAAGTCCGCCCTTAAAAGTCGACACGTTTTTACGGGAACGCAGATGAGGCATTTGTTAAAACTCTCGTCCGACATTCCTGCTCAAATATTGTAACAACGTGTGTTCTGAATTAGCCGGCAATGTGTCGAGTTCATAATAACTTTTCGAATCCCGTGTTAGCGGCACACGTCGCTCTCGGCTTACTCAACTTAAATAACAGCAAAATTGTTGTTAACTATGAGCCAATACATGCGTTATTGCATGAAATGGTACACCTGGTACTTCCTAGCTTCTAGTTAACAAACTATGAAGGTAGACCACCAACTGTCTAAGAACGAGTCTAGTCTTATTTATGTTATTAACATGCATCACTAATAGGAGCTGAGAGTGGAAGTTCATTATGTTTATAGTCGTAGCACAAAGTTCTAAAGATTCTCTCGTTCTTAGAACCTAGGCAGGCACCCACATAAATGTGTATCTTCATGTAGGTCCATACTAAGGTGAAGGAATTATTTAGAAAGTATTCCTATTTCATGCAGATATAAAAAATCCTGCAGCCGCACATGTGATGAGTAGGTGTACATTACACACACAGCGCCGACTCAGTTGCTGAATTTTATACAGCAAATATTGCCTGAACGTGACTTCTGCAGTGCTCACTCACACATGCGACCACATTACGTATGTAACTACACACTATACATATAGGTACATACATTATTCTTGTTCGTTTTTCCGCCGATATATTCAAAACTCCGCTGTTAAAAGCATTTTTTCCATACATCAATTGTGTGATCCTGAACAGTGAGACACGTATTTTTGTACTATTTTTTTTTTCAACGGCCAGCAAAATAAGGTTTTATTCATGAAGCCGGTGACCGATGCCGGATCGTTTTACGATCGTCGATTTGCAAGTGTCTGGTTCGATTCCCGATGCAAATTCTTCCGTTTTACTGCCACACAATAAAACCGCTCGCTTTCATAATACATTTTCTTATAACCCAGGCGTCTCTGCCAAGAAATTTATATTGCTTTTGCAATTGTTATCAAATGACATGCCAGCATATCATGTGGAGGTTACGAACTGCCATAGTTTTGCATGAATATCAATTTTTTAAATTGAAACGAAATAGATACCTGCTCAGGACAGCCTGCAAGCAAGATACTTCCTAACATGTTCGTATCATAGAAACAACAAAACATATTACACAATATGCTAGCGCCGCAGACTATGATTATACTCCACAAAAGATGAAGTGGCTGAGTATTCAAGTCCTGACCACATGTGGTGTCAGACGATAATGCACGCTACGAAAACGCAATTTAGGCGGACGCAGTCGGCCCCACGTTGGGCGCCATTCGTCCCCCTGCATGTTAATAAACTCGAAACTTTGTAACACTGGCTTAACTCAGGTAAACCGTTGTTTTTAGAATATTTGATAATGCAACTTTGTATTTTTAGAATTTAACTTAAAAATATCCTGCCATGTTAGAACCAAATATGAACTCACTCTTATAGCACAAATCATCATAACGACAATAGCAATGGCTCACGAATGAAATAGCGAAATGAAAAAGCTAGACAGAAATAGCATGTATTTTATTCACGAGCCGCCAGTAAAGCTATCAGACATGTCCAAACTTCGCTGAGTGCAGCTTGCTTTATTTCCGTTTGACCTGTCCCGTTCGACGCTATTCCTGGAGCAGCAGGCTGCATACCCAGACATGTTCATTTCACCGACAACCCGAATGCAAGTCCTGACAGCGCCGCGCCTGCGACACGTCTCTGCACTATCCCAATTTGAATATTTAATTGCAATTATTTTAGCGCAACTCTGACTAATTTATAAAGCAAATTGACAGCTCTAGTGTAGCTCGCACGAGTCGAGTCTCACGCCACTAATGGGAAAGGTTTATTCTTGGACATTTCCGTTTCGAAATGAATCAATTGAATTTTAAATTGGCCACATTTGCATATACGTTGGCAACCGGCTACTTTACGATTGGCGACCAGTTTCGTATTCTTTGTTTGCTGTTTTATTTTGTGCATTTCCGAGCTGGCAAGGTACGTGATACGGCCGCGCCCGGGTCGCTCTTGTCTCTTTCCATGAAATATTTTCGACTTGACATTCTACAATTTCAATTGAATATCTCTTCGAGCAACAGTGGTTGTCACAGTAACGTTTTGTTTTATTACTGTTCGTTTGAAGGAAAATTTTCAATTTTGCTCCTTTGGCAAGAGTAGTTTAACTCGATGCGGTAAATATGGTGACCAAAATTCACTGTTGGATGTGTCTCTTGTGACACATATAACGCGACAGAGCCAGCTCTAACTTAAACTTAACTTAGATGTAGAGCCTCCAGGGGACGCCATTGAAAACCCAGGCCTGACATTATATACGTTGGGAAACAAATTCATTGCGAGGAAAATGTATTGAATCATTTTGTCAACCTTTATCCGCCGACCTGTTTTAGGACCTTCAACTATGAGACATATAGTAGCTCAACAGTAGTTGGTACATTACGAATTCAACCTACCTTGAGGTAATTAAGGATAATTTACGGTACATGGTAGGTATGTCTTTTTGTATAGGTAGACATTAAACAAGCTAATTCGAGAGCCCTTGAAGGAAATCTCAATTGGTCATTAAATTTTCACGGAACAGTCGCTTGAACGCATAAATATTTGATGATCAAGTTTTAAGATACCTATATCTCCAGTGTTGAACGCCGCGACGTCTAAATGTCAAACAATGGAGTGAAGTTCCACGCGCAGGTACGTCCCGCTAGTCAAGATAAAATCGACTACGCACTTCGCCTGTTCGAATGACAGATAAATTAAACTTTCACGTTGCCTCACTTCGATATTATCAAGATGTAAATAGAAAATACCCTGTAAAGTAATCACACAGTAAAACATCGTAAACGTTTTTAGGAAAACCCATGTCTTGGGTGAACTTGGGTCTGTATCCAAAAGCAATACATTGGTACTTTTATTTTCTACGGAACTGATTCTATTCTGACAATGGCGGCCTCGTCGGTTAACTTTATTTATTATGCTGTGCTATCGAGAAGCAAGGACTCCTCCTACAAAGGCCACGTAGGTAGTAGCTATTTTGAGCACTGAAATAAAATTAAATAAAGGATAAAGCCTTGTGATCCGTATACTTGGTTCTTTACGTGTATAATAGATACTAAGAATATCGCGACATTTTGTTCGGTCGATCGGTAAAGGTAGGCGTTCAATCGGGTGGCACGGTGCGTGAGTAAAGAGTGGCTATTATTTTGGCCGACATGAGTCTTGTAATTATGTGTTTTATTGATGGAAAATTTTAAATGGATTTTTTTTTTGTTTTTAGTTTGAGACGCAGTTTGTAATGACTGTATTTCTGAACTTTGAAGTTTAAAATACTGATACATAAAGTTTGAAAGTACGACTTACGTGAATGGTTGGTTGAAATGTAACCTATGTAAGAACTTTTACCATTTGAATATTTTTAACATTTCCACACAGTAGTTTCAAGCGTTTCCATCACCATTTTAGCTCAAAGAATGTTGTCACTTTGTCCATGTCCTAGTTACAACATCATCTACGTAGGTACAATCAAGCAGACAAATACCCAGTAACAGAAATGGTTTTTCAATACACTTCCTCGAAAACTGGTTCTTATCGCACTACGATTAGGTTCAACATGCAATGTATTTCACACGTGTGCGTTTTTTTTTTCATTTTCCAACACATGTGCGGACATAAAAATTGCCACAGATAACAATACCTATACTTAGTCCAAATTGGTTCAAAGCCTCTATTCGGAGGTGAAAGTTTTTTTTTTATTTCGGCTAAGCAATGTGCGTCTTTACGGCGTAAATATTTTTTGAATATTCAAATTGTGTTTATAAATAAATTCATAGATAAAATGATTATTTAAAACTAATATTTACTTTTATAAAACAAATTAACATTATTTGTGTTCTAAATTCAAAAATGAAAAAATAAACTATTTTTATTAGGCTGTTTAACGGCTTCATACCTTTGCTTCTCCTTCAACCTGGCGAAAGCAAAGCGCGGAAAAAAAAAAGAAAATTAAAATCATAGCCTCATAATAATTCATGACGAAAATACACACATCAAAAATGTCTAGGGATCAAGCATTTTTATGCGGATTTCTTGAGATTGAGATGTGGCTTTGTAATAAATTTATGATTTTATAAATTTATATGGATCCTTTTTGGTGCATTTCATAATTTGAATCAGGAACTCTCAATCAAATTCGAGTAAAAGATGAAAATAAGCTGTCAATATTTTCCCTATAAAAACATACAACGCATTGAAGACATTATTAGTGCTACTGTTTCCCTACTACTGATTAAAACCAACGTTATTATGGAGCGGCGACGTCATTTAAGCAGGGAAGAAATGCTCAGAGCCGTGGGAATGATAGAAGCTGGTTCCCGGCAACGTACTGTAGCTTTAGCTCTGAATACAAGTCAGAGTGTTATCAGTCGACTTTGGACACGTTACCGAAGCACTGGTACCGTGGCTGAGCGCCATGGAGGACGGTATCGCTGCACCACACGGAGACAAGACCGATACATTCAAATCTTAACTCGAAGAGCTCCAACAATAACCGCCATGATGTTAGCCGTGAGGCTTCATTACTCTTCAGGGAACTTAATTAGCGACCAAACAGTCAGAAACCGCTTGCATGAAGTGAACCTTCATTCCCGAAGACCGCTACGGGTACCACCTATAGCAATGCACAATCGTAGGATTCGATATCAATGGGCTCTTGAACACAGAAATTGGGCAGAAGAACAATGGTGTTTCGTGTGCTTTTCTGATGAGTCTCGTTTTGGTATGAGACCGGATACAAGACGTATACGACACTGGAGAACCCCTGGACGCCAACAGCGATTAAAATCCTGCCAGGAAGTCCATCCTTATAGTGGTGGAACCATCATGGTATGGGCGGGTATTTGGATCGGCGGAAGAACTGAGTTGATTTGGATCAGAGGCAACCTCAACGCTCAAATTTATGCTGAGACGATTGTATCAGACGTCATCGTTCCTCTACAAGTGCAAATCGGTCCCTTATTTCAGTTAATGCATGATAATGCACGACCGCACACCGCAAGAGTTGTAAGACAGACTCTCGCCGCAGCTAACATCAATGTCCTGCCCTGGCCTGCTCAGTCGCCAGACTTGAACCCGATTGAGCATGCATGGGATATGCTACAGAGAAGAGCTCTGCCGAATATGGAGGGTATCCAGTCGCAAGAAGACCTTTTTTTGTTGTTGCAACGAACATGGGCGGCCATTCCACAGCGTGATTTGGATGAACTCATTTTGAGTATGCCAAACCGATGTTCTTGTGTTGTTAGTGTTCGCGGTAGAAACACGGATTATTAATTGTTTAAGTTACCCAATAAAATTTTAAAGAAAACTGTTATTTCAGTCTTTTTTTCGAACTTTAATGTTAGTGGTTCAAATGTCAAAAATCCCTTTATTAGGAAAATGGCAAATTTCTTTATTAATGCAAAGGTGACTTGGTTTATCGTTACTGTGACAAACGAAAACACTTTATTTGATGAATCCTTAAAGAAAATTTTAATTAATATCAATCAGGAGAAAAGTTATTGCAAAAATATATGTTGATCCCTAGATACTTTTGATGTGTGTATTTTTATTCTTTTATTTTATTTCTTCAAAAGTGTATTGAAAAACATCGTTTGATACACGTGGACATTTGTTATTACAGTTCTCGGCTCAATAACACCCTCGCCTACGGCTCGTGTATTCATTCCGCTTCGAATGCAATAACAAACTTTCTCCACTTGTATCTAAATGTACCTATTCTTCCATTTCCAATATATTCATTAAATCAATAATAATTAAAATTGTACATTGGTAACCTACGTTATAGGCCAGCTCTAATATTCCGACCGCAGTTCATTCATCGGGAATCAGCGGAGCGCGAAAAAGAGCTGAATGTGTGGGCCCGGTCGAATAGACACCGCGAATGAAAACCCTCTCAATTGAAATGTTTATTCAAACACAATGGATATACGTACGTGTGTGCTCAACTGTACCTATGTAAGAGAACAGCCGAGAATATTTTGGAATTGTTTGTAAGTTACGTTTAATTGGTTTCTAAGTTATGTTTGGATATTTTTTTTTTAGTTCTCAGTTCAATTTCCGAGTTCGACAAAGCGTTTCCGGAATTTCATCAACAGCTGTCCAGAGTCTGGATTTGTGCCCAGTTGTTGGCAATAGGCTCGTCCCCCATTTTATATGGGATGGGATTTAACTAACATAATTGTTGAAATGTGGGTGTAGTTTCTATGAGGTAAGTACACCTAAACCTTCGTGATTTAAATTTGTTATGCGTTTTAATTTTGGTTCACGGATTCTACTAGTACTAGTAATAGTCATGTTTAAACATTTCAAATTGATATTTAAGAACATTCTCATTTTAAAACAGAAATGTCTATCACTCTGCATAATGGAGTCACAAAGAAATTGATTACAAAATCATGCAATTCATTTAATCAAAATAATATCCATCAAAAAGCTAATAAGAGTCGAGTCGGCTGACCAATTAGTCGAGTGAATTTAAATTAAGAACTCGACTGACGCCGCGCCGCCGACCAATCGGCCGCGAAATTTGACAAGTCTTTAGATTCAGATCAAGAATTTCCTTAATAATATTGAAAAGTAACTTCTTACTTTTCGCGTGTTTCGTTAAAAACTCCACTTTTGTAAGTTTATAAACGTCGCCATTAAATAAAGGACTTCTTTTTTGTTTGTTTCACACAAATACGACAAAGTTGGCGTGTTTTCTTCGGCGTACTTTAAATATTGAAGCGCTGTAAATATTTTACAGCCAAACTAGTTTTTTGTACGGTTTTGTTTGCCGCGTGTAATAAATTTGTTAAATCGCATAAAATGTTTACTGCTCTGTTTTCCGTCTCGTTTTCAATATTTTATTTGACTAGACTTTACAACACTTTAAAGGTCCGTGTAGTTTTCTTTGTCAGAAACCAATATGATAATGAAAATAAACAAAAAAATGAGGTTTAACAAGAAAATAACGACCTCATTATGAAAAATAAAATATGGGTTGATAAGGTAAAAACCGTCTAGAAGCAATAAATATCCTCTATATTTAACGGCAGGTAAGGAGTATTGAGCCTATAAAATGTTTCCAGTACGACCGACGGGCGCGGGCGTCTCCCGAATAATATTTTAATTACGTGGCTGCTAAGATTTACCCAGCGATGCGATCAACGCTTAAAATTTACCGCTCTAATTAAAACTATAAGCTCGGGAAGCCGATAGAGATATATACCTTGTTACAGCGTTATAACGTAGGCATCATGCGTGTGCTTGAGCAACGTTCATCGATTATTGATTTTTTATATTTTTTCTGGCGAAATAAAAAACGTTGCTATTTTCCTGATTTAGTCGTCGACCGAGACGGGAAATGGACCGCTTTTGAGGAAAAATAGGAAATTTAGCTAATCGCTATTCAGCAGGTGGTTTGGTAAAAGCAATATTGGTACGTTATTTTGTTACAGCTTCCTTGAGACTAACTTCGGTTATTTTTATTCGTGTTACAATTACTGAAAATTAAATTATTAGATTCGAAATAAAAATATTTTAATAAAATCATTTTCAATGTTAAAATGTACTTTCTAAGTTTATCTTGGACATCATAGACATCGGTGAAAGAAAACATCGTGAGAAAACCTGGACATATAATTAACATAAGTTTGAAATCGCCAACCCGTCATAAGCAAACGTGACTTGTGTGTACTTTGCCCAGCAGCTGGACATTAATAGGCCTATCCCCTAGTCTTTTCTAGGTCTATGTGAATGACCTATGCCAGCAATCTCTTAGTTATGTTAAAATCTTTAGCTATGCTGATGACACGGGTACGTATCAAAATCCCGAATTTTAATAGACCGAATTTTAAAATACGATAGACGAAATCCCGATAATTGAAACGCCGAATGGTTGTTTGGTCGAAAGTTTTAAATCCCGAAAGTTCATTTGCCCGAAAGTTTAAAATCCCGAAGTACAAAATCCCGAAATGCCACCGTTTCCGAGAAAAACGATTTTTTGTAAACCAGGTTAGGTCAAAACACTTAAAAGTTGCCAAAAAAGCGTAGTCGGAGCCTACTGAAGTACTAGGGCTCTAGGGTTTACAAAAAAAATAACCACGAAGGGTGTGGCGGAGTCTGTGTTCGCTCGCTTCGCTCGCTCACTAGACTCCGCCACACCCTTCTAACCTAACCTGTCCGTGTCGGAGTGCCTTAAGGTCAGAATGCCCACCGTCATAACTGTGTTGCAGTGCCATCTATGAGTAATCGCGGGAACTACGTCGCTGCTCTTTGGGATTTCATCCATCGGTATTTCGTCCATTCGAGATTTCGTCCATTCGGGATTTCGTCCTATCGGGCATTTGAACATCGGTATTTTGTGTTTCGATATAACGACTATCGGCATTTAAAACTTTCGGTATTTTGAATTTCGGTGTTTTGGACGTCGGTATTTCAATCATAGGTATTATGAACTTTCGGGATTTTGATACGTACCCGATGACACGGTATTAAGAGTCCGCGTAACACTGGTCAGTTTCCCTCACTCGTCATTTTATTTAATTCGACATTTTCGCTGATTAGACAGTTGTGTGAACTCGACAGTTGCGTCAACTCGACAGTTTCCATAATTTGCCAATTTCGTTGACTCGTCACTTAAATACACTCGGAAGAAAAAATATAATAAACAATTAATGTGTATTTTTTAAAAGAATAATTCTTCAAAAGAATGATTTATCAATCTATTGAAATAAATAAATTCACTAAGTTAGTTTGTCAGTTTTTTAACATGAGTTTGTATTATATTTCATATCCATTGTTATAAAAGGTTAAAATAGACCAACTTAAATCCCATCGTCATAGATCCAGCTATTTATTACTCTTATTCCTCTTTCCATGCTGTAAGGTTGGGAAACTCACTTCCACCTTTCCTTCATTAATTCGGGATTTGAGTGAAAGAGCATTAACTTTCCTCTCATTTATGATTCATTATGTACATGTCTATTATTATTTGTATATATATATTAGCATTATATATTTAAACAAGTATATATTAATATTTACTTATATTTATATTAAATGTTGTAGGGTAGGGTAACGAATTATTCATTATTATTATAAACAAATTATTCTCTTACTTTTCTCAAACACTATCGTCTACATTTCTTTTTCATTTCATTTCATTTTGCAGGTCAGCTGGCAGTATTTTAAAAAATAAGCAGTAGTCTGTACTCAAATATTATGTTATTTCCCTGTGTTGTCCTTTGTGTTTAATTAAATAGTAAAATAAATAAATAGATCTCAATACATATTAAAATTAACAGACATTTTCCTACCGACTGTACTTCGACTGACGAATTGAATAAAAGTGACGAATCGACGATACTGGCAAATTATGGAAACTGTCGAATTGACGCAACTGTCGAATTCACACAACTGTCCAATCAGCGAAAGTGACGAATCAACGAAAGTGTCGAATTAAACAAAATGACGAGTGAGGAAAACTGACCATTGTTACGCGGACTCCATGTAGCCCAGTCAAATGCAAGACAGCATCTGCTCGAAAATAAACATCATCCTCAACTTCAACCTACTAACAAAAAATAAAACAAAGATAAAACTGAATACTTGGCTTCAAACACTGGATTACCAACAGACGGAAAACTTAATTAAAGAACAATACTCGTGATGACTAATAACCCAAGTCCAGCCAGCAACCACGATCACTCACACCACTCACCAAACACACAAACACATAGACACAACACACTCACACATTCACACCTACGTATACACACAAACACACACACACCACACAAGAGCAAACATGCATAATTTTTTATGGTTATTTTTCTTTTTTTATTTCTGATGCTAAATGATGTGTACATTAGTACCAAAAACGGGTGAAGACACTGACTCCTGTAACACAGGTCTCACCTAGCACAGGAGTCAGGGTTTCAAATGGAAATCTATAACTTTTTTCTTTGTGTCATTAAAAATATTTTATTATTATTATTTTAATAGGCCGGTATTATTTATTTATATAAAGGAATGAAAAAATCTAAAACTTCACAGTAAAAAGCCATTGTTTCTTTGTAAACAGAAAAACCAATCACAACCGCAGCCCATCTATCAAAGCTCGAGAAAACCAGACTAGCGTTTGATTAATTCATTTAATTTGACAAAAAGACGATGAAAATAGAAAGTGAAAATTGCCGTCACAACGCAGAGTTAATGAAAAGTAAAGATAGAGTTGTAGAAGGTTCTTGAGGCACTAGCATAAGCGCGGCGTACACGTATCGTAAATATGGACGACAAGCTTATGCCCGCGGTTTCGCCCGTGTGGTAATTATCCCACGGGATCGTACTACCGGGATAAAATTTATCCTATATGTTAATCCAGGTTTTGAATTATCTATGTGGCAAATTTCATCCAAACCCGTTTAGGAGTTTTCCTCCATACATCCCCACAAACTCCCGCATTTATGATATTAGTAGGATGGAGGATTTTAAATTGAAAATACTCGTTTCACGTATAACATTTACTTAATTTTAAGAATTAATTAATATGATCAAATGTGTGATAATAATTATTATTGAGGTTGTGGCAAAAAATCTATAGGATATAGTTGGTGCCAGTTAAGATGAGAATAGTGGTCATTGCCCTTTCCCTAATATCTCTTCGTACGAACCAAAACAAATAAACCATGTATCGTTTTTCATTACAAAAAATGTTGAAGATCACGATAGATGACGGTTCAAGACTTGAACAGGCTTATTTTTGATTTTCAAAGTTAAGAAGTTAATTATTATTATAATCAATGACCGCTATCACCAACTTATAGTTGAATACAACTATAGTTGGTGGTTGGTTGGTGGTGGGTTGGTAACGTGACGTAAATATTTCGATTTTTGTTAAAAAAAATAAAAATAAAAATCCGCGCGTTCGTACTAGGACCTCGACCATTGCACAATCCGGTCGCCAGATGTCTCTTCCGTACACCTAATTTCCTCTCTTTTCCCTCTCACGATCACGACTTATTTGCTAATTAAGTAACTAGCTCCTGATAGTTTAATAAAGATCTTTCTTACACCTTCAAGTATCCGCGATAATTAGTTGACAGCGTCACTTTCACGGAACGGGTTCAGTAAGCTATTGGATTTAATTTTATTAAGTTATTCCGAGCGGGTTAATCTTGGGTAGCAGACAAAGTCGGTTATTAATTAAATCTGGAAAAAACTTACCTTTACATAAAAAATACTCATGTTTTGTCGTCCCAACTGCTTGAGGCTAAAGATATGACATAGGTAGATTGTAACACAACACAAAAATAACATAACCTTTCTACGTACCTACGATTTAGTAAAAATAATAGGCATGACGACAGTATCAAAAAATTGCAAATCTATTTAGTCCGTCAGTTAGAGTATTGGAAATTAATGGACACGTATTTTTTGTTTTTGTAAATCAATGAAAATTGACAAAGATAAAACGCATCAAAACTCGGGAGTGGGGGTTCGTGACGTCAGAACAAGCTAAAAATTATACCTAGGCGTGACGTATTGAGAATTTTAAAAGCGTCATATCTTCGTCAATTTTGATTTACGTAACAAAAGCAAAAACACGGGGCAAATATTTTTTGATAATCTAACTGACGGACTAATTAGTTTTTTTTTTGTCGTCTCGCCTATTGTGTTTACGACGGCCATCTCGATGGCCGTCGACCATACTTATTCGCGAGTATGTGCAAAATAATGATTTAAATTGGGGAAAGGCTGGGTAGGTTCATCTGCCTAGCCTTTTGCTAAATTTATTAGGGCCATCTTCCAGTCTAACCGGACGCAGCTGGATACCAGTATTTTAGAGGGAGTAACTGCTTGTCTGACCTCTACAACAAAGTTAGTACTGGGTATTGAGTAATACGGAACCCCTTGGTAAGACAGGTTGTCAGACTTTCGGGCCACTGACTACCTGAAAGGGCAGTCAAAGATATACAAGTTACAGCCAGGACCAACAGCTTAACGTGCGTTCCGAGATATGAAGGAAACTCGGTATGTAATGAATAATGATAGTCACACATCCACAGATCGACCTTGGTAAGCGCGGCTTAACCTTGAAGATCGACCCATGCGGCTCTTATTATTTAGCCACGAGCTTCTCCATGCGCATTATAAATATATAAGGAAAAAAGGGGAGGGGTGTGTATTTCACAGAAAAGAAAGTTACTTGAAATGGCCTAAAGCAACGATCCGTAAAATAGTTTTGTATCCGTTTCAAGGGGTATCCACAAAAAGAGACATATTTCATGTGAAGGGATATAACGTACAACTCGCGTTTTGTACTCGACAAGGACAAATCAATTTGATTTGTTACTGTTTTATCGTATCGATTGTTTTATTTGTCGTACCTAATCTACTTGCCTATATCCTAAAGTAACGGCTTGGGACTAGCGGCAGTACCTTCACACAAGCCTACAATCTTAGCTTGCTCTGCTCTTCACCCTCAACCCACTACTCTTCATGATGTTAGATGTGAATAGTCTGCTTGCCTTATAGGCTTGCATGCCACTGTTAGGACAGAAATCCCGGTTTATACCATCGTGGTGAAAGGACAAGTCACCTCTGTCACCGACGATGCCTTGGAAGTGGAGAATCATTGGGCCAATCAAAAACAATGCCATCCTTAAAATAGTTGTGAAAAGGCTAGATATGATGGTTAAAGGACATCTGTGATCCTTGATTATAATGCGGCTAAGAATTGAAAATATTAATCATAATTTTTCTCAATGTTCGGAAGCACCGTCCTTGCAGGTGCTATCAGTGAAAAATTGTTACCATCCGGTAACAATTTAACGCTGTTATAGGAATAAACATTATTTCAAACTGCAATAAAAAGATAAAAGTTTTAGGATATTAATTGTATTACCATAGTTTCAGTACATTCCATAGTCAATAGGTAAAAATGATAAAGACATTTATTTCAAAAGTGATTATTACATCAATCAGTTATTAATGACGTGGTGGTGGGGGTCCTCCGTGCGGCTGATGATGGGGCTCGTGCGGTGGATGATGCGGGGGTGGTGCGGTGGGTGGTGCGGTTGCGGCCCGTGGCCAGGTGGATGATCACCTGGGTGGTGCGGCGGATGGCCTGGGTGAGGCGGTGGTAGTGGCATTCCTGAAATAAAGTTTACTACTTTTAATGAGTTCTGTCATGTGACATTCTTCTTCTTAGCGTGTCGATAATAATCTAAATTGAGTCAGCCTAAAATTTGGCAACGAGGTTGGCACTTTCAGTAGCGACCATCAGCTTCTGTGATCTACAAACAACCGGACATTACAGCAAAAAATTAGAGCAGAAGTAAACTGCGATTTATACAGTGAGAGACTTATATATATCTTGATCTTAGGAAAGCTCAGGTACGTAATATTCGCAACTGCATCGACGTAGACGGAGCAAAAGGAAATAGTATGTAACAACCGAATGTTACGTGGTTTCTGACCACTCCGATAGGAAAAACGTGTGAGTTCTGTATGTATTATTTATTTATGGCATGTATAATATAATAGCACTTTAAAAATAATGTTTCACAATTTAAAATATTTAGCTTTAAAAAATAGTTAATGAACTATACAAATAATGGTTTGCACTATAACTGTATCGAAAGCCAACTCCGAAACCAGTTAGCTGGTAAACAATGAACTTCAAAAGTCACCTTTATAGTCGCCTAAAAAACGTAGTCGATGGTGTAGTCGACGGGGACGCGCCGGGGCTCCGTCGACTACGCTACACGAGGCTCCTATTTCTGTCTGCAGAGTTTAAAGTAACCTAACGCCGGGGTGCCCCAAGTCCAGATCTCGCTTCGCTCACTTTTGCATCCTAAGTTCTCCTGGTAATATTGCCATCCATTATTTTTATAGTTCATTAATATTTTTTTAAAGCTAAACATTTTAAAGTGTGAAACATTATTTTTAAACTGCGTTTATTAAATCCCTTTATTTAACCCTGGTCTGTTAACAAACATGCCAACTAAGAACCTATGGACAATGAAATAGGAAGGTCCTGAGAGTTCTTATGACGTGCAAGTTTAAACTAGACGAGGTTTTTAAAATCGAGTGTTTCTTTCAAGCGTTAAATGATAAATGATGTTTATTTTACAAGTAGGTTTTTACAAACACTTTTACACGTCATTTTTTAAAACTAGATGGGGCCGGTGTTTCGTACCTGACTGCTCTGAGAAGAAACAGCCGAAACAAACTCAGAGGTCATAGTCTCTTTAGAAGTCCAGACATAATCTTGTTCAATTCACATGAGGACTATGCAGATTAGTGTCTGAGATGGTCTTATGAAGACACACAGATTTGAGTGGACCTGTCCAGTCAGTGCAAGCATTTGTCAGTTATCGTGTAGCTCGACTTATAACTCAAGGAGCTCAACGAAACGACGAACAATACCAAAGAAAGGACATTTGGGTAGGTCGCTTATAGTACTCAAACTGCCAGACAATTGCGGGAAAAAAAAGAAAACAAACAAAAATAAAATAAAAATGTGACCCACATGGACGGACATTCACAATAATCAAATAAAATTAATAATAATTTACAAAATCAATGTCAATAAAAATCACAAAAATTATATGTCAATAATAATAAAAAAGTAAAATACTTAACAAAGTAAATATTCCTGTCAAATCAGTAGGAAAATGTAACATAGTATAAAATAAAAAGTAAAAAATAATAAAATACTGAACTAAGTATTCATGTCAAATTATTCAATGTCAGAGTGTTAAGCGAAGTCCGTAATTTCGACTTTCACAGACCAAATTTCATTGGAGCAGCTTAATCCCAAGCCTTTTTATCTTTGGGATAGTGATTAACATGATAGTAGGCTTTCAGGCACAGCTTCCGTTTTATAAACGATTTGAATTTATTTAGGCTTAGTGCTTGAATTTTATTGTAAAAACGTATACATTGGCATCGGAACGTACCCCCTATTTTTCGAGCCTCGTTACAGGAACAACAAATTTGTGTTTGTTCCTCGTATTTATGTTGTGGATATCACTGTATTTTTTAAACAAATTAATATTTTTGTGTGCGTACAAAAGGTTTTCATAAATAAACTGAGAAAGCACAGTAAGAATATTAATCTCTTTAAATTTTTCTCTGAGGGAGTATCTAGGACTTAATTTATAAATTGAACGAATTGCCCTTTTTTGCAAAACAAATATTGTATGAAATATTGCCCCACAAGAGAATACCGTACGACATCACGCTATGGAAATAACTAAAGTAAACTAAACGGGCAGTCTCTAAATCACTAACGGCGTAAGCTGCAGAGCTAAGTTTTTTCGACAATTTGTCTATATGCGGGCCCCGCTGAAGCTCCAAAGTTATGCCTAGGAACACTGTGCTATCTTCCGGTTTCAACTTTTCATCCTTAATTAGTACAGTAGTTTCCACATGTCTTTCATGGGGTATCGTAAACTTAATACATTTAGTTTTTTTCTCATTTAAGAGTAGATTATTAACATTAAAATAATTAACGACTTTTGCCAGGGCGCTATTAACATCATCCGTAACTAACTGCAGACGTTTGAGTTTGAAGAGAAGTGTTGTCTGCAAACAATACTATGTCATGATTGTTCTTTAAATAAGAAACAAAAATGGACCAAAAATTGAGCCCTGGGGTACCCCCATTCTTACCACGGGAGATCTTTTCCCGTTGATATCCTGCTTGGTCTCTGGCGTGCACTCACCATGTATTTTAGATCTAGTAGGGATAATGCAAATCCATTAGATATTTCACAATTAAATAAGGTTCCTCGTTAGAGCCAGCATATTATCCGCAGTTTATCGGGCTCAGTTCCAATTCTGGGCAATAATCTGCAAACTTTTGTGACTTCGTGGCTTGGCGGGATATTTTGTGAACATTCATTAGAATTAGAGCCTGATATGGGGGCCAAGTGTCACCAAGGGCTTATGGAAATTATAGCACGAACTATAAGTTCTAGTTCTTGCTATAAAGAAGCCGAAAGGCATTTGTTCTCCCCGACATTGCGATAATTTATAGAAACGCGACCATACCTGGAAACCTTCTATAGTTACGGAGATATTGGGGGTCAAATTTCCAACTTTTTCCCAAGTTTTTTTTAAACACATGTTTTAATGAAAGATTTTTACTTTAAACACGTCCATGACCCCCGTACTATTCAATGCATCTACCAGCCCGCCGCTATTTGTGAGTGTTACAATGAGTTTTACCGAAAAATGAAATTTTTCACCCCCCAAAAAATAAGTCGTTTCCCAGCAATATTTTTTGCGTAGGTTTACTTAGTTTGATGTACAGAATGCTTGGTTGACTGACGGCTTCGTGAAGAGTCTGTTTACACCTTGTATAACTAAGAAATTTCTAGAACTAAGACAGGAAAAAGAATAACATAAAATGAACAACTTTGTCCATTAGAGCGATATTTTGATCTAAAGATTATTTCATTGTCTTTCTTTCCAAGACTTCGAAAATGGAAAGAAAATAGAGTAAGAAAATAAAATTAATAAGTACATATTTATTTTTCCGACCCTGTTATTTTAAAAACCTTGTTCTAACATTTGAGTTAGCATATAGCTAGTAACCTTCATTAATAGTTATAAGCTAACAAAAATATTAGACTGACTAGTTGTAGGTATTGTTTTAATAGTTTATGGTAACAAATTATATTATTACTGGGTATCGTATAACCCGGTACTAACTGTGTTGTGGAGGTCAGATAGGCAGTCGCTCCATGTAAAATACTGGTATTCAGCTGCATCCGGTAAAACTGGAAGCCAACCCCAACATAGTTGGGAAAAGCCTAGGCAGATGATGATAATAGTAACAAATATATGAAAGACAATATAAACATATACTGCTTCAAAATCACAAATTACTCACTTGTGTATCTCAAATAAACTTTACCACAGAGTTGTAATATTTCAGCGAAGTGTTTCGTTAGTATTGTGTTATGTATGTACTAATGAGATCGATCGATGAATATATACTGAGCACTCTTATCTACACCATCGCGCGGTTGAATTGATGTATTTATCTTTAACAAGCGATAGCCAATACAAACATTACCTAATTCAGGTTTTTCCATGTCATGTAAGGCTCAGTTTAGGTATTTTAAAGTCATAATTCTAAGTACAAACCTGAATCATATAACATTCAAGTATAACTCAGTTATTAAAAACCACAAAACAAGAACAAAATGAAACGGACGGAAACCTCAAAAAGAACAAACTGTAAACAAAAACGAAATAGCTATTACAAAACATCCTTTTTGAAAATCGATTGGGAATTCCGCCCCTTCTATATCCCAACAGGAAAATTCCATTTTCCGAATACAAAACTGGGAACAGACGACACAAACCTAAATACCTTGTAAGTAAACGAGGCGCAATAAGTAAATAGCGTTTTCTGCTTTGAGGAAATTTCAAAACAAACGGGCTATGAAAAACTCCAAACAACTTTTAACGGATTGCCGTTTCACTGACGGAACTGGAATTATTATTTAGAGGCCTATCAGTGAACTTTGATAGTTTGTCCTTAGTTAGTTCAATCAGATGTTTGCGGTCCATTTTTCTAGACCTTTAGTTACCTATATCGTTTTAATGTTTTTCTCTTTTGTTTTATTTTTTCTTGAAGGCAATGAATTCATCATCTGACCTCCACAACAATAGGCAAAGAATTATGATATGATAATGTATTTAAGTAAATTATGTGTAGCCCTCTTGCTGGATGAAGAGGGAGAAGACGGCCGAAGAAAAGATCCATCTTTTCTTGGATTGTGTGAGAATGATATTAAAAAGAAAGAATTAAATGATGCCGTGACATCTTAGAGGGGAGAATGGGAGAAGAAAATGTGTTGCGCTGACCCCAAATAGAATCTTATCTTATCTTATTATCTACCTGCCTTGGTCCCACCAAGGCAGGTAGATAATGATGTGTAGTCCTCACTTAGCAAGAAAGGTCAAGTTCAGAAATCAACTCCTTAAAAATTGCTCAAAGTAAACCAAACTGCGGAAAGGTTAAAAATGGAATAAGTGGGTAAAAATATGATCGTTGTTCAAAGAGCTTAAGAAATGGGTTCCATTGCTGAAGATCGGATGTTTCGTACCTACCTTACTTACTTACTTTTATTATCTGATCTACTTATCAAAGAAAAGATTCCGGCTCTGAACCATAATATCTGGCCTATGGTCATGGTAATTTACGTTTCCAATTTCCATGCTACTGTCCATAAAAAAACTGCCTTGGATTGTATGATTATCACTTGCTTCGGTGAATTAAAACATCGTGAGGAAACCAGAATGCAAGACAGATATTTCTCGACGACATGTAAAGCCAAATCAGAGGCCCATGGGTGGCATAAAAACTCTGAAACCAGGTTAGGCACTAACCACACGATAAAGAAAGAAAGACCGCCTTGGAGGCTTTGAGTACGGCCTTCCACCTTTTTCAAATCAGCGCCCGGTACATGAATTTACATGACATCTGGAAACACTGGGCACTTAGGTATATGTAAAACAAATTCCATCCTAAAATTGTTACAATTTATTTTGATATTATTATAAAGCTGAAAAGCGCTTTGCTTACAGGCGTAAATGAAACTGATTTAATAAAATGCCCGCACATTAAATATTCCAGTTGATGTTATAAATGTGGGATTCATAATGCATTATGTTAACGGAAATAAAGACTGGTTATTTATTTAATAGAATACCGCTAATTAAAATTAACCAGGTTCACTTGATTCGCTGTGACGTTAAAATATAATGCATTTTAAAATATACCCAGGTGCCAGTTAAGTTGTAGTTTAAACATATTGGTAGTTATTGCTAATCGAGATTTGAACATTTTTATGATGGCAAAGGAATACTGCCACCGACAGCACCATGACAGATTTGGACCATCAAAATCTGAAATACATTCGTTTTAGCGGCAGCGAGACGAAGAGGAATAAATAATAAATCGTAAAGGCAAAAGAAAAACTATACGCGACAAGCTTTTATGAAAGCTTTTCGTTTTCATTTACTAAAAGGTTTATTTTCTTCTTTTTAGTGTATTTTTATAAAAGCTTATTTTTAAAAGGTTTTTCAATTAATAATTTTATTTTTTAATTTTTAGTTTTGTCATGATCATTGAGCTCGTTTAAAAATTTTCGTATCAGTGCTATTTGCCGTTAAGGAGTTCCCTCCCGTGAAAAGACAATCCTGACTCCAGGATGAGGTCATGATAGAACTCACGATTATCCATCAAATATGAACGCCGTCTACATATTTTCGTATCCGTGCCATTAACTGTTAAGGATTTCCCTTTTGCGGAGACGATCTTGGCTGCAGGATGAGGTCATGTTAAAAATCATCTTTATGTATCAAAATTGAACGCGTGTACAAAGTTTTATGACCGCGCTATTAAAGATTGAAGAGTTCTTTCGTGAGGAGACGATCCTGGCTTCAGGATTATTGTGTCATAATTTTTTTTATTAAGTATTGTCTGTCATAAAAAATATTATTACCAGAACCAAAGGTGTAAGCAAAATTTCAGCTCAACCGGTTGGGGCGATCTGGTCTTAAATTCAGTTGCAAGATTTGACCAATACATAAATAACTAACAAGGCAAGTTGAATAAAAGCTTATTATAGTTAAGCATCGCCAACCTTAGGTTTTTTAGAGTTACTGCTTCTGTTAGCCTGTGTCATGTAATGCTGGGCTTAGGAATCTCCCCATGACTTACAAACCTTTCGATGTTGCGTTTGTATCGACCACTGGCCGTTGGTTATGTCCAGCTCGTCTCGCCATATCCTGCGAGGTCTACCGCGTCACCTTCTGTCTGTATCAGGGCTCCACATTGTAGTTATTTTGGCCCACAGCTCGTCGGGCATACGTCAGACATGATGACCAGCCCAATCACACTTCAGCTTAGCTGTTTTTTGAGCACCATCAGTAATTTGGGTTTTGAAACGCAGTGTGGTGTTGCGTATATGGTCGGTAAGTTTGACGCCTAGGATACTTCGCTCCATTGCAGGTTGGCAAATCTTGAGCTTGAACTTTTGAGTGTTTCTCAAAGGGAGTAAGTAGATGACTAAAAATAACCACGTCGCATAGCACGTAATGCGTCAACAAGTCAACACATCTAAAGTGTCTATTTTTCCTTATCTACTGAAATGTTTTGTTTTCTGGTATTACCCAATACCAAAGCACTCAATATTATCACTTATCAGCCCCAACTAAATAGATGAAGCACTGTCGCTTCACTAACATTCTTGGTAATATTTGAACGTGCTTGAGTGTAAGTACGCTTATTCTAGTAGGGTTTACCACAACATTATTTTGGCTAGAATTTTGGTTAGTTTTAGGTTTTGCGCAGACTGATCTAGTTTAAAGTTTGTATTAGAATAAAGGCTAATAGGCATACTATCATCATCGTCTGCTTAGCCTTTTCCCAACTATTTTAGGATCGGCTTCCGGTCTAACTAGATGCAGCTGAATATCTGAGGCCCATACGTCGATTTTTTTATCGAAAGGACAATTATCTTATGGCATTTTAGTTAAATTGTTTGCAAAAAGTGCAATCAATATCAAATCAAATCAAAAATGTTTATTTGTTAGAATATGGTACAAATAGATGTTACAGTATTAGTTCCAGCATATCCTGCTATAATATGTCGTACAAATATTTTATACAAAAACAAAGCTTATATTACTAGCCCAGAATCAGAATCTGAATGTTTATTTGTTAAAATAGGTAGTTACAGAGTGTGTGACATGTTATATTTCCCTATGTGCTCTATGTTTTGCCATTTGGCGCACAAATATTCATCATTATCGATATATATATATATCATTATCGATATTCCTTGGTAAGACTTGTTGTCAGAATTTCAGGTGGCCTGAAATTCTGACAATTATACGTGGTGAGAAAAGACTGAAATAGACTGAAGGAAGACTGATATAAAGAGGTCTGACAGGACGCGTGCACTATGTACAGGGTGAGACAGTCCGATCCCTATAAGTATATCGACGCGTAAACAGTATACGAATCCATGGCAACAGTTTGCGCGTCGATATCCCCTTACACCGTGTAATCAACGAATTTGATTCGAATCGCTCAGACTGTGAAGGCGATCTGCCATAAAGTGTTCATTGCACAGCGCGTTGACATTTCTTAAATCTTATTTATGGCTGTATTAACGGCCAACTGATAACGTGACTGCTTTATAATGTTTAAAAAAGGTAAAAATCAGGATAATTTTAAATAATTAGGCATATATGTTATATTTAGATTCCATTTTATTTTTTAACAATCATAAAAAAAAAACGAAAATTGGACAAAAAATATATATCACAATAAAATTAAGAATTAGATATTATACGCAAGCAAGATAATACAATAAAAAATCAGCATCTAGGCGACTCCTAATAATTAATAGTTCAACCTTTACTGGCCTTTAATTAAATTACCTACGGAAACAGTTCCCAGTTTAATTTAAAAACAACATTAACATTTTTATCTTTATTCTTGGCATCTTAACTCACTGTGAAGTCAGCGATTAACTTACGTAATTAAAAAGAAAACATAATGAGGACCTAAGTTTTATTTGAATAAAGAATGTTTAATGAAGTTCGTAAGGACGGTCAAGACGGAGGGCACAGTGACTCAGAAAATTGGCAATTTCTTTCAAAGTGTGTAACACTTCAACCAACTTATCTGTGCAGGTGGGAAAACACACAACTAAAATAAATGTCCCAAGTTTGACATATCAATGCAAATTTTCTTAACAAGCATTACCACCTTGAACTGCACACTTGAAGTGGTCATTCTATTCAGCGATTTTTGACAGGCTTTTCGGTAGGTCATGACAATCTAATTAAATGTAAAAAAAATCCAATTCATCATCATATTTGCCTAGGCACTCAAAGGTTCTAAGAACTTTCTATCGCCATGTTGGCGGCGGTGGTCCGTGATGGTGTGGCCCACCATGCGGGGGCCCATGATGGTGATGGGGTGGCCCATGGTGCGGCGGTCCATGATGAGGTGGGCCATGATGGGGTGGTCCAAAATGAGGTGGTCCCGGTGGTCCGTGATGCGGTGGGCCGTGGTGCGGTGGTCCATGGTGGGGTGGCCCGTGATGGGGCGGCCCATGATGGTGCGGTGGCCCGTGGTGATGTGGAGGTGGCATGTGATGATCTGAAAATAAACAAGTGTCATGTTAAAACTATTCCCAGAAAGTAAGGTCCAGGTATCACAATGTGTGAGTGAGCAACATTATATTAAGAGGATAAGAATGGTTTTAATAAATTCCGGTTCGGATTTTCGGGAATCTTGATGAAACTTTAATAAAATACGGCCTGTGCTTCTGTTAAAAAATTGTTAATCATTTTTTGTGATAATTGTCTTATTTGTATTAATTTTATTATTATACACTTGGGTACCGAATACTTGTACTGCGCACTAAAGTAAGCTCTGCTAGCTTTGTTGCTCATTTTCTTCACACCTCATCGTCCTTTATCTCACACTTACAAAAAGAGAGAATTGGAGAAACATTCTTCTCCAATTTCACTAACATTAACACAAAGACGCAGTTTCGGAGAACTTACGTGAGTTACCCATTTTAAGCACGAATGGTTGCCCAGTATTTATGTATTGTCTGGTTTTTCAAATATATTTTTGCTGAACACAATATAATAAGGAAAGCTTATATTAAAAAATACTCGTACGTATAGCAAAAACTCACTTTCAATAAATGTACTTTGAAACAATTTTAAGACGACTTTTCGGTGCTGTATCAGATTTTGAACTATTTAATTAATGCTTGCTTACTGTTTGATATACGTACCCGTCTAAAGTACCTGCCCGGTGTTATCTCGGTATGTTATTGTTTTATCGTGTTTCATCGATTTTCGAGAAACCGATAGCGAAAACGTAGTTTTGTGAAAACGTTCCATAACAATGTTCGCAGTTTCATAATTTTCAGTAGGTACTTACTTATTTTAAGACAAATCCTAATGGCCCGGTTTTACTTAACAACTACAAGGTGATAACGGATCACGAAGCCGTCAACCAAACATTTTGTAAATCAAATTAATTATCTACACAAAAATTGTTGCTGGGAAATGACTATTTTTGGAGATCATGGAGGTATTTAAAGTAAAGTTTATAACATTAAAAACTTGTGAAAAAGTTGGAACTTTGAGCCCCTATATCTCCGTAATTACAAGGTTCCAAGGTTCCATTTTCCAGAACGAAAAAATGATCGCAATGACGGGGAGAACCAGCGCCTTTCTGCTTCGTTAAGGGTATTTTAATACCTTAACCCAAGGCAAGCTTAAGCCTTGTGTTAGCTGTAGCTGTGGCGCAGGTCACACCGACAGCTAGCCAGCGAGCGAGCCGGGTGGACCTCTTTTATACTTCATTCGGCTATTTCAATAGTTCGCGGTGTGAAGCAAAGTATTAAAATAGGTGAAACGATGCCTCTCCCGCTTCGCTCGCTCGCTCGCTAGCTGGCGGGGTGGCCTATGCTCAAGGCCTCTTCTCAAGTAGAGTTACGATCATTGACCACTTGCCACATCTAAAAGAGTTCGTACATTCATAATCTGCCTAATTAAATCTAATCAGAAATACGTGTTAAATGACTTATGATTAATTCACGAAACGACAACATTATTTTTATCTTAATATACCTAAGTCATTTCCTTCCTTAACTGTAAACAAAGTACACGCAGTATTATCTGTAGATTAATTAATAATAAATCATGATAAAGACATTATTTTAGCAAAAAATTACTTGATAACATTATAAGATTGTGTTTCTAAGACGCAAATAATGTGAATACTTACTTATAATGTTCGTCTGAAAACGGAATAAAAGTAAAGATCATCTTTTAAAGGAGCCAATGTGATTTAGTCACCTGAAATACTAAAGGTACACGCTAGGGGGTACCTATCTGACAGATTTGCCTGTACCCTTAAACGGGAGCGTGTATGTTGCAAAACTGTGCAGGTTCATTCTGTACGCAGATGAAGCTAATATAACCTGACAGCTGTACCAATACAAGTAAACCTGTCAAGAACAGCGTAGCGTGTATGGCTTATGATCTAAACAACTTTCCTTACGAAAGTTCAATATAATCAATTAAATCCAATTAGTGAAAAAAAAATCCTATCTTATCGTCTAAACATACAGTTTCGACGAGTTTATGAATCGAATAAAACTTTCATTTATAGGAAAAGTTTCCATAATATGGCACTTACAGACCCTTGACTATTACAGGTGACCTTATCCCCCCCTGCATGGCTTTCGCAAATTAACCACTAAAGCAAGTGTTGATAAAAATCAAGTTTTTCAGTTTCAACCGAATTACTTCAAATGTTTCCGACTATACTGATCATTTATGAGTCTACAGAATCATCTAAATATGGAATGAAGTTATTACTTAGTTCAATGTCTAATGTATTCCAGGTTTATTTAGATTTTCTAAGTCACAATCACAACACGGTGTGCTACGTGCCTAATACCTATCTACACCGTACACATGAGTCGCTAGGTACCTACAGCCAAAACGTGCTGTGTGTAGTACCTACATGGTGACACAATAGGGCCCGTTCAATAGGTGTCGCTGATTGGACAGAAGGATTAGGTATGTTATGACAGACAAGGACTTCGCAATTTGGTAGATTGACAATATAGCTTGGTGATGATGATGCCTGGATAGCTACGTCAACCAATAAACGTATTCAGTTGCACTAGTGATAGGTAACACTATAGTTGCTGCCAGATAAGATCGCAATAGCGGTCATTGCCCTTTCCCTGATATCTCTTCGTACGAACCAAAACAATAGAACCATGTATCGTTTTTCATTAGAAAAAATGTTGAAGATCACGATATCACGATTCAAGACATGAACAGGCTAATTTTTGGATTTCAAAGTTAAGAACGTTAATAAATGTAGGTGGGTCAATGACCGCTATTGCGAAATGAATTGGCAACAACTATAGCTATACGAAAGTATTGCTATGACGGTATAGAGACGGTATCAGTTTGAAATTGTTACCACTGATCTCCGGTTGACTGGGCTAGTACTAATCTGCCAATCAAAGGATTATTTGGATGCCCATGAATCAATTAGTCATGATTGTGAAACGGAATATATCATCCGTGTACATATCCAATATCTCTGTCCTTTTTCCTCTTTCGTATGGACGGTACTTACGTCTTATTAAATTACTTGGGCCCAGCAGGTAATTGCATTAATCGCGGCGTCAGTTTTATGTCCTCTAAAGTGCATGTGAACACTTTGGACACATCTAATGAGCCATGGTCAGGGCCTCAAGTTTGCTATTTTTCATTCCAACACGATCCCATTGTCATTCCAACACGATCCCATTGTCATTCCAACACGATCCCATTGTCATTTTGCTAAAAGTTCGTAATCTGCTAAATTTATAATGGTCGATCATTGGTCGGTCAATGGTCTCGTAATAGAATTGTGTTATGATGACATTGTCGTGTTGCCGTTATGATAATACCCGTTAGTAGAAATTATTTTCGAAAAACTACTACTAAATTAGAACATTTATTCATGCCAGATTTCATTTGTTATATTTTTACATATTATTTATTATTGTTATAAGCAATCTGAAGTAGTAAGAAGTTCGTGAATAGCAAAAAACATTAAATTTCTGTGTAACGCGGATAATGTGAAAATAAAAAACTCAGTATATTATCCGTTTAGCTGTCAAAGTCAAATGTCAAAATTTTAGCAGATTACCGCTTCTGTCAGTCATTCATTTGTCATTATGTACGAGATTACCATTTCATTCAATGGAGTGTCAGTGGTTGACCATTGGAAAGTCATAATGACGCCATTATAATAGTAGATTAAATCAATGCTAGACCATTGTGATACTATTGTAATAGTCGGAAGTATCATTTATCCTCCATTTTGCCAAATTTTGTTTGCAGCAGCGTACTTGAGTGTATACTGTACATTTGTACAATCAATTGAGTGCTAGAGAAGACTGAATATTTCCTCCTCTGACTTCCTCAGTCCAACTAAGTCATTATCAAATATATTCAAGAAATATATTCAGCCTAGCCTTTTCCCAAATATGTTGGGGTCAGCTTCCAATCTAACCGGGTCCAGCTGAATACCAGTATTTTACATTGAGCGACTGGCTATTTGACCTCTACAACCCAGTTAGTACTGGGTAATACGATACCCTATGATAAGACCGGTGAGAAAAATTATTGACCATGACTAAATAAATTAATACCGGCTTTTTGGTAGCCTTTAACTTAATGTGAAAGTTCTCATGGATAATTTGGTTCCTGGAACTTTATATTGCATCACACTGCTGGACGTAAGCAAAGGCGCCCTCTTTTGCAGTGGTCAAATAATCTTATTTACGAAACTACGATGACTCAAACAATCTAGAAGTAAATAATAAGTGTGTCACCCGTATGCACCAAGTTCCGTTTTCATTAAAAAATAATTGTACTAATACTTTAGACTAGCTTATTAGTCATCATTTCATAACCGTCACGTTGTCGATATCACTTTATCAGTCACCCTGATAAGAACCTGCGCAGCTTATGGAAAAAACGATAAATTCGAACAACGATAGGACCCTTATCATTCACTGTTGATTTCACCTGCAGTAAACAAGCTGTTTCAAAATTATATTTTTTTTTGTGAACAAAAGGAAGTAACAGTATCTCTATAAGGTAAACAAAATTCTTCGTTGTTTTTAATGAAGGTGGTCTCTAGCCGAACACTCGTGATCGTGAACGGTACGTACAGAGTTAGAAGGATCTATAAATAATTAACGTAACTTACGCGAAGATCACGCATTTTGGTAACGTGGTGCTGAATTTTTTTGCCACATTCCAATATTTTGATTCAGTCAAACAAAAGCTCAATCTCATTTGCTGGCCCGTTTGTCGCAAATGCTGTTATTTTTATAAATGCGTACATATTTACGCCCGTGATTGTATTATTATGTAAAGCTACATCTCTCTCTAACAACAATGTAAACATACGATACTTACCTACAGTTTGGCCGCTGAGAGAATGCGTTCCTGAGAGGTCGCGAGTATTAGTATTATTGGTGATGTTATATAACTTATAGCATATTTACCTTACCTATTATTACCTCTTGTAATATTATTAAAAACGATATCATTAAATCAAGCAAAAATAAATGTTATAATTTCGCGCTAAATTGATGTACCAACTGACAGACGTCAGGAAGGCATTCTGTCAGCGGCCAAACTGTACATATAATGTTTCCAGCAACTAAATTTACCAATTTGATTCTTCCAGCTATGCCGCCTCCACACGCTCGACCCTGCGGGCCACTGTGCGGGACATACTGCTCGTCGACCTGCTACCACCGCAATCGGGAGGTCCACATCTACCACCCGCCGCCACCGCCGCCCCCTCCCCCACCGCACTACCACTACCCGCATCACCCGCCGCCGGTGCACATTCATCACCATCCGCCGCCGCCACCGCCGCCGCCGTACCATCCGCCACCACCGCACTATCCACCGCCGCCGCCACATTATCACCACCACGGAGTTCCACCCCATTATTGGCGCTAAATCCTAGTGGCCTACCTGGACCTCTTAAAGCAGTATTCTTTTAATCTTACTTCAGTGTGAAAAAGGGATGGAACTAGACGCCTTGTATAGCTCCATCCCTTTCGCACACTGAAGTGACATTAAAGTAATACTGCTATAAGAGTATAGGTGTTACGGGCCTTGGTAGCTGTGAGGGGCCCTAACTATAATGGTTGGCAGCGCCCAGTCAAGGTGACTGAACACTAGACTTTTCTCCTAACATTGACCTGCTTAAAAGTGTATGATAAAGTAACCCATGGTCTGTGTAACTCAATTTGAGGGCAATAAATGCAGAAATAACTATCTGTTATCTCGATACTGCACTGTGATGGTTTTTAATTTTTGTACAACAAAGAAATTCTTGGAAGATTGAGATCTGCATACTTGAATTGATAAATTGTTATTTATCTTATCGTAAACGATAATGATTGAATTGTGTACCTAATTGAAGTACTAAATATACTCAATGGTAAAGTGTAATTGATATCAACGCTGAAATAAAAACATTTAGGAAAACAAATTGTGTTTTTTTTCGACGTCATCTTCATTTCCCTGCCCTTATCCCAATTTATTTGGGGTTAGCATGGCATGTCTTTTTCTTCGATCCGTACTTCTATATATAGTAAGCAGGATTTTTTTTATTTCATTAATGTCTAACTTTATACAATAACGAATAAAAACTATAAAATAAAAAACTAAAACAAGTGAACTAAACTAACAATAAACTAAACAATGACATCAAAAAAACTCCTCCTTAACGCTGTCAACTGGTAATGTGCCCAAGAGACTGCTGGCGTTGCCATGTCACGGGAACGGGAAGCGTCAACTAGGCGTTAAGAAATTTCCTTAATAAGGCTGTGAACACTCAGACCCCACGACCCCAGAGTTTCAACCCCAAACGTATTGAAAACATATTTTCTATTAGAGATGGTGCCGACACAATGCGAAGTAAACAAAACAGGTTCCAACACGCTCGCAGGCGGCGGTTGCGACTTGCTCGCGAATCAGCTGTAAATGAAGCGTCACGGAAATTCCCGAAACCGTGATCGGCTTGGCCGACTAGTCGGCCTCTTTACAACCGACTAATCGGCTAGTCGGCCAAAGTCATAATCGGCACATCTCTAGTTTCTTTATTATCACCGATTTAAGCTGTCCGCAGTCACAGCGGCAGCCTAGCGCTGCCGCTGTGACTGCACACAGCACGATCAATTAGGAAGATGGGATGGTACAAAAATATCGACACCATGTTGCGTTCCACTCTCAAGTTCTACCAACCTTTCATGGAAACAAAGACATGCTATCCGGTCTTTTGACATGGTCATGTGCCAAGCCTATGGCTTCTAATACAGAAGGAACGCCGACGTCCGACGGTGCCAAGAGCTCGTTGGATGGAGTCATTTATATACCTACGTGTGCCGCTCAAAACGGCCCGCAGTTTGGCTGGACAGACTGCGGTGACCGAGGCTGCTAACAACTTCAACTTATATATTATTCATCATCTCATCAGTCACTTCTGTTCTAACCATATCATTCACAGTCTATGCATCGTATCTTTGGTCTTCCCCTTCTGTTTTACATACACGTTCATACTATTTTTGTTCTAAAACATATTTTCCTCGGTCTTCCGCACCACATAGCAATAAAATGAACACCGATGTCCACACAACTTTCCAGTCACCGGTGCCATTTGCCGACTACCCCTTTACCCAATTGCATGGTGACTGAATAAGACGCGAAGTCCTTCGCATGCATATCTCAATCGCATGCATTTGTGTTTCATTCATCCCTTTTCATCACCACAACACACCCCGAGGACTCTATCATAAGTTTTCTCCAGATATACGAACACCATGAACAAGTTCTTGGATGCACGTCTGTTTTCCTCGTTGGTGACGTGAGAGGGAAAATGCGTTTCAGACAGGATTTCAAAGGTATTTTGGATTTCACTGTGTGCTTAGACTAAAACAACAAACAACAACATCAGCCCATAAGGTCCACTGCTGGACATAAGCCTCTCCCATGGTGGGAGGAATTTGCCGTAATCTCCACGCTTGGCAGGCGGATTGGAGATCGCAGTGATGAAAGACTAACAGAAAACACTAGACTAAAAATAAATAGAAAATTATAAATTGATACTGATTTGATAAAAATAGCTGCAATTCCAATTTGATTTTCTAGGAACCGAACTCATGCGTCACCTTGTCGATATCGCTTTATCAGCTCGTATGATAAGGACATGCGCAGATTACGACGACAAACCATAAATAGGTACAACGATAGGACCTTTATCATTCACTGTTGATTACACCTGCAGTAAACTGGTTGTTTAATAAAATAATAATTTTGTTTGTGAAGGAATAAACTGTGCCTATAGGACTAAGGTAAGACGACTCTTTATTTTTAACTAAGGTGGTCTGGAACAGACCACTCGTGATTGTGAAAAGTACCGTGCTAGAAGGATCATTTGACATTGACAGAGGGCGCTGTTGGTAAACATTAGAGAAGTAGTTCAAAACAAGATGGCGTCTTCAGTTCTGAAGCCTAAGTTTTATGATGTTGATTTCCTTCAGTTTAATTTTCCTAAATCGCATCAGATTAGAGTACCTAATTCCTGTTTTAAAAGCAAGTTCGTCAGTCTTGTGTTGATTGTATAATTACCTACTTCGTCCTCTTCCACTTGACCAGCCCTACCTTACTTCTTATACCTTAGTATCAAAAAGTAATCTGGGTCGGGTCTCAGTCTCAAGCTTCAGCAAAAAGTCCGAAACAACGACGTAAATATACGTAGTTTTTTTCTAAAGACCAACTGTTTTCTTTCAGCTATGCCGCCCCCACACGCTTACCCATGCGGGCCGCAGTGCGGGTCTTTCTGCACCCCGAACTGCCGTCACCGCATCACGGTGGAGACCCACTATCCGAACCATGCGTACCCGCCGCCGCCACCGCAGCCGTACGATATTCCGCAACCACCCGACTATCCGCATCACCAACCGCCGCACCACTATCCGCATCACCCGCCGCCGCACCATCACCCACATCACCCACCGCCGCACTATGCACCGCCGCCCGTGCACTACACACAGGACGGAATCCAACTTTTTGGGCAGCCGCCGCAACCTCGCTAGTTTCTGGAAGCCATCAGTGGGTTACCATACACTGTTATAAAAAGCATGACAATATTGGACGAAGAGTGTCATGTGTATATGCAAGTGACTTTGTATTATGCCGTGTGCACCAACTGTTCACTGTCATCTTGATTTTATTCTGCAAATGGTTATGGTAACCGAACCGTATTCTATGTAACGTTACTTGTGTATCATGTAAGTCAATAACCTAACCACGAAACAAAAACTGGTGCCTACTTCGAAAAATACATTGTGGTTTCTTTTTCCTACAACAAATTCGTGGAATATTAAGATCTGCATCCTTATTAACTTTTTAATCGTAGGTACTAAATTGATAAATGAATTATTTAAGTATATCTTATCGTGCAAGATAATGTTTAAATTTTGTACCTAAGTAATTGAAGTACTAAATGTATACTCATTATAAAAGTATAATTTAAATCAACATTCAAATAAAAATCAGCTATAGCATAAAAAGCCAGCATTATAATTCACGCCTATTCTTAATTAATGGGTCAGCAAAAAATAGTACCAACTTAACCAACTAAACAATATTACTGCACTCGATTATTTCTCCAACTTCGTGTTGGAGAAATAATCGAGTGCTCACAGACACAAAATCAATTAGCAGAACGCAACAGACAGAAACACAAGTAATTATTTCATCGTTTCGTCTTCAAGGCAATGAAGGGAAATAGCAAACCAAACAGCGCTCTTATTAAGAAAGTTTTTCTTCATAACAAGATTACTTTCGCCAGATGTGTTGGATTGTGTTCGTATAAATGTTGGGAAGAAAGCGATACTATCCAGCTATATTACTTACTTTGTATTCTAAGGAGGTTAGGTTAGAAAAACCGGCCTTTTTGTGGTAATTTCCATGTTAAATGATTCATGGGGCAGTAAATTATGCAAATAACGGTTTTGATCTAACCTTGTCAAATTAATCAAGTTTTAACAAAGGATAAATCCTAATATTACAATGTTGATTTTGTTGATTGTACTGGTACTTAATCAATGAAAGTCACTTATGCAATAATATCGACAAACGCAGGAAGTTTCTGCATTCAATACTACGATTCAAATCAATAGAGTCTATTAATACAGAGAAATTAATGCAACTGTATTCAACTGACAAACGGTTGATGGTATACCTGAAAGATAATTTGATGATTGACTCTAGACTTAATACCAATAGAACACAAGTTACAACTAGTCAACCAAATAATTATGATGACTTAAACAAAAAAGTAAAACCTGGATATCTTGGTGTAGCTCCATCATTTGTCAATAATGGCCAAGACCAAAATACCAGAATGCCATCAATGATCTGTGGCGAATACTACTTTAGTAATGTTTGAAGAAAGTCAACAATCAACAATCGATGGAAATAGAAAAAAGTATGAACATACATAAACTCACGCATTATGCCCGGGGGCAGTTGGAAACTTCAGAACGTCATGCGCCACCTGCCACGAGCCCACGATCCTTACATTATACAAGCTGTTTGGTGCATCGTTTGTCAAATTGAACGGGCCGAAATAAGGGGTCAATTGCAAAAGACTAAGTTTCTAAGCATTACCCGATAAAAACGAAAAATACAAGTTATAAAACGTAAGTATACAAGTATTTTACATGTATTTTTGTTTTTTTTTCATTTGAACAATATTTTATAATTTCCAATTATAATTATTTTACAAGAAATATTGAAAGATACAAAAAGAACAAATAGGTATAAAATATGTATCTTTCGCAGATTTCATCGCTAGACTATTAAACAAAACAGGAAATCTCAAAATAATTAATAATAACATAAAGGAGGATGCAGCTCCCAATCTGTTTGATACACAATCTCTTTGTGTTTGATACAAAATACCCTTACTACACCCACGCTGCAGTCTAGCTAGGCTTTCGTTCACAGAGAACTCTCGTAATTCCAAGAACTGATAGGATCAGTTGTGTTGTGTCTATTTTGCGTAGAACAACATGAACTCACAAAGGTGACTAAAGTTGTTTCTAATATACCATTACGTGGGCCACAAGCTGGTAGTTCAGAATATCATAGACACAAGTACGTAGAATTGTTGATTAGGTTTGTATACGTATGTTTATTACTGACAAATGACTAAACTTGGTCCTTTGTCTGAGTGTACAACAATTTCTGAGTTCTTGAATGCTTTATCTTATAATTATAAATAAAATTATCGATAATGTTTACTAATCATGAAGACAAAGCACTACAGAAATAACAGTGATCATAACAAATAAATAAATTAAGTGATTCATAACTGAGATAACAAAAGTATTTAAGTTTAATTTTAAGCAATTAGGATAAGATTAACCGCACGTCAGTGGAAACAAGGTAAGCTTTATGTCGTAGCAGTACGGACGATTATACCTAGTAGTGCAAGATTTACATGCATGCATCCGGTTAGACTGCAAGCCCATCCCAATAGTTCGGAAAAGGCAGGCAGAAGATGCTTAGCATCTACATAGGTTGACTTTGACGAGGGGGTTCCCTTCTTCTACTTCCCTTTACTTCACTGTTAGTCAACAGTGCAGTATAATAGGCGAGACGACAAAAAAAAAACTAATTAGTCCATCAGTTAGGTTATCAATAAATATTTGACCCGTGTTTTTTCTTTTGTTACGTAAACCAAAATTGACGAAGATAAGACGCTTTTAAAATTCTCAATACGTCACGAGTAGGTATAATTTTTACCTAGTTCTGAGGTCACGAGCCCCCACTCCCGAGTTTCCAATACTCTAACTGACGGACTAAATAGATTTTCAATTTTTTGATACTGTCGTCATGCCTATTAAGTGCGGTCATACTTATAGATTTGATAAAGAGGTAGGAAAGTAGCATCAATCAATAATAGTGATTGCCAATATTGTAACTTAACATCACGCCTGTAATCCCTATAGAGTGAGGCAGAGGTGCACCTAATACCTACTACACCCACATTTCGCCAGTTATGTTTTAAGTCGCATGTAATAGGAGCTTGTGGCTAAATAATAACAGCTGCTCTGGTCGATCGTTAGGTTAAGCCGTACTTGCCTAGGTTGGTCTGTGGATGGTTGACCACCCATTACATACCGAGTTTCCTCCGTGCCTCGGAAAGCACGTTAAGCCGTTGGTCCCGCCTGTCATTTTTAGATCTTTGACAGTCGTTAGGTAGTCAGAGGCCCAAAAAGTCTGACAACCAGTCTTACCAAGGGGTATCGTATTACCCGGTACTAACTGGGTTGTGGAGGTCAGATAGGCAGTCACTCCATGTAAAATACTGGTATTCAGCTGGATCCGGTAAAACTGGAAGCCGACCCCAACATAGTTGGGAAAACGCTAGGCAGATGATGATGTAATAGGGGGCGAGCCGGGCACGAACACGCACTGAGAAGCACAAGCCGAGTACGTACTGAGAAATTCTTGATGTAAAAACCCAATAACACTTTGTCTGACCTCATTCTCGGCAGTCGCACTTGACTACTCGACCAACGAGGCAGTCATTGCCAATCTATTTACAAATATATAGATAGTACCTACCTGTGTGGCCTACAGAATTTTTTTTTGGGACAGTACACAATAATACTAAAGGTACTTATTACCAACAATGATAACATGCTTCTTTTATCAAGTCTGCTCATTGTTCTAAACATTGAAATATTAAAGATCGCCACAGCTACGTTTCTGAGCGCACTAACTATGCGATATACTTTATCGCCCACAATTTAACCGAACGAGTAAATTCTCGGAAAAGCTAACTTTGCGCAAATGTTGTTATGTTCAAACTACGTAAGTATGTAACACGCAACACATGGTAGTGTTTGCAAAATGGTACATTTCGAATTGTTTTTGAAATTATTACTTAATGTAACACAATAACTCACAAAAAAACATCGTGAGGAAACCGGCATGTCCTAGAACCAAAAAGTAGCAAAAAAAAAAGCAGCGGTGGCCCAGTGGTGGCGGCCCCGACTTACGAACAGTAAGTCGTGGGTTCGAACCCAGACAGGCGCATTACTTTGTGTAATTTTTGTTCATCACCACTGCTCTCAAAACGGTGAAGGAAAACATCGTGAGGAAACCGGCATGTTCTAGAACCAAAAAATCGAAGACATGGGACATCTACCAATCCGCACTGGGCTTGCGTGGTGGATTATAGCCCATTCCCTCTCATTGAGAGGAGGCCTGTGTCCCAGCAGTGGGAACATTAATAGGCTGATGATGATGATGAATAACTCACATTTCGCCAGTTATGTTTAAGTCCCATGTATAATAGGGAGCGAGCCTGTTGCCATCAACCAGGCAAAAATCAAGACTCCATTGCTGCTACTGAGAAATTTCTGATCTGGAAAAACCCAGTAGTTAACAATTTATCCGACCTTAGGAACCTCACGCTTAGCAATTATGATTTCGATCACTAGACCAACGAGGCAGAACTAGCGAAATGTGGGTGCACTATTAGGTACACCTCTGCCTAACGCTTCGGGGATTACAGGTGTGATGGTGTGTTATGTTAACACAATAACCTCATGGGTAGTTATGTGTTTGAGCTGTTTGGGGTTGAAACACAAGGGCCATGGAAACCGAGAGAGAAATTGCCAAGCGACTCGACTCTTCCCGTTACCAAACGGCTGGCCTATTTTTTGCCAAAGAATCAGCATTGCTATTCTTTTTTTTATTACAAAATGGGCCAGTATTCAATGTGGCAATGCTACCAGCCTACTGGGAACTATTCCCGTTGTCAGCGATGCAGACGCCCTTTACCTTTTTTCTGCTTTAAGTAAAGATTGGGGCTTTCTTGATTAGTGATGGCTTGAAGATTTTAATGAAAAACACAATATGTATGATGAAATATGCAGTAGTTCGTCACCATGGCAAGTATCCATTCACCTTTGCCTTGCGTTATATTCTACTGTATATAACGCAAGGCGAAGTCCGAATACGTCAAACAAATTCGTGCAAAAGTCCTGTTCATGGGACATTGTCTTTGCCCTCCACAACCACAACATACCGCAAAGTAATAACATAAAAACACAATAAGCAGCATGTAATCATAACATAAAATAGGAAAAAGGTCAACGGCAGGTCATCGGCAACTTTTTACTTTAATACCGATTTTGTTATACGACCAACGCCAAGGCCGGAGCTAATAACAAAGCTACAGGGACCATTAAAAAATAATACGACGTATATAATTTGTAAGGATTACGTATGACCCTGAGCTATAACAGTAAAAACCGTTTATATTATAGCTATGTTTCGTGTTACTCCTCTCTAAGCAATAATGTTCTGAGAAAAAGTGAGAACGAAAAAGTCCATAAATATCACATTCGCACACAGTTCGTTACCCGGCCAAGGAAACGGAAGAAAAGTCTTAACTCGCGGAAATTTCTCACTCGGCTTATTCAGCCGATGTTTTTTTTATCAATACGTTTAAGAAAGAAAACTGGTTTGAATTTTACTAAGATATGAATTTATTTCTATCTCTTTAAGGTATGTTCTGGGCACGCTCGTTGAATCACAGACCACATCTATTGCTTTCCATCAGGCGTGAACGAGGTCAAGAGCAGGCCCATTTTGTAAAAAGAATAAAAAATAAGATGGTGCTAAAATTCAGGATGGAAAAGAAAACCCTCTGTGTAAAAATAATGAGCAAAGAATGCGTCTAAATGAAAATCGGTATCACGATGAATTTCACTGGAGCCATCTTTTCATAATTAAGGAGGCAAGTTGATAGTCCCACTGAAATTTGACTAATGCCTAACGCAGGTGCAGTCTTCTACCCTTGCTCCTCATAATCCCGCAGCCATGCCTTATGAGACCCATGGGCATAAAGGGCACTTTCGTGACCTGAACCCGTGCCACTAATATTATTCTTTATTGTTAATCGATATACAGTACACACCAAAATACATTTATTGAAGGTAGGATGAGCGGAAACGATCCCCAGTTGGCTCATATCTTTGGATGGAATTGGGGACAATTTTTCTGGGAATCCAGTGTCCAATAATACCGAAAAAATTTGGCCACTGACAGAATTTTCGTGGAAGGTTTGTCCAATGATCAATGTAAGGCGTGAGGCACCTTTGTATATTCACATAGCAATGTACGTCTTGTTGAAACTTAGAAACACGCACAAAGCAGGTATTTTAACACTTGACTATGCCATAGTCATTTTCTACCAGTCACCCTTTGTTATATGATACATATATACATATTTATATGATACAGAGCTTACAGAGAAAAAAAAATCTTAGCATAAACTGCATTTCTAGCAAATATATGGCTGGCTTCAACTACAACGGCAAGTTATATTCAGTCCGCACTCGAATGGTTTAGTATCGAATCGAAAAATTTGAAAATCAATGCCCACGCATATATAATTCAAGTGCGTTTCACATGTAGTTCATGTATAGGTAGTTAATAAATAATTGACATCCTATCACCTAAACACGATTTAATTGCCCAATAAATTGTCAGTTGTGACCTGAATACATTGAATCCGAGCTATGTATGTAGGTACAGTCGCGATCACAAAAATGTGTATCGCAGGGAAATGAGGATCCGGGGCTGCGGGACTGTTCGAAAGAGATACCGTGGCCCCGGAACACAAAGGGCGGTGAAGGAACATGGATGGGTTTTAGTCAGTAAAAGTCTGACATTCCCTCCTACTCCGCCCAGAGCGGGAGTCATTTGATGATTTACCCATGCAAAAAAAAAAAAGAAAAAAAAAGGAAATGAGGATACCAGGGATTTCGTAAAACATCTTTTGTTTTATTCAAAAACCAATCAAAACCCAACTCATTTTTACTAAATTCAGTTTAGTGAAACGTCGTATTTATTTATTTATTGAAAACAAGCAATTGTACAATGTGTGTTACAGTAAATATTACAACTTATCAGAAGTGGGCTATTGTATGATCCACGACGTTTCCACAGATTACTTCGGTTACGGCACACAGTACACTGCATCACTGAATACATATATTTTATCAATTATTTTTTCAGTAAGCAAACTTATACGATTCTGATCTTCAAGAAATCACGAAAGATGTCGAATATTCTAATGTATGAATATTCTATCTTCATTTTTTTTTCTTGCTGCTTTCCTAGCGACATAAACATATAGATGCTGATGACTGTACCCGAAGTTAATCGCCATCAATCGGGCGGAGGCACTGGGCTACATAAATAGGTGCACATGTAACATCACTTTTGAACGCAGTCGGATGCTGGTACGTGAGTTACGGTTATGGCGGTCCCCGGCTTCCGGTGCGCTCGGCCTCGACTATCCGCTGCGATTGAAACACGCCCCTTAAATTTTTATAGGCCTTTAATAAGAAATGAGCTACGTTTGGAGAAGGTATGCTTAACAAGCAAGCTGGGTCTGCGTCGGAATTGGTTGGTATGCGACTACTTTATTAGGAGATGTTCAGGAAATTATATGAAAGTGTAAGAATATACTTTTGTAAAACGTAGGTGCGTAGTACTCGCAATCGGTGTGCGTGTATACCATAATACGTAAGAATGTGTTGTCAGCAAGAGCAGTATGTCAGGATTGTAGCAGGAGTCGTTCTGTGGTGTCGGCCTTCACCCTTCGGAAAAAGCGTGAGTTTTTGTATGTACATTAGTAAGAAATCATTTGTAAAACATCATATTATTAGCTACATTACGAAGCTATTAGAAAAAATAAAGTAATTTCACGTTGTGTTGTGTATTTTCTTTGAAACATTTTCAAACATATGTATACTGCCATAGAAACTTCAAGTAAGACGTAGAACATTCCAGAGGTTCAATCCGCTCCCACCGAATGTGACGTAAATCCACCTCGCCGGGGGTAATAGTAATATAGCAGTACAGCACTTCGTTCCAATTCCTTCACAGTATAACACTTGTTATGATTACATACATAAAAATAACAATCTCGCAAATATGAACAATACCCCGCTGGGCCGTAAAGTAATCTCGACATAAGAAATTAGAACATTACTCGCTATTGTCGCAAGAGAGATGTATCAAAATGAGTTCCCTCACGTTCCTATTCAAGTAAATTAAATTTTGATGAAATCGCCGTAATGACTGGGGACGTTATAAATTTAATATTTCCTCGGCTTGTCGACGTGAAAAAATATGGGAAACGTCTTATTGCTCCGTTAAATTAACATTTATTATTAATGTAAAGATTTGAATGGGAAGCCCGTAAACTTGTGTTATGCTTGTATTGTTTTGCGTCTGTAAAACCTATTTATATTTTCTTTTACGAACACTTTTTACTCGCAGCAATTTCTGCGTAGACACTTTAATAAAAAATAGAATGAATAAAAGTTGCTACGCCGTAGACTATCGGGTCTACGAGTGCTACGAAGTTCTACGAAACTCCACGATGCAGGTAATCGGCATCCAGCGCGTTTCCGGTGATTATCTCTACAACTCAAACACTATTGAAACGAGAATACTTGGTGTATTTTCTTCTTCATTTCTTAGTGCAGTGATTCCGATCGAGAGTTTTTCCGACCGGTTAGCAATTTTACGGAATCTCACACCTCTATTCCTAGAAAATATTTTTCGCCGCAGAATAACCGGAGTTTTCTTGCTTCAAACTGCATAGTGAAAGTAATTGCGCCCGAAAATTCCAATATCGTAGCCGTGTACATGACACCTAATAGTGTCATCGGGGAAACGAGACCGGTTCACACACTTTCTCCTTGGAAATAACCGTCGAACCTATGAGCATGACGTGTAACAGATTTGTACTGTTGCATGCTAGGCCTAAAAGAAGTTATTTTTGATTCGACGACTGAATAAATTTTACTCATTTTTAGGTTCCGTAGCCAAACTGTTAATTGTAAATTTACATCAAGCGTTAAAAATATTGTTATTATATTGTTTGGTGCTACGGAACCCTGTGTGTGCGAGTCCGACTCGAACTCGGTTGGTTTTTATTTTTAAATCAAGATTTTTTTATATTTAATATAATTTAAATACGAAAAACGACTCTTAAGTCGATACACTGAAGATTTAACAACAAGATTAAGTTAATCCATATTTGCATTATTTACATCCGTTCATAATATCTGTGTTCTAGCTTATTTTTCCAACGCATAGTTACGTCATGTTTGTATTGACGTATGAGCAAACCCAATGTTTCCTGTATACCTATTGAGTTGCTAAGTAACGGGTAACAAATATACTTAGCATAATTTATATAACAACTAGCGTCCCTGTTATGAGAGGTCCTGCCCCTGAATCGTGTCTTTTATGACTTGATAAAACATGATTTATATAACATCTAAGTTGTTGTAAGTCCTCGTTGGTCGCAAGCGCGACTTCTGATCATGAGGTCCTGGGTTCGATTGCCGGGTCGGGCAAATTGGTATTGGGTTTTTTTATCAGGAATTTCTCAGTAGCAGCCACGGGATCTGGATTTTTACACGGTTGATAGCACTAGGCTCGCCTACTGTTGCATGGGAATTGGACATAACTAGTGAAATGTGGGTGTACTATTAGGTACATCTCTGCCTAACCTTCGCGGATTACAGGCGTGATGTTATGTTATGTTGAATGTATTAATGTTTTCCTTAAAAAACTTCCAGAATTAATTATCTGAATGATGATGCGGTTTTCATCAAAATCCGTTACGTAATTTAGAATAATAACGCAGCCACACAAACAGACACGAGTAGTCTTCAATTTATAATATGGATTGGATAGTATAGATTAGGTAACGCCGAAAGTCGGTCATGACATTTGGTTCGAAAACTATCGGAACAGCTTATTGGTTTGTAAATAATATATTGTTCGAGGTACGTAATTATCAGACAAGGCTGTTGATATGTTATTAATTTGGAGAACTACAAATGTAGTTTTAATGTAATTATATATCCAATATTGTTTCTTGTTTTTTTCGTAGATATTTTTCATCAATAACTTGGTCCATGACAATGTTGCCATCTTGGGAATATTCTGGATGAGGCTGGCACAAGAGCGTAGAGCTTGACACAGCAAAGGGTGGCCTATACCCCGCAGTGAGTGAAGTCAGGCTGTGCATGACCCTGCTTCACACAGGTGCAAAAGGTAACCTGTTAAAACATCGAGATTACTGTGTTATTTTTTACTTACACAGCGTGTTTTAGAAAAGTGTGGTCATTATTAGGGTTGTGGTACACACCATCAAACCTCAAAAAAATTATAGCGTTCAAGTATCAAAATAATGTCAGTGTTGCACGAAAGTTTTGTATGAGACAGCTGGTTTCATTCATTTTCTGTTACACGCTGTATTATAAGTCAAGACTGCCAAATAAATCGTGCTGTGTAGAAGTTGTTTAATCGGTCCCACAGACATCAAACCTTACTTTGTTTTTAGTATGTATAGATTTCAGTAGGTACCTATGGGTTTACTTCTCCCTCCTACATTTTTCCTACTCTCTGAGTTTGTAATGTTCAACCTCCAAGAAGGAAAATACACATAAAGATTTTCTGCCCCATGTTTGTTTCTATTTTCTTCACAAGTGTCCTTATGTGTAGGAAATAACATCATTTATCAACAGCTTCCGAAGAAAACAACATTATTATGTGCATCTTAAAAGAAATTGCACTCTGCGCCTTCATCAAACAATAATGTGTTTTATTTTAAATTCCCTAAAGCTCACTTTTGAAGAACTGAATAACGACTCTAGACTTTTGCGTCCAAATTTTTGATGACCCACAATCAGAAAAAAAGGAGTTTCTTTTGACCTAATACTTTTATTTAGCTATAACCTACATACAAAATTTTGTATGTTCAAGATATTACAAGATGTCATCACCAAGAACACGTCCTATAGTAACCAACCACCTTATTTTCCCTTGGGGCCTTTCCAGAAAACTTCTCAAACAAACAGGATATGAAAAGTAGCCTCATTTCGCTATAAAATGCATGTAAGAACCAGTAATTTCAGCTGTGGGAAGAAGCAAAAAGGATCACGGCGCTGCGCGACCCCACACTTAATTAAAAACTTCACAACAGGTTGCCTCCCGCTGTGTTCAAGGAAAAACGAACACTATTGCAACCCTCCTTGTTAATATAACTGTATAACAATCCATGATACAGCTCCTACCTGCTAGCACAGCCATTGTGTCAAACCTCACAATCAGTTTGATCAGTTGTTCCAAATATTTAGACAAAGAGACGTCGTCAAACAAAAACATCCGGAATGAAGTCCCTATTTAAGTCAGCTTTACAGCGAAAACCTTTGTGTTGGTAAACTGCCGCAAAATCATGAAAAGGAATCTAGGTAATGACGCTATAAATACGCATTTGAAGTGTGGTAATATGCTTGACAGGGTGTTTACATTTATTGCATGTATTTTGGGATTCGAACATTAAATAATAATAATTTGAGCTTATTAAATAAATAAACAAGACAAATGTAGTTACATCAACTCATAATCTGCCCATAACTTTCCCAATGCTAGACGCTGGCTTTCTGTATGCCAAAGGGAGTGGCCCAACCTAAATGGCCAATCACAGACACTGCGGGTTAGTAGATGGCACATACCTTCGATTTTTATTTGGTACTAGGACATGTCGGTTTCAATACGGCGATTACCTTCACCATTTTGAGACTAGAAGTGAAAAATTAAAATTAATTTGTCCAAAAGCTATATGCATTATATGTTACAAGCCACAAGCAGGAAAATAAAGCGTAGGCGCCCCGTGTAGCCGCTCACGTAAGCGCTCGTAGCGCCGTAGCACCCAAATGCCTACAGAAATGATAGCTACAGCGAACGTTTGCTACTAAATATGTATGTAGATATCGTACTCCAAAAGACAAACCATACTACAAATATGAGCGCAAACATATGAAATTAAAATAACAGGAAGCATACAGTCGAATTTATTAAGCTTGTAAGGAACAACAAAGCGAATCCGGTATGTTATTGCGGCCCATTTCGATGCAAAATGCCGCTTGCTTGAAATATGCGACACCGAATGAAATCATAAATTCCGGTAAATACGAAAGCAACGCGAGAGGTGCATCACAATGTTGTCCTGCCTCCTTGTAATACGCGTATTTTTGCGGACGTATTGCTTTTTTTATTAAATCTCGACACTGTTGTATGAAATTTCGACATTGTTGTATAACTATGTTCTACAGGACGGGATTTCGACGCGTTAACTGTTACCCTGAATGTAGCACGAGGCTTAATGTTTGACCTTTGTTGGGCGGTAGTCTAGAATCAAGAGCTAAAATCATGATGTAATAACATATAACTGCATACAGTTTGCTCTTCGATATGCCTAACACCCTGTACGGGATCTAGGTTCCCTATAACCCTTTTTCTATGAATGCGATATCTATCAAAGATCAAACACACACACACACACACACAGTTTATAATCTTCTTTATTACCAAAAAGGGCAAAATATTTCCCGCACAAAAAGAACGCTTCGTAAATGGTCTTTGAAAAGAATCGGCAAGGAAGTTAGAAACATTAATTAAATCAGTAAAAAATTAAGAGAGTTATAAAGCTCTTAAAGTTTCAGTCAAGACGATGCCCTTTTTGTGGGACGGAGTGGGATTGATAATTACCAGATCTTTGAACATTATTAAATGTGGCTTCTGTTTTATTATGTTAGGAGTTATGAGACATCACATATTATATCAATTTTTGTAACAATCAAAATCGTAGTCTGACGAGTCTTAGCAAAGGATATCGTATTACCCAGTACTAACTGGGTTGTGGAGGTCAGATAAGCGCTTCCTCCATGTAAAATACTGGTATTCAGCTAGGTTAGTCTGAAAGCCCACCCCAACATAACAGGCTAGTTTCCACCATCAATAAATTGCAAATCTATTTAGTCCGTCAGTTAGAGTATTGGAAATAATGGACAAATCAATGAATATTGACAAAGATAAAACGCATCAAAACTCGACAGTGGGGGCTGGTGACGTCCCAAAGCACTAAAAATTATAGGTTCCCTATCCATTTGCATAAAATTTTAAGACCTAATATAACTTGGCAAACTTTTGTTACTCCTAATTATATTTTCGCATAATATTATTTACGCATAACAGCTTACGCATAATTTTTTTAAGCATAATTTCACTAATCATAATAATGATGAGGCAAAATATTCCGAAGCATAAATTCATTTACGCATAATGATATTAAAACGTATTTTTTATAGGCATAACAAAGGCATAATTATGAACTCCTAAAATTTTAGACACTAATACACATTTTTATACAATAATGCCATAATGAAATTTGTAGGCAAGCAAGCATGCAGCATGCAAGCAAGCATGCAGCAAGCAAGCAAGCATGCAGCATGCAAGCAAGCATGCTTCATGCAACATGCAGCAGGCATGGTTTCTGTCACGGCTCCGGCCCTCCGGGGCTCCGGCGGTCCCACGCGATTCTAAATTACACTCACGGGGTAGGGCAGACAAGACTACGTGGAATCGGTTTTGCAGCGATTCGTTTCTATCACCATCTTTTGTGACCAACATATTGAATTTTTAAGGCAATACTTTAATTTTAATTTAGGGTTAAAAATTGAATTTTTAAATACGTAAAAACAACTCAAATTTGTGTCCGTTATTTCTATTAATTGTATGCCTAAATACTATTAGGCTAATATTCATTATGCCTAGCAACATTATGCAAAATTCAATTTATGCCAAAACAAATTAGCCTTCAAGATGATTATGCCAACATAAACTGTATGGCAAAAAAAAATTTGCCAATGTATTATTATGGCAAAACAACTTATGCCAAAACAGTTATGCCAAAGTAAATTAGGAATAAGAACATTATGCAAAAAAAGGGATCCCAAAATTATAGCACGGCGTGACTTATTGAGAATTTTAAAAGCGTCGTATCTTCGTCAATTTGGTTTACGTAACAAAAGAAAAAATACATGTCAAATATTTTTTGATAATCTAACTGACGGACTAATTAGATTTTCTCAGTACACAAGCCTATTGGGAAAAAGCTAGGTAGATGATGAAACATTGTTAATCAGTTTTTTTTATTGATCACATACAATAATGTTGCATATTTACGGAAGATGTTTATTTCAGCCTCAATTTACCAACGTGTCACAGTGACTGGTTGGTGCCTATGACCTTTAACCAGGCACAACTCTTGACTCTAATTTCCTCATGTAAAAACCCAATGAAACTATGCCTTACTTGAGAACCGAAACCAGAACTCGCGGCTCAGCAGTCGCGCTAGTGAAATATCTAACCTAATCAAAATTTACAAATTCTTGTTAAACATCGAAATCATGACGCAAATTCCTACAATTAATCACGCCGCGCCGTTACAATATCAAAATCGTGCACCAATGGAAATTAATTCTGACGGAATACCATTTTCATATTCCCTAGATTATAATGTCCAATATCTGTTGCGGTCAATGCCCTCCTTTGAAGCTTACGTAGCGAAATGGATGTGGTCACACTGACTGACATAATTGTCCCGTCGAGCACTGATATGCGATGGCAAACCGCAATGTAGTGGTCGCAAGCGCCGCGTCGCTTGCGACTTGCGACCGGCATACCAGACTAAATCTTGGAACTTTAATTAAATGTTACCTGGATATTTTTGGTAAGTTGGAAATGAAAATGAAATTTTACTAAATTAGTTATATGCTGTCGAATAAATCATTAAATAATAGAACTTCGTGTAATCTTGACCAGTAGTATCTTTTTTGCATCTTTAGTTAGTTTACGTTTTCTATATTTAGGGTTCCGTAGTCCTGACAAGGAACCCTTATTTTTCGTCGTCTACCCCATCGTGTGGGGTATCGTTGAATAGGTCTTTTAAAATGACTTAGGGTTTGCTAGTACAATTTTTGATTTAATGTTCCATTTACGAAATATTAAACTTTAAAATGATTTTTTTTGTTCCAGTAGGGCGTCCCGACGCCCCCTTCTAAAAACTAAGCTGTTGGCTTGAAAAATCTGGAAAAAATCATGATGATAGTGCATTTCATGAACTTTAAAGAAAAGTTTAATCGGATAATTTTGTACCAAATACAAAATCCTTAACATAAATCCTTTAAAGTAATAATGATAAATAATAAAATCTTTATTCAGAATCTCAGAAGGTAAAATATTGTATTTAATACAATATGAATCTAAAAACTAACAATGTAGGTATAATAATGTATGATGCCTGTGTCACTAAGTGAAAGAGACTAAGATGAAGTAGTTGCTTATTCATAACGGGTTAAGACAATCAACAACAGAATCATTATATATTGTGATAGCGGGCTACTACGGAACTCTACACAGCGCGTGGCCCGAACGCACTTGACCGGTTTTTTTTTTTTTCAGCTAGACATTACAAAATCCCTTAGTTGATTGTTAAACAGACACAAGCAATATAATTCCTATCCCTGTAATGTTATAAATCCACTTTAATTACATAATAATGTATCTCAAAATCTAACTATTAATAAGTTACTTCTCAAGATCCAAAATAATGTTATTCTAAAATACTTAGGTATTTATAACATAAGTCCCAATATACATAAGTTAGTACAGTTTAAGTTTCTGTACAACAAAATCTCATAAAGATTTATTAAATTCCTCGCTCGAAAGAGCTGTGGCTTCCACTTTAAATTTTAATAAAATCATTTTTCACACCTTGCTTTCATAATGTTCGTAACTAGGAGCTAACGTTTCATGAAGTCTAATGGTTGTTTCCAGACTTTTGCTAATATGTACCATAATGGAACAGGCTTTTAGTGTTAGTTTAGTGTGCTAACTGGCCCAATGAGCGTGTTTTGTCTGGTGATGGTCCCGTATAAAGTACACGTACCCGTACAAGTTCTTTGTCAAAAAATACAATATGGCATTTTGAAAGTAGGCAGAAAGAGGGCACAATTTCAGTAAGTAGTCTATCGCATTAATATTATGCAAGAGGGCAACGTTCAACACGTCCGTAACCGGGTCTGCGCTGCTCTACAAATGCGAATCTAATGCCACTATAAATCGTTCCCCCTCTCCTGCGCATATCCCCACCCTCGACCCACTCCCAGAGCTCCAATAAGTAGGAAAATGTAGCGTGAATTAGTATCGATTAGGAACCGAGCATTTCAATCTCAGCCAATTCGATAAACTACAATTTCCATGTGAATATATTTTTATCGAAGGCGCTTAGTAGGTTTCAGGTGTCGGGAATGAGCTCCTTTCTTATAAGAAGCCCGACCCGACACGACTTAGCCCGAATTTGGAACTCCGGGATATATCCTGGAGTTCCAAATTCGGGCTAAGTCGGGTAAATAAAATTTGTCACTACCGAATGGAAAGAATGGGGAAGGATACGCCTCCAGACTTAGAAATTTATATATGTACTATAAAAATAGCTCAGGGCTTAAATACAAAATGGAAGATCAAAATGATTTTCAATAAAATATTAAAAGGCTCTTCACCGACCCGCAGTACACGCCTACGCAAAAAGAAACGCAATTTTCAAATAAAGACGTAACTCAACACACCTTTACTCTCTACGTGAATAATAAATTGAATTTATCAAGCGACTGAGGCAGAGTATCCGTTACTTAAACAGGTAAAATATTGAAATAAGGTGAGTACTAAATTATTTTATTTAAATTTCCATCACAGCGTACCTGGCTTCCTACATAAAAGAGTGTAGGGAGATGTACCTGCCTCATTACTGCTTCAAGACGACCAACTAGGAGCCCGCGCATCCCGCATACATTACCGAGAGAGTGCGCTTTCTACTAAATTAAATTTTGATGGCTGCCCGGATAACGCTGAGTAAGCAACTCATTTTTTCATAACAGACATCCTGGAATTGGATATTAAAATAATATTTTGTCACCGTGATAAAGTTGCATTGCAGTCAAAACAGAAACTAGATACTCGTTTCATACAATATGGTGCCTTGCACGTGTAATTTTATCCTTAAGGGCCTATACTACCTCAAATGGCTTAGCACGATCCTCCGTTACGCCTAAAATACTGCAGCATTAATTTTGAAATAAATATATGGTAAAGTTGAGGATTAATGTTAGGTCTTATGTTTGGCGAAAACACGATTTCATAAAATTTTCTCGATAGAAAAAAATCCCAAATTTACCTCCAAATCGAACACTAAACTGCTGGTATTCAAAAAGTACTTTAAATTAGATCATGACACTTTGCATACTAACTGAACTAACTATAAAGCAGGTCTTATGTTTTTTTAATTTTTCCAAAAGACGATAATTTGATTTTATAAAGAATAAAAACCACTCATTTCGCACTATTTGGCCGCAGTGACTGACGTAACAACCGCTTTGTAGTGCAAGCTGATTAGAACTTTATTCTAACAGCATTACAAACGAAATTTGAACCACCACAAATAGAGTTGCTAATCTGAGGTAGTATAGGCTCTTAAAGCACATGAGGTTTTTAGGCCACTTTTGTAGCCCCCCCCTCCCCCCCGACCCCTTGGTGATACGTTGTGAGGTTTTAGGCTACCCTTCTGACCCCCGTCCCAGTACCACGTATATTTTCTGTATCAATTTTTTTATAAAGGGTTTTTTAGACACAAATCCATTTATTTGGATTTTTAATGAATAAAAAACAATTCGGTATTTAACACGTGAACCACAAATAATTCAGGCCAAAATGTAATTTAGAATCAGGCAATGAGAGCCCAAAATCCCTTAGGCCACATCAGAAAGCACAATTAAACGGCCTTACACAATACATTATAATGCTTATTTGAAATTTAAACGGCAAGGATGCAGCTGGGATGCTGCGTCGAGACAGAACTAACAAGTTTCCCAGGAATTAATGTGGCGCCTTCAGCTAAGTGTAGTCGTCCACTGCTTATTTAGAAACTATAAGGGAAGCTCATAGGAACACTACTATATGACCGAATTTTAAGAATGAAACTGATTGCGATTAGGCATCAGCACATTAAACTGCGATCAAGAGCTGAGTGAGTGAGAAGTGTAGCATCTCTTGCTACACTTCAGCCAACTTATCTGTGCAGGCGGGAACTAAAATAAATGTACCAAGTTTGACATATCGATAGAATTTTTCTTGACAAGCAGCGCCACCTTGAACTGCACACTTAAAATGGTCATACTGTATGCATTATAAACATTCACAGAAAAGAAATTCAATGCGATGATGCAATGAAAAAATCAGCCTATAGCCTATCTATTTTTTTAAATGTGTCATAAACAATGGGGAAGGCTGGTCAAAGCTGATTGTAGATGGCGTGTCCATAGCTTAGACCCAATCTGACCAATGAGGTCAAACGATTTCGAAATATAAAATGACATTGACAGATTTTCAACCAATGACGATGTTTGGTTCATGTGATGCTAGCGCCATTAGTTTCACCAGTTGCCCACCCCATTAGAATTGTTGATCGAAGTATAAACCGCCAGCGTCATTTCTGTCAGTCATACCCGTGTGACAGTCTCCTTTCGAAGCTCAATGAGCCGCATTTATTGCCACCCTGTACTGTATTTGGATCAATTAATACGAAACAAGTAATTTTCCATTAAAATTACTGGACAGAAATGTAAAAATTGCCGCTATGAATGTTTAATGATTTTAGAAAGGTAACGGTATTTTCTTTGTATATTTGGATATATCATTCTAAATTATTTCTCTAGCGCTATTTAAACATTCTTAAATGTTATTTACCTGTAACTATTAAAAAAACCGGCCATGTGCGAGTCGGACTCGCGCATGAATGGTTCCGTATTACCGTAGCAGAGTTGCCCTCTGTATTTTTTTTTTTTTTTTTTTTTATATTTGTTGTTAAAGCGGCAACAGAAATACATCATCTGTTAAATTTCAACTGTCTAACTATCACGGTTCATGAGATACAGCCTCGTGACAGACAGACAGACGGACAGTGGGAGTGGAGTCTTAGTAATAGGGTCCCGTTTTTACCCTTTGGGTACGGAACCCTAAAAAAATTATTAAATAAATTATTACTGACTGAAAAGTAATCAGAGAAAGTAGACACTGGAGTTATTTCAATATCCAATTGGTACTTGGAAACGCTAATCGTGCAGTTTGCTAGAAAAATGAAATTACTATGAGACCTTCAACGATATAATATGTAATCAATAAAGGTATTCTTGAAGGTTACGAGAAAGTTTTTAGTGCCTTTTAAATATGGAGACGAAAACATTAAATACCTACACGTTTAATTAAATAACATATCTATTGTACTTAGTCTCCCAAAATACGACATATTTATTTTTAAATTTCTATAAACTATCTCTGTTGGAACTGAGAAAAACATATTTCAAGAAAAGAGATATTTCTAAGAAAAATCTCCGTTTGTCGTTTCAGTTTTCTCAGCATCCGACATCAGTGGAGAAGGGGCCGGATGGCGCAAATGTCCCGGTTTATTCGGAAGCCGGCGCCACAGCCTAATCTTTATCCTCCAACAGTATTGCAGTGCTCAGTTAGCACTTCTGCTGCGCCAGCTTATTATAACTGCTTGTAGCCACTCTGTGCATAGTCTGTGTCATAATTGTGGAACTAAATGTGTGAGGAAATTTCATGAGAATATTGAAACTTATTAGGCTTTGCGGTTGTGGAGCGGTGGTCTCCTCTATTAGACTTGCATAGACTTTCACTGGTGACAATTGTTTTTCTCACTTGAACTAGAAAGACTCGGAACATCACGCCTTTAATTCCCAAGAGGTTAGTCAAAGGTGTACCTAATAGTACACCAGTTTCGTATTAGTCCTATGTATTAGGGAGTGAGGCTATTGCCATCAACCGGGCACAGATCCAGACTCCGTGGATGCTACTGAGAAATTACTAATGCCAAGAACCCAATATTCAAAACCAAAGATTCAAAATAGGCTTGTGTCCCGAAAAAATCTAATTAGTCTGTCAGTTAGGTTTTTAAAAAAATATTTGACACGTATTTTATTTTTTGTTACGTAAACCAAAATTGACGAAGATACGACGCTTTTAAAATTCTCAATACGTCACGCCGTGCTATAATTTTTAATGCGTTGTGACGTCACGAGCCCCCACTCCCGAGTTTTGATGCGTTTTATCTTTGTCAGTATTCATTGATTTACAAAAACAAAATATACGTGTCCATTATTTTCCAATACTCTAACTGACGGACCAAATAGATTTGCAATTTATTGATGGTGGAAACTAGCCTATTGTTTTTGACCCATAAGTATCCACGAGTCAAAGCTAAACTACGCCATATGTTCCTCAAACTTGAAATAAAGCAAAAAAACGCAACCAGTATATTAAAGAACTTGGGCGACTCAGTTAATTTCCTGTCTTTATTCCCGAGCTGAGCGCGAGAAAGGCCAATTTAAATTAGTTGTTTCTTTGACTGCTAAGATTGATGAAACTGTCGCGGCCACACCGAGTTCAACACTTGAAATTATTTCCTCCCAAACTTTTTGAAAAGGTTGTTTCATTATTTGAAACCAAATATAAACTTGTTCTGGTTTAAACAATCTTAAATTACTTTCCTTTCTTTTTGAGCATGTTTCAAAATGTTTATATTATCCTGATCATCATCATCTGCCTAGCCTTTTCCCAACTATGTTGGGGTCGGCTTCCAGTCTTACCGGATGCAGCTGAATACCAGTGCAACTGCCTATCTGACCTCCACAACCCATTTAATACTGGATAATACGATACCCCTTGTTGAGACTGGTTGTCAGACTTTCGGGTCATTGACTACCTGTAACGACTGTTAAAGATCTAAAAATGTCAGCCGGAACCACCGGCTTATCGTGGTCACCCATCCACGGACTACGGACCAACCTAGGCAAGCGCGACTTAACCTGAAGAACGACCCGAGCTGCTGTTATTATTTATTATTAACCTGCTAAAAAGTAAAAACGTTCCTATTTGAACAATACATACCAAAATAGCCTAAAACCTTTCCATGCTGTAGGTAAAATGGGGAATTACTCAGTAAATAAATTGCTGGATTTTTTGAAGGCTTTACGCGTTACCCTGATCAATGGCGAGGCTTTGCAGTTTGTAATGGGCTGATTTACCGTCTCATTCTATCGCGACGGTATCGCTATGCTTTGTCTCTATCTTTGAGTCTGAGGCTATTTCAAGAGGAAGTACAGCCCATAAGTAAAGTAAAACAAAGGGCTGTCACTTCTTGTTAGCAAAGATTTCAGTTGTTTTTACTCACTGCTTTCCTGTCTAATTTGATTGATTTTGAGCTATGGGTAAAGGCAAGTAAAAAAATAACAAAACATGACGCCTGTAATCTCCGAGGGGTAGACAATGGTGTCTCTGATACGAGTATTACACCCACATTTCGTCGGGTAAGTTTGTTAGTCCCATATATTAGGGAGTAAGCCTATTTAAAATAAAATAAAAAACCTAGTAAAAAAAGCATTATGTACCACTATTGTACATGAAGTTTTAATAAATAAATAGCGAGTATATAATAGGTACCAGTTCTAAATCACTATTTATATCAGCTGTTTAAACATAAAATACTAAATGTAGAAGTGACAAAATGAGATACCGAAACAGTGCACACGATTGAACTAAAAGCATTCAAAACCGTAACAATCAGAGCACATATTAAAACAATGACAAAATTTTGCATTCGTTAACTTTGTAACATGCAATATCACTTTACAATACGGTCTAAAAGCGTGGAATAACAATGGCTGCATTTTTAAATGGTTCGAATGGCGCGATACATTTAAGTTAATTAGTGACTTCGGGTGGAAATAACCTGGGCTATTAAAGATTCAGATGGCAAAGTGCAAATCGGTGTCGCTGCAGTCGCCGCTGCATTTAGCCTGCCGCGGCTGGACAGGTCGGGGCTCGAACTATCTATGCACACTTACAGGTGCCCGTCTGCTCCTCAAATAGACGCGCCGCCGGTAGACCGGGAACTGGTGCCGAGGGTTGTGCATGTTAGATGAGGTCACGTTTTTGTAGGTATGTCAATGTTGATTAATTGAAATCCTGTTTTAAACGAATCAGCACGTGAATCAAGAATAAAACTGTCAAATTTAGGTTCTTGTAGAATTAAGGTAAACCTAGATGTTCTTTTCCAAACCTGAATATTTAACTGAGTCTTGTGTTAACAAATATAATTCCATAATACTTACGTATGTTCCCGTAATATTAACGCTGAATTAAACTCACGACTACTTAGTGAATACCTACTCACTTATTATGTGTTGACTCACTGTAAAATCGGTTAAAATATTCATCATAATGAGACCACATTTAGTAAGAAACTAATGAAACAAAACGCGGTCACACAAACGATCCACACTCCCGAGCTACAAAGGTAGAATCCAGACTACATTGAAAATAGCGACCTGTAAACGTGAAAATTGATTTTGACACATGGCTCTATATCTGAACTGAAACTCGGAAAGCCTCTTGTTTAATGCAAAACCTATTTCCGGAGTTTACCTGTCTGGCCCCAGAATATGACAATTGAAATATTGCTTCTCCATTAGCTGGAAACGCTGGCAACACTACTTTTAGATTGGCTGTAGAACTTCAATTTAAGACATAATTGGGAGGTAGACATTTAGACAAGTTTATTTTTGTGCTAGCTCGCGTCTAGTCTGGAACTGGCTTCTGTTTAAAGTTAGAAAGGTCATTCTAAAACCAACTATGTTCTGTTTTAGTGTTTTCTTTTCCTATTGATTCCTTCACAGGTCAGATAATATTACCGCTTCTGATTTCTGAAATCAAAGTCGTAATTCTCTTCTTCCGTCTGTTATAATTGATGATATTTGAAGGCAAGCGAGACTTGTTGTTTTCTTTGTTTAGGAGAAAAACTCCGCGCGAACTTTTACGAAGTTTCCAGCTGGGGATATTTATTTAATGACCCTGCTTCAATTCTGCCGAAAATGCTGAAATAGATGGCTACTCAGATACATTGAAATATCCAATTCGTACTCTAACTTAATTGGGAATAAAAAAAAATATTGTCATGAGATTTTTTTAAAAATTTATTGTGGTATAAGAACTTTATTATTCCTCATCAAGAATTAACAATAATTTACTTACTGAGAAACTAAATTTAAATGCAATGTCTACGAGCGTACAGAATCTACGTTTATTGTAAAAAATAACAAATATGAGGGTAAGCGATCACAACAACAAAAAACAAATGTATTTAATAGTTAATCACCAAGCAAACACGGATCTAAACTAAAATTAAGTATTTGTACTAGATGTGGCATATGATAAATGACAACAAAGTTTTTATTTATTTTGTTTTTATTTGCTCATTATGTATGATTTATTTTATTAACTAATTGTTAATAACCTTCCTATACTTGCCCATTAACTAAATATATTTTTTTATATTATTTTTAAATACCTAATAAACTCAGACCCATGAATAATAAAGTACAAAACAAAAACTTCTCAAACCCCGAAACCGAAATTGTTGCAGACATTCTTGATGTGACATAAGTAGAGACAGATTCCGTCGACAAAGTTTGTACTTGGTAAAGATGCAATGACAAAATATTTAGGCGGGGATGCTGGGGGAGGCGGACGCGGTGGGGAATCATTGAATGTTTCCTGCTTTCACAACTTCACCAGCGAGCCGATCTTCCGACGAGCAAGTCTTGTTTTCATTGGTTTGTTGTACTTCACCGCGACTGACGTGCCTTTCCAAACTTCCCCGGCGGCCGCGGCTCGAGTGAATACTCGATACATTGTACAATTTGTATCTTGTGCCGCCACTTTTGTACTCGTGTTACGTATGGCTGAGCTCGGAGCAAGATGTCTGTTCATCTTTCGATCCGTGATTTTAATTTAAATACGACCTTTATCCTGGCCAATTCTATTAACATTAAACTCGTCTACATAGCTTGTTGGGTCGTTAGGCTGAAACTTAATTGGATACAAACTTAGGTAAAGATATTAATATTAACTAGGTACAATAGCGTATGTATCTTCCAATAATTGACATTTAGGGCACTTACCAAAGTTGTTTCATACCTATTGCTGTGTTGAAAACCTGACAAGCCATAAATTAATAAGGAATCTACCATTAGTCCATTAACAAGGCAACTGGCTCCGAATCTATTGTCCGAAGGCTGGAAGCGATCAATGTGAGGTTTGCTAGGGGGCTGTGAAGTTAGATAATTAATTACGGCACCATAAAGCCTTGGTTTGGGTCGTTATAGTGCCCAGGAGCGTCGTAGCCAAACTCTGGCCATACAATATCCTATTGAATCTAGGTAATACGTTTTTGAATTACTAGCAGAATGGATTAGCGGCGGCAGAAGGGCGTACAGGAAATTTGAAGAGCGTCGGCAACACAAGTTGGATTATCGAACGATTGATTTATAGGATGCTGGAGTTGGCTAAGAGGATCGAGTTTCAGGAACCGTATTTAGCGAATTCCATTTACCTACGTATCAGAGTAACGTGTTTCTATTGGGACATACCCATTAGTAAGGGTACAAAATGCAAATGTTTCATGCAACAGCGCTTGTCTCGATATTTTATTTTCCTCTGTGATAAGTCAACATGTAGATAAGAAGATACCAGTTTATAAAGAATACGCATTGTTAAAAAAAAAATGCATAACATATTTTTTGTTTGTAACACAGTTTTAAACTCTAAATTTAAACAAAACAATCGCTAAAAAATATTCGTTATTTAGATTCCTACCTAGTTACATTCTTCTTAAGAAAAACGAAAGAGGATTAATTCATCAATCATTCAAGCGTAATAATGCAGAGAATGTTTTAATTTAATTCCGCTGGGAGTGTAATAAGTAAAAATTAAAGGGCGATTGATCAATCTTAGATAAATCTGCAGTCAAGTGCCGGTGAGGCGGTGACTGAGCGCCCGGAAGTGTCAATAACGGAGAAAAACGTTCGACTCGAGTACTGTCGGGAACAGAACGGTACACTTTTTTTATTATTTAGTGCTAAGTATATTGTTGCGAACTTAATTTGGTAGATTCGGTCATGACATGGGTGTAGTTTTGGTCTTAATCATAAAAATGGGAAATTTTAAAGTCAGTAAATTCAATACTTTGTAAAATAATGTATAAACATGTCCAACCAAAAAATTTTTTTAGTAACCAAGATCATTAAGCTCTTACAAAAAAATATAATAGTTCTTAAAAGCAAGGCAAGGAACTGCTTCGTTGGTTTGAGCATGCGGTCCTAGGTTCGATTCCCAGGTAGGGCAGTACTATTGGGTTTTTCCATCAGGAATTTATTAGTAGCAGCCACGGAGTCTGGATTTTTTCCCGGTTGATGGCAATAGGCTCGCCCCCTATTACATGAGACTTATACATAACTGGCGAAATGTGGGTATACACAGATATATATATATATTAGATTAGATACACCTCTGCTTAACCCTTCTGGAATTACAGGCGTGATGTTATGTGTTATATAAACAAGCCTTCTAGTAAAAAAAGAACAAACTTCTCGTTTAGAAAGATAAACTTTTATGAAATCCTCGTTTTATTTAAGCACATAAAATACCTATCAGCTCAAGTAAAAGTTAATAATGAAAAATGCACATTAAGGTCGTTCGAAGAAAACTTTGTTATGTTTAGTCAGTGGACATATTCAAACAGAAATTAAAAGGTGGTAAGAGGAAACGGGCCGGAGGCAAATGGCAACGTGCTCTATCTACATCGTAACGAAATTAACTGGATACTACCATCTAACCTCTGTTACCCCCCGCACCTTCTCACAACCCCGCTTTTGGTACTTACCACTTAATGCTATAACCGATTTTCATAACAATGTAAACTCTATTTATTTCAACCAGCCATGCTCAAGCATCTCTGTTTATTTTTAAGATGTGTACTAAAACCTTTAGCCTTATTTACAAACCCTAAATTTATTCTCTATTAGATCTCAGACAAATTTAAAATATTCCTCGCTTTTTTGTTAGTCAACCGTTCACTTCAATCGTTTCCACTTAACTTTGCCTTTAAAATCCCTAAGAGACAGTCCATTAGCAATTACAAGTATTTGCAATTAAATCAAAAAAATCTTTGCAATACTTTCGAAACGAACGGTTCTATGAAGCTCGCGGGGGCTCTTCGCTTGTCTACATCTCTCTTCATAAATAACGCTCATTTTATTAATGTTCCATTGTTTAGTTTAAATAATTAGCACCTATTTATACTTTGTAATACCTTGAACGTGTTTTTCAATCTTAGAAACCTGTTTTTTATTAAGAATACTAACGAGAAAAACACTACCCTACCTACGTATGCTAGTTTTCTTTTACTCGTCATTATAGCTCTTTGTAAAATATTAATTAACGCTTACGTAATAAGCTCCGAAGCTCAAAAACCTGAAACCGGAAACCTGGTGACCTGTAATACAGGTGTTTCACTACCTACCACAGGCACCAGTGATTCACGACCATGTAATGTTTTGTTTATGCCAATAAATAAATTTATTATTTATTATTATTATTATTATATGTTTTTACACACAGCATCAGCGAAACATTAATAAAAAAAACTTTAATTAAACGAGTCCTGTATGAAATTATATTATTGCGGGCTGAAAAGTCTGAAAACACATTAATTTTTAATCAAGTAGAGTGCAGCTAGTGGTATTCTAGCTCGGTGGAATTGACAGGGCCGTGGGGAAATCAACGCGGTTGCGACATGCGAACCAAGCCTAATTCAACTTTGTACCTACGCTACGTCTAAACGATCTCGACGTCACCTCATTTTAATTGCTTTAAATACGCAATGCTTTGCCAACTATGTATGGGTCGTTAAGCGCGTACGTAAACGAGCCAGCCAGAATTCCTGGCGATATTATTAACGGTAAACTTAGTATTGCTACAGACATAGAAGGGTGACATAGTAAAACTTAAAATACACTTATTTGAAACTTGAAGGCAAGCATTTTACTTATTAACCATTGAATTGAACTTTAACAGCCCAGAAAAATATAATTGGAGATTGTTTATGAAGCCAAAAATACCTGGTAACAGTCAAAGTTACAATACAATTCAGTAAAAGTTTTCTTTGTTAAACTCTAAGAAAACTAATAAAACATTTTCCTTTTAGTCGACATTTCAAAACGACTTATTTCCCTCGTTCATTAATAACAAATATGTCTATCATTATTGGATTGTATCATAAGGGAGAAAAATAATATTTTTACGGTGAGGGCGTTTTTTTGAATCTAGAGCGAAGTGAGGGATTATAGAGTAGAATCCCGAACGTAGCGAGGAATTCTTTAGTAGAATCCTGAACGTAGCGACGGATTCAATTACGTCGCCCAAGCCAAAAATATATTTTGCGCCCGAGTGATACACTCTACTTTTCATCACACACTATATGAAAATAAAAGGCGCCTTATATTTTACTCACTGTCACTTGAAGAACTCATTTTTCAAATCAAAACCATGAATTTCTAACAATCCGTGAAAATTGACCAAAATGCGGGCTGTAGTTCGCGCGTTTTTAATTTGATTTCTTTTTTTTAATTCAGCCGGCGCGCGGCGGCGCGACTGTAGGTCGTTGTACCAGCCAGTCTTTATTCAAACAATATTTGCGTTCGATTTCTTTTCGATTTTTTATTTCTTTCACTAAGATGTTCCAGCGCGGGAAAGATAATTGCAACGCACTTATAAAGTGGATTAAAAACTCATCACTGCCCGCTAAAAGTTTCTTATAGAAAACACCACCTTTGGGTGCACTTAAAGGCAAACCTGGCCCCTTATTCACAACGCTTCGATTCGATTTTCGATTCGGAAAGTCGAATGTCTATCTTTTTTTGACATTACGGAATCGGGCGAGATAGACATACGACTTTCCGAATCGAAAATCGAATCGAAGCGTAGTGAATAGCTATGCTGGTCGTCCTTTTCGAATAGATGGGATGAAAAAGAACTTTCCACATGATTGTGTCATTATCTACATAACATAGTTTTGTATTCTCCAAGCATGTTGGTTTGAATTCCAGCAAGTATCCATAAAAAATAAAAACATTGTTTTCGTTGTGACTTATAGCACTCAACAGCGCTCACTTTTCCCAAGACAATTGGTTTAAAAGCATCGGAAACATGACGCTTGCGAGTACGTACATTATTTCTACCACTTCTGTTTATCATAGCCGAACACATTACAGAGCATTTTTTAGTTCACCGCGGCCAGAGATAAGAATCGAATTATTATTTATGAATTAAATTTTTCGTATTTTGTGCTCTCTTTTCGAAAAAGTCGATACTTTTTCGTTGTTAAACGAACGAAAGTGCTAACCACAGAAGTTTACTCTGGCTATCTCTTATGTTGTTACATCTTGGTATCTTGCTTCCTATCTTCAGCCAAAACTATAGATTAACGCGCTTTGACTTTTTAAACTTCAACAGTAAACATTGTCATTTACCGTATCCCTTCTACTAACAAGAGTGATGGTTACCTATCATTTTTAACCGACTTCAAAAAAGGAGGAGGTTATATATTCGACTGTGTGTTTTTTTATGAGACACAATGTTGTCTTGCTTGTTTATTTTTATATTTTCTTGTTTAACATTGTGTCCACTTGGGGCATGTGCCAAATAAACCTAAGATTTGTTCACTTATTTCAGAGGAACTTCAACAGTGTATACATTCTTAAACTGACATGGTCTGTAAAATTATCATTAACACTAAAAACGGTATAATATTTACCGTGTTTGTTTTTGTTTCGACAGTATCTTTATATGAAGTACAGAGGTTGAAGATGTAAATATGTACGTAGTCAGGTAGTACGTTGTAGCTTCCATTCTGACGTGCTATGACGTGATGTACCGTAAGCATCCTGGCTGGTTGCGGCCTTATCGGTAGTAGGCCCCTAATTGGATATTGATGTAATTGAAATTCTGGGTTACGGGGTTACTGATGACACGCTGGCTTGGCTCATAACTTGCCTTTGTATATTGGTATATTGGCTCTGAATAGGAATTAATTGGGAACTTATTAAGGACTAGCTTCTGCCCGCGACTTCGTACGCGGATCCTGTTGCTTATGCCAGCGACAACGGGGTCGTCAAAATAGAAGATCTGAAACGTCATCCGTGAACGTGTCCGACTCGCGAGACAATGCGTGACGTTCAGGATCAGCGGTCAGTCGCGCATCACGTTCCCCACTTGTCTCTAGAGATCTAGAAGTCGATGCGCAGATACGCTTGGAACTCAAGCGTAATTCTCTATCCGTGAACTTCTCCGACTCGCGAGACAATGCGTAACGTTCACGATCAGCGGTCAGTCGCGCATCACGTTCCCCACTTGTCTCTAGAGATCTAGAAGTCGATGCGCAGATACGCTTGGAACTCAAGCGTAATTCTCTATCCGTGAACTTCTCCGACTCGCGAGACAATGCGTAACGTTCACGATCAGCGGTCAGTCGCGCATCATATTCTTCACTGGTCTCTAGCGACCTGGATTTAGATGCGTAAACACGCTGAGAACGCAGGCGTGCTTCGCGATCCGAAGAGGTTTCCACGGAGCGAGTTGCAGCCTGGCCCTGATGTTCTCGAACAGCATCAAGTCTCTCCTGACGCTCTTCGGTAGATTCTTGGGATCTTATGATCCTCAATCTTTTAGCTCCTTTGGAACATTGGGAAAGATTTGACCTCTTTCTAGGCATGGTTATAGTTTTATTGTGAAGATACCTTACCAATTAAAATCTAAGTGACTGCTCCCCTGCGTTACCAGGTAGGCTACCGTGTCACGAAGATAAATGGAAAAGGAAATTAAACACTCAAATAACATAAGCCCGAAGGCATATTTATTCGATAAAATAAAAAAATAAATGGGAGTTTGGCCAGTAGAGTCAAATTTTCAATGATATACCATCGTCATCGAAAATCAGTCCTAAACTGTTACCGCCTTCACCGCGTGGTGGTACTCCCAGCTTATGTTATTTTATAATTATGCATTGAAATTAGTGACAGCTTCCACATCAGATGTTTCTGATCTTCGATTTTTATAAGTCAACAGGAAATGCCCATCAGACCGAACAACTTTTGCTAAGATGTCATTCCTATATCTGTTAAGGAAAAATCGGCATTTATTCAGTAGAAGAGGTGACAGACACCACTATAACACTAGAAATAGGGACCAACTCGTTCAGCCAGGTTTCAGGCTTGCTAAAGTAGATTCATCTTTCATGGGGTACTGTTTGAAATGTTACAATAAAATACCTCCCCACATTCTTCAACTGAACGAGACGAAATTTAAATCTTGTATAAAACGCACACTATGTAGGCAAGCATATTATAAGTTGGGGGATTACATTGATGATAAAAATGCTTGGCTAAATGCTGGTCCTGCTCCACAACCATAGAGGCAAACTAATTGATTGTACTGGTCGGGCATTATTTGAGTCTATCGACACGCAAAGAAGAGGAAGAAGTATTGATTCCCATGTTGATGTATTGTGGAAGCGGCAGAAGATTGTAAAAATATACCTACTTGCATTGTGTAGATTCCAGTTCTTAGTATTATATAATTGCATAGCACATGTGTGAGTACTTTGTATTGTTCAGCCAACATTTACATTTAGTTATCTTTCATTGACTTGAATATGCCTTGGTGGCTGAGAGAATGTCATGCTCACTCAAATGTCTCGCTGATGGTGGCGGGTGTGTCGGGTCATTTAATTCCCTTCAATATGGCTGAGTTGAATGGCGCCGATGCGCGCGTCATGTTCGTGAGCGGGCGCTGTTAGTTGGGACTGGTCATCTCTTGGCTGCCAGCGTTCATTTTAATTCGTTTGTAGTTAAATTGTTGTCTTTTTCTACTCTGGACGCTCTTAATGTGCACGTCTTTCTACATCGTTCTCACATATATGTATAATTTCAGAATTAATGATGTAACCAAGATTTTGTAACAATATTTTGATTCAAAAGAGTGTCCATGGAGTTTCTTGCCCGTTCTTCTCCATAGAGATCTACGCTAGGGAATGGGCAACTACAGTACTTTCTCAAGTTATTATGCCTTGTGACTGGGACTGTAGCTTTGTTTTTTATTTGTAATTTTGACATTCAAAAGTGCCGTAATGGTCTAATTGAAATAAATGCTTTGAGTTTAAGTTTGAGTTTGAGTTTGAATTTGAGTTTGAGTTTGTTATGGTGTAGCTGGGCTCTTGGAGTTCCACAACAGGTGTTTCACATCTTCGATTTTTATAAGTCAACAGAGAGTGCTCATTAGACCGAACAACTTTTGCTAAGACGTCATTCCTATAATGTGTTATGGTGTAGCTGGGCTCTTGGAGTTCCACAACAGGTGTTCCACATCTTCGATTTTTATAAGTCAACAGAGAGAGCTCATCACATTGAACAACTTTTGCTAAAACGTCATTCCTATATATGTTATAGTGTAGCTGGGCTCTTGGAGTTCCACATCAGATGTTCCAGATCTTCAAATTTATTCTCTCAGCATATAATGCTCATCACGTGGAACATGTTTTGCTTTGGTATCATTTTTGTATCTCTTATAGTTTAGCTGGTCTGTTGCGGTTCTGCATCAGGTGATCAAGTTTCCAAGATAAATTATAGCCTATATGTTGTCCAGACTTAATACCTATACAACAAAAAATAAAACATTCAAATCCGTCCAGTAGTTCCGAAGATTAGCGTGTACAAACAGACAGATATTTTTTTTCGGATTCGTGCTCTATTACTGTTTCTAAACCCCCCTCAATTATTTCTTTTTTAATATATTCAATGTACAGACACAGTTTTTTTACTGTTTTATAATATGTATAGATTATGAAGATAGAAATACAGCATTGAATGGAGTTCCTTATTTTTGAATAAAGGTACAAACACCAGTTTTGCAGTCAGAAAGTTGGTTAGAAAGTTTCCTAGTTTCCATACGAATACCTACCTACTTATTTTATTTTCTAAATCGTGTTTGTTTTCACGTAAGTACATATTATACGTTTCAAATTTCTTTTAATTGCCTAATTAAAATAGGCTTTGTCTATTTCTGATCTATAAAAAAAAAGATTTCATCAATTTTACATATCAATAAAGCAGTAGAAGCAGTTCAATCACTGGAAACGGTCTGATACAAAGCCCTTAAAGTCAAAATTAAACAATCGTAGTACAGAAGGGAAAGCAGGCCCTTTGCGGAATGTTGCGGTCGCGCTTTGAGCCGCGCCTCGGTTGAATAGTCCAGTTAAAATATTCCACTTTCATTGAAAACGATCTATGGAAGGCTGCGTTTTTCCGTTTGTGTCTTCAAATTAAACTTTTGGGATCGTTTATTTTTCGTTCAGAAAAAGTTCGGAAGATTACGAAGAGACAAATTATGTTTCAGTATTATTGTCAGTATATGGATCGACTGAATTTATTGGAAATATTATTGAATCTGTAGATTATGTTGGTTTGCCACACAAAAAGGTAAACCACCAAGAAAACAATATAAGTAGGTAGCTGTACCTATAACTAGTCGGGCATAACTCACCTCTAGCTAGTAAAACAATCCTTCAGATTCCAAGTACCTCTTGTAGAACTTGTAACTTCAGTAGCTCAGTAACGACATAACGATCCGTGGAACCAGAGAAGGTACATTACATATTGAGTGTACTTCTATACTACACATCTACATTTTATTAATTAACAGCCTATACTAATCCATTAAGGTCCAACAATGCTCTTCAGATTGAGATTTCCTTTGTTGAAAACTCTGCGTACGGGCACAATAAATCGTGGTACCAAATCAAAGTGAGCCCAGAGAATTGCCCAAGAATCCGTTTTACTATCCTGCGGTCAGAGTGACATGGCTCGGGTTACGTAATAGCATTGTTATAACTCTACCCTAATGAGACCCTTTATGTGGACTGTTTGGACACAGTTGCTCGAATCAACTTTAATTCAATGAAATACTGTTGTTTTCAGACTTTGAACTCGAGCTGCAGACTGTTTATTGTTGGGAAGAAGTTGAATTGGCAATAGACATTTAATTTAGGTTACAAGTGAACATACAAAACCTATGTACATAAGCATTATTAAAGTAAAGTATTTTGTAGATGTTCTATAAAGATGAATTACTAAAATGTAATTAATTGATTGATTACTAATGTCGTAATAGATTGTAAACACTAGTTATATTTAAAAACCATTAAATGTCTCCGTCAAATAATTTTAAAAATGTTTCTCCGGCATTGTACGGCTAATTCGTTTTTTTCCAAAATAATATTAAAATGTTTTTAACAGTTTACTGTACACTACATGAAATAACAAACAAAATGGGCGGTCTTATCGCACAAGGCGATCTCTTACAGACAACCTTTGAATGGACTGAAAGAAAGGAGAAACACAAAAAGAGAAAACAAGAATTCAAAACATTCAGTTGTCAAAGTCACAACTTAAACTTCCACCTTAAATCAGGCATTCCTTTGACGAAGTATTTCAACTGAAATATATTTGGTGACACTATTCTGTGTAAAGTACCTTTATCATGTACAGTCAGCAAAAAATTGTCTACCCGTATACCACTCCAAGACTGTTGAAGTATGATTACTTAAGTGAGTTTCAACAATAAGGTCATTTTTCTTTGCAAAAGTATCAAGTTTTCAGAATTTATTCTAGTGATTTGAGGCATTCATTTTGACCCTTAGCGATATTGTTACGTCGTACCCGTACTTACCTACAATTACGGTAGTAGGTACCTACTGGCAGGTAGGTAATAGTAGGTAGGTAGGTAAAACGAGTCCCGAATGATGTAGGTACAAATTCGCAAACTACCTACAAAAGAACATCAGGAATTGTCATTGTAATTTCGACCGTACGCCGAGGGCATAAAGTACCTACTTCTTTCCTTTGTACAAGTTGTGGAAGTTTCTCGAAGGACAATGACCCACTATGGAATTGTCTAGAAGATTCTAGGAAGTCGTGGATATTTCTCGAACTTTCGATCGCCATATAAATAGTCGACGTATTTGCGGGAGCGGTCAGTCTGATTTTGGCTACACAACGAAGCGAATCGAAGTGAACTAGAAGTGCGATATCTAAGCGAATAGTAATCAATAGTGTATTTGTGATTGAGTTATAAGTGTTTTGTGATTATTAAAGTTATTTGTTGTTTCTTCGGTAGTAATTAATTTATCCCATACCCAGCTTGTAACAATATTTTGAATTGGTTGGGAATGTTATCAATTCAAAACCTTAAAACAATTTCTTGGTCGACGACGATACCCATTTAACTAGCATGTCAAATGTGAGGGGTCAATTTAAATTGGGTACATGTTGGTTTTGCCGGGTCGTGGGGTCATTAACGCCGACATCACATCTACCACGACCATTGCAAATGAGCTGACCCCACAGGTCACGGACAAATGAGAAACCTACATAAGAGCATTTATTTAAATTCATCTGGTGAGTTGATGTGTCCACTGTCCATAGGTATTTAAAATAGGTGTTTTACCCAAAACTATAAGGATTATGCGGACTGCAGGATTTTCAACGCTTTTATTCAATGTAAGAGTTGAAAATCCAATCATCAAAATTATTTAGTAAATCATGCAAGTGTATTTAAACGGGTTTATTGTTACAAATTACAATGGTAAATTAAGCTCCTTGCTAAATGAGAATCGGACTTATGAAAAACCTATAAAGCCCTTTTACAAAATTCACTTACATAGCACGAAAATGTTTGGTACTTACAGCACACTTACGCAACGCTCCCTACCGACACCCCGTGGGCCGTGTGCCTTTTCAATATCCTATTCTAAATACAAGGGTTCGTCCATTACGACGTAACCCTAAATTACTCACTCACTTCGAATCAGAATACTAATATCTTTTTTAACTCACAACTTTTAATTTCAGCTTATTTATTGGCAGGAATCCTGCGCCAAAATTCACATTACCCATTCATTATAAGTTCCAACGTTTTATTAACTTTTACGCCATTACGTAGCTAATAGTGAATCAAAATGGCATCATTAAAAAGTTTAATAAAGGTACTCAGACTTTTCAATGGCATTTTAATGATTCTGCGTTAAATTTGAACAAACCATGTTGTTTTGATAAAGTAGGAACCCTAACAAACCCTGTAGCGTTGTCGAATGCCGTGAACGAAGGGATTTCCAATAACAGTTTACGAGGAGTCGGCACAATGAGTCATCAGTCACACAAAGCCGGTAATTCAACCAGGACGTCGCCGTGTTATCCGGATATAACGTAACAGCTAGACTCGCTAGTGCTAGCTACGTGGCGACTGTCGAGCGAGTGGCAGGCACTAATCACTTCTCGTCAATAAACGGTAAGCTTTGAAACTGTCTGATGAGCGAATACCGCCGATTAGCCTCCGTCATTTTACTACGCAGTGACACTGTTCTGCATATCTTAACTTTGCCTTTCATCCGACATTTTGATCGGATCACTGGCCCCCAGTTTGTTCAATTAATAGCTAACAATCATACTAGGATTGTCAATTAAATCAGTAGAAAGCGCTTTAATCCCGGTCGGATACTGGACACAATTATTCATCAGTAGAACAAAGCCGGGTAATCCGGCCATATTGACCGGTTTGGTGGCGTCGCCGCACCCCTTTCGTTTTGTATACTCGCCCTTATTTGCTATTCAATAACGATAATGACAGTAGGTGTCCACCGGACGTGGCCGACATCGTTAAATTAACTTTTACCCAAATATTTCCTGTACACATCCGCGTTGGCACATTTTCATTACTTAGGTAGGTACGTATACGCAGGTACCGATAATAAAGTTCGTTAATAATGTACGCAGTTACATTATTGATTTTCAGGAACTCACTTTTCCCCGATAAGACTTTTCAGTTCGTCTATGTTAACTTTTTATGCAATTAAGTCGGATTATAGGTATCCCTAATTATCCAGGGTTCAGGCAGTTCGTAGAATATTTTACTTGTAGGATTATACAATTGGTATAGACAGCGACTGAGTTTGACATTTTGTAGGTGGATATTATTGGATAGGGAAGTTGAGTTGACAAACTGCCGCCCAATCTGTACCACACTTTACTTAATCCGATTACAAGCAGGCAGGTAGGTGTCGGGGCTCCGAAATCTGTTTATATGCTCTACCACCACTTACCTAGGAAGGTAAATACACTTTGAGCTTTTAAACACTGGTAGTATTGCAATTATTGCATATGGTGATGTGGGGTTTCAGTAATCGCTAAATCGACTATTTTTCTATCTTATTTTTACCCATGAATGAAGTTTGTCTTGCAGTTACGTCAACTTCCTTTATTTACTCCTCCTAAAATCAAATCCGTAATTGTATTGCGGGACCAAGTTTTAGAACAAAACAGGCAGCGTTCACACATAATTATGTTTCTCAGTCTGTTACCCTAACACTATGACCACTGTAGCAACTGAAAGTTTCAGCACAAGGCCGGACAATTTTACTTGTATTAAACCCACTAATGTTTTAAAGTAATGTCATTGTACACACTTCATACACGTTCGTAAAACTACATATATTATATTCCAACATCAAAGTTCTAGGCATAAAAAGACTTTATTTCTACACGAGTATGTTATACGGGAGCTATCTTCACACAGCAGATAAATAAAAAATAAGTTTAGTGTTACTCTAGGAGGAAGGCTTTCTAGCAAATGGCTTTAAAAATATTTCATTTCTGGAATTGTTTCGAGTCAGAAATAGCGCCAAGTGACAGTTAAACTGATGTGTTCTGCTCTGGAACTGGGAGCGGTACATTTATTAAATGTCCCGACTTAAAAACGGTGCAACTAGACTAGACGAACTCGATAAGCGAGAGTTTTAGGTAATCACTTAAGGCACCTAGTTAGAACATTCAGGCTAATGTATTTTAAATTGATTGAGGACTAAATGTTATTGGTATTTCATAAGATAAAGGAGAATTAGTAAATCTGTAGTTTCTCTAGCCCTCTTCATTATTAAACTTTTAAACTTTTAGTCTGACGTAGTTAGGTAGGTATCGGGTATACTTAAAAAAGGGTTGATTTTTCAATGTCTGACAACTTTCTTCTGAGGAATAATGGCGTTTTTTTTTCACCATATATTTATTTATTTATTTAAACTTCATGTACAATAGTGGTACATAGGCGGACTTAATGCCACAAGGCATTCTCTACCGACTAGTAGAGAACGCCTTGTTGACAAGGTTGACTTAACCTTTGGGTTAAATAGGAAAACATAGTGATAGGGTACAAAGTAATGTCTAAAAAAACTTTTTGTCAACGAGAGTTTAAATTTAGATTGATACTAATACACATATACAGATAAAATAAACTAATATATATTTTAACAAATACCAAAAATTAAAGAGAAAATAACAAGAAACCTAATAATAATTATTATGACGACTTCAAATTGAGAGCTATTTATTCCGACTTAAATAGTAGTTACGAACTTTTCTTGTGAAAGTGAATTTGCTTTCAGCTTTTTTAATGCCAAAAGGTAGCGCGTTCAAGAGCTTTATAGTAGAGATAGGGTAAGAATTTGACATAAAGCCTGTACGGTGTGAAGGAATTTGGAGGACAAGCCCACCACACTGTTCCCAAACCACTGTAACTCCTGAAAGCCAGAATCAACAGGGGCGACCACCAGAAAAGCGCCGAGACAATGAAGAAACTCGACGAAGTCCCAGAGAATGAATTTAACTGTTTTGGAACCCGCAACGAAATTAATCAGAAAAGTATAGTGGAGGAGTAGGAAAAAAACCTTAATTTCCACTTCCCTCCATATCAGCAGGAGACAGAACGAAACAAGGCCAATAGGCACAAAGGGACGTTTACAACTGGGATAGGCGCAGTTGCCTAGCACCACGGATAAATATTAACATTAATGGGTCCTAAGTTGTGAGCTGTTATATTTGATTCCAATAATAGTTATGGCAAAAACGCTTGAACACACGGAAATTTGTTCTAGTTTTCACAAGGTCTGTATAGTAAATAACTCCGGATGTAACCTGTACACTACCCAACATAATATTGCGTTCATTCTGCCAAAGACTGCACTCCCATAAAATGTGATGTGCTGATTGTTCATATTCGCAGTCAGATGTGAAACATTGACAAAAAGGCGAGTCAACAAGTTTGAAGGAAAATAATTTACTCTTAAAGTTACCATTGACCGGTGAGAAATTGGGCAACACAGTGATCAACCTCCAACCATGTCCTGGCCAGCCGTTCACGAACGGATGGAGAGAACTGGGGGTCTACCCTTTATAGCAGATTTTTTTATGTCATAATATTATTTTGGATAACAGCGGCTAGAATAAACTTCATTTCGCAGAAAATCGTTTGGCAGACACGCATTTAAATCAAATCTCATAATCATTCAAATCTCATAATTTTGTAAGTCAGAATCATCTTTGGGCATAAATTTCATATGCATAAGAATTAAATGTAGAACCATCTTATCGCAGAAAGTTCACAGTCAGAATCATCTTTTGGCATAATTTTCATATCGATAGTCATTAAAAGGCAGAACTATCATATTTCAGAAAGTTTACAGTTAGAATCGTCTTTTGGCATACATTTCATGATGCATAATAATGGAAAGCCTCATCTATCACTAATAATAATAAATAATAATAAAAAAAAATAAAAAAAAAATAATAATAACAATAAAAATATTTTTATTTTATAAATTATAAAAAAAAAAAAAAAAAATATTTTCTTTGTTTATTATTAATAATAATTTTTTATTAATAATAAATATATTATTTATTATTTTTGTTAATAATTATTATTAATAATAATAAATAATATTAATAATAATTGTTAATAATATTTTATTTATTTTTTAGTTTAGGTTATAATAAAATTGATTGAACACTATTTTTTTTCGCCACAAACATACGACGATAATGTTAATTGCTGCATATTTTTGATCAGGCAAGCATACATCATGAATGCAATAATCATGCAGTATGCAAACATGCAAACAAGCATGCAGTATGCAAACATTCAAACAAGCATGCAGTATGCAAACATTCAAACAAGCATGCAGTATGCAAACATGCAAACCAGCATACACCATGCATGCAAGCAAGCATGCAGCATGCAAGCAAGCATGCAGCATGCAAGCAAGCATGCAACATGCAGCAGGCATGGTTTCTGTCACAGCTCCGACGCTGCAGGTCTCCGGCGCGCGGCGGTCTCATGCAAGCTTATCGTCGCAGATGTGTTTTACGCTCACCACCGCAGCTTCAGCTTGCGCGAGCGTTAAAACCACCTGCTCCTCAGCTCGCGGGCCGCTACACCCCTCCGCGCCTACGCGGATTTAAATTACACTCTAGGGGTAGGGCAGACAAGACTACGTGGAGTCGGTTTTGGAGCGATTCGTTTCTGCCACTAACTTTTGTAGCGCAACATATTGTCTTTTAAAGACAATATTTTAATTCTACTTTAAGGTTAAAAATGCTATTTTATAGAAAAGGCAATAAGGCCAAATATCATTATTCCAAATGAAATTCTGCTATCTTCATAGTATGCCAAGTGAAATTGTACCAAATAATCGTCGCTCTAAATAAACGTTATTCTAGACGAAATTATGCGGAATATGAACATTGCCAAAGGTAATAATGCCAAATAAAATTCTGCCTTCTTAAAAGTATGCCATTGTAAATTCGGACATACAAACATTCGGCCAAATAATAACTATATTATATATTTTTTATGCCTTAAAAATATTCGTTAAAAGAAGATTATGCCAAGTGTGTTATGCCAAATGAATTTCGGAGCATCAAGATTCTGCCAGATAGAAAGGTACCCGAGAACTGGTGGAGGTGTCGGTCCTTGAAGGAATTATACCACCTACATGCCATTCAGACAAAAGTTCCTCCAAGACGTCGGTCTGTGGTTTGAATAATCTAGCAATCTTATCACGGTCACGTAGGGTTAAAAAGTCTGCGTCCGTGGTCTCACGTGCGTTATAGTACATTGCAGCCCGTCGCTGCACTTCAAGATCGACTGGAAGTAGAAGGAATTTGGAGGAGTAGATTCTTTGAAGCATCAGACTAAATTATGACCTAACGATCGAGAAACCGCCCATACGACAGTCATCATCATCAATATCTATGCCCTTATCCCAATTTATTCAGTCCGTATTACGAAAGTTTAAAAAACAAAACAAATTTCACAGACACCAAAAAAAAAACTTCCAGCACTTCAATCTTGTGCTATAGAAAGTTGTAGAGCAGTTCCCAACACATGTAATAGATATATTATAACTATGTTCCGCCATATGTAGTAGGCAGGACCTACGAGGCGAGACGTGACTAGACTTGGAAGAAATTCCATTGCTCGCGCGGTTGCCCCGCACGATCATCCCGAATCAATTTAAGATTAGATCTAAATTTCATATGAAATCGATACTGTGTTTAAGTTTTAAATGAACATGTGCTAAGGTTTTAGTTGTGAATTATGTAGAGAGTAGTGTTTCAACACTGTGTACACGGCTGATACAGAGCTACAAAGATCTTTTGGCACTTGAATATTCGTGAAAATGTTTTGGAAAATAGCACCATACGCCAAAAGATCCTTGTACAATTACAAATTCATAATTTTAGATGATTATGTACCTACTAGCAGTAAATCAGTCTAGATGCCTGGTCTTTTGGGACAAGGCTAAATTATTTCACATTATGAAACCCAATTGTACTTATAATTTACAAGTTTAATGTAATGTTCATGTCATTTAATGTAGGTACTTAGGTACCTAATGTTCATTGAGTTTACAGTCGGCATGTTGGTAGTTTCGTGGTTTGAGTGTTCACTCGCTTCAGTGGGAGTACTTAAAGTATGTTGTAGGACCTAGTCTAGACTTAAGAAAAACATAAATATGGTAATTACGTTAATAATACCCCGTTATCGTGATTTATTTTCTTACTATGAGTCATAGATTTCTCGCTGCCCGTAAATTTGAGGTTTATAGGTATTTCGAAGACTTTGAAGCTAAACTAGAGTTCAATTAAGATTGACTTAATAAATCGTAAAATTATTATTTTTTTGGTTCATAAATAAAGACAGTTATTTGCTGTTAACAATAAATATTGAGACAAACCACGCTGCAGCTTGTCATTCTTAATTGTAATTGAAATAATCCAACAGTTTGTGTGACACAGAAAGACGTTTGGTTAGTCGGCGTCGTGTCAGTACTTCAGTATCAACTTAATAAGAACAAAGGGTTCCAATATCCATTATAATATCTGAACCAGCTGTTTCAAATTAACCCCATAACTGTTTAATTAATTTTCATCTCGCTAGACCCAGGGGAGGTATAGTGCCATGTCAACTTCGCCTATATTTATACAGCAGTATTGAATATATTTTGCGTAAATGAATTAAACATAGAGCCGCATGTAATTTAAAGCATTTGGAATTAAATTGGCGGAAAATTGTGCTAAAATGAAAAAGGCTGAATACGTGCCTATGGGTAAAACTGTGATAGTTTTGCCGATGCATATCATCTACAAACATAACATCATACCAGTATACTATGAAGAGATAAGCAGAGTTGTATAGTAGGTACGTACTGACACTAACACTTTGGTAGTTGAATTATTTTCTTTTTTATTTTAGCGCAATCGTAAACCGGGAAGTGGATCGAATTTACTTCAAAGCATTTTTCACATCGTTAGTTACAAGCGAAGCTAATAAAATCGCGTCAGAAATAAGTAGGTACGATGCCCAAATATCGTAGCAGGAGGTGTTCTTTAGTGTCTGGCTACTCGTATCTACGTTTATGTAGGTAAGACATGTGTGACAACAAACGTATGATACAGATTCTCTAAAACTTTATTTGTTGTAGAGACAACTGCCTATGCCTGATTTGTGTCCAGTCGTGTCAGATTGCTGTCCCGTCGGTATATGTGAGCAAGGGAAAAGGGGCTCTTCTTTTTTCTCTTGTACACTTTATAGCCTCCGCAGAGATAGGCTGCCATATTCGATAGCGGTCAGGCAGGAGATGGAGGAGATATTATGACAACTTTTCAGCTGGCCTTCAGTAGGGTTGCAAGTCTAAGAGTAATCCCTCACTAGTGGCAGTCAAAGCATTTATTCTAGTGATATAAGCAGAGATACAAATCTATGTACCTAACAGATACAGTGTAACTAGAAACCCCAGGTCCCAGGTAAAATCCAATCGGATTTTCCTATGCATTCAAAAAATCTCTGCTGTATGTCGAGTTTGGAATTGCGCACTACTAGGTACGTTAGAAGCTCGGGCCTAAATTGAAAAGCATACCTACTCGGCTTAACATACGCACTTCGACCCTAGCAAGCATATCCAATAGGAATCTACTTAGTGCTTGTCAATCGGTTCCGATTACTAGGGAAGTATCCTGCTGATAATTTTTCAGTGGAAATTATGTTGGTTGGATGTTATAGTTTTAAATAGGTGGCATATACAACTTGGTTGGTCATTATGGTCTAAATTGCTGGTAGGTACTAGTTAGAACAATTTCAAATATTTATACAGAAAATTTTAACAAAATAATAATCGTAGCATTCACTTCTATTTACATTTCAAAGTAATCTTATTGTAGGTACTATGTAATTAGAACTGGCATTTAATTCATCACAAACGACAAAAAGACTTATTTCTTACCTCAGAATATTTATTTTTCAGACGACAAAATTAGGCGTCCCTTAAAAGCCACGGGCGCGAACGCAAATCCGATTTGAGTAATGAAACGAGACTAATTAAAAAGTCGGAAGAAAAATTATGAAAAAACAGGGCTTTATCTGAGAAGCTATTTGTTTTTTTAGAACTTTATAATGCCTTTGAAGTAGGTGTTATAAGTTTGGATTTTCGTACTTACTTGACCTTTGTCCATTAATTAAAAATGTCACCAAGTTTATAAAAATCTGGTTTAAGCAATTTTGTCTAATATAAAAAAAAACATTTTATCTTTTCGTGCATTTGGTATGGTTTACAGAAAAAAGAATATGAGATAGGTAAGTAAGTGAGGCGTGTTTGTTCAATGGGTTATAATGATTATGAGGTTAATATGAAAGATTATAAGGCAGTTGCCCGCGGATAGGTCGCCTTCTCAGGAAATCACTGTAGATACCCAAACAAAAACTATAGGTACTCAGGTACTTTATTAAACCCGACCATAAAAAAAGCATGTTATAAGTTTGAAGTGTGTATCTGTGCATCCATGTATCTGTGTGTCTGTCTGTGGCATCAATAGCTTCTGGGGGTCTAAAATGGCTTTAGCAGAGAATCATAATATACTTACATAAGATAATTATATGAATTGCGTTACAATTTTTAAAATTGTCACAGGCACAGTTAATAGGTAGGTACTTACTTACTTATTATAAATTGTCGTATAGGACCATTTTTACGAACTATAACGTAATTCATATTATTATCCTAATAAGATTTTGCTAAAGCTGCCATTTTTGGCCCCCTGAACAGTTGAACCAAATTTTTGGTAATTCACAACGTAGTTCATCACTTCTTACTAACTAAATTTAGTTGCTCACCCTACTTAACTACCTACCACATACCTACCATACACTATAGGTATGGTATGGCTAGCGCTAAGTGCACCAACTAGGCAGGTAGGTACTAGGTACTTAGGTAGTTTAAATAAGACATAAACTACTTATGCAAGACCTTCTACTTACATTTTACACGCAGCTAGAATTGCCTGTTATTTCCGCATAGAGTCCTTATCACCCTGTAAGGAAACTAGCGTGCTAACATAACACAAGCATAAAACCAAGTGGGCAGGTAACATATACAGGTAGGTAACATAGCAGCTTTGAGCCCATGCGTGATTTTATGTCGTGACCTACAGCATTACTGAATCGACGGCCCGTCGACGAATTACAGTTGAACAAGGAAGCTATAAACGCACAGCCTTTCAAAGCCGTCTTTCAAAGGTGCGTGTGTTAGATCGCGTGTGGCCCCGCCTTTACGTAAATGCCGCCTATAACAATATAACTTGTTCACCTTGTTTTGATCTCGCCGAGTAACTTTCGATCCAAAAACCCCGAACCCCAAACTCATATATCTGTGTCTGCTTTCAATTTTTGTTTAGAAATATGATACCTATCCATGTGTTTGGAACCAAACGCATGGGCGCAGCCACGGTGGGGCAGGGTGGGGCGCTTTCCCTACCCTGGCTTTGACCTGTAAGGTACCTAACCAAACTAAACTAAAAAAATAAATTATCTAGGTAATAACTACAATAGGTACCTACTTAATATCCGTAAGAAAATTTACACTACAGTCGACACAAAAAAATGCGATCAAACCAATAATACCTACTTATGTGTAATTGTTTACTGACTGTACCTGAAAGTACTATCTAGAGATTGATATAAACCTCTAAATTGACTGATTAACAAACTGGCATACGCCAGAGCCCAAACAGCTGAAGCTAGGGACACATTTTTGGATGGAATATTTCGTGGTGTATGAGCAATAAGAAAATGTTTTGGATAATTCGAATTATACATTCAGAAACAGGGTGTTACCTTTTTGTATGAAAAAAATAACAGGGGTAAGACCGCGGGTATAGTTTGCTAGTTACTATGGGGAAGGTGCTGTACCTCGATACCGTTTCGGTTCAATATTTTTTTAAATTTAAATTATTATACTTAAATTAATGAAATGAACAGAAACTGAAAAGCTAACTAATAATACACGTTATATGAATTTTACAAAAGCATAAAAAAATGTTTTGTAAGCATTTATTGGGTTTAAAAAAAAAGTAATTCTTGGTTCAAGGTACAGCATTGAATGTACCTTGATCCGTATGTGCTGTACCTTGGTCGTGGGCGGAAATCCATTGAAATAAGAAGCAATTTATTGACTAATATTAATATAATAAAAGTTTTTTGGTTTACAATTCTTAATATGTCTTTAGTCAACTATAATTCTAAGGAAAACACCAAGTATTCTGGAAATAAACTCGTCACCAGCTGCTGCCGAGTCTTTACTAAGGGAAAACGTTTCAGTCTGTGATTCCGAATTTAACTTTCAATACGTCACCTGTAAAGATATAATTAAAACTTTTCACATCTTAAATGTTAAAAAGACCAAGACCATTAAATAAAAAACACCGCAAACATAAAAAGACCGCTGATCTATGGAGATCAGCGGTCTTTTTATGTTTGCGGTGTTTTTTATTTAATGGATTTAGCAACGTCCACAGAATGACCACATGGTCATTTTGTAGACGTTGCTAAATCCATTATAAGCGTTGTAGCTCCTTGATTAGCTGTAATATTTAACGATTGTATTAACCGTGGTGAGTTTCCTGATCTAATGGAATATCGTAAAATAATAATACCATTAATTCTGTGGGGGTATCGAATGACACTTGGCAGTGGTACCGGGAAGTGATCCGGTCATGGCTGGAGGACCCAGGGGTGGAGGAGTTCGAAGGGAAATCGGGTAGTACATCAGACCCCACTAATCTGGAGGCGATAGTCCTCGCGCGCCTGCATGAATGGCGCGCGAAGGCGCTTCGCCGGGGGGAAACTCCGCTGCCGCGACAAATTGTCGCTCAGCGGACAGACTTCCGGCGGGATCTCATGGCGACATGGAGAGAGCGACTGTCGCAACCCCGTGCAGGGCACGCCACGATAGTGGCGATAAGTCCCCTCTTTGAGGAGTGGCTGGAGAGACGCCACGGCCTCCTTACCTTTCGCCTGACGCAGGTCCTCACCGGACACGGTGTTTTCGGGAGGTTCCTACACCGAATCGGGCGGGAGGAAACGCCCGGATGTTTCCACTGCGAGGATCGACCGGAGGACACGGTGGAGCACACGGTGGAGGTGTGCCCCGCGTGGGCGGAGCACCGCCGTGTCCTCGAAGCGGCGATTGGCGGCGGCCTCCCCTCGCGTCCGGCCCTGGTGCAAGCCATGGTCCGGAGCGAGACGGAATGGGACGCCGTCACCTCCTTCTGCGAAGCAGTAATGCTAGAGAAGGAGGTGGCGGAACGTGAGAGGGAGAGAACCTCACAGCGTCCCGGCCGCCGCGGGAGACGCCCCGGGCGTCGGGGGCCACCACGTGGCCCCCGGCCACCGTAGGCGCGGGCCTGTGGACGGTTAGCTATGGGCTAGCTCGCCGTCCGTCCGTCTCATGACGACAGGCCGTGCCGACGGCGCGTTCGTGTTCCACGCGCGCCTCAAAGAGAGTCAGCAAAAAGGAAGGGGTCCGCAAGGACCGATGCCTGCCGGGGTTGCGGGACCATTCGAAAGAGATACCGTGGCCCCGGAACACAAAGGGCGATGAAGGAACATGGATGGGTTTTAGTCAGTAAAAGTCTGACACTCCCTCCTGCTCCGCCCAGAGCGGGAGAAGTCATTTGATGATTTCCCATCCGAAAAAAAAAAAAAAAAAAAAAACCCCACTACCCCACTGTTTTTTCAATAAACATAAGTTATTACATAAAAACAGTTCAGTTTTACAAGGGGTCGTTCAACTACTGATGGCCGGTATTGAACTTTTAGGACACATTTATAATGCCTGGGAAGACAAATGCGATGCTTTGAGCATTTTTTGCGATTTATCTAAAGCTTTCGATTGCGTTCTTCATGAAACATTAATCAGGAAACTACACCACTACGGAATCCGTAACGCCTCTCTGGTTCTTCTTATTTCTTATTTGAGTGATAGGATTCAGAGAGTTGATGTTAACGGGAAAAGATCTCCCGAATCCGTAGTAAGAATGGAGGTACCCCAGGGCTCAATTCTTGGTCCATTTTTGTTTCTTATTTACATAAATGACTTGCCTTACCTCATAAAGGATAATCATGACATAGTATTGTTTGCAGACGACACTTCTCTTTATTTAAACTCAAACGTCAGCAGTTAGTTACGGATGATGTTAATAGCGCCCTGGCAAAAGTCGTTAATTGGTTTAATGTACTCCTAAATGAGAAAAAAACTAAATGTATTAAGTTTACGATACCCCATGTAAGACAAGTGGAAACTACTGTACTAATTAAGGATGAAGAGTTGAAACCGGAAAATAGCACAGTGTTCCTAGGCATAACTTTGAATGCCAAGCTTCAGGGGGCCCGCATATAGACAGATTGTCGAAAAAACTTAGCTCTGCAGCTTACGCCGTTAGAAGAATTCGTGAGTTAACTGATTTAGAGACAGCCCGTTTAGTTTACTTTAGTTATTTCCATAGCGTGATGTCGTACGGTATTCTCTAGTGGGGCAACATTTCAGACAATATTTGTTTTGCAAAAAAGGGCAATTCATTTAATTTATAAATTAAGTCCCAGATACTCCCTCAGAGAAAAAATTAAAGAGGTTAATATTCTTACTGTACCTTCTCAGTTTATTTATAAAAACCTTTTGTACGCACACAAAAATATTAATTTGTTTAAAAAATACAGTGATATCCATAACATATATAAACACAAATTTTTTGTTCCTGTAACGATGCTCAAAAAAATAGGGGGTACGTTCAGATGCCAATGTATACGTTTTTACAATAAACTTCCGAGCCAAATTCAAGCACTAAGCCTAAATAAATTCAAACCGTTTTTAAAACGGAAGCTGTGCCTGAAAGCCTACTATCATGTTAATCACTATCTCAAAGATAAAAAGGCTTAGGATTAAGCTGCTCCAATTAAATTTGCTCTGTGAATGTGAAAATTTCGGACTTCGCTTGTTTATTATTAATTCCTTTCTTATAAACACTCTGACATTGAATGATTTGAAATGAATACTGTCTTACTTAGTTCAGTATTTTACTATTTTTTATTTTATTTTATGTTACTTAGACCTACTGAATTGACAGGAATATTTACTTTAAGTATTTTACTTTTTTATTATTATTGAAATATAATTTTTGTAGTTTTTATTGACATTGATTTTCTAAATTATTATTACTTTTATTTGATTATTTCGAATGTGGGGACCATGTGGGTCACATTTTTATTTTTTTTATTTGTTTTTTTTCTTTTTTTCCCACAACTGTCTGGCAGTTTGAGTACTATAAGCGACCTACCCAAATGTCCTTCCATTGGTATTTTGTCGTTTCGTTGATCTCCTTGAATTATAAGTCTAGCTACACGATAACTGCCAAATGCTTGCACTGACTGGACAGGCCCACTCAAATTTGTGTGGTTCTTTCTTCAAAAGACCATCTCAGACACTAATCTGCATAGTCCTCATGTGAATTGAGCAAGATTATGTCTGGACTTCAAAAGAGACTATGACCTCTGAGTTTGTTCCGGCTGTTTCTTCTCAGAGTAGTCAGGTACGAAACACCAGCCCCATCTAGTTTTAAAAAATGAGGTGTAAAAGTGTTTGTAAAAACCTACTTGCAAAATAAACATAATTTATTATTTATCATAACGAATGTCAAAACAGTTCTTATTATTTTGCATAATTGAAATTATATTTATTCTTTGCTATAAATCTTAATTAATTAAAATTAATTATTTATTATTAAAATTAATTAATTAAATGATCGTAAAGAAGGGTTGGTTCTTTGGCATCGGCAAATGATTTTAAATGATGGTCAAAGTTTCTCTTTAAAGTACATCTGGAAAAAAAAAATTCTTTGACAGCCGCTCTATTATAATAATTTCTTTCCTGTGTAAGTTTTATGGCGCACAAAAGTTTATGTTTGTCGACTGGAATCCGTGTTTTTGTTTTTACTTCGGAGCATTTTACCTGAATCAAAACAAATTTTACGTGTAATTACTTAATGTTATAGGCATAATATTTACTTATGTATGTATAAATAAATTTAAAAACACATAATTATAATACGAGCATCTGCACTGTAAATATAAGACTAGAAATAAAAAAAAAACTATTCAAGGAATCCCGCTTCCTTGGATCAAGGTACGACACCCCTACCTGTCGATATTTAATGGTTCGTAAAATATTGGAAGGTTATCTTTACCTAAAAACCACAAAATGAGTCGTAAACATTATTAAACTGCCTTCAAAGTAGTCAGATATAAAAAATTATAAAACCTTACTTTTCACTAGCAAAAACTTTCAATGTAGTCTCACGTCGAAACAGAGTAAAATGAATGACAGCTACTAACTTCGTGTCAGTTGGTCTAATAACAAACTGTCATTCTAAATAGATAAACATCCAAGAAATTGGCGGCAACATTTAAAAAAATGAAGTGGCTCAAGGTACGAAAGGTGTCAAGGTACAGCAGTTTCCCCTACATATGCCATGCCATATGCCCTAACGCCCATGACTGGCTACGCCCATAACCAAACTTCATAATGGTTTAGGTGTATGGTCTATTAACCTATTCTGATTTTGAATAGAACTCCAGCCAGCAGTTTCTTTTGTTAAATTCTAAATAGTTGTCTCCTCGCAATCCACTTCAGGATTTTGAACATAATGTTATGTTTTATGTACCCAGCAAATGGTTTTAATGAATATCAAAATACCTCATGCCATTATTATTTTTACAGTGTAGGTAAATAAACACCCGTTCCATGATTTATTTCCATAATAACTCGAAAATTATAGCGAGTTTTTTATCATAAAAGTTCGTTTACATTACTAGTCATTACCCTGTTTAATAGAACGAAACGGGTAGGTACCTATAATGGTAAGGCGACATAATTTCAGAAAAAAATAGGAAAAGCTTTAAAAAAAACAAAATGGCCGGTAATCGCGGTAATGTACACGAAGGTTTGTCACGCAACAGGAACTTTTATGTAACGACTAGTGATTTATTTTATAAAAATGAAATAACAATTTCTGGCGTACCTACCTCCGCTACAATTGAAAGTAATAAAACCCATTATGGAGGAAATGATTGATGATCGCGTTATATTGAGTGATTGATAAGACTTCGATTACAGCAGCCAGCTAACAATATTTTTAGCCACAACATATTATTTGAAAATGTTGAGTGCATTCTATTTTTTTTTTTCTGATAACCGTATGTTCTTGTGACCTAAGTTTTACTATACTACAGGGTTTTGTTCGTGTAGTTTAGTAAGGTAGGGCGATTGCCAGTGTTGCTGTGGAAGTGATGTAAGCAGCGTTCAATATTTATAACTTACCTTTACTTTTTTTGTTTTTCTATTCTATATTCTGGAAGTCACCCTACAGCAGAAAAGCAGATATTGGGCCATATTTACCAAGAATTGTAAAAGTGTAAAGGCTTCCCCTAATTCATTCCAGCTCTTTTCCCGTGCCATCCCACACCCCTCCCGGTCCGCGGTCCAAGTCAACAAGCAAGCATTATTTTTTGCAAATTAATAAAGAATAGGTACTGATAAAAATTACTAATGTACACGTTTCCTGCCATTTGCTATTCTGCAAGTCGCAAGACATCAGTTTTGTTCAACCTTCTCAAGCATCCACCGCTTTTTTTTCCTCGAATACATTCATCTAGCGGAATTACCCACGTCTCTTCACTTTTTATCACTTTGTTTATTAAGTATATATACACACATCAACAGAATCTAGGGATATTTTATATTTCATCAAATATCTAAAAATATATGAAGAATTTTCTGATATAGTTAATGGAAGAATGATAGGTTATTTTAAGGTCTATAGTAAAAAATAAAAACATTTCGTGATTTTTTTGTTTTAAATAAAAATGTTTATTTTTTTAATCGCCGTAGCAAGTTAATATGGTAAAAAACTTCATTTCTTCTTATAAAGCTATTAATTTTAATGAAAATTGAAAAAATCTTATAAAATCTAATTATTAATAATCAGTGTTGCCACCTCTTACATTAATTACACATCGACATCGATTGTTCCTGCTTAAAATTAGATTGTCAATGGTGTCGATTCTGTTGTGCACAAACTAAACTTAATTTAGGCTATTGCTATCTTTTTCTCTATAATAAAACGAGAAAGAGACGGACGTAATTTAGAGCTGTCAAATTTAGTTGGAACTAATATTTCTATACAAATGAAGGGTTCACGTAAAAACATGTCGACTAAAACGCCGGTGAAACGCAAGGCATTAACTAGTTTGACATCTCTAACTTTGTTCATAGCTATAGCCGTCCTTTTCTCGCACTGCCTTTTAGTAAAAGATAGCAATAGCCTAAATAAGTTTAGTTTGTGCACAACAGAATCGACACCAATGTCTTGCTGCGGTATGAGGTCCCATGTTCTTTGCAAGTGTTCGTAAAGTTGTTGTTCTGTCGTCAAATTTGGCGGGAAATCACTCAAAGCTTTTCGTTGTAACATGTCCCAGGCATGCTCGATAGGATTTAAGTCGGGCGACTGTGCAGGCCAATCCAAAACTTGAATATTGTGGTCTTGGAGAGCGGCCGACACCAGCCGCGCCGTATGGGAAGGAGCATTATCGTGCATGAGTAGAAATTCCTGGCACATTTGGATTCTGTGTGGGACAATAACAGGCTCTACTACCTCCTCGTGGTATTTTTGTGCAGCCATGCTACCTTGGATCCAAATGAGCTGGGTTCGTCCGCCAAGACGAATTCCTGCCCACACCATGATTGTCCCGCCTTGGTATGAATGGACCTCCTGAGGGTGCAGTAGACGGCTAACTCTCCCTGGAGTTCTCCAAACGCGTGTTCTTCGTGAATCCGGATGAAACCCAAACCGGGACTCGTCGGTGAACAGCACCAAAGACCATTGTTCGTCACTCAATGGTAAATGCTCCCGAGCCCACGAAAGCCGCCGACCGCGATTGCCACGTCGCAATGCTGGATAACGTAGCGGTCTTCGAGCATGAAGACCAACTTCATGCAACCTCCTTCGCACGGTTTGGTCGCTTATCAGCTGCTGGTGGTCCTCCTGGAGCCTTTGTACTAGTTGCATCGCTGTAATATTGGGTTGTCTTCTAGCGGTCATTTGGAGAAATCGATGCTGTCTCTGCGTAGTAACGCGATATATACCCGTGTGCCGTTCAGCTACATCCCCAATACTGCGATAACGTGATCACAACCTTGATATCACGTTTTGGCTGGTGTGTAGGGCCTCAGCAACGACGCGTTGAATAGCACCATTTTCTAGCATGCCCACGGCTCGCAACATTTCATCTCGACTCAAATGACGACGTGTCATGACTCCTAAAGCTGACACGGCACGTTAAATTAAAAAAGAATAACAATCTAATCCCTTTTCATTAATTAATATTAATAAAACAATTTTAATTTTCCTTAACGTAACGAATTACTAACAATTTTGCCGCCGTATTTTGTTTTTTCTTTTATATTTATTTTTTAAATTTTGAAAATAGAATAAATGAGGTTTCAATCTGTATACAAACTTTATATACCTACAACTACATATAACTTTTATGAAAACTAACTATGACTTTATTTTTTATTAAGTTATGTAAATAATTTAGGATTAAGGTATCCCTAGATTCTGTTGATGTGTGTATATCCACGACTGACAAAGTATTTTCTCGTTTCGTGCATAGTGTTTATAAGCAGACACATAACCTCCTTGATTAGAAAAAGGTTAAAAACAATGAAAAGTAGGTAGGAAGGTTTTCTGGATTTATTTCACTTTTACGCTGTTTGTTTCGGTGTTCTTAGAATTGTCAGACAGGAAAGTCCGACCACATCCTTAGTAAAAAAGATTACGTGTCAAAGTGTTTTTATAACGTTCTAACGAAAATAAATATCATTTCATACATAACTTATAGGCATGGTGGTATAAATTATAAAACAACGGTTCGAGTGTAGATCAACAATATTTATTCGTTAAATATTATTTTTGTGGTAAAACCTGCGCTTAGAACTATTATCAGTAAATAGATTTAAAGAATATTGTTACATCTAAATACAATCTTATAAGTTCTGCTCAAATATCATAGGTATTATGCGTTTGACAAAATAGCTAGGTATCTTTATTTTTATTTTTTTTTACAAAAATATTTTAAATTAGTCATAATAGTAATACTTCCACAATGATACAGACAGATACATATTCCGATTTGAATTGAACACGCTTTTTATAATAAATAATATCACATTATTTCATTTCAGAATGTGTCATACATTATTACATGCACTTCTAGAATTCATTCACATACAAAATAATAATATCGATTATTACTATAATGTATAAAGTCACAAAATATGTTAATAAATGTTATTACTTAAGGATAATATAAGTTTTTATTTAATGTCGACTTCACTATTTCTGTTTACGTTAAAAAATAATCCCTATGCAAAAGAATTAAGAGTCTGACACTAACTAGGACATCTAATCTTATTGTATGATTAATTCTTATATTACACCAAAGAATAACCCTACAAATGTATAAAAAGCGAACTACGCACAACACGCTTAATATAATGGAATACAGCAGAAAATATTCTAGATGCTCAATATAAGAAGTGTGCGAATAACCCAGTAGAATCTAGGCTATAAATCTTCCTCTGAAAGAGGAAGAAGTTATATTGAACGCTGCTTACATCACTTCTACAGCAACACTGGCAATCGCCTTCCTTACTAAACTACACGAACAAAACCCTGTAGTATAGTAAAACTTAGGTCACAAGAACATACGGTTATCAGAAATCTGTTCTGCATAACCCCCAACGGGCTCGTACGCTTTGTGCTCTAAAACACGTGAAAAGAAACGCGTATAATGTACTCCTTCATAAACTGAGTTACGCAATTAATGTGGTCATAGCATAGTAAAGCGCAACTCTTGAAGAAGTTTCACATAGAGGTAGGCGACCAGAAATTCATTTCGCGTAGTTCTGAGGGTTTGGGGCGGTAGGCGGAGGGTTTCGCGGGTTTTGCTGGCTGGGTTGCTGGCTCGTGGGACATACTGTTGATGTTGTCTTTCCTTTTGGGTGATGGACCCAGGCTTTCTACTGATTCCGCAAGATGACCTGGAGAAAAAGAAAATAATATTAGAGTTATGAAAATAACAAACAATAATTTTTAATATTATAGAACATAATTATCTGTTAAATAAATAAGGTGTTTTAAAATGCTTAAGCCACTTTATATTGAAGAAGAAGAATGAACCGTACTGGTGACCATCTATGTTTAGGAAGAATCTGTCACTGAGGTATTAGTTACAGAGGCAACACCACTAACTAAGTCGATAATATGCCGCATTATAATACAATACATAATTATAAGTTTACTATGAAAAGTTAATCAAAACTACATACCGTGCGAAAGCGTGTGAACTTCAAGGCTATCTTCCTCAGCAAGCATGGAGGTTGATCCAGCGAGTTCCTTCTTCAAGCCAAGCAGTGCCATAGACAACCAGGAACGTGGTGCACTAGCGTCCTCTACCGGCTCGTACGGCGATGTGAAAAAGCTGTAACAAACAAACAATACTTATTTACATTTTTGTGACATTTTCAGAACAGCCTAATGGGGTGTTAATGGGTTATTAATGGAGCAGTAAATAAACGTAATTGTGTCTATTGTGGTCGTGGTTATATTGTTGATCTGATTTTTTATTCTGATTTCAGTAAAAATATGATTCATTAACATTGACGCGGAAGGTTTCCCCTAGTTATTGGGCTTCGGAGATCTAGAAATCCTATAATACTTATGACAATCTAAGAAGCCAGCCACTGTATTCACTGTCGGGAACCATAATTATATATATACCCTGTTATTGACTGTTTTGGTATGTTTCTTAAAAAAAAGGACTTAATAGACGAGAGAGACGAGAGGAATTAATAGACGTCGATTTTATCGATGTCGACATTATTGTAGCAAAACTTGTGCAACACTATGTTTGGAACATTCGTCCTGACATTGTTGCATCGACCAATCACAACCGCTGTATTTTCTTCGTCCCCCGGCCTGCGGCCGCGTGTGCCTAGACGAAATCGATCTATCAGCTCTCAAATGGTTGCGATCTACGCGGACTAATTTAAGTCTATATAAACATTGCTATTCTGCTTTTAGATCAATCAACTCATGGCTGTCATACGGGCATTGAGAATGAATTACAGAACTTTTCTTTAATTAGCAAAAAACGAACGCCGATTGATTGAATGTATTCGCGATAACAAAATAGGGCACTGTTGCTACGACATTTCATTATGTTTCGCAATAATCTTATCACTGAGCATTCTGCGAATGTACCCGAATGCAAAATTTAACATTAAAATACAAAATAACCTTGAAATTAATCGAAGAATAAACAATTGGAAGTCGATAAAAGTTCATAGGACGTTTACTCAGTCAAAACTAAATAAACAAAGAAGCAGGTCTCGATTTGTGAACGTCTTGTCTTGGGAGTCAAATAAACTAGTTCGATCGAGACTTGTAGAGAATTAACAAAACCAGAATAACGACTAAAACGTTTTGACAAAGACGTCTCGAGGTATTATCCTGCACAAAAGACTTGGTCCACGATTCAAAGAAGTTGAGACCGAAATAACAACGCGGTCGAAGTCCGCATGCATTTTTTTATCATATATTTTTACACACTGATCAACATTTATAAATATCTACCAATTAAAAGTCCATTACGATCCTGGGACTCTATCGATAAAAGTCCTCGACTATGGTTTAATCGTAAGCAGACATTACGGCTCAACCATCTACTAGCCAATTCTATCAGAGCAAGAGAATTTTTAAGATCACAAGTTGCGTTGATGTCACATCACAAGACTGTATGTTTCCTTCGTACCATCAGCTTCTTACTGAAATAACCAGTGAAGACTTTCCCAATCTTACTACAATCTACGTGTTGTACTGACGGAGCCAGAGAGTAAGGGAGGAAAAAGCGCATCTGTGTTGTATAATTATTGTATTGTATAACGGGCTGGTGTCCGCAACTCCACGTCAAAGCGCGTATTTTGCGTATGGGCTATAATCCACCACGCGGGCCCAGTGCGGTTTGGTAGATGTCACATGTCTTCGAATTTTTGGTTCTAGGACGAGCCGGTTTCCTCACGATGTTTTCCTACACCGTTTTGAGAGCAGAGGTGATGAAATAAATTACACAAAGTAATGGCTTACTGTTCGTAAGTCGGGGCCGCCACCACCACTGGGCCACCACTGGGCCACCGCTGCTCTCTGCGTGTGTGTTTACGCACACGCCTGTGCACTAATATAACTCCTGTATCGATGGCCAGTCTCCCCTGAGATAAGTATAGATTTAAGTACGTACCGGTTGCCGTTCATTTTCCTACGGCTAGTGGGGCTTCCGGGGGGCGTGTGCGCAGGTGTAGCTGGCAAGCTCTTGCTGCCGCGACGGTGCATCAAGTTGTACTGGTGTAGATCAGGAGCCACGGCGTGCTCCTCTTCAGGAGAAGCGACTGTGAAGCCTCGGGATGATTTCGACGATATTATTTGATTTGCGACCTGTAATGAGAATAAAATAGTTAGTATTCATTGTATTCTTCATATTGAGTGCTCTAACTTTAGTATAAAATGCTACAGTAGAAAGAACCTACTTATGTCATGGAATCATTTAGTTTATGGATCATCTGTAGTCATTATGTAGAGTAGGAATTGTACAGACGTTTAAAACAAAGAGCTCCTAGTTTATGTTTGTGTCCACATTATGTTTAGTCAAGATTCCCTGATAGCGCTATCTTTGCAAAACAAACAGTTAACTTTGTTTACTTGCTATTTCAACACTAACTTGTTTTATGTACTTAAATATATAATAATATTGAGTGTTTGAAATCAAATCGATCACCTACAAAATGATGTAAGAGCTGCGAATATGTCTACAGGCTAAAAACAAGTTGGTTTTGATAAGAGTCAATTAAAAACATATTCATAGCTTATCGCTAGAACGAGTTATCAAACTGCTAGTGTGATAAGGCGAGGTATACGGACCAACCCCTCTAGTGGACTAACAATCAACGACGAAAGGTGTAACAATATTTGCTTTTGAAACAACATTGTGACCGCGATGTCATTCATCCTGTTGGTAGGTACCTACACGAAAGTCACATGCTTAAACCCACGTAAATTTGTCATGACGTATCTTCTTTCTATTAGTACAACAATACATAAACGTGTTTAAGCGCATGCATACTTAATCATGAAAGTCAATAAAGATAACAGTCAAGTGATTCGGAAATCCCGGTTGCCATCTTGATAGATGATATTATTTTTATAATGTAGGCGTTGAAGAAATGTATACTTAGTCATATTGATGATTAAACTTTTAGTCATGTAATATGACGCCACCTTGTTTCGCCGCAGCCTAAATTGATTCATATACAGTACAGTCACGAACACTTATATTCAATAAGCAAAATTCAAAAGCGATTTTCTCGCAGTACCTATAATGACTTTAACTTCATGATAAAGACGTATTTCCTATAAGTATGTGTTCCAAAATACTATGACCGTAACCACAAAAGAATACATTATGAGATAATCGCTTTGAAGAGTTGCTTAAGTGTATACACATTAGTGCCCGCGACTGTACCTGTATCTGTGGCTTGCTAGTTGCTACCAACCTTGACTATCGAGGTTCCGCAAGCCGCGCCCTCGCCTTTGAATCCGTCGTCGGTCCCAGCTGGCTTCGGCTTAGAAGAGACCGATTTCACTGAAAGCAAACACACGCAATCAAAACACGATGCAATTAAAATGCAACCACTACCTATGATGAGATTACGTCATTATAGGTAGACGTCATATTCAAAATGGAGTCTGTGTTCTAAACTAAATTCACAATTTCTTGGTGTTAGTTTTAAATGTCAATTCGTATTTAATTTAAATAACACAAGAATGATTACTTGTACTTAATTAAATAATGTTTTTTGTTATTATTTTACACTTGCAGATTTACAAAATACCGACAACGGGTTCATTAAAAAAATAAACTCTAAAGACAGAATATGTAGCCGTGCAACCGGCCAATGTCAATGTCATTCGATAACCTTTTTAAATATTCAAAGTGGTCTTACCAGCTGTGTTGATTGGTGCAATACCGTGGAGCACGTCTTGGCACGGCTTTGTGTGCTTCGACCAATCTTTCTCCTTCACTATGTTATAGGCTGAGGCCGCGACTTCGTTGGACTGCTCAGCGAACACCTTCGACCCTTCTTGGTCGGCTCTCGGCTTCCCGAACAACACGTCAGTCTTAGGATATCGGATGTAGAAGAACGAGTCCTCTGGAGCCGGCGGCGATCCCGCGAATGGTTCGAACTCCCTGCAGATAAAACAATTGTGAATTAGTTATACATCTATACTTGTATTGTCACTTAACAAACATGTTATAATACAACAATGGACAATTGTTGAAACTCTTATGAGTTTCGATATAATTGTCGGTCAATCGCTGAAGACACTCACGATAAAATGTTGTTGATCTGAGCCACCATATTCCTCTTTTTGTACATTGTTACAAGGAGTTACTTTAAAAATTCAAAGAAGTATTTAATTTGATTTATGCCGCACAGCACTTAGTTACAATATCACAGGATGATGTTGAGATACAAGTAAATTATTGCAAAAATCTGTTTACAATAAATTGTGCAAGAGATACGATAGGTACACTAAACGCGCTGTGCAAAAGAACTAAAACGATTTGCCCAAGTTTTCCTTTTTATATACCCTAGAGATAGGCACACGAGTTCACGATAAGCGTACACAATGATACGTCACTTTGAAAAATAAGTGTAATGCTAATAACCAGCCGACGTGACGTCACGATAATGTTAACCAATGAGACGGCCTGATTAGCGCACTCCCTCTTCTAAAAGAATACATCACGAGGATTGGCATGCGCGTAGACGTAGAGGTTAAACCAGCATCTTAGAATAGCACAGTTACTAGCTACGTACCTATAGATACATCTTGGCACATAAAAAATGTTGATTCTATTTACATTTCCACGAAATTATATTTCTTGACGATGTCATTAACATTGGTAACGCAATTGTTACGAAGATTTAGAGAAAACTAAACTTAAAATAGAAGTGGGCACGACTCAACGGAGACGCTAGCCAATATCCGCAGAACCCAGCCGACGACGTTAGCTATATTCATGTTAGAATGGATCTTTATTTAGATAAACACGTAGCAGGTCTATACAGAACAGTTTATGGTAGCAGAGAATATTTAAATTGGTATTACATTATTAAGATTTTTTACACGAAGCTCAAATAAAACAGTCAACGACCTCCGACTAAAAACCTTTGCCAAAGAACGCAGGGCCACTCGCCATTATAGGCCAAAATACAACGAGAAATATGTAGGCCACAGACCCAAAATATAGTCGTTGCGAACTCGATCAAATAAAAAACCAAGACATAGCGCTACGACCATAATATAGTGATGCCGGTTTCGTAAACATGAGTGCATTTTTTGAGCGTAGTTTAATTTTATTGTAGTTTGATGTAAATGTAAGCGTGTATGCACAGAGCGGAGCTTAGTTTTGCGCTGGCTTGGTCCGAGGTTGCGAATCTCAACTGAGGATATTTAAATTATAAAAGTTTGTTAAATAAATAATAACGTTTATCATTCTGAAGCCGACCCCAACATAGTTGGGAAAAGGCTAGGCAAATGGTGATATCATTCTGATAGGAGAAAATATTGCGTAGTGACACAAAATTTAGTGTAAAATCTGCTGGCTATGAAAAATATGCTCCATCTCCAAAAACAAAGTTATTAGGTATAATGTATAACACAAAGACCGATAACACTACCCGTGTGGGCAAGATTACAAGAACAAGTACTGTAAAGACATGAAAAATATTGACATTATGATTAAAAAGTTCGAGATAATAGACTTTAGGGTTCCTACTTAAAAGTTACCAGCGTTACCGACCGGACACTGGGTTCATTGTAGTACTGGTCTGATAGTCTGATGCCATTATAACCAGGAAGAAAACATACCTGTTTATCACAGTGCTCGATCAGTTACAGTGAGAAGGATGCCTACCCTGTCACCCTCCAAGTTCATAAAGGTGCAGGAATGACTTTGACCTTGAAAAAGTCATTTTTCCACCTTTATGAACTTGGGAGGGTTGTATTTATAATTTTGATGAATATAATTCTGTAACTACGTGATACGTCTTACAGCCGCGAGTAATATTCTAATCAATAGACAACGGAGCACTGGCCTGCAAATTGAAAACACGTAAGAAAATTTGAATTTCGCGGGCTGGTTGGAGCATTCACCTTTAAAAACAAAAACGTTATCAGATAGTACAACCACTTAATCCAAATGAAAAACTAGTTATTCAAGAAACGATTAGACTGGAAGCTGATCTCACATACTTAAGAAAATTCTAAGCAGATGATGAAATACATGACCAAGTCACAATCATTTATTATCAGTCCTCAAAATATTATTCTATTTCTATTTACAGAAATTCCATAAGCAAGCTGTAATGACTTTTACAAATCTCTTTGGTAAATGATAAAAACACAAGAGGTGTTTTCTTTTTCAATAAATCATTCTATCGGACAAGCCTGATAAGCACCGATTTATTGTAAGTGTCATGAACAAAGCAATCTTAAATCATACAAGTACGATCAAATGCAGAAGTGCAAAGGAAAGTGTATATTTTAATTAGGTACATTTTCGTATCTAACCACTCTTAATTAAAGAAACAATTAATTGTCTCGTGTAGATGAAATTAACAAACTGACATTGTTTCACTGTACTATTGAAGGATTTTTATTATAAAATATTGGAAATTATACATTCTATAGAATTCGTCATCTTACATTGTGCAGGACATTGGAAATGTCAAAACATTTAAATACCAAGTTTCCCATAGTATAGGTTTTCAGAATTGATCAACTGTTTACAAACTTCATTCTGCCATTGTACATAGGTACGTGGTATTATTTCCGATGTGGACACAAACAAACACGATTATTATTATTCGTATCGATTCTTGATGGTAATAGGTACTTTATAACAGGCACATTAATGCAACCATAACAAGAATTTTCTCAAAATATAACCAACTTGGAAATTACTGAAAAGTAAACCAACCAAAAGGAAAAGCAATCACTTTAAATAAAATAATATAGAAAGTGAATGATCAATAATTCAAAGACAAGGTGCTGAATTCACTTTTACACCTGAATGTACCTGAAACGTAAGGCGACATTATCGAAGAGATTGATTGTCCTCGTCATGTATTTGTCTTCCCAATATTATTATAGCATGAAGCAAAATAGTCATCTCCATAACAATTGATGTCTATCAAACCAAACATACAACTTTCATTTTGCAATAACAATTAACAATTAGTATTATCAGCATCAGAAACAATTAGTTAAATGAGCGGAGGAATATTACGAAACACGTGTCGTAGTGTACCTACGTTATGCTTACTGCTTACCTACGTGTTTGCTTAGAAATGTAATAGAAATACGGCTTTATTCTGTTGACCACAGTTAACACGTTGACCTCGCAAGTATTGACTCCAGTATTTGTAAAACAAATACCAACGTCTTATTATGAACCACTGTTGTTGATATGGTCAAAGTGGGCCCAATGACGTCAATGCAAAATTATAATAGCTTGTGTTTTAAATAATTGCAGCTATTTATTACTAAAGAAATATATTCATTATTCGCTTTTACAAAGGATATTGTTGGGACTCTAGAAAAAATAAATAAAAATATCACCACTTACATAATGATTGTCTATAAACTTGGAGACAATGAAATAATGAAGTCTAAGGATTTAATCATTTTAAAAAGGAAAGAAAAATAAAATACACTCTGTATTTAATTTAAAAAATACAGTCTGTATTATTTTACTGTTACAGACTTAAATCTTGTGAAACATTATGAAGACTTTTAACTTATAAAATCTTCCTAATTTTATTTATAGACTCATACAAACAAGCGTGCATGTGGTAGGTACTAAGTAAGAAGGTGACTGATGAATGTAAAAATACGTTCTTTATGCGTTAAGGCATTAAAGAGAATGCCACTTTAATGGTGCTGATATTATAAACTAACGCCATCCTACGTCTTGCGTTGCGTAACTTGACTAACTTGATAGAATGTTAAATGCTGACCACACCTGAAAAAACTAAAGCTTTACCTCTAGTTGAGGTAAATAGGTAATATTCAGTTCAAGTATTTTCATTGCGGTTAGGAATGTGGGATTACATGAATCAATGGGATGAGTTTATCACAACTAATGTTTTAGGTAAACCTGTGTAGTGTAGACCTGTACCATGTGTAATGTACCTACTGATATTCCGGTTAATGAATAATAATGTTGGCATTTGTATCATGTATGTATCATTATATTAATTGAAAACTGTTGGTTGAATGAAACAATCTCTTCAATTACATACGAGTGTGTTACCGTTACGAATGAACTAAGAACGAATCGCTTGTGATTAGATTCCAGATAGATTGCTACTAATGGCAGTAATTTTAATTAGGTATTGTTCACCAAGTATATAAGTTTTATCGTGAGACTAGCTGTCTTCAAAGGGAACCTACTTACTTGAATTAGTCAAGGATTTTAATTACGCATTCGAATGAAATACGGATTACCAACTTTGATAGATTTATTTCGAAAGAAAGATTAACCATAGACCTTCGTAGCTGGTATTCCAGTGTCAGATAAGTAGATATAAAGGTAAGTAAGTAGGTACATTGTTTTAATGAAAAAAATAAACAATATAATGCAATGAATTTAAAAACTTGTACAACATAGTCGTGCCGATCGGGCGATGATTGTAAAAACTAAAAAACAGGTATTTCTGTGACGTCCGAGACAAGCCTCCAAGCCAAATTAGTTGAGAAATCAAAACAAGTTGTTGATGCTATAAGTGGAAGTGTTAACGAACATGCAAATAATCGTGGCTCATACATCTGTGACGACAAAAACTTACAATGAGATAAGATAACTCTGGGATTTACTGCGAACTATAATAGAAAAGACAATATTTAACAAAAAAAATAGAGTGTGAAAGAAGTGGTCAATGTGGTCATCGCCGCCTTTGGACACCTACATGCAATATCAGTCAGAGGCACAGCGTAGAATACAAACAAAGAAACGTAAGTACCTACGTCATACGTGTATTTTGTCAATTCAATGACAGCAAAATGACAGATGAACAAAATATTTGTCGATTCTCTTTCGTTTCTTCGGTGGTCATGCTAAGCAGGCAGGTACACCTACTACTGTCATTAAAGACAACATTTAAACCGAACGACAGCAACATTGCTTAACCTGCTTCACAATATGTAGGTATAAGTCAAAAAGAGCTCTACTATTAAAATAAGTAGGCCAGCCCGCTTAGCATGACCACCGAAGAAACGAAAGAGAATCGACAAATCTTTTATTCATCTGTCATTTTGTCGATTCGATGACAGCAAAATGACAGATGAACAAAACATTTGTCGATTCTCTTTCGTTTCTTCGGTGGTCATGCTAAGCAGGCAGGTACACCTACTACTATCATTAAAGACAACATTTAAACCGAACGACAACAACATTACTTAGCCTGCTTCACAATATGTAGGTATAAGTCAAAAAGAGCTCTACTATTAAAATAAGTAGGCCAGCCCGCTTAGCATGACCACCGAAGAAACGAAAGAGAATCGACAAATCTTTTGTTCATCTGTCATTTTGTCGATTCAATGACAGCAAAATGACAGATGAACAAAACATTTGTCGATTCTCTTTCGTTTCTTCGGTGGTCATGCTAAGCAGGCAGGTACACCTATTATCAAGTCCTCCTTATCAAAGCGACGACTATTGTAGTTATTGTATCCGCATCAAGTGTGTACATACCTAAATTGTCTTTGCCGGTAGCAGAAATAGATATTTTTTTTATTATTTATAGAATACAGCGACTGCTGCGATAACAAATTAATAAACAAGGAATTTCCTGGTAGGTAGCTGGTTCAAGCAGTTTTTTTTGTATTTGATAATATTAATATTTAGTGTCAGCATTTGTTCTATAGAATCCAGCATTAAAAACACATTAATACTACATATTTAGGTATTCCGCGAATACAAATTTTTTGTGGTCATCTGGTGGTTTTTTTTTAAATAAATTATAATAATATATTTTGCAACTAAACAAGCTCAGAGAAAAAATGGCATGTGGGCATTATTTGATGACTGACTGATTTAATAAATTCAAAGCAACAGTATTGTCTGTTAGTATTTTAACTCTGAACTAAGTTCCACCAGCTGTGTTGAAAAGAATTGGCAGTGTGCCAAGTCCAGTTTTAACTTTTAACCGTCACATTCCTTAATAGTAATGATGCATTTGAAATCGAATGCGTCGCAATCCTCATACCTAACAGTGGTACCTATTAAGTATCCTGCATTTACAAATTTAGTTTCCTAACATGTAAATGTAAACAAGTAGGTAGTACTTACTATAATTTTTTGGGAAACAAGATTATTTTATTTGTTTATTTTAGTTAATTTAATAATTTTTAATTAATTATGTACTTTTATAGTTACTTTATAATGATTATTTAATTTACGCCGCATAATAAAAAAAAACGTCCGAAGGAGGACGAGCGGGTTCGCGATAAGTGAAAGGAGTGGAGGAAGGCCTTTGCCTAACAGTGGGCCAGAGGAGGCTAGAAAAAAAAAACATTAAAGTTGTGTTGTAAGTTGTTGTGTAATAAATAAATAAATAAAGTTCTATTTGCGCAACAACCTTTTTCAACTAGGTAGTAAAGTAGTAGTATTTAGATAACTTACTAGTATAAAATTGATTTTCTTTTAAGTTAAGTGGAATATCAATTAGAAGCAAAGATTTGAACATAAAATAGGTATGTTTGTTTGCTTTACGGACTGGCAAGTGTAAACATTGTTTTGCCAAGTGTTTTAAATAACGTGACCAGACATGGGTGCAAAGATTTACGAATAAATCACAAGATATGATAAACGTGTTCCAACTTATTACCTAACAGTAAAGGACAGGTACAAATCTTACCTAGGTAAGTACATCAATCTTATTATTAACTAGCCGATGCCCGCGGCTTCGCTGGATGTCGGTTATCGCGACTAAAAGTAAAGCTCCTAAACGGCTTATTTTTTTCCGACACCTCCAGCAAATATCATTATATTTTAGCCAATGTATACAAAAACTTGACAAATGATATACTAAAACCTTGCTCGAGAACCACTCTATCCATTGGTGAAACACCATGAAAATCGGTGCAGTAGTTTTTGAGTTTATCGCGAACAGACAGACGTGGTGGAGTTTGTTTTATAATAAGTAGTGATTAGATTGTGACGTCACATATTATCTTATCATCGCACATCCGACACATGCGCTTGGAAACAGATAAACCACCAATAATGATAAGAAATTCAAAATACAATTTTTACCAACTTATTTCTGAAAATCTTATCTTAGACGGAGATTTTCGTATTATTATTGATACGATTCAAATTTTATAAAACTAATGTTAATCGCGTTTTGATTAGTTGCACTCTTAATAAAATATTTGTCTTATTTTTTTTATGAACCAAACTGGGCATTGTCCACCGCAGCAGTGATAATGGTCGCCAAACGAACAGACTACCTTTCATAGTACTATCGATTAGAAACTAAAGGAGAAGTCCTTTAGTTTCTAATCTTACTCTATGATATTTATGTAAGTTCTGTTTATTCCGCAAAGGAGAAGAGACAGTAATAGGAAAGAGAGTCAGACAGGGGATCCCATGTCACCGAAACTGTGTTGGAAGGAATATTTCCAGAAATTTACTGGAGGAATAAAGGACTCAAAAAACAAGATCAATATCTAAGCCACCTCAGATTTACTGACGATATCATCCTCTTCGCGGAATCAGCAACTGAGCTAGAGAACAAATGATACAAAAACTGGACATAAATAGTAAAAAAGTGAAGTTACACATGAACGCAAGCAAAAACGAACCATACAGAAAAAGAAATACACGTGTCGGGAAACCAGATTGAATATGTAAAGGAATATATCTACCTTGGAAAACAAATATCATTTGATACAAGAAACAACGAAACTGAAGTGGATAAAAGGATCAAGTGCACTTAGAAGAAATTTTGGTTACAAAAGAAAGTCCTAAAAGGGGACTATCACATGAAGTTCAAAAGAATAATAATGGACACCTGTATTCTACCAAGTATGACATATGGAAGCCAAACATGGACATTTACTAACAAAATAAAAAATTTAATCTTATCATGCCAACATTCCATGGAAAGGAGCATATTAAAATTCAGGAAAATACAGAAAACCCGAAACGAAGAGATAATGAAAAGAACTAAACTAACAGACGCCCTCCTACACGCTCTACGACTGAAATGGAAATGGGCAGGTCATATTTCGAGATGTAGAGATCAAAGGTGGACATTGGAGTCAACGAAGTGGTCTGGACCAGGAGGCAAGAGGAACAGAGGCAGACCACGCAAGATGGACGGAAGAGACGACATCACTAAAGTAGCTGGTCCGAGTTGGATGGAGTTGGCCCAAAACAGGAAAAATTGGCACGGGATGGAGGAGGCTTTTACCCAAAAGGGATCCATATCCAAATAAAATATAGAACTATTAATTTGTAAATACATTTGTAAGGATAAATATGGAATTAATGAGCTTTCATATTATTATTATTAACGAACTGACTCAGTAAAACACGAAAGAATCTCTAAGTCTCTTACTTAGGTATAATAGCTACATTTTCATACATTATAATTAATTGGAATATTATATTATATATATTATTAGTAATAATAATATAAAAATAACACACACACACACGCACAGACACACATTATATATTATTATAATATATATTTTTTGTTTTTATATTTTATATAATTTTTAATTTTTTTTTTGTTTAGTTCATGTTTATAAATTATGTATACCACCATACACGTGCCCTATGCATGTAAATCATCAAATACATACACGCCATTAAACAATTTCTAGAAATTGTAATCTTATTTCTAAGGGGTTAGAACAACACACCAAGCAAACTATTCTATCCTTGCCAAGAACGTAGTAGTGCATTCATAATGCATTCTATTTTAGTTCATTTATTGCTGGGATGCACATAGTACTTGAAACAATGCATCATCCTAATTACTTGAATTGTTGCTCAATTAAAATGAATGAAACCAACTTTACAGTCCTACGTGGTCCTACCTACTTGCAAGATTACTTTACTGATCAAAACTATATGCACAACTTTTAAAATGAATTGGTTAAAAGAAGGAAATAGCAGGCTGCAAATCTGCAATCTAAAAATATGCATTTCTTCGTAATAATGGGAACCTTTTATATATTTCAGAAGAAATTACTAACGTCAAAACTAGATACAGGGAACAGCTAGAAGCCCACCCCAATACCCTTGCACAACAGGTCACAATTCTCAGCGATGCTAAACCCCTTAGAAGAAAAGAAATAGTGTGGAGAATTTCCATTAGATGTTTTCGCTGGAGGACACACTCTGAATGAGAGAAGAAAGCAACACATCTGCTAAAAGTGAATTCACTGGTTGGTTTAAATTTTATAATAATTTAAGTGGCTCATTGATCTAAATTACTCTTTCAACATTGTTTTTGAGTTTGAGTGACCAGGGGTCAATGGTAGGGCCCATTTTAAACAAGATGCCAATAGGCCCCCCTATTGGCATCTTGTTTAAAATACTACTCTATACTGGCATTTTGTTTATCTTCGCCTGTTATGCCCCATCTCCTATCCTATGGTAATACCCCATCTCCCTTCCTATCCGGCAATGCCCCATCTCCCTTCCTATCCGACAATGCCCACTCTCCTTTCCTGCTCATCCTATACAACCACCTGCACCTTCCAAGATTTAAATGAAGCTAATGATAGGGCTGTGCAGCTACATAATGGTTTGACAAGATTTGAGTCAAATCAATAGGCAAGAAGAATAAAGTTGTTTTTGTTTGATAAGAACCATTGGTGTTGATTCTGTTGTGCACAAACTAAACTTAATTTAGGCTATTGCTATCTCGGGGTCGCGGGACTGTTCGAAAGAGACACCGTGGCCCCGGAACACAAAGGGCGATGAAGGAACATGGATGGGTCTTAGTCAGTAAAAGTCTGACACTCCCTCCTGCTCCGCCCAGAGCGGGAGAAGTCATTTGATGATTTCCCATCCGAAAAAAAAAGGCTATTGCTATCTTTTACTAAAAGGCAGTGCGAGAAAAGGACGGCTATAGCTATGAACTAAGTTAGAGATGTCAAACTAGTTTATGCCTTGCTCTTCACTGTGTTTTTAGTCGACATGTTTTTACGTGCACCCTTCATTTGTATAGAATAATATTAGTTCCAGCTAAATTTGACAGCTCTAAATTACGTCCGTCTCTTTCTAGAGAAAAAGATAGCAATAGCCTAAATTAAGTTTAGTTTGTGCACAACAGAATCGACACCATTAACCATTGCATTTTAAATAATAGATAAGCTACCAATTCATTATCTATCCATAATAATTATTATGGGTGCTCTGCCAAGGCATTTATTTATGACAGGACATTAGTCAGCAACCTGTGACATGCTTTACATAATAGCGGTTAACGTATAAAATTGCCGTTGTATAATAAATTAATAATAGACACCTCGAATTGACATGAAATCTTCATGGTGTGAGATAACTTTTTTCACGTGACGCCTAAGGTTCTTTTTTTAAAAAATGTGCAACATTCGATTTTCGACTTTCAATTGTTTTTTTTATTCAGCTTAGACGTAAAGATAGATACTTCGAAAATCCGAGTTATTTTTGAATACGAGTTCAGAGAAGACTGCTAATGAACGCACTGTGCGTTTTTGGTTTAAACGCTTTCGTAATAAGTCTTGGATTTCCTTTACAAAAATAAATAAAAATAGGAGATGTACTCACTTGACAGGCCTACTTTTCATCCAACCAGAAAGTGTGAATCCATCCTTAATTTCTGGATCACTTGAAGCCATTATAATCTCTTAGTAATTAATATAGAATAAAAACAAAACTTTATAATAAAATCACTTAGCTACTGAGAATAATAAAGACAACTGCCTTGAAGGTACACTAAAAACTGAATGGTGTTTTATCTTGAGCAGAAATGATAAGATTGTTTCAGTTGGCAATATTGTGTGACAACATTATGAAACAAGAAAAAACAAAAGGTAATATTTTAGTAACAAGAAATTATTAAACTAAATAAATTAACTAGGGTAGTGCTCAAGACACCCTTTGGGCTTCACTAGACTTCAATGAAAGAGGTGATGAAGTCATCTGAAACAAAACATCAAACAAAATTTATTAGACAATAGATATATGTGTCACTAACTTTTGCCATAATTGACTTAAATATTGATTTGTCAATAAATTTTAGGTAGTTTTCACTATAATCTGCCTCAAGTTAAGGCTAAACACCTAGTACCAGAAGTTTATGTATATTTTAAAGGTTATTTTTATACTTTATGGGTCGATCGTTAGGTTAAGCCGTGCTTGCCTAGGTTGGTCTGTGGATAGGTGACCACCCATTACATACCGAGTTTCCTCCGTGCCTCGGAAAGCACGTTAAGCCGTTGGTCCCCGCTGTCATTTGTAGATCTTTGACAGTCGTTAAGTAGTAAGTGGCCAAAAGTCTGACAACCAGTCTTACCAAGGTATATCGTAATTCCCGGTAACTGGGTAACTGGGTTGTGGAGGTCAGATAGGCAGTCTCTCCATGTAAAATACTGGTATTCAGCTGCATCCAGTAAAACTGGAAGCCAACCCCAACATAGTTGGGAAAAGGCTAGGCAAATGAAATGAATGATTTTTATACTTAATCTTAATTCATTTCCTCATACCTCTCATAAAAAAGTTAAATAATATGATAAAGGAAGGTGTCTAACACCTTAACAAGTAACATAGCAACTGTCAGAATAATCTAATCAACCTAAAAATTTCATAAAACAACAAAATTATTTACTTAAAAACACGCCCATGACCTGAATCTACTCACTGCTGAGTATCAATATAAAGTGACAAAATTCAAAAGTAGGTAGGTATAACATTTTCCTTGTTTATCAATTGGTTTGTGTATTTTCCATAGCTTTTCTATGGCTGCCAATGCTAAGCCAGTCATAGTAATTAGTCATGCACAAAATACAGCAGAACCTTTTCTTCTCAAAAATCAATAACTGCACTGTCCATGGATATATTATATTATAATTTAATTATTAGACTCTATTAATGTTTTTTGTGCACAGGACTTGATCAATTTTGAGAGGTCATTTGACCCAGTTATTTTTGGCGTTAATAAGTTATCTTGTACAATTTTTATCAATATATTGTCAATATCAACATGTTAATAAATTTATCAGTTCTATTTTTTTATAAATTCATTTATTTTCTTTACAACAATTAGGATGACCTTTTGGCAAGATTCTACATTAGTTTTTGTTTAGGGTAATCTACTACTAGGTATGTTGGCAAGTAGTTTAGTTACAGAAGGTGTACCTATTTACATTGTTTGTACACTGATGCAGCCGTAACTATCAGTTACATAGCGTCTAACACGTATCAATCACGAGTCGGATCCACGAGACCAGAAGTTAGAACGTTAGTTTCAATGCCATCACAATTACAATCTAATTAGTGCACATTCCGATGAAATGTACTGGATAAAATGTACTGAATATCTGGGCACACACAGCTAATGCCATAACAGCTCAACAGTTCCAACGAATATCTACATTGTTTACAAATAATGGTACCGTAAAACAAAACATTACAATACAATACAATCCGCAATACGGAATTGTTGCGTAGCCAAATAGTCCATGCAAAATGTCTGAACTAACCACAAGTAAAATTGTGAAAAGAAAGTGTTTCCTTAGGTTTCTAATTATGAAAGTGTAGACATAAACTTACGGTTTCAAGAATAATGTTAGAAGCAATAATTCTCAACATTATTACACGAATCAACAAGACAACCAACTCAATGCACGAGACCCAGAACAACAAAAAAAATGGCAGATGCAGAGAGGCAGAGATGTGAAATTGAAATAGTAACGATGGATATTGATGGATGTCAAAAAGTTACTAAACTAACTGTTTTACCAAAAACACCAAGTATTATATTATCTGTGCCAAAAACCAAGTCCAACAACAAAAATTGTTTGATCGTGATAACTTCGTGTTGCCATGCATGCCCTTCGAAGAAAATGATGTTGTTCATTTTATTCCATGGACTCACAGAGTACTTTTTATATATAGGTACATGGACTTTAAGTCCATGTTTTATTCATTCTGCTGTCAGCTGATAGCTGTCATTTTTGACAAGTAGATATTCGTAATTCTTTGACAGATAAAAATAAATTGAAATGTAAAAACAAACTGTTACTGTTGTAAATTACGTATAAATACTACCTCAGATATAATTATAAGCAAATCCAATGATGTCTAACGATGAACCCACTGATTTGGACTGGGTGCAGCTCCGAAAAGAAATGGGACAGCATCAACATATTGAAACAACAAGCGAAAAATTTTCGAGAAAATTTTACGAAAATCCTTTTGTACCAATAGGTATGCCCGTCAAAACAATTAATTTAGAATATGTATTCTGTTTCTTAACATTACTGCTTTTACGACTGTTGAAAGTATGTTTAATACATATACTAAGTTATCTTAAAAGAGACGTACTATTATTTAGTTGTAAAAAATGTTAATAATGTACCTGCTTTACAACTTACGCAATAAATAATGATTACCTACTGTGTATTAATGACTAGATAATCTTTTCATTTGCTTATGATTCTGTTAATTATAAGATTCAAATTATTTCATTCTTCCATCCTACAATAATAGTGTTTTGATAATCACTCATTTAATCAAATTGATTTCAGGATGTCTGGCCACAGCAGGTGCCCTCTCATATGGTTTGTGGAGCTTCAGAACTGGCCGTAAAAGATTATCTCAGCAAATGATGCGTGTCCGAATAGTTGCACAAGGATTGACAATAACTGCGTTAGTAGTTGGTGTTATGATGACCACAGGAAAAAGTATCGCAAAGTAGATTGTAATTCTTAACCTTTATTTTTGATATTTAAAGTCATGACGGATATTATATCTGTGTAGTATTTTATTAAATAGCTTCTCAACAATTCTGTTTTTTTTATTTGTGGTTGTGTGTACCAAGTTAACAACAAAATTAAATATCATTATAGTTTTAGCATTACAGTTTTACACTAACTGTAGCTGTGTCTCTTAAAGTCTCAAGATTTTTTAGTTGTATCAATCTTTTCCTGCCTCCACAATAGGTGCCTGCCTCCTAAAGTGACCTGGAGCGAATCATAGGAAACTGAAAAGCGAAAAATAAAAAACCTTTTAGTTTATGTAAATAATCTAATTAATGTAGTTTCGTAACAAATGGAGTGGTTCCATACAAATAATCAAGGAAGATCAATCAAGCTTTCCATCATTTTACGCTATACAGTTATTAGTTACTTGTGTATTTGGCGCCGTTTCTGTTACCGTCGTTTAATTTTTTTCAAATAAGTTGACAAATTGAGTAACTTCTAAACTTAACCAATCCGAGGTGCAGCATTTTTTGAGATCTTGCATTCAAGAATCTCTGAAGCTGAAGTACTACTCATTATTATTATACAGGGTGTTTGGCGTATGGACCGGAACAATTTTTCCAGGGGTTTGGGAGGTCATTAGCTGGGTCTACCCATACATCCTATGTCCCAAATGTCACGGTTGGTTACATAGGTTATGTTTTTTAATTGAAACAAAATCCGAAATGTTTCGTGTAATTCGAAATAACTTTTTCGTTTGTGGGTGTAATGGCACAAAATTCGAATCAAATGCTAACAAGATTTACCAAGTTCCATTATTTTCAGATTCTTTCAAAATGGAACTAATGATTTTATAAAACAACACAACTTCCATCATGGAACTGTTATTGGTAATAATGACAATGAAGGCTTTTGGCCCTGACTCGCATATCTAATATTTTGACTACGTAGATGAATTGTTTTTATGACATTTAGCATACTTACCGATAGAAAGGGTATCAATTAAAGAACTTTTTGAAATAAAGCTAACTTAAAAATGGTTTTTATAATGAATTTACAAGTTGTAAAATTTCATACATTTAAAAATCAAAATAACTTTGGTAGCTCGTAAGAAATTTTCTTGAAACCGAGATTCAAAAGACTTTGGAGAGTACAACAAAATTTATTTTGTGCCATTACACCCACAAACGAAAAAGTTATTTGGAATTATATGAAACATTTTGGGTATTTTGTTCATTTAAAAAAATAACATAGAACGTGGTAGAACGGTGGTGGAACGGAATGGTAGAACTTAGCTAGTGACCTCCCAAATCCCTGGAAAAATTGTGTCGGTCTATAAGCCAAATACCAAATATAATACAATTTGCAGGTCAGTGTCAGGTTGTATGTTGATGAAACTGTGATTCGCGCAAGTAACACGTATGTAGTTACAGAATCATGATCATTGAGGTGCTCCAACCAGCCCGCGAAATTCAAATTATCTTACGTTTTTTGAAATTTGTAGGTCAGTGCTAGGTTGTATGTTGATTAGAATATTATTCGCGGTTGTAAGACGTATGTAGTTACAGAATTATAATCATCAAAATAATCAATACAACCCTCCAAGTTCAGGTGCAGGAATGACTTTGACCTTGAAAAAGTTTTTTTTTATATCATCAATACAACCCCTCAGTTCATTTCACGCCATTCAGTAACTTAACTATCTCAAATAGTTATTGAAGGGGGTTAAATGAACTTGTTGGCAATTTCCGGATCACGGGTATCCGAAAATAGCCAATGTATGTCGTCATGTTCATGAGGAATCATTTTTTTAAGACCACACCTTTCATAAATTAATGTGTAACAAGCCATTTTTATAAGACAGTGACAGGTGACAGCCAAAAGATAAACAAAAACTGTCTGACAGAAATAACGTCATTCAATATCGTTCGTTCATTTTTCAGTCCTTTTCGTTCGATCGTCGAAACAAACAAGTTCAAGTTTCAACTTCAATCGGACTACACACTCACTCAGTCACTCACTAACTTCAAATGACTATTGACTTCAATCAATCAATCAATTTGCATCTCCTTTGTTGACGCTATTTTTTAATTAAATTTTAAAAACCAAGAAAGTGTATCAGTTTATAATAATTACAAAATAAGATGACCATAATGTGACTTGTTTTGTGGAGAAGGGATTTGGGATTTGTTGTTAAAATACATAAAAATGAATGGGTTTATTGCTGTCCATTGTGGTAAACATTTTGGTTGTATTTCTTTTGTAAATTAAACAGTGAGAACCAAGTGAAAACACGTAACTTCTTGGGTCATTTAAAGATGCAGAATAAAGTGAGCGATAAAACTATTTTCAGGGGCTGGTTATCACAGTGATGCATTGAAGAAGGAATATCAGAAAACTTGCTTTTTAGCGTGCAGAAAAGCCGCTGAAGCTCTCCAGCAAGGTGGCAACGCCGTAGATGCTGTGGAGAAAGCCATAATAGGTCTGTAACTTGTATTGATTTTTCATTCTGCAATTAGATATGTGTATGATAATTATTTAAAATACTCTTCTGTTTCTACCCATGAGGCAGCATACATAAATGTACGTTCAATCATTTGCTTTCTGTTTATACTTATTTGATATTTTTCAGAATTGGAGAATAGTCCTCTAACAAATGCTGGTTATGGATCAAACCTAAGTTGGAATGGCCTTGTGGAATGTGATGCTTCACTCATGAATGGTCAAACACTGCATTTTGGTGCTTGTGGAGCAGTATCAAATGTTTGGAATCCCATAACTTTAGCCAAACAACTGTGTGTTAAACAATGTGATAACTTATCTCTGGGCAGAGTTCCTCCTTGCATACTGACAGGACATGGGGCAAGGTCTTGGGCAGAACGAATGGGCTTAGACATTGTGGATGATCACAAAATGGTTACCGCCCGTGCATTTCGGAATTATAAACATTGTAAAAGAAAGCTGAAACGGTACTCAATACAAAATGATATTAAGTTTAGCCCACTGGACACGGTTGGGGCCATTTGTGTGGACTCAAATGGTGTTGTGGCCTCTGGAGCAAGTTCTGGTGGTGTTTCTCTGAAGCATGAAGGAAGAGTAGGCCAGGCAGCATCTTTTGGAAGTGGTGTCTGGGCAGTGATGAGCAGAGATGGCATGAAACCCTCAGTGGCCGCCTGTACTTCAGGATGTGGAGAACATTTAATCAGAACGCAACTAGCTAAGAATTCTGCAGAAAGTTTGCTTGAGTCTTCCCCTGTTTTAGGTCTTGATAAATGTTTCAAAGAAAATTTCTTAGAGTCACCATTTTTATGGGATGTTCCTGAAAGATTAGGTGGTACTTTAGCTTTAAAGTTTGACTCAATAAATGGAGAGGGAGAGTTGCTTTGGGGGCACACTACAAAAACAATGTGTATTGGATATATGTCTACTGAAAATGAAAGACCTAAGGTACTTATTTGTTGTTTTCTTTTTATTCATTAAAAAGTTATGTGGATTTAGGTAAAAAAAAATTTTTGTTTCAGTGTGTCATATCCTATCTCCCGCAAAAAGTGGAACCTGGACGAAAGGCAGTTGTATCTGGGCAATCATTCAAACTAACTATGCAGTCCTGCCCTGTGTTCAAGTGGGAGGTGCAGGCTGAACCCAGCATGAACGGATCTCTTTAGATTAATATGACAATTATTTAGAAGTAAGCAATAGATATATGAAGTGCAGTTGGAAAATAAAGTTCATAGTGTAACTTTGTTCTTTTATTTAAGACAAAAAGAAATGCATCTCTTATGGCCATGGTATATCTACCAAATATTACCTTGGAGAACTACATAATTATTAATTGTACATTCACACTTTGTTTTATCTGTCGAGCTATAGTAGATAAGGCAGCACACAGAAATGTATTGTGTGCATAAATAGGTAAATTGACATTTCAAACATTTTGATATCGTTTTTTTTTAATATTTTCAGGAACTCATGGCTAAATAATAACAGCCGCTCGGGTCGATCTTTAGGTTAGGTTAGGTTAAGCTGCGCTTGCCTAGGTTGATCTGTAGATGGGTGACCACCCATTACACACCGAGTTTCCTCCGTGCCTCGGAAAGCACGTTAAGCAGTTGTTTCCGGCGTCATTTGTAGATCTTGGACAGTCGTTACAGGTAGTCAGTGGCCCAAAAAGTGACAACCAGTCTTACCAAGGGGTATCGTATTACCCAGTACTAACTGGGTTGTGGAGGTCAGATAGGCACTAGCTCCATGTAAAATACGGGTATTCAGCTGCATCCGGTTAGACTGGAAGCCGACCCCAACATAGTAGGGAAAAGGCTAGGCAGATGATGACTAAATAAAATAAACTCAATTTAATGTTAATTAAAGAACTGTATTCGAGAAGTTTTTATGTGTGCTAAAATATAAATTCGGTGAGAGGCATTAATAAGTACCTATATTAATTACATTACAAGTGGAGTTAAAATAAAGTCAAATTTCTATGGTAAGTGTTACTTGGTACATCAGTGTTTTAAATGCAGAATTGAAAAAACAAATAATCTTATCTGCCCTTCCTTGCAAAAAAATACTGGAAAGTGCTGTTTACCTTAAAAGTCAAATGATAATACCTTCGAATACATTAATAAATGATACTTAGGTACAATAATAACATTTTAAACATAATTCGTTAATGTAACATTATCCACATCGTAATAATGAAGAGCACCATGTATAGTACCAATTAACAAGATAATGTAGCCATACAACCAATAGTTTCCACAGAACGTTGGCTAAATTAATTTTGGGCATAAAAAGGCACTATTCTACAACAATTATGTACTTGTTGTCATGGAAAAAGAAATTCGGTATAATAATTTGGAACAATTTGATGATAAAATGCAGATCCAATTTTATTGTGTTTTCTTCAATATCCTTAGTAGGTTTAGTCCAGGCCGATCTATGAACTTGTTTTTTTTTTTATCTCACCAAGTGCTAGATTTATTGAGTGTTTGCAAGAATTCATTTTAATAAACTTAATCTAGTTAGGGTCGCTAAGTAACACAATGCCGACATCTCTGTATTACGTTCATTTGTACTAGAGCAAAATATGTGATGATAAGCTCATATTGTTATAAAGATTGCTAATAAATATAAAACTGGAGCTAAAACATAAAATATATCAAAGTACGCAAAGTACATGCATTACAATTATGTAATGCATGTACTTTGCGTACTTTATTATATAGGTACATTCACATAATAATAATTAAAAAAACATTTGTACATATGTGCTGTATATTATGCCTAACACTTCATTAAAAATACATTTTAATTACATAGTGTACTGAAAAACTAATATGATATAATTAATATCAATAGTCACAGTATCACTGGCAAGGACAAATTATGAAATTAAACTTATAATATTTACATTTAAAAAATATTTATAAATTGATAAGATGGGTAGCCTCAAAATATGTTCGAGTATTAATCTCAAATAGTAAGTAGTAAATAAACTTGATATTATAATCTAAAATAAATCATTTGGTCCTGTAAAAATAAATTGATCATACATTACAATATATTATAACTTCATAATCATTCAATTTTCTCATTTTGTTTAGTGTGTGTATAAGGTGGAATGATTACATAGCCCTCCGGCTGATATTCTATTCCACTAGTATTTTAAGGGCACTAATCAGGTGTAACTGAATAGTGCCCAAATAGAGCCTAAGCACTGTGCTTAAAAATAATGTTATGTCAAGAGCATAAAAAAATATTTTGTTGTTTCTGTTGTTGCTTCAAACTATTATTTAAACCATCACAAACAAATAAATTAAGTTTGTACTTAATTTTTCCAAAAAAAAGTAGCTGCCTGAAGCTTCAGTGAATTCATAAAAAACTACTCATCTACTACTAAATATTAGCTAATTGTTATGAAATTGATTTACAAGTAATTTACGTACCATGACATACAATGTTCACTGGTATTAATGTCACAAACATTTACGTTACAGGTCTTTAAAGCTTAAAGGAAATTTATTGTCACACATGTCAACAAATTAAATGCCAACTAATACTGCTTTTATAATAAATAAAAATAGAAGTTTATCACAACATTATCAATCATTGCCAAATTGTCATAAGTATAAATATTTGATTACGATTACTCCAACCACTGGTATCATTTCGAATATCGTAAAATTCGAAATACAAGGCATCTCATCAGTCTGTAGTACATTCCACACGTTCACCTTATTATAGTTAATAAACATTTAAAAAAATACATCATACGCAACCATACTCATACCAAATTGCAGATTCTTTCGAGTTATCTGTTTTTTCGTTCCGGTTTAGAGACCTTCGGTCACTTCTCAGGTCATCTCTTTCCGGCAAGCTCTCTTCAACTGCCGACCGGGAGTGTTCAGACATGGATCGCTGTAGGTCTGCGGGCGGTCTATCGTTCATACTTTGACAGGCACCGTCGCCGATGACGGTGGATATTCGATTGTAAACCAAGTAAGTTGGAGGAGTTTCTTTGATGGGCGTACTTTGTGGCTTACTGTTTAGGTTGCCACTAGGGTCGTCGTCCGCTACGTACACCGTTCGACGAGTGCCGGCTGTACCAAAAGGCGTTGGCGTCGATGCTGAAAAAAATAAACAGAGTAAGTCCCGAGTGCCGTTTCCATTAAGCTTTTTTCGCCATTGTCACATATACGCTACAAGCAAGCGCGTGCCCTGTACGTCAACGACACAAATATGTGACAAAAAATGCGGTGCACTATAATAAGAAATAAACAATGAAATAGTTTTGGAATCCCTATTCTTTTTATTTGCGGTGAAGTTGTGGTCAGGCGTGGAGGGCACGCGCGTGCGTTTATGCTCTGGCGTTTAAAGGGTTACTACACTACACTACTACAACAGCCCATAACGTCCACTGCTGGACATAAGCCTCTCCCATGATGGGAGGAATTTGCCTTAATCTCCACGCTTGGCAGGCGGCGGCGGCGGATTGGCGGATTTTTTAAAGGGTTAAAGTTATTATTTTATTTCAAACATTAATGCCTTATTGTCGAACGCATCAGTAAAATGCTTCAAATAACTAAATTGAACATATTGAACTGTTTGAAACGTACCTGCTGGTAGTCCCGTGTCCAAGCCTTGTCCTTCTAAACCTTGGAAACTATTTCTGTGTGTCGGCGGCACAGCCTTATGCGGTCGCCTCCTAAGCGACGCTCTTATGAGCGCGTCGTCACCTCCACCACTATGTATCGATGTTCCCGAAAGTCTTCGCACAAAGTTACTTTCGCTGGTTAACCTAGTTGAATCCAGGCTTGGTATTGATCCACTCATGTCAATATTATCAGATTTTTTTAGAAGTTTATCATCAAATCTTCTCGTAAAACTAGAGTCTATACTATGCCTCGGTGATTCCGCACTTGGATTGGAAGAACCCTGATCATGATCAGAAGTTTTGGACATCTTTTCTAATTCTTGGCTTCCAGGATCCGATTCACCTGATTCAGAACCAGCCAATGTTAATTGAGATTTTGAGCGACTTGCATCTTCTATTCGCTTATTGTTTCTTGTCGGTACTTTATTAATCAAATCGGTGCCAGCTTTACGGACCCTCTTTACAAATGACGCACCAAAACCACGTCTTTTTGTCGTGCAGTTATCTAGTTTCTTATAGTGTTCCATAATTTTCTCTTCTAACTTTTCTTTCTGACGACACAACGCATTTACTTTGTCAGCAAACATCTTTTCTTCTTCATGATAATGTTGTTTATCTTTAAGTGAATGAGCAAGCAGTTCATGATATTGAGTCAAAAGCTGGGACACATGATCCATCAGAGAGCGCCTGTCCGCATCTAGACTCTTATTCATTTGAATTAACATTTCACAATGTTGATTAGTTTTATTAATTTCTAACTCCATGCTTGTGATAATTTCAACTTTCGTATTGATTTCACCAGAAATCTCTGTATTCCTTAGCTTCAGCTGCGTAACCTCGCTTCTCAGATTTCTGTATTCTTCTTGCATGTTTCTGTACTCATTCTTCAGTCTATCACTAGCTGTAAACAGGTTTCTGAAGTCATCCTTTAGTTTGGAATGCTCTGCCCTAAGATTAACTAGATTCCTGGATTCTATTTTCAAATTGTCTCTTTCAACTTCGGAATCTGATACTTTTTTCTCTAAATGCGTCACCTTTTCTTTTAGTTCACGATTTTCAAGTTTCAAATCTCTAACGGTTATTTTCACGGGCTCTCTTTCACTGAGCAACATTTCATATTCGGTGTTAAGTTGTTCGTGAAGTGTTTGTAGAGCAACTTGGTCTCTCAGAAGATTATCTTGTTTATCTTTCAGAACTTCCAGCTGTTTGATAATTTCTTCTTTTTCTGCAGCAAGTTGGCTATTAGCAAGTTGTAAAGTCATTTGCTGAGATATCAAGGAACCATTTTGAGAGTTCAAAGTTGCAATGTTAACTTGCAGTTTAGCATTTTCAGCCTGACTGTTTTCTAGAGAAGCTTGTAGTGCCGCAAGATCAGAAGTGAGCTGTTCAATTTGAGGGTTTACTATACTGTCGTCACTATTTATGTTATCATTGTCATGATTGCAGTCACATGGAACCAGTTTCATTAAGTTGGCTTTAGCAGCTATTTCAGATATTAATCCTTCATGATCAACATTTGTAATCACTTTCTCCAACAAATCTTCTATACTAACATCTCTGCTTAATATTTCAGAGGCATTGATGCCTAGTTTGTCCATACAATTTCTAAGTTTATCGAAATTAACTTTTTCTGTAATGAGGTCTTTCTGCAGAGTTTGAATAGTTTCTGAATCAACTTTCTTTTGTGATTTAAGCTCTTGAGTTTTTTGTTCTAAATCTTGGATTCTGCTTGTTATAGTGTGGCTTATTTCAAGTTCTCTCGCTAACCTCTCTAGTTCCTTTTTCTTGAGTTCAATTTCGGTGGTGAGTTTATCTAGAGAAACATCTTTTTCTTCCACAGCCTCTCTCAATTTGTTGACTTCTCTCTGCAAGTTGTGCGTATCTCTTTCGCTGTATGTTAATTTAGTTTTTAATTCCTCAGTAAGAATGATGAGTCCAGTCACCTTGTCAGCTTCAGGCTTAACAAGGTTTAGCTCTTTAGTTCTGGCATCCAAAGACTTTTCCAATTCATCAGCTCTTCTTTGAATAGAGTCACATAACATTTGAATTCTCTGTTTATCTTTGGTAATAGATTCTAAATGTTTTTCGAAATCTTGTAACTTGTTTTTCTCGGAATCTCTATCAATTGCTTGGCGATCTATAAAAGTCTTTTGGCTGTCGAAAGAATCTTGTAGCTTTCTATTTTCCTCTAAAGCGTTTCGGAAAACTTCTTCTAGCTCTGCATTTTGTTGCATAACCCTGTTGCAGTTTTCCTGAAGCTGTTCACATTTCAAAGACAATTTTTTCTTTTCTTTTTCTAACTCTAGAATTTTGTCACTACTTTCCAATAATGATTGTTCTCTTAAGCTGTCTATAGTTGATAAAAGCCTTTTATTTTCTAATTCGAGCTTCAAAGCTCTTGCTTGAGCATTGCTAGTCAATTGTTCAGACAAGCTGTTCTCACCGGATTCCAGCGTGCTTTCGCCTTCATTATCGGTATCTAAATTACTATTGTTGCTTTCGCTTAATACTGACTTTGTAATGTATTGTAGATGGTTATTTTCTTCAATAAGCTCTTGAATCTTTTGTTGGTCTGCATCTCTTTCCTATAAAAATAACAATACATGAATTTACCACTGCTGGGTCTTGAATGACTGAAGTTGATGTTACTATTCAACTTACCAATGCAATATCATTAGCTTCCCTCTTCAACTTGATCATTGCCGCCTCTAAAGTAAGACATTGTTCAGCGCGTTTCCTTGCTCTCGACAGTTGTTCTTCTAAAGCATCCCTTGTTTCCATTAAAGCTTTGTTGTCTTCGCGAAGTTCTGTGACTCTAGTTTTGTAGTATTCCGCGTCCGCGAGGCGATCACGGTAGCGTTGGATTTCTTGCTCTAGTCTATGAATAAAAGAAATTAATTTTCATTTTAGTTTGCGGTGATACATCATTTGGGCATTTTTTTTTTTATAACTTTTATTAATCAATAAACACTGTTTACAAATATTTTACACAACGTAAACATACCACACAAACCATCGTAGGTTTAACAGTGGTATGCCAAATTTACGAATTGGCGTCGACAAATTTCTTCTTCTTTCATCATCTTATACATCATAATACATGTCTATTGCCCGTCACTTCCGTAACCAATTAGACAACGGCTTGTAAAAATATCTAGGTCAAATAATTTATTCTATAAAATAACTGTTACATCATACCTGTCACCTCTCTCAGCCTTTTCCCTCAGAGCATCGACTTCGTCTCTATATCCTGCTGATTTCCTAGCTTCGTTGAACCACTCCTGGCTGTCAGTGCGTAACTTTCCCAACACTAGCTTTGTGTGCTCCAGTTCTTCACGACATTCTGATAACTGCTCAGATTTTTCTTCCCTAAAATTTCATAATTTAAATGATGTTCAATTTTAAAAATAAAGTTGGAGACATGTTAGCGAAATATTTGCTTTTGTTCAGCAATAATTAGGTAATTGCATAACACATACAATGGCTGTCTTGCATTTTAACAGTTCATCAACTTTCATTGTGTTATTTCCATTGCTAAGCAAGCAAACTTGTCTAACTTATGAAGCAATGGTTTACGAATTTCCTTGAAAATTTAACGGATAGGTATTGCAAGTGTATTACGCAATGGAGGTGCTGGCCAAACGCGAAAATATTTCGCCAAAGTTAAATAGTTCAAATACTCACAACTCTTGTCTCTGCTTCCTAAGTCGTGCCTTCCAATCGGCCAGCTCCACAGCAAGATGTTGACTATCGCCATTATTTTGATTTACATTCTGCGTCGATCGATTCTTTCCATTCTTATTTTCATTGTCGTTCTCACACAGACCTTCGTGGAGAACTAAGGAAGCCCAGTTTTGTAGATAGTGATCGCGTTCTTTGGCCAGCCGTCGCATGTGATTGAACATTGTCGGCGATTGGAAGAGATCGATAGCATCCGGCGTCAGTACGACTGTTTGCATGTCTGTAACCTGTAGAAAAATCCAAAATTACTTGTGATGTTGCTGCGGAGGTTAGTGGTTGCAATAGTCTTCGGAAGGGTACCTTATAATAATTTCTTAGAAAGTATTTTAAGGCAGAGATTTTTTATAAATGGCTACAAAGTTTGCAAAGCTAGATAACTCCAAACTGATAAATAAATTCTAATGAAAAAACTCAATAAGGAATCATTAGATGATGTAATCATTTGTTAGTATTGTAAGAAATTTTTAATTATACTAATAGTTGTAGGCGAAATGGATTCGAATCGTGCGGAGTTTCGATTTAAAAGCTTGTGCTAATGGCTAAGATAATCTGCAGAACCAGCTATAACCAAATAAGTCAGTAAATGTTGAATATAATAACATCATTTTGCAATAAACTGAAGGAAACTATCAATCAGAATATCAAGTATTGCATTGGTAGCTGTTGCAACATTTGACAACCAGTTAGTAATGTCAAAGGTTCATCAAGGACATCCTGCTTCACAGTCAGTTGTGATTCTTATGACATCTGTTAACCGTTCACATGTTAATGTAAACATATGTCTTAACATATTCAAACTGAATGAATAAGTTTGAATATCAGGGACTAGATAGAAAACTATATGATGGATATAAATGTACAAATTTAACATAGTCTTGTTTTGAGCTAAAAAAATAATTGCCTATTTAAATGTTGTTGACACTTTAAATTATTTTTAAGTATCAAAGAAACCTACTTTATTAATCTAATCTTGAAAAAAATACTACACACAAAATGTGTGAGCTTGTTCATTTAAAAGACAATTGTGAGTCAAGTCATGCTTGACTGGTTCATTTATCAGTTGTATTGGGCTGAGGTATGCTTGCTCATGTATGTGTGAACATTTCCTTATTCATAAATGGATGACTGACTTCTTTATCAATGAACAAGCCTTAATTTAACATACCTCAATGGTACCTCAAAGCATGGGCCTTGGAACCCTAATGCAAATTACTACCAAAGTTAGAAGTTAGATTCTATTGTTTTTGTTTGTTTAAATTAAAGGATAATAGGCAGAATAATTAATGATACCTGTTTGATGCACTCTACAATGTTATGCTGTAGATCAACATTGAGTTCCTTGATCCTTGTGATAAACAGTTCCTTATTGGGACACTGTACAGCCGCACCAAGAAGAAGCAGTATCAACAGTTTCATGGTTTCCAGCCCCTCCCTTGATTCAGGTGACTTACCCAAGCATATACACTCTGGTACCACCAGCAGTGTCATACCCAGTTCTTCTTCATACAAGCTCTTCACATTTTTGATGATGGCATCAAAGTTTTTCACTCTACCTAATATCAGGGCTTGGTCTTCTAATCCAGCTAGTTTTGTGATGTGACATGATGGTTCTGGGTCTATCTGGAGGTAGACTTGATGCAGAATGTCTCCATTGAACAGTGATGAGTACTCTGTGATAGCGTCTGGATTTGGTATACATGATTTTATCTGCAAAGTATAAATTAAATTTACTCAAAATCTTGATTTTAAGCAGTTGTAACTTAAAACATATTCTGTTATATTCAAAAGTACTGTGCCTATAGCATTATTTTCAGATGAAATTGATCCACAATCAAAATGAAAGTTCATTTCATTAGGTTTATGATCAATTATGTGGTATAGGGCTCATCAAGACATTTTGTAAAGAATTTCTCTTTGTTAATATGTGTATTCTTTTTGCAATGGTAGCACACACCGACAATAGATCAATGAACATGTGTGGGAACTTAGTGAAATGTAGTACACAGATATTGTACAGAACTCTCTTTTATAATAGCACCTTGATATCTTTACTTACCTACTTATTAGAATCTTAAAAAAAAAAACATTTTCATAAAATAATAAAATTCGTGTTTATCTCTTTTTTAGACTACAAAACAATGCAATCATGAATTCAAGCTTTTCAGAATATTTCAAATAATGTTGAACTCATGTTTTGTTGATAGGTCTATTTTTACCACAAACATTTACAAGTCTATTTTTTACTTTCAGTTTTTGGGTCTTTGTAATCACTATAAATTTGGTAACAGCTGGATGGATACAGTTCTAAAACAATGGATACCCCTTAATAATTTTTAAAGGGATGTAAAGTAAATAAATAGCATAACAACCATCCATTAAAAAACAACTTGATCACTCGAGTATGACAACAGAGACAACGATAACTTTATTATTCTTTCACCAAGACATAGAAATTAATGACTGTAGATTTGTAGAACATGCAGAAATGACAAAATACCACATTCATTCATACGGAACGGCTGGTTAATTCCATCTCACGCTTCATTTTTACGCGCACAGTAATAAATCAGAGGTATGAATCGTTGTGCACTCACCCACGAAACTAGAGGCCCGTTCAAGAACTCGTCGATTTCGGTACCAGACGCGGCCATCCTTGCCATGCGTTAGGATGAACGGAACCTACTCCTTTGTGTTTGTCCGGCACGCATTGCATCGAAGCAGTGCTCAGTGTTAATACAAGCAGCAATTTCACTTATCATCTGCAGTAAATGAGAAAAATCCGTACTACTGTAGACTGTACCACTTGTCTAAAAAATCAAGTTGACATTTGTTAAATTGTTAATTGAGTGACGTTCCATTCGGCCATCGCAACCACAGTTAGTTAAAATGTCGTGTTACCTGATATTTGTTTAGTCGATTTTTTGTAATTTTGACCATGATTCGTAATTATTATAATGGTACAGATAAATAAGATAAAGCCTTTAGAATAAATGGTTTTAATCAGCAAAATACAAAGAAAAAGCTTACAGTCGTATTGACAGAATGACAACATCAAAACTAACAGTTTTATTTTAAAAACCATAGAAACTCCAACGAGTTTCTATATCACCAGTATCACCACAGGTACTGAAGAAGACCATCGGTCGGATCGGTCCTACAGCAGTTTCAGCTTCACACTTTCAGCACTTGCCACAAACTACGTTCCTCTAAAAACGCTCAAACAAACGCGTAAACGTGCGGAGTAAAAACTTGCGCAAGGTTTATAAACCGATTACCGACCATAGAGCCCATACTATAATATAATACTAATACTGTAATACTAACTGAACTACTACTACTGTACTAATACTGTAATACAAACTGAACTACTACTACTACTGTAATATATTATTACTCTCAGTTTATAGTAGTTTTGGCCTGAGTTTGTGACCGGTAAAAGGTTTTAATGACTGGCTGAACTGAAACTGTATACTTGCTGTTTCCGAGATTCCCCTAAATAAACAACATATCAATCACACTTGAAGTTTGTCAACAAACAACAGTCAGTCAACAATTTTATTGTCTGTCAGTCTGACGTTAGTTGCGTCAAACGTGTGTCAATAAAGTTCGTCGTCTATGTACTACTGAGCTGTGCAATTATTGGGAATAGTCTAAAAAGAAATTATAATAAATTTCACCTGATGTCCCATACATATTTAGTATAAATATAGGGCAGAAATTCCAAAACCATGTTCAATAAAACATCTAGCAAAGTGAAATTTCAGGATCAACAGTTGGACGACTATGTTCTCGAGGTAAAACGATATCAATTTATTCGGTTTGGTCTAGTATTTAAGGTTTCGTTTGTTAAATATATGGAATACGTAACTGTTTCAAAAATTTATTGATTTAGCTTCGTAGTAACAAAATACTTCTTTCAGAACTCAGTCTTGAAAAGTAAGTTGCAGAGTAAGATAGAAGCTCTAACCATTATGAGTAGGGAGTTGGACAAATGCAGCATGGAAAGAGACAGGTTCAAAGTATTGGTAGAGCAGCTAATATGCAAGAAGACAGTTCCTATGAAATCAAGTCCAGGTGCTAACAATGTTGCTTACAGACTAACACCCACTAACACTATTAGCGGTGGAGAGATGCTTGCTAAGACGCAGGACCATAACAATATGCTGAAATTAGAGGTAATCTTATATCAAAGTATACCTACATAATTATGTGTATGCCTACTGCTTTTTTTGTTTGTTCATAACTAACATTATATTTGTTTGTAAGTGTTTCCCTGGATCTTACTATGATAAATGTAATGTAATCACCATTCCTGGAAAACATAGTGGCTGTTTTCGTAGTAATAGTCCAAAACCATTTATAGAAAAAAAAAAATTTTATACTGGTGGTAATTGTTCCCTCAATTTAGGTGGAAGCTCTCAGAAGTAAATTAGAGGAAGCTACAGGGGATATCATAGCACTAAAGAAACAGTTGCAGAAAAGAGAAAGTCTCACTGATGAAGTCAATGGAAGCAAAAAGAATTCTACTATATTCAGCTATTCCCACCAAGACTATGAGCTATTGGTGAATGAACTTGAAAAAAATCAGAAAAAGGTAAGTGAAATTGCAGTAGTGTGGCTAGGCTATAGGAAAGACTGGAACCAATATCTCAAAAAAAGATAATAATTTTTTCACCCTGTTTTTTGGGTCATTATATCACAACATATTTAATTTGTTTGCAAAAAGCGGAATATGGTCTGTTCATACTGTGTAAAAACTGTATTATTTGCAAATCAATAATTCTTTTGTCTGGAAAGTTCACACAGATTTTACAGGGCAGGGTAAATTTTTTAAATTACAGTTTTGTTCTGTTTCTTCCAAAAACTCTTAAACTTAATCTTATTTTCTTTCAGTATCAACAAATCCAATTAGATTATAGAGCAACACTAGATGAAAAAGAAGAATTGGTTTCTGACAGAGATTACTATAAGAACAAAGTCCAGAGGTTGAGCCATCAGATCAGTTATATTCTTTCTACTAGAGCCAAACTTCAAGATAGTAATGAGATTGATCCACCTAAGCCTATAGTAGATATTGATGCTCTAGTCACTGAAAATAAGTACTTGCATGAAAGAATAACCCAGCTACAAGTGGAAAAAGAAATTGTCAAAAGAACATTGACAAAATATAAGGTTTATACTATGCTTTTAACATTGTTTGTTAGTTTTTCAGTTTGTACACATGGCGACACATCAAGCTATACTTTTCCAGTGTAACATGGCATTGCTATCGATTTCTAATACAATGAAAGATCCTAACACTGGTTTTATATACCTTGATTGGTTGCCATGAATACAGGAAGTAAAAATAGATAAGCATGCAAATTTTATTGTTTTTCAGACATTGCTTGACAACAGAAATAAAAACTACTCTACCTACATGAAGAAAGGCTTTGCAGATGTCATGACACAAAAGCAAGGTATGATAAATTGCAAAACATGAAGTTCGGGTTTGATTGTAGTGGACAATACATTTAAATCACTATAAAATGATTTATTAATTTGACTTGACCGTTATTCGAAGCTTATTAAATTGGTTGGGAGACTCGCTATGCGAGACTCGTCATTTTGATTTCATTGGCGTCTTGTTTTCCGCCGCGATCGGTCGTGTCGTGCTGAACTGCCGACACCTAGCTGCCTTAAAATATTATTATTAAAAAGTGTAAAGTGTACAAGTGAAAAATAATCAAAACGGTTTTTATTCGAATTAAAAAAGTGAACAAAGTTTAATCTTTCGATATTCAGTATGGAAAATTCGTGTGATAATGCCGATAGGGCGGATAGTGATGTTCTTCCAGGACCTTCCTTGCCGCAGAAGTGGAGAGCTCGATCGAGTAGTTCTAGTACCTCGAGATCCAGTAGCTCGAATTCCAGTAGTAGCTTCTCGTCTAGCGGAGACAACCCAAAGAGAAGTCGCCGCAACAAGAAAAAGGGGGGCAAACGCAAGCGTCGTTCCAAACGTAAGGTTCGGAAATTAGCTAAGGAGGTGTGTAGCCTTTTGAAACAAAGCTGAAGGAGCCTGCGATGCCTAAGACTTCCGAGAATTATTTAAAGTTGCTATGTGATTTGCAACATTTAGATAAAAGTGACTTGAATGAAATTAGGTATTCTGAGACCCAAAAATTGTACAATCACTCGCCGGGTTATATTAAGGTATATGAGTCCCCTCGTCACCTCGTGTATGCTGATAAGGCTTTCGCAGCCTTGTTGTGCTCAAACAAAGGGAGGTTTTGCAAGGAACCCTTCAAGAGCTGTTACTATGGGCAAGGAATAGTGACTCACTAAATTCTGACACTTTTCTTCAAAAGGTAAACGACCTTTTTTCCACAGGGGACTTTAGTAAGTGTTCTTCAGACTTATTACAGATCGTTTGTGGTCATCGTGCTGAGATTCTCCAAATGAGGAGAGACTGTGTTATTAAACAGGCAAAGGACCCCTTGATGCAGGCCAGCTTAAAGAAAATTCCGCCAACATGTACCAACCTGTTCAACACAGAAAAGTTTACGGCTGCTGTAGAAAAAGCTGGCGGAGTAATAAAATGTTTTTGGGCATTGCAAAAGGCTACTACGTCTTCTGCCTCGCAGGTGGATGCAAAAAAGTTTCGTGGCCCCTCGCAGGGACAAAAGCCTTACAATAAGTCCTCGCAGGGCTTTGCTCATACAGTTCAGGCTTGCCAGCACAGTAATGCGCATTCGCAATGTGCTAGCAGTAACCCACCTACGCAAGGTGGTTGCAGCAGCGGTAACCCACCTCCGCAAGGTGGCTGTAACGCTCATGGTCATGCTGCTCAATATAATTCGGTCGCACCGAATAATCGCAATAGCTTTCGGGGCCGACCGAAGGCTCGGCAAAATAATCAGCCAAGGTACGGCCGAAGACGCGCGCCTCCCCAGCAGAATAACGACAACAAACGACGCAAGTATTGACTCGTTCAAAGCGGGCCGTCTCCTACAGTTTCGAGACCAATGGGAACAAATGAATGCCCCAAATTACATTTTAAAAATAATAACAGGGTATCGCATACCCTTTTGCCAGAAGCCACCGCTTGTTCACCCAAGCGTTGTCGGAACCAACATAGATGTTCCAGAATCCGCCGTAATTACATCTATCATAAACAAAATGATAGAACAGGGAGTTCTAGGACGAGCTATTGTTTCGCCAAGCTTCCTGTCATCGATGTTTCTTGTCCCCAAAGGCGACGGCTCAACTCGACCAATATTCAATTTAAAAGCACTGAATTCTTACATCATAACGGATCGATTCAAGCTGATAAATGCATATCGCATCCCCGATTTCCTGCAACCACAGGATTGGCTATGCAAAATCGACCTCTCGCAGGCATATTTTCATTTACCTGTGGCTCGCAGCCACAGAAGGTTTCTGCGCTTAATTTATCGCAACGAATTGCTAGAAATGACCTGCTTACCTTTTGGCCTGAGCACAGCGCCCAAGACCTTTGCTGCGCTTACAAATTGGATAGCCCAGACACTCGGGCAACGAGGTGTCAGGATAATAGTCTATCTCGACGATTTTTTGATCGCTCACCAGGACGAAGGCAAGCTTCGGAGTCATGTGAAAATTGTGCTCGACACTCTGGAAACGTTGGGTTGGCTGATCAATTACAAAAAGTCGATAATCACACCGTCGAAAAGCCTAGTATTTCTAGGAATTCATTGGGACCCATGGACGAATCGAAAGCGCCTTCCCGAGGAAAAAATTCCCGGACTTGCAGGCAAAATCTGCCATTTGCTGTGGAAACAACGTACAACGCCCAGGGAGCTCCAGAGCCTAGTTGGTCTACTCAATTTTGCCAGCTTTGCAGTTCCGAAAGGAAGACTCAACTTTCGAGCCCTTCTATACCTACTGAACGAAATCTTGAAATCGGAGCACAGGCTACTACACACCTTACCTCGTACTGCCATAAACAATCTGATATGGTGGCGCCAGAATTGTCATCTTCCGTCGGCCATACACATGCCGCCTCCCTCTCATTTCCTCACAACAGATGCGTCAGACATCGCTTGGGGAGCTCGCCTGGACAATCTCTCACTCTCGGGTCTGTGGTCAGAAGCCGAGAGAGATCTTCATTGCAACCAAAAGGAAATGTTAGCAATCCTAAAAGTTTTTGAAGATCATTGTCAGCTCCTGAGACAAGACGGTTTTGATTCAGAGCGACAACAAATCGGTAGTCGCATATCTCCGTCACGAGGGCGGCACCAAGTCGGCTCCTCTCTTGGACTTAACTAACAAAGTTTTCCAAATAATGGAGGACTATCAAATTCACATGAACATCTTCTACATACCAGGTATATACAACGGCCACGCGGATCACTTGTCGAGGTTTCGCGTAACCCCAGAGTGGCATCTGTCGGCAGAATGCACGAACAAAATATTCTCCAAATGGACCGCCGCTGATCGACCTATTTGCGTCCAACCGAGCCCATGTAGTGACGAATTCCGTGTCCTTAGACCAAAACGACGACCAAGCTCTGTTTCACGACGCGTTCTCCCAGATGTGGAATTACAACCTAGCGTGGGTGTTCCCTCCACCTTTTCTGATTCCCAAGGTCCTAGGTTATCTCAATCAAGCACAGGGAACGTACCTAATAGTAGTTCCACGATGGGAACCAGTTTTTTGGCGCCCCGACGTCAAATTGCGTGCCCTAGCAGCCCCATTTACGCTATATCACCTAGACAAAGTCCTGATCGACACGACAACAGGACTGCCACCACCGAACGTCCACGACATGACTCTGGAAGTGTGGAAATGTGGGGGTGGTCTGGGATGCTAACAACCTGGAACAGTAGTCAATTAGGACTTCTTGAAAAGTCATGGCGTCCCTCAACACGTAAAGTTTATAGCTATAAGTTGCTTGGAAGAGATGGCTAGTTTGGTGCGAAACGCACCAGGTTAACTCTTCAACTCCAATAGCAAGCGATTTGGCTAGATTTTTATCTGATCTCCATTTAATTAATAATTTATCGTACAATACCATTTTGTTGCACAAATCTGTGGTCGCAACCCTCTGCAACCCAGAATCATCCGGCCAGTTAAGCTCAAATGTCTTGGTAAAACATATTCTAAAATCTATAGCGTTACATAAACCGGTCACCCATGTCAAGCCCCCGGTTTGGAACATAAATGACCTCGCTAGTTTCCTAGAGGGTAAGCGCATTAATGAAAATAATATTTTTCAAGTGCAGAGATATACATTCAGTCAAAAAAGTATCGGGAATGGATGATTTGTTTATGGTTCCAAATTTTTTTTTGTTTTTTTTTTGTTGTTGTTAGATTGGCACAACTGTTTTCCATTTTGGCGCGGAGTTTGAGTTAGGTACATCTGTTAATTAGATTAAATACAGTACTGATTTTAGTTATATCATATCTAGTGTGTATTGCGAATTTCTTAATGGACAAAAATATCGGACAAAAAGTTTGTCTTAAATTTTGCATCGCCAATGGAATTTCGAGTTCGGAGTCTCTGAAAATGTTACAGAAGGCTTACAGTGAATCGACTTTATCAAAAACACGCGCTTATGAGTGGTACAAAGCGTTCAAAAGCAGTCAAGGTGTGATGGAAGATTTGCCTCGTTCTGGTAGGCCATCAACGTCTGCAACTGAAGTTAACATCGCAAAAGTGAAGGAAATAGTGACTGACAATCTTGCCGGAAGGTCAAACGGTAAATAAAAAATATTATTCGGACGTTATGCAGCGTTTAAGAGAGCAAATTAGATAAAAGGGCCAGATTTGTGGAAAGAAAATTCTTGGATTTTGCACCACGATAATGCGCCTTCGCACAGTTGTGAACGATTTTTTGACCAAAACTCAACAAATACCATCGAGCAACCACCTTATTCACCAGATATGGCTCCAGCCGACTTCTTTATTTTTCCTAAACTCAAATTACCACTTCGTGGCACCCGTTTTCATTCAGTAGAAGACATAAAGGAGAATTCGCGGCGAGAACTGAACTCAATTCTGGAATAAGCATTTAAAAAATATTTTTATGATTAGATTATTAGTTGGCGTAAGTGTGTCGGTTCTGAAGGAGCATACTTTGAAGGTGATAAAATAAAGTAAAGTAAGAAGTAATAAGTAGAATAAGTTTTTTCTAATCAAAATGATGTAGTAGAAAAAAAAAGAAAATAAAAAAGTGGCAACACTGCCCGAGTGACATGTCAAAATTTTGTTCCGTATTTTAAAATTAAATTTAAATAGTTATTAAGGTAAATTAAGTAACCAATCCGGAAACCATGCCTGTGATGACCCGTAAGGCTACTGCTCAGGATATGGAGCTAAAATTGAGAACGGCCCTCCAAGAACTTAAGGACTCTAAACTCCAATGCCAACAGCTGTTGCAGGAGAGAGAAGACAGTGAGGAGGAGGTCATTAACGTAAATAGCAAAAACTCGAGCTTAAAACGGGAGCTAGTAGACCTACATCAGGAATTCTTGAATGTTGTCAATGAACGGGATCAACTAAGGGCGGTCACGGATGGGTTCAACTCTTGTAGCAACTTGTATGAGGAGGCTTTATGTAAAATTAGGGATCTAGAGAATTAGTCCATGCAAATGTCAAACTTTTAAATTTGAAAAAGGAAAAGGATCATACTCAGGCTTTGGAAACTGAACATTTGTATAATGAATTAGTTAATACAAATTGCAACCCTCATTCCATTATAACAATAGACCTTACAGAGGACTCCTTACTAAAGCATAACTACAGCCATAAAATTAGTCAAAATAAAATTAAGAAATATGCACGATTAAATAGAATCATTAAAAAATTTAATAAATATAAGAAACAACAAAAACACCATTCCAAAAATATTCAATTAAGGAAAGAACGTGTTTCTCTAGTTAATAAATTAAATAACTATCAGATTAAATTGGAAGATAGTATAAATATTTATGAAATTGACACTCAGCGCTTACAATCAGAAATACAGGCTCTTAATAAGTCACTAAAATCATTATATAATAAATATGATGGCTCTCAAAATCAAATTAAAGAGCATATTCTTGCTACACATGCATTGGTAGACAAAGTGGACTCGCTGACTCTCAGCAACACTCAGTGTACTTGTCAGAGGGAATCCAGCAATGATGCCTTTCAGTTTGAGGCGGAGGACCCGTCCCTAGCTGTGAGTACTCAGGACTGTATTTCCACCCAATATACAATACCTGACTTAGGTAATTTTGTCTCACCAAATAGTCTTGGTTCTAATCTTTCAGTTATGTTCTCTGATAGTATAGGTAGAGGGTTAGGGAAATTAATCAGTAATAACCTGAGTTATTGTACCCAAAATTATTGCATGCCAGGGTCAACCTACAAACAGATTATGGCATCAGTAACAAAGACTGTTTGTGATCCTAGTACCACCATTACTATATGTGTTGGTAATAGTTCCAAGATTAAAAAGGAAGACATCACTGACTGTGTTTCAGAGTTGTTGAAGTTAAATTGTAATAAAATAATATTGTGTGCTTTTCCATTTTTTGAAAATAACTATATACATATGTTAAATAACCATGTACATTTTTTAGTAGGTCACAATAGTGACAGACTTATATATCTGGATATCAACACTATTGTTGGTAAACTGAAGTCGACACGGGGTAAGGTGTATCTACCTATTAGATGTAGACACAAAATAGCTCAGCTATTAGCTTATAATATTCACACAGACATAAATAGTATGTCTAAGTTTAGTTCTATTATTAACACTGCGACTATTAGTAGTAATACTAATGTACAGGTGACTTTAAATGAATATAGCATTAATGCTATAAATGTTTACAAACATTGTACTGAGGAGGATCCATGTGTCACCGTGGAGAATTCTCAATTAGGGTCTATTAGTATTAGTGATAGGGTCTTGTTGTCTGAGGATGGCACGGGAGTCTCCGGCCTCACTCCAAATATTAATTTAAACTAGAAAATGAGACAACAGGAGGTACGATTAACAATATTGTTAATCCTACCAACGTATGTTCTTGCACTCAATTAGTTAGCAAAAAAGGGCCTCAGCAGAACACTTTAAAATTATTCCACCAAAATATCCAAGGCATTTCTTCCAAATTATTAGAAATTGAATTGTTTTTAGAAAATAGTAAGTTTGACATTATTTGTTTTACTGAACATTGGCTAAAGGATTACCAAATGCTTATCAATTATGAGAACTATATGGTGGGTAGCTGCTTTAACCGTAAAACTATGCTTCGTGGAGGTTCCCTAATATTAATAAAAAATTGTTTTAAATATAAGCAACGTAATGACATAGTAGGTCTCTCGGTTGAACATTGCGTTGAACTGTCCTGTGTTGAGCTAGATAAGCATGTAATTGTGTGTGTGTACAGACCCCCAAACTATCAAAACTTTTCCTTATTTGAATCAATAATGGAAGATGTGATGGCAAAACTTGCAGCCAGTAATAAATCTATAATTATTTGTGGTGATTTTAATATCAATATTTTAGAAGAATGTTCAAATAGCAGTCGCTTATTAAATCTTTTTAAGTCATTTGACTTGACCAACACTTTTAAAGAACCTACTAGAGTCACTCCATCTTCTGCTACTTGTATAGATAATATTTTCTGCGATTGTGATTACTTAGATAAAGCAATAGTAAATTGTCTGCCTTCTGACCATAGCGGACAAACTGTAACCTTTAGGTGTAATACACCCCCATTGCAAAAAGTTCAAATTAAATTTAGACCTATAACTTCTAGCAGAATAAATAGGTATAATATTTCGCTACAGAACAAGTTAAGTGTTATGAGCCTTGATGATATTAATATAGATCAATTGTATGATCGTTTCTTTTCAATAGTTCACACGGAATTCAATAAAACTTTTGAAAAGAAGACAAAAAGTATTTGCCCTAAATTCATATTTAGTGATTGGGCAACTAGAGGTATCAGAAAAAGTAGGGAAAGACTATTTGAGCTTTACGGCCTTAAGCCTTTTATAAACACTGAAACTTTTAACAAGTATGTTGCTAAGTATTCAAAAATTTTTAGAAATACGTGCAAGGTTGCTAAAGCACTGCACATTAGCAACAAGATCAAAACAGCAGAAAATAAAATAAAGACAGTTTGGAAAGTTATAAATAACGAGACTAACAAGAAGAAAATACGTAACACTAGCTACACATTAGATACAGCGTGTGGTCCTAAAAGCTCAAATCAGGAAGTAGCTCAAGAATTTGTAAATTTCTTTACCGATATACCACTAAACGGAACGGAGGCTCTTATTTCCTCACCTGAACTCTCAATTGGCTTATTAAAGGCGAATGTGTCTGGCTGCCTGGCTGAATTTAAATTTAAACACATTAACCCTATGCAAGTTATTAAAACTTTCCGGCAAATAAAAATCAAACTAACCGAAGATCTATGGGGAATGTCTGTCAAAGTTTGTACATCCATACTTGAGACTATAGCCCCTTACTTAGCTTTAATTTTTAATTTATGTGTAGACCAAGGAGTTTTCCCTGATTTAATGAAATACAGTAAAGTCATACCTCTTTTCAAATCCGGAGACAGTAAAGATACTAATAATTATAGACCTGTATCCGTGTTACCAGTTTTTAGCAAGGTTTTCGAAAAAGTAATGCTTAATCAAATGCTCTATCATTTTAACACCAACAGAATCTTCAGGCTTCACCAAGGGACGTTGTACAACTGATGCCGGTGTAACCTTATTAAAGCACATATTTACTGCGTGGGAAGAGTCTCAAGACGCCATAGGAATTTTTTGTGACCTCTCCAAAGCGTTTGATTGCGTAAATCACGACACATTACTTTTGAAACTTAAGCATTACGGACTGGGTAAACTTGCACTTAGTTTGGTAAAATCTTATTTGAATGATAGACAACAACATGTTCAAATAAATGGTGTTAATTCACAGGGTTTAAAAGTAAAAATGGGGGTTCCACAAGGCTCAATATTGGGTCCTTTTCTCTTTCTAGTATATATAAATGATCTTCCCTATTTACTGAAAAACCAACCGCAAAATATGGTGTTATTTGCTGATGACACTTCCCTAATTTTTAAGATAAATAGGCGGGCCCAAAATCTAGATGACGTGAATAATGCCCTACTTCAGGTCCAAAATTGGTTCACAGCAAACAATTTGGTATTAAATGAAAAAAAAACCAAATGCATAAGATTTGCTTTACCGAATGTTAAAAGTAGTGATTGTGATATAATATTGAATAAAGAGAAACTTGAATTCGTAGATAAAACGGTTTTCCTGGGGATTACGCTTTATTCAAGGCTACAATGGGGTTCTCATTTGACTTCTCTTGCGGGGCGGCTAAGTTCAGCAGCCTATGCCATTAGAAAAATCCGTCAGTATACTGATGTAGATACCGCTAGACTGGTTTATTTTAGTTACTTTCATAGTATAATGTCTTATGGCATTTTACTGTGGGGACGGGCTGCAGATATTGAGTCTATATTTATCCTGCAGAAAAGAGCCATCAGGGCCATATGTAATCTTCGTAAGCGCGATTCTCTAAGGGAACTGTTTAAGGATATTGGCATCATGACGGTACATTGTCAATACATCTACGAAAACATAATGTACGTCAGAAAAAATCTGCACCTTTTTGGTAAAAGGGGTGACAGACATAATTACAGTACTAGAAATAGGGACCAACTAGTTCAGCCAGGTTTCCGACTCGCTAAAGTAGACTCATCTTTCATGGGGTACTGTTTGAGATGCTATAATATAATTCCACAAAGTATTCTTGAACTGAATGAGACAAAATTTAAAACATGCATTAAACGCAAGCATATTACAAGCGCGCATAAATTGATAGCATTAAAATGTATTGTTGGAGCTGCTGAAGATTGTACAACTATCTTTGCATTGTATAGATTCAATCTCCTTAGTATTATATAAATGCATAGCCCATATTGTGTGAGTACTGTGTACTAGAAAGCTATCATTCACTGGAAACCTACGTTTTTTCTTGACTTGAATGTGCCCTGGCGGTTTAGAGTATGTCATGCTCACTCAAATCGGAGTCATAAATAATAAAGTCGGATCATTTAGTTCCCTTCAAAATGGTTGAGTTGAATGGTGCTGATCCATGCGTCATGTCCGTGAACGGGCGGTCAGTTCTGACTGGTCATCTCTTAGTTGCCATGGCTTATTTGAATGAATTATTTTGAATTGTATTTTTTTTTGTTTGTGTGTTTTTGCTGTGGACACTTTTAACGTGCACATCTTGCTACATTGTTCTCACATAATATACCATCTCAACATGAATGATGTAACCAAGATTTTGTAACAATATTCTGATTTAAAAGAGTGTCCATGGAGTTTCTTGCCCGTTCTTCTCCATAGAGATCTACGCTAGGGAATGGGCAACTACAGTACTTTCACAGTTTTTATGTCTTGTGACTGGGACTGTAGCTACATTTAATTTTCATCTTTGTTTCGACAATTCAAAAGTGCCTGTAACTGGCTTACTTGAAATAAATGCTTTGATTTTGATTTTTTTGATTGTGTAGTGTTTTGGCCGGTTTTCGGATCGAAAACTGATTCCGTAGATTATAGACAATCTGGTTGGAGGTTAATTTCTAATGTAGGTATCAAAAAGTTAGACCCGGTCTACTGGGCTAAGCATACGATCTCGCTTCTTGAGAATCGTAGAAATGCTGCAAATTGTAGTAATTTGTTTATTAACATTAGAAGTCAACCTAAACCTGCATCGAAAACCCTAATTGCAGGCTGGATCAAGTCCCTATTAGTAGAAGCCGGTATTAAGGCATCTCCTGGGAGTTTTAGGTCAGCTGTGGCCTCAAAAAATTGGGTCGATAATTTTATTATCCCCTTGAGGAGATTCTTCCTAGGGGTAACTGGCGATCGCAAAATACTTTTTGCAAATTTTATAAACGTGAGGTTAGATCCACTTTAAACCGTCTCTCTGTAACAGATTTATTTAATCCAGTTGATTAGAAGTTATGTATTTTAGTTCCCGTTATTATTACCTAAGAGGTGTTTTTGTTTCAAACAAAAACACCTATTAATTACACCCTTTTTTATTAATGCCTACGTCGATCATATTTGATCGAAAAATGTCTACATCTTAGTATTTAATCTATGTGTATGCATTTTTGACACTTACTGTTTTACTACATCATACCTACATTACATATTAGTAATGGTCATTTAATAACTCACATTGGCGTCTTCGTCACTTCCACCAGGCGATAACAAACACGTCTCAATTAAATAAGCTTCGAATAACGGTCAAGTCAAATTAATAGAAGTGTTTTACCTTACAATAAAACGCATATTAATTTACTTACCTTATTCGAAGCATAAGAACAAGCTCTGCCTGGTAATTAGACTCAATGAAATCAAAATGACGAGTCTCGCATAGCGAGCCTCCCAACCACTGCCAAGCGGAAGTGACGTGCTAGAAAGAGATATACAAAAGTAAAAGGCGGGAAACGTAGGGCCTATCTCAATTAAATAAGCTTCGAATAAGGTAAGTAAATTAATATGCGTTTTATTGTAAGGTAAAACGCTTCTATTGTGTGCGCTTCTAATCAACTGTTTTATAATGATATTACTCGTATTTTGTTTATTGTGATATTTGTTTATACCTTTATAGTGAGGGAGTTTCTGGACAACATTAATTCGAAAGCGGGTTTGAAACAAGGATCTGCAGCTGAATTGAAATCTCTATGTCTTGGCCTATTTGAAGCCCTTAATGATAAGTCGGTCGCCCTACAACACCAACGGAAGACGAATCAGTATGTATTATACAGATATCATCATAACATCACGCGGAATTCCCGAAGGGCTAGGCTGAGGTGTACCTAACAAATACACCCACATTTCACCAGTTATGTTTAAGTCCCATATCATTTGCGAGCCTATTGCCATCAACCGGGCACGAATCCCGTCTCTGCTGCTGGGACTGAGAAATTCCTGATAAAAATACCTAAGAACACTGCCTGACCCGGGAATCGAACCCAGGACCTCAGGCTCAGCAGTGGCGACCAACGAGGCAGTCAAATATACACACACTACGAGAAAAATATGATATTATTATATTACAAATATTTTAGTAATATGTAATGTGCAAAAATTTTACTAATTACAACAATACAGTTATAAAGTATTGTTATCAATCATCCCATATCTAATGCTGTTAAATATCCGGCCTGAAAGAATTATCTCTAGTGTTTGGGATACAGCCATGTACAGATAAGGAGACCTTGATAAATTAATTGTGAAACTAAACTAAATCCTTATTTACAGGATTCTAGCCAACAGAATAACAGAACTAGAGAAAACATTAGAAAGCTGGTGCAATGGCCAGAAATACATTCCAATATTTCCTTCCCAAATGTTATTAGATGAGTTTTTCACCGACTCTGGGTCTGTGAAGTCAAATGACTCGAAAGAACAACAGCTGAAGTCTCATGAGAACTCAGAAAATAATAGAAGCAAATATTCTGATAGTGAAGATGACATGAACAAAGAGAACAGTGATGGATCATCAACAGATATGAAAGCATATGAAGATGATGATGATGAAGTGTCAAATGGTGAACACAAGAGCATGTCCAAAACGGTTTTACCTAAAGACTTGCAAGTATTAGTGAAGGAAGCTCTTGCTGAACTAAAACCTGCTGAATGATCTAATCTAAATGAATATACTCGTCAATGGCTGCTTGAAAACAATGATCTGACAAGTGTTAGGTACTTAATTAGTTTCGTATTTCGTTATTTGTGGTAGTCTTCTACCAAAGAAACATTCCATAAATACAATTCTAGTCTATTCAAAGCAATTATCTAGTCTATGTATGTTTAAAAATGTTATTGCAATTTTACGTTGAATTATATACTTAATTATATTATACAAATCTTGATGCGTATCTTCTTATTTTTGGTGAAAAGGAAAGCCATTTAGTTGGTTCACAAAAATAATTTATTAACATTATTTCATATCTAGCTCCATTTTAAAAGCTCTTTCTATATGAAATATCAAAATTACTATCATAATTTATTATTTTTCTTGTTAAGTCAAGAGTTTTTACTCAAATTCATAAATGTTTAATGATAATTCTGTTACACACAAGTAAACAAAAGCATCTCATTTAAAAATAGTATAGTATGTATAATTACTTCTAAAAATACATGGCCAATAATATAAATAGGCTTATTGTAAGCATCGAAAATGTAACATGAACACAAAATGTAACTTGCATTTTAATAATATGTAGAAGATTTAAAGTAAAACACATTAAACACATGCTTAAGTCATAAAGCATCACACAACCTCTCAGAGGAACATGTGTGGTTTAACAGTTTTATAAACACGTGTTTGATAGCTCTTTTCTTTAACATTCTTATATATTTTATTTTTACCAAGCGCAAGTCTTGGGCTACAGGGCCAAAGTTAGAGGGTAGAATCTCGTTCATAGTGGTAGAATTAAGATAATAACCACATAGGTTCGATATATACCTACAAAACCTTAAATAATAATCAATAGGGAAATTAAAAAAAATAGGAATATCTTACAATTCAGTGTTTAAAAACTAACTTAGATATATTTAGGTGATAAAACAATTATCGATATAATTATTGTATGTATTGTCGTTTAGATTATCGACTGATATAATTTGGAATCCATTTATTTCTCATGTAACCACAATCAATATGACAAATTATATTATACAACATATTAATTATTAGCAAAATCGCCTTTTATCGATATGATCAACTTATTATTTAAAGGATCATCCACCTACACTTCATTTAAACAATAAGATACTTATACTAATCAAAGACATACCTGATAAAAATGCAGATGTTTAATACAGTAATTATAATTTATAACATAATCGAAATATTCTATCTTTAGCCATTTAATCTAATCTAAAACATAGACGTCGACTAGGCTTAAATCATGTAAGAAGTACATAAATATAATGTCATAAAAAAGTAAACCAGTCACAGTTTAACTATGAACTGTTCCTGAAAATTATCACATTTAATTTCAAAATATAAATTATTGGCTCAATAGTGCGCTTTAGACAATAGCTAGATTTTTGGAATTTAGACAGAATGAAGTCAGGGATACCTATTAAGTGCTAGATTTTAAGGGCACGTGAAGATGATCTATCCATAAATAGTTGGGGTATTTCGGGCGTCAGGAAATTCGGGCTGAGATTCCCGAAAAGGATTAATTGTATAGGTACATTTGTTTAACTTGTTATATCATATGACTGGGCTCTAGGTTTTCCTTCTCGACATAGTTTTGAAGTATATCCTGACGAAAAATAACAATGATGCTAACCGTCCGGAGCACAGATAAACTCGGAACTATGAGGATAGAGCTTCAAAAACACAGCCGATTCTCGCGCCATAGGAGTGAATAATATCAGTCAATATTTTCAAGAAATGCTAGTATAATGCTCAAGGGCTGCCGCAGTGTGGTGGTGTACGGCCGAGTTGTCGCTTCTCTGTCGCGCGGCTAAAACTAGTCGAGACAGAAGTGGACGATGGTCCCTTTCTGAATATCGCTCGTACGACTCTAACCCTTCCTGTAGCTTTAGAATTAGGCTGTCGTAGTTCTTTCTGACTACTTCTAGAATCTGTAAAATAATTATAATATCGCTAATTAGGTTCTCAACTCTAACATCACAAGCACAATCGCACATTTGTTTGGCGCCAGCTAACAATGTTGGCGCCCAACAGGCTGTCTGTTGGGTGCCAATATGGTATCGATTATTACAATGAATAATTGGTTGAAATGGACAAAAACGAACCTGATCCTCAGTAGGCGTGGATAGATTTTGCGACGCCAACCAGGCTTCTATTTTAGGTGAAAAGTGTTGGATGATAGCGCGTACGTTGACCAAACAGTTAGCTAGCCGCAACGCCTCCGCTTTGAATTCGCCATCACTGGTTGAATAGCGTAACGCTGTAACATTTTAAAATTAATTATAAAAACCCATTATACTTACGTATAAATTATTTCAATGCTGTCAAACTCAAACTGAAAGCATTTATTTCAATTAGACCATTACGGCACTTTTGAATGCCAAAATTACAAATAAAAAACAAAGCTACAGTCCCAGTCACAAGGCATTATAACTTGAGAAAGTACTATAGTTGCCCATTCAGAAGAATAACGAGAGAAGAACGGGCAAGAAACTCCATGGACACTCTTTTGAATCAAAATATTGTTACAAAATCTTGGTTACATCATTAATTTTGAAATTATACATATATGTGAGAACGATGTAGAAAGACGTTCACATTAAGAGCGTCCAGAGTAGAAAAAGACAACAATTTAACAACAAACGAATTAAAATGAACCCTGGCAGCCAAGAGATGACCAGTCCCAACTGACAGCGCCCGCTCACGAACATGAAGCGCGCATCGGCGCCATTCAACTCAACCATATTGAAGGGAATTAAATGACCCAACACACCCGCCACCATCAGCGAGACATTTGAGTGAGCATGACATTCTCTCAGCCACCAAGGCATTTTCAAGTCAATGAAAGATAACTAAATGTAAATGGTGGCTGAACAATACAAAGTACTCACACATGTGCTATGCAATTATATAATACTAAGAACTGGAATCTACACAATGCAAGTAGGTATATTTTTACAATCTTCTGCCGCTTCCACAATACATCAACATGGGAATCAATTCTTCTTCTTCTTCTTTGCGTGTCGATAGACTCAAATAATGCCCGACCAGTACAATCAATTTAGTTAGCCCTTATAGTTGTGGAGCAGGACCAGCATTTAGCCAAGCATTTTTATCATCAATGTAATCCCCCAACTTATATTAATATGCTTGCCTACATAGTGTGCGTTTTGTACAGGATTTAAATTTCGTCTCGTTCAGTTGAATGATGTGGGGAGGTATTTTATTGTAACATTTCAAACTACCCCATGAAAGATGAATCTACTTTAGCAAGCCTGAAACCTGGCTGAACTAGTTGGTCCCTATTTCTAGTGTTATAGTGGTGTCTGTCACCTCTTCTACTGAATAAATGTCGATTTTTCCTAACGTACATGATGTTTTCATAGATGTATTGACAAGGTACTGTCATGATATTAATTTCCTTAAACAGTTCTCTTAGAGAATCGCGTCTACGTAATTCATAAATAGCTCTGATGGCTCTTTTCTGCAGAATAAATATAGACTCGATGTCTGCAGCCCGTCCCCATAGTAAAATACCGTATGACATAATACTATGAAAATAACTAAAATAGACTAGCCTCGCGGTATCAATATCAGTAAATTGACGGATTTTTCTAACAGCATATGCTGCTGAGCTCAGCCGTCCTGCAAGAGATGATAAATGAGGACCCCATTGTAACCTTGAATCGAGCGTGATTCCCAAGAAAACCGTTTTATCGACAAATTCTAGTTTCTCTTGATTCAATATTATGTCATAATCACTACTTTTGACATTTGGTAGAGCAAATCTAATGCACTTAGTTTTTTTCCCATTTAGTACTAAATTATTGGCGGTAAATCAATTGTGGACCTGCAGTAGGGCGTTATTTACGTCGTCAAGATTAGTGGCACGTCTGTTTATCCTAAATATTAAAGAAGTATCGTCAGCAAACAACACCATATGCGGATGGTTGTTAAATAAATGGGGTAGGTCATTAATATACACTAAAAAGAGGAAGGGACCCCATATCGAACCTTGTGGTACTTTTCTCGCACTGCCTTTTAGTAAAAGATAGCAATAACCTAAAAAGTTTAGTTTGTGCACAATAGAATCGACACCAATATTGATAAACTTACCCATATAGAAGAGATTATCAAATACTTGATGCATTCGAATCAGCTCATAATACAGTTGGTCATAAGACGCAGGCGTTGGCAGGAACGTATCGCCAAATGTAATGAAAAGATTGAAAATGTTCACGACCTAGAAGCAGAACGCATAAAACAATTATCTTGTTTCTATAAAATTTAAAACGGATAGTATAGATAACGAAACTAACGAGCGCACGGAATGTGACTTTTATGCCATTGTTTTAAGATACAAATTGGAATGTAATAATAAAGAAAAACTCTGACTTGGGAATTTTTATGCGCGTTCGTCAAATGCAACGTCTGTAATGCAGTAATGCTATACACACCTGTTGGGCCATGATGAAAATATTATGCCTCCTGAGCAAAGTGCTCTCATTAGTTACTAAGAACTTCAACAGCGCAATGAGTGCGGCCCATAAAGGTCGCCAGTCTCTAGCGAGCCTAACGCGACATCGCTTTTGGTAGCTTAGCAACCGTAGCAGGACTCCCACGCATAACTGGTATAGTTCTCCAGGAAACTTTTTCAATAGATGGCACATTATAAACTCGACGAGGAGATCTGTAATGTGTCCGAATAAGATGAATAAGAAATATTGCTAGTTTTCGGGTAATATTATATCATTACTTTTGCATTTTTACCTATCAGAGTCGATGCAAGGGGCTGCGATGGTGGTTCTTCTAGGACTATTTTCCTATGGCGCATTGGGAGCCTATACAACTGCACCTATAATTAGAAAAATATACTTTATGATGTATTTCTGATAATCTCATCAACATCATTTACAAACATTTGTATGCAATGATTTACCTTAAAAGTAAGATTTTGGTCGTGCATAATGGAGTTCGCAAACTGTTCTTCTACTATGCATGTAAGTATTATGAAACATAGGCTGCATTTATTTACGCTGGATTCAGTTCGCGTGTCAGCCATTACAATTGAACTGAAAAATTAAAAAAAAAACGATAACTCAGTGTCTTAAAGATTTGTGTCGACCTTTTAAAACATAATATTAGTAGGTTCAAAACAATTGTGACCTAATTTGTACACTTACCAATATTGGAAGAACGTAACTAGTAGATTTGTTGGTTGTTCGTTGTCAAGGGCTTGTATTTGATTTAAATTAGGAGGAGTCTGAAACAATACAAGGATTTTATTTACCTACACACTATCTGCACAAGCAGTTGCCTATCGTACCTAGAACTTGCGATCAACGTGGAAACGTCAGGCGTCGACATATTAGTTGCATTTTCTGACTACTGTTTAAAAGTCAACTTGACCTTCTAGTTTTGGATCTAGAGCTTAGTTGGTTCTCAAATCTGCGGGTTATTTCCTTTTAGGTTTTTTGACAACTTCTGAGCTAAGAGCTTCCTTATGTGGGTAGGCAACTTCTTATCTTACTTCAGTGTGGGAAAGCGAGATTTGCAAGGAGGTCTACAATACCTGATGTGGAGGCAGAGTCGCTGGCGGCGACGGCGGCGCTGACGAAGCCGCGGCAGACGAGGAATGCGCCAGCGTCGTCATAAAGTTGCGGTTCAAGTGTGCTGCCTCATATAGTGCCAGTAACATTCCTTCTTCCCCGCCGCTAGGTGGTGCAAAAAGGCCTTATTTTTAAGGTAGTTCTAGTCTAGCTACTAATACCATAAGTTGAACACAATCACGATGAGTAAGAAATTCTTGATAAGCTTAAAAGAGATTTTGATTCACATAGGTAGCCTGTTTTACCATCAGTTAAATTATTTGGCAGATCATTTTATATCAGTACTGTTTTATTTTTTAGACAATCTGGTGGATACAGCCTATAACAAAACAGGACCTCTTTCTCAGGTACGTATTAGGAGATTAACCATTACAACTAGATATGATTCACGTATTTTTACGAAAAGACGAAAAAGTGTATTTATCTTATCTGATTTAGTTTTGGTGTTAAATTCTTTTATCACATACTTGTCAAATATCTGTTTTAGTTGTTTATTTAAAAACAAAACTAACTTATCTATTTTCCAGTTAATTCGACCTTATTTATAGCTATAGATAGCTATAAATAAGGTCGAATTAGTTATTTGGGTTAGTTTTGTTTTTAAACACAATTTCTTTTCGCATTTAAGATATATGGATACTAAATAGCAGACTAAAAAACAACTGTTACTACATATTATAGAGATGTATTTATTTATTTATTTAAGGACAACCAACAAAGCATACACGAAAAATACATGTTAAGAACTCATGTTGAATTTTACATTTTATGGTGTAGCCTTAATTAAAGGCTGCCACGGCATGCATTAAACATTGGAGAAGAAAATGCAGTTACAAAACAAATCTTACCTTAAAGTAATGTAAAAATACAATTTTTACAATCTTTCAGGACAATGCCATACGCAAGACAGACTTGACTTTACGTAATGAGTAAGACATATCAATCTCAACATTAGGCGAGCGTGACAGGCGACTAAATTGAACTTGCATTCTGTTAATGGTTGAAAAATGACCCAGATTGGTTTTAAAGCCCTTAGCGCGAAGCAGCTGATATCTAGACTTACGAGCAAGTTTATAAGGCACATTTAAGTTTATTTGAGTTAGTAACCGCGGACAATCAAAGTGAGTGTTTATTATTTTGTACAGGAACAGCTGATCTAGGATCATACGGCGATTTTCCAGACTCATAAGTTTGAAATGTTTCAAGCGTGAGTTGTAGCTAGTTAAATTTCTGACCATATTACAGTGATATGACAAATGCCAAAGAAATCTTTTCTGCACGGATTCCAGACGACGTTTATGTATTTCGTAGAATGGGGTCCAAACTATGCTGCAATATTCTAAGCCTGATCTGACAATTGAGTTAAAGATTGCAATTTTAGTTGAGACGCGCTTAAAATCTTTACAGTTACGCAGAATGAAACCCAACATCTTAAACCCTTTAGTAGCAATCTTATCAACATGTATATTAAACCGAAGCTTATTGTCAATATAAACACCCAAATCACGAATTACTTCTTTCTCATAGATAATTTGGCCATTAATTTTATAATTACGAAAATACGGTCCTTTTTTCCTAGAAAAATGTACGTGATTGCATTTGTCAGCATTAAGTAACATATTATTGGCCAAGCACCACTGGGAAAAACGGTCTAAGTCTTCTTGGAGTTTAAATGGATCCTGATTGCACTCCATTCGTTTTATAATTTTCAGATCATCTGCGTATAAATATATCTTTGAGTGTACAAAACAAGACGCCACGTTGTTTATGAATATATTGAAAAACAACGGGCCTAGATGGGAGCCTTGGGGTACGCCCGAGGGTGTCAGAAACAGGTCCGATGAATAACCGTTGACAACAACTTTAGATGTGCGTTTAACAAGGTAAGACTCACACCACTGCAATAAGTTTCCTGACATTCCGATTGCATGTAATTTGTTAACCAATATTTTGTGATCCACCTTGTCAAACGCCTTGCTAAAATCGGTGTAAATTACATCTACAGGTGATCCTCGGTCTACAGCATCGACTAAATCCGAAATAAAGCACGCAAGATTGGTTCCAGTCGAACGGCCTTTCATGAAACCGTGTTGTTCAGGCATCAATGTCTGTTTCACATGCCATGAAAGTATGGGGTATACTAAAGCTTCGAACACCTTGCCAAAAATAGACAAAATAGATACTGGTCTATAGTTATTCGCGTCGGATTTGTCCCCAGACTTAAAAATCGGTACTACTCGTGCTTCTTTCCAAGCCTTCGGAAAACAACCTGTGCTCAATGATTTATTATAAATCATAGATAGAGGCTCCCCCAACACGTCACAACATTTTATTGCGAAAATGGAAGGCAGTCCGTCAGGCCCTGGCCCTTTATTAGGGTCAAGTCTCTTTAAGGCGTTAATTACAGAATCCGTGTTAAGTGTCAATTGGGTCAGAAAATCAGTATGCTGACATTGCGCAGTCTCGTATTTAGCCGAATCATCAACAGTATTGCACATATTTGGGTTATAAGCAGATGAAAAACATGAGGCAAATATGTTGCAATTATCTGCTCCATTACTACCTATGACATCGCCGTAATGTATTGATGAAGGGTACGTACTGTTACCGTTACGTTTATTCTTTAAAAATGACCAAAAGAGCTTAGGGTTAGAAGTGATCGAAGATTCAATTGACTTTATATATTGCCTATAATTAATATGTGTTAATTTTGAAACTCTGTCTTTAAGCAAACGATATGAAATTTTATCTAGGGGATTGTTAAATTTGGAATAAAGTGTATGGTACTTATTTTTTTCTTGTAGTAGGCGAATAAGATTCCTGCTAAACCACACCGGATATTTACAAGTTTTAGGCTTAGTCTTAGGTACGTACATCTCAATAACATTATAAATTACTTTGTAAAATGAGTCCACCATTGCGTCGACATCGCAACATTGAGAAAATAAGTCTTGCCATGCTATTTCACCTAATTCATGAATAATTTTAATATAGTCAGCTTTATAGAACTTAAATGTTGGCTCCTGGTTAGGACGTAAAGTTTCCTCATGCAAGTTGCACAGCAGTTCAAATTCAAGAGGGGGATGGTATGAGTCTATATTACTTAGAGGGCTTTCGGATACACTAAAATTTAACTACATAATTTAATTTGCGATGGCTTCTCACAACCACGTGAAAACTGATATAACGCCTCATAATCTAGTAATAAAATGCAGGTTACTGTGATTACTGCGAACGACACTAGCAGATGCTACAGGACCTCTTTATCAGGTACGTATTAGGAGATTAACCATTACAACTAGATATGATTCACGTATTTTTACGAAAAGACGAAAAAGTGTATTTGTCTTATCTGATTTAGTTTTGGTGTTAAATTCTTTTATCACATAAGTACTTGTCAAAAATCTGTTTTAGTTTTTTATTTAAAAACAAAACTAACTTATCTATTTTCCAGTTAATTTGACCTTATTTATAGCTGATAGCTATAAATAAGGTCAAATTAACTGGAAAATAGATAAGTTAGTTTTGTTTTTAAACACAATTTCTTTTCGCATTTAAGATATATATGGATACTAAATAGCAGACTAAAAAACAACTGTTACTACATATTATAGAGATGTATTTAACTACATAATTTAATTTGCGATGGCTTCTCACAACCACGTGAAAACTGATATAACGCCTCATAATCTAGTAATAAAATGCAGGTTACTGTGATTACTGCGAACGACACTAGCAGATGCTACAGGACCTCTTTCTCAGGTACGTATTAGGAGATTAACCATTACAACTAGATATGATTCACGTATTTTTACGAAAAGACGAAAAAGTGTATTTATCTTATCTGATTTAGTTTTGGTGTTAAATTCTTTTATCACATAAGTACTTGTCAAATATCTGTTTTAGTTTTTTATTTAAAAACAAAACTAACTTATCTATTTTCCAGTTAATTTGACCTTATTTATAGCTAGATAGCTATAAATAAGGTCAAATTAACTGGAAAATAGATAAGTTAATTTTCCAGTTAATTTGACCTTATTTATAGCTAGATAGCTCTATATAAGGTCAAATTAACTGCATTAAATTATGTAGTTAAATACATCTCTATAATATGTAGTAACAGTTGTTTTTTAGTCTGCTATTTAGTATCCATATATCTTAAATGCGAAAAGAAATTGTGTTTGTCTGTTAGCATTCCACACTTTAACAACGAAAAATTAAGCACATGTGTAAACCGGGCCATGGGTTAGGACTTAGCATACTTTTTATCTTGATAATATTGAGTCTTATTATAAAACAAATAATAAAAACAGCAACCGTTGTAAATCCTCATGGATACTTTCCACCTGAGGGTCATGGAGGGTTCTTACCTGTTCCTCTGCCCTCTGATGACTGGTTGCGTCTCATCACTGGTCAGGAATATCCCGCCGACCATACTGGTCAGAGAGGAGAGCCAGCCTCCGCCGCCGCCACCCCCCTGCATGCCGCCGAACGTCGACATCACGTAGTCGTTCAGAGCTGCCGTTATAACCTGCCCATATCTGAGTGAAAGAGAAAATTGATCAAATTATCTCTAGGCTTATTAGTTTGGAATTTTGATGACTTGGATTATGGAGCTTATTTTGGTTGCAATTATAATTAAAGGGAATCGGAAAAAATTGCGATGTATGAGTTCTTGTAGCCATTTACATAAGTTGATCCACAAGAAATAATATAAGCCTATATCAGCACTTAAGGCCAAGTAGTCTACTTACCCATTCAATGCCAATTCATCATCTAGTATTGATAATTTCACAACATAAGGGTTAGCCGATTCTTGTTTCTTATAATTTACTAAGAACATCAACAACATGACCACATCATACCCTAAAACAGAAACAAAAATAAAATGACTTTTTCTCAAGATAAGGGCAGTTTTCGGAATGCAGTGTTCCAAGACAAATGATAAAAAAAGCATTTAGAAAGGAACTCTGCATTTAGTTTAGTTTTTTTATTAATAAATCAAGAATTACAGGTCTACCTGTATGACCTGTTTCTATCTTAAGAAAAGTGAAAACCCAAGTCATTAAACATTAAAAAAAAAATAGAGAGAGTAATAAGAAAATAAAAATAGTAGTAGTGTATTTAGAGTTCCAAGCTTTGTTGTTTTGAAATCATCATCTGCCTAGACTTTTCCCAACTATGTTGAAATCAGTTTCCAGTAACCGGATGCAGCTGTGTTTTACAAATCTTATTATTTATTCATGAATAAAAATAATGACAAACATTTATTCCAATATTTTGTTATTCAAAAGGAAATCTGTTGCAAACATTAATAATCTATTCTACTTATTAGAAGCACAATATTGTTTGCAGCCTGTTGATATAATAATAAAGAAATAGAATATGTATTACCATGATGTTGTCTCTCTGTAGATGTGCACAGAAGTTGTATCAAAGATTCAAACAATGAGTTCTGCATAAAGTATTCAACTAAAGAGTTGTCATCAATGTTGTCTATGCCTGTTGCTATTACTAAAAGAAGCTTTAAAACCATTGACTTTAAGCTGTCTGGGACATCTCCTGAAAATGTTTGAAATTGTTTACAAGTATCATAATCATGCTAGGGGTACATTATATAATTTTCTTATTCTATACAATTGCACCATTTGCTACATTTTAAATGATTTGTTTTGTGATTATGGAAACAATAAATGGAACAAATTAATGAACAATACTTTTATTATCTTTTTCTTTTCAAATCTTGATCTTTGCAGAAACTAAACCATACCTGATAAAATGGTGCTACAATGTTCAAACAACTTCATCATTTTAAAGTCTGGGTTGTCTGATCCAATTAAAATTGTTTTTATATTAATGTTGGGGTCTTGTCCTGCTCTTTGGTACATAGTTATTAAAACAGCACTAAGAGTTTGAAGTGCATACACCAATCTGAAAGATGAAGCTTATTAAATGGACTATTTTCATTTTATTTTAATTTTTATCAGGGGTTAATTCGATCCAAAAACAGAATATGAATACTAATCAAGGAGTTATTACCTTATGTGATGTTCTTGCCCTAACATTTCAATACATTGGGCTACAAGTAAGTTCATACTCTCCCTCATGCTCATAAGTTGTTCCACCGATAGTTTGTGAATTTCAGCTTCTAATTGGGGAATTTTAGGCTTCAGGAGAAAGAATTCGTCCCAGAATGTGGCATTATCAGTAGTTAAATCTTCGCCTCTAAAGAAAGATTCATATATTTGCACCACTTTCTCTTTTAGGTGTCTTTTAGATCCTGATCCGCTTCTCTTGCGTGTAGCCATATTTTAGGATATTAATATTGCCGTTATCACTTTTTGTTGCTGCAAACTAAAGAGTGTGCCAACGATGCCTTAGCGGGTTGAGTTCTAAAATTATTAATATCTATGACTAAACAACTTTCCTTGTAATAAATTAATTATTTACTGCTTGAGGTCTGCCGTTAAAAATATCTAACACAAGTGATAATTAATAAAACTGGTGCAAAAGTCAACAATTCCTAAATCGTCAACTTTCGTCACTTGACATTCTTGACAAGTTGACACTTGGTATTGGAATGTCAATTCTACAATGACATTTCTCCGAAACAGTATTGCCATGTTAGAATTCGCGGCATGGAATCATATAGGAATAACCTATAGACAGACGCTATACGGGCTCACACCTCTGCCAAAGTTAGTAAGACTATACATTTAATATGTTTTGAGTGGTTTTGAGGTGATCTACCTACTACTATTAGGACAGGACCTACCTACGTCCGACCAAAGAACTTATGTACCTACTGGAATGATGACTTGCAATACAAAAGCGTTCCGACCTAAGGAACTTCATGAGTCATGTCTTGGCTGACATGAGTCAACTCTTTTTATGTAGGGTATCCACTATTTGTACTCACATTTTTTGGGACTGTCGCCGCGTGGTTCCGCCGCGCCATCCGCGGAACCCCGGACGCACGAGCTGGCCAGGCTCGCCGCCCCTTTCCCAGACGGCGCAATGCAGCGACGCACGGTGGACTGAAAATCGGCTTTTATAGACTTAGGGATTTCAATTTGCAAGTGCCAAATTTTTTGCCGGATATCGCTTCTATTAGTCATTATTATATACAAAAATGACACCCGAGTTAATTCTGCTCAAAAACGAAGGAATTATATTTTTTTTACGAAAATGTTGTATGAAGCTAGTATGAAAAATCGAATTATCTCTTAAACGGAGAGTTAAACACGGATATCCTTACAGGTGATTATAGTGCTAATTATTTATGATTATGTCGCAGATTCTCCGAAACATTTTATGCCGTTGTTTTTTTTTAAATCGTCGAAATATTTTATTTTTACATATGAAACGATTCCTTTTAGTTTTTATGTTGAAGAACACAGACTTTTAACAACACGTTACCCTATGTCTCCGAAGGAGTAGTCAAGTCAGAGTTTTATAGTACACCCACACGTAGACAACTTGTGTCAACAATGTTTGAGCTAGATATTTATCAACATAAAATGAGTTTTAAAACTTTGGATACAACCAAAATACCAAATTACAAATTTTTTAGTCTTCTAATGATTTGATCTTAAAATAAATCTCACAACAATGCCAACTACTTAATGAATACAAATTCACCTTTTTCTGATAAGTAAGCTAATTTGTTGATTAGTTGAGCTATGAGTTTTAAGAAATGTTTTTGACGACTATAAATTTTCATTAGCACATCTTGTAAAACTAATGAGCAGGGGTACGGGTAGTTAACTAATTATCGGCGTTTTGCAATAAAAGGACTAAAATTTATAATTTAGATTGTGCACAACTGTGTAACTGCTAGCACTAAAACTTTGATCTGCGACTATAAAATCTTAGAATGGAAAGTTTAATCACCAATTTAGATTTGTTTGTTCTTCTACAAAGTGACAGTACTTAATCATTTAATCATGAAGTATTGTTTGGTGCAGTTGTATCCCGCATAGGCGATTGCCTTTCCGCCGAAGGTCGTGTAACTCCCAAAGAAAAATCTAACCGATTTGTTGCAAATTGAATAAACCTTTATAGAATTTTAGTCTAGAAATTTAGTCTATGGACCATGCGCCAACATTATTGTAAAAAAATAAAAAAGAACTCTATGCTTTTTGGTGAAACTAAAAACCGGCTTTTATTTCCTTTTCGCGTATTAATTATAAAAATAAAAGAACCTGCTTACAAATACGACCGGCATCACAAACCCGGTCATCTGGCGACCGTGGAAGTATAAATCAAGGAGAGGGCGGAAGGTTTTTTGGCTATATTCCAAAAATTCAAAAATGGATTTGTCAAAGAAGAGCCGGCGAGCTACGAGGGCGCAGTTCACTAGAATCGCCAATTTGCTGGAGGCAAACGACGCGTTCACCCCCGAAGGTGAGGCACAATACATTCTCCTGGAAGAACTCGCTACAAAGTTGGCTGTATTAGACAGCGAAATAGAAAAATTCCTTCTCAAAGATGGCGACGACGCCGAATTGGAAAAAGAGTTGGATGATGTAGCTACATACAAATTACGGTGGCTTACAATAGAGAACGCTAGGAAAAAGTCACAGGTGGGAGTTCAAAAACAAGAGGAAAGAAATTATAAATTGCCAAGGCTGGAACAAATAAAGTTCGATGGTAATTTGAAGAGCTGGCTGCCATTTTGGGCTCAATTTGAGAAGATTCACTTGGACCAAATGATGAACGAAAATGACAAGTTGCAGTATTTAAAACAGTCCATGACACCTGGCACAGAAGTAAGTAGATTCATCGACAGCTACCCAGCCACCAGCAAAAGCTACCAGCAGGCAATAGCAGATCTCAAAGAAAGATATGCACGCAATGATCTTCTCATACAAGTATATGTTCGAGAGCTACTCACCATGATATTGCACAAAGATACCAACAGCAACAGTTTGACTTGCCTGTATGATCAAATCAGTACCCAGCTCAGAGCATTGGAAATACTCGGTGTAACGCAAGAGGGATATTCATCATTTATTCTGCCGATGGTTGAATCCGCTATTCCTTTAGAAACACTGAAGGCTTGGGAACGAGCGAGACCAGCTGTAATGAAGAATGAACTCCAGTCATTGCTTGAGTTTCTGAAGAAGGAAGTTGAAAGTGAGCAGAGAATTCAATTAGCTACAACAACATTCTCACAGGAACAAAAAGACAAACCAGTGAAGAAGTCCACAGCAGCAGCATTGGTAGCCGCTACAACAACAACAGCAGGTGCAAGCGAGAATAAGAAACAAGTGACATGTCTTTGGTGTGATAAAAATCATTCGAGTATTGAGTGCTATAAACTAGCAAAAATGAGTCTAGAACAGCGGAGAGATCATATCAAGAAAAAGAAGGCTTGCTTAAATTGTTTAAAAATTGGGCACAATGCAAAAGTGTGCAAGAGTTTTGTACAATGTTTTATTTGCAAGAAAAGGCACTCAGTCACTCTATGCCCAGGAACTTCAGAAAATGCAAAGAAAAAAGACTCTGAAACTACTGAGAGTTCAACAGCCAGCAACTTCGCCGCTCAGGGGAGTACTGTGACATTGCTGCAGACCACCATGGTGAGGATAGTAAATGAAGACAAGCAGATGATGGTGCGTGCCCTGGTGGACAATGGGTCACAGAGGTCCTATTTGAGGAAGGATGTTGCACAGAAACTAGGTCTCAAGGAGGCAGGTAAAGAAACTCTCACTCACTGCCTGTTCAGTGGAGTTCAAGTAAGGTCAAAGGTCCACAATATTTATAACATATCTGTTCAGAGTTCTGATAAATCATTTAGCATGCAGTTAGCTGCCTTAGATCAACCACTAATTTGTAATAATTTACCTAAGTATAATAATAGTGATACAAATTTGACAAGGTTGTTATGTAAAAATAATATTGTATTGGCAGATAATGATTGTACTGAAATTTCATTGTTAATTGGTGCAGATTATTCAGGCTACATAATGACAGACACCATGGTTGTATTGAAAGATGGGTTGATTGCTATCAAAACCAAATTAGGTTGGGTGTTACAGGGTAAAGTTAAAAATTCTAATAATAATTCTATTAGTACTTTATTTTGTTCAGTAGATATATCAGGGTTTTGGTCACTGGAATTGCTCGGCATCAGGGATCCTGTGGAGAACAAATCTAAGATCCAGGCTGAAGCTGAGGCAGTGATGGCATTCGAGGAAAGCATCAACACCAATGTAGATGGCAGATATGAGGTGTCGCTACCCCTGACGGTAGGACATGAGGAACTACTAAGCAACAGAGATGTAGCTGAGAAGCGCTTGAGAGCAACAACCAAGCGCCTTATGTCTACCGGTAAGTTTTATGAATATCATAACATTATATGTAGCTGGGAGACAGAGGGCATAGTAGAGAGAGTACCAGAGGCACAGAGCATGAAACAAGGCCCGCATTACTTACCTCATCGTGGTGTATTAAAGGACTCAAGCATGACGACGAAGCTAAGACCAGTATTTGATGCATCTGCGTGTGACAAAAACAATAGGTCACTCAATTCCTATCTCAATAAAGGGGTAAATTTTTTAGATAAAATACCACACTTATTAACAGGGTTTCGAAAAGGTGTGATAGGTATTTCAGCTGATATTGCCAAAGCCTTTCTACAGGTATCTGTTAAACCATCAGACAGAGATTATCTAAGGTTTTTATGGTGGCAAGATGAGTCTCGGGCAGACATAGTAGAGTATAGACACTGTCGAGTAGTATTTGGTCTAACCTCTAGTCCCTTTTTACTGTCTGCTACTATAGTGCATCATTTGAGGCAGGTCACAGGTAAAGAAAAAGAAACAGCAGAGATACTAGCTAAATCTTTTTATGTTGACAATTGCATTACAAGCATGGATTCAAAAGAAGAAGTAAATAAATTCATAACTGAGGCAAAATACATTATGAGGCAGGCTAAGTTCGACTTACGACAGTGGGCTACTTCACCTAATGGAATAAATGAGACAAGTAGTAAAGTAGTGTCTATCCTTGGGTTAATGTGGAATACAGAAACTGATGAACTTAGTTGCAATCTAGGTAACTTACCCGATTATTCAGAACTTGGTAAGATAACGAAAAAAGATCTTATGTCACTAATACAAAGAATATTCGATCCAATAGGTTTCACTTGCCCCGTTACACTCCTACCTAGGTTAATAATGCAGGAGACATGGCGACGTGGTCTCACATGGGACGAAAAGCTACCAGATGACCTAGAGGCTGAATTTCGTAAGTGGTATGAACATGTGTCATTTCTAAGTGAATGCAAAATCCCACGACGACTGACTAACTATAAAATGGCAGAAAGTACATTAAGCCTTCACCTATTCTGTGATGCTAGTAAACTGGCATATGGTGCTTGTGTACTCCTACGATCTGAAAAAGAAGTTAATGTTAGTGTTAGAATGTTGTCAGCAAAATCTAGAGTTGCACCACCTGGAAAAGCTTCTATTCCTAGACTCGAGTTGACAGCAACACTTATAGGTTCGAGATTACTAGCAGAAGTCAAAAAGAGTCTTGGCATAAAAGAGATAGAGGAATACTGTTGGACTGATTCATGTGTGGCATATTATTGGATAACTAAGAACTTACCTTGGAATGTGTATGTACATAATAGGGTAAAAGAAATAAGAGAAAATACGAAAATATCGTCTTGGCATCACGTTCCAGGAACACTGAACTGGGCAGATGTAGCATCAAGAGGCTGCAATGCTGAGCAGCTGGTTTCTCTTCGCTGGTGGGAAGGGCCGGCGTGGTTAAAGCTAGCCAGAGAAGAATGGCCAAAGTCTTCACTTCACATTGATGGCAAGGAAGCATGCAAAGAACTACAAAAGACTAAGACAGCGTGCAATGCAAACATATGCCTAAAGGAAGGACTGGCAAGGTTATATTATTTTTCTAAATATAGTAAAATAGTAAGGATGATGGCATGGATGTTGAGATTTATAAATAACATGCAATCTACGAAACCCAAGAAGAATGGAGAAATATCAGTAATAGAATATGAAGAAGCAGAAAAGAAAATTGTAAAGTTTATACAAAGAAGTGAAGAAGAATACATTATAGAGCAGAAAAGAAGTTTGAATACTTACCTTGATGAAGATGGATTATTAAGGGTAAAAACAAAACTTTTATTATCAGATTTTCCAGAATCTACCAAGTCTCCAGCATTGCTTCCAGCAAAGCATATTATAGTAAGAAGATTGGTAGAACAACGGCACAGAGAATTACAGCATGCAGGTGCTAATCAGCTGACCACAGACATACGAACAAGATTTTGGATTATTGGTATTAGACGTCTGGCAAAATCAGTTATAGCTGCATGCACAGTATGTGCTAGATTTAGATCAAAACCAGCACAAGTACCTACTGCTCCATTGCCAAGTGAGAGGGTCCAATGTACAGCTCCATTTCAAGTTAGTGGCGTAGACCTTGCGGGACCCCTATTTTTACGAGAGGAGGAGAAATGTTGGGTGGTACTTTTTACATGTGCTGTTTATCGTTGTGTACATTTAGAGTTAACGAAGTCACTATCGACAGAAGCATTTATTCTCACCTTACGACGATTCATTGCTCGGAGAGGACGAGTTCGGCAGTTCATTTGTGATAATGGAACCAACTTCCATGGTACTAAAAACAGACTAGCAGAAATAGACTGGGAAGAAGTACAGAAGCAGTCAACAATTGACCATATTCAGTGGAAGATGAACGCACCAACAGCAGCTTGGTGGGGCGGTTTCTTTGAGCGTCTTATCCGCATAATGAAAGATTTACTAAAAAGGATACTAGGACAATCACGTGTTAACTATGAAGAACTTGAGACAATCTTATGCGAATGTGAAGCAGTAATGAATCAACGTCCACTCACTTATGTACAAGATGACAAGAATACTTGCCTGGAACCATTGACTCCAGCTTGTTTTTTACAATGTATTCCTCACACAGATGTCACTGACCTTGACACAGCTGATGCTAATTCTATGAACTCTAGACTGAAGTACCTGCTGAAACTAAGGAAAGACTTCAAGCAAAGATTTAAAAATGAGTATCTGACAGCTTTAGTTCAAAGAGGGAAGGACAATACAATTAATTTAAATATTGGAGACATTGTATTAATTGAAACTGAAGAAAAAAGAATAAAGTGGCCCTTAGGTATAATTAAAGAGGTATATAAAGGCAAGGATGGTAATTATAGAACTGCAAAAGTCAAAACATCATCAGGTTTTAAAATTCGACCCTTCCAGAGGTTGTATCCATTGGAAATGACGACTAAAGAAGAAAGTGATCAACTGCAGAATAGTCAGCACCAGCAGTCCTCAGGTGAGGTTTCTGATAATCTACCAACAACAGATGCTGATAGTGCTGGAGAAATAGAGAACATTTCCAAGACAGAGACAGGTCAGACTTCAGAAAAGACAACTCGTTGTGGCAGAGCTGTGAAAATACCTAGTAAGTATATTTTGTAAGTAATAATCATATTTCTCTGTTCGCAGGTTTCTCTGATGTCGAGCAATTCCATTTTTAATTTACCTATAATTATAATATTTGTTTTTTCTTTTTGGTTGTGTGTGTACACTGAACCCATATTTCTGAAACCATGGTGTAACTAGTTAGTAAATAGGCACCTAGGTCATTTGGGTTTTAATTATGTAACATTCAAGTTGAATTGTGGTACTGTGCACTTACTACATATAGGAAATTGAGGTTTTGGTTAATATCAATTTTGTGTTAGTTATTTATCATTTATTATTTTGAAGTAAATATGTATTCAAATTGTAATTTCAATTTATGATAAACTCTTTATTATTGGTCAATCTGTGTCACAAGTCAAGTATGAAAGATAGAAATGTATAGGTTGATTATTACATACTTGCACATCTTATTAATTATTAGAATATGTGATGATTGTATTTTCATAGTTCAGGGCTGTGGTCCCTTTGAATTTTTATGGTATAGGGCTGTGGTCCCTTTGAATTTGTTTGTAACATTTTGTTAAATGCATATCTTTATCTTTTCCGGGCTGTGGAGGGTGTTGCAAATTGAATAAACCTTTATAGAATTTTAGTCTAGAAATTTAGTCTATGGACCATGCGCCAACATTATTGTAAAAAAATAAAAAAGAACTCTATGCTTTTTGGTGAAACTAAAAACCGGCTTTTATTTCCTTTTCGCGTATTAATTATAAAAATAAAAGAACCTGCTTACAAATACGACCGGCATCACAAACCCGGTCACGATTCTTTGATAATTTCAGAAGACTGAACGCAAATTGGTTGGAAGTAAATATTGATTGGCCGAGTTGTGTGCAAACTCTAGTTAATCAAGAACCAACTTTTGATGAGATACCAAGAGCTTCCTCAGTCTCCAAGATTCCAGTGAAATGGCAAATGCAGCTGCAGGCCTGCAGCACGTTTATAAGAAGAAGGGCACAGAGACAACACATCTGTGATCGAATATATGACGAAAAATCCTGAAGCGGCCGTTAAAATTAATGAAAAATGTTGTAACCTCTGTTTTATTTAAATTTTATGTAAAAGAAAAAGAATAAACAGCATTTTTTTTTATATTTTTCCTGTTTTGTGTATTCTTAATGTTTGGGTCAATAACATATCGATGTTCTTTACTTAGACACCAAAAGGAACCGTTTCATAGGTAAAAATAAATAAAAATATTTTATCGATTTAAAAAAAAATTGGGACAGTACAGGCTAATAAAAAAAAAATAGTCAATATATTTTTATTTATTTTAATTTTTTATAATATACTTTATAGTCGGGGTGGGTCAGTTCTCAATGAAAAGGGCTTTGTTATCGGCATAAACTTTAATAATACACACATCAAGACGGTCTAGGGATATTTCATACTCAATTAAATAACTCGAAAAGTACTGGCCGCATTGGAATCTTTTATACACCGATTTGTTTGTAATTTATCTCAGACTAATTCCAAATTCAAATTTTTGAAAATTCTTTTGTTTCGGTGGCATAAAAATGTCTTGATGTACATTCTGTCAAAAAAGTATCGGGAATGGATGATTTGTTTATGGTTCTGTTGTAAAATATACTAATAAGTTTCAATGTAATAAGGTGTGAGTGAGACAGGAGTAGTTTATAATATGTATATCTGTCTCTCTCTGACATAAAATAAATGAAGGCGATTTTTCCTCTTGTGTGTAATGGACGTGTTTTAATCTATTAAACGTTTCTATGAAGATTATGCATTATTTCCTTAATATTTCATCTGGTTATGGGCCCAGATCACTAACCGGCATGAGAGAATAAATAAATGCTGGAAATACTGTAGTGCAAAAGAAAATAAAACCGGCGTTAGAAGTGCTGACATTTTGACGTAAAGTCGGGAAAGAAAATTTTATTACTTGTTCGAAATATTTGGACAAGGCAGGAAAGCCTACAGGAAGGAAGATTATATAGTAAATCATGGAGTCCATACAAAACAGTCAAACTATGAAACTGGAAGGTTCTAGGAATTGGAACATATGGAAATTTCAAACGTCAGTGATACTGCGTGGTCAAGGTTTATACAACATAGTGGATGGAAGTACGGTTAAACCTGAGGATGAAGCACAACGCACTCGTTGGGAAGCTCAAGATGCGAAAGCTCAAATGTTGTTGGTTACGAGAATGTCAGACGAAGTTATGTTGCACATCATCTCGTGTGACACTTCTGCAGGTATGTGGCGAAAATTGCTAAGTGTTTATGAACAGAAATCTGAAACGAGTATACACATTGTGCAACAACGCTTCTTCCAATTCAAGTACGATGAAGGTTCAGATATGTCTGTGTTTTTATCAAAAATACAGGAGATGCAGAATCAATTAAAACAGCTCGGTGAAGCAATATCCGACAAGTTTGTTATTACAAAGATTCTGATGTCTTTACCAGAGGATTATAAACACTTTGTCTCAGCATGGGAATCTGCCCCAGATGATAAGCAGACCTTCGATAATTTAGTCGCTAGATTGTTAATAGAAGAAGAGAGAATTAAAGAAAAAGGCGGGAATACGCAATCGTCGGCAGCGTTTGTGGCTAAAAATATAAACAAGAAAAATGTCAAATGTTTTAATTGCAATAAACTTGGGCATTATCAAAGTGAATGCAGGTATAATAATACAGACAATTTTCGTAAAAAGGAGGAAAACGAAGGAAAAAAGAATCATCGTCCAAGCGTAAGATGTTATTATTGTAACAAACCAGGACATTTAAAAAGTCAGTGCCGCTTTAAAAAGGACAAAGAAAGTAACGCATTTGTAGTTATGGATGAGAACGGTGAATCCGGTTTACATTTCAATAAAACGAAATGGTTGGTGGATTCGGGTGCAAGCGAGCATATGTGCTGTGATTACGAATTATTTACCTCATATTCTGTCGTGAAAGATAAATCCGTAATTGTGGGAAACGGAACGCAAATTAGTGTCATGGGTTGCGGACAGGTGGCAGTGCAAGTTTGGAACGGCGCTCAATGGATTGATACTACCATAGATAATGTGCTCCATGTTCCAGAGTTAAAAACAAATTTGTTTTCTGTGACTTGCGCTATAAATAGAGGTTATGTTATTGTGACAAAAGGAATACAATGCAAGTTTTATAAAGAAAATAAAGTAATGGCTATTGCTGAGCGTAATGGAAGCATGTATTACTTGGACTTTCGTTATTTCAAGACATGCAAAGCTAACGTTGTAGATGTTAAGTGTTCAGACTTACATGAATGGCATGAAAAGATGGCACATCAAAACATGGTTTATGTGAAAGACGTGCTGAAGAAAAATAATGTTGACATTAATAAATCTCAATTGTCCGACTCATCAACGTGTGAGAGCTGCATAAAGGGTAAAATTCACCGTCTGCCTTATCCTAGAAGTGAAAACGTCAGCTCAAAGACTTGTGAATTAATCCATGCAGATACATGCGGACCAATGGAGGTAACGTCAATTGGAGGCTCTAGATATTTCGTCGTGTTTAAGGATGACTTTTCTAAGTACAGAAAAGTATACTTTGTAAAGGGAAAGCATGAAATTAAATTATGTATCAAGAATTTCATTGCTCAGGCGGAAAATGAAACAGGAAACCGGGTAAAGATTTTTCGTAGTGATAACGGAACTGAATTTGTTAACAGGGAGGTACGAGAAATGTTCCAGGCAAAAGGAATAGTGCATCAAACATCAGTGACTTTTACTCCGGAACAAAATGGTCGAGCCGAAAGGGAAAATAGAATTTTAATTGAAGCAGCCAGAACAATGTTATATGCTAAAGATTTACCAATTAAGCTATGGGCAGAAAGTGTTAATACAGCAGCATACGTTATAAACAGAACCGGGAAAAGCTCAGTTGAAAACAAAACTCCATTTGAACTGTGGTCAAATAAAACTTTCGATATTAATAACCTGAAAATATTTGGCACTCAAGTTTATGTCCATATACCAAAAGAGAAGAGACATAAATGGGACCCAAAAGGCGAAAAGGGGATTTGTGTAGGATATGGAGAGTCAACGAAAGGGTACAGAGTATTTTTACCAAATAAGAATGATGTAGAAATAAAAAGGGATGTTGTTTTTGTAAAAGAAAATTTAGAACAAAAAACAAAGTCAACAAATAATGTTATGGTACCGTGCATAACAGAAAATCAAATTGAGGAATGTGATAACACTGTGGCTACCACACAGAGTGAGTCAGAAGGCAGTCTCTATGAACCAAGTGATGGTGACGAGGAGTGGAATGAGGCTGAGAACGTTGTAATACCAGCTATAAACTCTGAAAATAAACGTGTCCGGAAACAGACTGAATTCTACAACTGCAATAATGTTTTGGTAGAAGATAGTGAACCTAAAACATATGAGGAGGCTATGCAGAGTCCAGATGCGTTTAAATGGAAGAAGGCAATCCAGAGGGAACTACAGACGCTTAAAGATAATAATACCTGGAAAGTTTGTGATCTACCACCAGGTAATGAGAAAGTTATTAGTACTAAATGGGTATTTAGAATAAAACAAAATAATAGTGATTTTCAATATAAAGCTAGGCTGGTAGCTTGAGGGTTTGAACAGGATAATGTATTGAGTTATACCGAAATATATGCACCTGTAGCAAAGTTAGCTACTTTTAGATTGTTTATAGCTATTGCAACAAAATTAAATTTGCCTGTTCACCAAATGGATGTAACGGGGGCCTTTTTATATGGGGAAATAAACGAAGATGTTTATATTAGTTTACCAGATGGTGCTTATGATAACAACAAGTATGATAAGTGTATTGTAAAACTTAATAAAGCTTTGTACGGGCTTAAAAAGTCTCCAAAATACTGGAATGACAAGTTCAACTCTGTTCTAATTAGAGAAGGGTATAAAAGGTCTAAATGTGATTCATGTTTATATTTTAAATGTGCAGGAAATAAGATAATGTATGTACTTATATATGTTGATGATATTTTAATTTTTGGTAGTAATGAGGAATATGTATCTCATTTGAAAACAATGTTAAAAAAGGAATTCGAAATGAAAGATTTGGGTTTAATTTCTGATTTTTTGGGTATAAATGTTAAACAAAACTTAGAAAGTGGTGTTGCAGTATTATGTCAAAAGAATTACCTTGAAAATGTACTTAAAAGGTTTAACATGGATGAATGCAAACCAATTAGTACTCCTATGGATCAGAATTTTAATACTAAGGAACTTGAATTTGGAAATAATAACTGTACAACTGAAACTAAAAATGTATGTAGGCAGATAATTGGATGTTTAATGTATGCAGCCTCTGGTACCAGACCTGATATTTCTGCTACTTTGTCAATATTAAGTAGATATCAAGATAGTGCTAGTAACATGTTATTAGTAGCTTTGAAGAGAGTTCTGCGATACATCAAACACACATTAGAATATAAGTTAACCTATGATAGTAAAGGTGATAAGTTGGTAGGATTTTGTGATGCTGACTGGGGAGGTGACTTGAAGGATAGGAAATCTACCACAGGCTACTGTTTTATGTATGCGAATTGTTTGATTACTTGGTGCTCGAAAAAGCAAAGTACAGTTAGTATCTCATCTACCGAGGCTGAATATGTAGCAATGAGTATGGCAGGAAGTGAGGCATGTTGGCTGAGCAATATATTGTGTGACTTTAATGTAAGAAATGTATCTCCAGCCATCTTATTCTGTGACAATCAGTCTGCCATAGTGATTGCCAACACTAATAGTGTTAAGAGATTGAAACACATAGATATTAAATATCATTTTATTAGAGAACTTATTGAAAAAGAAAAGTTATGTGTTAAATATGTTCAAACAGGGGAACAAATTGCTGACATGTTTACCAAAGCTTTAAATAATAATATGTTGTTAAAATTTGTAAGCATGTGTGGCTTAAATAAATAAAAGTTAGATGGTTAGTTTAAAAAAATAAAGTAATGTTTTTTTAGTTGTATGGTTCCTCTTGTTAATTTTTGTTTTGTCTAGTTTGAAAGTAAGTTATTACATTGAGAGGGGGTGTTGTAAAATATACTAATAAGTTTCAATGTAATAAGGTGTGAGTGAGACAGGAGTAGTTTATAATATGTATATCTGTCTCTCTCTGACATAAAATAAATGAAGGCGATTTTTCCTCTTGTGTGTAATGGACGTGTTTTAATCTATTAAACGTTTCTATGAAGATTATGCATTATTTCCTTAATATTTCATCTGTTCCAAATTCAAATTTTTGTTTTTTTGTAGTTGTTAGATTGGCACAACTGTTTTCCATTTTGGCGCGGAGTTTGAGTTGCATCTGTTATTTATATTAAATACAGTGCTGGTTTTAGTAATATCATATATAGTGTGTATTGCGAATTTCATAATAGACAAAAATATCGAACAAAGAGTTTGTCTTAAATTTTGCATCGCCAATGGAATTTCGTGTTCGGAGTCACTGAAAATGTTACAGAAGGCTTACGGTGAATCGACTTTATCAAAAACTCGTGCTTATGAGTGGTTCAAAGCGTTCAAAAGCGGTCGAGATGTGATGGAAGATTTGCCTCGCTCTGGTAGGCCGTCAACGTCTGCAACTGAAGTTAACATCGCAAAAGTGAAGAAAATAGTGACTGAAAATCCCCATTCAACTCTGAGAGAGATAGCCGCCGAACTTTCTGTATCTCACGAGTCGATCCGTACCATTTTAACTAATCATTTGGGTATGAAACATGTTGCTGCTCGGCTAGTCCCAAAAGATCTGAATTTTCTCCAAAAACTCAATCACATGAAAGTCGCTGAGGACATGCTAGAACGAGTCAGTTCGGACCCAACATTCATGAAACGCATTGTTACTGGTGACGAGACGTGGGTTTACGAGTTTGACATGCAAACTAGTCAACAAGCTTCGGAGTGGCGCCTTCCAACTGAACCGAAACCGAAAAAACCACGCCAAAGTCGATCAAAAGTCAAAGTCATGTTGACTGTTTTCTTTTACTATCGCGGTGTTGTGCACTCTGAATTCTTACCGGAAGGTCTAACGGTAAATAAAGAATATTATTTGAGCGTTATGCGGCGTTTAAGAGAGCAAATTCGACGAAAAAGGCCAGATTTGTGGAAAGAAAATTCTTGGATTTTGCACCACGACAATGCGCCTTCGCACAAGGCTATCATTGTGAACGAATTTTTGACCAAACACTCAACAAATACCATCCAGCAACCACCATATTCACCAGATATGGCTCCTGCTGACTTTTTTCTTTTTCCTAAACTCAAATTACCACTTCGTGGCACCCGTTTTCAATCGATAGAAGACATAAAGGAGAATTCGCGGCGAGAACTGAACTCAATTCCGGAAGCAGCGTTTAAAAATGTTTTGATGAATGGATTATTCGTTGGCGCAAGTGTATCGTTTCTAAAGGAGCATACTTTGAAGGTGATAAAATAAATTTGGATGAATAACAGACATTTTGTGTATTATTGATCTTTTCCCGGTACTTTCTTGACAGAGTAGTATAGGAGAGGGAATTTTCATTTGTGCGAAATTTAGAAAACAATACGAATTACGTTTAGTTACAGTTTTTTTTTCATTTTTAAACGAAAGATAAAGTTAAAATTGAGGTATTGTAGCCATGCAACGCCGACATTTGACGAGGGCGGAGATGTTACGAGCTGTGGGAATGCTGGAAGCTGGATCTCTTCAGCGTAATGTTGCTGAGGCCATAGGGACCCATCAAAATATAATTTCAAGATTGTGGACACGCTATCGTGCCACAGGTGAAGTAGTGGAGAGGCACCGGGGGCCAAGTCGCATCACTACCCCCAGACAAGACCGATTTTTGCAAATTACTGCGCGAGCACAACCAAATGCAACGGCGACTCAATTGGTCCAAAGGCTGCGAGTGGAACACCAAGTGCTTGTGAGTGACCAAACTGTAAGAAGGCGACTGCATGAAAGCAATCTACGCTCTCGTAGACCACTCCGGGTCCCACCTTTACGGAGAGGCAATCGTGGACGACGATTAGAATGGGTTCGGAACCACGTGGACTGGGGCCGTGACCAATGGTCCAATGTGCTGCTCACGGATGAATTCAGGTTCGGCTTCCATCCAGATTCACGAAGGACGCGTGTTTGGCGAGTTCCTGGACGATGGAGCCGTCTCCAGAACCCTCAGGAAGTTCACCCATACCAAGGAGGAACAATTATGGTTTGGGCAGGAATTCGTCTTGGAGGACGGACGGATCTCGTTTGGGTGCGGGGCAATATGACGGCAGAACGATACGTGCAACAGGTGCTGGGGCCCGTAATCTTGCCCCACAGAACACAAATGGGGCAAGATTTCCTGCTCATGCACGACAATGCCCGGGCACACACGGCGAGAACGGTAGCAGCTTGGTTACATACACATAATGTTAGGGCCTTAGACTGGCCTGCTCAATCGCCAGATCTAAATCCCATTGAGCATGCGTGGGATATGCTGCAAAGAAGAGCTCTGAAGGAAGTTCCTGAAAATCTGGCTACAGAAGATCAACTTTTTGCGCACCTCAGAAATGGCCGCGGCGGCGTTGGCGGTGGCGGCAGATGTACTTGCATCTACCGACGCGAGTAGCGGTGTCGACGAACGAACTTCGCGTAAGAGTTGCTGACAAAATTCTGCTTGCGATTGTTGAATCGATGTTAACAGCTTGGCAAGGACGTCTTGTGGCATCGTTATGTTGCTTGACTGTTCTGGTTCTGATTCCTCGTGAATCGAGTCGTCGGCGGGCGTCGGCGGGCAGCGACTTGCATCTTCGCGGCATTTTGCAAACCGATAAGTAGGTACCTACTTTTCGTAAAAAGTGACTATACACGGCTCGTGGTTGTACCAACCAGCAATAATCCACACGTAGACACAACACAGGCAAAAGTCACTGTCTATACACAGTTTTATGCACTTGTCGGTCGTTTTTCACCGTGTCACCAAAGTTTTTCGACTTGAACGAACTTGCAACGAACGAAAAAGTTTGATCTGCACAACAAAAACTCCGAACCCTTGTTTTAATTCACAAAACACACGTTGGGGCGCCAAGATATAGTCGGGGTGGGTCAGTTCTCAATGAAAAGGGCTTTGTTATCGGCATAAACTTTAATAATACTCAAAAGGTACACTGTACATTACACAAGTTAGAAACGTCCGCCATCCTCCTCTGTCTTCGACACAGAGAGCCATTCTACCAACCAAATGAAATCTACTAAAATTACTAAGGCCAATCAGCAGCCGAGTAGCGCGCGACGACATATCCGCGATTGGTCGGCGCGAGGCGCGGGAGCAAACATGCTAGCGCGTTGGCGAATATCGATCGGGCGCTTTACCTCTATTGGACCTCTTACCAGGGAGTCCAGGGAAATGGGAGCGTTCGGAAACGTCTTCCGCTATTACTTGTTTAATTTCAATTTTTAAGAGTTAATTAGATTTTTCATACTTGCTTCATACAAATTTTTCGTAAAAAAATATAATTCCTTCGTTTTTGAGCAGAATTAACTCGGGTGTCGTTTTTGTATAATAATTATAATAATGACTATTAAATAATAGTCAAAACCTATACTGTAGGTTTTAATTAGCAACACGTAACATATTGATGAAAGTGACAATACATTCTTAAGACAATCGGATTATGACAAAATAGAAGTATCTATGGTCACAGAAGAATAAAGTGGTAAAAAGGTTCACCACATTCACTCCGGCCAGATGTAATCGAGTAAAAACTTCGGCGGGTTCCGTGGTCTGGCCGACCTCCGGAGTGGCTTCAAAACTGGGAGCTCGATCCCGTCCGAGCTCATTTGTTCCGGTTCCAATGCCCCTTGCAAATCCTCTGATGATGGCGGTGAAGAGGGAGTAGTTGGCAGCGAGACTGGTGTTGAGTATGTTGTCGGTGAAGAAGGCGAAGTTGTCGGTGGTGAACAAGATGGTGATGGTGACTGCGATCTTTGGGGTTCGGCGTCCACAAATTCGTTAATTGTGGGGATATCTTCTCGGTTGCTTCCCAAAGGCGGCTTTCTGAATGGCGGTTGGATACAGTAGTCTCGCGACCATCCGTCGTTCGAACGTACGAATAAGTGGGGTTAGTCTCCAGTACCTCCACCTCCTCGGCTAGTGGTTGATATTTTGTTTTCCGGTCAAAGCGTCGCATAAGCACTCTGTTTGAGCCACATAGCCATGTGGGAATAGAATCTCCATTCGTCGATCTCCGAGAGTGGCGGAACATCCTTTCATGCGGCGTACAATTTGTACTAGTACAAAGAAGCGAGCGTATGGAGTGTAATGCTTGCGTTAGGACATCCTCCCAGCTCTCTATTGGCAGATTCTTAATTTTCAATGCTAACTGTACAGTTTTCCAGAGCGTAGAATTGAGCCTTTCAACTTGGCCATTGCCTTGAGGGTTGTATGGCGTTGTACGACTCGTTGCTATTTGCCTGGAGTGTAGAAAATCTTTTACATCAGCCGATAAAAATGATGTGCACGTAGGCACGGCATGCCGAACATGTTAAAAATGCTGTCTAAATGCTTGATTAGTCTTTGCGCTTATATCAGAGCACGGAAAGGCGAACAGAAAGTGGAAGTACTCATCGATTACTGTTAAAATGAATCTGTTACTCGATTTAGATGGTACTTGTCCTTTAAAATCCATGCTCAGTCGTTCAAATGGCGCTATCGCTTTAATAAGTTTATTTTGCGGATCAGCTTTAATGAATCTAGGCTTAACCTCAGAACAGATGCGACAGTCTTTCGTCATACTCTTTATCTCTTCAATCGAATAGGCTAAGTTTTTGGAACGCACCCAATGCGCCATTCTGGTTACACCCGGGTGACAAAGGGCTTCGTGAAGTGATTGTAACTTTGCAGGTGTTTCAACGATGGCGCAAACACGGGAGAGGGCGTCCGCTACATGGTTCTGCGTGCCAGGCCTGTATAAGATGTCGTATTTGTATGGAGATAGTTCCAATCGCCAGCGCTGTATCTTCTCGTTTTTTATTTTACTGATGTGCTTAGCATTAAACATGAAGGAGACGGATCGCTGGTCGGTGACGAGCAGAAATGATTTCCCTATAAGAAAATGCCGCCACTTCTTCAAGGACTCTACAATTGCATAGGCTTCTTTTTCAATAGCTGAATGATTTTGTTTACTTCGATTAAGTGTTCTCGAATAGAACGTACAGTTTCAACAGTAAATGGCATATTATTGTCAATGGCGTGAACACAAGACTTGATTATGGCGTTCTTAAGTTCTTGGAAATCTTTAATCATATTGTCACTCAGCGGAAATGTCTTGGTCTTTGATAGTTCATGTACCTTTCCGGAGAAGTTTCGTATCCACTTAGAGTAATGAGCGAACATACCCAGGGCTCTTCGCAAGCTGGGCAAGTCTTGAGGTGGAGGTAAGTTTAGAAGAGGTGCTAATCTATCATTGTCAGGTTTTATGATATTATTGGCGATTGTGTAACCAAGTATGTTGATAGCAGTTTGTTTAAATTTGGATTTTGCTTCGTTCAGGGTCAGACCGTACTTCTTAGTTGCTGCAAGAAAATTTTGCAGATTATAGTCGTGCTCTTCTGCTGTTTTGCCGCAAATTGTGATGTCATCAAGATATGCGAATGTGCCTTTCAATTTTTCCGTTCGAATAAGCCAATCTATAGTTCTTTGGAAGCTGGAAACTCCATTGGTTACTCCAAAAAGTATACGTCGGAACTGGTATAGATTTCCAGCTGCTTCAAACGCAGTGTATAGTCTCTCCTCTGGCAAAATAGGGACTTGATGATAGGCGTTTTTTAAATCTATGGCGCTAAAAACAGAGTATTTTGCCACTTTTGATATCAGTTCCTCAATACTGCGAAGTGGATAGGCGTCCAGTTCTGTGAAGCGATTTATAGTTCTGGAGTAGTCGATTACAAGGCGTTTCCGGTGATTCGCATTCTAAGTGATTAGTACCTGCGCTCGCCATGGGGACCGGCTCTCTTCAATGGCACCTTCTTTTAAAAGATTCTTTACTTCCTCTTCAATAAAACGTCGGTCGTCATCACTGTATCTTCGAGACTTAATAGCAATCGGTTTGCATTCGGGAGATAGGTTGGCGAATAAAGGCACAGCAGGGACAGATGCTTCGGCTACGTTGCATACGACGAGAGGCTCTTTCGGACCACCAAATGCGAATTCTAGTGAGGAATGCTTCTCTAATACGTCGTGTCCTATAATCATATCTGAACATAAATTGTCAATCACATGCAGTTGAACGTTCTCATATGTGTGTTTACCCAAGGTAAGCGTGAGGCAAGTTTCTCCTTTGACTGATGATGTATGATTAAGAGAGTCCATAGATATTGTATGCTGTCTTGGTTTTATCTTCAGAGAAACCAGTTGAGAAAATTCGAAATTAATAAAACTTTTAGAACTGTACTACTGTGAACTGCACTATCTAATAGTGCTTCAGCTCTAATGCCTTTGATAAATTCAGGGACAATGGCTTTGTGTAAGGACGATGGTGATGTAGCAATGATGCAGGCGGTGACATTTTCCTGGTCAGACGTGGCAGCACTAGTTAGATTCTTAGTGCGACAGACTTTTGCGAGATGCCCTTTCTTGTTACAAAGTTGACAAGTCACTCGTCCTCCACAGTAAAAACATTTGCGATTCGAGCAATTCTGGAAGGCCGGCGTGGCTGCAGAGGCACTTGCATTTCCACTGGGCATAGGAGGAGTATTCCGTGCATTAGTGTTATCAGACATGTTTACTGTAGCCGCGTTCATAGGTATGTTGTTATAATGCAGCGTATTAACTTCAGCCATCGCCAAGGAACGCGCCTGGTTATGTGCTTCGTCCAAAGTTAAGCAAAGGTTTTCGAGGAGTCTCTCTCTTATTTTTGTCGAGGAGATGCCAGCTATGAAAGCGTCGCGAATGTTGTCATCCCGGTTGGTCTTACAATTTAATTTTAATTCGTCTTCTCATAGGTTTTGACTATTATTTCAATTTAATTAGCATACGAAACGACTAAGATCCCATGGACAAATATCTACGACCGGAGCGTTTCGATGGGGACCTGTCCCTAAGCACGGCGGCCGCGGAATGAGCACACTGGAAGAAAAATTTCGTTAACTTCCTTGCGGTGCAGGACTCGGAAACTACTACTGATAAGGTCAAGCTTACCATACTAATTAATCACGTGTCTCCGAACGTGTATACCCACATAAGCGAGTGTGAAACATTCGAACAGGCATTGAATCTCTTAAACAAACTTTATGTAAAACCTATACTGTAGGTTTTAATTAGCAAAACGTAACATATTGATGAAAGTGACAATATATTCTAAGACAATCGGATTATGACAAAATAGAAGTATCTATGGTCACAGAAGAATAAAGTGGTAAAGAGGTTCACCACAGACTAATAGAAGCGAAATCCGGCAGAAAATCAGGCTTTTGAAAATTAAAATCCTTAAAGCCGAGTTTCAGCCCACCGTGCGACGCGGCGGCGAGAATTTTTAGCATTTTGTTTTTGTGGATAGATTTATGTTTGTGGCATTATTTGTACCTGGAGTTTGTTCCGAGAAGAATCTCCAATATGTTGGGAGGTTTGCTTCGCCATTAATCAGCCTTTAGTTCTTACTAGCTCGCACCATGAATTAGCTCGCCATCTGTCTGTAGTCAAAATTAAATTGATTCCCACCATTCTATATTTTATTGTGAATATATAGTAGTGTGCGTGTGTGTGTTGTGTGTAGTATATATTATACATACATAAACGTTTCTGGTGTCTTAGGTGTGAGCTCATAGCACATAAATGATATACACGTACTTATCTTGCTAGGATTAATTCAGTTACATGCTCTACGAGATCCTAGTCACCGTAGTATGTCGGGTATAAAGAGGAGACCGCAGCTACGTCTGCTAAATCAACCTCTTGCCATATCCGTGTTCATCACAGATCCATTTCTTAAAATATACGAGAAACCGCAGCTAAGTCTGCTATTAACCTCTTGCTATATCCGTGTTCATCACAGATCCATTATTTTGATCTCTGTACATACAACAGTAATAAGGAGGAACCGCAGCCAAGTCTGCCAATTAACCTCCCAATGTAACCGACTTCCAAGAGCATCAGAAACCTTTAGAAAAGTCAAGAAATCTAGAATCTAGGCATACCACTTAGCTTATATTTCTCTCCGATGAGTCGCCACCATGCTGGACGCCTCCATCAAAACACCAATCACTATAATTAATAATTTGCACTAGATAGTGTTAGCATTATTTCACCTATTCTTTGTATCATTGTAACTGTTTCCTTAGATCATGGTTTGGCCATGTATTTGTTGCTAATTTGATATAGTGTTAAAAGTATTTTATTTGATTATTTGAATATTATTGATTTTGCACTTCTAATCAGTAATTAATTAAATGATATTGACTTCCGTTATTCTTATAACTTTATTGCGTATTTTATATTTAAAATAGTTGATTTCCGTTTCATCCACAATTCCGCTAGTTTTTTTCAAATTGTAACTAACCGTTGACACGGGCAGTCTCGAACGGACAGCAAAAGGTGTAACAAATTCAACTGGAATTATTGTCAGTTGAATTGTGCCGAGAGCAGCGGTGGCCCAGTGGCGGCGGCCCCGACTTACGAACAGTAAGTCGTGGGTTCGAACCCAGACAGGCGCATTACTTTGTATAATTTATTTCATCACCACTGCTCTCAAAACGGTGAAGGAAAACATCGTGAGGAAACCGGCATGTCCTAGAACCAAAAATTCGAAGACATGTGACATCTACCAATAAGCACTGGGCCCGCGTGGTAGATAATAGCCCATTCCCCCTCATTGAGATGAGGCCGTGTCCCAGCAGTGGGAACATTATAGGCCGATGATGATGATGAATTGTGCCGAGTATTTAGTACTGAGCTACTGTGATTGTGAAAAATATTTACTTATAGTAAATAAATTTTGGAGAAAATATCAAGGCTTGTTTGAACTTTTGGCTAACCCCAACAATAGTAAAAACTTATTGAATTAAATACTTTACATTTATTGTAGGTAGTCCGGCAAGCGCCACCGACTATTAGAGATACTACGTAAACGTCATAACCATAAACTATAAATACCATTAATCTGTGGTGACCCCTCTATGGGTTCGGTGTTGCTAGCAGATCACCTCTTGCTCCATATAAATGACTAGTTTGTTACACGCAATATTAATTTGACTCTGTTACCTGTTTTCTTCGCGAACTACACGTTGCGACAGGGACAGTTATTATTGTGTTAGGTATAATTTCCTAACACCCCGCTGTTGGTCCCGGCTGTCAGTCGTTACAGGTCACAGACGTATAAAGAGTACAGGTAGTCAGTGGCCCAACCAAAAAGTCTGATATCCAGTCTTACCAAGGGGTATCGAATGAGGAATTTTCCACTGACGTTTGTCACAACGCTTCAGTATATATCAATAGATGGCGCTGATCAGCTTTGAGAATATTTTTTTAAGCGGCGTTCTAGTAAAATCCAATGATAAGATAATTTACTACGTATTATATTATAAGTCAATGGTAAAATCTTTTAGCAGAGGAAAAAAAAAACTCCTAGACACATAACAAACTCTATAAAGTGAGAACTATATAGAACCTTTTTGTGTCAAACATTTTTAACCTAAAAAGTCTACTGTTCTTTTGCATCACTGAACTGAACTACAAGTTTTTGCATAGTTTTTGCCATTGTTCTTCTGATTGTTTTTGCGTTACGTCTAAACTCCTGGTGCGTCGAGTCGAGCTGTGGACATAAAAACGAGCTTTTTTATTATTCCCAAGGTTGATCAGCGCCATCTAGTTCGTTCATAAAAAGCACTGGAAAATTCCCCATTACCCAGTACTAAATGGGTTGTAGAGGACAGATAGGCAGTCGTTCCATGCATGTAAAATACTGGTATTCAGCTGCATCCGGTTAGACTGAAAGCCGACCCCAACATAGTTAGGAAAAGGCTAGGCAGAAGATGATGATGAACTTCCTAACACCCGACTTGACGAAGTCAAACCTACGCATACTGTTCATCAAATGAAAAACTATTTTGCCATTTTGTTTTGTGTGCATTTGCATCCTAATGCCTGTCTCTGTGTGTGATTGTCAAATCCCCGTTGTGTGCTCTAAGTGTTTATCTTATCTCACCTCCCGCAAGAAGTGGCAGATAATGTTCGGTGTGTTGCTTCTTGCTGTCTCCAGAAAATAATCCTCTATAAGTATCTCTATACAGTCTGTGGTTCCCATTGTTTTTTTACTCTTTGGTTGGTCTGTTGGCTAGCTACTATTATCTAATCTGTGGTCTGTTGACTCTGTGGTTCAATCATCAATGCTATATCTTTTTCTTTCTTACATTTGAGGTTTTGGTCTTGTGTCTAGCGCGTCGTGCGTTGTGTGTGAATTTGTGATTTTATTTGTGTTAACATCAAAATCATATATAAAATGAAATCTAAGAAGCGACACCATACATCATCAGAGGAATCAGACGAATCCGACGCGAGTGGTAACAGCAGTTCTTCTGGCAGCGATAGTGACGACTCGTCATTATCGGAACACCGCTACAACAAAAAAAAAAGGAAACGTGCTGATTCTTCAGACTCAGAAAGCGATTCCGACGAGCAAAAACGTTCGAAGAAACGAAAGCATAAGAAAAAGAAGAAGAAGCACAGTAAGAAGAAGAGGCGTTCAGATTCCGTGCATGAAAGTGTCTCGGGTCCCGAAGATGTGTCTTCAGTCAGTGAGGGTGAAATATCCTCGAAGAAGAAGCGCAAGCATAAACATAAGCACAAGCGGGCGCGGAGTACTTCTGTTACTACAAAGGGTGAGATACTTGTGACCGAGTTTCGTTTTTGTGCTTGCACAGAAGCAATATAACATTTTTTCATTGTGATGTCATTATATGCCTTTCTGTAATAGATGAAGAGCAAATTCAGCGCCGCCTACACAGTGTTGTAAAAGAACGTCGTGGATCTTCTGAAGAAGCCAATCAACCCATTCGGACCTATTACAATCAGTAAGATCTTAATCAGTTGTGATCCTTTCGTTTGAATTGCTACAGGGTAAAAAAATGTAGCTTAAATCTATTTTTGCATTTTAGGAAGGAATTCCAAAGATCAGTGTCACCTGAGGAGTATGAGAGGGAGCGAGAAGTACAGCGATTCTATAGAGGCTCCAGCAAAGAGAGAAGGCAACAGCAGTATCAGGAACAGTACCAACAATATGACAGGGAACATAATGACAGGTAAACTAGTTGGATCCCAGGCTAAAATGATTATGTGTAATTTTCCATTACACTACATCATTCAATTATTGCAGACATAACCAATATCGGCAAGAAAAATATGATAGAAATAGAGAGAAATATGGTCAAAGCTCTCAATATAATGACCCCAATGAAGAACAAAATAGACGGCAGAGGGATTATGAGTATAAAAGGTATATTACAAGTACACGTAAATGTTTGCTTGTAGGATACTTCAATGTGCTGGTCTTAGTTTGGGGCAAATCAATAGTATAGATATAATGTACATTATTTTCTTTAGGAATCACAGGTATGAGGAGCATAGATCTCCAAAAGAAGATTACCAACGGAGACCAAGAGAGCAAGAAGAGCGTTATCATCAAAGGGATGACACAAGAGGTTAATATCTGTTTATATTTTTAAATACTGTGGCCTGGATGACCTCATTGCTTAACATTAAATGAGCTTGTGTTGTGGCCCATTGTGTTCATAATAAATGAATTTAAACAAAGTTATAGCACCTGTGTTTGCTTTGTTCTCTTTTTCATTTGTTAACATGGTGTATTCATTCTAGGATTCAACCGTTACAATCAGTATGAGGATCGTGGAGCACCTAAAAGGCGGGAGTTTGAAGAAAGGAGAGACTATCGTGAAAGGTATGGTTCCTTATTGGCTATGATATTCCTTCATACAATTTTTAATTAATCATAATAACTGACAAATGTGTTAGAAAATGTTTAATGGTTGCAGTAATGAGAGTAATGAACCCTCATTATATTGTGCTGGTTTTGTTATCAATGTAATTAGAGTTGAGAGGCCAAACCATTATCTTATAAAGTGTGTATTAGTATGTATTGGAACCTTTTCAAATAAAATTTTAGTACCATTCAGAACTCGATTCAGTCCTCTCCTGCAGTTCAGATTCTGCAACTATAAATTAGATTGTCTATGTTCTATTTAAAGTTCTTGAAATAAAATTAGAGCTTAGCTGCTCTAATTGCTCTTTAATTGTTGTCCACCATACATAGAGAAAATAGAGAGGTATGAAATAAAACAAATGTGAAAGTTACAAGCCATTTTACAAATACCATTAGCATTATTAATACATGGCGTACCTAAATATACTTTGTGATTATTACTTAGTATTTGTAATTATGAAATCATTGCAAAATACTTAGCACTGATTATTTCTAAGAATCATACAAAAACTTGGCTATTACAAACTACAATGAAAACTCGCCAGTTCTTATCAGTAAAACTTTATAATATTTGTGCAATAACATATTTGGCATTAAAAATTCCAAGTTTGAGATAAAAATAAGGAAAAATCTCTGACGGAAAAGATTTTTTTCATTACTATTTACCTGCAAGTATTTAGTAAGAAGGCTGATGTATCTTAGGGGTGGTTTCAGGTTAGGGAATTTTCGGCGCGTATAAGCTCGGTCTAGCGCGTAGGCGCGTGTACGCGCGCCTTTTTCCACGAACACTGGAATAAGTGCGTTTACGCGCGTTCGTTTTTGGAAGCTCAAAATGCGGCGCGTGTGTAAGAGCGTAATCCGATACTAAACGCGTAAAAGAGTATACTAGTCTGAAATCGCTTAACGTATGCGCATCTTGTCTTAGACGTGGTCCACCTGACAACGAGCGCTTCCGCGAGAGAGAGTATCCCGACAGGAAGGAGAGGTATCAGGAAGAGGGCTTCTCTTCTGAAAGGTATGTAAATGCGTCTTTGTTACCGTTAATTAGAAGTAAGTAGTTGACGCTATTGGGTTAGATTATAACTGGTAGTGTTATTTCAAAGAACATTCTTTCATCTATTTAAAACATTTTAACATACAATACAGAGTGTTATTGCATGCGTGTCTGCTGGCCACAGCTGGTCAGTAACAGTGTACCAGCGACGTTAAATAACTATATTTATTTTTACAGTGACTACTCTACAGAAAAATATAATGATCAGAGCATGTCGGTGTTGCAAAGATATTTTAATATTTGCACCCTAAATGATACTTGCTATAGGCATGTGTGAAATCATCATCGATTGTTATAGATTTGTTGGAATGCTTATTAGCAAAGGATTACTATTTTGATTCTGGATTATGCAGGCACCAAGTACTTTCAACACGGGAAATCTACTTCACATTTTTAATCAAACAATGGACCACCAATTAAATTAGACTTTGTGTAGAAATAATACGAGATAGCTGCTGAATGGAAGATGGATTTGCGTGATGGATCAGTCTTTAGCAATGACATCACAACAAGAAAGGAAAACAAATCTTTTTTTTAAACCTACAAAGAATTTGTAAATTGAATATAATTTGACATTATAGAGAGCTCTAACTGATTCAAGACATTGAATGGTAATATTGGTGGACAGAATGTCAAAATGAAAACTATGGATTTGAGAGGGTTGTAATATTTATGGAAAAGAACAATATTGAGGAATGGATTTGCAGATTACACACATACATGCTGGAGGACTTCGAGTTTGTTTATTTTAATTTGTTTGTGTTTATTCAGAATACTGTCTACTCTTATGAAATGTATCGCTTTAGGTTCCAAAACGATTTTGAAATTGGAACTCATGCAGCCAAATAAAGTTGCTCTAAGTATAGAATGGAAATGCAGAATGATTAAACCTGGAAAATCACTTCTTTTACCACTTCTATTGCCAAACTGATATGCATTTTGTTGCTGTATTATTTTGGAGTACATCACCAGTCATTATCTATGTTTTTCAAAAGTGTAGCCTGGACACCAACTTCTTACCAAAGCACCTTGGAAATGGCTGCTAATGCATTGGTTTATAAGCAGTTTCGCTTATGTTTACGCAAATGCAATAAAATATCATTGAATTGATACATAATAATATGAAGATAAAGAAACCAGTAAAACAAGATAGAAACAATAAATGGAATGAAAAAAACAGTTTCAACAATTTATTCGCAAATATGGCCCGAACGCAACCATGACTTTATTTGATACATAATAATATAAATATATATCAAAGAATAGAAATATGAGGAACTGCGACAAACTGAAATATGAGGATGGAAGATAATACTTTTAATACTATAAGTACGTAGACCCGCGCATTGTTGTGTGCTTTGATGAGACTAAAAGAAAACAGCCTTGACTGGCCTTTAGCTTAGTTAAAAGCTAACCATTTGATTTAAAACATAACTGTAATAATTAGTCAAAATATGACAAGTTCACAAAAGCCTGAACGTTGTAGGTATGCTCGTGAATCAACATTGTGTTTCCAAAGTAATGGTAAGTGTACGATTTATAGGAGTGTCAAAATAATTGGTTCTTCGTGTTGAAGATAAATTAATGAATATATTGTTACGCCAAAACAGTTATTGAATTGAGGATGATTGCCTCTAGCATAATATTCTCTTATTTATGAGTCGAAAGTATTCCATTTTTATCTTTCTCCTAATCAATTTCTCGCTTATACAATTGACCAAATAAAAGGATCTTTGTTAGGATGTTTTTAGGTTACTTCAGTTAAATAATAAAATTACAATATATTTGTTATTATTCTTGTTGTATTTTTTTTGTTAAAGCTTGAAGTCAAATTTATTGTGGTGGAGCACCCAGTTTGCAATCTTTGACAATCATTGTGAATCGTCTGTGTTGAGAAGTGTGTGTGGTTAATCAGTTATTATGTTTGTCGGTTACAGGCCACGTGAAGTTCGTCGAGAGAAGCCCGTCAGCACAGCTCCTAGGCCCGACAAGCCGTCTGCGTCACACCATAGGTACAGTACCTACAGTACCTACATCATTGTATCTACCTATTAGCAGTATCAAAATTAAGAAATATTGTGCAAGCATTTGTAGATTTTATCATCTTTGGCGACTTTTACTTGCTAACATGTCATGATTCTGCAATTTATTTCTACTGTTTACGGCGATAAGAATATAGCTGTGTATTTTTTTGATAGAGATCGGTCACGATCGAGAAGTCAAGAAGAGCGTTACAAGGAGCGGAGTCGTCGGCCGGAGAGGCCGGAGAGACCAGAGGGGAGAGAAGAGCGGTACAGGGATGGGCGCGGGGATGAGAGGAGGGAGCGGTCTGGCAGGCCGGACGAGCGTAATGCGGAGCGCGGACGTCCGCCAGTCAAATCAGAGGCCAGGTCACGGGACCGCAAGAGCAGGTTTGTTGTTCATAAATGCGTGAAAACCAGTTTTGGCAACCAAACATTTGATAAGATAACAGTTTACAATACCATTGCGACAAATAAGTACAGATTATGGATTTAAATGATGAAATCATCATCTAAAATATCGGTTTGATAGGTTTGCAGATGCTGACGAGAATAAAGAATACGATTGGGGAAAGGGAGATGCTAAGACAGAGGACGGCGAGGCTCCGGCTGATAAAGAAAAGCCCAACTTCGGTCTGTCTGGGAAACTGACGGCTGATGCCAATACGGTCAATGGAGTTGTGATTAAGTACACAGAACCTGATGACGCTAAGCAGCCTAAAAGGAGGTGGAGGTAAATATGATGCTATTTATTTTGGAAGAAGAACTAATGCGTCCATAATAGGGATGATGACTGACTAAAAAATATGATTCTGTTTAGTACGTCAGTTAGATTATCGAAAAATATTGGATCCGTGTGTTTTGTTTTATAAAATTAATAAAAATTCACGAAGATAAAATGTGTGAAAGATCATGAGTGGGGTCTTGCGACGTCACATTTGAGTAAAAAATGTACTCAAATGTGACGTCACACGAGTTTTCGACGCATGTACCGTCTTTATTTTTTGTTTAAATGAAAAATATGTCCAATATATTTTGGAAATCTATCTGACGGACTAATTAGCTTTTTTTTGTTGTCTACCTTATTTACCTGTTTTATATTTCTTTTGATTATAAATTAGCTTCAAAATGATTGCAGTATATCATATCGCCCTCAAAATTTTTGTGCTGGGCAAAGGCCTCCCCTTTAATAAAACAAAACAATATTAAAAACCCAAAATTGTGACAATTTCAGATTCTACCCCTTCAAAGGCGACAAAGCGCTACCGATCTTGTACATTCACCGTCAGTCGGCGTTCCTGATCGGTCGCGACAAGAAGGTGGTGGACATAGCTCTGGAACACCCATCCATCAGCAAGCAGCACGCCGCGCTGCAGTACCGCGCCACGCCCTTCACCAGACCCGACGGCACGCAGGGACGCAGGGTCCGGCCGTATGTTATTGACCTAGGTATGTAGCCAACACTTTGAGGGCTGCTTTTATCCAAAGTGGAAAAGAGATGAGAAGTGAAAGACATCGAAAGGAAAGACGAGAGACTCGATGTGGATTTCAACTACTTCCCGCAAGTCTCTTCTCCGTTTCGCTCCTCTCCGCTTAAGTGGAAACCGGATCGTATTGCAATCAAAATAAAAGCTTTAACAAGCTTGAACCAGAGAGTTTGATGATCAGATACTTACTAGATCTTGTTGTTTTTTTTTTCCCTCAGAATCGGCGAACGGTACTTTCGTGAACAATAAAAAGGTCGACGCCCGCCGGTATGTCGAGTTACTCGAACGCGATGTGGTCAAGTTTGGTTTCTCTCAGCGAGAGTACGTACTGCTTCACGAGAACAGCAAGGACGACGCACAAGACGACGACCATCACGACCCTCCCGCCATCGGTGGCAATGTAACCACCACCGAAATGTTGAAGCATGAGAAACGCGTCAAGCAAGAGATCGCCGAAGACGGCGATTAGATAAGACTAGTAAATACCGCATAAGATTTTTATTTTGTTAAGAAAGGTATAATTTTATTTTTATTATTAGATAGCTTTCGTTTGCGGATTAGAACGCGCGAAAGCACTTATTTTTTTCTCAGAGATTCTGACGTGGCGTCGTCGTAACATTATTTTACTACCTCGATTAATCTTCCAGAATATGACGTAGTTCGACAATCATGTCAAATATGACAAGACTTAAACGCGAATCAGCATTAATTTTTAATGTAGTCTTCGTCTTAGTAGATGTCTGTACCCTTTTGATAAAATTTGTTGTACTATGGTATAATATGCTCGAAGTCCGTCATTGTCATTTCTTAATTCTTACCGCTCTTGGGCACAGATCGGGCTTATACCTGCCAGCCAAGTGACTCGATGGGTCTCGTTGGCAACTATTGTGTTGAATTCACGGTTTGATGTACTTAATCGACAAGTCCATTTGGACGTAGCAATCCGCCCGGCGTGTACCCGTCATAATTATAAAAATAAACCGAGACGGAAATGATTTTATAAACAAGTGGGTAAATGTTTTGGTGTTAAATTTTAATCAAACCTTTAGATGTGTACCAGTTGTACACACGCAAAATGACTTCATATGTGACTACTTATAATAATTATAATACAAAAGTACATCTCACTACATAGCTAAATAACTACTTTTAGGGGAATTGGCTAATTTTACTACTACAAAATTTGCACTTTTCCTATTTTAGCTGTAAAATATAACATTAGCAAATAAATTAATCGTAAAACAAATAAAAAATTAAATGTTCGTCCTTTGTTTTTATTTATCTCCTTTACAAATTAACTGGTACAGCATGCTGCAACAGCAAGATAACCTCAGTTTATAGCATGCCAACATTTGCGTATCAATGCTCACTTGATATTGACCGGTATTTTTGAGCCTGTCCAGAACGGGCGTTAACGCGCGTACACCGGTTCCGGCTCATGCCACTGCATGAGCCGGAACCGGTGTACGTAAGTGCCGGTGTAAGTGGCACTCCACTTGATAATTCAGAATACTAATGAGATGAAGAATGGGACTGCTCAATTGGGGAAAATGGACGTACAGCTATTATATAAAATAAAAATAAAACAGCGACTATGATGATAGGCAATATATTTAATTAATTGGCTCTTAATAAATGCATTAATATGTTATCTCGTGATGTTTTCTACAGATGCAATAATAATAACTGCACGGCAGCTTAAACTAATATGTACAACGAGTTTATTCACCCCTATTTACAAACTGAAATCTAGTGAAAATAAATAATATTAAATATTCACTTAATTCTAAAACAGTATCCTCATTCGGTGGAAAATTTACACATTGCATAATTATTTTTTCTAATATCACAGTTCAAAATGGAGTCTTGAATACGTGTTTATCAAAGTCTAAGTCAACGCGCGGTTGTTCTCGTGACGAACACGGTCTCGGCTCTCGAGCGCTAATCTCTTCGCACAGAGAAGCTCGCTTCACCAGCCCGTTCCGCAGGGGGATGATAGTGGCGTTCGGGGGACGCGTGTGCGTTCGTAAGGAATGTGTTCTGTACAGCGGCGGTTTGATCAGTCTATTAGGGGCGACACCGACGATGCTGTGTCTTGAGAAGGGAGGCATGTACGTGATGGGCGCTCTGGGTATCTCGTACCCGTCGCAGATGGTGCCGGGCGCTGAGTCGCTGTCGTACATGAGCTCCAAGTACTTCGGAGTTCGTTCGGGAAGCAGGCGCGATGGCTCCATGTGATGCTCTGGGAAGTCTTCATCTGCATCATAATTATGATATTAGTTATAAGAAGACAGAATAAAGTAGTAGCATGATATCATTCAATGATCGTTCACGAACCTAAGCAGGCGTTGTCATTCTCGTCCAATAGGTAGGTGCGGTTGTCGACGGCATCTGAACATGCAGCCCATGCACAATACATCGGTTAGTTGAGATTACATGTAATTAGAATTGTTTTTATTAATTAATAATAGAAAATTTTCCTTTTAATCTAAAGCTGCTTCTAAGTTTCAGATAACATGCTGATTGATGTCGCAACAGCTTAGTGGCCATGGTGCCATGGCTGAGAGACCACCCTACTTTTGACAGTATAACTATAGTCTAAGCTTTCTTGATTTCGCCCACTGCTGGCGATATCGGGAAGCGAGTAAAGGTAGAAACTAAAATCGAGGATGCTTAACAGAGCTCTCGCCGGCGGCAGGCAGCGAAATCAAACCTACAATCTTTGTAAGTTTCTTGAGCGAGAAAGTACTCGATAGCTAGTCGCTAGCCGGCGGTGAGGCAATAGGGAATATGCATATATTTTTTCTTGACTTAAATCAATAAAGTACGGTCGAACAAGCTATTTGGTTTACATTTGACAATGTAATTTGTGGGTTAAATTGTAAACCATCAACCCAATCAAATAATTAAAAGTTAAGTTCAAAGACTGCTTGTCGCTCAAAAAAAAAAATTAAACCTATAATTTTCTACGACAGTTCAAACATCCGTGACTGTCGTGGCCATTCATGTCATAGCATTTGTCGTCATTTCCGTCTATATGCCTTATTTACATCTAAGTTTTTACACTTATTATAATAATTTTAATTCAAGCAAACATTGCAATAACAATATTATTATAACATCTTGGTGAAACTTTAAGTAGTTTTCAAATAAAAGTGTTTCTTTGTCACAACGTTTGACGTCACTACTGGCGACGCTGATTTTTGAATTTGCATTCCGTTTCTTCAAAAACACGCTACATAAAATATTAAATTGTAAAATAAGTGTTGTTTAAGAAAGATAAACAAGTGTACCACAATATTTCAATGGGCCAAAACAAGGCATTTTTAAGGAATAAAAAATGTTTAGAATTTTTTGCATATTCCCTAGCCTAATAGCATTTCATGCATATGATATAAGTAATGAGCATGATGATGATTGATTAGTTGTACAGAAGTGTAGTTACCGTCTCCGAGCAGCGTGAGGTAGTGCGGCGCGGGCGTGGGCGTGGCCGTCAGCGTGATGTTGGGAGACGTCTTGTCGCGCAGCGCGCGCACCACGTCCAGGCACTGCCGGAACATGGGCCGCGCCTCCGCGGAGTAGCTCCAGCACTTTTGTAGTAAGTCGTAGCTACAACACAATTTATTATTACTGTTTCAACGAGTTTTTATCGAGAATTTGTACGGACAGATTGCAGACCGGACACCGAACTTTGACAAATAATCTTCTGAAGTATCTGTCAAAGCTCGTCCGCAATCAGTCCGTAGCGATTCCGAACCTTAGAAGGTAAACAAGAATGTTTTCATCAAAAAAATATGAACCTTAGTACAAAGAAAATAAAGCTCACTGTGATTTTGAATGTGAGGTAAAATAACTATTAAAAGGCCGTATGGCTTTCCTTACTACCCGTAAATAGATAATTATGAATAAAAATAAGAATACTTACAAAACGGAAGGACAGTTGGGCGGCCTATCGAGCGTGCCTCCAGTGCGCACGTACGACAGCACCTGTCTGTTCGTGCGCGCGGGGTAGGGCTGCTGGCCCAGGGACAGTACCTGGCAATGTACAATCGTGTGAAGATACTGGCAATGGAAATTTCAAGGGAAGACTGACGATGTCAGGTTTCCGCAACAACGGTTAAAGGTTGCATATGGTGTTGCTGGGGAGTTTTTTTTCGTGAGTTCTTTTCCTTAATTAAAACACTAGGAAGCGGTGAACTTCGGTACTTTTGGAGGACGTTGAAAGAATTCTGATTCTCGACTTTGTTATAATATAGTTCAATATGTCGATGACTTTTGTTGCTTTTTACTATGTCAAAGCTAAGTGTCGAGATTTCAAAACAACACGAATGTATTGTCTGTTCGTTACATTTCCCCGGTTTTTTGAGAACCGGGCCTTATTTAGAACCCATGAGCAATCAACATATCATCATGCATGAAGTCCTCGAAGGGTTAGGCAATGTTTGTACCCTGTGGTGCACCCACATTTTGCCTATATATTAATAAAAAAGTTGTAAACTGTATTGCCGCCTACTGATGTATCTTACCTCCCAGCAGAGTACACCCCACGCCCACACGTCAGACTGGCAAGAAAACACTCCGTCTACTAAGCATTCCACAGCCATCCAACGCACCGGCAACAACCCTGAGGATACAAGGACAAAACAGGTCAGAACATTTGACTCATCATCCACTTATAAAAAAAAGAACACAAAACAATCATAAACCTTCTACCATTTCTTTTTTGAATCATGTAGTCTTTTTTGTGTAACGGATCTCGAATGGCGTATTCGATGAAAATTCGATCTTACTTTGGCAAAGTGGGAAGATTCTTGATGAAAATTCCTAAACTAGAACCACGGTGGCCAATGAAACACAACAATTTAAATACCGTTCTATAAAACATTAACTTTTATCCGCGACTAAGCTTTCATTATGGTCGGGAATTACCCCACGGGGAAGTTTTAAATATAGTTTTTATGATGTTCGGGGATACCGTAGCTTCCTATTAGTGAATTTGAATGAAATTTCGGGATCGGATCAGTAATTCCAAAGATTAAAGTATAGATGAAGCTTCTTACCTTCCCCTTCCTTCCTATAATAGTCGTTCTTGTAGATATCTCTCGCTAGTCCGAAATCCCCGATCTTGACCACTCGGCCATTGGCGCGGTGTGCGACGAGACAGTTGCGACAGGCCAAGTCGCGGTGGACAAAGTGCATCTCTTCTAGGTAGCGACAACCTTTTGTCACGTCCACGCACATGTTGAGGAGGTCTAGTAGTGTTAGCGACTCGGGGGTGTACTGTGGATAAAAGAATGACAACAAAATGTATATTATTGAAATCATAATTAATTGTTTGGTCTCTTGTCAATTGTTATTATAATTTAATATTGTTGGAAACTCGAGCGTTGTATCGTGATCGCAGAATAGTATTGTCTTAAAAGCTTCAAAGGGTTTGAGAAACTTGGAATAAAGTTCGAATTTATTTGCAATTTTGGTACAAGTGATGCATAATTACTACATTCCTGGCAGTGCATCTGACATTAACACCAGTACCAGATGCTTGTGAATGGTAACTCATTAATTTATCATCCCCAAATCCAAAAAGAAGACTATAGTAGCTTCACTGTACCGATGCGAGAACTAACTCGTTCAGCGTTTGCAACCACCAAATTATTTCTGTCTTTGGACTCATTTCACCGTTTATATTTTCACTAAGTGACACCTAAATGAATGTCTAAATATTGTTGTCTTGAGTGTCAAGAATCAGTGGCATCGATTCTGTTGTGCACAAACTAAACTTAATTTAGGCTATTGCTATTTTTTACTAAAAGGCAGTGCGAGAAAAGGACGGCTATAGCTATGAACTAAGTACGAGATGTCAAACTAGTTAATGCCTTGCGCTTCACCGTGTTTTTAGTCGACATGTTTTTACGTGCAACCTTCATTTGTATGGAAATATTAGCTCCAATTAAATTTGACAGGTCTAAAATTACGTCCGTCTCTTTCTCGTTTTATTAGAGAGAAAAAGATAGCAATAGCCTAAATTAAGTTTAGTTTGTGCACAACAGAATCGACACCAGTGACCTTTTATTAAGGCGTTGGTACAGGTATCGCCTAGTGTTAGTGTAAACAGGTAAATCAGCTTGTTAGCTGATTTAAATGTTTACATGTTAAAGTTTACATACCAGTGAAGCGCGTTTAGCCCTCAAGTAGCTCAGCAAGTCGCCGCCCTCCATAAGCTCCATGATGATGTAGTTAGGATCGTTGTCAAGGCACACGCCTAACAGACGCAGGATGTGCTCGTGCTTGAAGTTGGACATCAGAGCGGCTTCCTTTAGAAATTCAGTCTTTTCTTGTTCTGTGGCACTTTTGCGTAATGTCTGTGAAGACAAGAAACTGAGTGTTAACTTGGAGACTCAGGGGGCCTAAAATGGATGATGAATGAACATAATAGGATAATAATATGAATCATTATCCCTCTCATAGAGTAGAGAGGAGGCCTGTGTCCCAGCAGTGGGAACATTAATAGGCTGATGATGATGATGATGAATATGAATCATGTGAAAATTCGTAAAATGGTCACACAGACGCAGTTAATATAATATTAGAAAGAAAGAAAATACATTTATTTGGCACACGCCACAAGTGCACACAGTATAAAAAATAAACAAAAAAGAAAAACAAACAGAAATAACAAAATAAATGAATAAAATACTTAAAACTAAACAAAAAATAAAACAATGTGACATTGTGTGCCTCACGGCTGCGCCAAATAGGCCCAGTTCAGCAAAAATGCCGGACAACTAGTGCCCGACGCTGGTTTTCAACTGGACCTAGATTAGTGAGGTTACGGATGTGAAGCAGTTTTATATGTTGTGTCAATGGTGGTGGTGAATAGGTACATAAATATGTGAAATAGATCTGTATCTGAGAGCAGCGGTGGCCCAGTGGTGGCGGCCCCGACTTACGAACAGTAAGTCGTGGGTTCAAACCCAGGCAGGCGCATTACTTTGTGTAATTTATTTCATCACCACTGCTCTCAAAACGGTGAAGGAAAACATCGTGAGGAAACCGGCATGTCCTAGAACCAAAAAATTCGAAGACATGTGACATCTACCAATCCGCACTGGGCCCGCGTGGTGGATTATAGCCCTTACGCAAAATACACGCTTTGACGTGGAGTTGCGGACACCAGCCCGTTATACAATATACAATAGATCTGTATATAAAAATAAATAAAATAACAAACAAACAATAAATTATTAGAAAAAATAAAGAAATATACGTATAAGAAAACAGAAAGATATACAAATGGGACGGAAGCATGCTAAGAGAACCTGATTTACACGATGACTTTTAACACTCAGTATTAATTTATTGCATTTCGTCCACAATATGCTGCAAGCCGCCAAGCGCGACAGACTAATTTAAATGATAGGTACTACCGTTATTACGAATTATCACTTTGTGACCTTTTTATGAATTGTACGAATTGGGCCCCAGGCTCCATAATCTCACTTGCATGTTTCATAGTCGTGATTCTGGCTCGTCTTTAGAACCAGAGTTGTATCGTGCTGGTCACACGTAGTAAGGGCAAATGAGCGTTAGGAAACCATGTGTTTATATCGTGTTCACCAGTGATATGGATCCATTATAAAAGTTTTGTCTCTTTTGTAAGTTGGATCCTTTCTTACACAATAAAGCAAAAATATGAAGTGTTAATACGACCAATATCTGTTCCAAAAAATGAGACTTAAAGTATACTCACTTTAACGGCTACTTTCGTGTCAGCAGCGCTACCATTGATCTGTCTGGCGACGCCTTCGAACACCTCTCCGAATGCGCCGGAACCCAGGAACTTGGTCAAAGTGATCTGTTCTCGTCGAATGTGGGGCAAGCTTTGTAGTTCCGCGTCTGTTGGGCAGTGAACACCCTGGTCGAAACAAAGGAATAATGTAAGAGATTTCTATTGAATGCAGTACAAAGCCAGTAATTGGGACTCATTGATTTCTGGTTTTTAAATCGGAGTGGAATAAAGACCGAAACAGCACTGGCCTTAGTACAAGTAAACAAAAACAAAGAATCCGATGTTATAGCTTTCATAAAAAGATTACGATATATCCTAATTGGTTATTTAGTGGTAGCAGTATTGCTTGGGTGAGGGTTTGATTGCGAAGTCGGACAAAGGGTGATTGGGTTCTACATCAGAAGCTTTTTCAGTAACACGGTCTGTTACTGAAAACGGGTTTAGTTTTGTGTCCAGAATATGGCGAGCCACCAACATGCGCTATACACCTCTACCTAACCCTTCAAAGTTATTTAAAAGCAAAAATAAACTTGCCTGATTGTAAAGTATATTAGTGGAATGTCTTGTCGGTAACTGCCTCAGAGTCGCAAGTTCCACATCCGGTCCTCTTCTTGTTGGATTCGAGGTAATTTGATTTTCGATGGCTGCCTTCTTCCGAGCACGGGCATTGTATGCTGCTAATGTGTTCATGGAATTAAACAATTAGTATCAACAAATCTATAAACAGTAGAAAATAAGATCTGGAAGAGTAGATTTCATAAGCTGGGTTTAGCGGACCACACGTGCAAGCTAATAAGTTCCCACTGCTGAGACACAGGCCTTCTCTCCATGAGAGGGGGTGGATCATACCCTCTTCACCGGCTCAGTGCGTTGTTGAGTGTTACTTGTTTCCGATTTTATGGTTCTAGAACATGCTGATGCTTTCCTCCTCACAATGTTTTCCTTCACCGTTTGAAGTCGTCAATATAGCACGTAGAGTAGCTAAGCCACTGCTTTGTAAAATTTTGTTTCTATCACTAATACCTGAGTGATCTATATGTCACGGAAGTCACCTCACGCGCTGATTGGTTGAACGCTGATTTTGACCTAATTTTCGATATCAGCGACCCCGAAAACGACACCCATGACGGAAAAACCGTAAATTTTCCTCGACGCTACCTTAGATTTTCATTTTGACCGCATTTTCGTTATCAGCGACCCCGAAAACCATGAAAACGACACCCATGATGGAAAACCGTAAATTTTCCTCGACGCTACCTTAGATTTTCATTTTGACCGTATTATCGTTATCAGCGACCCCGAAAGCCATGAAAACGACACCCATGATGCAAAAACCGAAAATTTTCCTCGACGCTAGCTTGGATTTTCATTTTGTCCTCATTTTCGTTAGCAGCGACCACGAAAACCACGAAAACAACTCCCATGACGGAAAAAAAAAACCCTGGTGCCATTTTGTGTTTCAATTATGACCTCATTTTCGTTATCAGCAACCCCGAAAACGACACCCATGATGGAAAATCCAAAAAAAAATCCTGACGCCATCTTGGATTTTCATTTTGACCGTATTGTCGTTATCAGCGACCCCGAAAACCATGAAAACAACAACCATGATGGAAAAATTGTAAATTTTCCTCGACACCACCTTATATTATCATTTTAACCGCATTTTCGTCATCAGCGACCCCAAAACCCATAAAACGACACCCATGATGCAAAAACCGAAGATTTTCCTCGACGCTAGCTTGGATTTTCATTTTGCCCTCATTTTCGTTATCAGTGACCCCGAAAACCACGAAAACAACACCCATTACGGAAAATAAAAAAAAAATCGTGGCGCCATCTTGTTTTATTTATGACCTCATTTTCGTTATCAGCGACCCCGAAAACCATGAAAACAACAACCATGATGGAATTTTTTTAAATTTTCCTCGACGCCACCTTAGATTATCATTTTGACCGAATTTTTGTCATCAGCGACCCCGAAAGCCATGAAAACTACACCCATGATGCAAAAACCGAAAATTTTCCTCGACGCTAGCTTGGATTTTCATTTTGCCCTCATTTTCGTTATCAGTGACCCCGAAAACCAGGATAACAACACCCATGAAGGAAAATAAAAAAAATCCCTGGCGCCATCTTGTTTTAATTATGACCTCATTTTCGTTATCAGCGACCCCGAAAATGACACTTATGATGGAAAAACTGTAAATTTTCCTCGACGCTACCTTAGATTTTCATTTTGACCGTATTTTCGTTATCAGCGACCCCGAAAACCATGAAAACGACACCCATGATGGAAAAACCGTAAATATTCCTCGACGCTACCTGATACCGTTTAAATAATAAATAAGTTAGTGTTAGTCACCGAACATAACCAAAATGACATACATTTTCCGTTTAACCAATCAGCGCGCGATTTGAGTTCCGTCGCATGCATTTCACAATTTTACGGTTTCACTTTGATAGATTATAATCTATCGAAAAATTATGCGTTAAATTGTAAGCAGTATGTTAAGTCTTAGATTACAATCTAACGGTATTTACAATTTTACGGTGACGTATACATGGTAAATATCAATAATACTCGAGTTCTATTTTTTTTTTGAATAGGTGGTATTCAGTGTTCTATCTTGAGGTAGGTACCGTAGAACACAGCGGCTGCAACGGCAAGCAGCGCGGCGAGCGCGGCCAGCAGCGCCAGCGCGACGGCCGCAGCGGGCGGGCGCGCCGGCGCCGCGGACAGGGCGTCCAGCTCGGCGGGCGGCGACAGCGCGCCCCAGCCGTACGCGTTGCGCGCCTGCACGCGCGCCACCCAGCCCGCACCCACCCCGCCATCGCCGCTCAGCAGCCAGTAAGTATCTACAATACATTACATCTTCCATAACAAACGAGGAAGCCGGAGGTAAACTTTTTAACAAATACAAGATATTAGTAGATTCTATGACAAGGGAGCAAGCAAAATAATATTTTTACGGCGGCGAGGGATTCTAAAATAGAATCCTGAACGTAGCGAGTGATTCAAACTACGTCGCCTGAGGGAAAAATATTTTTGCTCTTGAGTCATATACTCTCCTATGAAAAAAATAAAAACCCGACTGCGTAAAAAATAACTAATAACTTTATATAAAAAAACTGAAAAGAATAAAACAAGTTCAGGAGACAGGACATATTGACTGTAACAGTCGGGACCCATATTGGATGTAATGATTTTAGTCTAGATTATTTAACTCTTCGAGACCCTTCAACTAAATTCGATTTTTACAATACTAGCGGTCAATTTATTCTGGTTTTGTTACCACTGACGTAACGGCCCCCTGACAAAATAAAACAACGAAACTAATTTTTGGATTTTATTTTATTACAATTTTTAGTCTGTAGTCAGGCGAGTACTTTATAATGAAGTCTTTGTACAGATTTCATCGATATCTATAAATACACTTACGTTTTTATAACAACAAAATTAGTGCGTACAGAGAAGGAATAACATAATGGTGTCGATTCTGTTGTGCACGAACTAAACTTAATTTGGGCTATTGCTTTTTTTTTTCGGATGGGAAGTCATCAAATGACTCCTCCCGCTCTGGGCAGGGGCAGGAGGGAGTGTCAGACTTTTACTGACTAAAACCCATCTATGTTCCTTCATCGCCCTTTGTGTTCCGGGGCCACGGTATCTCTTTCGAACAGTCCCGCAGCCCCGGCAGGCATCAGCCCTTGCGGGACCCCTTCCTTTAGCTGACTCTCTTTGAGGCGCGCGTGGAACACGAACACGACGTCGACACGGCCTGTCGTCATGAGACGGACGGTCGGCGAGCTAGCCCATAGCCCACCGTCCACAAGCCCGCGCCTACGGTGGTCGGGGGCCACCGTGGCCCCCGACGCCCGGGGCGTCTCCGGCGGCGGCCGGGACGTGAGGTTCTCTCCCTCTCACGTTCCGCCACCTCCTTCTCTAGCATTACTGCTTCGCAGAAGGAGGTGACGGCGTCCCATTGCGTCTCGCTCCGGACCATGGCTTGAACCAGGGCCGGACGCGAGAGGTCGCCGCCGCCGATCGCCGCTTCGAGGACGCGGCGGTGCTCCGCCCACGCGGGGCACACCTCCACCGTGTGCTCCACCGTGTCCTCCGGTCGATCCTCGCAGTGGAAACACCCGGATGTTTCCTCCCGCCCGATTCGGTGCAGGAACCTCCCGAAACAACCGTGTCCATTTAGGCTATCTTTTACTAAAACGCAGTGCGAGCAAAGTACGGCTACAGCTATGAACTAAGTTAGAGATGTCCAACTATGTAGTATATGCCTTGCGCTTCACCGTGTTTTTAGGCGACATGTTTTTACGTGCACCCTTAATTTGTATAGAAGTATTAGTTAAGTTAAATTTGACAGCTCTAAATTACGTCCGTCTCTTTCTCGTTTTAGTATAGAGAAAAAGACAGCAATAGCCTAAATTAAGTTAAGTTTGTGGACAACAGAATCGACACCAATAACTAACTGATTTATGCAAATTGAAACACAAAATTATGGCGCGAGGAGGCGCGAACGCGGGGCGGTGGACCGATGCAGCGAGAGTTCGTTCTGCGTCGGTCTTAGCTCCGCGAGGTCATGGTGGCTGAGTGGCGGGAGTCCGCTTACACCACTCATAACCAGGATTCGTAATTATATCAAGATCATTTTTTTTTCTGAAAATTATCATAAATATTCATACTGATTCATAACTTGATTTCTTGAATTTTCAAGCAGGGTCTTTATTTTTCGGCATTCTCGTAATATCACTCTGGTTCCTGTATAGTTAAATAAGCAACAAAATGTACCAAAATTTTTGTTGGTTAAACACGAATATTTGTGAACGTTTTTATTTTAATGGGTCCCGAACTCCCGACTGTCGCAGTCAATATGTCCTGTCTCCTGAACTTGTTTTATTCTTTTCAGTTTTTTATATAAAGTTATCGGTAATTTTTTACGCAGTCGGGTTTTTTAATTTTTTTAATTTTACACTTTTTAGTTACTAAGATATTTTAAAATCCTCATGATGAGCCCTTTATCGAGCCGTTCAGGCTGCAGAGCGTGCCAAACATTTGAATTTGGCTCAAAAAATCCGCCATTTTGTTTTTTCATTATTTTGATATACCCAGTGTCACTCTCACAAAAGCACAGTGTTTACCTCGGGTTAAAGATTTATTGTAGTCCCTCGAACTATTGGCGCCCACGCTACGTTCGGGCGCCAAACCCTGCCTCGAAACTAAATATGTTACTTTCACCCCTAGAGTAACAATGTACTATTATTTCCTGTGGCATTGAACTATATTCAACTAGATAAATACGCGCAGATTGTGATCATGTGATGTTCGAACTGGGATACGTACCGGTTCCATTATGCAGTAACTCCAGTCCCTCCCTAGCGATGCGCATCTTCATCTTATCGTCGATATCCAAAGGTAGGTTTGCTGGCAGAAGCTCACTGAGGTTCTTTGTGATGTTGTCATTCCCTTGCGCAATCCTAGTGGACAAAAAACTTATGAATATTTCCACTTATCTATTTTTATTAGAATATTTTGACGAGGTGTATCTAAACTGTAAAGCTACATCGCAGCAGGCTCAGACGGAACTTGCCGGTTGAGATAAATCAATTAAAACTGACTGGGTCTTAATAGCTTATATAGAGAAAAGAGAAGGTGTGCCTAAACGGACTTATTCGAAATCAAAATATTTGATTTCACGTAAACCTACATGAAACGTCAAAAGATAGATGCACATCCTACGTCGGTAATAGAACACAAATCAGAAATTCGTAGGACAACAACTGACCTAATTCAATCTCTGTAAATAAAAGCAGGAGACCGCATGGCTTGGAGACGTGCGGGTCATATGTGGTTGCGAATTGCGATCCTTAGCTGTGACGGAGAGACAAAGTAGAAGAAAGGAAAGTTTTGGTACCTGTGCTGCGGCCGTCCCCAAACCCGGTAGGCTATGACGGGCGACCCGCGTGTGTCAGGCTCTGTCCACCACACGCGCAGCACTCTGTCACCGACACCTTCCACGCGCAAGGGGCCTGGGGCACCGGGCACGTCGCCTGCTCAACCAAACATAGTTAGCATTGAAGTGGCCTTGAAAGTGAGGCTGAATTGTGAATGAAAAACAACTTAGATATTGATTATGCTTTTTAGACAACTTTGTTTGCCTAGATCGGGCAAAAGTTAGGTTTCTACCTAACGTTTGCGGCTTAGGCTAGGAATTAAATCTTCGAAGAAAAAAAAAAGTTTATTTGACCCAAGTTAAAGCACGCAATGTACACACAAAAAAAAAACAGAAGGAACTTGGCTGATAGTTGGATAAGATTAATGGCAGATCGAGTCAAATGGCGCACTATTGAAGAGGCCTAGTATCTGCTCGAGGATAATAAAGTACAAATTTTTCAAAAATAGTCTGCAAGCCCATATCCGTAATGGGAAAAGATATACTCCAAAATAACATGATTTCTTATTTTGTCAGTTACCACTCACCAAGAGTTTCGAAAGTGAAGCGGTCGTCGTGTGGCCAGTAGTACGGCGGAGCATCAGCGACGTACTGCAGACGCAAGCGGAAGCGGTAGCGTTTGCAGGGGCGGAGGTCGGAGGCGACCCACTCGTTGCGCTCGTCTTGGGTGCAAGCCTTCCATGTTGCGCTTGATTGTGTCGCTTCTATGTATTCTACTTTGAATCTGGAAGAAGATGTTTGGTAAGTAAGGCAATATTATAGTTAGGACGTTAGACGTGTCGTTAAATTCACTTTATAAATCGTCATATATTTGGTGTTTTGAAATACCAAAGAAGGAATTGCTAATATGTTGCGGCCATTCATATGAACCATGTTTGCGTTCTGCCCATTTAGACTCGTGGTTGCAAGGGCGACTGATGTAGTGCTGAGCGTGGGAGGGTTTGAATACCCGATCGGGTGTAGTCGTAGTCTAAGATTTGAAATGAGTCTAGCGATTCTTACTGATGCAGCTGATAAGAAGTGGGCGGCGGCCACAGCACTCGTATCTGTTGGGGCGTAAGGTCCCGGGCGGCGAGCGCGGGCGGCGGCGGGTAGGTGCGCAGGCGCAGCGGCGCGGAGTCGGCGCTCTCGGCGCTGTGCGACGAGCGCGCGCGCACCCACACGGTGTACGCCGTGTTCGGGGATAGCCGCGTTATGTTGGCGCTGCGGTCTTGAGCTACTTCGAATGTGTTGTGCTCTGTACAGAAAGAATACATTTTAAGACTTTATTCTTAAAAGGGTATTGATTAATTAACTCTAACTAAGATATTGACTCAAAACTAGCGGAATGCGGGTGTTATAGTACATTCAAGAAAACTTCTGCCCAAATCTTCAGCCATTTACAGGCGTGGTGTTATGTTATATTCTTAAAGTAAAAGGAATTTATTTAGCCGTATTTGTCTCGGTAGGCATCGCTGCTAAGATATTTTTTTACCAAAAACAAACAGCTTAACCTAGATTTTAATAACAATGTCATAACAAGCTAACAGATTCCTGCTTACCCTTTAGCTTATGGTCATCAGTTCTCCAGTGCACTTCATACGAGAGTCCAGGATCGGGCTTCCATTCTACGTGCGCGAGTACGGGACTTAACACCATGCCCTTCACGTCCTTGGGAGCTAGCGGCGCTGAAAAATTTAAGGAAACGTTTTGTCACAATAGTTAATTCCCTCCCTTAAAACGAACAATATATGAAGGTCCCGTGTCAGTTGATACATAATAGTTGATCGCTAGTTAAGATTAAATGCACGAACATGTTTCTAGTTGCTATATCTACTCTCTTTTCGGTTATCGTCGGTGGTAGCTGGTAGGACAGATTATTAAATTATGAAACGTCCTGCTTTTAAAAAAGAGCTGCTTTACATAGCCGAGCTTTTCATGAAAAATGGTTACTGCGAAACTAGTCATTATAAGATTCAATATTACCTTCAGCGGCTGTCTGTATTATCATCGGAGTACCAACAAGTGGTTTAACTTCATGTAATTTCGCGTAGTAGTTAGTCGCTTCCAACATGACTGTATAGTTAGTAAACGGCTTCAATTCATTGATAATTACTTCTGAGTTAGTAGTAGTGACATATGGACACGATTCTTTATCACAAAGAGAAGTGTCGTTCTTCATCTGAACTCTGTAAAATATTGTGTACTCTGTCGTCGACATTTCGTATTCCATAGAGTGGCATCGATTCGGTTTTTCCACCGAAGGCATATGAAGCGTTATGCTGTTGGCTGAATTTGAAAGGACTCGAGGTCTTAAATGTAGTACTTTAGGAAATAGGCAAAGTCTTGGAGGATACGGCTGATTTCCCGGATCCAAAGCCATGATTTTATATCCATATGCAGTTTTCCTCTCTTCTATTTTTGTCTTATGATGTTTCGTGGTGTAAAATATTTCCTTTTGAGTAGAATTGAACCAGTAGACGTATCTGCTGTCTACCGTGATGGACCGAGGTGTGAATCCGTACTTTTTCTTTTCGGTGGCATCTACAACTATTCTGCATTTACAAGCGTCCATATCCGTAGCGATTATGTGGTGTACCCAAGGATCGACCCAGTACAGATCATAGTTTTTACTTCTGGTCATGTCAATAACAAAAGGTCTCGCTACTTGAGGATTCTCTGGACAGTTACATTCACGGCCTGCGGTTTCAGGATTTCCGAAGAATCTTCTTATATCGGAGCCGTTTAAATGAGATGTCATTATTGTGCCTAGTTCTGGGAAGCGGGTATCGCTTTCTTCGTACCAGAACAGCGAGCTAAAACATTAATATTCATATAAGTAACCATAGAATATTCGAATTTAAAACTAAAAGAATATAATGAATGTCCTACTCACTGATGTAGCGGTGCTATCTGCAGACTATAGATTGGTTGCTTCCTGGCGAAGACCCGCGTGATGCGTGGCCGGGTGTTGGGCGTCCCTAGATCAGCTCGATACGTGACGTATGACTCGATAGACGTGATCTCCAGCTGAGTCCAGTACACGGACCTGCTCACCCAATCTACGCACATACTGGTCGCTGAGCCGTTGATCGACGTTAGCTAGACAATCATAAGAATTAGTTTAATTGATCTACAGAATTCTACATCAATGTCGCAGATCTTTGTCAGACGTTACGGGTAGTCAGAAAACGAAGTCCGACTACTAGTCTAACCGAGGGGAATCGTGTCACCCAGTAGGTTGTGGAGATCAGGTAATCTAAAGATCTAGAGAGTATTGCAACAGGGTTACAAAAAGACAGTACCAAACCGTTCATTTAAAAGGTTCTTTATTCACCTTAAAGTGTCCACTTCCATTGATCCTCGAAGAAAATATCTCTTCCAAGTTATTGACCCAGTAAACGATGTTTTCTTCAGTCGACACCGCAAAGTCAACGGGTATTCCAGTACTCTTAGGTATCGTCTCACTTTCTCCGCAGTCAAGGTCGATTATTTTGATAGATTCTTGGAAGGACACCATCACTTTTGGTATGGGGTTTACTTCATCAGACGATGTGGATACTACCTCGGAATATTGACCAGATCCAGCATCAGTGTGAGCTCGGACCTGTAACAGAATAATGGTTAAAATCGATACGAGTCTTCAATAAAAAGGACCATCTCGTTAATCTGTTAAACTTGAGCACGACTCATGAACGTGTGCTCCTAGATCCAGGCAAAGTATTACATTGGGTTTTCCATTGTTTTCTCAGTAATCACACGTACCTATTACATGAAACTCATAGATCTCGAGTTCGAACCCAAGGCACGCACCTCTGACACCTTTACGCCAGGCATCGCAGGCTCCGCATTCGCCCACCGAATGCGGCAGCCATCGAGGCGGAGCTTTATGAGGGGTACTTTAGGGGGGGGGGATGCTGTGTCTCTTGACATCGCCAACGCCTTCAACTCCATGCCCTGGAGCTGCATTAGAGAGGCACTACGGTATCACCGGGTGCCGACCTACCTTCGTCGTGTGGTCGGGGACTACCTGACGGATAGAGCCGTTATCTACCCCGGTCGCAGCGGAGAATGGAACCGGCGAGAGATGTCGTGCAGTGTTCCACAGGGATCGGTTCTAGGGCCTTCCTTGTGGAACATCGGGTACGACTGGGTGCTGCGCGCCGACCTCCCTAGCGGCGTCAGCGTGGTCTGCTATGCAGACGACACGCTGGTGCTGGCACAAGGGGCACGAGTCGCACGAGGCGGCGGCCGAAATAATGACACGCGGGGTTGCGATAGTCGTCGAGAGGATCCGGCAACTGGGTCTCGAGGTGGCATTGCACAAGTCCGAGGCCATGTGCTTTCATTGGCCTCGGAATGCGCCACCTCCGGGATCCTCACTGACGGTAGGAGGGGTATCCATCGGCGTCGAGTCGACGCTGAAGTACCTGGGACTCGTCCTCGACAGCCGATGGAACTTCGTGGAGCATTTCCGACGTTTGGCCCCCAAACTCGAACGGATCAGGGCTGCCTTCAGGCGGCTCCTGCCCAACCTGGGGAGGCCAAAAACCTCCTGCCGGAAGCTCTACGCGGGAGTCGTGCGGTCCATGGCCTTTTACGGGGCCCCGGTGTGGGCGCGTTCATTGAGGCGGCGAGCCGCCCACTACCTGAACGCGCCCCAAAAGGTGGTAGCCGTAAGGCTGGCCCGTGGGTACCACACGATCTCCCGCGAGGCGGCGTGCCTTCTTGCCGGATTGCCGCCATGGGATCTGGAGGCGATAGCCCTCGCGCGCCTGCACGAATGGCGCGCGGAGGTGCTACGCCGGAGGGAAACTCGCGCAGCGGATAGACTTCCGGCGTGATCTCATGGCGACATGGAGAGAGCGACTGTCGCAACCCCGTGCAGGGCACGCCACAATAGTGGCGGTAACCTCTTTGAGAAGTCGCTTAAGTGACGCCACGGCGTCCTCACCTTCTGCCTGATTTATGGGCGGCATGGGCACCGGAGGGCGTGGACACATGTCTACGGTACGGTGCCGCCGCTGTTTGACCGCGCGGTGCGGTGCCGTGTACGGTGCGCCGCGCTGGCAGTTAATGCAAAGGGTTAGAGTACATTTTTGAATCGATTCGCACCGCCGCCACAAGACGGCTGCGCGCGGCGCCGCGCCGTGGCCACGTGTCCGGGCCCTGACGCAGGCCCTCACCGGACACGGTGTTTTCGGCAGGTTCCTGCACCGAAACGGGCGGGAGGAAACGCCCGGGTGTTTCCACTGCGAGGATCGACCGGAGGACACGGTGGAGCACACAGTAGAGGTGTGCCCCGCGTGGGCGGAGCACCGCCGCGTCTTCGAAGCGGCGATTGGCGGCGGCGACCTCTCGCGTCCGGCTCTGGTGCAAGCCATGGTCCGGAGCGAAACGGAATGGGACGCCGTCACCTCCTTCTGCGAAGCAGTAATGCTAGAGAAGGAGGTGGCGGAACGTGAGAGGGAGAGAACCTCACAGCGTCCCGGCCGCCGCGGGAGACGCCCCGGGCGTCGGGGGCCACCACGTGGCCCCCGGCCACCGTAGGCGCGGGCCTGTGGACGGTGGGCTAGCTCGCCGTCCGTCCGTCTCATGACGACAGGCCGTGTCGACGGCGCGTTCGTGCGCGCGCGCCTCAAAGAGAGTCAGCAAAAAGGAAGGGGTCTGCAAGGACCGATGCCTGCCGGGGTTGCGGGACTGTTCAAAAGAGATACCGTGGTCCCGGAACACAAAGGGCGATGAAGGAACATGGATGGGTTTTAGTGAGTAAAAGTCTGACACTCCCTCCTGCTCCGCTCGGGAGAAGTCATTTGATGACTTCCCATCCGAAAAAAAAAAAGGCACGCACCTCTGATTTTTCGGATTCATGTGCGTATTGTATAATTATCACATGCTTCGGTGAAAGAAAACATCGTGAGGAAACCAGCATGCCTGAGAGATATTTCTTGACGGCATGTAAAAGCCAAGTCAGAGGCCCATGGGCGGCATAAAAACTCTGACACCAGGTTAGGTACTAACCACACGATGAAGAAGAAGATTACATGAAACTCAAACATAACTGAAAAAAGTTTGGGAGTAGGTACAACGAATTTATCTAATCCGTGAGAAATCTAGTCGTGTTGGCTGATGATGTTAATTGGTGTGTTTATTTGTGGTGTGTTAATCAAATATTCCTCTTACCTGAAAGAAGTATTTAGAAGCAGGCGTCAGATCCCTCAGCATGAGTTGCGTATGTGAGGGCGATAGATGAGCATCAGCACAGGCAGAATGCTTAGTGAGTGACGTCGAGTCTGCGCCCACCACCCAGCACTGCGCTTCATACCCGCGAATCACGCCGTTAGCTCGGGCGGGGCTACCCCACCGGAATATCGCAGACTGGGGACCGCCACTGTTGAAAATTAAGTTTTAAGTTGTTTTATCGATACTTGAAATTAATAGCACAGTTTGTTTTCTAAAGTCGGTAAAGCAAACCGAACACTTGCAGTTGACATTTTAAGGCGCTCCCGAATGCACTTTCGCTGCCGGGACGTCAACTTTGATTTAAAATGATTTAAATCGAATATTGGAAATGCTGATAAATGCCGTCGCCAACATTTACAAAGTACATTTAGATATCCATCTATTTTCGCCTTACCAACTGATCGAACAGCTAAACATAATATCCGGCTCGAAGGACCACTTTTCAATAAAAAATAAATAATAAATAACTACTGCCGCCCCAGTGCGTGTGCACGCGCACCGTGGTCTCCATATATGCTAGGTGTGTACCTAAGTGCGGGCTGCACGTAGATGCGGGGCGCGCGCGGCGCGGAGGGCGCGGCCTGCGGCGAGTGCAGGCGTGCGCGCGCGGCCGCCCCGCCGCCCCAGTGCGTGTGCGCGCGCACCGTGGCCGCCATGTATGCTAGGTGTGTACCTGAGTGCGGGCTGCACGTAGATGCGGGGCGCGCGCGGCGCGGAGGGCGCGGCCTGCGGCGAGTGCAGGCGTGCGCGCGCGGCCGCCCCGCCGCCCCAGTGCGTGTGCGCGCGCACCGTGGCCGCCATGTATGCTAGGTGTGTACCTGAGTGCGGGCTGCACGTAGATGCGGGGCGCGCGCGGCGCGGAGGGCGCGGCCTGCGGCGAGTGCAGGCGTGCGCGCGCGGCCGCCCCGCCGCCCCAGTGCGTGTGCGCGCGCACCGTGGCCGCCATGTATGCTAGGTGTGTACCTGAGTGCGGGCTGCACGTAGATGCGGGGCGCGCGCGGCGCGGAGGGCGCGGCCTGCGGCGAGTGCAGGCGTGCGCGCGCGGCCGCCCCGCCGCCCCAGTGCGTGTGCGCGCGCACCGTGGCCGCCATGTATGCTAGGTGTGTACCTGAGTGCGGGCTGCACGTAGATGCGGGGCGCGCGCGGCGCGGAGGGCGCGGCCTGCGGCGAGTGCAGGCGTGCGCGCGCGGCCGCCCCGCCGCCCCAGTGCGTGTGCGCGCGCACCGTGGCCGCCATGTATGCTAGGTGTGTACCTGAGTGCGGGCTGCACGTAGATGCGGGGCGCGCGCGGCGCGGAGGGCGCGGCCTGCGGCGAGTGCAGGCGTGCGCGCGCGGCCGCCCCGCCGCCCCAGTGCGTGTGCGCGCGCACCGTGGCCTCCATGCTGCTGTATGGCGCCACCGATACCGATACTACCTCCACCCATGACTCTTCCACAGTCCTCTGTCAAATACATTCAAAGTATACATCATATTTTATTTGACGGTAGTTTCGTAAACTGCTCATCGATGACGATGAAAGGCCTTAGGACCAAATCATTCATGCATGCGACATTGTGTACCGATGCGACTTCGTTTACTGATATGACGTAGTGTATCGATGAGATTTCGTGTCCTGGAAATCTACGACGTGCTATGGAAAACATGGCGACACGAAGTCATCACGTCGTTAAAACTGACGATGCAATCTTGGGCCATTGATGAAAAAAATAGATGGACCCAGGTTTTTATGTGATGTCCCGTGCATCGTTTCACAAACGACGAGTGTCGCGAATTTTTAAGATGCACGTCGTAAGTCTCCACGACACGCGGCGTCGTATCGTGTGTATGTCCGTCCGTGCATGTGCCCTTTCCTACTGTACAAAAATAGACGCTGATAATTTTGCAATGAACTTGGAATTGACTGTACCATTGTCCCTTTATAAATTAGTTGAGGTCTTAAGACAATGATAGTCCGTGTCACATCCCTACTCATAAATAAAGTTTTTTTTTATTAATTTGTTATTACCAATTCTAACAAGGAATTGTTTCCAAACAAATTGTTGATGGAATTGGTAATATAATAACATGTTTCCTAAAGATGTCATGATTACTCTATTATCACTTATTAATCTCACCAATCTATGAGTCTATACACAATCAAATTAATCATATAAATCCTTACTGACCGTTAAGATTATGAGATACCGTAAGTAGCGATTAACAACCAGTGAATTGGCGATGTAACTTGAAATGAGAAAAGACATAGATTTGGGAAGTTTTTATTGCACATTAAACATTTCAATCAATCCTCACCTCAATGTTATATTGTCCAGGAAAGTGCAAGTTGACGTCATAATAAACTTTGCTGTTGTTGACGTTGACGCGAGTGGCGGGGTCCCACGTCACGTTGAACTTGTCCCACACGCCCGCTACTGCTATCGACGATGAATTTATCGTCTCCGGAATTGCTATCAAAGATTCTGAAAACGAGATAAATCAATTATTACTATACTGTTAACTGTTACTTATTGACGTAACAGTAAAATAATTCATTGCTTATATGCAGGTCATTTTACCCCTTCGACGTTTGCCTGCAAGGCTACAACATGCACCTCCAGTCTACGCACTACCACCGAAACGCCTTACTAAAGAGGTAAGTTTAGTTCCACTAGAATAAATACTTATAAGCATTTTTCTAACTTACCACTATCTGCATGCAAGGTGGGGTCCCGAACAGCGATGACATGGACCCTAGGCACCAGTTCGGCGGTGTATCTACCAGCCAGGTCGGACACGACAGCCCGAGAAGCATCTTGCACCCACACGAGACGACCGCTGAAGTAGCAGAGAGGTCCTAAAGTCGCCGTGCCGGATAGACGGGTCACGAGGGAACCGGATATCTGCAGATTTTTTTATTGTGAGTAGAGACCGATATAGTTTTTTTTGGCATCGGTAGTGCATGCGCTTTATAAAATGGGGTTAAAAAGATATCAGTTAGAGTAGTTTGTCGATATGGATAGCGGGGTTTCCGCTAGTTTTCCGACGATATTGGTCCTAATAAGACTGATAAGTCTGGTCAGTTGTGTGAGTAAAATTTTGTCGCAAGTACAATTGAAAGTCAAGCTATGACACCTGCGCAATTGCGCAGCATAAGCAGTTGTTTGGTATTACGGTATTTAACAAATAAGGGAGTATAGTCTCGATAAAGTATACACACCTCACTAACTCCATGCGTTATTCGATCTGCTGTAGGAGCGCGATGAAGCTCAGATCCATCGTAACTTCGAACGAGCCAGTAAAGCCACTTCTCTTCCAAGTCCGCTGTCAGTCCCATTACTTAAACAGTAAGTTAATATTTATTCGGTTCCGAAAAAACAACATTTTACCGAGTGCGGTGGTATTAAATTAGACTTCATGGGTGTCGATACCTAAACAAGAATAAACAAAAAAAAGCCATTTTCTCAACCAATTCTACAAGTAACTTGGATAATGGAGGTTGTAGACTGCAAAAAGAAAAACATCAAGCCTTTTTTAGTTTTGCTTCATCGTGTTTAAATATCGTATCGATCAAGTCTTCGGAGTTTCGCCAGCCAATTCAATTTGACTGTGTATTTCGTTAGTAACATTACCTTGTTTCCCACTAAACAACTGCGCTGGATAGTATATCATCTTATTCTCTCCATTAAGTCTTGCCGCCTCGACGGCGTGTCCTGTATTCCAGTATATATATGCGCCTAACGAGTCTATTGTAAGTTCTTTAGCTACCGTCACAATTGGTACTGGCTCTCGATTACCACCGTCTAAATTGCCTCGTGTTATCTAAAGAAAGAAAAATTGCAATTGAAGCAATATGATATTGTGGGTGGGATGTAAGACGGAGTACAGTATTTGGCCGAATAGTACATGCATAGGTTTTAAAACAAATTTGAAAAACCCTTTACTCTATAAAGGGTTTCTACGTCTCTAGCGTATTTGAGAGAAAGTCACTTTTTAAAAACTGATGTGTCTTTATGCAAGGAGCTTAATGACATGCCATTGCAATAGAATAGTGCTACAAGGATATTTTGGCGTTTGAATGACACTGACAGGGCGTTGTTGGTGAACATTCGTAAAATTGTATTGAAAAAACAAGATTGGTTTAGATCCCACTTGGGCCGCACTCCAAAAGATCCTTATACAACTCCAAGCATTGTTCAGATTCCTTACCAATTGCTGTTTTGGGTTGGACCAGTAAATCTTCTTGCCGACCCAGTCTACAGCTAAACTGCCCACGTTGTCCATGTTAGACATCAAACCCTTCGTATGAGTTGTGGTGTTATACCAGATTACGGTCGAGACATTCGTGACTAAGTAAAGTTTGTCACGGTACCATGATATATCGGTGATTTGAAAGTTTTTTAGATCGGCCCTGAAATAAAAACAATTCAGTTACAATTATTTGTAAAAAGTCTCTTGCACTACCCAAACCGAGGATTACATTTATATATCACACGCTTGCATTTTAGATAGTTTATAATATTTTTCAAAAATCATGGCTGTGCTCAAAAATTTTAAATGCTCAAAAATATGGCGTGAATAAAGGTACATCTTACCCGTGAATAAGGATTTGTAAATTATCTCCCGTTAGATCAGTTTGCAACAGCCCATCTGGTCCTGACCATAATAAAGTGCTAAGTAGGGTGTTCGGTGACGACGCTAGAGTTTTACCAACAAATTCTGAAGACCATGGACCTAAAGATAGGACAACATTAGTAAACGTATTTAAGAAGATAACTCTTTATAAAGTAGGTTTCGGGTTTTCGTTTAAGTACCTGAACCGGATTCAGTAACAGCCGCCACCCTTATTACATATTCTGCACCTTGTTTCAAGTTTTCCACGATACACGTCGATTCGGTTATGTTCACACTAAAACGAAATATTGTACAATTAAGTAAAGCTACTCTTATCACAACACACATCTAATGGTTAAAGTAATACTCACATGTCTATAACATCGCCTGTATCCACATGCGTAAGTTGGAGATGGAAAGTCCATTGTTGCCACGCCCCACTTCCCTGATGACCCAATAGATGGGGAGGCGACCAGGAAACCTTTGCACGGTTGATACCCATCACACTCTGCAACCCTAACGGCGGGTTCACAGGCACCGGGATTGGTTGGCAACTCCTCAAAGCAACCAAGACCTGCCGTGTTGCTATTGTCTTGGTGTTATAAGCTAAAGGATATTCGTTGTGGAAATAGCTGTCGCTTTGGCCGTGGTATTCCTCCGTCAACATCTCTTTGCCATTCGTCCAATAGAAAAGACCGCCAGCGTATGCTATGGAACGCGTTGATAGGAACATTGGAGTTTGTGTGTTTGCTCGGAAATCAGCAACTTCGCGTCTGGAACATAATGAACATTAACATTAGAATTGAATTATATCTCAGATTCATAAGATTACAATTTGTTGTACTAACCCATCGAGCGATACTGCTAATACTGTGTTTCTTCTAAGATGTGCGACAAGTATTCTGAAATCTGCGTGATCTACGGTGAAAGCTCCTAGATGCGCATCGCGCACTATCATTTCTGGAGGACCGTCGTGACGAACACCGTTCGATATGTTTGCTAAGTCGAGTCTGTAGAGACCGCCGCGATCGCCCCCTTGTTGAGCCCAAAATAAGTAACTGAAATAAAACCAAAAGAAGGAAATGAAAAATGGTCCTTAGCGACATAGACCGCTCTGCCATTTGAATTCTATTCAATCAAATGGCGCTACTGTAGTTAAAATAAATAAAACTTACCCATTATAAGCATCCACTTCAAAATGGATCGGACGAGAAATAAAACCAGATAACGCAACAATTAAATTCTTCCCATCAAAATCACATCGTAGTATTTCCCAGTTCGTAATGAAGCTTACATTCGAGAAGTCAGCTCTTCGGTACTGAACTTCGCCCAAGACATACAAGTGACGATTCAACCAATCCACTGATAAGTCTTGAGGCTTATAATTTTCTGGTGTAAGGATTGCTTCGGAAGTACTCTTCTTAGAAAGGGAGCTGCGGTATACGAAACCATTTGATACTGATGTGAAAAGTGAATCACTTGAAATATCGAGACCAACACCTGAAATAAATTATACATATTACAATATATATTTTTTGTAACAGAAAAATGTAGTGAGGAGAACGTTAAGTATGAATGTAGATGGCCATATGGCTAGAAAGGAGGTGACTGCTGAGATAAAGAGAGTAAGAGTAGATAGGAGAGGTAGAGTAATAGAGAAGTGTGGACGGAGAAGACATGCTGCACCGACCCCAAATAAATTGGGAAAAAGGCAGGAGAATGATGAGACTTGAAGAACTTTCATTGAAAGTCTAGTAAACTCTAGAAAATCATACCAGTGATAGAGTATTCCGTGCTATACAATTCTACAGGATCAGATAACATGTCATTAGCGGGTGCTGCTAAAACGTTTTGCTGTCCACCCAAAATTAAAATGGGTTGCTGACTAGGAACGGCTGAAACAAATTAATTGTTATAATTTCTTATCTATCCGTATAATATTGTACTCCTGGGTTTACTGAGAAGAAAGTTGTTTTACTTACACGTAGGTAAAGGAGGCGTAGATATTCTAACGTAAGCTCTCGGCCCTTCTCCCACTGAGTTTCGCATTGCCACTGATACTTCATACTCTCGAGCTGGTTCTAGGTTTTGAAACATGTAGAATAATGTGTAGTTCGATGCTGGCATGTCCTAAAAACAGACAATTATTTTAGAAAAAAATAATAATTTGAGAACACTTAAAAACAAAATAGTTTTTAGAATGTCCAGAACATACCTCAAGAGCATCGTTAGTGTTAGGCTGCGTATCTGTCAGTCGCAACACATACGATATCAGTGGTCCATTAGGGAATGGGCCAGGTTCCCAGGAGATGGCCACTCGACTAGGGTCAGGGGCCACGGCTCGCAACGTAGACGGAGCCGAACTGGGTTTCCCATTTTCTAAAGTAGAGATTACTACTGATGGCGCAGAGTAAACTGGCTCCCCATTACCCCCTCGACCAGACAAGAATATGGCCACCCGAAACTGTAAAAAGATAAATATTATGGTCTGGATAACTAAACAATAGTTGGAGCAGAAGTGATTGCTATAAAAATGTTTCTTTTAAAGACCTCTAAAATCTTATCAATCTTACCCTGTATTTCGTATAGGGCCTCAGACCGTCCACGTGTATTATGGACTGATCCGAATGACTAGAGTTAGAGTAATATTGCCACGTGCCAGGTAGCTCTTCGTAACGCCATTGTACCATGTAGCTCAGGTTGCCAAGATTGGGCGCCTCCCAAACTAGCGAAAGTGAAGTAGCCGTCAGGCTATCAGCCACTAAAGCTGGTGCGGTTGGTATCCCAATTAATTCTGTGAATCAGGATAACATACGTAGTTAGGGATCAATAGTAGTCGCATGATAGTTTTGCAAACAAAGTTCAATTGTATCGTACCTCTTAATTTTTGAAAGTAAGTATTCAAAGCCTCGTTACATCCCATAACACAGTACAGTTCTCGCGAAAATACTGTCTCCGAAGTGACATTCTGTAAAGTCAATGAAATGTTACTCGTTTCCCATTTATGATGATGATTACATAATTTAAATTGTGATTGTGATTACTTACGCAAACGATTTGACATGAATTTTCCAATCCTTCTTGCCATAAGCTACACCCCAGTTTGCACTAGAACAAAAATAATATTTTTTTTCTAAAACTCCAAACAAACTAAGCAATAATGACAAAACATTCATGTATATGTTCAAGCAACTAAGCGTATGATGTGTGTTGGAGTTGGGATTTTTCATATTGATCATTTGTATCAGAAAAGTTTTAACTTTAGGCGTTTTGCACACCCTGAGAGTAGCACCTGAGGATGAAAATCTGGAGAAGTTGCACAATTATGGTATGGACATAAAATATCATGTAGAGGAATGAGGACCTTGTCAAACAAAGTGTTAACTAAGAACGTGGATGACTATAACAAAAACGGTAGACGATTCTGAAAAACAATAAATTAGAGGTGAGAGGTGTATGGAAGATATTCTAAGATCCCAATGAATAAAGTGCTATTATTATGAAGGCAAGAAGGTGATGATGATGACATTGCGTGCAGCTTATTATATGAACTCTCAGAACAACAATAACGCTTCAAGCTTCTTTTCTATAATAAATGATCGCGATGATCAAAGCAATGCAGCTTCGTGTTTCTTTCAGATCTTATTTTTTACTATATCAATTTTTTAAAAATATCTAGAGTTAAATCTCACACTGAAGTATCTCGTCTCATCGCGTGTTGATTTGTAAATAAAATAAAATAATTAAAAATTACCCAAGCTTCAACAGGGCAACAGTGATAGTAACTAAGAGCTTCCTTATTAGGAACGTGACTTGTGTTGTCATATAATTAGTGGTGCGGGTTTTAATCCAATTAAATTACCAAGCCACAAATTCCTTGTTTATTTTACGTTCAATAAACTTCGTTCAATCAAATTTTTCATGTAAATAGTTGCTGGAATCTGCTGGAAAGTTCTATTGTTCACTTGTATTGAGTCCATGCTCTCAGTTTTATTGATCTGTTTTATTTGCTTTTAATTGTTCGCGTGTTAAGAGTGAATTTTGCCGATGTTTACGTCTCACATTCACATATGTGTACACATGGTCGTTGATCTTCAGCTTCTTTGTTAACCTAAATAAAGATGAAATGCCGACTCTTTCGAGACACGTCTCAAGTGCAAACAAAGCTGTTGTGTTGTTGCCACTTTTGTTTTGATATATTATACACAAACCCCCGAAAGGAAACTGAAAGTAAGAACGCGTGTAATAAATTCTGAGTTCTGTATTCTTGTAACGGACTTGTTCGTTCCCATGGATAGATGAGAAAGTAAAAAACAGGGCTTGTAACGGATTTTCACGGTTCGGTAACGTCCTTTACGGATGGCAAGTGACCGGAAGCCGCAGGTGCAGCACCCCTCTTTACCTTACGCATTTCTTTAAGATAAGAGTTTAATTAAAACAAACAATTCTAACGATGAGAAATATACTCATCATGTACTTAACTAACACAAATGTGACAAAATATCGTGACAAGCTCTCTGTAATTATGCCTAATGGCGTGTTTAACTTAATAGATAAATTCAGTTTGTCAGCGGGTGCCCTTCGGTGGTAATGATTATCAATTAATTGTATAATCAATTTGCGTCTTATTGGCCTACTTGATAACTCATTAGAATACGTGGATGAATGCTGACACATCCAATGTAGCCCGTCTCATATTTCCCTGCTAATTACAAAGTTAGTTTCCGCTGGATATCACAGCGCGTTAAATAGTTAGCAGGAACAAAACGTTGTGACGCTGACAGATCTCATTTGAGTCATGTCCATTCAGTGTGATGAACAATACGCGTAACAATTAAAACGGATGCAAGGACCGGCGCGGACGCGATCTGTGCCGTTTGTTTCGGGTGTATAATTGCGGGTCGCGGCCTGCGCACGCACAACCATCAGACGGATCATATCTACACAAGTAGGACACTCGCTTCATGTTTGTATCTCCCATTCGGTATTGTGATCATGTATTTCTCAGCTCAAGGACTATTTTGAACATTCTGCTAATAAACTGATTGCCGTCTTAAGGCCCTTCTTACCCTAAAATTAGCAACTCTATTTGTGGTGTTTCAAACTTCGTTTGAAATACTGTTAGAACAAAGTTCTAATCAGATTGCACTACAAAGCGGTTGTTACGTCAGTCACTGCGGCCGAATAGTGCGAAATGAGTGGTTTTTTGCGATTTACAAAAAATCTATTGATTGGACTAAAAAAATAAAACACATAAGACCTGCTTTATAGTTAGTTCAGTTAGTATGCAAAGTTTCATGATCTAATTTGAAGTACTTTTTGAATACTAGCGGTTTATTGTTCGATTTTGAGGTAATTTTTTCTATCGAGAAAAGTTTATGGAATCGTTGTTTTCGTCACACATAGTACTTAGCATTAATCCTCAACTTTACCATATATTTATTTCAAAATTAATGCTACAGTATTTTAGTAACATGCTGAGGATCATGCTAAGCCATTTGACGGGTATAGGCCCTTAAGTAAAATGTTTTTTTTACAGTACTTGGGTCATAGTTAATTCATGAATTAACTGGTTCCCTATGAATGATGATGCATCGGCATTATTTATTATGGCATGCAAGTATGAAGGTATCCCTTGCTAACGCGCCTCTTCCGCCATAGTTGTCACAACACCACGCCCAGACGCACCCTCCATGTCCAATTTATTAATATTTGTGACTGACGGATGAACTCATTTTTGGATATGTTTATCAGATACTTGCATTTGCTAGCTGTCAATTTTTATTAAAGTGGCGATTGCTCTATTATGGGAGTTGTAAGGGAAGTAAATCATTTTGTTCGCTTTGACTACTATATGAACCGAACGCCTCCCCAATTTTTAACTCCAGTTTTTTTTTTCTGTTTAGACACGCCAAAAAAAAATAAAAGCATACTATGGTAGAACCGTGTATTAAAATTTTTAACAACCGTTTTTATGGTAGAGTTTTCGATTGAGCACTGAACCGAACGAAGACGTGAACCCTGACTTGACAATTGCAAAGTTTAGCGCCACTTGTAACGAACATAAAGTGCTTGTTTACGCCGACAAGGACATAGCACGCTATTAAGAATATTAAGAACTGTAGGCACATGTCTAGTAGGGACCGATATAAGCATGTTACTAGAGACTTCTTGAGCTTGCAATAATTCATAATACATAACTGAAGCCATCAATTGCCTGCACACACGAGAAAGTTAAATAAAGTAACTAAGTAAATTAACGCCTAATTACCCAGTTTCCTGTCTCGTGCCGTAATAATAACAAAACAATAACTACTCCCTTTACAGTCATTAAAATCTTCGCGTCAGTTCATTGGTGGAGCGATTTCGGAAACGCGCTCGGAAGTCCAATTGGGAGCGCAAGCGCACGCCGGACGCAGGGCGCTGTGAAAGCACTCACGGATAATTTACTTGTTAATTGCTTCATAGCTAAGTTTTACTACTTATGTGACCCGTCTTTGTTTGTGCAGAATAACCTAAATAGCCAAGTTTTAAATGAGATAGATTGATCAGGTGGGCGCGGCGAGACGAGCGAAACTGTACACCTTTGAACTGTAATGTAACTATTAGCTCTATATTGTGATGTTGTAGTCGCGCGTGATCTCATCTTAAATGACAAATAGGTTTCTGGGTAATACAAATTAATGAAGGCACCAACAAATATCAGTAGAGGAAATCGTAATATACTGTTGAAATCTGGAGATCAAAGCCATACCAATTTCTAGGCTGGCCGCCTAGAAATTGGTATGGCTACATGGATTTAAAGTAAAAGTTTATGGCGCTCCTTTAGACCGCAAACCGCAAAGGATACCTAGGTATTCCCTTTATAAACAAGTTAAGAAAATATGGCGTGACCTTACATTATTTTCTTTTCTCAAGTTACGAATTTGAGCATGCGCTGCGCCTTTGTAATGTTTTTTATCACCTGCCAATGTAAAAACAATTTTATTCTGCTCTAGGTAAAAGTGTTCGTCATGTATAACAATATTCACATACTACATACCTAGCAACAAATCTGGCCTGAGTTGTGACCCTGCCTCGTAGATTACGTGTAACGGCTACGATACTATGTGTAACAATGAAAACAAGTGCAGTTTTTATTTAAATTAATTAATGTCTAGTTATCTCGTGGGTTTGTAAATAGGCGCCAGTGGATACTAACTTGCGTGGATGCTGTTTTTCTAATTCCGTACGTTACTGACCCGAGAGATAAACTTCAGATAGCGTATCCCATATTTATTTCACAAATTGTTTATTTGTAGCTTTGATTAATATTATTCCAACACGAGTTGGTTGGCTGTCAATGGCATGAGAAATTCTAATCACATTGTGGATATTCAGGGGACACAATGTAGGGCATGATCGAAATCTTTAAGGTTAGGTCTAAGCGTCACGAAGCGCATTTGTGGCGCCTGCTAATCATGCGTCAATGGTGCACAAGTACACTGGCTTATCTTTGTCTACTGGGAAGTATTACCTAATGTATATCGTCTATCGCTTTGCACTACTTGCTCTCTAGTTGGTACAATCTGTCAGAATCAGATTAACAACTTGAGGAAGTTCAGATAGGGTGACTATAAGCCATAATTTGCAGGACAAAGTTGACGCGCAATAATGAAACTATAGATCGACTCTATTGGACATAATTATAGCATCAGTACTTACAACCGCATATAATGTTGCCCAAAATGGTTAAAAGCCACTTACATTCTGTCATACGTCATCTGTGTCTTGATACCTAGGCGTTACGGGATCTAATAAACGCTCGACTGATTCTAATCTCGTAGCTTAGTTCTGAGCCAACACAATTTAGATTACCATCGACACGCTAAGAAAATTGCTACTGTACTGTACCGGACAATTGAAATCGACCGAAAAGCACTTATCTTTTCGGAAATTCCAAATGCTAGTTTAAAGATTAATTCCACATTTTCCTTGTTGTGTAGGTCCAGATATAGGTATACTTGTCTTTAGTGCGTTTACCATCAGTCAGACATTAACATCTGCTAAATTACAGAATCAGGCGTTATTTGAAATCCATGCCCAATTTTATGCAAAATATGTGGTTTAATTTTCGTGGAATTAAAACTATATATGATATAATTATACTATACAACAACACTGAATTAACTTCTGCCCTAGACTTCGTCCGCGTCGAAGAAACACAATATTTAGTGCTCGATAATAGTGTAGCTTATTCCCATTGGTGAAATACTTTTTTAAATCGGATGAGTAGTTTTGGACTGTATTTTTGTAGATTGCGTTTTAGATGTGCAGATTAGAACATTTGTATTGAACCTATGTTATAGGGACTCAAAATTCGAGAGCAGGTCACGCGCTGGCCCACGCCAACCATTTTATTCTGGCAATTGGATAATGCTGAGGCAAATTGGGGCCCACCGGCATGCTTCCCGCCGCCTCTGCCACACTCTAGCCTCGAGAGCACTCCTCCCAATCTACCGCAATATTGCTAGCCTTTATCAGCCGAGTTAACAACGCCTAGTTATATTTACATAGCGGCTAAATAAATAGCAATAGATTTTATTTGGAAACTTATGATGTTATTATGCCTATTGTTAGGTTGATCAAGATATTGTAAAAAAAAAAATATATCTGAACCCAAAAAAGGCAAAATTTCAACTTTCTTGCAATTTTTTACACCTTTCAATCACGTATTGTGGACGGCATCCATAATGACAGTCCAAATTATTATGATGTTGAGCAGATCTTATTTGTTTTATTGGAGACCAACGGATGAGTGTCCAATAAAAGGACAATAAATCAAAACACTTAGCAGAAGCTGAGTGCACTCTAGGTAATTTCACTCAACAGATTGGTATCGTGGAGTGTTGAAGCGGCAGTAGGGGGATAATGGCGCAGAGGGGAGGTGAGGCGACTTGTTGAATGGGCGCAAGCGCAACTCGCAAGCGGGGAACGGTCCACCTAATGAGGAAATAAGAATTAGCGGGCGACGACGAAGCGAGTGCAGTTCTTTATCATAACTGAGCGTCTCTGCATGATTTATCGTATGCATTGTTTGGTATTGAATATCTGAGTTCTTTTATAGTTCAATGCGTTTAAAGTTGTTATAGAATAAAATGGATTTCGATAAAAGTATAATATCAAAGGTTTTTAATATAGTTAAAGGATGGAAGTAATGAGTGGTGAAGTTACCACCGTTGCGGTTTTTGCTCCCTTTAGTTAGACGAGCGGATGAGCGTTAAAATAAAAACTTCAAAAGGAGATCGATAACCCATTGATGTTTATTTCATTCATATTAATGGGTAAATTCTTGGAGAAAGCTATATCCCTCCAGGTTGACCACTTATTGTCAGTTTAAGTAGGAAATATGCGTTTGCGATGGTTCAAAGACATATTTGTTTGCAAGCTGTGTTAGGAATTAAGCCGTCTGGCTTTCAATTAACGCTAGACACTGCAACCAGAGATTAGCGCTGCCTCCGCGCAGGTTGAATAGCAAAATAGTAACAATTGAATTAGGAACAACAATTAGTGTTGCTAAAATTAGCACCCTGGTGACTTAGAAGTTGCAAGGTCTTTGTTACAGTAAATTAGGAGCATTCTTTGACAATTTATTTTAACAGGCCCAGTTTGTGTGGGCTTTAATGAAGGGTCATTTGCTGCTTAAATATAGCTTCATATGATTTCTTGTAAGAATAAAACCAGTTTCTTGTAACAAACAAACATAATCAGCGTTTATTAGCTAATTGAAGGGCCGACTCGACTTCATATTGCAGTTATTACAATTGATCGCTTAATTGTTACTTACACGATAAGAGTGCTTTGTGCCCGTTACGAGAATGTTCTCATGTGAAAGTTCATGAAGATATATATATGTATTATGTATTTTTACTTTGTGCGTATGCCGCGTATGACAATTTTACTGAAATGTTTGGAGAGGAAAAAGTGTAAGTTCAGCATTTTTAACCACCGACGCAAAAACGACGGGGTGTTATAAGTTTGACTTGTCTCTGTGTGTGTGTGTGTGTCTGTCTGTCTGTGGCATCGTAGCTCCCGAACGGATGAACCGATTTTGTTTTTTTTTTTGTTTGAAAGGTGAATTAGTCGGGAATGTTCTTAGCTATGTTTGATGAAAAACGGTCCAAGATGGCTGCCGCCACAAAATGGCGGATTACATATTCTTTTACAACTCCCTCAATATGGGTACCAAATGAAAGGTCTTGACTAGTAGAATACTATACACTATGATAACTTACAAAACTAAGATGGCTGCCACCACAAAATGGCGAATTACATTTTTTTTCACAACTCCTTCAATATGGGTATCAAATGAAAGGGCTTGACTAGTAGAATAATGTACACTATATTGAAAAGGAATGAGGAATACTAACGAAATGAGATGAGGAAAGTGGAGTGATGACTGGTACCTAGGACCTAACGAATTATTTTTTATTTAACTTTTAGTGCATGAAGTGTCGGGAGTTTTTTAAAGTTCATTTTAATTGTGAAAATGCATGAATGGTACCTGCAAATGATGATTCTGAAAACTTACTTTAGAAAGCTGTGTCTGTGGGTGTTATTTAAAGTATAATCGGTACGTTTCTGATTAATCCATACAGCAAATGCACCTAACGGTTTAAATTAATTTCAATAATTATTATTCATGCAGTTGGCTTGGCGCCAACTAACAAAAATATTTGGTTTGACTTTCAAGTTCTTTCGGTTTTCCCTACCTATGACTACGTTAACATTTAAATGCCATAAAATCCCACATTTTCACACAATTATATTCTAAATTATTCAGAATATTCATGAATGCACCTGACGCCGAATGCGGTCACATTTTGTTTACACGTTCCGCTACCAATTTGACTATATTATGATCAGAATTAGTGGAAACGGTAGCTAGGTTTATAGTATTTCTTACAAGCTTTCGTAATCATCTAGTAGGAATTAATAAAAATATTAGTCGTTAACATTGTCATTTTTAAGCTTCTTCGAGTACAGTACAGTACAGTAGTAGTTACAGTAAGTTTCTACAGCATAACGTACTACTATTATGTTTTAAATCGTTTGGTAATGCGTTTAAAAGTCTACGTAGGTTTATTCTACTTACGTAGATAACTGGACATTTCTCGATCATGATCGTAAACGACCTTTATTCAAGTTATCCAAGATCGTGATATTTATTGACTAGACCTATCACGCTTGACGTAGTAACGAGTTTTACGTCAAAAGGAAAAGTAATAAGCTACTGTTGCTTGGGAGTTTATATAGGGTAAAGTAAACAAGATACGTTAAATGGAAATTAAATGTCACTTCTCTATGTAGTGGTAAGGTGGCTGGGTCAGACTGAATTCGGAAGACAAGGTTTTATGGCGCAGCTTGACAGGGGAGGCCTACGTCCAGAAGTAGACTGCAATAGGCTGAGTTGATTGATGTAGTGGTTGTGGGTCCTACAAATATCTTTAACGAATTTGGCGTAGGTTTATACAGGGCCCCAAAATCTCTAGCAACAACATTATTGCAACCGAATTTATTCTTTAGTAATAGGGAATATGCATAAATTTTCTTTTTTTTTATTTCGATACGGAATGTTAAAGTACTATATTTTTACTTACTTTTTTTTTCTTCTATTATTTTATTTATTATTATTAGCATTGTGACATTTAATGATTTTTGTAATTTAATTGACATTCATTTTGAAATGTACTTATTATTAATTTTATTTGATTATTGTGAGTGTGGGGACCTTATGGGTCACTTTTTTTAGATTTTGTTTGTTTTTCTCACAACTGTCTGGCAGTTTGAGTACTATATTGCGACCTACCCAAATGTCCTTTCTATGGTATTGTTCGTCGTTTCGTTGAGCTCCTTGAGTTATAAGTCGAGCTACACGATAACTGAAAAATGCTGGACAGGTCCACTCAAATCTGTGTGGTTCTTTCTTCAAAAGACCATCTCAGACACTAATCTGGATGGTCCTCATGTGAATTTGAGCAAGATTAAGTCTGGACTTCACAAGAGACTATGACCTCTGAGTTTGTTTCGGCTGTTTCTTCTCAGAGTAGTCAGGTACGAAACACCGGCCCTATCTAGTTTTAAAAAATGACGTGTAAAAGTGTTTGTAAAAACCTACTTGCAAAATAAACATCATTTATAAAAATAATGACAAAAAGCGAAAACAAGACAAAAATCGGCCAAACAACACAAAAGTTATAACTATTTAAACTTTTGTTTCTATCTCTTTCGAGATAAACGGAATTTAGTATGGATTTTGTACGTCGATGCATTTTTTTGATTTTTATAGATATTAAAAAAATAATTTCACTTTGCTATTTCTGATGTTAATACGCTTTGTTTAGAGTGATAAAAAAAATCATGCATATACCCTATTAGCAATCAAAAGTTAGCGATTTTGTCGTTATCTCTGTCAGGGTGTAACTTATTAAACGCAAGATACGCATGGGGTGTCTCAGATCATGAAACTCTGCGACTACGTTTTTTTTTTGTTTTTTCATAATGTTGATCAGCTGATCGCGTCAGTTCGTATGCAAAATCCTCTTTTTTTTTGCAAATTTCAAAAACTCTTAGAACATGTTTCATGGTCCGAAAGACCACACGGGAGGACTTGCGTATATTATGTTATGTTACACCTTGTATAAACGCCAAATACCAAGTATCCCTCACTCTACATGACAACAGATTCCAGCACACACGATTCAGTCCAATTTCACACATAAATTATGAACAAATCGCAGGTTCTACCTTTACTTCCGATAGATGATTGTTCATTTCCGAACGCAACGCAACGGAGCGCGGAGGGGGGATTGAATTCCCTTACATGAGTTCAATATCCATGCATTGGTCACTTTATGGTCCACTTCTCTTGAAGTACCTTTAATTTACTTTTGTTAACGATTAATACTTAATGTAGTTTTTATTTAACAGGATTGCATCGGAATACTATTTCACCTGATGATGCCTTGATGATGACCACCTGAGCGAAGATCAGATGCGGTCGACGTTGATGAAAGTCTTCCTAAGTTCCTAAAGGTAACTTATTCAGCCATGACTTTGAAAAGCTTTAGGAGAAACACAACACCGCCAAAAGTAGAGAGATTTGAAAGGGACCTACACTCAGCATTGGGTGGCCAAAGTTTGAAGAATTAGGAGACTCACAGATTACGGTAAAGAATTAATTTTTAAACCAACTTCTAAAACTAGGTGGTTATCAATTCTTCAGTTTTTTTTTAAGTACCTTTTGGCAGATAATGAACCTTATTCAGTGACGAATTCCACAGATAAATTATCTGTTGTCCAAATATATTGTTTTTCATAGAACTACGAGTAGTTACGACGTGGTGATATAATTATAGGTAATGTTACAGTTTAAGTAATCTACGTAAACCATATCTAAAGATTTAGAGCCACGTTTAGTGCCATTTAACTGTTTTCTCCGAAAGAGGAGATAAACTCTTAGATAATTTAATCGTTAATTCTAACGTTCGCAACACGTGTTCTGTCTAGTTATTTTACTGACCATGTATCCGTTTGATACATTATATATAACCGTATACAACCGCCAGCACTACAACAGAACTATGAAGATTTAAACGTAAATAACCTGAGTGCCAGGTGAGACGAATGATTGTACTTAATAGTTACATTATCACCCATGCAAATGATAGATCAGATGCTACCAAATACAAAAATTTGGCCCTAAATAGGTAAGGTTATTTTATACTTTTAGTGAGCATTTCTCCTTTTTGGAAGTAAAATGGGTACCGGATATTTCAGTTGTTAGCATCCAATCGTTACTTGGTCTGGAAAATTCATTTCAATTTAACGTGAGGTTTCCAGAACGGGATGCCACCATTCCAAGTCGGCTTATATTAAAAAGCGTGTTCTGTAAATGATAGAATAAAACGAATGAACTCTAAAATAGATCCGAGGGGAGCAGGCTGGCAACTAGAAGCTTCCTTCCTGCGTCCATCCGGCGTCGAGTCTCACGCGACCCTTGCGCTTGCGCAGCTCGGCAGCCGCACCATGCCACTGACCACCTATCACTCCGTAACTACATCCCTTGCAGGATGAAGATTTACATTTATCAAAACGAAACTGACCTCTTTCAGAATCATCGCGGTAGAGACATCTTTCATAATAGGTAGGTAGGTATGTAGGTACCTACCTACTACAATATCCGGGACCAAGCTACTAGATTAAAAGGTCAGTTGACAAAGCCACCCAAATATAAACTCCACAGTAGTTATCTAACTGATCTTGATTTCTAAATAAATGTCGACACACTCAGGTTTAACTTTTTCCAGCTATAGGTAGTTTGCTCAGGGAATAGGGAATATACATAAATTTACTTTTTTTTTTTATTTCGACGGAAATGTTAAAGTACTATAAAAATAATGACAAAAAGCGAAAACAAGACGTAAATCGGCCAAACAACACAAAAGTTATAACCATTTAAACTTTTATTTCTATCTCTTTCTCGATAAATGGAATTTAGTATGGATTATGTACGTTGATGCAGCGAATGAAGTCATTCGCTGTATCGGATCTCCCTGTCTAATAAGCAGTTTCAAATGCTTATAACTTAGTATTTTTTATGGATATTAAAAAAATAATTTCACTTTGTTATTTCTGATGATAAAAAGCTTTGTTTAGAGTGATAAAAATAAATCATGCATATGAGTTATTCCATAACGCTCAGCCTCAATTCTTCAATCTTTTTCTAAGAAAAGCATCATGATTCTTGCTTTCCGATGATCTAAGCTGGCCGACCAGTGTTCGTGCCTGTGCAGGCTGCACTATGCCATCGATAATTCGTCAAAACATGTAACCTCCAAAGTAATACTAAGACCACAGAAATTATAAGGACTCCCCATAAAGGAATATTAAATATGTATAGAATATACACTTATGATTATTAGACTGTTACAAAATGTAATTCCAGTGAGCAATTTGGTACTTAAACGATCGTTTCTCAGGAACTACATACAATAAAATAAACAAGTTGTCTTGTAAGGATACAAGCGATAGAAATGAGTTTGTTTAGCAGAAGGGCGGTGCATTCGATGCTTTCTGTCTGCCACACCTCGCGACCTGACGAAAGATGTTGAGCAAAGCTTCGCAGTTCATGCAACGTTGATGCGATGTTTAGATAAATAAATTCCCATGCTTTCTTCAACGCCAGAGGTGTAAAACACTCCCGTAAACAGACACCTGAACAACAAAATAGATTGAGCTTAACATTTCCTTAAACGTTATTGATTCTAAATAAAATGACAAGAGAACGTTAACCAGACGTACCTACCTAAATAGTAAGTTTTAAGTAATCTGTGCTACAGATAATATTATCTGTAAACAATGAAAATAACAGAGTCGTAAAAATTAAATAATATTGACAATTTATGTTAAACATTGTAGCGCAGTATTGTCATTGTAATGATAATGGTAACAAATAATAATAAAATGCAGGCAAGTCAATTGACTTCGTTTGCCGCGTGAGGGGTGCGCTTGCGCGTCCTACCCGCCCGCCCGCCACTTGAGCTTTTTTGCGCTGCGTAGGGGCGTAATTTGGACATAACTGATAATTTTGACATAAACCAGTAGTAACTGTCAGGGTTTCGAATGAATGCTACGTTTTATGTCAGTTCTGTTACATTAAATGATGGATAAGAGTAACAAAACTATTCAGTTAAATGTACTCTCTAATAAACAAGTTAAATTACTAAATTGTGCATGGTTGCTTGTAAACTGGATTAAACCCGCTATATATTTGGTCCGCAATGTGTTACATAAACATTTAATCGTCATCTTTAATTTCAGGATACTTTTAGCTACATACCTAATGGTGTAAATTGTTTAAACCTTCATACAGTGTGTCTACTACAGTAAATAATTTAAATGGAGTTATTTTGCAACAACAACAAAGGAACTAGGATAGTGCCCACGAGGACCTTTTGTTCATGTACACGGTCTGGCTAGCTTCAATGTGATTTAGTTAACAAATGCTTTTGTAAGGTTATACCGATGTCAGTTCTAGTTGCGACACGCCATTCGAATACTACAACCCAATTGTAACTAACATTGTACCCAAAGTGTTAGGTTGTAAATATTCATAATCTTAATGTGCAACTTATCTCATGTTTTGGAAGCAGTATTCATTAAATACCTTATATCTCAAAAAAGGTTAAAGGTGAAACGCAGAGATTTAGTTATCGTACAGTAATTATAAACTTTTTTTAAATTATTTTAATATTTTGACTGTAGATAATATGTTAACCCAAAAGAACCTCTGTAAAATTTAAAAAAAATATGACAATATAATTTTAGATCAGTGCCTACATAACAATTTCCGTTACGGGGCCGTAAAAATGGGTTACCCAATACTGGGAGTTCGTACATAAATATACTATAAACAAACTTATCGGACCATTGAATTTAACGATCTCTTGCGTAGTTATGGCCGATCAGTTTTGACGCGTTATTATGTAAAACAATTAAATAAGTGGGTGGTAAACAGAGTAAAAAAAACATAACTACTTCTGATAATTATCGAAAATCCCGCAGCACGAACGCTGATATGATATGGCTAAGAAGAGAGTGATTAGCGATGTGTGGTAAAGAGACGTCCAAATAATTGGGATAAAGGGCAGAAGTGATTTGAGATTGAGACTAATTATGATCGTTTGCTCATAGATCCAGACGCTATGAAAAAATGCCTCGTTTTGGGAGAATTTTCTGAAATATGCTGGATTTGTAAGGGCAGAATAGGTTTCTACACTAAATAACCTCCTCTTTTTGGAAATCGGGTAAAAATTGGATATTCGAAATGTAATAGCTAGGTGGCAGATGGGGTTCGTAACATAGCAGCGTTTGTATAGGAAAATGCTACGGGCCTGTATTTTTTCTATAACCAAGAACAGCCAAGTTACTGACTTTGAAACGCTCTTGTGCTCTGCGAGTTCAATTTATTCCCAAATACAATGCTGATGCGACCTTGTTACAAAACCTTGTGATTAAATATGAAATATGTAGTTGAAAAAATTAATACCCAAGTAGATTTATAATAAGTATGACTTACCTGTTGAACGCTGCAATCAGACCCACAACTTACATCGAAGTGGCCATCCCCAGTTCGGTTCTGTGAAAACAAATAACATGCATAAGTAAGGACGTGGCAAGAGGACTATCTTCTGTTCTTTTTCCTAGACCGAGTGTGACCCATTTACATGAAAAACGAAAGGAGTACCTAGGTACGTAAGGATCGTAGCTGATGACGTTCTGTAGTTTCTGCCTATCCCCCGTATAATAGACACGTGGATTTGCTTTAAAAAACAGTTTTTGTTTTTTAATAGGGGTCATCATGGGATGTTCAACGAAGTCAGTCCTGATAACTTCCGCTGCGACACGGTCGGCGCGAGCGCAACGGAGCGTGATAATCATTAGTTCTACCTGTGCCGACAATTTAGGCGTAATTGATTGTTTTGTTTTTAGTGTTGACTAGATTTTTTCTAACTTACTAAATTATGTATAAGTTTAAAGGTGACACAGTAATTATCCTGTTTGGAAAACCAATAATACTTCGGCCAACCTGGGAATCAAGTCCAGGAACAGGACCTCACGCTCATTATTATTTCATATAGTAGAAATTTTGTAAGAATCAGTATTTGTACAGGCTGCTCAAGATCCACTAGCGCTACGTAGACGTGACGGAAAGGAAATGTGGTAAAAAAATGAGGAACATAATTTTACGGCTTGTTATTTTTTTTTATTTCAATCCGATAGGACTTCAATTGAAGAATTTTGATCGATGACTCAATGTTCTCTTACCTTCATCCTGCAATACAGAATATAATTTTCTTACTATCAGACCTTGACCTGTCCTACCTTAATTGGTGAAAAAAATCACCCATACGTCCTTGGTTGTCAGATCGAAGCTAAGTTTAATTTGGGAATCGCCTCAAATCCCTGAATTAACTTTCTTAGTACGGATCTCAATTTCTGTGAGCACAAATCAAACCTCAGCCCTGAGCTAATAATTTTCACCATAGAATCAAACTATGTATAACAATTTATCCTCTTTTCGAATACTTCCGTGGAACGGAACTTTTTATTCAAAGCAGTATTTAAGTTTTACTTTGATCCAAAACTTTTTAGTTTTTAGTGAGTTTTTTTGCAAGCGTGGGACCGGACTTCGCCGAGTGGCACCTCAAAGGCTTCACCCCGAAATGTAATCCATCCGCGGTTTCCATGTTTTGTTTTTTTTTCCACATTCGGTCTCATATAAGATATCAATCTTTTAAATTACCGTATAGGTGCTGTATAGATAGTGTGAGGAACTGATGCAAAAGACTTTCATCTATCGCATTTTGGGTTTTTTCAATCGTGCCCTTTCGGTTGGATTCAGCCGTTGGATCTGTTTAATCAGGATTTGGAGAGGATTGCAATTTCTTTCGGTTATAGAGAGCATAATTTCAGAATTAATGGCCGTTTTCTGTTTCATAAAGTATAATAGTAAGACTTCATTTCATAAATTGTTAAAATATGCAAGGGTCTTATCCATCCGCAACTGACTCGCTTGTCGTTTGGGAACGCTGATCTATATTTAGCGCGTTTGCGTTGATTATAGTGGATCGCTAATTGTCGACAATTACTTAGATGTGCGTTGAACCTGCACGACAGTCGCCGCAAATAAACTAATATCATCGTTTTATCCTCGACCAATAAACTGTTAATTGCAATTTTTATCAATGAATGCACAAAGCGGAACCTTGTGTTGTGCATGCATTTGTCATCTATTTACATTGCAATCAATAATAATTGTTCCCACCCAAGTTTTGATTATATTCTTTCTTAGAAAAGGACCTAGGACCTATTGTCAAATAATGTTTGTTGATTGGCAAAAAATATTGCTTTGGATAAGCGAACCTGAAACGGGCATTTTTCATTGCATCGAACCACGGCTTCCGCTCCAAATTTCTCGGTGATGGAACTGTAATCGCAGCCAATTGTCCGAGCGGACAAAGCCAATCCGAGCAGCGACAACACTAGCCATTTGTGCCAATTCAGCGGCGCACTCATTGTGCCCGCCGACCACCGCCACTGTCGCTGAATTCACTCTTGCGCACCTTCACACGAGTCACACATTTTCCCCGCAATGTAGCATTATTCCGTATAAATCTCACTGTATGTATCATACAATCCTTTTTATCAATACAAGGCCGTCTAATACACGTATCGTTACTTCAGTTTATAGCTAAACTGTAACAAAATGTTTATGCGCGATATTGACTACGCGGTTCCGGCATACTCCTCCGAATTCGAAAAGCGCGGCAGGAGAGCGTTTGGTGCGCGTACGCAGCTAAAGCTACTCATGAACTGAGTCGCGCGCATCCGCCCGCCAGCGCACGCGCTACGAGGACGAGGACGGTCCGTTTGGGCGCTACGGCCATTTAAACTGTAGCCCCTACCTGTCGACAAACGCACTTGTTTCACCTATTATTCGACGTCCTCAAACATAAAATCAAACGTTGCAGATAATATAAAAATCTTTCTTTTTCGGGTAGTATGGGCACTCTATTTTTAAAACTGTAATTTTTCTGAATTTTCTCATTTCAATTTCTTGCGTTACTCTCCAAGGAAAAATAAGTTAAAAATCAAAGCTGGTATAATGATAAGGTTCTTCGTCATATCTACCACAAGGTGTCACTCATTTCTTATTAAAAACTTATCATTACTCTTAAATTTGGTGCTCACACAGTTAACCTCGTTGATCTTAATCTTAAAGTATGTTTTATAACGTCGTATATCAGCGTAAGGAGCAAGGCCGTCGAATGATACGAGAACTCTGCGCCATCACACGAAGAGTTCAATTAATTTAACTACTCTCCATCATGTATGACTTCCCACGCTTACCAACATTCCATTCGTAAGATGATTTCATTTCTTGAAAAAATACATATTTTAAGTACATTTTATGTAGATTTCGTCAGAAAAAATTACCTTTTTGGCCAACTTTTTTTCCTATGGAAAATTTTTGAACAGTTTAACATTTATATCACTCCAGGTAAAACTACAGAAATCTTTTAAATTTAAACTCTTTTGATGCAACCCCTAACTTGGGGAGGGGGTTGCAATTTCCAAAAATTTTGAAAAATAAAAATTATATCTCCGAAACGGTAAACATTTTTGGCTTCGCAAATATTTTCTTTTGAAAGCAAATTGTTAACTCTACAATTTTTAGTTTTGAAGTTTAGCGATAAAGCTTATAGTTTTCGAAATAAAAAAATATAACTGAAAAATTGAGGGCGTTTCCATGCTAAACTCTTAAGGGAGGATTTTAAAATTATATGATAACCATTTTTCAGCTGTAAAACCATCATCTGTCCGTTAATTAAAGATTTTAAACATGAACAAAAAAAAAGTTTTTTGGTCAAAGGGGTTTAAAAAATTTGGGTGGAACGGGAAACTTCTGTGAAATCTACTGAATGCTTTACTTGGTTGTCGAAAAAAAATGTTAAGTCTTCAGCCATATAGATATCACTCGCATATGGACAGGATACTACGCGTACCTTCCTAAAAAGAATGGTAGCGTTGCCGCGTTGTCCTCTTTATACAAATGCATCAGTTTCAAGCATTCCAAATTTTGCAAAGAGCTGAACCTTTTTCCGCTTGTGTAATCTAACTAAGCAACCGACAAGTTGTCTAAGAGCATAAACTATAATTTTTCTTTTTCACTGTCTTCTTCATAGTCCTTCTCCCTGCTCTTGTGCCGGCGGTACTAGGTGTCGGCCAAAATGTCTGTCGTTTCCATTCTACCGTGACAGCCGCCACGTTATGATTTACTCCCTCTTCATATTTCCATACAATCCATGTTTCTTTGAAGAACTAGAAGACGGCTTTCAACTCGCATGCAACTTTCAAATGGCATGTATTTTAGCCCCAAAATAACGATACTATGCATAGACCTGTTTCTACTGTAATTAATTGTTAACGACGTATGGATTTTCAGGTTAAAAAAATAGCGGCAAGTAAGCTTTTGCCTGGGACGGTCGCGTAATAGAGTTGTTCCATGAGCTTACTCATGAACTGCTTATGGGTGGAACCAAAAATCTCCCATCCGTGCAGTTGTCGTTGTTAATACAGTTTTATTACTAATCATAATCAAAAACCCATTCAATGCGGTTAAAAAAATCCCCATTTTAAAATAGCAAAAGTGCATATACTATCAAATATGCTCCATCAGCTAGAATTTGGTTTTTGACTGACTTAAAAAAGTAGGAGGTTCTCAGTTCAACTGAATATTCTTGTTTTTCAGTCGGTTAGCCTCACCTAAGCCATCTCTACATTGTTGTAGTAAACATTAAGATACACAGTTAGAGGTATATCAGTGAGTTTCGAAACGTAACACCTAGATGTCACTGCGCGCAATAACTCTAGTTTGCTAAATTTGCTATAGATGGCGCTACATTATCATAACCAAAGATGTGAGAGAACATGTTCAAAAATCTCAAAAGATGGCGCAGCATACTCGTTGGCAGTATTATAAACGTTGAACAGCCATAAATTTAACAGCGTCATGCATAACATAATTTGTCATGCATATTATAGTTTGTTGCGATAAGTTTTTACGTTAGCTTGTTTTTTCCATATTTTTGCCACCTAATTACACATTTATAAAAAAAATGTTGTTACGACCATCTGATAAGTGTCTGACGAATATTTCTATGCGGGTTGAGTTCTCTCTTTTGGGAAGTATTCAATACTCAGATGTTAAGGAAAACTGAGAAGCGTGCTAAGCGTGGTAATGGCCAGGGTTGAGGGGATTTACTATCTTCCAGGAGGTAAAACTTAATTAAAAATGGTACAACTTAATTGTTTTGATTATTAAAACAATAGATTATTCATCAAGGACAAAGCAATGTCCTCTTACTGTCACTTATTATTATTTAGAGATTCCAAATTCAAATCATATTTTTTTACTTGGTCTGAGATCATATTAAGATGCAGTCAAAATGTTTATTGACCTTAATTGGAATAAAGAGATTTTACAAACAATCATCTGCATAAGTTGGTACTTAAATAAATGGAATGGTTGATGAGAAACCTGTTATCTATTCTTTGGCACAACCGTGTTCATGCCACTGTTAGGAAAATGCCACCCCCTGATAATTTCAAGCGTTTTTGATGAAGAGCTCTCTTCGCCCTCTGAGTTATTTCTGGTGCTATACTTATACTGCTGTCTTGTCGCGTGACGAGCCATTCGATTCATCCATGAAATACCTAGACCTACACCCTGCCTTTGTGTCATATTAATTACACAGTAACTTGTGCTTATTACTGGATGCTATCCTTGATAAGCTTAAAGTAGAAACTAATCTGGAAGAAGCAGTCCATGTTAGGAACTTAGATCACTCTAGTGTATAACGGAGCGATAGGTATTTCATTTAGAAATATTCACAAATTAAACAAGTCAGAAAAAAAAAAACAACTGTTTGTGGCGTTGCTAAGTTTTATAAAGGAAGGTTGATTATGAAGCCACATCTCTCTAGGCACAGCTTTGAGACGGAACCCGGTTTTTTTAAACGCCTTTCAAGTTTCACATAACACCTATCTCAAAAGCCAACCATTTTTGTCTAGCATGGTAGACTAGGGGTATTTTTCTGATGTCATAAGTTATCATTCCATGAAAACTCTGATCACCCTCTCTCTTCGGTATAAATAGAGCTGGTTTAAATTAATACAGGCATGGTAAACTTTCTGAAATCAACCCCAAACAACAACTAAGAAGCCTTATCTATAAATCTTTTCCAAAGATTTGGTTTATCATTTTACAATTTGTTTTGTCAAGTAATTTATCATTGTACTATGTTATGTACCTGAATATAGAATAACCCTTGGCGTAGTAATGCATTTTATGAACAAACCTTCAAATACAGTGTTATTATCTTTTACCACCACGGTCATTATTTTATTGCAGTGTTAGTACACTACAATTAAATAATAAATTCTCCAATATTATCTAAAAGAAGATAATTATGTAATGTGGTATGCTATAAAATTTATTAGAACCATATATTCATAAACTTTATAAATAATACTGATGAAATCATTATGGCTTTCTTTTGGATAATTGTGTCGGTGCGATTCAGTGGCCAGCTATACATTCCGAAAAAATAATACATATGTTTCCTTATAAAGTATAAGTATATAGTAGAATAGTATAAGTAGTAGTGTAGTTCCTTATAAAAATAACGTACTATTCCTTTGAGTTAAACTTGCATGCGCCAATACTAAGGGTTCTTTCCCTAATATCTAGCCTATAACATCAAACGAAACCTAATAAAACAACTGTCAGCTTATGAACCCTGAATAGAAAATTGTTTGATAAAAATTAACTAATAAAGTTTCAAAATACCGACGACGTTATTTTCAGTTGACCGCTATTGTTCAGTTGGTAAACCGAAATATTTTTTACTACGTTTAAGGCAGACAGGTGCCCGACCGGACAGACTTTTCTTGGCAAAAATACAGCATAGCAGCTAAACCCGCGGGCAAAAGCTAATAAAGAATACAGAAATAAACAAAATAATCAGATAATTGTAATCGCTAAGTGATAATCTATTCATCAGTATTTTAAGTAGCTATTATAAAAAGAGAAATTCGAATTAAGTACAGTTTTAAAAACATTCATGCAGATTGTTGTTTATACATCGGTCGTTTTTTAAAGCGAATAAAATGCTGTCCACTATAATACCGTGTTACCGCAAACGTGCAGATCCGATGATAAAGGTAGGAGAAACATTTTTTAAGCAATTAGTCATACATCAGTATCACTGGAGCGGGGAAATTAGAATGTATTTACAATTAGTGAGGCCAAGTTTTCCTGTAATGAGAAAACTGGCATCTCACAACTTGGAATACGGTATATAATTGTTTTTTTTTGTGCTAAATAACAGCACAGCTCTGAAACGGAATAATCTTTGTGGAAAACTGGGAAGGAAAGAACAACGATGTGTAGGTAATATTGTATGAGTCAAATCGGGGCAACAGCTTCTTTACTATTGTCTTTTTCTCGTGATTCTACAGTTTGTAGTTCGAACATCAGACGTGTGTTTAAAAGTGCTTTAACATGTCGGATAAAATCGTAAAGGTAATTGTACCAATATATATTTTTTTTTAATAATAATATTGTACCCACTAATAACTATGTATAAAATTTAACCAGTCCTGTGACAACATGCGCTTTTAAACTTAAATACAGGATTTACCCTAGGTGCTGTAAGGTCTGACTTTTAACAAAACTAGAAGATTTTTGGCGATCACCTTTCAGCGAAATTGAAATAATTATAACGTTGAAGTTGTGGCCAGAAAATTCAGGAGTCGATAACTTTTAATTTTCAGTCTGCTATTCTATTAACAGTTGTCGTGTTGCATTTTTAGATCGTTTCATAAATGTTAAAAATCCGGCCAAGTGCGACTCAAACTCGCGCATGAAGGGTTTCGTACTGTCGTATATTTTTTTATTATATATTTTATTATTATTTGCTGATAAAGCGGCAACAGAAATACATCATCTGTGAAAATTTCAACCGTCTAGCTATCACGGTTCAAGAGATACAGCCTGGTGACAGACAGACAGACGGACAGTGGAGTTTTAGTAATAGGGTCCCATTTTTACCCTTTGGGTACGGAACCCTAAAAACGGTGATCGCATCAAAAAGTAAGATTTGCGTTAAAATTATTCACAATTTTGGTTCTTAGTGCAATGTTACCTTCTAAAAATTAGTTTCGAGATATAAAGGTGCTCAGTGCCCATTATTTCAGTGCAACAGTGGTTTGATCAACTTAAGCCACATAAAGATCTTTCATATCCTACATAATGAGTAACTATTTCTTCAGATACTTAGGAACTGACTTCGGTAGACGCCTTACAGAAAGGCCTGGCCTCACTTTTTACATCAAAAGAATTTATTAAAGGTTAAAGTCGCTTTATAAGTGCAATTAATGCAAAAAACGATAACTAGAGTGCGACTACAGGCGATTGCAATCATTTGAAAGATTACCTACCTAACTAAGTACTCTGCTTTCGTCCAACGGTACAAATTACACGATATTAATGATAATTGTTAAACTAAACTATCAGTACGCTCTTAGTCCGATCACGTAAATGGACGCGGAAATAGAACAGTGACACACCGGACTAACGTTATAGGTAATATCGGGACTTAGTAACTTCTTGATTATTTCACGAAGGAAATAACAAAAACTCTCAAACGAAAATACTATGTCCTATGCGTCCGAAGTGTTCTGAGTCTCATCTTCCCACACCCAGTTTGGGAGAGCTCCAAGTTTCGTTATTTTAGTGCCAAAGTACGATCAGACCAGTGATTGTTACCTAACCCTAATACTCGCATTTTATTTAGTTTTCGAAGACCACCACGGCCAAAAAACCTTATCAGTCCATAAAAGTGAATTCATTTATCGTACCTTTTAGAACACCAGCGCGCGTTTAATTGCCATAGTTAATTTATAACACATGCATATGTACTGCTATATAGATGTAATTCTACCGCAATTCATTGGACGCAATTTAGATAAAGATTATACAGTGGTAAATGTCAAGATAAAGGATTTTATTGTGGAGCTTCATAGAAAAGACGTGTTGGAGAAATAATCGACTTATTTCTATATTAACTGTGATACTGAGTGCGTCGGTGAATATCGGAACACTATCAAGAGCGAAAAATGGCTTCGGACTTGGTTGAATACAAGGTAACTGATTTTATTACGTCGAGGTACTTGCATACTTCAAATACTTCTAGTTATTGGAACTTACAAAAACACGATTTGCTCATTTTCAGTTACGTAACCCTCGACTTTACTTGGCTAACCAAGTCACTGATGTTTACAAAACATCTCTATGAAATGGTAGTTACTCGGTACGTTAGTAATGTGATATTTAATAGTAATATGCGTTTGCAGTTTTCAAATGAGAAATTGAATTACCTACTAACATAATTCCTAGACTACAAATCGTAAAAAGAAAATGATTTTCTTTTAAATGTTATTTATTTACTTTTATAATTACAGAATAATATGCAATTTAGATAATATACTAGGGTATTGATAGGCATAAATCAGCAAACCCGATCAACAATCCTACACACTTGGCTTCATGACAAAGTTTCAGAATTCAGCGACGCCGCGCTGCCCGTAACGCCCTTACAGAATGAAAATATGACGTATGTAAATATCCAATACTGAAATAAGTGGTTACGTAGGAAAATGATCCATTTCTTCTTTTTTGTATCAAAAGTATTTCTACTTTTACATTTAGGTTTGTGACTTTTTAGTAAGCACGTTGATATTGTTTTGTTTGCCTAATGGCCTCCCTTTCTCCTTCCAAACCTCTCTATCCTGTACAATATCTGGCTATTCTCGCCCCCCGAAAACAAGATCAGATCATCACACGTCCATTGTCGTTTAGATTTATCTCTTCATAATTCTAGATCAAGAAGAATGTCGTATAAAATAAGCTGTATAATGACGTAAAACCTAATACGCAGATTATTATCTACAGTTGATTTAATACCCTAGGATTTATAGTTGTATTGTAGGCGTTATATATTCGCTTCGCTTGTTTGTTCACGGGTAATCCCCACACAGAATGAGGAAAATAACGTTTCTAGTGTCGTTTGTTAGTGACGTGGGTAATAAACGATGGAGTTGGCTTTTGTACGAAGATTATGGTAGACTATGACAGAGTATACATGGTAAACCGGCCGTTTAATGCAGGCAATGGGTGCAATTGACCCTGGATTGGCACTCCTATTGGTTTTGTGCATGATCGACCAGTATAGACAGAGCTTGAAATAAATTAGGAGCAACTTGCCCGAAGCCTATGCAATTATAGCATAATTATTTGAGGCAATGATGTAAAAAATTTCGAGCTCGCTTCGCTCGCTCTTACAATCTAGTTCTTCTTCACTTAACTTTGTCTATAAGATGCCCAGGTAACTCCAGCTGTTTGAAACAATTTTAACCTGTTCAAGGTAGGTAAACTGTTAAAATTGTGAGCTCGCTTCGCTCGCTCTATAGACTACTTTCTCTTGAAATTATCTATAAGCCGACCAAGAAACTCTTATATGTAGTATCGAAACCATTCTAACCTGTCCAAGACAAGGTGTCGTAAAAATTTCGAGCTCGCTGCGCTCGCTCTTGCAGCCTACTACCTTTTGAATGTTGCCTTTGTCTGAGGGTCGACCTAGTACTCGTAACTCCTGTATGAAGGGTCTAAACAATAGGGAATATGCATGAAATACAAAACTTTTTTTATTTATGAAAAATGCCTTGTATTGGCGCATAAAAACATTGTGGTACACTTGTTTAAGTTTCTAATACAACACTTATTTTACAATTTATTATTTTATGTAGCATGTTTTTGGTGAAACGGAACGAACTCTCAAAACGCATCGTCCTCGATAACGCCGGCCGGTATTGACGTCAAAGTTCTTTGTGTCAAAAAAACACTTTTGTTTGAAAAGTGCTTAAAGTTTCACTAAAATTTTATTATAATATTGTTATTTCAATTTTTACTTGAATAAAGCACATAAAATTAGTAAAATTATTTTATTAAGGCCAAAAAAAATAGATGTAAACAAGGCAGATTATAGATAATGACGTCACATCATGGCCGCGACAGCTACGGACGTTTCAACTATCGTAGAAAATTTCAGGAGTTTAATATTATTTTGTGCGACAAGACGTAGTAGTTGAGTTAACTTTTAATACTTTTCTTGGGTTGATAGTACCTACTGTATTTTATTGATTTAAGTGAAGAAAAAATTACGTGCATATTCCCTATTGTAACTTGCTCAACAGGTAGTGTTAAAATTTTCGAGCTCATTTCGCTCGCTCTTGCAGCCTTAGTTCATTTTGTTCACCAAAATCTGGCGACCTCCTTGTATCTTGCATATCATGGATTTCCGTAAAGTAACGCCTGATTCCATTTATTTTCAAAAGTTCTTCAATTTTTTTTATGACTTTCCCGTGAGATAGGTAAAAAATCAAACAAAAATTGTGTGTATCTTGTATCCGCGCCTGGTTTAATGGGAAATGTTCTGATGGAACGCAAATGGTTTGACAATTTACACCTAATCCAGACAATTTCATCATACGTATTCCGGAGAAAAAAACAAATTATTGTTTTCGATTTTCGTACTATGTAGAAATGTAGAGTAATTAAATCCACGATCAACTCGAGCTTATCAAAAATTAATATATATCGTTTTAATTTGCTAGGCATAATAATATTTAATATGGAAGATATCTAAGATCAAACGGTACAGGGTCTGTCAGGTCAATCATAAGTATCGATCATTAAATATACTCAATAACAATCGGCGTTGTGTTGATGTTTGCTAGTTTCTGTGACCCTTTGTTACATTATCTCTACAGATACCTTATCTGACAAGGGATGTAGTTAGTCTGTAGGAAAATAACACAAAAACTGGATAAATTATTATTATTTAAAAGCTTATTCAAATAAATAATAATGACAAAAGTTAACACGATATTTATTTTCTAGAGTTTGTTTAATTGTAAATCTATCACAACTTTTATTCCTTTCCGGTCTCCGACTTAGGTAGCAAAGGTCGCGCATGAAGGTTATCGTTTCATTTAGGATTATAAGAAGCTGACGTAAACGTGAGCAATCAGCGCCATAGATTAGAGATTTTAAAAACAGCGTGAAAATACATATTTAAATTCGCGAGATGTGTGTACGCTGAGCACGTGCGCTGTGTCACGCAGTGCGGCACACTGCTCCGCTCCTATGCGTCGTGTTTGTGGTCCGTTGCGATTTGTGAGCATGACTGGTACAAACAAACATACCTACATGGTTGGGGGCACGTCACCTCGTCGATGACACACCCGTGGGCCACTTATCTGTGTGGACACCCACCAACAAATTGAAAGTAGCCATTCAATCTTGCGATTGGTTTCATTTCTATTAACGCATTGAACATGGCGGAAGTTTTAATACCTACCAAATAAAAAATATGTGGGTAGTTTTCTTTCAGCAAGAAATTATAATTTCTATGAATAGCCAGGTATACATATTTTTCTAACAATTACCTAGGTACTGGACAAACATGCGCCCGTAGTACATCTGCGTCAAACTTATTTTTTTTACTGCACAAAAAGAACTTTATGACAAGATGTAGTACCGTACTTACTAGTCAGTATTCGGTAAAAAAAATTACTGACGCAATATTACATGAAGGGCATCACGTGAGCAAAGTACTATAGCTGTACTGTAGTATAGTTCGCGGGAGCGGGTAGGGGGGGCGTACGCGACGTGACGTCACGCCCGGCGCGCCGCGATCTGCGGGCGCGGGTGGCGGGCGGCGTCCGAGGGTGTGGTGCACATGCGCCGCAGCCCGCGTCGTCTCAAGGTGACCCTCGACTTGCCGAGCAAGTGTTCTGCGTGGCTCACGGCACTGTACTCCGTTCCTTTCACTTCTACACGGCTTAGCGGTCACCGATACCGGTATTTGCTAAAACGCGGATACAATTTTATCTTGTGTCCGGTTGAATTTATGTCATCACCCTGTGGACTCCAACGTTACTCGTCCATCACCTTTTATCTCAGTCCTCGCGGCTGACAAGACAAATCGATATGCGGCAAGCAAGAGATGTTGTGAGTATTACAAAGCCAAATATTTGCTCAGATTAGAACTTTTCCAATCTACCACAAAAGAAAGTTTGTTCTGCATTACACTTAACAATCCGTATCTGTTGTTCAGTCACAAAGATTATACAATCGCTATTGACATCATGCCGGTCGGTAATTTACCGCAGAGACATTTTTGTGTATCAAATGATTATCATATCGATAGCCCACGATACTGTTGTTTGTTACCAATATGTTGTATACGTCCGCCTATTATTATTTTCTGCCCTAAAATTTCAGGCCGATGCAGTGTAGGGATTCCCCTAGCCATCGAATGATTCATTATGATTCAGATAGCCACTTAGATGATTATGTTCCCACAAAGCTACGCTACTATAGCTACGTATGTACAGTAATTGCATCATTTTCGTAATCGGTTAGGACGTTAGGTAGTCCATTATGGTTTTCCCTAGAATCGATACGATCTTATAGGTTAACTGTTATGTAGCTTACTAATGTGGATTTTACTATTATTTAACTAGGATGACTAAAGAGGAAGACATGATTATCATAGTGGTCCTTGAAAACAATCCCTTAAAATTGGGCTCCGAACGTGCAATAAATAAATATCCAAAACAATAACATCGGAACCGGGATACTAAGTAGAGACAGTAAAACAATATTAACTGTTGTAGAAAAATGCTGCGGACCTGCGGTAGATGAAGAAAAGAAATATTAGGGGGTTTGGTTGCTCATCCTTCATTTTGTTTTTCCATGCGTATTTTTTCAATGAATTTAATTATCAGTTATATTATGTAAATCAATAATAATTAGTAGTTAATTAAGTTAGATTTTTACAAAGACTAACTGCTCCCATGTGGCGTATTTCAAGTTTCGACTAAAATAATGTTTTATTCCACAATCCTCACGAATTCAGACATTGTCGAAGTCTTACTAAGTTGTGAATGTTGAACTCGTGAATAGTTTGTAGAATATATTATCACATTCCATTAGCGAAGCTTTATCCTGATATAACTAGTTTTGACTAGTAAATAGTGGCTTTTAAAACGTATAATCTGCTTCTCACGAATTCCAATCTCAGCAATCAAGGTTTTATGTAAAGATAATCTCGTATAGGTCTGGATAGGTCTGGATGTGAAAATTAATGTGAAAACAATAGTAACTTTACAATGACTTTTTGCTAATACGTAATTGTGTTTAGATTAAATCAATTTATGAAGGTACATAAAAAGTTCTTATTTACATAACAGATAGATCGTAAAACATCGTTAGCGTTGAGATAAAATATGATTTTAATGTAAAAGTAGTAATGTACATAGGTACATTAGTACAACACAGATCCATGTTGATTTCATTCCAAAACAGGAAATTCTGCTTTGAGTCTAGTTTAATTACGAATTGCTTTATCACTCTTATCAAAGAGGTATGATCACAAAGATAAATGAATCACAATAAATTGCTATCTAAATGCGATACGGTACTTTATCAGGCTACTCAGGCTGAAGTAGGATGATTATATTGTCTAGCCATCGGCACACCCAGTTTTTTTAGTACAAGTAGGTACATTTTTTTAAGACGATTTTGCATCAATGCTTTAAATTAAGGTACAAAATGCGTTTAATTGGAATATTCCAAGCCATTGTTTGTTAAGCTAGGTATACTCATTGTCAGTATTTTCTTACGTCAAACATAGTGAATTATGTAGACACTCGTGCTGCGTTGTCGTCGTCACTGAACACAACACTCCAGTCTCAAAAATAAACAGACACACTATGCCAAGAAAGTGCTTGAGCGTGCGTGCGTTTGTCTTGACGCGAAACGATCTCATTTTATTTATAGGTTTGCCGAATTATTATGATGTTTACAAATAAATTAGGTCGCATTTACAATTCTTAAATAGACTGAAAAATGCTTTGATCTTACTTTGATGGTTATTTATAAAAATATTTTGAACAGTCATGTCCAGTAAAACATGATACCTAATCGATATATTAGGTAAACCCCAATGATACATTTATTTTGCTTTTAACTGTATCTGTTTTGCTATCTTTACAAGTTACAGACCATGACGTAAATGAAAACAGTTATTATTTAATTTTCCTGCTGAATAGCATAAGGAAAATATAATTAATACAAGTCGGAAATTTGAGACGGGAATAAGACTTGTCAGTACAACAGGAAAACTTTTTCGATGGAATGGCCATTCAAACATTTGAAGGGATCGCCTTGTCATAAATATTAAACGTTTGCGACCGTCATTGTAGGTTCTATTCTGATCCTCTTAAGAGAGAACAGGAGCTACGGTTTTCCATACAAATTTATTCCCTTTTTTCTTCCTGAAAAATGAAGAATGAGCAAACGTTTTTTTTTTTTCATAAAATCAAGGTCTGCTGTAGACATTTCCCTTTTTTTTCGGATGGGAAATCATCAAATGACTCCTCCCGCTCTGGGCGGAGACAATTCCCTGACATTTCCTTTTTCTCAGTAACTATAAGTAAAGAAAATATTAAAAAAATCTAAAATTACCCCTTTTTTACAGCACTTTTTTAGAGGACTACCAGACAAATTCGAAAATGTTTTTTTTTTATATATACTACAATCTAGCCTAATAATAAGCAATTTTAATCTAACTTAATTTGCTAAAAGTATAATTATATCTAAGAGCACGTCCATTGCGTTTACTTAGCGTCTATTAAGGCAAAACTGGTTTTTACTTTTCCGAGCCTGCTCTACACGAATATGAAAAAAAAATAATAATTTAATTTTAATTTTTTTGAACATGCTCAGTTTTTGAGGCGAATACGAAACTTCGAATTCGCCAAAATTTTTGTGATTAATTGGCCTGAAATGCAGCTGTCCCATATCCCATGTCCCGCACACTACGGTGGCAAGTTTGACGCAGCGCGACGGCGGCACTAGCTTCTCGAAATACATAAGTGCCTGTTTTTCAAATTCCTCGCAGGCCCTGTTCCCTCTTAAGATGCTCCCACAACGGGATTATAAGGGATAGTACACTGTACAACCAGTTCAGGCGAATAAGCCTGGTGAGAGAGCCTCTTTAAATATGAATTCGTTTAACTCTTCTGTCAAGATCATTAAAAGACGGCCGAAAATAAAAAATAAACTTGATTTCGGGGGATGATCCATCCGTAGGAACAAGTACCTATGCAGTACCTATAGCTTGTTTTTCTTATAACCTACTGTAAAATGTATATAGTTGGATGAAAAAAAATCCCCTGAAGCAGTAAATTAGTAAACACATAATAATTTTATGAACGTTTTTTTAAGTTACAAATAGGTAAATAGAACTCAATTAAATCTATAGAGCCTATTCTATAATCTAATCTATTTAAATCAATTTAATAATTCTTAGGTACTTGAAAAATAAAATACCTTATCAGTTGCTCATTAGATAAGTTTATTAAATGCCTATTATAGAGAGTAATACTCTTACTAATCCTAGTACATATAAACGTTTAGGTTTCGCGCGCCGCGCCCCGCCCGCGCCGCTTATGCCATATCAACCTTTACACACATATAAAAGATTCAACTCACTACTACTCGTGCAATCGCTAATGTGAATATCAAGGAATGCCATGACGTCAAGAGCGAGCCCACGCGCTAGCCAATCAGATTCGTACACTGAGGGGCACGCCTTGGGAAACGCGATAAAATACTCTTTCAAATGGTTTAAATAATATGAACCTAAAGGCGAAGAAAATGCATTTTATTTTTAAAACACTTTGTTGCAAGGTATTAGGCAACACTTTTCCATATTTTTTTTTATTTTCGCTAATCGTATATTCTCTCCCTTTACTATTCTTGCACACTCAACAAGGACTGGCTAAAGCGAGACAACAATACTTTACTATCATGAATGAAAAAGACCGCGTATGCGAGCGCGTTCAATGCAGTGCTGACGGCGACGCGCCGTCCGTTACTAGCTCGCTGGTCGTGGTCGTATATTCTTCATTTTCTTGCGGATCAGGCGAGACGTGTCGTACTTAATATTATAAATCGCGCGGTGTTATATTGTTTATTAAATAGTCAGTAAACAAGTGTTTAAAAATGGGCATAGTAATTAATAATTTACCAAAGGTGAGTGCAACACATTTACTTTGATTTCAAACTGCATTATTTCAAAGCCGGCTTTGCATTGGAAAGCAACGGTAGTGTTGTAATGACCGCTTTGACCTTGTGAAACTCGCTCGCGATAATGAACAACTTGCTCGTACGTTTACGAGTAAGTATTGCATATTTTGTATCACACAAAAAATTTCAAAACTGGAAATTGTTCTTATTAGGATGTGCTTTGGTTTTTACTCATAAATATTAAATTGTGTAGAATACTGCAGGCTGAATAAATATACAAAGGATGTTTCGCCATGCGTTATGCATTGATAAATAAAAATAATGAGGCAGGTATTATTTTAAAACGACTTATGATAAAAAAAACCTGTTATAAAATATTACTTAATTTCGTTGACGTATTGGTGTGGCGTTGCACTGAAGACCTCAACTAAAACTTATCGACATACAATACTGGTTACCAGAACATCTAAAATTAGCACCTGTGTCATTTGTCTCACGTCAAACTTTCGAATAATAATGTGTGTAATGGTATTTTCGTTACAGATTCGCGAAGAATGCGAAGTTCTACACTTGACAGACAAACAGATCAAGGAGATTATGAGCAGACTCCACAATGATCTTATCAAAGGTCTTGGAAAAGACAGTCATGCCAACTCCATTGTCAAGTGCTGGATCACTTACATCCAAGATTTACCCAATGGAAAAGGTAACACTCAACAGCTATTTCAAACTGAATCCGATATCCGAATTCGAGTAGGATCTAATTCCTCTCACTTATGTAACAGCTACCTTATTCATTATTTAAAATGTTTCTTTCAGAACGCGGTAAATTCCTTGCGTTGGATTTAGGAGGAACCAATTTCAGAGTATTAATTATAAACTTAGGGGCAAATCATTTTGATATGCAGTCCAAAATTTATGCTATTCCAAATCATATTATGACTGGAACAGGGGTTGCATTATTTGATCACATAGCTGAATGTCTAGCAAACTTTATGAAGGTGGGTACCTGAATATTTTATGTTAATTTAATTTTTAGGATATGTAAGCAGTATTTACAGTGTGTCTAATTGTTTCGTGGTATTTCAACTAGGAACATGAAGTTTATGAAGAAAGACTGGCGCTTGGCTTTACGTTCAGCTTTCCTCTTAAACAATTGGGACTTACAAAAGGAATCCTGCAGCGGTGGACCAAAGGGTTCTCTTGTTCTGGTGTTGTGGGAGAGGACGTCGTTCAGGGTCTCAAGGACGCCATTGCTCGACGAGGGGTGAGTTGACTTCATAATACAGCTATTTACATCTGAACATTTCCAAACATGATATTCTCCACAACCTTCACTGTTACACCTGAAACAAGTGTAAACAAATATTAGCATGATTATTGTTTCTGCAAATTCTTATATGCATGAGTAGTGGCCCAAATTATGTAAAAAAAGAAATTTTACAGGACGTTACCATTTATGTGATGGGCATCCTTAATGATGCAACTGGCACTCTTATGTCGTGTGCACATAAGAACAAAAATTGCCGAGTAGGGGTTATAATTGGTGAGTTGATGATGATAACAGCTCTCTATTAGAAATGTAAGGCATGAATATATCTGGAGTCTACATAAGAGAGCCAAGTAGAGGCTTTCAAAACGGATAACAAGTCACTAGATACATTGTCACTTTCGTCTTGTCGTGGATATTAATTCTTTCATTCGCGGTACTCTTAAAATTAAGCATGACAATATTTAATTGGCATTTCTATTGTTATTTTAATGATAATTATCTACGGTTATTAGGTGACTTCAAAACGTAACAGTCGATAACAAAAAAAAAATAACCGAAACTCAATAGAATTTGACAAAAAATAAGTAGCCATACTTCATAAATACTTAAAATTATATCACCGATCATTTTGTTGTAATCTCTACATCAAATAATCATAATTATTTCGCCCTGTCATTATGATTGCGCCACTTAAACATGTGAGTAAAAAATCAAAGCGATTACAAGCATGCAATCCATAAACTTTGGGGGCAACGTTGGCACAATGTTTTGCTACTCATCGTATTTAACAAACAGCTATTCAAAGATATGTCAACACATTAAAATAATGTACCTACAATACCATTGTTATTTAAACGTGTGCTGCTGTCTCTGTTTTACCTTTCTACGTTCACTGTTTAATACTGATGATAAAACAAGTTAACGCTCAAGTTATGACTATGTACATTGCTAACTGTATAAATGTCCATTCCAATTTTTCTAAGTTTTATTTTACTAACAAAAAAACAACAACCTGTATATTGGTAGATTTTCAAAGACACAGATCTTTTTTTTTTTCAATATTGCTGTAATTAAATCACGATGATTGCATAAGAAAAAAAACTTATATTTAAAATATTAAAGACAGATGGCGAACCGTCTTAAATCAGCCATAATTTATATTCATTCCATAAACATAATTTTTTCATCGTCAATGTATAACTATGAACATTATATAATATAACGAGTTGACACACCCTCTTTGAAAGCCTCTATGAATCAATCATCTTCAACCTAAAACAGGTGTAGCATAACCTCTCATGTCTGGAACTTGGAATGATGATTTCTATCTCACATCTAAAACGCATGTTTTCTCACTCTTGTAGGACGTACAGATTGACATATGCGCCATTCTGAATGATACTACGGGTACATTGATGTCATGCGCATGGAAAAACCACAACTGCAAAATAGGACTCATCGTTGGTAGGTTTACCTTATTTTTAGTGTAACTATGTATTTGATGTCGCTTTAACTGGGTGTTGAGTTCGTAGCTTGCATTATACGTACTTACTATAACCATAACAAACGGCACTATAGTCGATATAAATTGGATTTACACACGCCTAGAACGATACGCTACCGCGTTCAAAATTATACAATATTCATAAGAACTCATCGGGTTAGCCATTGGTATCTTAATGTCGTCACGGTGTGCTGAAATAATTGTTTATCATAATACTAACCACCATAGGGGTTTCCATAATTACCGCACGATTAATACTTAACAATAACGAACTCTTAACAATTCAAACACGATACGAATGATGGGTGTAAGGTTATTTTTAGTCACAGGCAGTGACACTAATATGTTTCGACGACATAACATAGCCATATTAAAGCTAATCAAAAGTAAAAATTGCGAACCTTTTTTGCACACCCTATAATGATTACTAATCTACAATTTGTATTGTTAATAATGTCTATGTGCTTAACGTAAAATGCTTTTGTTCTTGTCGTGTGACTTACAAATGTTTTGTGGAACATAACATTCAGATTTGTGGTGTTTTAAAAGGACATTGTCAATTCAGGTACTGGCAGTAATGCCTGCTACGTAGAGAAGACGGAGAACTGTGAACTATTTGATGGAGAACCTGGAAAGCCCGAGCTTCTAATAAACACTGAATGGGGCGCGTTCGGAGACGACGGAGCTCTCGACTTCGTCCGAACGGAGTTCGACCGCGAAATCGACAATAACTCCATCAACAAAGGGAAACAAATGTAAGAACTTATTTTCATTACTAGTGGTTTTAGTCAAAAACTTTCCTTAAACGCTATCTTTTCTCCTCAAACTTGACACTCCGAACAATATCATTATCAAGAATATTGATACCGGTTATCTTAGTGTTTACCTACTTAATTTAAGTAGCGAGTCATGATCCACGTATCAGCTTTTCAATAAACAAGTTACCTTTATTGAAAACTAGAATAAGGCGGTTACACAGTTTATCTCTTGTGCGACACAATCTTGTACACGACACAGAACACGTTTCTATTCCCCTGCTAAATGCGACAGCTATAGTACCGACGCGATTCGAATACAATAGAAAAAAACAAACTCTTTTCTGTCACGCGATTAAAATATAACGATACAAAACCTCTTCGTTCCCCGCTTACAACCAAATTGCATCAGCCCTGGTCAAGGCGCAAAATACTTTGTAAAGCACAGTTAGGTTCTAATGCCGTATTTTGTATTTGATGAAGATTATATTAATTTGTACTTAATATGAATTTTATTTTAATTTCAGTCAAGAGAAGATGATTTCAGGCATGTACATGGGAGAGATTGTTCGACTAGCGTTAGTAAAGTTTACAAAGATGGGACTGCTATTTGGAGGCCGCGGTTCAGACCTTTTGTTCCAAAAAAGCAGCTTCTACACCAAATATGTATCGGAAATCGAGTCGGACAAACCCGGAGACTTCACCAGTTGTATGGAAGTGCTTGAAGAACTCGGTTAGTATACTTATAAAAAAAATCTTTTGTTTTGATAACGCTTATCACTTACTAATTAAATTTTCCCAAATGGAACTATCGTCAGCAATGCCATCGAGCTCCATGACAAGGCTTTCCACATAAAAGTTATGTAACCTCTCTGCTAATCAAAGCCACATTATGAAAACCAACCCATACATGTTGCGCAACTATTTTTATAAGTGATCATGATCAATTACGTCATGCCTAATACATACATGTATACGTATATCTAGTAACGAGGAGGATTAGTGTATGTCATCGTATAGGGCTACACAGGGCGAAAGAATGAATCAAGCTTGCATGATGCAACAGACGCGCCCCTTTATGATAGCGCCCATTCGAATACATTATCATTGTAATAATACGCCAAGAAAGTTAAATATGGCAGATAGGGTGGTGTATGTTTAATAAATAAAAGGTTAGTTTTCATAACCTTGAAAGCTATGGGTTAAAATAAGTATATTGTTACTGGTTTTTACTAACGTTTTCCTCCATCAACATATCGAAACAACCCAAACGTAAAGTTTTATCTGCATCTAGGTAATTTGGAAACACTCGCATTGAGTCATTTCAGGAGTACTAAATTATTTTAATGATAAAGACGTAGATCGGTACTTCGGCTCTACAGTTAAATAGTGCTTAGAAAGCCCGTCGCTAGATAGAGCGCTGATCTCAAAATTAATTCGATGCTGCATTCCAGGCGGGTCAGCTCAGTTTTTTCAAATCAAAATAAGAAAAAGGCTTCATCAAAATAAGGAAAAGAATTTGATTAAATGCTAATTCACTGACATAATAATGTTATTATTATAGAAGTCGCACATAACATAGATAAAGTTCAATAAAGCCTTGAGCGTCTTTGACATCTTTATGTCCAAGCGACATTACCTATTCATTTGAACTTAATTAAAAACCGGACTTTGTATCAATCAAATATTCAATAACAAAAATAACTGATAAAAGATTAAAATTAAATAAACACTTAGTTACCAATAACGTTATCATAAACTAACAAAAATATTATGAATGTACTAGATTCAAGTAAAAGCAGTTTCTGACCACTAATTAAAAACTTCCTACCCATCTATATAATTATATGGTACTACTAATCTTTAGATGTGACTAATTTCAGTTCGCAATTATTATTTACCCACCACGTCATGAGGAAATGTAAAGTAAAAACACGTGTTTCCTTGAAATAAAACCTAATGAATAATCTCTTGCTTACATCATAAACTACATTGTGTGACGGTATGTTAATTAACTTTAATTAGCAGTAGATATTGTCATGACAATGTCAACGGGTGATAGAAAGACATCACAGAAACAGATTAGTTCCGAGGTAATTAGAATATTTTAGTACTTAAGAACATTTGTGAAAAGTATAAAGTTTCCACAGCGGCCGATAAAGGGCTTTAGGTCCAATGTTCCACTTTAGTCACGATTTCGTGTCAATGACGGAGCTTTCAACTTTGGCCCAGCTACATGCAAATACATGAGTGTGCGAGAAGTGTTTTTTAAGACTCAGACTTTGATCTTGTGTGTGAATAAACATATATTTCGTTAGACGCAAAAGTATTAAAAAGAGGTTTTTTTTTACAAAAAATCCTGTTTTTGAAAACCTGTTTTCGATGGCAGGTTTTTTTGTCCGAAGAGGAAAATTTAACTGCGCATTTATATGTGGCTTAGGTATAAACTCAGGCACGTCAGTAATATCCTTATTTATGGATAAAAAATACTTGTAAGTTATATCAAAAGTTTTCCGAACTCGAAGCTTTACTTCTAAATGTTTAATTCCAGGTCTTTCACACGCCACCGAAGCGGATATGGCGGCAGTGCGCCACGTGTGCGAGTGCGTGTCCCGACGCGCTGCCCACCTGGTGTCGGCCGGCATCGCCTGCCTGCTTAACAAGATGAATGAGCCCCGCGTCACCGTCGGCATCGACGGCTCCGTCTACCGTTTTCACCCACACTTCCACACGCTCATGTGCGAAAAGATCACGCAACTTGTACGGCCTGGCATACAGGTATGTTTGCAAAATAATTTGATTAAATATCATTACCGTCTTGCCCTTCTCCCAATTTATTTGGGGTCAATTTATTTTCAATTTCAATCAATCAATTTATTTTTATTGGGGCAGCATCTTTTGCTTTATTTGGGGTCTGTGCAGCATATCTTTTGCTTCCATACATATCTATTAGACCCTCTTCTTTGGTCGTCCTATCCTTCTTGACATCCAACAATAGGGAATATGCACGTAATTTTTTCTTCACTTAAATCAATAAAATACAGTACTATCAATCTAAGAAAAGTCTTAAAAGTTAAGTTCAACTACTGCTTGTCGCTCAAAAATATAAATTCCTGCAATTTTAAATAAATTAATTAATTTTCTATGACAGTTCAAACGTCTGTGACTGTCGCGACGCCATGATGTGACGTCATTTAGCTCAATCTGCCTTGTTAAGATCTATCTTTTGGCCTTAATGAAGTAATTTTACTAATTGTATGTGCTTTATTTAAGCAAAAATTGCGATAACGATATTATAATAAAATTTTGGTTAAACTTTACCTACTTTTCAAATGAAACTGTTTTTTTGACACAGACTTTGACGTCACTACCGGCGTTATCGAGAACGACGAGTTTTGAGAGTGCGTTCCGTTTCACCAAAAACATGCTACATAAAACAGTAAATTGTAAAATAAGTGATGTATTAGCAACTTAAACAAGTGTACGTTTTGTGGACCAATAGGTACAAGGCATTTTTAATAAATAAAAAGAGTTTTGTATTTCATAGCATATTTTCATTAATAAATATTTTGGACTGAGTTGTTATCGATTTTACAAAATACAACTAGTGCTTCAGTTTTTTTTTTCTGAAGAATATAAATTATAGTGTATAACTTTCAAACCAAAGCAATTGTTATTCAAATATGATCTTAATGCATAACAGTAAAAACGAAGAACTTATTTTTATACCGTCATGCAGTTCGTAGGTACTTTATTACTACCGGAACTGTGAAGGTTGCCAAAATGTCTGTGACGTCGATGATCATTTAATGAATTTTCATTGAAATCAAATCAGATACAGCGTTAAAAGCTAAAAGTTATCGGAAAATTTTCCGGGACGGCCTCCCTCCACCTACACGCTAACGGAATTCGCGTAAATAAAGCTCTATAATATAACGCCATTATCTCCTTTAGTAATCAAGTAAAGTATGACGTCCATTAGTTTTGTCTGTGCTCTAGATTAGGTTCATTATTTTCTTACAACGTCCAAATTCCAAACTGATAAACTCTTATTATTGTAGAATATTATATTGTTAGTGCTGATATATTATGCCGAAAGGGGCAATGACTCATAATCTTAATAAAACAAACGACACACCCACCTCAGTGAATTTGGTCAAATGTTTATAGTTAGGTAATCATAGTTTAGTAGATACATGTTCACTATTATTACATTCATGGCACTTAACGTATAATATTATTGTTTTAGAAAATGGAAAATTATATTGGGATAATTAACAAACATTCTGTGGGTTCTGAGAGATTGAGATTGCAACTCACGATTTATACTACGCAAAATATAGAGAGCGCGTGTATAATTCTTGTTTAGACACACCCTCAAAGTTAAATAGCGATATTGCGACTCTAAAGATATATAGATTGTAAGGCGTAATCACAATCGCTAAATTATACAGCACAACCGGAAATTTAATCCTATAAGAAGATTCTTATCATTTCAATGGTCAAATGGCTATATAATTATAATTAGTTTTTTACTTATAATTAGGGATATAGAGGTGCAGCGCAACCTAATTGCATGATAATTTATGTGATTACGTCTTCGTTTAAATCAGAACAGATAGGAGTCCACACCAGTCCACGTAATCTAACGTGTTCTTGATAAACATATACTGGTAGTCATCACCCATGACTCGTGAAACGTGATAGAAATTAGATACTCATCGTTACTGTCGAATCTCCAGATGATAAATAAGCTGACGCACTAATATGCCGCAAAAACAGAAGAGACGCCTCTAAATGATGCAATAACAGAAATAAGTACTCACTTTTTTGGAGTTCGTAAATTAGACGCAACAAACAAACCCGGCTGGCATAGAAAAAACTCGGGTCCGCACCTAAAATGAGTCAACCGTGTCAGTACGTACAGTTGGTGCTGTTTATAATTTTTATTTTTATTTTTAATAATGTTTAAATTGTATTACAGTTCGACCTGATGCTGTCAGAGGACGGTAGCGGTCGCGGTGCAGCCTTAGTCGCTGCCGTGGCGTGCCGCCAAAGCAATACGGTCGCGTAGGCGTCACCCACACATCCCACTCCGCACTCGGCGATCTCTCCGGCGGCGGCGACGCATCTCCGAGCCTTCACATGTAAGCCGCCTAAGCAAACAACAGACACTGCAGTGATCATTTCCTAATAAAATAGCAATATATTTTTAAAATTATTTACACCTATCAATAATCATAATTATATCGTTCAATGTCGTCATGAAACTATTCGTTTTAAGTGTGGATGACATTCAGATGAAGGGTCAACCCACAGCCTCTCAGCCACAAACTGGCGGCTATTTAGCACGTTTGAGTAATTATGTATTAAATAATAATGCCGCTGTGTGCTACGATCCGACGGCTTCATGCATTCGCTCTCTGTTGGAATAATATTCAAATTGTCGTTGCTATAAAAGAATTGTAAAATCTGTCCAGATCTTGTGGCATGTCAGACACTAAGATTCAATATTTTTCCCAACATGATAACTTAATTTTACTTAAATGCGATTTGTTTGTACTTATAATGATGACTCAAATCTAGTCATGATATTAAGAGTTGGCCTATAAAAAGTTCTATTTATGTCTATAACAGTGTTTGTATATTTAAGCTCTTTTACACTTTTTGTTTTTGAAATAAAAAGCATAAGACTGATTTGAAGATGCGATCATCATCATCGACGTAATTAGTCTACCAAATTATAATTGATCTTAGTGTCAATCGGTATCCGCGGTTACATTAAGCATTTCCTTGCCAGCACACAGTAACATGGCTCAGAATTCTCTTCAGTGACTTGTGTTATATTAGCAATAAGTAGTTATATAGTAATGTATATTTTATCGGAGAGAAAGCTCTTATATTGTTAAGTAGGTATGTAATTTTATATACTAATAGCAACTGTTGAAAAAATAATTAGAAAGATGATATTATAAATTACTTAATAACTGAACACTATAGGCAAAATACTTCTTTATATGCATTGTTTATTCATAGAAATATTTTATACAGCGACCGCGTCGACTGATGTGTTTTCGATAAATGATGTCATATTTGGTTTATAATATTTACAGCATACACAAAAGATTACACCATATGCACGTTCTGACCATACTAGCAATGAACATTTGTAGTACTGTGTGAGAGGAGAGACCTTGTCCACTATTTTTGTTCATACCGAAATCAGCAAAATTAAGAAGGTATTTTCGGTAAAAATCTCCAAAGAATGTATGCTGTAGGCACTTTCAATACCATCAATCAATCAAGATGTTGATCATCGGTATAAAAAACGAACTTTAAATAGATATCCAATTTACATACAATTAAATCAATTTATTAAAAACGATAACAAATTCAAATAGTCAAATATGGAGCTCTATTAGATTGTACATTGGTTCAATGAAATTAAAGAAACGAATTCAAATAGTCAAAATAATATGGAGCTCTATTAGATTGTACATTGGTTCAATGAAATTAAAGAAACGAATTCAAATAGTCAAAATAATATGGAGCTCTATTAGATTGTACATTGGTTCAATGAAATTGAAGAAACGAATTCAAATAGTCAAAATAATATGGAGCTCTATTAGATTGTACATTGGTTCAATGAAATTAAAGAAGTTGCGTAAGTGTTTTGATATTTTACTGTGATAGAACTAGGACTAGTTCAAGTATATTATTTTCTGCAAATGTTATGTCAGCAAAATTTATGTACTTTTGGCACCTAATGATAACTTATTGTGTGCCTATATTTTTTTCTGTTCAAATGACATCAGTTGACAATAGTAAAGAATGCAACTTATTCAAAAGCAGTGTTATTGAAAACTATTTATAAATTATAATCGGGTTCATGGTTTCACTACACACATAAAGTGTAATTATAAGTAAATAAATCACACCCAATTATAGTTCCTAGTTTCATTATATAGGTGCATTTTAATTTATATATGTGTTGTATTGTTACATGTGTGTGCTGCACGCTGTAACGAACACTGTTACATTTATTTATAAGTAATAACGATGGATTAAGTGTACAGTGTTAGTTTTTATTAAGTACATTATTAGTTAGTCGAAACTAATATTTAATCCAACCACGCCAACCTTGTGAATTTCACACGGCATCATAGCAAGTTTTAATTTGACATTAAATTATGGATGGAGTTTAAAAGTACAAGTAAATCTTTTTATATAGTGATGTAAAACATAGTTAATATTGCTAAAAAAAATCGTTAAAGTTTGCTATGCTTTATTCATTAGTTTACAATTATGAAAAATATAAATGCTAATAAAATACAATTCATTCAAATAGTTCGCTCAAATGAAGAATTGTATTTGAAAATTATATGAAAATTGCAATTAGAAACTCTATTCTGGTTTGTTTTTGTTAATTTCAGTTAGATGCACTATTTAAAGATATGGAAACTTTCTGCATCAAATAACAAAATACCACATTCCACTTTTAACTGGAGGGTCATAAATGTGTTGATTTTATTACTACCCGCAGAAAATGTACATATCAATTTCAGTAAGCTAAAAATATCGGAAAGGCGTATTTATGTTTAGAAATTATGTTTCCCAAAATGTAAATAATATTATAATAATTATGTCACATTGTTATGGTATATATTTTGGAATTATTTTTAAATGTTAATTTTGAAAGTTATTCACATGCTTTGTAGATAATTATTGTATTGAATTATGTTTGAGCCCGTATAAGGTAGTAATCAAATTATGTACACGCTCTAAGGCATAGGAGCTCCTAGAAATGTTATTATTTCAGAAATAAATTTGTATAAAACCTGATATTTTGTCTTTATATTTGTGTATTTGTGCGAACTTATTAGCTTTACTTTATGACTAACCTAACCAAAACGACCAATTAGCGACAATTTTTTTTGTGAAAACAAAATTAAAATCCCTGATGGTAGCCAAGTCAATGTCAGTCACACTCTTACCCGAACCTCGTTGAAAAAGCAAATCATTTCAAGCTGGCAATAAATGAACAGATAGTAGTAGTACTTATAGTTCCGAATCCCGTATAGCTCCTTCGACAAATCTTCCTTGGGTGCCTACTGCAAACGTATCATGAGCTGTTATAGTGTTCAATCATTCGCAATGTGCTTGATCATTTAGAATAATGTACGTAAAGACATAGTCACGGGTGCTGGTTCGCCGAAAAATTCGAGCTTGTGTGTTCGCGTCCCAAAACGATCACACGTTCCACGTACGCAGTTAGAAAGGGGTGAATTTTTGGCCTGTCTAACTGCCTCCATTTTATTTTCAAATTTAAATAGCAGCCACACATCATTCTCCTGCCCTTATCCCAATTTATATAAGTAAGTGGCGTGCAGTGGTTTTCCACGGACGGTAGGCCACGAAATAATGATAGCAAAAAAATAAATTTCGTCGGTGCCATTTTGGATTTTCATTATCAGCGACCCCAAAAACCACAAAAACGACACCCATGAAGAAAAAACTAAAAATTTTCGTCGGCGCCATCTTGGATTTTCATTTTGACCTCATTTTCACTATCACCAACCCCAAAAACCACGAAAACGACACCCATGAAGAAAAATATAATAACAATAATACTATGCATTATAATAATATATATATGATATAATACATATAATAATAATAAATTAATAATACGCGCCAATAACCCCCGGTAATCATTATTTTAATCAACATACAACCTAGCACTGGCCAAAAAACGTAAGGAAATTTGAATTTCGCGGGCTAAAGAACATTCACCTTGAATCCTGGCCTTGAGTTGTAGCCAATCACAGCCCAGCTACACTCGCAGGAGTTACCTCCCTAAAATGACGGCAATCTATACATGTGTGCGGTTCATACACACGAAAATATGCACCAATGTGCCTCTGCGTAAAATTATCAATGGGTTTAGGCTAGTCGAGTGTTTGCCTGTCCGGCAGAGCTCCAAGCTTCGTAGTAACTTTCAGAATAGTGTTAGTTACGTGCCACGGGAGCGACAAATTGCTATAAGTATTCTTACAGGAGTTTGAACTGTTTTTTTTTAATTTTGTACTTATTGTTATTTTATTACATAGTTAATTAGTTATAATAAATGCACAGTTGGTAGGGTAGGCTTTGCCTAATTGCCTCTTAGGAGCGCACGCCCATGATTTATATACGTCTCTATTACTCGTCATCACACCAGACACCTTCTTTCTTGCCATATCATACTTTACACAGTCCGTCCATTATTTCTTTGATCTTCCTCTACACTTATAGATAGCCATCATAATCGTAATCATAATCAACAATTTCTCACGTTTTCCTCATTCCTCCGCATGACATGCCCGTACCAAGACAACCAATTATTCATTTTATTATCAGTCATTTGTGTCCTACAGCACGCCGTAAACTCAGTAGTTCCATAATGGGACTACAGGGATTTTTTTCTCCCAGTAGTTCCATGGAACTAGAAAACTTTTTCACCTAATCCCATTAGTTCCGTTAAGTACAGTTGAATGGTAATTAAATATAGTAAGAACAATAATCTTACTTATGTAGATTGGACCCGCTGTTAAACAGGGCAATGGCCTCCCTTCCCTCCTTCCACTTATCCCTATGCAGTACTGTTATGCGCCAATCCTTGTGAAAAGAATCGAGTTCGTCCCGTCATCTGCTTCTGGGCTTGCCGCGTTGCCGTTTGCTGCTGTTTGGGACCTATTTTGTGGTTACTTTAGCCTATAGCTTCTCCGGCATGTGACAGATGTGACCAGCCCAGTTTCATTTTAATAATTCTAATCTTTCATTTAATGTCCTATACGATCAATAGGTAAGTTTAACACAACACGTCCCCCTTAGAATTCTCATCTCAGCCACATGCGAAGGTCTTTCATTCAACCCTTTAGTGGCCTAACATTCTGATCCATACAAGACAGCAGGTCTAACCATTGTTTTATAAATCTTCCTATTCAGTTATAAGGGAATGCGGGAGTCGCTGATGGTTGCTGTGACCTGCCATTTCATCCATCCAGTGTTAACTCTGTGCATAATAAATACTCCTCTATTTCGCTATCGCTATGTACGAGTGAACCGAGATACCGAAAGTCGAAGCAGACCGGGAGAAACGCGACATTTAGCGCTATGACTCCGGGACTAGAGAGACCGCCGAAATCGCATAACTCGTATTCGGTTTTATTTCTGCTTCGTTTCAGGAAATTCTTCAGCTTCTGTTGCAATTTCAATCGGCAAACAGCATGCACCAGGGTGCCTCTTTCTGTATGCACGACGTCAAAGCGTCCGTAATCAACAGGAAGAGGTAAGGACTCACAGCTGACCCTTGATGCAATCATATAGCCACACTGAACACGTCAGTGTTGCCTGCAGCCGGAGGACCTAAAATGGCTGCTTTATCAGAATCCTAATGTGAATCACGTTAAAAATTTAAAATTCTTGAAATGGACTTTATGGTTATGACCTTAGAGTCCATTTTAAGAATTTAATTTTATTAACGTGATTTTTATTCTGCTAAAGTGGCCATTTTAGGCCCGCTGACGTAGGTACAAGATTGACTGTATATTGCAAATTTGCAATAGCATAGCAGCCACACATAAAATCTATATCAATGAATGGCTGGTGTCAATAAACAAGTATTTTATGAGACAGTCTTCTAAAAGCGTCACGTTTCTAAAATATGAGCTATCAAAGTTGTACTATAATAATACTGATGGTTTAATTGTAACTTTGATAGCTTATATCTCGGAAGGTGACGCTTTGCAAGATTTTGTCTCATGCAATACTTGGCCGCTATTTTGAAAATAAAATAAAATGGCGGAAGTTAAGCAGGCCAGGCTTTATACAAAAATATTCAAACCCCTTTCTGACAGTCACTGAAGTGAGAGCTCGACTTTAAAATTTGTAAATAAAACCAAGAAATGAGAATATAAACTAGTTTATCTCCTATCAATATAATATATCTCAACCAGACAAACTGGACAAGATGTGTGCAGTGAAATAACATAATCATTACAGTAAGATGTGATAGCATGCTATTAATAATTTAAAATCACATTCATAATAGTGTAGCTATACATAAATTTATAATATCTAAACAGTAATCAGATCGTTTCATCTTCCATAATTCTTAAATGGAGCACAATTAAATTGCCTTCATATACTTTTGATCCTTACATAGGTACTTATTATAATAATAGCATCAAAAAGTGAGACCGCAAATAAAACATAAGTGAATTCATTATCTGCCTGCAGACTATGCATTCTACGTCACAATAAGTTATTCATACATGACAGGCACAATCTGAAGGACTTCTTGCAGGTTTCTTGGGCGCACTAAGTCTTTTTGAAGTACCAGTACCATATTGAATGCCTGAGCCTATCCTTTCTGGGTCTAATTCTCCTGTTTCGATCTTAGCCAAAATTGTTTTGGAACATTTTAAGAACGCTTCTTCTACATTTTCACCAGATTTAGCGCTGGTCTCGAGAAACATCAGTTCTGAAATATAATATTATATAGAATTGAAAACAGAAAACAAAATAAGTGTTCAGGTTCGCCATTTGGCAACAAAACTGAATAACTTGTTGTGATTACCATTTTCTTGGGCAAATTGACTAGCTTCTGTGAATGTGACTTCTCTTGATTCTTCCATATCCTTTTTGTTTCCCACAAGTAAAATGACTATATTAGGGCTTGCTAGCGTTCTGGCATCCCTAAGCCAATTTGCGAGTGCATTGAAAGAGTCTCGAGACGTGATGTCGTACACAAGCAGGGCTCCGGCGGCCCCACGATAATAGGAACGCGTGACTGAACGAAATCTTTCTTGACCTGCAGTGTCCCATATCTGGAGTTTAGTAGACTTTCCGCCGATGTTCACAATTTTAGAACCAAATTCAACTCCAATTGTGTGACATCTATCTTCTTTAACTGTGAAAAATAAATATAAAATGAAAACAACCAGATTTCTTAAATGAGGGGGTTTCTCAAAGAAGATATTGTGGCAAGTTTGAACCCATTTTTAGGGCAAGACTGAGAATTCCTTTTGCTATTTATACTAGGATATAGGATTCCATCACAAGAATTCACCTTGCATAAACTAAATTGATGAATATGCTGTATTTTAGATGTACAGCGACCAAAATGGATACAAAATACATTTAAGCAACACCACCTTATTCTTTGGTAAGTAATAAAAAAGAATGAAAAAAAGCTAAAACTACCAACTGTACTTTAAAACAGGGAAAGGAACTTACTGTACAGGTGATCAAGATGAAGGTGATAAAATATGTGACTTGAGTTTGAGTGCTTTTTTTTAGTTAGTTTATGGTTATTTCACCAAAATATATACAGCAATTGTAATTTATGCATGCTTTTAAGCCAATACCTCTTGGCTTAAGCAATATTTCGTAATAGATGCACAATAAGAGAAACTTCAAACAGTTTTTTAATGTCTCATAAACACACAAAAAAACCTATTATTAAACCCACACCATGGTTTGATTCATTCACAGTAACTTTAGCAACATAGTAATTGAATTGCCAGATCAGATGTACAACTTATTGAAGCAAAGTATTTAAATGAATTACCCCGTGTGTTGTGAATCAAAATGATTTCTTTAAAAAATAAAAGCAAGAAAAAGACAGCATGACATAAATTAATGTTGGAGCCAATTTAAAAAGTAGTCTGATGACTGTAGAAACCGATGACTGTGTGTGAAAATTGACAAGAGATGGCACTATTTGTTCTATGATAGCACCACCGAGGCGGAGCCTCTTGCTGAACTATATTGCATGCAGTATGCCATGTATCTAAACATGACACTTAGGGACTACTCACACTTATTCAGCTTATGCCCATAGAAAACAACGATTTTGTATGAGACGCGTACGCGTCGCACGCGCTGCACGGATGCGTATGCGCCTCATACAAAATCGTTGTTTTCTATGGGCATAAGCTGAATAAGTGTGAGTAGTCCCTTAATGGATAAAAAGTTTTTTGAAATTAGCGCTTAGTGGTGTTGAGAGCTGGCAACTCAAAGGGATTTGAATTAATTGGCGTAACACGCCACTTTATTTTATTTTCAAAAGGCATACAATTAACGAACCACCAGATTTAGTCAAATGTAACGGCAAAAAAATTACTTTTGATTGCCAAAATTAGTAAATGATCACCAAAGTTAATCCCCATTTTATCGTGAAATTAGAAGTAATAATTTATTTTTTTAGTAAATGACTACCAGAAATTGACATTGAAATGAAATTGAATTCTCATACAAAATTTGGTGATCAATTGTTATTTTAGGTGATAGATTTTAGTGGTCACAAAGTTATTTTTGGTGGTCATTATATTTTCCGCTTTTCAAAATATGCAGCCATGCATAAAAACTGTTTTAATTAATACACACATCAATACAAACAAGTTTTAAATGACACAAAATTGTCTTTGATTCACGATTCTGAAATATAAGCCTAAAAAGGTGTTCTGAATAATGAAGAAGATTGTCACTTGGACAGGACAGCATATAAATCTCAGACGCTATATATAATATTTTGTCCCACACAAAACTTCTTTGTATTAATCCCAGCTATTGAATAATACAGGTTTTACGTGAGACAATAAAATAAAAAAAATTGAAAAATGTTTCTTTCTTGGAAACGTGACACTTATGAAGAGTACACTCTACCTTGGTTAGAGTGTACGTAACGGGACACTGAGATAAAACCAGCCAAATGCGATTCGGACTCGCGCACCCAGTGTACCGTACAAACATTTTAAAGGACAAACTTAACTTTGCTGTTCGATTTCATGAAACGGCTATTGCACCAACCGCAAATAATAAGTTCGTAATAGTAAAATCACTTTTTTTTTACGGTTTTCAGATTTCGCCCTTTACATGCAGTAAGACTTTGCTTCTCGCCAAATTTCGTGATTCGTCAAAGGGAACTACCATACAGGTTTTCGACCCAAAACCTATAAGGTACTTCCGGTTGACCTAGAATTGTCATTTTTGGTTAAAAACAAGGTCTTACAGCACAATTATTAAAGGGAAAATTCCGAAAAATAAAAAAAGTTGAAAATTAAGGTAAATTTTGGTACTTACAAGATTTCGCAAAAATCTAAATTTGCCCATATTTTTATGACTTTGACTCGGGACCTTGATTTTTATACACCTATTAAGGACTATAGACCCTGGTATCTGGTATAAATTTCAACTTGCTAGGTCCACCCGTTCCTGAATAAATCGGTGGCGACAGATGGACGGACGGACAGACGGACAAATGAGTAATCTTGTAAGAGTTCCTTTTTTACCTTTTGAGGTACGGAACCCTAAAAAGACAGAAAAATTTAAAACGTTTAATTTAAAGTGTTTTAAAACACCATGGACACCTACCTTGAAAAGTCAAATTGGTCGCAGTAAAAAATACTGCACCGTTTCGTATCCTAGATTTATTGAAGCAAGACGTAGTGAAACAATTTTATTAATTCACAAACATTGCATGGTACTTACGTATATATTTTTTTAAATGTACATAGTGATAACAACGGAGACACATTTACCTTAAATACAGCAGAATTTAATATGAATAGCATGCAGAGTTCATGATTTTTTTTTTAGATAGTCTTAACAGTACTTTTGTTAATGGCTATGTACTTCTACTTACATTTGTTTCCAATGAAATTATTGAGAAGGCTTGACTTTCCTGTACCAGCGCTCCCAATTACCAGAAATTTAAAAAGATATTCTGAAATAAAAAATAAATATGAATTTTAAAACATAACTAACATTGGACACCTTGTAAATTTAAACAAACAAAATTTATTACAACAACAAATCAACAATACACCATACCATAGGATTCAGACATTGTGTATGTTCATATGGTCTATACTTTTCACAATAATATTTAAATTACAATCATAAAATTTTCACACTTATCTGAACTGTCAACAATAGTATCAGGCAGTTTCGTAAATATTTCTGATTTACTACATTCAATTTACCATTTTTTTGCACGAATGAAATTGGAAGAATTGAATGAATGAGTGAATGACCTACAGTTCCCAACTTCCCACAGAGTACTTTTTATATGTAGGGAATGACCGGAATGGTTTAGAAAAGATTGGGACTTGACAGAAGCGAGCCTGCATGGAATTTGTACGTACTACTGAAGACGAACTGTCACTGACATTAAAAAAGCTAAATTATAGAAGAAGATGATATTGAATAAAATATAATAGAATTCTATATAGGATGGAATTTTTCAGTGCCACGGAGGGAAAGTACTCTAAATACTTTAGATGGAAAAATTTGCTCAAAGGAAACATTCCTTTATTTTTACAAAGAAATCAATCTGCATCCACAGATTTACACTCGGGAATCGAACCGACTAAACCTCAAAAAAATAACTTTCTGTACTTTTTTGACATCAGTCGGTATGGTCAATCATATGGATCAAAATAATCTCTCTATCAAACAAGATACATGAAACTAAGGGAAACCATGAAATCTAAACTTAAACATTCAATGGGATAAATTCAATAAGTTATAGCACTTTAACTCAAAGGGTGGACTTTTACAATGGGTCTCCCCAGGTCTCCCCATTCACACTCCCCCCCCCCCCCACACCTCAGTTCACAAGCAAAGGCATCAAAGGTAATCTAAGATGGCGCCACCATAGCTGGTCTCAATCTGACCAATGAGGTTAAGCTATTTTGAAATAACATAAAGACTTTTTAACCAATGACGATGTTGGGAACCAGCTATGCTAGCGCCATTAGTACTTTCCCAGTTTCCTTCCCCATTGAAGAAAGAATATTTTAATTTGCACAAATTAAGTTCTTTGTCATTTCAATAAATGAAGTCAAACATTTTTCTTTTTAGCTCTTCCCTAGCTAGTCGCTGGATAGATGGCGCTGAACTTGGTACGTTACTACAAGGAACGGAACGTAAAAAAACGGATTTTAACAAAGCGCGAGAAAACTAGGTTATATTCGGAAGTTTATGGGTGAATATCTGCAAAGTGCATTTTTGTCAATGTTGGTGGCGAAATTTATTCTTCAATTTTCGTGAAAACTAGGGACCTGTAGGCCTATTACGTATCTTTCTGATATCCAGTGACTATCAAGCTTCGGTTGTACACCGAACTTTGATGACAACCGAGAATGTCATAATATTGGTATTACGTATCTCACTGAGTGGATATCACTTTACGGTGACTAACAGCCCGGGTACGGTGTAACGTCATTCACAAAAGCCACTTCAAACTCAGTTGTCATCAATTTGATGTCCACTATGCTTACCTAATCGAAATAATATAAGTATCGATATGAAAGCGTCTGTCAAAATGAGTTACGGTGACTATCAGCCACGATGGCAACCAATGACGTCATATTTGATCGCGACTGGTCATACATAATAAGAAACTAACTTTTTGACAGTTAATTGATGGACACTGAGCCCAGTTACTATCATTTCGAGCTGTCAACACAGTTACGTAATAGGCCTGCTGGTATAACAATAGAAAGTTTAAGTTTAAAGAATCTTCAAGAGGCCCAAGAATATCTCGATAGCTTTTTGAGATATTTTAGTGTAGTGTGGCCACCAAACTTGAAAATCACCCACCAAAATCGAAAGTGCCCACCAAAATTGAAAATCAGTGATACCAAAATTGAATATGCATCGCATGTGCTGCAACAACGTGACAATGTGTGAGGTGCAACAACTTTGAGACTCATAGAAGAATTCAGCTGGGCTAGGCATCATTTGGGAAACTTCGTCCGGTCTTCTCGTCGCGTTTCCACAGTGCCTAAAGACGAAAGGTCTTCAACCAACCCGTCCTGCCTGTTATGACTTACGAGGCGGAAACGTGGACACTCACGGTAAGGCTGGTCCATAAATTCAAGGTCGCTCAGCGAGCTATGGAACGGGCTGTGCTTGGAGTCTCTCTGAGGTGGGGTGGGTCTGCGGCACGAGGTGATCCGACAGAGAACCAGAGTTGTCAACATAGCACACAGAATAAGTAAGCTCAAGTGGCAATGGGCCGGCCATTTAGCCGTAGAACCGATAACCGTTGGGGTAGACGTGTTCTTTAGTAGAGACCGCGAATCGGCAAACGTAAGGTGGGATGCCCTCAGACTCGAGTGACTGGAGTGACGATTTTCGCAGGGTGGCTGGTAACAACTGGATGAGAGTTGCTGAGAATCGAGTTGAGTGGTGTGTCATTGAGGAGGCCTACGTCAAGCAGTGGTCTGCTGTAGGCTGATGATGAAACATTATTCTTGCTTTTTTCATCTTTCATGTTATCCATTCTCTTTTTTCGCAGTAACGTTACATAGAACAAACAAACGTCGAAGAAACAAGGGTTCGATGTAAGGTAACAGCGAACAAAAAAGGCGTAGTTCAAACATAACGTCGCATTATCAAGGCTTCGATGTATAGTCATCGAAGTAACAATTTTCGCAGAATAGTGTTTCGATCTGACATAGGGAACCCTTTTAAGCAGCCTCTTTTCGTTGGTCTGTTTTGGCATTGTAAAAAGCAACAAAATAAAAATAAGAAACTTTATCTTTAGCATGCTACCCTTATAATAATATGTCTTACTTATTGCCATACTGCCAAGTGCATAACATTTATTTATTTGTGTCTGTCTTGCAACGTAAAAACTAGTTAAATAAGTACAAACAGTACGTGAAAACGCCACCAAAGCCACCGAAATAGAGCCACCAAAATTGGAACCGGGCATAAAAATTCTTTAAAAATAGGTGCTTTATGTACGTTACAATTAAATTAACATCACTGATTTATGCGTTACCCAAATCACTAGCTATAAAGTGTAGCTTACTACTAAAACATGTTATAATCAACAGCAAAACGATCCACCAAAATTCAACAATACTTCACCCCCGTGCCACCCAAGATGAATACATAAGTTTATAACGGGTAATCGTAGCACTAATCACACACCTGTTACGGGCAAGTCCAGTGCACGACCAAGAGATGCGAAATAAAAAAATTACGATTTGTCGCACACGCATGAAACTTCATGTTATAGTAAGTTCCAGTGCCACCAAAATTTTGTGCATTGCTTGGACAAACTTTGATCGCTAGTGGATTTTTCTAGTGACTTTGATTGCTTCAGTTAGTGGTAAAGTACCACAACATCCACCAACCACTTGTACAATTTACAAAATAATATACTCAGTTCTTTAAGATTGAAAAAAGTACACTTTTTGTTGTTAGTTTACCTAATTCACCGTATCGTAAGAAACCGAATTAAGATAGAGCTTCTATCTTCAATTCTCACAATTCGTGCCGGTTTAGCACGTAAAGGCAAATGCTGCAAATTACCAAATAGTGTAGTGCAAAAAATTGGAAAAAGGAAATCTATTCTTAACTGAAAATGCAAATAAAAGCAACTCTTCTGAAGATGATCATCTTTAGCCAGCTAATAGTTCTATTTTGTGACTACAACAATAAATCCTTATTTCTATTTTCAATATTGTTGTTTTATTTCCAAATAACATTTAGTTAGGGGTATGAACACATAGCACGGAATTTGTTGAGTTGGATTAGTGGTTTTCTGGTGGGCCACGAGGCCACATTTGGTGAGTTCGTAAAAATAGTTGGCAACACTGGTGTGTACTGTGTCATGTCAACTGTGTGTGGTCTGTGTTGTGACTTTTGAATTTTGAATTCTAAATTGCAAGATGTGTCATGGACAAAAATAAATATTAAAAATCTATTTTGAGTCGCAGTTCATAAATATTTTGAAAATCATTGTAAAATGTCGTGTTCTTTGCGTTACGTAAGTTGATTTCATGTTGGTGATGTATTAATTTACGTTTGTTTGTTATTTCATCAACTTGACAAGATTTTATTTTTTTCTTTCAGAAAATTTTAGGAGCGATTGCTCCTAGGATATTTGTACCGAGAAAAAACCAAGTCAGAACGTTTTGGGAGTTTGTAAATATGAGTTTTAATAAGCCAGATGTTGATCGCATTAAACAATTCGGCCCAGATCGTACATGTGCTGAATGGGTGCTGCGAAATGGTGGCAAGGTAGTCTGGGATGGTGGAAGAAAATTGGCTGATTACAACTCACTACCCCCAGAAAAAGCACAAGTTCCAAAATTAATAGAAATTGATGGCACTGATTCATCAATTTCACACTATGGCTTTCCTCATTTAAGTAGGTAATGCTGTGTGCAGTATGGAATTGTGTTTGTGATATTATGTGTACACCTAACTATTCTGTTCCTGTTAAATCCATACTTAATTTTAACCCAAGGTAAATCAGTGTTTATCATGTAAAATAATGTACACATAATAATACCACAACAATAATGAAACCTGACTTGCTCATAGAAAATCGTATTTTAAGAAGTGAAAACCCTGCTTTTATATACATTTATATTTTATTAACCTTTGGTATGCTGTAACATGGATATGCTAATCAACTAAAATTATGTAAAAAAAAGAATGTTTTGTTGTGGATCTACATTCCAGTAGTGTTATCGGGATTCACATTCCAGCTTACCAAAGGGTAAATAAAGACATTGTCAAAATGAAACATCATGCATTATGACCAGTTTTTCACTAAAGCTATGTTTTATTTCAAGTTGGATGCACAAAGTTGAGCAGAGTTATTCTTCATAATGCCAGCTACATTGATGACAGAGCTATAAAAGGCCTCAATTATGGACGTGACACAATAACACATTTACAGGTGTCCAAGTGTGTTAATGTCACAGATGCTGGGTTGAAAGAAATAAAAGTTCTTGATAAACTTGAATCCCTATTGTTGTTTAACTTGGAGAGTGTTGAAAATTTTGAAGATTGTAAGCTAGTCATTCAACATCATCTGCCAAAGTGTAAAATACTAGGTAAAGAAGGTAGGCAAAGCAATAAATGAAAAACATTGAATAGTTCCTTGTGTTTGGGATTTTATTTCTTTAATACCATTTTTTTTTTCAGATGGAGTTGAAATAAAAGATAATCAACAATGAAAACACTTTCCTAATAATCAAAGATCAACATAAATAAAATTAATTATTAAGAATTAAACATTTTTTGTATATGTGTAAACATCTAGACAATTTAAATACAAACTTGAACATTGAGGTAGTATTTCATTAAATAATTAACTTTCTAATATGTAATTCCTTTCCCAACTGCTTCATTGACATTACTATATCCATCACGTTTGAGTAGTTCAGCTAATTCATTCTTTATTTTTGTGACAACTGGTGGTCCATGATAAATTAGAGCAGTGTATATTTGTACGGCACTTGCACCTGCCAAAATCTTATCATAGGCATCCTGACCTGTGAATACTCCTCCTACACCCACAATGGGAACTTGGCCTGAAATAACATTGTTTTATTTATTATTTCTTTAAGAATATCAGGAGACTATTATAAGACAGGAAATTGTGTTAAACTTCCATTACAATAAGTCTTCCTATCCCAGTACAAACAACCTGCAAAATTTTACACTACCTTTGGTCAATTTATACATGTGTTTAATCATTTCTGTGGATTTAACAGCAAGTGGTTTACCACTTAAGCCTCCTGCTTCATTCGGAAACTCAGTATTCTGTAGTTGAGGTCTGTCAATTGTAGTATTAGAGATAATCAAACCATCCACTTTACTTTCTTTCTTCAAGATTACTGAAACAATCTCTTTCATTTCATCATTGCTTAGATCTGGAGCAAGTTTCAAAAGTAAAGGAGGATTATTAGTGGTCTTCATAGCAATTCTTGCCTTATTTACTTCTTTCAAAAGTTGATACAGTTCCTCTTTCTTCTGTAATGACCTTAGTCCTGGAGTATTAGGGCTGTAAAATAAAGTTGATTAGTTAAATAGTAAAAGGTGGGATAATTATTTTATTATAAAATTTTAGCAAACGCATTTGTACCTGCTTATGTTTATTACAAAATAATCAGCTACGTTTGAGAACTTTTTGATACCTAAAACATAATCTTCAATAGGATTATCAGACAACTTATTTTTTCCTAAATTGATTCCCAATAATCCTTTATCCAGTAGTGATTTTTCTATCATGTCTATTTTTTTGTACACTTGATCATGACCTTCACTATTAAAACCGTATCTGTTGATAACTGCCTTGTCTTCAGGTAAACGAAAAACTCTTGGTTTAGGATTTCCAGGTTGTGCTTCTGGTGTGACTGAGCCAATTTCCACAATAGAGAATCCTAACTTTCTCAAACCTATTACAGCATCACCATGTTTGTCAAAACCAGCTGCTATTCCAATAGGATTATTTAATTCATAATCAAGGAATTTTGTTTTCTGAAAAGTTATTAAGTACCTATATTATTTAACAAAAAAAAACCTGTCCGATCTGTGAGGGTATTATTAAGCATTGAGATTAGATTCTATTTACGTAATCCTTTTTGGAGTACAAGTAAAAACAAAATACCCAAATGAAAATTAAATTCTATATGTATGTAAATGTGTAGTTTTTTTTTCATGCACAATGGTCCACTTTAAGGACTAAGTGCGGAAACCAAAACCCCATGATAGATGTGTAGTTTTAACCTATTGACCGCCATAGTCACAGATATGTGACAAACAAGCGTGTACCCTGAACACCATAAGACAAATATGTGACAAAATCGTAGGTAAAATTGTGGCTTGACGTGGAGGGAACGCGCATGTGTTTATGCTCTGGCGGCCAAAAGGTTAAATGAATTATTACAATGAACTTACCAATACTTGTGGATCGTTAACTTTTGCAGGAGGAAAGACTCCATATTTTATAGCTGCCACTCCAAGCTTGTGTGCCCATTCAGGGCTTAGATATTGACTAAGCGGTTGCAGAACATGAGTATAGTATCCATCAAAATCTTTTTTGTAGTAAATTAATTGATATGTTAATGTACCACCAAGAGTTACAGTACACAAAGATGTAAGTTTTTTCTGGAATAAGTATAAACTGATAAAATAAAACATTTATTGTTATTATATAAGCTTGCCGCCTGGAACGCAGGACATAGTTCACATAGTATGTAATGAAGGTGTTACTATACATCTTTGTTTAAACCTTTGAAAAGTGGGCTTACACTTCTCAGTTGTTTAGTGCTACAATAAAAAAATATCAATCAAATATTTGTCTGATATTTTTTAGCTTGCCTAGTATGTATTGGCCACTATGATATTTGACGTTTCTGATTCTGAAGACCTTACTCCTAAACAAACGGCTCGAATTCATGCCCGATAGCCCCCATTGAGCTGAAGCTTAATTTTAGGCTTGTTATTTGAACTTTATTGTTTTTGTGAAATATAATTATTTAGTCTTCATGTATAATTTAACTTTTAATTTTATGCTGTGTACGACTCCTTGTGGAACGAATAAATGACTAAGAGCTTTGCACTCACTTTTGGTTCTGGTGACAATACATTTTAATGACAGATATGATCACTGCAGCCAGGATAGCCTCCTCATGAGAGAACTCAACGGATAATAGCACGGACACGAAACGTAGTATACGCGTTCATTGTTGTTAAATAAAGCCAATAGTTTTTTCGAAAGGTTATTTTGTATGTTTTTATGACAGTTATACAGGTTTAATTAAAAAAATATACATTTCTTTATCAGAAAGTTAGAAATCAATTACCATAGCTTCTTTTTTGGTTGCCATCGTCACTATAAAATTATTTCGTAGTTCGTTTGGTAGTAAATCTAAATAGACAAATTTTGATTAGTTAGATGAGATCTGTCAATGTCAATGAAAGAAAGTCAACATTTTAGAAAGGCCGCGTTCCGAATTGTTCTGTAATCGATTTGATCGTCCATAAACCCGTTCCAAATTACCGTGAGCGCGATATCTATGTCCCTTGAACCGTCATAGATGACGTTATGACATGCGCTACCTTGCGGTTGCGATTACACCGACTATGCCCCAAACAAATATCACCATGAGCGCTGTCAAAAATGACAGTTGTGTTGACAGGTTGTGTTGTTTTGAACATAACGCTAATTTATACACATCCGTCATCCTTTTCATCACTGGACGAATCGTCGTTCTCTATCTCAAAATCTGAGTTATCAGTGTCGATAGAGTCAACAAACATAACTTCCATTTCAAAAATAGGTCTTGTGGAAGGTTTTGGTTTGGGGTTATGTTCACAGTTCACTGTCAACGCGTTCACGAGTGTTCCGAATTGATGACAGCTCTTAGCTGTCCAAATCGTGATAAAATCCGCCGTACGAACAACATAGTCGGACGAAGCACATACAACGAAGGTATCTCTATGTCAGAGAGTGTGTGGTAGCTGGCATGCTTGAGGTCAAGCAAAGCAAGTTACAACTGAGGACCAAATGGCTTATTGTTTCACAAAGCCCGTATCTGCACCCAGGCTGGAAAAGCTAACTTAAGCTCTTGGCCTCAGTTCCTAAAAGAGGAGTGGATGTTAGGAGGACTGTACCTTCAGTCTCCATAGCAACAGTTTTTACGTTATTCTTCTTCTTGTCATTCTACTATAAAATAAAACATTCATTCCAACAGTATGTAGGGTATACACCTAATATATAGTTTACTTATTTGTATTGTATATAACACAACACAAAATATTTACATACAAACAGATTTATTTACATGTATTTATAATAATCACATAATACACATCACCGGCATCTATATTGACAACATCAATATAATGTCGGATGATGTCGGGACACCGTATATTGGAATCGCACCGCAGCCGAGCTACGTCATCGTGACGTGTACCGAGCGAGTGAGGTGGGAGCAGCGCGCGATCGTTGACTGCCCTCTCCGTGACTTTCAGTCGGCACTAACCACACAACGACGCGTGCGCATGATTTCTTTGACACCTCTTGAAATCGCGCTATTCCCGTGTTTCGCCTGTGATCTTGTGTTTACCGTTCCATAAACTGTTATACGTGTTTGTGACAATTATTGTGACTGTGCTCTATTGTCTTCTCTATTCTCCTTCTACTGTTTTGTGTTGTGTGTGTGAACTTTACTCAATAGAACCGTGAGTACCTAGGCAGTGACTTTTATTTACACTTCTGCCTACCCAACACACCCGACAACACAGCTATACTGGTGACCCCGAGTCGAACACTTTAATAATGAGTGATAGTGAATCCGAGCACATCGCGTCATCACAACCGGCGGAAAATGTCACGCGGAGACCGCGCGAAAGCGCGTTTCCATTGAGGCGTCGCACGAGATTTGCCGTGCGCCGTTGAAGTATCCACCGTTTTGGCCAGAAGAGCCCGAACTATGGTTCGCTCAAATAGAGGCGCAATTTCGTAACGCCGGGGTGACGGATGACGTCACGAAATTTAATTTTGTGGTCGGCCATCTTGACCCCCAATTTTCAAAGGAGGTGAAGGACATAATCATGTCTCCTCCCGCCACCAACCGTTACGGAAAATTAAAGATGCAATTGGTGAAACGCATCTCAGCCTCCCAGGAGAAGAAGGTGAAGCAGCTACTGATGCATGAGGAGCTGGGACACCGGAAGCCGCCGCAGTTTCTTCGCCACCTGCAGGGTCTAGCCGGACCGAGCGTGCCAGAGGACTTCGCGCGCACTATTTGGAGCAGCCGACTCCCCAGCAGCATCCAGCCCCTGCTGGCATTCCAACCGCATAACACCTTGGAGGCGCTGGCTGACCTGGCGGATCGTGTCCAGGACATCGTGGCACCAAGCCACGTGGCAATAACTTCGGCAGCTGGACCCACTGAGAGTGAGATGGCAGCCAAAATTGCGGAGCTGAAGCGAGCGATTAGGGACCTGACGGTGCAGCTGCGTGACAGTCGGTCGCGTAATCGCTCCAGGAAACACCCACAGTGCTGGTACCACTCGATGCATGGCGAGAAGGCCAAGCGTTGCGTCAAGCCCTGCGACTACAAAAAGGGAAACGCCGCGGGCAGTCGATAATGGCGACAGACGATTGCCCTGCCTCTACTGGTCGCTTGTTCGTTACGGACCGAAGGACAAACACGCAGTTCCTGGTCGATACTGGAAGCGATCTCTGCGTGTACCCTCGTCGTCTGCTCAGCGATCGTCGTGCGCCCACCAACTACCAACTTGTGGCCGCGAATGGGACGCCAATCTCAACATATGGTTTCCTCGAACTCAACCCAAACCTAGGATTACGTAGAGACTTTAAGTGGCGTTTTGTGGTGTAGACTTTTTGTGTTTTAACTCGTTAACCGTTGACTGTAGAAACCAACGGATAATCGACAGTAGTACCAATGTTTCTTGTATTGCCACGAATCCATCAGATTCCTCTTTATTTTCTGTAAAGGTGTCTTCTGGCGACTCGAGGTACCACAGAATCCTCGACAGTTTTCCCGACATCACCCGACCTGCCGGAACACTACGCACCACACCACATAACACGCTACACCATATCCGCACGACCCCAGGCCCGCCAGTATCTTCTTCGTTTCGGCGACTAGCGCAGGATAAATTAAAAATTGCACAGCAGGAATTCCAGCTGATGCTGGCCAATGGAACTGCCAGACCCTCGGAGAGTCCCTGGTCATCTCCACTCCATCTAGCCCCGAAAAAGGACAGCGGTTGGCGACCTTGCGGTGACTATCGCATGCTCAACGCACGAACAGTCCCTGACAGGTACCCGATTAGGCACATTCACGATCATGCACACAGCATCGCAGGCTGTCGAATCTTTAGCACAATCGACCTCGTGAAAGCCTACAACCAAATACCTGTCAGCCCGGACGACATCCCGAAGACCGCCATCACCACACCGTTCGGCTTGTACGAATTTCCGTACATGATGTTTGGTCTGCGTAACGCAGGCCAGACGTTTCAACGTTTTGTCGACGAGATGACCAGAGGGATAGACTTTTGCTACTGCTATTTAGACGACTTTTTAATTTTTTCTAGGACAGAAGCAGAGCACGAAGAGCATCTTCGTATTATTTTTAATAGGTTAAAGGACTTCGGCATGTTAGTTAACACGTCCAAGTGCGTTTTCGGTGTCCCGGATGTAACTTTTTTAGGTTACCATATCTCCGAGAAGGGCACAAAACCACTGGACACCAAGGTCGAGGCCATCAAGAAGTTCCCACAGCCTAAGGACGTTCGACAGTTGCGCCGATTCTTGGGCATGGTGAACTTCTATAGGCGTTTCATGCCCCACGCAGCACAGATACAGGCGTCACTTCACAATCTTTTGATTGGCAACGTAAAGGGCTCGCACTCCATATGTTTGGCGGTGAGTACTTTACGAGCATTCGAGGACTGCAAGAAAAACCTAGCTGACGCTGCTTTATTAGCACACCCCGATTGCAATGCTAAACTCGCATTGGTTACCGATGCGTCGGATACAGCAATCGGCGCAGTGTTACAGCAGCTAAGCGTAGACGGCTGGCAGCCACCAGCTTTCTTTTCCCGGAAGCTTGGCCCTCCGCAAGTGAAGTACTCTCCCTATGACAGGGAGCTGCTGGCCATTTACGAGGCCATCAAATACTATCGCCACATGCTGGAGGCTAGGCACTTCGTCGTGTACACGGACCACAAGCCGATCAGTTTCGCATTCCACGAACAGAAGAGAAACTGCTCGCCTAGGCAATTCCGGTACCTCGACTTCATAGCCCAATTCACCACCGAGATAAGGCATATTGCTGGCAAGGACAATGTTGTCGCCGACCCCTTATCTCGCGTGGAGGAATTACAGGTGCCGGTCAGCCTCAGCACCCTCGCAGACTCACAATCATCAGATCCTTCCTGAAGAAACTTCTTCAGGAAGGATCATCACTGGTCCTTGAGAAGGTGCAGGTCCCAGGGGAGCGTACGTCTGTGTACTGCTACGTCAGTACAGCGTCTCCCAGACCATTTGTGCCCAAAATGCTGCGGAAGCAAGCATTTGACAGCTTGCACTCCCTCAGCCATCCAGGCGTCTCAGTGACTGCCAAATTAATCGCAGAGCGCTTCGTTTGGCCAGGCGTCAGGAAGGACTGCAGGGAGTGGGCATGAGCTTGTCTAGCATGCCAGCGGGCTAAAGTGAGCCGCCATGTATCTGCGGCATTAGGAGCATATCACCTCCCACGCGCTAGGTTCACCACAATTCATATTGACCTTGTGGGCCCGCTCCCAATTTCACAAGGCTTTAGATACTGTCTGACGGCAGTTGACCGATTTACTAGGTGGCCAGAGGTCGTACCTATTGTCGACATTACTGCTAAGACAGTAGCTAAAGCATTGCTGTCTGGATGGATAGCCCGGTTTGTATGTCCAATCGACATTGTTACAGACAGGGGCCGTCAATTCGAGTCGGCTCTGAGTTTTATTTTACTTTAATAAGACTGTCATAGCCTATTGAAACAGTAGTTAGTAGCACGAGGATAAGGTATAATATACGATAATTCCATTTTGTTCTTCTTGTTTTGTTCATTAAAGTAGTGTGAAATTTAGCAAGGACATTCCGTATTAGAAAATAATCGCTCACAGCGCTCACATCGATATTTTGCATTCCGATTTAGTTATCACGATTAGGACAGATAAGAGCTGTCATCAATTCGGAACGCTCGCTTGTGAACGCGTTGACAGTGAACATAACCCAAACCAAAACATTTCACAAGAACTATTTTTGAAAATGAAAGTTATGTTGGTTGACTCTATCGACTCTGATAACTCAGATTTTGAGATAAAGAACGACGATTCGTCCAGTAATGAAAAGGATGACGAAAGCGTTGCTTATAATAGCGTATTTTGCTCCCGGCAAAGATTTACCCCTTCCCACGAATTACAAATTACATACTTAGATGCAACGGCTATTAAATTGTTCATGAGTTTGAAACTCATTTCAGTCAGGCAGAGATTTTCGCGAGGCTCATCCAGGAGGTTAGGACTTCGACACCTGCACCTGACGTGTCTATGACAACACCCGCCGCAAACTTCTCAAAGTGCACTGCTCGATTTAACGGATCGTCCGCTGATATCGACGGATTTATCGACGCGATAGAAGTGTACAAGAACTGCCTACAGATATCTGACGATAACGCTGTCAAAGGAGTCTCCATGTTGCTAGTAGACTCAGCAGCATTATGGTGGCAAGGCATAAAAACCAGCACCGCATCATGGTCGGACGCGATGCAAAAACTAAAAAGTGCATTCGGAGAGCATCGTCCGCTATTTCGCATATATTTAGAGTTGTTTCGTTGTTGTGTCGCAATGAGCGACAAAATACCGACACAACGGATTCATTTATATCGAAGACAAGAGCGCTTTTATCGAGATTGCCACAAGAAGATCTACGTGAAAAAGTTCAACTAGACATGGTATAACGGGCTTCTCGATCGAAGAATAAAAAAGCGGCTCGATCGTAACCATATCATCGTTCGACCAGTTACTACACCGTGCCAGAGCGATCGAGGAATCGTTAGTAGACAGCGCATGTGACAAGACTCCGGCACTGACGCATCCGAGCGCCAGTCACCAATCTACCGTCACCGGCCCTTCAACTTCGGCACCAAGTGATAAAAACACTCGCAGCAAAAGACTGTCGTGTAGTTACTGCAAGAAATGGGGACACGAGAAATCGCAGTGCAAAAAGTTATTAAACCACAATAAAAGTGATAACGTAAAAAGTGTTAGCGGGAATAGTGATGAAAACATAAACAAAAATAAAGCTATTCAATGTTATGGGTGCGGTACCACTAACGTTATAAAATCTAAGTGCAAAAAGTGTAAATCTAGTTCTCAAATATCGATTCGATAAATCCGACTTTTCGATTGGTTAAAAACTCATTTTATCGAGAATAACTGTCAGATTTATCGAATGGTATCGAATCGAGTGCTACGTACTTGCACTGCGGTTACGACAACTAGTGATAGCGTAAATTCAAAAGTGCGCGGCTCCCATCATCGCGTTATCATGCGAGATGAATGCACGTCGCCGTCAGGCGAGCCGAGATCGACAGCCGAAAGCGTTCCGCCCGCGCCTCCCGCGCCGGCCTCGCAGAGTACGTGCGGCCGCGCCGGGAGTTCCGGCGCCGTGGCTGCTCGTTGCCTAGTTACCAACCGCGAGCGTACTGATAACGTTCCGCGCGGTCGAAAGTCGCCGGGCCCTCCTCGCATAATTCCTGCCGGTACCACAGGTAACCTAGCGTCTTGCAACGCTGGGGGTCACTTAAAACTTCAGTGTGATTGTGTATGTTCTTATTGTTGTGATAATAATGTTCATAAATGCTTAGGATTAAGCTCGGTAAATGTTAATAGTAATTGTTTATGTTCAGATTTTTGTTATAATAATGCTCATAAATGTTTAGATTTAAGCTCGGTATATGTTAATAGAAATAATAAACGACCAAATGGCAAGAAACACCTCGCGTCTGCACAGGGTCGAACTCAGGGAGGTTCAATCAAGGGAGAGCCTAATAATAATAGACCTTTGATGCAAATAGGTATTTTGGGGGAAAATGGGACAGCGTTACTGGACACTGGGTCTAGGGGCTGTATTGCCTTTGCCGGTCACACACTTTTTCGTATTTTAATGAAAACAGGCCATCCTTTACAACAGTGCACTAGAAACATTCGCCTAGCGGATGGCTGCACGCGCCTGATGGAGGTGCTTGTTGCAAAGGTACAGGTGAAACTTTTTCATAAAATTGTGCCCACCGAGTTCATAATTTTCCCCGAAGCGAAAGATAGTGAAACACTTTTAGGTACCTATCGATTTTATTAACAGTGCCGGACTTGTTATCGATTTCAAGCAGTGCCTTTGGCATTTTTCGGATAGTAGAGATCAAAAGTATACATTGATTTCAGAAGCCTTTTCGCCTCGTCATTCATACTCCGCGATGAATGTTTTACGCGATGACGAGGGTGCAGGTTTAGAGGATCAGGACCGTGAGGAGCTTGCCCAATTACTCACGGATTTTCAGGAGATGTTTAATCCAATTGGGGAGCCGACTCCATATGGGGAACATCATATCGACACGGGAAATAGTTCTCCGATAGCGACACCTCCATATCGCCTGATACCTGCAAAGAAGGAGATTATGGAGCAAGAACTTACCAAGATGTTGGCTAAAGATATTATTGAAGATTGCGAATCTGCATGGGCTGCTCCAGCCTTGCTAGTACCTAAACGTGACGGCAGTTTTCGTTTCTGCGTCGGCTATCGAAAGTTAAATTCAATTACAAAAATGGACGCCTATCCAATGCCTCGCATTGATGAACTGCTGCAATCTACTAAACGTGGACGTTGCCACTTGAGTAGGTACAATAGATTTGCGATCTGGGTACTGGCAAGTGTCAGTTAAGGAGGAGGATACTGATAAGACGGCTTTCGTCACTCCTTTCGGAACCTTCCGTTTTAAAAGGCGGTTCGGTCTGAAGAACGGACCGGCCACTTTTCAGCGTTTGATAGACAGAATGCGATCCGGTTAAGCATTAAAGGATACACTTACAATACTAGGGTATTTAGACGATTTATTAATTATAACGCAGGGGGATTTTTCCAGGCACCTGGAAGACCTGCGAATCGTTTTTGAACAGCTAATGAAGTTCAAATTGCGTGCGAACCGAGAAAAATGCGTATTTGCAAGAGAATCTGTTAAACATTTAGGTCATGTGATCTCACAGGAGGGAGTCTCAGATGATGAAAGGAAGATTTAAGCTATCTGAGACATGAAAGGGCCGTCTTCGCTGGGACACCTCAGAACATTCATACAAACATGTTCCTGGTTTAGGAAATTTATTTCAAAGTTTTCAGAGGTAGCAGAGCCACTGACAAGGCTGACGAGGAAAAATCAACTTTGGATATGGGGATTTGAACAAGCTGAAGCTTTCGGTCATTTAAAAAGACTTCTGACGTCAGCGCCGATCCTCATACAGGCAGACTACTCTAAACCATTCATACTGCGCACAGATGCGAGCAACTACGCCATAGGCGCAGTGTTATTTCAAGAAGAAAAGAATGAAGAACGACCGATTGAATTTGCCAGTCGTTTGTTGTCAGCAGCAGAGCGAAATTATTCGACCACGGAGCGGGAGGCTCTGGCAGTCGTTTGGGCAGTCGACCGTATGCGGGGTTACATTGATGGCCATCCAGTTATCATAGCCAGTGATCACCAACCTTTGAAATGGCTGCTGTAATTAAAATCGCCTACGGGTCGTTTGGCGTTGGGCACTAAAACTGCAGGCCTATGACATCCGGTTTGAGTACACTCCCGGAAAGGTAAATGTAGTGGCCGACGCACTCAGCCGCCCTGTCTGTACAGATGAGTCTCGCGAAACCTGTGGAATATGTTCCGTTATTATTGACTTGCCTACGCGAGATCTTAAGGAGCTACGTGCAGCACAAGAATCTGACCCGGTTTTCAATAAAATTATAAAGGAATTAGAAGGTACAGAAGAAGTCTCCTCTCGTCGTTGGACTGAACGCGGTTTTATTATGGAACGTGATATCCTTTACCGCTACAACCCAGATACAGACAACTAGTCACCGCAGTTGGTGATACCTATAAGCATACGTGAGGAGATTCTGAGAGAATGTCATGATGCTCCAATTACAGGTCATCCTGGTATAGAGAGAACGTACCAAACAAGATGAAGATACCGCGACAAGATGGGTAGAATTGTATGTGCTCAAAGAAGCAACCTTTATCGCCTGCGCAAGAGTACTCATAGAAGAGTATTTCCTTTGGTTCGGCTTACCACGTCGCATTATTTCGGACAATGGTGTCCAATTTGTTTCAGCAGTCATGCAGAAGTGCATGTATATTCTTGGCATCACGCAAGACTTGATACCCTACTACCACCCAGAGGCCAACCCAGCGGAAAGAAAAAACCGGGATATGAAGACACAATTGGCTCTGTTGGTTGGTACGGATCACTCCTCATGGCCTAAGCACTAAGCAGCTACCGATAGTACGGTTTAGTATGAACAGCGCGGTTTGTGAAACGACAGGGGTTACTCCTGCATATTTGACGTTCGCACGTGAGCTGAGGTCACCGTTAGAAGTATATAATGATCCAAGAGCGGTCTTACAGAAGAATAATTTTGTACCACAGATCACTCCCTACCTATCAAGATTTTTGAACTCCTTAAGTGAAGTTCGTGACAGAGTAGAAAAACTGTAGGATAGAAGGAAGATTTACGCTGATCGTTCAAGAAGAGTAGGACCAGAATTCAAACTAGATGACAAAGTTTTGTTGGCTACACATCAGCTGAGCGACGCCAGTAAGTCAAAAACGGCTAAGTTTTTCCCTAAGAGAGATGGGCCGTATGTTGTGAAGAAGAAATTGAGTCCAACAACATACCTAATCGCATCTCATGGAAGTCCTGGTGAGATATTGGGCAAATTCCACGCTAATCAGCTCACCCCTTTTCGAGGACGAGTAGATGAGTCCACTCAACCACTGGAGCCTAAGAAAAAGCGAGGCCGACCTCGTTTGCAACACATTCCTAATGACTATAATGTAGGGCTAGACCACGATCGAGGACGTAATCGTGATCTGGAGGGGGAGTATGTAACGCGGCAACCCCACGACCATAAGGTTGATAGTAATGTTGGCCGCACTGTCAGCCACATCCAATCGGATGATTGCGGGAACAGTAGAGAGGTTGGCGACATTGTTAAGCGCAGCGAATCAGGCGCCGAGATTCTTACCGCGCAACCCGCGGAGCAGGCGCCTTTAAGCGTACCGGGGGTAGAACAGTCTACTGGTGACACTGACACGTGTAAGACGCGGCGTGTTTCGAACCGCCCTCGTAAAAAGCCGGACATCTTAGACCTCTAATTTTCTGTTTAATGCCTAACGTACCCAATAAGTGATTTTCCATTTTGTTCTTCTTGTTTGACCGGTTGACTTAGTGAACCGCTTGTTGAAACTAACAAAGCTACCGGGTGACTAACTGACCCAAAACATTTGATAAATACCCCCGTTAATAAATTAATTAAAAATCGACTAAACGTGCTTTGTTCGTGGATAGGATAGTTTACTTCCCATCTCTATAATATTCCTCAACTCCGTACCAAAAATCATAGCTCTATTCCATCAACAAGTGTCACATTATAGTAACAAATTATTGTCAACAAAGCGCGCCATTTCTTGCGTCATCGTGTTATCGTTAGTCAAGTGGTTCAAGTGTTTACGAGTTACGTATTTGTTATTGTAATATAGTGTTATACCTTTGAATGTTCGTCAGAAGTTGTACTATCGTATTATGATAACACAAATTAGGTTTCGAATCGCAAAGTTGCAGTATTTCGCCTGTGAAAACGCGTAGGTATAAATACCTATAGTGATTGTGAAGTGTGAAGAAATACGTGATTTAGTGATTAAAACGTGTGTGAAAGCTTACAGTGAGTGTTTAATTAGTGTGGTGATTAGATAGTTTAACTATTTACACCAAAAAAACAAGTGGTTTTGTGTTTATTTTTTTGTTTTTTCGTCCAACCGCGGCTGGCTAAATTAGTACCCAGATGTAAACAAACAGTGAGTATCTAGGTTGTAATGAATGTTTTGATATGATGCTAATAAGATATTAATGAGATTGTGGTCTTGTTGGAAAGGAAATATAATCTAGTTTATTTTGATATAAAAAAATGGTTAAGAAGTTAATAGTTGTTGAGCAAAAATAATATTTTATTAGCAAAATATCCGTTTTTATCACTGTTTTTCAAGTTCTACATTATTATTGAGTATCAAATTATAATTATTTATCTTGAAATTTGGTTAAATAGATAACACATCTATTCAGCTATCCACTGTAAAGTTTATTTAGCTATATCTCTTGTAGTTTGCGATCGTCAAGTGTTTATTAATAATTGCGAATTATTCGCGTTTAGTTCGCGAATTTAACGCGGTTCGATGCAAAAAATTTGCGCGTGACGCTGTCGAGTGGTAGTGATTTTCCATTTTGTTCTTCTTGTTTTGTTCAAGTAGTGTGAAGTTTAGCAAGGACTTTTACTCAGAGGCCCGAACCCTATGCCCTTCGGCTACAAAAGCCAAAAACACTCCACCGATTTAACCTGAATTTTAATTAACTTACTTTACGAAAGTTGGTTACGCATTTCTCTACTATGCTGTAAAATAATCAAAATACGATTGACAAATTGAAAAATAAAACTAAAATAGCAATATTTAATTAGTTAGATAGCCTACGTTAGTGGATCTGCACAAGCACATCACTAACTCGTCGCAAGAAGCAGCGGCCGTACTACGTGATTCATCCGCTTAATGAAATATCGTTTGTAATTTTTATGTTACTTGTTCAGTCACATGTATTTATTGCAACACTAGTACAGTCGTAGTCGCTGTGATATTTGAAAACAAACTTAACTTAATAAAAGCAAGAAATATTTTACGATTTGTTGTTTTTCATGATTTTAAAGACAAATATAGTAAAATACTTGTATTTATGTATGAAAAGTAATTCCGTGATCAACAAAGTTTAGGTTTATGCTTCGGTTTTTACAAACAAACCCTTAGACAAAACGGAATTGCTATAAGTTGTCACGATCGCGGTCGAAAGTACACTAGTTCGCGGAGACGGCCATTTGCCTATGACATGGCCAACTGGTCATGTCGCGCGGCACCGACACGCCCCCTTGCCAGTTCTCCTGTTTTTTACATTTCTGTGAGTACATTGGCTGCGTTCCGAATTACGCTGTAATCCTGTTAAGCCCGAATAGGGAATATGTACGTAATTTTTTTTTCATCTAAATCAATAAAATACAGTACTATCAACCCAAGAAAAGTATTAAAAGTTAAGTTCAACAACTGCTTGTCGCTTAAAAATAATATTAAACTCCTGCAATTCTCTACGATGTTCAAACGTCACTAGCTGTCGCCGCCATGGTGTGATATGATCCACAATCTACCTTGTTTACATCTAATTTTTTAGGCCTTAATAAAATAATTTTACTAATTGTGTGTGTCATCAAGTAAAAATTGCAATAACAATATTATAAAATAAAATTGTAGTGAAACTCGATGCACTTTTCAAATAAAAGTGTTTTTTTGACACAATGAACTTTGACGTCAATACCGGCGTTATCAATGACGACGATGAAGAGTGCCTTTATCTGGCTTACTTAAAAAGATACGTTTTGAGAGTGCGTTCCGTTTCACCAAAAACATGCTACATAAAACAGTAAATTGCAAAATAAGTGATGTATTAGAAACTTACACAAGTGTACCACAATGTTTTTAAGCGCCAATGCAAGGCATTTTTCATAAATATAAAGATTTTTGTATTTCATGCATATTCCCTATTACCCTGAATGCGATATCGATGTCCCTTGAATCGTCATAGATGACATGCGCCATCTTGCAATTACACCGACCATGCCCCAAATAAATATCACTATGAGCGCTGTCAAAAATGACAATTGTGTTGTTTTGTTTGATCGAAAAAAAATTAAATGAGTTTAAACATATGAACATTTTTAATTATCGTTGCATCTATGCAATTTGTAATTCGTGGGATTTTTTAAGGGGTAAATTTATGCCGGAAGCAAAATACGCTGTTAAAAACACTTCCGTCATTCTTTTCATCACTGGACGAATCGTCGTTCTCTATTGTAGTGTTTGTGTAGAAAGAAATGAGCAATAGACACAATACATTGTCTCATGTACACGAGGGAGGGGATCGCTGTCAATCGGTTAGTCTAACTAACGACCATTACTATACTCTTTGCCAACGACACCCGACAGACACCGAGAGAGTAAGATAGGACGTGCGCTTGAGCCCTTGCTTGCGTGTAGTAGTGATACAGTGATAAGTAGTGATAGTGAACACTACATCTATCTCAAAATCTGAGATAACAGAGTCGATAGAGTCAACCAACATATCTTCCATTTTCAAAAATAGGTCTTATGAAAGATTTTGGTTTGGGGTTATGTGTACTGTCAACGCGTTCACGAGCGTTCCGAATTGATGACAGCTCTTATCTCTCATAATCGTGATATCTAAAGCGGCCTTTACATTTGGCTGAATTTAGTTCACTAAATTCAGACAGTGAGCGTTGGCGAAAAAAGCTTGCTCTTTACACTTGATCTAATTAGCTAGCTAACTCAGTATAAGGCCCGGTTTCCACCAAAGCGGAGAGGAGCGGAGCGGAGAGGAGAAGTGTGCAAACCGACCAATCACATTGGTTGAAATCTAAATCGCGGCTCTCGTCTCTACAGTGATTGGTCATATCTCACACATCTCCTCTCTGCTCCGCTCTTCTCCGCTTTGGTGGGGTCCGGGCCTTACAGCGAATTCTGAGCGTGTCGTACGTATTTATTTGTCACTCTCATGGCACATCAAAACATCAAAGGCTGTGTCAAAGGATAGGGCTCGCCTTGGCTATGGTTGCGTCGAGCTCGTTTTTTATTACTAAAAAAAGATATAATTATATATATTTATATTATTATACATTTATATTTTTTGGCGTAGTTCGTTCTAAGATTTTGAATTTTTTTATTCATTGTTTTCAAGGTCGCATTTGGCTCCAATTCCTTAAAAATGTCTAGAAGAAATCGTTGCCCCTCATTTCGATATCCTTTATTTTTATATTCGCCATGACTTTTGTCCTATAAATAGGGCATTTCTTTAGATATATACAGTAATCGAAGAATTACTTCTTTTTCTTTAGTGGCCATCGCTGCTCGAAAGTAGTACCTACAGCGCTGCATTCGGCGATAAATTATGTACGTGCACACTCCGCTGAGGGTAGCAGATAACTAAACGCATTTCTTGTCTAAATCGCTTTACACTTGGCTAAATTCAGCATGCTAACTGATTTAGATCGGCAGACACGACTATGATTGTCTAACTAGTGTGTCTAACAGTCTGTATGTCTTTACACTTGTCTAAATTCAGAGTCTAATTCATTTATCTAACTGAATTTAGCCAAATGTATAGCGGCCATAAATCGGAACGCAAAATATAGATGTGAGCGCTGTAAGCGATTATTTTCTAATACGGAATGCAGCCCAAGTTTTATTTAATTGTGTCACTGTCAAAATTGAAAGCTAAGCTACCTACTTTTTTTTTTTAAATCGAAATAAATTAGAATTAAAATTTTGATTAATTCTAGCACAGAACGTAATATACCATAACGGGGATTCTAGAGAGTACCTACATTATTTGTTGTTTCAGTTGTTTGTTCATTGTCATAATACATTTGACTTTCTATGTCGAGTTTGTCTTAATTCCTTATTATTGTTCATGCGAGAGGAAATTTCCTACACTATCTGTACTTTATATTAACAGTTTACGTACTACAAATTGGATTTTCTTCGAAATTGCCTCCATCTGATGTCTGATGAGATTTTTAAAGTGTCAGTCATAGAACAGTTTTAATTAAAAGTAGCTAACGTTTTAACACTAACATATAAAAATGAAGGCTGCATTGGTATTCGATAGTGTCAACGATTTGGTGTTCGGAAAATGGGACTCTGCTTTTATCGAACGTATGAAGACGTTCGGTGTTCAGGCAAGTATTATTTATTGCATCTATTGTTTGTTATTGGCTCCTAGACCTAATACTTTGCTATTTGCAAACAACATTAGGTTTATGAACAGATACAGTTTAAACACTAGGTACTTAATACATTATGACTCGTTTTGTTCTTTATTTATATTAATTACTGATTCGGGTAAATGTCAGAAGAGTTTTCTCACATTTTAAATTACCTACCAACATAAGTCAGATCATGACGCCCAATCAGTACTCAAACTTGTATCAACCCTCTCAGGAAAATCAAACAGATGTAACAGACAACAATACTGTGTCACAACTCCTGGCCCCTATCATAACATCCCAGCGGGTTATGGCGGCACAATTTGGAAACACATACTCTTCCATACAGTGTAAAGACAAGACTACAATTGTTTTTGATGAGGTAAGTTAGTCTTATGGTATATTATTTTAATTGAAATTACAACCTACATACTGCATGTGTGATGTCTAAATATTTTTTCTATTGCAAAATAAACTATTTTTATAGGAATAGGAAATATTTTGCATTGACCAACATTTGCCAAATGTAGAGCCAGTCTATGAGTCTAGGGATTGTGATTCTTTATCATTTTGTGACATATCCAACAGTGGCTTGATCATGTGTTCATGATAATCAGTGAGGACCATGTTGATGATGCCCATCGTGAACTATTGGACTTCAAAACATTTGTTCAACACATTTGTGGCCAGAACATTAATCTGTAAGTAACCATTTTATAATTATGTGCAGATTCTGTCACCAACCCTAAAACCCCATTTCATCTCAAGAACATTTTAAGTTCCTGTACATAATAGAAATTTGAGATCATCAGAGAATTTGACTCTCTTGATGCTTATAGCCTAGGCTGTCCATTTGAAGAATGCATTCTGATTTACAATAAAGTATATTCTATTGTTGAAACCTACATCCTTTGAACTACCAAATGACCTATTATTGCTATGATGCTATTGTGCCAACAGTGAAAATTGTAGTATTTAAATTACCATTTCAGGTATAAACTTAAAAGTATTTTTGCAAGAATTTTAACCACAATTCTAATTTTACAGTCTCCATTCTTCAATTTATCAAGACTGGCTGTCAGTACTCCTGGACAGCCGCACCAAAGGCGACACAATCCCAGGTGCCAATGGTGTGATTGGCGAAAGTGGAGCAACTATGGCTGCTCTGAATGCCCTGAAAAGTGCATCCAAAGACATCAAATTACCCCACCAGCACAGTCATCTCATGTTGTTTGTTGGGGATAAGTTACTGGCACTTTACTCTAGGTATGTAATCCCCTTTTTTGTACTGGCAAGTGTGAATAATATTTTTGAAAAGCCAAATTACTTGGTCTGCGGTTGGTGATGGTATACCTCTTCTGCTTATTATCTTATTTAGCTATTTAGAAAAATACATAACAATTTGAAGCAAAACTGGGTGTATTGTAACACCTTGAATCTTCAAGCAAAAAACGCGACTTAACGACATTCAGAGCTGAATTTTCGATAACGGAACTTACGGACTTTATTTTTGGTAAGGTCAAGTTTAGTTTATCATCGAATCTAAGTTTTCGTGTGCTTAAAGTATATTGAATTTGGCGGGCCACGATCCGCAACGATACTTCTGACATCTTTTGACGCAGCTATTTATGATTTCTAGCCGCGGAAGTGAAGACTTATCGCCTCCTGATTTGATTTTATTGAGCATACAGTGCATCGCCGCTCAAGAGTATTGGAAGGATTTTAACTGTGATGACTCTGATGAAGACAACATGGAAATTAGTCGATTGCCTTGTGAGTATTCTGATAATGATTAATTTCCATTATTGTTATTATTTCGTCTTTATCCCAGCTAGATGGACGGACAACCTTGAAAAATTGACTGAAATAGACCAGATGCGAAAAACTGAGGACAGGTATTATGGCGCAGCTTGGTAGTAGTCTCGGCTTGTCGGCTTATATCCAGCAGAACACTGATGTCATCCCACAGTTCAGGCCTTCCGTTTTTTCTTTCTTGCCTGTAACTATTGTTTCCCGACACCAGTTCTTTCGATTTTTTTATGAGTCCAGGTCATATCACCATGTCCCGGTCCGGTCTGAAGCTGTTTGCTGCTATTTAGGACTGCAAATTAGTTTTTGCCCATAGCTTGCGTGTAGCACACGGGACTAGTCTAATTCCATTATTATTGTGTTAATTCGAGGTTAAAATATTAGCGAAATGTTTCAGGGTTATCGACAGAAAATAGTGCTGTAGTGAATTTATGCGCGGGACCAGCGGGCAGTCCTTGTGCGCCGCATTCGATACATCTGGCGGAAGTTGCACCCAGGATAACATTCGTCGTCGTTGTTGATATGGATTTGCGGTGGGTGTCTTAAGCAACTGTCCCCATGCAGAGTGTAAGGGGAATACTGTTAACTTGAATTCAGTACACGATTCAGAAAAACGGGTTAAAAAAAATCGTTGATTATTAAAAAAAGAATCAGCTGTCCCTTCGATACGATATCCCTTACAGCGTGTGTAACGTAACAGCTACACCTAAGGGCTTACGCTTATGTCTAGCAGCGAACAAAAGGCATACTAGGGTCGGCGTCCTATTTTGTCTTACTGCTAGGCCAAGGTCTCCCCAAAGTCCTTTCAGAAACTTTTTTCCCACGCCACTTTGAACCGAGTCTGCCTGAGTTAGACACAAAACTTTTTTTTTCAATTACAGAGAAGTCGGCGTTTCGGCATACATGTCAAATCAAATACTATCCAATTTAAGACGACTGTTGTTACAAAGGAATTTAGAGTTATTGCCAACCACATTGGATTCTTTAGAAGCAGCTTTGAAAAAGGTAACATAGCTAAACTAAAGCATTTTCTATGTAAATAGTAATAGTTAAATTGGTGTTCTAATATTTTGTACATCTTAAGACGACAGATGCGCTGCGTAAAAACAAATCAAACTCCAATCTTTGTGCCCGCCTTACGAGTCGTATGCTGGAACTTCGTAAGTCTTGCACTACCACTACGCCACTGACTCCTGAGACAACGGCCACAGCGATGCACACGGCGTTGGAAGCCGTCATTGAACAGTTGAAGCCCGATATCCCCAGCTTGAAAATGGAACAACCTTTGAAAGACTTGAGAGCAATACTGTCGCCCTACGTCGAGTTTCTTTGCGTGAAAGCCAAGAGATACTTCAGCTTGGGATCATATCCTTTTCATGTCAGTATTTGTTTAAACTTATGATATAACTACAACGAACCAGTTGCGTTCTGGGTATTTGAGACATAACAAAGGTTTATTGAGGTTGAGAAAACTACGTTAGTTACGGCTCAAAAACCGAAAATAGAAAATGCATTCATACAATATTTCATAACTGTACCTATACTTCTATTTTCATGCAGCGCATAACCAGACAGATGAAGGTGTCAATAAAAGCTGACGCGCATAATATCCCAAGCTGCTTAAGAGCCATTTTACATTTTCGCGCAAATTTCTAAGACTTTAGTCACCTAATTTACTATCTTAGATAACAACCTGGCATTTTTTAATACATGTTAAAAATAGACTAGTCTTTCTTATTGACACTTCGTGTAACACATTTACAAAAACTTATTTGTTTAGTAAGTAGTGATTAATCTCCCACAACTAGTTTACTGAAAAATCATCGCAGAGTCAATTTCAGACTCCTATATCTATCATAAGTATTTATAAATTTCACTGGAAAAAATACGTAAAGCATCAGACATATACTTTTGTCGACACATAATGTACTAGAATATCGATAATTAATAACATTGATTAATAAAAAAACAAAGTCTTAGGTAAATTTTTACGTTTTACATCGCTATTTTATCGTGATTTTTTGGTTTGAATAAAGCGTAATTACATTAAACAAATTATGCAAAAATAAACTATGATCTTTTACTAAACTAATTCCAAAGTTTTATTAAAATCAATTCATTTAATCAGACATAATATAATTTTTAACATGATCACTCTAAATTACAATAAATTACGACGCATGACCGAGCACCGATTAGTACGGCCCGAGCGCCCATCGACGAAGGACCTTTGCTATTTTTTTCCGCGTCCCGATTTTCGGGCGTATCTATCGTAAACGCATTGTTATACTACGACTACAACATTTTGAACCGCTTTGTATTTTTTTTTCATTGGGTTAGAATTTCGTTTATTATCAAGTAAAGTATAATTTTAGTAGTTTGTAGAATATTTGTTATATTTCTGTTTTATTAGTTTTAAAGGAAAGAATAAAAATTCTGCAAAAGCTGAAAGCAACAGAAGCGAGAAGGATATTATTTTTATTTGCAATTCATATACACAGTTATCGATCACGTTAGTTGAATGCTCCAAAAATGACTTTTTCAAGGTTAAAGTAGTTCCTGTACCTTTATGAACTTGGAGGGTTGTATTGATAATTTTGACGATTATAATTCTGTAACTACATACGTCTTAAGCCGCGAATAATATTCTAATCAACATACAACCTAGCACTGGCCTGCAAATTGCAAAAACGTAAGAAAATGTGAATTTCGCGGGCTACCCTGGAGCATTAGCCGTAACATAATTATATCAACATGGAATATAGAACCGTAATTACAATTTGAAAGGTTTCCCTTGGGTTTTCCTGTAAAACTATTTCGGTGTTGAAATTTGATAGCTATTTTTTTGTTTTCATTTTAGAATGAAAAATCGCGTGAATCAAGTAGAGGAGGATAGTACTTTTAGAAGAGCCGCCCTGCTGGGTACTGGTGGAAAGTCTGATTCGACAACAGAAATTGTATGTTTAAGTTACAATTTTATGTTTAATACAGGAGTCTATTCAGTATCAAAATCAAAGCATTTAATTCAAGTAGGCCAGTTACAGGCACTTTTGAACTGTCGAAACAAAGATGAAAATTAAATGTAGCTACAGTCCCAGTCACAAGACATAAGAACTGTGAAAGTACTGTAGTACTCGTATTTATATTCAGTATCATAGGTACCTACTATAATAAAAAGTATATTCATACTATAATAATATTATAAAGAGGAAAGATTTGTTTTTTTGTTTGTTTGTGTGTTTGTTACGATTTAATTGAAAAACTACGCGACTGATTTAAAAAAATTCTTTCAGCAATGGATAGTTACATTATCAGCGAGTAACATAGGCTATATTTTATCTCCATACTCCCACGGGTACGGGAACTACGTGGGTGAAACCGCGCGACGTCAGCTAGTCATACGGGGTGGAATTTTTCAATGCTACCTGGAAGAAAAGTACTCTAAATACTGGAGATAGCAAATTTTACTCAAAGGAAACATTCCTAAATTTTTAAAAAGAAAATAATCTGTATTCACAATCGGGCATCGAACCCAGGATGAATCGACTAAGTTCGAAAAAATAATATTCTGTATCTTTTTGACAATCAATCAATACGGATCAAATCTCTGTAAAAAACATGATACATTAAATGAAAGGAAAATCATGAATAAAAGTGCCAATCTTATTGAATTTATAACTGTTCTTTATATTTCATGGTTTTTCCTTCATTTAATTTATCATGTTTGTTAGAGAGATTTGATCCGATTGTCCCTATCGATTGATGTAAAAAAAGTACACGATGTAATTTTTTCGAACTTTAGTCGGTTCGATTCCCGAGTGTGGCAAGCGAATTTTCGAAAACCTGTGATTGCAGATTTTTTTCTTTTTAAAAATAAAGGAATGTTTCCTTTGAGTAAAATTTGCTATCTCCAGTATTTCAAGTACTTTCCCTCCAGGTGGCATTGAAAAAATCCACCCTGTATATGTAATAGAAACATACACATAAAATACATATTTACATAACATATATTTGTGTTTTATTAGTCTAGGAGGCTTTAATAGAATAAAAACTGAATAAATAAATTATCTTTTTGCATAAATCTTAAACCAAGGTGCATTACGATTATAACGGCCCAAGATTGTTTTGTCTGTCTCGACACTCGCGCTGGACTGTTTGCGTTGTGTATGTGTGGATTGCTACGCACACATACACAAAGCTGCGGTCTTTTACCTAAACTCGAGCGTTGTAATTTTGTGAAATGGCTCTTAAATCATGTTGTTGTTAACATTACACATACAACAAATAGTCAGTGCTTTAATTACTATGTATACATAATTATGAGTACTGAAATGCTGTTATGGGTCTTAATCAGAACCCAATGATAAAACCGATCTAGCGTGGTGCCTAATATTAAATGCATGATTGAGTTCTGTACAGCACAAAACGGCAGGATAAGATGAGCTTTGCAGTATGTTTAGGTTCAAAATATTCACGATCAAGCAGAACCAAGCTAGTATATAGCTTTTTCAACTCTGATCATTTAGAAGCTGGTGTCAGACTAGCTAGAGTCGACGATCTGTCGATCCATATATTGGGAATTCCGAGTTGACAATGCTGGCTTCTCAATATTCCTTTTCTGCATTATGCTTTTGCATATTCATCTGCAGTCATGCTTCTATCACTGTATTATTATAATTGTTTTGTGACACGCTCATTGCCAATTTTATGAACTATTCTAAGATCAACAATTATAAACCTCCTGTTTCAACAAAGAGAGGTCACAAAACAATCCGTGTCATGTTGGAATCGATGATTTCGCTTAATGTGGGAGTGTCTGAGCACGGGTGAGACGGATGCGAGTTGTTCCCTAACGCTGCACAAGTATGTGGAGGAGTTCCCCGGCCTCATCCACTTCATCTACGTAGACCGCACTGTGGGACGGTTCCTGGCACCCGACATGGCTGACTGTGCTGACATGCTGGCTCCAGATACGGTAAAGTTTAAAATTAAGTAACTCATATTGTTGGCGCGAGCAAATGTCAAATATTGCTCTGTTGCTATTGTTACGAGCTGGGTATGGGATAAATTAATAACTACCGAAGAAGCAACAAATAACTTTAATAATCACAAAACACTTAAAACTTAATCACAAGTACACTACTGATCACTATTCACTTAGATATCGCACTTACTAGTTCACTTCGATTCGCTTCGTACTGTAGCCAAAATAAGACTGACTGCTCCCGCAAACACGTCGACTATTTATACGGCGATCGAACGTTCGAGAAATATCCACGACTTCCTAGAATCTTCTAGACAATTCCATAGTGGGTCATTGTCCTTCGAGTAGGTACTTTATGCCCTCGGCGTACGGTCGAAATTACAATTATGTTCTTTTGTAGGTAGTTTACGAATTTGTACCTACATTATTCGGGACTCGTTTTACCTACCTACCTACTATTACCTACCTACTTACTAGTAGGTACCTACTACCGTAACTGTAGGTAAGTACGGGTACGACGTAACACTATCAATTTATTTAATGTTACTGAACGAAATTTGAATATATCGTTCCGTGTTGGCTTTTTTAACCCTTATAATTATAACAACACCTAGGGGTTGTGCTGTAGTGCAACATAGAGTAAAATAACATAATTTAATACAGTGTATATTTGCGACGTGGTCAACTTTCAGAATAACAGCCCTAAGTTTTTTTTCTGCTGTATGGTTCCAAAGCTCCCTTTAAATAAGTACCTAGATCTGTCAAACGCAGACCAATCGAGTTTGGCTTGTATTATTTTCGCTTCAAGGAATCATTTTTTTCCGTCATATTGGCGCGTAGATCTCGAGGCCATAACAACCTAAGCAACCACATCACCAGATGAAGTACAAACTTTCATGAGGTGATAATCTGAAGGAAGACAACAGTCAAAAATGTGTTAACGATTCTACAATGATGAAATGAAATGAAATGATGATGAAATGGTGTTTATTTTTGCAAGTAGGTTCTTACAAACACTTTTACACGTCATTTTTTTAAAACTAGTTGGGGCCGGTGTTTCGTACCTACTCTGAGAAGAAACAGCCGAAACAAACTCAGAGGTCATAGTCTCTTTTGAAGTCCAGACATAATCTTGTTCAATTCAGATGAGGACTATGCAGATTAGTGTCTGAGATGGTCTTTTAAAGAAAGAACCACACAGATTTTAGTGGACCTGTCCAGTCAGTGCAAGCATTAGTCAGTTATCGTGTAGATCGACTTATAACTCAAGGAGCTCAACGAAACGACGAACAATACCAAAGAAAGGACATTTGGGTAGGTCGCTTATAGTACTCAGACTGCCAGACAGTCGTGGGTAAAAAAATAAAATAAAATATGTGATCCACATGGTCCTCACATACACAATAATTAAATAAAATTAACAATAATTGACAAAACGAATGTCAAAAAAAAAATAAAGTAAAAATAAACATTAAATGTTACAATAATAATAAAAAAGTAAAATACTTATCAATCATAACGATTGTGGGGTCTCTACCAAACTTTTCTCGGCGATCGGGCCAAGTCCAAGAGATATCATCCTCTTATCGGAGCCAAGTACAGCTGAGTTGTCGCTGGCAGGTGAGACGCGCAGTGTGCCGCAGCTTCGCCGTGGTGCGCGAGGGCTACTGCGCGGCCACGTGGCGGCGCGGCGCGCTGCACGGCTGCGCGCTGGTGTGGTGGGAGCGGCGCGGGCTGCCCGTGCGGCCCGCGCTGCCGCCGCACCCCGCCGCCGTGCGCGCGCTGCCGCCGCCGGGGGACATCAGGGGCACCTTCTACAGGTACTAACTAGTAACTACCACCAGATACACTCAAGGTTTCACCAAAGCGGACCGGGGAAGAGACATACAGGAATAGACCAACCATCACAATTACTGAAATACACATCCTGTCTCTAATCCGTCCTGTGATTTGTAGAATCTTGCACGTCAACGCACCGATCCACTCCACTCCGCTTTGGTGGAAACTGACCTTGCTCATGATTAATTTAAGCTTATCCCACTTCAAAACAGGCTTATAAAGCTGTATTCATATATATGTATAAGGCTAACAAACTAAACTGGTTAGTAAGTATTTACACCGATTTTAGCAGTGCATTCGACAAAGTAGACCACAAAATATTGCTGCCTACCCCGGTATATTTGGTCAACTTTGGCTGTGGTTTAAATCTTATCTGACCGACAGAAAATAGAGTTGTAGTAAAGGGTCATCGGTCTCTACCTTACCTTGAAGGGTAAGGTCATCCGGAGTCCCCCAAGGTTCCCATCTGGGCCCAATACTGTTCATTATATTTGTCAACGACATAACAAACAGTATCAAACACAGTACCTGTTTCATCTTCGCAGATGACTTGAAACTATATTCATCATTGACTCAAGTACAGACATTGTCCTACTCCAGGTAGATCTCAACTTTATAGGTACGTAGTTGATGTACTAAAAATCGCATGTTTCTTAATGCTGATATGTGTTACCATATAACATTCACAAAAAAATACTTTACGCTTACTTCTTCATACTCGCTCAACGGAAGAGTACTTCAAAAAGTCGACAAAATCCGAGACTTATGTGTTCTCCTTGACAGTAAGCTTATCTTCATACCTCACATTGATTCTATTGTTTCTAGGGCTACTAAAACGCTTTCATTCGTAAAAAGAACCCGATTTCAAAACTGTCCAAACCTGTTTGGAATCCAATTTATGGTTCACATGTGAATCGCATAGAACGGGTCCAAAAAAGGCGGGGGGTCTAATAGCTGTCTTCTGGACGCTGATTACTCTGAAAGACCTAAGTCCTTTCAAAATGATAACTTTAAAACAGCGAAGGCACGACCTAAATACACTGTCCCTCGCCATACTACACCCAGATCCGAAAGCATCCTGGATGTGTTCACTCCATGCTCAACAAGAACTAACCTCGGACATTCGGCACCAATGAACAGGTTGATGGGAACGTACAATGAGCTCCATACACGTCCCAATAGCATTGACATCTTCGCCAACAAACTATTGCAATTTCGCTAACAATTGATGCTGACCTACCCACAGTGGCCACAGTTATATTATAACTGTGGCCAATATCTATATTATTACTTACTTATTTATCATTTGTCATTGATTGTGTCATTCTTTAGAGCAACAACATAGATTTAGCTATTTCTTTTTATTTTTCGATTTTGTTTTCATGTAGTTTTGTTTTTTTTTTAGCCTTGTAATATTACTTGTAACATTACGTTGTAATATTAGGGGTTTAAAGTATGAAATTGCCGATTTGTACTGAAAAAAGAAACTCGTTTTTTTCTAAGATATAACATATTTATTTAATCAAAATATTTACCCTCATTATCTATACATTGCTGCCATCTAAACGGAAGTTCATTTATGCCTTTACGATAGAACACTGAGCATCTAGATTCGACCAACTGTGTGAAAACATTTTGTACTGCCTCCTGGGAAGAAAATTTTTTATCACGTAGAAAATTGTCCAAATCATGAAAAAAATGGTAGTCCGTTGGAGCAAGGTCTGGCGAGTACAGAGGTTGACGTATAGTTTCTAACTGCCGCTCATGTAGAGTTACAACGGTTTCTCGTGCAGTGTGAGGTCTTGCGTTATCAATATTTGGATATGGATATATCTATAATGAATGATATATACTAAAATAATATGGGGCAATAATTGTGAAGATCGATTCACGAGTCGGGGCTGTTTTACTGCCAGTTTCACCATCATTGTTCGAAGTTCGGCACAGTAAACATCTGCTGTTATTGCCTGGCCAGACCTGAGAAAGCTATAGTGAATAACACCATGAAGAGACCACCAAACAGTTACCATTACCTTTTTATTGGTAAGCTTTGCTTTAGGGCACTGTTGCGGCGTTTGACCTGGGGTCGGCCATTGCATTTTTTGCTCACGGTTATCGTAAACAATCCACTTTTCGTCACATGTGACAATTCGATCCAATATTCCATCATTTCTGTACCGATTCAACTGATTCAACAAGGCAACACAAGTTTCAACACACATTTCTTTATGCAGATCAGTCATATCATGGGGCACCCAATTTTCATATTTTTTATCTTATCGATTTGATAAAAGACGACAAGAAGAAAAAAAGAAGAAGAAAAAAAAAGAAAGAAGAAGAAAAAAAAAAGAAGAAGAAGAAAAAAGAAAAAAAAAGAAGAAGATAAAATTATTAGATGGGATTATTGAAATTAGCGGCATGGTTAAACCATGCCGCTAATTCCTGGGTAGTTTGACTCAGATCGGCTTCTACCATCTCCTTCAATTCAGCGTTATTCACCTGTGTGGGCGGTCTAACACGTGGTTCATTCTTCAAGTCGAAGTTTCCATTACGAAAGCGTTTAAGGACGCTGTTACGTTTTCGATGAACTCAAATTTAAGTATCTAAAGTCGCACACAGCAACATCACGCGTACGCACACATTGAACCACTCTGAGCGTTCGATTTTTTACTTTATACTATACATATAAAGCTCGATTACCACTGACTTTTTTTTTTTAAATTGGGACAAGCCCGCCACACTGTTCCCAAACCACTGTAACTCCTGAAAGCCAGAATCAACAGTGGCGACCACCAGAAAAGCGCCGAGACAATGAAGCTCGACGAAGTCCCAGAGAATGAATTTAACTGTCTTGGATCCCGCAACGAAATTAATCAGAAAAGTATAGTGGAGGAGTAGGAAAAATCCGTAATTTCCACTTACTGTACTGTAATTACCACTGACTGACAGAATCCCTCCCCGTCCCTTGCTCGTGCCAGCCCGCGTTGCTGAGCCTATAGTCCAAAATCAGTCCCTAATTAATGACACCACCCAGATCCAGCCTGTCCCCTTGTTGTCCTCTCCCAGCGACGCCCTAAGCCGAGGCCCGTACCCCGCAGGGGGTGCCCTTAGCGTATAGTCGTTTAGTTTGTAAGTTTTTATGCCCTGGCTGGAGGCCTTACACTTAAGGCACCCACAGGATTGTCCGGTTAAGCAGACGACAACATCTCCAGGTTGAACTGCGAGATGCCATTTCGAAAAAAAAAAAAAAAAAAGACTGACAGAATTGTTCTCCCAGATGGTGGATGGGGAGGTGGGTATATTTTGACAGATTCGTAAACAAGTAACTCCCGCGAGTATGGGAAAAGTGCCAAACCTCCCCTTTTCACCCCCCCACCTTCCTCCCCCCCCCCCCTATCGTATCTCGGAAACCAAGAGACTTGAAACATTTTTTTTTTTCAGATTCGTATAGAGGAGGCTCGGAATTGTAAAAATCGCGGATCTCGGAAGTTGAGAGACTTGGAACATTTTTTTTTTTCGTAAGGAGCGGCCTAGATTTCGTCAAAATCATTTGTATACCCTCCCCTCCCCAACCTCCCCTAAAATGGAAAGGGCTGTAACTTCATAACGGTTAGAGATAGCCATTGGGTGTTTGAACAAATATTATAGTAGGCGTCGAAACCTGTCCGATGATAGGAAGGTCCTGGGTAAAGCGTAACTCAGGGGCGACGACAAGCAAACTTTAGGGTAATGTTTTTTTAATGGGAAAAGGTCTGAGTTTTTAATTAAGGTTTTTACTTTAATTTTATTAGGATTTTCAGGTTTTGTTTTTTTTTATTATTACTTTTTAGAGTTTTTTAGGGGTTCTTAAGGGTTTTCAAAATATTTAAAAGATTTTATAAAATTAACAAAATATTTTAAGGACTTTAATGGATTTTCCAATTCGTTTAAGGATTCTTATGGATTCTCAAAATTATATATGGGTAAGGACTACTTGTCAAGAACACGACGACACGCGAGCTACGCGCAGCTCGCGCACGCGCACCCACGCAAATACTAGTTATTTATATAATCTTGGTCCTTGATATTATTTTTTAATTTTATTGTGTTAGGGAATATACATGTATTTTTTTCTTCACTTAAATCAATAAAATAAACACTAATATCAACCCAAGAAAAGTATTAAAAGTTAAGTTCAACGATTGCTTGTCGCTCTAAAATAATATTAAACTTCTGCAATTTTCTAAGACAGTGCAAACGTCCGTGACTGTCGTAGCCATGTTGTGACGTCATTTACCTCAATCTGCCTTGTTTACATCTATTTTTTTGGCCTTAATAAAATAATTTTACTAATTGTATGTGCTTCATTATATAATTTAAATTGCAATAACAATATTAAAATAAAATATTCGTCAAACTTTAAGTACTTTTCAAATAAAACTGTTTTTTTGACATATAGACTTTGACGTCACGACCGGCGTTATCGAGGGACGATGTGTTTTGAGAGTGCGTTCCGTTTCACTAGAAACATGCTACAGAAAACAATAAATTGTAAAATAAGTTTCTTTATTTATTTAACACTTCAAGCACAAAGTACAGAGGCGGACTTAATGCCATAGGCATTTTCTACCAGTCAACCTTTGGGTGATGCAGAGACAAGCAGTGGTAGGTGTACATCTGAAAATAATTTAATTAAGAAAATAAACTCGGCAGAAGTTATGTTTTAGAAACTTAAACAAGTGATCCACAATGTTCTTATGCACCAATATAAGGCATTTTTAATAAATAGAAAGAGTTTTGTATTTCATGCATATTCCCAATTGATTCCTGAACATTACTTGGACCTTTGAAAATGCACTTGGTAGTTCTGTTACTTGGTACCGTCGCGTCGCACAGTATGTTATTTTGCCTTAGTTGCGGACATGCCAGGTTTATATTTTTTTTTGGAAATTGTTAACCAAACAAAACACCTATTATAACTCCGCCAGCTCTAACTACTATAGTAAGAGAAAATAAGAAAATCGATAAACATCCTTAAAAACCATATAAACACAATATTTTGTTTTTGGATTTGGTTTTTACACTAAATGTTTTAAGTTATGATAGGAATTCACTAGGAAGCATTTTTTTTAAACTTATCTTGCTCACCCATGTGGGTTTTATTTTTCTATGTCTTTGTAATTAATTTTTTGTCTGGCTCTTAGTGGTCGTGTTTTCTTTAAAAATCTAATTGTTGATTGCTGTAGTGACTATCGCCACACAAAAAACCGTGTGCAACAAATCCAAGAATTCGGAAATTTTGAATTTTAAAATTGTGGATTACTACTACGGTCCTCATGCCAGCTAGCAAGACTTTTACGACAATTTTAGCAGTTTATTCGAAGTATTGAAAATCGGAATGTTTTTCGGACTAACGATAAATCGAACATGTGATTCTTCGGACATATGAAAATAGGACAGCAAAAAATTTGTATTTACGACTTTCAGAATTACGAATTCTCCTCACCTCACCGCCGACAGCTTGACCTGATCCATCCAAATCCTAACCTTACTTAGAGCTGCTTAACCCCTCTCATCCATTTTGTAACCTTGTCAACAACTGCTTAACCTTACCCATCCAAATCCCGACCTTACTTAGAGCTGCTTAATATTAATTCTTTACTATATTTAGTTAATAAAACACTAAAATATATGGGCACCATTTTAATCAGCAGAGCAGTCGGACCAGAGACAGCATAGAACAAATCTAGTTTTTGGAAGAGTGTGCAACCACAGATAACACAATTAACACCACAGATAAACAATCCTCAATACAGCCCCTCAATTTACAGAATTTATAATTACCTAACTGTATTAATAACATTCTTAAATTGCTTATTAATTATTATACACTCAACTGATAACTCTATTACAATTCTATGTCAATGTTCACTCTATACATTATTAATTCAAATTTTGGTCTCATAACTAAATAAGTTATTTTACAATTATTTTGCTCATAAATCTGTGCAATACAATAATTATTTTAAACTAAACAATTGTTCAAGAATATTATATACACAGTATAACAGTATGTACCTACTTAAATCAAATTCAGCTTAATACAAAAATAGTTATGTTTTTGAATAGGTAATGATTTGGTAAATATGTCTGAAATGTTTTCATTTGTAGGTATATATGAAATAGACACAACTTTCTTGTAAATTAAATCTTTAATATAATGATATTTTATTTCGATATGTTTAGATGCTTTAGTATTAATTTGGTTCTGAATCAATTTAATAGTGCTCTGATTATCAATTAACAAATGAGCTGAAACACTTTCATCACCTAAGAAATCAGAGAGTATGCCTTTAATGTGTACAAGTTCACTTACTGTATGTGCTCCTGCTACATACTCAGCCTCAGCTGTTGACAGGGCAGCACAAGTCTGCTTCCTAGAGAACCATGATATTATATTGTTACCTTGATATATAACACAACCACTTGTACTTTTGCGGTCCGTTTTGTCACCTGCCCAGTCTGCATCTGAGTATGCAATAAGTTTCATGAAATTACCTGTCTTTGTATATAGCAGCCCCTGTCTGGTTGTTCCTTTGAGATAACGTAATACTCTCTTACCTGCCAACCATAATTCCTGAGTAGGCTTATCTAAAAATCTGCTCAAATAGGCTACAGCATAAGTAATGTCTGGTCTACTATTCATTGCAATGTACAATAAAGAACCTATTAATTCCTTGAATGGTACTTCAATCACTTCAGATCCAGTGTTTGCATTGAAGTTGACTTCCATTGGAGTTTTACATGCTTTGCAATCTTGCATTTGGAATTTCTCTAAAAGTCTTTTAATCATTTCACTTTGTCTTATTTCCAGCCTGTCCTTTTTCCTTGTAATTTCTAGTCCTAAATATTGATGTACTTCTCCCAAGTTCTTTACTTTAAATTCCTTTTCTAAAGCTTTTATCATCTCAGCGTCATCTCCAAGATGTAGAATATCATCAACATAAAGTAGTATCCATGTATTTCCATTTCCATATAAACATGAATCATGCTTTGATTGTATGTATCCTTTCTTAGTTATGAAATCATGAAATCTTTGATTCCAGCATTTGGGTGCTTCTTTCAGTCCATATAGGGCCTTTTTTAATTTTAAAACCTTTCCTTCACTTATATTCATTCCTTTAGGACATTTTATATATATTTCTTTATTCAAATTACCATTTAAAAATGCTGTTGGCACATCCAATTGTTTAAGTATTAAATCTTGTTGGACTGCTAAGCTCATCATCAATCTTATTGTTGATAGTTTGGCTACTGGAGCATAATGATTATCATTACTATGTAGTTGAAAACCTTTAGCTACCAGCCTTGCTTTCTTAGTACCATCTTGCTTTGTTCTGAATATCCACTTTGTATCTATAGCTTTACTTCCTCTAGGTAATGTAGCTTCTTCCCATGTTTGTAATTTTATCTGTGAGCTTAATTCTTTTTGTATCGCATTTTCCCAATCCTTATCCTGAACTGCTTCTTCATATTCTTGAGGATCTCCTGACAATAGACAGTATGCTGTATACAACTCATAGTCCTCTTCAATATTCTTTGGCTTGTGCACATTTCTTCCTGACCTTGTTGTATAGTATTTTACTTCTTTTGTATTCTTTTCATTTTCTTGATCTATTTGTTCAGTTTCCTCATTCTCTTCTTCATTCTTCTGTATTTCTTCCCTGCTTTCTTTTCCTTTTATTTGATCATTTTGTATATTTTCTTCATACTGATTATGTTTTTTCTTTTTCAGGTTATCATCTTCTTGGTCCTTCTTCATATCTTCTTGGTGCTCTAAATTGTCTTCAAGTTGTCCTTCCCATTCTCCATGAACTTTGTTCTTCAACTCTTCTTTGTATTTTATTTGAGTCTCATCAAATCTCACATCTCTAGATATTATTACCTCATTTGTTTCAGGATCCCATAAACGATATCCATTTAAGCTATATCCTACAAATCTCATCTCTTTTGCTCTTTCTAGTAGTTTGTCCTGTTTTGGTAATATATGTACCCAAGCTTTTGATCCAAATACCTTTAGTTTTGTCAGGTCTTTGTTTCCAATCATCTTTTCAGCTGGTGTTAAAAAATTGATGGCAACAGATGGACATCTGTTAATTTGATAGACAGCACATTTTACTGCTTCACCCCATAGAATTTTTGGTAATTCTGTTTCAATCAATGGTTTTCTCGCTCTGTTGTAGATGTTGCGATTCATTCGTTCCGCAACCCCATTCGATTGTGGACTATATGGTGTAGTGAACTGCTGAATGATTCCTTTTTCTCTGCAAAATGTATTAAGCTTTTCATTTTTGAACTCACCACCATTATCGCTTCTTATTTTCTTAACTTTATTTCCTGTTTGTCGTTCCATTCTATTGACATATTCTATAAGTCTATCAGTTGCTTCGCTTTTCCTTTTCAGCAAGTATACCTCACAAAAATGTGTGTAATCGTCTATGATTGTATGATAATATATCTCACCTTTAGATGTAGGAGTGCTCACTGGTCCAGATATATCAGTATGTATCAAGTCTGCAATATATTGGGAACGTGGTTTTGGAGTGTGATAAAATGGTAATCTAGTGGACTTACCTTTCATACATGGCTCGCATGGTTTGTCACTATATGGAAGATTCATCATTTTTAGCTGTTTCCTGTTGGCATGACCTAGTCTCTGATGCCATACATCCTTTGTAATTAAAAATTTTTCATCAATTAATTCTGTGTCTATAACATATAATCTACTTTTATTTTGCCCTATGACCTTGTATTTTGAATTACAAATAGATACATTATTATTATAAAATTGTACTTTATACCCATACTCTAGTAATTTTCTGACTGATATTAAGTTATGTGACAATCCAGAAACAATTAGTCCTTCTAGTTCAATTACAATATTTTTATATTTTAATTTTAATTTGCCTCTTTTATTACTTTTAAATATTGACCATTTGCCACAAAAATTTTAACTTCCTTTTCTAAATCAGTTATATTAGTCATATAGGGTAAGTATTGAGACATAATTAAATGTTCGGTAGCTCCTGAGTCAACAATTAATTGAACACAATCATCTATTTTACTATCAAAGTCACTTACACTGAACGCTGTAAACACCATTACCTTGTCTTCATCTTCAGTCTGCGCCATTCTAACAGTCTGTGATGGCGTTTCATTTGACCTTGAGTTGAAGCCTCGACCTCTGCTTCTCATGCCTCTTGAGTAGCCTCGTCCTCTTGTGTTTGGACGTCCTGGTTTCTTACATTGGTAGGCTTTGTGGCCATTTTTACCACATTTAAAACAGGTAAAAAAACTGTGGGCATCTTCTGATACTACCGTTTGACTCTGAGTTTTCAACTCCGCATCCAACAATTTACTTTTGACAAATTCCGTCGTGAGTTCCATATTGGTTGTTTACAGAGCAGCAATCGTCGTATTAAAGGTTTCAGGCATGGTCAACAATAGATGACACACCTTATCTTGCTCTCCCATTGTACCTCCAGTTTCTTCTAATTGTCTGATCAATGTGTCAAAGTTGTTGAAGTGGTCACATAATTCCGTAGTCGAATCACATTTTAAGGTAAGTAATTTCTTTCTTATGTATAATGCAGATAGTGTACTCTTCCTCTCAAATACCTTCTTTAAGTTTTCTATCATTTCCCTTGCACTTTTTGCATCTCTCACGTATTCCAAGTACTTGTCGCTTAGGCTGTATACTATTAAGCTTCTCGCTTTCGCATCTCTTTTTCTGAAATCTTCAGTATTTGCGATCTCTGACTTTATATTATCTTCTATAGTTTCTTTGCACTCTTTCTCTTCCAGAATGCATTTCATTCTAAATATCCATGTGCTAAAATTCGTGCCTGTGAATTGCGGCAGCATTTTTCTCACAGCTTCGTCCGCCATATTTTTCTTCTTTTATTTTTCTCAACTTTTCTATTACTTTATACTTTCGTAGTAATACTTATCATCGGCGGCACTTCGCGAACTTTTCGCATTTAGCGCAGTGGAAGCGTATTAATTCTTTACTATATTTAGTTAATAAAACACTAAAATATATGGGCACCATTTTAATCAGCAGAGCAGTCGGACCAGAGACAGCATAGAACAAATCTAGTTTTTGGAAGAGTGTGCAACCACAGATAACACAATTAACACCACAGATAAACAATCCTCAATACTTAACCCCACTCATCCATTTTGCAACCTTGTCAACAACTGCTTAACCTTACCCATCCAAATGCCGATCTTACCCAACATAATTTCTAAATCACATTCTAATAATAAAAGTATGAATCTCGCGCTTAATTTTTTTATTTCAGTTCGCATAAGTATCAACTCCTTCCGATTACGTTATACGACGACGCCGACGGTACTCACACGCATGCACACAGTGCACACTACAATATTTTCTAGTAATTTTATCGTATTTATTTTTTGCGAGAGAGCGACACCCGTCCTTCCATGAGCGCTTCTGAGCGCGGAATGAATGATGAACCGCGAGTTGATTTTGATACAAAAAAATTAGCTGCACCAGTAAGGACTATACAGCTATTTATTATAATGTTTAAGATAAAATATGCTATAATAAACCCTACTTTTTACAATTTTCTGCGATTATTGTGATGGGGAAAAACGTATTTGTGCGAAAATTTTATATGACGATATACAATTTTTCAGATGGAGATCTGGAGATGAATTGCGATGATTGCGTTGATATTGCGAGCCGTTTCTGCCGCGTTAGTTCCGCGTCTGGACTCGTATTAAAAAGTAACTCAGATTTTCGAAGTATCTATCTTTACGTCTAAGCTGAATAAAAAAAAAACAAGTCGAAAATCGAATGTTACACATTTTTTAAAAGAAGAACCTCATAGGTATCACGTGAAAAAAGTTTCACACTAAAATCTCACACCATGAAGATTTCATGTCAATTCGAAGTGTCTATTACTATACAACGGCAATTTCATACTTTAACCGCTATTTTTATAAAACTTGAATTGCATTTATGTAAGTGCTGTGCACACCTTTATGTGACAAATTCACTCTAGATTTTAAGTTAAATTGTTACATTACCCCAAAGAATGTATTAGTGAATAAGTTGTTGGGAGTGCCATAATTATAAATAAGCCCGACGTGATAAAGTATGAGCAGAAATATTTCTATTGCAAGCAAAGTCAACTTTCACTTTCCTAACCTAACTTATTTTGCAGACAACTCCTCGAGCTGGCGTTTCCCAACGACTCCCGCGGCGTTTCAGTCAAGGAGCTGATCTGCATCCACCTGGGTCTTCTGCCAGCGTCTACAGCAGTGCAGCAAGCGCGTCGCCTGGCGCACTCGGTGCACGAACTAGCGGGAGAAGTCGCTGCCGGTGCGGCTGATCTACTGTAACTCTAATACTTAGAAAACGAACTACTAATAAATGGAGTGAATTAACTTCCGTTCGTGAAGTCGCTTTTACATGGCCGTCACGGCTAATCAGTATTTATTCAAGACGATTCTCGTAATTTTTAGATGTTTCCACGGACTGCTTCATTGGTCCAGTCGCATCGCAATCGCAATAGAGAATAATATGCATGTTATTTCTTCAATAAATTACGGTAGATCAACCCAAGAAAATAATTAAAAGTTAAGTTCAACGACTGCTTGTCGCTCAAAAACAATATTAAACTCCTACAATTTTCTACAATAGTTCAAACGTCTGTAACTGTCGCGGCCATTCCTGTCAAAGCAGTTGACGTCAATTCCCCTTAGCTGCCTTGTTTACATCTTATTTTTTTACCCTTATTATAATAATTTTACTAAGTGTATGTGGTTTATTCAAGCAAACATTGCAATAACAATATTATAATGACTTTTTTGTGAAACTTCAAGTAGTTTTCAAATAAAACTGTTTCTTTGACACAAACCGTTTGACGTCACTACCGGCGACGATGCGTTTTGAATTCGCGTTCCGTTTCACCAAAAACAAGCTACATAAAATATTAAATTGTAAAATAACTGTTGTATTACAAAGTTAAACAAGTGTACCAGTGTTTATATGGGCCAATACAAGGCAATTTTATGGAATAAAAAAAGTTTTGAATTTCTTGTATATTATCTATTGCTGAGGATGAGGTCTGGGATTCGATACCCAGGATGGGCAAAGTGTTATTGAATTCTTCAGTACCAGCCAGGAGCCCTTCCGGTTCATTGTATTACGCTCGCCCCCTATTCACTCCATTTATTAAATACTCTGTAACACATTTTATTAAATTCTTGCTAATGTTCTATCGTAATGATGAACAAACCTATATTAGTGATATTGATGCCGTATTACAAGTTGACTTAATGTAGGTTTTAGATTATCAATGTATACTGAAAGTATAAGGTGAAGATTTACTATCAAGTATTTAGTATCTGCCCTTCAGTAGGATGTTTGTGGCTAAATAATAATATATTTGTTATAATTTCCACAGTATTGTATAATGTTTGTTTATCTGATATTACCTACTTGGAGAAATAGTTATTGTAACAAGGATTAGTTAAATAGTTTAGGTTAAAATTGTAAAGAGCTGTGGTTTTTTTTTTGTAATAAATAAATAAACACGCTAGTCGAAAATTACTCTTATGTCTGAAATTGCGTTCACGCCACAAACGTTTGTTGTCTTCGTTTGTTGATTCAAGTTTCAAATAATAGTCAATGTTCCACTACCAATTAGTGATACGAAAGAACCAATATGATAATATAATTATCATCCTAACCAGTGGAAGTGCTTGCTCAATGCAGAATCAGCATACCAACTGCGGACACTGCTCAAATACGACGACTATACAATACGCTGACTACCCGCTCTCCCGCTTGTGGTATGATCGCACTTTAATGGCATTTGCTTACGAAATTGACAAGACTTGAAGAAGTAATAATTTGTTATAATTAGGAATAAGATATAAATCATGACATTCCATAAGGTTAGATGATCTTCAGTAAATTCTCTTAGGACTGTTTCTTTCTGTTTATTCTTCTTATAAATAAATGAATAGGTATGCTTGTAACCCCTGAACCCATCAATTACACAAAATACTATAAAAGGCATTCCTTGTTGAGATTATGTACCTACCAAAATAAGTGTAGGTATGGTATAATCAGTGAAACACTATCAGAAATAAGGCTAACACCTTAATTTTATTACCTACTCACTAGCTGTTTCCCGCGACCTTCGTCCGCGTGAAATGATTATAAAAAGATTACTTCCATAGTTGAATCGAATTTTGTGTACAATTTCAGGGATTTTTTTTATGGATTCCTAATTCTTTTCTAAAAATAAAATTAATTTAATCCTTTTAACATCAGTTAACGCCAGTAAAAGTTCTGTTAAAATCGATCCAGCCGTTTCAGAGATTAGCCGGAACAGACAGACAAAAATTTAAAAAAAATGTTTTTGTGTTAAAAGCACCGAGTTTCATATGCACTCAGTAAAACGCTGTTATCTTGAAATTACATCAATTTTATTTTTTTTGTACAGTTTTTGTTCTTCATGAAATGTATGTATGCCGAATGAAATGCTCTTTTAGTGAAATAAGTTGTAATCTTTCGTAATTTTATTATATTGTGCCATGTTTTATTTTTGTTATTGATAAAATAACTTATTCAGAATATATTATCTTTCTTTTGTTTGGCTACTCGGCTCCCGAAAAAAACGTGTTTCGCTGACCCCAACTCATTTAATATGGGATGGGATAGGGGCAGAATGATGATGGTGAATTAGGTCCCCAAGAATTACTTTAATTGGGGGGTCTAAAATTGGCGCTTTAGCAGAATCATAATATGAATCTCGTTTAAACTTTAAAGTTATTAATTAAAATGGACTTTATAGTTATGACCCTAGAGTCCATTTTAAGAATTTAATTTTTTTAACTTGATTCATAATATGATGATTCTGTTAAAGCGGCATTTTAGGCCCGCTGTGGGCCCGCTAAAGTGATTTGTGTCGCATCGGCCATGATGTAAATGTTGGCTATTCAATGGTGTCAGCTATTTCATTATTCACATCATTTTGTTAATGTAAATATGACTCTGAACTAACATCCAACCCTTTCTGTGTCCAGCATCTAGTCACACATGGTTGTTCAAACGGCGAAAACAACCTCTACATGCTAAGACCTGCAGTTCTCCATAATCTCCTTAAACACCATATATTATGTTAGTTCAACTGTACAACATAAGACGGGTCTATGTGTGCATAAATAAAATTGCCTATCATCTTTATTTACATTTGTATTTTGAAATTGATGTAAACATATTAGTGTTTCATACTCATTCAATTAACCCAATGCTAGCATTTGTAATTCTCTCAGCCCACAGACTAACATAACTAGAGAGAATAAGGTATATGTGATAAATCAACAACATTAGAAAAAACTAAGCACCTGTAAGGTGATATCTGCATCAACATAAACAATGTGCTCTGAAGAAAATTATCATCTATATTTAGAAGATTTTTTATGAGTATTAGTAACAAACAAAAGTGATAATATTACAATGAAAAGATTCACTTAGTTGGTAACTTATTGAATATTTAAACACTTAACTCAAAAGGCACTTGTTAATATTCTGGTGAACTATCACCACACTTTACATCTTCACTTATTATTAAGGGCTTTTTTTTCATATGGTTATCTTCAACATCAAAGATAATCAAGTCTTCACTGCCATTGTTTTCTTTCTGTAAATATAATTAAAACAATTTTTTTGAATACATATAACAACTAATGCTTAAAAATTATTACAACATCAAAAATTAAGAACAATTATATTGGGTCAAGCCTTTCATAACCAATCATAAACCCCAGAAAGACAAAGAAACAAAATGCTTACACTAGTAGATGGTATGTCTTGTTTGGTTTTTAATGCAGCGGCATAATTAAGCTTTTGTTTTGCAGGGTTTGAAGTTATCAGAGGAGGACTTGGGCTAGTGTCTTTAGCTTCATTCTCAATTAACTGCACTGAATCCTCCATATCAACATAAGTGTAGCCCATGGGGACATTTTTAACATTCAATATATCAACTTTCAAAGGAATTTTTAAAGCCTCCAAACATGCTTTAGCCATCTCAGCTTCCCGGTTTATTGTCTTTTCCTCAACACACTTGTTGTATGTAGTTTGTAATTCATATGAGTGTTTGTCTGATAATATAGTGGCCATTTGCTTGATTTCTGCTTCTAATTCCCTGATTGTACACTCATTTTTAGCAGCCATTTTGGCTTCCCTGACAAGTCTCACATCCACAGCTTCTTGAATATGTAAAATTGCATCACTTGTGTTATTGCTTTGCACATTACTCTCCTTTACAATCTTATTGAATATACTATGTGGTGACAATCTATGCGATTTCTTGTATCCAGTGTATTTTTCACCTAAATTTGCTGTTATGTCCTCAATATATTCATATGTATCAAGACAGTTAATTTTTCCAAATCTGTACATAAATGTGTGTGTGGATCCAGCAGATGATAATTTGTTTGACAAATTACAAGTTACAAAATGTTTCTTTCCGTGGTACTTTTCAAAGTATTTTTGCAACCCTTTTGATATTAATTTATCCCTAAAAGTAGGTTTGATGTTGGTATTCTTTCGATATTTATACCAACCAACAATTTCGCTGGCAGTGCTCGAAAGTATATCCGTCAGGACATCTTCCTTTATTCGACCAGTTGGTAAATAAAACAGTGATACTGACGGCATCGGAAGTACGGTTCTGATTTCTATTTGAGTGTCTAAACGGGCATTATCACTCTGAGAGTCGGAAATGTGATTAGTTACTTCTGAAGTCACGTCGCCGACTAAGAAACCTTCCTGGAAGTAAACACTTGAGTTAATGAAAACGTTAAACAAAACCAATTTACAAAGCATAGATATTACAATAAAATATGAATACCTGACTATTGGCAGAGTTTACGCATTCGTAGAACAGAAATGACAGAGCGGTGCCACTCAGTAACACTTTTTCTGTGTAAGCCATCGCTACATTTACAGGTTTTACGTGGGTGTTACACAAACAGTTGTCAACACTATATAGTCAAGGATGAAAATTTCATTAAAATATATTTAATTTATAATTTTAAAGTTTAGAAAATTTGTTGGACAATCGCACACAAAAAGATGTGATGTGAATGACTGAAATTGAATGTGATTTGACATTTATTACTCTTTGGATTTGACGTGACGTGACTGTGACTGAAGGAAGATGTCAATCCAACAATGTCATGATGTCTTGCATGCAGGATAGACCATGGATAGACCAGGACCACAGAGTATACGCATAAGATAGGCACCCACTAATCTCCTTTCCATTTCCAAACCCGTTGTACATAGTATTTTATCATTTCGCGAGTAATTGATTCTTCCGTTTTGTTAATACTAATAAAATATTGTCAGTGGCAATAGGCACGAATAGTCTATAGCCAAAACAAAAAAAAGACCCTTGGCCATGGCGTTTTGTATCTACGATTTTTTGGCCACTTATTTCGAATAATTCGACTCGATTCTCAGTTTCGGAGTACAGGCGCTTTTATCATTTTCCTGAGTCCGTTTTCCTGTCAATTTTAGCGAGTAGTGCTGTTCATCTTACGGAAAAAAAATCGTTTCTCGAGAATCGATTTTGGAAACAGAGGAATTATATTATATTTAGTATGTAGATAATTTTTATAAATAATCTTAATATTTCGTGATTTTCAATAAATAATAAAGGTATTATTCGGCATGTGACGATGCACAGCATCGGTGAGAGAGGGCGCTGTATACTTCCCGTTAGTTGTGAGCCAATCACAGCTCTCGAAGTCACGTGGTTCCGGTAGTCACGTGGTCCCAGGTGGCGTGTTCGCTAGTGGCGGACTTTTACCTCATAGCGTCGTTACTTCTCGAGCAAGCAACATCTAAATTTAGTGTTTGCAGCTACTTTTTAATACTTGTGTTTTGTATTGTTTTGTATAACGGGCTGGTGCCCGCAGCTCCACGTCCATAAATGATAAAATCAGTGAAAATCAAATAAATAGTGCATTTGTGAATAATTGTGGTTCGGATCAAGAAGTGCAGGTAGGCGACGATTTGATGTCTTCATCTAGTCATAAAACGCCGGCTACCAAACCAAGAAGCGATTCGAGCTCTTCGCAATCTGATTCTTCAGGTTCTGAGGTAAAGCGATGGAAATGCGGTGAGTCATCAGACATATCTAACCTTGTGAACCAAGTGGCTGTACTAACGAACCTTTTAATGCAAAACGTGGGTACATCCGCATCCGGTTCGATTCCGAATAATCATACAGCGGCTCAGGTGTCCGAACCAGTTCTTGGACGTAGCTCCACGTTACCGTTGGACTTTCATTTAAATCGTCCGCCAGCGGCTACCAATAATATATTCAGTGAAGTTCCGCGTTTAAATTTAAGCATTAAATTGTTAATACGTCTCTAAAGGACCCTAAGGTGCCTCGCTCTAATCCGTACCACGTGAAGCGACTTGAAGCGTTACAAAAGTTCGGTGATTCTTCGTCAAGATTCATAACGCTGCGCCTGGCTTTGTCGAGCTTGATATTAACGGTGAACTTCAACAGTTTGTTAAGGGTAAAGATTACGCGGCGAATTCCGAGAGATTGATAGCAACCCTGTGTAAAGCTCAAAGCTTACAAAATTTCATTGAGTGGACAGCTACTGATGCTTCCCTTACAGCCTCTAGCATTTTTGATAAAATTTCAGAATCATTTCTACCCTCATCAAAATTCCACAAAATTTGTGAGGAAATTATGCAGTAGCTAAATTGCAAATAAGAATCTTCGTGACGGTCTGCGTAAGATCCCTCCGAGTTCTAATTGCCTATTTGATGAAATTCAACTGCGCGTTTACATTCAGAATACAAGTGGCATGGACAAATGGATACGTCCTTGGTTCGGCACAAAAAAGGTCATAATAAGACCACCCCTAAGGTGGCGAGTGGACCAAATGAACCAGACTTTCGCGAGCTCCCAATGACTCGCAGCCACACCACTTTTACGGAGGCTGTATCCGAGCGTATCGGAGGCAGTGGCAGACGCTTCGGGCTCCGGAGGCCCTTCTCGGAATGATCGAGGGAATGCGTCTGCCATTTACCTCCAAACCACCAGCCACACCACTCTTACGGAGACTGTCTCCGAGCGTATCGGAGGCAGTGGCAGACACTGCGGGCTCCGAAGGCACTTCTCGAATGATCACGGAAATGTATCTGCCATTTACCTCCAAACCATCACACATGGTCACGAAAGATCTGAAATGGTGGGTCACAACTTTGTAAATCCTTATTATGGAGCAGCTTGCACCCGGAGTTGATTCACCATTTCATGACCACGTATGCTGCACATTACGGGTGGGGAGCACAGTTAGACGATCTTACAGCTTCAGTTTATCTCGCGGAAAACAGGCAGCAGAATGGCATCTACTAAGACCAGCTCTAAGATGTTTTTCACAAATTTTGAGTTCCCCAGATAGACCTCTTTGCCGCCAGAGAAACCAGGGTTGTGAGGGTGTATGTTGCCAAAGGTTGTTCAGATTCATTAGTTCAATTTTTGCAACGCCTTCAGTCGTCAGTGGCTATTTCAGCTGGCGTGGGTGTTACCGCCTCCGAGCCTGATCCCTCGAGTTCTTAACCATCTGAAATCGGCTCAAAGCGTTTTCTTGATAGTGGCTCCAATATGGAAGAGAGCTTATTGGTTACCGGATCTTCGACGTCGAGCACTCTGCAGACCTTCGAGAATCCCCAACCTAGCCCGAGTTCTATTAGATCGGAGCACAGACCTTCCACCTAATAGCATTCAAGACATGGAGCTCTATGTTTAGAAGATAGCGGGGTGATAGTGGGGTGAAATAACTAGGAATTGGTCAGAAGCTGAAAGGTCCCTGCTCCGATCTAGATGGAGGGAATCCACACTTATAACTTATAGACCGGCCTGGTCTCGGTGGGTCAAATGGTGTAGATAACAATTTTGACTTCGATTATCCCAATAATTTAGTTTGACAAGATTTTTTGCATTCCTATTCATTGAGGAGAGATTAGCTTATCCTACCATATTGTTGCATAAATCTGTAGTTCTAACCTTTGCACGACCGGCCTATAACGAAAATTTGAATTCAGACTTCTTAGTACAAAATATACTCAAAGCTATCTCCCTCCAGTCTCCTAGAGCAGAGAAGCTTCCAATTTGGGATCCAAGTGAACCGATTGCCTTGATGCAGATGAATCCTCGTCATAACATCACTTTATTCAAAGCGTCACGACAATTTTGGCTTGTCTGCTGTTGTTAGCGTCAGGAAGACGAGTTCATGACCTTACTCTACTCAGGGTCTCGTCAAGTCAATATATTGATCAGGGTGATCATATCATTCTGTATCCCGTGTTTGGGTCAAAGACTGACACTGCTGCGTACAGGCAGTCAAGCTAGAAATTATCTTGCCCCGATAACGAAAATATATGTCCACTTACTTGGTTTAGGAAAGTTTTGGAATTGGAATACCGAGACGTACAGCCAAATGTAATCATTGATTGTTTGTGTCCATTCGGGGTCCCCCTCAAAGTGAATCACGAACTGTGTTAAGTAATTGGATTAAAAGCTTACTAAAAGATGCAGGTACTTCTGCATCTCCTGAAAGTATGTGTGCAGCCGTAGCTTCCTTGAATTGGTACGAAAATGTTCCAATTGAAGAAATCCTCTCTTGTGGTAATTGGCGCACACCGAATACTTTTGCCAAATATTATTGTAAACAGATTAGGTAAAGCTATCACTTCACCAAGTCCGAGTAATCTCTTGAATAATGTTGAACCAATATAAGATAAAATCGATGGTCTCTATATCGTTAAGCTGATTGATTCTTGTTTTCTAGATTATTACAATATTCTAAACTGTATTAGAAATATTTCTAGGTACCTAAATTGAATTTAAAAACTGGAGGAACCATATTCTGATCTGTGTAATAAATAGATGTTGCATAGATTGTTTAAAAGATGTTGTTTGGTTTTATTTTTCTGCAAATATTATTACCTATGTTCTCACATAGCGTCGTTGTGGTCACCAGGAGTTATAAACACGTCTCTCACCGATGCTGTGCATCGTCACATGCCGAATAATAGTGCAAGTTTTACATAAAAATAAAATTTGTATTATTTAGCAGAGACGAAGCACAGCATCCATTCAAGGTCTCCTGATGAGAGACGTCTATGAGGTAAAAGTCCGCCACTAGCGAACACGCCACCTGGGGCCACGTGACTACCGGAACCACGTGACTTCGAGAGCTGTGATTGGCTCACAACTAACGGGAAGCCTCTCTCACCGATGCTGTGCATCGTCTCTGCTAAATAATAAAAGTTTTATTTTTATGTAAAACTTGCACTATTATGTACCAACAATTTTGTAAAAATTATAAATCCCTATTTGCATAAGTAGATTTGGAATTTTATTTTCCTCTATTTATCTCATTACTCTGTCTTTCTCATTACTCTGTCTGTGACATAATGGATTATTAAATCGACTTAAACGATTTTTAATACTTAATTCTTCAGTATACACAAACACATAATAAATACAGTACCTACGTACAGTAATTGCGAAATGTACAAAGGCGAACTTTATTAAAAAATGAGTTTTCTCCCAGCAAAATATGTTGGTGGTATGCGGGGGGTGGGGCGAGACGGGTGCCGCACGGTGGGCGTCTTAGAATCGATTTGATTTTCCCATCACTAAATAGTGCTTGTGACGCACTTGTGATGTCATAGTAGGTAGTCAAAAAATGGCACGCTTGGTTTTCATATAGATCGTGATACTTGCGTTATCTAACTAAGTCTATCTATATCTGTGGTCGCGAACAATATGGGTAGCCCGCGAAATTCAAATCTTACGTTTTTTGCAATTTGTAGGCCAGTGCTAGGTTGTATGTTGATTAAAATATTGTTCGCGATTGTAAGACGTATGTAGTTACTGAATTATAATCATCAAAATCATCAATACAACCCTCTAAGTTCATAAAAGTCGAGGAACGATTTTTTCAAGGTTAAAGTCATTGCTAGACCTTTATGAACTTGGAGGGTTGTATTGATGATTTTGATGATTATAATTCTGTTACTACATACGTTTCACAATCGCGAACAATGTTGTATTCAACATACAACCTAGCACTGGCCTGCAAATTGCAAAAAACGTACGAAAATTTGAATTTCGCGGACTACACTGACGCTTTCACCTTAATCAACTTACAACCAAGCTCTCGTAAGAAATTTTAAATTTGGCGGGCTAACCTGGAGCATCAGCCTAAAAAAAAACACTTTTTCCGCTTTGCCAGTTTGACAGACAGCTGTTTAAAAAGCAGGTTTATTCGAAATAAAGTTTATTTTTGTTAATAATAAAATCATTTTCATCCCGAAAAGTGTCGTTTTGTTCCCCTTTAAGATGAATGCTCCAACCAGCCCGCGAAATTCAAATTTTCTTATGTTTTTTGCGATTTGCAGGCCATTGCTAGGTTGTATGTTGATTAAAATATTGACACTTTTTATAAAAACACTTGTCGATCGCAAACTACAAGAGTTATAGCTCTATAAAATTTACAGTGAATAGCAGAATAGATAAGGAAACTATTAAACTAAATATCAAGACTTACAATTATAATTTGATACTCCAAACATAATGTAGAACTTGAAAAACAGCGATAAAAACGGATATGTTGCTATTAAAATATTAATTTTATCAAAAACTATTAACATTTTTACTATTTTTTATTATTTTAAAATAAACTAGATTATATTACCTTTCCAATAAGACCACAATCTCATTAATATCTCATTAGCATCATATCAAAACATTCATTACAACCTAGATACTCACTGTTTGTTTACATCTGGGTGATCCGACGACTCAGCTGCGGTCGGTTGAAAAAAAACACAAAATCACTTGTTTTTTTGGTGTAAATAGTTAAACTATCTAATCACCACACTAATAAAACACTCACTGTAAGCTTTCACACACGTTTTAATCACTAAATCACGTATTTCTTCACACTTCACAATCACTATAGGTATTTATACGTACGCGTTTTCACAGGCGAAATACTGCAACTTTGCGATTCGAAACCTAATTTGCGTTATCATAACACGATAGTACAACTTCTCACGAACATTTAAAGGTATAACACTATATTACAATAACAAATCCGTAGCTCGCAATCACTTGAAATGTGACGCTAACGATAACACGATGACGCAAGAAATGGCGCGGAGTGTTGACGCAACTTTGTTTATATTATTTGACAACTTGTCAATGGAATAGAGCTGGGACTTTTGGTGAGTCGTTCGGAAATGTTATAGAAATTGGAAATAAACCCTAAAACAGACTGACACCACACGTTTTATTCGTTATTTTTTTTAAAATATCTTCAAACAGACGCGTGCAACAAAAGGCGTTTAGCGCTGTCAACTGGATAACACCTCGCGCAACAGGTGTGGTTTAGCGCTGTTGAGAGGATAAAGGTCTAGCAATGACTTTGACCTTGAAAAAATCGTTTCTCGACCTTTATGAACTTGGAGGGTTGTATTGATGATTTTGATGATTATAATTCTGTAACTACATACGTTATACAATCGCGAACAATATTTTATTCGTCATACAAGCTAGCACTAGCCTGCAAATTGCAAAAAACATAAGAAAATTTTAATTTCGCGGGCTACCCTGGAGCAAAGTAGCTCTTTTCTCCACTAGACTTTTTAGCGGGCAGTAATGAGATTTGAATTTGGAACATGAATCGTTCATTGAAATCGAACGAAACTTGTATAAATTACTGGCTGTAAGTGTTTGCTGTACGGCTGTACGGTGCGGGGGTCAGCACCCGCATTGTAGAAAATATTAAATTAAGAGCTCGCCCACACCATTGTCGCCACGCCCTTCTACATATACTGAGATTACAAACACTCAAACTACCGGATGACTTTTTTATCACTTTCCAAAAAAAATGGGTAAATTATGTGAACGGAGTAGAAGCTTATGGCATACCTAGTTTTGTTTTTCTTTTTTCGACAGCTTAGAAAAGAATTGATCCATCATCAAAAAACGCTACAAATTTCAAGTAAACTTTTCATATTAGAACGAAGAGAGAGATAAAAAAAAAAACTATAAAATATCGAATTTCAAATCGTACGAAAAATATTAAAAAAAAAAAAAACAAAGTACCTATGCCATTTGCTTCTACTCCGTTCACATATCATATCCACTTTTTCTATGGAAAGTGATGAAAATGTTATCCTGTTTATAAAAGTCCACAACTGTATCAATCCCAAATAAAACACACACACAGTGACAATAAATTTTCAAAATTACGCCAGTGTATTAGATATAAATAAAAATTTGTAATTGACCTTTTTTTACATTCATGTAATTTTTTTAATTAAACGTATTCATCAATTACAAAGTGTCTCTTATTTATTTTCTCATAGAACGAGATGAAAAGTAGAGTATATGACTCGAGAGCAAACATATTTTTCCCTCAGGCGATGTACTTTGAATCCCTCGCTACGCTTTGGATTCTATTTTAGAATCCCTCGCTATTCTCTCGCCGTAAACATACTATTTTGCTCCCTTGTCATACTATCTACTATTGTATCGTTTTCTGTCTAATAAGTTACTAGCTGTATATTCCATAGTTAAACGGAACGATATATTCAAATAAACCAATTTTATTTACTACTCTAAATTTTCTACCACGATTGACAGTTCTTCGGCTCGGAAATGAGATTGTCGAGTACGGTTCCTTACTAACACGGAAACGTATCGAATAGTTTAGAATACCACTGCTGATCTCAGAGATCTCTTTACACTCGTCTACTGGGTACGGACCATGGAGGTATTACTACTACGTATAGAGAATACACCGCAAACAAAATCTGTGCTCCGTTCAAATGCTGTCAGCTGGCTGCAATTTACTCAGTCGCCTGCTCGCCACGGCATTATAAAATACGCAGTTAGCAGCCACCCGCGCGCCCCGCACTGCGCACAGATTTTGTTTTGATCGCGCTGTCTTATAAAAACGTAGTATTAATAGGTCAATGGTACAGACAGCCGCACTGGATGAACCACAGAATATATATACCATAAAGGACAGTACAGCCTTTCACGAATCTTTGTGAAATTGGCTGTAGTAAAATAAATAACTATCTACCAACTTCATGGAGAGCATGGCTGAAGGTGGACTTTTGTATTCTGTTCGAAAGTTGAAGCAAATATTAAAAGTCGTATCGAATGGCACCGCGTAGTTAGAAATAGAAAGTCAGGTTTACAGCTAACTTCACAAACACAAATATCCGAGCCTACGAGAGGCACAGAAGGTACACTTCAACCAACTCATCTGTGCAGGCGGGACTACACAGAACTAAAATAAATGTACCAAGTTTGACATATCGATACATTTTTTCTTGACAAGCAGCGCCACCTTGATCGGCACACTTAAAGTGGTCATTTTCACACTGTTCTTGGCTTTCTGTCTGTACTTTTTTGATGGATAAGCATCTACAACCTACTACCTACAGAAGCTCTATGTGGTCTGTGACCTACAGCGAGCGATAGCAATACAGCATTGCACCATTTATTCAGCAATAAATAAACCAGCAGTTTACGTTTGAAGCAAGTTTAAATTATAATAGTCTCTAAGATATAGAAAGCAAGAATACAGGAAATAATTCAGTTCCTGTATTTATTTTATTACCTTAATCATATAATCTGATCAAGTTGTGGTGAGTAGGTGAAGAAGTTAAATTTGTATGCTAAAATTAGTTAGTGTTTGGCATTAAGAAAGGGTTTAGTAGGTACCGAAGACAGATTACGTACCGTTTGAATTTGTGTTCTATGGTATGGTGGTTCAGTAGTAGAAATTGATTTATTTTACATAATCGTTATTTATAATTCGTTGGTAATATTTTTTGGGCATTTATGTAAGCTTTGTTTGTAATTCTATTTAAAATGTGGCCGACAGTAACAGAGCTTATATAAAAATTCCATTTCTTATTCATAGAATCTAGTTGCCAAGTAAATTGTTAGTTCTTAGCAGATAGCGAAACTACTCAAAATACGGTAGCTGATTATTACTTAATTGTTGTTTTTCAGTATTGAAATTATTATTTTATTTAAACTTTTAAAAGTCCCAGGTTAGTAGTTAGCAAGTAATGTGTAAAAACACTAACTTCAATTATTTGTTTACACTGAAACTTTATCTGTTATGTAATGAAGAAATCTGTCAGGAAGATTCCCAAAAGATAGATGTAGAAAGCAAATGATTATCATCTTAAAATGTTATTGTAGATACTGAGTAAAGTAACAATTATTGATCTCTATTTTTATTGTCAAATGTGCCGAAAGTGTCCAAAATATTTTTTAACTCAAAAAAAAAATTACCTTAACAATTTAATTACATTGCCTAAATATTTACAAAATATTTTGTATGATGTATGAATTGTTTGAATCATGCACAACAGAGATTAAAATGAGGTTTTTTTTTCAGGCATGATATCAGAAGTTTACAATAATCACAGTCTGCATGAACGGGCACAAGCTACAAAGTATTATTTTAAGAACACAATCAACTCTAAGATACTTGAGTCTAAGTTTTAATTTATTTGAAAAAAAATCTACAAATAAAACAAAAAATATGGATGTTTGTACCAACAAAGACTGTGATCTTAATCAAGAAAATCAGAAGGTTCCGAAGAAATACTATCGCCGTGCAGAGCACAGGTAAGAGAGTAGTTATAATGTTACGTTGATTGCAGTACTGTAATGTTTATTTAGAGCATTTCTTTATCACCTAGTGAGATAAAAACATTGAAAAGCAGCATTGTAGAATATTGGCCAATATTATTTAATAATATCTATCTACAGATTTCCATCAGAATGCCAGTGGAAGAGAAAACTGTATTTTTGGATCATTACCTATTGTTATTGATTTGAGAGACCCTTATCAGTAAAGTTCTTGGTTTAGCTATCAGCAATAAAGAAATGAAGACATTGAAAGTGGAATACATACTGCCACAGTAGTGGGGAGGATATACAGTATGACTATGTATTTACTGACAAAACATTACCATAAAAACAAGTAGTCTGGTGAGCTAAAAGAGTTCAAGTAAAAGACGAGGAAAAGAGAAATAGAGATTTTAACATATGCTATGTTTTCCCAGTGGAAACTCACAAAGAGATAGGATATTTCAAATAAGATTCAACATCCTTGGTGCAAAATCCTTTACTTTTGCATTTTAGTAGGTGCATATTGCATTTGATGATCATGCAGGAGTCACGTTTTGAAAACCTAAAAGCAGGCGTTATCCGAATCAAACTGTATGAAATAATTATGTATGGTTGAACAAGCTATTTGTTTTACATTTTACAATGTAATTTGTGGGTTAAACTGTAAACCAAATGGCTTGTTCAACCGTACATGTGTACATGTGTCACCTACCTACCTATTTGAGCCTTTGAGAGTTGAAAGAAATCAGAGTTTTATGTAAAATAGGATAAGTAGGTTTTAGACACTGCCATGTTTATATCACCATCGGCATTACTTTACTGCATTTCGATTTCGAATTGTATGAAGGGTTGAGTAGACCTGGTAAGTGGTGCAGCGCTGGTAAGTTGTAATAAAGTTGAAAAAAAAAAAGCGGCCAAGTGCGAGTCGGACTCGCGCATGAAGGGTTCCGTACCATCATAGTAGGGCAACCCCCTTTAATGAGTTGTTATAGCGATAGCGGCAGGCAACAGAAATACATCAGCCGTGAAAATTTCAACTGTCTAGCTATCACTGTTCATGAGATACAGCCTGGTGACAGACAGACAGACGGACAATGGAGTCTTAGTAATAGGGTCCCGTTTTTTGGGTTCGGAACCCTTACAAACTATCTATTTATGAAAAACAATGTTGACTTTGGTTTGACACTTGAAAACCGTACTTCGCTTCGCTCCAACAAATCTTCGTCGGCGAATTGTATGGTCAGCAACAAAAGCCGATTAGCAATCCAGTTTTATAATCATTACAAATTATTGATCACAACATTTTAAAAATGTGCAACTGATAAACTCAGAAAATTCAACGCGTGGCTAAAAAAAAAAACTTATAAACTATGCATTTTCCGGGAAAACATTGAAGGACATAGTTGTAGGGCATTACATTTCCAGAGATATAAGTGAAAAACTGAAAACTTCGAAAAATTTCTTTACCAAGTTAGCACACGATCCTCAAGGTCGAAAACTCAGATCCCACACCCCACATCACCTCGGAAGAATATCCTAAAATTTCCTTAACTTAGGAATTATGTCCAGCCAAGGCCCCTGATTGTTATGATTTTTACCTGCCGACTGGACTAATAACGCCGCTATCCCTCCCACTGGCGTTTTACCAGCGTCGGCGTTTCTCTAACGTCGTAAAATATAATCGCACAGCGAAAACGCTGCGCAGACGCGACGTTCACGTCGCGAGTCTCTAGTGGCAAGCGCAGACGTTGGAGAAACGCCAGCGCTCGTACAACGCCAGGGGGATACCTCACGTGGAATTCTAAAAAAAAAGTAATGGAATTGGCGTTACTTTTCGGAAATTCATAACATTTAATGTTATGCAAAATATAGTGATCATTCCATGAAAATCCAGGCTTGGATGTGCACAAAAATATGCACATGCAGGAAAAGCAAAAATTGCATGCCATGCACTCAAACCTCGTTCGCCCCTCCACAGGGCATCCTCGGGAGATGTTGACTCGAAGACCGCTCGGGTGCCCCGTCGTGGAGAGGCCTGCATCCAAGCCCATATCTTTTGCGCAGAATGAACACAAAATATTTTGCATAACATTACAGTAACCAAGTATCCCAGTATTAACTGGGTCTTGGAGGTCAGATGCTCCATGTATAATACTGATATTCAGCTGCATCCGATTAGACTTGAACCCGACCCCAACATAGTTGGGAAAAGGCTAGGCAGATGAAGATTAAATAAATGCTGAACAATTATGTATCGTACCAATGAATCTGCTTCTGTTGCCGACTGACGACTACTATACTTTCATAGAGATCCAGTAAAATAGCTACGTTTATTTCATCTGCTTATCTATGATAAAGATACGATAAAGGGTGGGAAATGTGGGAATGGTCCTTAAAAACATTACGACGACGCGACGTCTTCAATCTCTCAATATAAAATTGTTCCTCAATATTGTTAGCACGAGATAAAGAGTCTGTTTATTTATAACTTTTATATGGTTGTTTTTTAAGTTTTGACACGAATATAGTCAATATTCTTCTAGCTTAATATTTACATCACTTGTTGACCCGGTCAAGAGTTATCATCTCGCGAGGTTATCTTTATCGTCTACTTGTTTTCAGTGTTATTCTGATGACGCCAGTTGTAGTTTAGCATCGAAACTAGATTGACTTATCTTCGTGTTCAAATAAACTAATAAAATAAAATAAAAATGCCAGACGGGTTCGAAAGTGCGTATCCTCTCTCGCCACCATTAAACCCGCAAGATATACGCGCACGCGCAAATTCTTCCGGAAAGAATAAAAAACCAGTGGTAACTTTTCTTGGCGATGAAGCCGTTGAGATACCCGACAAATCAGAGGCCGGTGTAGACAAGCCTTTGGGTCGAGGGGAGGTTGAACTCGATAGTATCGCAGTATCGTATAATACAATGCATTCGACCTGGCTTGATAAAAGAGTGCTTGAGCACAGGTATGTATAAATTGAAGTACTTTTAACACCTAACTTTATGGTCTAACCAAGCTCTATAATGTAGAGGCTTCTCCATCTATCCCTCCCAAAGTGACCCCAATCCCAAAAGAAGTTAAACAATCTCTGAAAGGAAGTCCAATATTTTTCGCATGGTCCTGGATGCTGCTACTGTTCCTAAAAAAATAATTTGCTTAAATAGAATACATACATTACGAATACATAACGGATATAAACCGTCATTTCATTCGATTCTAGGTGCCTACTTGTAGTCAGTCATACTCATACACCCAGGAATTTGTGATAAGAAGAACAAATGCTTTGGTGTGACTAAAACTCGCTACTTCCTAGCTATTGTAATTAATTTTAATACTCTGTTTTGGGCTTTCAATATAAGAGATAAAATCAATCATATGTTTAATTAATTAACGTTCACAGTACGAACATTATGTATGTTTACATTTTGAAAATCAAAAGTATAAGTACCATTATTTAAAAAAAACAGGTCGTTGTGATTTGTGATCCACATACCTATTCACACAAAAATATTTTTTAATTTTTTCTTCCGAATTGATTGTTTGAGAAACAGCGAGATCATGCAAAATCCGCGAACCTTTGGAATCCATTGCAATTCTTCTTAAAAACGTTAACATACCATTTGTCTGCAAACAATGCTTTGTCGAAAACACGACGTAGAAAGATGCCAAACGCAGACAAAAATAATAGTTTTATGCGTTCGATAGGTTATACAAGCTCCCAATTCTCGATAAATAATCAAGACACCCACCACGCGGCCGGTAAATATTATATCGTGGAATATCAATATCCTGTAGTAGTTACATAATTAAAGTACAAATTTGCCAGGTTCTATTAAATTGGATTCAGCAATCCATAACATCACTGGATTTTCGTTTACGCAAGAAACGCCAGACCCAGAAGCTGGCTGGGATCCGCGAAGTTTGTATGGATTCTCTTAGCACTACCTCTACCTTAGGAGATACAATCATAACTTGTAAAAATATAAAATGAGGAACTTAAGAACGAAGGTCTTTCAACAGTATTGTAAATACAATTCTCCTCTAATTTATGTTTTGCGTACGCTAGTCAAGCGTTTCAAATACTTGCAAATGCAATAACAGTTCTTTAGCGCAGATGATCTTACTTGAACTATAGATCCCAATAAAATTATTTAAAAAGCAGTCAACACTTATGTTGTAACAAAGATAAATTTAGGTATTTGTTTGTTCGAGATTAACGGCTAGCTCGCATAATTCGTGTCGTGCTCACCGACTATGCTATGAGACTACTGAGTAACCGAAGTTGGCGAATCAGCTGTTAGCTACGGCCGCGGGGGAAGTGATTGTACCGCTACCGTGGGGCCTTAAATGTATAGACGAGCGTCGACTCCGATAGAACGTCAGTGTACGCGACGCCCTCGCCGATCCATATCGCACGCACATAAACTCTAATTATTGATAGAACTCTGTTATCGCCGCGATTTCTGATACGTGACGTGCATCTGTGTACCGTGTGTTGTCAACGCAAACATGTTATAGTGTCAAACTTGACATAGTGGTCGTGTTTCCTTATTTTTGTTGCTATTGGTAGTGTTTTCCGTTCAGTTTACAACTTTAATAAAATACCATTCACATGAAACACTTCTGACAGTAACAAGGTTGTTATTTTAACGCGTAGGCGTCGAGTCACTGTATGCTGCGCAAATAACATTAATTCATAATTTCTATTTTGTTGTGCAAGCGTTTGCATCCAGTTTTACTTGTTTTGTTGACCATCCTACATTTTTGGTATGTTAGTAGGGTAGTATAACGAAAGTATTATTGTTTTTGAAAGCCTGAATGAAAACAAATACTTAATCGACATTGCTTCATAGTTATTTTTTGTCACTGTTTGTTTCTGCTGCTATGATTTAAAGTGTATGAAAACTGCATGAAATCAGTTGTTTTTTTGTACTATAATTGTTAATAATACCATTTATAAAATGTTTTATAGTTATTTCTGTGTTATGAAACATCAGCGGCTTGTAGTTACGCTACGAATAGTTCGTAGACCCTCCCTAGTAGAGAGGAAAACATGAAAACAAATTCTCAGCGTAGATACTTATTCCTGGATCATATTGATTGGGCAGGCTGGCACCCTCACTCCCATGCGCCCTGCACTGCATCCTATCTCAGACAATTATCTTTATAGCAATATTAGCAATACACGCGACCGTAGTTTTAAACTTTCATGTAAGTTTTAATCAGAATATGTTTTACTTATTAGTTATGGACAGTCAATTAATTAATAAAGTATCAACTAAAAGAAAAAACTCATATTTCGGATGATTAATACATAGATAGGACTTTTATGACTAGCACACGTTTTCTTTTGGATTCGCTACTCTAACTTTTCTATTCTGTAAAAAAATGTGTGTATCTGTTCCATAGTGAACGTGATCAGAGGGAAAATGGATGTCGTTCACCTTGTCGCTATTGTTTAGCTAAACTCTTTTGATTAATGTGTCTGAATACAAAGTCTTTCATCATCATCATCAGCCTATTATTATTAATGTTCCCACTGCTGGGACACAGGCCTCCTCTCTATGAGAAGGAATGAGCTATAATCCACCACGCGGGCCCAGTGCGGATTGGTAATTGGTGAACAAAGTCTTTAGAAGTTTAGATCTAAGGATATGGCATCAATGAATAAGTTCTAGGTTTAGGTCTTCTTATCATGCAGGTCAGATACTAACAGGATGGTACTCAGTATTTTAAGTTATAGGCAATGCAGTTTATAGTTAATTAAACAAAGCTATGACAAAAACTGTATTGGATTGGCTGCTTGTAAAGTAGAGCACATCTATACATGCCAAAATATAGCCATTCCTGGCGTAGACATGTAATGAATCAACAGAAACTATTGTTTGTGACTAACAAAGACGTCTCACAAACAATAGATGTGCAATTGAAATGCAAGTAGGCTAACCAACTCATATATTAGGTGTAACGCTGTCGGCATGTAGACAAGTGGACCGGTCTCTTTAACCTTGTTACTGTCAAGGATATCCACTCAAATGCTTCCTGCGATTCACTAAAACGACTGCAGTGAATCATGAGAGACGTGTGATCAAGTGTAATGTGAACCGAAATTACTACAGTTGAAATAAACGTTTTGTTATAGTGAAAATACCCAATTCTGAAGAATCGAAAACGATATCTTGAAGTGTATGAGTAATTGATTGCTTGACATTACTTTTATTTTATTTTGTGTTATGAATGGTGTAAAAAAAAAATAGTATTTTTGTGATCGATAAGACAATGGAGAAACAGGCCATGGCGAACGGATCTTCCTATCGTTTCGTGGACAAGTCCATAGTCATTGGTTCGGCATATGGCACAGGAAACAGAAACACGGCGGCGCCAAACGAGTGAGTTGTATAACCTTGGATTATATCTATTTACCAACTACAGTAAACAGCATGTAAAAGTATTATGGGACTGAAAATCAACCGTCAGGTTCTAATAATAAAAATATTCAGTGACTATGCGGTATTTAAAATTCTGTGGTATGATAAGTTTAAAAACATGTACGTATAAGAAAGTGTATGAATTTCATTGTGTTGAATTCGTAGTGACGCAGCGTCTCGTTTGCTTCATTGTTTGTATACATCTGAACTGTGTTATTGTTTAAAGAAAGTTATAAATTCATTGTTTCTCTGTATCGGTCAAGTTAATTTGTAGCATAACGTTAGAGGGGCCACAGAGTTCTCTGAGGCTCTTATCCAAAAACGGCATTCAGGCATTGGTTTCTGGTCAAAAATGATGGATTATTCGAATTTCGACGACATCGCCAGACAGTGCGTGACGAAACCAATCTTATCGTGGAATGCAATTAGCGGGTCTAGGCACATTCAACGAAATTGAGGCATAAATCAGTCAAAAGTCACTCCAAAACGTTATCATTGGAAATATCTAAACTAAAGTTGGTACACGTCAAGCTGTTCACCTCCAGTGGCTATGTCGAGAAATTCACTTTCAAATACTGGAAGCTGTGTAGGAGGTAGGGTTCCGATTACAACACCGACTCGTGTATTTGGCTCCATCCGGGAATTGACAGAGACAAAACACTTTATCGAAGATCTTCTGGAAAGTAACAGTTTCCTCAAAGAGTCGATAATTTTTTTGCATTTTGTGAAACACGAATTTGCTTATAGTTTGAAATATTAGTGACCAACTCCAGTAAGGGCAATGCATTCTAGTGTTTCTGTAAATCATCTTTGAAAATTGTTCTTGTCGTACGCAGTCCGAGCTATTACATGCCGGTGATTATCATTAGGGCGACTTCAAAATGCTTCCAAAATAATTTAGACAGCTTGAAGCGCACTATAAGAAGTCTACGATAGTATATTTCTGCTCCTAATTGAATTGGTCTCGAATCACTGGTCGAAAGTGCGGAATTATTGTGCACAAGTCTGTCTAGAGATTTATAGACATGTTTTGAGCTACACTACATAGCGAAGCAATTCATTTATCTGCAAGAAACCGTTGTTTCCGTGGTCTAACATGGGCTTTTGAACTTTGAACTTTTAATTGGCTTTTAATTGATCTTAGAACCTCGACTTTTCGAGTGGTGTGTACCGCTCTGTTCATGAATGAGCTAAAATATTACTGTGGAATCCAGTAATACAATTTCTTCTACAAAGGCTTTATCTGCTTACTTGACTTTTGGTCGGATTACTTGGGAAAGACCAATCCAGTTACATTGGCTTTGATTTTGCTTTTTGCCTCGATTTAGTAACCTTCAAATTTGAAAGGCGAAACTCGTGTGGGGTGGGTGTATGCTCTTTGACACACTAATTGGGTGTATTTGAATTGATCAATGAAGAAATCTTTAGCAATTGCTGTCCTCCATTTGATCACCAAAAGAACTGATAAGTATGGAAATATCAGGATAGTGAGAATCTTGATTACAGATAATTTCAGAGGATCGAGATATCGGGATTGCGCTACTTGAGGAAGTTTTGTTAAATCTTGCTACTCCAAAAGTTTGTTTTGCGCTTTGCGCTAATTAGATACGTAGGTATGGCTACTTAAACATTTTACACGTGTGCCAGTTCTTTTATTTCAAGGAAAGTGACGCGATAACATGGCTACAAGTTTTCGCTGTTCTGATAAAATAAACTGTATGACACGAATATTGATATCTACGAAAATTATCAAACGTTCTCGCGGTGTTGGCAAAACGCTGGAATTCCACTCGATGAGGTGCGTGATTCTGTTAGCCTGTAGGCGTGGAAGTCACAGATTTAAAACACTTTGCATTATGATAATGATTAAAATGGACATCAAACTGGAGCCAACAGCAGCGTTCCGTTCGCTCTGGATTATCGCCTGACTTGCAAGAAGTTTTTCACCTTGCGCGACACGTGTTCCTAAAATAACTAAATACGTTGCTGTAGCTGTTATGACTGGTGAAGTGGTGACCGCTCGATTTAGCTAAAAGTGCTAAAGTTTGTAACCATCCAGTTTTCAAACAAATATAATGCGTATTTATGTAAACAAGGCCGGTTAGTAGTTAGGTCATTTTTGGAAACCTATACCTATGGCTAAAGTAAATAACTATGTAAAATCAATATCCGTTTATATAGGAGAATACCAGTATTAACGAAAGAAGAAATCACAGAGGTATGCTATGCGTGTAAAGAGCGCCTATGTATAATTAATTTCACAACCTCATGTAAGGATAAATGACGCAATTTACCAGCTATGTAGGTACCACGCAAATCATAATATTCCGTCGCCGATTTATTTCTAACATAGTAACGCGATGTTTTCTACGTAGGTATAGTTGGAGATCAAAGTGACAATCTTCAAAATAGCACCTGGAATCTTGAATACTTGTTGTGATCTCTGTTTCGTATTGCTAAGCTTATGTTTTAAGTCAGTCAAGTTGAAAACAGATGTCACGTATAGGCATTATAGCAATCCTTATCACACTCTTCGTCTTTGGAGTGACGTAATTCTTATCTAGGTACTTGAGTCTGAAGAAACAACGGAGCGGATGTGAGGGTGGCGTGTTAGCGCTAGTTAGCTGACTAGTCACAATTAAATCTAACTGATAACTAGAAGAAGCGTAATCGTTACCCAGATTTGCTTCCTAAATGGAATTTAATGGAAATGAAAATGCGTGACGTGCAAATATTACCTATGACTTATTTAACATTGGCCAGTGTAAGTAGTCTTACACTGTTGATATTATTACCTATGACCACACAGCACACTATGACGAAGGTATTTTAGAGTTTTTACAGCTTTTTGTAGTTACGGTTAGGTACGTACGTTGCAAATATTTACGATATCGTTAAAGTCGCGGGAAACACCTGGATAAGAGACGCACCGGGAAGTGTGGCAGAAAAATGGGGAGGCCTATACCCAACAGTGGGTGATTCCGGGCTGATATGATGATGATGCAAATATTTATAATATTACATTTGTATCTATGATTTGTATTGTGTGTAAGTACAGATTTTTATCTAATAATGCTGTCAATTAGAGATGTGCCGACTAGTCGGTAAAGACGACTATCCGGCCACTATCGTAGTCTGCGACTATTCGTCGGTAAAGACGACTATCCGGCCACTATTGTAGTCGGCGACTATTTAGCAAAGACCACCGACTTTCCGGATTCATACTTTGTATTTCTCAATAAAATGTATGTAGGGGGAATTGGGCTGGTTGTCAAGTGCAATCATCTCACCTATCGCAATATTGATGTCTCTTGATCTTGAGTCTTCACGTGACCATTGTATAAGTATATCTATTGTTATACGATTCACAATAAATAAACAAATTATAGGCTAGGTACAAACGGTAAGATTTAGGTTTCATTAATATTTATGTCTTAATATCGTCGGTCCTTTAAACTAATAAATTATGGTGTAAGCTCATGTCGTAAAGATATCAGTTATATTGTTAAATATTAGGTATACTACTCTGTCAAGAAAGTACCGGGAAAAGATCAATAATACACAAAATGTCTGTTATTCATCCAAATTTATTTTATCACCTTCAAAGTATGCTCCTTTAGAAACGATACACTTGCGCCAACGAATAATCCATTCATCAAAACATTTTTTAAACGCTGCTTCCGGAATTGAGTTCAGTTCTCGCCGCGAATTCTCCTTTATGTCTTCTATCGATTGAAAACGGGTGCCACGAAGTGGTAATTTGACTTTAGGAAAAAGAAAAAAGTCAGCAGGAGCCATATCTGGTGAATATGGTGGTTGCTGGATGGTATTTGTTGAGTGTTTGGTAAAAATTCGTTCACAATGATAGCCTTGTGCGAAGGCGCATTGTCGTGGTGCAAAATCCAAGAATTTTCTTTCCACAAATCTGGCCTTTTTCGTCGAATTTGCTCTCTTAAACGCCGCATAACGCTCAAATAATATTCTTTATTTACCGTTTGACCTTCCGGCAAGATTGTCAATCACTATTTCCTTCACTTTTGCGATGTTAACTTCAGTTGCAGACGTTGACGGCCTACCAGAGCGAGGCAAATCTTCCATCACATCTCGACCGCTTTTTTCAGTGACTCCGAACACGAAATTCCATTGGCGATGCAAAATTTAAGACAAACTCTTTGTTCGATATTTTTGTCCATTATGAAATTCGCAATACACACTATATATGATATTACTAAAACCAGCACTGTATTTAATATAAATAACAGATGCAACTCAAACTCCGCGCCAAAATGGAAAACAGTTGTGCCAATCTAACAACTACAAAAAAACAAAAATTTGAATTTGGAACCATAAACAAATCATCCATTCCCGATACTTTTTTGACTGAATGTATGCCTGTAATGAAAAAAATGATTTGTTTATCACGATATTTTTGGTTACTTCGTTGCCGCTCGAGATATGTTGTTGTTCTTTTACCCGTTTTTACGAATACGTCAAAATAAACTAAACGACACTTATGTATCCCTGAATATTATTATTATTTGTTTTTTGGAATACTTATTTCATTTGCTGAGCCGAAAGTTGAAAATCAAACGGAGCGCTTTTATTTAGTGCTATTGGGCATAATATTTCAAACTTATTGTAGACTCTCCCGATCGTCACCAAGTTCCCCATCTTCTAACCTTAGCGCTTATCATTCAAAAGGCGTCCAATATCGATTCCTTCTTTGTTTTGAGGTATCCAGATGATTCAGCAAACAATTGAGGAGATGGCATTGAGGAGAGCCCTACTACACGAACAAAGAGCCAAGCTTCTTAATAATGCCTTCGTATTTAATTTGCCATAGATTAAGTACTCTTGATACACTAACTTCTTGCAATGAAGCTTCCAACCAGGAAAAAGGGCACTGTACCTATTTAGATATTGCGTGGAATCCTTAAAATATCGGAACTTATAACGCCATACCTATAAAATCTCGAGATGGAAGTCTAGAACTAAGTTTCTAACTTTTCAAGTTACATAGGTACTTATTTGTTTTCTGGCTGAATATAGGAACTATTTTAGATAGATGATGGTAGGTACTTCTTGTCAGTGAAAGAGTGTCAAGTTTAGTGAATTTATGACATTGACGCAGGTACTCAAAGAAATCGTGCAATTCTCAAAATCGTGAGGTACCTACTACACTCACTACACTTATGAATAGTCAAATCGCTTAAAAGGCAAACTAACCCATACCCAAAATAAAATTGTGAATTGAATTGTGTCTTCTACTAAAAATGGCCAGGTCCGAGGCGTATATGAGCATTCTTAATATACGTTGGCGTCATGTGGATAGACCAAGTCAATTGTAAGTTAAAAACTCACTATTTTAGGTATAGTATTGTAGCAACGTTGCGAGGGTTGGCTGGTGGAGAATACCTTGTTTATTTATTTGTGGCATTGAGTCAGTCCGCCTATCCAGTGGACCGCGAGCGGTAAAGATTTTAGCTAAAATTTGTAGATCGATAGTCTGATTATTGTACTGTATGAAGTTTAAATAAATAAATTGTACCAAAATGATACACCGGCACCGGCAATATTTCGTCAGCGAGCCAATAAGACCGCAGTAAAGCTGGCTATTAGATCGCGCATTTGATATACTTTTGTATTCATGGTTTAAATAAAAGTTTCCAAAAAAACCCAACCTCCTAACTTACGTGTTAAAATTTTTGTTCCCCATGTACAAGGGGCTCGACCAGGGTTGCCACCCGTACTCTAAAATAGAGTAGGTATTGTCCTCTTTTTCATGTTTCATGTAAGCGTACTTTACAATCTACGACACCAATAGAGTACGCTAAAATACTCTATTTAACGACTTACGTAAAACTGATTGTTACTGGCTCGTTACTGGTTATGAGTACATAAGAGATTAAATAAAGTGGTATCCACGCACAGCCACAAAAATTGGCGTTTGATAATATTGACCGTTTCTGAACGTTTCACTGAGAGAGTATTTTCCTCGTGAAAATAAAGTGGAGAGGCGAAAGGAATAGAGCTGCCCTAAATTGAATAAAAAACGAATTGATTATTTTAATTGCAAAGAGGCTGTAAATATCTTCAAGAAAGACAAATATTTGTTAAATGTCGCTAAGAGAGATTTTTTTTTTTTTTTATCTATTCTAAAAAATAATACTTTATTCGTCCTGAAAAAAGGTGGCAACCCTAGGCTCAACCATTTGCAGGTTCGAAGTAAACGAAACGTAAATTATCTTAGGGTTAACTTGTATGAGCTTTCGATTATGTAGGTTAATCATGTAACTTAGTTACCAAGGCTACCACTTAGGTAAAATCTGGCTTGAATGGCGTAAGCAGGTCGCGATTGTGAGCAAGAAAGTCACCGGTACGTTACGGTCGCTCTATCGGTTGAAAAATATTATCCCGTCCCACATAAAGGTAATGCTGGTTCAGTCCCTTATTTTCCCCATACTTGACCATGGTGATGTGTGTTACTATGACCTGAATGCAGATCTCCTCAATAAACTTGACTGACTTCTAAATAACTGCCTTCGATTCGTTTTTAATCTCCGTAAGTATGACCATGTGTCTGCACATCGGTCACGCTTAAAATGGTTACCCATCAGACAGCGCAGAGCGTTAAGGGCGTTGACAACGTTCCCTTCTTGATAACCAAACAATCCAATATTTATGCTCTGCGCACAGCAAGAATCTTCGTTCTTCCAATAATCATCTTCTACGATGTCCTACTCACCGCTCTGGTTTTCTTAAATCTTCTTATCCTGTCCAGGCGGTTTTCCTTTGGAATGCACTCCCTCTGAATATCAGGATGGCAACCAGTCGGCTCATATTTAAAGTAAAAGCTCGCGAACACCTACTTAAGAAGTTTGCAGACTTGTCCCATAATTAATTAGTAGTTTTTCATCATCGTTGTATTTTAATCTCTCTTGACTTTGTATATTTTGTTTGTATGTATGTATATATGTATTTATTGTTTTATTTTACTATCTATATATATCTAAATATTGCTTTTTTCTTGGAATTTTTCTGTACCTACTGTTTTGTCTCTACATCACCCTAAGGTAGACTGGTAGAAAATGCCCAAGGCATTAAGTCCGCCTTTGTACATTATGTGCATAAAGTTTTAATAAATAAATAAAATCTACAAATGAAGTGAGGGTAGGAGGACGAGAGGGTGGGTACTGTATATACTGAGCTTCAAGATGACTGTATTTTTTTTTTTTAAAGTAATGTTCACTATTTCTTTGTTTCAGAATCTTTGTCAACAGATCTCTGCATTTAGAAAATGTTAAGTTTTATGGCTTTGATATGGACTACACCTTGGCTGGTATGTTTTAAATATAACAGATTTTCTACGCGGTGTCTAGAACGCACGACTGTCTCTCTTGAACCTTAGCTCCTGTTACCCCACACCATTGGGCGAGTATTGTTACTTGTTAAAGTAATAAAATATTAATTAAAAAACCTTATTAAAAATAATATTTTATAAAAATGCATTGAAAAGAAGAAAATAAACCTTTTAGTAAATCAAAACGAAAAGCTTTCATAAATGGTAAAGGAAAAGAAAAACTACACGCGACAAGCTTATAAGAAAGCTTTTCGTTTTCTAGCAAGCTTTAAGTTTGGTCTGTCATAAAAATGTATTGTCACCCAGAACCAAAGGTGTGTGCAAAATTTCAGCTCAATTGGTTGGGGGGAACTGGTCTGAAATTGAGTTCTAAGATTTGTCTAACTAACTGACACGGCAAGTTGATTAAAAGCTTTGAAAAACACGGCTTGGCTACGCTAGGAATGTATAAAACATAGTTTCATATTTTTCGTAACGATACGACGACATAGCTATGTGTATCTCATATCCTAATGTAAAACTAAGGCTCTTATATTTGGTATTTGGACTCGTAAACTCGTCACTCACCTTACTCGGCTCACTCGGGTCCCCGACAGTCGTCTCTCCGTGTAGTTTAGAGAATAGTCATCAATCCACGAAATATAATATTGTTAGGTACACTCGATTTTTACTCCATGCTAACCAACATTTTTATTTTCAGAATACAAATCGCCGCAATATGAAACTTTAGGATTTAATTTAACCAAAGAGAGATTAGTGAGCAAAGGTTACCCAAAGGAAATTATGGAATTTGAATACGACCCTTCGTTTCCAGTAAGGTGTGTATTACCTAAGTTTTTATATAGCATAATAGGCGAGACGACAAAAAAATCTAATTAGTCCGTCAGTTAGATTATCAAAAAATATTTGACTCGTGTTTTTTCTTTTGTTATGTAAACCAAAATAGACGAAGATATGACGCTTTTAAAATTCTCAATAGGTACGTCACGCCTAGGTATAATTTTTAGCTAGTTCTGACGTCACAAGCCCCTACTCCCGAGTTTTGATGCGTTTTATCTTTGTCAATATTCATTGATTTACAAAAACAAAAAATACGTGTCCATAAATTTCCAATACTCTAACTGACGGACTAAATAGATTTGCAATTTTTTGATACTGTCGTCATGCCTATTGAATATGGCATAGACTGGGCTGCTAAATCGAATTTATATTTTGCCTTCGGACTGCACCAAATCCTGCCGAAACACGAACACAAACATGGCAGAATAAGAGAAATATTGATACGCCAGTACCATAATTACGCAAATAAATTATTTTTAATTTTGTGCTTTGCTAACGGCAAATATAATATATCTTTTACAAGGTTTTAAATCTTTTTTTTTACTTTTCAGAGGTCTATGGTTCGACACACTATACGGTAATTTGCTCAAGGTTGATGCCTATGGTAATATTTTAGTATGCGTCCATGGATTTGAATTCCTGAAGCAGTAAGTATACATTTTAAATTATAATCATCTAAGTTGGGTTGTTATAGACTGTCTTAAGCGGTCACAACTTTAAAGATTTTAGCACTATGTGAAAATTATGTAAAAGAATATGTTTAGAGTGGCAGGGTCATCATTCTGTTTTTATTTTTTTATTGTCGGTGAAAAATTTCTACTCGAGGAGGTTTAGGATGGGCTGCGGGACTGTGCGAAAGAGATACCGTGCCCCCGGAACACAAAGGGCGATGTAGGAACATGGATGATGTAACCAAGGTTTTGTAAAAATAAAAAAATATTCTGATTTAAAAGAGTGTCCATGGAGTTTCTTGCCCCTTCTTCTCCATAGAGATCTAAGCTAGGGAATGGGAAACTACAGTACTTTCACAGTTTTTATGTCTTGTGACTGGGCCTGTATATAGCTACATAAAATTTTCATCTTTGTTTCGACGATTCAAAAGTGCCTGTAACTGGCCTACTTGAAATAAATGCTTTGATTTTGATGGGTTTTAGTCAGTAAAAGTCTGACACTCCCACCTGCTCCGCCCAGAGCGGGAGGAGTCATTTGATAATTCCAGCCCGTATTTGACGATCACTTTGCCATAATTATGTCAGTATCAGTTAGTAAGTCTATTATTTATGACGTAAGTTACCTAGTTGTGAATGCGACCTTCCAGTATTGAACTGACTTGATAGTCCGAAAGAGATTATATTTCCAAATTTTAATCGCACGACATACCTGTTCGGTAAAATTTGTAAGAATAAGTATTCTAACTAGTCAGTCATATTGTTCAAAAGACAGTAGGAAACTGCATACATACACAAAGTATAATAAACATATTCCAGAACCTGCTAGAGACAGTTTTGGAGAAAATGTTTGTAATTTATTTGTTTGTTTCAGTTCACAAGTATACGAATTGTACCCGAATAAATTCTTAACATTAGATGAGTCAAGAGTGTATGTCCTGAACACGTTATTCAACTTGCCAGAAACGTATCTAATAGCTTGTCTGATAGATTTCTTCACTAATTCACCGCAATACCAGAGGTAAGCTATGAGCTAGTGACGCTTTTAGGGTCACTTGTTAAACTGAATTAATCGACAGTATCCATAAATAAAACAGGTGCAAATTGGCATACATTAGAACATTTTTTGATTCTATTGTTGGTTGACGATTCGCTGAACGAATTCTATTTATTATAATTGTGTTATTATTCAACTAATGCGGCTATAACTCAGTAATAGCTCTCCGCCTGTAAGCGAATGGGCCAATAACTGTCACTCAACAAGTCATCGCACATGTTTCGCATTACGTAATTCGTACTTCAATCGTCGACCTACAAATGCCTAGTGCAGTACTCTTATATGGCCAGCCTACTTTATTTAAGAAGAAAACCACTGTAAGCGTTCATGCTCGGACATTACCAAACGCCTTCCGTAAATAAAAATCTTCCGCAGAACAAACTATGGGGTTCGATGTGGCGATCTCGCTATGTCATTCAAATCGATCTTCCAAGACGTAAGAAATGCGGTCGACTACATCCATATTCATGGCGACCTTAAGGACAAGACTACGGAGAATATGGAATTATATTTGAAGAAAGACGATAGACTGCCAATGTTCTTGTCGAGGATAAAAGCAAGCGGTGCCAAGATCTTTATACTAACGAATAGTGAATACAATTTCACCGATAGAGTTATGGAGTACCTATTCGATTTTCCGTACGGCGCAAAGGTAAATATAACTTCAATCAAATAGCCTTATTTGCATAGTTATAGCTGCATTATATCACGTTTGAACATAGAAGTGATTGATCACATATCGTGAGTTAAAACAGCTGTCACTTAATCGGTTATCGTCAGGCGACTCCGTCCGACACTTTGACCGATAATATATCGTATTTATAATTCGGTTACCTACTTACTTATAATGTTGTAAATATTGTTCTGAAGATCCATCTTTATCGAGAGATGTTTCTTAACTTCAAGGTTATCAGTTCATAACACTATTAGTGTAAGAATGATATCTACAGGCTGACTTTTTATTCTTTGGCAATCTTTCTTGGGGTGAAAGGACGTATCAAGCAACTTCTACCTTGGGCGAACTCTGAAATATCGAAATTGGTTCCATACAAAAATGCAAAGCTTTCCCTTTGAAATTAATGAAACAGATGAGTTTAATTGCTACTGATGTTTTTTTTCTCCATTTACTGATGTTAGCCTTTTAAATTTCTTTGCAATTTGCCCTCTTCTAGCAACCATTTACGAGTCTCTGTTTCGGTTACGACACTGTTTAACTGACTGACTGACTGTACTATTTAATGAATTGCTATGACTAATAATTAATACTCCATATTATTCTTTATAGCCTGGCGAGCCTCACAGGAACTGGAAGACTTACTTCGATTGGATCGTAGTAGACGCCAAGAAGCCATTGTTCTTCGGCGAAGGTACCACGTTACGACAGGTAGACACTAAGACGGGGGCCCTGAAGATGGGCCACTATGTCGGCTCATTGCACGAGGAACTCGTTTATTCTGGAGGTAAGTCAATATCGCCATAGAAAACGAAATAATCTTCCAGACCATTATCGGTCATGGCGGCCAATCTCAAAGCGGACAAACCATCAACACTCACGTCGTAGTCTGACGTTACGGTAATCTGACACTAACGGAGAGAGATCAGGCGCTGGAACAACGGCTAAAATCCAATATATGATTGAATGGGAGAACGGAATAAATAACTAATAAATATCACTGACATTACACACAGCGCCATCTAGTGCCACACTAAGCAACGACGCTTGTGTAGTAGAAACCATATAGTTGATATACTACATGATACTTTTTGTTTGTAAATACATATTAAACATCCATGACTCGAAAACTAATGTCCATGCTCATCACACAAACATTTGCTCCTACTAGGATTCGAACCCGTGACCCTAAGAACGTAAGGCAGCCTCGTCGTCCAAAATAAATAAATGTCGAAAGCGTTTTCTGTACCTTTACAAAATACCATGAGTGCGTCTTTGAATGTAAACAATTCCAGTTTCCTCCTATTATATTCTGCCATCAAGATATTGTAAATGTCTGATAAGTGCTTACAATAAAAGCCTGATGCCTACATCGAACAATGTTGTACTTCTTAGAAGTTACAATGATTTCATCGCCGGTCCTGATATGTATTACTAATTAAAATACCTTATAGTACTTAACTGATAATTTTCCATGTCGTGTCGTGTCCAAACAGCAATGATACTATCTATATTTAATTTTTATTATTAGCTATTGATTAGCCTATTCAGTCTTCATAGGATTAAATATTATGGATATTGAAGATATTCGTGTTTTAACAAGACGAAATAGGACGAATACATTATAGATAAGGATGCCAATTAAATGGTACTTATTACGCATACAGATAAAGTGGTATCATATTATCTAATATCGTTGCAAATAAGTACCTTGTATGTACTTACCTTTATCATATAAAGATATTATGTAAATGTACCTTGAATTTATTATTCGTGTAAGTTGTAATTTGAAAGTGGGCCTGGTGACAGACAAGTTGTGTGGGAATTGGAATTGGTATGTGATGCGGAGTAATGAGGACAATGTCATGAGCAAGGTTTTAAGTATGAATGTGGATGCCTATAAGAGTGGGGGAAGACCAAATAAACGATGCATGGACTCCTGACTTTATGGCTAGAAAGGGAGTGAGACTGTGACTGCTGGCTACTACGGTGACGAGTAATAGAGAAGTATGAAAGAAGAATGCTACGCTGACCCCAAATAAATTAAGATAAGGGCGGGAAAATGGCGAAGTCGCGTCTTGTGTGTTGACACGACCGTGCAACAATGCTTGAGAACCAGATAATATTATCTTAATTGGAATGCTATATTAAGCATTGCCACTCAACTTACTGATAATAACTGACTGAAGATTTGCTATCACGTTTATTGTCATATGCTGATGGAAGTATTTAGTGGAACAATACGACAGTCATGTCTTTAGGCGGTGGTAAACCTGCTGCTGAGCGTTAACTGAATTTTATAAATATTGACAACTGGTAAACCATGTCATGGCGAATAGAGACAAAAGTCTGTGCTTTCGCTGGGACTTGTGACTTTTTTATCACTTTATTGTCGGGCAATGAAGGCTCACAAAACACAAAAAATCCTAGCCAAGTCAGACTAGATAGTTGCCTGCTAATGCAGATATCTAAATAGTCTTCCATGTAGACCTAATCCTGAAAAAATGCCAAAGTTTTTGTGTGCTGCGTTCACCAACATTGTTCTTTTAAAAACTCCTTCTTAAATCAACATAGGTGTCATTCAATAACAATCAGAACACAACAGAGCATGATGAAAGACATCAGTCCATGAGATGGTTAGTAACCCCAATCGTTATCGTTCGCATTATGTAACAAACGATGATTTCACTGCAAACTATTTATGCAAAGTGGTTATCAATGTGAATATTTTCTGTATAATTTATAGCGGAAGATTAAAGATTAAAACTCAAAACAATTAAACTGAAGGAAAATATGTAAATTAAAATGTAGATGCCCTTGTAACACTGAGTCAAGAGCCGTGATGATTACTAGAATGCAATATAAAAGAATTACCATATTGTTCTAGGTTCCTGCGACGTGTTTACCGACATGATCGGAGCGAAGGGAAAAGACGTGTTGTACGTCGGAGATCACATATTCGGTGACATCCTCAAGTCGAAGAAAATTGGAGGTTGGCGTACCTTTCTTATAGTTCCAGAATTAGTTCAAGAGCTGCATGTGTGGACCGACAAATGTCAGCTGTTTGAGCAACTGCAAGACCTTGACGTGGAACTAGGACATATGTACAAGTATGTATACCTTATTATACTTGTCAACGGTTTTAGCGAACGCTGTTAATCTATTCTGTCATAAAGTAATGACTGTGTTTAACCGACAATCCATAAAAAATATTTTGAAATATTACGATGTTTTTTTTATCGCGTTTCCATGTCGATTGATAAACAGCTCATTTCGTTACCTATATAATATTGACACAGGATTTCATAATCTCTTAAAATAAGCTCGAAACAATTTATATTTTTTAAATGTCTGTGAACTTTGAATACTATGTATAACTGTATTGCAGAGATTTGGACTCGAGCACAAAGGAAAAGCCCGATATATCGAAGCTGCGCATGTCGATCCGCGACGTGACGCACAAAATGGACCTGGCGTACGGCATGCTCGGATCTCTGTTCCGCTCCGGATCCAGACAGACGTTCTTCTCGTCACAGGTGCGATATATTTATACTTTAAAACATCGTTATATACCATCTGTCATGCCTGCACTAACTATGCAGCTGAATACCAGTATTTAACATAGAAAGACTGACTGTCTGACCTGTTTTTGATTAATAAACTTAACTCTAATAACTTCAAAACCCAGTTATTGAGCATAAAAAACATAATTACATTACATCCTATTAAGGAATCCATTTTAAGCTATTACTTCGGACAGGGACATAATTATTTTTTTGGCAGCCTCTTGGCCAATATAAGACACATCGCAGTGTGGTCTTAATCAGTAAGACACTGAAGGATTTCTCCATAGTTAAATGGAAAGGACATCCAGTACAAAATCCACATGAAATAAGACATTAAATTTTAAAAGTCGGTTTTCAGATAATTTGTGCTTTGATCTCAAATGATTCAACGACGTGGGATTGCTATGCAGTGTATAAATATTCACATCATATTAATAGATTTGTTTGGCGACATATTTACATTGTAAACAAAATTCCTTGTAAAAGTCGTTAGCATCAACGTGAGGTCAATGTCGGAAGTGTGTTATGGCTATTTAATGAGCAAAATATTCGGGTTGTATAAACTAACTACTATTTGTTTTTAGCTAATCTATGTGTTCACAGTTATCTTGCAAATGAATTCACACGAAAGCGACAGGAAGTTAGGGTCCCTTATGGCTATAAGTTATAAGGACATCATTGTAATTTGCTTATGGTGTTTTATCACTGTCACTGTTTGTTCTTACAGTAGTGTTCGGTACGTTACACATCTATACTAATATTATAAAGCCGGAAGAGTTTGTTTGGTTGAACGTGCATATCTCAGGAACTCCTGTTCGAATTTAAAAATTCTTTTAGTTTTGCATAGCCCATTGATTATTGAGGAAGGCTATAGGTTATACAGGGTGTAAACAGACTCTTCACGAAGCCGTCAACCAAGCATCAAACCAAGTAACCCTGTGCAAAAATGTTTGCTGGGAAATTAAATTTTTTTTGGGGGTGGAAAATCATTTTTTCTGCAGGAAACAATGTAACGCACTTAAAACATTGTGCTGATCGATGGATTGAATAGTACGGGGGTTGTGAAGGTGTTTAAAGTAAAAATCTAACATTAAAAACATGTATTTAAAAAAAACTTGTGAAAAAGTTGGAACTTTGAACCCCAATATCTCCGTAACTAGAGGTTCCCAGGATTACCTGGGAACGGGGGATCAGTTTTTTGTTGTAGACATTAGTCTAGAACAAAAACCTGATCGCAATGACGGGGAAAACAAGTGCCTTTTGGCTCCGTTAGTCTTTTTATACCCGTTATAAACAGCATTACAGCATCAATGAAAAATGTTGCAAATAAGGGGAATAGTATTTTATAATAATTTCACGCGGCTGATGGTTGCGGGAAACAGCTATTAACGAATAAATAAACATTAAATAACTTCTTGTATACTGACAAAACATTGTCACTTGTAATGTTTGGCGAGAATTACTAACAATGCCAGAAAAAGAAACAATTTAGGTCACTAGAATTTAGTTGAAACATGAGTCGAACCTGGTGCCAAAACAATAGTGTCTTTCTTCAAATCTTATAATGTTATCGTATCTCCGGGGCTGCGGGACTGTTCGAAAGAGAAACCGTGGCCCCGGAACACAAAGGGCGATGAAGGAACATGGTTGGGTTTTAGTCAGTAAAAGTCTGACACTCCCTCCTGGTCAAAAGGGGTTACCGTATCGTAATTGATTACTCAAATGTTGTCCATGTTATAGCTACAATGAACTGTTATATTTTCAACTAACATGAAATGGGAGTGCGTTTGATGGTTCCTTTCATCTTGCAGCTACGGAGTAATAGTGCGAACTGATTGTTTGCATACAGATCATTTACGGCTTGAAAAGTGACATCTAGGCTACTTTTTTACCCGACTGCGCCAGAAGGAGGGTTATGTTTTTAGAGAGTATGTATGTATGTATAATTGTTTGGCACGCTCTGTGGCCTGAACGGCTCGATGGATTTTAGCTTGAGAGGTGTCGTTAGTGGTATTTACTGTGAGATTGACACTGGATATATCAAAATAAAAAACAAAATGGCGGATCTTTTGCGCCAAATTCAAATGTTTGGCACGCTCTGCAGACTGAACGGCTCGATGGATTTTAGCTTGAGAGTTGTCGTTAGATTTGTATTTACTGTGAAAGTGACACTGGGTATATCAAAATAAAAAATAAAAAAAATACTTAACGGATTTTTGGCGCCAAATTCAAATGTTTGGCGCATAAAGGGCTCATCATGAGGAGTTTAAAATGGTATATCTAAGTAACTAACCCCCGCATACTGAAACGTCACTCAAAAATTAAGGGCTGCTTAAAATTTGAGTAGCTCCTAAACTTTAAATTTCGTATGGCCAAACGTCACTTTTGAGTATCTGTTAAATATAATTCCTACTTAAATTTTGAGTGACATTTCAGTATTCGGGGGTAAAAAGTGTAAAATAAAAAAATAATTAAAAAAAAACCCGACTGCATAAAAAATAACAAAATACCCAACTGCATAAAAAATAAAATAAGTAATAACTTTACGTCGGGACCCATATTGGATGTAATGATTTTAGTCTAGATTATTTAATGGGTCCCGACTGTTGCAGTCAATATGTCCTGTTTCCTGAACTTGTTTTTTTCTTTTCAGTTTTTATTTAAAGTTATTAGATATTTTTTACGCAGTCGGATCTTTAATTTTTTTTTTTTACAAGGTGCAATGTCCCACAATAAATAATAGCCGCGGGCAAAAGCTATTTGGCAAGGCATAATCAGCCTATAATATTCCCACTGCTGGGACACAGGCCTCCTTTCTGTGAGTGGGAGTGGGCCATAATGGCCACCTTATCGGTTTGGTAGAACTTATTTTCTTGGACATGCCAGTTCCATTAAGATGTTTTTCTTCACCGTTTTGGGAGTAGTGATGATGTAATAATACAAAGCCTGCCTGGGTTCGAACCCCAAGTCAGGACTGTTACCACTGAGCCACCACAGCTTTCTCTGTTACACAGCTATTTTACAATATTCTAATATATTATATAAATCTAATTTCAGGTGGTGAGGTACGCAGACCTGTACGCGGCGTCGTTCCTGAATCTGATGTACTATCCCTTCTGCTACATGTTCCGCGCGCCCGCCATGCTCATGCCGCACGAGTCGACGGTGGCGCACGAGCAGCGGTTCACCTTCGACCAGCCTACAATCGACAGGTTAGCTAACATTCTACATAACACGCCTATTTCTCCGTAGGGTAGGCGACCTCGACATCGACATCAACCGAGCATAAATCCGGTCTCCGGGCTGCTACTGAAAAATTCCTGATGGAAAAAGTGAATAACACTTTACCCGACCCGTGAATTGAACTCAGTATCACATGCTAAACACTTAGCGCCTACTAGACCAACGAAGTCGTCAGCTTACATTATTATATTTGTTAGTAGTATGCGCTGCTGTGTACTGTTCAAACCTATAACTAGTATAATAGTCGAGTTCTGCTCTCTGTGGAGGAGTTCGATGAATGTCGTCAATTAGTCCACAGTCACACAGCCTGAAGCTTGCGCAACTACCTGCCTTGTGGTGTACACGGCTTTATATTAGATTACAATATATTCAGACTAATTGCTGTATTAGTCCAGCTCAACCATGTATCGTGCCTTTATCGATGTAGTTACAAACGTATTACGATGCAAAAAAGCGAAACAGTATTTGTGACACATAATATTTCATAAAATGTACATTCTTTCGCTAATGAGGTTACTAACAGAGGAGTGACCTCATAACCGAAAGAATATAGTTGTCAAGTACTCAGTATGTTATATTTAGAAATACTTCGCATGCATAAGCTTAACTCAAGCATACTGATGATCGGTGGCCTCGAAAGGCGAGTAGTTGGCACTGTTGTACATTTATCTGTTTCCATTTTATTGAATCATAGCACCCATTTAAACGGGAATTCTGTATATTTTATTCTTTAAATTAAAACCATATCAACAATCCAGAATTGCCTTGTAAGAAAATTTGAATTTCGCCTTTCCCTTAGGCTCCTTTCACTTTTGCGAAGAGTCGAAGCGAAGCAATCCGTCAAAATAAACAAGAGACGTCGCGAGGACGCGCGCTTTGTTGCGAACGGGCGCGGTACCGCGCGAATGCGCTCGTCTTCGCGCGTCCGGATCATAGTGGTGGAGCTGGTGAAATGAAACAGACTATTGACCGTAGCACAAGAAAGTCGCCTATAGTGAATAAACGATGGTCGACATGGGCCTTATTATGCCCTATTGAATTGCCCTTAAATTGGAAGCTGTACAGGAAAATATATGAGAAGAAAAAGAAAACAGCTTCTGACGTTCTCGAGCAGTACAGAAATTGGTCAACTCGTAGCGAATTTGTACTGAAATGTAGTTAATTAATTGACATAATAAAATGCTACGTGGAGATGACAATACGATAATAAATTAAACTTCGTATAGCTTGACATTCCTAGTCTGCTATTCTGCATACAAAAAAACCAAACCAATTTATTATTCAGTAGTTAAGTCACAGGACATTATTTTTCATTTGTATATTGTAGCATTTCTACATAATATCTAATATCTGTTATCTGTTACTAGGCTAACACCAACAGGTTAACAATTCCCGTATCGTTATTAAGATAAAACACAAAATGTTGCCAACTCACAACAACAAACCTTTGCCAAATTCGTTCTTTTATATTTACCCTTATGTGAATTAGTGAAAATTACACCTGATCCAATTAGTGAACCAATATTTATTACTGGTGTTCTTTTTCGTTTACAGAAAAAAAACACCTAGTTTTATGATGGAAAAATGTTTTTTTTTTCATGTTAGGATTTATTTGATAGATTATATTCCTATGAACTACACTTGCGGACAAATAAATTAGATCAGTGCGAAAAACTAAGTAATGATAGCCTAGTGGTGTGACCGTCGGACTGCCAAGTCACAGGTCTCGAGTACGAACCCAAGGCACGCACCTCTGATTTTTCGGATTCATGTGCGTATTGTATAATTATGACTTGCTTCGGTGAAGGAAAACATCGTGAGGAAACCAGCATGCCTGAGAGATATTTCTCAACGGCATGTTAAGGCAAGTCAGAGGCCCATGGGCGGTTTAAAAACTCTGACACCAGGTTAGGCACTAACCACACGGTAAAGAAAGTGCGAAAAACTAAAATTACTCTTATAATAATAGAGCTAGCGGCATGAATGAAACTGCCGCATGCCGCCGCCTCGCCTTCCGCTTATCTCGTCTCTACAGGTCTCCCGAAGTTGATTTGTTACTTCCAACTGCCGTGAGGTGCCGATTTCGGAGCATGGTCGTAATAACAATCAATCAATTCTCTCGAGCCGTAGTACATCGGTCTGCCGGTTCCTGATTTTCTCTGCCCAGATTCTCGGAAACGTTGGACGACTCGCTGCACTGTAGAAAGTGACACGCCTATTGTTCTTGCTGTACTTCGCTGACTTCTGACTTCTCGTAACATAGTGACGATCCGTGTACATTCATCACCGGATTTTCGTCACCGATCCTTATTATTTGAGTGTAGTAATGCTAGTGTTTTCATTTATTGTCGTATCGTCGCGTCGTCTCCACCTTGTATGAATATTAAATGGTTTTCAGTATCGCTGCTATATGCGTTAGTGTAGAGGTCTTCAGAACTGTCATATATGTTCACTGTATATTATGTTGCACCTTGTATATGTATTTTAGTATGAGTTTTTTTTAAACATTCTTTGCCGTTACTGCAGTAATGATTAATTGTACGTTATTTGTATGACTCATGTCATGTGTGTCTAAGTAAGCACATTACAAATAAATAAATGATTTCATGTTATAATTCAATTTATAGAATCCTTCTCCAGGTAATTGATATATGAAACAGTTTACTACCCGCCACAATATCAATTCAAAACATTTATTAATTGTTTGCAATGCAACTGATATACATTTTAGCCCTAATGAAGTGTAGTTCTTTTGAAATTTTCTAGATAACGCCAGTATAAATAATAGCGAAGATCAGTGGCGTGCAGCGGTATTCCACGAAGGGTAGGCCACGAAATAATGATAGCAAAAAAAATTTCGTCTGCGCCATCTTGATTTTCGAAAACGACACCCATGAAGAAAAAACCAAAAATTTTCGTCGGCGCCTTTTTGGATTTTCATTTTGACCTCATTTTCATTATCAGCGACCCCAAAAACCTCAAAAACGACACCCATGAAGAAAAAACTGAAAATTATCATCGGCGCCATCTTGGATTTTCATTTTGACCTCATTTTCATCATCAGCGACCACAAAAACCACGAAAATGACACCCATGAAGAAAAAACTGAAAATTTTCGTCGGCGCCATCTTGGATTTTCATTTTGACCTCATTTTCATCATCAGCGACCACAAAAACCACGAAAATGACACCCATGAAGAAAAAGCTGAAAATTTTCGTTGGCACCATCTTGGATTTTCATTTTGACTTAATTTTCATCATCAGCGACCCCAAAAACCTCGAAAACGACACCCATGAAGAAAAAACTGAAAATTTTCATCGGCGCCATCTTGGATTTTCATTTTGACCTCATTTTCATCATCAGCGACCACAAAAACCACGAAAATGACACGCATGAAGAAAAAACTGAAAATTTTCATCGGCGCCATCTTAGATTTTCTTTTTGACCTCATTTTCATCATCAGCGACCACAAAAACCACAAAAATGACACCCATGATGAAAAAACTGAAAATTTTCGTTGGCGCCATCTTGGATTTTCATTTTGACCTCATTTTCATTATCAGCTACCCCAAAAACCTCGAAAACGACACCCATGAAGAAAAAACTGAAAATTTTCATCAGCGCCATTTTGGATTTTCATTTTGACCTCATTTTCATCATCAGCGGCCACAAAAACCACGAAAATGACACCCATGAAAAAAAAACTGAAAATTTTCATCGGCGCCATCTTGGATTTTCATTTTGACCTCATTTTCATTATAACCAACTCAAAAACCACGAAAACGACACCCATGAAGAAAAATATAATATCAATAATATTATTAATTATTATAATAATAATACGCGCCAATAACCCCCAGGAATTATTATTTTAATCAACATACACCCAGCACTGGCCTGCAAATTGCAAAAAACCTAAGGAAATTTAAATTACGCGGGCTAAAGAACATTCACCTTGAATCCTGGCCTTGTGTTGTAGCAGCCAATCATAGCCCAGCTACACTCGCAGGAGTTACCGCCCAAAAATGGCTGCAATCTATACATGTGTGCAGTTCATACACACGAAAATATGCACCAATTTGCCGCTGTGTGCGTAAATTTATCAATGGGTTGAAGACCAGCAGACTATTTGCCTATAAGATGCGTCCGGCGGGTGAGCGTCGAGCTTCGTAGCAACTTCCAGTACAGTGTTGGTTACGTAACACGGGCGCGAAATATTGCTCTAAGTATTCGAACAGGAGTTTGAACTTTTTTTAATATTTTGTACAAAGTGTTATTTTATTACATAGTTCATTAGTTATAATAATTGCCCCAGTTGGTAGGGTAGGCTTCGTCTAATTGCCTCTTCGTAGCGCACGCCCATGGCGAAGATTATTCAACATTATAAGCGTTTATTGGTAGGTGTCTATACATATTTCGTATATAATAAAAATCCAAAAAAATATGCCCACCTGTGTCAGAAAAAGGGTCCAAGCTACGGGTCAGGGTTCTAGAGAGAGGAACCTCCTAGCAATGCGCGCCGTGACAGGAAGTACCGCTTTCTGAATCAGGTCATCAATCAAATCCCCTCAACTGCCGAACAAGAGCCTCCTCACGTGTTGGTCTCTTGGCAATGGCTGACATAACTATCGGCACAATGATCGCTGAGTTCACATCTCACATGTCGACAACCTCACGAGCCAAGTCAAGATACTTGATTTGTTTATTTTTCTCGGTTTTCACGAGGTTCTCGTCATGCGGGACCGTTAAAGTCAACTATCATTACGCGCCACTCTAATCGATCTACCAATATATGCGGCTTATTGGCTACAATAGTCTTGCCAATAATGATAGATCGCTCCCAGTACAATGTGAAATTGCCGTTTTCGAGATGCCGGGCACAACCCACTTCCGATTTCACAAGGCTGTATTTTAGAGCAAGTTGCTGATTCTGGTTAGAAGGTTGCGTCTATGCAAGTGCTCAGTAATATAGCTATTGTTACGAATTGATTTGCCCGGATGGTGGTATGCCTGGCATGTCAACCGTGTCGTCCTTCCCAATAAATATACGGTAGTTATTTGTCATCATATCTTCATCATTTATTATTGTTCATTTTTATAGTTTTGCTGTATTTTATGTGTTGTTATTAAATACTTGAAATCAACCGAAGTTTTATTGGGCCTCAAAGGGGTTTGAAATTTTTGGCCGGATTAACTTCCGCCATTTTGTTTTTTTTTCAAAGTAGCGGCCACGCATAGGACCTATATTAATCGATAGCTGGTATCGATACAAACAAGTTTTGTATGAGGCAAAAGTTCTAAAGTGTCACGTTTCCGAGATATGAGCTATCAAAGTTAAAGTGCATTTACTGATGGCATCTTCAATACAACTTTGATTTGATCAGACACGCATAAAACGTGTATCAATCGATAGCTGGCATCAATACAAACAAGTTTTGTCTGATCAAATCATAGTTGTGCTGAAGGTGTCATCAGTGAATGGACTTTAACTTTGGTAGCTCATATCTCAGAAACGTGACACTTTAGAACGTTTTGTTTCATAGAAAACTTGTTTGTATTGACGCCAGCTATCGATTTATGCACGTTTTATGCGTGTCTGATCATATCAAAGTTGTGCTGAAGATGCCATCAGTGAATGTACTAACTTTGATAGCTCAAATATGTCGGAAACGTGACACTTAAGAACATTTTGCCTTGTACAAAACCTGTTTGTATTGATACCAGCTATCGATTAATATAGGTATTATGCGTGGCCGCTACTTTGAAAAAAAATCAAAATGGCGGAAGTTATCCGACCACGCTTCATACAAAAATCTTCCAAGCCCTTCCAACATCGGGCTGAGCAACGTTACTTGTAGAAGGTCATACTATTCAGTGGGAATACTTGCCGCGACGTTTCGCTTCGCCTCTGCGCCAATGTTAATTGAGTTTTGAGTCTATCAACACTAAAAACTTCGGCGTCTTTTATTATATATTACATACTCTGCAAAAATTTGTTGTTTGTTCATCTTGTAGTCAGAAACTCCCGAAAACTTAGTTGATTGTTTATGTCATAAGACTTGCATCCGTGATCCGTGAATCACATATAAGACATCTAAATGAATTTTATTGTAATTTTATTATTTTCAGAACTAGAAATTCAAGTATAATGCACGGCATCGGTATGACTGATATTAACGATGACTTGTCATCCACCGCGACATTAAAGGATATTGATGAAAAGTATACTGATAAGAAGCTACCAGAAAGGAAGGAAGTAAGTAATGTTTCAATAACATTCCTACGAAGAATGTGGGGTGACATCGGAGTTTTACATACAATTAACTTGAATTTGTAAACATGTATTTATTTATAATTTTACTACTATACAGTCATCAAACATCATCGCAACTCTTTAACTCCAGAGTTTCTTAAAAGTTATTACAAAGCGGTACCTAAATAATAAAGGTTTTCAAATTGGTAATTTATTACATTTTATATTTAAAGTAGAATGTCATGTATGTTTTTTATCTGGGGATTAGATATAACCATTATATATATTTTTGTGTTTGAAGATCACACACTTTTACAAGAAATCCTTAAAACTTAAAAGTAGCCGTTTTGAGATCAACAATAAAAATAATCACCACAAGTATTCCGTTTTAGCTTTTTAAGGTCTAGAAACTGATTTAAAAAGTCCAATAAGAACCCAGTGACTTGCTACTTTATCGGTAGTTAAAAACCTAAAATTAATTGCATTTTGCAACGGCTTATTCAGATTAACAAGTACAATTTGCTTGCAGCTCGCATCAGCATCGGTGCCGCACATGCGGCCGGAGACGCCGCGCCAGCTCACGCACACACACGATGAGGACTATTCCGACGACGAAGAGCAGACTACAGTCACTAAGACTGCGAACACTAAATAATCCTTTAATAGGTCTTTTAGCATCATCTGTTAATAGGGAAGGCTGGTCAAAGCTGATTGTAGATGGCGTGTCCATAGCTTTGGGACTAAGCTGACCAATGAAGTCAAACTATTTTGAAATATAAAATGACATTGCCAGATTTTCAACCAATGACGATGTTTGATACAAGCGATGCTAGCGCCATTAGTTATACAGTTGCCTTCCCCATTATGGGCACAAGCAAGATGGCCGCCGCACGGTCTATGTATATGTAACACTGATCTTTCTCTCGTTTGCCCCCGTGTATTCTGTTATTTTTAATGAAATAAACGACTATAGCCTAAACTATATTGATATGTTTAGCGAAACATGTTCAGTGAATTGTTGTACCAATTTATAACATGTTCAGAATAAACTATATTTCAGCGACAGCCGAATGTCGAGATATAAACCATAGCGTTAACTAATAAATTGAAGTATTAGCATGGATGAAGTGTAAATATTTCTTACAAATGAATATTCAATTAATTTATGTATAAGTAATTTTACTATAACATAGTTCCAAGTCATAATTATGATTGAATGAGGCTTTGATTTGATATTGAGATGATTTTTTATTATACTTGTGTTTCCGCTGAATTATGATTACGTCATATAGATGTTTTATATCACTTTATATAAATCAGACTATTATTTCTGAAATTATTTAGATTTACTTTTATTTATATCATGTTATTTAAACAAAAGTTATTAGGAAGAGACATTTATCGCAGTTATTTTTTAGAACTACTGTATTGTTGACTTGTTATATAACAGTTTATAGTTTTTTTTTTTATATGTTGGTAGGATGACAAGGCGATAAAAATTGTTAGCTGTAAAGTGAATGTGATTACAATTTTTAAATACAGTGCTGTGGAAAAGTCTGAAACAAACTGTTAAATTAATTCAAACTTTTCTACTCACAAAGTCAATCACTATGTCCGTTCATCGGCTGTATATGTATGTTTAACATTACAATCTATTATATGTCGTATGTTTTGCGAATATGTTCATAGTTATATGTGACACAGTAAGGAACTCCTAACACCTGAGGTGAGATTCGAAGTGAAGCGACCTACGTGCTTTCCATTCTGTTGTTTTGATATGTGAGTTTCATAAATGTATACAGATCGAATTGTAGTCATGTTTAGCTCAACGCGACCGTTATTGGGAGGTCCGTACTGTTCGTGAAAATCGTGTTTGTGAATAATTGTTATTCCAATTTTTCATAATAAACAATTCTTACTGTAAAATAGAATGCAATAAAACGATTTAATAAATAAAAAACGTGTTTACTTGACTTATTTACAGTAATAAGTCTTCTAAGTATTCTTGAAATTCTTCCTCTCGAGACCTCTCTTCAGCTTCTTGCAATCCTAAGTAAAACAACGCTATAATTAAATAATGATTGAACAATTGATTTTTACTGACTTTTCAAGTACTTCAATAGAAATATAAGGATAATACAGATTATGACTACGCAAAAACGATCATTCCTCGAGTACCTACATACCTACCATTGATATAATCGTATGGTGCCTACATTCGGCCTATGAAAAACCAGAAACCGATCATGTGGCGTACTGTAAGTGATATTAGACTACATAATTACTCCAAACAAAATAAGAGCTAGATCTACGTTTGAATAGTATGGTGTTTGAACAGTATTTTTATGGCTCTCTAGAAAAATATTTTTTAGGAAATAACTTAAATTGAATAATTAGGAATCGAACAAGCATTTCGCTTATGAAATTGACACTGGCTAAGCACAAGGATCCTAATCCTTTGGGTCCTGAAAATGTTAGGTATGAGATTTTTTTAATCACTCGTTACCTGTGGTGCCGGTGGGCCGACCCATTACCGGTTCCATGGGTACTAAATCTATTAATTGCAACCGGTCCGTCGTCGCTTGCTCATTGGATAACTTCTGCTTTGCCTTTCGTGGAATACTAAAGGACATCGGTACATACCTCTCCTCCATAACGCCGCTTCATCAGTTTCCGCGTCTCCAGCTTCTGAAGTGGAAGGTTCCTCGGGCTGTTCTGGGGTGCCGGGGATAATCAGTTCTTCGTCCTCGTCTTCACTTTCTGGCTTTTTAGCTTCTTTCTTCGATTTCTTTTGACTTTTTTTGAGCCTCTTAACTTCACGTTTCTTTGATCGGTAATTTAACAGCTCAGAACATCCAGGGCATAAACCTATTAAAGAGATGTACGTATGCATTACTGTGTTTGAAAACTTAAGTTCTAACCGTGGATAGCAGTTTGTTTACCCGCCTACGTAATATGGAAATTACAAGCAACCCAATCCGCCCTTTACAACACATATTTTCGTATTCAGCAACACTAGGCGACACCTAAATTGGATGCCTAAATAAAGGCGCACTGTCTGTTGAAATGATTAATGTTATGTGCAGTGCAATCATATTAAGCAGTACCTACATATACTACTCTGTCAAGAAAGTACCGGGAAAAGATCAATAAAACACAAAATATTAGTTATTTATCCAAATTTATTTTATCACCTTCAAAGTATGCTCCTTCAGAACCGACACACTTACGCCAACTAATAATCCAATCATAAAAATATTTTTTTAATGCTTATTCCAGAATTGAGTTCAGTTCTCGCCGCGAATTCTCCATTATGTCTTCTACTGAATGAAAACGGGTGCCACGAAGTGGTAATTTGAGTTTAGGAAAAATAAAGAAGTCGGCTGGAGCCATATCTGGTGAATAAGGTGGTTGCTCGATGGTATTTGTTGAGTTTTGGTCAAAAAATCGTTCACAACTGTGCGAAGGCGCATTATCGTGGTGCAAAATCCAAGAATTTTCTTTCCACAAATCTGGCCCTTTTATCTAATTTGCTCTCTTATACGCTGCATAACGTCCGAATAATATTTTTTATTTACCGTTTGACCTTCCGGCAAGATTGTCAGTCACTATTTCCTTCACTTTTGCGATGTTAACTTCAGTTGCAGACGTTGATGGCCTACCAGAACGAGGCAAATCTTCTATCACACCTTGACTGCTTTTGAACGCTTTGTACCACTCATAAGCGCGTGTTTTTGATAAAGTCGATTCACTGTAAGCCTTCTCTTCTGTAACATTTTCAGAGACTCCGAACTCGAAATTCCATTGGCGATGCAAAATTTAAGACAAACTTTTTGTCCGATATTTTTGTCCATTAAGAAATTCGCAATACACACTAGATATGATATAACTAAAATCAGTACTGTATTTAATCTAATTAACAGATGTAACTCAAACTCCGCGCCAAAATTTAAAACAGTTGTGCTAATCTAACAACAACAAAAAAAAACAAAAAAAAATTTGGAACCATAAACAAATCATCCATTCCCGATACTTTTTTGACTGAATGTATAAACTGCGTAGTATAGCAAATACAGGCTATGTCCCTCTAAAATGGAAATCACCTATCCCTCCCTTGGGAGTGGCGATGCACAACGAGATCCAATTGCCGTAATTACATCACGTCCGCTTCAACGAACTTGTGGTCGGTCAAATACCTACAACCTACCCACAGTGAGCCCATCATTTCAAGGGTTATTATGATGGATTGCTTACTTTTTCTGCAACAAGTTAGCTACTACGTCATTTTCAGGTTGAAATTACTAAACTGGGTAATAGATTAAGATGAATAAAATGTAGTCATTGATGTTTAAAGTAGGAACCTAACAATTTTAAGCGACTGTAGGTCTGACCGATATCTATCTGAACAGTGCTGAGCACACTTCCGTTAAGTCTCGGAGGTATCTAAGTAGGTACCACAAAGCAGCGCAGGCGTGCGTCGCGTCGGCCAGAGCGTCCCGCATGATGGAACTGAGGAGAGGTACCTAGATATAGTAATATAGTAAAAGAGAAATAAAAGTAAGGTAAGATCCGCAAAAACATGGTACCTATGTAAATGCTCTTTGCTGACCGTACCACTCTTGCTACGAGGGCTGCACTAAAAGTATCGGGAATGGAATATTTCCACTGTTCCTGTCATCTTAAAATCTTTTTAATTAAAAAACTCCTTGGTTTTAAAAATCGAATACCATTTATTTATTAAAAAAAAAGATTCTCGGTCTTGTCAAACTTGTTTAGTCGTTGAGAAAATGGAATTGACTCGAGAAAATTCAAGAGCGATGATTTATTATGACTTTCGAAGTGGTTTAACACAAAAACAGTGTGTTGACCGGATGATTTCTGCAATTGGTGATGAAGCCCCAACTAAAACCACAATTTATCGCTGGTTTGCTGAATTTCAACGTGGACGTGTCAAGCTCAGTGATGATCCCAGCCAAGGTCGTCCAAAAACTGCAGTCACCCAAGAAAACGTTGATGCTGTGCGTAAGCTGATTGAGGAAGATCGACATGTGACATACCGCGAGATTCAGGCAACTTTAGACATTGGCATGAGTCAAATACAAATAATCTTGCATGAACAATTAGGTGTAAAAAAATTGTTTTCCCGATGGATACCGCATTCGCTCTGTGAAGAGCAAAAAGCGGCTCGCGTTACTTGGTGCGTCAGAACTCTCGAAAGATTCCACGCAGGATCCTCAAATGCTGTATACAACATCGTATCATGGTGACGAATTTTAAAATTTCTATACTTTCCCTAAAATAAAGAATAAATTGCGTGGACAGAGATTTTCATCACCTGAAGAAGCTGTGGACGCCTACAAAACGGCGATTTTGGAGACCCCAACTTCCGAATGGAATGGTTGCTTCAATGATTGGTTCCATCGTATGGAAAAATGTGTCAAATTTCGCGGAGAATACTTCGAAAAGCAATAAATACATTTTTAAATAGTAATGTTGTGTCACTTCCTTGATTCCCGAAATTTTCAGTGCCGCCCTCGTACATTGTGAGTATTTACAACTGGGTTAAGGGCAAGAGGATTATAATTTGGCGGTCCACAGACTTGTGCCTTTGGACACGACCATAATACATATCTATGGTGTCGATTCTGTTGTGCACAAACTAAACTTAATTTAGGCCAGGAATCGGTCGTGGTCCACCTGCTTAGTTCACCTAGGTGGACCACGGGCACTTTTTCTTGCCGGTGGATCACCTAAATGATGAGGAATATGAAAATAAAAAATGTCTATTGGCCATGGTCCACCTAAAATTAATTCCACGGAAATAAAATCCTCTTCCTGATCTTGATCCTGTCATTTTACTACAATTGAAAAATTAATGCCGAAAGAACAAATGAAAATCAAAAAAAACAAATTAATACGGAAAACAACTTTAATTAATAAAATCATTATTTTTCATTGTGACAATCAGCGTAACTTTTCTAAAGCAAGTCCTACAGAAATTTATTTGTTTAACAATTCTAATTGTATTACGGTGACAACTCACCAGTTGTCTTCTCACGAAGGAACTCCTTAACGGTAAATAGCACAGATAAGAACAATTTGTAGACGCGTTCATATTTTGATAGATAAACATGATTTCTACCATGACCTGATCCTACAGCCAGGATTGTCTTCTCACGAGGGAACTCTTCAACGGTAAATAGCACGAATTCAATGATTACGACAAAAAAAAAATATACCTGATTATAAATCCTTTTCAAAAATAAGCTTTTATAAAAATGCACTGAAAAGAAGAAAATAAACTTTTTAGTTATTGAAAACGAAAAGCTTCCATAAAAGCTCGTCCCGAGTCGACTTCCATTCCAGTCTAATCGGATGCAGCTGAATACCAGTATTTTTACCCACGACGGAACAGAGACGGTAAATGCGTTTAGGTTGTTTGTTTGTGCAAATCCATGTTGCCATTTTTCTCCAAAACGACTAGTCCGATTTTGATGCTCTCTAAAAATTTTTAAATAAAAAGCAAATTTTTTATTTTTTTTTTAAAACCCACGACGGTTAAAAAGTAACTGAAAAAGGATAAAATATTTAAAAAAAAAACAACTAATTAAAAAACCCACGAATATACGTCGGGGCTGCCATCACTATTTTAAATTTCACCGTAAATAAAAATAAGTAACATCATCAACTTCTAAAGGTCCCCACTGCACTGTAGGGGCACGTCCTATAACCATTATGGGTGTATATATAGTGCGAAAAAATCTCCAATTATTCAAGTTACTAAAGATTGCAATATTATTATAAAGGTGGACCACCGGCAAGAAAAAGTGCCCGTGGTCCACCTAGGTGGACTGAGGTGATCCACCGGCAAGAAAAAGTGCCCGTGGTCCACCTAGGTGGACTAAGCAGGTGGAGTACCACCCACGACCGAATCCCGATTTAGGCTATTGCTATCTCTTCTCTCTAATAAAACGAGAAAGAGACGGACGTAATTTAGAGCTGTCAAATTTAGTTGGAACTAATATTTCCATACAAATGAAGGGTGCACATAAAAACACGGTGAAGGGCAAGGTATAACTAGTTTGACATCTCTAACTTAGTTCATAGCTATAGCCGTCCTTTTCTCGCACTGCCTTTTAGTAAAAGATAGCAATAGCCTAATTTAAGTTTTTAATTTAAGTTTGTGCACAACAGAATCGACACCTATACCTATTGCACTTACCTTTTTGGGAAATTTGAAGTCAATATGTTGGTTAGTCACGCCAAGTCGTGAACTAAAATTATACATACGTACATATTATATCTGTATGTAGATCTGTTTACTTTTGTGCCAGTTTTTATCGGACCTACATGTATAAACAATTCCTGCGCACTTTTCAGATCGTGCCTGCTACCTCCTACGTCTCCGATTCGTATGCAAGTCGCAATATAAAGATAGATCGGTACATCTACCTGAGTAGTGAGTAGGTGGGTTTTGTACCAGTACCACTTACATATAATTTTCAAGGCTCAATTTACATTTCCGCGGAATTCGCTTCCAAACCGTTCCGCCTCAATGTATTAAATCTATGATAAGTAACATCCAACTTACGAAGCTTCACGAGAGTGTTTTTCCTGTCGTTATCTTCCACGTAGGCAAAGTTGACTTCCCAGGACCTTAGACCATCGCTTTTGTTGCACACCTTATTGCCGCATTGAAACTGACCCTTTCCGAGCACAACTTCTTTTTCGATGCGCCATCGGAGTGCTACCTAGTGTTTCATACATAGGTAATTTATTTGAAAAGGTACAAAATGAACCTGTATCGTTATCGTGTAGACAGGTAAGTACAGTAACATCAAACGGCAAAGCTAGCGAAATCAAGGATCAAGCACGAAAATCTTAAGAGAAAAATAATTCTACATAGGTCATTTGCACCGGATAAGACATGACATCAAAGATTGCAAGGACAGCGGGAGGTAAAGGTAAGGTAGCTATACAAAGAGTTACCATGCACGAATTCTGTTAACATTGTGCAGACAATGAATTTTATATAATACTAGTGTCCCCGGCATGCGTTGCAATAGGAATGCCATTTTTTTTTCAGTTCCTAACCTCTTGCGTAACAACTGTAAAATTTTATCAAATCGGTTCAGTAGTTTAGGAGTCTACGGTAAGAACGAAAAGACATAGTAGATAGGTATTTAATTACTTTATGTAACATACACTAAAGATCGACTCGCGTAGGTTGTAATAAATCTAGACGAAAATATATAATGTTATAATTCTGGGCCGTTACGAGCGTGAGAGCAAAGCGTGCCTTTTTGTCATTGATTTTGTGAGACAAATAGGGATCGGCTGCGGCACGAATGGCCAGATGTGCGTTACTGTGTATCAATGCGGGTGAATGTATAGAACTATATTTAGCCTACAGTAAGGCAGCACGGCCTTTGTTGCGCTCCCTACTAATACAACACAAAGGAAGGTCTCACGGGCAAAAAATCGAGTTGCATATGGGATCCTTCCCCATCTCACAGCCGTTTAAAATTAGGGGAGAACCTTTATCGCATATTCCATTGTGACCTTTATACCCGTTCTAAGGTATTATTTGGTATGCATGATTTTCGTTAGTTACGAATGAGAATTTATATTACAATGGCGATATCAAGGCTTTAGTTTATTTTTAGAGTTGCGTGTAAATTGATTTTATCTACCAATTTACTTAGGGAATTTTGTGTTGCCTTATTTTCTTAAACTTACTTTGTTTTCTTTATATCTGCTTAAATCACAAATGCAATATTCTTTGAATAGTTTATCGCAATACTTTTTAGCTAACTGCTTCTCCCATGTATCAGCAACATCGTCTTCCTCCCACACAAATTTGTGGTTTTCTCTTATAATATCGAGGTCTGTTCTGTCTCTGGAAGTGTCTCGCTTCAAAGATCTGGCAGAACCCTTCGTATTGAGACAATAAACATTAACTAAGTATTTATGCAATTCATAGGTATTAAGATTACGTAACCTTGCAGACATCGTTAGTGCAACCTAGAACAAAGGGAAAAATATTATTCAATTCTGAAATAAAACATAATTTGCAACAAACAACTCTTTAATAAAATCGCAATTATTATTACATTTCCATAAAATATTTTCAAATTATATATCAAACGGATCTTAATCTAATTGTCATGATGAGTTTTTAACAAGGTGCAAATTTGATAAATAGAAAATTGCAATATACAGTATCAATAAATAATTGTTTTTGTGCACAAGTTAATACTACTCTGAATATTATCGTCAGTCTTGTAGATTTTGCGTTTTTATTTCTTTTGGCTCAATATCGATTTCTTAAACCTACAAACAAGTCATGCAAAGTTAAATACCTAAAAATTAAATATAATAAATATATTAAAATATGATTATTGTCTATTTTAGATTTAATAAATCTAGACAATTTTATAAGGCATTATTTATTACAACCAGTTTATGAAATCCAAGTGGCACAAAATAAATTAATTTTAGCCTTTGGTTATCTAACCAATTATAAAATATGACAATACATTATCTTTGGGATTTTCGTTACTTATTTTGGTTTAAAAGTCTTATAGCACAGGGAGTTATACCCTAGCCTATAGTAAAGTAATCTAATTTACTAATGTTCCCTATCAGTTTCAAATAAATATGTGCACTGTTTAAACATTTGTGATGTTTTAATAAAGACCTCCTTTCATTAACCTTAACTACTGTATCAATATTATAGAATAGTTGTTCAGTGTCATAAAACTAACAAATTAGGAGACCATCAAGAAGGAAAACAAATGTGAGTTCCTATATTTTTCTTCCACTTCAAGTAATGAGGTAACTTACTAGTTACCACTGATTTTAATTTATTACATCTACTAAGACTAATAATTAAATTATTTGGTATACTCGTATTTATAATAATAATTATTATAAAGAATAGGCACATTAAAAATGTTATTGCTTTGGTTACAACACAGTAAAGTGATAATAATCACTTGAAATACTTATCTAAAATTTGGCAATAGTTCACTTCAACTGGTAGTTTAGTACCTCATAGTATAGGTTACAAAAATATATTTTGTGACATATTTTGGAAAGGCCCCATATTGAATAACAAACATGTTTCCCTTTATCTAATGTAAACATTACAATAAGGCTATCGGACCTTTGGACATTCCAACTACATATAAATATCCACATATTAAAATATCACTATATCATATCTAAAAGGCAACATTGGATTGAGATATGTGTGACCTTATTGTAAAGCACCTGCAAAGACATTTTACTAATTCACTAATATTAACCCAAACATACAATTGAAAATAATATAAATAAAAAATCTTGAAAGCAATTACAGCAGCACACATGAGTGATAGAACACTCGCATAAACACAGAAACACACCATAATGACTAAAATATGAACTAGATCATGATAGGTTTAAATTTAGTATAAACAATGTAAAAGTTCTATTCTTAACAAATATATAACTAACTTTTTGGCAATAAGAGAATCAGAAATCATAGCTTGTTGAAAAGTATTATACCACAGTGTTTTTGGCAACAGAATTGACCAGACATTCTTAACTTGACAATTTTGATATTAAAATGCAATTGAATTGCATGTTATATTATGACATTGTTCACAGTTCCATATTCTCATTCAGTTCTGTCATCAAACTTTTACCCATGAGTTTTCTCATGTTTCTTCATGTTATCCGAGCGAGTGAAAGCTTTGTCACAAACTCCACAATAGTAGGACTTCTGCTTGGTGTGCACTGTCATGTGGCGGGATAGTTCACTTTTGGTTACAAATTTCTTTTCACATACGGTACAAGCATGCTTTCGCACATTGAGATGGAATTTCATGTGTATTGAAAGTGAACTTGATTGAGAGAAAGCCTTATGGCAAAGTTCACAGACAAATGGTCGCTCACCCGTGTGTTTACGTAAATGATTCATGAATCCAGTTTTTGTATAGTCTTTTTGGCAAAGATGACAGAAGCTTGACTTAGATTCCAACATTCCCGGAAAATGGCTACTTAGGTGTTTTCTCAAGTCCCAGTAACTGGGAAATTTTTCTGAGCACACATGACAGGGGTATTTTTTTTCTTCGGTGGGTTTAGCACTGCACTTGTGTGAGGCAAGTGAATTCTCATTAGAAAATATTTGGTTACATTGGTTGCAAGTATGACTAGCCTCAGAGTCTGTTGATAAAGTGACCTCCAAATAGTTTTCGATCGACATAACATTACCGTTAGAACTATCCGCATCGTCGATGTGGACTTGTGTCATACGTTCCTTTGGTGAAATATCTTTAGCATCAATCTTTTCGACATACTCTCTGTAATCTAATGATTCTTTACCCGAATTATTATTATCAGGCTCTACGAGACGTAAAATAGGCGATTCGCTCTGTTCCCTAGATGGCGACGTAGTTTTTTCGTTGTCAGAATGATCGGGTCTGGAGGACACATTATTATCAGACTCCCAATCATTTTCGACTATTTCTACATCCGAATCAGAGTCTTCAGCGCTCGAAACTGTATTGTTGACTAAGTGGAATCCAATATCGTCAAAACGTAGTACATTCGGTGGAAGTTTAACCCCGACGATAGCCTGAATCGCCTGCCATGAAAGCTCCTGGGGGTTGTTCTGCATATTAGATCGCACTACTCTAACCTACAAACGAGTATACATATATTACTGATTGAAACACTTACAAGCCACTAACTACAAAATAATAATAATTAGTATGCTTTTTTACCTTATAAGTTCACGATCAATATTATTTTTGTAGTAATTATTCAGATGACACCTTTGATTTCTACATCTAAAAATATTATGCACTTCTCTTCTCTCTTCTCTCTCATATATGAACTTTATGGCACAGAGTACATTAAACATATATATAGGCCCTTTATGGTTCATCATAGAGAATTCTTCTATCTATGTTATGGTTAGTTTAGGCTTATAGAATTCTCTTTTGTGCATGGCTTTTTTGTGGTTTTGTTAACGGTAGCATTTTTTTTTCTTTCTGTTGATGAAAAAATACCATAATTATGACCTTATAACCATGGTTGGACCTGTGTATGGATTAAAATGTTGGGCCTCAATAAGGGTGAAGGATAGACAGTAAATTGCTGAGATGATGGATGTGCATAGGAGGAAGTCTGAAAGTGGAGGAAGAATGAGGAAAATGTAGTGACGAAAATGTTGAGTATGTACGTAGATGGCTAGACTAGAGGAAAACCAAAGAAACGATGGATATACTGTGTGAAGGATGCTACGGCTAGAAAGGAAGTGACAACTGAAATCACGAGCAAGAGCAGCGGTGGCCGAGTGGTGGCGGCCCCGATTTACAAACAGTAAGTCGTGGGTTCGAACCCAGGCAGGCGCGCATTACTTTGTGTAATTTATATCATCACCGCTGCTCTCAAAACGATGAAGGAAAACATCGTGAGGAAACCGGCATGTCCTAGAACCAAAAAATTCGAAGACATTTGACATCTACCACCAATCCGCACTGGGCCCGCGTGGTGGATTATTAGCCCATTCCCTCTCATATAGAGGATGCCTGTGTCCCAGCAGTGGGAACATTAATAGGCTGATGATGTTGATGTTGACTGAAATCACAGATGTCTAAAGAGTAGATAGAGAAGTATGGAGAAAGAAGACATGATGCGCCGACCCCTAATAAATGGGAAGGGCAACAGGTGGAACTAATGGCGCTAGCATCGCATGAAACATACATCGTCATTGGTTGAAATTCTGTCAATCTCATTTTGTTTTTCTAAATCGTTTGAACTCATTGGTCAGATTGGGTCCAAGCTATGGACGCGCCATCTACAATCAGCTATGACCAGCCTTCCTCTTTGGGATAAGGGCAACCATTTTGGATTCTGTATCTTGGTGGTAGTACCGACAGCTTAACCGACAACGCGACGGCAGCCATACAGCGGCAGTATAACTGCAAGGAAATTAAAAATATTTGTTTATTTATTGTTTTGGGTTTTTTTGAGCCTAAGAATTTAAGACGAAAACTAAAAAAAAAAATACGTAAATAACCACCAATGCACGACGTGCATTGGCGGTTATTTACGTATTTTTTTTTTTTTACAGATTAACTGCCGCTGTATTGCTGCCGTCGCGTTGTCGGTTGCATATATGAGCTTTTACGTCTGGTAACACTTTTCTTGCTAATCAAATATTTTGGCGGGAAGGGGAAACGAAACAAAGTTTGACGTTATCATAAAAATCATAATGTCAAACTTGTCAAAGTAATAAACATACATCAATAACATTCACTGAATAAATATTGATAATTAAAAAAGTGCAAAATGATAAAATCACTGGAAGAACTAAAAGATTTCATAAAGTCTAACGACAACTTTAACAACTTCATAAACTGTTCAGGTGTTCCAGATGTTTGTAAAACTGAGCCTTGCATGCTCGGGGTTGACGAAGCAGGACGGGGGCCTGTTTTAGGTAATGAATTGTGAATTATAATATTTAGGCAGTGCATAGCTATGTGATAGGAATATTTTGTGGACTCAGTGTAGGCGTTTGGTGCTCCATGTCAACATGTTTTAACATATTCAGTCCAGTTTATTAGTCTCAATTACCACTTATGAACGGCAGGGGTTGAAGACGGAGTTATTACCTTTCATGCCGTTTTCTGGTTTTGACGAGGCGTTTTAGCGTTTGCTGTTCCATAGTTAACAGTATTGTCAAGAAATGATGTCATTAATTCTCTATTTTAGGTCCAATGGTGTATGGGGTGGCTTATTGTCCAGTGGACCAAACTAAAGTACTGCAAGATCTTGGATGTGCTGATTCAAAAGCATTAACAGAAGAAAAGCGAGACGATATATTTACTAAAATGCTGTCTGAGGAGGATTCCTTGAACAATGTTGGATGGGTTGCTGAAGTGATTTCTCCAAATTACATTTCAAACTCAATGTACAGAAGAGCAAAACATTCTTTAAATGAGGTCTGTATTTTTCGTTCACCTCTTAGTATAGTAATTTCTTTTTACACTATGTTTCCTATTCCCCGTCTATAACTTTCTGAAATGGTTTTTATTTTTTCAATTGATTCATTTGAAATGCTGCATTGTTTTTTTGGCTTTCCTTTGGAACTAAACTTGCCATATGAAATTACATCAACAGTGATGTTGAAAATTATTTTAAATTGTGAGGGTTTGTAAGACACATGTTTGATTCATAGCTTTTGTTTTCTGTGTCTCACATCAGCCACTTCATTAAGATGATCTTCTCTAAAGTTCAACCCATAGCATACTAGTTGAAACATTCTTAGTATTATTTTCTTTGAATTTATTATGGTGTGTATGTATTATTTGAATTATTTCCATTTCAGGTTTCTATGAATTCAGCAATATCATTAATTAAGAAGGCAGCAGAGAGTGGAGCTAACATAACTGAAGTGTATGTGGATACTGTTGGTCCACCAGAGAAGTATCAAGCCAAGTTAGCTGCAATATTCCCTGACTACAAGATAACTGTAAGCACTTTTTATATTATCATCCTTATATGTATTGTCAGCTACCAGCAAATGCATTACTTTAATAGGCCCAAAAGAATGGTGGCATTGCCACATTGTAAGTCAGTGCTTATAACAATGTTCTCGTGGTATACAAAGCAGGGAACAAGGCTTCCTCGAATGTGCCTCCAGTTAAGATCAGTGGGTCGGTACTCAAGAGGGAGACTAAAATAAAATATTTGGGTCACATGCTGACGGATTGGTTACAGGACAATGAAGACCTAGAGAGGGAAAGGAGGGCGTTGGCAGTCCGCTGCAGTATGTTGGCCCGCAGATTCGCACGATGTACCACAGAAGTAAAACTGTTACTTTTCAGAGCCTTCTGTCAGTCTTTTTACACGTGCAGTCTGTGGATCAACTTTACGCGGCGGGCTTACAACGCTCTGCGTGTTCAGTACAATGACGCGCTGAGGGCATTGTTGAGGAAACCCAGGTACTGCAGTGCTTCCGCAATGTTTGCGGACGCTTATATCGATGATTTCTTCTCCATCATCAGGAAAAGAACTGCATCAATGATGAGCAGGGTCTGTGGTAGCACCAACACTGTCCTCAGAGCGTTAGCGTGCAAAATTGACAGTCCGTTTACTGTGTACTGGGCAAGTGTACACCTGCACAGAAATAGGAAATAGATGTAATTACCATTGTGCACTTATTTAACTTGTTTGGTTTACTAACAAATTACTAACACCTTTTTATTTTTTCTTTTATTATTATTATTTTTTTGTGTGTACTACTAACAACCCTACTAATGCTTTCTTTGTAAAAATGTATATGGACGTGTGTCTGAAATAAAGATATTATTATTATAACTGTTTTCACCAACAATAGATGACATCAAAATGAATGTGTTTTTAAAAGCACACTGGCTTTAGGATGAATTTTGCCTATTAGCAAGGCAAAAGTCAGGCCTGTGTCACTGAGAGTTGAAGTAAAATATTACTGGTATTTTATTATTCACAATGTCACATGCACCCATGTTCACAAAAACGAGAACAGTGTGCAAGGATTAATCGCAATCTGGGAAGACAGATTCCATACTAGTTTGTACTTAAATCTAGTTTCATGCCTGAGCTGCTCTTCAATGAGGGCCTTAATATAATCCTTCTTCCATTTCGCTAAATTAATGAAATCTTTTATTTTCAGGTGGCAAAGAAAGCTGATTCAATATATCCTATTGTGTCTGCAGCTAGTATTGTGGCAAAGGTGACAAGAGATCATGCCCTTAAAGTATGGCAGTTCCGTGAAGGGTTGGAAATGACACACACTGAATTTGGTAGTGGATATCCAGGAGGTGAGTTAATGCACAAAAACAAGAAAAGTTTTATTAATTCTGAGTAGAACCTAGCCTTTATTGTTAGTTTGCCCCCTGATGACAGTCATACCATCTACTACACTGATCAAGTTACTAAATAAAGAATGTTCTATTTTCAGATCCACAAACAAAAAAGTTTATCCGTGAACAAATTGACAATGTGTTTGGGTATCCAGCATTGGTCAGGTTTAGTTGGTCCACAGCTGAACATATGCTAGAAGAGAAAGCTGCTACCTGCACTTTTGAGGATGTGGATGATGAAGGAAACACTAAGAAGGCAAAAATAAAATCAATCAGTTCATTTTTTGCAAAACCTAATGAGGAGAAAGTGAGAAAGCATCACAAGTATTTTGAAGACAGGCTCTTGACTGGTACTAATCCTTTTGAATAATACAGTAGTTTTAGAATATGTAGGAATAAATGTTACGTATTGTTTATTTGTCGTTCTCATTTTATAAATAACCTATTCTTGAGAGGTTTTTAGTAGCTGTTAGAGAAATATTTGAGTCTATGATGGTAAAGAAAATATAAAGCACTCATCTTCGTCATAGTTATCATTATTAGCTTGCCCTTATCCCAATTCATATGGGGTCGGCACATCATGTCTTCTTACTTCATAAAGTATTCTAGCTTGTTCTCTTGAAACTACTCGGACAAGTCTGAAAGATGAACTCATAGATAATATAATTAACCAAGTGTGTTGAAATTATCTGAGGCATTAAAGCCTTTTCTCAGTATAAAATATATGATGAAAAATTAGTTTTCTCTTTGTCCCTCCAATTCATTCAAACATTCACTTCACATTGTTGTGAGCTGTGCGTCAAATATATTGATATTCACAGACTGTGCACTCTTAGCGGCGCCTGCATTAAGTCACGAGTTTAAAGAGTTAATAATGCGTGAAGATATTTTACTCTGTAAGTACTTTCTTTTCGCTTTGCTAAGGATATGTAATGAGAAGGGATGAAGCGCGTGTGACTAAAAGAGTGATGGACATGGATGTTGATGGATGGAGAGGGAGAGGATAGCCAAAGAAGAGATGGATGGATAGTGTGAGGACTGATATGAAAGAGGGTAAATGATCGAAGTAAATGTTGAAGAAGTAAATGATGCCGTGATGTCTGACAGGGGAAAATAGAAGAAAACCAACGTAAACGTAAACGTGTTGCGCCCACCCGAAATAGAATGGAATGGCGACATCATAATTTCTGATTTTCTGTAACACTATACCTAGTTCAATGCAATATTATAGCCAGGACGATTAATTATTGTTTTACAAAAAAGTTTGACTTGGATTTCGAAAGCTTATAGCTGCTTTATAAAAACTAAAACGCAGTTGTGTATAGTTTTCCTCAAAATCGAACTCATGGGTTTCTTTGACCACTTTCTTGTGCTAGTCATTCGGCGGCCTAATAAAGATAATTTGAGTAGCAGAGGACTGATGACTTCTGGGTCGAATTTTGCCCGGAAGTCGTTTCTCGAAAATTATTCCTAACCAAAGTCAAACCGTACAACTTAGCTCAAATTTCTTAAAATTTTTGATTAAACTTTAAATATTTAAAAAAATAACAATACCTTTAATGTGTCATTGTGCTACACGATATTTAAATGTACTGTTCTTTGCATAGGATATATAATAATATCAAGAAAATAAGTGTTTATGTGCTAAAAAGCTCAATTTGTACAGGAAGCCAATTTTTTTGTACTTTTTACAAGTTTGCCCATTTTGCTGAAACTTTTGTAATTTCGGTATTTTCTACCTTAGGAACATTATGGTTTAGGGATCATTGTAGAAAAATAATCAATCTATCATAGGACCTTAATACTAAACGTTCATATTGCCTGCCTGTCATATTTGAGTGGGCAAAGTAGCAACGAATTTTTCGTCATTTTTCATTCAAATAAATAAACTGATCTAAACTCAGAAGATACGAAAGAACCATTCTTAAAGATATGGTACGCAAAAGCCCCCGAACACAAAAAACACGCGAAATTCTTATGGGAAAAACAATTAGGTACCAAAATAATTAAATGCCTACGGTTACGCTACTACGGGTACATCCTCCGAAGACAAGAGCCTCACTCACTACATGCAGCTATTATATACAAGGCGAAACGTTTAAAAGTTGGAAAACCAATATATACATGAAACGAGTCACTCCAACAAGACATGGAATATTCCAATAAAAGCAAAGAAGAATGGATTCGTAAGCAGCAGATAGAAAAAAATCAGCGACCCAGGAAATATATCACCTTAGCGAAACTGACAGTGAAACAAATACTACGAACGATGAAACATATACGCGAACAATAATAATTTTAAATATAAGCCGTGTCAAAATCGAATGGAATCGCAACCACCAAAAACGAACATGACTCTCCAATGATAGAAGAGACCAATCAAACGAAGGTCAAAACACCAATGCTCATTCCTACGGATTGTAACTGTCTTTACCACTATTCCTATATTGGCTCTAGGCTGCATAGTCGGCTGATTGCTCGGCTGCGGTTGGTCGGGCTTCCTCTCCCATCGCAGAGCATGTCTTTCCTTACAAAATAGTGCCCCCTGGTTTATCCGGCTTGTCCGGGTCAGGCTTGCTCTGCGTCTGGGTGTGGTGCTCAATCATCATCAATCATCATAATTTTTCATTCAAATAAACAAAAAAATTAGGTTTGTCACTTTTAACCGACTTCTAAAAAAGGGAGGAGGTTATGTTTTCCACCTGTATCTTTTTTTTATTGTACATCAGTACGGTGTACGCAGGTGCGTGACGATCAAATAGTTCGCTTTTTAAAGATTATCTAAAAATGTCATGAAATTAGCAGTAAGTATTTTAGAACAAACAATGCTATATTATGATTATTATCCAGTCATAATATTCTTTACTGGTATATTATGACATTTCTGTATGCTTTCGATCCAAATGTTTTTCCTTTTTTCTTGTAACTCTGTTGCGAAATTTACTTATATAAAAGTACCTACCTAGCTGTGATGCAATTTGACGTTGAGGTGACAACCCTAACGGTAATATTTTGGTGGGCAAAGATGTAACAACTACTTCTGAAAAACTAATATAACATTGCCCACCATCATATTTTCGATGTTGAAAGAAATTTCGCTTTGTATATTCGATCTTCCTTGTGTATTTATTACAAACTGTGGTTTAAAATTCAATTTTCTGCTGTACTTAATTAGAAATCGAGTTTTGATGAAAGTTTTTCACACGAGTTTTGGCCCGCAAATTAGACCACCAATTTCGACACGGTTTTACAGCCGACATAGGTGACATTAGGCAGAGTCCGTTACGTAATGTTGCCAGAGACATAATCAAAATTCGTCCTGAGATTAAATAATAAGCAGCCGGCTTTTTAAACATTTGTGAAAAGTACTGTGTTGGGCAAAGTGAGAGTGCTTGGGCAATCTTGTAAGGTTTGACGGTACCTACCTAAAACATCTATATGGCTTTAGGAAATAACAAGTAGGTATTTCTGTAGACAGAAGGTATATTATTGAAATAACATACTACGTTGCTATTGCGGCCACGATTATGAAAATGCAAAGCGCATAACTTAGTAAACTGAAAAGGTCTTTTGGTTTCGTTTAACTTAGCAAGTTAAAATGACACACCTGTGCATTGCTGATCAGTAGAAATCGGCAACAATTTAAATACAATATATGCTGTTGTCGTATGTTTTACCATACAACTTGTATTTTATCATTTTGGAGCCTGTCCCAGCTGTCGGAAATGTTGGCAAAATTCATTGTTCCGTGCTCCGAAAGCTAAACACGGGTTAAAAAATATTTGTGAAATACGAACGCCGAATATTAAATCTTCATAACTAATTTCAGCACGAAGGGTACGGTCGAACAAGCTATTTGGTTTACATTTTACAATGTAATTTGTGGGTTAAACTGTAAACCAAATAGCTTGTCCGACCGTACGTAGCTAAGAACACCTTGTGCTTATTGAAATGGTTTTATATATTTTCTAAGCCAGTAGGTATCTGATCATCTGATACCTACTGGCTGAAGGAGAATTCCTTCATTCGCTTTTGACTTAGGGTTACCATATAGGTACGTTCGGAATTTTAGCTCAGTGTCCGGAATACGGGGAGAATTCTGACACGTCCGGAATTTCCAAAAAAATTAAATTAAAACACTGTTCAAAGGTTCAGCAATATTTTGCACACGAAATAATACAAGTAAGTGCCTAGGTGTAATGTAAATAGCGTTTATGATTTATTCTATATGCACCCAGAAATGTACTGCACCAAATCTTTCTCCATTATACTGTAGTTACAGAAAAAATCGGTATTTTCTTCAAATGCCCTGAATATTCTCAGGAAAATCTTTTCATAGATCTGGGAATTTTACCTCTAGAAAAAGACACATGATGTAAAGCAGATTACCTACTACGTACATTCAACCTAAATACCGCCATAATTTATTATATTACTCGTTTTGTCCCCATGTCGTCATCATAAAACCCCAATATTTTGATTTACTTTGTTATAAGGTACTAATCAATTCAGGGTCTGTGTTAATGGATATATAAACTAATACGGACTAGGCCTTTCAACAGCTCACCGTCTTTTACAAATTAATCCAAGTCGCCGGAGAATACATAGCACCTAATAAAAGTTGGTGAAAGACATTAGCAGTGTTTGTAATATTTAATAATAATAATGTTTATTTTTTCTTCCACAAATAATACTTATAAACTAACACATGTAAATTTATTGAAAAAGATCACTATGTTTATTTGTGGGAGACCGGTGCCTAAACTAAGCCTGAACTTGTATTTCAGGACACAAGGGACTCCCCCCTACAGGCAAAAATTACATTCTTCATTGGTTATTAAAATAGCTAGGTATACTGGTGTCTAGTTATTGTAATTATAGCTATACAGATATGGATATTTGATGGAAAGAACAAAACATTATAATTTAATAGCTAAATAATAATAATAATAGCGATGTAATAATAATAATAGTAATGACATGGTAATGTTAAGTTTGAACGCTTTATATGCATTGTGAAGGATGTTTCACTGCTATGAATCATTGCTCTTAGTTGTCTTCTATTAAATACCAGCTGAAGCTTTTCTTGGTTGGGATTTTCATCTACGTCTTCGTCACCGTTGAAATACGTGCCATAGTGGTGGTGTACCAGTACAGTCCATGAAAGCTTATATGAGTAAGGTCTTTTGTAAATATTTACCGGGTACAGTGTTTGGCCCGTTTATTCTAGCTGAGACTCAGGACAGGTGAATTTCGTTTCGTTTGATGAGATTATTGCTTGTAAGATGCTCGAAGTTGATCTATCTGCTGAAAATTTATTTTGATAGGGCCTCGATTACTTAATTACGTTTCTTAATTTGATTTTAAATGCGTATTTAACCTCTTGCTTACCTACTTAGTATACTTACTGGGACATTTGAAAATCTAATTCCGGAGTGCCATAGAATGTCAAGTGATGCCTTTCCGCTTTGGCAAGTCGAAAGGTGGTGCAATCTGTTCACTGATACTTATTTCACAAACGGAAGAGCTGATATGCGTTTGTTGCACTATGCACATCAACTATTGTTTAGAGCCTTCATAAAAAACAAATAAATTTGCCATTCTAGGTAGAGTAAGGAAGCACAATAGGTAGGCATAATTTCATCAGATGTAATTCATATATTTTTGTAACATGACCGATAAAAGCGACGATAAAACTTTCACAGACAAATTGCGGTCTATTAAAGATTTCTTTATGCGATGAAAGGTCCCGATGTTTGGGGAGGCTCATCCAACAAGGCTCGCGGCGGGGCGCGACGGTCTCTAACGTCCATTAGCATGCGAGCCGCGACACGCGCGCGCCTACTTACCATGAGCAATGCGGAACGCGCTGGGCTCGCTCAGAGAATTTAATTGTGTTCCATTATCATATTTAGGTTCTTTTACGGTAAGTCAAAAGTGAAAACTGAATGGGAGTCAACGTCGCTTGTCATTTGTTAGTTGCGATCGATGGCGACAACTTCATTCGGGCGGTAGACCGAGGATTAGCAGCAACATGGCGATCTTTAAATATTTTACTGTAATATTAGCGGTTAGCTCTTGCGCTTCTGCAATTGTTGGGCCGACAAATGGAACAAAATCGACTGCATCGAAGACCGATACATATTTAGATGCATATTCTAAATCGCGCGTTGAAGCTGAGAAGGCAAAACAAGGTGTTGTGATAATAACAGCAAAAGATGGAGAAAAGAAGATTTCAAATCGTGATGACAGTTATCAATCCGGCTACGATTACTCACCGCCGTATTCCAGTGACAACAGTTTCAGTTCTTCGGGATCGTCTGGTTACTCTGGACCTTCGGCTTCAAACAGCTACGCGCCATCATCACCATCGTCTAGTTATGGCGCGCCTGTAAAGTTTGAACCAGAAATAACCTATAACTCTCCTCCGAACACTTACGGGCCACCGTCTCCAAATTATGGCCCTCCAGCTCATAGTTATGGGCCACCTGCGCCGTCTTATGGTCCCCCTGCTCCGTCGTATGGACCGCCAGCTCAGACGTACGGACCCCCAGCTCAGTCCTACGGCCCGCCGGTTCACAGGCCGTTACCTCCACCAATATATGGTCCGCCGTTGAAGCCATCTTATGGAGTGCCTTACACAGCTCCAGCATTAGGATTCTTGGACAAACTGAAGTTTAAACTGGACATCTTGACCATTGCAAAATTGCTGCTTAAACTTTTGATTTTTAAGAAGCTTGTGACTATGCTCGCCGTGGTTTGCATGTTATTGGTGATACCGAAACTTATCTCATTCAAGAAAGGCAGCGGTGATGGTGGTAATGTTGATGAAGATGAGCGGAGATTTGGCGACAAGAACCGTAAGTACCCCAAATATATTTACTTTTTTTAATCATTGGGTGTTGATTTTCCGAACAGGAGTAGGTCAGGTCATCTAGGTTGCTTTTTTGAAGCACATTATACTCGGGACCATGAGATAAAAGGTGGATAGCCAAGAAATAGAACTCCTTCAGATTTCTGTAGTAACCTAGTAACTAGATAACGTTGAATCTGTATTCCCCGATTGGCTACCCGGAATTTCAGTGATGTACGATATAGTTCCCCGAATGCCGTATTATATCAAAGTAATTGGTATTAATTTGTCCAATCTACAATGTAACCGACTCCCATCAAGTAATCGATGAACATCCACTTATTCATCGATTACTTCATGGGTTCTTGCTATGTATATAACCTTAGAACAATATGTTGTGAATACACACACACAGTACTCTGGCTTTTACTGTATGTATACGGACGGTTCTAGACGCGAGAATCACTATGGCGCAGCTTTTTTCGAAACACAATTATGTGCTTCTTTTAAAATCAAAATTGTATCTAAAGTTTCAATATTTAATGCTTTTAGAAGCTGAAGCTTTGCCTTATGTCGAATCTTTGGACGGTGATCGATTTGTCATTTTCACTGACTCAAAAAGTGCTCTTCTCCATCTGATGAGATGCACGAGTACTTCACCTTTTAGGGGCCTTCCACTGGCGTACAATATATTAAAAACCATTTCTGATTGTTTTGCCAAGCATAAAATAATTGTATTGCAGTGGCTTCCATCTCACGTTGGACTACAGGGAAATGAGACGGTTGACCGTTTGGCAAACGAAGCAGGGTCTGATGGAGAAATGTATCCTTGTTCTCCTTGGCATAATGAGCTCTTACCCTTGGTCAGAGACAAATGTACTCAAGCATGGTCAGAATACTTTGATGAAAGGTCTTTGACTAAGGGTATCTGGTACAGAACGATTCAGCCATCTCTTCCACGAGTGCATTGGGTCAGCGAGGGCAGGATGAGCAGGCAAGAAGTCGTGACGGCTTTGAGACTGATCCGGTCTCATACCGCTCAATAGCTTCAGATTCATGATGCGCAAAGTCGGTTCAACAAATTGTGTTGTCTGTGGAGTCATAGAAGATGTGCATCATGTCCTAACGGAGTGTGCTCGTGTGGGTCCAAAGGCAAATTTGTCAAATTTGTTTTAATGTTGGCTTCTATAATAGAGTTCTGGCCTCACCATTGTCCGATGAGGCTAGAACACTTTATTCTATTATTATTACGGTTATAAGGTTGCGGGTAGGCTAGTTTAGTATATAAGTTACATATATGTTATTTAATTGTATGTAATAACCGGGGTGACATATTCTTTACAGAAAAAAACCCGGTAAATAATAACTAATACTGCTGAGAATGAAAGTCCTGGGTTGATCCACATTTCTGAAAAAGTGTTTATTAGATTTTCCAATTTGAAACTTAAAGTAACAGCCTGGATGCTGGATTTGTGCCAGATTGAAGGTAATAATAACAACTTCCGAAATGTGGGCTTTATAACCTTTGCTTACTCCTGAGATAATAAGCACCATGTTATGTTATGCATGGGCAAACATCTTAGTCATAAACTAATAACACTGCCACATCTCGGTATCAAACTCGTGACGTCACGCTCGTTACTTTATAATGGAGCAATTCGCTATCTTTTGTTTAAGAAGCGACTAAACAAGTGCTTCGTAAAACTGTGAGTCACTGTTAAAGCAGCTGTGATAAAATACTCTTCACAAAAGCTATTGCTATTTCATTTTGCCTATGGCTTATGCTATGAAGTTGGTAAAAGATGAGAGACGGCTGTCCTTGGAAAACATTATGACAAAATTGAAAAAAAGAAACCGCCTATCTTTTTCCCTTTTCATGCATTTGGAACTGGCAAGAAGTTTGCTTTTCCGTCCAAGTTACCTGTTTAATCTTTGTTTTACTGAAAGTAACTAATATTGCTGTCTCGCTGGTTCTGGGTTCGATCCCCGGACAGGGCAAAGTGGTATTGGGTTTTCCATTCAGAACTTTTCGAACGCAGCCCTGAGCCTGTAGCTTGTACTTGCTTTGTACCTTGTTGATGTCAATAAGCTTGCCCTCTATTAGGTACATGAGACTTTGTTAACTGGGGAAATGACGTGCAACTTAAACTATGGTGTGCACAGCGCCGGATTTAGGGCAGGGCAACAGGGGCACTTGCCCCAAGCCTCCACAAGGAAGGGGCCTCCAAAACTGTTTCTTTAAACTGTCAATACATAGGAAAAAGTACATTATTTGTTTCTATGACCAGGTTCATGGTCAGAGACACCACACGAGACGAGAGGTTGTAAGGTTATGTCTATGTTACACCTTGTATACATATTTTTTTAGTCTGTTCCAAAAAAAAATTTTTGATGGCCCCAGGGCCTCCACACCTTGAAATCCGGCCCTGGGTGTGCAGGTGCACACCTCTGGCTTACCCTCCGGGAAAAAGAAGCGGTATGATGTTGTATGTTTATAACAAATATTTTTCTCGTGATAGTGGTTGAGTTAACATCGGCGCATCAGCTGCTGGAGCGAGCCATCTCCGTATACGGACAACAACAGCCGGGCTGCGGCGTCACGTGTCGCGTGCGCCGAGTCATCGACGATATCTACCAATTTCAACCCTATTTCAGGTGAATAAAACCCTAAATTCAATATAGAACAGTTTCTTAGTTACAGACTAAACAACGTCAATCCAATTAGCGTTAAAGTCTATAAGTGTTAATTAGTAATTTGGTTCATGTCACATGATAAAAAAGGTCATACTTTTTACACTGTTTCTATTTACTTTACTGTGCCTATAAATAAAACCAAGTATAAATTCGTATATCGATATTGGTACGTTCACCCGTTTCTGATTGTGAAAACAAAAGCACATATTTGACTACCTAAAAGAATTGTTTCATTGTGTTTTTTTAATTGATTCATTGTGTCTTTAAGGCATTTAATCTTTAAAGCGTGAAATCGTCCATAATAGTATTTATTTTTCTTCCAGGGGAGACTCATCCTAAACATCTCGCAGTGTAAGTGCTGTCAACGGTCATCGTTATATTGGATTGTTATAGCAGGTGCCATTGAAATTAGTCTGAACCAAGTCAAATGACTTATTTATTTATTTAAATTATTTGTAGATAAGTAGTTATTTATTTAATTGTGATTATAAGTTAATAAAAACTTTGTTTTAATTGTTGTGGATGTTTTTCTAGACAAAGATATCTAGTGCTAGAGCGATTTGCTGTAGTGTAGTCTGTAGAATGTAGTAAGTATGTACCATTATGTATATTGTTTCTAAATATAGTTTTGTGCAGATTTTCCAGAAAAAGTATGCGCTTTGAAAACTTGGTGTTTGGCCTGTGTGGGGAGCTACGATGATTGTCCTAATTCGGAAACGCATAGGTACTTTTTCTGGTTTAAAACTGTGCTTAGTTGACACAAACGTGCGACGTTCAAATTGCATGTGCTTCAAAAATACATTTTCAAGTATTTTCTGACATAATCTTTCACCAAAAAAAGGGAAAACTCCACGCATGGTTTATTTGGTCAAATTGTGCAATTCGCTATTTGGGTGAAATTCTACTTTCTCTGTATCGGATTTGGGATCAAAGACCGAGACCTCGTATGCCTTGACAATGCTACGCACGGTCCCGTATGCGGACAGTGACTGAATAGTAATGCCACCGGCGATGCTTCATTGTTTGTCTCTGGACAATTAAAGAAAATTAGGTGAAGTTAGAAGCGTGATTGGTATGCGCAGGATCCGGTGATCGATTTGCCGAGTAGGGAAAGTGGCGTATGAAAGTTATGTCCTTGTCCATGTATTGATGATTTGTTGCGGGGACCTCGTTAAAAGTAAGAACACTAAGGGCTTTCGCATACTAGAGACAAGACTGTCATATGACAGAATATTGCAAAAGTGAATAAATAGTCTGTCTCGCTCGCACTTGTAGGGAAATAGTCTGTCTTAAGACAGTTTTGTCTGTAGTGTGCGAAAGCCCTTAGCGGATTTATGATTATACATTAAAATAATCCCCGATGACACATCTAAGGTTGATGTACCTACACCACTGCTAAATAGTAACATATCGAAAAAAAAACAATCGATTTAATTTCTTAGCCACAATTTATCGGGAATTAACATTATGCATTTATTTGTTTGTTATTTTGCCGGGACGCCCGAGGATATTATTCGTCACCGCCCGATAAAGGGACTGTTTCAAATATTACACAACTGGAGTTTAATTTAATTATGTTTGTATAACCTACTTTGTGGTGAGAGGGACTTTCGAAAGGGGGTGTCCCGAAGGGATAGTCCTTTAAGATCCTGTAAAGACAAAGGATCAGTCTGGAGCCTTTCGTCATATCTTTCCCCTTGAGGAGGGGTAGTCAAACAGGAAAAAACATTTTTGCCTTTTAAAGGTATAACAATTTGTGGATTATGCCAAGGCATTCGGTACTATACACCATCAATCAGTCATTAATTAATAGCCTTGGAATCTCAAAATGTACCCCACACCTACATTGATTTCATTGATACCTCTCTCTCTCGCTCTGCGAACAAGTTGCACATTTCTGGTCCAGAATTCAGTATAGAAAAGGTGACAAACAGGGTGATCCACTCTCACCCGAACTATTCACAAGCGCACTGCAGGAGGTTTTAAAGAAGCTGCCTGACTCTTGGCAGGTACGAGGCATACTTAAATGTTAGCGGCCAACACCTAACAAACCTCCGCTTAGCCGATGACATCGTGCTATTCTCCACATCAGCTCCAGAACTCGAAGAAATGCTCCAAGATCTGAGCGCAGCAAGTCTTGAGGTTGGACTTTCAATGAACAGATCCAAGACCCAGTTTATGACCAACAGCACAAAACGTAAGGTTACGGTAGACGGGCATACGATGCAATATGTCGACGAGTATACCTATTTGGGCCAGATAGTGTCGTTCAAAAACAGGCAAGACAAAGAAGTCGAAAGACGAGTCCAAAATGCTTCGAAGACCTTCTTGGCCCTTAAGGAACATATGAAGGCAAGCCTTCCATTATCATAGAAAAACTCGTCGATATGTGCATGCTGTCCACTTACTGGTCACTTACAAAACAGCAGTAGTCCAAACTCAAGATTTTCCAGCGACCAATGGAACGCAGCATAATAGATCGCGTTAGAAACACCACCCTGCGCTCCATAACTCAAATAGCTGATGTTGGAGAAAAAACAGCCAGGCTGAAGTGAGAATGTGCAAGCTACGTGGCACGGATGCACCCGGCGAGATGGGCAAAGATCATCACACCTGAGGAAGGACAGCGTCGTCGAGGTCGACCTCGGCGAAGGTGGCGTGACGATCTGATAATGTTTGCGGGGCTAACATGGCCGGAGAGATAGAGAGGTATGGAAGGAGAAAGGGGAGGCCTTTGCCCAGCAGTGGGACACAATGTAGGCTAGCAAAAAAAAATAGGTTTGCTAATAAAGTATCTTAGAAGATGATGCATGTAGAGTTGTTTCCTGATGTTATAGAATGAATGATGTAAGGAGATAAAATATTTTTTTACTTATTTCACACCATGTTTTCCTCAAGGTTTCAAGGTCAAAGGTTTTTCATTCGTCTCGATTTTTATCTTTTGAGGAATCATTCTGAATTTCCGGTGATGATATAGCTTACGCATTTGATACAGTCATCATCTCCCTATACTTTTCCCAACCATGTTGAGGCCAGCTTCCAGTCAAGTAGACTCAGCTGAATACCAGTATTTTACCTGGAGCGAGCCTGCCTATCTGACCTCCACAAACCAGTTAGTACTGACTCATACGATACTCGTTGGTAAGACTGGTTGTCAGACTTTCGGGCCACCTGTAACGACTGTCATCTACAAATGACAGCCGATATACGTCATGATCCATAATTATGATACTGTACGAGATGTTTATTTATTTAGGATCCCTAACAAAATAAAGTAGATAATGGTCAACAAAATGGTATTGAGTAAGTGTACTCCTTTACTTAAAGGAGACCACAGCATGCACAATGAAGTTAAAAACTAAGCAAAACATGTTAGTAATAGAAAAGTTATTTTTTTAACAAAATGGGAAAAAAATAGCCGCTCGCTAGCCCAATGCCCTATAATAAAGTAACGTCTGAAATATTTCCTAGGATTATACTGATGATAATTATTACGTTCCACTGTCTGATTAATTGCCGAGACTTTATCCTTATTTCAGCTGAATCATCTATATTTAGATTTTTGTGTGGCTGTTAATTCGAGCCAATTCAAGCAATTGACTTGTGCTCGAGAGGGCAGTACTCCGGGTGTCCGGGTGCAAGAGATTTGGATGTGGGATTTATTGTCGTGTTTTGTATTAATGGAGAGTGTCAGCGGGGAGTGTCTTATTCGACAGTTGAAAACACGTATATTTATCCACTGTAAGCGATAAAGATTTGAACTAGTTGGAAGTTAATCTGTTAAAGGGGTCAAATAGGGGGTGGCCACACAGGCAGTGTTCCTCATAATGTTATAGATTCCTGTACTAGGGGCATTTACCGTGCAGTTCTCTGAAGTCAAACATGTTTTCCGTGTTTACGACTTTATTGGCATGAGGAAAATTCTTTTATTATGAATGATTGACAAAAAGTAAAAAAACTGCACTGTAACACATGGACTCACGGAGTTTATAACTGAATAAGGTCCATACATGTACCCTACCTATATAGTGGCTTGGTTATCTAAATATCGACTCGCTGCAATAACGACTAGTCTTCAGCAACATTGAGTCAGACTCAGGAGTTATTAATTTAAGAAAAAAACAGACAGACACAATGCAAAAGTAACTAACAATAAAGTTATAGTTAAAGGCAGAAAACACATTTCCGTTTTTTTTCTATTTGTTATGAATGAATGAAGTAAAAGTGGAGCAAAATGTGCATTGAATTATGCTCTTTTTCAAAGCATGGTCAAGACATCAAGACATATTGCACAAACACAAAAGATTCCATCTCTGCCTACCCTTTGTGATGTGAGTACGTGAATCTGACATAGGTTCTTCTGTGTCATCACGCCGTTCGTACAAATATGTATGTAGGTATATTCCGTTGTTCCAGAATAGCGTTAGTTTTTTTTTTTAATTTTCAAGTAGTTAACTACACGGTAACCTTGCAATTATTCAAGCGTTGACGTTATACTGGCATCATCAAAATATCCTCATTATAGTTTGGCCTATTTAACACTTCAGTTAAGTACTTATAGAGAGATATATCTATTTGTATAGTGTCTCTTTAGCAAAATTATGGGTTGCAAAACGTGGTCTTATAGATTATTTTATAATGAACGCATCCATCCGCTGCCTATCTTGTGAGACTAGTTAGACGAGTATATAGATGTTCCTGCTTGAAAGGATTAACATAACATAAAAGGTATGTCTGCTATTTTAACACTACTCTGCCAGGATAATTATAAAAGGCAAGAAAAAACATCAAGCTTGTTTTCCTACTAGTCATGATCGACTTTGTTAAAATCATCATCACTTGTGGTCGGTGCAACACGTTTTCTTGTCCCATTCTCCCCTGTCAGACGTCATGGCATCATTAACTCCTTTCTCTTTCAAATCATTCCTCACACAATCCATCCATCTTTTCTTTGACCTTCCTCTCCCTCTCCATCCATCAACATGTCATGTCTTTTAGTCACATGCGTTTCGTACCTCCTCATTTACATGTCCGTACCAAGACAACCAAAAATAGGTCTAACTATTGCATAATAAAAGTAACTAGGGATTTGTCCGTGGTCGAAAGTCTATTAAATAAGGTTGGGGTCACAGAGGGGCACGAATGCGACAACGACATGCGCCCGCTCCGCCGGTACGACAATGAACTTGGCGGAAGCAGTTGTCACGCCCGCAGCGCCGAACAATGCCCCATGAAAACAGATAATGGCAATTAGCTATTCCATGGTGTTAGAAATTAGAACGCAGGTTTAAGACCTAGTACTACCGTAAGTTGTAGCTGGTTGTAACGCAACTTGTTCATTCAAAATTTGGTGACCGTTATATGGATGATAATGGTGTCTAGAGTAGCTAGTTGAAACCATGTCAGGTCTAGGTACTTTATTTACCTACTTTAAAATACTCCGCAATTAAAAGGAAACACCCACCGCTTAATCAGTAAGAAAACATTTCGGTAATGTGCACAGTGACGGCGTTTTGTGATGTAATGATAAATTACAATAATGAGAGTATAGTAGTATGGTGGATGCTCTATTTATTCCATTGTTGCGGTGGAGGCAGGATGGGCCGGTCCGTGATTATTGCTGGCTGAGTCAAGTGCAGGAGCATTCGCCTGGAACGCTCGCCTCACTGTGGAATCTGCACGTGCCCTCGCCACACGTGTGCCTTGTGCCTTGACGCACCATAACATCGCCGGGATTGTGTAAACTTAGTGTACTCAACATCTAAGCGATCTTAATGACTTGTGAAAAAACGCCGATTTTCAGTGATCAGTGTTGTATCAATTAAAAGTTTAATTGACAGTTGATGATAAGCAAGCTCCACTGTGTAAGTTGTGATTTCATTTTCTATTGTTTTTTTGCGTGCTTGGTCTTATCATACTGACTCAAACATTTCCCATGCCATAATAACCAAAATTCAAAATAAACGCCAAAGTGATATACAGTCCCTTCTACAAGAAGTGGTTAGCTTACCTGACACGAAGAAGTCCAAAATATATATGGTGTTTACACGCAAAGACTGATTAGAATTTCGAAACGCGTATAGGTAAGACCTACATACTCAGCTGCCGAGAATAAAATTACGTAATGACGGATAACGTTATACCGTTTGCTTTTACACAATACATACTGTTAGATTACGATTGTGCTCTACTGTGGTCATGGAAAACAGTTTCAAAATACTTGAACTCTTGAAGTAAGTAACAAAGTGTTTGGCATCGTAAATAATCGAATTTATCTCTGTTCTCTCATGCGATACATGTTATCTGTTATCAGACTACCTTTACATGCATTGTTTGGAATGTTTGGTAAAAAAAACTGGAGTGTTATTGTCAAACACGTTGTATTCGCGACTATAGCTCTCGTAAAATTTAATCAAACAGTCAGTATTCATTCAAATGAATCGATAAATTGATCGCTTACAAATACCTTAACTCGAATAGCCGTGACGTGTGTAAAAAAAGTTTTATGTAAGTACTATTTTTAATTTGTTATGATAGTAGTCTATATTAGTCACTAGTCTTTTACGTATACTGATTTCAATAGTCAAAGCGTGATCTACCACAGAAAAAGTTATGATAAATAATTAAGAATTTCATTAGCCTCCAATAGCCCCATTATAGAAAACAGCTGAAGTCTGCCTTGAAATATTGCCAAACAAATATGAATGGTTAGTTCTTATCAAGATTCCCGCGATAAAGATTCGATAGTTCCGACACAGTTCCTGTACTTTGTGTAATAGCCCATTACCTGTGATAGGATGTACCTACAGGTTAGGTACACATTTTCGGAAGGACGTTAGAAATCGCGGTTGGCACTTCCTCTCAAATTGGCAGTTAGATATCGCGTCATTATGTTTGTATGTCTCTGCTACCCGCAGATGTATTCTAAGCCCTATCTTGTTTTCTTTGTTTTGTTTAGATTTAGGAAATGTGTTTGTAGGCAACTTTATCTTTAGCCTAGTTCCTTACCCCTATGATTCTTAAAGACATTCCGAAATTATGCAAAACAACCAGCTTGTTGTGCTGCTTGGGGTTGCGCAACATCTTGCAGCACGGAGTCGTACCTTTCCATGCTCCTATCCTGCTGGTATCGATACTGGCGCGTCCGATAGCATTCCCGCTCTAGCAAATGTCTGTTTCTAGCGACAGAAAATGATAGGAGTATGGAAAAGTGCGATTCTGTGCTGTTGTACCTATCCTCTTTCACAACAAGATCTTGTTGTGAAAGAGGATCGCAAGAAGAACGTCCATCTATTATCATTTAAGTATCATTCATCAGAAAGGGCCGCGAAGTTTTTTTTACAAAAATTGGATCATCTATGTAGAACGTCTTCACATGAAATGATCATACATATAAGTAGTAAGTACGTAGGTAGGTAAATGACGTACTACTTCTTATATACACATCTAGAACGCGCTAAATAAATAGACCTATTATGATATATAAGCAGATAACGTTGTGATAGTTATGTACTTCAATTTCGATCAACATACAACACGCATTGTAAATTGCAATAGCATTGTGTCACTATGGAATTTGAAGGGCTTCTACATATCTAATTAGAGCCGTTGATTAACTAGGGCACTAATTGAAGGAACGCCGAAATTCGAAGACCTTTCGTGACTGAGTCAATTATAATGCAAATGTTTCCTTAGATATGCGGTTGAAAGGAAACGATTTGTTTTGATTGTTTTTTTTATGTATTGTTGCAGAATTATGCAGTTTTGTGTTAATCAACAATAGCTTTGTGATAATTACCAAAGAGATCGCCAAATAAAGTAGTCCTTATTGAAAGAGTTAGAGATACCTCTCATAAAAATGCCAGAGATAGGGCCGATGATGCGCGCACTCGAGCTGCAGAGGCTGATAGAGGACAAAGTGGCCGAATGGCGCGAAAGGTCAGCGAGGGTCGCCGGAGCAACTGTAGCAGACTCTTATCAACAGCCACTCAACTTCAAACGACACACACATAGACGTAAGAACAACGCTGAAATAAACAGAATTATCGCAAAGTACTCGAAGCCCACTAAGAGAGCGGACGAACCCTATTCTGTGCGCCAACACACGCCTGACACATCTCCAAAACGCCCACCGAGAGCTAAGAAATTATCAAACCACAAAGTGCTATCGAAAAGTGAGGACAACCTAACAAGTATAGGCGAAATGGACGTTGAAACGGACCCGAAACAAGAAGCCCGACCTTACTTCACGTTATCCAAGTACAACACCAAAAGCTGCGAGGACGTCACAGCGTTCGTCGATGTCCACCACAACGTGAAAAGTAAAAATTTTGAACAAAATAGTATATTAAATGCCAAAACAGTCGTGCAAAACATGCCAAACAGGAGACCTAAACTTCACAGCATCTGCGAAGGTGTTACGGACATTTCTGAATTCTCAGACAGTGGCTTAGAGTGTGATAGATCCATAGATAGATCTTTTGCTACGTCAACCCCTCTATCAAAAAGAAAAACATGTCCTGGTGGATCTGTGTTGACATTAAACTTTGAAAAGGTTACTAAGAAACCTAACAGTGTTAGTGATTTAAGAAAAGGTGTATCAGAACCAAATATCCTTAGTGCGGATGCTAGTGAAAGTGGAAGTTCAAAGACTATTGATTTTAGAAAGCGCTGGAAAATGTTAAAGCCGCCGCGGCCGTTCAAAAAAGGGGCTTTCGATTGTTTACTGTTATGGCGTGGGAAGAAACAAACTCCACCGACAGAAGACAACAGCCGGAGGTAAGTCGACAGCTTTTTGTTAACTCGTGCTTTAATTTTCCTAATAGAATTTAAGTGACAATGCCTTGACGAGATCTTTATTATGTGCGCAGTAAAACATTTGCAGCGATGTGTTGACCTCAACGCACGAATGTATAGAATCTTATTATATGTTATAGATTACTTTTAACCTAAAACGTGTTCAATGTGACTTTATATATTGTGTGCTAGTTTGTTAAACCACGCCCCTAAACATTAATAGGGCAATCACGAATCAAAAAGGGGATTAAGATCTACCAGCATGTTGTTTGTGTTGAAAATGTGCATAACTGAGAAAGCATGCTTACATGAGATAACTTGTAATTGTTTCCTCTTAATGCGAAACAGTCAGTAGATTACCGGGTCGCCCGATCGCGAAACATGTGCTAACTGTTTATTATTGAAACGTGACAGATTGAACAGTTTTATGCAAATCAAGTTAAAACTTTACGTTCAGTTGGAACTGCTCAATAGCAGATGTGTGGCCTTTAATTACAATAATTTCCCTTTTACACACATGCTTCTTCCACAGAATATGTGGGTGGTTTCCTATTATGGCGGTGGGTATTATCTACACAATCTTGTTCTACATCTCGCCCATCCCGTTAATTAGTACTTATACGTAAAAGCTTTTAAATAATTGAAAAAGAAAAGACCAGGCACTGTCACCTCAAATTTTATAGGGGTTAATAGACCCTTAACGACGCCGAAAGGCACTTGTTCTCCCCGTCATTGCAATCATTTTTTTTTTGTTTTGGACCAAACCTGGGAATCTACTAGTTACGGAGATATTAGAGGTCAAAGTTCTAACCTATTCACAAGGTTTTTTTTAAAATACATGTACTACACACTAGCTTTTAGGGTTCCTGTCCGTCTGTCACAGCCAATTTCCTCCGAATCTACTGGATCAAATCAGGTGAAATTTGGAAATTTGGTAGGATGTTGTAATCCTATGGCACAAACACAGATTTGCAAAGTAAATAAATACTTTTTTTTAAATAAGGTTCATTTTCGGGACAAATTACTAAGTAAATTAAAAAAAAAAAAAAAAAAATGAAAGGGCTCGTTATGAGGATCTCAAATATATTTTTGTTATTATTATAAAATAAATAGTTTTGATTTTATTCATTAAAAAAGACGAAAATTGACCATTCCCCCCTGATATCCAAAACTACTGAGCCTTACATTTTGAAAAAAATACAAAATGTAGTTTATTGCTTGCAGATTACAGGAACACCTATTCTATGAATTGAAAATAAATTGGTAAACTCAATATAAGACTGGCATTGTACGGAACCCACTCCACGCGAGTTCAACTCGCACTTGGCCGGTTTTAAGATCATTTATCTTTACTTTAAATACCTCCATAGCCCGTTTAGCACAACTTTACTTGGAGTTATTTAGTTTGATGTACAGAATTATGCTTGCTTGACGGCTTCACGAAGGGTCGGTTTACACCCTGTATAAAAGCTTTCGCGCTACGGTGCACGGTGACTTGTTTAATACAGTTAGTTAGGTTAATTGCTTTTAATTCCCAGCTCTCTATTTAAGTAATTATAAATAATTTACTGTTGGGGCTGCTATATTTTAACATTCATGAATGTTAATTCTTTAAACAAGGTGGAACTTACATAGCTGAAAAATTCTGTTTTTAGACACTATTATAACAGCAGTATAATTATAAAGGTCAATTAGTGGGCGTACTTAATTAAGTACGAAATTAAAATCATTTAGTATCATACTATTAAGTGTAGATAATACATTGCCAGTAATGATCGAATGCTACGTTTAAAAAAATAACAAACCATATTATAATTATCTCTTCTATAACCATTTGAAACCGTAAAAGGATATCGATATTATTAATGCGGCAAGCACCCACTTTATTTTATTGTAAAACTTATATAATTGCAGTAAAATCGTGTACTATTGGTTGATATATTGCAGCTGAATTAACGGTACTTATTTGTGGAAATAAAATTAGCATAAGTTCGTAATTACTAACTAATAAATTGATTTATGAGATAATTTGAAAAAAAAAAACAGAAATCGGCCGGCTTGATACTTTAGTAAAAAATGTAGTTTTAGGCCATTAATTTGATAGCTAACGTTATAATGTTTAGTTGATCTTGTTGTTTTTCGTTGGTATAGTGGTCGCAAGCTACTTACGGAGCATGAGGTTGGGTTCGCTTCTCGGGTCGGTCGGGCAGTGTAATTGGATTTAACCATTTAGAATTTCTCCGTAGTACTAATAAATGTGACGCTGTGTGTATGTCAATTTTCTTTTACTCTGTCTTTAATTATTAAAAAAAGGAAATAATTTAGTTAGGCAGGTACTTAAACGATGAGGCGTTTTCCGAATCTAATAATAATAAATATCCAGCATATTATATCATCATCATCATCATATTGTATGTACGAGTACCTACAACAGTTATTACGAAATTGTTGATAGTAAAAAAAACTCGAGCGCTTCACTAGCGCCTCGGTCGGAAAATAGAGGAAACAATCGACGCTGAAGCAATACAAGTTCAAACAAAACTCACCAGGTGGCGTGGTCTGTCACGAAAACAATTGGATTTTCCGTGAGAATCTTGAACAATGCTCAATGTAACGTACTTTTGAAAATAAACATAGAATTTACCTACTGATGAAAAAACCCGTTACTTAGTTGATTACGGGGTTCCCCTTGGCACTTTTAATAGTTATAATAAAAACTAAATATTTTTGCATGGGGTTGATTGTAATGAATAATTCGGTCACGATTTGGCCACCTCCTTCCTTTAGGTTTGAAGGGAGATAGTAATCTTTCTTCTGTCATTAAAACAAAACCTTTACCTATTGACGGCACAAAGAACTACTGCTGGCCTTGCTTCATGTATTTTTTTAGTGGAAAATTTAAAACATTATTATCAAAAACATACAGGCTTGGTGAGTAAGCCCGGCCTTGGGTTTGGTATCCACACAATTGTGAACAGTTACTTCGTACACATTACTGCCACCGCGAGGTTGTGTAACATCAATGTGCGCTCAAGTAGCAACTATTGTTTGTTATTATGGCATTTCCTATGTTACTGTGCCACTCGGATATAAGAAGGCGGTTGAATTGACCTTAGAACTTTGAGAATGGTAAATTCAGAGGTCTCCTCTTCATTGACTGCATCAGTAATTTTACCGCGTGACCCGAAAATATATAATTAAGGGAATTTTTTTAGATGTTCGGAAAGGATAGTCCTGGTGTACTTAGTCTGGTCATAGCTTAATAACACTCGATTTTCAAACAACTTTTCGCAGCCGATGCACGATGCTATCAATCATCCATAGTCTTTTTTGGGGTCCTAGGCTACGATGCTCGTCAGCTACGAGATATACCTGTTAACTTCCCTATCAGAATACCAGCGCTGTGACATTTTTTTAATGTCACAGCACCACGAGGACCAATGAAAATACATTTTATATAATTTTCTGCTAGTAAAGTCCATTTATCCGGAGACAATGAAGAAGGCAAAACTTTAGTAGGAACATTCATTAAGTAGGTGTAGATAAACAGCAATTACAGCATCTTTTACAACAAAAATGGTAATTAAAATGAAGTATTATGAGAGAACCGCTGAACTGGTAGTAAAAGAATATAGCTAAGTATTTATTAGTCTTTATCTTCATAAAGGTAACAGACACAACTATTATAGTTTCCTATGTATAAGCAGTTACACTAGAAGCCGTCGACCCAGTAGTTGTGTGGAAATCGGGTGTGATTGGTATGGGTATGATGCGATTGAATGAAGGGAACACATCATGTCGTGAGTAAAATTTTAAATGGTACCTATGAATGTGTATTATTATAAGGGAAAAGAACGTTAAGGGAGAAAATGTTTTTCGCGCATGTATGTATCATTATGTACCTTACCTATGTGTTTGTATACAGGGTGTAAAAGACCTCATCACGAAGCCGTCAGTCAACCAAGCATTCTGTACATCAAACTAAGTAACTTTACAAAAATTATTTCTGGGAAACTACTTTTTTTATTGGGGTGAAAAATCATGTTTTGTGCACGGTAGAACTCAATGTAACGCACTCTAAACATTGTGCTGATGGATGGATTGAACAATACGGGGGTCGTGGAGGTGTTTAAAGTAATAATCTTACATTAAAAACTTTTATAAAAAAAAAAGTTGGAACTTTAACCCCCTATATCTCCGTAACTAGAAGGTTCCCAGGTATGGTGTAGAACAAAAAAATTATCGCAATGATGAGGAAAACAATTGCCTTTCGGTTTCGTTAAGAGGTGTTTTACACCCTTTATGTATTATGGCCGTTCCATTGTGTCGTCGTATAACTCTTAAAGGGTTGAACCGATTTGGATAAATTATACGTTGTTAGATTCGTATTGGCGGCGCGAGTGTCACTCGCTACATACATTAAAAAAAAATGGCGGATTTTGGGTTCCATAATATTGTAAGTAGTTGGATTTTTTTTTCATTCAAACCTTTCAAGTACCTACCGTAAAATGAGGCTATTTTGCTCCATGAAGGTAAATATGCTCCAAATTAAAAAAAAAACATCAAATCTCTAAATGTACAAGGAAATTAAAATATTTTTGAACGCATCCGATAAATGTTTTATAATTGGCAATACTGAATAAGCACTTCCGGTTTCTGACATTTCTTTTCTTTGTTAGCAGCCATTGATAAGGAGTGTGTCTTTCGTAAAAAAAAAAAATAGTCGGCCAAATCCACCTCCATCGACGAATGTACATAGATATGTGAGGCAAGGAGGGTTTAATGCAAGTGGGTATTTAATTAGCTACCGATCAAGCAATATATAGTTAATGTGTACATTTATTTGAGTTTCTAACCCCTTTTACTTATACTTACGTTCCTACTTTGCGCCATGTTTGGGGACATTTTGCTCCTGGAGGAAAGTCACAAATTATGTTTTTGAATTACTTGTTTTAACTGCCACATAGCTCATAGTAAATTCAAATCGTTTTTTATAGGAAATATGGCTCGAAAATTTGCGAAGAAAGCGGGCACAAGAAATTATAACCAATCCAGACTCCGTGACTGCTACCGAGAAATTACTGATGGAAAAACCCAATAAGACTTTGGCCGACCAGGGAATCGAATCCAGGACCTCATGCTGAGAAGTCGCCATCACAAGACCAACGAGGCAGTCATTTATTTCATATTGTTAACAATACATGTCATGGTAATAGGCTTATCCCCAATAAAATGGAACCTAATAGACCGAATGTGACCGAAGGACCTGTGTACTGTACACATCTGCATACCCCCTCAGAGCATACAGGCGTGATGTTATGTTATGATTTTGTGAAAACAACAAACATCCAAGCGATTGCAGCAAACACGACCGATTTGCTGTCTATAATTGAAGAGTTCCATTGCATATCTCCAAATATCACCATCAGATCTTCACCAAATTTAAACGGGACCACCGCGAAGTAATTTTCTTCCAAACAAAAAAAGAATCATCGAAATCAGTTCACAATTGGCAAAAAAATGGCTGAATATACACACAAAAAAAAAATCAGACGAATTGATAACCTCCTCTTTTTGGAAGTCGGTTAAAAATTATTCCGAAGAGACTTCGAGATTGTCTAGCAGCGATTGAAAACAACAGAAAATAAAATATGATTGTTTATTAATAACTTATAAGAAAAAACGATTATCTACCTATTTTTTAAATAAGTTTTGAGAAGGAATTATATTGGTTGTTTTTCATGGCTATGATTTCTAGTGTAAGTAATTCTTTTTTTTTTTTCAAATGTTTACATGTTTCTTGACATTTATGTTGCCTTTGGTGGTTTTAATTTTTTATTACAGGTAAGAGTTAATTAAGGTCGAGGAACGAATTCCTCGACCTTTATGAACTTGGAGGGCTGTATTGATGGTTTTGATGATTATAATTCTGTAACTCCATACGTCTTACAGATTGAATGACTATTTCATGAAATAGTCATACAATCGAGTTACATGAACTTGGAGGGTTGTATTGATGATTATAATTCTGTAACTACATACGTCTTACAGCCGCGAACAATATTTTAATCAACATACAACCTAGCACTGGCCTGCAAATTACAAAAAACGTAAGAAAATTTGAATTTCGCGGGCTACCCTGGGGCATCCACCTTAAGTAGTATGACTAGCGGTAGCGGTTAACTAGCAACAGATTCATTTAATAAATGTGTGGAATCTTCGTTACACGCGAACGCGTCCGTACAGACGAGACTCATCAGCATCTTGATAAACATCTCATAATTCTGTTGCACCAAGAAAGATTCATTGTACGTACTAAATGACTGTTCTTTGTCCATGTCCAACTAGTAACTACCACACTTCATCGTTACAAGCAGATAATTTGCTGATACAGATAATTTATTTCAAACAAACGTACGTCTTCCTTTGAAAACTGGCTAGTCCATTACTTGGAAACTGCGGGAGCTCAACTGGTTATACCTACTTCCAGTATAAATGTTTGCTTACGGTATGATAACAAGGTGCAAGTTGTTATCTTCATCACTTTTTCTCCAAATAGGTAGTCATTTCCGTCACTTTTGCTCCTATAGTTTTTTTATGGGATTATGAAGGCATTAATTCCTGTTGTTGGAATTGATTTTATAAACCGTAATTATCTTGCTTGATCAAGTAAAAATACTGGGAAATTTAATTTGAAATAAACAATCAAGCATCGCAAATGTTGTGGTTAATGTGTGTTCATTGCCTAATGAGTTTGATAGTTAAGGGAATTCTGCAATAATCATTATCGCATTGCAATTTATTTGCTACATAAGACAAAACATAACTGACTCACGTTTTGAGATCATCAACTCATTTAAAAACTGATGACCAACGCTAATTGTGTACGTAGGCATCTACTTTAGCCTAATATGTTCCGTAACAATTCCAAGAACACTGTACGGTCAGCAAGGGAAAACAATGATGACAATTCTGCCAAATGCAAATTATCTGCCTACACGGATCGTATATACGTCGCCAACTGTTCAGACGATCATATACCTTCTCATTGTTAGGCTATTGACATACATTATGTATTATTACTTCTATTCTCTGTTCATCCTAAGAAACAACGTAAGAATATATTATTTGTTAGTACTTACCTACGTAGAATAAGTACTAGTTTTCCTCAGGAATGTCTCCTTCATTTTAAGACTAACTGCAGTGAACAATAGGGTTAAAGATTGCATAGTTATAAATACTGTACTTATATGTAATAAAATAGTCAGAGGATGTAGTTGCGCTGAACGACTGTATGTCAATTGAGATCTTTCCAACTAGTAACGCGTTTGTGCCCTGGATTGTATTGTATTGGTGGTGGATTGTCATTATATGATAATTAACAGGACAGTGACACCACATTCCGTTATTCACACCTGAAGGCATCTGTCAATGGTCTAGCTGCCTAGCAACCTACCACCAATAGATAACTTATAAACATGAAACTGGTAACTACTACTCAATCACTTTACTATTGACAGGTGACGACAGTTTTATATCTTATAGCCTGAAGGAAAGTGCATAGTTAGCCATAAATTAAAGAACTGGTTCTCTTCAGCTGCAGTTACAAAAGGCTCACAGCAAATTGACCACGCCATACCCGTAGGTTAGTTTTCGTACAAAATAAATTTATGAATTAATTTGTCGAATCAATACAATTTTAAATAACTAACGTAACTAACACTTAAGTGTCTTTATGCTCGAGGGTAGTCCGCGAAATTCAATTTTTCTTACGTTTTTTTGCAATTTGCAGGCCAGTGCTAGGTTGTATTCTGATTAAAATATTATTCGCGGCTGTAAGACGTATGTAGTTACAGAATTATAATCATCAATACAACCCTCCAAGTTCATGTAACTCGATTGTATGACTATTTCATGAAATAGTCATTCAATCGAGTTTTAGAATTTCGCGGGCTGCCCTGGAGCATCAGCCTTAAGGAAGTCGTCTATCTTGGTATGGACATGTAACGAGGAGGGATGAAACGCATATTACTAAAAAGTGACGGATATTAATGTTGATGAATGGAGAGGGAGAGGAAGCCACAGAAAAGATCGATGAATTGTGTGGGGAATGATATGAAAGAGAATGGTGTAAATTATGCCTTGACGTATGACAGGGGGGAATGGGAGAAGAAAACGTGTTGCACCGACCACAAGTGAATGGGACAAGGGCAGGAAGCTGATGATGATAATGAATTAAGTGTCCTTAGATTCCTGATGGACAACTGTCTTTTCAGAGTATTCAATAAAAACGGACAGATAGAGGGAAAATCAGCAATGCAAGTGTGCAATCATATTAACTGACTAAGCGACTGGTAAAAACCGATTTTGGACAGTTCGATGCCATGCGTTTCTTTGTAAGAATGAAAGGCAAACAAAATTAACGATACTAATTAAAATACCAAGTATCATGATCATACTTCATGGTGAGCATTTTCGTTGAAAAAATATGCTAATGAAAATGCAGGTTTTCTGCCTGAGATAATGTTCCCCAACGCTCTAATTAAATGCCTACAAGAACGTTGTAAAATCAAGGTGTTAAATTACCGAGTACCTAACTTCAAGTTAATAACTCTATTGTTTGTGGGGGATTTGTACTTACGCAACAATTATAATGCAAAAACTGGATTAGGAAAATCCTCCTTCCAGTTTCACTCAAGTGTGATGGCGTTATAAATATTTTTCGCACAGTTCCGTACCAAGTCCAAAGCAAATATTCTATAGAATACCCAACAATTTTATTTATTCCTCACATTTTGATACACCACGAAAATAATTAACATGATTAAGATTTATTTAATTACAAGTCCCAACAATTAATGGTTTTTCAGCACAATATTTTCTATTAAAACCGGCTTTAACAAGTTTTTCTTACAGTTCCCAAAAAACGGCAGTTGACGTGAGAATGGAACGTAAAACGCACTAGCTATTTAACAATTGACTGTACAAAAAATGGTTTCCCTATAACAGCCTTGTAACTCTAAAAAACTGGAGTAGGTAGAACCTCCGACAAACAAAGCTTACGGCATTGCCATACAGACAGGCAGTCGCTGACACCTCGCGCTGTACGCAGCCTGAAAAATCGTTACGCGCTCTATATTAGGAAAAAACTTTTTAAATAGAAATATAACATTTTTTATTTTAACACTTTCGTATTTAGTGGTGATCAAGCTATGAGACACGGTTATAATTCAAAGTGAAAGCACAAAAGTAGTGACTGGATTTTAGTGAAAATGCATCCAAAACATTTTGAAGATCCGTGGACTTTCGTGTACAGGAAGTTACAAGAAAGGGAAATAATCAGCAAAACCAAGTGAGACTGAAATATTTAATGTTGTATTTTTAGGTTCATTAAATTATTCTCTTGCTGAATAAAATCTATCGGCTAATTTTCAGTTTATTTTCAGCCAGTGGTGATGTCATTTAGGTTTTGTTATCCTGTTTTTGTGCGTGGATATGTTCTATTTTCATCATATATTTTTTGCTCTAGATACTTATAAATAATAACTAAGGTATGATTATACTGAAAAAGTTGCTTGAGTTTTGGTTAATATTAAATTGGTAAAATTCACATAGGTATCAGAATCGGGAGCCTATCAAAACAATTTTCAGCTGATTTATGCTCTAATGTTTTTAACATATTTCGATATCTATTCTCTCAATCAGCAGACTTTAAAGAGAGAAAGTAAAGTTTATGGAGAGAAAAAAAATGTCTCGGTATTTAAAACATGAAATAATCTGCATAATGTAGAGGACAGTTAATTTATTTACAGTTAGCACTGCTCGAGAAAAGTCCTTTGTGAAAGGTCGGCAATGTTATAATTACTGTAGGCGAGGATAAAAAATGTTCCTACAGTGAATTCTCAAGATATTTTGAGCGTTAGACGTTGCAATATTTTACAATTTTTCTAGACAATTTGCATTCATATGCTTTACAAGTTTACACGAAGCCTGAACGAAGCGTGATATTAGCATTCTTATTGAATCGTATGTTGGAATTCTAGCCTGTTATTATTCGTCTGTGTTCACTTAAATGGTCTAGATATTTTGCGTATCATGTTCGCTTTGGCCTTAACCTTTCCATAGCCGGTAAAACTCATGGGTTTTTGGCTCATTGCCTGACTCGTCACGTCCCCCGATCGATTGTAAGCCCTGCCCATTACATCATAGTTATGGTTATATTTTTTCGCAAATCTAAATTCTTTTTATTTTCGTTATCTACTTTAGAAGATTAAACACATATTATTATCATGAGACACTGTTGACATCCCGTATGAGTAACAAAGTGCAAACAAATACTTTTGAAGCGCGATGTGCTACAAACAAGACTTCGTCAATTTAATGATCCGAGGGAAATTATAAGATAGAATTGTATTTTTCATACAGAGACGATTGTTTGAAATCTTATGCTTTCACACTATCATTATAGGGATAAAATAGTAAACATACAGCAGCATACGGCATCTAGCTTCTCTGGAATTCTGGATGACTAACGTAAGCCAAAGCTAAAGTAGATAAACCCTTCGTCTGTGAAGCTTATACAGAGACGATTGTTTGAAATCTTATGCTTTCACACTATCATTATAGGGATAAAATAGTAAACATACAGCAGCATACGGCATCTAGCTTCTCTGCAATTCTGGATGACTAACGTAAGCCAAAGCTAAAGTAGATAAACCCTTCGTCTGTGAAGCCCGACCGAATCGGTATGACGCCATTGTTTAACTTGTGTCTTCTGTGACTTTTAACAGATGAAGGTTTAACTCGAAGATTTAACTTAAGATTGCCTGTCAGAATTATTCGAATTGCTAAATTCGTATAATTCTGACAGGCAATCTTAAGTCCATCCTTTAATCACGAGATTTTTAGGCCATTTTTATTGGCCACCCTCCCTCTTGGTGATATACCATGAGATTTTAGGCTACCCCCCTCCGCATCACGTGTATTTTTTATTAGGTATTGAAAATGTTGTTGGTATGATAGTTTTAGAATCTGAATTAATAATTTTGAGAAAGAAAATCGTTTGCTCGGGTTTTTCAGACTAAAACTCACTTGCTCGAGTTTTTAATAATTAATAATTGGGTAAAAAATACGTTACATGTCGCACATAAAATTATTGTTTTTCGTCCCACCAATACACGTGATTATCACCCCCCCCCCCCCCCTCCCCACATCTTGATTAATCGTTATTTTTCTGATCCCCTCCTCCCCTGTTCAAACCTCACGTGACTAATATAGCCTTAGCTATGACGTTTTCTTTTTACTTTTAAATTAAAACATAATGTTGACCGCATATAAACAAACTTAACGACCGCGACGTTAGTAAAATTACCTTGCAACTTGTCAAAAATAATAACACTTCTAAATGTCTGATCTTTGAAGCCGAAGGTTTGGCCAAAAGTGTTTTTTTTTCAAAGGAAGGCTTCGGTTGGACACTACCTATCCATCGCCAAAATATTTCCCCCGTCCAAAGACATTTACGCTTCGATTTACCCGAGCCTTCGAGATACTTCAGGCTAAAGTCTCAATCATAATGTTCGGGTTCACCAACTTGGACATGAATTCTGAATCCTTGGGAGAATTTTATCTCACCCCTTATGAAATGTTTCTCGCTTTAATCCCCGCAAGTGGGGATTTCCTAATAATTTTACGTTTCAATTGAAATTCACTATGTACTGCTTTAAATCCCCATTACTCATAGGTCATAGCTACATACAGTTACCTGGGAATTATGAACTTACAATGTTTTTATTATTATTAGCAAAAATATTTCAGTAAATCTCATTTAATATGCTGTAAATTGACGTAGGTTAAGGTAATTTGGTGTGATAATGATAATCTTGACTCGCGCTTTTCCCCATGTGGCATCCCCGGTAGGTTACATACTCCTTTCGGCAATTCAACAAGTCAAGAATCTTGACTTCATGAGTTGAAATTGAACGAAGAGCCTTTTCGTTCACATATACATAGCGCGTTCTAAACAAAGGATAAAAAATCAAAGAAGTAACACGAGTCTCGAGTTCGTGGACCGTAAAGCCTGTGGTAGAGCCTCCGTTTAACCTTGAGCTTGAACACGACCTCGCGTTGGCTCAGAATTTGGCTAACTTTGCGTCATTCTTGCAGTCTATCAGACGTAACTAGAGCGATAATGTATAAGTCTTCGCTAATAAGAATATAATGAACGAATATTGTGAACGGTCGCGAATGTTTGTTCGTCTGATAGAATGAATTACGCCCACAATGTAACAGATATGGCTAGGTAACTAGCGAGTAACGGTGCATGGCTGTTCGTTTTATTATGTAGGTAGGTAGGTAGTCATGTTTGAGATGCTTGCAGTTCCTTCTATTTGCGTACTCTATTTTATTAAATAGGTACTTAAACCTATGCCTTGAGCAGCTGCTATCAGGTTAAAATTATTTAACTAGCATTGCTGTAAGATTAAAGTATTTCCTTTCAACTTAATTTTTAAAAAGTTTTGGAAGGCTATTATAATAGCAAACAAACATTAAGCAAGTTTCCTAACTGATATAATTAAAAATAATTATGAGTTTGGACGAGTTGGTTTGAACGAGTACATAAATACATACATAAGTAAGTATTAACAAAAACAGTAACTAACTAAACACAATAGCTTTGATATCAAACAGCAAATACATACCTACAAGGAAACATTTCGAAATGTGCTGACGATTCAAGTGACGTCATTTCTAGCAACGGAATCATCTTATACTTCGTCACGTTGCTTACGACAATCCAGTAATTATAAAAACCTTTCAACCATATTGACTCAAGCGGCTAGGGAACAACCTTGCAGCACGCAAACGCAAACCCTTGTTGGACAATAACCAGAGGTAATTACCTGCTACCTAACGATTTAAGTTGAATGATCTTTGTCTCCTTGTAATCTAGCGGACAAGTAATTAGAAGCTCTAGGCCGCCGCGACCGGCGAACGGATTCTTTTGAATGAAATCCTGAAGCCATACCTCAGATGTTGAATTTTAACTTTCTAGTAAGTACCTACGTAAGAGAATGTTACGCTCTAATGACAAAAACAACAAACAAAAATGCACACAAATATATGTCATGCATGATGTGGTCGATCTGATTGACTCAGATCCTGTTGGTAGGTACTCGTAAATATGCATCTTGATATTTAAGAAATATTCAGGTATGTTGCTTCAGTAAGAAGGATGATTCATTTCCTTTTCTTTCAGTGGCCATGGTGTTAAAAATAATTTCAGGATGGACAGAATCATTGTCTAAATGTTTAAAGATTGATTGTGTGACATTACAAAAGCACGTGTGCTAATGCTGAACGTTTAGTTTGCACATTGCCGTGCCACGGTGTACTGTGTGCGCAGAACGCTCGCTTGTTCACCGCCACCTTGAAATGTCTTGAATTACGTCAGCTTAGCCCGGTTACGGCTGCCGAAACCAAAACAAACTGAGTCGCGTTTACTCCAAACAATTTTTACATGTTTGCAATTCAATACAGTCTATACAACCTTAGTCGATGCAAAAGTCATTGTGAAATTTATTAGTGTCTGTGTCACTGAACTCTTCAAGTGAGATGGAGCCGGTTGCTCTCAAACTGCGGTTGTGAATAACGTTATTTCCGGAACCAATCTAAGTCTGAGACTGGTACTGTTTACGTCATTTTCTTCCAGACCATATGACTCGATTCGTTTGTGATTCATTGTGTATATCGATGATCGTGGGTATCTACATATTATTTTAGTCCGAGTTACCGACCGGTCGCCTTTTGTTTGTACTGTTGTAAAAAATAAATCGAACGTGAATAAAATTTTGATCAGTGCGATATTTTTGATATTTTCTTATCATCATGGATGAAGAATCTATGTGGAAAGGTTTCTACGAAAAGTTGCAGCAACAGAAATCTATTGAAGAACAAGTGCACGATAACAGGTGACTTTAAATATTAGTTCTCTCACTCTCACTTTTGTAATAGATCGTAGATATCCGTACATTTTCTTTTTTGTGGATTTAATTACAAGTCTGAAGATTAAGAAAGATAGAAAAATGGTTTATTTAGGTCAGTACCTACATAAGCACACACACACAAATAAATACACACACAAATACACACCCAAAAAAAACACATACTTAAATAAAGAGAAATTACAAATATGTGCTGTGTGCCTCACGGCAGTCCCTAAAAGGTCCATTGCAGCATTCATGTCAGACAGGTGATGCTGTCTGACGCTGGTCTACCAATGAACCTTGAGGGGTAAGTGACGGAAAAAACAAGCAAGCAACAAACGATTACAAAATAAGTAATTAGTATATTTTGATTAACCTACGTACCTACTTAATTTAAACGTAGCTCGTAGATTAAAATTGGATAACATCTGGCAAAAGGTTACGCTTATCAATACGGTACTTATACAATCACCAAGTCGGTCTAAAAACTTACAAAGCAAGCACTTCGCTATGGGAGATTTTTAAAGCAATCACAAAATACAACACGGGGTTTTTAGAAGCGTACGCCATCTATGTATTATCTACCGAATAGCCAGTTGTTTTCTTCCATCACATCGTTAAGAAAATACCTAAATTAACCACAAAATATTAATTTTTGCAAACTTTGCCTATTTAATAATAGTTTTTACGACACTTTACTTTACGGAGTTGCTTTGGTTTAGTAATTACCTAAAAAAACAAAATACATAACTACATTTTCAGTCCAAATTTTGTAACTCTCACTTGTAACGAAACGTAGCTTAATCTGACAGTGGCGTTCCGGTTACTCCTGCCTGCCTGTCACTGTCACTTACCACATCAACTAAGCCGCGCCGTCAATGAAATAAATCGATGTTAGTGTGAGAAAAAGGTCTATTACGGACTTAGGCGGAGTGGAGTTCGTACAACTACAATAATAATAATAAAGTGCCTAAATAATTTGTCTTCCATTTTAACGACATATATATACAAACATCAAATTACTGAGGTCAGTGATAAAGTGTGAAGGTGCCATTGAGATAAATCGTACTCACGGTATAATCTGTACACCTAATCTGTACATATGGAATACCTGCGTGCCGGTATTCGTAGAAATATAATAGCCTACAGTATTCAACAAAGACAAATGCATTTACTAAAAAATAAGGCGTACGTTGGTGGCCAATGGGTAGACGCAGGAAGTGGCAATACGTTCAAGGTGCACAACCCTGCCGATGACTCCGTTATAACAAGCGTGCCGGATATGGGAGCTGCCGACGCTAAAAAAGCAATTGATACTGCTGCTGCTGCTTACAAGGATTGGAAGAATGTCACAGCCAAAGAGCGCTCAAAGATGATAAGAAAATGGTTTGATATTGCTGAAGCACATACTGATGATTTAGCAAAAATAATAACAATAGAGAGTGGAAAACCGTTAGCCGAATCTAAAGGGGAATTGACTTATGGCAACTCATTTCTAGAGTGGTTTGCAGATTCTGCCCGCCATATAAATGGAGAAGTAATACCAAGCCCATGGCCAAACAAATGTATATTGGTGACAAGACAGCCACTCGGTGTAGTATCTGTTATTACTCCATGGAACTTTCCATATGCTATGATAACAAGGAAAGTAGGGGCTTTGCTGGCTGCTGGGTGCACTTGTGTTATCAAACCGTCTGAAGATACACCTCTGACAGCACTTGCTGCTGTTGCACTGGCAGAAGAAGCTGGGATACCTAAGGGAGTGATCAATGTTGTTACTTGTCACAGAAAAAATGCCCCAGAAGTTGGAAAAGAATTGTGTGAAGATCCTCATATTGGATGCATTTCCTTTACAGGATCTACTTATGTTGGGAAATTACTGTATGGTCTAGCAGCAAAAGGTATAAAAAGGGTTGCTCTAGAGCTAGGTGGAAATGCACCATTTATTGTTTTTCCAAGTGCTGACATTAATCGGGCTTTGGATCATGCCATGCTTGCAAAGTTCAGGAACAATGGCCAAGCATGTATTGGAGCTAACAGATTCCTAATACATGAAGATATATATGATGATTTCATCAAAGGCTTTAAAGAACGTATGGCATCCAAATGTATTTTAGGACCTGGCACAAAGGAAGGAGTCACTTGTGGCCCACTTGTTAATCAAGAGCAAACAAAGAAAGTTTCCAGTTTCGTAGAAGATGCAGTACAAAAAGGTGCAACAACTGTGCTTGGTGGCAATGTTGCAAAAAAAATTGGCCCCAATTTCTATGAGCCTACACTATTAGTTGATGTAAAACCTGATATGTTGGTATATAATGAAGAAGTATTTGGCCCAGTTGCAACGGTTCTGAAGATTAAAAGTGAGCAGGAAGCCTTGGCGATTGCAAATAGTACTAGGAGTGGTCTAGCTTCATATGTTTTTACTAAAGACCTCGGACAAGCATTTAGAATGTCTAGAGACCTTGAATTTGGTATGGTTGCCATCAATGATGGTATCCTGTCTGCTGCCGAGCCACCATTTGGAGGCATTAAGGAGTCAGGCATTGGAAGGGAGGGCAGCATGCATGGTATTGAAGAATACACAGATATCAAATATACCCTTATGTCCGGTCTGGAACAATAAGAAATTGAAAACCATCAAATGAAAAAACTGTCCTAGAGATCAATGGAACTCTTCACCATATAATTCAGCACTTCTCAATATAGGTACCTTAATTGAAGACATCTAGTCAGACAGAAATATAGAACTTACTTGATATTAATTTTAACAAATCATATCAATGACTTCACAACATGAATAATTATTTAAATTGGTTTAATTTTCTAATATTATTTAAGAATCATTAGTTTTAATCAGTAAGTTTAACTAACCAAATGATAAAGAAAGAAAGATCAGTAAGTTTACCTCATAAATATGACATGAGATATATTTTAATCACAACAAAATAATTATCATTTGGGGGGTACCTATTTGTAGATTTGAAGAGAAGACAAGGCACCTCTGCCTTGCTATTTATAAGGGACAATAATGAATTGCATTAAATGTTAAATTGCATACATATCTAGGTTGCCATATTCAATGCCCTATTATTGTTATTATTGTAAACAAATATTGGCTGTTTAGAAGATAGACTTACTCATACAAATTGCATTTATAATGTACCAGAAAACTAATAAATAAATACTGTAGTATTATTAGAATTTCAATGACTGTTCTAATTATTGTTCTTTTGACAGTAAAATAATTTTTAACAGTAATATTAGGTATCCATTGATGATGTTGGTTTATGTGTTATGGTATTTATAATTACTTTTAATGCTTTGTAATCGCCTTTGTTATTCAGCTGTATTTTTTATTTAATTGTTACTATTTTTTAGTGTGATTTATTTTGGTTCCTCATTTTTTTTAATGTTTTTTTTTTTTTGTTTTCAACATTATATTTTGTTGATTTATTAATTTTTGTTACTTTTAATGTACCATATTTACCTATGCAAACGTTTTTTAAATCAAATAAGATTGCCAGCATATCATGTTTAGAATAGACCTTAGCTCTAATAAATCATTCCAGAATGTGCTAAAATGAGACAATAAAATATCTTTACATAAGTTATTTTCATTGAATACATGTATTTATCACAAAATTGAATTGCTTTTTTTCAATACCTTTAAAACTACAATAATGTAGGAATTATATGGTAACAAACAAATTGTAGTAAGTGGAACCCAACAGGACGAGCAATAAGAAAAATGGCACATAATTCATCAATTACTATTTTAGAACAGTCCGAAGTACTTTTGATAATTTGATAGTGGGCTTGATTTCCGAGTGATCCGAAGGAGTCCTTTAAATCCTAAGGTAGTTACTCGTTTCTTCTATCCCGTGGGGTGTAAGTATAACAGATAGTTGAAAAAACCCGGCCAAATGCGTGTCGGGCCACGTGCAGTGTAGGGTTCCGTAGTAGCCCGTTATCACTAGCAACTAATTCATCTTAGTCATTTTGAAGGATTTATTCTAAGTATTTTGTATTTGGTACGGTCGAACAAGCTATTTGGTTTACATTTTACAATTTAAGTTGTGGGTTAAACTGTAAACCGAATAGCTTGTTCGACCGTACAAAATTATCATTTATTCTAAGGATTTTGTATTTGGTACAAAATTATCCAACACCCAAGTTCTACGGCTATTACAGCTAAACTAATAAAGTTATCTTAACCGCTATAATTTTCCTTTAAAGTTCATGAATTTTTCCAGATTTTTCAAGCCAGCAGTTTAGCTTTTAGGGGGGGTGACGCCCTACTGGAACAAAAATTTGCACTTGAAAGTTTAATATTTCGTAAATGGAGCATTAAATCGAAAAATAGTACTAGCAACCTCTAAGTCAAGACCTATTCAACGATACCCCACACGATGGGGTAGACGACGCAAAAAAAATCATCCCCACTTCACGAGGAGCTACCATAAAAAAAAATATTTTACAAAAAAATATTTTACCACTTTGTCGGCGTAATTGATATACACACCCCTACAAAATTACAGCTTTCTAGTACTAACGTTCTCTCAGCAAAACTTCGGACAGACGGACATGACGAAGCTATATGGACTACGGAACCCTAAAATAGAACCTTGAGCTTTTCCTATAAACTTCTCTCATAAAATATGAGGCGTTACACACTTGGGTCGACGAAGCCGACCCGAAACAATAACTTGCACATTTTGGGCTTTCATTCGGCATCAATTAGTTAACTTCGGGTTGGCTCGCCACTTCGACTTGACGCGGGTAGTTCTTTCGAATCATGCTAACCCGAACATAATCATGTCAAATCATGTGTAGACAAAGACCCAGACATAATTATGTACCTAAATACCTGTATCTCAGGAGACAGTACCTAATGTGAGAACAAATTAAATATTATTCTCCTAAAGAAGATTTCTACAAACAGCGGTACCTATTGAATGTAGCAGTAATTAGTGCATGTCATTGTAATGTAAGTACCTATGTTATTTATTACAGAATACAAGAAGTAGACGACAGTTTCTTCGAAAAATTTGGTTCCATACTGAAACAAGCTTCGCAAAAGGCAGCATTAGAGGAAGCTACACCGTTGGCACCTTTGAAAGAGGCTGAAGAGCAGGATGGGGAACAGAAAATTGAAGGGGATCTGCAGGCGGAGAGTAGAAGCATCTTACGCGACTCCGATAGTGGGAACGAGACCCTACTCGACACAGATTCAGAACCTGACGAGCAGGACAAAATAGATCAATATGCGGAGGCTGTCGGCTGGAACGTGAGTACCTACCCATAATCTACAGATTTCAACACACAATATAATGATCTATTTTTGGTCATCCACTTGTACATAGCGTGTCATTTTGTCATATCATTGAGTAGGTACACGAACCTACCCCTTACTTATCTACTTACATAAATAATATTGCATGAATCGTTTATTGCGATTCTGCACCTAACGACTGTCAACGGGGTGATTTTTAAAACAATCAAAAGCGGTTCGGAACGATTGAAATCGAGTAGGGTCGCACGTCAATGTTACCAAAATCAGGAAAAGCTGGCCAGTGGTCTCTTACTCTATTGAAACTCCGTAAGGTCTTCGCTACGCCATCGCCACCTCAAAGCCAAACACTTAAAATAAGGAAAAGCTCGAAAATATTTTGAAATTCCAAAGTTCCGAAGCGTCGTTGTCTACGGTTTGTACAAAAAAACCGAGGCACCTAATCCAACTAAGTGCAGCTGCTCTGCAGTAGTTAGTTTAATTGCAAACAAGAGTTCAAGCAAAAAAAGCTTCGTTCAATAGTTTAGCAGTAGCATTTTATTTTTATCTGATAGCCTGTAAGGTCAAGACCGTCATGAGCTAAGACAAGACTCGAAAATATCTCTATTATTAATTTATTTATAAAAAGGAATTTCACGTACAACATTGTATCTACTGCCAAATAGTTCAAACTCTTGTGATTGTCTGATGTTTTGAAGTGTAGGACACTGTAGGAAGAACTATAGCCGTAATTTATTTACACGATTTGACCCATATCCCTAAATTGGTGTGCAGGGAAGTGCAGACAATAAACATTTCATCGGGGCGGAAATCGCTGCTCTCGTAACTCACTAGTTAGCCCGTGAGCGGAGTATCGATGTCGTTACGACATTGTTGTATTTTTAGGATACTTGAACCGAACTCCAGACAAGCCTAGCTTTAAATTGAACTAGACATTGGGCTACACCTATCCTGGGAAAGTGTGTCACAGTTAATTTTGGGCTCTGCTGAAACGATGCAGTGACATTAACCTGAGGTATTTGCTATCATGGGCAATATTCCAAGGTGGTGTCACGATTGCATCGCTTGGTACGCTTAACCGTGTTATTGTTCTTAATTAAACTTGTATATCTGAATACGTAGTGGACAGACGATAGGAGCGCAGGACCTTTGTTTATCTCAATCAATTTCAATAAGATCAGACGGGTGGGATATTTAATACCTGTTATGACTGAAAACTAAATATCTATCTGTAACTACGGCTAACTGGTTTAATGGTAGACTGCTGAAGCTGGACCCCATTTGCTGGGTGAGAATTGTGTAGATAGAGGGCCAAACCTATATCGAGCTGACTAAATTGGTGTTCGTTGTGTAACCTCTTCCTTTTCTCAGTAGTATACACAATGATTGTGTGGTCTCAATCGCACAATGGTCCCGATACTCGCCCGCGGGCCTGGCACGCATCCAGCAGATTTTTACTTTTCTCATTTTATTTTGTCAACTTCCTCACCAAGGTTGATCTCAATGACCGTCGTCTCCAATGCGTCATTTCCAATGTCATTCCCCTTTACTTTCAAGTTGGAATTTCCGTTTGAGTTTTTTCTAATAGGCGCTGACATATCTGCCGATATTACTGAATGAGAACTACACACTTTTAACAGACACAATTTTATCTGTGAAGAATGGAACTAAGTGGTTCGTAGTGAGTGCATGCATGGTAGGTACAGGGGCCCCTAATTCACAACTTCCGCTATGGAATATATAGAGCTATAAATACAGAAGTGAATATGAAGAGCTGTTCATCTATAACCAAATAAGATCAACTTCAAAGCCACCGAATTATACACATTCTCTCGCAATGCCTGAAAGTACTTTTGTTTTGCAGCATCTAGATTTAGACATTTATACGCTTGATGTATTGCCTGGATATTCTCAAGATGCATTAACATAATCTCTTAGCCGGGGTTGTAGTATCAGCAAATTGTAGAATAGAGTTACGCGTAGTTTCAGAACTAGAAACGAATATTTTGTTTTAAAATATAACTGGTTTTAATCTGATTTAGACGGGTGATAAGATTTAGGCAGCTATCGAGTACTCGATTATCTAATTTTGCACAAATTACTGGACTTTCCCGACCAGCAGTGATTTTGTGTTATCTATTACTACCTATGCAGTAGGTAAGCCCGATATACTTACCATTCAAGACTTCAGAATACTATATGTTCAAGTTAACGACTGTTTGCAACCCGTAGTTCTGAATGATCTAGAATGTTTCGAGTGATTTCGACGACCCAAAACTGCATAAATATTTTAAGAGATTTTAATTTTTTATAGCTTCAACGTATAAATATAGCTGAAGCAGCCCGTCTTAAATTCTAATCTTGTTGAGAATACACTAAACCGTTAGGTACGTACTCGTACATACTAGCGCCTACTGAAGTTCAGTTATGTAAATAAATTGGCAATAATGTAAGAGAGTAGTTTCCGTTCCCGGCGAGCCCAAACGCACGCGGTTAATAAAATAAATAAATCGTTCAGCACGTGCGCCTGTTGCCCTGCTAACTGGGAACCTTGGCTTCTGATTGTGTGCTGAACACGACTTACATGTATTATAAACAATTCTGAGAAGTTTTGCGAAGCTTTGTTTAAAATTTCTTCACCTAGGTAGTCTACTTTAAGTAAGTATGACTGGCTTGCACGCCCGCGAGATTGATTATGGTTGGACCGGATTTCTTTTTTCCTCATTCCTCATCATGTCTATCATGGTAGTGAGTAAGACATAACGTTTGTCTTTAAAGCATACATTAATTGCTCACAGGCCTGGGGTTTTAGAGGCTTTTGTAAATAAATCTAAGAGGAAACGTCTTAGTTAAATGACGAGGTACCACATAGGTACCGTCACGTTGGTATGTGGGACCGTTTTATAAAGTAATAAAAAATAATTTATTAAACGCCATATCGGCCTGCCTACGATTTATAGTCTTGGTTCAAGTGTTATGTATTTTCTTCGCAAGTAAAACTACATTAAGAATTCTATTAAACTTATGAGAATGTTCTGTTGTACATATATGTTCTTCCTCGCTCTGAAGAGGAACATACTCGTATATTACACCTTCTGCATTTAGTAGAGACGGATGTGTAGGTATGAGTGCTATAGAGTTGGAGCTAGTTCAGACTATTGCGTCAATCAATTGAATAATTCATTAAAAACTTAAGTACCTACTTTCTATCGGTAAGTTTATGGGATAAGGAAAAAAATTAATAAAATACGATATTTTTTTGTTAATTTTGCTTGCTTAATCTGTGTGAGATTTAAGTACCTACGTTTTTCCGTATTTTTTTAATTGAACTCAAAACAGGATATTTTGGCCATTCCAACACAGATGTCGGTCGAGTCATCACATCAGTGGTGTCTTTAAATATTTTGGAGATTTTTTTATTATTTAGGTGTGCTCTCGTATTCGTCTTCGTTGGCGGCGCTTTGCAAAAATAGATTTTGGCGGCAGTGCGGGTTCAATCCCGAGTCCCAGTCGGCCGGAGCCAGTGCACCGGCAGCTCCCACCACACTCATTTCTCTACACTTTCCTAGTGTGTTTCATCCCGAGTATCGACGAATCGTAAACCTGAAGTGAACCGTTTAAACCTTCAATAAAAAAGATGACGTATTACCTCAATTTTCTCTGTTTATGACCGAGTGTTTACAAGTTGTGTTGTAGTGAATTTTGTGAATATGTGACAGTCAACAATGACTGAATCTTTAGTTAAAATGAATGGCACGGGGACGCTTCGGACCAAGTTCAGAGGCGTGAAGAAGGAATTGCTAGACAGACAGACCAGCATGCTGATCCAGTCTATGACAGTTTGTACATCATTTTGTATTGGCCACACAAATTGTTTCCGTTGATTTTAGTAGATTTTTTACCAAAACTTTCTTTAAACTCAGTTTTTTTTGGGTTTGCAGCTAGAGAAAACGCAATCGTTCTCTAATAAATCTAATTCAAACAGGCTGTGTAACTAGCGAATGCCGATAAACTTGCATTCTTTACTGCGTTCGTTGATAAGATTGATTATAGTGCGGTACGATTCTATACAACTTAGTTATGTGGCTAAATCAATGCTTCTATAGGTAAAAATAAGATTCCTTTGTAAACAATGTGAGGAAAGGGTGTGAAGAGGATAACAACTACTCATATTTAAATTAGGCGATGATTAGTATACTAAATTTCGTGTCGGATCTAACAATTGGGTTTTTTTTGGGTCATCAAACTCATGATGCAGTACTGGCCTACTATTTTCCTCGTACCTGGGGTACGAGGAAAATAGTAGGCCAGTACTGCAACATAGTAGTCGTCCAGTGTATAAGATTATTTAAAAATTGTTTCGTGAGTCATGTGTTCACAGAATAGCGACCTTCTTATATAAAGTTCACTAGGCAATTAATCTTCTGCTAGGTGAACAAATACAAACCTAGTTATTTCGTAACCAACCGACTGGCTAATAGTAAACACCACCTTTCAATTAGATCGATAGGCTTCCCACTACGGCGCAGTAACCCTACTGGTTTGAGAGGGTCACTACGAATTCGGTGAAAACTGTTTCGGTGGCGACATTCGTGTTCGCTCGTGCAGTCGGGTCGTTCGGCGGTGGTGTCGTTACCAGGACACCCTATCATTCAAAACTATCGATGATTCATTCGGTTGTGGTTTTAGCAGCAGTGCGGAGGATATTGTTGTGCAGGTTTATACTCATCACATCCCGATACCGTCGACTGGTTTATGAAATTACGATATTATTATGATTCGTCGGTAAGTGTTACCTCGGACTGTACCGATCTACCTACACCTAAAGCTTTGGTTGAGTACGCAATGAGCCAACCACTCAAAGTATCTATAAGCATCATTGTTGTCACGTTTTGAAGTGGCTTCTGGCGCAGATTCTAGTCAGCAAATGATAAATAATGAGTGGAGATGGGTTCCTATCTTAAGTGGGTTGTGATATAGGTATACCGTAGAAATGTTAAAATTAAGTGGGATATTATCAAAACTTTATCTCCGGATACTCAATATAAATTTACTCACGTGTATTTTATACGAATACACTAGTTTTCTTGAGTGAAAGCGGACTGCTGAAATCAATCAGTTCAACAGATTCCATTTTTTTTTGTTTGTGATTTAGAATAAATAGTGATGGTGGTGTTTCTCCAATTCGATACTATTCCTGCAAAAGGGGCTTTGTTGGAGTTCACAAAGGTCCTAAAACTATTTATTGTTAAATCAGTCGTAATCAGAATAATTATGCCCTAAGCCAGCAATGAACATTTTAATAATGTGTTAACAGAAAGTTCCAAAACATCCATGGCAGTTCCATTGTTAAATCAATATGCCTAGGTGATATGGTATGCTATGCTATTCGTTGTTTTAGTAGGGAGTAGTTATTCAACATTTACAACCACAATTTATAAATAAAACGTAACAGGATAAAATGGTTGTAAAGGTGGCGCTAATAGCTTTTTTTTAACCTGCATGTCGGCCAGTCTGTGTTTACCTATAAACAAATCAATTACCGGACATAATAGGTCTGAAATCTCTCGGATAATATAACACCTGAGAACAATGAGTTATAGCTTACAAAAAGGTTAAAAGAAAATATGTACTTATACTTAATTGCATAAGATTGTAATACAGTTGCTAGCGGTTTTTATGTAATTTGCTCCGATTATTATCTTCTGCGTGCTTAGATATCTATTTATAACGATTCATTCTCATGTAAGTCATGACTGTAATTGACCTCATTTTAGGTTTTTAAACCAAAAGTAAAAAAAAAAACGAAATTAAATTTTCAGGTCGATGAACTTTATCTGGAAGTACTTTACGAGATATTACACAATGTCGGGGGATGTGACGTAGGGTGCGAGGTGGGACAGCTTGCGATGCTGTCTTACATACAAGAAGCTTTCAAAATAGCCAATGACAAGCACACACAGCTGCTCACACAAGCTGAAGCAAAGGAACCACCGGAACTGATGCTCAATGTAGAAGTGGTTGAATCCAAAGACTTGGTTCCTAAAGACCCGAACGGTCTGAGTGATCCCTTCGTCACGATTTACTTGATGTCCAACCCGACGCATAGGTACAACACTTCAGTCAAGTCGGGGACTTTGAACCCCTTGTGGGAGGAACATTTTTCTTTGTAAGTATTTTTATAATTATTTTAGAGATAACCTCATTTATGTTATTTTAAAGTCGTAAAGATACAAGTAGATTAAATTGTCAAATGTACAAAACAAAATTGAGAAGATGAGGTATCTTACCGTTATCTTATGCTAACAGTGGATGCAGTGTTTTCCGAGAAATGTAAATAAGTACAATGTACACAGACAAAAGCTGGGAAAACCACGATCTCCATCGATGAAGTCATTGTGTGGAACAAATGTGCAAATTAATGGCGTATAAAATGAATTTTTAGATAAAATAATAATAAAACGCTATCAAAATTGATACAATGATTTTGTTAGATAAAAGTTGAGGATATTCTGATTATCACCTTTCCGATGTAAATGCATAATATGACCTAGCTGTTTCACATAATCCTAATGACGTAGGCAGAGAAATGTTCCACACTTCATAGTAAAATATAGTAGAGTAGTTTAGCTATAAAAATTTATGACTCCATTAGTGCAACTGCAAATATCCGTGTTGCCTTGTTCCTTGGCACACATTACAAACGAAATGGAACGTTCAAAATTATTTATTTGTTGCTTGTAAATAAACGAATAATTATATAAATGTTTTCAGACCCATGCCAGGAAGCGTACAAGAAGACTCCCTCGTACTGGAAGTATGGTGAGTTCAAAGGTTCAAACACCACTTGCTAAAGTTCTTTGCCTGTTGAATGAAATTAATTAAAATCTGCGTGACCAAAACAATCGAGTAACTAGAAAAACCCAAAACCGAACCGAGGGTGGTTGACCCCTTAGTCCGTTTACGGCTCTGATTAGCGATTTCACTGAACCGCGTTACCTGTGTTACTTAGCACGCAACTATTCATATTCTGATTTTAATTACCCAGGTGACATAAAACACAGTGATTAAATGTTTATGCCCTAGTAACAAATGCCAACGACTTTATGCTTATGTAGTAAAAATTTATGCAGTGAATGAGAACGTTTATTCACCTTTCAGGGACTTCGATCCTGCGGAGACGGTAAAGGAGAAAATGACGAAGATATTTGAAGTGAAAGGAGTGAAAGGATTACGGAAACTTATGAAGGAGATAGCTATCACTGCTTCTACGGGGAAGCATGATAATGAACTGATTGGAACTTCTAATATACCACTAAAGGTAAGTAGCGGCCACTACTTTATCACATAAGTTACTAAGCGACTATAGTTGCTGCCAGTTAAGATTTCAATAGCGGTCATTGACTCACCTACATTTATTAAAGTTATTAACTTTAAAAACCAAAAATAAGCCTGTTCAAGTCTTGAATCGTCATCTATCGTGTTCTTCAACATTTTTTCTAATGAAAAACGATACATTGGTTTATTTGTTTTGGTTCGTACGAAGAGATATTATGGAAAGGGCAATGACCGCTATTGACATCTTAACTGGCAGCAACTATAGTATAAATTCAAATGACAAAATCTATGTTTCAGTTAAGACCGACTTTAACCCTTAAGATGTTTAACAGTGTTGTTTCATTGCAGTCAATTCCTGCAGGAGGCATGACAATGTGGTTCAGTCTCAGCAAGAAAAGCAAACTGAGACGACAAGGCGTGGTCAAAGTGCGCCTCAATTTCTCTTCGGAGAAGAACTCACAAGTAGCTGCTCAGGAACACCGACATCTCCTCAGAATCATTCTTCTTCACGAGCTCGAAAACTCTAAGGTCTGTTTACTGCGTAATTATGTAGCCAGTATTATAGGCGTAGTAGTTTAGTATTAGTCAGTCATAGCGTATGCGCCGGGGCATGCATACTAAACGTTGACTTCCTATAGGCACTGACCTACGTAGTTCCATGTGAGCATGTGACAGCTATTATGAGGTAACTCCATAAAATAACAAATGTTATTCAGACTATTTTTGTAGCGACAAGAATTATATTGATGTGTATGAGACATCATACACATAAAGGGTGTAAAACACCTCTTAACGAAAACGAAAGGCACTTGTTCTCCTCGTCAATGCGATAATTTTTTTGTTCTACACCATACCTGGGAACCTTCTAGTTACGGAGATATTTGGGGTCAAAGTTCCAACTTTTTGACATGTTTTTTTTTTTAAATACAAGTTTTTAATGTATGATTTTTACTTTAAACACCTACACGACCCCCGTACTATTAAATCCATCCATCAGCACAACGTTTTGGATTTTTGACCCCAAAAAAAAAGTCGTTTCCCAGCAAATTTTTTTGCGTAAAGTTACTTGGTTTGATGTACAGAATGCTTGGTTAACGGCTTCGTGATGAGGTGTTTTACACCCTGTATATCATAATGAATGATCTCATTATGCACACTGCATAATCATCGGAACAGATGTTTCACATTCACGGAAATGGGCTTAGGTATTATTATCAAGCAGGTAGACTTATTAATCAATTATTGTTCAAACAATTGAACGTCTCGCAGCTATTTTAGCTTTTGCATCATTTTATCGACTGACAGTGATACGAAAAACAATCGTAAAACTGCAGCTATCGTCACTTTACGATCACTGAGCGAACTTTTGAATTTGATTGAACTAGATCTTACGTCAACTGTTTCGACTTGGAATGTTTCGTTTTATAATTGTACTATAGATCTATCTGTTAGAAGTTTAACAGATAAACCACATACTAACCTTAACTTTTGAGTGAACCAGTTATATTTTCCGATCGTAAAAATGTCCCTGTCGGTATAAATAAACAAACTGCTAAGGTCATGGTCTGGTTCAGATTCCGACGTTTGAAGTATTAGGTAGGTACTACTCGTAGATAGAAACATTGATACACAACCTTCAAATAAACTTGCAAATAAATGTGTTAGTATTGATCACAAATTATTGATTAATTTGCTTAAAATAAACTTTTCCTCTTAAAATACATCAGTCGGATAAAATAATTATGTTTTTTGCGAATCTGACATCAGACATGGTTTTTCTGAATGTAAATGGATATACTTTTTGTCTAATGACGTGTATGTTGAAACTCGACCTTGAATCTCAAAATGGTGACTGTCGATTATTATGAAACTATCGAAATGGAGTCAAACTTTAATTTGCAAATTTTTGTCGCTACTAGAAGGTTAAAAATATATTTTCGTAAGTTTCGTCAATGTTGTCCTTTTGGTCACCAACCCGGTACCTACTGGCCTACTCTTGAATGCGTAGACAAGGATTTTCCTTTACGTGATAGATTATTACTATTAACGGAACAACACAAGTAACAATGAACTTTGTCATTCGTCGCGAACCGTGACGAATACCTTACTAGCACCGTTGCTGTATGATGTCTTAGTAGTTTTAGTACCGATGTCATGAAGTCAACTAAGTCACCTGTCTCGATACCGTTACCATTGTTCATTGTAGTTTTGGGGACTAAGAGATTTTTTTTTGGTTCTGAATATCCGGGCTTGACCACTGTCTCACCTGATTCAAGCGGTGATGAAAATGAATAAAATAAAAGTACACAAACATTGGTAAACTTAAATTGCACGCCCCTGATGAATGCTATTTTATCAATATGTGAGATCATAAATGTCGCCGGTTAGCAAATGCAACCCACTTGCATAATAATATTACAATTCTTTGAATGTCAACTTCTGTACTCTCAAGTCAGAAGTAGGCGTTAGTGGCTGCAACACAGTTTTTCAATATAGCTGTTACCGAATACCTAAAATGATGTGTACGTTTTTGCTACAAGAATAATATTAAGTAATTTTAAACCATCTGTGCCACTGCAAGGCAAAGGTTTCCCTTCCCTCAAGTTATAACTTATACAAGGTGTCGCTTTGCATCCTGGTGAAATTCAAGGAGGTATATCTATGCTAATGATTCTCGACCCGAATCGATAATAAAATGGGTAGGTTGTTTTTTCTTATTTACGGAAATTGGTAAGTGTAAACCACCTGTATTAAAACGCAGCCCGTCCGTAACTGGCCCTATAACCGCGCCTTCACACACACAAATAACCGCACTCAGAGACATGTCGCACAATACTTTTGTGTTATTCTGAAATTTAAAATAGCAGCTTTATTAATTACTTGACCGGGTGTCGTAATTTAAATTGATTATTTTATGTCTTTTGTGACAAGCTCCTGAATTTTGACTAGGGTGCAAAACTATACACCTTGTATTAGTGCAGGTAATGGCGATGCGCGCAATTTTATCTTAGACGGCTAATATAGCATGTTCCCATCGTCCCGCGTCCCCTAGGTGGCACCGTTCTGGTGGTGCGGCAACTTCAGCGCGGCGGCGGAAGCGATCCTGACGCAGCACGCGGCGCAGTCGGGGCTGTCGGGCGCGCAGCACACGCTGGCGCAGTGGGCCGTGTACTGCGCCGTCACGCCCGACCACCCGCTCAGCTTCGCACTCTTCAACACCTTGCTGGATAAGATCACTAAGCCGCTGCAGTCGGGTGAGTGCGCTTTCATCAGGATGGGCATATCGCGGTATTTACAACACGGAGCGAAGATTCCTGATACCTCTATAGACACATGACCTTGACCGGTCCAGTGCTTATCGCATCCCGCGACCTGCAACAGGCTATCGATCCATCATGACCCGAGTATACTTCACTTAATTTAATGATTGATTTTATCCCCCGACGACCCGAATGGCGTAGCGGTAGTGAGGCTGCCTTACGTTCTGTGGGTCCCGGGTTCGAATCCCAGTAGGAGCATATGTTTGTGTGATGAGCATGGACGTTTGTTTCCTAGTCATGGATGTTTATAATAAGATATCAACTATCTGGTGTCCACGACACAAGCCTTGTTGCTTAGTGTGGCACTAGATGGCGCTGTGTGTAATATCCAGCGATATTTTTTATTTTTATTTTTTATCCGTATGTACCGATTTATCATCTTTCAAAGTCTTCATGACCAGTACTGAACAGTACCTATTGTTAATCTAGGTGTATCAAATCCGTTTCTACATTTTGCGGTTTTTTTTGCAGGTCTAGTAAATGAAGAGGACGTCAAGCTGTTCTGGGATGGCGCGAGGAAACTGCTCCCAACATGCTACAGTCACATTAGGAAACTAAGGAAAAAGACTGCTGGCGACAAAACTGTCATGAAGACACTCCGAGAAGTCCTCAAGATTCTATACAAGCTGTCCGTTTTGGATTGTCCAGAGAATATAGACTTGTTCCCAGTTAATTTGTATGGTTGGCTGAGGGATGATATGGGGAAGTTGACCATTCAGGTCGTGTTGGAGCAGGCAGTGCTTCAGGGAGCTTCGGACTGGTTCGTGCACATACTGGATAACAACGAGTGTAAGGATGAAACAGAGGACAAAAGACTGCAGCATTTGATCAGAGCTATACAGTTAGTCCGGTCAGACCTGCAGCGTGCAGTCGAGTATTACGACAGAGTTTTCGTTGAGTAAGTATAGTCGTCATACAATTTTCAATAATAACGTTAACTCATACAGGTAGTCATACCTATTTTTAGCACAATTTTCTTTGTTACTATGGTTATTATGCATATTACTCGTAAATTTATTGGTTCGATAATTTCTTGCAGAATTATGAGTCCGCCTCGTTGGTGTAATGGTCTGCAAGTCATGCGCTCCTGGGTTCGATTCCCAGGCTGGGCAAAAGTAATCAAGTTTTGTCGCTAGGAATTTATTAACAACGATGCGTTGGTATTTAATTTATTACTTTAACCATAACCAGGCAGACATAGTTCTGGAAAAAATTGGGTGGGAATATACACCACTGCCCGTCGTTCGGGTGTCACAAATGTAGGCCTATTACAAAAAAAAACGCGAAATTGCGAGTTTTACTCGTTGAAATTATATGATTGTTTTCCGTTCGTTGCTTGAAATAACAATTACTTATTACAAATAGTTCGTTTTCTCTACTTCAATAATAATAGAACGAATTTTAGATAACTTATTTAATTATCAATTTATAATCATTCTCCCGATGCATGTTAGGCAAAAACTCACGGAAACCTGATTTCATGATTTGGGACCTCTAATTTGCACATTCTGTTGAATATATGTACAGACAATCAACATTTTTTTTCAACTCACAAATATCCTATTCTTTCATAATAATAGAATACTTTTTCGTAATATGCGTTTTTAAGTAAATTGTACAATTAGCGTAACGCCAAAATGTAAGAGGGCACTTAATAAGAGCGTTCATTTTTTCCAGAGTAATGAGCTTCGCCTATTCAAAGACACTGTACGGGTTGTACGAAAGCAAGTTAGCCTCATTGGTGGAGTCGGAGATAGTGGACGTCTGCAAGAGTCTGAAGAGGCTGCGGTACAGCGAGGGGTCCACTACCACACTGGCTGGAGGCATCAATGGAGAGACGGGACTCGGGGCTTCGGCCGTTGGTTCAGAACCCCTGACTATGGGCACAACGCTGTTTGAACTGTACCTTACTCTACAAAGGTTTTTGACGTGAGTATCAACAAACTATAATAATAATAATAATGAGTCGTCACTCAGTGGGCTTGAGAGAGCCGCACGTAGAGGGGAGTAGAAGGCTATGTGGGAGGCCCAGCAGTGGGACAACATATCATCTGCCTAGCCTTTTCGCAACTATGTTGGGGTCGGCTTCCAGTCTAACTATATGCAGCTGAGTACCAGTATTTTACATGGAGCGACTGCCTATCTGACCTTCACAACCCAGTTCATACTGGGTAATACGGTACCACTTTGGTAAGATAAGAAGCAGTGGGACAACTTAAGCATATAAAAAAAAACAACAAACTATAAAACAAGGATTGTAGCGATCTGTAGTTTCTGCCTAGCCCTATTAGAAAAAGACGTAAGTTCTTGTATGTATCAGATACATGACAGCATATCATCTACCCACATACCTACCTACTCATTTACATTATGTGGTATTTTAAAGCTATGAGCAAGTTCAACATAAGGCTACATGTATGCACTTTCAAACAGTCCTTTCTCTTTGTTAAATGATTCACTTAAAAACTGTTCTTAATAGCTCTTTGTTGAATAAGACAGAAAGAAAAGAAAGAAAAATTGTTTATCTTCCACAAATAAGACGCACAGTTATTCTTAAGATAATTTTATACAGTTCTCATTATTTAGGCCTCCATATCTTAATACGCGATAGTGTTTCTCATTATTTAGCATGAACTTATATTTTATTGCTTGTTGAAAGCGTTATCATAGAACAAAGCATGTCAAAAAAAATATACCATGGAATATAAAAAAACAAACAACACATATTTCGTCACAGTATTTGGCAATCATCCTGCTCAAGTATTGGTGTTTTAATGTGTGCTTAACGTACAGTAACAAAAAAAAAAACAAAACGAATCACATAATGGACTAAATAGTCGTTGTAATGTTGTTTAATATACCAATGACTGTCGCGTCTACCTTTTTTCTTTGTTTTTTAATCGCATGAAAAATTACTGCTGATTACATGACGAACGAGTATTATACCTATATGTATAAACATGTATTCATTTTGAAATGTTTTCTTAACTCTCAAATCTGAAGTGTTTAATTAAGTGGATGTATAATTATTATCTCTACTACGCCGTTTACAATACCAATATGTATGAAACTTATATTATCTAGAAATTCATCTAAGTACTTGTTTAAAAATATTATATTTCAAGTGTTTATACCGTTTTTGTCTCTATTAACGTTAGTACATGAGCGACCGAGCTCTCCTCGGGTCAAAGTAATTTTCCCAGATATAATGACTAGATCAATTTTTCGCCCCCAAAAACTTTTATATTGCAATTTTCATCAAAATCGTTAGAGTCGTTTTCGAGAACATGACTAGAAATATACAAATATTGCCCATTTAATAGTGTAGGAGTTTCTCTATATTGATTGTCACGATCTAAACCTACCATCACCCTCCTTACAGATTAGGTCAAGGGCTCAACGAGACGGACTGGCAATCATACGCCATATCTAAATTCCACGCATGGTTCTTCGGCGGCGTCGCGCAGTGGCTGGACATCGCCGCATACAAGGCACTCACGCGCATAGAGAAGGCCGTAGACCTCGACAACTTGGTCCCGGTGGATACCAACGTTAAGTACAGTAGCTCCGGAGTCGACACCCTGGCTATATTCTATCAGATCAAGATCTTCTGGCAGCAGTTAGCCTGGCCCGATGTTGAGGGGTGTTATACGTTTGTGGCTAAGATTGTTGATGTAAGTATACATTTTTGACTATGTGAAGTTTCTTATTTTTGTGTATGTAAAGTTGTGGAAGGTTTTGTGAATCCACTCGTACGAGGGAATCATAGGACCTATCATTGTGGCCATGCTGGACTTGAACTTGAATGACGATGACGAAACAACCATATTTCCCGCATTTTCAGGACATCTGCCGCTGCTGCGTATTCTACTCAGACAAGATGGCGGGTCGCGTGGACAACGTGGGCCACGTGTCTAACGTGTTTGAGGAACGGTTCGAGGTGACCACCGAGTGGTGTGTCGCCATCAACAACATCGACTACGTGCGACAGAGCCTCACGCCCTTCGTGACCGAGCTCGGCATGGACGACATCATACAAAACATGTGCGAGGCCAGGTCGCCCATGGAGGCGCAGAGGTGGGTTACTATTACTGTTCTTGACATTATCTTGCATACAAGGAGTAATCGGACCCTTCAAAAAGCCGTACATCAATCTAAGAAACTTAAAAATCTGTTACTGCCGGAGAATGCCGATTGAAGTGTAAAATTAAGTAACTTGTGAATCCATAAATTTTGAACCAGCTCTCCCTCCCCTTCAATCCTCCTCCCCCCCATTCCACCAATCCTCCCTCCCATATCGGCCTAGCAAGTTGGTCCTGTTTAAAAACAAAAATGCGGGGCAGTCTTTGGAGACTGCCGATTGAAGTGAAAACTAAGTAACTTGTGAATCCATACATTTTGAACCAGCTCCCCCTCCCCCCCATTCCACCAATCCTCCCTCCCATATCGGCCTAGCAAGTTGTTCCTGTTTAAAAAACAAAATGCGGGGCAGTCTTTGGAGACTGCCGATTGAAGTGAAAGCTAAGTAACTTGTGAATCCATACATTTTGAACCAGCTCCCCCTCCCGTCCAATCCCCCTCCCCCCCATTCCACCACTCCTCCCTCCCATATCGGCCTAGCAAGTTGTTCCTGTTTAAAAAAAAAATGCGGGGCAGTCTTTGGAGACTGCCGATTAAGGTGTAAAACTAAGTAACTTGTGAATCCATACATTTTGAACCAGTTCCTCCTCCCCTACAATCCCCCTCCCCCCATTCCACCAATCCTCCCTCCCATATCGGCCTAGCAAGTTGTTCCTATTTAAAAAAAAAAATACGAGGCAGTCTGGAGACTGCCGATTGAAGTGAAAACTAAGTAACTTGTGAATCCATACATTTTGAACCAGCTCCCTCTCCCCTCCAATCCCCCTCCCCCAATTCCACCAATCCTCCCTCCCATATCGTCCTAGCAAGTTGTTCCTGTTTAAAAAAAAAAATACGAGGCAGTCTTTGGAGACTGCCGATTGAAGTGAAAACTAAGTAACTTGTGAATCCATACATTTTGAACCAGCTCCCTCTCCCCTCCAATCCCCCTCCCCCAATTCCACCAATCCTCCCTCCCATATCGTCCTAGCAAGTTGTTCCTGTTTAAAAAAAAAATGCGGGGCAGTCTTTGGAGACTGCAAATTGAAGTGAAAACTAAGTAACTTGTGAATCCATACGTTTTGAACCAGCTCCCCCTCCCCCCATTCCACCAATCCTCACTCCCATATCGGCTTAGCAAGTTGTTCCTGTTTAAAAAAAAAATGCGGGACAGTCTTTGGAGACTGCCGATTGAAGTGAAATCTAAGTAACTTGTGAATCCATACATTTTAAACTAGCTCCCCCTCCCCTCCAATCCCCCTCCCCCCCATTCCACCAATCCTCCCTCCCATATCGCCCTAGCAAGTTGTTCATGTTTAAAAAAAAAAATGCGGGGCAGTCTTTGGAGACTGCCGATTGAAGTGAAAACTAAGTAACTTGTGAATCCATACATTTTGAACCAGCTCCCCCTCCCCTCCAATTTCCCTCCCCCCATTCCACCAATCCTCCCTCCCATATCGGCCTAGCAAGTTGTTCCTGTTTAAAAAAAAAATGCGGGGCAGTCTTTGGAGACTGCCGGTTGAAGTGAAAACTAAGTAACTTGTGAATCCATACATTTTGAACCAGCTCCCCCTCCCCTCCAATCCCCCTCCCCCCATTCCACCAATCCTCCCTCCCATATCGGCCTAGCAAGTTGTTCCTTTGATCAATAAACTAAATGTACTTTTCGAAACAATAAATTATTCTTATTCTTATGATTTTTTCGCATTCCCCAGTTAGTTAAATAGTTTTCTAAGAGTAACTTCTGCAGACGTCCTATGTCTTGATTTATTCCTTTGATTAACGATCTGTTATGTTTACTATGCGTAGGGCGTTTTTATCATCCAATAACGTTTGAAACATAAGCATAATTTATATTCAAATCATGTCTTTCTTCATTCCCAGATGTAAGGAAACGCTACAGAACGTCATCGAAAATGCTATAGATACCGTAAGAAATAAAATTGTGGATCTCCTAGAAGTTATGGTTAAAAAGGTGAGTGTCTTGCAAAACTTTGCAATTTGTGTCGAAACAAATCTTATAGAAAACGTCCGAGAAATTGTATAAGATGAAAGGCAACTTATAAAAGACTGTCACTATTTTAGATGATGCCATCCATCACCCGTTTCCTGATCGAAGGAGCAGAACTCTTACATCAAGACTGTTCGAGCATGGACCGCGTTATGCGCTATTTAGAAGCCAACTTAGACACATTATACCAACACTTGAACAACGAAAACTTCTCCAGAACACTCGAAATCGTATGGGAACAACTTGGCGAAGTATTATATGAACTGATACAGGCTAATTTAGAGGTCAGTGTGCATTTCGTTTAATTAGATTTAATTTTATGTCCCAACTTAGCTGCTAACAGCTGTATAATAGCATTGTTTTAATACTCTTTAACTTTCTAATCGGCTGTAGTTTTATTCAGTCTTAGTAAGCTAGACATGAGTTATACTAGTTCTTAGAGACTGCCGCCATTTAAAATCAGTTTGGCACGGTTTCAACCGATTCACTCGATAAGCGTCTGGCGCAAGTTGTACTACTTTCTGTGCAGCACACACAGTTCATATCTAGTTGCTAAGACTGTAAACTGTAACAACTTATTTAATTTATTACCTTTTTTATTATTAATCCCACTACTTTACCTTCTACTAATTTCAGTTACCAGTTCAATTTATCTTGACATCTTGTATTAACTTACACAGAAGAACACATTCATATTTCATACATACATGTATCATTTTCATAGGTTTTTTTCACAGGATTCACTCAGAACAAAATAACTCTCTTACAATACTAATCCATCATTAATTTTCGTTTTGTAGAGTGAGAAAATCTCCACCCGTATTCGCTTGTTTAGGCGTAGATATTTTGGAAAAAACAAAGTATCCCCCAACTATATTATGTTCAGGGTAAATAATATTGCATTTGTATCGCACGCTATTGCAATTTTATTTTAGAAGTGAGCACTACACGACAAATTTGTTTGATTGAGTAAATTTTAGAACTCACTGAAATATTTAGAGGAGGAATACTTTTTGAAGTAGTTACTTACTCTTTTTTATGGTAGTTAATTTATTTAGAATTTAATCTAAAACAAACGACGGTGTACGAATGAAAATGTGTCTTCATTTGTTCCTGATTAATTAATTTTATTTGCGGTGACGTTTGAAGGCCAAGCGTCGTTTAATAAATTACTGCGAAGCCAGATATAGAGAGCACTCATTATAATAATATGTACCTATCTGCAAAACCATTGTTTAAAAGTGTTTTATTGATAATTGTTTTTAGTTTTACTGTGGTGTTTTTTTCCGTATTGCCCGACCAGCTTCGGACTACGACGAATTCTAGAAGGTAGTCTGACTCTAGTTGGATAATAACAAAAAAAACCCTCCAAGAAATCCTAAACAATTATCTCACGATATTTATTATATGAAGAGTTTTGTTGTTGTTTTCTTCAATAGCACCGAAGGGCAAAGATAACTCGCTATATCGACCCTCGCCGCTTGAGCAAATCGGCCGCCGCCAGCCTCGACGCGGTAAACCATAGTCCTAGCAAGCACCTTGTATATGTTACTGTCTTATGTTATTTTGTTGCTCATATCCTGCCGAGTTTACATTTATATTTTATATAATATGTTACAGTCAAAACTCTTAATCAGTCAAAACCACTTTTGACTGGTGTCAGTCAAAACCCTTATGAAGTTAAAATACGTTTTCTGCATTAAAAATATGTTGTTTTAGAACGCCTCAGTTGTAACGTCCTAGAATTACATTGTTTTTCAAAGGGTGACAAAAAAAAACCCAACAACCTAATAAGTTTCCAAGTAAATGTTAGTTATTGTTAAAATAGTTCTGACTAGTCAAAAGTAGTTTTCACTGATTAACAGTTTTGCCTGTGACATGCCACGGACTGCTAACTATCAACAAATAGTGGGCACGTGCAAAAGTTATTGTATGTAAAATGTGAAACGACTTTTGGACTTGGCTTCAATGTTTCGTGTATGGTTACAATAATGTTACACTAGTTAATGATTTAATGATTGACGTTATGTGTTAGAGATCTAATGTCCTCGTGTATAAACTTGTTTGTTCGCTTCAAATAGCTTATTTTCCGAAGAATGTGAAAATGTCAAATGTTATTCGTCAGTTCTGTTATCCTACGTCTTGCGTCTTTCCAAATTGTAGCATGTGCAGTATGTATTATGTATTCTCTAGTCGTATTCGTGAACTTCAGATTATAAAATCAAAATTACAGCTTTAAAATACAACCTAAATATCTTTTGTGCAAAATGAGGTTGTATTATCAATATTATAGGTATTATTATTGCATGATCAGCTTGTTTTACGTATCATGCGAACATTTCTAAAGCCCCATCCCCTAAATAAGCATGAATGGTGATGGTTTGAATTTTATGACCGCTTTGTATCGTTTAATACTAGCATCTTGGTGATGGGACATGTTTTTAATTTAAAGTGTATTTTTCTCTACTTGTCTAATTTGGTAAACGAAAATTCTACTTTGTGACTTAGGTAGACTGGAAAATGCCCAAGGCATTAAGTTTGCGTTTGTACAGTCTTTACTTATGCCTGAAGTTTTAATACATAAATAAATAAAATGGCATACTTAAAATAGCCATTTAGAGAAAACTACTGTGATTTTAAGTGGTTAATTTGGAGCAGTTTTGTATATTAATGATACAGTTTATAATTTTTATTTACGTTCTTAAACAACTAATAATTAGGTAGATGTGAACTGTACAATTTTCCGTATTTGTTTACCAAATAAAACACACTGAAAAATACACAATTCAATTTAACTCATATTGGATCAGAAACTAATAAATTAAACAAAACATTACAGAAGCGCCGTCCGCCATCATTCTTCTCAAACCTTCACGAATGTGTCAAAATTATGATACGGTCGTTCAAACAAGACAATAAGGATACCTACTCCTCGGATACGTTAAAACGTGTAGAGTACTTACTGAAGCTGCACGGCATGGAGACCAGAGAGCTCATCCACCAGTACCACCTGGAGAGGTGGCAGGACCAGCAGACCATACAGGAACCCAAGCTGGGCTTGCTGACTGTTAGGGCGCAGTTCATTGATGATAACCTGAAGATTGAGGTTATGAATGCGAGGAATTTGGCGCCTGCTGATTCTAATGGTGAGCTCTTTTTGATAATATTATAATTTATTGCAAATCTGTTAACTAACTAGCGAAGCAATAATTCATACTTTTACGTCTTATTGCTCTTATTTTGAGAAAACCATTAAACTAAACTTTCCTATAACTTAACTGGTTAGTTAATAAGCCGCATAAAATAATGGTTTTTCTAATTGAAAATATTAAATAGCACATTTTCTCAGAATTGGGACAAAATGTCACGTTGCTAATTATGTTGTGATAATAGTACATTACTGCAGCGGCCAGCAACAGAGGCATTGATGGACGAACGTAAAAATGTGGGCCGAAGCGAAGCCGAGGCACACATACGTAAGTCCATCAATGCCTAGTTGTGGCCAAAACTTGAATAGTACTTTTCTCAAATAATGCGAGGAAATTAATACAATTACTTTTAAAAATCAATGATGCACACAAACAACAATATTTTTTCTCGCGTTGAAAAGTTCATTTGTTTTTTTTCAATAAACCGCTTTCTATTTGCAAGCCAATTCGAAATTTAAATAAAACCTTTGATAAGTTACCTCCTTGGTTGCCATGTTTCAGAGTAAAAGATCGTTCCATTTTTAAATAACACGACAGATATAAGTTTACTAAGTAATTTATTTGGCCGCTAAACACGACAGATATGAATTTTCATACAACTTTTGCCGGCCGCTGGTCGCATGTATTTGGCCAGTACAGCAATTCATCTCAAAGAAGGTTGTCAAAATAATGCTCAAATTTCCAAGCATGTTTGACAAAAAGAGTAATACCTACTCAGTTACATTCCGAACTCTTCGTTTATTCGGAAATAACTTACAGAAGTCGTTTATAAACATTTCAGGTCTATGTGATTCGTACGTCCGAGTAGCGTTACTTCCAGAGGATGTATTCGTCAACGTACAGAAGCCCAAGACACAAACGCACAACAAGAATCTATTCCCGCTATATGATGAAATGTTCCTAATGTAAGTACCTACAGTAATGCACTTATTTTTGTTATCAGTTTGAAACGGCTATAGCTATGAACTAAGTTAGAGATGATCAAACTAGTTTATGCCTTGCGCTTCACCGTGTTTTTAGTCGACACGTTTTTACGTGCACTCTTAATTTGTATGGAAATATTTGTTCAATTAAATTTGACAGCTCTAAATTACATCCGTCTCTTTCTCGTTTTATTAGAGAGAGTTAAAGATAGCAATAGCCTAAATTAAGTTTAGTTTGTGTACAACAGAATCGACACCATTGTTTCTCTATACTAAACCAGTAACGGCACGAATCGGAGGTCTTGGTAGGCGGGTTTTTTAGACGAGCAGTAGACTAATATGTTCTAGTGATCATGAGGTCCTGGGTTCGATTCACAGGTCGGCCAAAGTGTTATTGGGTTTTTCCATTAGGTATTTCTCAGTAGCAGCCACGGAGTCTGGATTTGTGCTCGGTTGATGGCAATAGGCTCGCCCCTTATTACATGGGACTTAAATATAACTGGTGAAATGTGGGTGTACTATGTTTTTCATTTTGTATATTGGCCCTTGTTTTTATAATCACGTAAATTGTACTTCTGTGTGTTGTGCTATGTCTTTTGTGTGCACTAAATAAATGATTTATCTATCTATCTACTACGAGTATTAGGTACATCTTTGCCTAACGCTTTCGGCGATTAAAGTTCAGTGTTATATAATTGTTATACCGACATAAGCGTGTGCCAAGACGACTAAGTAGTGATCTTTTACTTACCAATGACCTAATATTAAATGGTCTTCAAAATATGTATCAAACCGTAGCAGTGACATTGACGTAAAAAATACCGATGCAGCTAATATTGGAAGAAGTTCACGGATCAAAATAGAATATAGATGCCGTAGGCCAATTAATGCACATTATTTGGCAGCGTGCCGCGTTGTTTGTTTTCTAAGATCTGTATTTCTTAAAATAAGTGTCTTAAATATTTTGTTATTTCTGTCAACGCTATTTCTTGCAGTTTCAGGGTAATGTCCTCTAATCTAGAATTATAAAACTGCGTTATGAAATAATTTTAGAACAAAATTTAAGGTTACTTACAAAAACGCAAAAATACAGCATTTGCAGACATAAATCTTCCAGGCGAAAATAAATATTCAGACAGACATGACCAAAAAAAAAAAAAATACGCTCTATATGCCAAATATAAAATGTTTCGTGCGGAAAGCGATATTACTTAATCGTGCCGTCAATCCATGTCTTATTCATAGGTACAAGTTACGTACCTATTTAAATCCTATCCATAACAATATAATAAATGCGTTTGTCTGTCTTGTTACCTTTTTATGCCTTAACGGCTGAACAAATTTTGACACATCAGCAGACCCAAGTCGACTATGATCTGGGATAGGATAATTTTTATCCCGGTTCCCGTGGGATAATAGGAAATATACATGAATTACAAAACTCATTTTATTAATAAAACTGCCTTGTATTGGCCTATAAAAACATTGTGGTACACTTGTTTAAGTTGCTAATACATCACTTATTTTACAATTTACTGTTTTATGTAGCATGTTTTTGGTGAAACGGAACGCATTCTCAAAACGCGTCGTCCTCGATAACGCCGGTAGTGACGTCAAAGTCTGTGTCAATAAAAGACTTTTATTTGAAAAGTGCTTAAAGTTTCACTAAGATTTCATTTTAATATTGTTATTGCAATTTTTACTCGACTACTAAATTAGATGTAAACAAGGCAGATTGTGGTAAATGACGTCACAGCATGGCCGCGTCAGCTACGGACGTTTGAACGGTCGTAGAAAATTGCAGGAGTTAAATATTATTTTTAAGCGACAAGCAGTAGTTGGACTTAACTTTTAATATTTTTCTTGGGTTGATAGTACTGTATTTTATTGATTTAAGTTAAGAAAACATTACGTGCATATTCCCTATTATAACACAAACGTGGGCCAGCCGCGGGCAGAAGCTAGTTATGCCACTTTCACGTAGGTTCGCTAGTCATTGCTTTCAAGGTTTTTATTATAAAAACATGAAAAATGCAGACACAAATTTTACAGGCACAAACACCCAAACCGGTTTAGACAAAAAACAAGTATCTATGCGCCAAATAAAATGTAACGTGTGGAAAAACATTGTCAAACCGTGCTCCAAAGTATCTATCTTGTATAAACATAGCTGCAGAATAAATGAAAAACTCAGGATTTTTTTTTTCCAAGATTTTTTAAAGACTTTCCCAAACGACCCTAGGATAGAAAGGAAAGGATATAAGGATAGGAAGGAATAAAAAATAAACAAAATAATCTTGGACAATCTTTATGTTCCAGCCCCCTTAGTCCAGAACAGCGGCGCATCACGGACGGCCTGATCCACCTAGTGATAAAGGACAAGGACATGTTCAGCGTCAGCAACACGTTCGTGGGCGAGGCCTACCTGCACTTCAGCGAGCTGCCCGACTCGCTCGCGCCCATCTCCAGCCTGCCGCAGCAGCTGTTGCCGCTCTCCAGGCCCACCAGTATAGGTCAGTACTGTACCAGTAGCTACGTCCTTACTAATATTAGATGGGAATGTAACTGGTTCACACCTTGACGACAAAACGGATCGAGCACACAGGTAGACCATTACCAGTGTTAGGACATATAATACTTTTTATCCATTTAACACCTTTTCTCACATGTTAAGCGTCAGTAACACGTTACCTACATTTCGTTATTGTTTACTAGCAAATACTTTATTTCCAGGTTACAATTTGAATGGAGAACAAAATATACTTATAAACCTTAAAATTGTAACAAATAAAACGTTACTAACAAAAACTAAACAATTACGAAATGTGAAACCCTTTAAGGGGACTACAAGAGCTAAACGCGATTTTTATAATGCAAAAAAGCATATAATTCACTGCAATAAACAAAACAAGAAAAATATATGATATTCTTCAGGATGATAGTGTTTTGAAAACATAATACAACTAATTTTACTCTATTAAAAAAAAATCACGAACTTATCAAAACCATACTAAAATACATGGGATCTTTCTGTTTTTTTTTTGCAAATAATTCTACAAGCTACATATTAGCATGATAGTGTTTTATTTTTTTTGTCCAATCAAAATATTTTTGTAAATCGCAAAAAACCACTAATTTCGCACTATTCATATAGACTGACGTAACAACCGCTTTGTAATGTAAGCTGATTAGAACTTTATTCTAACAGTATTTCAAACGAAGTTTGATTTGAACCACCACAAATAAAGTTGCTAATAGCTCCTGTAGTCGCCATTCATAACTATAGTAAACCTAATAACGGGATTTTTGATTTGATTTAAACCAAGCCCGTCTCACCAGTAATTATACCAAATATGTGACTATATTTAACGGCGTGATTTAGGATACATTACATATTTATATTATATATTTATTTATATTTAGGATATGTTATATTTTTGGCCCAGTAGCGACATCTACACCTTGACGCTCGCACTCGGGCTATATATTGCTTATGTGTGTGTGTAGGTGTCGCTATAAATAAATATTGCTGGTGCTACAATTTGAATAAGATCACAACCTTTTTTTGTATTCTAATGAGGTATTCATTTTGTCCAAGCTCATGACATCTTGTTTTTATAAGAAATAGTATCATATTTTATATTCCAGACGTCACTCATAAGCAGACCAAAACAGGCACACAGACTTCGGACTGCTATTGAGAAATTCCTGATGACAAAAAAAACCCAATGACACTTTGCCCGATTCGACTATTGAGCATGCGACTTCTAGACCAATAATATTACATATTTGTTACAGACGGCGAGGCTATCAAAGCGCTAGAAACACGACAAGGCGATAGACAAGCTAGAGACTTCATCAAGAAACAGAGAGCTAAGTTCCCCGGCACGAAGCAGTTCTTCTCACTGGGATGAGGAGGATCAGTACTTCCTAATACTTAGGATTAAATAAAGGATTCAACTATCTGAGCTGTAAATAACAAGTAATCTGGCTACCCATTCTGTTTATCACAAATTTGAAGTACAATTTTGTACTAGGAATCATCTGCCTAGCCTTTTCCCAACTATGTTGGGGTCGGCTTCCAGTCTAACCGGATGCAACTGAATACCAGTATTTTACATGGAGCGGCCTATCTGACCTCCACAACCGAGCTTAGTACTGGGTAATACGATACCCCTTAGTAAGACTGTTTGTCAGACTTTTTACCTGTAACGACTGTCAAAGATCTACAAATGACAGCCGGGACCAACTGCTTAACGTTCTATCAGAGGCACGGAGGAAACTCGGTATGTAATGGGTGGTCACCCATCCACAGACCAACCTAGGCAAGCACGGCTTAACCTAAAGATCGACCCAAGCGGCTGTTACCATTTAGCCACGAGCTCCTCTAATTTTGTACTAGGAATATGAGTTTTGTACTAGAAATAGGGTTATATATACATTAATTAGCAAATAACAAACTGGTTTTGTTTATTGCGACTTATAGCACCTACTTAGTTTATTTAAATCATGATTATATTCGCGTTCATGCATAATTCTGCATATTGTATGCACATTGCAAAATGTATGAAATCATCGATATTTATGACTATTCTGATAGGTAGCCGAGATATGTCAGTGGCTGAGATTCCAACAATTAACTATGTGAATGATGCTTGCTATATACAACTCAGTTATATTCCTAGACTGTATATAAATTGCTTGCTTTTATAACGCACAATATAAGCTCTAGGCTGTGGTTTGAGGCTCTTATATTATAACCTGGGTTCTGAAAGGCTAGTCGTCAACATAAAAGTGGAAAAATTACTGTCAAAATCAAGTTAACTGTTTGTGATTGCTGACTGAAATTACAAAACCCAGTTAAATCACGAAATACGTGATCAGACAACAGATTACACCCAATAGTCTTTCAGGATTTGGGCGTCGATCAGAGCATTAACTTAAGTAGTATTTAAAATCTAAATTAGTCTGAAATATTTCTGGTTTTCTCCCTAAAACTAAGGAAACGATTTATTGTACTGTGAGATTCCACAGATTTGTATTTCGAATGTTGGCATAATACTTTTTTTTTTGCGGTAAATCTGTAACGATGTGATGAGTGCCTATACCTTACCATAATATATTATTATAGAACGTGTATTCGTATGTCTATGTATGTATGGTAAAAGTAGTATTAAAGCTAACATAAATTGAAAATGACTTTATACTTATAAGAATACGCTACGCGTCGCTTAATTTGATAGCCGTAGGAATAGGATACCGTGTATGGAAGCTGTAAAAGATTGTCCAATATAAGTTGACCTTTTCTACATTTTATTTTTTCCAAATCCATCTTAAAGTAGACAATCTGAAGTACCTACACCTTGTATATAGAACATATTTTAATAACGTATAGGTGTATGTATTTACATTATGTTGTAAAACGAATCGCGTTTTGTAATATATAAGAAAAATACATTACAGTTAAACCACGTTTGAATTTCGAGATTTTTGTTGAGTTCACGTGTGTTGACTGTTTAAAATGTCGGTAAAAGCAATAAATTGATTTAAATTGTGTATATTTGGTGCTAGGTACTATATTCATGTGGATAAAGATTGCTTTGTGAGCCTAGTCTACAAAAAAAAACACAAAAATCCAAATCAAAATGAAGTATCTATGAAATTGTGTTATACACAGAATCGTGACACTTTAATAGCGCGTGTGTGTAGCCCTTAATGTTCGTGAGTCACGGAATTTGAATCTCGAGGGTCTACGGCACCACGTAGGGACAATAATTATCATTATCATACATTTACCTAGTGGTGGGCATTCTTCTACCATTACTTAGATCTCATCTCATCAACATCAAAAAGGTATCCTTAGTTTTTATACGTCAACAGTAATTTATTGTTTCTACAAAATATGTAAAATTATCTCGAAAGCATAATTTAATTATAACTTAGGCCGTAATGAATGAATAATGTTGAAGTTTGCCACTTAATTACATAAGATTCTAATTAGTTGTCCAGATAACTATTCAGAATCTCTTAATTAATTCGTTCTACTTTGTGTACAATGACCGTAGTTTGCAAACAACATGTTGGTATATTTAGTAATAATACTTTTAAATATCAATCTAACACGGATACTAATAGACTATTATTGTTATTGTACATTAAGTATGTACGAGTGAATTCCTTCGTTTATAGAGTAGTCAATCAAGTACATGTAAAGTGTGTATAGGTACTTTTTATACTGTTAAATAATATTGTATACAAGTATATAGGTGTGAAGATATTTTGTAGACGTTGTATTCTGTGATAAAGAGAAGTGCCTTATTTTTTAATTGAGTCTATATTTATTCATCTTAAATCGTATCTATATTTTTGATCAGCAACATAATTCTACAACCCATTTTGTTTTAACTGATATTCTTGAGATTTTTGTTTACTATTATTATTGCTGAGCTATTGAGGCATAAGATAAATAACTATTCCTGTACGTCTGTTTATATTTATTTGCAAATAAAATTGTTTAAAAATAACTTTATATGTTTTTATTTCGAACCCCCATTATACAAATTTATTTACTAAAATTCAAGTTCGAACTTACAAATTCTTAAAAATAGAGACGGAGGTCCGTAATTGCCTTGTAATATCTACTAAAAAGTGAACGTAGCACTAAACTCGTAAGTATGATAAAGCGAAGCAGGAATGTATGGCTAATGCGAGTTGTTTATGGCAAATTAATTACACAAGACGCCAGTAGACGCTGCTCTCAAAGGTACGGTGTTATTGCTTCATGCATATAAAGTAATAACTGCTACAATCTCTGTACTATTTCACTGGAGTCCACGGGAACGTACGGCACGGGAATCTTAGCAATTTAATTAAGTATTATCATTATTTTCAAAGTAAAGGTTTTGTTTCATGTGTCATCTATTCTATGTAGCCCTTCTTCATAGTAGGGATGACGACTGACTAAAAAAGATATTATGATTCTGTTTAGTCCGTCAGTTAGATTATCGATAAATATTGGATACGTGTTTTTTTGTCGTCTACCCTATTATTCTTATTCTTCATATTCTTTACTGCACACAAAATAACAAATATACAAATAAATTTGAATAATATAGCTTATGTACAAAGGCGAGCTTAACCCAGAATTAGTATCTAAGACTTATTTAGTACCCTAGTTTACTAAATAAGTCATAGCTAAAGGTACTTCTTTATTTCAAAGAATTCATTTACTAAATAACCTTTGTTTGATTATCTTTGCCTATGTCTCCCCATTAGAATCTTATAACTTCGAAATGCTTTTTTTAAAGTCTTAATATGACCATTTTCACCGAAATACAACTTGTCATTACCGGAACGTTTGTTTTTTTTACTAAGGTTGGCTTATTGTAGCTTATTATCTGCCTACAATCCTACCTACATTGATATAGAAAGCCAAGTCAACATTTTTGTTCTTTGGAGAAACCAGATAAATTTTCGTGGATCCCTCTTACATTTTGTGAAGCCCCATTTTTTTTCCACGCCAACGTACTCTCCTGATGGGTCTCCCGTGGATACCTGGGGGTTCCCCTAGACCACTTTGGGAATCACTGCTTTAGATAATTAATAATTGTTTACGTCCCTAATTATGTTTTCCTTAATTACCTATGTGTATCCATTCCACGACCCTAGCAATATAATAAACTAGCACAGTAATTTGTACACTTCTATTTCATACTTCAACGTAGTACCTTCTATTTTCTGATTCTTCACCTAAATTATAAATGAAACTAATGAATATTCTTGTAACTTTAGTCGTAAATATTTATTTATTTTTAAATCAGTTTTGCTATTTACGGCATAACAAATTTAGCGCTGCCGGTAGGATAGCCTAGGGCAGACAGACAGGGATAGCGTACCTGTTAGGTTCTGAACTACGTTACAGCGCGGTACCTGGCGGGTGTTGAAACTCCGTGCCGAACCACGAACCGATGTCTATCCGCATACTTATTGTGTTAATCTGGTAAGTAGCCCAAATTGATAGGCTCTAATTCTATTCCATTTCCTTAAAAGAATTCCTAAAGCTTTTACTATATCATTTAATAATATCACCGTATAATTGTAACTACCGTTAGATAATAATCTATCTCGTCCACCACAATTTCATATAACTAATTCTAGCTAAGTAGTTCTAGCTCTAATTCTAGCTGTGAGTTATTTTTAACACGAAATCAATTTACAATCACCAAAACACTGTTCGTTTACATTCGACAACAACCGAATTAACAAACAAATATGGCGACGCGGGGCACATGACGTTCAACCAATCAGCGCGCGAGGTGCGTTCCGTGTTCACTATCTTTCGAGAGTTCAGAATCTCGCGAGATAGATTATAATCTAACGGTATTTACTATTTTACGGTGACATATTTATCCTTATTAAGAAAGCATACCTTAACAGATTCGTTTCTTTTTTTCAGTACTTATATGATTATTCGTGACTGCACTTCTGTTGCGCCTCAGGGATGTTTGCTGATGCTCGTGTCACTACGAGGCGAAAAAGATGCGCTGCGATGTTGCTGCAAGCTTTCTACTTCGGTGTTGAGCTTGTAGCAAGGATTCTCATATCTATAAGTCAGTGTTATTAGTTTGTAGGTTAAGTTTACTAACATAGTTGTTAAGAAATATTTTACTAACATACTTCCTGTTACTTGTTAATTAAATATGAATAAATTCCAATCAACTAGTTTATATTTTGAAATTTAATCAGTACGAAATACTCCCTTATCTCTTTTCTATATGCATTCAATTCCAATCCGTCATCCCAAAAGCTCCTTCCATACCACTGTCCTCTCAGAGCATACTTTCTTGGCCACCGAATCACCGATCCTAGTGGACAACACCTGCACGTAGGTACGCGTCCACAAGAAGCATTTGCAAATATCTATGGTCTATGATTCTCCAGCGCGTCCAATCTGCGAGATGGAGCTACTGTGCAAATCACCATCAGCTGCAGAACGACATTTCCTGCCGAAATCAATAGGTATTTTCCAATCACTGGGCCAGAGGCACTATATCCTTAGCAACGAGACTAACAGTATTCTCCAACGCAATGACTAGATCAACCTACCAACTGAAAGGCACAGGTATACCTATAACCTAACACTACCTCAAGATTGCAAGTTGCACACAGGCTACAGCACTCTGTCGGCCTTCCGCAGCAGACGAAAACATCACTTCTCCAATCTTCGTTCCTGATATCAGAAATGAAGACTCTCTTTTGTACCTAATAACAAAAAATCCAGAAGTCCAGAAACAAATTCCCATAACGATTAATAAAATGCCACTTGATGCCATAAAAAGGATAAAAATCATTTGAATAAATACTCCGAAGACTTGAAGAAAATCCAGAATTCCAGGACTCAATTGTTTATTGAGAAAAATCAAGGCAGCTTTACATGGATTTACCTCTCCATTGGTTGGAATGATAACGCCATCAGGTCTACTGATCAAGATCTGCAGTCGATGTCAAAATGGCTTCATACATTGTAGCCGCTACAATGAAACAAATTATTGCAAACAAATATTTAATAACTGTTTTGACCACTCCTCAAGGAGGAGATACGTATCACGCGGAAACCTGGAGCACGCTACACGCTACGTCATGAACAAAGACTTCGCTTTTTAATAACCTGGCAAATACGGACACGGATAAACGTGTCTCAAAATGATTAAGTAGCAATTTTATGCTTGTCAATCAGCCAGACACCTGATAAATTTTATATGAATTTGTACAAACCTACCTTTATGATATACCAGTCCATTACCGCCACACCATCAGAATACTTTACCTTCGTCATTTAAATCTGTAAACGTGTCATTCAAAATAAAAATCAAATTAATTAAAATGTCACATAACAAAGGGTCAATCGGTCGTGACGGGCGGTGGTGGAAACGCGGCCTCGAATGAAACATCTCGGCGGACGGCGGCGGCGCCTTTCATGTTCCTCCCCTCGCTTTGATCGCGCCGCGCCGACAATCCGCTCGACTACTTATCGGTTCAGATTTATTGTGATTCGGAGGCTGTGAGCCGCGGGGAGTCGCGCGCTGCTACTGCTCTACTCGTCCATTCGTACTTCGCTTACAATGCTTATTCATGTGGGTAATATCATAAACAAAAGTGTTGCTATTGTTTATATTCGGCTCGAAGCACTACATAAATCTGTTGATGTCGATAGTTTGTAATTACTTCCGTATCCATAAGTCTTCAATTTTATTAGTGCTCATGAAACGGGTAATTTCAATTAAACCTTTTTGTAGTTTTAGAGGAATTCCTTGAAATACCATACGGATGTGTGTTCATTTAAGAGCTCTCAAATATAAATAATTAGGTACCTAAGTGACCTATCCATAAACTACCTACCTACATAGCAAATCATACTGTAATCATCAATTTGTCAAGGCTTGATAGTCCTGATTATTACCTACAGCAAGGAAGATAATGATAACAGAGTTATCAGCTGTTAAACCAACCATTGTGACAGTTTATGAGGGGAATACAAGTTTAATAATGACGAGGAACTTAATGTAGGCAGCCGAGCATCTGCCTCGTTTGAGACACGACTAGCGGAGCCTCCTTCGGTAACTGTAGGTTGTACTGGTTGATCATCAATTTTAACACCAACGTAGGATCCGAAACAATGCGTAGATTCCAAACTGTCGATTTTTTGAACTTTCTATCAAATTTCCTTTAGTTTAGTAAAATATTCTTCTATCAATTAAAATCAGTAAGAAAAACAAACGAAAACTCCTTGAGCTCTATCCTTAAACATCCAAACCAATTTGCAGTTTGGGTGAGCTTAGTTTAAAGTTAACAGCTTATCTTTGTTCGTGTTTTGTCGAGGTTACTGACATAAACCTAACATGGTTTTTAACCGACTTCAAAAAAGGAGGAGGTTATCTTCCATGAGGTGTTGTTGTCGCATTAGGCATTAATAGGATTAAACCGATTTATGACACGACATTCGTTAAGCCTTGTATTGTAAATTATCAATATTATTGGTGAACATAAATATTATTTTCTATTAAAATTGTTCAGTTAGAATTAACTAATTTAGGAGAAAATCATAATAACTGTCCAATTCTAAACCCATTAAGGTGGTTCTCCTAAAAGACGAAAAAAGTTCTCACAAAAGCAGTTAAAAACTATATTACAGCAATATATCTGTCAAGACTGTAATCCCGGAAAACGATTCCCGGAGGCGTAGGTACACTGAGACGTAACCGTTGACCCTTGACACAGTTCACCTACGATTATAGCTAGGTAATTTATTTTGTGGTCACTCTCGAAGTCTCGACGATTATCCTAACGTGATGGGCGGCAAGTCTTTTACTGAACACAACTTCAATCCGGCCCGGGGATAAAACTCAAGACTTCACAGCGATAAAAGAAATACATCGCAACGCAATATACTGCGCAATGTAATTCTGTCAGGAAGTGTACCGATCTTCGGCGTCACCGAGAATGAGTACTACATTTTTTTGCGTTCATCAGTGCAAACCCCGGTAGCGACCGGTGGCTACTGTAAAAAAACCACTATTATAACTTTGTTCGCGTGGTGACTAGCGGTTCATGACTTGGTACTGCTTGTTCCGATTGTACCTGTGACAGGCAAGCTACCCACCCGTAACGTCTACGATCTAGCCCACTTTGTGTATTCATCTAAAGTCTGAGTTAGATGTACTAAAGTTAGTTATTTATAACTTGGATCGCAAACTTCTGAGAGTTTATATCTGGAACATAAAACGAGCTAAATGTGACTGATGTTGTTGTATTATACAATTAATGTGGCGCAATTTACCGCCTGCGAAAACCCGACATTTTGCCAAAACATACTTGAAATATGTTTTCACGATAGAGAAACAATAACAAATTACTTTAACAACCTAAAATACACACTAAAATATTTAGGTAAGTTTATAAACACTCTCCTAAGAGAAATAATATGCTAAATATATTTGGCGTTAAGTCATAGATCAGAGTTGTTTAAACTGATAGCAAGTTCTAAAGCGAGGGTGGGTAGCTATATTGGGTTAATAGATTATACCTAGTTGGAACTTGGTTTCTACAGCCACTCGGATCAGACGGGCACTCCATGCAGATCACGGTTGATGTCGTGGTGAATGCAAAGTGGTTGCTATCCCCGAAGAAAATCGATTGATGTGCATTTCTTCTTTTTCTTCTATTTTTAACCGACTTCAAAAAAAGGAGGCTTCTCAATTCGCTCGTATATATTTTGTTACTCTCATGTGAATTTTCACGCTGGCAAATCGCTTGTCTTAATACCTAGCTATGGTGCGTGTGACCACCACCTTGACTATTAGCCTGTCCGCGTAAAAAGAAAAAGTTTTTTTTTTGCTGAAACATCTACAATGTAAAGTATATGTAAATTTTTAGATCATAAAAATCCAGACGCAGTTGAAACGTTATTTTATTTAGTTTTCGTTCAGCGGGAGATCAACTCACTTTCGAGGTGTAGTTAGTCGGAATACAAAGCAGTTAGCTCGTGTCCTCTCACGAAACAAAGTTTTATCATCATCCGCCACTTCGGGGCGGCAAGATTGAGTAGCAAAGTACACATCTTTGTGGTTAATATATTCTTACTTATCTTTGCTCTGGTTGAAGTTAGTCGAGTGATCCCTACTTATGAGAATGTCTTTCCACCTACTTATTACTTCGTGAAAGCTAGTTAATTAAGTTGAACGTGATGGCTATCGCCCATGTTTCCATCATTATACAGTTTGATTCGTATAGCTCTACCAATATTTGTTTAGCGTAAGCGCAAGTTGTCAGTTTCTTTGAAACGATTCTTCAACCATTGTTCCAGTTCAATTTTTCATCAGTACTGGCTAGGTAGACCTTCAAACTATGGTTATTCAACACTCATACTGGTAATAAGCTAAACGATTCTTTCAGAATATTGAAACTGAGTACAAAGAATACCAGGGTTTCAAGCTTTCAAGCATAAAAATTAAAGCAAGCAGTCACTTTACAAAGTATCTTCATTACCATGGAATTTACTTGCTTTTGTTGCATGACCAGCTGCAGTTTGTTTATTCAAAGTAGATTCAAGTGGCTCGGAAAAACACTAGAATAATATTTTCATTTATCTTTGTAGTTTTCCTTTATGATTCAGCAGTAATATATAGTGTCCTTGTGCTGGAAAGCTGTTGACCGGCGCTCAACCACTTCATATTATTGGCATCGTTAAGAGATTTGCATTTCCAGTTCTTAAGAGAAAATGTCTAGTTGTCTGGTACCTTCCTAAACGTAAAAGACTGTGATATAGCGAATGACGACCAAACCGGATGCAATTATAACTCCGAGGTATTTCATTTTCCCTTCTTTCTTATTGTGGTGATTAATTGATTTGGTTTTCTTTGTTATTACCTTTTGACTCCCTTCGTGTAATGAGTGGCTTGAGAGACACGCTACGTTATAGTCTTGTAGTTATTGCGTCTCTTCGTCCGTCATATTTGGATTAAAGAGTTTTTTATTGAAACATGGAGTATCTGTACTGTACATTAAGCTGACAAAATGAATCTGTGAGGTAGCCTACGCAGACTGTAATGAAAGTAGAATGGCCGGGAAAACCAAGTACTGTTTTTTAAGTTTTCATTAAATCTACCTTTTATAATTAAATGATTAAAAACCTACCTTTTCTAATCTTTTCTACCATATTGATATGTTAGACACGATTTTAAAACCTAGATGCTAATGAGTGACAGAACAGCAGTGACTTAATAGCAGTTTGGTGGGTTACAAATTCTACAACTCCATGGCCATAATAATTTGATTTAGCAGCTCCACGCAATACAGCTACAGAGCAATTTACAAAATTAGGCATTTGTTTTGAGAAGCTTGTGGCTAAATAATCACAGCCGCTCGGGTCTATCTTTAGGTTAAGCCGTGCCTGCCTAGGTTGGTCTGTGGATTGGTGACCACCCATTACATACCGAGTTTCCTCGGTGCCTCGGAAAGCACGTTAAGCCTTTGGTCCCGGCTGTCATATTTTGTATATCTTTGATAGTAGTTACAGGTAATCAGTGTCCAGAAAATCTGACAACCAGTCTTACCAAGGGGTACCGTATTACCCAGTACTAACTGGGTTGTGGAGGTCAGATAGGCAGTCGCTCCATGTAAAATACAGATATTTAGCTGCATCCGGTTAGATTGGAAGCCGACCCCAACATAGTTGGGAAAAGGCTAGGCAGATGATGAGGCATTTGTTTTGACACTGTCGACTGTTTTGAAAACAAACATATTAGAAACAGTTTTGAATCGTGATCTTTCGATGACGAGTCGGGACAGTGTCGAGTCGATAAGTCTTCTGCACTAACTAAAAACATATAGGTATATCTAAGGAGAGTAGATAGGCTTTTTATACAGCTATTCACATTTTTAAAACATCTTTTATTGCTTAATGCTTATAATGATTAAATAATAAGCAATATAAAGAGAACGCGGAACGAAAAAATATTATGTTCATTGTTATGGAAAATGGGCTATATAATGGTCTTTTATAATAAAAGCTCTTTTAAAGAGGCCGTCCCACTAAGTCTTTAATGGGATTGAATAATAAGCTATAAAGATTTTGAATGGTCTAACTAAATGGTTTATTCTTTCCGCCCTGTTTGTGAGCGGTAGCGCGTTATTCTTCAGATGCGCGATCTACTATCTGGGATAGCTAGATTGTTGTATTGGGAGTCGATAAAATAAGCTTAAATGGGTTCGGCTCGTATATCAGAGTCGGCATCATAAAGGTGGGTACCAACTGTCAAATGGCTCATTGTGGCGGCTGGGCTTTATGATGGCATTTTTACAGGCAGGTACACGCTTTGAACGTCTGCCATGCCGCCCGCCAATTATATTCTACTTAACTCGGTGTCTACGTCCAGTTTTATACACTTCGGACAATTTGCTTTGAAATAACACCTGCGGCCCATACATATGTCAAATCATACGATAAAATCTTTATTGACTTGAAAACTGCGTTCTTTACGTTAAAATAAATTATTTTTAAGACTCCTTGTTAAAAAGTGATCGTAAAATTTTAAGGGATTCCTAAATCATTGCCACTCTACAAAAAACTCTTTGTTTCATTAAACGAAAGTTAGCTTGAATATAATCGTTAATAGGATAGTTTGAATATACTGTTAAATTGCAAAATTGGTAGAGACGAGAAGTTAACTTTAGATTAAGCACCCACGGATAGTTTTTATGTACTTACCAAAGAAAGCCTGAGCGATAAGTTCATTTATATAGACAGAAAATATTGGCTAGAAGACACAAAGACTCATTCATTTGTATGAGTGGTTAAGCCGCTCTGTTACCAACATGACAAGACTTTTATTTTGCTTTTATGATTTCAGATTTCAATGAGAGTAAAGGCTCTGTCTGAAATGATCCGAGAATCGACTAAGATTGACTCAGCCGCTTTTTCAACGTTTGTAAATAAGCAATCTAGACAATAAACAAGATTTGTTTGACGTCAATGAAGCGTAGCTTTAGTATATATATAATATTTGTATAGTTTGATTACCAAACCACGGTCTCGGTTTTGTTTTGTTCGTATTAAATTCGCAGTTTGCCGATGACTGTGGCTCTAATGAGCCGACTTTTCAGTTTCAGCGGTGCTTTGTTTGCTAACTTCGAGTTTTGCACAGTTCCCGCTGAAGTATTGTGCTTGTTTTTTTGGATAACGACTGTTTTATTAACACTTTGCCTTAAGTGTATTGGCGACATTCAAATGTATCGACTATTGGCTATCTCAAATTGGTAATCAATATCTTTCTACAAGCAGTCTTCCTCTTCAGTACATCTTTGTCAATCGTCATGTCATGAATGTTCACCTTCCAAGTCTTATTGTCTTTAATAAAGCTTATTTTGGTTTCGTTTCTTTGGTCTTTCTCTATTCTAATTATCAAACTCTATTCCCAAAACTTTCCTTCTCATAATATCTCCTTCATTCTGTCATTCCTTTGCACCACATGTCATACCATGAGCATCTATTTATATATGTCGGCGTCATATTGTAAAACCCGTCATTTTGTTATCTGCCTAGTCAGTTTGTAAACTGTCGAAGTGAAACCGTCAAATTGTCAAATGCATGCGACGGAGCTCAACTGCGCGCTGTGGAGGGGAGTCCCTATTTCTGTCTGCAGGGCTTAAAGGAACCTAACTAATCTAACGTAGGGGTGCCCCAAGTCCCGATTATGGGGGCAGAGACACTTTGATAGCATGCATTTGACAATTTGACGGTTTCACTTCGACAGTTTACAATCGGACGAGGCAGATTACAAAATGACGGGTTTTACAATATGACGCCGACATATACAACGTCGCGGTCATAGGTGCCACTTCATTCATACACCATTATCATTTAGTTATTGCATTTTGATTCATCCCTGTTCGCATTGTCGCAACCTTTGCTTTGTACGAGTGAATCGAGATTATTTGTAAAAGAGCAGACCACCATAAACCTCCCACCTAGCGCTATGGTTCCAAAAATGGAAGCCTTTCCACCTTTGTAGCCACGAGATTATATCCATAAAAAAGTACACCACAAGAAGCTTCTCACCCAGCCTTGAGGTTCCAAACGAGAAAGGTAGGAGGAGGTGTAGGTTTTTGGTTCTGTTGGTTGTCAAGCTACTGGTCTCCTGAATCTACTCCTCCAATCTGCTGCACTGCATCTCAGGTATAAATGAGAAAGAACCACAGAAACTGTATTTGTATGTCATCTTCCTGCTTCCTTAGTACTGCTCTATGGTAGCACTTGGTCACTGAAGGTTGGCTACTTCTTTCTTGTACTTAAATAAACATTGTTCTGCAGTATCGGCTTACTTACCTTCGAGTTTGTTTCGCAAAACTTGTAAAATTTAATAAGGTGTAAAATTATGCCTAAAAAGAACATAACATGGCTAATCTGTGAAGGAGGAGGCGGAGTGCGCGGCGCGGGCGCAGGCCGGAGGGCGGTCGTTTTGTTCGGTGTCGATGCCGTTGACAGGTGGAGGGTGCGCAGGGCCGGCGGGGGGCGGCGGGGGCGCCCGCGCAGCTCGCGTGGCCCTCTCGCCTGAGTCACGCGCGCCTCGTAATGCTTGCATAATAATAATGACGGATGCCGATCGCGCGGCGGCTCCTTTGATCTGCGGCACGTTTGATCTCGCCGCCGGAGCCGGTCCCGCCGCCCCTGCCGCACAAACGAGCCGCCCGCTCGCCTACTCGGTCGGGCGGCGCGCACCGGCGAGCGCTGGCCCTTCGCCCTCGCTCTAAATAGAGGCTTTATTTTGTAAACAGCGGGAGCGCTACCGTGCGCGCGCGTGGTGCCGCGTCCGCAGTGGTGCGCCTGCGCCCGCCAGTATGGGGTGTGCTCCGGCCCGCTGTCTGCGCCCGCGCTCCGACCAGCACCGGGAGCGATGACGCGCCTGAGCGGCTCGCTCCGCCGCTACGACACCTGGATTGTTTGGACACTCTGTGTACGCATTGCTTTATTATTTTGTGACATGTGTTTTTCATGCCGGTCTCAGATAACAGTGAGAGTAAATGGTGAAGATCTCCTAATGAGGCGGAAGTTTACATGTTTGTGCTCTTTGGCGTTTATGAATCAATATTGAGACGAGAAATTACGATTGATGTTTGGTAGTTGTGTTTTTTTGTGACTAGTTGGTTTTGCTGCTGCAGGAAAGTTTTGCTGGGAATGCAAAGAGAGTCTTGAAAAAGCACTAAATACATTTAATTGTCAAGAACTTCCTTTTTACTTTTAATTTTCTTACTTAGAATGAGAATGGTCTATGACCACAGTTATAATGGAAAGCAATGAATTGTTTTCCTCTATTTTACCTTTTTTAAATTTTTACATTAACACTTTTTTAACGAATCATATTAGAAAGTAGGTAAGCCTATAGGTAAGTCTATTCTATTATCCACATTTGTACTTTCTTGCTGCAAAACTTGAAACTTTAATGTTTTTCTAACTAAACATTAGCAGACCGTTTAAATTTTCAAGTTTTGGTCTAACACCACGTAAATTCATAGAATTTATAAAGGCCGTTGGAACGACATGTTAGTTCATAAATTCTTCTGAGAAGACGTTATCTTGATTAACATCGGTGTACTCATTAGTTGTTTAGTTTTGAATCTATTTTCGAAATAAGAGTTTGAAAAGATTAGAAGTTCAGAGATTATCTATGTACTTAGATTGAATCTCATCAATCAGTTGTCTGAAGAGTTGGTATATTTTGGGGTGCTGCATATTTATTAGCGTTACATACTTTAAGGTCTTGATTGACTTTGTCTTGTTCATACAGTTCTTTTATCTCATCTCATACTATTCGATTCCTATCATCAAAGTCATTCTGTGATGCTTCTCTTTTAACTCTTTCATTACTTATGATAACCAAGTCTATTGGTTTAATCAAACCGTTATTTCGGCTCATACCTTTCGTGGAATCAATATTCCATAGGTTGGAATCTGTGCTTGCCTTCGAACCTTTGTCAAGGAATACTTCTCTGAATCAGCATACAGGTTTACTTTGTAATCTGTCGTAGTAAACGGTTATTTTCATAATAAATTATTCATTGAAAAGCTAGCTAAGTTCGTGATTTACGTATAGTGTTGGTCCTTACTTCACTGTTGTGAAAACATGGCTTTTGAAACGAGAAATTGGTCTATTAAAGACACGAGAGTCCATAAGTAGCTGCAATACATGTACATTTAGCTAGTCTTGGGTAAAATAATACGCTAGTAAAACTAGATATCCGAGAAATATGAATATTTCGAATAGGATCCGGCCATTACACCATAACTTATGTACAAATCTGCAATAATCTGCGTTGATATTTGCAACTAAACTAGATATAGAGGAAATTGAGTGCGATAAGAATGATTAAAATAAAATGATCTTATGAATTCATCTGCATTTTGCATCATTCTTAGTAGTTTAGTTTATTCATACCGTTTATAACGACTAGGCTCAGGTTACTAAAATCTTCTATTTTCTGGATTAAGTCTTTGGTGCCGACTTGGCAGAAGCTGATTAGTTAGCTTATTGTGCAGGTGGTACCTGGTAGTAGCGGCTTAGTGCATTTCTTATTACATTCTTGGTTTTCCTGATGTGGATGGGTCCGGCTTTGGTGTCAATAAATTCGTCGGCAACCATGAGTGGTTGTATATTTTCTTAAACAAATAGTCAGCTTTTAAATTAAGTAGGAGTTCAGTTGAATGGAAAACTTTGTTTAATTTTTCACTTAGTTATGTATGACATATGCTTTCCTTTTTGGAAAACTTGGTATTAGAAGCTCAGAAACCCTTGTCCCTTGGGTACCCGGATGGCATAATTATGTAAGTAGGTACTCGTAAAATTACAATTAGTTGAAAAGCCATGACTGGTTTGGCTACCCATTCTTACATTATTTTGTAAACCTACATGGAAGTAGGTAATTTGAATGCGTTGGTTTATGGGGTCGCATCATAGCATTTCTTGCGACTAGAACTGACTGTAATTATGATTATAATTCCTTTTTTGGCAAATTCTTGTTTAGGTGCCAGAGATACCTACACCGAGCGTTATAAACATAAGAATGTTAGGTATATTAAGTTAGCATATCGTTGTGTCAATATCATACCTACAGATTTTAAATTGTAGGACGGAAGGATATGTAGTTTCCAAAATAACACGCTATCTTTCCTTGCGAATTAAGTTTATTCATTTAATTAGACTGCCTCTGTAGTCTTGCTGTCATTAGGGAGTATTATTGTCTGGGTCAGGGAAAGGGTATCGGGTAAGGGTCCCTCGTTTTGTGCTTGTTAAATCGCAATAAGATTACTGCCACCAGGGACCTTACCCTGGCGGCAACCATTCTCTCGGTTCTTTTGTTTCCAAACCGGTGTATTGTAGATGAAAATGAAATTTTGTTTTTATTTAATTAGTATTGGACTGGCTCGTTGGCCTTATAGTCATCGCAGGTGCTGCAGCTGAGGGTGAGCTCCTGGGTTCGATTCCCAGGTCGGAACAAAGTGTGATTGGGTTTTTCCATCAGGAATTTCTGGAGGTTGGATCCGTGCTTAGTTGATGGCAATAGGCACACTCTCTAATACATGGGACTTAACATAGCTGGTGTTATGTGGCTGTGCTAAAGGTTCACCACTTTCTAACCCTTCGGGGAAAAACAGGCTGGATTTTATGTTAATGAGTGTTGAATGTGCTGTGCAGGTGATACTGTGTGGAGCGTGCGAGGGCTCGGCGCCTCCCGACAGCCTGCGCCTCGTGTGGCTCACCAACACTTCGCTCACGTGCAACGATGGATCTCCGGCCGGGTAAGACATAGCTCTCATCTATCATCATCAAAACTCATATAATTATAAGTATGTAATGTAATGCGAAGGCCACCGTAGAGCCAAATACTCCTTGCCGAAAGGATCGGCTTGACTTTTCCCATTTGTTGAACGCCAATAGATCATATTCGTTTAAAACTGAAAATAGCTAATACCTATGCAGTAGGTGTCTGGTGAAAGCTAGATGTTGTGTATTTTTACCACCGCAATGGTTCTTATTATTAATTTTTCCCCTGGAGTAGCGAGTAGCAAAACTTAAAGCATTTCAGCAGCTTTAATGGTTTTTTATGATTTCAGGTACTATTTCCGTCGTGGTGCGACCAGTGATCACTGGGTGGTGTACCTCGAAGGCGGCGGCTACTGCTGGGACCCCGCCTCGTGCCGGGCGCGCTGGCGCCGCCGGCCCGCGCTCATGTCCTCCACGCGCTGGCCACGCGCACGCCGCGCGCCCGCGCTGCTGTCGGCCGACCCCGTCGCCAACCCGCTGTGGCACGCCTCCAACCACGTGCTCCTGCCCTACTGCTCCAGTGACATGTGGGCCGGCACCAGGGATACTCGTCATCCTGGCGCCGGATTCGTGTTCGCCGGCGGCCTCATCGTGCGAGCTGTTCTGTCTGATCTGTTCCGCTACGGACTCACTGGCCGAATGCTGCTCGTGGGCTCCAGTGCAGGCGGCGCTGGCGTCATGTTGCACGCGGACGCAGCAAGACGCGCGCTGCGCTCGAAAGGTGTGCGTGTCGCCGCCATCGCCGATTCCGGCTGGTTCCTGGACCGCCCCGCTCGCACTCGACGCGCCCCTGCCGCCACAGTGGCCAGACTCGGCCACACTTTCTGGCGCGGCAAGCCACCGACGTCGTGTGTCCGCGAGCACGCCGCCGAGCCATGGCTTTGCTACTTCGGCTACCGACTCTACCCACACATTCGCACGCCGCTATTCATCTTCCAGTACTTATTCGATTCAGCTCAGCTGGCTGCAGAGGGTGTGCGTGCTCCTCGCACTAGGTCACAGTGGGACGCTGTCCACCAGACGGGTGCAGCATTGCTTTCAAGTTTGAATCCAGTTCGAGCCGCCTTCGCACCCGCATGTCTTGCACACGGGGCGCTCGCGCGTCCTGAATGGCAGGCCATAAACGTTTCAGGCATAACTTTACCGCGAGCCATTGCGTGCTGGGAACAGCGTCTCGGCGGCGGCAGACGGAGGGCTCGCGGCGGGTGCGCGCCGCGCCGGCTGGTGGAGCGCTGCACGTGGCCGCAGTGTAACGGCTCGTGCCCGCGGCTGCGCGACCCGCGCACGGGCGAGGAGGTGGCGCTGGCGTCGCTGCTGCAGAGCTTCGGGCTGGACGTGCGCGGCGCGGCGGCCGCCATGGGGCTGGACGCGCGCGCGCTGTCCCGCATGAGTCGCGCCGAACTGCTGCCGCTGTTGGCGCCCCACATGTGACGACCAAGTTTATATGGACTGTTTGTGCTTTCTAGCACGGTGAATCTACCTCGTTTTTTGTTGCACAAGTACAAGTAATATTACGTATAGATGTTAAATATTATTTATTGTTCGTCGAACTCAATGTATTTTTAAGTAAAGGGCTGGAACTCTTTCGTTTTTGTTTTTTTCCCGTCTCACAAGACAGCATCTCACAGTTACATTATGAATTAAAACTCAACATATCTTTGGCACACCTGTATTTTTATATACAAATTATTTCCGACCCTTTTAAAGGACCGACGGACTAGTTTGGGTCTATCTACAAATAAAATACCTATCTAAAAATATCTCACTACTTGTCCCCTGGGCGTTCTAGTTATGGCAGTGATGAGGCGGATATTCACAATCAGCAGGTAACTAGATAAATTGATTGGGTGAGTACAGCCGGCGCGGCGGTCCCGAGCGGTCCCGCGCGCGCGGCAGCCATGGCGCGCGGCGGCCCGGGGCTGAGGCGCTGCCACGACGTCCCGCGACCACGATGAGACCCCCGCTACGAAAACGTTTTTGGCGACGTCATAATCGAGAGGCGCGTTCTTCACTGATCATTATAGATACATCGACGACATCGTTTCCTAAGAAGAAGTCGGTGGATACGATGTTGGCTCGAGTCCGCCAGAGTGTCGTAAGGCGCGCGGTCACGTTGCGATTGACGTCGTCAGCGTTTTCTCTTAGGGAGCCGCGCAGGAACAGGATGTCGAGCACGGTGGGCGTGGTCTGCGCCATCGCAGAGAACAACGGCGAGCGTGCTGTGGGCTGCGGCGACGAGGAGATGGCGCCGTCTAAGTACTGGAACAACTCGGTCGGACTGTTCGTGTTGGCCCATAAGTGAGGTAGGATGGGCCAAAGCCAAGAGTTTTCTGTAAATACAATTGTTTCATAAGACTTGTAAATCAACCAATACAATCACTTTTAACGGTGAATGTGGCTGTACACAGTGTGAGATCTCTCGGTCGAGAGAGTACCTACTTACAAACACCAATAAAGTAACTTTATATCGATGTCAGAATACTGAATCGTTACTAAATCAGTAATCAGAGCCCTGGAAACATGCTTTATCACAAATGTATTATCTGTCAATTATTATTAAGTCTAACAGACGTCATTATTTCGGATAATTAATTGAATTAAAATGACAGTACATGATTTTTTTCTGTTAATAATAAGATAGATAGATACAGTTTCTTGGAAACGATAAGAAAATACTTAAATTATTGTAATAAACGTGACCAGAATAATAATGTTTTTGTTTTTTTGCAATGCAAGAGTCACATGACCGACCGATAGTGAAGGGTACTCCCTTCTTCTAAATTTTTTAGTCCGAAAATGATTATCCTTAACACGTGTGCTATAAACGTCAGTAACCTTAGTGTTCAAAATCCCGAAATATTGTTTAACATAATTATCTTTACTTCTAAAAATATTCTGTCATAATATCGAGTACTATAATAATTGAATCTCCTAATTTTACATGACCTAAAGTCATATGTCCTAAGTATTGTGTTATATAATGTGTGTTATTCCGAATGTTCATTAACGATAAAATTTTTGGTCTTAAAAATGTTCAAAAAATTAGGTTTTAGTGGCAGAAACGAATCGCTGTAAATCAGACTCCACGCAGTCTTGTCTGCCCTACCCCTAGAGTGTTATTTAAAATCGCGTAAGCGCGGAGGGGCGAGGCGGCCCACGAGGTGAAAATCAGATGGTTTTAACGCTCGTCGCCGCGGCTGTCTGCGACGATAAACTCGCGTGGGACCGCCGGAGCCCCGCAGCGCCGAAGCTGTGACAGAAACTATGCCTGCTGCGTGTTGCATGCTTGCTTGCATGCTGCATGCTTTCTTGCCTGCTGCATGCTTGCTAACAAGCAAGATTAAAAAAATATTATGTTAACATTGCAATAAAGGGGTGTCATTTTTACTTGGGTCAAATAATCTAAAGATTCTAGAGATCTCTAGGGATTAGATTAGAAAGATCTCTAGAGTGAAAATTACATCCCTTGAAAAGCTTTGTAATACGAACGCATTTAGGTGCATATTTGGGCTACCGTGGAGGTGTAGTGCGTCCGGCATGTTTGCGGAAAACAGAGTCGATGATTTCTATGCCGTATTAAGAAAAGCGCCTTTATGAGCCGTGTACATGATTCTGACAATGGAATATTGAGAGCCATATATGAAGCTAATTATTTCTTTGTATATGGCTGTCAATATTCCTGCTAACAATTTTTAATTAATATTTTTATTTATTAATGATTTTGTAATTTTAATTTTAATAATTTTAAATTTTAATTTTAATTTGATTTGCAATTGTAAATATATATACAATACTTGTGAAAAATGTATCTTCCGTATGGGCGTCTTGCCTGAATTAAATGAATATTAATATTATTATTATTAATACAAATTTATTCTAAGATTATTATTATTAATAATAATCATTAAATAATTTGAATTTAGGAAAACGGTTTTAAGTCTTTTGTATATTATTGATTGTAATATTTATGACAAACGGATTTAGGGCATATTATATTTAGGGATTTCAATTTTATGGCATGTGATATTATGTGATATTAAGTTCGGGTAAGTTATCATTCGGACAAATGATGATTAGGACAAAAAAAGTTATTGCACTTTAAATAATGATTAAAAAAGTTAGGTAATACAATAGATAACCATAGTGAAGCTTTGTGGCTGACGATGCTGATGATTTTATTTGGTTTCTGTGGGGGAGAAGGGATGGGGAAGAATATATTTCCGTAGTGGATCCAGGAATCTGCTCTTTCTGCCTTAGAAAATCATGGTGATGAATAAGCATAATAGAACAATTTAGCATACTCACGAGAAACAATAGAGTTATCGACATAACTGAACAGCAAACGCTTTTCGGCGTTGATCAGCGTCTGCAGTGTGGGGCCCTTGGACCCCATGCCAGTGCCGAACTCATCGGCTGGGGCCAAATGGGGTCCCAGTTCCCTCTGGATTATCTCCAGGAAGCCTGCATGCACGGCCCGGACTGGGGCCCCGTCTGGTTGGTAGAAACCGACGGGGAAATGATGGGCGTCTAAGAATATTACCTGGAATCATGAAGACCACTCAATTAGTTAAAGTTTTTAAAGAAATTTAATTGTCTTCACAGAAGCATTGATAAAACACAGTGTTGTATTAAAACAATGTCAGGGACGAATCGTTCAAATACGAGTACATCATGATTGGAATTTTAATTTTCATGGTCTACAACGACTGTTTAGAAACGAGACTAGATTTAAAATATCTCTTGTGATATGTTTAACTTACCTCTTTAGTGGCATCAAGAAACACCTTTATCTCTCGTAAAAGCGGAAGTAATGGACGGACTCGAATTAAATTATGATTCAGCCAATATCTGAAATCGTATGAAAACAAAATTTGTTTAGAAGAACAAAAGAGGACGACTTTTTCCTTTCATTTTGACAAGAAATTAACTTTCTGGAATACTTTAGCAATAACTTGGTAACCGACGTAGCCATGCGAGACCATTGATCGGCTGACCGTTCAATGTTTATTTGGTATTTGGAACAAAAGGTTTACGGCCACATTACCTGCATTAACTTCTGTTACATCACTTCCAAGCAACCGCATACTGCGGACGTGCTCGAATTGGCATATTAGCACGTGAACAATGTTTATTGACAATATTGTGACACTTGTGCGATTGTACGTATGTACATACGTACGACTTGCGAGGTTAAGCAACGATTCGATGACTCGGTCAAGTGTTGACTGAGTGGCAGTTCTCAACTCATCTAAGCTACTCCGGCCATTGAAGAGTACTTTGGCCGGTCGGTCCCGGTTTGTACCTATGACATAAATTCATGTGGCGACTGTGGCGGACAAACCGAGATCCAAAAAAAAGTCTAACTGTAGGATACTGGTACTATTTACTGTTTGGGTAGGTCGGAGGTCGCCAAAAACTAAACTAAAGAGAGACAACAATTGTGTTCAGTAAATTAATTTTAGTAAAATAGAAGAAAATCAAAGAGTTTACATACCTGTCTTCCACATTTTGATAAAAATCGTAGTAAGCGATCCTGAAATCGAAGTATCTGATGCCGTGCACGAGCTGGCTCCAGATGGAGCGATCCTGGCATAGGATGAAGCTGTCTCGCGACACGGAACTGACTTCTGTGTTGAACTTCCAGGCGCCTGCATTGTGCGTGCCAGCGATCGCTAGATCACCGATGCGCAGGTTGTTGATCTTGGACCTGAAGTTTGTAAGACATCATAATTAGATACCTACTATTTATACCTTCATCAAAAAACTAATCTTAACAGGGGTATTACTTATATCTTCTATAACATTTTACCAAAGGGGCACTTTGGCTAAAGGATTTTTTAATGTAGACGTCGTTGCAATGGTGACATAATTATCTTGAAAACTGTAGTCAGGCACGGGATGTATTCTCGTTTTTAATTTTAGATAAAATAAGCATGACTGCGTTAGTGCCTTCAAAGATTTCTTCTACGACTTTTAAATGTGAAAAACCAAATATTTTATAAAATCAAAGTCAAATATAGTAAAACCAACTTACCCTATGTCTTCCATCCAAGTGGGTTGTATTTTCAAGCAATTATAAGCTTGTATTTCCATTATGTTGCCGGCTGCCACCCATGGCCATAGACAATGGGGTCCTTTAGTACCCACGCCAGCTTCCCAGCCTGCAGGCAGGGTTCCTGTACCTAGGGACATGTTGGTCACCACATGCCCTTCAACCGATGTCAACTGGAACACTGATAGAGCGTTGTTCCATGACTGTGGTCTCTCGTCAAAAAGGCCAATCTGTGGACAGGAAATTGATGAACGTTTTAGAAATTTCGAGATTTAGAGTTTAGACAAATTCTATTAGGTGATTAGCAGAAACACATTTCATACATTATATTGCAGGTGTTTATTACGCCGAACCAGCACATTTTAATAAAATTTAGACAAATTGTATTGGGTGACCAACAGATTTTTTTAAAATTATACTGATGTTACTGCTCAGCTCAAAAAAATTGTGACTGCTCTTAACAACATGGTTGCAACAGTAGGAAATAAATCAAACAATATGAAGGATTTTAATATATAGATTATTTTGATGGTCCATTTCATTTACTGGCTAAAACATGATACATGCTCGTTCATTTCCCGCTTTACATTCACACACTATTGTATTTGATATGTGGATATGATCATTCATGGGTGGGTGACATGTAAGCGAATACACTTCCACTATTATTACATTTCGTAACGCCTTGTATTTGAAGGAGCAGTGAATGATGCCGTGAATAAAAATTGATCGTCAACGGACGGAGCGTCACGTCCGTGTCGTTGTCGTATTTTGTTACGTAAAATATGATTTGTAGAGACATAGATTTTGTTTGGATTTCCATTGTAACTTTACTTTAGCAATAAAGTGTGAGAAAGTAACAATTCATCGCAGATCGTAATGTGGTCTTGTAGTTGAACTATTTATTAAAGGGTTTTATGTAATGGAATCCTATCGAATCGTCCGTCTCCAGAGACGGACGATTCGATATATAGGATTCAATTCTAACTAGTTAGCTTTTCCCTGTAACTGAACTGCAAATAAGGTCATTAAACGCATCATTGTCGCATCAACAGGACAAAGCAATGGATAATGGAGTGCTCGTGCACTGTTATGACTAACTCCGGCCTACGGGTTTATTAGTTTCAATTTACGGAGACAGATTTGTTATTTATTGGGTAATGGAGTTGAAACCAAACAAAGGGTAAGAACTGATCTATTCAGAGTCAGACACTTTTAACTCGCTACTTTTGAACTGTCAGTCATAATTTAGAAGTTTAGTTGAATCATCGGTCAGCTGTTTGCCTCGTCTATCTCACTGTCCAAATTTTGTGACAGTACTTACATAATTCTTTGTAACAATTTGAATGAAAGACTGATTCGCCGAATAAAGATTAGTATATTATTTCCATTTTTATCGTATTTAATTTTTCCTTTCTTTTGACTGAACTGTTTCTTATAAATACAAAGTTGAGTTATTTGACACTACCGACGACGGCTAAGCAAAGTTTTGTTTTTTGTAGAATTTATTAAACTTAGAAACATTCCACTTTATTTAGTTACCTAGCTAATTTAATGTTTGTGTTTATTAATATTTGCATGCAATTTTTAAGGCGAAATGTGCCATTACTAGACATAATACCATTTTCATCTTTTTACCATCTTTTGTACACCGTTTACCGCATACAAATAATTTTGACTATGTTTAATTAGAGAGGCTCTTTGAAAATTCCTATTCTCATTCTCATTTTTCTCTCTATTCTCATTCATTGTGTACAAACAATCAAAAGTAGCTAACTGTGATGGCGAAAAAAAAATACTTCGTTTATTTCACGTCTCGCTTCGCGGTTTAAAAACTGCCAAGTGTGATGATTATGTGCTACTATTACGTATCAAAATGGAGGCCACGTCCACGTTGACGAATGGGTTAAATTTAACCAGAATTGAAAAGATAATTACTTAAGTAGTGGAACTCCAGTTCCAAAAAGGTCACCAATTTAAGTTAGAACGTTTACACACACGCTAATATCGTCTGGTTTCACCATTGATAGGCTTCTAGCGTTTATGTGCCAAGAGCAATGGGTATCTACGACAACACTGTTTCAAGCTCAAGAGTAAACATTGTAAGAGAGTTGGAGATTTGGATACTCTCCTAACTCCTTGCAGTTTTATTTGGTTACGAAGTAGGTAAGTTCTTACTTGTCTAGGCACATTGAAACAACCGTTGAAGTCCCAGTTGAGTTCCAGTGCATCCATCAGGGTCACGGCGGCCCCCAGCCGGATCTCAGGTGAGTGGACTGTCACCCACACTCTGCCACAAACCGACTTCTCCAATATTTGATTTTCTGATGCTGGAATGAGAAGCATTGGAATCTTAAATGCTGCTCGAAGCTGGTTGATAATTATGCATTCGTTTTATAATTATTTTTTTATGATTCATTTACAATTATACACAATCGGTTTCTACAATAAAATTTACTCGTACTAGCAAGTTTTAGGAATGCATTATAAATTTTGAGCATTTCGGAAGCGATAAATCTGCGTCCAAATGTGTATTTACAATGTGATTTTAGTTTATCTCGACATATCATAATTTGAATCTGAATTTCTACTAATATTACCTAACAAAATTATTATATGGATGTTATAATGGTTGTTTGCAAGCATGCCAAATTAATTGACCGCAGATTTGGCAAGAATTTTCTATCGATAGAGCGTATTTTGGTTAGACTAATTTATAAAGCAAAGATTAAGTTATATTAGCTGTAATAGTCAGTGGTTTCAGATAGTTTCCTCTTACCAGTTAATGACACACTGCTACTTTGATGTCCTACACAACTTGTTAGTATTTTTTTGTTTCGTGTTTTGAAGTGTTCTGTTAGTGTAGATTATTACTACGATTTTTTAAAATTTTTGCCACCAGTCACCATAAGTGCGGTCCGTTAGAACCGAACACTTTACGTACATACACGTTTTAGAGTCCGTATGATCCGGCTAGGTTTTACGACCGGTACCACAACCGGCGACGCCTTTTGCGGTACTAGTGACACTGAAAATGTTACATGGATATTAAAGAGATGTACTGCAAGAAATAATGATGATGTGCCTGAAATGAGATTAAACAAAGATGATAATTGTACAGTAATTTATGATGGACATAATTCAGGTAAAGATTTATGATCAGAATCGACTGCGTAGCTCGCAAGACATCAGAGAGATAATAAATGTAAAAGGTAGTAAAGTTTAATGACCGTGAACGATTTTGGTTTTACGTTAAGTAATCAATCCGGAATTCAATTTACGTTCAGCGTTGTATCCTTGAAGCTGTCAACGTGAGTTCAAACAAAGGAGCCTGAATAAGAACAAATGAAAGTCTTTTTTTTTTTGTTTTTTGGGACAAGCCCGCCACACTGTTCCCATACCACTGTAACTCCTGAAAGCCAGAATCAACAGTGGCGACCACCAGAAAAGCGCCGAGACAATGACGCTCGACGAAGTCCCAGAGAATGAATTTAACTGTCTTGGATCCCGCAACGAAATTAATCAGAAAAGTATAGTGGAGGAGTAGGAAAAAACCGTAATTGAAAAATGAAAGTCTATGAATCAAACTACATTTAAGGGCCTTTCACTGTTATTTTAATGCTGCTGTCAGAGGCAAGTTTATTGGAACAAGAATAAATGTCACCATGATTTTGACAGCGATATAAACCTCAATAAACGCGCTAAATAAGCGACCTACCCAAATGTATTTTCTTTAGTATTTTTCGTCTTGTCGTTAAGCTCTTTGAGTTATAAGTACTGTAAGTAGTAAGTACCTGACTGGACAGGTCCACTCAAATTTGTGTGGTTCTTTCATCAAAAGACCATCTCAGACGCTAATCTGCATAGTCCTCATGTGAATTGAGCAAGATTTTGTCTGGACTTCAAAAGAGACTGTGAACTCTGAGTTTGCTGTTTCTTCTCAGAGTAGTCAGGTACGAAACAACGGCCCCGTTTAGTTTGTTTAAATCTATTTGCAAAATAACTAAGAAAGGATTAGGTAATCCTGATTCCACTGACGCTGAAACCGATATAGCATGAATCTTGTATTAGTCCATCCACACGGAAACAATGAAAATTTAATCAGTATGTAGATACAGTAAGTTCCAGCAAGCGTTAAGTAATACGACGCTAATGACATAATTGCACAGGCGATGTGTACCGAAGCATATTTAATTAAGTGTTTAGTAAATCTACCGCGTGGACCGCCTTTTACGGATGCTTTACGTTATATAAGAGCTGTTATTGTAGTCTTTTGTCGCTGGACGAAGTGCTGTCGTAACGTATTCTTGCGATTTCAAAGATGAACGCCTGAGAAAAAAAGGCTACTGATAATGGAGAGTATTTGATTTCTTTTTTAATTGGAATTTTTATTTGCGCTTCAGTAGGTGCGTTCTGGCTTTTAACTAAGTAGAGTTCGTTGTTTTCGGTCTTAACGATTGCTACTTAAGATAATTTAGTTATGCTAATAGAAATATAGTAAATGGTAATGGTCATTACAATAAATATTCGGTAAGACTTAACGAATATTCGGTATAGGTCTACCGAATATTTATAAGGTTTTAAGCTAACCATCATCAAAGAAAAAATAAATTGAATCTTCGTAACGGATAGATTGTTTCGCAAGTCGGTGCTTCCGAATTTCCACCTTGACCTACCAAACATTCATATGGTTGGTTGGATTTATTATAAGCCTTCATAGCTAGTATCCGACCAGTATTTAGCACAAAAACACAAAAACTGCGGTGTGCTGTGGTTATATTTACAAAATTACGAGTTTTTCTAGGAACCCAGCAATAGTGAAAATGCATAATTTTTTATTTCGATACGGAATGTTAAAGTACTACAAAAATAATGACAAAAAGCGAAAACAAAACATAAATCGGCCAAACACAAAAGTTATAACCATTTAAACTTTTGTTTCTGTCTCTTTTTAGATAAACGGAATTTAGTATAGATTTTGTACGTCGATGGAGCGTCATTCGCTATATCGGATCTCTCTGTCTAGTTTCAAATGCTTATAACTTAGTATTTTTATAGATATTAAAAAAATAATTTTACTTTGCTATTTCTGATGTCATACGCTTTGTTTAGAGTGATAAAAAAAATCATGCATATACCCTATTGTTCGTTAAATTCTCCTCCAGGATAGGAGTAGGATAGTGGTGTTGTTGGTTTAGTTTTTTTTAAAGTTACAGCACCTTGCTGAGATAGGAGCCTTTTGGCCTCGTTCAGGACCTTTTATTTCTCTCAATCTTTACTTTTTAATAGTTATAAAATGTAATTATTTTATTTTTGTGTATTATGCCCTGGGCGCGCTAATAAATGCTGTTTCTTTCTTTCTATAAGATTTCTAATACTCCAAGTCTCCAATGATATAATATGTAACACGGTGCTTTATTCAGAATATATGGACGTGACACAATGTTTTCTTGACCTTTATCCTTTGTCATGCCATTTAGATCTCTGGAAATCAATACTGTAGCGACTGGTGGACCGACTGGTGGACCGACTGGTGGACCAACTATAACAAAACGTTTACTGTTCGAAATCTACACATTGCTTATCCAAAACAGTTGGAAAATTTTATAAAAACCATTTCTTTTGTTCTTCAATTTGAAGTTAATGACATTTCAAGATGACTGTGCACTTAAATAATTATGTAAAAAGCATATTAAACGTTCTGTTTAATATGCTTTTTACATAATTATTTACAAAAACACTTAAAGAATTGAGTAGCTGAGATTTGAAATCTCAGCTCCTCAATTCTTTAAGTATTTTTGTATCAACTTATGTTTTATATAGAAGGATCCGGGTGCTAAGGTATGCAAACTCGACCCGTGTTACATTGGCAAGACTTTCACAGTTTGACTTGGGTCCTTGGGATCACCATCCAAATCAAGTTATGTAAGAAGGACAAAACAAAATATATTTTTTCGAATCAGGTAAGGTGTATCTAAATGTAATTGTGATTTGTGATATGGGTGGGCCGATGAGCTTGTGAAGGACATGGGTCTGCACGATACGAGAAGCATAGGACCGGGTGATGTGGCAACGTTTGGCGGAGTCCATCGTCACTAAATAGAGTCAAAAAAAGAAAACGAAAATCTCCTGGGCAGAATACATGTCCTTAATTTTATAAGTAGGTATAAGTAGAGATCTAGTAATCTTATCAATTAGTATGAATTCCGGAGAAGCTCATCTTGTTTGTAATCATAATTATAACAAATTGCACGATTTACCCGGATTAATTAACAAACCAATACCCTTCTGATAAGATTACCAACGCTCTCGCAATTTACGTTGACGTCAATAAGATTCCAAGATTTGCTTTTGTTTTCATCATTTAAAGGATAGGTACATAAACTATAAAAGATAAAGAAAGTGAACTATCACACGCATTTGATGTGTGGGGGTCGGCTTCCAGTCTAAAAGCTTAAACTAATATTTTACACTAGCTTCTGTCCGCAACTTCGTACGCGGATCCTGTTGCTTCTGCCAGCGACAAGAAGGGTCGAAGAGCCGGGACGGAAAAACAACGGGATGCGCGAGACGATTCGAGACGTTCCAGATCTTTCATTTTTGTAAGTCAACAGGAAATGCCCATCAGACTAAACAACTATTGCTAAGACGTCATTCCTATATGTTATAGTGTCGCTGGGCTTTGGAGTTCCACATCAGGTGTTCCAGATCTTCAAATTTATTCTCTCAGCAGAAAATGCTCATCACGTGGAACAATTTTTGCTATTGTACCATTTTTGCATCTCTTATAGTTTAGCTGGTCTGTTGCGGTTCTGCATCAGGTGTTCAAGTTTCCAAGATAAATTATAGCCTATATATTGCCCAGACTTAATACCTATACAACAAAAAAATCATTCAAATCCGTCTAGTAGTTCCGAAGGTTAGAGTGTACAAACAAACAGACAAACAGACACAGACAAACAGACAGTTTTTTTTTTGGATTCGTGCTCTATTACTGTTTCTTATTTTTTAATATATTCAATGTACAGACACAGTTTTTTTTACTGTTTTATTATATGTATAAAATAAAATAAAATAAAATGATGAAGTGACTGCCTATCTGCCCTCCACAATCTAGTTAGTACTGGGTAATACGATACTCCTTGGTAAGACTGATTGCCAGACTTTCGGGCCTCTGACTACCTAACAGCTAACAAATGTTGTCATTTGTCAGCTGTTAGGTAGTCAGAGGCCCAACCAGGACCACCAACAACCAGGACAACCAGGACCAATGGTTTAACGTGCTTCCTGAAACACGGAAGTATGTGGTGGAAAATGGTACAAATGTGAGAAGAAATATAGGGACTATAGGGAATAGAAATATAGGGAGAATACATTCATTATCAAGCTAGAGGAGAGGAGATTCGGCTTAAATTACAGCATAACATTCTTCAGCATATAAGTAAGAAGGAAGATTGGAAAGGTATGGTGAAGTCTTGGCCTAGCAGTGGGACAGAACAGGGAATGGTTCAGATAGGTTCTTCTTAAAATATGTTGTGTTGTAGGTCTTGGTCGGCGACTGTGGTCCAAACCATGTACGGTCGAACGAGCTATTTGGTTTACATTTTACAATGTAATTTGTGGGTTAAACTGTATACCAAATAGTTCGTCGACCGTACCAAATAATATGATTCTTTTGACAGGTGCCAACCATAAACTTTCAGCATTTACCCTGACTTCTTCTTCTTTACTTCCAGAGCCCCAGAGGTAGTGAAACCGGTAACCCTAGGCTAGGCAGCAAACTTGGGTTACCAGTTTCCCGGTACCGAAATTATCCCTGTTATTGATGGATTTACAAACAGTTTTCGTACATCGGGAGAAATGTGACCTCTTACAACCTCTACAAGAGGAATTTACGAAGATTTGAGGTAGGTCCTAGCAGGATCCGAACAACGATCATCTACGATAGAAGATTTTTTAAAGTAGATCCTGTTCAGCATACAACTAATAGAGCTCCATTTCTGCTCAAGGCCTCCCTGGGAGTGGGAGTGTGACTGCAAAGTGCCATGATCCACCATGTAGGCCCGTGGGATGGATTATAAACCACTTTTCAACTATTGTCTTAAAATTGCTAGCCAAGATAACAGTAATATAGTATTTTAACACAAATATGGACAAATACCTTCTAAATATCGTGGTAGTATTACAAAGTTATCTAGATTTCCGGACCTAGGTAAGTACATACTATATTGTACAAAGTGATGCTGTGTTGATATTATCTATATAATTACGTAAATAACAAGTCGGAAATAGTTAACTATCACCTTATGTAATTCAGTCTGTTCCTATTTTTTTGTCTGAAGCGATATGACTGTGTTTTGCTTTAGCTGTTGATGTTATTAGATAACATGCGTCGGTATTCTGCGTCTTCTTTTTTATTTGCTGTAATTATTTATTTTAATGTCATTTTGATATCTACACTAGTTTTTTTTTCTTGTTTTACGTGGAGAACTAGCTAGGCACTCCAAAGATTATCTTCAAATTTTATTTTTTCCTTATTGTAATAAAGGCCGTTGGCGTTTGTAAATGGCCAGAAATTCATCAAAAACAATTTTGGTTTCATTAAATAAAAAATATCTAAGAGGAAAAAAATAATATTGTTGTAGGTTCCCATTGGCAAAAAAATTGATTGAATAAAATGTTGTTTGAAGATTACAGTGTAAATAGTTCTAGAAAATCAAATTAAAAACTGTACACTTGACTGAATATGAAATACTAAAATACCTTATTGTTTTGAAAACACAACTCACGTCTAATGCTGGCTCCGAGAGCGGTAGCGACGAGCGCGAGCACGGCGTACCACGACACGGCCATCTCACTGCGGGAGTCTCGCGCCACTGAACTGCACACACATTCGGCGTTCTGAAGCTACAATTGATTGCTGCGCAGGAGACGCACTCTACGATCAGAACTAATTGCAAAACATAACGCGACCCGTTTCTGCGCGAGCAAGCCAGCTTCGCACACACAGGCAGGCCGATGGATTGTGCTTCATTAAACTCTCCCAGGAGTAGATACGCGGTAATGGTAGTGCGGGCTTCCGACAGCTCCCTCGTTTCCGATCGTGCGCGTGTGTCGTCGGCGCAAGCTGCGTCTGGTGACTGGTCCACGTGCACCCACCGGATGCCACTTATCAGCTCAGCAGAACGGCTTAAAACAGATTGGTTTTATTGATCGAATGCAATTTAGTACCCGCTTTATACTTTTTGACTCATTGAATGGAGTGCTTTGCGCTCTTGTTCTTGTGCCTAATATAGTCATCGTTTTTGGTTCACGTTCATTGATGTAAGCTTTGTATCAACATTCAACAAACACACACCTACCATATTCGTACCTACTGACTGTATTTGCATCTCTTTCTTTATCTTCGAGCGTACATACCAAAAAATGTCGTACATTTTTAAAACACCGTAAAAAAGATTATTTAATTTTAAGTTAAATCACTTTGACCCACCATGACCGCTAACAAGCGCTGAGCCCGCATCTTTTCAACGTCATTAGAGATTGCAAAAGAAGGTTCAAACAATTTCCTTTCTAAACAAAGTGATTGAATTATAAAATATTTGTTCCTTAACTCTGGGAAATACACAAAAGAAGACCCTAACTTTCTTTAGAAAATCTGAAGTCATCTAAGTTTGGTGCGGAAATGGAAATCCAATCTGTTTACGAAAGAATTAAAAGATAATTATATTCTATATACGAGTATCTAAGTATCTAGATAGAATAGTTACTTTTTGTAAATCAAAGAATAAATAAATAAAATTGAAGTTCCAAATGGAAAGTCTTCCATCATATTTTTTTATTGCAAAGTATTACTGGGGATGGTATTCTATCAGGTATATCTCAGTACCAGCAACGGAGTCGGTATATTTAGGTATTATTATATTAGGTTATTCATTATGTAAGTATTTTCCAAGCATTATTAAAGCCAAATGGTAAACATCGACTATTGTAAATAAAATTGAAAACATAAATTGTTCGTAATGATGAGTGCATTCTTTGCATTTACTTTGTTAAAGAATCCGCTAAATACTATAAACAGCCTTAAATAAATTGATTGTTTGCTCCAAATTGCCGTTTAGTTGAATCGTCGTCCTATTCTTTATCCAGATGTTTGTTAACAGGCTTATTAGATTTCCGAATTTCTTTCAATCAAACATATTATTGGGATTAACCAAGACCTATCTTGACTAATTGACTTTATTTGTACTAATACTTTGATTGTCACTAAGTAAATATATCTAGCAGGTCTAATCAGTTTACAGGTGAACGAGCGATATTTAGTTGCAGGTGTGTTTGTTGGTTCATTCAACATCTTCATTAATGTTATCATGACATAGATAGGAATAATTTAAACAATACATTATAAATCAGAACACTCAGGTTAAGGTCGCTTTGGTTTTCTACGATAAAAAGTTGATCTTAAGCTACAAAGAATTGAATCTGTCAAAGGTCCAATAGATCAACGTCCTAAATACCTGCAGAACTGGGTACAGTTCGTAATTTTTTTATCTTATTTAACCATTTAAGTAGTATTTTTGTAAATATTTAATAGCTGATATTACATTTTACTATAAGCATAATCAGCCTATAATGTTCCCACTGCTGGGACACACGGCCTATATTCACTGTTATTTGGTCAAAGGCATATAAAGCCATCATAACATTGTTTTACGATTTTTTTAAACCAATACGAAATAATGCTATTTATTGAAAGTAAATAATGTTTGCTCAATACAAAAAGAGCAAGATCATCTCAAATTTTTAGACAGCGGATGTATAATTATGGCGAGTACATTTTCTTGAAGTTGTACTAGTAATAATATCTCCGTCAAGGTACGGAAAACTGTCATAGTTATTACAATGATTATGTTCGAAAACCCACAGTTACGAACAGGTAGTAGATGCTAATGACGGTTTTCTCGGTTTAGAAAGCAATAACAAAATAACCTGAAGGTGTACGGAAAACAGAGTTTGACGATGATCATTATGACAATCCTTATTAGTTTAAGAACAGGGCTTGGAGAAGTGACAAACGACATAAATTGTTCACTTTCTTGTCCTTTCTTTCATCATTATCATCTGCCTAGACTTTTCCCAACTGTTAGGGTCAGCTTCCAGTCTTACCGTATTCAACCAAACCTGTATTTTACATGGAGCGACTGCTTATCTGACTTGCACATCCACAACCCACTTAGTACTGGGTCATATGATACCCCTAGGTAAGACTGGTTGTCAGACTTTCGGCCACTGTAACGACTGTCAAAGTTCTACAAATGACAGTCGGGACGTTTTTTGGTATTGCCCCACACATATATAATAAAGTACCTAATGTTATAAAAAACTTGACTGTCTTAAAATTCAAAAGGGCGCTAAACGAAATTTTAATTATGAAAAGTTATTATTTAATTGACGACTTTTTAAATGATGATTCACTGACTGATTGATATACTTACTGTTACGCTAACCACGCTCACCTACTGTTATTGACTGATTTATAATTACCTACCTACTGTTACTCTTATTGACATTAATTATTGTTATTCTAGTTGGCATGATGTTATTAATATTCCGTTTGACATTATTGATATTTTTAATTTATTACTTTGACCATGTTGACATTTTTTAATCTTTTATTACTTTGACCATGTTGACATTTAAATTATTTTATTGTATGTAATTCCAATGACATGCCACTTAATTTTAAATATATAATTTTATTGTAAACCAATTATTTGCATGCCCATATAACGGCAAAATGTGGAGAACTTTATCATAAATGAACATCTATGTACCTATTACCCATGTTTGCAAAGAATAAATGATTTGATTTGATTTGACGTACGGCTTAACATGCTTTTCGAGGCATGGAGGAAACTCGTTTTGTAATTGGTGGTTACCCATCCACGGTCCGACTTAGGCAAGCACCGCTGAACCTAAGCGTCTGTTCTTATTTAGCCGCGAGTTCGTTTTCCCTTCTTTCATAATTACAGGAAATTAACAGAAATAATATCCTCTCGGCTGTCAAGTTATCAAAATAAGCGATGTCGCCATTGTTAAACTATTGTGTCTACTTCGCTAACAGATGAAGGTATATAGGGTTTAAACTACGAGTACCTCATCACGAAGCCGTCAACCAAGCATTCTGTACATCAAACAAAGTAACTTTACGCAAAAATTATTGCTGGGAAACGACGTTTTTTTTTCGGGTGAAAAATCATGTTTTGTCGTAGAACTCAATGTATCGCACTCAAAACATTGTGCTGATGGATGGATTGAATAGTACGGGGGTCGTGGAGGTGTTTGAGTAGAAATCTTACATTAAAAACTTGTATTAAAACCTGTCAAAAAGTTGGAATTTTGAAATATCTCCGTAACTAGAAGGTATGGTGTAGAACAAAAAAAAAAGATCGCAATGACGGGACGGAACAAATGCCTTTCGGCGTCGTTAAGAGGTTTTTTACACCCTTTATCTAGGTAGGTATGTAACTTATACACATTTGCTACAAGGGCTTTGCTGAGTGAAAACCGTTGTTTTTCAAGAACGACGACACGGGATTGACAGAAGCACTCGGTACCTAGCTCAAGCCATTAAGCAATGCATTTTTGACTATTCCATAATTCTATCGCTGAATGAATCTCACTTTGACTAGATCCTGTGGACAAAAAATCAATCTTGTTTGAATAGCCAACTCTACCGTGAAAGGTTAATCAAAACAGACGCGATAACGCAGAAAGAAATAAAAGTATAAACTTCACCTATTGCTCACCTTCTGTTCATGTCTGTGCCATTTTACACCAAGTGTCAATTAGTGAGCCATATCAGTTTCATGTCGGTGAGCGTGTGTGTACAGCAGATATCTATCTTTAACCATACCTACCCGTATGTTGTCAATTGCCATAATTATTGGTTTAGTGGACGATATGTGTATGATATACAGGGTGTTTGGCTTATGGACCGACACAATTTTTCCAGGGATTTGGGTGGTCAATAGCTAGGTTCTACCCAGACACCCTATGTCCTAAATGTCACGGTTGGTTAGATATGTTTTTTTTTTTAAATGAAATAAATACCCAAAATGTTCCTTTAATTCCAAATAACTTTTTCGTTTGTGGGTGTAATGGCACAAAATAAATTTTGTTGTACTCTTCAAAGTCGTTTAAATCTAAGTAAATCTTTGTTTGATAGAACTGGTTTCAAGAAAATTTCTTACGAGCTACCAAAGTTATTTTGTTTTTTAAATGAATGTAATTTTACAACTTCTAAATTTATTATAAAAAAAACTAAAAGCCATTTTGGACTTAGCTTTATTTTAAAAATTTCTTTAGTTGATACCCTTTCTAACGGTATGCTACAAGTCACAAAAAACAATTAATTAAGTAGTCAAAATATTAGTTAGGAGAGTCAGGGTTAAGAAAAGACGTATTAAGGTTATTATGTTTTTATAAACTAAAGTTATAAATCTTGTTCAAATTTGATTCAAATTAACCCAATATTTATTTTGTGCCATTGTGCCACAAACGTAAAAATTATTTCGAATTAAAGGAAACATTTTGGGGATTTTTTTTAAATAAATATAAATAACATATGTAACCAACCGTGACATTTGGGACATAGTATGTATGGGTAGACCTAGCTAATGACCTCCGAAACCCCTGAAAAAATTGTGTCGGTCCATAAGCCAAACACCCTGTATATATGATGTGATCCCCAGTTCGGGCAATGTCGTTGGAATTTATTTTCGCCAGGAATTTCTCAGTAGTATTCAGATGACTGACTGTGACTGCCTCGTTGGTCTAATGATCGTAAGCGCGACTACTGAGCATGAGGTCGTGGGGTTCGATTCCCAGGTTGGGCAAAGTGTTATTGAGTTTTTTCATCAGGAATTTCTCAGTGGCAGCCACGGAGTCTCGATTTGCGGCCGGTTGATGGCAATAAGCTCACCCCCTATTACATGGGTGTTCTATAAGGTACACGTCTGCCTATCCCTTCGGGGGTTACAGGCGTGATGTTATATATGTACCCATGTATTCAAGTGTCGGATGATGGCAAAAGTTTCGATTGACATTAATTTCATGGGCTTGTATAGGTATGTGAGTGTACTCTACATAATTTCGTAGCACGATGCCTACTTTCGCACTATGACAACAGTTTGTTATTTCAAGTAATCGGTAGCACGCTGCCAACGTTTTGTTATCACCATAAATTATATCGCACGTTGCCAGTCAGTCAGTCAGTATTGAAAAAAAAAAACTTACGTTATATACACCTACGCCTCCGATGGATATAAGCGTGATGTTATGGGTAATAAATTATGCTATATAATAAACGTCTGTTGGTTACGGTGTATGCTACTGTTTATGTGCTTTTTCTTTCTTTATAACAACATCTTATGCTGTGTTAGGTACGTTCCCAACTCGCGTAGATGAAGCTTCGTTAGCTTTCATTCATTCAGTTTAGGAAAGGCTTCAATCCCAAAACTTAAATTCGTCGTAAGCAGTCTATAACAACTTTAGTGCATGCCGCTTTTATACATTTTCTCTTTCTCTATTTAATTTGATGAGTATAAATATAATTTATAAGGAAGTTTTTCAATTGTAATAATCATACCGTACAAGCACAAAGGCCAATTTATAACTTGTGAAAGTACTGAAGATGCCGATTACAAAGGGTAGATCTCTATGGAGAACAATGGACAAGAAACTCCATGGACAGTTGAACACTCTTTTAAATCAAAATATTGTTACAAAATCTTGGTTACATCATTCATGTTGAGATTATACATAAATACTTTTATAATAGAAATAAACATAAGATGCTAACAATAAGAAAGTTTCAAACAACATACAACAGCAGTTGGCATTGGACTGGGCGACTAGACGTAGTCCCTTTGTTTGACGTTCCAGATTGATGTAATAAAACAATGAGATTCAACAATGGCTCAATTATACGAAATTGCTATCGATTGTCAGAAAATTAGGACGTCTCTTTTATATAACTTTTTGGCGCAACTAGGATTAAGATTTTTTGCAGTTTTCGGGTTCAGGCTGATTTCAAAGAAAAACATAAACATTTAAAAACGTTTAATTACTTCTTAAATTTAAAGTTTCTTGTTATAATAAGTCATTTAAGGCATTACAAACGCAAAGTTAGCTAAGATCATAATTAATTTTGTCAATGGAAACACAATGAGGCTAGTTGTTTGTCGATAGTTGGTTAATGCGCACACGATGGTAGTGTAAACTATAGATGAGTCTTTCGACGAGCTAACTGAAATCGAAATCAAAGAAGGATTAGAAGGATGTGATACTTAGGTGTTATTTAAATGTTTTCTCGTATTAATAATACACTCAGACGAAGCACAGTTTGCACACACTTATCACTGCTCCATAAGGATCGTTAGTGCGAGCGAGAAATCCGATAAAAATGATTTATGACTGTCACTTTGCAGTTGTAATGGCACAAGTATAGAAAATAAGCAACAATCGTTTATCTAAGTTATTTGCAATCAAGTACTAAACAATCAAGGGTGATTTCATTGAACTTCTTTTTCCAAATCCATAAAGTTTTCAATCATTTTGGCTTGTCTCTCTCGCTGGTCATCACTGCCTGAGGAGGCGACGGATGGAGCCCTGCTGGGGTTGCGGAGCACCGGCTTCCGAAGCTGGAAGACGTTCAGCGAAGCCTTCAGTTCCTTGATGAACACTTCTTTGTATGGGACCTGTAAAAACCAAGTTGCAAATTGGTCAGATCCAGAGACTTTAGTGTGACTCCTCCACCAACCTGCACTGGGTGCGCGTGGTGGATTATGGCCTACTTCCTTTAATATAGGAAGGCCTATGTCCCAGCAGTGGGAAGGAAATTAAGTGTGTGACTCTTAAGTTTGGCAATCACTGATACCTGAACCTTATGGGAAAAACGTTGACGTAAATAATAAATAGTAATTATGTTGTGGTTGTAACATGTTTTGAGTTGGTGATTTTATGTTGCTTCTACATACCCATCAGTAATTTTTAAAAAAGCTCATTTTGTAAAGCTATAAGATCAAGGTAACTAAAGTATTCCAATGTTTGTGAACGCACCCACGATATCGTAAAAACTCCCATTGTAGAGCAACGTTTAAAATACAAGTGCCTCAATACAAATCGAACGCAACACACCTGTTCCCGAACGTAAATGCTGCGGACCTCGTTCAAGAACTCGATGGCAGTCATAATTATACAGAATCCCAAACCCCCCACCAGAACCACGAAGGCTCCAATCAGGTTTTCCATCTCGAGATCACCTTCGATGTCATTTTCGTCTTTGAGTGGCTGAAATAAATGTCCTAACAATTTTAATGTACTGTTTATTTTGTGTTGAGTCCCGCCAGACTGCAGAATTTCTATCGGCTGATAGTTTAGTCGGGCTCTTCCCTTCAACTGTTAACGAAGTAGACAGAGTTAAACAATGGCGTCCCGACCGAATCGGTCGGGTCCACAGACGAAGGTTTTCAGTATGAACATGAATGCTAGTGCGCTTAATATAAACGTTTCGGTATCGGCCGATAAACCAGTTTGATGGGCTATACGATTGCCTTTAAGATACATAAATTATCGGCAAACTATCGGCCAACTGCTGGATTGATGACGAATCGGGATTTCTTGTATGAAAAAAAAAATTGGTGACCAATCGGAACAGTGACGAGTCGGATATAACTCGTATGGCGCTCTTATCCCGCTGACTTGGACGGTAGTTCTAAGTTCTAACTAGCGAATTGTTGTAGCTAGCAAAATGTGTGGGTCCGGTTTGCGCATTTGTCAATAACCCAACCGTTGGCTTAATGTGCCCGCTAGCACCCCAACCCGACTAAACTATCCTCCGATAGAAAGTCTACAGTCTGCGGGAACTCCTAGCTTAAACTTGTGGCTTCTAGTTTTAACTATTTGTTAAACGATAGACACTAGTCTAAAAATAATTCGTAATAGTTTCTCACAGGACACTTTTTGGCACCGTATTTTTCAAGCCACCATTTATTTTTGATTTTGTCCAAGGTGGTCAATTCTTTTAGTCTTAGAATTGCTCTGTTTATGTCAGTTCTGAATGGTGAATCTGAAAATAATAGAATTGTTTTGATAAAAATAAGTTTTCAAGATTACGAATTCGTAATCTTGAGAACTTATTTTCGTTTTACTTATTTTTCGAGTCGTAACCAAACATTTACATCAGTTTACCAATTGGTAAACTGATGTAAATGTTTGGTTACGACTCAGTGTTTTCGAAAGCCACTACTAGAAAAAGATTAATATAATTAAATAAAACAAAATTAAATTAAATACAGCATGAGTAACATTTGAGGTTGTCATTAATACTTGTGCCCTGTGCCCTGATACAGTGACACGGGGTCGCGACAGACCACGAAGGAGATGGCGGGACGAACTGGATGTCTTCCTTGAGAATTTGAAAGAAATAGCACAGAATCGTGACCGTTGGATGGAATGGAGGGAGGCCTTTGCCCAGCAGTGGGACAATACAGGCTAGATATAATAATTAATACTTATGGATAAATGTAAGCATTTATCCATACCGATAAGTCGGTGATCGTGACGCAACAGTGCCGAAATATCGGAAACTCAAAACAAATAATAAACATGGTAAATATCCCGTTTGAAGTATTAATGATCATGTCAGTATAAAAACATTTAGGTTGTACTCACTAGCCGGCATCGCTATCCCATAATCCTTGCTATCTAATTCACCTCCAACTTTTTTCAAAGAACACTCTCTTTTTAATTTGTACTCTATAGTGCAGGACTCCATAAAGAAAGCGTACTTGTTTCTACTCTTGAGCACTCTCCTCTCTCCTTCGTCATTGTTTTCAACTAGGACCACGGGGTTTTCAATCATATTCTCGTATATGCGTCTGTATGTTTTGTCTTTGGAGGACTGTAACATAATGATTGTTTAAATATACGTTGGTTTATTTGTAAATAATGGTGTATATTTGGGGACCTTAGTGTTTACTGCGATTTATAAAAATACTTACTTAAAATTAAGATGATGAAGTAGTAAATAAAATGAGGTTTGTACAGCACTTTTACAAACAAAAAAAAAACAAAATAATACTCGAATAAGTAAAAGTAATGTCAAAATTTTTACACGGTTCAAATCGTTCTACCTTAAAAAACTCAAGAGTTGATCCTGTGCGGATAGCTCCGTATCGAATCTTGGTTTGCTTGGCCAAGTCTTCGATGCTGTTGATTGGTTCGTTCTCCAAGGCATCAGTCATGGACGCGGACAGCTGAGCGATGTAAGTCTGGCACACGATCACCGCGAAGAACCACCACATGCCACAAACCCAGCGGGTGCCCAGGGCTCTGATATTGTAAGAAAACAACACAGTATTTAGACATACGTTTAAAAGTTCGTAGTTCTGCGGTATTGGTCAATTTGTCATTGCTGCGCGATATTTGGAGCAAGACTGTTACAAAATTAATTACAGATATCTTTATATTTTCTATTCTAATCTTGGTTAACTTCTGAAAAGTCTGTTGGTTTGCTACCATACGAGTACCTACTGCAAACAGAACGAACTCAAAGAAAATTACTTGGGCAAAATGTCGCATCCTTGCGTCATGATGGAGCCCATTGTTAGCCAGGTGCAGTTCTTAAAAGTCCAAATATTCTCCAATTCTTCAGGATCTTTCTCACATGGTTCTGGATTTTCCCAGTCAGCTGGTGATATTCTGAAATTAGAAGGTTATTACAATATCTTGTTTATATTTGTTAATTATTTCTTGTTTATCTTGTAAGTTTTTTAAAAGCTCAAACCTAAGCAGATTTCGGGAAATATTTTACTAAGCCAAATTATATTATTAGTTCGTTTCAAGAAACGAATTGCACAGTTGTTGCATAATCGCAATGAAAACACTGTCAAATGGCATACCTGGCGCAAATGAAAAGCATTAAGGAAACAACACAATATGCCGTCGCAGTGTACATCCAGACCTCAAAAGTATACGGATTGAGAAAAGAGAACATTTGAGGCTTGACTACCTCATCCTGGGTGTACAGTATACTTATTCCTAGAGACATGAAAGGCACTGAGAAGTCTACCACCTTTTTTCTTTCTTCGGTTATTGTAAAGTCACACACAGCTAAATCAGCTTTCTGTAAAAAAAAAATTAGGACTTCATGCTTATTGTGGTCCAAGTGTTTTTCTTCGTTCTAAAACGAACTATTTTAACCGAAATTAATACATATAATAAATTTAGCAGGTGAATCAAACTTGCTCTTTATTGGTTTTGTATTCGTCTAGGTGTTTGATGTAATTGATTGATCTTGATAAAATTAAATGTGTTTAGATTATAATAATAAGTAGGAACCTATTAAAAAATTCTGTTATGCAACTGTTTCATATAGGTACTAAGCAAAATGTATTAAATTATCACTTACTTTGTCTAATAAGACTTTGACGAGTTCTGGATATTTCATGTCCATTTCGTGAATGAATTTATAAGTGTAATTAAACTTTTCTTCTCTCAGTATTTCGAATATATGCTTGACGAGGTCCACGGAGAAACCTTCGAATTTTTCATCAGGGTTACATTTTTCGGTTTTACATTTTTCGTTGTAATCGAAATAGGGTTTCGCTCTACGGGATACTACCTGTGTCAGATATTATGGAAACTTGAATGTTTCGAAAGTTGTGAATTCGTTGAAAAAGTTTTCGCGTTCATGTCCCTAACCGCGTGTACAATGTATATATAAATAATAACTAAAGTTTATATGTTGGTCCTCTATGGGTTTCATCAGTATCAGTTTCATCTAACAGTATTTACAATGTAACGGTGACTTATACGTATTTACGTGCCATTGCAATGCATGCTTGTAATACTTACAATAAATTCCTTGCTCGAATGCTGGGTACCGGAGCTGCTGGAAGCCTTTTTAGTTTCGATAATCGCGGTACCATTGGCAGACTCCCACATGCCAATGGTTTGCCTCAGCCCGACATGGATTTCATTCACATACAAAATGTAGTTAATTCTGCGACCTTCTTGGTCGAATTGTATGTTACCAGTCACACCAGGGGTTTTCGTCTGAAACATTGTACACACACATGTAATACAGTTAAAGTAATAAATTATATCTATTTATTGTTATTTTATTATAAACTAGCGAACGTCACGCGGTTTCTCCCGCGTAGTTCCCGTTCCCGTGGGAGTACGGGGATAACATATAGCCTATATTACTCAGGGTGAATGTAGCTTTCTAATGGTAAAAGAATTTTTAAAATCGGCGCAGTAGTTTTTGAGTTTATTCATTACAAGCATACAAATATACAAATCCTTCCTCCTAATAATATTATAAGTGTAGATGTAGATTAATAAAATAAATATATAATAATATCGCTGGGCATAACAGCGCCATCTAGTGCCACACAGGCTTGGGCTATTTTATTATAATCTTGTTCGACTGCTGGGCATGGGGTCCTGGGTTGTGCTAGGCATGTGTCCTAGATCCACGTCGTGCAAAGTGTTATTGGGTTTTTTCATCAGACATTTTTTAGGAACAGCCACAGATTTGTGTACATGTGACTTAAAGTTATCTGGTACGTCTCTACCTAATTAGCCTTTCGGAGATTACTTTCTGGACATCGATTTATTCTGTGCAGCACGTGGAAGATTCCGAAATTCGACTCACAAGGCAATCAAGGAATTAGACATCTTATCCTTTTCCTGTTAGATTATTGTGCTGTTCATTTATTTTGTTGTTACTTTTAACTTCTCTTTAAAGCGAGTTATAATTTCCTTTATTTATCTTCTAACCTAGGCAAGCGCGGCTCAACCTAAAGATTGATCCGAGCGGCTGTTATTATACATTCTAATATGTGATAATTGAAAAAGTAGTTGTGATATTACCTCTAATATTTTTCTTTGATATGCTGCTCCAAGAGCCCAAGGATCGTTTTCGTCACTACAACTGAACGAAGGAGGCTGACTACGACCCTTTAGTTCTTCTACATCTAGCGCTTTCACTAGGTGATTAGCAACGTCATCCAATATTAGAGCTTCGAGCTGTAAAAAATGAAATTATATTGAATTCATTGTTTTGACTTTAAATTCTTAATTATACACCAGTAGCTGTTGCCCGCGATCTCGTTCGCGTGGAAATTTTAATGTGTATGTGTGAGATTAAAATATAGCCTACAACCTATTCTCAGACCTACCAAATATACACAAAAAAAAACATGAAAATCGGCCAAGACGTTTCGGAGGAGTTTGATAACAAATACTGTGATACGAGATTTTTATATATTAGAAGATTTACCAATTATACAGACCTAAAATACTTATAAAAATATGGACATGTATCAAAAACAGAAAATAATGAAAGGCATTGAAGGGTGTCAAAAATTCGGGGAAAGTGCCCAGAAGACTGGCAGCATTTGCAAATTCTTATTTAAATAGACTTTTTCTCCTTACTTTGAACTGTACAACAGATGGTGTTTCCTGCTTAGAATGCCAGTTGCCAACTCTTGTGGCCAGGTAATGTCGCTCATCCTTCAACTCGTCGTACTGAGTGATGCTGAGCCACGTTGTGTTACATGGCATCTTAACTAGTTTCTCAGCTACTGTAGTCGTGTCCATGGATACTAAAATGTAGTGCTGAAACATATCGCAAAGAAACTACGCTAGTGAATTTATCTACATACGTTTTTTGCTTATAATGGGTGTAAAAATACCCTTAACGAAGTCGAAAAGCACTTGTTTTCCCCGTATGCAATCACTTTTTGATTTTCGATACTATACCTGGGAAACTTCTTGTTACGGAGAAATTGGAGGTCAAAGATCTAAATTTTCATTACACATAGCTTTATTTTTAATACAGGTTTTTAAGGGTATAACTTGACTTTAATAGTTATATAGGCAACTGTTATATAATGAGGGGTATTAAAACACGAATGTGGGGATAATAGTATCACATGAGTGTTTTAATACATAATTATGTACAGTTGCATACAAGACTTTATCTACATCCATGATATTAATCCCCCATAAAAGGTTCTGAAACCATAGGGTGTTGTAGAGTTGTAAGAAGTCTATGTAAATTCATGGAAAGTTTAATTGCTGAGTATTTAATACAAACAAACCATGTATAGGTAATAATATAATTATTTACATTTTGGATTGTACAATTATTAAAATGCACAAAGCTTGTATCACTCATTTTTGTAAACAACAAAGTATATATACATAGTGCAATACAATATCGAACAAAAATGGCGGGATACGACGTGAATTCGAATTAATCTATAAGTTTTTTTTTAATTACGGCGCTGCTGTTCTTTTTTTAAAACGAGATGCATAATGAAATTTTAGTAGTACAACATTATAACCCGTTTGGATGTTATAATGGTTATTATGACACTGGCTGTTTTAATGTTGGCAATAAGCTAACTGTTTCAGATACTTTTATAGAGGATTTATAGCATGGGTGTAGATAAATACCTAAATAACCCCTGTACCTACTACTAATTGCATCTATCAGCGAAATGTTTTGAGTGCTATCATTGAGTTTTTAGTCTTTACGTGCTATCGTAAAACATGATTTTTCACCAAAAAAAATGTCTCTTCCCTGCAATAAATTCTGCACAGAGTGCCTTCGTTTGATGTACAGGAATGCTTGCTTGACGGCTTCGTGAATGGTCTGTTTACACCTTGTATAACTAAATCTAAAGTATGATACCAGCACCCATAGTCGGCACACCTCTATGTATCGACTCAGTACGTGTATCGGTTTGGAACAAAAAACTCTTACCACGTATTCATTTACTAGATTTGCACTTTTAGCTTGGTCAAGATAATTTAAGATATGGTCGGAGTGACAGTCCATTACAACGCGGGTCACGAGATATTGACGTAAGTTCTTGAATATCTGAAAATATATCGGTTTAGCAACACAACAAGAATAAATAAATAGCAACTTATCAAGAATATATTGTTCAAAACATAATAAAATTATATCATTATGTCCTATGGTAATCAATATGAAAAGTGTCATATCTATATTACAGACAATCAAGGGCCTTAAGCCTATCACAGTTCACTGTTCATCGGATCATTAAAACAAATATTATGTCGTCATAAAAATACCTGTCGGTTGTCGCCATCTGGATCCAATTTAAACAAAAAGATTTGTGATTGCAGTGATACTTCAGCTAAAATCTTTTGCACCCTTAATAAACCTGGAACAACAGGAAACGTTGAGAAAACTCCATCTTATCTATCTATATTATTGGTTCACCACTTATATTAATAAGTGACAGATAGTAAATAATTGATATAAAACTTTAAGTAACTGCTGAGTAGGTACAAAATCAATTGTTCTCAAAAAGAGATTAGGTACTTACCAAAGTTATCTTCGTAAAGGACTGCGAAACTTTGCCATTTATAATATTTCACAAGTTTCCCATAAGCTAGTGCAATGTCCTCGGAGTTCGGATAAAAGTTGATTGTCATCTTTTTAAATGCTAATTTATCGTCGATTTCTTCTTCTTCCTCGTTTCCTTCGCCCTCTGGATTAGCTTCTTCTTCATCTTCTTGATCGTTTAGTTCCAAGTCGGGATCCATAGGTTGCCACGTGGCTTGAATGTGCGGTATGTTCGCAATGGCGCACTGGTCTCGAGTGGCGCCGTCTGATATTGCATTTTGTGGACCAAATATGGCCACCGGTTGTATTCCATTGCTTGAACACACTGAAATTGTATAACAAGAACGTCTGTTTGCGTAAATAAAATCAATGGAGTAATGTTTGTGCAATTTCTTTACGAGCTTTGCTTGCAGTATCTAACTGTACACAAGCAAAGCAAAAACATGTTTTTACTTTGTTTCTTTTTAAAGCGAAATGAACTAATAAAGTAAGTATGTGTTCCTATTACTGTAAATCTTTAAATTAAACTTACCAGTAAAGTAGAAATCGCATATTTTTATTTCTTTTTTGGTATTATTTCATCAACATCATCATTAACGTAAGCGCCGTGCACCGTTGAAGATTGGTCTCCGGCTCGGCAAGAGATTTTATAAAGTTACCAACTTATGCCCGCGGCTTCGCCCGCGTTTTGTTCGATAATTGTACCATGAGATCGTACTACCGGGATTAAAGGTTGAAATTATTATATTTATTATTATTTTTTTATTTTATTTTTATTTTATTTATTTTTTGTTATTGTTGTTATCATTATTATTAAATTTCATCCAAAACCGGTCAGTAGTTTTTGCGTAAAAGAGTAACAAACCTCCATCCATCCATCGATCGATCCTCACAAACTTTCGCATTTATATTAGTAGGTTAGTAGGATTGTTACCGCAGAGTGAACTGGTTACCCATCTTACTGAGATAATTCCTTAGTTACTTTGCCAAAAGGGAAAACCGCGCGAGGCTCTATTTACAGTACTTACGTATGTAGTTATAATAACAAGTGCATTGTATTGATATGGATTTTTTAAAACAATTGTGCAACTAGGGATGTTCTTACATTCTCTCCAAACTGAATAGCTGTCAGTCCTAAGCGGCTGCAAGTTGACAGGTTTTATCCGAACCTCCTGTAGGTGCACATGGTTCAAGCTATCGTTGAACGCTGACAGCTGGATAGTGGCCCCCCTTTCGAAGATACCAGCTGCAACACATGGAATATGGAATATTGCATCAGAAGAAATTAACTCCGACAAAGAGCTTTAAAAACTATTGGTCTTTAGAATCAATTATAGGACAACATGTTCTGATTTCCTTATATTATTACATGCGAATAAGAAGAAGATTATGTGCATAGCTTTAAGGTAGCCAAACAATGTTCATCAAAAGTTAACAATTTAAAAAAAAGAACTCTTACCTATTTGGTACGAAACTTCTTCAGTTTCCGTGAAGACAAACTGCGGTGTACACTTATGAACACAAAGCAACAAAACTAGTAAAAACCAGCACATGATGTAAAAACTTTAATGCGACTGCATAGTTTACTTTATAAAAACTATTTCACTATAATTTGTGGGCGCACCGCTTAGCGAATGAACGTCTGGGTACCAGTTCACTCAAATAAAATTAACTTCTTTCAGAGTTATGAAGAAATGGAGAAGGCATACCGCGACATGGAAATTATATCACGTGTTTCGGGCAGGATACACATTCAAATAATGGTGTTTAAGACTCATGAGTAGATATCCACGTCTGTTCGTGCATTGTTGGTGTCTAAGCTTTAATTAGTCGTCGATTCATCGTTATAGTATTTCCTTAGAATTCACATCAATGATATTCCAGACTCCGTTGTTGTCGAGCGCGGTGCCATTGGGCTACACGGCGACGTCGACGCGTGACGTGACGGCGCACGCGACGTGACCTAAAACTGCTTTCCAAAAATACTTCAGACGGCAGAGAGGCGGCTGGCGCGCCGCAAGCCCGCCTAAATAACATATTGTATTCATAAACCAACACTAACTTCAATCACAATGATAACCTTCAAAACTCTGCTCATTGTTACCTCTATTGTATTCACACCGAATGCTAAAGCACTTCGCACGGCCGCTTTCCCCATAGGTATGTGAAAATTTAATTACATTACCAACAGCATTTTGACAACAAAAACAATTGGGTTGTTTATGTTTTCAGGGGGTCTTTTCAACAGGGAAACGCTGCCAACTTCCCTGGAGATATTTGGAAATATGATAGAAGCTAACCGTATGATGACGTACCACGGCCGAGCTCTGCACTCGAAGGTAGTCGACAGCTATTCCACTTCATTAGAACGTAAGTCATTATTTTCAAAGACATCATAATATAGTAATTCATTGAGAAGAGTAGTAAGTAGTACAAGTGCACTAGCCGCAGCAGTAGTAGTATAAAGTACTGTACCTGGTGCCATAGGCAGAATGGTCTGAAATGAGGCTATAGGTGTTATTAAATAATGAAGTTATAATAATGTTGAAGCAGATGCAGAATCAGCAGATTTTAAAGGCAAATGTATAATTATGGTACAAATTTTGGACTTTATATCTCGCCCGATCTAATAACCCAGACTTCTTTAATCGATTTACTTTTTTGAATTGTAATTGAATGAGCAATTGACTTGATCTTACTATATCTTTTGTTTGGACACAAAAGGAATGATAGTTATAAGAATCTTGCTCAGGAAAAACAATTGAATGAAAATTAAAACGATATCGATGTCCATAGGTCCATACGCAATGAAAATGAATCTTCTACAAAAACAAATGAGTTTTCTCACGGTTCTAAGACTTGACAAAATGCTTATGTTCGACAGTACTTTATTTACACATACTTTTAGGCTAAATACGCGTACGTAAGGTCAAAACAGCCCTGTCCCTCACCATTGTCTCACCGTATAAACACGGACTCCTACCTAACTTTACCAAGTTCAGTTTATTATTGCCAATATCAAATAACTTTATTTCTAGCTCTACTTGCACAGTTACACAGCACTAATACAAAAATGTTGTTTTCCAGTGTGTCCATTTACTTCAGAAGACAGGGGGATCGTGGCTTTAATAGACGCTCGTCCGACTTACGGCATCTGCGACACTACTTGTTTGTTGTGTAATAGATTAAATGTAAGTTATTCTATATCTAATACTGGGTACGTTCCGTTTCTTTATGTGTGGTTAGTGCCTAACCCAGGTGCGGATACAGGAGTGGGGACAATGGGTGCAATTGCCCTCCTGAACCGGACCAAATACGTCATTAGCCAAGCTTGAAATAGTTTGACGGAATTGAAACGAAATATTCTAGTTGTAAATCTTGTCGTGGGCGTCGCCAGGAGGAAACAGCTGCCCCTAGAGGCTCAGGATTTTCAAAAGTTATAGCTTTTCCTGCCATAAGCCATAGAATGGTATTGTTCATAATTAATAGATGGAGTAAAATGGAATCACTTAAATTAAAATAGTGTTTAACCCTGCGGAAAAACATTTATCAAAAAAGCTCCTTTTTCTGCCCCCGGATTGGCACTCCTATTGGATTTTTGCATGATCGACCGGTATAGAGAGCCTAAAATAAATTAGGAGCCCCTTGCCCCGACACCTTATATGCAATTATAGCATATAAAAAATTCGAGCTCGCTCTTGCAGTCTAGTTTTTCTTGAGTCTTAACTTCGTCTATAAGAGGCCCAGGTAACTCCAGTAGGTTGAAACAATTCTAACCTGTTCAAGGTAGGTAAAGTGTTAAAATTTTCGAGCTTGCTTCGCTCGCTCTACAGACTACTTTCTTTGAATTTATCTAAAAGCCGACCAAGTAACTCCTATATGAAGGATCGAAACCATTCTAACCTGTTCAAGGCAAGGTGTGATAAAAATTTCGAGCTTTCGAGCTCTCGCTCTTGCAGCTTACTTCCTCTTGAATGTTTCCTTTGTCTGAGGGTCGATCTAGAAACTCCTGTGTGAAGGGTCTAAACAATTGTAACCTGCCCAAGGTAGAGGGTTAAAATTTTAGAGCTACTTCGCTCGCTCTTAGACCCTTAGTTCCTTTTGTTGAACAAAATTGTCGCCCTAAGTCGATTAAGTAACACCTATTTCTAAATAAAAGTACTAAAGAAAAGCCAACTTGTCTAGAGTGGAGAGCTTAAATATTCTTTTCATTTCTCATACTCGGAAAGTAGTGTTTGTTTGATCAGAGCAGCGGGTCGAAAACGATGCTTCCCTCCCTTGGGCGGGAAAGACTCATAGTAATTGCTTCCCTCCCTAGGGCGGGAATGAATTTTAAAAATAGAACTAAAATTGGTTATTTAGTCGGCTATAATTTTTTTTACATAATTAAGAAAAATATCGATTAAAAAAAAATGCTGCGGTCTTGTGAGTGTATACGGCCAATGTGAATTAAAAAAAATACATATTAAAGTGGGATGGCCCGCGGCGGTGACGCGGGCGGTGTGTTCCATATTTGAAATTTAAATTAAAAAAGACTATTTATGTATAATTTGGCGGGATACTAACTCTGTACCGAAATTATTTGATTAAAAATGAGTTCAAGCGATTCTGAAATGTCGACCCCCAATTCCGTTAAAGACGAGGCCAATACAGTTATTGAAAATCTTTTGCCAGAAATTTCAAAGGAAAGATACTTAAATATTTACAATGATTTTATGAAGTGGCGAACAGACAAGAAAATAAAATCGTTCTCCGAAAGTGTATTTCTTACATACTTCAATGGACTATCTAGCAAAATACAGCCTTCTACGCTATGGAGCAGGTATTCAATGCTCAAGAGTACACTTAGTGTAAAACATAATGTGGATTTGAAAAAATTCCATAATCTCACAGCGTTTTTGAAAAGACAGTCTCAGGGGTTCAAGAGCAAAAAATCTAAGGTTTTCACCTCTTACGAAGTGGAATCATTTTTAAATGAAGCCCCTGACGAGATATATTTGGCAATGAAGGTAAGCTAAACGTTTATCTAAGTAAGGAGAAGTCTTTTACTCTAAAAATGAACATCGTTCCCAACGTCTTTACTCTGATAAGTATTATAGATAAGTTTGTACAAAAAGAGACAATGACACTGACCAGATTGCGTATATTGAGAGTAAAGACGTTGGAACGGCATGCATTTTTAGAGTAAACCTGTTTATTTTACCTACATACTTATAAGATAAATACTAACAAAATTCTTTGTTTTCACAGGTGGTATTGATACTCGGTATAAGCGGCGCCTGCAGAAGCAGTGAGCTCACAAATCTAACAATTAAAGACGTTGAAAATCATGGTCAGTTATTAGTTGTAAAATTGACTAAAACAAAAACAAATATTGAGCGCACATTTGTAGTACGAGAAGAGTTTACACAAACAGTAAAAAAGTATCAAAAGCTTAGACCTACTGACATAAAAACGGATCGTTTTTTTCTTAACTACCAAAAGGGAAAATGCTATAAACAAGTGATCGGTAAAAATAAAATCTCAGTTATGCCAAAGCAGATAGCAACATATTTGAATTTACCAAACTGTGAGCAGTATACCGGGCATTGTTATAGAAGAACGTCAGCGACACTGTTAGCCGATTCTGGGGCGAACTTAACAATGTTAAAAAGACATGGCGGATGGAAATTCAGCACAGTCGCGGAAGGCTACATTGAGGATTCTATCCAAAATAAATCTAAAATTTCAAAGAAATTAACTGAGACTATAAATATACGCCCCAATTCGCCTCAACCAACCACTTCAAGAGAGTCTCCGCCATAGATTCCACCGTCTAATGAAATACCAGAGTCTTCTACTTTTACAGAAATCCAACACAGCCAAATTTGTCATAATATATCAAACAGTAAATAAAAAAAAATAAAAAAAAAATTATAAATTGTAAATTTGTAAATATTCCAAACAAAAATTTAACTTTGAATTTCACAAATTGTTCTAACTTCTCAATTAATTTTAAATAGGTACTACTCATGTTATTACTATCAATCAATATTTTAGAAAAACTACTATTTTTTACTTTCCTTATATTTGAAATGAAAAGTAGAGTGTTTAACACGGGTGAAAGTCATCAATTCCCACTCGGACTATAGCCGCCCTCGCTTCGCTCGTGCGTCTAAATACCTCGTATGGGAATTGATTTCTTTCCACCCTTGTATAACAATCTACTATTTCGTTCGTAGACTATTTGAATAACTCTTCAAAATTGGTAACTTCTACTTCTATATATTTAAACAAGTATCGAACATATAAGCAATCTCAGGTGACTAACAATTTTGAAGTACCTAGCTATTGCATTTTAAATTCTTTGAAGAACTTCAGCTACATCTGTGAATAACCCTTCTAAATCTGTTTTTACTCGAACCCTTCTAAAACCCGGGGCACCACAAAAGCTGGCGATCCCCTTGTATCTTGCTTATCATGGATTTCCGTAGTCCTTCTTTTTTATGAATTTTCCGTAAGATAAGTAAAATCAAACAAAAATTGCCCCCCCCCTAAAGGAAATCCTGTATCAGAGCCTGGCCTAACCTGGTGTCAGAGTTTTATGCCTCTCATGGGCCTCTGACTTGGCTTTACATGCCGTCAAGATATATCTCTCAGGCATGCTGGTTTCCGCTGGCTGGTGTACGTTACTTACATAGCAGCTATTCTACAAAGTGTTACGCAAAAAGAGCAACACCTCTTAGGTGGTGATTCCGACCATCAATTTGGACATTCCCTAAGAACCACGGGTAAAAAAAAACTTGGACTCTTCTTTTTACTTGCGCCAGCTGATACGATATTTTGTACGTGAAGTCAGTTTGTCATGTAATGTTGTCTAGTTTGATGTTCTGAATCACCAAATAAGAGGTGTTACACCCTGTATAGGCATCATATTTCTGTAAGACAATAAAAAAATCTGCATTTGGTAACCGAAGATTAGAAGAGCCGGTACGTAATGATGATAAGGATGTTGGCATCTGGCCGATTTCCACCACAGGGGACTACATTCACGGAATGGGACGCCGTCACCTCCTTCTGCGAAGCAGTAATGCTAGAGAAGGAGGTGGCGGAACGTGGGAGGGAGAGAACCTCACAGCGTCCCGGCCGCCGCGGGAGACGCCCCGGGTGTCGGGGGCCACCGCGTGGCCCTCGGCCACCGTAGGCGCGGGCCTGTGGACGGTGGGCTATGGGCTAGCTCGCGGTCCGTCCGTCTCATGACGACAGGCCGTGTCGACGGCGCCTTCGTGTTCTACGCGCGCCTCAAAGAGAGTCAGCAATAGGAAGGGGTCCGCAAGGACCGATGCCTGCCGGGGTTGCGGGACTGTTCGAAAGAGATACCGTGACCCCGGAACACAAAGGGCGATGAAGGAACATGGATGGGTTTGTCAGTAAAAGTCTGATACTCCCTCCTGCTCCGCCCAGAGCGGGAGAAGTCATTTGATGATTTTCCACCCGATAAAAAAAAAGAAAAAAAAAAGGGGGACTACATTCGATGGCTTTCTAGGGAGGTTTTCGAGAGCTTTGGTGTGATGTATTTTCATGTACTCTTACTACAGTTGACGTGTAAAAGTGTTTGTTTAAACCTATTTTAGTTTATTTAATCGTTTTTATTTGCAAAATAAACAGCAATTGTCATAGTGCGCTTAAATTAGTGCACCGAAGGTGTCTTATAATTTTACTAAGAAATGGCCAATAAAATCGTCATTTCGAATAAATTCATAACCACCATATTACTGCAGTCAGGTCATAGATCGTTACTGCGCTTAGAACACAGATCATACAGTAAATAAAATAAAACGTTTCTTCAATAATTCCAGATAACCCATTTGTCGTTGGGCTGGGAACCCACGGCGACTCTAGCTGAGGACTTCTACTCGTTTTCCTATCATCCACCACCAGAGATAATCTCTAAGGCTTACGCAACGCTCATCAAAAACCTAGGATACGATAAGTTCACAATCCTGTATGAAGATGACGGTAGTGAGTTCATAATTATATTTTATACATCAATGATAATAAGCGCTCCTACGTAAATGACGTTGATGCGGTCTGGTCCCAACTGGTCCCAAAGTGCTAGTTTATTTTAAATATTACAAATTGAATCCGTATCTGTCTTTATTTTGTCCAATGTTTTTCTTGCCGTAGTGTTGTTGAAAATCAGCTACTGCCACGACACATTAAAATCCCTTGAAATAAGAAGAGTCTAATATTTTTTCTAAATTCTGGGTTTCTACTGTGAATTTACTAATACAAAAACTTAATGTCACTCCCCAACCTGGGAATTAAACTTTAAATTGGACTTTTTCAGGTTTTTTACGGCTGCAAGAATTAATAAACTCGTGGCCGGCTACGGAAGGCGTGGAACCTATTCTCTTCAAAAAATTATACCCTCAAAGCGACAATAGGGAAACATTCAAGTATATATTCAAAGTAGCTCGAATGACCTACCACGTCCTGGACTGTAACGTAACTAACATTCATAAATATATGAGTGAAATCGTACAAGTTGAGAACTCGACGGAGTATCAAGTATGTATAATGTTGTGTAGTAATTAACCTTACCAACACATGTAGTCGTGAAAGTGCACTGACTGGAAGCGATGTTGAAAGTCTTGCATTTGTAATACTAATAAGTTTTAGTGAGTTTAAACACTCTTTAGAATGGTTATGTTCTGAGAATCAATAATAACAAAATTTTTCGGCATCATATAGATTGTGAGCTTCAAATGAGCCCCCAGTAAATTTGCGTCGTTTGAACTCTGTAGACTAGGATATTAACCTGACTTTTTTTCAGAGTTTCGTATTGACTAACTTAGATGCATACAGTCTTGATTTCAAAAGTATCCCTGCTCTCATGGCGAACGTGTCTACCCTGCACCTGACCACACCAAGTGAGGCGATATGGAAAGACAAAGGAATGCTCCGAACCAAAGGATTAGGGGTAATTCCATCAAATTAATTATTCTGGGTGGTAATTTAGTTATTACCTTCATCCTTCACGGAGGTGAGTCTACCCGTCATATTAAAAAAAATCCCCAAAGAAACTCACATCCGACTCTTGAACAAAAAACACAAAATCCCATACAACAGTAGACAGACTATGTCGATGCAACTACATATTTAGATTATGTATATTTATTATATATATTTTTAGTTTTTTTTTTTACAAGTACTTATGTGAGTTTCTTTGGGAAAGTGGTTTTATGTGACGGGTAGGTTCACCCCCTTGAAGGATGCAGGTAACTAAATTGCAACCATGATGTATATTTTATAAACATGTAAGTAAATTTTTGCATTTATTATAAATTTACTAGCTGTTGCCAGCGACATCGTTCGCGTGGAAATGTTCAACATTTCCACGCGAACGAAGTCGAATAATATTAGAAGAAAAAGATTATCAGAGATCAGAATAGGTACAGTTTATTTGCCTAAAATCCAAGGAAGTAAGTAACATGTGGATAATACCTCCCTTTATAATCCTGGAATGTTTTTTAAGTCCCGAAATAAAGCCGTTAAATTAAAGGGAGGTAATAATATCCACATGTTACTTACTTCGTTGAAGTTTAGGCAAAAAAACTCAACCGGTTTCGATCTCTGATGAGTTACATACTTCCAGTTACATCTGACGAGATTTTTTTAGAACCGTATTAGTCGAGCGAGTATAGCGACACATCTACAAAATAATACATGCTGCTTCAAATGCTGTTTTAAATATTTTTTCAGCTCGAAACTGCATTAACAGCTGATGCATTAAGTCACTTAGAAAAAGCAATCAGAAGCATGCAGCTTGATGAGGACCCTCCAGAACCATCCGCTCTATGCCTTAAAAATAGTAAATCAGAGTACGAAGATAGTGCGTGGCCCAAAGGATACGATCTGCGGGAAGCACTACTTAAGGTAACTATCTTCGTCTTCTTAGCGTGTCGATGGCTATCTAAACTGTGTCGGCCCAGAATTGAGCTACTAGTTTGGCGCTTTCGGTAGCGTCCATCAGTTCCTGTAGTGAACAAACAACAGGACACGCAGACACGATATTATAAAATCGAAAAATTTAACTTAATAAGTGATAATGGTGTCGATTCCGTTATGCACAAACTAAACTTAATTTAGGCTATTGCTATCTTTTACTCTCTAATAAAACGAGAAAGAGACGGACGTAAATAAGAGCTGTCAAATTTCGTTGGAACTAATATTTCCATACAAATGAAGGGTGCACGTAAAAACATGTCGACTAAAAACACGGTGAAGCGCAAGGCATAAACTAGTTTGACATCTCTAACTTAGTTCATAGCTGTAGCCGTCCTTTTCTCGCACTGCCTTTTAGTAAAAGATAGCAATAGCCTAGATTAAGTTTAGTTTGTGCACAACAGAATCGACACCATTATTTAGCTACTATGTAGTTTTGTTGTTTTCCATACCCATAATGTGACCAAAAGTGTGATAATGTATGTGATATGAGGCTTATTATAAGTTTCTCCTCATTGAACCATTTCCAGACCACTATGAAAGGGTTCTCCGGACACATTGAATTCGACGATGAAGGGAAGAGGGTTAATTTCTTGTTGCACTATTCAAAATTAAACAAGGAGAGTCAATTTATGTATGCAGGCGATTGGGAATTCAAAACAAATGAAATCACTATTAGGGACGACAAGGTAGATGATAGGTCCCTCGCTTTGAAAGACAAGAAAAAATTTAAGGTACAGTATTACCACTTTAAGTTTGCAGTACAAGGTGGCGTTGCTTGTCAAGAAAAAATGCATGCATAATGGGGAGGCTAACTGTGGAACTAATGGCGCTAGCATAGTTGGTACCCAAACATCGTCATTGGTTGAAAATGTGGTAATGTCATTTTCATATTTCAAAGTAGCATAGTCTCATTGGGCAGATTGAGACCAACTATGCTGGCGCCATCTGAGATTTACTTTGCCTTAGCCACCCCATTATGTCAAACTTGGTACAATTATTTTAGTTCTGTGTTTTCCCGCCTGCACAGATACGTTGGTTGATGTGTACAGTGCTGCATAGTTTTTTTGGAGTTTTAATGACATTCACAAGAGAGCGCTGTAGGTTAACATTTGTGAAATTATCTGTGTATAGAAACAAAAAGTTCCAATTAAGGCCAATGGCCATAAAAACCATATTAAAACCATATTAGTATCTTGAAAGTTTAACTAACGTACAGTTAAATATGGATGATTAATAACATGTAAACCAATTTATTTTTAGGTGGTGACCAGAGTAGGAACACCATATTTTTTAGAAGAGAAGACATCCAGTGGAACGGTGTATCGAGGTTACTGTGTGGATCTTATCGATGCCATATTTAAACATATACGACAGCTTCACGAACCGAATCTAGAGTATGAATTTTATATAGCCCCTGAGAATAATTATGGTAACCCGATCGAAGGCACAAAGAAGTGGAATGGAATAATTGGAGAAGTGATAGATCATGTAAGTATCATTTTCGTTATTAAATACTAGCTGAAATCCTTTTCACAAATTTGAAATATAAGCATTTTTTAGTTTTGTAGTTATATGTCACTGACTCCAAGATTTTGGATGATTCTGATTTGTGCATCATGTTCGGGAACGGTTGCCGCGTTAGTAGGCTTTTAGATGTTTATAGCCATGGCTTATTTTAACAATCGGTTTGATTTCTTTTTTGTTTTATTTTTACTCTCGACCATTTTTGCGTGCACTGATCGTTACATTACATCGTTATGTATCAATAGATCAAAAAGTGAATGATGTAACCAGAGTTTGTACTATACCTATTGTGATTTAAAAGAGTGTCAACTGAGCTTCTTGCCAGTTCTTCTACATTAATTAGGAAACTCAAACTCAAACTCTTTATTGCATTCATGTGTACCTACATTGTTACATATATGTGAGTAAGTTCCAACATAAAACCCGGTTAGGGCTCGGCAACATAATAGGTAGATTGGACAAAACCAGCCATCCAGTTAGTAGGTATACTGGATTGCAAGTCTGATAAACAAATATAATTATTATCGAAAATATTACTAGTATTATGTTTATGTAGTTATTTTAATTAATTTAGTGAGGTTATTTAATTATTTTATTTACATGTATTAATTATTATATTTTATTAATATGTATCTATTAAATTTATATTTTATTATTTTGTATTAATTATTTTATATTTTATTAATGGAATGGGCATAATGCAGGTTAATTTTTTTTCTGGGACGGCTTTTATAATCAACTCCTTAACAATTCAAACAAGCTTGTAAATGGATATTGAAATAAATGTTTTTAAGTTTGAATCATTAAAATTACGTAGGTTTACTTACAATGGTTGCTAAAACTTATTTTTGTTCCAGAAAGCAGCTTTAGGTATATGTGACTTGACAATTACTTCGGAAAGGAATGCTGTCGTGGACTTTACGATTCCTTTCATGAGTTTGGGGATCAGTTTGTTGTATAGAGAAGAAGATCCCGATCCACCGAACCAATTCTCATTTATTAAGCCATTGTCTTTAGATGTTTGGTTGTATCTGGCAACTACGTATGTCGTTGTGTCATTTGTGTTACTTATTTGTGCGAGGTTGGTACCCAGAATTGTGTGTGATGCTCTGTGGTTGGTACTTTTTTTGTATACGGTTCTTTTAAAACCCATTGTGGTATTTTCTTATTATTTTGGAAACCTTAGAGGTCCGTAAGTTACCCAGGTATTTTATTTGCATCATATTTAGTAATATAATATATACCTACATATATAAAGGGTGTAAAACACCTCTTAACGAAGCCGAAAGGCACTTGTTCTCCCCGTCATTGCGATCATTTTTTTGTTCTACACCATACCTGGGAACCTTTTAGTTACGGAGATATTGGGGGTCAAAGTTCCAACTTTTTGACAAGTTTTTTTTTTTAAATACAAGTTTTTAATGTAAGATTTTTACTTTAAACATCTCCACGACCCCCGTACTATTCAATCCACCCATCAGCACAATGTTTTGAGTGCGTTACATTGAGTTCTACCACAAAACATGATTTGATGTACAGAATGCTTGGTTGATGGCTTCGTGATGAGGTCTTTTACACCCTGTATATATACAATGTGGAGATGACAATTTAGGGGCCAATGGTTGTAGGCACCGTACACTATCACTTAGTTGATGTTGGTTAAGTTGTGGAGAACACAGAAAGAACCACAAGTTGTGTTTGAAGTTATATTAAAATGTAGAAGTTACAATAGTTAAAGTGGTAGCGATTCTTTCTCTTGACAAGTGGTTAGTTCCACAGTTGTTGTCTGACTCGCCCTGCCTTGCGTGAAAAGTTACAATTATAGCGTAATATGTGACGCACGACATCCAAGTAGGTTGCTGCGTTCGCAAAGTAAATGTACGGTTGATGAGACCGTACAGACAATATGACTTTAAATGAAAACACTGGCAATACTGGTTTATAGAAACATTTGTAAACTATCAAATAAATCCGAACATCGAAATTATAAAAACATTTTTTTCTAACAAATAGCTTAAAACTGCAAACAAAATAAAACACCATTTATAAAATTGGTACACTGATCTGCGATAAGAATGGCAACGCAGCTTGGTTTCATTCATGATAAAGCTACTTAGCTATTTAACTAAGTACCTATAATACGTTTATGTGTCCTGTCACTATTAAAACAAAGCGTCAAATTTCGCACAACACAACAACAAAGATACGATAACACTCGCGCGGCGACTTTAAACGGGCGCGGGCGCATCCGAAATTCCAGAAAAAAACAAAACGCGTCATAGGCAGGAAGGAGGTCCGGTGACACACTGACCGCGTAACCTAGACTCGTCGACAAGTAAGCAAAGTAGAAACAAGCAAACTTACCTATCTCTTTCGCACATACATATTTTGCGATTGACATGAGTGCGTAACAGGAAAGTAATAACTTTCGCATGCATTTTTTCTTATCTAGCTGTGATGACACGCTTTATGACTCTTATGGCTCGGGCATAAAGTATAATTTGCATTGAGAAAATAAATTTGAAAGAAAAGGCGTAGCTTTTTAAAGTAGCGAGCTGGCAACGTGTGTCGTTAACCTGTCGCGTGCTCTTCTGTTTACATGCTCTTCTGTTTACTGTTTCATGTAGAAAATACTTAAAATGAAAAATAATGTCCTGTGGCTAAACTACTGGATATATTCATTTGATCTTTTGTGTGACGGTTGGGAATATCATAACTTATACGAAGTTTCATTTATGATCATATTGTCTTCCCCACATTGTATATATATATAATATAATTATATAATAAAAAAAAGGTGGTATGTGAAATGACAGTTTAGTGTTATAAAGTGCTAAGAGGAAAAGCAGGTCTATATTATTGGGGTTCTAATTTCACATAAAATGTGATACTACTACATATTTTTTCAGAATGAGCCAAGATGACTGGGTTAATCCTCATCCATGCAATCAAAACCCTGAGAATTTGGAAAATATATGGAGTCTTTACAATTGCCTGTGGCTTACTATGGGCGCTATAATGACTCAAGGTTGCGATATATTACCAAGGTTTGGAGATTTCTTATTCTATGGCAGTGTTTCATTCTTGATTATTAATGTTCTGTTATTATGTATCGAACAGGGCAGCAGGTTCACGTTGGATTTCTGGAATGTGGTGGTTTTTCGCTCTCATCGTGACTGCCTCGTATACAGCCAACTTATCGACTTTCCTCAGTAACAGCAGACGAAGCAACGACATAAATGATGTGAAGGAACTCTCCGAACAGAACAAAATTTCTTATGGAGCTGTGTACAATGCGTCTACATATAAGTTTTTCCAAGTGCGTGTAAAAAGTTGTTTCGTGAGCAATAAAATTGTATGTACGGCCGACTAAACTATTTGGTTTAAATTTTAACATGCAAATAACATTCTTAAATATAAACCAAATAGCTTGGTCGACCGTACGAGTATACGGACATTTTCTAAGTTTTTATAATGTTATTTACTCGTTCGTTTTCAGACGTCTAACGATACCGTGTACTCAAAAATTTGGTCAGTAATGAGTACTGCAAAGCCTACAGTGTTTACAAACGGTAACGATCAAGGAAGAGAGCGAGTCAATAAGAGTAAAGGGAAGTACGCATTCTTTATGGAATCAACCTCCATTGAATATTATACTAAGAGAAATTGCAAATTAAAAATGCTTGGGTCTAAATTGGATTCAAAGGAATATGGTATCGCTGTGGCAAAGAGTAAGTTATGAAAAATTATCTTTACAAGTAAAAATACATATTTTAATAAAACAATCATTAACATATTGTAATGTTTGCAGATTTTCCACATAAAGGATGGTTTGATGCAGCAATTTTAGCACTGCAAGAGAAAGGTGAACTTGAGAAACTGAAAAAGAAATGGTGGGAAGACGAAGACAACCAAGAACATTGCGAGGTTTGATCATTTTGATTAAGAATACTTTACTCAAAGACACAAACTTGGGATAGACGGGACAAAGCGAACAAAATTGTAAAGTGTATGAAAAAATTGAAATGCCTTGCAATGCCGCCCCGGTCTGCGTAGGCCTTTATGATCGCCTTTTTATAGCATCTTCAACCTGTTTGACTCTTCAGAACATATCACGTTCGCATTCTGTGTTAATTATGGCCTGCTTGATGAAATTCATAAAATATGCAATATCTTGTTGGTATTGTGATGGTGTTACGTGTATCTATATGACATAACATCACATCACACCTGTAATCCCCGAAGGGTTAGGCAGAGGTGTCAAATGACAGCGCGCTTACCGCTACCATACAACTCGACTCGCGAGCGACTCGGAGTCCGCGGTCTGCAAGCTTGCACCTTGCGGCCGGCGCGCGGACTACGAGCTTACACCTCGCTGACGACGCGTAGTTAGCGCGCTGGCGGCTAGTCGTAGCCTAAATTCGAAGCAACGCCGGGGCTGCAGCTGTGCTGGTGCGGTGCTGGTATAGTGTGCTATGACCTTAATAGTAATAATTTAAAAATATCACACTAGTGTGAATTATGTACGGTCGACCAAGCATATATTTGGTTTACATTTTAACATGCAAATTATATTGTAAAATGTATACCAAATAGCTTGGTCGACCGTACATAACTCACACGATCGGTCGACCTAGTAACAGCTTGCACACATATATGTGCTGGCATTTAGCCAGTTACCTTTAAATCTCATGTAATAGGGGGCGAGCCTATTGTCATCAACCGAGCATAAATCTGACTCCGTGGTTACTACTGAGAATTTTCTAATGGAAAAACCCAATTACACTTTGTGCGACTCGGGAATCGAACTCAGGACCTCGTGCTCAGTTGCGCTTGCGATCACTACACCAACGAGGCAGTCAAGTGTATCTATAATTTTGTACAAATTAAATAGCTATGCTTTTTTTTACATTATTATATTTTTTTTTATTTTTTTATTAATGTTTTTTTTTTAAACGAGTTTGGTTTTGTTACAGAGAAAAGTCAATGAAGAGAATGACAATGGGCTTCAGATGAAAAATATCAGTGGAATCTTTTTGGTGCTGGGTTTTGGAGGACTCTTGGGTCTTGTCGTGGCTGTTATAGACTTCATGTTCCACGCTCGGCAAATAAGTGTCAAAGAAAGGGTAAACTTTTTTATTTTTGTGACTAATAACACGTTTTCACTAACAACTAGGGTTGGTATGTTGGTATGGTATTTAAAAAAAGAAAAAAGAAACATTTGTGCGGGCCCCAGGGTCTGTGGCTTAGGCCCCCAGTGGTCGAGGCACCCATGGCCGACGCCCCCGATTCAATTCATTTGTTTTTTTTACTTTTTCTCTTCAGTCATCGGCAGGTACAAAAAAAGAAGTTTTCGTCCTCGAGGAGCCTGTGAGTGTGGGTGTAGGAACAAAATAAAAAAGTTTCACTATCGGCATTCGAGCGCCAAAAGATCTTTGGAGCAGTCTACGGATCCTTATGATAATCTGTTTTTTCAGATTACCTTCCTGGAGGCACTATCAAGCGAATGGTACGCATCGCTGAACCCTCGTGAACTGCACAAGCCAGCTGCCCCTCCCCGCTCCGCGCCCCCCTCAACAGCCAGCCCCTCCCCGCAGCGCGAGAGGTCCCAGTCGCGAGCGGTGTCCGTCCTCAGGGCTGCCTCGTCTTTTATCAACTTTGATGAGATTTATTGAGTTGAACTGAGGCTGGACTATGAGTATCACCACCTCATAAAGTAGTATTAATTTAATCTTACTTCATTGGGAGTGAGAGATGGAGCAAGACAGGACGAAGAGCGCTCTATCTAATTCCAACAGTCAAGTAAGTTCACAATAATACTTAGCAGTATTATTGTGAACTTACTTGACTGTATTGTGTACTGACAAGGGATATAGTAATCAGTGCTGATGACTTTTTATAGTACAATCACATCATCATCTCATCAGCCACGTCACAATCAAAGTATCGATAAATTATTTATATTTTTTTAAGGTTCGAATCCCGGTAGGAGCTAATGTTTGTGTGATGAGCATGGACATTTGTTTCCGAGTCATGGATGTTTATATGTATAATGAGTATGTATTTACAAACAAAAAGTATCTATGTAGTAAAGTAAACTATCTAGTATCCACAACACAAGCCTCGTTGCTTATGTGGGGCCTAGATGGCGCTGTGTCCAGCAATATTTATTTATTAATTAATTGTGTATAAATTTCCACGCTTACTTGTTTAAGAAATCCTGTCTATAAGAGTTTAGTAGATGAGTAGGAATTTCTCCTGTATCGTAGGTGCGTTAACCAACGTTTAAACTTACGTATACAGCCAGACCCGGAACAACTAACTGTAGGCCATAGGCGTGTCAGTTAGACACGGGCCCTAATCACGATTCATCGGACAATCGCAGATTAGTAAACAATTAACGCACTGATTGCACGGTTATACGCTTTTACACGCTTCGAGACCTATAAACGTTACTTAGCCCATACTTGGGGCTTTGGCTAAGTATTATTTGTTTCGCATTAGCACGACTGTCAAAATACAATTAGTGCAAAATAGTGACGGGAACACGTTTTGATCGCCACTAGTGCGGGTCAGTAGGGATATATGAAGTATAAAGTTCCATATATCCCAACCAGCAGCGATAGTTGGAAAAAAAGTCCAAGTATCCCTACCAGCGGGAATATGTCAGTAGGGATACCTATATGGAACGGGGGAAAGTACGTGATATGTAACGTTAGCAGCTCTCGGAGTTTAGCAGAAACATAACTAGCAATACTACTCAAGCTGATCATTGTCACCATTATTGGAGTAAATATGATTACGTAAATAAAAGTCTATTTTATACATACGGTAAGGTATTTATTTACATAAGTTACACATTTAAATAAGAAATATCTCACTTTTTCACTACCTCAAGAGTATTGTTAATAAAATTGTTACATGCACAAATTGTTTTATTTTGGTGATGGCTTATTGAATACGTTAAGATGGAACAAATCCGCCGCCGACCGAAGCACGGACGAGGCTCGCGAAGCACCCTGGGAGGATGCCGAAGCGGAGGACGATGGACGGGAATGCTTCACTGGCTTCTCAGTCTCCCAAAAACTTAGTGCAAACGACAGCTCAGCCCACAATGCTTCTGATTGAGTCATCTGAAAAAATTTCAGTATCAGTATAAAAAAGGATGGCAAAATTCGTAAAATTATTGTTTTTGTTGGATAAATTTTGCAGTATATTTACATATCATTTTCTACCCCAGTCCAATTCAAATTTTAACAAAACATTGCCAGAATAACAATATAAGGACCGTTTGTCTATGCAAAACAGTGAATATGTGGTATTCAATGTCGCTAAGGTCTTATACGCATTAGCATATGAATGCTATTTGGCGCTAAGTGAAATTCGTACCTTCTGCTCGACGGCGACTTCTCTGACGTTCCAAAGGAATTCAAATATACCCATCGCGGCGGCCATGCTGCATCCTAAAGCCAGTACTACGAACACTCCACCTACATTATCTACTCCTAACTCTCCAGCCGCACCTTCTTCGCTGGCTTCTTCAGCCTAGAATGTCAATTTTAATTATTTAGAACAGGTCATACCCCAAATTTTAATGTTTAAAATTGTTTCTAGCAATTGTTTTTTTATATATAAAACATTTAATTCTAAATTAAGTTGGAAGTAATTGAGTGCTAGATAGAGTAGCTAGAGTCTGTTGGGTGAGCTGAAAGCCTGAGTAGATTCCCCAGCTCTAATTTTATGCCATCAATAATTGATTTGGTATATACAGGGTGTAAAAGACCTCATCACGAAGCCGTCAACAGAGCATTCTGTACATCAAACTAAGTAACTTTACGCAAAAATTATTGCTGGGAAACGACTTTTTTTGTTGGGGTGATAAATCATGTTTTGTGATAGAACTCAATGTAACGCATTCAAAACATTGTGCTGATGGATGGATTGAATAGTACGTGGGTCGTGGAGGTGTTTAAAGTAAAAATCTTACATTAAAAACTTGTATTAAAAAAAAAACTTGTCAAAAAGTTGGAACTTTGACCCCTAATATCTCAGTAACTAGAAGGTTCCCAGGTATGGTGTAGAACAAAAAAATGATCGCAATGACGAGAAGAACAAGTGTGTTTTGGCTTCGTTAAGAAGTGTTTTACACCCTTTATTTAACAATACTATAATTAATTTAAGATAGAATCATGGGATTGCAGCAGCAGGCAGTAAGGCAGAGTCATCAATAAATCTCCCCACCTTAGCAGGTTTTCCTTGCTGCAGTCAACTTGGGTCTGGAGTCTATTTACAGACTTCCAGGTCAGCCATGGCAACTCATGTCGAAGAAGATCACTAGGAAGTAGGAACTTACAACACAAGCTTCTTCCTTTGGTGCTTTCCACCAGCGGTTTTTGATCTCCACAAGCTTACCGCTTTCAGCTAATTTTAGTAGTGCATTGTCCACTGCCGTTCGATAAGATGAATCTATAAAAATATATAAATTATGCTTAATTATATAAATAATTATTATATTGCTATAGATATTTTGTTAATAAAAATTAAAATCGGAAATGTCAAAAAATCGTAGTTACGGGTATTTACTTGTAGATATGTACGTGTATTTTAAATCTAGACATATACAGGGTGAATGGGTCTGGACCCGCCATAGCAAATTCGCATAAAGAGGAGGTCATAAGCTAATCAGACTTTGAGATAAGTTGTTTTTTTTTAAAGCCGACTATTTATTTTTAACCCTAGTTTGAGAAAATTTCCGAGGTATTTCAATCAGTAATGTTTATGACTACCAACAAATAATAAAAAAACTACAAAAATAATGGAAAATCTTAATAAAATTTAAAAATTGATATATCTCCCAAACTGCCACGCCACGCCACGCTGACGGCCGGTCGCGCACGATCGGTAGCGTACGAGTATACATTGTTTTCTATATAGCACCATTCTGCGACGATGACGTCAGTGGCGACCGACAGTACGGTCGGTTGACGTCAAGACCGACCGTACGCGACTGACCGTCAGCGCGACCAGAATTCAGGCCTAAAACTTTGGCTAGGGAAAGTAGGGTTCCATAATTAGTAAATAACCTCCTCTATATGCGAATTTGCTATGGCGGGTCTAGACCCAATCACCCTGTATATTAAATGGGAAGTGCTGAAGAACAACAAATGAACTGTCTAGGAATCCAATCCGTTCTTACCGAAGGGCATTGCAATTCCATAACCTTTGGAGTCAAGTAGTCCACCCACTTGCATTAGTTCGCAGTGTCGTTCTAGCTGGTACTCAATGGCTGTGGATTCCATAAAGTAGGCATAATCCCTCTTGCCTTTCAATACTCTGTCCAAACCCTCGTCGTTGTTCTTGACGAAAACTGATGGTCGAGCTGATTCCATGGCACCGTATATTCTTTGGTACATAGACACATTCGATCGCTAAAAAACAATAAAATGTAACTGTCAATTTATCATTGGAGCTTTATACGTACCTTTATAACCGAATTCAGCTGAATACCGGTATTTTACATGGATCGGCTATACTTGACAAAGATGTACATTCATAATTTGCAAGATTTATCACAACAAATTGTAATAATGGCATAAACAAACAAAAAAAATATCGAACCTTAAAAAAGGAGTACGTGGAACCACCTTTCAGGGTTCCATATTTAATTTTAGTTTGCATAGCTAGATCCTCGGCAGATTTGATGGAGTCATCCATTGCAGCATTGGTAAGGAAAGCAGCCAAGTTGGCAGTGTAGGAGGAGCACATGATCAGAGCGAAGAACCACCACATGCCGCATACCCATCTTGTGGAATAACCTCTGTTGCAGAAAAAAATAATTTAGCCCAGAACCTGTTTCAAGGTATCTGGAAAAAAAACACTGGTTAATACACTGTATTGTCAGACTTACTTTGGTAAAATATCAGAACCCTGTGTCATAATTGAACCCATTGTAAGCCAGCAAGAATTCTTAATGTGCCAAATATTCTCCAACTCCTCAGGAGATTTGTCACAAGGATGCGGATTCTCCCAATCGTTTGGCGCCAGTCTAAAATATTAATAAATCCGATCATAGATACATACAAACCAATTTTATTGTAAGTACGATTCGGGATTCAATAACTCACCTAGCCAATATATGGAGCAATAACGACACCATTAAATAAGCTGCAGCCATATAGATCCATACATCAACCGAAAATGGTTTAAGAAATGAAAACAGCTCCGGTTCGGGAGGAGTTGGCTTTAAATAAAGAATGCTTATACCCAAAGTCATAAAAGGTGTCGTGAAATCAACAGAAGAACGCCGTTCGTAAGTTATGGTCAAATCACAAATGGCTAAATCAGCTTTCTGAAAAATAAAGAAGCAACATGTACTCAAGATATTACTTACTTTATTTAAGATTACATTGTAATGCTACTCACGAACCCTTTCTAAAAGATGTCCCACAAGACCATCCCATTTTTTTGTGTCTTTGTTGTATGACCCGTAGCCATTACCAGGCACTATTTCGATTTCATAGTTCAAGTGTAGTATTTCTTTTAATATTTCATGTATTAAATCTTTGGAATATCCTTCATATCGATCGTTGCCGGTTAGCGTTTGTCCCTCCGTGGGGACCACGTCGACTAAGTACGGTGCGCCGATGCGTGACACTACCTTGAACGTTTTATTTTGCCATTTTTCGGCCAAGCGATCTGATGTTTCGTCCGCAGACCGAACATATTCAAAACCGACTTCTGGAGTCCACTTTGCAATACTGTTAAATCCACTGTTCGATAATTCCATTATTTCAACATTAAAATTCAATCGTTCGCCTGTTATATTATCTAATTTGATTTCGTTAGTAATGCCAGTTATTGGATTCTGTAATTAGCAAAATTAAACAGTTAATAGGATAATTCAGCAAACGTAGTATGTATTCATAAAAATAGCTTGTATTTACCGTCAATAAATGATTGGTAAAATCTTCACCGACTTCCCATGTGTCCTCAGAATCACAACTAAGTTCTTGGGCTTCTATTTTAAATTCTTCAGGAGCACTTTCGACGGCATCTGTTATAAGCCTGGCTGCATCACTTGCAAGTGCAGCTTCTACCTAAAACATCATATTCATAAACACACTTTTAGGCTTCCAATTTCTTATTACATTTACAGGTTACAGACTTACAGTGATTTCATGAGATTGGCGTGGAATTTTCACATCCTCTGAAGCCCTAACTTTCCAGTCTGCTAAATAAGTTCTAGCTCTTGAGTCTGAGTGGTCGAAAATCCTCAAGCAAGTTACGTTCGATAGTCCATAGCGCAATTCTTCCAGATCCAAAGTATGGGCATCCAGTGACATCAAAACGTAGCTCTGAAAAGTAAAAAATATAGTATCGTATAGCTACTCTTGGTACATCCAACGGTTAATTATTTTATAGACAGAGGGCTATTTTATTTTAGTGCCGTGGATTATTCTCGTTAGTGTAATATATTTTGCGGCTATATTTTCCTTAATTTTGGGACGCGCGAGCTTTACCTAAGCAGAATGGATTCTGCTTACGTAAAGCTCGCGCTTTTTCTTGGCGACTATAACGAGGTACAAACAAATAAGGTTTATTCTATTTAAAGCCTAGTAAATTCGCGCTACAATCGCTTTGGTAGAGACACGGCATTTTTTTTTATTTTTTATTTTTTTTTTCGGATGGTAAATCATCAAATGACTTCTCCCGCTCTGGGCGGAGCAGGAGGGAGTGTCAGACTTTTACTGACTAAAACCCATCCATGTTCCTTCATCGCCCTTTGTGTTCTGGGGCCACGGTATCTCTTTCGAACAGTCCCGCAACCCTGGCAGGCATCGGTCCTTGCGGACCCCTTCCTTTTTGCTGACTCTCTTTGAGGCGCGCGTGGAACACGAACGCGCCGTCGACACGGCCTGTCGTCATGAGACGGACGGACGGCGAGCTAGCCCATAGCCCACCGTCCACAGGCCCGCGCCTACGGTGGCCGGGGGCCACGTGGTGGCCCCCGACGCCCGGGGCGTCTCCCGCGGCGGCCGGGACGCTGTGAGGTTCTCTCCCTCTCACGTTCCGCCACCTCCTTCTCTAGCATTACTGCTTTGCAGAAGGAGGTGACGGCGGTGCTCCGCCCACGCGGGGCACGCCTCCACCGTGTGCTCCACCGTGTCCTCCGGTTGATCCTCGCAATGGAAACACCCGGGCGTTTCCTCCCGCCCGATTCGGTGCAGGAACCTCCCGAAACAACCGTGTCCGGCGAGGACCTGCGTCAGGCGGAAGGTGAGGACGCCGTGGCGTCTCTTTAGCCACTCCTCAAAGAGGGGACTTACCGCCACTATTGTGGCGTGCCCTGTAGGGATACGGCCTAATGCGGAGAATTGTTTTGAGACAGCGTTATATTGAAAAAATTTAGAATATTAAGTACAATAATAAATTGCTTTTCATCTCTACTGGGTCTCAATATACGCTTTGAAGAATTTACATAATTCTATGGAATTATAATGGACTTACCATGTAATCTTCAAAGAACTTGACTTCGTTAGCTTGGCGCAGATATTCAAGTACTCTGTCGGCCGGGCAGTCCAGAATGACTCTCGTCTCTCCGGTGCCTTTCAAAGCTTTCAGTAGTGGTCGGTTGTCATCGCCTGGCACCAATCTTCGGACCAGCCACTTTACCTCCGGATCACTGTGTTTTAAAACCTCTTGGAGTCTTATGAGACCTAAAATAGCAAGTCAAATAAAATGTTCAATGTGTTTCCTATTGATAAAGCTTCAATTGGACCAGTTGTGCAATGTGCGGTACTGGTCATAACTTAGAATCGTAATTCAGTTAAACGCAATTCAATGCCTATTTATGAAAAGATTTGAGGTGACCTTTCCGGAACTAGTGAAAGTTGTGCTTATTTTGGCATGGAGCACTTCTTGCTCCTCTTTAATCGGGGACCGTAATGACCGCAACTCATGTGACAGGCTTTTGCGCAGTAGTGACAGTTGTCAAAACCAAGTAATAAATGGGTAGACCTACCGTAATCATCATCATACAAAAGTGTGTAAGATCTCCAATCGCTGTCTGCTATAAATAGTGCCACTGCTTTTGAGAGGGCTACGGCTTCAGGGTACAAGTTGAGGCCAGGCGGACTTGGTCGCTCTAGACCTCGAACTGGTGGAGGTTGCCAAACTGCCTGCAAAGGAAACCTCAGATCAGAAGAAGGAAGATCAGATCATGTACAGTTCATCTGTAGTTTAGAAGCCTCAATAAAAAAGAGTAGGATACCAGTATAAGAAAGCTGATGCTAGAAAGCCAAGAAAAAAAACCTGTTTTTTTTTCTATTCGTTCCATTATAAATTAGATACAGTACTTTTGCGCAGTATATTTCCTTCCTCGTCAACATAATGAAGGCAGGAAAAAGAGAGGTGATTTATTAACTTTTTGAATTATACGTCTTGACTCCTGAGGAGGATACAAATAGCGTAATATATAAAACTTTATGTAAATCGGGTAATCAGGTATCAGAGTTATTATGCTGCCCATAGGCCTTTGACTTGGCTTTACAGGCTGTCGAGATGTATCTTTCAGGCATGCGGATTTCCTCAAGTTGATTGCATTTCATTAAAATATGGCTCTCGTTGTTTACCTGTATGTGCGGTACACTGGCAGCCCGGCAATGTGCTTCGACTGCGAAAGCCGACACCGGGTCGGTAGGCCCGAACACAGCGATCACGCCGCCCGCGAGCAGGTCGCATGCTGCGAATACATGAAACTGTAACGCTGTACTAATTACTTCATGCATTTACAAAGATACTGAGCTTTTAGTACGGGCTGTCATTCGTAGACCTTTGACAGTCGTTACGTGTAGTCATAAGCCTGAAATTCTGACCACCAGTCTTGCCAAGGGGTATCGTGTTACTCGGTTACTGGGTGTCGGAGGTCAGATGATGTACAATCATCATCATTACTTCAGCCGAAACACGTCCACTGCTGGACATTAGGCCTCCCGATGACAAAGATGGTACGACGTACCTGCTTGAAAAAGCCTAGACGGTAAAGTCTCTGCACTCACGTACGTATCAAGAAGACAGCTGGTAGTTTTTAGGTCTTGGAAAAGTTTCATGAGCTAATAGTGACAAACAAGTACATAATTAACTATCACTCAACTACAATCTTTTGGTCACTGTCAGTTTAATAGAATCCTTAGAAAACGGTCTTTTAACAGCACTGTGATTATCAGAACCACCAATCTAAATATTAATTGAAGTTACAGGTAATTATTATTTGTTACCTCCAACACTATTGTCTCTCCAATCATTTTGATGTCAAAATAATGCGAAACCAAATTACCGTAAATAGATAATATACATGCCCTAAATGTGGTATTAATAATTTAAACTGTTGTGGTAAACGTATTGTGATCGGCAAATGCAAAATTGATCAAACATGGTGCTGTGTTGTTTATTCGTTGAACAAAATTAATCTAACATTAATGGCTTCAAATAATATTGTGAAAGCGTATTGTTTGCTACGTGTAATTTGTTGCCGAAATAGTCTATAGAGAGCTCTTTAATTATAATCAAGCAAATATTTTGATCGAAATACAATTAAGATATTTATTTCAGTGTCGTTGTTTAAACGAAAATATCTGTTCTTCTTTATAGAGCCTTAACCAAGAAGGGTGTAAATAGACCCTTAACGAAGCCGAAAGGCACTAGTTCTCCGCGTCATTGCGATAATTTTTTTGTTCTACACCATACCTGGGAACCTTCCAGTTACGGAGATATTAGGGGTCAAAGTTCCAACTTCTTCACAAGTTTTTTTTTTTTTAATACTAGCTTTTAGGGCTTTTAGGGCTTTTAGGGCTTTTGCTTTTATTTTTACTTTAAATACCTCTATAACCCGTTTACTATTCAATGCACCCATTAGCACAATGTTTTGAGTACGTAACAATGAGTTTTACCGGAAAACGTGATTTCACACTCACAAAAAAAGCTTTGCCAGCGTTTCCCAGCAACAATTTTTGCGTAGATTGATGTACTTATTGCTTTGTTGACGGCTTCGTTAAGGGTCTGTTTACATCCTGTATAAACATATTTTTTATCAACTGCGTGTTTTTGCAAATAAAGATTAATTAAATTTTAGCTTGACATTCTGTTTCAATTTTAACTTCCACCACCTCAGCCGAAAGACGTTCACTGCTGGACATGCCCCCCCCCCTCCCCCAAAGAGGGGGTTTTGCCATAATCGCCATGCTTGGCAGGCGGGTTAGCAATCGCAGTACGGTTGTTATAAAAACACAGAGAACGCTGCTGCCCATTCTCTGGTAGGTCCCTTAGTCGCCTCTTACGACACCCACGGGAAGATATTAGATGGTGCTATTCTTTAAGTCTGACACCATACAGACAGTTTTAACGACGACAGTTTTAGACAATTTTAACTTGTTTGTACAGAAAATACACTAATTTCCATAACTCTGATTTTAAGCAAAAGAAAACACTAGATGGAACTTTTCTAATCAAACTGTAAAGAAAGTATATAACTCTATGCAAATAAAATTCACTGTTCATCTCACCTGCCTTGACAGCTGTGAAACTGTCACCAAACGGCGAGTATTTAGCTTTCATTACAAAGTGATATTTCTCACTTTCCATCGACGCTCTCGCCAAAGCTGATGCGAAGGCCACTTCAGTCACTGTGTTTGGCGGAAATATTGCACCTAGAAATGAAAGTAACACTTCAGATATCCTGATTTCTTCTAAAAATATATTTAAATTTCTTTCCGAGAGTAAAAGGAGCTTTTCTTTTAAGGGCCCGTATCCTAGAACGATCAATCATGAATCTCAATTTAATGCTGGTAGATTTGATCCTTATCCCGATTCAAATCTAGATAAAAATCGATATTCATGACTGGGCATTGTTCTACATTAGAATACGGACCTAATAGTTGTAGGCCTAGTCGTACTTTAATATAGACACAAATAATGTGATTGAGATTTGATTGTGATTATGATTAGAAAACGCCTACTAATAGTATAAGTACGAAGCTTTATGAGGATGAATGGATGTCTGAATGTTTGTTACCCATTCACGCAAAAACTACTGACCGGATTTGGATGCACAGATTGACAGATAGTGTATAAACTGGATTTAAATACTTTTTATTCTGGTAGTACGACAATTCCGAACTACAAACGGGTGAAGCCGCGGGCATATGCTAGTTTTCAAATAAATACATTGTTAACATGATTTTTGCAAACATTTTAATGCTACAAATGGCGTAGTGGCGCTCCTTAGTATTCCAAGATATTATTTACATAAAGTTGTATTGCAATCGTAAACCAACTCACCAATGTTAACAGTCGTCTTCAGAGTTTCAAATTTCCGAAATACGGCTCCAACGTCCCCGAGAATTAATATAATTGTTACCACCGTCACGTACACTCCTGCAAGAGCAATATTGCAGTCAACAACTTTGTAAAGGTACTAGCTGAAAACAGATTTAAACGTCACTAATAAACACATGATTTGTACTAAATCTCACTAAAGTTGAACTAAGTTAAACTTGGTACTCGCCCCGGTGTAACATTTTCGAGACTGGATTTTCCGGAATAAAAGTAGTGAATTGGAACAATGAGATTCAGCGCAGCACAGCTGTCGCATTACAAGTTTTCCGGTCGTCGGTGGGTGTTTACCCGACACATGGCAAACATGGGCCGGATGCAGGAGTACGGTCAGCAAGCGTGATACTCGCGCGGGGTGCGCCGCGAAAAGTCCCCGCGCTTTCATGCACGTTATCACAGCTGTTTTGCCAACTGTAGACGGACCTATTATTAGATAACACTAACTAGTCTACTAGTGCATTGTCCTACTTTCAGGTTAACAGGTGACAACGATCAGCTGCATTTATATCTTATCTAGAATATGTCTCACTGCAGGGTAAAGGTATACACACTGCTACCAAAAAGGAACGAGCATTAAGCGCCACAGTTTCACATGACAGCTTATTTGCGATTTCTAGACCATTAAATTCAGGGTTCCTCATGGTGTGTTAGTTTCCTTTTAGTTAGCGATGTTTTATCTCAATTTAGAAAGTGGGTCGTTGTAAAACATGTAGTTATCACCTTGGTATATTACATACTCGTATTGACAATTGGTGATTTACAAACTGTCACAGCTTGGACTGTAAGCTTTTCGGTAGCAGTCAATCCAAATATTTTTTTAGTTTTCGTCATCGTTAGCTCATATACGTATGGTCGTTTTGTCTAGGCGATCTAGCCTTTCGATGTGAACCCGCAAACCCGAGCCCATTATGAGGTACTCTGTAGGTAAGCCCCAACCACGAACGGCGTTAACAAGAAAATCTCGTTGTCATAATTGAAACGTAATGGTGTGCGTTTCAGAATTTTGCGTAATTCAGCCAGCTCAGAATTATAATTGAAAACTGGATAACATATCTGCAGAACATAAATTTACTGCCAGCATTGACACATTGTCATTACTTATTTATTGTAGGGGTATCAAGCAGGAACTGGTTGTAGAGGTCAAATAGGCAGTATCTCCATTAAAATTCTGGTATTCAGCTGCATCTGGTTAAACAAGAAGCTGACCCCAACATAGTTGGAAAACTAGGCAGAAATGATGATAAGTTGTTGCCTAAATAACGATTCTATCATTGATTAATATACAGCAAGCTAAATGACTATCGAACATACTAGTAACTATGATTCAGTAGCTAGGTAGTGCTCGGCAGGTGAACTGAATACGCCATGGTCAGACAAGTTGGCGCTGGTCCAGAGTGTCGGCTCTGTCACGATTACTATTATCGGTGGGGACCGCTGACGTGTCAGAATTAACTGACCAAATTGTTCCTAGTGTTACTCCAGTGTCTGCGTTCTGCTAAGTCGGCGTTTTGGAGCAGTTTTTGTTTGACCTAAAAACCTTTGGTTTAAATGAATGGGTACTTTCTTTGTTCATTTGTTTTTGGATGATCTAGTTTTTATTATTATTTTTATTTCTTATTGTTAAATAAACTCTGTTACAACTATTTTAAAAAAACATAAACGTACCAACAGCGGTATGCTAGACACGACAACTCGGTGCCACAACATTACTTATGGATCAGTTCTTAGCTAGGTATTATAGTACGGTTGGACTGGTGGTGATATATAGATGGTGATAGATATGGTGGATAGGCAGATGATGATGATGAATAGTGCTATTAGCACTATTCTAGCACTACTATTTATTCATTCCAAAGCCTTCAGTAACTGAAAGCCAATAAAGCACTTCACGAGAAAAGCTGAAAAAGGACTTGTCATGATGGTGTGAGGTGATGTATGTGAACAAAATGGATATTATAAAAAATCTATGTAAAGGAGACAATACAACATGTCCAGGAATACCTGTACTTGGGCCAAGATAGTCTCTTTCCAGGCCAGGCAAGACAAAGAACTCGCAAGACGAACATAAAACGCCTGGATGAGTTACTGGTCCATGACGGAACTATTTAAGGGTGAGTTGCCTATGGCACTGAAACGCAAACTTATGGACATGTGTATTCTTCCCGTCTTAACCTATGGTGCACAGAATTGGTCTTTGACTAACATTCAGAAGTCCAAACTCAAGGTTTGCCAACGAGCAATGGAGCGCAGTATACTAGGTGTTAAATTAACGGATCGTGTTCGAAACACAATACTGCGCTCCAAAACAAATATAGCTGACGTGGCTCAAAAGGCTGCCCAACTCAAATGGGACTGGGCAGGACATGTCTGCCACATGGCCGGGCAAACTGTGGGTCAAAATAGCAGGAAACTGGTGCCCTGACACAGTGAGGCGGGGTCGTGGCAGGTCACGAAGGATTTAGTATTCAAGAGAATGTCATACCTACCTATTAAAAGGAATTGTAACCCTTTGAACAAGTACGTATTTTCATGAATATTTAAACATTTTATAACCTTAATGTAGGAGGACGTTACTAATAGATTTAGTATTCAGAGAGATCGTGGTCGCTAAGTGCCCCGTTCGTATGTTCTACATCGGATTGGTTATTCGAAATTACTCGGCAGATAATACATTACCTGTGAATTTCTGTGAACGTAGCCAACGGATGACAGGGTCCCGGGTATTACTTGAAATTGGCGGAGGTCTAATCTTAACCAATATTACGACTGTTACTTACTTGTATAAATATCGATGAAACGTTGGCTATAAAAAGTTTTATTATATTATATAAATATTATTGTATAATTATCACTTGCTTTGGTGAAGGAAAACATCGAGAGGAAGCCAGCATGCCTGAGATAAATTTCTCGGCATGTAAAGCCAAGTCAGAGTCCATCGGCGGCATAAAAACTCTGACACCAGGTTAGGCACTAACCACACGTTAAAGAAAGAAGTAGAATTATTAGATTGATATTTGATGTCAATCATCATTAATATTATTAAAATAAACCGCCCTCAATTCATATCGGATTCGTTAGGAAAAAAATAAGATAACTTCATTCTGATCCATCTTTAAACAAAATTACTTCGTCAAAATAATAAAATAAAAGTTGTTGGCACAGCGGAATCCTTTTCATCCCTTTTATTATATTTGAACGAGACTGAAAGTGACTCGGTAATGATCGCGGTAGATATTCTACATTTTCGTCAAACTTATAACTAACGAATACTGAGACCATTAAAATTAATTGAATACAGTCTCCTGTTCACTTAACTTTTTGTTACAAAACATAAATACACCGTATCCATGGATAAAGTAAAGCAGTATTTTAAATAATAAAGAAAGAAAAACCATTTGGAAGGAAAAAAACAATACCGATGAAAAATTTGTATGTAGGGGGGTGCATAGAAATTTTTCATCGGTAATTTTTTATTAACTTTCCTCCTGCCTTCTAAAGTGCAATACCTACACGGCCATAATGAATGGAACAGCAGATTTTTTTAAACACCAATGAAAATTTCCATGTGGTGGGGTTCGAAATGATGTCTGAGTACGTGATAACCGTTTGTTCGTCAACGTCCCTTCCTCCATGTATAGTTAAGAGCGCACCGAGCTTCTGGCGCTAATAGATTTTAGATATTCCTAAGCAGGATGAAACAGGACTAAAGCGGATAGGGGGGAAGCGTGGCGGCTATGGTTAGAATAGGCGGAACGCACCCTAATTTAGGTATTTCCTTCATATTATTCAAACAAATACACATTTCGAAAATGTAAAATATAAGCGTTATAGAAAAAATTTAGTTTTGTTATTATTCAAAATCTGATGATCTTCCGTGAAGTATTTACGCCGTACTGAGGGTTTATTTTGTTTTTCAGTGATTACTTTGGAATTTTTTTTATATCGAGTTTCCGTTTGCGCTTTTAAGAGCGAAAGAAACGATCGTAATTCCAAAATAATTGCATTCGCTTGATCTCTTGCTGCATCGTTATTACTTATCCTTTAGTTATGCAATTAATATGTAAGGTATTTAAGGATTTACTCTATACATTGTATACTTTAGAAACACGATTACTTTTAGTTTCCTCGATAGAAAAAAAAACCAAAGTATTCTCTAAAAAACAAAATAAATTCTAAGAACGGCGTAAATACAACACGGAAGGTCATCAGATTTTGAATAATAACAAAACTAATGCTTCCGATAACGCAAACATTTTACATTACTATAACTAAATGTTATGTTCTCATCTCGCGGCCCGACGACTAACACTCCTCTTTCCAGTCCTTGGACGCCACTCGGTCACAGCTTTAGCTAATAGTTCTTTTTATTTATAAAAGAGATTAAATCTCATGATTTATCTCTTTTTATTTTTCAGGTGAATTTTGTTAAATGGTTGTGGATTTATGAATACTTCGTCTCGTAATCTGTAAAAGATTTTTATTTAACATTCCAAAATGAAAGCCCCAAAGCGACATGGGCATCATGTGCTCATTCATTTAACATTGATAGAATTTTTGTCATAATAATTTCCCAAACGCGAGAAGTGAAGCCGTTTATTGGACAGCCGACCTGATTTAAAAAATGGAATAAACGTGCGTCAATCGTGGGTATCGCTCGCCGCTGGCAAAAATATGTATTTAAAACGGATTTTTTGTTACACCCGGTCGCGCTTCGAAAATCACGGATACTGCTGTTGGAAATAATGTATGTGGGTGCCGATACGAAGAGCTTAAATAATGCATACGATCATACGCAGGTATAATATTCCGTTGACATAAAATATATGCACTGAAAAATTGGTGATAGTAGTATGTCGTTTGTCGTTGTATGTCGTTTTACGTTCTGTAAAAAAGACTTGACGGAAGTTCGGAACAAATAATTAAAACATTTAGCTTGCAGCCAATCTCATGGGATCAGCTTCGCCATAAAAATCAAACAAGAAACATTTAAATTGTCGTCACGTTCACATAAATCTGATCGACTTTAGAGAGCTCAGGACTGAATCATTTCTAATTCTGCGCAATTTCCATTTTAAAGTACCGTGGGATGCTTCCGAATTTCCGTTAACCCCCAAAGTCCTTTGGCGTCAAGAACTTAATTATAACGGGTTGGTTGGGCGGTCTCCTTTACCAACCAGCACTTAACTCTTCGCGTGTGATATAAAAGGCGACCACACAACTTCGTAATAGTTCGCACTCTGAAACAGCGCGACCCCAAACAAGAGTAGTTTCAAACTTATATGGAATTTAAAGCTTCAGTAATGAATTGTGTTAATTTCTTCGAGTTTTGGGCGCTTGGAAATGGTTGTTTGATCTCTTTGTGGTGTCTGTGGTGACTAAACTAAGGACGTGCTTTAAACTGTATTAAAATGCCCTTTCCATTCATAAACCTTACTGGTTTTAGGTAAGTTGCTATTTTGTTAAAGTACGTTTTTATGAAAACTATTAAACGAAAAAAGGCGATTGAAGGGAATTCATGGCACTCCATTGCTCGTCATGTTCATAGTAAGAACCTACCTAATTCAGGAATGAGTATATACAATGGAACCCCTCGGCTTTATTACGACAGTATATAAAAATAAAGCAGTATAAACCAGCTCCTATAAACAGATTGAACCGGAAGGATCGAACTGAAGTACCTCTAATAAATCTTGATTTTCCCCTCAAAGATCTTAATTCAATTTATATAAAACGGATCCGACTTTAATCCGTTTGTTTGATTTCAGTGATCACGTGGTACATACGGATAACAGATTCTGAAATTCTTTTCTCTTTGTGAACAAGACAAATTACCACAAGCGGGGCTTTATTTTCGCGAGAGATTCTAGATGGGAATTGACTTTAACCGCGTTACGCGTGGCCTCGTAGGTGTGTATTTGTTTAGGTTTAATAAAGTGTGTTTCGTTAAGCTCTGAAAGGTTCCTGAAAGCTCTGAAAATACTCTCTCTTTCATAAACATACGTGAAAGATACAAATGTCACGTAGGTAAATAATTATTTTACCATTTATTATCGTCTCTTTAGACATTTAAGTGCTCGCAATATAATCTGTTATAAATACATATTTATGAATACCTAACCTATTTGTGAAAATGTATTCATAAGATTATAAAAAGGACCTAAACCGATATAAAAAGGCTGTGTTTGCAAGCAACACTAAATAAAATTAAAGAGCAGAAGTCGCCAGCGGTCGTTTTCACATTCGCGGTCCGACACTTACTTGTTTTCAATGCCTAGCCCAGATATAGTGGCATAAAATTTTATAGACTTGTGTAAACTCGGTCTTGTTCAAGTTGGAAAAGTGGTAATGGCACCGCGCGGGCTTTCAGTTCAGGGTTCCTCTCGCAGGAATACGAATTGAAAATGGAACAATATTTTCATGTAAATCTGCTTGATAGTTGAGATTATTCATTCTGTAATAAGTACTAATAAAATTCAACGATTATGATGTTTTAAGCAATTCTTGAGTATTATTTCCGCGTATTTAAAAGCAAAACACACCTTTAATGCTTAAAAAATTCAAGTTAATTTGTGTTTCTGCAAATTATTGGAACCAACCGCTTAGTTTTTTCAATAGACATACTACAAAGTGTTCGCTAACAAAGTTGTGTGGCTCACTAAGTTACCCGGCACCGCCTGCCAGCGCACGCCTGGACGGAACTTGAACGTTTCTTAACAGCTTCATTACCAACGGAAAACTTCTAACTCCTGAAAACCTGATGAAAACTAGCCAGCTGAGACTACGTCTAGCTCTCTCAGTAATTGAAATTACTCGGAATGACGCCATCTACAATATTGCGCAAGTTTTTGCTGACGGAATCTTCTACGGATATAACAATTAATATTACGAATACAATTTTATTCATAGCAGTACCTACGGGGAGTTATACGAATAAATTGTTCAGCTCTTTTATGGAGTGAAATATCTAGGGAGTCCTAGATAGTGTGGAAGCAATAAAATGTATTTTTTTTTGCTGTAGAATTGCAAACTTTTACATAAATTCACAAAATATAACATTTGCAGGAACCATTCGCAGAAAAACCTTGCTGAAAGTTCCACGTAGAGACAAAAAAAGGTTTTACGTAGGATTGAAATACATGGTATCGAATAAAGCGGTTACAGTTAGTAGGTAAAAAAAACCGTAACCAAAAATGAAAAGGTATCCTATTATCCGGCTGAACAACGAATGAAAATCGTAGCTATCAGGTGATCGTTTACGAACGCGTTCGGGCTGTGTACGTATTTGCGGTTTCTATGATTTGAAATACAATCCTGAGCACATAGTAATGTGCCATTTAGATTCAAACTGAAGTGGTTGTTTGGTACAGGAGGATTTATATCTGTAACTGGAATATTATTCATTGTTCCCACCTACGTAGGTACGAACCGCTAGAGGTAATGTGTAGGTAATCTATTTTAGTCAGAGTGGCAATGTTTAGTCTTAGTCAAATACATTTCGCAGGAAACAGAGAGAAAGGTCTGGTTGCTTACAGGAAATGAGGAAATATTCCTTATCGGTAGTCGATATTCTTTTGTTTGTTAGTTTTGGCTGTTTCTAACTAGATCGATTTGCTGTGTATTTAGAAGAAAAGTAGTTATAAAAAAGCTATCCATTAAGGATCCTTATATAAACGATTGCGTCACCAACGTCCAATCCAAAATATTATTCTACCTGATCTTGACGTAAACTCCAATTTCTTTTCATTTTGCATTCGTGAAGCATGTCTGTGAGAGCGAAGCGTCTCCGTGCCCGTCGCGTCATGCTCAACGCTTGGCATCCAGCCAGTCCTCATCAGGGACATGAGAGCTATCGAAATCTATCTACGAAGCACACCCTCCAATAATCCCTTACCTGTTGAATAATGGATGCTTCCACGTATTTATTCCTACTCTTAATCACAGAATAGAAGGTTGCAGAAGGTCGGATTCTTAAGACGAGTAAAACCAAGCTCATACACACGTAAAAGCGGTCGAGGACCTATACGTATCTCAAACTATCCCAAATGAATGGCAATCTAGGAATACGGAATCCATGCCAAGTAGTTTGCATTCCATTGTGCCATAACAACTGTTCTGTTTGGCGATAACATAGGTGTGTGTTACAATGACATAATTATAAACCATTTGCTTATATACCTTTGGGGATATATATGTACACACAGGGTGGAAAGGGACGTCACTCCGAAAATTCCCACATAGAATTGAGTCCTAGGCTTTTTTTTTTAAATTCTCTTTTTTCTATACAAAAGTGCTATAAGTACCTAAAATTGCCATGAAAAATATTACAGACCCTACACTAAGCCGTCAACCAAGCATTCTGTACATCATATTATGTAACTTTACGCAAAAAATATTGCTGGGAAACGACTTTTTTTTGGGTGAAAATCACGTTTTACGTAAAATTCAATGTACCGTACTCAAAACATTGTGCTGATGGATGGTTTGAATAGTACTTTAAACACCTCCACGACCCGGAGGTGTTTAAAGTAAACATCTTACATCAAAAACATGTTTTAAAAAAAACTTCTGGAAAAGTTGGAACTTTGACCCCCAATATCTCCGTAACTACATAGATGGTTCTCAGGTATGGTATGGAACAAAAAAATTACCGCAAAGACGAGGAGAACAAGTGCCTTTCAGCTTCGTTAAGGGTCTTTTTACACCATTTACATTAGGAATTATGTACTGATTACTTGGTATTCGTTTGTGCGTCATGTAGGATTCTACTTCGTATACTTGCGTATATTAATTAATGTTATTCCCGATGGTCAGGACGAAGTGATATTGTATCGACGAGGACGACGACCTGCTGACGGTGTGTGACCCGAGTCTTCGTAACAGAGATTTAACATCAAGCCTGTAAGACCTGCTGACGGTGTGTGACCCGAGTCTTCGTAACAGAGATTTAACATCAAGCCTGCAAGACCTGCTGACGGCGTGTGACCCGAGTATTCGTATCCTAGACATAACATCAAGCCTGTAAGACCTGCTGACGGTGTGTGATCCGAGTATTGGTCACATAGATATAACATCAAGCCTGTAAGACCTGCTGACGGTGTGTGACCCGAGTCTTCGTAACATAGATATAACATCAAGCCTGTAAGACCTGCTGACGGTGTGTGACCCGAGTCTTCGTAACATAGATATAATATCAAGCCTGTAAGACCTGCTGACGGTGTGTGACCCGAGCATTCGTAACATAGATTTAACATCAAGCCTGTAAGACCTGCTGACGGTGTGTGACCCGAGTCTTCGTAACATAGATATAACATCAAGCCTGTAATCTCCGGAGGGTTAGGCAGAAGTGTTTTTAATAATACTCCAGTCCCTTGATGGCAACAGGGGGCGAGCCTTGCCATCAAGCCGATCACAATCCAGGCTCCGTGACTGCTACTGAGGAATTCCCGATGGAAAAACTCAATAACACTTTGCTCGATCTAGAAATCAAACCCAGGCCCTCTTGCTCAGCAGTCGCTCTTGCAACCACTAGACTAACGAGACACGAGGTCGAGGCGAGGGAGTAGATTAGAGTAGAGTAGGGACTCCATTTTCCACACTTAGACTCTCAATCGGTCCGTTGTGCGTAGGTGTCCTGGCTAAGTTAGCCAGCCTAGCTCCGCCCAGAAACACAGAAGTTTCCTGGGAGTTACACAGGCTTCGCGGAGTGACCTCACCGCATTCCAGGACGACGTGGGTGGCTGATTCTTCGGCGTCAAAGTGGGCCCCTGCAGAGTGGGCTGTCCGTGGCGCCTATGTTAAAGAGATGTTTGTTTAGGGGGCACTGGCCCGTTATTGTCCCTCTTATTATTCTGAGGTTATTTCTACTTAGGCTGAGCAGTCGTTTTGTAAGTCGCGGATGTAGACTTGGCATCGCCATTTTTGACTGCCTGCAGTCTGTAGACCGTGACCATTTGTTGTTATGTTATGTTCAGTTGATCTCTGGCGAATCCATGTACGGAATTGTGAGAAAGGCAAGGGAAGGAGTGGGTACGGGCCTAGCACTGCCATCTCGCAACCTCTCTTAGCAAGTTCGTCTGCGGCGTCATTGCCTAGGGATCCACTGGATGGAGATTCTGTTGGACAGCGATATACTCTCCAGGGCGAGGTGACATTCAAATATTAATTTACTGTTAGTTTGTTTGTTTTCTAGGGCTTTAAGCACCGTTAGGCTACCAGAAACGAATCTGATAGCGTAGTTGTGAACCCCTAGACGCTTTACGGTTATTGCAGCTTGTGTTAGGGCGACACACTCGCATTAGAATATCGAACTGTGTTCGCCTAGTGGTAGGTGAAAGTTAATGTTGAGGTCTAGGAAGTGTATGCCAGCCCCTGAGCCGTTTTTAGTTTTAGAGCCATCTGTGTAGATGCGTACTTCATTAACTCCTGACTGATCCCTTAATTTCTCTGTTGTTTGTATGCTATAGTTTTTGATGGACATAGGTTTATTAGGTGTCCTATCACACGGGGCAGCGATGAGAGGTTGATACTCAATCACCCGGTCCAGGATGCCCGCGTGGGGACTGGTGTGGTTCTTGCCCCATATGCCCAAGTGCATAAGCCTGATAGCTGCTAGTGCTGCCTCCAGCTATAAAAACAATTCAAGGGGAGATAATTGTAGGGCTATCTCCATTGCCGCAGTTGGGGTTGTCCACATACAGCCCGTGATAGCGGAGCAGGCCAGCCTTTGGAACCGCTGAAGCCTAGAGACGGTGGTCGAGAATTCAGTTCTCGTCCACCAAACCAAGGCGCCATAAGTCAGTATTGGTCTGATCACCGTTGTGTAAAGCCACAGCGTGATCTTTGGAGACAGCCCCCAAGTTTTTCCTAACATTTTTTCGCATTGGTACAGTGCGATTGTGCTTTTGTTAAGTTTGTAGTCAAGATGCCTATTCCAGAGCAATTTGCTATCAAGAATCACTCCTAAGTACTTGACTTCTTCTCTAACTGTTAGATCGGTGTTGAATAGTTTAGGAAGTTTGTGAGGCCCAAGGGCTCTTTTGTTTGTAAACATTATTAGTTTTGTTTTGGTGGGGTTAACCGATAGTTCGTGTTTTGTACACCAATTCTCGATTATTTTGAAGGCTTTCCTCATGAGGTCACATAAGACACCTTCAAATTTCCCCGTGATTAGAATTGCTATGTCATCTGCATAACCCACCGAGTGCAGACTGCTAGCGTTGAGCTCTGTAATGAGCTTATTTACCACAGAAGTGGTGACAGCACCCCACCCTGTGGGCAGCCCCTACTAACGATGCCTCGTGTGGTGGTGTTGACAGTGAATTGAATAGCGCGGTATTTTAACATATTGTGCATCCATTGTATAAGCGTTGGCGCCACACCATGCACGACTAGTGCCTGGCTGATGCTGGCAAGTTCGTTTTGTCAAAAGCACCCTCTAAGTCTATGAAGGCGCCCAGTGTTGGGTTTTTGGTTTTTAGAGCGTTTCCTATGCGTGTGACCACGCAGTGGATTGCGAATTCAGTTGACTTGCCTTCGCAGTAGGCCTGTTGATGAGGATGTAAAGGTTTACGAGTAAGTAGCGAGATTTGATTCGTAATCCTTCTGTCTCCCAGCCTTTCTAGTGTCTTTAAGAATAACCAGGTGAGGCTAATCGGTCTGAAGGACTTGGGTTGAGTGTAATCGCTCTTACCTGGTTTTGGAATACAGATTATTTTTACTTCGCGCCATTTCAAGGGGATGTAACGGTGGGCCAGACAGGCACGGAATATCTTGACAAGGTATTCGGCTAGCGAGTCACCGCTCCATCTGAGCAGAGCTGGAAAAATACAATCCAACCCTGCTGCCTTGAAAGGTAGGAAGGTGTTGATTGCCCATATTATTTTGTCTTTGTCTATTACTTCTGAAGCCACCTCCAGCCAGCCAGTCTAGGTTGCTCGTAGCTCTTTTACTGTACGGTTCCCAACTCTGTTGGGTCGCAATCCGGCAGTCTGGGAAGTGGGTGGTGAGAAGTAATTCGCTAGTCTCCGCATCGTTAGTTGTGTAGGCATTGTCTGGTTTTTTGAGGCATTCTATTGAAAGGTCAGTCCCGGCGGCGAGACAAGTTTTGACCCTCATTGCCTGGTTGCTATTCTCAATGTTAGTACAGAAACGCCTCCAGCCATCTTTTCCTCTGAGGCGTATTAGTTTTTTATAGGTTTTACGGGTAGTTTTGTAACGGTCCCAGTCGCCTGGCGACCGTGTGTTCATGGCTCTGTTGAAGAGCCTTCGCAACCTGTTTCGGTGTCTTTCTAGTTCTGGACCCCACCAGAAAAGTCCTGGTCCAGAACTAGAAACTAGAACTGGGGGGTTCAGGTTTGGTCTGTGTTTCGAGGAATCCTCCTCGGTGGTGGCTTTGGTAGGTTGAAATTGATGGTGTATCGGATCCATCTGTGATCCGAACATGATAGTTCGGTGTACACGTGCCAGTCCTGGATAGAATTGAAGATACCTATAGTTGATAGAGTTAGGTCTATTACTGTTTGTGATCGTGCGTTAATGAAATTTGGTTCTGAACCTTTGTTGAGTAATACAAGATTATTGCTAAAAATAAAGTCGAGCATTGTCGAGGCGAGGGCACGTGTGCGTCAATTTTTGTTCGTTGTTTGAAACTAACCTTCTGTATCTATTTGTGTCTCCTCTGCCTCTGTCCCCGGAGTCCAGTTTACCTACTCCTTATTTGAATCGCATTTAATGATGTTTACTACAATGGTCCGTCGGGTCCAAGTTGCTCGTGATTGTCAAATATTGAAATTGATTGGAATTGTTATTTAGAGGACCTTTGGGTCCGTCGTTTTGTAGTAAATTGTTATGAGGGAATGTGTTTTAATAATCCTACTACTATTATAAATGCGAAAGTTTGTGAGGATGGATATGTTTGTCAGTTACTCTTTCACGCAAAAACTACACAACGGATCCGAATGAACTTTGGCAAACATATAGTTTATAACCTGGATTATCACATCGGATACTTTTTATCCCGATAGTATGATTCCATGGAACAATTACCGAACTCTAAGGGCGAAGCCGCGAGAGAAACTTCGTAAATTATTTGATTTTGTCCATATTTTATCTCCTTTATGGTTGAAGTACCAAAGCGTGCACGATTTTAAAGGTGTGGTCAAACCTCTATGGATAGACCAAACTTCGGACACTAACATTTGGCAGATAAAGAAATACCTAGTATATGAATACATAATAAATATTATAGATCTGTATCGGTTTGTTTGTGCCTTCAAAAGGTATTAATGTTCAATAACTTGAAACATGTTTATGGATGCTCGTTATTGAAAATGCCAGCTATATAAATCACAGGAATTTCTATAAAGAAAGACGCAGATGTTGATACCCGTAAGGCAACTACCCAGGATTTACAGGCTAAGTTGAGAACGGCCCTTGATGAACTTCAGGATGCAAACAGCAAATGCCAACAGCTGTTATTGGATAGAGAGGAACATGAGGTTGAAATCGAGAAGGTCGTTCACAAAAACACAAGCCTGAAACGGGAGCTAGTGGACCTGCACCAACAATACATGGATGTTGTTGATGAACGGGACAAACTGCGGGTGGTCACAGATGGTTTCAACGACTGCAGTAACCATTATGAAACGGCTTTATGTAAGGTTAGGGACTTAGAAGTTGAACTGATTCATGCCAACAAACAAATTATTGAGTTTCAGAAAGAAAGAGAATGTACTCAGGTTAGGGAAACAGATCACCTATATAATCAATTATTAAATTCCAATTGCAACCCACATTCATTAATAACAATAGATCTTACTGAAGATTCTATTCTGAGATATAATTGTAGCAGTTATAAAGTAAGTCAAAATAAAATAAAGAAATATGCAAAACTAAATAGAATTATAAAAAAATGCAATAAATTTAAAAAACAACAAAAACATAGTTCCAAAAATATTCAACTAAGAAAAGAACGTGTTTTACTCATAAAAAAGTTGGATAACTATCAAATTAAATTAGAAGATAGTAAGAAGTTTTATGAAATAGACACTCAAAACTTACAGACTGAAATTCAAGTTTTAGAGCGTCAACTAAAATCATGTTATTCTATGTATGTGAATTCCCAAAAACAAATTAAGGAACATATCCTTGCTGCAAACGAGTTAGTTAATAGGAGTAATAGTAATGCAGACTGTGTAGACATGATTACCTTTAACAACACTCAATGTATATCACAAAGTGAAACCAGCCCGGACACTCTCCTACCTGTAATGGAGGACCCAACCCAGTTGGGCAGTGTTCTGGACTGTATACCCATTCAAAATTCACCAGGTTTTGTACAAGGTTCATCACAGGTAGGACAATTAGATAGTAGTTCTTCCCCTTGTTGTAATACACACTGTTGCTGCTCAATTATGTTTTCAGATGGTTTAGGAAAAGGGTTAGGAAAGTTAATTAGTAATAATCTGAGTCATTCTTCTCTAAACTATTGTACACCACAGGCTTCTTACAACCAGATAATAACATCCATAACTCGGAAGGAATTTGATCCTAATACCATTATAACTGTATTTGTAGGTAACAGTTCTAACGTTAAACTTGATGATATCACTGACAATGTCACTCAACTGTTAAAACTAAATTGTAAGAGAATAATTCTGTGCTCCTTTCCGTATTTTGAGAAGATTTCAAGCCGACGAAATCATTTTATCCACAAACTTAACGATCGCCTACATTTGTTGGTTAGTCATTTTAGTGACAGGTTGACATTTTTCGACACCAACAGTTTCGTTCAGAAATTGAAGTCAACTAGGAATGATGCGTACCTGCCTATTAGTTTTAGACGTCAAATAGCAAGGCTATTAGCTTTTAATATAAACTCAGACATAAGTGGTATGTCGCAGTTTTTTGTAAATAGGTCTACGGAAATTAGTAATTATACTAATTGTAATTATACAAATATTAGCTTAGATTTAAACTAGTCACTACGACAATAGAAGGTACGAGTGACAATTTCGTTAAACATATCGACTCTAAGGTATCTTCTAGCTCTCAATTAATAAATTGTCAAAAAGGGGTTGAGCTGAATTCCTTTACATTATTTCATCAGAATATTCAGGGTTTTTCTTCCAAACAATTAGAAATTGAACTATTTTTAGAAAAAACCAAGTTTGATATCATCTGTATGTCTGAACATTGGATGAAAGATTATGAAATGCAAATTAATTTTGAGAATTATAGTGTGGGCAGTTGCTTTAATCGGAAATCTAAGATGCGTGGGGGTTCATTAATCTTAGTTAAAAATTGTATTAAATTTAAGCCTCGTAATGAAATTGTCGAGCTATCGGTTGAACATAGCATCGAATTGTCTTGTGTTGAGCTAGATAAGCATGTAATAGTGTGCGTTTACAGACCCCCTAATTACCTGAACTACTCTAACTTTGAGTCAGTAATGGAAGATGCTCTAGCAAAGCTTGTAACTCGTAATAAACTAATAATTATCTGTGGTGACTTTAATGTTAATATCTTAGAGAATAATGTAAACAGCAGTAGATTTTTAAGTCTCTTTAAATCATTTAATTTGTCAAATGTTTTTTCAGAACCAACCCGAATTACTACAAATACTGCTACATGTATTGATAATGTTTTTTGTTGCTGCGACTACATAAATAAATCCATTGTAAATTACCTTCCTTCAGATCACAGCGGACAGACTGTTGCTTTCGCGTCCAAGATACAATTGCAAAGAACTCAGATTCTAATTAGACAAATAGCACCCAGCAATTTAGAAAAGTTTAATAATAATTTAATGAGCAAACTAAATATACCAGGCCATATTAGAAACAATGTAAATGAATTGTATGAAGAATTCTTTTCGGTAGTGCACGCCGAGTTCAATAATACTTTAAAAAAGAAAACAAAAACTATTGGCCCAAGGTTTATTTTTAGTGACTGGGCAACACAGGGTATTAGGAAAAGTAGGGAACGTTTGTTTGAGCTGTACGGCCTTAAGCCTTATAATAAAACAGAAACTTTTAGTAAATATGTTGCTACTTACTCGAAAATTTTTAAAAACTCTTGCAAGTTAGCTAAATCCCTCTTTATAAGCAACAAGATTAAATCAGCTGACAACAAAATTAAGACAGTTTGGAAAATTATCAACAGTGAAACAAATAGAAGTAAAAAACAAAGTAATGACATAACATTAGAGACCTCACGTGGCCTCGTGAACTCTAATAATGAAGTTGCTCAAGAATTCGTTAATTTCTTTACCAGTATCCCACTTAAAACTACAGAAACCTTAAATTCCTCTCCCTTGCTCTCTATTGATTTATTGAAAGCGAACGTTCCAGCCTGTTCAAATGAATTTAAATTTCAGCATATAAACCCCATAACAATCATAAAAGCTTTTAAGCAAATCAAGATTAAATTAACCGAAGATCTATGGGGTATGTCTATCAAAGCTTGTACCTCAATTACTGAGACTGTAGCACCGTATTTAGCCTTGATATTTAATTTGTGCGTGGATCAAGGGGTCTTCCCGGATCTAATGAAATTCAGTAAAGTAATACCCCTTTTTAAATCCGGGGACAGTAAAGATACCAATAACTATAGGCCCGTATCCGTGTTGCCGGTTTTCAGCAAGGTGTTTGAAAAGATAATGCTCAATCAAATGCTTTACCATTTTAACACCAATAAAATCTTACACGAGCAACAGTACGGTTTCACCAAAGGACGTTGTACGACTGACGCCGGTGTCACTTTATTAAAACACATATTTACTGCGTGGGAAGAGGCACAAGATGCCATAGGAATCTTCTGTGACCTTTCGAAGGCATTTGATTGCGTAAATCACGAAACCCTGATCTTGAAACTTGAGCATTACGGTTTAGGTAAACTTGCGCTCAGTTTAGTAAAATCGTATTTGAATGATAGACAGCAGCATGTACAAGTAAATGGCGTAAATTCAATGGGTTTAAAAGTAAAAATGGGTGTACCACAAGGTTCGATATTGGGTCCCTTCCTCTTTTTGGTGTACATAAATGACCTACCCAATTTATTTGACAACTACCCGCAATTGGTGTTGTTTGCAGACGATACTTCTTTAATATTTAGGATAAACAGACGTGCCACAAATCTGGACGACGTAAATAACGCCCTACTGCAGGTTCATAATTGGTTTACCGCTAATAATTTAGTTCTAAATGGGAAAAAAACAAAGTGCATTAGATTTGCTTTACCAAATGTCAAAAGTCGTGATTGTGACGTAGTATTGAATCAAGAGAAACTAGAATTTGTCGATAAAACGGTTTTCTTGGGAATCACGCTCGACTCAAGGCTACAATGGGGTCCTCATTTAACATCTCTTGCAGGACGGCTGAGCTCAGCAGCGTATGCTGTTAGGAAAATCCGTCAATTTACTGATGTTGATACGGCGAGGCTAGTCTATTTTAGTTATTTTCATAGTATTATGTCATACGGTATTTTACTATGGGGACGCGCTGCAGACATCGAGTCTATATTTATTCTGCAGAAAAGGGCTATCAGAGCCATTTATGAATTACGTAGACGCGATTCTCTAAGAGAACTGTTTAAGGAAATTAATATCATGACAGTACCTTGTCAATACATCTATGAAAATATCATGTATGTTAGGAAAAATCTGCATTTATTCAGTAAAAGAGGTGACAGACACCACTATACTACTAGAAATAGGGACCAACTAGTTCAGCCAGGTTTCAGGCTTGCTAAAGTAGATTCATCTTTCATGGGGTACTGTTTAAAATGTTACAATAAAATACCTCCCCACATTCTACAACTGAATGAGACGAAATTTAAATCTTGTATAAAACGCACACTATGTAGGCAAGCATATTATAAGTTGGTGGATTACATTGACGATAAAAATGCTTGGCTCAATGCTGGTCCTGCTCCACAACCATAGGGGAAAACTAATTGGGCAAATTATTGTGCTAGCTGCAGAAGATTGTAAAAGTATCTTTGCTTTGTATAGATTCCATCTCCTAGTATTGTATAATTGCATAGCACATGTGAGGACCATGTATTTTTAAGCTACCATTTGCATTTAGTTATCTTTCATTGACTTGAATATGCCTTGGTGGCTGAGAGAAAGTCATGCTCACTCAAATGTCTCGCTGATGGTGGCGGGTGTGTCGGGTCATTTAGTTCCCTTCAATATGGTTGAGTTGAATGGCGCCGATACACGCGTCTTGTTCGTGATCGGGCGCTGTCAGTTGGGACTGGTCATCTCTTAGCTGCCACGGTTCATTTTAATTACTTTATTTTTAATTTGTTGATCTAATGTTTTACTCTGGACGCTCATAATGTGCACGTCTTCCTACATCGTTCTCACATATATCTATAATCTCAACATGAATGATGTAACCAAGATTTTGTAACAATATTTTGATTTAAAAGAGTGTCCATGGAGTTTCTTGCCCGTTCTTCTCCATAGAGATCTACGCTAGGGAATGGGCAACTACAGTACTTTCTCAAGTTATTATGTCTTGTGTCTGGGACTGTAGCTTTGTTTTGTTTTTTTTGTATTTTTGACTTTCAAAAGTGCCATAATGGTCTAATTGAAATAAATGCTTTGAGTTTGAGTTTGACCCAATATCTCTGTATTACACATGAGTGAGATACAGAAACATAAAATCAAGTCTCCTTGGTGATATCTTGTTAGAATCAGTACACCTGGATATTATCCTGTTCCCTCGGTCTCGGTGGGGTAAGCTGTTTTATGTGCGAATGGTCACAGACTGATAACGTTTAGCTGCAAACTCGATTCGCTTATTTTTAGTTTCCTAAACTTGTAGTGTCAGGGAAATTGCTTTAAACTGTACAAAATACGGGAGATAACAGTTCCAGTAATATTCATGACTGGCTCTTGCCTGCGAGCTTCGTCTGCGTCAAATTAATATAAAAATATTACTTCCCTATTTGAATCGGATTTTGCTAACAATAATTTTAAGGGGTTAATTTTTTTTGCACGGAACCCTACCTAATTCTTTTTCGAACATAAAAGTACGTTATCTGCCAGTAAAAATCCCGTCAAAATGGGTTCAGCCGTTTCAGAGATAAGCCGGAACAAACATACAGATAGACAAAAATTATTATTAAGTTTTTTTTTGTTATAAGTACCTCATATACCTACTTTCATATACATTCAGTAAAAATTTCAAAAAAAAAATAAAAAAATTCAGCTGCAAATTACAAACAGATACTTAATTGTATTTACTTGTATAGATTATAATTATAAGTGATATTTATTTATATTTATAATTACTTTTCCAAAAGTATTTTGTATCTTACTATGAAGTTCTGAAGTTAAAATGGATTAGATTGATGACAAGGATTATGAACAGAGAAGAAAGAATAATGTCCGAAGACAGATATAAGACTCGACTGAATTTAAAAGGAATGAGTTAAATGGAAAACGTTTTATACTCGAAGTTAATAAATTCTAAACTTTGAGATGAAATTGCAAAAGTGAATTAGCATCACTTGAAAGTAGAAAAGGATGACTCTTCCAAAATATAATTCAAAGCAGACTGCATGTTAAATTCTCACAATAATATCTGAATGTTACCTTATAATTTGTTAAATTTGCTATTTACAAACGTCAAAATACACCGATTAACTACTAACCGGGACTTTAAACAACCTCTCCCACCTCGGTTAGAGAAAACAGTTGATTAGCGTGTTTAATCGGTTGATTTGCTTTGGTGAACATGAAAATGTGTTATAAACAGCTGTTTTTAGATAATCAGACGGTTATCTTTTCGGTGAACATGGCCCTAAAGTCAATATATTTTGAAGAACCATTCTCGTTTTTCGCTTTCTCAATTTAATAGTAAAAAACTGAACGTATTTGGTTTTAGATTCTTGTCCTGCGACCGATTGAGATGTAACATGCGTGAGCTGGTTAAAGAATGTTCAGCCTTTATTTTTATTAGTCTTTTACGGTTCTAAGAATTGATCTCGATAAGTTATTATAGGGTACTTGTCGAATATTTTGTCAAAATTAATGTATTTTACTTTCATTATACATATTATCTTTGCGACTACTTTTTGTATATTCTGTCTGTAGACTAAAAAGGGGCACAACAGAACTAGACTTTGTCTCCGGTGTCGCGCAGACAGCGTGTCGTGAAGCTGGTGCTCAAGTAAACGTGACAACTCTAACAACTCTTGAGTATGAATACGTAAGCGTTCATTACACGCATACACATTTGCATCTCGGCCGTACGTAACTCGACTCAACTCAATTTCCTAGCACTCAAACGGTTTCCCGGTCGCTGGGAGCGAGGATCGGGGGCATTACTCATTTCCGTATCATAAAGCACTTGTGCTATGCAAATTTGTTTACGCTTTACAGCACTCCGCATATAAGGTAATAACACTCGTATAATTGCTGTCGACTGTGAAGAGTCCCTACGTAATTATAAATAAAATTAATTTTCAATGCAGCTACGTGAAATATCGCGTCGCGTTCGTGAAACAAGCGACAAAAGTATGGGCTCGTAATGGAGGGCGCGCGGCGGCGGCGCGCGGCGTCTCCATTTCAGAAATTCGAAATGTTTGATACAATAACATTGGAGTTTGGAGTTATTTATAGATAGAGAAACCTTATATTTTTCGGGAAAGGAAATACTCAGAAAAACCCAATTAGGAAATTGTATGACAGACAAAGGAATCATTGAGGCTATTCTTAAGGAAAATATAAGTGTTTGCGAGTAAAAATAACAAATGAAAACAGTGATTTTACAGCTATGCTATACCAGTTGATGCAAACAGTTGAAACTGAGGTTACCTTGCAATTTGTAGAAATGTAACAAAACCTTAAAATAAAAACTATTGTGTGTCTAAAAATATTCAGTAAGTAATTTTCAAGGAGTCTTGCCTAACACCTGACAGGATGGTACTGCACTGGTAATTACCTCGATTATAATGGACTTTGATTTACTGCGAACAAATTAAATTGTCCAGAAGATTGTTTAAATTCGGTCGTGTCGTCGAGCCCATCTGTCAAAGCATTTTGTCGGAATAATAGAGAGTATTACAGAGTGATTTAGGAACATCTGTCATTTCCGAACGGTTCAGTATTCCTGTACATTTTTTTCAGGCTTAAATGGATTTTATTGATCATTAATCGTTTCAGTCAACGGGGACGTCCATTACGGGTGAGGTTCAGTACTGGGATGAAGTGCTATCGAAAAGATCTGGTTTGGTTTTTTAGAAGGTAGTTTCCAAGTACTCCTATTAGCATCTACTAGGTCGAATGAATTGGGATATTGTGGCTGGAGGGTTTTGCAACTCAATGAAGCCTCCCGAAACAATCAATTTGCGAGAGGTCAGTTTGTGGGTTGTCATCTCTTACAAATGGAGTCCGTTTGTATGTTGGAGATTGCAGGGTGGTAAAACATTTGGTTCGAATTGTCATTACTTTAAGTACACTGTGCTATGTTTTTGGCTTCGCTCGTGTTGAGGTCGAAAATTGTCCTCCTGGACCGTACGATAAAAAGTTTGTCCTAATCCATGTCATGGTCCACCTGTGTGCTAGTCTATTTTATCGGAATCTGTTCAGCATTTTAGTCGTAAAAAGGTAACAGACTGACTGACATTATGGTTGGAGTATGGGTTTATAACAAGCAGAGCCCAGTAACTAGATTAAACGGAGTCCATCATTTAACTCAACTTGTAGCCAAGTTTTGGGTTGACAATGATTGGTATCGACTCGCTAAGAGTTAGAAGTGTAATTAATACAAACGTCACTTTGTCAAGGGATGCTGGGTGAGCGGTGCCGACTTACCCTGCGTTAGTATTGGAATGAATGAATCGAGAGTATTCGAAAGGGTAGTGTTATCGAAGACTTTTACATCTTCTTTCAATAAAAAAAACTGCCCTTATGACGAACCATTTGTGTCCGATTTCACTATGACTGGTCGCTACCTACATCAATGCCTACATAAAACCGCGTTGCTGGATTTTCAAAGCCAGGCGGCAAAAGTAACAAATCCAATAGCAAGTTTTATTTTAGCATTAATAACGGTGCCGCCAATAGTAAGCCGGTGCCAACTCGTTGAAAAAGGGTCGAGTTCTGTGGTAAGACTCTTTTCTATTTTTTTGCAGTGAGTTAGGGGCCTAAAAATTATAAACTGATAGATATACGTAACTATCTCTTTTCTTTGTGAATGTGACTGCTGACCGTGGCCACCCCACGTTACAAAGCGACAGTACCCGTTTCAGTCCTCAGTCCTGGCAACACTGTAATAGATTTCCTAGAGAAGCCCGGAGTCTGTATTAATGCCCTGTTAATGGCAAAATTACTTGGAATTGAAGATATAATCTCTGCTGCTCATCCTTTCGAGGAATACAGTCTTGTTGTTTTTGTATAGCAGGACCATTGGAAAAATGTTTTTTGTTTGCAAAAATCCAGGTTTAAAACTTGTTCAAGAAAGATTTTCGTTATAATATGAGCTGAATATTCGGAGTTTTACAGACAATAGCTTTTCTTAGGTAAATCGCGAACAACGGGGACGAGTTTAGTATGACCGCTGTTTGGCTGACATGAACGTTAATTTTATTGAACCATGGCGGCCAACCAGTTAAAAAAATAAATAAATTGTCTCATAAATTAGCTAATCAGTTTCCAATTGTCCTAAACTGAATAGGTTTTTTGCAATAATCATATATACCTTTCACAAAAAAAAAAGATTTTTCCAATAGGGGTATGCATGTATTTTTTTCTTCACTCTAATCAATAAAGTACTATACTATCAACCCAGGAAAAAAGTTAAGTTCAACGACTGCTTGTCGCTCAAAAAATATTAAACTTCTACAATTTCCTACGACAGTTCAAACGTCCGTGACTGTCGCGGCCATAGCTATGACATTGGCGTTTGACGTCATTTCCCTCTATCTGCCTTGTTACCTGTAGCCCTTAATATAATAATTTTACTTAATGAATGTGCTCAAGCAAATATTGCAATAATAATATTCTATTATCATCTTTGTGAAACTTTAAGTAGTTTTCAAATAAAAGTGGTTCTTTGTCACATAGTGTTTGACGTCACTACTGGCGACGATGCGTTTTGAATTTGCGTTCCGTTTCACCAAAAACACGCTACATAAAATATAAAATTGTAAAATAAGTGTTGTATTATAAAGTTAAACAAGTGTCCCACAATGTTTATTATATGGGCCAATACAAGGTATTTTTTAGTAATAAAAAAGTTTTGAATTTTTCGCATATTCCCCATTATTCTGCGACATGAATAACACAATAAAACTCTATATACGGACTCCCGTATATAGAGTTTTATTGTGTTGTTCATGTACCTACTAGTCAGTAGGTATAAGAACCTATTATTAGACCCGAACTATTCCAATAGGCTTGTGTCCTGAAAAAATCTAATTAGTCCGTCAGTTAGATTTTCAAAAAATTTTTGACACGTATTTTTGCTTTTGTTCCGTAAACCAAAATTGACAAAGATCCGACGTTTTTTAAAATTCTCAATACGTCACGCCGTGCTATAATTTTTAGTGCGTTGTGACGTCACGAGCCCCCACTCTCGAGTTTTGATGCGTTTTATCTTTGTCAATATTCATTGATTTACAAAAACAAAAAATACGTGTCCATTATTTTCCAATACTCTAACTGACGGACTAAATAGATTTATACAATTTATTGATGGTGGAAACTAGCCTATTATACATTGTAATGGCTCCACGTTATTCGCTCAGTGTTACGTCTGGTCTAGCCAATCAATCAGGCTTATCCATAATTCATATCTTCTATTCTTCTTTCGTTCTATTTGGGTCATTGCGCAATACACTACTAATGGAACAAGATTGTCTTCATATTGTACTGTTTAGACGATTCACGCCTATTCTTTTTAGAATTTCGTGAACTGTTTTTCAGTTAGTAGTTATCGTTAAGGAGGTCGTGGCTAAATAATAACAGCCATTCGGGTCGATCTTAAGTGTAAGCAATTACAGTTTAAATAATAATATTTCAATATGAATGGTGCTTAATTTGACTAGTAACACTAAGTAATTGAGTACAATAAAACTTAATAAATTGATTAAATATTATTTATGATGAAATACTTATAAATAAACGTAAATTCATTTTAAAAACATTTTAATTATATGTTTAGCAAATATATCCGAGTAAGGATTAACTTCGTGCTTCTATTGGCTAAACATGGCGCGCTTTCCCTCTCTTTGGTATCGTAGACACAGAGCTGTCAAGTAATTCGAATACTGGTAGTGGAGACAGTATTCTTGTAACCGTCGAGCTGTACTTAACTGAAAAAATAAAGTGTTTATTGAAGTCTCAGTGTCTTTTCTTTCAGTTCAGAAGTGGGATTAATTCACGTAAGTGTTATTTGTCGTTTATTCTATCGCTATATTTCTATATTCTATTGCTAATAATGTGTGACTATGCGAAAATAAAATAGTACTTACGTTATAACGTTGTGCTTATTGATGGTTAGATTTCATAACTCAATGTTAAAAACGTATTTATTGATGCTGTATCACGAATACATGAAGTATTGTTGTTGTGAAAGTTGTGATTACAAGTTTAAAGTTGCTTGCCAAGCTAGGAATAACAGATAATTTTACTAAAATTACGACCATGCCTCGAACAGGTTTAGTTTATTGCGATTTCGGTGTCAACGGTCGTTGTAATTTGAAATATAGGTACACTATATCCCCATTTTCCGGTTTATGTTTTATATTGAAGAATAAAACAATACCTTCATGATCAGTAGTGGTGCAAATGCATATTCCATCCATGAGTTGCTGTAACCTTTTCCTTTTAAAAGTGTGTAGATGTGGTAAGCGGATTGAAGAACTATTGTGTCCGTATACTATTTCTGTTGATCAGGTCTACACAAATGGACAGCAATGGTGATAAAAGTTTGGTTCAACCGACGCGGTCCCAATCAGCAGTGTTGGGCAGGCAGAGCCGCAATCGGTGCCGGGACCCGGGCCGCACCCAGTGCGGCAGGCCGAGCAGCGGTCACAGCCGCAGGCAGAGCTACAGGCGCAGCCGAAATCACAGTCGCAGTTGTGTGCGGAGTCCTGATCATCGAATGCGACGCCTCGAGACGCCGCCACTGGGGCGGAATGCTACACATCGGAGCCGCAGCCCAACCAGGGTTCAGCAGGAGGAGCAGCTCAGCGAAAACGGCAGATCACGGTCAAGACGCAGCAGGAGCAACATCCGAAATTACCGGCGATCCGGGGATCCACGTCGTCACCGAGACACCCGTTCGCCGAGCAAAAGTACCAGCGCACTTGAGTCATTTCCTGACATGTTCTCTAAACTTACCGATGTTCTTGATAAAATTTCGAGTAGGGGTAGTGAGCGAATAAGTAACTTTAATGTCGTTCCTGAGTTTGATCCATCTTCAAAAAATCAGAACATAAATAATTGGATACACAAAGTTAATGAAATAGGAAACATATACAGTTGGACAGACCGACAAATCATACATAATGCGATACCTAAACTTACTGGCAATGCGAAGCGGTGGTATGAGGGTCTTGCAACCGTTAATTATAGTTGGGTTGAGTGGCAAGAGAAGCTTAAAGCAGCTTTTCCGTCTGATGAAAATTATGGGCAAATGCTTTCAGATATGTTGGACAAGAGGGCAAAGTTTGGGGAATCTTTAGAGGATTACTATTATGATAAAATTGCATTACTCAATAGGTGCGAAATTAAGGGCAAAAGGGCAGTAGAATGCGTAATCTTTGGCATAGATGATAGGGCCATTAGAATAGGAGCGGAAGCAGCTCAATTTGACAACCCCGACAAACTTTTGGCATACCTACGAAATGCAAAAAGCATAGGTACTAAAAGGAGCGATAATGTGCAAAGAACTTCAAATAAGAAATTTCCAACCAATGATAAACAACCTGGTAATAATAGATCAATAAGGTGCTATAATTGCAAATAAGAGGGTCATGCTATTAGTAAATGTACTAAACCCATAAAAAAATGTACAATCTGTTCAAAAATTGGTCACGAGTCTAATGATTGTTATCGAAAGAAGGAAGACGCGAAAGCCATCTTAGAAGTTTCAATTACCAAGCCTAAACCTAACGATAAATATGTACAAACCGTTTTGATCAACGGCCATGAAAAAGTTGGCTATTTAGATTCAGGTAGCGAATGTACGCTCATTAGAAAGACAGATGCTGTTGAAGTGTTTGGAACATGGGATAGAACTTACTCAGTGGCAATGACGGGATTCGGTGGCGCGGTAGTTCATGCGATAGGTCGATGTTCAGTAGTTCTGGAAATTCAAGGCGTTATTGTCCAACTAGATGTTATTGTAGTACCGGACAATTTTTGAAATACCCATTGTTGGTCGGCTAGTCATTTACCGATGCGTTGGGGGTAAACACATTAAAAACTAATAATGAATTGATAATTTCACGTGAATTTCCAGACACTAAAAGCACGGTTAAACTATTTTTAAAAGAGTCTTGCTCTATTCTCCCCGGATGTTCCTATGTAGAAGTTCACTCTTCTCAAAACTTAACGGGTGCCATATTAGTATACGGTAGTTATAGACCCATCCCTAATTTTGAACATAATATAGAAGAGGGGGTCTACTCAATTGAAAATGGTGAAGGCGTGTTATTAGTCGATAATATTTCTCCAAACGCAATAACTTTTAATAAAGACCAGCTTATAGCCAGAGGACAATATTTGCAGATAAAGATTATAAATTGTCCCTCTGTAAATAAAATTGATATTGTCAGTCCTTTAGAACCTTTTAGTTTAAATGACTTGTCTTTAGATGATAGCTTAAATCACATTTAGAAAGTGCAACTGTTAGATGTTATAAATCGTTACCGAACTTGTTTTGCTACAAAATTAACTGAGTTAGGCTGTACCAATGTAGAGACAATGAATATTGATTTGGTGGACCCCCAACCTGTGGTTTACAGGCCTTATAGATTGTCTCACACAGAAAAACAAGAGGTTAGGGGTATGACCGATGAATTAATACAATGTGGCATTATAAGAGAATCTTGCTCTCCGTTTGCGAGTCCAATAATTCTAGTAAAAAAAAAGAACGGTGAGAAACGCCTTTTCGTTGATTACAGAGCTTTAAATCGGAAGACTGTAAAACAACACTACCCTTTGCCTAGGATTGAGGATCAGATGGATAGGTTAACGGGGTATAAGCTATATACAACTTTAGACCTTGCGTCAGGTTATTACCAAATAGAATTGGCTGAACGAGATAAACAAAAAACTGCTTTTGTAACCCCAGAGGGTCAATTCGAGTTTAATAGGATGCCTTTTGGTCTAACAAATGCACCAGCAGTGTTTCAAAGAACTATTAATAAAGTTCTTGATAACCTAAGATTTGACACAGTTGTCGTGTACATGGATGACGTTCTAGTACCGTCGGTTTCATTTGATGACGGTCTCAAAAAATTAGAATCGGTATTTGAGAAAATTAGAAATGCAGGGCTTACTTTAAAACTCTCGAAATGCAACTTCTTCCATTCAAAAATCGAATTTCTTGGTTTTGAAGTTTCGGGGGTTGGTATTAAACCGGGAAAGTGCAAAATAGATGCAGTTGATAAGTTTCCTACACCTAAAGATGTCCACAATGTTAGACAGTTCTTGGGCTTAGCTAGTTTTTTTAGGCGCTTTATTAAAAACTTCGCGATAATAGCTCGACCATTGACACAATTGCTTAGAAAGAATGTCAGTTGGACTTGGGGAAAAGAAGAAGAGACTGCATTCGCTCAGTTAAAAGCAAAATTAGTATCCCGACCAATTCTAACATTGTTCAATCCAAATGCTGCTACTGAGTTGCATACGGATGCCAGTAAACATGGTGTAGGTGGTATGCTTTTACAGAAACAAGATGACCAAGCTATGAAACCAGTCGCTTACTTTAGTAGGCGTACTTCACCAGAAGAGCAACACTTTTCATCATACGAGTTGGAAACTCTGGCTGTTGTAAATAGCTTGACTAAATTTCGATGTTACTTAATAGGCTTAAAATTTGTTATTCCAAAAGGTGTCAGATGGCAAGTTTTACGTGCTTGTCATGATGACATAGGTCATTTTTCTTATGAAAAGACCGTAGACAAAATTAGAACAAATTACTGGTTCCCAAAATTAAACAAATTTGTCAAAAAATATTGTCAAGCGTGTATTCAATGCGCTCACGGAAAAATACCGGCTGGAAAGAGGTCCGGGTTCTTGCATCCAATACCAAAGGTATCTGAACCTTTCCATACCTTACATGCGGACCATCTCGGCCCTTTTAATGAGAGTAAGAGGAAAAATAAATATATATTAGCTGTTATTGACGCGTTTACGAAATTTATTATCCTAAAACCTGTTAAAAATACGAAAACTCGCACAACTATATCAGTTTTTAAAGAATATTTCAGTTTGTTCGGTGTACCTTCACGAATAATAACAGACAGGGGCACTACTTTTACCAGCTCAAAATTTAAAAAGTTTTTGTCAGAAAAAAGCGTAAAACATGTTTTAAATGCTGTCGCTACTCCTCGCGCAAATGGTCAGGTAGAGCGTTATAATAGGACGGTATTAGACTCATTAACAGCCATGACCTTCGGAAAAGATGAGAGACTATGGGATGAGTACTTACTACAAGTGCAATGGGGCTTAAACAATACAACCAATAAAGCAGTAGGTAAAACCCCAGCTCAATTATTATTTGGGTTGCGATTAACTGGGTTGACTGAGAGTGGGCTGGCTTTACCGGTTCAGGAACATGATGATACTAATATTATAAGTAATATTCAAGATGTAAGAAACGAAGCATTAGATAAAATTGTACGTACTCAAGAAAAACAAAAGCAATTTTTTGATAAAGCCAGAATTCCCCCTCGTCAGTTTGAAGTTGGACAGCTAGTTAGGGTGGAAAGAGAAGTATGCCAGAAAGGGAAAAGTAAGAAATTAGTTCCAAAATGTCTAGGTCCTTATCGCGTTAGCAAAGTCCTACAGAATGACAGGTATGAAGTAGAGGATACGCCTATCACTAAAAAGAAAGGTAAACAAAAGTATGTAGGAATCTTTTCGGTCGATAAAATGTACCCTTGGCTTGTGTATCAAGCGGTGGATGAGAGTAATGATGACGACAATAATGATTCTGACATGGATACAGATCAATAAATTGTGAATGTATTGCATTGATGTATGGTATGGTTACCTTATGATCCAAAATGGTTTGGTTTAGAGATTCGCACAGAAGAATTCTTATTTGTTATTAATAGTTCTCAGCTTAGCTTAGCTTAGTTTAGCTTAGATAGTATGGTTGTAAAAGATAAACACTTGTAACAGTATAGAATCTGCTAATAAGATTAGTATGGTTAGTAAGGTGAGGCACCGTTAGTTGGTGAGATACTATATGATTGAAGTAGATTCATATGGTTAGTATGGTTAGTAAGGTGAGGCACCTATATGATTCAAGTGGAATCATATAGTTAGTATGGTTAGTAAGGTGAGGCACCTATATGATTCAAGTGGAATCATATAGTTAGTATGGTTAGTAAGGTGAGGCACCTATATGATTCAAGTGGAATCATATAGTTAGTATGGTTAGTAAGGTGAGGCACCTATATGATTCAAGTGGAATCATATAGTTAGTATGGTTAGTAAGGTGAGGCACCTATATGATTCAAGTGGAATCATATAGTTAGTATGGTTAGTAAGGTGAGGCACCTATATGATTCAAGTGGAATCATATAGTTAGTATGGTTAGTAAGGTGAGGCACCTATATGATTCAAGTGGAATCATATAGTTAGTATGGTTAGTAAGGTGAGGCACCTATATGATTCAAGTGGGATCATATAGTTAGTATGGTTAGTAAGGTGAGGCACCTATATGATTCAAGTGGAATCATATAGTTAGTATGGTTAGTAAGGTGAGGCACCTATATGATTCAAGTGGAATCATATAGTTAGTATGGTTAGTAAGGTGAGGCACCTATATGATTCAAGTGGGATCATATAGTTAGTATGGTTAGTAAGGTGAGGCACCTATATGATTCAAGTGGAATCATATAGTTAGTATGGTTAGTAAGGTGAGGCACCTATATGATTCAAGTGGAATCATATAGTTAGTATGGTTAGTAAGGTGAGGCACCTATATGATTCAAGTGGAATCATATAGTTAGTATGGTTAGTAAGGTGAGGCACCACTAGTTGGTAAGATACTTTATGATTCAAGTGGAATCATATGGTGAGTGAAGCACCAATAATGGTGAGAATTAATGTGATTCAAATGGAATCACACAAGTGAAAATTGGTTGTTTATATTGTGATACGGATAAATGATTCAAGGGGAATCAGAAAAGTGATAATTGGTTATTTGTTATGTGATTATGGTTATGATTCAATGGGAATCAGAAAAGTGAAGTGTGAATGTGTATTGTGGTATGGTTGTAATTATAATTCAAAGGGAATCAAAAAAGTGGAAAATGTGAATTTGTGTTGTGGTATGGTTTAATGATTCAAGGTGAATCAGACGAGTGTAAATTGTGAGTTTGTATTGTCAAAAAGTATTTCTTTAAAATTAATTGTTAATGTACTTGGTCGACTGTTATTGATACATAGATTGATGATTATGTATATGAACCATAAATTTACGGAAAATGTATTAAATTTTTAGTTTTTATTACTACTTGCTTATTAAGAAAATTGTATTAAGAAATTGTATGATATTTTTCTGATCCACGTTATTATATTTTACCTTTATGTTCGTCATGTACAGCTCTATTTGTAAATTCTGTTTGATTTTTATGTATAAATTTCGCGAGGGCGCGACTTGTTTGTCAGGATGGACGAATGTAAGCAATTACAGTTTAAATAATAATATTTCAATATGAATGGTGCTTAATTTGACTAGTAACACTAAGTAATTGAGTACAATAAAACTTAATAAATTGATTAAATATTATTTATGAATACTTATAAATTAACGTAAATTCAATTTAAAAACATTTTAATTATATGTTTAGCAAATATATCCGAGTAAGGATTAACTTCGTGCTTCTATTGGCTAAACATGGCGCGCTTTCCCTCTGTTTGGTATCGTAGACACAGAGCTGTCAAGTAATTCGAATACTGGTAGTGGAGACAGTATTCTTGTAACCGTCGAGCTGTACTTAACTGAAAAAATAAAGTGTTTATTGAAGTCTCAGTGTCTTTTCTTTCATAAGGTTAAACCGCGCTTGCCCAGGTTTGTCCGTGGATGGGTGACCACCCATTACTGTCGAGTTTCCTCTGTGCCTCGGAGAGCACGTTAAGCCGTTGGTCACGGCTGTCATTTGTAGATCTTTGGCAGTCGTTACAGGTAGTCAGTGGCCCGAAAGTTTGACAACCAGTCTTAACAAAGGTATCGTATTACTCAGTACAGCCTTGGGTCGTGGAGGCTGAACCTCCACTGACTGGTTATCTAAATAAGCTCTATAATGTACAATACTGAACTTTTGAACTAGCACATCAGTCAAACAATCTTTCGAATCAGCATGTTCGCGGCTACGTCATTCAATATAGCGGTTTCCGACTCAATGTGTTTTGAAACTGGCTCGTAAAGTTTTTCGATATAGCGTGGGTCGGAATAACGTCAATCGAATCAACAATCACTCCCCTGGTATTCAGCTGCATCCGGTTAGACTGGAAGCCGACTCCAACATACGAGTAGTTGGGAAAGGACTAGACAAATGATGAGCTATAGGTGGAAAAGAGGAGTAGTAGGCAGGTAGCTGGATAAAACCAACAACCAGCAGTGGCGTGCAGTGGTATTCCACGAAGGGTAGGCCACGAAATAATTATAGCAAAAAAAATTTCGTCTGCGCCATCTTGGATTTTCGAAAACGACACCCATGAAGAAAAAACCGAAAATTTTCGTTGGCGCCATATTGGATTTTTATTTTGACCTCATTTTCATTATCAGCGACCCCAAAAACCTCGAAAACGACACCCATGAAGAAAAAACTGAAAATGTTTATCAGCGCGATCTTGGATTTTCATTTTGACCTCATTTTCATCATCAGCGACCACAAAAACCACGAAAATGACACCCATGAAGAAAAACTGAAAATTTTCATCGGCGCCATCTTGGATTTTCATTTTGACCTCATTTTCATCATCCTGAAAATTTTCATCGGTGCCATCTTGGATTTTCATTTTGACCTCATTTTCATTATAACCAACCCCAAAAACCACGAAAACGACACCCATGAAGAAAAATATAATATCAATAATATTATTAATTATTATAATAATAATACGCGCCAATAACCCCCAGGAATCATTATTTTAATCAACATACACCCTAGCACTGGCCTGCAAATTGCAAAAAAACCTAAGGAAATTTGAATTACGCGGGCTAAAGAACATTCACCTTGAATCCTGGCCTTGTGTTGTAGCAGACAATCATAGCCCAGCTACACTCGCAGGAGTTACCGCCCAAAAATGGCTGCAATCTATACATGTGTGCGGTCCATACACACGAAAATATGCACAAATTTGCCGCTGTGTGCGTAAATTGATCAATGGGTTGTAGGCCAGCAGACTATTTGCCTATAAGATGCGTCCGGCGGATGAGCGTCGAGCTTCGTAGCAACTTCCAGTACAGTGTTGGTTACGTAACACGGGCGCGAAAAATTGCTCTAAGTATTCGAACAGGAGTTTGAACTTTTTTTAATATTTTGTACAAAGTGTTATTTTATTACATAGTTCATTAGTTATAATAATTGCCCCAGTTGGTAGGGTAGGCTTTGTCTAATTGCCTCTTCGTAGCGCACGCCCATGACAACCAGTGGTCGACATTGGGCCTAGTTCGGAAAAGTAGAAGTCATGGGGAGGGGCCTTTGCACAACAGTGGGATAACACAGCCTAACAGTACCTAACAGTTAAACGGTAGCAAGTAAAACTTGTTATAGTAAAGAATAGTAAGTAAAGCAAAGGTGTTATACTTTTCACCAGTACATTTATTTTAGTATGTCAAGGAAAATAGGCTGACAAACGGTCCTAGGCATTGTTTACGAGCCAAACAAAGGATCACGAAGATACAACACGGACAAAGTGACAATGACATTGATGGATATCTTGGAAGTCTCAATATACTTATCTATTCAGAAAATTTCAGCGGCACGTGTACTCGTAGTAGGGTAACTAAGGGCAGCCCATGCACGCTAGGGTTTACCTGACAGATTTCCCTGTACAGTTGGACTGTACAGGTAAACCGGAGCGTGTATGTTGCAAAACTGATGAGCAGGTGTCCTCAAGAGGCAGCTCAAGCTTACCTGATGGGTGAACCTGTACAGGTAAACCTCTCAGGTACACTCTAGCGTGTATGGCTACCTTAAGGCTGTTGCTCCAGGGTAGCCCGCGAAATTCAAATTTTCTTACGTTTTTTGCAATTTTCAGGCCAGTGCTAGGTTGTATGTTGATTAAAATATTATTTGCGGCTGTAAGACGTATGTAGTTATAGAATTATTATCATCAAAATCATCAATACAACCCTCCAAGTTCATAAAGGTGTAGGAAACATAAAAAAAGCAGAAAAAGTCATTTCTACACCTTTATGAACTTGGAGGGTTGGCCTGGCCTGCAAATTGCAAAAAACGTAAGAAAATTTGAATTTCGCGGGCTACGCTGGAGCATCCACCATAAGCAGCTTATTTGAAGGCTTTTTTTTTTTTTTTTTTAAAAGCCTATCTGATCCATACTGTCTCACTGCTGTGCAAAGGCCTTCCCCATTACTATACCGTTCTTCTTATGTTTTGCCTTGTCCGGCCAACCGATCAAGATCTAGTCTTAGTCACCAGGCCAGGGGGCCTAGTCTGCTATTACAATAGTGTCACAATGATCTATCATTGATTTCATAATTGTTGATTTAGACAAGTTTGGTAGTCCACTATATACTATATAATCCTGTTTTTTTTCCCTGAAACACATAAAAAAAAGTTCATACTTATACTAAAGTTTGAGTTAAGATTTTAGCACTGAAACAAAAAAAAAAAAACATTTAAATTCTTAGGCTTCGCCGCAGTAAGGTAAGAAGTTTTAAACATTATACCAAAGAAAATGGTGTGCCGACATCGTCGTGGTTGGCACTCAACGATCTATTATCACTCCCTACACAATAGTTTGCGCAGGCCTCACTAACTTTACTTCTAGTTTCAATGATGGATTGCTCCTTTTAGTTTATAAATCTGTAGCTTGCTCACTCCTTTGATGACCTTTTGTAAAGGCCGATGAACTTTCAAGTGTTTTGACGATATTTTGAGGGATAGGCATAATTATGAAGCAAATCCATTATGGTTAAAAGCGAAGTTTTCTGTTTTTTCTTTAAATTACGATTATTAAAAAAACCCGAGGCTTATTCCAAGTGGGACAGATAGAAGGCATAAATTGATGGAAACAATTCCATTTTACAATCCACACTATCCCCCTAACGTGTCGTAAGATATATGGCGACATATTGAAGACAAAGCTCCCGCCTAAATATAAGGTCACCGGGCGGGGATATTAGTCAACAGCCGTCGGTCGATGCTAAACAAATAATATATTGTCTGCGCTCGCCATCGGCCATTCCCCGAATATGTTTTTATTCCGTGTCGTGAAAACCTTTAACGATCCTATCTTGTTTCTTATTTTACCTCGGCTTTTAAACAAGCTGTGCGAAATGTCCCGGAAGCTCATATACGTTGTTTTATAGGTCTAGACGAAGGGGCCGGGGATTTATCGACACGGCTATTTATTACTATACGGTTATCTAAAGGATGTTTTGACGTGGCCCAGCGAGATACGAAACTGTTTACATAAGCAACTACAACTAATCAAACTGAAACGCTCAAGTCTTGTAAAATAACAGACGTTGGTTCGGAAAATGCGGAGGTATTTTTTAAAAAATAATTAAAAGTTTAGACGGAAGGAAGCACTGGAGAGGCGAGGCGGAAATAAGAAGAAAAAGTGTTAATAGCAGAGTTTGTTAGCTGTGGGCGATGTCGAGGCACTCCCGGGGCTAGAGCAAGCTTCAACCATTTGCTGGTTAAAGAGTCCTTCTTGAGGCGAAAACGTTTACCATTCCTTTAAAGCCTTCATTTTGCCAACCCCGCTCACCTTCCAAGAAAATTAGGAGCAGCCGGCAGATTTGCCTTTTCTGAACCATATTCTTTGAGTAAGTACATAGACACGTATGTTTGCAAAATTACAAACACGATTGCTGAATATTTTAATCCAAGAAAGTAGATGTTATCTTGATTTCTTAAAATGTATAAGAATGAGGATTCACAAATTAATCTTCCGTATTAATTTTGAGTGCTTCAACCTTTTGATAAGCCTGAAGTACATTTATCTTTCTGAAATAAAATCTGCCAGTACAACAAAAGAATATAAAAATATATCAAGCTTGGATAATACCCAATAGTTCTCACCATTTCTGCGAATTCCACAATTATCTGGGCAACATTCTACAGAGTAACTGTAAGAAAGATGGACGATGCGACAGACTTAGTAATGTCCTAGTCATTCTACGAAATAAAAGTTGCGATAACACGTTGTTGAATGATCTCAGTTCCAATAAGAACTTACTTAGGTACAATGACAAAAGAAAACAAAGGAAAAACAAATAAAAACAAGAAAGCTTTTCTATTTTGACTTAATTTCACGTCCGGAGAGAAAAACAATCGCGGGTGGATTGGATAGGTAATTTAATGCGTTGTGTAAAAAATAAACGAATCGGAAAAATAAATAAGCTTTTGTGGACCACTGAAAGATTCTAATTTGTGGAAGTTATTGAAATTAATCATCCGAGTGGAGTACGGTGGTTTGAGTTTTATTTAGGTTTGCAAAAACAGTGTGATTTGGTGGAAAATGTCAGCACAATTTTCAGTTTATCAAATACAGTTTTTGTAATTATTTTAACTGAAGTGAGTTTAAATTATTTCAGCCTTTTGAAAGTATACATATATTAAATAAAACTTTTTTTACAAACATTATCCACAAAAATATGCCAGGAGCTCAAAGTTACATAAAAGGTGATCTTTACTAGAAAGCCCACAATATCATTATGCTTTTATAAATTACAATAATTATTTCTAATTCGGATATCAGTGTAAATTAGAACGATTATTACATCAAAGGGCAGCCAGTTTAAAGCGACTATAACCGTGTAACGACTCAACAAGGGACCATAAAGCCGTGACTCCGTGAGGTCGGACGATTGAATGAGATTATATCACGTAAATGAGCAGAGACCTTCGTACTATCTGCGGGCTTAGCACGCACTACCGCGATAAGACATATAACACGGAAACGTCACGGTGATTTTCTGGTGGAAAATGGAATCTCTGGTGTAAAATTTGACAAAATTGTTTGTTGAGATTTAGACAGTTTGACCTGCTTCGAGTACGTGGGTAAAAGTAGAAGTAAGGCGGATATCACTCGACGCTGCTCTTCCGCGCGGTCGGGCGGTGAATCGGATCTCAAGTTGAATTGTGCTGAATGAAATTACCGCCCGACCGTACGGAAGAGCGGCGCACATTGCCTCTCCGCGCGGAGCACTGCCGATACATCCGCTTCACCGCCTCCGCCGGACAGCGCAAACAAGCGGTGTTGTATGAGAATCGCCTATGAAAACCTAAAAGATCATCACACCTGTTACATCGAAGGTTTGGCCAGAGGTGTATAGCTACAGGTCACCCGTTTGAGACTTAAACATAACTGGCGAAACCTCAAACCAGTTATGTTTAAGTCTCAAGTAACAGAGGGCGAGTATATTGTCAGAGACCGGGCACAAATCTAGACTGTGATCTGCTACAGATAATTTCTAATCTCTGGTGCAAATTCGACAATATGTTTTCTTGAGATTTTGAGAGCTTGACCCGCCTGCCGTCGCGAGATTTGAGACAACAAAACAATGCAAAGCTCAAGAAAATGGTGTAAAAGTCTTGCTCAGCAAATAACCGGAAACCTACAGTTCTTGAACAATGGAAGATGTTGTGTCGTCTTTGTTTTTAAAACTATCAGAATCAGAATGACTATGACTTACATAATATGAAACGTGTAATGTAATGCATTACACGTTTCATATTATGTAAGTACTAGCTTATGCCCGCGGTTTCGCCCGCGTGGAGTTCTGTAATTGTCCCACGGGATCGTACTGCCGCCGGGAAAAAATTTACTCATGTGTTAATCCAGGTTATAAAATATCTGTGTGTCCATCTAAATCAGGTCTGTAGTTTTTGCGTGAAAGAGTAACAAACACCCATCCAAGCATCCTCAAAAACTTTCGCATTTGTAATAGTTGTTGGATTTAACGTACTCGTATTATAAATTAATGGATTGCAGCTTTCATAGTTGCGGACACCAGCCCGTTATACAATACAATACAGCGGTATAACACAAATACATACATTATGCATTTTAGAGTGGTACCACGTTAGGGTAGCGGGAACCGAACAGCGTTTAGGTGTATTCCCTCCATTAACCTTGTCCGCGTTCATTTGTTATTCTTGCCGAAGATATTACTGCACCCTTGTTGTTCCACGACCGCACTCGTTTGTAATTGTTACTGGCGCGGTGTAGCGATTAGAGGTTCATAAACGCTATGTTATTTATATTGAAGGGAGAGGAATTACTCAGAAAGTTGTATTTGTTACTATTGTCGCAGCTTTTGCTTTAAAACAGTGATATTAAACGGACATATGTATAAACAAAACTATTTTGTAAAGTCGTAAAAACCGAGCGAAGCAAGGGCGGGTCGCTGCTGGCTGTTAATATGTCTTGCTTGTCCAATGTCCAACTACATTAAAAAAGCTTGCATTTTCCATTACGAAGCATAATACATTAAGTCATATAAAGTGAGAGCTCATGTCTCAGCCCAAATTCCTAGAAGGAGATAACATTATCTTCTGAAAGACACATCATTCCTTGTATTCCTTCGAAAAGCTGTTGAATATATGCAGCTTTTTGATGAGAGCAGGCTAAGTTGTTCTCTTAATGAGTTCTCGAACTAAACTTTAGGCGTAAACTGCTCTTTTGACGAATTAATTTTGAAGTTTGACTTAATGGTGCTCTAGACAGACTTTTTGCATAAAGCCGAGGCGCATTATTACTTTTAATAATGGCTTCCGAAATACAAAGAAGATTAAAATGTTCGCGTTTTTAAAACAATCTTTGTTAAAAAAGATTGAATAAATAATTGCACATCACAACGATTATTTTTTACGCCCTGGTATAAACAACTGGAAATTGTGCTGAATTTAAGAAAAAGTTATTTTTAGCTTCTGTTCGTGGAGAAATAGCAATGTCAAGATCTTTTGTGAAACATTTTAATTAAATGTCACATAAAAAGCTTGTAGCAAAAATGGAATAAATAATTTTGCTGTTGACAGGAGAGTGGTGCTGACCGCTTGGATTGCGGCCAGAGATACGAAATTTTGCGGCCATTTTTACACTACTTTTGAACGATTCGCGGCGTGTGTGACTCAGGCGTACCTATATAACTGGAGCACTTTATATCTACATGCTCAGACCAGTTGTAGGGTTGAAATATGGCTTTTATGAATGGACGAGTTTGTGCGGTTTTTAGGAAGCAACCTTTTGATGTTTGAGTAGCATTCCTGCTTTTAGCTCACTTTTAAAATTGTTTGTATTTGCTTTGGAAAAACAAAGCATTGTCAAGTAGCTTACCTGCATCTACGTAGATTTAGGGGCATTATAACTGGTTTTTAAATTTGTAACTCAGTAGCATTAAATTTTGCCATTAACCTGAAAGTTTACGGCGTTACACATTAATTACACTTGTAGTAATATAATTTAATTTGAGTTAAGTTTAAGTCGTTTGTTGGTCGACGGTTGGCTATTATTTTAGGTAGTTATGTTAAGGGGTGAAATTAATTAAGTATGTACTTAGAGAGTGCAAGTATATTGCACTTGGTTAACTACGTGTCAGGCTATTTATTACAGCTACAAATGTTTATAGTAAGATTACGAAAAATAATAATTCAAGGGGATCTTGCCGTTTTGCCGAAAAGATTTTGCCAAATTTTCATTATTCAAACAAATTTTAGCAACCTTTTACCATACCAATGCAATATTTGGAATGATTTTAGTACGCACATTTTCATTTGGCCAAATTTTTACTCGGCAGAATATTATCAAGGATAATTATTTCACTATGGCATTTGGTTTTTAATCAAATGATTTCTTACAGCAAACAATCACTAGACAATAAACGTTTAGTCAAATGATTTATTTTGATATGACAAAAAATATACAGATAAAAATCCCCAGGTCCCCTTTATGGTTGGTGAAATATTTGGGTTAGGTTAGGTTAGAACAGTGACCGCCGAGCGCCAGGTCTCCTCTGTTGTTGGTGAAACATTTGTGTTACGTAAGTTAGGTTATTTATAGGATAGAACAGTGAAAAGGTCCAGGAAAGGCAACGGATTCGGGGAAATCAGGTGCCTCCCATCACACTGGAGCCGAGACGGCGGCGACGGCCCGTTGTGTTCCACGCGCGCCTCTCTTAGACGGAACTGGGTAGTTTTACACCTCACTCCCCCGGTACGAGGCTCGCAGGTGAAGCGAGCCGGCACTAGTCCGAGGCAGTGAAAGTAGCATCAGATTCCCGCTGCCCCCCGACGCAAGTATGCGAGGGAACACCGGTGTGGTTTTAGTCAGTTCGAGTCTGACAGATCCCTCCGCTCTCCCCAGGGCGGAGGACATCCATTGGGGATTTCTACATGGAGGAAAAGGTTATAGGTTTGGTAAGAACAGTGTCCGCACATCACAAAACACATTACGATGCAAATCTTTTGTCATTGACTAATAGACGAGACTAAATATTTGGCTTATTTTATTTTGCGTAAAATATGTCATAACCAACAGAAATATTTGACTAATTCAAAATTGGTAAAAGTACTAATTGGTAAGCATGATAGTGTTTAAACGTTCACTTGCCAAACATTAGGTTTGCGTTACAATTATTTGTGAAGAGTTTATTTGCTAAGTAATAATTTGGCAAATGAAATTATGAAGAAAATTGTTTGGGAAGTGATAATTTGATATTTTTTTTTCAATGATACAAGGGAGACCCTAATACAAGTTACTAACAAAAGCTACTTTGGAGGGCAGACTTTATCAATTCGAACATCTAGATAATTTTCTTATTAAAACCACTTTCGGCCTATGGGTTAGAGCAACAAATACCACTCAGGGCGATCAATTCTTCCGACATTTGTTTTTGACCAAGAATTATTTATGTGAAAGTATTTTATCTTATATTCTATTCTATGTTGTCCATTGCCAAGGGGAGGCCATAGGAAGCCCCTGACGACTACTGAGATAAGTCTTGCGGCCCCCGCACTAAGGTTTTTGTCTTGTTTACCTACCTACCTACATACTAACATAATTTGCAATAACGATTATAATTATTTATGTGTTGATTTTACTGTACGTGTAATTGTGTATGTATTTGTTACAAATATTTGGTGCTGGTGCCAGATGGGTAAGCAGTTTTTTTTTTCGTGGCTGACGATAAGCCAGCCTTAACAGGATTTTTTTTTATTATTTATTGAACACTTAGTCATTGACTGCCTCATTGGTTTAGTGGTCGCAAGCACGACTGCCGAACATCAGGTCCTGGGTTCCATTCCTAGGTCGAGCAAAGTGTTATTGGGTTTTTCCATCAGGAATTTTCAGTCGCAGCCACGGAGCCTGTATTTGTATCCGGTTAATGGCAATAGCCTTGTCCCCTATTACATGGGACTGCAGGGTATTAGGTACAGCTCTGTCTTACCCTTCGGGGAATACAGGCCTGATGTTATGTCATTTAGGTATTACTAGTTAGTTTGTTAACAAACACGTGCCTGATCTAGCACGTAGGTGTACACGTCTTCTTCAGAACACCACTCAAAGGAAAACTTTCATAATTACCCTTCAACTTCCTTAGACAGATTGTCGATGTTATTACCCAAATAACGCGGTATAAACAACAAATGCTTCCGTTATCTTACATGTAAATGTATCTGTATTATCGCCTTTAGCGTTTCAAGAGCGTTTCAGCGTCTCATGGGATAACAACCGTGTTTCCGTATCTCCCACAAACTATACTTTGAAAATATACGCAAAGAATATTCTTTGTTCAGATGTCAAAGGAAATCTAAACGTAGATGTAGGTTTACATCAGAATTTTGTTATAAAGGATGTTTTGTGAGAAATTATAAGTAATTCTTAGAAAGGATTTATTATACGATGGCCTTTAGTGTGTCGCATTAGGGAAACGCATGTGTTTTTTTTCCTGGAACAGCTACAGAACATAATACTTTGAATTATATTTATATTCAAGTTGACACACTTTGGGATTCGATTAAAAGGTTTTTAAACGGTTTGTCATCATCTGCCTAGCCTTTTCCAACTTTGTTGGGGTCGGCTTCCAGTCTAACCAATTGCAGCTGAATACCAGTATTTTACATGGAGCTACTGTCTATCTGACTTCCATAACACAGTTAGTACTGGGTAAACTAGGCTTGTAATCGGTTATTACCTAGAATTCTGTGGCACCTCCGGTAAGACTGGGGAGGACATATTCCTATAGTAATAGTTGAATGAATTGTAGCCATAACTGACCTCAGCATAAAACACAAAACATTCCCAAATAAATTTGGAAATATTCTAAAAACATTAATTCAAAATACCGCAAATATGTAGATTTAAAATTATAACCAATCACCTTTAAATGCATGTATTTTCGTACTATGAGTATAAACTTTGCATATGAATTCAGAGGGGTAGTTTTAGGCTAGTTTACAACCATTATGCATAATCTCACTAAAGTCGGGGTTAAGATTAAATATATCTGCGTTCAAATTGTTCCTCAGACAGTTCATAAAGGCTTACATTTACTCCTCCTTTCACTCTCCTTATAAATGTGATGTTTATTTAAGTGAAATTCGTCTGCCTTGAAAAGCTTCTTGTTAAATGTCCCGAAAAATATTTGTTTCTTATTCAGAGAATTCAAATTGCGATTACACGCACCATTTATTTTTGCATTGATAATTCAGTGATTCATATTGTTCCTGTAGTAATTAGCAGATGTTTGATGAGAGTCACTGCATTATGTCTGTCTTATACTAACTGAAAGGTACCTAAATGGTGGGAAGAAAATTTCTTCCTTTCTTAATGTCAATCGGGTGCATTATCTAAGTATTAGGTGCAATCACTATTGCTTTATTGTAAAACAACACTAGTTAGAAAAGTAATCGATTTTCCCCTCATTACAAACAAAATAAATGAGTTTGATTTTTATTAGTTATCTTCCAAGCGGCTATTTTGTAGACTCCATGGCAAAGGCAAAAAGGGATGTTCCATTGATTTGAAACCCCATACACTTGTCAATAATGCCATCACGAGGTCATCGAGAGCAAAATTGTCTCATGGCGGTATTGTGTTGTCAGGTGTCAATCTTAAGTAATGTATATTCTCTTGGGGGACCGAAACCATACAGGAAAATTGTTTATGTGGCACCCAATGGGGGTGAAAACATTTACGTCTCGCCCGACACACTTTGTGAGATTAATCTCTGCACAACAAAACAATATGTTTAAAGGAACTTTTGTAGAGGACTTATTAAGAAATATTGCGAAACTTTTACAACACAAACGTTACAAACAAGAACGCTAGAATACTAAAATTAATGTTTTTTTTTTTAATGGAACATAAATAAACACTCCATACTGAAGAAACTGTTTATAGAAACCCCAAACAATGATCGACGAACCCTATAAAGGGTTACTTATGAGGGTAATCTCGAAAGCCAGAGTGTGATGAATTGATTGATTCTGTCTTCCTCCCCGGATAAACAATCGACCCACAAATACACTGATTAGTAGGGAACAGGGGCGTACTACCGACTCGATTAACACCAGTTCCGCCTGAACCAAAAAGCTTGTTTGTTTTCTTGGTTCATGGAGCGGTGGGAGGAAGCTGGAGGGGTCTACATCACTGGTCAAACTTACCCACTGATGTTAGGTCTCGTAGTTGCGGTTTTAACGTTTATCCGTTCATTTGTTCTTGTAGGTGTGTTTAGACATGAATTACATCGGCCTCTTATTCACTCGCACTTTCGAACCGAGTCATTATTTACACATTCAGACGTATAAAAGTTATACCAGTGGTTTTTACCCTTTTAACAACAAATTCAAAGTAAGAATCACTTATCTATTGGGGCCAAAATAATAAAAACAAATACGACATAGATAAAAGAACTTTCCAGACCAAAAGGTTCGATATTTGCATTTGAATGTGGCGGAACCCTTCAGTGAAACCAAATATAATTTTATTGTCAATGATTTCATTCTAAAAGCTTCCACACAACCGCTAATATTGTACCGCACGATATTAGGCGATGACGGGCGATATCTTGAATGCCGACCCTACCAGCATATCATTACGTACCTATATGCTTATTACGAAAAGTTTTAGAAAAAAGCCGAGTGTCAAAAGGGACCGGGAACGCTGTGGGAAATTAAATTTCCGAGGACACAGAGTTTGATTGCTTTTCTGCGGAATTGAAAATTAAAATTGTAGATGTAATATATTTGTATGTTAGGTATTTACTTTCAATTTTCTTGTCGGAAATTGTAGCATTGGAAGTCGGAAATAAGCGATATGTAAACGAAGTGCTTTCAAAGCAAAACTAACATGTTGGCTCTCTCTGAGGAATTATTTCTTTGATAAATGGATAGGTTATTTCTTCTGCATGCATGATGGCTTTGGGAATAGTATCTTAAATCGTTTACATTGTAATACATCAATAACGAACATAGACTGACCAATAAAAACATGAAAATCTCTTACAACACTACCCCACGTTACCCATAAAAAAGGTCCTCTAATATGCTATCATAAGTTTAGCACATCATTTCTACAGCCACGGCGATCTATTCTCATGTGCTCGTGAGCCCCGAAAAGCTTCCAAATACAAAAACACAGAGATTTTCCCGGCGGCTGGCTAGCAAAACGTACTCGTACGGGATTGGCCGCTGCATACAGACACCGATTGTCAGAAGCTGGAAATGGATTCCGCCTCAGTTCAGCTTGCTCTGTGAAATCTGGGAAATGGAAGCGACGCAGAGATGCGATTGATTTGTTTCTGTTTGTTATGTGGTTGATTATGTGAAAAGCGATTTGATTTACCGGATGAATCACAAAAATATACTGTTTAGTTTTGTTTCTAAAATAATTTAAGCCTTTACGTCATCACTGCTGGGATAGAGGCCTCGTTTCCGTGAGGCTGTCAACTCATCAAATCGTGGGGCTGGAACCGCGAGTTGGTATGTCCCACGATTTCGATTTTTTTGGTTCTGGGAGAAATGACGGTTCCCTCACCATATTTTTTTTTCTTTGTTCCTGTGCTCACAGTTAAATAGACCTCTCAAAATTGCAAGTGTTGGTTTAATTCTATGATACAGTTTGAGTTTGAATCATAATTAGTATCATGTCGAACATGAGCTCAACCCTCAGGCCACTAACATAGTCATGTATACAAGACGTATTTTCATTGATTATTGGGATTTATTTGATATTTTATGTTAATTTAGTATCTATAAAATATCTTTGTTATATTTTTGGGTTTTATTAAACAAATATAAACGTTAAAGCGAAAACATCCCCATAAACATTTTCACAGTAACAGCTCAAAATATATTTGTGAGTTTTGACGAGCGCACTGCGTAGGTACATAAGCCCCTATGTATTGACGTTGATAGAACTGAGATAGAACACGAATATTCGCACGTTGATTCAGCAAAAAAGTAGATTTCAGACGTGTCAGCACAAACGAGGTAACGTTAATCTATTACAGATTACAGTACGTGTTACAGTATCTGGGTCACACTCTACGGTACGATAGGTCTTTTAAATCATAATGAATGGTGGAGTTTTGAGGTAAAGGCGCATTAGAAGGGTGCCCTGGTTACATAATGTTGGGGGTTGGACGGACATCGTGCTACGGAATTCGAAAGCCGTCCTTTATTGGTAGGAGAAAAATGTGTGGAAAATGCTGCAGGTGTAGCGTGGCGTAACGCTAGTAAGTACGGCGTAGCACCACGTAGGGCGGCGTAGCATCGCGTAGTACGGCGTAGCAAAAGCATTCACATATGCCTCATATTGCGTTTTATGGGTTTTTTGACATATAAGTCGCAGGTACTTAACTTACAGCGGGATCTTACAGTAAAATCTTTCGTTCTTATTGATTTATTAATATATATATATTTAATAATCATTATAAACTAACTATACCAATACATAATTATTTAAAAAACTATTAAATAAACTAAAATAATTAATTAATTAATGTTATCCATTTTAACTTTAAATAATAATTATTATGCAAACAACGTAATTATTTCATGATTACTGCCAATCAGTGCCATTACTGAAAAACATATATAATAAGCCCGTTATACTTTTTATAATAATTGTAATAAGGCTTAATCGGATTATTCTGCAATAATTGAATACGTGGAACATAACAAATAATGTATGGGGCAGGTTGAATGCGGTGCGCGTACGGTATGAACATACTCGTACGTTTATTTATGGCTGTTTAATTTGGGGAAATTTATTTGGGTCCGACTGTTTAAATATCCACTTTAATTATATTAAGCGAGCCATAAAGATACTTTATAAGCCTCTTTCATAAAATAAAGTTATACTTCGGAATACGTCCCTGTATGGCCGCAGAGTCTTTGTTTAAAATGTTTGCAACATTTTCCTTATTAGAAGGGTGCTTTACAGAAATTTTCCCACAACTTCTACTCGACATTCTATGACTGCAATATTTTAAGTGGGTCTTCTTTTTACAAGGTTTCATGTTTTTTTTTCTATTATTTTGTTGTACTTGTATTTTGAGATGTGTACCATTTGTCACTAAATCATTGTGACCATGATTATATACGTACATGACATTGGGGCATTCCAACCGTTGAACATTTTATAAAGTTGACTACCCAGTCCCTGAATGGTATTAATTATTTTCTTATTCAACATCAACGTTACATCCACTAGTGTCGAGAAAAGAGATCAATGTACCGTTAGGTTTTTTTTTTTTTTTTTCGGATGGGAAATCATCAAATGACTTCTCCCGCTCTGGGCGGAGCAGGAGGGAGTGTCAGACTTTTACTGACTAAAACCCATCCATGTTCCTTCATCGCCCTTTGTGTTCCGGGGTCACGGTATCTCTTTCGAACAGTCCCGCAACCCCGGACCGTTAGGATGCCGGAGAAAAAAGGTTTATTTTAAAAATAATTTATCAAGATAGTACCAGACCATATGGTACCATGATACCATATGATCATATTGAGATATTATATGACACAATACTGGCCAGTAAAATAAATTCTAAACACAAATATAGCTGAAGAAAACTAGAGCTAGCATAAAAACCAGCCAAGTGCGTGTCGGGCCACGCGCACTGTAGGGTTCCGTAGTAGCTCAGATTTTGTTTTTAAATGCAAGTCTTTACCCGTTATAGCAAGCAAGTACTTCATTACTTCATTTTAGTCACTTTAAAGGATTTATTCTAAGGATTTTGTATTTGGTTCTAAATTATCCAACACCCAAATTCAATGACTATTAAACTGATAAACTAATAAAGTTATCTTTACCGCTATAATTTTCCTTTAAAGTTCATGAAATACACTTTTTCAATTTTTCCAGATTTTTCAAGCCAGAAGTTTGGCTGTCAGAGGGGGGGGGGACTATCCAAGCTACCCAAATAAAATATTTTTCAATATTTTTTTTTTTTTTTTTTTTTAGTGGTGAAATAAAATTTTGGATACACAAATTTTACAAAATTACAGCTTTCTAGTACTAACGATGTCTTAGTAAAAACTCGGACAGACGGACGGACAGACGGACATGCCGAAACTGTAAGGGTTCCTTGTCAGGACTACGGAACCCTAAAAGGTGTCTGTCTCCAAATACCTACACCCCTAAAATAATCCCTCTCAGCCACGTAAGCAACACACATTATGCAGCACTTCATGAATACTTAACAAGTTAATGAGATGCGTCAATATTACCCAGTTACTGCGAGGAGCTATGCGCAAATACGTGTAGATACACGGTCTAAATAATTAGTGTGCCGAGCTAATAGGTTGCGGCGCGGTGCTAACGAGCGGTACCGGCCACATTTGCGAGTGAAGCGCGGTTCGGCGTCTTCGTAACTGTAAGGGAGATGCTACATAGTGCGCGGGGATATTATAGACTTGTTCTATTATATAGGTGGGCCAAAACAAAGGGCCTCTTTATTAGAGGCATGAAGAAACGCTGTACCAGTCACTGCGGCACACTTTCACTAGGCAAAACAAGTGTATGTCATATTTATCTTGGAACAAAAACTGAAAGAAAGTTGAAAAAAAAAGTTGTTTTGAAAGTTGCTGTAGAAATACGAGACTGCATGTTTGAAAACGATTGCCACTTGTATAGGCCCTTAGGTTTTGGGCAGTGGCATCAGCTGGATTAGATTCGCTGGGGCTAGATTTCAATTTCGAGTAATCGCAGAGGTTTGTGTCTTGTTGTGGACTTCTTTATGCTGATAATGATGAACCAGAATTTCTCAGCAAATGTTCAATCTCACACATATAGCCAAATCACACAGTAGTTCACACACACAGTGTGCGAAACTGTAAATAACTTAACATCTATGGTATATCCACCCAATCGCGCGGCCTGCCACTCTTCGCCCGCCACTCAATCAATGTTACGTTGCTGTCGCTCATACTTCCCAAAACACATGTGACATCTGCCACGGGTTCGTCCGCTCCGCTCCGCTCCATTCCCCGCGTCCAGTATAGCGAAGACCGTAATCAGCAAGACCTTGTGTCCCTCATAGCCAATATGACACCCACGACCTTTCCTTTGATAAATTATGCATATGTCACGCCTCGCGTCCTCGCATCATCGATGTTGTGACGGCTAAATAACACTCGCTTTTGCTCTCCGACACTCGCTAAAGGAAAATTTACATGGAAGAGGAAAACAGAATATCTTTACACTCACATATTGCTTTGAAGACGTTGTCTCTCAACTGTATGAAAGATTCTTACATGTAAACGTAAGTGTTGCCAGTAAATAAAACAGCGAGAAAAGTAGGTAAATATTTTTCATTCGGATTGCTCTGGATCTGACATGTGTTACTACAATATTAACTTCAGTTGTGAGTAGGTTTATGGAATTGCTATATTTCTTGTTGTAATATTAAGGTGAAGTTAGATTTTATCGATCGTACCTAACCTAAGGTAGGTTATTGGGGTCTGCTACTGAGCTGAAATATAATAATATAAGTTTTATTATTTTTATTTTGAACGTCATGTGAGTATAAAACTTCTATATAGCATAAAACAAACTTTATCAGTCAGGTCAGACTAGATTTTCAGTTGTAAAAATTGAGACTATTGAAATAAAGTATCTGACTTGCAGCAATCTGTTTGTCCGACGCTTGTTGGCGACAGTTTGACGTGGAAAGTTCAAGTAGCTATATTATCTGCAGCGATTTAGAAACAAGAATTCGAAAGCCACTGCCAAACTGTTCCTTCAAGTATTTTGCCTTCATCTTACTTGTATTTAGTCGTTACTCTTGTTACGTCTAATTGTCTAGAGTTGCCAAAGTTTTAGACTAACATTTTATCAGAATTAACAAAGTCGGAGCGAAAACTGTAAAATTTTGTCCCACGTTGAATTCCTTAAAACCATTCCGCGATGTTTTCTTAGGAAAAAATTCCGTCATTATTTTAAGCCGAGCTCAATTTAACTCTAAAAACAAGTCCCCTGGGCGTATCCAAACAACCATTTGTAAACAGGCAGATCTTTTAACCGGATCACAGCAGCAGCGGCGACGGCGAACATTTTAGCGTAAGTTCCTTTTTTGTTTGAGTATCTTTTAGTTAAATGAAAAATATCGAGGCGACTGCACGGGTTCCGTGTCCTGAAAAGGCTGTATTATATAAGTTATTGCTCAGTAACGATATCTGGGCTCCGATATCACATGTCTAAACATCGTTGTGAGTAGAATGCCTTCCCCGGGGCGTGTTCAGTGCGTCGGTCGTCAATCTCGCTGCTATCCGTGCGGCTCGTCAAATCGCACGAAGTTGTCTGGTATTTTCATTGCTTTACAACATCCTTTGGGATGTGATGTACTGCGTGACATGCCTTTGTGACACTTTTGTCTTTAAGGGATGCACTAGCGATAAGTCATATCAGTGATTTATCGTTTATTTAGGTATTCGGCAAAATGTTATTGAGGTTTTTCCACTAGGAATTTTCCAGTAACAGTTTGTAGTCAGGATTTGTGCCCGGTTGATGGCAATAGGTTCACCGAAATTTACATGGGACTGGTGAAACTTGGATTTAGTTTATAGGTACACCTCTGTCTAACCTTACGGGGATTATCAGCATCAGGTTATGATGGAGCACCGGCAGCGTTTAATGACTCAAACATAACTATGTCTCATAATACTAGTTTTTGTAATTATAATTATGTCACACTGATGACCATGATGTTCATGAATACTTACCTAAAGTCGTATGATTCCATCAAATTGTCCCTACACAGACCTTACGCAGTCAAGACGTGTTTGTCTCACAATTTTCATACTTAATTGTCGTAGGCAGTGTCGTTTGTTGAGAACATTTGGCCGATAACGATGTGGTAAGCAATTTGTCGCTTTAGTGTTCGACTTAGGTGCTCTCGCAGCTACGAGGTGGTTGCTAATGGCTCACGTGTAGAATAAATTACGGAGGTCTTATGTTTGTTGCTCGATTTTCATTTGTTTTATGTTAGCAAGAGAGCTCACACCAATGGCAATCACTTCCAATGGATTTCGATTTTCTGTAACGACTTTTAAATAAACAATATTGACATTTACCTAATTAGGAAGCTCTTCAGTAGCTGATATCAATGAACCTGGGCGACCAAGCTCTGCACAGAATGAAAATAGAGAAAAGGAATAGATATGAGACCTAGCTAGATTGATTTTTCGCCCCGTACAACCATTGCAACTTCATCGAAATCGTTAGAGCCGAATTCGAGACGTGATTACAATATGCAAATACTGCTCATTTAATAGTATAGGATATGTAATTGAATTTGAATCAACGTTAGAGATCGATAGAGTGTCATTTGTCTATCTACAATTTTAGACCTAGACAATGGGTTGCCAAACGTCCCGCGTGAGGCGTGCTGATGTCTCCTTTCCAAGCCTCAAATAACGAGTCCCGAGATGAGTCCACGGGACCCATTCAAATGAAGTACGGACGGCGCTTTGCGTACGTGCAACGGTGTCGGGTGTCGAGACAATGACTGCGCCTAAATTGCTTAAATGTGCCAAATCACAAGAAAAGAACTCCTTTAAAATGAAAAAACTAACTGATTGAGCAAAGAGCAAAAATAAGTGTGTTTAAAAAACATGTGATGATTAATTTGTAATAGCGCCGAAGACTTTATTTTGTTTTAATTTTAAATAAAATTGATAAAAATATGACAATTGTTTTCTGTCGGTTCTTTATAAATTTCCCAGGTCCCGCTTTATAAATTTCTGGTTTCCCGTATATCGTTGGCAACCCTACTTAGGAACTCCTACGGTTGCTTTTTAGTGTTCAGTAAGTTGTTTTACACCAACAATATTTTTAAAATATTAGGATTTACAAAACGACGCTAAAAATAGGATAAAATACGTACAAAATCTATTCTTGTCCTTAATTCGGTTGTCTGTTCAAGCAGACCCTTGAGAGCCTTGTGTAAGAGAAATACCTACTTATAGATCGAAATACTAAGAGCGTTTCTTATTCCATTATTTATTTACTGTTCTGTAACAGATTTCTTAGACATATATCTTTTGAAACGTCATAAAAGGATCTTAAATTGGAATCATACCCTTGTCTAACGAAGGCCTCTCCTTCAATCATAAAATAACTAGGTTCCAAAGAATATGTCTGAGTTATAAAGATGACAATACTATAGTGGTAACATTTCCAACCATTTTCTGAGCTCGAATGAATGTGTTCACGATGATGAGATGTTTACGGCCCCGGAAGAAATCTCGGTAACAATCTGAAAGGATTTTTCCGTATATACCTTTTACATAGGTTTAAATATTCTCAATAAAGATAAATGTCACTCACTTGAGAACAATACGAAAAACATACATAAGTATTATAAATTACCTTGGATCAACAGTTGCTAATTGTTGTTGTAATTGTAAATTGCACAACGTTCGTCGTCATCAGTTACAAACTAGACTACACGCATTCAATGTCTTCATTTCTCTAGAAGTGCTCGATCCGTCATAATATACCGACTAAGTTGAGTTTTGAATGCATTGAAAGAGTGCAGATTTCTTATACTAGAGGGTATTCTATTAAAAAGCTGTGCTGTGTACATTAATATAACATGTAGTGAGGTATACGCAGATAAATCAATATTCTCAATCAATAAAAATCAATGTTTTTGTTCATGCAATGCAATTCATGCAATTTCATTGGATTCAAATGGATCAAAATTATCAACATCATTCTCTTGGCCTTATCCCAATTCATTAGTGGTCGGCGCAGCATGTCTTCTTCTTCCATACTTCTCTATTACTCGTCATCTCATCAGACACTTATAATAATATTTCATTAAATTCAATGAAATATTATTGTGTATTCTCCTTAATCCTTGATTCTGATTCAACCCTTATTATTGCTATCCAAAGATTTGGTCTCATCAAAACTGACACACTTTATCAATCCAGGAAATTAAGAAAAGTTTTGAAAGAAAAATGTCTTTCTTTTTTATTGTTAAGCCATCCGATTTTCGCCAAATATCTAATGAATCAACTAACTTTTTGAGTTGGTAGGTCACAAGAGCGTGAAAATGAGCACAAAAGAATTCGTTACACATTATTCATTTTGAAATCACTAGGTTTTGCCAGGGGCAACGCCCGCAACTCTGTAGGACATTTTCATTTTCAGGATACAATCCTACATCCTATGAACACAAAACCTATCTGTTAATAATATTCCCGAATGAATAGCCTATGTCCGTCCATCGGGAATAATGTATCTACCAAAAGACGAAACAATTATTCAAATAGGTGTCGTGGTTTTGGAGATAACCCTTAGCTGGATTGTGGAGACCAGATAGGCAGTTGCTCCATGTTCCTAAAATACTGGTATTCATCAGCTGCATACGGTTAGACTGGAAACCGACCCCAACGTAGTTTAGAAAAGGCAGATCATGATGATAGTATTAAGTATAGATTTAATGATTTTATCGTAAAATATTCTAACTGATTTTCCGAATTATTTTTGTTTTACGGAAAACTTTCATATTGTAGATCAGATATGAATGTCGTATGTGATAGAAAACTTTTTCAGGAAACCAAATAGTCAAATGGAAATAATGTAATTCATGAAATTCATATATGAATGTAACTTTTGTGATTTGTGTCGGGGAATCCATTTGATAGCGCCCTGAAATACGTATTCAACTATGTAATCTTTCGAATAGATTCACGTCACGGTAACATTGCTAATCATATGTTGTTATTTATCTCATCCCCTACACGTGGTGCGACGTGACAGAGTGTATGTGTAAGATTTATATGTAAATTAAACTGAGATCACCTATTTGTTTAGCAAACGTTGTCGAGTGAGAATATAGGGCAACTACATAGTTGATATTGTTTTGTGGAGGGCAACCTATCTGGAGATGCACATGATATGCAGATTTTATTAATGTCTTGTCGGGCCCGTTTTCCTATGTTTGTCAGTGTTGCCATGACCATCATGGCATAGACAAATATAGAGGTTACGTTGAGTGCAGATTATGAACACCACATTTCTATTCTTTTTGAATTATTTACCGTTATTTGTTTTTTTTATATATTTAGCGTGACTTAACCAGTAACAGTGTGAGTAAAATAAATACTTTTTCTTCTTTCACACTACGCACAGTAATGAGCATTGATGCACAGTTCTCAAGTAAGTAATACATTACACTTTAATTGTAAGTTCCAAAAGGTTCTTCAACGTGTCGAAGATTCTCAAAGTCAAATTAGTTTCGACTAGAACTCTACCATATCTACGGTCGATGTGGAAACTTTTATGATACCTACACCTATTTATAGCTTAATAAACGGATTTTTCAAAAAAGATCTAGAAAGGTGCTAGGATTTTCTATTTAGATGAATTTTTCGAATGAGAAATAAAATAAAGAGCAATCCCAAGAAGTCCTGTTACTTTGAAAACCAAAATCATTTCGTAATATATGAATTGATATATTTGTTTACATATAAGCGGACTGCAGCGTTGCTCGGGTAGAACTTCGCAGTGATTTGCATTTAAAGTACCTTTCAGGGATAGCCGTTTGTGGCCAGCACACACCGGTATTTAGGTACCTATACATATATGGGGACATACCTATATTGGGATTTGGATCGTACATAGGTATTATAGAAATATTGTAAACATCCCGTGGTAACAAATGAAACAGATGTGTGGCCCAATAGAATACAATGTAGTCAGACCTAAAAATTAAGCTATATTTTTTATCAACTTCTGTCACTTGGTATATTTTTTTGTTTGACATGGAAGTTTAGTTTCCTACAAATGCAACTTTGTTTACCACATTATCGAAAAAAAAGAAATGAAATCAAAAACATTTCATTAAATAAGTTCAATGTAAAGTTTTATGGTCTCAGTGCATATTTAATACCCCATAACTAGTGTTAACAAAATAATTTACCTCGTTAAAAACCTTAATAAATAAAAGCAAGATGGAAAACCCAACATTAGCGATATAAACCTTAGATTAGAAGCAGCAATAAAAAATCTTGAAATCTCCGCGGCATCATTAAAATGGTTTGTTTCAGTAGACATTCATCAAGCGGTAGTTTAATTAAAACGAAAGTCTTGTGGCAACACTTTTTGCTGTTGACTGACCCAACAGGGTAATGTGATTACAGGACGACGTGGAATATACAGCTAAGGAGTGTTAATATAATATTTTGTTTATAAAATAATTGTAGGTGTAATAAGCACTGGGAGCCGTTTTTTTGTTTGAATACCATATTATTATCATACATTTGTGTATCAAGACGCGTTGGAACCGCGTGGTGGTTTTTTTTTCCACATAGAGGAGGCCTGTTCTGTGTCCCAGCTGTGGTAACGTTACAGGCTGATTTGCATTAAACTATATTTTTTGGGAGATGCCTTTATATTTGTAGAAATGTAGTGCTAACTTCGGGAACATACTGTCTCACTCACAGTGCGCGGTGAAACATTGCCCCTGCCACGTGGCTTCGCGAAAGTTAGCTTAAGGCTCCATTGCTTCATACTCCATGTCCGGTAGCCCATTAATTTATGCTAAATGCTGGCGGTATTACCCGCCGCTCGTGTAAACATAATGCCGTCCGATGCATTGAGGATAGAATTTAAATGTAAATTTGTACTTTTTGCCCACTCACGCCGCTTTTTTGTAACGTTACCGTTTTAAGATTCAAGGTTGAATTTGTATGGAATATTGTGAAGAGGGTTTTTATGTTACCCGGATGATTTGTATACGTGTGCGAGTGAGTTGTTTGCTGATTCAGCATCGTAATTTACTGAAAGTATATTGCTGTTTTTAATTTATGTAAGTTCTAGATACCAATTTTCGATTCAATCGGTTTTTCTTGGCTCAGTCTCCAAAAGACAGCTCAAAAACTACAATGTATTGTATTGTACAATTTGGACGTATTCAATAGGGTATTGTTTTCTGCTACAATACGAAATAGTACAGAGCACAGTTTTATACTCCTCCCGAGGCGATAAAATGTATCAATGGCGACAATTCTTCGGCAAACATCGATAAATTCGGTTCAATGTGTATCCTATCTAGGCTACTAGTATTGACACCATTTGTGGCCAATATCTTCTATATATTTCTCAATTTGCACCGATAAGTCATCCATTCTCTATGTCGTTTGTGTGAGTTTGGTATGTGTATCTTGTCAATTTTCTCTTTCAATGAAGGCTACGTAGAGTAAATTAGGTAGTTACAAACTGTGTGGTGTTACGCCTTATTAGCTATCCTGTATAATTAGTAGTTAAATACAGGTGCAAACGAACTACGTGCCCCCTAGTATTGAATAATATTTTACTCGGCTCTGGTTCAGTATATTTTCTATCAATAATGTTCTGCCTTTATGCGGTTTCCGTATTATCCGATGCGTCTAAATGACCGAAAATTTACGTAGAGTGCGCGTAACGTGCGTACGTGAGTTAGATTTACGATGGTTCGACGAGATCGAAAGATTCGGCGATGTTTGAGTAATCCGGGCTCGTGCGTCGGGCACGTTTGCCTCGTCAAGTAAGTTTGCTTTGTCCTCGTGGTACGAGGGCCCCCGGGCGGTGGCCCACGGCTTCGCACTTCCCTACGTGATCATTACGCGTATGGTACTTCCATTCAATTTGCTCAGCTAACGACACAACGTATTCTATATCAAATACTCATTGTTTATAGCAAACAGAATGCGCGTTATGCATCAAGCAATAACTGTACAAATAAATAATAATTTCGAGCGCTATGTAAAGGTTCTCCTTTTACGAGCGCAGAATTATAACTCGTAGGTTTTATTGCACAATCAAATTGTGAATACGTTTCAAGAGAGGCCTTTCATAGTAAGAGAGCAATATTGGAGATAATAAAAACATAACGTATAAAAATATAAATTGCGTAGCACTCGTAGCAGGTGCCTCGAAGCGTGAACACTGGGGTTATTATCAGCGCGGGTTCCGTCCCGAAAACCCTTTTCCTCTTAGCCGTCTAACCGGAAACCGGAAAACCCGTATTCAATGGGTTATCGCTGGAAATTGTGATTTGGAAAGCGTGTGAGTTTTACACCTCGTATTTTACATTTCATCGCCCTAGTGCTTTTGAGACAAAAAGGCGATTCGAGATGAATTGCTCTGAATTTTCCTTGCTTATGTTGTGTGACCGGATTTTCGTTTGGAGAAGTTTTACTAGTAAAAGTAAAAGTTCCTCATCACTAAACATGTTTGTGAAAACTCTGCAAAATAAATATTATTCTATTTCATCTTGCTATCATAATACCCACACATATCATGACGCAATATGTTAAAAACATTTTGTTACAAATTAGGGATAAAACAAAAAAAGAGACCAACATGTCCACATTCAGCCCGGGGCATGAATACAAAATGTTAATATAACTGGCATTCTGTTAACACGGAGCAGCGTGGCCGTCCGTTACAAAGAGTAAACAACGTAAACACACAAGTTATCCGTGGCATGCATGCCTCGCTCTCGCTCTCGTCTCGCGCTCGCTCCGCTACCATCTCGCGCTCGCATCGCTCCCGTCTCGCCTGCGCCATGTCGCGCCATTTTGTTTCGGCTAATTAACGTAGGATTGTCACAGTCCCCCGGGGACCTTGTTAATGTACCTATGTGTAGTACAAAATGTCTAGTTATGGGTTAAATTAATATTGTTGGCAGAATTTTTGGGGTATTTTTTTGGGAGTTTGTGGCAGGGCGATAGTGTAAGATTGTAATGGGTGTGTTGAAAGTGACTTCAATAAATCAGAGCTGCTGAAAACAAATTAGAGGTGGAGGCACTATTTTGTAGGTATTTAGCAAATTATTTGTTCCAAACTTTCAAGTAAATACTTACCCAAGTATATAAGACCTCAGTCAGAACAAGTTTAGTCTGCGACATGACAACTGCGACTAAAAGTAATGAAATATGTTATTTAGCAACACACCCTATTTTACAAAGCTCTGCCCGATTTGCGCTATAACAAATTTAAGTGGGAGTGTTAAACATTTTTTCCCTTTTACCGCAAAACGTGATCACAGTAATATAACTTTTATTCTTGGTATAAAAATTCTTAGCTTGATATACGACGTTGTAAATCATTCCTTTTACAGTAATAAGTCTTTTAAGACACACTTGATGTAGTGGTTAGAAGTGCGACAGGCGATCGCGAGGTCCTGCGTGAAACTCTTAGTTCCCAGAGGGGTCGAAGTAGGTATTGTTACGGATTTTCCTGATATTTCTCACCCTGTTAAAAAATATAGGCTCACCAACTGTTATACGAAACGTAACCTACTTCGCATCGAGGTAAGGTCTATAATTGATATGCAAAAAGTATTTTACTTGCTGAACCCGTTAACTTGACTTCACATCATTTAGTTCCAAAGTACCGCCAACTTCTACCGCCAATGTAAGTAACACTTAACTCATTGGACGTTGAGGGGCATGGGGGTCACACACGCAGTTACACAATTTCTTCATCGCCCTTCTGGGGGTAGAAATGACCGCGCATTACCTTTATGTATTTATGTAATAGCCCAGCAGTCACATGGGTAAAAAATTGCTAACATTTTGCCGTAAGTCGAAATAAATGGCCTATTATATGAGAAAAGAAGTGTTTGTGCGAAGTTCGTAGCAAAAAAAACTATTTTCAATGTTAGTTTTTTGCCAGTTCCTTACTTACATTCATTTTTACTTAAGGATTTTCCCAGCTCCTCTGTTGTTTGAAAGTATCGAACGAATTTTGTGAAGAAAACTAGGGCTCCTTCAGCAAAAGTTGCAATTCCTAATTAGTTGCAAATTGGTCTCACTGATATTGGATTTCGAACAAAGTTTCGATTTTATCATACTTCGAAAACTTGAAGCTCTTTCTTTTTTGCTCAGTCCTACAGTTATATCTCACAGTCTGCCAAGTTCATCCTTCACTTTTTCGTTAAAATTACATCAGTTTGAATAAATGAATGTATCACACGCAATAACCAATAAGTTCGTTTTATGATACAAATGAGTTCTTATAATACGTAGACGAAAAAGATCAAAAGTCTATAAAAACAATATAAAGGCAACTTTACGACAGCCTTAACAAATATACTTAGTAAATACGGCAATGGGAAATACAATAATATATTTCGTGTGTAATAAAATATATAAAAAAACACTTTATGCCGGTGACAAAGCAATATTTTGATAGGTGTTCTGGTTTACTGCCGACGCGTCGTATAACTGAGGCAGAACGTTACCCAGCGGTGGTGAATCGTATAAAAGTTGTAAAACGGTCGTGAACTAACTCTATCTCAGTTACCTGCGTCTATCTATTTATTTTATTTCTAGTTTTACGTTCCGCACCTGAATCACTCATTATCCTGTTTTGATAATAAAGATATGAAGACGATACTTACTTACTTACCTCTGTTAAGTATAATTGGCACTTATAGGGATTAATGTTTATCAAAGTGGATGTTGTCTGGGATTTACTTTTAACAATTTCGTGGAAATTCATGTAATGTTCCGTTTCTGTTATTACGTGTATTCTGTTCGGTAATATCGGGTTCCCGGGTGCCAGGCGCTTCATTACCTCGACAGTGTACACGAACACAACATTTAATAACTCGGATATTTAATAACAAGTCACGGATGTTAATAAAACAATTTATTTATTTAAACTCGGCAATGTAAACTTACAAAATATAGTACAGACAGTGAACAGGATATTTTGGCACATGTTGAGCCGTCGAAACGTATTCGATAGGTACCAATTACAAGTATATTACATAGAGTATTATGTAACAAATGATAATGCTCTCATGTTATGATCGGTTCGTAAAATTTCATCGTTATTTCAATTTACACTAAGTTTACACCCAATTAACTATAACGTAAATATCTTTAATTATCTTTTAAATTTTTCACAAGTCAATTTACTTTGATCCATCATTATTATAGCGAAAATCAAATTATATTAAACTTATTAATCCGTTGTAAATTTTCCTAATTATTAAATCTACTTTGGCAGTACCACTGTATCGATTTATTTACAGATTAATTTAACTGGAAATATTAACAATCTCTTATTCTATTTTTAATGAAATGTCAATTTATTCTAATCGATTCATAGATATAAAACATCGATATAATAATCTACTGATTTAGTAACGCATTTCTCAAATCGATATAAAGGTATACAAGAATTTAAAATCGTGGATTAGAAAATTATTTCAGACGTGCCAAGCGTGTAGATTACACGTTCGTACGTCTTATAGTAAATCGTAAAATTTGGCACATGCATCTTTGGCTAGGGACGCTACAAATCATGATTCGTTACAAAAAGACTTCGTTGGAAATAATATCAAAACTCCGTAACATCGGTTCGCTTACATTACAACAGCACTTAGCCTATAATTACAAATTAGATATGAATTTATTTACAATAATATATCGTAAACATCTACGCTACTCGAGTCGACAAACGAACCTTCAGCTAGTTTGAACATTCACAGCAGGTTGCAGGACCACTGGTTCCACGACTTGCTCCAGCCGCTGGCCGGCAGCGGCAAGGGGTTGGGGGGGGGGGAGTTTGGAGCGTCCGCCGCGCTCGCCTACACGTCGCTGGGGGGCGAGGCGGCGGGCTCCGGCCGCTAGTGCAGCTGACTCTTGGTGCTGAACCCGTAGTGCAGGTAGGGGGAGCCAGCGCCGTCGCGAGCGCCGCCCGGCCCTCCCCCTCCGGCGCCCGCGCCACCGCCCGGACATTTCAGTGCTGATCGCAGCTCTGATGCCATTTCGGAACACAGCGACGCCTGCGCAAGAAACAATGACTAAGAAAATGCCTCACGCAACAATTGCCATCATGAGCGTACAGCAGTTCAGTGCAGCTGGACGGCCTCATCTATCACACGTCGTTTAACACCATCCTCTACAATTTGCATCAAGGTGCCGCTGCCATGATGGCACCAGCCACACAGCTAAGACCGTCACAGCGTCGCTTAGACTAAAATTTTTCCTCATTACGTTTGCCGATAAATGGCAACCATACGTCTATACCCTAATAAAACTCAGCGTATAAAGAAAAAAAACGTACCTCTTCCTTCTGTGATGCAGCAATGAAAATACAAAATTATTGTGAGTTAAGATCGAACGAATTACTGTAGTACCAAGTAAATATGCATAGCACATTCCGAGAATCAATTAATAACTTTGAAACTTAATGAAAAATAAATCTCAAGTATGTTCTTAATTAGCTTCGATAAGTAAAAGTGCTCGAGCCAGAAAACAAACACAAAGAAATCAACACATTTTGTTCACTAATTACTGTCTCGCTAGCGGTTACCAAAATAATGTAATAAGACACACCAGAAAATGTTACCTACATTATTTTAAAAATAAACCTAGAACAAATAAAACATAATTAATCATTGAAAGTAAAAAAATAAATGAAATAACAAACAACGGTTACGAAAATTCACATTCATCAGGAATTGTAAATAAAAATTATGGCGAATTTAATGTTAATTAATGTTGCCCGTCGAACTTCGTTGCTGACCTGTAAAATATGAAGTTCTGGGAATTTTCCGGAGGTGGATATTATTTGCGTGGAAGCGTTAAACATCCAGTTTCCACAAAGGAGAACCAACAAAAAAGGTCGGTTGGCAACAAATATTTGTAGAGGCTACCTTCTGATTCTTCTGATCTGACAAAACACTGCCCCTGCCCCTCTTAGGGTTTTAAAATAGGAATGCCTACGATGACTGGTCGGATCAATTCCAGAAAAAAAAAACGTTAATTCTAAACATTTGATTAACACAGAGTTAAGTTATGGCAAACCTAATCGTCTAAAAATGTATGTTTTAGCAGGTTTTAAAATAATAATAATTAGGTTGTAACTTTACCCCTTATTTAATGCGGCCCAGGTGGACGGATTTAGTGGGGATTCATCTCAAGGAGTTCTTATTCCTATATCCACATAATGTCTATGAAATATGACTCACCCGTTCGTCTACGGCGACTTTGCGCGACTTCCAGACGAACTCGCAGACGGCTATGACGCACGCGACGCCCATGCCGCCCATTAGAACCACGAACACACCGCCAACGTTCGCGAGTCCTAGCTCGTTCGCTGTCGATGACGACTTCGATGTCTCGTCCTGCGTTATCAAATATTATGATAAGAAACAATGTATAAGTACGCTACGCATTCAATGCTTGTTGCTTTAAAAGTCTTAAGAATATTCTCGAAAAAAATATGAAATTAAAATAAATCCCTGACTACCATAAAGTAATAAGACATCATTAAAGCGCTTCTTGTTTTCTTTTTCCAGTAAAAAGAATTGGAAACATAAAATTTTATATGGACACAATTATTTTCTATAAGCTTTCCACACGTTTCCCAAACTTTGTTGTTATAACAATCGCGAGGTACCTTTGATGTATATAGCCAATAAGTCTCTATTTTATTTTATTTCTTCATGATTGAAACATTGTTGAGTATACGTGACACATCCTTACCCTTTTATATCCCTCATAATGCCCCATAAACGTTTACTGACGGCTCCTGACGTTTCCCGAACAAAAATGCGAGATACAAGGAAAATTATTCGAGTTCTTTAGATGCTGTGAGAGAAAAAACGATGGGTTTTTAATGAAAATTCTTCCTTTGAGGCTGCTTTCAGCATTTTCAATATGCTTAGTTGAATAGAGCTGGACTTAAAGAAGCTGCTAATTAATTAAATAAGCTTGAGTAACAGGCAATGCAACTTTTGCTATACATAGCTGGCATGTATTTTTTTTTTTCACCAAAGATGAAACCTAGGCCATATTTTATATTAGAGGACTGCTTGAGAAACCAACAGGCGTTATTTTTGTTTGTGAGATTTTGAGTTTCCCATTAATAAATAATACTCTACAACTCTAATGACTCATTCCGCGTCATAAATATCACGTAATATATTGTAATTTCATTGAATTAAAAATTATAATATAAAAAAATAGGTTACACCTGACAAAAAGATACTAGCAATACTTCCCTCGTTACGTTTATCGACCTGTTTCTTATTGTTAATAATTCCCCGTTTGTCCTCTAACATATAACCTAGGTTTAATTTAAGGCGAAACGAAAAAAGTGAAATCATGCCAAAAGTTTAGATTGCCTTTATTACTTGTGATGTTTTGACCTTCACAAAGAAAAGTAAGAAAATTTAAATAAGATTAGTTAAATTTTCTTACTTTTCTTTGTGAAGGTAATATAGTCAAAATGTTGTAAATTGGCTTTAATTATTAAGTACACCCAAAAAATACAAGAATTCGGAATCGTCGCCTAACCGTTAAACTCCGAGTAAAACTACGGTAACTACGAGTGGTTAACGACGCCATTTTCCCTTTACTTACCCTACAAGACCCTCCGCCACGTTTCTCTTTCCACCATTTTGTTTTCAGAATGTGCAATTTTCCTTCCTCCTGCAGTTTGAGAACGGCCCCGCTTATGGCCGTACGGTACGGCGAGTCTAAGAACAATTCGAACGAACGTTAAAGGTAATAAAGACGTGAGTTTGTTACTGGTCGTAAATATGGCACATTGGCTTTTAGATAAAGTTCGCCTTTGAAGAGGCATCTTTCTAACGCTAGGCTTGTCAATGAATATACGTGTTCAGTCACGAGCACCAATATGTATCATCATCATCATAGTTTCAGCCGCAAGACGTCCACTGCTGGACATAGGCCTCCCCAAGTGTCGCCATATTGATTGGTCCCGTGCGTCTCGCATCCAGCGATCCCAATATGTATACGCTTTCCTAAATTTAAAAACAATTTTCGCGAGAAATAACGATTGTAACTTGGAAATAAGTTTTTTTTCATAAAAACATGAGTTCCAGAATACTATGTTCGTAACAACATGAAATTTTAATCAGAGCAGTAGGAGAAAAACACTTGTCTTTTAAAAGTTGGAAAGTGTTTACATATTGGCGCTCGTGCTGACTTTACTGTAACTATGATTCTTAAGTAGGTACTTCAATATAATTCAGAGCGAATATAAAAATACTTCTCAACGTGTAGCACGAACCTCGTTCACAAAAGTAGATATTGGTACAAAACTACGTTTTTGCCGATACAGTTACAGAACTTTTCTCATTATTCCAAGCATAAGTATGAATTGTTTGAACTGTAGTTTTGACCGTTTATACTAGTTTTGCACAAATGAATGGAATGGAATTATAACTTTTCCATTTATATTTCGGGAATTAATTAAGATTGTTTTCATGGCAAGCAGCTTTTATTTTTGTATAAGCTCCGTAGCTTAAATAAAAATAGAAACTGCCTCGCTGTAGATAATGTACGAACAGAGAAAAACAAAACTAATTGGATTTTACTTACTGGGAGGCATAGCAATCCCGTATCCTTTAGAGTCCAGCATTCCCCCGACTTGGGTAAGGTCACAGTTCCTCTCCACCACATATTCGATGGTGGTAGACTCCATCAGGTAGGCATACGCGCCTTTCCCTCTGACCACTCTCTCCTCTCCTTCCTTATTACTCGTTGCAAATACTGATGGTCTGGCAGATTCCATGAAAGACCACATTCGTTGGTATGTCGAGAAGTTTGAATCCTGTTCAATAAATAAGACCAACTTTATTTGGGATTTTTATTTTCATTATTTCTCCTGTATTCGGATGACGCGAAGAAATCGAAACGAGAACGAGAAAATATTATTGGTTTTATCATCAAAATTAAATTATTGCTACTAAGCAAAATATGTGAAACGACTTTTTCAGGATTGACGTCTGGTTAAGGTTACAATATCCTTTATTAGACACAATACATGTCAGGTTGACATCTTTATAAACTCAATATGTCAAGTTTGTCTAATAAAACCCGGTACACGATAACACACCATAAATCCTTGATGATCCATGCTTAACAACAGACTACAGCAGCGTTTCATATTTATGAGGTACTTGAGCCCAGCCTAAATTCATAAGGTAAGTCTCTAATACAAAACATTTATTCGATGGCACAAGAATACGTCACATTTATCCCAAAACCTTCATCTTATTCCACGATACTTTCTCAAGACAAGTGTTAAGTTTAAAAGCCAGTTTAAATCAAAAGGATGAAGCATCTTTCGGTGACTTTGAGGTTTGCAAATCTACCGAACGCAAATTACGGGAATTAGAATTCGTTTCGTTAAGCCGTCACCACAGTCTGATAGAAATCGGGGAGAGTAATGGAGTGGATTACATTTTGGTAAAACAAATTGCCTGAAGATGTTGCTGAAATGTAATTTATTCTGTAATCGCCTTAAATTTCTCACATGATATTTCTGAGTAAGAAGACAAATAAATATACAGAAATGTTTGTGCCAACAAGTAACTATGCAGCTCTTACAAATTATTCCGGCAATTTGGCACCTAGTAGAATTTACTCACCCTGAAAAACGCAGCAGTGGAACCACCCTTCAGCGCTCCATATTTAATCTTGGTCTGTTTGGCGAGATCCTCCGCGCTCTCAATGGGCGAGTCCATTCTCTCCACGGTCAGGAAAGCGGCCAGGTTAGCCGTGTACGAGGATATCATGATAAGAGTGAAGAACCACCACATCCCCGCTACCATGCGGGTCGATACCGCTCTGGTGCAAACAACAGTGTATTAATAACAACAACTTCAACACAAGAGGTTACACTAACGAGCATTGTTAAAATAACTACGTTGCCGTGGGACCTGCACTAAAAAGTCTCTGGCATTTGAAGTTTGTAAAAAATGGTGACATTCATGTGATTTTGGATTCAGTGCAGTTCCATGTTCTATAGAATCGTGTATTTCAAGGTGTAAAATGCAGTAAATAAACGTGTATTTTCTAAATTAAACAAGACATTGATTCCACACTGAGCTTGTGTAGAATCATCACAATATCAATGTGCAATCAATTTGTCTGTCTCACAAGTATCTACCAAACTTTGATGCAGCAAGCTGTGGATACTGCACAAGCAAGTCTCGGGTGCGAATCTGTACTTTGTCGAAACTAGTTGTTTATTTAGCTACTAAATCAGTAAGTATTCAGCTAAGTACGGTGAAATGGAAACCAAGGCTAGTCGAGATAGCCGACACGTCTCTATTTAAATTGGACGCTCTAGGCGACTACCGATGCTTGAAATTCACAAAGGGCTGTGGTCGCTTTGTAACTAATTAGTAAAAGGGAGTTCTTCATCCAAGCTCTGCAACTGAAGGCTACATTTCCGTTTTGTAATTACCGCGAGATTACTCTTCTACTCAATTTTAATCAATCCTATTATTTCTGATTGCGTTAACCAGCGACGGTTTTGTTTGTTTTAAGCAATGTGATTTGTTGTTTGCTTGCTGGTTGTGGACTGTATCGGAATTGTAGCCATCAGAGGCATAAGGAACTTACTTCGGCGCGATATCCGAACCTTGCTGCATCAAGGAGCCGATAGTGAACCACAGCGAGTTCAAGAGAGTGAACTGATTCTCCAGCACCGGCGGCTCGTCCAGGCAGTTCCTGGGTGAGTCCCACTCGTACGGGCTGAACCTGCGCCCAAATACTGCCCGTCATTCACTTACAATGTATTTTACAATCGCGCGCCAACTTACTTTTGGTCAAATTTTAATACTCTGAATAATTTTAACGAATGCGCACATTTTAGTTTGGCAAAAAAATATTCTCATGCAGAGAACTCAAATTATTAGCGTATGTTTAAATCGATTTATTATTCTGGATCTGAGCGTTCGTGTGTCAAAGTACCTATTTATTTATTTTACCTGTAATGTAGCTCCATTGTAAGAAACTAAACTTCTATAGTCTAAGTTATAGGAAATGTAGTTTTGTAATATCAGATTATTTAGCGATAAATACACGGACACAGAAAAACTTCTAGAAGTCCTAGTTTGATTATTGTTACTTTAGTTAGTTTTAATGTTTTTTTACCAATTTGATTTTTGTTATAATTGTTAACAGATTTATTTTATTTTAAAACTTTTACTGACCTAATTAAATTATCCAATGTAAAGTGATGGCCTGAAACACAGGTTTAAAAAAAAACTAGATCAGGCAGGTCGCTACCTAACATTTGAATTCGACATTTTCGTTACTTGCAACTGTTATATTATATATTGTAGTTATATTTTACTTTTATGCACTAATTATACAATACTTTAAAAATAACACTGCTGCACCCAAATGTAAACTTTTGTAATATTTACTTTTTAAATAAATTGTTCTTCTATTCTTCTTCTTCTTCTATTGTCATCATTCTAAACCAGGATATTTTAAATCTTGAACGCGAACACGAAGAACAGTGTGTATGCAATTAATTCTATAGGGAGAAAAGTTTTTCTACATTTCAATAAAACGCTTCCGGAATTAAAATTCACTTGAGAGTAAGTTGGCGAATGATTGAACAACCCCACTTTTATGTTCATCTTGTGGACTTCGCTGAGTTCACTATTCTATCACCAGAAATGAAACGCGTGTTTAGAATGCGAACCAAGTTTTATTAGTTTCCTCTCTTATAAAACATTTAAAGCGAAAACATGCTTAATTTCATTTCCGGCGAGGAACTGCTCATTGGCAGTCTGGTACTAATAAAAGTTAATGTTAGGGGCCTTTGTAAATTATCTTACTTGGGTAAAAAATCACAGCTTTGCTGCATAAGAGATCCGATGGCAAACCACAAACAGTTTGCCAGAGAGAAAATATTTTCCATTTTGTCACCATCAGGCGTGTGCGTTGGATGCCATTCATATGGAGTGAACCTATCGGACAAATACATTTAGCAACCTAATTACAGTCGGCACTCTTCCAAGCGAAGCAAGACGATGTTTCAACTGAAAGATCCTCTTTAGTTGGCGCCATCTCCGAATTGAATCCATATGCCGTAAAGTATACGGTATGTTATACGCTGAATGTTGTGCAAACATTGCCAATTAGAGTAATTTTTCAATCTAAGTGCCAATATTAACAAAGAGAAGAAATTAAAGTGAATTTTCAGTGTTTCTGTTTCCACGTTCTGTAGGTAATATACGCAGTGTGTCTACGATTACGTACCTTGCCAGTATGAAGAGCAGTACGGACACACCGAGATACGCGGTCGCCATATAAATCCAGACGTCGAGCGAGAGCGGCGATAGGAAGGAGAACAAGTTCGGTGGTTGCTTAATGGGCTTGCGGTAAAGCACGGAAATGCCGAGATTCATGAACGGCATTGTGAAGTCGACCACTTGCTCTCTGCACAGACGAAAATGATACAATGAATATCGTAAACACAATGCGCTTCAACGCACCACAAAAGGTTGCGGGTCCAATGGTTAGCGAGATGCAAACAATACTTCAGTGCAATTGTTATTGTCTTTCAAAAAATGCCGAAAATATTTTCTGGAATGAATAAATAAGGGAGCTTATTATTACATATTTTCATGAGTACCTGTCGTATGTAATGGTGAGATCAGCGATTGCGAGGTCGGCGCGTTGTTCCAACAATTCCCTAATCATGCCGTCCCACTCTTTGGTCTCCCGGTTGTAGGACCCGTATCGACCGTCAGGCGCCAGCTTGAATGTATAATTGAAGCCCAGAATTTTAGATATCTCGTGAATTAGATCAATGGCGTAACCCTCGAACTGTGCGTTGCCTGTGAGTTTCTCGCTGGCCTCTCTCCTCATACAATACGGCGAGCTCTAGGGATTAACAGAACAGATTACATATGTAAATGTGTTAAAAAAGAATTACTACATGAGTAAACAGAGTTTACATACTTGGGGAATTCACGTGAAATGAATTCGTAAACAGCGAGCCTGGAGAAATGCTCGAGTGATTTTTTTTATTTAAATACAGGTTTGTCTGTCTTCTGTGTTTCTGTTTAGGGCTTTGTATGTTTCAAGTCATGAATACGGATATGTCTCGCATGAATGTTTTCTCTCAGGGAATATATTTTTACTGTGAGCCAGTCTACATAAATCCCCTTTTCGCTTCTCGAGAGAACACTCATATATATATATGTGCGATACGCTAATTTTGCTTTTGTGGGCCACGAGAGAGCAGTAAAATGTTTCCGGTAGATTAATGCCTATATCTTGAATGTTATTTATAGCTTACCAAAATGGTTGTTACGATGAGCGTCTTATTTTGCAGTATCTCCACTATCTGCTTTTGGTTCTCGCCGTAAGACCGGGTGTAATTAACGCCTTCTGAAGAGTTCCAAGTTCCAGCTTTTTGCAGTCCGTCCCTTGTTAATTCAATTATATCTAGAGTGAAATCGCTTCTGAATCCTTGATGGTCAAACTTTATCACTCCGGTTAAGCCTTTCATTTCGACCTGTTCATTGAATTAACGAGTTGAGTATTGTGGAAGTTATTTTGTTATCAAGTTTAGAGATCTATAATAATTAAGTTATACGTACAAACTTTTGGGTCAAATGTACTTTCAGTTTTAGTTGAGTCGTTGTCCTCGTTTATAGAGAATACACCTTATTGATTATTATATGTTTCAATAATTATTAATTGAAAACTGATTCAATTACATTGTCCCTAACCCGAAAGTGAAACCATATTTCTGTTCTGATTTGGTCCACTCCATCGTTCGTGAGGTTATGTCAATGGCGGGGGTTAAGTTAATTACCGCTATTGAATTGCCAATATTGTACCCATCAGCTTTCAATTATCACGCACGACAGCGTAGAACAGCTTGCGTTAATTTAACACACATCTACGTACTGTTTACTTTCAACAAGTGCCTTCTTCAGCTAATTACATAACAGCGTGCTCGTAGAAGCTCACCTAAGTTAACGGTTAGTACAACAAGAGCCACACAGATTCGCATAAAAAGCGAAATCCCGGTGCTTAAGCTGAACATTGCTGGAGCAGTTAATCCGTCAAGTCTCACGTTCCAGCACTTAATCCCACTATGTTGGTCGCAGCTTTGTTCAATGACCACTAAAGTTCTCTTTTTATTGCGAGACTTCAGCATACTTTGAACGAAAATCGGAGAACGTTTGTAGATAGGTTTTAAATGAACTGTTATTGTTCTGACATTAACTGAGCGAGTGTTATACAAGTGGTACATGTAGCACGAGTATACTCAGGAAATATGGGCAAGTCATCAATCGTCCATTAAATCCAGAAGATCGATCTAAACAACAGACTATTTTTAGCGGGAGATTTATGCGATGAATTAAACATGTATGCAGATTGAACTTACGATTTTCATGTAATTGATGAGGCTGTACCCGTGGGGCCACGTGTCTTCAGCCTCGCACGAGAGAGGTCTTACGTCGATCTGCTGAGACGTATCGAGATCATGTAACGCTTTAGCGAACAGATGTACTGCATCATACATCAGGGCCGTTTCCGTCTGTATACCAACAAAGGATTCCTCTCAGAGCAAATCAAATAAAAACTCTACAGTAACGAGGGTCAAGGGAAATGTTTAATACGAATGGGATCTAATTCTATAAGGAGTCAAATGAAAAGGAATACATAAAGGAGCAGAAATTGTATGGAAGTCTGCAACATTTAGGAATTAATGGAATACTTTTTAGTAGGTGTAAGTAAAGATAATTAAATTGTCCTCACCTTAATAAAGGTCATGTTCTCCTGTAAACAAACAATTAATTTGAATACAGTTCTGTTTATGTTTACTCGTACAAATAACTTTATCATTGGCCTACATACAAACGGGTGATTACCTTAGCCGTGGTGTGTCCCAGTTGGAGTTTTCGTCCTTTTCGGGCTTCGTCGTAAACCCAATCCCTTACGACTCTTTGAACATCAGCACGTTCGGGGTCAAGTAATCTTAAAGCTGTAATATTTGTGCCGCCATATTTGAATTCTTCTAAATCTACGCTGTGAAGGTCCTGTTGACAATTCAAATTTTCAGTACCCGGAATACTTTATCTCTCTTATTATTATTGATTTTTATGTTCTAAAGACTTACCAAAGAAGTGATTAAATAACTATGGTAGTCAGACATCATTCCTATCTGCTGTGCTTGTTGGAGTACATCTCTTATCCTTTCTGTCGCACAATCCAATACAATATGCGATTCTGCTGAATTCTTTATTTGTTTCAAGAGTGGTCTGCAAAGGACTTTAAGCTTTAGTACAAGCACTTAAGTATTAAAGTAGTTTGTGAATCGAGACGTACCTGTAATCATGAGAATCTGGCAGTTGTCTCACAGCAACAGGCAGTTCGGACGGCCCGTGGGCTTTAAGCAACTCTTGTAGACGGACTAAGCCATCACTGTTCTCATATACTATTGTAAATGATCTCCATCCCCACGCTCTCACTAAATCCACATAAGCCTAAAATAAATGAATATCGTCATTTTCAAATCAAATTATGTGACCAACTGTGGACAGTCAAAATATTATTATGATTAATTTACTAATTGATGTTAATTTCATTGTCACAGATTACTATTATTCCCGATATGTTTAGTTATTAAATTAAATCCAATGTGCCAATACAACACTAATTTCAAACAAAATAGACGTATAATTAAATAATTTGACATTCAAATTGAAATCGTGTATTGGAAAATTGGCGTTCAGTTCATAATGTTTCTTGGTTGCAACGTTTGAATGGCTTTGTGTTGTGTGTGTCCGTGCTATACAAATGGACGACCGACCTAATTGCGGATGTCCAATCTTCCGGGTGGGTGGACAATTTCATTTTTACCAACGACTGAGCCGCAGCCACATATGCGTTTAATGGCTGTATCGTTTTAGTATTCAATTTTATTTCGTTTTAGAAAGATGGCGGTTGATACGAAATGAGGATAAATGTGGTGTACTGACTGAAAGTTGGCGTTTCGTCGATGAGTTTCTAACACCACGTAAGTCAAAAATAGCAACTTTACAGGAAAGTGAAAAAACTGCGTATTTATACCTCGGTAACAGTACGAAAGCATGTGCTTACTTCTAATTAGATAGAGAGTTGCTTTTTTGTGATTGGCTAAAACAACGCGTCGTCCGATTCTCTAGCAAACGGCATCAAAATATCAAAACAGCTAAACATTCAGTTACGTGGTGTTAAAACTTAAACGACGCTTTCCGTTTGAATAAAGTTCCGTGGTCACCTTTTGTTTATTTCAATCACAGCGACAAAAGGCAGAATTAATTAAAATCATTGGAATACGTAACAATTAATTTATAAGAAAGAGTCTACTTTAATTATGGGCAACGTTTTGTAAAACAATGAGTTGTTCTAAGCCTTTAAGATCTTAAGTGCTGGGATTTAATTAATTTTTAATCTTCATTTGAAGAGTTCTGAAGTGAGAAGTTATGAAGCGGTGGAAACGGAAAGTGGAAGAGCTAAGTTTAAAAGTTCACGGTATGACGATGGTAAATGTTTTACCGATGAAGGTAGATTCATAGAATACCTGAATGCGCATTCATCATAACAAATCTGTATGTGGATCTATATGATACAGTCAAAACTGTTAATCGGTCAAAACCAGTTTTGACTGGTGTCAGTCAAAACACTTCATCAACTTCCTGCCCTTGTCTCATGTTACTTGTGGTCGGCGCAACACGTTTTTTTCTTTCATTCTCCCCTGTCAACCGTCACGCTATCATTTACTCTTTTTTCTATCATGTCATTCCTCACACAATCCATCCATCGTTTTTTTGATCTTCCTCTCCCTCTCCATGCATCAACATTTATACTCTTCATTATTTTAGTCACATGCGATTCATACCTCCTCATCACAATGTCCATACCACGACAGTCGATTCCCTTTCAACTTTTCTGTACTGGCGCAACTTTTAAGCTTCCTCTAATATACTCGTTCCTTACCTTATTCATTCTTATCATATTTCGACGACCCGAATGGCGCAGCGGTAGTGAGGCTGCCTTACGTTCCTTACGGTCCCGGGTTCGAATCCCGGTAGAAGCAAATGTTTGTGTGATGAGCATGAACAGTTGTTTCCGTGTCATGGATGTTTATATGTATAATAAGTATGTATTTACAAACAAAAAAGTATCTATGTAGTATATCTGGTGTCCACGACACAAGCCTCGTTGCTTAGTGTGGCACTAGATGGCGCTGTGTGCAATGTCCAGCGATATTTATTATTTATTTATTTATTCTTGTCACACCACATATCCACCTCAACATTCTCATCTCCGCTACATGCAATATTTTTTCATCCATCTTCTTCACAGCCCAGCATTTCCGATCCACAGTACGACAGGTCGTGTGTCTAAGTCCCTAGTTATTTTTTAACCTGTGATATAGTTCCATTGTCAACATTCTATACCAGGATATTTTAAATCTTGAATACGGATACGAAAAAAAACCTAACAACCTAATAAGTTTCTAATTAAATGTTAGTTATTGTTAAAATGGTTTTCACCGGTCAAAAGTAGTTTTGACTAGTTTTTCCTGGTCAGAAGTAGTTGTCAGAAGAAGTAGTAGTCAAAATAACAGCTCTTTGCTGAATGCATATGAATGTACCTATATCTATTTGTTTGTTCCGGCTAATCTCCGAAATAGCTGGACGAGATTTTGACGAAAAATTAGGGTTCTGTGCAGAAAAACTAAAACCCTTGAAATTGTTAACAAAATCCAATACAAACAGGGAAGTAACATTTTTGTATTATTTTCTGGCGGACGAAGTTGTTTTGTACAGCTAGTTACAAATAAGAACTTTTAAGAGTAAATAAAGGTGATCGAATAGTCGGTCTTATCCTCACAATCTATGAATGGAGCTACCTATATTAAAGTCACACAAAGTAGATTCTCACTCTTCTTACCTAAGTTGTTTCTTGTAGGTATAGTTCGGTTCAAACTCAATGGCGGCTCGAAAGTTAGCTGCAAGTGACGGTCTGCGCATTATACAGACAAAACGATGCGACACCTGCGCCCCGTTGATACCTAAAATTGTTGTCTGCGCAGCTTTACATTATATGTTCCGAATCGCCATAAAGTTTAAAGCGTTATTCCTGCGCAGACTGTCACTCGCAGCTAACTTCCGAGCCGCCATTAAGTTTGAACCGAACTATACCTACTTATGAGCAGTACAAAAGACGTGTTGAGTTTGTTCCGTAATAGCTCCTTAAAAAGGTACAAATTGTACAAATACAGGGTAGCGATTTAGTAACCTGCATCCATATACATACCTGCTCAAGGTAATAATTATACCCGTACTTTTCATTCAAGAATCAGATATGAATTACTTTCTTTGGGAAAGTTGCTTAATATGAGGGATAGGCTCACCTCCTTGAAGGATGCGGGTAAGTAAATCGTGACCCTGTTTATCCACGAGTATATGTTTATAGTTCCATGTTTCCCGATATAGTTGCAAACAGCCACCCATCCCTCCGGGAAGAATTGTCATCTCCGCAAGGAAAACATTTTCAATGTGTACGCCATTCCCGCGATAGGGTCGACTAAGTCCCGCATACCGACGCCACTTCCCGCAATTAAGATAATTAATTAACAAAGTTTTCTGTGACAGTTTCTAAGCCCTGCAATGTAGGCTTTCATTACTTGGCGACTGGTCAATGTTTACCACAGAACTGTTTTATAGTGCTCCTGAGGTCTGATTACATTCCTGAGGTCTTCTTAGGGCCATAGGTCTCTTCTAAAGTCTAAAATTAGATTTGAGTTGGGGTAAGTAAAGTCGCCCTGGTAGCTGATAAGACAAACAAATAAAAGGAAAATGTATTATTGAAGTTTAGTTAAAGTTATAATTTAGGTTTAGTTAAAGTTATAATTGTAAGCTAAGTTAAAGTTATAATTTAGGTTAGTTAAAGTTAAAATTTAAGTTTAGATATACAAAACAAATAAGTGGAATTTCATTTTTTTTTATATTTTTTATTTTCCAAAGTACTAAATATTGTGTATACGAAGGTCGGAATAAAGGCTATTTTTTTATTTTTATTTTATTTTATTAAGTAAAGTTGCCCAAGTATAAGAGTTTTGTCAAAATTTCCTGGCAAAGGAAAAAGTCTTTAATTGCGTTACAAAGCGGAAACTAATTTCGATCTCAGAGCTGTTATGGCCGACTGTAATATGAAAACCTTCTATTAAAAAAGGTGACTCAAACTCTGTTCAAGTTAGCAGTGCCCTGAAATACAGGTCAGTGTCCACATAATATGTACCCAATAGATACTATATGTAGGTACATTCATTGTATAGTTACAGCGATGCCTAATTAGCTTGCAATTCACGATTAGAATCCAGGTAAACAATTCGATAATTACCTAGCTATAATATCCTAATATACCCGTTCCTACACATTAGTTCTAATATGTGTATAATTAATGTAACAGTAATGTATGCTAACAGTATAATTATATTTTACGCGTACAGTCGTGGCCTAAACATTCAAAAAGAAAAGAGAGGAATTTCTCGTCGAGTCTCGTTTCAATTGTCAAAATGTATCGCAAATTCGTATCAATTACATTTATTTGTGCCATTGACTGTAGAACGCGTTCAGAGAGATAGGCAGGAACAAGAGAGCACTTACTGCCATGGTTCATTATATACCCCTTGAGAGACTTCCTCATATATTTCGTAAGTGCCTATCGCCCCTTTGACAAGGTGTCAGGTTATCGAAACGATAACGGTGGGAGTTATATTAGTTCATGGGAAATTTAACCCAAAACTACGTTATACATAGAGGTTAATTTTCCGTGGAAAAGGTACATTCATTACAACCTACTACCTAACAGTGTATAAGTACTCAGCGCTTTCATTGGAACACCAAAAATAATGTGTTACATTCCCAGAAAGAGTTTTTCAATAACAGAATTAATACTGTTTTGATTAACACGCCAGACAAGCTTAATAAAGCTTACCAACCGATTGCTGAAATCATTTTTCGAACAGAAATTAAAAACATTTTGTCAATATAATAAATATGGACACTCACTCGGCTCAACGCGGCTGGGTGTGGATAAAGGTTGACAAGGCAGGATTCTCTTCTCGTCCGGTAGTCCCACCTGGTCTCCAAATGTGGCAGTTCCATCGTGTCACATATTGACTGCACGTGGGCAGCAGCTGGCGCGGATTGGGGACCAAAGATGGCCGCCACGCCGCTTCGTAGGAGGTGACATACTGTATAGAGACAAATAAAATTTACACATTTTATAAAAAGAAAAGAAACTGGCAACATACTACTCTGTCAAGAAAGTACCGGGAAAATATCAATAAAACACAAAATATTAGTTATTTATCCAAATTTATTTTATCACCTTCAAAGTATGCTCCTTCAGAACCGACACACTTACGCCAACTAATAATCCAATCATAAAAATATTTTTTAAATGCTTATTCCAGAATTGAGTTCAGTTCTCGCCGCGAATTCTCCTTTATGTCTTCTACTGAATGAAAACGGGTGCCACGAAGTGGTAATTTGAGTTTAGGAAAAATAAAGAAGTCGGCTGGAGCCATATCTGGTGAATAAGGTGGTTGCTCGATGGTATTTGTTGAGTTTTGGTCAAAAAATCGTTCACAACTGTGCGAAGGCGCATTATCGTGGTGCAAAATCCAAGAAATTACAAATTTCTTTCCACAAATCTGGCCCTTTTATCTAATTTGCTCTCTTAAACGCTGCATAACGTCCGAATAATATTTTTTATTTACCGTTTGACCTTCCGGCAAGATTGTCAGTCACTATTTCCTTCACTTTTGCGATGTTAACTTCAGTTGCAGACGTTGATGGCCTACCAGAACGAGGCAAATCTTCCATCACACCTTGACCGCTATTGAACGCTTTGTACCACTCATAAGCGCGTGTTTTTGATAAAGTCGATTCACTGTAAGCCTTCGTAACATTTTCAGAGACTCCGAACTCGAAATTCCATTGGCGATGCAAAATTTAAGACAAACTTTTTGTCCGATATTTTTGTCCATTAAGAAATTCGCAACACACACTAGATATGATATAACTAAAATCAGCACTGCATTTAATCTAATTAACAGATGTAACTCAAACTCCGCGCCAAAATGGAAAACAGTTGTGTTAATCTAACAACAACAAAAAAAAAACAAAAAAAAAATTTGGAACCATAAACAAATCATCCATTCCCGATACTTTTTTGACTGAATGTAAATAATCAGATTCTGAAATGATTAATATTATAGAACATTACCCACTTTAAAATGAGACTGGACCCCAACATAATTATGAAGTTGGAAAAAGGCTATATGTACCTATAGTGATGATGATGGTGAGATGATACTTAATTTTGCAGGGTTTATTACCCTGTCAATAGTCGTAAGAACTTTTTTACGTAACAACACAAAAATAAAAGCGACTAAATAAATAAATAAATAAACATCGCTGGACATTGCACACAGCGCCATCTAGTGCCACACTAAGCAACGAGGCTTGTATCGTGGACACCAGATAGTTGATATACTACATAGATACTTTTTTTGTTTGTAAATACATACTTATTATACATATAAACATCCATTACTCGGAAACAAATGTCCATGCTCATCACACAAACATCTGCTTCTACCGGGATTCGAACCCGGGACCCTAAGAACGTAAGGCAGCCTCACTACCACTGCGCCATTCGGGTCGTCAAAATAAAATAAAACTCTTATTATAATCTAAACAAATGTCTTGCCCCAATATACTTATATAGTACACCAGCATAAACGAGCCACGAACCACGAATTAACAATATAACAACATCTTTAAAAATACACGAGTAGGAGAAAGAAAAGCTTCACGTACGTGACGGTCACGTTGTCACGGCACTGTCGTACGTGATAGCAGGGGGAAAACTATTACGTCACACATCCCGCTCCCGGCTCCCAACTGATTGTATCCGCACGGGATTGGACGACCGGACCCGGACCCGCACGGTTACATAAACCAGGCACAACTACGGACCTTATTATAACGAGGACATTAGTTCTCACCCAGCTTTGTACCGTATAAAAGGTATATTTTTCTGATTTTTTGTAAGATTGATTGCGAATGGCCTTTTTGACAGACGTCGGCCTTTTTTATCGGCGAGGTCAATGTTTCGCCAATAAAAACAGCGAATAGACAACTTATTTTGGACCCATTGTTCTTTCTTGTTTCAGTCAAAATGAAAGACGTTTTTTCTAGATTTGTTCCGTTGCTGTACAAGGCAGTCTGTCAATAAAATTGAAGAATCTGTTGGAATATTCATCTTTTATTTTCGCTATGAATTTGTTTCTCGGTAGGCATTTTTATCGCTGCTTATTATCGGATTTTTAATAGGGTTTTTCAAATACATAAATGAAAATAAGCCCGGTTAAAAACGATCTACAATATCTCTTTTTCTGCAACACCGGAAACCTCATACCTTGGACATGTTTGCTGATGAATTGAAGACGATATAGTGTTAGAATGTTTGCAGATCTGTGAGACGAATAACAGTGTGTAGTAACGATAGCGTGATAGGAATAACATAATAAAATAATAAAAATATTCTAAGTTATTCCTATGGAAAGAACATATTCTTTATTATGTACACCATAGAAGTAACAATCATGAAAGAAAACATTTCACATAGGGTGACATTGGGCGGTCTTATCGCTAAAAGCGATCTTTACAAGACAACTTTTGCATGGATTTACAGGAAGAGAAAGAGAGAATATTGCAGGTAGTCTATGTATGTACTATCGAGGACACTCCCGCCTGATCACCACTAACCTAATTTTTGCTTGCACTTACAACATAGAAACAATTTCTAGCCCCGCCCCGTTGACTACGTATAACAAAAATGAATGAAAATATACCAATAGGCCGAGCGCACTGACGACGCACGCCAAACGAGAGTTATTGTTATTTTGCGCGCCAAAGTTGACGCTTTCCTAATAGGCCTAAACTTTAAGGGGGCGTGGCTCGGCGCCTCCGCATGATTTAAGCGAAAAATATTTTAACTGGTCAGGCGGAAAAGACCACGACTGTACATACATCACATCACCGCCTACCTACTCTTGTCCCATGTTAATATTAATATACAAACATACATAAAGCACATAATTTAGTATGAATGTCTAACCATGTATATTATATTAATAAATTCATTTATTTCAGACATAGTCCATAGTTCCAGAATATAAAAATTTAAAAACACATAAAAGTAAAATACATTAAAATAATCAATAAAAAAGAAAATTACATACACAATTGAATTAAATTAAATATAAATTAATAGTAGGTTTATTAGTAGTAGAACACATTATAACAATCAATCAATTTAACATTAAACATACACAATTATATAAAGTCACGAGGAGAGGCGCTAACATGAAGCTGCATCCACCTCTGTATCAGGGCCAGGTCCCACCGCTCGGACAAAACCCTCAGGAGACTGTTCGAGCTGCTTCGTAGGCGATTTAATAGTGAAGCGCTCCGCTTCCTCATGATCGCGAAAAAATTATCCTTCCGCGCTTCAGCAAACATAATCGAAGCACTACAAAACCGCGGAAGTCCTAACAGTAACCTGAAAGCATTGTTGTACTGCACGCGCAGTGCGCTGTACGCCCGCTACGTAAAGTTGGTCCACAGGCTGCACGTGTAGAACGACTGACAATATGCCCTAAATAAAGTCACCTTCACAGGTCTAGTACATCGCGCAAACCTGCGAGCCAACATATTATAACTGAATGATGATAAAACAAAATTGCAAAGTCTTTATTCTGCGGAACCCTACAAACCAGAACACAACAATCAAATACACAATAACACACGTCAAGCTATCACCACCCGTCACAACAGTGTGGTCAGTGTTCCCAATCTTCCCTCGTTAGTCAAGTGCTATATAGACGAACATCCATCTATCTTCATTAAATAAAGGGTAAGAGCGACATAAAGAAACGTCGGGTGATATATTATGGTGGAAAGATTATGGCTTTGAAGTGACGCCGACGGTGACGGGGCGATAACGTCCTCGCGTTAGCGGTACCCTACTTTGAAATTTGCCTTACAACTGCCGCCCAAGATTGGTAGGGGAAGTTATGGGTGTAAGTTTGAACTTTGAAGTCACGTAGAAGTTATTGTGCCAATTTTAGTCGAATGGGATCGAATAAATTGAACGTATTACGGTCTTTATTACCTACTTGCCGGTAAAATTTATTATTTTGAAAGAATCTCGCCTGTAATAAGGTAAGGATTATGTAGATGTGTATCTAACAGCACACCTACATTTCGCTAGTTATTTTTAGGTCCCATGTAGTAGGGGGCGAGCCTACTGCCATCAACCGGGCACAAATCCAGACTCCGTGGCTGCTACTGAGAAATTCTTGATGGAAAAAACCGATATCACTTTACCCGACCTGGGAATCGAACCCAGAACTTCCCGCTCAGCAGACACTAGCCACTAGACAATAGGTGTTACCTATTTAGTCTTGTATTTTCTAGGTAAATAATACCTCAGTCATACCTCTCTCGACATATTGTCTGTAGGCGAAAATAGTCCCAAACGTGACACAGGTGTTGCCTGGACATTTTTCCCCTAAGTCAATAAGAGGCTTTAGTTTATGTTTTTTTTTTATTTACACCATTAACCTTTTCGTGGCTATTTCGGGCCTGGCTTCCAGTCTTTTTTATTATTCCTGTACTGGGCAAGCCTCTAGGCTAAATTGGGTAATTTTTATATGGATATTTTTTTTACAGAGCTAGTATTTTGGAAGGAGCACAGAAGGTCTAACAAATGGCTATCACTTCCAAAGTGTTTACAGTTTCTTGTAGACTTTCAACAGGAGTGACATAACGTTTTTGTCATTTTATATTAATCCAATACATTTTAGACTTTTCATCAATGTTATCGCTGGTAGAAAATAACTGTATCTAGGCTCTCTGATGGTCTACAACAGATACAAACCTCGTTTAGACGCATGGAAGCTGTCTTGCGGCGAGATGGTCTCCACTTGCGCCAGTAGCTTGGCTCTCGGCAGCACTGCCCTGTCCGCGTTCACTCGCTCCACCGCGTAGCGAAACGCTACCTCCTGTTTGTCATCCTCCGGGTGGAAGAGGCCTCCTGTGACGGAATATTATGTTGTAATATTAACACTGGAAACTGTTTGTTTTTTACCTACCTACTAACTTATTATTACTAAAAATGGAAATTTACTCATAATTATGTGAAATTAAAGAGCAATTTAATTTTTTTTTTCTATTTTAATCTTGCGATCAGTCTTTCAGACTATGAGCAGGTGAGATGGTTCGGATGGTGTGTTGGGCGTACTCCCAGTAGAGTCTGCCCTATCTTTTCGAAGTCGTTTCTCGCACTGACTGGTCTGGTCAAAAATGTCCCGTCAGTTTTTTTATCGGCGGATGCTTTCTGTGATGGTAAGCTCCGCAAGCTTATTTGGATGCCTTAACAGTCGGGATTTGTAGAAAGAGCAATAGGGATGATGACTGACTAAAAAAAATATGATTCTGTTTAGTCCGTCAGTTAGATTAGCGAAAAATATTGGATACGTGTTTTTTGTTTAATCAAATTACTAATAAAAATTGACAAAGATAAAACGTGTCAAAGATCTCTTGTGTTGTTTTCGACGCACTGTATCGTCTTCATTTTTTGTTTACCTACATGAAAAAAGAAAAAAATTGTGTCCAATATTTTTTGGAAATCTAGCTGACGGACTAATTAGATTTTTTTGTCATCTACTCTGTTGTAGATTACAACAACAACAACAACTACAGCCCATAACGTCCACTGCTGGACATAAGCCTCTCCCATGATGGGAGGAATTTGCCGTAATCTCCACGCTTGGCAGGCGGATTGGAGATCGCAGTGATGAAAGACTAACAGAAAACGCTGCTGCCCATTCTCTGGTCTACGGAGGCGCAAGGTGTTCTGCCTCAGACATTAGTCGCCTTATACGACACCCGTGAGTGTAATGGGTTGGTTCTATTCTACTCTGCCGGATACCACACGGCTAAGTTGTTGTAGATTAAATTATATAATTTTGATCATAATATCAGCTTTTAGATGAATACTGAGGGGTTATTATGACGTCTAAAAGCAGTATTGTTTTAATCTTATTTCAGAGTAGGCAACAGATGGAGTCAGATGTCCCGTATAGCTCCATCTATCATGATACACCACCTGGGGGCATAGTTTGCTATTACAATAGTGTCACAATGATCTATCATTGATTTCATAATTGTTGAACGTTGCCATTGTAATTTTGTTAAAAGTTCGTAATCTGCTAACTTCATAATGGTTTTGTAATAGAATTGTGTTGTAATGACATTGTTGTATTGCCATTATTATAAAACCTGTTTATGGAAATGATTTTCGAAAAACTAGAATTAAATTTGAACATCTAATCATGCCAGATTTCATTTATATATATTTTTACATAATATTTATTAGTGTTCTATGCAATCTGAAGTAGTAAGAAGTTCGAAAATAGCAAAAAACATTAAGTTATGTGTAACGCGGATTATTGTGAAACTATACAAATCAATAATATTTTATCTTTTTAGCTGTCAAAGTCAAATGTGACATTACTGCATACTGACGTTTTATCTGTTTTTATTTCTAGCAGCCGGTGTTTTGATTTATGTGTTTTAAATTATCTATAAGTAAAGAAGCTTATATTTACTGCAAAACAAAATGGTGCTAATTGAGTAAATTTCGGCTGGAACTGTCACAATTTTAGCAGATTACCGCGTAAGTCAGTCATTCATTTGTCATTGTGTACGAGATTACCATTTTAGGCTATTTTTTTCAATAGAGTGTCAGTGGTTGATCATTGGAAAGTCATACCAAACTTGTCAAAATCAACAATTATGAAATCAATGATAGATCATTGTGACACTATTGTAATAGCAGACTAGGCCCCCTGTTCTCTGTAATAGACAGCCAAGTGATTGGTTATCACCATGAACCATCGTAAGCGGCTGGCCAGTACAATGCCTAGAGGTGGATCACTATGTTAGTCTTGGCAACTTTAAAAGTAAATTAATATATTCCTTCAAGCTTGTTGCCTCGCCTTTTTGCCAATGATCTACATAACATAACATCACGCCTCAGTAGTCCCCGAAGGATTGGGCAGAGATGTATAGTACACCCAAATTTCGCCAGTTATTACTTACTATTGCCATCAACCGGGCACAAATCCAGACGCCATGGCTGCTACTGAGCAATTCTTGAAGTGCGTGTCTTTGTGCGTTCAGACTGTTAGTACTGTTCGCAGAAAGTTTCCACTGTCTAGCTTATTAACTAATCTATTTAAATAGAGGCACAGAAGAGTTTGCCTATTTAGCAGCCTTTTAGAGGCCGTTTACAACTAAGTTCCACGGCATTCAACATAAAGGTATTTCGGATCTTTTATGAATAAACAGTCTAGAAGTTTCTGAAATTTTCTCGTAATAAGAACTTGAATCGTCATTGAATTAACGTTTACATTAACTTCAGTAATATTGGCAGGATGTTAAACAGTTAGATGAGGCGTGTTTTCCTTTCATGCCCAGAAGGCTGGAACAACAATAACTTCGAACTGACTTGTTCACAAATACAATATTATCTGTAACTTTGGATGTAAGTACCTACATATAGGTATTGTATTATCCAGTTACATAAGAATATTGGTAGACAAAACCTACGCAAAATTGATAAATTAGAAGGTATTAGGTACAAACAGTATATTTTGGATTACAATAACCATTTACTTCAATTCTTAATAATTGAATAAGCCTTAAATTAAACGGTAAATTGGGCATAACATTTCAGTAAGAATATAACCAAAAATAATTAATTCCAAAAATGAAAATTAAATCGCCCCAAGGCTCTATTCGTAAGACCCAATTATATTCAGATCATTGCTTTAATATAGATTTTCGAAATAACACATAAATCAACGTTAAATTCAGATCTCGTTGTAATTAATTCATTATTATAATTAAGTTGGTAATGTAATCCTTACCTATTCGGATGGTGTCGGGCAGGGCGGAGAGATGGCCGAAGAATAAAATAAGGAATATTGCGTTCGCCCCTCTCATTCTGAAACAAAGAGAAATGACGTCATTTTATGGACAAGAAAGAAGGAGAGATGGATTGCAGAATGACCAATCATGTTTTATTTAAGTTGACAACTTGAAACATTGGCTGTTTTTTTGTTTTCCTTTTTATCCGATAGTTTGCGGAGTATTTATGTTTGTGGAGTATCGTCATTCTTTTATTATCATCATCGACCCTTAAATTCAGTCATGCGCTGTCAGACAGCTCACAACCTAAATCGCTGTTTCTAGAAGCACTACATTTTGCACAGTCGCAATAACAAAGGTGAGCAATCAGGATGGATATTTGAAAATTCGACTCCTCTAATTGTCGATTGGAAATCCCACCTGGGACACGACTTGTGCCTTCATAAAAGTGATAATGCTTTTAAAAAAACCGGCCAAAATATAACTAATAAAATATAACTAAATAACGGTCAACTGTCTACTTAGCTATCACGGTTCATGAGATACAGCCTGCTGACAGACAGACGGACAGGCGGGCAGACGGACAGTGGAGTCTTAGTAATAGGGTCCCGTTTTTACCCTTTGGGTACGGAACCCTAAAAAACGGGCAAGTGCGAGTCTGATTCGCGCATCTGAATAAACTTGTATGTTGATGGTTTGACCATCACGGTCTCAAAGATGACATTTCATAAGCTCTTAAGAAAAGATACTGTCGGTTTGAAGAACAAATTGCATTTAAAATAAAACTCAATACAACACAACAATACTTTAATACTTTACCATGCAACGATATGCGTGACGTTGAATTCTTCAACTGCAATATTAAAAAGTGATATGACTACAAATTAACAATTTTCAGATGTTCTCCTTTACTTGTGCTATTAAAAGATCTCGCTTCTTACCAAACTTCATGATTCTACGTCAACGGGAAGTGGGAAGTACCTACCCTGTAGATTTTAATTTACATGCGACACAAATGGCCATATTTTTTTATAGACTTGACTAAGAGGCTTGATTTTTTTGCAGCTCTAAGGGACTGTAGTAATTTCAGTTTGATACCACCACGCGTTCTGGAGAAAAAGGGTCTTGAAAGACAGACGCGGGCAAAGAAGAGATCCTTTAAGGGTTCCGTTTTTACTTTTGAGGTATGGGACCCTAGAAACACGAAAATTTCTTTGTCTTTTAGTTGATAGGTTGTAGGTAAACAGAAAACGAAATGCTTAAGCTTACATACAATATTTCCACTTTGTCTTCACTATCTTATATTTTCCTTGTTACTACATGTCAAAATATTGGCCCTTAGTTGTTTTATGTTCTATATTATAATCATTAGGTATCGAGCGTTTATTCTTGATTTTTACACGTGTTTCTGAAGAAATCCCAGAGGTGTGTACTTCAACGGTTCTATATTGGTAGCCGGAACAATAGGGGAAGGTTTTTCCTTATCAGGAAATGTCAAAAACATGTGTTCTTTTATTCTAGAAATAGCATTTAATTTTGCGTGAACTTTTGGACTGGTGTTCATTGTTTTGTCTGTTACTGATACACGTGCTTTATGTGTTACCTACTAGCTATTGCCCGCGACAATTATTATAAAAATAGTATTACTTCCATATTTGACTCGGGTCTTTTTTTGCACGGAACCCGAACCCATTTTCTAAAATAATTGTAGGCTAAGGTACTCCTTATAATAATAATAATAAATCCTTTATTTTCAGGCTACTTTGGCCTATAGATACCTTACAGACTAACATATATATCATAATATCAGCTACCTGCCAGTAAAAGTTCCGTCAAGGACTAGATTAGCCGGAACAAACAGACAGACTGACAGACGTTATTTATGTACGGTCGAAAAATCTATTTGGTTTACCTTTTAACATGTAAATTAATGTAAACCAAATATCGGTCGACCGTACATACAAGTTTATCTGGAAAGTAGAATATAAGGAAAAACAAGGTTTACTGGCGACACATTGCTTTATGAGCCAGAATTTTACTTATGTGTTCTTCGACACGTATTACAGCGTCTGGTTAAGGAACACTTTATTTCAGTTACACCAAATTATAAAATGGCGAAAAGTTTCCTGATTGATTCTCAACCATCTGAGAATCTTTTTTAGGGTTCCGTAGTCCTGACAAGGAACCCTTATAGTTTCGTCATGTCCGTCTGTCCGTTTGTCTGTACGAGGTTTTACTAAAAGACCGTTAGTACTAGAAAACTGTAATTTGCTGTTGTAGGGGTGTGTATATCAATTACCTACTTCGACAAAGTGGTAAAATCAAATTTTGGAAAATAACAAATTCTAAAATATAGGTAAGGGGCTACTCGAACCCACTGCGCGTAGCCCGACACGCACTAAGCCAAATAAATATGTTTTCTTTCTTTCTTTCACTTGGCCGGTTTATTCCGTATTTACCACTACTACGGACACCTGGACGAATGTCAAACTAAATGGTGTTCTTTTTTCAACTCTTGGCACGCCACAAATAATATAAAATAACGTAAGACTGGTGAAAACCGACAGTACCCTTTTATTTAGGCTTTCGTTGAGGTGTCGCCTATTCTTAGTGAGAACAGATATTTAAATTACAAAAATATTACTGTTCTTAAGTATCGTTTCAGTCTTGGTGTACCAATAAAATCATGATCCTAAAAAATACATAAAAACTATCGAAAATACATCCCTTAAAAATAATATTGTAACGGTAAATATTGTTTGTTGTATCATAAGAATAATAATAAATAATGGCAGCGTAATGTTGCTTTGTTTTCTCCCATTGATCCCGCTATTTGAACAGGAAACACAATCAAATTATTTTCTTTTGTTTCGATATATTATTTTTATTCCGTTAAAAATAGTATGGGAAAATGGGAAAATTTAGGGGATGTTTTGTATTAGAATGTTGGATTGGATGGCTATATGAGTATAGAAAGAACGAAGCAATGTTATGTGAGAATCTAGATTATATGGGTATAAGATTATCCTGCTCGATGTGTCCAATTCCACCTGCACTTTAAGAAACCTGTCCTGTCCTGGCCACCACCAACGCCGGACGTGGTAAAGTTCTGGTCAAAACAAGTTTGATTATAAAAAAGGGAATCACCGACACAGCGCAGAATAACAGCCAGAAAAGAGGTGACCACTGATACGGGGGCTGACCAAAATGTTTAGAAGAAAAATAGATACGATCCCTACCCCAAATAATAAGAGGAATTATGATAATAACTGACATGAAATGGGATAAACCACGGCCTTCTAGAGAGTAATTACTGGCTTCTGTTCCAAGTTATTTATCTTAAAATTAAATGTCAACAAAGTGCTATCCAGTTTTCAATTAGCAATTATTTTGGTCACTATCAGCTTTTAACAAAGGATCCAAATTGATAGCTAGTTTACATTTCGTTAAGTACTTAAACAAATAAAGTGTCGTAAAGGTCGTCGTTGTCACATAAAGTGAGCAGAAAGGTTCTAAAGAGAACCTTTCTAAATGTATCTAAATTATTTCTCATCCATATACCTACGCCCACCGCCGTTCAAGAAAATACGTAAAATATACAATAGACATGACAGTTCCAGGGAAGAAAAAAGAAAAAAATAGAGCTAATAATGAAAGGCCATCCGCTTGTCTGTCGCTACATACTATGCCAACCTTAAAAGTAATTACAACGTTACCGTACAAAGGTCATGGCAGTTTGCGAAGTTAGTAATAGGTGTAAGTGGAGTCACGTCTCGGAATGTAGCGAAATTGTTGTTGTAGCTAACTTCATACACGCTGCAGCTGAACAAACTGCTAACTACATTACAGGTATTTTAGCTCAGCGTTATTTTAATTAGTCTTGCTGATGGGAATATAGATAGGTGTTTATAGCGGAGTGTAATTATTTTGTGCTATTGAATATTATGTTTACATTCTTGATGTTAACTGAAACTACATTTGAAGGGTTTAAAGCGTGTAGGTAATTGTATTTTGTGTGCATTAAAATGTTGTTATTTGCGGTACTGTTTTTACAAAGCTACAATCTGCAGTGGTTTAGAATGTTCAGCCAAATATTATTTGCATAGGTACTTATCCACTGCATGGACTTCTATCCATTCAATAACGTCAATTTGATTGCGACTACCATAGATTCGGGAAAAGGACGAGAATTATTTTAAATCCAAATATCCTTTATAATCACACCTTGATATTTTCTGACATAGACACAGATATACGCAAACAATAGGCATGACGACAGTATCAAAAAATTGCAAATTTATTTAGTCCGTCAGTTAGAGTATTGGAAATTAATGGATACGTTTTTTTTTTTTGTAAATCAATGAATATTGTCAAAGATAAAACGCATCAAAACTCGGGAGTGGGAGGGCTCGTGACGTCAGAACTAGGTAAAAATTATACCTAGGTGTGACGTATTGAGAATTTTGAAAGCGTCATATCTTCGTCAATTTTGGTTTACGTAACAAAAGAAAAAGCACGGGTCAAATATTTTTTGATAATCTAACTGACGGTCTAATTAGTTTCTTTTTGTCGTCTCGCCTATTACACCGGACTGATCCATTCCGTGTATGTTTGACAACCGCTTGAGCAAGAGCAGTTAGTTCATACCTTGTGCTCGACCGTACGATGGAATTTTACCATGCTTCAACCGCTTTGTGCGGTCAAGTGATTAACCAGTGTTAAGGTATTAACTTAGAAAGAAGCAATGAAGCACTAAATATTAGGTAACCATTCAATTTATTTTCGAATTTAATAATAATAATAATAAGCCCTGACCGCCGGTAGCTTGGACCCTGTTTCCGATACCGGTGGGCTACAATTTTTTATATTTTTAAAAGTTTTTTATACATTTTTTAAATTAATATTTAAAAATGTAAATAATTTGTTTATCAATGAATAAAGGAATAATAATAATAATATATCATTTAATTCAGGTAACAAAAGACCCATATCATATATACCTATCAGACTAACATACATATTTATATAAACTACAAAAACCTAATTAAACTATTGTACACGAAGAGACGGCGTCATGTTGCGCTGCGTGGTGTCGCGTAGCCTCCCGCGGAATCGCCGATACATGACACCCTTCGGCCAAAACGCTTCCTTGAGGAAGGTCTCATTATGATGAGTCGGAACTCGCAGCACGAACGACTTAAAATTCGTGTTGTGGCGCGACTACAACTTCTCGACCCTCAAGGTCCAGCTGGTTTTTGCTCGGACATACTCCACGATCTCCTCAACCTTCGTGGTGTGATGTAGCCGAGACACATAGCTGCGTCGTTGGTATCGCCGGACGCAGCATATTGGGTCCTGCCAGCGCGGTTCCGCACTAGTTCCGCTTCCGACTAGGAGGCTTCTTCCTCTTCTTCCTCTCCACCTTCACACTAATAATAATGCATGATTTTCAAATATGTCAGTAATAATTGTCATCCTCAGTTAGATTTGCACACCATATTTGTACGCCTCAACATAGCGCTCGGTTCATCAAACATAAGATAGGATCGGCTTCCAGTTGAACCGAGCGGCTGACTATCAACTCAGATCAGTACTGGGTAACACGACTTCTTGGTAAGACCTATTTGTAAAACCTTCGAGTTTCTGACTTTTAGCAACGTCTGCCATCTCAATTCTCCAGCTCTAATCCCAGTTTACATGGGCCACCCCATGTAAACTGGGAGCTCAGTATTTTATGTCCCGTTATGACTGTCCAAGATTTAAAAACGCAGCGTAACCTTTGATCGACCCGAGCGTGTGTTATAATGTAGCCACGAGCCACCACAACTCCAGTAATTAAAACCAATGACTTGTTTCAAACAAGGTAGCCATTGTTTATAGTTTAGTTTAAGGCTCGAGTGACACCTCAGAACTTCTGTTTGTAATCCGAGAGACAAAAGTAACATTGACATCAAACGGACTGAGGAACTTCGACAATGTTCATCGACTTAATGTTTAACAATCCGTGATTATCGCCCAAAGCTCTTCTCAAGTAGACCTGTAATATTGGAAACTGGTTTTTAGTTAAATCCGTACTAAATAATATTATAGACGTGAAACTAAAATCAGTTCCATCTGTTACCTTTTATAACTTAACGTCTGAATGCAAAGTTCACAAGTAAGACCATGCTTGTGGTGAGCTTGTAGGATACTTTTTATCCCGATTGCTGCATCCAAGCGGGCGAAACCGCGGGGAAAAACGAATTAATGTTATGAAAATGTAGCCAAGCTATTTAAATGTAGCATTTCGCCCAGTGAAGGAGCTGTACCAACTACTGATACTGTAAGACAGTTGTCAGATTTGGAGCGTCTCGCTCGCCGACTGTCACAGATATTCGCTACAGCTGGGATCATTTGGAGCGTCTCGCTCGCTGACTGTCACAGATATTCGCTACAGCTGGGACCATTTTGTGTAGTTTCCCTATTTACTACATCTCTCTCGGTTTCGATTTAGCTTTGGACTTGGTTAGCACTTCCGTTTATTTTAGAAATACTAACTCCACCCGCATGCAAGGGGAAAATTTAATTTACACAATCTTGAGGACCGATTTGGTGTTTTTTTTTGTTTTTTTTTTGTCAGGACAAGGTTTGTAATATAGAACATTTTGCGCATTTCTCATTTTCCTCATATAGAATTGTGCTTCCCCAAATCAGACACAATGAACGGTTTATGAGAAAATTGCCATAATTACAATCAATCTTAGTTGTCGTGTTTTTGATGGCCAATTTCCTTGTAAGGGCACCGCTCAGCTGATTAAGCAATGCACGTGTATTGACCTTCGCTTTGTTTAATATTGTAGGCGGGATTGTCCACTGCGACGACGGCGACGTAACGATCAAAAAAAAATACCGACAAATAAAATGATAAACCTCTCTATGAATTTTCTGCATAACTGTAGATACCATCATGCAAGATCCCATCTTTATAAAAAAACATTTAATATCTTTAGTATCAAGGATGCAAAACACCATACTTAAGATCATACCTTCCTTGTGTGAACGAACTACCTATTTTTTTCCCTTGTGTGAACGAACTACCTACTTTTTTTGCCTTCCTAAAAATGGAAATATTGTTTTCTCCCCAGCCTAGGTAAAGTCTGCGTGATGAGTAAACAGACTTTTCTTATCTAGTTCAAAATTCCAGGTTACTTGGATTATGTTAAAATATTTTCTTGATATTATCTGTATTGTCAAGAACATAATATTGTCTATACAGAGTACGGAGACGCTGCGGCGGCATTTGCTGGAGCCGGTATTGTTCATCAACTCTTTCCAAACAAACCAAGCGTGTGACCGTTTACTCACCCTACTAGAACTCACGTATAGGAACTGACGACTTTGAAGGTAGTCCGAGAAATAAGTTGTGCGTTGAACGCACTTTCGGACACACGAATCTTTTATAAGTTGCCGGCCGGCGCGGCAATATCGCGCTCTTCTATTGACAAGGCAACGTTAGGTACGTGTCCCTAATTTCACTGTTTGTATAGAGCCACCAAATTACTTCAAAAACTTCACCCTTAGCCCTTAGTGCTCATAATCTTCACCCTTCAGAGCGCTATGAGACATGTTAGACGGCGTCATGAGACGCCGCGATATTATAACAACGGAGGAATTATCCTTTTTGATACGCGAATTAACACTTGACTAAGAGCTCTTAGCTGTCTTGGAGATTTTCGAACTAAATGAGTAATAATATTATGACATCAGACTGTAACTCTGTATCTTGCTTTTGTTAAAGAACCCTGAAAATGTTCACTAATGAGCGCAGGGTTCACGAACTGTCATATCCCCTGTAATCACCGAGCTTGGTTTTCTCAACAATATATTGTTATTGCGAGAAAGAATGTCGCTACAACAAAGTGGCGCAGCATGATGGTAGCGTGTGATGTGTTTAGGGCTAAAAAACCTCATCCTATCCTCATCCTAGATGTGCTGATTGTGGCGACTATTTTTTAGGCACTTCACACTCAGTCACCGTTCCTGCTAGGTTAGTTTGTTAATCACAGTTTCGTAGTAGTTAATAGCTGAAATTAGATCCGCAAGCCGCAACACAACATGTAGCCTGTTATGATAGTTTAAGGTATGTTGTTGCTGGCAGTATAATCACCAAGTTTAGAATACTGAAGAAGAAGTTATGGTTCATATTTGGTACCCTTTAATACTGACGACCGTTACAAAGAAGATAGATTTAAGACCGCCAAAGTGGACAGTCATCATACCCACCAGTCATCGATACGACTGTGACTACAATCAGCAATCTGCCGAGGGATGAAGTCGTCAGTCCTTTGACGAAACCAGTAAAAAATAAAAGGGAAGTTGGCTTCTTTCTTTTCCGGGACTAAATTCTGTATATTTTGACTCAATGGCTAATTATAATAATCATACCGAAAATGGCCTTTACTGATAGTAATCTATCCTCTTACAGAACATTAAACTGACCTCATAATGAAATTACCCAGCAAGGGAAGCGGTAATATTTAATTTCCAATTACAACACAAGGAAAAATCTCTATAAAACGAGCTGGGGTGAAATAATAACAGAATAAAATTAGAATCTCATAAAATATGTAAATGTACATAGCATCTATGCCATGTAAGGTCCTATGAATGAAAAGGTTTTATGAGACAATGTATTACATAAAGAAAATTCAGACACAAAGGAACGTTTGTATATTTTGTCTTCAATTTCTTCTTACGGTATGATTTGCTAATGCTAGCCGTCAGACGTGTCACATCATAACGTGAAAACAGGCTTTATCAGGTTTCAGGCTATTTTGAGTACACTAAATATGTTTAATATGTTCGTATGTATCTGACATCATAATAATGTACATTTGTCAGTTTCAGACGAGAAAAATAAGCACCTTATTTAAAATTATATATAACATACAAAGAAAGGTTTGTTTTACATTTAATCGAAATGAAAAAGAAACGTATCCGAATTTCCCGGTTTTGCTATTAATAAAGGAGAATCGTTTCCATTTTAAGACCTGCTGTAGTTGTGCAACGAGGATGTAAAAAGGTTCTATTATAAATGTATAACCTCAGAAATAACAAGATTTCTTCAGAACCATTAATAGTTTTGCTCAATGAAACGCGTTGGATAATGACGTTTCTTATTAGCAATTCAGATCCGTTGTTTTTCATTTCATCTTGTTTTATGTTAATGGCAATAATACTACAGTACATACCTGTAAATCTACTTAGTGTCACTCATACACGAAACACCTGTGTTATGTACACATCGTCACCAATTAATTTACTACTAATTTACACGAATACACACCAACCATTCACTAACACCAATCACAGAAAACATTTCTACATTATAGTTAGCGCCGCAGTGGGTAAATGTGGTCGAAAACTGTCAATTGTTGCGTTTTAAGCTTATGATTCGTTTGGCACGTTAGAGTTTTGATTAATCGGATACGTATCGATTTGTATTCGAGAGAGAATCGAGTCATATGTGTGAAGCCGATGAGCGTGCGGCGTCCGCCCGCGCCCGTGGCGTCGTGGAGCTGCCATGCCGGCCGCGGGGCGCAGCAGCCCCATCGCGCCTGCGTGCCGACACCCCGCTGACGGTCGCCCATCCACTCAGATTGTATACTAAATCAAAATCATTTGAAATGCATGACATGTGAATGCGGTCAATGATGTCAGTACGTATTTCGATCGTCGTAATTTGTCGGAAGAAGGAAGGCAGACATTTTGTGCCTATGCAAAAAAAAACACGGAAATGAGAACTTGCTTTGCTTTGTTTTAATTGTATGCGCAACTTTACTTAGGAAAGTGAAGCAAAACTAAAAAAATATAGCATAGTATAATTCTTAGTTTAGATTCAGAGAATCTAGATTTAAATAAATCAAATACTAGATGGAAGTTCTAGGCCGCCTAGTCCGTCTGCCTCGCACGCATCCCGCCACCGTCCGTTGAACTTGCGTCGAGGATTCGCAACGTCAACGCAAATTGTCTTTTCATTATTCACACCGCGATTATTTCGCCCTTTGACAGTAGACAATAAAAGTTTGTGCACAAGAATAAAAGAGGCTCTATCGTGGAGACCTCAAAAATCTCTCTGCATAGAACTGAGTGAGATAGATAAATACGATTTGTTCGTTTCATTTCATTTACCGTTTCATATTAATTTAAGAGTATGGTTTTGAGGGATATTTGCCATGGACAGCTTCTTCAAACCTATTTACTATAATAAATCAATAACCCAAATACGATTTCTGGGATGGTTCATTATAAAAAACTTGGTAGCTACTAAGTTGAGGCTTTTATAAAGTAATTTTATCATTGAAGACTTAAATCTTTTGCTCTTAGTCGAAATTAATAAACTGATATTGTAGGTAGGTAAATAAAACATGAAGAATAGAGATTTAAGTGATCTGTATGTCATTAAGCTCTCTCAAGTTTCATTCAAGTAAATTTTCGGTGTGAAAATCCAATTAGATAGCTCGATTAAATTTTTCATTTCAATAAGTCTTCGCCCCCTTTTGTCCCCTGTCAATAACTAATACTGAAATTGGGAAGATTGTAAGTATTGTTAGCCGTTGATGTATCAGCTACTCGAGCTTCGCTTGTTGAGATCTTCCTTACAGCCAATTTACTAGAACCAACTTTGATAAAGTGCTGAGATTGTAACTAGTTGTTTGTGAGGAGTCAATCTCTACGTTAGCGAGAAAATAAATAGGTTTTTTCCTCTCAATCATTGGACTTTTAGAGTTAGATTTATGTAGAAGGCAAAAGCTCTAGGTTTTATAAAAAGCGATGGACACAGGTCGTGTTGCTGTCATTTCCATGTTGGACTCCCGCCAACGCCGATACCATTACCTAGCGACGTTTGCACTAAAAACATATAAAAAAATTCCAAAAGTGGACGAAGCTCCCAAAGTTCAGATATTATTAGGAGACAAAATTACATTACACCGTTACGACGTGACGAATTTATAAAGGTTTTATTATTAGATTTCCTGATAAAGCCGAAAACTTGATGGTGCTCTCGTGTTGGATTTTTCAAGAAAAGGGCGGTAAGTTGCGAGGGCAGAAAATAATCGAGTGCGAGCGTTGCTCTCCACGGTTTTGATAATCGCTTTTCTTAATTCCTATTTTCTGAGATCAAAATGTTAAAATCTGCTTTATATCCAAGATAATTCAACAATACAAATTACCCACTTACAAGGAAATCTCGTTAGGTAGGTAAGCTTTGGTAGGTGGATATTTTTGAGTATCTCATTAATCCTTCAAATTTTTGCACGTTTTTAATTTTATTTGTACAAAAACGTATGTCATCTAATATGGTGGATATCTATTCGGTAAGCACTAAGCAGCCGTAAAAGTATGGTTCTAGTGGGACTTTTCAATAGCACCGCGAGGTTACGTACTAAACTTGCACGACAACTTGAGTACCAATCCGACTCTGGCTCTTGTCCAAGAGATAAAAGTCAAGTCAACCGCGGCAAACGTACACAGCATAGCATTTTATCGATTTCCTGCCCACGTTTGATATTAATCATCCGTGCGAGATTACCTACTCTGTGGCTGAACATAATTCGTTTCCAATTTCTTATTTTTTCCAACACTATCAAGCTGAGCTTTTCCGGTATATAGGCACTACAGCTAAGAGTAGGAACAGAATGGACATAAGGGTAGTTTTATAGTTGAAATACAAATACAATGATATTTGCATCGAGTTGGCCCGATCCCGTCGCCGAAGGTAGGTTCTGTGCATAAATAACAATTCAAATCGTTCTGCAACTTTGTCCTGCGCTGCGGAACTTCTAGATTTGTTTATATTTCTTTCATATACTTAACTGAAGTTTGAAAAGGTAGCAAAAGTTTCGAGCCTTTAAACAGTACAAAGGGAGCAGGAAAGTGTAAGAGTTATATTTCGAGAGGCAGACTAACAAGCAGTGACTGTATTTCAAAGACAGCCGTGAAAGATACGTGAATGTTGCGTTTTCTGCTTTTATATTACGATTCAGTAAATGGCTAGTTTCTCAGCATTATTTATTGTTTACTGCTACCTAGGGGTCTATTGATATTTACTATGTAATCGGCAAAGATCTCGAAGGCTTTTATACGATATCCTTTGCTCTCTTGTTGTATAATGACAATTTATCTTTTATATTTGGATAAAGAAGCCAGTCAGGATGACTATTTTATAGTGTATTCGATGATAGTCAGATAAAAACATAATAGGTTAACCCTTGTGGGGAGTTTTTGTCTGGTATAATAAATAGACTTATAAATTAAGTTAACAATAGACTACTTACGTCTATGGCACATTCAGCTTCAGCTTTTATTGAACACAACTACTTAGTGTGTCAAATGCGTACAAAAATAAAACGTAAGTAAATAATAGGTAAGAAGATTTACAGTTTATTTTCAGTGTACCTATAAATCTTACAAGAGAAGTTCATAATAAAGCTGTAGCCAAGGTTCCATTTTTAAGTCAGTTTCCAAACTCGCCGGGGACATTTTCTGCAAACACTTTTAAAAACTTTTTTATCATGTGTAAATATTTAACAGGCAAGTTATGCATATCCCGCTAAAGTTATAATTGCATGCACTTGGCTTCAAATTAATTTAATGCTGTATGCGAATGTGTGGATAACAGCACATATAGTTAATTTCCAGAGATTATCTCAGTGGAGCATTTCTAATAACGTGCTAACTCGTAAACAGGAACACTACACTGTGGTTTGCATTGTCTCCGTAGCCAAAGTTACGATCGCGCAATGCGCCTCCCTTTGTTCCCGCTTGCTTTTATTTTTACCTCATGGTGGGCAAGACTAGTGGCCATACAATACTTAATCTAGGTTGAACCCGGCTCACGGATAGTTTATTTATGACCCCCCACACATTTTGGTGGAAGAGTTATCCTTCCGGCAGGAATTTGATGCTTTCCGGCTTTTCTGTTTTAGGGCGAATTCCTATGTCTAAGCTGTATTAGTGTTAATATTAAATTCGTTGAATGGTACACCTAATTTTCTGCTAGGTTTAAAACAATGTTTCCTTTACATATTTAATTATCAGAAAGAAAAAAAAATAAAAAATATATTAACACTAGCACTTCGCACGCGACTTCGTCCGCAAAAATTGTGATAGCTCGGCAAATTTGCATGATATAAATATAAATTATAGCCTATGTTACTTCCTGATAATTTAGCTTTCTATTGGTGACAAAATGGTTAAAATCGGCAGTTTATTTGGTACAAACAAAGAAACCAAAAATCTTTCCTCTTTATAATATAGATAGATACTAAAACTTCGGATACAAAAAGTCTCCATTGTGCGCGGAGGTGAGACATAATGTATTTCCCTGAAGATAAAAAATAATATTGTTATTTTTGTCTTGAACAAAGCACATTGTCTCTCCATAAAAGATAGTAGAACTACCCTAGTTTCCCCGATGTGTTAAGCGCCGTAGCGTTGGGAGGCATTCGTGAGAACTGTTATTGGCATCTAAAATTGAAATGAACCATTAAGAGGGATGCTGCTTCTCGGTCAGGAATTCAATTACGTAATGGTTATGTGAATACATCTCCATGATATCGACGTTATTGGATGGATAGAGGTAGCTTCAATGTCTAGGGTTCTAAGCTATCCTTATAATGATTAGCCATTTAAACTTCTAAATACTTTTCTTATAGAATAGAATTGATAGAAATAGAGACACAGCTATTTTAAAATATTGTTTATTCAATGGGTACAAGGTACGATCGCGACAGAGATATCTTCCAGAAAACCTTTGGATGAATAAGACGAAACACGACATACCTAGAACTTACCTAGGTCTATAAAACCTCTGTTAAGTAGGTGCCATTCATACGGTCAAACACAGCGCGGGTCTGAGGCCTTACTCTCTAACGTACGTTTCGGATCTATCCGTTTCTCTCGTTCGTACTCATCTGTAGACGTGCGCGAGAGAGACGGATAGATCCGAATATACGGATGAAACGTTGGAGAGTAAGTATACCCTGTATACTTATTATCTACTTTCAAGAAGATCTAGCTTGTTAATTACGTTTTAACCGTATCTATTATTAGAAATTCAGCGTATTTATAAACCACTATCATCTTGGCATCACGCCTGTAATCCTTGAAGGTTAGGCAGAGGTCTACCTATTAGTTTACACATTTCGCCTTATGTTTAAGTCTCATGTAATAAGGGGCGAGTCTATTGCCATCAACCAGACATAAATCCGACGACGTGGCTAACTACAACAGCCCATAACGTCCACTGCTGGACATAAGCCTCTCCCATGATGGGAGGAATTGGCCGTAATCTCCACGCTTGGCAGGCGGATTGGAGATCGCAGTAATGAAAGACTTAACAGAAAACGCTGCTGCCCATTCTCTGGTCTACGGAGGCGCAAGGTGTTCTGCCTCAGACATTAGTCGCCTTATACGACACCCGTGAGTGTAATGGGTTGGTTCTATTCTACTCTGCTGGATACCACACGGCTGTGCTGGATACCACACGGCTGACGACGTGGCTGCTACTGAGATATTCCTGATGGAAAAACTCAATAACACTTTGCCCGATCTGGGAATCACTACGAACCACTATCTTTTAGTTAAAAAAAAAACAAATAAGGTAGCTTATTTAGTTCTACTTAATCAATATTTTAATGTAAAAGTGAGTTAGTTTATTAGGCCTTCACTGACTTGATTATGATGGAATTTGGCACAGTGATCATTTTAGCCCGACAGTACGTACAGTGGTGACACAGGTACTGAAATTTTGAGGTACCAGAATATATTTATTCCAACTTCATTTATTTCTCAGGATTGAGTTTTCTTTTAAAGTTCAGATAAACTGACTCACTTCTTTGTCTCTTGGCTTTTGGTCCCCAAAAATTTCACGCTGCGACGTCAATTTGTAACAAAATATGACATAATACAACACCCAGGGGAAGAAATGTGCTGATGAATTCCTTACCAGAGACTGTGCAAGGGTAAGCACCCAATGTTTATGAATATGGTGATTTCGACCCAGCCCTCACAGGTGCGGGTACGACTGCCATGTTGGCATGTTGCAATGATGCATGCATGCATACGTGTGGGAAAAAGTTGTGCACAATTGTTACTGGTAAACATGTACTTTTCTAGTTTTTCTTTTATTAAAAATATCTTTATTGGCTCGTGTTCTATAGGTCGCCAGCGCTCTACCGAGCATGAGGTCTGAGGAATCGATTTCTAGGTCTGACAATGTTAAGTATTGGGCTTTCCCATCTAATTTTTTTTTGCATTCTACCAGGGCCCCATTTTTGTAAAGCGCCTGGGACCTCCAAAGTTTACTTTTAAAATAAGATTGCCAACAGATATTTTACCTACACTTTAAAATGGGCTATTTTCAAATTATCAAAATACTCGTTTCAAATCATGTTACTTAAAATCTTTGCCTCTCAAATTGTAGGTGAGTGGGTACTTCAATTTCCTTATTCAATAATCATCTAAATTGGAAAGCCTATCAGTGTGGAGTATCTCTGTTAGTACAAGCTTTTAAGTGCCTTCAATAATTCCCACAATTTCTACCGCCATTAACTGATAGCTCAATATTTAAACAGAAACCTCTCCGCTAAGAGTACGTTCCTATTGTAATTGCATTTGATTGCCGTGTCTGTTCGCTTATTTATTTTAAAGGTAACTGAATCTATTTTTTTTCTCTTAAATAATCATTTTTCGGGTTATCAAATGGTCAAATAACTGCACGTTAATGAAATCTCAGAAATAATCCTTTTCATAATTTTGATGTCACAAAACCTTTCTCCTTTGACTAAAATAATATTCTTAAAGAATCATAACAGCGAAATAAATTCAAAGCATAAAAGAAGCCTGCGTCTAAAAGAAGGAGCAATGTCAGTGAAATAATGACCTAATTTATTTTGCCAAGCAGTTGCAGGGGGAACTGAATATAAAACAGGTACATCCCGGCGATGCGCATTTAAGACCCTGGCTTCCACATTTAAAAGATTTAAGTATCATACATAATATAAAACCGGCGTGACGTGTCCTACATAAATGTATTCGCCCCAAAAATTGGCAACTTTGTAAAATATCGCTTGGCTAACTTTAGGGTCCCGATATGAATAACATTGGCTCGGGAAATATAAACCGCTTACCATGAAGACATCAACCGGCAGAAGGTCTGATCTAAGACGGCCTAGAACCCTGGAATCCTATTTTGAAGGCACATTGGGGTTATTACGTGAGGCAACAAGATCAATAATGTATAATGTTCGATGGCAGCGAGCGAAGTGTTGACCTTTTGAAAGTTCCGGTGAGGTCGCCCCGGTGGTTTGCAAGATGAGGGTATTAGGCATCCGCCCTTCTGTTTAATTAATGGAGGCTTGACCCCCGTCTAACTTTCTCTGCCTGTATTTAAGAGACCGTTATGTACGTAGGGATGAAATAGTTTCATTGTGTTTTTATGTCAGTTAGCACTTGGCTTACATTCTATTTAGAGCTCTACGTATGAGGAGCTGTTCAGTATCTCAATGGGGATACAGCTACGAAATCAATGTTTAAAGATTACTTTATAATATTCCCTAGGCCCTATACCCAGCAGTGGATGATTCCGAGCTGATACTATGATGATGATGATAAAATATTGTCATTGAGAGAGGAAGCGAATCCCTCCTTTGTGTTGAGTAATATAATTATATTCAGTAAAGCTAAGCTCAAGCTAACACTTGTATTGTATTGTATTGTATTGTATAACGGGCTGGTGTCCGCAACTCCACGTCAAAGCGCGTATTTTGCGTAAGGGCTATAATCCACCACGCGGGCCCAGTGCGGATTGGTAGATGTCACATGTCTTCGAATTTTTGGTTCCAGGACATGCCGGTTTCCTCACGATGTTTTCCTTCACCGTTTTGAGAGCAGTGGTGATGAAATGAATTACACAAAGTAATGCGCCTGCCTGGGTTCGAACCCACGACTCACTGTTCGTAAGTCGGGGCCGCCACCACTGGGCCACCGCTGCTCTCAAGCTACCACTTAAGAATGTAAGTCTTGATATAGAAGTAAAATCAAAGTACCTAGTAATCCCCTGCATGCTTCAATTCATTACAAACTTCAGTATATTATGTTTACGAGACTTAAAATAGCAAGCAACTCGATTATGAATATTTATGTAAAAGCATATGAGCCGATGAGCTACGCTCAGTAACTGTAAACAAAGTTTATGCATACGAAACGTCGTAAAGTCGTACGTCAAGACAGCGCCGCGACAATTTCCCTCGCTACATAAATTCGTCGAGTCTCTGAAAGTAGACAAGTTAATATGAGATTTCATATCGTACGGCGGAAACAACGGCGCGTCGAGCTCTGCGCTAATGAATAAATAACACGCTTGTATGTCTACACGGCTCGATCTCCCACGAGCCTGCATAAATTGCCTTTTTTTCTTTCTTTTAATTCTACAAATGTAAATTAAGTACACGGTATGTTAAAAATTCGTCCATGTTTTGCGGCAATAAAAAAAACATTTTTACTAAACACGGCATCAAGTACCGAGCTCCATACAATGTCCCATTCGGTAATGCTATTATTGGTTGGCGGTATAAATGTGGGAAATCGGAAGTGGTGACAGAGTAAAAGGATAATTAAATTTGTGGGCGGTTAAGCGCGGTGTATCACGTATCGAGCTGTTTCAATAGGTGTGACACTCGATGGCGGCGATCGCGTCAAATTGCCCGGGGCGCCGCGGCCGTCACCAACGAGAGCCATTCACGTCACGTTCACGGCTCCAAGCTATTTTTTAATTTTACGAATAACGACTGCATTATTTTTATGAAATAACAGTGGCAAATGATGGTGTTTAGAAACCACCTTTGTCATGGAAGAATTTAGATTTCCTTCCTGCTTCGTTGGGTCTTCTTTGTCTATTGTTAAATTTTGTGGTTTGGGCAAACATCAACACTTTTTCATAAGTTTTGTTACGGTACTGTTTTAAATGAATCAAAGACTTGAATTAACCTCTGGTGTAACTAAGTCCCCACAAACCTACTGCAAAATCATCACCGACCTAACTTTTTCCCAACTATGTCGGGGCGGCTTCCGGTCGAACCGGGCCAACAAAAACAAACAACAAAATTTACCTAAACTACTGTAAAATAAATGATAAAAACTAAGACTTTAACGAGTTTCAGCTAAACTCTAAGTAGATCCACAGGTCCTCCAGAATAAAAACAAATCACTTAAGCACCATTTAGTCGATTGGCAACGTTAATTTGAAAGTCAAAGCCTTTTAATTTACCGTGGCCAGCTCCGCACGCCAAGAATTACTTCTATCCAATGGTAAGCTGGTAGATAATGTCTTAATTGTATTTAAAAGATAAAAAGAACTTTGCCTTTTAACAATCCATTATCGCGTACAAAGTAAGATGAAACGGACGTTTTATGACTCGCCATAGTTCTCGCCGTAATGGTCTTTCAATGTTTTAAAGCTGCGAGATAGGTACTCAGCTACAAGAATTACTTTGTTACGTGTTTCAACCTGATTAATAAAGGCAAAGTTTTCTCGTTACTCCTTTACTGATTTTCTGAACTCGTTTTTGCTTGTCCGCCGAAAAGCCATCAGTGAGTCCGACCTTCTTCAGAAAATAAAAGTTTGTGTCTGATAAAATTTATTTTGAGCTCAAAATGGAAAACGGACCGTTGATGCTAACATTAACTTTCATTAAATAAATTGAAGAAATTCCTCGATTGATTCAGCTGGATTGTTGTATTAATTTTGCAGAAGTACTTTCCAAGAATAAATAAATGAACCAATTGTTTGAGAGCCACAATTAGAAGCTCTGTTAACGTTAAGTAAACGTTATGTAAACGGTTGGTTTTATTTCTTGGGAGCAAGAAACAGTGGTTCAGTTAGCGGCTACAACCCGCAAGTCACGTCGCTTCCCTGCAAGCAACGGAACTTGCAATTGTACTTGTAGGAGCTCCGGAGCAGCTGGCTCCCGGATGTTTGTGCAATGGTTCCCCGAGGAACTCTCCAGGAAATTTAAATACTTTTAACTAGAATAACTGGAAGAATTCTTAACACAAATGGAAACAAAAGACTTTTATTTATTGCTTGCTGGTAATGTTTAATTTTTAGTCTCAAGTCATGCTCGGAATTGGATCGCAACTTAGGTAACTTGTATTCAAATGTACAGTATCTACTCCTGAGTAGGCGTCTACATATAATGAACTATACTATAAACAAAACTAATTGGTTTTAGAACCTCTATAAATAGAACAAACAAAAATTTTAATTTCCTTTAATTATAAAACTTAATTTTGTTGCATGTCTTTGAACTTTGTTTCTTTAAGTTTCGCGGCACACAAAGAAATATGTATAAAGATAATTACTTCGTTGCGGGAGTTTCACGAAGGTACCTTAATTTTGCTGCACCTCCTTATATACCACATACGGTCTATCTAATGCTTGGAATTATCATAAAGAATTGAAAAAGTTAGCTCTTTGTACAAAAAAATCTTGTAAATTTATTTATGTGTGAAGAGGTTTATGAGAAAACTATAAAACATAAGAAAGTATTTATTGAGAGGTCACCTAACATAAAATTGACCAATTTTTTGTTTTGTTTTATAATCTAAAAACATTTAGCCACATTGACAAAAATATTTCAAAAGCAAGGAAAATATTGACAATTGTATCCAACAGATACCTAAGCCGTACCGTAGTAGCCGTGTATACCACACGGCTACTACGGCAGAGTAGAATAGAACCAACCCACTACACTCACGGGTGTCGTATAAGGCGACTAATGTCTGAGGCAGAACAACTTGCGCCTCCGTAGACCAGAGAGTGGGCAGCAGCGTTTTCTGTTAGTCTTTCATCACTGCGATCTCCAATCCGCCTGCCAAGCGTGGAGATTACGGCAAATTCCTCCCATCATGGGAGAGGCTTATGTCCAGCAGTGGACGTTACGGGCTGTTCTTGTTGTTGTTTCTTGTTGATACCTAAGCACCCAATGCCTGAATCAGAACTATCCGAAAATGCTCGGTTAATGTTTAATAAATACCATAATTTTGAATTCATAATTCACAATTGTCTCTGAAAACATGGTAAGGAATAAAATCCCGTTTGTAAGAAATCAAAACAGAACCAGAGGCATCCATTATTCCAACATTAAAGTCGAATGAAGTTAGTTACATAATTGTGAGCCAGACCGTGATAGACTGAGTTAAAGAACACAATTAAAAATAAGAATGTTATTACAAAATACTTTGCAAACTTATCAGACAGAAGAGTAAAGAAAACTATCTAGACAATAAATAAATAAGTTATACTTTGATTGCTTCGTTGTTCTCAATATTTCACGATGAGAGAATGTGAAATAGATGGATAGATATCAGGATAGTATGCTTAATCAAAATCTTAGATAAAATACTGTAATAATGCAATACAATGCAATGTAATGTACAATACCAATAATGTATTTGGTAACTCGTTGGTCTGGTGGACGCAAGCGCGTCTGCTGAACATGAGGGCAGTGTTATTGGGTTCTTTTATCAGGAAATTCTCAGTAGCAGCCACAAATTTTGGATTTATGCCCGGTTGATGGCAATAAGGTCGTGCCCTTATCCCATGTTAATTGGGGTCGGTCGACGCAACCCGTTTTTTTCTTCTATTCTCCTCTGTCAACCTTGAAAAAGCCTTGAAAGTGGAGACTGTCAAAGACCACCAAAGAGGGTTCTGAACGATGGTGATGATTTTATCGAACATGCTAAGGACGAAAAATAAACAAATGGTTTTCAAACCTCTAAAATCGAATGCATTATAACTACCCACAACAATAATAAGAACAATACCAAGCTGTATTCTGGTGCATTGTACATTGTACATTCGAACAAGTTACCTAAGTATAACTCAGACACGTATTCGAATAATTCATTTTAATGGCCACCTCGAGGATAGTGGAAGAGATATACGTCGTCTTAGTATTAAATATTTTATCCATTATGTATTCAGATACTTTTGTTTCGCCATAAGTACAACATGTGGTGAAGTAGTTTTGAGAATGGATGGAGCAAATAGAAATATTTATAAGCATAAACAATTACAAATAAGCTGGTGATGAAATTGCTGTAAATGAAAATTAAAAATTAATACTTATTTTATTCTAATTTCACCCGTTACGTATATCAAATACACACATCAAAAATGTCTAGGGATCAAGCATTTTTATGCGGATTTCTTGAGATTGAGATGTGGCTTTGTAATAAATTTATGATTTTATAAATTTATATGGATCCTTTTTGGTGCATTTCATAATTTGAATCAGGAACTCTCAATCAAATTCGAGTAAAAGATGAAAATAAGCTGTCAATATTTTCCCTATAAAAACATACAACGCATTGAAGACATTATTAGTGCTACTGTTTCCCTACTACTGATTAAAACCAACGTTATTATGGAGCGGCGACGTCATTTAAGCAGGGAAGAAATGCTCAGAGCCGTGGGAATGATAGAAGCTGGTTCCCGGCAACGTACTGTAGCTTTAGCTCTGAATACAAGTCAGAGTGTTATCAGTCGACTTTGGACACGTTACCGAAGCACTGGTACCGTGGCTGAGCGCCATGGAGGACGGTATCGCTGCACCACACGGAGACAAGACCGATACATTCAAATCTTAACTCGAAGAGCTCCAACAATAACCGCCATGATGTTAGCCGTGAGGCTTCATCACTCTTCAGGGAACTTAATTAGCGACCAAACAGTCAGAAACCGCTTGCATGAAGTGAACCTTCATTCCCGAAGACCGCTACGGGTACCACCTATAGCAATGCACAATCGTAGGATTCGATATCAATGGGCTCTTGAACACAGAAATTGGGCAGAAGAACAATGGCGTTTCGTGTGCTTTTCTGATGAGTCTCGTTTTGGTATGAGACCGGATACAAGACGTATACGACACTGGAGAACCCCTGGACGCCAACAGCGATTAAAATCCTGCCAGGAAGTCCATCCTTATAGTGGTGGAACCATCATGGTATGGGCGGGTATTTGGATCGGCGGAAGAACTGAGTTGATTTGGATCAGAGGCAACCTCAACGCTCAAATTTATGCTGAGACGATTGTATCAGACGTCATCGTTCCTCTACAAGTGCAAATCGGTCCCTTATTTCAGTTAATGCATGATAATGCACGACCGCACACCGCAAGAGTTGTAAGACAGACTCTCGCCGCAGCTAACATCAATGTCCTGCCCTGGCCTGCTCAGTCGCCAGACTTGAACCCGATTGAGCATGCATGGGATATGCTACAGAGAAGAGCTCTGCCGAATATGGAGGGTATCCAGTCGCAAGAAGACCTTTTTTTGTTGTTGCAACGAACATGGGCGGCCATTCCACAGCGTGATTTGGATGAACTCATTTTGAGTATGCCAAACCGATGTTCTTGTGTTGTTAGTGTTCGCGGTAGAAACACGGATTATTAATTGTTTAAGTTACCCAATAAAATTTTAAAGAAAACTGTTATTTCAGTCTTTTTTTCGAACTTTAATGTTAGTGGTTCAAATGTCAAAAATCCCTTTATTAGGAAAATGGCAAATTTCTTTATTAATGCAAAGGTGACTTGGTTTATCGTTACTGTGACAAACGAAAACACTTTATTTGATGAATCCTTAAAGAAAATTTTAATTAATATCAATCAGGAGAAAAGTTATTGCAAAAATATATGTTGATCCCTAGATACTTTTGATGTGTGTATATTAGAAGGATACTTATGAACGTGCTAGCTAATTGTTGATCAAAGTTTCTCGCACTCTGGGGACTCTAGACAAGTGACGATCGGTGTCAAATTTTCATATTTCTAGAAAGACTTTCAACAGTTAGTTATTCACATTAATTAATCGGTAGCTTATCAATCCAGTACATTTAGGATTTATTCACCACCAATATCACTGTTAAAATTTCAGTTTGTCTATGCTCTTTAGATAATCAGCCCGCCAACAACCTTGTTAGATGTAAAATTTAAATAATTCTAATGCACCCCCGTGTTCTTAACGCAATCAAGATTGTACAATACTGATTCCGTTTCCCGATCCACAAAATACAAACCAACAGCTTTGACATTGTTTGCGACTAGTTGTACAAGTATCTGAACAGTAAATCAAAGCTCTAATCGTGTACACGGTGTTCTGAGTAATCTGCTTGTTGATCGGGAGTTACGAGGGCGACAACAGTGTCGTGGTCATAGTATGTTGACCAGCGGCTTTACGGCCACCGATAAAGCCTCGTTGATTGGAATATCGATTAAGGGTCGTATGCTTGTGCGGTTCTGCCTGGAGGCCTTATTTGTTTTCTATCGGAGGGATACTAAACTAGCGTGTGTAGTTTGGAAGTAGTTCAAATTGGTTTACGTATAGGTGAGTCCGATTGTGAAAACATATATTTAGCAGTTCAAAGGCTGACTAGGTGTGTTCTAAAAGCTACTATACAAGGTGTAAGAGGCATCGATGCGAAAGCTGTTCCAATGCACATGATTCTTGAACCCCGCGTAGAACATTTAATTTTCTCGTTGGTTATTGTTGAAATAACACCTGTGTCATTCAAAAATGCAAAACCTAAACGGTCTTAATGGTTGTTTTTCAATATGTTGCACATTTTTTTTTTATTTACACCCTATACCTACTGTATGATTCGCTCTGTAAAAAACTGTATGATTACTCCTATAACACATCTATTGATACAAAATAATCACACTAATATAAGCAAAATACCAAAACGTAGATAACCATTTTAAACGAATTAATAGACCAACACAAGTTGGTACGTCATGAGGCGGCACTATTTCTACAGTTGAACGAATAGGCATCGCCAAACGAAGCGCTGGTATCGAGCCTGCGTGGTTCGGTGTATACAAGATAAATGTAGGCTCCAAAACAAATGTGGGAACTTATTGTACACTATTTTGTGTCTGTACAACCTAAATTGATATTGCGAACAGTTTCACCGGGTCGAAATGGAATCACTTGACATGTGGCTGGTACGCATCTGTTGAAGCCTCTTGTTTTTATTTCCATCACAATTTATGCTAAACATCTGATATATTTGGGTTCAAACGATCCGCCCAGAGGCATTTGTATGTAAACCAGGACAACATCTGTCGTGACTTTCAGTTGACCTTTACTTACCCTTTTGATTTATATATAAATGTTTCGTATTAGTTTCTTGGTTTCATTGAGAAAGGCGAAAACTTATGTTAAACCATCGTCGGTCCTCTGAAAATTCGCTTCCCAAATACAAACGCTGAAGAAATTCTCCAAAGCAAATCTCCAGAGCTCTTAAAATGAACATTTAGTAGAAAATCTTTCTTGATCAGGAGGTACGTGCGAAAATTTAAACACATGTGCCACGTTCACCTCAAAATATATTTCATGTAAGCTAGTATTTCACGCCATTTAAGGAGCAATATTGTAACACTTTGGGCGTTCTTGAGCTACGCAAAATTAATTTTGAACTATATGCTGGGTATTAAAATAACTTTAGGTGAAGGTGCAACTTTGTAATAACAAAGCTTTGCTAAGTAACTTGTACTTTACCAATACCTACATTCTGTGAAGACAATGACTATAACTTTAACTTAGTAGAAAAAGTTAGTGAAAATATAATGGGTCTTGACCTTAAACCTTAAAATGTTAAGTAGGTGTGCAAGACAGTTTTATTAGAAAACCCCGTTTAATTAATGCCTGTTATAACTTTTTACAAAGCCTTGGATCTAGAATGTTATTATAAGCTAAGTATTATCTAGTAAAGTTACAAGCAACGAAAACTCTCTTTGATATTAAACCAAATAAATTCAAAAGAGGTAATGAACCTACAATAACATAATTTTGTAATTTATTTCAATAGTGTCTAGAGATTCCACTAGACTAGATTCTACCTGATTGAAACAAGATAGAAACGCCTAAAATCGGCCAATCGTGTAACATGGTTGGTGGATACTATGGGAATTGAAGGACGACTGTGGATTCCAACATTGAACCAAAATATCCCACATACCTAATCGTAGAACTGCCCGAGTGTATGACACAAACAAACACACATACATGGTGAATTTAGAAGGTATTCTCTAAACATTCTTGTTGAAAATGGCAGACTATATCCATAATATCTTTGTTTGAAATGTGATCCATCATCATTAATTCAGTCATACATTCCCTGCTGGAAGTACCAACCTCTAACCTGTCCTGGCTAGCCGGCAGCCTCTAAATTCGCCACAACAACTGGCTCCAATATAAACATTTTGCTTAAAATATACATGACCTGAATGAACCAAAACTTCTAATCCGAATGGACCAAAAAGCCAGAAGTGAAAAGTTTGTAATTTGTTAATCAAATAGCTTTATCCCAGAATACAGCATTTATTAGAAGACAGGTACTTATTCTGTTCTTTAAAATATCAAAGTAAAGTAATTTGTAAATGTTCTACCTACAAAAATAAAACTAATTTAAAATTCTCTCCTTTCTTCCAGAATTTCAAGTTTCTTCTGAGTTTAAAACCATGCTTCAATCCAGGATTACAGGGATTATGTTACTTTCTTAAATTGCAGGTAAATTATAAAACTTCTAATGGAGGAATCGGAAGCTATGTTTTTAATGGCATACAGATGGAACATGTTTCTACAACAGAATCACTGAGTGTAGGTTTCGAGGCAAAGGGAAGCTTTATGTAGCTGACTTGTATACAGCCTGTGTCGTTATTAGATTAGAAAAATTCTCAATGGGTTTTGGAAAACCACTCTTTTGTTACCTACCATCCAGCCACCTGGATCTCCCTGTTCCCACCTAAATAAATTATAATATGCCATTTGTTTGTCAAATATTGCTTGGCAAAATCTAATCTCAGTTTTAACTTTGTGTTTATAAAGTAGAGATTTCATTAGAAACTAAATTACAAGAAACGCCATGACTAGAAGTGTAAAGTCTGTATTATCAAAAAGTAATAGTAAAAAAAATTACCACCTGGAATTCATCCACCCTGTATTTGTCAATTTTAGGCTTAGTGCGGAAGCGGTTAGGCGGTTAGCGACAAAGCCCGCCCAATCTCCAAGTTTACGATGCGATCCCAATCCGCCGGAGCCAGAACAGCTTTCGGTTCCCCTGAAATACTGTGACACTTTCCTAATTATTGGGTGGTATACTGGTCTCTGGGTAATGGTTGCGATGCAGGTATTCAATCAATGTTAAATTCTTATTAAAAACCTATTGATAGATGAATAAAACGGATTGAAAGACTGATATAAATGGAAAAAGCTAGAGGCCTTTAAACAGGATGAGGTCCATATCTCAAACCAAAACTAGAAACTAATAATATACAACTAGATTACACACACGAACAACTAACAACACGAAAAAACAAAACACAAACAAACAAACTAACGAAAAAATAAATTAAGCCAATCTATCTATACCGTTGTCTATCTATCTTCTATTAATATATTTATATTATTAAAAATCTTATTTATTTTCATTATATTAGATCAATAAAAGATAGGCACACAAAGAACATCACAGTATCAACATATTGTTTAATAAATGCTTTGTCTATCTATATTGACTTTTTAATAGTAACCCGAACACTAGCAAGTGCAAAGCGCCATCTCGAAGTGGAACGGGCAAAAGTTTTCAATGGGAAAGCTAGTATTTGCAAAAATTAAGAATGCGTAGAGAAATACCTTTCATAAACTAAGAACTCTGATCCAGCGCCATCTGTGTTTAAGCGCAGTAACAATGAACGGTCCTGTCGGTGTGGCTTTAGGAATATTTCAACCGACCAAACCCTGAATCACTGTACAGTAAAGGACACTACTGTACTGCAGAGTGTATAAAACTGAGGAAAGAGGCCGCCATCAAACGATAAAACATTATTCGCGCGATGGTTCAGATATTCATAGTTATATACTGTTGTCTCTTCTTAACCGAGATTTAAACAGGGTCGTGATTTACTGAAGATGATATTCCGATCATGAAAACACTCTGATGGTTATATAAGTTCGATTTCTTAAACTGTATTTGTGAAACTATTGGAAATGTAACAATCAATGCAATGATTTACGATCTTACGGTTTCAATACATGATACAATACCACTTGCAGATTATAACGACTTATATTGGGAGCAGCTCTAATTTTAGCGTTGCAGTTAGGTATTAGAGCCAGTAGAATGGCATTCGACAATTATAGTTAGGGCATCCGTTCCCGCGGAGACATTCAGGTCAAGTGGCTTAGTTTCTTGTGTAGATTCACTAGATTTTGCCGTGGAGTTTTAACAAGTCAATAACAGGAAGTTTACCTAGATGTTGTGCTGGTTTGTGATTAATCATGCAAATGTCAAAGTTATGGCTGGGATGGCTTACAACAACATTTTGTTTTTTCCACGCTCTTGGAGATAAAACTTTCGGTACGTAATTTACTACATTTATTAACTTGTCCCTTTGTGTTCGTGTTAACCGAAAGCTATACCTGTTTCATAGGTGTTATTGTAGATCCTTTGTAACAAATCAATTGATTTATTTATTTTATATTTTGTTGTAACGTATCGCAATTGTATTTTGTCTGCATATTTTCCTTAGGTGCTATTTTCGATGACGGCACATTTTTATTAGAAGCCGCATTCAACATTGCAATGCAAGAAAATGAAATTGAATCAAGTGTTATAAAAACATCTCCCGGAGACATCGTAGAAGCAGAAGATGCTATGTGTACGCTTTTAGAGGTAACTTTCATGTTTCAAAAACATTGTTAACATATTAGATTTAAAAAAAAACTCTATCAGCCTTCTTTTTTCAGAGTAACGTATTCGGAGTATTTGGGCCGACTAAAAAAGGCACACTACAGCATATTCAATCTATAGCAGATTTTTTTGAGATACCTCACTTTCTTATAGATCCGATAGAAACACAAAATCGTAACTGGTCTGTTGTTAATCTGTATCCACATCATTTGTCTTATTCGCAGGTATTTAGATTGTTTTATTTATTATTTTATTCATTTTTCTGGGAAGTTTGTTCCGCGACTTCCTCTCTTCAGCTAAAACAATATGAGGTGAAAGGCGGCCGTTTTGTGTAACTTTTTACGCTTAAACTGTTGATTGTCTGCCTAATTTATGTTATTGATTTTGATTTTAACACATTCTAACAATATGATGTTAATTTTTTTCAGATGTTTGCCGATCTCATAGAAATGAAAGGATGGACGGATTATACTATTATTTATGAAGGCGCCGAACTCTTACCATTTTTTGATAATATCTTATCCATGCAGGATTTAGACACCGGTGAGAAAATTCTCATCAACATTGTTCAATTGCCTGATGGTGACGATTACAGGCAGGTTCAACTTCCAATTTAATTTAATATTAGTGTATAGTAAGATGAGGAGCTAGGCGATTTAATTAATGCGTTTACTTGTTTCAAATCATAGGTCTCAACTAAAGTTCGTAAAAAAGTCGGGGACTGTGAACTACGTAATTAACTGTGGCAGAGAAACGTTGCCAAAAGTGCTTGAACAAGCACAACAATTGGGAATTATGTCTGACGACCATAGTTACTTGATCATGAATCCTGATTTCCAAACAATAGACATAGATCCATTCAAACATGGTGGATCTAGTATAACAGGTTGGTAAAACTTGATATCGATAAGAAAATTTCAAGTTAATGAAATCTCATTCTCTTAGTCATATCACAATTTTGGGAGACGTAAACATGTTGACTTCTTACAATAATGTCATTGTTTTTCATGTTCAGGAATTCGCATGTTTGATCCAAACTTAGAGCCCATTCAAAAGTTTATCGCATCTTTAAATGAGAAAGTAGCCGAACTATCTGACAACAAAATAGAAAATGCGATAGCAGAAAATGGTCTGACTCTAGATTTGGCGTTGGTATACGATGCTGTTACTTTATTTGTTGCAACTTTAAATACTATGGAACTAGAAGAGGGATCTAATATAACTTGTGATGGCGAAGAAAGCTGGGCTTCAGGTTCTAGCATTGTGAATTACGTTAGAACAGTGAGTAATTTTGGGCAATATTTATGTACAAACTTAAATTGTTTTTGTTTTCTACTACTACAACTTTGTATTTAATTTTAGATGGAAATTGATGGCTTGACAGGAATGATAAAATTTGATGAAGATGGTTTCCGTTCAGAACTTGAAATAGACGTGCTTGAAATAATGCCCTATGGTTTGGATAAGGTATAGCTAAAATGGAATGAAAATGAACTGTATACTCAATTCTCGTACAATAAAACAAAATGTTATTTTTCTATTTGCAAATTAGGTAGGAACATGGACATTAGAAGACGGGTTTGTTGAAACCAAGGATGAAGTTTCACCAGCAGAGCAAGAAGGATCAGAATCAATGAAAGGCAAACATTTCATTGTTCTTACAGCATTGGTGAGAATTTACGACCATTTCGCGATTAAATGGGTATATTATGATAATAGCAACCAGCTAAAGCTATGTTTTTTTTTGTAGAGTGCTCCATATGGTATGCTCAAGGAATCCCCAAAAAAACTTGAAGGTAACAATCGATACGAAGGCTTCGGTATTGAACTTATTGACGAATTAGCAAAAATTAATGAATTTAACTACACTTTCGATATACAAGAGGATGGCGTATATGGCGCATACAATAAGCATACAAAGAAATGGAATGGCATGATGGAAAAAATAATGGACGGTGTAACTATCATTTGCCTTATTTTGGATCAATTTTACGAAATATGTGACAAATTCTTATCCGGTATTAAGTAGTTGGACTCATGACATTCTAAGTAATTGTTTACCTTGTTGAAGTGTGTTGTCAAAATGTTTCTATGTTACAGAGAGCAGATTTCGCTATAACGGATTTGACTATAACAGCAGCTCGACAAAAAGCAGTTGACTTTACAAGCCCGTTTATGAACTTAGGTATAACCATATTGTATAAGAAACCGACAAAAGAACCACCAAATCTCTTCTCGTTCATATCACCATTTTCAATGGGAGTAAGTATAAAGGGTGTTAAAGTACCCTTAACGATATTTTTTTTCGTTCTAGAGTAGACCATGCCTGGGAACCTTCTAGTTTGCAAGTAGTTGCATTTTTTTTTAATACAAGGTTTTTAAGGTCTCCACGACCCCCGTACTATTCAATACACCCATTAGACCAATGTTTGAATTATTCCTACATACCCCAAAAATAAAGTCGTTTCCCAGCAATAATTTTTGCGTAGAATTATTGTACAGAATGCTTGGTTGACGGCTTCTTGAAGGGGCCGCCTGTATTGTTGAAAAATTGGTTTCTCGATATTAAGGTAACATTAAACTCTTCTTTTTACCATTGTAGGTCTGGGGTTGGCTGGCAGGAGCGTTTGTTAGCGTGTCTGGTCTATTATTTATATTAGGACGACTAGCACCAGAAGAATGGCAAAACCCTTACCCGTGTATTGAAGAACCTGAAACATTGGATAATCAGTTTACCTTAGCCAACTCGTTTTGGTTTACTTTAGGAAGTGTGCTCACTCAGGGATCGGAGATAGCACCCATGTTAGTTAATTTGTTATATTTAAAATGCAGTTTAATATCAAAATGTACATTATAGTCCGTTCGTGTTTTAGTGCTGTATCAACTCGAATGGCTGGAAGTATGTGGTGGTTCTTCACCTTAATCATGGTGTCATCTTACACTGCGAACCTGGCTGCCTTCCTTACTGTTGAATCCAAGTTTTATGCTATTAAAAGTGTAACTGATCTTGCAAATAACCCGTATGGAATGACTTACGGAGCTAAGAATGAAGGTGCTACCTTCATGTTCTTTAAGGTAATGGAAATGCTCTATGAATAATAAATTGAGTATCGAGGGAAATATCCTTGAACGATAGAAACTGCTACTTATAAAATCAAATTAACTTTACTTTTGTTTTGTGTTTAGGAGTCCGACAATTTACTTTACCAGAAAATGTATCATTATATGGATGATCATCCTGAATATCGAACAGCTTCCAATAATGAAGGATTAGACAGGTATATAAGTTTCCATAGACATTGCTATAAACGACAACGCTCAATTTTGTGTGGGAGTTCGTCTGTTTTTGCTTCTCGAATGAATCATCGATAAAATATACCTAGTCCGGGTTAAGTAAATAAAATATCATTAACATAAGCACCTAGTTATTTCACTTGGTACTGCTACAGGTTTTTGTTTAGGTACGATAATAAGCCTATATCCCCAAAAACTTACTTTTTTTTTTCATACTTTACGAAATGAAATCTTTCGCTTTTCTTCAGGGTGAAATCCGACGCTGAAAACTATGCATTTCTAATGGAATCAACTTCAATCGAGTACATGGTTGAAAGAAACTGTGATGTGGCACAAGTCGGTGGGCTATTGGATAGTAAAGGATATGGAATCGCTATGAAAAAAAGTAAGACTTTCTATTATATTTCCATCAATGGTATAGTAAAGGGTTTTCACGTAATTGTTGCTTTAACAATCTAACTTGATACTAAATCAATCTTTTCGGGGAAGAGCAAACAAAAGTTTGTTTAGATGATCACAAATTAACCAACCTTTAATGTATTATAAATTGTGTTTTTATTCAGATTCACCGTATCGACAACCGATGAGTGAGTCTATTCTACAGCTACAAGAAGAAGGAAAATTAACGAGGATGAAAGATAAGTGGTGGAAAGAAAAAAGAGGAGGCGGTGCTTGTGCGGTATGCCAACTTAATTTTATTCGAATATTATTCATTTTACTGAGTTACAAGCTGTGCTCAAAGCTCCACTGGTGTGATATCTTTTTAATGATAAATAGTATCCTGTTACTTTTCCAAACGAGTATTTAAAATAAAATCGTATAATCTTGAATGCCACTTATGAGCCTGATTGATGTGTTTCACTGCAGCTATCTGAAGTCTCTTTAATTTTTCTTTGTCTGTGGCTATTTGAGTCCAACTCGTCACATCCTACTTGCATAACTTAGTATAACATAAAATGTTCAAAATAATAAACACGTCAAAACCTTTAACATGAAATATGTTATCGTTGGCAATCCCCTGAACCACTAACAAAGCTGTATCGATCAGGATGACGATGCAGGCGGCGGTGAGGCTCAGCCCTTAGTTCTCGCGAACGTGGGAGGAGTGTTCATTGTGCTCGCGGCCGGCTCGGGCATGGCCGTCGTCTGCGCCTTCTTTGAAATGGTGTTCGATGTATGGATGATATCCCGCAAGATGAAGGTACTACATACCATTAATATTCATTACTTTGTAACTCTTTAATGGTTTTACGTGCCTCACTTTGCTCTTTACACGTCAGTGAGATAAATGAGCGTTTAGAATAGTGTGGGGAATATGTTTATGGATTTGATAGCATGTTTTTTTAATTCCCTTGGGAATATTAGTTTCTTTTTAGTTAGGCTCTCTTATTACCTTTGACGGATATGATCAATCACTATAGAGTTGGTTCATGCAGTTCGTGTTATTCCACTACTTATCAGCTTTCACGACTATATCTTTGTTCTGAACGTGTTCCCTGAAAAGTGATCCTTTTTGTACGATTGCGTCAAACCCTATCATTACTTTGTAAATATGGAGTTTTTTTCTTTTGACATTGTGTTTTTTCTCGTTTTACCAGAATTGCATGTTCCAGTGTGACCCTTCACCAAAACATAGTCGCTTCGTGTCATTCTCCGTAATTCTTATTGTGATAGTTGGTAAGTGTCTACCCATAGTCCTATACACCTTTCTTCTAATTTGGCATATAGTGGTCTTATTATCATTTTATAATTAAGTTTTAATACTTTTAACCTGTCTCCTATCCTATTCATACATTTGTAACTTGTTTGTTCTTCTAACCTGTCGTAACCAGTTTGTACCTCAAACTGTAAGGCTAAACAAATTACAGGTCTCATTCAGAGAAGAATTGATAGCTGAGTTGAAATTCATACTAAGCTTCAGCGGAGACACGAAGCCGGTTCGTCACAGAGAATCTACTGGCAGTGGTTCTGGCGGATCGAAAGGAGCTGATGAGAAGAACGAAGGAGATCCAGAACGACCTGATGATGATGATGAACGGCCTGACCCATCACCGACCCCACGCTCGGAGAGGTCGAACCATTCTCGTCATACTTTGCAATTGAGCAGGAGGCAAAGCAATGCGGTGCAGATGGCTAAAATGAGGAAATATAGCGTGAAAAGCGCTTTGTAGAATGTACTGCAGCTCATCATATTTGTTAACCAGGGTTTCCTTCCTACCTGGGTCCCGCTTATAAATATAATATTTAGGATCTAGATACTGTTTATGTTTACTCAAAATATATTTTCTCCTTTACGTCTTCTTTAATTCCTTGGTATGGTTGCGGCGAAAATGATTAAATTGCTCTGTGAATAGAGAATAGAATTCAATAAATCCGTTTATTGGCTTTCTAAATGGATGCAGTGTGGCTGTGGACTAATCGCTACAGATTATAATTAAACCGCAATCTAATTATCAAGCGTCAAGCTAAAATGTGAATTAATGCGGCTAAGCTCCAATAGGTAATTATTTGGTCATTAATTTATGTATTCGTGTGTTGGCTCCATTGTATAATTTCACACCCAAATAAATGCGATATCACAAAGGATGCTGGTGTTTTTGTCTAGAACAATAGGAATACTAACTTACGCCTTGAAATTAAAGATCTAAGCGTAAAAGGGCTTGGTATCTTCCTTCAAAATACTTATTTCTCCTTCTATGTATACAGGGTGTAAACGGACTCTTCACGAAGCCGTCAACCAAGCATTCTGTACATGAAAATTAAGTAACTTAACGCAGAAATTATCGCTGGGAAACGACTTTCTTTTTTCAATGTAACGCACTCAAAACATCGTGCCAATGGATGGATTGAATAACGGGGGGTCGTGGAGGTGTTTAAAGTTAAAATCTTACATAAAAACATGTATTTTTAAAAAAAGTTGTATAAAAGTTGGAACTTTGACCCCCAATATCTCCGTAACTAGAAGGTTCCCAGGTATTGTCTAGAACAAAAAAAAAATCGCAATGACGGGCAGAATAAGTGCCTTACGGCTTCGTTAAGGATCTTTTTACACCGACCCGAATGGCGCAGCGGTAGTGAGGCTGCCTTACGTTCTTAGGGTCCCGGGTTCGAATCCCGGTCGGAGCAAATGTTTGTGTGATGAGCATGGGCATTTGTTTCCGAGTCATGGATGTTTATATGTATAATAAGTATGTATTTACAAACAAAAAGTATCTATGTAGTATATCAACTATCTGGTGTCCACGACACAAGCCGCGTTGCTTAGTGTGGCACTAGATGGCGCTGTGTGTAATGTCCAGCGATATTTATTTATTTATTTATTTATTTATTTACCCTCTATAAATCAGCACCGCTAAAGAGTTTTCTAACATAAAAGTATCTCACAACTGACAAGTTTGTACAGGCTGAAGAAGACTGACTTCTCATTACATGGTATTCTAATAAAACAGGCCATAATCTCCTTTTTTTTGTTCCAAATAGTCTCGAATTCCTTGACAAAACTAGTTCATAGTAGTTCAAGTTGTTAATTAGTACATGGTTTGAGAAATGCGGGGCTGTCCGTCCTTGTAATGTGTCGAGCGTGAAGAGGGTACGGTAATGAAAGACCTTGATTGAGGACCCGCCACTTCTTGGGGTCATTCCTTATATTTCAGGGCTGTTGACAACTAGCCACAGAGAAAGAAGGCCGACTTACTTTTTGTTAGGTATTTATTTCCGAATTTTAATTCCCTCATACAAGGTGTGCTCCTTTGTATCATGCATCCTTTGTGTCCTTTGTATTATACAGAGTGCAAACAACCTCATCACGAAACTGTCAACCAAACATTCTGTACATCAAACTAAGTAACTTTACGCAAAAATTATTGCTGGGAAACGACTTTTTTTTTGGGTGAAAAATCATGTTTTGTGATATAACTCAATGTAACGCACTCAAAACATTGTGCTGATGGATGGATTGAATAGGTCGTGGAGGTGTTTAAAGTAAAATTACTACCTACAATAAAAACTTGTATTTAAAAAAAACCTTGTCAAAAAGTTGGAACTTTGACCCCTAATATCTCTGTAACTAGCAGGTTCCATGTATGGTGTAGAACAAAAAAATGATTACAATAAACAAATAAGTGCCTTTCGGCTTCGTTAGGAAGTTTTTTATTCCCTTTATACATTGTAGGTAGTATAGGTACGTGTCGATTTGATTTGGTTGAAAACAGTGGAGAAAACTTGCTTAAATTATGAGCAATCATGAACAATAAACGAAAATAATTAAAATAAAACACTTGGTTCACATTTTAGATTGAAGAAGAAAATAAGAAATATTGAACCGTCACAGAGAAGGGTTTGTAACTTAATTAACTAATTATTGACTAACATAATCCACTGCAAAACTATAATCTGAAGTAATTTATAAACATCCACTGTACAAATTGTTAATTAAACCCAAGATCATAATTTTCCCATAATAATTTATTTACTCGCACCACAACTACGTGTAAACTTATAAGTTGGTGTCGGGCAATTTGTTAGGCTAATGGAACCGCAGTGAAAGATCGTGGTCACAGAGGTCGGTCTCCATTTCGAGCCGGACACTGAAATAATGGCCGTATGTATCAAAACTAAGTACTTAGAAAATGTGCTGCTGCAACGAAGAAAATATTTTTTTAAATTCTGGTCACTTGAGAATTAGATAGCCAAAAAGATTAGCTAGCCGTACCTATATCGGCTTGTGATTAATAGACCAATTCTCTTATCGCATGTCATAAATGCAACTACTCGTTCATTTTTCCTTGCGGAAAATGATGTGAGTGTGTTCTGTTATTATCAATCCTTCTGCCAACCATACTGCAACGTTTGGCTATTGCAGTTTCGTACCCCATAAAAATAAAAAATGACGTGTAAAAGTGTTTGTAAAAACGTATTTGTAAAATAAACATCATTTATCATAAATTATCATTTATCATTATTTTTTAACTTCTCATTAGTACTTAATAAGGACGGGACGGCGCCGTGTGAGTGCAGATCTAGTAGAATGTCAGTGATAGCCTTGTGGTGTAACCGTCGGACTGCCAAGTTATAGGTCTCGAGTTCGAACCCAAGGCAATTGAATCCGGGGTTGCGGGACTGTTCGAAAGAGATACCGTGGCCCCGGAACACAAATAGCGATGAAGGAACATGGATGGGTTTTAGTCAGTAAAAGTCTGACACTCCCTCCTGCTCCGCCCAGAGCGGAAGTCATTTGATGATTTCCCATCCGAAAAAAAAAGGCAATTGTATAATTATCACTTGCTTCGATGAAGGAAAACAGTGTGAGAAAATCAGAAAACCAGATTGCCTGAGATATAATTATTTACGGAACATAAAGCCAAGTCAGAGGCCCATGAGCGGTGGAAAAACTCTGACACCAGGTTAGGCACTAACTAACCATTATATAAGAAGAATCATCATCTTCATTTCAGCCGAAAGACGTCCACTGCTGGACATAGGCCTCCCCCAAGTGTCGCCACATTGACCGGTCCCATGCGACTCGCATCCAGCAAAACCCCGAAGAAGAATGTTCTAATAAAAATTTATCACCGGATCTGAAACCAATAACATTATATTTTACAGAAAACACTTATAGCCATTCACCCGAGTCTCATTGTTGGATTATTTCGGGAAAAGATTGTCGGTAGTGATGCTTGACTGAACAAGTTTCCTTTTGTTTTCGGGTTCTTTGCCTCTTCAAGACTGTCAATGGGCACATCAATTAAAGCTAAGTGCTTGATTAGCAATTTATTAATAGACTTTGTGTTACGATGAACACTGTGATTATAACATAAAACTGATCCAGACAAAACTTCGCTGTTAATCGTTTAAAAAAAGTAAGTAACTTACGTTCACTAATTTGGGTAACGGCCCTTTTCAATAACTTACTAGCCGGTTTCGGTAGGTTGCTATCGTTGTCTGTTTAACATTTTGCTTACTGATTAAGTACGGTTAGAAAAAAAACGACACAGCAAAGCTATTTTGATTTTTCTATGAATCAAGTGGCAGGTAGGTGACGCGGATAGGATATTCTTTGTTTATAGAAACACCGATAGCTACTATTAACCAACAGTTATACGTAAGTTAAAGAGAACGGCGGTTAGAAAATGCGCTTATCATGAAAATAACAATGGGATAACCGCACGCAAAATACGCGCCTTGACGTGGAGTTGCGGACACCAGCCCGTAATACAATACAACAATGGGATTAATTATTTACTTGGTCATTAAGCTCATTCATAAAGAGTTGTCAATAGGTCGAGGTTACCGAATGTCGCCCTCAGACATAATGGACGCATTACGCGAGACCAATTTTTTATCCAACTTGACAATAATCATAAATCCATAAGGCGATGACATATGTGTGGAAAACAAGTCGTTATGTAGCTGCCGGAAGAAATTCCTTTTTATAAAACCACTTTTAGAAATGCCAAGAATAAAAGGAAACAAAGAATTTTTAAATAAACATTTATTAAATTTTAACAACAAGTAAATAAAGTGTTATTAATAAAAGATTATTTTTGTCAACAAACAAAGGTATTAGCTACATTGTGTTAAAAATTCAACTATGTACTCGAGTCACCCACCACGAGCTCTACAACCTTTCCAAATTAAAAATTTGCTCGCATGACGAGTACTACAAATCTGCCCACTATTACTTATTGTCGATTTGGGACTACAGCTTTTCTTAGTTTCTTTCCACGTACCTGCATTGTTATTGTATAAGTGCAATTCTGCCACCATACGACTTCCTACACCTGGGATATTCACGTAGTTACTGGGAAAATCTTTACAACTATGAAAAAGCAGCACGTGGTACCTTAATGTTCAGATCGAAAGGAGTGTAGAGCCTACATCAGTATCAATTTAGCTATAAGATCTTCGTTTAGCAAACGCCACACTGAGACTGCGCGACGAGTGTCTAGAGTGTCTCGAGTGATGAGTCCGATGTGATTCAGTAGAACGGATCGAGTGGAGAGAGCGTACGTCGTCCTTCCCTTCGGCGTCCGCTAATGCTTCGAAACTTCCATCAACGGATTTCTTCTGTGTTCGTCTCACTGGTTTTATATTACCACTGAACTTTAACGCAAACTTAAGCTCTTCTACTAATTCATATCTGAAGGTTGTCTGTAAGAAATTAAAGCAAGGCATTAGCTTAGAGTTTGGACGTTGTGAAAGTACGGTCGAACAAGCTATTTGGTTTACATTTTACAATGTAATTTGTGGGTTAAACTGTAAACCAAATAGCTTGTTCAACCGTACATGGCTAACTTTTTCGCTTTTGCTTACCGACTGATAGATTATTTTCACAGGGGTAATGGCGGATATGTCCTAAAGTAATAATGTCAAGTTTCAAGTTGCCCGAAAAGCACCGATATGATTCGATGAAGAACTAGATTATATCTAAGATACTATTGTAATAATCAAGCTGTTGAGACAACATGGACCCGTTTTGCAGCAATTTGCGAGAACACAACAATTAACAACGTGTCAAGAGTACTCCTGTTTTGTCGGAGACACTCTAGTTTCATCAAGCGCTATTACAAACACTTGTGTGTGAACTAATATTGTCGTCACTGTGCAGATAACGTTAGCGGTGAAATGATTTATTTTATAGTAAATACATTAATTAATGTGTACATTAATTAGTGTGTGTGTGTCACTTAGTAGTGAAGTACCTATTTCCGATAAAAGTATGCTTAATTATTGGTCACGAATTTGATGTTCTTAATCATCGGTATGTCGACCGTTATTTAGCTCTTTTTACCCGACTACGGCGAAGCCAAAAGAAAGGGTAGCATCGCACCCACTGTAAACTATACCATGGAGGTGTTCCTGGCACCCACATAATCATAGTAGGTATACAGTGGGTGCGATCACGGCTTTACCTCGGCCATTTTTGTACCTATGCATTTCTGGATTTCTATTTAAATTATTTTCTTGTTTCGTCCTAAAAAACTATAACCCGACTACGTAAAAAAATGGGTCTACCTATTTTTTTACGTAGTCGGGTTATAGTTTTTTTTGGAACTTGAATTCTTCTTATCCTCTTCTGTGCGTGTCGATAGACTCAAATAATACCCGACCAGCATGTTGCCACCTGCACAGCTGTCGTTGGCTTCGTTTAAATCCTGGAAGGTGCAGGTGGCTGTACAGGATGGGCAAGCAAGAAGGTGGGGCATATACCGCAGAGGGGCTCCACACTAACATCGTCTGTTGTCTGATTGAATTATGAAACCTGCATTTCTTATGTACACATGTTTTTTTCGTCTACGGTAGTGAATACTTTAACCCAAATTCAATTAACATTATTTCTGCAAACTTAATAATATTGGTGAGTTTTCTAACTGCAAAACCTAGTTACCTACCCTTTACTTGAGCACGAAGTTGGAAATTGTCAAGAACTCAAGATTCTGCAGTGGATTGTAACCTGTTACGATGTTGTTAGGTTACTTATGGTAAAAAAAGACGCATAAGCTTCTTGAACCCGGCAGGATAATAACTTAACAACTCTTTATTCAAAATCCCAGAAGATAAAATACAAAATATTGTATTTAAACCAGATTTATATTAATAAATCTAAAACTCAAAATGTAGGTATAAAAATGTTAGATGCCTGTTCTAGGATAATCCTGTATCACAGGCAGAATTTAATACAAGTTACACAATTTATGCGATGTAATAGTTTATTGGTTAGTTAACGTCGTATTGCCTAGATATTAGATTAGCCAGTTGACCAAGCCAGAGGGGGAATATGCAAGTAATACGAAACTCTTTTTATTTGTTAAAAATGCCTTGTATTTGCGCATAAAAAGATTGTGGTACGTGGTACACTTGTTTAAGTTTCTTAAACATTACTTATATTCCAATTTATTGTTTTATGTTTTGGTGAAACGGAATGCACTCTCAAAACGTGTTGTCCTCGATAACGCCGGTGTGACGTCAAAGTCTATGTGTCAAAAAAACACTTTCATTTGAAAAGTAGGTAAAGTTTCACTAAGATTTTAATATAATATCTCACTACAATTAGTAAAATTACTATAATAAGGCCAAAAATGTCGATATAAACAACGCAAATTGAGGCAAATAACGTCACATCATGGCCGCGACAGTCACGGACGTTTGAACTGTCATAGAAAATTGCCGGAGTTTAATATTATTTTTGAGCGACAAGCAGTAGTTGAACTTAACTTTTAATACTTTTCTTGGGTTGAAAATACTGTATTTTATTGATTGATTTGATTGATTGACTTCACTTGAGTGAAGAAAAAATTACATGCATATTCCCCTATTCTGCAACTTCGACACAATGGTCATTTTCAATTTTTGACTTTCCCATCAGCGTCTGTGTATGCCTTCTGGTGTAATTATTTGTTATTAGGTACTCACGCTATATTTGACGGATCTCTTGAACACGCCCCACATCATGTCTACGATGGACATGAACAGTCCTATGAGGCACCCGAAGCCAAGAACTACGAACGCGCCCAGCATGTTCTTCATACCCAACTGTTTTGGATCTTCGTCGCGTTTCTCCTATTGTAATGTAATAATTGTTTGTTTAATAATAATATCATTTTTCTTACCGTATTGTTCATTATTTAGAGATCGGCTTTTAGTAGGTATAGTCCGCTCACGAGCTTCGAGGAATCGGTGTGTCTGTCTTACTCCACGTATTACTATCGCAAAATAATGATTTTTCTCAAAATGCTTCTGTGGGAAGTTTTCTTTGATCTACACGAAAAAAAATTTGAACTTGTATGAATTTTGCGAACGATGATAAGGCTAGACAGGTGGCGACTAACGAGATGACGTTTAATCAAGTGCATAGAAAAAGAACACATGCTGCGCCTCTTCCAAGTTAATTAGGATAGGTACTTACGATTATTGAAACTGCAAAATATCTATTACTTAGTTCAATATGCTAAAAAATCCCTGTCCGATCGGAAAGGGGATACCAAATACATTCCCAAATAAAATAAGAAACATAAAATATTCCTGATAGTAAAAATATTAACGAATTTTAAAAAAATTGTCACTAGTTACCACCATTTCCCTAAATTCTAACAAACTTAAAACGTGACAACCACCATTACCAACCACCATCTTTGGCATCAGTATGTTCGATCTTCAATTGTTTGTTTATGACGTCAATACCCGGGAAGCGACCGGGCGGTGTGTTGCCATATAAGTTTTCTTATTTTAGTGCATATTATTTAATTTTCATTGGGGTTTTTTTTTTAATTATTACTTAATTGGATATAGCAGCGGTGGCCCAGTGGTGGCGGCCCCGACTTACGAACAGTAAGTCGGGGGTTCGAACCCAGACAGGCGCATTACTTTGTGTAATTTATTTCATCACCACTGCTCTCAAAACGGTGAAGGAAAACATCGTGAGGAAACCGGCATGTCCTAGAACCAAAAAATTCGAAGACATGTGACATCTACCAATCCGCACTGGGCCCGCGTGGTGGATTATAGCCCATTCCCTCTCATAGAGAGGAGGCCTGTGTCCCAGCAGTGGGAACATTAAGAGGCTGATGATGATGATGATAATTGGATATTAATCCCGATACCTAATCTTACCCTCATGGATTGGACAGGGTCTATTTTAAATATTGTATACATGCCACATCATCATTTGCCTAGCCTTTTCCCAACTATGTTGGGGTCGGCTTCCAGTTTTTCCGGATGCAGCTGAATACCAGTATTTTACATGCAGCGACTGCCTATCTGACCTCCACAACCCAGTTACTATCGGGTAATACGATACCCCTTGGTAAGACTGGTTGTCAGACTTTTTGGGCCTCTGACTACCTAACGACTGTCAAAGATCTACAAATGACTGCCGGGACCAACGGCTTAACGTGCTTTCCGAGGCACGGAGGAAACTCGGTATGTAATGGGCGGTCACCCATCCACAGACCAACCTAGGCAAGCACGGCTGAACCTAACGATCGACCCGAGCGGCTGTTATTATATAGCCACGAGCTCCTCCCTGTCCCTGTCTCCTGTATACATGACACAACAGATAATTATTAAAAGATAGTTACCCCGCACTTTCCACCGCCCCTTTTCTCCTTCCACCATACATTCTTCATTTTTTCAATTTCACCATTTTCCTTCATGTGCAGTAGTGCGTCATCTATATATTTTTTGTATGCTGATTCTACAAACAAAAATACGAAAATACATGTATTAATGTTGCTGTTACAATTTAGTAAATAATATGGGATATGCACGCTGCATTTGCAACGAAAAGTATGTAGTATATCCACTATCTGACGTCCAAGACACAAGCTTCGTTGCTTAGTGTGGCACTAGATGGCGCTGTGTGTTAATGTTCAGCGATGTTTATTTATTTTTTATACGCGCGTTCCAAGTAAAGCGCATCGTCTGCGCATCGACAGCTGGTTTTCTGCCTGGACAACTGACACTATAGTTGCTGCCAGTTAAGTTCGCAATAGCGGTCATTGACCCACCTACATTTATTAAAGTTTAAAAAATCCAAAAATAAGCCTGTTCAAGTCTTGAATCGTCATCTATCGTGGTCATCAATAGTTTTTCTAATGAAAAACGATACATGGTTCATTTGTTTTGGTTCGTACGAAGAGATATTAAGGAAAGGGCAATAACCGCTATTTCGATCTTATCTGGCGGCAACTATAGTTGCGATTACAGCGTATACGCGCGTCGATAGCGTAAAAAAACGCTGCGGACATAGGTTCTTAAAATAAAAAACATTTAATATTCATACTCTTCTTCATTCCGATGCCATAACTCTTTGAGTCCAGCAACCCCCCAACTTGCAGTAAGTCGCAATGCCTTTCCTTATAATATTCTAAGGAGCTTGATTCCATGAAAAATGCATACTGCGAATTTTCAGCCCTGAAAATAAGTGCCTACTTTTAGTAGATATTTTTCATCAAAGCAACAAAATAATAATAATGAAAACAAATTAAATGAAAAAATTAATATAATAGTTATGTAGCGATATATATATATTTTTTTTTTTCGAATTGAATCTTGTGTTTAATCCAAAGTCATTTTATACTCACGCTGTAACTCCGTGGTCGTTCTCTTGCTTGAGCCAGTTGTTTTGCACCATTTTCTTGAACATTTCTTGATAAATTGGATTTTTAGATTGCTACAAGAATTGTATAATTTAAATTTTAGTTTTTCTCAAACAGCTGCTGGATAAATTGATTAAATAAAAATGTAAACCTCAAAAAAATTTTTGGTGGATCCCTTGCTCTTGGCTCCGTAGGAAATGGTATTTGACTTTTTGTAGAGTTCTTCGACCGTATTGAATGGCAAGACATTTTTCTCAACCGTGAGGAAGGCGACCAAAGTACCGACATACGAGGCTACCATCACCATTGTGAAGAACCACCACACACTGGTGATCATACGTGGGGCTAGTGCACTGAAAATAACAAAGCGATTTAAAAGCGGCCATTGGGAATATCGTCATACAAAAATTTGAGTCGTTCATCAACTCGTTTCACAAGCCTATGGCCCATTTGAGACGAGTTGATTAAAATCAAAATAAATAATATTTTCGTTCTGCAACTCGTCCCACGTTTCTTTTTGTGTGGAACTTTAAACTTTATCAACGTTAGGTACAGATATGAAGACAAGATAATGACAATATTTTTTTAAGAATTTTTAATTCAAACAAATTTATAAGGTACCTTAGAAAAAGTACTAGGCTAACATAAATGAAAGAAGGTAATTCCCCTACGAAAATTTTCGGATTTTCCATCATGGGTGTCGTTTCCATGGTTATTTGTGTTACTGATCACGATAATGAGGTCAAAATGAAAATATTACGTATTTTGGTTTTCATCAACTCGTCCCAAATGGGCCGTAGGCTTGTGGGACGAGTTGATAAACGACTCAAAAATGTAGATCTTGAACATCATCGATTTTGTCATGCATACGAATTCGACCTGACAAGCGGGTAAAGTCGGTCTAGTGTGATAACACTAGACCGACTTTTTACAAAGTAGTTCATTACGCTTTCTTCGTCTTAAACGTCCATAAATCACGCGTAAATATTTGAATGTGTTTGAAAAATAATGACGTCGATATAATTTTCTTCAGCATCAAAAAAAATTAAGATTGGCCCCTTACATAATTATATTTACATACGTAGGTACATATATTTTTTCCAAAAGATATCAGATTTCTAGGTACCGCAAAATATTATTAGAAACCATTAACATTAATATTATGTAAACACTGGAAGACAGCTCAAATATAATAATACTTGACAAAAAATAATTATTTTCGACTTTTAAGATGTGGAACCGATATAGTACATGTTTTTAAATGTATATATAATTAAATGTATGAGTATTTATTATCTATTTTGACAAATTAAAACAAACAAAGGAAAACCACTATTCAGTGCGAAAAGTAAGCAATTTTTAACAACACCAGCCCGCTTAGCATGACCACTGTAGAAACGAAAGAGAATCGATAAATCTTTAGTTCATCTGTCATCGAATCGACAAAATGACAGATGAACAAATATTTGTCGATTCTTTTTCGTTTCTACGGTAGTCATGCTAAGCGGGCCGACTGTCATTCGGAATACTTACATTGGAGCAATTTCAGAACCTTGCTGCATTACAGAACCAATAATCAGCCACACAGAGTTGGCGAAGCTGAACTGATTGTTAAGTTCTTCAGGAGACTCTATGCAAGGCACTGGGTTCTGCCACTCTTTGTAAGAGATGCGACCAACGAAAATCATTGTCACACCCAGAGCCACTTGGATCAGCATCATGTAATACCACACCTGGTTATATTAATAGGAACAATGGTGAGGCTAAGAGAACAGCTGTTTAGTTTGAATCTAAAGCAAAAAGAAGGCATGGTCGGCCACAAGAGAGATTGGCCGAATAAAACGGGCGACCAAAACAGGCTTACAGTAGCAGGAGACTGGCAAGAAACTAAGGAGGCCTTTACCCAAAGAGACAGTCTTAAAAGAATAGGAACAAAGTAAGGCGGAAAGATGATGAAGGTAAAACGTTTTGAATTAAAACACATCTTCATAAAATAAAATAAAATATTTTAGAATAAAGTTTAAAGTAGTTTTTTTGCAATTTATAGTTTTTATGACAATATGAAGGGTCAAAATATAGGGTCATTTCATCAGGTAGCGAAACTTTGCAGACTTGATGGGTATCAGTATCTTAATCCATTATAACAACAAAAAAACTTCAAGCAAAGTTTTCTGTTTTTTTAAGATCTGGTTAAGAGTGAACCGAGTGCTGCCATTCTCCGTACAAAGGTATTCCACTTTGTCTTGCTAAATAATGCCTCTAGAGCAATCATTCTCTTTCTTTTTTCAGCAACTAATAAGTAGAGAAAATGTGACCCTCCAAAAATTACAAAAAATGCCCCATTTTTATGTGATTGCAGAGAAATTGATAGGGACAGACATACATACTCTTTCTTAAAATTTTAATGTCAAAAATAATTGAGTCAGCTTAGTTTTCGAGGAGAACAAAGGGGAATACGAAACGTCGATCTCGTCATTGTGATATAATCGTTCGGAGTTGTAGCTGTCACTATCGCACTTTACGGGGGCAGGCTTCACGCAGGGCGACGGCAATAGTTTCTTCAAATACCAGTTTTTTGGCCCTGTTTCCTCTTAAGCCGCGTCTGCGTTGTTTCGCTTGCTAATATATATACCTCCTTAGAGAAGACAGCCATGAAGGAGAACATCTTGGGTGGCTGCTTACTGGGCTGCTTGTAAAGGATACCAATACCAAGCGTCATGAACGGCGTGGAGAAATCAATACCTTTCTGGCGTTCTGCGGTCATCGTCAAGTCGCAGATGGCTAGATCTGCTGTCTACAACATTTTAGTGTGATTAATATATTTTTCGGTTATTAAAATGCAATAACTAACAGCCTCGTTACTCTAAGTCGCAAGTGCGAAGCTTCTAGGTAATACGATAGTATTACCTAGTACTAACTGGGTTTTGGACGACAGATCGGCAGTCGCTCCATGTAAAATACTAGTATACCGGTAAGACTGAAAGGCGACCCCAATATAATTTGGCAAAAGCTAGGCATATGGTAATGACTTACCTCTTCAATCAGTTGTTTGGCCATTCCAGTCCATGTTATTCCATCTGAGGCTAGATTACCGTAATCACCCTCGACAGCAAACTCGTAATTGAATCCTAAGATTTCACTCAGTCTAATAATTATATCTATAGTGAATCCTTCATATCTCTCGTTACCCTCTAGGTGTCGAGGAGATAAAACAGTGTAACCGTATGGTGGAGATGTCTGAAAAGTATCAAATAATTATAAAGAAGAAGTTTAAAGTGCGAAAACAGGTTAAAATATAGCATAATAGCAGTGCAGCAATGGCAAGGGTATTATTAGCCCGAAATTAACGTTCATCAAAATATTTAAGATATTTTTCTTAGTCGACTAGTCAGCATCAATGTTTTAATGTGTGTAGTAATCAAGCCAGTGACTAGGTAAATTCTGATAAACAGTTTCTCAGAAACCGGACAATACGGATATACCTACGCAATATTGTAATTAATACTATTAATTACTGTTTTCATTGATGACTTCCATGAAAATGAAAAATATTTTTATTTAAACATAATGCTTCTTAAACAATGAATTGTGCTGGGAGCCTCCTTTTAGGCAAACAATGCCAGTGTTAGGAGACTCCGCTTTTTCATATCTTAGATCTATGTTACATATGAGGTGTATACACGAAATATTTTCAGGGAATCGTCTAACGCCAATAACCTTGTACATATTCCAAAATATGTTTTTTTTTTTCGATATATTAACATCTTGAGTATGTATTATGTGGTAAGAATCTTGGTGTGCTTTAGTTGCTTGTGGTGTGTGTGTAAGACGTAGTGTGGTTTGATGTGATGTGGTTCGGTGTGGTGTGTGGAGCGGTGTGGTGTAGCGTCGTGTGGTGTGTTTCATAACATTTAACTTACCACTGCAATGAGTACTCTCAACGTTTTGTTCCTGAGTGCCGATTCTTGTGTAATTTCTGCATCAGCGAGTACTGGCCTTGTTATTGTTAAGTGATTGTCTTCCCATTTTCCTATCTGAGTGAAAACCATTATTTTGTATGTTTATTGCGTTGGAGATAGCGGGAACCACTTCAGTACTCGCACAATTAGATATTTTTGATAAGGATTAGGTATTTGATAAACGCGGTATGCATCAAATATCAGTAGTAACTGACAGTGTACTTACTGTTTGATTGCCAGCAGAAGTTAATTCTAGTATATCAAAAGTGACATCCGTTCGGTGTCCTAGTCCATTAAATATCAATGATCTTGTAATTCCGTAAACCTTGTTCTGTAACAAGTCAAAGATTTCTGATAAGCTCACAAACAAGTCTTTGAGAATCGATCAGAGAGCTTACCCGGAGCATACCTGGGAACCTTCAAGTTCCGGACATATTGAAGGATAGGATAAATTTTAATTATTATCACTCAACTTTAAAAACCGCTACGGCCCATGTACTGTTGGATGCGTCCATTTTAAATACTATTTCATTAATAAAATATTTTGTGCGGGACTTTGCACCTCAAAAATAATGGTAATTTCCTTCCAATCATTTTTGTGGGTGTAGGTTTGATGTACATTTTACAGAATTCTTATATGATGGCTAGAAGGTGATTGGTACTTTACAACCGGTATTTTGTCGGTTCCTTTCACACTTACAACACATTTTTATAGACTATCTTAAAACGCAGAGTAACATCGTTGCAACATACAATCAAATTAATTCTAATTCCTCACCATTGATTATGATGTACATTGAAATAATGAACTTCAGTAGTGACTGAATATACCTACTAAAAACTTACCGTCTTCATAAAATTTAAAAGAGTCGATCCATAATCCCAGGCTCTATAGTTTTCGCAGCTCAGTTGTTCAGCTTCTACGTTTACTATCTTGATGGCTGCAGCAAATACTTCCACAGCATCATGTATGAGGAGTAGTTGTGTTTTAAGCTCCTCTGGTTCTAAGGTTTTACCTGTTTCTTGGTTGTATGTTGCCGTGAAGTTCCACAGTTTGTCATTACCTTTTTTTCCTTGTTGTACTATACGAAGTCCTGCAATAGACGACTGCTTTAGTAGATCAGGTTTTTTAAATAGGAAACTTAAAAGTAATCCGCTTACGACCTAAATGTATATTGTAGAGATTTAAAATGTGCCAGTGTGGAATCCCTTTTACAATAAATACTCAGATCGTATTGAAAAGGTTCAAAGAAAATTTCTAAAAGCCATGCATTACTGTGTATGACTGTATGGATCGTAATAAAATAAGTTACATCGTTCCTAGAACGACAGTAGCTATGCCGCGAGGTGCGTGCACGGCCGCTGTTTGCCGTTAGCTCGTGTCATAATAACGCAGGTCTGAGGGCACCTCTGCGTCGACTTACTAGCAACTACAACAAACTTTTCAATGTTGTTGAAATGTTTGCTCTCTCTGCTGGTAAATTAAAAAATGTGATTTTGAAAACACTAGGCATTGATTAGGCATAATTATTAGCATACCTTGTTTTTTCTTTTTTTCTGTCTTAAATTAGTTAAATATATAATAATAGTTTTAATTACAAATTAGATACTTATAAAAAAATAACGCCAATATTTTATAAATTATTTTCGTTTGTAGGTCTAAACTTGCATGGTCTGTAAAGCTTAAATTTTATATATTTTTTAATGTATTCCGTGGAAAATGTTGTTGGTAACACATTTACTCATACTTGTTTTTATTGTTTTTTTAATATAAATGTAATGTCACTGTTTGTTTTCTCCAATAAATAGAATAAAATCATTAAATGTGTCCATAAGGTGACACTTGTCGATATTTTTTCCATAGAAATTTCGTGACGTGTTCTCCACTGTTTGACATTGTACGGTCGAACAAGCTATTTGGTTTACAGTTTAACGCAAAAATTACATTGTAAAATGTAAACCAAATAGCTTGTTCGACCGTACATCCAAAGTCAAACATGATATCGTTTTGTCTCATTAATTATTAATTTTGTCAGTGCGGAAACAGAATAGTAAAATAAAAATTCACTAAAAAGTTACGAGCTACCAAAGATTCGTTTTTATTGCCAATGAAAAACAAAGTCGGTACCGACAAAGCACAATTATAGAAGAATTCAATCAATTTATTTGTAATTGTTTTATGCAGTGGTTTTTTCATAAAACTCGATTTCTTATAGGCCTTTTCGAATTTTTTTACGCGCCTTTTACCTTGAATTATCGTGCATCTCACGTCACGGGCACGATGCCAGGTGAGACAGCGTGCTTTTAGGCCACGCCCACCAGTGAGTTCGAGCCTGCAACTTGTGCTACCTTAAGCTGCATTTCCACCACACATGTGCGAGGTAGCTGGGCGGTGTGAGGATGCGTAGCGAGGCTGTGGAACAGTGTGAACGTTCCCACCAGAGATGTGCTAAGCGAGGCTAAGTAAATGAAGTGATTCTATTGGTTCTTATCAAACACATCCCTCGCTACGTATCCTCGCACATCTCTGGTGGAAAAGCAGCCTTAGACTCCATTCAAGACCTCATCTGACTTGCGACGCTACTTATTATGGCAGTCTTAAAAGTACCCGGCCTGACGTAAAGATGGCGTTTGTTGTTTGAAAGAAATGTATTTGGCAGAGAACACCAACCTTATAAAACTAAAATCGAGAGTGTCACTGAATTTTTAAACATGAAGAAAAAGTCCCGCTAAAGCATTTTTTACGCCGAGACATTCATTTAAAACATAAGCACGTTAAAAAAGCAGTTGGTCGACCGGCTGTCATTTGTAGATTTTTGACAGTCGTTACAGGTAGTTGTGGCCCAAAGTCTGACAACCAGTCTTACCAAGGGGTATCGTATTACCCAGTACTAACAGGGTTGTGGAGGTCAGGTAGGCAGTCGCTCCATGTAAAATACTGGTATTCAACTGCATCCGGTTAGACTGGAAGCTGACCCCAACGTAGTTGAGAAAGGGCTAGGCAGATGACGAGTCCGACCAATATTAAAGCCGAGTTAGCTTCCATGTCAAGCGAAAAACGCGCGCATCTCATGTTTTCTTCGTGTGAGTTAAGTGTCTCCACAAGTCGCGTCACGGTGTCACATGAAATGCTCTCAACAAGTTCTTCATTCAACTCCAGTCGCTGTCACAATACGCGTGACACTTACGGCCATTTTCAATAACGATGAAATGTTATATCTGCCTGTTTGACATTTAGCTTACGAACCGTTAGAAACGAAAAGTCACAGAAAAGCTTTCTTTGATTTTCTATGAATCAAGTGACAGGAAGGTGACGCGGATAGGATATTTCAAGGCATTTTTTTTATAGAAACACCGATAGCTACGAGACGTAGGCATACTAACAGTTATACGTAAGTAAGTTATAGAAAGCGGTCGTTAAACGTGTAGATTATGACCGAGAGGTAAAGAATATTAATTAGCTCATGTTGTTTACATTTTATGGATCTAGTAGTTACTACCTACTTAGTACATCATTCTGAACATCATAGAAATTTCATCGGTTAGAACACAGCTGTTTTCTACAAAACTGCGACCAAAATACCAAATTACCAATAGGTGGTAACGATTTTAGCGTCAGTGTCTGTTCCACTGTGTAACATAATAAACGCACAACTCTCTCGTGTAACTGTCAGACCATGATACTAAACCACTTTTGTTCTTTGTGAATAATAACTTTTTTTTTAGTTTAACCATCCATTTTGATTAGCTTATCGCGACATTTCCTATAAAAAGTCCATTGTTTGCGAATTTCAAGAAATCGTAGAACAAAAGTAGATCGAACTCTGTTTTAAACTTTCACGGTTTAAAACTAAACTTATATTGACAATGGTGTCGATTCTGTTGTGCACAAACTAAACTTCATTTTTTTTTTCTTTAATTTTTTTTTTTACTTTATTTTCTTACCTTATTAATTTTCTGTCTTTAATTACGTTGTTACACACAAAAAAACTCACCGGTCATATTAACCCCGCCGTATCGGAACCGACTCATGTCCAAGGTAAAGAGATCAGGTGACACGAAGATGTACGAATGCTCTTCGGCCATCATGCCCACCTGTTGTGCGTGTAGCAGCACCTGTTCCAAGTTCCGTGATGGACAGTCCACCACGAAGTTTGTGTAGCCGTTGTGTTTGGCGTCTATGAGGACTTCCCTTAAACGAGAAAAAGTCCTAAACTGGAGTAGAAAAGATAGAAGGTCATTCTGAAACAGAACCCGACTGGTGTGGAGAAGTTTTAAAAATAGCATATATTTTTAAAACTTCTCCATTCCCTGTCGTCATTAAGGCACGAGAAGTTGAAGAAATTTGTCTTATCTCATTAGGTATCTTATCTAATATTATACTTAAATGCGAAAGTATGTTTGTTTCTTTGTTACCTTTTTACGCCTAAACCACAGAACCGGACATTCTGAAATTTAGGACCTTTTATGCCAAAAAAAAAACTGTTCCCGAGGAAAACAATAATATAATATTATGTGTCCTTCGAATCATGATCGAATCATGAAAGTTAAGAAGTGAGTTAACGAAGCCGCGGGCAAATGTTAGTGATATCATAATTCTACACGTTTTTATTTGTAAAACAAGAATTGGGCACGTATGGATTAGAACGGAAGGTTGTTGACAGACTCGGCGCGCGGCGGCACTATGGTACGGCGGCGCTCGCGCTGCCGCCGCATGTGCCGTCGTCAACAGACTTTTCAATAGTGATCCATTCGTGGCGGCAACTACGTTTGATTCGACGGATCAACCGTAGTTGTCGTGACCTCAGACAGAACAGAACAGACTGTTTCGTGTTTCTTTATAGTTTTACAAGTAGGAGTAAAAACCGACGCCCATTTAAGAAAAATAAACGCTGAAACACACCGCAGCTTGCAGACTCACGCCCACACTTGACGAATACAAAGAGAGAGAGATTATTTTATGTTTTTCAAATCAAACGCGAGATACTGTCTAGCCGAGTCTGTATTCGCGCATAAAGTTATATGCACGTACCTACATACATACGAGTCTAAAAATGTTACCTACGTGTTTCGATAGGTTAATCTAAGTATGGCAGCATTATTTTTATAGAATAAAAAATGCCAACAGGCATGCGGTACAGAATAGGCTAGTTCCCACCATTAATAAATTGCAAATCTATTTAGTCCGTCAGTTAGAGTATTGGAAAATAATGGACACGTATTTTTGGTTTTTGTAAATCAATGAATATTGAGTGGTTACTTAACTTAACTTATATAATTGCATACCCATGTAAAATACATAATTATTATCACATGTTATTTTTTATAATTTTTACTGTTTTTTTTTTACTCCTTTATATGCTGTAAACACTTTTAATGCACGCCAAATCTGAATAATGAGTAATGATCAAATTTTTGTGTCTATCGTTTTTTACATATTCTCTGTTAACTGAGAGGTCTGGCTCTTGTCATACCGGATTTCCTAGTACACAAGAGCCAGGGCTACACTGATGTATTGAGCAATCATTAATTTGTCAATAAAGATTTATTTGTTTTATTTAAAGATAATACGCATCAAAACTCGAAAGTGGGGACTCGTGACGTTACAACGCACTAAAAATGATAGCATGGCGTGACGTGTTGAAAATTTTAAAATCATCGTACCTATCTCCGTCAATTTTGGTTTACGTAACAAAAGAAAAAATACGTGTCAAATATTTTTTGATAATCTGACGGACTAATTAGATTTTTTCAGGAAAAAAGCCTATTGTGTAACTAACGCTTAAGATATTTGCAATATACCTACCAGAGGCAGAAAACGTTATTCCAGAATCAGACATAAAATACCTCGACTGCTTGTTAGCTACATCCATACAGATGTGGACTGTGGTAACTTCCTGGGATGAGATCAACAGCTATACTGACATTTTTTCACTAATACAACGCGACAGCTAAATAAATGCCTAGATAAAAAAGAAAATTCGAACAGTGCTGTCTAACATTATTTAGGCATTAATTAAGATGACGTTTGGTCATAGTCAAAACGAACGTTTTGTAACGTTGACTGTTTTATAATGCAAAAAAGCATATGATTCACTGCAATAAACAAAATCAGAAAAATATATGATATTCTTCAGGATATATGCTAGTATGATAGTGTTTTGAAAACATAATACAACAAATTTTTATCGAAAATAAAAAAAAACACGAACTTATCTCTAAAATTTCTTTTAACGAGTAAAAACCATACTTAAATACATGCGATCATTCTGTTTTTTTGGCAAATAATTCTACATATTAGCATGATAGTGTTTTATTTTTTTAGTCCAATCAATAGATTTTTTGTAAATCGCAAAAAAACACTTATTTCGCACTATTCGGCCCACAGTGACTGACGTAACGACCACTTTGTAGTGCAAGCTGATTGGAACGTAATTCTAACAGAATTTCAAACGAAGTTTGAACCACCACAAATAGAGTTGCTAATTTAGCTCCTGTAGTCGACTTAATAAGCTACTTAAATTGCTATTTTACCTGTAGTCATCTCCACTGAGTTCCCTCACAGTGACGACGTACGGATAGCTTTTATTGCCCAGCTCCATTAACTCACTCACGCGTAGTAGACTGTGGCCCTTTACGTACAGTAACGTAAAGTTCCGCCATTCCTTGTGCATTATCAGTTGTCCCAATACCTGGAAAATAAACATAATAGGTAGGTACAATAATCTGCGGGGTGGAAGGTACACCGTCACGAAACAGTTACCACGTATTGAGTAAATCATTCTGAGCCCCCCCTCTACATAGAAATTTTTCATCGATTATTAAAAAAATCATACAGAGTGTAAACAACCTCATCGCGAAGCCGTCAACCAAGCATTCTGTACATCAAAAAAAGTAACTTTGAGCAAAAAATATTGCTGGGAAACGATTTTTTTTTGGGGTGAAAAATCATGTTTTGTGGTAGTACACAATGTAACGCACTTGAATAGTACGGGGGTCGTGGAGGTGTTTAAAGTAAAAATCTTAAATTAAAAACTTGTATTAAAAAAAAAAAACTTTGACCCCCAATATCTCCCGTAACTAGAAGGTTCAAGGTATGGTGTACAGCAAAAAAATGATCGCAATGATGGGGAGAACAAGTGCCTTTCGGCTTCGTTAAGAGGTTTTTTACACCCTTTATAAAGGGTGAGGCTAGGGGACATTGGTCTCCCAAACTAGCTAGTTATGGAGATATTGAAGATTACAGTTCCAACTTTTTACCACGATTAAAAGAATACACGTTATAACTTTACTCTAAATGCCTCAATGCATCCTTCATCAAAATGCTTTGTGTGCGTCATTGCCAGTGCTCATTTTTGGAAACGCGGTGCGTCAGGCGGCGCGTTGCGTGTTTTTCCGTTTACGGAGAAGCGGTGTCATCTCAGTGGCGTGCAGTAGTATTCCACGAAGGGTAGGCAACGAAATAAAAATAGCAAAAAAAAATTTTCATCGGCGCCATCTTGGATTTTCATTTTGACCTCATTTTCATTATCACCAACTCCAATAACCTCGAAAACGACACCCATGAAGAAAAAACTGAATCTTTTCATCGGCGCCATCTTGGATTTTCATTTTGACCTCATTTTCATTATCACCAACCCCAATAACCTCGAAAACGACACCCATGAAGAAAAAACTGAAAATTTTCATCGGCGCCATCTTGGATTTTCATTTTGACCTCATTTTCATTATCACCAACCCCAATAACCTCGAAAACGACACCCATGAAGAAAAAACCGAAAATTTTCATCGGCGCCATCTTGGATTTTCATTTTGACCTCATTTTCATTATCACCAACCCCAATAACCTCGAAAACGACACCCATGAAGAAAAAACTGAAAATTTTCATCGGCGCCATCTTGGATTTTCATTTTGACCTCATTTTCATTATCACCAACCCCAATAACCTCGAAAACGACACCCATGAAAAAAAAACTGTAAATTTTCATCGGCGCCATCTTGGATTTTCATTTTGACCTCGTTTTCATTATCACCAACCCCAAAAACCACAAAAACGACACCCATGAAGTAAAATATAATAACAATAATATTATTGATTATTAAAATAATAATACGCGCCAATAACCCCCAGGAATCATTATTTTAATCAACATTGAACATACACCCTAGCACTGGCCTGCAAATTGCAAAAAACGTAAGGAAATTTGAATTTCGCGGGCTAAAGAACATCCACCTTGAATCCTGGCCTTGTGGCGCAGGAGTTACCGCCCTAAAATTACTGCAATCTATACAACATGTGTGCAGTTTATACACACGAAAATATGCACCAATGTGCCAATGTGTGCGTAAAATTATCAATGGGTTTAAGGCAAGTCCAGTGCTTGCCTGTCCGGCGGAGCTCCAACCTTTGTAGTAACTTCCAGTAAAGTGTTAGTTGCGTGACGCGGGAGCGACTTGCTATAAGTATTCTAACAGGAGTTTGAACTTTTTTTTTATATTTTGTACATAATGTGATATTTTATTACATAGTTAGTTCGTTATAATGAATGCCCAGTTGGTAGGGTAGGCTTTGCCTAATTGCCTCTTAGGGGCGCACGCCCATGTGTCATCTGCCATAATTATGTTTGTATTTGCGCATTTAAGTCCACGTGCACGGCCGCGCGCCGCGTCGCACGCGGCGGGCAACACTGCATTTCAGCAAACGCGCGTAAAATAGCTTCTCCGTAAACGCTTTCATACATTGTCATATGTTTGAATTGAAAGCGGTCCGGACGCGCCGCGTCTCCGTAAATAAGCCCTGTGAGGGTTATCGTATTTAGTGACATTTCACACTAAAAAGGGCCTTGCCCATCAATATATTTTGCGCAGTGTTACTTAGTTTGATGTACAGCATCCTTGGTTAACGGTTTGGTTAAACCTCTACCTGAATCATGGGAAAACGGGCGTATAGTTAAATAAATTGAGATCAATATTTCGGGAATCACGTATTTGCATCTATCTGTAAGTTTGTTCGTAAAATATCTTCTTCCGATCACAAAATTATTCCTATTTTTGCATAAAACTAGAAAACGCACAATTCGTTTTTATTTACTTTGAAACTTTTATAGAACAACAGTAATCCAGGTAGTCTAGGTAGACGCTCGTCTGCAATTCTACGTAATACTAGCGGAGCTCTATAGTTTTATACCAACCGCTATAGCTGGGTGTAGGTATATATATCAATGACTAACTGTTGCCCGTAATTTTGTGTGCCATCTAGGATGAAAAGTACCTTTTAGATTTTTCTCTGTCTTCATAACGATCGGTTCAGTGGTTTATCAATTATTTACCAAAGTGAAAATCCACAACCAAACTGATAAGAAAATGTAGATTTATTAATTTTCATTTCATCCATGTGATAAAAATTATGTTGTATGTAAAATATACCTAACGTAAAAAGGATATAAAAGAATATCATCCAAAATATAGCTAAGAATAAAACGGTCTCCCTGGAGTATTACCAATATCAAGTGACACGAATAAGAAGTGCTTTTACACGTCGGTTTTTCAGAGAAACGAAATTTAGCTACAACAATGAGCGGTGTCAAAAAATATTAGTATTTGTTTCGGCTGTAGTGATCTTTTAGAGAATTCAAATAGGGAATATGCAAGAAATCAAAACTTTTTTTAATCCATAAAAATGCCTTGTCTTGGCCCATATTTTAAACATTGTGGTACACTTGTTTAACTTTCTAACCCAATACCTATTTTAAAATTTAATATTTTAAGTACCGTGTTTTTGGTGAAACGGAACGCAAATTCAAAACACATCGTCGCCGGTAGTGACGTCAAACGCTATGTGTCAAAGAAACACTTTTATTTGATAATTACTTGAAGTTTCACAAAGATATTAATTTAATATTGTTATTGCGATGTTTGCTTGAATAAAGCACATCATTTAGTAATATTGTTATTAAGAGTAAAATAACGCCAAACGCTATGACAGGAATGGCCGCGACGGTCACGGACGTTTGAACTGTCGTAGAAAATTGTAGAAATTGTTTTTTTTTAATGCTGAGCATTCGTTGAACTTAACTTTTAATTATTTTTCTGGGTTAATAGGTCTGTACTTTATTGATTTAATTGAAGAAAAATTACATGCATATTCCCTATTACGTTACGTATATGCTTGTCGGTGAACATTTGTGAAATTATTTTGTTTAACGATCTTACTAAAATACAAGAAAGCGGCGTTAGTACTAATTTTGTTCAGGCGCCAGACGGTTTATGTAAAACCGAACTGCATTTTTCCACGAGTGGATTCTTACAATACTTACTTACTCACGAATTCAGTAAAAAAATCAGCTGTTCCATACATTCTGACCGTTTTTAGGGTTCCGTACTTCAAAAGGTAAAAAAGGAACTCAAACTCAACATTCAATTAGACTCAGCATTTATTTCAATTAGACCATTACGGAACTTTTGAATGTTAAAAATACAAAAACAAGCTACAGTCCCAGAAACAAGACATAATAACTTGAGAAAGTACTACAGTACTTTCTCATGCCATCGTTGCCTATTCCCTAGCGTAGATCTCTATGGAGAAGAACGGGCAAGAAACTCCATGGACACTATTAAATCAAAATATTGTTACAAAATCTTGGTTACATCATTAATGTTGAGATTTTAGATATATGTGAGAACGATGTAGAAAGACGTGCAGATTAAGAGCGTCCAGAGTAAAAGATTAAATCAACAATTTTAAAATAAAGTAATTAAAATAAACCGTGGCAGCTAAGAGATGACCAGTCCCAACTGACAGCGCCCGATCACAAACATGACGCGTGTATCGGTGCCATTCAACGCAACCATATTGAAGGGAACTAAATGACCCGACACACCCGCCACCATCAGCGAGACATTTGAGTGAGCATGACATTCTCTCAGCCACCAAGGCATATTCAAGTCAATGAAAGATAAATAAATGCAAATGGTAGCTTTACAATACGCGTACGGAACCCTCGGTGCGCGAGTCCGACTCGCTCTTGGCCGGTTTTTTTTTAATAACTTTTACTTATTCTGCCCTGTAAGTTACGCAGAGGTAAAATTTTGATATAGTAATCTTTGCAACCACCTACTGATTGGATTCTGAAAATTCTTCCGCGTATAAAGGTCCCGTGGTATTGTTTCCAATTACAACGCGAACGAAACCGCGTCCAAAAGCTAGTATTAAATAACAAAACTACTTTTAATAAGAAAACAAAACACAGAACCAAGCAAAGTTCCACTATCTCTGATTGCTTGAAATATTAATTTGCAGCTATGGAGAGGGTTCCGGGAAACCAGCGATCTTATATTGATTACTTGGTCTTTACAACGTTCCTTGCCGTCTTTTAGTTAACCTTTGAACTATTTCTAGGAAATAATCATTGTACCCTGCAATATTGTTTAGGTACAGTACACAGATAATTTATAATGGTACAATAGGGAATACGCAAGAAATACAAAACTCTTTTTAATTATTAAAAATGCCTTGTATTGGCGCATAAAAACATTGTGGTACACTTGTTTAAGTTTCTACAACATCACTTATTTTAAATTTATTGTTTAACGTAGCATGTTTAAAAAAGTGTGAAACGGAACGCTCTCTCAAAACCCGTCGTCCTCGATAAGGCGGTAGTGACGTCAAAGTCAATGTGTCAAAAAATTTTTTTATACAAAATGTAGTAAAAGTTTTACTAAGATTTTATGATAATATCGTTAGCGCAATTTTTGCTTGAATAAAGCAAATTAGATTTCAAAAAGGGAGATTGAGGTAAATGACGTCACATCATGGCCGCGACAGTCACGGACGTTTGAACTGTCGTAGAAAATTGCATGAGTTTAATATTATTTTCGAGCGACAAGCAGTAGTTGAACTTAACTTTTAATAATTTTCTTGGGTTGATAATAGTGTATTTTATTGATTTAAGTAAAGAAAACATTACATGCATATTCTCTATTACGTTCAATAGACTATAAATTATAGCCATATGCACGGTTTTGAAAGAACGGGGAATCGAACATCAACATACATCAGCTGTTAGGTAGGTATAATTTCACGGGAGTTATAGGAGTAAATTAGTTATTGTTTTCCAAACTTCATCTAGGTAGGTATTAGGGGTTAAGGTATGAAATTGCCGATTGGTACTGAAAAATTGAAACTTATTATTTTCTAAGATATAACATATTTATTTAATCAAAATATTGACCCTCATTATCTATACATTGCTGCCATCTAAACGGAAGGTCATATTTTATGCCTTTACGATAGAGAATACAGAATAAAACTCCTAAATGCCACAGCGCTAATCCGTATTTTTTTTTAATTGTGCTTTTTTCACTTTTAAGCTTTCAAATATTTCATTTTAAAGGTTACATACATTACGTTCGACGAATTTTAAAACGACATGCTTTGAGGGTCTTTAAAAAAACAGTTTTATTTTTTAGGTATAACATAATATACTCGTGTATGTACGGTCAAACAAGCTATTTGGTTTACAGTTTAACCCACAAATGACATTGTAAAATGTAAGCCAAATAGCTTGTTCGACCGTAGGTACATGCTTTTATTATTCATTTCGTAGAATACCTCCAATGAAATGAAATTATCTAATGGCTTTCCATTAATTTTCCTTATAAATCTGAAATCTGCCAAATGCACGTAATAATATTATAGGCCAGTTCACACATTGCACGTAGGTAAATAGGTAACATACTTATTAATATATTTAATTACCATTCAACTGTACTCAATGGAGATAATGGGATTTGGTTTAAAAGTATTTCAGTTCCATGGAGCTACTGGGAGAAAAAAGTCCGAGTAGTCCCATAATGGAACTACTGGGATACGGCAATTATCAAGCAAATGGCCAGTTTTCTGAATACGAAATTCATTAAATTCACGTCGCCAAAAAAGGTTCAATTATAATTATATTCAAAATACAGGCTACTTTGTCAATAAAAATTTCATAAAAGCCTTTTATGAAAGAAAACTAAAAAGAGCAAATATATTATAAGGCATATCGTGTTAGGAAGCTAACAAACTTTCGTAACATCCTGAAAATTGTTTCAAGTTTTTAAAAGTGCAGTTCAAAATAACTGGACAGACATTTCTGAAATAAGACGAAACAGTTTTGTGTAAAGGAGACGAAGGCAAAGATAATCTAAGATGGCGCCACCATACGTAGCTGGTGTCAATCTGACCAATGAAGTTAAGCTATTTTGAAATATAAAATGACATTACCACAATTTCAACCAATGAGGATGTTGGGAACCAGAAATGCTAGCGCCATTAGTTCCACAGTTTTCTTCTTCATTGCTGACTTCGTAAGAAATATTAATAAATAAATAGTTTCGAATAAATCTTACCATGTTATAAGCTAAAGGGCTGGGGTGCATGTTCAGGACCGACCACTCGTCATTACACAAGTCGTTGTGCTGTATACTGACATGGGGCAGCTCTAACATGTCACATATCGCCTGGATGTTCTCACTGGCTCTCCCACCAGTCCCGTCTATGATCCCGATCACGCCTTCCTGGAATTTAGATTATTAATTTGGATGTAATTATACTTTGGGTCGAGATTTGTATCGATTTGGATGGAAATGATTAGAAAAAATAACGTGTGCGTCTCTGGACGCTCGACAGGAGTGATAACTTAAACTAATCTAAGTTGAACTATGTAATATTGGAATTGTTTAAAAATGAAACTGGCTCCTGACATTCCCGAACTACTTCGTTCCCGAACTCCTTCGTTACCGTTACGAATCGAGTTACCCTCCCATAAGAAGTTATCACTTCAAAATCTTGTTGTGAGGTGCATTAGGGCGAACATAAATAGGTTTCCACGTAGGCCTTGCAACAGTGACGAAAAAAAAACAGTGTAGGCTGGCCTCCACTTCTATTGAAACTCCTTGCTAAGATAGTTCAAGGTCAAATCGTTACCAACGAGGAAAGGGTTACTGTAGTTACCTCTAAATACAGATGAACCGTACCCGTCACGGCTTGTAAAATCAAAACGAAACAGACCAATAACATAACAAAACAAAAACATTTCCAAAATGCAGGGAAGAAACTATATATGAATGGGGAATTCTGTTTTTATTAGATCCAGGGATTGATGGAATTCATTTGTGGTATTAATATTATCAAACCTTTGTAAGGTATACACAGTTAACTTAAGACCAATTTATATAGATACTCATACCGCGTAATATACTCAATCGTTTGAAATAAGACAAAAAATCCTCTAAAGAAACTATATGTGGTCGTAAAATTGCAACATTCATTTTTCACTAAAAGACGAAATTCAAATTGAATCAAAGAACACAAAGAACTTTGGCGTTCTGAACCCGAATTGTCCCAAACCATGTAAAATAGGTGAGCAATGAAAAAGAAAAGAACAATTGGAAAAAGTCGTAAAAAAGTTGCGTTCTACAGTCAGATCAATGAACAAAAGAAAATTTAAAAAAGGAATCCATATCAATCGCAGGATCACATTATTCTTTCACGCGAGTAAATTTGAATTGAATGAGCAGATGAAGTAATTTCAATGAATTCAAATAGCAATTAATTCTTCTTTGCTTTTCAACTCATTTCTATTTACGAAATTAGACTTTTGCGATTCTATTTTGTTTAGTTGTCGAAATGGGAAAGTAACGAGATGGGACGGTAGCCTACATTATGTGCTTACAGTAACAATCAAACTACTTGCTTATTGTTATAAGACCGATTTTTCGAGAACTTAATACCTTTAACTGAAGAATAAATATGGTGGTTTGTCATATTACCAATACCTACCTGGATGACCGAGCTTTGCTCGTTTTTAGGGTTCCGTAGCGAAATGGCAAAAAACGGATCCCTTATGGATTCGTCAGGTCTACCTGTCTGTCCGTCCGTATGTCACAGCCACTTTTTTCCGAAACTATATGAACTATGCTGTTAAACTTGGTACGTAGATGTATTCTGTGAACCGCATTAAGATTTTCACACAAAATAGAAAAAAAGACAATTATTTTTGGGGGTTCCTCATACTTAGAACTGAAACTCGAATTTTTTTTTTATCATCTAACCCAGTCTATGGATAGGTCTTCAAAAATGATATTGAGGTTTCTAATTTATATTTTTTTCTAAACTGAGTTTGGGCGAGAGACACTTCCAAAGTGGTAAAATGTGTCCCCTGAAACTTCTAAAATAAAAGAATGACAAAACTAATAAAAATATGTGATGTACATTATTACCATGTAAACTTCCACCGAAAATTGGTTTGAACGAGATCTAGTAAGTAGTTTTTTTTATACGTCATAAATCGTAAACAGCAATTTACCTTTCATTCAATAAAGAGTTTGTGCGGAACCCTCGGTGTGCGAGTCCGACTCGCACTTGGCCGGTTTTTTTTTGGTGACGTTTTCTAAAAATGGAACTTAGCTAGATCGAATTATCGCCCCCGATACCCTCTGCATGCTAAATTACATGAAAATCGTTGGAGCCGTTTTCGAGATTCAGGTTATAAATACACAAATATACAAGAATTGCTCGTTTAAAGGTATTAAATAGATATAAAAGCAGTCAAACTGTCATATTTATGAAAAAAGCACCAGATATCTTACGATCAGCCTATATACTAGTAAGCTGAGTAAGCATGAGCTAGTCTATTAGTTTCATAACAAAAAGATACGCCATGGTTTCTTTTTCCGTGAAAAACAAATACATACATTGTAGTCTGTACGTAACTGTAGTAATACATTGCTACATACCTCCGCTAGTTCGCATACATATTTGCTTATTTCCAGAACTTCCCCTCTTGCGGAGACTTCCTTTATGGAAGTCCTAAAATTAAAAGTTTTCGCGCTCACATCCAGCGCTACTTTAAATTCATCTGAGTCTTTGTAAAATATTCCTCCTGAAACATAGAAATTACCATTTTAATATTTGACTTTAACAAGGAAATCATCATTATCATCAACCTAACCTTTTCCCAACGTTGGGGTCGGCTTCCAGTCTTACCCAGATGCAGCTGAATAGGTACCAATATTTTACATGGTGCGACTGCCTATCTGACCTCCACAACCGAGTTAGTACCGGGTAATACGATACCCCTTGGTAAGACTGGTTAACAAGGAAATATGAATGGCAATAGGAGTTTTAAATTTTAACGTTAAGGTTCACTATAAAAATAATAGACTACCAATATGTTTTGTTGGCTATTGTGGAACAAGATGAACACAAAATAAAGAATGGAAACACATAGAAGCTTTTAAAGTGTCACAAGTCCAGCCAAACTAATAGGTGATGTTGAACTTATCGAAGTTACCAATTAAAGAGAACAATAAGTTTGAAACTAACCGATTATAGGTCCATTTGCTTCTTCCTGTGCCAAAACACATTGAGATAACAACAGCAACACAAAAGGAACCAACACACACATATTATAAAAAATATGTCACACACAAATCATACTAAACTAAACACAGTTAACGGAAAATCACAACACAACACTGTTATCCATATCACATATCCGCGTTTCCCAAGTTTACAGTCTATAAAGTAATCAGTTTACGTCTTAACACTATGATTACTAAAAGTTTACAGTTAATCACTTTTTTAAAACATTGTCGTAATAAACGTTGAAAGTTTGTGCGGTGTGTCGGTAAATGTGTTTAGACTGGTATTGGACGGGAGCACGGCGCACGCGACACGACGGTTCAGAAATAATCCCGCGCCTATATTTAGGACGGGTTTTCCACAAAACGACATACTTTATCTCGATGCCGTCTGTCTCCGTCTGGAGCGATCGCGATGCCGCGAAAACCGATTATAAAACAAAAAGCTGTGGTTTTTTGGGTTGGGTTAACTTTTAGCTGTCTAATGCGAAGTTTTCTGTCTGTTTTTGCTAAAGTGTTGTTAAAAAGAGAGGGGAAACTAAACAAATGTAATAATAGGTGTGTGCAGCCGGGATACAATTTGCGGCATTTTTCCACACTCTTTTCCGCGCTTAATGAATTATGGCCATTTTTATTAATGAATAACAATTATTATACTTTGTAGCTCTTTTCCAAATGCAATACAGGTTTTTGTTAAAAAAGAGTTTTAGATTTGGTGCAATATATATATAGTGGATTTCCGATTGAATACTGCAATCTAATATTTCCCAAATCCATTTCTCTATTAAAATTAATAATTGATCTGTGACGTTGCATCGTGATTTCACGATGGAATATATTAAGCTGGCGGTATTATCGTGGAATGACAGCGGCCATAATGAAAATGACCAATCAGCTTGATGCTTTCATGGTTTGAACAACGTTCGTACACCCGGCGACACATAAAGCATGCATTTCCAGTATAAAATCGCTTCGCTATGTCTAAATATCCAATACAATGAGAGATCCGCATAAACTGGTGTTCTACAGCTTGATTGGTCGCCGTGCGTACATACTCCAGATTAAGAGCAATTCACAAAAGCGGACAAAGGGAATTTGTAAACAATATCGGCTTAGCATCGCGTAGAATTCCGACTATTATTAGAAAGATTAATAGGGCGTTCACTTTATGACGAAATTGGCTTAACGATAAATAATTTCTTCCTAATTTTCTACTCAGAGTTTTGTGACGGAAACCTTTACAACGAAGAGCAATCATAAGACTCCCGTAGTTGTTGGTTCACTAGCAAATACTCAAAACGTCTTGTATTCGTAAAGTTTTGAGTAAATATGCGCAGATTGCACTTGATAAAAGCTATCATTTACGATTATCGATCGTATCATCACTTCTAAGATACAGAACGTAAGTGAACTTATCAAATAAAAGAAAAAAATAATGTAAATGATAAAAACTATTTCAACAAATTGTATCGTCAAACACCAACATTATCTTTAACCACTATAAACGTTTCATCGAGCTTCTGACAGGTAAGCTCTACGAGTAAAAGGTTTGCACTTAGTGGAAACTAGGTCACCATAACATGTCTATAAGGAAAAACACGTACCTAGTGGTACCAGTTAACTGAACCCCGAATACAATTGTTCTACATTACGTGCAGATTAGTTGGTATGCAAGAGAGTGCCGACCAGGCGACCATTGACTCGCAGACGTGCCGTATCTGGTTAGAAAGAAGACAACCATGCTGAGAGAGGAAAAAAAATCGCACTTTATACTTAACTAGCGGACGTCACGCGGTTTCACCCGCGTAGTTCCATTATGGATAAAATATAGCCTATGTTACTCAGGGTGAATGTAGCTTTCTAACGGTGAAAGAATTTTTGAAATCGGCGCAGAAGTTTTTGAGTTTATTCATTACAAACATACACACAAATACAAATCTTTCCTCTTTATATATTAGTGTAGATAATTACGATTTTCTTGGTTGCCTTCGACGGAACCAATGAGAAGACCGGTATACTTACAAAAATATTAATAAAATATATAAATAAATAAGATTGTTCATTGAAAATGTAAATACATTTAACTAAAATACATACACCCTTAAAGGTATAAGGTACGAAAAAAAAAAGAAAAACGTGAAGGTAGAAGAAACAAAATCTTAATTAATAATGCATTGATTTTAACTCGCAAAAAGGATCTATTAACGGAAATGTATAAAGGTATAAAGCTGGTAAAGGCCATCCAATCAAATGCAGCCGTAGATATGCATTATCACGTCTGTAAAAATCTAAATAAACACTGGTTTATTCACTTTGTTAGCTAACTTCGTCGCGCGCTACGAAAAGTCGTTCGCGTGAATTGATCCTAAATAAACACCAAATGGAAATTTACAATGGCCCGATCGATGAAGCCCAATAAAATGTTTACGAGCATGATTTCCAAAGTTCTGTTTATTAGTGAACCTATTGCTAAATACAATCTGGATATTGCAATAAACAATTGTAAACTTCAACCAATTTTGGACAAGGTCTGAAAAGAGAAACTATTGCAGTTGTTTAAACTCCTTAATGTTCGTTTAATGCTTTCATATTCTAAAATTAAACTGTTTAAACTGTAGTTCATTCGTCTATGCGCATTTCAGTTCAGTAAATTAAATCTAGCTTTGAATTTTACTTACGGCTACAACGCACCTTTTAAAACCTGTTTACTTTGTATTAAATTCGCCATTTCGCATCGAAGGAAATCAGAAAACGATACCTTGGGTACAGACGCTCAATTTGATGTGTAAACAAGATAGACAGACCGAAAGTATTTGGCCGTTCGCGACTTAACTTACATTTGTTATTATTTTTCAAGCTCTGTGGTGTATTTTTAGGGTAAAATCAATATGCTGGCAAAATCATGAAAGAAACCGGTTATTTTTAGGTAAATTGCGTTTTTCTAAGGTTAAACTTATAATGGGAAATGGAAAATACGATAAATGGCAGCAACTTAAGTCGTTTAGAACAAATTTATTTCGACACTGACAATCCCATGGCAAGAAAGTATGATTGCAAATAGCATCAGGAAAAAGGGGCACCAGGGGCCGAAACAAGGAATCAAAAGGTCCATATTTCCTTTTTCCAGTTTTGTCTATCGAAAAAATACTTGATAGACAAAACTGGAAAAAGGAAAACCAAATACTCAGGGGATCGGTATGAAGTGGAGGGGCCCTGTGTTGTGTTCAGCATAAAGAGGACAAGAAAAGCATTGATTGTCGTTAGGTTTATAATAGGTGTTGTCTGTAATCGTTGGGTGGTATATGTAATGTAGCTGTGGTGTAATCGGTTATTTTTATTTTAGAAAATGTATATTTGTTACAGATTACCTACCCATGAAGTCGAGGGTTCAAATCCCAGGTCTAGTAAAATATTATTGCGTTTTTCCATCAGGAATCTGTAACATTATATAAGAATTGTCCTTTGAATGTGAACATTAAAGTTCAAGAAGTGGCCCAAAAAGTCTGACAACCAGTCTTACCAAGGGGTATCGTATTACCACAGTATAAAAATCATATGATTTTTAGACTGTGGTATTACCCAGTACTAACTGGGTTGAGGAGGTCAGATAGGCAGTCGCTCCATGTAAAATACTGGTAATCAGCTGCAACCGGTTAGACTGGAAGCCGACCCCAACATAGTTGGGAAAAGGCTAGGCAGATGATGATTAAAGTTTAGCAAATTAGTTATAGTAGTAAATTAGTTTCATTAATCAAAGTTAAAAAGAAAATTCTTTATATTACGAACATAAGCCACCTGCCCGGTAACAGAAATGACTTTGTCTCCATTAAAGCTTTTCAATTTTCTTTTCTTCCGGCTAAATGGCTACGTTATTATTTTTTGGGATAGGCATGCCAATGAATAATAATTATAATTTTACTGCCCGACGATTCATTTTGTGAAGGTCTTTTCCTGATGTTAACAAAGAATTTATTTATTATCGGATATGTAAATTAATTAGGTATTGTATGAAGATATTAGTAGCAGATGGTCAGTGGCGTGCAGCGGTATTCCACGAAGGGTAGGCCACGAAATAATGATAGCAAAAAAAATTTCGTCTGCGCCATCTTGATTTTCGAAAACGACACCCATGAAGAAAAAACCGAAAATTTTCGTCGGTGCCATTTTGGATTTTTATTTTGACCTCATTTTCATTATCAGCGACCCCAAAAACCACGATAATGACACCCATGAAGAAAAAACTGAAAATTTTCGTTGGCGCCATTTTGGATTTTCATTTTGACCTCATTTTCATTATCAGCGACCCCAAAAACCTCGAAAACGACACCCATGAAGAAAAAACTGAAAATTTTCATCGGCGCCATCTTGGATTTTCATTTTGACCTCATTTTCATCATCAGCGACCACAAAAACCACGAAAATGAAACCCATGAAGAAAAAACTGAAAATTTTCGTCGGCGCCATCTTGGATTTTCATTTTGACCTCATTTTCATCATCAGCGACCACAAAAACCACGAAAATGACACCCATGAAGAAAAAGCTGAAAATTTTCGTTGGCGCCATCTTGGATTTTCATTTTGACTTCATTTTCATTATCGGCGACCCCAAAAACCTCGAAAACGACACCCATGAAGAAAAAACTGAAAATTTTTATCGGCGCCATCTTGGATTTTCATTTTGACCTCATTTTCATCATCAGCGACCACAAAAACCACGAAAATGACACCCATGATGAAAAAACTGAAAATTTTCGTTGGCGCCATCTTGGATTTTCATTTTGACCTCATTTTCATTATCAGCTACCCCAAAAACCTCGAAAACGACACCCATGAAGAAAAAACTGAAAATTTTCATCGGCGCCATCTTGGATTTTCATCATCAGCGGCCACAAAAACCACGAAAATGACACCCATGATGAAAAAACTGAAAATTTTCGTTGGCGCCATCTTGGATTTTCATTTTGACCTCATTTTCATTATCAGCTACCCCAAAAACCTCGAAAACGACACCCATGAAGAAAAAACTGAAAATTTTCATCGGCGCCATCTTGGATTTTCATCATCAGCGGCCACAAAAACCACGAAAATGACACCCATGACAAAAAAACTGAAAATTTTCATCGGCGCCATCTTGGATTTTCATTTTGACCTCATTTTCATTATAACCAACTCAAAAACCACGAAAACGACACCCATGAAGAAAAATATAACATCAATAATATTATTAATTATTATAATAATAATACGCGCCAATAACCCCCAGGAATCATTATTTTAATCAACATACACCCAGCACTGGCCTGCAAAATGCAAAAAACCTAAGGAAATTTAAATTACGCGGGCTAAAGAACATTCACCTTGAATCCTGGCTTTGTGTTGTAGCAGCCAATCATAGCCCAGCTACACTCGCAGGAGTTACCGCCCAAAAATGGCTGCAATCTATACATGTGTGCAGTTCATACACACGAAAATATCCACCAATTTGCCGCTGTGTGCGTAAATTTATCAATGGGTTGAAGGCCAGCAGACTATTTGCCTATAAGATGCGTCCGGCGGGTGAGCGTCGAGCTTCGTAGCAACTTCCAGTACAGTGTTGGTTACGTTCATTAGTTATAATAATTGCCCCAGTTGGTAGGGTAGGCTTTGTCTAATTGCCTCTTCGTAGCGCACGCCCATGCAGATGGTCGTCGGAGCCCTGGGCTCTGTAGTGGGGAATTACCTAGTTAATGACGAATTACCTAGAGTGACGGATATGAACAGCACTGGACTGGTTATTGTGGCAACATTTAGCTGTGGGTGGTTTTCGGCTGAAACTATGATGATTAACATGTTTAAAAAGATACTATGTACCAAACTCCTTAGTAGTGTTCCTATAGAATTTTTGCACAGCAATGTTTTCTCTTTTTAGCTGTACTTCTATTTCTTAAAAATAAATGCAAGTACTTTTAATTACTTTCAAGAATTGTACTTGAATCTTTAAAATAAAATGAATTTTATGTGAATTCTAAGTAACCTCTACATCTTATTTTAAGAAATTCCTGCTCTAATTCCAAAATAGATACCTAATATTTACACAGATAGAAAATAACGTTCAGAATAGGAACATTTTGATACAAGTGGAGAAAGTTTGTTATTGTATTCGAGGCGGAATTAACTCCCGAGCCGCAGGCGAGGGTTGTTATTGAGCCGTGAACTGCAATAACAAATGTCCACGTGTATCAAACGACGTTTTTTGGGTTAAGCCGTGCTTGCCTAGGTAGGTCTGTGGATGGGTGACCACCCATTACATACCGAGTTTCCTCCGTGCCTCGGAAAGCACGTAAAGCCGTTGGTCTCGGCTGTCATTTGATCTTTGACAGTCGTTAGGTAGTCAGAGGCCCAAAAAGTCTAACAACCAGTCTTACCAAGAGGTATCGTAATTCCCGGTACTAACTGGGTTGTGGAGGTTAGATAGGCAGTCGCTCCATGTAAAATACTGGTATTCAGCTGCATCCGGTAAAACTGGAAGCCGACCCCAACATAGTTGAGAAAAGGCTAAGCAGATGATGATGATAATGAAACTAATTTCGATGGCCGCTGAAGTCTGTGAAGTCTGAAGCCTACAAAAACTGCTATGAAACGCCTTATTGGCTGAGGACATGTTGCCAAAATGACAACGCATAGCTGAGAGGATTGTTATAAGATTTTTTGCAGTCACCTTGTGTTGTATTTTAAAATAGGCTTAACTTTTACGTTCAAAGCGTGTATTTTAAATATACTCATTTCATACTGAAAAATCCCTTAGGGTTCTTACAGACGAGCGGCACGTTGCCGAGCCGTCGCCTCCTGTCGACGGCTGCCGTCGACGCGCCGGGAAGCGTCGACGACTGCCGTCGACGGGTGGCAACGCTTGCAGTTGTGGCATGCCGCGTAAATGTGTGTCGACGGCTGCCGTGGTCGCGCCGGCGACAGCCGCCGACGCCACAACTGCAAGCGTCGACGGCAGCAGTCGACAGGTGGCGACGGCTGCAGTTTATCTGCAGTTGGCAACGTGCCGCTCGTCTGTAAGAACCCTTAGGCGCCTTTCACGATATTTACAATAGGAGACTCGGAAATCTCTGAGTCTCCTATTGTAAATATCGTGAAAGGCGTCAATGAGATGACAGATGTAACAATGAAGTGTGGATTTTGGCTTGAGTTGGTAATCACCAACTCAAGCCAATATCCACACTTCATTGTTACATCTGTCATCTCATATCGTGAAAAATATGAAACAGTAGATAACCCAACATTAACAAATGGCCACCTACCGCTAATCGGTACAAGTACCTACGTGGCTGAGTGGAGCAATAATTCAATACTTGACGCCACTATTTATACAACCATTAGTCGGATAGCACTCGACAGCGGGGCTACGGGGGTTAAATACTACGAAATGTGTCTTTCGCGCCTTTTAAAGCCTGCCCACGGGTTACATGCTTATAGCGATAAAAACAAAATAAGAAACACTGTAATTGAGATCGTGACAATCACGGCAACACCGCGGCACGCGACACATCGGTTCTCTCGCGAATCAAACAATGTACAAGGGAAAACTTAATGAAAGGTATGCGGCCACATTAATGAAAGGTAACTTATGCAGGACAACACTGAGGTATTTTATTAATAATGATTTAAAAGATAATTAAATGAAAAAATAATCGTAAACCATAAGAAATTCGTGTATTTTGATAGATGTTTAGACCTTACGCCAGTGCTGCCAACTTGTGGTTTTTTCAATTTGGAAAACCCTCATTAAGACACGGGCGTGCTGCTTGATGCAATTCGCGTCGTAAGTAGAAACAACTGAGGTCATGTACGGGGCTTTAGGCTCTTCGAATTGGCTAATGGACGTAGGTACACCTTTCTGCTACAAGCTTATTTTGACAAATGGCATTCGATGTCACCTAACGTCGATGGTACCTGACAGGTTCTGATGGTCCTCACAGGTCGGGGAACTTATTAAACCTATAAACAACTTGAGTTGTACCTTCCAAGTGCAAATGCATTTTGTACAAGCAGTAACAGTACTTCATCGTGCCAATGGTTATCTGAATTGAGTTGACCGAGAATTTGGCCTCAAGTTTGGCACCTTCTTCACTATCCATCGCTTCACATCGCTGGACATCGGGGGATAGTTCTCGGCGATAAGCGTCATATAGCCGAAGTCTGTAACGCAGTGTTGCTTTTCCCGGAAACTCAAGCTCAAACGAATAATACTCCTGTCCTATATTCTATTTCTAGATAAACTTACCGTTTAAAGTAAGTATCTTCAACAAAGTAAAAGTATTAAAATATAAGAAGGCAAGTGGTCTGAATGACGTCATTAAGGTAACACCGGGTCCCCACGACAGCACGATTCAAGCAAGCGGGTCATCTATGGTACCTCCGTAATTAAGCCATTTCTGCAACAGACAACAGGATGGGACTTACTGATTTTTAGTTCGGCAAGCAGTAGGGGAAGCCTTAAACCTGAAAGAAATTGTGACAAGTCCTCTTTCTTTCAAAGGTACCTACCCCTCTGCCAAACCTCCAGAGATTACAGGCGTGATATTATGTTGTGCTAAAATATAGCTACATAAATAAATACTACTATGCCACAAACAGATGCGGGTTTAATGACTCATGAAAATCCTACTTAAAAATATGCACAGGAAACGGGAATCGTCAATTCGCCAAATCATCATTCAATTTAGTTCTTTTGAGTGATAGGATTCAGAATTGATGTTAACGGGAAAAGATCTCCCGGATCCGTAGTAAGAATGGGGGTACCCCAGGGCTCAATTCTTTGTCCATTTTTGTTTCTTATTTATATAAATGACTTGCCTTACCTCATAAAGGATAATCATGACATAGTATTGTTTGCAGACGACACTTCTCTTTTATTTAAACTTCGCCCTGGAAAAAGTCGTTAATTGTAATGTTAATAATCTACTCTTAAATGAGAAAAAAAACTAAACGTAATAAGTTTACGATACCCATGTAAGACAAGTGGAAACCACTGTACTAATTAAGGATGAAGATTTGAAACCGGAAGATAGCACAGTGTTCTTAGGCATAACTTTGGATGCCAAGCTTCAGTGGGTCGCGCATATAGACAAGTTGTCGAATTAACTTAGCTCTGCAGCATACGCCGCGCCGTTAAAAGAATTCGTGATTTAAATGACTTAGAGGCAGCCCGTTTAGTTTACTTTAGTTATTCCCATAGCGTGATGTAGTACGGTAATCTCTTGTGGGGCAATGCCGCCGATATTCAGACAATACTTGTTTTGCAAAAAAGGGCAATTCGTTCAATTTATAAATTAAGACCCAGATACTCCCTCAGAGAAAAATTTAAAGAGATTAATATTTTTACTGTGCCTTATCAGTTTATTTATGAAAACCTTTTGTATGCACACTAAAACATTAATTTGTTTAAAAATACAGTGATATCCACAACATAAATACGAGGAACAAACACAAATTTGTTGTTCCTGCAACGAGGCTCAAAAAATAGCGGGTACGTTCAGATGCCAAATGCATACGTTTTTACAATAAATTTCCGAGCCATATTCAAGCAATAAGCCTAAATAACTTCAAATCGTTTATAAAACGGAAGCTATGCCTGAAAGCCTACTATCATATAAATCTCGAAGATAAAAAGGCTTGGGATTAAGTTGCCCCAATTAAATTTGCTCTGTGAATGTCCAAATTTCGGACTTCGCTTGTTTATTATTAATTCCTTTATTTTATACACTGTGACATTGAATAATTTGAAATGAATACTTAGTTCAGTATTTTATTTTTTTACTTTATTTTACATTATTTTATGTGACATTTACATATTTGACATGAATACTTATTTTATTAAGTATTTTACTTTCTTTTTGTTACCATTGTGACATTTAATGATTTTTGTGATTTTTATTGACATTCATTTTGAAAAGTACTTATTATTAATTTTATTTGATTATTGTGAATGTGGGGACCATGTGGGTCACATTTTTATTTTTTGTTTGCTTTTTCCCACAACTGTCTGGCAGTTTGAGTACTATAAGCGACCTACCCAAATGTCATTTCTTTGGAATTGTTCGTAGTTTCGTTGAGTGCCTTGAGTTATAAGTCGAGCTACACGATAACTGACAAATGCTTGCACTGACTGGACTGGTCCAATCAAATCTGTGTGGTTCTTTCTTCAAAAGACCATGTCAGACACTAATCTGCATGGTCCTCATGTGAATTAAGCAAGATTATGTCTGGAGTTCAAAATAGACTATAACATCTGAGTTTATTTCGGCTGTTTCTTCTCAGAGTAGTCAGGTAAGAAACACCGGCCCCATCTAGTTTTAAAAAATGACTTGTAAAAGTGTTTGTAAAAACCTACTTGCAACATAAACATAATTTATCATTTATTCTAGAGCACCCTACGGAGAGACAATGTATAAAACTACCTTCTCTAGAAAGACAGACAACCCATCCATAGCCTAAACCACTGAAGATATAAAAGGTGTAAAACACCTCTTAACGAAGTAGATGTACCTACTGTAAATACAAAGTTTGTATGAGTAGTTTGTCAGTTTACCGATGAAAATCACATATATAGCACACGGCTTATCTAAAAATAAACGAGACGAAGGCGCTAAGTGAAATTATGTCCTCCACTCCCGCGGACAGTATGACCGCTAACCGCTTGCAATACTGACAGCAAGTGGATTTAATATGGCAAACACGGGTCGCGTGCTCGACTCGCTCACAACCCACTGCGGACCACTCTACGACACTTTATTTCAAACTGCGGTGGTATTAATTAAACTACGTAATAATTCTGCCATCAAGTGTTCATGGCATCAAATTTAATTCTAAAAAAAAATGCAATGGAATAAGAACGAACGTCCATTGTTCCCTACAAAGTGCATACCTACACGGTCAAAATGTATGTAACAGCTGTTTTTTTGAAAATTTCTACACACTTATTTTTAAGTCGTTCAACCGAAAGCCATAAACTCGATCATCGAACTCGGACTGTGTTCTTTTTTTTAGTTTAAAAAAACGTTTGGGACTGTTTTTTTTTTTTTAGTTTAAAAAAAAACGTTTCGGACTGTTTTTTTTTTTAAACTAAAAAAATGAAATTTATAGTTTTCATGATTTTTGTTTTTAAAAATACTTAATAATAAAAAAATATAAAAAATATGGAAATATAAATTTATAATAAATTTGTTTTTTTTTGTTATTTATTATGGATTTCGGTTCCAGAACAACCTAAAATTAACGGTGTATATGGGGACTCCAAATGATGTACTGAATACGTGGTCGATGGTAAACGTTTTCGCGTCGGTGTCCCTTCCCCCTCGTATTAAGTCGATGACGTTAATACTGGGTCCGGGCCTAATCCAGAGTGAGCCGTAATCCACCACGCGAGCCCAGAGCGGCTTGGATTGTAGCTCAAAATAGTTTTAGGATCCCCAAAGCACGTGTAAACTAACATGACAATACGTGGCCGAGAGACGGCCGTTTAGGGTCGAACACTAGATAGATTTACTGCCAAAGTCGTAACCTTCAGACAAAATAGTTTATCACTTACACTTTAATTTTATTACACCAGACTTTCGCAGTCTCTTCAGTCCGAAAGTATAAAATAAAATCATTTTTGATATCACAGCTGTTGTTTTATTGCTATCATATTGTTTGCCTGCAGTTGGTACTTGGTAGACACGGTATGAATATGAAGATGCGTGCGAGACGTGTTTCTCGATGAAGGCATAAACTTTACGAGGAGCTTGCAAATATCAAAAGTGCATCATGAGGGATAATCCACTTTGCTATATGATCATGCAAATCCTAGTCTACGATAGATATAAATAAATTGATCATAAATAAAGTCTTTGACCTTCAACTGAGGACCCCAACTCCCCACCGATCAACAAATAAATCATCTAAGCTGTTTATGTAAATTTATTTATGGATGTTTCAGATAAATGGCATTTGATAGGTACGTGGGCAAGTGTGATGTGACTCAGCTTTTTGTAAAACTGAATTTACCTTAATAGTCATCTGGGCAAAAACTTTTGGGTTAAACATAATTTTCGAACACAGAATAGAGAACTTGTTGCATGTTCAGAGGGTTGAAATACAATACAAGGGTTAGAACTAATTAAAGCATTGCCTTTGTTAAAAGAATGGATCGGGGAATAAATTAAGATAATTCATTGCATGGAACCACAATGCTAAGCGGGAATGAGGACGGTAGATCTGCAAAGGTATTTAACAAATTAATAGGTTACCTAGAAATCTCGAGCTTTCTTTAGAAAACGAGGTTGTACTCAAAGTAATTAAGGTTTTGCGGTCTCACCTTGGCATTAAGTACTCACTTCTTCTAAAGAATTATTTATTCATTTGATGCAAACTTGAAAAGCATTTGATAACAACATAATTGATCGTTTAGCTTGATAGTGTCAAGAAAGGTCCACAATTTGACCGTAGACAGTTACTGTCATAGTTACAAGACAGTATTAATATAGTTCAAAAGTTTTGTTATAAACATTCGGATTTTATTAACCAGTTTCATAGCAATTTTTACATAGGATGACAGGTGAAGTAAAACTTGTAGTATACTCGTAGGTACGGTTGTCTATACGTCATGTATGTCGTCATAAACGTGATATGTACTTCTGGATGCTCTTGATGTTTTTGTCTAGACAAAGCTGCGAATCTTCAAAACAGACTTTTCTCTTGCTATCACAGATATACTTTAATACTGCAGCTGTAAAACGAAATTCGTTCAGTGACGTAATTGCAAGGTTTGATCCTTCGCGTTGTAGTTCGCCCAACTTTAGACAACTTAAAGCGTTGTAGCTATCGATCTAGAACAAATATTGTCTAATACTCGACCGAAGCGAACTTTAGTTTGTTTGAATTACTTTTTCCGAGTAAACAGTTTTAGGACAGAGAACGCGTACCGTAGGAGACAGGACGTGGATCCATTCGACTTTGTTTTCAAACTTCAAAGACAGTAATGCATGCTTGAAAATTTTGATGGAACGGTTCACCTTTCCATTCTTATCTTTCTCAAGACCCCTTAAAATCTATAACTTGGTTTATGATTTCAGTTTGTGAGACGTCAATCCTCTTCGAACGCTATTAAATTTACGAGCATCGTGAAAAGCAAAGCAAGTCCCTTATTCTGCAGTATATTACTTTATCTGATGAAATCAATCCAACTTTAGATTGGATTTTCAATACCTTTAAATTATATCCCTCACTTTAATTTTATTTATTATTGAAGAGTGTGTTATTTTAATATTAATTCTAGTTGTTATGACGTACATCAAAGCTGATAATTAAAATTCTCATTGCATTGTTAGTCACCGCTGTATGAAGCCATTCGGCCTGAATTCCCAGTATATCTTTGTCTCTGCAACCGAATACATTCCCACAAGATGACCCGATTCCGAACTGGTTGTGTGAGGAGTTTTACTAGGATGTTATCTTACATATAATAGTAGATTGTATGACGAGGGAGCAAAATAGTATTTTTACGGCGAGGGCGCTATTTTGAATCCAGAGCGAAGCGAAGGATTCTAGAATAGAATCCTGAACATAGCGAGGGATTCTAAAATAGATTCCTGAGCGTAGTGAGGGATTCAAAGTACATCGCCTGAGGGAAAAATATGTTTGCTCTCGAGTCATATACTCTACTTTTCCTCTCGTTCTATGAGAAAATAAATAAGAGACACTTTTAAGTAATGAATAAGTTTAATTAAAAAAATTACATGAATGTAAAAAAGGTCAATTACAAATTTATATTTAAATCTAATACACTGGCGAAATTTTGAAAATTTATTGTCACTGTGTGTGTGTTTTATTTGGGATTGATAGTTGTGGACTTATTTATACAGGATGACATTTTTATTACTTTCCAAATAAAAAATGGGTATAATAGGTGAACGGAGTAGAAGCAAATGGCATACTTTGTTTTTTTTTTTTATGATTTGAAATTAGATATTTTATAGTTTTTGTTTTTTCAATTTCTCTCTCTTTGTTCTAATATGAAAAGTTTACTTGAAATTTGTAGCGTTTTTTGATGATGGATCAATTATTTTCTAAGCTTTTTTTTTTGGAAAGTGATGAAAAAGTTATCCGGTATTTTGAGTGTTTGTAATCTCAGTATATGTAGAAGGGCGTGGCGACAATGGTGTGGGGGAGCTCCTAATTTAATATTTTCTACAATGCGGGTGCTGCCCCGCACCGTACAGCATACACTTACAGCCAGTAATTTATAAAATTTTCGTTCGATTTCAATGAACGATTCATGTTCCAAATTTAAATCTCATTACTGCCCGCTAAAAAGTCTAGTGGAGAAAAGAGCTACTTTGCTCCCGCTTAAAGGGGAACAAAACGACACTTTTCGAATAGAAGGGATGAAATAGTGCAACGGGAACCCCAAGCCAAGTTCTTGGCGTTGAAGTCCCCGAGGACAAGTACGGGGAGGGATTGGTTTCCGACGACGACACTCAACTCCGCAAGGGAGTTGTGGAACTCGGCGAGAGTTCGGCTCGGGGAGAAGTAGACTCCCACCACGACAATCTTCCCGAACCGTGCTGCTACGCACCCCCGACCCCTCCTGACACTTTTAAGGGTCGGGGTGCCGGCGGCGGCCGACGACACAATGGTCACTGAGCCGCTAAGGTCCGCCACCCAGTCTTCCCTGGGCAGGACAAAATACGGCTCAGCGACCACAGCAATGTTTATCGACCACTGCGCCATACTCTGGAGCAACAGATCCTGAGCACAGGCGCAGTGGTTGATATTCGCTTGGAGGAAGCGTAATGAGGCCGTTATTGGCACTCCATTGCCGCTTCCTCCTCCCTGGCCCCTTGTGAGGGCCCCACTGTGGCGGCAACAGCGGCAGCGGCGGCAGTTGCGGCTGCGGCGGAGGCGACGGTGGCGGTGGCGGCGGAGGGCCTACCCTTGCCTCTGGTGGCTTTGGTGGGTAGAGCGCAGGCCTTGCTCCCAGCCCGGTGATCGGCCGGCTTGCCAGCCGCCGCACATGCACCGCAGTGCGGCGTGGCGCAGCAAGCTGCGGACATGTGACCGGGCTGGCTGCAGCGGAAGCAGAGGCCGCTGCGGTCAACCTCCGAGGCGCACTGTACTGACACGTGGTGTCCCACGTGGCAGCGATAGCACCTCAGAGGTCTGGGCTCCAGCAGCTTCACCTGCGCTGAAACCCAGCCCACCAGTAGCCTACGGCCCTCCACTATAGCTTTGGCCGCCGTCACAGGGCAGCATACCGTAACGGTATGCATACCCGTGAGGTCCGGGCGTAGGGCGCCTGCCCTGACCTGCTCAGCAGGACACCCACCGGACCTGGCGACGGCGGCCACCACCTCCTCCTTGGTCACCGAGTCGTCCAGACCCAGAATGCGCAGGTCTGCGCATCTCAAGGGCCTGGACACTCGGGCCTCGTCCGCGTTTAGGGACGCTCTGAGCTTTTCCGCCAGAGCGTCAGCGGACGAGCCGCTGGTTTCACCGGGGATCTCCAGCATGCGTGCCCCCGTCGCGGTGACCTTAAGCCGGAGGCCCCCGGTGATCCCGAGCTCCCCGAGATCCACCGTCTCCTTCGCCTTCGCCAGCAAATCGCGGTAAGACACGCCCCTCTTTTCCGCTTCCGGCTGTAGTGTTATCACTACAGCCGCGGTCTTCGGGGCGCGGAGCCTAGCCGCGATTTTTCGCGCCCTCTGCTGGCGCTGCCGCTCCACCTTTCGGGCCTTTTTGGCCTTCTTGCGCCCCTTCTTTCCCCTCCCCGACCACCTGCCATCCGGCTTCAGCCGAGGGAGGTGTAGGGGGCTGGTGAGGCGGTGGTGGCGGCAGTGGCTGCCGTGCCGCAGGCACTGGCCCATTTGCCGTAGGCACTGGCGTTAGCGCAGTGTCCACCTGTGCAGCCGCCTTGCCCTTCCCTTTTTTGCCCAACTTTTTAGCCGGTGCCGGTTTCGCCGGAGCCGGCTTTTCGGGGGGAGGGGGCGCCACAGCCCTGCCGGAGGGCTGGCTGGACGGCCCCGGTCCGGGTGCGGTAGCCGCAGCAGCCGCGTAGGAGGCCGCCTTCGGGCCCGTGGCTGCCTTGCTTGCCGCCAGGGGGGGGCGCAGGACAATTCCCTCCAAGACGGCGAACCGCGCCTGGAAGGAAGCCAACTCCTGTCGAACCAGGTTCAGGACCTGGTTCTCCACCGGCACGGGCTGGCCTGGTCGCTGCTGCTGGTGCTGGTGGCCCCCGTTTGAAGGCGCCACGCGGGAGCCTGACTTACGCAGACTTGCCAGGTCCGCTTGGAGCTTCGCATTCTCCTGCTGGAGAAGCTCCGTGGCGGCCGTCAGGCGGGCCACCTCCTCCCGCAGTTTGGCCACATCTCCCTCCGGCGAAGGAGGTGGTGGAGGCCTCGCAAAGTTGGCCTTCGCTGCCGCCATGATGGAGGCGGAAGCCACGGGTATGGCCTTGAGTTTAGATGAATATCATTGCATCATGGAATATTTCTGATGAGCATTGAGCAACTCAGAAAACCCAATGTTATTGTTTTTCTAGTGAATCCACCAAATTGTATTCTAATACACTTCGGTGAAACTTCAGAATATTTTATAGCAATGAATACTGTCACTCAACGACATTAGCGCGTTAGACAGCACTTCATTTACTATCTACTTTGTGCCACTCGTCCAAGTACCTCCCAGTAAACGTGTACCTAACTCACGGGAGGATTTAACGTACAAGTTGTCTAGGTTAACTCCAGAGCGATCATTCGCTATCTGTTATTCACTAACAGACGTTCTTTAAGCTGGCGATTTTTCGAAGCTTTATAATATTTTTTTGCGCTGGTATTTTTTGTTAATTTTTGTACTAGTGGTCTGAATTCAAGAATTACTACAAACAATTTCGAAGAAGTTTTGAAACATGAATTTATGTCAATTTAATATCCGAAAATATTTCAGTTCAAATATTCAACCAAAGCTATAAAAGTCAAAAACAATTTTACGGTGATGGACTTACTGAAATAGGAACTTTGAAAGTGTCTTTAAAAACTTTTGAAAACAAACGAAAGCAAGTGTGTAGTTCGATTAAAAGTAGAGATAAACATATCACGTATTAAGAAAATAGTGCACTCAAATAAATCATTAACTCTAAAGTAGCTTACACATACGAAACTTTAGTGTAGGCATAAGTACTAAGGGCACGCCACAATAGTGGCGGTAAGTCCCCTCTTTGAGGAGTGGCTTGAGAGACGCCACGGCGTCCTCACCTTCCGCCTGACGCAGGTCCTCACCGGACACGGTGTTTTCGGGAGGTTCCTGCACCGAATCGGGCGGGAGGAAACGCCCGGGTGTTTCCACTGCGAGGATCGACCGGAGGACACGGTGGAGCACACGGTGGAGGTGTGCCCCGCGTGGGCGGAGCACCGCCGTGTCCTCGAAGCGGCGATTGGCGGCGGCGACCTCTCGCGTCCGGCCCTGGTGCAAGCCATGGTCCGGAGCGAGACGGAATGGGACGCCGTCACCTCCTTCTGCGAAGCAGTAATGCTAGAGAAGGAGGTGGCGGAACGTGAGAGGGAGAGAACCTCACAGCGTCCCGGCCGCCGCGGGAGACGCCCCGGGCGTCGGGGGCCACCACATGGCCCCCGGCCACCGTAGGCGCGGGCCTGTGGACGGTGGGCTATGGGCTAGCTCGCCGTCCGTCCGTCTCATGACGACAGGCCGTGTCGACGGCGCGTTCGTGTTCCACGCGCGCCTCAAAGAGAGTCAGCAAAAGGAAGGGGTCCGCAAGAACCGATGCCTGCCGGGGTTGCGGGACTGTTCGAAAGAGATACCGTGACCCCGGAACACAAAGGGCGATGAAGGAACATGGATGGGTTTTAGTCAGTAAAAGTCTGACACTCCCTCCTGCTCCGCCCAGAGCGGGAGAAGTCATGTGATGATTTCCCATCCGAAAAAAAAAAAAGGGATGAAATAGTACATTGTTACCCTAGTGGTGAAAGTAACTTATTTAGTCCCGAGACGGGGTTTGGTGCCCGAGCGAAGCGAGGGCGCTAATAGTTCGAGGGACTAAATAAGTCTTTATTAACCCGAGGTAAAGACTGTGCTTTTCATTACGAATACAAGGAAAATAAAAAAAATAAAAATTAATCAACAAATGAAGATCGGACCACGGAAGACCGCTTTCCCGCCTATTTTGCTTTTTTTTCTGTGACCAGCCAGCTATTCAGCCATTACCTATTTTTCATTTTCATCATCGAAAAAATTATATTTTAAAGAAATCGTTGAAACTTAATTATAATAAAGTTATTTAAAAAATATATATTCTCTAATTAATACTAAATTGTATGTTATTTGAATTTTACATCGTGGCTGTATAGAAAGTTGGAACATGGTTCAATAGAAAAATTTTCTATTTTTTTTTATAATTTGACAGATGTCAGTTGAAAACGATTCTCCCTAGGGCTGAAAAGTATAACTTTCAACCCGCTCCTCAGGCAACTTTTGACCTACTTTCCGAGTATGAGTAATGAAAACATATTTTTAACTTCACTTTTAACACTTTAAACTTCCAGGTATGTACGTATTTAATGCCTCGTTGACCTAAAGGTCGCAAACATGACCTCATGGTCCTAGATTCGATTCCCAGGTCGGGCAAAGTGTTATTAGGTTTTTCCATCTGAAATTTCTCAATACCAGCCACGAAATCCGGATTTGTGGGTGTACTATTAGGTACATTACTGCCTAACCCTTCGGGGACTACAGGCGTGATGTTTTGTTTTGTTAATGTCAGTAACATACAGACCGCGCACTTCATCGATTTTCCACTAACGATGTCCACTTTGTCTAGAGGCATTCTGCCTTCGTACTCAAATAAAGAATGCATTAAAAACAACTCCGACATTTCGTTGTCAGTAAGTTCAGCGGCTGTCTAGCACGTGGACATAAGTGTCAGAGTATCATACACTACACTAACGAGACGTCACTTTCACAATAAAAAGAAATGTCCCGCTATTTTTGAATTATTCAATAAAATCCAATGAGAAGACACTGAAACAAGTCGCTATGTGTCGGGACAATGTACGAATTATAATAAAATATTGATTTTTTAGTATGAAAACGAAACTGTCGTCGATCTAGCTAGACAAAGGGGAAAATTAAAATCCCTTTTTATGACTGACCCTTCCAATATTTCGATAGATTATGTTAATACCTTTAAAAACTTTTGAAGTGTTAACGGATTCAAATATTTACCTAAATTTTATTTGAATAGTCATCATACTCGGAAGGGTCTAAATTCAAATTCCGGGACGGTTCAGGATTATTAATATTTTGAAGCCGTTTGCTGTTTTTCAGTCGTACCTCCTACGTTTGTGCTCAATTGGAATAAGAGAGAGAATAATTGCTCAATTAAAATAATCTACACTAATATTACAAAGACGTAAAATTTATTTGTATGTAGGCGATAATCTTCGGAACTACTGATGTGATTCCGAAAATTCTTTCATTAACAGGAAGCTACATTATCTCTAAGTGTCATAGGCTACATTTAAAACCCGTGGGTTAATTTCCGTACATGACGGGAGCGAAGCCGCGAGCACTAAATAAATAACGATACTTATCTACCAATCTAATATCCAACACCCTCGAAATATCAAAGATAGCGTGAATATCGTTGAAACATTAACTTTTACGTTAACGGTAAGTATGCATGTCGAATCGGGTAAGTATTATCTACAAAATCCATTTCCTCGTATGACTGGGCAGGAAAGTAAACGTCACTTCCAGTTATCGATGTTCGTGACGTCTTTATGTGTAGTACTCGTATGACGTCACTATAGATTGTCCATCGTTCGACAAAGCGTTCGTATACAGTTAAAAAGTAATTCATTAATAAAGAAAAATATTCAACTACTGTATTGTTGGTCTTATGGTGGCAATCGCACCAGCATGATTTGGGTTCGATTCTTAGGTTGATCAAAATATCTTGAGATATTTTTAGCTCCGGGCTGCTACAATTGCACCTATTATTTGGGGTTTAAACATAATTACCGAAATATGGGTGTACTGTATGTATACTTCTGTCTAACTCCTCGGGATTCACAGGCGTGACGTTAAACATAAAGTATGGATGTTAAATATTTATCAATACAAATGCAAATATGAAAGTGTCTGTCGATTTGGCACGCTTACAAGGCTGAACTCCAGACACCATTTTGATGAAATTCGACACAACGATAGTTTTGACGGAGAAATAAGTTTTTATCCTGGAAAATCCAAATGTTGCGTTGGCAACTGCGGCCGCTCAAAATTGTAAAAACAAAACAGAAAACAGAGATGAAATATTTTTTTTAATTCAGCAGCCGTAGTCTAAAATCTAATCCGTTGATTGCCTATTGATATTTGGCTCAAATACAACGCCGTGTCCCGATTGTAGGTAAACCACTCAATGCATGCACACACGTAGGGATTAGCAAAAATGATCCGAGCGCGAATGCGAGCGAAGAATGTTCCGACAGTAGAACATACCTTTATGGTGAGGTTCTTCAAAAAGGTCAGGTGCGTAGTACTAACCGGCGTGCCTGTATGACCAGATGTATGAACGTGGACGACGCAAAAGGAGTGTGTAAGGATTGTAGCAGATGTCGTTTTGTGGTTTCTGCCTACCTCCATGAGAAAAAGTCGTGATTATGTTTAATCCGAGCGCATCGGTGCACTATTTGGAGGAATTACCTTGCTTAGCGTGAGGACTTGTAGACTTGTAAAATCATCAAATGACTCCACCCGCTCTGGGCGGAGCGGGAGGGAGTGTCAGACTTTTACTGACTAAATCCCATCCAGGTTCCTTCTTGACCCTTTGTGTTCCGGGCCCACGGTATCTCTTTCGAGAAGTCCCGCAGCCCCATAGACTTGTGACCTTAGGCCGAGTTTCATCAATGAAAGTGAAAGCTGTACCTACATCTAACTCATGTTCAAAAAATGTTAGTAGCACTATTCCGTAAAAATTATGCAACTGACAACACTTGATCTCAGTTTAGTTGCGGTGATCACGTTCAGATCAAAATCGACCCTTATACCTACATAGATCAGAGTTCTTCATCACGATTGGGCCGGATTATTTTATCATTGTACAAATAACTATAGTTGTTGTTGTTTAGTTGTTGTTGTTGTTTGTATTTTGTGTGTATATTTTTAATTTTGTGTGATGTGATAATTTCCAGCATTTGGTAAAACCTTAACATATTAGGATCTCCTAGTAGTAAATAAAGATTCGTGGTAAATATTGTTATCCATCTACTAGGGCCCCGTTCCCACTATGTCGTGACAACAGATAATCGTGTAGTTTTAAGTGTCGTGGCTTGTGTATTTAAATGGAGGTGTTCACATATATGACGACACGATTACTGACGTGCACGAGTTTTGCCAACTAAAAACCAACCAAAAATTAATCGTCACGACATAGTGGGAACGGGGCTTTAGAATAGGAGCCCACTCCACCGAAACATGATAGGGAGACGTAGGTTTGAATAATTTTATAGAGTCTCAAAGCGATTTTAACTTACAATAAGTAGTGTTTAGCTGTCTATGCTTCTTAGGAAGATATGAATCAAGTGTGGGCGAATTCTTTCCGACGCTCCTTATTCAATGGCATCTTCAAACTCCTCAGATCACAGATGGTAGTCGCTTAAGCTTGCTGTGTAGGAGGCACTTAGAATCTTTTGAATTTTCCTCTCAAAGGAAATGCTTAATAGATAAAACATTTGAAAGAATTTCCATCCAGTAACTCAAGTTATTCCAATCAAAAGACAAAAAAATGACTCTTTGACAGGCCATATCCTCACATTTCATCATTTCATTTTATCACAAAAAGAAACAAGAACGCAATCACTGCTCGGAAATACAGCACACTTTTTTTTCAGTGCTACCGCACAAAACTTGTTACGAACTTTTTGTTTTTGCGTACAAAATAATTTTGTTTTTTTGTTCGATAAAGGTTGTGCGCAAACCACGACCCACTTTGTGTACAGTTCACTGTAGTGGGTCGTCAGGGCGTACTGTATTTCATACTTCAATAATTCACCCTGTTGACTTAACTCTCACTACCAAACCAGAGCTTATTAACCACCGGAATTGACGAACAGCAGTCTCATTCATAACACGGAGTAATAAATCGCTGCCTTTAGGTAATGCGTTTGTATCGTGCAGTGTAAAGTGTCGCACTGTGCAGGTGTTTTCAACACTCTGCCATCATAAATCAATCCAACTTTCCCCACAACACAGATTGCCCGAACAACACAATTGCACTTCAGTTTCCACGAAAATTCGCACGTAGCCATTCATTCTGTAAAGTCAATTTCCGTATCCTTGGAATAAATTAACCCATTTATTATTGAGTACTCCAAGAACAACAGTCTTGCTAGTAGCATGCATAGTACGGAACTCGAGCCAAAATCGTTTTCATAGTAAACTATTGATCCGGGAAGAGTTACTGTATGTAATATGCTTGTGTATGGGTTGCACTACACAGCACGGCTTATGCATAGAGACAAGAGTGGTTGGTAAGTGGATTACTTCATCGGGTAGAACCTTGACGGTATGGAGCAAGAAAGGGAAATGTCCATAAGTTCATTTGGATATCAATCCATTATGGAATATTTCTGATGAGCATTGAGCAACTCAGAAAACCCAATTTTATTGTTTTTCTAGTGAATCCATCAAATTGTATTCTAATACACTTCGGTGAAACTTCAGAATATTTTATAGCAATGAATCCTGTCACTCAACGACATTAGCGCGTTAGACTTCATTTACTATCTACTTTGTGCCACTCGTCCAATTACCTCCCAGTAAACGTGTACCTAACTCACGGGAGGATTTAACGTACAAGTTGTCTAGGTTAACTCCAGAGCGATCATTCGCTATCTGTTATTCACTAACAGACGTTCTTTAAGCTGGCGATTTTTCGAAGCTTTATAATATTTTTTTGCGCTGGTATTTTTTGTAAATTTTTGTACCTGTGGTCTGAATTCAAGAATTACTACAAACAATTTCGAAGAAGGTTTGAAACATTAATTTATGTCAATTTAATATCCGAAAATATTTCAGTTCAAATATTCAACCAAAGCTATAAAAGTCAAAAACAATTTTACGGTGATGGACTTACTGAAATAGGAACTTTGAAAGTGTCTTTAAAAACTTTTGAAAACAAACCAAAGCAAGTGGGTAGTTCGATTAAAAGTATAGATAAACATATAACGTACGGTATTAAGAAATTAGTGCACTCAAATAAATCATTAACTTTAAAGTAGGTTACACATACGAAACTTTAGTGTAGGTATAAGTACTAAGGGCACGCCACAATAGTGGCGGTAAGTCTCCTCTTTGAGGAGTGGCTTGAGAGACGCCACGGCGTCCTCACCTTCCGCTTGACGCAGGTCCTCACCGGACACGGTTGTTTCGGGAGGTTCCTGCACCGAATCGGGCGGGAGGAAACGCCCGGGTGTTTCCACTGCGAGGATCGACCGGAGGACACGGTGGAGCACACGGTGGAGGTGTGCCCCGCGTGGGCGGAGCACCGCCGTGTCCTCGAAGCGGCGATTGGCGGCGGCGACCTCTCGCGTCCGGCCCTGGTGCAAGCCATGGTCCGGAGCGAGACGGAATGGGACGCCGTCACCTCCTTCTGCGAAGCAGTAATGCCAGAGAAGGAGGTGGCGGAACGTGCGAGGGAGAGAACCTCACAGCAGCGTCCCGGCCGGCGCGGGCCTGTGGACGGTGGGCTATGGGCTAGCTCGCCGTCCGTCCGTCTCATGGCGACAGGCTGTGTCGATGGCGCGTCCGTGTTCCACGCGCGCCTCAAAGAGAGTCAGCAATAGGAAGGGGTCCGCAAGGACCGATGCCTGCCGGGGTTGCGGTACTGTTCGAAAGAGATACCGTGACCCCGGAACACAAAGGGCGATGAAGTAACTTGGATGAGTTTTAGTCAGTAAAAGTCTGACACTCCCTCCCGCTCCGCCCATTTGATGATTTCCCATCCGAAAAAACAATTAAAATAAAAAAAAGGTATAAGTAGTCCATTAACCACACCGTTTTATGTTTATAATAAATCTCGAAACCAATAGCAATAATAAAAGCACATAATAATTATTTGTTTTTACTGTTATCCATAATATAAACCGTAATCCTCAGAATATTAATATGTCGATTGGCCTTCGACCGTTAATTGCGGAACCAATGTAAAATAACAATGAAAATGATGTGTGTGTGACCCGATTGCAGTAAAACGTAAGTAGGTACGATAATGGTGTTGAATATAAAAAAGCACTTTCCTCACTAGCATCCTTATAAAAATAGTGGAGTGTTCGCGGGGCTACGAATTTTATTACATTGTGTTACATCATTTAGTATTGCGCAAAACGAACCACGAAACGGATCATAAATTAACATATTTTCCAGTGAGTTAACTGCAATTGTATGCAGTGGAACAATGGTTGGTACTTAGGTATTCTGGCACATAGAACAACATGAATTTTACGTAAATATTTTTCTGAAGAAATTATTCACTTCGTTTATTTTTCCATTCTTTCAACTCAGCTATTCCTTGCAAAACCTCAGAATATGTAACACTAATTTGCCCGCGTGGAGTTCGATAATTGTCCCACGGGATCATATTACTGGGATAATAACTATTCAATGTATTAAATCAGGTAATAAACTATCTGTGTGCTAAATTTCATTCCAACCTGTTCAGTCGATTTTGCCCGAGAGAGTAACAAACATTCATCCATCCATTCATCCTCACAAGCTTTCGCATTAATATAATATTAGTGGGACATGCACAAGCTTCCAACAGATCTACTCTACTAAGGAAACAAGCATAATAGGTCGTGGATGAGGGAAATTACACGCGAAGGACAACCTTGTTAACATACAGTGATTCGATAAATATTAATCTCGCGACACCATCCGCTTACGCTCACATTGATGATCGTCTTTAGTAGTCTACGAGGAAGATTATAGCTTTATAACTTGGAAAATGTATGTTATCAAGATCAATACTAACAAGCACTAGATTATGCAAAGAAGCTTTTCAACAATGTGTTTCTCATTACTTTGTTTTAAGGGCTATTAATACAGAAAGACGAGCCCGAGTGGAGACGACGTGTGCATCGGCAGGTCAACGCCTTTGAAGAGACAAGAAGGTCGCAGCCGGACTTAAAGCGTGATGCATGAGACCACCTACACCTATACTCTACAATTTTGTCAATGGTGTTCTGACATGTCCGCTTTGTGCTCGGAGTTTTTCGGCCAAAGTTGGATATGCTAGCCACTTGAGAGCACATGAAAGAGCAGCACACCACCAAAGCTCTCCACAACCACACTAGAAAGCCATCGAATGCAGTCGCTGTGGCGAAATCGGCTAGATGGCATCATCATCATCAATACAAAAATGCGCAACTCATCTTTGGTTTTTGTTTCACAGTTGACTTTATCATTCGGTTCATGTTTGTTTTGTTGAGCCTTTTTTTTTGTTCAATGCTAGCCTTCCCCGTCTCGTCTTCTTTGTTTCCTCAGTTGTGTCCAGAGCAATCAAGCTACGTTTTCCAATTTACTCCCCTTTTCCAACAATAGATATTGTTGGTATTGTAACTAGTACGGTCTCCACACGATTCGTTCACAGTGTCCAAGTTATTGTGTGTAAGATCCATTAGTTCTGCTTGACCGTTACTACTATGTGCTTGCGAATGATGTAAATTCGCGTCACCTAGATCTTAATCACCAAATAAGGTTTAAATCATTAGAATAAAGTCGCTTTTTGTTTGTTTCATAGCTAACATAGCTTTTACGGAAACTTCTTACCTTAATACTGGGACAAAACGCCATAATACCACATTTTATTAATGACTTCGACCTTTTTAGGTTGTATGATTGATAACAAAGTATAGATTATGACACTTCAATGCCTCAATATTGAAAAAGCAATTGTAGTAAGTACTTATGTTAAACAATTTAGTGGAACTTGTCGATAAGTACCAAGAAACTGCGGTAATCAATCTACCGCGTGGCTATTATGGCAATTTCTTCTTTGACCTTTCATGGCAGTAGTTAGTACTAGTTAGGTTCCGAGCGCATGTTTAATGCAGTAGACCTTAATAGGCTAATGAAGTAATGAGTCAACGTACTTACTTACTTAATTTATTCTTAGATAGAGTAACAACGATCTTTACACGCAATTTCTGGCAAAACTCCCAATCAAGGATACTTTATGTGGTTTTGGTAGTTTAATGTATTTATGAACTGTCTTTTTACAATTGTGATGTGATCCGCACTATGTATATCAGATACTATGTCATTGGGTTATGTTACTGTTAGGTATGTGTTATTGGGTTTTTCCATCAGGAATTTCTCAGTAGCAGCCACGGAGTCCGGATTTGTGAGATCTTGATAACAATTACCTATAGGCTCGCCCTCTATTACATGAGATTTAAACATAACTGGCGAAAAGTGGTTTGTACCAGTAGGTACACCTCTGACTAACCCTTCGGGGATTAAAGGCGTAATGTTATGTTATTTAAGATACCCAGATTTATTATAATTATTTGTTCTTTATAAATAAACTATTTGACTCGTAATTATGTATTCGTAACATTCTTGCTTGTAGTCCTCCAGTTCGGTACAAATGGAGGGTTAACGAGCGTTCTAAGCAAGATATTACATAGCTCATAATTACCACACTCGGGTGACAACTGGGTGATCGGAGTATGATATCATTAGTAGACAGATTGTGTTGCCCGTTTTTCTTAATTTGTCTGTTAGAAGACTTTCCTGGAACCCGGTAGATATGTGGGCAGTGGTCGAGCAGTTATATTTTGTATCCAAACAACACACCTTTTTGAATTTACCTTTCATTTATTATATTTAGTATAATTATAAATAGAAGTTATGAAACGTAATCTTTTTTCGTGTCTTTTTTCCGTGGGTTGTTCATTTAAACTATGTAATAATTATTATACTCACCATAATTTAAATAATTAGCACAGGAAAATTCAAAGGCATAAAACGTTAACATTAAAATTAAATTTATGAAAGTTTCAATGTTTTGTGCTTACCCAAATAATGTACAAAGCACACTAGTCTATACTCCATTACTAATATTTTAAAGAGGTAAAATTTGTTTGTATGTAAGGGTTATCTTTGGAACATAACTTACTAATCCGATTCCAAAAATTCTTTTACTAACGGGAAGCTACATTATCCCCAAATGCTATAGGCACATTTACATTTAAAACGTTCAAATGGGTTAATTTCCGTACAAGACGGGAGCGAAGCCGGGATCAAAATCTAGTATATGATAAATATAAATAACAACTTTATTATAAATACACCCATTTCATAAGCCGGGAGGTTTATGAATAAAGTTCAAGGCCTTGAAACCTTTTTTTATCACTCCAAATCAAATGGAAACAAACGTGATCTAGAATAAAATATCGGTTATCCATGAATATTGTAGATTTTTTTCTTACCCCGTTTGAATTATAACTGAAATAGTAAATGGTTTATGAAAAACTCAATTAGTTCGCGTCAGTCGGTCTTGTTCACGGAGTATTACCTACCCTTCTGCGCTGGCAACTGATTCGATCACTTACACTCCATTAGGAAAGCTTTCTGTTTAAAATGGTTACGTCTAATCTGTTATTAATTGGTAATTTTAAATTTATCATTTAGCAAATGGATTGGTTATTTCAGTTTGTTCTCTCTCTGTGTGACATTAAGAGATTTTTCCAGAAGGTTTAAATACATATTACATTAGTAATAATATGTTAAAAATAATACATGAAATTATAGCATTCATAACTCAATGTCATATCGATCGATTTTTTCCTATAGCCAGATCACAAGGTACATTGTTCTCTAGTACAAAATATGAGACTGCCACTCTAATTTAGATATCAATTTATATCACATCTATCGAGTTTCCCTAGGTAATTTAATTTGACCTCGTATAAAACAGAAAATACCAAGAACACACTTAATTCCTATACATCATGTTCTCATTGCGAGTTCCCGAGGGCGACTACTCCAAGCCATAAGTATATTAAACTACTAATCACCATATTAAATTACCATTCCCCAATAGGCAAATACATAAGTAGTATGTAACTATACAGGCATATGAGATCTAGTTGGCCAATGTCTACCAATTTGTTAATTAATTGGTCGACGGTGATTGCTTACTATAGATACTATCATATTCGATGGGAGCAACTACATCTATTCCTGTAACTTACTGAGACTTATTGGTAAATAACTTTGACTAATTAATTCACATGGTGGTGGCAGGGACTCTCCTATTCATAAGTAACACCTTCGAAAATGTTTCGTATATTGAATATCGTCGTTTAATACATGTGGACATTGCAGTTCTAGGCTCCATAACACTCTCACCTTCGGCTCGGGTGTGAATTCCGCCTCGGCTGCAATTACAAAAATAAATGTACTATAAAGTGAGTCACTCATATAGAATGCAAGCCTAAACCGCTGGATCTAGCAGCATAAAATGGATAAGAGTTCTAGACTCACAAAAGATTTTTGATAATTCGTTCTCTAAAGGACTTTATTAGGGTATGAAGCTTCAAATTCATGCCAATGGGAAATTTCTTCGGGTACATGGCTTGTTGCCAAAAAAAAACGATATTTTTTACTTAATAAATATCTGCATTTGATGAAACCATAGTATCCATGACCTCAAAACATAAGCTTACAGCCTAACGACGACTCTACAACAAACACGACAGTTGAACTCTGGACTAAATCCAACGACCGTAGTCAATTAAATAAAGTGTGACATTAGAGCCACATCTGGGACACCTCCATCCATTTCCAAGCTGATTCGGGAGAGACCTTGGACATCTAAATGCTTTGCATACTGGGTCCACGTAATTGTTGGAAATGGTCGCCAAACCTGTCTTCACTAATTAAGCCCTTTTACGATCTAAGGAGCGACAAGTCGGGTAAACTTATTTCTTCAAAGTTTTTTGCTTCAATAAAAACTAAGAAGTTTTTGTTAGCAAGCTATTTCCATGTAGATTTATCTTTATACCTACAGCAGGTACTATCAGTAACTAGCAACTAGTAATAGTGTAGTAGTAGTAATTCCTGCAGTTTCTCCTGTGTATAAGTACAAAGCAGTTTTGCTTTGTACTTACTTCTGATATTTCAATAGTTTAGCTTTCATAGCTTTCACTAACTTGCGCTGGATAAATTCAATTTCGTATTTACCTCATGTACCGTGGAAAAACAACACAATTATTTCAAAAGGGTGTCGTTTGTTCTTGTGAGAAACGCTTACTGGCCATACTTCTTTTTTTGTGTTTAAAAACGATAAAACTCACAACTTCAATATTATTACGTGGTTAAGCATTTAACCCGTCGAATTTCGCCCACCTGAAACTTTTCACCTGTCAAACGCAATAATTGTGTCAGCCAAATAATATATTCGCTGAATCATCTCAAGGGACACCTTTTCAGGCTATATTCCTGTGAGCAAGCATATGATATTTATATTGACGCCGCATTACCATTTTGACAATAAACCTGCTAGATTTATTAACAATCAAATATTGTCAAATCAGTGTTTTTGCCGACCTACTCCCTGAAATTACTTTTTGTATGTACAAAGGAGATTGGTCCAAAATTGGTATACGAAACAATATTCTGATATAAATATTTTTACAAGTTATGTAAGTATGTCTACTTACATAACTTGTAAAAATATTTACAATACTTAACAAACAATATTGTCATATTGTTTGTTAAACGGTCAACCGTTACGACTTCGCAAAATTGTACCTAACTATAATTGCTAAATCACATCTCTAATCATTACACAGCACATTCCATAGGCACAATTTGCCCTCTTATTTATTGAACATTCAAAATTTAACCAGTCAAATTCAACACCACCTGTGTTTGTGCGTGTCATGCATGATAAATTACCAACAGCATAAACTACGCGATGAGTAACCGACAATCTTTCTTACTCACCAATTGACCTAGCATAAAAATAGAAACACTTCAAGGGATCCTCGTGAGTTTTTAAAAACATATCGTTGGTTACAAATGAAAAGAATACATCGTAGGTACTATAACAGCGCCCAGCTGCAAAACCTCACCATCAGATGAAACGCTATATATCTCGACGCTCATTAACAAACTTACTTTAATCCTCTACACATCAAGCGTTCTCTCTATTTATTTATTTAACTCAAAGCTTTAAAGTAGATTTGTTTTCAAACGTTACGTTACAAAAGGAATTACTTTAAACTTAACGACATATTCTAGTCTTCTAGTTAACTAACTTATTATTAACGTGGCAATGCCTCCAGCCTTTTGGGCACTTTTCCTGTTGACAGCGATGTCGACGAATTTTTTGACGCCGTGTTTTGATACTTGTACCTATTTTTATTATTATTTAGAGTTGTAGTTCGAATATAGTGTAAATATATCTTTCTTTGGATAAACATAATGAGAGGTCACTTATTATTAAAACTTTAACGATCATCGGAACACCATTTCCTATACACCAACAGTCCCGGGAAATGTAAAACCCAACAACTGAATGCAGTTCAATTTCCTGAAATGGAAACACAAAATGAAGATAACATAGAGCAAAACCTCCCGAAGCTTTATTCCCAGAATAGTATACACAGAGATAAAGGTAGGTGTACATAGTGGGATGCTATCAGTGCTCTTTATCAGAAGCGGGCAGTGCGAGGCCGACTCCGGCATGAGAAACACGCGCGGGTGGCGCGCCGCGATTCACTGGTGACGAGATTTACGTAAACGCGATCGCGAGTTTAAAGTTTTTAATACGGGGTAAGTTTATTTGTTTTTGTTGGCAGTGAGAATTTTCCAGATCTCTTACCTGACGAGCTAAGCAGTTTTAACGTTTTGAATTTGTAAATTTTTCCTTTTTAGAAATTCATCATGCACTGCCATGTTATGAATGAATCGCTCGTCCCAATTATTTGTGTTCTCATGAATTGATGTTTTGTCCAAATTATTTATTGAAAATTTACATATAATTACAGCAATGATAATTTCAGTGGAATTTAGCGTACGAATGTCCTAAATACGAGGATAAATTAAATTGATTGAAGCACTGCCTGCACTTTAGTCCGACTCATTTAGTTCGTATCACCCCATCAAAAACGAATCCATTCACGTTTATCAAGTCAAAAAATATACTGCCAAATTAATTTGCGTATTCCAGAGAATTCGTAAAAAACGTTTGAAAAGAATATTCTGAATTCAAATAAACGAATTGTATTTGAGTGAAAATCAAAGATAATAGTACGTTATGATATAAGTGCGGTAAGTTGAAAGCAATATTGCCTCGGCTGTAATTATCAAAGCGCACGTATGTCACACGACGTTTTATAACATATTTGCGAGGAAATAAATAAAACGCGGACTTTCTTAAACGAATAAATCTTTAATCACTTGTTAAATCAGTTATAAAATTTTTAACAATTTGTAAAATTGATTATTACGTTGCCAGTTGGCATTTTTAATGTTGTCAAGTTATTTAATTATATTTTATCTCTCAAAGTTAATTTAATTCATAAATTGTTAATCACTTTTCTGACATCTAAAACTCTTTGCTAAGATTAAAAAAGTACCGTTCGTTTTAGACGGAGCATCTTGATAAGCCGTGCGTTTTACAGTACAATAACGCACAAGTACGTATGAGATACAATACGATATTGAAATTGGTGAAATAAGAAACCCTTTACGAGCAAATGTGTTATAAAATATATTACGAGCTATCTTTTTAAATCTCTTTGGTGAAAATGAATTAACAAAACCCGCGAAAAGCAGAAGCGTTTTGTAACCTCATCATGAAAACAATTTACAAAATTTTCCGTTTAATAAATTTCGATTAGGAGAACAATCAAGCACAGATTCTCTTAACCAAACAATAACATCGGCACCTCGGCAAAAGCTTTTTGTTTTTAAGCACTTACGAAGCAGAAAATTGATGACGATTTAATCTTTTCCCATTATGCGTAAACAAATAATTAACTGTGCTTACGGTTCTGTGGTACGACGTCGTCGTGGGGCTTTCAAACATCTCTTGGGGTGAAAAGAGCATATTTGTTTTTCTTCAGAGTTACCATTTTGTCAATATTACCTCGGCCAATGAAGCGGGAAAGACACAATAAACAAAAGGTAACAGACAAAGGAAAAAAAAAATTTGTTTAAAAAAAAGATAAAACTAAATCCATACTAATATTATAAATACGCAAGTAATTCTGGTTGTTTGTAACCTTTTTACGACAAATAGGCTGATCGGATCTAGACTAGACTAGATCAAGGACTATCTTCTTGCTAAATTTCATTACGATCCTTGGGAAGCACACATGCTATCAAATCCGCCCTAAGACAGCCTACTGACCATCTTTCCTATTTCCTATTTAATTTTTTGTCTCACACATACATACACATCCAAATTTCACGGGAACGAAGTCGCGGGCATTAGCTAGTTTTCCATAAAAAGAACAAGCCACAATCTGCTATACTAAGTTAATTTAGTAATCCTAATGCAATGCAAAGTTATTCATAAAACTTCTTAAAGTTCATACAAAGTTTGTAATAGGCTTTAAGGGGTTTAATTAAACTTCGGATCTGTGTTTTTGCCTGCAGACGCCAATATTACACGCTTATATTATAAAGAGCTTAAGAAGAATAATTTTCTGAAATCTTTTTATCTTAGTAACAATTTTCAAATTATGTTTTGTGTTGATGAAATTTTAAATTCGAGGAGAGGTTTAATTAAAAACTGCGATTAGTTTTTATTTGATTGTATTTCAGAAACAATCAAATAAAAACTAATCGCAGTTTTTAATTCTAAAACTAAACTCATTTACTTAGGTCTATTTATTGTGGTTTCAGCAATTTCGGTGTTCCTTTTTCTTTTATCTGTCATAAAACGGGATAGGGATAGTGAACTATAATATTACATTCAACTTTTCTCTATAACAATAGGTGCGAAAATAAACCCTTCGTACATTTCAGTCATAAAGTATGAAATCAACTTTTCATACACGAAAAAGGTCGTAATAGAAACCGCACTTTCAGCGTAAGTATTTTTTTCACGATGTAAGTCGGGGTTGAGGAATATGGAGAATGCCTGGCCGCATTCCAGCTGAAGGTCTAATCGCGTCTGACATGGACTAGATAAGAAATGGAATACCCATACGCTAATTCACTATAAACTCATTCATAAATGGTTTGCACGTGGGTAGAATACTTTTCCAAATATAACGAGAAGACCAAAGAAACAATGGCTGGATTATATGAAAGTTGATGTGGTTAGAAATAAAGTGACTTAAGAGATAACGACTAATAGAGAAGTATGGAAGCAGAGGCATGCTGCGCCGATCCCAAATAAATTGAAATGCAAGGAATTGAGAGCAGAAAAATGATAATGATGTATTTTTGATTATCACCTATGGTCATTTGAGTGGATGATTAGTTTGTGCGGCGATTTTAAAAACAATCAACTGACTTGTGCTCAATCCGGAGTAGTTCAAACCGCAAGTGTGAGAGCGTCGTTCGTCGACAACTGCTACATTTCCGATACATGTCGTCCATTTTCCTATCACGTCACTTTTGATGTATAATTTCCGGATCTTTTGGTATGAATAATATATTTATACCTGCTTAGTATGCGCAGACAAACATTTCTATTTATAACATTATTAACTGTTGTTTCTTTACTGGGTGTAATTTAACTTTTATTTTATTTTTTTCTGTAAAAAGGTCACCACCTCGACGCATTATTTTTTACTGGTTTACTTAGGTACAGAATATTTTAAAGGGTTCGTAAAAAACGTCGCGCAGTTGCTACATATTTCTGTTTTACAGTACGAATGAATGAACGCATTAGAGGGTTAGGAGACGGATATGAATGATTTTTTTACAACTAACAATAAAATATACTTTTATGTGCAAACATTCAGAGAGCGAGTGTAAATGTTAGCATGTTAGCACCATTAACTTGAACGAATGTCGACGCTGTATGTTGAAATTAGGCACTGTCCCGGTGTTAAATTTACAGCCGCGCCTATATACGATTAAACGCGCGATTTTTTTGTAAACTCCACAAGTTATGGAAATCCCGACCACTGCTGTGCAAAATAGAACAATATCAAAGTAACATTCTGAATCCGTTGGCAAAATAAAATTTCAATGGTTGAAAAAGTTTCACAAAATTCGCGGATGCAAACGGTACTAGGTATCTGCTTAAGTTCAGTCCGCATTCATTTCGCTTCTAACACTGTTGTGCTACAAAAAAAGTTATGAGCTCAATAAAATGTTATCACTGTACGACGGAGTTACTGCTAACTGTTGAGACTGACAACATAACAGAGTCCACATCCACACTGAACTGTACTTTCCAGTTTCCACAACCGAGATATTTTCAAGAGAAACTGCGTTCAATTACACGAGAAAACTGTTCTTAACACTTTCACGCGTAAGTGAGCGTTTGTTATTTTATAAATTAGGTTTAAAACCAATGTTATGGTTAGGTAGTAGTAGCATGAAATGTATGTATCTGAAGAATGATGCGACGAAATACAATATGAGATCAAACGAACTTCTTGAAGTGAAGTTAGTAGGTTGGGATTCCACTGTTCACTTGAGTATTAAAATATTAATATTGGTGGGTTCTGTACTGCCCCACCTTCAATATTTAAATCTCTACGTGTGAGACCCGTACCCCATAAGCTCTCTGGAAAAACATGGAAGGCTACGTCCTTGCAAGAGATTGTCACTCGTGAGAAGACACAAAGGTGTCCAACAGTTGTTGACAAACCTGCTGTATCTTACTACTAAGTATTATAAATCCCAAGTTTTTAAGGATGGCTGTTTATAAATGTAAAAAATCCTAAAGAGAATTTAATGAAAGTGTACAGGAATTTAGCTTAAACATTAGAATGACATATATAGGCAAGCGAAGCCGGGGCGGGTCGCTAGTATCTTTATAAATTATATAATTTACTGTGGCGGGTCGCTAGTATCTTTATAAATATAATTTCGCCCCCCCCCCCCCCCGGTTTTTTGCCCCGGCTTCGCTTGGGACCAATTTAGAACAAAAAAAGAAGTACGCTTACTGTAAAATTATTTTGTAATTACTTTCCAATAATTCAATTTTTTTTTGGGTGGTAAAATCTTTAAATGAGTCCTCCCGCACCCAGGGCGGGAGGACTCATTTAAAGATTTGGAGCGGATGGCACTGTCAGACTTACTGACTAAAACACACTGACTAAGACACCCTGTTCTTTCGGTTGCCCTTGGATTCCAGGGCCCCGGTACCCTGTTTAGACAGTCCCGCGAACCCGGCAGTTGCGATAACTCATAAGATATTCATTTAAATTGAATAGTGTTTAGAGTAAAATAGATATTGAAGATAATTTATATGCATAGATTTACACCATACACCATAAATAAGCTTCTAAAATAATGCATTACTTTTTACGCAAAACTTAAAAGATGAAAATGGTTAAAGTGACCAACTGTTACACTGCGACCCCATTTGTTTCGCTGAGAATTATATTTTTAGTCGCGCGTAATTTTAATTCTGTGATATCTTCTAAATTATTCATTTAAATGATATACTATACAGGGCCATATTGATCTATATTAAATGCACAATGTACTTAATATACTGAATTGAGTAAGAATTAATACTGTATTGCTTAAAATCGCTTCGTAAATAACCCATTATTTCTCGTAAAAAGCAAAGGATAAAAAATGGTTATTGTGGGTTATCCCGAAGAGATAGACATATAACATCGCGGATTTTTTTTGTAGACCTTTTTAAGGTGTACAATACTGTAGTACATTATTTTGATCTATCTCGTAGGGTTCAGCCAGCGTTTGCAATGTAAGCGCAAAAAAGGTGTTTATTTAAGACAACACATTAGAAACCTCTAAAATTATCAGTGTTTCTCTAATATATTATGCATGTTATATACATATAAACCTTCCTCTTGAATCACTCTATCTATTAAAAAAACCCGCATCAAAATCCGTTGCGTAGTTTTAAAGATAAGAACTTTATGTACTTTATAACTTTAACGAGAAGTAACTTTGTTTTATACTATGTAGTGATAGTGAAGTGATAGTGATAGTGATGATTGTGTCAAAATTAGTTTACACGGCCGAAGCCGCGGGCGAAACCTACTTAGTTTGATCTAAATTCAATTCTTATTGAGTACGTAGCATGATAAGATCGTTTGGTGATGTACCTATATCGTCAGGTATAGATACTAAAGCCTGTTATAATATTTAAGTACCTACTGTCGGTAACTTACCTGATCTGCCAAGCAAGTACCTAACTAAATACTTTTCGCCATTAAATAAAGCCCGAGTGTATGATAAATGAATGGCGCCTAACTGGTAAAACAACAATAATTAAGGTTTCCCTGCCAGCTAAAATATTAAGGTGTCATAAATATGTAATATAGGAATAAATAAAATAAGTTAGTCCGTGCCGAGTCCCGGTGGCGCCATCTGTCATATTTCTCGAAGCTATTTAGAGAACACAAAATTGTATGTAGTAGTTCAGCGTTAACTTTTTGAACAGTTTATATTGTTTTACGAAATGTTTTTGGTAAGTTAAATTAAGGGTCACTGAAAAATTTCAACCACAATAACACTGTTGAAAAAAAAGAGAAGTAGAAAGGGTTCCAGCCCATCTCGTAACTTTCCCATTTCGTCAACCATAAATTTCAACTGTTTTTTGTTCAGTACAGTCAGCTCCCAAAGTTACAAGGAAACCATATGTTTATGTTGTTATTTTTTGTCTCTCTCTGGCACACTAAGGTTTGTTACGAGAGAACTCAATTTTGAATTTGAACAGAAAGTACTAGGAGAACAGAGTCAAGAAGGAGATGTTGGTGCCGCTGAAATCGTCTTTTTAGTGAATACCCAACAATAAGTAATAAGAGAACAGAATCGTGAAGATGATGTTAGTCCGGCCGTTTACAATACTACCAGTCTACTACTACTACTACCGACTACCAGACTTACAAAAGGGGATCGGGATATCATTCTCCATTCTTCATTACTTTTTAACAACTGATAAATTACCTTTGGCTCATAATGTAAAGCCAACCGTCACCAATATCCTCTCTAGGCAAATGACCAAGAGCACCAAAGAACTGATGAACCTTTTTCAAATATTAATTGCAGTGTTTGATCTGAACACTATAATTCGGCTTTCGTCCTCAGTGTCGTCGAACAATATGTAATCATTAAAAATCATGGGAATCTCAACTGCTGCTGGTATTGGGTGCCGCATATTTTGGTCAGTCCTTGGTAAATTAAAACCCCGCATCTTTTCATCTTAAGGTTTCTTCGGTGTACAAAGCTGGTACAGGTTTCAACTCTACACAGATTCTTTTTTTGCTCTTAACAATTGCCTGATTTACTTCATTTGTTTATGTAATCTGGAGTACAACTTGGCATGTGGAAAGTTTCGTTAATTATTATATTGGTTTGTAATATTAATATCCGGCGCGCAAACAGTACTTGTCCATTCCGTTTGGTGTTAACAAAATTCCAATAGCAGAAATCCTATTAAGAAGCCTAGTACTTTCATCGTAAGTAGGTTCTGCCCTGAACTTGTGTGAACAGACGGAACTGATAGTATAAATACTGGTTCCCTATCCATTTGCATAAAATTTTAAGACCTAATATAACTTGGCATACTTTTGTTACTCCTAATTATATTTTCGAATAATATTATTTACGCATAACAGCTTATGCATATTTTTTTTAAGAATAATTTCTCTAATCATAATAATGATTAAGCATAATATTCCGAAGCATAAATTCATTTACGCATAATGATATTAAAACATACTTTTTATTGGCATAACAAAGGCATAATTATGAACTTCTAAAATTTTAGACACTAATACACATTTTTATACAATAATGCTATAATGAAATTTGTAGGCAAGCAAGCATGCAGCATGCAAGCAAGCATGCATCATGCAACATGCAGCAGGCATGGTTTCTGTCACGGCTCCGGCACTCCGGGTCTCCGGCGGTCCCACGCGAGCTTATCGTCGCAGATGTGTTTAATGCTCACCACAGTGTTAGGGCGAGTGTACGTTACAATGTATGAAGATCAAAATAGTTACAAAATGGGATTCAATGTATGAAGTTCAAAATAGTTACTAAATGGGTCTGGTGATGCTATTTTGTTTAGTTGTCGAAATGGGAAAGTTACGAGATGGGCTGGAGTCGTAGAAAGTTTGTAAATCATTTTAAAAATCATTAATCTTTACACAAGAAGGTTTCAAAATTGTGTGAAGTCCCTTACTCCTGCTAGCTGATAGACAAGAGCCAGTGCATTTAATTTGTATTAAAATTTACATAATATTCTGGAACCTCTTGTTTTACTTTGTGATCAAACCAGCTCATTTAGAATTATCCTGGTGCCTACGTATTATACTATTATGCTATACTTACACTTTATATTCATCATTCATAATACTATTTATCATCCTTTTTATTTGTTTATATTTCTACACTCAACAAATCGATGTAATTACGACTCATTAACTTAAAAATTGCTGAAATAAAATATTATCATAATTTTCATGTTGTGACCCGCCAAATTGTCAAACTGTCAATTACTGTTTAATTCTCTTCCTACATTAGTCTATGATGATTTTTTGGTTTGTAAAATTTAAATTATTTTTATCAATATGTGTTTAGCTATTGTATTATAGAGATTATTACGATTGTTTACTAAATAACTTAAAATTAAATTATATTTATAAAATTCTTTACGCACTCATGGATATGTCTTGGCCGACTACACTTGTCAGATGAGATGATGGCCACAAGAAAACGAATATTTGAAAATTTAAAAAGGAAGACTACTTTGAAAACGAGCTGACGAACCGCTAGAAAGGTCCACCATTGAATCTGAGATAAAAAGCATAAAAAAACAGTTTGGTTTCTCGTACATACATATAATACCCAGGGGATTCCACTAAAAGATTCCGCCTGGTGACTCTCTCCCGATCTTCGGAAGCTATCTATGGATCTGGGACCTCTTTTTCCGATCTTCTGAAACTGTCTTGCTACTTGTCTCGCCTGCATTACTACAGAGCTGACCTGGAGGTCTGCACGACGCCCTTCCTGCAGGTTTCCTGAAGCTGAACCTCGAAGTTGCCCAGGTATTGACCTGCTACCCTGACGTCTGTTCCCGTCTCTCCTACAGTGCTGAACTTCCTAACCAACTAAGTGCGTGACCTAAAAAACAATCCTAGAGTGCGTGCTAGGTAGGTTTTTATTATTTAGCTGTATTGTTTTATCCCTAATTCTAATCTTTCTCTAATTTAATTTTAATTGAACAAGTCTGCTTATCCTTTTATTTAATAGGAGCAAGTAGATTTGTTACAGTATATAAGTGTAATAAAAGGAGGAGCCCGTGGCTAAATAATAACAGCCGCTCGGGTCGATCTTTAGATTAAGCACTGCTTGCCTAGGTTGGTCTGTGGATGGGTGACCACCCATTACATATGGAATTTCTTCCGTGCCTCGGAAAGCACGTTAAGGTGTTGATTCCGGCTGTCATTTGTAGATCTTTGACAGTCGTTACAGGTAGTCAGTGACCCAAAAAGTTTGACAACCAGTTTTACCAAAGGGTATCGTATTTCCCAGTACTAACTGGGTTGTGGAGGTCAAATAGGCCATGTAAAATACAGGTATTCAGCAGCATCCAGTTAGACTGGAAGCCGACCCCAACATAGTTGGGAAAAGGCTAAGCAGATTATATGTGTAATAAAACATAGGCGTCAAGCCCAGACCTTGTTACCACAAAATATTTTTAAATCCACTTGTTTAGTTATTGCGAAAAAGGCACCTATTTGTAAACTTATAAAAGGGTTTTCGGGTATAATAGCTTTTCCATAGTGTAGGTGGTATAATAAAACTGAGCGGGTTCGCGACCGCGTGAACAAGTAAAGTAATACACAAAATAAGTTGTAAATAAGTAACGATTAAATTTATTCAAATATCAAGTAACTAAAGCTAGCAGTTACACTTTACACGAATAAGTAAAATTAAATAATGTTACATGAAAGGTAAAAATTAGATTAACAAGATCACGGCGAGCTTCGCGGAGTAAAAATTATCGGGGTCAGAAAAAAGGACCTCGCAAGATCTTAGTTGAAAACAGACTGACTTCCTCGTCCGAAGCTCGGAACCACTTCCCACACCTGCAGTCTACTAAATAAAGGACGCGGCAAAACGACTGAATTTTAAAAGTATAATAAAACACAGGAAACAAATATACAAATGAGTACAATAAAAGATAACTAAAAATAATAAAACAATGAACCTTAACTAAAGATAAATAATCATAAAAGTCCTATAACTTAAATTGCTTTGCAGATGTGGGAACCTGGGGAAAACACAAAATGAAACTTTCTAAAATAATTACAATAAGTATTTCTAGAAAAATACTACATTCTTAACAACTACGCATGGGTAAGTGAGACACATTCGCCACAAAACTATCTTCAGAGAGGAAATAATTTAGGTGTAATCACCTAAATTATTTCTTCATTCATTTTTATTATTTTCTTAATTATTTGAGTAAATACTCATGCCAGGTTCACTGTCCAGGCTCCAGAGTGGGAATGGTCTATAAGTCCAGTTATGTTTTTATCGTTATGATGTGTCCTGCCAAGTCCGCATTAAATATGAGACTTTCTCCTCACGTCCACATTATCAAATGGCTTAGAAATTGTACGGGCGAACAGACCACACACAGTCTGTGGACTATTAAGGAAGTTACTCTCTTACCTAGGTAAGTAATACCAAAAAATAATTTTGCTTGAAAACTTGTCCCACGTTGGTGTAGTGGCCACAAGCGCTACTGCTAAGCATATGGTCGTGACTTCGGTTCCCAGGTCGAGCGAAGCGTAGCGTAGCGTTTTCAGTAGAAATTTGTGTAAGGCATCTAATATAAGTACACCTCTGCCCATTACCAAGGTGAAAACAAGGTTAATGATGTTATGGGACATAAAATTCAGGCTTGCCAATTATGATTTACAAGTATGTAGTTAATAGTCTATTACCTGATATTATTAGAGGCTACATAATATAACTACTATGTTATGCCGTAATATTTGTACATCTGGGGGCACGGTAGTGGCCCCGCCAAGACGAGTCAAGCGAAGCGCAAGGGCACTACCTTTCCTCGGTGCACTTCATAGTTTTTTTGAACCTTTATAAGTTGGGTTTGGATTGCACCAGATAAACCAAAATTCTTGGGATATGTTGCCAACAGCAGACTTATTAAACATATTAAGTTTTAATTGCATAGCTCTTATTCTTTTGATTTTATTGATATCAAAAAAACCCTGATTTCGTCACTGATAATCATCAAAAATACATATGGTACTTCCCAATGTCCTAGAAAGCTAAAATTTGGTATGTAAGCTATAATTAGTACACAAACAACAAAAAAACTATGTACTTGTAACTTTAAAAAACAAAATTCACAAGCAACTTACATAAAGAAATGAAATCCCACCAAAAACATTTTCATGTAAAAGTCAAAATATGTGGCTTGGCAATTTCGGTACATTCACATGGTCGTAAGGTGAAAAATTTATTCACTTTTCTGTTATACAATTTCTTACAAAAGTTCTTAGTAACAAAACGGCCAAGCCACATTTTGACTATAAGGTGTAGAGTTTGTGAAGTTACACCTTGTAGAGTTAGGAAGTGTAGAGTGAAAAGCTTGGCTCTACACGAGATCTGATAACTTTTTGACAGTGCGAGTCATATGGTCTCGTCTTGGCAACATTTTACATGAAAATGTTTTGGTAGGATAACAATATACAAGATTTAGGATACGGAGAGGGCTTTGTTGTTGTTTACTCCCTAAGGTCCCATAGGCAGCAAGTACCTACACGTTGGTTTGTAGACGGAACTATCTATTTAGGGGATCCTGTCCTACCGCAGGCGTTTAGCGATCAGAGGTACACACGCCAGTCCATCAAGCTATCGGGGCTGCGGGACTGTTCGGAAGAGATACCGTGGCCCCGGAACACAAAGAGCGATGAAGGAACATGGATGGGTTTTAGTGAGTAAAAGTCTGACACTCCCTACTGCTCCGCCCAGAGCGGGAGAAGTCATTTGATGATTTCCCATCCGAGAAAAAAAAAAATCAAGCTATGACAATAATAGATTTTTAACTTTATCGCTCCAGCAGAAAATTTGGCAGTTTCGGGTAGCTTGATGTGCTGGCTCTGTACCTACTAACTTAGAAGGAGTGTTTTTACTTTTGATTGACAGAGTCCTCCCCGGCATTGCGACCTGACAGTGTAAATACTTACACTTGGCCGACTTCTTTAATAAACATTAATCGTATGAAAGGGTATGCTAACAGATCATCAAACTGGATTATTCTCCATGGGACCAATGATGTTGGCAACTTATCGCGGAAAAAATAAACAACAGACGTACATTTGGGTAAAGTAGATTTTGCATTTTTTTTTTATTTACATGGGTTCTGCAATCGTTTGTACCTTCAACAGTGAGACGGGTACCCGCCCATAACGTCCACTGCTGGACAGAAGCCTCTCCCATGATGGGAGGAATTTGCCGTAATCTCCACGCTTGGCAGGCGGATTGGAGATCGCAGTGATGAAAGACTAACAGAAAACGCTGCTGCCCATTCTCTGGTCTACGGAGGCGCAAGGTGTTCTGCCTCAGACATTAGTCGCCTTATACGACACCCGTGAGTGTAATGGGTTGGTTCTATTCTACTCTGCCGAATACCACACGGCTAAAACTTTTATAAGTAAGTGTATCTCCTTACTATGTTACCCTGATTCCGCCTACTTACATAATCACTTATACTTATCGGATATATTGACTTCACTAACTATCGGCCATTCTTTTATTGTCGTCGTTAAATCCATTAGCAGATTTATGTAAGATTAGCTGGCTTACTACCGCAACTTCGTCTGCATGTTTATTTTGTTTCATATTTTTTACTTATTGTCTTATTTATACCAAGGATGAAAATTTGCTTTTTGTCCTTATCGAGGCACTTATCCAAGACACAGATCTGAAAAAACTACATTACAATATCTACTCACATCATCTCCATTATAAAAATCAAAACATAGGTACTAAATACAATTTAAAAATTCATATTGACAGGTTAAAAGAAGTTCCACAAACTAAATTCTTAGGAGTACTCACAGGTCTCATAAATCAAGATCTGAATTTTAAAGTACATTTGGATAGTTTGTGCAGTAGGATTAATAAGTTTGTTTATGCTCTCAGACAAATGAAGAACCAACAAAAAACAGCATTTACAACATTTCACGCCTACATAGAATCTATCTTTCGATACACGCTTATCCTTTGGGGTCACAGTACAGATAGACACAAAGCATGTATTGCGCAAAAGAAATGCATCAGAGTCATTTGTGGTATCCGTCCTGACGAGTCATGTAAACCGTTCTTTAAAAAGCTAGGTATATTAGGTATTACCACTTCCGTCACTGTACATTTTTGTAATTATGTTTATAATAATAAGGGATTGTTCTAAAAAGCCTATCAATTGAACTCTCGAAATAGAGATCCATGCAGACTTGTATTGCAGAATACTCCTAAATCAGCCAAGTATGCGAAAAGTTTCCTAGTCATATGTATACGCATTTATAACAAAATTCCCAATGAATTAAAATTGTCTTTTAATTTTAGCTTATTTAAATACTGAAATGGTTGAAAGAACACATGTTTTATGACATTAAAGACTTACTCAACAATAACCTATAAATTTCTGGACTTTTGTCATTGCGGATAATGCTCAGAGCAAACTATTATTATTGTATCACTATTCTATCATTATTATTGTATTGACCTTGTATCTGTGACATTGAACTTTAAAATTTACTTACAATTATTATTTTGCATGCAATTGATACAAATATCCTGCAGGCCTAGCCAAGTTACAAACGTTTCGTATCGATTCTCTTTCTACAATCGTAAACGCCTCGGCGTAAGCGATTGTAGAAAGCGCTAAATTGGTAGCCAAGTTGACACGACTGTCTCTTCTCTAATGTCTGTAGAAAAAACCTACACTTTAGTCTATGGTGAGCGTTCCTACCAAAGAGTTTAGCGATCAAAATTGTAGAAACGATAGCATTCTATTCTATCATTTTGAACGATGTAGGTAAACTTGTCTACGAATTTTCTATTCGTTTGTGTTGATCACGTGATTTAACTTGAGATGATGTCATTCCCATTCATTTGAATAGTTTTCTACTAGCGTTAACGATTGTAGACTGTCAACTTGGCTAGGGGTGCTGTATAGCTAAACATTTATACCATGAAACTTTAGATTCTATCTGACTGCAACAACTTTATACCATGTTTAATGCAAAATAAAGACTTATCTATCTATCATTTCGCATTTATAATATTGGTATTAATGGTACTTATTTGTGTCCATTTCTGTTTTGCCAACTAAAGGAGTTTTTTTTTGTAAGAATATTAACAAATTCAACCGTAATGAATTCTCATTCGTCTTTTCTCTCTATTCTTTATCTCACTCTTATTTCTAAGATGATATGTACTACTTTAGACTTTTTGACATACCTGCCCCTTACCTTTTTTCATAACCAGGTCATTGACCTCTTTATCGCTAGGACAAATCCATAAATTAGAATTAAACAACCAGCCTTAATTACAACACAAATTACACCATTTACCACGGCTGTCTAAATACTAGTAACTTTTAAAACTTTAATAACAAAAGTTATATACATATAATGAGCAGCTTTAATTAATGTAGGTGCTAGAGCTATAATTTTGAGAAAAGGTTTGAAATATCTAATTAATTTATGTAGGTTATGAGATAACCGAATTACGTTTATTTTATTGTTTAAATTACTGCTATATATAATTACAAAAATAAAAACTAAAAGTAAGAACCTCCATATATACAACGACGTCAATAAGCGTCAAAGTACTCCTCCGCATCGCTGTCACTCGGAAACGTAATTAATTATACTTAATTGCTTTTCAGTGTAAGGTAAAAATTAATAATCTAGGAACTTTAAAATGTTCTAAGCTTTCTATTTTAAAGAAATTATTTGAAGAAGACATTTTCTTCCAACATCTTGAATCTTTTGTTGTGACATACTACATAAAAAGCCGTGGCACCAACAAAATTATTTATTTAGCTGCTCTAAAATTATCGTATCATGACCATCAAAACGAAAAACAAAGTCTGGGAAAGTATATAAGTATACTCCGGGCTGCTACCGAGAATAAACCAATGAAAACCCTGACAATTTAGGTCTAGATTCGGTGTAGGTAAATGGTAGTAGGCCCCTAGGTATTAGAAGGCACTTTAAATAATTGACGAAATAAGGATGTACCAGAGGTACGTACACCTATGCCTAACTCTTTTGCGATTGTATGCGTGTGTTATGTGGCAAAATACAGCGCGTATCAGAAAGTTATGCTCCTGTTTAAGGATGTGCTACATACAGACCATCAAACAGGACAGCCTCCTCCACGGGACCATCGCAATAAAATTGTCAGCTGTCCGATACATTTGGTTCGAATAAATGTTAAGATTTTTTTGAACACCTGGCAATTACGATATTGGTTCCATAGAGAAAGTTGCTTAGATGAGTCATATGTAAAACTCCCTTAAATGTAACCACCCCTTTTGATACATGCTGTATAGCCACCACCACCTCAGCCGAAAGACGTCCACTGCTGGACATGGGCCTCCCCCAAAGGGGGGGTTTTGCCATAATCGCCACGCTTGGCAGGCGGGTTAGCGATCGCAGTACGGTTGTTACAAAAGCAAAGAGAACGCTGCTGCCCATTCTCTGGTAAGTCCCTTAGTCGCCTCTTACGACACCCACGGGAAGATATGGGATGGTGCTATTCATTACATCCGACACCATACAGACTCATGCTGTATAGCACCAGGTTTCAATTAAGTCGCTCCACCAGCATAATTTTAGCGGTGGCTTCCATGACGTCGAAACGTAATGTCATTCTATGACAATGGAACTAAAATGAGAAATTTTCAGCGGCGCGCCACCGCAGCCGCGCCGAGTTCCAAACGCGTCCGAGGCGAGTGTTCAGGCATGTAATTTGTGGCCCACTCTCCCCACAATAGCAGTGCAATGTGAATAGTGGACTATAACAACCATCAGTACATAGATAGGTACATAAGAACTATAACAAAAATATCCTTACTTCAATTTGTGTTTCACGTTTCACTCACTAAACAAAGAGTTGAAATCACACACTTTTAGCTATTCTATGAGTATAGTAACCTCTGGAGCCATTCAACACGAATGAAATTTAGAGCCATATTTCCCAGAAACAATATACAGTATGAGAGCGTACAGTATTATAATATTGCATACTTAACTTAAAGCTTATGAATGCATTTTGAATATATCATCGCTAAAAATTTCTGATATTTCGAAGACTGTTTCAAATAGCATAGAGACATTAAAATATTATAATTGAGAGAGAGAGAGAGATATTAAAATTGTTGCACATCGTCAATCAAGTACCTACCAGTTGGTTACACAATTCATAAACGTTTAAATAGGGCTTAATAAAAGAACTTTTTTGATAGTACAATAAAATCATAAAAAATATCACCTTGATAACAACAATCTAAGTATCTAGGTCAGGAAACTGAACTAAATAATATGCATATTAACAACACTCGGATAATGACTCACTGCGAGCATAACATTGTAAAAATCTCCATATCTAATCCGCTGTGCCCAATTAAGTGGCAGTCTGCCCATATATTGTCCACAAAAAGCTATCAAACCTAGTTTCAAACGACTTCGTAATATGACGAAGTATTTTAATATCACTATGGATTCCTCTTCCAACTTAGATTATTAACTAACATGAAGTGGGGTGGTTAATATCACCGATTGAAAGTGTAGTTGTGAAGTTGTTGTTGATGTTGCAGCTGTCAAAGTTAAACATGACCATAAAAAGTAATATCGGTGAGTGAGGTCGGTCGTAAATCGACTTTGAAGAGGACTATATAATTATTTTTATTTAACTGATACGAAACTAGGTAAGGACGTACAGTATACGTATACCAGGTCATGTAAATATAATATTTAAATGACCTGGTACTATACTGACATATATTATATGTCAGAACGAGCTTTAGACAAAGTTTGAGCCCGAGAAAGGAACTGTATGGTATAGTATAGTATAGTACAGTAGTTATATTTTAGAGTTTCTTTCTAATACTTAATATTTGTGTGTTTTAGTATTTATATTTATACCCGGGTAATTTTTGATGTATGCCTAGCCGACCTTAACATAATTAATGATGACTTTGCTTTATTGATTGGCTTTAGGAACTATTACCATTACCTACCACAAATTACTCAGCATTTACCTTCCTATCATTTCCTTTTCAAATATCGTTGTTTTCTGGTTCAAATTCCAGATTCCAGTTTCCCTGTAAAGGCTTTGATAACTCACTACTATGTTGACTTACTGTATGGGGTTCGCACAAGGAGACGTTGCCCTCTCATCACTTTACCCCCGTCGGAGGCAACTAGGGATTAAACACGGAGTAAGCCACAGGTACACAAGAGAATTGATCATGTTTTGACGTAATAATCAAAATGCAAGCACGAACTTATTAGCTGCGATTGATCAAACGATAATCGACGCTTCTTGTCTTGCTCCAGACGGAATTCAGCTTCTTCTTTCTTTCTTCTTTATCGTATGGTTAGTGCCTAACCTGGTGTCAGAGATTTTATGCCTCTGACTTAGCTTTACATGCCGGAATTCAGCTGCATCTGGTTAGACTGGAAGGCGAGCCGAATAGAGTTACGAAGGCTAGACAAATGATGAGGAGTAAATAATATTTCATCAACATTATCTTGGCCTTATCCCAATTAATTTATGGTCGGCGCAGCATGTCTTCTCCTTCCATACTTCTCTGTTACTCGTCATCTCACCTTTCTTGCCATATCATCCTTTACACAGTCCATCCATCGTTTTTTGGTCTTCCTCTACTCTTATACCCATCCCCATTCATACTCAAAACTTTACCTACAACATTTTACATGCCCCTATCACGACAACCATTTACCACACAACTTTTCAGTAACCGGAGAAACTTTCAGACTTCCTCTGATGTACTCATTTCTTATTTTATCCATTCTCGTAACATCACACATCCCGTAAATAATATTTATAGTTATTTATTGTATTGAGGGTTCCAGCCATCCCAACACTGTTTCTTCTAAAATTTCTTTCATTGTATCGTTTGTCAAATATTTGTATCAATCGTATAAAGTTTGTTCGAAAACATATTGTCTTTGTAAAGCTTGTTTACAACAATAGCCATTCAACGATTTCAGTTAACGGTTCTAAATGCTTTCCAACGAAAACAATCTGTGTTTCTGCAACACATTGTCAATAACAACAACATTTATCTGAGATATAATGAGGATTAAGTAGTCGTATTAAACTTTAACAATTAGTTTGTTGAATTTCAATTTATAAAATTTCGGAGTCAGTAAGGGTCACGGTGCCATTCTAAAATGAAATCTTTTAATGCGATTATAAAGTACATATAATATCGTAGAAAAAGGCTCGTCTAGCTGGGTATTAGCGTTTAAATCCCGACTTCTGCTAATTAGAGTTTTAATTATTTCATTGGAATCTTACAAGCAAGGCTCGGAGAATTTAATATTTTTTATAGAACTTTTGCAAACATTGTTAAGATTATTAGATTTGCCTGGATCCAAGACGAAGGACATAATTCTTAGTTCGAACGATAATCGCGTTTATTCTCAGAAGATCCATTGGCCAGATCTATGATGGATCTAGTGAGAATTGTTTTTCTGATTGGATCCTGATTTCAAGATATGGCGCACTAACAAATGCAGAAAGGTATTGGAAGATTTTATTGTTTTAATTTACTAACATTTCACGGAGCTGAGAAGACAGTTAACGCTTTCCTATAACATCAAAGTCATATCCGATAATAAGCCTGTATTTATAACATAACATAACATCACGCCTGTAATCCCCGAAGGGTTAGGCAGAAGTGAACCTAATCGTACTTACACATCCATATTTCGCCAGTTATGTTAAAGTCCCTGCATGTAATCGGGGGCGAGCCCATTACAGAGGTTATTGGGTTTTTCCATGAGGAATTTAGCAGTAGACAGCAGCGGAGTCTGGATTTGTGCACAGCAGTATTTTTTTCCTATAAATCCCATAGAAATAGGCTTATGTCCTGAAAAAATCTAATTAGTCCGTCAGTTAGATTATCAAAAAATATTTGACAGGATTTTTTCTTTTGTTACGTTAACCAAAATTGACGAACATACGACGCTTTTAAAATTCTTAATACGTCACGCCGTGCTATAATTTTGAGTGCGTTGTGACGTCACGAGCCCCAACTCCCGTGTTTTGATGCATTTCATATTTGTCAATATTCATTGATTTGCAAAAACAAAAAATACGTGTCAATTATTTTCCAACACTCTGCCGGACTAAATAGTTTAGCAATTTATTGATGGTGGAAACTAGCCTATTCTCTTAGACTGTATTAGGATCAAAATATAATCCAGTCTGTTATGATGAGGCAAATTGTACGTATTCACGGTGCCTCTATATAAGGGGAGTCTTAACAAGATTCTACTTACAGTTTAGACTAGAGGAGTCGTGCTGAAATGCGAGCTCTAGTGCGGAAATCTGGTCCATATATGTGGTTGTCACAAGCATTTAGCATTTCTCAAACATGTTTGTTAATTCTCTAATCACAAGAGTTAATTAAGATGCAGCGCAAAAATGTCTAAAATCTTTCTCTTTAATTTTTTTTTTTTCAAATCGACCCTATAAAATTACTTTGATATTCCGACCATGGCTTCAATATCATAATTCACTCCTCATCACCACCCTTATCCCAATTTATTTATGATCGTGGCATCATCTTAAACCATACTTATCTATTACTCATCACCTCAGCAGTCACCATAATTCACTCCTATAGGTGTAATATTGGTTTGATATAACTTATCGCTTCGCCCCAAAGAAATAAATTTAGAAGTTCTGAAAGACGAACTTTTGTAACCTTTACAAACGATCAGTAAACCTATAAAATGACTTGTTTCGGTTTCGGCTAAGTTGCCATAAGTAATTTATAGACATAATACAAGTCGAGGGCCGAGATAAATGGCTCCACTCTAGCCTTGAACTGAGCCGCAGTAATGAGGATCTTGTTGACAATATAATATTAACTTACAAAAAAAAAAGATTGATGTTAGTTCTGCAAGAAGGAACTTAAAACATATTTATATTGGTGTCGATTCTGCACCCCTAGCCAAGTTGACAATCTACAATCGTTAACGCTAGTAGAAAACTATTCAAATGAATGGGAATGACATCATCTCAACGTTAAATCACGTGATCAACACAAACGAATAGAAAATTCGTAGACAAGTTTACATCGTTCAAAATTATAGAATAGAATGTTATCGTTTCTACAATGTTGATCGCTAAACTCTTTGGTAGGAACGCTCACCATAGACTAACTAAAGTGTAGGTTTTTCTATAGACATTAGAGAACGAGCGATCGACTCAGTCGTGACAACTTGGCTACCAATTTAGCGCTTTCTACAATCGCTTACGCAGAGGCGTTTACGATTGTAGAAAGAGAATCGTATGAAACGTTTGTAACTTGGCTAGGCCTGCTTAAATTAAGTTTAGTTTGTGCACAACAGAATTGACACCATTATATGTTTAACTCAATGACTAAAAATAACAGTTTTATAAAAGTTCTAAGTATAGCATCGGTGTTGGGTGTAACAAAGACATTATACATATTAATTATCAGCCATTTATATCCCACTGCAGGGCAACGTCCTCCCTTCCCTCATTCCACTTATCCCTATGCAGTACTGTTATACACCAATTCTTGTGAAAGGAGTCTAGTTCGTCCCACCACCTCCTTCTGGGCCTGCCGCGTTACCGTTTGCTACTATTTGGGACCCAAAAGACAAAGACATAATCATCAACATTCTCCGGCCCTAATCCCAATTTATTTGGGGTCGGCGCAGAATGTCTTCTTATACCATACTTCTCTATTACTCGTCATCTCAGCAGTTACCTCCTTTCTAGCCATATCATCCTTCACACACCATAGTTTCTTTTTTTCTTTCTTTCTTTTCTTTTCTTTCCATTGTTTCTTATCTAACAAAGACATAATATCCAACTGAATTCCAAATCTATTTCTGGTTTAAATCTAGCGTTTGTCGACAAACTAACCGTTTGATTAACGAGTTTTCCCCGCCTCGAGTTTAACTAATAGTCCTCTACCAAGCAGGACAGTTCATGTCCTATGATTTGCTTTCTTTTTATGTTTTCACATCTTCTAGATTTATAAATATCCAATATTAAGTGACGTTATCTAAATCTTTCTTGCCAAAGTTCCTAATTGAGGAGTCAGCAGGTAGCGTGGGTGGGATGCTGTCTACAAAATTATTACGAGGAGATGCTTATCGGTACCCACGCAGACGTCTTCCAGACTTCATCGATGAGTAGCCAACAACTTTGCTACCTACTTCATAAAATTGATTAATTATGATCTGCCGCCTTTCATAACATCAACAGTATTTTGAACTCCTGTTTGCTGCTACTTACATTACTTTTAAAACGACACAGGCGACACTTGGGGAAAGCCTATTATCCAGCGGTGGACGTCTTTCGGCTGAAATGATTGCCTGTTGTTTATCTTTTGTGTCGCTCTAATGCGTGTTGAGTTCGGTTCTGCTTCTTTTTAGTGTTTTATAAAAGGTTTTTATCCATTATTTTGTTTTAAAGTCGTTCGAATGAATTCAATAATTCTTTAAATAAAATTGAACGTGGAATTCGATAACTTTGGTTTGCATACAGAATTCACTGAATCCACTTGAGAAATTGCCTTGTCCCTTCCTTTAAGCAAAAGTCACGTTGCAGTCAAACCAATTGAATACAATTTGATTCTCAATAACAGCTTTCAGTTTCCGACGGTGTTAATTTCAATGAATAAGTATCAAAAAGAAATTCAATTCGATATGAATATGAATAAGTCAACAATCGTCTAAAATAGAATAGTAATTATGATTGTATGACGATTCACAGTTTAAAATTGGAAGTTTTTGAAAATAGACACAGTTTTGAGTGACAATACTTGATGAACGATTATATTATATTCTATATGTGACATCTACCAATCCGCACTGGGCCCGCGTGGTGGATATATACGCAAAATACGCGCTTTGACGTGGAGTTGCGGACACCAGCCCGTTATACAATACAATACAATACAATTATATTCTATACAGATTATAAATGATTGGGTAATATAATGATCAGAGTGAAATCAAAAAGTTGTATCGGTGAACGCAGAATATACTTGTAGTTACGCCAACACAAAAAAATCGAAAAAAATCTGTAGGAAGTAGATCTGATGGTTTAAATACTGGTTGTGAAGGGCGTAAAGATTTATACTAGGTATCAAGCTTTTACCCATAGGTACCATGAAAAACGGGAATTAGAGTCCTACAACAAAATTAAATTTTGGACATTCAGAGGTCGCCCAAAACTCTAGCTACATTAAGAGAAAGAATGCTTGATGGGGTCGGCAGTTGTCCCAAATTGAGATTTGAATATCCGAATTAATCAAAGTCAGAATAAAATAGACAGAAGTGTGGGTAACGGAGCGTTTTGCCAAAACAATAAATATGTATCATTCCCCAAGTCAAAATAAGCTGCGATTTCCCTATTATCACTCTACTGAACATGCGATTAATGACTTTATTTAAAACAGTAAGTTATGAAAAGAAATGCTGACGAAAATCATATAGTTACCAGTAGGCCTCGCCCGAACACACTGAATGAACGCAATGTAAATACAGATCATTTCATAATTAAAAGTAATATGTTTGGCACTTGATATTTAGTTACTTAGTTACGGCATGTTTCACCACAAAAACCAAAATTCTAAAGGAAATTTATGTTTTATTAAAAATCATCCGGAATTTTCCGTGCGTTCACGCTAAACTCACGGTTTTCCCATCATGTTGCTAGAAGCAGTTAACTTTTACGAGCACCAGATTTATCCTAACTGTCGTGAAATGTGGTGTCAACGACACAAATTAACGAAGGATTAATTTAGCTTTAAAATAATAAGGACTTACGAACTGTTTCTACGTAAGTGCCAACATTTAAGGTTGATTTACTTCACAGACGACGAAACTTTAGTATGTAATTTGATCTTATTTCGAGAATCCGTTCTATATGAGACCAGGGTAAAAAAACGTTTACTTAAAAAGTTTTAACTGGGTACATTACACCTAAATACGCCTAAGTGATTTTAAACTTTGTTCATTCATAAAGTATTTTAACCCGAAGTTTGTAAAAAATATTAAAGATTTTTTACGAAGTTAAAAACGTGTTGAAATGCACAAGTTTTGCTAAAGAAGTCTTACAATAGTAGCTTCGCAGGATCTCTTTACCATTATTAATTAGCACTAATACTTTATTAAAGCTTGATAAATATTTTTGGAAGATAATGGTGTCGATTCTGTTGTGCACAAACTAAACTTAATTTAGGCTATTGCTATCTTTTACTAAAAGGCAGTGCGAGAAAAGGACAGCTATAGCTATGAACTAAGTTAAAGATGTCAAACACCGTGTTTTTAGTCGACATGTTTTTACGTGCACCCTTCATTTGTATGGAAATATTAGTTCCAACTAAATTTGACAGCTCTAAATTACGTCCGTCTCTTTCTCGTTTTATTATAGAGAAAAAGATAGCAATAGCCTAAATTAAGTTTAGTTTGTGCACAACAGAATCGACACCATTTTCGTTTTAAGAAAGTTTTTTTTTCTGAAAAACCATACCTTTATAGTACCTATTTTAAAATGTGTTTTTAAGTCTAAAAAAATATAAAAAGCCAAAAACAAATACCAAATACATCAAACTATACTGCCCGTGAAAATCCATTTACCTCAAAATGTAAAGCTATTACCAGATCGATGGATATCACTCCTAAATTCATAGCCCAGACACATTACCATACACCAAGCAGCAGTTGAGCGTTTACTATAAAAGCTACCGATGGAAGCTCGTCTAGGGATCATCTATAGCAGCAAAACTGGCCAAGTGCGAGTCGGACTGGCACGAAGGCTTCCGTATCAACGTAGTATATTTAACACTACACAATACTAATAAAAACCCGTTTCTTTTAATTTTTTACTTTATTTTAGGCATTTCCTTTATTTATTCTTCATCCATAAATTTTGCATTATTTAATATTTCTTAAGAAAACATAGAAAAAAAATCATATAAAATAGTAGGTCACCGGTATCGGGAACAGACTCCATAACTTACTTTTAAACTTTATTTTATTGTTTTTTTTTTAATAATACACATTTTGTAAACATTTCAAGTTTATTTTTTCATTACGATACAAGGGACACTGCCTTGTGACAAACGGACGGACAGACCGCCGAGCATTAGTAATGGGATCCCAAATAGGGTACGGTACCCTAAAAAGAATAGATTTGAAATTCAATTGTCTACCGAAGCGAGGGCAACAAAAGAATCTGCGCATGTAATTACCGAGTGAACGAATGGCCAACAGAATGAAATGATGTCTGAAAAGTTCTAACATTCAAACTCTCGTTATAGTTCTCATTCAATTTTTGAGACATTTTTTACGTTGGTTTTAAAACTGTCTCGTAAACGTTTTGAATGTTCAGTTTGAGCTCAGATTGGTATCAGAGTGATTAATCAAAAGAGTAGAATAGCATTTCTAAAAGATCTTTTTTTTGGTTCAAAATAATAATGTTCATGTCTAGAAGAACCTCAGTTTTCTCTTTGGTTCCAAAAGTTTCCAACACCAACCATCGTCAATTTATTGGAAATTTGCCAAACTTTAAAAATGTGGACGACTTAAAAACCACTACAAAAGCTGTAGTTTCAGTATCACTTGAGCTGCAGCTGCAGCTGCTTGAGCTGCACTTGTTCATGTTGTGTTTTCAACATGAACAAAACAACTTTCTAACTTTTATACAAAACTTTTCTGAATGCTGCGATAAATAAGCCTTTGTTTTATTTAGGAGTTCCCTTACTAATGGAAATGCTTAGTATCACAAAGAGACATTCATTAGCCCATAAATCCGTAGCTGTACATCAGGACGAATCAGCAATTAAAGTTCAAGATTTAAAGAGTCTTCAAAACTATTCATCAGATCAGTATCACTGACAAATTATTGCTTTTAATTATTTGGCAGACGTCCCAAACTGATATCTTGTTCAGAGCCATCATTGACCCTGGACATTGCAGTAAATACTGGAAAGAATTTATAGTCTTCAAATTTATATCCTTCTTCATCTATCAGGTTAGGGGTCTAACCTTATGTCAGAGTTTTTATGCCGCCCATGGGCTTCTGACTTGGCTTCCAGATGCCATTGAGAAATATCTCTAATTTTGTTTCCTCACGATGTCCTCTTATACCGAAGCTAGTGATAACTATACAACACGCACATGAATCCGTAAAATCAGAGGTGCGTGCCTTAGGCTCGAACTCGTGACCTATGACTTGGCAGTGGGACGGTGACACCACTGCTAGTCTACACCCTACGTCACAGCCATTGACCTACTTGATACAGAACTGCCCTTTTCAAAGCCGGATAAATCATCATTTATCATCCCGAGATTATTTCGGATACACAAATGTTTAACATTACCAAATCTCTTTCAGCTATCGGACTATTGCCTTCAATTTCCTAAATCTCCTTATTTACATAACATTTAGTGAATCTATGAATATTTCATGAGAATATTAATAGCGGGGCATTATTTTACCTTAGGCAGCTAAAGTAACCTTTCTAGGAGATTTAGATAGGAAAATGCTTATTATTTTTCCTATTTATGATATGATTTACTTCCAAACTCAGGCCACAAAGTCGTTATCTTAGCCCATGTCACTGTCGCTGAAGTTGAGATATCCCAAAAACTTTTTCTCGAAACTAATATTCTTGATACATTATCCTATTTTGCTTATTTTTATTTTCCTTGTTTCAGATAACGTTTCGTGGATTCCGCAAATGTGTAAGAAAGTGAATACATGAATAGATGTGCTTTAAAAATGAGACCTCCAAATCTAAATGACAATGACGCTTCGCCGGTCTGACAGTTTGCCCACGCGACTCCGGTTGGCGCCTGTCCCCATAGACCCCGACAGCGGCCGACCGCTCGAAAAATTACACGATTCCTCCACCGTTCCGAATTTTAGTGCCACGCCGGCGCGCGAGGAAGTTATCGCCACTTGGAAATCTCTTCACACGGAAGTTAAGAAAATTAAAAATGGATTCGCACCCTCAAACGACCAAAAAAGTCGTGATGAAGCTAAAAACGATTCCGCTTCACAAAGTTTCGTCCCTACTCCTGCTTGCCATAGCAGTGATAGCCAAAAGAGAATTTCTTATGAAAACCGGCAAGTTCAAGTTGGATCTCGTGAAAGCAATCGTTGCACGTCATTCCTACTTGACACAGGCCAAACAGGCACAATTGAGTGTGGAAAGAACTCGGCACACCGACGGCGGTCTTTGCTGCAGCGTCTGTTGTCATGGAGGACTCCAGAATGTGACTGTAGTGAAAGATTTACACCAAAGTACCAGCCAGCTCCAAGAGTACGTCCTGAGGACTTGTTGTGCACATGTGGTGTTAGTGGCAATAGAGTTAAACTTCCGAGAAAGTGCAAAAAAAACCCGGAACGGGGTCGTTCCAAAAGTGTAGGATATGAAGCGGCGCGTGAAGTGGCTCAGTTTCGTCGGTTAGTGCAGTGTGTATGAAATAAAGTTTGTAAGGGATTGTCTACTGGTTGATTGGCGGTAGATAGGTTTTGTTTATGGTGTCTAAAGTGTTTTGGTGCGGTAGGTGTGCGAGTGCTGGCGCGACAGTGGGCGCTGAGACGGCGGCGGCGCTGCGGGCGCGTGCTGCTCTCACGCTCGCCCGCCGGTACTACCCTGAAGGCGGGTGGGGCTGGACCATTACCGTGGTGGGCACTATCGTACAAGTGCTGTCCCACGGTTTGCAGCTAGGCGGCGGCGCTGGGCCCATAGCTTGCACGGCCGCTATCAAGTACCACGTTTCGCCTTTGTATACACATGGTAAGTACTTATTTTAACTTTATTAGACTAAAATTAAGTCTGCCATTAATTATTAATAGTTGATTTTGAAACAAATGGGCCAACATTGTCATTGCAGCCGAGGCGAATTCACACCCGAGCCGAAGGTGAATGTTATGGAGCCGAGAACTGCAATGACAAATGTCCACGTGTATCAAACGACGTTTTTCAATACACTTAGGAAAAATTAACAATAGAACGAAAAGTACTTCTAATCAAACTATGAAAATCAAAGAAAAATTCCGCGTTGCTTGGACTTAGTTTATAGCAAAAATAAATAGAAAAAATACTGGTGTGAAATACACTGCATTCTGAACCTAATTATAGTGCGATAAGAGCAATTTTCGAGGAAGTGTATTGAAAATATTATAAAGCAGAGAGATTGATGTCTGTCAGTTATGGATACGAATGGGCGATACGTGATGACTGATACTACCAACAGACAGCTTCTCGATTTTACAATATTATGATCATATTTTTACCTTTCAAAGCTAAATTTAAAACGACTGTGTACATGTTTCTTGTCTACAAACGTAGGCTTGTCAAATTTGGCCCGTCGGAAAATGTTAACCAATCATCTTTAGATTTTTATGATAAGTTTGTTTTAAGGAAAATCACGTGATGTTTTTACAATTACCATAGATATATTTTTGCAGAATGAATAAATGTAGGTACTTACCTATGTTTTTACTTTAGATTCTTACACTTAGTGACTGATATTTTAAGCAGTTTTACTTAACCTCTTTTGGTAGAAACTGATCTACTTGTGTATGTTCTAAATAAATAACATTTATGACGTAAAAAAATCCGTAAAAGTAGATCTTCGTCACCTCGACACAAAAAGTTTTTAATGGCATTGTTTGAAATAAGGTAATACTTTCGGGTGTTTAGTCTGAACGGACCGCTGTCAATTCATTTTGGTCCGTTCAGACGTAGACAAAAAATGTTTACGTCCGAACGGACCGGTCAAAAAAAACAAATGAATAAACACTAATAAGTTTAAAGGGACAGGTAACCCTATTTATGACCTTAAACTTTTTAAAATACCTTTGTGCCTTATTCAATGCTGGCAATTAAAAACCTACCTTCTTAGACTGTTATTTTACTCAGAAATTGTTAATCGCGTGTGATGAATTTAATCGATAAATTAAATCTAATGCGACACTGATTAAGCATTCTGTAACTAAATCTATTGTTCGGAAAATATAATGTAATTAGGAACTCATGTTCAGTAGATATTGGATGATACCTAATTCAGACATAAATTTGAGGCTTTACTCAGGCGGACGATTTAAATTTATCCGAAAATCGAATAAAAAAAATACCAATCTACTTGTCTACCTCTATAATACTCATTTATGTGTACTACATACATAAGATTCCATAACAATTCAATAAATTACTATGTAAAAAAAGAAATTAATTAATTTCACCGTGTGTGACAATTTTTAATGTTTTATTACTTTTACGCTGTTAATGTTAGATACCTTGTAGTAGTAATGTAAGATCTTAGGTCTAAAACAATTTGTTTTTACGAGAACCTAGGGACTCTTTACACGAAAGATACGACACAAGAACAGCTACATACTACGTCTTCCAAATCGCCTCTTAAAACGAATATAAAATCGCTCTAACGTAAAAACGGAATCGCTCCGAACCGCGTTGAAAGATTAATGAAGTAACAGCTAATTTATCATGTACCGTTTCTTGATGGCCCTCACAAAAGTTCAGGCTCGTGACAGCCGCGTCCTCTTGATCCAACTGACATCGGATCAGGAGATACGCGTTCATTTGAAAGCCTTGTCAACTGAAAAATATGTTTTTATCACTTGTAACGATGAACATGAAAAACTGATTTTCCAAAGATCATTTCTGATCAATCTTTTTTTGTATTTTCTGTCCCACTGCTGGGCATGGCCTTTCTAACTCTCCCTGTATTTTGCATTCTTCTTCAATCTACTATTGCCATACTGTAATGTGTATGTCTTTTATGTTTTTTTATCTTTATTAAATCTTTGTTTACTTTTGTGATGTCAGTTAGTGGCAACCCTAGTTTTATTTTTAATTTATTGCTGGAGCTAGTTGTAGGTTGTATAGGTAAATCACATCGACCTAATTCGATTTTCTTTTTAATAATTTTCTAATTTTAAAATGTAAATTATCTGGAGTTGACAGGAGCCTGGTGGTTCAATGGGCAGTCTACGTTCAGAGCTGAGAGCAGAAACATCTCTGGAAAGCTTCATAAAAGTTTATTTAAAGGGCAGTTCTCCTTATTCTTGAGTTTTAAGTCGGCCTCTCTCCGTGCCGCACCCTCACCTAGAACACCTGGAAACCTTGATGCTTGAGCTGCACAAGCCTGATGAAGATTTGACGCTCCTCGGCCCTCCTCCACGGTCGGAAGACAGAAGTCCTCGGCCCTCCTCCTACGGCCTGAGGATTGACGGTCCTCGGCCGTCCACCACCGTCTGAAGACGGATGCCCTCGGCCCTTCTCTACGGCCTGAGAGTTGATGGTTCCTCGGTCCTCCTCCACAGTCTGAAGACGGACGTTCTTCAGTTATTTATTCCATTCTGCGTTCATCTTCAGTTTTTTTCCGCCAGCTTCACTGGCATTAGTGATTTGAGTAGCTCCAGTTTTAGTTTAGGATCTTTGTTAATAAATTCTTATAACTCGTCCCCTTGTCAATTTCTTTTAATAGTGCTCCCCTCCAGACTGAAAGTTAGGTAGGTGAGTGCTCAGAGTGACTTTACAGTTTTGTGGATCCTACCCAGGAAATTGTAACGTTACAATACCTACTTTTTTATATATTTTTTTATTTTTATTTATTAATTATATTTTTTATACACATCGTCATCGTTCTCCTGCCCTTATCCCAATTTATTTGAGGTCAGCGGAGTATGTCTTCTTCTCCCATACTTCTCTTTTACTCGTCATCTCATCAGACACCTTTTTTATCTACATATGTATGGAGTATTATTTTCTCTGGAACAAAGAAAGTGTAAGTAAAAATCGTGACATTCAAAGATTGAAATCTTTGAATGTCACGATTTTTACTTACACTTGTACTTGTTACTTTTCGACACAAACAGTTGGAAAGTATTTCAGTATTGTCACCAAGAGTAAGGTTTTTGTGCTGTTGAAGTAAACACATGCAATACTTATGCATGCAGGAAAGACCCGAGATATAGACACTATAGGGCATGATTTATGTAGCTCTGGTACTTTTCATTTATAAAGGGGTCTTTATTCAGGAAGTAAGCTACATTTCAAAGTCCTCAAAAGTTTGTTGAGTGAGAGCGGTGTTTCCCGTCTGAAATTAAATCTGTAAGGTCAAGGTCTCCTTTACACTTCAAAGGTAATTGTAAAGGTAATGTCTGGAATACTAAGTCACATAACGTCAAGCTTGTGATCAAATTAAACACCCACATTTCGCTAGTTATGTTTAAGTCCCGTGTAATAGAGGGCGAGCCTATTGCCATCAACTGGGCACGAATCCTGACTCCGTGGCTGCTACTTCCTATTGGAATTAAACCCAAAAATACTTTCTCTGACCAGGGAATCGGCCCCAGGACCTCGAGCTCACCAGATGCGACCACTTACCCAACAAGGCAGGAATATTTTAGATACGTCACAAGGATTTGAGTAGACATTCCTGATAATACTAGTTCTATTTTGACTTCTCCGCTCTCCTTGTCTTAGCTTTCCGCTCAGCATTTTCTTGTTTTGTAGAATTACGTGATTCACGGGAGGAGCTCGTGGCTAAATAATAACAGACGCTTGGGTCGATCTTTAGGTTAAGTCATGCTTGTCTTGGTTGGTCTGTGGATGGGTAACCACCTAATACATACCGAGTTTCCTCCGTGCCTCGGAAACCACGATACGCAATTAGTCCCGCCGGCTGTCATTTGTGGATCTTTGACAGTCGTTACAGGTACCTAGTCAATGACCCAAAAAAGTCTGACAACCACTATTACCCAGTACTAACTGGATTATGGAGGTCAAATAGGCAGTCGCTCCATGTAAAATACTGGTATTCAACTGATTTATTCTTGGTTCGTCCCACTGAGTTTCGGCCCACATAACAAAATTTAGGTTCGTCCCAATAAATATGCTTCCTTCGTCCCAAAACATTTTTTTTTATGGGCCAAACTTACTTTTTTGTACAATCAGCAAAGAAAGCTTACGTATTATTAAATAAAAAGTTTAAAAAAATACGGATTTTACCGCAATTGGACTTTTGCGCGCATGGATACTTGAGGTGACTGCACTTTTATTAAAGTTTTAAAGAAGGAGATGTTGGTGCCGCTAAAATCGTATTTTTAGTGAATACCCAACAATAAGTACTAAGTGGGAGAACTGAATTGTGAAGAATATGTTAGTCCCGCCGTTTACAATACTACATTATGGAATTTAGTATGTGAACTAAATTTTGAATTTGAACAGAAAGTATTAGGAGAACAGAATCAAGAAGATGTCGGTGCCGCTGAAATCTTCTTTTAGTGAAAACCCAACAATAAGTACTTGGAGAACAGAATCGTGAAGAAGATGTTAGTCCCGCTGTTTACAATACTACCACTCTACTACTGTACATTGTTTTAGTATTTACTGTTAGAATGAATACCACCTTGAATTGATGCAAGCCTAGTACTTTTGGTTAGGTATTCACCAAAAAGACTGTTCTGTTACAATTTGTCAGAATAGAATGGAATAATTTTATTTGTGTAAAAACATGGTACATTAAGGTCTTATAAATAGGGTTTGAACTTACCTGTTTCGCCATAGAATGGCATACAAATATTAGAACTTAACATAGAATTTTAATACGAAACATCAATTTGCTTAACTATTAATCTAACTAGGTAATAGAAATAACATTTACAATTTAGGATTCGTATCTATTCGAAATTTTAACAATAATAGATGCTTATACTCGTAATTAAAGAAAAAAACATATATCAATTTATAACATTTTGTAAAACTCAATTTATCGATCACTTTTTTTTCAAGAAATTATTTTACACTATAAAAAAATTTTCAGTAAGCCATTTGTATAATCTGGATTTGAAATAATTTAAAGGGAGTTCTCTTAATTCTTTGGGTATGTTGTTAAAAATTGTTATTGCAGTGAATAAACTATTTTTTGGCATAGTAGTGTGCTTTGATGTGAAGGTATTCTTATATATTATCCGAATGCAGGTCACATGCTATAAAAAAAATTGCGTGCTCTTTCACAAAAATACCAGCCTGCATTATGAAAAGACCTGTTAGGGTTAGTAGTTTTTTTTTTAAATAGTGGTCTACATGATGTTAATGGGCTGATACCGCAAATTGCTGTTAGGCATTTTTTTTGGACAATAAATGCTTCACTTACATTTGTGGAGTTCCCCCATAGGAGGAGTCCATACCTGAGTAAAGAGGATACATACCCGTGGTATGCAGTAAAAGCGACTGCTTCATTAGCGATACGTCTTGAACGTTTAAGAGCAAATACAAATTGGTTGAGTTTCTTGCAAACGTGTTCTAGGTATATGTAATTTCCAGTTACAATGCTGATCAAAAACGAGTCCAGGAAATTTGTTTTCATTAATTTCGCTAATTTGTTGTCCTTGACAACTAACTCTATATGTTTTTGGTTTTGAATTGTAATTTTGAAAATTTATATATTTAGTTTCACTTAGGTTTGCACAGAGATAATTATTGTCTAGCCATTTTACAACTTTATTACCTATTGTATTAAGGTTGTTTTCGTGATTTATGTCTGATTTATTGTCATTAGTAACAATTACAGAAATATCGTCAGCAAAAAGTATGCGCTGTTGTTGTAAAGCAGTGGGCAAATCATTTATATAAATAAGGGAAAGTAATGGGCCCAGTATGCTTCCTTGTGGTACACCTGTTTTGGTTTGTCTATATTTAGAACTGAACGATGTGGACTCATTATTGTCGTTCATTGAGCTTATTTCGACTCTTTGTTTACGGTAAGATAAGTAGCTAGTGATCCAGTCAATAACTGTCCCTCTGATTCCGTAGTTTTTGCATTTTTTTAGGAGCAAATCGTGGTTGACAAAATCGAAAGCTTTATTCATGTCAAAGAAGCTGACAGAAACTGGAGTCCGTTTATATAATTTTTCAATTACATTTTTTATTAGGGTAAATGCTGCTGACGTTGTCGATTTACCTCTTAAAAAGCCGTTTTGTTCTTCTTTTATAACTTGGATATTTTTCTAAATAATTTGTTAGTCTACGATGCATGACTTTCTCAAAGATTTAAGTACATAATAAGTTTGATAATAGTGTAATTAGACAACTCTTTTATATCACCTTTTTTAAAGAAGGGTTTCACAATCGATTGTTTAAGTTTTTCTGGAAAAAATCCGTGCCAGAATAAGAGATTTACCAAGTGTTAAATTATTGGGGATATAATGTTGGCACAGGATTTAAGAATGTGAGTTGCTATACCGTCAAATCCAACCGATTTAGTGTTGTTGATGGACATTACGATATTTTTTACTTCGTTCTCATAACATGGATTTAAAAACATAGTTTGAGCCATATTTGGTACATCTATTGTAGGTTCCTTATTTTATGAAGGCTTATTTTTGTTGTTATGGAATTCTTTGGCAACATTAATGAAAAAGTCATTGAAAGTTTCGGCAATTTCTAAAGGGTTGTCTATAAGGCTATTGTTGATTTTAATAGCTTCTATATTTGTTTTAGTTTGTTAGTTTTTATTTCAATGTTATTTATTTTTTAAACATGTAAGTGTAATTTGTCTACGTATTATTGGAACTATTTATTTTCTTAGTTATAAGTCTAATTACTATTATTTTTCATAGCAGGAAGGTTTATTTTTTGTGTATATTGTTTTAGTATTTACGATAAGTTAGAAAGAAAGAAATAATAAATCAGTCTTTTATTTTAAATCACAAAACTTCGGGACGAACGAAGAATAAATCATTCAACTGCATCCGGTTAGACTAGAAGCTGACCCCAAAACAGTTGGGAAAAGGCTAGGCAGATGATGATGTAGAATTACGTGATTGTTATAAGATAAGGAGCAATCTGTAACTTGTTTGTTTACTGACGACGATTATTACTGTTTACGATCTACGGGAATTGGTTATTGTTTCGCTTAGGTACGGACAATTAACGGGAACAATGGAGGTATTATAGGTTGAAGCTCAGCTTCGATCACTGTTATATTGGATATTATAACATAATTATAAAACTATTATTATACTGTATAGTCATGTATAGTCAACATCAAGCTGCATGAGCTTGATGTTGACTTATTTAGTAAATTATCAGCGGTTATTTTTGTTGTTGTTTGTTATTTTATTATTATTTTATTTTTTGTATGACCAGATGTATGAACGTGGACGAGGCAAAAGGAGTATATAAGGATCGTAGCAGGTGGCGTTCTGTGGTTTCTGTCTACCCCCTTGGGAAAAAGGCGTGAGCTTATGTGTGTGTTTCAGCAGCCTTGCCATTTTCAACCGACTTCCAAAAAATGGAGGTTCTCATTTCGACTGTATTTTTTTTAATCACCTTCAACGTACTTCACAACCCACAATTCACAGCTAGTAATAATGCTTCACCTTAATATACAACTGTAAAAAAATGAAACTCGTAAAAAATATAATCATATTCATTGAGCTAGGCAGGAACTTCCGTTAGTCTGAAGAAAGTATCACCTCAGAAAATTGAACCATTTTAAACGATTCATATTTAAATAATGGGTTCTAAAATGAAAGTGGTAAAAGCCGGGAATATATTGTTATATCCCGAGTACCAACGTCGTATACGTACCTTACAATTTGAAACTTTAGCTTCCTCGAGTTAAATTTTAAATTAACTGTGGGTCTAACACGAACGCGTGGAGTAAATATGTATTTAATCGCAACGTTAATTCAAACTATTTTAAATTTGAAGATACTGGTTTGCATGTACCTAAGAACCAAGGATTCTGTTCAGCTAACTAAATAACCCTACGCAAAAATTATTGCTGGAAAACCACTTTGGGGGGGGGGGGGGAATCCCGTTTTAGAAGGACTCAATGCAACGGACTCAAAACATTGTGCTAATGAGTGTATTGAATAGTACAGGGGTCATGAAGATATTTAAAGTAAGATACTACATACAAAACATGTGTTTTAAAAAAGGCTTCGTTAAGGGTGTATGGACACCCTATACCTACCTGGGTGCTTAATGTGTATTTTTTTAATGTATAGTACTCGTTCTCGCTTTGGCTTTTTGGTAGAACCACGACTAACAGCAAAGCTATAACATTTTAGATATTGTTTAGTTCCCAACGTAGGCACAATGATATTCTTCTATAAAAAAGGTGCACATCGTAGTGATCGATGAGTTTCACTTAGCCGATCATTTAAACCTTTTTCTTGACATTGTTGGCTGAAGGTATTTTTCACAACAAAAGACTATTTTTAAAATAATTCTGAAGATTGTATGGCTGTCTATAAGTAACACAAGTAAACGAATACCTAAAATTATTGAACTGGTGGTTTTCAACTCCTGTCATTGAGCGGACCGTTTTAAATTCATTAACTTGCTTAGTTTTCATGAAAATGTAAATAGGTCAACATGCAATTTCATAATTTTCAGTAACATGTCTTTTTACTTTCAATCGACAGGAAAAATATCACTCCACTTAAGTTTAAAGCAAGACTTGTTGGCATTCAGTTTTTAAACGACAATAGCTATCCATCTTTGTCGCCAACCACTGGCCTCATTTCGAATAAACTTTGTATTAACAATGTGCTATAAAAACCAGTGAAAAAAGTACAATTTTCTTGTCTCTGAAGCATAAAGCCCGACTTTTCTCGACGAACCGTGGCTTCCGTATCAATCTTTCCACTCTGACTCGAAGGAAATGCGATAAGTATACCGGTTACTGTTTCATTCGTTTTAATTATTCATTCATAAACTGGGACAGTGACTTATTCTTTGTAACATAACAAAATTACGCTTGTAATCCTCAAGGCTTAGGCAGAAGTGTAAATCTTTTAAGAACAGACACATTTCGCAGGTGATTATTAAAGCCCACTGTTATAAGGCGGAAAAATCCTTGAGGAGCTTGACGCTAAAAATAACAGGCGCTCGGGTCGATCTTCAAGTTAAGCCCCCCCTTGCCTAGTTTGGTCCATGGATGGATTACATACCGAGTTTCCTCCGTGCCTCGGAAAGCACGTTAAGCCGTTGGTCCCGGCTGTCCTTTGTAAATCTTTGACAGTCGTTACAGGTAGTCAGTGGCCCGAAAGTGTGACAACCAGTCTTACCACAGGTATGCCTAGTTGGTATTACCCAGTACTAACTAGGTTGTGGAGGTTAGATAGGCAGTCGGTCCATGTAAAATACTGGTATTCCGCTGCATTTGGTTAGACTGGAAGCCGACCCCACAACGTAATTGGGAAAAGGCTAGGCAGATGATGATGAACGGCAGAAAAGAGATATTCTAGAGATATTCTGATAATTGAGATATTCCTAGAAATAGAACAAAATACTACATGTTCAGCACTAGCAATAAATAGGCTTGTGTCCTGAAAAAATCTATTTAATCCGCCAGTTAGATTAGCAAAAAATATTTGACACGTATTTTTTCTTTTGTTACGTAAACCAAAATTGACGAAGATACGATGCTTATGAAATTCTGAATACGTCACGCCGTGCTATAATTTTTAGTGCGTTGTGACGTCACGAGCCCCCACTTCCGAGTTTTGATGCGTTTTATCGTTGTCAATTTTCATATCGAAACTAGCCTATTGCTGCAGTCAACGAATTTTTCTTTACTTAGTTACAAGTTTGATTTGTAAAGTATGACATACCAGACCTATTTATATTTTATCGTAATTATGTGTAAGAAAAGTCGGCGCTAACGTTACCTGTGTCTTTCTATTTAAAGCTCATCGGAGTGATTCAGGACCTTTGTAAAATGGAGCACTGTAGCTGAAACCAGGAAATAAGTATTCTGAAGGTTTATGTCAGAAGTTCTTGCTATTAAAGTGTTTTTATATGCTATCGTATTCAGTAACAGTTCAAACTTTGCATGAAGTTTTTATCCGCTCTGAAACAGGGGGGACTCTTCTAAACAATCCTTATAAGATATAATTCATCTTCTATTTCTTAATGTTTATCATTGATTATGTTGGGCTTTACTCGTTAGCTTCTACGATTCAACACCACCATCATACTCCTGTCACTATCCTAATTTATTTGGGCTTGGCGCAGCATGACACATGACATATTCTTCCGTAGTCTAATAACTCCGAAAATTGTTTTCAGGAAAACTTATTGAATAAAAAGAACAATATAGATAAAAGGAACGACAAGTACTTACTAACAACGGATTTTAGCTACGAATCTAAACACGATCACTACATCTAAACGGCGTTCAAAAGCTATCAGAGAAGAATAGAACAGAATATTCCATTGCAATTAAGTAAAATAAAAACACAAATACGCCCTATAAATATTTCATAAAACACGCTTTCATAAAAATACTTTTTTACCGACTTACCGACACCCAAAGGGCAATGGAGAGGGCTATGCTCGGAGTTTCCTTGCGCGATCGAATCAGAAATGAAGACATCCGCAAGAGAACCAAGGTTACCGACGTAGCCCAAAGAATTGCCAAACTTAAGTGGCAGGGCACATTGCTCGCAGAACGGATGGCCGATTTGGCCGAAAAGTTCTGGAGTGGCGACCGCGAACTGGAAGACGTTGCGTTGGAAGGCCTCCCACTAGGTGGACCGATGACCTGGTAAAGGTTGCGGGAATCCGCTGGATGCGAGTCGCACGGGACCGGTCAATGTGGCGACACTTGGGGAAGGCCTATGTCCAGCAGTGGACGTCTTTCGGCTGAAATGATGATGATGAATGATGACCGACTTCCAAATAGGAGGGGGATCACTGTTCGTGTGTATGAATTTTTTGATTATGCAATGTAACAATAACCAAAAGTTGCAGGTACGCACCTACAGCCTAAAAATATGTGGTTTTCAACTACGCTCGATAGAAAAAATGTGTACACGGTCGTATCCACACGAATGCCGACCAATGCCGACTGCTAACGATGATTTATAGATGTTAGCTATATCTTTATCATGTAACAAATGTAATTTGTACCCGCATTGTGTTTTAACACGGTTAGCCGCCCTCGAAATAATCGTATCACGTCATCATAATTGCGACCTTTGTCTGTCAAAAGGATTTTCATGTGAATTTTCTTAGGCAGCCCTACAGTCGTTAAATTTTTAGTGCGGATCTAAGTACTAAGTACGTATCTAAGTACTAAGGTTCGCGAGAAGTGGAAGGACTGGAGGGAGGCCTTTACCCAGAGTGGCACAGAGCAGCAGACCTCTATTATTCTTCATCTCATCAGACACCTCCATATGATATTACGAGTATGTATACCTAGTTTAAATTTAGTCATTGTATTGTATTGTATAACGGGCTGGTGTCCGCAACTCCACGTCAAAGCGCGTATTTTGCGTGCGGGTGGGAAACTATTCTATCCAAAATTTAGTTAATAAAAAAATAAAAAATAAATTTAATTAAGTCATGTTTTTGGCTTTTTAAATCGTAACAAAAGGAGGGGGGGTGTCATTGGTAGGACGTAGAGCTCAACTAAAATATATGAATAAGACCTTTATACCTGTGTTCACAAATAAAGATGATTTGATTTGTTTTTTGATTTGAGATTCAAATAAATAGGTAACTAAAAGAGAGTTAAAGAGTAAAGTAATGATATATGTAAAAAAAACAAACACTAAACTAGCTTGTAATAAACATAACCTTCCTTTTAGGCTTCGTTGCAACTGCAACGAAGCCTAAAAGGAAGGTTATGTTTATACCCACACAGAATAAAACCTTTTCCTGTTTTAACCCAACTGGGTTAAAACAGGAAAAGGTTTTATTCTGTTCTTCATTTTATTCTGTCCAATAACAAAAGAGTTCTCCTACCATGATGTATTAAAATCTGGAAGAAGAAACACATCTACAATGAACCACCTAGATTCTAGACTACCTACCTATTATAATACACAGACAATCCATTGTAGTATGCCTACCTGTGCAAATCCGACAACATTGTGACAGGCAGTCAATTATGTACTTAATTGTATATTGAATGGAACTGTAATTACGTCAACACCACTAACGCTACACATTAGGCTTATGTATACTGTTTATTTATTCAATTAAACTTCATGTACTGTAGTGTTATGTACATACACTATGTACTATGTAATATGTACATATTTAATACCATTAGGAATTCTCTACGAGTCGACCTTAAAATACTATCACTGTTAACTGAATCCAAATATATTGCACATGTGTCTGAACAAATAAATCAAAGTGCCCAATATCGACGCATTACCCTATTTGTTTCACGATATTAAGAACGTGATTCGAGTTTTTTTTACGCTTTCGAAACAAATAGTAGATCCCAGTAAATTCTGCGTTTATCTCTATATATTCCTCAATACTCGTATTGACAAAAGTACAGGCTTTTCTTTTATCACGTACTGGTCTAAACCAGCGGTTACAGCTTTCAATTTTCTTTTTTTATTCGAGACCGAAAACACTGCAATATTCGAAAAAATAATGTCAATTTGCGGAACCAAATAAAGCAAGTGGTTTCCACTGTTTGTGGTTTAGGATGTTCAGCTACGTGGATTTGGCAAGACCACAACTGATCGAATAATAAAGCAACGTACTATGAATGAACCGAACTCGAAATACAATACACTGTTCATTTTGCATTGTTCTTACATGATTAGGTCTTACTTTTTTAACCGACTTCCAAAAAGAGGAGGTTATCAAATCGTCTGTTTTTTTTTTTTGTTTGTATGTTCAGCGATATCTTCGCCAATTGTGAACCGATTTTGATGGTTATTTTTTTGTTTGGAAGAATATTATTTCGCGGTAGTCCCGTTTTAGTTTGGTGAAGATCTGATGCTGATCTTCGGAGATATACAAGGGAACTCTTTAATATTAGATGGCACATCTGTCGTGATTGCTTTAATAGCATCACGCCATGGTTTGATGTTATTGCAGCGTGTAATGATGTTGCTTAAACAATAAACATCCAAGCGATTGCAGCATTCACGACAGATTTGCTGTTTATTATTGAAGGGTTCCTTAAAAGGTATTCCTAAAAATGGAAAAAAAATTAAAACTTTTTTGTAAAAAATAAAACCGACTTCAAAAACACAAAAAAAGTGAAAAATAACTTTAGCTTCAGAAGTCGGTGGCGAAAAAAACTGAATCAAACAAACAAAAGTCACCGACTTCTGAAGCTAAAGTTATTTTTAACTTTATTTTGTGTTTATGTCACTTCTATTTACTAACAACGCCAAAGAAGATTTTCCACTAAGTAATATAAACAAAATGCACGGCTTAGCTGCTCTGTTATTCAGTAGGTACTTGTTCTATGATAATGCTATTTATGGCTCGTCATATTTTGCCCAGAGTAGCTCTTAGAACTTAATAGTAAAGAATCTTCGTAGTGTTTAGATGCGGCGAGAAATTCTCGAAAATCTTGGAGCTTTAAGATTTTTATTAAAAAGCCAAAGAGCTTTTACAGCAACAAAACAACAAATATGTCGTCGTGTCTACAGGGTAGAAGGGAAAAGGGGATAAATGGTTAGTAAGACCCACATTTCACCAATATACCAATGCACAGAAATAACTTCTATAAATAATATATTTTCAATCACATAGAATCCAAAATACTCGTAGAATGCTAATAATCAGAGCGATCTTGGCTCAACCTAACAGAAGCTACATAATTCATATTCAAAACATACAAACTACTTGATAAGTTCGACTCAAGTATTAATTCGTACATAGACTACTAACGAACAGTTGCCAAAAAACGTGTAGGTATATAAATACTTGTAGGTTGTAAGATTCTATCACGTACATTAGGCCATTTACCTCGAACCAGTCGTGCCAAAAAACTACTTGGCAATAATCGCTTTATAGCTAGAACTGTGATATTGACCGCCATTTTAGTACTTAATGCCCTGCACACAGCTTTGGCAATTGACATCTAAGCGAATGCATAGCAATAAGGCATGGTATTTTTGTAATAGCAACGACCGAAGCTCTGCATTCTGTAGCTTTGTACTGTAAATTACCAGTTTTTATTGGATAACGGCCGGTTAAATTATCTAGTACCAAAAATTCGAAGACATGTGACATCTACCAATCCGCACCGGGCCCGCAGGGTAGATTATAACCCATAAGCAAAATACGCCCTTTGACGTGGAGTTGCGGACACCAGCCCGTTATACAATACCAGTACCTCTTTCTATCAGGTTGTCCGGTAGACTCTGGACAAAGATATACCCAAATCTAACAAAGACCTAATACCAACCTATACCAAGACTAAAAATATTGTACACCTTATAGGTATGTTACAGCGGTCTTTTAGAATAATAATAAGAACAAATATTTCACCTGTGACAAACAATAAATGAATTTGAATTTGAATTTGAAATCTAGTCCTCCAGATCATCATCATCATCATCTGCCTTGTCATCCTCAAAATCTATTGAGGTCGGCTTCCAGTCTATCCAGATGCATCGAGATACATAGATTAGGTATAGTCTAAATATTAGCAGCTACGTGCTTTTGAAACCCGGACGCTAATCTCTAATGACGTGGACGTGAAGTGGACGTTATTCATATTAAGCTTGATTAATTAATTTTACGTGCAATAACTGTTAAGGAAATATAAACATAAACATCGCTGGACATTACACACAGCGCCATCTAGTGCCACACTAAGCAACGAGGCTTGTGTCGTGGACACCAGATAGTTGATATACTACATAGATACTTTTTGTTTGTAAATACATACTTATTATACATATAAACATCCATGACTCGGAAACAAATGTCCATGCTCATCACACAAACATTTGCTTCTACCGGGATTCGAACCCGGGACCCTAAGAACGTAAGGCAGCCTCAGTACCGCTGCGCCATTCGGGTCGTCATATGTCGTCAAATGTCTGCTTGCCATTCAACTGTATAAATTGCACGATAAACTAGATTAGACTAGGCTCTGGCTATGCTAACCGATGGTAACACAAATTACACTGAACCTGTTTGGTCTGAGAAAGACTTCAATCTATCCAGTAATCATATTTGTTCAGGAGCTTTTGTGTGGGTTAACCCTTACTGGGTTAGGTAAATCAACAATGGGCCTAAGCTTATGTTAGTAGCATTACTATTTTCCTCCACCATCTAGAAAGCGATTTTTTTCTGTCACGAGGCGAGATTAATTGAAAAGAGTTTTCAATGGACTCAATTCTAACCATTTTGTTTTTTTTCTTAGCCTGTCATGTATCCCACTGCTGGGCTAAGGCCAAAGGCAAACTATTTACTAATATTAAAATAAACATACCAAAATCATTGCAATCTGGCTTGTCCGAATCAATTTCTAAAGAGCCACCAAACTCTTGACATATAATTTCTAATGCTTTGAATCAGTCGGCCAGCACCATTAAAACTTTACAAAACTACCCGAACTGGTCATTCATTGGCTAATGTTCTATTCGTTCATAGAATGGAATGGACGTGCGTGGCCAGCATCGACCACTGTGTGCATGAGTCATTATCTCAGCATCGTTAGTGTTGGATAGAGGGATTTAGTCTATTACTTACTTGGTTGGGTACTCGTGACTTTGAGTAATGCTCGCGCTCTTTGTGTCAATTCTGTCGAGTAGCGGGGTCTATAATAGGTAATGTACATTTATTATAAGATTCGCAACGTCTCTGCAGACATGAACTGATGTGATGTCACGTCTATTACGTGTTACTAGGCTATAAAAGGTACCTACGGTAGGTTAACTACTATTTTCTGGGGTCAGGTACTTAGACCCCGCTAAAATTTTTCAACCGTGATGTACAGACGTGGCACAAAATTGTGACCAATAGAAACGATGAAGGACGTTTGCTCAGCTGTACCTAACATTTTTCCAATTGATTTACAATTCCATGAGCTACGTGGCTGCATTAGTGATCAATACTAAAGAGGGCAATGTAAAGCGTAGACTACACAGGTAGACGTAACGCAGACGTATAAAACGACAGGTTACTTATTTTCACAGCGTTACAAATCGCGTAATACGGTACACGATATGTCGCCCGATAACTTATAATATGTCTTCTCCCATTCCGCACAGCGCCAGCGTCGGTTCAGTGTAAATTGTACTACAGGATTTTGCATGAAAGCAGGTGGAAAATGGACAAACGTCCGCGTCACGAGTGTATGTCTTTTGTCCACGTCTAGTCCTCTATCCTCTGAATGAATTGCGTTCTCGAGAAAAGCAACGAGAAACTATTATTTGACCGATACAATAGAGGCATTTTATACAGTGTTATATCGTTATTATTGCTTGCATTTCAAAGGAAACGGCAGCCAAATTGCGGAAAATACTTTCGTTAACAATCTGAAGAATGTGGAAGGAAATATCTATTCCATCGCTCTAAAATAACATAACATCAAGCCTGGTATGCTCGAAGGGTTAGGCAAATGTGTACTTAATAGTACACCCACATTTCGCCAGTTATGTTTTAGTCCCTTGTAATAGGGGGCGAGCCTATTACCATCAACCGGGCACAAATCCTGATTCCGTGGCTGCTACCGAGATATTTCTGAAGGATAAGGTTTCCCAATAACCCTTTGCCCGACCTGGGAATCGCACCCAGGACCTCATCTTCAGCAGTTGCGCTTGCGACCACTAAACCAACGAGACGAGTTATTGCTTTAATGTTTAAAAAATACGTTTATTTAACAACATCAATACCCCCACAATGAATATAGTACGCTGTCAAAATGAGTGAACTTCCCTGTGTGAACTTGTGTGTTGCGCAATTACCCTACTTACTCGTAGGTGTCTTTTAATATTGTGGTGTTCTAAAATGGAGTCGACGATCTGTAACTCCCAGCGTGCATGCAAACGGCTTCATCTTAACATTATGAGTATTGAAAGTTAGATGTAGCCTAGCTTCACTTAGTCTTTAGTGTTAATATTTAGATTGACGACGGTTTTAAATAATGTAGATCAGTAAGTAGCGCGAACCTTAAATAGCAAAATTTAAAATTCAGATCGTAAATTGAAAATTTATTAGAATTACCTAGCTCTTGGGACTAATTCGTTACCTGCTTAACTGATATAAATAAGTTCATTTTAAGCTACGCTAAGGTTAAAGACCTACTCTTAAACCCACTTCTACTGATTCTTTAAAATATTATTGCTTTTGCGGCTTTAAGAAAAAAAAACACTTTGTTTTTCACCTTGATTAGATTATAATTACATTTTTACTAAGCTAATTTTAGTGTTTTTTTACTAATTTGATTATTATTTTTCTTATAGGTAATAGATTAATTTTACATTTGGTTAACAAACATAATATGTATTCTTCATTGACATTACTTGTAACTGTTACATATATTTTAGTTATAAGTAGTTTACTTAGAAGCACTAATTATACTATTGTATGGGAAACTAGCTGATGCTTCGCCCGCTTGACAAATTATATACTAAAACCTTCCTCTTGAATCACTCTATCTATTAAAAACCCGCATCAAAATCCGTTGCGTAATTTTAAAGATCTAAGCATACATAGAGACAGACAGACGTGGCGGGGGACTTTGTTTTATAATATGTAGTGATAGTGATGATAATACCACTGCGCCTAAATTACACTTTTTGTAGTACTTTTTAAAATAAATGATTATTGTGCTTCGACCGTTTTTTCTCCATCATTATACTAAGTACTATGCTGACCGTAAGGAGAAATACCTATTCTACACCTAGCTCTCCATAGAAAATCCCATCTCCAAAATTCATTTATTTTCTCTTTTTTTTTAGTAATGTCACAATTAATATGTATAATATCTTTATTCCAAGCGTTGTTTTATGAGACAAAATAAAGAAACAATGAATTGTTTGTCAAATAATACTTTATTAAATAAAAGTTAATCGGATAATTATTTTGCTAAGTGAAATATTTGGTAAACTTGTTGTTGTACAATGATGAAATTACAAATAATGTTTTTGCCAATCGTTGCTTGTCAAGTAAAAGTTTTTGAAAAAATTTTTGGTGAACTGACCGGTCACGTTTAGCAGCATGAATTTCCGATCGCCGCGCGTTATTCCATTTTCTCAGTAGGTCGAAAGAAACCATATCATAGAGAATAATAATTATCATGAAACATATGGGCAAACTCGTCGAACAGCACTGCCTAATATTCGTGGGCAATTTTGTACCGACTGAAATTTAATTCTACACTAATAGTTGTAAAGTTTTCTTAACATCTAAATAAAAGGGAATCCAAACTTACAGTATGTTATTTATTATAGTTTTCAGGCATTACTGCATGACCTGATGAGGTTATATGATAAGGAAGACTGTCGCACCATTTAATGAAAATATCCTTTGATGTTACGATATTCTATGCATTCGATTTATTAAACATTCCAATTTCGTGAATTTTCGATTATTGAGACATTCCATTTAACGTGTTCAGTAAAGGTAACTTAAGTTATAAAACTTAAAAATAAATTTTTTGAACGGATAGGTATCTTCTTCACTATATCTAAAAAATAAAATTTTGTAGGAACAAATTCAGTATAAGCCTCCAAAAATTGCTGTTTTGCACAAATTTTACCTCAACTTTGGCCGTTCATAATGTACCCATAAATTGTAAAAGTAAAGAAAATATCCTGATAGAAGCCTTGCAGATGTAGTGGAGATTCTAAATAACAAATATTTATTTCACGAAATTGTAAGACTTATTCAAAAACACGTATTTCCTGGAACAAGTTTTATAAATTTTCGAACACAATTTTTCGTTCAATGTCCTCGCGTTAGTCCGTATGAGGTGCGCGGGTGACGAGTAGTGCGGGGTCGGGGCTAGGTAAGACAAGGCAGTTGAAAAAATATCGCCGCGATGGCTCTGGATGAAACAACACGCTTTTCGACCATGCTCGCGTTGACGATAGACGCGCCGGGAAGGGCCCTCTTAAGTCCCCCTATGTACCACTTTTGTACATGAAGTTTAAATAAATAAATAATAAATCGACACTCCATTGGCATTACTTTTGCACCCCGAAGGTATAAGCTCCGATGACAAAGCTCGTTATTTTTATATGATGTTGTTATCCTCAAATTGTTTTAATAGAATATGCTCTGAAGTCTGAACTGTTTAGTTGCACATCAACCTGCCCAATCGACCTTGAACCTAATGCTTTAGCGATAAAGTTGACAATCTATTATTATAGAAACAGACTGTAGTAGCTTAAATAGATAGTGTTTTATTGTGTAATTTGTAGTGTCAATGAAACAATAGCCTAGAGCTAAATAGATAACGCAGGATCGGACGAATAATACATTTGGTTCAACAGATAGGAATAACATAAATAAACCACCACCACCACCCAGACCCCCCGCTCACCAGACTGCTGAAACAATAATAATGATTATATAGATACTTTCAACGTGAACTGTAAATAACCGACCAGGTCGAGAAAAAAACTGATATTTTAATAAAACTAGCTGTTGCCCGCGGCTTCGCCCGCGTGATGTTCGGTAGCTGTCTCACGGGATCATATTAAAGGGATAAATAGTATCCTACATGTTAATCCAGGTTATAAACTATCTATAGGCCAAATTTCATAATCATCACAATTATAATCATCACAATCATCATCATTATCACAATCACCATCACTATCACAATCGCCATCATTATCACCATCATTATCACTGTCACTATCACTATCACAATCACCATCATCGTTATCACAATCATTATCATCGTAATCACATTATCGTCATCACAATCATCATCATCATTATCACAATCATCATCATCGTAATCACAATCATTATCATCGTAATCACAATCATTATCATCGTAATCACAATCATAATCATCATTATCATTATCACAATCATCATCATCGTTATCACAATCATCACAATAAATCAACCATAACCCGTATAGAAGTCGAATCCGGCATCTTCTGGATCTCAAAATAAATGCCATATTCGTAATCAGCACCCCTGATAATCTCGGAATTGGCACCCATATTGATTTTTAGACATTTCAACCCCATCGCATCCCAACAGAGGATAATATTTAAGGTCCACCACATTAAATCTTAAAATCTTTGTTTTTCTAATACACCCGATGACCCGACCCGATACACCATACAAACAATAATTATTTTGATTTTCAGACTTTGTCACCCCATTTCTTCCTCTTAGGGGTTGAATTCTGAAAAAACCTGAAACCCGTTTCTACTCATTTATCAGTAGAAGTACTCCTGTGAAGTTTCTAATAAAATAGTCATACTATTTATTCTGTTTCACTCCGTCAGTCAGTTAGTTTCTTCTTATGGATATTTAAGAAGATTTGAATACAAAATTTAGCGAATGAACAACTTCAACACAAAACTTCATCCCCTTTCACCCCCTTGTGAGTTGAAATGAAAAAAAACACAACAACAATGTACGTTGTGTTAGTTTCCAACCGTAAGCCGAAATATTAATGATTTTAACTTAAAAAATAAAGAACTTTAATTAAAAACAAAATGTCATCCCCCTTTTCACCCCCTTAAGGATTGGAATTCTAACAACACCGTTGCTTTACCTTCCAACCATACGCCTAGATAATAAATTTTATGATTTTTACTTCGAAAATTAAGGACTACACAACATCATCCCCCTTTTTAAACCCTTTGAGGGTAGAATTATCAAAAACACTAAGACACGTATAAATTAATTTTTAATTGTCAGCCTAAACCCAAAATTTGAACATCCTAACATGTTTAAAAGAATCTTATTTATTTCAAAAACAAATCTTTACGTACATCAAAACACGATTAGCATTCGTTTTTCTTGAATACACTGAACACAAAAGCAAGTCTGAATCTTGAATGGCATCTAGGCCACGTAGGTATTTAGGAACATATTACAGGCCTAGGCTTTTTGAATGACAAAAGCTTTATATCTGCGGATATTATCCTCTATACAAAATATTGTTTCGTTATAACTTCAGCATTATCTCTCTGTTGATTTATAACGGACATAACAAAACTTTCCTTCAATAATGGCTGAACGGGAAAGTTTAAAACAATGATTTTGCAACATTACGATGATCGATGGGTTTCCAATGGAACTTTTGACTTGTGGACGCTTCTATCTTATATCTTTGAGTCTTGGAAGACTGTTACTTAATCTTGATCAGTGATGAATGCCAGTGGCCTTTGAACTTTGAAAAATTGAGAAATCCAGCAAATGAATTAAAAGTAATATTTGTGTCTTTTTAGATTAAAAGGCAAAGTTAAACCATTTGTTTAAATTAGGCCAATAAAACACACTTTTGAACGTCAAACTTTAGAACAAAGGAAATAGAATTATTCTAATTGCCATTTAAAATGACAAATTCAGGGTTTATCTACCTATAACAACATTGTTTTTGGTTAGTGTTGAACCTGGTTAAAATATCTTACTACTATTATAAATGCGACAGTTTGAGAGGACGTATGGATGTTTGTTCCTCTTTCCAATTTCGTCTTGACAACTTATCGAACACCACGCCGGCGAAGCCGCGGCTATAAACGAGTCCAAACACTGTTCTAAGCTTTCACGGTTTAAAACTAAATTTAGTAAACAAACCAACCACCAATCACAACCACCACTTAGCTCAAAACAAATAATAATCACGGAACATATCCCGACCTAAGTGACAATAGATAAGTTTAAACTAGTCCATATTTATTTTTGGAATCAAATCTCATGACAACCTATATTTTCGGCTACTATTATGGGCTACAAATGAAACCAACGTTTATTTGCGTAACAGATGCCGTGCAGCCAACCGTGTTTGCTAACAACATACGACTTATCACTAATCGCCATACTAAGCATGACTGTGATCATGACAGTGTTCCTATAGGTATTTCCGTTAATTATTGTTATAGCCTAGCTTTCTTTAGAGTCTCCCAGAGTGTAGACAAAATCACATTGTGTCAGCGTTAACCGAAGATGGAACCGTTAATTAGTAGAAAAGTCGAAAATGTTTGGTGACATAAACCAAAAAGCTTATGTCAAGTGATTTACACTTCAACCAATTTATACCTGTACAGACGGAAAACACAGAACAAAAATAAATATTTGACATATCGATGCAAATTTTGTTGACAATCAACGCCACCTTGAACTGCACACTTAAAGTGATCATAATAATGGCCACCAGGGTTACTTTTCACCCCAGGGCTAACTTGACAGGTACTATGGTAACAATATTATGGTTTTCGCCTAAAAAATATCACAACGGTCAGAACCAGGGCTTAAAAAATATATTATCACCTGCACCAAAGGTGTGTCCAAAATTTCAGCTCAATCGGTTGGGGGGAACTGGTTTGAAATTCATTTGCAGGATTTGACCAATACATACTAACAAACTAATAAGAAACTAACACGGCAAAATAAATAAAAGCTTTAAAAACAGCCTTGGTTGGTGCGATTGGGCCAAACTATTTAAAAGCAATAGGTTTGTCAACTGCAAAAATATAAGTAGTCCGTCAGTTAGATTCCACAAGAATGGTGCAATAGTTCGCTAGTGCCCATCTTCAAAAATAAAGGTGATGTGCAGGACTGCAACAACTATCGGGAGATAAAGCTCATGCCACATAGTATGAAAGTATGGGAGAATGTGATAGAGAAAAGAATAAGAGAGGAGAGTAAGATCACCCAAAATCAGTTTGGGTTTATGCCAGGTCGAGGAACAATGGACGCCATTTTTGCACTCCGCCAATTGTGCGAGAAGTACAGACGTGCACACAAAAACTTGCACATGGTGTTCATTGATCTGAGAAAGCGTATGATAGCCCACCTCGTGATGTGTGTTGTGGTGGGCTTTGAAAGAGAAAGGTATACCTGGGAAGTATTTAGAGTTAATTCGTGCTATGTACAGTCAATCTTGTACCTACGTCCGGTCAGCTGCTGGCAATACCGATGAGTTCAGTGTGGCTGTAGGCTTGCATCAAGGGTCGGCTTTAAGTCCTTACCTCTTCTTGTTGATCATGGACGCTTTAACGTCGGACATCCAGGAAGAGGCACCCTGGTGCATGCTATTTGCCGACGACATTGTTCTTGTCGGGGAAGATGGACCTGAGATCCAGAGCAGATTGGAGAAATGGCAACAGAAACTGGAGAATGTTGGCTTGAAAATCAGCAGAAGTAAAACTGAATACATGTTCTGCGATTTCGGCTTTCTCTCCAGTTCTGGAGCCATAGCGTAAGATGGCGCACCACAGAATTAACACGGGATGGATGAAATGGCGGCAGGTCACGGGAAGTTAAGGGGAAGATTTATAAAACAATGGTTAGACCTGCTGTCTTGTATGAATCAGAATGTTGGGCCACAAAAGGGATGAATGAAAGGCATTTGCATGTCGCGGAGATGAGGATGCTAAGGGGGATGTTTGGTGTTACGCGAATGGATAAAGTAAGAAATGAGTATATAAGAGGAAGTCTGAAAGTGGCGCCGGTGACTGAAAAGTTGTGTGGTCATCGGTTGTCGTGGTATGGACAAGTAGTGCGGAGGGGTGAGGAAAATGTCGTAAGGAAAGTTATGAGTATGAATGTGGATGGGTATAAGATAAAAAAAAAAATGGGATAAGGGCAAGAGAATGATAATAAGTCCGTCAGTTAGATTATAAAAAAATATTTGACCCATATTGTTTATTTTGTTACGTAAACCAAAATTGACGAAGATACGGCTGTTTTAGACCCTTTTAAAATTATTAACACGTCACGCCGTGGTATAATAATTGTTAGTGCGTTCTGACGTCACGAGCCCCCACTCCCGAGTTTTGATGCGTTTTATGATTGCCAATATTCATTGATTTACAAAAACAAAAAATGGGTGTCCATTATTTTCCAATACTCTAACTGACGGACTAAATAGATTTGCAATTTATTGATGGTTGAAACTAACCTATTATAATATTGAACTTTTACTTTTGGTCAACAAACAATATTGACCCAGTGCCTTACGGGGCTTTTCTTCTTCATCTTCAAGTCGTTTAATAAAGCCCAAGGTTTGTAGCCTCCAGTATAGAATATGACCGGATTTTCCTCATAAGAGCTCCCGGAATTTGATGAGATCTACGGCTTGTGGGCCTGCTGTTACGGCGGAATCCTACAATTTGGTTCCTTCCTGTAATATGAGAGTAAGGGATGTAATGTAATACATTGCAAGCGAAGGTCGTGGGTGGATGCTTTGGCAATATTTTTTGTTATATTCTCATAACATAATGAAACAAAACGTTTAAGTATCTGTTGTATAATGCACATTACAATTTAATTCAAAATTATTCAACATGTAGCCGAAAAGCCGAAAGCCGTTCTAATACTCATTTAATCATAATAAAGAAAAAAAAATCTATTATAGCCTAGCCAAGGGTAATTTAGGAATACAATAGAAATAAATAATCTTTAATTGCGGTAAATATGGTCCATTGAGGTGTTTGTGCTTAGGCCCTAACTACGCAGTAAATATTAATGCTGGAAATCGACTTTCTTGGGTGTGAGATAAATAGGTTCCTCATATTCCGCTTACTAAAATTCAGCATGCAAATTTTGAACCGTCATATTAGTAACTTTGTTATCAGGCATCCGATCAGATACAAGCTATCTGAGCGTTAGTGTACATAGTTGGAACGGATGAGTAATTTAAATATTTTATTACCGAGATGTCAAAAATATGTAAGCTTCATGATATTTATAATTGTTAAATAATGCCAATAAACTTAAATCTCTAGCTAGAGGAAACAAATTTTATGATTCATCTATTTAAAAATAGCATATAATGTCTGGTTTGTGCTAGAATTGAACAAACAAATAGTACCTACTTTAAATAATTCGATTTTCGACTCAATGTTTTTAATACATGTGTACAATGCCCATTATTTTTAGGTAATGGCAATAACAAAAAGCGTTACTTATTTATGTGTTAAATGATTTCGTGCGTATTCTTACCAATGTAAATATTATTAGTTTAAGAATAAATCGCTTAAATATTACTGAATTTCATAGGTACTTACAGTCTCGTTTTCTCTTTGTTTAATTACAGATAGTCTAGTGCCTAGAGTATGACCACTTTAAGTGTACAGTTCAAGGTGGCGCTGCTTGTCAAGAAAATTTGGATCGAAATGTCAAACTTGGTACATTTAATTTAATTCTATGTTTTCCCGCCTGCACAGAGAAGTTGTTTGAAGTATAGAAGTCAAAATAAATCATACTGGTGCAAGCTTTTTTCACAAATTAAAATACAGCATCACTGGCCTAAGTTAGCCAAAAAATTCAATGATGCCGTTAAAGTTTACTTTTTTTTTTCTGTTTTCAATTTTTATTTATCGGTAAAAACTGCCAGCCATTAGAACAAAATTGTAATGTAACCTAAACTCTTTTAAAACAGATTGTGAACAAATTCAATGGAGTTTGAAATTAGAAGCAAATTTTTAGGAGGTCATCGCCGAAGGGGCTTTGGAAAAAAAAGAATGAAAATTATGTCATTTACTTTGTTTTGAATTATTATTACTATAGTATTTATGAATCCTTTAGATAAAATAGGTCTTCTTTATCGTGTGGTTAGTGCCTATCCTGATGTCAGAGTTTTTAGCCAAGCCAGAGGCCTATGAGCGGCAGCCCATGGGCCTCTGACTTGGCTTTTACATGCCGTCAAGAAACATCTCTTAGGCATGCTGGTTTCCTCACGATGTTTTCCTTCACCAAAGCAAGTGTTAATTGAATAGGTATTGTACAAACTGTAATTTTGTAATGAAAATTAAACCTTAATTTAAACCCTACTCCCGAATATAAACTCGACAGTGTTATGTAAACTTTAACGCTAGACAAGAAAGTTAAAATATTTACACCATCAATCAATTACTACTGAAAATAGGTCAAAGTGAGCACCTGAAACGGGCTAAACATTCCATAAATAAAATAATATTTTAGAAGTTTATTCTAACAATAAGGTGGCGCTGCTTGTCAAGAAAATTTGGATCGAAATGTCAAACTTGGTACATTTAATTTAATTCTATGTTTTCCCGCCTGCACAGAGAAGTTGTTTGAAGTATAGAAGTCAAAATAAATCATACTGGTGCAAGCTTTTTTCACAAATTAAAATACAGCATCACTGGCCTATGTTAGCCAAAAAATTCAATGATGCCGTTAAAGTTTACTTTTTTTTTTCTTTTTTCAATTTTTATTTATCGGTAAAAACTGCCAGCCATTAGAACAAAATTGTAATGTAACCTAAACTCTTTTAAAACAGATTGTGAACAAATTCAATGGAGTTTGAAATTAGAAGCAAATTTTTAGGAGGTCATCGCCGAAGGGGCTTTGGAAAAAAAAGAATGAAAATTATGTCATTTACTTTGTTTTGAATTATTATTACTATAGTATTTATGAATCCTTTAGATAAAATAGGTCTTCTTTATCGTGTGGTTAGTGCCTATCCTGATGTCAGAGTTTTTAGCCAAGCCAGAGGCCTATGAGCGGCAGCCCATGGGCCTCTGACTTGGCTTTTACATGCCGTCAAGAAACATCTCTTAGGCATGCTGGTTTCCTCACGATGTTTTCCTTCACCAAAGCAAGTGTTAATTGAATAGGTATTGTCCAAAATGTAATTTTGTAATGAAAATTAAACCTTAATTTAAACCCTACTCCCGAATATAAACTCGACAGTGTTATGTAAACTTTAACGCTAGACAAGAAAGTTAAAATATTTACACCATCAATCAATTACTACTGAAAATAGGTCAAAGTGAGCACCTGAAACGGGCTAAACATTCCATAAATAAAATAATATTTTAGAAGTTTATTCTAACAATAATTTCACGAAATAGAACACTGTATAAAAGTTTATTTTACTCAGAGTGGATCTGGGAACAAAGAGTTACTTATTTTAAATAATTAAATTAGGTATACGACTTTCGTTAGGGAAACGGTACTTAGCGAATAATTATTTAATTAATTATGAGCATCTATCAGCATAATAAGCATTAAGTAACTTATGCTTACTACCTAGAGTTGTTATCGGTAAAATGACTTTAATTAATTTTAACGAGTCTTGAAAGGCCAATTTCGGATTATTAATTAATGAAATAATTATTTTAATTACGACGAGGAAATTGTAATTAAAACGTAAAGTGATAATGTTTTAAAGTTTTCTGTAATAAATTAAATGATACAAGAGAAAATTACAGCTGTATTAAGCTTACTGTTATTCATTGGCGAATTCCACACTAGCATTATATTGTTACGAGCTGGGTATGGGATAAATTAATTACTACCGATTAAACAATTGAATTACTTTGTTAAACACAAAACACTTAAAACTCAATTACAAATACACTACTGATCACTATTCGCTTAGATATCGCACTTCTAGTTCGCTTCGTTGTGTAGCCAAAATTAGACTGCCTGCTCCCGCAAACACGTCGACTATTTATATGGCGACCGAATTTTCGAGAAAAATCCACGACTTCCTCGAATCTTGGAGACAATTCCATTGTGGGTCATTGTCCTTTAGAAGGTACTTTATGCCCTCGGCGTACGGTCGAAATTACAATGACAATGCCTGATGTTCTTTTATAGGTAGTTTGCGAATTTGTACCTACATCATTCGATCGAGACTCGTTCTACCTACTTGTAGGTACCTACTACCGTAATTTTAGGTACGGGTATGACGTAACAATATTGTAGATACTAAAACAAAATGTAGGCAACTAAAGGAAACCAAGTGCCTACATCAACGACTTTTATGTCCCAATATTTTCCTAAACAATTTTCGTTAACAATTTTAGAATTATCTTCTCTTTCTCTATATTCTTTTTCTATATCCGCTTTACATTATTTCTTATTTTGCGGACATTTTCCTTCTTTAATTTATTATGTTTGTTCATGACACCTTCTCTGGGGGCCTATTCTGCTATTACAAAAGTGTCACAATGATTTTATAATTGTTGAACGATGCCATTGTTATTTTGTTAAAAGTTCGTAATCTGCTAACTTCATAATGGTCGATCATTGGTCGGTCAATGGTGTCTTATTAGAATTGTGTTACAATGACATTGTTGTATTGCCATTATTATTAAACCTGTAAATGGAAATGATTTTCGAAAAACTAGAATTAAATTTGAACATCTAATCATGACAGATTTCATTTATATATATTTTTACATATTATTTATTAGTGTTCTATGCAATCTGAAGTAGTAAGAAGTTCGTAAATAGCAAAAAACATTAAGTTATGTGTAACGCGGATTATTGTGAAATAATATTTTATCTGTTTAGCTGTCAAAGTCAAATGTGACATTACTGCTTACTGACGTGTTATCTGTTTTATTTTTAGCGGCTGGTGTTTTGATTTATTTTCATTTATGTGTTTTAAATTATCTTTAGGTAATATATAAGCTTATATTTATTGCAATACAAAATGGTGCTAATTGAGCAAATTTCGGCTGGTTCTGTCAAAATTTTTGCAGATTACCGCGTAAGTCAGACATACATTTGTCATTGTGTACGAGATTACCATTCTATGCTATTTCTTTCAATGGAGTGTCAATGGTTAATCATTGGAAAGCCATAAAGACGCCATTATATAGTAGATTACCAAACTTGTCAAAATCAACAATTATGAAATCAATGATAGATCATTGTGACACTATTGTAATAGCAGACTAGGCCCCCTTGTTGCACCCTACTGATAGATCTATGTTGCCGACCCGCATCTCTGCACTTCGTTCTACTTTTCAAGTTAAACACGTTTCTTTTTTTATCTTTGGTGAAGATTCTACGTTCACAAAAAGTAACTTGGGTAAACTGAACCAGTTTACAGCAACATCTTCTTTGTGATCTAAATTTGTACAACTTACATGGAGATTTAGCAATTTTTAATTGACTTTTCGAGCCATACAAACCTGCTATATCATTTTGGGTATGAAACTATCGCTTCATCATTTGACTATTTAATAACATCGAACTGCGATCGCCAATTCGGCTGTCAAACATAGCAGTTACGATATTATCCCACAAGATTAATTGATTGTTCATTGTAGCTACAGAGATCAACGTCCAGCACTAACACACACACATACACATTTATGAACATACGACATTAATGTTAAAATATTTTTGAATCTCAAACTTCAGCTATCATTTATCTGCCTAGCCTTTTTCCAACTATGTTGGGGTCGGCTTGTAGTCTAACCGGTGCAGCTGAGTACCAGTATTTTACATGGAGCGACTGCCTATCTGACCTCCACAACCCAGTAAGTACTGGGTACTACGATACCCCTTGGCGAGACTAGTTGGCAGACTTTCGGGCACCTGACTATTTCTAACGACTGCCAAAGATCTACAATTGACAACCGAGACCTATGGTTTCTGAGGCACGGAGGAAATTCGGTATCTAATGGGTAATCCTCGGACCAACTCAACCCCAAATTTGCGAACATACGACATTAATGTAAACTGTTTTTGAATTTTTATCGACGTGTCAGCTTTGTATTTTGTGAAATGCATAATGATAACACGCGATACAACTAGTTTCGAATGAGAGAGATAGGTAAATAACATGCAACTGCAGTTGTCGATCGAATAACAGTGTATTTATGTGGTCACATGTGTTTTGAATTACAATAATGTTCTAATAAAATCTAAAGCAGGCCATGCTGATAGCTTTCAATATTATTAACGTGTTAAACGAACTAGCAAGCGAATGCAAGTGAATTTAGATTTTTATTGTAAATTGCTTCAATATTGTGATTTGGTACCTAAATGAGTTATCTTATTTCACAATAATATTATGATAGTTCAATAGGTATTTCTATCTATAATATTTTTTTTTCAGAATATTTCTAGTGAGCTTTGAGCAATGTTATTTTGCGCCGTTGTCGACCTACGCAGGTATTGTAGATACCACGACACATGTCATGCTAAGTGACAATCAACTTGCAAATCCACGATACATTGCGAATCAAAGACGAGGTATTAGGTATTCGTAGATATGTACGAGACATTTTGGCACTGTTATTGCCACCAGACGAGGCTTTACCTAAAATAAATGAAGAAAAATAACTATTAGGCACAAAAAGTTAAATTCAAATATATGTTCTTTACACATAATATCACACCTGTAATCCCCGAACGGTTAGGCAGAGGTAAATCAAATCCGACGTAGCCCGAAGAATTGCCAAACTTAAGTGGCAGTGGGCAGGGCACATTGCTCGCAGAACGGATGGCCGATGGGGCCGAAAAGTTCTGGAGTGGCGACCACGAACTCCGGTAGACGTTGCGTTGGAAGGCCTCCCACTAAGTGGAGCGATGACCTGGTGAAGGTTGCGGGAATCCGCTGGATGCGAGTCGCACGGGACCGGTCTATGTGGCGACACTAGGGGGAGGCCTATGTCCAGCAGTGGACGTCTTTCGGATGAAATGATGAAATCAAATAATACACCCATATTGCGCCAGTTATGTTAAAGTCCCATGTAATAGGGTGCGAGCCTATTGCCATCAACCGGGCTCAAATCCAGACTCCGTGTCTGCTTTTGCAAAATTCCTGATTTCCAATAACACTTTGCCCGATCTGAAAATGGAACCCAGCATCTTATGCTTCAGCAGTCTCGCTTGTGGTCACTATACCAATTCGGCAGTCATGCTTATTATGCTCTTGGTGTAGACCGCAACATACATCTAATAGGAGTAGTCCTATTAGAAGTATTTTACGTGCTGCCCATTCATTGTATAATATTTAGCTGCTTCCCTTGTTGTGATTGTCACTGCTAAGTGCTACCACAAGTATGTTTTTCTGAACTTTCGTGTCGTCGATCATACTAACTATAAACTCCAAGAAATAGAAGTCTGTAAATTAATTCAAGGCTGAACTGTATTTACTTTAGGTTAATGGAGCTTTATAAAAACAAACAACTCGCAAAGCGATTAAATGGCTGAAACGCTACATTTGAGCCTCGCGAAGTAAATTTATTTAATGATACCTTTCTCTCGTGTTACCCTTCATTATTGAGACATATAAAGAAAACTGGGAAAAGGAGCAACACATTATAAAACATATGGAAACGGGTATTCATCGCGAATTTTACCTTTAATATAAGCCCGACGTTTCAACCGGATTGCATCAGCCGTAGTTGCGGGAAGACAAATAAAAGAGAGTAAGAAAGTTTTTTCTGATCGTGAAAGTTTAAAAAAGACAAAAAGAGCAACAAACAAAAAAAAACGTACCTTACTATTGTGAACTTTTGTAATTATGACATCGACATTTCTATAGATCATTTATGGAAGTAATAATTGAAAACATTTATTTATGAGTACATTGCCTACTGTTGCCCTTATGTTTACGTGCAAATCCACCGATAAGTCTCATGAATTCGGATTTATTCCGCGGACCGTTGACGAGTGAAATAACTATAACTGTGTTCCGCGAAGATAACTTGAATGAATTCAAAATGTGTTCAAGATCCTTTTGTATTTTCATTCATCTGACGCGATCGTCTATTGTTCTTCCAAACGTTTCCTTCCAACTTTGTTGTTACACGACCTCTACATAAACTTAATTCGTCTGTTTGCGGTAGGTACTTTAATTTCCTGTTTTAGCGGAGTTTACGAAATTACGTTAGCGTAAATGAAAAGAATTTTCAGAGACGAAAACATTTTTTTGGCGCTCATCAGCCTGGCTATGAGAAAAGTGTTTTATGTTAGGCTGACGAGGAATTTAACTGCTGTTGGAAAGAATGGGAATAGAATAGAATGCGGGCTATCGTTTTTGAGCTCACCAGATGGCGCCACTGTCGAGTAAGGTCTTGTCAATAATTCTATTTTATACTTTAAAGTACCAACAACGTCATAAAAAGTATATTTTATTACGTATAATAACATAGTGTAACCTTCAGATACATTTTTACATAAATCTTCCTAAAATTAGCAAGCATGAAACACTTAAAAATCATTCTACCTCCAAGTAGGTACTAACAAATAAGATCCTAAGTTGCTACTTAAAATCTTCAAGTCATAATTACCTAATCAGGAATGGCTCAGTCTAGAACACATTCGTGAGTATTAGTATAAATACGTGATAAAAAAGCACGCAACGCGCGAACACTGTATGACGTCTGACATTCCGGAAGACCTTAGTCTACACCAGCCTTTCTCAAAGTGGGCGATAACGCCCCCTTGAGGGCGCTGCTGGCCTAAAGGGGGGCAGTAAGAGACCCAGAAAAATGAAAAATGGGGGCGTTGTGTAGAGGCTTAGGGAGCGATTTGTAAAGACACCGACTGAGCGACTCTCGACTACAACTTATGAACATCAACTAATATTAATTAAGAGATCAAGATCGAGAGAAGAATCGATTATGTTTGTTTTATTTTGAATAAAAGATACTCCTTCTGAATACTATAAAGTTGCGTTTCAATAATCATTGTCACTGGCAGGTGTAGCCCATAAGACTTAACATGAGACCTGAGCGCTGTTGTGTACTACCTACTGCGCTCAGGTCTCAAGTTAACTCTTGCGGGTTATAGTAAAAGTCTCGTTTAGAATGAATGTTTAATCTCCGCTATTATAGCTCACAATCATTAATTTAATTTGAAGTTATAGTGGTTTTTAAGTAGGTGAAAAAACGGGGGGTTAAAAATAATTTATTCTCTGAGTGGGCAGTAGACAAAATAAGTTTGGGAACCCCTGGTCTACACGAACGCCTCTAGCGGCGAATTTATGCACGATAGCCATTGGATTATGTTTTTTTTGGGGTTATAAGGTTATACCTATGTTAGGTTAACCCAACAACGCATGAATGTAGAAAATTTCTTTAAAATATAAGAAAGCAAATGTTTCTTTTTTCTTTACCTTTCATGTGTTCCAAAGGGCTCCCCTTTCTCCTTCCAAACTTCTCTATCTTATGCCATATCTGACCATGTTCGCCCCGCAAACATGATCAGATCGTCACACCACCTTCGCCGCGGTCTACCTCTATGGCGATTTTTTCAACAAATGTTTCTTGTAAACAGAAATTCAGCACAACAAACTTGAAGCAAACCGAAGTTTAAAAATATTTTAACCGAGTGAATTTCTCAGGCGAAAAATTTACGCGTCTAGGCTGAAAACGCAGTGCTGCTTTACAGATAATGCTACGATTTTTTTCTCAGAATTCAAGTGACGCGAATCTAAATGAAAGTAGATCATTTAGATTCGCGTTACTTTAATTCTGAGAACTTTTATGAAAAACAGCGGTAAATGACGAATTATCAATTTCTGTGTCTTGTCCACAATCACTTTCATACACAGCTGTATTTACCTCTCAGGATGATAATCTCCAACATTTATAGGAAAAAGTATTTTAATTGCATTAAGTAATAATTGAACTACAAGAAGCTAATTAGTTTTAAATGTTTAGACTCCGGCAAGAGACAGTCGTGCGCTTACGCGCAGTGAGAATGGTATGAGCACCATATCGCCACGTCTTCACTCCAAAATGTAAGTACGTGATTTCAGTTTACTCGGAACGAAATTTTGCAATTTCGGTGATCAGGTTTTTTAAAAGGATTTTTGCAAGAAATAAAGGCATCACTTTTATGCATGTTGCCTTTTTAAGATTATAGAAAACAGTAGTCATAGCCTTGATAGTTTCTTGTAATTAAAAAAAATAGCCACGTTTCCAATTTCTGTGGTTTCCGTGGCATCTGGTTGCCCACGGAAATTACACGACTCCACAGAAATTGTACCACTTAATTATTGTAATAGTGTTAATGAAGATTTATGAAAAGAATCAATATTTGTTATGCCGAAATTACGTTGACAGAACTAGGTCCTTCGCCCGTGTCCATGCACATTAAAATTATATTACTATTTCTTGAAAGTCATTCAATGGGATTAAATGAACTTTGAGGGTTGCTGGGGGTAATGAAAGGATTCCAGGGCCTTGAAGTTTTTGGTTGGTAATTTTGTTGTTGCGCTGAAGAACACAACTAATATCGTCATCGAGGATGTACAGCCATCCGTTATTGTTTAATGGCTGGAATGTTTGAACTTCGGCAGGAAAGGTCGATACAATGCAAGTTTCTCGAAGTTATGTAGATTTGCTGAATAGCATCTGAATCTCGCAAGTTGGGCGTGCCTCGGTGTTGAGACGACAAGATTTTTGCAGACGCTTCTTCTTGTTGCGAAGGTGTTACAGGTTTCCATTGAGCTCGTCGACACATAATGTTGCCCACCAGGGTTCGCGGCTAGATACATAATCAGGAAGGATAGTGGAATGAAAGGAGGAATTGGTATGTTTGATAGGAATCGAATAAATATGATATATAGTAAGGGGCTCGTTTTGGACTATAGCGGAAGTTCTAAAACATAAACTAACCGATTCGAAACATTCTCAATGGATACTGTGGCTACAAAACTTTTGTTTCTCCTAACCTTGTTGGATAGTAAAAGTTCTTTATATAATTTATTTAATGTAATAATAGAAGGATGAACTATGTTGGCAAATAGAACACTTGTTAGACAATCATTAAAATGTTACGCTGCCTATCATAATTCCTGATATCAGAACAGACGATTGCTTCGAGAAAATCGAAAGACTCCAAATAACAATCAACGAGACTCCACTGGACTCATTGAAGAGTATTCAAAATCATCTAGATAAATACTCCGAAGAATTGACTTGTCAATTCTTGAATCAGAAACACAGCCGCATCACAATCTTTACTGCAGAAAAACCAATCCAGCTTTATGTGGCATCCTTCTTCTCACATTTTCTTCTCATAAAACTCTGTAACCAATGCCCTAATAGATTTATCCGTATTAATCGACGCACAGACGGCAGGGGTTGCATTCAAATATTCAACACCTGCTTCGACAACTCAACGAGGCGAAGAACAACACAAGTGGCCATTCCGATAAGAAATAGGTATAAATCCGACCACTTACTGCATTTTCGAAGATGAAGATGACATCGCCATTGGATCGTCGACCCCTCGTTCCCAAGTGCTAACACCCAATCTTTATTTTAAGGGGGGAGATGTTATCTATTGGGTTCCCTATCCATTTGCATAAAATTTAAAGACCTAATATAACTTGGCATACTTTTGTTACTCCTAATTATATTTCCGCATAACATTATTTACGCATAACAGCTTACGCATAACAGCTTACGCATAACAGCGTACGCATAACAGCTTACGCATAATTGTTTAAAGCATATTTTCTCCAATCATAATAATGATTAAGCATACCATTCTTAAGCATAAATTGATTTACACATAATGATATTAAAACATATTTTTTATTGGCATAACAAAGAAGCATAATGATTAACTCCTAAAATGTTAGACATACCATAATTGATACCAATTTATTTCGACGTTTGAAAAAAAAACCATATTTCTTGAAGCAGGTAATACATAACATATTTGTTTTGAACATAGTTGATTGTGAACATATGTGGGTTTTTTCCGCTGTAAGAAGCATGCAAACAAGCATACACCATGCATGCAGCAAGCATGCAGCATACAAACAAGCATGCACCATGCATGCAAGCAAGCATGCAGCATGCAAGCAAGCATAGAAATTAATCATATGCAAATCAGAATTTGTTATTTCATTCCTAGGATTTGACATTAGTTCTGTTATTAATATTATTAAGTTAAAACTGTTTTTGCGGTGTAAATATTTTTTTTTTGTTTGGTTACAATTTGTGTAGGTTGTTAGTATAAGTTTGATAAATAATTATAAGTAAATTTTACCTCATCATAGGAGTAAACAACAAAATCAGTTCCTTGATTACTAATTTTGTAAGACTGATTTAAGCAATAGTACACCACGTTGTATTTATATAAATGCTTATTAAAATGATTCGTATTATATCAGTTTTTTCATTATACTCGTACCTTATCTTTCTTTACAATATTGAGAGCAGCGGTGGCCCAGTGGTGGCAGCCCCGACTTACGAACAGTAAGTCATGGGTTCGAACCCAGACAGGGGCATTACTTTGTGTAATTTATTTCATCACCACTGCTCTCAAAACGGTGAAGGAAAACATCGTGAGGAAACCGGCATGTCCTAGAACCAAAAAATCGAAGACATGTGACATCTACCAATCAGCACTGGGCCCGCGTGGTGGATTATAGCCCATACGCAAAATACGCGCTTTGACGTGGAGTTGCCCGTTATACAATACAATCTTTCTTTACAGAATATTAACAAAAAAAACAGTTTTTAGTCATTCACAATTTCAGTGCACACGCACAATTTCTGTGTCACCAATACAATTTTGGTGGCAATAATACAATTTCTGTAGCTCGCCAATTTCGGTGGCCCAAATAACTCTCTAAGTAATTTAATTATATACCTAATCCCCTTTCAGAAAATGTATAAATAATGTGGATATGTTGCGCTTTCAAGTCAAAGTCAAAGTCAAAGTCATATTTATTTGCATAGATTGCAGGTACATAAAATAAGTTGTTACAGTAAAATGGGTGAGCCTTGTACAATCTACCTTTAGGCATGCAAACATTAATTAAATCGTTATATATTGAATATTAAAATTAAATTAAATTATGGTTTATAGTTTCATAATATAAAAAAAATAATCTACTACATACAATTTGAAAATAATCGGAGAAACATTACAAGAATAAGATCGTTAGGTATGTCATGTATGGCTTTACTATTAAAGTTTTTCAAACACCTAAAAATAAAAATGCCCGTGGAAATTAGGTAAAAGGTAATTGTTGAAATTGACTCTTCACATCAGACGAAAACTTTCATACCTCATCTTTCCTTGTCTAATAAACATCTCATTTAATCACTGAAAAAAACATCTGCCATTAAATAATTTAGTTCGCTATCAAGAGATAGGAGTTGCGTAATCGCCCCGATGACTGGTCTACAGTGATGGATGATTCGGTTCCCGATTACTGCCGAACACTCCCGAACTCTCCCGATTAACTCGCTCCTTCTAATGTGGGTAATAGCAGGGTGATTCGGCAAATATGAATACCTATTTACCAATCTGTCCATCACTGCATGCCTCGGTTTTGTGTTTACAATTCGATGTCGGTTTTGGCGTTGAAATAATAAATAATTTGATTTGAAGCTTGTTTTTAAGAATTCGGGTTATAAAATAAATAGATTCTTAATCATCATCTTAGTTGATTGTGGAAAGGATTATATATCTATCTGTTTCGGTAATAGACATTATTTTGTAGGAAAAAAATGTTAAGCAAATTGAAAACCCTATTACGTCATCAATATAATACATAATTTGTTAAAACCATTTCATATGTACAACTGTCAAACGATGACAATTGTGATTTAAATATCTTCATTACTATCTTGCCCTTATTCCAATTTATTTGGGGATGACTTCTTCTTCTATACATCTCTATTACTCGTCATCTCATCAGACACCTCCTTTCTTGCCATATCATCCATTACATAGTCCATCCATCGTTTATTGTGATTTGAATATACGGACAAATAATGTTAGTAGTCAAGTTACTTTACTCGTTCAATTAATTTCCCTTACTTGACTTTTCAGCAAATCATGCATTTACTTATTTTGAAGATCTTATTTTTGAAATACACGAAATTCTACGTTATCATGAAAATGGCTTAATAATTTAATCAGTCAATTTAATTAATGAAGTAAACTGGAAGTTCCGAAATTCGTTTTGAGCTTAAATCAACAATTTAATGGCCGGAACATCGGCCATGTGAAAACGATATGTTGGAACTGACAGCGTCCGTAAAACATTGTCGCTCAAGCCGAGCAAGTGCTTTGTACACTATTTTATTCATTTATTTTAAACCTTTTTCAAAACTGAATAAAGGAGCTTAATACCCATAATTATCTATAAGTACCTAATCTGCCTCAAACGCAATTTCTTCATATCTCGAACTAGTAGTTACCGTAAGTTATAGGTAAATAATATAATAATAGATCATGTCATGGTACAATTATAAGCTAGGTACTAGCTTTTTCCCGCGGTTCGTCTCACGGATACGATTTAAATATAATTATACACTCGGGTATAATGTAGCTTCCTATTAGTGAAAGAATTTTCGCAGTCGAAGCAGTAGTTCCCAAAATAACCCTCGACAAACAACGAAACGAAATAATAGAGACGATAATTGATATCCTATTCTTCCTATATTGGTGTTCTTCATCACTAAAAACTTCACAGAAAATCATAAATGTTTGCTGGTTTCATGTCTGAAAATCGAATCGAGTATTTACCTCCTAATTCTGCAGGTACTCAATTGGTGCCCCTTTTTGATTCGGTTTTGTCCAAATAGAAACTAGATAATAATCAAATAAATACGCTACCGGTTTCAATAAATATTTCTTTTTACTCTGCTTCTGACATGGGCTACGTAAATTGAAATTTTCAGAAACACCCTCCGTAGTATCGAATCCATTAAAATAAATGTAAGAATAATTTCGGGGTGACCCTAAAATATTGGGCTGTGGCCAGCCACGCGTCTTGTGGCCGTGAAGTCCTTAAGTCCTCTATAAATTACGAGCCTAAGCTAACCTATGTCAATTTTCTTTCTGACCTCTGTGGGTACTTGAAGTAACTATGCACGTATATCCTTATTTACTTTACTTTTACTATATCCATGGAAAACATGATTGTTAGTTTTGCCATTAAGACTACAGACTGGATTTTCATGGGCACACGGATAGTTTATAACCTAGATTAACACATAGGATACTTTTATCTCGACAGTACGATCCCTTTGGACAATTACCGAACACCACGCGGGCGAAGCCGCAGGCATGAGCTAGTATACGAAAAACTCACGCTTTTTTCCCGTGGAGGAGGCAGAAAGTACAGAACTTCACCAGCTACGATCCGAATATACCTACCTACTCCTTTCGCAGGAAGCTTTGTCATCATCTGACTAGCCTTTTCCCAACTATGTTGGGGTCGGCTTCCAGTCTAACTGGAGGCAGCTGAATGAATACCAGTATTTTTACATGGAGCGACTGCCTATCTGACCTCCACAACCCAGTTAGGACTTTCGCAGGAAGCTACATATATCAACGTAAAAATATTATATTATTCTGTAAACACATTACAAGCACCCGTTTTCTGGATTGAGAATTAGAATTTGAGAAATTCTACATTATCAAATTCTACTTTAGCATTGTTACGTTGTTTACTTTGAAATTCCCCATTACTTACGCAAAAAACGTAACCAACTTAAATATCAATAGGCTTAACATCCTAAATCTAAACTCAGATGCCAGAACCGTCACACTAAAGCGACGTTATTAGACGAAAAATACGGATACAGTCCATGTACACCAACAAGCTGTGCCCAAAACTGTTGGTAACATTTTTGAGAATTTCTCTATTAAATAATTTTGAAGTAACTAGTAAAAGTGTCACACATCATCATCAGCCTATTAATGTTCCCACTGCTGGGATATAGGCCTCCTCTCTATGAGAGGGAATGGGATATAATCCACCACGCGGGCCCAGTGCGGATTGGTAGATGTCACATCGAATTTTCTTTTTTTTTTCTGTTTGCCGCTGTCACACATGCGTCATTTATTAGCCATTCAAAAATAACTAGATTTGACCCGCTGCTTCGCCTTCGTGGGCAATGGGCAAGAGCAGGGCTTCCAAAGGATCGAAAGTACTATCAGATAAAAAACATCTTCAGTGCATGGCCCATCTGTAGTCAAATTCCATCCCAATTCTATCAGTCCATAAGACGTGAAAAGGTCACAGACACACAGTTACTTTCGCATTAGGTATATTATTAGTAAACGTATGGATAAGCTTGAAAATATTCCACTACCTTTCTGACAAGCACGTGTATCACGTAGTGCGTCTTCGTTGGCACCTGTTATAAACTAATGTGGAATGTGGAATGTCTATCGTAGCCTCAGGGAATTCAAGTCACGCGATACTCTAGGGCCGCCAAGAATTTACGATTCGTAAATATTGTTCGTGGATTTGAAATCTAGTGTTCCTTCAAGAGTCAATATATGAACTTAGAGACAATATGAAATTTAAATTGCGGAACGTGATCATATTGTGGTTAATTGTCACCTTTCTTTGATCTACATGAGTTATTGACGAAACTACTATCTCGCTAAAAGTGACGAGAAAATTGATTATTAGGATCAAATTTACAAAATAAAAACTTGAAGCAAATAAAAATTTTAACGTAGATTATAAATACAACATTTTACAGAGGCCAACTTTCGCAACGCTCCCAAAAGCTTAATCAAATGAGAGAGTAACAAACACAGTTCCTTGCATCAACATTGCGTCGTCGGCTCCCATTTACTCACCTAGAACTAAACTGTTGATGCAAAGAACGAACATCGACGTAAACGAACTAAGTTTTGCGTTGAATAAGTTCTTCAGTTCACTAACACTTAGTTTTATTTTTGAAAGTGCTGGCTAAGGATGATTTAATGATGTCTGCCTCGTTGGTCTAGTGGTTGCAAGAGCAGCTTCTGAACTGCTTCTGGTCCTGGGTTCGATTGCCAGGTCGGGCAAAGTGTTATTTGGTTATTTCATCAGGAATTAATGTCTCAGCCAAGCAAGCAAGCTGGCAAGGACATCCCGTCTATGTGTGCCAGGTTGATTGCAATAGGGTCGGACCATGTTACATGGGTCCTAAACATAACTGGCGAAATGTGGATATATTTACTTTATCTCTGCCTAACCGTTCGGGAATTACAGGCGTGATGTTATGTACTGTTACTGATAGCCTGTGTTATCCCACTGCTAGGCAAAGGTCTCTTCCCATGACTTCAAAATTTCTCGACCCAGGGCCAATGTGGAGCACTGGTCGTTGGTCCAGCTCGTCCCGCCATCTAATACGAGGTCTACCGCGTCGCTTTCGATATTATGTAAACGATGTTTATTCTATAAATTGGTTTTCGACAATGATTGATAGATTGCGAAAACTGAGAAAATTTAAAAGAGGAAACTACATCCATGCAACATTTTCTAACTGCAGAAGTAGGTATTCTCTTTACCAATTACCTTCCTGGGTGTAACAGACAAAGCTATTTCTTTGTTACATATTTAATGCAACCTCAGAGAGGTCCCTGGTCCATTTACTGTAACATTTTAAGATCTTATCTGCTTCTAGCTACCTCTAACTAACTTTCTTATTTGATCTTTAGACCGTTTGGCATTTGTGAACTTCTGGTCTAATAGGCTAGACGACAAAAAAAATCTAATTAGTCCGTCAGTTAGATTATCAAAAAATATTTGACCCGTGTTTTTTTCTTTTGTTACGTAAACAAAAATTGACGAAGATATGACGCTTTCAAAATTCTCAATACGTCACGCCTAGGTATAATTTATACATAGTTCTGACATCACGAGTCCCCACTCCCGAGTTTTGATGCGTTTTATCTTTGTCAATATTCAATGATTTTCAAAAACAAAAAATACGTATCCATTAATTAGCAATACTCTAACTGACGGACTAAATAGTTTTTTTTTGTCGTCTAGCCTATTAGACCAGAAGTTCATAAATGCCAAACGGTCTAAAGATCAAAGATCGCAATTTTTTGATACTGTCGTCATGCCTATTGCATTCCGGAGACGGGATTACCTACTATCACCACAATTGACTGTTGTGTCGTATTGTGACTTAGAAAGCTTTCGCGAATGGCGTAACAATACAGTACCAACAAGTCTTATCTTAACTTTCATACTGTTTTTTTTTTAATTACCTGATCGCCCGTCTATACTAATATTTACTTAATAGTGTAAAGAGGTAGAGTTTGTAAGTTTTGGATCTATTGGGTAATCTTCGAAACTACGGATCCGATTGCAAAAATTCTTTCACAAGTAGAAATTAACACTATCCTCAAGTGTCATACACTATGATACAGGACGTTTCCGTGGGATAATTTCCGACCATAACGCAGGCGAAGCCACGGGAAAATACTAGTGTTTTATTAAAAAAAACAGTCGTAAAGTTACAAAGTTGTGTATAATAATTACTTATGTTCAAAGGAAGCACGAACATTTTCAGGGCATCAACTTTTCATTAAATTCAGCTTTAACCCACCCATGTAACTTCAGTTCCTAGTACGTAGAACAGGAGAACGAAGTCCTCCACAATCAAGTATCTTCATAAGTTTCATTTTCTTAGAAGGTATCAAATAAGCTGTAGTAAAGCCACAACTTATTTGATACCTCATACCCACACATTTTGCTTCAACATTTCACATTGTCATCTTTAGAACGAGAACTTTATACGAAGCGTATAATCATTTTTTCTTGTTTTTCTTTGTAGTAGATCATAAAATTCCCTTTTTTGTTAACACAAGGTTAGGTTATTTAAGTAATGTATTTCTAAATTCAGCTGAAATCTTAGAGACCGGTATATTTTTTTATTCGTGAACACTCTAGGCAGTCCCTTCACAATCATTACACACTTCTTTAAATTCAATTCAGTTTTTTATCAATCTGAACACACTGAATTAAAAACCCATTAAGTCAGACTCATTTCTAAAACTTCTTCTGAGCAGACCGCTGTGCCGGCAAATTCATTTCCTGGAAATCAAATTAATTGTAGAAACTAAAAAGTAATTATCTCTTCGAACGTTCTGCCGAGTCTAAGTTTCAATAGGAACCTGAAGTAGATAGTAACTATTGAGCAATTGTGATATCGAATGCTTACGTCACGTACTCATGATACATAAGTAGTTCCACAGAGCACGGAATCTTCACGCCAGCATCATTTAGAAAACCGCATCCTTTTCCTTATTATTATTATAGATGCGAAAGTAAGTTTGTTTGTTTGTTACCTTTTCACGCGTAAAACCACTGAACCGCTCAAATTTTGCATATACGTTGTTAGGTATACAATCAATCAATCAATCAATAGTCTTTATTTGTAAACACAGGTAACAACAGTGTGCAGGATGGTACAATATAGAAGAAGAAGAAGAAGAAGAAGAAGCCCGATAGAAGTATTATTCCCAAAGAAAACAAGAAAAAATTTCTTATGATAATAGATGGCGCCACGTGTCTTTTGAATGATGATTGAATGAGGGATTTTCTTTTTACTCTTCCCTAGTCGCTGGATAGATGGCTGAACTTGGTACGTTACTGCAAGGAACGGAACGTCACATTATTTCACTTGTATGTAATGATTATATTCGGAAGCTTATGCAAACGAAAGAGTCAGTCAACGAGCGTATGTGACGTAAAGCAATGTTTTTTTTCCAAGCGTTTTGGCTTTGGCACCTAGTAACGTAGTCAGTTCAATGCCATCTACCAAATTCTTGAACACAATTTTTTTTTAAATACTCAAAAAGAAAACCTCTCATTATATTATTACAAGCAGAGTACGATCCGAATTGATTGTCAAATTCTAAATTAACGCGAGTGAAGTCGCGGGCAACAGCAAGTATGAAATAGAATTTATGGCGCCGAAAATGCATTTGAGCGCACCACTTCTGTCACAGACCCCTTTCCCCCCCTATTTTGACTCAAGGATGATACGCTTGATTTGTATGGTGTTGGCGTCTCCGTGCTCCTTGTTTAGTTCTGATCATTCAAAAGAATAGTATAAATAAAACTTTTGAAGCCTATTTCTAAGGGTCGAAGCGACCTATTTTATCATCACGGAAACACTTGACATCTTGTCCATCACGTTTCGTTAGACGTGAAATAAGTTTTGTTCCTAAAAGTAAATGAAGTGGATAAATCAGGATAGTCAAAGATTACTTTGACTATCCTGATTTATTATAAGCAGAATCACTAACGGAAAAATCTAAGGTTGAAAAAGCCAGGAAGATTATATTGACTGATTACTCGGATAAATAAAACATTTCATTCACAAAAACATATCATAAAACGATTCAAAAATAGTGGTGCTAAGAAACAGACCTGAAAACTCGCTCTAAATATGAATTCCGGTACATTCTTTCACTACAGCACTCAAGAGCCAAACATAGCCTTTATCGTCGATACCATTCTGAAATTACCCCTCTGCCTTTTCCGAACGAGGTTTTCCGCACGAACTGCAAAGTACCCACAATAAAGGTCTCAGAAACGACAAACAATATTTGTCTTTCTTTTACTTTTGTCAAACTGAATCAATTGTTACAACTTTAGTTGGAACAGGTATCAGACCTGAATTCAACGAAAAAACGTGACGAGGTGAAGATTAATCGAATTGGGAAAATTACAGTGTGGCATAGTTATTTTGGCGTTTGAATAACGTTGGCAGGAGAGCGCTGTAGGTAAACGTTTTATGAAATTGTTTTGAAAAAAGAAGATGGCGCCGTAAATTCCGATTTTGACAAATCACAAGATATCAAGGAAAAAGAAGCTATAAAGCATATAATAGTTTTCGTTGAATTTTCTGCAACCAGAGAGTATTAAAAGAAAAATTAACTAGAACAGTGTTTATGAAAGAACATTTCGTGATGCAGTCTCCTTGGTTGGTCGCACTGCATTCTGCAGATGATGGCACTATTCGTGCCAGTGCTCTAGCAGGAGACTTGACCTCCGGACGGATATTCCGTTACACTTCTAACTAACATTCCGGTTTCTAGTTTTTATTTTGGAATTCTGAGCTTTGCTTTTACATTTTCTTGAGTTTTAGTAGAACTTTGAATTTATTTGTATTTATGATGAAAATCTCTCTTATTATTTACTCAATCGCCTGGTCGTGAATAAATCATACGATGTATATAAGTGGTATTTACCATAACCGTATTATTTTGGTAACTTGTTGTATTTTGTAAGTATAAATTTACATAAAGAGTCCTAACAGCCACGATTCAAAGAATTCACTTTGGCACCTATACAAGATAATTCTATTATGGTCTGCTAACAAAATAAAGGTAGAAAGACATAAATAAATGTTATATTGTGCTTAAAAATATAACATACGACGGGACTTAGCTCTTGTTCACAAATACTCTTACCTATATCCTACATCTTTAGCTGGAAGCTGTAAATCTGTCAAAACTAAGTGCTTATGTAGAAATCTGGTTCTAAAATAGCTATTAGCCTAAATATGAGTTATTTTTATAGATTGTTTGTGTGTTTTTCTGGCAGTAGGTAGCACATAGGTGTGCTTAACGAATTAAGTACTATTGCCAAGTCTTATGCTTAAGCATACCATACTTTAGCTGTCTAAAGTATGGGGAATGCTTAAGCATAAAACTTGGCAACTAACTAACTATTGAATACTTACAAACCCGGTATAGCTATCTATACCGGGTTAGTTTTCAATAACCGGCCTAATTTTTAGAGATGGTTTAGAATCGATAATATTTTCCATATAATAAAAAAAAACCTTTTTTTTATTTAATTCCTGTCCAAGTGTCCACCACTAAAAAGCGAACGTGTGGATATTGCAACAGCACAATTCAGTTCAACAACCTAGGTAGGTAGCATTTAGCACACACATAAATTTGGCGGTGCATGCACGCACACAAGTGCATTGATTCCCACTAGGCTTATGATTTAGGAAATTTTTGGGACATTTTCAAATGAATGGTAGGTAGGTATTATTTTATTTTATTTTTTTCAACAATAATATTTAAAATGCACTTTTGGTTTGATATCTAGATGATAATTTTGAATTTTGGTTGGTCATTGAAAACTAAGCCCTGTATATGCGTAAAAGCTTTTCTTCCTTTGTGGCTTTTATTGAGACCACTATTCTAATAATATCATACCTGAGCAAAAATAAGTAAAGAAAACAATTATACAAACTTACTGTTATCAATGAAATCTACCTTCGAGTACATCAGTCAGCAACGAACGTGATCCTATCAGTTTGCTTCTAAATTTTAATAACCTACTAAAAAAGTTTTGTGCTCGGTTGTTGGCAATAGGCTCACCCCCTATTTTATGGAATTTAAAATCTACTGGCGAAATGTGGGTGAGCTTTTAGGTACCCTTCTTCCCTCTGTCATACAAATACTTACAAAAACTTCATTACCAAAAATAAGTATTACAAATAGATTACTATCTATAACTAGACATGGCTACTTACCTAAATTTACATCAAATTTAGAAAAAGTACCTAACAGTATAAGTGTAACCAAATATCTCTGAAATCGGGTAACAAGAACAACGTTTGATTTTGTATAATAATAAATTGGTAGATCAATAACCTAACCTTCTTCGTTAACTTATTTTAAAATATAAACAATGTAGCAGGCTGCATGCTAGTGAAAAATTGGAAAAGCATTTATTTATTCCTTTTTATTAAAAAAAAAATGTAATCTAATTGGTTTCTCCTGTTTTGTCAAAATCAGCCAGGTCGATGCTAAATTAAATACCTAGTTTACTTTTTAAATTAAATCCATGTTCTTAGCCAAAATATTGAACATAATTTAAAAGTGGATAATTACCATTGATGTTTATTGTTTTATTTTCAGCTTCAGCTTGTTAACCTTAAAGCTTTAACTACTTACTCTCTAAAGCTCAAATTAATATAAACTATTGGTAATATAGACTAAGTACTAATATTATTAGTTGAAATTAGTTCTTAGTTTTGGAAACTACATTAAAAACTAAACTAAACTTGTGCAGTAAGCGTTCCAAGTACAGCGCCATCTATCCTCAAATTGTTGAACTCGATTCAATGTTACTTATGAAAGCATCTCGCTGTTTCTTAGAGAAATTATGTCTTATTAGTTGTTTAAACTGGAACATAGATGGCAGTGTAAGACACTTTCACAAACTTTCCCTGTAGTTTTAAATATTGTTGTTGACTAAAAGCTGTAGATGGCAGAACGAGAAAGAACTGACCATAGGCATAGTATACTGACGAAAGACAGATAATAATGTTTATACTACACCTGCTTGGAAAGTACCTTGATACTTTATCAAATTTACGATAGAAAGTACGTCATTGCATATCGAACAAATATGCGGGGAGAAAACGCATCTGAGCGGGAGAGAAAAGTGTATGAAAATCCATTTCTTATGTGGTTTTTCTTTTTTAATTTTGGGTTAGACTATGCGCCGGTAACCTAAATATCAAAAGCCAAAAAGTTTTTACAGTGAGTTTTTATCTCCAAATTCGCAAAATGACACTGGCCACTAGCTGTGTGTTGGATGGTGTCGGTCTGGCAGTGCGACCCTGCGGCGGCAGGATAAACAATTTGAAAAAAGAACATGTGAAATTCCTCCTACATTGTCGCTAACATCTCAAACAAACATTAATGGAAAAAGTGTTACATTAAGCTTCACTAACTGCAACAATTTCAATACTTATAAATTTCAATTAGTAAAGATTTCGTTTTTTATTTTCCTCGTAGGTGTAGTATAAAGCACTATGTATCACTCAAGAGAAAGTGCGATTCCCGATCTCGGGTGTTTTAAAGCCAAACGACACCCTCGACGGTAATCGGTCACTTTCTCCTCTCGGTGAACAATGTACTATTGCATCAGACTACATTCGATTATTTCGAATAGGCAAAAGACTTATCCTGCTACCCGTAGAGGTCGGAAGTCGGAGTCAATGAAGCATGATGATGCTGCTTGCTAAATATTGACACACGTACCTACGTGTACATAGGTAGGTACCTACAGAACTGCGCAGGTACAATATTTGATTTAAAAATATAAAAAAGCTAAGTTTTGGCAGATTGGAAGTAAATTTTGTGACATAATTAAGTATTAATTAATTGTAAGTAAGTACATACTTAATATAACTTGCTTTATTCAAAAATTTTTTACACATAGGTAACGCTGAGTCTTAGAGTCTGTATGGATGATACAGTAGATATTAATTTTCGGGCTTCTTTTTGTCTTTTTTCTAAACTACTTATAATTTATGAGGGATGACAAGCATTACCTTGCAGGTGACTTCATAATATATGTAAAAGCACTATTATAGGTAGGTAAGGACTGCTCGTCATGAATTAGGTACCTACCTACCTTTATACATTAAACTTTCAGACTGTACATATTGTAGTCACAAGATGACTTACCAAAATTTTAGAACACTTGTCTACGGAGCCTTTAGAAATTCATAACAGAACTTCACACTTGTAGTCCCCGAAGGGTTCGGCAGAAGTGTACTTACCTACTAATACACTAATATTTCGCCAGTTATGTATAAGTCCCATGCGCGTCCATTGGAGGAGCCTATTAAATTGCACAACTAGGTACTGGGCACAAATCCAGACTCGTGGTCGCTACCGAGAAGTTCCTGATGGAAAAACCCAATAAAACTTTGAAAAACATAATTTAGGGACATAGCTATGTAAAAAAACAATCTTATCAACTACTAACATCACATACTGAAATATTAAAAGGACACTATTCGATTTTTTTTACTCCAAATCTTTTTCTATCAAAATAGAATTTTGATACAAGTGGAGATAGTTTGTTATTGCATTCGAAGCAGAATTAACACACGAGCCGTAAGCGAGGACGATTGAGCCGAGAACTGCAATAATAAAATTATGTTACTGTAAAAGAAATTATGTTACTTGTGGAAAAATAAAGAAAATGCACGTGTGTGAAATACATTGCATGTTGAACCGAATCGTAGTGCGATAAGAACCCGTTTTCGAGAAGTGTATTGACATTATTGTCGAATCATTGAAAATAGTTTCGCGTAGGTCTTCTACGAGCCCTGGTGCAAGCCATGGTCCGGAGCGAGACGGAATGGGACGCCGTCACCTCCGAAGCAGTAATGCTAGAGAAGGAGGTGGCGGAACGTGAGAGGGAGAGAACCTCACAGCGGCCGGGGGCCGCTGATTGTGATCTAAATTTGTACAACTTACATGGAGATTTAGCAATTTTCAATTGACTTTACGAGCCATACAGACGCGGGAGACGCGGGAGACGCCCCGGGCGTCGGGGGCCCCCACGTGGCCCCCGGCCACCGTAGGCGCGGGCCTGTGGACGGTGGGCCATGGGCTAGCTCGCCGTGCGTCCGTCTCATGACGACAGGCCGTGTCGACGGCGCGTTCGTGTTCCACGCGCGCCTCAAAGAGAGTCAGCAATAGGAAGGGGTCCGCAAGGACCGATGCCTGCCGGGGTTGCGGGACTGTTCGAAAGAGATACCGTGACCCCGGAACACAAAGGGCGATGAAGAAACATGAATGGGTTTTAGTCAGTAAAAGTCTGACACTCTCCCTCCTGCTCCGCCCAGAGCGGGAGAAGTCATTTGATGATTTCCCATCCGAAAAACAAAAAAAAAAAAGGTCTTCTACGAGACGCGTAGCACGATACTCACCCGTAGCACATTGAAGCTTTGTCTTCTAAATCATCAATTCAATGTTCGAATTTCGGTATCGAGGCAGGCAGATACTCATTACCCAAAAACATAACGTCACGCCTGTAATCCCCAAAGAATTAGGCAGAGGTGTACCTAATAGTAAGTACATTCACATTTCACCAGTTATGTTTAAGTCCCATGTAATAGGGAGCGAGCCTGTTGCCATCAATCGAGCACAAGTCTAGACTCCGTGGCTGCCCCTGAGAAATTCCTAATGGAAAAATCCTATAACACTTTGCCTTTTTGGGAATCGAACCCATGACCTCATGGTCAGCAGTCGCGCTTGGGGCCACTACACCTACGAGACAGTCAGTCATTACATAATAATTATGAACAAATAAGAAAACCATATAGTATCCTATAACCGTACACATAACTAAGCTATCGCAACTTATCAGTGGCGGCGTTCATCACAAGTACTTACAACTATCCCATCATTCATTTTCATTAGATAACCAGTCCACCCAACTTCCTAGACTAACTAAATACACAACACATAAATAAAACCTTGTCAGATGTAGTTTTAGGATGAATATTATAGGTCACCATATTCTTGATATTATTAACTATTTCCAGACACAGAACGAATAAGTTTGCCTCCTGTTTATATTTTTTCGATTTCAGGCCAAACCCCAACACTCGGTTTGCTAACAATATTTTCTCCTTACCGTACCTACCTGAAAAAGTAGCATAGATACTCAGATATCCTTACTTAACTGTTTAAAAAACTTTAGGTTATGATCCTGTAGGTACCTACTTAATAATTATAACAAAAAAAATGCCAGTATTTAATTGTGAATTATGGATTATCACAAACAACCAATAAGCTACATATTTAACTCTCTATGGAAACAAAAAAAAAAATTAAACAACAAGCTGAATGTTTATTTCAGTTGTTTTTCCAACAAGTTTCGGATATCAGCCGACTGAAAAACGCAAACAAGGAAACAAATAGCAATAAAAACGACAACAACTAGCGTTTAGGTTTCCTGTCGCGACGCTCTCACTTGGTCACTCGAACTGGAATAAATTGTAATATCGGACAAATCTATGGAGTATGAAGAAATGGAGCGCTCACGTGCGAGGCCTAGGTGACAGTCAACTTTAAATTGCGGCTTGACAGACTTGACTTAACATACTTTGTTTCCTAGATGGAGCAGAAGGCATCCACAGTAGTCTTCTATCGCGGACGGGAGCTTCACTTTGAATGTTTTACTTGAGCAAAAAGATTCAATCTGAAATACCGGAGTATAAACAATTAATAAAAGTAGTGATACAATACTTTTGTCAGCTTAGCGGCGGCCTATACGGCACAGATTTTATGCCGCTTTACGATTAAAAGTTAGGATCACACATACAGATGTAGTATGACTCTGCCAATGCGAAGCCCAAAACTATACAGTGGAATATCGTACTAAACATCACCGTATGAACTTGGCGTCACATTGTTAATTCTATACATTTATACACTGCAACCAAAAAGTGCCTATATTAGCACTCCATTCGCGTAACATCTTGTTCCAAATACAGCAGCCCTCTCGCACGGTGATTTATTGTTTAGGCGGTTATTTATCAAATAAGCGAGGCGGGGGACGTGGGGCGATGACCGCGCCCTCTACCGCGTGTTTTTAATACATTTTACCCGAGTTTTTGTAGCGTCAGCGAGATAACGAGCCGTTTGGATACACTATACGAGCTTCTTTTAACTTGGGATGTGACGGAATTAGGGTGTCTGATTTCAAGAGGGCGTAATTTCGCTGTTGCCTCTTGAGTTTTAGCACATAATTTAAACCGCGTTTATGAGCTGTCAGTGTCATAATTGCTGTGGATGAAACTGATAGATCTTGAACGTGGTTTAAATGTGCTGATCGCGTTCAGTTGCATTCGTGTTTGCCCTTGTAAAGTGACATAAACTATGCGGTAAATAGCCAATTTGGACAAATGATCAACTCATTAATTGGCACAAAACAGAGTAACGGAGGGTGAAAGAAGTTTTGCCTAATCTTGTGATTAGTAGGTAGCAAAACGCAATAAAGTATCAATGTACCAGGCATGAGCAATGGCTCAGACTCCACTAATGTTGTGAATTCGAAAAACTTCAGTCGATCGAGTTAGAAACAAATATTTGATAGGTTGTTGACCTATCAAATTAAGGTCCTTCTAACCCTAAAATTAGCAACTCTATTTGTGGTGGTAAGAACAAACTTCGATAAAATACTGTTAGAATAAAGTTCTAATCAACTTGCACTACAAAGCGGTTGTTACGTCAGTCACTGCGGCCGAATAGTGCGAAATAAGAGTTTTTTTTGCGATTTACAAAAAATCTATTGAATGGACTAAAAAAATAAAACACATAAGACCTGCTTTATAGTTAGTTCAGTTAGTATGCAAAGTTTCGTGATCTAATTTCAAGTACTTTTTGAATACCAGCGGTTTATTGTTCGATTTGGAGGTAACTTTGTATTTTTTTTCTACCGAGAAAAGTTTGTGAAATCGTGTTTTGTAATCACACATCATCATCAGCCTATTAATGTTCCCACGGCTGGGACACAGGCCTCCTCTCTATGAGAGGGAATCAGGTCAGGTCAGCTCAGGTCTTTTCTCAAAGTCACAATATACCTATTTCCCCCGAAACCAGCAGCTATTAAATTTTGCGCAACTGTAAGGAATTTGTGCTCGCGACTGTACACTCGCGAATTTATTGTTTCAATCTTTACATTTGCGTGTGACACAGTTTTCATCGAGACATCGAGCTGAATTCAGCATTTCTTTACGAAATTACGACGGAGATTCAGAAGATAGTGTATCGTACAGTTTATTGTTTCACACTTTATTGTTATAGGACAGCTGATAATGTACACTATTTGTATAGAAATGAGCAAAGTATTTCTAGGATTTCATTAAAATTTTGCTTATTTAGAATATTCTGTTATTACTGAAATGTTTCTAGCAACTAGACCAGATACTAAGCAATTGGGAGCAGTAAAATTCAACCTAATTAATGAAGTAAATATCTAGTTATCTTCCATGGTATTTTACTGATAATCCTACTCATTGTCTACCTACTTGTATTGTATTGTATAACGGGCTGGTGTCCGCAACTCCACGTCAAAGCGCGTATTTTGCGTATGGGCTAATCCACGACGCGGGCCCAGTGCGGATTGGTAGATGTCACATGTCTTCGAATTTTTGGTTCTAGGAAATGCCGGTTTCCTAACGATGTTTTCCTTCACCGTTTTGAGAGCAGTGGTGATGAAATGAATCACACAAAGTAATGCCGCCTGCCTGTGTTTGAACCCACGACTCGGTCCACGGTTCGTAAGTCGGGGCCGCCACCACTGGGCCACCGCTGCTCCCTGTCTACCTACTTATAAGTCTATCTTTTCACATTCATCTCCTAAGCCTTTTCCCAACTATGTTAGGTTCGGCTACTAGTCTAACCGGATGCCGCTGAATACCAATATTTTACATGAAGTGATTGCCTAATCTAACCTTCACAACCCAGTTAGTACTTGGTAAAACGATATCCCTTGGTTAGACTGGTTGTCAGACTTTAGGGCCACTGACTAACTGTAACGATTGTCTAAGATCTACAAAATGATAACCGGACCTATCTTTTCACATTACTGGGCTGAAATTCGTTTTCTCTACAACACGAATTTTCAAGAGGTAACAAAATATAAAAAAACCACTGTTTAATTCGTTCAAAAGATTTCAGATTCTTGTAAATACATGGGGCATGAAATATGGTATATTAGCATAAGCAGACCATGGTCAACAATGAAATACAATACTGTTCGCCATTGCAGAGTGTAGACAGATAATGTGTTATAAGGACCTAACTACTTTCCATACCTACATAATTGTTTACACAGATGATGATGCCTTAATGGAGATGGATCAAAAATAAACCTCAGCTAATTTACATTTGATAATCTAAAAACTCGCACGGGACCGGTCAATGTGGCGACACTTGGGGGAGGCCTATGTCCAGCAGTGGACGTCTTTTGGCTGAAATGATGATGATGTATTCAAAGATAAGTGATTAATAATGTGATAATAGTTACAATATTGAGCCCGTCCTTAATATTGTCAATGGCAAGCCAACTTACGGTGAATGCTCCAACCAGACCGCGAAATTCAAATTTTCTCTCTCTTTACGAACTTTGAGGGTTGTATTGATGATTTTGATGATTATAATTCTGTAACGGCATACGTCTTACAATTGCGAACAATATTTTAATCAACATACAACCTAGCACTGGCCTGCAAATTGCAAAAAACGTTAGAAAATTTCCCGGGCTACTGAAAATCACGATCATTAAAAAAAAAAATGATTTTAATTCTGGGTTAAGCTCGCCGTTGTACATAAGCTATATATTTTAATTTTGTGTGTCTTATAGAATAAGAATAAGAATTAACACTGAAACCATACCATACTATATACCATATTTACTATTTCGAGTTCCCGATATTTTGGCGCTATTGCAAGCACCATGATCACGGATAAACTGTTTATACGTGATCGTGGTAAATATTCCGTTTTATACTCAGTTTAAAAACTTAAAAAATAAAGCCTTTAATTAAACACCATGAACATTAAAAATAAGGACAAACGAGAAAATATCGTGTTTCTATCTAACAATGAAATACGAGAGAATAGAAACACACAGAAATCAAAAACACCTGCATCGCAATACAAGCTAACAATGGTCTCGAATGACAAAGCTTTTGACCTGAAAACTGCAAAATAGGAACAAAACAAACGAATAATTGCAAGTCGGACGGACGATTACTACAGTTCATTGTTTTTCGAAACATGAGAGGGAAATACAATTTATAAAGCCCTTTTTCACTGATGCGTAACAGAACGGGAATAACCGTCGTATATTAATAGAGATTGTTTTTGTTGTTGTTTTGATTTCTTGTTAGTCATTTCTGTTATTTTATGAGAATAAATTCTCCAAATATTAGTGACAACCCAAATCTAAAATGTATTTAAAGTAATTTTAAGATATCATTAAATAATATGTTTTACTACCTAACTGCTATGCCGTTATTTATAATGTTTTCAAAATCATCTTATGTATAAATGTATTCTTGCAGGTTCTTTATAAGGCGGAGAAATTACGCACAAACTGAACAAACTTTCAATGGGAAAAAGTGAAGAATGATTCAAAAAATATCTCGAGCATTGTATGTAGTTCAATAAAGCGTTTTTTACTGTTAACTTTGCAAGTTATTTCTAAACTTCAAAAAGTCATACTGAGGACAACCCCTGTTGTCTCCCCTAGACTCGATTTATTTATAGAAACCATTTCTTACAATTATGAATGAATTTGTCTGCAGTTTCGTATCTTATTTCAATATACTCCCACATTTGACTATTAACTGCGGCCGTTAACGGACCCTTTGTTAGTAAACAATAGCAGTAAATGTTATTTTAGATGACAATACTGCAACAATGGGATGTTCAAGAAAATTAGATTTCAAAGGAACTGCAATAGAGAGCAACTTCTATCTGAAAAAAGAAGAAACAAAAAAAAAATTTTTTTTTGTTAAACGTATGTTAAACGTATGTTTGTTCCTTTGAAGCCTTTATGCACGTTGAATAAATATCTTAAAGCAGATAGTAAGGTACTGAAACTTCATTACTAACTTCATAACTCAACATTTGTACTTGTTTTAATAATGTGATCACAACGTTCAAATGCGGTCATGTGAACGATCAGCGATCAACGATTTGTTTACTTAAGGGTGTAAAAAGACCTAAGAAGGTGTAAGAAGATGATTTTTTTTGTTTCTGACCATACTTATCGTTATAACTTTAGTTTAAATACCGCCATGTGCTATTCAATGCATCCATCAGCACAATATTTTGAGTAAACGTGATTAACCCAAAAAAGTCGAATAATCGTTTTCTAGCAATAATTTTTGCGTAGAGTTACTTTGTTTGATGTGCATAATGCTTGGTACCACATACCCTGCCATACACACCTTATGTAGGGTGTAAAACACCTCTTAACGAAGCCGAAAGGCACTTGTTCTCCTCGTCATTGCGACCATTTTTTTGTTTTTTTCCCAGCAATAATTTTTGCGTAAAGTTACTTAGTTTGATGTACAGAATGCTTGGTTGACGGCTTCGTGATGAGGTCTTTTACACCCTGTATATTACTTACAAGGAACTTACAATCTTTTGTTGTTTCTTGAGTGAGAAAATCGCCGATAGCTTGTCACTTCCTCGTCAGTGTGTCAGGAGCCTAATGATACTACGAGTTAACGGAAGCCTGGCACTCTCAGGCGCGTGGGTGGTTTGTCGACGAACTTCACAGTTTCTTGCTCAGAGCTAATTAATATCGTTTCTATTACAGAATACTAGTTTCTTCTACAGTACGTTTAATTAGTGTTATAATAACAAAATGTGAGGTTAGTCTCCGACCTCGCTGTTCCACGTGCCCACGCGCTGAAAGTTGTTATCCTGTGTTTGTAGGAAAATGTTTGTATTTTGCTTATAAACATTATAATATTGAGTAACAGTGTAGGTGGGGTTCAGTGTAAATATTTGTCTTCTGTGAATTAAAGGGGTAATAAAGGAGTTTATTTACCTTGGTTAGGTCCATTTTTTTGTTAGTTAACGTAAAATTGACAAAACGAATTTTCCTGCTAGTATGGAGTAGGTACAAGCGATATCTCTAAAGAGCGGTTTTTTTTTTAAGAACATCAACATCACGCCAGTAGTCCCCGAAGGGTTAGGCAGAGCTATACCTAATAGTACACCCACATTCCGCCAGCGTGTTTTAAATCCCATGTAATAGGAGGCAAGCCTATTTCTATCAACCGGGCCCAAATCCAGACTCAGTGGCTGCTACTGAGATATTCCAGATGGAAAAACCCAATAGCACTTTGCCCAACCCGGGTATCGAACCTAGGACCTCATGCTTAACAGTCGCGCTTGCGACCACTCGACCGATGAGACAGCAGCTGTTCTTTTATCATCATTAAAATTCAATCCACGAAGTGAAAGCAGAGATAATTAAAAATAACGTCCTTTGCAGTACATTTAAAATTACCTCATCACGAAGCTGTCAACCAAGCATTCTGTACATCAAACTAAGTAACTTTACGCAAAAATGATTGCTGGGAACCGACTTTTTTTTTTGGGGTGAAAAATCATGTTTTGTGGTAGAACTCAATGTAACGCACTCGAACATTGTGCTGATGGATGGATTGAATATTACAGGGGCCGTGGAGGTGTTTAAAGTAAAAATCTTACATTAAAAACATGTATTTAAAAAAAAACTTGTCAAAAAGTTGTAACTTTGACCCCCAATATCTCCGTAACTAGAAGGTTCCCAGGTAGGGTGTAGAACAAAAAAATGATCGCAATGACGATGAAAACAAGTGCCTATGGGCTTCGTTAAGAGGTGTTTTACACCCTTTATGTTGGTACTTTACATGAGGACATATTCAGGAGTCATAATTAAAATGAAGTAAGTAAGCATGTAGCAAGGTTCCTTGTTTGCATACAAATGAACTGATCAACTCATTACTACAGTAAGATCGGAGATTCGCGGGAGAATTAATTGGTGAATGATTTAAATAAAATTAGTACCAGTAAGGTTGAAGGTAAAAAGGTTATTTAAATAATTGAATGGGCCTTGAATAGGTACATATCATGTTCTTTTCTTATCTTAAACTTTATTTGAAAACTAAAAAAAAAGAACGAATCTTTGGAATAGGAACATAAGTAACCTTAAATTATAACATGTGTTACATACATCCTGATGAAAATCAGCAAAAAATATAGTAAAAACAAACCGCCAAATACGACTCACAAGGGTTCCGTACCATTATCTATACAACATTAACAAAACATTAAAAAATCACGTTTGTTGTATGGGAGCCCCACTTAAATATTTCAATGAATGAATATGTGAATATACAACTAATTATTCTATCTATTTCAAGCGACTACCTGTTGCCGTTATTAATATCGAGCTAAAATCGGCAAAAAATCACATTTATTAGCCCCCCCCCCCTTAAATATTTATTTTATTCTGTTTTTAGTATTTGTTGTTATAGCGGCAATCAAAATACATTATCTGTGTAAATTTCAACTGTCTAGCTATCACGGTTCATGAGATACAGTCTGGTGACAGACAGACAGACGGACAGACGAATAGTGGAGTCTTAGTAATGGGGTCCCGTTTTTACCCTTTGGGTCATCATCATCATCATCATCATCAGCCTATAATGTTCCCACGGCTGGGACACGGCCTCCTCTCAATGAGAGGGAATGGGCTATAATCCACCAGTGGCCCAGTACGGATTGGTAGATGTCACATGTTTTCGAATTTTTGGTTCTAGGACATGCCGGTTTTCTCACGATGTTTTCCTTCACCGTTTTGAGAGCAGCCCTGGCCCTGGGCGATATTGCCCTTTGGGTACGGAACCCTAATAAAAACGGCGAAAATGGACTATAACTACCTAAGTACCCAGATACATATCCTTTCTTAAACCAGTTTTTCAGTGACACGATGAAACATTTCAGGCGCAAATTACTTAAGTAGAAATCGTTTTTTCTTTTTCATTATTTTCTATAATACATGCTCTAAATAGTAAACTTCTACTAAGTACACATAAAACACCTAACCTAACACAGAATAATCAGTAGGTACCTATCTAGTTTTTGCAGCGAAGTAAAAAAAAAAATTATGCGATCAGTAATTTGAACTCTGCGTTGAAGCACCCACTGTTTAAAATAGTCTGCACGAATGAAGCGACTTGGATTACCCACTATAGAAAGAACAGTTTTACGGATGAAACAAAAAGGTGGAACTTTGTATTAGACCTTGCAAATAAAGGCTTCTTTCAGCTGCGTTGGTGGTGTAATGGTCAGCATAGTTGCCTTCCAAGCAGTTGATCCGGGTTCGATTCCCGGCCAACGCACATTTTGCTTTTGTTCTCTTATTTTGAAAAATGTTGTTTAATTTATAAATTAGGTAATAAATGACTCATGACTCATTTTAACTTGTGTTATCTTATCAGTCACTCACATTATGAAGGCGAAAGTTTGAAAGGATGGATTGATGTTTGTTACTCTTTCACGAGAAAACCACTGATGGGATTTGAATGAAATTTGGCACATTGATAGTTTATAACCTGGATTAACATATAGGATACTTTTCATCTTGGTAGTGTGATCCCGTGGGACAGTTACCGAACTTAACGCGGGCGAACTGCGAGCATAAGGCAATGTGCACTTTGGTAGATAAGTTTATATCAGTACGAACAGTAATTCAGCACTTTTTTACTTGTGTTTATTTACGAGATGTTAGCGTACTCGACGGCACTAACATTGGCAAGTTATTACAGAAAGGGCTATATCATGTAATGTGACAATCTTACGCTCGTAAACACGGATATTATTAGTCGTAAAAATAACCCAATATACACAATATGTTCACCGTGCAATATTTTTTATGATCAAAACAAGGAACGAAGTGACTTCGGAATAATTATGTGTCGTGTTTATGTGAATATTTGAAATAAAACTACTTTCTTGATACTCGATACTCCCCCGATTTATTTATATTTGTATTATTTAGATAAATTTTAATTAAGTAAGCGTTTAATTATGACTTGTGTTTGGCATTAAAAACTATAACTATTCCTTGTCGTTAGCAGTTAGTTTTCCCAATAAAATAACATCAAGGGGTAGGTATATTGACTAAGCGAAAACTGCACTTTGAATATGACATAATATGTGTAGTAAACTACTTATCTATTTTTATCCTAACAGTAATTGAACTCAATTAGAAACTATCAATCGATTTCGACCACAAAATTCGCACTTTTATAACAAAGCAAACGAACACGCAAAAAAAAAATGTATTACAAGATTACAGTAACCGACTATAAATCATTGTATAATTGATTCCTAGCGCCATTCATCGCCGTTATCATTGGAAGTTTATTGGCGGTGATAATAAAATCTGTCCCGGAGGCGTAATCATAAGTTCGATGAACTTCCCTATCACTTAACTAAGAGAAACCTACCCTTCCAGTTCCACCCTCCGTTACAGGATACCGTAAAGGATATTTGTTATGCATTTAGTTTAGCCTAATGGCACTATTGCCGAATTTCCCTGAACGAGGGTCCCGATAGAACATCCAACCCACTTAACGGTGTACCTTTCGATCAAATCGATACTTAACTGAAACTGTACACTCACTAAACGAGTATAAACAACACTCTCATTAATTACGGTTCCATAAAAACTTGTTTTAATTACATACTTATAATCGCCTCCATAATTTTTAAAATCTATATTGCCTACATATACTTACATAAATATCATAAAAACTGTAATAAGTAAAAAGATTCGATTTTCGATTTTGGCTTCTCGAGACCGGGTTCCGAATAACGAGATATACAGGGTGTGCCAATTTAGGTCCAGTTTTGATAACTTGTTTACGAGATAAGAGGAATGTCAAACAAAAATAATTACACGCCACATTTCCATGAATATTATCATAAACATGATACATCTAATGACAAAATATTTGTGGTCATAAGATAAGTATCAATGTATTTAAATATTTTATTTTATTACCTATATACTTATATTCAATGCCATGCTAAATTAATAAAAGCGTTCGCTTCTTTTTTATCGTGTGGTTGGTGCCTGACCTGGTGTCAGAGTTTTTATGCCGCCCATGGGCCTCTAAATTGGCTTTACATGCCGTCGAGAAATCAATGAATCTCTCAGGCATGCAGGTTTCCTCACGATGTTTTCCTTCACCGAAGCAAATGATAATTAAACAATACGCACAGCACATGAATCTGAAAAATCAGAGGTACTCGTACGTGCCTTGGGTTCGAACTCAAGAATTATCGAATTGTCAGTCCGACGGTCACAACACTAGGTTATCTTATAAGGATATCTTTCGCTATCTGATAAGGAAATAAAAGCGATAGCGGCGGAGCAGGCTCGCAGCCAATTTTCTCTGGCAGAATCTTTGTTTAAATCGTTATGTAAAATAAAATAAGTATAAAAAAACAATGAAATACAAAAATATCGCTGGACATTAACACACAGCGCCATCTAGTGCCACACTAAGCAACGACGCTTGTGTCGTGGATACCAGATAGTTGATATACTACATAGATACTTTTTGTTTGTAAATACATACATAATAAACATATAAACATCCATGACTCGGAAACAAATGTCCATGCTCATCACACAAACATTTGCTTCAACCGGGATTCGAACCCGGGACCCTAAGAACGTAAGGCAGTCGTCGTCGTAAATTGTATGCAAATCATACAGAACATCTAAAACTATAACAATCACTGAGTGTAGGTACTCAGTGATTGTTAATATGTAGCTTATGGAATCAGTTTAATAAATAAAACTCTCAAAGAGAGTGAACAGTAAATTGACGCCACGCGCTTTTAAATAAAGCTGTGAAGGCAAAAGTAATTATAAATAATAGGTAAAATTAATGTAGGTATTACAGATATTTAATACACTGATATAATATTCATCACATCAATTAACATGATAACAGTATTATTTACACTATATACAAACTATTTACAACTCTAAAATTGTAATAAAAATATGTCCAAGTATCAAAACTGTTACAGGGCGTCAAAAAACTTGACCACATCGCTGTCAACAGGAAAAGTGCCGAGTAGGCTGACAGCATTGCCACGTTGGATGGCAATGCTGATTCTTTGGCCAAAAAATAGGCCCGCCCTCTGGTCACGCGTGAAGAGTTGACCCACCGCTTGGATAATAATATACTTAAATATATTATTACAAGTTGAACTGTCAATGATAACGATTTCTTCACGCATCAATGTCAGCATTCGTTACAGTCGTATGCTTTACGCGTCCAAAATATATGTTGCATTTAGTTAACTAATTATACAATTAATCGTGCTAATATTAAATGCATGTCATTTAGTTTTAGTATATGCTTAATTAAAACTTTGGTCTTTTCCGAATAAGCACATTTTTAATTTTCTGTTTGAGAACTGGAAAAGTAACATTTTATTTATTTTTTTTTTTTGCTTTTGAATCGTTGGTCTAATATTCGCTAGCGCAACTGCTAAACATGAGGTCCTGGGTTTGACTCCCAGGTCGGGCAAAGTGTTTTTGTGTTTTTCTGTCAAGAATTTCTTAGTAACTGATACAGAGTCACGGAGCAGCGGAGGCCCAGTGGTGGCGGCCCAGACTTACGAACAGTAAGTCGTGGGTTCGAACCCAGACAGGCGCATTACTTTGTGTAATTTAATTTATCACCACTGCTCTCAAAACGGTGAAGGAAACATCGTGAGGAAACCGGCATGTCCTAGAACAACAAAATTCGAAGACATGTGACATCTAACAATCCGCACTGGGCCCGCGTGGTGGATTATAGCCCATTCCCTCTCATAGAGAGGAGGCCGTGTCCCAGCAGTGGGAACATTAATAGGCTGATGACACAGAGTCTGGATTTCCCTGATCCCGGTTGATGGCAATAGGCTCGCCCCCTATTACATGGAACTGAAACATAACTGGCGAAATGTAGGTAAACATGTGAAACCATTAAACTGTTACAGATTTAAATAAACTCGTCGTCGGCGTTGATGGTATAATATAATGGTAGTCAGCATAGATGCCATCCAAGCAGTGTTGTGTGTCCGTTTCCTCTTCCGAAAACTAAAACATACTTTCGTGATTATTTCTTTACTATTTTAAGTACCCACAATTTAATTATAGTTCTTTAAATTGCGACGAGGAATAGATGAAAGCATGAAAATTGTGTACAAACCGTCGATGAAGACTGGAAAATGTTTTCACCTTCCCGCACAAACCGTAACTATTTCCGTGTTAATAGACTAGAGAGATATACACGAAGGGAGCAACGCTTTGAAGCTAGAAACGGTCGAGCACTCGCAGGTCGGAGGAACAACTCGCTACAAATAAAAAAGCAATGCAGGAGTGCATCCGACGGTGAAATCGGAGGATTGCATCCAACTCTCGATTTCCAAAGAAACTTCTAATAAGAAAAGTTGCACTGAAATAAGATTATAAGTATATTTCTTTCCGCTCCTCATTATTTACCACGCTTCGTAGAGCCGTAACAAAAGGAAATCATATTGGAGAAAGGAATTCTCAAGAAGGAACAAAGAATATTAGAAAAGGGTACTTACACTTACAGATGAGAAAGCAAATTAAAGATAGTGAGAATAGGTTTCATGGCATAAGTAGATCTAAGTAATTTAGTTTTCTGGGACCACTGAACTGACCAAGCATTTTATCGGGCGAAATTATCGCCCACTATGTAGAACAAAAGCGAAATTAAACCGAGGAAAGATACCTTGTCGCGCTTAATAAAAACTCTGGTTTACAGTTTTGTATTTTCTTATCAGCAATCAGGTGGTCAATCAATCAGACTATTAAACGAGTACTGTAAAAAATATATCTAACCGCTGTCCGAATTAACACCGACAAATAAATAAGAATTAACTGTAACATTGAAAGCATTGAGGTGTGCTCGAATGTTACAGATAACAAGTCGATAACGTCTTACTGGAGTTTGACTACTTGACAGACAGATTAAACACGCAAAGAGAGGGCAACAGGGCAAATACAGGGACCAGTATAACTATACACCTCATGATGGCGCTAGTTTCAAAGGCCAAAAGCTTTCATCTTCAAATGCAGAACCAAGAAACTTAGTTCGCGGTCTCATCGCGGGTCAGTAAAAATAAAATAAAATCCGTAACGAACCTGACATGCGGCGCACTTAATTCTCATGATAGTGTTGCTCCACAAATAAGAAAGGTTTTCGAAAGTGAATGTAAGTAACAAGTGTATATAACCGGCTACTCCCTTTTGAGTTAACCTTTGCATGTCATTATTGATGTGAAGCGTGCCGCTGACAACGTAATCAGAACTCGACTTAAGATGATAATGGTACGGTTGCTAAAAAGTAACGGTTTTTTTTTTGTATTGTGCCCGGTTGATGCCAATAGACGTGCCCCTCTGCCTGATCATTTCCGGATGATAGACGTGACGTTAACGGCACAAACTAAATGTACTTACCTAAAATTAGGCACAACAAATTCATAACATAACCTAACCTTACTTTTGGTGGCGACGTTTTTGACCGCTTCTGATGCAAACTTATTAACGACTGCGGAACGTTAAGCTGTACAGATTTTAAGATAGGATTAAGTTAATTACTTCGTACTAATATTAAGTTACAGCCTCTTAACCCAACATCTCATTTTCGGTCACAGTTTACGGGTAGGTTTAGGCCTCGTAACCAAGGTTCGTTTGAGCACCGCTTATAGCGGGTAACTGTCCGTTTATGATATGTCAAGAAAATAGGAAGGTTTTCCTACCAGACAGTAGTTAAAGATGCAATTAAAACATGTCATTGCATCTGGATGTAGTGCGCAATTTTAACACATGCTTAGGCAGTTTGGTTTTTGAGCATCTCACCGTATTTTGTCTGATTCGTAACAAAAAGTTAGAAACAAATTGCTAAGTTTGTATTTAAGTCTATAAACGTGACCATGTTTTACTGGAAGTATTAGGTACTTTCAAGTTTCCTTTTCTTTAGGCCTACGATTTAGTTTCAGTGTTTCATGACAAAATTACAAACAATACCTTCTTTTGCAGAAATTTCTACTTAAAATAAATTCTTAAAGTGGAAATTCCTACGATCAGAAAAATACCCAGCTATAAGAATCTTCGACACAATTCCTAGTGTATGATTTTAATCTATGTAAAATAAAAACTTACATTGTAGCCAAATACCGAAAAATTATAATTTTTTATTTTGATGCAGAGAAGTCGATAAGGGAAATAATTAAGACGTGTTATGACATAAACTGATATTAAAATCAATTAAGGTATATCCTCGAGAAACCTCAGTGATGACAAACCGATTAATCATCCCGCATCAGCAGTAATCTTATACAAATATGGGTGGTGAGGATAATCAGAAATATAAACAATAAATTTCATTTTCACAAGGGAATTGCGATTTATAAATCATAAACGATCCTTGACATGAATGCTGTGGCGTGAAGATCGATCGTAACATGCACTCGATGGCACTCGAGACGCATAAATGTAATTTAGAGTTTTCTTTGTCAAATAAACAAGGCTTCTCTCCATGTTTTTAGAAATAAAATGAAAAATCGGAATACAATTGGATAAAAGCAGTAAAATTTCCAATAATGTCATAAACTAGCTACCTAGTTTATGACATTATTGGAAATTAAAAATACTTACTTCTTTTCTAACTGCATTAAAAATACCCTTAACGAAGCTGAAAGGCACACTTGTTCTTCCCATCATTGCGATCATTTTTTTTGTTCTACACCATTCCTGGTAACCTTCCAGTTACGGGAGATATTGGGGTCAAAGTTTCAAATTTTCACAAGATTTTTTTTTAAACATGTTTTTAATGTAAGATTTTTACTTTAAACACCTCCCCGACCCCCGTAGTATTGAATCCATCAATAAATTAGCACAATGATAAGAGAGCGTTACATTGAGTTCTACCGTAACACGTGATTTTTCACCCCAAAAAAAGTCGTTTCCTAGCAATAATTTTTTCATTAAGTTACTTAGTTTGATGTACAGAATGCTTGGTTGACGGCTTCGTAAATAGTCTGTTATTTATTATTTATTTATTTAGGGAAAACAAACAATTGCCTCTGCATCTAAAGGCTGACTGTTAGAAAATGCCTATGGCATTAAGTCCGCCTCTGTACTTTGTGCTTGAAGTGTTACATAAATGAATAGTAAATTGTACAATAAATGTATGTTACAGTAAATACTAATTACTGTTTACTGCCTGTATAACAAATAAAACATAATTTTTCAGCCTTTTTTATTATTTTTAAGATTCCATCACCTTGTAAACATTCACAAAGTATTCCATCATCCTATACAGGGCTATCGTCCAATCTAATTTTAGTTACTAAAAATGTGTGAGTCATTGGTTTCCCAGCCCTATGATGGCCTAAAAACGTTTATTTTAAAGTCAGAGGTTCGTACATTCCTCATATACCTACACGAAGTTACAGCACACACAACCACAGTGTAAGTAGCTAATAATTACTCCATACAAACAGCTTTGATTATGGTGATCATTTAAAAATGGAAAACGACCTGATGGACGCTTGACGGCTTTTGGATCGGACTTTAATATAATAAAAGGTAAATGAACAGTTGAAACAAGAATAATTAAGAAAACCCTCTTGTTCTAACACTGAACCAGGCCAGTCCTCTACAAATAATAACTTAGAAGGACACAGACACATCTGAAACAGAATACGGTAACCTGAATACGACACCCGCGTTGCAAAAGGAAGTTTGGTACATTAAACCAGCAATTTCTTCTCGATACTGTCGCGCAGTCGGACTGCACGAAGTTAGACTGTGGTTCAACGATGTTGACGCCACTTTACACGGTTTTGAACTTTTGACACCGCGGCGTTTCGGTTCATTACGTGCCATCAATCTTTCCAAGCGAACACGTCGCAGGTCGTGATGCGACACCGCGATAGCTATTTGTGTTACCTATAATCAACGTACACACAACACACGGCGAGCTCGAAAAGAAAGTCAGCGAAAATATTTATAAAAAAATTAGGAGTGAGGCTGCAGCATTTTATAAATGTCGCTTTATACTGTGTCTGTACTGCTGAAATCTACATCCATACAGAAAGGCAATCTTATAAAGTTTGCCACCTCACCCAACTTATTGAAATTAGTATACCTATACAAAGACAGATAGATGCACACAAGTCAATACTGTTTTCTTTGTGAAGATTACACGTTCATTTTTGAACATTTTATTACCTTTGCAAAAGTGAAGATGTATAAACAAGTGCTGTCGAATTCTTAACAGATTTAAAACACAAGATAGCAATAAATTCGGAAATGTACCTACACAGAATGTGTTGATTGTATCATGTTACGAAGTGTGTGTTTGGTGATAAGATTAATTGTTTTCTCTTGAATACATTGTAAGATGCCTCTTCAGTGAATTATGATGAGGCTGCAGAAACTATATATTATATACTCAGGACGTTTAGTTCTTCAATACAATATAGCCATGTATTTATTTCTGCACATTTTTTTAATTTAAAATCCGTGTGTCTGGCAATAAGACTTTTCTATGTTACTAAAAGCCGAAATGGTAGCGCTTCAAAACCTATATCAAGCTGTGTTTAAGTATATCCAGTTATCCACACCAAGCTTTGGCTGGTTAAACTAAAACTAAAAACAAATAGATAAAACTCATAAGACAGAAAAAAAATCTCATTAATATTAAAAGTTACAGAGTAGTTTGGTAAAATGATGGGAGTTACGACGTTCCTAGAGGAGAAACGGAATCAATTTCCCCCGTAAGACTTATTGAGAAGTTGTTTTTCTGTCCATGTTCCGGTAAGAATATGAAAACAAGGCAAATGCTTATAAATCATGTTCACTTCCCTGTACCCAGGTATGGGGGTCGTAATAACTACGTGGAACTGTGAATATTCATAAATACATAAGAAACAGGAATAGAACAAGCAAGCAAAACACAACAAGGAACTATTAGTAAACAGGTTAACCGAAAATAACATCGAAACAATATAACAACAATTCAATAAAAAGTCATAGACAGAATAAGCCGTGGACCGTGGTGTGGAAAGCTTAATAAATAGAGACACACCGACGGCTCTGCGGCTATAAATCTTACGTTCGATGTTCCCTTTTAAGCCTAAAGTCTAGGTTTCCTGAAAAACAAGAGCTTAAAACAAATAAGACTTCCTTTTCACAAATAGCTGAATTTATTAGAAAAATAAGACCTATTCGTACCCACTAGTATTAAAATTAAACCTATAATTATTTACCAAACAAGCCATGGAGTTTCCCTTGAGACTAAATTACCCAATTCACGGCGACTGCATTTCTGCAAACAGTGTTGCACAGTGTCCATACAAATTGTTGAAGCACTCCCTGATATTAATCGCACTCTTCCGCCGCGGCTACTGCACAGAATTTTAAAACTGACTCATTAATAAAAGTCACCGACGAAGATACTTGTGGACTGTCCTTAAATTAGTTTCTTTATCTTAACTTAATGTACAGTCTGTTTGCACGTCACGAAAACTCTTTAAAAGTGTACTCCATCTACTCTATCTTAAATTATAACCAACTTCTTATTAGGGAGACGAAAACGATTAGAACTTGTGAATGGGACGATTTGCTGAGCGCCAAGACAACTGGCCCATCTTGTCTTCTTGCAATGACTGGAATTGTAGAAACCTTGTCATACGTTTTTCATTTGTATTATTAAGTCATTTCACCTTTTAAATACCCAGTGGTCGAAAGTACTTAGACCTTTTAAACATCAACTACTTTGGCAGTCCAAACACAGTTTTGCGAGTTCCAAACATTCATGGAATGTTCGGTACCGGTGATGAATCTCAATAACGTTATACTTTGAAAACATAAGCCCTCGTATCCGTCAACTGCCTGATTTATAGCTGGATTGACTTAGTGATTGTATTGAGCGGAGCAGAGAGACAAATCAAGTGGGACATAAATCTGAGAGGTGAATTGTTCGTACATCGCACCTCGTAAACTGCCCCGCCGAGATATTGCTCGCTGTTCACTGTTACCACACAGGGTGGATTCCGAATACTGGAACATTCTTAAGTGAATTTAGTCGGTGTGACTGGAGCACTAGAGTAGAGGTTATTTTAATGAACCATTCTAATATAATTAGGATAAATTTTACACATCTTATATTGAAATCCTAGCTCGCTCTCCTGCAACAACACTCTCAGTATTTAAAATCCGTACAGATAAATAACCCTTCTTTGGCAGTCGGGTATATACGAGTAGTAAGACCTCTCACGTCACAGATGCTTTTTAGTTAGTTATGCTGCTTTAGAGTCCTGTGGGAAACATCTTAGGTCCTACGTGGTCTCCACCTACAATTTGTTCTAATGACGAATTCTAAGAGCCCAGAACATCTATAACAAAAAAAAATACTGTTCAACTTTGACAACAAAATAAGCGTAAAAGGGGATAACAAGTCATCTTTTCAAAGCTCCTGACAGCAACACGTACATGATACAACGAGGAAAATACATGGTTGTATTACAAAGCTCACACATGTTGATTATTATCAACAATCTGTCTCTTCCACTACAAATAACTCGAACAGGCTTATTTATGCGGATTCAATCCTATAAACCGCACATAAGGTTTCACGCCATTCGGGGCTTCAAAATTTAATAAAAGCGGCACTACTCACGTAGAATCTCTTTTTTTAAATTCCACACGCGTGTGCGACAAATTCAACTTTATTATTATAGTCGGAGATGCGATTTCGTGGATCACCCCTCACAATGTTATTACTCTACTTAAATGTTATTGAAATGCTTTGATCCCGACACGGGGCGTTGCAGTCCGTTAAATAAAATTACCAAGCAAGTGCGACTTCGCCAATTCTTTTGAATAAGACATCTGAAAAGTAATGTGGTCTATGAGTTAAATTGCACTAGTAGTCCATTTCGATCATTGTCTTTTCTTTCTCGTAGTTCGTTCACTTTATTCTCTTATTCGTGGGCAATGTTTAATGTCTTAGTTGATAGTTCAATTGTACCATTTAATTGGCCTCAAACTCTTAAGCACATTCAGCCATATCCGGTAACCCTCATGTATAAAAGGACCACAGGAAGCTCTCACTCCACGTTTAGAAATCAACCTAGACTAACATGGTATTTTCTTACCCCTTATTAAATATTGTCCAGCCATTTACTACGTTGAAATAAAATCCTCCCGGTCATTGCGTCATATTTTCTTTGTTCTAGCTAGGGAACCTTCTAGTTACGGAGATATTGGGGGTGAAAACTCCAACTTTTTTTTTTAATAACTATTTAACAAGTTTTTTTTTTAATACATGTTTTTAAAGGAAGATTTTTACTTTAAACACCTCCACGGCCTTTGTACTATTCAGTCTATCCATCAGCACAATGTTTTGAGTGCGTTACATTGAGTTTTATGGTAAAACTTGATTTTTCACCCCAAAAAAAAAAGTCGTTTCCCAGCAATAATTTTTGCGTAGAGTTACTTAGTTTGATGTACAGAATGCTTGGTTGAATCCTTCGTGAAGGGTCCGTTTACACCCTGTATGTAGTGTAGGTACGTCACACACGCTATCGTCGTCAGGTGGCCCTCCGGCACGCATGACGTAACGCCCTCCGTACGCCTCCGACTGGCTCCAACAACGATTTATAATTGCCGATAAATTCGCAAAGTACAATTTTTGTCTCGTAAATAACGCAAAAATTGCCGGTGGTGACCATTTAAAATCATTTTAACATACCAATTAGTTAGCGAGAATCTCACAATTCGTCATCAATTTTCCAAAGCAATTAAGGCTGTTTGTAATAAAATTTGTGTATTATAACTTCAATTCACGCATATTTCTTTTTGTTTTTGGACCACCCCGAAAATTCGATTAGTTATATAAGTACATCCATTACGATTTTAAATAAAAAAGCGCTCGAGGACATTGCTGAATTTGTGCAGAAATTAAAATAATAACTCATTCCAATCGACTGAAATTGGTTACTTTTATATTTGTTTCAAAATTATTTTTGTCAGCCATATAATTTTTCTTACTTCCCTCATTCCACGAATTTTAAAAACAAAATTAATTTTATTAAACTGAAAGATGGTCGTCACAACAATTACTTCAAGACTACAAATTAAATAGATATCAGTCCTAGTATTACTTCAAAAATGGCGTCCAATTTTCGTAACCGCGCATTTCTTTGCTAATGAAACTGTTGTTATTTGTTTCAACAAATGTCTTTGTCTCTTGCTGATGTCTGCTGTTCAGCTTAACAATGCAATTTGCTCTGCAACAACCTTTTTTTCTCAAAATTCAACAAATAAATTGTGTGAAGAACGCAAATGTTTGAGAGCTTTGTTAAGATTTTCTTTTTTTCTAGATCTAATTCTGGATTTCACAAATTCAACTATACGAATGTAATGCGTGAAATAAAGCCATCTACTACATTCACAGAATTTCATATAAGTTATTTTAAAAATGTTAAAATCTTTAAATTCGGCTTACTATTTATAGTGAAAACTGAAACCACTCGAATTCATTTTAAAGTTTCGCGAATAAATTCCCTCCGTTTACGACAGTCGGTGACAGGATTAAGATTACAAACCCTATTTATATACTTTGTTTCATAGAATTTTATTCCCCCTTTATCTTAAAAGTTTCTAAGAAAAAATATTTTCTGATTACCGGAACTTATCATGCTAGTTTAAGTTTTGGGATCACGCTAAAAAGCCTGCGATAGGAATATTACAATAATGCTAATCTGAAACTGGTAGACTAAAGAGCAAAAGCGTTGTTCAGAGTAGAAGCCTTTGGGAGTATTTGCATACTTGAGTGCTGACATAAAAACGAAAGAGATGAGAAGAAGCGCGCATCGATAAAATTCTACGCGTTTGAACCAAAAAGGGTTCAGTTGATAAATAAAACAAAATTAACCGCGCACTTATTACATTATGAAGAAGTCACCTGAGAATGAAAAAGAAAATTATTATTCTATTTAGCACGTAACATCCGTATCAAACCGGATGTAACTGTAATATTATAATGTATTTGCTTTGAAATATAATGAAACAGGTGTCTGCTGTCACATTAGCAGCAGGATGCTTCAAGACATAAAACATGATGAATTTAAATCTACAAATAAGTTAAGATGTGTTAGCTGTAAGTAATAAAGATGAGGTTGATGAAATTAGTATAAACACACTGCTGAAAGCTCTTGGAATTGCTTTAATTGCCATAATCGCTCCGTCGCAAATGTCTAAACATAATTTCAGAGAGAATTTCACGAAATTTGAACTAATGATCCTAAAACATAGTTTGCAATTCCAAGAAAGAAACGTGACTCTACATAAGAACTGTTCACAAGTAGCCATAGAATATTTGATTAGTTAATCCAAGTGTTGGACACATGAATTTAAAACTTTACGACACATACAAATGTGTTATGAGACAGATACTAAATATGCTACGATTAGTTTGTTTGTAAGGGAACAGTTTGTTTGACATTGTGTCACAGAGTTTAGCTTGTAGGTACGGCTTTCCAATCTCATTAATCCCTTAGGTGACCTAAATATCACGTTCGTAGAAAAAAATTGAGCTTGCGATATACCGAGTGAATAAAGTTACTCGTATACAATGAGGATGGCCGGTTAAAGCTCAATATAGATGACGTATCCATAGCTTAGACCCATTCTGACCAATGAGGTAGACGTATTTTGAAATATAAAATGACATGCACAAATTCTCAACCAAGGACGATACTAATACTTGGTACAAGTTACGCTAGCACCATTCGTTTCACCGTTACCTTCCTCATTGATCTCACATCAATGCATGCCTGCATGGTAGCAATTGACATTGACAGCGCCTTGAGAAGTCGTAGTTCATTGTCATTGAATCGACAAAATGACAGATGAACAAAAGATTTGTCGATTCTCTTTTGTTTCTCTAGTCAAATTCTAATCCCGTCTTTGCGACTTACTGTTCGTAAGTCGGGGCCGCCACCACTGGGCCACCGCTGCTCTCATCATCGTGAGGAAACCGGCGTGTTCTAGAACCAAAAAATCGAAGACATGTGACATCTACCAATCCGCACTGGGCCCGCGTGGTGGATTATAGTCCATTCCCTCTCATTGAGAGGAGGCCGTGTCCCAGCAGTGGGAACATTATAGGCTGATGATGATGATGATGATAAGCTACAAAATATAATACATATAGTCTCCAGATAATCTTTATCTTATTCCGTAACGGAAATAGCTACTTTATAACGCGCAACTTAATTATAACTCCCAGACTTTTGACTAACGACGATCGATTTTTTAATTTATATTTTGACACGATATGAATCACATTAAATGGTAGGCAAACAAGAATTCGGTGTCTGCTTATTATAGGAATTACACAATTTATTAATAAAATAGTTTGTGTGCGCGCTTTCTGTAATTTATTGTCGTATTATATTATTTCGACACCGATAACTAGACTATTCAGATAATTGGTGAGATAATAAATACAATACGGTTAATTGGCAATTGTTATTTCTTGTTACATCGACCTCCCGAGAAGGTGCAACAGTATTTAACATAGATCAGGAGCAAGGATAGAGACGCCAAACAGAGTAATATTCTTTAATTTTTCAGCAACAAATTTAGATTTACGGTAGCTTATGTCAATCTAAAACTATTCTGTTTCCATCGTCGTTATTTAAAGTCTGAAGACCAGTTTCACCAAGATCGTATTACCCAGTATTGACTGGGTTGTGGAGGTCAGATAGACAGACGCTCAAAGTAAAATACTGGTATTTGGCTGCATCTGATTAGGCTGGAAGCTGACCACAACCCAGTTGGAAAAAGGCTGGGATGATGATTGTCATTATTTCAGACAGAATATCACTTTCTCTACGCCCTCCGTAACGTAACATTCTGTAAAAACCTAATTTTCTTACAGCTTGTAGAGCGAAAATCGGTTCTTATCAGAAATATTTTTCTGTAAAGGAATTGGAGAATCATCTTGTCGTTTAAATGGTGACTGACGAGCATGGGGTTTTGGATTCAATCCCTAGATCGGGCAAAACTAAATTACTAATAACTACTGACTAAAACCCATCCATGTTTCTTCATCGCCCTTTGTGTTCCGGGGTCACGGTATCTCTTTCGAACAGTCCCGCAACCCCGGCAGGCATCGGTCCTTGCGGACCCCTTCCTATTGATGACTCTCTTTGAGGCGCGCGTGGAACACGAACGCGCCGTCGACACGGCCTGTCGTCATGAGACGGACGGACGGCGAGCTAGCCCACAGCCCACCGTCCACAGGCCCGCGCCTACGGTGGCCGGGGGCCACGTGGTGGCTCCCGACGATCATTAGCAGCCTGGATTTGAGTTAGCGTCTCGTTGGTGTTAAAAGGCTCTTACTTATATATAAACTGGCAAAATGTTGGTTACCTAAACAATCTAAGGAAAATAAAAGTACCAAAAACGGCGACTTCGTATTCCATATCTCTATCGCGAACATAATTTGTTTGTTAGTACGAATATAAACAACATTCGGTAGTGTACCTACTCGCCGAAGCTCCTAAACCCATTACAATACCATAAAGATAGTACCAAATAGCTTTATGAATATAAAAAACTTTATCGGAAGCTCATCGTTTACATAAACATACTACACACACACTGTTATTTCAAATACTCCTCTCGATATTCGCACAAGTTTGCGTCGGACGCTCGAGTGTGAACGTTTAGAAGTCTAATCTCCATATACAGTGTGCCAATTACTTTATTATCGAAGCTAATAAGAGAGAATATAGAGGGAGGGTATCCACGTTGCGAAACCGTAATAGTACGTAATTGTATCGACACGTAGCAGCCTAGCAGGTAAGTGAGGTAATCCAACCAGCGGCAGAAGTTAACTGACTGCTAAGTTGTGGCCTGTCGTTGTGGTGAGCCGCGCGCGGCCGGGTAATGGTTGTGAATCTGTGGTAGGGTTCCCACCTGAGCTCGCATGCTAATGTTTGTTCATTGCAAATGGTTCAGACTTGATGGATCACGTTTCAGAGGTGCTGCTGTTAATACCGTATCACGTCAAGTTAGATCAGTAAAGGATCTTCACATTCCTATAGCTTTTGAATAGCTGGTTCTTCTTAAGCTTTCCGGAAATTTTGTGAAAATTGTTCTCAATGTCGTCGAAATTTGCATGAATTGCACGTGTGATAGTGTCAGCCCTATTGGTGCACCGTACCGCGTATCACACCGGTCGTCGAATGTGGAGCAGGCGGCGAGCCAGCGGCGATGCCTCCGACAAAAAATCAGTGTAAGCTGTACACTAAGGCGCTGCGGTCGCGCGCTCGCTCCCTCCGCCACTCTCGCCGCGTGCCCCTACCGCACGAACTTACCGCTCCGGCTAAACTTACTCGCAACTTCCCAACGAATTCGGCGATCCAACCTCTCGATCCTCAACTTTTTCCTCGATCAACTAAGTACTCCAGTGTAAATCTAAAGTGAATAGTGTCATATTGTTAGTTGGTGTGTAAGTTAACAACATATGGTCGTGGCAAGAGGTCCGGTCGTTAGGCTGCGATCGGTCGTGACGCCTCGCCGATACAATCACGACCGAGCACGTGTGTGCCTATTGCGTCTGGAGGCTCACCATTCACTTCACCTATTTTGTCATCTCATACTTACATTGAACTGTTTTTATTTTCGAAAGTATCGATAGAAACTATATTAGTACCGTTCCTAATTAGGAATCTAACAAACTTGAATTGAGCGTAAACGAACGGCAATAAATACAAACACACATAGACATGATTTCACTTTGTTATGTACCTACAATGTGAGTCATGTATCTGTTAATTAAAACTTTTATTTATTAGGAATTTCGCAACAAATCTAACAGTTTTTACTTAGAAAGTGATTAACTAATCTGCTAAGTGTTGATATTGATTGATTCTCACTTCACATGCAATTTTGTTGAAACTATCGTCAAAACTACAGTCTAGGTAAATATTTGGCGAGAATTTACCTGTCTGCCACCGTCGGCGTCGCGTCGGTCCCTTAATGAAAGCGATTGTTTACATCGTGCTTGTATGTCCTGCAAAACAAGAATTAAACCTTTAATAAGTTCCGACTTTACTTTACCGCGATTAATAGCACTCTTGGAATCTGGCTCGCGTCTTGCTGAATTCTTCTTAATTAAATTAACTGCTTTCAGACCTTTGACGTCTATTAGCAAGAGTGACCTCCCTGTCGTTTTTATTTTCGCCCAACATTTCTCCAGAATCTTTATTGCCAATTGTACTGAAGGAAATGTGGGAACTTTTCTTCCTAAACAACTCACTTCCATTAATTTATTATGGACTCCGTCTATTCCGTCCAAAAGTTTTACATAATATAATACAAGTTTTAATGTTATTCTATTATCGATTCTGAATTACGGATTTTTGTTTTTTGGTGCTACGTGACGGGAGTTTTTGAAAACATTAATGGACCTTCCGAATTTCAGATTGAACTGAAATGGTCATAATCATAATTTTGATCATGACTCTTAAGTACTAAACAATAAAATAATTACATTAATTTAAATATCAGCATGTTACCACAAACATAAATCAAAAAACAAAACCAAAACTTGTTTAGCGTGTGTACATACCTAGTTACTTACTTAACACTGATTAAATATTACTAGGTCAATTAATTTCCGTTCTCATCATATGACGTGTGTTTACCTCGCTATTTAAATACAAATATGATCAACTTGACGTCAATGCGTGTGATTACGAAATAGATCATGCTCTCAGAAATAAAACAAAAGAAAGCTGCGGTAAAAACGTGGAAAAAACCAATAAGATGAAAGCTATTTGAAAAACCGTAAGAGACTCGACGTCTCTGGGACATAATTAGTAGATGGAGTTTCAGCCATTCCACTACAAAGGGATTTGAGGTGATTAGTTACCTTTAATCAGGCGTCAAATAACTTCCTTTAAAATACGGATATATTTGACCATCAGTTTAATGGTAGTACGTCAATGTACTCGGAAGATGTTATTTACTTCATTTATTACTTACAATTAGAGCTTGACCACTAAAAGACAGATTTATTTCACTCTTAGCTGTAGGGAAGGTCGCAGTAATTAAATTTAATTATAAACTTGGGTTAAATCGGTAAATCAACACTCGTTTTATATAAATAATACTTAAAGCCTAGTTTCATATTGTATTTTAGATTCATCAATCAGATTAAGCAATAAAATCATAACTAATATCTTAAGTATGAGTTGAAAATCCGTATCTGTAATTAAGAGATGCTTAATTATTACTTAGCATATTTATTGCCGCTTACCGGGCTACAAATAGAAATAAAACAGTAACCTCATTTTTTTCTTCTTAGTACAGCAATTAAAAAATGTTCGGTTCCTATTATTCGTAAGCATATATGGGTAATCTGATAATCATTCATAAATCACCCAACCATATTTGTCGATAAATGGAGATTTTATGATGATAATGAAGGAGAAATCAAAAATTCAAGTGAAGTCCTAAAGTAATATGATCAAACCCTCGCTTGTAACTTTAGTCAAGTTGAATCGCTGTATCAACTTCGGGATTTGGCTCCACAGTCCCTTTCTAACCAAAACATTGAGGTTCGTAAAACCCGATTACTTTTTCGTAAAGTTCAGCACAACCCAGTGCAAAACTTTTCCATATGCGGGATCGTCATGAATAGGCAATTCGCAATATTTCCGATCACGTAGTACTGGCTTTGGGTTCTGGCCAAACGTCCTCCATAATTTTATTTCAATACCGAGCTACACCACGAACTGTGAACTTTCAGTAAGCTCGAAAATTAAAAGGTATAAAGGAGCTTATGAAGGCAGCAGTGAAAACTTCCAGAGAGCTTAACTGTCAGCTTATCTCGTGCGGATTTATCTATGAACCAAACATTTAAGTAGTCTGAATTAACCCTGTTACACATTTATCTGGTGCATTACGTAAGATGTTATTCAGAGCACACACAGATGTTTTGTTACGATCATATCATTCCATTGCAGAATAAAAAAAGTACATTTAGATGTCCCAAAAAATAATCTAACATACTTACTACGTTTCATCATCATTTTCCAGTTCTAATTCCAATTTATTTGGTGTCGGTGCCGCATGTCTTATTCTTATTCCATACTTCTCTATTACTCGTCACCTCATCAGGCATATTTCTTGCCATATCATCCTTCACATAGCCCATCCACATTCATCCTCATTATTATTTAACTTCATCATCTGCCTAGGCTTTTCCCCAACTATGTTGCTGTCGGCTTCCAGTCTAATCGGATGCAGCTAAATACCAGTATTTTACATGGAGCGACTACCTATCTGACCTCCACAACCCAATTGGTACCTACTCGGCAGTACGATACATTATTATTTTAACTGCAAGAAGTATATTGGTGGATACGCGATTTATAAGCAATCCCTAAGATATAAATACTGTAACCCTAAACCGTGAGAAAAAAAACAAGTTCCCAAATAAAGTTCGCAGCATATATCTTAAAGACGTCTCGTAAGGAAGTGGCTATAAAAACTATCGCTTGGCCGAGCCTAACATAAGCTAGTAACTACACATATTATAAATCTTAGTAACTGATGTTTGACAACTTGAAACTGTTTTTTTATTAAGATGGAGTCCATATCGACATGTTACGGACAAAATACGGTCAGTGTGTGTATTGTTCGATGGGTTACAATCCAGTTCTGTCACAGTACGTGATATACTGTCGATGGAAGCCTCCGCTGCGATAAAGAAACAATAATAATGATGATCGTATTGGTATGTTATAAATGTTCCATTGTATTTACGGCTTATTCTATCACTTTTTGCTCTCGTCATGATGTACCGTAACCTGTCTTTACTAAAGATCGATCGAGTGATACATTACAATGTGTAAGTGTAAGTCGCTGAACCAGTCACTTGGCAGAACTGTTCGAGTCGCTATTGTTTGTAGAACTTTACTACCGAGTCATAATTTTCAGCTTCATAATACGCAATTTCCCACGTTTTATGTCTTCGCAGTTTATACGATTATTATTTCTTCCTGAGAGACACCTCCAATTTCCAAAGGTTCTTCTTATCTTACAAGTATCTGTGACAATGTCAAAATTATTTACGTTACTCTTATAATCGTATCCAGCGAATCGTCCTCAATCTCGCATTGACACAAAAACATGATAATAAAATATGTATAATTTGATCATCCCTGGTAGTGCTGCACCGTAGGACGCCGCCTGGCGGGTCTTGTCCTTCCTTTAACGGCTAGTGTTCACCAAATAAATTGTCCGAATGTGTAGTTTTATCTGACAGATTATAAAGTCGTAATAAATACGCGTAACGTTTCGAAAATAACGTTTTTGGTGTCGCGGTGCTGGATGTAATAACACGGCATTAATCGTATGTCTAGAAGGTGAGTAATGTGGTAGCGTCAAAGTTGGGACGTTTAAGAGTTTTGTGATTGATAGAGCCGTGCGGATTGTTTTAAAACTCGCCTCGCAAGTACTCGTTACTCTCACAAACGAGAATGACGAAGTGTTAATATAATTAGGTAATAGATATTAATTTGCCATCTTAAATTACATTCAGATTTAAGAATTCTGTAATAATTTCACTGTAGCTTGATAGTATTTTTGTCTAAATTTGACTTATCGAGCAGTATAATTAATGGACTAAGTACATCAAATCCGATGAAACTTATTTCGCAAAATAATAAAATAACAATATTTTCATCAATAAATGTGCGCCGCTGGCAAAAAGAACATTTTATCTAAAAAATAATCCGAAGTAAACAATACATGAATGTTTCAGCTAATCCCTCCTAAGGACGCGGAAAATGAAAACGTAATAATTAATTTGTGACTTTTATATAAAAAGAGTGATGTACCAGGCGGTCATACACGTAAGGAGGTACACACAGTCAGGTAGCATTAAGTGCCACGTCAGATGGCTAGGCAGGCTGACCCAGTTGCATGCGTTACGCTCCCAGCAAGCATCTCCACTCAATTCCTGTCAGCAGCAATCAACGCCCCCCGCCCATGACATATGGCTGCTAACCCTAAAGTCATTCATATTCATGTTGTCAGTTTGTCACTTACATTGAACACAAGTAGACTGTCATCCTATTGTCTATGTACGCATAGGATTGTCAGTTAGAGAAAACATTTCATTAACTAAACATAAACTAAAAATCGGTTAACACATTGTTATGCTAAGTATTACAATAATATAAATATTATTATGTTTTGTCATTGCAAAGTAAAATTGGAAAAACACATTAGTATTTACTGATTCTCGTTGGTGTAGTGGTAGCAATCGCGACTACTGAGCATGAGGTCCCAAATGGTTACTGGGTTCTTCCATCAGGAATTTCGATGTAGCAATCACGGAGTCTGGATTTGTGCCCGGTTGATAAATAAATAAATAAATATCGCTGGACATTAACACACAGCGCTATCTAGTGCCACACTAAGCAACGAGGCTTGTGTCGTGGACACCAGATAGTTAATATAGTATATACTACATAGATACTTTTTGTTCTGTAAATACATACTTATTATACATATTATAAACATGACTCGGAAACAAATGTCCATGCTCATCACACAAACATTTGCTCCAACCGGGATTTGAACCCGGGACCCTAAGAACGTAAGGCAGCCTCACCACCGCTGCGCCAATCGGGTTGTCTTGATGGCCATAGGTTCGCCCCCTATTACATTGGACTTTAACATAACTGGCGAAATGTGGGTGTACTATTAAGTATACCTCTGCCCAAGCCTTCGGGGATTACAGGCGTTATGTTACATTAGCATTTACTTAGATAATAACAGAAACAAAATATAACAAATTCTAAACAAAAATTGATCACAAAAGCTTTCACAGGAGCTTTGATGATATCGACTTAATCGATTTGGTAGAGCCCAAAGATTACCTAGATAAAACCAAACCCATCAACACTGCAATAGATAATGTTACATTTATGTGGTAGTAAAGTTTATCAACTATTCCACAACTCGACTATGCTCGATGGTATCTACGATCAGCCATAAAACAAGGACAATAGAATACTCATCCTGGAGCTACCTCATCAACCCTGTCGTGTTCCAAGTAAGATATAACTCTCGGGATGGATTCCATCACAAGATGACTTTCCCAGGACCACCTTATATGTTCGAATAGATTATATGGGAACATTTCATAATTCCTGGGCAGGTTTTCATATCTTAAATTGTATAGAAAAGCACTTATCATTAACATTCTTTGCTCGTCTTTAATTATCGCCGACGTATCGCGTCTTCTTGATGATAACCGAAAGCAGTCGGGGAGTTTCCATTCCGGATCCTATTACAAAACGTCTCACTACCAATAGGCTATTCAAAAGGGCATCTGCTAATACACAAACAGTCGCGAAACTAATTAAAAGTTCCATTTAATAGTCCGGTTTTCAATAAACTCAAAGAGCTTATAAGCCATTGAATGTAAAGTAATTTCATAAAATTACCCACATACGATCATTAAATGGTCCTAAAAACATGTATTTATAGTTTCCTCGGACGTCAATGAAATTGCTTGTAAACAGCATTTAATATTACATCATAGCTTCAAATGATACTGTACTTACTTGTGGGTACGGTCGGCAAAAAGATAAGTACAAAAGCAGCTAAGTACAACCCCATTGACCATGTGACTGCGCTGAGTAGGTAGTAAAAATGTTTATGTAATCATTTGCCCGAGTGTCTAAAAATGTTTTAAGAGTAGAAAGAAAATAGTTGTGACATGCAAACTACACAATATAATTTATTAGCTTATGCACGCGGCTTCACCCGCGTGGAGTTCGATAATCATCCCATTGGATTGTACTACCGAGTTAAAAAGTAATATCCAGCACCCCTAGCCAAGTTGACAATCTACAATCGTTAACGCTAGTAGAAAACTATTCAAATGAATGGGAATGACATCATCTCAACGTTAAATCACGTGATCAACACAAACGAATAGAAAATTCGTAGAAAAGTTTACATCGTTCAAAATGATAGAATAGAATGTTATCGTTTCTACAATGTTGATCGCTAAACTCTGGTAGGAACGCTCACCATAGACTAAAGTGTAGGTTTTTCTACAGACATTCGAGAACGAGCGATCGACTCAGTCGTGTCAACTTGGCTACCAATTTAACGCTTTCTACAATCGCTTACGCCGAGGCGTTTACGATTGTAGAAAGAGAATCGATACAAAACGTTTGTAACTTGACTAGGCCTGCTGGTTACAATCTATGCGCCTTTCATTTAGTAGTTTTTGCGTGATAGAGTAACAAACACCCATCCATCCATCCTCATTATAACTTTCGCATTTATAATAGTAGGTAGTAAGAAGATCGGAGCCTGCATACCCAACTCTTTTGTTGATTGTACCTAAGTACTTGAGTAGGTAGGCGCCATAAATCGTCCTCTCTCGCTACGAAAAGATATGCCCACATGAGTTTATCTACTTATTGCTCAAGTCTTTGCTTTGATTTCAATAGTACAATATCTACTGCAGCGCCTTTGAACTTAAAATACGTACCCACTAAGCAATGGGCATCATTAGTTGTTTAATCTCAGCTATAAATATCACTAGAGTTACTTAATTAACAAAATTAAGACATTAAGATATTACGATATACCTGAACTAAAATGTTTGTATTCTTCTATTTGATTGAATATTGCGCCACATACTCAAATAATTAACACGGAAAACAAAGTAAGAAAACATTTTTAGAAAGGAACCAGACTCATAAATTAAACCCATTTAAGAAATGCTTGGTCACAGTTCTTTTAATCGAAGCGTCAGATATTTTCATGTTAATATCATACAAACGAGCGCGTCATAATTCATACACTTTGTATGAAAACCAAACTTCCTTTCCTTTTGTTCCAAATATATTTTACAGACTGAAATGGTTTGGAAAGAGTTATGTGGATGTAAAAGTGACATTAATGTGCGCTCGAATAGTCGCGTTAATTAACCAAATAGTTCATTTATACGTCGCCACGACGATGTACAAATCTATAACAATCACACCGTGACACCTTAACGGCCTATTAATTATTTATAAACGCAACATCTTCATAATTTACATCGCTACAAAGATTAGAGGGGGAGATAAAATATCCCTAAATTAAAGCAAAAATTTCCTATATTGCATAATAATCTCGTTGTGAAATATCACGTTTTACGTTTTGTTTCAGTACAGTTATATTCTTGAAAGTTACTTAACGATGTGATTATTGTTATAAAAAGATGCTACACCATAGTAAATTTTATTAAATTAAAAACGAGTTGTTATCAAAAATTAAATTTAAAATTCCGCAAGCAAAAAAGCGGCAGTGAAAATGTCTGGACAGATCGCTTAATAAGGGCCAGTAACGAAACAGGGAGTAATCAAAAGCAAGTGAAGTGCTGTTAGTGCTCATAAAAAGCTTTTTAAACTGTCCCAGGCTTCATAACTGACAACCGCTTAAAGGCCAAAAATTTCGCAATAGCTTCCATTTCAAGCAGTTATTCAGATTTCATTCGTTGCGAAACAGAAAAAATATTATTTTACATTGTTGCGGGAGTCCTCTCGGGTGGATATATTCCAACGAAAATATGTGATACGAAGGTACTTACTTGAACCTAGCCTAAAAGAGGAACTACAAAAATACTCTATTACCGTGCACCTAAAACGTCCACCTTTACACTAATACGAACTTATTGCGTTCCAACAAATCTATTTGTCGACTGATAAACCCAGATCGATCTACATAAACGAGATTTAAAATTCTTTCTAATTTATTATGCGTCTCAGTCAGATCCCCCGATAAAGCCAGTCCCTGAAGATTTATAATGGAAATTTTATTGGGAATTAATTTTTAAAACGTTCAATTTCGTGACAGTTGGGAGAAATTATCACGCAATTAAAACGATTCCCTAATGGGAACAAAAAAAGGAAGTTCGGCCCATATTTCCAATGTTGTTCGCTGTGATATAGTGCTAATAGGAGGGTGGTATTGTATTGCTTACCCTGTCGTGTGGGGAAGCTAGACAATACAATTATGTGGACCCCAGATGGCCCATCACTCTATTAGATACGAACAAGGCTTGGCTGTTAGCACGATATCAATAGCATATACATTTCTCCTGATCAATGTGTGTTAGCGAAACGCGTACCTAAATATAAACTCAAACTCAAAGCATTTATTTCAATTAGACCATTACGGCACTTTTGAATGTCAAAAATACAAACAAAAAAAAACAAAGCTACAGTCCCAGTCACAAGGCATAATAACTTGAGAAAGTACTGTAGTTGCCCATTCCCTAGTGTAGATCTCTATGGAGAAGAACGGGCAAGAAACTCCATAAATGAATAATTGTGTAGATTAGTTAATTTACTAATTTGCGTTAGGATAAACGAAGGACGAGTACCTACTACTCTCCCTTGCTACTTGCTAGCTCTGCCTTACCTTACCAAGTACACTCGTTAACAAATATTCTAAACAGCAGAACACAAAAAACCCGAATACTATGAAAGAATGATAAACGCGACAAGATAGTCAAGTACAAAATAAGCTGTAGGAAACATCAAGGGTCTGAAAGTCATCTTCGTGAAAACGGTCGCACCCTCGTCAGGAAATATAACGAGATCATGTTTTACGAGCTTGTTTATCCGAATTCCTATATATTATACATTATATGTACTTGTCGTTTATATATAATATATATCAATAGGACAGGGTCACACCGACACCCTCAAGAACGCAGAACATAGAAAAGATTTTTCCGGCAATTTTTCTACCATGGCGTAACCAAAATAGTGCGTGATTTTAGCCAAAGATGGCGCGCGAAAAATACCCGTTTAACCGAACCCGTAACTCACAATAAGTGTACCAAAACATCAAGCAAATGATCAAAAACAACGGTGTGCGAGCAATACCTACTTAGTTTCGCCATGTCTCCGTAATGTTTGGCAATAAATTGAGATGAACAAACAAGCGGCCTTATCTTACCCACCCAAGATTCCCACAATCTTGGCCGCACTCGAAGCCTATCAAATATCTTTTCACAGTTTCCGCGCCATTTAATCGACAAATACTGTAACATGTCATGTTATTACACAGAACATTATCTCCGTGATATTTTAAGTGTGTAATATAGAAGCGTTTGGCCGTGTTTGTTTTTAATCTGGCTTAACGGATTTATGGACTAAGCTCGCCCCCAAAGTACCGACAACAAATTGATATTCTTGACTACTATAATATAACTGATATAATACTTTACCTACTTCTGAAACATATATGAATAAAGCTCATCAAGTGAACGGTACCTACTTTCGCGGGCTAGTAATTATGATATTATAAAAAAAAACTTTAAGTACCCTTTCTTTGTGGCACAGACATAAATCAAAACAATTTTTGGCAACATAATAATGATCATCTTCATAAATGTATTAATTGCCGACGTATACTTAAAGGTCATTGGATGATGTATGCGCAATTAATGATTAACCGAATATTTATTTTCCATTCTTAATCTTCGTTCAATTAAAGTAGATTTCGCCTATATGAAAGTGGTTGTGTATTGAACACTCCTTTCGGTAGTAAGTACTTTGGTTTTAACTAAGATCTACAAAGCATCCACAAAACTATATTTAAATTATATCTATTCAAGCTGAACCCTTAAAAAACTAATATTATTGCAGTTTTCGACGTGAATATTCCCCAACTCTTATACTCTTAGTTCAAGGTTCTTCCATAATCTTCACTTTGCAACTTTTACAATGAATTTCTTTTTTTACTGCACTCATAAATTTTAAACAAAAAGGCCACACTTCTTTTGCAAAATGTTTTATACTTTTTGTTTTGAAAAAAAAAACATGGCGCTTTTAATACACTAAGGTAGAGCTTTCAAAAGTTTGAGTAGGTAAAGACAATGATTGAACCAATAGAACCAATCTGACTAATTAGGAGATAGTTTGTGGAGATTTAGTAAGTACTGAACACTGATGCTCTATCTCAGAAGATTAATGTATGTCTAGACGGTCCTCTCAACCGTCCTATTTAAACCTACGTCCTACAGAATAGTTACTGCTACGCATGTTTCAGTATTCAATCCGGATGATCCGGATCAAAAACGGTATACTACTTTTTTTCATGATTTTCATTCGTGGGCACTAAGGTCTCTTTAAGCTCTATATAAAACAGTGTTTCAACACGAATCCGTATGAGTTTCCTTTATTTAGCATACATTTCTGCGAAATGGTGATTCTCCAGACGTAATTAACATCAAATTAAAATTATCTACTCCAAATAGGGTATCCTATTTTCACTTTAACCAGAAGAAACAATCTCATCTGAATAAAAAAGTGTTTAACAAAGTGATGTGCACCCGGACATGAGAGAGCGCGACGGTGTGAGTGCGGAGCGGCGGTGATGCGTGCGGCGCATGATGCGCGCGCGCATTGATGGAAGAGTCATGGTCGTCGGGCGGCGCGCCGCTGCTGCGCACTCGGTCGCTGCCGCTGGTGCTGGAGGCGGCGAGCGGCGCCGCGCCCACGCGCCAGGCCAAGCTCGACCCGCGCCAGCTGCTGACTCTGACGCGCCACTACTACCCCGAGGGGGGTTGGGGCTGGGGCGTGGCCGCCGCTGCCACTCTCGCGCAGATCCTCGCACACGGCCTGCATCAGGCCTCCGCTGTGCTCACCGTCGAGACCGTCAAACGGTTTGGTCCAGAGACTCGCATGCAAGCAGGTACATACCTTTAAAAGAAGATTTCAGAACGCGTCGGATCCACGCACCATAACATTACTGTGTTTACTCGGAGAAAATATTAAAAAATATCGTATTCTAACCATAGCAAGATTAGACATGATAAGAAATGTTTTGTGAATTCTGTAAAATAAAAACAGTGGTTGGTAGACCATTACCTACTTTACAGTATCGAACAGACACAATCGCCCTACCCGCGCATACAACCCTAGCGTAAAACATTTTATCCTCAAAAGCTCAAGAGTCTTGACCCTTGAAAAGGTGCGAGCCCTTAGAAGATCCCAAATAAAGACGTAACATTTCAGCCTTTAACTTCGTATCTATCTTACATGAAATAAATCATTGTGTGACATATTTCTGAACCAATGAAATATCGGAAAGGTCAAGATGTTAACGATGTCCAATATTGTCCGTGTGGGAAATAATAGGACAATTCCTTTTCTCTCTTCATTTGTTATGTTCGGCAGTTTTCTGGATTACTGCGCCACGTCTATACAGTATGAATTTTATTCTTGACCAACAACAAAATGACCACATAATTGTAATGATTGTTTGAATACGTGCGTACTCTCAGTAAAGTTTCTTCAGATCGATCTTCCTGGAAGGACAGTCATTTTCAAATTACCTTGTAATTCTGTTTGTAATATGTTTTATTAGCTTTAATTTTGGGCTCAACGATATTAAGGTTATCAATCATAATAAAATGTTGTGCTTGTTGACGTGAAGAGGGAACATTGTTGTCTTCAAATAAATATTTTTACTGGTGTAATATGATACGAATTAAACATTCTTTGCATTGTTAACATGCGCCTAGAACTTGAAATAGCCTAATTTTTATATCACAACAACTCACATGATCTAAAAATTGATCCATTTATTATTAGGTAGATTTCGTCAGAAAAAATCTACCTATTGGTCTTGCACCTAAAGTCGAGTTTTCTGAAAATTTCACCATAGGGGGCCTATAGTTATGACCCCTAGAGCCCAAATCAACCGCTTGTTTAAAATGTTATATATATACAGGGTGTTTGGCTTATGGACCGACACAATTTTTCCAGGGGTTTGGGAGGTCATTAGCTGGGTCTACCCATACATCCTATGTCCCAAATGTCACGGTTGGTTACATAGGTATGTTAATTTTTTTTATTTGAAAAAAAAACCTGAAATGTTTCCATTAATTCAAAATGACTTTTACGTTTGTGGGTGTAATGGCACAAAATAAATATAATATATAACTTTTAAATGTTAACTTTTTTGATGCAACCCCTAACTTGGGGAGGGGGTCGAAATTTCCAAAATTTTTAGACAAAAAATTATATCTCCATAACGGTAAACATTTTTACCGTCACATATTTTTTTTTTTAAAGAAAATTGTTTACTCTACAATTTTTACTTTGAAAGTTTAGCGATAAAACTTATAGTTTTCGAAATAAAAAATAATAACTGAAAAATTGAGGGTGTTTCCATGCTAAACTCTTATGGGAGGATTTTAAAATGTACGATACCATGAAGACGTTTAATTGTCAAACATCAACAAATTCGTTGCCATGACGACCAAGTCTTTTGGCAACTGACGTATTCATAAAGGAGGAAAGTACTTCAAACAAAAACAAACAAAAAATCGGCCAGCGCAGCAGCTGTGGCTAGCTATAGCCTCTGAATTTCCAGAATAAATATGGGTGGAACCTTCTTCGAAATCTACCTCCTCCTGCGGCTTGCCGAAGGGATTGTTCTATTATTGTTATTTCTAGTATCTGTTGCGTCTGGTCCACCGCCAACATATCCCGTCGAGACACATTGTCCACTAGCCTGTGGACATATCCCATTACATTTCTGTATGTTTGTTTGTCCGAGCCGAATAACGTAGGTGGCTCATCTATGTCAACATTTACACTCAGACGACAATCAGTTTACTTAGTTCTTCAATCTCATGTTAGTCAAACATGCTGCTTTCGTGCGCGAAAGCAAGCATAATCATCCTATAACGATCCCAATGCTGGCCATCCACCATTTGTGATAGCACTACGGATGTCACATGTCTTTGATTTTTTGGTTCCAGAACATAAATCAAGACATTATAAATACTATTATTGTATTTGTTGTATTTAAATTTATTATTACATTATTATTGTTATTCAGCTCATTATTATCAAGATATTTTTGAAGCGAACGAATTTCCCTAATTTCACACTAACGTCTTAACAAACTCTGTAACCATTTTTAATTCTAAACTATTGGTTTTTACTCATCGATTTGTGTGGCATCCAATTTTCCCTAGTTTACGAGTTAGAACAGTAAGCTCGTTATGCGCTGGGGAATAGTTTGCATACTAAAGCCGATATTTCCATAGCACTGCGCGACACGATTAAAAAAACTTTAGTCACAGAGGTGGAACAGTTAGAATGACCGTCTGTACCCATTATATTCTGCTTCAACTCTTACAGGCAGTTATTATTGCGAGTAATTTGCTTAGTAACTACAATGCATGTCTTACTAAGGCGCCTCCCCGAGCAAATGACCTTGAACGAGCAGTTTTTTGGAGCCTACTCCTCTTTATCCAAAAGAAATACCAACTAATAAAAAATACATTAAATTACTACATATTCTTGACTCCAAAATCGCTATTTCATTTTTTTTTTAAGTAGCTTAATGTTTAATAAATCCCCTTACAACGAAACCACAGAAATGAGAAATAATGATTTATAAAATGCTACTCCTCGTAAAGTAACCATTATTTTGATTTGCTACTTATACTAATGGATAGACAATTTACTAATGAACATAATTGTCTCTTGTTTTATTTTTTTTCAAAAGACGTACCTAAATTTGATTTTATAAAGAATAAAAACCACTCATTTCGCACTATTCGGCCTGCAGTGACTGACGTAACAATCACTTTGTAGTGTAAGCTAATTAGAACTTTATTCTAACTGTTTTTCAAACAAGGTTTGAACCACCACAAATAGAGTTGCTAATTTTGCTCGGGGAACCGCCTTAAAAATGTATACAAGGTGTAACATACTAAACGCAAGACAACAACATTTGTACTACGAATTCTGCAAATACGCAAAAGAAAATAAACTTTATATATCTAGGAACTGACGCGATCAGCTGATCAACATGTATGGCAAAACTTAAAACAAAATTATAAATTTAAATAAAAAAAAAGTCATAGAGCAGTAATTGTTTAGTCTAATGGTCTGAGACACGAGAGATCTTGCGTTTATTGTGTTACACCCTGTAGCTTCTTCCTGTAAGTTCCTCCGCCCGTAGACGCTTTCACGATTGAACGTTCAAATATTTCTCTGTACGTATGTAAATACACTTGAGTGAATCACAAGCCCTCTCAAACTTTGACAACGCACAGATCATTTTACTTGGGAGAAAAATGAACACATTTCTCACACGCATCGGCTTTGTTATCGCTATTTGTTATCCACGAGGTAACCAAATGTCACAAAGAAATTGAATCGTGTAACGCAAACTGAATATGAAAATGCAGATACTTTGAGTTCTCTAATTCTATTCATATATGAGAGAATTCATTTAACTAACTTTAGTAAGAAGTGTAAGAGTGGGTTTATATGAAATCTTAAAGTAAAATCACAAATACGAATAGGTACCGTCTTTTGGAGACTTTCAGTCGAGCAGAAAATTTGCGATCGTCGCAAAATGAATGCAACATATTATACAGTCTAGTACATTGAGCTCCGCCACTCATACATAACGTAACAAAGCTTCTTTTACACACTTTAAATACTTTTGTTTACAGAAATAATGCTGAAAGGGCTCTTTAGTAAACTGATACCACACAGGCAGATCCCGCGGGATCAGTCGACTTAATTAATTTTTGAATTGGTCCCGTTGACCAATTTTATGATTTGTATAGTCAAATAGAAAAGTTTCCTGATATTATTATTATTATTATCATTTATTTCAGGCATTAACCCATATAACTCAATACATACTTATTACATAAATTACACTATAACTAATTCACATGACATTACATTATTAAACTTAAAATTGCCAATTATAATCAAAGTTAAAATCCACATTTAAATCAACATCTTTAAAATCTAAAATTAAAATAAAAATCATAATAAAATCAGAATTAAAGTCAAAATCATAATAAAATCAGAATTAAAGTCAAAATCATAATCTAAATGAAAACCATAAATAACATTAAAATCAAAGTCACATTAAATTAAATCATACTGAAAGGTTTACATTTTACTTTTTTTTTTACCTGCCCCAGGCTTGATATACAGGCGCATGTAAGGCCTGCCAGTGCTGCATAAATGGTCCGTCCAACCTGTTGGCAACAACTGTAAGAAGACTGTTGCCGCTGCCCCGCACTCTACTCGCTAACGAGGTCGCCCTTTTACGCATGCTGGCATAAAAACAGTCAATGCGAACATTCCCGATGCGCTGCAGAAGCGAGGCAGCCGCAGCAGCGCCCTTAGCGCGTTATTATATTGAACGCGGAGAGCGCTGTAGGATTTCTGCAAATATGATACCCACAGACTACTCGTATAAAAAGCTGTGCAGTAGGCTCGAAACAAGGTGATCTTCACATCCTTGGAGCTACGAGCAAACCTGCGGGCAATCATATTCGCCCTCACCGACAGCGCCCTCCTTTCTCGCTCTATATCAGCGTCGTCCTTATAATTTATCCATATTATCGTCCATATTAATTTATATGGTGATTCCTGTTGGCCCCATCGCCCGTGTCCACACTGGTTGGGCGGGGGTGGGTTTATTTGTTGTCCCGAAACTTATCAAAGCATAGAAAAAGGACCTATTAATAATGGGGACGCTAATATTACCTACTTAGAATATCTCAAAAGAGCAGCCTATACAAACTGTATTAAAATGTCTAGATATAAAAAGATAAATCCTTTTACCGTTAGCTATTAGCGATACGATTTGTTTGATCATCTCGCTAAGTAAAGTCGGGTAGAACAAATCTAATCGTAATATAGTTTTACGTCCCATAAGCCTTCAGCGAAACTGACTGAACATTACCATTTCCCGTATAAGGTTCTATTGTTAGTATCATAAGTGTGTCGTAAAAATAATAGTCTATAAATACAGGGAGATAATGTGTGTAAATGATCGTCAAGAAACGATTACTTGCTGAAATAGAGCCGTTTCGGATCTTTATATCGGCCGACTGTGTTCTCTCTTTAATGTGTAAAGAGAGAACACAGTCGGCCGAATGATCACTCTCATGTAGAGAGTGATCATTTAAAATTCTATAGGATGATGATATGTGAAATTGTACAGTGCCGTACTTACTTACTGCTTAGAAGATCTATTTATCATTCATTTTGGGTTTGAAAACAAATTCAGTAAACATAAAGCTATCCCGATTTTACTCGATAGAACCTACCTATTCAGGACGTAATTTTGAGGAACACCATTTGCTTATGCTCTAATCCTTTCATAGTGAAAACACTTTCTGCTTTCACAAGATGTTATTATTGAATCAAATTACTTATACCCACAATAATCAATCTTACCAAAACCTTTATAAGAGTTTTCTGCTTGTCATTTTCATTATTTTCAATATTGTTACCTAAACAAACAGAAACAAGACACCGACGCGTGGGGACTAAAATATATATAGGTAGATATAACATAGGTCTTATATCTATTTCCCGATATACCGCAAAACTTGCGTCACTGAAAATGATTTCCCAGCGTGTCTAAGATAGGGTGCCCCAAATGTCAATCATCGGCAATCGTTTATTAGGATCGAGGCGAGGCGAGAGACAGGCCGATGCGTGTGTACCGACCTCATAGCACATTTATCATGTCTTGAACGTTTAATATGTTTCAGTTAGGTGACAGCCGCCAGGGTAATGTGTTGACGGCGAAAGATTATAATTCGCATGTTTTTTCGATCATGACATCATTTATTTTATTTCTAGGTATTTATTTAATACCGATATCAAGATTGAACAAAAGTTTGGCCTTAAGGTGAATGCTCCAACCAGCCCGCGAAATTTATTTATTTATTTATTTATTTAAACTTCATGTACAATAGTGGTACATAGGCGGACTTAATGCCACAAGGCATTCTCTACCAGTCAACCTTTGGGTTAAATAGGAAAACATAGTGATAGGGTACAAAGTAATGTCTAAAAAAAATTTGAATTCAGATTTAGATTGATACTAATACACATATACAGATAAAATAAACTAATAGATATTTTAACAAATACCAAAAATTAAAAAGACAATATCAAGAAACCTAATAATAATTATTATGACGACTTCAAATTGAGAGCTATCTATTCTGACTTAAATAGTAGTTACGAACTTTTCTTTTGAAAGTGAATTTGTTTTCAGCTTTTTTAATGCCAAAAGGTAGCGCGTTCCAGAGCTTTATAGTAGAGATAGCGTAAGAATTTGACATGAAGCCTGTACGGTGTGAAGGAATTTGGAGGAGTAGATTCTTTGAAGCTCGGAGGTTACGACTATGAGAACTGCCCAACACTTTGAAATAAGTCTTTAGATAATCGGGAGCACATGGATCGTTCATAATCGTGAAGAGCATGCAGAGAGATCTGAGGGACCTCCTGAGTCGGATAGGCAGCCATCTAAGCTGAGAACGAAAGGAAGAAATGTGATCGTATTTACGAAGGCCAAAAACAAACCGAATACAATTGTTGAGAAGTCGATCCAATTTATTTAGAAGTTCTTGGGAAAGATCAGAACAACAAACATCAGCATAGTCTATAATGGGAAGCACAAGTGACTGGACCAAAGTGAGTTTGGTGCTAGATGGGAGGAAATGCTTGAATCTATAGAGAGACCGCAGTGAGAACGAGACTTTCTGGCTCACCTGAGCCACGTGTTTATTCCAACTTAAACTGCCGTCAATGTACAGACCCAAGTCTTTTGCGTGAGGTGAAAGAGAGATGACGGAGTTGTCATACATCAGTGGCATAAGAAATTCAAATTTTCTTACGTTTTTGCAATTTGCAGGCCAGTGCTAGGTTGTATGTTGATTAAAATATTGTTCGCGATTGTAAGACATATGTAGTTACAGAATTATAATCATCAAAATCATCAATACAACCCTCCGAATTCATAAAGGTCGAGAAACGATTTTGGCCTTTATGAACTTGTCAATTCAGAAAATTATTTAAAAAAGGACCATGGTCATAATGGGCGTAAAGGTACAGAAGGAAATACAGATCTCATAGAAAATTGCCCATCATCCTTTAGGTACTGCCCATTTGCAGCAAACTTGTTTTGTCAATATTAGTAAAGCATAACTTGCACAGGCACTTATGCATCTATTTAAAAGTTATGCGGTGAGTAATATAGAAGGTAGCATTCATGTATCTCTCACATCAAAATAAGGCGAGGCAACCATATGGCTCGGAGATCAATATTTGTGTGCATATTCGTCTACCTTGTTTGTAGCGTCGCGAAACTTTTTCTATTCCCATTTATTTTGTTGTGAATGAACTTGTAAACAAGACGTGTGTCCGAACTTACCTCACCCCGACCGAATAAGGCCAAACAAAATAAATATATGCCAAATATTGATAGCCAACCAATATGGTCTGACTGTTACCCACCACCTCAGCCGAAAGACGTCCACTGCTGGACATGGGCCTCCCCCAAAGGGGGGGTTTTGCCATAATCGCCACGCTTGGCAGGCGCTATTCTTTACGTCCGACACCATACAGACTGTTACCTAACTTCATACAAACACAAAGAGCTGTTTTTTTTAATGCATAGCATTTACAATAACTTATGTAGCTCTAAATAAAAGCCGGAACTGCTATAACTTTGAAACAAAAGGACAGTGAACATAAATAAAAATAATTCTTGTAGAAAAAGCAGGAAAAAATTCTATTAACAACGTCTAAACCTAAGTACACACCTTAGAACTCGTTACCAGACGCGCGATTTAATACAGCCTTTGCATTTTCAGTATCCATAACCTCTGTACTTAACGTTTTGGAATTCAAATTGGCCATTGGCATAGGCAAAATCCCATAATTCATAATTAAATAGAGATCCACGTTGATTTCATTGTTTTCAGTTTATTTTACAGCAAGTTTTAGGGTAACTATGTCACAAACACAATATACAACATTAAATTCAGCTGTAAAGTTGCACATACAACAAATAATATGAAACTATCCGTAAAATGCTGCAGATGGCTGCACTGCACAGTGCGCCGTCATGTGTTTCATATCATAAAGTTTCAGGCAGCACCGCTGTCAGCTACTGTTGTGTCGAAAAGTTAAATCAAACTTGAACACACAAAACAGACCTACGTTTTTATCAATAGAATAAAGAATATTTTCGAATATAGAAAGAATATCGTTACTTCTGTCATTAAATAACGTTATTCCACAAATCGAACAATCTTAAAAAAAAAAACTAAGTGCCCTTAAGAAAATGTTATTGAAGTAATGGAACTCCTTTTTCGATTTATTTTTATTGGATGCCCTATCACATATTAGCTGATAGTGTCCGATATGAGTCAAAATAAGTTAAAAACAGACAATTTGCCAGTTATTTACAAGACGATGAGACTGCGCAATTTCTTTATTTCGATTCGATTGAGACGAGCGACCAAAAGCTCGCTTTATATGTTCCAGTGCATTTGTTCCCGTCTAAAGAATAAGCCCAGCTCTTATTTATAGCGGTATATTTCGCCTTTACTGCTCTCTTTTCATATAAAGTTTCATTCTTAACAAAACTAGGGACACGTTTCGTAAAAAACCTACAGACGTCTAGTATATATTTTAGATAGAAGCTTCAAGTTAAATGACTAAACTTTTCATACTAGTCACAGTTTATTCAAAACAGATGATTGAGGGCTATATAACTTGAAGTTGAAAGCTGTTTATTTGTCAGAGCTGCAAAACATATAAATAGTACCTACACAAAAACTTGAAACAAAGCGACAGTTGAGGATCCCGAATCACTCATCAGTCGGTGGATCTAGACTAAACAACGTCTAGTAAATATATTTGTCAGATGTGTGACCGATGGGTGACGCTCTTGTTACAAAGTCGACGAACTTTACAAACGTCGTCGTCGTCCGTAAAGTTTTTCAATAGAAATGTTTGTTAGACATCAGACGAAGCCCACACAAATCGCTAGCGTATACTTAACATTTGTATTATTTTACAAATATCTCTCTGTGTCTCTCTCTCGGGCTTCTCTCGACAGTGGAACGGTTGATAGCATTGCGTTGTATGATTAGTACTTTTGAAGTAACGAGACAATCTGTCTTCGCTAGACAGTATTGTTAAGCTTTCATTTATTGTTTAAGGCGTCTCCCCGAGCAAATGACCTTGAACGAGCAGTTTTTTGGAGCCTACTCCTCTTTATCCAAAAGAAATACCAACTAATAAAAAATACATTAAATTACTACATATTCTTGACTCCAAAATTGTCGTTTATTTTTTTTTAAACAGCTTAATGTTTAATAAATCCCCTCACAACGAAACCACAAAAATGAGAAATAATGATTTATAAAATGCTACTCCTCGTAAAGTAACCATTATTTTGATTTGCTACTTATACTAATGGATACAAAATTTAATAATGAACATAATTGTCATTTTATTTTTTCCAAAAGACGTAAATTTGATTTTATAAAGAATAAAAACCACTCATTTCGCACTATTCGGCCTGCAGTGACTGACGTAACAATCACTTTGTAGTGCAAGCTGATTAGAACTTTATTTTAACAGTATTTCAAACGAAGTTTGAACCACCACAAATAGAGTTGCTAATTTTGCTCGGGGAACCGCCTTAAATCCCTTGAAATAAATTAGGGTGTCTCCTAAGAAATTTGAGCTGAATCGCTATATTTTCGCTTCATGCAATAGGCAACTCCATATTTTCAGAAATATGGTTAATTGGTTACCTAATTGTAACCTGCAATAGTCTCATTTCTCATTTACTATAATAATACATCTAACTAAGGCAGCAGAGAACTAAAATATAGGGAAGGATAGAACCGGCAACTGGGTCTCGAGGTGGCATTGCACAAGTCCGAGGCCATGTGCTTTCATGGGCCTCGGAATGCGCCACCTCCGGGATCCTTACTCACGGTAGGAGGGGTATCCATCGGTGTCGAGTAGACTTTGAAGTACCTAGGACTAGTCCTCGACAGCCGGTGGAACTTCGTGGAGCACTTCCGACGTTTGGCCCCCAAACTGGAACGGACTGGGGCTGCCTTCAGGCGGCTCCTGCCCAACCTGGGGGGGCCGAACGCCTCCTGCCGGAGGCTCTACGCGGGAGTCGTGCGGTCCATGGCCATTTACGGGGCCCCGGTGTGGGCGCGTTCCTTGAGGCTGCGTGCAGCCCACTACCTGAACGCGCCCCAAAAGGTGGTAGCCGTAAGGCTGGCCCGTGGGTACCGCACGATCGCCCGCGAGGCGGCGTGCCTCCTTGCCGGATTGCCGCCATGGGATCTGGAGGCGATAGTCCTCGCGCGTCTGCATGAATGGCGCGCGGAGGCGCTTCGCCGGGGGGAAACTCCGCTGCCGCGACAAATTGTCGCTCAGCGGACAGACTTCCGGCGGGATCTCATGGCGACATGGAGAGAGCGACTGTCGCAACCCCGTGCAGGGCACGCCACGATAGTGGCGATAAGTCCTCTCTTTGAGGAGTGGCTGGAGAGACGCCACGGCGTCCTCACCTTCCGCCTGACGCAGGTCCTCACCGGACACGGTGTTTTCGGGAGGTTCCTGCACCGAATCGGGCGGGAGGAAACGCCCGGGTGTTTCCATTGCGAGGATCGACCGGAGGACACGGTGGAGCACACGGTGGAGGTGTGCCCCGCGTGGGCGGAGCACCGCCGTGTCCTCGAAGCGGCGATTGGCGGCGGCGACCTCACGCGTCCGGCCCTGGTGCAAGCCATGGTCCGGAGCGAGACGGAATGGGACGCCGGCACCTTCTGCGAAGCAGTAATGCTAGAGAAGGAGGTGGCGGAACGTGAGAGGGAGAGAACCTCACAGCGTCCCGGCCGCCGCGGGAGAGTAGGCGCGGGCCTAAGACGGTGGGCTATGGGCTAGCTCGCCGTCCGTCCGTCTCATGACGACAGGCCGTGTCGACGGCGCGTTCGTGTTCCACGCGCGCCTCAAAGAGAGTCAGCAAAAAGGAAGGGGTCCGAAAGGACGTCTCTGTGCGAGGCGTGCGTGGCTGCGCGACACCCGTACGCCAGGCATCGCAGGCTCCGCATTCGCCCACCGAATGCGGCAGCCATCGAGGCGGAGCTTTATGAGGGTTACAGAGCGGCGAAGACCGCCCTCCGTGAGGCTGTCCTGCGGGCCAGGGACCTGGCCCGCGAGGAGATGCTGGGGACTCTCGACAGAGATCCGTGGGGGCGCCCTTACAAGATGGTGCGGAATAAACTCCGCACCTGGGCTCCCCCACTGACGCAGAGTCTCCGGCCTGAGCTCGTGGAGGACGTGGTGAGCACTCTGTTCCCTACGCGGGGAGAACATCCCCCCCCCGCCTATGGCTCCGCCACCTGCGGTGCTTGAAGCGGACCACCAGGACGACGACGACGACACTCCGGAAGTGACTGGGGTAGACCTGAGAGTGGCGGTACGCAGGCTCAGTGCCAAAAATACCGCCCCGGGACCCGACGGCTTGCCTGGCAAAGCCTGGGTCCTGGCCTCGGAGGCTCTCGGGCCCCGACTGGAGGGGCTCTTAAGCGCATGTTTAGAGAGAGGCCAGTTCCCGCTTCGTTGGAAGACGGGGAAGCTGGTCCTCATTCGGAAGCCGGGGCGCCCTGCGGACTCTCCGTCCGCATACCGGCCCATAGTGTTGCTCGACGAGGTGGGCAAGCTCTTTGAAAGAGTCATTGCAAACCGCCTCGCCGAGCACCTTGCGGGGACGGGGCCGGATCTTGCGGAACACCAGTTTGGTTTCCGCAAGGGGCGCTCTACGGTGGACGCCATCATGCGCGTGAGAGCCCTCACGACGGGGGATGCAGTGTCCCGGGGTGGGGTTGTCTTGGCGGTGTCTCTAGACATCGCCAATGCCTTCAACTCCATGCCATGGAGCTGCATTAGGGAGGCACTCCGGTATCACCGGGTGCCGACCTACCTTCGTCGTGTGGTCGGGGACTACCTGACGGATAGAGCCGTCATCTACCCCGGTCGCAGCGGAGAATGGAACCGGCGAGAGATGTCGTGCGGTGTTCCGCAGGGATCGGTCTTAGGGCCGTCCTTGTGGAACATCGGGTACGACTGGGTGCTGCGCGCCGACCTCCCTAGCGGCGTCAGCGTGGTCTGCTATGCAGACGACACGCTGGTGCTGGCACAGGGGGGGTCGCACGAGGCGGCGGCCGAAATCATGACACGCGGGGTTGCGATAGTCGTTGAGAGGATCCGGCAACTGGGTCTCGAGGTGGCATTGCACAAGTCCGAGGCCATGTGCTTTCATGGGCCTCGGAATGCGCCACCTCCGGGATCCTTACTCACGGTAGGAGGGGTATCCATCGGTGTCGAGTCGACTTTGAAGTACCTAGGACTCGTCCTCGACAGCCGGTGGAACTTCGTGGAGCACTTCCGACGTTTGGCCCCCAAACTGGAACGGACTGGGGCTGCCTTCAGGCGGCTCCTGCCCAACCTGGGGGGGCCGAACGCCTCCTGCCGGAGGCTCTACGCGGGAGTCGTGCGGTCCATGGCCCTTTACGGGGCCCCGGTGTGGGCGCGTTCCTTGAGGCTGCGTGCAGCCCACTACCTGAACGCGCCCCAAAAGGTGGTAGCCGTAAGGCTGGCCCGTGGGTACCGCACGATCGCCCGCGAGGCGGCGTGCCTCCTTGCCGGATTGCCGCCATGGGATCTGGAGGCGATAGTCCTCGCGCGCCTGCATGAATGGCGCGCGGAGGCGCTTCGCCGGGGGGAAACTCCGCTGCCGCGACAAATTGTCGCTCAGCGGACAGACTTCCGGCGGGATCTCATGGCGACATGGAGAGAGCGACTGTCGCAACCCCGTGCAGGGCACGCCACGATAGTGGCGATAAGTCCCCTCTTTGAGGAGTGGCTGGAGAGACGCCACGGCGTCCTCACCTTCCGCCTGACGCAAGTCCTCACCGGACACGGTGTTTTCGGGAGGTTCCTGCACCGAATCGGGCGGGAGGAAACGCCCGGGTGTTTCCACTGCGAGGATCGACCGGAGGACACGGTGGAGCACACGGTGGAGGTGTGCCCCGCGTGGGCGGAGCACCGCCGTGTCCTCGAAGTGGCGATTGGCGGCGGCGACCTCTCGCGTCCGGCCCTGGTGCAAGCCATGGTCCGGAGCGAGACGGAATGGGACACCGTCACCTCCTTCTGCGAAGCAGTAATGCTAGAGAAGGAGGTGGCGGAACGTGAGAGGGAGAGAACCTCACAGCGTCCCGGCCGCCGCGGGAGACGCCCCGGGCGTCGGGGGCCACCACGTGGCCCCCGGCCACCGTAGGCGCGGGCCTGTGGACGGTGGGCTATGGGCTAGCTCGCCGTCCGTCCGTCTCATGACGACAGGCCGTGTCGACGGCGCGTTCGTGTTCCACGCGCGCCTCAAAGAGAGTCAGCAAAAAGGAAGGGGTTCGCAAGGACCGATGCCTGCCGGGGTTGCGGGACTATTCGAAAGAGATACCGTGGCCCCGGAACACAAAGGGCGATGAAGGAACATGGATGGGTTTTAGTCAGTAAAAGTCTGACACTCCCTCCTGCTCCGCCCAGAGCGGGAGAAGTCATTTGATGATTTCCCATCCGAAAAAAAAAAAAAAAAAAAAAAAAGGGAAGGATAGAAAACGCTAACTTTCGATCGCTGTTTACTAACGACTAAATTGGGTTGCAATAACGATGCTTGCGAGAATCGCATCTTGGATGTAGAGACTTGGATTTCCCGCAAGCATCGTTATTGCAACCCAATTAATTCATTAGTAATTAGCAATCAAAAGTTAGCGATTTTGTCGTTAACCCTGTCGTTGCTAGTTTTGTGTACCGGATATGAATATGTCAAGCAATTTTACGTTTTGGACCCAATAACCCTCAAATCACGTATTGAAATATGCTATGAAGTAAAATCAGAGCAAGTGATGCAGTTGCAACTTGATAGAAAATAGTTTCGTAATGGTGGACCCTAGAGCAGAAAGTTCAAAGTAAGTTGTCCGTTCAGCTAAGACGACTTCTACATCAGAAATTTAATTGCATAAAATTTACTTATTCATTGAATTGTAGGAACTCTTAGATGAAAACGCTCTCAAGGACATGAAAGTTAACAGTGCTTACAATTATGTACTTTATTACACCATTGTCAATAAAACTTGAAAAATTATGTCTTATGTAAGATTTCGTATTACTGGTACCTATAAAAACAAACTTATTTCTTCTCATTCACCACGCAACTGAAAATATAACAGATGGGAGACATTACTGATAATGAATATCTCTTGCAAATCATAATGATTTAGCTTAATGGACTGTTTAAATAATAAAAGGCCTTTTATGTCAATAATTTCCATTTAACTAACGTGTCAAGTTTCATATAAAGTGTTATCACTGTGGTCGTACAACTTAGGGATGCCACTTCTTCATACTTTGCTCAGATTATCGTCAGTTAAATTGTAATCTTCACGGAATACAACAGATTTCTGATATCTACACTAGTTTCACCAACTTTTATTAGATACAATTAGTTATTGAATTACCTACATAATAAATAGAAATCTCCTTGGTAGAGACAGTATTTGGCACTTGCGTAGGACACTGTACCTGACATTTTGTGGACACTTCGAGTGCCAATTTAAAAACATTCATTATGTTGACTGACACTTAATTAGCATATCACCTTACCTTTTCGACGAAAAAAGCAAGACGATACGTTTCGCTTCGTAAATAAATCACAAGATGGAAAATTCATGAGCGCCACAAGCATTTGTTTGGAGAGTACTTCATGCATAAAGCAGAAGAACGGCTATAACATTATGTCAAATTATTTAAACTGTCGCTTAACACATATAAAGGTGTGTTCATAAATATTTTTGACATAAATCTCGTTTTCTCGGAGCCAGCCCTGCAGGAGCCACGCGTCCCTACAAGGCAGACGGAATGCCTGCACGCGAATCTTTACGACGTCGGATAACAATAAACATCACGAGCTTTTTGTAGCCGTCCGCTACTTGGTAAGCAAAAACGTGGCGTAGACAGCTAAAGCAGTGAACTTGGACTATTGTGTTTGTAGAGAACATCTTGGATGTGTATACAAGTTTTATTTAAAGCTCTTTATGGAGAATTGAAGATATTTTCTTGAGGATTGTTTGCGAAACTGTAAAATATTTTGTTCGTCAATTATTGGCCCTATGGTGAAACTGTATTGGGCTAGCTCAATGTTTTAATCAAACTTTAAGGCCAGTGTCGAGGATCTACCAGAGATGATTCGGTGACTGTGAATAGGACCGTAAGTCCATATTCTAGAAGATTCACTACTAATTCCTCTGTTTCAGGATGCCTGGGTGCGTTATCAGCGGGGGTGGCGCTCGCTTTGTCGCCGGTGACGGTGGCGCTGTGCGTGCGCAAGTCCACGCGAGTTACGGCCGTGGTGGGAGGCCTGGTCGCGGCCCTCGGCTGCCTCTTTACCTCCTTCGCCACGCAGTTCCACCAGCTCTTCTTCAGCTATGGTGAGTATACCCCTACCTTTCTTCATTTTAGTGTGTCGATGGGCATTAAAATTAAATCAGTAACATCCACCCTTACCCTTATTTAAATAGATAAAAGTGTTTAAAAATGAGACCGTGTATCAACAAGCGTATTTTGGGCCGAACCGCTGGTAAATGGACAGACGATCTTAAACTGTGGCTTCGTCGGAATAAAAGCGAACTAGAACGTACAAGGTGTTGGGATGCGGCTTGGGAGAGGCTTATGTACACTAATAAACTGCGAAAGGCTGAATTGATTGATTGGGAAATGAAATAAATATAGCAATACCTACTTATAAATGAGCTTACCTTTATTTTGTTTGATGAAAACGGATGTAATCGATTGGAAATCTAAATGAAGACCCCGTAAGCTGGAATGGCGAATTACATAGTCTGTCCCTCTTCAAAACAGATCGATATTCTTGAACTGTTTCCGCCATACAAAACTATGAGCAGTTTTGTAATAAACGAAAACTATTCCTGTGTTGCATTACAGGATCTAGGCTACCAGCACTCAAACCGAATTAAATTAACGATGAGCCTAATAATACTAAAATGTCGCAAGGAATCCGGTCCAGGACGTGCGCGTACACTTGCATTAACACAGAATAAATAATTGGAACGTTAATGCACCTGAAACGCAGCGAGCTGACAACTCAATTTATTTCCTCAGATTCATATCCGAAACCTGTTTTATTGAACTTCAAAGGTATCCGCTAATTGGGTCTGCGTAAATAAGCGGATATCTACATACTTATACCGATCAAAATAGAATCCCGAATTATTTACTGAAACGAGTTATTTATTATACGATTTATCAAATAATAACTCACTCATAGAAATTGAAAATAAAATAACTTTATTTCTATCAAATAGTTGGATAGAACTAAAATATTTATTTCTCGGTTCTTAGAATTTGGTATTAGATTTTCAGTGTAGTAAATAATCCTAAGAAATAATTCGACAAAACGAACTACGCTTTTACGGATTGGCTGGCGGGTTATTACCGAATAAGTCAGAAATCGTGGCGTATTTTATTTTGGAAGCAATGCATACCTACTACCAACCTATTTCTACAAATCTTGCGAATAAAGTTGCTTCTTCGCAAGCTAAAGTGTTTCATAGAAAATAATATAATATTGAAGCAAACTGCACGCGTGCTCACATGCACTGAGCTAGTTCTATCTTCAAGGATAACGCGTTGGCGCCCGGCAGAACGGTGCATTAGCATTTAAATTGGGACGCTACCGCCCTGTTACAGTGAAGTGCCTCGATTAGGTTCTTGCCTCTGAGTTTAAGTACCCCATGCATCCAACCCTAGTCCTTATTCAAAACCCTTTAAAAAATCGTTTGCACTAAAACAAAGTGATCCCTAAAAAACGCACTATCAGATTTTCAACTGTCGACTCTGAGACAAGCGTTTATATTCCAAGTGCAATAAGATTTAGGAATTAGTTTTGGTTTCGCCTCTATTGTTAGCGAAAACGGACACTAGGATGGTAATGCAGTTTTTTACTCCCGTAAGTGGGCCACGACGAACGACAACCTGTACATATTATTATGTTCCTAATGGTTCTAGAGTTGCACTAGACTAGGTACAACAAGTAATATTTTTTGGAACTCTTGAGAATAGCTCAAAGCGAGCCATGAGATACAAAATTAACCCTGCATAAAGCTATCGAATATTATCTTGCAACTTAGTCCAGAATCTAAGCTGACTTCCGATTTTCCTCAAACGATTATGAGCAAGACCAAGACTTGATGCTTGTGTTCCTCGAATCCTCGCAATCTTCAGGGAAATCAGTGCTCCAAGTTTCATAGCAAATACTGATTACATGTTGGCACTAGCTACGCTGCATAGTTATGAGGAAAACTTTCACAGCTAGAGACTCCGCTAAGGACAGTAAGGAGATCGTATTATAGTTAGATATCGATTCCTAGATTCAAGAATTACTCAATAGCAGCCACGGAGTTTGGATTTGGGCCCGGTACATGGCACTAGGCTCGCCTCCTATTACATGGGACTTAAACATAACTGGTGTATAAGGGTACACCTCTGCGTAACCCTTCGAAAATTAAATAAATAAATAAATATCGCTGGACATTACACACAGCGCCATCTAGTGCCACACTAAGCAACGAAACTTGTGTCGTGGTCACGCAGATTGAGATAATTGATATACTACATAGATAATTTTCATTTGTAAATACATACTCAATATACATATAAACATCCATGACTCGGAAACAAATGTCCATGCTCATCACACAAACATTTACTCCTACGGGGATTCGAACCCGGGAACCTAAGAACGTAAGTCGGTGTTATGTTTATGTTATCACCCTGTTACATGGTTAAAATCTAGATCGCAGTACAATATAAACCGACTTGCGATTGGTATTGCGACGCCCACTGCAAATGCAACGAGCAATGAACGTCGAGTAACGATGTTCGAATAACGATAGCACTTCGCACCAACTGTAACACCGACCGACAATAATATTATAACACTACGGTTATGATACTGGGAACGGACATCATGAATAGAAATGGGCCAAATCAAATTGTTTTTCGAATGAAATTATTCGGGGTGTGAAAAATTTGATAAACATTCGAATAATAGAAATAATGCAAGTAGATACAGCATCATTTTAGTTACATAGTACATAAACTCACGCGTTTTCCATAGGGGTAGGCAGAAACCACAGAACGCCATTATTTCTGTTATTAAAAGATTAGCTATGTGTTGATATCTTCACCGGCAGGACTTCATCAGGGCAGTGAAAAGCTGAATAACGAATTGAGCACAATCGTAATCAGTAGATCCGTGTGGGAGTAGCTACGGGGTTTCTTTATAAATATATAATCTGTGTAGGTTAGACAAATAATACTGAAATATCAAGGAACTGGAATAACCGGATTTCACGTTTATAACAACTTACTTTTCTTATTCCAATGTTTTAACTGTTTGCCTAAAATAGGTTCTACGGTAGGTCCCGACGCCAACACATGAAGCTACCCGAAACTGCCAGTTTTTCCCAATCAACCTTGAACTTAATGCGAGCAATAAAGTTGAAATTCTATTAAAGTTTAACAGATTGTAGTGGCTGGTGTGCTGGCGTCTGTACCTTTGCTATGGCAACCACGGTTTCAGGAACATTATTGGCATTTTGAAGTTTTTTGTGACATAACTCATGAACAATAAATCAATATATTTAAGAGCCAATATTTCAGCAGGCTATCATTATTATTTATTGCAAAACGAATAAGATTTATCGCTTTATATTCAATACCTAGGTAGGATCAAGTAAAAGCGTTTCATGAAAAGAAAATAGACGACATCGTCTCGATACCGCAATCTGATGCAGCTTTATCTCCACAAAGACCGCTTGCTAAATAAACATGATTGCAATGTCTAATACTATTGAACAGATTGTACACAACACTAAAAGTCGTGTATTTATAGATTTTTCTCACGATTTATTCACTCGTATTTCAGCCGATTTCATTATGTTCGTGTTTTCACACGATTTAACTTATCAGAGCATGGCAGAGCGTTAGTTCTTTGTATGTAACATGTGACAGGGTCTGTAGTACAGTACGGTACATTAGTTACAGTGATGGGACGAGACTGCTCAAGACAGTTTTTGTCTCGGGAATAATGTGGAATTAAACATGAATGAAATAAGGCAGATCAGCAAATTCTTTGCCTTCGGAATAGACTTTAAATATGTAGGTACGTAATTATTAGGTAAATCTAAAAGCTTAATTTTACTACGGTATAATTTGATACCAGTATCTAATTTATAACTGGTATCAATTTAACTGCACACGTTCGTTAAATTGATAGTTATATACGTACTTAGTAATTAATTTGCATACAAATGTAATTAATCAGGAATCTATAATTAACCATAAATATATCGTTGAGTGAGATAATACCTCCCTTTAATATTAGTTATACAAAATGCCTTGAAGCAAATTGTTGGTCCCTTAGTATGGGAATGGGAGTAAAAAGATGATTTGTCATTGTCATATTACTGCTCCCCTTGCGATTCCTAACAAGCGGTGATATCCGTGATATCCTGGATGAGGTGATATCAACTTCCCCGGTGCAACATGCAACGTTATTACATATACTTAGAACTAATTTTACTACAATTTCTTAGATCCAAAAATAAGTGCGTAATATTTTTTCGTAGACTATCGTAGGCCGTAGGGGCGTAGGCGCACGCGTAGCAAAGAAAAGATTATCTGTGCTACGCGAACTGGAAAAATCGCTACGTGCGTATTCTATCACTTTAATTCTACATTAAATAGTTAACTTTAATTATATGAAAATAATACATTGAGGGGAATAACGTATTGGTAGGTAATTGATTAAGAGGATTTTTTTTTCGGGTTCGAAAGAATTAGAACTTTACTATTGTTTCAATTTACTATTACTTAAGTAAAATTACCATTTCAATAAGACTGAGTAAACAATCATACCTGTATACGCATACTTCTACGTACATACCTACCTACTTAGGAAAAAGTTACATTATAATGTTATAGAATAGAATAACAGGAAGGTTAACATTATAGGTCTTAATAGAATTATTTATGATCTTACATGTTTCGCCGTAGACTGGCATAGAAATATTAGAACATGTTATACGTAAATTTAAACACTAAACATGAATTTGTTAAAATTATTAACGTAATAAAATAACTAAGTAAGTAACATTTTAATACCACTTGTAATAAATGGTTTTGTATCTCTTCAAAATATAATGTAGATGCTTACGAGAAATTCTTTCACATTATAAAAACATTTATCAACAACACATTTTGTAACTTAGTTCTGAATTATTAGTTCTCTTAATTCTTTCGGAATGTTGTTAAAATTGTTGACTCTTAACCCCTCGTATGCGGCTAATTTCAGACACAATTAAAAAGCCATCGTGTCTCGCGTTGATACCTACTTTTCCACACTTCCCAGGGACGGTGGTAGGTGTGGGCGTGGGCCTGACCCGGGACTGCTCGACGCTGATGGTGGCGCAATACTTCAAACGGAGACGGGAGTTCGTCGAGATATTTATCGTCAGCGGCAGCGGACTCGGCATCGCCGTCATGTCCACTTTCATCAAAGGTGCCATAAGGTAAATATTAACTCTTCGTGGAAGTCTTAAAGAACTTTTTCTTTGAAGGAAATAATTAATTGCTTGGTATTTTTTTTGCTGTAATCGTGATCCCTAACTTGTATCCAATTAGGTAGTAGATAAAATGAGAACTTATTTGAACAAGGTACTTTTACAGCGGTACGCAGTTAATTCTAATTGTTATTTGACGTTTTCAGTCCTCATTTTATTGTAGGAGTAAATAAATACCCCCGCTTACCTTATCAACTTTTTTGAAACTTTCAGAGCGATCGGCTGGCGTTTAGGACTGCAGGCTGTGACGGGAGTAGTATTCGCCACCTTCATTCTGGGCACTTTTTATCGATCAGCCTCCCTATATCACCCTCAGAGACGAGCGATATTGCACCTTAAGAACCAGAACAAGATCAAACGGAAGATGAAAGACAGGAACAAGACCGATGACCGCCAGCCTTTCTTTGATTTCTCCACCTTGAAGTCTAAGACAGTGAGGATCTTGCTCATGTCCACTGGGATATCGGCGTTTGGTATCAATACACCGATATTTTATTTGGCTTACCATGCTGAAGAAGAAGGTGATTTCTTTTATACTTTTGGTTCCATATTTTTTCCCAGTGAAGTAGCTATCGTATTACACATTGTAAATTATGCAAATTAAGAACGAGAAGGTATCCCATCATAGATGTTTCCCACCACAGTAAGGGCATCCCATTTGAGGCCATAAGCATCTTCAAAGACATACCAGTCGCAAAACAATCTCTGATATTCGCAAGGACTGGTGCCAAAGATATACACACTGGAGCCCCACATCCCATCAGATCATATCAGATCTTCGATATCCTCCCCTATTGAAAACTAAGAGCAATCTCTTGTCTTCCAGGTCTTGGCGATACAGTGGAACTCCTGCAAGCGTACCTCGGCCTAGCCTGGGCAGTAGGCTGCGCGGCTTTCGGGCTACTCGTTCGTCAGAACTCGGCAGAGTGCAGGATAGCCCGCCAGTACCTCACTCAGGCGGCTGTGTTCGTGTGTGGTCTAGCCACCATGGCTCTGACGGCCGTCGAGGGGTCCTATCGAGGATACGTCCTGTTTGCTTGGGTTTACGGTAATTATGTGACTGGGTTATTTTAGTTGTAGAGCTGGTTATTTTAGTTTGGTCATTTCCTACAGAATCAGACACCTACTCAAAATGATTTGCAATGGCAAAATAAATGGCATCGACACGAACGACAGTGCAGGTTATATTGAATTACAAAGCCCGTTATTTTATGCGTGATTTCTAAATGCAAACGGATGCACGAAACAGTTCTGAAGCACTTGATTTTTTTGATATCAAATTTTACCCTTGCTTTCAAATGGGTAGTAAAGTTTATCCTACTTCCAGGTATATTCTGCGGAGGCTATCACTACTCGCTGAAGATGTACACGTACGAGCGAGTGCGCTCGCGCAACTTCGCGCGGACGTGGGGCTTCGTGCAGTGCTCACAGGCCGTGCCGATCGCCATAGGGGTGCCGCTTTCAGGTGAGATGCAACCATACACGACCTGTCCTTACTCATACACGACCTGTCCTTACTCGACACGACCTATTTGCCATAAATGGCTCAAAAAACTCTCGAGACTCTCTTGACACCCTGAACAAACGGTCGTGTTCGTTATGAGGCATCTCGAAGTGCAACCTGTTTAGTTTCATTGGCGCTGATAGTTTTAAAATCGTCTACTCAAACACAGAAGAGAGACCGCCACTATGAAGTTTCTACCCCGTTTCGGAAATATCGGTAATCCGAGACTGACTACCTCTCGCAAAGAGGCCTGTGTCCTTTCGAACGATGGACAGACTGCCACTAGCAAGTTTCTGCCCCGGTTCAGAAAAATCGTATATCAGGAAAATAGTTTTGCTGGAAATTCTGAATGTAACAACCCAATCTTAAATTTTCAGGTTACATAAACGTTGGTTGCGGCGGCAAAGCGGGCTACTATTTCAGCTCGACTTGTTCCCTCATCGGATCTCTATCTCTTTTCTGTATAGATCTTCATAGGCGCAGTGTAGCACACAAACACACCAAGTACGTATAACTTTAGAAAAACTGTAGGTTGTACCTAAGTCTTATGTAAGTATGCAATGGGATTTGGGACATTAATTGTTGAGCAACTTGACCACAACTTACTTAATTTATTTAAAGAAATCTGTCATTCTTTGACAGTTGTATTAAATGGCTACAACACGGCAGATTGCCGTCAATGGTGTCAATTTGCAAAACAATAAATTTACCAGATGCACCTACTTAATTTAAAAGTAGTCGCACAACTGCTTTACACAGGAGTTCACAGAGATCAATTCCTTTTACTGACACTTTTTAGGTAAGTACCTACTCACCTTGTTGGTTGGTCCCGAGAAAGTGTTCTTGCGTTCGGTATGTAGGTAAACTCATCCTGAACTTTTTTAAATAGTGACACTGCTAGATGCTACATATTACCTGCTCAATTTGTGTTGCAGAGAAAACGGTGGAACTGCAAATTGTGAGTCAACGTGCGAGCCGTCGCGGCGCAGCCGCAGTCGCGAACGTGAACCGCGCACAGCCGCAGGCGCAGCCACCGCCTTAGGTAAATCATTTGATGATTCAATATAAATAAATATCGCTAGACAATACACACACCGCCATCTAGTGCCACACTAAGCACATCGATTGGAAAGATTTTTGGCCTGTGTGCCTATCATAGGCATTGGCATACAAGCAGATTGTTTTGGTTCGGCTTTACATTCAAACTCCTTTTTTTACGACTGTCCAAAGTTTTTGGCAGATTTTGGCGTGTTAGTCTGAAAATAGTTTTTTTTTTGTTTCCTTTTGAGACGTAGAAATTTACTAAGTACTAGCGGACACCCGCGTAGTTCCTGTTCCCGTGGGCGTACGGGGATAAAATATAGCCTATGTTACTCAGGGTGAGAAATTGTAGGGTGAATGTAGCTTTCTAATGGTGAAAGACCATTAGAAAGCTATTCACCCTACAATTTTTGAAATCGGTGCAATGTTTTTTGAGTTTATTCATTACAAACATACACACAAAAATACAAATCTTGCCTCTTTATAATATTGGTGTAGATGTAGATTAAGTACTTTTGGGCAGTCGTGGTTTTCTCTTCTGACAAATCCCTCTATAAGCCCCAAGTTTTAGTAAACCCTCTCATAGTTCTAGGAGCAGAATTTGTAGCACCAGGTCGTTCGGGTCGCGACCTCTTGCTGGACAGCATTCGGCCCGGCACCCTGGGCTCCCCGCCGCCAAACGTGCCGCCCGAGCTGACGTGCATCAGCGAGGAAGGTGGCCTGGACCTCGACCTTGATCTGGACATACCAGAGCATCTACTCGAGGACTTGGACTGCGGGGGTGATTGTATCACTAGTTGTAATAAGGTAATGACTAAACAGTTTTTGTGAGTTCTCATCGAATCGAACAGGTACTTTAGAACAGTAGGTACCTATAACTATAGGCAATGCGAGAAACATCATGCTTCTAACATCACATCAGCATCCATTAGGTAATCTCAACTCAACTAAGGTTCGATTCGAATCAAAACTTAAGTTTTCCTTAGTTGACCTAAGCATTGAGCAGGTTAGGTTACCTTCGAATATGAGCCCTCAAAGAACCATCATGAAGATGTCGTGCTAACGACTCTTATCAGCAACCAACTAATGTAAAAAACTTATTTGCAGGTCGAAAACTATTTAATGTTAAGTGAATACGAAAACAATCTAATAGCCGAGCTGCCAACTTTCAACGAGCGGCGTGGGCGACGCTGGTCCATCGTCGTGGCCAACTCTTCGCCACAAGCATCCACCATCCCTGAGCGCCACGACTCACCAGAGATTCACGACAATAACTCGATCAAGTGGAAGAAAAAGTGCCATAACACAAACAATAGACTGATTACAGTGATCAACGAGCAATCACTCTGAAATGCTAGTGAAATAATATTCGGACAATAAATAGAAATAATCAATTAGTGTATGACCTATAACCTCATTAAGTTATTTGATGTGTGTGAATAGTAGCGTTTGTGTAATGTTCAAAATAATTTATTAAATTATTACCAGAATATTACTTTTGTTTGATTATTGCCTTGCTTGAATTTTTTTAAGTCCTGACAAAACCAATCGAATGTTACGATAATAGTACACATAACACTTCTCCCCAGGCCACCGCGTTCTATACATGTCGGTTTCTGACAATGAACTCAGTTTGTACCAGCCAGTTATACAGTCCACTTATTTCTCATCACCATCTTCGAGACCCCCTAAAACTGTACTCAACAAGTAGGTTCACGAATTTTTGTTTATATTTTTAATCAGGCTCACAGTGGACGTCGATAATAGCGAGATAAACAGACTGATTAATACAAATGATCTGAAATCGAATTAACGTAACGTGTTCGTCTCAATATTTTTAACGCTGACTGCCCATTAAAATAAAACCAAATCAGTACAATGTAATTAAATATAATGTCATTGATAATTCGTTATCTTAAGATAAGTAATATATATTAGTGAATACTGCACCAAAAATACAAAGGAACACAATATAATTATTTATTACCGTTGAGGAACCACAATATCTTCTAAGAACTGGGCGAAACAGCGCATCGCTTGCAACAGGGCAGCGAGAAGTATTGATAGAGATAAGCTGAGCAACTTTTGGTTCTCGGTATTAACAAGTTCGTTGTTCGCAACAGGAACTAAACTTTGGCTTGATTCTACACTAGGTATACTTGAATAATCACAATCAATGTTACGCTTTTTTGTACCGACAACCTTTTTCTTTTTATTTTTACCTTTAGACAATGCACGCACATTGTCGACATCACATGTCAGATCTATCACAATATAATCCGAAACTGTTTGATCAACATTCCGATCTTTAGGCTCCGCCGGGTGAGACCCGGACTCCGCGTCTTCAATAAAAACACTTACACGATTAACAGCGGTCGAACAGCTCGGAATCTCATTCCTGTGCTCAGCACAATGAGGTTCTATAGTTAGGCACTTCGTTATTACTTCTTGTTTATCGTCTACGATTGAACTTAAGTTTTTACTTACGTTATCATTATTGTTAGGACTTATGTTAAGTTTGAGAGAGTCGTCAGTTTCCTCTGACGACATTCCACTGTCATTGTCTTCGAGAGCGTCTACTTCATCTCGTTGTTCGTTAATATTATTTTGCTTAATAGTATCGATGTTTATCTTAGTGTTACCGAAGCTGCCGTACGAAGGCGACATGGGGGTGCCGGCAGTCGATTTTTGTAGTACCGTGCCCGTGTCGGGCACGGCCTCGGGTCAGGAGATCTTGGCGCAGCTGATGTTACCCTTTATGACGATTGTACTTGAAGTTGATTCTTGGGCCCCAAATATGCTATCCATGTCCGACAATGATGCATCGTCCAAGGAACTGCCATCGTCGAGCAGAAGCTCTGATCGTAAACCCTGAAATTCGATAAACAAATAAATGTAAGCTATTAAGCAAAGAAAAACATTCAAAACAGTATGCAAAAGTAGTTGCAGTTATTAAATCTTACCTCAGAAAAATATTCATACTCTTTTTCAAAAGTCAGTATAAACACACAAAATATTGCTGCTAATATATTGCTACATAGGGAAGTCACGATGAAACAGAAGTAAAGTGTGCTGGAACCATCTAAAATAAAATAAAAAAGTTAATGTAACTCAAATGACTGAAAACTTAAAATGATTCGGAATTTGTTAGATTTCGATCGAAACAATATTTAATGAAAATAATATGGTAATTTTCTATTTTATGTAGTTGGTGACTTCATACAAGATGCCTCACTTAAGCATTAGGTTATGGATTTGTGTCCGTAGTATGACCGTAAAATGCCAGAAAATATGCGTTACTTACTCAATGGCAAAAATGATGTTACTGTTCCGAATATTGCCATTAAAATCAAAAGGAGGAAGCTCAAGTTGGCAAGGCATTGCCGAAACACTGTTAAATTTTTGTCATAAAACAGAGTCGAGGTATAAGTTGTGAGGATGCACTGAAACAAAAATTATTTTATGTAGCATTCAAAAACCAAGTTCACTGTCTTATATCAGAGGATTAAATTTCAAGATAGGTAAAAGCTATATACGATGTACTGATAGACTAGCACATCTGCGACTGCGTTCACGTGAATTTGGTATTTTGCCCAAACGAACAACCTAACAAGATCATAATCATCTGCCTAGCCTTTTCCCAACTATGTTGGGATCGGTTTCCAGACTTACCGGATTCGCCTGAATATCAGTAGTTTACATAGAGCAACAGTTAGTACTGGGTAATACGACTAAACCTGGTTGTCAGATTTTCAGGCCACTGACTACACGTAACGACTGTCAAAGATCTATAAGAGACCAACGGCTGAACGTGCTTTCCGAGGCACGGAAGAAACTCGGTAGGTAATGACCGACCTAGGCAAGCGCTGCTTAACCTGAACAACGACCCGAGAGGCTGTTATTACTTTGCTACGAGCTCCTCCCCTAACAAGATTTCCCTACCCACAACACAGAAAGACATTTCATAATTTCATTCAGTAATATTGATTTATTTATCAAAACAGTGAAAAATTTAAAGGCTAATATTGCGACGTTAATAACTTTCATATTGCATCCTCCTAAGATCCTTCTTCACAAATTTTAGCACAAATCTTGTAATAATACGGTATTCGTAGTCTCCGCATGGAATTGAAAAAAGGTGGGTAACACCTACTTCCGACCTGCCAATCCCGCCATAGCATAGATTTGCATTAAGATTTATTCAAATTAATTTAGCAAAGAGCCCGCACTCGCATGCTGAGGGCATGAAAAGATTCGTGAAATACGTCCTACTTTTTGGTTAAGTCACGCACAACTATGTACGCACCAATTAAAAGGAATGGGTACACCACTACAAAATTAATTTTGCAAGAATTGCCAACTTTTTTAATTGCAACGTCTATCTTTTTAAATGAATGTGAAAAGTAGCCTAATTATAATTTCATTATCAAGATCAATTAGAAAGAAATTCTTGCAAGATTACGACATACAAGATTTAGTTACAAGATACATAATTATTTATTTAACATACCTGCATCCAAATGTATAAAGTGCCAAATCCACATATAAAAATATTCAATGCTGTGAGGCAATGATTATCCACCTGCAAACAATGATATAAGTCATGTGTAACAGCTGTACTTACATATGAGATTTACTTCATGCTCATAAATATTTAGGACTCACATTAGTAATGTGGTGTATATTATGAAATGCCCAAGAGTTACAATGCATTAAGAGCCATTTCACAAAATTACAACGCTCGAGTTGTATGTGTGCGTAACTATCCACACATACACAACGCAAACAGTCTAGTGCGAAAGTCGAGACGGACTAAACAATTTTGGGCCATTATAATCGTAATGCACCTTGGTGTGAGATTTATGCAAAAAGATTATTTATTTATTCAGTCTTTAATTTATTAAAGCCTTCTAGACTAATAAAACACAAATATGTTGTGTAAATATAACTTAGAATTTACTTTATGTGTATGTTTCTATTACATATACAGGATGGAATTTGTCAATGCCACCTGGAGGGAAAGTACTCGAAATACTGGAGATAGCAAATTTTACTCAAAGGAAACATTCCTTTATTTTTAAAAAGAAACAAATCTGCAATCACAGATTTTTGAAAATCCGCTTGCCACATTCGGGAATCGAACCAACTAAAGTTAGAAAAAATAACATCCTGTACTTTTTTGTACATAAAAAAACAAAGGAAAACCATGAATAAAAGTGCTAATTATCTTATTGAATTTATTCCAGTGAATTTTAACTGTTCTTTATATTTCATGGTTTTCCCTTCATTTAATTTATCATAAATTTGTTATAAAGATTTGATCCATATGATTGCCCATAGCGATTGATGTCAAAAAGGTACAGAATATAATTTTTTCGAACTTTAGTCGATCCATCCCGGGTTCGATGCCCGATTGTGGCAAGCGAATTTTCGAAAACCTGTGATGCAGATTTGTTTCTTTTTAAAAATTTTGGAATATTTCCTTTGAGTAAAATTTGCTATATCCAGTATTTAGAGTACTTTCCTACCAGGTAGCATTGAAAAATTCCATTCCCTGTATGTACATTCAGTCAAAAAAGTATCGGGAATGGATGATTTGTTTATGGTTCCAAATGTTTTTTTGTTTTTTTTTTGTTGTAAATGTTATTATAGTACTCAGGATTATTTAATGGATAATGTAAGGACCTATTGTATTCAGAAATAATGAATGATGTGACAATTTACTGATTAATTGTTTATCTTATATTATTACTTTTACATTTTGACTTTCTCATTATTTTAATACATTATATTTTAATTTTAATTATTTAATAACTCTAGTGACATTGTATTTTATTTTATTTTTTTGGTTTCTTTTTGCTAATGTTTAAATATTATTTGCCACGGTGAAATTACCAAAATTATGTTATTAATTAGTGTTGCAATGAATTGTATTATAAATAATAATGTTTGTGATACAGTCAAAGCTTGAGATTTGCATGCCTCAAGGCGTAGTATGGTTGAACTATATTTTTTTTTTAACAACTCTATGTAATTACCCATATTAGCAAATAAATGATTTTGAATTTGAATTTGTTGTTAGATTAGCACAACTGTTTTCCATTTTGGCGCGGAGTTTGAGTTACATCTGTTAATTAGATTAAATACAGTACTGATTTTAGTTATATCATATCTAGTGTGTATTGCGAATTTCTTAATGGACAAAAATATCGGATAAAAAGTTTGCCTTAAATTTTGCATCGCCAATGGAATTTCGAGTTCGGAGTCTCTGAAAATGTTACAGAAGGCTTACAGTGAATCGACTTTATCAAAAACACGCGCTTATGAGTGGTACAAAGCGTTCAAAAGCAGTCAAGGTGTGATGGAAGATTTGCCTCGTTCTGGTAGGCCATCAACGTCTGCAACTGAAGTTAACATCGCAAAAGTGAAGGAAATAGTGACTGACAATCTTGCCGGAAGGTCAAACGGTAAATAAAAAATATTATTCGGACGTTATGCAGCGTTTAAGAGAGCAAATTAGATAAAAGGGCCAGATTTGTGGAAAGAAAATTCTTGGATTTTGCACCACGATAATGTGCCTTCGCACAGTTGTGAACGATTTTTTGACCAAAACTCAACAAATACCATCGAGCAACCACCTTATTCACCAGATATGGCTCCAGCCGACTTCTTTATTTTTCCTAAACTCAAATTACCACTTCGTGGCACCCGTTTTCATTCAGTAGAAGACATAAAGGAGAATTCGCGGCGAGAACTGAACTCAATTCTGGAATAAGTATTTAAAAAATATTTTTATGATTGGATTATTAGTTGGCGTAAGTGTGTCGGTTCTGAAGGAGCATACTTTGAAGGTGATAAAATAAATTTGGATAAATAACTAATATTTTGTGTTTTATTGATCTTTTCCCGGTAATTTCTTGACAGAGTAGTATAACTAGCTGACGTCGCGCGGTTTCAACCACGTAGTTCCCGTTCCCGTGGGAGTACGGGGATAAAATATAACCTATGTTACTCGCTGACAATGTAGCTATCCATTGCTGAAAGAATTTTTTAAATCGGTCAAGTAGTTTTAGAGTCAAATCGGTGTGATCTAAGGTGGAACAATGACCTTTTCAAGGTCAAAGTCATTCCCGCAACTTTATGAACTTGGAGGGTTGTATTGATAATTTTGATGATTATAATTCTGTAACTATATACGTCTTACAGCCGCGAATAACATTCTAATCAACATACAACCTAGCACTGGCCTGCAAATTGCAAAAAATGTAAGAAAATTTTAATTTCGCGGGCTGCCCTGGAGCATTCACCTTAAGGAAAGAAGTTTGGCATGTCAGTGTCAGGTTGTATGTTGAACAAAATATGATTCGCGATCGTAGCAAATAAAGGGTTTGCAGAGTTATAATCAAATCATCAATGAAATAGTCATTGAATAGGGTAAGGCGGGCGGCAGCGCGGCGTTAGAAAATTTGAATTTCGCGGGCTACCCTTGCGCTTTCACCTTACGTGATCGATAACTGTGTTTATGATTTGCAAATAAAAATAATATCCACCTCGCTTCTGTTGCTTTCAGCTTTTGCAGATTTTTTATTATTTCCTTTTATTGACACAATGATAATACAACCCTTACGCCCCATTGCTAAAACTAATAAAACCAAAAAACTACTAAAATAATACTTTACTTGACAATCAACGAAATTCTAACCTAATGAAAAAAAATACAAAGCGGTTCAAAATGTTGTAGTCGTAGTATAACAATGCGTTTATGATAGATACGCTCGAAAATCGGGACGCGGAAGAAAATGGCACAGGTCCTTCGTCGATGGGCGCTCGGGCCGTACTAATCGGTGCTCGCTGATTATTCGTCGTAATTTATTCTAATTTAGAGTGATGTTAAAAATTATTTTAATGTCTGATAAAATGAAATGATTTTAATAAAACTTTGAAATTAGTTCAGTAAAAGAACATAGTTTATTTAACATAATTTGTATAATCTAATTACGCTTTATTCAAACCAAAGTATCACGATAGAATAGCGATATAAAACGTAAAAATTGACCTAAGACTTTGTTTTTTTACTAATTAATGTTATTAATTATCGATATTCTAGTACATTATGTGTCGACAAAAGTATATGTCTGATGCTTTACGTATTTTTTTCAGTGAAATTTATAAATATTTATGATAGATATAGATTTATTAATTTTCCCAAGGAACTTATAAATGTATTTAAATGTTGGTATGGGGGCCAGATCAATCGTGTTAAGTGGGCCGGTTCACTGTCAGAACCATATTGGTTGGTTGGAGTGCGGGATGAGGCAGGGGGGGTTGAGCTCCCCCGCACTTTTTAACCTATATGTGAACGCTCTGATTGTTGCCCTCAGCAGTCATCATGTCGGCTGTCATATTGATGGAGTTTGCCTAAATAATCTTAGCTATGCGGACGACATGGTTCTGCTGAGCGCATCGGTTTGTGGCATGAGAACATTGTTGCGGATTTGTGAGACATATGCGCAAGAACATGGTCTTAAATATAATGTGACGAAAAGTCAGTTCATGGTTTTTGAGGCCGGCTCTAAATGTCCTATAGCAGTACCCCCCATCAAACTGTACGGGGTTCCCTTGGTCAGAGTGGACCATTTCAAATACTTGGGGCATGTAGTAACAGCAGGTCTCAGAGACGATGCTGATATCGAGAGGGAGCGGAGGGCTTTGGCTGTAAGAGGTAACATGATAGCTCGCAGGTTTGCGCGTTGTTCAGTGTCGGTCAAGCAGACCCTGTTCAGGGCTTATTGTACCTCTCTGTACACATGCAGCCTGTGGGTGAATCATACTCAAAAAGCATACGAAGCCCTCCGCATCCAATATAACAACGCATTCAGAGCGCTGATGGGGCTGCCGCGACATTGTAGTGCCTCGGGCATGTTCGCCGTCGCTAGCGTCGACTGCTTTTATGCAATGATGCGTAAGCGGTGCGCATCCCTGGTACGCAGAGTTCGGCTGTCAGAATAAATATGTTTTGTGTGGTTATTGTTTCGTGTTGTATTATCTCATTGTCCTATTTTATTGTTTAATGTGTTCTGTGTGTTTTACTGTGTCATTTGTGCTATGTATTTAATTTATGTGTATTAACGAGTCCTTGTTACTTGTGAAATAAATGAATTAATTAATAGGAGTCCGAAATTGACTCTGCGATGATATTTCAGTAAACTAGTTGTGGGAGATTAATCACTACATAGTAAACAAATAAGTTTTTGTAAATGTGTTACATGAAGTATTAATAAGAAAGACTAGTCTATTTTTAACATTTGTATTCAAAAATGCCAGGGTGTTTTATGATGGTAAATTAGGCGACTAAAGTCTTAGAAAATTTGCGCGAAAATGTGAAATGGCTCTGCAGATATTTTTTGTTAACATTTTTTATTGAGACAGTTTTATGTTAGTCTTAGTTAGATGGATTATTCACAGAACAATTATGATTTAATTTACATAATCAGCACATTTTAAGTATATCGGATCAGATCAACTTCTGTGAACAACTTTAAATATATTGTAACAATTTAAAATCACATAGATTCTATTTTATTGATCTATCCTTGAAATGCTTATTCTAGTCTGTTAATCAATGATAATCTTACCTTAAACAGGAAAAGGAAGAAATATACCAGGAAGCCCAGAGAGAGGAATGAGGCTGAAAAGGAAGCTATCCTATTTGCGAATGAAGTAACATTTGGATTTGGTGTTAATGAGCCGAGTATATGTATTTGCTGGTATCTGTCATATAATATTTTGCCAGCTGTAAAAAGACACATTGTTAGCACATAAATATTAGTTATGATTAGAGTTCGGATATTCGGATGCATATTTACCTAAAGTACGTTTTTTCAAGGCACAACAGTATGAAAGCGGCTTCTTAAAATGACAATTTTTCTCGGGATTTTGGTATTTTATAAATAATACAGTGTGTATATCATGTAGTACTCATAAGCATAATAAATATTTGAAATCTATTTAAAACCAGGCACGAAAATTGCTGAAAATAACACTGCTAAAATATGAAATTACATGATTTTAAATTTTGCTGCTGAATATTTGAATAAATATGACAATTCATTTGAAGTAAAACACTAAAATGAAATACAAGTATGTAAATAAACCAGGACTTTGTCCGTACTGATGCACTATAAGTACACTAGTCAACACTCTTAACTTTAGGTAAATATGCATCCAAAAATAAAAACATGATGATAATAAAAAGATGAGTTAATATAGGAATATAAAAGTTATTTAGTCAGAGATCTCAGAAAACTGTATGTTAAACATTTTTCTTGGGATCATCAAAACTGGCTTGATACAACAATTCAGTTCATTACTGTCCATCCTTGACTAACAGTCATTATAATGCCATAAGAACCTTTCAAAATAATATCTCAAAAATGATTTGAATTGTCATCCAAATTCAATTTCCAGTTTTTTTAATAATTAGTTGCACATTATTTTATTACCTTTATAGTAATACGAGCTTTATATAGCATAACATGAAGAACAATTTATTGACCATGCAAGAGGATCTTGATGACTTGTTAATGTTAGATTTATATGATAAATAAGGCAAATACTTAGACAACTTATTAAAAACTTTATGAACACAAATATTGTAAGATATGGTAACATGCTTTATTCTCCACTTCTATGATAACCATAGGACTGCAGCAAGCTTTCATATCCGATACAACAAAGTGAGAATAAATAAACATTTTCTTTTTTAAATAGCTACATTTAAATTGCTTTAGTTTCAACAAACTACATTAGCGTATAGAAATCTAGCAGTTGTGGTGCATTCATGTTATTGCACCTTCATTTCAACACTGACTTTATATAACATAAATCCCTCTCACCAATTGCTCCGCTGGCTATGAACAAAAAAGCAAGGCCAGTATCCAAAGAATTTGTGTCTTGCAAAACTTGGAAACACAGACTGAAACATAAAGAAAACAATTTATTACTATAAAAAAATAAATAATTATCGCATTCCGAATGAAAGTGAAAGTGGCAAAGAACGTATCGTAAGTTATCCAAAGAGAACAACTACGATACAAAATATAGTCAACAAAAGTTGTGGCATGAACGTGCTACCTAGGTGGCACAATTTATTGAGCAAATAGACATTTGAATTGGTTTTTTATTTGCGAATAATCTCACTAATAAACAAAAAACATTATTGCCCAATAAAATAAAATAGTTCGAATTCAATTTTATGATACTTACGATACAATGTACGTTGATGTTAGAATGATCAGGCCACACTTAAATATCAACATATTATGCTAACAAAATAAATTAGAACAATAGTTACTCCAACACTTCGAATCTAAATTAATATACATACAAAGGCAACCTGACATTTCTTTCGAATTTGACGTTGACATCACAGATTCACAGTTTTTGGAAGGAGGGAAGGAGCATAATTTTTAAATATTTTCAATGAATTGAAACCAAGGCTTTAAAGCGTCAGGGTAGCGTCAAATTTTCATTCGTTTTTTTGCAATTTGCAGGCCAGTGCTGGGTTGTATGTTGAATAGGAGCGTTCGAGCATCCACCTCAATTATGTGAAAAATAATTATAGTCATGGCACAGTACACCAACATTTCGTGAGTTATTTTCGCTATGTTCGTGTGTCCCATGTCATGAGTGGCAAGCCTGTTGCCATCAGCCGGACACAACAAGAAACTCTTGAGTACCACTGAGCAATCCCTAATGGAAAGCCCAATAATAACAACAATTACACTTTGCTTGACCTAGAAATCGAACCCGAGACCTCATCGACCTCATGCTCGGAACTACTCGGATGTAGCACTTTTTCACAATAAATTCTAAAAAGAACTACGTACTAACTAACGCTATAAATTATTGTGTTCAGCAAAAAACTAATCGTACAGACTTATCATTTTGGCAGGCGTACACAAACCAGTTACTTACCATGTAACAGAAAAAACATCATCCAACTTAACTACATCACTGGTAGAACTTTCGAGAACGAAAAATATCAACAATCGATCCAAAACAAACTTTTTATGGGAAAAGGTTGATTTTAATTGTTGATCGTTGATCATTTCGATTTCTGACCATAAATGTATTGCACTTTTGTAGGAAACAGCTATTTTTTATAAGAACCGATGAAAATTTTCTAAATATTATGAGGAGGTTGAACAAAAATTTACAGTTTTTAACTTTTTGAGTAAATTGGGAAAATAAATATTCAAGTTGATAGCAATTTTTATTAGTATAAACTATTGTATAAAATTTAATGTAATTTAAGGTTATCTTGCTGGTTTTGAAATTTGGAAAATAATAAATAAAATACATTTCAATTGACACCCTTTGATCCAAACTCAAACTCAAAGCATTTATTTCAATTAGACCATTACGGCACTTTTGAATGTCAAAATTACAAATAAAAAACAAAGCTACAGTCCCAGTCACAAGGCATAATAACTTGAGAAAGTACTGTAGTTGCCCATTCCCTAGCGTAGATCTCTATGGAGAAGAACGGGCAAGAAACTCCATGGACACTCTTTTGAATCAAAATATTGTTACAAAATCTTGGTTACATCATTAATTTTGAAATTATACATATATGTGAGAACGATGTAGAAAGACGTGCACATTAAGAGCGTCCAGAGTAGAAAAAGACAACAATTTAACAACAAAAGAATTAAAATGAACCCTGGCAGCCAAGAGATGACCAGTCCCAACTGACAGCGCCCGCTCACGAACATGACGCGCGCATCGGCGCCATTCAACTCAACCATATTGAAGGGAATTATATGACCCGACACACCCGCCACCATCAGCGAGACATTTGAGTGAGCATGACATTCTCTCAGCCACCAAGGCATATTCAAGTCAATGAAAGATAACTAAATGTAAATGGTGGCTGAACAATACAAAGTACTCACACATGTGCTATGCAATTATATAATACTAAGAACTGGAATCTACACAATGCAAGTAGGTATATTTTTACAATTTTCTGCCGCTTCCACAATACATCAACATGGGAATCAATTCTTCTTCTTCTTCTTTGCGTGTCGATAGACTCAAATAATGCCCGACCAGGACAATCAATTTAGTTTGCCCCTATAGTTGTGGAGCAGGACCAGCATTTAGCCAAGCATTTTTATCATCAATGTAATCCCCCAACTTATAATATGCTTGTCTACATAGTGTGCGTTTTATACAGGATTTAAATTTCGTCTCGTTCAGTTGAAGAATGTGGGAAGGTATTTTATTGTAACATTTCAAACAGTACCCCATCAAAAATGAATCTACTTTAGCAAGCCTGAAACCTGGCTGAACTAGTTGGTCCCTATTTCTAGTGTTATAGTGGTGTCTGTCACCTCTTCTACTGAAAAAATGCCGATTTTTCCTAACGTACATGATGTTTTCATAGATGTATTGGCAAGGTACTGTCATGATATTAATTTCCTTAAACAGTTCTCTTAGAGAATCGCGTCTACGTAATTCATAAATGGCTCTGATGGCTCTTTTCTGCAGAATAAATATAGACTCGATGTCTGCAGCCCGTCCCCATAGTAAAATACCGTATGACATAATACTATGAAAATAACTAAAATAGACTAGCCTTGCGGTATCAATATCAGTAAATTGACGGATTTTTCTAACAGCATATGCTGCTGAGCTCAGCCGTCCTGCAAGAGATGTTAAATGAGGACCCCATTGTAACCTTGAATCGAGCGTGATTCCCAAGAAAACCGTTTTATCGACAAATTCTAGTTTCTCTTGATTCAATATTATGTCACAATCACTACTTTTGACATTTGGTAGAGCAAATGTAATGCACCTAGTTTTTTTCCCATTTAGTACTAAATTATTGGCGGTAAACCAATTGTGGACCTGCAGTAGGGCGTTATTTACGTCGTCAAGATTAGTGGCACGTCTATTTATCCTAAATATTAAAGAAGTATCGTCAGCAAACAACACCATATGCGGATGGTTGTTAAATAAATGGGGTAGGTCATTAATAAACACTAAAAAGAGGAAGGGACCCAATATCGAACCTTGTGGTACACCCATTTTTACTTTTAAACCCATTGAGTTGACTCCATTTATTTGTACCTGCTGCTGTCTATCATTCAAATACGATTTTACTAAACTGAGCGCAAGTTTACCTAAACCGTAATGCTCAAGCCAATAGCTTGTGTCACTATTTGACATAATAATTTTGTAAAATGTCACCTTTTGTAACTTAGATTCGATTCATTTTAATAAAAATGTTGAGGACAGAGGACTAATCAGGTAGCAATGAAAATCACACGAACACTACTACACGATTTATTGTCGGTATATCCACAGGTTAAAACTATTACAACTATTATTAACTATTATAACTATTATTACAATCGCTGGAATCAGGCAAGGATGGCTAAAGTTCAATAATTCTATCTAACTAAACGCGGTTAAAACTTACGAGACTAGTGCACTCTTTCGTGTCTGGAAGCGAACAGGATGTGCAGCATCTCTCATAGACTACGTACCTACACAAATGTTGATCTCACAGTGAAAACATTCTGGATGAATGAACTCACAGAGACATCCTTATACATCGGGTTCTAATAGAATGTAACTCCAATAATTTTACCAATATGTATTTATCTGCTTCGCTTAATGTTATAATGAGTAATGTGACCAAGAGACCGATCGGGTGTATTAATTTTATGTTGATTAGCTTGTCTTACCAAATTGAAGTTGATCCTCTGCCTGTCTGCACCTGCCACGTGCTTCTCATCACCGAGATTGCATGCACCTCCTGTTTGATTAGTTTAAGATTCAATTTAAACGGATTTAAATCTCTAAGCACCTAAATCAACACATTTAAATTGTGTTTTAACAAATATTAATTACCAAACATGTTATTTTATTATGCGTTTAATTCTAGTATGAATGTATGAATCCCATGATTACATCGCTTTTAACGTTAGCGCATTGATTCATATCCTACTGCCATTTGGTTACCAGTTCGGACAGCATCTCAGAGGCCAGTATCGCTTCAAAGGTCTGCGCCGACCTGCGACTACTTTAAGCTTTAACAGTTTGACAGAGTCTCCAAGACCTGCATTCATACCCTCAAGCAATCGTCCACTTGAGCCAAATCCACCAGATTTGCTTAAGGGCCCCTTATTCCGAAAGTTTAGGCATTTTACGCACCGAGACGGCTTGCGTCCGCGTTGCACAGGAGCCGTCGCGATATGGACTCCGGTGACCTATGGCGGCGGGCGAGCACGCCACAGTATAGATAAATAAATCAGTAGTTCAAATATTATTGGCGTGCTGGTAATAATAGCCATGGGCGTGCGCTCCCAAGAGGCAATTAGGCAAAGCCTACCCTACCAACTGGGCATTTATTAAAACTAATTAACTATGTGATAAATTTCCGTCATTTTAGGGAGGTAACTCCTGCGAGTGTAGCTGGGCTGTGATTGACACAAGGCCAGGATTCAAGGTGGATGTTCTTTAGCCCGCGAAATTCAAATTTCCTTACGTTTTCTGCCATTTGCAGGCCAGTGCTAAGTTGTACGTTGATTGAAATAATGATTACTGAGGGTTATTGGCGCATATTATTATAATAATAATTAATAATATTATTGTTATTATATTTATCTTTATGGGTGTCGTTTTCGTGGTTTTTGGGGTTGGTGATGATAAAAATGTGGTCAAAAAGAAAATCCAAAATGACACTGACGAAATTTTTCAGTTTTTTCTTCATGGGTGTCGTTTCTAGGTTTTTGGGGTCGCTGATAATGAAAATGAGGTCAAAATGAAAATTCAAAATGGCGCCGACGATAATTTTCAGTTATTTCTTCATGGGTGTCATTTTCAAGGTTTTTGGGGTCGCTGATAATGAAAATGCGGTCAAAATGAAAATCCGAAATGGCACCAACGAAATTTTTCAGTTTTTTCTTCATGGGTGTCGTTTTCGAGGTTTTTGTGGTCGCTGATAATGAAAATGAGGTCAAAATGAAAATCCAAAATGGCGCCGAGGAAAATTTTCAGTTTTTTCTCATAGGTGTCGTTTTCGAGGTTTTTGGGGTCGCTGATAATGAAAATGAGGTCAAAATGAAAATCCAAAATGGCGCCGAGGAAAATTTTCAGTTTTTTCTCATGGGTGTCGTTTTCAAGGTTTTTGGGGTCGCTGATAATGATAATGAGGTCAAAATGAAAATTCAAAATGGCGCCGCCGTAGTTTTTTTTTGCTATCATTATTTCGTGGCCAACCGTCCGTGGAGAACCACTGCACGCCACTGATAATAGCTTGTTTGCAACAAAAACGTATAGCTTGATGTGCTGTCCACTGCACTATTGACTGTAAACACTAATACACTTAGGTATATCGTTATAAATGTATGACTTTTTTTTATTGCTTGGTAAAATCATCAAATGAGTCCTGCCGCTCTGGGTGGAGCGGAAGGGACTGTCAGACTTGTACTGACTAAAATCCACCCTGTTCCTTCGGTTGCCCTTTGCGTTCCAGGGCCACGGTATTCTGATAAGACAGTCTCGTGAATGAAAAGGTAGGCGATATCATCCTGTAGAACTTAAAGAATGGTTGTAGAAGATTTGGTGAGTAATATAATGAAAGACAAATATGATTAATTATAATATAATAAAATAAAAAATAAAGAGGTATTCCATGAAGCACACCCAAACGAAGCACACCCAGACGAAGCACACCTAAAGTATTCCACTTAGCACACCCGTAGGTGGGCTTCAAATAAAAAAATTAAATAATTAATTTCCTATTCCACGAAGCACACCTACGAATATCACTCGCATAGTGCGGGGACTAAGAAATAAAAATGTCGATAGAAGAAAATATTTATTATTTAAAAGACTAACTTAAATTTCTAACATCATTCAGTTTCATTATAATAATGTGACACAATATTTGTCATTTTTGCAATCTTACTATTTAAAATCACAGATTGTTTCATAATTATCTTCATCAGTTCCACTTCATCAAATCTTACTTTTTGACTGTAAATGCATAATATTTGAGGAGTTCCCTCGATTCCTCATGGATTCCATCATCAGAACTGGATTTTGAAAAAATTGGGACCAATCTGGAAGCATATGTTATATGAAAAAAAAAAAATTGCAAATCGGTCCATAAACGACGGAGTTCTGAGGTAACAAACATAAAAAAATGATGATAAAAATACACCCGAATTGATAACTTCCTCCTTTTTTTTGAAGTCGGTTAAAATGTGCGTTTATTTCACCGCAGTGCGCGGCGCTTCCTAGATCTCTATGCGATACAAAAATATTTGCGGTAGATTCTCCGCAAATTTGCAGCGAGAGGCCAACGGCGATTTCACCGCATGCGTTTATTTCACCGCAGTGCGCGCACTTCTATGATACTCCATACTTCACAGATTATGCGTTAGAAAAACGCAAGGCAGTGCGCGCAAGGCCTACAAGGTTCGGACCGTCAAGGTGCGTAATTTTTATTTTTAAATTATTCAAATCTCATTAATACCTATTTTTTTTATTCGTGTTCTACTCATTGGATACATGAAGTGGGCTGCCGTTGTAAGACGACTAAAAAGTCACGGTGTATAAAAAGCTTCTATTTTAAAATGTTTTGACAGTATTTCAGAATAATACGAAAGTACCTAATAAACAGAATCACCCATCGCGCGACATTTCGCTGTATGCATGAGTGTCGACGGTCTGTGCGAGGCGCCGCGCGGCCGGCCGATTTCTACCTACTAAACGCAGCGCGACCATAACCCGTGCTCTAGGTACTTACCTAGTGAGTACAAGTAGTGACCGATAGCCATTGTTCAATTTGTTTCAAATCTTCATAAACATAATAAAAGAATGTAATAATAAAAACAAAACACAACATACCTAGGTACTTACATCTCCTTGAATTTGACCAGGATGCAAAACTGCACTTTGTAAAGGTATAAGAATGTTTCCATTATAGATTTAAAATTCTAGTCATACTGACTTCGCTGGTCTGTGTAGAGGAGTACTTATACTTACTACTACTATTACTTGTACTTATTGTGACGTATTTATAGAATAAGTACTTACGCAATACACTTTCGGATTTTCTTCACTTCAGATACCCTTTTTTTCTTAATTTTGTTTTTTCTATTCGCCATTTCAATTACTTATAATACACATACGTTTATTTACGCGCGCGGCAACGATAATTTGTGGTCGCGAGCAAAAGTCGCATAGGTCCTCCCTCGATGACGTCCGGCAGGACAATGGCGCGGTGCGCGCGTGCCGTTTTCACGTAATTATTTTATTTCAAAAAAATAAGTGCCATATTATAAATTTATCCAAAAATATCCCTGTCAAACCTGATTAGTAAATGAAATGTTAAATTTTCATAAAAGTTGCGTTCCCCCAAGTCTCATAAAACTTAAAATACTTTCAAAATCGACTTTACTTCAGATTTTTTTTTTATCGAGCAAAATGTTAAATAATGTGTTTTTAACCAAAAAAGTCACTAGATCAAAGATGTATCTGTACTATATATTTTTTTACGGATTTAAATATGATGTTTTCTCTGAAAACAACTCGATCTAGAAACGTAAATTTCGAAAAAGAGGCCCTTAATACAGTGGACCGCTATGATCATAACCACGCCCAAAGATTTATCATCGATTAGTACTAACATTGCTATACGCATAATTAATTAATAGGCGACTTCAAGCAAGTCCCTTCAAAGATTTAATAGTACCACACTAAATAACATGTAATCCCTGTGATTATTGCCAATCAAGGGTAATTTGTGATAGTGCACTGTGACAAAAGCACAAGGGCCCATACAACCACAGGGCTTTGCCAAACTTCACGCCTCTAACTCTGAATTCAAGTAAAATAGATACGTTGACTTAATTTAGGTACTTAGCTTTCATTTATTGCAGTGCAGACCAGGTTTTGAGGAATCACAAATATTTCAGTAATTATTTTCACAAAACAAATGAATATGACAGACAACTGCAAGCTTACCACAAATAATAGGGATATTATTTCCATGGAGATTGCAAGTTCTTACGAAACATTGTGAGGTTTATTTATTATTCGCGAACCTGCTTTTCGCGACACAGGACAGTACAATCGAAATGTGGGCGGAAAAGAACCCGTTTACAATCAACTTCCGGTTCCAGAAACTTCTAGAACATTCGAGTAATTTCTACAGTGCTGCCTCGTGGTGTCGAGAGGCTACTACGACAGTCATTCATAATATTACAATACCCATTCATAAAACAGCGCCTCCAGTGTCGAGAAGCGAGCATCAAATCGATATTTATGCGTAAGCCATTTATTGTTACTGGCGCCTCCCAGCGGCGAGTGTCACAAACAAATACGTTTCTAATTCACTGCTTCCGCGACACGACAACAGAGGACGCTACTTGTATATCAGTCACAAAAAATATACCCGGTTTGTACCGACAGACTCTTCAAACGTATTTCTTACGTCACTTTTTGAATTCAAGTTTATCAGTCAGTGATTGAATAAAAATGTAACTTTTTGTTTCGGAAGCAGCAGTTCAGGGATCGATTTTTCTATGAAGCTAGTCACTTTTTGAACAAAATCTTGGGAGTTACATTGAGCCGAAGTTAGAAGCAGAGTTACAAAAAACCGAATGGAGCAAAATACGTTATTATACAGGGTGTGGCGTAAGTAGTGGTCCACCGTTCAGGATTCGATGAACCAGATAATTAACTATAACAATTAAGTATTTAAACCATTTATACCCAAGGGTTCCGAAAATATTTCCTTTTTGTCTTTTATTTACGAAATTTCTACCCTTTATTACAAATTTGGTTGTAGTTTCAACAAAAGTCATTAATCTTTAATTTTGATTTCTGTTAATTACTGCTTAATACTAGAGCTACCACGATAAATTATGATTTTTTATGTAAATTCAGCTCTTTTGAAGAAAAAGTTGGTTCTTCTCTAATTTTAACCCAAATTTTTAACACACCATCAAGTTCAAGAGCGATTTTTGTAAAAAAAAAACGTACCACATTGTCAGTGCCCATGTATTTAATAATATGCCTACTAAATGCCGATTTCAAAATTATATCATTATAACAGATCCAATAATTTAACAAAAAGATATTCAATTTTAATTGAAGAAAAGAAGATTTTCATCAAACTATTTTTTCAAACTTTATTGCGTTAATACTTAAAAAAAACTACTATAACAGAGTTATGTAGACCTTACTTGTTACTTCAGGTATTTGAACAAAGAATTAAAAAAAAAAACAAATCACTTTATTTATCATTTATTATTAATCTTTGTCATGATTACAATCATTAAAATTAAACGAAATGTTCAAAATGGCCCCCATTTGCAGCAATACACGCTCTGCAACGTCGAATAAACGACCGTTTACGTCGTCGGGTAAACCCGCTTTCGCTGACTTCTGTAGCTGCTGCCTGGATTCTAGTCTTTGCTATAGACTTTTTCTTTTAGGCAACCCCAATAAAAGAAATCTAGGGGATTTAGATCTGGCGAGCGTGGTGGCCACAATATTGGACCTAAGCGCCCAATGCACCTATTTGGATACGCTGTATCAAGGTGCTCTCGTACTCTAACAGCATAGTGAGCGGGACAGCCATCGTTCTGCAGCCACATGTCTTCTTGGACTTCAGGAACGACACCTTCCAGAAGCAAGGGCAAGTCAATTTGCAAAAAACTTAAATATCTTTCTGCATTTAATGTTTCTGGCAGCTCGTGTGGACCGATTATCTGTCCGTTAATGATACCGGTCCAAAGGTTTATTTTAAATTGATACTGTGATCTGTCTTGCCTTATGAGATGCGGGTTTTCTAGCTGCCAGTTATGCAAATTGTGTAGATTTAAATATCCATCTTTTTTGCAGGATGACTCGTCGCTCCATAGTATTTTATTTAAAAAACTGCGGGTCTTCTCTTATTCTGCGTAGCATTACTCTACAAAATGTTACTCTCAAGTGATAATCTCTTGGTAGCAATGACTGTACCCTTTGATAGTGGTATGGATACAGTTCATGTCTTTTGAGTATTCGATGTACAGATCTAGTTGATATGCCAGTTCTGCGACTTAAGACACGGATTGATGTTGAAGGATCTTCTGTAACTAAATTCATTACCTCTTCACCGTTGTGTCGTCGCGGTCGTCCTTCACCTGCACCGCCTACGCCTGTGCCGGGTATCTTTGCCTCGGTGTATGCGTTATGCACTCTCCCAAAAACTCGGTGGTCTGGATGTCTTCGATCGGGATATCTCTCCCGATAAAGACGAGCTGCTTCTCTACCGACACCTCTGCATTCGCCATAAATAAAATGCATGTCAGAATATTCGCGCGGTGTGTACTGAGGCATTTTTTAATTGTTACTGCACTGCACGTTTGTCCAAATCGTTGAGCAAGCCAGTCACCAGTACACGTAGCCAATATCGCAGAGATCACCAAAACAACAAGTCCAATCAGTAGGCAAATTAAACAGAGTCTGGGGTCAGGCAAGGGTAAAGAAATGGCGGAGGTAAACACAGGCAGAATAAAAACGAAACGCATACGACGCACGACACGGGTGACGAGATCGTACTAAATCATTTCGAGATTTTTGGATATTTCAACGTTAGTAATGAAAGAGATAGCAATACCCTACCATATCTTTTCCTTATCACTCCTATTGTGCGTAACTCGATTGCGAAAGCTTCAACGGGTTTTTGTTAACAAACGATGTCTCAGGTAAAAAAAGGGTCTGGTTTTTTTTACCTGACATGTTTGTGCTTCAACACAAATCACATTAGAAATGTAAAAAGTTAGATTGTATCCGTTTTTTAAGTTTTAATACGTTTTGTAATAGTAATAACGCAATAAAGTTTAAAAAAGTAGTTTAATGAAAATCTTCTTTTCTTCAATTAAAATTGAATATCTTTTTGTTAAATTATTGGATCTGTTATAATGATAAAATTTAGTAGGCATATTATTAAATACATGGGCACTGATAATGTGGTACGTTTTTTTTTACAAACATCGCTCTTGAACTTGATGTTGTGTTAAAAAATTGGGTTAAAATTAGAGAAGAACCAACTTTTTCTTCAAAAGAGCTGAATTTACATAAAAAATCATAATTTGTCATGGTAGCTCTAGTATTCAGTAGTAATTAACAGAAGTCAAAATGAAAGAATAATGACTTTTGTTGAAACTACAACCAAATTTGTAATAAAAGGTAGAAATTTCGTAAATAAAAGACAAAAAGAAAATATTTTCGGAACCCTTGGGTATAAATGGTTTAAATTTTTAATTGTTATAGTTAATTATCTGGTTCATCGAATCCTGAACGGTGGACCACTACTTACGCCACAACCTGTATAATTCCTATATACTGAATACGACCGTGTTTTTTTTTTGGCAACATTTAATCCGACGGATTGGCGGGATTTGATGAATAATTGTCAAAGTCATAATCTGTCAAAAAATTCAAGTTTGTTTGATTGATTGAAATTGATGATTATTATTTTTAAATAAAAAGTGGTTTTTATTACAAGCGATGTCTTCTTTACAACCTATTCAGGCATTAAGTTTAGGTAAGTGTGCAATTGCCCTGGTGTCTCCTTCTTGGAAGGAAAGTCTTAAACTTGCGACAAATCTTGTTTTTGTGTTCATAACTTAAAATTCAAAAGACCATGAACTCCGTCTCCTGGACTGTATGAGCAGTCCGATTTGTTTCTTTATCTCCTCTTTAGTTATGTATTTTAATAATCTTATCAATGCACACTAGGCAGGGCATAACTCACGCTATTTTGCCCATTGGATTAGGCAGATACTGAAGAACACTATGCTTCATGTTACGACCACTTTGTCCCGGCTCCTTTGTCTCGTCGCATACATCTGGTCATACACGAACACTAGGACAGTATGTTCCATTCGGTATTATAGAACTAAAATGAAATAAGATACATGTGAACATACATAGCAGTAGGAAAAAAGATTTTTGTTAATCCCAATTGAATTGGACTATACCTTTTAATAAAATGTTAAACCTTGTTCAGTTAGAGTAGAGTAGGGACTCCATTTTCTGCACTTAGACTCTCATTCGGTCTGTTGTGCGTAGGTGTACTGGCTAAGTTAGCCAGCCTAGCTCCGCCCAGAAACACTGAAGGTTCCTGGGAGCTTCACAGGCTTCGCGGAGTGACCTCACCTTGTTCAGTTAATAAACACAATTTTCAAACTGCACATCAAACTAGAATAAATGCCACCGGGTCACACCGTAATTACTTCATGTGTGTGCAATCCCTAGTCCATATTTATTACTAGGCACTTCTTTTAGTACTGACATATAACTTGCAAAATGAGGGGGTACTATAAACTTCCAGAAACTTTGAGGACTTTCATTGATGAACCACTTGCCACATTAGTATTTTAGCCTTGTAATGCAAATTGGGTTTAGTCAGTAATATTCATACTTGTGAATCTATAGACGTACATAATTGGAAAGTAGTCGAGGACTTTAATATTGATAAGCCACTTTGGCTTATCAATATTAAAGTCCTCGACTCTACATGACAACACATAAATGTGGCAGCTAATTTGATTTTTGACTTATGAGCATTATCAACTCTATTCTTAGTTATGTATATTCACAAATAAAATACTAACAAGTAGTCTTGGTATGGGTTATCAATATTTATTTACTTTGTTTAAATGTTCTCTGATTAAATCTACACCCATTTGCCAAAACTTAAGAAAATTCAAGTGTTAAACATATAAGAAAAAACCAAGGAATGTATAATAATTTTATTAACAAACATAGTACTTTCATTGTTATTGTATTACCTACAATAATTATATCATATAATTATATTGTTTACAGATTCAGTTCAGCAGCAGGCTTTTGTCAAATATTTTCATACTCTACCAGAAGTGAGTTTTATTTTAAAAATATCACCTTAAATCATTAAATACTATTTTGTATGGCATGTACACCAACATACACATTTATGTTGCGTTACATCCACAGCTATCTTTCAAGTAACAATAACTTTACAAGTTATATTTATTACATCATGCATGACACATTCATTATCATTATGACTAGGTAACTGAATAAATATTATATTATTTAAGAATATCTAAATTCATTACATTTGCATATATTTAGAACCATGAAGCAATTTTACTTTTTGCACTGGAGAATTTATTTCCAACAGACCTCCAAAAACCAGTTGGTTCAGTTACTGGCTCAGCTGGGCTGGTTAGAGATACTTCAGTACTTGGAGTTTGTGCAGAAACAGACTGTAAATCATTATTTTGTTTTTTAACTATGGGCTGTTCAATTACTTCTAGAGGAGGAGGAGGAAGGTAGTTTTGTGATTGTTCGTTATTTTTCTGAAGTCCTGTTCGTTCTTCTTTTGAGTATTTAGGAGATTGTTCCATGTCTTCAATAGTTTGCTCTTGATTTTTATTTTGTTGCTGCAGGTTACCTTGAGATACAAAATGTTGTAAATTGTGATGATCTAAATATGCCTGCTGCCCAAAATCTTGTAAGTTTTGTTGCTCCAAGTTATCTTGTTTTCCAAAATCGTGTACATTTTGTTGCTCTAAATTTACTTGCTGCCCAAAGTCTTGTAAATTTTTCTGCTCCAAGTTATCTTGCTTTCCAAAATCGTGTAGATTTTGTTGGTCTACATTTACTTGCTGCCCAAAGTCTTGTAAATTTTGCTGCTCTAAATTATCTTGCTTTTCAAAATTGTGTAGATTTTGTTGGTCCATATTTACTTGCTGCCCAAACTCGTGTAGATTTTGTTGCTCCAAGTTACCTTGCTTTCCAAAATCGTTTAGACTTTGTTGCTCCGAATTTACTTCCTGCCCAAAGTCTTGTAAATTTTGTTGCTCCAAGTTACCTTGCCGACCAAAATCTTGTAGATTTTGTTGATCCAAGTTACCTTGCTTTCCAAAATCTTGTAGATTTTGTTGGTCCACATTTACTTGCTGCATAAAGTCTTGAAAATTTAGTTGCTCTGTGTTATCTTGTTTACCAAAATCGTGTAGATTTTGTTGCTCCAAATTTACTTGCTGTCCAAAATCATATAGATTTGGTTGGTCTAAATTAACTTGCTGTCCAAAATCGTGTGTATTTTGCTGTTCCAAATTATCTTGTTTTCCAAAATCGTGTAGATTTTGTTGCTCCAAGTTACTTTCCTTTCCAAAGTCTTGTAAGTTTTGTTGCTCCACGTTTTCTTGCTGGGCAAAGGCTTGTGCATTTTTGTGTTCCGAGCTGTCTCCATAATCTTGAACATTGTGTTGCTCTAAGTTATGTTGCTTTTTGGAATCTTGTGTATGTGATTGCTCAATGTTCTCATGCAGTGAAAAAACATGCGGATTTTGTTGCTCCCTATTTTCCACACCCTGCTGCTTTTCGAAATCGTGATGCTGGTGGATATTAGTTTGCCCTTGTGTGGTTTCGTGAAATTGAACACCTTGGTTATAATGTTGTGCATTCGTATTATTTTTCTCACTATTTTCATCCCGATTCTGTATTGTTTCTGAGCTTACCGGTTTGTGATCTGATAAATCTTCAGGGTCAATATCTCCGCGACCTACGTCGAAAGAGCTTTCTTTCTCCCTCTTTGTTTCATTAGATTTATTTTGACTAGTGTCCTTTTCAATAAAGTGCAACAAATCTTGGTAAGGTTTCATGTTCTGGCTATTCAGATGCTCCTGCGAAGTGCTTTCCATGTTGTTGTATGCATGCATTGAATTTCCAAAAGAGTTCTGGGTGCTCGTCTGTTCTTGCGAAAAGGAGTTTCCGGCGCCTTTATCCACATTATCTGGTAATAGTGTTTGTTCAAAATTACCTAATTTATTCCACAAACTGGAAAGAGGCGCTGTGTTTGGTGAAATTTTATCAAAAGTATTGGCATTGTAGTGGCTGTCGGTGTTCGTACTCTGTTCTTGTCTGTGGTTATTAGACCAATACCAATCGCTGCTTTGTTGCAATTTATGAGTTTCTTGAAAAGAGTGTTCCTCGTTCCTAAATTGATTCTGATTGGTATGTGTGTTGACATGCTCATTGTGCAAGTTAAAATATCCCGGGTTACTTTGTTCATGAATTTCTGGGATGTTGTAAGGTTGTTGTGGCTTGTCTGGTTTGCTCCTTGAGTTAGACTGCTGATCAAGGCCTGTCTGCTGTGTAACCAAACTCAAATTTACTTGATTACCATTAGAATTTGTATGCTCACTGCTGTATTTATTTTGCTGGGTATTTTGATCGGTTCCAATATCAAATTTATCCCATACACTCATTTGATCATTGTTATGTTTTTGTGATTGTTGGAAATAATTGAAAGTGTCATCATCACTCAGTTGAGGTTGCGTCTCCTGCTGATTGAATTTATTGGATTGTTCATCATCTTTATCCTGGGTATTAATATTTTGTTGATTATCCTGACTCTGCTGATTGAAACTCCGCTTATCCTGTGTTTGTTGATCTTCACGAATATTTTTTTGTTCAGTTTCGGTACTTTGGGTGCGTAGTCCGTGTCCATCTAAATTAAGAAGGTTTTATTAATTTGGATAACTACATAATATGGTTTATTTTTGAAGACTTAAGGATTTTTTTTAGTAAATTTTTTAATGTTATTTTCACAAAATATTAACTATCCGTCACCAATTTATGTAAAAATGTATCATGCGACATCATTTATTTCAGAATTAATACAGCTGTAGATGGTCATTGTTTCAACAATTTATTGCAGTTACTGTAAATAAAAATCAATTTACGGACTGTACGAAATTAGAGCTTTTGTGACTTTCCTTCAGAAATTGATAATAATAGACATTATTTTGTTATGTACTGTATTTGTTATTATCAGTATGGTTAAAAAAGTTTCGATCTAATGTAAAGATCATGTTGAGAAAACAACTGAAAAAGTTGATTCTCTTCAAAACTGTGCCAGTGCTCCTTGACTTCTAGATTACCCAGTATTCTCATTAATCTTAGTCAATAATTATTTTATTCGTAAAATTCCTTAAAATAATATTTAAATTTTTTCTTGTCTCAAATTCAGTACAACCATACTGAAACATCACATCAAATAATGTCTTAAATACCTACGGATTTTTAAATTATCATGATAATCAGCGCTTTTTAATGAAAGCTATGACTATATCATGACTATGACGAAATTAACAGAAGGTTTAAAATTAAATCAAACAGTTACTAGTCCATTCCGTAAAGCCAGCCACCAAATTAGTATGCATTGTCTCTCAATTACAATTGAGAAATTAAAGAAGTATGTATAATCAAAGAGAATAAATTAATAATAAAAATAAAGAGTAATAAATAAAGACAGTGACAAGATGTGGTTAAATAACAGAATATTTCATTCTTAATTTTATAATAATCTATTCTTTTGTTAGTATGGCTAAACACAAATTACGTTTATATTAGTAGAAATACAAATTGTTAAAATTATATTTAAATAGGTATTAATAATAGTTTGATCGAAGAATACATTATATTGTGTCATTTTGAGTCAAAAGATTGCCATGATGTATTTTCACCACTTACTTTGATTGTTTTGTTCAACATTAGGCAGATGCTTTTCTATGTCTTGAGGTTTTTGTCCCACATCTTCGAATTTATCCCAAGTGTGATCTATGTCGTCCAACTTCTTCTGCGATTGTTGACTTAAATTTTCTAAGTTGTCCCATGCTTTTTCGGCCTGCTGTCCACCTTCTTGTTCAGATTGTGAGTCCCAAACAACTTCCGCTTGTTGCCCTACATTCTCGACTCGTTGACCCAAATCTTCAAGATTTTGTTTGTTTTGCTGCTGACCGAAATCTTCTAGATTTTGGCTCTGTTGTTGCTGACCAAAATAATCTAGATTTTGGCTTTGTTGCTGCTGACCAAAATCTTCTAGGTTTTGACTTTGTTGCTGCTGACCAAAATCGTCTAGATTTTGACTTTGTTGCTGCTGACCAAAATCTTCTAGGTTTTGACTTTGTTGCTGCTGACCAAAATCTTCTAAGTTTTGACTTTGTTGCTGCTGACCAATATCTTCAAGATTTTGGCTTTGTTGCTGCGTTTCTTGAAACTGATTAGTGTTATAAGAACGAGCCACGCGAATATGACCATTCTCGTCACAGTCCGCTCCGCTTGCGTGTGAATGCTGGTAATGTGACCCAGTCGATGAATATCCTAGATTTTGTGCTGAACCCGTCGTCAATCTTTGAGAGGATGATTGGCCATCGTAATATGCACCAGAAGCTGGTTTGATAACATAAGGATCTCCTTGACGTTCCCATGATTTATGGTATGAATAGGCTGATTGATAACTTTTGGGTTTGGAACTTAAATGTTCAACTTGACTGTTTAAATCAGCGGCCACATTTTGTCCTGTATTATGTCCTGCTGCTTGTCTCAAGGCATCTGACGAAGCTCCGTGATATCTGCGTGCATCGTATTGCGATTGAATATTATACGCATTCGCATTCAAACTAGAGTCTGATGACGTTTCTTCGTGGTTTGCTCCATACCCTGTTACAGAATATGCGTTGGCATTGGTGAGTGATGCTCCGTTGCGTTGTGCGTCGTAGTTGAAACGAGATTGACCAGAAGTTGATTTAACATTGGCATTATATCCGCCAGAAGCCGAGTTGTAGAGTGTTCTCTGAGAATCCACTCTGTGTGAGTCATATTGACTATTCGCAGTGCGTGCTTGACTATCCTCGTAAAGTTCACTATTTTTTGGGAAAGGATTGTCTGTAGAAGTGGGAGTGATAACAGTTGCGGGGATTGTTTCATGTTTTTCCCATTCCTTACGATAGTTATAGGACGACTCGTAGTGTTTGCCATTGCTAGGTCTGTACACAGTACGCTGGTTATCATTACTTAAAACTTCAGCGTCACTGTTAAGGGAATTTTGATCAATTAGACTAGATCCGTGTGTGAGATCGTACGTTTGAGCAGCTACGGGTATAGCAACTCTCTGTCCTGGCCTGACGATAATTCTCACTGGCGTCGCACTTATTAATCTAGTTTGAACATTTGAACTATAACCGCCAGAATTTAAATTTGTATTGCTGGTATCATACGCAGCGTGCTGTTGGTAACCAGACTGCGCGTTATATCCTGCAGCGTGGCTTGTATGTCTACCGTAGTCATACTGGCCGGCTCCTTGTGTGTGATCTAGTGCCTGAAGATCATCCGATTGAAGATTAAGAGCTGAGTGCCCTGTCGCTAGGCCTGATTGTCCAGTCGCTAGACCTGAGTATCCTGTTGCTAAACCTGAGTGTCCTGTTGCTAGACCTGAGTATCCTGTAGCTTGATATCCAGTGTGCCTTGAATTTTGTGATTGACTATTGGTGTAACCCGCAGCATTGTACGCTGAAGATGCTGAATGTGATGATTGCGACTGTGCGTCGCCGTAGGAAGTACCTTCTTGGAAGTTACGCCCACCTAGGTTGCTAAGGTCGTATCGACCCGAGCCATAAGTACCTCTGGAGTTGGCAGCAGTATACACACTTCCAGTTCTCTGTCTTGCGCCATCACCTAATTCTCCTTCGACTTGTCGCACAAGGCCGCCCATTTGATTTTGAGCTAAGGAGTCCATGTTATGAGCGCGTTCGTAATTTCCACCCATGTTTCCTCTCTGAGCGCCGTAATAACCTGATTTAGCTCCATCATCTGAAGAGCTCCTTGAAAATTGAAAGTCTTCCTTTTCTTTGTATAGTTCAGGCTTAGCCACTACTAGAGCACAAATCGCTCCTAAAATCACAAGACGCTTCATGTTGAAGGGTTGTTCCTCTCTGAAACAAGTAAAAAATAATAATTATAAAATATGTTTTACGCCACAGAATTACTTTTAAATTAACATCTTGTGTTTCCACTTTTGTAGCTGCACACCTACTTAGTATACATATAACAGGCAAATATCGCAAGAAATACAAGGCGATTGGTAATTGAGTGCATTCCTTGAAATGGGTAATTCTAGACTATATTTGCAACTATCTTGGTCGAACGAATGAAATTAAGCGCCGCAAAAGTTTATGTTCTAAAATTATCTTGAAACTTCCCTTGTTTTTAGAGGCAGTTTTCTCGAAATAAATGTAGGGCACTAGGGTATTGCCTGCTATACCCTAGTGTAGTAAGTCATGAAATAAGTAAGTTATGAAATTTATACGCCGTACTAGTATACTTGACGTACAAATTATTACTTGCTACTGCTATACTATACTCCCTTGTCTCATTAGCTTTCCAAAATGGTACCACAGTGAACCAAAATGGTACCTATCTTTTAGCAAGTGTATGATCAGAAACACGGTTGTTGCAGACAAGGTAGAATTTTAGTAAGACTTGGTAGAAGGGGCTCCGGGCCATCTCGGTACAGTTATTTCGATGGACGTCTTCTTTTGTTGCAGATTTTATTTTTACCACTAAGTATGAATTTTTAGCTGTTCAACTTAATGTGCCAGGGTCTGGTTGATTCGATCATATCAGTTCTCTATGTGCTATATTTTAACCTGTCATATGTCCAGTTACAGCTGTAATGAGGCAGTGTCCCTTATCGTTGAATTGTGTTTGAGCCCGTTTGATAATATTGCATCTCTACTAAGTTATATGATAGTTTAGTCAACAGTGTAAATAAAGATTATTTAATTTATTAAGCAAATGTCACAAATACAAGAATTCCGCATTGCACAATTAAAAACTTTGTAAGTCGTGATGTGTATTTAACTTTATTATGATATCAGTCAGTAATAAGTCAGCAGAAAATCAATTATTTCGTCACACTAGTACTAAAACCTAATTTATAACATGACTTATAAAAACATCTTAGTACCTACCTACGAAATAAACAACAAGTTAAGAGCTCAAGAATATTATATATTGATAAAATATATATATTATATATAATTTTTTTAATATTATATATTATTAGTTACCAGACAAAGTTTGACTCCACTGGTGTTATTGATGCATGACGTAACTATCCTGAGTGTTCAAATGGTATTGAGAGCGATAATTATTTTAATTGCCCTGGCCCACGCCATACGAAATGATTCAATGAAAACAAAAAAAAAACTACGGTATAGAAAACACTAGTAAATACTAACGACAAGCTTGTATTCCCAGAGAGGTAAGACAAAGGCGTACAAATAAGCAGTGCACATTTTACAATTTCGCCAATTTGGTACCTAAGTCCTAGCTATGTAACAGGGTGCAACCCTCGGAATGCCAGGTATTTATTACGAACTGACTGTACAAACAACACTAAGCCTGAACCACTTCGTATATTCTTATGAGATTGTAAAAGTGTACTAAAAACTGGAACGAACGAAAACCAAGCACAAAAGTTTGAAAGTTATCCGAAATCCAGGCGACCGATTTCGCTGCTTGTATATTAATTTTATTTACTAAATAATCACCCATTCACACTAGCGAATCCATACAAACAGTGTTAACTCTTTTCAATTCACATTTTTAACGTACCTATCGTAAAATAAAATAAAAATTAGAAAAAAGAAGTTCAGTTAATTGAAAATGCAACTACAGTAAAAAGTTTTAACTTGTATATGAATAGATGCATCATAGCTTTGCAACGATCTATGCGTTAATAAAAAAACGGTTTTATCATTAAAAAACGGCAGAAAATTAAACAAACGGCATAATTATAGAACTTACCTATTATCAATTAAATAATATGGCACTTGCACAATTATAACAATTTCACACCGCGACTAGTGCGCGTCGCACACTGACATTGGTTGATCTCGACGCGCCAATTTATTGAGCTTTAATATTCTATCTCCAGCCAGATAACCCCATGACCGGTACATGAGTGATCTTTTATTCTCAGAAGCAGTCTTGCAAATAAACTAAATCTCGGCTTCAAAACCTTGAGTGGCCTAACGATCACTGTTATTTATATTGGTGATTGTCAACTTAGAGGTTTGTTTGTATGTTCTATGATTCAGCACTAGTGACTTCATTCATAAAGTTTAAACAAAGTCAAAGCGTCAGGTAACTAATGGTTCCACCCAGGATTTTGTATAAATTTTTGGTTCACTAGTACTCAAACATATACACACGCATAACACCGATAAGATTTTCTGTAAGCCCGCCAAGTACGCGGTTTCTGATTAGTTTGATGACCTTTTGCATATTCTTATCTTTCTCTCCGAATTACTAATATTATTATATTTGTCGCCACTTCTCGGAATATAATAATTTAACTAGCATTTGCCCGCGGCTTCACCCACGTAAATATCGGAAGATATCCGAGGGGGACGTATACCGTGGTAAAAAAGTACTCATGTGTTACACGGGCCGTAGACTTCCTGCTTCCCTATCAACATCCGTTTTGCCGTTTTGGCATGAATAAAGACAGACAGACAGAGTTACTTTGACATTTATAATACTAGGTAGGTATGAGTAACGGTCACGATGCAGGGCCGAACACCTAATCATTGAGAAAAGCCCCGCTTCCCGATAATGTGTTTGCTGGTTCGGACCTGGCATTATCAAGCAGAGTTTTTAATGCACATTTTGGTTTCTAGTTCCCAAATGAATCATTTAGGCTAAACACTAAGAGCCAATACGGTACAGTGTACCCGTATTTGTATGAACAAGTTCATAAAAAATGCATGCAAGCGTGTTGGTTGTTTTTCTCGACTAACTGATTCAGCGTCTGCACAGACCAAAAATGTGGTGAAGTATTGCACTTTCCTGTATTAAAATAGGCCTTTGCCCTTTGGGTGAAATCTCAGGCTGGTATAGATAGAAGCCAAGAGACAATATTTCATCATACATGATAACATAACATTACTCGGTAATTGACATTGCTCTTATTAAAAAATAGGACATCAACGGAAGAGACAAAAGTATTGCCACTTTTAATGAATTATCGTCAATAATATTTATACGGTCTTGTCTTGTTTATTATCATTTTTCTTTGTAATTTATTAATAGGTTTTTACGATAACATTTTAAAGAACTTTTTTATCATAACCTCGCAAATTGTTGGGTTAAAAAAAAAAAAAACATTTACGCTAAACATAATCAGTCTCCAAAAAAAACTTACTTACATAAAAATCATCATCGTAATTTCTTCTGCTTGATATGAGCTATCTCATAGACCGCATGACTTGCAACAGTACTCGTTTTATGTTGGATTTTTATAGATAATTATGAGCAATGCGTAAGCAATATAATTGCATTGAAAAAAATACTGTATTATCCGATTCGAGGTACTAGTTTTAATTTTAAAGGACCGCAAAATTTTCAGAAACCTGCAACAACGGTGAGGATTTTTGACCGCAATGATTACTATAGTATCCATGGAGCTGACGCAACTACGGCCGCCAGGGAGGTGTTTTCCTCAGTGGCGAATATTAAGAAGATGGGCCTTGAACCCAATCGCCTCGACTACCTGGTATTGTCGAAAGGCAATTTCGAAATACTGATCAAAAAGATTTTGTTGGTAAGTCCACATCCTTGAATCCTAAAAGTAAAAAACCCTTTTTGTTGTGCATAACATTGTTCAGTGTCAAATGCTTGATAGATATAAAAGAACATTGAACTATGTGTCGCACTCGCACATGATACGTTCAAGATAAGGTCAATGTTATATTGATAGTTTAGCACCTAGCTACTAAATATTAATTTATTTGTCGTCGGAAATAGGCTTACAGTTTAACACCTTACTTTTTAACCATTGTTCGTTTAAGGCTAATCGGTAACTTATTTTTTTTATCATCAACACTTTTCAGAAGAAGACATAATATCTTCGCTATCTGTCTAAACTTTTCTCAACTATGTTGGGCTGGCCTCCAGTGTTAACGGTTGCAACTAATTATCTGTATTTTACATTGAGCAACTGCCTGTTTGATCTCCACAATCCATTTACAGGGTAATAATGGTACCCCTCGACATGTCGTTCTGACTTAAAAGACACAATAATCTATTTTCTAGAATTTTATTTAAATGTTTTTGACTATTTAGATATTATATTTAGATATTTGTCAGAACGAAATGTTGTTAATAACTAATCACTATGACCAATGAGGATAAATCAGAAAGATCTAAACACGCTTTTGTAACAGCAACGTAAAACGCGTAATGACACGTGACCTTAAACTTTATCAGGGCTATATCACGTTTATCATTCAGCCTTTTGTAAACACGGATCATCTTAAACACGTTTATTAATTTTACAATACTGTCTCATTACTATTTTCCCACTTATATGTAGATAAAATGGTCATTGCACGTCTATAATGAGCTATCTATCTCTCTCTTTGTCTCTTTGTATTGGCTTGAATTTACATTGTATGTAAGTAATAAACGTTGGTCAGACCGTAACTGCCTATAAACTAGGCTACTAGAAAAAGTGGTGACGAAAACCTAAATAAATAAATATCAAATAAAAGTAAGAAGTATAAAACATAACAGCAAGTACTTTACCAGATTCCGTGGCTGTTTTAAAAATCGTAGAAACGTCTCCGATCTAAATCAAATTAAAAAAATACTATAGTAACTTTTCGATTATGAAATAAATCGTTAAAGGAATTGAGTAAATACCATAAAATTTTACTGCTCTAAACACATTAGATACTTATTTTTTTATTTCTCAGGTACGCCGTTATAGAGTAGAAATATATGTGGCTGAAGGTTCAGTGAAAGGCAGTGATTGGTCGCTGAAATACAAAGGTTCGCCAGGGTACCTGTCGCAGCTTGAAGAAATACTTGGCGAAGGATTGGGAGCCTCTGACGAAACGACGCCGTGCTTGATGGCAGTTCATATCAAGACCGATGCAGTTACTAAAGTATTAATATTTAATAATTATTGGTATATAGGGTGACTGGTCATTAGTGACCGATACTTAAACACGTGATTGTACTCATGATAACAAACAACTTTTACTATGGGACCAAACCTGAAATCAGCGATTCACGAAACCACGACGACGATTTTTTTTCGCGATTTCAGGTATATTAGCAGCAGAAGTGGGTGATTCCGGGTTAAAAATGATGATGATAATGACGCTGCTTGCTATTTAAAAAAGTCCAATCATTTAAAGATACCTAAGTACATAATGTTTCTTATCTAAAAACCAAAAGAAAATCTAGAACATTTCATATTACAAAATAATTACAATCATTATGTATTTTGTTATGAGTCCGTGATGTCATTCGCACTCTTTTTAGGGTTCCTAACTTCCGACCATAAAAGGTAAAACGGTACCGTATCGTCCCGTATCACCTTTGTGCTTGCGGAGAACTACCTTACTTTGACCGTGAATTTATGTGTATCTGGATATTTACACCCTTATTCCACAATAAGGTTAAAGTTTGCTTTCTAAAGTCGGTGGCAAAAAAGTCAATGAAACAAATAAATTCACCGACTGCCAAAAGTTTTTAGTTTCAAATCGGTTCATAATTGACAGAGTTATGACAACAAACAAACTTAAAAAAACCAACTGAATTGAGAACCTCCTTCTTGTGTATCCAGTATCGTCTAAGCAACCTAGCGTTGCTTCTGTTGTACCAGAACCAAGTCCATAAACTTTGTCTTGTTATTCTAGGGTCGTCTTCTAGGTGTAGCATGCATCACTGCTGGCGACTACCAGATGTCCGTTACGGAGTTCACCGACGATGACTTACTTACAGAGTTAGAAACTATTACGGTACAGATGGCACCTTCGGAATGTCTTGTACCAATCAGTGAACAGGATGATGTAAGTACAATATTAGCAGAAACAAAGAGTTCGGTATAGGTAGTATTAATGCGAACTTAAATAAGCGATGCGGTCATCGTTTGGATTACCACAAAGCCCAGTTAAAAACGTTTGTCAACCTACGAGACACACATCCTCGTACATGTAGTGTACAGACTTTTCAGTGACAGCAAACTTAATAGTGACCTTCTTGCTACAAAAATAAAGATCACTATGATTTTGACAGTGATGCAAGTCAGGTGTAAAATAACTGAAAATACTTTATGTACAGTGTCTGTTGACAGTCATCATCATTTTGCTGCTCTTGTCACATGTTACAGTAGAAAAAAAAAACGTGTTGCGTTGCGCCGATTTCGCCCACATTTCGCCAGACATTAAAGTCCCATTCAAGCCTATTGCCATTAACCGGGCGCAAATCCAGACTGCATGGTTGCTACTGAGAAATTCCTTTAAGAAAAACCCAATGACATTTCGCCCAACACGGGAATCGAACCCAGGAACTCATGCTCAGCAGTCGTGCTTGCGACCATTAGACTAACGAGACAGTCATAATACGACGATACATCTGAAGTGAAAAATTTCAACTAATTTTTGGAGGCTACTGTATTCTCCACTGCGAGGATCGACCGGAGGATACGGTGGAGCACACGGTGGAGAGTGCCCCGCGTGGGCGAAGCACCGCCGTGTCCTCGAAGCGGCGATCGGCGGCGGCGTCCTGTCGCGTCCGGCCCTGGTTCAAGCCATGGTCCGGAGCGAGACGCAATGGGACGCCGTCACCTCCTTCTGCGAAGCAGTAATGCTGGAGAAGGAGGTGGCGGAACGTGAGAGGGAGAGATCCTCACGTCCCGGCCGCCGCAGGAGACAGGAATTAACCGTAGGCGCGGGCCTGTGGACGATTGGCTATGGGCTAGCTCGCCGTCCGTCCATCTCATGACGACAGGCCGTGTCGACGGCGCGTTCGTGTTCCACGCGCGCCGTCGAGCAAGAGCCGATGCCTGCCGGGGTTGCGGGACTGTTCGAAAGAGATACCGTGGCCCCGGAACATAAAGGGCGATGAAGGAACATGGATGGGCTTTAGTCAGTAAAAGTCTGACACTCCCTCCTGCTCCGCCCAGAGCTGGAGGAGTCATTTGATAATTTCCCATCCGAATAAAAAAAAAAAATAAGGCTACCGTATTCGGGCTGGAAGGGGCACCAACGCGAAAACGGTTACCACAAGTATTAGTACATATATAGTATATATATTATTAGTATACAGGGTGTAAACAACCTCATCACGAAGCCGTCAACCAAGCATTCTGTACATCAAACTAAGTAACCTTACGCAAAAATAATTGCTGGGAAACTATTTTTTTTTTTGGGGTGATAATACATGTTTTGTGGTAGAACTCAATGTAACGCACTCAAAACATTGTGCTGATTGATGTATTGAATAGTACGGGGGTCGTGGACGTGTTTAAAGTAAAAATCTTACATTAAAGTCTTGTATTAAAAAAAAACTTGTTAAAAAGTTGGAACTTTGATCTCCAATATCTCCGTAACTAGAAGGTTCCCGGGTATGGTGTAGAACGAAAAAATTATCGCAATGACGGGGGGAACAAGTGCCTTTCAGCTTCGTTAAGAGGTTTTTTACACCTTTATGGTAGGTACCCATTTATGTGATTTAATTATGCTTACAAAATGGTATTTTTCTTATTTATTTTTATTGTACTCTATCACAAAGCTAACCTATTTGACCCAAAGGTTGACTGGTAGAGATTGCCTTGTGGCATTAAGTCCGCCTATGTACCACTCTTGTACATGAAGTTTAAATAAATAAATAAGCAGTAGGTACATCATTCTGAGCCTCCATAGAAATTTTTCATCGGTTGTTAAAAAAAGGTGTTTTTAACAAAAGTACCTACACGGTTTAAATGTATGGAATTGGTCAAAACCATTGATACATAAAAAACCCAAGATGCACAGTCTCGGACAAAAGTAACACTCAAAACTGGCACCTAACACTCACCACTACAGCCCACTACTATATAAGTAGTTATCGTAATACTATAAACATATATTTTTGCAAATTCAACTTTACGCGGATTGCAGTTGTTTAAAAACAGGTGTTTCCTACAAAAGGTACCTACACGGTTAAAATGTATGGTATTGGTCAAAACCATTGATATATGTCAAAACTTATGTGTTTTCATATTCAGCATATTTTTTTGGACTTTTACAGTACAAAGCATTAAAAAAAGTAATGGAACGAACAAACGTGACTGTGACTAAAATGAAGAAGTCTGAGTTTTCAACTGAAGGCCTCGTACAAGATCTGAACCGGCTTCTGAAGTTCAAGGAGAGTCAACAACAGGATGCGAATGCTTTCCCGGAGACTAGGAAAGATGTTGCCATGACCAGCTTGGCTGCGGCTATCAAGTACTCTGCGTTACTGAATGATAGTACTAATTTTGGAAGGTTTGTAAACTTATTGACACACTAGCGACCCGCCCTGGCTTCGCACAGCGCCACCTATCGGGTCCAAAACTTTATCTAATGTAGCCTATATTTTAAGTTAAGCATCTAGCATAGAGCTGTGAAAACTGCGTTCAAATCCATGCAGAAGTTTTTGCGTGATGCGCGTACAAACATAGAGACAAAAAGACAGACAGACAGACAGACAAAAATTCTAAAAAAAATGTTATAGCTTCTGTTGCTCTAATAAAGACCCCCATATACAGGGCCTCCCACGGATGTGCCACATGGAGGGAAAGTACCTTGAATATTGTAGATGGAGCATTTTACTGAAAGAAGACATTATTTTAATTTAAAAAACAATTTAAACTGCATTCATAAATATTTAAATAATTACATTGTTGAACCGGGAATCGAACCCGTTACACGAGAAAAATCCTGTAGCTTTATCATACCGATCGAAAGGCTTCATCATAAGGATTATTTTTTGCTAAATAACATAGTGTCAGAAATAAAAGGAAGACCATGAAATTTAACATTTTGAATACAAAATTAATCAATTTATCAAATGCTCAAAATGGGTCCCTTCCTGTTGAATACAAGGTCGCACTCTTTTGATTATTTCGCTCCCTGTCAATTTTTTGATCTTTTTGTGGTGAATATTTAGAATAATTCGTCTAATTTCTGCTTGTAGATCGTGGACACTTTCATACTGGTTCTTGTAAACTAATTTTTTTACGTACTTAAATAAATAAAAAACTAACAGGGTTAGATCTGAGCATTTGATAAATTGATTAATTTTGTATTAAAAATGTTAAATTTCATGGTCTTCCTTTTATTTCTGACACTATGTTATTTAGCAAAAAATAATCCTTATGATGAAGCCTTTCGATCGGTATGATAAAGCTACAGGGTGATTATTTTTCTCGTGGAACGGGTTCGATTCTCGGCTCAACCATGTAATTATTTAAATATCTATGAATGCAGTTTAAATTGTTTTTTAAATTAAAATAATGTCTTCTTTCAGTAAAATGTTCCATCTACAATATTCAAGGTACTTTCCCTCCATGTGGCATATCCGTGGGACGCCCTGTATATATTTTTTCTAAATCTTTTATGTACAGACATCGGCCTGTTACAATTTTATTATACGAGTATGTATAGATTAGTTAGTCGGTACCTACAGTCATTGGTAATTTGCCTTCCAACAATAATACTATTCGTGTAACCCTGAAGTTCAGCCATAGTCCGCAAGTGCATCATTCGCAGCGGATAGAACCATGCCATGAAGTTTATTTTCGACTTTATTCGATATTCTTAACCTTTTAACCGCCAACATACACAGAACGCGATGCCTCGCCAGCGCCAAGGTATAAATGTAAAGGGTATCGTCATATCGATGAATGAGATTTATATTACGCGTTAAGTTTTAGTTATAATTTTACGGATATAAATCAAAACTGATCAAATATTTCAATATTAAATATTATAAATATCAAATATTTTCAGTTTCCCTAAGAAGAAAAAACAGTATAAATTATAAGTATCAAAGAAACAAATACATAACTCAATTAGAGCTTTAGGAAATGTGGTACATCTCTATTTGTTTCATGACGTCATTCTTTGACTTCATTTCAAGTCCTTGGCGCTCAGAGCACGTTAAATACAATTCTGATTATGATTGTGGTCTATGGTCTTACTTCTATTTTGTCTACTAGGTATCGTGTTTTTAACTACTTTCAGCAACCATTTCAACTAAATTCGCACTCCCAGAGCCACAAGATACCTACAAGCGACGCGCGACGCGTAGTCTGTAGCTTACCGAACATTTCACTTATTACATTCTTACTTTTTGATACATAAACGTTATTTAGAAATGAGAATCAGAATCTTCTTTTGGTTCAACGTTCTCCACAAAATACTCCGAGTCCGATTCCACACTTGTAAAATGTAAAAGCTGATCCGAATCCAGTTCTTCATTTATTTCACTACCTATTTGTTTACTTGGTGAAATCAAACAGTGACAACTTTCGCGTCACATCACTGACCGACTAAGTCGGAGGGCTTCGCAGGGGTCAATGACTTTATATACAGGGTGGAATTTTGCAATGCCACCTGGAGGGAAAGTACTCTTAATACTGCAGATAGAAAATTTTACTCAAAGGAAACATTCCTTTATTTTTGAATAGAACGCAAACTGCATTCAAAGATTTTCGAAAATTCTCTTCTCCCACACCCGGGAATCGAACCGGCTAAAATCTGAAAAAATTATACCCTGTACTTTTATTGCATCGATCGTTAGGGTCACTTATAAGGATGAAATCTCTCTAACAAACATGATAAATTAAATGAAAGGAAAACCAGGAAATTTGAAGTTACAAATTCAATGAGTCAAGTTAAAGCTCTTTAACTAACATCCATCTTTTGTAACAGACTCCTTTGTGACATACTCGTAGCTGCGTGTATGAGGTAATTTAAATATGGAATGTTAGATTATAATTTGAAAATTAGATTGTCACAGTTGTTATTCACATTTGATTGTTTTTACAACTCATTTCACATTTTGTCTCACGGTGAAAATGGCTTATCAAGAACAGTTTGATTTAATGGAAGCTTATTTTTAAATAACAAAAACGTGAATCTAGCTCTGCGGTGGTATGGAGAGAGATATCAAAACCGACAGGCACCAACTCGGTTCGTATTGAAAAGAATGGTAGAAATTTTAAAGAATACGGGTGGTTTCAAGAAGAGACGGCAAACTATTCAGCAAAACTATTTCGATTTTGAACTAGATGTTTTAACATACTTTGAATCATTTCCGAAGGCTTCAAGTAGGGATGCTGCCGATGAATTAGGAACAACCCACACTCGCGTACAAGTGCTGAAAAAGTATAAGTATAAATGCTATCGTGAAGGTCGGTTGGTGCAAAAATTGCATATTGGGGATCGTGAGAGACGATTACAATTTTGTGAAAACATGCTTGGAGAAATTGACCGAAACCCTAATTTTTTGAGTAACATTGTATGGTCTGACGAAACCAACTTCAGCAATAATGGCATGTACAATCGCCGCAATAACCATTATTGGTCTCGAGTGAATCCTGTTCGTGTTCATGGAACTAACAATCAAGTAAGATTTTCTTTTAACGTTTGGTGCGGAATTATGAGAAATAATGTAGTGTTAGTCCACGTGTACGAAGGTCATTTAAACACTGTCAAGTATATTGAAATACTGGATCTCTTAAGAAACGAGTTAAATGGTTTCCCCAAGGAAGAGCGAAACCAAATAATTCTACAGCAAGATGGTGCTCCAGTACATAACAGCAGAATCACTACTGCCTACATTAATAACCATTTTAATACCTGGATTGGTACAAACGGCACAATCAGATGGCCTGCGAGAACGCCAGATCTCACCCCATTAGATTTTTTTTGTGGGGATATGTAAAAAATCAAATTTACATGAAATCTTATGCGAATGACAACGAGTTGAGAGTTGAAGTTCAGAATACGATTTATAATATTCACCACAACACTTTATTAAAGGTTACTAGAAATTAATTCGTTAAAAGAATAAATTTGTGTATCCAAGAAAATGGAGCACATTTCGAGCAACTAATTAGTTAGTTTACCATTTTATGTAAATAATTAAATTAATTTAAGATTTCCTGGTTTTCCTTTCATTTAATTTATCATGTTTGTTAGAGAGATTTCATCCTTATAAGTGACCCTAACGATCGATGCAATAAAAGTACAGGGTATAATTTTTTCAGATTTTAGCTGGTTCGATTCCCGGGTGTGGGAGAAGAGAATTTTCGAAAATCTTTGAATGCAATTTGCGTTCTATTCAAAAATAAAGGAATGTTTCCTTTGAGTAAAATTTTCTATCTGCAGTATTAAGAGTACTTTCCCTCCAGGTGGCATTACAAAATTCCATCCTGTATATAAAGTCCTTGGCGTTCTGGCAACATTAAAAATATTCGGAGTTTTTGTTTTTGCCAATTTTACGACAAATAAGGGCTTTTTTTGTGTTGAAAAATAAAAAAATAGGGTATCTGACAGTGCTCTGATAAATAATAAAATTAAAAAAACCTGTTCAACACAGTAAGTTTATTTTTATAACATAGTTAAAATGAAGAGCTTCTAATGAAGTCGTGGCGCTGGTGGCACGAAAATCTGGAACTTCTATTGAAGTCCGTGGCGGTGAAAAGGTTAATGTTGTTATTTTCTCGGCAGATGAAACCACGCCTCGCCAAGATTGCCCCAACCGTATGGTTCACTTAGAACAACAAAATTAATTCCAATATTGTTTCAGATTTCGTTTGTCAACAATCCAAGCCGACTGTTTCCTACATCTGGACTCGGCAGCGCTGTCGGCTCTCAACGTGTTCCCTGAACTAGGAGACACGTCACACGCGCCCTCTAGGAGTCTGTACGGCCTGCTCGATAGATGTCGCACACAGCAGGGCAAACGGTATGTTCTTCTTATTCTTAGCGTGTCGATGGTAATCCAAATGATTGACGACCTGAATGGCGCAGCGGTACTGAGGCTGCCTTATCTTAAAAAATAATAATAATAATAATACCTTCAATAATTGTACAAGAAACACTTATTCTAAGTGCTATGCAGCATTACAACTAGTGACAAGAGTGTTTACCATGAGCTCTGGCACCCAATGTAAGATTTAACTTGTGTTTAGGGTGCCAGCGTCTTCGCCTATACTTTGAACATGGAACAGTAGTTGTAATACGAGCACAGTTTATCATCATTTAATTACAATACTATATAATCTTAGGGTCCCGGGTTCGAATCCACGCAAATTGAGCAATTGTTTGTGTGATGAGCATACATATGTGTATGATGTGTTGTATATGTATAATAAGTATATATTTACAAACAAAAGTATCTATGTAGTATATTAACTGTCTGGTGTCCAACTGTCCACGACACAAGCCTCGTTGCTTAGTGTGGCACTAGTGTGTAATGTCCAGCGATATTTATTTATTTATTTAAATTGTGTCGGCCCAGAACTGAGCCACGAGTTGGGCGCCTTCTGTAGCGTCTTTCGACAATGCAAAAATATGACATTATGTCGCAGATAGGGACTTGCCTTCCCCCCACAACCTCTCTATACAGCTAGACGATTGTGTAAGGCGTTCAAACGGCTAAATAAAGACTTATCTTACTATCTCTTATAGGCTTGTCGACTGAAAAAAACTAATTAGTCCGACAGTTAGATCATCAAAAAATATTTGACCCGTATTTTTTCTTTTGTTACGTAAACCAAAATTGACGAAAATACGACGCTTTTAAAATTCTCAATACGTCACGCCGTGGTATAATTTTTAGTTCGTTCTGACGTCACGCACGAGCCCCCACTTCCGAGTTTTGTTGCGTTTTATCTTTGTCAATATTCATTGATTTACAATAACAAAAAATACATGTCCATTATTTTCCAATACTAACTAACTGACGGACCAAATAGATTTGCAATTTTTTGATACTGTCGTCATGCCTACTATAAATGCGAAAGTTTGTGAGGATGGATAGATGTTTGTTAGTCTTTCGCGTAAGATCTACTAAACAGATTTTGATGAAACTTTACAATAATATAGTTTTTACAAGAAATAACAGATAGGCTATAATACATTTTATTTATAAAAAAAATAATTATGCGTGCGATAGCGAAATCAAAGTTCGATACTAGAAAACTAAACTGCCAAACGAAACGCGAACTACTCGCAGTGATCTTTAAGAGAAAATTATCCAAATATTTGAAGGACTTCAGACTGATTTATTTATTTATAAGGATAACTTAAAGTTACAAGTAATCTTATTCTCGCTATGATTCATCTCGACAAAGTTATTATGATTCACCCTACAAGAAGTGGTTTGGTCATTCTGACATCATTGTGCGACACTTGAAATGTCACTCCATCAATATTATTTAATTAGGTACCTATTGGTAATATTCCATCGGTGATTAATAACATGTTTTATTTTTTCCATAATTTTATGTGAAGAAAAAGATGAACATCACAATCACATAAAAAATTCTACTAATGTTATAAATGCGAATGTATTAACTGTCTGTATATCTGATTCCTTTGCATGCCTTAACAGATTTGGATGAAATTTGGATAGACCTGGGCTAGGACGTGGGATCAACGCGAGCGAAGCCGCGGTATAAAACCAGTTGTGTGTTACTTTTGTGTTGCTTTTTTTTTTAGCCCAGACAAGACTGACCAAAGTTACTACTTAGTACAGATCAGGCGTTAAGATTGCATAACATACTTAATATCTCGAAATCCCCGAAGGCTTAGTCAGAGATGTACCTAATAGTACACCGACATTTCACCAGTTATGTTTAAGTCCCATGTAATAGGGGGCAAGCCTATTGCCATCAACCGGGCACGAATCCAGAATCCGTGGCTGTGCCAGTTACGTTAAGTCCCATCACACCCATCCACAAACCAACCTAGGCAAGCAAGGGCTTATCGACCCGAGCAGCAGTTATTATTTAGCCTCGAGCTCCTGTTAGTACCAGTGTATTCATAAAATTACCCTCTCTCTATAGCAATACTTTATTCGTTCCTCCAGCCTCTTAGCGCAATGGCTGCGACAACCGCTCCGAGACATAAACCTTATCAACGAGAGACTGGACATCGTAGAGTTGCTCATGAGCAACTCTCAGCTTCGACTACAGTTGCACGAAGACCACTTGAGAAGGATACCTGACCTGCAAGCCTTGGCTCGGAGACTAACCAGGAAGAAGGCTAACTTACATGACTGCTATAGGATTTATCAGGTAAAATATTATTTTTTATTTGAAAGGGAATATACAGGGTGTTAAAGTAGTCGCGTGCCATAGCTTAGAGGTGAGTTCAGTATCGATAAAGGAAGCCGTAAAAAATAAAAAAAAATATTAAAAAATAAAAACCTAGAAAAATTATTGCAAGATCAACCTAATTTAGTACCTACTAACTTAAATAGCAATCGTTTAGAATTAACATAATTTTATATTGCTATTTTAAGTTAGTAGGTACTAAATTAAGTTGATCTTACAATTTTTTTTTGTTTTATTTTAATATTTTTTTTTGGATTTTTTTAATATATTTTTTAGTTTCCTTTTATCACGTTCATTTGGCACGCGACTACTTTAACAGCCTGTATATGCTTAGTTACTTAGAATTAGGTGAGTCGTAGTTCTAAAGTGAAGATGTGTTGACGAGCTTGATGCCTACAGTTAGGAAGTCCGCATTAGTTCAAAATACATGGTGTAAACGGAACCTTCATGAAGCCGCTAACCAAGCATTATGTACATCAATAAGTAACTTTACGAAAAATGATCACTGGGAAACGACTTTTTTTTGGGGTGAAAAATCACTTTTACGTTAGAACTCAATGTACCGCACTCAAAAACATTGTGGTGGATTGATTAAAACTTGTGGAAAAGTTAGAACTTTGACCCCCAATATCTCCGTAACTAGAAGGTTCACAGGTATGGTGTATAACAAAAAAAATGATCGCAAAGACAGGGAGAAGTATATATATGTATTTCGGCTTCGGAATCTTTTTACACCCTTTATAGTGCTTAGTTACTAAGGATAAGGTGAGTCGTAGATCGAAGGCGAAGATGTGTCGACGAGCTTGATGCTTACAGACACGATTAGTCCACACTAGCTCAAAATACAGGGTGTAAAAGACCTCATCACAAAGCCGTCAACCAAGCATTCTGTACATTATACTAAGTAAATTTACGCAAAAATGATTGCTAGGAAACGACTTCTTTTTTTGGGGTGAAAAATCATGTTTTGTGGTAGAACTCAATGTAACGCACTTAAAACATTGTGCTGATGGATGGATTGAATAGTACGGGTGTCGTGGAGGTGTTTAAAAATCTTACATTAAAAATTTGTATTTTAAAAAAAACTTGTTAAAAAGTTGGAACTTTGAGCCCCAATATCTCCGTAACTAGAAGGTTCCCAGGTATGGTGTAGAACAAAAAAATGATCGCAATGACGGGGAGAACAAGTGCCTTTCGGCTTCGTTATGAGGTCTTTTACACCCTTTAGAGAGTCATCCTTGCCCTGCATTGGGACGATACGGACTGCAAATAAATTCGTAAACGCTGATTAAAATTGAGATACGTTTAAACATCAAAACATGTATGGTTAAACAGACTACTACGCAACTTGAAGCAGTGTTCATAAATAAACCCCTTTTTTTTTTTTTTTTTTCGGATGGGAAATCATCAAATGACTGATGAGGGATGAGGGAGTGTCAGACTTTTACTGACTAAAACCCATCCATGTTCCTTCATCGCCCTTTGTGTTCCGGGGCCTCGGTATCTCTTTCGAATAGTCCCGCAACCCCGGCAGGCATCGGTCCTTTCGGACCCCTTCCTTTTTGCTGACTCGCTTTGAGGCGCGCGTGGAACACGAACGCGCCGTCGACACGGCCTGTCGTCATGAGACGGACGGACGGCGAGCTAGCCCATAGCCCACCGTCCACAGGCCCGCGCCTACGGTGGCCGGGGGCCACGTGGTGGCCCCCGACGCCCGGGGCGTCTTCCGCGGCGGCCGGGACGCTGTGAGGTTCTCTCCCTCTCACGTTCCGCCACCTCCTTCTCTAGCATTACTGCTTCGCAGAAGGAGGTGACGGCGTCCCATTCCGTCTCGCTCCGGACCATGGCTTGCACCAGGGCCGGACGCGAGAGGTCACCGCCGCCAATCGCCGCTTCGAGGACACGGCGGTGCTTCGCCCACGCGAGGCACACCTCCACCGTGTGCTCCACCGTGTCCTCCGGTCGATCCTCGCAGTGGAAACACCCGGGCGTTTCCTCCCGCCCGATTCGGTGCAGGAACCTCCCGAAAACACCGTGTCCGGTGAGGACCTGCGTCAGGCGGAAGGTGAGGACGCCGTGGCGTCTCTCAAGCCACTCCTCAAAGAGGGGACTTACCGCCACTATTGTGGCGTGCCCTTAAATAAACCCCTTAAAGTACAAATAAATAAAACGTTAGCTCAAGTAATAGTATGTACTTCTCCTGTTCCGTCTGCAAACTGTGTTAGCCAGATTTCTTTAAAGAAATAGATGTTGGTGACATCTATTTCTTTAAAGTAATCTGGCTTGACGGTCATATTATTCTGGATATTAACCTAACCTATTATTTGTGAATGTTCGGACATTGTAGGCTTTGTATTTTCTCAGATGCTTGTTAACTTTTTATCTAGTTTTACGTTTTTTGTGTAGTAAGCAATGACTGAGCGATATTGTCGAGCCTACGCTGTCCGCCTGTCCCCCCATACTTAAGTACTAATGCTGTAACATGATAATATTGTAATACCAAATGATTTGAAAAGAGTAACCATAGAGTTTCTTGCCGGTTTTTCTCCATCCTCCAACGACCAACACGCACCGTGTATCTTTTTCGACGTTTTATAAGTGCCCATCTAGGCCTGTGTGAAATGAAGTATTTTGATTTTAACACAGCAACAATGACAAATTCTAGGCTATCAACAGGCTGCCATCTTTGCTGCGTTGTCTGGCTGAAGCAGAGAACGCGACCGTTCACTCGTCGATCACCGAGCCGATATCGGAGCTGAATGAAGACCTCGGCAAGTTCCTGCAGATGATAGAAACTACCGTCGATATGGAGGCTGTTGATAGAGGTAACATAACACTTTTATCGGAATCTTAGATAGTTAATAGTTATCAATGTGATTCTTCTTCTTATCGTATCGATGTTCCTTCCAATAAGCGTGCCGACAAAAATAAAACTAATTATTCCGTCAGTTAGATTATCAAAAAATATTTTACCCGTGTTTTTTCTTTTGTTACGTAAACCAAAATTGACGAAGATATGACACTTTTAAAATTCTCAATACGTCACGCCTTGGTATAATTTTACCTCGTTCTGACGTCACGAGCCCCCACTCCCGAGTTTTGATGCGTTTTATATTTGTAAATATTCTTTGATTTACAAAAACAAAAAATACGTTTCCATTAATTTCTAATACTTTAGAGTATTAGAAATTAATGGAAACGTATTTTTTGTCTGTCTGACGGACTAAATAGATTTGCAATTTTTGATACTATCGTCATGCTTATTACATGGTTTGGGCCCAGTAGGTGGCAACGTTTATTGCAGCGGTAGAGGCGCTATACAGGTCGCAAGAGTAAACAGACACCTGGGACACTCCAGCAGGTGGGGCATTGTTTGGTCCACTGTTATGAAACTGTTAAAATTCCAGTGCATTCAAACATTTAAATACTTGAAACTTCATACCTTGCCGCTAAAGTAGTAGCTGAGATTGTTTATCGGCATAATGTTGTAGACTGACCAGATACAGAAACATACAAACACAGAGTCATACGAAAACAAAATGCTAAATGCACTGGAATGGTCACTGAAGGCAAGAGACATTATTCCTTCTTCTTCTTGGCTCAATATTTTATCATTTGCAGGTGATTTTCTCGTAAAGCCGTCCTTCGATGAACAGCTTCAGAGCTTGGGAGAGCAATTGGAACAAATGCAGTCATCGGCTGAAAGGGAACTTCACAAAGCGGCGAGGGACCTCGGACTTGATAGCGGCAAGACTATCAAGCTAGACAGTAATCCTCAGAATGGATTCTTTTTTAGGTAGGACCATAATATATTATTGTTGGCTTTTTGTAATTTGAGACATTTGCATTTTTTCATGTCGAGTTTTAATTAAACATTTGACACAGTTCTATATGATAAGCTTTGGGACAAACTAGGCAGGGCGGGTGTACCGGTCAGAAGTCATATCACTGTTGCAAGATTGGTACCATCGCCAGCGGAACCAGGTGAGATGGGCAGGCGCCTTGTCCGAGCCATATGGCATGGAGTGCGGCGTTAGGCAGGGTGGACTGACCTCCTTTGTTATTTAACCTGTTCATAAATGACCTTATCGGTGAGCTCGCAGCACTCATATCGATTGTCATATCGATAGTGTATGCGTCAATGATATTAGTTACGCGGACGAAATGGTGCTGCCTGGGACCATCGGTGGGTGCTATTCGTAAGTTGTTAGCAATATGTGAGACATATGCGGTGGAACATGGACTGACGTATAACATAGCAAAAAGCAAAGTTTTGCTTTTCAAAGATAAATCTAGTGTTTCCGTGCTAGTTTGTGTTCCACCGATTAAATTGTAATGTGAGGAACTGCAGAGACTAATTTTAGGTATTTAGGGCACATTGTGACGGAGGATTTGTCCGAAGACGCGGATCTGGAGCGGGAGCGCAGGGCTCCATTCGCTCGCTGCTCCATTCCAGTTAAAATTACTTTGTTCAAGGCTTATTGTCAATCGTTTTACGCGAGCAGTCTATGGGTAAATCATACCCGTCGGGCTGTCAGTGTCCTGCGCGTTCAATATAACAACGTCTTTAGGATGGTGATGCGGCACCCCCCCTATTGCAGTGCGTCGCTAATGTGCGTGCTGAAGCTCGAACAGATTGCTTTCCAGCCATAATTCGGAAAAAGGTTGCTTCTTTATTAAGACGAGTGAGAGACAGTAGCAATAGCATCCTCAAGATGATTGCTTCCCGCACAGACTGTCCGATCCAACATAAGTGGATGTGTATATCTATTGGACAATCTGTTATATTATTTAATTTAATTGTAATGTATTGTGATTGATTGTACAATTTCTAACTTTAATCGATTGATGGACGTACTATTATGTAATATTGACATTGAATATTTAATATTTTTAATTGATATGTATCTTCATTTCCAGTGTATGTATATGCTATTAATTGATTTATTTTATTATTTTTACTTTGTCTATTTTTTATTATTTGTGCGATGACTATTTTATTATTACTATTATACTTTATGGATTGTATATCTGAAATAAACGTTTTATTATTATTATTAATTAATCTTAAAAACGATTTCTTCATACTTTGATCCTAATAGTGACCGTGAGCTTTCAATGTTTTCAGTCTAAACTAACTAATTAAATTTTAGTTAAATCTGCTCTCCTGATATATTATAAATTGGGATGAAGACAGGAGAAGACGATATCCGCTCTCCTGCAATTTTCTTCAAGTCAAATTGAGCCTTATTAGAATATGACTTTACTATGAACATTTCCAGAGTCACACTAAAGGAAGAGCAAACACTGCGTGGAAACAAGAAATACACCATAATCGACGCGGTGAAGGGAGGCGTAAGATTCAAAACGAAGGCGCTGGAGAATATCACTGAAGAATATACTTCTATCAAGTCGACGTATGAGAAGGAGCAAGATAAAGTGGTCGCTGAAATAGTCGGCATAGCTGGTGAGATATATTTAATTCCTTGTCATTAAAAACTCGCTTGATAGTAGTAAACCCACAATCATCAATAGCCTATTACAATGTACCATTGCGAACGGTTGTTCACTTCACCCTTAAGCTCATAGCAATAAGGTTGCTAAATTGCCTTGTCCACAATGCTCTCCTGCCTTTAACTCACTTCCAAAAAGGGAAAGCAACACGCAAGACAAATAAAGCATCTACGAAATATCCCTAATAGCTCAATTCTGTCTTCCATATTCCAGCTGGATATTCAGAATGCTTGTTCTGCCTGTCCCACATACTGTCACGTCTAGACGTACTAGTATCGTTCGCGGTAGCCGCAGCCAGTGCGCCGGCGCCGTACGTGCGACCGCTCATCACGGAGGAACTGGACGAACTGCTGCTGGAAGATTTAAGACACCCCTGTCTCGAGGTAGCTGAGGGCGTGTCTTATATACCCAATGATGTGGTGTTTAAAAGAGGTATGTATCGCAACTAGACTTATTTTCAATTTTTGAATTGAGAGGTTCTGATTTAGGGCTTGTAAATATTCGAAGTTTTTAGATATTCGAATATTCGATGTTTTCAGTATTCGAATATTATTCGAATACTAGCTTTTTCCTTTGAAACCAAATTAAAACCTTGAAAGAACATCCATAAACAAGTTAGAGTTGAGTATTTTTATAGTATAGTATAGCATAGTTTGACATGATAATAAAAAAAATATATTTTTAATAAAATTTACACCCACTGCGTGAGTAAATCAGTAAACATAACAAAACTTGAGTTTTAGATTCTTAGGCACTTGAGAATTCTAGAGATCAAATCGGCTCTGCGTTATATTTTAATCTAATTATTCCTATAATTAGTCACATAATCACATTGAAGTAACCTACTAAAAAGCAATAATAAGTTTTATAATAAAAGTAAATAAGAGATCATAAAATCACACCGTAATCACAATAATCATTCGTGGGATGGACGTAAACTTTGGTAATGCGATCTAAGAAAACTTAGCGCGTCTATAGAGTCATCCTGTAAGGCGTATCTCAGATGATTAATAATATATTTTGAGGATGAAAATACCCTCTCACATTCAATGCTCGAGGGCGGTATTGACATCAGAAACTGATACACTTGACTTAAGTGTATTTGGCTCGGTCCACCTCTATCGTATATAAGTTGTTCCTTCAGACTTAAAGTTGGTTGATTTTCCTGAGTCAATTCAATTTGAGGTTGGCGGCGTTAACTAGAGAAACATCTTCCTCATCATCAGAAACTTGAACTCTACAGAAATACTTTGCATTGATGTCAACAATAACTTTTACGATTGCATTATTTGATGGGGTCAAAAATACAACACAAGGCGGCTCATTGTAATAGTTTGCATGATTATGAAGGTATTTCAACGTACTGACAAGATCCGTGTGACGCCTTTGAACTATCCTCTCTTTCAGGGCCTCTAACAATCGCTCACTTATGAAACTCTTATTTTCTTCCAATTTAACAACCATAAACTTGAGTGCTGCTTTTACAGTAAGTAAATTGGCATTTTCTTGGCAAATACTCTCTACTGTAGCTTTGGTAATATTGAGAGATATAGAAAATTCCTCTAACAAATTTATCTCGGAGGCGCTAAACGTAATTTCGGTTTTCAAATCAATCAATGATTTCATTACAAGTTCGTTTAAAGTTAAAAATCGTCTAATCATGTCAGCCATGCTACTCCAACGTGTTCGATAGTCTAATTTCATTTTCAGCTTTTTATTTTCTGCTTGGTAGTTTTCCAAAATCTCCGATTTTGTTGGCGACATTTTAAAAAACTTCACTACATTTTTCACTTTCTGTATAATTTTTTTGTAATAAATCAATGTTGGCCTGCGTGCTACGTTTCTTCTTTCCCGCTGCTGAATGTTAAAACCTTCTTCCTCTTCTTCGTCGTCATAGTCACTCTCACTGCTTTCTCCTATCTCTTCCTGTGTTTCATTTTCAGCTCTTTCATTATAACTCCTTTTATATAAGACAGCACACTGAATACCATGAGCAAGGCATTGTTGATGGAATGTTGGAATGCGTCTGCCCTTGGCACACATAACGCTAGCTCCATCACTTACTACACAGGCTATGTCATTTTGTAAAGATAAATCGAAGTATTTCAACTTTTGTTTTAAATATTCATGCAACATTCAGCTGTGCCTCGCCCTACAATTTTACACAGACCAAGGTTTTTAAGAGTCAGCGTAACACTGGTCAGTTTCCCTCACTCGTCATTTCATTTAATTCGACACTTTCGTTGATTCGTCACTTTCGCTGGTTGGACAGTTGTGTGAATACGACAGTTGCGTCAATTCGACAGTTTCCATAATTTGCCAGTTTCCTCGATTCGTCACTTTTATCCAATTCGTCAATCGAAGTACAGTCGGTAGGAAAATGTCTGTTAATTTTAATATGACGTATTGAGATCTATTTATTTATTTTACTATTTAATTAAACACAAAGGACAACACAGGAAAATAACATAATATTTTAGTAAAGAGCTTATTTCTTTAGTAACTTCTGCCAGCTGACCTGCAAAAGGGAAAATGAAAAAAAAATGTAGACGATAGTGTGTGAGAAAAGTAAGAGAATAATTTGTTTATGTATGTGCCTTACCTAACTTAACCTACAATATTTAATGCAACAGCCCATAACGTCCACTGCTGGACATAAGCCTCTCCCATGATGGGAGGAATTTGCCGTAATCTCCACGCTTGGCAAACGGATTGGAGATCGCAGAGATGAAAGACTAACAGAAAACGCTAATTATATATAATATAAATATACATATAAATAAATATTAATATATATTTGTTTAAATATATAATGCTAAGATGGTTAGATAGGTACGAGTAACTATGTACATAATAAATCATAAATGAGAGGAAAGATTATGCTCTTTCACTCAATACCGAATGAATGAAGGAAAGGTGGAAGTGAGTTTCCCAACCTTACAGCATGGAAAGAGGAATAAGAGTAATAAATAGCTGGATCTATGACGATGGGATTTGAGTTGGTCTATTTGACAACTAACCTTTTACAACAATGGATATCAAATATAATACAAACTCATTTTATGAATGTGTCAAACTGACCTATTGTATTTATTTATTTCAATAGATTTGTCAGAATTATTCTTTTAAAATATCCACATTAATTGTTTATTATATTTTTTCTTCCGAGTGTACTTAAGTGACGAGTCAACGAAATTGGCAAATTATGGAAACTGTCGAGTTGACGCAACTGTCGAATTCAAACAACTGTCCAATCAGCGAAAGTGACGAATCAACGAAAGTGTCTAATTAAATAAAATGATGAGTGAGGGAAACTGACCAGTGTTACGCGGACTCGTTTTTAAAGGGCTTTCCTTTGAAATTTGGAGAATGAATGTTTATATTCATGTATCTTCGATTGAGGGCCGAAGTCCATTCATCGAATGAAACTGAAAACTTCTATCCATCTGCCTTCAAAATGTTTAATTCTTTCTTCAAACCACTCTTAACTTCATCGCTCTTTGCCACAACAATCTTCTTAATGGTTTTTGATGACTTGGGCAAGTTAGGGTTGAGGGCTTGGTTAAGCTGTCATCTTCGAAATAAGATCTTCCATAGTATCGTCAACAGATTTAAAGTATTGGTCTATTGTATTTGTAACTTTTCGTTTCTTGGATTCAATTTCATCAGAATTTTTTGGTAGTACTGGTTCTGGTGATGAGACTTCATTATCTTTGCGATGTAGTTTTAAATGATTATGCAAACATGTGGTAGTGTTTTTGCATTTAATTATTTTTTTGCATTTTGCATATACTCCATCAGCAGTTCGCAAAAAAAAATTCCACACAGAAGACTTGCCCGACTTATATTTGGTAAACTCTTTAAAATCTAGCTTTTCTTGCTCCATGACTTTATGATATGATGATACACCTGTAACAAATTAACGAACCTGTAACAAGATACACTTTTTAAGAAAATTTATACAAACGATCTCACTTATCCAGTTCAACCTGTGTTGTTTTTATGCAGGCTAACAAAACTCTTTTATAAGTATATTAAATTGTAAACAACTAAAAATGAAGTAAAAAATAATAATTACGAATGATTGGGTTTCTTGCCAGGTTATGGGCACTATGGACTCTTAATCATGCTCAAAAAATATCAGAAATGTTATGCGTAAATCATGATGATCACTCAGATTTCGGGTCAAAAGAATCTTTATTAAATCTATCGATTGACCATCGACAACAACTACATCAAATTTAAAATTTTACGTTAAAAAGTAACCCTACAAATGATATTTTAGTATTTTCTCCAAATGATTTTAAAGTAAGTGCATAATTTTAAAGAAAGGGCATAATTTGAAAAAAAAAAATACTATCAAAAAGGCATTAGTTATTTACTGATTTTAGTTTGATTGAATATTTAACAAATAACTTTATATTATTTAATAACACTTTCGAATATTTTAGAGCACGTAAATTCTAAGTTAAAGTAAAATAAGTCTAATAGTTTTATGTTATTAAAATTAGGTAATTTATCAAACATAAAGAATTTGAAAGTTACTTACATGAAAAGTACTGATGCTGAAGTTTAAATAACACTTAGTAACAAAAAATCACTCAAAACTTCACCAAATTTTAAAACAATAGTATTGCTTCTGCCACGCGCTGTGGAAAACTGAGTTGAGTGAGCCGCGTGACGCGGGTGGCAGGGCGCGACGGGGTGAAGTACGTACGAAGCGCGGTATGTAGGTAACAACTTGTAAGACAGACTTAGTTTGTATTTGCAAACTTTACTTAAAACTAAAAATTATTCGAATATTCGAATAGCGAAAATGAACGAATATTCGCATTATTCGAATATTCGAATTACAGCACTATTCTGATTTGATGTTAAGAAACTACCAAACTCTACTTTAGATGGGTAGGTAGGTGTTTGGGGTTGGGGTGAGATAAAGATAAACTAAGATTAAAGATAACTTATATTTTAGTACTTAATACAAATGGGATAACTATTAAAACTAATGAGACACTCAATCTCATATCCTTCATGGATATGAGATTGAGTCGCGCCCGATATGCTGTCCGAGACGTACTGACTGTTTTTACATAAAATATTGAAGGTATGGAGCGCGGTGTCGCGATTACGCTGACATGTTCAGCATAGAGCGCGGTGTCCCGATTACGCTGACATGTTCATTATTGTTCGGTGATTGACCCGAACAGTAGGATAATGTGGTCAACAAATGATTAAAAAGTCGGTCTGACGTTGGCGTTATAATTTTCAATCAATTTTAACCTTATAAAAGCATCAGCAGGCGTCCCAAGACGCCATAGGATTTTTTTTGTGACCTCTCCAAAGCATTTGATTTCGTAAATCACGACAGATTACTTATGAAACTTGAGCATTATTGACTAGGTAAACTTGCACGTAGTTTGGTAAAATTTTATTTGAGTGATAGGCAACACCACCATTGACCATATGTCCACCATTGGCCATATGTCAATGAAAGGGTGTTTACTCTTAGGGTTTTATAAGTAAAAATTGGGGTTCCGCAAGGCTCAATACTGGGTCCTTTTCTCTTTCTAGTATATAAAAATATATATAAACGTGCGATATGAACCAGTTTTTGAGGAAGTGTATTGAAAAAATCGTTAAAGCCTAACAAAAAGATACTAGCAATACTTCCCTCGTTATCTTGGTTCGGTTACGGTTTATCGATCTAGTTCTTTTTGCTATTGATTCCTCGTATTGTCCTCTAACAGTCTCCCGTCACAGTTTGTCCTTGGTTTTATTTCTGAAAAGTTAATAATGCCAAAACTTTACATAGGCCTTTGGTGAACTCGAATACGAACAAAATGTTAATCATACAGAATCTAGAGGAGGCTATCTGAGGTTGGAATCCACATTGTGTTTCTCGTTTCATCTGTGTTTGGTGGAATCTTGCCGTACCCGCACCGTCACTCGAGTGGAGACTCGACAATTAGTGGAAACCGGCCTTAAACCGTGTTTTAGAGCTATACAATATTGATACATGACAGCTCTTGAGCTCTTTTTAGATGTGCTGATTGATGTGCAACCCCCCGCATGTCTCTCTCACAAATCTTTCTCAACATTCCAGGTTCAAGCGTGATGCACATAGTGACGGGCGCGAACATGGGCGGCAAGTCCACGTGGATGCGCTCATGTGGAGCAGCCTGCGTACTAGCGCATGCGGGCTGCCCCCTCCCCGCCCGCAACGCGCGCCTACCGCGCCTGCGCAGCGTGGCGGCGCGCGTGGGCGCGGGCGACGCCGAGGGGCAGGGTCACAGCACCTTCATGCGCGAGACGATCGACACCGCCGCCATACTGCGGGTCAGTACAGTACTACCTAGTGTGTGCCGCGCCTGCGCAGCGTGGCGGCGCGCGTGGGCGCGGGCGACGCCGAGGGGCAGGGTCACAGCACCTTCATGCGCGAGATGATCGACACCGCCGCCATACTGCGGGTCAGTACAGTACTACCTAGTGTGTGCCGCGCCTGCGCAGCGTGGCGGCGCGCGTGGGCGCGGGCGACGCCGAGGGGCAGGGGCACAGCACCTTCATGCGCGAGATGATCGACACCGCCGCAATACTGCGGGTCAGTACAGTACTACCTAGTGTGTGCCGCGCCTGCGCAGCGTGGCGGCGCGCGTGGGCGCGGGCGACGCCGAGGGGCAGGAGCACAGCACCTTCATGCGCGAGATGATCGACACCGCCGCCATACTGCGGGTCAGTACAGTACTACCTACTGTGTGCCGCGCCTGCGCAGCGTGGCGGCGCGCGTGGGCGCGGGCGACGCCGAGGGGCAGGGGCACAGCACCTTCATGCGCGAGATGATCGACACCACCGCCATACTGCGGGTCAGTACAGTACTACCTAGTGTGTGCCGCGCCTGCGCAGCGTGGCGGCGCGCGTGGGCGCGGGCGACGCCGAAGGGCAGGGGCACAGCACCTTCATGCGCGAGATGATCGACACCGCCGCCATACTGCGGGTCAGTACAGTACTACCTAGTGTGTGCCGCGCCTGCGCAGCGAGGCGGCACGCGTGGGCGTTGGCGACGCCGAGGGGCAGGGGCACAGCACCTTCATGCGCGAGATGATCGACACCGCCGCCATACTGCGGGTCAGTACAGTACTACCTAGTGTGTGCCGCGCCTGCGCAGCGTGGCGGCGCGCGTGGGCGCGGGCGACGCCGAGGGGCAGGGGCACAGCACCTTCATGCGCGAGATGATCGACACCGCCGCAATACTGCGGGTCAGTACAGTACTACCTAGTGTGTGCCGCGCCTGCGCAGCGTGGCGGCGCGCGTGGGCGCGGGCGACGCCGAGGGGCAGGAGCACAGCACCTTCATGCGCGAGATGATCGACACCGCCGCCATACTGCGGGTCAGTACAGTACTACCTAGTGTGTGCCGCGCCTGCGCAGCGTGGCGGCGCGCGTGGGCGCGGGCGACGCCGAGGGGCAGGGGCACAGCACCTTCATGCGCGAGATGATCGACACCGCCGCCATACTGCGGGTCAGTACAATACTACCTAGTGTGTGCCGCGCCTGCGCAGCGTGGCGGCGCGCGTGGGCACGGGCGACGCCGAGGGGCAGGGGCACAGCACCTTCATGCGCGAGATTATCGACACCGCCGCCATACTGCGGGTCAGTACAGTACTACCTAGTGTGTGCCGCGCCTGCGCAGCGAGGCGGCACGCGTGGGCGTTGGCGACGCCGAGGGGCAGGGGCACAGCACCTTCATGCGCGAGATGATCGACACCGCCGCCATACTGCGGGTCAGTACAGTACTACCTAGTGTGTGCCGCGCCTGCGCAGCGTGGCGGCGCGCGTGGGCGCGGGCGACGCCGAGGGGCAGGGGCACAGCACCTTCATGCGCGAGATGATCGACACCGCCGCCATACTGCGGGTCAGTACAATACTACCTAGTGTGTGCCGCGCCTGCGCAGCGTGGCGGCGCGCGTGGGCACGGGCGACGCCGAGGGGCAGGGGCACAGCACCTTCATGCGCGAGATTATCGACACCGCCGCCATACTGCGGGTCAGTACAGTACTACCTAGTGTGTGCCGCGCCTGCGCAGCGTGGCGGCGCGCGTGGGCGCGGGCGACGCCGAGGGGCAGGGGCACAGCACCTTCATGCGCGAGATGATCGACACCGCCGCAATACTGCGGGTCAGTACAGTACTACCTAGTGTGTGCCGCGCCTGCGCAGCGTGGCGGCGCGCGTGGGCGCGGGCGACGCCGAGGGGCAGGAGCACAGCACCTTCATGCGCGAGATGATCGACACCGCCGCCATACTGCGGGTCAGTACAGTACTACCTAGTGTGTGCCGCGCCTGCGCAGCGTGGCGGCGCGCGTGGGCGCGGGCGACGCCGAGGGGCAGGGGCACAGCACCTTCATGCGCGAGATGATCGACACCGCCGCCATACTGCGGGTCAGTACAGTACTACCTAGTGTGTGCCGCGCCTGCGCAGCGTGGCGGCGTGCGTGGGCGCGGGCGACGCCGAGAGGCAGAGGCACAGCACCTTCATGCGCGAGATGATTGACACCGCCGCCATACTGCGGGTTAGTACAGCACTACCTAGTGTGTACCGCGCCTGCGCAGCGTGGCGGCGTGCGTGGGCGTGGGCGACGCCGAGGGGCAGGGGCACAGCACCTTCATGCGCGAGATGATCGACACCGCCGCCATACTGCGGGTCAGTACAGTACTACCTAGTGTGTGCCGCGCCTGCGCAGCGAGGCGGCGCGCGTGGGCGTTGGCGACGCCGAGGGGCAGGGGCACAGCACCTTCATGCGCGAGATGATCGACACCGCCGCCATACTGCGGGTCAGTACAGTACTACCTAGTGTGTGCCGCGCCAGCGCAGCGTGGCGGCGTGCGTGGGCGCGGGCGACGCCGAGAGGCAGAGGCACAGCACCTTCATGCGCGAGATGATCGACACCGCCGCCATACTGCGGGTCAGTACAGCACTACCTAGTGTGTACCGCGCCTGCGCAGCGTGGCGGCGTGCGTGGGCGTGGGCGACGCCGAGGGGCAGGGGCACAGCACCTTCATGCGCGAAATGATCGACACCGCCGCCATACTGCGGGTCAGTACAGTACTACCTAGTGTGTGCCGCGCCTGCGCAGCGAGGCGGCGCGCGTGGGCGTTGGCGACGCCGAGGGGCAGGGGCACAGCACCTTCATGCGCGAGATGATCGACACCGCCGCCATACTGCGGGTCAGTACAGTACTACCTAGTGTGTGCCGCGCCAGCGCAGCGTGGCGGCGCGAGTGGGCGCGGGCGACGCCGAGGGGCAGGGGCACAGCACCTTCATGTGCGAGACGATCGACACCGCCGCCATACTGCGGGTCAGTACAGTACTACCTAGTGTGTGCCGCGCCTGCGCAGCGTGGCGGCGCGCGTGGGCGCGGGCGACGCCGAGGGGCAGGAGCACAGCACCTTCATGCGCGAGATGATCGACACCGCCGCCATACTGCGGGTCAGTACAGTACTACCTAGTGTGTGCCGCGCCTGCGCAGCGTGGCGGCGCGCGTGGGCGCGGGCGACGCCGAGGGGCAGGGGCACAGCAACTTCATGCGCGAGATGATCGACACCGCCGCCATACTGCGGGTCAGTACAATACTACCTAGTGTGTGCCGCGCCTGCGCAGCGTGGCGGCGCGCGTGGGCACGGGCGACGCCGAGGGGCAGGGGCACAGCACCTTCATGCGCGAGATTATCGACACCGCCGCCATACTGCGGGTCAGTACAGTACTACCTAGTGTGTGCCGCGCCTGCGCAGCGAGGCGGCACGCGTGGGCGTTGGCGACGCCGAGGGGCAGGGGCACAGCACCTTCATGCGCGAGATGATCGACACCGCCGCCATACTGCGGGTCAGTACAGTACTACCTAGTGTGTGCCGCGCCTGCGCAGCGTGGCGGCGCGCGTGGGCGCGGGCGACGCCGAGGGGCAGGGGCACAGCACCTTCATGCGCGAGATGATCGACACCGCCGCCATACTGCGGGTCAGTACAATACTACCTAGTGTGTGCCGCGCCTGCGCAGCGTGGCGGCGCGCGTGGGCACGGGCGACGCCGAGGGGCAGGGGCACAGCACCTTCATGCGCGAGATTATCGACACCGCCGCCATACTGCGGGTCAGTACAGTACTACCTAGTGTGTGCCGCGCCTGCGCAGCGTGGCGGCGCGCGTGGGCGCGGGCGACGCCGAGGGGCAGGGGCACAGCACCTTCATGCGCGAGATGATCGACACCGCCGCAATACTGCGGGTCAGTACAGTACTACCTAGTGTGTGCCGCGCCTGCGCAGCGTGGCGGCGCGCGTGGGCGCGGGCGACGCCGAGGGGCAGGAGCACAGCACCTTCATGCGCGAGATGATCGACACCGCCGCCATACTGCGGGTCAGTACAGTACTACCTAGTGTGTGCCGCGCCTGCGCAGCGTGGCGGCGCGCGTGGGCGCGGGCGACGCCGAGGGGCAGGGGCACAGCACCTTCATGCGCGAGATGATCGACACCGCCGCCATACTGCGGGTCAGTACAGTACTACCTAGTGTGTGCCGCGCCTGCGCAGCGTGGCGGCGTGCGTGGGCGCGGGCGACGCCGAGAGGCAGAGGCACAGCACCTTCATGCGCGAGATGATTGACACCGCCGCCATACTGCGGGTTAGTACAGCACTACCTAGTGTGTACCGCGCCTGCGCAGCGTGGCGGCGTGCGTGGGCGTGGGCGACGCCGAGGGGCAGGGGCACAGCACCTTCATGCGCGAGATGATCGACACCGCCGCCATACTGCGGGTCAGTACAGTACTACCTAGTGTGTGCCGCGCCTGCGCAGCGAGGCGGCGCGCGTGGGCGTTGGCGACGCCGAGGGGCAGGGGCACAGCACCTTCATGCGCGAGATGATCGACACCGCCGCCATACTGCGGGTCAGTACAGTACTACCTAGTGTGTGCCGCGCCAGCGCAGCGTGGCGGCGTGCGTGGGCGCGGGCGACGCCGAGAGGCAGAGGCACAGCACCTTCATGCGCGAGATGATCGACACCGCCGCCATACTGCGGGTCAGTACAGCACTACCTAGTGTGTACCGCGCCTGCGCAGCGTGGCGGCGTGCGTGGGCGTGGGCGACGCCGAGGGGCAGGGGCACAGCACCTTCATGCGCGAAATGATCGACACCGCCGCCATACTGCGGGTCAGTACAGTACTACCTAGTGTGTGCCGCGCCTGCGCAGCGAGGCGGCGCGCGTGGGCGTTGGCGACGCCGAGGGGCAGGGGCACAGCACCTTCATGCGCGAGATGATCGACACCGCCGCCATACTGCGGGTCAGTACAGTACTACCTAGTGTGTGCCGCGCCAGCGCAGCGTGGCGGCGCGAGTGGGCGCGGGCGACGCCGAGGGGCAGGGGCACAGCACCTTCATGTGCGAGACGATCGACACCGCCGCCATACTGCGGGTCAGTACAGTACTACCTAGTGTGTGCCGCGCCTGCGCAGCGAGGCGGCGCGCGTGGGCGTTGGCGACGCCGAGGGGCAGGGGCACAGCACCTTCATGCGCGAGATGATCGACACCGCCGCCATACTGCGGGTCAGTACAGTACTACCTAGTGTGTGCCGCGCCTGCGCAGCGTGGCGGCGCGCGTGGGCGCGGGCGACGCCGAGGGGCAGGGGCACAGCACCTTCATGCGCGAGATGATCGACACCGCCGCAATACTGCGGGTCAGTACAGTACTACCTAGTGTGTGCCGCGCCTGCGCAGCGTGGCGGCGCGCGTTGGCGCGGGCGACGCCGAGGGGCAGGGGCACAGCACCTTCATGCGCGAGATGATCGACACCGCCGCAATACTGCGGGTCAGTACAGTACTACCTAGTGTGTGCCGCGCCTGCGCAGCGTGGCGGCGCGCGTTGGCGCGGGCGACGCCGAGGGGCAGGGGCACAGCACCTTCATGCGCGAGATGATCGACACCGCCGCCATACTGCGGGTCAGTACAATACTACCTAGTGTGTGCCGCGCCTGCGCAGCGTGGCGGCGCGCGTGGGCACGGGCGACGCCGAGGGGCAGGGGCACAGCACCTTCATGCGCGAGATTATCGACACCGCCGCCATACTGCGGGTCAGTACAGTACTACCCAGTGTGTGCCGCGCCTGCGCAGCGTGGCGGCGTGCGTGGGCGCGGGCGACGCCGAGAGGCAGAGGCACAGCACCTTCATGCGCGAGATGATCGACACCGCCGCCATACTGCGGGTCAGTACAGCACTACCTAGTGTGTACCGCGCCTGCGCAGCGTGGCGGCGTGCGTGGGCGTGGGCGACGCCGAGGGGCAGGGGCACAGCACCTTCATGCGCGAGATGATCGACACCGCCGCCATACTGCGGGTCAGTACAGTACTACCTAGTGTGTGCCGCGCCTGCGCAGCGAGGCGGCGCGCGTGGGCGTTGGCGACGCCGAGGGGCAGGGGCACAGCACCTTCATGCGCGAGATGATCGACACCGCCGCAATACTGCGGGTCAGTACAGTACTACCTAGTGTGTGCCGCGCCTGCGCAGCGTGGCGGCGCGCGTTGGCGCGGGCGACGCCGAGGGGCAGGGGCACAGCACCTTCATGCGCGAGATGATCGACACCGCCGCAATACTGCGGGTCAGTACAGTACTACCTAGTGTGTGCCGCGCCTGCGCAGCGTGGCGGCGCGCGTTGGCGCGGGCGACGCCGAGGGGCAGGGGCACAGCACCTTCATGCGCGAGATGATCGACACCGCCGCCATACTGCGGGTCAGTACAATACTACCTAGTGTGTGCCGCGCCTGCGCAGCGTGGCGGCGCGCGTGGGCACGGGCGACGCCGAGGGGCAGGGGCACAGCACCTTCATGCGCGAGATTATCGACACCGCCGCCATACTGCGGGTCAGTACAGTACTACCCAGTGTGTGCCGCGCCTGCGCAGCGTGGCGGCGTGCGTGGGCGCGGGCGACGCCGAGAGGCAGAGGCACAGCACCTTCATGCGCGAGATGATCGACACCGCCGCCATACTGCGGGTCAGTACAGCACTACCTAGTGTGTACCGCGCCTGCGCAGCGTGGCGGCGTGCGTGGGCGTGGGCGACGCCGAGGGGCAGGGGCACAGCACCTTCATGCGCGAGATGATCGACACCGCCGCCATACTGCGGGTCAGTACAGTACTACCTAGTGTGTGCCGCGCCTGCGCAGCGAGGCGGCGCGCGTGGGCGTTGGCGACGCCGAGGGGCAGGGGCACAGCACCTTCATGCGCGAGATGATCGACACCGCCGCCATACTGCGGGTCAGTACAGTACTACCTAGTGTGTGCCGCGCCAGCGCAGCGTGGCGGCGCGAGTGGGCGCGGGCGACGCCGAGGGGCAGGGGCACAGCACCTTCATGTGCGAGACGATCGACACCGCCGCCATACTGCGGGTCAGTACAGTACTACCTAGTGTGTGCCGCGCCTGCGCAGCGAGGCGGCGCGCGTGGGCGTTGGCGACGCCGAGGGGCAGGGGCACAGCACCTTCATGCGCGAGATGATCGACACCGCCGCCATACTGCGGGTCAGTACAGTACTACCTAGTGTGTGCCGCGCCTGCGCAGCGTGGCGGCGCGCGTGGGCACGGGCGATGCCGAGGGGCAGGGGCACAGCACCTTCATGTGCGAGACGATCGACACCGCCGCCATACTGCGGGTCAGTACAGTACTACCTAGTGTGTGCCGCGCCTGCGCAGCGTGGCGGCAGGGAGGGGCAGGGGCACAATAAGTAAGCTACGGGTGGGAACATTCATCATTCGTTTCACCCCAGCTTCTCAAGAAAAGCCAGCAATACTTTGACTGACGATCTTTCGAAGAGTACCTGGTTTACCAAAGTCCAAAATTGCCGAATAAAAAATCCTTGTAAGCACTGCTTTACATTCGATCCGCCACCTACCCGTAAAGCCACAAGAATGATGCGCAAATGCTTCCTCTATCGAAGATTAATTAAATAAGAAAATTAATCGTTTTCACTGTTACTCTGTTTACAGACGGCGACACCCGACTCGCTCGTTTTGATCGACGAGTTAGGACGAGGTACTTCAACATACGAGGGCTGTGGAATAGCTTGGGCTATTGCAGAGTAAGTTCTTATTAGACAACTGTTAACTTAAAGCAGCGTCGAATGGCGAAGCATAGTTCGATTGGCGAATGCTTCGTTGTAGGTAGTAACCAAAATCATCCGCACCGTACAGTTGTCAAGAAGCATCCGCCAATCAGTATATTATTTATTAATAGTATATTATTGTTGTGAAAATAACTCGGTCTACCTGTCTGTTACGTTTTCACGCCTTCACGGGTTTGAATGCAGACAAAATTAGGCTCACGAATAGATCATGTCCTGGGCAGGCAGTCTCGGCAGAGATAACGACAAAATCGCTAACTTTTGATTGCTAATTACTCACGAATAAATTCGGTTGCAATAATGTAGCTTGCTTGGATGTAGAAACTTGCGTTATTCGCAAGTATCATTATTGCAACCGGGTCTGGGCCTATGCTGGACAATTGAACATAGGATACTTTTCATCCAGTAGTACATTTTTATTTATTATGCCGGTATTTTGACATTTCGTTCATGTTATTGTGATTGTGTGTGACAGACAGAATGTTGACGTTGTCAGCCGTGGACTGGTGTCATTGTCATTGCTCAATTCCATCTGTCATTCGTTACGTTTCATTCTACGCTCGTTTCTTTTAATAATTGTTTTTTATTTTACTTTTCGTTTTCTCGGTACTAACGTTTAATTAATTTTAGTGTTTCATAAAAAATTGTTTTCGCCCTCAACGCAGATAGAAGCTAATAAATATACAGTGTTAGTTTTCAATGACCAGCCGAAATTTAAAATTAAGATCTAGATATCAAACCAAAAGTGCATTTTAAATAGTATTGTCGAATAAAATAAAATAATAGCATTCATTTGAAAATTTCCTAAATCAATAAACACGCGATAAGTTCAACGACCTCGCTCGCGCGGTCGGCCAGTGCCCGGTGCGCGCGCGCCGCGTTAACTGAGGTATTTTAATTTTGGCTTCAGTATTATCAATAAGTAACAATTAAGTTACAAAGTAGTGATAATCACTCATGTTATTAATAGTAATTACGTAAGAGAGCAGATTCCAAAATTCCCTTCATACTTTAGGACCGCCATAATAAACTCGAGCACTGCCCTTTCAACTGCCGCCATACCAGTGTTATCGCGGCATGGACTGGTGTGGTAAACTGCTCATAATCCAATAACCTCTCTGCTGAAATTGTTTGTCTGTTAGCACACGCGGGTTATGTCCTTGTCTTTGCAACCGCGGTAAACTGTCGGTACTGCACAGTCTTTACGCACCACGTGAACTTTCACCAGTTAAAATGTAACACTGCGCCATCTCTTAATACTCAGCATTAGAGAAATTGCGTTGCGTCATAGTGATGACAACAATGATCATCCGGAGATACGGGCCACGCGCTTTCGCAAATAGGTCACGGTCACTACTGTCTGTCTGTCTGTCTGTCTGTCTGTCGCGCGCGGAAGTGCCCGAGCTAGCCCCGGCGTGCGCAGGCGACCGCCTAGTGAGTGGCAATCAATGCACAAATTTATGTGTGTGCTAACTGCTTTTTTTTTTTCATTATATCGAAAATATTATCGATTGTAAACCATCTCTGAAAATTTGGCCCGTCATTGAAAACTACCCCGTTATACAAACACACTCAAAACTGTTAATCAGTCAAAACTACTTTTGACCGGTGAATACTAGTCAAAACTACTTTTGACTAGTGAAAACTATTTTAACAATAACTAACATTTACCTAGAAACTTATTAGATAAATTACCAACTCCGTCGAGACAATATAACAATATTTTGTCTTTAACAGGGAACTAGCAACAAAAAGTAAATGTTTCTGCCTGTTCGCGACCCACTACCAAGAGCTGACGCGGCTGGCGAGTGCGCACCCGGGCGTCATCGTGAACTCGCACGCGCAGGCGTCCGTCGTGAGCGGGCAGCTGCTGCTCCTGCACCGCGTGGCGCCCGGCCCGGCGCTGCACTCGCTGGGACTGCACGTTGCCAAGCTCGCGGACTTACCTGAATCTATTATTGAGGTGAGGAACTTGTCCCTTAGGGGCCATCCATAAATTACGTCACACAATTTCATAATTTTTTGACGCTCCCCGTCCTTGTCACAGCTGGTCACATTTGTGAGGCCCCCGACCCTAGTGTGACGTCACATATTTTGCAATTTTACATCTACAAATTATTGAATTAAAAAAGCAGTTCCGAAATTAGTTTTATTTCAATTTAAATTCTTTTTTAATAAAATTAACATCAAATGAAACATTTCAAAAATTTAACAAAACTTAAAATGATTAATTATTTTTATTAAAGATCCAAACTTAACACAGAAAACGGAATAACCGTTTCCAGAGCATACTGCCAGTCTTTTTACACGTGCAGTCTGTGGGTCAGGTATACGCTCAGGGCATGCAACGCCTTGCGTGTCCAGTATAATAATGCTGTTGGTTCTACCACGCTTTTATAGCGCTTCCGGGATGTTTGCCGACGCCAGGGTTGATGGTTTCCATGCCGTTATGCGGAAAAGGTGCACATTTATTCTCGGTAGAGTACTTGCTAGCTCCTACAGCATTCTGAATGTATGTATACAATGTGGAGATGACAATATGACTTTCAATGAAAACACTGGCAATACTGGTTTATAGAAACATTTGTAAACTATCAAATAAATCCGAACATCGAAATTTAAAAAACATTTTTTTCTAACAAACTAAATAGCATAAAACTGCAAACAAAATAAAACACCATTTATAAAATTGGTACACTGACCTGCGATAAGAATGGCAACGCAGCTGTTTAACTAAGTACCTATAATACGATTATGTGTCCTGTCACTATTAAAACAAAGCGTCAAATTTCACACAACACAACAACAAAGATACGATAACACTCGCGCGGCGACTTCAAACGGGCGCGGGCGCATCCGAAATTCCAGAGAAAAACAAACGCGTCACAGGCAGGAAGGAGGTCCGGTGACACACTGACCGCGTAACCTAGACACGTCGACAAGTAAGCAAAGTAGAAACAAGCAAACTTACCTATCTCTTTCGCCTATATATTTTGCCATTGACATGAGTACGTAACAGGAAAGTAATAACTTTCGCATGCATTTTTTCTGATCTAGCTGTGATGACACGCTTTATGACTCTTATGGCTCGGGCATAAAGTATAATTTGCATTGAGAAAATAAATTTGAAAGAAAAGGCGTAAGTTTTTAAAGTAGCGAGCTGGCAACGTGTGTCGTTAACCTGTCGCGTAGTCTCCTGTTTACTATACATCATGTAGAAAATACTTAAAATGAAGAATAATGTCCTGTGGCGAAACTACTGGATATATTCATTTGATTTTTTGTGTGACGGTTGAGAATATCATGACTTATACGAAGTTTCATTTATGATCATATTGTCCTCTCCACATTGTATAGCGTGTGTTTCTTATTTTTTACTAACATTATGTTAAGACTTGCTAACAACATATGAATTATTTGATCTGATATAAAATTTATATTATTATTTCGTTTATTCATTTTTACACATATTTTTAACATTTTTAAATATTTCTTAATAAAACTATATAAAAAAAAAAACAATTAAAAAGTATAAAAAAAAAAAGTAGCCCACCAGCTCTGGGAACAGGGTCCGAGCTGCCGGTGGTCAGGGCTCTTGAGAGAGGGATATTATTATTATTATAAAGATTTTGAAATGAGACGTCACGAAATTTCGGCCCCTCCCGCCCCCTTGTGTGACGTAATTTATGGATGGCCCCTTACCGTTCCCACTCCTGCGAAGCAGGCTCCTCTTAGATTGAGTAGGCCTTAACCATTACTCTGGCTTAGTGCGGGTCATTGTTAGAAGAAGCTTCAACAATGTGCGTGTGTGTGTGTGCTTTAACAATGTGTGCCTTCCTTCCTGGCTAAAAACAGTTTACCTCTTCAAGAATAAGATTGGTTTGCTTGTCCGCTTTGTTGCTTTTTTGATTACCAAAAATTAACAACTTATACATGCAGGCACACATCCAAGCAAATAAGAGAGAACTCTGTTCTTGTTCTTTGTTTCTTTGCTTGTATTAATGCTTATTAAACGAAAAAACCGACCACGGCACGATGTCAACACACGTCAAAGGCTGCATTCCGTATTACAAAATAATCGCCCACAGCGCTCACATCTATATTTTGCGTTCCGATTTAGATACCACGATTATGACAACTAAGAGCTGTCATCAATTCGGAACGCTCGTGAACGCGTTGATAGTGAACATAACCCCAAACCAAAACCTTTCACAAGACTTATTTTTGATAATGGAAGTTATGTTGGTTGACTCTGATAACTCAGATTTTGAGATAGAGAACGATGATTCATCCAGTGTTAAAAAGGATGACGGAAGTGTTTATATTAGCGTATTTTGCTTCCGGCAAAGATTTACCCCTTAAAAAAATCCTACGAATTTCGCCCAGTAATAAAAAGGATGACGGAAGTGTTTATATTAGATTTTGATTCCGGCAAAGATTTACCCCTTAAAAAAATCTCACGAATGACAAATTACATAGATGCAACGATAATTAAATATAATGATCATGAGTTTAAAACTCATTTCATTTTTTTTGCAATCAAACAAAACAACACAACCTGGGAACACAAAGGTCATTTTTGACAGCGCTCACGATATTATTTATTTGGGTCATGGTCGGTGTAATCGCAAGATGGCGCATGTCATGACGTCATCTATGACGATTCAAGGGACATCGATATCGCGCTCACGGTAATTCGGAACGGGTTTATGGACGCTCAAATCGATTACAGCGCAATTCGGAACGCGGCCAAAGTCGACAAGTTTCAGTTTAGGCTCAGAACGCGTTGTGGCAATTTTATTGATTGCCAGAACGCGTTGTAGTCGAAAATCAAAACAACCTCGACGCGAATTTCGTTTTGTGGTGCCAGAACGCATTGTTTTAAACATGCCACAAAATGTTATCGGTTTTTTCGCGTGATGAGCGTTTTCAGTTTTTGAGCGTGTATCTAATCATTTTTAGGGTTCCGTACCCAAAGGGTAACCAACGGGACCCTATTACTAAGTCTCCGCTGTCCGTCCGTCCGTCAGCCTGTCTATCTGTTAGCGGGCTGTCTCATGATCTGTACTACGTAGACTGTTGAAATTTTCACAGAATAAAGAGAGTTTATTTCTGTTGCCGTTATAACTCCCGAGAATTCAAAATAAATTATAAATTAAAGAGGGCTTCCCTACTACGATGGTTGACTATTTTTTCTCATCTAAGGCCAGCCTTGCGGGCTTGAAAAAATGCATGCATTGTGCAGTTTTCCTTTGTATTAACTTGCTCACAAATATAATGTTCTAACTCCATGCCGTGGTGTTAAAGTACGCGGTCTAGAGGACCCTGTTCTGGAACTATCTGCATAGAGCTTGAATGTTCAGTCTATCTCTTTTTTTTTTTTTCAGAATAGTTGGACTAATACTCGAAACAAGTCTTCCATAACCTTCTTACTTAGGGCAGAAAGTACCAACTGCAGTTGTCGTTAACGCACCCTGCGGTCAGAATGTTGGCAACGTCGCAAATATCTGTCAAATATGATATCGCTGTTATGATGAATTTCTTCAAGGTGTAAACAGACCCTTCACGAAGCCGTCAACTAAGCATTCTGTACATCAAACTAAGTAATTTAACGCAAAAATATTGTTTTTTGGGGTGAAAAATCACGTTTTACGGCAGGACTCAATGTAACGCACTCAAAACATTGTGTTGGTGGATGAATTGAATAGTGTGAGGTAGTGGAGGTGTTTAAAGTAAAAATCTTCGTGAAAAACATGTATTTAAAAAAAAAAAAAGTCGGTTGTCGGATAATTTTTCGTGATAACGTAATGTTTCATGATATTAGTGATTTTAACTTAAAAAACAAAATTTCATCCCCATTTTCACCCCCTAAGGATTAAAATTGTACTCGTAACAACACCGTTGCGTTAGCTTCAAACCATACGCCTAGAACCTAGATAATAAATTTTGTGATTTTTACTTCGACAATTAAGGACTTTCCATACACAACTTCATCCCGTTCTTAACCTAACCCTTTGGAGGTGGAATTATCAAAAACGCTGAGACACGTAAATTAATTTTCAATCGTTAGCCTAAACACAGCATTTTAAGATCCAAACTTTAAAACTGACGGACTTTTATACAAACTTTCATCCCTCTATTTAACTCCCTTGGGGTTGAATTTCGAAAAATCTTTCCTTATGCCTTGTCTACATTATAAAGGGAACCACTGTGCAAAATTTCAGTTTTCTAGGTCCAGGGTTCAGGGTTTGGGTTGGGCGTTGATCGCGGCGCGCGGAACGGTGTCACACTTTTTCGTGCGTGCAGCCGGTGTTCATCGATTCATAAGACGTTATCACGTCAAAAACATTTCAAAATGCACCCTCTTATAGCTTTGATCATTTCCAGTACGCGGAGGCTCAACAAGCACAGCTAGAAATCAACTTGTTCGACGTGGAGGCAGCCGTTAAAACGAAGGAGACGACAGAGGGGCACAAATTAATCGAAGATTTCTTACGGAAATGCAAACTAATACAAGAAGGTACATCATCGGATGATGCTATGATTAAAGAAATAACCAAGCTAAAGCAAGAATTGCTGCAATCTTCTAATAATAAGTATGTTGAATCTCTCATGGCCTAATGTAATGTACTTACGTGAAGATTTACTTTTATGTCAATTATAGGGTTTTTTACGATTTCATTTTGCATTTTATTGATTCACTTATCCTGCTCGTCACTCAAACTGAGGACGTCGTCTTTGTGTTGCCACTCGTTGGTCTCAGTAGAAAACTATAAAATATATATTGTATTGTATAACGGGCTGGTGTCCGCAACTCCACGTCAAAGCGCGTATTTTGCGTATGGGCTATAATCCACCACGGACCCAGTGCGGATTGGTAGATCTGTCACATGTCTTCGAATTTTTGGTTCTAGGACATGCCGGTTTCCTCACGATGTTTTCCTTCACCGTTTGAGAGCAGTGGTGATGAAATAAATTACACAAAGTAATGCGCCTGTCTGAGTTCGAACCCATGACTTACTGTTTGTAAGTCGGGGCCGCCACCACTGGGCCACCGCTGCTCTATATAATATATATATATATATATGAATATAATATAACTCGCTGGATGCGAGTCGCACGGGACCGGTCAATGTGGCGACACTTGGGGGAGGCCTCTGTCCAGCAGTGGACGTCTTTCGGCTGAAATGATGATGATGATGATGATATATATATTATATGAAATGAAAAAACGTAATTAAATGGAAATATTAATCTATCAGCCTTTTAATTGAAAGATTGCCTATATTGCTCTTGAGCCTGAAGAATAACCAGCCAAGTGAGAGTTGAACTCTCCTGGAGAGGGTTCCATACAATGCCAGTCTTATATTGAGTTTACCACTTTTATTTTCAATTAATAGAATTCTTATAGGTTTTCTTGAATTCTACAAGCAATGAACTATATTTTGTATTTTTTCAAAATTTTAGGCTATGTAATTTCGGAGATCAGGGGGGAATGGTAAATTTTCGTCTTCTTTCATGAATAATATCAAAACTATTTATTTTACAATAATAACAAAAATATATTTGAGATCCTCATAACGAGTCCTTTCATTTGATGTGTGACACAGTAAGGTTTGCAAAACTTTTTTTTTATTTTCTAATTTGTCGCCTTTAAATGACCCTTATTTAAAAATATATATTTATTTACTTTGCACATCTGTGTTTGGGTCATAGGATTACACCATCCTACTAAATTTCACCTGATTTGATCCAGTAGATTCGGAGTAAATTGGCTGTGACAGGCAGACGTACAGACAGACAGACGCACGAGTGATCGATCCTATAAGGGTTCCGTTTTTTTTTTGTTTCATTTTTGTACGGAACCCTAAAAACGATCTAAAAGAAAATTTAAGGTCTCCAGACAAGTTAGCTTTTCTTTAAACCTTTAATCAGAAATATTTGTTACTGAATCGACTAAGGGAAACCATTATGAGTACAAAAGGAATTAAGGCTAGGTTCCAAGAGCGAACTCGAAAACTTTAACACCCTACCTTGAACAGGTTAGAATTGTTTCGATCCTTCATACAGGAGCTACCTACTTGGTCGACTTTTAGACGAAGTCCGGATTCAAAAGGACGTCTGAAGAGCGAGCGAGCTTGAAAATTTGAACACCGCACCTAGCTTAGACAGGTTAGACCGCATTGACTTGAGCGACTTACAGACAAAGTTAAGGTTCACGAGAAAGTAGTGTAGTGACCTCCTTAGTTTTAATTGTACATAGAAAGTTTTTATTCTATCTGACGTTTCTCTCTGACACTCCTGTTAAAGGTTTTTTTCAATTTTTTTTTTTATTTAAAACCTACATTGGTGACCTCGTTCAGGAGCACGAGAATGGCCGAAGACAAAGCGCGCAGTCACCAAGATGTCGGCGAATCGGCAGCGGAAAGTTTTCTCGTGGGTATGCGTGTACCGCCCTTCTACTCGGAGAAACCGAGATTATGGTTTAACCAAATGAAAGCGCAATACATGCTGGCGAATATTAAGACGGATGACACCAAGTTCCGTTTTGTTATCGGCAATGGGGAAGACTGGTCAAAGCTGATTGTAGATGGCGCGTCCATAGCTTAGACCCAATCTGACCAATGAGGTCAAACTATTTTGAAATATAAAATGACATTGACAGATTTTCAACTAATGACGGTGTTTGGTTCATGCGATGATGATTAGAGACACAGCATGCTTCCGAGGTCGAGGATATCGAAACCCTCCACCCACTGAAAAATACGAAAAGCTAAAAAAGAGCTCGTTATGCGGCTTTCGGCGACACGTGAGAAGAAGCTCAAGCAACTTCTTTCATGCATGAAGAGCTGAAAAGATTGTCAAGTGGGTTCGTTCGTGCTTGGCTTGCCAGCGCTCGAACACCACGCGGCACGTCTTTGCTCCCGTAGAAGCCTGTAAGTTACCAAAGTCAAGGTTTGCATTCATCCACATCGACCTCGTGGTTCTGTAATTGCCTCACAGCCGTTGTTGATCTCTTTACGCGATGGCCTGAGGCAATACAGCTAGCACACATAACTGCAGAAACAGTGGCAAATAATAAATAAATATCGCTGGACATTACAGACAGCGCCATGCCAGTGCCACACTAAGCAACGAGGCTTGTGTCGTGGACACCAGATAGTTGATATACTACATAGATACTTTTTGTTTGTAAATACATACTTAATATACATATAAACATCCATGACTCGGAAACAAATGCCCATGCTCATCACACAAACATTTGCTCCGACCGGGATTCGAACCCGGGACCCTAAGAACGTAAGGCAGCCTCACTACCGCTGCGCCATTGGGGTCGTCGCAAAGGCTTTACTGAATGGCTGGATTGCTCGTTTCGGCTGCCAATCGGATATCGTAACCGATAGAGGTGGGCAGTTCGAATCAGCACTCTTCAAATGCCTGTCTGTCATCGCTGGACTCCAACATCGAAGAACAACTGCATACCATCCTGCCTTTAAGGGACTGGTGGAGAGATTCCACCGTCAACTTAAGGCTGCGATCACCTGCCAAGCAAATGACAGTTGGTTGGAATCACTTCCACTAGTCCTGTTAGATGTGTGCAGCGCTTACAAAGAAGACACCCAGGCTTCTGCCGCTGAAATCTGGCGAATTTTTTGACCCTCATGCAAACGAGACCGTTGACTGACCGCATACCTGTCAAAGCTTCGGAGTATTATCCGGAATCTGCAACCATCACCAGTGGCCAAGCACAACAACAGATTCAAAACTTTTATTTACAAGGATTTATCCTCATCGAGTCACGTGTTCCTTAGGGACTGCACCGCTGGTGGTGGTCTGAAACCGGCGGATTCTGGTCCTCATAAGGTCATAGAACGAGGAGACAAGGTGTTCAGGATAGTAGTAAAAGGTAAACAGGTTACCGTAACGTTACATTTTCCTGGTAGGAGCCACGAAACTGTAAGGTCACAATGAGCATTCACCTACCTAACTTTCAGTCTGGAGGAGAGTACGGTTATAAGAAATAGTCAAAGGAACGAGATAAAATAAAACAGTTTTAATAATGAGAACATTAGATATATAACTTAGCAGGGCCTACCTTATGGATGCTGGAGAGTCCTAACTGAAAAACTATCAAAGGCCAGGGAAGCCGGGGCAAAGAACGTTGAAGGTCCTTGGCAGTGCGAGGTCCAGGGGTTTCTTGAAGAAAGGTATTGAGTCAGACCTCGGAGGGGCAGGTTGTAGCAAAAAGGCTGAGGGCTACCAGCCGTCGGTGTGTCCAGGCTCGCCAAAGTCGCCGACCTCGGAGGGGTAGGTCGCAGCAAGAGAGCTGAGGGCTACCAGCCGTTGGTGTCCAGGGTTGCTGCAGATAACGACGTTTTCTGTAACACGATGGTAAATTTACTGACGGGCTTGTGTCTTCTTGCGTCAGGGCTTAAGAGTGACGCCAGGGCTAGACATTGCTGGTTTAATGACCCTCTGGAGGCGTCAAGGATGAAAAACGACGCGTGGCTTCGTTTGCTATTCTGGCATAGCTTTTAATATGCGAAGGGAACTGCCCTTCCACCGACCTGGCCTTTGATAGTTTTTCAGTTAGGACTGTCCAGCATCCATTAGGTAGGGCCTGATAGGTTAGATAGGTAGGTATCTAATGTTCTCATTATTAAAACTTTTATTTTATCTCGTTCACTTGACTATTTCTTTTAACCGTACTCTCCTCCAGACTGAAAGTTAGGTAGTTGAGTGCTCATTGTGACCTTACAGTTTCCTGGCTCCTACCAGGAATATGTAACGTTACAACCTTCATACTGCGTGACCCCGGCAACAGATCTTATTCACCACATACCACTAACATGCACCACAACACACCACAGTCACCAATCAACACTAACGCTCATCACTACACTACACACCCAACGCGAATTACCGAAACTTGCCTTCGGCTGACAATGGCGTCGTCAGAACGACGCGGTCAGGACGTCGCGTTAGATTTTCCGATTATTATCGCCCTTGACGGTCTCTGGATGGTGATGTTGTGACCTCCTTAGTTGTCAAACAATCATACTTAGATATATTCAGTAGGACTTTCATTTAGTGCATTATAAGGCTTTAATACATTACACTGAATCAGGGTCCCTAAACCCTTAATAAGAGAGGTGTAATAAGAGTAAGGCAGTAAGGGTCCCTAATTAGGGCGTCAGAGTGGACCCTGCCCACCTTACTCCCTTAGTGCGCTTACCACCGCGCAGTGTAATAATACATAAGACAGTTATGGCACTTATTAGATGCGCGACGAGCGCGGAGAGCGGTCGTTTGTTTTGTCTACGTGTTTTTGTTTTCGCGCGCAACCATGTCCTTATGTAACAAAGAAAAAGAAGGGGCAAAAATATAATGACCACCAAAAATAAGTTTGTGACCAATAGCATCTATCACCAAAAAATATAAATTAATCACCAAATTTAGTAAATTGAGCACCGAATTTTAATGAGGTGGTTGATGACAAGCTAGTTTTGCCTAGGCCGACTTGGGGCACCCCGACATGGATAGATTAGGTTAGAAGGGTATGGCGGGGTCGAGCGAGCGAGTGAAGGCAGCGAATAGACCCCGCCATACCCTTCGTGGTTATTTTTTTATAAACCATTCAGAAGTAGGCGCCCCGCGGGGCTCCGTCGACCGGGTCTCCCTCGACTCGGATGCAAGAGCATAATAGTTCAATTTCTGGTGGTCAGTAACTAAAAAAATAAATTATTGGTTCTAATTTATTTTGATCATTTACTAATTTTGGAAATCAAAAGTGATTTTTTTGCCGTTACATTTTGCTAAATCTGGTGGTTCGTTAATTGTATGCCAAAAACTAATTAAACTAACTTATACAAAGATATGCCCTAGTTGTGGAAGTACCACAAGGACTAGGTACATGATTATGGACATGAGAAGTGAAAGTTTTAAAGTATTGTTGGAAATATATAAAACATTTGACGATCCTATAGGTGTCATGACGTCCATCCTCTCCACTATTCGCTAAAGGCGTAAAATCGGTGTAGTGTAGGACGTATAGACCTAGGCTGAAATAAATTAGTTAGGAGCCCACACACACAAGGTTGCAAAAAATGGAGCATGTGGATATTTTGATCTCAAATTAATTACATAATTAATTGAATTTATTCGAGGCACTGATATAAAAATATTTGAGCTCGCTTCGCTCGCTCCTGCAGCCTAATTTCTCTTAGGTCGAAACAATTCTAACCTGCCCAATGCAGTGTTATAATTTTTGAGCTGGCCGACTACTTTCTCTTGAATTTAGGTTCGAAACAATTCTAACCTGTCCAAAGCAAGGCGTCTTAAAAATCTCAAGCTCGCTTCGCTCGCTGTTGCGGCCTACTTCCTCTTGAATGTTGACTTTGTCTGTAAGTTGACCAAGTAACTCCTGTATAAAGGGTCGAAACAATTACATTTCCAAAGGTAGTAATTTTTTTTTAACTTCGCAACATCTCTAGCAAGTCAATAAAAAAGTCCCATGAAAATCCGACCACTATAAACTTTGTTCCACCTTTTGAGTATTTTATTGGCCAAGTCTGTGGAAAAGCTCATTTTAGCTGAATGGGTAACAGAAGCCAATAGGCAATAGCCAGGATTCCCGAGGTCTAGACCTTTGGTATAGGATTCAAGGGCAGCCCGGGCAGCATCAGTATACCTACATTGTGTTTGCATAACCGATACTGAGGGCATATTTTAAACTCATTTTTAAAAATACTTTTAACCCAACACCCCGCGAATGGCAGCCATCTTGCTTTTTTAATTAGCTGATCTAGGGTGTGTTATTGTCGATATAATGAGTAACTACATAATATTATATTTTTACTGGGTGTAATTATTTTGTGTCATAAAGCATCGTATTTGACGAGTGTAATCTTGTTATAATTAGTGGTACTTAAATAAATAAATTATGCCCGTAAAGTTACCGTTATCCAAACACACTTTGAAGAGCGCATGACCTAGCACTAGAAAATGAGTACAGTAAAACAATGTGGTATGATTTAACAATTTTTTATTAATAATGAAATAGTAATCACATGAAAATCAATTTTGAATGCGACTTTTTAACTGTCTTATGCATTATTTATATTAATGTCAAAAACGATACAATCCAGTGGCATGTGTTGCACATAATATGACGAATAGACATCTGTGAAAATACACTTACTTAAATATTATACAACTATGAAAAACAATTTAATGTGTTATTATTTATTAAATGTAATATGCCGTAATGCCTTCGGTCTTCGGTATTCTAATTCCATGTCACAAACTATAATTCAGAGGTTTGCCATAAAGCAAATAATTTAAATGAGACTTGTTTGAATCTGTGTCGTTCATAAAAAAAAATCTTAAGAAAATGGTTAAATTTTTATTTAATTTAATTTTGAAACAGTCAAGTTCTATTTTTGAACTTCAATTTACATAATTATGAAAATTTACTCTTTTTAACATTTGTTCAGCACAACAAAACAGAATCTTTTAGAAAGTTTTTATGTCACAATGCAATTTTTTTTGGTACTCTGTCTTGCTTTTTGTGCCGTTAAACGTTTTTACATTATTTACACTTTTGTCGGTGGGACAAAACGATAAGCTAGAATATTTACATAAAATTATTTACATTATATGTCACAACAGGGTACCAGTTTTGGAAATAATGAAATACTTGCGTTTGAAGAAATTGCAATATTATCACTTTTGCATTTGTTTTGAATACTTATTTAATTATTTAGACTAGCCTTTTAAATAAAACCAAGTAGTTTGTAAAACATATTGGAAATTAGGTTTACTATTGCGCTTACATATTTGACATTCCTAACTTTCCAAAAAAGTGGTCACCTGTATATCTTTTCAAATAATTTATAATAATTTCAACATCAAAAATTATAGTGTCTGATAAATTATTATTTTAAAATTGCCCCACCGCTTTTTATTTATTACATCACAAGGGCGGCCCCTGTAAGGCCACGCTTCCACAGTCAGAAATATAGTAAAGTAAATAATAATAATTATATTGCCAATTATGGTAATATAATTTGAAGCTTTATTAAGAAAATAATAAATTCCTATGTGGCTCAATTGCGAAAATAATTGCTTTGTCATTTCTCTCGCAAATGAGCAGTATTAAGTAGTCTATTTTAGTATATAATACAGTTATTAGTTAAAATAAATAATTGCAATATCACGCCAAAACAGCATCGTGTACTAAGTAATAAGCGTATCAATCTACTCTTCGTTAACTAGTTATATTTTACTATTAGGTACATTTCTAGTACTCCTTCCGAACCAATCTCAATCAACTGTCAAGGTAAAAGCGCCAGGGTAGCCGTTGCAATTAAAATTTTCTTGCGTTTTTTGCAATTTGCAGGTCAATGTCAGGTTGTATGTTGAATAAAATATGATTCGCGACCGTAACTAACATGGCTTTACGAGTTAATCGAGGCTTTTTTGAGTTAATCATTAAAATCATCAATACAACCCTCAAGTTCTCTAAGTTCATTGAATGACTTTTTCATGAAATCATGAAAGTCAACCGTCATTTAATGGGATTAAATAAACTTATAGGGTTGTATTGATAATTTTAATGATTATAATATTCTGTAAATACACACACGTATTACGCTCCGCGAATCTGTTAATAAAATACATGCATGCATAGTGCATCAGGTCAGCCAGCAAATTGCAAAAAACAAAGGACAATTTGAATTTCGCGAGCCACCCTGGCGCTAGCGTATTCGTCTTTTGTTGCACCAGCGAGTTACCTATCATCTTATCTATCAAACCATAAGTTTGAATAGGGTTCTCCACCTGTGGAAACGTGACATAGGAGCTACGGGTTTCACTCCACAGCTCTGTCGGACCGTCCCTTAAGACTAGAATCGCGCCTTCGATTAGGCGGCTCTTCTCACGAGAAATATAATCGCACTGCATTCTGAAACGTCCTGCGGCACATCGGGCACTTGTCGGCCGCGAGCGCGCACTTGGCGCACGCCACCACGTGTCCGCACGGCACGAAGCACACGTTGCGCTCTTCAGCGAAACAGATTTTACACAACTTGGAGTCGTCCACAGAGTTCTCTGGCGCGTCCAGCGGCGGGCTGGCCGTCCGCTCCGGCGCCGCAGGGCGCTCCGCTGCCGACACGGCGCACGCCTCCGTCATCACCTTCTGCACGTACTCGGGCCCCTTCACCAGCTGCACGTAGGCGCAGCGGTCGAACCAACGCGCGTGTTGTTCCCACGGTACGTCATCGTTCTCCCAGTCTTTCAGGCCTCCGTCGCAATAGAAACATTTGGTTTTGTCACCTTGACCGGTATAGAAGAAGCCAGCCTCGGCGAGATCCTCGGGTTTCTGCTTCATGCATCTCGGCCAGTCTTTGAAACTGCGCAGCCTTGCAGTTTCGGAGGCGAAACGCGTGTGCACGGGGCCAGCCATGCGTGGCGGCGTGGAGTTGCCGGAGGGCGCACGCGAGCCACACTCGTCGTGCCCCGAGCCAGAGTTGGAGCCGGCGCTGCCGCCTAACTTTCTCACGAATGGACATTGTGGCGCCCATCGCTGATGGTCCTTCGCGGGATCATCGCCTTCCACCCATCTCATAATTTCTACCTTACAGAATGCGCAGCGTACTTCGTCTCCACGGCCGAGGTAATAAAATCCATTTCGTGCGAGCTCATCTCCAGATAAGAACGTGATGGGCCATTTTTCAAACGTTTTTATTCGTTCATCTTCTCTGCGCATATCAACTGTTTCCGTACCGAAGCTGTAGGTCTCATGGTTGTCGGTCTTGTCAATGGAGAACGAAGCGGGAGGAGGCGTGGAGGGCGACAAAGCCGGAGAGCCGGCGTTTGAGTCGTAGCTCAGTTTAAGCTTAGCCTCGCGGGGTCGAGAGCTCGTAAAGCTATTCACGACATTGGATACTGGAAAGAAAGAAAAGATTTTGTTTATTAAAAAGTTTTTGAAGATCATTTATGCTTATGTCTATGAGTATCAACTAGGTAGGTATTAGTTTTTTACAGTTCTGCTTAGTTTAGTTTTATGAGTTTTTATTGGTAGCAGCAGTATTTACCATTACTCCAAAGAAAATGGCTTGACGCCTTATACAGGCAAGTCTTATAATGAGCTCAGAGCTAATTTTATATCACTTAAACATACAAGATGCAGTCATAATATGTAGAAGATAGCCGTGTGCGAGTGTGCGTTTAAAAACAGTTTCACATAACAACAAGTTCGCGGCCGCTGGGGCCGGCCCGGCAGGCTGCGTCATCGCATTCCAACGCCAGCCGCCGCCCCGCAGCCCGCCTTCACTCCTCCCTAAGTGCACTCAGTGCGCATGTACCAGAATCGGGTTTCTAACCCTAGTATACCAAGAAATCCACGACCCAAAAAAGATGATTGTTTTGAGTTTTTTTTTTGGTAAGTATCCGAGAAATTAACATAGTGGCAGATAGGAACCTAAAAAATCCAATATACCAACAAAGAAAATGCATTTCAATATTTCTTAAAAGCAGCGGATTTTTATGAAAACGTGGAGAACGGTACAAAAAACAACAGATTTTCCAACTGTCATTGACCTGTCCCAGAAAAAAAATCAATCCGTCAGCTGAACGACTTTGTTACAGCGAAGAAAAACACTGGAGAAAACTTGTTTTTATCATGTTTTATAATTTCTAATGAGAATATGAGTTATCTAATAATAATAACTTTTTTGCTAGCACACTGGTTTCATGGTAATCAAATCTTTCTTTATAACAATAGAAAGAAAAGTTCCAATGTAACCAAAACAATAGGCCTCCAAAATAGCTAATGGCCGACAGTACACGGATCGATATTTACCATTTCTACTTTTAGTGTCGACTAAAAGAGGCATTTTGGCGAGGATTGTACACAATTTACTTTTCATGTAACACTGTAAATACACATTGCAAGAAAACTAGAACTTTGCAAACAATAGTTGCAGAATCAAAATGATAGCGCGATATCGTACGCGTGAGTACGGACATCGTCGGCTGTACGTACTCGTATACTGTGCCGCCTGGTGGTGATATTGTGCTACGGCGACCACCCCACTGCGCAAGCGTACACACTTCTAAAGAGGGTTTAAACAGTCGGACTGCAACCCTCCTAGATCAGGAGTATTGTCGTGCACATGGGGTGCGCACTGCATTTCGTCAATTCGCCATTGTACCCATACTGAATACAACACAGCTGTTAGGTTCGGCATTCTGTAACCTACAGGCAACTTTCCGAGCTTAAGAAATAACGAATGAAATATTCAAAAAACCTAATCTAAATACTTAACAAGTTTTTATTGTCACCTAATCATGATTTGCATGAATAGGAAATTGCCTTTGATCATATTTAATTGTGATAAGATCAGGAGTAATCATATTAATTATAGATTAGTTTTTAATTTCGGGTGTTAATTCTATCGGTATGCGGAATCTCGACTTTACGACGTAGAATCTATAATTCTATGGTGCTTTAATATTGGATAGAAAAGTGCATAAAGACGGTGAGATTCTCTATAACCGCCCCAAGACAAGAAACATTGAGCAGATAAACATGTAGAGAATCACAAAGATTCTTTAATGCATGTTTATTAAGAAGACTGCGTTTTTTTTTTTCAGATTTTTGTGGATTTTTTACAATATACCCCACAAAAATATGTTTCCGTTAAAAACACGATAAGACCGCAAACTTTTATGATCACTTCTATAAAACTCAAATACTACAAAACTTTGTTTATTTCTGAAATGTGGGTAAAACTCATTCTACTTTATTTCTCAAATTCCATCTGGCAACACTGATAGTAAGTTCTCAATCAAGCAAGCGTCTGGTGCGACGTTGCCGTGCCGTTCACAGCCGACCGGATTTCATTCATATTTGAGACGCGACGTTGCCGTCTTCAGCGGAAACCGCGACCACACAGCGTAAAAAAGGGCCTGTGGAATGTGGCAGTAGTTTACTGATGGGCGGGCGGGTCTAATACAACACCAAAATAAAAAGAAGACTAAAGTGGAAGTTTAGAATGCGGATAGTACTTCAGTTTTTTTTAACAAAAAGAGTAGAAAATATGTAAATCGTCGTCAAAATGTAGCAATCGTCTTTAGTTCAGTACTTACTTAATATTTATTTTAATGTTAATAAAATGCTCTGTGCGATTTAGAAAAGATTTCCTTCCTTCAATGCTTTAAGTAATTTAAACTCGATATTATTGTTCCGATAAATACTCCTCAACATTAATTATAATACCAGCAGACATGACAGACATGTTGGTTGTTATGTCCAGCGGACAGCAGACTGATATCATGTGCAAAGTTCACGTCGACGCAAAAAGCAAATGAAATTCAGCATTGTGCCTTAAGAGAGCGGCGAGAGGCGGCGCCCGGCCGGGAGAGCAAGCGTGGGGAAGGGGACGGGGCCGTGTTCTCATGCCTATGGGTGGTCGGCGCTCGGCTTTCGAATTCCAATGCCTCGCCTGTAGCGCCTACGCGCTAGACTGCTATCTATTTAGCTACACACGTCTACGTAATTTCAGTACAGTTGTATCTAAGCGATTTGTCTTTAAATAATTTAAAGAGCTTGCAAGTTTTGAAGTCCCTACCTACTTATTTCTACATGCGAGTAACCTAAACATGAATCAGTCTGCAAATAGGATTGTATGAATGAATTTAATGCTTGTTGCTTTAACGTAGTTTATACAAACCATGGCTTCTCTCATCATAAAAGTAGGAAAAATAAACTAAAAGATAGCCCGGAATTGGTGTCAGCGGAAGAGAACATCCGCCAGATGGGGCACATACATATCAAAGAGCACGGCATTGAATGTAAAATATACGAGGAAAAAAAGGTTCCTGCTAGAAATAACTAAGTAACACGAAAAAGTCCATTGCGAAGATGACAAACGGGCCGAAATTACTTTTAGCTTGTTAAAGGATCAATATTGATCCTTTGCGTGCGGTATTTCGTTATCTAACTGCCTATTTTATGTTATCTGTGACCTAACCGACGGTACCACGTTCATTTGGTACTTGTGTACACATACACATATACGACCTACTCCGCAACGGGTCTGCAGCGACGGCATCGGCATTCCGAAATTAAACTTTCCCGAAAATCGCTATCGAAAACACAACTGAAATTATCAACAAATTTATTTGCTGCTGTAAAATTGTTGGTGTTTTGATGTTTATAGCCGAATTCAAAATATACTCAAGAGGCAGAACGAAGTTTATAGTGGTCGGATTTTCATGGGACTTTTTTCTTGACTTCTTATAGGTGTGAACCGTGTGAAGAAGAAAGTAAGTTCATAATTGGTCTGTTTATTTGTTAATTGTCGTCGATGAAATGTATAATTTTTCGTTTATTTTTTTCTTAAGTTTTTGCTTTGTTTTTCAGGATAATATTTGTTGACCGTGATAAAAAAATTGGAGAAATATGGCCATTTTTAACTTTTCCATAGACGATTTCCTGATAATTGTGAATATCAAATACCAAAAACAAAATAAATCTTAGTATAAAAATTTGGTAGGTATTTTAATTCCATCAAATCAACAACAATGAACAAATGAACTACCCAAATTGGCATTTAAAGGATGCGCACAGGTCACACTGTTAGGCCACAATATAAATTCGCCGAACTTTAACTTATATAAAATTTAAAAAAAAACAATTCCAATGGATTTTTTTTATTTTTAAGTACTTCTAGAAACTTAAAAAAGTCCCACAAAAATCCGACTAGTTTATTTAACAGCGTGTCATGAGTGAGCAACTTCTCTAAAACAAATGTTGGTGTTGTTTTAGTAGTTAACAGGGTCGAATCTCTTCTGCATAAGGCTTCTACAGCTAATCCCAGCTGAGCGCCGAACGACTGGCAAACAACTCATGCAACGGCATGATAATTTTGCCAAAAATTGCTATCACCGGATCTGGTAAATGTTTAGTGACGCCGGATCCGCCAGATCTAAGTATGCTATTCCAAGTCATTTAATACAATTTATCATTCTCAGCAGTCAAAACAAAATAATTTCCATCAGTTAATTATCACATTATTTATTTGTCGAAATTAATTTTGATCATAAAAGTTTACACTTAATTTGTTTGTCTACATATTAACCATGGCACATAATAAATAAATTGAGTCAGCCGAGTGATAAATAAATACATTTAATTATCGAGACTGCTAACAGATGGCGCTACTAGTCAGTTGAGTTACAACAAAACTGTTTTCTGGATACCACAAAACCAATATGAGGAAAAACAAATGTATAGGAAAACTTATGGGAATACTATTGGGTTTTGCCTAATAATGATATATATGAGCAAAAATTTTTCATTACAAATAATGATGGCATTATTACTACATTATAAGGATCAATATTGGCTACACCAATTAGATACTCACAACTGTAGGAATACCTTCCTGTTCTGCAATTAGGCGCCATCGGCTAGACTATAATCCAAATGACAAGGCCACACAAACACTACTTTCGACAATACGTTTGTCTTGTTTGAACAGACAAAAGTAAGTAATAGATAAAACTGGATAAACTGATATATATATAGCAGCTGCTAATGTACTACAGTATTTGAGTGCTTTATCTGATCAGATAAAGTATTATCAAAGCTTGCTAAGGACCACTTATTCTTCTTTATTGTGTGGTTCAACTGGTCCATGCCTAACCTGGTGTCAAGAGTTTTTGTCGCTTATGGGCCACCGCCTTGGGGTTTCAAGACGTCAAGAAATATCTCTCAGGCATGCTGGTTTCCTCACAAAATTACCCTCCTACTTATTGAAAACCTTCCACTCGGTAAATCAATAAAAACATTGTCACTTAATATTAGCTTACCCTTGTGTTGTATAGATGGCGTTAGTATAGCTATAGTCAAGCAATTGCTTATCAATATGGTAAAGTGTTAATAACATACAATAATTCGTTTTACTAGATTCACTCGTAGGCATTGCATAATGAAATAAAATCGAAACTATCTTCTAGACCAAGATCATTTTTACATTACAAGGCATCAATATTTAATTTTACTGCAACAAAGGATTTATTAAGGAGTTATTAATTTACTTACTTGCTGTTGATAGTCTCAATAATAGCATTCAAGGTAGGTAAGAATATTGACTGTTAGCACTAAATAAAAGATTTGGAACGAATGAATTTCTGTCAGCTGATATTGTTTATTTTGACAATATTTGGTATGGGTCAGGGTGTAATAAAAATCCTTTGACTTGAATAGAGAGAAAAAAAGAGAACTGTTACTAATCCTTTTTATTGAATCCTCTTTACGGTTATAATTCATTCTTAGTAATATTGTATAACATTCCACTATTACAATTTTATACTTTGCTAATCGCCCTGTAACAATAACCATTAAAATGTAAAACCCAAAGTAGGTACTACAAATCTAGTGACGAGGATAAAGTGACGTCGCCCTCGTTCCAAATCCAACAACATATGGTCATGAAAAGGTTATGTAAAGGAAAACGCTTTTACCTTTGGTAATATCCATTTGTAATCCAGATTTTTTTGTGTTCAAACAAGGTAAGGAACACGACCACATCAAATTGATTGTTTTTAACTAGTTCCTTCAAATAGTTCTCACTCTCACTAAACTTGTCAAACGTAACACGGATTGACAACAAAATACACAACTATCCGACATGAGTCCGAAACTCGCGACTAACCGCGTCGTCACAGCGGTCCACGATCGAACGCTGGGACCTAGTAGTAAGAAAATAATGCGTAACGTTCGGAGCTCGGACTTAAACTAACTATTCATCGCACTCGCACACGCTGACACGCTCGCTGTTGTGCGGCTCGCTAGCAGCCAGTCAGTTGCCAACGAACGAACCGGAGTAATCAGTGTTGCCAGAAATAACATTATGATTGTTTTCGTATTTGTACGTCCAGAATTGTTAATTTTACAATAGTAAATTTTTTAAGCACAATCACTATTATAATACATTAATGAAAACTAAGATCTCCGCAATATTCTTGCACATAGAAAATTACGTGCATTCAATGGAATGCACGTAATTTTCTATCCGCGTTTTTTATCTGTCCGCGTGTTGCCGACCGCTGATCTAATGAGATCAGCGGTCGGCAACACGCGGCCCGTTATTGTTTTGTAAATAAGTTGTAATTATCAAAATAAATGCATAAACGAACTGCAATCGACCGTAGTGTGGATCTAGCCTTATGGTAACACTAGTCGACATTTTTCCATTGAAATTTCGGAAGGGAATTACTCCACTGTTTGACACTGTAGGTACATCAAAAGTTATACAACATGATATCGTTTTGTCTCATTATTAACTTTTGTCTGTGCGGAAACAGAATAGTAAAATTAAAAGCAGCAAAATTATCGTGCATCTCACTGAACTAAATGTGTCAGGCACGCGATGCCAGGTGAAAGCGTGCTTTTTGGCCACGCCCACCAGTGAGTTCGAACCCGTGACTAGTGCAACCTCGCTTTTCATTTTTTCTATGGGATATGACCTTATATGAGTAATTTATCAACTCGTCCTACATGCCCACGGCCCATTTGGGACGAGTACGTAGGTATAGTTAATATCACAAGTGCGGCCCGCCTTTAGTTTATTTTGCCACCTTGAGGTCCTTGCCTGCCAAAAGGTTGCCGACCGCTGCATTAGATAATTCTTATTTATTTAGCACACTGACTATTAACATTTAAAACAATTCATTGAAAACAATATTTATTACAAAATTGGTTTTTAAAACAGTGCAACATTACGTTGCAACAGTCTAGAGTTTGGATTGCTTTGCCAGCCAATTCCCCGTCTAAGTAGTGGGAATCTTACATGTAGGTACCTGGTACCTACACTACCTACCTTAGTTCGATCCTATTATAAACATTTGATTTTCCCCCTATTCTAATATAGACATATACTTATTCAAAAAGAAATGAAGAAACTTATTAACATTCCATATTTTCAGCCGTACAGCTGTGGATACCTTTGACATCTATCAAACAAGTGGAATTATAAATACTTACCTACTTAAGTATTTTTTTTTTAAATCGAACATTTATACATAATAAGTTTATTTTACGTTTAAAAGTGAACGCATACTTATCCGCGCCGAAAAAACCGACTGCGCCGAAAGAAACATTTTCTCATCCGTATTACGTTACCTATCTATTCGTCCGATTCGACGCGGCTAAGTGTGCAAGGTTACCTAAGATTCCATAGAAGTAATTATAAAATTCGATTCGTTCGGCTCCTTCGCTTCCTTCGGCTCTGATAAGTGTGCGTTCACCTTTAGAAACCCATTTTTTTACCAAAAAACGCTTGAAACAGTCATGGCGTCTCGCCGTGGTAAACAATCGACCAAATAAACACCACACATTCGTCTGCGTGACATTTATTACTATAAAGCCGTATACCCAACCCATACCCACCGCTCCGCACTGAGAGGCTACGCACGTGTGTTAAGACTGTTAAGCTTCGCTTTGCAAGAACAAACCACGGACACGCTATGCATAAATGGGGTGGACAACTGGTGGAACTAATGGCGCTAGCAGCGCATGAACCAAACATCGTCATTGGTTGAAAATCTGTCAATGTCATTTTATATTTTAAAATAGATTGACCTCATTGGTCAGATTGGGTCTAAGCTATGGACGCGCCATCTACAATCAGCTTTAACCAGCCTTCCCCATTGACGTCATTAGTACATGCGTGGCTTGCTCGAATAAGGCGTTCACATAGCATATAGCTCAACGCTGTCAACGCCATGCACACTGTGCATGCGGTACACGCTATACACGTAAAGTCTTGGTAAAAAAACGTGTATAGCCTCTCCGGGCGCCGCGTGGGCCACACACGTGTACTGCAGTGGAATCGTAGACCCACGTTGACAAACAAATGAATCCACTCCACGCAGCTAAAATGCGCCGCGTGCCCGTGCACAGCGTGCACCGCGGTGGGCCTTTATTGCTGTTGGCTTTGCTAAATCCTGATTCCATAGCGAAATAACTAATGGAAGTAAAGCTGCTCTCTTTTAAGCAAATGTCAACCACATGTCAAATGACAATGGCTTCAGGGCTACCAGCTCCCAGAAATATTTACCCATAGTTAAAGTTCGCCACAGTAACTTGGAAATTCCCCTAAAAAATAAGTATATAAAACACATTGTTTTTTATCATTCTTCATAGTCTACCAAATATTTAATACCTACCTACCTATTTGAATTTAAAATAAAAGCCTCTAAATAAATCTCAACTCACTTGTTGACCTCCCAAGCCATAATACACACATCAACACGGTCTAGGGATATTTCATACTCAATTAAATAACTCGAAAAGTACTGGCCGCATTGGAATCTTTTATACACCGATTTGTTTGTAATTTATCTCAGACTAATTCCAAATTCAAATTTTTGAAAATTCTTTTGTTTCGGTGGCATAAAAATGTCTTGATCTATAGGAGAGGGAATTTTCATTTGTGCGAAATTTAGAAAACAATACGAATTACGTTTAGTTTCAGTTTTTTTTCGTTTTTAAACGAAAGATAAAGTTAAAATTGAGGTATTGTAGCCATGCAACGCCGACATTTGACGAGGGCGGAGATGTTACGAGCTGTGGGAATGCTGGAAGCTGGATCTGTTCAGCGTAATGTTGCTGAGGCCATAGGGACCCATCAAAATGTAATTTCAAGATTGTGGACACGCTATCGTGCCACAGGTGAAGTAGCGGAGAGACACCGGGGGCCAAGTCGCATCACTACCCCCAGACAAGACCGATTTTTGCAAATTACTGCGCGAGCACAACCAAATGCAACGGCGACTCAATTGGTCCAAAGGCTGCGAGTGGAACACCAAGTGCTTGTGAGTGACCAAACTGTAAGAAGGCGACTGCATGAAAGCAATCTACGCTCTCGTAGACCACTCCGGGTCCCACCTTTACGGAGAGGCAATCGTGGACGACGATTAGAATGGGTTCGGAACCACGTGGACTGGGGCCGTGACCAATGGTCCAATGTGCTGTTCACGGATGAATCCAGGTTCGGCTTCCATCCAGATTCACGAAGGACGCGTGTTTGGCGAGTTCCTGGACGATGGAGCCGTCTCCAGAACCCTCAGGAAGTTCACCCATACCAAGGAGGAACAATTATGGTTTGGGCAGGAATTCGTCTTGAAGGACGGACGGATCTCGTTTGGGTGCGGGGCAATATGACGGCAGAACGATACGTCCAACAGGTGCTGGGGCCCGTAATCTTGCCCCACAGAACACAAATGGGGCAAGATTTCCTGCTCATGCACGGCAATGCCCGGGCACACACGGCGAGAACGGTAGCAGCTTGGTTACATACACATAATGTTAGGGCCTTAGACTGGCCTGCTCAATCGCCAGATCTAAATCCCATTGAGCATGCGTGGGATATGCTGCAAAGAAGAGCTCTGAAGGAAGTTCCTGAAAATCTGGCTACAGAAGATCAACTTTTTGCGCACCTCAGAAGGACATGGGACAATATTCCGCAGCAAGACATTGACAACCTTGTTCTGAGCATGCCGAATCGTTGCCGATGTGTTATGAACATCATGGGCGCTTTCTCAGACTACTAACTTCAAGTTTATAAACACAAATTAAATGATTTTTCTATTTTTTTCAGTTTTTACTCACAAATTAAAAGTTCATTCATATACGGTTTCCGTCTATGCTTCATTTTTTTTCCATAAAATCCTGAAATTTTAATCTATAGGTACCTTAACCATTATTAAAAAATGGTAGAATATTAAATAACGTATCTTTTAAATATATACATGTCATGTAAATAATTAACACATTGATAGTATTTCGCTTTTTTAAAAATATCCCTAGACCGTGTTGATGTGTGTATATAAACTGTGTCCCAAGTTTGGGGGGAAACTACAAAGTTGAGACTCGAGATAAATCTTTGAATGGCGTTTGCCAGTCACGTGACTGAATTCCTAATTCTGCCAAATTGATTTCTTAAAAGCTTTAGGTTTTCGATAAAATAATGTAGGTAATTTTTGTTATCTCACTACCATGATGATTTAGAAACTACACTCCATTTATTTGTAGTGGACACAAGCCATTGAAGCTAACTACCACAAACATGGTCATGTTCCAACCAACCCGCGAAATTCAAATTTTCTTACGTTTTTTGAATTTGCAGGCCAGTGCTAGGTTGTATGTTGATTAAAATATTGCTCGCGACTGTAAGACGTATGTAGTTATAGAATTATAATCATCAAAATCATCAATACAGCCCTCCAAGCTCATAAAGGTGCAGGAATTACTTTTTCAAGGTCAAAGTCATTCCTGCACCTTTATGAACTTGGAGGGTTGTATTGATTATAATTCCTGCGGGCTACCCTGGAGCATCCACCTTAATATTAACGTCCCATCAGTACGGCAGGTGACGTCACCTTAAAATATCCAATCGGATTGCAGTTGTCACCGCGTGCCTACCGGTTGAACTCGATCCGAACACAAACAAAACGGAATTTAGAGGAGGTTATCTGTGGTGCTTTCCCTATCCTATTTTCTAAAAAAAATAAAATATTTAAAAAAAATAAACGGGATTATGAGACATTACAGAGATTTATTAGGACTTAGAGACATGCGACTCGATTGATGCAAGGCAAATTCTTAATATTATGTATTTATTCAGTTATACCTACCACCCGTCCTTCTAAAAATAATTTGAGCATCCAGCATTACATAAACATAGTTGGAAAAAATATGTACCTACCTACTTAGATTGTTAAAAATAAAACAATTAAAAGTTATGAACTAGGTAGCTACCTGTACGGTCGAACCAGCTATTTGGTTTACTGTTTAACGCACAAATTACCTACGTTGTAAAATGTAAACCAAATAGCTTGTTCGACCGTACGTGGCCAGAATTCTCTTTGCAGAACAGGGGGACTAAACCATTAGGCTATAGAAGGAATAATTAAACTTCTTACCTGGCACTGAAGCACTAGGAGATTTATTTTCTACATCTTTCCTTGGTATGTTTTCCTCCATTCCCTGAGATGCAAAATAATTATATTTTTTAGTTTCACTTCACTTTACACTAAGTATTTACACTATTTAAACCACCACCATTTTAGATTCGTTTTGCTTATACGAATTACCTATTTAGCGATAATTATCAAAAAATCTGACGTTCTGAATAATGTTTGATCGGGAAACTTTTAACACCAGAGATAATAAAAACAAATCACAAATCGATGGTCTCCAAGGAGGTTATTTACCTACCTGTAAACTGTGCCTGTAAACGAACAGTTGTCAACTAGTGGGCACAGCAGCAGCTGGCGGTGGCGCTTCAATGCTACATAAACTAAAGGCTCGGTCACACACAGCGAATACTCGCTGCGATTAGGCACTCGCAGCGATAACTTGATGTGTGTCACACAGGGTACTCGCTGCGAGTAGCTATTCCGCTCAGCACGCCGCCGCGAGCCGCTCCAGACCATAAATGCCCGTGCTTAGGTCGTACCGTCGCGCATGGGTCGTCGCTGCATAGATCTGTGTGTGTATGTACGATGAGGTCGATGAGTAAACCAAGATCCTCTAAAATGGGGAAATTACGAAGAACTCGCTGTGTGACAGGCAGGCAACGAATGGTCCCTGGGCCGGCAGTCTCGACAGGTGACAGAGATAACGACAACATCGCTTACTTTCGATTGCTAATTAGGCACTTACGTATAAATTCGGTTGCACAAATGATGCTTGCGAGTAAAGCAAGTCTCTACATCCAAGATGCGTTTCTCGCAAGCATCATTATTGCAACCGAATTTATTCGTTAGTAATTAGCTATCGAAAGTTAGCGATTTTGTCGTTATCTCTGTCGAGACTGCCTGCCTTGGCTACGAGTATGATACGCAGCGAGTATTCGCCGTGTGTGACCGAGGCTTAAGCCGAGATATGACGATAGTGCCTACCTACGTAATCAGACTTATCAAAACATGAAAGATAGCTCAAGTGTATTGCATAGCATTGTTTTAAACCTTGGCTCATCTCCGGTGCAGTGTGCATTTGTGCAATCTTAATTGTAGGTAATTAAGTCGTAGTAGGATTTTTTAGGACGCATACTCCTTCCTAAATTACCCAATTTAGCAGCCAATGCTTCTATCTAAACCACAGAATAAATAATAATACCTACTTATACCTTGTATTGACATTATCTTAAATCAAAATGTTCGAAGAATGTAACATTGTGTAATTTGAGAAACGTCATAGGTAACTATCGGTAAACGTATGTAGCGTACCTAGTATCTAACAGGTGTCATCATTAATACAAGTAGATACTTGCCGCGAACATTATAAAAGCGGACTTTATTCTACCAATTTTTTTATCGGGATTGTTTGTAGTAGGGACAGTAAGTTGTTAGTTTAATCTGGGCAGATGTTAACCCACCATATTAATATTGCATCGTGAAGGTAGGTAGTACAAAAAGCTGGTAATATTTGACGTTGGCAGGTGCGCGCGCAGCTTGCGAAGGAGCGGGCGGCATCAGCTACGCCAGCTGCCGCCCCACGTGCTCCACAGCTGTCGCCCTCATCCCTTGCTCCCCACCTCCACCCCACCCCCATTCATTTCTGAAATTAGCTAAAAAAAATCGACCCATATTACTTATTCAACAAGCCACAACATCGAAAGCGAAACATCCCGTTCTTTGTTGATAGATAGTGCATAGTGCATGGTAGGTAGGAGGAATAACATGGGGCGTCTCGCCTCTATTTGTAAGTTCTTATTTTAGCAGTCAGCTTCTTTGTAAATATTCAGAATTAATTATAATTATAGGTACCCACCTAAAATCAATTGCGTCCATTTCGTCAATTGGGATAAATTACCACTTATAGCCAGTCAGCCATTAACAAATTTTCGTGAAAAACCAATACCTACCTACCTATGTAAATTCACGTTCGTTAGAGGATAGGGCAAAGCTCACTAGAGGTCTGTCTGGCTGCGGCAATGCACCACAGACGCATGTTAGTAATAATAAATGCATATTTTAATGAATGAACCCGGCTCGACGAGAGTGTTCCTACAGCGTTCACTTCGTGACTTAACAATGACCAAAGAGTAGAGGTTTACAGATATTAAGATTGTCACGTTGTTGTTTTAGTGCCCGACAAAGAGATTTAAAAAGACTTATACAGTATATATTTGAATGTCTTTGGTGCCCGAAGACAAAAACTTCAATAAAACGTGTGAGTCAAAACATTGTGATGGGGAAAGGTAAGAAAATATCATTGTTATTGCAAGGTATTTTTGCCCGACTAGAATTCTGCAAAGAAAAGTTTTGTTATCAAATTAGGAATTATCTTGGCCAGCTAGAGATAGGCCTAAATTCCTCCTACACTGATGTCGGTCGCGTACGTCGGTTGGCCGCGTAGGTACGTCAGCCAGAAATACAGTAACTAGCAACGTACGCGCCGTTGACGTCAGCTTGGCAGCATGGTGCTATATGGAACACATTGTATACTTGTACGCGTCGCTTGTATCGATTGAAAACGGGTGCCACGAAGTGGTAATTTGAGTTTAGGAAAAAGAAAAAAGTCAGCAGGAGCCATATCTGGTGAATATGGTGGTTGCTGGATGGTATTTGTTGAGTGTTTGGTCAAAAATTCGTTCACAATGATAGCCTTGTGCGAAGGCGCATTGTCGTGGTGCAAAATCCAAGAATTTTCTTTCCACAAATCTGGCCTTTTTCGTCGAATTTGCTCTCTTAAACGCCGCATAACGCTCAAATAATATTCTTTATTTACCGTTAGACCTTCCGGTAAGAATTCAGAGTGCACAACACCGCGATAGTCAAAGAAAACAGTCAACATGACTTTGACTTTTGATCGACTTTGGCGTGGTTTTTTCGGTTTCGGTTCAGTTGGAAGGCGCCACTCCGAAGCTTGTTGACTAGTTTGCATGTCAAACTCGTAAACCCACGTCTCGTCACCAGTAACAATGCGTTTCATGAATGTTGGGTCCGAACTGACTCGTTCTAGCATGTCCTCAGCGACTTTCATGCGATTGAGTTTTTGGAGAAAATTCAGATCTTTTGGGACTAGCCGAGCAGCAACATGTTTCATACCCAAATGATTAGTTAAAATGGTACGGATCGACTCGTGAGATACAGAAAGTTCGGCGGCTATCTCTCTCAGAGTTGAATGGGGATTTTCAGTCACTATTTTCTTCACTTTTGCGATGTTAACTTCAGTTGCAGACGTTGACGGCCTACCAGAGCGAGGCAAATCTTCCATCACATCTCGACCGCTTTTGAACGCTTTGAACCACTCATAAGCACACATATCTGTAAATAAAAGCGACCTCACCATAATATCTCAAAACATACGGAGTATTTACTGTAATTTTGACAATTTTCTGATCACTTTATCTACCCTTAAATTTGAACCCGACATTATAATCCTAACGGAATGTAGATTGCATGCTAATAAAGCAATTCCGCAATTATACAACTATCACTCGTATATGACGACTCGTCAGTTGAACCAGAATGACGGCGTAGTTGTATATGTTAAGGGCTCTTTAAACCCTAAAGTTGAGGAAATTCAGTTGGTTCAAGCATCCTGTCTACGATTAGACATATTGGGTAATATTGTTTATTGTGTCTACCGATCTCCCTCCAACTCAAATACCGACAACTTCATTGACTCCCTCAGCACACAGTTAAGCACATTAACATCTCGCAAAAACATTATAATAGCTGGTGACATAAATATTAACCTCAAACATAAAGAGACGGAGTCATCCCAGGAGCACAAGAGTAGAGTTAACTACCTAAATATGTTATCGTTTTTCGGTATACTTCCTGGGCACACTTTGCACACGAGGGAACAAAGCTGTCTTGACCATTTCATGCTTAAAATAAACAAAAAGTTCTCGGCATCTATAGCTATCCTGCACACCTCGGTGACTGATCACTATGCAACATTTATCTCTGTAACGAAATTAAAAAATATTCAAATAGTAAATAGAATTTCCACTACACTAAATTATGAACAAGCTTTAAAAGATTTACAGGAAAGGAATATATCAGACTTGTTATTTTGTAATGATCCAAATTTATTAATCAATAGTTTAATTAATATGCTAACCAACGTTGTAAGTGAAAACACTAATATAAGAAATATCCCAAGCAATAAACGTATTATAAAGCCGTGGATTACCTCGGGCATCCTTCGCTGTATCAAAAACCGAAATAAATTGCAAAAACAAAATCGCAATGACCCTCATAACGATATTCTAAAAATAACTTATACTAGGTACAGGAACCACTGCAACAATCTAATAAAAAAATTGAAAAGAAAATATGAAAGAAATTTACTTGCACAATCAGTATCCAACAACAAATTACTCTGGAAAAATATAAAAACCATCACATTCTCAAACAGATTAAAAAGTCAAAACGTAGAATTATTAAACATAAAAACAACCCCCATAGAGTCAATAAACTATGTTAATGCTTATTTTGCTAATATTGGAAAACAACTTGCGCAAAAAATTAATCCTGAAATAAATAATATCCTTAATAACCAAACGAATGCATTAGGATCACAACTTAATACTTTCGTACTATTAGATACGGATGATTCTGAAGTAGATGGTATTCTGATGAATCTGAAATCTGACAGCGCCCCTGGCTGGGATAATGTATCAACTAAATTCTTAAAATACATAAGAAAGGAAGCTGTCCCCATTATAACTCACCTGACTAATCTCTGTTTTCAAAAGGGTGTCTTCCCTGCTCCACTAAAACAGTCCGTTATAACCCCAGTTTACAAGGGTGGGGACAGTGACGATGTCAGCAACTACAGGCCTATATCCGTTTTACCGTCCATATCGAAAGTAATTGAAAAAATTATAAATATTAGATTAACTAATTATTTCGAAAAATTCAATATTTTATCTAAATCACAGTTTGGATTTAGGCAAGGTGTATGTACTGAAGATGCAGTAACTGCGCTAAGTTCTCTTGTAGCTGAGCACCTTGACAAAGGAAACAGATGCCTGTCTGTTTTCTTAGACCTGAAAAAAGCATTCGACACCGTCTCTGTCCCAATCCTTGTGAACAAGCTGGAAAAAGCCGGAATAAGAGGGAAGGCACTCAGTTTACTCAAAAACTACCTCTCCAATAGGAAACAAAGAGTACAAATAGGGCAGTACTCCAGTGACGAGGTGGATGTGTCATACGGCGTCCCACAGGGTAGTGTTTTAGGGCCTACCCTCTTTCTCCTGTACATTAACGATCTCTGTAGTATGGAAATAGAAAATGCAAGAGTATTCTCGTACGCAGATGATACATCTATTGTGTTCTCTGGTTCATCCTGGCACGAAGTTAAACTAAGAGCAGAGGCAGGAATGGCTCGGGTAGCTGAATGGCTAAAAAGTAACTTACTTTCCCTAAACACTAATAAAACTAACTACATTTGCTTTAGTATCAGTAACCGAAAACAGCCTATTGACGAGTTAGATTTAAAGGTGCACATATGTGGAGACACGTCTACTGTAAACTGTAAGTGCCCATGTATTGAAAAGGTGTCTAAAACTAAATATCTTGGAGTTGTGGTAGATCAATCACTGTCTTGGTAACAACTTGAGCAGATTTCTGGGAGGATAAGGAAACTCAGTTGGATCTTTAAAACCCTCAGGCATATTGTTCCTACTAAAATAGAGAGCTCAAAGATCCGTCCCAGAAATCTCTTAAATGAAATATATGTGGCACTGGCCCAGTCTGTACTATTATATTGTATACCAATTTGGGGCGGTACAGCAAAAACAAAATTTATAAACATAGAACGAGCGCAGCGTGCATTAATAAAAATAATGTATTTTAAAAATAAAAGATTCTCCACCACAAGCTTATACCAAATAAGTAATTTACTCTCCGTAAGAAAACTGTACATAACCCAAACCATACTAAAAAAACATAAAACCCTACCATATAATGATAAAGAAAAATCTAAAAGAAGAAAAGATTTAGTTCTCCAAGTTCCCCAAAGTAAAACTAGATTTGCATGCAAACAATTTAATAAACGCTCTACTCAGCTGTATAACAAAATTAACAAACACGTTTATGTCTACAATAAAAGTTACCATGACTGCAAAAAAAGTTTAATAGACTGGATAAAACCACTTACCTATGAGGAAACCGAGGCACTCCTGGAACATGTTGGGTAGCCGAAATATACCACATATATCACTCACTTTTTAAAACTACACACCATACCACACCATCCAGCATACACACCACACAACACAACACCACACCACATAGCATACACACAACACAACACCACACCACACCACACCACACTACACCACACCACACCACACCACAACACAACACAAAACATACCACACACCTCACAACATTTCAAGTACCACATCGCGCGCCTCACCACATACCACACATAACACCGCACTACTTACCACACCACACTTTACATCACTTGCACTGACTGGGAATAAGTGTTACAAGTTTTTTGTCTTTACTTGTTACTGTTAATAATTTAAACTGCAACTTTTACTTATATAATTTTTAATTATCTTAAGATTAGTATGTATAAGCTAAATATAAATACAGAAAAATGTACTTACATTGCATATTTACCCTTAAGGTCACAGTATACTAATATCAACTCGTGTTAGTATAAGTGTACGACAATGATGTTGAAAGAGCGGAGCCTTCTAATACAGGCATTGTTCGCCTAAATGGGGGCTCCAAACACATTAACATGTAATGTAATATCTAATAAGTAAAATATAAAAAAAAAAAAAAAAAAAAAAAAAAAAAAGCACGAGTTTTTGATAAAGTCGATTCACCGTAAGCCTTCTGTAACATTTTCAGTGACTCCGAACACGAAATTCCATTGGCGATGCAAAATTTAAGACAAACTCTTTGTTCGATATTTTTGTCCATTATGAAATTCGCAATACACACTATACCTATATGATATTACTGAAACCAGCACTGTATTTAATATAAATAACAGATGCAACTCAAACTCCGCGCCAAAATGGAAAACAGTTGTGCCAATCTAACAACTACAAAAAAAACAAAAATTTGAATTTGGAACCATAAACAAATCATCCATTCCCGATACTTTTTTGACTGAATGTACCTAGGTATGTCTATTTCTTGTGTCATCTGCCTTAAATATCTGATTATCAAAGTAGGTACGAATTAAGATACTTATTCAGAATACAAAACCAATGATTCTGCAATTTTTTAAAACTCGTAATTTTATTCACTTTAGTTGCTAAGGACAAAATGTGCCGCTTCTGAAATGTTGTCTTTGCGTGCGGGCGGGCACAAGGCAAGGCGGTCCAATAGCGGCTCGCGGCGTGGTATGCGGCCTGCTTTTCCCAGAACTCTTCGCTCCGTGCACAGCCCGCGGGACGGGATCAGTTGCACGAAGTACCCAGCCAGCCCGCCGAACATAAGTATTGTGTGCTGGTATGAAACACTTGTATTTTGCCAACATTCTGAATTTCTCAATTAGTAGTATATTCTTCAGGTTTTAAACTTTTTGGAGTATATAGTTAAGGCGGAACAAAATGATTAGTAGGTACCTACCTACTTGGCAACACTGCCAGTTAGTTTCGGCTCAGCGCTTCAGATTCTTCGTACCTACTACCATGACCATGATGGTGATGATTCAAATAGACAAGACTCACACACAAGTTCTAATAGACATATTAGACAAGACATACAACTTGAATGAAACAATAAAATAAACGTAAGCTTCGGACCAACAAAGTAGGTACTAGGGATCCTAGGTAGACGCTACCCGCTCGCTACCTACCCACAGCGGCCACAGCACATAGATTTCTAATTTAGGTAAAGTAGTTAATGCTGTTAATAGGTTACATTAATTTATAGGAGTCGAACCTATTCAACCTTGAGAATTACATGGGGCTATTCAATTTTAAATGAGAAAAAGTTACGAAAACGTATCACAATTCACAATGGATGTCTTTACAATGCACTATTTTTTCCTATCCAAATCCGTTACATTCCATTCCATGCAGCCGCGGGTTGGGCACGAAGCTATCTCGTCGAGATTTCGTAATTCCAAGAAAGGCAGAGCCTTATAAATTATCTCAAAAGCGCCGACGCGGCCCTGCAGCCAGAATGCTTTTTTTACACCACAGGTAGGCTGGCGCTAAGAAGGCGAAGGAATTTATAGTACGTACTTTCCAATTTGATACTTGAACTCAAATTTAACGTATTTTACTTAGTTGAGCGGAATAATTAAACATTTAAAAAGTGGCTAACTTAATCAGCGAAAGATAAAGTTATTTATTAGTTAAAAAATAGTCAGTAAAAAGAAGATAGGTACAGACAACCACTTATACTATGCTTTTGATAAAAGCAACACATGGCATTGCCACATGCTATCAAGATTATAATTATTAGGTGCAAGATAAACGAAATATATGTAACAAAGTAAATACGAGCCATCTCAAATATCTAATGGAACTTGTAATTACCCATAAGAATCGCTACAGCCACTAAGTATCAAGATCCTTCCCACGGATCCGTAATGCACCTACTACATAATACCGTGTAAAAAATGTGCGTGGTACACGCTTGCAGCACGTTTCTTAGAAGATAGCAGTGTTGGAACAACCCAAGGCATTCTCGAGACCAGCCCTGAAGGTCGGCTCCAATAATAATAACAGCTATTGTCACATGGCGCCCAACATAAACTTTGTTCGTCCTACAATAAGGCCCCGGCCGCCTCCTTTAGAAAAAATAAATTTTATCGATCCCGTTTTGCATGGCAACAAACTTCTTTTTCGAATCGTAACCGGCTTCCTTTTTAACAAGCTCCGACTGAAATTATAATTAATTTAATGCCTTGTTAAATTTATCTGATGTTACTGAATATCTCATGAAAGTAAACGACTTCTGCCGGCCGGTGCTTGAAAGAAATTGGGATTGTTAATACCATAATGTTAACGGTTGTATTGGAGATGAAAGATAAAAAAATAGTTGTTCTGAGAAAATTACTTCAATGGGTTCTTAAAACATTGCCGCGGCCCTAAAGCATTTGCTAGACATTAATGCTAGAGTCGCGACTCGCTAGATCAACGAAACAATGATCTCTTTGTAGCAAGGCAAAGTAGTTTTTACAAGTATGGTGGTTAGGTTGGTAATCTATTGGGACAGCATTACGGATGGTGTGCTGTGGAATTTGGGGCACAGAGCTGACTCAACGATCTAGTCCCTTCCCCTATCGCGAAGGTAATCATAATGAAGTAAAACGGCACGGATGTTAACAGTTAGCTGCTTTCCGATTCTAGTAAAATTTAACTTAACGGTTTAATTAACTTCTCTGTCGAAGGAAGCTCATCATTCGTTTTCTGACCGCTCGTAAGACAAGATTCATTTACGTCCTTTTCAAGTAAAGACTAAAGTATATGAAGGTAGTGATGTATGGTGGTGTAGAATCAAGCTACCCGAAACTGACAATTTTTCCCAATCAACCTTAAACCTATGCTTTAGCAATAAAGTTAAAAATATATTTAAGAAATTTGACAGATTGTAGTAGCTTGACGTGCTGGCGATGGCGTTGATATCTAGTACTGGTTTCATCACAAAACTTCAGCCAACGCCTTCTTTGATCATGACTGGCCGAGTCGATTTGGCGATACGCTAAGCGCAAAAAACGCGTGAAGGAAGTTAGCCGCCAATTTGATCACTGCTCGATCAAGCATAATAATATTCTCTCTGGGTATGTTTCTGAATATTGTATGCCAATGATTACTGGTTTCGGTGTTAGACATAAATAAACCATCATGTATCAGAATCTAGTTAAGGAAGGTAAAAAGAAACAAGATTCGAGATGATGCGGCAAAATTGGTTCCTCATGATGAATCATTATGGTGCCCAAAGACGAATACGAGTACCTGACTACCCACTGAGGCAAGTTTGTTAGAATGATCCTGTACAGACCTACCTGTAAAGGAAAACACCGTGAGCGTGAGGAAACTAATGTTGATAATAAAGTCGAAGCATGAATAGATGGATCCAAACAGTGCCAAGAATTCAACAGTGACTGACATTCTTAACAAACGTTGTTTAGACCTTAAACGTGAAGAAAATTAAAAGTAGATAGAACATAAAACTAAATACTTACCACACAGCCCGTATACACATGTCCACCCGTCCTGGACATGATATAGGGTGTGTGGCCGACTTCGGCATATACCAAAGATCATTCGGTATCTGTACACTTCTAACAAAATGTAGCCAAATGAATCTAGAAATTTTTGGAAGCCTTCGTCTATGTCAGCATATCATTTTGTTGCTCGAAGATCCCACAGCTGTCCTCTCCAGATTGTCGGCTTGTCGGGATTGTCTATCGGGTTAAAGCGTCCTACGTTGCATGTCTGCATTTGCCAATCCAATATTTTCACCCGAAGACTAAACGACTCCTTAAATAGCAACTTGGTGAAAACATCAATACTGTTTACTAAAAGCATATGAACTTGCATGGACCATAATCAAAAACTTGGTGCACCGGGGCCCCGTTTCGGTTGCGTCTTTTTCTATGGAGAGGTAAACCCGACAAGAAACTCTATTCTTTTAAAATCCAGAATGTGCCACAGTGCAAATTCTGAATGCAAAAAATATAAATAGCGCAAGGTTGAGCTCTACAGCATCCGGTCGTTGTTGTTATGATGCTTCTCAAAATAGACTTTTAAATATGAATTCCCAGTTTCTGAATTTCTTGATAATCTAGCTAGATTCTGCAAACTAATTCCTTAGAACAAAAATAACTTTTAACTGAGTGCGTGACGTAGGAATTGAGGCCTAATGGAAGCGATTGACGTCGTCGCCAGAATACGCGATCTCATATTATGAATTTAGTGATGAACGAACGCGATCACTTAGGTCGCGTTAGGACTCGTATTCACGCGACCGGTTCGGGTGGCGATCGCTTTTTATTAGGACACGGCATAACCTCTTTGTTTTTGTGAATTCATAAACTAATTATTATCTAAATCAGAACTTCGTAAACATCCTAAACGTGTATTTATTTAAATTGTTCTTGAAAGGACCATTTCAAATCACCACACCAATTAGTGATGGAAAACATCTTGTTCATAGTAAACAGGAAGATATAGCCACATCTATGGATCCGCCATCTTAATTTGATAGGTAGGTATGTATCTACGAGTAGTTCTTACTTACCTACTAAGTTTTTTCCTCAATAGTCTTTAGAAAAACAAGTTTGAAAAAAAAACTACAATCGTGTTTTTAAGCTGTGTCTCCATGTATTAGATCCATTTCCATTTGGTAAACCTCTTATGTTATGGTTGGGATAGTTCCAAACTTGTATGATGTAATGACTCATATAAATAAAGCTTAACAAAGGTCTAGGGCCAAATTTAAGTCATATTCATCTTAAAAGGGGTACTTCCATGATTGCGTCATCGGCGTCGCTGCGTAGACTGATGTTTTGATGGAATTGCGTCATTAATTGCTTTAATACTTACTGAGAATTTCTGGTAAGTACTTGGTTATTTTCCTGTATCATGAAGTAAACAAGAATAGATTATTAATTATCTTTTGAGATATTTTTGACTTGGATGAGTAAGTAATGTCGCCAGTATTCAATAAATGTCCAAGTTTTAATCAATGCCATGATAGGGGTGTGTACTACTTATTTGTTTCTACAGTCGGCAGCACATCAAGTTACCACAAACTGTCAAATTTCTCCAAATTATTTTAAACCATAAAATGACGACGGTTAAGTTCAAAATATAATAAGATAATTTGACAGGATGCGCTGATGATTGTACCTACCTAACTGACTGGCAGTCAGTAGGTTCTGACAATTCTCACCAACTAAAACACCACAAAAGCCCGCATGAACCCGATGGACTGGTCTCATTTCTTTTGTTATTGTCTGTGCAAGTAATGTTGTTCTCTTTTGTTTATTACAAGCAACGACTTTCAACACTACATCATATAGCTATCAACAACAGTTACCCACTAATTAGAGAATAAGTATCATTTGTCTGTTGTGATAATAACTTAGTAATGTTTATTTGATTTATATGTAATTAGGTAAGTATATGTATATATTTATTAATCTATTTGAACCTTTGGACTTCGGATGATAGGACTTTGAATCAGCGGGGTGGGTAGGAACTATGTAACACGCTTTACACTGGTAAAGCGAACATAAAAACCTTTGGATTGTGATAGAAAGAGGCGTCCTTAGGTAGGGTTACCAGATGACAGGAATTTTCCTGACATGTCCGGAATTTTATGTCTGTCAGGGAAATAGGGAAAATTGAAAAGTGTCAGGAATTTTGAGAAAAGAGAAAAATATAAGAAATTATATTTTTATAAAATCAAACTAGGTATGAACTACCTACTAATAATCAAAGAACGAAATCTAATACTTGATAATCAGGCAATTTATTGATTAAGAGGACGCATTGGAAATTTTGGAGTCAATGATCTCAATTATATTCATTATATATTATATTATATTCATCTGATTCTCGTACTTGTCACTGCTGGATATAGCTTTCAGCAGGTGCTATCCATTCATCACAATTTGTATAATCACCCGCGAGTTTTTGAAAAAATACAGGTACCTACTTTTTGCCGAAATCAGGAAATTTATTGCTGAGGCAGGGATTTTGCCAGGAAAACTTATTTAAATGGATCCCCCTCCCTTAGGGTGCAGCGTGATGTGTGCACTGGGTGGGTAGGTACCCACCTACACAAGGTAGGTACCTACTTGTAAAAAAAAAGGAGGATTTTAATGTCTTTGTTCTATGTCAATAAGACAGCAGTTTAGTGTTCACAATGACTGTTTTTATTTATTTAATTATGAATGAACAGGCAGTAAGATAATGCATTATCATTGTGTTTAAATATGGCGTCACATTATATCCGTACCTATCTGTAAGTAGTTGTTTGGTGACCTCAGAGTGACCTTGTTGCTCAGTCTCTGTGACAATAATAGTTTTATTTCCCATGACACGTTATCTCCGCCGTAATAATATCATTCATGGATCTTTCCATTGAAATCCCTGAACGTAATTTAATTACCAACTTAATTGAAATCATCACGTGATAAATAGGTACATGTTGATTGTGTTTTTTACGAAATGATCACAGTTTCACAATCTGATAAAGGTAGTCTTGAATCTGATTCATACAAGTAAATAAACAAATTGATCAATCTACCTACTGGTTTAGATGTCATTTCAAGTTCGCATGTCATAAACCTGACCTGAGACAAGACAATATCCCAATCACAACAACGTTGCCTTTTAATTGGTTTTACTTTGTTTTTAATTTAAAATTTGTAATTGAGAAATATATATATGTACTTAAGTATTGCTTCTATTACCTAACAGATTCATCATTGTTTTTTGTTTATTTGTCAAACAATATTAAGTATTTCAGCTAACTGTAGGTATTTTAACTTGTGGTCCCAAAATACCCACCACTCAAAAATATTTAGGGGGAATCCGGGACCGCGGTCCCGGTCCCAAAGGCCCCCCGACCCAAGTAAACAGCTAACTTAACTAAGCTTAAGAAAAAAAACATGCAAGATGTCCTTAAACTACGCGGTCTCTCCGATATTTCCAGGTACCTATCATAATACTACATAGTTGTAGGTAGAGAATACATAAGCAGTGATTGTTTAGGAAAGAATAGCGCAACATTCCCATATAAGAAAAATGCAATTGTCTCTCCGCCTTTGTCATGCAAAACAAGATCAATAATATGCTTAGGCTTACCAAACAAATTCGCAGTACAGCCGCCAAGTTTGAGTGATGTAATATAAGAGCATAAAAAGCTATGATTTTTGTTTGACCCATGTATAGGTACTGTGTGTTTTTATATACGAGTCTACTGCGCAGTTTAGTGAGAAGCCACGACGCCAACGTTACTACACGCTTGACGCTGGAGGTCGACCGCCTGGCATTGCCAAATTTGAACAGATGACGTCACCCTCGAAAACAACTTCAACAGACCATGATTATCGCTAAACAGGCTCTCTGACGCGTGTTGAATAAGACCAAGTCAAACCGTTGTTCATCTCGAACGAGCAATGTATTTAGAACATGAGTACATCTTCAACAACACATCACGAACAATAATCATTAGAATGTAAGACGATGTAAAAACGGTCACGTCTTTTGCCACTCAACGGTCGATGTCTCCTTGGGAAAAATAAAGAGGTGCTCAAGTTACCCAGCTTCTTTAAGTAGACAGGCAATTAGTAGATATATCTGATTCCACCACACACTAGCCATGGACAAAGTATATTGTTACTGTATATTTGCATATCTTATTTATACAAATTAAGGCATTAACACGTGAGCAGTGAGCACACTTCAATACTGCGTCGTGTTGGAGCCATCGAGGCGTTGCTATTGTTGAGTTTCTCTAATCACGCCTCCATGCTCATATTGTTTGTATCCTCGTGATCTGAAAGTTAGAAGTATTAGTGTTAGAATAAGTATTGCAACAAACAAAGCATTATTCAAAGGACGTGAAGTCGATAGAAGTACTGATCTGGTACTGGCTAGCCAGAGTAGGTATCTTCCACTCATAATTATGAGGAAATAAATTGAGAAACGAAGATGAGGGAAAAAGATGAGGAAAGGTAAAGCTGTTCACATTAATACATTAGCTGTTCGCGTTAATAGGCAGTATGGTAAGTGCCAAAGTCGTCAGTCAAGTTTCAACACGTCTGGCTAATTAATTCAGAAGTTTTTGGGGACCTCGTCATTATTATTATTATAATTTCTTGTTTTGCAGGTGCAACACAAACGCTGCGACATTTCCAGTTTTCTCATGAAGAAAAAAACAAAATCGCAGCGAAACTGAGGGGATAGATAACAGAATCAAATTAATTATAAAACAGGAAGATAGCACGTCTGTTGTTTTAGAACAAGACCGAGACGATACACGCTGTCAGGCTCGCGACGTAGGATCCCATTTCACGTTGCGCCTTAGGTCTAGCACAATGAACATTGTTCACTGTATTCAAAGAAGAATGCCTTCACGCACATATTATGATACACCGCATTGTGCTCGCGAAAGGCACATGTTCAAGGAGCAGAGGGATATTTACACAACACCGCGATATGCGCATCTATGTGAAGTTAGGTACGTAGTCGTACGAATATGCCATCGCCTCTAAGCACAAGAAGTAGACTACAAACAGATATCAAACAATAGCATTCTAAGAAGCAATAGCTTTAGTGATAAAATTAAATTAGTTATGAAACTCACATCATGCAGCTATATTGGAGGTCTAAGAAGATGTTTTTAGTGAAAGAACTCACATCAAGCAGCTTAAGATATTGGAGGTCTAAGAAGATGTTTTTTAGTGAAAGAAGAGTAATTTCCTGTGGTCGAATAAAAGTGAGATAACGTATTTTCAGCGCATATAGAAGTAGAGTAGAATGTTACAAAAATAGCTGGAAACAACGCTGAAACACCCAAAAAAATGAAGAGTATTAGAAATAACAAATTACTTCTGGTATGGTAATATACACTAGTAAACGTAGTCATTTTTTCCAACTTTTGACTGTTGTCGTGGGTGCATAGATTTACGAGCATAAAAAATAAGAAAAAAATATGGAAGGTTAACAGTATTGCCTAGTAAGTATACTTTTGCAGACAGATCAGAACAAGAGGCTCTCCGATCACACTCTCAAGCTCATGAAGAAGCGGCGTGAGATGATCCTGCAGTCTTCAGACGAGGCGTTAAAATACCGGCAGCTCAATAGACGGATCTCTAAATCCTTGAAGAGCGACCTGCGCCGCTTTAATACCGAGCGTATTAAAGACGCGATTGAGCGGAATAAAGGCTCCAAGGTGTTTACAAGAGATCTGGCTATTGGGCAGAGCCAGCTCACGAAACTGAAGACCGACGATGGCAGGATCTTATCCGCCAAACCGGAGCTTCTGTGGGGAGATCGAGAGCTTCGATGTGCAGTTGTACACGCGTCAACCAGTAAACCCGTTGTAGATCTAGCAAACGACCCAAGAGATAGACTGACCCGAAACTTTATCGAAGACATCCCTTCGATAAAGTTTCGGGTCAGTCTAACTCTTGGGTTTCGGGACGTCAGCCTGTACGAGATTAGGATGGCTCTGAAACAGCTTAAAAACAACAAGGCACCGGGTGACGACGGAATTACGGCCGAACTCCTGAAGGCGAGTAGAAAACTGTTTTACTTAAGGCCCTTCAAGAGCTGTTTAATTCCGTCATACTCGAGGGGAGGGGAAAACGCCACATGCATGGTGCAGGTCGAAGTTCGATCGAGACCTGGGCTGTACTGCAGTCTCTCCAACGGTGCCAAATCGACTACCGGTACATCGAGGTGTTGAAGTGTTTGTACAAAAACGCCACCATGTCAGTCCGACTTCAGGACCAAGCCTCGGAACCTATCCTCCTGCATTGAGGTGTGAGACAGGGAGACGTCATATCTCCGAAACTGTTCACCGCTGCACTGGAGGATGTCTTCAAGGTTCTGAACTGGAGAGGGCTAGGCATCAACGTCTACACCTTCAGTTTGCCGACGATATAGTGGTCATGGCTGAGAGCCTGAGACCATGGAGAATCTCAGTACAATGCTCGATGACCTGAGTAAAGCCTCCGAAAGAGTGGGTCTTAAAATGAACGTGGAAAAAACCAAGGTCATGTTGAATGCCCATATTGTAACACCCACTCCTATCAAGATCGGAGACACTACACTCAAAGTAAGTAAGTTGTAGATGATTATGTGTACCTGGGTCAAACGGTCCAGGTCGTTAGGTAGGTCTAACTTCGAGAAACTGGTCAATCGTCGAATCCGACTCGGCTGGGCAGCGTTCGGGAAGTTGCGCGGTAAATTCTCGTCCAACTTACCGCAGTGTCTCAAGACGAAAATCTATGACCAGTGTGTGTTGCCAGTGATTACATCATACAGGACCGAAACGTGGTCGCTCACAATGGGCCTTATCAGAAGGCTTAAAGTCACCCAAAGGGCAATGGAGAGGGCTATGCTCTGAGTTTCATTGCGTGAGCGGCTCAGAAATGAAGACATCCGCAAGAGAATAGGGTTACCGACGTAGCCCGAAGAATTGTCAACTTAAGTGGCAGTAGGCAGGGCACATTGCTCGCAGAACGGATGGCCGATGGGGCCGAAAAGTTCTGGAGTGGCGACCGCGAACCGGAAGATGTTGCGTTGGAAGACCTCCCACTAGGTGGACCGATGACCTGGTGAAGGTTGCGGGAATCTGCTGGATGCGAGTCGCACGGGACCGGTCAATGTGGCGACACTTGGGAGGCCTATGTCCAGCAGTGGACGTCTTTCGGCTGAAATGATGATGATACTTTTGCAGGCTGGCAACCTCATTAGCTAACGTAACTGAAACCAAAATGGTGTCGGGAAAGAAAATCCGTAGCTTAACTACCAATCAGCCTTAATAGCTGAGAAAATATCCGAGATGTATACGTAGTACGTACTTATCCGTAGATTGCTCACGCCAGCTTTCTATTTGAACGAACTGACTAGCTGTCTGTTTGGTGGTAGCTTTCGCAAGTCGGTGCGTCGCCACTCGACACCGAACCGCGCCGCGTTGCGGATAGAAAGCGCCGCGACCTCACTTTCACTGTGCTAGCAAAACCAGAGAATGAATAACATTCGTCATCCTGCATGGCACACCTTCCTGGATTGAGGTTGAGTTCATTTAACTTTTTTATCTGAAGCTTATTATGTACCGGAATATTCAGATTTCGATGCTGTTATTCAACTGATAAGTCATCAAGTAGGAAAGAATCGTAGACCACACTGGTTTCTCCGAACGACTTCTTCAAGATATTAAAAAGGTACCGAATAAAAACATGGTCAGACTTCGCAACCAGTGTTTTGACAAAGTGTGGCTGTGATTTCCTACTAATTGATTTTTTCATATTCTCATTGAACCAATGTGGCTGATAAAACATAATTTCTCATAACATGGCGTTCTGAAAGATAAGAGCAGTGGCCCCGACGTGACAAGACATTGTAAACTTGTGTCATTACTGGGAAATTATTATAACTGTATAACAAACGAACGTGATGATCAAAGAGGATGTCACTTATCCAACTCGTTGAGTCAATATACTTCGTGTCAATTGATTTCCAATAACAGTTTACAATTGAGACAGACGATGCATGCGGGGCCCGCTCAATTGTTTAATCAACAATCGACTGCAGCAATTTGTGACGCCATTATGAGTTTTTAAAATAAATGCCCTGAGAAACGTAAACCTCCATGAACACAGGGTCGCGGCGGGAGGTCTCAAACTCGACGGGCAAACAGGAAAACTTCGCACGAATACACACCTTGTGAACATTCGCACTCTACGAAAATTTACAGTCCTTGACGTACCAGTCAAAATATAAACTCTTGGAATCCCGAAGTTAAATATTTGTTCGCAATAACCGTAACCAATAAGATTACCACGGTTTCGACACAAAAGATTGTTATAGTTGCAGCACGGTCCGCAGCCTGCGAGTTCTCTGACCAATGACCAGTAGCGAACATTATATCTGTGGGTACATCAACTTTATCTTTGATTGCTTTAGTACATAGAAATTATTGATAATCTTGTGCGAAAAAGCTTTGGTAAAGTACTTAGATACAACTTGTATGAGGCAGGATGCACGGTACAGCAGTGAAGCGAAACGGTTGCGCGCTGCGGCGCAGAATGTTCGTGAACCGTTAAATTATGTAACGAATTAATTATTTTTTATTTTAAACTTTATGTTTTAGTACTAAAGACCTAAAATTGTCTGTAAATTCTTTACAACTTATCGCGTTAACGCCTCAAGCTGAGATAAAATTTCGTAGCCGGCAACTTCGAGAATGTTACAACTGTAAAATTGGACTTTAACGTGCAAACGCATGGTTTATATTTGCTGCACGTCTCGATGGTTCGAGAGTCGTTCTAGAACGTAGCGGTTCGGTTCTATGAACCGCTTCCGCCGCTGCTCCTTCCGTCTCGGGTTGCTGGTTGCAGACATTCCTGAGGCGGGCACCGGACCCGGCTTAAGAATGCTGACCAGACGGGGACGCGCTGATGGCATGATAGCTTAATGCTCCCTCGAACGGCGGCCCTGGCAGGAATTCCATACTAAAATCTCAATTTCAGTGTTACTCGTGATATTTCTGTTTCAAAAAATATCGATATTTTTCAGTGTTATCTTAAAATTAGACTTTTGTCAGTCTGTTCTCGTCAATAGCTTTATTATCTGACCTTTTGTCGATATTTTCTGTCGGGTCGTGTCATAAAGTTTTTATCTAACTAGAAACCGTGAGAATGATTATGGGCTGCGGTCCCATCCCATGTCTTCGGCCCATTCATGTGCGCTTAATACTCAGTCCCACGCACATTTGTGATCCATGTGTGACTACAAAATGCTCCTTACATTATAGTTTCAGCAGTTTCGTTAATAATACAAATATTTGGCCTTGTTGTTATGAAACATAAACTGTAAGTAATTGATTATTATATACATATGCTTTGTAATCTTTTGTTTGCTATTGACAAATTCTGTCAGTCTATCCAGACACGGATGCACAGTTCAGCAATCTCGATATCAATACGGTTTGTAACCAAATATTGTACAATCTGGCATGTTATCAGCATTTTTATCAGTTAGTAACATAGTGTTCCACTATAAAGCGATTCCCGCCACACATGGTCTCTTTATACAGATTTCTCAATGACAGACATTCACAAGTTATGGGAACATTTTTTCGGGAGCGTAACGGTTTTTGTATTATTTTTTGTCGCCTTTGACCGTGTGAAGGGACCTCAATGGATGCATGTGAACGGGTCGCCCATTTACAAAAGATCTATGATAATACGTGTGCTATCCTCATTCAGCGAGTGCTTACATCGCGAGAGAGGGGTGAGGGAGCTCTTTCTTCGTTGGTGTTATGTTAAGCGTCTTCAATGAGCTGTTTCTTTGAGAACCGTCTCTCTTTCTTTGCATTGTTTGATGTTTTCACATGGACTTGTTACCAGGAATTGTGCAAGTGGTAGGAAATATCATCGTTTCCCATAGCATGTACCTGTACTCTACACGATTACGTGAAATCATAGTAATCGCAGTTAGGTACTTTTTTAATAAAGTTACTTAATAATACATTTGTGAGGATGGATCTAATGGAATATGGATGGATGTTTGTTTCTCTTTCACGCAAAAACTTCTGCGGATTTGTATGACATTAAGCGCACACTGCACACAGATAGGTAATTTTTTATGTAGTTTATAACCTGGATTAGCACATAGGATACTTTTAATCCCGGTAGTAGGTATGATGCCGAGGGACAATTATTGAACTCCACGCGGGCGAAGCCGCGGGCATCAGCTACCTATAAAATAAGTGGACTACAAAATAAGTGAAATACAAAACACTTCATTTTATTTCAGTTAAAGTGCTGGTCCACTACAGCAAAGTAGTGTATGAGGACTCCGCTCTGGGTGTTATATAAAAGTTACAAAATGAAAAAGTCCGTAACGAAACGAACCCTTTCCCTTAGCAATGGAATGTCGGTCCGTCCGTCCTTCAAGCGATTATGGGACGTCGACTCGGCCCAAATTACCATAACACGTTCAAACTCATTAAAATAGAATTAGTTAATTGTTTGGGAAAAACAGGTTGATTGAAAGACATCGAAAACTACATTCTGTACAGCCATTAGTTAGGTATCGTCCTATGAAATGTTATCAAGTCATTAAATGGAACTGTCAATTCTAGAAAAACAATTATAATCTAGTTAATTGAATCAATAAACAATAGCTACCTTTTTTTTATCGTAACAATGTAATTGTTGACCAACTTTTTATTTTCTTGTTGTTGTTTTTGTCTTCTTCTTATCTGTTACTGACAACACCGATGCATGTACCGTTTCTATTTTTAGCTTCTGAATTAAAATACTTACCTATATGGAGACCCGGTCTTTGACCTGCAGTCAGCACTAAGCATTCTTTACCAAAATTAAAACCAAAAATGTAATAGTACCTACCGGTTCTTTGTTTCTTTAAGCACCATTAAGACGAAAATGCCGAATAGCTATGAAAAGTAGATTTTCGCGAATTCCATTTGACCTTTCGGGCGGCGAGCGCGGCGAGGCATGCGAGGTGCGGCGCGGGCACAGTCTCGGTCGCGTTCTCACGGGAACGCCGGTGATTGCACCGCATTACGCCCTGCACTGGGTCGCTACGACCGCCCGCACATCCAGCCACTCGATAGCGGACGAGGCTTTATTTATGTGATATTTTAGTGATAAAGGTTCAAAAATAACGCCAGTAATAGAACTATTGCTAGAATGTCTAAAACCCCCAAGTCAACCAAGAATTTTTTCTAGGATTGGCATTCTGAAAGCATTATTAAATTTCTTTTAGTAAACGTAGGGAACAATAACGTAATCCTGGATCATTTGTGTTTCCGAGAGTTTTGAGACTTAATTCACTCAAGACTCTCAGAAACACAAGCCTCTCTTGTCGATAAATATACCTCAAATATAACCTGTCCACACACATTCTGCTTACACCCCACAGACAAAACCGAAATACAAAGCCATATAACTCAACAATGATAGCGCTCCCGGGCCCGATAATCTCAATGTAAGACTAATTAAAAAAAATCAAAACCGTCATTATTCATCCACTAACTCTTTTAATTAACCTTAGCTTAGAATCTGGAATATTCCCGGACCGATGCGATGGAAAGTTGCAGCTGTCAGCCCAATCCACAAAAGAGGTACAACAGATATCCTTGATAACTATCGACCTATCGCCCTATTACTATCTAAGTTAGTCGAAAAAGTTGTAAACAAACGAGTTTTTTCGAGAAACACAACAATATTTCCAATAAGCAGTTCAGCTTTAGGTCAACTGAAGATGCAGCCAGGCTTCTAACAAATATTGTGTCGTCAATCGTCGATATAGGAGAACGCACTATGTGCGCTTTCCTAGACCTGGCTATAAAGCTTTCGACACGATTTCAATAGATCTTCTAAAGAAGCTGGACGCAGCAGGTACTCCCCTGTTTGGCTTATATGCTATCTGTCCAATAGAAGGCAATTCGGTGACATCTCGGGTTAAACTTACTTCCTATCAATTATGGAATCCCGCAAGGTAGTACCTACGCTTGGCCCAACGCTTTTCTTACTTTATATGAATGAAATATTTAATATTTCACTCACCAGCGCTGAAATAGCTTATGCAGATGATACAGTGGTCATATTTCATGGTAAAAATTGGGACCAGGTGTACAGCATTGCCGATGAGGGACTCTTCACAATAGCTAATGCTCTTGATCAGAATTTACTAACCTTAAACGACCAAAACATCAAGATTCAAGACCCCCCAACATCTAACTCGCGTATTTCATTCTAGCTCCCCATAACCCTACCTCTCGAACTTCCCTGTGTAAAAAGATCATAAAGAACTGGCTCCTTACACTCTCCTACGATGAAACAGAAAGGATAATCTATAAAATAATAACTACCACACTAAGGGGCCGCCTCCACGACCGAGAGAATCAAGGCGATATTTTCGTATAGAAATACGTTGCATCGCCGCGATTCTCGCGCTCGTGGAGGCGGCCCCTAACCGATAGCACTCCATATCTCACTTAGATCACACACACACACACACACGTCTTTTTTTATTACTCTTAATTATATTTTCCTTGATCTTACTTTAATTCACAAATTATATTTTTTGTATATTCTTGATAATAATCACCGTATACGTCTTAGATGAATAATTTAACGATGTACAACTCTGATCCCCAAGATACAGGCTAACGTCTAGTAAATGTACTTGATTACTAATAAATAATTTTAAAAAATTATATTGCTTGAACATTAATAAATCATTCAAAGAAAAGTTCGCAAGTAAATATAAAAGTATGAGCAAGAGGCCTAATCAAGCTACGCAAAACCAAATTACTATTAAAATATAATATCATCGAAACATCGTACAAATCGTACGTATCTTAAGATCGTATCGTATCATCATATAATTATCGAAAGCAGGATTTAAAAAAATCGTCATCACTATAAGCTACGCAACACCGGCCATGCAGGTCGTGCTACGAGGGTACCCCCGTAGCACTGCATAGTGGCTACGTCATCCTTAGGCTGCATTTCCACCAGAGCTGTGGCCGCTGAGCGGTGCGAGGATGCGTAGCGACGCTGTGAAACATTGCGCAGACGAGCAGTGCGAGGATGTGTTGCGGGTTTGTTTTTCGCTCGCGTCCGTCCCTCGCACACATGCCTCGCAACACATCCCCCGCACACATCCTTCCCTTGTTTTGTATGTACCAAAACCTCGCTCAGCTGAGCCGTTTCCACTAGAGCTGCGCTGAGCGAGGCTACGTAAATGAAGTGATTCTACTGGTTCTTAACAAACATCCCTCGCTACGTATCCTCGCACAGATCTGGTGCAAACGCAGCCTTAGTACTTTCGTAGCAGTCGTAGTAGTGCTTACGCGTAGTAATATTACTACGCACTGATCTTGCAGTATCAGTGCGTAGTAATGTCGTAGAAAGACATTGTCATCGTAATTCGTAACCAGTGGTGCTACGTTAACCGATAACCGAGGAAACCGTTTATCGGTCAATTTATAAATTAAATTAGAACCTGACGCAAGTCATCCACTTCATATCAATTTAGATTTAAACAAAATGACTAATAGCCACTAATATATTCAGGTGTTAGATACAGTTATAGTAAGTACTACGTGAAAATGAAAAACCCTACCTACTCATACTCTTTGTGAATTAGGAACTGGCTTTTTTATTTGTCAAATAATAGTCGTTACAATATTAATATTAAGTTTAGGTATAATAGTAAAAAAAACGTATAACCCACACTAATTTGTATGGAATAACCTCGATTTGCAAGAAACAATCGTCGTGCAAGTAATTCAATAGCCTTTTTTTTTTGTTCTGAATGTTCTGTTTATGCGCCAAAATATCAAAATTTATAAAATATGTGTTGTACGTTTCTAAATCGGTAGAGAGGAGCTCATCATCATCATTTCAACCGTAAGACGTCCACTGCTGGACATAGGCCTCCCAGAAAGAAGCGGTTTTGCCATAATCGCCACGCTTGGCAGGCGGGTTGGCGATCGCAGTACGGTTGTTACAAAAGCACAGCAGAGAACGCTATTGCCCACTCTCTGGTAAGTCCCTGAGTCGTCGCGAGGAGTTCGCTCCCTAGCATTTGATCTCCACTTCTTTGTGTAGAACAAGCGGGGTGCTCGCACTTCCCGCGGATTAACAGTCCTAGGTACTACCACGGTAATATTATAATACAGTACTCCAACTTCATACAAACGGACGAAACGCGAGCTATACCTACGCGCCTTGATCTCGGGGTGCGCTCGGGGCGCAGACAGTCACGGCTGTACCGCAGTGTCGAACGGACGGTGTGTTGTTTTTTTAACAATAAACGCGCGATTTTTTCTCTAAAAAACAGTAAATATGACGAGTAGGAAATATTGTGCTGTTTTTGGTTGTATGAATTCGTCAATAACGCATCCAGACATAAGTTTTTTTAAATTACCTGGAAACTCTGAAAGGTAAGACTATAAAATAATTTTACTTACTAGTAGGTAGGTACATAATGTGTGTCTTTTTAATGGATAAGTATTTCCTTTTATCTCACGAAAAAAAGGTGTTTGGATTAATAAATAAAGCGAATAGAGTAACGGAAAGTTATTGAGACGAGTGAAATAGGTAGTTATATGCGGTTCTGAATGAATCATGATACGGTAGGTTCCTACTTACCTACTTACGCTTGTGTTAAAACTTCGGTGCATGTGTGTTTTGTTAATTTGCATAATTCAACGTAAAGACGTGGTATTTTATTATTAATAATATTTGTTTATTATCTGTGTGTATGAATAATACTAGAAAACAATTTTTACCGTCTGTGTGTCATTAGATAGTTTTCGAAATTTTCACAAAGTATTTTTGCTGCTGCTATAACAACATATACCACTAAAAACTGTTTTTTTTTCTCGGTATTAACAATAACAGCTAGACTCTTAGATAATATTTAGATGTTTGAGGGTTGTGATTTTAAAACATTCGTAGTCAGCTGTTCAGCTTTTTAATAATTAATTAATTGGTGACCAAAGAATTTTTGTTTTGAGTTGTTGCGAGTTGTAGGTAGGTACCTAATTAATAGAGACGTTAATAAGCTGAGATAAAAAGTTACTGCTTAAAAAGTTACAGCTGTTTATTGCATTCTAGTTGAGTAGGTAGGTGTTGGAGTTTCTAAGGATTGGAGTTTTGTAACGCGTAAGGAGAAAGCACATTTTTTTTATTCTATAGAAGGATTTTTAAGCTATTGCATAGCTTTTATCGCGGGCTCTGAGCGCGGCGCGGCGCGGTGACCGAATCAAGAAATTCTCAAAACCTAACGAAAAATACCTGACACCACGCAGATTTTTTTCTTAAAAAAAAATATATATAAATGTTATGCAATAGCTTTACAGCGGCAGTCTCCGAGAGTGCCACATGTATTTTTTTTTTCAGACGTCTTCAATGGTTGCAACTGATCCGGCGAGATGATTTGGAAAACAAACTTAACTTTAGTTCCTACCAAGTTTGTGAAAAACATTTTAATTTGGAGGATGTATTACATTCATCAAATAGAAAACTTTTAAAAAAGAATGCCCTACCATTGTTGATGCTGCCAAGCTTAGCTAGTACTGATCTAGGAGTCTCTCTAAAAGAAGATAAACAAACCCAAACTGCTCCGTTGGTAGTAAATGAAAATAGTACACAGACTGAAAATGCAACAAATAAAATCTTTGCTTAAACCTCAACGAGTCTCTCTAGCAACACTCCAAGAAAAAGAAAATTGAAACTTGAACTCCTCCAATGCAGAAAGAAAATAAAATTACACGAAACTGTAAATGAAACACAAAAAGCTGAAGAAAATACTTTCCATCAACTTTGCGATAAATTTTTGACCGACAAACTAGTTCTCCTGATAAAAGCCAAAAGTAAACTAAAACAACATGGAAAAGGAAATCGATATGATAAAGACTACATCATTTACTGTTTAAATTTATACTACATCAGCCCACAAGCATACCGGTTTTTGCAAAGTGCGCTATGTTTACCCTGTCCTTCAACATTGTTCAATCATTCTTTCCCAATTACAACTGAAATCAATGAAAGAGCTATGTCTCTTCATAAATTAAAAGTTGCACAAATGACAGAAACAGAAAAAAATTGTTCAGTTTTGATTGATGCTATGTCATTAAAAGCAAATCTATTCTTTAATATTAAAGAAGACAAAATTACCGGATTCCACGAAATTGAAGGATTGCAGTCTTATTACTAACGCATTTTTAGCGGGTTGTAATTGTAATAATGGTTCGTGGTATGTTTATAAACTGGAAACTGCCTATATCATATGCATTTATTTCAGAATGTCGAAACTATGAAGATATAAATAAATGGATTGATAAAGTACTGCAAAAGTTATTCGAAATTGGTCTTAACGTCCGTATTTTTGTGTCCGATCAAGGGTCTGATTTATGGAAAGCTGCCAAACAAAGATCAGTTTCAATTAAAAGACCATATTTTTATAAATGACAGAAAAAAAATATTATATTTTTGATGCACCGCATCTAATTAAAAACGTTCGAAATAACCTGATGCAATATGATTTCCACTTCGGTGATTCTATAGCAAAATATGATCACATTGTCAAGTTTTATAATCAGGACATAAGAAAGAGTTTAAGGCTTGCACCTAAACTTAACGACAGTCATATCAAACCCACAAACTTCGAGAAAATGAAGGTTTGCTATGCGACACAACTTCTTAGCAAGTCCGTTGCAAATGGCATTCGTACGTATATAGATAACAATGAAATTGAAGAATCCGGCAGAGACACAGCAAATTTTTTAATGATGATGAATAATTTGTTCGATTCTTTAAATACATCTAATCTGAGGAATAGTTATGAATATAAAAGAGCGTATGAAGGCAATGAGTCACAAAAGGCATTTTTAAACAGATGCTAAGCTTTTCAAAGCTTTAAAATTAAAGAATCCAAAGAATGGCAATAACGTCACATCAAGTGTTAGATTCATTGATGGTTTCCAAATAACTATTACATCCATAATGCTCTTGTTCGATGACTTGCGGATGGAAGGATTTAATTTTCTTATGACTAGAAGATGCAATGAAGACGCTCTTAAAAATTTTTCGGACAAATTCGAACGAAAAATGGCACGGCTCTAAATCCGACTTGTAGACAGTTTGCATCGGCGTTCAAAAACTTATTTTTCTGCAACATCATGAAACCTCCAAAAGGCGGAAATTGTGCAGATGATTTCGGAACTCTTCTTGTTGAATCGACGAACAAAAAAGATACTAGCGATGCATTACTGGTATCATCCAACGAAATATCAAATACAGATTTTGAAGAATTTTCCAGCATCCAAATTACTAGTTCGGATTACAATCAGCTAGATATACCAGATAAAAATTCACTTTTTTATATTTGTGGGTATCTTCTTAAGCGTTGTTTGGAGAAACATGATGATTGTCATGCTTTGAAATCGTATGTGAAACCCGATCAAAAAAGCCACAATTTCAGCTCACAGAGTCGGTATTTAAGTTACCGGGACTACAGTAAGATTAATCCGCGAATTTTTTTGATTGTACCCAACGATGATTTTGTGGAATGTATAGAAAAAATGGAGGAAATATTCCGAAATTCACTTAAAACCAAACATATAAATTGTAAAGTAGCTGCAGGTATCTATAACCAAGTAAAAGATATTCCATTTTCTCCACCTTGTCCATGTTTCCCAAAACAATTTTGAATTAAGCTTTATATAAGAATGCGGATTTAAAATACTTTAAAATTTAACAATAAAGCATTTCGTACGACTCAGTCGAGGCGCAAATATTTTTCGGTCGCAAATTTATAAGCCCGATTTGTTTTTCAAACAAAAACATGTTTTTTTAATTAAATCTACCAATCAAAAACAACACGCATTTTTATTGAACACTTCCTATTCAATATACAAAGTATTTCATTTATTTATATAAAAAGGATATTTACAATCACAAAACTAAATAGAAACAGAAAGTAGGCAAATGTAATTAAAATGCTGGAGACGGGCAGCCCTAACGCATGTTTACGTACCGCGCGGCTGTAGGCATTTATTTCTATCATGCGGCCGAGTTACACTACTGTATTATAATATTACCGTAGTACTACATAACATAATCTATTTAAAAAGTTCCATACAGTTATACATACAGTTTTCAAACATTATCTAATTGAAAAATATAATCATCAAGTTTTTCTGAATCTTCTTGGATATCCGAGATACCGACTCCACTCGTAGATCATTCATCACTTCACAAATACTGTGCTGTGAGACTTTTCCCATTGGACGCGACTGCGACTTGTTTCCAATCAACAATGGAATGCGCCGACTTTTTGGTCTGCGCCCGCGCGGCTGTTCTCGCGCACGGGAAGATCAAGTTTTTATCCAGCCAGTGTTAACTCAATTGGAAACAAGGACCTTAGATTACTATAACTGTTATTTCTAAATAGCTTGTGGTATTTCTTGTTGGAACTTAAAGAAGTGGTTTAAGGCCTGGTGTCACCACTCATAATTTAGTGAGAACTGAGGACTGAGGACGTTCTATTTCTGTCAATCGTTTGAAGTTGTTCGAGACAGAAAGATGATTACGTTTAACGATAAATTATTAAGTGATTGTGCCGCGGATGAAGTTGATGATGCCCCTCAAGTTAAAAGGGAAAATATTCAAGTCCGTGATGCTTGTCGTACCGGTACTGTATGGATCGGAATGCTGGGCTGTGAAGAAGATGAATGAAAAATGATTGCATGTAGCGGAAATGAGAATGTTGAGGTGGATATGTAGAATGAGTAAATTAGAGGAAGTTTGAAAGTTGCGCCAGTAACATAAAAGTTGAAAGGGAATAGACTGTCTTGGTATGGGTAGGTATGTGATGAGGAGGGATGAATCGGATGTGATTAAAAGAGTAATGATTTATATAAATGTTGATGAATCGAGAGGGAGAGGAAGACCAAAGTAAAGATGGATGGATTATGTGAGGAATCATATGAAGGGAAAAGCAGTAAATGATAACGTGACAGGTTCCCCGTCATTAGTACCTAATGGAAGAAAATAGCTATTTGCGCCGACCTTAAATAACATGGGACAACGGCATGAAGATGAGGATTGTATTGCAGCTAAATTCAGATTTTTGGTGTCAATATGTCTCGTCCCCGGAAAACCGGTGTCGTTATAAGAAGACGTATGATAGTAGCGCTTGTGTAAAGTCTACGTTAGTTAAACCGTATAAAACCGTATAAAGTATACAGAGTGTAAAAGACCTCATCACGAAGCCGTCAACCAAGCATTCTGTACTTACATCAAACTAAGTAACTTTATGCAAAAATTATTGCTGGGAACCGACTTTTTTTTTGGGATGAAAAATCATGTTTTGTGGTAGAACTCAATGTAACGCACTCAACACATTGTGCTGATGGATGGATTCAATAGTACGAGGGTAGGTAGGGGGAGGTATATAAAGTAAAAATCTTACATTAAAAAAACTTGTATTTAAAAAAAAACTTGTCAAAAAGTTGGAACCTTGACCCCCAATATCTCCGTAACTAGAAGGTTCCCAGGTATGGTGTAGAACAAGAAAATGATCGCAATGACGAGGAGAAAAAGTGCCTTTCGGCTTCGTTAAGAGGTGTTTAACACTCTTTAAGTATATGCTTTAATCGAAAGTTCTAAGTTCTCATGCTTCGCCTCTCAGTTAATACCTTACTTACTCGTTACTGTACACCTACGACGTGTTAGCAGCTTGTATAGTTTTGTATTACAATTAGTCTTAATATTGCTGTCAAGACCAATTTAATTGAACACTTCAAATTAATAATTGTTATAGAAAAACTATAGTCTAAATCTGTAGTCTATCAGTCAATAGGTAAATATTTTTTTGAGGAATTTCATAATACATGTTGTCGAAAAGGCCGTGAACCGTAGCCGGGGGTAAACCGTAGCCTGCATTTCTTAAGCAATTTTTATTTTTACACAGATCCAATGAAATACTGGTGTAATAATAGTACATTATGATATAAGTGCGGTAAGTTGAAAATTACAGCCGAGGCGATATTGCTAGCCCGAGCTGCAGGCGAGGGCTACAAGAAAGCAGAGGCTGTAATTATCAAAGCGCACGTACCTATGTCATACGACGTTTTATAACATATTTGCGAGGAAATAACTAAAACTCGGACTTTCCTGAACGAATACTTAAATCATTTACTTGTTCAAAAATTTGCGATGCGCGCGCATCAGCACTTTTTTTTTAAGTCAAAGACACAAAAAACAGCCAGTATTACTAATAAAGTAAATTAATATTTTTGTGTGTTTGTTATAGATAAATGGTTGTAATTTATTGTCAAAACTAATTAAATTAAAGAATTAAATGTTTATCTATTATATTTCATCTCCCAAAGTTAATTTTATTCATAAAATAGGCGAGACGACAAAAAAAAAAAACTAATTAGTCCGTCAGTTAGATTATCAAAAAAATATTTGACCCGTGTTTTTTCTTCTGTTACGTAAACCAAATTTGACGAAGATATGACGCTTTTAAAATTCTCAATACGTCACGCCTAGGTATAATTTTTAGCTAGTTCAGACGTCACGAGCCCCCACTCCCGAGTTTTGATGCGTTTTATCTTTGTCAATTTTCATTGATTCACAAAAACAAAAAATACGTGTCCATTAATGTCCAATACCTACTCTAACTGACGGACTAAATATAGGGTGTAAAACACCTCTTAACGAAGCCGAAAGGCACTTGTTCTCCCCGTCATTGCGATCATTTTTTTGTTCTACATCATACCTGGGAACCTTCTAGTTACGGAGACATTGGGGGTCGAAGTTCCAACTTTTTGACAAGTTTTTTTTTAAATACAATTTTTTAATGTAAGATTTTAACTTTAAACACCTCCACGACCCCCGTACTATTCAATCCATCCATCAGCACAATGTTTTGAGTGCGTTACATTGAGTTCTATCACAAAACATGATTTATCACTCCAAAAAAAAAAGTCATTTCCCAGCAATAACTGATACTGTCGTCATGCCTATTTTGACCACTTCTCTGACATAAAAACTCTTTGCTGAGATTTAAAAAAGTACCGTTCGTTTTAGACGGAGCATCTTGATAAACCGTGCGTTTTACATTACATTACTGCACAAGTACGTAATGAGATACAATACGATATTGAAATGGGTGACTTAGGAGACCCTTTACGAGCAAATGCAATAAATTATATTTCAACACACTTGCTCATAAAATGGCTCTAATTTCACCGCAATTAGGCGCATAATGACACCTGTAATCAAACTGTGACTTTTTCATTGCTATTATTCACAAGTGAGTTATAGGGTTTTTTTTTATTTTATTGGTTGAGTTGCTTTGTTCTTAAAAAAGTTTAGTATTATTTTCTTCACAAGTGTGTTGAAAGACGTCGTATGATACACGTGTGTATTGATGATTACCGTCCTCGGCTCTCTTAAGACTCTCACCTAACGGCTCGGGTCTCAATGGCGCCTCAGCGGTAATCACCAACATTATACACTTGTACCATAATGCAAAAACGAACAGTAAATAATACATAATATTCAATGACCACAATAATAATAGCCTGGACACTTGATGTTTCATGCATGACATAACCACTTGCGTCATTTGCGATATGAAAGTAATAGGTATTGATTTTGAAATGATGTAAACCATAGTACTATTTCTTGTCTTACCATTTGAAATTACACAATATACAAATGCAATACCTATTACCCAATCCAAATCATAAATCGATAAGTCTATGAGCAAGTCGATCTACAAGGTAAAGCGACGGTTGCCGAGGTTAGTCCGTTGACGCGTCCACCCTAACATACCAAGTCCCTTCCGTGCCTCGGAAAGCACGCTAACCCGTTAGTCCCAGCTATCGTTTGTAGATCTTTGGCGGTACCTACCTACGGAAAGCCAGAAAGTTTGACAACTCCGCTCCGCGTCACTCAACGTCTTACCAATAACTAGGTTATGGAGAACAGATAGGATAAAATACTATTCAGCTGCATCCGGATAGACTGGTAGCCGAACATCCTATCCATCTAATATTATAAAAGCGAAAGTTTGTGAGGATGTTTGTTACTCTTTCACACGAAAACTACTGAACGGTCTTGGATGAAATTCGGCTCATAGATAGTATAAAACCTGATTACCAAAAAGGATACCGTTTAACCCGGTAGTATGATGCCGTGGGACAGTTACTGAAATTCACGCGCGGGCGAATCCGCGGGCATAAGCTAAAAGAGGCCACCCATCCGCCTTTGACCTGAAGATCCAATATGCGTAGAAGCCACAGAAGGAGACCTCTAAACGACCACCCAAAATCGAGCTCATGATAATGGGACCATGAAGAAGAAGGAGTATTAGTAAGTTTAGTAAGTTTATCTGGTCTGACGTCGTATTTTTTCAGTTCAGTGACGCGTACAAGATGTAGGTATCAAACATTTTTTATTGGAAATTATATCTTTGACACACTGTGATAAAGACAGCATATGAACTGCTTAACCCCGAATTCCAATAAGGAAACAAAAGAATAATAAGTGGTAGGTACAACACAAATCTACACAATGGACTTTGAAGACAATTCGTCACTTTTTGTTTTTTACTGAGTTCACGTGACAAAATTCGCCACTGTTAGTAATGGCCTTAGCGGCACAAAACTATGGTAGATCAATTGAATCGATTTAAGACTTCACATTAGTGTAGCGGTGCATAGACGACACCTGGTGGCCTAACATGACGTCTTAAAGCAGAATCGTTTTAATCTTGTTCCAGTGTGGGTAAGAGACGGAGCTATAGAGGACGTCTAGCGCCATCTCTTTCCCACACTCGAGCAAGATTAAAACGATCCTGCTATAAGACGTCATGGTAGGCCACCTTCCCGCTTAGCATGAACGCTGTAGAAACGAAAGAGAATCGACAAATCTCTTGTTCATCTGTCATTGAATCGACAAAATGACAGATGAACAAAAGATTTGCCGATTCTCTTTCGTTTCTACGGCGTTCATGCTAAGCGGGCAGCTCTCTAATTATCACTTCGATAAAAAAAACATCCACTTACGGGATACAGGTTTTCTCCATGTAACATGATGAGTGAACATAAATGTGCAAAAAAAAATATGTTGCTTATTAGACTCTAAACTTTTATTGGTACAATTGAAATAATTTTAATTTTAAACTTTATTATTACTATATGAAAAAAATCTTCAAAGTGAAGCATTTTTTCTTTGGAATTAAGTTTTTTTTTTTTTTTTTCACACAAATATTGGGCACGTTTTTCTTCAGAAAGTGTACAATTGGCATTTTTATCTAATGATTTATTAGGCTACAATTAAATAAAAACCTGTTTCGAACTAATAAACAAGTTCAATAATAAATTTATTTTAATAGGGAACATAATATTGACTGCAACAGTCGGGAGTCGGGACCCATATTGGATGTAATGAATAATGATGGTCCCCCGACTGTTGCAGTCAATATGTTCCGTATTAGAATAAATTTATTATTGAACTTGTTTTTTTCATTTCAGTTTTTATTTAAAGTTACTGATTAGTTATTTCTAACGCAGTCTGGTAAGTTTTTGTTTTATTTTTTTACCCTTTTTAGTTAAGATTATAATAAGATGGATAATTTCGTATTTTACATTTATTACTAGTTCCGCACGTAACTTGTATCTTGTATAGATAAATAAATAACACATTAAAAAAAAAAAAATATGGTCATGATAATATACCATTTTATTTTTCATTTTTTTTAGCCGTGTGGTATCCGGCAGAGTAGAATAGAACCAACCCATTACACTCACGGGTGTCGTATAAGGCGACTAATGTCTGAGGCAGAACACCTTGCGCCTCCGTAGACCAGAGAATGGGCAGCAGCGTTTTCTGTTAGTCTTTCATCACTGCGATCTCCAATCCGCCTGCCAAGCGTGGAGATGACGGCAAATTCCTCCTATCATGGGAGAGGCTTATGTCCAGCAGTGGGCGTTATGGGCTGTTGTTGTTGTTAAACCATTTTAAAATCCTCATGATGAGCCCTTTATTTGATACCTACCCTTAGTGCAGTATCCTAATTATTACTTGGCACTAGCTTGTGTTACCTGGGGTAACACAAGGATTCTACCGGTACCACGTACATCGAAATCGGTTTAGGCGTGTAGAAGTTATGGTGGAATAAAGAAACTCACAAACATACATACATGAACCCTGAAAACCTATCACTCCTCTTCTTGGGCAGTCGTGTAAAAAGGAGACTGTTCTCAGCGAGTATATTTGACTAAGGACTGTCTTTTTGGTATCTGCTTATTTATGACGCTGGTCAAATCATAGACAATCTAAAAGAAATTAGTGATAGTTCCTGTTATAAAATTAGTATAATAATAATATTGAATATCATACGTTATGTTATGTCATCACTTGCTTTTAACATGTAAATATACTGAGATATCGTTAAGGCAACGATAAGATTACTGTGGTTAAAGAGTTTATCATGTTTTCGGGTGATATGCTAAGAGGTGGCAGTTTGCTCTAGTTTGGAAAGTGAGATAATCACTAATCAGTCATGATTATCTTATTTGCCTAGTTTGATTATTAGTTTGGAACACAAAATCACTGTGACATGCGTTCAGAAACCCAAGTTTGGTTCAGTTTTCCTACTTCACTTCAAGTCTCTTTCAATGAATTCTTCCTAATGTCCTTTGAAGTAAAAGCAAAAGTAATATAGTAATATATAGCAATTATAACATAACATAAAAAAAAAACAAATATTATTATGTAATATACTATTGGGAACAACCTGTATCATTTAAAACTTCCTCCACTACTTCTGATTCTTGTGAACGAACGGTCGGATTGGTCACCGAAGTTCGCTTGTTAGTATGTATTAGATATTATTTCGCCAAATACCCGTTGTAACTTTTGTAGTCGTTTCTTTATTTTTAACTAAGTACCCACCTAAATGGATCTAATTCTAAATTATGTAGTCGATGATCTTGGTGCACGGTAAAACTCTAATGAGTTACTATATAAATAATAATGAGATACTACTGAATAAATAAATAAATAAGTATTGGTAGAAATTTAGTTTAATCTATATAGTCTGTTTCGGCCCTTACAGTTTAATGCAATAGGAGAGTTCCTCTTGTATCTTTTGGACGGTCCCTGTTGTTCTCTCTTGGGGCAATGTTTGGGGTTGCTTAGAATAAAATCTTTCTCAATAGATCGTGGATTTTTTGAATAAGGCTAATTTAGCAGTTGAAATGCAATTTTGAATAATATTTTAATAATTAATTAACTGTCGTCCAAGGAAGGATAATGTTATACAGAAAGGTCTAATGAAGCAATTTTCCTTGTTTGGTTTGACTGTTTGGTGTCGTGTTTCCTTATATTTATCCCTATTTTGACTATAAACCAAAGCATTTAATAATTTACTTACGTATGCTAGCTCTGAATCAGTATAATAATATGGTTGGTGTGGTTACTGAATGACCATTAGAGTGTGGCTTCATGTACAGAGCGCAAAGCAAATAAGTAACCAGGGTCGAAAGCTAAGTTTTCTTAGAAACCGATGGATGTTTTCGAATGAAATTAAAAGAAATTGATAGAAATATTCAAATATTTGTTGCCTAATTTAATTTCACCTGAAGACGTGAAATAGTTCTTAAAAAAACTGCAACTATATCTGACGACCATGGTTACATTTGCTTTGCCCTCTGTACATCGTTTTCAGTTAGGTATGTTTTCCTTCAGCGGTTGCTCACTTTATATGGCCCCGTCTCGTTATATTAATACATTACGTATATTGGTAGCTATTTTAATTTATTTATACACTGTTGTTATCAAGTGCTATTGTCTACTATCGTGGCAAGTCAACGGTCACCGCTGCCCGCTGCGGTATCAAGCACAACTATACTCACCGAGTCTCGACCTAGATCAAGTGTGCACTCAGTAACTGTTGCTTGCCGATAATTGCTTTTATTTCTTCGGGCCCATTCAGGCTTTGCTTAAAACGTGTTGCTTTGATCTCTTTACAAATGTGGCTTGATTATAACTAAGTAGGTAAGGTAGTGCCCCAGCCGAAGGGGATTTGGACCTTGAACGAAGCTTTTGTAAGACTTCCTTTGCGGTTGTAGGTCGAATAACCAACATAAATTGGCTTTTGCTTTAGGCATACAATCAAGCTAACTTTCGCACAGTCGCACACTTTTAAAGTAAATAGAGCAAACGAATGGTCTCGCAATAAAAACAACATCGTTTTTTAATTCACACATCCTAATTTATTTAGCAGAATACACTTGAACGCGGCCCATAGAGTTTCGAAAGTAACGGACGGCCTCATTGTGGTTCGATTGCCACTGCCAAAAAATAGCCAAAGATTACGATTCGGACGTTGACCTTCAAACGGTTACACTATCTAGGAATCAGTGAGTCACAATCATCAACTCATGGGAAGTTTTGGCTAAGGTGCTTATGAGTAAATTGACCTCAACACAATTTATTTTCCTTATAGACTCAGGTAAGAAAAATTTTGTGCAAATTTTGACCACAGACCGACCGATATCAAGTCTGTTTCATAAGAAATTAATGTGAAACGACTTCGTTGGTTTTGACTCAAAAATTACTTAAAACTGAGTAAAAACCTTCATTATTTTAGCTGGCCAGAATCCAACATTTTTCCAGACATGTCCAAAGGCAATACGTTTTATCTCCGTACAAGTTACACAAATCGGTTTATGGTAACGCATATTAGCAGACGCAAATGAAATAATGGCCTACATTACACCCACGCGGGATCGACAGGTCCAATTCGGGAGTTGCATCAGGGCTACGGCTGTTTATTTTGGACGCATGACTCGAGACATGACGGAGTTGCAGCATGAGATCACCAGTTTTCATTATCGACCAACTGAGAAACCGACTTTGTTAAAAAAACGGTTGAAAAAACAAACTGTCAAATCACATACCTACTTATTACGTTCTAATTCTAAACTTTTGAAAGGAACAGTCGATATAGAATTTGTACTTATTTATAAATCATGTGTCTTCGTGTTGCTTAAAAACTAGAGGAGATAATTATTAACCACGTTGTCTAAGTAAAGACTGTATTCCCCCACAGATTATAAAAACAGACCACCGCGAGGATAACGTTACGTTTAAAACTGTATAACAGTGTACGAATATCCATATTGATGGTTAGAATAGAATCAATATCAATAAATATTTTATGAACAAATCCGAAGCATAGAAAGAAACTGGTTTAGTTTTTAGTTCAAGTTTTGTAGGATTTCGTTAACTTGGCGCGTCTAGTGATTTTTAATCTATTCTTTGTCATCTAGTAAAACATCTTTTAAAACTCTTATTGTTATCCCTAGTTTCGCAAATATTACTTTTATTGTTATTAATATTTTCTGTATCAAACCCATTAAGTTTTTGGATTACATTCGGATTGATTTCGTTGCTACTGGCATCGAGACATGAGAACTAGAATCCTTTTCGTTCAGACAATATTTTGCATCGGTTCACTCCATGGGTTCGCTCAGATAAAATATAATAAGTACAGATCTTTGGGACCAGCATCTGGCTGCAATCATGTCGAAACTTGTTCTACACGTGCAATTAGAGGGGTCATACAAATAATATCGGATATTATTTAAAATTTTCGCCATCCATTATTCTCTCCCTAAATACTGGGCCCGTACCGAATTACGTATTAATGTATTCAATCCAGTTTCTATTCATATGTAATTCAATGTTTTTGTAAGCTTTTTAGAGCAAGAACTGGGTCGCAGATGGGCGCTGGATTGAGAAATTTAAATAAAAACTTGGTGCGATCTTTACAAATATTATCATCCATGAATAAGTAATAACAATGAATCTGCCTGGTTATGGGCTTTTATTTGGAGTGGTTTTGGAAAGTACAGAATAACGGACGGTTTGAAAACTGTAACGGTGCGTAGTAACTGTCTGGGCTATGTTAAAGACCTGAACAATTAAGTTCCAAATCTGGTGGAGTTTTTGATGACAAAGAATACTGACATCACTCGTTCGTTATGTCCTTAGTAGTATTATAGCCAACGAATTGCCGAGTTTCTTCTTAGATCATCAGTGGAAAAATAAGTGTAAGTACTAAACGAGTTTTCTATCTCTGTTAGCTTTTCTACCTTTCCAATAAAGTCCATTTTTATTTTGGCTATTGCGTGTGACATGATGATTGTGGAATAATTATCTTTCGATTTAAAGACATAATGCTGGCTAGTTATGCGCGCGTGCTCACGACCTAACTATTTTCATTTACATCATTGACTATTGTTCCCTGTTCCGTGACTTCAAATAGCTAAGTAAAATACCAATTAGTTACTAAAGAGATAGGTATATAATATGTATATAATAGTTTCTACTCATTGCCGTCAAGGTGACGTTTTGTATTGTACTGTTTTTGTCAATCGTATATTATTGTGAAAAATCTGATGCAATATTTTGTTTTTGTTATTGTTGTCTTAGAAAATGTCGGTGTTTGATTCTTCAATCACTAAAAAAAACAAACAAAAAAAATTGAAAATTACTTTAAATAGCTTCAGAAGTCGGTGACCTTTGTTTGATTGATTTAGTGTTTTTGTCACCGACTTCTGAAGCTTGACCTTTGTTTGATTGATTTGGTGTTTTTGTCACCGGCTTTTGAAGCTAAAGTTATTTTTCACTTTTTTCTTTTTGTGTTTTTTTTGTTTGTTTTTTTTTTAAGTTGGTTTTTTTTTTTGCAAAAAATGTTTTTCATTTTTAGTTGTTCCCAAACAAGTCGCCATGAATTTATTTTACATTATTATCAACGTCATGGTAATAGGCTTATCCCCAATGAATGGAACTTAACATTTATTTAAAATAACTTACTTAACTTTTAATTAACTATAAATAATAAATAAATAAATCTAGAACTAAAAGAGAGATAACATAAAATTAAAATATACAAAATAACAAAGTAAAGGTTCGGTACATTCATAAATTCCTCTCACAATACTTCTGACAGGCCAATAAAATATTTGTCCATCCATCCGCAAACATGCCTAACTTTCAAAATCTGGGTGTATTGTACATATCTGTCTGCGTACCCCCTCAGAGCATACACGCGTGATGTTACGTCATGATGTTGTATAAACAATAAACACCCAAGCGAATGCAGCAATGACGACAGATTTGCCGTCTAGTTTTGAAGAGTTCCATTGTATATCTCCGAAAACCAGCATCAGATCTTCACCAAATTTAAATGGGACCACCTCAGGAGTATACTCTTTTGAGAGTTTGCGGAAGAATGAGTAGAATTTTGGGAATCGGTCCACAAATGGAGGAGAAATCAGGTAACATAAAGAAAAAAAAAATACATACACACGAACATAACCTCCTTCTTTTTTGAAGTCTGTTAATAAATGTTACCATCTAAAAATCACATTTCGAGCTTTGTATTAGCTTAAGAATTGCAACGAAAGACGTGACAGCTTAACACTGTGTAGTGTAAGTAAGCCCTAGGGCATAGGATACGCTGTCATCAGCTATGCTTGTCTCTTTTTTATGACTGAAGTAGCGGCTTCAGTATTCATATAAAAACCAAGGATATGGATAGAATAACAGTACGCAAAATACGCGCTTTGGACGTAGAGTTGCGATAGAAGATAAAGGATAGATAACTTTTCTGGTAGAATAATAAGTAAAATAGAACGTCCGACCACGATTGGTGGATCAATAATCCAACACAGTAACCGGTGCAAATGCAAAGGCTAATGTTTTGCCATTAGGTACAAGTTTAATACATTTTTGGCTATACCTGAGATGCACTTCTCGAAACTTGCAGATATTTGGCATTTGAGAGATTAATTTACCTTTCTGTGATTTCAAAATCAACCTTGTAAGTAGCAAAAACTTACAGGTACAGTCACAACAGAGTGATTTACGTCTTTAGCAATACCCTCGCGTAGTTATTTAACGTATAGCGAATTGCAAAACTGGTGAATGTCATTTTGCATGATGTATGTCCGAAATGATGGTAAAGGCATTACTGTACCCGCAGTGGTGTACCGATAGAGCGGATGGTCCCATTCCGCTGCGATAACGGTTCTAACCACCGCTCACAAATAACTATGCACCTACCACTAAGTTCCGGTGATCAATTTATTTAATATGTTGTATATGATGTTATTTATATTGATAATTACGTGTTTCATTAATAAAAAATATGAATGGATGCAGGAATTGCGTCATCTAAGCTTTGTTAAGCAAGGCGATTCTCCACGTTTTGTAAGGTCATTTCGAATATATTCTGTAAATTCTTATTTGCTTAGTAATATAGATGAGTTGATGAAAATCTGAAATGCACTTCTGAATTTTGAACAATTGAGACTGGATGAAATCTTTAGTAGGCGATGATCAGCTATTGGCTTTTCTGAAATGGCAATATTTGTAGTTGCACGTAAATGGATCCCAGTAGGGCTGAGAGCCTACTCCCGCTGGCAATTACACCTCATTTTGAACCTTAACATCATAAACTCTTTGCCGAATGGAATAGAGTCCAATATCCTTTAATCCAATTTAAGATTTATAGCAATTGGCGTTGAGAGCGAGGTCCATTTAAGTCCGTTGATTTGTATTCTCACGCCTTAAAATAATAGTTACTTTCAGGATTATAGCCCTATCCGTTTTAACCATTCGTCATGTGTCCTGAATTAATATTCCTTTTCTGTCATCTTGTCGATAATTGTGATCTTTAATAGCTGAAGTTAGTAGAATTTTGTTAAAAAAGCCGGTGTTGCCATTCGCGTTGTGAGCGAAACGTGCGACCGCAACATTCCCAGTGCCTCAAACGATGTCACTTGTGGCGATCGGCGACAGACGGCCGTTTATGGTGCGGAGGAATGTGGTCTGCTCTTCCACTGCCTGCGACTCATGTGAGGAGTGGACAGAGACTGGCAGTGGCGGGGAACTGGCAGGAAAACGCGGCAACGACCTTACTAGAGGGAAGGAAAATTAATCAATTTTTGTTTCCGTAAAGGTGGCCTACCTTTTTTGATTAACATAAGGAGGAAGAGTATATGCAAACCGGTTGTTCGGTAGGTACCTTGCTAATGTTCTGATGCATTTGGGGATAACTAATTATTTTTACCCTGTGGAGGGTTTTTTTACAGAGAGAATTCTCCATTGTGAAAACTGTGTCGTTTTCTTTCTGTATAGGTAACTATGATTCTTTCCGTACCTATGCGTATGTATGGTTATTTATTTTTTTGTCCAACCCAATATTTTGCCTACATTGCTGTCTCTCGTCACTTACACCAAATTACAAAATGACTCGACAACCGCGAGAATGCATGCTTGCCAACTACATACTTAAATGACACTCAAACTTATTTGTTATAAATGCTTGCAAAGGCTTAGGTATGTATTTTGATTGCTAAATAACTAAATATTACAATCCAAGCATTCTAATGAAGCAACTGCTTTAATTTGTCATGAGTTGCTAATAAATCATATTGTATCGAAGTAATAAATAGTATCATTAACAAGTGTGCATGGAACTAGGAAGTTCTTTGGTGTACAAGCCTTGTACGGGTCAATGCACAAAGGTGCCGCCGACGAACGACCATCTAAGAGTATCAGGCCCACACAGTGCCCGCCGCCGGCTAACGGTGCCACGCTCAAATATTTTACCATTACACTGAGCATGAGCCTAGTCAGCTAACTGTGAATAAACACAAGTACTCGCTGTACCTATCAACCTTAAAAACATGTAAATGTTATGTACAGACGTGATATTCTCTGAAGATATACATATTTAGGTAGTTAAGTGACGGCGGAGGGCCGGTTGCGGCGTTTCGGACACGCTCAAAGAAGTAAGTGCATGCGAACTCCTTGCCATGGTGAGCCTGTACAATGTGGACAACTGATGCGGGTAACGTCGAAACCTGTAGATTGAAACGTCGATACGATATGTGGACCCACTTCAATAAATCTACCCGTTTATAATAAACCTGCTCTCCACAATCTTGCGGTTTGCAAGTCCATGTCCATCAAACAAACTTCGCAAGTAATAACTTTTCCAGCTCATGAACACTGTTACATGGTTGTTTACGTATTGTGTTAAATAGTAACGGTTTCAGATGGAGCGGCGCGTGCTGAAATGCGGCCAATCGATTGGGAACCAATTTAGCGCGAACAAACGTACGAGTATATAGGATATTAGTAGCAAGCTGGCAAGCCTACGCAATCTCAAATAGAAATAATTGCAGTTCCGCCGACGACGTTCAGATCCGTTGAATCATCCATCCATTTCAAAAGATCTTTCGTCAATCTATCAGTGACCGTAACTTGCAACGTGTCTTGGCCATCTCTTTGATTTAGCGAACTTGTCAAAAACATGGCGGTTGAAAAGTATCAGTCATCTATTGTGAGTAGACCTCCAGTATATTCATCCTTTTTTGTGAGAATTAAAAGCTAATCTTATCCATTACTTCCAAGTAACCTATTACTTAGCCGGATAGTCACTTCCTGAACATGTTATGCATAGATGAATAGAATAATACCTCGATGACTTCATACTCTAACGTCATATGTGCGAATTTGTCACCACTGTTTGAACAGCGAACAAAAACTCACACCTACTACTTAGTACCCAACCCAGAAGTAGGGCCTCTGCGTTATTCAAGTCAATAAAGCTACAAAGTAATTTTAATTTGAATGATGAACATATGATTTAATCGCCGCCATGAGTACCAAACATCATTTGTGACATCATGGGCCTGATGGAGACCCTTCCGCAGGACCGTTAATATGCGAGCCAATCTGAATGTCCACTTGGGAACCGAAATGTTTTGCGTGTTGAATTCTTTCAATACACTGCACGTGCACGTGGTGCACTGATTTTGCATAAAAAGTAATTTTTTTCATATAAAATCCTGATGCTGTGTGTGAGTCGTCTTTTATACTTTGAACTTGATGCCAACGAGATGAGTTATAAGAACCGTCGCCGCGCCCGCCGGTCACGTTGCAGCGTCGCGCTCTCGTGGTATCAATCTTTTATTGAATAGACTGCACTTGATATGTGTGTAAATGACAGCAATTTATTTCCCGTCGTGTCAAGCCGGCGCAGTCGCAGCTCTCTGGAGGTCTGCGACACATTCATTGTGCACTCATGCATCATGCTCAATATGTTTTGCTTTTTGCTAAATATTTAGTTTATGATGCATCACTTTCTGCGTTGTATTCTGAATATTCACTTATTTTTGTAAGTTTTAATTTATTGTTTCTGTATCAATTTTGACAGAAGATATTTCTCTGGATTCTACTCCGTTAATTCTATGACTGCCTCGCCAATTATGAAATTATAAATCGCAGAAGTTTTCGGGCACACTATACATTTTACCCTGCGCATAAGCGATGTTTACCCCGCGGCATCGCGATTTGAGAGACGATACAATCACGTTTACACGACGTATACATATAACAATAGCGTCTACGTGGCGTCGTCGATCAGATCTACATCCCATACGAATTTCCCTTTACTTAATTTCTGAAGTTATGAAGTATTGTTTGTTGTCTCAGGTTCCAACCGTAAGACTTTTGTGGTGTTTATAAAACCGCTCTAAGTATTACGTAGTTATTCGTGCGCAATACACATGCAACGCAACGTGTAGTAATTGCTCACGTTTTGCCACGCCAATATTTTCATTTCCTTTCAAATAAGTACTATTTTCTATTTAGTTTTCCTCATTTTTGTTCCGCTTACCTGTAATTTGGTGCACATTATCTATCCTTATCAAAACCAATATTATTCCTGGTAAGTAATGATTGCTCATTGTTGGCAACAAAACAATACGTGTATTTCAGCAAGCATAAACGATAACAATGCTATAACAATGGGGAGGTTATCAAACATACTATTGCAAGTGAAAATGCCGATGGAGTTAGAGCGTTGACCGCTGAGTAACACTTGTTGCGATAACCCGGCTTTGTCTGTGTGCTTTATTTCTGCTCTCCCTGGTGGTAAACACCCGTGCGTCATCCCCAGTGGTCTCTGATCTACAAATAAATAAACATGTGGTCTCTTCGAGCTTTGTTTTACATTAGGAACTCATCCAGATTTTTCTCAATTTTGTTCATCTGTGATTGTTTATCGATATAGTTCGGTTGCCCTGCGCCACTCTAGACGTAAGTGATGTGAAATCTTTGGTGTCGATACCACTTTTATTTTTATTAAAAGCAAGTGTTTATCAGCACTGAAAGGGTTCTCTTATACAAGAATTATGCAAAACAGGCGTGTGAAACGTGATTGTAAGGTTTGTATAGGTAGGACGCATCTCATTAGCAAGGACATCCATATGCATCTTTCGTTTAAGTTAAAGACAATGGGCCGGTGTGGTAGTCGTGACTTGAACGGTTATGACATGCAGTGTGTCAAAAAGGAGCATATGGATCGGCTCAAGATACTCCACCACTGTAAACACTGGATGTACAGCAAGTCATTTGCAAAACAAAGACCGCAGAACGCGGCCGAAATAAAAATATTTACGCAGCCACTGCTGACTCAAGCGACGCTTTGTTTGGACGGAGGAATAACCTTTTTGCAAGAAAATAAATTAATGTCAAATCACAAAAACAACAAGGACTTGATTATAATCCTCTGCGTTTTACGAAAATTGGTTTAGGGGCAAAGCAAATTACATTTAAAAGTTGGCGTACGGTACTTGCTAAGACTGTAAATAATATAGCTGATAGATGGAACAAACAAAAAGGAAGTCGGAAATTGGAAGTTCAAATTAACAAAATAACTCTGTAACAGGTAGAAAAAATGCAGTAAAGACTTGCCTATGTATGTATTATAAACAAACAGTATCAATTTACATTATTTACAATGTGCGTCGGCACGCGAAGCCGACACGGGTATCGGCGGACGTGAGACATTAGTCTAATGAAATAACGACAATTTGCATGGAATAACTTGCGTCGCGTCCGTGCACCCGCGCCCTTATTCCATCACTGCTCTCAATGACTGCCTCCAGAGCTATTTGACTCATGCTCAATGAACATGAATCTTAATTGAAGCGAACTGGCCATGTGAATTGTTGATGAATGTTTGCTTTTGTCATGCCGTTACTTACATACAGTATAACACTGCATGCACATGCAGGAATTTATTTATATTTCCATACAAAAAGGAATGAATGTGTTTGTTTTCCTTTTTTCACATGACACACATTCACAAGTTGTCAGGTCATGACTGTAGTCCTTGAGGGGGGGGGGGGGGAAGCAGTCGGAGTTTCTCTCATACTCCAGCATGCGTAGCATAACCAATAATTCATCTACTCGTATATTCTACCAAGAATAGACAAAGCTCTTTCTAAACAACTCGACGTATCTTCTGCCCGAGCATGGGGCAACCCGTAGACTCCAGTTTCTACTAAGACAAAGAAATATTATTTTATTCTTTTTATGTCTTTCTAGCTAGTGATGTAGATATTCTACGAATTTCGATTGTCGTGTCAGTTAGTGTTGGCGAAAACAGGAAATAGGCATCAGTTAAGTGACATTTAGCGTTGGTGAAAACGGACGTTAGGCATTGAGTTAGTTGTCACTTAGTGTTGGTAAAAACGCGCATTATTCATTGAGGAGGAGATCAAGAGCCCCGGTTAATACTCGTACAGAATTCCTTTCGGAGTTACTTACATTCTTCTCGGCCTAAAAACCGAGGAGACGGCGACGGTAGGACCCCGACAATCCCGACATGTTTATAAAATCAATAAGAGTTACTAGGCCAATAAACACAAAAGAATAGTAATAAAAAGAATCTTGTCTAAGTACGATGTTATGTAGACTATCTGAAAGTTAAGAAGAAGAGTTTCTACCCCCAACCCCCAAGTGTCAAAAGTAGAGAAAAAATGGACGTCATGCTGGACGTTGTAGACTTTTGTCACTGAAGTATAGAAACATTTCTTTTCTACATTTTGAACATCGCCATGCTTACAACGACGATGAAAATATTTCTACAATCTGTCATTTTGTCGATTCTTCCGTCGACAAAACGCGTTAATGCGGTGGTCATACTAACGCGTACTTGATCACACACTGATCCAGTATACCAGGGGGTATAAACAAGTGGATAGGCCCCTGACGTCTATTAGACAAAAGACATCGCTTCTAGAAAAAAGGGTTAGGTACATCAGTTCGAAATACTATTCTGCGACAATTTTGACATCGAGTACGGTCGACCAAGCTATTTGGTTTACATTTTAATATGCAAATTACATTGTAAAATGTAAACCAAATAGCTTGGTTGACCGTACATCGATGCCTGGTGCATTTCAAGGGGGGCTGATGCTGACGGTTTGGTGATGGTGCAAATGAGGAAACGCCGTCAGCGAAGCTGTAAGAACCGCTCCGGCAAGGCTCCTGTGTAGCCCAACGTTAAACTGCGCGTCGCGAAGCCGAACACCCCGGTGTACATCTCTCGCCTACATTACACCACTGAGTCTGGAGTCGCGCCGCGCAACGTCAATTTCAAGGCGTTTGTGGTGCGCATCCCAACTTTCTTCTGACACCAGATGGAGCATACCTGTCAGAAAAAAGTTGAAGTGTCAGAAGAAAGTTTTTGGCCGCAGGATCGACATCCTGCGGCCAAAAACTGTTCCGTCGCTTCCGCGGACAAATTCCACAAGTATGCACAAAACATCGTGCAAGTGAAGTGCTACTAAAATAGTTTTTAAAATTGCTTATACTTACTTACTAACAAAAATTTGTTATTAGTATGTATTTTTAAGCTAAGCTAATCTATGGGTCTTTGTAACCTAAAATAAATGGTTTATTATTATTACTTATTTCAAATTGAAGAGAATTGTTCAGATCATGCAATCACAGGATGTATGTACATTAATGACCATCGAAGATAAAGATGATCACAATGACAATTGATTAATCATTATAATTATGTGTAGTCTGTTTAGGTATTTTTCCCCAAGTGGTTTATTTATGCAATATAAGATCTTAGCTAATTTATCAAGTGCTGACGATGTGCAGTGCAACTAATACGTCATGCATAAGTTGCAAATTATTTTAACATTTTCAATAGAATTCCAACCATGTCGGGGTGCTCTGAATTTATGTGATTGGAGTGTAATAGGTAAGGCCGTAACGTGTTCTTTGGCTCAGCGTTATTCTTCTCCCTCTCTCACATTTTGTCAAACTTCAAGTACAAGATAGAGACCACAATTTTATTGTGTAAGTCACAAGACTTGCTATTAACGTTTGTGGATCTCGGCCGTAGCATTCAGTCTTCTCAGTGTGACTGTGTGATCAAGTCTTAGGCATATTTACAATTTTGTATAAGTACTTGATTCTCTCAAAACCTTGAAAAGTCAAGTTATTTTTTGTAAAAGTCTCTGGGGTTCTGTTTTCAGCCTGCATCTTTTCAGTCTACTATAGTTCTTGGATGCACATGCACCAATCCAAGAATTAATTGATGTAGTATAGTATACTTAGGCATAATCTTTGGACTGATGTACGTATGTAGTTCGTCAACCTGAGATTCTAAGAAAAAAATAATATAATCATTGGTGGATCTGATTATTCCAACTTCACAAACCATTGAATCTCTCCCACGTTCTACAAAATGGTGAGGCTTTATAAAATTAAAGTCATTCCTCATATTCACAATAAGAGAAGCCCTTGGCATTATTTCACCCACACTTTTACGCAAACAATTCTCAGAAATACCTTCAGAGTTGTCATGAAGATGCGTCAAGATAACATTCGTTAGATGGATGATAGGACCTCATATGTATGATGATACCTAATCTGCGACACACCTTACAGATTACATTATCGAAGGCAGCTGACTGAGCGCCATCAGCAGGCGATGTCACCGGCTATTTATACACAGACAAGTTTACCTTTTATGTGTGAATGCCGACATCAATAACAACGTTAATAGCTGAACATTGGTCCGCTTCTAAGTACATTCAGCATCAGATATTATATTTTAATGGGCGCTATCACGCTATGTACTGCAGGATTGTCCGAAAAAAACATCTAAAGAATGCAAAAGTTAGTCTATTAATCTGTACTTATGTTACGTTTCACGCCTCGACTGCTGAACGGATAAGGAAAGACACGCAGATAGACCATGACCTGGATGACATAGGAATTTAATCCCGGTGGTAGGTACTTTCCCGTGGTATTATGTAATAGGCGAGACGACAAAAAAAAAACTAATTAGTCCGTCAATTAGATTATCAAAAAATATTTGACCCGTGTTTTTTCTTTTGTTATGTAAACCAAAATTGACGAAGATATGACGCTTTTAAAATTCTCAATACGTCACGCCTAGGTATAATTTTTAGCTAGTTCTGACGTCACGAGCCCCCACTCCCGAATTTTGATGCGTTTTATCTTTGTCAATTTTCATTGATTCACAAAAACAAAAAATACGTGTCCATTAATTTCCAATACTCTAACTGACGGACAAAATAGATTTGCATTTTTTTGATACTGTCGTCATGCCTATTCCAGCCTATGACCGCGGCTATTTCATCCAAATCCGTTCAGTAATGTTTGCGTGAATAAGGAACAAACATCCATCCATCCTTACAAAGTCTATTTGCATTTATAATATTAGTAGGACTGTGTGCCAAATTTTATCCAAATCCGTTCAGTAGTTTTCGTGTGAAAAAGGAACAAACATCCATCCATCCATCCTCACAAACTTTTGCATTTCTAATATTAGTAGGATATAGGATTCAGCCACTTACGGGGGCGCAGCCACGGGCAGAAGCTAGTATTGTATGAAAAGCATTATTATCGTGATTATCACGCCGAGAACGCGTGGAGATAAGCAGCTCTAGGTATCAAAACAACGTCAGGCGCCACAACCCGCGGGGCGACCGCTGACGCCGACGCTATGACATCGCGATATGGTTGCGATTTGCTGGGGTTCAAAAATGTGATAACAACTAATAATCGATATTTTTATCTGTAATGACTCCATTTTCTCGCTAAAACTGATATGAAAGTTATTTTAATGTGACTTTAAAGTATACTTATTGCTGATTGAAGACCGTTGTCCGTATAATAAGATAAGATAAGACTGCCTATGGTCCAGTGGTTGCAAGAGCGACTGCTGAGCATGAGGTCCTGGGTTCGATTCCCAGGTCGGGCAAAGTGTTATCGGGTTTTTCCATAAGGAATTTCTCAGTAGCAGCCACGGAGGCTGGAATTGCGCCCGGTTGATGGCAATAGGCTCTCGGTTGGCGGGGTATTACATGGGACTTAAACATAACTAGTGAAATGTGAGTGTACTATTAGGTACATCTCTGCCCAACCCTTCGGGGATTACAGGCGTGATGTTGTGTTATGTTATAAGATAAAGATTAATTTCTAACCACAATACATTATTTTGTTTCGTACAAAACATAGTACAGTAGTACTTAGGGGGTACAGTACAGTAGTAGGAGGAGCTCGTGGCTAAATAATAACAGCCGCTCGGGTCGATCTTTAGGTTAAGCCGTGCTTGCCTAGGTTGGTCTGTTGATGGGTGACCCTTACATACCGAGTTTCCTCCGTGCCTCGGAAAAGTACGATAAGCTGTTGGTCCCGGCTGTCATTTGTAGATCTTTGACAGTCGTTACAGGTAGTCAGTGGCCCAAATATCTGACAACCAGTCTTACCAAGGGGTATCGTATTACCCAGTACTAACTGGGTTGTGGAGGTCAGATAGGCAGGCAGTCGCTCCATGTAAAATACTAGTATTCAGCTGCATCCGGTTAGACTGGAAGCCGGCCCCAACATAGTTGGGAAAAAGGCTAGGCAGATGTACAATACATAGTACGTTTTATTATCTTCTTCTATAAACCTTTGGACAACCCAATGTTGAGAGTAGGTCTCTTCCAAATCGTTTTACGAGTATTACTGTATTTATAACTACTAATAAATGTATTGATAGCTACCCTTATCAATTGGGGAATTATAAGTAGTACTCCTGCACGTATATGTTAAGACTATGACTGTAATCAACTCTAAGTTATCACGTTGTATTAATCTTAGATGCTTGATCGGTTCTCGAGTTATAAGTAGCACTACCAGCGAGCGTGTTTACGTCCAATTCAAAGCCAATCACAACAATTCTGCTTAAGTGTTGAAGAATGAAGGATGCCAACACTTATGTAATGAGTAGTTTTAAGGACTTCTGTCCGACTTGTCATCGAATGTACAACGCAAGCTTGTTTGTTCGTGTTCTAATATTTTTTACCGAATTCAAAAAGGAGGAGGTACTCAATTCGTGGGAACCTTTTTTTATGTATGTAGGGTGGTGGATGACCGAAATAATATACTTGCTTCTTAAATCTTCTTTTAATAATTAAATAAACTTAAAACATTGGAGTCGTCAAAACTAGCTCGTCATACTCCCCTTCTCGCTCACACACATGCTCTCTTATTCCTTCATCGCTGCATTCATACTCTATACTTTGTCTACAATTAAGCTGCGTTCCGAATTAACATCCTACATGTATGTTCCCCGATTACTCGAAGATGGTTTAACCGATTTGTTTTTTTTTTTTGTTTGAGATGTTATACTTCCCAGGTGATCCCATGATCATCAAGTCAGGATCTGATGATAGGATCCTGGAGAAAAAGATAGAGCTCTTTAAATTTTATAGGCACACTTGAAGCGATTTGGGTAGTTTTTGGAAGAGTACTTTCTCGGAGTGGTCCCATTTTAATTTGGTAAGGATCTGATGAAGAACTTCGGAAATAGACAACGGAACTCCTCAATAAATGATAGCAAATGGACTGGGATTGCTGAAATCTCATGTCTGTCTATTGTTTACACCAGTTCATAAAATAACATACGTAAGTACGCTGTGAAGGGGCACGTGAACCACTAAAAAGTAAAAAATAAAAAAAAAATGCAAAACAATTCACTCTTTTGTTTTTTGGAGTCGGTTTTATGTTTTGCAAAAAAGTTTTTATAATATTTGTGAATTGATTTTTTTATTCCACGGATGAAGGTGAAAAAAACATATCTTTAAAGTATTTTTTGAACAACTTTTTTTTGTGCTCTTCAGGCGTCACAACAAGGCGCGTGTCACGTCGCTTGATCGTGCAGTTTGTGGCCAAGTGGTTATAATAATAATAATAAACCATTTATTTCAGGTAACAAATACCCATAGATTATACATACTAATAACAAATTTTGTTAGTAGCAACTTAAAAACTATAACTACACACATACACACAACACACACACTATACACACACACACATACTATATTATATTCAATGGCTCATAGGATTAATAGAGTATGCCCATAAACCTAAGTGGCCACGTCATCCGCCCACTAGGTATTCTTCCCCCAAGGCCGAAACCCATGAAAACGTCATGACCTATTTCACAATATTATCTCCGGAAGAGTAATTCTGTCTCGACAGTCGAGATAACAATATAAGGGTGACGAGTGAGTCAGAATTCCATGAATACTTATGGCCAACAGAGGGCTCTGTGATGCGTTATCATAGTTATTTAAAATTTCGAAAGACCAATTCTTAGTATAATGTAAGTAAATATTTCATCGCAACTGTTTACTTTATCGTTATTTTCTTTGTGGTGACTCACGCTAAGTAGATGAAGATTTGAAAGAATATTGGTCCCACGTTGGGCGCCAAAATCGCCATCCATACTAATAATGGGTGTAAAAGTAACAAAGCTGAAGGCACTTGTTCGCCCCATCATTGCAATATTTTTTTGTTCTAGTCAAAGTTTCAACATTTTTACAAGGTTTTTTAATGCCAACTTTACTTTAAATCAGCACAATGCTGTGAGTGGGGTAAATATGATATAATTACAAATTACTTTAATATTTACCAGATATAACAACTGAATCTATAATTTTATTTGATATAATGATCATCATCATCAGCCTATAATGTTCCCACTGCTGGGACACGGCCTCCTCTCAATGAGAGGGAAAGGGCTATAATCCACCACGCGGTAAATATAATGATCAGTTAATATGTATAAAAACGATTGATATAATTTTATTTTAAACGATACCTAGACCTAATGATTAAACGTTATATTCAGTAATATTATGCGAAATAAGTTTTAGAGTAGGTACACTAACACTGTGTTTCCGGACGATATCGATAAACTTCGACCGGTCATTCTACTCATTATTATGAACAACTTTTACTATGGGGCCAAACCCTGAATCGCGAAAAAAAAAACAGCTGTTCCATTCAATTATGTTCACTTAATTATCTCGTCAAAATTATGGAACAGCTGTTTTTTTTTTCGTGATTTAGGGTTTGAACCCCATTGGCCCAGCGCACTACGCTGGAGGTGCTGCGGAGCGCATTTGAAGACAACAATTTAATATAAACCTTAAGGCCCTTCTAACCCAAAATTGAGCAACTCTATTTGTGGTGGTTAAAACTTCGTTTGAAATTCTGTTAGAATTAAGTTCTAATCAGCTTGCACTACAAAGCGGTTGTTACGTCAGTCACTGCGGCCGAATAGTGCGAAATGAGTGGTTTTTGCGATTTACATAAAATCTATTGATTGGACTAAAAAAATAAAACACATAAGACCTGCTTTATAGTTAGTTCAGTTAGTATGCAAAGTTTCATGATCTAATTTCAAGTACTTTTTGAATACCAGCGGTTTATTGTTTGATTTGGAGGTAACTTTGAGATTTTTTTCTATAATAAAAAGTTTATGGAATCGTGTTTTCGTCACACATAGGACTTAGCATTAATCCTCAACTTTACCATATATTAATTTCAAAATTAATGCTGTAGTATTTTTTTTAGGAGTAACGGAGGATCATGCTAAGCCATTTGAGGGATATATATAGCCCTTAACTACCTTGAAATACGGTCGCGCGCATGCTCTTGTAGTAGCTTGAGGGCGCTCCGAGTACCGCGTGTAAATTTATTCTTTTATTGACCGTATATCAAGGTGGTTAAGGTTTATATTAAATTGTGTAAAGTGCGCTGGGCCTTTGAGTGCGTTACAGTCCTGTCATAAAAACGTGATTTTTCACCCCAAAAAATGTCGTTTCCAAGTAATAATTTTTAACTAGAGTTACATAACTACAGAATATTTGCTTGACAGGTTCATGAAGGGTCTGTTTACACCTTGTAACCGTCTCCAATGTAGATCATACATATCGGTTCCAGAATATAGAACAAAGGCTGAAAATAACACCTACCCGTACGTATACGTATAGAGTGCAACAGTTTACCTATCTGTGAAGGTGACGTACTTGCGTATACTTAGCGTTATCAAGGATTTTAGCTAGATAAGATATGCGGCCTTTTATAAACCCTCTGCAATATTGGTTATGACTGCCTTATTGTGGCTAAAATAATAATGTTGTATATTTGCATAATTTGTAGGCAAAGGCAAACAGTAAGGTTTTACATTGTATTAAAGGATCTGTTCTTTATCTTTCAATATTAGAACGATGATTACTAAGATATAAACGGATTTAATTCGGATAAGTTCAAACGTCAAAAATCCCCTGAATTGCTCACAGTAACAATACTCGTTGCTTACGTCCTTTCCTTTGAATCATGAGATCAAATTGTTCAATGAAACTTTTTGATTGTTAAAATTCAGCAGTTTTCCGCAAATATTGACCTAATTGGTAAAAACCGTAAAATCATTATCACAACTACATTATTACTTTACTATGCTTTAAAAAATCAAACTTGTAACACCCTGTGGTTTTTACGTCGGGGCTTTAAAATTAAAAAACTTTACTTGCTGGAAAGTTTTATTTTTGCAATAAAGTTTTTTATTTCTGCCTTTTCAGCTGTTCCAACAGCTGTTTTTTTTCGCGATACAGGATTTGGTCCTATAGTAAAAGTTGTTTATAATGATGAGTACAATGATCCCTTATGAGATTTCGTGTATGAATAGGTAGAACATAAATTTTAATGTATGTATCATTAAATTGACATTTAACAAAGTTCCTGAGCTAACTGAAACCTATAACTTTAGATAAATGAGGTGAATGATGCATGTGAAAGTGTCCCCATACCTATCTGTTTATAGGCTGTAAATAGCTCGCTAAATAAAGTGATGTTCAGCATACTTTTCAGTTTACTGCTGGATTAAACAGGAAACAATTAACTAAATATAGGACGCCATGTGCTTCGTTTTTGAGCAACATCACTTTGGTTAAAGTATCAGACAAGTGTACCTACCTACTTTATTAATAGAAAAAGAAGGTAGGATTTCGTTTCACGAATGTGCGTAGTTTTAAACAAATTCATTCGCCGGGGTAACCCGCGGATTTTAAGTTTTTTTGCAATTTACAGGTCAGTGACGGTTGTATGTTGATGAAATATGAGTCGCGCAAGTAAAACGTTAAAAATAAACATTAATACAACCATCTAAGTTCATTTAAATAATGGGGGCGAGCCTTTGGCATCAATAACTGGATCCAGACTCCGTGTTTGCCCGACCCGGGAGTCGAACGTGCGACCACAAGACCAACGGCAGCTTCACCTTATCTTGTACCTTAGATACAACTCGTGTCGTGGGCTGCAACAAACGAATAATCATTTGCATAATGATAAATGGAATGACGGCAATCATGATTGTCAACTTTTTGTTATAGCCGTCATGAAAGATATCGTAGGATTAATAATTTTCTTGGAGGTAGATAGGTAGATACCGCTGACTAATTTATTGCTTCGCTTTTCCTTATGTGGTTTTCATATTTTTCCAGTTTATTCTTTAGGCACACAGCATGCACCACACGAACCACGTCTGACGGCAGTAGTGCCACCTCAGGGCGCGCTTAGCTAGCCCGCGAAATTCGTAATTAGAAAATTTAAAAAATTTGATTATTTCATGAAAAATGGGATTAAATAAACTTAGAGGGTCGTCTTTATGATTTTAATGATTATATAATTATTATGATTAACTGGGTAAAGACATTAGTTACGGTTGCGAATCATTTTTTAATCAACATCCAACCTGACACTGATCTGATAATTGTAAAAAAAACATAAGAAAATTTTCATTTCGCGGGCTGCCCTGTTTACGGAAAGCACATAGTATCAACCAACTGCAATCAGTCAAATTTCTCGATCTTCACCATTAGAAAGCCACGTTTTTACTGAGTAACATATATCTTATCCCCGTTCTCCCACGGGATCGGGAACTACGCGGGTGGAACCGCGTGATGTCCGCTAGTTCTTTATAAATCTTTGATGGAAAAACGGAAAACATGGTACAGTCAACAAATAACATGGTTAGGTTAGGTTATCTGTCTGTTTTTTCGAAATTTTGAGATAATGAAGCCTAGCCTGAAGGAACAGAATAAAGCAAACGTTTTCATAGTCAGTTACTTAAGTAACCATCAAACAGGTATTGAGGCACATATTTCCTTGTACCTAATATCGTTAATTTGTTTCTTCATAATGATATTCAGCCTGTTAAAAAGACATTATTAAGAAATAAAAGTCATGGATAAAACAGGTATAAAAAGTCCTCGACTTAAAATATAACAGATAAGGTAAAGTAAAATTCTTGTCTCAATTTCTTAGTTATAATTGATTTATGCCATCAGATTTCCAAAAAGATTTGACGTGATATATTTTTAAAACGTCATAGTAACACTCATCTCATGTTTTATTAAATCTTGACTATACATCAGACGTGATAGAAATGATACAACATTGAGTTATTATGAAAATATTTTTTTTTTCTCATTTTGCTTTATTACAAAATTAGATTAATAAACAAATTAATTTCGTGAATCTGTTAGGGAATATATAAAGGTAATAATAACCTTTAAAGATAATTTAAGGTTTTAGTGCCTGGAATTGGAATTTGGTCTATTAAACAGTATCAACTTTAATTCGAGTATTGGGTGATATGTAGGTACACCAATAATGTTATGATATCTTTACGAACGAGTAAATAAAATAAATGGCATAATTCTTTCTAAACTTTCAAAGTTTCAACTGTATATTTGATGATAGAACGAAGATCGTTAATAGATTTTCAACTTTGACGCTGAAGCATTAGGTTCAAGGTTGATTAGGAAAATTTGTCAGTTTTAGGTGGCTTGATATGCTGGCGTTTGTACAAGTTAACGCTTGAATTCTAAGTAAGGTTGACATTGCCGCTCCTAGAGGCGGCGGCCAACTCTTTTTTTCCTGTTACGTGTGAAAGTTTCAGAAAAACACTTATTTTTCTTTCAACCACTTATACTTACCCATTAGTACTGGGAAAACCTAATTGCTTGACGCAATATTACTAGGTAATCAGTATTATTATTCTCAATAGGCACTTACTTACATATTGTGTGTGTCAGTAAGTTTATTGTTGACTGCGTCATAGATAATACTATGCGTCGAGTGGTCGCCAGTGCGACTGCTGATCATGAGGTCCTGGGTTCGATTCCCGGGTCGGGAAAGTGTTATTGGGTTTTTCCATCAGGAATTTATAAGTAGCAGCCACGAAGTCTGGATTTGTGACCGGTTGATGGCAATAGGCTCGCCCCCTATTACATAGGACTTACACATAACTGGCGAAATGTGGGTGTAGTATTAGGTACACCTCTGACTAACCCTTCGGGGATTACAGGCGTGATGTTATGTTGTTTATGTAAGTTAAGTGTTTAATTAAATGAAAATGTCAACCTATTTATAAATACTTACTTATTAGGATAGTTTAGTTTGACTATCACGGTGTTTCACTCCGATATTTTAACGCTGTTGCAAGCATCATGATGCTTGCAACAGCGTCGAAATATATAGGCAGCTCATAGAAACGAATGAAAATCACGGATATTATCCCGTAAATTTAAGTGTAGTTTAGTTTATTTAAAATAATTATTAAAATTACATAAGTATCAGGTTTTCGAAAAATAAAAACACACAAATCTTTATACAAATTAACACATATACATAAAAAAAAGAGAAAATACAATAAAATAATTAAATCAATTACTTAAAACCATTAAGTAAGTAAGCTATGAGAAAAGTAGAACTGCTGCGTAATAAAGTTAGCAGGTGACTGAAGTCCATTGTCTTAATATGTAAATAACGTTGGTTTGTGTTGTAATTGTAATCAACAAGATAATATGTGTAGCTAAAGGGGTCTATACACGAAAGTAACACGGCCCGGTCTTATACAGGTAAGAACGGACACCGACGCACAAACGGGTACCACGTTTTCAATAGCCACTCTGAAGGCTGAACATTGAAATTTAACATCGGTTATTTGAAATTTAACATCGGTTATTTGAAATTTAACATCGTTTTTTTTGAAATTTAACATCGGTTATTTGAAATTTAACATCGGTTATTTGAAATTTAACATCGGTTATACTGGTAGGAAGGGACACCAACGCACAAACGGTTAGCACGTATTCAATAAACTCTGAAGGCTGAACTTGAAATTTTACAACAGTTATTTGAAAAAAAAAAACAGCTGTTCCATACGTTTTGACCGTGTAATAAAAAAAAGAATTGCAACAGCACTTTTGTAGGAAACAGCTGGTTCAGAATAATATAAAGGGTGTAAAAAACCTCTTAAAGAATCCGAAAGGCACTTGTTCTCCCCGTCATTGCGATAATTTTTTTGTTCTACACCATACCTGGGAACCTTCTAGTTACGGAGATATTGGGGTCAAAGTTCCAATTTTTTGACAAGTATTTTTTTAATACAAGTTTTTATTGTAAGATTTTTACTTTAAACACCTCCACGACCCCCGTACTATTCAATCCGTCCATCAGCACAATATTTTGAGTGCGTTACATTGAGTTCTACCACAAAACATGATTTTTCACCCCAAAAAAAAAAGTAGTTTTCCAGCAATAATTTTTGCGTAAAGTTACTTAGTTTGATGTACAGAATGCTTGGTTGATGGCTTCGTGATGAGAGATTACAACCTGTAGGTACCACAGAAATATAAAAAACAGTACCTACTGAATACGTGGTAAGAGTAACGGTTTGTGAGTCGGTATTCCCTCTACCATGTATAAATAAGAATCATGTCAGCAACATACTCCAGTGCGCGCCCGCCGACATGTTGGCTTGCGTACGGGCTCAGTTGCCCACTGACACTAAGCTGTAGTCACAATAAGGCCTCGTACACGAAGCCAGTGGCGGCGCGGGCAGCGGCGCGTTCCAATGCATACATTTATATGGACCTGTTCTCGAAGTCAGCGGCGCGGGACCCGGCGGCGAGCGGCGAGCGGCAAACGAGCGGTATTTCTCTTAACACAACACTACGCCGCTCTAGCGCTGCCCGCTGACTTCGAGAACGGGTAACCACCGACAATGGGTTAGGTACATCTGAATGACCGCCAACTTGGACCAGCTTGGCGAATACTGGCTTCCCTCGATTGTCCCCCAAAGGGTCAGATTAACCAAGAACTGATTACTTAGTTATGTATCCTCCTCTAAGGTCGTTTGTCCTGAACCGGGCTTTCCATATACTTATGTTAGGGTTTGAAGCCGTCAACTAGACCGTCGCCAACAAAGTCGCCGACAATGTTGGCCAGTCGGCGGTTTTGGTGTGTAAAGCCCTTTAAGGTGCGATGTGCGATAGGGAACAGACGCAGTTTCAGAAACGTTGACTGCTAATACTGTCTAGCACAGATTGTTGCTACATAAGTTTCACAATTAATTTAATTTTTCAGCAAATGATTTTTAATAGCATTTATCACACATTGAATGTCTTGATCTTTATTTATCACTCAGGGGTCGTCCTTTCCGCGGGAGACGCCACGGGCGTCGGGGGCCACCACGTGGCCCCCGGCCACCGTAGGCGCGGGCCTGTGGACGGTGGGCTATGGGCTAGCACGCCGTCCGTCCGTCTCATGACGACAGGCCGTGTCGACTGCGCGTTCGTGTTGAAGCCGTCAACTAGACCGTCGCCAACAAAGTCGCCGACAATGTTGGCCAGTCGGCGGTTTTGGTGTGTAAAGCCCTTTAAGGTGCGATGTGCGATAGGGAACAGACGCAGTTTCAGAAACGTTGTCTGCTAATACTGTCTAGCACAGATTGTTGCTACATAAGTTTCACAATTAATTTAATTTTTCAGCAAATGATTTTTAATAGCATTTTTCACACATTGAATGTCTTGATCTTTATTTATCACTCAGGGGTCGTCCTTTCCGCGGGAGACGCCACGGGCGTCGGGGGCCACCACGTGGCCCCCGGCCACCGTAGGCGCGGGCCTGTGGACGGTGGGCTATGGGCTAGCTCGCCGTCCGTCCGTCTCATGACGACAGGCCGTGTCGACTGCGCGTTCGTGTTCCACGCGCGCCTCAAAGAGAGTAAGCAAAAAGGAAGGGGTCCGCAAGGACCGATGCCTGCCGGGGTTGCGGGACTGTTCGAAAGAGATACCGTGGCCCCGGAACACAAAGGGCGATGAAGGAACATGGATGGGTTTTAGTCAGTAAAAGTCTGACACTCCCTCCTGCTCCGCCCAGAGCGGGAGAAGTCATTTGATGATTTCCCATCAGAAAAAAAAAAAAAAAAAATGTGGTCGTCCTTTAATCACGTGAGATTCAAACACGGGTGAGGAGGTCAGAAGAAAATAACGTTATGGAGGGGTACGGTGATGTGACGGGTATTTTTTCGTGGTACGAAAACGTGTGATCTTTTCAATAAAAAAAATATACTTTGTGCTGGGAGGGGAAGGAAGGGCTAGAAAAGTGACCCGAAAAACCTCGCGTGATTAAAGAATAGCCCTAATGTGTGTCCGTTTTCACTAACAGTACGTGATATCTAAGTGACCTAAACAGAAGCGCACTGCAGGATTTTCGACGCTGCACCCAGCGCCGAAAGTTGAAAGCTCAGCATCTCGCTTTCATTTAGGAATGCAATTAGGTCTCGCCCTCGCCAAGTCTTAGTGAATACGAACACAGGCATTAGGGATTTAAGGGACACTTAATCACTTAATACGAGTATTTCAGTGACGTCAATATAATATGTAAGTACTAAGTCAAACGTATCTATTGTCATTTCCTAACTACTCACGTCAAGTACCTACTCGCTTAGAATTATGACTGAATATGGTGAAATAAGTTTTTATGTGGTTTCACTGGATCTTACTGCATCTTTTGTTATGTATGATGAAATATTTAACTACTTATACTTACTTACATAAGTATTGAATCTCGCCGATGCACAGTGCCGGGTTTATCATAGAAGCTGAAAAAGCTGAACCTTAGGGCGGCAAAATTGGCCCAAAAAAAATTTGGTACAGAAAAAAGCCGCTTCCCTACTCGTGCCGCCTCGGGAGGGCCTGCTGCTGCCGCTTTGACTGTCTTCGTGTCCGTTAGGAACTTAAATTATGTACATACCTACCTACTTTACTGTAAAGTACAAGAGTTAGAAAAGCGACAAGAGGCGTATAGCTGCTTTGAAAAAAAAATCTATAACCAAAATGAGTGACTTATCACCGGAATCTTAGGGAACAAGCTACTATTTTGGAAAAAAAACCTATATTAATGATTTAGAATCTGACTTTGTGCAGGAATGTGTACATTTTCAATGTTATCTTAAGTCAAAATAATTTGAATAAACCGGACCCGTATCTGTAACTTTATTGTGTACAGTTTCTAATTTTAGAAGTCAGTAGGAGCGGCAAAAATTTTGTAGCTTTGGGGCGGCAAATGTGTAAATCCAACACTGCCGATGCAGATGACATCACTAGAATCGAAATTAAAAATGACATAGTCAAAGACATTAATGACATAGGTTTACATAATCATACAGACAGAGTTTCTGCTTTCTGATTGGCTACCAGTTTGAGAATGAAGTCAGACTTCGAGGTTTACCTAAAGTTCTTGAGAACACAAGGTCCGGTTGATTCTAGATCTCGAAGGCAAGGACGGCTCTTAACCGCAGGACCTTGTTTTATTACTAACATGTTAGAATTAAATGTGTCATTTCTACAAATTCTGTTCCATTTTTTAATTTATGCGGTAAGAGTAGTGTAGAGTAGAATGGTACTATTCGAAGGTCGTGAAGTATGAAGAAGAAGAATGTAAGTAGAAGTCGTGAATCGTGAAGTAGTAGCTGGGTATATACGTAATAGTGCTTTCGAAGCAACTACCAAGTTTATCCTGCCTTTGCATTGAGGTACCTAGTGTTCAAATCGTGTAAACGCTAATCGACGACACGCAGCTGCGCAGGAAAGAAAAGTCGCGTCGCGCCTCGGCGTGGCGTAGGTAGTGCAATCGTTTGTCAGCGCAGCGTATACGTTCTATGAACGCTACGCTAGATGGATTAACGATTATTAATTTGTTGAATTTTGCTTTTATCTTGAACCTTGCCATATTTATTCTGTGCCCATCGGTTGGTCAAGAAGTGTGACATGTGTGAGTCGTGGGCACTGTGGCTTCCGCGAGCCGTATTGGAAACACATCCATTGATGTTTCTATTCCGTGGCTAAATCTTTTTCAATAGTTTGTGGGTCCACAAGCACAGTGCTAAATTGACCATAAACTCGACTACTCGCTTTGATTTTGTAAAGTTGTGTTGAAATCATGAAGGTTTCCTCAATCGGTTACTTACCCTCATTGTGCAAGCGTGGTGATCAATGTCTTCTTTGTATGAGGAGAGGCCTTCACCCTGCTGAAAGACAAAGACAGTAATAGATTGGTATTACTATGAAGGCTTTCAAAATTAGAGATTTCAAACAGCTTATGGGTCCCCTTGTGAAGCTGCGAAATAGTTTGGAAAGAATTAAAAAGGACTTACCTAACTAACTTTTTTTTTTACTAAACCAAATTTTACGTTTTAAATGGTGACTTTTGTTTCTTACATTCAATGTACGTAAACAAATTTTAATACAAAGTAGGTACCTTCATAACCTACTTGTGCTGACTAAGCATTTATTTTGTGGAATAGCAAAAACTTGTAAGAAATGCTTCGAAAGAATTAATAAATGTAACAAGTCGGGTCTCCATGACACAGAATAGAAACGAGTTTAAATGCCGGTACTTTACATGAATGAACGTTTTACCTTAAACTATCTGGGACACATATGGCTTGTTATCACAAAACTAACTTGAGTAATATGTACCTACCTACTTATCTGCACTTAGTTAAACACTCCACACGTACACAAAGGAACAAACATACATAAATAGGCTGATAGACACATTATTACCCTCCCTCAGTTGGGTAAAAAACTTAATCAAAATACGTTCATCCGTTCAGGAGCTTATGTTAACACGGACAGACACACAGATACATAGGTACTTCAAAATTGTAATACCCCTCTTTTTTGGTGGGGTTTTAAAATGACATCAATGTATTTTACCGCTACCGTGGAACGTAAAAATGTTACAATAGTTATTTGTGCAACCAGAGAGCAAAGTCGTTTTTTGCTGCGAGTGCTGATTTTGAATCCTGAGCAAGCGAAGCGAACGAGCGTAGCGAGCACTATTCTAAAGTTGAATCCTGAGTGTGGCGAGGGATTCAAAGGCACGAGATGCAAAAAACTTTGCTCTCGTGTAACACACATAACTTTTCACTTCAGCAGCGAGAACACTTTAGGAGATAAAATAATAAACAGGAATAGATTGCAATAACTATTTATTTTAACTTTTAAAATGGAACAGTTAAAAAGTTAAAAGTAAACTTACTGCAATTCTGCAAATTAAAAGTAACCGATTTATTTGGCAACGTTGTAGTTGCATTGAGTTGAGTTTGATTAGGTTTCTGTTTCGGTGGCGGATTGAGAAGTAACAACGGTGAACGTTGGTGACTCTGATCGGCTTCCTGTATAAGTACACTGTGCGTCGTTGGAAGTGGATGGGCGTGGGTGAGACCGAGGATCCGAGGTCGCATTCAGACTTATTGTTTCCACTGTACGCTTACAGATTTTCGACTTATTTTCTATTGAGTCTTCAATATAGCCTTCTGCAACCGTATTGGACTTCCACCCGCCGTGACGTTTTAAAGTGGCGAGATCGGCTCCGGAATCAGCGAAGAGCGTTGCCGAAGTTCTCCGAAAGCAGTGTGACCCCGTGTGTAGCTGAGGCTCTTCGAGTTTTAAGAAATATATAGCACCTATTTTTTTACTCTAGTAGGCTGTCTTGAGCATTTATTATTATGGTATTGTATGAAAAATCGGTCGGTTTTTATATTGGCTGGACGTCAATGTTGGTATTTTTCTACAATAGTTACATATTCTTCGCGTACGACAAAAGACCTGTCAAGGTTCGTCTTTGTATTTTACTAACAGTAATAAATTTATCTGAATGCTTTTAGATATTATTAACTGTTAGCTGTAATAGCTCGTTATTGCGAAACGCTCCACTAATTTTCCTATGATTAGTACAACCTGTAATGAAAATTTTACATAATTAACATTTACAGCATCTTTTACATATCGTAATAAATATTTTAACAGTATTGCTAAGCCAGACTAGGATTCATTGCGCCTCCAAAAATTAGTAGTAGGCAGTAAGTACCTTTATACATGACAGTCTACACACAAATTTTAATAACTAACAACATAGATTCATATGTATCACTTACTTTAGCGGCAAGAAAATTGCAGTCCGGAGCTTCATTAAGAAATGTTTCTATGTTAAGGGCTGTGAAAATTTTGGACTTTTTAGCCTTATGCCCAACTGACATTCTTTTTAGAAAAGATACGAGTTTTGCGTACGTTTCAATCTGCACGTTATGTTTTGTTTTTAAAGTAGCTTTCAACATCGAGTAAATACTCTACATTGTAGATGATCACAGACGAGGCCGTCTGTGATAAATCTAAAAAATAAGATGGCAACACCGTCTCCAAAAGTAAGTATAAGTAAGTAGTAGTAAGTCTCCATTCATTGAAGACATGGTATGCTTTCAGATATTTCTCGCGAGACTTCTCTGTCGACCTCTTGTTTTAACTCTTCCGGTGTTAAAATACTGTTCTCGTTGCTAGTTTCACTCATATTTTACGATTATTTTAATATTTTTTAACTTAATCAACTCTTTACGCCCGCCACGAAATTTTATTCCTGTTCTTTTATTTAAATTAAGGCGTGTTCGAAATGGGACGCCGCCGCCGTCACCTCCTTCTGCGAAGCAGTAATGCAAGAGAAGGAGGTGGCGGAACGTGAACGCGCCGTCGACACGGCCTGTCGTCATGAGACGGATGGACGGCGAGCTAGCTCATAGCCCACCGTCCACAAGCCCACGCCTACGGTGGCCGGGCGGGGCGTCGCCCGGGGCGTCTCCCGCGGCGGCCGGGACGCTGTGAGGTTCTCTCCCTCTCACGTTCCGCCACCTCCTTCTCTAGCATTACTGCTTCCCAGAAGGAGGTGACGGCGTCCCATTCCGTCTCGCTCCAGACCATGGCTTGCACCAGGGCCGGACGCGAGAGGTCGCCGCCGCCAATCGCCGCTTCGAGGACACGGCGGTGCTCCGCCCACGCGGGGCACACCTCCACTGTGTGCTCCACCGTGTCCTCCGGTCGATCCTCGCAGTGGAAACACCCGGGCGTTTCCTCCCGCTCGATTCGGTGCAGGAACCTCCCGAAAACACCGTGTCCGGTGAGGACCTGCGTCAGGCGGAAGGTGAGGACGCCGTGGCGTCTCTCAAGCCACTCCTCAAAGAGGGGACTTACCGTCACTATTGTGAGTCAGCAAAAAGGAAGGGGTCCGTAAGGACCGATGCCTGCCGGGGTTGCGGGACTGTTCGAAAGAGATACCGTGGCCCCGGAACACAAAGGCCGATGAAGGAACATGGATGGGTTTTAGTTAGTAAAAGTCTGACACTCCCTCCTGCTCCGCCCAGAGCGGGAGGAGACATTTGATGATTTGCCACCCGAAAAAAAAAAAAAAAAATGAAAGTGTTCGGAAATAGCACCCATGATATTTTATTACTTAAGTATTCAAAATATATTACGTAACATTATTGAAACTAGAAATAATATTTACAGGTTAAATATCAGTTTTATTTGCAGTAAATACTTATTTTCGTTTAAATACATGGCAACAAGTTAAAAATTTAATAAATTACATTAAAAGACATAAGTAATAGGCTTGTGTCTTGGAAAAATCTAATTAGTCCGTCAGTTAGATTATCAAAAATTATTTGACACGTATTTTTTCTTTTGTTACGTAAACCAAAATTGACGAAAATACGACGCTTTTAAAATTCTCAATACGTCACGCCGCGTGCCGTGCTATAAATTTAAGTGCGTTGCGACGTCACGAGCTTTGATGCGTTTTATCTTTGTCAATATTCATTGATTTACAAAAACAAAAATACGTGCCCATTATTTTCCAATACTCTAACTGACGGACTAAATAGATTTGCAATTTATTGTGGAAACTAGCCTATTATCTTTTTGCAAAATGTCTTTAGTTAGTACGAAATTCCGAACGTGTTTGTCTTTGAGGTCGAATTCAAAATCGGAACTTCGAAAGGGCTGGTCTTTGTCTCTCTCCCTTTCTAATGGCGGGAAAGAGATAGAGTGTGAATGTTTCGAACAAGGCTGAATAAGATATTCGCGGCTTTCTGAAAACAAAAATTAAAAAGTTACTTTGTCTCACTCAGTGAGCCAAATCGCATTTTGCTCACTGATTTCAGGCAGCAAAACCTACATGTTTGAGCTACTGAAGTGAAAAAACACATATCTACTGCTAAAATCATAACCTTTCGCTTTGGCTTTGCCTTAGTCGGGTAAAAAGGAGATACTATTTGAGCAAGTGTTTTTTTACTTACGTTGAATGGGTAGGTACCTACTTATCTATTCAAATAAATCTCTAGAGTCAAACAACAACACGAACAAATCTAATTGAAATACAAAACAACTGCTGAATAAAATTAACATTTCATGAAAAAGGACATTAGAGCCGGCGAGCTGTATAATCACGGGACATTAGCCTTTTGTCCTTTATTGACATGCTGAAACCATGAATAAATGGAGGGTACCTAAGCTGATAAAATGAAACGCTTAATACACAATTCATTTAAAGCTCCGTCCTGAATATCCTAAGTGAATTAGGTACTTGGCATGCCTAATGTTTGTTAGTCATTTTAGAGGAGCTCGAGACTAAATAACAACAGCCGTTCGAGTTGATCTTCTGTTTCAGCCGCGCTTTCCTGGGTTTGTCTGCGGATGGGTGACCACCGAATTACATGCTTCGGAAAGCATTACGCCGTTGGTCCCGACCAACGGCGTAACGTGCTTTCCGACAGCCAGGGCTGTCAATTGTAGATCTTTGACAATCGTTAAGTAGTCAGGGCCGAAAGTTTGAGAACCAATCCCAAGCGGTATCGTATTACCTAGGTAGTACACTAACTGGGTTCTGGGGGTCAGACAGGCAGTCGCTCCATGTAAAATACTGGTATTCAGCTGCATCCGGAGACTGGAAGTCGACCCCAACATAGTCGGGATGATGTCTACGACTAAGTACGAATAGACCGTGACGTGGGTTAGCATAGGTTAGCACGTAGGATTAGGATTTATTGTTCTGGTTGGTAGTATACGATCCCATGGGATCATTTCCAACTTCCCAGAAGTGCACTTTTCCGGTTATGAATCGACGAGCTAACTTTTTAGAGTTCCGTACCCAAAGGGTAAAAACGGGACCCTATTACTAAGACTCCACTGTCCGTCTGTCTGTGATCAGGCTGTATCTCATGAACCGTGATAGCTAGACAGTTGAAACTTCACAGATGATTTATTTCTGTTGCCGCTATACTTAACAACAATTTAAATACTAAAGACAGAAAAAAAAATATTTATGGGGGGCTCCCAAATACAACAAACGTGTTTTTTTGCCGTTTTGTCTAATGTTGTATAGATGGTATTTATATTACGTATCTTTACATTCGATCGGTACATATGGTACCTAAGACTTGCGATTGCAACTTTTTTATCTCTTTCAAATGACTAAAACCGGAATGATGCGATGCGACCCAAGATTTAATACATTAACTAACATGACGTATGCAACGTGTTAGACTGTTAGTTAATGTATGTAATGTAAGGTACTAAAGTAAACACAAGCTGGATACCTACCGATTGAAGTTGATATGCATACCTAGGGCAAGGATTGATAAAATCTAAATTAGCAACCAGATTATGACCATTAATGACGTCCGAACGTGATACTAAATCTATTAAATACCTGAACCTGCCAAAAAAAAACTTAATTACAAATACCTAGGTGTAAATAAAGTCAGGGGATTAATAAATGTCCATCGAATTGACTACACTCACTTAGCCTGCCCGCAATTACAGACACAATTAAAATAACAATGCTCCGTTCCCCTTCGGGAACGTCTGGGGACATACGGGTTAAATTAAAATCAATCTTATGTTTACAGTAGTCGGGGAAATTACGAGTATGTCACATACTCCTAATTTCCCCGACTACTTTTACAAGTGTATGAAATAATTTTAACTCGGCAAATGGACGTACCAACTGTGTCAATGGGGTGGCTAAGGCAAAGTAAATCTCAGATGGCGCCACCATAATTGGTCTCAATCTGACCGATGAGGTTAAGCTATTTAATTTTGAAATATAAAATGACATTACCACATTTTCATCCAATGACGATGTTTGGGTACCAACTATGCTAGCGCCATTAGTTCCACAGTTAGCCTCCCCATTGGATAAATTATTCATTTTCATGTGTTCGTAGGAAAATGCGCATTACCTAATTTTACGTTTCTTATTCAGAAACATGGCAGCAAACTGCCTATTATAACATAATATCTATAAAGAATGAAGTTCTTACAAGATCAGTGGACATCCACTTTGTGACTGGCCAGCAACATAATGTGCACAGTCGGCTCGCTTTGCTCATGATCTTTATTAATACAAAGCTGTTACAACAATGCGGTGACCCTCATTTGTCACACTACCTTCGCCTTTCATTATCTACTCCCCGCCTGACCGAGGAGCTTTCATCTTGCCTCTGACTGATGACCTGATGGACATTTGAACGATTATCGGCTGTTCCCTTTGTCAGTCAAAGACTCAGTTCCCATGTGTAACAATGAGGCGGTTGATCAAAGTGTTAGTAGTTAAAAATTGCTGGTACAACGTTTGGTTTTATGTGGGCTCTTTTGTTATTGGAGCCTTTCAGTGTTATTTTGGAGGTCATCGAAATAATTCCGATGGAAGTAAGCTTTGAATAGAATCGGCATGGAATTGACATTTCGTATTTATGTATGGTACAATGTCTTCTGTCGGCACCCAAGGTTATATTAAAACAAAGAGACCATTCAACTCATTCGCGTCCTAATTCGTTACTGAATACTTTGTCTAGAAGTTCCTGAATGGATATCTCTAGACTATAAAAGAATTATGCTCTTTAGCAAGGTGCAGTGTATCGGCATTGTTACAGTTCAACGACCTAACGTTTCTGTAACTTTAATTGTTCGCGTGTGCGTGATGCAATGTTGGTTGCTAAATTACATTAAACAACAACGCTTGAAATCCTACATACGGCTAAGTGCTTGGCCACGAGCTTCACACTCAACCAATATACACGTGTGTTGTAAAAACAAAAGAAAGAAATGCTTTGAGCTTGTCACCAATGTCATTACTTAGATCTACGACGAGACTTGCGGAGCATGGGCGACAAGATACGACCGTGCGTGCACCGTGTTGCTTGACGCAAGTCGAGTAGGTTGCTGGTCGTATCGCATGAGCTTGTGAACGGGACGTAATGTTTACCTTTGTAAATGTTGCTAAAGTTTTCAAATAAACACCTACAATATGTTACTTTCTGAGAACTATGAGGTTTAACTTTTAAAACAAACAAATGGTGATGAACTTAAATTAAAACAATTTGAGTGGGTTGTGTGTGATTGTATCTACCTGAGAATTTTCCGTCATTATGTTGACTCAACAATTTTACCTATTCTGTACTTAAGTTCTAAGTCGGTTTGGGGGAGAATGTCTAATTCTCAAAATGGCAAACTTGTCCTTAGGGACTAAAATCTTCTCAAAACTTCTAATTAGGGTTGAACCACATCCAGCAATAATTGTGACGTGGGATCGATCCCTAAACGGAATAAATATTGTATTACATAAGGCTTACTACGTAGCTGTTCCGGATCTGGCTGTTTTTTATGAGTTTAATGTTTGTAAACGCACCCACGATCCAGGAGAAATTCATATCGAGAGGCAACGTTAAAAAAAAATAGTATAAAATAATAAGTGTCCGAATTCCGAAGATGAAAATAACTAACTCCTAGATTTGCTGTTTTTTCCAGGAGAGATCTACTAAAAGCTTTGGGAACGGATTTGAGATCTGAGTTTGAATATACTGTAGAACAAGTAATTAAAAATTCGCCTTAAAAACTACAAGGTACAGGAGAGATCTACTAAAAGCCTTAGGTACGGAGTTGAGATCTGAGTTTGAATATACTGTAGAACAAGTACATAATTAAAAATTCGCCTAAAAACTACAAGGTATGCTTCTGAAATTTTGTGGATTGGTATTGGTACATTTTCGCAGAAGTAAAATACAAATTGAGTCAAGATGTATCCACTTACAAAGTAACACTACCCATAATATAAGTTTAAAACAGCACATGCAGAGCAACGACCAGTGTTTATTACTTGGAGCGGAAGCGCCTTTGACCCTTTGTTTATCACCAGCGGAGCGGCGCGCTGCGCGGGCGCACCGAAGCCGGATATGCAGTGTTGCTGACGGAAATGCGTCGTCAGCTTGCATCAATAGCTGCACTTGCAGGGATAGACATTTGTAGGGGTGCTAACAACCACTGCCACTAATAATTATGGAAATTGAAATACATAGTTACTACGCTGTCAGATTTTTCTTGTGATCCATTGAGCTCAATGTTGTGATCCCAAATTTTGAGGACGGTGTACATACATACATACTATAAAACTAGATTCAAGATTCTTTAACTGCCTGAAATATTATGGTCTTAGATTACTTACAAATAAAAAGATTTCACATATTTCGCTGACTTGAGACTTCATTCAGCATGCAAACTTAAAATTAAATTAAAATACCTAACACAATGTACTCGTAACTTAGGTAGGTCCCTACTAGTAGAAACAAATTTAACAAAACATTTAAGAAAAATAAAATATTATCTTTGGCAAAAAAAAATACTCTATAAGAATAAAAAAAAATAACAGGGACTAGATAATATCAATAAAATAAAATAGGAAGGAGCATAAAGGTAATAGTTATCTTTATAATGGGGGAGATATCTAAGCATATAGGGGAGAAAGGTTTACATAGGTTTTTACATCGACTGATTGATGGGAACGACGGTTAATTAATTATGTAAGTAGGTACGTCTAGGTACTTACGTAAGTCGTCATCGTCGGGCATGAAATTATTAAGTATCAAAATATTACTTGAATCGGATTTTGTCAACAAGAGTTTTCATTGTTTTGCACGGAACCCTAATCCTTTTCATAGGTACACAAACCGGATAATTAGTAGGTATAATTTTCCCCGCGATAGTAAAAGAAAACATAAATTTAATGAGAGTGGTCAAACGGCATTATGTAGGTGAGATTAATGTGATAAACAACATTTTGTAGGTACTTATCGATTTAATATTACGCAGATACAAGTTTTAGTAAGTATTTATATTTCTAGCTAGCTGTTGCCCGCGACCATCGTCCGCGTGAAATTTTATAAAACATTTTACTTACTTCCCTTTGTTGAATCGGATTATGTTAACAATTTCAAGGGTTTATTTTTTTTGCACGGAATTCTATCCTTTTTTTATAAAATAAAGAAGAATAATGTTTATTTGACGTCAGTTCGTTGAACACACGGAAGAAAAATACAAAATAAAAATAAATGGCGAATAAAAAAAAATAAAAACAAAGTGTAAATATGTGTAGGTAGGTATACCTTCTGTCATGTGCCGTGTGCCTCACGGCTGCGTCAAACAGAAGTTAGAACCATAGATAATACACTATATAATACAAGAGTTAGACCTTATAACATCAGCCATCTGCCAGTAAAAGTCCCGTCAAAATCGGTCCAGCCGTTTCGGAGATTAGCCGGAAGAAACAGACAGAAAGACAAAAAGGTTTTTTTTTTTTTTATAATTTAGTACTTATGTACCCTAAATATTTTAATGTTTTAATGTTTCTCGCGTCTGACTACCAAGGTAGCAGCCCTAGCTAGCTAGTGTTGTGTTATTGTCAACGCGCAGTTCGTCACGACCCAAATATCGAGCGTTGTTAACAGCAACAACGCTAACAGTGCACTTAGATTTCAGTGAGTATAATGTTTTACGTGAATGTTTCGCTAATGCGAAATTGAAAATAGTAGCAATAATAGCATTGCAGTAAGCAATAACCCATATTTAAATGCTTAAAAAAAAACACTCATTTCGCACTATTCGGCCGCAGTGACTGACGTAACAACCGCTTTGTAGTGCAAGCTGATTAGAACTTTATTCTAACAGAATTTCAAACAAAGTTTGAACTACCACAAATAGAGTTGCCTTAATGGGTAGGTTACCTCTCATTTGGATTCATATTTTTCGGAATATTTCTTCTTTTGTAAGTTTTACGTTATACTTAAGTCATCTTCTTTATTTTCCGTGAAAACGTCTGGAATGACCTCGAAGCATTTGCGGATATCGTTAACATACAAGTCATAGGAATAATACAAATTGGTGCTTATTATTTATTTCCTCATAAGACAGCTGTCGTTTGGCTTCCTAGGAAAACCCCCATTACTCCAATGACGAATTCAGGATTGCGACTTTCCTCAGCGTTCGTCAGATATTGACGTGCGTGTGGTTACATATTCATAAAATCTATTAAAACTAGGCTAACTGGTAAAGACGTGCGTTCTAACCGAGGCATCACTCTAGGCCCCATGGACTTAGTAACTAGGCCCTATCAGAATACCAGCGCTGTGACTTTTTTTTTGAATGTCACAGCACCTTGCTGAGATAGGAGCCTTTTGGTCTTGCACAGGACGATTTTGATTGTTTTTATTTTTCTGTTGTTTACTTTTTTATATATTTTGTCATGTTTATTCTATCTTTTTGTTTCTGTAATGTCCTGTGTAAGTTCAATAAATACTTTTCTTTCTTTCTTTGCTTGTAAGCAAAACCTAAGAGTTTATTTACATCATCATTCTCTTGCCCTTAAATCCCAATTCATTTGGTGTCGGCGCAGCATGGCTTCTTTGATACTTCTCTATTACTCGTCTTCTCATCAGACACCTCCTTTCGTGCCATATCATTCTTCATACAATCCATCCATCGTTTCTTTGGTCTTCCTCTACTCTGATACCCATCCACATTCATACTCCCATTTTCCATTCCTCCGCATCACATTATTATAAATCGTTTCGTTGCTAATTGGTACCATCACCACTTATAGGAACATATTTGTCGTGTGCAGTTTTTCCGTATAAAATCTGGAAAACGTGAATTTTATTCCACGGATATAATAATAAACATAACCTATGGTAAATCCCACAATGCAACGCAGAATTTTCTTTGAAATTATGGTCCTAGGAATTAGACATGACACGCTAAACGTAGGTATATAAAACTTCGTTCTGTTTCCTTCAATCGCTTGAAGATGACAAAGACAGAATGACGTTTAAAATAATCTTGAACAATTAGTAGTGGGCCTTAGAAAGACGTTTCCTACTTCTTAAGTATATCTACTCCCAGTTTATCAAGCGCACGTTACACTATGCTGATGTTTACAACATTCCATTAATGTTGTCTAACTAAGCCCACCTGTGGGATTAACCACCCACGACTGAGGCGAACAAACACAATCTAACTCTAAATTACGGGCGATATTTGTACTCAACTGCTTTATTTACTTCTCAAACAATGTTACATGCCTACATGTTTGTCTTTCTGAATTGCTTTACACTGTGGCTTTACTCCGCCGTATGTTACAAAGTTTAATATTTTAATAAATCTTTTAACTAGTCATGGGATTTTTTACGCTATTTAAGGATAAACATTATCATCTGTCAGCCTTTTTCCAACTGTTGATCAGCTTACAGTCCAATCGGACACAACTAAATTCAGTATTTTACATGGAACGACTGCCTTTACCTGATCTCCACAATTCAGTTAAGAACTGGATAACACGATACCTCTTGGTAAAGCTGATTGTCAGACATTCGGGCCACTGACTACCTGTAACGACTGTCAAAGATCTACAAATGGCAACCGGGACCAACGGCTTAGCGACGTAGGAAACTTCAAAATATTTTATTTCACATAGGCCTAGATGGGCACTTACAAATCGTCGAAAAAAGGTGCACGGTTCGCGTTGGTCGTTTCCATGGAGAAGAACCGGCAAGAAACTCCATGTTTGCTCTTTTTAAATCATTAGGTAGGTATTACAATATTATTTTGTTACAGCATTAGTATTTAAGTATGGGGGGACAGCGTAGGCCCGACAAATCGACAATAGGTCGTTGCTTACTAACAAAAAACGTAAAACAGAATCTACAAAGCCTACAAATGTTCACTCATTCACAAATAAAAGTGAAAAAAGAATCTATACAAAGGTAAGAAAATTTTGTATAAGTATACAAAAAATAAACAAGTGACACAAATATTGTCATCAGTGCTGTAACTATTCTGAGCAAAAGATGAAAAAAAAAGATTTGAGAACTATTGTAAAAATTTGAATGGAAAGAAAAGAAAAAATGTGATTGAGAATAGTTAGAGATATCCACAAAGTGCCGTTTATGAGCTACCAGGGAAGCCGCATGCGCAGAAGGAACTAGAGCCAACTTCTTTATCTTCAACGTAGTCCTTGATTCTGTAATAAGGACACGTTCGATATAGGTTTTGAACTTTAAATCGGTCAGTTCTATAACTGACTTTGGCAACTTGTTATAAAAGCGTAAATCTACTGTTATAATAAAAGACTTGCTAGTTTTTGTTAATCTGAATTTAGGTATTACAATTTCATGTTTACTGCGTGTATATATAGGTATACTTATTTTTATTATGGAAGTCGCTTCTAATTTTGAAAAACCCCTTGATTTTTGCGAACATCTGTATGTTCGCAAAAAACAACCTCATCACGAAGCCGTCATTCAAGCATTCTGTACATCAAACTGAGTAACTTTGCGCAAAAAATATTGCTGGGAAACGACTTTTTTTTTGGGGTGAAAAATCATGTTTTGTGGTAGAACTCAATGTAAACGCACTCAAAACATAGTGCTGATGGATAGTTTTAATAGTACGGGGGTCGTGGAGGTGTTTAAAGTAAAAATATTACATTCAAAACTTGTACCTATTTAAGGGGGCTCCCCCATGGCACACTAGCGCCACTTTAGTAGAAAAATCAGAACTCTGTAAATACACAATTAATATAAAATCTGATGGACAAAAATCAATGCTTTAGAGTTCTAGATTATTGACGTCTATTTAATTTATTAAAATATACTTCACTGTAGTTACAGTTAGAAAAGTTGCTAAAAACGGCCGTTCTTTTCCATTTTGTATCTGTAACGACAGCGAGCTATGTTTCAATGAGTTAAGCAGACGTAAATAATTTAGAAGAAATGATTGATTTTGTCAATCAGATTTTATATTAATTGTGTATTTAACGAGTTCTGATTTTTTTACTAAAGTGGCGCTAGTGTGCATGGGGGAGCCCCTTAAAAAAAATACTTGTCGAAAACTTAGAGGTTCGATCTCTTTAAATTTTTCTCTGAGTGACTCGCGAGGATCCATTTTATAGATCTTTTTTTAACACACTTGCTCGTAAAGTGAGCCTTATAACATCGTTCTTAGAGACACTAGTGCATAATGGAATTATCCCTACAAAGTTAACTTAGTACCTAACTGCAAATTATATGCGAGTAAACAAAGCATTTTCAATTTAACCGGATAATACTTAGTTTTTTTTTGTAACAACAAAGAGTTTTTATGCCGCTGAAAATTCATTTACATTTTTGGAATAAATAAATGTGTCCCTAATTGAGCCGAAAAACATTTATTATTATCAAATTATTTATAATTCACAACAATTTGTTATAAAATATTTGCATTTTATCACTAAAATTATAATTTTTAAGTAGGCTGTATGACTATATACCTAATCAATCACCTTACATTGTGCGCGAACAAAAAAAAAAAACTTGCGCGCCATTTCCCATAATTTTCATATTTTGTTTGTATCGCATTTGTTGCTAGGTGGTTAAACGATTTATGCAATACATGTTTGTTTTTTCCTCGCAAGTGTGTTGAAAAAGTGCGTATGCAACTCGTGAGCAACTTGCTCACTTGTATCTTAATATACTATTATCAATGCGATGGATGGTCACCCACCCACAGGCCGACCTTGGCAAGCGCGGCTTACCCTTGAAGATCAACCCGTGCGCCTGATATTATTAAGCCACGAGAACTAGAAGGACGAACATATTGAATTGAATTGACTAGTTTGTCCAAGGCCTAGTGTTGATCTGTGCCTGTGTCCTATTACAGTAGAATACTATCTAGTATACGGTCGAACAAGCTTACATGGGTTAAACTGTAAACCAAATAGCTTGTTCGACCGTACATAATAGGGGTTGCCCTTCGACCGCAAATGTCGTTCGTAGTCGAACACAGGTTATCCGCGTCGTAAACACAGGTTATGCATGACGTACGCTACGTAGGTCACGCTATAAAATGGAAAATGGCCGCCTGAAATCGGAAAACTCGTAGACAGAGGAACTAACGGGAAGATTTTACATAAGAAATTTCCATTATTTACCGTCCATACATAAAAGATTAAATATTACTGTCTACTGTAGTTATAAATAGTTTTATAAAATAACATTCTTTGTAATTACTCAAATAAGTAATGCCAAATAATAGATTATACATAATAGTTTTATTCCGTTCCCACAGACAAGCCGTGAAAACGGTTTTGCGGGGCATTATAAACTTTCCTTTAATAAATAAATAAATTTATAAAAAGAGTGTTGTTCAATGGAAGGGGGTGGGTGGTCATACTAGTCATCGGCAATGTTACCGAGCGCGGTTTTTTTTTTAAATGTACTTAGATTGATCTTGCGCTACTAAAACGCTTAAATTCTCAGGTCAACAGACAACTGTAAGTACCCACCTAAGCTCATATTCCTTCTAAACTAAAAACACATTAGAATTATTATAATATACCTACCTACGTACCAGCATCCAGCAGTCTTGTATCACGTGAGATGGCATTTAGTTGAGCTCAGGCCGGTGATAATTATGCCGCCACGAGTCCACGACATAGGGCGGCCAATTAGCCGGCCAGCCGCGCCGCCATTGAATCCGGCTCTATGTAGCTACTTAGTTAGGTACCGGCCATTCATAGCTCCCGCGGGAATCATTCATCCCCGTCATGACACTCGGCTAATCTTTGTACCCAGTGCCGCGGAGACGACGGATAGAAAATTATTAGAGAGGCTAGTAACAAAGTTCTTTGTAAGTACTTAGGTTAATATTTTCCGAGCATGCCATTGAAAATTATAACATTTTCTACGAGTTTATTCTGTAGAACTTATTTTGAATTACTTTGATTATGTTTCTGAATTGAGAACAAGTTCTCAACTCGCTAATTTTGAATTTCGAAGGAATCACCTAAAGTAGAATTTGACAGGACCAAGATCCCGTGACTGCCAGAACTGCGTCATTCTATGAGAGCTGAAACTTTTTCGGTAGAAACGATTAGCTATTATGAAAAGTTGGTCGTGGTGGCTTTCGGAGGTATCTGGCGACAAAGGTGTGCTGAATAGCTGCTAACTTACGTCATATTATAAGAGTTCCGCAGACTGCAGACTTTCTATCGGCCGATAGCTTTCCATCGGTAAGTGAGCACAGTAACTGTAGGCCAACTTAACGGTCGGGTAATCGGGTTGGTGACAAATGCGCAAACCAGACCAAGACCAACAGTCGGTCGACTGCGCTCGAAGATTTTGCTAGTTATTTTATTAGACGGCTGTTGAAGAGAGCGCATGTAGTCGGCCGATTAAACAATCGGCAAGTGTGCGCGGGATAAGAGCACCATACTGATCTAGCCTGGCAGTTAGCTGATAGTATAGTTTGAAGGCAATGTATGGGCCATTAAACCTAAAACCAAAACGTTGTGTTGCATGTTCTTGTTCATACTGATTAAGAGCCCGCCCGACTAAACTATCAGCCGATAAAAAGTCTGCAGTCTGCGGGGACTCTTAGGCATGATTTTCTGATATTACGTAAGGGATAGTGTCTGGCACCCCAACCATAAAATATGATGGTTGATCTCCTCCACTGCCAGACACTCCCGTGTGGTGGAAACCCCTAGTCAGACACCATTACTTACAGTTAAATTGTAATTTAACTAACGTTATTTTACAATTCTTTGCTTGATGCAATCTTCATGCAGTCATGCTGCTAGTAAGTATTTACTAGTAGCATTGTAGTAAATCGAGGATACGAGTAGGTACCTATACGAAGACAAAAGTGAATTGTTATTGCAAGTCTTATCCCTGAGTTGCATTTCCGCGTGGTCCGTCTCAAGGCGCTCCTGTTCTCAAGCGAAGGGCCAACAGAAGGTCAGTAAGTAAACGTACCTACAATACAAAGCTTTAATAAAATCTCGAATAAAGAAAAATAAAACAAATCCGGGTTTATCTAACAACGAGAAATCTCGAAGATAAGGTTAGGTAAGTTATACCACGGTAATATTACCGTGGTTATACTTAGCAAATTTAATCATAGCAGTCCAATGATTTGGAGTAGGTACCTATCCGTAGGTTATCTATATATATTATTATATATTTATACTGGATTGTTCGGGGTATCTAGTTGATTAGCTGGGTAAAGGTCATGGCACACTATACCGGCACCGCAACAGTACCGCTTCAACCCAGCAATTACCTTGTCATTCAAATGTCGTATGATAATATTTCATAATGTCAATATGAAAAAGCACACGGCGGGCAGTCAGCGCGCTTACCGCTATCATACAACTCGACTCGCAGTCCGTGCGATGCTAGCAAGCGGACAGCATGCTTACAGCGCGCCGACAGGTTGCTTACAGCGCCCCGACTGCGAGTCGCCAGCGAAAGAACGCCGATCACAAATGCCATTTATAACAATTGTGTTCGCGGTGACAGCAAGCTTACACCACGCGGCCAGCGCGCGGACTGCGAGCTTACACCTCGCGGACGACACGTAGTTGTCGCGCTGGCGGCTACCTGTAGCCTAAATTCGAGTCGACGCCGCGCGCCGTGCTGCAGCTGTGCAGCTGCGGTGCCGGTATAATGTGCCCTGACCTTAAGAGTTAATCAGGACTGTGTTTTCGAAACATCAGCGGCGGACGATGAAGGAACATGGATGGGTTTTAGTCAGTAAAAGTCTGACACTCCCTCCACCCCAGAGCGGTAGGGGTCATTTGATGATTTCCCATCCGAAAAAAAAGGGGTTTATGTGGTTGGTGAGGAGTTGGTAGATATAATCTGTGCAAGAAATGTTATAATTCTTGCAGTTTTGCAAGCTTTCACCCGAGTTCCGAGTAAGAGTTAGTAGCGAAGACCGGGCGCTTTAGGTTCTGTCTTGTGAAATTTGACGATAAATGACTAAAATAATTTCTTCTGCAAACGAAGAACCATCTATAGTACTGCAAGATGAACGTCGGATCAGCATGCATCTGGCGGAATAGGTCACGCACGTCACGCTACTGAATATGCAACGTAAGCGACCTGGCAGTTTGCACGTCCCATCACAGGACGTAGATAGATACGCCACAATTGTTACACAGCTCTTTTACAATATTCCTTTTACTATAAGGGTACAACGGCGATGCATAATTGTGACTGCTTTCTTAGAATCTTCCTCACAAAATTCAACTTAACTGCCTGTGGTATGTCAACCATGGCGTATACGACGCATGCCGTTAGCCGTACCGTGTAACAGAAAATATTGTTTGGATGTTCAACTGGAACTGTGTAGGTACCTAAACAAAGCGATCAAAGCATGCCATTTCAGTCTACAAAGTAACAGCTGCTGCTAAATTGATGTGCTGATTCAACTGCCTCTAATTTATTAAGACTTCGTTCCACATTTAATTAAAGCTTCCTTCGACTGACTAATGTGTCATGTGTGGTGACTGGGTGCAGTACCTATCGCGGAATTCTTGCTACTATTTTCAATTTTAGTGATTCTTTAGGATAGATGACATTTATTTTCGTAGCGATAGTGTCATCTGTTGGTAGGACCTAAAGAATTTGGCAAATGATTTCAGCAAAAAACTTTTTCAGTCTAACTTGACATTAACTCGTGTTTAATATATATTACTGGTAGGTAGGTATTAGACCTTTTAATATCAAGTATCTACCTACCAGTACGATAGCATTAATATCTTGTGTAAAAGGTCACATAGCTGCAGAAATAGTGGCAGGATATTAGCCATCAGCTGTGAGCTCATTTCCTTAGTTGTCTCCGACTACCTCAGGAAACGATAAGCATTTCATATTATGCGGCCCCTCTAATTAAAATATAATTAATTGCATCCTAGCGCTAGCGCACATGAGAACTTCTCATTTCCATACCCTATTTTAGAACAAGGAGACTACCTACCTCGACAGAACGGCTTTGTTTAAAAAATTCGTCATACGTTCTATAAAGGCAAGCTGTTTATAAAAATAAATGGTTCATGATAACCCTATAAGCCATGTCATTGGCGCCAGTATGAACATCCGACGTCATAGACAATATTATAGCTTTAAAATTTCATTGGAGTTACTCAACGAACGTGAGTATAAAGCAAGTTATTATGGACACACAGTAATGCACAGACAAGTCAGCTGTGTTTTTTTTAGTTATTAAAGAGAGTATTGCGATGTTGGTTTGTACCTACACGATTATTCGTAATCACTACCTTATTGTTCTCCGAAATGTGCACACGAGAATATTCTGATATAAGTAAAATCTGCGTTGAAGATGACCTAAGATTTCTTGCGTTTCCAAAACAACGTCGAAGTACAGTCCAGTCATATACACGAAGCTAGCGACAAATAAAAAAATATAATGCGTTATGGTAGGTAACACACAATCGGAGACGCAAAGAGTAAGAAGAGAAGCTATTGAAATGGGTTCATGAAGACATTTCAATCTGCGCACTTAAAAAAGGAGGGCAGGTATTTCGGGACGATATGGCCAGATGCAGCTCAATATTTTCAAACGATTGCCACTGTAGCGTATTATTTCGGGCCATCAGACAGCAGTAAGTACCTAAGGTAGGATGGCGTTGTTTGTTCTTATTCACAGTGAAAGCCGCATATTGTGGCGTGCGCTTGCAACACCATCGTAAGCACGGAAGCAATACCGACCGACTTATTCGCTTCTTGCCAAATGCTCACTTCGATTAAAGTACCCAGTGGGAACGTACTCCGATTACGTCATCGTTGGCTGGATGGCGCCATTCGTTCCAATTTAAGCATCTGAGTGCTTGCTCATGAAACGCTTCTTATTTTGATCAACGGCCAATGACTCACAATTTGTCTAATCAAAGTTAATATCTCGAAAACATCTGGAAGCCTCTAGTTGCTGAAAGAAACGAGATATTTTCAAAATAAGTCTCGCTATTGTGTTGCAATGCAACGGACGTTCAGAAACACCCAGCTTTTTGTTTGTAGTTAACCATTATTACCGGGGAATCCCCCACTCATAGCCGATTCTCAAACTCACCATAATCTTTGAACTTTGAAGTGCTTGTTTATAAGTAGATATTGAGTTACATATGGTTCGACTTTAACTTCTCAGAATCTACCTATAAACAAGTTGCACTGATTTTCTTTCTGGATGCGATCCAAATTAGAAATAGCTACTGACTTTTTCGCAAAATTAAACGTTTTTTGCTGCCAATAAGTAGGTAACCACAATTGGTAAGTACCTAAGATGTAAATAGGTTGCCCTGACACATCAATGTGAAGTTCGTACGACCCAATTCAAAGCTGTCGATCTCTTATTCTGAACACATCGGCAACAAAATATACGGAAAATGGATAGATAGCTAGTTGGTATCATAAACGTATGAATGAAACGACGATTGTCAACACAGCTGGTTAACCAAGTTTGATATCAGTTACCTACATCCGCGTTTAGTTCGTTTGTGGAAGATAGCAAAGGTACCACATAACTAGGGCATCGAAAACTGGCCATTTTACAGAACCGGTTTTTCGGTTTCGGCTATTTTCCAAAACCGGTTTTTTAATTAATACAAAAAGCTCTTGCTCTATTTATTAATGAACAATTACAAAGGTTATAATATTGACCAGGCGCTCTTCCAAATGGTGGAAATCTTCAGGGAGGAAGCTCTAGACGCGTTTTTACAAAACGCGGCCTACGGGCAGGAAGTCCAAACTTTCGGAGTAGACTATGGAGCTTATGACGGAACGACGTGAAAACCCACTCATCACTTCGACAGAACTACAGGCACTCAGCAAAATAATAAGAAAATTGGTAAGACGCGATCTTCGATGCTCCAGCACACGCTCAATAGAAAAAGCAATTGAGCTACACTGGGGGTCGAATGTGTCCTTCTTATTACTCGGGAGAAGCCGCCTACGAAGTTGACTAAATCTAGTGGGGAATGAGGATATCGTCGTTTCGAAGCCGGAGATTCTTTTGGAAGTCAAAAACTTATACGGCCAGTTGTACGCATCGTATGCATCTGAACCTGATCCCGAACATGAGAATTCCAGAGCAACCTTAACCCGCCATTTCACAAAATACCTGCCGGGAGTCGGCCAAGATAAAATCGAGGTGGCTCTAAGACAGCTTAAGAATCGAAAAGCTTCTGATAAGGATGGGATAACGACTGAGCTTCTGAAAGCGGGAGGAAATCCTCTATTAAGAGAGATTTTCAACTCAGTCCTGTTCTCTAGGAAACTGCAGAACTGCAGAAGCGTGGAAAAAGAGCGTGGTCGTTCTTTTATTTAAAAAGGGGAATAAGACCATTTAAAGAATTACATATCCATTTCGCTCTTTAGCCTTAGTGTTCAAGCTGGTTTCAAGAGACGTCACGAATCGTCTAGCGCGAATACTCGTCGACTTCCAGCCAACGGAGCAAGCCGGGTTTCGAGCAGGATACAGCACCCTAGACCACATCCACACAGTGCGGCAGATTATACAGTCCGAAGAGTATAATTGGCCTCTGTGTCTTGCATTTTTGGACTGAGAAGGCTATTGATTCTATCGAAACCTGGTCAGTCCATGTGTCTCTGCAGCGGTGCCAGGTAGACTAGCGATACATCTAAGTGCTGAGAACCAGTAAACACAGCACATCCCATTGCGTCGGGGGCTGAGGCAAGGGTACGTAATTCCCCCGACATTGTTCACCAACACATTGGAGGATGTATTTAAAACGCTGAACTGGGAAAGACGGCATTAACATCAACGGCGACTACATCTCACACTTGAGATTTGTAGATGATATCTTCATACTGGCTGTATCGCTGCACGACTTGTAGCAAATGCTCAGTGGCGCAGGCTCCTAATAACTCGATTCCCACCGCCTTCCCTTCAGAAGTTTGGAACACAACCTCAACTCTCTACTGTAATTGAAAAATGGCACAATCAGTACTTTTTTACAAGCATCACGAAACGCCTATCATCATCATCATCATCATCATTTCAGCCGAAAGACGTCCACTGCTGGACATTGGTCTCCCCCAAGTGTCACCACATTGACCGGTCCCGTGCGACTCGCATCCAACGGATTCCCGCAACCTTCACCAGGTCATCGGTCCACCTAGTGGGAGGTCTTCCAACGCAACGTCTTCCGGTTCGCGGTCGCCACTCCAGAACTTTTCGGCCCCATCGGTAATCCGTTCTGCGAGCAATGTCCATTGCACCCACGCCACTGCCACTTAAGTTTGGCAATTCTTCGGGCTACGTCAGTGACCCTGGTTCACTTGCGGATGTCTTCATTTCTGATTCGATCACGCAAAGAAACTCCGAGCATAGCCCTCTCCATTGCCCTTTGGGTGACTTTAAGCCTTCTGATAAGGCCCATTGTGAGCGACCACGTTTCGGTCCCGTATCTAATCACTGGCAACACAGACTTTCGTCTTGAGACACTGCGGTAAGTTGGACGAGAAGATACCGCGCAGCTTCCCGAACGCTGCCCAACCGAGTCGGATTCGACAGTTGACCTCTTCCTCGAAGTTAGACCTATCTAACTGGACCGTTTGTTTGTCCCAGGTACACATAATCGTCCACAGCTTCGAGTGTAGTGTCTCCGATTTTAATAGGATTGGGTGTTACATGGGCATACAACATGACCTTGGTTTTGTTCATGTTCATTTTAGCCCCACTCTTTCGGAAGCTCTGCTGAGGTCATCGAGCATTGTACTGAGGTCCTCCATGGTCTCAGCCATGACCACTAAATTGTCGGCAAACCGAAGGTGAGTGATGTACTCGCCATTGACGTTGATGTCTAGTCCTCTCCAGTCCAGAATCTTAAAGACATCCTCCAGTGCAGCGGTGAACAGTTTCGGAGATATGACGTCTCCCTGTCTCACACCTCGCTGCAGAAGGAGGCTTGGTCCTGAAGTCGGACTGACATGGTGGCGTTTTTGTACAAACACTTCAACACCTCGATGTACCGGTAATCGATTTGGCACCGTTGGAGATACTGCAGTACAGCCCAGGTCTCGATCGAATCGAAGGCTTTCTCGTAGTCCACAAACGCTAAACAGAGAGGCACGTTATACTCTCCAGTCTTCTGTATAACCTGCCGCAGCGTATGTATGCGGTCCACGGTGCTAAAGCCTTTTCGGAAACCGGCTTGTTAGGGAGGCTGAAAATCGTCAAACCTGCGCGCGAGACGATTCGTGATGACTCTTGAAAACAACTTGTAGACATGGCTTAGAAGTGAGATGGGCCTAAAATTCTTCAGACGGGCAATTGTCACCCTTCTTGATGAAGAGTACCACTACACCCCTGCACCATGCCTGTGGCGTTTTTCCCTCGAGTATGACGGAATTGAACAGCTTCTGAAGAGCCTTAACCGGTTTTCCACCCGGAAAACCGGTACCTAAGGCCCGCCTTCAGGAGTTCGGCCGTAATTCCGTCATCACCCGGTGCCTTGTTGTTTTTAAGCTGTTTCAGAGCCATCCTAATCTCGTACAGGCTGACGTCCGGGATGTCTTCCGTATAGTGTCGGGTCAGTCTAGCTCTTGGGTCGTTTGCTAGATCTACGACGGGTTTACTGGTTGACGTGTACAACTGCCCATAGAAGCTCTCGATCTCCCTCAGAAGCTCCGGTTTGGCGGATAAGATCCTGCCATCGTCGGTCTTCAGTTTCGTGAGCTGGCTTTGCCCAAAGCCAGATCTCTAGTAAATACCTTGGAGCCTTTGTTCCGCTCGATCGCGTCTTAAATACGCTCGGTATTGAAGCGGCGGAGGTCGCTCTTCAAGGATTTAGAGATCCGTCTATTGAGCTGCCGGTATTTCAACGCCTCGTCTGAAGACTGCAGAATCATCTCACGCCGTTCCTTCATGAGCTTGAGAGTTTGATCGGAGAGTCTCTTGTTCTGATCTGTACGACGTGTCTTGAAGAACTTCGACCCGGTCGTATGGACAGTTTCCACGAACCCATCGTTGTATTCGTCCACTGACCTTCCTAGGCATTCGAAACGATTCTGGAGTTCAAGCTGGACGCTGACGTGACACGCTGACGTGCTGGACGGAGCGTAGACTTCATCAGTCGAGACTTTCGTTTTTCGTTTTTTCTTCATGGGTATCGTTTTCGTGGTTTTTGGGGTCACTGATAATGAAAATGAGGTCAAAATGAAAATCTAAGATGGCGTCGACGAAAATTTTCGGTTTTTTCTTCATGGGTGTCGTTTTCGTGGTTTTTGGGGTCGCTGATAATGACAATGAAGTAAAATAAACATAGAAAAAAGAAAAAATGAAAAAATCTACCTTTTCTCATTTTTTTCCTCGGCTTCCCCTGACTCAATTTTCCCTCTTCGCCTAGGCCTAGTAGATCAATACGCATTGGTCTCAGGGTGAACTTAGACAAAACTTATAATTTTAAGTTTGTATTTTTAAACAAAAGTAAAAAAAAATACAAATGTTAAATTATAAGTATCTCAGAAGAATAAAATAATACACATTAAATTTAAGACAAAAAAAACTAACAACGGGTACTTTCGAATAAGAATTTTACCAATTCCACAACCCAAAAAACCCTGTAGCGTATTTTTAAGAATAAGTTTTTCCCAGTTCTGAAAAACCCGGTAATTCCCGGGTTTTTCAGAACTGGGAAAAACCGGTTCTTATGCCCAACACAATTACACTATATTAAACATTATTAATAATAAAATAATTTCTCTAAGTGTTAAAAAACAAAGAGTAGGACAGAAAACCCAGTTTGTTGAAAAAATAACTTTGCCTTACGGACGGACACAAGCTGTTTGGAGGTGATGTTAATGAAGTTAGCGGGTCGTGACTATGTCGGGTCGAGTCCATAAGCGGCTGGACTTGGTACATCCCTTGTTGGTACGTGTCTGTGAATCAGCGCGTGACTGCCCTGGCCGCTGCGTGCGCACACAACACTACACATTGTTCTAACTAAAATACAATGGCTGGTTGATGTCATACAATAGCGTGATGCGTTTTAAGGGCATACAGACATCGTTTAGAATCCTTTATTCGTTTTCTTTGAGAAGTCGTGTAAGTCGTGGTCGTCTTCATAATACTTACTGACCGACTAGCAAAAACAACTAAAAGTTGCGTGTAAAAGGTGTTAAGTTTACGAGTTACAGATGCAGCTGAAGTTCTTCTAAGAATCTAAAATACTTGAATAGAAATAGAAGTTACAAATTTTGAAGAGCTTTTTGAGAAGTCTAAGGACTAAAAAAAAATTCGAGTTCTCCACTCCAGAGAAGTTAGGTTTACTTTAGTCCCTTTTATTCAGAAATAGATATTACTTAATCGACTAAGGGAGACAATGTTAATAATCATAAAAATAAGTTATTTTCTAAGAGCGAGGTAGAAAATTTTAAAACCCTACCTGGACAGGTTAGTATTGCTTCGACCCTTACTTGATCGTTTCTCGACTTGCAGACAAAGCGAAGATTCAAAGTAGCCCGCAAGAGCGAGCGAAGCGAGCTCGAAACTTTTTTGACACCTTGCCTTGCTACGTTAGAATTGTTTCGCTGCGTTAGAATTGTCATTGTCTACTATAAGTCGACCAAGTAACTCCAATAGGTCGACTTATAATAGACAATGTACGCAATGAGACCCAAGAGAAAGTAGGTTTCAAGAGCGAGCGAAGCGAGCCGGAATATTTTACATCTTGGCTCGAATAAATTCAGATATTAATAATGTGTAAAATGAGATCAAAATGTCCATATGCTCAATTTTTTGCAATCAAAATTGCCTTTTAAGGCCTCGGGGCTGCCAAAGAGACGCCCCGGGCGTCGAGGGCCACGTGGTGGGCCCCAGCCACCGTAGGCGCGGGCCTGTGGACGGTGAGTAATGGGCTAGCTCGCCGTTCGTCCGTCTTATGACGACCGGCCGTGTCGACGGCGAGTTCGTGTCCCACGCGCGTGTCAAAGAGATGTCAGGTCACAGGTCACAGTCACACTATTTAAAGCTCCGGCAGGCATCGGCCCTTGCGGACCCCTTCCGCAAGGGCCGATGCCTGCCGGAGCTTTAAATAGCAAAAGATTGTCGACCGCCAATCGGCCACACCGGCCCACCAGGCATCCGGCCCATCGGGCATTTGCCCGATTTGCCCGTATGGCCAGTCCGGGCCTGCGTCCTACAGCTTTACCGGGCACATTCTTCATCAAACAGCTCTAGAAAAGACCACACTTTTAAACATTTAAAAGAAAGCGAGAAGTATTCAAGACAAACAACGTATGGACAGCAAAAACAGCTGATAGAAATTTGACCGGTTAAAATTTAAGGCATCTTAAAAATGATTAGCTGAAATATTGGTAGAGCCGCCGAATAAAAAAATTACGGCCAAGCTAGCTTCAGCACAAAACTTGGATTTTCCAACAGTAACACAACAGCAGATGTGACATACGTACAGACAAATATAGCAACACATGTGATTAGTACATTTTTAAAAATAACTATTAGTAACATTTCTCAATCCACGTGATAATGGCGATGACTGCTAATACATACTAACGAGGTATAAATACTTCTAGAACAATGAAAATGATTAAAAATACCACAGCAATATGACCACAGCTGGACTTTACCATTACCTACATGTAGCTAATGGAACTTGTATGTATTGACTCGATAGCGCGGGTGCGGTTATCGAGTGACCCACTGTGACTTGCCGATAGCTGCAGAATGCAAACAAACCCTCGCAACAATAGTCTCATATAACTTGACATAGATAGACTGCCCAGTTTAAATTGGCCGGCGGCGGAAATTGGTACTAATTTGAAATGTAGGTACTGAATTTGGCGTATTTTTAAGAGAGCGAGCGGAGGGAGAGATTTGGAAGCCGGCGCTTATTGTGCAGTAAATTAGGGGGTATTGCTGTGTGATTTTATAGAGAGCCGGAGAGGGTCTCAAACGTGGCGCCCGATGAGGTCATTACTATAAGCCCAGCGTGCTACGTAGCGACATCTATCGTACTTTGCACACAGTACCCCTTAAATACTTCTCACTTCTTAGTACTACCCTTCTTTGCCTTTTCCAGTGTTCCACATTGCTGACTGGCCAATATTTTTATCACAGTACGAGCTAAGTATTTAATGCCGACACGACACAAGAGAAGACTAAGTTTTAGGTACCTACATGAGGGCGAACTTCACGTTTTACGACAGTGCTGCGGTCACGACGGGTACGTGGTCGTCCTCGTCACCACCTGCCATGCTTATGCGGGCTATCAACAAAACATGGTCTGCACAGATCATGCATTAAGTGGATGTTAACACCAAAATGCGCGCACACTGTCTATTTGTATCGGAGTAAACGCGAGCGAGAGAGTTGCTGGGCGGCCAGGTTTTAGAAGAACATAATGAATAAATAATGAAATAAAAAAAAGTGTGGATTATTTGTGAATACGTCAAAAAAATAAAGACAGAACTGTTTAATGATGATTTTAAGACCACTCTCGCAATAATTTTGTATCGAGCCGATTTCGTCCAAGTATCGAGTCCGTCCACGGTCTTTGAAATAATTATGATGAATATTAACATAACATAATATTAACATACCTAAGTATTATTATTTTTTTTTTTTTTTTTGATGTGCTAGAACAAATAGTTTTTCTTAAAAAACTACCTAAAAAGCCCCTTAAAGTTTTAGCGCCATTTTGCACAAATCTCATGACCTTTTTTTTTTTTCGGATCGGAAATCATCAAAGGACTCCTCCCCGCTCTGGGCGGTGCAGGAGGGAGTGTCAGACTTTTACTGACTAAAACCCATCCATGTTCCTTCATCACCCTTTATGTTCCGGGGCCACGGTATCTCGGTGGCCCCCGACGCCCAGTGCGTCTCTCGCGGCGGCTGGGACGTGAGGTTCTCTCCCTCTCACGTTCCGCCACCTCCTTCGCTAGCATGACTGCTTCGCAGGAGGTGACGGCCGGCGTCCCATTCCGTCGATTGAACCAGGGCCGGACGCTAGATGTCGGCTCCGTCAATCGCCGCTACGAGGACACGGCGGTTATCCGCCCAAGCGAGGCAAACCTCTACTGTGTGCTCCACCGTGTCCTCTCGTCGATACTCGGACGTTTCCTCCCGCCCGATTCGGTGCAGGAACCTCCCAAAACAACCGTGTCCGGTGAGGAACTGCGTCAGGCGGAAGGTGAGGACGCTGTGGCGCCTCTCTAGCCACTCCTCAACGAGGGGACTTATCGCCACTATTGTGACGTGCCCTACCAATCACATAACCTCCATAATAATCACACTGTTTTCGCTGTGATAAGGAAGTATTTTACCTACACTATCGCAACCTCGATCCGGTACTTTTTTGAAAATAATAATACTTACCTACCTACTTACAATCTAGAATAATCTAGATAGATTGGAATGGAATTGCCAAGTTGCAAAATCAAAGTGGTAGAGGAAAATTTAGAAAAAAAAAACAGAATTTGTCATATCCGTTCAGTTAGATACTTCATTACTTCCATATGCCCTACGCGTGGGTGCAATTATCCCACGAGATCGTAATAAAGGGATACAAATACGTTAATCCAGGTTATAAGCGATCAGTGTGCCTTTCATCCAAAACCGTTCAGTATTTTTTGCGTGAAAGAGTAACAAACATCTATCCTTTTTAGAGTTCCTTACCCGAAGGGTAACCAACGGGACTCTACGTGCTATAACTAAGCCTCCGCTGTCCGTCTGGCAGCAGGCTGTATCTCAATGATCCGTAATAGGTAGACAGTTGAAATTTTCACAGAATGTTTATTTCCGTTGCCGTTATAATTAAATTAAATTAAAAAGTTAAATTATAAAAATAAATTTAAAATTATTTACCCTTCATGCGCGAGTCCGACGCGCATTTGACCGGTTTTTTTTTGTGTAGCGTATTCAGCTGCATCCGGTAAGACTGGAAGCCGACCCCAAGATAGTTGGGAAAAGGCTAGGCAGATGATGATTTCTCAGTCCGCGTAGTTGAATCGACAAAATGACAGATGAACAAAAGATTTTTCGATTCTCTTTCGTTTCTACGGTGGTCATGTTAAGCGAGCAGGTCAGAATATCTGTCTCCTGCTTAACCGGACTATCCTGTGGGCACCTTGAGTGTAAGGCATCCAGTCAGGGGAAACATTCATCCTCACAAACTTTCGCATTTATACTAGTAGTAAAACTGATAAACTAGGTAGGTAAGTATTGATATTCTACCACTTACCATACCTATTTTTAGAATGCTACATTAATAATCAGCAATCTGAAGTGTCTGTCTCTTCAATTTCTACACGGGTAATTGCACTAGACTATTGCATGACTAGACTATTATACTTACCTACAATAATTGTAAAGGGTGTAAAAAGACTTAACGAAGCCGAAAGGCACTTGTTGTCCCCGTCATTGCGAAAATTTTTTCTAGACCATACTTGGGAATCTCCCAGTTACGGAGATATTGTAGGTCAAAGTTTCAACTTTTTCAGAAGTTTTTTTTTAAATACCTATTTACATGTAAAAACATAAAAAGAAAAAATAAGTAAAAATCTTAGATTAATAAATGTAAGATTTTTTACTTAAACACAGATTTTGTACAGAATGCTTGGTTGACGGCTTCGTGAAGGGTCAGTTTACACCCTGTTTCTTATTGCACTCAGCTTTAATGACAGCTACAACTACATATGTATTTCCTGCCACGCCCACTGTTTTGTTTTCATATAATCCGTACCTACTTACACTCAGCGCTGACGAGTGTCGCTCGGTATATAAGTACTTTCCTTATCCTGTGCGCGCTTGTATTATTCCAATTGTTAATATAGCACTTCAAATTGTTATAAACATTATAATAACTTGAAGTGAAGAAGTACCTCTATGAAGTAAACGTCCTAGCAATATTTTTTGCGTTTGGTATGATGTACAGAATGCTTGGTTGAGGCATGTTGAGGGCTTCGTAAAGGGTCTGTTTACAGCCTGTATTGTGCGATACCTATTGGTAGCGCACAATACAGGGTGAACGTTTTACGGTAGAACTCAATGTACCGCACTCAAAACATTGTGCTGAGCTGATGAATGGATTGAATAGTACCTACAGGGGTTGTGGAGGGGACTGCCGATAGAAGTGAAAACGAAGTAACTTATGAATTGTATCGTCGAGTTAATAGATTATTATTTTTGGTTTGTAAAGACTGGACTACGACAAATATTTCAAAACCAAAAATCAGCTAAATCGGCCCAGGTTCTCGAGTTTTAGCGAGCACAACAAACGAACGATGACGCGAGTTCCATGATTTTTATTCACCCAAAAGTGCTCAACGCGCCCAAAGAAGTTTTCACTTCAAAAACTTGTGAAAGAGTTGGAACTTTGACCCCCAATATCTCCGTAACTAGAAGGATCCCAGGTATGGTCTAGCTAGCTAGAACAAAAAATGATCTAAAGAAAGGAAACCGAAACCGAAAAGCACTTGTTCTCCCCGAGAACAAGTGCCTTTCGGTTTCTTTGAGGGTCTTTTTCCCTTATTAATAGTAGTAGAGCTACGAACTTAGTCAGTTCTTAGGGGCCGTCTCTACGAGCGAGAGAAGCGCGACGTAGAGAATGTATCGCACGACGATAATATCGCCGCGATTCTCTCGCTCGTGGAGAGGCCCCCCCCCTATGGGTCCCTTTAATAACACGTACATTTTGCGTCTTGATTGAAGATTGTATCAGTGTCACCTACACAGGTCATAGCTTATGGTGCAGATCAATCAAACTGGAGTAGCCGACATACCTACCTACCTACTAGATTTTTAGTTCACGACTTCACGTCATTCGCCGTAATGTGACTAGTGGCCTCATTCGGGTCAGGGCAGCGTCGGGTCAATTGCTCTGTCCTAAATTCAATTCTTTTGTTCTATTTAACTATCGCCGAAGTTCTCGTCAACTAGATTGAAGATAAAGTTGATTTTGATTCAATTAAACAAGGTTAATTTGATTCATATCAGGACAACAATTTAGTGCGTACCTACCTACTTATGTATTTATAAGTAAGCTACGGTACCTTTCCAATAGATAGTTAAGATTTAAGTGAAAACAATAGAATAAATAGGGATGTCGGAACTGTCAAAAAGTATCGATATTTTTAAACCTATTGATTTCGCATTTAACACATAGGAGGTCGTGGCTAAATAATAACCCGTGTATCCATACGGGTCGATCTTCAAGGTTAAGCCGGCTAGCGGCTATATCACGTGGGCTCTAACGTTATCCGGGAGGTGGATCAAATAAGGGACTTAGGAGTTGTTTTCGACAACGCCTTAACATTTGTACCTCATGTTGAGGGCGTCATCAAAAGGGCTTCTAGAATGCTGGGATTTGTTATAAGGAATGTTGCTGGTTTTAAGCGCAATCGGACTAAGACCATGCTGTACAACTGTTTTGTTCGTAGTACCTTGGAATATTGCAGTACGATTTGGAGACCTCATTACTCCACGCACATCCTTAGACTAGAGCGAATTCAAAAAAGATTCCTCTAGCATCTAGCCTATTCCAGCGGAGTTGTAAAAAGGATACGATCATACGAAGCCTGACTAACTTATTTTAAGGTCTCACTGGAGAAACGTAGAATAACCATTGATTCCATCTTCGTGTATAAGCTACTCCGATGCAAAATTGATTGTCCCCAATTATTAACCAAGTTCCACTTTCGGGCTCCTGCTAGACTCCCTCGTGCTCCTATTACTCCTTTACACCCTCCACTTCGTAGAACAATACTTGGTGCAAACTCTGTCGTCTCTCGCCTTTGCAAATTGTTAAATAGCTGCAGCGATCTTGTTGACGTGCATTTTGACTCATATGCCAAGTTTCATAAAACTATTACTAATGCTTAATTTTATTGTTTTATTGGTTAATTTTAATATTGTTCTTAAATTTTATTTTTGCATTTACTTTGTTTTGAATTGATTTGATTCTGCTTGAATTGGAATTTTGATTTTAATTCTAATTTCGGTTCGATTCCAATTTAGATTATGATTTTATCCGTAATTTAGATTTTGATCTTGAAAGTGTTCTTAATTGTAATTTTTATTTCGTTTTTTAATTTTGTTTTTGTTTTTTGAACATTGATATTATATTTGATTTTAATTTGAATTTGCTTTAGTTGTCATTTTGATTATGATTCTAATTATGGTTTAAATTTTGAATTTGATTATGATTTTAATTATAATTTCAATTTTATATCAATTTTTTTTTTTCTGTTTTGTTGTGTCTGTTTGTTCTGTTCTATTGAATTTTACTTTTACTGTTAATACTTTAACTATTAATATTAGTTTTATATTCCTTCACATAATGCTAATTTAAACTTGTTAATTTTAGTTATAAGACATAAATCTTATAGTACAGTGTACAGTGCTTGTGGCACATCTAAATTATGTTTATGGGGTATGCGGTGCTAACCTGTAAGAAATTGTTACACTAACCTTAGATAATGGTAGATAATTACTCGAAATATTTACAGTGTAAACAATTGTTGGTTGGCCATTAAAGGAAAAATAAAATAAAATAAAAAGCCGCGCTTGTCAAGGTTGGTCTATGGATGGGTGACCATCACTACATACCAGTTTCCTCTGTGCCTTGGAAAGCACGTTAAGCCATGGGTCGTCATCCATTGCCGTCTGTCATTTGTAGATCTTTGTCAGTCGTTACAGACAGTTGGTCAGACAGGTCGTCAGTGGCCCGAAAATCTGTCAATCTATCTTACCAGTCAGATAGGCATTCGCTCCATGTTTAATACTGGTAATCAGCTGTATACGGTTAGACTGGAAGCCAACCTCAACAGTTTGTCAGCTAAAAATCCAATAACTAGTACCTATAAACCCAATAAAATTGGGTAAAAGGCTAGGCAGATGACGATCCTATTCAATAAAGCAACATTTTTGTTGATTTTGACATAGTTTTCTGCTGACTTTTTAAAAGAAAGAAGTTTTCAATCCCAAAATTAAATCTATAAAGCACAAAGTCGACGGTAAGACAATTTCAGAGGTGCAATGCAATGCGTGTGACGTGGCCGTGAGTGCTGCATGTTTTTATGGATTTACACCCTAGCCTTTAGACTGTAAAGGCTAGTGGTTCCCAACCTTTCCTGGACCAGGGACCACTTTGGTGTCTTCATTGTTATATTTCTTATATCATTGCTATTGATAAACATGAACACCGACAAGTTTATTTCTAGGGGGGTACAAATCTTTAACTGACAGAATGCAAAAATTGAAAAATGAGATGAATTATGATAGTGAAAGATACAAGAGCGATCGAAGTGAATTCGAAAACTTTAGCAATCATTCATATAAAAATAGGAGTTAGTTAGTAGAATTTGGCAAAAATAGGTATTTTTGCCAAATCAAAGTAGGTACTTTTGAATACCACCACTTACGAATCTTGTAAGAGCGAGCGGAGCAAGCTCAAAAAGTTTTAACACCCGACTCCGATAGGTTTTCAATTAGGTTGGGTTGAGCTTGCATCTTCTGCAAGTTAAAAAGTAAGTACGAATAACATTTTAACCTTTCGCGGACCATAGGTTGAGAACCACTGCTTTAGAGCTAGGGTGACTTGTTTATTTAGCGTGAATATTGATACGTTTTTGATAGTATTTATCGATTAATCGATTTGCCTAGATTAGATTAAAAAAACAAAAAATACTATGGGACTTACGGATTAATGGGTATTTTTATTTACGAGCACACGAGATATATTTTGTGAATAAAGCTTAGGTTTGAGTAAAGAAAGGCGCATTAGGTATATATACAATGCGAGTGGGTCGCGAGTCAAGTCGCGACATAAGGCGGGTAGGCCAAGGAAGGAGTGCCCATGACTCACGCCGGTGGCGCCCACGCCTTTTAAAACTTAAATTCTCCAAGACAGATGGAGCCATATAACTTCAGTCTATTGCTACATTATCGCTATTGATTGTGAAGATTATATTATCTAGTTTTCCTACGAGCAATCTTGCTTTCAAAAGGTGGAATGCAAGATTGGATGAAGCTTTGTTCAAGTCATTAATTTTATCTACAAATGGATTTTTCCGTTTTGTATTGTGTAGGTGGGGTTTATGAACATAATATAACTTCAAGAGCTATACTTACATAGCTATTAAGACTTACCTAGACAACAGATCATGGCCACTGCTATAATTCCCTCAGATACTAGTGACTGCTCTTTAAACTAGTATTTTCTTATACTTGCAAAGCGAGTTATGATTGCAAGTTATGGCGATGTCACGCTAATTCATACTGGCCCAACCAGTCATCCTCATAAACCGTGTGTATTAGTTTCCTTTCTTAATTCAAAGACGGTTATGGTTGCGCCGGGCGGCGCCGGCGATTCGCTACGCGCCCACATCTCCTCTATAATTGTAAGCCAAGACCAAGTGAACGAACGGTACCCTTGCCTGACAATTTAACTGTCTGCGACCAAAAATTCTAAAGATCTGCTCTTTAAGTGGACTAAACCAACCAACGCGACATCATCTTTAAGTACTAATATTTAATAGAGGAAAGATTTGTATTTTTGTATGTAACAAATACACTTAAAAACTACTGGACCGATTTCAAAAATTCTTTCAGAAATGGATAGCTATATTATCAGCGAGTAACATAGGCTATATTTTATTCCCGAATTATAATGATCGTGTTCTGTAAGTAGACATTAAAGGAGCAATTGTTATCTAAAGTTAGAAACAGGAAAATTGAATGGAAGCTGTACAGTGTATAAGTGGTGTACAACCGAGTGCATTCAACATAGTAGCCTGATTGAAAATTCATCGTTAACAGATAAAACATTAGAAAAAAAACCCTAATATACGAGTTACTGGATTCATTATAGAGAGACAGATAAAGTTTATAGGATAAAACAGGAACACGTTTATCGAAACACGCAGGTCCAAAAAAGGCCTTGTTTAAAGTACTAATTCAGGTTATACGCGCGAGAGGGCGGGACGGCGGCGCACAGCTCGGCGCATGCGCATGGCACGTGATCGCCAGCGCAGCAGCCTTGCAAGGACGTTGCGTCTAAGCACAGCAACTATCGTTAATTAATTCCACCTTCACGCTGACTCACCCGCTAGTTACATTATACGTTGATAATCTTTGCAGATGAAATATCCACTTAAACAGCGACATCTGTGTTTTAATTAATGGAAATATTTTCGCAGTTTGTCCTTCCTGTGATTCGAACCTGTATTCTTAGAGGTTACGGTTCCGAGAAAAACACCTGAGCCATAATTTTGGATTTCCCCAACTGAACTTATGGGGTTATTCATTTGAGCAGCCTTTATTATCGACGAAAAGAGCATTTTTCCTTTGTTTTAAGGTTTAAACAGTTAAGAAGCCTGCAACACTTGTTGACATAAAGACATTATTAATTTTGTAATTTATTAGTAAGACTATTAGATGCCCATAAACTATCGGGGCCGGCCAGATGATAACATTTTCCTGGTCAAAGCTCAGAAGCGATGAAACACGTACTTACCTATTGTATGTATTGTGGTTCTGTGAAACGTTGACTCAACTAGGTAGGTATTTCGTTTGCGATTGATATGCAACTCTAGTTACACAACCTTTTTGGTATTCATTATACTGCTCAATGTTATTATTCTTAGGAACTGAATCAACGGTTGTGTTAGGTACATTATTTCTATAATTATGTGGAAAATTTAAAACTTACCATTTGTTAACATGCTGTTTGTCAGTCATCGTCTGTGAACTGAGACGATAGCAAAAAACTGGGTGATTTCTTCTTCAAATTTTCAGGGCCTATATAATCATCAGGAACACAACGTTGGCCCCTGAAAAACAAATCGTACTAATCATAGGCCTTCAAGTTTATAATTACCTTAAAATAATCAATTTGACATCAGCCAATAAAAAACCCAACATGTATTTTGTCACTATTAGAGAGCCTTTATTTATGGATATTTGTAAAAAAAGAACTGCAAAATAATAATTAACATAACAGTATTTGTACTTACTCACAAATCATTAGTTACCAATTTTATAAAAAAAACATTTGATAACATTCTTTTCCCATTAATGAGTTTCCGTCGATTAAGAATTTAGTTCATATAGGTACCAACAAAAAATATCGATAAGCTATCAGTACAGCCCTAAAAATACAACGTTATTCATCGATAACACATACAATACGTGTGTGATATAACTGAGGAAAGTTCGATAACGTGCAGTTGTTGCGATTCTCTTTTTTTATAATATAAGCCCCTGATTCACCAATACGACATAGGTATTAGGGTCGACGGCCGCGAGACGAAATTATTCAATTTGAAACTTCTCTTGGACACACGACTGCATCGCGTAAGGTGCGCCGAAATATAGTCTCTGTTCGAGATGGTAATTTAATTTTACTCTCAATAAACCTTATGGTGGATCTCCACGGTAGCCCGCGAAATTCAAATTTTCTTAGGTTTTTTGCAATTTGCAGGTCAGTGTCAGGTCGTATGTTGATTAAAATTATGTTTCGTGGCAGTAACACGTATGTAGTACAGAATTATAATCATCAATACAACCTCCTAGGTTCATGTAACCTGATTGAATGACTATTTCATGAAAAAGTCATTCAATCAGGTTACATGCACTTAAAGGGTTTTTTCGCGGGCTACCATGAAGCTTCCACCTTAAAGCTGAGATTATTCCTTGTCTATGGTTAGCTAAAAACCTAAAACTACTCATTCAGTCCTAGATTTTGGGAGCATTAGCTACCCATTTACCCAACTCGTTTCATTAACAAGAAGAAAACTCCTAACACTTAACTAAGTACCATTTGCTCATGAACCGACAGGATAGCATAGCTCTCCCGTGAGTCACGGCGGTGTGAAGGTGCGCGACTTTCGCATATTAATATTGTTCCAAATGCGTCGTGTCGTCGTATGGCGTCGTCTGCGCTATTCCTGTACGCGACGGCCGCGCTATTCCGGGCCAGACGCCCGCCGCGGCGCCGGATCATGCATAGCGAACTTCTTAACACGTACTTCACCTTTATTACAAAAAAACACGCCTTTGATCTGAGAAAACAAAGACTTGAACCGTATATCCGCGCTGATTGTAGGAACATCTGCTCGGAAATGTTGGTTTGTTTATACGAGTATTTTATGCCCCCTGACGGCTTCATCGAGCCGTCTGAAAGCTTTCCACCTCACCTGGGAATGCTTTGCCGTTGCCGACTTGGAAATCTCTGAATAGACTCCGAACCCAGGTCAGCCGTAGCAAAGACAATCTCCTCAGATGAGGGTTTAGGGATGGCTCAGGTCTTAAATGTGTTTGCGGCGTGTCTCTACAGACAATGTCCCATCTCCCATCTGGCGCCGCATGCCCTGACACCTGCACATTTGACGATCTTATGACTGCTTCAGCGAGCGCAGTTCGCATAACTGAATTTTGGGCCAAACATATTTAATAAATATTTGCCATCGACACGCTAAGAAGATCGTATCTTGAATTTCAAGGGGGCGTTACGCTATATTATTGCGTAAGTTTTGCATTTTTAATAAATTGGTGAATTTCCACAATGTTTTCTTCTTTGTATTCCGCATGTGGAGTTTCGGCAATTAACTAAAATGGCCTTTTAAGTTACATGCAAAATAAAAAGCAATGTATACCATCGGTAAGGTTTCAAACCAGTGTATTTGAGTACCATGATATTATAAAATGACACTGCTTTACAAACTAACCTACGTACAACATAACAATATCAATTACTTATTTGACGTACAATAGTATTATCAATAAATGGCGCTTACACGTTATTCCAAAGGTAGGCAGTGTTTACAAAGGCCATAGTTCTTACTTTAGTCGTTACTGCACCGAGTAAGTGCATAGCTGAATGCCTCAGGCCTATGCTGGACAAGCGCTGTTGTGATGTCACCCTAACGAGAGCTTCGACGTTCTGTAGGCACCATTTTACTGAATTGCTTCACACCAAGTGTACTTACATAATAGTACGGTCGAATTGCACTTCAACTAAGGCTAAAAGAGGGTACTAAAATGTATTGGCCCATTGGAACTGGTTAATATTACGATTTTAATGCCCTACAATTATTGCAATTATTTACTCTACTTTCATCACTCTATGAAAATGTAAATTATTGTCATAAGAACGAATACAGACAGAATTCTAATGTCAACTTGAAAAAATCATACCCTCTTATTTAGTTGGTGTAAAGCAAATCATTACAGTTGTAATATCAGATCATCTTATATCACTAAAACTTCCATACGACATTATATTTTACGTCGAGAAGGCAAAACGTAAGGTACAGTATGACAATATTACATCAGCCTTCTCTTTGTTACCACAGCCTACGAAAAAAAGAACTATACACATGGAAAATAAATTAATAAATAAACCTATATGCAAATAACACAATTAATTGCATGTAGTTTACAGTTTCTTGTTCCATGTCACGGTACTTAACCAGCATTTTCATAATGCAATTACAATATTCGAATATCAATACAAAATCATTCACACATATTTGACCAAATCCCAAAATGATATATTAGAAATAAGTACCTAATTATCACATTGACTTTGGGGCAATATATTGTTGGTGGATGACTAACTTGGTTCCCAAAGAAAGACCGTAAAGGCCAAAGTTGTGTTATTTGGTTGAAGTTAAAGGTGATCAATGTGGCTGGGTAATTAACTTTTGAACAAGCAAATTTGAATAGGGTAAGCTTAACAGCAGTCTTAAGGTGAGCGTCCACCTGTCCGCATCGCATCAAATGGATCGTAGTATTATTTGTATAGAAAGTCACTGATCCGCACCGTACGGATCACTCGAATCTGTTCAATAAAGGTAAGCGTCCACCTGTCCGCATCGGACGCATCGCATCAAACGGATCGTAGTATTATTGAACAGATTCGAGCGATCCGTACGGTGCGGATCAGTAGACGCGCTTGTGTGACTTTCTATACAAAGAATACTACGATCCGTTTGATGAGATGCGTCCGATGGACAGCTGGACGCTTACCTTAATATTACGATCCGTTTGATGCGGTGCGTCCGATGCGGACAGGTGGACGCTTGCCATTAGCCGGCAAGACACGGAAATAACTTATTGACTGGGGCTGAAAACTACATACCAATAAATATTATAAACTGATAAAATTATTCAACTTCGAATTAATCCAAGTATCCATTTACATATAATCTGACAATATGATACCCATTATATAGATCGTACGTTATAATTTTCCGTAGTTATTCATTTTCAAATAAGTTAAGTAAATGTGTAGTTAAACTACGATTTTGATAAAAAATTGTTTTGTAAACATTGATGATAAATAACAATTATAATTTCTCATTTTATCCCTGATAATAATTTATTCATTATGATCAACTTGGGCATTCTTTTTTTTGTTTTTTTATCCAAAATTGCACAATTCACTGGGATACGTCATATTTTAAATTTTCAAAGAGCAGAAAGGTGAAACTTTATAAGTTTTTAGCTGTAATATTTGCAAGGGCTTTGTCTTTGAGGAAAAAATATTAGCTATAAAATAAAATAGCGTTAAATTACCAATTTGAGTATTAACGATAACTCGTTTTTTTTGTATTTATGTTTCCATTTTGTTACACATTATATATATTATGTCAGTGTTTTTTTTTGCCTTTGTCTATTTCACAAGTTTTTTTTTTTTTAATTAATTTTACCGGATACATCTAATGTAGGCCCAAATTTATAAGTAAGGGCGATTTACAGCATGCGCTCAAAACCGAGACCATGTATGCTCATACATGGCATGGGTCACCCTCAACAAAATACATTTCGTTGTAATTGCGGTCGAGAGAGTATGTAGTACCGTGTTTTGAATGCACCTCGTTTGATCTGAAAAGAAAAGAAGACATTTTTGTAGGACTTCATTCTGCAACTTAAAAGATATTTTAGATAAGTAATGTAGTTTAGTTTGTCTTTCACGCAAGCAATGCAAAACTGCAGGTCTGACGTGCGTAAGTGTAAGATGAGTCTCACTATGGATGGGTTTGACGGGAGATCCCGAAACTTCAAGTCCAAGACTTGAAGTTTCGGGATCTCCCGTCAAAAACGTAGGTACCCCTTTAACCATTTATTAGAGGTACCTACGTGTTAGCCATGCGTAATACGCACGTGTTATCTTTTTCGTTTCGTTTCACGTGGATCATTTTCTTTTTTACCTATATTTATCTGGCCTGTTTTCGTGTCATAACAGCATAGTGACTTAGCACTTAGCCGCATAGTTACCTGTGTGTACAGCCTCCTGTGTGGCTGGTCAGGCGAGGTAGGCCCTGACCAGCGCGCGCACGGCGGCGCGGCACAAGGGGCAGGCCCCGAGCGCCGCACCACAGCGCGCACACGACACCAGGTGCCCGCACGGCAGGAACACCACGCTCACCTGTGTGTGTACAACACATTTTTTTTAAACATTTCCTGGGCTGCTTATACTGTTCTGTGCCCTGCTTTATTTCTTCCAAGGAAGAAGAGAAAGAGGAGCCAGGTAATGCAAAGGCAAACAAAACGATCTCCGGCCGCCATAGGGTTTGGCACTTTGGCGTGCGGCTGACAGATTTGGAGTCGGAACCTGAACAGAGGGCGGCGCGAATGGCCGGGGGAGAGGGATGAACTGCGCAAGCCTACTTTAAACCGTACGGATTGTGACGGTTATATTAATTTTAAAAACAGACCCCAAATGAAAGTATTTTGATATATAAAATTGTAATAAAATATGAAAATTTGTTATTGCATTCGAGGCGAAATTCACACCCGAACCGCAGGCGGTGTTGTTATGGAGCCGATAACTGCAGTAACAAATGCCCACGTGCATCAAACGACGTTTTTCAATACACTTTCGAAGAAATTAAATAATACGAAAAAAATAGAACAAAACGTATCTTTGTCACGATTTTTTAATTTCCGCACAGGTTGTGATACATGAAAAAAAAGATCCACGTTTGTGAAATACATTGCATGTTCAACCTAATTGTAGTGCCAGAGCCAGTTTTCGAGAAAGTGTATTGAAAATGACTTAAAAGTGACAACATTAGCAGAAGGTGACTCACATACTTGCGAGTCACTTCCTTGAATACATATTACTAATTAATTTCCGGTCTAGCTCGCCAATGTGCAAATAATTAATAAACTACGCTTGACACGCGACTTTTTCACCACAACTACTTTTTTTCGGGGTTTTATAACGCTAATTAAGGACTTTTAACCCGGTAATGATTATATTTTTTTTTGTTATATCCATTTATTGTTGGTGTATAATACAATACATATTATCATTTTCCGCATTCCAAATTTTACATTAAATTTAAAATTCTTGAAGTGAGCTATGCATATTTAAGTTATGTTTTACGACCGTAGTTCTCTCTTTAAAGTAATTTTGCAATGACCTTATAATGTAGCCAACGTGGTATTTTCGCACTGAGCTTATATCTAGTGTGGTCTTTAGTGCCTTTAGACTTGCATAAAGGATACTGCTTACTACATCGTACCATACCATGATCGCGCTATTTACGTACACGGTATCAGGCCAAAAATATATTCTTTCTTTCGCAGGGCGTATCGGCGCAACGGCCAAATATTCTCGCCGAAAATTGTTGACACCCACCCTGTGTATGGCACGCGACGGTGAGTACGGTCTAGCTAGGGCATAGTTGAATTTAATAGTTTTCAATACAAAGAATATATATAAGGCATAACCGCGTATGATGTATGCGTACGTACACAGTTTTTATGTCTTGTGACTGGGACTGTAGCTACTTTTATTTTTCATCTTTGTTTCTACAATTCAAAGGTGCCTCTAACTGGCCTACTTGAAATAAATGCTTTGATTTTGATTTTGATGACCCCTTGTAAACCCGTTATAACCGCGTATGATGACAAAAACATCTAATTAGTCCGTCAGATAGATTGCCAAAAAATATTGGACACATATCTTTTCTTTTTTTACGTAAACTAAAAATGAAGACGATACAGTGCGTCGAAAACTCTTGTGACGTCACATTTGAGTACATTTTTTACCAGAAAGTGACGTCAAAGATCATAAGTGGGGGACTCATGATCTTTGACGCGTTTTATCTTCGTCAAATTTTATTAATTTAATAAAAGAAAAAACATGTATCCAATATTATTCGATAATCTAACTGACGGACTAAACAGAATAATTTTTTTTTTGTCAGGAATCATCCCTACTCTAAACCCGTTATCAACGAGTGCGTATCATAAATGTGCCTGATACGTTTATAGCACGGTCATGGTATGGTACGGGCGGTGTAGTAAGCAGAATCCTGTACACGTTTGATTCACATACACCTACGCAATATAGATATATTTGGTGCCAGTTAAGATGAGAATAGCGGTCATTGCCCTTTCCCTAATATCTCTACGTACGAACCAAAATAAATAAACCATGTATCGTTTTTCATTAAAAAAATGTTGAAGATCACGATAGATGACGATTCAAAAGTAGGTGGGTCAATGACCGCTATTCTCATCTTAACTAGCACAACTATAGATGTGCACTCTGACTCACTAAGTAAGTTCAGAAGTATTATTTATAAAAAAATATAAAATCATTTTAGTGTTAAACCATAGTTATGTACGGTGAGTAGTTGGGTACTCATTTGAATTTAAGTGGGCACTCAACGACAAATAAGTAGAGCATGATGTAAGTACATCACAAGTATGCACTTGTAAGGGGCCGCCTCCACGAGCGAGAGAATTGCGGCGATTCAACGTATTTCTATACGAAAATATCGCCGTGATTCTCTCGCTCGTGGAGACGGCCTAAAAGAGAGTGTACAGAAAAACGTGGCAATTACGATATAATCGCCGCGATTCTCTGGCTCGTGGAGACGGCCCAAAAGAGAGTGTATAGAAAACGTGGAGGCGGTCCCTAAGAGATCCACTTGTCTGTGGCTCTATTGCATGTGTCTTTGAAGCAGATGGAAACTTTCAGTAGTAGTTCCCCTTACTGCCCAAGGGGAACTACTACCTTAATCGTTTTATCCATAATTTTCCTTGAAATTTTGAACCCCATTCTCAGATTTAAAAAAAAGTACAGTTAGCATGAAAATGGCCATTTTACACAAAACATTTTTGGATGGCAATCGATCCTGTTTCTAATACTGATCAAACATTTCTATTGGACAAACCCAGGTTGACGTACTAAAAAACTCAGAAATTTTAAAATCTTTTAACGATTTTGTTTGAAAATTATAAAAAAATGATGGAAAGGAATCATTTTCGTGCAGCTACAACGGGTAAGGTAGTTCCCCTTACTGCCCATTGAAAGTTTCCACCCTGTATATAAATTTATATACATATTTATTAGTTACAAATATAATACTCAATAGTTGGTGAGCCAAATAAAATAAATTTATAGTCATTCGATAGCATTTAAAACTATCATTATGAAAAACTAAAAGTATAAGCGGTGAGAGCAGCGGTGGCCCAGTGGTGGCGGCCCCGACTTACGAACAGTAACTCATTACTTTGTGTAATTTATTGCATCACCACTGCTCTCAAAACGGTGAAGGAAAACATCGTGAGGAAACCGGCTTGTCCTAGAACCAAAAATTCGAAGACATGTGACATCTACCAATACGCACTGGGCCCGCGTGGTGGATTATAGCCTATTACCTCACATCATGAGAGGAGACCGTGTCCCAGCAGTGGGAGCATTATAGGTTGATGATGATGATGATGAAAAGTATAAATGACTCACCTCACAATCCATGCAAACTTTACATAATCTAGCCTCTTTCAATTGTCTATTCTCTTCTTCCAGCGACAACTTCTTTCCTTCAGGCGCGTGCGCTTCCTGCTTGTTATCATTATCAGTTGTAACCTCGTCTTGTACTTTAAGTACTTTATTACTGTTATCAGTCTCTCTGGTGGATGATCTGTTGGCTTGAATGAGTTCGATGGAGTAAGGGTCATCGCGTTCGTCCTCGTCATCGTCTTCGTCATTTTCTTCGTCATCGTCCGGGGTCATTGATCTCGCGGGACTGCTTTGATTGCTTTCGTAGGGACGAGTTAGTAAGGCAACTTGTTGAGGAGGTATTCTGAAATGATGAAAACAAATGATTACATGCATCTGTATTCGTAGGAGATAAAGCTTTTTTACTATATGTTTAGCCCCGTTCCCACTATGTCGTGACGACAGATAATCGTGTAGTTTTAAGTGTCGTGGCTTGTGTATTTAAATGGAGGTGTTTCACATATAAGACGACACGATTACTGTCGGTCACGGCTTTTGCCAACTGTAAACCAACGATAAATTAATCGTACCACATAGTGGGAACGGGCTCTTATTTGTAGGATAACGAGGGCGTCCATTAATTATTAATAGAGGCGTTTGGGGGTGGGAGGGGGTCAAAAAATAACAAAAATTGCCTCACGTAATTGATGGACGCCCCCTAAGGTAAATATATTGCCTATAACGCATCATTGCGCTTGCTCATCACAAAAGTTCCTAATTGCATATGCTGACGAACGTGCAAAGACGAAATATGCCAGATTTCCAAATTTCGGCTACTAAAAAAATAAATTACAGCGTTTCATAAATATCAACCTGCCTTGTCCAATGATATCATTAGTACCTATTGCTTACCCAGCTATTGGCGCGAACTCTCTGAACGTTTCAGACAGAATGTCCCGAGCTAGTCGACTATGAGGCGTCATGGACCACGGCTCCTCGTTAAGCTGGTCATCCAACACCGCGTCGATCAGCGCCTCGGACGATGTGAATGGAGTACCTAGAAATTGAATGAGATTTACTTACTAATACTTATCATAAATGCGGAAGTAACTCTGTCTGTCTGTCTGTTTCTCTGTCCTTTACATTTGCATGGCTGAACCGCTTTCGATGAAACGTAGCAGACTTGCGACCTGGGATATTTTTTATCCCGGCAGTACGTTTCTGTGGGATAATTTCCGACCTCCACGCGCGTACGACAATTTTTTAATATTTACTAGCTGATGCCCGCGGCTTCGCCCGCCCGCTTGACAATTTATATAACAATTATACAGGGTGTAAACAACCTCATCACGAAGCCGTCAACCAAGCATTCTGTGCATCAAACTAAGTAACTTTACGCAAAAAATTGTTGCTGGGAAACGACTTTTTTTGGGGTGAAAAAATCATGTTTTGTGGTAGAACTCAGTGTAACGCACTCAAAACATTGTGCTGTTGGATAGATTGAATAATACGGGGGTCGTGGAGGTGTTTAAAGTGAAAATCTTTCATTTAAAACTTGTATTAAAAAAAAAAAAAACTTGTCGAAAAGTTGTAACTTTGACCCCTAATACGAGTATCTCAGTAAGTAGAAGGTTCCCAGGCATGGTATAGAACCAAAAAAAATGATCGCAATGACGGGAAGAACTAGGTCTATTTACATGCTGTATACCTACCTACCTTCCTCGAGAACCACTCTATCCATTGGTGAAAACAGCATGAAAATCAGTGCAGTAGTTTTTGAGTTTATCGCGAGCAGACATACAGACAGACGCGGCGGAGGACTTTGTTTTATAATATGTATTGATATGATTAGATCACCATGGCAAACAAACGAGTTTAAAAACTCAATAAGATGGTGTAGGAAAACATCGTGTGGGTTTGTTTGTGTGGCTTATATCTATAATATTAATGTTCTATTTGCCTTGTATTGTATTTGATGGAAGACCGGTTCGGTTGCACCATTTACCTACCGGTGAATCAGTATGAATATTAATTTAAATGGTCCAAAACGATCGTTCAAGGTTAACAGCCACATTAGCACATTACCGTGTGCTTTTTATTATTATTTTTAGGTCAACTTTGAGGAAAACTAAAATCTTTAATACTTTACTGAAAAGGTCATCAACACATGTTTGTGCATAAATAATAAAATAATAAAAAGAAGACCGACTAAATCGGAAACGAATGCAAATAACGACAATGCTGACATTTCCTCATTTCGATTTTATTTTTGAAATGAGTCACTAGTGCCACAATTGCCATGCATGTGATGCATGGTCTTCTTCCGATCCGGTTAAAAAAACAAATTTGTCACAATAGATATTTGAACTTTTCCTAATGTCAGCTACATATTGGTGAAACGTAACGTGAAATGAAACACAAATTAATCGTCCTTATATGCAACATGAATATGACACGCATCATCAACATGTACCCAGTTTAATAGGGTGTAGTTGACACCATAAAAAAAATCCGATTTATTTTCTATTAATAGCCAAATACGATTTTTAATTGCTTTAAAATCAATAAATAGTTGAGTCATTGAGTTAACACAACAATGACGTCACAGCGTGCTATTGCCATACAAAATCTATGAGAGAACCGCGTTTTGACAGCTCCTAAAAAGTTTGTCAACTACCCTATAGGTTAGTTATTAACAGACGGCTAACTCGTTTTCGTTATTGGGGTCACTAACCGCGTAACCATGTGGGCCATCAGCTCTCTTATCACAGCTTTATGATAACTTATCAGTAAAGGAAACATGAGTGCACCTACCAACAGTTCGCAATCTATTCGCTATCGCCCGTCGGACGCGAGCCGCGTCTAACCCGGCACCTAATGCCGCAGCTGCCATTGTACTTTCCATACCTTCTTCTACCTGAAGTGAAAAAATCATTTAATGTTTCAGATGATTTACACACAAATCATAATAAAATACCTTTGAATTACATGGGTTATGACTATCATAATAAATAAAAGGCTGAACAACCAAAATAAGCTTGTGTAATGAAAAAAATTTATTAGTCCGTCAGTTAGATTATAAAAAAATACTTAACGCGATTTTTTTCTTTTGTCACGTAAACCAAAATTTACGAAGATACGACGCTTTTAAAATTCTCAATACGTCAAGCCGCGGTATAATTTTCAGTGCGTTCTGACGCCACAAGCCCTCACTCACGAGTTTTGATGCGTTTTATCTTTGTCAATATTCATTGATTTACAAAAGCAAAAAATACTTGTCCATTATTTTCCAATGCTCTAACTGATGGGCTAAATAGATTTGCAATTTATTGATGGTGGAAACTAGCCTATCGAAACTACGAGATCGAATCGCAGATCGGGCATAGCATAAGGCCTGGACTCCACCGAAGCGGAGACGAAAGGAGAAGAGATGTGTTGTTATCAACCAATAGAAATACGTTATTTAGAATTCTCGTTACTACTTAGATTTAGTGGAAACGGTTGAACAGGGCGGAGAGGTAATGTCTCACATTTGTTAAAGTCTCCGCACTCAGTAGCAGTGTGCAGCGAGCGGTAATGGTGCATGCAACACCGCATGTTGAGGTAACAGTCTCTAACAATGTTATCAATTGTTATCACGTGTTGACTGTTTTCAAAAGTAACATTACTTAACACATACTGACACGGCAATATATAATAATGCTACTGCCACATCTGGGTTAGCGTTAACACTAATGGCAATGGCCAACTACTCGTTATTTAAGGCATTTAAAATGCGCGTTGGCTACATTTAGGTTACAATACCCGAAAAAAAAAAAAAAAATAGGCTGATGCTCCAGGGTAGCCCGCGACATTCAAATTGTATTAAGTTTTTTGCAATTTGCAGGCCAGTGCTAGGTTGTATGTTGATTAAAATATTATTCGCGGCTGTAAGACGTATGTAGTTCCAGAATTATAATCATCAAAATCATCAATACAACCCTCCAACCAAGTTCATGTTACTCGATTGAATGAATATTTCATGAAAAAGTCATTCAATCGAGTACTCTATTCAATCAAAATACAACCTAACACTGGCCTGCAAATTGCAAAAAACATAAGAAAATTTGATTTTCGCGGGCTACCCTGGAGCATCAGCCTATTTTTTTTTTTTTTCGGGTGGGACATCATCAAATGACTCTTCCCGCTCTGGGCGGAGCAGGAGGGAGTGTCAGAATTTTACTGACTAAAACCCATCCATGTCCCTTCATCGCCCTTTGTGTCACGGCATCTCTTTCGAACAGTCCCGCAACCCCGACAGGCATCGGTCCTTACGGACCCCTTCCTATTGCTGACTCTCTTCGAGGCGCGCGTGGAACACGAACGCGCCGTTGGAGCATCAGCCTTAAGAGTTAATTGCCGTAAAACTCTAAAGCTTTCTCATTCGACCACTCCATTGTCGTTATTGAATGCAGTTCCCGTCTAAAACCGTGCTTGTTGTGCGCGCGCGTCCCGAGGAATGAGACGGCGTTAATGTAGCCAACATCGCTTAAGAGGGCCCTTCCCGGCCCGTCTATCATCAACGCGAGCATGTTCGAAAAGCTTGTTGTTTCATCCAGAGCCACAGCGGTGGTATTATTTCAACTCCCTTTACCTAGCCCCGACCCCGCACTACTCGTCACCCGCGCACCTCATACTGCCTAACGCGAGGACATCGAACGAAAAATATTATTCCAAAATTTATAAAACTTTTTCCAGGAAATACGTGTTTTTGAATAAGCCTTACAAGTTTGTGAAATAAATATTTGTCATTTAGAATCTCCACTACATCTGCAAGGCTTCTATCAGGATATTTTCTTTACTTTTACAATTTATGAGTACATTATGAACGGCCAAAGTTGAGGTAAAATTTGTGCAAAACAGCAATTTCTGGAGGCTTATACTGAACTTGTTTCTACAAATTCTTATTTTTTGCTTTGATAGCAGCCTAGATATAGTGCACAAAATACCTATCAGTTCAAAACATTTAAAGATATATGTGTGACAACGGCATAATCACGCACGAGCGTTTGTCAAAATTCTCCCGAAACTTATGGCGGGTTGGCCGCTCTTAACGCGCTAAACTACGCTCTAAAACCCTTTGATGTGCCAAACAAAAACCGACACCCGAGCTATCGCTTAACGTTTAATGCCATTAGTAATGCCGTTTGTAATTTAACACATTAAAACGTTGGCCACATCTACGTAACGCCTAAATTAACGTCCTAATTTACGACGCAGGTAGAGACGTAGCATAACAATTAATAACATTGCTCTACAAAAAGTAGGTGCGGTGTGGGCGTGAGTAGCTTGTACAGTGTACACACGTCACTGCTCCGGTCTAGTCAGTACGCATCTTCGCACAACTTCGCTGGATACACGTTAGCTCCTAAGCATTTCTCTGCTTCACACATCTTCGTACGTCTCCGTTTTGATGGAATCCGGGCCTAAAGCATATAATCAGCCTATAATATTTCCACTTTTGGGACACAGCCCACGTCTATGTGACATAATCTCCTGTTGAATCTCCTTATCTCAACTTTGTGGAATCCAGCACTAGGCCTGGACTTCGGGTTTCGGTTCTAAGACATGCTCTCACCACACTTTCCTTCACCGCTATGAGAGTATTCGTGAAGAAATAAATTAGACAAGGTGAAGTGTCCTCCTGGGTATCGAATCCGAGATCTACTAATCGCAAGTCATGACGGATGCGCCACCATTGCTTTACCGCCATTTTCAATAACTTACTAGCCGGTTTCGGTAGGTTGCTATCTCTGTTTGACATTTTGCTCACTGGACGGTTAGAAACAAAACGTGACAGAAAAGTTTTCTTTGATTTTTCTATGAATCAAGTGACAGGTAGGTGACACGGATATTATATTCTTTGTTTATGAAACACCGATACCTACGGAAGAAGCCACATTAAGCAACAGTTAAACGTAAGTAAGTTATAGAAAACGGCCGTTAATTGACCGGGTATTGCTATTGAAGATTTCAGTAATAGTTAGGATTCTGGATTTATGCTCGGTATTTATTCTATGAGAACATGTTATTATACTACACATCTCATTGGTATAAACATGTCTTTTCCCACCCATTCGAGGAATGTTCTATCACAGTAACGCTATAACTTCAGTCTATTTACCTGACTTTCTGTGATAGGGAAGTTGTCACCGTTTCGTCGTCTCGGATTACGTGCACCATCAGCAAACTGAAAACAGGAGTTTATTGTATTGTATAACGGACTGGTGTCCGCAACTCCACGTCAAAGCGCGTGTTTTGCGTGCGGGTGGGAAACTAAAACAGGAGGTTAAGTTAATTTTGTTTATTATTGGCAGTTTCTGGATAAAACCAAAAACTTCTTCGTAATACAGACAAGTCTAAACTAGAAAGGCATGAAAGAGTTTTTTTTTGTTTTTTGAGAGGTTTCTCTGGAATATCAAGTATGTACCATAATTATAGATGGACTAATGGCCAATTTTATTCGCACAGTTCCGACTGTCAAAAATAAAAATAAAAAAGTTTGTCCAAAAAATAAAAACGGAGCAAATTCCATCTAAAATTCCTATAAGTACTTATTATTATTGATCTTTAGCTAAAATAAAAAATAAAAAAGGGTTAAAGTGATGGCTCGTGGGAGTAATATTAAAAAGTTGTGCCCACTGTCCAGCAGTGGTACACCGCGACCACACCACCACCAGCGACGAGCAGGTGGGAATCGGGAACCATCGTCAACAATAGGTACTAACGCTAACAGTCCGCTGCACGGAGCTCCTGTTGCGGCAGGTGTCGACGTAGTCCTGCCCCTTGACGAGCAGCACGTAGCCGCAGTGCGGGAACCAGTGGTGTACGAGCAGGTGGGACATCGGGAACCATCGTCAACAATAGGTACTAACGCTAACAGTCCGCTGCACGGAGCTCCTGTTGCGGCAGGTGTCGACGTAGTCCTGCCCCTTGACGAGCAGCACGTAGCCGCAGTGCGGGAACCAGTGGTGTACGAGCAGGTGGGACATCGGGAACCATCGTCAACAATAGGTACTAACGCTAACAGTCCGCTGCACGGAGCTCCTGTTGCGGCAGGTGTCGACGTAGTCCTGCCCCTTGACGAGCAGCACGTAGCCGCAGTGCGGGAACCAGTGGTGTACGAGCAGGTGGGACATCGGGAACCATCGTCAACAATAGGTACTAACGCTAACAGTCCGCTGCACGGAGCTCCTGTTGCGGCAGGTGTCGACGTAGTCCTGCCCCTTGACGAGCAGCACGTAGCCGCAGTGCGGGAACCAGTGGTGTACGAGCAGGTGGGACATCGGGAACCATCGTCAACAATAGGTACTAACGCTAACAGTCCGCTGCACGGAGCTCCTGTTGCGGCAGGTGTCGACGTAGTCCTGCCCCTTGACGAGCAGCACGTAGCCGCAGTGCGGGAACCAGTGGTGTACGAGCAGGTGGGACATCGGGAACCATCGTCAACAATAGGTACTAACGCTAACAGTCCGCTGCACGGAGCTCCTGTTGCGGCAGGTGTCGACGTAGTCCTGCCCCTTGACGAGCAGCACGTAGCCGCAGTGCGGGAACCAGTGGTGTACGAGCAGGTGGGACATCGGGAACCATCGTCAACAATAGGTACTAACGCTAACAGTCCGCTGCACGGAGCTCCTGTTGCGGCAGGTGTCGACGTAGTCCTGCCCCTTGACGAGCAGCACGTAGCCGCAGTGCGGGAACCAGTGGTGTACGAGCAGGTGGGACATCGGGAACCATCGTCAACAATAGGTACTAACGCTAACAGTCCGCTGCACGGAGCTCCTGTTGCGGCAGGTGTCGACGTAGTCCTGCCCCTTGACGAGCAGCACGTAGCCGCAGTGCGGGAACCAGTGGTGTACGAGCAGGTGGGACATCGGGAACCATCGTCAACAATAGGTACTAACGCTAACAGTCCGCTGCACGGAGCTCCTGTTGCGGCAGGTGTCGACGTAGTCCTGCCCCTTGACGAGCAGCACGTAGCCGCAGTGCGGGAACCAGTGCGCATGCTCCGACCACGGCGTGTCGCCCGCCTCCCACTTGCCCAGACCGCCGTCGCAGTAGAAACAACGGACCTGGAATATTTTATTCAAAATCAAGCATTTATTTCAAGTAGGCCATAATACAGGGACTTTTGAATAGGGTAGACGACAAAAAAAATCTAATTAGTCCGTCAGTTAGATTATCAAAAAATAATTGACCCGTATTTTTTCTTTTGTTACGTAAACCAAAATTGACGAAGATACGACGCGTTCAAAATTCTCAATACGTCACGCCTTTTTTTTTTTTGGATGGGAAATCATCAAATGACTTCTCCCGCTCTGGGCGGAGCAGGAGGGAGTGTCAGACTTTTACTGACTAAAACCCATCCATGTTCCTTCATCTATCTATCTAGTATCTCTTTCGAACAGTCCCGCAACCCCGGCAGGCATCGGTCCTTACGGACCCCTTCCTTTTGTTGACCCTCTTTGAGGCGCGCGTGGAACACGAACGCGCCGTCGACACGGCCTGTCGTCATGAGACGGACGGACGGCGAGCTAGCCCATAGCCCACCATCCACAGGCCCGAATACGTCACGCCTTGGTATAATTTTTAGTGCGTTCTGACGTCACGAGCCCTCACTCCCGAGTTTTGAGGCGTTTTAACTTTGTCAATATTCATTGATTTACAAAAAATAAAAAATACGTGTCCATTATTTTTTAATACTCTATTAACTGACGGACTAAATAGATTTGAATTTTTTTGATACTGTCGTCATGCCTAAAAAAAACTACAGTCCCAGTCACACATCATACATAAAAAGTGTGAATGTACTGCAGTAGTTGCCCATTCAAAGTGTGTAATCTCTATGAAGAAGAATGGGCAAGAAACTATTCCATAGTTTCTCCTATAAATCAGAATATTGAACATTATAATAAAGAAACGAGGGAGGAACTGTATGAAATGGCTAGAAAGAGGGTTTACTACTCTAATGACGACTAATACAGATGCTTAGAAAAAGACATGCTGCGTCCTGTCTAATAAATGCGGGATGACGATTTTATTTCGGCAACAAATACTGCAATTTATAATTAATTACTGTTGAAAGGGTTATCATGTAGTTTTTATCTTATCCATTAAGAATTGTACAATTGGAATCGTGTATATTAGTACCCTGAAACTAGTCGACTTTTAATTATGTACGTCAATCCTGTTATTTTTAATTGCCAAACACCTTTTTTATGATGACTCCTCCGACTGGAAAATGCTGATAGGCTAAGTAGATCTATCGTTCGAGTTTATTTATTCCGGTATGGCTATACCGACTCTGACAATTAGAATGTTCCAAAACGGAATAGTGCTAACATAACACTAGCGTACAAATTCAAATTATGTATATTGGGTGGTTATGCAATGCCGTGACAGGAAGATTTAGTACAATAGGCTAGTTTCCACCATAAATAAATTGCAAATCTATTTAGTCCGTCAGCTAGAGCATTGGAAAATAATGGACACGTATTTCTTGGTTTAGTAAATCAATGAATATTGATAAAGATAAAACGCAGCAAAACTCGGGAGTGGGGCTCGTGATGTCAGAACGTACTAAAAATTATACCACGCCATGACGTATTGAGAATTTTAAAAGCGTCGTATCTTCGTCAATAGGCTAGTTTCCACCATCAATAAATTTTGCAAATCTATTTAGTCCGTCAGTTAGAGCATTGGAAAATAATGGACACGTATTTCTTGGTTTAGTAAATCAATGAATATTGATAAAGATAAAACGCATCAAAACTCGGGAGTGGGGCTCGTGATGTCAGAACGCACTAAAAATTATACCACGCCATGACGTATTGAGAATTTTAAAAGCGTCGTATCTTCGTCAATTTTGGTTTACGTAATAAAAGAAAAAATACGTGTCAAATATTTTTTGATAATCTAATTCAAAATCAAAATCAAAGTTCATTTAACATCTCTTGCGGTTAAGTTCAGCTGCCTATGCCATTAGAAAGATCCGTCAATATACTGATGTACTCGTAGATACCGCTAGACTGGTTTATTTTAGTTACTTTCATAGTATAATGTCTTATGGCATTTTGCTGTGGGGACGGGCTGCAGATATTGAGTCTATATTTATTCTGCAGAAAAGAGCCATCAGAGTCATATATAATCTTCGTAGGCGCGATTCTCTAAGGGAACTGTTTAAAGATATTGGCATCATGACGGTACATTGTCAATACATCTACTACTACTACAACAGCCCATAACGTCCACTACTGGATATAAGCCTCTCCCATGATGGGAGGAATTTGCCGTAATCTCCACGCTTGGCAGGCGGATTGGAGATCGCAGTGATGAAAGACTAACAGAAAACGCTGCTGCCCATTCTCTGGTCTACGGAGGCGCAAGGTGTTCTGCCTCAGACATTAGTCGCCTTATACGACACCCGTGAGTGTAGTGGGCGTTGTCAATAGCGTTGTCAATACATCTACGAAAACATAATGTACGTCAGAAAAAATCTGCACCTTTTTGGTAAAAGGGGTGACAGACATAACTACAGTACTAGAAATAGGGACCAACTAGTTCAGCCAGGCTTCAGACTCGCTAAAGTAGACTCATCTTTCATGGGGTACTGTTTGAGATGCTATAATAAAATTCCACAAAGTATTCTTGAACTGAATGAGACGAAATTTAAAACAAGCATTAAACGCACACTATGTAAGCAAGCATATTACAAGTTGAGCGATTATATCGCTGATAAAAATGCTTGGCTCAATGCTGGTCCTGCTTCACAAGGACAGGGGCGCATAAATTGATAGCATTAAATTGTATTGTTGGAGCTGCTGAAGATTGTACAACTATCTTTGCATTGTATAGATTCAATCTCTTTAGTATTATACAGGGTGGGCCATATCAGTGTTGGCGATTTAATTCCTCAATTTCTCGGTAACGCGCGGCGCGGGGTGGCGGGGGGATATGTTGTTCGCTGCGCCGCTTCCTGGAAATTTAGTCGCCATGGAGCCGTACACGGGAGTGCAGCGTGCATTTTGTGTCCGAGCGTATTACGAAAACAATAAATCAGTGATTACTGCACGACGTTTGTATCGGCATGAACACGGTTTACGCGATTTAAGTGAAGTTCCAAGCGCCAATGTGTTACGAAAATGGATCAGAATGTTTGAAACAACCGGCTCAACAGTACCAATTACGGCTCGTGGTCGCCCAGTTTCTGCAAGATCAGCCGACATTGTGGAGCGTGTTCGTGTTTCAGTTCAGCGAAATCCGCAACAGTCAACACGTAAGAGAAGTCAGTCTTTGGACGTCAAAAGAACAACTTTGCGACGAATTTTGAAACGTGATCTGCATTTGAAGGCTTATAAGATTCAGATAGTCCAAGAATTAAAACCCAATGATGCCAATAACCGACTTAACTTTGTCAATTTGATGCTCGAGCGGTTCAACAATTTCAACAACGTGATTTTTAGTGATGAGGCTAATTTTCACCTTAATGGCCATGTGAACAAGCAAAATTGTCGGTTCTGGTCAGAGACTAATCCCCGACGCTTGCATGAACGTCCACTTCACAGCCCTAAGCTTGTCGTGTGGGCTGGGATAACGTCAACCGGTATTATTGGGCCATACTTTTTTGAGGACGAAAGAGGGCAAGCGATGACGGTTAGAGCTAACAATTATTGCAAACATGATAACAGACTTTTTGGTGCCAGCTTTGCAAGAACTTCAAGGCAATACCTCGAGGATGTGGTTTCAACAGGATGGGGCCACATGTCATACGGCTAGGGTATCCATAGAGCTGCTGAAAAATGTTTTTCCCGGAAAACTAATCTCGAAAAGGGGGGATATTGAATGGCCCCCACGTAGCCCCGATCTCTCTCCATGCGATTATTTTCTATGGGGCTACCTCAAATCGGTAGTTTACGAAAATAATCCGACCAATTTAGAGCAGCTGAAGAGGAATATTAATCAGGAAAGTAACAAAATACCGAGAACAACTTTTCAACGAGTTTTCCAAAATTTGCGACTTCGGTTCCAAGAGTGCCAAGCAGCCGAGGGAAGCCATTTGGACAACATTATTTTTAAGTCTTAAAAATTCCTATGCTTCTACTTTTTAACAATACAAATATATTTGTGTTATGTTTCGTAGTTTTTTTTAAATCGAATATTTAAATCGCCAACACCCTTATGGCCCACCCTGTATAATTGCATAGCCCATATTGTGTGAGTACTATGTACTAGAAAGCTATCATTTACTGAAAACCTACGTCTTTTCTTGACTTGAATGTGCCCTGGCGGTTGAGAGTATGTCATGCTCACTAAAATGTCTCGCTGATGGTGGCGCATGTTTCGGATCATTTAGTTCCCTTCAAAATGGTTGAGTTGAATGGTGCTGATCCATGCGTTATGTCCGTGAACGGGCGCTGTCAGTTGTGACTGGTCATCTCTTTGAGGCCATGGCTTGTTTGAATGAATTATTTTAAATTGTATTTTTTTTTGTGTGTTTTTAATGTGGACACTTTTAACGTGCACATCTTGCTACATTGTTCTCACATAATATACCATCTCAACATGAATGATGTAACCAAGATTTTGTAACAATATTCTGATTTAAAAGAGTGTCCATGGAGTTTCTTGCCCGTTCTTCTCTATAGAGATCTACGCTAGGGAATGGGCAACTACAGTACTTGCACAGTTTTTATGTCTGTGCCTGTAACTGGCTTATTTGAAATAAATGCTTTGATTTTACGGACGAATTGACGGACTACTTAGATTTTTTCAGGACACAAGCCTTTTTTGGTTTATGTAACAAAGAAAAAATACAGGTCAAATATTTTTTGATAATTTAACTGACGTACTAATTAGATTTTTTCAGTACACAAGCCTATTTGGCAATGATATCGACAAGTGAATAGATAGGTAGCGCGGTCCAGAATAACCGTGGAAGGTCAGGTAAACCACTATATCATTTATTTATGTTGTTCATTTTCGTATATGTGAGAGATATTTATATTTACAAATGAAACACAAGTTTAAGTGATCCTATTGGCTGTTGATAACATTTTTATTAATTCAACTAAACACAGCAGTTGACACACGGTTGCCAGTTTGATGATTTTCGCACTTTTTACTTTAAGCAGTTAGATCTGAGCCTGCAAATTACTGAGTATACTCATTTACCTGATCATCAGTCCCAGTGTGAAAGAATCCTGCCTCTGACAGCGCTCTGGGCGCCTGGTGCCGGTCCGCGGGCCAGCGCTCGAAGCTGGCCAGTCGAGCCGCCAGCGACGCGTACTGCGGGTGTCTAGCGCCTCCGCCTACGACGCCCAGGTGGCGCCACGTGCCGCCCTGCGACAGTACGCGCTCGTTGTGAGCCGCGCCTGACCTGGGAACAGCACATACTTTCTATTAATATTAAGCCTAGCTAGATACATTTCTACGAGTACATTTACACGGTCAATTTTATGTCGTTCTGGAACCGAAAGCCATAAACTCGATCATCGAACTCGAAACGATAGGGACTATATTTTTCAAAAAATAACAATAAAAAAAGTTATCATATTTTTATTTTATTATTTATTTACTTAATTTATTTTTTTATATATTTATATATTAAATTTATAATATTTTATTTTATTTAAAAAAAAAGAACAGTCCCACTCGTTCCGAGTTCTATGATCGAGTTTATGGCTTTCGGTTCCAGAACGACCTAAAAATAATGGTGTATATAATATAAATAATCAGCCTATAACGTTCCCACTTTCAACGTTTCCCGGCACACAGGCTTCCTCTCGGTGAAAGAGATAACGCCCAGATAGTTCAAAAGATTAGTTCCTCCAGAACGAAAGATTAGAAAAAACCCCCAAAATATTTTGAACGCAAAATACGCGGCTTAGACGTGAAGTTGCGGACACCAACACAATAACAATACAATAGAATCCCTGAATACTCTGGACAAATTGCGTACGCAGCCCCGGACCGGACTGTACTGAAGATCTGCATGACAGATCTTCATTACAGTATCTGTCAGTCTTCAGTGCAATATCGGGTGTGCGCTACTGTTCCGCAATAAGTTTGACTGAAATCATATTTAACCATATCAAGGCTATAACTTTTTTGCTTTAATCGCAAATAGTGCCGTATAATAAGGCCAAAAAAAAAAAAAAAACCTTCAATAATAGTACAAGAAACACTAATTCTAAGTACTGCAGCATTACAACTAGGGAGAAGAGTGTTTATGGTGACTCTGGTACCCAATGTAAGATTTAACTTGTGTTCAGGGTGCCAGAAATGCCAACATGATTCTAGTGCGAAAGAGAGTGAAATCTCTACATCACCGATAGCACCACACCCCTTTTTGGACTGGAATCATAATGCCAATCTTCACACGCATACATCCCCTAGAGTTCATAGGCTAATGCGCTACTGACATACATTAAGAAGAACGTCAAGTAATCACCCAGTTTTTCATCTAAACAAATATGATTTCAGATCACTCACCCGCGAAGACATTGGTTTTCCGTTGCTATCATTATTTTTAATGCTGCCTGACTTTTACAATATCACAACACAGCTAGACAGATTTTTTTGGACGTCGTCGGTAAGTCTGTGCTCTCCGAAGCAAAGAGAGGTCTTTGACCCTGACAATAATGCTTTATCTTGTAGAACGACCGATCAGCGCGGTGGTCATTATAAGTTAGAACTTATGATGAAAATAACAGGTGATATGAGTACCTATACAAGTGATACGGGTAAGTTTTCGATATCACTACCGGTATCACTATCAGTAGCGTCACGTCAGGTAAATTACCCAATGATACCTATGAATGAGTAAAAAATAAATGATTTCTTCATTCAGATATCGTTCACATATTTATTTACTTACACCAAATTCGATAGGTACTTCTTTCGGATGTTATTTACTTTTTTTTGCGCATATCAATTCATTCAATAAGTACTCTGATAATGAATGACATAAATCAAATGATAAGAATGCTCACCTGATTCGAATCATTGAAAATAAAGACGAAAAAATATTGACACGACTTCAACAACTGCACTGTTTCCTTCAGCAATAGGTTTTAGGGTCACTTCAGAAATTCAGAACAGTTATACCGGTAAAGAATAGTTCTTGGGTCCCAATTGGTATGAGCAAAATTTACCGGCAGTAGAAAGTTTTGGGGTACCGTTAACTCTCTAGCCATTTATCATTCACTGTAATCCTGGCTTAACAAACTGGTCTAATCCAACCTGGGATAATTGATTAAGGATAGCACAACTTTTATTGATAAATATAAACATTGACTTTACAACTGAGTATTTTAGTGTCAACAGTGGCAACCGCTACCGTATGTGTCTTAATGAATACTAATTTTACTGTACAATCGGAAACATAATGTACCTATTTGTTGTTTGAGTGCGAAATGACTAAGTGGCCATGTAGGTCGCTTCCGAATAAAACAATATTTTCCTATTATTCGGAAGCGACTTATGACCGAGGTTTCAATGTAATTGTTCTTTGTTGGTACTTAGAACATTTACGTAGTCAACAGTTGAATGATTGCCCTTCAATTAGATCACGTTCCAAAATACCTACTTATAATTTGTTTTCATTGACAGTCGTTATATTATAGACTCAAGTGCGTCTCGTTCGTAGCCAAAACCTTGGTTTACGTTACTTGGGTAATGAAATTCGTTTTTTGTGGAAATACGTATATTGCTGAATGCATTGGTCATGCGTTGTTGCGAACTGTAGTTTATTTTAACTTTACTGGTTTGCAGTACTGTCAATTTTATAGAATTTGTTTAATATTGTACTCTGTTCCTTTTTTTATTAACTTCTATCGAGTCTGCGAAGTGTCAAAGCCATCACAATTTGACTGCCGAAAGCGACGGTGCTATTCTATGAAGCTGCATCTCCATCACACACAGTATTAAGCTTGGAGCCTGTGTGAGAGTGGAAGTACGGAGGATAGCTGAAGGAGTATGATTGGCTGAGTGCGTGTGCACTTCTACGTGAAGGAGTATGATTGGCTGAGTGTGTGCGCTCTTCAACGTCTTAGGCCTGAATTCCTGTCGCGCTGACGTGTCGGTCGAGTGCGTCGGTCGCGCGTACGAGTATAGAATGTGTTCTATATAGCACCATACTGCGACGCTGACGTCAGCGGCGCGTATTTGCTACTGTTTTTCTCGCTGACGTACGCGACCGACCGTCAGCGTGACAGAAATTCAGGCCTTAAGAAGAGCGTGAAGGCACGCGTGTCTACGTACAGTGAGTGCAACTGCACCGGCCGGCACTAGGGGTTAGCATTTGTTTGCAATAGTTTGAAAATGCAGCAATGTGTTTGTGGTTAGTAAAGCTTGGAACCTGTGTGAGTGGCACACGTGTCTAGTAGACACTCGTAGACACTCGACGGTTGCACTCACTGTAAGGAGACAATGTTTACGTACAGTATAGTGAGCGCAAGCGCACTAGCGGCTGGCATTTGTTTGAAATTGTCGCCGTATGTTTGTAATTACATACGTGCTCGCACAAGTAAGCTTGGAACCTGTGTGAGTGTGGAGGTACGGAGGACAGCTGAAGGAGTGAGTGCATGCGCACTTCAACGTCATACGAAGAGCGAGACGGCACGCGCACACGTGTTTAGTAGACACTCGATGGTTGCAATCAATACTAGGCTGGCGGCACTTTCAAAAAAATTACCGCCATACGTTTATGGTTATGCGTGCCTGTTTTCGCATATTGTATGGAATCGGCCTTCTGTCTATTTTGTGCTTCATTCGCTTCATGTCTCATCGAAACAACTGCGCGTTTTTACTACTTGACCAACATAATTTAAGACGTCAGGGTGGAGCTGCTTGCATAAAAAAAACGTCAACTACTTTCTTGTCAAATTAAATCGTAGTTCCAAATTTCAAAATTAAATCGTAGTTCCAAATTTCACCGCGTCTCAAGTTATGTTGGTCAAGTACTTAATTAAATCTTTAAATAAAAATAATGGATATCAATAAAATAACATACGATTGAGGCAGGTTATTCAAGTTAACGGGTGGCGACTGCGCACGAGGGGTATCGTTGGGCGGCGAGGGCGACAGCGAGGGGGACGATGACCCCGCAATGTTGGCAGCCTGGACATGTTGAGCTGCTTCCAGCCCTGCCGCGTGCTGGCATCGGGAGAAATACCTGCAGGAGACACAATGGAGGCTGTAACATTTGATGCCGTGCTTTGATAGTACCTAATCAGATGTTTTAAAGATAGATTTTCATTGGCATACAATTAACGAACCACCAGATTTAGCAAAATTTGACGGCAAAAAATCACTTTTAATTGCCTAAATTAGTAAATGTTCACCAAAATTAATCACCATTTTATCGTGAAATTAGAACAAAAAAAATATTTTTTTAGTTAATGACCACCAGAAATTGAACTGTTATGCTCATGCATGCAAGTCGAGGGAGACCCGGTCGACGGAGCCCCGCGCCTACTTCTTAATGGTTCATAAAAAATACCTAGGCAAAGGCCTCATTAAAATTTGGTCTTCAATTTACTAAATTTGGTGATCAATTGATATTTTAGGTGATAGTTATTAGTGGTCACAAAGTTATTTTTGGTGGTCATTATATTTACCCCATTTTCAATACAAAGGTGATGAAATATTATCTTTATTTAGGAAAACCAAAAAAAAAGCTCAACCCATAATACATGGGACTTAATATGTGGCGAAATGTGGGTATAAGTCCCCTCTACCTAACCTTCTCAAAAGGCTAGGTAGAGGGGACTACAGGTTGAGGTGTGATGTTAGGTTAAATGTAATGAACAGAAAATTGCATCATAATTATTACAATAATTAAACTATCTGACTGCATCAAACTGAAAGGATAATTCACCCGAACCACATCAACAAAGTTGGAAATTGCTGAGTATTATAAAGTGAATTGCAGCTGAGTACTATTACTTGATATTCTCCAACAAATATAAATAAATATTGCACCACAATTGCCAATTAAATGTACTTATGAGACAGTTTCTTATGTCAGTTGGGTTCAAAAGGTTGGGGTCAGACATTATGTGAATGCTAACATACTTTGTACTTGACAACTTTTAGTTAAGTTTATTAGCAAATGTTACTGCTGGAATGCATCATCCTACTGCTGGGCAGAACAATTCAATCCAGAGCTCATGTTGACCAGTGGTTATTGGTTTTGTTCAGTACATCCCGCCATCTTCTATAAGAAAATATGTTGTGTTAATAATTTTTATTTCTCACATTCGATGTACTTCAAGAGGTGAAATAGAGCTGAAGTGATTGTAGGGGGCCAATTCTCCTCCACACCAGGCACAACGCAGGCGACCTTCACCAGCGTGGTAGAACCCAGCGTTCACAAGTGCTTGGCGGGATACTGACGTGTCCTGCACAAAAATAACATCTGATTTTACATGCTCTTTAATTCTTTGTGGTAAAGATTAATATGTAAAAAGTTTAAATGTAAACACTTGTGATGCTTGCTACAAAATAGGGTGTATATTGTTAATTCTTGACTCAGTTTATATAGGTTTTGTATAAACAGGTCTATATTTTAGAGACTGAGTTTGAAAACAAGTGGCATGGTTCTCAGAAATTGGACTGAATAATTGCCCTGTTACAATTTACACCATTTTGCAGGCGAACTTGATTACAAGTTTAGTAAAATCAACAATCATCAATATTCCATTCCTTATAAACATCATGCTGTGATAAAGATAACAACATAATTAATCCAATATTAAAAAGCATTGCCAAGCAGACTAAGAAGTTTTTGTACATTATTCTTCGTTCAGTGCATTTATGAACATAACTATGACCATAGACTTTGATAATGACAATGTTACAGTTAGGTGACGAAAGATTAAATACCTTCAGCACAATATGTTCTACAATTCTTCATAATGTAAACAAAACAAACAAGATATAGTATTTAAAAATAGAAATGTATGAGAGCTTAATCTTTTTAACAGTCATATACATAATAGCAACATCTTGATAATGATTTATCATGTAAACATTATAACGTGCCAACAGTAAGCAATCATTCTGCCTGTATAATTAATTTTGCAATGATCTCCTACACCACTGAGGGGATTTTTTATGACATGGCAATTGATTTTCTATAATCATGAGTAGCTACAGATAATGTTTGCTAATCATAAGTTTACAATTCGAAACTATTTGCTCTTTATTCTTCCCCTAATATAGCCCACATATCCGAGTTTTGAGTCAATACCAATAAACATGTCATGTCACAATCATTGATTGGTACTTTATGACCTTGAAGATTATCACAAATAGTGTAATACCAATTTACATCTAAACAAAAATAAATCCTTTGTAAATAGAAAATAGTTCTAGTCAATAATATTACTATTGTCTGCATCTTGGCACAAACCAGCTCAATCTCTTGGGAGTTTATTGTAACATTAATTCTATTACAACTTAGTTACAAATAGACAAATTATGTTCTTACATCCCAATTAATAAAAGACAGAAGTCGTAAAGCATCATTCTTATATGTTTCATCTTCTTCTGTTAGTCCATAATCGGGTGCAGTATAAGTATGGTCATTCTGCACTTCGTCAGGAGGCACAGAGGGTCTACGAGTAGATGGAGGACACTCTGGCCCTAGGACTAAAGGCACGTTGCCCGAGAACTCAGGATTCAACACGAACGGACAGTCTGGCCGAATTTGCCGATGCCTCCACATCACCTGGTCTCCATAATTCCACTGCGATATAAAACTACCACAACAAAAGCACTTCACTCCGGTACCTTGGCCCGTATAGAAAAACCCTGCCTTTGCAATCCTTATAGGATCTACGGGTGCTGATGAAGGCCAATCGGTAAACGTATTGAGTCTATTAGTCTCATAATTCATTTTAAATTAATGTGAATACAACTGCACTGGTTGAGGTGATAAACTATAAGCTACAGGTACTGCAAACTTGATTCTTACTCTTACGTGTGCGTTTTAGGTTTAGTGAAAAAAATACACTATTATAGCCTGACGAATGATTAAATCATTTACACCACAAAATAAATAATATAATCTCAGGAACGTCGAATAAACACACACGAATCAATAAACGAAGACTTAAGGAGGAATAGAGGAAAAAAAACTAAAAAGGAATGATTTAGTGATGCGAAACAGAATTTTACAGTGAGAGATGACTGATGTGGGATCTATCTATGGTCAAATCCCTCATCATAGTGAGATTGGGAATAAAACCGAGGGATAAGGATAGCTTTGCTAAAGCTAGCGTAGCGTAAATAGAGTCTACTGGCCAACGAAAGCTGTCCAAGAAAAAAGGCGGAAATTTAAAAAAATCAAGAGCTGCAACCCTGGCTATACACTGCTTAAACGGAGTTGATACTATTTATTATTCAGGAATTAAAATCTTTTTTATGTTTTATAGAGCTGTAATTTTCGAGTGTGTTAAGACGTATATTAAATAAAAGAGTACTTTATTTTTAAATTCTGCCTTTTTATTATTTTATAATAGTCCATAATTTTATGTACGTTTCCATGCCGCCTGTGAGGTTGTGTGCTTGGCTCGTTTTTTTTAACGTTCTTGTGTAAAAATTTTATAAGGGTTTCACGGCATCCCGTATTGTATTGTATATCGGGCTGGTGTCCGCAACTCCACGTCAAAGCGCGTATTTTGCGTAAGGGCTATAATCCACCAACGCGGGCCCAGTGCGGATTGGTAGATGTCACATGTCTTCAAATTTTTGGTGCTAGGACATGCTGGTTTCCTCACGATGTTTTCCTTCACCGTTTTGAGAGCAGTGCTGATGAAATAAATTACACAAAGTAATGCGCCTGTCTGGGTACGAACCCACGACTTACTGTTCGTAAGTCGGGCCGCCACCACTGGGCCACCGCTGCTCTACGGCACCCCGTAAATTAGATTGCTTCCTTCAGCTCATTGTGCAGGCTTCTCAGTGTTGGGACTTGTTTTTTAACTCCATAAAATTTGTTTATTTTGTTTCTAATAGCTGAAATATCAAAATTATCTAAATTGGAAACTGTTGCTGAATGTGAACGATTTTTCCCCGGAGTATTCCACTGTCCTTGATTTTTAGACCATTCAATTTTAATTCTTCATAGGGTCTTCACACTTACATCTGAAGAGAACAAATACAATAAATTATGTTACAGTATATTTTTACTAATGAGTCAAAAACCATATTATAAAACAAAGATAGTATATTATTTAATTTAGCCATCTATACATTATCATAAATGTATAAACCTTTCGAAGTAACTGTTAAACATCTATCATTTCTAAAGTAATACCTGTCATTCATTGAGGATTTATTTTATAGCTAACGTGATTCACAAGTCGACATTTCATTTTTTTCGAGTTTTCAATTTCTTTACTGCTTCCACAATTTTAAGTTTTGTCTCCTTGTCCTTAATACTTCCTGAAAAGTAGATACACCTTGAAAAATATTGCGATTTGTTAAAAATAGTCGAAAAGTATCAAAGTATCAAGTTTTTTCATTAGCTAAAATTACATAAACATTCAATAAACTAACTGAAATGATTGAATCCAGTCGTAGTATGTTCTCTGCAGATTTTTGATTCAAATCACTTTTTATGTCTTTAAATTTGTGAATCATAGTAAATTCCTCATCGAAATTTTGATTGTTTTCGGCATTATTTTAAACAAAACCAATGAAAACATGATACACGTAAACACAAGATGAGATGACTCAAGTACGAAACGCCAATGTGTCAATTTTGACAGTCTTAAATTATTGCCTTAGCCAAACTTCTGAAAATAATTCGTGGACAGCTTTCGTTGGCTAGACTCTATTTAAAAGGAGGAAAAATAGTGAAGAACTAAATCATTTCAAATTCTTGTACAAAATACAAAATTACAATCGTTTGCTTTCATGAATTTGACAGTAAGGCCGCACTCCGAATTACAAAATAATCGCTCACAGCGTTCAATCTATATTAATTTTGCGTTCCGATTTGGATATCACGATTATGACAGCTATGAGCTAAGAGCTGTCATGTCAATTCGGAACGCTCGTGAACGCGTTCACAGTGAACATTGTTAAGGAAGCACTTCTAGAATATAGCGCACCCAGTTGCTTTATTTACGTTGCTATGGGTTGTTATTCTTTTTCTAGTTTTGACTTCTCAAATATACATTTCTATAAACAACATTTTATTTCTTATTCTTTAATATGGTAGCAGAGCGTTAACAATTAACATTGTTTAGTTGCAATAGTGAAAAACCAACGGGTTCTCAAATATGCAATCGCCCGGCGTAAAAATCGAGATTGGTCGACTCGATGGTATCACTAACTGGCAAACATGGAGATACAAGGTGAAATTACTACTGAAGAGTACTCCAGGTACGCTAGAAGCAATTGAAGGCAAGTTAATTAAGCCGAAAGATCCAGGACAAACGGCTAGAACTGAAGAATTACAAAAGTTTAAGAATGTAATGGAAATGTTTCAAAAATGTGACAGTCAAGCACTTCCTACGAATATGACTGAAGAAACTTTACAAAAGGTAATGCGATGTGAAACGTCATGTGAGATGTGGAAAGAGCTTCATAGGCTTTATGATGGAGCAAAGGAAGACAGGAGTTACGATCTCTGCATGAGGTTCTTCCGCTACCAGAAAAGCGAGGAACATGATATGGCCACGCATATTTCGACTCTCAAGACTGTTTGGTATAACTTGATCAATGAGATTGAAGGAAATGATCTACCAGAAATTTTATTGATATGTAAAATATTGGATACACTTCCTGAGCAATATTTCAACTTTAAGTCGAGCTGGCTCAACAGCCACTCACTATTTTTGTCACTCTTATTCATCAACATGAATAAGAGTGACAAAAATATAGAAAAGACGACACAAGTATGTGCTTTTGAGAGGTCTTTAGATCAGAAGAATTTAGGAGAAAGTGGAAGTAGCAATGGACTTCTTATGTTAAGAGGAGAGAAGCGCTACGAAAAACAAGGGATTAGCAAAAAGAAATGGAAGAAATGCAATTACTGTAGAGAAGGCTTTCACAAAGTCACATCTTGCAAGAAGTGGATTGCGGACGGTAGACCTCCAAAACCTCCAAAGCAATCTTCAATTATTGAGATGCTGACAGGCCTAACTCTAGCTTGCGATAGTAAGAAAACAGATAAAGACTTGTGGTATGTGGACAATGGCGCGACAAGCCACGTCACTAATAGAAGAGATGTATTTCGCACCTTCGAAGTTTTTGACGAGCCTCATACAGTTATGACAGCCAATGGAGAGGTGATTGAAGCCATAGGAAAAGGCTCTATTCAACTTGAAGCTGATATAAACGGCCACAAAGAATTACTGGTCTTAACAAACGTATGGTATGTTCCAAGCATTGAACGCAATCTATTTTCTGTGCTAGCTGCACAAGATACGCTAAAGAATAGCATCTTTCAGTCAACTGCTCAGTCATGTTATGTGAAGAACGATGACAAAGTCATTTTAGTCGGGAATCGCGACAAGTATGGTGGTCTGTACAAACTTAAAGTAAAAGTACTGATGCCCGAGCTTGAGATAAACCAACTAACGACGTCACAGAATCTTCAACTCTACCATGAACGCCTTGGACATCAGAACAAGAGACATGTAGCAAAACTGATACAAAAGGAGCTTGGAGTGAAGCTGGACTCAAGTTCTGCTTATATCTGTGAAGGCTGCGTCTTCGGGAAGAGCCATAGGCAGAAGTTTGGAGAGAGACCAAGAGCAAACAAACCTGGAGAGCTAATCAGTACAGACGTATGTGGTCCATTCCCTTACTCAATCTCTAAATTCAGATATTATGTTTTGTTCAAAGACTCTTTCTCAAAATATCGATGGATCTACTTCCTGAGACAGAAGTCTGAAGTTCACGCTCGCTTAAAGGACTTTCTAGCAGAAGCAAAAACTTCCGGACACGTCGTGATGGAGATGCTAAGCGATAATGGAGGGGAGTTCTATAACAAACAGATACGTAAGACTTTGAGAAAATATGGCATAAAACAAAGATTTACGATGCCATACACTCCCAAACAAAACGGATCCTCAGAAAGAGAGAACCGTACAATCGTGGAGATGACAAGAGCACTAATGCACGCTTATGAAAAGATACCAGAGGGTTTATGGGCAGAGATAGCCAAAGCCTCTGTTTACATATTAAACAGAACGGGACCTACTCCTATAGAAGAGTCACCGCATGAGCTCTGGTACGGCAAGAAGCCCAAGATTAATCATTTGAAAATCATTGGAAGCGATTGCTATATGCATGTCCCAAAACAAAAGAGAGAAAGTAAGGTTGGCAGAAAAGCTGAGAAAGGCATTCATATTGGGTACGACGGTGATGAAGGATATCGAATTTTCAATGTAAAGGGATTGAAACTGATCAGATCTCGAGATGTTGTGTTTGATGAGTTACCTTCACTTGAGAAAACTAAGATTGACACAACTTCTGCAATACCTGAACCTAAAATAAACACCTACGAGCTGCCAATGCCTCTTACAGATTCTAAAACTGTTTACGAAGAGAGTCACTCTCGTCCACCTTCAGAAGCGAATGAAAGCGTCGAAGAAAATTATGAGTCCTTAGAGGAAGATGAGCCAGTAAATGATGAACCTGTAAATACGGAACCTATGACACGACAACTGCGTGATGGAAGCCAGATCAGACCTCCACAAAGGTTTGAGCAGTTTGTTAGCGAAGCTGTATCTATTCCTGAACCGACTACATATCAAGACGTCTTGCGAAGCTCTGAAAAAGATAAATAGTTCGAAGCAATCCATGGTTTCCCTATCATCCACAGAAGCGGAGGCTAGTCGTGAAACACATCAAAAATGTCTAGGGATCAAGCATTTTTATGCGGATTTCTTGAGATTGAGATGTGGCTTTGTAATAAATTTATGATTTTATAAATTTATATGGATCCTTTTTGGTGCATTTCATAATTTGAATCAGGAACTCTCAATCAAATTCGAGTAAAAGATGAAAATAAGCTGTCAATATTTTCCCTATAAAAACATACAACGCATTGAAGACATTATTAGTGCTACTGTTTCCCTACTACTGATTAAAACCAACGTTATTATGGAGCGGCGACGTCATTTAAGCAGGGAAGAAATGCTCAGAGCCGTGGGAATGATAGAAGCTGGTTCCCGGCAACGTACTGTAGCTTTAGCTCTGAATACAAGTCAGAGTGTTATCAGTCGACTTTGGACACGTTACCGAAGCACTGGTACCGTGGCTGAGCGCCATGGAGGACGGTATCGCTGCACCACACGGAGACAAGACCGATACATTCAAATCTTAACTCGAAGAGCTCCAACAATAACCGCCATGATGTTAGCCGTGAGGCTTCATCACTCTTCAGGGAACTTAATTAGCGACCAAACAGTCAGAAACCGCTTGCATGAAGTGAACCTTCATTCCCGAAGACCGCTACGGGTACCACCTATAGCAATGCACAATCGTAGGATTCGATATCAATGGGCTCTTGAACACAGAAATTGGGCAGAAGAACAATGGCGTTTCGTGTGCTTTTCTGATGAGTCTCGTTTTGGTATGAGACCGGATACAAGACGTATACGACACTGGAGAACCCCTGGACGCCAACAGCGATTAAAATCCTGCCAGGAAGTCCATCCTTATAGTGGTGGAACCATCATGGTATGGGCGGGTATTTGGATCGGCGGAAGAACTGAGTTGATTTGGATCAGAGGCAACCTCAACGCTCAAATTTATGCTGAGACGATTGTATCAGACGTCATCGTTCCTCTACAAGTGCAAATCGGTCCCTTATTTCAGTTAATGCATGATAATGCACGACCGCACACCGCAAGAGTTGTAAGACAGACTCTCGCCGCAGCTAACATCAATGTCCTGCCCTGGCCTGCTCAGTCGCCAGACTTGAACCCGATTGAGCATGCATGGGATATGCTACAGAGAAGAGCTCTGCCGAATATGGAGGGTATCCAGTCGCAAGAAGACCTTTTTTTGTTGTTGCAACGAAAATGGGCGGCCATTCCACAGCGTGATTTGGATGAACTCATTTTGAGTATGCCAAACCGATGTTCTTGTGTTGTTAGTGTTCGCGGTAGAAACACGGATTATTAATTGTTTAAGTTACCCAATAAAATTTTAAAGAAAACTGTTATTTCAGTCTTTTTTTCGAACTTTAATGTTAGTGGTTCAAATGTCAAAAATCCCTTTATTAGGAAAATGGCAAATTTCTTTATTAATGCAAAGGTGACTTGGTTTATCGTTACTGTGACAAACGAAAACACTTTGTTTGATGAATCCTTAAAGAAAATTTTAATTAATATCAATCAGGAGAAAAGTTATTGCAAAAATATATGTTGATCCCTAGATACTTTTGATGTGTGTAGTTTGGTTGAGGAGATTGTTCCAAGATCTAAAAACTAATCTAGATATGCCTACTTTGCGAATCGATAGTGAGTCTGCAATTAAGCTCGCATATAACCCTCCATACGAGCAGCACCGCAAGACTAAACATATAAAACTGAAACACTTCTATGTACGACAGTGTGTATCCGAGAAGGATATAACCATAGAGCAAGTACCGACTGCAGAACAACTTGCTGACATTTTTACGAAGCCTGTTTATAAACCGAGACTGGTAAGGCTCTGTGAAGAGTTCGGCTTGAAGAAGAGGGAATGTTAAGGAAGCACTTCTAGAATAGAGCGCACCCAGTTGCTTTATTTACGTTGCTATGGGTTGTTATTCTTTTTCTAGTTTTGACTTCTCAAATATACATTTCTATAAACAACATTTTATTTCTTATTCTTTAATAAACATAACCCCAAACCCTTAGAGTATATAATTATTAATATACAGGGCGTCCCACGGATATGCCACATGGAAGGAAAGTACCTTGAATATTGTAGATGGAACATTTTACTGAAAGAAGACATTATTTGAATTAAAAAAAACAATTTAAACTGCATTCATAGATATTTAAATAATAACATAGTTGAACCGGGAATCGGAACATAGAACAAATATACAGATGCGAATATTAAAAAGTAAAGTCATCGTTACCCCAGAGTTCTGCTTTTCTTTTTTCTAACCTTGTATTATTCTAAACATTTTGTTTTTTGGTTTAATTGATATTATACTTAATTTTAAATGAAACATGTCATGTGTGGGACAAGAAAATATAAATAGCTTACCATTACCTTAATATATCACAGATAATGTTAAAATAAAGCTTTTTTCCATTTTTAATTGCCGCATTAACTTTCGAGTCTGAAAGAAAGAATTAGTGTGAAAACAGCTAGCTTTTACTATTTATTGTCTTTTCTTCGTTAAAGTTTGAAACCAATGAGGTCCTAAGAGGCAGAAAAAAATGGGTGCATGACTTTATTGCTCACCCACCCAACTTTAGTAGTGTTTATTAGTTGTTATAGGTACAAACCGCGTGTAAAAATTTAGTACACGTGGTTTGGGGTGTTATATATGGTATAATAACAGATGGTATAATTACACTTGAAATAACTTTCACATGATATACCTAATTTTCATATGCTATAAAAACAAATAACCTAATTTAATGTGATCAAGGTACATTTCATTTATACTTCTTTTGTTCTAATAACATTTAATATAACGTTCGTTTCATTTAGTTTTCAATTTGTCTAATGCTCTTTTAATATAACGTTCAGTTGACCTAATTTTCATATTTACTCATTTTCAGCCAAAATTCTGTGATGTCATAAATAATAAAATAATAATAAAATATCAGGAAACTTCATACTGTTATAACCTCATCTTACCCAAATGATTCACCAACAATAGAGGGGAGGGGCATACTCCATGCATGCAGCAAGCAAGCAACAATCATGCAGCAAACAAGCAACAACTATGCAGCAAGCAGCAAGCATGCAGCAAGCATGCAGTATGCAAGCATGTAGCAAACATGCAGTAGGTATGCAAGCATGCAGCAGGCATGGTTTCTGTCACAGCTCCGGCACTGCAGGGCTCCGGCGGTCCCACGCGAGCTTATCGTCGCAGGTTTTAACGCTCACCATCGCAGCTTCGGCCACCTGCTCCTAAGCTCACGGGCCGCCACGCCCCTCCACACCTACGCGGGCTTAAATTACTCTCTAGGGGTAGGGCATAACAGACTACGTGGAGTCGGTTTCGCAGCTATTCATTTCTGTCACTAGTGCTTATAGAAAACAAAATTCTTTTATTTTCACTTTTTTTGGGAAAGTTCAGAGCAACGGAATGACAAAAAAACGCGGAAAATGCACAACTTAAAAAATAATGAATTGTTTGTCAAATAATACGTTATTACAATAAAAGTTTATTGGATATCTAATTATTTTGCTAAGTGAATTATTTGGTAAATGATGTTGTTGTTGTTGCTGTTGTTGTCTTGTTTTGGTAAATGATGAAATGACAAAAAAATATTTTTGCCAATCGTTGCTTGTCAAGTAAAAAATTTTGAATTAATTTTTGGTGAACTGACCGGTCACCGTTTATAATCCAATCAGGTTTTGAAAAAATATACAAAACAAAGAAGACGTTTCACAATTATAATAAACGTTATTATAGATTTTTTATATTATACTAACTAAATAATGTATACTAGTAGTTAGTATACATTATTTAGTTAGTATAATATACCGTTAGTATATATATAATAACTGAATATTAGTTCAAATGTGCTTTATAGAAAATGTTAATTTATTAAGCCATATAAAATTAGTTAAACTAAAATTATATCAATAATTCATTATATCAAACTCAAACTCAGACTCCAAGCATTTATTTCAATTAGACCATTACGGCACTTTTGAATGTCAAAAATGCAAAATAAAAAGAAAAAAAACAAAGCTACAGTCCCAGTCACAAGACATAATAACTTGAGAAAGTACTGTGGTTGCCCATTCCCTAGCGTAGATCTCTATGGAGAAGAACGGGCAAGAAACTCCATGGAAAATCTTTTAAATCAAAATTTTGTTACAAAATCTTGGTAACATCATTCATGTTGAGATTATACATCTATGTGAGAACGATGTTGAAAGACGTGCATACTAAGAGCGTCCAGAGTAAAAGATTAAATCAACAATTTAAAAATAAAGTAATTAAAATGAACCGTGGCAGCCAAGAGATGACCAGTCCCAACTGACAGCGCCCGTACACGAACATGACGCATGTATCAGCGCCATTCAACTCAACCATATTGAAGGGAACTAAATGACCCGACACACCCGCCACCATCAAGGAGACATTTGAGTGAGCATGACATTTTCTCAGCCACCAAGGCATATTCAAGTCAAAGAAAGATAACAGAATGCAAATGCTTTACAGTACATGGTACTCACACATGTGCTATGCAATTATACAATACTAAAAGATGGAGTCTATACAAAGCAAGGATATTTTTACAATCTTCTGCAGCTGCCACAATAATTTTCTCAATTAGTTTTCCCCTGTGGTTGTTGAGCAGGACCAGCATTGAGCCAATCATTTTTATCATCAATGTAATCCCCCAACTCATAATATGCTTGCCTACATAGTGTGCGTTTTAAACAAGATTTAAATTTAGTCTCGTTTAGTTGTAGAATGTGGGGAGGTATTTTATTGTAACATTTTAAACAGTACCCCATGAAAGATGAATCTACTTTTTTTCTTTTTTTACTATATGATTTATTGGTGATATCTTTAAATAGTTTGCTTAAATACTTATTAGGACAAACCTATTATAATACATACAAAAACATTTATTTGGTACTAGACCCTATATCTCCATGATTTTAGGTAATTTATTGTGGAATTGATTTTATATTGTTTGGTGACTACATTTTGGTGACCAATCTACTATTTTGCGGGCAAACCCTTTTATTTAAGAAACACCAAACTAATTAAATTGGCGATAGCTTAAATGATACCCTAACTAAAATAGACTAGCCTCGCCGTATCAACATCAGTAAATTGAAGGATTTTTCTACCAGCATATGCTGCTGAGCTCAGCCGTCCTGCAAGAGATGTTAAATGAGGACCCCATTGTAGCCTTGAGTCGTGCGTGATTTCCAAGAAAACCGTTTTATCGACAAATTCTAGTTTCTTTTGATTCAATACTACGTCACAATCACTACTTTTGACATTTGGTAAAGTAAACCTTATACACTTTGTTTTATTCCCATTTAGTACTAAATTATTAGCGGTAAACCAATCATGAATGCGCTATTTACGTCGTCAAAATTTGTGGCACGTCTGTTTATCGTAAATATTAATTAAAGAAGTATCGTCAGCAAACAACACCAATTGCGGGTAGTTGTTAAATAAATGACCCCATTTATTTACACTAGGTCATTTATGTACACTAAAACGAGGAAGGAACCCAATATCGAACCTTGTGGTACACCCATTTTTACTTTTAAACCCATTGAATTTACACCATTTACTTGTACATGCTGCTGTCTATCATTAAAATACGATTTTACCAAACTGAGCGCAAGTTTATATAAACCGTAATGCTCAAGTTTCAAGATCAGGGTTTCGTGATTTACGCAATCAAATGCCTTCGAAAGGACACAGAAGATTCCTATGGCATCTTGAGCCTCTTTTCACGCAGTAAATATGTGTTTTAATAAAGTGACACTGGCGTCAGTCGTACAACGTCCATTAAACCGTACTGTTGCTCGTGTAAGATTTTATTGGTGTTAAAATGGTTAAGCATTTGACTGAGCATTATCTTTGCAAACACCTTGCTGAAAACCGGCATCACGGATACGGGCCTGTAGTTATTGTTATGTTTACTGTCCCCGGATTTAAAAAGAGGTATTACTTTACATCATTACATCGTTATACTAAAAAAAAGTATATTAAATGAAATTAGGTCATGTGATCATTAGAGCTTTTGTTATTATATCAAATGGTACGCACCCTACGTGGTTTGTACCTTCTGTCTCTTTTTTGTCAGTCTATGATCTCAATATGCGGTGATTCTTCGCCAGAATAATGTTTGTGTACATTCAAGCGCAGTTGAAAACACTAACTGTTACTTTAATTCTTATTGGTTTTATCGAGCTATCCCTTTTGTATAATTTTACTTGTAGTGAAATGTAGAATGAATGAAAGTGTGTATGTGTACTGCCGCTGCTGCGCGAAACATTTTTTTTCTTGTATAACATAATATCTTTATTAGAATAATTATCATTGCCTTGGACAATGATATTAAAACCGTTCACGAGACCTATTTTTTAAAATGCAATGCGTATTTTGCTCCCGGCAAAGATTAACCCTGTAAAAAATACCACGAATTACCAATTACATAGGTGCAACGATAATTAAATAATTATAATATTCATGAGTTTAAAACTCATTTTTTTTTTTTTCAATGGACGGGCTTAGGGACGCTCAAATCGATTACAACTTAATTCTGAATACGGCCTTAAGGCTGATGCTCCAGGGTAGCTCGCGAAATTCAAATTTTCTTGAGTTTTTTGCAATTTGCAGGCCAGTGCTAGGTTGTATGTTGGTTAAAATATTGTTCGCGACTGTAAGACGTATGTAGTTACAGAATTATAATCATCAAAATCATCAATACAACCCTCAAAGTTCATAGAGGTGGAAAAATGACTTTTTCAAGGTCAAAGTGATTGCTGCACCTTTATGAACTTGAAGGGTTGTATTGATTATTTAATAATATTTTAATCAACATACAACCTAGCACTGGCCGGCAAATTGCAAAAAACGTAAGAAAATTGGAATTTCTCGGGTTGGTTGGAGCATTCACCTTAGGTAGATTTTTTATAGGCGATTAGATAGAAAAACAGTCAAAGAATTATCAATTTCCTGTTTTTCTACTTACATAAAAAAAAACGTGTGCAACATATTGATAAAATAATGGCCCCAAAGGTGCCCAACTTATTAATTATTTGATTGATTGTATCATTTCAAATCTCTTCTTAAAAATAAAGAAGAAAATAAGTCGTAAATTTGGCCCTACCCTAGTACCATAGAGGAAGGAGCTCCTTTTCGATTACAACGAAATGTCAATCTAATCTAATCTGTGATGTCAATGTAATGTAATGATTTGTCAAAGTCAGACTGCAACAACTGCTGTAAGCAGTGTTGCCGATTTAGCATATTATAAGCTAAATTTGGCATATTTTGCTAAATTACATGTATTATTAAGCACAAACCTTAGTAGTTTAAAAATGCTATGCAAAAACAAATGTAATAATTTTTAATTGGTAAATAAATGAAAAAAAAAAACGCATAAGCATATGGCAAAATTATTTTTTTAATATATTTTTGAAACATAGAAAGTATTAGAAAGAATGTAAATCACAATCTTTCTTGAAATAAAAATTGAAATCAATACTCCACTCCGAAACTGTTTGGCGGTGAGAATCCTGAATGCCATTTTGTACGTCAGATTCGGCCTAAAAAGAGCAGGAAATTCTTACACTGTTCCAGACAATGGTGCCGATTCCCTTGTTTACAAACTAAACCAAATTTAAGTTTAGTGCATCTTTTTCTTTCTATTTCATTAAGAAAAGGACAGAAGATAAATTTTAGTTACGTTCTGTCAAATTAATCAGCGCCATACAACTTTTAGACGCGATTAAAAAGTTGACTACTAAAATTACATCAAATTACGTCAGGTGCTGACTAATTTGACAGGATTAAACAAATTTTATCTTCTGTCCTTTTCATAATGAAATAGAAAGAAAAAGATGCATTCAACTTAAATTTAGTTTAGTTTGTGAACAAGGGAATAGGCACCAATGTACTACTCTGAATCGGAACCAAAGAGAGTTACGACTCTAGCTCTCAGCCTTCCACATCAGTTGATGTTGATGAAGACATTGATATTCTTTTCCCCTGATATAATAAATACTGACAATTATGTTGGCATTTTTTAGAGAAGTTTAGCATATTTTTGGCATATTTTTGACACCAATCTAGCAAATTTTGAAGTCGTTGACTTGGCAACACTGACTGCAAGCAATAAGGAATGCTGGTCAAAGCTGATTGTAGATGGCGCGTCCATAGCTTAGACCCAATCTAACCAATGAGGTCAATCTATTTCGAAATATAAAATGACATTGACAGATTTTCAACCAATGACGATGTTTGGTTCATGCGCTGCTAGCGCTATTAGTTCCACCAGTTGCCCAGCCCATAGGTAGCAGTGCATTAGTGCACTGCACACAGAGTACATTTAGTAAGTTAATATCTAATCTGTGTTTGTAAGGTAGAAGCACTGGTAGAACGTAGCAAACAATCTTCCCCCCCGGCTCCACGTTTTGTCCGGTGTTCTGTTCTGCGGCATAGAAATAGTCTGTAGCTGTATCCCTCAAACTTTTGAATAAAGTGGGTCTGGTACATCTAAAATTCGAAAAACGAAATCATGTTGATATACATTTTGGTATTTCTGCTTGTGTTAATCGCTTTGGGGCTTGTTATTCATTTCTCATTGGATAAAAAAGTAATTTATAAAGACTTGAAAGGTAAACATGTAGTCATAACTGGTGGATCTAGTGGAATAGGAAAAGCTGCGGCCGTGGAGGCTGCGAGGCTTGGGGCTAATGTTACTGTTATCGGTCGTGACGTCAGTAAACTGACCAGTGCTGTTGCCGAGATAACCGCGAAGTGCTTGGATAAAAGCAACCAACAAATACTATCTGTCGGATTAGACGTGACCTCTGATTACAAAACAATAGAACAAAGTTTCAAATCCATAGAAGAGAAGCTTGGCCCTATTTTTATGTTGGTAAACTGTGCTGGGATGTGCATATGCGGCGAGTTTGAAAAAATAAATGTTGATGTTATAAAACAGATGATTGATCTCAATTATTTTGGCACTGCATACCCTACTCGGTATGTTTTACCAGGAATGAAGGAAAGAAATGAAGGTCTGATTGTGTTTGTGAGCTCTGAAGCTGCATTAGTTGGTAAGTTACTACAGATAACATACTTATAAGTTGTTAGAGTTGATTTTCAGCATTCAACCTTGTGACACTTCAATGTCTGATGCTTAAACTTTCCAGGTATATACGGGTACAGTGCTTACAGCGCTGGCAAATGGGCAGTCAGAGGGCTAGCAGAGTCTGTGATTATGGAGCTTGTGGGTACTGGTGTGAGGTTGACAGTTTCATTCCCACCCGACACTGACACTCCTGGCTTGAAGAATGAAGATCTTACTAAACCAGAAGAAACCAAACTTATCTCTGGATCCGCTGGCTTGCACTCAGCTGATGATGTTGGAAAGCAAATGATTAATGATGCTCTCGTAAGTCAGTAATTTTTCCCCTGTAAAAGGCAATATATTTATTTCTGAGTCCCAAAAAGGGCACAGGTAACTTAATTTATGGCTAAAAGCATATGCATGATAAATATACATCATTATTGCATTGCAAATGGCTAGTTTCAGACTATGTAGGTGAGGAAAAATATGGGTAATTGATATTTTTCCTTTTAATTGTACAATTAGGTATTCTCAGCACCTTATTATACAACTAATCTAGCTGCAAGAGAGATCTCCCAAGCTACATTTCCCCAAGACAATTGTTTGAATAAAATTAATGCATTTTTTTATTTTATTTTCAGGTGGGCAAGACTTATTCTGTGTACAGCCTTTCTGGCACATTACTGAGTACTTTGTTTGGAGGATCCATTGAAAGTGGTTGGCAAGTTGTGTTACAAGTGTTCTCCATGGGACTGCTAAGAATTGTCATGGTTGGAATCTTACTCTCATTTTATAATATTGTTAGAGATGGTCTTAAAAAAAAGGGTAATGTTAATAAAAACAAATAGCAATATGGCATGTTGAGAGATTTAAATATATAAATAAATATGCTTTTAATTTGTACCAGAGAAAATATACAACTTCTATTCACTATTATGGAATTGATGCCATAAATAAATATGGTCTGAGAAAATTATGATAAAATGTTAATCCATTATGTGTTAATCAGATACTGATTTCAAATAATATGTTAACTATTATGTAAATCATATTTAGTAATATGTTGTGTAAATATGTAACATGATTCAGCCTAGATATTAAGTTTACTCCTCAATAATTATTCATAGTTTTGTCTACTCATATTTATAGCAATTAAATCTGCAAGTTAGCTTCATTCCTATTTGTTATTTAAATTGTATAATTAACCTATTTCTATACAAACTTTTTGCCAGTGTTTTTTTTGTTCACGCTTATGACCTTTGTATTGTCTCACATAACATTGTTTGTAATAAATTATTGTTTGTAAGAGGGTTTTACTATGTCTTGGGTTTTTGTTGAATAAACAGTAACTATTGTATATAAATAGTATGTTGGGATAAAAAAAAGTACAGTAATCTGCCAAAAATTTTCAAACTTAGCTTTTAAGTAGAATATGAAACAAACTTAGCTTCTATGTTTTTATTCCATTTTACATGCAATACTAGCAAAAATGTATTTTTTTTTGTGCACTGTAAGAGATAACATGATAATAAGTTATTTTTATTATTTATACTTACTGAGTCAGATTTAATAATAACAGTATTAAGTACACCACCAATAATTTAATAAGAGAATAAATGCTTAGTTGAGATAATAACTACTGTGTTTAACCAACTATAATTAAGTACTACATGAGTTCTGTTGGTACATCAGTTTGAAGCCATCGCCAACATAAGATTCGTCAGATCGAAACCATAGTACAATAGGTCCTGCACCATTATCTGAAAGAAAAAAGTTTAAATATAAATGAGAAAATGACTGCCATCAAGTATAACTTATAACAGGTAGTCAGTGGCCCGAAAGTCGTGACGACCAGTCTTACCAAGGGGCGAAGGGTATCGTATTAACCAGTACTGACAGGGCTGTTGAGATCAGATAGACAGTCGGTCGTTGCATGTAAAATAATGATATTCAGCTACATTTAGACCACTGACCCTAACATAGTTGAGAAAAGGCTGGGCAGATGTTGAAGACTGTCGTCAAGTATAAATAGCGCGGGCCAGGGAGGCATAGCATAGCACAAAGGGGAGAGCCCTATTCACAGTAATGAGCCACCCTCAACAAGGCTACCAATGATGATGAATATAAATAAATTGAAAAGTGTCTACTTATGTATGTTAAAAGAAATCTATCGTAAATTCCAGTAAAAAAGTAAGCTAAAAAAAGAGAAACCTGTTACTGGCGCATCTACAGTGAAGTCCTGAAAAACAGAGCCATCGTTGAGGCGTTCGCCGCAGAGCCTAGTCGCAGCTATCAGCAACCAATCGCTTGGACAGTTCAGGATTTCGACTCCAGCTTGACCAGGTGGGATCACTGGCACTACGTCTATCAACATACAGAATGTTAGGTACGCGTGCATTCTTGTTATTTCTCTTTCTTACTTTTATAAGCACTAAATCATAGGTTCCCAACGGGGGCGGTACGTCTCCCTAGTAGGCGCTGGAGCTTTTCGTGGGGGTGGTACCTCCCCCTAGTAGGCGCTGGAGCTTTTCGTGGGGGCGGTACCTCCCCCTAGTAGGCGCTGGAACTTTTCGTGGGGGTGATACCTCCCCCTAGTAGGCGCTGGAGCTTTTCGTGGGGGCGGTACGTCTCCCTAGTAGGCGCTGGAGTTTTTCGTGGGGGTGGTACCTCCCCCTAGTAGGCGCTGGAGCTTTTCGTGGGGGGGAGGTACCTCCCCCTAGTAGGCGCTGGAACTTTTCGTGGGGGCAGGTAGCGGGTCTAAAGGCAAATGGCAATAACACTTTGTATGGCCATTGTCTGAATTAAATGTTTTTATATATTATAACATGTTTTTGTGTTTTTAATTACCACGACCCTCAGCTACGGCTTCGAGTAGCACGATTACAGAGAGTGAGAATTAATTTATGATTATTAATAGATAATAATAAAAAATGGTGAACTATTATGTAAAGGGGGACGTTGGAATTAATTTTTCTTGTTAAGGGGGCGGTAGTCGATAAAAAGGTTGTGAAATAGGGGTCTAAAGGGGTTAGGTTAGGCAAATAAGCTCCATTGTCGAAAACATCATCGCTTAGACGCTTACCATCAGGTGAGAAAGTAGTCAAACGTAGCCTATCAATAATAATGAAGTAATGTTAAATTAGTTCAATATGTCAATATTGCCTTGTCAAACTGCACCTAATTCTGATGAGAAACATGAAGAACCTACTCTTACTTATATCGGGTGAGGAAAAAGCCGAAAAGGTACCTGAAGTGAAATACCTACAATAACAAAGTAAAACGAAAATGCCTGGAAGAGCTACTGGTCCATGAAGGAGCTTATGAAGGGAAACCTTCCGTTGTCACTGAAGCGAAAAATCATGGACATGTGCATTCTTCCCATTTTGACCATGGATCCCAGACTTGGTCTTTGACAAACAATCAAAAGTCCAAACTCAAGGTCTGCCAGCGTGCAATGGAGCGCAACATTCTAGGCGTAAAAATAACCGACCGTGTACGCAACACCACACTGCGCTCCAAAACACAAATTACTGGACGTGGCTCAAAAAGCCGCTAAGCTGAAGAGGGACTGGACTGGCCGCGTCTGCCGCATGCCGAATGAGCTGTGGGCCGAAATAACCACTTTCTGAAGTCCTGACACAACCAGAAGGCGTCGCGGCAGACCTCGTAGAAGATGGCGGGACGAGCTGGATAAAACCAACGACCAGTGGTCTACATTAGCCTTGGATAGAAAAAACTGGAAGTCATGGGGAGAGGCCTTTGCCCAGCAGTGGGATGAAGCAGGCTAACAGTATCAGTATCAGTATTATATCATCTTATAAAACAGAAATGGTTATGAACAACACTGAAACGTCTATAAACGAATTATTATTATCACAATGCAGTCTATTGTCAGGCATTATCTACGGTCAATTAAGCATAGGCTGCAGACCGAATTATATATAATAGGTATGCAGAGTCGTCGCCATTATGTGAACTTACATGTGTCGTAATTGACAATCTGCATGTTACCGCTGTTGGTGTATGTGACACTGCAGATCTCTGCTTTACGCTCTATGCACATAGCGTAATTGAGATTGTTCTGAAATTGAAATGCATAGTGTATTCAAATTCAGTTGTTTCAGAAGAGATGTGTGATCCAATGATCAGCGTGGAAAAAAGACTGCAGGAAAGCAGGAATCCCTATCGGGTTTAAAAAAAAAAAATAAGTACCTTTGAATTCGAACATTTTTAAATTCGAATGGTTTCTTTGATAAAAAATTGGTAACATCAATATTTGGAGTTCTTCCCCTAGTCCCGGGACCCAGACCCACTTCTAACTTTCCTGCACTCTATTTTTTATTTTATTAAAACTATGCACATAATGTATAAAGGCGGACTTAATAATGCCTTGAGCATTTTCTACCAGTCTACCTTAGGGTGATGCAGCTATACAAAACAGTAGGTGCAATTTTATTGTAGTACAGAAAATTTAATTATTTTCTGTGACCTACATAATATATCTTACAAATAGAATACCTACTAAATAACTCGGGGATCTTGCAATGACGATGTCAGATTTATCTCGATAGTTGAAGGATTCTAAGTAGCCTTGGTTTTCTGTGTTGTATTGCAGACAGCCTGTTGGTGCAGCTAGATCATCTGACGACGTCAATTGCGTTACCTGTAAAGTGTAAAATAATAAAAGTGAATGCATGAACAATAACATTTCTTAGCTGACCTCTTTCTTTTTTAGAAGACGGTTAAAAAATAATCGGAGTTCCTAACACTGCACAAGACAGCACGGTTAGCAGAATGGCACAGTGGGTTTAATGATTGGTTGATGTGTTACATTTGCTTTTTATGTTCGATTCTCGTGCAGAAACCATTTATTTCTAGAAACCTACTTATTTATATGCCGCTCAACACGAGACGTGTTTGTTTCCTTGTGTGAACCTGTGAACCATAACGAATTAGGAATATTAAGTAGATATAGATAGGTACTTTACCTTAATTGCAAATAGTCTGCTATCAGAAGAAACGGTTTGGAACGTTAGATAAATGGGTCCGTCGACATCACCAACTTCAATGTAAACTGAAAACAAGTTTTGATATCAAACGAGGCATGAAATTGTAAAATATACTTAGATAATAAACCGAGGTAATTATAAAAATAATAATTATAGATCTTTAGTAACACCCCCGTCATTTTGTATTTTGTCAAGTTTAAGTCTCATGTGTAGGTAAGCCTATTCCCATCCATGGCCAGAAATCCAGGCTCCTGGTTGCTACTAGCAAAATTCGCAAAGGAAAGGCTTGGGAATCGAACCCAGAACCAAATTAAAAATGTGAATAAAAAAAATGCAAATGCATAATATAATACTTAGTGTTTGTTACCATGTTGACCAGAATTGATACCGCAGAGGATTGGTATTATGCTATTAACATTTTGTCCTGATACAATAAACTGATCATCTTGACATGAACCATCTGTAGGTGGCAGCAGCTGAAATGATACAAATTTTATTTTATTCAAACACGATTATAAATCCATGTTTATAGGGTGGCGATAGTGCCGTGCCCGTATTTATTAGAGAATTTTATACAGGGCGTTTAGTATTTTTTGTAGGATTCGTTCAGGGAAACTATTTACTAATGGCTGGCTGGGATGCAGGTCACTTAGCATTTCTTTGATTGGCGGGTCTTACCTCAAAATTCTTAAAGTCCAAACGTATCTGTTTGATGTCTTCAGAAGATTTGTCCAAAGTAAAAGCACAGGACAGTCTTTCATTGCTCGGCGACGGGAAATCTGGGTTACTGAACCATCCTGACTCCGCAGCAGAGCGGTCGTCACATCCAAATTGAACTGGAACATTTGAATTTTACATTCACATAAAAGAGCAGCAGCCGCTGAAGCAGTGGAGGCCCGATGTGTAATTTCTTTCATCACCCTGCTTCTAAAACGGTTAGCACATGTATACCGTAGATACATGATACCGTAGGTAGAGTATCATGTCTTCGAATAGCCGGTTTCCTCACGATGCCTTCGTTAGGAAACCGCGCGGCAATTCGAAGACATGATACTCTTAGAGCTGTACCCTAACACTGGGTAGAAATAGAAAACTTAGAATTCAGTCGTTCTCGAGCCATGAAGATTGAAGATCTAACGCTTATATATGGTTAAATGCTTATACATTAATGTTAAAGTAGGTACAGTTGAAAATACTGGATATCACTTACTAACGCAACAAGTGCCGTATCCATCAGCACACGTCCCCATGGTAGCTCCTCCGGAGTCAGTGCACTCTGCTTCAGGCAGGCAGGTTCCTTCTAGACCACTGCTAGATGTACAGGACACATGATCAAACTCTACTACTTGGAACACTTCTAGAAACCTTGTTTTAGACCTTTGTTTTGAATTTAACTGTTTTGACCGCCTCACCACAGGACACTTCTTGCGAATATGTTTTCTTTTAGGTCGTACTCTTTTCAAAACATTTATGTTTTCTATTGTGTTGTTGAAATTTATTATGACGTCATCAGAATTAAAATAAGATACATTGTTATCGCTCCTTATACCGTTACTGAATGTGGTTGTTGTAGAAATGTAGTCGTGGCGTTTATTTTCAGTTGTTTTAGGATTGATTAACATTAGAGGCATGAATCGATCTTGGATATTGTAATTAGTTCTAAACTCCGGGTTGGAAAAATTGTGGAGAGCGTCTCTCCTTTCAATGATTGCCGCGGAATACCACCGCTCTGCCTTGGTAACTATCATAGTGCAGAGTAGTAATGTGAAATGTTTATCAAATGAAAACATTTTCGCGCACAAATGACTGTTAAGACCAACCACGAAGCAGGATGCACGCAGAACTGAATTGCAGTTAGTGTGACGATGCACTTGGCTTGCCCCGAGGGGACAGCGTGACGAATGTAATTATTGCCTAGAAATCGTTCTGGTTTGCTAATATGCCCCATAAACTGGGTAGCGGCATGATGTACCTACCTATGTACCACAGCTCCAATTTATTTTTATTAGTTTGAACTGCACAATTTATGTCTGACGACATCGTCGTATAGGCTGTGGCATGTCTAAATATCCAATTTAACGTTGGTAGATAATAGTGTGGACTGACGGGTTTAGGTCACACAGATCAGTTCGTAATGAATAAAAGACAAGGCGAACCGCGCCCTGTCTAACAATTTAACACGTGCTGATAATATGGGAATTGCGCGAACTATTAGCCAAATACAATTTGATTGTTGCCAATTTTCCTGATTTATGTAGGCTAGAGGTTTTGCTAAAGTAAATTTTGTACTTCTTGTATAAATGTTTGACCATAGATATAAGACACTTATGGACAAGGTAAGGACAAGGTAGGCCTTTTTGCAAGCCGTAACCGTCGGCCATGGTTCATGATGCGCACAAAGTAATCAACCGTGACTCCGTGAGTGAAGCCAGTCCATCGGTTGATTTACATCCGTTTTACTTAAACAATGAATTACTACTACACTACTACAATAGCCATAACGTCCACTGCTGGACATAAGCCTCTCCCATGATGGGAGGAATTTGCCGTAATCTCCACGCTTGGCAGGCGGATTGGAGATCGCAGTGATGAAAGACTAACAGAAAACGCTGCCTCAGACATTAGTCGCCTTATACGACACCCGTGAGTGTAATGGGTTGGTTCTATTCTACTCTGCCGGATACCATACGGCCAATTAATTACTACTGTCTGGTATTTCACTGCTGCGTCTACGAATCGGTCAGCCATGCTATCATGAGATTATGAGACGCCGTACGCCTTAATTAGAATGACCGCGACGACCTAGGAGACGTATCTAGGAAAATTTAAAAACTACCCTGGGACTTTTTTGGCATAGGTACCTAAGCGGTAAGCCTACCAGATGTCCGACTGTGGACGGTGAATACTGCGATAGTCTTGGTTGATGACTAACTTATATCCTATCAACTGGAAATAGTTCAGTATGGTACCTACCTATTTCTTCAGGAAAATCTACTTCTATCGGTAAAATAATCCTGATCTCCAAATTGCAATTACCTTATCGAAAAGTTCTAGAAAGATATACTTAATAATAACGAACCGAACTAGGCCAATACAGCCATTACTTCTATTATAAGTAATTCACCTATGTCACCTATGGATAAAACTTGACGAACTTGGTCTAGATATAAACGGAGATTATTGTTATTACTTATGTATGGGCCTAGATAGATGTCGCACACAAAGCCTAGATTCTAGGCTGTGTGCGACATTCATACCTATAGGGGCTGATGCAATATGCAATTATGTATTGGCCTGGCCCTGGATAGGCTTCCATAAGGGATGACACCTTAGGCATCTACCTATTTACCACTACAGGGGCTGAGAAAATGGCAATATCCCACTGACCCACACTCTCAACTATGGAGGAACACTTGTTTTAGTCTATATGTAGGATTCGGTATTTTCTGTTTAAAATTCTGTTTGTGTTATGTTTTATCGAGGGGTATCGTATTACCCAGTACTAACTGGGTTGTGGAGGTCAGATAGGCAGTCGCTCCATGTAAAATACTGGTATTCAGCTGCACCCGGTTAGACTGGAAGCAAAACGCCAACATAGTTAAGAAAAGGCTAGGCAGATGATGGTAAGTTTTGTCTGTCTGAGTCGAAGTTTCCTTTCTCTTCATAATATGGAGAGTTATAGCCCTGAGGTTCTTTTTAATGGCGACCCGAATGACGTAGCGGTGGTGAGGCTGCCTTACGTTCTTAGGGTCCCGGGTTCGAGTCCCGGTTGGAGCACATGTTTGTGTGATGAGCATGGACATTTGTTTCCGAGTCATGGATGTTTATATGTATAATAAGTATGCATTTACAAACAAAAAGTATCTATGTAGTATATCAACTATCTGGTGTCCACGACACAAGCCTCGTTGCTTACTGTGGCATTAGATGGCCCTGTGTGTTCATGTCCAGCGATATTTATTTATTATTTATTTTTAATGCACGATTAAAAAAAAACAGTGCGTGCGTCTAAGGCTACTGCTTGTGACTAGAATATGTTTCAACAATTATGTTTTAACTTCTAATCGGTGGCTAATAAAATCCTATTACTTTAAATAACTCACAATTTAATTACGCATAATACGTTGCACCTGGTCTATTGGTTGGTTCGGTGAGCAGCTAGGTACCTATACCTACTAGTCGTAGAACTCGTAGATAGATCTCCTGCAAGTAAGTACCATAAAACCTACGAGAGTCCAAGTTCTGCCAGTTGCAATTTTGATTATCAATTATTCTAGTAAGTGGTCCCGTGACTTTTGACAAGACATGTGTAATTGTGTAGCCTACTTATGCATACTTGCTATGTTAACACACCCAGTCAATGTGATTTTCTGGTGGTTAGTAAATCTAGGCCAAAAAGGATTTTTAGGGTTCCGTACCCGAAGGGTGACCAACTGGGCCCTATTACTAAGACTCCGCTGTCCGTACGTTTGTCTGTAAGCGGGCTGAAGGTATCTCATGATCCGTAATAGGTACAGTTGAAATGTTCTCAGAATGTGTAAGTATTTCTGTTGCAACTACTACTTTGTTAACTACGATGGTATGGAACCCTTCTTAGGGGAGTCGGAGTTTTTTTACAAAGACGCTGTACCTGTCTACAGTATGGGATGCTATTATAGAGAAAATAACTTAATTAATTTAATAAAAAAACACTCCATGACAATTTGTGCCGAGTTCGGATCTGTACGAAAGTAACTCTTCCTGTCTGTCTGTCAGTTAACTTTTCACACCGTTATGAATGAGTACCTAATGACTGACCGGATTGCAACGAAAGGCACGCAGATACACAGATTAGAACATAAGCATACTATATATCCCAATAATGCGTCCCCGTGGACTAGTTACATTTAGTTTATGATAATTTAAACCTATTAGGTACCTACCTACAACAAAAGTAGTCGCCGTAGTCGGATACCAATCCGGCAGAGTAGAATAATATAGAACCAACCCATTACACTCACGGGTGTCATATAAGGCGACTAATGTCTGAGGCCGAACACCTTGCGCCTCCGTAGACCAGAGAATGGGCAGCAGCGTTTTCTGTTAGTCTTTCATCACTGCGATCTTCAATCCGCCTGCCAAGCGTGGAGATTACGGCAAATTTCTCCCATCATGGGAGAGGCTTATGTCCAGCAGTGGACGTTATGGGCTGTTGTTGTTCTACAACAAAAGTTAATTTAATTTTAGGAAGTGTTTCTTCTCTTTCTTCTTTATTAACTATTTTTCTCGAAAACAGAACTGAAAACTGAAGTTTAAATTGCCTTTTGTTGCTAACTTTACTTTAATGCAATGCAATGGATATTTTACGATTTTATTGAGGACATTAGATAGTAATAATTTGTAAATATTTCAGCACGTGACCAGTTGGCCGGCTGTGTATTGTCCTTGCGTACCTATGTGTATACAGCCACGCCTGCGCGTACCTACGCTCTTTTTCCAAAGCTCTGGGCACGCATACAATGAATGCTGTCATACATTATATTGCGACCACCCTATCACACATGTGGCCCTTCATTCTAACATGTTGACATACTGGGCCAGTATAAAAGGCTAACGCGTTTGCCGATTCAAACATATCAGTCTGAGCTTTCAGGGGTCGAACACTAAATATGCTTTTAAAAGTAAGTTGACTGGCTTTACATACTTATACCTACATTATATAATATCATAACGTCACTATACCACCCATTGATGTCACTGTTTCGGGAAAAAGTGCAGGCGTTGATGTCTTTTGTTTGCTTTTCTTGTTGAGACACTCATATGCAGTTCCTTATTTTACACTTAACAAATAAAAAGCTCTTATATGTCTGGTTTATTTTATGATTTAAAGGATGGAGATATAATAAAGGAGTAGTTTAACTAAAAGTTAAGAATCGATCATTTTCTGGATCTACACACTCCCTTTGTTGAAACTACTTACTAATTGATCTGTATGTTTCCAGTTATCATTCTTGGTGTGCCTAGCAGCCGCGAGCCACGCTGGGCTTGTATCTCCAGTGTACAGTTCTCCCTACGCCTATGGAGGTTGGAACCCATACAGCAACTACCCTGCTCAACCAGCAGTCGCCTCTCAACACTCGAACATTCTGAGGTCACCGTTCAATCTTGGCCAGGTACAGTACCTACTACTGTCATCATTTGTTTAACTAGTGCAGGATACGAACTTTATAAGGTTGCGAAAGGAGTTGTGTATTCTTTACACCGTGTCAAGTCGAAGTTATATCCAGGATAAATTGTAAGTAGGTACACCGACTGCCTCGTCGGTCTAGTCGTCAGGTGCGACGGCTGAACATGAACTCCTAGGTTTTATTTCCTTAGCTTAGTGTTATTTTCCACTAGAAACTCAAAACAGCACGGACTCTGGAGTTTAATTGAAGCAATGGCTTTGCTCTCAATTGTCTTATTTATGGTGCATCCACGCAGCATGTTGAGGTAACATTTTCTAACAATGTTATCAAATTGTTACCACGTGTTGACTGTATTCAAAAGCAACATTACTTAACATATATTACTAACACGGCAACATAGACTAACAATAAATAACACTTGGAAACGTTGCTCTACAAAAAGTAACTGCTTTGTGGATGCACCATTAAAACATAACTATAGTGGATTTTACACCTCTGTGTCTCACTGTTCGGTAAATACGAATAGACGTTGGTGATATGTTAAGTTACAGTATTATGTCTTTATGAAAAATCTTATTTCTTTAATAAACAGGTATCGACATACTCTAAATCGATCGACACCCCAATCTCAAGCGTCCGTAAAGCTGATGTGCGTGTGAGCAACCCTGGAGTCGCCTACTCACCTGGATACGCGGGCTTCGCATCTCCGCTGGTCTCCCATGTTGGTGTCGCCCCCGTTGCTAAGGTAAGCTAAAGGAAAACATCCATAAATGTATAGCCCATTCTGTTATTTTTCTTCGTCGTGTCGTTATTATGGAGTATGCATGAAATACAAAACTATTTTCATTTATTAAAAATGCCTTGTATTGGCGCATAAAAACATTGTGGTGCACTTGTTTAATTTGCTAATACATCACATATTTTACAATTTACTGTTTTACGTAGCATGTTTTTGGTGAAACGGAACGCACTCTCAAAACGCGTCGTCCTCAAAAACACCGGTAGTGACGTCAAAGTCTATGAGTCAAAAAAATACTTTTAATTGAAAAGTGCTTAAAGTTTCACTAATATTTTATTATAATATTGTTATTGCAATGCTTGCTTGAATAAAGCACAAACATTTAGTAAAATTATTATATTAAGGATAAAAAATTAGATGTAAACAAGGCAGATTGAGGGAAATGACGTCACATCATGATTAGGATCATAATGTCCACTTTAAGAATTTAATTTTTTTAACGTGATTCATATAATGATTCTGCTGAAGTGGCCATTTTAGCCCCGTTCTTCTACCGTAAAAAGTTGTGAGATCCATGTAATACCAAGTAATAAATAGATTGACTTGGCAATCGCACTAAAAAATCTAATTTAATATAATACCTATGTATTACTTGTGAGATAGGTAGGTACATTGTGTTTTCATGCGATGGCCAAGTCAATCTATTTAATATTTGGTACCTATTACATGGATCTCACAACTTTTTACGTTAGATGAACTGAGTTGCGAGTCCTGGTTTTTTAGAAGTTATGTTTTTGATGGCTTGATTGTTTAGATTTGGCCATTTTAGAAAAAACAAGTCTTGCAACTCAGGGGGAGTTGCGCGACTTGTTTTTTTTACAAGTTAAGTTTTTGATGGTATCTCATTTCTTTTTGTAAATAATCCTACTTTTTTCCGTAAATAATAACTATCTAGGTACATCTACACCTATTATTCCATTATATTATACATATATACAGGTACACTGATTTACATTTACACAGTAATATATTTATAAGGGATTACAAAGCTATTTATGCAGTTGGAGTATCTAGAGAACTGGACCGAAATTGCAAAATAGTTAGATTTTCATTGATTAGTACATTAAACACTAATTGTATTCTAAATTTGAGGCTTGTATGTCTGCTAGACTAGAAGTGCCTTACAGTTTTGATGATCAGCCAGTAAGTCAGTCAGTGACAAAATAATAAACTTTGACTGGTTATAATTCTTATACTACTGGTTCAAATTGAATGAAATTTGAAATATACCGTGTTTATATAATGCCTGCTATGTTACTGAAAATTCTGGCTTCTAGTTTTATCCACAACGAAGTTATAGGGGGTCGAAAATGGCCTGAACTGCTTCGAGAAAAGGATGGTACGGCCGTGCTGCTTTTATTTGCTCAACCTGGCGGGGGGGGGGGGGGGGAGGCACTGCCGTGCCCCCAGGTTGATCGGTCTATGATTTTCTGAGTCGGTTTTCTACTAATGCTATGTTTTTTTTTGCAAGGTGGCTACTGCTGGACTTCTCGGAGTGGCATACTCGGCCGCACCTACAGTGTCTCACATGACTTACACCAATGGACTCGGCCTCGCCTACGGCTGGTAAAAACCGAGAAGTTAAATGTTAGAATATTTAATTAAAAATTGTAATGCATAGAATGATTCCTCTTCATTTGTTACCTGATAGATGTTAACATAAATTATTTGCCTACGTGGTAGTATTTTTATAAATATATTATTTTCCAAAAAATAATGTTTTTTATGATGATAATCCCATAATATGTAAACGCACGATAATCTGCCTAGGGTATCGGAAGCGTTTCTCCAAAAGAGCAATAGATTATGCTTTTGATATTCAGTACCTCATTGTTAAAACTCTTGACCTCGCTTTCTATTCACGTGGACTTTTGTTTGGTATAAGTCGGGATTAGACCAGTTGGTTCAAATCGAGACCACGAATTGCTCAAAATGTCAGTATCCCAGGCTCGAGGCGCTTTACTTTTTTAATACGTCACAAGGCCTGTCATTCGTTGGCTTGTCATTGTCATAAACTTCATTTCACGTCAGTTGTCAGTTTTGTTGTCGTAGGCTCGTAGGTCGTAGTTGGCATTTTTCACTTGCCAAGTTACTAATCACAATAAATAAAATAAAAATTACCTGTGTGTTTAAATAAAGATACGAGACAACTCATTTAATTAAGTCTATAATACCTTCGGCCTAGATAGTAGCGCTTGTTTGTTCACGTCGCGTTCTCTGTGTGCACATGTATTATCTTTACAGCCAGTGATAGTAAACATACACTTGAGTACGTTGTCTGAGAGGTTTAGTAGTGGTTTTGAATCGCAGTGAGTATGTCTGACAGCGGGGACAGCGACGTCGCGTGGACGTACTACAAGGATCGTCCGGAATGGAACGACGTGACTCCAGTGCCGGAGGACGAAGGACCTAACCTAGTTGTCGTCATTGCTCATTCAGAAAAATGTACGTACACGCATTACGCATCACTTTGCCTCATAAAATATTACACTCATCATGTCGAGAATTTCTACAAACCTACACAACACAAACTCAAATTCATAATAACCTTCAGTTTTGAAAGGACATACAAGTCATAAAAACTTGATAGGCTCATTTCCATAACTTGATTATTTTTGTAACAGCATGATTATTATTTTAGCTTGACTAATACATTACATGGTCAGTGTAATTTCAACCTATATAAAATGATTTTATTTAAAACCAACCCTACATTTTTTTTAGTAAATAAGTATTATTATGGATAAATATAGCTTAAATAAATAAAATTAAAGTAGGAAAATACTATTTTATTTCAGTTGTTGATGTATATGATTATTTCCGGGCCATACTTCAAAACAATGAGAGGTCTGAACGAGCCCTACACCTGACAAAAGACGCAGTAGAACTAAACCCAGCTAATTATACAGTGTGGCAGTACAGGTGAGTCTAAAATAGCACAAAAACCCTATTAGCTTCCTATAGTAAGTGGTACAAACAATTTATATGCTAAAGTGAATAATGGCCTATAAATTAACTGGGACTGGATGATCGCCAACCCGGCCAGGTAGCACCAAAATAACTTGATCTTGTAGTTATATGCCTATTGATAGATTACAATGCAAAGTTTTGTATTTATACACTGAAGGTGATACAAATAATTATGATGGCCACCAAATAATTGGGTTCTCTAATAACATGCATTTTTCATTCCTGTACATTGGAAACTTTTAATAGTAATTACCATAAGGTGGCTTCTATATTTGCCTAGAAAGACTTAGCAAGGTACATATCTGCCTGAAATGTAAATTAAACAGTGTAAAAGCATATGTACAACAACTATCAATGTAAAAGACTAAACAAAGGAGAATCGGGCTCGAAGTATAGGCATCTGCCCCAAGGTCCAATAGCCATAAAATATACATCATTGAAAAGAACTTTTCAAGGAGAACCTTTGCTACTAACACAACTTTTGGCAATTCACAGTCCATTTAGAGTTATTGAACTAATTAGGTAACTAGTTGGAAAACGAAGTAAAGATTTTCTTGGTTAAGGTTTTCTGGGTAACCAATAGTAATTTTATTCTATTTCCATTGGTATATTTATCTTAATGCCAAAACTTAACTTGGGCTTAATTTGGGCTTGCTATGGCAATTTTGCCCAATTTCCTTTGCTTCTCATATTTGATGACAAACTATGTGTTAACGTGAAGCGGTCCCTATGGACAAATAATTGTATTGAAATTAAAAACGTGTTATTCGCCTTACTTCACTTTAGCCATATGTAGGGTAATACATCTCCAAATGCTGAAGACGAAAATAAATAGAATCTTTGGGTTTACTTCTTACAATAATTTGACATTGTTTTTTCCAGGAGAGATTTACTAAAAGCCTTGGGTACGGATTTGAGGTCCGAGTTGGAATATGTAGAAAATGTAATTAAAAATTCTCCTAAAAACTACCAGGTATGATGCTGCTTTTTCTTAACAATTTAGAGAATTTGCATGAAGTCAATAGTTTTCCTTAGGGCCGGTGCACATATAGCGGAGCGCAGCGCAGAGCATTTTTCACTGTCAAACTATTATCGACATTGTCCTCATTGAAATAATGTCTAAAATCAATAAACACGACAATTAGTTCCTGAAGAGCATCGAAGTGACTACATGCGACTATATGCGCGCAGGAACGCGATTGCGTCGCCGAGCTCGCCGAAGTGGCATCTTGACATCCAAATTTCATCAACCCAAAATCTCCTTTTTTTCTTTACTCTATTATTCTTCTCTTTTTAATTCCTCTTTTTCCAGCACGTCCCAATCCATCATTTTATTCCCGAATGTACACGTTTGGTCCTTCGAAAAACTGCAAAACGAATGACGACGCGACGGCGACTGTGTGTCGATTAAGCGCATTCTAGCGCATACTCGCGCATTCTCGGTTGGAAATTCGCCTAATGTGTGACGCGTTTAAAAAACTTCGCGGGCATGCTCTGCGTTGCGCTCCCCCACATGTGCGCCGGCCCTTATAGTCTTATCAGTACCATTGCTCATATGGACCAACTTCATGAATGTGAACAACAAAAATATAAAAGTTTATTAGCTATCGCACTAGCCTTAGGCCCTGAAACACGAAGGACGATAAGTTGTTTTATCTGTGCAATGCACCTCAGGCACCTCGTTAGAGGGCAAAACACAAACATGCCCAACACGATGCAACTTAAGGTTTGAGAATTTTACAGATTCGATTCCTGAATAATTAAGACACCAGACAAATTGTCAAAATCTTGTGGTATACAGTATGCTGTACTAAGGAAGCTCATCATTTATTTAACAAGTCAAATAATTTTATAGGTCTGGCACCATCGGAGAGTTCTTGTGGAGTGGCTTCAAGATCCAACACAGGAGATGGAGTTAACAGGAGATGCCCTGATGCAAGACCCTAAGAACTATCACGCCTGGCAGCATCGACAGTGGGCAATTAAAACTTTTGGGTATGCATTTCCCATTACTAGAAAATGTATGCTAGTCAGCCACGACTGAATTTCGGTCATGCATGGTGACAAGTTTCAACAGGCTAACGAAGTACGCAGTTTATCATAGTCCACATTTCCACAAGCGTGTGTGCACACAGGTGCTCTCACTCCCGTAGTCCGATGAGATTGCAATCCGACAAGACTGGGAAGAGATCAGGCGCAAGACGGCTTAACGTGCATGCCAAGGCATGAACGACAGCATTGTTAACAACTCATATAATAATATATCACAGAAAAAAATGTAACTGTAGTGTAAAGATGTTGACGGTAGGATGATGTGAGTAGGCATGTTTTGTAATGTGTTGACGGAAACTGTCTGTAGGGGACAGATATGAATGGATAGTAATGCAAAAAATAAGAATAGTATCATACAGCAATCATGTTAGAATTTAGTTTAGGTTGAGACATATCCCTTGCAAGGTCTGTGTTAATTACCCACTGATACTCAATTTCTAATCTTTTTATAGGCTCTACGAGAAGGAAATGGATTTCGTTGATAACCTTATCACAGACGACGTGCGTAACAATTCAGCGTGGAACCAACGATACTTCATTGTGAATAACCATCTCGGCTGGTCGGACATGAATGTACAAAAAGAAATCTGCTATGCATTGGAAAAGATTAAGTTTATTAAGAACAATGAAAGCGCTTGGAATTATCTAAGAGGGGTGCTAATACATGACAAGCGGGGCTTAAGTGGAAATGCCGTAGTTTCTTCTTTTTGTGAAGAACTTTATAAGAACAAGTGCCGCTCTCCTTACTTGTTAGCGTTCCTAATAGATATTTGTGATGAAGCTGTTAAAAAAGGAGAGATCAGTCTGCTACACAGTGCGACCAGAGCCGTACAACTATGTCAAGCATTGGCAGGGAAATACGACAAAATTCGTAGCAAGTACTGGAATTACATGTGTGAGAAATTTAAAAAGGCGGCTGAACAAGAAGAATTTGATAAAGAGGCGGAAGCGGCGAGTAATCTTGATGAATGATTTTAGTTTAATATATGGCAGAAGTATCATTTCAAATGTTATAAAAGAATTCTGTGGTATTTTACTATCCTGGCCACTGTTCCAACCATTATATTTGTACGAACTTTAGGAAATTGATGACAAAAATAGCACAAGTGTTAAAAAGATAAACAGCCCTAATTGAAACATGTTCTGTTATTTTATACTGTTTTGAAGAATTTAATCTAAAAGGCACTATCTAAAAAAGCTATTTTCTTTGCGTCATCGGTATTTGTGTATCATGTGTACAATGTTTCATCATAATAAAAGAACATATTGGTATATGCTGGTTTTACTTGTTGTGGTCTTCTATACAGGGTGTTTGGCTTATGGACCGACACAATTTTTCCAGTGGTTTCGGAGGTCATTAGCTAGGTCTACCCATACATACTATGTCCCAAATGTCACGGTTGGTTACATATATTATTATTATTTTTTTTTTTATTTAAAAAAAATCCCCAAAATGTTTCCTTTAATTCGAAATAACTTTTTACGTTTGTGGCACAATGGCACAAAATAAATATTGGGTTAATTTGAATCAAATTTGAACAAGATTTATAACTTTAGTTTATAAAAACATAATAACCTTAAAACATCTTTTCTTAACCCTGACTCTTGTAACTAATATTTTGACTACTTAATTAATTGTTTTTTGTGACTTGTAGCATACCGTTAGAAAGGGTATCAACTAAAGAACTTTTTAAAATAAAGCTAAGTTCAAAATGGCTTTTAGTTTTTTTTATAATAAATTTAGAAGTTGTAAAATTACATTCATTTATAAAACAAAATAACTTTGGTAGCTCGTAAGAAATTTTCTTGAAACCAGTTCTATCAAACAAAGATTTCCTTAGATTTAAAAGACTTTGAAGAGTACAACAAAATTTATTTTGTGCCATTACACCCACAAAGGAAAAAGTTGTTTGGAATTAAAGGAAACATTTTGGGTATTTTTTTCATTAAAAAAAAAATAACATATGTAACCAACCGTGACATTTAGGACATAGGGTGTCTGGGTAGAACCTAGCTAATGACCTCCCAAATCCCTGGAAAAATTGTGTCGATCCATAAGCCAAACACCCTCATTAACACCTCTTTTGTTTCACCTCTCGCCGCATTTGTGAAATCTTTGTCATTTTATGCTGGTAGCATTAGACCCAGCGCACACCGCTGGAGGCGCAGCGGAGCGCATTTGAAGACAACAATTTAATATAAACCTTTAACTACCTTGATATACGGTCGCGCGCATGCTCTTGTAGTAGCTTGAGGGCGCTCCGAGTACCGTGTGCGAATTTATTCTTATATTGACCGTATATCAAGGAAGTTAAGGTTAATATTAAATTGCTGTCTTCAAATGCGCTCCGCTGCGCCTCCAGCGGTGTGCGCTGGGCCTTATTGTCTTCGGGTGGTTTACACGGTTTCTCGGTTCTTCGGAAGTTTTGAGGTGGACGGCTTTTTAAAAGCCGGATACCTTTTTTGGAATCGCCAGTTTCTTCTAGAGTTTTTTTTCTTTTTCTTTGGCCAAAAATGATCCCATATTGAATCAGTATATTCGTAAAAACAGGAATAACTGAAAGAACCGATGATAATTATAATAAGAAAATTTAACAGTTTTTTTTCACAAGCTTTTGAGACATTATTATTTCTTTGTTTTTTTCGCTGTTCCACTAGATTCAGGCAGGTTATCACTAGGATTACCGAGTACGTCGTCAGGGCCTAATTGAAGGGTTGCTCGGCGGCCCGACAGGCCGATGTTCTTTGGCACGTCATCTTTCAGCGCCCGCGACATCACCTCGCAGAAACATGGTTTGTCCGAATTTATCATCGCTAACAGGCCCGTGTCATCTCTCGGCGCCTTTAAACAGAATTATATTGGTTTTTCAAAGTCTAAGACAAGGTATAGTAGGTACCTACTGGGTCAGGTGGGAACAGCGGTTCATGAATACATTGAGGAATCCAATGTTGGAAGTGCGGCCGCTTGTCCGCACACAGACCCAGCTCACCTGAGTCGCTCGATTTGGTGCAAAGAGTATAATAATAAAATTGGTGTGACGCAGCCGAAATGTGAGCTGACAATTTGTTTATAATGGGGAGGCTAACACTGTGGAACTAATGGCGCTAGCATAGTTGGTACCCAAACATCGTCATTGGTTGAAAATGGGGTCATTTTATATTTCAAAACAGCTTAACCTCATTGGTCAGATTGAGACCAACTGTGGTGGCGCCATCTGAGATTTACTTTGCCTTAGGCTTAATGGGGTGACCCATTGAAAAATCATAGTTAGGCCCCGTTCCCACTATGTCGTGACAACAGAGTGTCGTGGTTTGTGTATTTAAATGGAGGTGTTCTCATACAGGATGTAAACAACCTCATCACGAAGCCGTCAACCAAGCATTCTGTACATCAAATTATGTTACTACGCAAAAGTATAGCAAAATTGTTTTTTTTGGGGTGAAAAATCATGTTTTGTGGTAGAACTCAATGTAACGCACTCAAAACAATGTGCTGATGGATGGATTGAATAGTACGGGGGGTCGTGGAGGTGTTTAAAAATATTTAATTAAAAACTTGTATTATAAAAAAAAACTTGTCAAAAAGTTGGAACTTTGACTCCCAATAATTATCTCCGTAACTAGGTTCCCTGGGGGCCTAGTCTGCTATTACAATAGTGTCACAATAATCTATCATTGATTTCATAAGTGGGAGCGGGGCCTTTTTTTTTTCGGTTGGAAATTCATCAAATGACTCCTCCAGCTCTGAGCGGAGCAGGAGGGAGTGTCAGACTTTTACTGACTAAAACCAATCCATGTTCCTTCATCGCCCTTTATGTTCCGGGGCCACGGTATCTCTTCGAACAGTCCCGCAACCCCGGCAGGCATCGGCCCTTGCGGACCCCTTCCTTTTTGCTGATTCTCTTTGAGGCGCGCGTGGAACACGAACGCGCCGTCGACACGGCCTGTCGTCATGAGACGGACGGACTGAAAATCGTAACACCTCGTCCCAAATAAATGTACATAACTTGAGATCAAAATAATTAATTAACCATCTTCAATCATCCTACATTTTTAATTTTTTGCAACCTTGTGTATACTTTACTAGCCAACTCAATGGTAAAAAAGTAAAAGGTCGCCTTTGGGGTTCAAAGAAGACGGCCAGCACATCAAGCAAGCCATATCCAAACTTTTGGTTCGGGTCGGTTGGTTTGGTTTTTACGTACTTTGCAGTGATTATGATCCCGTTTATTTTCAGACTGATTTCGGGGGGAGGGGGGGGGGATAAATCCCAACTATGCCCCCCCCTGTATACGTGCCTGACATGAAACTACCTAAACTGACAAATTATCCCAATCCACCTTGAACCTGTTGCATTAGCTATAAAGTTGAAAATCTATTAAAGAAATTTGATAGATTTTAGTAGCTTGATGTGCTGGCGTCTGTACATTTGACGTGCCTGCTCCCCCCATAGTAGGGTATAAGTTATAACGTTCTGTGGAATCGTGGAATGTAGGTACCCTGACTCTGCGTTGCTCAAAATAAATACTAATAACAAGTTCTCTTACCTTTTTTATTTTTTTTGGTGGCACGTCGGATTCTGTGCATTTCGAATGATATTTTGAGTATTTTGACATGTCTGTGAAATCCAATCAATGTTGAAACGATAGCTACTTAGGTATTCAAACAATGAAAGTGTTCAGGTATTTATCTCCGTTCGATTCATTTAGGTTTTCAGTTTTTCTTCCACGTAGGTACAACGAACTGGTGTAACATTATTCAGCGACCTGAAATCTGTGTTCGATCTCCGATTTGCTGGTTGTTTTAGATATGAATAGATCTTGGAACTGCAGTGCACCGGCTGTAGGTGCGAGTTTCTTTGGGTGCTGATGACCCAAAAGAATACGATTTTTCAGTGAGAGTGATCGCCAGCATTCCCAAAATGTCAGGACACTCGGTGCACGCACAGTTTCTGCAATCGCAGAATGGCTAAAAATGTGGGAAATTTTATTTTTTGAGTTTTAATGAATAAGCTAAGTGTCTAATGAAATACCTAGGATATAGGCATATATGGCATAGGTTTACGTATATCTTAGTATAGAGAAGTATAGGTACCCACGTTTGTTAGAGGAATGCCGGTATACCTCTGTTGTTGCAATTTACGGGTACAGATGTAGTAGCAGGCAACCTCTTGATGGTGGTTTGACATTTTCGTATATATTTTTGCGTTAAATAGTACATACTATTTCCATTATTTTACCATTTCTGGGATTTCAGAGTTTGGAGCTTGGAGGGTTAGACATTTTGTAAACACATATTTTTAAAATGATTCCAAAGATTAAGACACTTAAATTCCAAAAGACACCAAAAGAAAAAAATATTTGTCTCCAGTCGTCAGTTACTTGATCATTATGGTACGTACAGTACAAAGAGGCATTGCTAAAAGAGTACATATTTAAGAGATTCAAATGAATAGGTAGGTACATAAGGTATTATACTTAGTGTTATGGCTACTCGTAGCAGATATCCTATCTTATAAATGAGCACTAATTGTATGTAGGCACCTACATATTATGTACATAATTATACAAGCTGAATTTTTCATGGCCAAATCCGAAACAATGAAGAGTTGCGAAAAATACCTAAAGGAGTCTCGAGCCCGATTTTGATGAAAACTAAAACTGCATCATTAGATTTTTGAAAAATAAATATTACTTGCTGTGAATTGAACCCATTGATTTTGAAAGAAAAAAATACACTCTGTATTTAATACATTATTCGATAGTGTCGTTAATAAGCATCAAACTCTGGGAATGACATACGGCAAACTAAAGGAATCATATTTTTAACCGACTTCAAAAAGGAGGAAGTTCTCAATTTTTTTTTTTTTAAGTAGGTATGTACACCGATTACGCTGAGATTTATGATCTGATTTACGCGATTCTTCTTTACTCTGATGGATGCAAAATAGTTGCCATTTGGTCCCATAAAAATTCAACATAGTTTGGCCCAGTAGTTTTAATTTTATTAACATTATATTATGAACTTTTTTACTTGAGTCGTGTGGTCTAATTTCATACATGTTCACCGATTTCTCCCCCATTTGTGGAGCGATTCTCATTTTTTTTTAAAGAATATACTCCTGAGGTGATGCCATTTAAATTTCGTGAAGATCTGATGCTGATCTTCGGAGATATACAATAGAACTCTTCAAAAATAGACGGCGTATCTGACGTGATTCCTGCAATCGCTTGGATGTTTATTGTTTATACAACATCATGACGTAACATCACGTCTGCATGCTCTGACGGGTACGCAGATGTGTAGAATGCACCCAGATTTTGACAGTTTATTAACCGACTTCCGGATAACCCTATTACCATGACATGTATTCATAGCAATATAAAATAAATGCATACAAATATTTGTTTCGGATATTACAACTAAAAATGGAAAATACACAAAATAAAAATAAAATATGAATTGATTAAATTCTGTACTAAGTATTAAAACAAAAACAGTATACCTATATGTTAAAATACTTTTAGCACAGTCTAAATAGTCGATGGCTTTCAGCCTCATAAAGCTGACAGAGGACTTGACGTCTGTCATCAAAGAGTAGAGAATATGGTAGAATTAGACATTAGTCTAAAAAAGTTCAAAAAACTACAAATAACAAAGCTATGTCTAACATAATACCATAATTTGGGTATCGAAGATGACTCTGTTTACTGGCATTTAACCATCCAAGTTATAGAGGAGAGGACCAACCAAGCCACCGGTCAAGCATGTGGCAAACATATCCTTCTCAACTGCGCTTGCTGAAAGAGCAGTTGGCCCAGGTGAAATGTAAATGCAACGTTTGCCAAGGAACCTGTGACGACTTCTGTGACTCACCCTCTAACATGTCCGAAAATATCAAATATACCAAAGATATAGAAACACAATCTGAAGGCTTTATTTCAGCTGATTATAAAACACTATATTCAGAAAGTCCCATCAAAGATGCCCTATGTCCTACCTGCTGCATGACTTTAAATATTTTACGTGGAGGTGTAGTCAGAGTTTTAAAAGATGAAGAATCAGAAACGCTGCACTCTATGTTCAGTTCCGATAAGTCGACTTACCAAGAAACCATGCCGCATCAGAGAACTTTTGCATTAAAAAACACAGCTATATCGCCTTTATTAGAAACATGCAGCCTGTCTTCTCATGAGACACGTTTTACAGACACCTCGATGGATTCACCAGTACGGAATACTGTTAGTAGTAGTAAAAAAAAACGCAAACGCTGCTCGGAAAAGGTAACGTTTCGTAACATGACAACCAGCGCTCGTCATGCATGTGTCTGCTTAAATCCTGTAAGCATTCACATTCATGACAAGCAATTCATCTCAAATTAATTTATATAATTTGAGTTCACAATAATAATATAATTAACATCCTACATGTTAGATTTTTTGCAACCTTGTGTATGCTTTACTAGTCAACTCATTGATATAAAAGTAAAAGGTAGCCTTTGGGGTTCAAAGTAGGTACAGACGGCCAGCACATCAAGCTACCCGAAACTGTCAACTTTGAACCTAATACTTTTGCGATAAAGTTGAAAATCTGTTAAAGAAATTTGACAGATTTAGGTAGCTTGATGCTGGTGTCTGTACATTTGATGTGGCGGCTCTTCCCCTTAAGGCGCATACCCACCGCGGTGCACGTGTGATAGTCTTCGCTTTGCAAGAACATGTATCTGTCCATTGTGTCCAATGCAAACCACGGACACGCTATGCATCAATTGACATCATTAGTACGCTCGAACAAGCTATTTGGCTTACATTTTACAATGTAATTTTTGGGTTAAACTGTAAACCAAATACCTTGTTTGAGTGTACATGCGAGGCTTGCTCGAATATAGGCGCTCACAGGGATCAACGCTGTCATACGCCATGCACGTTGTGCATCGGTATACACCAGTGGTTCCCAACCTTTCTTGGACCGGGGACCACTTCGTTGTCTTTATTGTTAGCAGCGCCATGAGGTCCTAGATTCACATGGACACCGATAGCATAAAACCAAGGGGGTGAATCTTTAACTCAAAAATGGAATTAAGGTAGTGAAGGATACAAAAACGATCGAAGTGAGCTCGAAAAATTAGCAATCATTCATAACGGAAATAAGAATAAGTTAGAAGATTCTCAAAAAAAATTAGCACCTTGCCTCTGATAGGTTCAATTAGGTTGGACCTGCTGTGCAAGTTAAAAAGTACGAATAACATTTTATCCTATCGCGGACCATATTCGATGCTCTTGCGGACCATAGGTTGGGAACCACTGGTATACACTATACAAGAATATTAACTCACGACTATGTACAGTCAACAAAATAGTTAGGTATGCAGGCTAGCAATCTTCTTACTACTATTATAAAATAATGCGAAAGGGTTACAGTCAATGTATTTGCAATTTCATCCAAATCCGTTCAGTAGTTTCTGAACACAAACTTTCGCATTTATAATAGTAGTAAGAAGATTGCTAGCCTGCATACCTGACTCTTTTGTGGCCTGTACGTGTATCGCCGCGGTGGGCCACGCACGCTACAGTTGTACATATGTGTGGGTGTGTCTTTATAGTGTGTACTGCAGTAGAAACATAACGAAAATTTTATCAAAATATATAATTTAATAAAAAAAAAAAAAAAATTAAAATTTAATTAATTAAAATGTAAAATAAATGTTTTTTTTTTCTTTTTTTTTTTTATCCCTCGAATTTGATGAGTTTTCTTTTATCTATTAATACAAAAAAAAAAAGTAAAATTAACTATAACCCCACAAAGTGAAAAGGGGTCTAAAAGGCCGAAACAATAAAATAATTAGAATAGAAATCCAGAATTGCATAGGTACAAAAATGGACAAGGTAGAGCCGTGGTCGCACCCACTGTATACCTAGACCTACTATGATTATGTGGGTGCTAGGAACCTCCATTAAACAGACATGGTATGTATAGTATTCAGTGGTTTAAAAGAGATAATTAATTAATAAAGTTACTGTAGCATATATATTTTAAATAATTAATTTGAAATTAAATGTTGATCGTTTTTAAATATATCTAGTTATTTTAATTTTATATTGTTTTATAAAAAAAGACCCATGGCTCTACCTTAGCAGTTTTTGTACCTATGCATTTCTGGATTTCTATTTGAATTATTTTCTTGTTTTCTTTTTAGACCCCTTTTTACGTAGTCGGTCTTATTTAAGCGTAATACCAAAATAATTTGGAAATCAAACGGTAGTATGTCTTTATTCCGATTGGAATACAGAATAATTATCTAGGTTCCGAAATATATATTTTGAATGGACACTGATTTAAACAAGAGTTACGAGAAAAATAAGTTTTCTATAGAAATTTAAAATTCCTCATATCTCGTATCTGCAGTGCAAGTACGTAGGAATCGATTCGATAAATCTGACAGTTATTCTCGACAAAATGACTTTTTATCTTTGTTATAAACTCATTTTGTCGAGAATGACTGTCAGATTTATCGAATCGATTCCTACGTACTTGCACGGCTGTCTTTAGATCGCTGTCCTTTCAAAATATATATTTGGGAACTTGATATTCTGTAATCCAATCGAAATAAATACACACTACCCTATGAATATGTTTGATTTACAAATTATTTTTGTAAATTACGTTTGTATGAACTACGCATCGGCCTCTTAATACTTTCCGTTTCCGATCACACTTGTCGTGCAATATCTACATCGTCGCATTCTATGAAAGGATATAGACCGCGGCACCAATAGGCACAAATAGGAACGGGCTTATTATTGAGCAGAGTCGAGACCCGCATATATGACTACACGTCAAAACATAATGATAGCGATTCAGAAATATAAGATCCGTACAGCGCCATGTATCGAACGACAGATTAATCAAAGTGCTAATAAAATTTGTTGCATTTCCATTTTCTAGTTAATTAAAACTTGATTTACTTCATTATGCTTTAATTTATTGTATGTTAAATATAATACCGTTATGATCAAAAATTATAACGTAATGTTGGAATGTTATTTACTTAAACGAGTAACGATGACACGACTGGACCGCGCAAACTGTCTATCGAAGTGAAACCGTAAAATTGTGCAATGTACCTATGCGACGGAACTCACCTCCCACACTGTTTAGGGAGGGAGGGAGGTGGTGCCCCCCTTGCCCCCTGGTATCTCTCCCATGAAAAGGTAATGCACTATTCCTGAGAAAAACCGATTAATGTAATCTAACCTCAAAACACTTCTTTCGCTTAAAAAGCGAAGTCGACGGAGCCCCGTCTGTTTGCAGGGTTTAAAGGAACCTATAACAAATCTAACGTCGCGGGGTGCTTCAAGTCCCGATTATGAGGGCCTTAACGAAGCCGAAAGGGACTGTCTTGTTCTCCCCGTCACTGATATTTTTTTTGTTCTGGACCGTACCTGGGAGGAACCTACCTACTAAGTAGTTACGGAGATATTGGAGGTCAAACTTCCAACCATTTCACAAGTTTTTTTAAAAAATACTGGTTTTTAAGGTCGTATCTTTACTTTAATTAACTGTTTACTATTAAATGCGTCCATCAGCACAATGTTTTGAGTGGGTTACATTAAGTTTTACCGTAACACGTGATTTTTCCCCCCTTAAAAAAATTCGTTTCCCAGCAATAATTTTTGCGTGGAGTTACTTAGTTTGATGTGCAGAATGATTGGTTGACGGCTTCGTGAAAGGTCTGTTTACACTCTGTAGAACGAATTCTTCCAATGGGGATGGCAACTGTGGAACTAATGGCGCTAGCATCGCTTGTACCAAACATCGTCATTGGTTGAAAATCTGTCAATGTCATTTTATATTTCAAAATATTTTGACCTCATTGGTCAGATTGGGTCTAAGCTATGGACGCGCCATCTACAATCAGCTTTTACCAGCCTTTCCCATTTATAAAAAAAAACTCGTGAATGCAAATAATGTTAGGTGCGGAAATTTTTACACTCCACCGTAGGTTATATTTTATTCTGACCATTCTTACTGAAATAGGAGTTATGCAGATACTTTGTCGACTAATGCAGAGGAGATTCTAGAAACAAGAGAATGCAAGAGCGAGCGGAGCGAGCTCAAAATTTTTATCAGCGCTCCTCGGATGAATTATGTTCTTTTTGCTCATTTATTTAGAAATGAGTCGTGTAAGTGGGCTACTTACACGACTTCGCTCCCACCCGGCAAAAATAATATAATAGGGTATATGAAACACCAATCACCTACTATAATAAAAAGTATGTATAGGTATAGGTATGATACTGAATATAAATACTACAGTACTTTCACAGTTCTTATGTCTTGTGACTGGAACTGTAGCTACATTTAATTTTCATCTTTGTTTCGACAGTTCAAAAGTGCCTGTAACTGGCCTACTTGAAATAAATGCTTTGATTTTGATACTGAATATACTTCTGTATTAAACATAAAATTGTAACTTAAACATACAATATCTGTTGTCGAATCAGACTTTCCACCAGTACCCAGCATGGCGGCTCTTCTAAAAGTAATTAATTAATAATTACGGTTCTATATTCCATGTCGATATAATTATGTTAAGGCTAATGCTCCAGGGTAGCCCGCGAAATTCAATTTTTCTCACGTTTTTTGCAATTTGCAGGCCAGTGCTAGGTTGTATGTTGATTAGAATATTATTCGCGGCTGTAAGACGTATGTAATAACAGAATTATAATTATCAAAATTATCAATACAACCCTCCAAGTTCATAAAGGTGCAGGAATTACTTTGACCTTGAAAAAATCATTTTTGGAGCATTCAACTGACGTGATCAAATAACTGTGTATAAAAATAATATCCATCTCGCTTCTGTTGCTTTCGGCTTTTGCAGATTTTTTATTCTTTCCTTTTATTGACACAATAATAATACAACCCTTACGCCCCATTGCTAAAACTAATAAAACAGAAATATAACAAATATTCTACAAACTACACACATCAAAAATGTCTAGGGATCAAGCATTTTTATGCGGATTTCTTGAGATTGAGATGTGGCTTTGTAATAAATTTATGATTTTATAAATTTATATGGATCCTTTTTGGTGCATTTTATAATTTGAATCAGGAACTCTCAATCAAATTCGAGTAAAAGATGAAAATAAGCTGTCAATATTTTCCCTATAAAAATATACAACGCATTGAAGACATTATTAGTGCTACTGTTTCCCTACTACTGATTAAAACCAACGTTATTATGGAGCGGCGACGTCATTTAAGCAGGGAAGAAATGCTCAGAGCCGTGGGAATGATAGAAGCTGGTTCCCGGCAACGTACTGTAGCTTTAGCTCTGAATACAAGTCAGAGTGTTATCAGTCGACTTTGGACACGTTACCGAAGCACTGGTACCGTGGCTGAGCGCCATGGAGGACGGTATCGCTGCACCACACGGAGACAAGACCGATACATTCAAATCTTAACTCGAAGAGCTCCAACAATAACCGCCATGATGTTAGCCGTGAGGCTTCATCACTCTTCAGGGAACTTAATTAGCGACCAAACAGTCAGAAACCGCTTGCATGAAGTGAACCTTCATTCCCGAAGACCGCTACGGGTACCACCTATAGCAATGCACAATCGTAGGATTCGATATCAATGGGCTCTTGAACACAGAAATTGGGCAGAAGAACAATGGCGTTTCGTGTGCTTTTCTGATGAGTCTCGTTTTGGTATGAGACCGGATACAAGACGTATACGACACTGGAGAACCCCTGGACGCCAACAGCGATTAAAATCCTGCCAGGAAGTCCATCCTTATAGTGGTGGAACCATCATGGTATGGGCGGGTATTTGGATCGGCGGAAGAACTGAGTTGATTTGGATCAGAGGCAACCTCAACGCTCAAATTTATGCTGAGACGATTGTATCAGACGTCATCGTTCCTCTACAAGTGCAAATCGGTCCCTTATTTCAGTTAATGCATGATAATGCACGACCGCACACCGCAAGAGTTGTAAGACAGACTCTCGCCGCAGCTAACATCAATGTCCTGCCCTGGCCTGCTCAGTCGCCAGACTTGAACCCGATTGAGCATGCATGGGATATGCTACAGAGAAGAGCTCTGCCGAATATGGAGGGTATCCAGTCGCAAGAAGACCTTTTTTTGTTGTTGCAACGAACATGGGCGGCCATTCCACAGCGTGATTTGGATGAACTCATTTTGAGTATGCCAAACCGATGTTCTTGTGTTGTTAGTGTTCGCGGTAGAAACACGGATTATTAATTGTTTAAGTTACCCAATAAAATTTTAAAGAAAACTGTTATTTCAGTCTTTTTTTCGAACTTTAATGTTAGTGGTTCAAATGTCAAAAATCCCTTTATTAGGAAAATGGCAAATTTCTTTATTAATGCAAAGGTGACTTGGTTTATCGTTACTGTGACAAACGAAAACACTTTATTTGATGAATCCTTAAAGAAAATTTTAATTAATATCAATCAGGAGAAAAGTTATTGCAAAAATATATGTTGATCCCTAGATACTTTTGATGTGTGTACTAAAATAATACTTTACTTGATAATAAACGAAATTCTAACCCAATGAAAAAAAATACAAAGCGGTTCAAAATGTTGTAGTCGTAGTATAACAATGCGTTTACGATAGATACGCTCGAAGATCGGGACGCGGAAAAAATAGCACAGGTCCTACGCCGACGGGCGCTCGGGCCGTACTAATCGGTGCTCAGTGCTCACCAATGCGTCGTAATTTATTGTAATTTAGGGTGATGTTAAAAATTATATTATGTCTGATTAAATGAATTGATTTTAATAAAACTTTGGAATTAGTTTAGTAATAGATCATAGTTTATTTTTACATAATTTGTTTAATGTAATTACGCTTTATTCAAACCAAAAAATTACGATAAAATAGCGATATAAAACGTAAAAATTGACCTAAGATTTTGTTTTTTTACTAATTAATGTTATTAATTATCGATATTCTAGTACATTATGTGTCGACAAAAGTATATGTCTGATGCTTTACGTTTTTTTTTCAGTGAAATTTATAAATATTTATGATAGATATAGGAGTCTGAAATTGACTCTGCGATGATTTTTCAGTAAACTAGTTGTGGGTGATTTATCACTACTTACTAAACAAATAAGTTTTTGTAAATGTGTTACATGAAGTGTCAATAAGAAAGACTAGTCTATTTTTAACATGTATTCAAAAATGCCAGGGTGTTATCTAAGTTAGTAAATTAGGCGACTAAAGTCTTATTTGCGCGAAAATGTGAAATGAGTATTACCTACCTGTTAAAATACTCTTAGCACGCAGTCTAGTCGATAGCTTTCAGCCTCATAAAGCTGACAGAGGACTTGACGCCTGTCATCAAATAGTTTAAAACTTCCGTCATAAGTATTGTCACACGGCTTGCCGTGTGACAATAATTAAAAAAAAGCAAAAACCTACAAATACCAAAGCTAAGTTTAACATAATACCATAATTTGGGTATCGAAGATGACTCTGTTTACTGGCATTTAACCATCCAAGTTATAGAGGAGAGGGCCAACCTAGCCACCGGTCAATCATGTGGCAAACATGTCCTCCTAAGTACTGTACGGAGCCTAAAGAACTTCGCTTGCTGAAGGAGCAGTTAGCCCAGGTGAAATGTAAATGCAACATTTGCCAAGGAACCTGTGACGACTTCTGTGACTCACCCTCTGACACGTCCGAAAATATCAAATATACCAAAGATATAGAAACACAATCTGAAGGCATTATTTCAGCTGATTATAAAACACTATATTCAGAAAGTCCCATCAAAGATGCCCTATGTCCTACCTGCTGCATGACTTTGAATATTTTACGTGGAGGTGTAGTCAGAGTTTTAAAAGATGAAGAATCAGAAACGCTGCACTCTATGTTCAGCTCCGATAAGTCCACTTGCCAAGAAACCATGCCGCATCAGAGAACTTCTTCATTAAAGAACACACCTACATCGATTTTATCAGAAAAATGCAGCCTGTCTTCTTATAAGACCAGTTTAACAGACACCTCGATCGATTCACCAGTACGCAATACAGATAATAGTAGTACAAAAAAACGCAAACGCTGCTCGGAAAAGGTAACGTTTTGTGACGTGCCAACCAGTGCTCGTCATGAATGTGTTTGCTTACAGGATTTCATAGATTCTATAAGGCCGCCTTTGAACTTGCCGTCACATCATAATAGAAAAGATTCATTATTCTGTCAGTAGTGGTGGTTATTTGGTTAATGCCAATAAACAGATTCATTGATTGCCAGGAAAACTTATATCTAGTTGAATTTTGTGTTGGTGAGATGGTCATCTATTTCATAATATATCTTTCAGACTGTTTTGTTCTTTGTTCTAGTAATAACCCACTATTAAATAATATTTCAACGATTAGGTACAAGTTTGTTTAATTAAAAAAATCATTTACCTATGTACCTTTGTTAACGTTCCCTGAGATATGTACTCAGTTAGGTACTTATCACCATGCTAATTTACATAGCGCTATACCTACTCATGGATGAGAGCTGTTGGTGACCTTTACCTTTAGATACTTATTTCCCTTTAGGCCTGAATTCTTGTCGAGCTGACGGTCGGTCGCGTACGGTCGGTCGTGACGTCAGCGAGAACAAAATACGGCTGTCGGTTGCTACTGACGTCAGCGTCACAGTATGGCGCTATAATAGAACACAATGTATACTCGTACGCGCGACCGACGCACGCGACTGACGTCAGTGCGATCCTTTCTGACCCGTGGAACACCAATGTGGTTCATTCACCTAGGTGTTCCACGGTTAATTCTCTGTACCCCTGGTTCACCTAGGTGTTCCACGGTTAATTTTCTGTACCCCTGGTTCACCTAGATGTACTACGGTTAACTTTCTGTACCCCGTACTTCTGAATATTACCGTCTATTGGAATACTTGTATGTAGCCCTGGCTGTACAATTTATTTTTATACCTATATCTCAGACCAAATATAAAACCAAGACATAGCGCTGCGAACAATAAAGTGAGGCCAGCGCAAAATTACGCCTCGTTCTGTGCGTATACGCTCACACGCACACATTTACATCAAACTACAATTAGATTAGGTCTCAATAAATGCACACATGTTTACGAAACCGGCTTCACTTCTCTGTTCTCAGAGTTCCGTCTTAACTTTTTTATTTGGGTTGAGAGTGAGACCTATACATATAGGGTGACTGGTCATTAGTGACCGATACTTAAACACGTGATTGTACTCGTGATAACAAACAACTTTTACTTTGGGACCAAACATGAAATAGCGAAAAAAAATCAGCTGTTCAGTAATTAATTATACACTGTTGGGGTTATCTCGTCGTTGACAGATACCCCGGTAGTTGTTGTAGGAAGGTAGTTAGTTCACACCAAACCACTGTTATGTTCAATAGTTTACGATAAGTATCTAGTGTAAATTGGCCAATTAAGATGCGATTTCTCCAGTTCTCGACCACTTTTTTATCGTCTCGAATGGGGCCAAAGTCGATAAGTCCTGCTTCGATAAATCTCGATGAGAAACCTTAATGGCAACCCAAGGATCGTATCAGTTTGCTCTAACTCGATGGTCTCTAACTTTGCGGTTGCCTAACACTGGGAACACGAATCACGTTATCTGGTATACGTCGTTTATCAGATTCGTAATGTGATTCGTGCTCCCAGTTCAGCACTCCAGGTCATTTCGGTACATAGACATAATATGTAGATATATTCAAAGTCACCCTAACCATTCATCCAAGTTTATCGCGCTGCAATGCGCGTTGGTGTCGTGCAGCAACGTCAATTTCAAGGCGTTTGTGGTACACATACCAACGTGCTTAATTGCTCCATTTGGTGTTGGAAGAGAGTTTTTGGCTACAGGATGTGGTGTTGTGTGACAAACTCCACAAGAAAGCACAAAAGATCCTGCATGTGAAGTGTTTTGCAATAATTATTATTCAATAACGCATGTATGTACATTTTTGAAACTTTTTATGATTATTATTAGCGTCAAGAAGGACGAATACAGTTTTCAGCGAGCTTATACGTTTTCTCATATAGGCGCTGCGATATTTTTTTAAAAAACCCGTACTTGGAAATCATAAAATTTTCTTAAACCCAATTCTGTCACAAATACGCACAAATAAAGAGCTACTCGTGTATGTTTATTCTAAAGGCGCACATACAATGGTTTTAGAGGTTGATTCTGCAAAACGTTACTTCAGCAGGAAATGCAATATCTCGAAAGCTGAAGGCGGTTTTCGGTGCACTTTTTTGCACAAATATAAGCTCATTGGCCATGCATAATATTTCTCTCTTCGATCATTCGTTTAGAATTTTTATACTGAAAAACCTTTGTAGGGGCCAATGGTTGTAGGCACCATACACTATAACTTAGTTGATGTTGGTTAAGTTGTGGAGTACACAGAAAGAACCACAAGTTGTGTTTGAAGTTAAGTATATTAAAATGTAGAAGTTATAATAGTTAAAGTGGTAGCGATTCTTTCTCTTGACAAGTGGTTAGTTCCACAGTTGATGTTTGACTCGCTCTGCCTTGCGTGAAAAGTTACAATTATAGCGTAATATTTGTGACGCACGACATCCAAGTAGGTTGCTGCGAGCGCAAAGTAAATGTACGGTTGATGAGACCGTACAACCTTTACTCCAGCAGGAATCGTTTTTTCCGTTTTTTTTTTCCAAAACGACAAAGCGCATCAATAATTAGTGTAGTAGTAATGTGGATGTGCACCACATAAAAAATTGAGTCTACGACTAAACGCCGACAGACACTCATATCAGTCTACCTCTACGAGCCAGTTTCCTGCTGGGGTAACGTACACCATGGATTTTATAAAAAAGTGGTGTTAGCACAAGCACTTACTTACATATTTACCTACCTACCTACTAAAGATAAGTACATAAAGGTGTTGATTCTGTTGTGCACAAACTAAACTTAATTTAGGCTATTGCTATCTTTTTCTCTCTAATAAAACGAGAAAGAGACGGACGTAATTTAGGGCTGTCAAATTTAATTGTAACTAATATTTCCATACAAATGAAGGGTGCATATAAAAACATGTCGAGTAAAAACACGTTGAAGCGCAAGGCATAAACTAGTTTGACATCTCTAACTTAGTTCATAGCTATAGCCGTCCTTTTCTCGCACTGCCTTTTAGTAAAAGATAGCAATAGCCTAAATTAAGTTTAGTTTGTGTACAACACAACAGAATCGACACCAAAGTCTAACTTTTTTCGCATAGTATAAACAGAAACCACAGAACATCTTTACATACTCTTTCTGCTTTGTCCACGTTGTCACAATATCTGGGGGCCTATAGTCTGCTATTACAATAGTGTCACAATGATCTATCATTGATTTCATAATTGTTGAACGATGCCATTGTCATTTTGTTAAAAGTTCCTAATCTGCTAACTTCTTAATGGTCGGTCATTGGTCGGTCATTGGTCTCTTAATAGAATTGTGTTATAATGACATTGTTGTATTGCCATTATTGTATAACCTGTTAATAGAAATGATTTTCGAAAAACTAGAATTAAATTTGAACATATAATCATGCCAGATTTCATTTATATATATTTTTACATAAGTATCATTTATTAGTGTTCTATGCAATCTGAAGTAGTAAGAAGTTCGTAAATAGCAAAAAACATTAAGTTATGTGTAACGCGGATTAATGTGAAACTAAACAATTCAATAATATTTTATCTGTTTTGCTGTCAAAGTCAAATGTGACATTACTGCTTACTGACGTTTTATCTGTTTTTATTTCTAACGGCCGGTGTTTTGATTTATTTTCATTTATGTGTTATAGATTATCTTTATTAAAGAAGCTTATATTTATTGCAATACAAAATTGTGCTAATTGAGCAAATTTCGGCTGGAACTGTCAAATTTTTGCGGATTACCGCGTAACTCATTCATTTTTCATTGTGTACGAGATTACTATTCTAAGCTATTTCTTTCAATGGAGTGTCAGTGGTTGATCATTGGAAAGTCATAATGACGCCATTATATAGTAGATTACCACACTTGTCAAAATCAACAATGGGGAGACACCGGCAAAGATAATCTAAGATGGCGCCATCATAGCTGGTCTCAATCTGACTAATGAGGTTAAGGTATTTTGAAATATATAATGACATTACCATATTTTCAACCAATGACGATGTTGGGAACCAGTTATGCTAGCGCCATTAGTTCCACAGTTTCCTTCCCCATTATGAAATCATTACAATAGTGTCACAATGATCTATATCATTGTGACACTATTGTAATAGCAGACTAGGCCCCCAGGTCATTATACGCACGCAGTTTGCCAGTACCTACTACGCACTGACGTTTGATCACCCGTAAGAAAAAAACATCACCATTAATGTAAGTGCATGTCCTTCTAGGGCGCCCCTTTACGGTGTTTTCACGCAAGATAGGTGCTTAATAATTTCGCTAACAGCACCAGTGAAATTTTTTGTAACCAATAGGTTAAGGCTGCTTGGAGTCAACCAACAAGTGTGGACGTGGGTCGTGGACGTCTTTTTTTTATAGAAAATTGTCAACTAAAGTCAATTGCAAAGTTTTTGTCGTCCAGGTCTAGAAAATCGGAAAATTTCAGAAAAATCTATTTTTACATAATATTGATCAACATTTATTAATTAAGTACGTATTTTTCTGCAGTTTGTCTATTTAACTTTAAGGGATAACCTTATTGTTCCGAGGCACGCCAACTAATGACCACGGTACACCAGTGCGACACTTTGCGGAAGACTGAACAAGAGGATGCACTTTCAGTATGCCGAGATGACTAATCTCGCGCCCAAAATCACCTGCGATCTCGCAAGATTGTGCAGCGACTTATCCGAAAACCTTTTAGGCGTGCAGAAACGCGCTTGCAAACTTACGAGTAGATATATGTGAGAAATCCTCATAGTAAGGCATAATCCGAGTATGTGAAATTACCTTACAATCGGGAACTTTCGAGCATCACGAACACACATACATAGTGTGCGGTTTCGGGCATATAATTAATCCACCGGTACCAGTAATCTATAAACTGCTTTGAGATTGCGCGATATACGTAATAAACCTCACTGTGAGGAAAAATCCGAATGAAGAATTCCCGAAAAAAGAGAATTTACAAGCATCGCGTATTATATTATTATGCGTCTAGTTGCTAACGGCCTCAGTAATTTGAATTTCTGAACCACTTTAATTAAGATGGCACGATATCTATTCATGAAAATAATCTCATTGCAAGGAAAAATCAGGAATTATCGAACGTCCTTAAAAAATTGGTAATATACTCTAATATCATTATGTAAAATTCTGGTATTCAGCTGCATCCGGTTAGACTGGAAGCCGACCCCAACATAGTTGGGAAAAGGCTAGGCAGACGATGACTCTAATATCATTACGTACCTCCCCTATTTCATAGGTTTTCTAAAATAAGCGAAAACTCGTATGGTCAACTCTTCACTTGATGTTATTTTGTGTCTATCTTATCAAATTATAACACCGCGGAGGAGTTTACTTTGTTGCCTTAATTCCATGTTGGGTTTGAGTTTGTGGCTAAGTAAACAATAAAGTAACTGCATAAACCGGACAGGTTGGTCGGATAAGATGAAACAAGAAACTCGACTCCGGGCGCTTTAGTAACTCTTAAGATGGACCTGCAGATTTTGCGTTGACTTTCTCAAAAATGTAATAAGTCCGAAATTCCTTAACTACCCGATGCTATGAATGAACACTTCGTGTTCATGGGACAAGGGTGGAAACAACTATGCTATTAATATTATTACATAAATATTATATTAAAAAGCGTTCAGCTTCCATCGTTTACAATGTTTACTTCTCATATTTTCCCTATAAACAATACGTACGGTAATTAATTTATTCTAAGAATAAGCCGGATAATTCTCATAATGTATCATTCGTTTTAATGCTAGTGTTTTATTAAAACTAAGATAAATGTGGAGGTTATCCTACTTCTATTAATATTATACTTAAATGCGAAAGTTGGTGAGGATGGATGAATGGATGGAAGTTTTTCACTCTTTCACGCAAAAACTACTGAACGGATTTGGATGAAATTTGGCACACAGATAATTTATAATCTAAATTAACACAGGATATCCGTGGGAGAATTACTGAACTCAACGCGGGCGAAGCCGCGGGCATAAGATAGTTAATTAGATAATTGTGGAGGGTATTGTTGGAATATCAACACTGCTTGCTGTGTTGATCTTTGACAATCCAAAAGTGTGCTTTTACTTACACCTTTTTGTAGGTGTTGCCTAGTCTTAGTGAAAACGGAAGCTTCGTTGTAGTTCATAAATAACAACTGGTGTTTTATGTAAACGATGGGTTTTAACGCGACCATATCATAACATGCGCAATTATAGCAACAGGTAAACGATTACTGTTGAGGAAATTGGATATAGGTAGCGCATTACTACATACTGTACATAATAGGTACTGAATTCCGATTAACATAATTGATTGATTGATTTTGTTGTGTAAACAAAGAATCTGTTTGCAGTTATCAGTTTTTGGGTTGAGTTTCTTAGTTCGATGCTGATGCTGGCTTCGTTCGTAGCCGTGTGGTATCCGGCAGAGTAGAATGGAACCAACCCATTACACTCACGGGTGTCGTATAAGGCGACTAATGTCTGAGGCAGAACCGTGGGTACCGCACGATCGCCCGCGAGGCGGCGTGCCTCCTTGCCGGATTGCCGCCATGGGATGGAGGCGATAGTCCTCGCGCGCCTGCATGAATGGCGCGCGGAGGCGCTTCGCCGGGGGGAAACTCCGCTGCCGCGACAAATTGTCGCTCAGCGGACAGACTTCCGGCGGGATCTCATGGCGACATGGAGAGAGCGACTGTCGCAACCCCGTGCAGGGCACGCCACGATAGTGGCGATAAGTCCCCTCTTTGAGGAGTGGCTAGAGAGACGCCACGGCGTCCTCACCTTTCGCCTGACGCAGGTCCTCACCGGACACGGTGTTTTCGGGAGGTTCCTGCACCGAATCGGGCGGGAGGAAACGCCCGGGTGTTTCCATTGCGAGGATCGACCGGAGGACACGGTGGAGCACACAGTGGAGGTGTGCCCCGCGTGGGCGGAGCACCGCCGTGTCCTCGAAGCGGCGATTGGCGGCGGCGACCTCTCGCGTCCGGCCCTGGTGCAAGCCATGGTCCGGAGCGAGACGGAATGGGACGCCGTCACCTCCTTCTGCGAAGCAGTAATGCTAGAGAAGGAGGTGGCGGAACGTGAGAGGGAGAGAACCTCACAGCGTCCCGGCCGCCGCGGGAGACGCCCCGGGCGTCGGGGGCCACCACGTGGCCCCCGGCCACCGTAGGCGCGGGCCTGTGGACGGTGGGCTATGGGCTAGCTCGCCGTCCGTCCGTCTCATGACGACAGGCCGTGTCGACGGCGCGTTCGTGTTCCACGCGCGCCTCAAAGAGAGTCAGCAAAAAGGAAGGGGTCCGAAAGGACCGATGCCTGCCGGGGTTGCGGGACTATTCGAAAGAGATACCGTGGCCCCGGAACACAAAGGGCGATCAAGGAACATGGATGGGTTTTAGTCAGTAAAAGTCTGACACTCCCTCCTGCTCCGCCCAGAGCGGGAGAAGTCATTTGATGAATTCCCATCCGAAAAAAAAAAAAAAAAAGAAAAAAAAAAAAGGCCCGTATCCAGCAGTGGACGTTTTTCGGCTGAAATGATGATGATGAGGACCGATATAGTCTGATTAAGTGCATGCTGCAGCTAGTAAAGTGTTAGACATTGTTTTTATAAAATCTTAAAATTATGCAGGTCCTGGTAGATTCTTAGGGTAACTTATATACTGACTGGCATCGGGAAAAAAATTTGCTACTCTCTACACATTCAATGAAAGGTTAGTCTTTCTAAGTTAAGGCTTTTTATGGGTCATTCAAAAACAAATAGGTACATATAACTAGTAGGTATTTATTTGGTTGCTTCGAAGCTCTAATTTTGTGTCATGGCTATCCAGTTTCTACCGGCCACTTTAGTGAGATCGTCTGTCCACCTAGTCGGTTGTCTTCCCACATTCCTCCGTCCCGTCGTGGTCTCCACTCCAGCATTTTCCTCCCCCATCTTCCATCCAATCTACGGCATATATGGCCCGCCCACTTCCACTTTCTTTTTGCTATCAGTACCGCTATGTCCGTGAGTCTCGTCCGTCTCTGTATTTCGGTATTAAACTGCCAAAAGTGGAGAGATTTGGAAGAGAGCTACACTCAGCATTGGGTGGTCAAGGGTTGAAAAAAAAGAAGCTCTAATTAGGTTTAATATCTAGGGAGGTCTCCTTTTTTATTTCTTGTAGTTTTAGCCCACTGTTCGCACTCCATAAGGGAATAACGAATATCTATTGCTCGAAGTGTATAGGCGGAGACATTATTTATTAAGATAATTCTGTGAGATCTATGCCGTTTTAACATCAGCTTTTCTCAAGGGACCACTCCCTTGAGAAGAACACTGTGATATGCTATGCTTGCTGAGTCATCGTATTAGCCCAACAACGGTATCTTTATGACGCTGATGGTAAAATAGATGTTTTAACTATATTAAATACTTCTTTGTTCGATGAAGAATGCGAAATAATTAGGTACTTGTCTGTGTTATTAAGTATTGATAAAGTAAAGCATTTTTTTAGATAGTAACAATTTTTAATTAAACATTTACAAAACAACAGTCTAACGAGACCTTATAATGAATACTTTTAATAACAATAACATTTGGATTTCTAAAACAATAGTTGCACTATGCGATGATTTTTCTGTGGTGAGTTAACCGTGCTTCCTGTTCTTGATTTGGTCGTAGATTTCGCGGCCGGTACCGATGGTGCCAATTATACCAATTCCGGCTTTCTGCAACAAAATATAATAAAAAATAAGTGATTGAACGTGTTTTATGGTAAGAAGTTGACAAATAATTTTTGAACGATGAATTCCACGAACGGGTGCGTGTGAGGCTATATTAAGCTGATCTCTCATTGTACTGGAAGCTCATACAAAGCGATGGCAATATACTGGATGTGTAGTTTGCGGTGCGTTGCGTATAGTTTACTATTTATAAAAATATAATATCTAAAATAAAAAAAAAATATAAACTACTAAAGCAAGTAAATTTATACTTATTTATAATTTAAAAACGAATGCAAAAATGTACTAAACGCATTTGAGCTAAGCTTCGACTGAGTTCTATATAAAAAAAATCGTAAGAAGTCGTTCACCATAAGAAATATCAAAGATATGAGAAAATAAAAGCAATACTCACAACAGCTTTAGCTCCCTTCTTCAACCCACTGGCTGTGCCTGCGCTGGCGCCGCCCATCAGCATGGCGAACACCGCCAGGACCAGAACCACCAAACCGAACAGTTTCATCTTGAGATGTGCGTTTCACTGATACTTCACCACAAACAAATGATAGACTGCTCGCTTTAGCTAACTTATATACTACTACAAAGTGTCCTTGATGAGAATCCTGCGCAGTGTGAAAAACCATAAGGCGTTTTCCTTAAGCTTAAGCTTATACATTGACAATAGCATAAGTGGTGCATGATTACGATAATTGAATGTTTAAACAGATGTTTTTATTCTTGATTGTTTGTTGCCGAAATGCAAATTGTCTACCTACGGTAATATTTCAATTATGCAATTCTGATATTGATGTTCTAGGTACTCGCGCCTGGTAAAGGGGAAAAACAAAACTCGTCTAAAAACATTTTTTTTTAAACACAATGAAAGGTTTACAGAATACTCGCGGTCTTGGGTTCGATTCCCTGCAGGTTGAACTAAATTTTGCAGGTTCCTGCAGGTTGGAAAATCCCAAAATACTTGCCATTTTGGGATTTTCCATCAGCGATTTCTCAGTAGCAGCTCGGGGTCTGTATATTTTGTACACTGTTGGTAGCAAAAGGCTTAGCTAGCATAACTGATGAAATGTTGGTGTATAACTGAAGATTATGTAGCTCTCTTTTACTTACGTGTGGAAAGCCTCAATTGATGTCCTCCGCCGTGGGGTCAGCGGCGGGGTCTGTCAGACTCCTTCTGATTCAAACCATACGCAGTCTGTTTCTCGTCACTTCTGGCTGGGGTGCGGGGGACACTACTGCATTTTCCATAATTAACCAGTAGCAGTAGATACATACTATGACCTGCACCAACTGCTACTTGCCCCATAAAAAAAGAAATACAGGTATCAATTTATTTTATGAAAAGTTGGATATTCGCTTTTGCATTAAATTATTAAAGAAACAAAACATAAATGTTTGTCGTAGGAACATGACGTGCATGCAAAATGACAAAAAAGTTATTAATAAACATACAACGCATAACAAATATTTATAAATACAACAGGACGGATCAAAAAAAAAAAGTTAGCAGCTTGCACGTCGTAACTGCGACAAGAAGGTTACCACCCAGCATGATGCTGTGCTATGGGAGGTCCACAACACAGCGCTACTTTTTAGTGGTCATCCGTTATGCATGTTATAAAAAACGGTAACCTGGTACAAATTTAAATTTCAGCACCTAGGAGTTTTTAATCAAAGGCGATATCTGAATTTTGAAAACCGAACTTAACATTTCCGGGCCATAGATCGCGAATAGGGTGAAATTATAACATTCTGATTTCGACGAAACGGTCTTTGATCTATGTGAAACGAGGTTTAATAGCATACCGTATCAGATTCAGATGTTATCAATATGATGGTGTCATTTAGAGCGTGGGTGTTAGATCTTTCAGCAATAAATTATTCTTAGCAGATTCTTGTTTATACTTCGAAGTATATGTAAGTGTTTTGAGCGATACTAAGACGAATTAAATTTAAATAATGTCTAAGTAAATCAGCTGCTGGAAATGTTACTGCAAACGTTTCGATTTTTAAAATACAGGTGCGCGATAAAACTGTATTAGTTTTTTGTTTTCGAGGCAAGTTCGTGTAAGTAGTTTGTGTGAGTCAATACTTTACACTTTTATAATTATACTATTCATTTCTTTTAGAAAACATAAAGCCTCAATCAATCATATGGCAGAAGGCAGTAGCCAGTACTGCATGAGACAAAACGCAAGACCTCTCGCGTGGTGTCTCTCTTCGTCTGGTAACAACAGTTGTTCAGTTTCATGGTCCGAGAGACCACACCGGAGGACTTGCGTCTATTATGTTGCACCTTGTTGTACTTAGGTTATTATTGTATTACTTTTTATTTTAAATTCGTACGGTCTCTCCAAAGATTGTCTGGGTGCGCGATTTAAATAGCTATCAGCGTCAAGACCGCCATTAAGATTGTACCCATAGAATTAGGAATATGATTAAAGAGCTGTTACAATTTTGGTGTACTTACAATAAAGTATATCTATCTATGTTGAGCGTTAGTGTCTTAACTTTATGTTTTTGTGGATGTATGTGTGTGCACATACGTGTAAGTTTGTTTGTGTTTGTGTATGCTTAAATTTTTGATTGGCATGAAACTGCATGACTGTACTTGAGGTTCTGAAAGTTCGAAAATTATCTCTTACTCACTCACTCACCTAGTTTTGTTTTTTTCCATGGGGAAGGCAGAAACTATAGAATGCCACCTGTTGTACTATCCTAACATAACAGCTTCATCCATGTTTGTGCACCCAGCTATGACTCATTATAAGCATGACTTTTCTTAAAGTTTAATCTGTAATACTTGTGTGTTTTCATATTTTATTTTGTGAAAACACCTGAATGATTATAATAAAATCAACTGAAATTAACAGCTGAAAAACGTCCAATGGTGGTGTTATCACAAGAACTGGTTCCACGTTGCCCGCATCGTGCGGATTCGTGCGGCTTTCAGTCTTCTAATTAGAATTTTCGAATTTATTGATTTCTCCTTGGTTAGAAATCGAAGACTATTTTTCTTGTCATTATTATTGACTCCTAATTAAGAAATTTCTTTTAATTTTAAAATGTTATTATATACTGCAGTACATATCAACATTGTCTGTAGGTTATTAATATCACAGAATGACAGAATGAACTGGGGATTAAAGGAATGGAGAAAACTTCCTGAAGTTTTGAATGAAATACATATTTTTTAATAACTCTCTTGAAAAAATTTAATAACATGAAAGAGTAAACTTTTCCAATCATTAATGGTCATTTATGGCAAGAATATTCTCATATCTCCCTCTGGTTCGTCCGTCAATGCGTCGTCCGTCCTTCACAATGTAAGCGGACGAGTGTCTGTGTCAGCTTGGTGTCTATCAAATTAGATAAAGAGGTCACCAATGAATGTACCAACTCAGTACTAGTCCGTCCAAGTTATAATTTCTACTTTCTCCGTTATTTGTAGTTTGCGCACGTAGGTGGCTCTCTGTGTGATCTATAGCAAGGTGTAAATCTGTAAATCTTGGCAAACCATACTGCATTTGAGTTAAAGTTTATTTAGTCTATTACTTTGCATTGATTCTGGTTAGACTCCTTTCTATGCTTGATTAGCTGGATACAGTTTGTAGCTATATAGTCGATTCTTAACACCAAACGGGTTGAGATTTATGGGTTTCATCATTGTCATGATTTTTATGTGGGTAAATAATTTACTTGCTATTGAAATTCTACGATGATGGCCTCATTACATACAGGGTGTAAACTTTCAGCGGGGCAGTAAGGTGAACTACCTTAACCGTTGCACCTACACGAAAATGGTCTTAGGAGACTATTCATAATTTCTCTCCTTTCACAGATTTTCAAAAGAATGTACAGTCAGCAAGAAAATGGCCATTTTACACAACTCATTTTAAAAAAAAAAAAATTGCTTAACGAGCCTTAGGAGCGGCCAACCCGCCATACTTTTCCGCGAGAATTTTGACAAACGCTCGTGATTATGCCGTTGTTACACAAATATCTTTATTTTTTTTTAACTAATAGGTATATTGTGCACTATATCTAGGCTTCTATCAAAGCAAAAAAATAAAAATTTGTAGGAACAAATTCAGTATAAGCCTCCAAAAATTGCTGTTTTCTCAACTTTGGCCGTTCATTCATAATGTACTCATAAATTGTAAATGTAAAGAAAATATCCTGATAGAAGCCTTGCAAACGTAGTGGAGATTCTAAATGCCAAATATTTATTTCACAAATTTGTAAGACTTATTCAAAAACAAGTATTTCCTGGAACAAGTTTTATAACTTTTCGAACACTATTTTTCGTTCAATGTCCTCGCGTTAATCGGTATGAGATGCGCGGGTGACGAGTAGTGCGGGGTCGGGGCTAGGTAAGACAAGGCAGTTGAAAAAATATCGCCGCGATGGCTCTGGATGAAACAAGAAGCTTTTCGACCATGCTCGCGTTGACGATAGACGGGCCAGGAAGGGCCCTCTTAATTTAGGTACCCAGGGAGCTCTACTTGTTGGAAGTGTGCTCTGTATTACATAAATGATGATGCTGCAGGCGCTTAAGGCTTAAAGTACCTATGTCTGTGAATATGTGTATTTTTACAAAGTCTTAGTAGGCGAAGCTTAAGGCTTGAAGGAAATCAAATTTTTCCATCTTAATTTGTGTGTTACAAGGTTTCAAAACCATTTTCTACTCTAATAACAGGTAGGTAAGTTGCTTTTGGAACTGTACAATCATGGTGTTTGATCGAAAGTTTCAAAAGTAACTACCTAACTCATTATAGTCTCTCCACTATGTTACTGGAAGTGTGCTCTGAAATCCATAAACGATGGTGCGTGTGATGTTTTGAGCCGTTGCCGATTTTCACAAAGTCTTAGTAGGTGTAGCCTGCGGATTTGAAGGAAATCAACTTGACAATTTGGAAATCGGTATATAAATTAAAGCATGAAATTAGGATAACATTTTTTTTTATTACTACACTAGCAACATTTGGTGGTTTTTATCTTAGATGATGAATGATGGATACAAGTTACAATAAGTTTTTAACCCTTGCGGTTCTTAATGTGTTCGTAGATTTCGTGTCCAGTGCCGATGGCGCTGAGCGCTCCGAATCCAGCTTTCTGTAACAAAATATAATAAAAATAAGTCACTGAAGAAATTCCTTTAACTAACCAGTTTCAGGGTCTAAGGTGTGCTTTGGGATTAATTTGTGAGAAAGTTCGTAGTAGCAAAAAACAATTTACGTAAAAGGGGCGGGAATATAGTATTTATGTTTCTAAAAATATACTTAATAAAAATAAATTGTTATAGCACACTCTAAAATATTTAAATAAAAGAAAAACATAAAAATTAAAAAAATATATAATGAAAGAATTCCGAGCACTAAGCTCCAGGTTGTTTGAGTTACATGGTTAAAATATATTTGGGACTAAAAGTTTTATGCTCATAAAAATCCTTAAGGTAAACTTACAACAGCTTTAACTCCTTTTGCGATCCCACCCGCGCCCTTAGGATGAGCGCTGGCGCCGCCCATCAGCATGGCGAACACCGCCAGGACCAGAACTACCAAACCGAACAGTTTCATGTTGAGGAGATGTGTGGGTCACTGGCTACTTCACCACAAGCGAATGATGCCCTTTTGCTGCATCACTCAACTTATATACCATAAAGCGCAGGGATGACTAACATTCTAGGAAAATCCTGCGCACTGTAAAAACCAAAACTATTATAAGCTGTTGCCTTAAACGTAAACTCGCGATTAGCATCAACAAGTTGTCAGTACTTTCACAAGTTATTATGCCATGTGACTATACTTGTTACTTCGCTTTTTTTTTTTTTGTGTGTGTTTTTTTTTACATTCAAAAGTACCTGTAAGTAATGCTCTAATTGAAATAAATGCTTTGAGTTTGTCGTTTTTAGGGTTACTAAGCCCCCGCTGTCCCGTTCGTCCGTCCATCTGTACGTCCGTCGAACTCTTCGTGCGCAAGTCCGACTCGCACTTGGCCGGTATTTTTAAACAGTAGGTACTTAGTTGATGGGTATGTACTAGTTTGTTGGTTCCAATTATTTTTCGAACTTTTTAGCAAAGCGTATCGCATGTCAAGGGAAGGCTATTGACGTCAACCGGGAATTTTAGAGTCTGTGTTGCTTTTAAGTATTTATTACGGAAAAACCAAATTGGTAACAGTTTGACCGATTCAGGCCTACATGGTGAGCAATACCACTTACGACCACTACGAGGCCAACATAACTCGCAAAACTTTGGCGAAGGCTGTAGTTATTATGGCACAACTCTGCCGAACCCTATCTGGTAATATAGCCGTGAGGTTATGTTATGTATGTTAAGCAAAGGTTGCCTCATTGGTCTAGTGGTCGCAATCGGTACTGTTGAGCATGAGGTCCTGGGTTCGATTCCTGGATCGGGCAAATTGTTATTGGGTTTTTCCATCAGGAATTTCTCGGCAGTAATCACGGAGTCTGGTTTTTTGTCCGGTTGATGGCAATAGGCTGTCACAGTTATTGGACATTCGTTCCGCAAGGCTCCTTAGGTCATAGTCAAAATCAAACCACATATTTCAATTAGGCCAAATTTTAAAACAAAGGAAATTGATTGAATTAATTCTAAATCCATTCGCAGGGATAGTTTCGTATGGAGAAGAATGGGTTCTTTAAACGATGTAGCAGATGGTACCTAAAGCTGAGTGCCCTATACACAGAGTTTCTCTATCTCTGTAAGTGTACAGCAAACATAACGTCTAAGAGAAACCATATTACAGGGGTAGTTCCTATTGTTTGCTTTGATTTTATATCACTGCGAGTAACAAAAGAGTTGTTTATTCTTGGATTCCTTTGTGCACGTTTTAGTTTTGACGTAAATGACTCAATTTTAAGCGTTACTGGGAGCTTTTCAATGTAAACCATTTGATAAAATCGACGACATTTAAAATGTTGTTGAAATTACTTCAGAACCTATAAAATTATACATCAAACAAGATGAAACCATATTAGGATAAGTTTCAAAGGATTGAACTGCTCCAACTGAAACCCTTCTAACAAGATTTGTATCAATTTCGTCAAAACAAATTCAATATTAATTTTGTAATTTGTCCTAATTCCCAATTCTGTAGATATTGGAAAGCAATTAATTAGGTAGTAGTATACAAATTGGGTTGTACGGCCACATTATATCGATCTTAATGTACAAAATAAAGCTATCACTAAAAAAATGGAAATTAAATGAAACCTTTCTTGTTTACGAAGCTTTAGAAAAGCAGATAAAATTGTAAAGAAAATATCGTCATGGCGACGGGCTATTTTTACATTGAATACTAAGGACTTGAGTGGTAAATTAAACATTATGGGTTGCATTTGCCTAACTTCAATCTAAAGTAAATAAATAAAATCTGCAGCCATGCAAATGATAGAAGTTTTTTTTTTTTTTTTAACTTCATGTACAATAGTGGTACATAGGCGGACTTAATGCCACAAGGCATTCTCTACCAGTAAACTTTTGGGTTCTTTGGAAAAACAGTGATGGGGTACAAAATAATATCCAGAAAACTAGCTTCTTTTTCTTAATCTTTTAGTATTTCCATTAAACACCGTAATTCATATCCATTCTTGTAACCATACTACTTATAGTGCTACTGTTATGCGAGAATAACTGTCTGATTGGTATTGTTACCGTTTCACACCTTAATGGCCAAATAGATTTGAATGGATTAACACTTGGATAGACTATGATTTCTCAACCGGCCTCAAATACTACCTTTTATGAACAATGATAATTTATCTCCGTATCTAGGGGGCTGCGAGAACATCCTCTTTGGAGATAATCTCTGTGTAAATAAAGTCATTACACACAACCCGAGACTGACCTACAAATTGTAAAATACGTAAGAAAGAATTTCGCGGGGTGCTCTGGCGCTTCCACCTTAATTTGTGTGTTATAAGGTTTCAAAACCATTTTCTACTCTCATAACGGGTAGGTAAGTTGCTTTTGGAACTGTACGACCATGGCCGCATTCCCATAGCATAAGTTAGGGTTGCACCTCATCTAGTGTCTCCTCTATGTTACTGGAAGTGTTCTCTGAAATCCATAAACGATGGTGCGTGTGATGTTTTAAGCCGTTGCAGACTTTCACAAAGTCTGAGTAGGTGTAGCCTGCAGGTTTGAAGGAAATCAACTTGGCAATTTATAATAGGTACATAAATTAAAGCATGAAATAAGGATAACATTTTATTTATTAACAGTAACATTTGGTGGTTATATCACAGAAGATGAACAATACAAGTTACAATAAGTTTTTAACCCTTGCGGTTCTTAATGTGTTCGTAGATTTCGTGTCCGGTGCCTATGGCGCTGAGTGCTCCGAATCCAGCTTTCTGTAACAAAATATAATAAAATAAGTGGCTGAAGTGATTTCTTTAACTCGCCTTTTTCAGGGTCTGAGGTGTAAGCAACGAGATTAATTCGTGGGAAAGTCCGTACAAAAAACTAAATTTACGTAAAAAGGGGCTGGAATATCGTATTTATGTTTCTAAAAATATATCTAATTAATAAAAATAAATTGTTTTATCACACTCTAAAATATTTAAATAAAAGAAAAACACAAAAATTGAAAAACAAAAGAAGGAAAGTATCCCGAGCACTGAGCTCCAGGTTGTTTGAGTTTCATGGTTAAAATATATTTGGGACTAAAAGCGCAAAAAAATCCCTAAGGCAAACTTACAACAGCTTTAACTCCTTTTGCGAGCCCACCCACGCCCTTAGGATGAGCGTTGGCGCCGCCCATCAGCATGGCGAACACCGCCAGGACCAGAACCACCAAACCGAACAGTTTCATGTTAAGGAGATGTGTGGGTCACTGGCTACTTCACAACAAGCGAATGATGTCCATTTGCCGTCTCACTAAACTTATATACCATAAAGCGCACTGATGACTAACTTAGGAGAATCCTGCGTACTGTATAAACCAAAAATATTATAAGCATTTTGCCTTAAACGTAAACTCGCGATTGACGCAGTACTTTCTCAAGTTAGTATGCCTTGCCTTACATTTAAAAGTGCCTGTAATGGTCTTATTGAAATAAATGCTTTGAGTTTGTCTTTTTTAGGGTTGCTAAGCCTCCGCTGTCCGTTCGTCGAACTCTTCGTGCGCGAATCCGACTCGCACTTGGCCAGTTTTTTAAACAGTAGTTACTTAGTTGATAGGTATGTACTAGTTTGTTGGTTCCAATTATTTTTAGAACTTTTTAGCAAAGCATATCGAATGTTAAGGGAAGTGGTCTAGTGACGTCAACCGGGAATTTCAGAGGCTATGTTGCTTTTAAGTATTTCTTATGGGAAAACCAAATAGGTAACAGTTTGACCGATTCAGGCCTACATGGTGAGCAATACCACTTACGACCACTACGAGACTAACATAACTCGCTAAATTTTGTCGAAGTCTGTAGATACTATGGCACAACTCTGCCGAACGATATCTGGTAATATAGCCGTGAGGTTATGTAATGTATGTTGAGCAAAGATTGCCTCGTTGGTCTAGTGGTCGCAATCGCGACTGCTGAGCATCAGGCCCAGAGTTCGATTCCCGGATCGGGCAAATTGTTATTGGGTTTTTCCATCAGGAATTTCTCGGCAGTAATCACGGAGTCTGGTTTTTTGTCCGGTCGATGGCAATAGGCTGTCACAGTTTTTGGATATTCATTCCGTAAGGCTCCTGTCAAAGTCAAAATCAAACCACATCTTACAATTAGGCCAAACTATAAGTCTAAGAAACTATATTACAGTGGTAGTTCCTATTGTTCGCTTTGATTTTATACCACTGCGAGTAACAAAAGAGTTGTTTATTCTTGGATTCCTTTGTGCACGTTTTAGTTTTGACGTAAATGACTCAATTTTAAGATTTCCATTTATACCTTTTTAATGTCAACCTTTTGATAAAATCGACGACATTTAAAATGTTGTTGAAATTATTTCAGAACCTATAAAATTATACATCAAACAAGATGAAACCATAATGGGATAAGTTTCAAAGAAATCGGCTACATAAATGAACTGCTCCAACTGAAACCCTTCTAACAAGATTTGTATCAATTTCGTCAAAACAAATTCAATATTAATTTTATAATTTGTCCTAATACCCAATTCTGTAGATATTGGAAAGCACTTAATTAGGTGGTAGTATACAAATTGGGTTGTACGGCCACATTATATCGATCTTAATGTACAAAATAAAGCTATCACTAAAAAATGGAAATTGTATGAAACCTTCCTTGTTTACGAAGCTTTAGAAAAGCAGATATAATTTTAAAGAAAATGTCGTCATGGCGACGGGCTATTTTTACATTGAATACTAAGGACTTGAGTGGTAAATTAAAAATAATGGGTTGCATTTGCCTAACTTCAATCTAAAGTAAATAAATAAAATTTGCAGCTGGGCATGTAAATGGCACAACTTTACCTTTTAGTATTACCATTAAATACCGTAAGGCGTAAACCATATCCATTCTTGTAACCATACATACTACATACAGTGCTACTTTATGCAAAAATGTTCGTCTGATTGGTATTGTTACCGTTTCACACCTTAACGGCCGAATAGATTTGAATGGTTAATTAACACTTGGATAGACCATGATTTCTCAACCATCCACAAATACTATCTTTTATGAACAATGATAATTTTATCCCTGTATCTAGGAGGATTCGACAATATCCTGGGATATTGTCGAATCTCCCGACTGGGTGGGCCCCTACTGAATGGGTGATCATCTCTATGTTCATGAGGATATTACACACAGACTCTTCTAAAGTTTAGGCAATCAATAGTGCAGTGCCTTTTAATTTCATATGTAGCAGAATAAAAAATGGATGCGCATGTTCTATTTTATTGGAGGTTTATTTACTTACAAGTCATGGATGGTCTAATTCTAAATACAACAAACCTTAATTTGTGTGTTAACGTTTCAAAACAATTTTCTACGCTATTTAAACAGGTAGGTAAATTGTATTGGAACTGTACGACCATGGCATAAGTTAGGGTGGCACCTCATCTAGTGTCTCCTCTATGTTACTGGAAGTGTGCTCTGAATCCATAAACGATGGTGCGTGTGATGTTTTAAGCCGTTGCCGACTTTCGCAAAGTCTTAGTAGGTGTAGCCTGCAGGTTTGAAGGAAATCAACTTGGCAATTTATAAATAGGTATATAAATTAAAGCATGAAATTATGATAACATTTTATTTATTAACAGTAACATTTGGTGGTTATATCACAGAAGATGAACAATACAAGTTACAATAAGTTTTTAACTCTTGCGGTTCTTAATGTGTTCGTAGATTTCGTGTCCAGTGCCGATGGCGCTGAGCGCTCCGAATCCAGCTTTCTGTAACAAAATATAATAAAAATAAGTCACTGAAGAAATTCCTTTAACTAACCAGTTTCAGGGTCTAAGGTGTGCTTTGGGATTAATTTGTGAGAAAGTTCGTAGTAGCAAAAAACAATTTACGTAAAAGGGGCGGGAATATAGTATTTATGTTTCTAAAAATATACTTAATAAAAATATATTGTTATAGCACACTCTAAAATATTTAAATAAACTTACAACAGCTTTAACTCCTTTTGCGAGCCCACCCACGCCCTTAGGATGAGCGCTGGCGCCGCCCATCAGCATGGCGAACACCGCCAGGACCAGAACCACCAAATCGAACAGTTTCATGTTGAGGAGATGTGTGGGTCACTGGCTACTTCACCACAAGCGAATGATGCCCTTTTGCCTCTTCACTCAACTTATATACCATGAAGCTCGCTAATGACTAACGTTATAGGAGAACCCCGCGCACTGTAAATACCCTATTCCAAGAATTTGCCTTAAACTTAAGCTCGCAATTAGCATTCAATAAGTATATACTCGGATTCTTTCTTATGTAAGTTGTTTTTAAACAGATATTATTTCGACGTTTCGTGTTTCCCGATATACCTATGTATTCAATTATTTTAACATATTTGGGTGGTAAAGTTGGGGTTACTAAACATCTCTGCTCAACCTTTTGGGGACTACGGGCGTGAAGTTACGTTCATCATGTCTTAGGTAAATATTCAGCTCTATCTGTGTGAGATGACATTCAAGGTTTTCGGTATCCGTACCAAATAGGAGAGAATAGAATTTGAGAGCAGCGGTGGCCCAGTGGTGGCGGCCCCGACTTACGAACAGTAAGTCGTGGGTACGAACCCAGACAGGCGCATTACTTCGTATAATTTATTTCATCACCACTGCTCTCAAAACGGTGAAGGAAAACATCGTGAGGAAACCGGCATGTCCTAGAACCAAAAAAAGCGAAGACATGTGACATCTACCAATCCGCACTGGGCCCGCGTGGTGGATTATAGCCCATTCCCTCTCATAGAGAGGAGGCCTGTGTCCCAGCAGTGGGAACATTAATAGGCTGATGATGACGATGACCAAATAGGAGAATGGTAAAACACTGCACAAAATGAGGACAACTTGGGGGTACTGATAGGATAACCGGAGAGTCACTTGAAGTTATGAATGTGAATTAAAAAACTGGTTAGGTCCAAACAAACACCATCTACATAAACCTAACCGTAAATTCATTTAGTGATAGCTTATGGTACTACTACTACTGGTAACTTATCTTACATATTTGGTCGACGGGAAATCCAATCGGGCACATAGCTTGTCTATTTACAAGAATACTGCGACTAGAAGAAACCGTAATTATTACATAGCTTAGTTCACTTTGATTTTATTATTTACCGGCACTGCAAGTAACAAAATAATTTTATATTCTTGGAATCTTTTGTCCACGTTTTGGTTTTAACGTAAATACCTCAATTTTAGGCTTTCAAATACCATTGAATGCAAGCCTTTGGATAAAATCGACGACATTTTAAATGTTGTTGATGTTATTTCAGAACCTTTATAGTTATACATCAAATAAGATGAAATAATATTTGCATATGTTTCAAAGGAATCTTCTACATATATGTAATAAGATTTGTATCAATTTTATCAAAATAAATTAAAAATAAATTTTATAATTTATCCTAATTCCCAATTCTTTAGATATCGGAAAGCAACGAATTAGTTTCTAATATACAAATTGCGGCCTAATTGTAAAAGATTGAAGTATAAATTAATGTATCAAATGAAAGTTATCAATACCTAAATACATGGAAATTATTTGAAGTTACAGGGTTTAGGAAATCAGAAATAATTATCAAGAAAATGTCGTCAAGGTCCACAGGCTTAATTTTCATATAATAGATAATGTAAAGACTTGTGAGGTGTATTGGAAATAATGTGTTGCCTAACTTAAATTTTAAGAAAATAGAAATACAGGGTTGTTGGTTAAGTCGGCATAGATCCGTTAAGGTGTTGTAGTGTGCATCATTTCTGACTGATTTGTCTATCAAACAACATACACCAAACTGAACCGTTTTTTAAGAAAGAACTTTAAAGGAATTTTTTGTCTATTGTCCAATTATTTTGTAATTTGTGCCTCTAATTTATTTGATTGTGTAGTAGATAAGTTGTTTTCGTTTATTATCAACACGAAAATTGCAAGTAACTAAACAAACTGGGTTGTACTCGTAGATTGAAGGTTAGAAAAAGGAATCAATTCGTAAAAAGTATTTTCTTATTTGAGAAATACTAGAAAAATGTCTAGGGCACGTATGCTGTAGATATGCTTGTAAATATCTACGTTTCTTCAGCTATCAAACAAAGTATAATACTTATGGGTATTATTATATGATAGAAAAAAAAATGATAAAAGGTTCCCAGGTAATAAACGTTAGTACAGTACAGTAAAGTTTAGTAGTAAACGTAGTAAAGTTCTTAAAAAACGGTTCAGTTTGGGGTATGGTGTTTGATAGTCAAATCAGTCAGAAATAATGCACACTACAACCCCTTAACGGATCTAGGTCGACTTAATCAGTAACCCTGTACTGTATATATAGTCTCCTAACACAGGCATTACTTGCTTAAAAGGAGGCTCCAATCACCAACTAATGTAAAAGTTTTTGGTTAAGAAATAAAGATTTTGTATTTGTATTTTGTACAAGTATTTGTTTTTTTTGATATCCCATAACTCTAGGGTATGATTGAGACCATATCAAAGAATCAACTGGCATATGAATTATGTTTCAATCATCCTTATTTTTTTCATTTTTATAATTCGGCAAAGTCACGATTATTAACTTAAAACACCCTTACGTAAATTATGACATCGTCGCATTTTCTTAGCTTTAAATACCAGTATGTCCCCAGCCGTTCCCGAAAGGGAACAGAACATGTTATTTTAATTGTGTTTGTAATTGCGGGTAACTACAGGTTAAGAATGATTGGTTTGAATTAAAAGGAATTACTCGTATTTATCAATAAAACTTACCTACTTAATATTTTATAACTAAGATTGATGATATCTCCGAAACTATGCATTTTTGGATCACCTGTTCTTGGAGTTTTAGTATTAACCCTAGAATTATGGGATATAACAAAAAAACAGGTTGTATAGATAAAATCAGCAGCTGGGTCTGCGTGTGCCTTTCACAAGATACAATTTTATATTATTTTATTTTTTATTTTATTTTATATTATTAGTTACAAAATTTAATATTGTTATTGTGTACACTATCGCATTAGGTAACCCTGTAAAGATAGTCGTAAGATGGAGAAATAAATAAATAAATAATAAATAAATAAATAAATTATCTACTAGCTTTGCCCGCGGCTTTGTTTACGTTATGTATTCTATTGGAATTAAACGTTATTAAAAACTCATAGTCATAGGGAGGAGCTCGTGGCCAAATAATAAAGCTGCACGATTCGATGTTCAAGGTTAAGTAGCGCTTGCCAAGGTTGGTCCGTAGATTGTTGAACATCCATACCATACCAATTGTCCTCCGTGCCTTGGAAACACCTCAAACCGTTAGTCTCGGCTGCCATTTCTAGTTCTTTGACAGTCGTTACAGGTAGTCAATGGGTCGAAAGTTTGACATCCAGTCACAAAGAGGTATCGTATTACCCAGTACTAACTGGGTTGTGGAGGTCAGATAGGCAGTCGCTCCATGTAATATACTGGTATTCAGCTGCATCCATTAAGACTGGAAGCCGACCCTAACATTAAGAAAAAGCTACGCATATAATAAGTACGTTCTCATTAGATAATATTCGACCGCCACGCGGGCGGGGGCAAAACCATGTTGATAGCATCATAACATGACATCTCGCCTTGGTATCCAAAGCTAGTAAATACACCTACATTTCGCCAGTTACGTTTACGTCCCATGTAATAGAGGGCAAGTCTATTGCCATCAACCGGGCACAAATCCAGACTCCGTGGCTGCTACTTAATAATGAAATTCGTGATGGAAAAACCTAATAACATTGCCCGACCCGGGAATTGAACCCAGGATCTTATACTCAGCAGTCGGGCGTACGACCACTAGATTAACGAGGTAGTCTAGTTATCAACTTGTAAAAAAAATCCATCTATGTCCGAAATAACGTTACCAAGAAATCATATCAATCACGGTAAGTACTTAGGCAAACAATTATAATGTACAACCGCAACAAAAACCCGTCAAATGATTTTATCCCTTTGTTTATAACTTTTTCCTTATTACAAAACGTAAGGTACAAATGTACAGTGACGCGCAAATAACAATGTAAGTAGGTTTCTTCTACTGCCGGAAATTACGCCTTGTCATCATGAAGCTCTCCTGGCGCTGATAATGTATGGAGCTAGCGCGATCCCTAAGGGCGATCAGGAAAGGCGGGAAGTGACTGCAAGTAGTATTTAAAAACAAAAATCGCGTTCGTCTTAAGTCGCAAGGGCAACTGAAAGTTTTGGGTTTGATTTCCTGGTTAAGCAAACTGTTATTGGGTTTTCCGTTTAAGGGCCTATACTACCTCAAATGGCTTAGCATGATCCTCCGTTACGCCTAAAATACTGCAGCATTAATTTTGAAATAAATATATGGTAAAGTTGAGGATTAATGTTAAGTCCTATATTTGGCGAAAACACGATTCCATAAAATTTTCTCGAAAGAAAAAAATCCCAAAGTTACCTCTAAACTGAACAATAAACCGCTGGCAATCATGAAATACTTCAAATTAGATCATGAAACTTTTTATACTAACTGAACTTACTATATAGCAGGTCTTATATTATTTATTTTTTTAGTCCAATCAATAGATTTTTGTAAATCGCAAAAAACCGTGACTGACGTAACAACCACTTTCTAGTACAAGCTGATTAGAACTTTATTCTAACAGTTTTTCAAACGAAGTTTGAACTACCAAATACATAGTTGCTAATTTGAGGTAGTATAGGCTCTTAGTAATTTCTCAATAACAGGCAAATTTCTGGATTTGTGCCAGATTGATGGCAAAAGACTCGGTTCATGGAACTTGAACATTCTGACCAAATGAGGCGTACTACATGCCTAACCCTTGGAGATTACAGGCGTTATGTTATGTTCTCTTCTCTACGTAGTTGGATCGTGAGATAATTACTTGCTGTTTTATATGAATTATGCATGCACTAAGTGTTATGTAAGTAACACAATTTATCCTAGCACGAAGTTTGCGGTTTGATAAATCAAACCAGCAATGGATGATAAAGTTAGTTAATACGATTCAGTACTAATAAAAACACTCGTATCGTAAATAGCTAAATTGTTATAGAAACACCAAGGGACATCAGTGTGGAAATGTTCCATGAATTCAGCACTTCAACGTTGTTTTTCTTCTAATACCATCGAGTGGGGTATCAAAATGAAGGGTTTTAAAAGGTGATTACAAAAATATATGCCACTTATACTGACTGCAACAGTCGGGACCCATTAAATAATCTAGATTAATCATTACATCCAATATGGGTCCCGACTGTTGCAGTCAATATGTTCCGTATAAGAATTTATTATTGAACTTGTTTTTTTCTTTTCAGTTTTAAAGTAATGAGTTATTTTTACGCAGTCGGGTGTTTAATTTTTTTAAATTATTTCCTTTTAATTTCAGAAACCCGTCTCGGCTCAATCGGTATCACAGGAATCGGCAACGGCCGGGGCTGTGGGACTCCGGGGCTGCGGGACTGTTCGAAAGAGATACCGTGGCCCCGGAACACAAAGAGCGATGAAGGAACATACATGGATGGGTTTTAGTCAGTAAAAGTCTGACACTCCCTCCTGCGAGCGGGAGGAGTCATTTGATGATTTACCATCCGAAAAAAAAAAGAACAGGAATCGGCAACGGAATACATATTGCAATCTAATCTATAGTTGAAGTTTCTTCCCATACATTATACACGCTTGCATAAGTTTGTTCTTAGCACTTTGTAGTTTGTTTTATAGTAATAAGTAATCCAGCTGACATTTTTATGTTCATTAAATAAATTATCTACCGTGTTTTTTTGGTATATCCTTGTTTTCCTTTAATTATACTTACAATTAATTAATAATAATGTCAGAAGAATATCAGAATGATGCAGCTTCTCACTTTACCAATAAAGTAAATAGCGGTGAAATTTACAGACCGAAGTTTCCTAACTTCGGCAAGATAAGGCAAAGTTAAGAAACTCTGGCCTTCCTGTTCGAACCTCAGGTCATGTAAATTAACGGTGTTATTCAATATTGGAGCAGTTTTCCTGGTGAAAATCTTGGTATATGAAGAAAATTTCAGACTACCTTTACATGGAGCGACTGCCTATCTAACTGGTTGTCAGACTTTAGGGCCACTGACTACTCTACTGTCATAAATCTACAAATGACAGCCGGGACCTACGGTTTAAAGTGCTTTTCGTTGCACGGAGGAAACTCGGTATGTAATGGGTGGTCACCCATCCACAGACCAGCATAACCTGATGATCAACCTAACAAACATTTTCAGCTCCATTCCAATACCAATTCCAACAAATGCGTGCGTTGTGCCCATCACATTTTCTGTGGTCAGTACTACATCCACTTGCCTTATAATTGGTGATATGTGAACGTGGACGAAGCCATGGAGCATGTTAGGATCATAGCAGGTGACGGTCTGTAGTCGCTTTCTACCCCCATGGGGGAAAGAAGCGAGTTTGTTAAGGGGTTCTGTGGGTTATAAGAATAGAGCCGAGTAGGTAGAAAAGTCAATACAAACGATTACAAATACAAACGATTACAAATATTTGGAGTAACAATTTATTAATATTATTGTAAGTTTAACATAAGATAACATCATGCCATCACGCATCCCCCCAGGGCAGAGGCGTACACCCAAAATTCGCCAGATATGTTTAAGTCCCATACGATGGGGGTCTATAGCCATCAATCGGGAATAAATCCAGACTCCGATGCTGCTACTGAGAAATGTCTGATGGAAAAACCCAATAATGACTTGCCCTACCCGGGAATCGAACCCGGGACCTCATGCTCAGCAGTCGCGATTGCACTATTCACTTACATAAATTGATTATTAGTTAACATGTACTGAGGTATTTTTTGTTGAGTTAATATAATTAATTTAGGTTATACATTAATTAATGAATACTGAGGAGGTGGAAACATTGAAGCCGAATCTTTCGAAGATCATGTCTACTGGTGTCTCTGTTGGTAAATCTCGTGGCCTGTTCCAATGACGCCGATCACACCAAGACCGTGTTTCTGTAAACAAAACAACATTCATTAGATACATTGGTTTTCTCATTGGTTTTGAATCATGGTTTTCACTTAGTGCTTTTGAGCTAGAAAGCTTCTTTCCGTTCAGACTATAAGAACTTTTTAAATTTTTAGTAATAAAGACACACAGTATACAACTTAATAAGTTTTTTTAAGTGCCTGCATATAAAGAGTCTACGGCCAAGAAAAAGAGCAGTGCATTAATGTTACTATTTTTGTGTCTCTTTCTTTTAAACTACAGAACGGATTTGGATTAAATTTGGTACACAGCTAGTTTATAACCTGGATTAATACATAGGATAAATTTTATTCCGGTAGTTTGACCCCGTGGAACAATTACGGAACTCCATTCGGGCGAAGCTGCGGGCACAAGCAAATCTGACATAAAACTAATTACAATTTTCTTGTATACAAAGAAGTCTGCACTAATTAGTCTTTAGAACACGAGGTAGTTAGTTCTAATTGATATTTGTACTCACAATAACTTTCCCGCCCTTCCTGAGAGCGCCGCCGATACCCTTAGGGCTCGCGCTAGCTCCGCCCGTCATCAGCGCCAGGAGAGCCATCACCAGCACGACCAGACCGAACAGTTTCATGATGAAAGGTAAATGTTTAAACAATAAACTGTTAATGACTGTTTGTAGTCGAGGACTAGCTTCTATTGATGATCCCTCCGTGTCCTGTTGTTCTTTTATACGGTAATATATTCATATGGGGAATGACGTTCCTCGAACATCTTTGTAGGCCTACTGGGTTTTTTGTGTTTCGTCACTATTGTATTTTATTTCTAAGTAATCTGAATGAACTACGCGTAAGCACGACGAACTTTGCTTACCTTTACAAATTTCCGCTCCATGCTAAGAATATTAATCTGCAAAAACAATATTTACCTACTACGACTGGATTAATATTGTTTTTATGCAAATAAATAAAATTGAAGTGTATGTTTGTGATATCAAAATAACAGCTTTTTACTGAATGCATATGCAAATATACGTATTATACGGCAAAAAGAACAAAAAAAAAAAATCTGTCTCTCTATTTGTTTGTTTTGGCTAATCTCCGAAACGGCTGGACCCATTTTGACAAGATTTTGACTGGCAGATAGCTGATGTAATAAGGTCTAACTTAGGCTATTATTTTATAAGAAAAATAGTTAGGGTTACGTGCAAAAAAAAAAAAAAACTTGAAAATGATTACAAAATTCGATCCAAAAAGGAAACTGTTTTGTAATACTTCACGCGTACGAAGGTCGCGGGTAAAACCAGGAGAGATGGACCACTTTTTTTCCAACTTTAATATCTTTTTTATTGCTTATCATCTAGTACCTATACAATTTAGTGTTATACTAACTTACTATTAATAGTCAACATTTTTCTATGTTTTAATATGGCACGATATTAGCTGCTATAAGGAAATAATTGAAATATTTAAAAAAGTACCCTCTGTCCATCTCTCCCATACGATACGGGTGAGTCGGACCTCCCAGTAAGGAGAGATGGTCCTAACAAAAAATAATCATTAACAGTTCTTAAACAAAAAAAAAATAACATTCAAAACGAAATTGACAAGTAAGATAAACAATGAAATGAAACAAAAAACTTTAATTTGTCACCGTATTTCCGCATCGGTCGCACAAATTGGGATAATTGGTACATGCACAGCAGTCATTCATCTTTATTCAGGATATCCTCATAGTTTTCACCACAGCCTGCACATTCGTTGCCATCCCATTGAAGCAGCTTGAAAATCATCGGTTAATGCACTTTCTGTCTTTTTCTCTCTATATACTCCACTTTTCCTCTTATACTTTGAAGGCATATTCCTTACAAAAGAAGAGACTAACTCATTAAAAATATATAGACTCAAAAATAAGTAGCAATTAATAATCTAAAACCACTTAAAATTTGAAAAAAAAATGTTTGACTCAATAATAGTCAAACATTTTTTTTGCAAATTTTAAGTGGCAAATTTTAATGGACCATGTTATGTATGGGTGAGATGGACCAATGTCCATCTCACCCATACATAACATGGTCCATCTCTCCTAATTTGGAATTGGAATCGGACCACTTTCTCATATTAAAATCACAATAAATAAACAAAACTTGAGGTTATTTTATCACTTCATGAACATACTAACACAGAAACATCAATTATTATTCTACAAACACAATATCTTTCACATACCTTCGTTTTTAAAACACTTAAAAAAAAACACGCTTTCGAAACCTTATAATTAGTATTTTATAAATTTTACAAACAAAAATCTAACAGTCTCGCTTTCTACATGGAGCAAAAAGGTTGACAAGTGCTCGTAAGTGTTGTCTGCTTAAATCAATTTGATAGTTTGGTAGAAATTACGATGGTCCGTCTCACCCGCTGGTCCATCTCTGGTTTTACCCTAATAAAACAATGTTCTTTTCGGACCGTCCCGAACTGGTAGAGAATAGACGTGTGTGGAAAAGAGAGAGGCGAGAGGGAAGCCCTTGACATCACAGGCTACAGACATAGGATAGAAAATATTTGTAAGCCCACATTATGCTGCTGCAGCGGTGGGCCAGTCGTAATGGCTGACGAGTTGTAAGTCGGGTTCGAAACCAGACAGACACTTTATTTTTTATTTAGCCTATTCTGTCCCACTGCTGGGCAAAGGCCTCCCCGATTCCTAGACAGACACTTCTTTGTTTTTAATTTATTTCATCACCATTGCTCTCAAAACGGTGAAAGAAAACATCGTGAGGAACGCACTGGGCACCCGTGGTTGATTATAGCTCATTCCCTCTCATATGAGAGGAGGCCTGTGTTTCAGCAATAGGACATCTACGGGACATTCACTTCGGAGCCTATTGTCTTGTTTGTCAAGTGGCCCCTGCTGAGCCTGAGGTCCTGGGTTCGATTCCCAGGTCAAGCATTGTTACTAGGTTTTTTTCATCAGGAATTTCTTAACCGCACCGGGCTGCGGTACAAATCGGGTACCCGATGTTTAATAAGTGAGTTGCGGACGTACTATATTTTAATACCTCCCTTACTTTGGATGTAAAATGGTGTGATGATAAGTATTTGCTTTTCTTCGAGTGTCAAAAATTCATATTAAAACGAGATTAAATCATGTTTAGATTCATCAAACTGTATTATTATTGAAGGTGACTACGTACTTGCCCGCTGTACCTTTAATGTTCAGTACAATAATAATATGATTCATATGAAAATTGTGCTAATTATCCTTTAATCCTTAGGCAGCTTTAGCATAACTGGGTATTCAAAAATATTAATTACAAACCAACAACTACTATAACATTTGCATATTTATATTGGACACTCACAAAACGTAACCATCTTTGTTGTAATTAATTGTTAATGAAAGTTTTGCACAAACACGCATTTGTCCAAATTACATAGAGGTAGTCAAAAAAATACAAATGGACGCTTAGGTACGTATATTAAAAATGTTTAGAGAAAAAAATAAATTACTATTAGTAGTAACTAAAATAACTAAGGTTAATAGTTTCTCGTCTACTGGTGAGCATAACACATCGTTACCAGACCTCTTCTCAGTACGTTAGTGGGTAACTACGTATGACGTAAATAAAAGCTTCAATGAAACATACGTAACTGGTTAATTGTTTGTTGATAAAGATGTCTTTATTAACAAACAATTAACCAGTTACTGTTATCCTCAATCCCACTGTGCTTTTCCGTACATACTTCGGTTAAACTTAGCGTAAATGACTAATACGGAAAACCCTCTCGTGTACCGTAATGTTACCTTTCGTGAATATATAAAAGGGACTTTGAATTCTGATCAGTCATCATTCGAAGTTTGCACTTCAACAGTTAAACAACAGTCAATTGTTTAATCATTTACCTTTCATCATGAAACTGTTCGGTCTGGTCGTGCTGGTGATGGCTCTCCTGGCGCTGATGACGGGCGGAGCTAGCGCGAGTCCTAAGGGTATCGGCGGCGCTCTCAAGAAGGGCGGGAAAGTTATTGTGAGTATTCTTTTCTTACTATACATGCAGAATTCCAGTCCATTGCATCGACTTTGGATTTCACATAAGTAGTTCTATACTTGGTATATCCCCTAATTTTTACATTTGATAAATCCAAGCACCAGGAAATACCCTGGTCTTCGGATTTATCAAATGGAAAAATTGCTTAACTCAACTACTACTACAACAGCCCATAACGTCCACTGCTGGACATAAGCCTCTCCCATGATGGGAGGAATTTGCCGTAATCTCCACGCTTGGCAGGCGGATTGGAGATCGCAGTGATGAAAGACTAACAGAAAACGCTGTTGCCCATTCTCTGGTCTACGGAGGCGCAAGGTGTTCTGCCTCAGACATTAGTCGCCTTATATGACACCCGTGAGTGTAATGGGTTGGTTCTATTCTACTCTGCCGGATACCACACGGCTACTTAACTTACTTAACTCAATACTTAGTAAAAAATATCTAGTTTTTGATCTTGACTGAACAAAGCATTTTATAAAATTTATTCTTTTTTGTTCTTTCCAGAAACACGGTCTTGGCGCCATCGGTGTCATAGGAACTGGCCACCAAATATATCAGGAATCAAAACAGCAGTAAACAATGTTCTTCACTGCATGCATTTTCCTTCGTCGTGATTCGCTTCAACTGCAACAGGTCACAAGGTCTACCAACAGAACCATGACAGGAAGAAACCAACCAAAGATTTATTTTCTATCATCCACCCTCACTGTATAATTTATTGATCATCTTATGTCATTCATACATTTATCGTATTAAACAAGTATTTAACTCAAAAAACCTGTGATCTGTAATTCGTTGATTAACTGTGTTTAGAGCATTACTATAATAATAATAATACCAGCCTATTACTGTCCCACTGCTGGGCAAAGGCCTCTTCTCATACAGAGAAGGCACGAGCATTGACCACCACGCTTGCTCAAGACGGGTTGGCGATTTCAGACTTATATTAATTATAAGTCCAGGTTTCCTCACGATGAACTCAGAAAGTACATAATATGAATTGAAAAACCGGCCAAGTGCGAGTCGGACTCGCAAACGAAGGGTTGCGTACCATTATCTATACAACATTGGACAAAACGGCAAAAATCACGTTTGTTGTATGGGAGCCCCCTTAAATATTTATTTTATTTATTTTTATTTTAGTTTTTAGTATTTGTTGTTATAACGGCAACAGAAATACATCATCTGTGAAAATTTCAACTGTCTAGCTATCACGGTTCATGAGATACAGCCTGGTGACAGACAGACGGACAGTGGAGTCTTAGTAATAGGGTCCCGTTTTTACCCTTTGGGTAAGGAACCCTAAAAAGTCACAATCTCTTCCACACGTTAGTAACTGACAGTCAGAATTTTATAAAATTGTAAACATGTCGTTTAACGATTTAACGAGTTAGTTACTAATATAATCGTACATATTTAGCCATAAAAAGGAATCACCTGTTAACCTAATAACCTGTGTTTAGCACAGGCTATGATTTAAGTACTGACTTTTGCACAAGATTAACTGTTTAAATAAGTGTAAGATTAAGTGGGCCGTATGGCCCACATTTCACCTGTGCAAGCTATTGAACAATTTATAGACCTGAAATATCGACAACATTTTGAAATCGACGAAATGATGTGAACGTTGCTCTCACCTAAACATTGAGATAACAAACATTTTCCGCGGGGAAAAATATATTCACCAAAATACATTAACAAGTAGGTCATATGGCTAAAGTTTTATCACGATAGATTCGACATAAGTTAGCGATTGAATAGGTATTTTATGGAATTATGTCAAATTTTTAGTATCGTTGACGTCTGCCAAGCGTTTTCCAGTTGCATGGAATGTATGGTTTTCAGTCTAACTGAATGCAGCTGAATTCCAGTACTATAGAGGTATTTCGGGGGATCTCCGCTGGTAGGTAGTCTGATACCGTTCGGAGAGACTGGTTGTCGATGTTTCAGGTCACGTTGACACAAATAAAAACGTATTGCAAGCATAACGACGTATCATGTCTGAGACTCAAAAAATCCAAGACTTTTTGCCATCACTTACCCGTACTGAGTACAGGCCACGCCCTTTCACAAAGATATCTGAGCATCAGTAGCGATATTATAGGCTGATTATGCATTCCAATTGTCATATAATTATATCAAATAAATGATGATGGCTCTCACGAATAAATTATAACATCAAGATCAATGAATAAAGTTAGAACTTAGTCCAGTTGTAGTTGACTACATTTAACAAACACGTTCAATTTGTGCAGTTGTCAGTCTAACCGGATGCAGCTACAATGTCAGCCAATTGTAATAATCTCTGTACTGTAACTCAGACGCATAGGCACGACACATAAGTATTGAATCTCCACGATGCTACTGAATATTTTGTGCTGGAAAAGCGGATAACACTTATGAAGGTTAAGGAAGAAGGTGTATAGTTCCTTTACATTTCTTCATGGAAAAGGGAGGATCCTCCCACTAGACGGGTGGTGTGACTGGTGAGCTACTGCCCGAAGGATATAGTAGGCCTTTAATCTTGCTTGACATGAGGGTTTTCTCGTGACGTCAGATATGATGCATTCGTTGTATGTGGCGTTGGAAATATACAAGAGGTAAAGCTCGACAGGGATTGAATGACAGTTTGTCATTGGAAAGAAGCTCCTGTTTATCATTACCCGGCAGACATTTACCCTCGTATTTATGATATACAAACACTTAGCCCTCGACTTTGTCCGCAAAATTGTGATAGCTTGAATAATATGCATGATATAAATATAATTTATAGCCTATAGCACCCACGAATAATGTAGCTATTTGTCAGTAAAAAAAAATTAGAATTAGATCATTAGTTCCGGAGATTACCCCCTACATACAAACTTACAAACAAGCATAATTTTACCTCTTTATTTATAAAAATATTAGTATAGTTCACCTTCTGCTTTGCTCAAGGTCATCTCGGTACGTCACGTTTTTGCTGCTTGATTAAAACGTTCCTACCGTACACTAACTTGGATTATAAACTGAATCATGATAATTGTGTAAAATAAAATTTTAATTAGAGAGAAATAATTTATTTAATAAATGGCTAAAATATGCTAAAACTAAATAGATGAAGCGGAGGAACATTTTCTACTGTTGTTTTGATTCCTGATATATTTGGTGACCGGTTCCTATGACACCAATGGTGCTGAGACCGTGTTTCTGAAAAGAAAAAAAACATGAAAAAATCTGATAGCGGTACGTAGGTTGTATGGTACGTAAACTTCATTAAGTAGAGCAAACTGACTTTATACATTTTTAATTAAAAACTATTAAATAAAGTAACAACAAACTATAAAAAGGCATCGAAATGCCCTTTTATATTTTGTTGTTAGTTTATTTATCGTTGGGGAGGAGGATTTCGATCCCAATAATATCGATCGTAATATGCCCAAGAGACTGGCAGCGTTGCCACGTTGTATGGCAACACTTTAGCCTCTGGACAAAGTAAAAGCCAGCCTTTGGGTCACGGGAAGCTTCAACTAGGTGTTTTGAAATTTCCTTAGTCATTTAGTACCTGGGCCAACTTTGTAAACTACCTGAATCTCTTACGTTCAAAATCAAATCACTTATTACGTTTCAATTAAACGCAAAATCCTTAGAAGACAAGGTCTACTTAGGATGAATAGACTTAAAAAATCCATAGACGAAAACTTATACAAAGGGAAATTATACTGTTAACTTGATGACATCGTTACAGTAATATTAAGATAATCATGAAAGTATGACACTAATTAAATACTTACAATAACTTTCCCGCCCTTCTTGAGAGCGCCGCCGATACCCTTAGGGCTCGCGCTAGCTCCGCCTGTCATCAGCGCCAGGAGAGCCATCACCAGCACGACCAGACCGAACAGTTTCATGATGAAAGGTAAATGTTTAAACAATTGACTGTTGCTTAACTGTTGAAGTGCAAACTTCGAATGATGATTGATCAGAATACAAAGTCCCTTTTATATATTCACTAAAGGTAACATTGCGTTACATGAGAGGGTTTTTCGTGTTAGTCATTTACGCTAAGATTAACCGAAGTTTGTAATGAAAAGCACAATAGAATTGAGGATAATGTAAGTGGAACTGTTTCATTGAAGCTTTTATTTACGTCATGCGTAGTTACCCGTTAATGTAACCTACCAATAGTAGATCCATCGGTGTAAAACCTGACTGTTTCACTAACGAAAGGATCACTTTAAAAAAATCTGACGACATTTTTAGAAAGATGGAACATCTTCCGGTGAAAATAAAGACGATGTTATGTAACTTGAATAGTCAACTAGGTACTCTTACAAACTGTCATTCAGGTCATTGAGCTTTATAACTCAATGTGAAATTACCTTACCAGCTGAAATATTGTCGATATTTAAGTACTGGTATAGTAGTCAAAGCAATAGCGTGAAGTGGAATGGTTCGCACTCGGGCGTGTATCGGTTGGAGTGCGGGGTAAGGCAAGGGGGGCTCAGCTCACCCGAGCTCTTCAACCTTTACATGAATCAGCTGATCCTTGAGCTCGGTAGCACCAGTGTCGGATGTCATATTGACGGGGTGTGCATTATAAATATTAGTTATGCTGACGATATGGTGTTGCTGAGCCCATCGATCGGTGCTTTGAGGCGACTGATCGCTATATGCGAATGCTATGCGGTGAATCATGGGCTCAAATATAATGTCAAGAAGAGCGAACTAATGGTTTTTAAAGCAGGCAGTGTGTCATATTCGTGTATTCCAACTGTCGCTCTTTGTGGAGCACCACTGCAAAGGGTGGACAAGTTTAAGTATCTGGGCCACTGGGTTACTGAAGATCTTAAGGATAATTGTGACATTGAAAGGAAACGTAGGTCGCTGGCTGTCCGTTGTAACATGCTGGCTCGCAGGTTTGCACGTTGTACGAAGCCAGTAAAAGTAACGCTTTTCAAAGCTTACTGTCAGTCTTTCTACACGTGCAGCCTGTGGGTCAACTTTACTCAGCGGACATACAGCGGCCTACGCGTTCAATACAATAATGCACTGAGAATGCTGCTGCGGCTGCCGTGGCGTAGTAGTGCGTCAGGGATGTTTGCAGATAATAATATTGATGGTTTTGCCGCCATTATTAGAAATAGATGTGCATCCCTGATGACTCGTGTTCGCGGCGGCACCAACAGTATTCTCAGTGTATTCGCAGATCGGTGGGATTCCCCGATGATGCGGAGGTGGATGCGGCTCCATGCCGAATTGTGATTGTACATTTTCATCTGTATCTCTAACCTACTAACACTAGAACTTAAGTAAAATTGTTACTAACCCTATGAACTACGGTCTGAAATAAAAACTTTCTATTCTATTCTATTCTATTCTTATAACGCACAGTCTATTCAAATTACTGGGAAATAAAAAACCTTGTAGGCCCAAGAAGATGTTCGTGGAGTGACTTACGAGTTATGGAGATTTTGAAGGTAAACACATTATCGATTAATTCGATAGGTACTTTAAATTTCAGGTATCCATGAATATTTATTAGGTTTTATCATATTTTCTTGTAGGTACTTTATACAACTATTCCTTCAGAGTGGGTTGGAAATCGACTTCCTGAAAATATAAACTAAGCGATCGTTGACCAGTCAAGTATGGAATTTTATAATTTCTTGAATATTCCATAAAGAGGTGAAATAGGATGTGTCGTTATATTTAGGCCTAGATGGGAATCCCCACCGACACACGGCTTATCCGTAATAGTTAACGAAAGTAAGCCATTTTAATCAATCAGCCAAAATATGGTGTTCTGGGAGTAGTTTGAGTGATGAGAATATTTGCTGGCTGGTGCGTCATTCCTGAGAATAACTGTCCTTTGATTTCTTGATCGAGTTGTGGCGGCATTACCACGTTACGCCACAAACGAACCAGCTGCGCCTCATATCTGCTGTCACGCAAAAAGTTTGCAGAGCCATTCACTAGATTGGGAAATACACAATAGCCCTACCACAATCATCGAGCACCAGACACAACACCGTCTGGAGGATTCTTTCTTTTCTAGGGTGAGGAACTAACACCCTTAACGAAGCCGAAAGGCATCCTTGTTCTACCCTTCAATGCGATCATTTATTTTCTTCTGGAACATACCTGGGAACCTTCTAGTTACGGAGATATTGTTGGTCAAAGTTCCAACTTTTTCACAAGTTTTTTTTTAAACTAGTTTTATAATTTATAACTTTATTTTAAATACCTCCATGACCCCCGTACTATTTATTCAATGCACGAATCAGCATCATGTTTTGAGTGTGTTACATTGAGTTTTACCGTAAAACGTGATTTTTCCACCCAAAAAAAAAATAAAAATAAAAAATGTATTCAAAAATATAAAAGGTAAACGTTTACAGTTTTTCTTAAATCTATCTCAAGTTCACCCATGCTTTGAGCCTGAACTAGGTAATCCTGTGTTTCAGGCCCTTTGAGGTAACATTAATTGATTAAATAATCATAAATCATATTAATATTATTGGTACCAATGTAAAAAGGTATATAAAATGCTACTATTTTAACTAAGCTAATTTAAAAAATAACAATAATATGGACAATATTTACTTTATCACAAGTTATAACTTCTCTGTATCTTCATAGGACATAGTTTGAAGAGCTTCCTTAAGGATTTTCTTGCAGTTATTGTGATTTAAAGAGTAGATGCTTCCTTTTTCATTTAGCCTGTTATAGAGTAGCGGTCCGAGGTACATATAAAACTTGGCTGTGAAAGCGTGTTTTGTACTTTTTGGAGGGCAAACTATATCTTTCCGTCTTTTTTTAGTGAATTTAGTGCTGTATGGAAGTGCTGCGTGTTGTTTTAGTACAGTGCTCATAATAAATAACTGTCGAACTGTTAATACTTCACAAGATTTATACAGGAGGTTAGTGGGGAAAAGGAAAGGGCGGCAAGTAGCCACCTTGAGAATAGCTCTTTGAGCTCTTTCAATGGGCAATAACAGGGTTTTACTTGCCCCACCCCATGAAGTAATGCAGTAAGTTAGAATTGACTGACAAAGAGCAAAATATACTTGCCTAAGTATTTTTGGATATGTAATAAATCGTAGTTTTTTGAATACGAATATCAGCTTACGAATTCTATTATTTAGAGCTTCCATATGTTGTTTGAAGGAAAGGGTTTCGTCTATTATAATACCCAGGTATTTTATTTTATTAGTCTTCTTAATATTGGGACACTTACACTGGCCATCTGCAGGGACTGGGCAACAATGAGCGTGCAACGCTGAGGGCATATTGGATATATGCTTGCGCATCGAAAACTTAATATAATTTGTCTTCTCTGCATTTAGAGTTAGTGGGTTATTTTAAAGCCATTTATTTACAATATTAAATCCGTGTTGCGCAAGCTCACACTTCAAACACTTCACTCACTCACGCTCACTGACTGACACTGACTTCATTTTCTTAGTCAGCGTAAGTAATGATAGTACCATGCGCTAGGTTTAGATTGCAAAGGTCATTAATGTAGATCAAAAACAGGGTGGGCCCTAGAATACTTCCTTGGGGAACAGCACAAACTGAGTTTTTTTGAAAAAAAAAAGTTGTTTCCCAGCAATAATTTCTGCGTAAAGTTACTTAGTTTGATGTACAGAATGCTTGGTTGACGGCTTCGTGAAGGGTCCGTTTACACCATGTAATAAGATGTTCTTTTCTAGAACAAAATTGTCAGTAGCAGCTCGGAAATTGAATGCTCATGTGTGTGTCAGGTCCTCGAGACCTCTGAGGGATTGTTACAATTGGCTGATTGTTCTTAATTTTGTCTCACAGATCTATGATACGGTACTCTACATACAACTTTAAAGTACTGTGAATGAAATGTCCCTATAATTTATCAATCGATATAGTGCACATAGAATAGCATAATCCGCCTATAATGTTTCTACTGCAGGGGCAATTAACTAACACTCTCTCATACATCCTGCCTGTGCAGGGGAGTGGTTTGTAATCAGTGCGGGTAGCTTGATGTTACAAATCTTTTAATAATTGGTTCTGGGACATGCGCTTTACCCCTTCGTTTTTATTTCGGGCCAACATTTTGAAAATTCAACATCATTCCATAAATTTTAGATTCCATGTAGAATGAATACTACAATAACTTTGAAATAATAATGCAGTTCTGGTGGTCAATGTGGTTCTGGTTTCTGGCAATTATTCTCACCTCAATATTTGAGTGGCAACAATGTCAACATTGTTTTGAATAAAATGTTGTCGTTGTTTCAGATTTATAGGTTTTTTCAGTGGTGTGCCTATCACTATTTGTACATCCACATTCCACCAGTTAATCCAAAAATCTATCTATACAAATATTGTATAATTTGTTTGTAAGTTGATGTAGGGGGGAAATCTTCGGATATCCTGTTCCGATTCCGAAAATTCTTTCACTAACGGGAAGCTACATTATCCCGACTGTCATAGGTTACATTTAAAATGTTCCCGTGGGTCGATTTCCGTACATTACGGGAACGAAGCCACGAGCAAAATCTGTCTTCAATAAAACACAGGTAATCAAGGAAACAGGTAAAGTCAAGAAAAAGATTACAGAATTGTGGAGTGCCTTATTTATTGTGATAAATTGTATGACATAAGATTTTCAACAAATTAATAATACTAGGACGGTGGATTACAGAAAATAAATCTTTGGATGACTTCGTCCTGTCATGGTTCTGTTGGCAGATCTTGTGACTAGTTGCAGTTGACGCAAATCACGACGAAGGAAAATGCATGCAGTGAATGAACGTTGTCTAATGTTGTTTTGATTCCTGATATATTTGGTGGCCAGTTCCTATGACACCGATGGCGCCAAGACCGTGTTTCTGGAAAGAAAAAAAAAAGAAAACATTTTTTTAAATTGTTTTTCAAATGAAATCAACACACCCTTTTTTTAATTTTAATTTTTTTTTTCGGTTGGGAAATCATCAAATGACTTCTCCCGCTCTGGGCGGAGCAGGAGGGAGTGTCAGACTTTTACTGACTAAAACCCATCCATGTTCCTTGATCGCGGTGTTCTGATTTATCAAAAGTAAAAAATCGTAGAAATCAACTAATTAGAAAACTTCTTAAAAATAAAGTTGTTAAATCCAAAGTCGAAACAAATGGTTGTTTGCTGCATGAATAAAATAATACTCACAATAACTTTCCCGCCTTTCCTGAGAGCGCCGCCGATGCCCTTAGGGCTCGCGCTAGCTCCGCCCGTCATCAGCGCCAGGACAGCCATCACCAGCACGACCAGACCAAACAGTTTCATGATGAAAGGTAAATGATTAAACAATTGACAGTTGTTTGACTGAAGAAGTGCAAACTTCGAATGATGATTGATCAGAATTCAAAGTCTCTTTATATATTTACGAAAGGTGCAACATTACGGTAACCGAGAGGGTTTTTTTTGTGTTAGTCATTTACGCTAAGTTTATGCACGGTACTACAGAAAAGCACAATGCATAATAAGGATAAAGTAAGAAGAACTGTTTCAAATGTCCCATTGAAGCTTTTACGTCATGCCTAAGTAGTTACCCACTAAAGTACCTAGTGTACTAGATCCTTAGGTGTAAAAACTTATAGTTTTACGAATGAATAGCTTATTTTTAGAGTTCCGTACCTCAAAAGGAAAAAAAGGAACCCTAGGATTACTTTGTTGTCCGTCAGTCTGTCAAGACCCTTTATCTACAGAACGCGTAGAGGTATCGAGTTCAAATTCAAGTCTACAGTCCCTTGAAGCTGTGAAAAAATCAAACTTCTAAGTTGTTGTAAAAAAAAGATACGGCCGTTTATGCGGTAAAAAACGTATATTTCGAATTTCGACACTCTAGGGAATCAATTAATAGGTTATTTCTCGTTATCCTGGCAAGAAGCAATGTCTTACAGCACATATAAAGGAAAAAATCTGAAAACTGTAACTATGTAGTTTAATAACAATATACCTACAGGCTTATACGAACCCTCAGTGCGCGAGTCTTTATCGCACTTGGCCGGTTTTTTAAGATAATAAAGACATTTTCACCTGTTAACGTTTTAAACATATCGTTTGCTATCCTTTCCTTCCCACCTTCCTGTGAAAATAAAGACGATTCAAATGTTATTCTCAATATAAATGCAAATACAAGAGTGGCTGTTTGATTATAATTTATATTTTTCGGGACTCAATTAGGCTAAGGTGGATGAAAGGATTTAAGGGAAATTGGTCGACGTAAACCCTTACTTTTTATCCCGGTACTTAAACTGAAAGGGTTTTACAAAAGGAATTCCTGGTCCTGGAATAATTACAATACCTGCGATTAAAGAGAACCTGATTATTCTAAATTATATGATTTTCTGTCTTGTATTTGTTACTTTAATAATAGCACTTCATGTATGACGCAAATAAATAGGCACTTGAGCTGGTGAAACAAAATGAACGACCGCAAAAGTTCAAGATTAATGTCTTGATGTCACAATTAGGTAAATACGCTGTTTTGTAGATGGGCAGTTGGGAATTCCAAGTTTGCATGGTTGTATGGAGTTAACTATTAAATATAATGTTGACTGTCTTTTGTTTTCTTTTATATTATTAGCCTTGGAGTGAAAGGGAATAAAATAAGAACCACTCGTCTCGAGGGCGTCTCGTGTGTCATAAAAGTATATCTCGCCCCACGCCTCACATTTTTCCTCTTTGTATTTTATTTTATTCATGTCTTTTTAAAGAATTCATAATTTAGATCTCAAATTACCTTACTTAATATTTTTTTTTTATTAAATTTTGATTTGGATATTTTTTTTGACATTACAAATTATTGGGTTAATTTAACATTATTTTGTTGGTAAATTTAGTATTAATAGTATTGTGTTTTTGTTTGTCTCTAATTTTTTATTTACCAACATTATGTTTACTAACAAAATTATGGATCATTGTGTCTGAAATAAATAAATTGAATTGAATAAAGATAACAAAGAATTTTTAAACAAAAATGGCTATCAAACATTCCATTCCATGTAGTTAACATGCAGTAAAAAATGGAGGAGTCTGTCTAAACTAATTTAATTTTCGTATTCAGTTAAAAACTCCGGAAAACTAAACATTTCGCTTTGTTTACACGAACTGAGAAAGACATTGTGCATAGAGTTGAGTCAGTAAAATACTTGTTAGACTGACTCGAGAGTTTAAACAGTTTCTGATTATAAACAGGATAGTTAAAACATCCAAATAAGCAAGGGAATTGAAACAATCCCTTAGTCTAGGTGTCGACTTTTTGAGTCGGAAGAGTCAAAAATTACAATTTACAAAATTTCTAAGTTTTTATAGAGCCACAAAAATTTTGCAGTGACTGTGACAACGCGTGGTACGGGGAAGGGGTGCGGTGAAAAGCGAGTACAAGTGGCTGAGAGATTGAAATGGTGCCTAATCCTCGTTAATCGATTCAGAACGATTTTTAAATGTTTTTTTTTTTATAAAATAAATATAATTTGCTTATGCAACTAAAGAGCTGCAGCTTCACATCCAAAGAGCCGCTTGTGGATCGCGAGCCGCAGGTTGCCGACCCCCGTCTTAGACCATTAGTTACTGCCATCTTGTCAGGCAGAGTGACTGTCGTTACGACTCCCGTGGGATCAGGTCAGGTGGTCCCATCCCAACGGAGCCCTATTATACTTTCTTCCGTTTGTATCATTTTCGTCGCCATAACTATCCAGTTTTCAATTGACATTAGAAGTTACAAATTCAAACATTTTATTTCACATATTGTAAACATACCTAATGGATGGACTGTTTGAAGGAGGATTATGACTACAAAGGAGGCGACTGCTGAGATGACGAGTGACAGAGAATGATATAAAGAAGAAGAAGATATTCGGTGCCGAGTTGCCGACCCCAAATATAAGAGCAGAAGAATTATGGTGATAATTGTAAACATATGTAAGTATAACATGGACATTTATGAAACGTCAGAATAGGTGCACGGTTCGGATAGGTTGTTTCCTGAGCAGTAGGTCAACCGGCTAACTCTATGGTCTTTATTAGTACATTACTGCAGAATCCAGTAAGTAAGCCTTCCTGGCCAAGTATGAGTTAACCAGACCGAACTGCAGGTGAGGTCCGGTTATATATGAGGCCAGGATAGCTTTCTTACTGGTTGAGGTTTGTATAATGCTTTTCTCAAAAATGAAAGAAAGTTTAACAACAAATTCGTTTAATTAATATTGAAGGTTACATTCATATTAAGGCAATTACTGATAGATATTGTGATCGATTTACCGGTGGCATTTATATTATTGTTTTTGAAACTCCATGTTAATTTTAGAATGGAAAGTTTTAATCCATCCAACATGATTTATAAACTGAAATAACTAAATACAAACATAAGATCCGACACTATACTTCTACAATATTATTAAGTACAAAACGCAACGTGCATACTTTTTCTGCGTCGCGTTAAGTGTCACAGACTATAAAATGGCTGTTTAAGGCTTCAAAAATATATGTATCTCATAAAATGTCGTACCAAAAAGAGAGATATATGTATATTTGGAGCCTCCCTCCTATAACCATGTTATAATGGCTAAACTCTAATCTGTGTCTGGTACTATGTTTTTTTTTTCTAAGCAAATCTAAGAATCCTCTTTAGATCTGCTTAGAAAAAAGGTAGGAAGGTAGGTCATCCGACCTACTGTCCAGTAAGTAAATTACATACTTACTTACTGGACAGAAGAAGATTCCAAATTTAAAATCTCACTGCTTACTGGACAGTTGTGAATAAGTCTCCGGTACAGTTCACTTTCTGGATACTTTTTAGAGATGTTATGGCAACATTACATACCATTTTTGAGAAAATTTAATTTAATCTACGTTATTGAGGTCATTGTAGACCAAACAAAGGATTAATTAAGATCATCAAGATCCTTAACAAAAACGCGAAGTTTTGATTGTGTATGAAATAAACTCGTACGCGATACGTGTTACTGTAGACATAAATGCAAAAAGTACAAAACTATACTACGTAACGGCAATATGCAACTTGTCATACAAACTTCATAAGTAGTTAATTGAGCTTTACAACGTAAATTCCATTCAGATTACTGGGAAATAAAATAAACTAGTGACGAAACACAAAAAACCCAGTAGGCCTACGAAGATGGTCGAGGAACGTCATTCCCCATATGAATATATTACCGTATAAAAGAACAACAGGACACGGAGGGATCATCAATAGAAGCTAGTCCTCGACTGCAAACAGTCATTAACAGTTTATTGTTTAATCATTCACCTTTCATCATGAAACTGTTCGGTTTGGTCGTGCTGGTGATGGCTCTCCTGGCGCTGATGACGGGCGGAGCTAGCGCGAGCCCTAAGGGTATCGGCGGCGCTCTCAAGAAGGGCGGGAAAGTTATTGTGAGTATTCTTTTTGATAACTGTTGCTTCAATTTTTTTTTAATCTGCGTCACACAAATAATAGTTATGTATTATTATGAACTGAGTGGTTGTTATTGCAAAACAATAATTGTAGGTAACTTCTACGAATTTTGAGGTCGGGTTAACGAACTCAGGTTGTTCTGTTGTTGTAACTACAGTCTATTCACAGTTATTATGCCTGTGGCTGGACTGTAGGTAGCTTATTTTTGACTAAGTATGCAAAAGTGCCTGTCACGGGTCTATTTGAAATAAATGCTTTGAGTTAGGTACTCTACAACTGTCATATTACACTTAATTAAAACTTATAACACATTGATCTTGTTCGAACAAATAATTTGATAAAACATTTTTATTTTTCAGAAACATGGGCTCAGCGCCATCGGTGTCATAGGTACTGGTCATGAAATATACCAACAGTCAAAACAACAGTAGAAAATGTTCCTTCACAGCATCACAATTCAAGGAAAATCTTCTCGTGTGGTTTTGAAACTAACCTCTGGAAAACAGAACATCACCAAGGGATATGAAACCTATCTACTACTAAGTTCCTACATTTAATATACATATTTATTTCAATAGATTATTAATATTTAAATAATGATTTATTGTTTTTTTTGCCAATAAATTATTTAATAACTAGCGTAAAGTTTTCTTATTTTTTGCGATTTTCTAATGTACTATATTACTATATTTTAGTGCTATAAATAAACATTAAAGAGTAATTTCATGGAACCTATGAAAAGCACAAATTATTCATATTAACCTACAATGTGCCATAGTTCTTACTATAAGAAAAGTTAGGTAGGCTTAGAAGAAAACCTCTCACAAACAAAGGAAAGGAAAAAACTTACTTTTATACCCTAAACATAATGCAAAATACTTGTAGGCAGTAGAAATGATTTGACCCTAAGCCAGAACAAAGAGTGATGGATTGTATGTGTGGAAGAAAATAATGGGTACGAATGGAACTGAATATTAAGCACAGCTAATAAAGACGTATGACGTAAACCCAACGGGCCCGTCTCAAAATATCGGGAAAAGAAAAATGACGACAAAAATAATTTAAACCGAATGGCAGTCCAACGCTAAACGCTAAGCCATTGAGACAAACCGTATCCTCGCAATCACCGTATTATATTAAAATTATTATAGGTAGAAAAGTACCTAAATATTGTATTATAACAAAGGGCAACATATTTGCAGTCTCGGCGCTTATGGTTAAGCCACGTGCTCGGAATTTAATGTACCTAACCGCTACGTTTTCCTCAAACGTAGCGGCTAATAATAAAATTATATATTTAAATGTTAGTGATCACAAGTCACAACAAAACGTAGTATCCTTGTGTACATCACACCGAGTAGTGACTAAACAAACGGTCAAAGACTCATCATCTGCCTAGCCTTTTCCCAAGAGTGACTGCCTATCTGACCTCCACAACCCAGTTAGTACTGGGTAATACGATACCCCTTGGTAAGACTGGTTGTCAGACTTTTTGGGCCACTGACTACCTGTAACGACTGGCAAAGATCACAAATGACAGCCAGGACCAACTACTTAACGTGCTTTCCGAGGCACGTAGGGAACCCGGTATGTAATGGGTGGTCACCCATCCACAGACCAACCTAGGCAAGCACAGCTTAACCTAAAGATCAACCCGAGCGGCTGTTATTATTTAGCCACGAGCTCCTCAAACGGTCAAAGACTCGAAACATCAAAATGAGCTGTTTATCTTCCATGATTTGCCTACATTCAAAAAGTGAATGCCTGAATAAAACACACTTAGATTTTCTGAAGAGTGTATATTCTAGCAGTTTATTTTAATTTAGGCATTAGTTTAAGTGGTGCTTGGTGTTAGTGAAAACAGTCACAAGTGTGCTTGTTGCTTAAGTGAGGTTGCCGAGTCTAATAGCTTTTAATGCGACAAAGAAACATCTGTAAAGTGGTTCACGACACGAGCATTAGCTTAGATCAGGAGTTTGCCAGACTTAGCCAGCTCCGTCAGGAATTGCATAGATTCTTCAAAGCGTGGCTTGTATTGTACAATGTACACGTACAAAGAGCAGGAAATATCGTTAAATAATGCTAAAGTCATAAGTCACGGGCCTATACTGAAAGCTTTTATGCATAATTATACCTAAGTACCATTAATCAGGTAGATAATCGCTTGCATGAGATTACCAAACAAGGAAAAAGGGCAAAGAATGCTGCCGCGCATCCTCTACAAAGTATTGTGCACAAAACAGCCACTCGGGTACATCTTTAGGTTAAGCCGTGCTTGCCTAGGTTGGTCTGTGGATGGGTGACCACCCTTACATACCGAGTTTCCTCCGTGCCTCGGAAAGCACGTTAAGCTGTTGGTCCCTGCTGTCATTTGTAGATCTTTGATAATCGTTAGTAGTGGTCAGTGGCCCAAAAAGTCTGACAACCAGTCTTACCAAGGGGTATCGTATTACCCAGTACTAACTGGGTTGTGGAGGTCAGATAGGCAGTCGCTCCATGTAAAGTACTGGTATTCAGCTGCATCCGGTTAGACTGGAAGCCGACCCCAACATAGTTGGGAAAAGGCTAGGCACATGATGACTTATGTATTATACTTCGTTCAACGCTAATTAATATGAATATATCGCAACCGCTTACATCAAAACAAGACGAAGGATTTTGCTCGTTGGAGCTGAGTTAAAAATTTAAAATTCTTAAAATGGACTTTTGGTCATAACCTTAGAATCCATTTTAAATTTTTAACGTGATTCATATGACGATTCTTATAAAGCGGCCATTTTATACCCCCTGAATCCTGATGTAACTTAGGCAAATAATATGTTGCAAATAAGAGGAAGTTACCGTTCAAACAGTACCATCATTATTGAATAGAAAGGAATAGTTGTTAAAAATACGAGTAAGTAAAACTTGTTTTTACTAAAATGTATGGTTGACGAAATGGAATTCAATGTATGAGGATTAAAATAGTTACGAGTTGGCACACTTTTTCACTTGTTTTGCACGTCTTTTGTTTGTTATCGAAATGGGAAAGTTACGAGATGGGCCGGAGCCGTTTTTGCTTACCTACTTTTTTAAACAAACGAAATAATAAATAAATAATAATAATAAACCATTTATTTCAGGTAACAAAGACCCATAGACAAATACCTTAACCTAAATATTACATACTAATAACAATTTTGGTAATTTTCAATGTTTGTTTTTGCAAGCATGGGGTTCTGTGTTCGATTCCCGGGTCGGGCAACGTGCTAATGGGTTTTTCCATCAGGAATTTCTCAGTAACAGTCACGTAGTTTGAATTTGTGCCTGATTGATGGCAATAGGCTCTCCCCCTATTACTTGGGACTTAAAAACACAACTGGCGAAATGTGGGAGTTTTAGTTCCATCAAAGTTCTCCACTTCTAAAAAAACACGTTACTAGATACGAGTACGTCAAAGGATAGGTACCTATTAGAGTAAAAAATGAACCCCAAACGAAAGTAAATTTGCTTTGAAATGCTTACTTATCGGTTTTCAAACATACAGACTGACCTTCTAATATATTTTCCAATATTTTCTCTCATAAAAGAAAACTCCACCAATAAGGCTAGATATTCAATATCACATTGTTTCTTAAGGGAAAGTCCTGGAAAAGCGATTGCCCCGAGGTAAAAACTTACTCATAGAGTACCTATATACTGAAGGTTACCTTACCTATTAGACGGCCCTTTTTATTCTTTTTAATGTTCCTCTTCGCATCGTTTAACATAATATCTTAAAAAAAAAACTTTATTATTTCGACACATTTAATTAAAAATCGTATTTTCATTCGATTTTTTGAATATCACATTGTTTCTCAGGGAAAGGCCTGGAAAAGCTATTGCCCCAAGGTAAAAACTTACTCACAGAGTACCTATATACTGAAGGTTACCTTACCTTTTAGACGGCCCTTTTTATTCTTTTTAATGTTCCTCTTCGCATCGTTTAACATAATATCTTAAAAAAAAAACTTTATTATTTCGACACATTTAATTAAAAATCGTATTTTCATTCGATTTTTTGTTATAATCTGGCAACATTTTATTCACAAGTACATCCACCAAGCTTATTATACTCCTTTTTCCTTATTTCTCCAAACTATAAAAAAAAAAAACATTTATTTAGTTATCAAAAAGTAGTACTTAACGGTGTTTCTTTATTACGTTCGTGGCTAAATAAAAAAATCTTCAGGTTAAGCTGTGCTTGCCTGGGTTGGTCCGTGCATGGGTGTCACATACCGAGTTTCCTCCGTGCCTCGGAAAGCACGTTAAACCGTTGGTCCCGGCTGACATTTGTACATCTTTGACAGTCTTTTACAGGTAGTCAATGTCAATGCCCAAAAGTCTGACAACCAGTCTTACCAAGGGATATCGTTTATACCCAGTACTAACTGGGTTGTGGAGGTCAGATAGGCAGTCGTTACATGTCAAATTCTCATGCAGTAAGACTGAAAGCCAGGTACCAATCGGTGTTTTAGGAATGAAAAAAAGGTAAAAAAAATTGAAGGTAATAAGTTTGCATATCCGTAAACAGTTCTTCGAAAGTATATCGTAGAGTGCTGATTTCATGAATTTCAAGCTTGTGACTCGTGACTTGTGTGGTTACAAAGCTATGTGGGGTGTCCGGAGAGACATACATCGCGAGCGACTCGCGAAAGGAGTGATAATGTGTGCGAATAGTAAATGTAACAGCACTGGACAGTAGGTTAATGGAACAGATCTCTTTGGTGTGACAAAGGAGAACCTAACGGACCCTGACTGTTTTTATCTTAGGTAAAGAAAATTACCCTATCAATTTTGCGTTGCAGTTGATGTTTGTTAGTGATTTGACTTTATTTAATATTTTTCACAAATACAGTGACATTGGAAGCGAATCAGAGCGCATCACTTAGCTCTTCTCAACTATTTGTAGAAGACTGGTTATCATAATATGCTTAAACTTTCCCAACTATGTTGGGGTCGGCTTTCAGTCAGCTTCTAGTAGCTGAATACCAGAATTTTACATGGAGCGACTGCCTATCAGGGTCGGTAGTCTCGACATAGATAGCGACAAAATCGCTAACTTTCGATCACTCATGACTAATGACTCACGAAAAAAATCGGTTGCAAAAACAATGCTTGCGGGAAATGCAAGTCTATACATCCAAGATGCGATTCTCGCAAGACGCTTCTGTCGAGACTGCCGGCGCGGCGGCCCGACCTCCACAAATCAGATGGTACTGGGTAATACGATACCCCTTGGTAAGGCTGGTTGTCTGTTCAAAAATTGTTAATAGAAACAAAACTACCTATGTGGTACCTCTACTCTCTACCTCTGTATGTACCTACCAGTTTAATAAAAGTTTGTTCCTTTGAAAAAGTCGAATGCGTTTTTAATCAGAATCAGAATCAGAATTATTTATTTGTGAAACATAGGTATAAACATTAAGAATCTTAAAGATAATAAAAGCTCTTGCTATCTCTTGTCGTTATAGACATACAAATTTGAATAAAGGGAAAAAAACAATAAAGCAAATAAAGCGCTACCAATTTTTTAGCTACAAATGTTCAAATCCTAAAATTTCATATGGGGGTTCGTTTGGGAACGGATTCCTAGTATAAAAAAAAACAATCTCCCTTTACGGTCAAAGGGAGATTGTTTTTTTTTCTTGGCAACGTTTTGGAATTTTGCGCATACAAAGCACGTAGGCTGGTTGAAAATGTATACAGTGCGCCTTGTGTATTTATGGGATATTCCCAAGTCTTTACTGCCTCATATCAAATGTGACGTATTAAAAAAACCGTACTCTTACCTACATAAAGTTTCATTCATACCTTTGAATTTTTTGTTTAGATTTTTTATTTCTACACGAGTGTCTTTGTTACGCTAATAACTTTTATTAAAAAAAAATTATACGAGGTCACTTTTGTCAAAAGGTTTCACATTCATCTTCTTATTTTTGAATCGATGACACAGATTTTGTCCGACTAGCACATAGCAACCTGGACAGCTCTGCGTTTGCCTTATTAAAGTCCTGGAGGGTGCAATTACTTGTGCACGACGAGCAAGAGAGATGCTGTGACACGAAGCAGAGTTGGGGCTTCACACGCGCATTGTGTTCAAGATGGGTCGATTATACCCCTTCTAACCAAAATGGGTGTTAGGCTTTACATTAATACAACAAAACTATTCTGCTAGTGTCTTTATTTGGATTTGTAGTAAGTTCGTAATTCATTTAAGGTTGCTCGCCAGTAAATTGCGTGCCTTGTTAAGAGAAAACTGTTAAGATCTTTGTCACAAGCATAACATTCATGTACGCTTTTAAACTTCAACAATAGTAATGCCAGTCTACAGGGCTACATGTAAGATCATAATCCTATTTTCAAGACCTTAATGTACCATGTTTTAAAACATTTAAAAATTATTTTATTCTAAAACGGGTAATAATAGGTACAGGTTGTAACGGATAAGCGCAATACATCTTAGGTGGTTATTCAGACCATCAAACTTTTCCAACGTGGGTTGGAAATCCGATGAAATAACAAATGTACTTCCTATATCAAATATTACATCGGCTGACACAATTGCTATGAAGAACCACCACCTTGGAGGCATTCTGCTTGTTCTGTAAAACCACGTAGGTAAATGCATGTGCCCATAAGTGCTAAGTACAGCATAATAATATCATAAAGAACGTGTTGCATGTAACATTGTCTTTCAAACAAAGAAGAAGTATCGGAAATACTATCAGATTTCCTGAACACGGCCTGTCGAACACATATCACAAAATAGGATTAGTTAAGACTAAATTGTTATGAAAGCAACAATCTCGCGTATCATAAACAGAGTTTTCCTTGAGTACACATCAGCATTCCGAAAATATGTTTTTATTGAATAAGATTGACTCCGCTACCCAGCTTTTGTACGCATCGTAAGAACCAATCTTGTTGGATAAATTAAATAAACTCACCTATCAGATTGTATTGATGCCTGTTTTATAATATCATGTTACAATTTTTGTTGTAAGGAAAAGCGTCGGAATCCAATGTTTTTTTTCTAGTTTCCCTTCACCCACAAACTATAGATAGACCTCTGCCTAACCCTTAGGGAGATATAGGCGTGATGTTTTGTAAGTTAGTGTGTATGGTAATGTTACGTTAAATGTGCAGCAACTAAAAGGATTAAAAAAAAACAATTAATTCTGCGGATATTTTTTAATTCGAAACCTTGACGATAGATTAGGATATTTTCAATAGACCAGTTTAAGGGATGCAGTGGTTTTCTCTAATCTAGCCCAGGAGGTATTACGCTGGTCATCAAATTTATTGTCCTTGTCCGTGGTGACGAATGTGTTCGTATGCGTCGTGGATGGTGCCAGCCGCTCCAAGAACACCGAGCCCTTTTTTCTGTACAAAAAAAAATTAAAATGTGACAGATTTTTATAAAACGTGGCAAAATACACACGGAACGCTTGTTAGCAACTCCAACAGCACGTTCCTACAATAATTGTTATTAGTGGGCATAAAAAAGTGTTAACTGATATTTAATTGGTTCTTATAAAGATTTTTGAGAGAGAAAAATTGTGAATTGTGATTGTGCGCTGTGACGTTTTTTTTTTAAATGTTACAGCACCATGCTGAGATAGGGGGGGGGGCCTTTTGGCTTAGTACAGGACCAATTAAATTTCATGTTTTTTTTTTTATTTTTCTCTATGTTGTTTTTTTTTTTAATAGCTGTACTGTTAATTTAACCATTTTAATTTGTGTTTTGTCCTGTGCGGGCTAATAAATGATTTTTCTTTCTTTTCTTTCTTTCTTTCTTTGAAACAGTTGGGTCAGTTTCCACCAAGCGGAAAGATCCTCGCTCATTTTTTGATGTCAGTGTATTAAGAACTGTATTAGCATTGGCTTTAAGTATGAAATTGGGCGATCGCGCTTCTTCGAGCACACATGAAGAGAGGTTTACTAATGTCTGCGTCGAATTTTATACTTAAAAGCAATACTTATACAGTCCTCTATTCAGTGACATCAAAATGCTCTCCACGCATTATCCATGACGAAGAACAGCAGTGGTCTGGTCATCGTAATAGTCTAGCATGATTAATGAGTATCGCACCATGTGCACAATAGTATGCTGCTCTCCAAAACTACGCAGTATTGTTTTGCGGCGCGCATAGACGGATAACACGAAATGACAATGCGTAGAGAGATTCTTAATTATGATATGTAGAAAGTACAAATAAGATGGGTGAAAACATGGTGATATATAAAACTGCCGAGATGACTGACGACAAAACTGGGTAAGATTCAAAGAGTTTGTAATCAATCATCATCAGCCTATTAATGTTCCCACTGCTGGGACACAGGCCTCCTCTCTAGGAGAGGGATTGGGCTATAATCCACCACGCGGGCCCAGTGCGGATTGGTATATATGTCAAATGTCTTCGAATTTTTTGGTTCTATAGAACATGCCGGTTTCCTCACGATGTTTTCCTTCACCGTTTTGAGAGCAGTGGTGATGAAATTAATTACACAAAGTAATGCGCAGGACTGGGCCACCGCTGCTCTCAATGTAATCAATAAGGACTCAAAACTATTAAGTATTTTACAGTGGTATCATTTTTAAGCAGGTACATACGATCACTTTTCCGCCCTTCTCAATGGTACTGAATTTGATTCTAGGTTCAGCTTCCACGCTCAGCATCATAGCCAGAGCCACGAACACGAAGAAAAATACTTTAAGGAAATGCATTTTCGAATGTTTAGAGAATAGTTTTGGTAATAAATTATCCTTCCAGTGGCGACACACGAATTGTGCCTTGATGTTGCTGGTCGAACCTTTTATACTAATCGAGACATTGTTTACCTAGCCTCTTTATCTTGATTTGATAGACTATTCAAAAACCCTGCCCAAAATAATTGGGTTTTAACTACACGGGCCAATCCGTCATAATTAAAATTCAATTAATTGGTATATATATTAATGTTTTGTTTAACTTAATGCACGTGGAACGATTTGTGCAATTACCGATTATTGCAGACTGACCTGTTACACCCACATCTATAGTCAAGTTTAAGTAATTACTTGAGTTTAATTGATTACTTATACAAACATTTTTATGCAATATATTACAAGAGTTTAAACAAACTTAGAACCGTCAAAGAAAGCAAAGCTAAGAATTCTTACTTTTGACAGTTCTAACTTTAAGCAATTACTAAATTACAGAATAAAATCGTATCATAAATTATGACTTTTACTCAAGTTCACTTTGACTTGTTTATAGATAGCCTACGGGTGTTCGGAATTGACGTGGACAGTTAGTTAGTTACCTAGATAGGTCGTTGTTTGGAGTCATATATTTTTTAAATCGATTTAAAAATGAGTTTTTCAATTAGAATGTTAATATTTATATTATGTGTTTTTATATTTATGTAGGTATTTGAAGTCAGACAATTTACATAGCTGTTGAGATAGAAAGTTTCATCTGAAACAAATGATAATAATTCACTCGCGATAACTTCAATCATACCTATGTGTTTTATGGGACTCTTGAGACTAGGGTTGCCACCTTTATTTTGAATAAATATAGTATTTTTCCCAAAAAAGATGCAAACATAAGTACTTTTGGGAAATTCGGGTTAAAAAAGAGTACACTTTTATTTTTATACATCATCTGCCTAGCCTTTTCCCAACTATGTTGGGATCGGCTTCCAGTCTAACCGGATGCAGCTGAATACCTGTATTTTACATGGAGCGACTGCCTATCTGACCTCCACAACAGTAAGTACCCCAGTACTAACTATTTAGTACTACTATTTAATACGATAATTATTTATTTTTCCATATATTATATTTGTTATTGCTCTTCGCTTTGGCCATCAATGTTCTATTGTTAGATAGGTAATTATAGGAATATGAACAATTTTAGATGCATATTAAAATTATTTAACAATTCATTTTAAATTAAATTAATAGATTTCTTTCTTCTTTCCATTTTACATATTTGTTACTAACATCTTATTTGCACCATTCGCTCTTATATTTTTGAAGCCTTTTAGTGTCTTTTTTTTTTTTTTTTTTTGCTTTTACAAAAAACAACAAAAAACATGGAAATTGATGATGGTGTGACGTGCAAAAACCATCATCACTTTCCATGTTTTTATTTTTTATTTTGATAGCAAATAAACACTTAAATAAAAATCGGGCCGCATTCATCGACAAATTATTGACTGTTTTAACAGTTGACGTTTTGTTGCCGCGAATGCGTTTCGTTCTGAAACTCCCCGTGCAGCACTGCGGGTACGTTCCAGAGTCCAGACTTCCAGTCACAGTTAACATAAAAAAGCGCGACAGTTGAATTAGGGATAAAAATATAGAATTTTTCGTACTATATTATTATTCTATATTATATAGTACAATTGACTTGAACTTTTATAGTATGGGTGGCAACCCTACTTGAGACACTTATGATTACTGTATTCAAAAGTTCATCCAAACGTTTCTGAAAATAAATACATATTTTCAGTAAATAGTAATATTACTCTATGTTATTGTTATTCTTCAGAATCTTTGATGTCGCCATATTTACCTAAGAGGACTGCAAATAGTATCAAACAATGAAAAGAATATCAGCTGTTGTGACGCTGCACACTACGAGAACCGCCTCTGTTTCTGCAACATAATTATGTGCTAAATTACCATTGATTCATAAACTGTTCAAGCATAATTAATGGTAATATCCTAAAGAGATACCTTCTGGCTTAGCTTGTGCCAACGTGACCTCATCTCTGTCCTTAGGATAAGATTAAATAAAAAAATAAATATCGCTGGACATATACACACCGCCATCAAGTGCCACACATAGCAATGAGGCTTGTGTCGAGGACACCAGATAGTTCATATACTACACAGATACTTTTTTTTTTGTTTATATATACTTATTATAAATATTGTTACGTCGTACCCGTACGTACGTACAATTACGGTAGTAGGTACCTACAAGTAGGTAGGTAGTAGTAGGTAGGTAGAACGAGTCTCGAATGATGTAGGTACAAATTCGCGAACTACCTACAAAAGAACATCAGGAATTGTCATTGTAATTTCGACCGTACGCCGAGGGCATAAAGTACCTATTTCTTTACTTTGTACAAGTTGTGGAAGTTTCTCGAAGGACAATGACCCACTATGGAACTGTCTAGAAGATTCTAGGAAGTCGTGGGTCTTCCTTGAACGTTCGGTCGCCATATAAATAGTCGACGTGTTTGCGGAAGCAGTCAGTCTGATTTTGGCTACACAAAGAAACGAATCGAAGTGAACTAGAAGTGCGATATCTAAGCGAATAGTGATCAGTAGTGTATTTGTGATTGAGTTATACCTAAGTGTTTTGTAATTATTAAAGTTATTTGTTGTTTCTTCGGTAGTAATTAATTTATCCCATACCCAGCTCGTAACAATATAAACATCCATGACTCGGAAACAAATGTACATGCTCATCACACAAACATTTTCCCCTACCGGGATTCGAACCCGGGACTCAAGAACATAAGGCAGCCTCACTACCAGTGCCATTCGGGTCAAGAGTATAAGCTAATTGTTGTTTTCTTTTTAGGTTTTTTACTTTATCCTAAGTATCTATATCTATATTTCTCAACTTTTGGTGAAAAAAAAACTGTTCCGTAATTTCCTGTGTTTTACCTACATTGCAAAATAAATACAGTACCCACATCGATTGCAGTCAATTCAGGTTTTGTTTGCTTGTTCAATATCAACAATGCCGTAGCTGTTGTGCCTACGTGGCGTGGACCATACATATTTAAAAGAGCAATTTGAGAACGATACGAATAATTGTTGATGTTTGGAACATAGCTGACCGATTTGAATTTTTATGCTGTGGTCGTAATCGTAGAAAAGAAAATTTAGATTAAAAAAAGGTATCTATGGGCCAAAATAGCCTAAAAATAAATGGATATTGTTGTTGTTGTTGCAAACAAACACCAGACATTTTCTTTGCATCGAGTTCCACATAAAGCGGTCAAAGCACGACTTACGTTTGGCCGGTTTTGATAATTCAAATAAGCGACGCGGTTTTCGTCAGCAGTAATATGAAAACAATTTAGTAACAAGCTTAGAATAGGATTCATAAATAATAAATAAAAGTAAGGTTAACTTTACTTAACGGGGTCCAGTTAGCAATTAACGAACTCAATTTATAATAACTCAAACGGTTGGGAAGGGACAATTTATTTAATTATCCTAACGTTTAACTCATTAAAAAGTTATTACGTCATTTTATAACTCGCGGCTTGGGATCAATTTAAGGGTGGTCTATGTTCGGGAAAGGATAGATTATGGCCAAAAGAGGTCCCTGGCCAATTTGGAATATTGTAAGGCGGTTCCCTGAGCAAAATTAGCAACTCTATTTGTGGTGGTTTAAACTTCGTTTGAAATTCTGTTAGAATAAAGTTCTAATCAGCTTGCACTACAAAGTGATTGTTACGTCAGTCACTGCAGGCCGAATAGTGCGATATGAGTGGTTTTTATTCTTTATAAAATCAAATTTACGTCTTTTGGAAAAATAAAACGACAATTATGTTCATTATTAAATTGTCTATCCATTAGTATAAGTAGTAAATCAAAATAATGGTTACTTTACGAGGAGTAGCATTTTATAAATCATTATTTCTCATTTCTGTGGTTTCGTTGTGAGGGGATTTATTAAACATTAAGCTACTTAAAAAAAATGAAACGACAATTTTGGAGTCAAGAATATGTAGTAATTTAATGTATTTTTTATTAGTTGGTATTTCTTTTGGATAAAGAGGAGTAAGTTCCAAAAAACTGCTCGTTCAAGGTCATTTGCTCGGGGAGGCGCCTTAAGTGACTTTTATTAAGAACTAACTGATAAACGCGGCTTCGTCCGCCCGAAAATTGTATACTAAAAACCTTCCTCTTGAATCACTCTATCTATTAAAACCCGCATCAAAATCCGTTGCCTCAGTTTTAAAGATCTAAGCATACATAGGGACAGACGCGGCGAGCGACTTTGTTTGATAGTGATGTGGTTAATAAGATACCTAAATGAGTTTAAAAACAATTTTCAGTGCTTCGTGGTTACCGTTACTGTTAGCCGTTACTGGGCAAAGGCGTCATCCCATGACTTCCAAATTTTTTGATCCAGGGCCAATGTGGACCACTGGTCGTTGGATTGGCCCTGCTCGTCCCGCCATCTCCTGCGAGGTCTACCGCGTCGTCTTCGTGGTTTATCAATTTTTATTGTCATTTCAGACAGGTTCAGTTATAGGCAAACATCTGTATTTCATAGTTGCGAAAATATGAAAATTACCCTTAAATGCTACGATGTTTGTCTAAAACTGAAATCTTTTGTAAGTAATAATAAACAAACTTCAAAGTGTACAAATACGAAAGTATTAAATTGTTTAATGACTAAACTCCGCTGTGTGCTTGTGGATATTCCTCAAAAAGGATTTGGGATACAGGGGGTATCCCAAATCCTTTTTTTCTGGAAAATAAATTATATATTGTTAAGTTTCACTCCGATAGATTATAATTTACTGAAAAATAATGCGTTAAATTGTAAGCAGTATGTTCGTTTGACAATCTTTCGAGAGTTTACAATCTCGCTAGATAGATAACAATCTAACGGGTTTTACAATTTTACGGTGACATATACAAAACAGTCGGATTGAGTGGCTTGCAATTGTAGTCGAACCTAACTAATCCTTTGTGTTTTAATCTTTTGCTTGACAGCGCATAATAGGGAAAACTAACTAGGGTTACAATATCGCCTCAAATAGGCGAATATTGCGATAACAGATCGCTTTTACGACACATAAAGCATATAACTGACCTATCTGATCTTAAAATGAGAAGAATAAGAAAGATATGATCGAATATGCTTTACGATGTGTGAAGCTGTGTGGTTCAAATTCGGGGAGATTTAAATTTTCTTAAAGCCCAGTTACTGAATTGAGAATTTTAATTTTCGAACTTTTAAAACTTTGAATCTCCCCGAATTCTAAACTCCTGAATTTTATTCTGGGTTTACATGGATGATTCTGGTTTTGGGGATTTGGATTAGGGATTTTTTTTTGTTACCTGTGTAGACTTCAAGTAACACTCGAAGGCTACACAGGTAACAAAAAAATAATAATATTCATTATTTCAATGAGGACAATGTCGATAATAGTTTAACAGTGAAAAATGCTCTGCGCTTCGCTCCACCAAAATTATGTGCGCCGGCCCTAAGCCGTTGGTCCTGGCTGTCATTTGAAGATTTTTGACAGTCGTTACAGGAAATCAGTGACCCGATAGTCTGACAGGAAGTCGTACCAAAGGTTTTCATATTACCCAGTACTAACTGGGTTGTGGAGTTCAGATGGGCGAATGCCCCAAAAACACAGTTCAATTGATCATTTATATTTCAGCAAAAAACATACATAATTATAGAGATAAAGATAAGGTAAGAAATCAGTAACAGTAAAACGAGTTTGAACTTGATAATCTGTCAGGTAGATGATCACTTGGTCTAGCCTTGCTTCTTCTTGTCTTTCATAGCTTTATAGGCATCGTGAGCCGTGCCAGCTGCATTGATTGCGCTCAGACCGGTCTTCTGTAAGAGAAAAAAATCAATTGCTATGAATTTGGTATGCAATAAGGTCAAGAGCTGTTAGCGCCGTCATTGCTATGGAATATTGAATAAAAGCGCTGGAAATGTTCAGTTTCATACTTGGAGTTAGACCTTGGTTATCTTACACTTGTCTTCTCCAAGGCACATCATGACAAAAACTAAAATTTGAAGCAGCATTACAGAAACCCAGAAGCTTTCACTTGTATCTATAGTCAAGTTAAAGTAATAACTATGCAAACATTCAATGCCATAGACAAGAATTTAAACGAAGTAAGAACCTTCAAAGAAAGCAAACAGACAGTTCTAACTTCAATTAATTACTAAACTATAGAATAAAAATAGTAGCTAATGTTGTTACATTAACTAAAGTAATCTCTTTGACTTGTATAAAGATACGGGTGTTAGAATTGGGTTATAAAAGACGGAGAATGTGTACAAATTATTTAAATGCATGCAGTTAATAACATAAAACTGATGCAGTTTATAATATATGTAGATAATAATGAATACCAAATAATTATAATTTGTTCCAAAATGATACTGAATTTCAGGAAACGGTCCTGTAGATACCTACATGTTGTCCTTGTGGTTATTTAAATGTATCAAAAGCACGGAACAGAAAAATAATGAATGAAACACAGTTAGGTAATAGTCTATGGTTTCGGGACTGCCGGGGGACTACTTTTTTACATACATTCATAAAGCGGGAGGGAACGATGTAAAGAATACTTACAACGGCCGACCCAGCTTTCACTTTAGGGCTAGCTTCGGTTATTCCCATCATCGCCAACACAGCCAGAATCACCATGAAGAAAGCCAAGAATTTCATGTTGACTGATATTTTTCTTACAACTTAGATAAAACGGATAACTTGGAGTGATCGAGGAAGATGCACAAGTGATATTTTTCTTCAGATGCTCATCTATTTATCTGATTTCTGTGTTCATAGGCACATGTGCAAATTATGTGCTGATGAGTGATGACGTAACGAAAAAATCCACAGTATTTCAGTTCATAGTTAGTTTGTGGGTAAGGAAAATACAGACCTGGCAGGTCACGTACACAATTAAAATAAGTCGGAACACCTTGATTCGTGCGCAGGGAGAATCCCGGTACTAATTGCTGCTTTCTAGGTCACGTAATAAATCTTAAACTTTGTCGGCTATTGTTTTACTAACATTTCAGTGAGGTTTAATGTTGTTTGGTCGTAGTTTGGTACTGTTGTTACAAAAGCTTACATTACAAAACTCGACTTGTTCAGCTAGTTTTTCTATGAACGTTTTACGAAGAAACGAAAGCTATGGAGGGATTTCAAATATGAACAGTTATTTAAATCAACTCTTTGTGCTGAACCGACTTTATTCATGCTCTTTACTATGCTAGACGACCTGAGTGAATTTAATAATATTCCTAAGTAGAGTGAGTTGTTTCAGATTTACATTCAGGTTGCAAAAGATTTAAAATAGTCTATTCAAATAAGAGCTTCATTTCAGCGACACAGCTGTTGCACATTCCGCTTCAGTTGAGCCCGATTTTTATGCAGAAGATTTCAGTGAGAAATTAGGGTTTGATAGTTGGTGTTCCGTCACGCCAAAAGCATTATTATCTAATAGGTGGATTGTCTGTCAAATAATATGAGTATACGTGCCCGTAGTGCTGCGAAAGACCTTTCCCTTTTGGGTAACAGCGAGGAAATAATGATATCCGGCCCTCATGGAGTGTGGCCTGCGGGTGACAGACTTGAGGAGTCTGCCACCTTAACAGGACCCAGGAACTGCTGCTTTGGTCGTCCTATTTGACATGTTTGATACAAATTTTAGAGATTTGGTTGGTATAAAATTAAACTGCAATTTTTTTAAGTGTCTTTCAAAAGACTCGAAAGTTGTTCTCGTCCGTTCTTCACCGTGGCTTTAAGTTTTTGGTTTTGCTTTTATCTTCAGAATAAGTTCTTCTGTGGAATGCAGAACCCTCTCCATGCAAATCTTACTCGTATGGTCTGGATTTTCCTCATGTAGATCATACTTATATTTTTCTATTAGTTTATATTGTTTTTCTACTTATCTGGCATAATAATGGGTAGGTAATTAATAAAGGAAAATCGTTGCATAAGGAAATTTGCGTCCATCGTGTCAGATATCGATACTTATCTAATATGACTCATGATGTAAAGTATAAAAAGCAGCACTAGATCATGTTTCTTTTATTTTGGAAATAATTTTCGTGGCAGTCAATTCTGTTAGTTTTTAAAAAGACTCAGTAAAAAATCAAGTTGGTACTCTATCCAGGGATGGTAACTCCTCGATGCAATAAATAATAAAAATCATCAGAAACTAAAGGAAAGTAGGTAGGTATAGCATTTCTTTTGAAAATATTTCTAGCGATAATAAGTGGTCTAAAATAAAACCATATGTTCAAATAATGTCCATATCTGCGCAATATAAGTAGGCAAGTATAGAGCTGATGCACAAATATTTGTTACTATGTTAATTTCACGGCTTTACGACACCGAAGATCTCGAACTGTCTGACGAACTATGTAACGAATTATGTCTCACTAATACTGTAACAGGCCAACATGAGGGACGACATACTGCCAAACCACAGATAAGACAGTCTCCGAGTCAAGTTCTTCGCCGAATATTCAATAAACTGTCGAGTATTTGACTCAGACCACATATAAGTGCTTATTAATTTTAATTTTATCAAATGAATTACTACAAGTTTCTTCTTTTTAATGTGTCTTTTCAGTTTTAATCAAGAGTCAGTAACTTTGCCGTATATGATATTTTAATTAACTTAATCGATGAAAGTAATTAGTTTTCCCAACAAAATCACGTGTCAGCGATCTGCCTCGTGTCGATAACATGGACTAAATATTTCTGCGTTGAAATATTGGCATAAAAATTATCAGTCAGTCCGTGGATGAGTGACCATCCATTACATACCCAGTTTCCTCCGTGGTTCGGAAAAGACGTTGATCCCGACTGTCATCACCGAGGTGTATTGTAATAACCAGTAACAGGGTTGTGAAGGTCAGAAAAGCAGTCGCTCCATGTAGCTAAAATACTGTTATTCAGCTGCATCCGGTTAACACTAGAAGCCGACTTGAGGAAAAGGCTAGGCAGATGATGCGTTGAAATATCAGTAAGCTCTCGTTGGCACGATACAACTATCATCGAATTCCATACCAGGCGATATCTGGATATACACTTATTGTTCTTGTCTATGCAAATAAACAAAATTCAAGTGTATGTTTGTATTTTCAAAATATCAGCTTTTTATTGAATGCATATGAAAGTATATAATTAACCTACCTATGGTACCTACTTATAACAAAAAACTATATTTTAATTTTTTGTCTGTCTGTCCTTCTGTTTGTTCCGGCTAATCTCCAAAACTGCAAGCTGATGTTATAAGTAACTTAAGCTGGCTTTTATTTTGGAAAAAGAATAAGGGTGCCGTGCAAAAAAATTAAAACCTTTGAAATTGGTAACAAAATTCGATTCAATTAGGGAAGTATTATTATTTTTATCGCGTACGCGGACGAAGGTCTCGGGCAACAGCCAGGGGCGGACTGTGAGTTTGTTGGGCCCTGGGCTAATACTACTTGAGGGTCAGCTCAAGGGCGCGAACTTTTTTTGACACTTTGCTTTGGACAGGTTTGAATTGTTTCGATCCTTCAAACAGGAATTACTCAGTCGACTTCTAGACAAAGCCTAGAGAAAGTAGTCTGAAGAGCGAGCGAAGCGAACTCAAAAATTTAACAGTTTCGAACTACCGGAGTTACTTGGGTGACTTATAGACAAAGTAAAGATTCAAGAGAAACTAGGATCAAGAGCGAGCGAAGCGAGCTCGAAAATTTTACATCTATCCTCAGAAGAGAGAAAGATATCTTGAGATCAAAACGTCCACATGCTTGCATTGCAACCTTGTGTATGTATGCCCAAAATTGCCAATTAATATTACGGCCTCGAAGCAAGGACTACTAATTTATTTCAGCCTCTGTCTATACCGGTCGATCATGCGTAAATCCAATAGGAGTGCCAATCCACAGGCAGAGAAAAGGTTACTGGTGGCCCTTTATGTCCACGAGGCCCTGGGCTGCAGCCAAAAAAGCCCTTTATCCGCCCCAACAGCTAGTTACTCATAAAATTGTTGGCTTTAGTATACCTAATATAAAGGGTGTAAGAAGACTCTTAACGAAGCTGAAAGGCACTTGTTCTCGACCCCGTCATTGCGATTATTTTTTTGTTCTAGACCATACCTATTCTAGTTACGGAGATATTGGGGTTAAAGTTCCAACTTTTTCACAAGTTTTTTTTTTAATAAGTACCTACATGTTTTTAATGTACTTAAGATTTTTACTTTAAACACCTTCACGACCCCCGTACTATCCATTCATCAGCATAATGTTTTAAGAGCGTTATATTGAGTCCTACCGAAATGTCTGATAAAAAAGTAATTTCCCAGAAAAAAAAATTGCGTAGGGTTACTTAATTTGATGTACAGAATGCTTGGTTGACGGCTTCGTGAAGTCTGTTTATATACCTTATATGTAGCTGCAAGCTAAGCCGATGCTTAGTTATCCTTTCTATCTTCTACGGTTGAATTTTTCTAAAAACTTTTGGTTGATGGTTAGTGGGCTCACTGGACCCAGGATATTTTTCTGTAATTAAAACAATTTGGGAAATGTATGGTCGAACAAGCTATTTGGTTTACATTTTACAATGTAATTTGTAGGTTAAACTGTAAACCAAATAGCTTGTTCGACCGTACAATCATTTTATAAATCTAAAAACAAATTAAACAAAACTGTGTTCTCACTAAAGTAGTTGTCTTTTGTAAAGTAATAGACGTATTTACTGCACTCTATCAAAATATAGTGCAGTCAGCCGGCGAAGAGCGCGAGCTCCGCCATCAGCATCACGAACAGCGCCGTCAAATTCATTATCTCTTCTAGTTATTACTTCTGCACGAACCAAACCTCGAGCTGAACTTGACTGTGGCAGTATACCATCGATAGAGCTTTAAATAATTCATTATAAATCGTTTTTATGACTAGAAAAAGTCAAGGATTACGATAAAGGTCGTTTATGACAAGATTATGTCATAATTTCTGTTTTCGGATTTATGTTTTAGTATAAATGTATGCGAGTTAATGACCTTTAATTCTTATTTATCTGGCGGAGACTATAGTGTATTTCCTGTACCTCTTATAGTAAGTGGGCCAGTATTTATGATTCCATATTTCGTTGTTATTAATGGTATTGGCTTTCTGGTCATCTTGTTCTGGGTATTAAAGGAAACAAGCTTTAACAATAGCATGGGAATATGGACACGTCTCAATTCGATACGTATGTAATAGTTTCCTCATTCCTTATAATTATAAAGATATGTGCAAGTGCGTATTACACTCTAAATCCCGTTGCGTCAGAAACAGGTAAAATTTTAAGTTTCTTGTGTATAAGCTACTGTCGATGGTAAATTGTCAAGGTCAAGTTCAACTCGAGGTTGAGTTCCTTGTGGTTCGTGCAGCAGTAATAACTAGAAGAGACAATGGCGCTGTTCGTGATGCTGATGGCGGCGCTCGCGCTTTTCGCTGGCGCTGGTGTAGCTGCGCCGCAACCCGATCCTAAGGTCGACTGGAATGCGCTGAGGAAGACGGAAAAACCATTGTAAGTGCTGTGGACCTACTTCCATTAGTCTATTGCGTTTTTATTGTATTACGGTCAAACTATTAAAATCACCCCGTCATGGTACCGTCAAATAAATTCCACGCAGATAATTGTTGACTCTCTACACCCACAAAAAAACGGATGGTTGCAGTATTGATGGTTGTAGTTGAACAAATTTTTTCGTTCAGAATATTCTTATTAGGTCTGCTAAGATCCATAAAGATTTTAGAATGAAATTCTTATACAATTTAGGCTCCCTACTAATAATCAATATATTCCCTTAAGACAACGATTACAGGTACACCAATTTTCCACTGCGAGGATCGACCGGAGGACACGGTGGAGCACACGGTGGAGGTGTGCCCCGCGTGGGCGGAGCACCGCCGTGTCCTCGAAGCGGCGATTGGCGGCGGCGAGCTCTCGCGTCCGGCCCTGGTGCAAGCCATGGTCCGGAGCGAGACGGAATGGGACGCCGTCACCTCCTTCTGCGAAGCAGTAATGCTAGAGAAGGAGGTGGCGGAACGTGAGAGGGAGAGAACCTCACAGCGTCCCGGCCGCCGCGGGAGACGCCCCGGGCGTCGGGGGCCACCACGTTGCCCACGGCCACCGTAGGCGCGGGCCTGTGGACGGTGGGCTATGGGCTAGCTCGCCGTCCGTCCGTCTCATGACGACAGGCCGTGTCGACGGCGCGTTCGTGTTCCACGAAGAGAGTCAGCAAAAAGGAAGGGGTCCGCAAGGACCGATGCCTGCCGGGGTTGCGGTACCTAAACAGAGCATTTTCAATTTAACCGGGTAATACTTACAGTTTTTTTTTTGTAACTACAAAGAGATTTTATGCCGCTGAAAATCCATTTACATTTTTGGTATAAATAAATGTGTCCTTATTTAAGACGAAAAAACATTTATTATTATCAAATTATTTACAATTCACAATAATTTGTATTTGCATTTATTCACTAAAATTATAATTTTGAAGTAGGCTGTATGATTATATTGTAATCAATTACCTTACATTTGTGCGTGCAAAAAAAAAACTCTTATAATTTTCATATTTTGTTTGTAGGTAGGTATCGCATTTGTTGCTGTGTGGTAAAACGATTTATGCAATACATGTTTGTTTTAGTATTTAGGATGTTACATTTATAGTACCTATAGTATATTATATTTTTAGTATGTTATTTACTAGAATTTTTAACAACGTAACATCACGCCTGTAATCTCTAAAGGATTAGGCAGAGGTTTGCATACGCACACATTTTGTTAGGCACGTTTAAGATCCATGTAATAGTGGGCGAGTCTATTGTCATCAACTGGGTTCAGGAATTCGGGCTGCTACTGATAAACTCCAATTCCGATTAAGTTAAAAGCGCGGTACCTACCAATACTATTCAGTTGGCTTGTATAATTCAAAGGAACCAGGAATAGGAGTCAGAATATTTTTACTACTTATTTATTTATTGTCCATTCACACCACGTAATACAACTGCCATTCAATGTTCGTTCCACACAATGCGTTGTTAGTACAGGGGGCACATGAGCGCACTGATATCAATAGGTATTGAAAATTTGCCAAATCCAGTCACAATGGTAGCTTTGTACGGATTGTACGGATGTGATTTAGATATACAGTAAACGTTATAGGAAATAAAAATAGATTTCATATTATTATGGCAAATGAAATTGTGATTTCATGGGGGAAATCATTTCTGAAGGCGTTCACGATCAATTTTATCTCGCTATGTTGGTCTTGTAACATTTCCACTACTAATTTAGAAACTAATATGAGTTTGGCTTATCACATTTATAGATAACGCAAGAATATTAAATGACGCAATCACTCAGATGCGCATAATTCCTAGAAATTAGCACGAGTTTACTCAAACGTACTATATTAAGTCATTCATCACGATTTTGACGTGTACCATTTAGGGAATGGTAAAGTCCCGGTCTCGTTTTATCTCTGTGTATAAAAACACGGGTCAATATATAGTCTTACTTCATAAGTCATTACCAAGTACTTTCGTCTGTTCTCCGCGATATTAAAAACGTGCACTTTGTTGAATATCTGTCAAAATTGTAGAAACCATGAAGTTTACAAAAGTTTTTGTAATTTTAATCGTCGTGATCGCGCTTCTGGTGCCTTCTGAGGCAGCTCCCGGAAAAATTCCTGTGGGGGCAATAAAAAAAGCAGGAAGAGCAATCGTAAGTACTAAGTTTCCTACAACTATTAATTCATCTAACTGTTTAGTATGAGAGGAAGAGAAGAGTACCTAAAAGGATATGGCCTTTACCCAGGACATAAAAGGCTATTCAAAAACACAAGTTTTAATATAAATAAAGCATCAGTATAGGTTCCTACCTAAGGCAAATTTCACCAATAAACCTAATTGCGATCAGGTGGCCTACCATGACGTCTTAAAGCAGGATCGTTTTAATCTTGTTCCAGTGTGGGTAAGAGACGGAGCTATAGAGGACGTCTAACGCCATCTCTTTCCCACACTGGAACAAGATTAAAACGATCCTGCTTTAAGACGTCATGGTAAGCCACCTGCACATCTAATCTGCGCTCAAGACCTGTCTGTGTCATCATTGCTATGGAGTATTGACAACAACCTAGCTCTAAGTTTAATGCTGATCCTGTTCAGTTTTATTGGTGAAATTCCCACTTAATAATACGGTAAGGCACCCCTGCCTTACCGTATTATTAAGTGGGAATTCCATTATCATCATACCATACCATTATTATCTGAGTACCATTTACTTAAGCGGTACAGCCGCGGTACAGCGGTACGAACCCGCACTGGGCCCGCGTGGTGGATTATAGCCCATTCCCTCGAATAGAGAGGAGGCCTGTGTCCCAGCAGTGGGAACATTAATAGGCTGATGATGAGACCTATAAATGTGACAAAAGGATTAACAATACCTACGTTAGTTACCAAAACAATTGGTCTTATTATGAGAAGCCAAAATGTGCTTAATGCAACAAAAGAATTGGATCGCCTGAGCCTTCTTTAGTTTTGTTTAAATACGTGACTGTTTTCCTCAACATTCAAAAACGTATTTACCAAAAATACGGTTGAGAATGAGCATATAATGAAGAATTTTTCGAAATGTTCAATAATTGACATTTGACAAAGACAACGTTCCTTTGTTCATATACAATCACACACTAGCGAGCGATTTCGTGCAGTTCGAGAGGGTTTTCATAAGTTCTTTAAAAATTCTCTAAAAGTTTTAGAGAATTTATAAAGAACTAATTTTGGTGAGGTTTACACAAGTTTTAGACTAAAACTTGTGTAAACCTCACCAAAATTAGTTGGGTAGAGTAAAGAAGAACTATGCGCTCACGCAGGTCTACTTACTCGAGCCACATTAATTGTTTTATACTAGATAGACCTATTTTCAGAAGTTGTAAGGATGTTACTTTTTTTTAGGGCAAAGGACTTCGAGCGGTAAACATCGCAAGCACGGCGCATGATGTCTACAGTTTCTTTAAGCCAAAGCACAAGAAGAGGCACTAGGGATATAGCAATCGCACTACAATCAAGAAAATACTTAATTATAATTAGTGAATGCAAAGTTTTCCCAAATAGTTTCCATATTTTATGCATTGTCTAGTCATAAAGACTGCCTGTGTTATCTTAAAAGTTTGACAAAAGATTTTTAATCACACTTTTTTTCCTTTTATTTCCAAAGCAATTGAGACGATTTGACTTCTTACTTTTAAAATTCATTTAAGTTGATAATCGTGTCAATTCTGTTGTGCACAAACTAAACTTAATTTAGGCTTCGGACGTAATTAAGAGCTGTCAAATTTAGTTGGAACTAATATTTCCATATAAATGAAGGGTGTACGTAAAAACATGTCGACTAAAAACACGGTGAAGCGCAAGGCATAAACTAGTTTGACATCTCTAACTTAGTTCATAGCTATAGCCGTCCTTTTCTCGCACTGCCTTTTAGTAAAAGATAGCAATAGCTTAAAAAGTTTAGTTTGTGCACCACAGAGTCGACACCAATATAAATAATATAAGTATTTATTTAATAAATTAACAACTAAGTATGTTCCACTTATGTTTTTCTTGAGCATGTGCCAAACGTATTATGAGATAAGACATTGATAAGTTTATGACCCTGATCCCATCGCTAGCCAGTTCCATGGTTAGACGTCAATCATTATGTCCGCAATTTAGTTACCTACTTAAATAGAATGTTAAAAGACTCATCACATAGTCGTTATATGCATTCTGTACATAATTGAACTAAGTTACTTATGCAAATAATTGCTTCGAAACGATTTTTTTTGGCCTGAAAAATCGCTGTACCTACCTATGCTTGCATTATGATGATAAATTATTATGATGTTAAAACTCCTGCTATGAATTTTTACACAAATCCAAAACAACCATTTAGCTGGGAAGCGGGGGACTTGACTCACAAAAAATGAACTTTAAAAACTTTTTTGCAAAAAATAAAACCGACTTAAAAAAAAAGACACAAAAAAAAACACAAAATGAAAAACACAAAGAAAACAAAAAAACTAAAAGAAAAACACAAAAAAGTGAAAAATAACTCTAGTTTCAGAAGCCGGTGAAAATAACACCAAATCAATCAAACAAAGGTCAGTTTTTTTTTGTTTGTTTTCTTTGTGTTTTTTTTAAGTCGGTTCTATTTTTTGCAAAAAGTTTTTTATTTATTTTTCCATTTTTAGTTGTTCCCAAACAAGTCGCATGAATTTATTTTAAATTATTAACAATACATGTCATGGTAATAGGCTTATCCCCAATTGATCGATTAGTCAGTGAATCAAACAGTCAGCCACGATCTTGAGTGATTGGTTGTATCCTTTACGATGTCTGATGTTGGCTATACCACGCGGACAAAGTCGCGGGCAACAGCTAGTCCCCAATAAATGGAACTTAACATTTATTTAATTACAACGGTTATATTTAAACCAAGAGGAGGAGCTCGTGGCTAAATAATAACAGCCGCTGGGGTCGATCCTTAGGTTAAGCCGTGCTTGCCTAGGTCGGTCTGTGGATGGGTGACCAAACATTACATACCGAGTTTCCTACGTGCCTCGGAAAGCACGTTAAGCAGTTGGTCCCGGCTGTCAATTGAAGATCTTTGACAGTCGTTACAGGTAGTCAGTGTCCCAAAAAGTCTGACAACCAGTCTTACCAAGGGGTATCGTATTACCCAGTACTAACTGGATTGTGGAGATCGGATAGGCAGTCGCTCCGTATAAAATACTGGTATTCAGTTGCATTTGGTTAGACTGGAGGCCGACCCCAACATAGTTGGGAAAAGGCTAGGCAGATGATATTTAAACCAATTACTGTAACTAAAACTAGAACTAAAAGAGTAAGAGATAACATAAAATTAAAATAACAAAGTAAAGGTTCACACATTCATAAATTCCTCTCACAATACTTCTGACATGCCAATAAAATCTTTATCCATCCATCCGCAAACATACCTAACTGTCGAAATCTGGGTGTTTATGGGGTACACATCTGCGTACCCCCTCAGAGCATACAGGCGTGATGTTACGTCATGATGTTGTATAAACAATAAACATCCAAGCGATTGCAGCTTGTTCCAGTGTGGGAAAGAGATGGCGCTAGACGTCCTCTATAGCTCCGTCTATTACCCACACTGGAAAAAGATTGAAACGATCCTGCTTTAAGACGTCATGGTAGGCCACCTGGATGAAACACTTTACAATTTTTACTATATTTCCTCTAATGAAGTTATCATGTGAATTCTTTTTTGCTATTGGTTTTGTGCGCTAATTTCGTTAAAATATCTCTTAATTAAAAAATATTTTTTCAAACTACGTATCAATCAATTTATTAATTTTGAGATCAATTTTCTAAGTGTTTTTTTCCTTTTAAATTAACATAAATCAGTTTTGTAAAGACTCTAATAAGAAAACCAACTATAAGTAACTGAAACCTTCCCAAATGCTCTAATTTATGGCAAAATTCTAGCCCTGTAACGCCAGGCCCAAGTTTCTATGGAGTTCGGGTTTCTCCTTTGCAATTTCTAAATAGACAAATGGTTTTATAAACTCGCAATATTTTCAAACGACCTATCCAACGCCATCCCACATCATGAGAAATAGTTGTAATCAGTTTTTGGTCTCTCCTGAAAACTTGTCACAATTTACCTAATTGACGATAATAAGTAGTTTAGTAAATTAACTTCCAAATAGGTATGTTAATTACATTACATTAGATAAATCGTCGTATGTATGCTTTGCTTGAATCATTGGGATTTTCCGGGCTTTTCCGTTGTCATTTGGTTTTACAGGAGCAATGTCAATATTTACAAAGTGTTTAACTATCAGTACTCTATTTACCCAATTACCAACATGACTAAATTGTACAGACTTATGACCAGATGTTTTAATCGTACCCTATGGAGTATTTCATGAAAAATGATCTTCATATCCATATCTGTGTTCAAGAATAACCCAATTAATCATCTGCCTTATACTGACACGTCTGTGCCGAAGCATATCTACATCTCCTATATAACACGAACCAGTGAGACATCTATAAAACATAGCCACAATTCTCAGATAGCCAGTTTGTTAGTAGGCACCTGCCTAGAAATACCTACCCAGGTATATATCCTCATAATTTAATTGCCATTAATTACTTAGAATGGATTCTAAATTGTAGGGTAAACTAGCAACATTTAATAAATCGATTGAACATTTAATAGCTCATTCGTTACTATAATGACTTGGTAAACCCAACTCTTGATAGTCTTCTAGTAAATAAACAATTACAAAGGGAACGAATGTGTCATATCGCACGTTTCGGTTAAAACGCGCTTTTAGTAAAGTACGCTCAATGATCAAACATTTCCTTAAGTTGGAAACTGAATGGAGCAAGTTGTCGGCCAAAGCAGCAAAGTTTTTATTCACCTTTTCCTGTGTACAGTTTATAAAAGCCAAGTCAGTTACTGTTGGTTTCAATTGCATTAAGTGATTCGGAGTTGAGACACAGCGAACGAAGGCACGATGAAGATCGCGTTGGCTATTGTTTTCGTAGTAGCATTATGTTCGCACGTATCTGTGGTGACGTGTGCCCCGTCCAGTGCGCCGGCACTGACTGGGGCATTACCTGGCACGGTCACGACTTCCACCGCGAAGCCTTGGACGCAGAAAATCAAAGATGGACTGGTATGTGGATCAATTTTTTAAATTAAAATAGTTTATTGCTGCCTGTCTGTCTGAGTTTTATCAACACTATGTTAGTCGCACTGAAAAGAATATGGCCTACCTAAATATCATCATACAATAATTATAATCAGATAACTTTAAGTATGATTACCATGATACCTAGACTTTGTAACTTTGTTTCCTGTTACTATTGATTATAAGGAAACAATAATAAGGAAAATCTCATTAGACTCACATTACTTATTCGATAGAACAATTTGCAAATTGTTTTTTATTTAATTGTTGTTGTTTACACTTTAGATATACCTAATCCAGTTCAGTAGAACGTACCTATCCTACCTACCTATTTTTCACATTTAATTTTCGTTCTGTTTTTCCAGGGTACATTCTTCCAAGGGGCTGCTATAGCCAGTGCTGTCCAGCAAGGGTTCCAGAACTCTCGTAGCCACAAACACAAACCATCAACAACAGCATCATTATCGCCGGCAAAACATTAAATTACTATTCAATCTTGTATAATTTATTACAACAAAATACACAAACTATTTAATTTTACCCATTAATCATGATCAAACCAAGTTTTCAATATTTTGACCAAACTATTAAGCTAGCAATAAAATAAATATAAATAAACAGTTGTTTTACCTCAAATTGTTATTTTCAATAGACTTTAATGCTTAGTTTTAAGTATCTATACCTAAGTTTTTGAAAGTTGTAAAAGTATGAAAAACCCGTACAATGTACATGGAGGACTTTCAAACTTTTTTTCAAGAGAAACATTAACTTTTTTATTTTTCCACAATGTTCACGGCTATTGTAAAGTTGAATAAAAGAGCATCTTCAGCCGCCGTGAACAAAGATACGCGCATTGTGTACAGTTCGCCGACATATATCAAAAGTTATGAAAGACGTGGACACTGGACGGCGTCTGGTGAAACAGGAGACGGTCTACTAACAACTGGACTGTGGCCAACAAAGGAATGAAGCCGACACGAGGTGCCGCCCACTACACTTTGTGTTCACAAGTATTGATCGTTGCTGCAATGGACTATATTTATCACTAATGTTTATAAATATTAAAACTTAACTTGATTCATTGCCTCGTTGGTTTACGTCTAGTGATCGCAAGCGCGACTGCTGAGCATGAGGTCCTTCCTGGGTTCGATTCCCAGGTTGGGCAGTGTTATTGGGGTTTTACATCAGGAATTTCTCAGTAGCAGCCACGGAGTCTGAATTTGTGCCCGGTTGATGGCAATAGGCTCACCCCCTATTACACGGGACTTAAAAAAAAAAAAAACAAAACAAAAATCTTTTTTTTTTTCATTTAAATAAAGCACAGAAGGTTGGTAAAATATAAAACATACCTAACTAGCGAAATGTGGCTATACTAATGGGTATACTAATACCTCTGCCTAATCCTTCGGGGATTACAGGCGTGATGTTACGTTATGTAATATTAAAAATTCTAGTAAATAACATACTAAAAAGCTAATAATGTACACATTGTGGGTTTGGAAAGTCATTGTAGTGGAGCAGTAATGACTGTTAGAGTTACAGAATCAAGTAATTAACTTAACAACTATTACAGATATTCGTGAAAGGATACTTTTAAGAGGATTAAAAGAATTAAACAAAATTAAAAATAAAATAAAATAAATATTGCTGGACATTACACACAGCGCTATCTAGTGCCACACTAAGCAACGAGGCTTGTGTCGAACGTGTGACACAAATACATTCTTTTTACTGTTAAGAAGTGGTGCGAAGTAAAGATGTAATTTTTTTTTTAAGTTACCTAGAACCTAAGTGTTAAAAACAAAGAGCACAGGTATTGCATTATTCTTTGCATTATCTGCCAGGCTGCTAATACTTATATACTTTCTTCTGGAGTATTTTTTATGTATCTCTTGTGTGAATAAAGTGTAACAGGAAAATGAAACGCTTCGAAAATAAACGCTAAGAGAATCATCTAAAAAAATACACCACGTTGTTTAATTTTGGTCTCTATTTATTTTGTAAGGTAAGTAGGTACTATAAATACAAAATGGTTTTACAAATTAATCAATAAGGACCTGTTTACAACGGAAAAAGAAAATCCTTATATTATTATTAAAAATAAAAAAAATATAACATGGGAGCATATTAAACTACTTCTTCACTACCGAACTCTTTAGGTCATTCTTCTTATAAAGAAGAGAATTACGTTTGTTGATGAGTGCCTCTAGAATCTCTGTAAGTTCCTTTACTTTTTCCTCTAAATCAGTTTTCCCTCTGAAATATTATAAATTAATATTTAGTGACTTTTAAGTAGATAGGTAAATCAGACTAGCAGGAATTGTAACAGAAAAGATTGGTTGAAATATGGATTTGACACGATAGACATGATTGTATGTTATAGCAGTGATAGCTTAGTGGTGTGACCGTCGTCGGACCGCCAAGTCATAGGTTTCGAGTTCGAACCCAAGGCACGCACCTATTATTTTTCGGATTCATGTGCGTATTGTACAATTATCACTTGCTTCGGTGAAGGAAAACATCGTGAAAAAACAAGTATGCCTGAGATAATTCTTGACGGCATGTAAAGCCAAGTCAGAGGCCCATGGGCGGCTTAAAAACTCCGACACCAGGTTAGGAACTAACCACACGATAAAGAAGAAGAATTGAATGTTAAATGGATTAAAGATTTTGTATGCTTAACCACAGTTTTTTCATTCGTTAGTGAAAATTCAATCGCAAAACAGACCCTAACTAGGACCAATTGTTCTGAAAACAACACAACTGTTGTTTTACAATATCAAACAACAACGACAGAGTCTCTATTCATAAGAAAAACCGAATAAATAAGCGACCCTTTGTGGGTTTCGCTTAGGTAGCGTTTGTAAATGAAGCAAATGGAATTTATAAAGGAGTCTAGGAAAAACAAAGTGCGCCATATGGCGCTTAACAAACCTTTTCTAGAATATGTAATGAACGATGAATTAGTAAAAGGCTACTTACATTATTGTTAGAAGATCTTCGGGGATCTCTGGTTGGAGCAATTCTAGTTGTGACTTTAATTCATCAACCATGCTTAGACGTTTCTCCAGTTCATCTTCCAGTTGTTTAATAGTATTGTTGACAGTTTCTGTCTCCTTATTGGTTTCATCTTCATTCTAATTTAATGTGAAAACAGTACTTAGTTAGTTAAAAAAAAAATAATGTTATTATTAAAATAAGTATATTGTTGTACTGAACCTCACTTTTGTATGTAGAGAGCGGTGTTATGGTGAAATTTTTAACTATTTATCATAAAAAAATAAAGTACGTACATAGTATCCACGTGTTTTTCTGAAACGATCCGCTATTTCTTCTAGTGTGTCCTCATACTGCCGTCTGTAATTTTTTTATTTTTATAAATTCTTATTGTAGGTGTGAAGAATGCATTGTACTAGTGGGACACCTATACTATAACTAAAATACTGAATTAAGCCTGTTGTAATTCAAAACACTAAATAATAGAGTAGTTTCGTAACGAGAAACGTTGAATTGGCTTTCAAAAGAGCAGTTCGGAAGTTCTATTTAAAGTCAGTCTAAATTACTTTCTAGTCATTACTAGTGTCGTAGTAATTATTATAAGGTTTCTCGTATTTCGGACTATTTGTATGTATTTTAGTATATATTAGTTTATTTTAGCATAAATATTATATGTATTAGTATTTATGTACCCATTTATGGTTTTTAATTGATGCTTGCAAAATGGTATTTTGCTTATTTATTTTTGTTGTACTCTATCACAATGCTATCTTATTTGACCGAAAGGTTGACTGGTAGAGAATGCCTTGTGGCATTAGTCCGCCTATGTACCACCCTTGTACATGAAGTTTAAATAAATAAATAAACCATTCTAGGTACATAAGTATATGGAGTTGCACAAAGGCGGGACGCGTTTGGCGCCATCGGATATTGCGATCGTAAACAGAGATGCTGACCATGCGCGTTAACCAGCTTATGCAATATCTTGGCTAAAGCGTGTTTTCAAAATATGCAGAACTGGAGACGGTTAATCCGATTTTTTTAAAGTGTGAAAAGTGTGTGTTGAAATTCGTAAGTCATTTCATCGAGACGTTATTCAACCAAAAATATCTGAGAATACCCAGATTGGGATATTTTTTTTTTGCCGGCCAACTAAACAAACACGATAATTAAATAGAGCTTATGGATATTAACATTTTTATTATGCCACCCAACCCAAGTTCTATACCCAAGTTTTAAAAAAATAATAATGATTAAATAATATAAAACCTACATAAATGCCTACATACCTACTTACATTTATTATTACATTTAATGTAACAATAAAAAAAATACTATTCAATCCATCCACAATGTTTTGAGTGCGTTACATTGAGTTCTACCACAAAACATGATATTTCACCCAAACAAAAAGTCGTTTCCCAGCAATAATTTTTGCGTAAAGTTACTTAGTTTGATGTACACTGTAGTGCTTGGTTGACGGCTTCGTGATGAGGTTGTTTACACCCTGTATTATTACCTACATTTATTATTGCATTTAATGTAATAATAAATGAAAATGTTTATTATGATAAGCTCCATCCAAATAAATAGCCCAAACATGTATGGGGGCTGGGTGATCTCCTTTCTCAGTAACAGCTCGGAGTTTGGACCAACCAGACTTACCAAGGGGTATCGTATTACCCAAGACTAACTGGGTTGTGGAGGTCAGATAGGCTGTCGCTCTATGTAAAATACTGGTATTCAGCTGCGTCCGGTTAGACTGGAAGCCGACCCCAACATAGTTGGGAAAAGGCTAGGTAGATGATGATGCTCGAAGTTTGGAACTGTTATAATACCGGGGGGTATATGCTTCCGAAAGCACGTTAAGCTGTTGGTCCTGCTCCTGATTTCTCTCCGGTCGGGTCGGATTGCCGTCCCATCGGACTATGAAAGTGGGGGTAGAGAGAGTGCACCTATGTCTGCGCACTCGCGCACTATAATACCTCCCTTGGCGATGGATAATGTCCGTTGAGATTGGCAGCCGTGACTGAAACCGGCCATGACAATTTGCATTAAAATAATTAATAATCTCCCTTTCGAGTGCCACCCTAACATAGCCTCAATAGGCAAAATTGAACGCAACACAAGCATTTATGTACCCCAGGCAGACCAAAGACGACTTACTAAAGATATACACACTAAACCGTAGTCTGAAACTAACTAAATCTTGTGATTGCCAAAACTTCAAAGGCCAAAGGCTTTAAACTTACATGAGGAGTTCTGTTTCCTGAGTTTCTTGCTTCAGAGCATTAGCCAGTTCACGTTGAGTCTCCTGAGCTCGCTCTACGCTTTTGGTTATATCATCGCTCTGACGCTTCAACTGCATACGTTTAGCAGTTAGTTGGACTGCAACAAATAAGTCAGATAGATTGATTTGTAAACCAGCCAGCTGGCTCGTTTTTTATGAACCGATCCTTGGATTGGACGTGGGTACCACTCCTTATGCACACTACTTCTGTCTTAACAAACAGATATAATATGATTGCTGGGGAGTGTGTTCCGTTGTTTGTCTATTTTTCAACGTAAAAACTAATTAAGAAGTGAAGGGTGGCCGTTTTGTGGATACTTTTAGCCTAGGCTAATTTGGCTTTTCTTTGTAAAAATGTTCGCGTTGTTTTTTATATCATATATACATGATCCTTCAGTGTTTTTTGTAATTGTTTATTAGAGAACAGAAACAAAAACATTACCGAGCTATCAAAGCCAGTCATGCCGCCCGCTCATAAATTGCAGCATCTTTTTTATGGCTCATTGAGTACCTTTTCGTTTAGGAATACTTACTCTCTCGGTGTGACTTTGGTAAAAACTGCAAATTAATTGAATTTCGAAGATCTTACGTAGGTACTGATAACGTTACTCTGGTGGCTAAGAAATGCTTTCCAAGCGATATTAATTTGTCTCTTTGTTTTTTCGTTGAATCCTGCCTAGTAACCTACAAGCGTAGAAGACTAATTCGATTTGATACAAAGTTGTTTCCTTCAGTATCGTTAGAAAAACCGGCTAAGTGCTAGTCAGATTCACGCACAAAGGGTTCCGTAGCACTAAACAATAAAATAACAATGTTTTTAACACTCATTTATAGGTCAATTAACACTTAATAGCGAAACTAAAATATTACTTTAGTAGAATGTTATTGAAAAATAAAGTGACTGCTGCAATTTCACGAAAAGTCCCATTTCTCAAAAGCTTCAAATCAAGTGTTATTCAAACCAATTTTTGTTAAAAGTTGTTTTTTTTTGACCTGCAAACTCATATTTTTTTCAGAATTTTCCTCAAAAATTGTGTCTGTCCCACAAATTTATGAAGTAAGAGTACTTTAAAAAAAAGACAATTTTTACGGCTTTAGAAGCGAATATCGCATCAATCATTGACTTAAAAAAAAAATGATTTAGGAACCTCGATATCTTTTTTTATGAGCTCTGGATAGACCACACAGAACTAAGTGGATTATTTTTTTCAGCCTTCAATTACATGTACCTATACACAGGGGACTCCTATTTTTGTTTTATACATAATTTCACTTCGCTTTTGTGTAACGGTTCATAAGAAAACATCTATTCTTTAAATTTCAACTGTGAGGCCAACAGTCTCGGAGTAAAACGGCTGTGATATACGAACGGACAGACAGACGGACAGAGCGAATCTATAAGGGCTCCGTTTTTTCAATTTGGCAACGGAACCCTAAAAAATAACTAGAAATCAAGTGGAGAGGCCTTATTCCAGGGGTCGGGTAGTGGAAGCTAGTAAAGTTTATCAGAAGTAATCGGTCATAAATAGAATGATGTCTGATGACTGATTGACATTGGATGTCATGCAAAACTTCCTTTAAATTCTATAAAGTACTTTACCATTTTCAAGTTTCAGCCGTTCAATTTCGGTGTTCAATGAACGGGTAACCCTCAATGCGGTCATCGTCTCCCGGTATTTCTGCTCGTTCTCCGCATCCAACGCGGGCAATGCTGAGCGCTGAAGTGTTAAAAATTGGTGGTTAAATAAGATTTTGTAATGTTACGATGGTATCACGGCACGATGACAATTTAAGACCTTTCCGAGCCTAGTCAAGTTGAGCCTGCTTAAAGGGACTACAGGAGCTAACCGCGAGTTTTATAAATCAAAAAAGCAAGAGGCACTGCAATAAACAGAAAATATATGATATTCTTCAGGATATATGCTAGTATGATAGTGTTTTCAAAACATAAAACATCAAATTTTACTCAAAAAAAAAAATCACGATATTATCTTTAAAAATGTATTTTAACGAGTAAAAACCATACTAAAATACGTGTGATCATTCTGATTTTTTGGCAAATAATTCTACAAGCAACATATTAGCATGAAGTGTTTTATTTTTTTAGTCTAATCAATATATTTTTTGTAAAACGCAAAAAACCACTCATTTCGCACTATTCGGCCCGCAGTGACTGACGTAACAACCACTTTGTAGTGCAAGCTGATTAGAACTTTATGCTAACAGTATTCCAAACGAAGTTTGAACCACAACAAATAGAGTTGCTAATTTAGCTCATGTAGTCGCCTTATGTAATTTATTTTACAATTAACGCTTAAATGACAACTACTGCTACTCTATTAGATCTAGGAATATAGGACACCGCGGTAGTTAAGCTTGTGGCAACACAGCGACCCGATCTGCAGTGTTCTAATCTAAACTCCCAACACCGGATCATGTGAAATACAGCAAGTATTTATTCAGCCAGGCACCTCTGTTTAAACCTAACAAAACATTGCTAGATATACATTAGGTAATTAGTAGGGATACAGGTTAGGAACCTGTGTATTGTTGTACCTAAGCTTTTTTATACCAGCCTATTACTGTCCCACTGCTGGGCAAAGGCCTCTTGTCATACAGAGAAGGCATCACGCTTGCTCAAGACGGGTTTGGAGATTTCAGATTTATATTAATTATAAGTCCAGGTTTCCTCACGACGTGTTCCTTAACTGAAGTCAGTGATGTCTTAGATAAACTTAGAAATAACATATGACCTGAAAAAGTTACGTTGTTGCCCGGATTTGAATTCACAACCTCGTAGACATTACAAGCAAAGTCTAAAACCCCTGGGCCTTATCGACCAACATATTATTATTTATTTAAAAATCGACATTTTCTATTTCATCTTTTATCGCGTGGCTAAAATCGGAACTATCATAGCCACCTTGTTTTTCACAATACTATTATATCATAATGTTTACCGACAGCGACCCCTGCCAACGTCTATCAAGCGCTTAGAGGACCTTGCAATTTACTACCATTAATACCCATATGCAAATCATAGACACAGAATGACAAAACAATGAATTGGTGGGAAGCTATACCTAGTGATCAATCAAGTAAACTTCGTATTATTATGTTTTGACACAAGCAACGATTGGCAGACAGCATAACTATTGCTCATTGAATCAATTATAATTATTCCTACATTATGTACAATTGATTTATTTGTAAAATTAAAAAAGAAAAATGTAGCATAGTCTTCCTTAACTAAGCTTAAAGGTTAGGTTAGTTAGTCTTCCTGTAATAGTAATATTCTTCACTTCTCAACTACAAACATATTCCCTACAATGGAAATGGTACTTTATTTACGTATGTATCATTTAGTCTATTGCAATGATATTCTATCATACAGTTATGTTATACACCTACAAAACCACCGAAAAAAGTGTTCCGCGGGGCAGAGCCAGCTCATATACACGCAGTGACGCAGAATAAAGGCAAAACGAGCCAATTGGCCCGTTTTCGAGTCTTCATGATTGCGCGCTCACAACATAGGTATCTGTTTATTATAATATCATTGGTCTATTGTGTTTCTGTTATATTTGCTATGAATGCTATAGCAGGAGCTTCAATAGCAATTTAGATGTTTCTTATATTAATTCAAATCTTTGTTCAATTAATACTAAAATTCGAGCTAACTAATTATAACATAAAGCGTGTTTTGTGTCACTTGATAATATTGAATGTCTCATATTTAAGACATCAATCAAATTATTAGTCTCCCCTATTAAACTTCAACTCGTGCTTTAATTTTCTGATACTTATGTAAATCTTACCTGGACGACCAATTCATTTTCGATTTCCTTCAAATTGGATTTGAGTAAGCATATTTCAACTTGCTGTTCTTCTGGCTTAAACATTTTCGTTAGTATTAGTTTATTTATTTAACTTAACTTGCACTGAATTATTCGTAAATTGATAAAGGTTTATAAATCAACAAAAACAAATACGCAAATAAATAACAAAATTCGCGCCTAATAGCTTGCTTGCTTTTAGTATTCCTAATTCAAATTTTAAAAAATAACCTTTTTTTTAATTCGTGACTATTCCTGTTCTTTTGTTTCTGAGTTCCTCATTCAAATTTTGTATATTTATTATAATGGTAGGTAATAATAATCTTTTCACTTCTCATGCTCTAAAGTTAACTTTTATGTCGTGCGCAGGCGACATAAAGTCGCTTTTTATGCTCTAGAGCCTAGAGTAAAATCTTCGTCAAAGATCACGGCAATCGGTCCAACAGCCACACGAACAACTTCAACTTCATAGAATAACCTCTTTATTTTAATTCGTTTCGTTAGTATTCTAAGAACAAGGCAAGGATACCAACAGCCAAAGTAGGTACACAAAAAAACTTCATGAAATAATCTTATTTTTTTTTTCGTCCATTTATTATTTTTTAAATTAGTTTTTATGAACTAGTTAATCAATATATTTAAACTATAACTAAGTTATCATAGATATAAAAACAAAACGTTTTTATAACTGAGCAGTATGTAACGGGTGCTGTCACGTGCGTACTGAAAAAAAAAAAAAGTTAATTAGCGGGAATCATAATTATTTTTACATGTTGCTGTTTCATTTCCTCGCAATTGATTTTACACTCAACTTTATATGCATCAAAAAACGTCTCGAGTAAAATGGTGCGTTTTATGCACTATTTCACTACTATTTCACTTCTCATGCTCTAAAGTTCGCCTTTATGTGATGCGTAGGCGACATAAAGTCGCTATTTATGCTCTAAAGCATAAAGTAAAATCTTCGTCGAAGACCAAGGCAATCGGTCCAACAGCCTCACGAACAACTTCAACTTAAGTCGGTTCCTATTTACTACCTCGCTAAAGCTCGATAGTAAATCCAGGGCCATCTTAACCGAGTGTGCAGGGTGTGCGTTGCACACGGGCACAGCAGTCCTAGGGTGCGCCGAGCGCCGCTCGCTACAGAGCCCCACTCGGCGCACGCGTTGGCCGGCCGCGGCACTTTCAATGACCAACGTAAAAAGAGCTCCGCTTAGCATACATTTTACATAGCATCTGGAGCTCTTCTTATATTTGTTGAATTACACCATATATTTGTCAAATTACACCAAAGCAAGCCGTGCAATCCACGTCGGTCGTTGAATTGTTGCGCCGCAACATGCCATAAGCTTCCCCTCCGTTGATGTTTTATACGAGTAATACTGCATTCGTTGACTTGGTTTACAATATTTTCTGTTGAGCTTGTCGATGTTCTTTTCTTCTGAAATTTGTATACCCGATGTAGCCAAGTAAAATTGATGTTTTCTTTACGGAGGCTGTTTGCGGACTGGTAATTTTTTTGTCATTTCCCGGTTTAATGGGTTTCCGGAGCGCATAAACCACATCGCGAATGGTTATACGTACAGCAAATCACGTAAACTCGCACTAAAGCGGCACGATCAACGGAATCGCTACGCGAGACACTTAGGGCTCATCACTGGAAGCGCGGCGCCTGGCGCCTCGTGTATCGCAACGAGCGACATCTTGCATTGCGTTGCGTGTATTTGTTGTTTACGGAGAGGCGACTTGATATCAAAGGCGGCTCGGCGACTACAATTATCGCAGGGAAACATAACATTTCCCTGGTCTAGGGTTACACTGATGACATCAGAACCAGTCACAAAACAAATCTATAACGTATAACATGTCAGCACACACAGACGGTAACAAATGAAAGTCAGTTTTCGTTTCAAGTGGTTTGTCAAAAATATTGGGAGAGAGAGCACAGTAAGCTCCGAATATGAACTTGTACCGTCCAACTTGAATGGTCGTAGTCAAGGTAGAATCCACGTCGGTCGTTGAATTTTTGCGCCGCAACATGCCATAAGCTTCCCCTCCGTGGATGTTGTGCTGCTAATTTTTGATTTCATTTCCCGATCTCCGCCGAACCTATATAAGGTTCTCGGAGTGCATAAAGTACCTCGCGCCTGGTTATACCTACAGCAAATCACATAAACTGAAGACGCACACGTTTGTTTGCGTCTTCAGACGTCAACACTAAGGGCCGGCGCACACAATTATGGCGGAGCGCAGCGCAGAGCATTTTTCACTGTCAAACTATTACCGACATTGTTCATATTGAAATAATATCTCAAATCAATTATTAGAGATGCGCGAACCTCCGCGCGTATTCGCGCATTCTCAGATTCCTAAAGCGGCATCGAGACACGGAGGCGCGGCGCTTGCACGTCTCGTGCGGCCGTTGTTGCCGGCGTTGTGTACGACGCGCGACGGAGAGTTGACTTGTGTGACACGCGCAACTCAAACATTGCAATAGAATAGAATTTGCAAAATTATTTGCAAAGTATGCATTACAAATAAGGTGTTAAAATGCATATAGAGCCCTTGTTCATTCTGTCTATAAAAAATGCAAAATTATTATAAGCAGTAAGTATAACATTAAAAACATAACAAAAATTAACTATTCCAAACCACTATGCCAAGTATCGTTACAAAGACATGAGACAACATTGCAACAACCACCGGTAGCGGCTCGAAGCCGTTTGGCCCCCAAGTCCCAAGCTCCTCGGCGGCCGGCCTCTCCTCTGCCTTTGCTGTTGGTGACATCGGCGGGGAGAAATATTCGTCGCTCGAGCTTGATGCGGCTGCACTGCCGGTGACACAGGTGATCGGTCGGTCGGATCGGTTCGACGTGGTTCCGGCAGTGGCGTGCAGTAGTATTCCACGAAGGGTAGGCCACGAAATAATGATAGCAAAAAAAAAATTTCATCGGCGCCATCTTGGATTTTCATTTTGACCTCATTTTCATTATCACCAACCCCAATAACCTCGAAAACGACACCCATGAAGAAAAAACCGAAAATTTTCATCGGCGCCATCTTGGATTTTCATTTTGACCTCATTTTCATTATCACCAACCCCAATAACCTCGAAAACGACACCCATGAAGAAAAAACTGAAAATTTTCATCGGCGCCATCTTGGATTTTCATTTTGACCTCATTTTCATTATCACCAACCCCAATAACCTCGAAAACGACACCCATGAAGAAAAATCTGAAAATTTTCATCGGCGCCATCTTGGATTTTCATTTTGACCTCATTTTCATTATCACCAACCCCAATAACCTCGAAAACGACACCCATGAAGAAAAAACCGAAAATTTTCATCGGCGCCATCTTGGATTTTCATTTTGACCTCATTTTCATTATCACCAACCCCAATAACCTCGAAAACGACACCCATGAAGAAAAAACCGATAATTTTCATCGGCGCCATCTTGGATTTTCATTTTGACCTCATTTTCATTATCACCAACCCCAATAACCTCGAAAACGACACCCATGAAGAAAAAACTGTAAATTTTCATCGGCGCCATCTTGGATTTTCATTTTGACCTCATTTTCATTATCACCAACCCCAATAACCTCGAAAACGACACCCATGAAGAAAAAACTGAAAATTTTCATCGGCGCCATCTTGGATTTTCATTTTGACCTCATTTTCATTATCACCAACCCCAATAACCTCGAAAACGACACCCATGAAGAAAAAACCGAAAATTTTCATCGGCGCCATCTTGGATTTTCATTTTGACCTCATTTTCATTATCACCAACCCCAATAACCACAAAAACGACACCCATGAAGTAAAATATAATAACAATAATATTATTGATTATTATAATAATAATACGCGCCAATAACCCCCAGGAATCATTATTTTAATCAACATTGAACATTACACCCTAGCACTGGCCTGCAAATTGCAAAAAACGTAAGGAAATTTGAATTTCGCGGGCTAAAGAACATCCACCTTGAATCCTGGCCTTGTGTTGTAGCAGCCAATCACAGCCCAGCAGCCCAGCTACACTCGCAGGAGTTACCGCCCTAAAATTACTGCAATCTATACATGTGTGCAGTTTATACACACGAAAATATGCACCAATGTGTGTGCAATGTGTGCGTAAAATTATCAATGGGTTTAAGGCAAGTCCAGTGCTTGCCTGTCCGGCGGAGCTCCAACCTTTGTAGTAACTTCCAATAAAGTGTTAGTTGCGTGACGCGGGAGCGACTTGCTATAAGTATTCTAACAGGAGTTTGAACTTTTTTTTATATTTTGTACATAATGTGATATTTTATTACATAGTTAGTTCTAGTTCGTTGGTAGGGTAGGCTTGGCCTAATTGCCTCTTAGGGGCGCACGCCCATGGGTTCCGGGGTTGGTAGACATGGGAAACAGCTCTTGTAATCATGTAGTTATCATTCATCGTTCTCATTCTTATACAAAGACATTTAAACATTACCTAATTATTTTAAATCTCTTTGTTATTATACCATTCAATGTTTTTAATTTTTCTATTGATGGCGACGTTGACAGACGTCATTTCATACTTTAGCTATGTCTCTATTGTAATGTGTTATTCATATTAGAGTCCTTATATTTGAGTAAGATTTACACCATTAGGTACGCCCAAAGTTTTACATACTTACATATTTTTCCTCTTGATCTCCTCTCAATGAGAGGGAGGAAGCCGAAGCGTTAGTGTGCACGTTAGTTGATGTCACATGGTTTTGAATTTTTGTTTCTAGGACACTCGGTTTCCTCATGATGAATATCTACCGTCCTGAGAGCAGTCGTGATGAAAAGAAATCACACAAACTGTAGGTCGTAATTCGGTCTCACTGGGTCTTTACTGGTACCTGCTGCTATATATTTTTGAAAGAAAACATCTTTCGACTGTTAATTCCAGAAATCATAAGTGTAAATCCGTACTGTAGCCACCGATGTCATCAATATTTAACTTTTCTTTTATATAGGCGCGGTGCCTTACGGTTATCAGAGATTTACGAAAAGACTTCAGCTATGTCAGAGTATATGCTATAACAGTTGTATTATAATTGACGAAATTGATTAAAGATAATGACATATATTATAATAATAAATAATAATAAACCTTAACCTAAATATACATACATACTAATAACATTTTTGTTAGTTTATATAACTTAAAACTATGTTAGTAACACTTCACTTGCACGATGTTTTGTGCGTTCTTGTGCAATTTGTCCGTGGAATCGACGGAACACCACGTCATGTGGCCAAAAACTTTCTTCCAACACTAAATGGAGCAAGCACGTTGGTATGCGCAGCAAACGGTTCGAAATTGACGCCAGTAGCTGTACTCTTGGCGTGTACTTCAACCTTTGGCGCACGTACTCCTCGATGTCCTCAGCCTCAGTGATGTAATGTAGGCGAGAGATGTACACCGGGGTGTTCGGCTTCGCGGCGCGTAATTTAACGTTGGGCTCCACAGAAGCATTGCCGTAGCGGTTCTTAGACTTACAGCTTCGCTGATGGCGTTTCCTACATTGCACCATCACGAAACCGTCATCATCAGCCCAGTCCGTTGACTTCGCAGGCACGGGCTTTGCGGGGAGAGTAGTAGAAATGCTCGAAATGACCACTGGCCCAGGTAGTCGCGTCGGTCGGGCAGCGCTGCGGGGAGGAACTGCGGAGACGGGAGCGGGGCTGTTGTATACTCAGCAATCGGCGCCGGCGACAAAACTGCTGACGCGAAACTCGTAGCCGATGCATTGAGGCAGGCGGCACCTCGGCATGTTTACGTTGCTTACACGTGCCGGTGACCCTGTCATTGCCACAGAGTTGCGCAACTCAACTAATTGTAGCGCAAGTCCGCAATGGTGCTCTGGGATGTAGCCAGATTTCTCTGCACATAGTCAACCTAGCCTTTAGGAAGACAATTTTCTTCAGCAGGCTCGTCACGTCGACGTGGTCGAAAGTGACTGGAGGAAATATGCTTAAATCCGCCGGCACGTCGTCAGAGAGTCGGTTGCTTTCAGTAGAGTGATGATTTCTTGCAGGCTTTTCTTTGTCCCGTCAAGCCTATGAGACACCATCTGATCGATTTTATTGAGTGACCGAAAAAGCAGCAGCTACGCAGCAGCAATGTCGTCCTCGCTGAAATTCGATCCACAGATCTGAATGGCGAACACCTCGTCCATCCATCACGTCCAGTTTCTGTTGCAGGAACGCCAGCAGCTCGTTTACCACAAGTGTGTCACTCATGGCAACAAAACTTTCGAGCGTCGGCTTGCGCCGCGCTATACTATTATTATATTATCACACATATCAACTATGTCCGCCTTAGAGCGCGGTACACACATGACTATGATTATGGGTCATTATCTCACGCATATATATATATATATTGATAACAAACTGATAATGAAAAGTTTTTCGAAACAGCCAAAATATGATCGACATTAAGTTTAATGTGGATCACATTTTGGCGAAAAAAAAACATTAAAATTTTTAACTTAAAACTAAGTGCTCCTCGGCGCGCCTACCGCGTCTATGCTAGCTGCAGCGGTAGGCGCGAAGTGCGCCCGCCAGTGCGGTGTTGTTGCAACGCGAACACCGAATGGCTCCTGTTTGCAGATTGGTCAATTATGCCATTCCACATTTAAATTGAAATAAAACACAGAAAGATGTCGTTAATATCCGTGAAATCGGCTTTATTTGACTGATAATTTTATGCCAATTATGTTTGATTAGAACATCGGTCATGTGGCCACCGCGGTTGGTGCGTACATGGCGTAGCCTGGCGGTCCGATTTACACACACTCTTCGCAGTGATTCAGGATAAAATGCGTTGAACGTTGTGGCTTCCAAGTGCTGAGTTGTTTCTGATTTATCGGTGTAGACATACGACTGTCATACTGTTAAGTATCAATTATGGAGGTATTTGGAAACCTTGACCAATAAGGTATTTATAAGTACCCTACACTTGCTTTTGTAAATCGAGTACAGTGCTACCTAGTGCTTGCTAAGAATAAAACAAATGTTACTTTATGCTTGTTTTATATTGAACATAATAGTGGCGACGAGGACTAAAAGTGATTAAAATGGAGTGCAGAGCAGTGAAATACAAAGAGTTTGATGCTCAAACAGACAATTGGGACAATTACATGGACAGGTGTTGGACTCATTAAGGGCTAATATTTATACAACATGCGGTTCTCAATGTTTGTTCACATTCAGTAAAATCGTAACAGTATTAACAAAAAAATACAGTCAGAAACCTAATTAAATTTTAATGTCTTACAAATTTTGGTGAATCTGAAAAACAAGGTGAATCTGCTGAAAAATAAGTGCCGATTGCAATGTTTCCGACTTGGAACGTATGCTACGCGACAGGCTCGTGTGCGGCCTGTCGGACCTTATATTACAGTACGAACTCTTGAAAAAAGACAATTTATCTTATGATAATGTTGTTCAAGATGTATGCTATCTTCAGAGAGTGCGGGGTGAGATGTTCGTATGATTCAAAATGCTAACCCCGGGAAGGTCGCACATGGGTCTAATATAACGGCGACTACTTCAACAACAGCGGCAGAGCCTGAGCCTATGGACACCAACGCAGTACAGTCTAACAGTAACGTAACGTAACGTTGTGTGTAGTAACGACTGTTGTACCGGTGTGGTGACCGCCACGGAGGAGAATGTCGATTTATTAAAGCTACTTGCCGATACTGCAAGAAAATAGGACACAGAAAAGAGATGTATTGCTAAGAAAAACGGGTCGAAAAGACAAGTGAATCATACCCATAATGACGTAGATATTCAGATGAATGGTATTTACAGCGTCAATAGTGTAGGACTACGAGTACCTTCCTATGACGTAACGGTTGAGCTAGACGGCATGCCGGTGACGATGCAGGTGGACTCCGGTGCGGGAGTCTCGCTGGTAAACGAAAGTACGTGGAGGAGGCTACGATTAGCGCAGTCACGAGATGCCGCCACTCTTCGCGCCGCGCCGGCCAACTTACATACCTGGACAGCGACGCCCATATCTGTGCTTGGCCAGACAACTGTGCAAGTAACGTTTAGAGACATTAAGTGTGTTTTGAATGTTATAGTAGCTAGAGGATTAGGACCAAACTTAATTGGTCGTGATTGGTTTTCAGCTCTTAACATAAAGGTATGTATTAATGCTGTCTTAGATTTCCATATGTCAATTTCCAACGAAATGTTAAAAAAACATAATGAAGTTTTTAAACAGGGTCTAGGTACTTACCGATGTGATCCGGCTGTAATACATTTAAAGGTAAATGCTACGCCTAGGTGTCTTAAGGCTCGCCCCGTTCCGTTTGCGATTAAAGACAGGGTTGAGAAGGAAATTGACCGGGTACTTAAACCAGTTTTTTTTTCTCAATGGGCGACACCAGTCGTACCTATCGTTAAAACATTGGGAGACATTCGTCTGTGTAGCGATTATCGCAGTACGGTCAATCAGGCTACTGATTCGGATACTTATCCTATGCCAACCGCTAACGAAGTGTTTGCTATCATTGCTGGTGGAAAATATTTCACCACATTGGATTTAGAACGTGCATATACACAGGTAGTAGTGGACGAGAACACAGCTAAATTGCTGACTTTGAATACGTGCAAAGGTAAAGGTCACCATGTTGGGGTCGGCTTCCAGTTTTACCGGATGCAGCTGAATACCAGTATTTTACATGGAGCGACTGCCTATCTGACCTCCACAACCCAGTTAGTACCGGCCGGTCGTGTAGCTCTGTCGTTGGGAAATTTGACGTGAACTACGCGACATGCCGCTACAACTCCACAGTACAACATTGAGTGGGTATCGGCGAGGTCTTTGCTGCTGTCAAACCAGTTTGACAGCTGCGAATATAGAGCACACACCAGCGCCTTGTTTTTCTTGTGGACAGGCAAGCGAGGTTGATGCGTGGTCTAATAAGTTGGCCGCTCACCCCCGGAGTGAATGCAGTGCGAGAGTTGGCAAACTGCCTTTTAGTTAAGTAATGAGGCTTAGCTGCTTTGTAGCTAAGCATAATTTTTTTTTTTCTTGACAATACTTTTTTTTTTTTGCTTTGGATTGGTTCGAGAAATCAAGAACGGGACAATGTCGGTGGGAAAAGTGACCGAATTCGATGTCGCGAACGGGGCGTCGGGGCGTCTTCCTACGTTGATCAATTGGAAATGTATTTCCTAGTGAATAAAATCAGTGTGGGACTAAAATTACCAACATTAATTTCGGTAATGGGTAATGAAGCATACGAACTGTTGGTCAATCTCGCTAGCCCAAAGAAACCGTCGGAATTGACGTATGTAGGTGCGGTCGACATGTTACGTAACCATCTGGAAACGACACAGTCTGCCCTCGCTGAACGATATCGGTTTCGGCAACGCAGACAGGTTAGCGGGGAAAATATTGCTAATTACGTCGCAGAGCTCAAGAAGTTGGCTCGAAATTGTAAGTTCCAAGAGAATCTAAAACCTCCGCGACCAATTCGACTGCGGGATAAAAGTGACATCATCCAACAGAGGTTGTTCGCAGAGGATGATTGGTTGACCTACGCAGAGGCGGTGAAGTTAGCATCATCGTGGAGGCTCGTGGGAGCGACGTGACAGCGGACGCTGGGCAAGCGCCGGGGGCGAGCGCACGGCAGCTGAGGCGGCGGAGGCGCCAGGGGGCGCGGGCCGCGGGCAACCCGGCGCGCACCCGTAGGGCCGCGGGCAGCGACCGGCTCGGCGCGCGGCGGCAGGCCGGGCGGGCCTGACCGTGGAGAACGACATTGCGCAGCTTGCGGAGCTACAAACCATGAATACAACGAATGTCGGTTCCGGGACTATGAGTGCAGTCGGTGCGGACGAATTGGGTATCTGCGTCGCGTATGTTGGAATAATGTGTCAGAAAATAACAATACGAGACGCGGACGCGGCCATCCGGAGAGCTCGGGGCGAGGTTTCCACTACGGCGGAGTTGGGGAAGATGACCAACCACAGGAGGAAGCACGGCAGCTGCAGGAGGATTTTCATCAGTTATGTCTGAATAACTACCTATAAGGCGGTGAGTTTGCCGATTCAAATAGACAATCGCACCATTTCTATGGAAGTAGATACAGGCACCGCTGTATCGTGTATTAGTAAAGAAACTTACGATATGTATTTCAAACATATTAGAATTGAGAAAAGTGATATTGTGTTAAACTTTTACGATGGATCAAAAATTACACCCATAGGTATAATAACGCCCAAAGTAGGGTATTGTGGCCGTACTAAGGAGTTGGAACTGTTTGTTATAAATGGAGGTACGACCGCATTATTAGGAAGGCAGTGGCTCGCGGAACTTAATATAACTATACCAAACTTCACTAATTGTCATATAGTAGGCAGTGAAATTGATAAAATGTCGAGTGAAATAAATGTCTAATTAACAGGTATAAGGAATTATTCAGCGGAGTTTTGGGCCGTTACACGGGCGGCAGGGCAACACTTCGCTTGCGGGAGGGGGCAACGCCGGTGTTCCACCACGCGCGGCCCGTGCTGCTCGCGCTGCGCGAGCGCATCGACACCGAGCTCGATGCGATGCTGCGCGACGGCGTCATCGAGCCCGTCGACTGCTCCGACTGGGCCTCCCCGCTGGTACCGGTAAACAAAGCTGACGGCTCTCTGAGAATTTATGCAGACTTTAAAGCAACGGTGAACCCGGCCCTAGTAATTGATCGCTATCCGTTACCTAGAATAGATGACCTTATGGTTAACCTTAGTGGCGCTCGTTATTTCTCTAAAATTGACCTCTCTCAGGCGTATAATCAAATAGAGCTGGATAATACAAAAGAAATTACAGTAATTAATACACACAGGGGCTTATATAGGTATAATAGATTAGTATATGGGCGATCGTCAAGCCCGGGAATATTCCATAGAATAATGTGTAATTTATTAAAAAACATCCCGAATGTGGAGTTGTTCCTTGATGACGTGATTATAGGGGGGAGAAATAGAAGTGAACATATTACTGCTTTAGAGACTGTTTTCAAAAGGCTTTATGAACATGGCTTAAAATTAAAAAGCAACAAATGCGTATTTTTCTTAAATGAGGTGCGTTACTTAGGATATATTATTAGTAAAGACGGGATAGAAACAGACCCCTCGAAAAATTGAAGCTATAAAGAAAATACCAAGCCCGAACAATGTTACGGAACTTTGATCTTTTTTAGGTATAATAAACTTTTACGGTAAATTTGTTAAATTAATTTGCTCAAAATTAGTAATATTGTATCCCACCAAAAACATTCTGTAAAAAACTAGCCAAGTCTCGATGGAGCTGCTTGTTTATCTCTAAAAAGTAATGAAATCTAGACAAAGTCGTGCCAAGTCTAAGGTTCCTTACTGCGATTTCTTTATTATTATAGTTAATGTTGTGTGACTTGGCCGTTGAAGGGTACACGAGGGTACAAAACCAGGTGCTCCATGACACCATTGCACCAATCTGTCGCCAGAACCGCTACCCATTGACGATGGAAAATTGCCACTTGAAAAACGTTGATTCAATAACCAGTCAGTCGCGTTTTAAAATACAGTCAGCGCTATCTAGCGACGTGTGCGGGTATCACCACCATTCTTAGTCCAATGCATTATATTTTGACCAAATTTTGAGCGAAATTAATATTATAGTGTAATTTGTTTATTTAATTTGTGTAATGTTCGAGTAGAATAAAGTTAATCGTTCGACTATTTCTTCTTGTAAACTTGTAAGTATAAGTATAAAAGCCAGTCTAGTCTTATCCAGAGTTTTCCTTTAATTTTATTTATATGCGTATTAAAAGCTGAACGGGAGGCATTCGCCCAGCAGTGGGACGCTATAGGCTAGATTAAATTAGATTAGAAGATGTGTCCCACTACGCTGGATTTTTGCAATGACAGTCGATTTTTTTATGTACCAATAGTAGAAGGGGGCATTACCATATCTCTAATACAGCTGAGACCAGCTGAGGGTTCTTCATCAGATACTTCAGACCTTCGATTTTTGACATCAAATGAAGCGGCCCACCAAGTTGAATATTTTTTGTAAAGGCGGTATGTCGATCTCTAATAGTTTGGTTGGGCTCTTGTGTTTTCTAATCAGGGTCACCAGGTACTCCAGATCTTCGATTATCCTAGTTTTATAGTTTTCCCTTTATGTGGCCATTAAACCGTAACTCTGTACCAAATTTCAGCTCTTTGAGTTTATGGGAAGTACTAGTTCTATTCTGATGATCATGAGTGAGTGAGTGAGTGAGTGTCATAAATGCGAAACTTTGCTTTTGCTTAATTTCGGAACTAAATGACCTACAGACTTGAAATTTTGGATTTTAAGTATGTGATTATAGCTTACTGGATAACGAAAATTTCTGCGTTCTGGTCTTATCCAAAGGTTCTCAAATAGGGGCCTGAAAATGCGGCGAAATGGTTCCAGTAAAGGATGGTACGGCAGTGTCTGCTTCGCGCTCGACTTGGCGGGGGCACTGCCGTGCCCCCCGATAATCTGTTAAAAAAGGGACAAAAATGGTATTGGTCATCTCAATGTGAGGAAGTATTTCTAAAAATAAAGAAAGTACTGTCTAGCACAGAGGTGAAAGCTCATTACGATCCTAAAAAGCCGTTAATAGTCACCTGCGACGCAAGCCCGTACGGAGTAGGTGCGGTGCTAAGCCAGCCGAGCGCGGAGGGGCGCGGGGAGCGGCCCATCGCTTACGCATCACGATCTCTTACCGATGCAGAGAAAAACTATTCACAGGTACATAAGGAAGCACTGGCTATCATATTCGGTGTCAACAAGTTTCATCAATATTTGTATGGTCGTCGGTTTATCCTGAGAACAGACCCCAATACAGGTATACCGACTATGATAGCTAGTCGCATGCAAAGATGGGCGATAATCCTATCTGCATATAGGTTTGAAATAGAATACGTGCGCACGGATGAGAATTGTGCGGACGGATTTTCTCGGCTGCCATTGTGCAATAAAGAGATAAATAAACAATGTACACCAGAACAAACTCACTTACATTTTGTACAGGAAGCTCTTATGTTAGATTATCACGAAATTAAACGAGAAACAATACGCGATCCTTTTTTGTCAAAAATATTTAGTTTTATAATTATAAGGGACGGCTGGCCACATCAGTGCGATATTGCCAATTGAAACCGAAATAGAAATAATGAATTGTACGAAGAGCTTGGGTGTGTTATGTGGGGACATAGGCTTGTGGTTCCTGAGAAGTGTAGGGAAAAAGTATTAACGATGATTCATGAACCCCATATGGGTATTGTTAAGTCCAAAGCGTTGACTCGTAGTTACGTGTGGTGGCCTGGAGTAGATGAAGCGGTCGTATGTTGTATGAAAATCTATATCTATCGTGTTAAGCGGCCAAATAAATTACTTATTAAACTCATATTCTTATCTTATTGTTTTTTGTGTGCATCATTGATTTTGAAAACTAATTATATTTTCTCAAACATGCTTGGAAAATTGAATGTATTTTTAAATAAAAAGATCTGCCTAGGTACTACTTAGTTTTAATCTCCACGCATTATTTGAGAAAAGTACTACTATACAAGCCTCGGCCACAACTAGGCATTGATGGACTTACGTATTACACGTTTTTTACACGTTCGTCCATCAATGCCTCTGTTGCTGGCCGCTGCAGTAATGTACTATAACGGTCTACAACTTGATCTTATAATTTTTATTCGCCTTTCTAACTCCAACTGAGGCTTTTGTTATGTTTTTATTATTAAGAAACCGTAGCAGCCGTATATTTTTTATCTTGTCTCTTTCACGTGTCTCGTGACACATTTTGCTGGAAATTACTCTTTTTTACGAGCACAGCCTGTTTGTGCTTGTGTACTTTACCTTATTGTTTCTTATGGAACGCCTAATAGTTTTTTCTAAGTACCTACACTACAGTTCTTTTATGTGTATTTTTTCTAAAAGGCGTTTTTTTTTACTAGCTGGGTATATTTTAAATAAACGGATGTGACACGTGAAACAAACTATTCATATCTAAAATTAAAATCTGCCCCCGTATGTTACAACAAAATACGAAGGTAAACTTGTTTACGTAGCATGGATACATAGATGTTAGTATTAAACTACAAAGCCTTTCACCTGTTTTGAACTACTATACATACGTACGGCAGCTGCTTTTCATTTTGGTACAGTAGTGTCGATTTAAATTGAATCTAAGCCCGTAGAATAATATATTTTTACCAAATACCTAATTACTATTGGAAAAGAGAAACAACTTTATAGTCTTGGGTTCATAGCTGGAGGCACTCCGACACAAACAGGTTCTGAGGGTGGTCTGTGATAGATGATAGACGAGATCAGCGAGCGGATGAAGCGCCCGTTGCCGGTCACGCTTCGAACCAAACCTGGCCGTGTTTGGTAGGTACCCTAAGTTCCAAAATTCGTTTTTCTTGCTCCTGGCTGATTTGCCGTCAGTTGTTTCTTTTATGTTCGATTTTTTTGTACAATCGGTGATTTGATTTTCGGCATTCAGATAGTACTCGTTTGCAAAGCTAAATCATTGTCTGGCTGGCCACACTACGAGAGATCAATCTGGTCCAACAATCCTGGGCCATTAACTAGTAGTTTCACCGTGTCAACGGTTAGTTCGCATGTTGCCTAGTTCTCAAAATGAGGCTTAACATGAAGCACTCAACTTACTACACTCTGTCTACCTATTTTCTTTACAAACTACCTATTTTCTTCTTCAATGGTGAAGAAGGTCGTCCAGCTTCAAGTAGGTACACTTGCTTGTGTGTCATAACAACCAATCTTTCATCAGCACTCACTGTAAAGCGTTGCGCCCACATCAATTAAACATGCCCCGTGTATGTTTACTTACGTGACATTTCGAGCCTAAAAGCCCAAGAAAGTAAATTATCTTCAAGTAATTTTGACGTCACATGTAATTACTGTGCCCACAATTTTAGTAAAATCAACGTTGCCAGCTGAATTTAAATAAATTACAATATTATTGGATCATGTAGTCGCTACCTTGTATGGTACCTTATACCTTTATTGAATTAATAAAGATATGTGCGGTACCTACGCAATATTCTATTTGCGGGTGTAACTACCAAGTAATCTGTTATAGTCCTAAATTATTGTGTATCACGATTAATAGGTCAAAGAGAAAAAAAAAACAGTTAAAAAAAACAATATAGTTTAGACGAATTCACAAATCGTCAACGGAACACACCATAAAAAATAAAGATGATCCACCACAATTTTCACTAATTATTCAACAATTATGGCATCTTTTTAAGCGAAGTACCTACTATAACTTAAAGATGCCATACTTGTACTTATATGTACAAACAAACATCAAACATATCAGAAAGGACAATAATAACAAAACGAAACGGGCGTCAAAATCTCAAATCTTGTATTGCTAGGTATATCCATAATGTGCACTTACAGGTGGTACTTAAATATAAAAATTATAGAAATAATAATTATGGACCCTGTCGGGAAAATCCTTGAATATCTTTAGAAAGACGATGATTGGTCCATACCACGCGTGTTTGATACGCCTCGCGCCGGTTCCATTTTCCATCAATTAATTTACAATTTAGGTACCTACCCCTTTATAACCTATTTTACAGACTAATTTTTCAAATGTATACGTATACGTTTAATAAAGGCATTTTCAAGAAGTAAACAAATTAATAAGTAAATTATAATAAAACACAAGTTACGTAATAATTTTGCGTAAGTAATTGAAGTTTGATGTCGTTTATAATATCTTTTGTAAAATCTGAGAGGTGTTATTAAATCAGAGTGAGTAGGTATGGGACATGGAGTAAGGTTCGGTTTGCACTAAAAGAGGGATAGCAGGGTAGCAGGTCGACCTCAACTCAGAACCAGGAACTCGATACAAACTTTTATCATTAATTTAATGTTTATTGTTTTTTTTTAATAACCGACGAAAACTTTCATATTGTTATCTAGAACTATTTAAGTACCTACTAAAGTTTGTGTTGCAATGTTTCTTCTATGTCTAAGATCGAAACTATAACTCTGGGTATACTATGTGGTAACCAGACTTGTACCAAACTTCACTTTTGTTTTCCTCACTTTATTTGAAATTTTGCCTGGGGCAGTATAAAACAAAGGGTCAAAAGGAATTTTCTTGAAGTTCAACAAAGGCGTTCTGGACTATAATACAGTTTATGAAAAGCTTGATAGGGTACTGTTGCTCTGTGAAAGGAAACGAAATAATATCTACTTAATTTCGAGGTGCTAAATGCTACAAGTAAAGTCAACTGACAGCCTATGTCTATGTATCCGGAAAAGGCTTTGAAACTAATCACCATCAGACAATAAAAGTCTATAGAAAAGTACTTCCTCTTTTTTATCGTGTGGTTAGTGCCTAACCTGGTGTCAGAGTTTTTATGCCGCCCATTGGCCTCTGACATAACATGCCGTCAAGAAATATCTCTCCACACGATGTTTTCCTTCAACGAAGCAAGTGATAATTGTACAATACGCACATGAATGCCAAAATATTGGAGGTGCGTGCGTTGGTTTCGAACTCGAGACCTATGACTTGGTAGTCCGACGGTCATCACTGGAAAATAAATGAAAAAAAAAAAAAAAAAAAAGTTCATACTTAACTATCAACATTTTAATTTGCCTGGATCCAGTACCGCAGTATTAAACCGAAGTAACAAACTTAATTATCTGTTCGTTTGTACGTTAACCAATTCGGAGTGACATTCAAGTAATACTTTAGTTTAAAACCAATAAAGTTATGCAAATCATACCAATCCCAAACAAATTAAATTCATTGACTAATAAAATTATCGTCAAGAAACCATTTTCATTCGCGCCACTTTAAGTTATTCTTCCTGAATAAGGCTGTGGCCCAGCGAACGCAAGTTTGTGAGACTTGTATTTTGTGCTATAGGTTGCTGAGTAGATGTTCGGTTTAAAATAAATTTCACACGACGTCGTTCATCGCCGCGGAGGGCGGAGACGGCCGCGGCATATCGAATTTTGCGGCTTTGCGCCTCGAGGATCTGCGGTGAGCGCGCCTGTCCACACGGATAGTTTCGATCAGTCATGCAGTCCGATCATACTTTCAGTGATCCGCGCTGTAATGCGGTGTCTCGATAATGTGCTAAGCGCAGCGCGCAGACGTTCGCACGATGTTCCGCGTGGAGGAGCGGCGTCGACGCTAGCGCCGCTGCTGGTCCGTATGTTCGGGCGGTGTACGTGCAACTTTTCTTTGTTCACTGCCACGAAACCGTTGCGTTGGTGCGCAGCGGTGACAATCACTTTAGTGTGTAGGCAATTGTCAACACAAGCGACTTACAATAATTGTTATAATATTTCGTCGACGAGGCAAACTTAAGGCTCAGAGAGGAAGCCCTAGTCATCCAGCAGAAGAAATATTATGTAAACACCGATTACGAAATAACACTGAGTTACACACACGTCTAGCGTAGCAACGCTATAGGTACATGACATGCGTTTTTCCTACCCAGGTTATAACAGTGTCAGACCGTATTAAGTAACTTGCTTAGAGCGAGAGTTACGACACTGGAGAGAAGTTGGCGTGAAGATTCAGACACCATTTTCTGTCAGTCCGGATTTGTCCTTAGCTTAGAATATAAGATTGAATAAAATTAAATCAAAGTTTTGATAGACCGTTATTAACTTTGTGAACAGCCTAAATTAAACATAAGTTACTTTAATTGACTGTGATGAAATTTTCGTCACGGCTTTCTAAAACTGTGTCGTTTCTTTGAATTAGTTACAAAACCAGAAAACCTGCCTATCTATTTAAAAAGTCTGACAAAGTCGTGAAAACTTTTATACTAGGATGTACTCATGTGGTTGTAAGTATACAAAACGCCTCATGTCGTCTATGTAAGTAAGTAGATTATTTAGCAAGATTCTGAGTAACTACCTATTTGTAAGTTTATGTTATAATTTGAGAGTTCCATATTTAGAAGTAAGATATATTGGTTTCTAAAAATAAATCGGATTATTGAAGTATCTATGTATTGTTGATAAGGATTTCGCTGATAGCATTTGAGATTTTAGAGTTTGATAATTATTTATTGTTAAATTGATAAATTATAAATAATTATCAAACTCACAATAATTGTTTATGTTGTTACTGATAACGACAGCTGATACATTTTTCAAGTTACTAATCTGATGTATCCCCATTATAAAATATGTATGTTATAACATGTGCCCGTGATTCCGACTTTATCCATTTCAATATTGACAAGTATATTGATTATTATTAGGCATAATTTTTTTATACGTATATAGATTTTATTTATTTTTATATCAAAGTATTAGATAATCATATAAACTAAGCCCCACAAGACCGTATAATATATATCATCATATGCCAAACTAAGTTGGGGTTGGCTTTCAGTCTTATCGTTTGTAACTGCTACCAGTATTTTACATCGAAGACTTTTGTTCTACGAGTTCTGGAAATTCGCAAAGAAAAAAACTTGAACTTTGTGTTAAAATAAAATAAAAAAGTTCCGAAAGTCATTGAACAAAAGTTCTTCGGTTTCATGATCTGAGACAAACACGAGAAGTCTTTCGTTTTTAATGTTACACCATATATACTTAATTAAATAGATGGGTAATGTTTCACTGATCATAATCATGAACCAACCATTGACCATATGATTTCTGGAACCAAGAGTGGAAATGAGTTCTCTTTCAAGAATATAGCATCTATCTAGCAGCAATTCGTTCCCTACGAAAATATGTACCTAAGCCAAAATATAACGTTTGCCACATTTTACGTAAGGCCGTAAATGAAGCAGAAAAACTCAATCGAATGTCAATCACTTAGATAAATGCTAAGGTTGCGATCCACTCTTATATCACGTAGGACGATGATTCTTACGCATAGTGACAGGAGGGGAAACATTCATTGTCATTGTCACATGTAGGTCAGTTCGTTTTCGTAGACAGAGTACAAAAACGTGCTGATTGTTCGCTGTTACTTGTACTAGCTGTCTAGTAGATGTAATGCCCGCTGATCCGGGTCGTGTTAACTCCCTTAGAAGAAAATCCAAAACCACTTGCCTCAATTCAGGAATTGCATCCAGAAAGATCGCTATTCTTCTTAGCGTACGGCTACAAGAGATTCTACGGTTTCCTCACGATGATTCTCTTGCCGTCCTGAGAGCAGTCGTGATGAAAAATATAATATAGAAATCACATAAACTGCAAATCGTAATTCGGGGTCACTGGGTCTGCACTGGTACCTGCTTCTATATGTTTTAACGAAAACGTCTTTCTACTCTTAGTTCCAGAAATCATAAGTGTAAATCCAGTAGTGTAGCCACCGATGTCATCAATTTTTAACTTCTCTTTTATGTAGACGAGGTGCCTTACGGTTATCAGAGACTTACGATAAGACTTCGGCTATGTTAGGTTATGGTATACATGCGATAAGAGGTGTTGATGATTGACGAAATCGACTAAAGATAATGACGTAGGTATATTATGCGTCATTATCTAAAGATAATTATATTGTTAACAAACTCATAACTTTTAATGTCGATTTCACTGGTTGCTAAGTTTTTCTCAAAAAAATAATAAGCTGAATCGACATCAAAAATAGAAGAAGTAGTTGTTCCAACTTAGTTAAAAAGACAGAGCGCGCGTCGTCGCGCCTACCGCGCCTATGCTAGCTGCGGCAAGCGCGAAATGCCGTATTTTTGCAACGTTTAACACCGAAAGGCTCCTGTCTGCAGATTGGCCGCTCGCATTTCGCGCCTGCCGCACCTTAGCATATAGACTCGGTATGCGCGCCGCGCGCGGTACTTTCAACTAAGTTGGACTAAACGTTTGGAATAAACGATAATTTTATGCCACTTATGTTGGAATGTAATATCGGTCACCGCGGCTGGTACGTACATGGCGTAACCTGGCGGTCCAATTTACACACACTCTTCGAGGCTAAAATGCGTTGAACTGGCTTCCAAGTGATGATTGGTTTCTGATTTATCGGCGTAGACATGCGACTTTACATATCCCTAGGGAAAATAATCTAATGACGAGAAATCACACGAACGCGGATAACAGATCAATTTCGGTTGTCGTATCGTTCGTGGAAGATTAAACAATTATGATGGACAGAACGTTACAGTCAAACGGTGAGCGGAACAGAGATATGATTATCTTTTCAATTTTGGTGCATCATTTTAAGACACGATTGATATGTGGTATCAACAAGATAGCCTCATGCCAATCAAGGCAAGATACGATTAATTTACTCAAAGAAACCAGTCACGGTGGTTTGAATTGAAAAAAGGCAGTGCCACACAAAGCGCTGCGAAAAGCTTAATAATAAAACACACACAGATAAATTAAAAATCGAAACATACAAAATAAAAAAAGCCAAAAAGTCCCTAAAACTACATTGCTACTACAGTTGAACAACCAAGCCCGTCTAACTAGTGGAACTACGTGAAGATCTCCACCGCACACTACCATTGCTGGTCCGTAATGTCTCTCCACCGAAGCTTAACTACACCGAACTACACTAACGTGATGATAACGTGATGTTGATCATCAGCCCCAGCCCCCAATCCTTTCACAGTTTAATATCTATGGATGTTACTTGGTTTTGATTCTATACGAGGAAAAGCAACAGTTAATATAAATTGTTGATTTAATCTTTTACTCTGGACTCTTAATGTGCACGCCTTTCTACATCATCGTTCTCACATATATGTATAATCTCAACATGAATGATGTAACCAAGATTTTGTAACAGTATTTTGATTGAAAAGAGTGTCCATGGAGTTTCTTGCCAATGGGCATGAAGCTGATGCTTGTGACACATTCCAAAGCGTAACAGATCTCTATGGAGAAGCATTCTTCTCCATAGAGATCTGTTACGCTTTGGAATGTGCCACTACAGTACTTTCTCAAGTTATTATGCCTTTTGACCGTAGATTCGTTTTTTTTTCTCTTGACTTATCAATGGTATAATTGAAGTAAATTATTTGAGTTTGAGTCAACCTGAAGTACCTGCGACCTATGACTGAATAAAATGGCGCACCCGTATCTTATCGAAATAATCTGTTAAGCGGGGTCTTATCGAGGAAACATGATTAACGGAATGTAAACGCTTGACGAAAACAGAAAGATGGCTTGGACAAGTAAAGTTGAGAGCAGTGGTGATGAAATAAATTACACAAACTAATGCCGCCTGCCTGGGTTTGAACCCACGACTTACTGTTGTACCACTGGGCCACCGCTGCTCTCTAATACGAGTAATAAGACTTTGTTACGGTTAGCCATATTGACTGACGTCTGATCGAAGCCCAAATACCACAGCGAATGGAGGTTCAAGCCGCCACTGTGACCACGGTACTTGGTGAGTTGTGTTGTTTGGAGTCGCAGGCCGCAGCTGGCCGCCATCGCAGGCCGCGTCCATCCGCATCCATCGTGTTGAGATGTTTGCCCACGTGACCCGCCCAATCTCATTTGAGCCTGGCAGCTTTTTTGCCCACGTCTGCAATTCCGGTTTTTGAGCGCAGCGTAGTGTTTCGTATTTTATCTGCTCTCTGTACACCCAGAATGCTGCGCTCCATTGCTCTTTGTACAATAAAATATAATATCACAAATAAAAAGCAAAAAATACATTAAAATTACATTTATTCTTCTGTTTTTATACATGAAACCTTTAATCAACTCTTCTTTGTCTTTACAAAATGACCTTAACATTTTAGCTAATTATTTAATTTTGATTCTAACAATCAGATAGCTATGTACAATCACTTAATTAAAATATACATAACCAAGAAATTTCTATGGAACAAGCTTACAACACTGCTTTTATTATGAAATAACACAATTTTACATTTATTTTTAAAAAACGTCCTACCTAAAAATTAAAAATCTATTTTATTTAAAATCACATTCAGTAGGTACTAAGTTAAAACGAATAGGTTAGAACAACCTAGGGGGTTGCTCTTTATTGAAAGGTAAGTAGGTAGCAGCTACCTAATTAAAAAAGGTTAGATATACCTCGGTCTAGGTGCGTATCAAAGCTTGTCACGGTTCTTATAGTTTTGTCCCTACGCAATTTTAGTTCATCCAGGCATATACATATCTTTTTAGAAGTCTATCACTACCCTAAAATTCTATTCAAATATTAAAATAACTTTAACATGACTTGTTATAATTATGCATGCGTGTGCGCAAGGTTTTACGTGCTGTGTGAGCCTGTGTTTGGATATTTCGCCTAATATCCTGCATTTTTTTGTTGTTGTTAGATTTCATCAGATTTAGCTCATACAATACTGGCCAGCCATGGGCGCCGGTAACAGGGTACAAGGACACACTTTCAAAATACGTAGAAAAGATTAAGATTCAGACAAATCTATCCTAGGCGAAAAGTATAAATTTTCGAGCTCGCTTCGCTCGCACTCCTATTCCTCTTTTCTGTTTGTATGAGTAAAAACAACCTAATTTATCCGAGCATATCCTAAAATATTCGAGTTCGCTTCGCTCGCTCAGACATCTTATGTCCTATGCGTGCATAAGCTATTCTTTATAGATAGGCAGAATATACGAATACGAGCAAAGAACAAAAGAAAACCTACCACATTCGAGGTGGGTGCAAAAAATTCCAAGTTCGCCACTCTCGCTCTTGAATAAGTTGGTACTATTTTTTTTCGATTGATAGGCTTTTCTGTATAAATCGACAGTTACTCCTTATTTCGAATAAGAATGTCAAACGAAAATCTGACACATCCGAGGTGGAGTGCAACAAAAATCAAGCTGTTTTCATTGAACTGAAGATGCATCCCCCTGGAAATAATCCTGCCGCCGCCCATGTGGCCAGCTATTTATATAAAATATATAGTTATAGAAATGTGGCTGCAATTTTGAAAAAAAGTGACAACCTTCAGGCAGGGTGGGCTCCATAAAACAATATTCAAACCCCTTTCAACAAATATTCTAGATTCCTAACCCTCGAAATAAATAAATTAAAAAAAACTATTTCTAGAAGAATAGCGCACTTTCTCTATTAAAAATAATATAATATGAGATTACAAGCGTGGTGGATAAAATAACAGTCCGTATATGGCAGTGAGCAGTGGCGCCGCGATAGGGGGCGGTGGCGCCGCGCAGTAGGCCCGGGGTTGTTGGTTGCAGGCGGCGATGTCCTGCGCAAGCACCCAGGCCATGCGCCTGAGCAACGTGCTCGCCGCTATCGAGCACGAGCGGCCCGCGTTCGCCACGCATTGGATGAAGTCGTCGCGTGAGCTGGAAATACAGAACACAGTTTAACATTTCATAAAGATTTCGGTTGGAGATTGTTGTGGTTAATTTGTTACAGGGTTGATTGCAAAATGGAACTCCAAGATGTATCGGTATGGAAGGGTTTATTTATTCAATCATTTGAAATACCATTGGCATTCGATAGCCCCAAGAAAAACTCAGTGACCCGATCTACCCATATTGCCTCGAGCCAATCACGTTTTCCCAACATTTGGCGCATTTAGTTTGGCGCGGTCGTCCGAATAGAAACGAGACGAATGACGTCCAGCTCGATCTAATTCTGCGTCGTTAAGTATGACCACTACCTTAAAAGTGTTAATGTCATAAAGAAAAATTACTCTAAAACAATTCCATTGTTGTCTATTTTTAAAGAAGCCATTAGAGCCCTAGTTTGAAAAGGACTTGGACGCCTAAAAATAAGCCATTGCACCTACCACTTTGGTCAAAGTCCTTTTATGAGTTGTCTGTCGGTTTTAATTTTTTTATTAATCTGCTCTGTCCCACTCCTGGGCAAAGGCCTTCCTCTTCTCGGTTTCCATACGAATAAATAATTATTATAGTAATTTGTACGGCCAGCCGGTATCCCACAAGCCTAACAACTGCTGTTACTTTAGGTACGTTGTATCATTATTCTTATTTTCTGTACTAATTGGATAGCGGAGAGCAAATGGCGGGCGGTCGGCGTTAATAACCGAGTTAAACCCATCTGGCTAGACGAGGGGTCAATCTTAACATATCTACGTTAATGGAATTAACATTTGTGAATCTATACCATGGAAGTCCAAGGCAACGCTGGATGGATTGTGTAAGGAATAATATGAAGGAAAAAGGAGTAAATGATAGCGTGACGGTTGACAGGGGAGAATGAAAGAAAAAAACGTGTTGCGCCAACCACAAGTAACATAGGACGATGATGATGAACAGGGTTCATTTGTACATGAAAATTACTAACTGATTATGAATAACCGTTTTTTCGTAGATCGGTACTACATCTGCCTAGCCTTTTCCTAGGTGGGAAAAAGCTAGGTTCAACTTGGTCTAACCAGATAGGGGCCGGGGCGATATTATCGTCCTTGCCACGTTTTTCTATACACTTTCTTTTGAGCCATCTCCACGAGCGAGGGAATCGCGGCGACATTTTCGTATAGAAATACGTTGAATCGCCGCGATTCGCTCGCTCGTGGAGGCGGCCTAAAAGTGAGTGTATAGAAAGCTCCATAGACATTCACTGTATGTAAAATACTGGTATTCGTAGCTGAATACCAGCATTTTAGCAGCAGAATTCTACTGCCTATCTGAACTCTGCAACCCTAGCTGTGTAAGGCTACTGGGTAAGTGGGTAATACTACGCGATTCTATCAGCTGTATAAGTCTAAAATGCAACTTCTTACGTCCTTTTTACTACCTCTTAATCTAATAGCAAAACTAAACGCATCGTCCTCGTTTTAATAGCATTTAGCTTCAAAGACCAAAACTGTTAATATGTATACGGAAAATTATTACACGATTCAGAGAAAAACTCTTCGTACATGATACGTAAAACAAAGGTAACTGGATATGACAGCTTGGGAATAAATTATGGAAAGCAGAAACAAGATTTCAATATTATTTTACAGCAAAGGAAACGAGAAAGTAATATGACATAAATAAATAATGGAAGTGACAAACGAAACAATTGCTTGATATTTTATTTTTGTTTTAGTTTATTGTGACTGTGTTGTATACCAACCGATTGTTCTAGATTTCTATGTTTAAAGTTATCAAGTGTTTACTTAAAATAACACTGTTAGTCGGGTGGCATTGAGCTTACTGTTAAAAACATCCTTTGAGTGTAATTTTTCGGCAATTCTGTTAGAAATAACAGGTAATAAATTAGTTACACATAATTATGATACATAACAGGGTATTCTGGGTAAGCAAAATAAAGAAAGATTCACAATAGTACCGTCATATCTGTGACACATTCCCATGTGTTATTGAAATCGCAACAATAAGCTCGAACAATAAAGAATTTCAGTGAGAAACGTTAACGTCTTTATTACAAAAGTCTTATCGTTTGACGAAATGAGATATAACACAATAGGCAAGAAGGACGTATAATTATGAGTAGACATATAATTCTATATTGTACGAGTTTGTTATACACAGTAGTAGTACACAAACAAAGCCTCTCAAGAACGATGTAACAAAACAATATTAACTATTATCATTGATCACATTTGATGAGTTTTAAAGGAGAATGTGATATGCTGAGTATCTGGTTCTTTGGCAAGCGTACAGTAAAAATATTGGAAGTAATTACCAACACAGTTCGGCGTTTCTGTTAAAATACGTGAGCTGCTGAGCGCGTTCCGTGTTCTCCCGTACGGCGACCTGCAACTGATCGACACAGTTGCTCCAGTCGGGGGACACGCGGCCCCAACACGTCGGCTCCTTCAAGAATTCTGAACAAGAACAGCGTATCGTCAGGAATGGGGAAAATGTTAGACCTAAACCTTCACAAAAATAAGCACAGAAAACCCTAAAAAAGTTTGCATAATATATCAAGTTTTCCATACGCGAATGATACTTCTCGAATTCGAAAAAAATTGGTTTCCATTTTACTGATATTCATAGTTTATTAACTCACATAACAATGTTATTTGACATACATTTTTTTAATCATAAGATTTGACGTAACTGATGGCCTACGCCCTCCAAAAATAATGATCGATCAGTTTTCAATCCAATAGTAACTGGAAAGTTTTATTTATTTTCAACGAGCGACTTTTCGACGCCAATAGAGCTGCTGGATGATGGATCGAGTAGAACGTGTAAACTTTAGTTGAAACAAACATTCAGGGGATATCGATACAAATGAACGAGCGCATTCCACCCCTATTTCGTTTGTAATTTTAATATTACACTTGCAGGCGGCTAGCCAATTTTTTTAATTAAAATAAAGTGCTTCCAACAATATCGGTAATCCCTTTTGATTGTGGATTCGCACTTTATCTTTTTTATTAAACTTTAAGCCCATAGTAATAAGATACTTGCTACTGGGTTTGTTTGCGTATTCTTACTTATTATATTTTCCTGTTTAGCCTTTGTAATGTCTAAGATTTATTTTTTGTAGATATTTGAAAGCTTATTGTTTTCTTATAGTAAAATATGTACTTATACATTTTGACACATTATTTTTAATTATTTCTCCCCTCTCTCTCACTCACCGTCTGAGTGACAATACTAACTACAAAAAATGCAGACGTGAAAATACTATATTCTTCTTTAATGTTACCTACACAAGATCTGATATTGTGTATCATAAAGTACTAACCTCTCCTTAGAGCCGTATCATTAGTGCACAAGAACCGCATGAGTGCGCGGGCGCCGCCGATCTGTTGCTGCAGAAGCTTCTGTCCATCGGTGGGCAGGCACCGCTTGATCCACGCGTCCATGCACATCATGCCCGTTTGATAAGCCCTTCAGAAATAACGTTCTATTAGAAATTATACTTACAAATCAGCATCGCGTACTCAATTTCTAAGAACTCGTGTCAGAAACACAGAAGTTATTAGTTTGTTTTGCCTAAAAAGCCTAGTTCAACTTTGTTATAGAAATTGTTCCCAAAATTAGAAACTCACTTGCGTCATCTGCACACAAATAGTAGCACGCAGATAATTATATTTATGAGAAAACAATAAGTAGGTAACATCAACATAAAATACGTCAGAAACAAGAAAAGAAAACACAAAATAACGAAACTTGGGCGTTTATTGCCAAGTGAGGGTTAGACATAATTGGCTAACTTTTAAGTCACAATTCGCAACGGGTGCTTTGTATTGGGTAAATAATACGGTTTCGCAACTTTTGACTAAGTGACACATGCCCGTAAGTAGGAGCTTGAAAACTTCTGTTTTGAGCACGATAACGTGTTCCGTTAACGTAGGTTTAATTATGTTATTAACATTTACAACTTTGTAAGTTCGTTCCTTGAAGTTAAATGAAATGTACGGTAGCGTTCATTGAACGTTAACATATCTTTAGGAGTTTACTGTTGTATTTCATTTATAGAACCATTCATTTTGTTTTTTTTTATGTTGTCACTTATTTTTGTGAATGGCTGGTAACCAGTAATTGGCGACTGTGTTCGTCCAAAAGTTTAAAAACCTTTAGTTAAAATATGTTGAAAAGATAAACGTTAACGTAAGATACGTTAACGTTTATCTTTTCAACGGTCGGGTCAGTAACAAGGAAAAAAGTGCCGTTGAAATAAAAACTCTCGATTTATAGAAAAGAGTATAATGTTTCCTATTATTAATCGTAGTCCTCAAGTTTCAAGAGAACCGGGAGGTTTATTGTCAATTAGGGCAGTAAATAGTTCCGCGTAATCCCAAAGGTACCACTCACAGAACATTAGAGGGTCTAAAAGGCTTAAAGTCAACAAAATATCTCGTAACTTATGAGGTACGTGTAGTTTGTTGAAAGATCGATAGCAAATATAGACAATGGTGTCGATTCTGTTGTGCAAAAACTAAACTTAATTTAGGCTATTGCTATCTTTTACTAAAAGGCAATGCGAAAAAAGGACGGCTATAACTATGAACTAAGTTAGAGATGTCAAACTAGTTTATGCCTTGCGCTTCACCGTGTTTTTAGGCGACATGTTTTTACGTGCACCCTTCATTTGTATAGAAATATTAGTTCCAACTAAATTTGACAGCTCTAAATTACATCCGTCTCTTTCTCGTTTTATTAGAGAGAAAAAGATAGCAATAGCCTAAATTAAGTTTAGTTTGTGCACAACAGAATCGACACCAATGTATTTCTTTCTAGTATGGATTTGTTATATATGGGTGAAGATGCCTGAAAGTTGACAACCTAGTATAACCAAGGGTATTGTTGTACCTAATACCCAGTAATAGGGTTGAGGAAGTTAGATGCATGATGGTATTCGCATCGGTTAAAACTGGAACATGAACCTGAACGGTCCGGATCTACTTGAAGAAATGGTTCCATGTTGAATTATACACCTGGCCGGTGTTGGTATATTAGCAAAACCAAAGAGAATTGTGTTACAATTTTGGTGGACAGTAAAGTCTACTTCAAATGAAGAAAGTACCTAAAGCGAAGATTTTGTGACGCACGTTAAGACCATATTTCCCGACATACGCACAAATCGAAATTGCTTACACATTCTTGACCTGCAGAGTATAAGTCAGACATAGTAAGCAGTGACAGCTTGTTCGTTGATCCGTAATAGACCTGCCTACGAGCACTCGAGGCGGATTAATCCAACCGCTGAGGTCTAACGTCTAGCCATTAGGAACATAACACGACATTACCCCGACCACGACGACCGACGGCACGTACGCGAGTGGCGGAGATTGGCCCTGCCATGTCGTAGATATGTGCGTGGTCAAATAGTTTTAGTTTTATACGATTGCTCAAATTAGTTCTGGGAGCACGGGAGTGCCCCCGCCAAGATGAGCCAAGCGAAGCGCAAGGGCACTACCTACCTTTTCTCGAAGCGCTTCGTCGTTTTGACCCCTTATAACTTGGGTTTGGATTATACCAGATAAACAAAATTCTCGGGATATGTTGTTAATAGCGGACTTTTTAAAAATATAAAGTTTCAATTGCATAGCTCTTATACTTTAGATTTTATTAATATCTAAAAAATCCTGATTTCATCACTGACTCACTGATTGATCATCAAAATTCTTAGGGTATTTTCTTATGTCCTAGAAAGCTGAAATTTGGTATGTAAGCTATTATTAGTACACAAACAATAAAAAAAAACTTGTAACTTTTATCCCCCAACCTCTTAAACTAGGGGATGGAAGTTTGTATGATACTTCCGTAATTTTGACGCTAGAGTTCTGAAAATTGATGAGCTAGAGGTCTTGAAATTGATGAGCTAGAGGTCTGTAACTAGATTTAAGGACTCCTGGCACCTCTGATGTGCAAGAAATACACCACAAAAAAAATGTCATGAGCAACTTACAAAAATAAATGAAATCCCACCAATTACAGTTCTTGTAGTAACGAAACGGCCAAGCCACATATTTTGACTAAGGTGTAGAGTTTGTGAAATTAGACCTTGTAGAATTGGCTCTACATGAGATCTGAAAACTTTTTGACAGTGCGAGTCATGTGGTCTCGTCTTGGCAACATTTTACATGAAAATGTTTTTAGTGGGATTATGGTTTTCAGTGTACGATTATAGCTAAAATAAGCTATTTCAATTACCGAGAGATTTTAAACTGGTAGCTTTAATTCCCCAGTAATCTATTCCAATCCTAGCATTATAATTATTTAATCGACATTTACATTTTGATTGTTCATTAACGGTTAGTCGATAAATCATTCAAATGGAAAACTTGAACAACTTTGGTTTATTTCACGGTTGAAATATTACATAATCATTCAGCGCTACCTTCTCGCAAATCTCACATTTCGTTTCATATTCTGCGAAGGGTTTCACTGAATAAAAGCGTTTTTTATTAATTTTGATGTGGGTTACGAGAACCTGTAAGTAATAACTACATTACCGCAGGACGTTTACCGAAAAGTCTGAGTGAAACCTTTTACTCAAATGTGAAAATTCATGTTTTTTTTAAAATTTCGAGTCCATAGTCAATGTGGCGAACTTAAAATCAATCAACGGCGCCATTTTAACAATCCAACGAAGAGATAAAGAAGTAATTGACTCCAATTGCAATCATTTTAATGTGTGCTTAGGGTTTTTTATATTATATATTTCAATGGTGCTCAGTCATTGTTCGTCTATGCAAGTGTGTCTTTTGTTTAAAAACATTGCCTCGAAGTATCATCTATCATTTACCTGGCTGGTTACTACTCTGTTCTGCTGACAATGAATACCTTCTTAACTGGCTCGGTTACTAAAAGTGGTTGTTTCACTCACTGGCAGTGCGCATCCAGCTCATGTTTGTTCCTGGGCAGGCCGACAGGAGTGCGAGGGATCAGGTCCGTGCACATATTGAGATCTGCAGCATCGCAGTTCTCTGTCTCGCCTAGCTGTGCCCCTCCACCACCTGCAACAATGATAGTCATGCTTCATCATCATACATCACGAGGCTTACAAGAGGTTTCCACTAGGAAATTACCTCTTCTAAGAATTCCTGCAACTACATTGTTGGCAATCATTGGGATTGCCGCAATATTCGCTAAGTCGTTACTGGACCTAAGAACGCTGTGTATATCAATGAACATACCAATAAATAAACGATGTTATTAATGTAAAGGAGAATTTTGTTTTATTTGTTGTAAAGTGTATCTAGAATTGTGTACTGAATTCATGGTTACTTTTAACACATTGATATTCCTACACTCGTTTTTTCTTAAAATGCTAGTAAATAAAACTACTTATATAGGTACCAACACAAAAAAGTGATCGGGAAGTGTGTGGAAATAATCAACAATCAACTGACGACGATTTCAAACACATTGTGTTCGCCCTCTCTATTTGTGCCTACAATTGCTCTATTGTGAAGACGGCCATTGTTATCCTGACGTGTGACGTCATGTCAAACTGTAGCATAAATATTGTACGGACTAAGACATAGGGCTGATCTAACGATGAATTGAACCTCTTTTCAGTCACTAGATGATTACGTAATACCTCTGTTATGGTACTTAACTCTGTTTTATGTTGTCATACCTTGTCTTTTCACCGAAATACAAACAGCTTTGTTTTCAGGAAATAGTACTGTAAAAGTGTACTTTTATTTGATGTTCCAAAAACACTCTAAATGCTCGTTCAAAGCTTAGAACAGTTCTGACAAAGAAGTGAATATCATCATAGTTTGACGAAATGTTGTATCGCAATGTTCCGAATGTGAGTAATATTTTGAACTTTGTAGAGATAAAATTACATGGCACACAAAGGTAAAACCGCACTCTCGTAAAATACCGCTCCCATTTTGACGGTTCAACACAAAAAAATGCACTTTCATTTTCACCTTACAATATGGTAGGTAATTTCCGTAATTTTGTTGAAATCCAACCTGCTTTTGTGCCGCCTCCTGAAGGATTACAGCCAACTCCGTCAAACAGAGAGAATAATTATGTCTCAACAGTGTGAACATTATCGGCAGGCTGATTGCTAAGCTCCCCCCTTTTTGACGCTGCAGCTGTTTTAAGCGTCATGTTCGCAAGCAGACTGGAGAATGGTTGGCAAAAAGAAGATAGCGGCATGTTAAATTGATAATCAGTACCGATTCGTAGATATCCTGACAGTAACAACATAATTGTATTTGATAGCCAATGATTGTCTCTGATAAGAGCAATGGTTTTATCACTGTGACCGCGGAGTGACTGGGGAATGGATGACAAACAAGTAGATAGTTCTTATAATGTACCTACTGCCACTTCGCTCGCTCGGATGTCGTACCTTTTTAAGAACTAAAACGGGCCTATCGACTCTTTTTAAGAACTAAAACGGGCCTATCGACTCTTTTTAAGAACTAAAACGGGCCTATCGACTCTTTTTAAAGAGCAGCTTTGAAAACGAAATAATTATTATATTTATGGGTAATCTGAAGCAGTATTTGTACAAAGTTTTAAGACTCGAGTTTCTAAACCAAAGGAATAATATTATCTTTCATACACATTTCACCCAGACAGAGGACAATATTTGAAAAATTGGTGACAATATCTGTCTCAGGAAATCAAATAAGCAGTCGCTCCATGTAAAATACTGTGGTAGTATTCAGAGCTGCATTTGGTCAGACTGGTATTGAATAATACCTATAGTTGGGAAAATGTCAGTTATGTAGATGACGACCCCTTAAATTTCAACGTTTCCTTTTTAAGGTGTAATTTTGGATTATGATCTTTGTTCTTTTCCAAAAAAAGTATTTGTGCCATGTTTAGAGTTTTTAAACCGAGCGTAAAGATCTTTCAGACAAACTGTAGGTATCCGGGATTTCAGGAATATTAGTTCTATACAAAAATCCTCCTTTTTAACCGACTTCCAAAAAGAGGAGGTTATAAATTGACGACTGATTTTTTTTGTGTGTATGTTCAGCCTTTTTTTCGCCAATTGTGGACCGATTTCGATGATTCTTTTTTTGTTTGGAAAAAAATTACTTCGCGGTGGTCCCGTTTAAATTGTCGTAATTGCTGCAATCGCTTGGATGTTTGTTGTTTTCACAACATCATAACATATCATCACGCCTGTATGCTCTGCGGGTATGCAGATGTGTACAGTACACCCACATTTCGACAGTCAGGTATGTTAGGTTTTATTTTATTGGGGATAAGTCTATTACCATGACATGTTAAGAAATAAATGACTGCCTTGTTGGTCTAGTGGTGGCGACAACTCAGCATGAGGTCCTGGGTTTGATTCCCTGGTCGGGCAAAGTGTTATTGGGTTTTTCCATCAGGAATTTCTCAGTAGCAGCCACGGAGTCTGGATTTGCGCCAGCGCTTGCCCCCTATTACATGGGACTTAAACATAACTGGCGAAATGTGGGTGTAGGTACTATTGGGTACACCTCAGCCCAACTCTTCGGGGATTACAGGCAGGATGTTATGTTATGATAAAATAAATGTATAACTAATATTTGTATAGGATATTACAACTAAAAATGGAAGAATAAAAAACTTTTTTGCAAAAATAAAACCGACTTCAAAAACACAACAAAGTAAAACATAACTTTAGCTTCAGAAGTCGGTGGCAAAGAAACTGAATCAAACACACAAGTCACCGACTTCTGAAGCTAAAGTTATTTTTCACTTTGTTAAGTCGGTTTTATTTTTTGCTAAAAAGTTTTTTATTACCACCGTATTTAGTTAAGGCTACAAACACACTGACAGGTGAAACGAACGTTCGAGAATCTTTGCATCCGGCCGCACTGCGCGCTATTTCGCCTAGCATAGGCGCCACGCCGTTTGCGGAGGTTCTAGCTAGAATGTTCGTTTACTTCGCTACTTGCTAGCCTCTACGCGCTAAGCAAGCCACCTCTCTGTCAGTGCCTTCGTAGCCTTTAGTTTATACGTCTAAAAACCGCTTCTTATGCACTTCTGCAGTATAAAAGGAAGGTTTGTGCTAAATTCCGAGTCCCACTAGTTTCGGCTGTGTGCTGATATGCCAGTCAGTCTGTCTTTTATATCCTAGGGATAAAACGATAAGTAAATATTATCGACATTTATCCTTAGGTACTGATGAGTAGATTTCCTTTTTTATGACAATGTTATTACAGTGTCGTTGATAAACGTTCTATTGTTTGATAAACTTAAAACAAAACCTTATTCGTTGAAAAGGTGAAAATTTATTTTTGTTTTAAACTTTCAAATTCCATCAACCCATATTATCAGTCCTTTTAAGGATGTAGGTAGATGGATGAAAAAAATCCATTAACCAATTAATAATTTTATCGGTTGGATTAAAACCCCCTTGTGCTTAGCTGCCAAGGTTCATTTTAATTGCTTTATTCGTAAACTGTTGATCTAATCTTTTACTCTGGACGCTCTTAGTGTGCACGTCTTTCTACATCGTTCTCACATATATGTATAATCTCAAAATTAAAGATGTAACCAAGATTTTGTAACAATATTTTGTTTTTAAAAGAGTGTCCATGGAGTTTCTTGCCCGTTCTTCTCCATAGAGATCTACGCTAGGGAATGGGCAACTACAGTACTTTCTCAAGTTATTATGCCTTGTGACTGGGACTGTAGCTTTGATTTTCTTTTTTGTATTTTTGACATTCAAAAGTGCCGTAATGGTCTAATTGAAATAAATGCTTTGAGTTTTGAGTTTTGCTATCAAAGAATTAAAAAAAAGGTATTTATCGGTAACAATGCATAGACTTCTCGTAATTTACACATTATTTGTGGGTTTCCGATACCTACTGTCGATTATAGCTGATAAGGCAAAATGATTTCGGTACATTACCAAACTGAAATTTATTTTCGACTTCATTTCATCACAGACGATTTGTTTACCGATAACATTTATACACTATTTAAATAACGATAAAGAGGTAAATCCTGACATCCAAATCTTTTGTAGCTTTGTATGTTAGGACTTACCTCTTAAACACACTGAAACTATTACAACTACTACTACAACAGCCCATAAACGGAGGCGCAAGGTGTTCTGCCTCAGACATTAGTCGCCTTATACGACACCCGTGAGTGTAATGGTCACTGAAACTACTGATTTCAAAAATTCTTCAATGTCCGAAAGCCGAGTGCAGCTAAAGGGTACGTAATTAATTTTCACTAGTTTTAAGTTAACTTGCTGCGCCCTAACAGGGCCATGTGCTCATTAGTTTTAAAGTTTAGCCTGTAAATGGGCAATAAATTAATAAATAAATTATTTTTTGGTCCAAAAAATTCATTTAGCTAGTGTTATTTAAAATGAAATGAAGAGGGTGAAGTTGTCCGTCGCTTTTTGCAATGCACGAGCCATTGACAATAAGAAAGGGATGACTGGATGTCCCGAGTACAGCCTCAACCTGACACGAAGTAAAAGTAATCGGTGTCACAAGCTTGTATGGCTCCATTAGGGAAAACGAAAGAGGTCGGAGTAATCCGTATCTTACGTTTCAAACGTATTTTATGTTTCAAGTTTCCACTGAAAAGTGAATTTCCATTGAATTTTCGGTCTTTATGTATCTACATAAAGACCGAAAATTCAATGGAAATTTTAACATTAGGAACATTTGGATAAGGTTCCAGTGTCTAGGAAATCTTTCAGTCGCTCCATGTAAAATGCTGGTATTCAGCTGCATCTGATTAGACTGGAAGCCGACCAAAACATAAAAAGATACTGATGATTTTTAGAGGAAATCTTTGACGTGCTTGCAATTGCAGCTGTCATAAGATTTTCAACATTTATGTCTACTACTCGGAAAGTTAAAACGGAGCGTGTATCTAACCAGACGAAATCGATTGTAACCAGCCCTCATCCGGCACTAATTATAACTAGCTCTAAATCTGTTCGTAAGTGATGCTTTCGACCAATGGCTGGACGTGACATGTGCCATCCATTACATTTTCGGTCTATTTATTATGAGCTTGTAATTTCCCAGATACTTACGTGGCTTAATTACATCCTTGCCTTATATAAACACATTTATCATTTTAAAGATAATAAAACTTTTTGAAAACGTGACATTGCGTCGAGCTGCTATTTTTGACGATAATGTTGATTTGATTGGTTTTTATAGGTCGGCAAAAATGTAAAATTAAGCCAATTTTCTGTTACTGTGAATGTTCGTTCGTTATTTTGTTTTATATAATAAAATTTTGTCCCAAAAATGGCTTCCGTTGTGATACTGTTATGATAGGTTTAATATGGTAATGGGTATATCAACTAACTGTTTATTGAAACTACTGGACGTAATCACTAAAGCTTGTGTAAGTATTAATTAAAATATTTATTACAATTAACAACTAGTTAAATAAAATAAATACGGTTAAAATAATTCGGCAGACATTTTGTAAATGTTCAGTGAACGCACTCGTATTTGTACAGTTAAGTGAGTGATGCAGTGTGATTTAATTATAGCAGACACAATGTTTATACAGATAACAGTAATTATTGGATTGTCACATCACACATCATCTTAATCAAAAGGCACCATTGCTGAAGACAGGCCGTCCCTATATCTAGATTGCCACAACGAACGGTCCTAAGACCTCTAAAGTAAATGAATTTCCGATCGGAAAATCTTCGCAGTCCTTCTTGACTCTAAAACGAACGATTTCTTAGAACTTTCACAGTTTCTGAGTTTCATACTTATCTATCTCACTGAAGCTCTAAATTGTCAAATCACTGAAATTTCTGTTTGCCTTTGGTTTGGACACTTTTAATGTGTACAACTTGCTAAATCGTTCTGACATAAGGTGCTATAATCTCAAAATGAATGAAGTAAACAATGTTTTTGTAACAACGTTCTGATAGAAAAGTGTCCATGGAGTTTCTTGCCCGTTCTTCTCCGTAGAAATCTATGCTTTGGAATTGGCAACTGCAGTACTTTCACAGTTATTATGACTTGTGACTGTGACGGTAGCTTCATTTTATTGTTGTCTTTGTTTCGACAATTCAAAATTGCCTGTAACTGGCCTACTTGAAATGAATGATTTTGTTTTGATTTGATTTCAATCACTCACATGTGGTTTTCGAAACTTTATCATAAAAGTAAGGGGATACAAGCTTAATAATTTTATTTTATCTAAAACACTCGAAAACAAATTCTTATTAATAAACATTAACAGAATTTATCATGCCTAAACAAACCATCGACTTAGAGATTCGTTGATACGCAGGAGTACGAATAAATGTGACCCATAGGAAATGTAATCCACCCCTGACTGAGCCGTTTATATAATCCGTTTTTATCATCCGCTGTACATACAGCCTACATTTAAGTAAAAACGAGCAAATGCGTATAACGTGCGCTCTGTGTATAATTTAGTGCCGGCGGGCAGAACCTCATATCGTTCGTATGTACAAGCAAAACATCGTGTTTATGATCCTCGAAGGATAAAGCTGTCACAATTAGAAGCAATGTGAAACTGGAATTCACATTTATGACACTGATAATTGAGTTTTGAATTTGGTCGTATTTTTTCCGGTGTGGATTGCGTCAACGTTGTTGTTGTCGTTGTTGGATTGTTTCGTCTGTTTGTCTGAAGTGTATAAATGTGGAAACTTCTAATTGGCCTTCAAATCCGTATTGTTTGGGAACATTGTTTAAACTAGCTGTATGTTTCCCGAACAGCATAAAATAAATTAAAATTATGCCAAAAAGAAACGCTGTTTCTGGTTATTTAATATTTTTTCCCTTTTTTTTTATCTTTCACAGTTAAGTGTTTCTATACACAAAATGAAACAAAAGTGAACGTGTAATTACTATCATCACTATCACTACATACTATTCATTAGAGTCCCCCGCCAGGCAGAGGGTCTGTTTGTTCGCTAGGATCTCAGAAACGACTAAACAGATTTTGATACGGTTTTCCCTAATAGAAAAATAAATTAGCTGAAAAGGTATAACAGGCTATAATTTAAAAACAATTTACTAAAAAAAGCTATCTGAATGACGATATTTGGAATTAAGACGAAAAAATTGGTCCTTTGCGCTGCTTAAACAGTACAAGTTACATAAAAATTATGTAATAAGGTTTTTTTTTTTAAGGAATTATTATTTAAAAAACTTCTAAAAATGTGTCTATCTTTGAAGATTGACTCACAATAACCATTTTTATGATTTTAAAATTTCGTCAAAAATAATGCTTCATTTGCGAAGGTGTTTTACAGACATAATAATATCAAAATAAATATGTTAGTTTTCTTTAGCGTTTAATTGTGACAAAAAGTGCCAATTACACCATTTCATTAAGATGAATTCAGATCTTGGGAAATATAACAGAAGAATTAAAATAACTCGCGTAATTTCATAAAGATGTCCATTAGATTCTGAATCTAATGGCCCCTTATCGTCTTATGATAATGATTAGAAGATGACTTTCAATGGGAAAGTACATATGTACGCAATATGAAGTGTCACGACCACCATTGTTCCATGACCCATCCTTCAGAAGTCATCGACTATAGATTAGAGGTACCCGTGCGAAGCCGGGGCGGCTAGTGAAAACTAAATGGACGCTCACTCAAGTGGTACTCGAGTGTATCGTCTGATATCGATTATAAATATAATGATAAAAACCCTAAATCCCTTAAATCTATTAAAAAAAATAGTTTTATTTCAATAGCAAAAATATGAAATCAAACGCGCTGGCTCTCCCTTACAAAATTCTTAAGCACCTATAATATCATTTTATCATTTTTTTGATAATCTAAAGTTACTCAATTGCCTTATATAAAATTATCTCTGAAAAATAACAGATTGTTTTTGATAGGCACAAACAAGGATTAAAACGTTTTATATCTTTTCAAACGCCATACTTAACGCCAACAATTTCATTTTATTAAATTTCCTTTTAAAATTTCCCGTAAAGACCTTTTTAAGTTTACTGAATTCCTTTTATTCTTTGATGAAAGTCGACTGTCGGGTACTGACAAACGGCTGACAAAAAGAACAAGACGGATCTTTATTGGTTAACAGAGCCGTAAGGTTGCAACGTGACGTGTGGATATGTGCCTAGCAGACGTTAACGACACTAATCTAACTCGTGTCGCTATTTTGAGAGGAATTTCACGATGTTAAGTGAAACAGAAGTTCTAAGACTGCGTGGTAGAACTTTCTAAATTGCAGTAATGGCGGTGCTATTAAAACCGGTGTAATAATCAAATCATGACTTGGCATGTCCCGTTTTGAATGTTGTTAAGGTTTTGGTTTCTAAATTGTATTTATTTTAGCATATTTTTTAATGCTCCTGAGACACCTACGAAAAACACCACTCACCAGTCCCAGTTTTCATTTCTTAGACAATGATAATTTACTTTCAAATTTGCTTTCGCGTGTAGTCACTTGAGTGAGAATGTACAGCTTGGTCACCACCACCTACAGTGTCCGTTTTTCTCAACGTTAAACTATTGAACCTTCTGCAACGACAGCTCATTTGGTGTTGTAGGATGAGCGTTAACTTCAAGCTTACCGTCGACACCTTGTGGCCGAGTCGTAGTCGAGGCACGAATTTCATATCCTTCGCTTTGCCTCACTCACCAGTCCTATTATAAGTATATAGGTACCTTGAGTCGGCGTCAAAATGCTCACGTTTTATTGTTGTTTATAGCCAAAGAAGTGGTTCCTGCTTTATTTTTACGACTCCTTTGATCGGCTTTAGGTTGGGTACATTTCTGAACTGGAAATATTTTAAGAGTTCAGAAACAATGACGGATTTATTATTTTATTTAACGTTGTTTTGGGTAACAACAATTTTAATTTACAATCAAGAATTTGCGTCACAGCTCACAGATTCAAGCCAGATTCTCTTAACGAAGTTAATATGGCCCTCGGGCGTGCCTGCAGGTGAAAAATAATTAAACATTAATAACCATGTATGTAGGCTGCCTAACTTAAAACGGGTTTGAGCAGCAGCAGAGCAATAAAGATCCTATTCACTAACATACAAAAAATATTTGATGGGCAAAACTAAAAACAACAATCTATACGTTTAAATTAATGTAACTTTACAGACATAGGTTATTTGCCAAATATAAACAAACAAGCTTATCCAGAGCTGGCTCTATTTGAATATACTTTCACGGGTTTCATCCCTCAAAGACGATGTGGTGTAACCCTTAGCTTATCCTCTACTGATCCTCCTATGAGACACATCGCCTGCGGATAAAGTCGAAAATTGGTACATGCGATTTCCGTTTCCCGAATGTTTTTACGGGGAATCGTAAACAGAACACAATACAAAAGTTACTGTATTTTCTTATTTTCAATCTCGTGCTTTTATTATTTCGTAAAAAATAAAGGGAATACGTAGGATTTCCATTTTAATCTGAGGTTCAAAGAAACTGGGAATATATGAGGAGCTGTTTCGATTTCTCGCGTTTCAAGAGCTTTGCAAAGGAAAAGATTGGCAGCACGGTCACCTTACGTAGTAGGCAGCACGTATACTATGTGACCTATGGCATTTTTAAGCCAGTGCACATACGGCTCACCCTTCGGCTTACGACGGAACATTATAAAAATATAGCTGTACAAGATTTTTTTGGCACATGGCTAAATTTGGAACTAACTAACATTTTTAAATCTAAGGTAACTGCACTACCTTTAGACAAACGTTACTACTCAGTGAAAGACTTTATAAATGACATGAATTTATCCAGATTATGGTAGTTAATAATTGCAAATTTGACCATGTACGGTCGAACAAGCTATTTGGTTAACAGTTTATCCAACAAATTGCATTGTAAAGTGTAAACCAAATAGCTTGTTCGACCGTACCTGACTGTAATATTATTAATTGACTTCACTTTAATTTCTGTTTTTTTGACTTTGTTGTGAATTTATTAATATTTTAACTAACGTAATAATTTGCATGCCGTAAGGTAGACTGTAGCCGATCTCATTAATTTATGTACAACATCTTATACCTGTACCTACCTACATTCAAAGCCTACATTTAAAGATCTGATTCCGATTCTGAACACCACGCCGCCATGTTTTTTTATTAAATACATTTCAAGAAATAATGTGAGCCACTAGCACTCTACCCCGATTATGTAACGGTGCCAATGCTAATACTGCTTATTGCTAATACATAAAGATAGACGGACCCACTGACACTCAGTATCGCTCAGTTGCCGTAAATAGTGTGCGGGTAAAAGGTTCCGCAGCCTTTTACGATAAAAATCGGTAAAATTACCGTACCAACGCGGGACACCCTTCTTGCATATTTTACATAATGTGCTCTATACTTTGTAGAAGTATGTTGCCATTTACTAACATTTTCTTTTTAGAGGTTCTTAGGTATGTAGACAACATAGAGTACTGAACTGTGTGTGTGTAATTGTTATTACCAGGTACCGCTAAAAGTAATTTGGGATCTCTAAATATGTACTAAGAAGTGATGTATACGTAAAAATCATCTGGCCTATGCATTTGGGTCGAGTAAGTATTGGAGTTTTGTACGGGACAGCAGATTTTTTTCGCGGTTACTGTGGTGGTCCCATGGAGATGCACACCCTGAAATATGACCACACCTTTCTGAAACACGCTGTATACCAAGGTGTAGGTACGTACAAATAAAGTAGAATGTATGAGTTGGGAATTCGGAACAAAGGGGAATGGTCGAGTTTCAAGTTACCTCTTATCTAAATAAAATCAAGTTTACAAAGACGGTTTGGTCGCAAAAACCGTCGCAAAGTGTGGACACTGGACGTAGCTCCAAAATTTTACCGTAGCGGTCTACCACGCTGTGCGTGGCTGTGCTACGCCTGCTACGCTTTCGTAGCACTTGTAGCAAATACCCAATTATGAACAAAGTGACAACTCCCAAAAATGGTTAGTTTCTCAATCATCTTATTTCAGTAGACAGTAACACAATATTTTTTTAGGAGATATTATGTTCTAACTGTAGGTATATAAATTCTTGAATTTAAATTGTTCTTGATGAAAATATTTGTATGAAAAGATCATAAATGTTGATCATAAATGTTCCATACAATGTTATGTGTCTTGCTACGTTTTACGATACTAGTTAGCCATTATCTGTCTCAAGTGATTTTAGGACCTCATAAATTATGTCTCATAAAAGTAACCAAGAGAAAATTTATTGCATTGTTAGCTCTTCAGAAAAAATATTTTACATCGTCTGCGTAAGAGGAATAGCAACATAAAATTATTTGTTGCTGCGTGACATATTTGTATCTAATGTCAGAAGATTATTCAAAACTCGATAGGAATTTAGTGATGAAGGAAATAGATTTGGTTTTTTGCTTGACTCATTTGAATGAGTAAAAAAACAGACCGAAAAATCAAAATTAAAAAATGAGTAGTCAACTGTGTGCAACTGTGAATTCGTAATATTTTAATTCAAAAAGGATTACCCTACAGTTGCAAACTCCCAAATACCTACCTACTTAAAATTATTACAAAAACCGGCCAAGTGCGAGTCGGACTCGCGCACGAAGGGTTCCGTACCATTATACAGGGTGTAAACCACCTCATCACGAAGCCGTCAACCAAAAATTCTGTACATCAAACTAAGTTACTTTACGCAAAAATTATTGCTGGGAAACTACTTTTTTTTTTGGGGTGAAAAATCATGTTTTGTGGTAGAACTCAATGTAACGCACTCAAAACATTGTGCTGATGGATGGATTGAATAGTACGGGGGTCGTGGAGGAAAAATCTTGCATTAAAAACTAGTATTTAAAAAAAAAGTTGTCAAAAAGTTGGAACTTTGACCCCCAATATCTCCGTAACTAGAAGGTTCCCAGGTATGGTGTAGAACAAAAAAATGATCGCAATGACGAGAAGAACAAGTGCCTTTCGGCTTCGTTATGAGGTGTTTTACACCCTTTATATACAACATTAGATAAAACGTCAAAAAATCACGTTTGTTGTATGGGAGCCCCCCTTAAATGTTTATTTTATTCAGTTTTACTGCAGCAACCAAAGTACGTCATCTGTGAAAATTTCAACTGTCTAGCTATCACGGTTCATGAGATACAGCCTGGTGACAGACGGACAGTGGAGTCTTAGTAATGGCGTCCCGTTTTTGCCCTTTGGGTACGGAACCCTAAAAATGGCCATTCATACAAATGCTTATCAATTCGGTAAATAAATTGAAGTAATTGGCGATTGAAAATAAATGGTAGTTACTCAGTAACCTTACAAAACAAATAACGATCAATTTTACGAGAGCAATGCTCTAAATCCTTACAATTACCCTTAGATAGTAAGCCTGATTGGCGATTGGCTTCAAATAATTAATCACCCTTAATACGAATATTTGCCAAGAAAAGTTTGGGTGATAAGGGATCTCCCTGTCTAACTCCTTTTCTAATGGCAACCCCAGATCATATGTTTCGACAACTGGAATGGAAGGAATATGGCATAAATGTTAATGGAGTATTACTAAACCATCTAAGATTCGCAGATGATATGTGGTGATCCAAGCACTCTGCAGATTATGGTTGAACAACTGATACATGAAAGAGAAAAGATAGGACTATCAATAAATACCAGTAAAACAAAATTAATGACAAATTACATCAAAACTCCCATTAAGCCCTATAATGCTGCTGAACTAGGAAATGAAAACGAATATACATACTTAGGCCAAATAATATCTCCGACAGATATCACAACAAAAGAAGTTCGAAATAAAATAAGTCTAGGATGGAAGACATAGACATAGAAGTGACGGAATGGTGCCCTAGATATAAAATGAGAAGTAAAGGTAGGCAGTATCGAAGATGGAAGGATGATATCAAGGAGGTGGCAGGACCATGTTGGATGAGGATAGCAAGAGATATGCCAAAGAGCAAAACAATCACGGAACCGGTGTCTAATACGAACATTTAATTACGTTGCTTTCATAAACAACCATGTTAATATTAGTAACACATAAGTAGTTATAAGATGAAATGTAACATATAAGATTGTTAATAAAGGCTTTCATTATTATTATTAATCCCAATATTTCGCTATGTTTCATCTTCCATATCTAAGGAAAAAAGAAAAATCTGAAGGCATAATAAATAAGTAAAGCCGGACGATTACGTAAGGATTTTAGATATCCGGAAATCATTATAATTAAGCGGAATTATAGAATAGGACGTAAACTGAGATAAAATAAATGTGTTTTCGTGAAATCGGCGTATATTTTTTGTACATTATTCAACGAAATATGATTGTTATTTATGGTAATTCCAAAAAAACATTTCCACTTTTCCTCCGGACAACACCTTTGTTAGAAGAAAAATAAAATTTTATTTTGTCAGCTGCCTTTTCCCAATGTTTGTTAGATTAAAGCACCGGATATGTTTTTATTTGAATTGTTTATATGCCTTTAGCCTTCATAAAAGTTTCATAGAATAATATATTTTAAACAACTCTCGTTAAAATGTAGGTTAGGTACTTACATTTTCAGTTACCAACCGCTAAGGGTGCACAAGTCGACGGCTCGAACTCGTTGGCCGACGTGACTAATATTCATGCTATTTAGTAAAGTTTTTAATTTATTTAGTTCGTTTTTTTTTTCATTCATCTAGTTTTGTAGGGTTGCTGGTGGTGAAATTAAAGCTCCATTGACTTGATGATATTTTTATTAGCAACTTGCTTAATATAATTTTACAACAGTTACAATATCAGGTGGCAACCCTAAGTGGAGGGATGAAAGGGACTGCGTGGCTATCTTCTTTCAGACCTCCCCTAGCTGTCTAGTTTCTGAAGACTGCTAGGCTATCGAAGCAGGAACTAGGTTTACTTAGGATCAGAGCTGGCTGCGTGGCTGCTGCGCTCAGTACCTCTAGCTAGTGAATGACAATTTGTTCGAAAACAGCTCTGCTTATAAAGCGGTTTGGTTTGCATGTGTGTATAATATCGACGTGTGGTCCTCTGTAGGCGTAGTGCAAATAACTCCCGGAGTGGCGATGTTTCAGATAGTTACACACGAGCAAAATAAGATTTGCTGTCTTCTATGTCAGTGATCCGCTCATCATAGTACTTTGGATAAATCATACTAGATATAGCGCTGTGTGTTTGTTACAGTTTTTATTCATTCAGTGAAATATACGACAATTCATAACGAAAATGAACGCGTAAAATTACATAAATTGACCCTTAGGGGTATAGATATTATGGAAAAACTACTGGATGTATCTACTCAAAATAAATTATTTGAACTTTTGAATAAATCAGCTATCCTTGTATGGTTTCACTTTTCCCATTTTCATACTACATAAGTTATTTATTTACGCCCAAAGATAAGTTAAAATTAATGTTGAAATTTGAAAGTTTCGACGCTCATAACTTCCAAACCAATTTTTTTCCAATTCTGCTTCCATACAGGGCTAGATAATGACCAGACCAGTTGATACAATTTTTAGTTTAGAACAGACGAGTAATCACCATAATAAGTTTGTATGGAAGAATTACCGACTTGTGTAATCTTAAAGCTGTTTGTTAACAATCCAGCAGGAAAATCGTGTTTCCTGTTGTTCACATTTTAGATACGAAAACATGTTATGTTTTCGTGAAAAATAAACTTAAAAATGACTTTGTGATTTAGTACCGAGGTTGAAAAGGATGTCACGTCATAACGCCGACAGACAACTCTTCATAAACTCTTTCAGAAACAAATGGTGCTGTCCCAAAAAGTTGCCAGCATTGTTAACATAATAATTAAGAACAACCCGTTACATTTTAAATAGGTAAATTAAAGGGTCTGCCATTCAGCGTGGCAAGGACGTCAGCCTTTTGGGTTTGTTATATTATTATGATGCTCGCTGACAGTAACAGGTATTGAAGAGAATTTCAAAATGTGGTTTTTAGGCTTAAACGTTAGGTAGGTACCGTACTGAGAACCTCACGTCCCGGCTGCCGCGGGCCTGTGGACCGAGAGCTATGAGCTAGCTCGCCGTCCGTCCGCCTCATGACGACTGGCCGTGTCGACGGCGCGTTCGTGTTCCACGCGCAAGGGCCGATACCTGCCGGGGCTGCGGGACTGTTCGAAAGAAATACCGTGGCCCAGGAATACAAAGGGCGATGAAGGAACATGGATGGGTTTTAGTCAGTAAAAGTCTGACACTCCCTCCTGCTCTAGGCGGAGCAGGAGGGAGAGTCGTTTGATGATTTCCCATCCAAAAAAATGATTTTTGGGCCACTGACTACTTGTAACGACTGTCAAGGATCTACAAATGACAGCTGGGACCAACGGCTTAGCGTGATAAATACTAATTAATTCAAGGAAATGATTTTAAGACCAAAAGCAATATGAAGTCATTAACGTTATAAGCCCTTACTGTAAGTCTCAAAGTATAATAATACCCACCAATCTCATAAAACCGACAGATTTTCGTGTAACTGGCAAATAAAATTATATAAATGTACCTATATTATGGGACATGTGACGATCTCTATAAATCCTAAAACCATAACATAAAATGAAACGCGATTTCTGGGTGACGGCCGAAATAATATAACGGATAAAGGTTGAATCTTTTGTGTTTTCCTTTACTTTGATGTTTCATTTAATGTTCCATTAAAAATAAACTGAACAAGCGAGACTAACCTATTGCAGCGGTTCGGGGAAGTTGTTTATGCTTTGGATATACAGAAAGCTTTATTCTGTTGCATTGAAAAAAAAAAGTTTGAATAAAACTACGCATATTTTTATTTCTCCTTCTCTAAATATAATATTTTTCCTATAAAAACATGATTTCTGTTGAGTAAAATCATTTTTGTTTGTAAGATGAGAACGGTTATTGCGGACACATAATATTACTTTTCACATATATTTTCCATAAGAATGAAGCTGTAAGGAAGTCCATTGTGAAGCGAGTGGGCTTCCCGAGCGCGTACTTTATTCAGATTGCGGGCTGAATTTTAAATTAAACTGGTGTCGACTTTAACTGACTTTTTTTTTGCCGAATTTTCCAACATAAAATAAATAGTCTCGAAACGCTACCTAATGATTGCGTATTTCAGGGAAAATACGATGCTGAAAGAAGACTCACTTTCACGAGTTTATAGATATTGATTAAAATCTGAATATCAAGTTTTATAGGAAAAAAATTTGGAGCCAGCTGCCTTGTGATGAAATGTTGGAAATTATTACTTATCACATGTTACTTTGTGCATTAATAAGTAAAACTGGGCAAAAAATCATCATCTGCGTTCTCCTTCTAGACTAGCCTTTTTATCAACTCTGTTAGGTTCGGCTTCCAGTCTTACTCTATGCAGTTGAATACCAATTGATATAGATTGTTTAGTATTTACATGGAGCGACTGCCTATCTGACCTCCCTAGTCCAGTAACTGGCTACTGTGAAACACCTTGGTAAGACTTTAGGGCAACTTATTAACTGTTACGACTGTCAAAGATCTACAAATGACCAGCCGCGACCAACGGTTTAATGTGATTTCCGAGACACGGAGGAAACTCGGTATGCAATAGATATCCACAGACCGACTTTGGCAAGCACTGCTTAACCTTGAAGACCGACCCGTTAATGTTTAGCCACTAACTGAAGACTGGAACTGAGAAAAACATCTTTACATTAATTTATCTAGTAACTGCAATGAGAAACATCTATGCACTGAATTGAATATAATCATGTTGTTGCTTGTAATGAGAACGGTACTTTGGCTGCGTTGCTTTGGATTTTCATCAAACAACAGAGGATCTCTAGATGAAATAGACAGCGTTGCATCAACAGTAACTAAGAGCTGCTAGCGAGAACCTCGTTAAAGTTTGCGAAATAATGCAAAGTTACTCGACGGAATATACGAGATAGTTACAACCTACGAGACAACTACATCTCTTTTATCTAGTCTTCTACACCCTGCAAAACTTATTAATTGGAGCTTGTCTTTCGTTGACCGAGCAACTAACTTACCTTTTACCTAAATAAATACACACATCAAAAGTATCTAGGGATCAACATATATTTTTGCAATAACTTTTCTCCTGATTGATATTAATTAAAATTTTCTTTAAGGATTCATCAAATAAAGTGTTTTCGTTTGTCACAGTAACGATAAACCAAGTCACCTTTGCATTAATAAAGAAATTTGCCATTTTCCTAATAAAGGGATTTTTGACATTTGAACCACTAACATTAAAGTTCGAAAAAAAGACTGAAATAACAGTTTTCTTTAAAATTTTATTGGGTAACTTAAACAATTAATAATCCGTGTTTCTACCGCGAACACTAACAACACAAGAACATCGGTTTGGCATACTCAAAATGAGATCATCCAAATCACGCTGTGGAATGGCCGCCCATGTTCGTTGCAACAACAAAAAAAGGTCTTCTTGCGACTGGATACCCTCCATATTCGGCAGAGCTCTTCTCTGTAGCATATCCCATGCATGCTCAATCGGGTTCAAGTCTGGCGACTGAGCAGGCCAGGGCAGGACATTGATGTTAGCTGCGGCGAGTCTGTCTTACAACTCTTGCGGTGTGCGGTCGTGCATTATCATGCATTAACTGAAATAAGGGACCGATTTGCACTTGTAGAGGAACGATGACGTCTGATACAATCGTCTCAGCATAAATTTGAGCGTTGAGGTTGCCTCTGATCCAAATCAACTCAGTTCTTCCGCCGATCCAAATACCCGCCCATACCATGATGGTTCCACCACTATAAGGATGGACTTCCTGGCAGGATTTTAATCGCTGTTGGCGTCCAGGGGTTCTCCAGTGTCGTATACGTCTTGTATCTGGTCTCATACCAAAACGAGACTCATCAGAAAAGCACACGAAACGCCATTGTTCTTCTGCCCAATTTCTGTGTTCAAGAGCCCATTGATATCGAATCCTACGATTGTGCATTGCTATAGGTGGTACCCGTAGCGGTCTTCGGGAATGAAGGTTCACTTCATGCAAGCGGTTTCTGACTGTTTGGTCGCTAATTAAGTTCCCTGAAGAGTGATGAAGCCTCACGGCTAACATCATGGCGGTTATTGTTGGAGCTCTTCGAGTTAAGATTTGAATGTATCGGTCTTGTCTCCGTGTGGTGCAGCGATACCGTCCTCCATGGCGCTCAGCCACGGTACCAGTGCTTCGGTAACGTGTCCAAAGTCGACTGATAACACTCTGACTTGTATTCAGAGCTAAAGCTACAGTACGTTGCCGGGAACCAGCTTCTATCATTCCCACGGCTCTGAGCATTTCTTCCCTGCTTAAATGACGTCGCCGCTCCATAATAACGTTGGTTTTAATCAGTAGTAGGGAAACAGTAGCACTACTAATGTCTTCAATGCGTTGTATGTTTTTATAGGGAAAATATTGACAGCTTATTTTCATCTTTTACTCGAATTTGATTGAGAGTTCCTGATTCAAATTATGAAATGCACCAAAAAGGATCCATATAAATTTATAAAATCATAAATTTATTACAAAGCCACATCTCAATCTCAAGAAATCCGCATAAAAATGCTTGATCCCTAGACATTTTTGATGTGTGTATTTAAACCACTAAATCTACTCTTTTTGAAGTTTTGCTCTTGAACGTTGTAAAACCTTTGAATTATTTATACGACGATTTCTTCGCCTCTTTTCGTATGCTTTTTGCTCCGTGTTATGTAATATTCTAACTACTCATAATTAAACTTACCTTCCAGATTCACCCATTTTCCCATTTTTACGTCAAATTATATTTTGAGCTAAAAGTGGGCCAAGATTTTATTTTTCATTCCTGAATTCGTCACTCCTCTAGTATTTTTTGGTTGTAATTTAGAAATTGAAGCAAGAGAAAAAGTACGGAGGTATTTTTTACGGAAGAATCTGCTAAGTTTATTCGCCTATTTGAAAATTGGGGCTTTTCCTCATCACAGAAGAAAACTTTTCAAAAACAATGCTAAAATTACAATGAATTTCATTGCTTGTATAGATACATAAATCATACAATAGAGTTGTTAAACAGCATTAAATCAACCTGAGCTTTTTCCCAAATATGTTGGGGTCGTCTTCCAGTCTAACCGGGTGCAGCTGAATTCCAGTGTGTTACATGGAGCGACTGCCTATCTGAAAAATTTGAAAACCTCCCAACCCTCCACAACTCCAGCAAGTTATGGGTAATATGACGCCTTTGTAAGACTGGTTGTCAAACTTTCGGGCCACTACCTGTAACGACTATCAAAGATCTAGAAATGACAGCGGCTGTATTAGTCAATTTAGCATTGAATTGGTCAAATTACAGAGCAAACCACACAGTTTTGGTTCAATATCTCGTTATAATTAAGTAGTATATTCTTCAATATCGATGTGAATACATACGCATACGCCATTTGCGATATGCAAATGTAATTTGGCAGGGCGTGTAGTCTACGTGGCAAAGTGGCAACATGGCGTACGAGACGAACACACAACTACTGATGACAAAAATGTACCTCTTGAGGTATTTGTATTACTATGATAATTTTATGCCTCCGCCCCCGATTACTTGGAACTTAAATATAGCGGACAAAGGTATGGCCTTGCTTACTTGCTACACCTCTGCTTATATTGCCAAGGAGAGGCAGGCGTGGTGTTATATAAAGAGCTAGATTACGAGTATGGGATATATTATTTGTTCATGGTAAACAGATAATAATAATAATAAATCGTTTATTTATAAAATGTGTATGTATTGTACCAATGTTACAAACTGTTTGTGTGCAGATTTCCTAATATTATTTGCTGGCACATATACCTATGTGTGTACTATATTGTTTTAATTAAATCCACGAATGGGAAAATTCCCGAACAATGGTTAACAAATAACGCATAAATTCTGCGAAATAAATGTCAAAACCAGTTCTATCATATGTTTGCGCAGACCAGCTCCAGTGCGAATAAATTTAGCAAAATTCAACAACGATAAGACCTTTTTCAGAATAAAATGATTTTGAAAATACTGAGTTTAAAACAATATAAAATCACAATATTTTTTTAAAGTCTCTACGTCTATACACATTAGTTCTTGTGACTGTACTTGGTTGTATCAAGGGGTGTTTAGTCTGAACGGACCACTGTCAATTCAGTATTAATTATTTATTAAATAAATATAAAAATCATTATCATTGATCACCCTCTTGGTTAGCATGCAATTGGTTAATTATATCTGAGATTCACCGAACCTAATCTAATCAATCTGAGGCGACAGATAGCAATTAGTCGCTCAATCTATGTGTTAATAATTACGTCACTCATAAGCATTGCGGTTGCTTTCCCTTGTGTGCATTACCACAGAATAAATAATAGTATTATTGTGCTTTACAGTGGCGAGTGGTCATCCGCTAACAAAATATCTTGACTTACTTACTGACTGACTGTCTTATAAATTACCAATTTTACAAACTGAAAGCTAAAACTTAGAAACCTCTAGGCATGATCATTATTCATCCCTTTTTTAAACTTACTTATAGTCGGCGCAGCATGTCTTTTTATTTAAATTTTTTATAAGTATAACCTTTTACTAACCCTATCATACTCAAACAGTTCATTCAACCATTTCTTTGACCCACTCCTATATTAACATAGTCATCCAGATTCACACTCAAGACTTTCCGCACGATATGTTGCGCATTCCTCGGCATTACATGTAAATACTTACTATGTCAATCGAATTCCTCACAACTACTCAATCGCCGGCACCACTTTCAGAATCGGAAACGTGTTAGATACAAACAGAGAGAGACATACATATACGAGTAGCGAATAGAGAGATTTTCAACTGGTAACAGGCATTTGTTAGCTGAGTGCAATAGGATATGTTCCTGATGATACTGTTCTCAATACAGCCTTAGAACTGTGTGTTAACAAGCAGGCAAATAGGTTTTGTTACACTAGTTATTCGCTGGAAACGATACTAGCACCGTACTTATGAAAATTGTGGTCGCTTCCTCTATAAGCCCACTTCTCTTGTTTAAAGTTCCAAAATCGACGGTCGCTTTATTCCCGTGCGGTTTGAGACATTATTTCCGTAATTAGTTTTGATATGGGTTCGTAATAGTGATAAAGGTAGGTGAAGTCGCCCTTTTTATTTTATTTCAATTTGATTACAGAAATTTAGAATACCTACAGTCAAAGCTATGAAAATTGCAGATCAATAAGTTAGGTAAAATTAAATAATGAATGTCTAAAGACTTATGATGATTATCATAACATACGGTTAATGACTTCTACACTAAGGGTTGGAGCCATGGATAATGAAAGTAGACATAGATATTCATCAGTCACGGCAGACAAATTGCGGTGGAGATACAAGGACGCTATACGCTTCTCTTGACCAATGTCAGGTCAATCAGGCAAATAAGATTGACCTGATTGACCAAGTATTAGATTAAATAAGTGCGTGAAGGACAGTAAGTGGACGGTCAGACTGTCTAGTCTAGTTTTCTCAAAGGTTGCAGACCCATCGTACCCCGCCTCATTGAGAGTCAGCAAAAAGGAAGGGGTAAGGGGCAAAGACCGATGCCTGCCGGGACTGTTCGAAAGAGATACCGTGGCCCGGGAAAACAAAGGGCGATGAAGGAACATGGATGGGTTTTAGTCAGTAAAAGTCTGACACTCCCTCCTGCTTCGCCTAGAGCGGGAGGAATCATTTGATGACTTATCATCCGAAAAAAAAAAAAAAAGGGTACGTTGGGTCTGCAGTGTTTCTCAAAAACATGTTGACTTTTTGTTGTTTATTTTAATCGGTCCTTCTACATATGCATAATTATGCTTGCGTTGTGGTGTATCACTGTTTGCATAATAAAAAGTCTAGTTTAATCGTGAATTTCTTCTAGCCTTTATTTAACGCTTGTCTCCGTTATAAGATCAAAATAGTCACGCCAAAATCTGAATAGTACTAGAACTGATTGAATGATTGTCTATCATTGTCCTTTGAGAGCATGTCGGTACATCCTTGAGCTTACGCAATCAATATCCTGTCGTACTAAAAATTGGAGTCTCAAACAATATAAATGTGCTGTGATATGAGCATCTTTTTCACTACGTGTTTATATTATACTTACTCTTCTTTATTATAGGAGTGATCACACTCGAATCGACTCGGAATCGACCACAGTCGGTCAAAAATAGTTTTATGTATGTACATGCAATAAAAGTGAGTATTTCGACATTTTCCTTTTCTGCACGTCTAAGCATCTATTTCTTATGCCACATCAATGTAACTATTTTACTTATAGTTCAATTTATGTTGGCGGGGTAAACTTTTAGGCTATGAACAGACTGATAAAAAAGTTGAGAACAACCTGAGGGATAATTGCGTAGCAGACTCACAAAGTTAGGGCTTTTTCACTAAGATTCATTGCGTTATACGTTGCTGAACAGAGTGCTAAGTGCGAGTTTTTTTACGTATCGAACGTTAACGTTTACACAAACTTGTATGGCACTGGGTAAGCGGTACCTAGCATAATACGTGAGAACTACATATTGTAAGTGCTAATTTTAAACGCATCGACAATCGTTAACTTGCGAGTGTGAGGTCCTAGAAAACATTCATTCGTTTCGCGTTAATTCACCGTGAGAAGTGGCGCGTACATTAGTAACCGGCCAAAATAAATTGACATTTGTATTTTGTGTTCATAGAGAAGCGACTGCCTATTCAACTAATGGTCGTTATGGTTATACAACGAAGTTAGACGACATTACTTATATGTATATCTTGTGCTTTTGCTCTAAGCACTCAGTTGATGTTTTCAAAGTGATGGATTAGGCATTTTCTTCAAAATATCTTTGGATTGAGGCGCAGTTCTGTCCATGACACCAAACAGTTTTGTTTCTGGTAAGATCACCATAACAGTAATAATTTAATAATGAATCACCTAATCCAAATGACTCTCTGCTCTATTTGACAAAAGGTCTTCAACAAGCGATAGTTAACAACACCGAAGTAGTAATCCTATCAAGACGGAAGAAGATAATAAAGCCGTGGATAACCTAAGTCCTTTTACGCTGCATGAGAAATAAAGATAAGATGCACCGTAAATATAAACTCTCTTCTGACTATTTAACCCTAAAAACGACCTATACGCGCTACAGAAACTTCTGTAATAACCTATTTAAAAAAGTGAAAAGAGCCTACGAGAAAGATAAGGTGCGGGTGGCGCAGAGTGATAACAAAAGATTATGGAAAGCAATAAAAGAAATCACAAATGCTTCAAAAAATACAAACCACCATAATGAACGTCTCTATCAACGATACCTCAGTCATCACTAAATGAAATCAATAAATACTTTGTAAATGTGGGTATGTATGACACTAGCTAATAAGGTAGAACAAAGGAAGGCAAATAACATACCTACAAGTACCAGTAGCAGTTTTCAAACTCTTACACAAATGAATTCTTTCGTCTTGGAAGTCACTACTGAAGTAGAGGTGGATCGTCTAATCGTCAACCGACAGCCAGATTGTGCTACAGGCTATGACTCAATAAGCAGCTCCTTCTTACAAACATTTAAAAACTTTCTGGTCCCTCCGCTTACATTCATATTTAACTCATGTCTTCAGCATGGTGAATTCCCTGACAGCCTAAAAAAATCTGTTGTCTGCCCTATCTACAAGAGCGGTGACAGAGGTCGTATCATTAACCACAGGCCAATTTCTATCCTCCCAGCGCTCTCTAAACTTTTAGAGAGAATTATCAATACAAGGTTAGTTGGATTTCTAGAATCCAAACATCTGCTTTCAACAAACCAATACGGATTTCGTGAAGGTAAATCAATAGATCAAGCTGTTAATGATCTCATCGACTTTGTTAGAAATAACCTTGATAAAAAACAAAAATCACTCACGGTATTCCTGGACTTGGCCAAAGCTTTTGATACACGGTTTCTGTCCCGATCTTACTCAAAAAGTTGGAACTACTAGGAATTAGAGGAACCCAACTAAAACTCTTCAAAAGTTATTTGACTGGTGGGCTTCAGAATGTTAAGATTGGCAAGGTCGACAGTGGAGACCTTCCAGTCACGTACGGAGTTCCCCAAGGCAGTATCCTAGGCCCATCCCTATTCCTCGTCTATATAAACGACCTCACGAGTCTAAAGCTTCGCCATGGCAAAAATTTCTCCTTTATAGATGAAACTGGTCTCGCCATAACACGGCTGGCTTAAAAACTGCTACTAGTACTAGACCTACTCGACTCGCTGTTAGTTTTAAATTTTGCTGAATAGAAGGCTAATATAAACTTTGAAACTAAAGTACCTACATAATGATTACCAATCTACTAACGTTAGATCTGCACATTAGACTTATACAAGCATAACATAATACTATAGGTAAATATACCTACAAGGTATGAACTTTGCTAGAAAGTTATGCTAGATACATTTTTATCACATGGGAACATATTTGTAAGTAACAGGCTACCTACTTAATAAATAGTCGAAATATATAATAATCAATACAATACCTTTTCGTGTTATGACAATACGGTTTTGAAACTGGGGAACGTCTATCAAAATCGGGATTGAAACCAAATACCTACGCCCAAATCTCAGTTTGACTTAACTGCGAGACGCAAGAGTCTTGCAGGCTTAGTCTTGTTCTTGCTCAAGTCTTGCAGGGTTCAGTCTTGGTCTTGGCCTTGCTACAATAAGTCGGTCTTGGTCTTGGTCTTGCAAAAATGCAAGAACAAGACCAAGAGTGCAAGACCAAGACCGATTTTGGGCAACACTAGTCCCATTCGCTCCACCCAGGGCGGGAGGACTCATTTAATGATTTTAATACCAAAAAAAATATATGGAATTATTGTAAAATAAAGGCACATGTTACAAAATAGTTTTACAGTAAACGCACTTCTTTTTTTGTTCTAAATTGGTCCCGAGCGAAGCCGGGGCGGGTCGGTAGTAGATAATAAAAATAATTAAATTGTTACCCAGAGGGATCGGCGTTGAGGGCTGTAATATAGGCTCTGCCTAGTTCGGCCCCAAATGCTAATACTTTTGTGTACTTTAAGTTTAGATTAAGCACTGTATCTGTAAAAAATGTACATATATTTGTGAAAAAAAATTCACTTATTACTACTTATTATAGTTTTATTACTAAAGACAAATTCGTTTCCCTGATGTAAACCGGGCAATGTTAGTGAACATTTTACGATATTGCCGAAGTGATAAAATAATTGTCACAGTCGTTCCTTGACAACTTTTCCTCGAATGACTTCTAAATAAATCTAATTCGAATTCGAATTCTAAATCTATTAATAGAAGATAAATATCGTAGTATTTACCAGTAAAGAAATAAGCGACTTCCAGCAAAGAGTAATCTAAAACTGATCGACAAAGAGTTATCGAGTACTTAGTTTTATACTCAATCTTATTGAAAAGCTTTGAAGCTTTCACACGTGCCTAGGATTATAGACATTTCATGCACGTATAAATCGTAACAAAGATACGCATGAGAACATCTGAGTATTATTTTCTAAGAAATGAACTGACAATCTTCTGTATATCTCGTATATAAAGTACCTTTACCTAGAAACACATACAGTTGCACATACCTACTACACTCTTAAGGTTTCTAACGTAACATAACATCACGCCTGTAATGCCCTTAGGGCTAGGCAGAGGTGTACCTAATGGTACACTCACTTGTCGCTAGTTATGTTAAAGTCCCATGTAATAGGGGCGAGCCTATTGCCATCAACCGGGCACGAATCCAGACTCCGTTGCTACTGAAAAATTTTCTGACGGAAAAACCCAATAGCACTTTGCCTGAACCGGGAATCGAACCCAGGTCCTCATGCTCAGCAGTCGAGCTTATACCATTTGACCAACGAGGCAATTTTTATTATTTCAAATCCCAAATTTTGATCAATGAGTCTGCTTTAATACATATTTAAGACAATATTACGATACTTGGCTCTTCTTATAAACACATCAGCTTTATTTAACGATAAATACCACGAAAAGAATAGATTAACGTTGCTTGTTGAAGGCTGGCGAATACCAAAGTAACTCATAATCGAATAGTCATCAGCAGTCGTTCGATTATGAAGCTTTTCACTTTGTAAGTATCTCATTTATTTTCCGCTCACGTACTCATCCCGCTTGATCACTAGCCTCTCTATTGAAAGACTTCCCCATAATTTCTCCAAAGCTATTCATTCGTTTGAGCTATTTCAAACAATAATTATTTGTATTGAATTTTGATTACGGCCATGAACAAACCCTTTGGGTCTTGGGATTTTGGGAAACCGCGACGATTTAGACCCGAAAACACTCGCTCATGCGTACATTGTAATTGTTTGGAAATAATCGAAATATATCGACATACCCACATAACAAAGGATATTGTTCGTTGTATAGAGGCTTTTGTTCAGAGGTCTCCATTACATTTAACCTTAATAATGCCTTTATCTCTAATTTGACACCAAAACCTGAAAACAACTAGTTTGCCGTCGAGAAAATTAAGCTTTCACATACCTACAATAATCATCATCTGCTTAGCCTTTTCCCAACTATGTTGGGGTCGGCTTTCAGTCTAACCGGATGCAGCTGAATACCAGTATTTTACATGGAGCGACTGCCTATCTGACCTCCACAGCGCAGAATTAAAACCCTAGCTGTGTACTAACTCATACCTTCTAGGTTAATAAATAATGTGGACTAGGCGAAAGGACATAGGCGCATTACTTTGTGTAATTTATTTCATCACCACTGCTCTCAAAACGGTGAAGGAAAACATCGTGAGGAAACCGGCATGACCTAGAACCAAAAATTCGAAGACATGTGACATCTACCAATCCGCACTGGGCCCGCGTGGTGGATTGATTGGTGGCCCATTCACTCTCATTGAGAGGAGGCCGTGCCCCAGCAGTGGGAACATTATAGGCTGATGATGATGATGATGAGGTGAAAGGAGTAGGTACGGAGGATAACGTTATGTAGTTTCTGCCAAACCTTATTTGAAAAAGGCGTGAGTTTAAGTTTGTGAAACAACGATGCGCTGGTGCTTTAAAATTCCGATATAGATTGTCACTCATGAATGGCTCGTCCCTTATTTCGATGTGTCCGCTTCACTGGCGGAGGCGTAAAGATAGCCTCAGTCAGTGATCCAAAACATTACCTCCGGAGGTACTTGCGGTATCTAAAAAGGGACAGGGTAGGTGTGGGTGGTTGTTTTTTGTCCTTGTTTTTAGAAACGTAACCACGTTCTCAATAAGTATTACCTTGGTTTGTTCTAAAATTAACTTTGCCATTAAATATTATACAATAAATCCAAATACAATGAAAATTTGGAGTTTCTTAGAAGCAGCCACGGAGTCAGGATTTGTGCCCGGTTATAGGCTCGCCCCCTAATTACATGGGACTTATACATAACTGGCGAAATGTGGATGTACTATTAGGTACCCCTTTGGCGATTACAAGCGTGATGTTATGTTACGTTATTTAAGGAAAATTTAAATCAAAATGCCGTTTCCTTTCTCATCAGTAAAAAGAAAAGCAAAGATTCAAAGTTATTAATGGGTGCAAGGCTAATAAATTGGGTGATTTATATTTGTTGACCACACAAATGGTTTATCATTGTAATTAATGGTTACAGCAATTTATTTTATGTTGTTTACTTTGTCCACATTTTTATCTTTTAACCATTTTTTTTTCAGTCGCTTTTCGTCAGACAAAACTTACTCTGTATAATTTATAAACGACGTCATAAAGCTTCTGAATAGCCTACCTTTTTTCTAAAATCCTTCAACGTTATCACTTTCACCACGTGGCGTCGAGTGCTTTTTAAACCACTGCTTAACGCCAAGCGGGGTTCTATTTCCTGTTGTCATGTTACCTTTCTAGTAACAGACAGTTTTTAAAATACACCTTCCATATTTGATGTTTTCTGGCACTGTGGAAGATTTTCAACGGATTATACCAAGATTTAAACTACGATTAAGTGATTAAGCAGTTTGGCTTCTCAACAACAGCTGCTGGTAACACATCCGAACACTCCAATTAATTACGTTAATCGATTATGTATGAAAATAGTTAATAAAATCGATATGGTGCCACACGCAGTCATAAAGTTGCTGGAAGTACCGACTAACTTAATGACCGACGCCTTTATTAGTTTTATTGTTACAAGGCGACAGTTAAACTAACAGGATTGTGATAGATGGATAGATCTGTACATGGCTTTGGTCTGATTTGTTACCACCTAATGGTATTAATTAGTTTTACTAAGTAGAATACCTACAGTTTGAAAATAATACTCATCCAGGCAGTCTTTATACAAAAGGTACTTTCTGCACGTGCAATTCCTTTTTTATTAAGACGAAACGATGAATATTGTCAAAGACTTCACTTCCTATTCAGCACTCTTAGATAAAAAGGGGGTTCAATTTAGAAGCTCACAAAACGATCTTCCATTGACTTTAATTTTTTTAGATTGTAGGAAGTACATTCATATATTTTACGCATAGAAATCGATCCCCTTTTGTTATAAGTATTCAAACTCTGCTTTGTTGATCCCTTTTGTAATCGGAGCCAGGAGAGATTCGAAATCTGTTTGTCATGTTGTTCACTTTGTATTGAAATAAAGAGGTAACTTTACCGAGGCCGAAGTTGCCCTACTTCGTACAAGACTTACTGAAAACTCACACTAAAGTGTCCAAATTGTGGGTAAGCGATCGCTAGACTTGACTAAACTATTTGTTTGTAGGAACGTGAGGTTTCATTACATGAGCGGCTTTGAGAATCATGATTCTAATTTACTTATAAGGGTATCGTAAGCATTTATTTGAGTTTAACATTTAATAAGAATAGTCATCATAATATGATTTTCGTGAATAGATAAATAAAACTGGGTCGCTTACAACATACTTTGGCCGAAACTTTTAAAAAAGACTGAAAGTGTCGACTCCATTTCTTTGTAGGAACTTGAGAAAATATAATCCCACTTGAGACACAATCCCTCAACAGTACTCAAGCCGTGGAAACTTGAAGAAAATAACAAAAAAATGAACTGTCAAGTTTTCTTCTTCGCAAGTCGGCAATGAAAACAAATAACACGACGATGGGGCGCGAATTCCAAGGTGGCCGACAAATGTAAATTTATGGAGATTGCTTCCGCTGCCTTTTATTTTCAGGTGTACAGAATTCGTGAGAAAATTCCAATTCTCTTCGAAATTAATGGTGTCAAATCTAACTGACGGCCTAAGGATAAGAGCAAATATGATTCCGCAGCTGACATAGATGTCGGCAATATTTTACGGACAAGGTGTCCAAACTAAACATTGATTGTTGACAGGAGCATTACCGTTTCCGATTGTTTTAATAATCCAACCTTTCTATGGACAGTTTTAATGGGATGTATATTAGAGTGTTACTTAGGCAGTATAATAAAGACGGGAAAATCTTCCCAAAAGAGCCTATAATTATAATTCATTTGGCCACATAAATAAAGGGACAGATTATTTTCATAAAAGTAACATCGAAGCATAGAAATACTTTAACATCAAAATCACTGATTCAAATTACTTTATCATTGGACTGTGTATAATGATTGCGATCGTTTTAACGTAAAGTTCACTGGTTATAATAAATCTGTCTGGACCAAGCAATAATGTTAATAATTTAATTAACGTTAGCCTCAAACATTGCATGAATTAACACAAATAATTAGGCACCGTATTTGTTTTCAAATTATGTTAACAAATAATTAGTTCTAAACAGATTTTAAAATTCACGATTAGGAACCAATTGCTAGGGATATTGTCCCGCTCCATGATATTGACCATAAAGCGGGATTTCCCGCGAAATGGTTATGTTTTCTGGATCCAGGTTTACAATTACGAGCGATTATAAGTATCGAGCCCGATCATCGATTTTGATCATGGATCGCGATCAATAGTAACCGGGCAACCTATTACAGCTAGGTCATAGCACCTAAGAGCAAACACGATGCCGTCAACAAGATGTTTATAAATGTGAGTTGCAGTGTAATAGAAAGAATAGAAAATAACGAGCCGATACTGATCTCTTGCAGTGCTTGTAACTGTGCGTTTTAAACCACCTTTACGTGTAAATCCAGCGTTCTATGAATTGAGCTTCGTTTTATTTTTAAGAGATGAACAATTCCATTGAAAAAATAAGTATCAGAAGGCAAATAGCACGAACGCGCGGTGTAAACGTAAAGTAAATACGAACGATTTTAAAATACACCCTTCACGTACAATAATATTTACTTAGTTTTTAGTTTTATTCATATCTATTAGCTTATCGCAAAAAATCATCTGCCTAGCCTTTTCCCAAGTTTTATTGGGGTCGGCTTCCAGTCTAACTGGATGCAGCTGAATACCAGTATTTTTACATGGAGCGACTGCCTATCTGACCTCCACAACCCAGTTAGTACTGGGTAATACGATACCTCTTGGTAAGACTGGTTGTCAGACTTTTTGGGCCATTGACTACCTGTAACGACTGTCAAAGATCACAAATGACAGCCGGGACCAACTGCTTAACGTGCTTTCCGAGGCACGAAGGAAACTCGGTATGTAAGGGGTGGTCACCCATCCACAGACCAAGCACAGCTTAACCTAAAGATCGACCCGAGCGGCTGTTATTATTTAGTCACGAGCTTATCGCAAAAAATGCTATTGGATATAGTTGCATTTTCAATTCGAAAATCTTTTTATATTTACTCAAAATACCTGAAACAACTTTGACACCTAGCTCCGGAGCTGCTTACAGTTTAATTAAGTTTGTGTTGTTACGTTTTACATTATAAGGTCAGATGGGACTGGCATGTAGATAAATGTATAAAAATCCCAAATAATAAATAAAAAGGAAAAAAAAAAACTTTGAAAAAATAGTGAGTAAAGTAAGTAAGTAAATCTCTATCTGGAAAACGTATCTCTATCAACGGGTTATGTGCCGATGACATCCGGGAGCTCGCTGCCACGTTGAATGGCGTTTATTTTCAAGTAATAGAACTACAAAGCATTGTTAATTGGACTATTGTAAAGACCGTAAGTGCCGTAGTGATGTTGGGAAAGGAGAGCGAAGATTGGTTTGACAAGGGTTTATTTAATATCCGTTTAGGTTGTTGGTTCTACATCAAAGGTGTTGTGTTGGTTTTAATTAAAAGTAAAACAAAAGATTTTACATATTATGTGAATTAGCATAAAAAGTATCAACATTAATTAATTCATGTTGTGTTTTTTATATTGATATAAATAGCGTAAAATAACTTACCCGCAATAAATAATGCACTCAATAATAAGACAATCATATCTGATGAACAAACTTTGAATTTCCGCAAATAACAACTTGAAAACTTTTTAAACTAAGCAGTTGACCAGCAAATTATTTCACTGAATCAAATTAATATCATTTATCTATTTTAAAAGTTGAAGAGAACTTTAAAAGATTCCCGATACGACACGTGTTTACGAGTGATCGCGTACGTTCCCAGCGGGTTCTCGCGCCAAACTGAACACTGAACGGGACTCTTTGGTCCTCGAAGTTGAGAGCAATCCTTCGGCTGCCAACATCAGCGGCTGGATACACCGCGATAACAGCAAAGCTTCGTTGTGTATGTGTATATCATCGCTTTGCTTTACATATATAAGAAGATTTGCAATATGAAAATTAACGCGTTTAATACGCATATACCTTTATGAAACTGACGTGTTATTTAAACTGGCAATAAAACTCGCATTTGGCCCCGTATAATTTGCAAAAAAAACCGAATCCCGAGGATAAGATGGTTATTTGTTACCTACATAATATCTATACGGTAATGTTTTTTGTAACGCATGCAAACCGAAAAGAGGTGTGTTTCGAAACAGTATTCGTTACCTAGCTAATTCGAGTACTAAAGTTATAAACCAAAGGGATTCTATTACGTCAACAGAAATGAACGACTTTATTAAAATATATATTTTCTATTATATTTAGTTTTTTTTAAATATTGTTGTTACTAGTAACTTGATAATTATTATTGTTTTGTAATATGTCAATCTTGCTTGTGCTAAACTGTTAAATACTTCACAAACTTGGGTACCTATTATAATTATATTAACTCTGTGGTTATACGATACACCAAAATTTAATAATGTCGTAGGTATTAATTATCAGTCTTACTCAAAGTGTGCTCCGCGGAACTCTAGGGCTCCGTGAAGCTTCTGTACTCTCCACGAAAATACTGGTCATAATTTAAAAAAATACCAAAGAAAAATAAGGTTGCAGAGAAAATTAAGTTACTTTACGACAGTCACTAAAATTATAATATTTTTTTAAGCAAGTAAGCAAAATCTAGCGGACTAGCTTTGAATAAGGTTTTTTTTTATTACGAAATGGGCCTGCTCTTGACCTCGATCACGCCTGATGGAAAGCGAAAAAAAATTCAAGTCCATTTCTTGATTCAGATTAAGTACTATTAAATAATAGGTACACATTAACTTTTTTTTTTAAATTACTTTATTCAACAAACTTAATTTAGGGCTCCGTCAAATATTTAGGTTTCCAAAAGGTTCCATTGCTATGAAAGATTGAGAACCGCTGAATTAACTATTATTTCATAGTATTGGTGTTATAATATCTCGTAGTTAATAAGTTTATTATTTAGATAATTAACTTACTGTACGGTATTATTCGGCTGCTGGGTATTAATTTCACGATATTTAACATTAACGTGTCATTTTCTCAGCCGATATTTTATTTATTATGAAGTAAAGATGTTTGTTTGTCACTCCATGCCTCATAAACGGATGAAGATTTAGTATTAAGATTTAGATCCTTTATTCATCCTTTCTGCACATTAATTACATTTTTCTTTCAAATACATTTCAAAATATTATAAATAGTGGCCCGCTGTAGCAAGGTCCAAGCTACCGGTGGTTAGGGCTTTAGAGACAGGAACCTCCTCACAATGCGGGCCGTAACGAGGACTACTGCCTTCTGAATTAGCCGTCGATTATTATATCAGATAAAAGAGCTTTCATACTTGCGAATTTATTATTCTAGGAAGCGAGTAAGACCGCAGGCAAAAGGAAGTATACAGTATACATTCTTGTGATATTTATGTTACAGAAAAGATGAAAGGGCGTCGTCTATCTTGGTATCGACGTGATCAGGAGGGACGCAAAACAAGCTACTAAAACTACGCTTGCTACACTTGCTGCACTCGCTTCCTACAATAGGAAGCGAGTAAGACCGCAGGCAAAAGGAAGTATTCTGAAGCGTTAAAAATGATGGGTGTAACAATACCTACAACGAAGGCTTGGCTTCGTGAAGGGTCTGTTTACACCGTCTATTTATAAAAGTAAGTAGCTACCACTATGATAGTATAGCGCACGGGAGATTAATTTCATGTTTATCTTTATAAAAGTACGAGAAACATAAATGCCGTTCCATTATTTACAAGTTCGAAAAGATATTAAAGATTTCGGGTATTATTTTCTTGAGAAATCGACGATTCGATGTAATGGGCATTGACATAAGGTTAGTAATGAAATAGAAAGTTATCCCAACGAAATATTTTAAGACAATTTCTGTTCAAAAATTGGCTCAAGTTGATTGAAGGAAAGTCGTTCGTCTGAATTGTCTATTTAGATTAAATTCTCTTAATATAACTGTCTGTTGCAAATAGATAGATCCTATGCAAAAGCTTTTCAGCAACAGGAGGTGTTTAAATACTTCGGTAGAAAGGCTCAGGTATCTACAGTTTACTTAAAAAACCGGGTGATACCTACATACTTTGCTATCAAGATGCTACACAAAGATTGACATTCATATAGACTAATCCAAAACTCGGTGAAAATGTGGCACCAGTTTTATCTACAAAGCTTTCTCTTTCACGTGTTTTCTGTCAAAGCCTGATTCCCTGTTTGCCTGATTTCCTGGAATTGTGTAAGCCTTATTTTTCGTATTTGTTTTTATTTACAGGCCATTTTTTTATTCATAGGACTAAATTATATTTGAAAACTATACATTCTTGTGATATTTATGTTACAGAAAAGATGAAAGGGCGTCGTGTATCTTGGTATCGACGTGATCAGGAGGGACGCAACACATGCTACTAAAACAGTAATGAATTTAAATGTTGATTGATGGAGAGGGAGGAGAAAACCAAAGAAAAGATGTATGGATCGTGTGAGGTATGCTAGGAGGCAAAAAGGAGTAAATGATAGCGTGACGATTGACAGGGGAGAATGGAAGAAAAAAACGTGTTGCGTCGACACCAAGTAACATGGAACAACGGGAGGAAGATAATGATGATTCTTGTGATAATTTGTTATTCTTATTACAACGGTTGGTACAGTTTTTACGACTCATCAAATATTAAACATTTCAGATGTCATAAACATCGTTGCGTAGCTCGTAGTTTATAAGAATGACGGGTTTACAGACATGGCACGCGAAAAGCGACCTTAGTTTTAATATCTGTAGATAATAATTACTTTAAAAAGAATTGTAAGATATAATTTTAATAACGCTGTTTTTGTCTTTTCCTGTGTAAACAAAAGAAAACGTTGTGTGTCAACAAAAAATATGTTTTAATGAAATGTTTACTTATTTTCTGGGTTGTCGTACAACGAGAGTGATATATCGTGTCTGGGAACACTCCATTCCTCCATTCCTTTGGAGGTTATTAGTTACCTTGATGACACAATATGACACGAAGACAGTGTAATTAAATTTAATGTTTTTTATTAGTCAGCTAATGGTCCTACGTTGATCGAATTGTAGGGAAGTTTAATGCGATGGTAGGGGTCAATGCATTTATTTTTTTAACTATCCTATAGCCATACAACGTGTGGCAATTGTTGGAAGTTTATATAGTAGTTTTTAATTAATAATGTATATAGTTAGTTCGCTCTACTTAATAAAGATCTACTATCCTGAAGTATACTATGTATGAGGTATTATACAAAAAAAATACAAATACTGAGATAATATATAGGTAATTTACCCGGTTATTTTTTTTTTATAACATGCAAATTGTTGTGTGTATTTTAACATAAGGCGTTTTTTTTATTATTTTGTGTTTTTTTTTTTATATTTTCGCGTATATTTTATATATTTTTTGTAGAATCTTGGTGAATTTGGTGCGTACACAATCTTGCACATATTGATTAGATGAAAACATGCGTCTGGGCCAATAAAGTTTTCAGTTTTGCAAAACCTCAAACCATAGTCATACCTAAGTATTTATGTCTGTGGCTTGAGTTTATAGATTAAAGAAAGGAAAAAAGTAGGTACCTACCTAAATACCATTTGTATTTCTGACCATCACATCAGATTTCAGCCAGTTATTAGCTCGGTTTCCAAGCTAACCTGACTGAAAGCTGTATCGGTAGGCTGCTATCTCTGTCTGTTTGACATTTAACTGGTTAGAAACAAAACGTCACAGAAAAGCTTTTTTTGATTTTTCAATGAATCGTGTGACTGGTAGGTGACGCGGATAGGACATTTCAAGCTAACTTTGTTGTTAAGTTATAGAAAACGCCCATTAGTAACTAATTGGAAAAACGTAGTCGTATACTTCGTTCGTTCTAGACAATTACTTAAAAAAATAAAATTGCTAAAAATTGATGTTTCTAATTCAGCTGTAGTCAAGCTGTACGACACCCACGCTCCTATCAAGAAAGTCAAGCTCAAGCGGGCGCCTGCGCCATGGATGAACAGAGGAGTTCAGGTGGCAATGCGACGAAGGGACCGCGCGTTCCGGAAGTTTAAAAAGAATCGGTCGGAGGATAATTGGACTCTCTTCAAAACTGCTCGCAATCGTTGTAATCAGATGATACGCAGCGCTAAACGCCACCATATTCTTGATAATATCACTTCTCCTTCTACTGCTGATATTTGGAAGTTCCTTGGAACTCTAGGTATCGGCAGATCGCGACATTCAGACCTTCCTAAAACATTTGGTTTGGACGATTTAAATCGCCCTTTCGCCACTGTTCCCAGTCTCGATAATCAAACCAAATGTCAAACTGTTCACTACCTTGCTGGTCTGACGCGTCCCAATCTTACCCCCTTTGCCTTCACCCACGTCGACCCGGGCGAGATCAAGAAGATTATCCTCTCCATTAAATCCAAAGCCGTGGGCTGTGATAAAATCAGTCGCCACATGATCGTGACGGCTCTTGACCAGCTCCTTCCTGCAATCTCCCATGTCGTTAACTTCTCCCTTTACTCCGGTGCGTTCCCTTCCCTCTGGCGGAAAGCTTATGTGCGACCACTGCCTAAAATTCCTAATCCCACTCTTCCCAGTCACTTTCGTCCGATTTTCATCCTTCCCTTTTTATCTAAAGTACTCGAGGCCTGTCTCCATAAACAATTCTCTCACTTTATTCATCATAACTCCCTCATTAGTCCTTTTCAATAAGGGTTCAGGCCTGGCCACAGTACCGTTTCATCTCTCCTAAAAGTGACTGATTATATAAGGCGGGGAATGGAAGCCGCTAAAGTTTCCGTTTTAGTGCTGATAGATTTTTCTAATGCTTTCAAAACCGTCAGTCACGAAGTCCTTTTATCCATCCTCTCCTATCGAATGGTCTCTCAGGAGGTTTTGTATTAGTTTTCTTCCTATCTTCGGGGGCGTCAGCAGTCGTTTCTTGCGGGAGACTCTTCTTCCAACTGGTGTAATCTTGATGCTGGCGTCCCACAAGGCGGTACTTTATCTCCACTTCTGTTCTCTATTTTTATAGATATTATAACGACCGAGTTTCAGTGTGCGTATCATCTTTACGCTGATGACTTGCAGCTGTACAGTCAGGCAGGTGTTGACAACTTATCTGATGCAATTGAGGGGCTGCACCGGGATCTAGCAGTGGTTAAACTGGTCTGATCGTTTCGGTGTAGCCGTTAACCCAACCAAGTGCCAGGCTATCATTGTAGGGGGCTCTATAGCTTGAGAAGGCTGAATGGTTTTACGGTGCCATCGGTCTTCCCCAGACTTGACTATGGTGATGTGTGTTACTATGACCTGAATGCAGATCTCCTCAATAAACTTGACCAACTTCTAAATAACTGCATTCGATTCGTTTTCAATCTCCGTAAGTATGACCATGTGTCCGCACATCGGTCGCGACTAAAATAGTTACCCATCAGACAGCGCAGAGCGTTAAGGGCGTTGACAACTTTGTTTTCCCTGCTAGACAAACCCACTTTTCCTTCTTATCTGACTTCTCACTTCCAATATTTATGCTCCGCTCACAGCAAGAATCTTCGTTCTTCCAATAATCGTCTTCTACGATGTCCTACTCACCGCTCTGGTTTCTTTTAATCTTCTTTTCCTGTCCAGGTGGTCTTCCTTTGGAATGCGCTCCCTCTGAATATCAGGATGGCAACCAGTCGGCTCACATCTAAAGTAAAAGCTCGCGAACACCTACATAAGAAGTTGGCAGATTTGTCCCATAATTAATTTATTGTTTAATTTTTTTGTTGGAAATTTTCTGTACTTGCACCTACTGTTTTGTCTCTGCGTCACCCTAAGGTAGACTGGTAGAAAATGCCTAAGGCATTAAGTTCGCCTTTGTACATAATGTGCATAAAGTTTTAATAAATAAATAAATTACTGCGTCAAGAAGGTAGGTAAATACGAGTATCTGGTAATGTTAATCACATAGTGAAAATAACGACTGGCTGAAAATGTATTTCAAACGATAAAGATGACGTAAGTATGTTACGGTAACCTATAAATACAACTCTAAATACATTCCAGCTTTCACAACTGGTTTTTTTTAAATTTAATAGGATGAGTGACATATGTAAAATCGGTTTTCCCGAACCTAAATTCTACGTATGATACAAAAATAATGTTTTCGTCAACTGTGCTTCTGCATGGCCCACTGCCAACATTAGTTTTCCTTGAACCGCTTTCTACATTATGAAAAGTAGTTCTCACCCGCTTTTGCAAATTTTTCATTTTACGGAACAGCTGAGTTGTGGCCTTCTATGATCTTAAAGTATTAAAGAAGACTGAATTGTTACAATACTTATAGTGCTTTCTATATTCCTTCCCTTGTTACCCGTATTGACAGGAAACTGAACATACCTCTACCTCTCTCGGGTCAGATAATGTATAATTTGCTGAAGACGGCCGCCGTGATGATTTTGTCCAGTAATAAGAAACAAAACCTTTACAATAATCAAGCAGAGGCCTTCCACAAAAACAGGTAGGTTCGTGTATTCATAATTACATTACAAAATATGCTCCACGCCAAAGCCAATACCTACTAAGGACGACCGCAACGTACCGACCACCCGCTAAAGGACCCCTTAACGTAATAAAATGGGCCCAAAGTAAGTTATGAAAGGCGCTCCAAACATATTTTCTTCTTTACTAAAAATTAAGTGACACTTAAGGACCCGGGTAACCCTTCTTATCCAATCGAATTTATGTTATGGAATAAATAAGTAACAACCGATAGATAATAATAGTTTGGTATGTAATACGTATTTAATATGGGTATTATGTTTTCTTTACTTTACATAATGTATAGATCATCTCTCTTGTATCAGGCGGAGATTCCATTCACATATTTCATGCACAATGTGTCTTTGATGGTGGAATTATCGACATTGACTGATTACTGGCGATTGAATGCTACGGCAAACAGAGCTTAGGATTTCGCACACACATGACGTGATCAGACGTCGACAAGAAGTCACTGCAGCACGCGTAGCATGACCACCATAGAAACGGGCTTTGTCGACATATGAATCGACTAAATGACATAAATTTATTTTCACAATCTGTCATTTTGTTGATTCTTCCGTTGACAAAACCCGATTCTATGGTGGTCATGCTTGTCGTGCTGGTCAGGAAAAACAAAACATTTGAAAAACAATTACAGAGTGCGTTCCCGAAATCGTACGACTGCAATAATAGTAAAAACGTAGCACCAATAAAAATAATAACACCCCATTTAGAAATTTAATTCATACAGGCAATAACAGTAACGGAAATGGGTCCTACTGGGGATTAATATGTACGTGAGAACGCGCTGGTCCAGAGAGTTAATATTGCTCGATTTCATATAAATGGCAAATAGGTAGACCACACCTATCCTTGCATCTGTTTGCCTATTTTGTTTTCCCTTCTGAGTAGATCGAACAGAAAGATTTATTACGTTTACATGGCGTAAAGGTATGTAAGTGTTACCTAAGTGCTGATTTACGACAAGAATGTGATTTGACCTGTTCCGTGCTTCTAGGATAACGCCAAACACTTCCGCGAAAATACAAAATGTTTTACAAGACTAAATAAGCGGAATTAATTCAGTAGATAACTTTAACACATTGTTCCATTTAAAATCCAAGGAGTTTTTAATTTTGTAAAAAAATATTATGTATTTATCTATGTATGTAAAAAAGTACGCCAAATGTACATACATTCAACAATAAAAGTATAAAGGTTAGGGTTCTTATGTAGGTACCAATTACCAACATTCTCTTGAGTAAAAATAAAAATAAAAAAAAGAGATAAAGATAAAGCAATATCATCGTAAAGATGTTCGAAGCAGAAATTAGTTTTAAGAACATCATAACTGCCGTTTTTTAACCGACTTCTAAAGAAGTAGGTTTATATACCTAACGGTATTCTAAGATTACCAAAATTTTCAAAACTTAGCCAAAATAAATTATTTCATGAAACGTAGCAATAAATAAAAGATATCAGAAAATATACGGTTTTCTAGTTAATCGTTTAAAAGGCATTGATAACCTCATTACTAAACATTAATGTATTAGATTCGGTTTTAACTGAGCTTTTGAAAGCTTAGCTATACTTATGTACGTTTTCCATTTAGCACTTAATATTTACCAAATGTCATCAGAAAACCGTCGAAGTAAAGACCTGGTCACACTGAGTAAATGCCATTAAATCTTGCAAACAGTAATTTTGGTGGCGGCGGCAACTGTAAAGTTACTCACATAAGTCACTATGCAAGCACTAAATGTATTGGTTATGGATTTAGAAGTCTGCGGTCTTGTGACACGACTGCCGATAGGGTTATTTAGTGGGCTTAGATATTGATTTAATATATTTACTAACTTGCAAAGGCTTACCAATTATAAAGTTCAGGGAGTTACATAACATAACATCACGCCTGTAATCCCAGAACGACTAGGCATCGGTGAAACCAATTGAACAACCAAGCGCCAGTTATATTTTAAGTCCCATGACGTAATAGGGGGTGAGTCTATTGCCATCAACCGGGCACAAATCCAGACTCTGTGGCTGCTACTAAAAAAATCCTGATAGAAAACCTAATAACGCTTTGCCCGACCCGGGATTCAAACCCGTGACCTCATACTCAGCAGTCGCGCTTGCGACCACTAGACCTACGAGGCAGCCAGTTCAGAGAGTTACTTTTATGAAAAGAAAGAAACGAATGACCTTGAACATTTTGTGGAACATCCCTAGTAATAACTTATTTTTAGTACGATTTCCCGCGGCATTGTGTGCTTGACCGCAATGTCCCCAACTCTTGGAAAAGGTTTTTAAACTCAATGAAACCTTCATACCCTGGAACAAGTAAATTGAGTACTGCGTTAATTAAGCACTCATCAAGCAAAATCAGTGATCAAATTCTTCGTTACTGTAGGTATTATAACTTAGCTTACCTTAAAAATGAAGCCTGAATTTTCACCGTTTTGTTACAAAAGTTAGCAGCCGTTATTTATACCTTGACTTATTAAAATAATAACCTTGCCCCGTGTTAAAGAACCCTGAAACATTAACGGTACCTTGAAAGATTTTTTTCAAAATATAATAATTTTGTTCTAAATCCTACTATCCTACTAATATTATAAATATGAAAGTTTGTGAGGATGGATGGATAGATGTTTGTTACTCTTTCACGCAGAAACCACTAAACGGATCTGGATGAAATTTGGCACATAGATAGTATATAACCTGGATATATAACATATAGGAAACTTTTTATCCCGGTAGTGTGATACCGTGGGACAGTTACGCGCGGGAGAAGCCGCAGGCATAAGCTTGTACTTCATATTTTTATGACTGATTAAAATTGGATCTTTGAATAGTGTCGCGCGAAGGTTACATTCTGAAAGATGCGTGAACGAACTCAGTTTAATAAAATCTTAAATCGATCTTGTAATAACGACGTGTCAGTCAAATTAAATTTTAAGATTACATCTTATATTTAGGCCGTGTCAGAAGGCAAATAATAGCTCTTTTACGAACCTTTATTACGTACTCACTGTCATTATAAGGTGTCTATTTTAACCTCTTTGTCTCCGCGAGCAATGACGGTTCAACAGTTTCAGTATTCCATGTTATGTGTCGACGAAACTGCCTGAATATTAGTTGCTCATTCTCCAACATATCCCGCTAAATAGGTTACTATGCCGTCCGTAGACGACAGACTAGCGGGCTAGCCGTCGACCCGTCAATACACGGAACTAAGTCAAACATAATACGAGTAGGAACATGAACGAAAACTCAAACGAAGTGGTGGAAAATAATACGGCTAGTCTTCTTTTGACCGCTGAATTTACTTAGCGACTACGACGTGTTGTCTTTCGAAAATGCTACGTGATTTATAGAAAAATTCGTTAACAAAATGTCAAACTTTAATGAAAGCAAGTGATTTATTTGGGTGGCTGTTTTTTGCTTCTTTAAGTAAATTAGAGTAGTTAACGTAACTTTGACAACCTGACCGTCAATCTTTGTCTTAATTGGTTATTCGGAAACCAGGTGTTAGTGTTTTGATTATTACATAATGCAGACTTGCTGGATTTTTTTAAGCGGTCCTGTGTTTGTTCTTTCGTACATACATGTAATACCTACAGGAGAAGAAATGAAACCATTAAAAGAGTAATTAATATCTCATGACACGCATGCAACAAAAACCTATTATCTCAACATTGAAAACCAATTTGGAGTTTGAAGTTAGTACGGATTATAAGGATAAAGTTCAATATAAGTTTCTTAGCCCCGTGGAAACTCTTTTGTTTGTAACAAATATTGTGCGAGAACGGGGGGTGCGTTCTCTTAAACAATCTCTTAAAAGTTTTTTCATTATTTTTGATACGAAAATTTACCTGAGCCCAATGTAATTAATATTTGTGTCTCGTAACTTAACACTAAATTAATATCTTAATAAAAGTGCTTTCATATATTCTGGAGATGACAGATAGGGTTTTAATGTAGTGTATAATTATGGCTCTATTTTGAAAGTTCTGATCATCATAAATCTTTACTCTACAAAATGCTGAATTAAATACTCTTCTAAAATAAATAAAACCTTACTGCTTCATCATTATCGTTTCTAATGTACATTGTATGTAGAACACTTACTGTTGAAGCGTAATTAAAAAGAATGAAGCGCACACATATGTAACTCTTACAGTTCCCGGGTTACCGGTTGGTTGGTGGGTTGCCGGACGGTAGGTACTTTATAAAACTCACATTTATGTCCGCTACATATAGTATAAAAACGCGCTGGATAAGTAAAATGGGTGCTTTATATTTTTTCTGTACCGTCACGTAACGCAGCTTTTATGTGCGAGATTTTCGTGACAGAAAAATATTCCGTGTAATATCGTAAAGTGTCTTTACTTTTACACTCCCGAAAAGAATAGGTATTACGGAATCACTAAGTCACCATTATCATTATGACTTTTTGACTTTTAGGTGAAAACAATACATGCATTTTTTTCTTCTATGTTAACAAAAGGGCTTTTTATCCATACGGATTTGCCAACCCCATCGTACATTAGTAACTACAGTGAAACCTGGATAACTGGGACATTAAGGGACCTGCAAATTTGTCTCACAAGGCATTTCACTTACCCAGTGTCTCAAATATCCGGGCATAAAGGTCACCTCGGACCTCAGCATGAGTTCCAGATATGGAGGCTTCTCACTTATCCAGGTCCCACTTAGCCAAGTGTCACTGTATTTACATTCTTGGAACATCTTGCTATGTACTACTCTGTCAAGAAAGTACCGGGAAAAGATCAATAATACACAAAATGTCTGTTATTCATCCAAATTTATTTTATCACCTTCAAAGTATGCTCCTTTAGAAACGATACACTTGCGCCAACGAATAATCCATTCATCAAAACATTTTTTAAACGCTGCTTCCGGAATTGAGTTCAGTTCTCGCCGCGAATTCTCCTTTATGTCTTCTATCGATTGAAAACGGGTGCCACGAAGTGGTAATTTGAGTTTAGGAAAAAGAAAAAAGTCAGCAGGAGCCATATCTGGTGAATATGGTGGTTGCTGGATGCTATTTGTTGAGTGTTTGGTCAAAAATTCGTTCACAATGATAGCCTTGTGCGAAGGCGCATTGTCGTGGTGCAAAATCCAAGAATTTTCTTTCCACAAATCTGGCCTTTTTCGTCGAATTTGCTCTCTTAAACGCCGCATAACGCTCAAATAATATTCTTTATTTACCGTTAGACCTTCCGGTAAGAATTCAGAGTGCACAACACCGCGATAGTCAAAGAAAACAGTCAACATGACTTTGACTTTTGATCGACTTTGGCGTGGTTTTTTCGGTTTCGGTTCAGTTGGAAGGCGCCACTCCGAAGCTTGTTGACTAGTTTGCATGTCAAACTCGTAAACCCACGTCTCGTCACCAGTAACAATGCGTTTCATGAATGTTGGGTCCGAACTGACTCGTTCTAGCATGTCCTCAGCGACTTTCATGCGATTGAGTTTTTGGAGAAAATTCAGATCTTTTGGGACTAGCCGAGCAGCAACATGTTTCATACCCAAATGATTATTTAAAATGGTACGGATCGACTCGTGAGATACAGAAAGTTCGGCGGCTATCTCTCTCAGAGTTGAATGGGGATTTTCAGTCACTATTTTCTTCACTTTTGCGATGTTAACTTCAGTTGCAGACGTTGACGGCCTACCAGAGCGAGGCAAATCTTCCATCACATCTCGACCGCTTTTGAACGCTTTGAACCACTCATAAGCACGAGTTTTTGATAAAGTCGATTCACCGTAAGCCTTCTGTAACATTTTCAGTGACTCCGAACACGAAATTCCATTGGCGATGCAAAATTTAAGACAAACTCTTTGTTCGATATTTTTGTCCATTATGAAATTCGCAATACACACTATATATGATATTACTAAAACCAGCACTGTATTTAATATAAATAACAGATGCAACTAAAACTCCGCGCCAAAATGGAAAACAGTTGTGCCAATCTAACAACTACAAAAAAAAACAAAAATTTGAATTTGGAACCATAAACAAATCATCCATTCCCGATACTTTTTTGACTGAATGTATATCACAAGTAAAATCATTGACTAGGCATCTTCACCAAGCCGTACAACCTTTTTGCGATAGTCGATGTAATGTAGGGTTTGCTAAAATGTTTTGGATTAGCCCAACGTCCAGAATATTTAATTTAAATTCTCTAATCAATGATTCCCTTTCATTCTTGCTCCTGACACATTCCATCAGCAAATGTTGCACATCTTCAATTTTGTTGCAATTTCAGATTTATAATTATGATAATGTCATAAGTTCTATCAATTTATCTTCTCACAACATTTCTGATAAGTTGCGTAAACCACAATTCACCGAAAAGGTTTTGATTTAATGGTGGAATATTTTACCATCTCTTGAGGTTGAGAGACCACAACCCTTAGCAAGATCCACTTTACCTACATTTCAACATTCTACACGTGTCGCGGTGGCAACCGCAAGCGGGTAGGTACGGAAGATAATATGGAATCGTACCGTGAGTGAGCGTGATCCTTCCTAATCTTCCTGAGATACGAATCTCTCAGTTATTTGCACCGAAAAGCACCATAAGCTAGTGGTTCCTTACAATTTGCACCGTTGCACACACTATTACCATATCTCATTCCTTAACGGTCTTATGCTCAAACACAGATTTATTTGAGGAAAAATGAAAATCTATCGGAATGTTGGAAGAATCGTGAAGAACGAATTGGTCATTCTACGCCTAAACGTTTTTAAACACTTACTAACGCAGATATTCATTTTGAGTATTTAAAACGCTTTTTTTTTAAAGATTCTGGAAAATAAACAAATACAACGTGCATAGGCGGCCATTTCTCTAAAAGCGTTCATTTGTTCCAGGCAACCAAACGAAGATAAAAATAATAACACGTGAATGTATTCCGCATAAATTATAATATTTAAGCATTGCATAAGTATTTATTGTACATATAATGTAATTTTTATAATGTAATTACTATTTAAAGTAAATCTCTAAAATCGTTGAAAAAATGTTGTCCCGCAATTACGATACATTGTTTCTGGCAACAAATGTCGCGTGTCTTTTGTTTACCATGAAAACTAGTATTCGTATATTAGTAACAAAATATTGCAAGCACACAAAAACATGTTTTTGAAAACGGGAAAGCGTAAAATAAACAGAGTATATGACCTCTTAAATAAATAGCAATCCATTTTGAGTCACATACTCGTCCGTTGGCTATAGCAATTTCCGCCTGTAGTGTCAACTGTAGCGTGACAGCTGCATCCGATGGAATTACTGCCACTGCCTTAGATTGATTGTACTGATATTGTAATCCCAAATTAATGCAAAAGCGTTATGTTTGTGTTTAACATGTTTGTTACAGATAATGGAAATGTTTGCAAAATTATGATTGTTATCTTAATATACGCCATGTGGCGGCTAAAAGGACTCATTACGTGTACTCGCAAAAGTCTGCATAGTGCAAGCAGAGTTATCTGCAAGATTAGGATCCGCGATTACTAGAGCAGTAGCTACCAGCTGTAGCCTACCAGGCTCCAGCTGCTGACATCCATCTGGAAGAAAAGATCCTCCTAATTCCGTGGAGGTTGAGGAACTTTACACCTTTCTCGCCCTGCTGTTAAATCCTTTATAGCACTCCAACTGCTGGACGTTAGTATTTCCTATCCCACAGCAGCACCTAGTTCTTCGTCTGCTGTAGCCGGCCACTGAATTTATCAGGTATTTGTTAGTATATCTTGCTGAAGAATATTTTTATTTGCGTCATGACTCTCATCGCAGTTTCCAGTCCTAGGTAATTTAAGGAAACCATGCAAAATATGCTGCTATTGTTATGTTAATTTTAAAATTCTTACTCTATAAACCAAGAGTACAAAAGCATCCATGAACAAGAAACTGTAATTGTAAACATGTTTGTAGCTCTCTATTGTTTTACTGTAATACGGTGTTTATTATACGAATTGTTCTCAAGATTTGAATGCACAGTGTTTGTATCATGAAAATAGCTTCCTAATTAAATCAACAGTCAACTATTCAGCTTGTCTTAGGAACGAAATATTTGTACAGCTTTGTATCAGAGAGGTAGAGAGAATGCTTTCTGCTACGAGTCGTAGCATATCCCGTAGCATAAGTCGTAGCGTGTGGCGTAGCAAAAGTCGTAGCCTACGATCCTTGTTCAAATAATATGCATGTTGTGTTACGTGTTAGTATTAAGTACTACGGGCATTGCCTTTTTTGGAAAATATCGTCTTTAAGCTAGGAAGGTACATCTGAAAAACGAAAATATCCTTTTTTTGCCGCAAATTAGGAGAACGGATAAGCAATGGGAAAAAAACTGTTTGAAATCTTTTTAAGTAGGTAAGTGCGGAACTACGGACGTTTTTCCTCTTTTCAACAAACTATACGAATCTAATCGCTTTTAACTTTTTACTGAACATAAAGCTAGAGAGGTACGGAAACCAACTAGGAAAATGAATGGTGCGAGCCGAACTCCGCATTGCACCATTGTAGTAACGCCTATTGCCACGAGAAACCAATGGAATGTATTGTCATTTTGATTTATGAAACTGTTCTGAAACTGTCAATTTATGTGCGTTAAAAACGTAGCCCTGAATTTCTGGGTGCGTTTACTGATTCAAATCTCACTTGCATTTGTGACGTTTTGGTGTTTTTTTTATTTGTACCCAGTGATGGCGTTGTGAATTGGTTAAGCAATTTTCATATACATTACATACATTATCCGCTTCGTCAGACAATGTGATGTCACCTTTTCAGTAGCTATTTTCGCAGACTCCTGCTGTTGTGTTTATAATGTGGACATTGTTATAAAAATAAAATTAAATAAAATATACATACGCGTATGTTTGAACGCGTTACGATGTCCATATGTCTTTTTTATACGAATATTGTGTAATTCCTACAATATTACATACGTCATACAAGTAAAATTGATAACCTCCTTTTTTAATTGGTTAAAAGTAAAGAAGTCATTTACAAAAGAATCAAAAGTTTTGAAGGGTAGTAAACAATACTGTAATTACAAATTACAATTTTTTTTTTCAACATTTTGTTTATAATAGTAAACAAGGTAATGTTTATTGACACTGACATGAATAAATTAAATATTGAAAAGGTTAAACCTTCTACTTAACGCGTTTGAAATACAAAACAATTTCATTGAATTTGTTACAATAGGATTGCGCAAAGGGAGGCTTCAATGGTTATATTGAACATTTCATCAGAATCAATGGATTTAGCCAAAACAGTGTTAACTTGTAAGGTCATGGTCGTTTCAATAACGGATTTCATTCATTGAACTATTACTACTACGTATAAAGAAGACACCGCGGATAGAATCTGTGCTCCGTTCAAATGCTGTCAGCTGGCTGCAATTTACTTAGTCGCTTGCTCGCCACAGCGTTATACGAGTATATACGGGGTTAGCCGCCCCCCGCGCGCCCCGCACTGCGCACAGATTTTGTTCGCGCTGTCTTCTCTATACGTAGTAGTAATAGCTCAATGATTTCATTGGGCTATTCGACTCACGACGCACGCTTATTTTTAGGTCGTTCTGAAACCGAAAGCCATAAACTCGATCATCGAAGTCGGAAGGATTGGGACTGTTTATTTTTAAATACCTAAAAAAAAAGGAAATCAAATTTCTCGTGTTTTCAAAAAATAACAAAAAAAAAAAAAAAAAAAACAAATTTATTTTTTTGTAAAATTGATTTATTTTTTAGTTATTAAAAAAAAACAGTCCCAATCGTTCGGAATTCGATGATCGAGTTTATGACTTTCGGTTCCAGAACGACCTAAAATTAACGGAGTATATAGCATCCATCCAGCATGCCTGAGAGATATTTCTCGACGGCATGTTAAGCCAAGTCAGAGGCCCATGGGCGGCTTAAAACTCTGACACCAGGTTAGGCACTAACCACACGATAAAGAAAGAAGATTCAGCTCCATCGTGTCGCGGAAAACCTTTATCCCGGGTACCTTTTGTAGATCTTGACAGTCGTTACGAGTTGTTAGCATACAAAAATCTGACAACCAGTCGTACCAAGGGATATCATATTACCAAGCAACTGGTTTGTGGAGGTCAGATAAATCACTTCATGTATTAAGCAAAGCAAGGCAAGGCTGGGCAGATGGTGATGATCTCTTTCTGAAATCTTGTGAATTCACATAGGACTACCACGTAATTAAAATCTTAAGCCGGTGTTATTTACGTAAACTTATTACTTTGCGAACGTAAATTACTGGATATTGCCCCTAATTAGTTTAATTTTAAAAACTATTGGAGGTCAGATGATGCTTTAAAACGTACTATGGTTATTATTTTTATCTAATATTTATTATAAATAAAAAGCGATTTAAAATGGTTCCGTTTTACGATTTGCGATTGTGTGTTTTTTTTTTTCGGATGGGAAATCATCAAATGACTCCTCCCGCTCTGGGCGGAGCAGGAGGGAGTGTCAGACTTTTACTGACTAAAACCCATTCATGTTCCTTCATCGCCCTTTGTGTTCCGGGGCCACGGTATCTCTTTCAAACAGTTCCACAGCCCCGGCAGGCATCAGCCCTTGCGGACCCCTTCCTTTTGCTGACTCTCTTTGAGGCGCGCGTGGAACACGAACGCGCCGTCGACACGGCCTGTCGTCATGAGACGGACGGACGGTGAGCTAGCCCATAGCTCTCCGTCCACAGGCCCGCGCCTATGGTGGCCCCCGACGCCCGGGGCGTCTCCCGCGGCGGCTGGCACGAGAGGTTCTGTCCCTCTGACGTTCCTCCACCTCCTTCGCTAGCATGACTGCTTCGCAGAAAGAGGTGACAGCGTCCCATTCCGTGGCACGGTGGAGCACACGGTGGAGGCCCGCGTGGGAGGAGCACCGCCGTGTCCTCATAGCCGCGATCGGCGGCGGCAAACTCTCGCGTCCGGCCTTGGTTCAATCCATGGTCCGGAGCGAGAGGAGCTGCTGCTCCGCTCAGAGCGGGAGGAGTCATTTGATGATTTCCCATCCGAAAAAAAAACAAAGGTGTATAAAAACCAAGGTCCTGAGTAAACTCGATAAAAACATATGGGCAAATTTACATTTTCGCGAAAATTTGTAAGTACCAAAATTTACCTTAATTTTCAACCTTTTTTTATTTTTCGGACTTTTACCTTTACTTGTGCTGTAAGACCTTTGCTTTTAACCAATATTGGCAATTCTAGGTCAACCGGAAGTACCTCATAGGTTTTGGGTCGAAAACCTATATGGTAGTTCCCGTTGAACCCCGTTACTGCTGTAAGACCTTGCTTTTTGCCAAATGGGAACACATGTGGGGGCACATGTAAAGGGAAAAATCTGAAAACCGTAAATATGTAGTTAAATAACAAAAAAAAGCGATATTACAAACTTATTATTTGCGGTTGGTGCAATAGCCGTATCTAGGGATCGGACATCAAAGTAAAGTTTGTCCTTTAAAAAGTTTGTACGGAACCCTCGGTGCGCGAGTCCGACTCGCTCTAGGCCGGTTTTTTTACATTTTATATACTATATATAAAATGTAAAAAAACCGGCCAGAAGCATGAACTTATCCTATGTTAGTAAATAACAAATTACAACAACATACATACATACACACACATTATTAAGTAATAACCATATATAAAGTTAGTAAGCTTTGAAATGCCTCAGAAGTTAGTCTTCGCTGTGATTTTTATTTATAACTCTCCCGTGTCCGTTGTACTGTATCCACTTAGTAAAAGTTTTGTGCCTCTAGGGAAACTACGAGATATGCATAATGTATGTATGTCTCTATCTACACTTATTATTATGTTCCACGAAACTGGGTATTGGAATAGATGATAACTATTTGAGAATACTGAATCGCTATTTCAATAATACTAGACTGAAACTTTAGTAAAATATACAGATTGTAAACAGACTCTTCACGAAGCAGTCAACCAAGCATTCTGTACATCAAACTCTACGCAAAAAAATTTGCTGGGAAATTACTTTTTTTATGGGCTGAAAAATCACATTTTTCAGTAGGAGTCAATATGTTGCACTTAAAACATTGTGCTGATGGATGGATTGAATGGTACGGGGGTCGTGGAGGTGTTTAAAGTAAAAATCTTACAAACATCTTAAAAACATGTTTTGTTTTTTAAAAACTTGTATAAAGTTGGAACTTTGACCCCCAATATCTCCGTAACTAGTAGGTTCCCAGGTATGGTCTAGATCAAAATAAAAATAATCGCAATGACGGGTAGAACAAGTGCCTTTCGGCTTCGTTATGAGTTTTTTACGCCCTTTCAGTATTTATTTATAAGTTAAACAAATAACCAACAATAGAGTACGTGGTGAGAATTGGTAAACCATGCCAATTTCCGAAAGTCAACTTTGCCTAGCACACTGTCGCGCGGCCAAACACAAAAGTTAGCTATGTAACTGAATGCTCTAAACTTGTAGTCAACTAATCGGCATTCTTGTATCTATAACTTTACTAGGCAGGTACATTATAAAATCAGAATTTGCGATTATGTCCTTGTTGGACACTTACGGATCTAATAATATCTCTTTTACAAACAAGACCAGGAATAATGATATGTCCGGCTTTAACACTTTAATCAGTTAACTCGAAACTAGTTTCCAACTACAACTACTAGATTACACTAACGCCCTCGTACAAAAACAGTCTAGAGTGATACAGAAAACATAGAAAAACATCGGGTTTTCACAAGCTAACCTTGCACTAGCGACCGATCTCTGTTTCCTATTTAAAAAAACATTGAGATTTCTCAAACTTATACACATCTCTTACACATAAATCATCCAGAATAATATGAAGTATACTGAAAACTGCGTCAAATTCCGTGGCGTGATTTAGAAAAACAACACAGCCTTTTGATAGGACATACAGATACGGAACATTAGCCAGTTTTCAGCAACACTGCAACCTTCCAAGTTATCTGTAACACGTTGAAAACAAAAAAAAAACAGCTGCTAAAACCCGCTAAAACAATATTGCACACCTTTATTACTCAATGAGAGGAGCTTTAGTGTAATTTTGTGAATAATAGAATCCAATTTGGAAACTAAAGTTGGTAGCACACAATGGGCTGGAGTCGGAGAGAGCTGAATGCATGCCAGCATGATTAAAATGCTGCTGCACGTAAGAAAAATGAAGAACTGCTAGACGGCGGCTGCATTCTAATAGCTGCATTTCACATAAACGACATATTGTTTTAGATAATTCAAAAATTGCAGAACATTATGCTAAATATATTTTTTTAATGCGGCATTGAAATTCTTTTTAAGAATAAAAGTATGTCAGTCCACGGACAATTTATTATCTCCTTTCATTTCTAGTTGTCTGACGTCAAAGAAACATTATTTATTAGTAGCAATACTCCATTTCTTTTAAATCATTTTGTTACGAAGATTTTCTCGACTGTAGTCAAACTGGCTACTGGGCCGAAGCCCTTTGTTTGAGATAACGTCAGTTGCAGAATGGGTAACAGATATCAACTTAAGGAACATATATCTACCCAATATGTTTTAAAAGTATGTACCCAATTATGCCAGGAATATATTATAATAATATTTCAACACTAGAGTACACTTAAATGAATGCTTGAATAAAAGCGCTCTGTTGGAATTTCAAACCTACACTAAGCTCTGAGAGCTCGCCAAGTGTTGGTGAAAACGGACGTTAGGTTTGAAAAACATAGGAATAAAATTTCTGTACATTATTACCGAGCAAACTGTCATCTTATTTGGTTCTAAATTGTGTTTGAACCCTTATACACCTTTGCAAATTGAATTGGACAAAGGCATCCCGTTCCTAATATCGGCTATTGTGATAGGAGACATAAAGAGAAGGTCCTCCTGTATATGGTTTGGTAAAATGTCGCAAATAGTTACTATAAACATTGTGACCCTGCATTTGCTTCCATAAGCTCCCGACCTGTCCCAGTGGAGGTAATTTCCATCTCTACAAATTTTGCAGAAACTCGTGTCATGCATTTCAATTAGTTGATGATTTAAGTTCTATCTGTGCCTCTAATAATTTCGCTAGCCCGATGCCTAGCCTACTAGGAATCCCTTTATGAATTTGGAATTCTACAGATTGTAGCTTTGAGGTAGATTTCGCGTAACTGCCTCAATGTGGAATAGACAAGTTTGTTACAGACGATAAAATCGTAACCTTTGAAAATGAGTTCAATTCCTGGAATATCTACTAGATTGCAAATTCATCTGGCCACATGAGAAGCTCGTAACTCAGTGCTTAGTTGACTTTCGAAACCTGCCTGAAACCTTCGACTTTAATACTTGAGTATAAATATAAACAAAGATGCTAAAACATAAAAACTCATAATTGTCTAAAACTATTCTTACAATTTTTTCATTTAAAGTGAAGACATCTCAAACGGGTCGAAATACAAATTAATGATCGTTCGCGGTAACTTCGCTTATCAATATTGTTGTAATGTGTGGCGTAGATAATCATTTGATCTCGATAACAATGAGATTAGATTACGCCAACACGCTTTATATTAATTTTACCTGTTTTGTGTGTTGATAGATTTTTAGATTATCAGATAAAACCGGGTTCGATGATGTGGCAAACAAGAGAGCTATAGTGGTGTGGAACGAACGTGTTCTACTGAAATGGCTTTCTTTTGTTTGTTTTTCTTGATTTGTTCTGTAGAAGTGATCCAATATCTTTGCTTCTAGATACAAAAGAATTTCAGGTAAACCCGAAAAAAGAATCTTGATAGCTGGGAACACTCAAAGATATTCTATCAACCCGCTTTTGTTGCCAGTGTGACGAGTGACGAAGATTTTCATAGACAAACAAAAATTATGTTACCTACATTGAGCTATTACTACTACGTGTAGAGAAGACAGCGCGAACAAAATCTGTGCGCAGTGCGGGGCGCGCGGGTTGGCTAACCCCGTATATATAATGCTGTGGTGAGCAAGCGACTGAGTGAATTGCAGCCGGCTGACAGCAGTTGAACGGAGCACAGATTTTGTTTGCGGTGTCTTCTCTATACGTATTAGTAATAGCTCAATGGTTACCTAAATACATTTTTTTCTTTAACGGGTAAACTAAAAAACGAAATAAAGTTTAACCACTTATTTAGTTTTCAATAACTTTCTGGAAAGATTTCCGACTTAGTCCAAACAAAATGTATGTAATATTTTGTTGCTTGGGTTTTGTTAGAGAAACGAAAGTAGAGGGAACCTCAATAACTCAAAAGCATAAAATAATATAAAAAATTGCCGGCCTTGTCCTAGTTGACTTCCTCGCAAAGTAAATATTGTTAGATGAAACGCTGATTTAATTAAGTGAAGGTAATTTTATTAAGCGAACAAAATTTATCGAAGAAACTGAAAAGCTAAGGAATAATAATAATAAGCTACTTTAGTCTTGAAGTTGTGAGCATCTGACATGGATGTACCTACCCACTTTAATTATCGCCATTTTTAAATAATTTAACTAACTAAGGTGTTAAGAGAGGTGTCGTGTTTTATTTCTTTGGGTAGGTTTTATTTTATTAAAACATTAAGAAAAGGAGAGGTCTTTTTCATTTACACACAAACATAAACTCACGCCTTTTTCCCATGGAGTTAGACAGAAACTACGGAACGCCACCTGCTACAATCCATTTTCGAATGCTGGTTGTGAGTACTACGCGCCTGAACTTTCTGAAGAACTTCAATAATAATGCCAGTCTATGTCCTTCTGAGGCGTCCCCTCCGAGCGTATCCACATCTGAGTTTTAAATATCTCGATACCTTCCTCTTCATTTAGATCACATAAATATTATTTACATTTGTGAAAAAAAACGTGAAGTGTGACCACTTTTTAAGTATAATTTTAATTAAAAACACAATGAATTCACCTTCAAGTCTACTTACCTATGTTTATAAAGGTACGTAAGTAATCTAGTTCCCTTTATGTGTGTCGTTTACCCTGTTAATGTAAACGTTTTCCATTTTACGCTTATTCGAGTCCTCATAAAACTCATTGAAATTTCGTTGGAGCTATATATATCACATTCGTAAGAGTCGGATCACGTCGTTTTTCTATTACAATTTCAAAGATTGGCGGCGGTGTTATGTGTTCTGTCTGAAATAGAATGGTCATTCAATGAACTTTATATTGGTTCCATATAAATTGACGGGATTTTCCCCGCTAAACTTCATATCACTTCAAGCTGATGGGATTTTCTTATGAAGGTTGGGTTTAATTGAAAGTGCTGCTTACATTAGACTCCGATTTCATATTCAGGCAAATGCGATGACCTCACTTAGTGTAACAACTTTATAATCCTAAACGCCGTTTGTAAATTGACACAGTAAATTGCACCGTAAATACGGTTTGCATACAGATGGGGACGCAAGGTTTAAAATAGAAGTTTAACTGTGAGTAATGGTGTGAAATCGCCCACACGTCGTGAGGAAGCGTGGTTTTCAATGCTCTTTTAAGTATGTAAGAGGTATCTGCAATAGGGAATATGCATATTTTTTTTTTATTATTTCGTTGCGGAATGTTAAAGTACTATAAAAATAATGACAAAAAGTGAAAATAAGACATAAATCAGCCAAACAACACAAAAGTTTCTATCTCTTTCTAGATAAATGGAATTTAGAATGGATTTTGTACGTCGATGCAACTAATGACGTCATTCGCTGTATCGGATCACAGCAGTTTCAAATGCTTATAACTTAGTATTTTTTATAGATATAAAAACAATGATTTCACTTTGCTATTTCTGATGTTAATGCGCTTGGTTTAGAGTGATAAAAAATAATCATGCATATACCCTATTATACATGGCCTCATTGTATATTTTGGTCTACACCTACACTGTCTTGTAGAAAGAGAATGGTCGAATAAAATTAGATAATAATTGTATCACGTTCCTTCAGAACTCCTAAGGGAGCTTCAGACATATAAACGACGCTACGTTTATATGTCTGAAGCTGCAATAAATTAAATAATCTTTCACGTAATTTCCCGAGCCCCTTTCAAAAACTATCCCCTTTGCCACACGCTAATTAAAAATTTAAAAGACATACCTACAATACAGTCATAATATTTTCCGGCGTTATACAGCCTGAAACTTTTCGGAAGAATTTTAATATTTGCTTCCACGAAAAAAGATTCAATGTTTTAATTTTATTTATCAGAGATTATGTTACACTTGAAAGCTTTGCATAAATAATGAGAAAAATAAACGTACAAAAAAATCCGACTACGAATTTGTATTGTACTTCAAAATGTTTTTCATATAAATAAAAACAGTTCAAATATTCTTTCTTGTCTTCAGGGATTCTAACACAAACAGTGGCGGGTGGCAACCGTAGTCAAACACGTCGACAATTTCAGGCATCTTCAGCTGAAAAGTACTTCTGTGTTATCTAAAGGGCAAACAACGGTATAATTTTGGGCGAAAACATCTTTTTTTCTCGATTATAAAATTCTACGACAATTCTTTTGTATTTTTTCGAAGGCTTTTTAAGTTTTTTGAACAAAGTCAGCTTTGGCACCATTTCGCTATGATAATAGACTGGCCTAAAACTACTCCAGAAAAATTTTCTTTGTTAATCTCATGAATATCTAAGCGTTACAAAGAGGTTCTTATGTTCTACTTACATATGCATGATAGCTTCTAATCATTGATACATGGCCAACTGGGACAGGATCCTTTTAGATTACACCGAGGAAAGATTTATCTGAAGACTCAGCACTTTCTTAGACAAACTTTATGTGCCGGAATGATTGTAAATGGCACGGAATAGAAAAAAGCATATAGTTTAACAAAAAATTACTCGTGTTTATTACCTGTGCGTAAATAGCTCTCTACTAAGAATCTCTCTATACATAGGAATATTTATTGTCTTCCCAAAACACACTTGAGTACCTTAATTATAAGAATTATTTTCAAAAGCGGAGATTTCGCCTTCAGAAGGAACAGGGTATTTTAAAGGGATTTTAATTCATTTCAAGAACAATTAATAAGAAAATTAACGGGCTATTATTATATTTAGGTCTTGTTCCTGGAATTTCGTATTTTGTCTTGCTCATTATCATCATCATCATCATCAGTCTATTAATGTTCCCACTGCTGGGACACAGGCCTCCTCTCTATGAGAGGGAAGGGTCTTGCTCATATCATCATAGAAAATTGTTTTTGGAACTCAGTTTATGGGCTCATTCGTTTATTCACAAATGTAATTATTTAATTCCAATACAAAAACCAAACCAACCAAACCAATATTCATAACCACACTGAACGACATGTTAATATTAACAGAAAGTCATTGCTTTACATATTCAGAAACTACTACACAGGTACCAAATTGAGGCAGCGTCATCATAATCAATTCATCATAATGTCCCACGTTATGGCCCTCGGTTTCAGCTAACTGAGCTAGTGTTACAGGCTGCCAAAATGCCTAATCCATCTAGTAACCGGACTATCAAAACACGGGAATTATTAATTGCTGGTTTAGTTATTGTTTGTAGTGTTTGACGTTAATGTGGAGTGTGGGGGAGTGACTATAATTAGCAGCTATCAGCGTGTACCTTATGAGATAGCGACTTTGACAGTAATTTGCAAATTGGAAGGTACTAGACATGGTAGAATTAAGGGACACTGACGCGAAAACTGTTACCAGCACGTACTCAGTACATCATACACACCCATATCGAAAATTTCATCGGTTATTAAAAAAAAACAGCTTCCAATATCTACACGGCCTAAAAAAAAAGACATATTTAATTATTTTTATTATTAATTAGAGGATGACTTTTTTATCACTTTCCAAAAAAATGGGTATAATAGGTGAACGGAGTAGGCAATTCAAATCCTGCGCGTATTGCGTATGATTTTAAATTCGATATTTTTCTTTTTGTTTTCAAAATTAATCTTTCTTTGTTCTATCATCATTCATAATTTCAGCCGAAAGACGTCCACTGCTGGACATAGGCCTCCCCCAAGTGTCGCCACATTGACCGGTCCCATCTCTCGACTCGCATCCAACGGATTCCCGCAACCTTCACCAGGTCATCGGTCCACCTAGTGGGAGGTCTTCCAACGCAATGTCTTCCGGTTCGCGGTCGCCACTCCAGAACTTTTCGGCCCCATCGGCCATCCGTTCTGCGAGCAATGTGCCCTGCCCACTGCCACTTAAGTTCGGCAATTCTTCGGGCTACGTCGGTGACCCTGGTTCTCTGGCGGATGTCTTCATTTCTGATTCGATCACGCAAAGAAACTCCGAGCATAGCCCTCTCCATTGCTCTTTGGGTGACTTTAAGCCTTCTGATAAGGCCCATTGTGAGCGACCACGTTTCGGTCCCGTATGTAATCACTGGCAATACACACTGGTCATAGACTTTCGTCTTGAAAGTCTTGTTCTAATATATGAAAAGTTTACTTGTAAATTGTACCGTTTTTTGATGATGGATCAAATTTGTCCTAATCTGTAGAAAAAGGAAAAAAATAAGGTATGCCATAGTCTACTCCGTTCACCTATACCCATTTTTTTGGAAAGTGATTAAAAATTCATGCGGTATATTTTGACCGTGTTCAATTTACAAATGACTGTCAAAGTACTTGCACTTTTGTAGGGAACTGCTGTTTTTTTTTAATTTTGATGGTGTAGAATGATGTACTGAATCCGAGGTAACAGTTTTCCCAAAGGAACTGTGTCTGATGCTTCCTATAAATTATGTACCTACATTTAACAAAGCACAAAGCATGAAGATCTTCTCTTCATGCTTTTTGCAATTGAAATGTTTATTGAAATATCGAAAATTTCAAAGAAAATGGTTAGAGCTGAGTGGAACAAAGAAAATTAGGTTTTGCGGTTTGACCTGGGGAGGGAATGTAGTTTGCTACAGGGTTAGGCAAATTAAGTTCGCCAATTCAATGACAGTGTTCAAAGACGAGTCGTCTGTCTCAAGTCGTTAAATTTAAGTTTAAAAACCACTTAACTCATAATAGCCTTTTGGCGTGTAATTTTGCGATACACTGTGAAAATTTGAATATTCAAAATTAAAATCCTAAGCGAAAAGGCACTTAGACATTAAAGTTTTCTTCCACATGGCTGTCATCTGGCAACGTGCTCAGAATGAAACGTTTACAAATTATGCTAATTACTCTCTATATTTCAAAATGTTCGAACCGTGGCATCGGATTGCTCGTGTCTGATATTAATAATGCATATTGCATCTGCATAAAATCATCATAGTGCGGCTACGTCATTACCTGCCCTAAGTTTGCCAAGATTGAATTCCTGTCGCGCTATCTGCACTACAGTACATTCTGTATGTTGAAACTAGGATATCAGCAATTCTGCATATCATCACACACGGTGCATAGATATTGCGCTGTTCAAGAAGCCTGAAATTGAAAATTTCTGCCACAATATTAGTTCGGTACATTTTTCACTGTCTTGGAAGTCCAAATTATAAAAAGACAGCATTACGGCCAAAGCTTACAAGACAAAGCCTTTCAAAAAGTTTTGTCGTTAAAAATTCTATAAATAAGGTTCAATGTTTCAGAATTTAAAGCGGTAAATTAAAATTGCAGCGATACTGTCTAGTTTAGTGACTTTGCCCTCGTGAAACTGTCTTCTTTCTTTCATAATTTAGTAGAAACGTTTAGGGTATAAATAACCTTCTAAAGCAAATATTTAATATTTTTGGGTACTGAGTAGGTTCCTAAGAGTAAATTTGTTATGTGGACTAAATATTTCGAATGTTCCTCCCGAGGGTACCTCGGCTCACAATTATGTCCCTCACTAAACATAACACGCGCTTTTCCTTTGTCTAATGACATAATTAGTTGAGGAGACTCGGGTTAATTCCACCTAGGATGGAAATTGATTTCATCCTTCGACCTTTCTCATGTAAACGAAATGAAACACTTTGTGAACATTATGTGACCTGATTTGATTCATTAGTGTGCCTTTGTACGATATCGGGCTACTGAGGTCCGGATGTATCAGACCCTCGTGATACACACATGCTAAAAGTTTGGAAGAATGATGCGATCTAAATTACTCGTTGTGTTATTTTTAGTCTATTAGAAGAAATAGCTTTTTAAAAGCTCTCTCTCTAGCCCTGTAATCGTCTTCAAAAGTTATGACGCCGGAAGTTGAAAGGTCTTCAACTACCTATAACCATAATTATGACGCTTGGTTTCACTTGGACAGCAGTTTAATATAAACTTTTCCATTTAGACTATAATTCCATCATAAACTGCGAAAGTTGTAGGTACACAACTTCTAAATCTACCCTCCGATAAGTTGGACATAATAATGCCATCATAAATCGAGGCTGCTTTGTTAGATCAAGATTACTTTGAAAACACCTTTGTGCCTACACATGAAAAAACATACAATATCTAAAGCGATCCCAACAATTTATTGCTCTGAAATCCATCTCGATATACGATCAAATCGACTAACAATAAAAACCTATCTGATTTTGTTTGCTTAAACATTTTGACCGGCTATTGCTTTCATTCGATTCGAATGAAATTCATTTCAATTAAAATCCTATTATTTGTTGGAAAATAGTGTTCAACACTTCATTTGTTATCAATTTCAATTTGCTTTTTCATACCTTTAAAAGCAAGAGTTTAAACCATCATGTTAGGAATCGTTATTAATATTTTTCTGTTCACGGCTTACAAAATAGTTAAATGTATTAATCATTATACTGAGGTATTTTCTGTTTTCATCCAGGCAACACTGACTCTGAATTAAGGTTTGTACACTGTCTTAATAAAAAGTAATGAATGTTAACAACTAATGATATTAGCGTTGTGAATATTATTTATTTTTAACAAAAATAAATGCCTGAGAATCAATTTGGAGTTTCCTTTCAATCAGTTCCGTGAAGTTAATCAAATCCAGTTTTGGATCGTGTGGGTGATTTAAAATTGAACATGGTAGCTTTAAAGTTTTATCACTCCACCCCTTCTTGCAAATGTTTGGGGACTAGTAAACTTAAATGTTAAAACTTTATTACTCCAGTGGTTCCCCACTCGGTGTAGTTGGTGAAAAGTGTCTCCGAACAAAAACGAAGTTAGGGAGTGGTTTAACAAATAGTCTGGGTTCCGCCCCGTAAGATTCGAAGAAACTTTTGATCGCTCCTCCGAAGCTTGCGAATTAATTGAACCTCCTTGTTTTTAAAACAATGAATTTTGAATCAATTTTCTTGTGTCGACAATGAATTTAAAATAAGTGTTCGTCAATATTTTCATAATACTTAGGAAAGGTACAATGGAATGTTTTTGTGTGTCTGGTTTTAATTATTAGATAAGAAGTTTGTTTGTTATGAGTTAAGACCAATCCATTTACAGTGGTTCGTGCCCGTGGGTTGAAGGTACCTTGACTCTGCAATAATGAAAGTTCAAAGACAGCTAGTAAACAACAGTGCAAGTAGGTGCACAATTTAATGCTAGATGTTTTTACTGGGAAATGAGGATTTATGGAGACAAATAGATTGGTGATCACAATAGATACCTTTCCTATTTGATTTATTATTCTCAAACTACTACTGCCATCCTTGATAAGTTACATTTTACGACACCCAAGGGTCACAGTTGGGATGCTCTATTGTATTCCTGAATTTTATTACGGTCTAGTTAAACAAAGGCCGATGAATGATGGTCTAATTTAGGTACAGTTAACCCTTACAGATTTGCGGCAAATGGTATAAAAAACCTTGGCCCAACATTGTTGTGTAGAGGTGCCTTTTTTTTTTTCGGATGGGAAATCATCAAATGACTTCTCCCGCTCTAGGCGGAGCAGGAGGGACTGTCAGACTTTTACTGACTAAAACCCATCCATGTTCCTTCATCGCCCTTTGTGTTCCGGGGCCACGGTATCTCTTTCGAACAGTCCCGCAACCCCGGCAGGCATCGGTCCTTGCGGACCCCTTCCTTTTTGCTGACTCTCTTTGAGGCGCGCGTGGAACACGAACGTGCCGTCGACACGGCCTGTCGTCATGAGACGGACGGACGGCGAGCTAGCCCATAGCCCACCGTCCACAGGCCCGCGCCTACGGTGGCCGACGCCCGGGGCGTCTCCCGCGGCGGCCGGGACGCTGTGAGGTTCTCTCCCTCTCACGTTCCGCCACCTCCTTCTCTAGCATTACTGCTTCGCAGAAGGAGGTAACGGCGTCCCATTCCGTCTCGCTCCGGACCATGGCTGCACCAGGGCCGGACGCGAGAGTTCGCCGCCGCCAATCGCCGCTTCGAGGACACGGCGGTGCTCCGCCCACGCGGAGCACACCTCCACCGTGTGCTCCACCGTGTCCTCCGGTCGATCCTCGCAATGGAAACACCTGGCCGTTTCCTCTCGCCCGATTCGGTGCAGGAACCTCCCGAAACAACCGTGTCCGGTGAGGACCTGCGTCAGGCGGAAGGTGAGGACGCCGTGGCGTCTCTCTAGCCACTCCTCAAAGAGGGGACTTACCGCCACTATTGTGGCGTGCCCTGTGTAAAGGTGCCGAAAAGTGCATTTGCAAAAACAATTTTTTACGATTCAGCTCGGTCTGTTTCACAGCAGTTAGAATTATTGGTCAGCTGCGGTTGGCTTTAAGCCAGTGTTTGAGAATAGTTTACTACCACACTTTTCCGGGAAAAAAGAATTATTTACAACAATAACTAAGTTATTGTAGACCTGTGTGTGCCTGTGTATTGTAGAGAAAACTGTACTGTGGGACAACCAAAGTTAATACACATCAAAGGCATGGCTCGTTTTTTATGACATGCAATCCTTAATTTTCCGGGACGTTCGTTAATTTTCAAACTCTTGCGGTTTCAGAGAATTCATAAATAAAAAACCTAGTGATATATTTCAGGAATAACACTTTATACTTTTCAGCCGCTTTACTTTGTTTACGTGAAAGGTTGATGCAATAATATCAGTAAGTCAGAAATAAATAACACTCCAAACTAAAAGATCGTGTTTCGTTGAACAATTTGTTTGTGAACTGTTAATTCCTACGCTTTTCCACCTTAATTTTCCACGAAGGATTTCTTAGTAAGCTCTCTTGATTTTCTACACGATCACGCCTCAATGCAAGGATTACTGTTTCATTTATCTAAGTACTGAACAACGGAGGATAAACGAATTATTTAAAAGTATTGTGTCTTGTACTCCCTGCGTAATGACACTGAGTCGACAGAATATTAATGTTAAGCCTCTAACCTTACTGTAAGAGGTTTGAATACTTTGTGGTATTAAAAGATTAATATTTCACTAGCTTTTGCCCGGAGCTTCGCTTGACAATCAATTCGGGTTGTACTATGCTTGTAATAATATAATTCAATCATGATTTGAAAGACACGTGGCGTCATCTAATATCATCTTTTCGGGATGAAAGGTACCCAATATCCGTTTCTGTGCACCTGACAATGTATATGCAAAATTTCAGGATGATCAGTATAATGGATTAGGCGTGAAAAGGTAACAAACAAACTTACTTTCGCATTTATAATAATAAAATTAGGATTAGGATTATTGAGAGCTCTAACATTCTTAATGTCAAATATTTAAAGTACCAACTTACAGATTCAATCCTTCTGTAAGAGTAAAATATTTTGAATTCTTCTCCGTAAATTAACGCAATTAGTAAGTTTAAGTTCGGAAAGTATGCATAACAAAATCCCTTTTAATTTTGGAACATTATTAACAAAGTTCAAATTCAAACTTCTAATTTAACGAAATACAGAATAATCTAGTTTTGAATTTTAAACGTAGATCAGTGTTTCTAATATTTTGTAAATGAGTTCTTTCATTAAATTTATATAAATAGGTATGTTTTATAACTTATGTGTGGTCTTCTTTTTATATAAGAAGGAACTAAGTTAAAAATATCAATAGTAGTAGTACTTGTCCACCTCAAAAAAAAAAAAACCTAAACCTAAATTCTTACGCGTATTTTTGTGTAATAGGTACTCCAGGAATGACGATAAACACTGCCAGCTATAAGTGCACATTGATACACGAGTCGCTTGCCAAAAAATATCAACCTCGAGCATTCAATATAATTATTATCTTTGGAAACGGTTGTAAGTGAGAATAAACTGCAACATCGAGCTTCATTTATTCATATCTTCACATTAAAATGCTGTCACGTAATAAAATCAGATTGTAAAAATCGATCTTCTTAGATTTTTTGTATATACGCAAATGGAAAGTAAAATACAGCGTGGAGATTTCAATACGACAATAAATTAAACTTCTTATACCATAGAAAATGTATCAGTTACCAATTTCAAAAGAAATCTTGGTCTTAAAATTCGAAATTTTAAAAATATTTGCAGAAAATAGGAAATATTAAAAAAATACTTGAAATATTGCATTACATTGACAACAATGAACAAAGAAACAGACCAAATTAGCATTTAATGGATGCACGCAGGTCACACTATTACGCTACAATATGAATTTGTCGAATTTGAAGTTATTCATAAACGAAAAAAAAAAGCGAGCGGCGAAACTTTTTTTTTAACTTTCTTCTCTACTCCTCTAGGAACTCATAAAAAAAGTCCCATGAAAATCCGACCACTATAAACTTCGTTCCACCTCTTGAGTATTTTTTGTATAATTGCACTCGGCTAATAGCATTATTTGTCTACACCGCGTAGCACCGCGTAGGCATGTTGTTAATTAACATGCCTACGCGGTGCTACGCCGTAGCCGTAGCACTACACTTCGTAGAACCAAAATAAGCACCATGAATAATGTAAACGGAGATTCACACGTCACGCGAATATGCAGTCGAGAAAGTAGTAATTAGTACACTATGCAGCATGTGACATATAAATTCACATTTCCATGACCCAAGCTACTGAGATATACAGGGCCCACTGACGGCCTCGCGTCATGCGTTCGTTTAATTTTTCCTTCGCGGGAATTCCGTCACTCCGCAAGTCGCGTGTCGCATGAGCATATGTAGTTTGTGGCCGAGCGGTAAGAACGTAAGTAATGCAAATATCTACAGCCAATAGTTTGTTGGAGAGTTCTGTGACACTTCACTTCATGGAATACGGAATATACGGCGGCTTAAGTTCCGTTTAAGTTTTCATGTTCTCGGAATGTAAGGTAGGTAAATATCAAATTTTATTACCTGTATCTTACTAGCCGAGCGCTGTAAAAGTCAATAGAATGTCTTGGAGCTCCGTGCATGTACTACGTGACGAGTGAGATGTGTCTAATATCTAGGTTCTGTTACGTGCCTGAACCCTTCTATAAAACCTTAAAATATAATAGCCTATAAAGCCTTGCAGACAATTTTAAATATTTATTGAAAAAAAAAACAACTACACATTCTCCAAATAAATTACTTTAAATTTAAATAGTTGACTGTCTTGTTGGTCTCGTGGTCGCAAGCGCTGCTGAGCGTGAGGTACTGAGGTTCGATTCCAAGGTCGGGCAAAGTGTTATTGGGTTTTTCCTTCAGGAATTTCTCAGTAGCAGCCACGGAGTCTAGATTTGTGGCTGGTTGATATCAATAGACTCGCCCCCTATTACATGGGACTAAAACATAACTGGTGAATTGTGGGTATAAAAGCGAGTACACGTGATGTTATGTGTATGTAAATAGTTTGAGCTGCCGAATGTAGCCAGGCCTATCATATAACCAGCATAATTTATGGTTGATTGGAAGGTAGACAGCTTAAAGTACGACTGTGTGTTTTTTTTTTTCTTTTTCCACTTCGTGAGTCATAGTTGTGTAGTGCTACTAACGTAGTTATTTAAGTTGCTTAACTAACAAAAATTGTTATTAGTATGTATTTTTAGGCTATGGTATTTATCTGTGGGTCTTTGTTACCTGAAATAAATGGTTTATCATTATTGTTTTATGTACTTGTCTACATTTAAAATTAGACAAATCGTATGCCCGACAAGATTTCCCATTGAGAGAAAAGATAACCGTTCATGCAACCTTTCATCTAGAGCTTTAGAGATGCTTTTTAAAACTTCTTCCTTACTGCTACACTTTCGTTATGTATGGAACCATTGTGCATTGTGGAAAACTTTACGCTTCTATATTTAGCCATTTTTCACAAGTACATCGGCGCAGGACTACTTCAATATCACCAGGATTGGGCCGGAATATTGCAGTACCTCGTGGGACGTCGTAACGATGGCGGCTTTCGTACCTGTAAAACAACAATTAGATTCTTATGACAACCCGAATGGCGCAGCGGTAGTGAGGCTGCCTTACGTTCGTCGGGTCCCGGGTTCGAATCCTGGTAGGAGCAAATGTTTCATATATATTAAGATTTACATGATCTGTCATCCGCTGGCAGCCGCCATGTTAACCATTGTTTCGACGCCAAAGCTCTGCTAGAGTACCAGTCATCAGCCAGAGTCACAACTTAGGACCCATTAATGTTAATATTTATCTGTGGTGCTAGGCAACTGGGCCTATCCCAGTTGTAAACGCCCCTTTGTGCCTATTGGCCTTGTTTGCTTGCTGATATGGAGGGAAGTGGAAATTACGGTTTTTTCCTACTCCTTCACTATACTTTTCTGAATAATTTCGTTGCGGGATCCAAGACAGTTAAATTCATTCTCTGGAACTTCGTCGAGCTTCATTGTCTCGGCGCTTTTCTGGTGGTCGCCACTGTTGATTCTGGCTTTCAGGAGTTACAGTGGTTTGGGAACAGGGTGGAGGGCTTGTCCCAAAAAAAAAAAAGCCAGAGTCACTCTTTCGACGGTCTTTTGTAGTTCCCTGCAACTTTGTAACAACCAGACGGCGCCACTTGCTGCGCCGTCAAGTAGATAAAGCAAAACAAAAATAGACAGTAAGTTTATGCATCATAACAAAAGGTATAAATAAATATGTATGTTGTATGTTAATATCAAGGTACAAATAAGATCTACAAACCTAAGCCCTGGTAGATGTCTAAGCCCTGGCAGATTTATTACATTTCTGAGAATTCACGTGTGCAATTCCTTACATGCATTCCTAGACCGTCGAGGTCGCAATTCGGGTTATTTAACTACATATGTAGCGTCAGACGCAAATGGACACCCTACTTCAACTTCCCGTGTTTTAGTTAGTTCATATAACTCTCAAGATTGAGTTGTTATTGGAACAATTAACATGGTACAGTAAATCTCAACATTTTTACTCTCTCACTTCTGTATAAAATTTCGCTATCGCTATTTCTTAAAATATTCCAAAAATTCGGTAAATTACATTGAATATCCGATAAAAATAAATCACAATGGATTCTCTAAATTGAAAATAAAGAGAAGGCATATCGAAAATGCCGAAGAATCGCCATCAATTTACTAACGACCAGTGTTGGCTGAAGCCAATTCTTTCGAAAAAAAAAAACCGGCCAAGAGTGAGTCGCACTCGCGCACCGAGGGTTCCGTACAAACTTTTTTAAAGAACAAACTTAACTTTGCTGTTCGATCCCTAGAAACGGCTATTGCACCAACCGCAAATAATAAGTTTGTAATAGTAAAATCGCTTTTTTTGTTATTAAACTACATATTTACGGTTTTCAGATTTTTCCCTTTACATGTGGTGTAAGACTTTTTGCCAAATTTCGTGATTCTACGGGAACTATCATATAGGTTTTCCACCCAAAACCTATAGGGTACTTCCGGTTGACCTAGAATTGTCAATTTTGGTTAAAAGCAAGGTCTTACTCGTACAGCACAAGTAAATGAAAATTAACATACATTTGGGTACTTACAAGTTTTCGCGAAAATCTAAATTTGCCCATATCTTTTATGATGTTGTCTCAGGACCTTGATTTTATACACCTAATAGGGACTATAGACCTCAGTATCTGGTATAAATTTCAACTTGCTAGGTCCATCCGTTCCTGAGAAAATCGGTGGTGACAGACGGACAGACGGACAAGAAAGTAATCCTATAAGGGTTCCGTTTTTTCCTTTTGAGGTACGGAACCTTAAAAAGAAATCTTTCATGGCAGGAACGTTCCAATTTTATTAAAGGCCTTTCTTAATCTCCATAAGAGCAGCATCTGCATTACAATGAGAAAAAAAAATATTATGTAAGTTTTTTTCTTTTCAGTGGAAGCATCATCGGTTATTGAAACCTCTTTGGTTCGATCCCAACTATGGATTATACTAAAACTATCTAAAAGAAATTGATTAAACTTCGTTCAAATACAAAAGTATAAACAGTTAATTTTTTTTCCAAGAAAAGTAATTTCTAGGCGGATTTATGCCTTGTGGCATTAAGTCGTCTATGTACCATTATTTTACTAGAGGTTTAATTAAAGTATTTCTGTGAGGCTGTATTCCGAAAATTGGCAACGATTGTAATAATAACATTGATTAATTAGATGTAGCAGTTTCATGTGTAAAAAGTTGGAATTTCCAAGTGTTTTTTGTCACCTAAAACCATTGAGCTATTACTACTACGTATAGAGAAGACAGCGCGAACAAAATCTGTGCGCTGTGTGGGGCGCGCAGGTTTTTTTTTTTTTTTTTTTTTTTTTTTTTTTTTTTTTTTTTTTTTTTTTTTTTAGGTGGGACCACTCGCAGTTGCAACGCGCTAAGGTTGCTTAACTGCTTAACCGGACAATCCTGTGGTGGCCAAAAATTACTTTAAGGCCCCCAGCCAGGGCTTACAAACTAAGGATTTAAATTAAATGAACGGTCACTAAGGGCACCCCCTGTGGGGTTCGGGCCTCGGCTTAGTGCGTCATTGATGAGAGGGCAGCAAGGGACAACAGGCTGGGTCGGATCATTAGGTCGTTACATGCTCAGCGTCGCGGGCTGGCTCGTCGAGCAAGGGTCGGGCAGTGATGTTACTGGGGGGTCGCGGAGGGCCTCGGCGGCGGGGCCGGATTCGCGGTTTGTAACGGTTCTTGTGTCTGTTTTTGTGTAATGTACTGGTTTCCCTACAACTTTCTTGGAGAAGGGTGATGGGATCATCGGGTGTGGCAAGAGTGAGCCTAGGACGGCGAATTCTAGATATTTTGGAGAGGGCGTAATTGGCTGCTGAGGAAATCAGGGGGTTTGGGTGTTTTTCGGCCTTATCGAAAAAACCCTTTGTTAGGCGTTTCATGAATTGGGCTATGGTGGGGATCTTGAGGTCAACATGGAGTTGCTCATTCCTAACGTACCATGGGGCTCCCGTGGCCTTTCGTAAGAATCGGTTTTGGAGGGTCTGCATCTTATGGAGGTGATAGGGTTTGGTATGCGCGAAAACGGGACATGCGTAAGTCATGATAGGCCTAATGCACGCGGTGTAAATACGCAATTTGCACCTAAGTGACAATTTGCTACGTGCGTTCAGGACAGAGTGAAGCCTACCGAGAGCGAAGGCGGCGCGCGAACGCACCGTCTTAATGTGCTCACTGAAGTTTAGGCGCTGGTCTAAGATAACTCCTAGGTACTTGGCTTGCTTTTCCCAAGGGATCGGCTTGCCAAACATGGAGATCGGTTGAGGGGTGGGGGGGAGTTGGCGGGGTTTAGAGAAAAGTACCGCCTGGCTCTTGTCGGGATTGACCTCGATTCTCCATTTCCGGAACCAATCGCCTAAGGCGTTTGCGGATTTTTGGAGAATGCGCGTAATGCAGGGATAGCTTCTACCAGAATAATAGATGGCCGTATCGTCGGCAAAGAGGGCTAGTTGGGTTGAATTGTTTCTGGGGATATCGCTGGTATATAGCGTGAAGGCTAATGGGGATATCACGGATCCCTGAGGGACTCCTGCGCGAATCGGATGTGGGGTTGATAGCGCACCATCGATGCGGTATCGGAATGTGCGGTTTGACAGAAAGTCACGAAGGATGAGCACGAGACGATCAGGCACACCGAGCTGGTATAGCTTGTATATCAGCCCGTTGTGCCAGACCTTGTCGAATGCTTTCGCGATATCGAAGAACAAGGCACCGGTCACCATGCCTCGCTGAAGGCGGGCGCTGATGTGCTCGACTATGCGGTGCACTTGTTGGACACAAGAGTGTTGGGATCTAAATCCAAACTGTTCTTTGGGAATTAAGCTCTTTGCTTCGGCGTAGTCTTTGAGACGCTTATAAATAAGCCTCTCGTAGATTTTGCCTAGGACATTGAGGAGACTAATGGGACGATAACTACTCGGGGAAGAGGCGGGTTTACCCGGTTTGGGGATTCCTATTACGGTGGCTTGTTTCCACGACTGAGGGAACATGTTGTTTGCCATGGCGCTATTGAAGATAGCGGTCATTAGCACTATGAGGGCGGGAGAAAAGAGTTTGAACACCCTATTGGTGATTCCGTCTGAGCCAGGGGCTTTTCTGTGCTTAAGGCCTTTTATGATATCCTCAACTTCCTCAGGGGTGACTGAGGGTAGAGGATCGTCTGGGTCTTCTACTGGGGGAAGGGAGGTCCGACGTTCAACTTCAGCATCCACCATCGCAAGGTGAGCTGGGTCTACTGGTTGGGTACTGGGGGAGCATTGAGTCTCTAGGCTGTCGGCCAGGCATTCGGCTTTGTCGTCATCGTCAAAAGCGACGGTCTGATCGGGACGGATGAGAGGGGGTACAGAGGCGACCTCAGAGGAGCGTAGTTTCCTCTGTAGGTCCCAGAAAGCCTGATGGGTTGGTTCTAATTCACCGAGCATCTTGTCCCAGCTCTCTTCACGCAGTTTTTGGATGCATCTGCTTACTTTGCGTTGTAAGCGACGCATAAAAACTTTGTTGCTGGAGCAGGGAAAAGAACTGTAGGCACGGACGGCCGCGTTCTTCTCGGTCACAAGATCACGCACATCATCCGGGAGTTTCCAGCGGTGATCATCCGCCGGAACTTCCCTTGAACAATCGTTCAGGATTGATTGTACGTGTTCTGTGACCGAGCCGATCGCGGCCTCCGTGTCGGCTACAGTCTCGATGTTGTCGGGGATCCTGTCTAAGTGCGGGAATTCGGTGGATTTCAGCAGATCGCTTACTTTCCCCCAGTCCGTGATCACTTTAGTGGAGGGAGTTTGAGTGGGATCAAAGGGTCCTATTCTAGGGGCGAATTCAAAGATTACCGGTCTATGGTCAGAGTTGAGTTCGTCGATCGTTTCTACAGAATGCAATCGCAAGTTTACATTCTTCAGAAGCGCGACGTCTAGCACATCAGGGCTATGATTGGGGTTATTAGGGAAATGAGTGTGATGCATTGGGCCAATGACATCGAAGTTGAGGGGAGAGCAGAGGTTGAATAAGTCTCTACCTCTCCTATTTGAAAGACGACTATTCCACGCGGGGTGTTTTGCGTTAAGATCCCCCGCCAGAAGGACGGAGTCACTTAGATTAAGGAGGACTGTGAGGTCATCTTTGAAAGGGGTGACGAAATCGGGGTTGGAGTCAGCGGGCGGAAGGTATGCCGAGATAATGGTGATTGGTTGATGGCCTGTCATGCCCAGTCGACAGACAGAGACTTCAATTTTGGAGAGAGGGGGAGGGTCCATAGGGATGCAGTACAGACTGGACTTGTAGTAAATGAGAGTACCTCCTCTGTGGCAGCGAGTCCTGTCATTGCGAACTAGCCGGTAGTTGGCAATGTTCGGGTTTCGCTGATGGGGTTTTAGGAAGGTCTCTTGGACTAATAAGATATCTAAGTGATGATCGCGGAGGAAAGTGGCGAACTCATCACGTTGGCCATTCATGCCTTCGGCGTTAAAGGTCCCTATCTTTAGGGATTTCGGTTTTAATCTACTGGGGGGGTTTCTATCCATTACGAACAAAGTTATGGGGAAGGGACCTAAGGGCTTGCGTAATGTCGGGATACGCGTTATAAACTTGGATGAGCGCGAGCCAGTCACCGTTGCAGGCGATGGTGTCACGCGTCATTTGTAGAGCTCGCGGGGTGTAAAAGATCGCGAATGTGCTACCTAAGACTCTTACGGGGTCAAACGGGTCTAATTCGTATGCCGCGGGAGGGGGAGGGGGGGCCGCGAAGGTAGAGGGTGCTGAAGGCAACCTTGCTGAAGGCGGTGGGCGGCGAGGATCTGCGGGTGCAAGGGGACGAGGCGCTACGGGAGCCGGGGGAAGAGGCGCTGAGGGCGCAGGAGGGCGAGGCGCTGAGGGCGCTGGAGGGCGAGGCGCTGATGGCGCTGGAGGAGTGGACGCTAGAGGAGCGGCCTTTTGTGCAGCGGGTTTTGGGGGTGACATGACTGGCAGTGTCATCAGGGGAGGGATAGCCTGAGGGGCGGGTGCTTGGGTGGGCCTCAGAGCCGGGAAGTGCGCCTGGTGGTTTAGAGTATTCCACGGGCTGGGGCGCTGGGGTCTTAGGGAGTCGGGGAGTTTATTATTAAGAGAGGGACATTCTCTCTGTTGCCTATTTATGGCACGTTGGGCTAGCTTGGGGGCTGAAGATTTTGGAGCCTTGGGGCATCCACGGTAGTTGGCGGGGTGACCAGACTCGCCGCACAGTACACAGCTCGGAGGCTCTGTGCACAATGTGCGGTCTTTGGGGCGAGAGCACTCGGCGGTGCCGTGGTCCCCCAGACACTTAACGCATCTGGGTTGTCCGAAACAATTCCTTTGCGCGTGGCCATAAAGCTGGCAACGATGGCATTGCGTTAAAACGCCAGTTTTTAGGGGCTTCTCTATGCGGAGGCCTGAGAGGCCACAGATCTTTGATATCTGATGGATGGGGTGGTGACCTTCGACACGGTCACAGACTATGAGCACCATGTTGTAGGGTGAGGAATTGGAGCGGCCTCCAACCCTACGGTGCATGCGGTGGACTTCCGCTACGGGGACATTCTGGGAAAGAAGGTCCTCTTTAATCTCCTGAGGGGAGATTTCTACGGGGATATTTTTAACCACTACCCTGGTCGGGATTTCGTCCTGGGGGGTATGGGTGTGGTATCGGATATTCCTAACTCTAAGGAGCTTGGTGAGCTCGCGGTAGTCGTTCGGTGTCGACGTCATGACTTTGATGCCCTGCTCAACAGCACGGGCATTGGTATAAATGATGTGACGCTCGTTACACGTCTTGGAGATCTCCGTCCATTTTCCCTTATCGTGGATGAATAAGGGTGGGGGACGGAGTTTTTTAGGGAGAGTGGCCGAGGTGGCGGATTGGGATGTGGCGTCAGCCGGAGTGGCTATGGCCATGGGGCTTGGAGAGCGGCTCTGTGAAGGGCCAGCAGCCGTCTGGGACTGGGGTAAGGGAGTTAGCGAGCTTTGGATAGCTGCTTTCTTTGATGTCGAATTGGAGGGGGATTTACCCTTCTTCCTCTTCCCTTTCCCGACGATTTGATAATCGTCTTCGGAGGAGGAGGTGGGAGAGGAGTCCGACTCTGAGGCGGAGGTCAAATTGGTGCGGTCTTCCGAGTTGGGAATATCCATCTCGGTTTCGTCCTGGGACGGAGAGGAACCTATTTCGGGATGTATTGGGGAGGCTTCCATAGGGACTGGAGCCTGGGAGGAGGGGATGATGGGTGATTCCAGCGCATCGCTGAAATCATTAAGCGCGGACTGAGGTGCAACCTCTGTGTCGCAAGCGCTGTTCTGGGCCTTGTATTGCCAGTCATCTCTGAAGGGCTCTAAGAGCTCCTCGTATTTACCCCTAACGTGGGGATTTTCGTCGGACATTAACTCATTTAAGAGTATCCTCAACTTGGCCTCAAGGACCTTTTTTATGGGGGGGGCCATTACTGGCGAAATGACCTACTAGGGGGACCTAGGGTTCATTACCTATCCTAATCCCGAGGAGATACGTAGAAACGTAAACCCCCCGGGCAGACAGCTCCCTTAAAAACGAACCCACCCTTGAGTTTTTCCTAGTGTTATGCTGGGCGAGAAGAAAAACACAAACAAACTCGCCAGCTACACTGCTGTCTGATTGGCCAGAGGGGCCTGTAGACCTAACTGAAGCCTAATCCTAGCTCCCCAGGTGGGATAACCCGGGGATGAGTTCACTCCCTGTCGGTGTCACAGGGAGGTGTGTGCTAAGGTGTGCCCTAAGCTTGTAAACCTGCCGCCAATCTTAATGTGCGGCAGGGCCCTATGGGTCTTGCGACCGATCCGGGCCGCTGGGGTAGAGACACCCAGACGTCCCGGGTGCAGCTGTAAACAAACGGGGTTATGTGCTACCAGACTGCGACTAGGGAAGCCCCCAAGGCCGCAGTCAGAGCCCGTCCGACTGTGTGCCTAACCCTGAAGGGGCTCGGCGGGTGTGTCGGGTCAACACCCTCTGGACTTCGTTATCACCGTGAGGTTTCCGTCCAGAACCACAAAACCGTGGATTTTCCCTGAGGGGGCAAAACACGTTGACGTGATGACCGTTAAGGAAGAGAGTTGTCTTGAAAAAGACAGTTTTCGTATCGAACCAACTACGAGTAGTTGATTCTCTACGGCGCAGTACCACTAAGTCCGAGCGCAAGGCAAAGACTGTAGTAGTACTACGACTTGGCGGGCGGAGCTCGGCGAGACGGCGGCGCTACGTAGTAGCACGGCGGCGGGACCGAGTCGGGGGCGCGGGGCGCGCGGGGGCAGACGACAGAGCGGAGCGTACGTGTGCACGCTACGGCAGCCGAACGTCGAATGATGAATGATGGGGCGCGCAGGGTGGCTAACCCCGTATATATAATGCTGTGGTGAGCAAGCGACTGAGTGAATTGCAGCCAGCTGACAGCATTTAAACGGAGCACAGATTTTGTTCGCGGTGTCTTCTCTATATGTAAAAAGCTCAATGCCTAAAACTAAAGATTTAGTGTAATGCATGTTTTTTTTTATATTATTATAATTCTTCAGAGTGCAACCAAAATATTGCTACCGGAAGAATTAACAAAAAATAATGCTCGAAAAATAGTTATTTATGATACTAGTGCGGTAAGTTGTTTTTTACAAACGAGTAGACGAATGTATAGTGAATATATATATATGTGAATAGTCACGAGTTTGTAAATACCAATTTCTGCACGTGTGTCATACAATGTTTTTCAACACATTTGCGAGATAAAACAGTACAATATGTAATGAAACAAACTTTTCATTAGACTACTTTTAATAGCAAATAAGAAATTCTACAGTTATGTCACTACTCTTGGAAATTAATAGTACTTGAACAATTATTGCAAGAGACCGTTTTCTGCAATTTGCGCCTAATTCAGAATATCAGGTGGAGTAGATTTCATAATATCAGATTCCTCGCTTGAACTCATATTATTATTTTGTTCACAAATATCAGTCGGAATGTCGCAACAATCTTTGACGTTTCTAATATGAAAATGGCGCGAATTTGAAAATGGCGCCACATGCACGTGGTGAAAATTAGAACTACATCTTTTATCTCATTTACTCTTTATTAATAGTGAGACAAACGTATTGAGCAAAAGCGCTTCCTGAAACTGAACTGAACTCTGAAACTCCTTGGTGGAATTCTTATAATATTTTTTATGGAAATTAAAAAAAAAACCGTAATGAAAACGCACGGTGCTATACAACGGGGTATGCGGTAAAATAGGTACTTAGGTGAGAGTACCTATTTTTCAATACACTTCCTCGAAAACTGGTTCTTTTCGCACTACGATTAGGTTTTCCTTCAACCTGGCGAAAGCAAAGCGCGGAAAAAAAAATTAAATTTAAATCATAGTTTCTTAGTAATTCATGACAAAAATATTTGTCATTTTTTTCTTTTATTTCTTCAAAAGTGTATTAAAAAACGTCGTTTGATACACGTGGATTTTGTTATAGCAGTGCTCGGCTCAATAACAACCCTCGCCTGCGGCTCGAGTGTTAATTCCGCCTCGAATACAATAACAAACTTTCGCGGCGCGGAGTTTGAGTTGCATCTGTTATTTATATTAAATACAGTGCTGGTTTTAGTAATATCATATATAGTGTGTATTGCGAATTTCATAATGGACAAAAATATCGAACAAAGAGTTTGTCTTAAATTTTGCATCGCCAATGGAATTTCGTGTTCGGAGTCACTGAAAATGTTACAGAAGGGTTACGGTGAATCGACTTTATCAAAAACTCGTGCTTATGAGTGGTTCAAAGCGTTCAAAAGCGGTCGAGATGTGATAGAAGATTTGCCTCGCTCTGGTAGGCCGTCAACGTCTGCAACTGAAGTTAACATCGCAAAAGTGAAGAAAATAGTGACTGAAATCCCCATTCAACTCTGAGAGAGATAGCCGCTGAACTTTCTGTATCTCACGAGTCGATCCGTACCATTTTAACTAATCATTTGGGTATGAAACATGTTGCTGCTCGGCTAGTCCCAAAAGATCTGAATTTTCTCCAAAAACTCAATCGCATGAAAGTCGCTGAGGACATGCTAGAACGAGTCAGTTCGGACCCAACATTCATGAAACGCATTGTTACTGGTGACGAGACGTGGGTTTACGAGTTTGACATGCAAACTAGTCAACAAGCTTCGGAGTGGCGCCTTCCAACTGAACCGAAACCGAAAAAACCACGCCAAAGTCGATCAAAAGTCAAAGTCATGTTGACTGTTTTCTTTGACTATCGCGGTGTTGTGCACTCTGAATTCTTACCGGAAGGTCTAACGGTAAATAAAGAATATTATTTGAGCGTTATGCGGCGTTTAAGAGAGCAAATTCGACGAAAAAGGCCAGATTTGTGGAAAGAAAATTCTCAGATTTTGCACCACGACAATGCGCCTTCGCACAAGGCTATCATTGTGAACGAATTTTTGACCAAACACTCAACAAATACCATACAGCAACCACCATATTCACCAGATATGGCTCCTGCTGACTTTTTTCTTTTTCCTAAACTCAAATTACCACTTCGTGGCACCCGTTTTCAATCGATAGAAGACATAAAGGAGAATTCGCGGCGAGAACTGAACTCAAGTCTGGAATAAGCATTTAAAAAATATTTTTATGATTGGATTATTAGTTGGCGTAAGTGTGTCGGTTCTGAAGGAGCATACTTTGAAGGTGATAAAATAAATTTGGATAAATAACTAATATTTTGTGTTTTATTGATCTTTCCCCGGTACTTTCTTGACAGAGTAGTATATTCCTTCATTATAGTATATTCCTTCAATGTAAAACAGAATATGCGATTTTATTTTATCAAATCTTTGTCATATTATCCTCATTTAAATAACGAGAATTTTTTTAACAATCAAATTCAGTATCGGAGACAGATAGTTAAACGAACTGCCATGTTTGTAAAATTCATGTTATAGTTAGCATTCCAGCTAGATCCGCCCGTGCACAGCATTCGTACGCGAGTATTAGCGAGCTGTCCGAAATGTATCGGTGATTTACAGCGCTGTGGGTGTTGCAAAACCATAACACATTTCCGAAATAAAACAGGCACTCTACAAATTGATACACAAATTATTTCCTCTTCCTGTCGTATTTGACACGGAGTCTGACTCAGATAGCATCCGTAACTTCTGATTTGATTTACGAGATTTCTGAAGTTCGGTAAAGCGTGTTTCTTAAAGCTGTATTTAGCTATAGAGTAGTTTCAGGTCATAAACTTTTACCGATTAGTCAAACGTAACGTTATTCTCACGCATTCCCCACAATTGAAGAGCTTTTAAACAAAATAAGGGTGGCGTCGTGCAGTTTCCATCACGGTTAAAAGCACTTTTCCTGTATTCAATCGGCGTGACTACACGAGCTCGTAAGTCCATTATTTAATACTTTTGTATTTTACTCAACACGTACACCGCTGCCGCAAGAGTATTTTTTTTTGAGCACATACGCTCTCATTACTCTCCTTTCGTACATAACACATTTTGAGTACTTAGTCTTTTTTTTATAAAGATGATATATCAACAATTAACAAGTATTGAAATGTTTTGGTATAAAATGCTGTTGAATTTATCAACAGAAACTTATTGGAAAGATACCAAAATGTTTCAATGATTCAAGTCTGAGAATTTACCCGGTTAAAAAGGAATAAAATATTTCAATTTACTATAGTGTAAATTTTTGAAATGCTTCACGTTGGCTAAGCTGCTTTATTAGGATTTTTCTGAGTAAACTTAAAACATTTAATAGTTATTGCATTTTTTCGCGACGTGCAATGCAATACTAGATGAATAATTTATTCATACTTTTCAATACCATCGATATTTTATTTAGCCCGTCTAGACTTTTGTTCATATTGTTACAAACATTTAAACTCACATACACAAACAGCCAGACCTGGAACAACTATCTGTGGGCCCTACAAATATTTGTTCCGCGCAGGAATCGAACCCACGACACGCAGCGCAGCAGGCAATCGCTCAGCCACTGCGCCAAGCGCGCCGCCAAACTATTGAACTCTTGTTAAATCTTATTTATGTCACTAAGGTTTAAATCAACACAGTTCTTACGGCTGTAAAAAGATTATTGTACGAACAACCTAATACAAAATATACGAGTGAGGCCATAAGCCAAAAGGCTTACATTATATCCGACAACATACGTTTCAAAGTAAGCCCTCCTTCTAATATTTTATTACGTAAGATACCGCTACAGCAACATTGCTCGCTCGTGTAAATCGATCGAACGTTAAAACGAACAACACGTAAATCGAGCTGGTATTTAGAAACGTTTACGAAATACTGCATCGAACAATTGCAGTTACAAAAGCAGCGAGTACTCCGTTACTGGTAACTAATGGGTTAAACTTTAGCTTCGGATTTCGTAAATGCTACGAAATCTCTTTGAAGACCTAAGAACACTCTGCAGACTGTAGGTTTAGTACCTATGTATTTGACAGTTAATCTTTACTGTAATATTAAGGACTGTTACAGTTGCTCTGTATGGTGGTAAAGAATAGCACCATCCCATATCTTCCCGTGGGTGTCGTAAGAGGCGACTAAGGGACTTACCAGAGAATGGGCAGCAGCGTTCTCTGTCTTTTTGTAACAACCGTACTGCGATCGCCAAACCGCCTGCCAAGCGTGGCGATTATGGAAAAAACCCCCCATTGGGGGAGGCCCATGTCCAGCAGTGGACGTCTTTCGGCTGAAATGGTGATGATGATGATGACAGTTAAGATCTATCTTATTCAAGATATCCAATTGTTCGGGCAAAAGACTAGTATTTCTATCAGGAACTTGTTACTCAGGATTACATAGGACTTAAAACATAGTTTGCGAGATGTGAGAGTACTTCTGCTTAACCCTTTGGGTACTAGATATTTATTCTATACAACTAAATATTTATAAGTAGGCCTTCCCCAGACAAAAGTTTGAGTTAAAGCTTCAAACGTGATGTTTTGATCCCTTTGACGTGCCATGGGTATATTTTAGTGCTGGTTGTTCGATCTTTACAACAAAAGGTTCTGGCAACCAATATTCGGTTAACACACAAATATTTCATCAAAATGAAATGGAACGAAACATTAATAGTTACATTTATGTGTTCGAGGTGTTTGCAATAACTGTCAAATAAGCTGAATTTATATCGCCGTGTGAAAACCCTTTTCCTGGAGTGCCAAAACTAATTTGTATTAATTTATATTTCTGAATATTTTACACAGAATTAGAATGTTTTCCATTCAATTAATATCAATAATTGTGGGCCTTTATTGTATGTCGCTCTTATAACACAAGTTCAAATAGAAATGAGTAGTAAAGATACTAATACCTTAGTACCCATTTGCTCGTCGAGAAATAATAGATTATTTTCGTTAGATGTTTCATACGACTAATCATCAACTAAAATATTTATAAATGAATCATAAAATATGTACTAAGCTTTTTTACTTATTAAAGAACGCACCTGTACTATTAAAGATATCAAAGCTAATGCCATCAAAGAAGCTTTTAAAAATGGAGGCTTTACATTTTTTTTGTGAAATTCTAAGAATTTTAAGTAAAGCGGATTTGTCCAATTAACTCATAAGCGTTGCCGCTTATCATGGCTGACTAAGTTGCAGGAATACATCACGACCGTTTACTTTGCCAATTAGAGAGGAAAATAATTAAGACATCAGCAGCTGGGCTTGCGGAATTTAATTAGTGGAAGCAATTATACGATGATTTGTTGTTTCCTTATGTGCTTGGGTGGCAATTTCGGTAGTTAGGTTATTGGTTTGGTCCGATGTTTTGTTTCTATGAACAAACTGAGGTAAGCATACAGGATGTGAGAGCCATCAACGTGCAAACTAATGTATTTTTTAGGGATCCGTACCTCAGTCGGTAAAAACGGAACCCTTATAGGATCACTTTGTTGTTAGAAAAAGGGTCTTACAGAGAAAGGGATGGACAGAAGGACGTCTGTCCGTCTGTCCAGACTCTTTTTCTCAGTAACGCATAGAGGTATCAAGCTGAAATTAATACTAAATACTCAGGTCTGCTATCTCTTGAGCAGTGAAACAATCAAACTTAACGTCAACGCGATCAAAAGATATGACCGTTTATGTCTCATACTTTGCGATTTCACAAGGGAATCAAAACCTATAAATGATAAATGATGTTTATTTTGCAGGTAGGTTTTTACAAACACTTTTACACGTCACTTTTTAAAACTAGATGGGGCCGGTGTTTCGTACCTGACTACTCTGAGAAAAAACAGCCGAAACAAACTCAGAGTCTCTTTTGAAGTCCAGACATAATCTTGCTCAATTCACATGAGGACCATGCAGATTAGTGTCTGAGATGGTCTTTTGAAGAAAGAACCACACAGATTTGAGTGGACCTGTCCAGTCATTGCAAGCATTTGTCAGTTATCGTGTAGCTCGACTTATAACTCAAGGAGCTCAACGAAACGACGAACAATACCAAAGAAAGGACATTTGGGTAGGTCGCTTATAGTAGTCAAACTGCCAGACAGTTGTGGGAAAAAATAAACAAAAAATAAAAATGTATAGGGTAGGTACTTCCCGCTTGATCTAGAATCCTGAAAATTGGCAAGAACTGTCTTACAGCACATGTCAAGGGAAAAATCCGGAAACCGTAAATATGTAGTTTAATAACAAAATACCTACAAGTTTATACGGAACCCTCGGTGCGCAAGTCCAACTCGCATTTGGCCGGCTTTTTTCAAAAATCATGCACTGAATTTGTAATTATAGTTGTGTCTCCCTTTCCCCATACACCGTGTACGAACATAAATATTACTTTGCAGGACAACAGCATATATACCAATACACTGATCGCCATTCCTAACAATCTTTGTGGCGCCAGACATTACCATGTGACTCTGTTTCTTTTGTTTTGTGTTACAATTTGATGCAATCTCGTTGTTGCGATACTGCAAATAATACTGTCGTGCACCATGCAATCATCCTGCAAAATACAAAGCACCTAAAACGAAATTAAAACAGAAAAACTAAGTTGTCAAAATTTGAAATGCATATCAATCATTAAAATCATCATAGCTCCTAAAAAAATAGAAAGGTATATTTGATAAACCAAGACTTCAAAAATAATTATGACAAAATTAAAAACTGTAATAAAATCCTCGCATCATTACTCTTGAAAAACTAGTTATTCTTTTCGTACATATTTCGTATTCCAAGTCGTTCTTTGACATTGATTAATTACGAGATCTTTTGAACTCGGGCCATTTTTTGTGAGGATTTACAAATTCATTGTTTACTGATGTGTCGTATAATCAAACCGTTAACGTTTGCTCGTCGCCGATATCTTAAAATTAATCTTCTTCTTTTTCGAATTTACTTCAGACAGAGCTTTTCATTATATCGTTAGTTAAGCCTTCAAGTAATTAGAACCTAGTAGGCCTTCTTTATCGTGTGGTTAGTGCCTAACCTGGTGTCAGAGATTTTATACCACCCATGGGCCTCTGACTTGGCTTTACATTCCGTCGAGAGATATCTCTCAGGCATGCTGGTATCCTCACGATGTTTTCCTTCACCGAAGCAAGTGATAATTATACAATACCAACATGAATCCGAAAAATCAGACGTGCGTGTTTTGGGTTCGAACTTGAGACCAGACTTGGTAGTCCGATGGTCACACTAAGCTATCACCGCTTTTTACCTAGTAGGTGATGTAGGAAGGTTATTAATAGATGTCAGTACCAGTTTTTAACATTAATAAAATGCCTAAAAGACGTAATTTTGGGACCTGTCTACGTTAGATAAGCCAAATCCTCATGGCATTTTGTATATATTTCCTACAAAAATGACTACACATACAATCGGTATGATCGATCAGTCAGCTGCCCGCAGTGATAGAGAGGTTTATTCATACCCTAACCCACCCTTCATAGTACCTTATCTATAATAAGTTAAAATAACACAGTATAACATAAAAAATTATGTACATTTTAAACACAACATTATAAAATATGCAAATCAGTGTTCGTAAACAAACCTTATCGCGTCGCAACGTAAAACGTCGAAGCGTGTTTTTGCCGCAAAATTGTTACCAACGCATTTAGCTTATTTTTTTCGTTAATATAGACAGGTTAAAATTTATTCTCTCATGAAAATCATATTCTGTATTTCACACCCTATGTGTAGCTCAGTTTATCTGACCCTATAAATTAAAATAGCGAAGCCGAATTAATTCGCAAATATGAAATATCAAATAAACCCTAAATTAACATTCGTAGGTAAATATTTTAGTAAGTGTAAAATGATACCGAACTGATCAAACATTAACCGAAATATAGCGATCATGGAAAGTACAATTAGTTATGTATTTGGACTTTTTATAGTAGTTATTTGTATGGATAAAACAAAATCAGTTTTGTATTTAATTAATTTGTAAAATTAGTTACGTATAAAAAGAGGCAGCATAGTAGATACCACTTTAATACTTTTTGTCCGGTATTATAGGTACCTACTATTAAAGAAAGTTCAAATAATAAGCGAAAGAAAAATATTTATTTTATAAGATACGCCATGAAACCTTTGTTTGTTGCTTGTGCACGCTGAACTAATAAATGCTATCTAACAAAAAGTATTTAAAAAGAAGCAAACTTTTTCAGTTAATCTACTTTGTTGAAACTGTGCACACTTCTTGATCTGGGTTTACTGCTCAGTGTAGAAAAAGTAAGCTTTCAAGTTTAATGCGTCTTTTCGGTCTCCTAGAACCACAGACAATATAAAATGTGTTAGAGGGTCTCAAACAATACAAACTTTCCTTTTGTGTACTTTTTAATGCCGTACCTACTCATTTATTTAAGAAGGTCCTCTACCAAAAATTGTGCAAAAAAATCTCTATTCACAAATATTTGGTTTTGTCTGGTGTACTCTTTCATTCGTTATTCACTTTAATTGAATAAGTATTTGACCTCAGACAGCTCCTTACGTCGGTAAATGATTAGTCAGCCTCAATTTATTATTTAATAAGGATGTCTTAAATCTCTTTGCATAAATTAGTTATATTAACCCAAAAAGCCCTGTGTTGTTGCCAAGAGAATTGTTCTGAAATAGTTGGAATGGTGAGGAAACCGCGCGAACTAGCAGTTTCTAAAGTTTTTGGCCGCAGTTACGTTGCAATAAGACGACTTTATGATTTACTGGTTCCTGAACGCCTCTTTTTACCGAGCAAGTTGGTAAACGGGATCGCCTCTATAATTTCTGACTTTTTAGCACTGATCTTTAATTTTTTTCAAGAATTGTGCTTCAAAAACGTTACCAAATCCTATTACAGCGGTAGATAGGAACCTTTTTACTATAACTCGGAACCTTTAACGTACCTAACCAAATATTGTCTACTTGGTCAATTACGAGTGTGTCTAGCCATTTTCCCAGGAAAAATCTAAAAATATTTATCTGTGTTTTCCTCAGCTACCATTGTTTGAGGATCACGGCTTATTAGAGAAGTTTTAGTGATAGTGGGCAGCCGTATGTGCTAGTTTAACAAAAAGTTTCCCCATACCCTTGTAAGGGTACTTGTCTGGCCTAGTTAAACTAATAATATTCCACGCAAGCAAAACGCGGGTTTAATTCAATTCCAGATTTTTATGCTACCATTAGATATTTATTTCATATACGCCATTATAGTGTTCAAAACATGTGTGTTCAGGAATACTCCCACGTGGCCATGTGGTTATGGTCGTACGTGTAGGAGCAACAATAGGACGGAATTTACAAGGCGATATGCAAATGTGCATGCAATATGCATGTGCCCAAATAATGCCATCAATATCAGAAGCGGGACACAAGATCCTGGTATTATCTTGGGAGCCCTATTTGCTTACTTATGATTATGTGAGGAAAATTGCGAAGTGGCGTGTGCCACTATTTATTTTATATTCCTCACGTAGCTTAGAGTAAATAAAGTCGCATACTAAGTGTTATTGGATTGAAGATCAGTGGCGCTATTATGTTAAACTAAGGCACTTTCCGCTACATAGCAGGTAAGTTTTGAGAACTTCTGAATCTGCTTAAAAATAAATTTTAACGCTGATGTGAAAATTCAGGTACTGAGATGAGTTCGGGAGGCATCGAGTTTTTACAGAGAAGATTGAATCATGTGCAATAAACGAACATAGTTTGGTTTGGTTGAAAATACGAATTTTGGGCTTACAGATTTTATTGTTCAGTACCCGATATAACGAAGTATTAGGCTTTCAAGCACAAATATCGCACACGTGTGCCACGTAAACGCACACTCAAGTTGCACAACACACTAAGAGCCTGTTTCACGATGTCCGAATAGTCACTTTTAAAGACCTAATCAACGATACCCCCCACACGATGGGGTAGACGACGAAAAAAATTGTCATCCCTACTTCACATGCTACCCTAAAAAAATATTTTCCAAAATTTTATTTTATCACTGGTTGGCGTAATTGATATACACACCCTTACAAAATTACAGCTTTCTAGTACTAACGGTCTCTTAGCAAACCCTAGGACAGACGGACATGGCGAAACTATAAGGGATCCTTGTTAGGACTACGGAACCCTAAAAATGGAACAAAATTTGTATGAAATTATCAGCCAAGTAAATTAACGCTAAGTTAATCGTGCCCCGGAACACAAAGGGCGATGAAGGAACACGGATGGGTTTTAGTCAGTAAAAGTTTGACATTCCCTCCTGCTCCGCCCAGAGCGGGAGAAGTCATTTGATGATTTCCCATCGGAAAAAAAAAAGGTGGTGAAACAGGCCTTTACAATAACAATTCATTTTGACAATTTACTACGTATTCGACCGACCAGACCTTTTGGTACATTATCAGTAATACCAGCATAAAAAACGCTTTTGACGTCCTACGAGTATTTTACACCATTAGGGTACCGCTTGCCGGACCAATTTGGTCTGAACCTATACAAATATTAAGTAATTCCATGCGGGCTCAACCTCACGACCCGCCCAACTTTCAACCAAACATAATTTACAAGCTATTCATTACAAAAGCACTGAACTTTACACAGTAGGCACTCTTTTGTTCTTATAATACTTGTTGACGTACCAACCAACCAAATTCATTAGAGCATGTTGGCACTTATATAATAAATTACCTAGGTAGGTACGGTTTTTGTGAATTTTTACGTTACTATCACTGAGTAAAGACAAAAAAATTGGAGCTAAGTGAATCTACTAGTTACTAAGAGCAGACATAATTTAAATAGAAATCCGGCAGAACGCCAACTCAGCGTTTCGTGGAAAAGATAATTAAAAGGCAATTAGACGGTCATTGATTTTTTTTAAATCCATCAGTTTGTAGAGACGTTTACATTTAAGTAAGTATGTACTTACATTTATCAATATCGGACGTGACTTAATCAAGTAAGACCTAGACTTAATAAAATAAAATACACAATACTACACCAGCCTAAAGTTAGCTCTAACAGATTTTATCAGCCTACACTTAAACCACACTCCGCCTAAACCGTTAGGCATACCAAAGGTCCGTAAATAAAGTATAATCTTAATACAACAAAATGACTTAAGAATAATTATGTCAGTCATCTTGTTGCAAAGTTCATCTAAACTTAACACGGCGTATAGCATTAACTAAGGTATTGTTAACACCGTGAAATATTACATTTTGTAAGTAAGGCAGCGAATCTACCTCCCCGCAACGATAATAAATTATTCCAAGTTTCTTCTACTAGCTTATGATATTGAGAAACTTGCAGATTTAAGATGTAATAATGCACGAACTGCGGAAAGGATTTATGCAAAACTGTTTCTGAAGCAAAACAAAGGACCAGATTTTTTCTCTCTTTTTTCTTTGTTTCCAAATATTTGAGAAAAAAACTCTTTTGCCATAATTGAGTACCCAAGATGATTGATAGCCGCTCCAAGAATGTAGTAGGATACAGGAAAATATTCTGTATATTTGTTTTTTGTCAAGATAATGTAATATTAAAACTGATGATATAAGGAATGGGGACATGTGAACGATCAGTAGTATGTGCTTGTATGTAAGGGCTTTTAGTAGAAGGGGTTTGTGCCCAGGGCCGGATTCCGAGCAGACATCGTGATGGATGATGTTTACAGCCACGATTTGGTTTGGGGACTTCTGGCTGATCGCACAATTTGCCGCCTTATTATGCTTTACGTCTCGTCCATGAGTTCTAGACGTACTCGTAGGTAAGGAGGCACTTAATCTTAATAACTTTCCCTTTGAGTTTGATTTATGTTATGTAGTCATGTCGTAAAAGTTGGAAACCGTAAACTGGCATGATCCTGTTTGAGTTAGTATCATACATAATATTTTTATTGTTCTAGAGTCAGAGCTGAACTGAGCACCAACAAAATAAATTCTTTGTTTTCATTTACTACATAGTATACTACTATATTACATAGTTTATAGTTTTAAAAATATTGTTTACCAATAAAAGTTTCATAGTTTTAACCTCACTTTATTGCCCTACTTCGACCTATTGCTTGCTGCCCTAACTATATTGCTCCGGGCTACAAGTTATTTTTGCCATAAGGAAATGATGAATGGGTTGATTCGAACCCGAGCAGGACGTGACCGCAATAAATCATTATTTTGTATAATAAAAGGAGCTCCACATACGTCTGTCTGTCCGCGTTCTGTTTCATGAAAATATATAGTCAGCCTATATGAAAGCAAATATATGTAAGTTTCAGTAAGCTGGGCACAAGTTGCAACAGAAAGGACTTACGGACGACTTTATTGTAATGCTTGATCCTCATGGCATACAAGTAACGGTGCCTTTTGCTTATAAATCGTACTAATGACTATTCAAAAGACAACTAGATAACCTAAGATATTTTAATGTTCTCCAAATAAAATACGAAAATAACCCAGGTGGAAAGTAGGAATGTTTCTTACTGGAAAGTAAGAATTTTATTACCTGGAAGATCTTGGAGGAAAACCTTTGAAGTTCTTAATGATGAAGATTACCTACCTGGGGTAGGTAGCTATTTGTAAAAATTTGGAATTCTAATCTTAGAAGACATGAGGCATTTAAGTTTACGATAAAAAATGAAATATTATTATAAATATAAAATACAATGTTAAAATACGAAGACGAAAGATTACCATGACATAATCGTTTTCGCCTGAATACCTCCTGTTTTAATACATAAAACCGCGATTAATATTAATTAATCGTACTCAACTTTGATTGTTTTCGTAGCGACCGACAGAAACGTTATTATACATATTATGAAGATTTCAGGAGGAAGGTAGGTATTTCCCTTCTGTGATTACATCGTTTTGTCAAAACAGAATGTGTTTGTTACAAAAATTACATAGGTTGGTAAAAGTACCTAGCCTTGGTGCTGTATGTCGAAAATGTATGGCTTCGGTTCATAAATATTTTATCCTAACTTCGTTTATTACTCGCAAGTACTATAAAACTTTGGTCACCTGAAGAGGGGCGCGTAATTTATGTAATAAAAGCTGCTAAAAAAACAAAGCGTCGAATTTTTGTAAAACCTTTACGTAAACTCAGGGTCAACACCATTTTGTTTGTTTTTACCAGGACTTATGTGGCGCCCAGAAGTCGATCGAACTCAATGTTTATTTACACAAACCGCGGCTGCTCTCGTACAAATGTACATAATGATATTTCGATGGGCATTACAAGTGGCTTTACGAAATCTGATGAATGAAAAGCCAACGAGATCGACAAGCAGATAATTTTATTCATGTAAAGTGTTAACAAAGACCGTTTTATTTATCTACCGAATCTGTTTGAAGAACAATAAGGTACCTACTTACTTTTACATGAATTCATTAATTGGACCAGTAGTAAACCTATATCCATACTTAATTGCACATAAACATGCAATCTTCCCTCCTCTGCGCAATTAAAAAACTTCCGTAATAAATTTTCTCTCATTTTCTTCAGTTTCAGATGCGAACACAAAAAAACATCCATCAGCCTTCACAATTTAGGAAAGTGCCGATTAAATCCAAGTAAAGCAAGCTGATAACCTCAATCTGAAGTGCAAAGCAATGTTAGTACTGCGCAAACGTTAACGGTTGAAATTGTAAATTGTCTTGAAGAATGTTCCGCTGGCGTGTTTCTAATTCGAAAACAATTGTGAGCTTCGCCGCAAGCATCTCTAAGTTAATACAAACATTCTCCAAGACTCGGCTTTGGAATATTTAATACATCGAAAGCCCATTAAGGCAAATGATTTTCTTTTGTGGTTTAAGTATAGAAAAATACAACAGAAATTTTGAGGTTTTTTGTTGATTTAAAAATGGTTAGGTAGTCGTACCTATACAGGGTGTAAAAGACCTCATCACGAAGCCGTCAACCAAGCATTCTGTACATCAAACTAAGTAACTTTACGCAAAAAATATGTTAACTTTTTTTTTTTGGGGTTAAAAATCATGTTTTGTGGTAGAACTCAATGTAACGCACTCAAAGTTTGTGCTGATGGATAGATTGAATAATACGGGGGTCGTGGAGGTGTTTAAAGTAAAAATCTATCATTAAAAACTTGTCAAAAAGTTGGAACTTTGACCTCCAATATCTCCGTAACTAGAAGGTTCCCAGGTATGGTGTAGAACAAAAAAATTATCGCAATGACGGACGGGGAGAACTAATGAATTTCGGCTTCGTTAAGAGGTGTTTTACACCCTTTATTGATTAATCTTAGTTATTTTTACACTTTATAAATCGACTAATGAGACCCCTGAATATTACGCGGGAAAAAAATCGAAAAGCCTTATGCTAAGTTTAAAAAAGATTTTATGCATCTATTTTAAATAAAAATTATGTTATGGCAGACTTGCTTTTTTCACATTAGAAGGCCAGTACCTTCAGTAATAGGGAAATCTAAAAAGCTTTCTAGTAAGTAGTCAATAATAGACGTTTATTTATTTATTTAAACTTCATGTACAAGAGTGGTACATAGGTGGACTTAATGCCACAAGGCATTCTCTACCAGAGTCAAACTTTGGGTCAAATGCACATACAAATACATATATTACATTGTGATAGAGTACAAAAAATTAATAAGAAAAGTACCATTTTACTTTTGTTTGTAATTTTCTTTGTACTTACGTAGTTCTACCACTTTCTATCTTAAATATAATACCAAAGCCGAATGTTTTAGCCTTAATGAGTGTTCATTTTAATAGAAGAGAAATTTAATTTCCTTATAGCAATGTACAATTACGTAGCATGAACCGTTTTCAGTGTTTTATTACCACTAGGTTAATTATCTGCGAAACATGTTAAAATGAAAGTTCATTAGCTTATCCCATCTCGTTTGTTTTTAAAGAATTAATTTAAAAGATGATTATTATTCAGGGACAGGGCAGTATGTGCTCATAAAAGTTCATTATCGATATCTTACAGTATTTCAGTATTATTTTGTTCTAAATTCAAACTTGCTTCTTCCCAATCTTACTACTGAGTTATACAGGTGTTATTCCGTATGTTACATGGGTTAAGGTGTAATTTAAGTTTTCTTACGTTTTTTGAAAATTGTCATTACAACCTCATACTGACCTGCAAATTGCAAAAAACGTAAAAAAATATCTCGGACTATCCTGGCGCTTTCACCTTAACTGTTTGGAATTATAACATTCAACTCTTTGAAAAGTAAGAACTTTTGTTACAAGACGTTAGGTCGAACATCAGCGCTCGAATAAAATAAACTTTAGCGCTATGCAGTGTTTTTATGCAAAATTCACGATTTAATATTACAATTTTTTTACTCTGCTACTATTCTCTTTTTTATTGCTATTTTTTTCTGATGTTGAAGTGTAATTGTGCTGTTTTTTCTGTAGATACCCTAAACTAAATAAAAGACAATAAATAACGAAATACCTAAAATTAATTATATTTCCAAATAAAAACTTATTTAATGGCTGAAATAAAATAATACCAAGTCTGTAATACTTGTACTTAAGTACAAGTTTCATCAGACGCACAAATAGTAACGTTTCTAAGAATAACTTAACGTAACGTAATTTCGATGGTTCCATCGAAAAAAAAAAATGTAGCTGAATTACCTCCTATAGAACCTAATTTTAGAAGCAACTTAGAGTTTTTATTGTTCCTTCTTTATTTCACTTTTAGTTTCATAGATTTGGTTTATGCTTTTCAATTAAGAACATTGTATTCAGAAAATAAAATGTTAATTTTTAATCTTATTAGTTTAGAAGCATCCAATCAATTTGTCTATTAGTAGATAATTAAATAGAGAATTCAGTCTCAAATAAGTGCAATAGCAACTTTGTTGTAACGTAAAAAAAACTTAAGATTAATCGTTCTAATGGTAGCCTAAGAAAGACATCGAAAGTAACTTGAATAAAAATGAAAAATAGTAACCTAACAATTCTTTCAGATCATGAATTTTTAAACAACAATAAAAGCTAAGTAGAAATTTGTATCGCTGTCACTCAAACAAAACTTGATACAGTTGCTACACATAAAACTTCGCAAAGAATTTGGACGATCCACATTCTCTATCGGACAGTTTCAAAAGTAATCTGAAATTTTTGATAAGTTCGACGAAAAATGTCGAAATATTTCAGTAATGGTTCATAAAATTTCGGCCGTGGGAAGTGGTAAATGAATTAAGTTAATCTCGTTTAAATTGGGAACAGGTTACCATGTACACCAAACCTAGTACCGAACATACTAGGGCTATTATAATATGTCGGGGCAATATAAATGAGGCGGTATTGCCCGTTGATACCGCGAATAATGCCTACAAACGGGATTTGCATCGAGCCAGTAGCCCGCAACCTCAGAGTCGTTCTGTGCCGGAAATGCAAGCATTAATCACAGCTTACACTGAAATTACGCTCCGTGCCTAACAAACAACATACAACTGAAATTATACACGTTTCTAGCATCAAAAAGTCAGATCAAAAATATTAATAAGAATAGGCGTGACGACAGTATCAAAAATTTGTAAATCTATTTAGTCTGTGAGTAACTTTAGAGTATTGGAAATGATGGACACGTATTTTTTGTTTTTGTAAATCAATGAATATTGGCAAAGATAAAACGCATCAAAACTCGGGAGTGGGGGCTCGTGACGTCAGAATTAGCTAAAAATTATACCTAGGCGTGACGTATTGAGAATTTTAAAATCGTCATACTCGTATCTTCGTCAATTTTGATTTACGTAACAAAAGAAAAAAGAAACTGACGGACTAATTAGTTGTCGTCTCGCCTAATAAATTAAGGAATTAGATTACATTTTGTTTTTAGTTTTGACTTGAATAAAATACGAAAACTTAACAGGCAGCACATTGTTAGGTTTTTTTCCATTATTACAATTAAAAAGCACTAATGAAAAGTATATTCATTAGTGTCTTTTAATTGTAGTTAGGTAGGTACCCGTTTCAGAAAAAACAATTGTTGTTGAATTGAACGCCAACTTCTTTAATTAATTCGATGTCCGTAAAAAAAGAAAAAGATTTGTTAGATCTTAATGGTTTGCCCTGAAGGATGTACCTAGCTGTGCAGATTACAGAAAGCCGGTAACGAGCGACGTTACGGCCCTTATCACCTAACGACCATGCATAAAATATAAAACTTTCTGCTTTAGTTGATGTACAGTCATCAACGGAGTTATTAAATGGGGACCTACACAGGCAACTACATAAAGTGTATAATTTATTAGACAAACAAAAAGACCTAGGATTTCAGATTATTATTTTGAAAAAAATATAAAACAAATGTTTAGGTACGTCGATTATTATTACGCTTGAAGACGCGTGTACTCGTATGATTGAAATGAAAACTCATGCTTGTTTACAAAATATGCCATGTAAAACTGAAAATAATATGACGCACGCAATAAAATGGAAGATAGATCAAATGGATGGTTGATGGTGTTTACGAAATTAAATTCCTAATAAATAAATAAATGACTTCAAGGATTATTATTATGAAAGCAGTAACTAAACACAAGCGGCTTTATTAGACATCTCTCCGATGTTAGGAGGGCTATTTCTCACAGCTGGTCGTTATTAAGAACTACATACTGTGAAATGAATTGCAGCTGCCACGTTCTTTATTTTCTTTGCAACGGTGTGTGGTTTCATACAAAATGCATGATTATTTCTTCAACATACACAGTCTGATCATAAGAGTGACAATAATAATGGCTGTTATTATGATAACATACTTAATTAAAATGAAAATGTAATGGAACCTCTTTACCAATTTGGTCTCAATTTTTGGGTTGACTACCTACCTACTTCTGAAATATCAATTAAGGCTGACTTGGCTGCACAGATGCCTGTTGATGACATTGTACTTAATAATGCCATAGGGTAGGACTTAAGCTTACTTATCACCCTCGAGAGATAGAGGCAACACAAAGCAGTCCTACTAGACCAATCCAATTGCACTATATTCGAGCTTGATCTTCTAGGTTGCGGACGCGTCTCCGGACGCTGAAGTCTGACAAATAATATACTGAAGTAAATGCAATTTCTGTTGGCCGCAGCCGGCTGTGCAGGATTTAAAATCGGTAAAACCATTTAAATCATATCAATCCTCGGATTTTATGCTGTCAACCTGCTAAATTCTTGCTTTAGTTGACTATTTTGACGATTTTTACCATAGTTCTAAAAAGAACTAAGACAATTTTACTAAAATCACAAAAACGTACCTAAAGCACCGGTATTCTTATTTCGACTTAGCAGGGGTATTAACTTAAAACAGGGCTAAGTCCTCTCCTGGGTCTTGCGCCTTATAAACTTCACGTCTTCTGTTGCTTAACAAGGCTCTAAAGCTTAGTTCAGAGTATGGACACCAGTAATGACATGAACACATTGTTTCCAAGTCATGGATGTTTATATGTATAATAAGTATGTATTTACAAACAAAAAGTATCTATGTAGTATATCAACAATCTGGTGTCCACGACACAAGCCTCGCTGCTTAGTGTGGCACTAGATGGCGCTGTGTGTTAATGTCCAGCGATATTTATTTATTATTTACAATCACCATCACAATTGCTATCACTATCACCATCACCATCATTATCACTGTCACAATCACAATCACAATCACAATCACAATCACAATCACAATCACAATCACAATCACAATCACAATCACAATCACAATCACAATCACAATCACAATCACAATCACAATCACAATCACAATCACAATCACAATCACAATCACAATCACAATCACAATCACAATCACAATCACAATCACAATCACAATCACAATCACAATCACAATCACAATCACAATCACAATCACAATCACAATCACAATCACAATCACAATCACAATCACAATCACAATCACAATCACAATCACAATCACAATCACAATCACAATCATAAGAGGCAATTAGGCTAAGCCTACCCTACCAACTGGGCATTCATTTTAACGAACTAACTATGTAATAAAATATCACATTATGTACAAAATATAAAAAAAAAAGTTCAAACTCCTGTTAGAATACTTATAGCAATTTGTCGCTCCCGTGTCACGCAACTAACACTTTACTGGAAGTTACTACAAAGGTTGGAGCTCCGCCGGACAGGCAAGCACTGGACTTGCCTTAAACCCATTGATAATTTTACGCACACATTGGCACATTGGTGCATATTTTCGTGTGTATGAACTGCACACATGTATAGATTGCAGTAATTTTAGGGCGGTAACTCCTGCGAGTGTAGCTGGGCTGCTGGGCTGTGATTGGCTGCTACAACACAAGGCCAGGATTCAAGGTGGATGTTCTTTAGCCCGCGAAATTCAAATTTCCTTACGTTTTTTGCAATTTGCAAGCCAGTGCTAGGGTGTATGTTCAATGTTGATTAAAATAATGATTCCTGGGGGTTATTGGCGCGTATTATTATTATAATAATCAATAATATTATTGTTATTATATTTTACTTCATGGGTAATGATGGGTGTCGTTTTTGTGGTTTTTGGGGTTGGTGATAATGAAAATGAGGTCAAAATGAAAATCCAAGATGGCGCCGATGAAAATTTTCAGTTTTTTCTTCATGGGTGTCGTTTTCGAGGTTATTGGGGTTGGTGATAATGAAAATGAGGTCAAAATGAAAATCCAAGATGGCGCCGATGAAAATTTTCAGTTTTTTCTTCATGGGTGTCGTTTTCGAGGTTATTGGGGTTGGTGATAATGAAAATGAGGTCAAAATGAAAATCCAAGATGGCGCCGATGAAAATTTTCAGTTTTTTCTTCATGGGTGTCGTTTTCGAGGTTATTGGGGTTGGTGATAATGAAAATGAGGTCACACAACCACAATCACTTTCACTATCACAATCACTATCACAATCACAATCACTATCACAATAACTATCACAATCACTATCACAATCACTAGCACAATCACTAGCACAATCACTATCACTATCACAATCACAACCACTATCACAATCACAATCAAAATCACTATCACAATCACTATCACAATCACTATCACAATCACTATCACAATCACTATCACAATGATTATCACAATCACTATCACAATCACAATCACAATCACTATCACAATCACTATCACAATCATTATCATTGTAATCACAATTATCATCATCGTTATCACATATCATCGTAATCACAATCATCATCATTACCACAATCATCATCATCGTTATCACAATCATCATCGTCTTTATCGCAATCATTATCATCGTAATCACAACCATCATCATTATCACAATCATCATCATCGTTATCACAATCATCATCGTCTTTATCGCAATCATTATCATCGTAATCACAACCATTGTCATCATTATCACAATCATCGTCGTCGTTATCACAATCATCATCATCACAATTACCCTTAGATATCTTAAGAAACCTACGCGTGCTAAGTTTAGAACCTCTAGACCCACCACCACCACCTCCACCACCACTAGACCCAAAATCAACTCATGGCCCAAAGGCTATGAGTTGATTTCTCCCTCATAGGGGTTAAATTCTGAAAAAATCTGAAACCCGTTTCTACTCATTTATCGATAGGAGTACTCCTGTGAAGTTTTGAATACAACAGTTTAACTAACCTTATTTCCCCATACAAACTTTCGACTCCCGTTTCACCGTCTTAGGCGGTAAATTCTGAAAAATCCTTTCTTTTTGCACCGTTAGACCTCATAAGAAACCTACGCGTGATAAATTTAGAATCTCTAGACCCAGTGGTTTGGGCTATAAGTTGATTTTCAGACTTTGTCACCCCATTTCTCCATATTAGGGGTTGAGTTCTGAGAAAACCTGAAACACAAATGTTAACTCATTTATCGATAGGAGTACTCCTGTTAATTTTCTAATAAAATAGTCTAACTAATCTTATTTCCCCATGTAAACTTATGGGTTAGGCGTAAAGACGAACAAACAAACAAACAAGCTTACTTTCGCATTTACAATATTAGTATGGATGGAAGTATGGAAGTATAGCTTGCTCTTCGCTTTGGCCATCAATGATCTATTGCATTTAAACATAATTATAGGAATCTGAACAATTTAGATTCATATTAAAATATAATTATAGAAATCTGAACAATTTAGATTTTTCGCGCACGTTTCGTTAACTAGTGTTGGCGTTATGGGAATCGCAAAATAAGTACTTGATTTACTTAGTGAAGGAGTAAATTTATTAAAATTAATTACAAGGAGCACGAATGTCGACCGACCGAACCCGGAGATGAAAAGTCACTGACTAATTCTACATTTGAGCAATTATCGAAAACTTGGGATACGGTCGGAGCGGCACGTTACAAACTAAAAACTGTACAAAGGTTTCCACAGCTAGGTAACACAAAAAAAATAGCACAGTTAAAAACATTATACAAAAGAACCGTCGGCATCTCAACAATAATACTACCGGGTATTACTCTAAATTCTTAATGCTGATGTTAACAAATTAGGCAAGGAACCTCTACCCTACCATAAACTATTGTTATAACATCTGCAGGCTTGCCGTGAGAATCCTGAAGCTAGCGGTACTTCACAGTTAACTTAAAAACTATTTACATACTAAGTTTACGAAAGTAGTACCTATAATATAAATAAATAATTAATGAAGACGCTACATTGCAGTACCCCCTTGCCAGTGATCGAGATCACGAAACACTGGCCTGGTAGTAATCAGGAAATCGTACGCCGTCTACCAGACCTTCGCGGCCCCTGCGGTTCAGTAACTTCAGGTACAGATGGCGAACATTGGGGAACTGATTCAGGTGCGGTTTGAGAACGTGAAGTGATTTCGGGAGCGAGATCTACGACAATATTAGTAGCGCTGTCCGGATGACAAATAGAATCCCTTAAGAAATAAGCTGGTTTCAGTCTATCGATTGATACCTTAACCTCGCGGCCACTTATATCTAATACGAATGTTTTATCCTTCCTGGAAATTACTCTATAAGGGCCGTCGTAAGGTTGCTGTAGTGGAACTTTGACTGTGTCGATCCGCACCAAAACGTGAGTAGCGTTATTAAGATCCTTGAAAATGAACGTGCTTTTCTGTCCGTGTTGAGTACTAGCGACAGGCTTGAGGTTATTAAAATGCGAACGTAGTTCTTTAGCAAATTCAGCCTGCAAAGTTTCGTTAGTTGTATTGTCACCTAAAAATTCCCCGAGGAGGCGTAAGCTCTGTCCGTAAACTAACTCTGCGGATGTGCATTTCAAGTCTTCCTTCCAAGACGACCTAATTCTTAGCAAGACGGTCGGGAGAACTTGCGTCCAACTACTGGTTGCTGCATTGTGACACTTTAGTGCAGTCTTTTAATTGACGGTGGAAACGCTCGACCATACCGTTAGCTGGAGGGTGATAAGCCGTCGTTCGAAAATGAACCGTACCGATTAGGGCATTGAGATCTCTGATTGGTCCGACTCAAACTGTTTTCCTCTATCAGTTTTGATTCTAAGCAGTATGCCAAAACGAGCAACCCAATTGGAATAAAATGCATGGGCTACTGTGTCGGCTTCTTGATTGACAATAGGAATCGCTTCCGGCCATCTGGTAAATCGGTCTACCATAGTAAGACAATAACGGTATCCCTCAGAATAGGGCATTACTACAATGTTAATATGTACATGATCAAATCGAGATGACGAAAGTGTAAAAATTACCGGCGTTGTAACGACGTGAAAAGACACTTTTGATCGTTGACAATCAACACATGCTCTGGCCCATAACTTACAATCAGAATTTATCGAGGGCCAAACAAATCGTTTACTGATAAGCTTAGTCGTAGCCCAACTACCTGGATGTGAGGTGTTATGAAGCATATTGAAAACGGACTTTCTGAAGGGTTCCGTAATAAAAGGTCTAGCTGTTAGGGTAGAAAAGTCACAAAAAATTGGTTTGTCGGACTCTGTCAAATGAACAAGACGTAATTCAAGGGACGAGTTTCTATTGTCAATTAAGCTTTTAAGCTCCACGTCATTTTGTTGTGGGGATGCAAGAGCTTTCCAGTTTATCTCAGTACATACTTCTTCTTGAATGCTTTGCGATGGCCGACTTGGAAATCTCTGAATAGACTTCAAACCCAGGTCGGCCGTAGCAAAGACAATCTTCTCAGATGGGGGTGTATGGACGGCTCAGATCTCAAATGTGTATGCAGCGTGTCTCCACAGACAATGGCCCAACTTCCATCTTGCGCCGCATGCCCTCACGCCCTGACCTGCACACTTGACGATCTCATGACTTCATCAGCGAGCGGAATTCGCATAGCTGAATTTTGGGCCAAACATATTTAATGAATATTTGCCATCGACACGCTAAGAAGAAGAAATACATACTGACTCTATGCGAGATAGTCGGTCGGCCGTAATGTTGTCCTCTCCTTTGACGTGACGTATGTCTGTAGTGAATTGTCCAATTAAGTCCAGATATCGAAATTGCCTTGGGGAACATTGCTGATTTTTCTTTCTAAAAGCGTAAGTTATTGGTTTGTGGTCTGTAAAAATTGTAAAACTTCGCGCCTCAACGTAATGTCTGAAATGTTTGACTGCAGCGAAGATTGAGAATAATTCGCGGTCATAGGCTGAATATTTTTGTTCAGCAGGCAGTATTATGCCGTACTTACACTTTATATTCATCATTCATAATACTATTTATCATCCTTTTTATTTGTTTATATTTTTACACTCAACAAATCGATGTAATTACGACTCATTAACTTAAAAATTGCTGAAAGAAAATATTATCATAATTTTCATGTTGTGACACGCCAAATTGTCAAACTGTCAATTACTTTTTAATTCTCTTCCTACCTTAGTCTATGATGATTTTTTGGTTTATAAAATTTAAATTATTTTTATCAATATGTGTTTAGCTATTGTATTAAAAGATTATTACGATTGTTTACTAAATAGCTTAATTTTAAATTATATTTATAAAATTCTTTACGCACTCATGGATATGTCCTGGCCGACTAAGAAAACAATTGGTTGCCATTCATTATCGATTTTCTGTTGTAAAGCCGCGTCTATGGACATGTTGGTTGCGTCACTGAAAATAGCAAGTTCGGCATCTGGCTTTGGATGCACTAACAACGTTGTTTCAGCTAAGCTATCCTTGCAGGTCTCAAAGTCACGCTTAGCTTGGTCGTTCCAAGTAATAGGTATTTTTATTTTTTTGTTGCCGCACAGCAATTCATGTGAACTAGCTTGGCTACGCGCTGCATTAGGTATGCACCTTCTGTAAAAGTTCAACATACTTAGGAATTGACGTAGTTGCTTTGCGATGTATAGTTGCTTTTCTGCTGAAACTTGGTAATCTAGAAACTCAACTTCAAACTTCCCGAACACACACTTTGCGGGGTTTATTACTACTCCATATTTCCTTAACCTAACAAATTTTGAAAACACTTTTTTTCACTTAAGCACTGGGCGAAGTCTTCAATATGTCGCACTGGGTATTGGTCGGGCACTGTTGTCTCATTCAAACCACGATAGTCACCGCAAGGCCACCACTCGTCTTCACACTTTGGAACCATATGTAGCGGCGACGAACTTTTCGAGGGTCGAGCGATGCCTAATTTTAACATTGACTCGAACTCTTTCTTCGCTGCTGTCAGACGGTCCGAGGCTAGACGCCTAGGCTTCTGCGCAACCGGTTGACCAGGTGTTATGTTGGTGTTGTGTTATTATGTGGTCTTGAGTACTTTTACTTGAGTGTTTGACCGTTTTCTGCATAGTCCCATCAAGGCGAGTAATGTCGACATATTGTGCTAACTTTATGGTACGGCGTTTCACCGTTAACGGTTTTGATTGACTCGGTTTTGCACCCAACAACCTGTCCATTAACGGTACACTGGGTGGTTGCATCTACAAGTCGTCGGTTGCCCGCATCAACCATTATATTATAATGCGCTAAAAAATCGATTCCAATTATTGGTTTAGATACATCTGCCACCACGAACATCCACGGGAAATCTCTGCGTAGGCCTAGGTTAAGCGTGAGTGGGATCGTTCCATATGTAGCGATCTGAGTGCCACTAGCGGCCTGCGGCCACTAACATATAGGCAGACATTTGGCGAGCCGTATGGATTAGTGATTTTGGATAAACGCATAGGTCTGCACCAGTATCTACGAGAAAATCTACCTTGCTGATTGGTTACGCCAACATGGTGTTTGCGTGTAATACCTACTTATAAATAACCATAATGCTTGACGTTGGACATTTGAACAGACTATATACGAAAACGAGATGGCTCGCCTAGTTGAAAGTGTCCAGCCATCACTCCATAGGCTTTGTTCCTGCCGCGGCTAAAGGAGCTCAACCAGTATGAAGTTCCACTGGCCGCATTGCATTTCGTGATTATCTTCACGTAAGAGTAAAAAAGTAAGATGGCGTCTGCGCATAATATCTTCGCCGCGCGTGCTGTCCGTTGACCATCCAAAAAAACTAAAAGGATCCATCTCTGGTCGTCGGTGTGCCGCGTCATCGCGTCTCAAGCTAAATTATCGCTGAGATTGCCCATATCTTCGCTAGAACTAAACCGCGGGTCCATCGGCACATCGCAATTGCAATAACATTTCTGAACTATGAATTTCGGTGTGTGAAGTGGGCTTCGGCTTTGAGTGCAGTTGAAGCAGTCCCTCTGGAGCTGATCGCAGACGTGGCCAGCAAGGTAAGCCTCCCAAGTACCTACCTAAAGGTTTTCTAACTGTTCACCGTCAGGCTGTTGCAATTTCTAGAAGATTTCGAATCAGCGACCCTCCATTTTTGAGGTTACCGCAGCGTATCGTTTTTTATCAACATTTTCAACATCTAACGTTAAACTATACGCACCACTGCTTTTGTCCTTTATGAAAATGCGGCGTGTGGGTGGCTGGGAGTTTGCATCATCCGCCACTAATGACCCCCGCTCGCGTTTCCTGTTGATGGTGATTTATATGCGCAGGGTTGCACACACTTCTCTGCTGCAGGGCCGAATTTATGGTGGTACCAACACTTCCACCTTTCTGGTCTCGACATTAATCGGCTTCTTTCTTGGCTGCGACCTCGGTCTGGAGCGGTACTTTACAGTTAACTTAAAAACTATTTACATACTAAGTTCACTAAAATAATACCTATAATATTAATAAATAATTAATGAAGACGCTACAGATTCATATTAAAATAAATTAGGTACCTATAATTATTTTTTATTAAATTAATAGATGCTCTATTTCTTTCTTCTTTCCATTTTACATTCATGACGGAAAAAAAAATTTCGTAAAAGCGGAAAGTGCATGAATAGAGAGAAGAAAGCATATAATTTTAAATATATTTTTCAATTTTGCATCTGTAATTCTATACTTTTGAAAAGTATTTGCCATTTTTCAGCAGTGTTTTTAGGTAAAAATACCTATTCTTCGCTTATTTTTGTAATAATTTTATTTACAATAGTTATTTCTGAATTCAAATTATTAACATTTGACAGTTGATGTTTGGTGGAATATCGATGCAAATCCAAAGACAGTTCATGCGAGACTGATTTATTGTTCGTGTACCCACATCACAATATATTACATTTCCTCCCTCACAAGAAATAGATACTTAATTAAGTTACAACATTTTAATTTCAATTTTTACTTATCCGAACTAAAAAAATAAAAGTGTTACAATTAAAGTTTTAATACCTTCAAAAATGCTTAAACATAATACCTACCTACCTTCCTCTTCCTTTTTTTTTTTTTAAGTTTGATATGTTGCTACAGAATAACATATTATGCATTATACTCTATTACGATAATTTAGACTTAATCATAAGGTTAACTAATTAAAAAAAAACACATAGTAGGTACTTAAATGTAATTAATCAAACATCTACCTATATTATTACCAACACGTTTTTTAAACCTACTACAGTTTACTACATCCATGATTAAACTGCCTTAATCAATGTTTATAATGTTTTTGTTTCTATGTCTATTATTGACCCAATCCCCGGAAGTGGACGGTTCAGCCGCGTAATCGCTTTGAGTCTCATGTATGACGGGCGAGTCATGTGAAGTCTGACGTGATGCTGATGACGTCAGCGGTGAATTAGGTGTAGACTCCCATGTTTCTTTTTCAGTGTTTACCGGTTGATTATCAGTATCTGTGATAATTGGATTAGAGTACCGTGTGTGTCTTCGTAATGGCATTATTTGATCAATATGTTTTCGGTGTTCCCCCTGATCCGATCTTACCTTATATGTCACTGCTCCGGTGCGCTCAGAGACCTGTCCTTCCATCCACTTGGGATTGTTTCTCGAGTAATCTCGAAACAGCACTCTGTCTCCAAGCTGGACCTCTCTGTCTGTACCTTGAGCATGTTCAACCTGCTTGGTCTGCGCCATTTCGACCGCATCCGCAGTGTTTCTGCGCAGCAAGTCCAAGCGCATGCGCAGTCTCCGTCCCAGCAACGCCACGGCTGGCTCGCGCTGTGTGCGTGTGTACTGTTTCTATACACTATAAGAAAGTTGTTTATTGCTCGCTCGATATTCTCACCTTCAGAAGCTGCTTTTTTAATTACTTTCTTGACTGTTTTGACGGCGTTCTCGGCGGCGCCGTTGCTCGATGGATGGTAAGGGGCTATTAGAATATGTTTGATTCCGTTGCGGGTTAAAAATAACTCAAATTCCTGGGATCGAAATGGCGGACCGCCGTCACTCACCAAGCACTTTGGCAGCCCAAATCGGCTGAAGCATTCTCTTAGTCTGTTTGTTACTGAATTAGCCGATGTACCGGTCCCCATCAGAAAAACTTCAATCCATTTTGAGTGCGAGTCTAGTATCAAAAAGTAGTATTTACCTTGGTACTGTAGAAAATCTATATGAAGTCTCGTCCAAGGTTCCGAGGGCCATACGTACGGTACGGGAGTGTGTCGCGGAGGTGCGTCCATCTGTGCCCGGCTGGCGGCGCAGGAGGCGCCGCGCGCCTCAATGTCGGCGTCCAGACGCGGCCACCACACGTAGCTGCGCGCGATGCTCTTCATGCGCACTACGCCTACGTGCCCCGCGTGCACTTCCTCCAAGATCTGCGCCCGCAGCTGCTCCGGCACTACTATCCTGTATCCCCAAACTATGCACCCGTGATCTATATGTAGATTTTCACGTCGATGAAAATATGCCATCTCTTCTTCTGAATCGCCTATGAGAGGCCATCCACTCATTATGTAACCGTACACTTTACATAAAATTTTATCTTTTGTAGTCGCCTGTGCTACGTCTTTGCGACTGAGAGGGAAACTGTCTTCAACAAAATGTAGATATGTCGCGTCGTCTTGGTCCTCCACCTTGGTTTTCGGTAAAGGTAATCGTGATAACCCATCTGCATTACTGTTCATATGTGACTTTACAAACATGATGTTAAAATCATAAGCCGCCAGGCGCACAGCGTATCTCTGTAAGCGGCTGGCTGCAGTTTGCGGTATACCCTTTTAGGCCCGAATATATAGCTTAAAGCTTTATGATCGCTCCGTAATGTGAAATGCCTACCAAAGAGAAATTGATGGTGCCTCGTGACTCCGTATACAATGGCCAACGCCTCCTTGTCTACCTGGCTGTAGCGGCGCTCGGCGTCGTTGAGCGTGCGCGAGGCGCAGCACACGAGTCGCTCACCGCCGTCAGGGTGGCACTGCGCTAGCACGGCGCCCAGGCCGTACGCGCTGCTATCTACGGCCAGCACCAGGGGCAGCGCCGGTGCGTAGTGAGCCAGCACCGGGTCACTCGTCAATCTTACCTTGATCTCCTCAAAAGCGGCATTACAGTTCTCCGACCATGCCCATTTAACTCCCTTTTTTAAAAGTGCGTGTAGTGGATGTAAAATCATACTAAGATTGGGTATAAAACGTGCATAATAATTAATGAAACCCAATAAAGCTCTTAACTGAGACACATTTTCGGGGATGGGCATTTTCGTTATGGCATTAACTTTTGATGTATCTGTATAAAGACCGTGTTTGTTAATTCTATACCCCAGGTAACAAACCTCATCTTTTAAAAACTCACATTTAGAAAACTTTATTGTTAATCCAGCTTCTCTTAATCTAGTGAGTACCGCCCGTAAATTTTCCAAATGATGAGATTTATTCCTACCACTCACACAAATGTCATCAATAAAAGCTACCACATATTGTAGACCATTTAGAGTATCGTATACTATTTTTTGAAATTTTTCAGGTAGGCACTTAAGTCCGAAAGGGGCCCTGCGGTATACAAATGTCCCTACATGTGTAGTTATAGCTGTAAGCGGTTGCGAACTGTCTGACAATTCCAGTTGCATAAATGCGTTTTTGAAATCTAATTTACTATATTGCTCCCCTCCACTTAACGTTGCAAATAACTCTTCAATTTTCGGTAATGGAAAATGAAAATCTTTCAATAACTTATTCATCACATATAATTGGCACAATTGGAGTTCCATAATCGGATCTGTCTACCTTGTAAATTATACCTTCGTCTTGTAAGCGTTTAAGTTCATTTTCCAATGGCACGCGCAGCGCAAGTGGGAGGGGGCGAGACTTACAAAATACCGGCGTGTTATCAGTCAAGTACAGTGATAACTTATGTTTATAAGTACCAATTCTTTCTGTAAATACTTCTGGAAATTCTTGTTTCAATTCTAAAACAACTGGATCTACATCTTCTTTTAAATGAAATCAATCTAAAGACTTTAATTTAAGTTCACGCATCCAGGTGCGTCCAATAAGCGGAGGTCCGCCGTGCTCGATAATAAACAAAGGCAATAATATGGCGTCCTCTGCGCCTGTACAACTGACTTGCACCGAGACCCGGCCTAACGGTATTATTGCGTCACCTGTATATGATTGTAATTTAATGTTATCTTTTTCAATCGGTAAATTAGAAAGATGTTGATCGTAGAATATTTTAGATACCGCCGATATCCTGCTGCCCGTGTCGATTTCAAATAGTACAGTTTGATTCTCAATAATGAGTTCAATAATAGGGACCGTCCTTTACATTTTGAACTGACCGACCTTTAATAGTATACAGTCCTTCGAACTCCTCACCTCCTGACTCCGACGAATCTGCTTCAATGAAGTTTTGATATTTAGAACCAGACTTGCCCGCACTCACATCATTTTTATCACACACGGACCCCAAATGGCCCTTCACTTTGCACTTGTCACACACATACGACTTGTATCGGCACCTGTGGGGCGCATGACCGTCCCGGCCACAGCGCCAGCACCCTTTGCGTCGCGGAGCCACGACGTCACGACCGGCGGCGCTGGACTGCTTGTCCACGCTCACCCGGTGCACCCGCTCGCCCGCGTCTGCCTGGAGTCCCGCCGGCCCGGCTGCTGCCCACGGCGCGACCGGCGAGCGCGCCACGGCCTTAGCCGCGTGCTGCTCGGCCGCCTCCAGCGCCAGCGCCAGCCCCACTGCCTTCTTGTAATCGAGAGTGGTCTCCGCAAACAAGCGAGACCGAATCTCTTCGCTACGAAGACCCGACACGAATTGATCTCGAATGTTCACTTCCAACTGGTTCTCAAAATTGCAATAGGTAGCCAAGTGTTTCAAATTTTGTAAAAACACTTTGATATTTTCGCCTTCACCTTGCCGCCGCTGACGAAACACGTGGCGCTCTGCTATTTCTGATCTTCTGGGTTCCAGATGATTTTTCACAAGCTCGACTAACGTGGTGAAGGTTTTATGCTCCGGATTGTCTGGAGCACACAGATCACACATCAATCGGTAGGTCGGCGCTCCAACATGCGTCACCAGCGTGGCCACGCGCAGGTTATCTTTTATGTCGTTTAACAATACGAATTGTTCCACTAAACGCACATAAGCTGGCCAGTTTTCACCTCCATCCAGATCAAATACGTGGATTTTTCCGATCGGCATCTTGATATTTTAATGATTTTTATAATTACTCGTCGCCACTGTGGAATATCGATGCAAATCCAAAGACAGTTCATGCGAGACTGATTTATTGTTCGTGTACCCACATCACAATATATTACAGTTTCCGCGAATGCGTTTCGTTCTGAAATTCCACGTGCAGCGCTGCGGGTACGTTCCAGACTTCTAGTCACAGTAAATATAAAAAAAAAACCGGCCAAGAGCAAGTCGCACTCGCGCACCGAGGGTTCCGTTCAAACTTTTTAAAGGACAAACTTAACTTTGCTGTTCCATCCCATGAAACGGCTATTGCACCAACCAACCGCAAATAATAAGTTTGTAATAGTAAAATCGCTTTTTTTGTTATTTAAACTACATATTTACTGTTTTCAGATTTTCCCTTTACATTTGCTGTAAGATCTTGCTTTTTGCCGAATTTCGTGATTCTAGGTCAACGGGAACTACCATATAGGTGTTTCCGGTTGACCTAGAATTGTCAATTTTGGTCAAAAACAAGGTCTTACAGCACAAGTAAAGGTCCGATAAATAAAAAAAGTTGAAAATTAAGGTAAATTTTGGTAACAAGTTTTCGCGAAAATCGAAATTTGCCCATATCTTTTTATAGTGTTGACTCAGGACCTTGATTTTTATACACCTTATAGGGACTATAGACCTCAGTATTTGGTATAAATTTCAACTTGCTAGGTGTTCCTGAAAAATCGGTGGTGACAGACGGACAAGAAAGTAATCTTATAAGGGTTCCTTTGTTTACCTTTTGAGGTACGGAACCCTAAAAAGCGCGACAGTTGAATTAGGGATAAAGATTTAGTATTTTTCGTAGGTAGGTACTATATTATTTTTCTATAGTTAAAAGTTCCTACAAATCCTACAATTGACTGAAATATAGTACGATACTATAGTACGGGTGGCAACCGTAGTTTTACCCGACAGCGGCAAACCCAAAAGTACGGTTTATGATTTTGCCTCTGTATGTTTAGGTACTCTTTCATTTTGATTAAGCAGAAGTATTATTTCTAAGAAAATACAACTGCAACTGATTTGAAAATCTTTAATTTTGCTCGGAATCAAATGGAATGTGACACACATATACAATAACCTACTCATAAAAACGATAAATTCTAATACAAAGCAAAACAATTTGTAAAAGGAAAGCAAACAAATGTCTTCATTACACTAACACGGAAAGATAACACAGTGCCAAAACAGAAGATACGGTGTAAAATATAGGGCCACCCAATCCCAATGCAATCCCGAGGGAACATTAGTATGCATTCGACACTAGGAAACATCTGCCCCTAGAGATACACAGAAACCTGTGTTAGGCAGGTATGTATCATTGGCGTAAAAGTCGATACATAAGCCATTACAGTATCTAGGTACTTAGGAAGAACTAAGTGCAATCGATACAAAATCTAACAGATATTTTTGTATGGCAATACCTACATGTAGGTAGTGTATGGCAACACAGAAAGACGTGCAGGTTTCCGCACAATTTAATCCTCCAGTGACACGCAAAACTTGCTTTAAATTTATGACCCTGAATATTGAAGCGTACGGTTTCAGGCAGCACACTCACATACTCAAATAGAAATTAACATAATATTCTACAACTTAGGCAATATACTCGTACAACCATTGGAAGTTAAGACTTATAGAATGTAGGTACTTTAATTACTATGTACCTACCTAATGAGACCCACGGGAGACAAATATTTTATCTTCAGAGATAGGTATGTTTACGCTTTCTCCAAATTATTCCTACCACAAGTTTCAAAATTATAAAATACACTCACAAAATGAGACAAACCCACCTACCTACACAACTGAAATAGTTTACTGAATTAATAAACTACATTATTTTACTTCTACGAAAAGAGCTTAGAAAAACTATTCCAGTTCTGAGTGTCTCAAAGTTAGCTTAAGTAACATTTCGTGTTATATAAAAAACATAATAGAAAAACGGCTGGAGTACTTAACTAAGTACTTTTACTTGGCTGGTCTTAACAATAAGAAAGTCGGTATACACATAAAAAAAAGAAAAAGTACTTAAATTTAATAATGTAGTCGTAACTTATATAACTTTATTATTGATACAATAATCGCCAACGCGCAACGATTCGATAGACCACACACAAATCACAATAGTAGGTAACCAATGTAGAAACAGATCAAAGTGTCTTGATGAAACTAAATTACTTATTCTGTTCTCATCTAACATTTACGAAAACACGAGACTTAATTAAACAGTAAAACCTTTATATAAGTACGAGTAAGTATTGAATCAAGGGCAATTCATCAAGCAAATGTCTCTGGCAAGTGATGCGCCAAAGTAGGCAATATGATTGATAGCGTTAATTACTTCGCACTACGTCACACTCATAATTTAATTCAAAAAGCAATTCAGTCTGACACAAGGAATTTCCCTAATTAACAGAGAATCACAACAACACACGAAAATAGTTTTAGCATGAAAGTTTTGAAACGAAACATTCTTGAACATCATTCTCTTAAGATACGAAATCATGATAAAGTTTTGGGTCTATCAGTATCTAATCTATCAAATTGAAAGACAAAAGGTATAATCAAAACATGGACTTGATATTTACTTGTCTCGCCCAAGCAAAACAACAGGTAGGTACGTACTACTACCTACCTATTCTTGGTTCTACTTAATATTCATTACACAATTTGGAACTACGCGATTCCGATGAAGCTACGGAACAATAAACACGTAGGTACAATAAGTGCTACATATAACATATTATGTGGAATATATACCTAGGAGGCGTAACGTAAGTGCTCGAGTCTACTCGAGACCAGTCCGCACGATTGTTAACAAGGCTTGTTCTGTCGACGAGACTCGACCTCACTACGTCTTGTGTTGTTTAGCTAGGTACATATTTTAATTTAAAACATAAATTAGAATACACGTAAATTCTACGAAGTAGGTACGATGTAAGAACAACAATAATATTTATCTCAAAAATATTACCAAACAACGCGAAATATTATAGATCTAAGTACATAGGTTTAGTTATGTATACAAAATATCCTATTTAATGCCTAACAGTTTTTTGAACGCTTTTCTAAACTCAATATTGAAAATGGTATAGATTAAAGGATTGACAGTAGAGTTAGCGTACCCTAGCCATGTAATAAAATTGATTAGCCTCATACTATGACAACAACTTGCGCAAAAGGGTAGTATAAGGTACATAAGAAAAAATGGTAACCAGCAGATAACAAACACACCCATTATGATGCCCAGTGTTCTCGCAGCGCGTCGCTCTTTAGACAGCGAGATCTTTTGCTTCTGTTCAATGAACTGATTTACTACATCACCGCTTTTGTTCAAATTTGCCAGCAATGGCTTTTTATTTTTGTGACTCATTTTCTTCAAAGACCCAACCACCTTCGTTTTATAACTTCTGCAGCTACCTGGTGATATATCTGCTTGTGTTTGGTTCATATTTGATTCGATAGCTTGACGAGATACAGGATCGTTTAACAATAAAAACGGCACAAAGAAGTTTTTCTTTATATCTATAAATGCTTTCCTCTGACATCGTTTAATGCTTCCTCCACTGTCTGATTCGTTATCTGAACCTTCTCTATTGTCTTGACTCTCATCCTGACTTTGTATTACCAACACTGGATTTTTATTCTGAATGCGCGTTACTAATACTCGTTTTCTCAGTCTTTGTCTTGCGGCTATGTAGATTTTAATGTACACCATGGTCATTATCACAAGAGGAATAAAAAATGAGCCAAGTGATGAATACACAACATAACCGGGTTCCGAAGTAAGCTGGCAAGGGGTATCCGCAGTAAATTCATCTGGCCAATCATTCCATCCTAATATTGGTGGTGAACTTATTATCAAAGATAGAATCCACACTCCAATGATTTGATAAACAACTCTTTTCAGTGTTCTCTTATTGGCGTAGTTTATGGGATCTGTTATTGCCCAATACCTGTCGAGTGCAATAGCGCACAAGTTCAGGATCGATGAGGTGCAGGACATTATATCACAGGTAAGCCACATCTTGCACAGTTGTTTACCCCACAGCCAACGTCCCAAGGTCATGTAAGCTACGTTGAGAGGCATCACTAACACAGCTACTGCCAGATCGGCTGCTGCTAAAGACACAATAAAAAAGTTTTGCACTATTCTCAAAGGTTTGTAAGTGAATACTCCAAGAATCACCAGAATGTTTCCAAAAATAGTTCCTGCAATTACTACGAACAGCATAACCACAGTAGTCAGCGCTTCCCATTCTGGGACTGCTAATTCAATTCCAAAACTTGAGTTATACAGAAAATTGCCTGAATAGCAAATGTCGTCGAAAGATGAATTTTGTAATGAATCATTATTGTGATATAAAGAAATATTATAGACGAAATAATAGTCCACATTAATCAACTTGTCGTCCATGACGTTGCGATGATATTACCCACTAAAATATGAAAGTGTCTTTAATTAATTTTCCTTTTTTGTCACTCGGGAACCAAAACATTGTAGACCGAAATTTCACAAAAGTTAATTGTGCTTGTTGGCCCGTAATTAATTAATTAATGAATTCAATTTTCAGAATTATTTCTCACTTTTGATTAATGTGTTAGTACAACGTTTGCGCAATGAAAGTATTCTTTTCTACCAAACGGTTGGTAGCAGACTGGAGGCCTAAGGGAGACATTTTAAAGCCGACCCACATAACAGAGATACTTATAAACTGCACTATAAGGCATAGTTAACCATGTATAGGGCATGTTCTCAAGACAAAGATACACAAAGATCTTTGTGTGTAGCCATGTCAGCGTCGCGGACGCCTAGGGCAGTGTGAGAGCTTTCCGTCTATTTTTAAACAACCTACTAACACCTTGCAAGAAACTAGCTTTGAACTGAAACACTATAATAAAGGTAGTAACAATTTTCAGAATTCCAATAACCTACATTCCTACTTATCTACGCTTAAAATGTGTAAATGATACCAGGTAGCCATCAGAATCTCATTAAAATAAAATGACGGGTAAATATTCTCCGAAGAAAACAAATTGCCATATTTTCTCTTTCGAGTCTTTGCAGGACCTACATAAGTAGTTGCACCACTAATCCTATGAAGCTACGTTACTTTAAAATGGGAGATGTAGACGTAGAGTAATAATTACTATAAGTTATCAAAAATAAATAATAACAATCATGATTCCATATTCACTTGATAATTATGCCCTATAGCTATTGCTATAACTGGGCATGTATCGAATCTGGCCTCCTATTACATAACTTGGTATTTTTTCTACGGTTTAAGTTGCGACTAGTAGGTAGAATAATACAATCATATTGAAAACACGCATTTATAAGGTCGCTTATCACGGCAAGCCAGCATCAACGACATTATTCGTCGAGCTCTTGCCACCGCCGCTGGGCGTAGCAGCTGTTTTAGAACCCAACGGCTTGGTACGTGACGATGGGAAGAGACCAGACGGCATGACGCTGATGCCTTGGAAGTTGGGAAGGTCTTTGGTGGGACGCAACATGCGTCGACACTTAGATCATAGTTTATGGAAGGTTCCCGACAAATCTTTTGTTCATCTGGCATTTTGTCGATTCAATGACAGATGAACAAAAGATTTGTCGATCTTTTGTTCCTACGGTGCTAAGCGGGCAGAGGGCTGTGGCTCTTTCTTTGGCCAAAGAATTAGCATTGCCAATCAGAGTGGCAATGCTGCCCTCTTCTGGGCACGTGTCCGGATGACAGAGATATGGAGGAGTAGTTGTTTATTTATTTGTTAGATTATTAGTTTAAAGAATTAGTCCTTTTTTTGTAAATATTGTGTTTTAATTATTATTGTATAATATAAACAGCTTTATTTCATATAAGTAATTAATACATTTGAAACTATCAAATAAAACCAAATATTTGAAAACAAAATGATACGCGTTTTGTGTTTATCTGGACTTGAACCACGGGGCCTCTGGATCTGCTTGATCCTAATCTCAGTATTATTTTGAGTCTAGTTACTTCGCTACGTTGATTGTACTGACATCTACCGGTTATCAACATAAATGAGTTGCCTTGCCAACGGTAAGTTGTTACCGTTTGGAAACGATAGATGGCATGTGCAAAATTCTAAAACAAACAACAATAATTAATCATGAAAAACATTTCATCTTACATTGATCTTTATACAAATAAATCAATGTTGTGGTGTAGCACCACAAACTGCATTGAAGTTTAACTTTTATTCAACTTTTTTCTGCACATAACGGAACGAAAATGTTGTCTGTCAAAACGGTTTAGCAACAAGTGGCGCTGGTGTGCTACGCATTTTTCCGCAAGAGTGAACGAGAAGTCCGATTATTTTGATTCTCATGTGACAACATTTTCTGTTTGGCTGCAGCTTTTGCGCTAGCTGTCAAAATATTTAGCGAAGTCGAAACGCGAACGCAGTTTTGTAAATTATCGCATGTTAATCGCGCTTGCTAAACATTATAATCAGCAATAATAATACACAAGCGTGCCTCCTGTAAACCTAGGTGTCTTGTTCAAATGATAAGTGCAACATAATGGGGTGTTTATCGTGGATCCGAGGTATGACGTCCAACCTTGCCGTTTATTTTGCTTAGTTTTATATAGGTATCTTCAGTGTTTCAATTAGCTAAACGATCTCGTTAATTGCTTTTTACCGATGTTTTTGAACGTGAGTTCTGTCTATCAATGTTTCTCCCTATTGCTTACGATGGTACATCGTGCGTATGACCTTTTCCTTGAGTTAATGTTATTATAAGGCTGCGTACGTATTTGCATTACGACATGGTATCAGTTACATAGTCAACATATTTGGCGAGAAATAACATAACTTAAGTTAATAGTGGCTAGTCGACCTCCCTCGAAGATACGCCTCCCCTGAGGTGTGAAACTATTTATAGCTTCATGACTGAATCTTACTTTACGAAACATCAACTTTTGACATTATAAATCACATATTTTATTGCCTGACTGACCTGTCGGTAATAATTACTTGCCTAGCTTTTAATATTACCTACTAAGTCCTTAACTTAGAGAAATGTTGGTAGCTGAAATGTAAAATACCCAATTAGATAGTTGGTACCTAATCTACAGTACGTAAAACATACATTTTCCTCATGTAGCATTAATGGTAATAACACAACCACAACTTATGATTACAGGGTTAAAAATGCCGTTTCCTTTCAAAGATAAGGAACTGAATAAAATAGCGGCACTGTTCAATGTCTCCACGTTTCTCCTGACATGTGCTGCATTGGTTCAGCCCAGCTGGTTCAGGATTAAAGGTCTGCACTGTGCACAAAGCCTCTCTTTAGCACAATTCTTCTCCTTTGATAATGATGATGAAGATGACCAGGAACAGTACACTATACGCCAGAGTAATGAATATGATCCTATACATAGAACTGACTTTAATGGTAAGTTTTAAATAAACCTTTAACTGATTACAAAGAGGCACAATAGTTAAAGAATTGACATAAATCTCCTGGAGATTTAGTAACTGGACAGGAGAGATAGGAGGATAAGAGAATTCAAATCTACTATCAAGCAAGAAAAGAAAAACTATATTTTTTTAAACTATGTTTACATACATATCCCAGTCCAGTAGTAATAATTCTATTTTCCTCAATTCATCCAGAGGTCAAAAATGCAGTAAATGATTGTATTGTTTACATTATTTACTTATGTGAACATCTGTAACCATAAACAATAATGTTGCAGGTTTACCTCCATGCACAACACCAGAGACAATAACGCTGATGAGGGTACTAATTTTATTATGCTTTATGGTGCTACTATGCTCTTGTATCGGCACACTGATAAACCTCACAAGCCTAAACAGCAGAGCTATCAAGATGTTGAGAAGGAACGCTATACCAAGCATAATGTGTGTGTTTTGGGTCATAGCCATTGTTGGAGTATGTTACTATACAACCGTTGTGCTTGGTAATGCAAACAACAGTGACCCAAATACCATACAGGTGGACTATGAGTATGGTTTCTATACTATTACAGGAGCAGGTTAGTTATTGGGTTTTTTTCCTTAAATTGTGTTCTAGAAACAATTTATATCTTAATGCCAAGGGCTTTTTTAAATTAAATATACATAACATCACACCTATAACCTCCCGAAGGGTTAGGCAGAGGTGTACCTAATAGTACATCCACATTTCACCAGTTATGTTTAAGTCCCATGTTATAGGGGGCAAACCTATTGCCATCAACAGGGCGCAAATCCAGACTCTGGCTGCCACTGAGAAATTCCTTAACTTTGCCCGACTTGGGAATTGAACCCAGGACTGCATGCTCAGCAATTGTGCTTGCATCCACCAAAACCTATGAGGTAGTAAATTAAATCAGCCTATTAATTGTTTGCACTGCTGGGACACAGGCCTCCTCTCTATGAGAGAGAATGGCCTATATTCCACCATGCGAGCCCAGTGCGGATTGGTAGATGTCACATGTCTTCGAATTTTTTGGTTCTAGGACATGCCGGTTTCCTCACAATGTTTTCCTTCACCGTTTTGAGAGCAGTGGTGATGAAATAAATTACACAAAGTAATGCCGCCTGTCTGGAACCCACGACTTAGGCCCGGTTTCCACCAAAGAGGAGACGGAGATGAGAAGTGTGAAAACCGACCAATCACATAGGTTGAAATCTACATCGCGTTTCTCGTCTCTCCTGTGATTGGTCGAATCTTGCACATCTCTCCGCTCCGCTCGTCTCCGCTGGTGGAAACCGGGCCTTACTGTTCGTAAGTCGGGGCCGCCATCACTGGGCCACCGCTGCTCCTACCTGCTAGTACCTATTATTATTGTACATGAAACAATTAAGTTCCATTTTATATGTTATAAACTTGATGTTGATAGGGCCATGGGTTTCCAAGATTTCAAGGCTAGCTAGTGATTCAGTTTTCCTGTTAGTAAATTCTTAATAATCTGTTATTTATTTTGTTAACAAGTGACAGTATTACTCTTATAACGATAATATCTTATTACAGATATGATGTAAATCATTACATAATAATGTTTATTGTTTGTAATTAGATTGTAGGTACTCCAAAGGCATTGTGCTTATGTTTTATAACATTCTAGGTAACTAGTGACTAGACAGTCTCATGGGATGTAATGTTAACAAACAATTTACATAATACCCATAATTATATTGCAGTGTAAATTATCTAAAAGTGTTATTATTATAAAATACATAATTATTGTACATATTTCAGGTGCACTAGCCTTGTTAGCATCTGCTGCTAATTTATGGGGTGCTCCATTGTCAAGCGACGAGGATGTTCAAAGACGGAATTTAATGGAAGATTGGGATGGTTACGAGGCCCATAGTGTGGGGCCCACGCCAGCCGTGCCCACTCTGCCGCCGTACACGCCGAGCGCCGACTACATGCCCTCAATACACCCGTCCTACGCGCCGCCGGTGCTCGGCACACAACAATACTTCCCTTTCGACGACCTCTCGGTGCTCCCACCACCACCTCCCTATTCCCCTTGAGTTTTTAAAACTTGTCCAGTTTTGCCTCGTGACACCCAAATATTGATGTATTTTTAGTTATAATCTACAGTATTTATTATTTTAATTATAACAGCTTAAAAAGTCCAATGCTGTAAGTTAGTTAAGACTTGCGAGTAGTGAGACGTATGGAACCTCTACCGCTGAAGGTAGAGGTACTAACAAGAAGAAAATAATCTCAAGTGGTCTGTGCTAAGATAACAAATATTTTTGTGGATTTTCGTGACTTACAAATCCAAAGTTGATTAGACATATTATACTTTTTTATTTTAATTAATTTACATGTGATGAATGTTTTCTAGGGGCTGAGTTAAATTAACGCGTAGATAACCCTAATTAAATTAAATTAAAACTAATTATAAACTCGTAAAACGCCTAAAATCTAAATGGAATTATTGTTTTATGTATGTATATATTGTGGTTGTGAGTTAATTAATGACTACTGTTCACTTCAACATGTGATTTGCCATTTTAGTGCCTATTCATGTCGTATTTCTCGAAATGCTTTAAGATATAATTATTGAAGTTCTGTTTATTATTTATAGCCTATAAAGGTGGTTAATTTGTAGACTAAGGACCGAGTAACTATGTGTAACAGTTATTTTTAAACAAAGTATAATCATAATAATCACTCTTCACACAGTTCCAACAAAATTCGATAATAAAAATAAATCGTTATATGGAACTAGGCGGAAATTTACGCCTTACAGAAGTTTACTAGAAGAATGACTATGGAATGCCAAATGTAATTAAATCTCCGTGTATTTATACCTATTTACGACATTATCTTATCATTTAATACTTTAACAAATACATAGATTAAGTATAATCTTTAGAACACTATTGGCACATGCTTTAATTTCATCGTTTCGATAATGGGTCACTAACAACAAACCCCATTTGATCATTAATTTAAATCTATAATGGGTCACTAACAACAAACCCCATTTGATCATTAATTTAAATCTCTATTGCTCTCTTAATAATTGTGCTTTAATGAAATTGTATCTTTTTCAAAACTTGTTCGCTTTGTTACTAAATGTGTACATGTCTAAATCCACTTAGTATGAGTTTAATGACCCTCACCAATATGAAATAAAAGCAATCCATCACTAAATGCCTTGAATGTTATAGAATCAAATGGTAATGATGCCATTGTAATTTAGTAAAATGTTAAATGAGATGGTAAATACTATAATTATTTTTGCGATAAATAATATGTTGCAAAGTAAACTACAGACTAGAGCCAAACAGTTGTGTATTGTAAGGACACTAGTCCATCATAATACATTGTAAGAAATGTTGAGAGATCTGTTCCATCATTAAGAAACAATAAAATGAGCTTTTTAGAGTCTAGTAATAATTAAATTGTGGTTCTGGCTATATCACAAAAACTAGATAAAATGTACCTAAATTTAAAATCTATGTACGAATAATAATAGTTAATAGAACTGGTAGCATACCCTGTATAATATTCATGTTACCAAAAATATAAGCATGTTATTAGTTTTATTGTTTGTTAATGTATAGATTCCTTAATAGGGGTAAGAATAGTTATTCCCGGTATATCAACTGGGAAGTTTATTTTTACATTTAAAAAACAAGAGTAAAATTTTATTTTTGTGTAAGACCAATATGCAATACATATCTCTAAATGAAATTGTCTTTTTCTTATAAAGCATTCTTATGCGAAGACAGATAAATTCTACATTATAATTTTGGACATTACAACTACAAAAAAGTATAAAAATACATACTTACAACATAATTTAAAAAAAAAGTATGAACCTTAATGTAGGCAATTTAGTTTTAACTAAAAGGGTACAATACAAGGTGGTATATTAATGATGAATAAATAACAGTTTCATGTCATGGTACTTTATTTATGGCAATAAATACAAGTATATCAGAATGGCAGTATTATCAAAGCACAAACATTTGTTTAACCTACAAACATGAACACTAAAATTACTTAAATGTGATATAAAATTATTTTCAAATAGTTTCTCTAAATGAGCAAAAAAGAGTCCTTTTTAGACATACTTGACAACCTGTTTTAGTGACTACTAAAGATACAATAGCAAAAGCACTATCTAATCTAGCAGTCTCTGTGTGCATTTTCACAAAATCAACATGTCTACATGAAAAATGGGTGGGTATACATCCTTTTCAAAGATCTTTCAGTGCACTTAAATCAAAATGAGGTTGGAGCACTGCTCTGTCTACTATATTAATAGGTCTTCCCTGCTGTGGTTCTTTTGCAATTGGCATCTTCTGAATAAAGTCATTTGACAGGCCTTCATTGCCTATACTTGTATGTGAAAAATTTCTCTGCAATAAATCACTTTGAGAAGATGGAAGATTTAAATATTTGACTCTTTCTTTTTCTAAGTAATTAACTCTCTCCTTTAATGTCATGTTTTCATCTTTAAGTACTTCAGCTTGCAATACTAACTGCTCCACAAGTGAATGTAAGTTCTGATTCAGTATCTGCAACTCTTCTATCACTGTTTCCTGTCCTTTTTCTGTCTTCTTGCCATCCACTACATCTGTTTTAATAACTGCGTCTTTCACTTGGCCTTGTTCAGTGTTTCTATTCAGTAATGTGTATAACAAAGAATCTGTTTCATTTATTGTTCTATATATAGCAACTTGGACTTTAGAGCTATCATTAGTTTGTAGATTAAAGGAGGGATCTTTCCCCAAACCTTTGATATTGTCCATGGCTTTTTTCACTCTTTCGTATTGTTCTTTCTTGCTTTTGATGAGATCTTTTTGTTTGAGATGATAGCTGTGTTGCAACGTGATGGACTCGAGTGCGACTGATGACGTCGTGGATTTCATAGCGTCCAGTAATAATTCTGCAGCATTGTGATGGCACTGCATCGCCTCGTCATATCTATTGTTGATGAGGTGCGCCTCAGCGCGACGGTGTTGTTGATGGGCCTGTTAACAATTTATTATCACTGTAATACAACACAAAATTCCTGCATGATACAATATTAGAAGAAATCTTTTATTACCAAATTGAGGGGATGCGATTCCATTTTATTATTGCTATTTCATTAAATTCTACTCACTACAATACTATTTATTTACTATCTACTGACTGGCACCAGCGTATATGTCAAAAAACTGTCAATGTCAGTACCTGCGTTAAATCTTGAGAGCTGTGAGTAAATTGCCATATCTAAATAAAGAAATTGCGGAATAAGCCTTTCTCTTTTTGGCTGATTATGAAATGTCGTCCAATATACTACACGCGTTCCGTCCACACTATATTCTTCGGAATGTCTCCTTTTGTTGACGTTATTTGCCAAATGAAAGCATAATGGCCAAGATAGACACAATAGTCAACCATCTCAAACTGTTCATTTCCAACTTTAACAAAAGGATTTGAATAGCTGTTGATGATTGCATAATCTTCGTCTTGGCCATATTCATCCTAGGTCCTACTACAAAAAAAGCATCGTGTTTTGAAGCATATTTTGAAGATCCTCGAAGTTTTCAGCAACAAGCACAAAATTGACTGTAAATCTTAAATGCGACTGGTGAGTAAAATGAATCACATTTTTAAGCAAATATTTTTTATTGTTTTGACATTTACTACAGTAAATATATGGGTGATATATTAAACACAGACTAATAATATTTACATTATCTACACACTTAACTCTATAAAAGAAATAAAAATATTTTACAAATATCAAAAAAGGTTACAGGGCGTCGAAAAATTCGTCCACATCGCTGTCAACAGGAAAAGTCCCCAGAAGGCTGGCAGCATTGCCACGTTGGATGGCAATGCTGATTATTTGGCCAAAAAATAGGCCCGCCCTCTGGTCACGTGAAGAGTCGACCAACCGTTTGGCGATTTCCCGAAATACTAGGTGGGCACTCGGACCCCATGGCCCTAGTGTTTCAACCCCAAACGGCTCAAACACATAATTACCAATTAAATTATTAATAATTTATTGAATGACAGACAGTGCAATGGGTTTTTAACAATACGTCCTTAGATATATATAACATTCTTCTCCACATAAGGTTGATTCAGATCTCTTCAATCAAACGCCGTGGAGGTCGCACCTCACGCTGGCTGCGCCGAAGAGGCGCTGCAACCGTCGCAGTTGGTGTTTCAAACGCTGGAGACTCATCTCCAGCGTTTGAAACACCATCCACACTAGAACCATCTGCATCTACATAATCATCCTCAGATGATGATGTAGATGCAGATGGTTCTAGTGTGGATGGAATGTGAGAGGACGGTGTAGATGGAGAAGGAATTGACATAGGTGATGGTGCCAAGCATGTGGATGGTGAGGACTCAGTGGTTGTCGCAACACTTTCAGGTGACGCGGCTGCAGGAGCAAGTCGCGGTCTAATGTGATCTGCATGTTTCCTTTGCTCCACCCCATTAGATGTAGTGACCACATAGGAGTATCGGTGTTTACGGGTCACTACTGTAGCAGGCTGCCACTTTTTTTCCAGTTTAGTTTTTATGTAGACCTTATCGCCTGTCTGTTAGGTAGGTGTAGATGACACGATGTCCGATTGTCCGCCTTAACATGTTGGTTGACCAACATGTTAAGGCGGACCAACGGGTTGACGGGTTGACCAACATGTTGTCCCGGGCGGGAGAAGAAGAAGCTAAATGATTTTGGATCTCTTTTTGTTGTTCTACTTGTGCTTCACTGATATTAATACTCCTTGAGAAGTGATTGCATTCAGCAATGAGTTTGTATTTGGAGTTGAAAAAGATAGGGAACTCTTTTCAGCGCTATCAAGCGTCAATGTTTGATTTATAGCTTCATCGAATGTCAATGTCATATTCTCCAAAAGTCTTTGGCGGATTTTTTGAGAACGATGAATGCGTTACACATGAATTCGTTTTGATATTCTTCAGCGGATACGGCACGAAAATCACAGTCTTGGGCTAGCAGCTTTAAACACGAATGTAATCGGATATAGATTCATCTGGTTTTTGAAGTCTAGTAGATAGAGTATGACGAGCCACGATACGGTTTTTCTGTTTTTCGTAGGTTTCCGTTAGAGGTGTAACTAATATATTCATAATAGGTACAGGTATTATAATACAAGCCACGTATATTAATATTAGGATACGCGAATGTAAAGTAATAGGTTACCAGGTATTAGTCAAATATTAGGGACGCGTAATAGCGAGGCTATAATCTGTGCGACTCACCTCGCTCGCTAGTCTATTACCTACTATTTGCCGACCGCGCCGCCGCCGTCATCTCACTCACTCGCTCGCCGACGAGTGAGCGAGATGAAAAGACTCGCCTTAGGATTCCTTATTCAGAGGCCTAAACCGACTCTAGGCGGGCGAGTGAGCGAGATGAATATTGTATTGTATGAATAGTATCTGGCCGCTTGCTTGTCAGTCAAAAAAAGTACTTGTTTTATGAAAAATACAGAAAAAAAAACAATGATTATTGTACTTAGGTGATTAACTTTTTAAATACGCCAACATAATCACTGTTGACAGTCATAAGCCTGTTAAAGTATGAAGGAAAATTTAATCACAGTTTTACTTCTGTAATAGGCAATGATATTCTATGTATGTCTTGTGTAATAGGCATATTTCATATTCAGAGAATAAAAGCAGGTATCAATATTAGATTGAGTAGCTAATAATGAATCTGTTCACTAATATTTGACTAATACCCAGTAATAGGTATGGTATCATAATATGCGTTAACTAATATATTCAATAATATGATTACCTAAAAATGACCCTAATATAACATCTCTAGTTTCCGTTAATGTTTTAATAGCCTGTTCATAATCTGTACAATGTTTTATTAGTGCTAGTAGGTACTGTAGTTAGTACTGTTGGCGCTAAGTAATTTACTAGTAGCTTCAGTTTCAACTCTGGAGAAGAATCTGGCACCTCTTTGGAAATAAAAATTTTAAACGTATTATACCAGTGACTCCAATGGAGCTCTGCGCCAGATTCACTCGGATCAGCACCAAACTTGTCTGGATTTAAATATTTCGTTGGACGAACAGCCATTGTAAATTTTGAGTCTTGATTCTTTTCCAGTATCAGATGTCTTATTTCCGTTAAACATCAACGAAAAATAAACTGTTTTTGAATAGCTTTGAATAGCGTTTACATTCCATTATTTTTAAATAGATTATATTGATATAAAGAAAACGCATAGCCTTTCGGAAATTAAGGCTTTATTTTACTTAAAGAAATTAGCTCAAAATATGAAACTAGACTATGAAACATTGACAATGTTATGGCATTACCATAGATATAAATCTACGTCAACATCACATTATCACTTTTTCTTAAATATCTCTTATGAGGGTAGAGTGGATTTATCCGAGTTTGAAGTTAAGCGACACACATAATCATTACTATAGGTACGTATACGGGAATAGAGAGCCCAATCCGAGCTTTTTTTGCCAACCTGTCGCGAGTAGCGCCCTCTGGTCATTGGGTTCCGTACCTAACCATACCTACTCTATCCTCCATTTCCATTTTGCTGTTTTTGAATACTTTGTATTAGAAATGTAGCTATTATGATTTCGATTAGACACTAAATAAAATAAAACAATTTTAAATAAGTACAGTAATATATTTCAGTCTTGGAGTGTTTATGTTTATTAAATACACTTTCTTTTCATTTCGTCATTGTCATCATTTAACTCTGCCGAACAAACTCGGTTGATACACAACACTAAACCAATTGAATACAACAAACACAGTGTACAAACAACACACAACACATATACAAAATGCTTTAATGGATAGTAGGTATTATTTTTCCAACATCAGACAATGTTTTGTTAAGGAGTATGATAAACTAGAACCTTATTATTTTTGATAACCTTTTTAAACTAATGTCAGATGTATTGCTTAAGAACCGCTGTTATTAATGAGATTATATTTTTACATGTCACAACCACGAGTCTTATTTTATAATGATAAAATAGTTTTATCATGGTAGCAGAGCGTGGTTACAAGTGATAGTAACTAGAGAAGTAATCAACCAAGTTTAAAACAATCCGGGAAGACAAAATAATATTCATGATGCAATCAAGTTGTAAAATTGACATTGGTTACCTGGAGGGTGTGAAGAACCGGTCGAATTGAAAATTTAAAGCGGCATTACTACTAAGAAGTACGCCCGGTGGATTGGACGCGGTAAACGGTGCTCTAATAAAACCCGTGAAACCTATTACCAACAATGTCGACGAAATTTCTCGATATAATACTGCTCTCGAAAAATATAATAAAATTGATAGTTCTGCATTACTTCTGCTTACCGCAGTTATGTCAGATGAAACTCTTCAGAAAATCATGCGTTTTAACTCGTCTTAAGAAGTTTGGGACGAACTACATGGTTTGTTCGATGGCATGTCTGACAGTGGCGAAGAGTCCATGCAACTCGATTCCTACCGGATTCCCTTTGAAAAATGGCACAGCCAGTATTCTATATACAAATAATAGAATCACTTTAAATAAATGTACTCCGACTTACCTTCTACAAAAACTGACCATTCGCTACTGATGTCTGAAGACAAAAGTTTTGATCTATGTATGAGGTTTTTTTCAGCTATTCAAAAGATCCGTCACACGACATCACAACTCATATCTCCAAAATAAAAACCATTTGGTCAGATTCGATAAATGAATTAATGAAGATAGATAAGTCTGAATTACCAGATATCCTATTAATCTGCAAAATTCTGGATACTCTACCTGAACCATATTTCTCATTCAAATCAAGCTGGATTTTGATGTCAAAGACAAATAGAACAATAGAAAATCTGACTACACAACTCTGTGCCTATGAGCGCTCTGTCTCTTTGACAAATGATGGTCTTGCTGAAGCTCTAGCCTTACAGAATTCTAGTAAAGCAAAGAAAAAATGTAGATATTGTGGAAAACTCGGACTCAAAGTCAGCAATGTCATAAATGGAATGGTGACGGTAAACTAGCCAAGCCTGAAAGTAAACAGACCCCAACAAATTTGAACTTAATGCTCATGCTAGTCAATACAGATGTAAATTCAATGCATACACACTATGATACATCGAGTTGGTTCGTCGACAATGGTGCAACTTATCATGTCACCTGCCGGAACGACTATTTTTCTAGTTTTCAGCATTTTGAAGATAATCGTATAGTGACTACTGTTATTGAAGCTACTGCCAAAGCAATTGGCAAAGGTACTGTTGACTTGAAAACAGTTATCAATGGCAAGGAATCCAGAGTACCGGGGTTGCGGGACTGTTCCGGGGTTGCGGGACTGTTCGAAAGAGATACCGTGGCCCCGGAACACAAAGGGCGATGAAGGAACATGGATGGGTTTTAGTCAGTAAAAGTCTGACACTCCCTCCTGCTCCGCCCAGAGCGGGAGAAGTCATTTGATGATTTCCCATCCGAAAAAAAAAAAAAAAAAAAGGAATCCAGAGTAACCTCTCAACCATTGAAACGCGAGCGGCAAAGATTTTTGCTAAAATGTGTGATGTGATGTATGGTATGTACCTGATATTATGCGAAACCTATTCTCTGTACTGGCCACTCAAGACAGACTAAATAAAAGTGTTTTCATGTCTGAAAGGTAACAGTGCTCGCTGAAAGTTGATGGACAAGTTAGACTGACTGGCAAAAGGATCAAGAATGGTGGCTTATACAAGCTCTATGGAGAGACTATTCTAAAGTCAACACTTAATGTAAGCATTTTGTCAACAGAAACCATACTACAACTGTATCACGAAAGGTTAGCCCATCAGAATAAAAAACACGTAAAAGGTGTTATAGAACGAGAACTAGGAATTAAAGTTCGACTAGATTCAGAATTGTGTACTGGCTGTATTTATGGTAAAACACACAGACAGTCTTTCGGAACAAGAGTACGAGCTAAATTACCTGCAGAAATTTTACACGCTGATGTATGCGGTCCATTCCCTCCTTCTTTTAACAAATTTCGCTACTTCATTTTATTCAAAGAACTTACAGCAAGTACAGACACATCTATTTTGTTCGACAAAAATCGGAAGTTTACCTGAAATTCCGACAAATGTTACAACAATGTAAAGTAGCTGGATACTCTGTTATAGAATTTCTTAGCGATAACGGAGGTGAATTTGATAATTAGAACGTCAGGTGCATTCTACAAGAAGCTAGAATTAGACAAAGGCTCACGATGCTCTATACACCGCAACAAAATGGTCTTAGTGAACGTGAGAATAGAACTTTGGGAACGCAAGAAGAACTGTTCGTTCCCTTTTGTTTCGTACTCACGACCTGTAGAACTATTACGTATCTCTGTTGACAGCTCGAAATGATAGTAACTGCTGGGCTCAGTGTCCATCAATTAACTGTCAAAAGGTTAGTTTCGTATTATGTATGACCAGTCGCGATCAAATATGACGTCATTGGTTGTCATCGTGGCTGATAGTCACCGTAACTCATTTTGACAGACGCTTTCGTATCGATACTTATATTATTTCGATTATGTAAGCATAGTGGAACACAAATTGATGACAACTGAGTTTGAAATGACTTTCGTGAAAGACGTTACACCGTACCCAGGCTGTTAGTCACCGTAAAGTGATATCCACTCAGTGCGATACGTAATACCAATATTATGACATTCTCGGTTGTCATCAAAGTTCGATGTACAACCTATATATATAGCTTGATAGTCACTGGATATCAGAAAGAAGACCTACTGAGCTCACGACGACGATGTTCAACGAAAATAAAATCAAGCGTAGATTAGGTAATATTGAATCATATAATATTGAAACTTTCTAATGGTAGGTATACAGTACACGTTTATCACTGTGAATATTGGAGGAGTCTCAAATATTAAGTATACAGGGTGTCAAAGACCTCATCTTTTGCGCAAAAATTATTGCTGGGAAATGACTTTTTTTTTGGCGTGAAAAATCATGTTTTGTGGTAGAACTCAATGTAACGCACTCAAAACATTGTGCTGATGGATGGATTGAATAGTACGGGGTCGTGGAGGTGTTTAGTAAAAATCTTACATTAAAAACTTGTATTTAAAAAAAAAAAACTTGTCAAAAAGTTGGAATTTTGGCCCCCAATATCTCCGTAACTAGAAGGTTCCCACGTATGGTGTAGAGCAAAAAAATGATCGCAATGACAAGGAGAACAAGTGCCTTTCGGCTTCGTTAAGAGGTGTTTTACACCCTTTACATGCAAATCAGAGTTGTAATGTAACTTGTAACGGCTGCCTGATAAAAGCCCCAGTAGTCCACAGACTATCAAGGCTGGTGTTGCCAGCGCTTATGGTTGCGTTCATAAACGCCACACTGTTGAAGGAGGTTTCATAGGCTGATATTGAAACTATACCCTTTTATTGTTTTTTTTTTGATAACTGTTACTATGACTGTGACACTCATGTTTTTTTTCGTTGTGTAAAATACACTATATTGATTTGTTTCTATATTCGTTTCAATAAACAATCCAGACTCTTCAACATGGTAGCAGAGCGCGGTTACGTCTCATAAAAATGATCTAAAATATAAGGTTGTAAGAAGATTTCTGAAAAATATTTACGTCAAAATTATTTTCCAAATTTAAAATGTCATCAGCTGTAAGATCGACATCGGGCAACTAAAAGGAAAAGAAAATTGGGCCACATGGCGCTACAAAGTCACTCAGCTTTTAAGGGGCTGCCAAGGCGGATTGAGTGCTGTCGAGGGCAAACTCGCAAAACCTATCCACCCAGGGTCTGCAGCGACTGCAGAGAAAGTGGCTACGTATCAAAAGGAAACTCAACACTACAACGAAGTTGACAACCATGCCGTTCTGTTGTTAACGGCCAACATGACGGACACACGCAAAAAGTCATGAGGCTTCAAAATGCTCAAGAGATTTGGGACGAGCTACATCGCCTGTTCAACTCATCGTCTGATGACAGGACGCACACGTACTCGCTAGATTTCTACCATTATTGTAAAGATCCGACACATGATATGGCGACACATATCTCCAAGGTGAAAAATCTATGGCATGTTTTGAAAATAGAGCTGATGAAGATTACAAGTGTGACCTTCCGGATGTCTTCCTAATTTGCAAGATTCTCGACACACTACCCGAGGATTACTTCAGTTTCAAATCAACATGGTTGCTAATGTCAAAGTCAGATCGCAATATAAAGAATCTAACTGCCCAACTGTGTCATTTTGAAAAATCATTAGCCGGTAATAGAAACGGAAACTCAGATGTATTGACCGTTCAACCAACCAAAATAAAATGTGGTTATTGTGGCAAACCAGGCCATAAAGTCAAGAGATGTCAAAAGTGGATCTCAGATGGAAGACCACCGAAAGCTTCTACTACAAGCAAATCTAACCTGACAATTTTAACAGCAGAAAGTCACCAAGCGTTAAAGAAAGCCGCTGTTTCCAAGACAAATACCGAGAGTTGGTATGTTGACAATGGTGTGACAGTCCATGTCACAGGTCGTAGAGACTACAGTATATATCGCTACGTCCATTTCATGAGAAATAAATCGGAAGTTGCAGATAAACTTGTTCAAGTTCTGAAAGAGATTAAAACAAGGGGTCACATTGTGAAAGAAATTTACAGTGACAATGGCGGAGAGTTCGACAATGCTAGAGAAAAGCAAATTTTGCAAAATGCTGGTATTACCCTAAGGCTGACTATGCCCTACACCCCAGAGCAAAATGGGATAAGTGAAAATAGGACACTTGTAGAAGCCGCTCGCAGTATGATGCACTCTCACGAAGAACTTCCGATTTCCTTGTGGTGCTCGCTGATAAGTACAGCCGCATATGTCCTGAATAGGACAGGGCCTACATGCATATATGGCATATCACTATACGAACTTTGGTATTGTCGAAAACCAGGAATAAAGCATCTCAGAGTCATTGGCAGTGAATGCTACGCCCATGTGCCCAAACAGAAGCGTAAGAAGCTTGCCAAGAAAGCTCAGAAATGTATCCTAATCGGTTACGAAGGTGATGAAGGGTACCATCTAGTAAGCTTCGACAAATGTAGAAAGCCCACGATCATCAGATCAAGAGACGTAATATTTAACGAACCCATCATAGAATCGACTGGATTAAATGATGAGATTGAACCAGAACCTGATAATGAAATCCAGTACAAACTTCCCTCGAACAAAGAAAACGGTCAAGTGTCAAGAGCAAGGAAGGATGAGCCTAGCGAAGCCATTCAACCGCCTATTGACATGTCAGGTGCAAGGGAGGATGAGCAAGATGAAGCCAATCGGCCATCTATCTGTATGCCCTAGACAAGCCAAGATTTTCCTGACTCAACGGATGAAGTGCCTCAGATTGATAAACAGGAACAGGAAAGTTACGGTACTCCATATGATTCTGAGGAAGAAGAAAGTGTAGATAGGGTCCTTCGAGATAGAAGCCAGTTACGACCACCTGCGAGGCACGGTGACTTCGTATTAAATTTGAGTTCCTTCTTTGAATCTATGCGTTGAACTGCAACATTGAAAGAAAATTTAAAAGAAGCATTGAAAAGCCCACAGAAGGAGAAATGGCTGAAAGCTATGGAAAGCGAGATGAAATCGTTGTCTGAAACTAAGACCTGGATTTTGGTGGACTTACCCAAAGGTCGAAAACCAATTTCATGTAAATAGATCTGTAAAGTTAAGACAAATGCGGATGGAAGTCTCGACAAATTCAAAGCTAGGCTAGTGGCTAGAGGATTCACTCAAAAGAAAGAAGTTGACTTCTACGAAACTTTCAGTCCTGTGGCAAAGCTAGCTACAGTCGAACTGATCATAAAAATCGCAGTTGATGAAGATCTTGTTCTAACACAGTTTGTTGTTGCAACAGCATTCCTCAATGGTTCACTTGATGAAGATATTTACATGAACAAACCGGTAGGTCATAGTGACGAAACAAACAAAGTGTGTAAACTTCTGAGAAGCCTGTATGACTTAAAGCAGGTTCCAAGATGTTGGAACAGAAGTATCGTGGATTACATGATCAGTATTGGATTTAAGCAATGTCAAAATTATCCCTGTTTACTTGTGAGAGTTAAAAAAGGTGCCAAGATCATACTTGCATTGTATGTGGACGACGATTTGATCGCTGCCACGAACCCTAAGGATTCAGAAAGATTTTTAGCTGAATTGAAGAAACGGTTCAAAATAACCGTAAAACCTGCGTCATACTACTTAGGTATGGAGATATTAAAGCATGAGAACGGTATCAAGCTTACGCAGAAGCATTATGCTGAGAAATTGCTAGAACGCTTTGGGATGCATGAATGTAAATCTGTGAGCACTCCTATTATCAAGGATGCTACAGCAAAACCAACAGCAACCGATGAGGAACTTAAATTCCCGTACAGAGAAGCAGTTGGAGCACTTATGTATCTGATGACTGGATCTAGACCGGACTTGTCTTATGCTATCAGTGTTGTTTCGCGCAATCTCGAGAATCCCCGCAGGGAGGATGTTACAAAGGTAAAGCTTATATTCCGCTACATCAAGGGTACTGTTGACTATGGTCTAATTTACCGAAAGAAATTAAAGGACTACTATGCTACAGTAACTCTGACCATGGAGGAGATAAACAGACAGGACGCTCTACATCGGGTAATCTCTGCACGTACTCCGGAGGAATTATATCCTGGGCCAGTAGGTGCCAGACCTGCGTAGCGATCTCGAGCATTGAAGCCGAACTAGTAGCGGCCAGTGAAACTGCAAGGGAAAAGATCTGGTTGAAAAGGCTGATCATAGAAGTCTCCCAACTGAATGGGACTCCAAGCCTTCTGGTGGACAATCATGCAGTGATAAAGATATCCCAAAATCCTGAACTGCACAGGAGAACCAAGCATATAGCGCTTAGGCACTTCTACATCAGAGAATTGGTGACCAACAAGGAAGTCCAAGTAAAATATACTCCAACTGAGTATCAATGTGCAAATATGCTGACAAAATCAGTAAGTGGGCCAAGGCTTCTGGTACTTCTAAAGAAGATTGGCCTGATGAGCACTGATTAGCAATAGTGATATCAAAAAGAAAGGATGTTGAAGGAGGTAGGTCTCTTATGGAGGTCAACAGTCGTGTGCGCCGTTGGTTCTGAGGGCTTCTTAGGGTACCCATTTTCGGTAGGTATCGACTATCGTGTTATCTATGAGTGCTGGTTTTACTCAATCTACACTAACGGTCACGGTTTTGTGTTTGATTTCCAGTGTGATAGTTTTCCCATCATTAGCACGAACCATGTATTCGGTACAGGCCGGTACATGGTGGCTGTAACGGTCGTCTAACAGAATCATCATTAAGGAATACATGCGTCGCTGAAGAAAGATCTTTAAATATAAAAATAGATGGTTCTGTATGCCGAGACGCTGGGGATGGGTCGCACAGTCGATATTTTACGTCGAAGTTGTACGACGAAATCTGCTGGCTTGTTCTGACGTCGCGGTGGAGGCAAGGGCAGAAAGGTTGGTGACGCCATCCATTAACCGCTTAGTGCGACAATCTGGAAGCAGGTGATAATATGCTAAAAAGTCCGAGCCAATAATCGCATTGTTGACGTCGGCGACAATGAATGTCCAGGTGAAATTACGACGGAGACGAAAGTTAAGTGTCAATGTTATTGTTCCGAATGTCTGTATGCTGCTACCATTAGCATCGCCGAGATCATAATCGGTAGGTTTCCTTTGATTAGAAAGCCAACGGTGGGGGTAACAGCAATGATCCGAACTAGTATCAATTAAAAATTGTCGCTTATAGACTTGATCAGTTACGAAAAGGCGACGGCTGAGGGGTTGATCGCAATCTGTCGCCACCGTCGTATTTCCGATGGTACTAGCAGCGTTTTTCAGTCCGGTCAGGGGTACTGTTGCGCGAGGACTGCCTGCTGCGGTTTTAAAATCGGGAGCGATCAGATCTCAGAGCAGCAATTTTATCAGCAATGTTAGCTATCCTATCTAGACTGAAATCAGCCTGGGCTGCCAGGATGCCTTGTGCATGCTGAGGGAATCGGCGAACCCAAAGCTGGCGCAAGATGTTGTCATCTGACAGGATGTTCCCAGCAATGGACCTAAGATGATGGAGGAACTGGGATGGTTTTCCGTTTCCAAGCTTCTCATCACCTAGCAACTGTCTTACTCGCTGCTCTGCAGATATAAAAAACCGTTTAATTAATGTTTCTTTGAGTTTCTGATATTTTCCTTCAGCCAGTGGGTTGATTACTATATCTTCAATTTCCCCAGCTACCTAGTGATCGATTTCACTGAGAACATAACTGTTTTTGGTGACATGAGTATTTATGCCAGCTAATAGAAATTGAATTTGATTGAATTCAAACTATACAGTGACTCTGTCAGACCAAAATGGTGGCAGCTTTACCGCTACCCTACACATGGAAGCAGCTATCTCCGGCTTAGAATAGCTTGTTCATGCTGTGCAATGTTTTCAGCCTCAAGCATATTTAAACGTGCTTCGTGCGTTCATCAGAAATAATGAGGAAACTCAAAATTTTAATAAACCATGCAAAAATTCTAACCGTGGGTAAGTGGTAAGGGTTAATCGGCCGGCATGCGAATGCGAAACAACACAAAAAATAAAAGTGTGCATACAGCAATAAAATAAACACAAAGATTAAAAAATAAAACAAAATTAAGTACGCAGATGCCAATATTAAAACAAACAAGATTTTTTTTTTGTAGAAACACAGACATTATGAGCATTCAATGCATAATATCCCAACCTTTGTCAAATTAGTATGTATTATTCATTGCAGTTTAAAAAGTTAGTATTATCAAAGAAAGCAGCACGTAACATACAAAAACGTTTTTCAGCCCAACTTGAGGCAAATTATAAGAAATACAAATAAACACAAGAATACAAGTGCAAGTAAAATGATGATGTTATTGTGCTAACTAGCTTTTAAAATTATCTTTTTTTTTTAAATATCACTCTTTTGTAGCTATTACGAGAATATCCAGCTAATATATAAGTGGTACTTGCGTGAACCGGAACGTCAGTTGATGTCAATGGCAGCTGTCACTGGAACCGTTTTTTTCCTTTTTTCGGCTATCGACAGATGGCGTTCGATGCACTCCGTATGATATTGTTTTCCCAAGAAACGAGTTTATACTTGTCGGTATAAATGAATTCACAATGTTTCCACAATTTCACAAGCCTTTGCAATGACGCTTATAATTGACGAATGTACTCGGGAAAATGGCTGGAATGCGGGAACCGACACTGATTATACGAAAAACACGGAGTCCCGTGGTCTGCAGGGTAGCAGATTTTTCAGGCGGCAATGTCCGTAGTATGGAGCTTTGGATCTCATGTAGGTACAGCATGTCACAGAAGTTCGCTTCGCGAGACGTATGTAGTCACTATCACGTCGGGGTCACCATTTTGGGAACGCAAGAAGAACTGTTCGTTCCCTTTTGTTTCGTACTCACGACCTGACCTCACGACGACGATGTTCAACGAAAATCAAGCTTAGGTAATATTGAATCATTTAATATTGAAACTTTCTAATGGTATGTATACAGTACACGTTTATCACTGCGAATATTGGAGGAAGGGTTACAGTCTCAAATATTAAGTATATAGGTGATAATCAAATCAGAGTTGTAATGTAACTTGTAACGGCTGCCTGATAAAAGCCCCAGTAGTCCACAGACTATCAAGGCTGGTGTTGCCAGCGCTTATGGTTGCGTTCATAAACGCCACAGAACCTTAGTTGAAGCCGCTCGTACAATAATGCATGCTCACGAAAACACCGTTTGCTACTTACTTATTAAAATTCCCTTGCAAGTGCACAAAACATGTTTTGATTTAATAAAACGGAATAGCTTATTATTCATAGCTTGTATTACCTACTAATTATTAAGTACACGAAATTCCAGGGAAAAGAAAATAAAAATGAATGGTTTTAAAGTTTTTTTTTTACATCTTATAACTCAAGAGAAGCTCAAAGCTTATAAAGAGACACAAGCGTAGGCTTTGCCCAAATTGCCCGTTTACTCAGCATACTGTATCAAACTTACTGACTACGTCATCTTTTCACCACAGATATGCCATGGGCGATACAAGAACAAAAAATAATATCGTATTTGAAAGCACACACAAGCAAGTTGAACTGGCAATTGGCTAGCCATTTTAGCCTAAAATGAATCACATTTTTAAGCAAAATAATTTATGGAGTGACAGATAGTGCAAGTTATATTTGACAAAACGTCCATAGATATAACATTTCTCCCCATCTATGGTTGATTCAGATCTCTTCAATCATACGCCTTGGAGGTCGCACCTCACGCTGGCTGCGCCGAAGAGGCGATGATGTAGATGCAAATGTGGATGCAGATGGTTCTGGTGTGGATGGAATGTGAGAGGACGGTGTAGATGGAGAAGGAATTGACATAGGTGGTGGTGCCAAGCATGTGGATGATGAGGACGCAGAGGTTGTCGCAACTCTTGATAAAATTCTCGATGTCCTCGTCAAGTGACGGCCACCACACATAGAAACGTGAGAGTGCTTTCATGGCCGATATCCCTGGGTGCCCTCGGTGTAAATAACCTAAGACTGTCTTTCTTAGAACCTCAGGTATAACCATCCTGCCTTGCCACGGTACAATTTTATCTTCTACAGACAGTTCGAAACGTTTCCTGTCATCTCTTGCCTGTAATCCAGGTCTCTCCACCCGGTCTTTAGGTACTGGCAAACGAGTGACAAACATGGGTCTCTAGGTGTTTCCAGACTCAATGATTTTTCTGTTAAAAAAATATCGCTGGACATTACACACAGCGCCATCTAGTGCCACACTAAGCAACGGGGCTTGTGTCGTGGACACCAGATAGTTGATATACTACATAGATACTTTTTGTTTGTAAATACATACTTATTATACATATAAACATCCATGACTAGGACACAAATGTCCATGCTCATCACACAAACATTTGCTTCTACCGGGATTCGAACCCAGGACCCTAAGAACGTAAGGCAGCCTCAGTACCGCTGCGCCATTCGGGTCGTCAAATGTTAATTGTAGGTCAACAATTTTGTTTTCTTGGAGGCGTGACACTACTCTATGTGCAATGTTTTCCACGTGTGAGGGTTTTGTCTTGGGATTTGGTAATCTGGACAGGCAATCGGCCAGAATATTGTTTTCACCACAATTTGGTAGCAAATTTCATACTGGTAGCTTCCAATCAAAAGAGCCCATCTTACAAGTCTATTACAAGCTTCGGCAGGTTACGTTGAGGTCCCAAAATGTGCATCAGAGGCTTGTGGTCAGTGAGCTCGGGATCACCGGGGGCCTCCGGCTTAAGGTCACCGCGACGGGGGCACGCATGCTGGAGATCCCAGGCGAAACCAGTGGCTCGTCCGCTGACGCTCTGGCGGAAAACCTCAGAGCGTCCCTAAACGCGGACGAGGCCCGTCAGATGCGCAGACCTGCGCATCCTGGGTCTGGACGACTCGGTGACCAAGGAGGAGGTGGTGGCCGCCGTCGCCAGGTCCGGTGGGTATCCTGCTGAGCAGGTCAGGGCAGGCGCCCTACGCCCGGACCTCACGGGTATGCATACCGTTACTGTATGCTGCCCTGTGACGGTGGCCAAAACTATAGTGGAGGGCCGAAGGCTACTGGTGGGCTGGGTTTCAGCGCAGGTGAATCTGCTGGAGCCCAGACCTCTGAGGTGCTATCGCTGCTACGTGGGACACCACGTGTCAGTACAGTGCGCCTCGGAGGTTGACCGCAGCGACCTCTGCTTCCGCTGCAGCCAGCTGGGTCACGTGTCTGCAGCTTGCTGCGCCACGCCGCACTGCGGTGTTTGTGCGGCGGCTGGCAAGCCGGCCGATCACCGGGCTGGGAGCAAGGCCTGCGCTCCACCCACCAAGGCCACCAGAGGCAAGGGTAGGCCCTCCGCCGCCACCGCCACCGTCGCCTCCGCCGCAGCCGCAACTGCCGCCGCTGCCGCTGTCGCCGCCACAGTGGGGCCCTCACAAGGGGCCAGGGAGGAGGAAGCGGTAATGGAGTGCCAATAACGGCCCCATTACGCTTCCTCCAAGCGAATATCAACCACTGCGCCTGTGCTCAGGATCTGTTGCTCCAGAGCATGGCGCAGTGGTCGATTAATATAGCTGTGGTCGCTGAGCCGTATTTTGTCCTGCCCAGGGAAGACTGGGTGACGGACCTTAACGGCTCAGTGACCATAGTGTCGTCGGCCGCCGCCGGTACTCCGACCCTTGAAGGTGTCAGGAGGGGTCGGGGGTGCGTAGCAGCACGGTTCGGGGAGATTGTAGTGGTGGCAATCTACTTCTCCCCGAGCCGAACTCTCTCGCAGAGTTGAGTGTTGTTGTCGGAAACCATTCCCTCCCCGTGCTTGTCCTCGGGGACTTTAATGCCAAGAACTTGGCTTGGGGTTCTCGTTGCACAGACGTGCGGTGAAGGATGGTGGAGGACTGGGCTCTGGAGAAGGGCCTGGTCGTCCTAAATCGGGGTTCTGTCGCCACGTGTGTGCGGATGTGGGGCGAGTCGGTGGTGGACATTTCGTTCGCTAGCCCCGTTCTGTCGCCGCGTGAGAGTAGGTAGAGCCAGGGTCCCAATCCATTGTGCAGTGAACTCCATTTATGAGAATGTCGATTTGTTTGCAATCCTTGACTCGTGTGTTCACGAACGTTGTTGACAAACTCATCGTCATCTTCACTATTTCCCGTTGAAACGTTTGTAGAGCTTAACGTGGAAGCTTGATTATCGCTTATCCGTTGTAGTCTACGTTTGGAAGTGTTTTTCCCCTTAGTTGGCGATATGTAAGCACGACCAATTTCCCACATCTAAGGCATTGATCAGTGGAGTGTAACTTGCGTTGTCTATTGTAATAAGATTTCGGTGTTGTTGTTTTTTGAGTAAGGTTCCTTTTGACTCTGTTTACCTTTGCAGTTGTGCCTGGTGTGTCATGTTCTGCCTGTTCTCTGTTAAGAGTTGGTATACTCTTTGAAGGTGAAGCTATATGGAACCTTCATGAGTAGAATGACATGACAAGCATCAAGAAAAATAATAAGATGTCTGTCACTTCTATTAAAATATTCCTTCTTATAAAAATGTGTAAAGTTATTTTATGTCGTTTAAGCCTGACTTATGATTTTACTTTAATATGGTAGCAGAGCGGTGAGTTTTTGAGGCTGAATTTTTATGGGTGGATAGCAAAATAAATTAAGAATCTTGAATTTTACGTAAAAGTCGATCTGTACCTAAGATATTAGTAATATTTACGATCGTCATCATGCAGTCTGTAGCTGGGGCAAGGATCGAAATAAACAAATTGGACGGACAGAATTGGCCTACGTGGAAGTTTATGATAACAAGATTGCTTAAAAGTTATCCTGGTACAATTGATGTCATGAAGGGTACAACTAAAATGCCCACTCACCCAGGAGCATTGGCCACACCCGAAAAGTTAGAAACATTTAAAAAGGAGTCAACAAATTTTGAAACATTAGACAATACTGCACAGTTAGTACTTTCGTCAAACATGAGTGAGGATTTGTTGCACAAAGTGATGCGATTCAGTGCAGCAAAGGACATGTGGGATGAACCTGTGAGGCTATACGACGGAGCTACATAAGATAAGAGCTACGACTTATGCATAAAGTTCTTCAGCTACCAAAAAGAGCATGACATGAACACACATATATCTGCAATAAAATCATTATTCTACGACGTGAATACTGAATTAGAAGGAAAAGATTTACCAGTAATCCTAGTAATTTGTAAGATACTGGATACACTTCCGGAACAGTATTTTGTATTTAAGACAAGTTGGCTATTGATGGCAAAACAGGATAGAAACATTCGAGAATCTGACGATACAGTTATGTGCCTATGAAAGAGCGCTACTAAATAAAGCAGAGTGTATTACTAATGTGAAAGCTCTTGTAGTAAAATCTGAGAAGAGTAAGAACAACTTTAACAAAAAGCAATTAAAGTGTAAATATTGCGGACAGGTCGGTCACATTGTCAAAAAATGACATAAATGGATTTCCGACGGGAGACCACCAAAGAATTCGACCAGTAGTACGGTAATATTATAATACAGTAGTGTAACTCGGCCGCATGATAGAAATAAATGCCTACAGCCGCGCGGTACGTAAACATGCGTTAGGGCTGCCCGTCTCCAGCATTTTAATTACATTTGCCTACTTTCTGTTTCTATTTAGTTTTGTGATTGTAAATATCCTTTATATATAAATTAATGAAATATTTTGTATATTGAATAGGAAGTGTTCAATAAAAATGCGTGTTCTTTATGATTGGTAGATTTAATTAAAAAAACATGTTACTCTATTCGCTTTATTTATTAATCCAAACACCTTTTTTTTCGTGAGATAAATGGAAATACTTATCCATTAAAAAGACACACATTATGTACCTACCTACTAGTAAGTAAAATTATTTTATAGTCTTACCTTTCGGAGTTTCCAGGTAATTTAAAAAAACTTATGTCTGGATGCGTTATTGACGAATTCATACAACCAAAAACAGCACAATATTTCCTACTCGTCATATTAACTGATTTTTAGAGAAAAAATCGCGCGGTTATTGTTAAAAAACAACACACCATCCGTTCGACACTTCGGTACAGCCGTGACTGTCTGCGCCCCGAGCGCACCCTGAGATCGAGGGGCGTAGGTAAAGCTCGCGTTTCGTCCATTTGTATGAAGTTGGAGTACTGTATTATAATATTACCGTGCCAGTAGGGTGAACAACATGAATTTAACAATTTTGTCAGTTGAAGATACAACAGAAGCAGATAAAAATAGTTGGTACGTAGACAATGGCGCAACTAGTCATGTTACGAATAGGTCTGACTTATTTGAAAGCTTTGAATATTTTCAAAATAATCACACTGTTACTACAGCATCTGGACAGACAATCAATGCTATTGGCAAAGGAACAATACGTCTCAATGCTGATTTAAATGGACGAGTCGAAGAGCTTCTTTTAAAAGATGTATGGTATATTCCAGCATTACAAAGAAATTTATTTTCAGTTCTTGCTGCTCAAGACAAACTACAGAATAGTACATTTGAATCCCGCACAGAATCATGTACATTGAAGGAAAACGGTAAAGAAATAGTGAACGGGAAGCGAAGAAAACTTGGAGGGCTTTATATACTTAGTGTTAAAATTGTCACACCAAAGCAAGAAGTAAACCTTGTCCAAATTCACAATCGTTACAATTGTATCATGAATGTTTAGGACATCAGAATAAAAAACATGTAAAAAAGGTAGTAGAAATGGAAGATTGTATCAAAATACATCAAGGTGCCTACACTAAGAAGGTACTTGAAAAATTTTGTATGCAGAATAGTAAGGCTGCTGCTACACCGATAGTCAAAGACTCCGCATTGAGAGAAGATGCTGGAGGAGTCAATTCGTTTCCTTATAGAGAAGCGGTTGGAGCCCTTGCATATTTGATGGTGGACACAAGGCCCGATATAGCTTACGCTCTTAGTGTTGCATCTAGACACTTAGAAGCTCCTACAAAAAGAGATATCACAAAATTAAAAATAATATTTCGGTATTTGACTGGTACTCGAGATTACTGCATTACATACAGAAAAGGCACGCAGAAAGAACTGGTCTGTTAGAGCAATGCGGATCATGGTGGTGATCCTGACACTGGAAGGTCAACTTCAGGACTTGTATGTGTTTACGGAGGTCCAATATCATGGAGAAGCAAATTACAGCCATCAGTTGCGATCTCTAGCACGGAAGCCGAAATTGTAGCTGCAAGTAAAGCTGCAAGAGAAATAATATGGGTTAAAAGATTGATTGAAGGCATAGAGCAATCAACGATGACTCCTGTTCTCCACGTGGATAACGAGTCTGCCATCAAGCTGGCTCTGAACCCGACATATGAGTTTCACAATAGAACCAAGTTTATAAAGCTACGACACTTCTTTATACGAGAAGCCATAGCTGATGGGACTATGATGATTGCAAAGATTGGTACAGAAAACCAAATTGCTGATATGTTTACTAAGGCACTGTATAAGCCAAGGCTGGCTATGCTTTGTCGTGGGATTGGCCTGCATGTTTAAAGACTGCATTCATTTCCTAGCTTCAAGAGAAGATGTTAAGAGTTGGTATACTCTTTGAAGGTGAAGCTATATGGAACCTTCATGAGTAGAATGACTACTGACAAGCATCAAGAAAAATAATAAGATGTCTGTCACTTCTTTAAAATATTCCTTCTTATAAAAATGTGTAAAATATAATTAAAGTTATTTTATGCCGTTTAAGCCTTTTTTTTTGTTTTTTTTTTCGGATGGGAAATCATCAAATGACTTCTCCCGCTCTGGGCGGAGCAGGAGGGAGTGTCAGACTTTTACTGACTAAAACCCATCCATGTTCCTCCATCGCCGTTTGTGTTCCGGGGTCACGGTATCTCTTTCGAACAGTCCCGCAACCCCGGCAGGCATCGGTCCTTGCGGACCCCTTTCCCTTGCTGACTCTCTTTGAGGCGCGCGTGGAACACGAACGCGCCGTCGACACGGCCTGTCGTCATGAGACGGACGGACGGCGAGCTAGCCCATAGCCCACCGTCCACAATGCCGTTTAAGCCTGACTTATGATTTTACTTTAATATTCTCGTGATTGTGCAATTGAAAAAATATCTCTAAAAGTAACCTCCCTTCCTGAGTCCTGCAAATCGGGCCACTTTTGCTTGAGGTCTGTCTCTGAATCTGTATGATTCAACCCTGTAGCAAAACGATCGCGTAGCTGTCGTTCCAACATTTCTTCTTTGTAGCCACAATCCCGGCTTAGACTTTTGAGTCTGTTAGCGTACTGTTCCATACATTCTCAAGACTCTCTGGTGCAGTTCCAGAACTCTGTCAATGCGCGGTACCTGGTTTTCTTTACTCTAAACAAGTCAAGAAGTTTGAGGCAAATGTCGTTATAAGTACTCGTGTCAAAATTCGGTGTAAGCGCTATTTTTAACTCACGGAAAATCTCTGGTGTTAAGGTATTCAACAAAATGTCCCTTCGTAGGCTTGGCTCCGTAACGTTCATGATTTGACATTTGTTTGAAAAGAAGTCTAAAAAGTCTTCAATCCTGCAGCTTTCGGGGTTGTATTTGTCCATGTTAAAGTTTTTAATCACCATCATCTTGTCTGACGATGTGACCGACGATGATGAAACGCTCGTTGAGCTTTTTGTTTTTGTATCTTCACGGGTCGGGAGTGTCTTTGTTGTGCATTGTTTGTACCAACAATGTAAGTATTTGTATCATCACCTGTTCTTGCTGCGCTTGTTGAGCTCGCAAGAGCAGCTCAAATTGTTCTTTGTTCATTATTTAAATATTTTAAATCCTCGTCGCCAATAAAATGAATCACATTTTTAAGCAAAATAATAATTTATTGAGTGACAGATAGTGCAAGTCATATTTGACAAAACGTCCATAGATCATATAACATAGCCGAAGAACCAATGACCAATGGGGTAGACGTTTTTTTGAGTGGCGGCTGCGAATTGTCATGCGTAAGATGAGATACCACCAGGCTCGGTTGATAGACTATGTTGTGAGTGGGAGCAGCAGGATAAGAGTTGCCAAGAACGTTAAATATTGCGCAATTGGAGAGGCTTATGTCCAACAGTGGACTGCTGTAGGCTGATAATGAAGCACACATGCTGACAAAATTCTTAAAATTACAGTAAGTAATTATTTTCTTTACAACTTATAGGCATGAACTGTGAATATTTGTTGTAAACAAAACACAATAATGTTTTTACGCATGTATGTCATGGTGTTACTATTACTTATTTCCTAAATATGTTCTTCTTTTTGTAAATATTGGCACCTTGTTTTTTATCATGTAAATTGTATCATTTAATTGTACTACTGTGTGTTGTGTTATGTCTTTTGTGTGCATTAAATACATGGTTTATCTATCTATCTATTTAATACGTCATATGTACCTATTGTTATTAGTATAGTGAAAGAATGGTCTATGTGCACTTCAGCAGCACGCTTCGCAAGCATGCTAAAAGCGTGCTATTACCCTGTCCTAAGGAAATTCCATAATACAATTTATAACTATCATCTTTGTGGTTAACGAACTGAATAACAAGAAAACAATTAGTTTGCAAACCGTATCTGAAATACGGGCAGAATTGATAAATACCGCTGCGTACGTGTTAAACAGAACTGGTCCAACTTCAGAAAATGGAAAATCACCATTTGAATTGTGGTTTAAGAAGAAGCCAGCAATCAGTCATCTAAAAATAATTAGATGTGAATGTTATACTCATATTCCTCAACAAAAAAGGAAAAAGCTATCTAAAAAGGCTGAGAAATGCATTCTAATTGGATATGAGGGTGATGAAAGCTATTACTTACTGAATAAACATGGTAAACTCATAAGGTCAAGAGACGTTACATTTAATGAATCAGTATTGACTCCATTTGGTCAAAGTGATTTGGAAGAACAGCCTTAAGTCGAAACACACTTTCCACTTTCAGTACCACCGATGTGTGATGCAAGAGAGGATGATTGTGTCGAAAATAGCTTGGATCGCGCTGCAAGTAGCTCTGATGAGCTTAGTTCGACTTTGCCCCCCACATCGCCGGATTTGGTTGTAAGTCAGGAAATAGAAAGCCAAGATGACTCTACTGATCCATTACATACGTCTTCAAAAGCATCAATGCCAGAATCACCTCATTAAGAAGACGCCTTAGAATCTTAAATGATGGTGATGATACTGAACGACCAAGAATTTCAGATGATATAGCTGAGATAGCTACTAGAATAACTCTACGAGATAGAAGTCAAATACGACCGCCTATTAGATTCGGAGATTACGTCATGATGTCAGATGACATTTTTAATCAAATAAATGAATCTAAAACCTACAAAGAAGCAATGACTAGTACGCATAAAGATCAGTGGGTCAAAGCAATGGAAAGTGAGGTGAAGCCTATAAAGGAAAACAAAACCTGGATAATGGTGGACCTTCCAAAAGACAAGAAGCCTATATCCTGTAAATGGATTTATAAGATCAAAACCAATGCTGATGGCTCTCGAGATAAATTCAAAGCAAGACTAGTTGCTAGAGGATATCCACAGAAAAAGGGCATCGACTATGATGAGCCTTTTAGCCCAGTTGTTAAAATATCAACAATAAGATCAGTCTTAAGCGTTGCTGCAAATGAAGGCCTAAAACTCACACAGTTTGATGTTTGAACTGCTTTTCTGTATGGTTCTTTGAGTGAAGAAATATATATGAATTAACCTGATGGTTACTCTGATGGATCTAACAAGGTTTGTAAACTCAAGAAAAGTTTGTATAGTCTCAAGCAAGCGCCTTGGTGTTGGAATAAATGTATGGTGGATTATTTAAAAACCATTGGATTCAAACAATGCGATACCGACCCCTGCCTGTTTATAAGAAACCGTGTAAGTAGCAAAATTATTCATGCTCTCTATGTAGATGACAGTTTGGTAGCTGCAACAAATCAGGAAGATTCTGAAAAGTTAATGAGAGAATTGAAGAGAAGATTTAAAATCACGAAAAAAGATGCATCCTATTTTCTAGATTTAGAAAATAGAGGACCATGATGGTAATATAAAAGTGTCGCAAAAGCACTACGCTCAGAAAGTTTTAGATCGCTTTGGTATGAATGATTGCAAACCTGTCACCACTCCCATACAAAAAGATGGATGCCAGATCTGGATAAAGAAGTGGTAGTAGACCCTGCTTTATTTCCGTATAGAGAAGATGTGGGAGCACTCGCATATTTGACCGTTGGAACCAGACCGGACTTAGCATATTGTTACGTCGTACCCGTACTTACCTACAGTTACGGTAGTAGGTACCTACTAGTAGGTAGGTAGGTAAAACGAGTCCCGAATGATGTAGGTACAAATTCGCAAACTACCTACAAAAGAACATCAGGAATTGTCATTGTAATTTCGACCGTAAGCCGAGGGCATAAAGTACCTACTTCTTTCTTTGACAATGACCCACTATGGAATTGTCTAGAAGATTCTAGGAAGTCGTGGATATTTCTCGAACGTTCGATCGCCATATAAATAGTCGACGTGTTTGCGGGAGCAGTCAGTCTGATTTTGGCTACACTACGAAGCGAATCGAAGTGAACTAGAAGTGCGATATCTAAGCGAATAGTGATCAGTAGTGTATTTGTGATTGAGTTATAAGTGTTTTGTGATTATTAAAGTTATTTGTTGTTTCTTCGGTAGTAATTAATTTATCCCATACCCAGCTCGTAACAATATGCTGTAAGCGTTGTATCCCGGAGTCTAGAAAACCCTTCTAAAGAAGACATCCAGAGTTTGAAACGTATCCTAAGATACATCAAAGAAACTTTCAACTATGGAATAGTTTTTAAGAAGAGCTGCAATGCTGGAATTTTAGAATGCTACAGTGATTCTGACCACGGTGGAGACAAAGAACCGGACGTTCGACATCAGGCATATTATGCTTATACTCTGGAGTAGCAATTTCTTGGACAAGTCGATGACAAACATGAGTTGCAATATCAAGCACCGAAGCCGAATTGGTTGCTGCCAGTGAAGCGTCTAGAGAGATTGTATGGATCAAAAGACTCTTTGGTGAAATATCTAAATTGAAAGAAATACCTAAGATAAAGGTTGATATTGATGCAGCTATAAAGATCTCACACAATCCAGAACTCCACAGAAGAACCAAGCATATTGCTATTCGACATTTCTATGTGAGAGAACTAGTTGATAATGGAGAAATACGTGTAGAATAAGTTCCCAGCGAGTTCCATCTCGCGGATTTACTGACCAAAGCATTACTAAGCCACGTATTGTATCAATCACAAAACAAATTGGCTTGATATAGTAATAGGGTTGCCAAAAAGGGAGGATGTTAAGGAGTATGTTATACTATAACCTTATTATTTCTGATAACCTTTTTAAACTTATATCAGATGTATTGCCTAAGAACCGCTATATTTTTACATGTCACAATCACGAGTCTTAATCTATAATAATGATAAAATAGTTTTATCATGTTTGACACTGGCGCTTCATTCGTTCGTTTTTTTCAGAAATGTATTTTTATAGTTCAATTTATTTAGAAATTTAAATAAAAATAGTGTATTTATGCTTCAATAATTATCATACAATTAAACTAAAATAATGAAAATAAGCTTTGTAGAGACATCTAGTACGTCCTATGTGAATTAAAAGTTGTAAACAATGGAATCCAGTTATTAGATGGCGCCTTTAAAAACTTTGCTGTGTACTTCCTTCCTTCCCCTCCTTGGTATTTTTGCTCTTTGGTATACAGTCAGTCATACAGTGCACAGAGTTAGTGATGGGTCGTTGACGGTTTTTCCGTTAACGAAACGTTAACGTTGATTTACGTTTGTCAACTGGTTAATCAACTAGTTAAATTCGTCAACGAGTTAATTTACTACTAATGTCAACTTGCAACACTTTTATTCAACGCTGCGACATTCAATTTTAGTTAGAAACAATTTCATTTAATGTTTGTATTGGAAAACGTTTGATTGATGGTTCTACATCATAGATGACCTTCCCTTCATACTTTTTCATGAGGCTTATGAGGACTGACTGAATAGAATACAATTAGCTATACACACGTAAACAATAGAGACGTAACTCATAGAGAGGAGACATGTGTCCCAGCAGTGGGAACATTAATAGGCTGATGATGACGTAAACAAACAAACTAGTATTAACCGGCGGCATGCGGCACGAGCAGGGCGCGCTATTCCATCAATATCATCGTAATAAATATTTCGAAAATCAACTCTGTAGCACGTTACATAGAGTTCAAATTATATGACATGACCGTCTCTCGCAAGCTATGACGTTATTTTAAACGTAAGTTTTTTAATTCGTTGCGTTTGCGTTCTCGATTATTGAATGAGACGCACGAGTTAAATTCAACGTCGTTGACGAATTCAACTAGTTCATTCATAAACAGTTAACGTTAATACGTTGACAAGAGATTAACGGTTGATTCAACTAGTTCGTTGATTCAACGCCCATCCCTACACAGAGTACATTTTATATAGCCGAGAATACAGTGTCATGTTTGTGTTCGAGATGAACCATTTATAAGCTTACTTTCGTAACAATAATTGCAATGGGAAAAGACATACGTAATTTTTCTAATTTGTGGAGAAGAAAAACCAAGGAAATACTAAAACACTCGCATTTGTCAGAGGCGAAGAAAATTCTAGTGTATAAAATATTTTTGAGACCAATGTTGATTTTCGAGTGGTTCGAAGGGCGCAACGGTGTGATGAAAAATCTAGAAATTCAAGCCTTAAGACATATATTTCTTAGGACTCATACGGATAGTCTATACAAGCACTACACGGATTTAGATGTGACTAGTTACATAAAGCTACAGGGAATTCGATGGAGGCGCGCTACTGGATCCGATTTCGGAGCTCTTCGGAGAATGCTTCAAGAACTGTCCAAAACGGGTGATCCTACACAGTATTTCACCGTAGCTGGCCGAGATCAGCGTGTGCCTACCGAGCGTCACCACAGACTTCAATGTTGTCGATGTCGATATTATTCATAATTATACCTAACTCGTATCATCGTCATCCTAGCACAACCTAGTGTCCGGAATCTGTGGCCTCATCTGGTACTTGTACGATTTGTGCCCACAAGAAACACGTTTAGATAATAAAAAAAAGTTTAGCAGATGTTAATAAAATTATTGTTACCTGGATACCTACATTCTTTCATTTTATAAGTATAAAATTTGAAGATGACCTAAATAAGTTAGAATACGAACCTGAATAGACTCAAGCCGTTTTCCGTGATGGTACGAAGGAACTACCAAACGCCTGCTAAGTAGGTACTTACCTATTTAAATCCAAAATTAAGCTAATAAAATTAAAAAATAAAACCTGTCATAATTGCCTAATCATATCGTTTATATTAATGTGCTATGTGTCGATTTACACAGTAGTTATCAGTATACAGTGAAGTATGGGTAGGTAGGTTTTGCTGCTTTATTCAACCAACTTGTGAGCTTTCAATAAAGAAGTAAGAGCATACTTAAGAGCTGCATTAAATTTGATTTTAGGAAATTATTTTATTATCTTGTCAATAGGTACTTCATTATAGGTACCTACCAAATCTTCAGGTGTGGCCAATGCAGGCAAACCAATGATTTTCAGCTACCATAGCATTGACATATATATCGAAATCATTGTACCATAGTTTTTCGGCGTCATCGTCTCTCACACTTTAATAACTGTTGCGGTAAAAAGATCACCATGGAGCATCATCCATACTCCAAAGTACCTAAGTGAAGAATTCCCCTATGGGTCAAGACTGATATCTACCTACACTATTTCTTGAATTGGCAGGTCAAGTACGTGTAGGGCCGAAGTGTACGTGACACGGAAGCCGACTGCGACATCTTCTTAAAGCTGTCTCTTCCTTTTTTAACAGCAATGACCAACATAGCCGTTCGTTCTTTACGTGATCCACAACATTGCATGTTCTGAATTTAGTATAAACGGTCCTGATGTTTGGTTTTAGTCTGTTAGGATGCCTTTGAGGATATTTAGATTTATAGATTTCTAATAAGAGTGCTATTTCAAAGCGTTGTAGTTTAGAAGCAGCGTAGTTGTCAAAATCCCAAAGCTCGCAGCCGTATGTGAGGATAGGTCTCACAAAGAATTTGTATAGTTGAAATTTAGAGCGGCAGCGGAGGTCAGGATTGCACAATACTTTCCAGAACCTTTGGCACCACAGCCTCGCGCATCTCACTCGTTCTGTTATTTCAGGAATCATTCGTTTTCTGGTTAGCTGCGGTATACCTAATCTGTTATTATTACGATTTGGCATTTTGGTTAAAATTTTAAGCTCCTACCTAGGAATTATACTTTTTATAAAAAATATCGGTTACTTTAGATACAAAACAGACTTAATAAAAATAAAAAACAGACTGTCAGGTGCCTTAGCAATAATCTTGTGTCTCCTGCAATCATAGTTATCCCAGTTATTCTTATATTATAGTCTATGGATAAACCCACAGAACCAATGAGAGGTTATCTTTTTGAGGTATTAAAAAAATCGAGAGGATCCGGCAACTGGGTCTCGAGGTGGCATTGCACAAGTCCGAGGCCATGTGCTTTCATGGGCCTCGGAATGCGCCACCTCCGGGATCCTCACTGACGGTAGGAGGGGTATCCGTCGGCGTCGAGTCGACGCTGAAGTACCTGGGACTCGTCCTCGACAGCCGATGGAACTTCGTGGAGCATTTCCGACGTTTGGCCCCCAAACTGGAACGGACCGGGGCTGCCTTCAGGCGGCTCCTGCCCAACCTGGGGGGGCCAAACGCCTCCTGCCGGAAGCTCTACGCGGGAGTCGTGCGGTCCATGGCCCTTTACGGGGCCCCGGTGTGGGCGCGTTCATTGAGGCTGCAGTGCAGCCCACTACCTGAACGCGCCCCAAAAGGTGGTAGCCGTAAGGCTGGCCCGTGGGTACCGCACGATCTCGCGTGAGGCGGCGTGCCTCCTTGCCGGATTGCCGCCATGGGATCTGGAGGCGATAGTCCTCGCGCGCCTGCACGAATGGCGCTCGGAGGTGCTACGCCGGGGAGAAACTACACTGCCGCGACAAATTGTCGCGCAGCGGACAGACTTCCGGCGTGATCTCATGGCGACATGGAGAGAGCGACTGTCGCAACCCCGTGCAGGGCACGCCACAATAGTGGCGGTAAGTCTCCTCTTTGAGAAGTGGCTTGAGAGACGCCACGGCGTTCTCACCTTCCGCCTGACGCAGATCCTCACTGGACACGGTGTTTTCGGGAGGTTCCTGCACCAAATCGGGCGGGAGAAAACGTCCGGGTGTTTCTACTGCGAGGATCGACCGGAGGACACGGTGGAGCACACGGTGGAGGTGTGCCGGGTGTGTGGGCGGAGCACCGCCGTGTCCTCGAAGCGGCGATTGGCGGCAGCGACCTCTCGCGTCTGACCCTGGTGCAAGCCATGGTCCGGAGCGAGACGGAATGGGACGCCGGCACCTCCTTCTGCGAAGCAGTAATGCTAGAGAAGGAGGTGGTGGAACGTGAGAGGGAGAGAACCTCACAGCGTCCCGGCCACCGCGGGAGACGCCCCGGGCGTCGGGGGCCACCACGTGGCCCCCGGCCACCGTAGGCGCGGGCCTGTGGACGGTGGGCTATGGGCTAGCTCGCCGTCCGTCCGTCTCATGACGACAGGCCGTGTCGACGGCGCGTTCGTGTTCCACGCGCGCCTCATAGAGAGTCAGCAATAGGAAGGGGCCCGCAAGGACCGATGCCTGCCGGGGTTGCGGGACTGTTCGAAAGAGATACCGTGGCCCCGGAACACAAAGGGCGATGAAGGAACATGGATGGGTTTTAGTCAGTAAAAGTCTGACACTCCCTCCTGCTCCGCCCAGAGCTGGAGAAGTCATTTGATGATTTCCCATCCGAAAAAAAAAAAAGGTATTAAAAAAAAGCTTCGTTTCGAAGAACTCTATAGATGGCGTTGAACTGACTACGATAGTTGGTGCCAAAGCCAAAACGCTTGGAAAAAAAAACATTGCATCACGTCACATACGATCGTTGACTGACACTTTTGTATGCTTAGCCTTCCGAATATAACCTAGTTTTCTCGCGCTTTGATTAAAATCAGTTTGTTTAGGTTCCGTTCCTTGCATTAACGTACCAAGTTCAGCGCCATCTATCCAGCGACTAGGGAAGAGCTAAAAAGAAAATCCCTCATTGAGGTAAACCAACAGACAAAAATCAAGTAAGTGACGGTATACTACCATAAGTTGTATATATATGTATAATCTCAAAATTAATGATGTAACCAAGATTTTGTAACAATATTTTGATTTTAAAAGAGTGTCCATGGAGTTTCTTGCCCGTTCTTCTCCATAGAGATCTACGCTAGGGAATGGGCAACTACAGTACTTTCTCAAGTTTTTATGCCTTGTGGCTGGGACTGTAGCTTTGATTTTCTTTTTTGTATTTTTGACATTCAAAAGTGCCGTAATCACAGAGTACTTTTTATATATAGGTAATGGCCGTAATGGTCTAATTGAAATAAATGCTTTGAGTTTGAGTTTTAAGCTATTTTTTTAGTAGCCTTGTAAATACATAGTAGGTAATAGAATAGTCTATCGTAGTCTTACATGTTACAGTCATTACAGTTTCTTCAAGTAAGTATACCTAGAAACGTAAACGTAGCCTAGGTACACACTTACATAATGATGTTATTCCCCATAACATCTAAGTCCGCTTGTTTTCGTAATAGCTAGCAGCAATGTTATCGGCTCTATTGTTATAAAATGCACCGTTTTAAACAAACCGTTGCTACAATCACAACATCTAAACGTAGCTCATAATTACGCTGTTAAAAGGATACAAATTCAGTTACTCTGAACTGTTCAAATCGACTAAACCTACTTTCAAAATGATTGACAAATGTCTAGCCATCGCGTCAATATTGAGGGTGGTAATAAGCGCGTCTTCTCAGTGCACTACGACTGAAATCAAGACTCTTCTTGAAGGGTGTGATCGTCTTGTGGGGTTGAACGTGACCAGCGTCGGAGGCACCATGGTGAACGACCACAATTGCGATGTCCTCCTCCCGAAACAAGTCTTCCTTGAAGAACCGTTGTTCCAGTATAATTTAGCTGATTCAGTAATAATTATGTTTTATATACCTACTTAATTGTATCTACTATAGGTAATGGACCCTAAAATTAAGATAAAGTCTGAAATTTCTACAATTACTCCTCGGTCTTTGGTCTTTCTGTGTTTCTGTCTTAAAGCTAGAAGAAGAACAACCCTGAAGATACAGACAATGGTTCTATTCGGGAAAAGAAAACCACCTAACAAAAAACTGAAACCAGTGAAACAGTGTATAATGTAAACCTACCTAGCAAAAACCGTAAAATAACTCGAGACTCAATTGAATTTTCTTAAATAATATTTTATGAATTTGTTTGTTTTAGAAAAAGTTCTACACTTTAATCATGGTGGATCCAGATGCCCTACCACAGTTGGAAGGCGAATTTTATCTTCACATGGTCAAATCTAATATACCAGTAAGTAATATAAGTATATGTAGTTACTAGCTTCTGCCAGCGGTTTCGCCCGCGTGAAGTTTGAATATTGTCCCATGTGATCTTACTACCGGGATAAAAATCCTTTGTGTTAATCCAGGTTATTAACTATGCAAAATTTCATCCAAATCCGTTCAGTAGTTTTTGCGTGAAAGAGTAACAAACATCCATCAATACTCACAAACTTTCGCATTAGTTATATGAATTTTAGTAAAGTTTCGGTCAATACTACTGACCAGAGAAAGCATAGTAGATAGATTAGATCAAATGTTTGACGAGATTCTTTAAATTTGGTTAATTTTTTTATGTACCTATCAACCGATTGACATGAAACAAACACTAAATATTAAGTGAAGCTTACCACAATATATTAGTGATCATCACGAATCATCACGATCACAATGAATCACGTCTAAATCGGATAAGCCGTTTCTAAGATTAGCGTGCACAAATGTACAGAAACAGATAAAAATTCTAACAATCATTGTTTTGGGTGTTGATATGGGTCCCAATTATAATTTTGTTTCTCATATATATTCAATGTACAAACAGCGATGCGTTATCATAAGTAATATTTATGTAGTTATGTACCTATTACCTCTGAGTTTGTTTCGGCTGTTTCTTCTTAGAGTAGTCAGGTACGAAACTTCAAACTCACTTAAGTAAGTAGTAGAAAAATAACTCGTGTAAAAGTGTTTTTGAAAACCCAAGTATTTGCAACATAAACATATTTTTTTCTCGTTTTATAAGAGTAGGTACCTACCTAGGTATTGTAGATAGTAGATTTTTCTCGTTGATTTTGGAGTTCAAATAACGATATAATTCATTAATTTATTGTTACATTATTGCAAAGCTCTAGAGAAGATGACTGAAAATGGTGTGAAAGAAAGCATGGATAAGACAAAAGCACGAAGTGACCGCTAAAACGAGTAGGTACTGTAGAGCCAATGGAGGCTGAGTAAACTTGAAGATAATGCTAAAATTTTGTAGCGGAAATAAGTACTTAGGTACTTAAGTATTGGTACGGTTATATTAGTCAAATTTATTGTTTACTTTACAGGGACTAGCGTTGAAAGCAAAAGAGAGCAGCAAAACTGTCGGAATAGATTACAGAGGTGAGTTTATTAAGGGACTAAAACCCTATTCATTGTAATATTCGTACTAATACGGCACGCGCAAGTCCCTAGTTTCCGAGCGAATGCAAGAAATTCTTCCTGTATTATTTTATAGTTAGCGGATGTAATTGTAGCGCTTAAAATTGTGATGTTTTTTTTTATCATTCTTCAGCTTATAAGCCACCAGCGCCACCTCGCGGTTCGGGCCAGCATCGCTACGTCATCTTGCTTTACGAACAGGTTGACGGCAACAATTTCCTACCCACTGTGCCCTCCACGCGACACAGGTTCGCGCTTGCCAAATGGCTTCTCGGTAAAAACCTCTGTGGACCGGTTGCAGGAATTGAATTCAAGTCTGAATACTAGATGGCGTTAGTAGTTTCGAATGTGATTCCATATTGAAATGGATTGGGCAAAGGAATTTCTGTACTGAGAGGTAAATCCTTCACGTTACGTTGTCTCTAACTGACTTCTTTTAATAAGTTAGTACGTAAGTTTTACTTAAGTAATGTACTTAACTATGTATTTAGACACAGCTTTTACGCAGTGCTAAGTAACTAGAGTAATTTAAATGTAGGTATTATTTAAATTATGTGGTACCTATACGTAATTATATAATGTTTCACTCTACGTCTACATACGTGTATGTAGTGGAGGAAATGTTAAGAAATAATAAATGCGCCTCTAACAAACGCTTCGATGTAAGAAATAAATAAAATGCATAAATATAAAAGCTCAAGTTTGAATTTGGTAAAGATTTGAAATGTAGGTGAGTACCTACATAATGAGAATTAAAAAAACACAAATAAATATCGCATTTTATTCTTATTACCAACTCTCACAAGTCGAGTTAGACCTATGGATTTCAAATAAACTATAAAGAAAGAGAAACAATTTTAAAGAAGTAATAAAAACAAAATAACTAGCTGGTTTACGCCTTTATATTATATTCGTACATAAAGTAAATATCATAAAATCTCCAAAGGTTTTAATAAGTTCCATTAAATATACGTTAAACAAGTTTAACGAAGCTAGGTAAAGTAACAAAGTACCTACTTACTTAATTAAAAATAAATAAATTGATGTTCAGCTGTATTTACAATTGAATACAAATACTAAGGGTTAATTAAAACAACGCCTATCTCTTCGTACACATTTCTTTTGTTTCATTTCAACGGACAAGTTGAAAAATAATGGCGGCACGAGCTGAGCGTAGGTTGCGCGCGCGCACGCGACACTTCCCTCTCACCTCGCGTCTCGCGGCCCACGCGCCACCACCGTGCACCGCGCCTAATTTATATCAACAAATTATTTTCTCATCTCTAACTACTGGTTTTATCCAAAGTGATTTATTGTTGACGACCTAATGATACCTATACAATTTTTACATTTTCTTTTCGTTGGCGATTGTTGTTATGGGTCACGAAAATAATGCGAATGTCACGTGCTGTGACAGTTCTCGGAATGAACACCATGCTCCATGACCCGGGTGGTCTCTTGCAGTTTTATAGTGGTACTTAATATGTCAATGTATTATAGCCGCTGTTTTCGGACACTTTTATAAAGTATCACAAGGTTTAATTGTGTTTTTAAAAGTTAATACAATTTCAGTTGACTTTTAACCTGACTTTAAAAAATGTCTTCGTCCTCGAACATTTATTACGAGATTGTTTTATTTTCTTTTTCAAATTATTTAGTGAGTTGGATTTAGGAATTTGTTATGTTTGTGTTACCTACAAACCAATCAATTCTGTAACACCGGGAGCCTACATTTTTTGCCAAACAGGGTTATAGGGCACCTAATAAAATTTGAATTATTACTTCGTGGTTTTTATGGCACTTTTGAAAGCAACTTTTAAATTATACCTTGATGTCTCATGTAGTAACTTATATTTTATACCGAAGTTTTTTTCTTGACTTGTCAATGGCTTTCGACTGCGTGTTTCACACCAATCTGTATATTGAGTTACTGTTTAATTACACTGTGGAATGATCGACCATAGTAGGTATGGTTACTGGTTGGATCTTTGTACCTACTACTTACTACTCGAATTAGTTTCTAGAAAGTGGACTGGCAAAGACATTTTCGGAATCGGTCAGTTGTGTATTGGAGTTCCACAGGGCTCGATACTGGGCTCGTTTCCAGTAAAGTCTCTGATTTTGCATATCCGTGAAAATCACAGTTATAATTATTTATTTTCATTAAAATAAAGATGCTGTTGGGTGGCTTTTGTCGAGGGTTTTGAAAAGTGACTGCAGTAACTCGTATAATAAAAGAAGTGCTTTGAGATTGAGTTCCAACTTTTTTCAACACACTTTGTTTTTTATTTTTGTATGAATTATATAACGAGAGACACCACGCACCGTCGGATCGTTTAGTTTTTGTCTAATAGTTTAAAAGATTCTACGAGCTTTGGCCATACGTTAAAAAAAAACATTGATTTCTGCCTAACACAATTGTGTTCATCTATTTATATTCGAAGGTACAATTTTATTTGGGAGTTGGGACTTATATTTGAGTAATCCCCTAAAAGAGCAATTAGTGTAGGTACCGTACCTTACGAAAATGTAAATGAATATTTCGTATAAAAAACATCGGTTTATCAAAAACATGAAGGCCAATGAAACTTTCAATAACATTAATTACCTACTGAAATGTGTCATGTCTGGCAAATGTTCATGAAAAACGGACCAAAACCTAATTGCATAAGTAAAATTATAGTGGTTTAAGCACTAAATAATAACAAGATCAGCTACACACAAATGGGATATTGTTTCTTAGCAAGCAATAATGTTTCGAAATGGATTTATATTAATGTCACCGGAAATGTATGAAATTCGTCATTGTATACAATTCCTAGGAAATGTATACAATTGCTAGGAAATGTATACAATTCCTAAAATAGATAGGAAATGTATGATAAATTTCATAATATGCATTTTTCCCAGGAAATCTATACATTTCCTAATTTTAATCAGAAATGTGTTACATTCTTGATGTTCTTTTGGGGGAATATTTATAAACGCACTTTAAAAATAACGGCCGACACTTTTAAATGTTTGGCTTTAGACTTTTTTTTATACCGACTTGGGGCACCCCGACAGCATATAGGTTAGAAGGGAGCGAATAGACCCCGCTATACCCCTTCGTGGTTATTTTTTTTTAAACCATTCAGAAAACCTATCAATCAACCTCAAACAAACAAAAAACCAACCGAAATTAAAATTTCGAAACAGTTTTAATGCAAACCATCTTAATAAAAATTCTGATTTCAGTTCTCAAACGTGTTTTATTTATTTTATTCACAGAGAGCATTCGTTTTTATACATTTCCTAGTATCATTCGGAATTACATACAATTCCTAGGAAATGTGTGTAAGTAATAAAGAATCTTTGAAACATTATTTAAAACATTTCCTAAGTAGGCTCGGAATTGTATACATTTCCTAGGAATTGTGTACAATTTCTAGATTTCATACATTTCCGGTAACCTATACAATATGTAAGTACAGATTTCTTTGTGTACCTATTTGTTGTTTGCACCGTACAGTACAATGTAACTTATGTATTGTATCATCAACATTTTCCTCAATAAAATTAAACGTTGACACAAATGATGCTTTCCTGTATCGTGGGTGCGTTTACAAACACAAACACACTCACACTCACAAACAGTCGAATAATATGTGTGTCTTAAAATTACCAGTAATTATTATGGTTTACCTACAACTTGGTCTTACCACAAAATAATTTAATATAAACTCACATAATAATTTAAAAATAAAATAATTACCAATGCTAAATGCACTAAAATAAATTGTGATGCGAATTAATTTTATTTTGGAATAAACAAACATAGTTTCCTAGAAGTGTCCCGTAATCATACAAATGTTGAATGAATGATTAATTCCGGTTAACCACAGAATGACACAGGGATTGATCACTGCAGGTCTTATTATTTCTAAGAACATATTTGTTACGACTTTGTTTTTTATTTCATATGAAGTGGAATTAAGCTGAAGGTCTTAGTTTTGTTACCGTTGATACTCATAGGTAGGTAATGTTGATGTAACACACCAACATAATAATAGGTATCTTCTCTAACTTATCCGTTCAACATGACACGATTACAAATTGACTGAATTATGACAATATGTAGTTAGGTAGGTACTAGCGGATCAATAACTTTCTCAATTATCTTTTCAATACACTTCCTCAAAAACGGGTTCTTATCGCACTACGATTAGGTTCAACATGCAATGTATTTGCATTGCACATGTGTGCGTTTTTTTTCAGTTTTTCCACAGGTGTGCGGGAAGAAAAATCCACAGAGAACTATACTTACTTATACGAAGTTCGCGTTACGCATTGAAATCGTTTCAATGCCAAAGTCGTTGGTGAATGTTTTTTTTTTTATTATTTCGGCAAAGCCAATATGCGTCTTTACGACGTTGCATAATATGTAAATATTTTTTGAATATAATTGTGTTTATAAATAGAATATCATTGATAAATATGATTATTTAAAACTAATATTTCCTTTTTTATACAAATTAACATTTATTTGTGTTCTGAATTCAAAAATATATTTAAAAAAAAAAACAAAAATCAAATTATGTTTAACGGCTTCATACCTTTGCTTCTCCTTCATTCAAGCTGGCGAAAAGCGCAAATCGCAAAAAAAAGGAAAATTAAAATCATAGTTTCTTATTAATTCATGACAAAAATATTTTTCGTTATTTTATTTTATTTCTTCAAAAGTCTATTGGTCGCTTGATACACGTGGACTCTTGTTATAAGGTACAGGCGCCGTATAAGGCCCACTTAATTTTAAATCACTGTAAAACTGTAAAAAAAAAGAGATTAGGAAAAACACTGGTTTAAACATATAAAATGTTTATTAATGACACATTTTAAATAAATACAAGTTTTTTTTGTACCATCACAACAGACAAAAATCTTTTTTTAAAACATAGAGAATGGGCCATCTTAGGAACATAGTAGCCTAAGAAAGCCCGTTTTGAATTAAGGAATATCTATGTAATATTAAGACCAGCAAAATTATTTTTTCACAAACTAAATTCAATATGCAGTTTTATTTAATATTAAGTGTTTTTGATTAATTAATCAGTAAAAAAATTGACATTGGGCCTTCTTATGTCTATAGAAACTTGGAATGGTCTTAAAACAAAAAATCAACACTTAAATTAATAATGGCGTATATTTTGAGATCCATCTTCTTTGTTCGTAACTAAATAATACTTATAATATCCTCTAATAGGTCATTTATTTTCAATTGTGGGCCATATTAGGTATATTGAAAACTATTTTTGTTATAAAGGTATACTGTTCGTTTACTTAGCTTAAAAACTTATACAAAAATAAAAATTCTAAAACAAAAACAGAATCGTAATCAACAGTAAGTTTTCACTAACAATATCTTTCATTTTCTCTTAAACTAATAACATAATCAACAATATTTTTTTTATAAAATATAAATTTTCCCAGTTGGCGCCATTTTGTTGAATACCAGCCTATGGAAGAAAAACTACGTTAACAATAACGAAAATTGAAAACTTTTTAAAGAAATTTTCTTGTCATAAGCAAATTTAATAAAAGGATTAGACATAGAAATGTATGTATATGTAAACATCAAAATATTATTTTTATTGCAATATCTACTAAAATGTAATATTCGATAGTCCAAAGAAGGCCCGGGCCTTATTTGGGGGTCATGTAGTGGGCTATCATAAGGAACTTCACCATATGGCAGTAAAAATCATGTTAAAAATTAAGTGACACCATTAGAATATTAAAACTTACTTTGATTTAATCTTAACACTGTTAGTACTAAGATTTATCAAGGTGTAACGCGCATTTACTGTATTTTTTTTTTTTAAATAAATATACTTACGTGAGTAAGGTTATAACACGTGCACTGCCTTGACGCGACACTGACAACTGACAATAGTGTTCAAAATGGCCGCGCGCGATTGGCGTGATGACGTTTGCCTTTCGTCTAGGAACGCATTCACAAGATTCCCGCGAAATTTTAAATTGTTCTGGCCACCGAAACATAAGTATTTTTTAAGTGGGCCATGATAGGAGGTGGGCCTTATACGGCGCCTGTACCTTAGCAGTTATCGGCTCAATAACACCCTCGCCTCGCTCGGGTGTTAATTCCGCCTCGAAAGCAATAAGAAACTTTCTCCACTTCTATCCAAAAGTACTATTTCCACTCTTCTTCTTTATCGTGTGGTTATGTGCCTAACCTGGTGTCAGACTTTTTTCGCCGCTCATGGGACTCTGACCTGACTTTATGCATGCGTGCCATCGAAAAATATCTCTCAGGCATGTTTTTTCCCTCACGATGTTTTCCTTCACCGAAGCAAGTGATAATTAATATTCCACTCTTTAGATTCACACACGACATCACCAATCCAAGTGCAGGTACCGTCAAGCTATTCAGGTATTCTCCTAATTAACAATTATGTTGAAAGGTAAAAAAGAAACAAAACTCTCTGATAGATATCTAATGGTTGAGTTGTCATATCACAGAGTTGAATGTCGCATCTTTTTTGACAGGAAGCTCGTCTATCGTAAATTAATCGACATGGCTCTCCAGAAACACCAAATTACTGAACCGGTTTGGCGTGTGCGCGGCCGCTGACCCGCCGGAAATACTTGCGACGCAACACCCATAGAGAAACTCGCCACGTTTTTCTTAATATTCAAATGGAGAACATTACGTTGCATGATTTCGAACCCTCTACATGATATTGACATTTTTACCTAGCAGGAACGTAACTTTTTTTTCGGATGGCACAGTTTAATATTGTAGAGCAGAGTTTTGGTTTTTTGTAACGCAACATTAATGTATTAACAAGCCTGTCGGTTCAAGTATAACTTGCAACAGGGCCAACAGGACTTCATTCATAATTCTCTTTACAATTATTTTATTCCTACATAAAATTAATCAATATCTACTGGTGTATTACCGACCTCCTTAGCTATATTTAAGGTTTATATATTACTGGAGTCATAATATTGAGCACTAAGTGTCTACATGTATGCGAATCTAAGTAGGTATATTTTAAGATCGACAAAACAATTTAGGCATCCGGGGCAAAAAACAGTTACAGTAACACAATACACAGCTTCACCAGACTTTATAAGTAGTAGGTAATCATCATCGTCTGCCTAGCCTTTTCCCAACTATGTTGGGGTCGGCTTCCAGTCTAACCGGATGCAGCTGAATGCCAGTCGCGACTGCCTATCTGACCTCCACAACCCAGCTAATACTGGGTGATACGATACCCCGTGGTAAGACTGGTTGTCAGGCTTATTGGGCCAGTGACTACCTAACGACTGTCAAAGATTTACAAATGACAATGCCGGGACCAACAGCTTAACGTGCTTTCCGAGGCACGGAGGAAACTCGGTATGTAGGGTTTTCACCCATCCACAGACCAACCTAGGCAAGCGCGGCTTAACCTAAAGATCGACCCGAGTGGCTGTTATTATTTAGCCACGAGCTCCACAATATAAATTAGGTAATACCTATGTATATTTCAAGAGATTACACATAGTTCGCTGACGGGCGCTGTCGGTTGGGACTGGTCAGCTCTTGGTTGCCACGGTTTATTTTGAATTAATTATTTTATTTTTGAATTGTTTTTTGTTTTGTTTTTACTGTGGACACTTGAAACGTGCACATCTTGTTACATCGTTCTCGATTTCTGTTCTGATCTAACCAAGGTTTTGTAAAAATATTCTTATTTAAAAGAGTGCCCATGGAGTTTCTTGCCCGTTCTTCTCCATAGAGATCTACGCTAGGGAATGGGCAACTACAGTACTTTCACAGTTTTTATGTCTTGTGACTGGGACTGTAGCTACATTTAATTTTCATCTTTGTTTCGACAATTCAAATGTGCCTGTAACTGGCCTACTTGAAATAAATGCTTTGATTTTGATTTTTAGATTTTGTTCATGAAAATACTTAAGTATATTCGAGCACCCATGTAGGTGGGTACTTCAATTTATTTTGGTATAAAGCCACTTTACATAGGTACCTACAATGTATTTTCGTATTTTCATTGATCCTATTTATTCGTGTAGGTAAGTAAGTAACAACAACAACCAAGTTTTAAAAGTAGGTACTAGGTACTCGACTAATGTTCTCATACATACATTTTGAAGGAGCTTATGGACAATGCAAAAAATTAACATATTATTACTAAGATAGATTAGACGGAACAGCAAAAAAACATTGTCCGATTAAAGGTCATGGCACACTATTACCGGCACCGCACCGACACCGCTCCAAACTAGAAATTAACTTGCCATTCAAATTAGAGCATTAAATCGTGTGTCGTATAATATATTTCATAATGTCAATAATGTGAAAAAGGCCTCAGCGAGCCAGCGTGCTTGCCGCTACCATAAAACTCGACTCGCCGGCCGCGCGCTGCTTGTGAGCGGACCGCATGCTTACAGCGCGCAGCGCGCCGACAGCGTGCTTACCGCGTGCTGACTCCGAGTGCATTGCATCATCATTGCATCTCGCAGTTAGCGCACTGGCGGCTAGCCGTAGCCTAAATTCGAGGCGACGGCGAAGCGACGCCGTGCTGCAGCTTTGCAGTTGCGGTGCCGGTATACTGTGCCGTGACCTCACTGGCCAAGCAAGCGGCGCTGCGGGCGACATCTAGTGCCGATCAAGCCGTGGCAATGCCCGCTATTTTCCTTATTACCTATGATTACACTCTACGGCCAAACGTTTGGTTATTGAATTACATACATTTGATAAACGTGTAATTGACTTAATAAAAACATTATACATACTTAAAGAAGTTTGTCTTGGGGACATGAAGCATCAAGATTATACCAATTATCAAGAATTATGTGTATGCGTCTACGACCTACGTTTATGGTAAATGCTATTATTAGAAATTGAATTCGATGGATTTTGGGTTTGTCTAACTTGAAATCTGATGGCAATGGCACTTTGTACCTATCCCCTTAGATGTCGAAAAAAATAATTTTGGACCATTTTTTCTAATGTGCTGAGACTGAGATAGACCGCGGAATGGTTTGAAAAGTAACTCCACCGCCTTCTCCGAAAGCAAAAAAGGCGAAGTCTAGAGGATGACATAAAACGATGATGGGGATTGGAAATTGCTCTGCTGTTCCTTTATATCTCAAAAACGACAATGAAAGAATCAACCTGCTGCCTGAGCTCCAATGGCTGTAACTGGAAACAAGTACCTCTTTTGTCTCATGTCTTTGACTATGACTCTCTCAGATTGATGGTCTTCAAAGACCCTTAGAACTGTCCGTTCGCGTGGCCTGCACTAAATTATTTATTCAGCAACATCAATATTATTCACGTGTCGCAACTGCTGTTGTAGGTACCTATGTGAAAAGCTAAAAGCTACGGCTTCCTTCCGGTCGCCCACGCCCGGCCCACGCGTGGCCATCCCACGCGACGGTATAATATCAATCAATTGGCTAAATCCACTTCTATGATAATGCAATAGTTTCAAGTTTATATTGCAACATCTAGTTTCGAACTTCGACACAAACTCTCTTATTTTTGGCCATCGCGGAGCTTTTGTGGTTTTTTTCTAAAGAAGGTTAGTCTCAGTATTTTGAAACTTTTTGTAACTTGATTAGTAGGTACAGACAATCGCCTCTATTTTGAAACTACAGCACCATGTGGTTCCTGGTAAGATCACCTCTCATCCCAGCGTGTGTGAGATATGACTCCTTAGGGAGGTTACGGATCGGTCTTTTCAGAGGTGACGCTGCGTGCTGATACGGACCATCCTACACTATGTGTCTTATCCCCGAAGGCCTTTTGAAAGTTTAGCCCCAGAAGCAAAAAAGTATTCAGAGTAATTAAGTATGACATGCCGATCAGTTAACATGGTCAGGGAACAGGCACCACAACCACAACCCTGTTGGGGAGGAGCGCTTATAGGTTAAATAAACGTTACACTTCTGTCAAATTCACCAAGCTTAACTTCATAGCGCGATTTTAATGTCCGGAAACCGCTTTATGTACGAGAATGTCCATGTTTAAAGCTAAGCTTCGTTGTTAAGCAAACTAACACATCTCACTTATTGGATTACCTTGTTATACAAATCAGGAAGTAAAAGAAATCTATAATAAGGGATCTGAATATCTAATGGCTGCTTTTGATCCCACGCACTCAACTGGGAGAAAGTAACAAATTACAATTACATTTCTTCAGGATTTATTTAATTTGAATACCTAGCTGATGCTATTGGTAGAACAATGTTTGGTACAACGGGGTTCCGTGCCAAACATTGATTCAAGATTCTTAAGTAACTATGGTAGCTTGCTTATTAGACCCATTCCAAACTGCCTCCATACAACATCGACTACAGCAAATATTCTATAGATTGTAAGTTTACCATAAATAGGAAATCTTGACAAGTTCTAAGCCTGCAAATATTACCTATTGCCATTTTCCACCTTACGGCTTTACATACAAATAAGGGTACCGCTCCCGATTACAAACAAAACAATATCTAATAACTCGAAAATAATCAAGTAAACATAATCAACGTGTGCTTTATTGTTAAGTAAATAAGGCCAAGTGCGTTAGATAAAGTTACATTAAGAGAGTTTCTAATGCAGTCATCGCCAAATACAGCGCGGCGCAAGCGCGGCCCGTTTCTCAATGGCCGAGATAACTGCGCGAGCGACGTCATGGTTAAATCTGAACGAAGGCTAACTGGAGGCGTTAGCGGTGCCGAAGCAATTAAATTAATTAATTATTTCCTTTCAAATTCGCTTGAATACATCAATAAATTCATACCTAGTACTTTTTTATAGGGAACGCGCCGTATGGCAGAACGAGCCGAATTATACCTATTGATTAAATTACTAATTATATCGGTAATCGTTTACACCATATTATGCGTAATTGTGAAGTCGTAATCAATTAACGTCGATTTGTGGTGGAACTGTAATAACTTTGAAAAAAAAAATTACAATTTGTCAAAGTTTCGTGTTGTGACTCCAATTGGAAGCCTGTTATTTATTCATTAGGTAGAGACTATCTAGGCATCAACAATAGGGACCCTAAATCATGATGCGAACATTTAGCAGTACCCTTTTTACGACATTCAAAAATGAGCGTAGGTTATTGTCACTCGCTTTGATTGTCCAGCAGACGCTTCGCAACAGCGCTACTGTGGAATCCTGTGCCATCTCAATGAAAGGTTGGGAAGTGAAGTAACGCAACAGTATGTGAGCGTGTGTTGACATTCTCCATTAGCAAGGTTGGATGTACCGGCGGCGCCCCGCAGCCGGTGCCGCGCCGCTGCGGTGCGGCGCGATGCGGCGGCGGCCGTGACACGCGCGTTGCCGTCGTGCGTACGCCACAAATTCGCCGTTCATTGATAAAAACCGACGCCCACTCGCGTCGCGGAGGCTCCATTCACCGGCGCCGCTGCTTGCGCAACGCGCATGCGTGGCCCTCCACCACCTCCCCCCGCCGCCTGTACACCCGCCGAGACCTTCATTCGAAGCACTAACAGCCTTCCGCAATGCTTGTCACTATTTCACCAGAAGACGCGAATTCTAGCAGCTTATGTTCCGTAATGTTCATTCACAAATAAACGCTCTAATGGTGTATCTGCATGTTGTTACTTAAAGCTCATAGGTCACCCACTCTAGAGCATCCGACCAGCCCATATCGAATGTGTCTAGCGTAATCAGTTTTAAAATTCTACATAACCAGTATCTATCTGCCTTCCTAATATTGATTTCGTTTATGTCTGATCAATCTAGAATTCTAGATTACCAACCTACTTAGGTACTTATGTATGATTTACGCCGAGGTATTCTTGTAACTCGATATGAAATTCTGCATGAATGGAAAATTTATTCCTTCACGTTGACCTCGGTATTGTAATTTGGCGAGCCACTTTGCTCGAGGAAATTGAAGATTATTATTTAATAGGTACAGCTACGGATAAGATTTCACGCTTCCCATCTTTAAACGCCTCTTTTCTAACAAACGTAACATTTGAAGTTTTCATAAGTAGCAGTAAACTTTATAAGCCATTGCCATAAAGATCTAGTAGCTTAGTTGAATATCAAAAGGTATCGAGTGTAATAATAATATAAGCTCGATTTTAACGACGATTTTACATCGCAAACATTAAGTAGAGCCATAAAAGGGTGAAGGGAATCTGAATTGAGATTATCGGTTTACATATCGTAATATAATATCAGTGGTTCTCGCATACACGTAGAAGTCAGTTCGCTATCACCTTAACGTCTTCGAGAGTTATGCAGGGAATATTAATTGATGTCGAATTTATGCGCGTTTACACGCACTTTTAATAAATAATACCCTGCCCGACCTGCCAGTTGATCGCGAACTTGGAATATGTCCAAAAATGGTCCTGCATCCTGTTATATTATCTCAGAAATGTTTAATCCAAAGGATAAAAAATGCAGCTTTCATCAAAACAAGAAATGGAAGATCTAATATTAACAGGTAATATATATTTTTTTAATTTCAAGTAGGTATACGAATAACAGTTACAGAAGAGCTTTAAAACTGTTATTGACTCTTGGGAATGGATAGTATGTCAAAGTTGTAAGTCAACACGACGACGACGTTGATAGCTCTACTATTTCAACATCATCAGGTATGTGTGCCTACGTTGAACCGATAAAGTCTTCTACTGTAAACAGGACATGAACCTTTCAATCACCACATCAATTTGATTATCATAATCCACTGCTAGACATTAGGCCTCCCCTAAGTTGCCCTCAACCTAGTTTTCCGCCATCGTCATCCATCTTTCCCCATCGATGGTCCATCTAGCTGGGAGATGTTCCGCGTTACACTTGCCAATACGCGGACTCCACTTTAGAACTCGTCTTTTCTAACGTCTGTAGTTCCTCCGACAGGCATGACCGGCTCACAGCCACTCAGAAGGCTGGCCCATTCACTCCAGATCTTACCGGATAATAATCTTAAAAAGAGGAGTAAAGCTCACTCTGCGCTGAGTGTCTGAATCTTTAATTTGTATACCAACCCGACTGTCAGTAGGTAGTTTTATCTAGGCTCCGTATGGCATACAGGGGAGGCGACTTTCTGTCATCTTCTCTCTCGGTTGTGTCTGCGGATCCTAAATAATAAAAATGTTGTTTCTTTGAAAATAATAATAATTTATATTGCTAGGTATATAAGCACGGAAGTCTCAAAAATAACAATACATTTTATGACCCTTGTCTCAAGTTATATGCGAAAAGCAGCTTGATATCTATCTCGGATTTTAATAGATTCATTAGTTAACAAGATTAGAATTGGAAAAACCGATATTTTTATTAATGGTGCGCTTAAAATCTACCCACATAATGGTTTTATAATATCTATATAGATCAATTTATTGGTTGAAAGGAGCATATCCGTTGTCAGCCGCAGGTGTTGGAGCTTTTTATGTTAATTTTGTATCTATTATTATTAAATTTTGAAGGAGTTGTTTGACATGGCTCAAACAATATTTTTTGATAATTTTCTATCTTAGGTTCTCATGTCATTTCATTTTCAACGTCAAATTGTTTATCAAGGAATATAAAATGGCGGTAGAGCCGACTTGCAAAGAGTTAAGTATTTCTTTGTTTATTTATCACAATACAAATATTTCCGGTACGTATCTTTGAAACGAGCTTGGTTTCTAATTAATTGATCGAATGCAAAGTCGTTTTGGAAAACGGTAAGTAGAGTGAGCGACAATTAATACGATATAGGTACGTACCCTAAATGCAGGTTAACGCACCTGAACCAGTTTGTAATTAAGAATACATTTAAATTCATTAAAAAGCATTAAAACTTTCCTCTGCCGATACACATTCAATAAACGACACGCTAAGTGGCCACACCAGTACCTAAGTAGCCGAACCTAATTATGTTGTGAGACGATGGCGTCGGTACCACAGATCTAACTATGCTCGAACTAAATATATAGTTTATAGCGCAATATTATCAATATCATGAGCAAACCAGATATTTTTACAGCCCTTTAGCACTTGATATTATTTCAATTATCTAGAAAAGCTTACATACTCAATTTATAACATGGAATTAATATTTTATGTGCATCGCTCGTTTTATTACAGTATTGGAACAAAAATAATTATAAAATTATTGATTTTTAAACACTGTGTTAGTGGTTACGGAACAACACTATTAATTATGATTACCTGCCATAATTATCTACCATTAATTATATAAATCCGACTTTCAAGTACCTCGGACAAATATTTTGGTATTTTTACTGAGGTATCTACTCGTTTAAGTATAATACATACTTATAAACCAATAATCCCACCGTGCCCAATCAGGAATTAGATTCCATTTAAGTCGAACCATTAATTTTTATGTCGAATTTGCATTGAATTATTTAAATTAGCTCAAAAGTATTTCAGCATTAATTCTTAGTTTTTATGTTGAAGAGAATGGCAAATGACCCGAAGTATAATTAAGTATGCTCATTTACTAAGAGATGTCAGAAAGAACGATAGAATTTTTATGAACTCCTCGATATAATGGATAGAGTTCCCTTCTGTGTTGCGACGTTCTCAAAGTGTCGATCAATATGTGCTGATAAAAAGCTCAGTGTCGCCTCAAGTGTCACGACTTCACTCATAAGTTCTCGCGAACTCACCACTAGAAGGGGTCAAGGCACCATTTTGTTGATATAATGTTTCAATATAAAGTGATTGTTGCCGAGGCCTCAAGTCAGGGCTATACGCAAACTATACTAGACAAGGCATATAGTAACAGGCTATCATTAATCGAACTTTAACATCTCATTTCAAATTTCACGAGTCAGGATTCAAACGGGAAATCGACATTTAATGCAATAGTCTCGAGAATTAAAAGGTATTAAAGCTCGGTATCTGGCTTAGACAGTAATGATAGTGAAGTACGAGCATATAATGAGCGTTATCGCTGGCAGGAAGTGAGAGGTTGATGGTAGAAATGAAAGACAATACTGCTGTATTGGCAAATAATGCGTTTGTTCGGTGAGGCGCGTGCGGCGTGCGGAGGCGGCGCAGCATGAATGGGCGCGCGTGATTCACTACGGCCCATTCATAACCGACGCGCGCGCATCACACGCCACGAAAATCAATTCAATGCCACTTTATGTCGAGCTGCAATCCGTTTGCGAATTAACGAATCTATTCTAAACTAAGTGCCTCGTCACGTTGGAGTTGCGCCCTCAATATTGTAATGTGGCAAGTGAATTTACATAAAAGGACACTGAAATAAACACGACTTGATAGTTATATGAAGAACGCTTTTACTGAAAAATATACGAAAGTCAAAACTGCTACCAACACGACTTTTTTATTTAAAGGTTACTTTATGAAAGGCAAGTCAAACTGAAAACAATGATAGCCTAAACTTTTCAGCCTCAAGTTTATTGCTGAAGCTGGATAATCCACCTACACATTCTTAGAGAATTTACGACCTCTAAGACCTACATCATCAAATTAATTACTATCACAATCCTTCTGACGTGTTTAATGTATGGTTCCCTATTTGGAACTCCCAATAATTTAGCGTAGGTTCATGCTAATTACTAATCACACAATCAAATAAGTACCATATTTCATGAAAGGAGTGTTTAAAATTATTTTAGGATACAATTTTGCGTTAAGTGTGTATCTTTCTTTTCTTTCGTACTGCCGTAGGCTCAAATACTCGTATATAAGTATATACGTACGTAGCTATATACAGTTGGTTTAACTCAAAGGCAAAAGGTTATGAGATTTCCACCCATAGATTTGCTGATAGCATTTAACCGGACGGGTAATTGTTTGGTGAACGGGGCTATTAATTTTATATAATGGCTGCAAGTCCACATTTAAGTTACCTAACGAAAATTATGGCTGCGGACCTCATGAGACGCCATTGAAAAACTTCGACTGGACACAAAGAGACTGAATGAGTTATAGTAAGTCTTGCGCTTGTATTGTTACAGAATATTTTATTATTATATTTGTTTTCCTGTTCTATCTTGAATTTGAACTTCGGTCCTAAGTATGTACTGCCTGCCTGAAGCTGTTGTAATATTGTTGTGTTGTTGTTTTTGTTCATAGTAAATTAGCAAAGAGTTCAATGCCCGTTAACACTAAAGAGGACTTGGTAAATAATTGCGCTCTGTTGGATATCTGTAGCGCTCAGTTCAGCAGTGAGAGTAGAAATTTTAATAAAAGCTTAGGTTTAGACACGTTGGTTTAGTGGTAGCAATCACGGATTCGTGGCTGCTGAGCTCCTAAGTTCGATTCTCGGGTCGAGTAAATTGTAATTCGGTTTTTCGATCAGATATTTCTCAGTAGCAGAACGGAGCACAGAGTCTGGATCCGGTTGATGGCAATAGGCTCGCCCTTTAATACATAAGACTTAAACGTAACTGGCGAAATGTGGGTGTACTATTAGGTACTTACACTTCTGCCTAACCCTTTGAGAATTAAAGGCTTGATGTTGTTATATTTAGCTTAATATTAGTGAACACGGGCATTCGAAAGTTTTAAATGTGTTCCAGGAAGAAATGTTTTCCATTAATATTTTGGGGTACGTGAGTACGTCCCTTCCAGCTTTGTATGATACTATTAGGTACTTACACTTCTGCCTAACCCTTTGAGGATTACAGGCTTGATATTATGTTATATTTAGCTTAATATTAGTGAAAACAGGCATTCGAAAGTTTTAAATGTTTTCCAGAAAGAGATGTTTTCCATTAATATTTTGGGGTACGTGAGTACGTACCATCCAGCTTTGTATGATTGTATAATTGTTTTCTTTTCTTTCGTTTTTAATCAGATTTGTTACAATAGTTTTGACATCATATTTTACACACCTTTTGTTCAGAGTAGCACTATGACAACTTTAGTGTCACTTGGTAATATAGTATATGTTTTTCTTGGTATTGATTCTTTTTAACCGATTGTGTTTTAATGTATGAACATTGTAGGCCTTGTAGATTCTTAGATTTCTGATAACTTTTCTATCTTCTTGTAAGTTTTTGTGAAGTAAGCAACGATTTATTGTCGGGTCTGTTATTATTCTTCCCATCGCTGTAAATAATAACATTGTAAAACCAAATAATTTTAAAAGAGTAGATAACCACGGTGTTTCGGTTCTTCTCCATATGAAACGATAACTAGAACCATACAACTTTTCTTGACGTTTTATAAGTGCCCATGTAGGCAGGCCTATGTGAAATAAAATGAATTTTGATTTTGTAATAATCTAACATCTGAATATAAGGCCCTGCTGAAACTACACCTCTATCTACATAAGAGCAAGCTGATACCAACCAAACTGCAAGCATCTTACTTACTACATCATCAACACTATCTTGCCCTAATCCCAATTCATTTGTTGTCGGCGCAGCATGTCTTCTTCTTCTCTATTTGTCGTCATCTCATCAGACACTTCTTTTCTTGCCATATAATTCTTAACACATTCCATCCATAGTCTCTTTGATCTTCCTCTACTCCAATACCCATCCACATTCATACTCAAAACTCTCCTCAAATGCATTTTCCTCATTCCTCCGCATCACATGCCCATACCACGACAACCGATGACCACACAACTTTTCAGTCACCGGCGCCACTTTCAGACTTCGTCTTATATACTCATTTCTTACTTTATCCATTCGCGTAACAACGCACATTCCCCTTAGCATCCTCATCTCCGCGACAGCATCTTATTATATCATCAATTTAAATTTATACTCGGTGTGCATATGTCAATGTAAGCACATGTCGGATTCGATATCATTCTGAAATCTCTGTACACAAAGAAGACAAAGCGATTGAACAATCTATTCATGATTTTAATACTTCATTGTTCTACAACGTCAATGAATAAGATCTGTTTTAGCTTGTAATGGTACAAACTAGTAAAATATATTACCTACACAATAAACAACCAGTGACTCCATAAAAGTTGCCAAGTGTGACGATAAATGGAAACAGTATCAGATATGTGACCATACGCCGATATATTTACAACATACAATTTGCATGGAAAACAATCACACACGGCACAAATGGGAAATGTTCTACAGAAAGGAACCTAACAAGGGCATGTATGGCATTTAGTGGGGAATAGGTAAACAATAAATAGTTGAACAAGGCGTTCCAATGTGTTTACAATCCAAGTGGCCGGCAGATAAGGGCTGACATACTCTTAAAGTTCGCAATGTAAACGAGATCTGATTAGAGCTGTCCGTGAATTATCTGACTTTATTTATTATCACTTGTTTGACTTACACAATAATAATTACATCACAATTGCAGCGAACTTATGTTTCCACTTCCACAAACATGAATTCAAACGAAAATGAAATGTGTAAATTCCATGGAAACAAATATGAAAATAAATGCATGAAATCTTAGAATGGAAAATGAATATGAAATGAAACTACTCAGGTTAATGGGTTCAAAGATGAGCTTCTATGATGTCATTGCAATTCAATACATGTCATGATGTTCCTTAGCCAAGATAATCTCCAACGTGATTGCACTGAGTAAAAAATAAACATATTAATTTCCTCGTACATGCAATTAACCGAACACCTATTAACAAGAGACGTGATGGCGGGTTCACATACGCGTGTAACCTCTTGCTCCGATGGCCAAGTTCACATCTGTTTTCGGTCACGACCGCCACGAAGGCTATCCACGCAATAAAGATCCATAATTTACATCACATTATTGCCCAGCCCATGGCTCTACGCAGTTCCTTGTGAAATGTCCGACTAGGCTAAATTGGTTTAATGCATATCTTACATCTTGTGTTTAAAGTAAGGAGCCGTAAAGAACTCGCTTCTAGTCAAGCGATGCTGTCTGCTAACTAGCGGTCACTATATCGCAAGGTATCGCGTTAAACTGCAACATCTAATAGAATTGCTACTTATTCAAGTATTTTTATTCAAAGAATATTGTGGCATGTCTATGTAATTGCTAGTTATTCCGCCGACAAAATGAATTTGTCAGCATAATCATGGTCGGTTGGGAACATCCAAGGCTCTGCACACGAATCTCAAAGGCATCGAGATATTATTGCTATACGTTCTGTATTTCTTAAAAAAAAAACAGTAAGTGGCTAAGCATAGGAACCTTTTAATATGAATGAAGTCCAATCCCGAGGTACTTAATATCAATACGTTTGTGGTCACAACTCAGCGAGTCCCCAATGCCAATGGTGCGCCGAACGTTGTTTACATATTTGTTTGTGCGTGTATGGTGCTCAAATATTTGCTATTTTTGAAACGCTGACGACATCAGGCAACAGTCGCGTAACATTCCAAGTCCATTTGAATGAAAAGTGTGTCAGTGGCGGTTGCATGAATTGTTATAAAACGGGTGTTGCGTACGCCCACCGTCGGCGTCGCACCGTTGGGTTTGTGAATGGATCGTCGGCAGCAGAGCCCGAACTGGCCCGAACTGAGCTGCTCTGCACCGCGCACCGCTTGCAACAGCATTCGCCTACGTGCGTTTCGAGGTCGCCAACTTTCATTCATAGGTACGACGGTCACATTTGCAACGTGAAAAATCTGCAATCTAATCGCAACTGAAGTAACTTAGGTAATGGTGTTGCGCAACATATTCCTAGTCTGATGTAATGTCGCTTGTAGGTAGGTAGGCATAGAAGTCGCTGGTCGAGCTTTATGACTTCCTGTCCGCTTGAGATTGAAAGTTACACTTGGAAAAATTTACTACAAAACTGCAAAGTTTCTTTGGTATAAGATGGAGACTTATTGTTTCTTTTTCTTCGCAAATACTTTACTTGACACCACACCTGCACACCACATAGCAATTATAATTTATGTTAGTTGCTTGACAATATACAGTTCTTTTGATTAACATTCAATAGCCATTTATTATAGTTGGGTGAGTATTTTAACACCTTCCACGGTATACTTTGTTAAGTTAGTTAAGTAAAAAAAATCATGAAACAGCACAAAAACGAAAACGTGCTAATATGAATGTTCAAACAATCATATTTAACACCTGGATGCTCATTGTTTTTCTGATCGAAGTAACTGTTATTTTAATTATACAGTGACTTTTACTTACTAAAGCTATAAAGTAAGAGATCTTAATAATATTGAATTAATATACAACATTTATGAGTACCAATAATTCGAATATGACAGTCACAAAATATGTATGATTGGCTGTCGCCAGAAATCGTTATAATATAAATTGATATAAACCTACTATTCAAACGAGCGTCTATTAAACGGTTTAAATCATGTAACCCGACAACTCTGAGTCTTCTATGGCGTCTAAAATATTCCCGTCGTTCATTGACACGTGCTAAACCAGTTTTCGGGCAAGTTTTTCTGAATGGTCGCTTCCTTTGTGAGAGTAAACATATTCAAATGTTGCGATTAATTCATAGTTAGATAGTGCCATGGTTTTATGAATGGAAGCCAATGCAGGTGTGTGGGTGTGAGGCCGTGTGGCCGTGTAGCATGCGCGTGCACACGTAGCCACGGGATTTGCATACTGGCTTAGCGAGCCACGTGTTCCTCTCAAGCACAGTTACCTCTTCAATATTCGAGAAGTTAATTTTAAATGTAAATGATATTTGAAAGTCAACAGTTTATAATGCACCCAGGAAATGAGATCTTTCAATGTTTGCAAACCGATCCCCTTCCGGGTGCGTGTTCGCAGAACCAACGGTTTCAGGGAACCGTTCCTGAGCGGCTAAGCTCGTGCGCCGACAATTCGTTGCTAACTAAATGTTGTATTTATTTAGTAAGTAGCTACTTATTTATGTTCCTACTGGGTATTTACAATAATGTTAAATAAATGTTTTTTATTTGAGAATTGTGTCACATTTTCCAGTGAAGTATTCTTACATGGTTAAGGCGTTTTAAGTGCCTATCTATGTATCACACGTCCTCTAAAAAGCTGTCATATATAACATAACACAAAAATTGCAGTTTTGAGATATACGCATTTGAAGGTTTGTGTATTCGTACTGCTTTCACTTGTGCCATTTGGCGACTTATTTTTGTATTATTATGGCGGTTTTTTTTTTCAAGTATTGAGCAACAACATTATTGAAGTCGAGTAGGTATAGGGTATTATCTAAAACCTACATTGTAATAGGACAGTTTTTTATCATAGGACGTGCGGTATGTATACAGGGTGTAAAAGACCTCATCACGAAGCCGTCAAACAAACTAAGTAACTTTACGCAAAAATTATTGCTGGGAAACGACTTTTTTTTTTGGGGTAAAAATCATGTTTTGTGGTAGAACTCAATGTAACGCATTCAAAACATTGTGCTGGTGGATGAATTGAATAGTACGGGGGTCGTGGAGGTGTTTAAAGTAAAAATCTTACATTAAAAACTTGTATTTAAAAAAAAACTTGTCAAAAAGTTGGAATTTTGACCCCCAATATCTCCGTAATTAGAAGGTTCCCAGGTATGGTGTAGATCGCAATGACAAGGAGAACAAGTGCCTTTCGGCTTCGTCAAGAGGTGTTTTACACCCTTTATACGTTTCTTCGATAACGAAGTAAGAAGTATAAAAGTGTGACATACAATATCACAGGATTCATCGTGTTTGTGTTGTATAAATATGTGCAAATAAAATTGATGGTAGAACCTACATTGTGTAATTGTGTATTATATGTAAAGGTGTGAATTTTGTAGCCAAACATTGATAATGTTTTTACAAAGCAAAGTTAATAATAAAACTATTAAATATATGAAGGCAAGTGCGAGTAGGTCTTTAGGTGAAGGTTCAATATCTATCCTCAAATGGTGTAAAGAGATTTTTAAAGCTCAGTTGATTGATGAATGATGAAACATTTTACCAGTTACCGAAGTTGGTTTAGAGAACAAGTTTACTGATGAATGATTTTTATAACCATCGAATAATTGATTAATCCCTCCCTCTATTGAGATATATTTTCAAAACTTTTCTATGTATTTATTTACGTTATTTATTTTTTCTTTTGCAAAGGCAGGAAGATGATTGTGAAAAAGTTGGAAACTTCCACCAAAGATTTCCGAAAAAAATAGCTCAGTTTAGTCTGTATAGTAGGCGGCAGGCTCATTAGTAGTTGATTGCAATACCAATTGTGCTGGTGCTGATAATGAAGACTTGACAGATACTTAGTCGATTTCAAGAAGTTGCTACTAGAACCATTCTGGTACGCAACCCTAAAAAGAATCAAGCAAATAGTATTGAAAACCGCAAATCTGATATTTTAAATTGAATTATACCTTCCACCATGTATCAGGGCCTTAAGGAGGCTTCTTTAATAGTTCGTTAGGCACAGTCATTAGGAGCGATACCGCGAGGCACGCATTGTATTCAACCTCCACAAAGGATGAGCGTTGGTGCCACAAGCGCCTAGTTAGCATGATTTATAGCGAATGCGGTATCTGCCAGCTTCAATACTTGATTCCATATATGTTTGGTACTATTTGTACTATTGTTGGCAATAGGCAGCTTTTTTGAGTAAATCAAGAGATATTTTGCCACTTACCTACATACATACAGGGTGTAAACAACCTCATCACGAAGCCGTCAACCAAGCATTCTGTACAACAAACTAAGTAGCTTTACGCAAAAATTATTGCTAGGAAACGACTTTTTTTTTGGGGTGGCAAATAATGTTTTGTGGATTGAATAGTGTGGGGGTCGTGGAGGTGTTTAAAGTAAAAATATTAAATTAAAAACTTGTATTAAAAAAAAACTTGTAAAAAAGTTGGAACCTTGACCCCCAAGATATGGTGTGAACAAGATGAAGCAATGAAGATAAGTAAAATTAACGAGTAGTGAAGGAGAAGAACTTAAAAGCTTCTCCCTCCCACTGACGAATTCAGTGAAGCAAACATTTCATAAAAGCCACATCAAAAACTTTTCCACGAAACATATTTTCAATAACACAGTAAATAAGACAGCCAATTAATATGCCTTTCAATATACAGTGAAGACAATAGAAACACGCAGATGATAGTTAAAGCTTAATAGACGATCGCGTGCTCGAGTCAAGGGCCTTCGATGAGCAAGGCACGAGTCATTTCCGGCGCTAAGGCTGCTTGTCGCGGCGAGGCGGCGCGAGCGCAACGTCGCCGATGTAGCAACCGAGAAGAATCGCTGCTAATAAATAATCGTCACTTTCATAAACACTGAGTCATGTACAAAACAAGGTTGTATTACCTCTTTGTGTCGGTGGGCTGAAGATCGTAACGTCTTGCGCAATCTTTGGCCTCATCCCTGATTACCGATATGTGGGTGATAATTATTTTTTATCGCCTACGCTAAGCTTTGTCTAAGCAAGTGTTAATGCAGTGTGCTGACAATCGCAACTTTCAGTTTATCTTGCAAAATGTCGATTATTTTAAATCCATCGCTTTGATGTAGCTATTCGAGTTAACGCAGTAATTGCTTGCCACATTAACCATGGTCAAATTAAGACATAGATGTATGCAGTTGGTCTAAAAGACCTTGTAAGTATAATTTTGACACTTAAAGAGCAAGCGTATCTATTTCTTCTGTGCCTTTAGTTTGCAGTGGGTATGTAGATCGATAGATTCGAAGATCTTGTTTACGGGCGACTTTCTGTGCCTTTCTCCTACTGGAGAGGATTTTTCAAAGAAACGATGACTATACGGGGAGAATGAATGACAAACGGTTACCAAGTACATCTTTCGGAAGTCCCACATATAAATTTTCATCGGTAATTAAAAAAACAGCTGTTTCTTACAAAAGTGCAATTCAAAATGTATGGAATAGCTGGTTTTAAGCTGGTGGTAAATCGTCGTCGCTGTCTCTTCTACCCTGTAAAGTAATGTTAATGATGCAAGGGTCTATAAGACCCTTGGTGCAATAAACATATAACACTTAGGAAATATTGATTTAGCACGTAGAAACATACAACAAATATAATGAAATGTTAAGCGGTCAAATGTCCAAAAACATATTCTTAATATAAAGTGTTAGCAAGAAATGCATCGTAACGTGGACATATCTAATTATGTAAATGTGTGGAGGTATTGTGTCGCCTGTCACTATGTATTGGTGGCTACAAGGTATGCGACTATGCGTGTAGTGGCGGCCGGCCACTCGAGCGGTCCCGCGGTCGCGCCGGCGCCAACGTCGAAAGCTAGAAACCATCCCAATTTTTCCGTTTCCATCATTAGTAGGTTAAATTCGATATAAAATTTATTTATATACCCGTTTTATTATGTATTTATGCAAACTATACTGACAGTGAACTGGACTTAATCGCAGCGTCCAATCGTAATTGATTTCGTTATCGAAATATGCGTTCGACCGATGTATGTTCCCAATAAGCTAGAAGACATTATTTGTTTATTTGAATTTATATATCTAAGGAGTCTAATGGTTGTTTGAGTTGTTTTACCTTAACCCCTATGTTTTTCATCATCATTCAAATAATACAGAACTAAATTGCAATGACTATTGACTGAACACATACAAATTGTATTCCAGGATTTTATCTCCATTCATTTTCCAGCACCTGCTGGATTTTATCCAACTGATGAACTGCCATCACTAAAGAGACAAACATCCAACCAGCTCCAAGTTTCAATCAAACCCGCCATTCACAGCTACTTTTAACAGCAGCTTTTAATAAGTATTACCAAAACAAACAAGTAATTTGTATAGCAGATCTGAAGGGTCAAGTAGTTCGACGAAGCTCATCGCGCCTTGTGGGCGTCTAACGGGACTGTGAGGCGCCAGTCGTTACTCTGCGGTGTGTGGTGCTATACTGTTCCGAACAGTCGGACGTCGGAACGTCGGAGCTTCGGACTTATAGGAACCTATACAGCCGCCACAGCAGATATTGAACGCAGCAGGATGCGTCCAGAGAACAATCAGTAAATATCTCTAGGTAATAACATCAGCTAATGATCTTAAACCGGATCAGAACTTTATAGCATATGTGGTTTTAGTAGGTAATCTCCATTCATCATGATCGTTATTAGGAATCTGTTTTTGTGGTTGCAGTTTTAGACCTCATACCTATTAAAAATATGCTAATTTTGCAGATGGCGCCATTGACAATATATAAGCTACATCTACATGGCTATGAGTTGTTTTTGAGACGTGTTTGAACAACAACAAACTATAGCAAAACGGGGTGGAAGAACCCGTGGAACTCATTGGGGTTTTTCTTTTTTCTATAGAACCACTAGGAGTTTTAATTGGAGTACTCTTCTCACTTTTAGCTTATAATGGTTTCATGCATCTAGATATAGGATGAATGCTAGAAGCAGAATCATTAGGCCATAGGAATGTTTTCATTCAACATTATCACATACAAGTTGTATTTCCCTGAACAATGCCTATGTCGCTGCCACAGCCATATTTTTACCAACAACCATTTTGTTATTTTCCAAATTGTTCGTCTAGCATTGCGCAACCACAGCTTTACAATAAAGTGCTACTGTGTTCCGTTCAGTGTATCGTATGACGCAACAACATGAAATCAATCCGTGTGGTTGTGTTGTTGATATATGGCCGGCGCCCACACGTGCTCCGTCGCAGGTGAACCCATCTACCGTACATTGTGCACGGTAATGGCCGATTATGAATATAGGTTATACTAACTTAGGCTTGAGGCAGTACCCTTGTGTACCCATGTAAGGGTTCCACTGAAGTACGTACTGTGTGAAGCATGCAAATCAGGGACCTCTCTCTCTTTCTCTTTGAAGCCTTTGTGCTTATCGGTATTAACCATAATGTGAAATTTTTACAAATCTATTCTTGCAGGTAATTAATTTGGTATAATAATATCGTCGATGTTAATTCATAAAAAGCGGATCGTGGGGTCAGGAGTAGACCGTCAAGGAATGTCAAATCACCAATGAGAAATCGACCAGAAACCATGAGAATCGGCGTCTGACATGACATGCAATCGAACAACAGTTCGTGTAATAAGCGGGGGCGTTACGTAAACAAAGAGTTGGGCGGACCTGCCACCGGGCGCCACCTCCCCGCCCCTCCCCCACCCTCGCACACCTGCGCATGGGCACATTTTCGCAATCAACACCAAATTTAATAGCGAGAGGTGACGTGACGCGACGACCAAACGCCTGGCGCCACACATAGGATTTGGTGATGCGACGCAATTTGTTTACTTTCGGCGTTGGCATTATACGCGTTAGAAAAGTGCAGTTAGGTTACAGTAATTTGTTAAAGAGCTGATGAAATTAATTAGCATTGAATAGAATTGAAATATTATATTTCATGAACATTAATAATTTTTTGAGCAGTCTCTATTACCTGCGAAGTTCGGCATGACCGAAGGTGACTAGAATTTAGCACGAGAAGATAAAAAATAAAATAAAAACAAAAGTAACAATTTGTTATAGAAATGTATTCGGTTCTCAGGACTACAGAGCCTTAAAAGATGAACAGCTTTTTAGGGTGCAGGAAACTGCCAAAATAGGAACTACTTCCCAGGATTTCGGCATTTTAGTGCTGGTAATCAGGTGTTGATGAGTAAGCCTTGTTTGGCTAAGGACGTTTATAGGAGTCTTCTACGGCAGGCAATTTGGTAAAAAGGGGAAACTATTAAGAATATTCATGACAGCAACACGTGGTACACACATGGCACTAAGTCTGGTTATTGTGCCATCAAAATAAATATTCATAGTACCGTATTACACTTCTTTGTTAATTCGGAATCCAATCCGGATTTCGTTAGCATACCTATAACCTTTCTGGCTGAGCTACTAAACCGAACTTCCTACCATAAAAGGCAACCGTATAGGAAATTGAAGGAGCAAACATTAATGATTTTCCTTCATTTGCATTTCACATTAACAAAAAATATTCTTTTAAAGTCGACGCTAACTACGACCACATATGGCGTCGATTCGCCGCCACCTACTAATTGAGAGCGACACTAGACAAATATATCGCCTTTTATGGTCGCGGCGGGTATTAACTACACTGATTGGTAAATAAACAGAATAAAGGATCGTAAGGCCGAGATGAATCAGCTCTCGATCGAGCCGTGATTAGAGGCGATTAGCATGCGCCCGCGCACCGCGTCGCGCGATCGAGCGCGTCTAGCGGCGTCCCACGTGGGAGGCGGGGCGGCCCTGCGAGTGCGCAGCCATTGTCTTACAACGCGTTATAGCATTATAATAGCACTGCTATTGCACACTATTTATGTAAATCTATTTGAGAATTCAATTTGTCTATTGTAATGTATTCATGAACGGATATTAGTAACTGTGAGACAAAGTGATTCTCGTCAACAACCTGTCAACTGACGGGGTACGTTCGCTCGATATAATTTGTTTTAGAATAAGCTAAATGTGAGCAACCATTACTGAACTAGATTTGATTCAGAGCATCCTCTATACATACTCGTACATGGCTTGATTTATAGTCTCCTGCGGAATGTGAAACTATCATAATATATCGCGAACGATACATCATACTACATTGCATCCCGTCTCATCTAACAGGCCACAACGATAAGCTGCCATATTCTATCCTAATGTAACTACCAAAGCTAAAGCACAAAAAGCTCGAAATTCATAATCAGCTGTCAGATTTAGCCGTGTGGTATCCGGCAGAGTAGAATAGAACCAACCCATTACACTCACGGGTGTCGTATAAGGCGACTAATGTCTGAGGCAGAACACCTTGCGCCTCCGTAGACCAGAGAATGGGCAGCAGCGTTTTCTGTTAGTCTTTCATCACTGCGATCTCCAATCCGCCTGCCAAGCGTGGAGATTACGGCAAATTCCTCCCATCATGGGAGAGGCTTATGTCCAGCAGTGGACGTTATGGGCTGTTATAGTAGTAGTAGTAGTAGTGTCAGATTTATATTATAAAACAATGGTGAAAGTTGGATGGCACATGATCCTGCTGTTATCCTTCGAGTGAGTTTAATATCTAGGACAAAAATTAGTGTTTCAGGAGTTGTGCAGAGATCCTAACCAGGTGTAGAGTCTGCTTACACCTTGTAGGAAGGGTCTCTTTCACGAAGCCATCAACCAAGCAATCTTTACTTAAAACTAAGTAACACTACGTAAAAATTATTGCTGGCAAACGACTTTTTATTTTGTGGTGAAAAATCACGGTTTACGGTACGAGTAGGACTCAATGTAACGCATTCAAAACATTGTTATGATGGAAGCATTGAATAGGCCATGGAGATATCTGAATTAAAAATTAAAAAATTGTTTTAAAAAAATCTTGTATAAACGTTGGAGCTTTAACCTCCGTAACTAGAAGTTCCCAGGTATGGTCGAGATAGGCCAGGATGGGAAGAACAAGCCGTTTGACTTTGTTAAGGGTCTTATTACACCCTTTGTAATTAAAATGCTCAAAAACATCACATACCAATCCCAATCCAATCCAATCCAATCCTTCAATTTATCAGGTAGATCTGAAGTTAACAGGAAACACAGAAACAAGTCCTGCAACTGAATACATGGACATACAATAAAACATACGAATACAATTCAAAGGCACAGGTGAAATGACGAGTTTAGGTCAGAGATCGACTCGCCCTCCATTTGTCTGCACGTACTCTCCGCGCATCGGCGCTAACAGGTAACCAGCTTTATTGTTATCCTGTCACTGTAATGTATGATCCTCGCAGAGCGATATCATCTCGATGCATTTCTCGGACTGATATCAGCATTAAAAACGATAGCCGCATCTGAGTGGCCTGAGAATCTGTGTGAGTTATCGCGCGCAGAAAGTCACTCGGCCGGCCGCGCGTGCGCACCGCTGCCGCACGTTTTATTGGTGTCGGCGCCATCGACAACTTTCTCGTCTACGACGACAATAACGCTCAAATTGGAAACCAAAATGATTTTTATAACTCGCGTCTACGCATCTATGGACGTTGGCTTGAACTCGATCGCCTGTTACCTACACGTGAATTGTCGTAAATTCCAAAAGCGTAGGGCCACTTAACGCAGGAGCGATACTCGGAGTTATTCCGACTGTTTGCTCGTTACGGTGGAGTAGGTACTTCTAACGAAGGCACCCAAAAACGTTCCCACAGTCGTCGATCACCGCGGTAAAAAAACCAAGTGTCTACGAATTAACACGTCCGCGCGTTGTGTGTGTATGAAAACACTCGGTGGCCTCGCGAAGAGCCCTCGTGGTGACGGAGAGCTGTCGGCGTCGCCGAGCCGCGAGCCGCTGACTCCTGAGGCTGACGCCACTACACCACGACACGACGCCGCGTAACATAGCTGTGCATGTCTTTAATTTACTTTAATTTGAAATGTTCAAGATCACAAGCGCACAGTTTCAAGGGTTCTCGGTAATGATGGCTAGTCAGTGACGCATGCCAGGTGTTGTTTATGCTTGTTAATCTTGAACGTTTACAACAAAAAGCCTGTACTTGAACGAATACTTCGTATCTGCAGGCGTGGTACTGATTTATACGTATGGTGGAGTGCGTGAGGTAGACTTCATTACCGTGTTGGCGTGTTGTCGTCATCCGCGACAGTTACGCTGGGCCACTAATGCCCTGAACAAACATGAGCAGTGCGTTTGTGAAAACTCAGCCCTGTCCAGATCAGACACACTCGTTAATGCACAAAGTAAACTACACTTAATCTTTCACTTTGTGCCGCTTAGAGAGAAATTAACAAAGAAATGTTATTCAAACACGGGCTATGCTCAACGAATTAGCGCGTTCCTTTGCTGATTGCGGGAATTTACCAATGAGATAGAGACGGTTATTAATTGGTGTTAGTGTGCCGTGAGACTTACAGTCTTCACCAACTAAAATCATCTCTAAAGCTTGAACTTTGTTGACCAACAGGTCGTGGTGTGGTAGTCGCTCTTGACCCTGACACTACTCAACAGTTGGGGTTGGGCAAAATCACTTGTATTGATTATTTATGTAAATAAACACCATGTAATAAAATGTCAGAGGTTAAAAGTTCCAAAGTAAAACATCAGTTTCCAACTGAAAATCTACTGAAAAAGAGTGTGAAATTAAAAGCTATTGAAAGAACGGGAATCAAGTCTCGTGAATCCAGCATAACATAATGTATTTGCTCAACAGTTTAGCATAATGTAATAGATTTGCCTCCACTAGTATTACGATAATAATATTAGTTATTACATCTTCCCAACGGCAATACCTTTCCTCAGATCATCCGGCAATGCGAAAATAAATAGCCCCGTACATGTAACAGTTACGTTTGTAGTTTATTTTCTATCGCAATCAGGAGTAGGTAGGCAATAATAAGTCGCGCGACACAGAGCGAGCGTGGCCAGAAGGGGCGAATAAATCAGCATTTGCCGGTAGATGAACTGTTTAATTATTGATTTATTGTGCAGTGTTCGGAGCAAGGCGCCAACTAATTGGTGCTGGCGAATGTTCGCGTGACACCGGCCCTACGCTGGAATTATTGAGACAAAATCGTCCAATATTGAACAAAACACGACCGTGCATGACTTCGTTACCTGTATCTATTGCGAGGCCAGAATATATTATGCTTCGGAATTATTTTTTATTATTTTACTCCTGATTTCTGGCCCTCTGGGGTTTGTTTTGTAAGAATTTTACTCAGAGAACGACTGCTTATGGATTTACTTCGATCCCTTGTTGCGTAAACAAAGTTATTGGAAGTTCCCATACTTCGCCGTTCGGTTACCAGGAAGTCGATCATTTGTTTAAGACGGTGGCATAAATCAATAGCGCTAAACATACGTTATGTAGTCCGATTAGTCATTAGGTGGAATACAACGGTATAACTAAACAGATGTGAGTATACGGTCTAATTAGATCATAGACGGTTGAATTAATAGCAGTTAAATTACTTGCAGTCGAACTCCGGTCCAATCAAATTATAACTAAATAGGGCTATTTCGTTTGCATCGAGTACCTACCTGATGCGACCTGATTGATTGATCTATATGTCAATCAATTTATTTGTTTTAGCGACTCTGACAGGCTTATACTGACAAGAAAGTACCCTGGTAATGTTTCGTTGTTCACCAAATCATTAACTTCCGAAGTGTTGGTCAATTGAAATTCTCTAACCAAATAGAAACTGGTCGGAGAGCTGGTGATTTCGCAGTAAGCAATGAGCATGTAGTGAACTTTACCGGACACTGCGCGCCGGTGAACCGTACCATCCGTTGTCGCGCGAACAAACATGCGCGTGAGACTCTCCGATATAGGAATGCGCACACAAAACGGCGTAGCGTGTACCAAGATAGCATAAACGCGAAAGAAATGCGCTACGTCAAAGCGTAGCACAGATTGGCTACAATTAGCGTAGCCGTAGCGTCGCCGCGTAGCAAGCCCTACGGTAACAATGAGCTGACAAATATAAAAATCTTTTAAACTACGGAATTATCAGGTGCAGCTTAGATATGTAGTTCATATTTTCTGCCACCATAGGAGGAACTGAAAAAGGGCTTTAGAGATCATATTAGCTTTACATTCAATCGTAATAACACCGTAGTCACAGATAATACCCGTAGTAAAAGCTATGTAAGCTTATATAAGATTATATTCATTTCGAAATATGATACATTTTGCTATTCTCAATCTTTTTATTTTCTTTATCCATCCTTGCAATATTTGTGACTCATATCTGTAGCTACGCCACCAGCCTATCATCGACAAGCACTGTCACAGAGGCAAGCACGCACTCGGCGCTCGTTTCAATATTTTAGTAGCGACGCAACTCAAACATAATTCCTTTGTTGGAGGTCAGACGTGTGTGAAGAGAGTTTCCGTGTCAGTCTCCGCGTCGAGGCCTTAGTTACACATTAGCAGACTCGGACAAATATTTTTTGTTCTCCTATGATCACCTTATATTGTTGGTTCGAGTTCCTTGTTTGTTGTTGTGACATTCCGAGGCTGCTCAAGTTTCAAGCAGGTTCTTGATTGACAATTTGACATTGAGGATAAACGCCTCTAACTTTTTTTTTATTTGCACTTGTTTTTAGTTGTTAATGAGCTAAATGCTTGACTTGCTTTTCATGTTCATAGCACACCAATATAGCTTTAAGTATTTCTGAGCTATGTTTCACATTCGGAAAATCCATTAAATCTCCAAAGCGAACTGGACTATACGATAACAATCCCAAAAATATAATTTGCATAAACTTCAAAAGAAGCCGCAACCTGTTTCACACCGGAACTCCACATAGACATTCAAAAAAGGCAATAAAGTGGCGAAGACTATCCAAGGTATGCTTAAGTGTCAAGCCGCGGCTTAAGAGATAAGCTATCGACCGACACGCGAACACTATGAGCAGCGATTAACATCGCGATCGCTTTCCTCCTTGATAAACAAATATTTCGATACGCTTGCAACAAATTACCTAAGATACCATCTACTGAGGCGTCCGCAATTCCCGACTAAATATCTACACCTAAATTAATAGAACCTTTTATGTCCTCGGACGATATCCAGGATGATGCGGAAAATGTCCTCAAATGTCACTATATCGCATTAATACCAGATTGCTGGGTCTTAGGTTTGTACCAGTTTTATGTCTCCCAGATAACACTGCAGTATCTATAGGTAAGTTATAATGTTGATAATAGACACTGATGCTATAAAGAAACTTGAGCGTAAACAGCCAATAAATAAACATGAAATTATGTTTCGACCAAGTTATTATCATGTTTTGTGTTTTACAAGGCCATCAAGATAAAAATCACGCAACTTGGACTTAAGAGAGAGAATGCCTAAGATTGAATTGTACCTAGGTACAATGATAATTGTAGCCACATTTAATATGTACTGTAAGTAAATCATAACATGCTAATAACACTCACAAACACTATATTGATTAATTATTAAAATTCCGCCATACCGGAAACAAGCTATCTACATCGAATAAAACTTTATTTAAGACTTACTGACGACATTTTGATTATATTATATCTAATAATATCTTGTTTGTGGAGACTCGTAGCTCGTTCATAATATTAACAATTTTGCATAGATAAGCCAAAGGATAAGTTCTTCTAGAAAAGCTGGCTGTTTGTATCTCAACACCATAAATAATTGATATTTTAATGTCACAAATGATCTGTATGTAACTATGAAATACAACAATCAGCAAAAAGCCTTAATTAAAATAAATTGTTAGCCCTAAAATGAGACTTGTTCTTAGTGATATTGAAACTATTTTTGATTGCTCGTAGCAAGGAACTCACGTTGTTATGGAGGTGTCCCATCGGAGCAACGTGTTTTTCAAGTGAGTGCCGTGCCTAGCCCATAAGTTATCGTTTGTAATAAAATTAAATGTAACACATTTCTCTTTTTCATGTAATCTTCATAATTTATACACATTTTTAGTTTGCGACGTGTATCGGCGCCTGCGGCCGCGCCCGGCGAGTACGGACTCCGGCGCGGGACGTGCGCCTGTTGCTCACTTTGTACGCGCGAGTACCAACTTGTACACTGTGTATCGCTTTCGGAATATCATTACATGAACATAAATTTATTTTCGACGTCCACAGTAACTTATGCTTGTTTGCGTTCAGTATTGACTAACTTACGTTGATTACGATTGGAATCGTTTACGAAACGAAGAGATTAACCGTTTACCTGTTCATATTATATTTATTTATCTATTAAGCATTTATAAATCGTTAGATTTTGATAAATTCATTATAGAGAACAGTTAACAATTTATTTATTGTAACCAAAGAGCTGAACCGATTGCATTGGTTAAGGTCGATGAATAATTTCGTCATAAAACCATAATCTAATTACAAGAAATGTACGAACGTTAAATAGAGCGACCACAAATAAGATCCATTCAATCAACTTGCATAATAAAATAATTACTATTCACATAAACATAATTGATCGCTGCCGTGCTCCGGCGCAGTCCAATTACTCGTCTTGTCCTCTAATATCTGCCTACACGAGAATATATCGCGGCACTCATCGTTGCGCAACTGAATATCGTTTAATATAATTAGGTTGCTAGCTCTAAATGTCACTGAGTCAAGATGTGCTCCTGTACGCTTCATTGATCTACGAGTATAATCGCGAGCTTTCGTCGTAACATGCTCATCAAATCCAATATATATTTCAAATATCTGCAGTATTATAAAACAAAAAACCCTTTTCAATTCGTACATATCGAAGACAATGAAAGAGGCAGGGAGGCAATTTGTACAGATATCAACGCTGAGCATTGAATGGGCGAAATCCATCAACAGTTAATGCTGTTATGTCCGCCGTGATTTATGTGGTGAGGGGCGCGTTCCGCACGCTTGTTCCCGGGAGGGATGCCGCGGAGTTGAGCGTCGGTCACATTGCTGAGGATTCAGCAGAGGAGATAGCGATTTGACTTAGAAGGTCCAAAGGTATTGTCAAAGCCGACGAGGTGCCTGTATAGCCATCATTTACAGGTTAGCTATTAATTGAAAGCCAAGCTTTTGGTCTATTGAAAGCCAAGGATTTTGAAAACTCTGATAGGCCGGGTCTTGTACTCAGTTGACGTGAGAAGTTTCAATAACAATATTAAGTAGTAGTAAAGTGCAGCTTTAATAGTGATGATGATATTTTTTTATCTGGGACTCTGCTGCTGCCGCTTACCTTTACTACTGCTCCTTTCTAGAAAGTATTGCATTTTCTCGCTTCCGCTACTACATCGTCAAGGAACGGTCCTGCCGATCCTTGGAAGGCAATAGAGCGCCTCCCGCGGCGGCGGCTACTCGCCGTTGCTCGCCGTCTCCGTCAGGTGGCGGGCACAAATAACGCAATAAATACCCGCTTATCGCAAATCAGCTCGTCTCACCGAGGGGCGATTTATTCATGAGCCTCGCGCATATGCTTAACCCCGCTAACATTTATCATCGACACGTAGCTCAGTCAATTAAATTAAACCGAACCATCGATGACAGCCTCCGCACTAGATACGACGGATTTTGATGCATATGTGTTATTTATTACAGTGTTTTGAATTAATGAATTAAGGTGTGTACTTGCTAGGTACCTGTTGCATTACGGTATTTAAAACAAATCGTATATATATATATATATATATTGTAATCGAAGAATGACAGTATATTGCAGTTATAAACCTGCTGCAATATTAATTAACACATATATTAATTAAACGTGTTGCCTAATTCGAAAAGATTTAGATTAAGAATAAAATAGACCCTGTCAAATTGACTTGAAGAATGCCAAAATGATCAACTGAGCCACAATTATGGCAGTTTTTCAATTTTTATGGGACTTCTAAATACGATTTCCTTCTAAAAAATAATCAGTACTTTTGTTTACGCAAAAATCGTTTCATGTAAATCAAAGGCCTTGGTAAAGACGATTAATGAATTTTGTATACTTACGGGTTCAGAGTTTTAATACATTAAACGCGGTCCATAATTTAGTACATTGTCCTCATTAAAAAGTAAATAATTAAACATACAATAGTCTCAGAGAGAAAACAAAACAAGGTATCCAATCGTCTACAAAACCATAACAATCCATTTCCCGCGGTTTGTGCCTCTTAAGTTAACGGCGTAGAGTAAACATATGTAAAGTACCTACCTGTTTTTCTTCCATTTTCAAGATACCGTGGAGACGGAATGATTCACTCAAGTACTTAGTAGGTTACCGTTTTTGTAAGATCTATTTTCTTTTTAAATCTTCACGAAAAAAAGTTCAATTTCATAATGCATTTCGTGTACTTAGGCATCATGTTCGTTAAAGTTACGAGTATTGCAGCATAAGTAGCTTTTCATTACGGCATTCAATCTGTGATTGTTAACATCGATCAAGAGTCACCATAGCTGTTCCTCTATATCTGATCAATTCCCTCATTATGCGAGTCACGTCCCATCTCAATAATAGTACAAATGTTTCATCTGAACATAACGTCAACAAACAAATATGAATCGATATAACTGATGACATCGAATACATGCACAATAAATAAATAAATAAACAATTAAAATTGAAGTAACATTTTCAACCAACACTAATGTTTACCGAATAGGCAAGCGGCGCAAGCGCGCATCTCCTTGTTGGTACTTTGTTATCGCGCCGACAAGGCTCCGCTTTTAACGCGCTAAACGTTTTATACGTTCATCACAACATTATCCTTTCGACACGGTAGCACTAATTGGATAAAACATCTAAACAAAAAACGTCTAAGAAACAAACACTTTAATAACACGGACGCTCGTAATTTTGAGGCGCAAACGGAATTCCATTTAACATGTGAATTGGACGTGTCGGGTCGGCGCGAGGGCTGTCATTAGAGGGCGTTGAAGAGCGGCGAGCAGCGACGGGCAGCGGTCAGCGGCGCGGGCGCACAACGCGACACCCGAAGGCACCGCGTCAACAGCCGCTGATTGATGGGCGGCCGAGCCACGAAGCCAATGATTGTTAGTGTTTAACTAACAGTTACGATTCAACAGATCTTGATTGATGGACTAATGATATAAAGTAAACACGCGGTCGCGTCGTTAGGTGTGTAGCATCCGTCGCCTCGAGCTGACTTACTCCCATCACTCAAGATTTGTTGCGGACAGATCGGTTTTAATCAAAACTTGCTTTCAATCTAACGAAACATCAATACATTAACGGTTTTGTGTCCAACTTACATACACATTGAAAGCCTCCAGCAGAATGTTTGATACACATGTTAGAACTTCAAAAAACAGCGACTCAAAAGAGAGCAGTAACACAAAAACAATAGTCAGTCTGCACCCCATTTACGCTAAGGAACATCGTATTGTATGTATGCAATTTGACCCGCCACCATTCTCGATATACTCGGGATAATTCATCGCATTATGATCAAAAATTTTACACTTAACGATTATATCAGGCCGCATTGACCCGCGAGCCCATAGCCGCACTTCGCTCTGGTCCATCACGTACATTTAATATTATAAGCTATTAGGCGCCTCGCCAGCCCTCCATTACTGTGTCCATATCATAATACGGAATTGTCTGTTGAACGTTTAGATTTTATACTTTTTACTCTTAGTGAGTGTAAAACAAAAAGGCGGGACGGTCGGCGCCGGCCATTGTTCTCCGCGGCCATTCGTCGCACTTCATGCTATTCACATTCAAATTAAATGCCTTGTGTACAAAATTAATTTGTCTTTTGTCTTAGGTGAGGGCTGGACGACCGCTGACATGTCACTGCGCAGCAGGGCGCGCCTGCGTGTCGACTGCACGAGAGCAGTCCGACCCATACACATAGATTACTATGACATTTGAACTTCATTGTTTTATAGACCATTATTCAGAGAAGTGAGAATGTACCCAATGTTAACATACCGTTCAATATTTCCAGTACACATTTGTTTTCTTGAAGGCAATTTGTTGCGTACCTAAATTTATTATAAGTACGATAAGAAAGAAAGTGTTTTTCCAGAGAATCGCAGAAGAAAAGTGGCTACAGCAAAGAAATATGACTGTCAATTTGTTGCGATGTACTTTGCTGTTCCCGATCAAGTAGGTTATGAATATGTTACACGTATCAGAATTATAATGAAAGATTAATGAGCCTTCGTATTGTCAACAGTTAATTTAATATTTCTTCGTTCAGATAAAATGTTCGTTGTTTTATTGTGCTTTCATATCTGTAAATTGTAATGCACTGTAAATCAATGATTGAGAAAAATATTATTTAAAATTGTATGTTTTTTACAGGAAAGATTACCTACGCTTGGTACATATTTGTGTTGCATTATATCAATTCATATTGTGAGTGCATTTCAACAGCGTAAACACCATCGTTAATACGCCTGTCCAAAACGAACAAGAGCGCACGCATCACATTCGTTGAGAGATAGCCGTGACGAAAACATTGCACCTCGCCTCTCTAATAACACATGTTTAGTTACGTGTAATTAAAAACTCAAACATCGACAACTAACAAATAACGGCACGCCACGGCACAATGAATCATAGACCATCAATTAAACTATTATTAAAAATAGAGACCAGATATTATATTAAAAATCACAATACTATCTTCTACGAAATTAGAGTCACTAGTGAATCACAGCCACACCCGTGACGACTCACTTCTTCTATCTCGATATCTCGGCTCGAAGGTGGCAAAACAAGTATGACCATCAAAACTCATAAATAACATAATGCAAGTGAAGCCAGCATAATACTGAACAATGTTAGCGAGAAATATGTACGAGACGTCGCGCAGCAAGCCAGATCGAGATGATACCCGAGTGTTCTCAGTTGTTAATTAATATTCGATGACTTGGCAACGATGAGATGATTGGTAACAAATGAACGATGAATGTTTCATCAGTGACCAGAAATTCGCGGCGATTGTTGATAATTACTTTCTTACACGTAAACACCGACTGACCGCAAGGTCTGTTCCAGGAACGACAACGAATATCCGAGACTTGCCCTTGTCCTATCAAAATTGTGAAAGATGAGTAACAATGCTGGCAGTCTTAGCGAACTTAGGAACGTTTCATTGTCTACGAATACAATTAAGTATTACTCATAAACAAAAACAAAAAAACTAGTCCAACCAATCATAATATTTGAACAGCAAAAGTTTCAACAAACAACCGGAATGCCAATCAATAATGATTGACATTCGGACGCTTGGTCCGTCAGCGGTGCGTTAATGCGCGCGAAAGTTGTGAAGTCTCACCGAATCGATACGAATCTCTGCCATCCCGTGCGTGAGTGAGTGGCGAATTCGCGGGTAATTAAATTTTGACGCATGCGCGCTGCCGCCGGCGCGGCGCAGGCGCATCCGATACCATCGGTGCGTGTAATTGTAAACCGAAGACAGGCTCGATACCTGGTCAATTAATATTCGACACACGCCACACGTTTTGGGTACAAAATTATAGCTTTTACCGACAATTACGGAATATCCAGTTTTTCCTATCAACGCATCTTTTCAAGGTTCCCCAATTTTTGAAGCACATTCTAATATGTATTTTTTAAAAGAACACAAGTTCCGCGGATATGGCTGATCTGCAACTTGACATTTTATAATAAAATTGAACAAAAACTAGCAATAAAATAAAGCGTGAGAGACAGTAACATAAGCAAAGCCACGCGATTGTTGTTGGTTAAATGTGAAGAGTTAGGTAAGGACATTTCTCGGAACGCTGGGCGAGACACTAAAGGACTCGGCGACGCGACGCGACGTTACCTGCCCATCGAACGGCACTTGAAACCTGTCTCGATCAATCCACCTCTTGTTGCTCGTGTTAAATAAAAACCTCTCTTAAAATACCATCCGAATGAGCCCGTTGACACTTGTCATTCTGGTTCTCAATCCTTTATATTTGTCTTTGAAATGTGATGACAGTGGTACAAATTACGAGTACAAATCTGTGCGTCGTTCATAACGCGCTATCTGACGCGTGTGATGGATGCGCGAGCGACGCGCGACGTCGGATCACTGCGCTGTAATTAATACGAGCGCGGAGCGGTACGGCCTATGGGAATCGCTGTCACTTTATGTCGTCTTCCACTCCGTAAGGTAATACTGTACACTGTCAGGGGCTGGTTATTTATTGCTTTTGAATAAGGTACAGAAACAATTATCTGGCAGAAACTTATGTGTATAAAATGCCAGTGCCAATTGCCATCTGTATCATGGAGAGCTAGGTGTATAATTTTGTTCTAAACTAGTAAACATAATTTAAAGATAACGAGTGAATCGTAAAACTCTTGTAGTAAATAGGGTCTCGTGGCGGCGCAGGCGCACGCCGCGGACGAGTGCTATTGTTGCGCGCAATTTACCGCCGCTTCAATCGCTGAAATATTTCGTGCAACGGGCATGTCCAATTGCTAACGAGCCGACTGCGACGCACAAATGAATAAGCACCTCATACATAGAGCAAGTGATTGTACTCGAACGTTACTGGCTATGAAGACAGATTTACAGTAAAACAACTGCCACGAAGGATTAAATCAGCCAGGTGTGTTGCTAAAATTAATTAAATATCAGTTTATTTAGAGTAAAGCAGACGAATGACAAGATTTGTTTTAAGTATATAACTCGAATACAAAGCCTCAAATAAAACGTTATATGTAATTTCTTTAACTTCTATGTTTCTAAATATGTTGAAAGTAAAATCTAAAATGTCATAAGCAAATGGTTATTTCTTCAAAAGTCCTTTGAAACACTCCGTTCTCAGTTTATGCCTATTTGTACACCCTGCGATGGTTATTCTAACGCGTGAACGCAGCCTTCAAGAGTGGGAATTAGCCGCACTTATCCCGTGTAATGGATCGCTGCACGTGTGTGCAGGCCATTGTGTTGCCCCATATCAACTGAGGGCTGGCCCTCGAGCCCTCGAGCCCTCGGCCACAAGTCCACGGCTCCATGACACATGCCTCTTTTTAAGGGTCAAGCACGTAATGGTGATTTACATTTGAAGAAGTTTTTCGTGCATTCTTTATTTGAATTTTAATTACGATCGTCATATTGTTTGCGTTGCTCAGAAAATTCGCCTCGATTTGTTTCGTGTGCTTTTGGATGCAATTTTTGCTAAATCTGAATTTTCTCAGTAATTGTTTTAGTTGAATATATTTGAAGGAGCCTGGGTGCAGACCATAGGCAAAGCATTTAAAGCACATGTCCGAAGGTTTTCCCATACGAGTTGCTGTTGTTCCTCGCCCGAGGCGCAAGACCCGCGCCCGTCATTCATATAACATACGCACTTTGTTTAGCCAACATTAACTCAAGACAATTATCTTCACCAGCTATCTACGTCTGTGAACGTATGAGGCCTATCATTCGAAATTACTATCAGTCGACTTAACCGAATTACAATTCAATTTCAAACATGATTGGATGTGGTCATGTTGATTGAAATTGAATTAGGTATCATACTTTGAAGAGGTGCCTGATTGTTAACCGAGCATGACAATTAAAGATACAAAATCCTTTCTAATTAACACACCTTTCAACTAGTCTTTAAAAATTAATAGGTAGCTATTTCTTTTTTATGAACAACTTAAATCCTCGTCATAATACTAGCTTGGACTCCGATAGCACTATTCATTCGAGTATTCAATAAATCAGGATTGTAAAGCGTCACAGAGTTAGTTTTCGCCACATCTTGTTATTTCTTTTCCTTATGTGCACACTATTCTTTACTACAGTCGGTCGTTCAGTCCAGAGTCCCTTTCACAATGAGTCCTAACGGAATGCCCTCCGACCCGTCTTATAGGCCGACTGGCACGTGAGATCCCATTACACTTGTCTGCTTTATTGTCTATAAAGCCTTAAGTGTCGATGATCTCTCAGCAACGTCGCCCGATTCTTATTACATAATACTTTAGTGTACAAAGAGTAACATTACCCAATTTTACACCGATACCATCTTAAATGACTATTTCAAACATAGTGCTACAATAAATTTAAACCCGAAACTTACCACAAAAGAATGGGTCATTTACGACATCTCGCGCTCCATTCACGAGCTAATAGTAAAATAATATAGCTGCTCGCCGATAGACATGTATTTGTAACAAAGACGTGTAAAATTTCTCAAACGTCAGATTTATACGGCAATCTCCGTCAGTATTTCAGTCGCTGCGACTATTTAGTTGCGTTTAGAACACGTGTGTGTAACCGAATCGCTTACAAAAGATTAAAAGGTGGTAATTTGACGTTGATTTAGGAAGAGCGAGGCTGCTTTCATCGCACGGATTGTCTTACCCCAGATCGAGCGAGCCGTTTTGTCTATGGCAGACGCACGTTTAGTCCCTTTATAATGTTTTAATTTATTATTAGTGCCGTTCATAAATTTTAAGGAAGTAACTGATTCGTTTTCATTTACTTTAAGAGAAGTCTTTGACAGTGATCCTACTCATTGTAACACGGTACCTTTTACTCTTTATTTTATATACAAAAGTCCTAATTCTCTTTGGCTAAACATTATTGACAATTTATGGATCCATACGTTACAACTCTAAATCACAAACTCTTGTAGTGTTACCGCTAGTTTTATTGCACACTTCCTGTGGCAAAAGGGGAGTGGCAACTAACAAAATACTTGGAAACAAAAAACGAGATACATAAAAAAGTTATTAAGAATTCCATAATACCCATTACCATTTCCGTAATACAATTATTATTAACATCTTTAGTGTGTTAAAATATGTTTATATTTTTATAAGATGGTGATTGCGTGCGCGTGCGCTTGTTGCAGCTGCGCGGTAGCGGGCGGGCGCGGCGCGGGCGCTGATGTCATCGGCTCAACTTAAATGTTATTTTGCGTCGCTCGCCGTCGCGTGGGTGCGCCAAACAGTATCGGCTGTGGTCATACCAAACCCACAAAACCTTATTTTGCACATTATCTTTTTATTACGCTTTTGTAAAACGAATTTTATTTCTCATCACTCGCATAATCGCATTCATCGGACACTTGCTCTAGAATAAAAAACAAGTGTGTTTCGGAATATTAAATCGTTTGTCCCAAACCATTCTTATAAAACACGAGGTGAGGAAAGGACTTTTTGCGTCGCCAAAATAGTTTCAATTTTGAATCAACAAAAAAACTCCAAAAGAACCATTAATCTTAATGGCATCACCCTACATTATGCTTCAAAAAGTATCCGTACGTTTTTATGAGCTGTTATTACCTAATTAGCAGTATTGTTTTGAGCTCGGTGTAAACACGGCACGCGCTTAAGTTATGAATGAAATAACGTTTTGCAAGAGCGGATGTTGCGAGGCTGCTTGTGTCGAATTAGGTTTAGAGCCTTATGAAGGCTTGATGAATGAACCTCCGCCCCCGGCCCCCGCGCCTCACACCCGCAACTGTACTTATGTTGTTATTGAGATCAAGTGATAATGGTGCATTGCACTTCATTCTAGATTTTACGTTTGACTGCATGAATGGATTGGTTTATGAGCAAATACATGTTTGTAGCATATGAGCTTACCGCATTCCTTATTCCGTTTATGTTGGTAATGTGTGTTGTAAAAGAGACTCGAACTGATTACATACATTGAGGAAAGGACCTACCTACAATGTACATAGTAGACCATCACTTAGCTCTCATTATATCATTTGTCTTAGTCTTATGATCATCAGCTGTTATTTACTTAACAAACTAAAACTAATTTACGTCTACGAAACAGATTTCGGGCATTCTTTATTTGAATTTTTAATTATCAAGTTCTACGACCCTATGTAAAGTTGCTACGTGGCTCTGCCATAAAAGTTTAAGCCTATAATTTGCAAAAAGTACTTACATACGTAGGTACAGACTTCTCTTTCACACGCCCTAACAACTCGTTTTAAATCCCGTGCCATTCATTCAACCACGCAGTACAATTGAAGTTCAGGAAAGTCCTGGAAACGACCATCAGATTGAGCAGAGGTTATAAACCTGGAAAATTATGCAGTGAAATATTATTTCGACATTGAGAAAGTTAGGCGGTATATTGTTTCGTTTTTCTTATAGATGAACCATGGTTATATGACGTCACAGGAAAGTCAAGATGGCCGGTGGACGACTACAGCAACCATTGATGCATTGGGAAAGCAAACTGTCATTCGATCACCAAATGAAACGCTCCTAGAAGTTTATGACTTAAAGTTTGTGTCTTAAATGAACGTGTTTTCTGATAAATACTGAGATAAAAACATCAGATATAATTGCACGGCATTTAAATTACGATTGAGTCGATTAATTTGTTTAATATTCACAATAATATCAATTAGTGGCGGATTGATTTCGTCATTCAGTTAAGTGGAGGGTGCTGTACTTGTTTTACGAGTTGAGGTCGAGGTGTACCCTGCGCTGGTCCTACAAGTTAGCAGCGGTTATAAAAGTAGTTTTCTATCATAATGGTATCAATTTTCTTGATGTCAATTTCCGCTTTCCTTGCGTTGACTGTATAAGGGGTGTTTTACTTGTTACACATGGTCTGGTCGGTTTGATTTAGCGAAATAGAACTATTAGACCTCGTTGTTCGAGTGGTCGCAAGTGCGAATGCTGAGCAAAAGGTAGGTACTGGATTCGATGCACGGGTCCGGCAAAGTGTTATTGGGTTTTTCCATCAGGAATTTCTCAGTAGCAGCCACGGAGTCCGGATATGTGCCCGGTTGATGGCAACAGGCTCGTCCCTTATGGTACTTAAAACATAACTGGCGAAATGTGGGTATACCATTAGGCACACCTCTGCCTAATCCTTCGGGGATTACAGGCGTGATGATGGAACTGTTATATTTTGCCACCCGGCTGAGTCGAACCGTGCTGAATCAGGCCAACCCGATAAAGTAGCATGCATAACGGGTGTGCCACTAAAGGGGTAAATTCGAAAAAGACGTTGGATTTTGTGTAAAAAAGGTGAAGGTGTAATTAATATGCAGAGATCAATGGGTTGGGTCTGCTGTAAGGTAAACTTGTGTCAACTTACGTCACACATCTTAAGGTGCAGGCAAACCGATACTACGAACTCAATCAATAGGTTGATTGAAATGATGAAAATATTCTTTCCTTATTCGTATATTCGTACGTAGTTGCATAAATATTTTATGAAATTCGTAAGCACTCAATAAATATAACACTCAAAAAAATATAACCGTATCTTAGTTATTTTAGATAAGATTACAAATTGTGGTTTTGTTTAAAATATCGCACAGATATGTATTATGAATAAACACTTTTTTACCTATTAATTTTCCATGTCGTGGGTGGTAAAATTAATTAATGGCTAAAAGAATATAACTACTCTCTGCAATTTTATGTTACACTTAAAACCTTGTAAATATTTGTAACAGAATAGCAATCGAGTCGTGTGGTAATGTAGGTAATTCAGTTTAACATAATGTGAGTGCAGTACTGTGCCTGATACGTCAACATGTCCTTGCGCATTAATTACACTATATCTAAACATGTGCTGCGCACGAGTGTCAAAGTCAAGATTGACGCGCGTCAGTGGCGAGTGAAATGTCGCAAACGCATGCGCAGAGCACTCGAAGTGACTCGAACCCCGCCGCCCCGCGCCTCACCCCTCACAGGCTTAACATAAAACTTCAATTTGCATAATGCATACAGAATATGTAAACTTATCTCCGACACGCCCTTGCGAGTGACACGGCTGAGGTGTGCCGGGATAACATTATTCTCGTTGCGACGATATCCAAGTCTAAATAGATCGCATTTGCAAAGCCACATGTTGTGTGGATTTTATTAGCACCACAGATGCGACGCACAGATATTATTTTTATGCGTCGGGAACAATTCGAATAGTCGATTCAGTATTTATAGAGCCATTTTCGCTTCGAAAAAAAAAAAAAAAACTTATTCTATTTGTATCCATTTTATTGAGGCGATATTACGAAAATGAACCCTAACTTTTCTTTTATTTCTTGTTTCTGCTGAGAAATAATATCACGTATCTACCGAGCAGGTTGCCAGTAATTGTACGAGGTAGGTGAGCAGCCGGTGACCGGTGACCACACTCATGCCGTATCTTTTTTGGTAACAACTTATGACGCTGAGAGCAATAAAACGTGATTTCATTTGCCACACGACGGCGAATATTACCGACGTTAGGGATCGTTAAAGAGCGGCCATCCATTCCTTATTAGCCCAACACGCGCCACGAGCCCTATTCCGAATGCAAATAAAATTACAAGGCTACCATAAAAAGTGTTTATTAAGACTTTATTCGCGTTTAAAAATTCGTAAAGTCTTATTCAGCCGGGGTCTGGCCCACTCGCTCGAGTTCCGAAGATTTAAAATTATAAAATTACTGTCGACTCGAGCTCAGAAAGGAGACGTAAATGGGAATTGTCTGCAAAAGGCGGATACAGTGCGACATATCTTCTTTCACGACAGAATCCGATCATTGTTGCATAAAGTTTGGGATTAAAGGGTGCATACCCTAGAAGGCGCGGCGAGGGCACCCACCGCCGTGCGCCCGCGTCGCGTCGGTCCGCCGCAGCTGGTAATCGATTCATCTTTTATTGCCGTTTGATGGCAGCAATATAGCGCATATTAGCGTCTTCGGCATGCGTCTACGTTAACCATATTTCCGACGGTGGAAATTGCAAGAAGTAAAGCTTTTTTCTGCATCGACACATATGATCTTAATTTCATGTCAATACATGACGTAAAGTACCTAAGAAATATTTAGTACAAAACCAATCAAACTACCAATGGATTAAATCCAGGTAATAGAAATTCCATCGATGAGTTAAGTTTATAAATTAAGAAACATTCCTAACCTGCTTCAATACATCTTATAATCGTCTAATGAAAAGAGGATTACTCTAAAATTCGACAGTTCTCGATATAATTTAATCAATTCCAAATATTTCTTTGTTATCAATCGGAAGATATTAGAAGAAACAAGACAAACTGAACATCTGGACCATATCAATTACAACAGGTTGAATTACTTTGCCATGTTGGGAACAAGATATAAACAACATTCGTTTATTTGACTTTTCTATATTACAGATAAAATCGTGTAATAGTCGTCGTCGACTATAATTTGTGGTGACTCAATTGAAAGGTCAGTCGCGGCTAATACACGTATTCATATCTGTTATCCGAGCGTGCTCTCTCTGAGACTTTCCAATTAAGCAATTTAGATACGAGGCCCGGTTGTGACACGACGTTACACGAATGTAAAACAACGGCTATCGGAATGATAATTCAGTGATGTAAATAACAATAAAGTTATCAGGGAAGGCAGCGATGTTATGGGTTTTGACAATAAAAAGCGTCGTGGAGAGCGCGACCCGCCGCGCGGCCGCGTCGCTCCGTCGGTATTAGGACGAATTTACGAGCGCCCTCGACAACGCGGTGCATCACGCGCACAGCACTGATATTGTGTCTAAGTGCCTGCCACATGTCTTTTCTCGCTTTCGATACATATTTACGACATGTTGTACCGGACACAAGAAAATTCCACGATTTTTTTTTCGAATATCCAATACATTTTTTCAAAAAATCAAATAAATATCACGGTTTAACAGGAAATACTTGAAACTCAATAACACAAGTTCGATAAACCACAAACCTGCACTTACATCAAATGTTTTATTATTATAATTCCACTTGAAGAAACAAAAACAAAAGCGTTGAAGTCTTTTGTTAGGGCGAACGATCTGCGAACACAAAAGATTATAATCAAGACTAACAACAGCGCATGCTGAATAAGAGCTGGTGCTAATAAATCAATATTGACAAAATTAACATACAGTGTTAATTATGTTCAATTGTTTATTAAGGTTTGGATTGCTGGGTGTAATCTATTGCCATTTAAATAACAGATGGTACAATAATAGCGCAACAAGAAAGCATAGTGGACCGGTCCTGGTGAGGCTGCATTATTCGGAACCTGTTTGTGTTGCTCTAATTAACAATACACAAATCGTAGCTTGTATGCAAATGAGGGTGGAGTGAGCGCCTGAGCACTGAGCGGGCCGCGTCGAGGACACAGCATACACAACAGTTTCATCCGCGATAACAAAGAAAGGTCTATTTTTATTGAGATCAGGTCATTTTAACTGTCATACGAATGTGTTTTCGATTTAAAGTTTTTGTAGTCTTGGGACTTGTACATACATAAGAATGGTTTCCATACTGATTAAATAGTTAAGAATATTGTAAGCCGACATCAAAATAAATAATTTAAAAATTATTTTAAGGAAAATTGTCGTTTGGAAAACGCTTTCTGCTGAGATGAATTATTTTGTTAACCTCAGTGTAGATATTTCGTTAAATCGTAGTAGGTATATTTAATTCTGCATTTTTTTAATTTGTATCTGGATCTTCAATAATTATGGTAATAAAGAACGTAGAATGCCTTTTAAGTAGGTAACCCTAAACACTCCATTTACTTTTATTAGTCCACAAGTTGTCATTCGAAGTCCAAGTGACCAAGATGCACTGGTCGGACTGTACGCGAGTTTATCGTAAAATTGAATTAAAAAAGAGAGATAATAAAAGCCGATCGCGTCGTAATTCTGGCTCGCGACAACGCAGCACTTTTATTTGGAGGCGCGCGTGTGGCGGGCACGGGGCGCGGGGGGTGCGCCTAATCGTGCGAGCTTTAGTATGCTCCTCTTTGAGCCCGAATATTGCACCAATATTGTGCAGTCTTACTAAGGAGTATCGTATTATCCAGTACCAACTGGGTTGTGGAGATCAGAGGCAGTCACTTCATGTAAAATATTGATATTCAGCTGCATCCGGTTAGATTGGAACCAACATAGTTGGGAAAAGGCTAGGTAATTGATGATGGTACAATGTTGTGTTGTACAAAAATCCAAACATTTGTCACCTTTTTAATCATTCTTAAGTTCATACAGGTGAATGTTCAAATTTATCACAAAGACATGAATGACGCAATTTGGAAAATGGATTAGTGTGTTTCGTACAAATGTTTTTCTTTCAGACTAGACCTTTGCATCTATTTAGAATTTTAGACCAATGTAAAAGCTTTCTGAGGGCAGCGGTGGCCCAGTGGTGGCAGCCCCGACTTACGAACAGTAAGTCGTGGGTTCGAACCCAGGCAGGCGCATTACTTTGTGTAATTTATTTCATCACCACTGCTCTTAAAACGGTGAAGGAAAACATCGTGAGGAACCCGGCATGTCCTAGAACCAAAAAATCGAAGACATGTGACATCTACCAATCCGCACTGGTATCCCATTCCCTCTCATAGACAGGAGGCCTGTGTCCCAGCAGTGGGAACATTAATAAGCTGATGATGATGATGATGAAAAGCTTTCTCAATTCTATTTCTATTTCTCATAATTGTTTAATCGAAACCCCGTGTTATTTTCCCAAATAAGAAATTATAAACCAACCACCTTTAATTAAACCATTACATTTTCTGAAACGAAAAAAAAAAACAATTTTCGTACTTTGATAAAAGTTATAAAAGGTTTGCCAACTTATTATAATTACATAACTGCTAAATCTTTAAATTAGTATGATATTTCAATATGAACCGAACACAATCACCAAAAGAGGCGCTATACCTCGGTGCACAGCAGAGCCCGCTGCACATTATGGGCCGCGGTCCTCGGGGACAATCTTCTTTTATTTATATCCGCCGTGTTACATCTCGCACCTCTCGAGCCACTCGCGACTCACTCCTTGCCAGCTTCAACGTACTATCTTCACCCTCGCGACTCAAGGAGTGGACAGAGGAACCTGTCTGGAACATTCCGATCGCAGAAGAGTACTTGATGTTTCCAAAGACGGTAGATATTATTAAAAATGGCTGAATAAGGATGTAAAGACAAATACATTTATTTGTAGGACATGGTAACATTATATTCAGCTGTTGAGTATAGAGTAGATCAACGACACATCCAATACTTAAACCCAATCTGATTTATCTTTTTCTCTTTATCTTTTAGGAGTTAGGAGTAGATATAAGAACCAGGTGGGGTAAATTATAAGCCTTAGAAGACCATCATTATACACTATTTAGCTGAAGGTACCCTTAACAGACATACTTCACCATCTTGTAGACAAACTGGGTTTTAAACTAGTAGGCAACTCCTCAAGAATTATAAATACAGTCTAGTTGTGGTAACAGATAATTCTTCAAATAAACCTTGATATAGTGCTGTTTGGTTCATTGGCACGTGGCCATAGTAGGGACTATGGCCGCCATCTTTGTTTTTCAATAATATTTCCACAAATAATCTCACAATTATTTATCAATACCGGCCTCCTAAAAATGTCATTAGAGCGACAAAAGAACCATGCTGCTCTCATACAAAACTTTGCCAACCTATGCCACAGAACGTATTAACAAATAATATGCAGAGTTCATCTTAGTTTAGTTATATTGTAATATGAACAGAGACATCTTTAAACAAAGTGAATAAACTGGTTAGCAGTCGTGACTTGCAAATCCTGAGAGAAGATGACACCACTTAAAATAACCAGCTATTTTTCAAGATGGTGACGCTACAAATTAAAGGCTTAGTGGCCTCAGAGTCCTCAGACAAATTATAGGGTTCTGAATATGCAATAATTCGGCCAATGGCTAAATGAATGGACTTCTTTGCCCTTGTCCCATTTCATTTGGGGCGGCTCAGCAAGTCTTCTTCTTCCATATTTCATCAGAAACCTCCTTTCGTCTCATATCATTCTTTACACAGTCTAACCATCGTTTCATTGGTCTTCCTCTACTCTTATAGATTGTTTTGATAGAAATGACAGCTCTCTCTCTGCTCTGTGACATCCTAGACGTGTGTATGTTTTTCAATTTTAATAAAGTAAGTATTTCTCAGTTATCTTTATTTAAAATAACACCTAGCACCTGGGAAAAGTGCGATTCCGTGCTGCTAGATGTGGTTCAACCCTAAATCCTATTTTAATGACACATGAGATGATGACATTGTTTTATCAATTTAAATGAAACATTATACGAAGGGTAAGACTGATAACTAACATCTCCTTATCCAGTTCCCCACCCATAGTTTGTATTGAAATAAAAAAAAAATGTTTACTTTAAAAATCACTCCTGATTTTATAATCGGAAATCATATAAAAAGCGTGAAGTTTTTTATTCATATTATTATGACATAAATGTGAAACATAATCAGACCACAAAAGTCACAATATTTACTTTATCGTTACTTCGTTTTTACGATCACTGGCAAAATATTTGAACAACACTGCTATAACGTGGTGTCGCAAATCTTTACTTTATTTGAATTGTTAACTTTTATTTTCCTTGAGACTTGTTTATTTGAAGCAAAATATTGAATTTTTTAAATCTTCTGTAGAGGCTTTTGATGTGACTTATCCCATTTGCTTAATTATATCGGTTCAACATCCAGTTATGATGAAAATATCATATGACTGTATGATGTTGATGACATTAAAAGTTATGGCTTTTAGGGTAATATTGACTAGGTACTTCTAAAAACAAATGACTATAAACTCATTCTTACAATAATGTGTCCGTGCATCAAGCGCAGGCCACACTGCCAGTTAGCGAGCGAGCAAGCGAGCCCGGTGAGCTTCGTTTCGGTAGTTCGCGGTGTAAACCAAAGTATGAAAAGAGGTAAAACGATGACTCGCCCGGCTCGCTCCTTTGCTCGCTAACTGGTGGCTGGGCCGGCAGTCTCGACAGAGATAACGACAAAATCGCTAACTTTTGATTGCTAATTACTCACGAATAAATTTATTAGTAATTAGCAATCGAAAGTTAGCGATTTTGCCCTGTATACAAAAATGTAGCGTTGCTATAAAATAAACAGACACCGCACCCATGACACCGCGAGCTGGCGAGCACCTGGTGTCAGTGCCACACATCGCGTGGACAATATTTTTATTTTCATCGAGCGTAACATTGGAAGCGCATTTTTCCGGGTACGGTGCGACGCGAGCCGAGGGTCCGTCCGAGCTGACTTGTAATTTCAAGTGTTTACTTTGCGCGCGCGCAGCAGGGCGTCTCACAACAATGCCCATATCCTTTTCACATAAAATATATGAAAACTCCGGCTACCAGCGAGCCACGGATCGAGCGTCCGATACAGCGACTGCATTATACTCGCTAGCTGTAGCTGCCTACCGAGAACTTTTTATGAGGGATCAAATTGATTGGTTCGGTGATAATATCCGAGTTGCGCGTATTGTGCGGTACGGCCGACGCGCCGCGGCTGCTCAGCCTTTAACACGTCGCGCCTCGGCTTCCGTTACCATCGATTACGTATGCGGCTACACTTCTCACACCTTTTAAGAGATGTAATTTAGAGATGCTGAGAGATTGTTGCTTGTAATAGATATGCACATTTTAATGCGCCGGTGAAAGGTTGTAAGACTCGGCCCTCAAACAGATCACAATAAACATTGTCACGCAGCGCACCACAGTGTACTCACAAAAGTAATACGAAGTAAAGTAACATGTTGTGGTGCACGTAATGTCTTTTTCATGGTACCAACCGTTAGGTATCACCGTCGGAATTGAATCGGGTTTAAGATACACTTTAAATTTATTGAACGCTCGCAACGAATCATCCGCGGGCAGGTCGGGGCAGGACGTGCCTCGCGAGCGAGAAACACAAAACCACAAAGATAAAAATATATTACAAAATGAGACCCACTTTGTGTTTTGAAATTACAATCAAATAAATTACTTTTTATTGCTCAATCTTGTTGGGTTTTATTAAGGTATCGGCGCTGAATGCGAGAGAATAAAACATGGCGGGTTTACGCGAGAGACAAGATGTTTCCGTGTGCCTTGTAGCCGCCAGATAAACGAAGGTGCTTTACATGGCCCTCGAGTTTTTGGAGATAAGCCATCACGACGTGTTCATGTCGACATGCGGACAATGAGCACAGTAACACAGACACTTTCTCCGACACTCTACTTCGGACGCATCGAAAACCTCGTTCATAATACACGCAGTTCACTTAATAACGTTTTATTACACGAGAATGTGAAGATTAACGTTTCTATGGTAAGACGTTAAACCCAAAAGGAAAAAAATAAATTCTCACAGGACTGGATCTGGTCTTGACTCTCTTACATCAACTCAAATTTTTGAACAAGAAAGATACAAATGCAAACAACATGCCGACTGTTGTAAGTACCAAAAGGCTTTCCTGACGGTCCAGAGAAACAAGAAAAGTCAATACGCACTAAAGGCGAAAGCATTCTGAAATTTTCTGCCATTCAAGAAATTGCTCCTCACATAGCTTATAATCCATATTTTATCACACACATATCTGTTACCAATTAACTAATATGTCAAATTCATTACGTTTATCTTCAGCGTTGCCACAACTAAGTAAAAATAAACCAGTAAATAATAATCATAACTTCTCGTTGAGTGCCATACTTTACAAGCCTTAACTACTTAACTGGTCCACTCAATAGATCTGTGGTCGTAAAGCAAAACTGGAAGTTAGTCTCAGCTCTCAAGCTTGATGACAAACCGTAGTACCAGTTTGAAAACATACAAATCAATAGGGAGACTGCGGAGACAAGAGAGCATATCGTGTTGATTAATGCTGATTGCTAAAGTGCGTCGACGCATGTATAAGTAATGTTACAGCCCACCGCGGCGTTTCCGTCTCGACCGGTCCTAGAACAATGTGCCCAAACATTTACTTATTCAACATATGGAATCGCCCCCATGACTTAGTGGACATTAACAACGACGCACGACTTAACCACCTATCGTTGGTGCAAATTATACTTAATACAATTACGAATCATTCATCATTGTATCGCTTTCGGAGATAATTGGCAATGATAAACTGAGCGCAGTTGAGACAATACTGAACGGCTCGACCACTGAAGAGGACCCTTAACACTTGAGTGTAAATTCACACAGTTATTACCCATTTTGTAAAGCATGTGCAAAGCTAAAGGTCCGGTTATGATGGTGTTGTGGAAGCGCGAAAATGTGCGCGAGAGCACAATGCGCCGCGTGTGTCCCTTGCCCAAGGAAACACATTTATCATCGTCACCTAGCGACCCGCGACTTGTAATTGTGCGCCATATTGTTGCGAGAGTTATGGGCCCTGTGCGAGAATATGCTCTCTTCCGCTTAACCTGTGCATAAACATTTATCGAGACAGGTTAATTTAATTTAAAAAGATAATTCTGCTTGATAGTGTCGGCTAGAAGAGACGTAGAGCTGCGTGGAGCTTTAAGTGCTTGAGACTTGACTCCCAGCGGATAAAGCAAAAGTGCTATTGCCTTGGACAAATGTTATTTATTTTATGGACCAATTATTTCATATTATCATCTTTTGTACACTTGAACACTTTTATTCCATTTCTCGGTAACAGCACCAATGTATTTTATTGTAAGTGTACCCCACGCAGCGCCACTAGACAAAAATCACATCGGCTTCCTATATATTTCCCTTGTCAGTGTTCAAGGGACAATACGGTAAAGGATTGTAGAAAAGTGAGCATAAAACACGGCGCACGCGCATCGGGTAGCGTCGATCGAGCGGAACATCAGCATTGTGACGGGAGCTGTGCGGGCACGGCGCGGGCGCGGAGCGGCGCGGGCGCGCGATCGAGCCGCGATTTGTCGTTATTTGCGCACGCGGCGGCTGCAACGCGCCGACTTATGACGGCTCTTATCCGCCATCGGTGGAGGCACTCCGCGCCTCTCGACATCCCTCTCCAGATCGTCGCAGTCCGCGTCGCCTACCCGCTGCTAGTATTTCTCACAGAAACAATGAGCTTTAAAGGTTTATTATGACAACGGAATTGCACAATGCGTTTTAATGGTATTTCTCTTAAAGGTTCCAGGTATAATTGATATCTAATTTTAGCGGAGACTTTCACCGTTAATCCCTACTACATTTCTTTTATTGCCATCATCACATGACTATATAATTTTCTATCTGAAAAGTTATTAATGGCAGATTTGGCCGCCGTTTCAGTTTCAGGACAGGCCCTTGTTTAGAATAGGTCGTCTACCTTCTTCTTCAACCCAATTTCAGTCATTTCTGCCTCGTCGTGATATACAGTCAAATATTCCATTTCGATTGACACGAGACACACATTGGGTACCAGCGCCGGTATCAGATAGTGTGCGATGGTGCGCAGTCGGTGCGCGGCGCCCGGAGCGCTCCCAACCTATAATAATGTAAGATACGACGACGCTATCAAACCGACGATCACAGCCGAAATCAATTTTAAACAAACTCTAGCCACCACCTACAATTATCATTGTACTGAACAATGCGTACCACTAAATATCGGGCCAGTGTGAGAGGTCAGTCGGGCCCAATGGCCCATCGCCTATCGATAATGGACGGTTCTTTTCGGATCGCACGAGATACCATCGCGATGATTTGTTGATCCTACGCTAGCTTAAATATTGAAATTAACATTCATTTACGATTTTTATCTATCATAAGACGAATATGTGAATGAGATATTAATATAAGACAAAGTGATGTTAGTATTTGTTTTATTTATTGTTTTGAAATAAATATGTCTGTATTGACACAGTTTTTTTTATTAATATGAAAGTGGACCAAATAAACACGTGTCTTAAAGCTATACCGGGGGGCTAGTCTGCTATTACAATAGTGCCACAATGATCTGTCATTGATTTCATAATTGTTGAACGATGCCATTGTCACTTTGTTATAAGTTTGTAATCTGCTAACTTCATAATGGTCGATCATTGGTCGGTCAATGGTTTCTTAATAGAATGACATTATTGTATTGCCATTATTATAAAACCTGTTAATGGAAATGATTTTCGAAAAACTAGAATTAAATTTGAACATCTAATCATGCCAGATTTCATTTATATATATTTTTACATATTATTTATTAGTTTTCTATGCAATCTGAAGTAGTAAGAAGTTCGTAAATAGCAAAAAACATTAAGTTATGTGTAACGCGGATTAATGTGAAACTATACAATTCAATAATATTTTATCTGTTTAGCTGTCAAAGTCAAATGTGACATTACTGCTTACTGACGTTTTATCTGTTTTTATTTCTAGCGGCCGGTGTTTTGATTTATTTTCATTTATGTGTTTTAAATTATCTTTAATATAGAAGCTTATATTTATTGCAATACAAAATGGTGGCTAATTGAGAAAATTTCGACTGGAACTGTCAATTTTTTTGCAGATTACCGCGTAAGCCAGTCAGTCATTTGTCATTGTGTACGAGATTGCCATTCTAAGCTATTTCTTTCAATGGAGTGTCAGTGGTTGATCATTGGAAAGTCATAATGACGCCACTACATAGTAGATTACCAAACTTGTCAAAATCAACAACTATGAAATCAATGATAGATCATTGTGACACTATTGTAATAGCAGACTAGGCCCCCAGGTCGATAGTTTTTTACCCAAATTGCCATAAATCTAAGATAGCTAGATTATCAAAACCAGTTCATCACCATCCTGTTGGTAAAGTTTTACTACTCTTCTGGGTATATTCCAGCATTGGTATTCTGGCAGATCTACCAAATATAATAACTAAGCCTCAGAATATCAGTTGAAAATTGGCAAAGCAATCATTCCCATCACCTTCATTATTAACTTTCTATTGAATAAATTACTAAAGTCTGTCTTCATTATCTCAGAAATCTGACCATCAATCAGATATCAGAGACCATTTTATTTTCGTACACGATAACATAAACATTACGAAGATTTATTATGTCTTTATTCTATCTTTGTCTGGATTCGACCAGTCTATAAGCACCTGCTACACATATTTTATTTAATCACTATTAAAAAAGCTGTTGACTCGAGGCGTTTGAAAAGAGTTGCTATTTTCATTGGAACATTGAATTATGGCCTTGTTAATATATTTATTTAAAGTTTAACTAGTGTTTTAGACATATGAAGCGTATAGAGGTGTCGGGAACTGGGTGGTCTGGCGCCTGCGCCTGGGCAAAGCTCGTGCATCCTCAATGAGAGCGCGTTAGTTAACTCTATGCAAATAGAAAAGGTCAGACTCGCGGCCGCCTCACAAAAAGTTGTTCATTAACGAACTACAATTTGCATTGAATATCGATTCCCTACAGATATCGAGATAAAATTCGGATTTCTTGACGATTTAAAAACGAACTTTTATTTAATAAAAAACGTTAATCACTTTAGTAACCTACATTTCCTGACTCGTGCCTGCTGTTGATCTTTTCTAAGTTTAGATAACTTTTATTACGCATTGTGAAAACACTTATAAAGTACAAAAAGCGAAGGTAATTGATATATCGACGGGCGGCGCGGCTGCCGGGGGCCGTCCGTCCGCCACAGTAAAATTAAAATTGATGATCATCTAAACTTTATTAGTGGCTGCATAAAAATGTTGGAGTAAATCAAAGACTACGCTAGTATATTGCATGACGCCGCGTGATCTAGTATCGGGACACCGTTAACACTTTATTGCCGTTCAAACTTCTTGCACCATTCTGAGAAAGTAAATTACTCGGGGCGATCGTAAAATTAATGCTACATACGGTAATACGAGCACTTCAGCTTGTCACTGACAATTTTTATGATGCACTCACTTGATATCGCAACCAGCTGGATTAGAGCCTAGCGCGAAGCGGTGATATTTTTTCCTTAACGTCAGTGCAATAAAAGTTCTATTGTAAATAAAAAAGCCTGTGAAATACGTCTTCTTTAAAATATTGAAGGTTCTACGAAGTGTCATAGTTCCGAAGCCCTGATTGGATTCTGAATATTTTAAGCAAAAATATAAATAAGAAAAAAGAAAGTAGTGAGTGAAATGTGAGTACCCGTTGGAAATACGTATGTATTATTAAATTAAATTGCATTTCAACAAAATATTTACGAGAGTAGTAATTTTTCACAGCGGACAGGCCCCGCAGCGAACCGCGCCGGCCTACCCCGGCTCGTTGGACACAAACCACTAGCCTCGTGGCAGCCTGCGCTAATAACTAACTTGTATTTCTAACAATTATGCGCTGATATCAAAAGTGATAATAGAGCATTTCATGCAACATTGTTAATAAAAGATCTTGGGGCCAGTATTGGAACCTGTTGTTCAATACCCGTCGAAATAGCCGCTGTTTATCAGTTAGCGGACTCACTAACCATTACTATTTACTTCTAATCGATTTCGGTTTAGCTAAAGGCTATAAAACACTATACGAACTCTAGAAAGGGAAAATATTGTCCTTAGAAGGGCAGGAACTGGGTATCCGGCATTTGTTTGCCGGTATTCATTTCCATTATCGCTCTTCACCGAATGGTAGGAACATAGTAGTGAAGTGAGATATGCGTAAGTACCTAAATTAAGGCACAAATACCACATACAACACCTAAAGTACGTTGTTATACAGCAAACAACACCTTGGTAGCAAAAATTTATAAGACAAACACTTTTCTGAAAATAATGAATCGATTGACACCTTATTCATCAAAGTTGGATGAATAATTTAGGTGCTACGGAGGATTATACGTAAATAAAAACTTACATACATAGACTGCTAAAATCATAACCCTTCCTTTTAATAATACAATACTAAAAGTAACCTATACCAGATACAGAAATTTTTGTAGCGGATTGTTAAAAAAGCTGAAAAGACAATATGAAAGGAATGAAATCGATAAGGCAGAAAATAATTCTAAAAAGCTATGGACCGCTATAAAACTATAACTTACACTACTCGATCAAAGGAAGTTGCCTCTGAATTAATATCTGCTAGTAATCTTCAACTTTCCTTTGCAAACATGGGCAAATCTCTAACAGAAAAGCATCTATCTCAGGAACCTGCACCCGACTCACCCATGCCTCCCAAATCGTCTTGTCCATACTCTTTCGTAATGTTCCCAACAGATGAAAATGAGATAAAGAATATTATCCTCAATCTTAACATTAACTGTGCTGTTGGATGTGATAATATATCTGCAAGTTTTCTATCTCGATATAGACTTATATTCCTCTCCCCGCTAGCTTATATTTGTAATTTGTCATTTCAGACCGGTTCCTTCCCACGAGACTTCAAAAAATCCCAAATAACACCCATATTTAAGTCTGGTGACAGAGCCTGTGTCAATAATTATAGACCAATTTCGATATTACCTACATTATCTAAAATCCTAGAGAAACTTATGAACAAAAGACTGATAAACTACTTGGAAAAAAATTAGCTGCTATCTGACTCTTAATTTGGATTTAGATGCAATAGCTACTAGTGATGCAGTTCATGAGGTTACTACGGACTTTATTGTAAACAATATCGATGACAAAAATAAAGTCTTAGCAATATTTCTCGATTTAGCTAAGGCATTTGACACGGTCTCTGTCCCCAGACTAATAGATAAGCTTGAGAGACTGGGAATCAGGGATTTACCACTTGAACTCTTCAAGGATTATCTCAGCGACAGGTCTCAGTGTGTGACAGTTGGTGAGTGTATAAGTGGTGATCTTCCCATTTCCTACGGAGTACCTCAAGGGAGCATCCTCGGATCAACCTTGTTTCTCATTTATGTCAATGATCTCAGTGACCTTAAACTTCTAAATGGGAAGATTGTTGCCTTTGCAGATGATACGGCCTTCATTTTCAGAGATAGCTCATGGGACAAAGCGTTTCAGCACGCACAGCGTTGCTTTAACATTGTTAACCGTTGGCTGAGAACCAATCTCCTAACCCTAAATGTCAACAACTCGCACATGTGTAGTTGCCTATCACCTTGTAACTGTCCTCCACTTCAGCCAACTAACACAATAAAATACCTTGGCGTACTATTGATAACAGGCTAAATTTTGCACCCCACATCGACCTTGTTTCATCTAGAGTTCGTAAATTAATATAGATTTTTTTAAAATAACAGACATATAGCAAACTCGAAAGTCTTAAAAACAATCTACTTCGCTTTATACCAATCTCTTTTAATTTATTGTATAACGTCTTGGGGTGGGGCGTGTAAAACCATAATGCTGAAACTTGAGCGTGCCCAGAGAGCGTTACTTAAAGTTAGTGCTTTTCTTCCGTTCTATCATCCCACTATCACCCTTTACCAAACCTGTGAAGTTCTAACAGTGAGGCAACTTTTCATACTTTACACCATCATTCAAATGCATGGTCGTCTGACTTATGATCCTATTGCTCTCCTACATAAACGTAGGAAACATACAGTTTGCGAGTCCAAAGCCTGCCGTACTCAATTCGAGCAGAGATTTTTCACATTTTTAGGTGACCATATATATAATAAAATTAATCAGGCACTGACAACTGTCACTTGATGGCTCCTTTTTTTTTTTTCGGTAGGGAAATCATCAAATGACTTCTCCCGCTCTGGGCGGAGCAGGAGGGAGTGTCAGACTTTTACTGACTAAAACCCATCCATGCTCCTTCATCGCCCTTTGTGTTCCGGAGTCACGGTATCTCTTTCGAACAGTCCCGCAACCCCGGCACTTGATGGCTCCTTAACCTTGATTATTCTCAAACGGAAAAAATCATAAATGTCCCGAAGTAACATCAGGCCAGAACTAACATCATCATCTTCATTCTCTGAACTAACATACAGAAATTTGAACTTGCGGACACACCAAAACACTCACACTCATTTTACACCAGTAACACACTCACTAAAGCACCCATACACACTATCACACCCATGCTCACTATCACACCCCACACCAAACACAAAACCACACTTAAATTCCTCGTTTAATAATTGCACGATTTTTAAATTTTCTCTATTTCTTAGACAGTTTTAATGTAATTATTGTATAATGTTAAATATCTTAATTTTGTAGTCTACCAGTGATGGAATTGTCATCAATTACTTCTATATTAACTTTCTTTTATTCTTCTTATAATAACGAAATTTTGTCCATGGTACAGGTTCTTTACCTAGTTTGGAACTCAGCCGTCCTCTTAGTTTTTTGCAGCCTTTTTTGTACGATCCATAATGGATGACATTGTATTAGGCTATATTTTAATGAGTCCAATATACGATTTATTTATTTTGACTCCACCGTAGTCTGGTAAAAAAACTTAAAATCATGTAACACGTATTTATAAAACAAGCCAGTTTAAAAATGAATGGGAAACACTAAAATATAATTCAAAATGCAGTCTCACTTACCAGGAGAGCATAAAATAAACAGCAGTGCGCATTGAGTACATCGCTCAAGCGCGCCGAGATTACTTCATGAAAGCTCACGAGGAGATCATTACCGACCCCCGGCCGCAATCAATCCGCCGCGCATAATTAAGACACTAAAGCACAAAGTTTATTCTTAAGATAACTCTTATCTTGAGATATGTTTTTAATCAAAAGCGGTATATGCCGTCAATTCAGCTTTTTTGGGAGGGTTTTGTGTTTTTAGGGTTCCGTACCCAAAGGGTAAAAACGGGACCCTATTACTAAGACCCTGTCCGTCTGTCACCAGGCTGTATCTCATGAACCGTGATAGCTAGACAGTTGAAATTTTCACAGATGAGATATTTCTGTTGCTGCTATAACAACAAATACTAAAATCAGAATGAAATAAATATTTAAGGGGGGCTCCCATACAACAAACGTGTTTTTTTGCCGTTTTGTCTAATGTTGTATAGATAATGACACGGAACCCTCCGTGCGCGAGTCCGACTCGCACTTGGCCGGTTTTTTCTGCGTTTTGAAATCTAATAAAAATTTGATTTATAAGTACAACAACTCCTAGCTATGAAGAAACCTTGAATCATAATTTAATGGTCCCTAAGATACAATACATGACCTAATTTATAGCATCGTTTGCAAAATGTTAAACATGATTTATGATTAAGAGTTACAGGCGATATTTCAATTAACTATTTAAGACTCATCATAATATCAATACGGTGTATCTCTATTGCAAGTATGCAGTACAAGTAATCTTTGATAAATGTCTCCGGCACGGCGAACAGTACAGCCGGGGGCTCGCGCAAAATAATTAAAACTACTTAACATTCAAACAGAAAGTACTACCAGTAGCCAGTTTGCGGCTCATTTAGCGAGAGAAGGCCGGTCGGCAGGCACTGACGACCATTACTCTCCCACCCGATTGATATATTCTTGGTGGACATGCGATCGCGACACGTCATTCCGCTTCCACTGTTCACTGGCCCGACCTGCTAGCTAGCTACCGCTCGCCACTCGCTACAAGCTCAATATAAATAAACAAACCTTACAAAGTAATAAATATCAAGTCCGCCTCTAACAACGTACGTCACTATAAATCGGACACTTTTTTTATTGCTGCACATCTAGACCAATTAAACTTAACTCGTAATTGTCGATAACCGTCAATAAAATTGCTATGCGTCGATCTTAGTCAATATTAATCTCTGCTTGGGACACAAATGATTAATTTCATTTTTTACGAGGATTTTTAATTGAACGAGTATTTCAATTTGATTATTGATTTTGATTATTATTTAACTTTACAATGTGAAATCTCCTTATATAACTTGAGTTCATAAGCACAAACCATGACAACTCGGCCTTAATCGAGTCCAGTAAACGCTCGAACGAATAAGTCGACGTCAGATTAAACACAAATATTTACATGTGTACAAAAGCAGACAGATAAAAGTTTACCTTTTACAAGCAATTTGAGGTTATTTATTATGTGGAGTGGCGCGCCGGCTGCGTTTTGGTGCAGCTTCTTTATACAGAAGCCATTATAAGTATCAGTTTCAGATCATAGATCATATGCGCATTTATTATCCGGAGGTCGTGTCCGGGGGGTCCTGTCGCGTGGCCACTGCGCTCATTGTTGACTTTTTATTGTCGTGCGTATGTCACAATTTCGTGGACCTCACCAGAGATGAAGCATAAATATCTAACACAAGAATGTCCCGTTTCGGATCTATGAGTATTTATGTGAAGAGCTGGAATGTATTTAAATCAAACTTGTACGTCGAACTAACCTAATCTTTACTTTATGCTTATCGTAAATTACAATTTGATTTTAATAACTTATTTACTTCTTATGTGTTACGTGTATTTAGAAATTAATCTTAATGATCTTATCAAAGCATAAACCAATAATTTCCTGGGGCCAAAATATTTCTTCACTGTGACGTTAATTTAATAACGTAGAACCACAGTCTACTAGAAATCTACTCGTTGTATTCACGTTTAGGTCAAACTGATACACTAAATAGCATTATCCTTGTGTTTGTAGACGATTTTGAAGATAATTAAAAATTAGAAAATATTTAGAACTTTGGTGTGATTATTTAACAATAGTAAACGTAGTAGTAGTAGTGTATTTACTGTACACCCAATAGTTTGAAGGAAAACCACCGCCTAGAATTAGAAAATGTAAATATTTGTTTTTACACTTGTTGCTTTATTTAATACCTGTACAATAAGTAAAGAGTTTACAAACTCGACCTCCCATCTCCTAGACAAGATAGAGGTAACACAGGAGCTACACAACCTTCCTTGTCAAAATAAATTACCTCCGAGAAAAAGACTGGCGCCAAAGATTAAGTCGCGATGTAATTCTGTTCTGTAAGTGAAGCAGACGAATACCGAGAACTACAACTGACCTACAGCAACGATTTGTGCACCCAATGTTGCAGGTTTTGAATGGATCACTTTTTCAGTAGAGAAAAATATACAACTTATACTTAGTAGGTCTTATTGGTCACCAAAACGTAGCCTACAATAGTACAATCATCATGACTTCATGATTTGCTCAGCTTTTTTACCAAATTTCTCTAGGTTGGCTTTCAGTCTAAACGGATGCAACTGAATACCAATAGTCACGATTACCTATTTGACCACCAACCCCCAATAACCAGGTATCACGATACCTCTTACTCCTTGAAAAGATGAGGACTGACTACATGTAGCAAATAGAGTTAATAAACTGTAGAGGTTTCGAATAACTGTGTAATTTGTCGTTTTATGTTGGTTAAAATAAAAGTAATGGCCTACGAACAAAATAAACTTAGTTTTAAAATGCCGAAATCAGATATTTGTTCATAATATCTAGAACAGGGGGATCAGGGTCACTGACGTAGCCCGAAGAATTTCCAAACTTAAGTGGCAGTGGGCAGGGCACATTGCTCGCAGAACGGATGGCCGATGGGGCTGAAAAGTTCTGGAGTGGCGACCGCGAACCGGAAGACGTTGCGTTGGAAGGCCTCCCACTAGGTGGACCGATGACCTGGTGAAGGTTGCGGGAATCCGCTGGATGCGAGTCGCACGGGACCGGTCAATGTGGTGACACTTGGGGGAGGCCTATGTCCAGCAGTGGACGTCTTTCGGCTGAAATGATGATGATGATGATGATCTAAAAGAAGCCTGTGAAGTACAAAAATTTTCCGCGGTGAAAAATAAATATTCATGCAATGTCAAAGCCCATTCAAAAAAAGATGCAGTCTTGAAGGCTAAAAATAAAAAATAACAAACTGCATTTAAAAGTTTATTTATGGAACTTTTCTTTTGTTATTCATGCAGTTCAATGATTTCGCTGGACACGTCCGCTCGACGCCAATCTAACTACTTACGAAACTCGCTCAATCGAGTAATATAATGTTAATAAAGTGCGTAAATCAAGATAACGTCAACAGTTAAGAGAGTTCGACACAACGAAATAGTCTCAGGCAAGGTGAAGAAATTACCTCAGCTATGTAGTGGACATAACTCTCCTCGGCTTTTCACCTCATCACTGCCACTCCATTTTAAACCCTACTCATCAGTTTCACTACGATCTCATTTACCTTACATCTGTTACGTGATGTAACTCAAAAATGTTTTTAAAAATAAACTTTTATTTAATCGTCACAATTTTGATAATTAATACTAAGATCTAGGAACTAGGCGAAATAGAATAAGAGAGTTTGAACAACGATGATGTCGGAAATAGAACTGATCTTTCAATGAAAGGAACTGAGCTTATATACTAAGAATCCAATGGGATAAGTAAACATAACTAATGGTGATTAGTTAGTGAAAAAGATAACTAATATGGACCAATAACAAAGTCCTTAACTAATTAATGAATGACATTACTAGTATCTTATTTACAATACAAGTATGTAATGGTTTGTTTACAATACAATTAGGATACTTGATAAAGAATGTAGAGACTCGACACATATGTATAACGATAGAGGGCTAATATGTAACACCTCCCCCCTTAGAACAAAGATTGGGCGTTAGCGCCTGATTTTTGAGGTTGAGGAGATGATGATGGCTGCTGGTCTTCGATGTCATCTTCGTCGTCGGAGATGCACGTGGTGGGATGATGCAAGTTGCTCATGGGGATGGCAACATGTACATTGCGGCGTCGGGAAGAATGATCAAAACAGTTGTTGAAGACTTGTATGCAGGTTCTAGAATTGTTGCGACGTATAAATCCGTTTGGACATCTATTACAAAGTTTGATGCTGATGTATATTAGCATTATCATGCCAATGGAAAGATATATCAATGAAAAGCTTGTTTGGTTCTTCTCCAAGAAGGATTGGGCTTTGGAGGCTTTCATATTTTGTAGTTCATCAGCATATCTTTCTAAATGAACCTTTATGCTTTTTAGAGAGTCAAGAGGCATGTCATTGATCGCAATGGGGATTAACTTTTGTGATTCTTCATTTTTGAATGTTTCGAAGCAATCTTCACTTCTAACATCTGGAACGATGATCGGAATGGTGATGTTTTCTTCTGAGGTCTGGAAGGCTGATAGAGTGCTATATCCAGTGTGTAACTTGCACCCTTGAGGTAAGGTGATTATTCCTGAGCCTTGTAGTTTTAAGTTGGAAATCTCGACGCTGCACTGAAGAACACAATTTGTCTCATTGTTCAGAATATATAACCAGTAAATTATAGGGCCAATCGGCTGGAACGTGTTAATTTCTGCCGGGAAGGTTGTTGTGGTGCAAGTTGAAGGGATACTCGTTGTCTTGCTGAGTAGAATGTCCACTTCGCAGATTGGACGAACGGACGAGTCGTAGATGACGATATCCTTGCAGACACGTTTTCTTGGTGCGTAGATGATGCAGTTATCCAAGGAACTTGTAGCCGCATAATATTGTCCACTAGTGTCAGTGGCCAGGTAGGTATGCTCTGGGAGGATAGTGGTATGGAAGGAGGAATTGGGGTGTCTTATAGGAATAGAGTACATATGATACAAAGTAAAAGATTTATGTTGAACTAAGGGAAACTCTAGGACATATACTAAACGATTTGAGTACACGTATGCTGATAGAGAAGACGAATCCAAGAGACTATGGATGTTATCAATTGAGACAGAAGTTACTAACTGTCTATTACTTCTTATCTTATTAGAAATCAGTAATTGTTCGTAAAGCTTATTGAGAGATATGATTGAAGGATGTATAATGTTGGATTTCGCAAATAGGATGCTTGTCAAGCAGTCATCTATTTCATTTTCGAGACTAGTCACTAACTCAAGAATTTGTAATGAAATAGTTGATATGTCTTCGCTCATTTTTATGTCAAAAATAAGATTTTCGGTTTTATTAATGAAATTATTAATGCGATCTATATTTTCATTTATAATCTGCTCATCGTAAGAGATTTTGAAAATAGTATCGTTGAAATTTTTTAAGGTAGACGATGTGATCTGGATTTGTTTTTGCATGAGATCCGTCAAATCAAGTTCTTGTTTTTCTAATTTATCAATGCATTCTTCGTAACGCTTCGCGTCTTTTGCATCAGGTGTACCAATAAGCCATTTAAGAACAGAGCCTAAACCATCTAGCAATTCTCGTTTTGTACGTGCGTTTTTGCCGAGGTACATTTTGAGTTCCGAGAGTCGGTTTTCGATCTTATGAAGGTTAACGTTCAGATAGGATTTAGTTGATTGAGTTATCGGAAGTTTAATGAAATTGGTTGACATGGTTTGAAACTTTTCAGACAACCGAACTAGAGATTCATGGGATATAAAAAGAGGTTTTAAATCTTTATAGACTATGAGTTTCCACGAATCATCGGAAATTGATAGAGCTCCCTCTTCTTTATAAAAAATGCCTGCATGTGAGGTTAAGGGCTGAGAGATATTTAAATGGGCAAGGGTTCCTGATGTTGCCCTGCAACAAAAGGAAGTTTTTTGTTGAGTAACTTAGTTCTGATGTAGTCTCTGATAAAGGTGTACAATTTGTATATAATTATGCATAATAGGACCTTAATAATAGAGCAAATTATATAATTATAAATGTAGTTAGGATCACTAAAAACTTGAGTAAAGGATAGGGTGGAGTTTTGGGCTGTTGTATAACGACAGACCCTGTGAATAGAGAAAAAAAAAATGACTTAAATAATTAATCATAGAATAAACCTATCTAACTTATTGTAATTTATAAATCAAATTTTTGTTATAAGGTCTAAGGCGATTTGCGTGAACTAACTGGTTCTTGCCGGCTTTTCTTATTATATAATTTTCATTGAATCCGACACGAACTACTTCGAATGGACCGTCCCATTTGGCGTCTAGGTTATTAGGTGTAGGTACTCGCAACATCACTTTATCACCTAAGGAAAAATCGGCTATATTTTTAATCTGAGCGTCATAACGTTCTTTTGCCTTTTCTTTAGTGACTTCGATGTTTCGTAGAGCGGCGTCTCTAGCTATCCTAAGACGTTCGTTTAAGTCTTTTAAATAGTCGGAAGCTGTATATTCCGGAATCGGCTTAAGTGCATAGAAAGGACGTGGTTTGTAACCGAAAAGTAACTCGTGAGGTGTAAACCCAGTTGAACTATTGACGGATGTATTGTGACACATAATAGCAAATGGAATTATTTTGTCCCAATTCTTCTGGCGACGGCTATTGTACATTCGTATATGATCACGGAGTGTAGCATGAAAACGTTCGAGTGCACCATTCGTTTGAGGGTGATATGCAGTGTTGAAAGTTTGTGAAGAACCTAGGAATTTCATGAGCTGTTTCATAACACTGTTCATGAATTCTTTGCCTTGATCAGAGTGGAAACGTTTGGGAACACCGAAGTGTTGACAGAATTTGATCAAGCTTGATGCTATTGTAACTGCTTCTTTGTCAGGAATAGGGTATGCCTGAACGTACCTTGTTAGTTCATCTTGTAAAGTTAGGACATACTTGTTGTTGTTTTCACTGATTTCAGAGTAGGAAACGAGATCTATGGAAACGCGTTCGAAAGGCTCAGTGGATTGTGACGTGATAACCATAGGGGCCTGAAAGGATTTCCTTTGGATCTTATTTCTCTGACAGGTAACGCATGATTCAACGTAGTTTTTTATATCGTTTGTCATACCTTTCCAGAAATACTCCTCTCTTATTTTCCTTATGGTTTCTGCAATACCACGATGACCTGAGACAGGTTCGTCATGAAATGTTTTCAAAATTTCGGGGATTTCTTCTAGATTCGGATATTTAACTCTATTTTCACAAATAGTTATCTCGCAGTCATATAATTCAGCGAGATATGAAGAGATTTTTTATTGTTCGTTTCCTTGAAGTTTACAAGTTTGATCGTATTTGAGATCTGGCACATACAATTGATTTATCTCATTTCGCTGGAGGCAAGACAACAGGGATTTGAAATAGCTTTCTGAGTCCCAAGGATCGAAATGTGTTGGTCTAGTACAACAAAAGAATAGATTTTGATTATTATTAGATATAAGACGATCTACATCGTAGAGAGATTTAGGTTTGTCTAAATAGGGATCAGTTTGTGAACATGATTCTAAAGCCTCATAAAAAAGGTTATTATTATTTGAGTATTGACTTGAGGTTGGAATGAATATTTGTTTGTGTCTGGTATCTAGAAGTCTATCTGGTATTACTCTGACTTTTAGAGGATTGATAGAACGCTCTTGTGAAAGATAGTGTTCATAATTTAGTTGTAAATAATTAGAATCAGAGGAATCTTCGCAGGTTAAATCTATGATATTAGAATTAAAAATAGGAGGACGAGACAAAGCATCAGCATTTGTGTTTATTTTTCCTGCTTTGTATATTATTTCATAATCGTACTCTTCGAGTTTTAATCTCCATCGAACGAGTCTACTACCGGGGTCTTTGATGGAGAATAGCCAGGTTAGAGGTTTATGATCAGTGACGATTTTAAATTTTCTTCCAAATAGATATGGGCGGAAATGTTTGACTGCCCAAACGATTGCTAACAATTCGCGTTCGATTGTGGAATAGTTCGTTTCAGCTTTATTCAGGGTTCTGGAGGCGTACGCGATAGGCAGGTCTTTACCAATTTCTCCTTGTGATAGAATTGCTCCAATAGCATGAATAGATGCGTCAGTCGTTAAAACAAATTCTTTGTTGAAATCGGGGTACTGTAGAATCGGGGTTGTGGTTAAAATATTTTTACATGTATCGAAGGCCTTTTGCTGTTCCGTACCCCAAATGAAAGGAACATCTTTCTTCAAAAGGCTTGTTAGCGGTTTTGTTATTTTACTAAAATTTGCAATGAAACTACGGTAATATCCTGCTAAACCTAAGAATGATTTTATATCCTTGCAGGATTTGGGTATTGGAAACTCTCTGACCGCTTGTACTTTTTCCGGATTGGGTTTAACGCCTTCATTGGAGATGATGTGCCCCAAGTATGCTACTTCCTTTCTCAGGAATTCACATTTGTCGGGTTGGACCTTTAAACCGTGTTCTTTTAGACGATTGAATACCTCCGTTAATTTTTGTTCATGTTCTTGGAGGCTGGATGCAAATACTACGATATCGTCGAGGTAGACGAAACAGCGTTCGCCTTGTAATCCATAAAGGACGCTATCCATTGCGCGTTGGAAGGTAGCGGGTGCATTTTTGAGACCGAAAGGCATTCTTAAAAATTCGTAATGACCATAAGGAGTACTAAAAGCGGTTTTTGGAATATCTTTTGGATCCAGTTCGATTTGATGAAAGCCAGACGCAAGATCTAAAGTATTAAAGTAAATGGAATGACCTAATTTGTCAAGAATATCTGTGATGTTGGGTAAGGGGTAACTATCTCCGATAGTGATATCGTTAAGTTTGCGATAGTCTATTACCACTCTCCATTTCTGTTTGCCCGAAGCGTCCAACTTCTTAGGTACTACCCATATAGGACTGCTCCATGGTGAAGTACTAGGCCTAACGATGTTTTGTTTAAGCATTTTGTCGATTTGTGATTTTACCTCTTGTTGATGGATATAAGGGAACCTATAGGTTTTAGTATTGATCGGTGTATCTGATGTTGTCGGAATGGTATGTTTGGTGTGATTGGTAAATGTAAGAGGATCGCCTTCAACATAGAAAATGTCGGAGAATTCGTAAATTAATTTATCGAGGGATTCACGCTCTTCCTTATTTAGATGGTCGCGTCTAACGAGTTGACTTATGTCGTCTACTGAATGTAATTTATTATTAGATGTATTTACGGAATTAATAGGGAAACTGTCCGTCTCTAATGTTTCATCGAATGAGTTCACTTGGACTATAGGCATAGGGATGTGTTTGTCTTGATTGCTGGAATTTACACAAGTCACTAGAAATCGGTTATTCGTGATATTTACAAGGGCGTTGGGAATAGTGATATCTCCATGAAGTACCTGTTTATCGACGATCGCTGTACCATTTGCAATATCATTTGTATAACAACATATTACAGTTTCTGACCGTTGATTCACTAGTTGGTTGTTGTGATGTGAATCATAGGAGTCTTCATTTAAATAGAATAGTTTATAGGTCCGATCACGGACGCGCATGGTTTTGGACTGAACGTAAATGTTAACATTGAATTTTGACATAAAATCGTTACCTAGTATGCCATCTGATGTAATATTGAGGTTAGCTATGTGAAAACTGTGTTTGGGTAATTGATCGAGGCTTAATTCCGAGGTACCGTAGGTCTTAATTGTTGAGTTAGAGTTGGATACACCTACGATAGACGCTTTGTTAGAAGAATTAATGTGATTATTTCCGATTTTGTCTTTTCGAATGACTGAGATAGCTGCGCCTGTGTCTACCAATAATGTTATTGGTTGACCGTCAATGTGGAATTTACAGTGCAGAAGGTTGTCGTGAGGTACGTTTAGCGAGGAAATGTTATATGATTTGATATCAGAGTTTTTGGTTTTGACCGATTTTTTATGCTTTGATTTAGTTTTGGAACTTGTATTTATTTGATTTTTAGATTTAGTACGTTGCGTTGAAGTAGTAAGACTTTGTAAAATTGGAATTGAATTTGTAGATTCAGGATTTGGAGTTGAATTTGTAGGGTTAGAAGTTGGGATTGAATTTGTAGAAGTAGCATGATATGGTAGATCAGTTTGAGTGCAAACGTCACGATATTGTCTACGATAGACGGAGTGAATTTGTGTCGAAGCGTCGCACTTAATTTGAGAGGCAGAAACAATAGCCGTTTGTCCCCGATGGACTGGATTTAACGAGCTATCACTTATACCCCTGGAAGTTGGAATTTTGCGTGATAAATTTGTTATTGGAGCTGCACATGGTCTAAATTGATCTGTGGGTCTTGAATTTGGGTTTCTGAGCAAAGGTCTAAAGCGGTTTCCGAGGAGTTGCTCATCTCTCCGGCCGCTTGTGAGTTTAAATTGTGAACACCAGCCGGGTTAGGAACATTCTGTTTAGAATAAACCGGACGTTGGTTGTGATTATTAGATCCAGTCTTCATTTGATTGTTATAAGCCCTTTTTCTACATTCAGCAATGTCATGTCCTGGGTTTTTACAATATCTACAAAATTTCTTCGGAGTTGAGTTCGGAATATTGGACTGTTGATAATTAGAATTTTTGGGTATGGGATTTCGCGGCTGTGATGCGTTTCTATGCAATTGTTGTCTAGCAGCATTCATGTTTCGAATTTTTTCCTCCTGAATCGCGAAGTTACCTGCGTCGCGTAAATGTTTAAACGAATGGACCCTTAACATAATTCCTATGTCTGAGCTGAGCCCATTAACAAATACGTTTAGGGCGGCTTCTTCCGTATTTGCCTTACGACCTTCTAGGGTTATATCTTGCACTTCGGTTGATAACTTTTCTATTATTTTGCTGCGTAGCAAATCTACCCTGAGATAGTAATCGGTTATGCTTTCGTTAGACTTCTGGAACATGGATTGTAGTTCCAGGGATAAATGCGCTAGAGTCTTTGTTTGTGAAAATTTTTGGATGAGATATGTTTTAAGATCGGCCCATAACGGGAAGTCCTTGGCATGTAAATCTGATGCTCCAGGACCTAGAATTCTGTTTAGTGTGAATGTTAACAATATGCCTTGTTGTTGCACTGATGCAATTTGAAACACGGAGTCGCATGATCTAACAAATCGATAAACTTGTGTTGGTTGAGCCGTATCAAAAACCGGAATGAACTTGATTAGCGTATCTATGCTTACTGCTAAGTTATCCGAAACAGGCGTGAATTTGGTGTCTGTGTTAGACATTGTGATTGATTTAGCACTTAGTAAAGAATTAGAAATATCAAAGTAGAAGATTCGGTTATGTCAGGAGATTTTGATTTAGGATTTAGAAGAGATTTGGTAACAAGGAATTGAATAAGGAATTAGAGGGAATCAGAGCATAACAATTTGAGCCACTTACCACAGTAACACGATCAAGCGGATAGACATCTTCAGGTTCGGCAGGGAAGATCAAAACCCTTCAGGTACCGCACTGTTGTCGCTGCTTTACAACCTAACAGGTACGTTATCCCTGTCTGACTGCCCTAGGCTATCCTACCGGCTGCGCCAAAATTGTTACGTGATGTAACTCAAAAATGTTTTTAAAAATAAACTTTTATTTAATCGTCACAATTTTGATAATTAATACTAAGATCTAGGAACTAGGCGAAATAGAATAAGAGAGTTTGAACAACGATGATGTCGGAAATAGAACTGATCTTTCAATGAAAGGAACTGAGCTTATATACTAAGAATCCAATGGGATAAGTAAACATAACTAATGGTGATTAGTTAGTGAAAAAGATAACTAATATGGACCAATAACAAAGTCCTTAACTAATTAATGAATGACATTACTAGTATCTTATTTACAATACAAGTATGTAATGGTTTGTTTACAATACAATTAGGATACTTGATAAAGAATGTAGAGACTCGACACATATGTATAACGATAGAGGGCTAATATGTAACACATCTACCAACAATCAATATCTAAACAAACACATCAATTTTAGAATGTACCTACATGTTTTTTTTTTAATTTCCTATCACAAACCTATATTATCGTAGTTTCGTTAATTGCTTAAATCAAACCAATAAAGTTTAAGCGACGACCGGCACGTGCTTCATGCATATCCGTTAACATTCAGATTAGAGGAAATAACTGTACCCATTGGTAAACTTGAAAAAAACATGTTCAAAACATTTGTATATAGGTGTGTCAATTAATTTATTACTATATTTAATTTACTAAGAGTTCGTCCATTTGGAAAAAATGAGTTAGAAAAACTGTAACACTTTGTAGTTAACCTTTCGAAATTTGTGAATATTAACCACCCCTATTTCTATTTCGGTACTTGTGACTCAGAGCAGCAGTGGTGGCCCAGTAGTGGCGGCCCCGACTTACGAACAGTAAGTCGTGGGTTCGAACCCAGGCAGGCGCATTACTTTGTGTAATTTATTTCATCACCACTGCTCTCAAAACGGTGGAGGAAAACATCGTGAGGAAACCGGCTTGTCCTAGATCCAAAAAATTTGAAGACATGTGATATCTACCAATCCGCACTGGGCCCGCGTGGTGGATTATAGCTCATTCCCTCTCATAGAGAGGAGGCCTGTTTCCCAGCAGTGGGAACATTAATTGGCTGATGATGATGATGATGATGATGATGACTTGTGTCAATTTAAATGTAGTTGAGTTAGTCACGATAACAAACGACTTACAAGCCAATAATTATTATCAGCATTACCTGTAATAATGGTCATAATTAGCGGTATCTCCTTTGTAATTTTCAGATTTGACCAACAAATAAACATGCGCAAGATAATAACGTTGTCCAACTAAAGGATGCCACACACGACTGGGTCGAGTCAACTCGGGCCGAATAGTTATAGTTATGGCAAACGTGGCCTTAGGGTATGAATGAGACAAGCTGATGGCTGGATGACCCATAACACGTTACTGGTAGCAAGTTTGATGCGCCTCTTTCTCTCAGTTCAAAAACAAGCGAGGGTGGTTCAAAAAGTGCTTCAGCAATGATTTTAGCTTTATTTGGAAAATATTAGCTAGTAAGCGAGAAAAAAATTTATGTGTCACGGATTAAGTTGGGCCGTGCGTGCTTGGCATGCTGTTAATAGTAATTATAAGCTGCGGAGCGATAATGTACGATAAGACTGGTAGATTGGCAGATATCTTGTGTGGTTAATGTGAAACCAATTAGTTTCCTACAGTTAATTACTGTAATATTAATATTGGTTTAAGTATACAGCAGCTCAACTTGTATTCACATACAATTTTTTTATTTCAACTGCTTTTATTATTCCTGTTTGTTTTATCAAAATAGTATTTAAAAATGAGAAACCGTTTTTTTCGTCAATGCTAAGAACTAAAGTGGAAAACGCCAACATTTTTTTTGCAATTGGCAGATCATTTTCAGGTTGCATGTTGAACAAAATATGATTCGAAAATATGATTGACGACCGTAACAAATATGGGTTTACAGAGCTATACCTAATCATTAACATCATCAATACAACCCTCTACATACGTGTTGCGGTCGGTAATCATATTTAGTTCCATATACAACCTGGCACTGACCTGCAAATTCCAAAAAAACGTGAGATTTCGCGGGCTTCCCCAGCGCTTCCACCTTTACCTATTTTATTTTCTCATACATCTGAAGCTCGTCTTATTAATACTTTAAGTGTATAGCATTAAAAACGGCAACGTTGGCTACGAGCATGGCGCCTATCGCCTCTACACCGAGTGCGTCTAATGCAATTCGATGCGGGACTTTAGTATCGAATATTATCCAATATTATAAAACACACCTTAGACTTAAGCAGATATAATAACCGTTACGTATTTTAGGATAACGTTAGTGTACAATAAACTTTACTTTTACCTTAAATAATATAAACTGATACTTACTGCTAGACATTTTCATATGTGATTAAGTAAACAGGAAAACCTTATGCTGGATAACAAGTACATAAGAGGGGGGATTTGTTATTACAATTTGCTGGAGAACAAGTATTACAAAACGGATTTGGCTGTGGGTTTCCACTAATTACATAAACGTTGCTTTTAACCTTGTGTGAAACTGAAAACTTCGCTATTCTAGATAATATTTATTGCGGGTTCTCTAGCCAGAATCTTCGGTAAACTAACAGCATTCTCCTGCTCTTATCCTGATTTAATTGTTGTAATAATATAATAATAATAAAATTTTACTAAAATATAAAAGGTAAACGTTTACAGTTTTTCTTAAATCTATGTCAAGTTCACCCATGCTAGGTAATCCTGTGTTTCAGGCGCTTTGAGGTAACATTAATTGATTAAATAATCATAAATCATATTAATATTATTGGTACCAATGTAAAAAGGTATATAAAACTAGTTTTGGAAGCAGAACGTCTTCTCCTTCTATACATCTCTATTACTCGTCATGTCATCAGACACCTCCTTTTGTGCCATATCATCCTTCACACAGTCCATCCATCGTTTCTTTGGTCTTCCTCTACTCCAATACCCATCCACATTAATATTCAAACTTTCCTCACGACATTTTCCTCATTCCCCATTCCATTCAATATTCAGTAAACTACACACATCAAAAATGTCTAGGGATCAAGCATTTTTATGCGGATTTCTTGAGATTGAGATGTGGCTTTGTAATAAATTTATGATTTTATAAATTTATATGGATCCTTTTTGGTGCATTTCATAATTTGAATCAGGAACTCTCAATCAAATTCGAGTAAAAGATGAAAATAAGCTGTCAATATTTTCCCTATAAAAACATACAACGCATTGAAGACATTATTAGTGCTACTGTTTCCCTACTACTGATTAAAACCAACGTTATTATGGAGCGGCGACGTCATTTAAGCAGGGAAGAAATGCTCAGAGCCGTGGGAATGATAGAAGCTGGTTCCCGGCAACGTACTGTAGCTTTAGCTCTGAATACAAGTCAGAGTGTTATCAGTCGACTTTGGACACGTTACCGAAGCACTGGTACCGTGGCTGAGCGCCATGGAGGACGGTATCGCTGCACCACACGGAGACAAGACCGATACATTCAAATCTTAACTCGAAGAGCTCCAACAATAACCGCCATGATGTTAGCCGTGAGGCTTCATCACTCTTCAGGGAACTTAATTAGCGACCAAACAGTCAGAAACCGCTTGCATGAAGTGAACCTTCATTCCCGAAGACCGCTACGGGTACCACCTATAGCAATGCACAATCGTAGGATTCGATATCAATGGGCTCTTGAACACAGAAATTGGGCAGAAGAACAATGGCGTTTCGTGTGCTTTTCTGATGAGTCTCGTTTTGGTATGAGACCGGATACAAGACGTATACGACACTGGAGAACCCCTGGACGCCAACAGCGATTAAAATCCTGCCAGGAAGTCCATCCTTATAGTGGTGGAACCATCATGGTATGGGCGGGTATTTGGATCGGCGGAAGAACTGAGTTGATTTGGATCAGAGGCAACCTCAACGCTCAAATTTATGCTGAGACGATTGTATCAGACGTCATCGTTCCTCTACAAGTGCAAATCGGTCCCTTATTTCAGTTAATGCATGATAATGCACGACCGCACACCGCAAGAGTTGTAAGACAGACTCTCGCCGCAGCTAACATCAATGTCCTGCCCTGGCCTGCTCAGTCGCCAGACTTGAACCCGATTGAGCATGCATGGGATATGCTACAGAGAAGAGCTCTGCCGAATATGGAGGGTATCCAGTCGCAAGAAGACCTTTTTTTGTTGTTGCAACGAACATGGGCGGCCATTCCACAGCGTGATTTGGATGAACTCATTTTGAGTATGCCAAACCGATGTTCTTGTGTTGTTAGTGTTCGCGGTAGAAACACGGATTATTAATTGTTTAAGTTACCCAATAAAATTTTAAAGAAAACTGTTATTTCAGTCTTTTTTTCGAACTTTAATGTTAGTGGTTCAAATGTCAAAAATCCCTTTATTAGGAAAATGGCAAATTTCTTTATTAATGCAAAGGTGACTTGGTTTATCGTTACTGTGACAAACGAAAACACTTTATTTGATGAATCCTTAAAGAAAATTTTAATTAATATCAATCAGGAGAAAAGTTATTGCAAAAATATATGTTGATCCCTAGATACTTTTGATGTGTGTATATTAACCTTAATTTACGCAAATATATTTGAAAAACGTTTTGTGTAACTCTCAGTACAGACAGAGCCAAAATTGTTATACAAAAAGGTATCAATTGTATGAATGAAATCGTAATTTACACATTGAGGTCATTCAAAATATGTATATTTAACAACATGCTGTCATGTGATTGATGTATTTATTTGAAGGTCTCGTTGTTTGCCAGACACCTCATAACGCGGACATGAATAAAAACAATGCACTTTGTGTATAACTTGCATTACAAAGTATAATAACTTTTGTTTACGACTGTACTGTATTTTTGGTATGATTTATTTACGATTTTAGTTTCATGAGTTATAAGTACCATTAAAATCAAAATAATAAAATTCACCCTGTATGTAATTTCATACACAAAATTCGTTACGCAAGAAAGGCAGTTCTAGATGGTTACGTCGTATAAAACTTTATATATTTATGCATACCTATTTGATTTATGTCAAAGAATTCATTCGTCATATAAAGTTCTGAAAATATCGCTTCTTTTCGCATAGGAATTGAGACATCACTGAGGTATTATTAATTCTAAATATTCTATTTTGTGGTATCCTCGTGTTATGTTCAACTCTATTTCAGATATTTAGGAATTTGTTATCTTAATATCGCATCTATTGATTGATTTGATTGTTAAAATATTTTTATTTCTTTCGTATGTAACGTAAACTTTGTCGTATAAAAGTCGGATTACAATCAAATTCTGAGCATCAATAAAAATTTGATCTTCGATATAATTTCAGAGGTAATATGTTATATTTAAATCTCTCTTATCTTAGTTAGGCACTTATATCGATATACGTATTAAATCACTCATGAATTTAAAACATTTTATTGTCATTTCGAAGTGAAAACAATATAAATGTATTTTATGCCACGCTTGATTTATATTTTATAGGTGAGATGTGATTTATTGTCGGTCGATTTAATATAATCTTGAATCAAGTCTTGCGCCCGCGCCGCTGTACGCTCCCCTCCCGCCCTTCCTCCGGTGTCCGCCAGTACCGTCTGTCATTATGAGTGTCGTCCTTCCTATCAGGCTTTATTGAAATACCCTTTACATTCGTTCTTGAAAGTTATAGAGTATATAAGAGTCCTACACTAGCACTTATTAGGAGGTGTAGATAACAGATTGCAACTTATCGTCAATACAACCACAGTGATTCTTTGGTTAAAACGAAATACTTACATTCTTGGTGGCATAAAACGGCATTTATTATGTTAGTGCAATAAAAGTAACATTAAATAAGTTACGTGAAATTCAAGAAACACGACTTATTTATAATGTGGCAGTTTACAACGTCGTAATGTGATGTAATTACTAAGTTATGAGTAGGAGTACCTACTTATGACAAATTATGCATTAAATGTTGTAATTTCTTTTGTGTAGTGCTTTGTAGTTATTAAAAGCAAATATATTTTATACTCGACCACACGATATACAACTATCAGTCAGAAAAAGTTAAGCAATTTTGGTTTAGTGCTACCTAAAATATAGTAACAAACTAAAAAAGTACTCGTTGATACCATACTATGTATTAGGAAAATAAAAATAGATTGACTATAATATTTGTTTAGTAATCAATAAAAAAATATTGAGAATACACATCAAACCTCTAGTTTCTACCTACTCATACAATAAGATAGATTCATGATAAATTCTATAACGGGGTATTTGTATTTACATTTACTATTTCCAACCAACCCGTGCCACACGACTTAAATCCAAATAACACAAGATCTACGAATATTCTCGTGTCATAAAACTAGAAGGCTTCACTGTTGTTCACGTATATAACATCACGTTAAAGAGATTACTTGTATTAAAGTAGTGACGCCGACATTCCACTCTCCTAATCCTCGGCGGTGGCACAGCTGGCGTTTCAATTATTTGACGTATATGCGAATAAGTCGTTATCAGATGTAATAAAATGCAAGCATGTCCGGGCGGAGCGGCTAGCCCGATGCCTCGATACCGCGGGACGCTGGGTGGCCGCTACTTGTCTTACGATAAACTTATCTTTACAATCGATCCCTTCGATAAAAATAAAAACATTTGGATGTCGAATGCTTGACGCGCTGCGTAGCCATAAGGTTTCGAGTTTTATCGGAGTAGCTATCCACATTTGCATCTCTATAGGACCCAATACATTTTGTTACCATATTATTAGCATTCCAGCGCCACTTGTGTATTCAGGTAATATAAAAATACACCAAACCACGGAGAGGTGTGATATGTGGAGTTTACACCTTTGTTGTTAGAAATAAGTACGATAAACTAAATTGAACTTTGTATACTACTAAGTCATAAGTGTAACTGACTGGACCTATCAACAAGACAGAATATTTGCATAATAATTCGCAACGCGGTCAATCTTACACAAAGGTTCATATAGGATTCGAAAATAAGTTTCCGTTCTAAATTATTTACAATCGTAGCATACACGCAGCGAAAACGTAGCATCCGTCGAATTTTGCTAAAAGTCACCTTTCAAGAGTAATTGACAAGATACGGGCATTGTGAACTATCATAACATCTCGAAAGCTTTCCATGACATCTACAATACAATATAACATCTTGGAGATTGAAAATCAAGCTTAGAGTTCATTGTCCCTAATCTCAGTAAGCACTCGATGTCATGGAGCCGATGTAAAATGTCGTGATTCAGTCGTAAACACACAGGTATAATGGTGTATTGTATGAATGGACACTAATGCGCGCTGTAGCGGACGATATGTCCCACATGTTAGCCCAAGTGAGTGCTACGGGTCAATGGTTGGCCGCCGCACGCGCATCGCAAATGTCAAGGCCTTGATTGTCGCGAGAAATCAGTTACGCGTCAAGCGTGTTAGGTCGCAACTTGAATTCCACCGCAGTACTTATTACCTTATACATACATACAGCGCGGCAAAAATAACTGCCGCCGCGCGCCGTCTACCGAACACACTCGTTATGAAATCTAAGCAAGTCGTAGTTTGTCAAAAAACGACTACATCGTGTGTGGGAAACTATAAATTACTTATAGTAAAAATAATTGAAAAGTTGTGTACGTAATTAAGTAACAACGAAACCAAACTAATTATAAGATAACGCGCAACTCGTAGTGACTATAGTTTGTGTATTTAATCCAGAGCAACGAACAAGCTTTTAATGCATGCACTGCTATACGCGCCCGTTTAAGTCTTTCATTTCCACCGGCAACTGGAACAAATGGGAGTACATTTAATATTTAACTCGCATAGAATTTTTATGAGATTTTATCTAAGCCTTAAAACGGCTGTTGTTGGTATAAGAAAATTAAATGTCAATAGCGAATAGCCGAAGCAGAAAGGTTATTCACAGACACGTAGTTGTTCGCAATTTGCGCAGCCTCGCGCGTCGCTCGTAGCAGAGTTACTCAATGGGCGCGACCAGAATGAATGAAGCAATCTTAACAGCACTAAACGTAATTTATACCGTTTCTCTTCCATAAACGACGTGGCTTTAGAAGCACTCGTTAAGAGGCAGGCGTAGCTTCTGTTCGACAATTAGGCAAGGCCCGCACAAAGCACAAAAAGGCACGTTCTTATCGGCGCTCGGTAGTCAACAATCGCGGCACAATCTCACGAAAACGCCATTATGAGCTGCACCTGTCATAAACGTAGGTTCAACGGCCTGCGCGACTTTCAATTAGTCACAAAATAGAACATTTTAACAAACGTTAGATAAGTAAACAAACGTGGTCCCCGGGCTATTTGGTTATGGCGGGATCTCATCAATAATGCTTCGGAGGCGATAATATCGCGGACGCGTGTCTTGCGTAGAGGAACCTCCAACACCGTTATTAACCTCGCGATAGTCATCGCAACCGAGAGATCATTTAGTGATACGCTTTATATTAAATTACTCGGTCGTGCGTTGATAAAATATTCCCGGTATTCTATTACCAAAAACGAGATAACCGCGCCCGGTATCAACAGGCGCATACCTTCCATTATTTGGAAAATCTGTACACAGAAACAAGATGCCAAAAACGTTTAAAACAATTTATACGAATGTCAGTAAGTGTTTACGATGAGAATGTTTATGTTAATGGATGCATTAAGACGTACGCCATGCGTCAAGTTGCGTGTCGATATGAGATCGAGCGTGGCGTGGCGTGTCGCGTGGTGCTGCGCCTGCGCCGCCACCGGTGCCTCCACCACTTGTGCCAGTTAATCCTCCTCACTATGTTCACTTTTTACCAGAGACGTGTTTACGCGCCGTCACCTGTTAGTTACCGTCACACTCAGTTTTCGCACCTACGTCTATAAATATATCTTCATCACATCCCGATTGGATGCGGAGTGACAACTGATATTTATTGACTGTCCAAATAATTTATTCGAAATAATTTATCACATTATCGTTTTAATGTGTACAGCGTATCGTAAATTCTAACCATATCGATAACTAGTTTGTTTAGCTTTAAATCAAACGCTCGAAACAAAACAAATGGCTTATCAAGAGTGTTCCATCATTCGTCAAGGACCTGGCAAGCTATTTGCCTATTTGCTTAAATTTTTGACAGTTAAGTCCATAAACACGATCATGTTTTTATAAATTCGTCTCTACATTTAAAGACTTTGTGTTTACTTTCCAATATAAAGTCAGTCAGTAAAAAATGGCATGACATTTGTACGAAAAGTGTATTTGCGTAATAGACGCGTGGCAGTCGAACGAGTACCCTGTTAGTACCTCAGTAATTTCTCGTTTCATTTCACATACCGACGATGTTTGTTATACTAACTGGGTTTATTTTTCACGCAAATGAACTGTTTATCGGCTAATACGAGCATTAAAGCCGCAGAATGCGGTCTGGGCCGGCTGCCGGCAACCAGCTCACGCCATTTAGTAATTTAGCAGTGTAATGAGCATCTTTCACTGCAGCCCTGGTGCAAAGCTCGGAAAATCATCATTGAAATCTCGGACGACCTTCCAATGACACGACACCTTAATGTAAACACTCCACCCGCTCCCAGAACTAGTTAAAAACTCTATTAATTTATTATTTACGCTGACACTAACTGAGATACATTGTGAATGTTACACAGTACGTACACCATGAATAATGGACACCTATACAAAGTCAATTTGTAGCGGCATCTTCAATATATGTAGATCAACCATTAAATCAAATACAGTTAACTGACATTTATTGCTTTTGCGCATTAAAATTCATGTAATCACTATCGAGACATAAAAATTAAACGGGATTAAAATTACTTCCATTAAGGTCTCATTAATTTCCTAATCAACGCTGTGGGGCATGCACCTCTGAGACTTGGAAAGTGGAGCTAGGTGTCGAACATCAGATACGTGCATGATTTACCGGGAGCCGCCGGATAAAGAAGGCACAGGAACGAACGGCTCCACAAAAGCCTCGTCGACCATAATTTACTTCTCCCCACAATACTTCTAATTAAGATCATTCGTGAGTCCAATGAAGCCAAGGACTATGTACTCACTGCACAAACTGGAAGTTATAAATAACTCAAATCGTAACTCACGCCTGTTCCGAGACACTCTAAATGAAGAAAAAGCTTGTAGAAGCTTTTAAAATTTGGACTCTGTTCTTGTTATGCTAAGAGTCAAAATACGAGCTCTGTAAAAGCTCATATGAGTCGAATATCGAAATGCGAGTTGAGTTCACGCCAGGGTATTGTTACACAAACTAAATAAACTAAAACACACGGCACTTATTTGTTCCTCGGGGGTAGGCAGACTCAACTAAATCTTCTAGTAAAAGGCATTCACAACGTTAACTTATTATCTGGCTTTGTTTAACAGCGTCTCTTTGACGAGACGAGTGACCTTCAAAAGATAATCATTCACAATTGTTTATTATATTAAGTATTCCTAAATAAACAACAATTTTTCATAACAGATTTTTAGATATTTCATTTTTACTCTTATGTTGATTGATCTTATTCGATATTAGAAACAGTCTTAAATATTGAATGTATCACTAAACCGAAATATTATGAAACGTCTACACTTTAACTATTGTATAGTAGAAAGAGGCTTATTCCACAAATCCCCCCCTTAGAGAATCCCCCTCAGGGGGGAAAACTGGACTGGTAAAAATAATCCAGAAAGTCCCCTTTTCATTTTGAGTTATTCCACTATGAATGTACTTTACGACATAAATATCCGGCAAAACGTTCCAAAGATATTAAGTTACATCACTGATTTACATCACATTCATGTAAAGTTAAACCATAGTCTTAGTTGACAATATTACCGTTCAAAGAAAAATTACTGCAAATTGCTGAAGACAAGTTAATCTGTGAGTGATATAAGTTTATTCCGCGTCCGGCGATACCGCATGGACTTAGATTGTATAACGGTGCAGCAAATGGCGACAGGTTGCTGGTTCATTGCCGACAAGCACCACAATAATGCATTTTCTGATAGCACCTGCGAGAAATTATAATGGCACACTTTACTGTTCCGGTATGCTCAGATTGCTGCAAGAATTTTCACATCGTTTATTTTTTGATAGGTTCAAACTCAACATCATCAAGTAATCTACTGTTTTTCTGAAAAACTTTTAGAGCTGCAAATCGCTCATCAAAATAAAAATGTTTTGTTTCTTTTCTTTTTCGTCATCATCGTCAGCTGCACCGCTGCTAACCGGATGCAGCCGAATACCAGTATTTTACGTGGAGCGACTGCCTATCTGACCTCTATAACCTAGTGACTGGATTTTGGATAATACGTAACCCATTGGTAAGAGTGGTTGTCAGACTTTTGTCTGACTACTCCGCAAAATCGATCATCGATAGTTAAGTAAACATGGTGTGGAGAAATAAAATCTCGTAAGGTCTTATGTCGATGGAAATATAAGAAGAGGTTTTACCACCTAATAATCTCCAAATCAAGAAATATTAAGTAATCCCGCTACTGATTAGGTTGCCAATGAAATATATAATGTTCTGGTACTGTTTTCTAGAACACACTAAAGAACTATGTTATTGGAATACCATTTACGGTAAACGATTTTCCCTTCGTTCAATTTATGGAAAGGCAACACAAACACTTGCATATTTTCCGAATAATATTGCTTTTAAGAAGGTATTTAGTTCAATGTGTAAGCAATTAACAGTACTATCTAGCCTGATTACTAAACTTGCCTGCTCGCTAAACACTTGTCATGTAAACCTTGCAATGTTCACAGGCTACTGTAGCCGCGCGAGTCTTAAAGTTTTCCAACCCTGTATTGCAATTCATTGCGTTTTTACTTCAGAACATTACCAACATGACAGGTAAAGAAACGCGATGTATAACGAAATGGTTTTAAAACTCTTACTGCTTTAACAACCGTGGTGGACTTTATGGAGCAAACATAAGGTGGCTTTATTATGACTAGAGTTACCATTCTGGTGTACGCTGTCACTCCTTAGCGGGCACTTGTTGTAATGATGTCATTTGAATGAGGGTAGTTGTAAATTAGATTTGAATGCGCTGGTATGCAACAGAATAACAAAAATAACCGTGTAACTCGAGGCGAGGTTTATTTTGTATCTCCTTAAATGCTAAAATAATTACATCTCTGAAATGCAGAACCTTTAACGTAAACTATTAGGTGCTATTTGTTGGAATCAGCTTTATCTGACTTATTTGAGACAAAAACATTAATTGAGAACCAATCGCACGATTAGTCTGGCGCCGGTCAGTGTAATTGACCTATTGTCGAAGGTACTCGAACTTGCACAACCTGGGATACGTAGCGGCGCAGTGAGAGGGAATTGGGATAGAGGAAACACATCCGCCGATTAGATTAGTTAAGGAGGGAATACATCTTAGTCTTTAGATTTGATTCCTCCGATTTTTCATACTTAAACATTTCTGCAAAACAATCATTCATGTTGAAGGACAATAATTATATTCTTGTTTCCTTCCTTTCCCAACAAAGTAAAAGCCAACCCATTTTAATATCCAAACGAAATCATTCTGCCATATTTTAATGAGCAACAATGACAGAATAAATAAACTAGTTGCAGCAGGACGTGCGCCTTCGTCTCTTCGACTGTCAACAGAATCAATAGAGTACAATAAAATTGCTCCTTTCAATGCAACGTAGTTAGGTCTAAATGAGGTTTGAGTAATGCTGCGGGTACACGCAGGGCTCGCGTGGCAGCACGCATTACGTTCCCCCGCGCCAAGCACTAAGCTTCCACTGATTTGACTGCAATCATGTACATAAACTACTGCCTGCTCTAACAAAGATAACATTTCCGTAACACAATACTAGATATAAAGTTTTCGCCTGTCATTATCGCTGTTGCCGTTTACTTGTTATTTATTTATTAACCCTACCTGTGTTTGGCTGTAAATCATATTGTGTTGTCAGTGTCTTGCCAGTAAATGGTGTTTTTAAGTGTTCTGCAGGTACCTATTTGTATACTGGCGCTAGTAGTTTGTATCTGGTGGACCCGGGAAATCAGGTCATAAATAAATCAATTGACAAATGATACAGACTCTACATAATTATCACATACTATTTTCTCATTAAAATGATTACAAGTGTCTATCAAAAAATTATAAACAGTCAATAAGGCTGCAAGACGAGACACATAAAATCATTTATCGACATCTTGGTTGCATATAAAACTCTAAAGCGGTAGACTAATTATAGACACCGAGATTAAATTTGTAATCATTATTTTTGAAGAATAAATTCTGTAGTCATCCGTTACGACGCCGACAAAGGCCGGTGCAGCGACCGCTACGTCAATTTATAATGCGATTAACAGAAAGAATGGCGATCCGACTGATTGCACGGATCCTTATGCTCTGCTCTTCACCAAAATCCTCGCTCGGCATAATGACGGTCGCTTCCTTAATCGTCAAAGCATAAACCGCTGCGTCTGGACATTATTTATCGATGCTCATTTGTTTCGCCGTATCGATTTCTTGACAGTAGTTCGAAATGTCTCAATTAATATTTAGCCTAAAGATAGAGTGTAATGAGCCGTTTAATCTAGGAGCGCGTAAGCCGAGTGAGCCTGGTGAAGGTTATTAATATGATGAAGTGGTGCCATCCATCGGCGGTGCGCTGCCGGCCGGACCACCGCGGCGCCCGGGCGAGCCGTCGAGCTCGCTGGACCGACCCGAGTATATATCAATAATAACATTAATTGCTCCGCGTCTTTTCATGAGGTTTCACGTGAGAAGGTATTAACGCTTGCTTGTTTGGTTAATCCGAGCGTCGAGAGTCGTCGGTGGGAACTTCCACGATGATCAAGTACTGACGCCCCCCATGAGAGCCAACATTGACGTTTCTTAATCTTATTAATGCGTCAATCGATACCTATAATTAGTTGTCACACTGCCTTGTTCTGATAAAAGCAATGACAGTAAATTAAATATCGTTGTTTTATTTTGTTGTAAGGGAAATATAAATTGTGGTTTTTATTGAAGTGCTGGCCTAATATATTCACTCTTTCCACGCTCTTTCTCTTTCTTATCATCTATCCGAGATGCAGTACGCATGGCCAAAGCTATACATATTCGTGTCGATAGACATAATTCGTATCTCGTGTGAACAGACTTATGTCAATGAAGACGTAATAACCATAAGTAACGAAACATGAGAAAGTAAGCTTATTTGGAGCATTGGAGCCGACAAAATCATATAAGCATTGACAAAATTAGGATCTAATAACATACAGCCAAGTTTCCCTTTACGGCCACGGGACTGAATAAACATACAATAAGTGATAGGAGTCAGAGAGTCAAAAAAGATATTATCGACACGATTTACCGTCGATCGAATACGGTTACGAGCGTTAGCTTTTCTCACTTCTCTAATTTAGACGTTACCAAAGTAGCTCAGCGTTAAATGGAGGATGAGCGGTTACACGGTAAATACGGTCAGTTTATATGGCCTGTAAACAGCGCGACGTGAACTGTACACAAGGTGATTTTTTATTTGTAGAGTTACCAGTTCTGGCTCAAATACCCGTGAGAAGAGCGCGCCTCCCAGCGCGGGGCGGCGCGCGCAGTGCTGGCCGGTGGGACCGCGTGACATCGCGCACCTAATCTTGAATGACACCACGCAGTAATCACACCAATCAGCACATTGCTTATAGATTGACTAATTAAAGCTCCGTGTAAGATAATCCGTATTGTGACTACCTCCGAGACGCTTCGTGACGTACCGCTATCGCTGGCATTAATAGCTAAGTCATACAAATATTGCACCAGACAAGTGGATACGAGTACATTTGGCTTCGACAGATAATAAACATCATATTTAATATTTACACATTTGTACCATTAAGTTTATGACCATAATCTTTGTTTACATAACACGATTGCGAGGTCAAAGGTCATCCAATTACAATACAGGTGTCCATGCTTATCTATGGGGTTTTGACGTCTGCCCAGTCGTTGACACCATCAATTTAAGATTACGTGAAAATCCGACGAGTGAGAAATTTCCTGAGACCGTAAGCGAATGTCATTTGAATATAAATTGTATCGGGAGAGACCGGCGACCGGCGCGGGCGCGTCGAGGGTCCGTGTACCTCTCATTGTGCGTATAACAAGATCAGTATCGACTTAATGACAATATATTGGTAATAAAATTAGATAGTCCATACCGTCATCTGAGCGAACATCACCGGCCGCGCCTCGGACTCTCCGACTCTCATATTTATTGCAAACTAACTAGAAACATTATCGAATGACGGCCGCGATCTGCTCTGAATAACCGGGGACGTCTTGGACATTAACATTTCACCAAATTAAACCTTATTCCTGGAGGCCACGACTCATATTGTTCCTGCATTTGTGTCTAGAAAGCGCGCTTAACTTTACGACGGTGGTTCATAAGAAAGCTAAGTTATGGTATAAATATTATGACACTTTTATCTGTTAGTGAGGTGGAAAAGTAAATACGGTCGGCGTAGGGCGGCGGCGTGACAGCGGCTGTTGGCGAGCATAACGTTGCGGTTATACCGGCGCACGCGCATCCCTGGGAAATACGTCATTTGATTGCGGATACAATAGGAAATACAATAAAACCTCCAAGTAATCTAATGCATTGGATTAGTTTAACAAGAAACGGTTTGATTTACAAAAATCGGCTATTGAATTGGGCCATGTTGCATATTCGCAAAATAACTAACACACTTTTAGCATAAGTAACAGAAAATTATGTAAATAAAACAACAGATAATAATAAATTATAATCTCACAAAATCTTTAAATTGCTTCTGTGCGAACAACTCATTACAGAAACTGTGTCGTTTGGCCGACACATCAAAGAGTTGAGATATGAAAAAAACCCCTGATCATCCTCTTAACACACACGGAAGAATAAAATGAGCACTTTCTTAATGTAGTGACGAAAAAAATATTCCATCTACTTATTCAGTAAATGAGTGAAATGGTAAAAAGGCTTTCAAAGAATAAATATTCATATTATGTATTTTCTGTAGCCGGAGGTATTAAAATAAATCATTTTTGTATTGGCGTTGAAAAAGCTCTTACACGGATAATGCATTAACGTGTTGTATCACGTATGTGTAAGATATGACATTTTAAAGAAGTCATATTGTGTAACGAGCGGACGATCATTATTTAGTCTGTGGCGGGCGCTGCGCGGGCGCAGTGTTTGCACTGTACCGAGCCAGGGTGAGGGCCAACACGCGATCATCTCCGATAGCAATCTATAAGATTAACGGCCTAACTTGTGACACCGCCTTAATTACTCACACAATAATCCTTATCGATCGATTTTATGGTGGATTTGAAATGTCTGACGCTACTCAAATGTGGAACATTCTTATGACATTCTTCCACGACAGACGACGGCAATAAAACATTTTTAATCTCTTTTATTTTTAAGTTCGTCTTGTTGGTAGGCTTGGTACTTCATGTATCAAGTGTTTGGTAACATAAAACACAAGTTTGAGCAATCGAATTGCCCTAAATTAAATAAATTGAACATCTATAAAATCAATTAACAATTCCCGTCGCTGTGTGAAAAGTAGTTTTTCAATTGAAACAATTAAGGTTAGCCGAACAGTCATTGAGGAGAGAACTGCTCACACAACTGATAAAAAAAACAACAAAATAACAACACAGAAATATCGGTCAATGTTTCGTTACTCTGTCGATACATTGATGTGTAAACATTTAATAACAAAAAAGCAATATTTATTAGGCAGTTGTACTGTTCTAACCTATTAGTCTTCAGAGATGCTGCTCTACATGTCTGTAAATCACATAACTGCTACAAGTGTCGTTAACGAACTTCTCGTCTTTATTAAATCAGATCTTTAATTAAAAAAGCTGTAAACGAATGAATACGAATGTAAAGGTATGTCGCGGCATAAATAAGGACGTTGGCACACAGTCGGTGCGGCAGAGAGTGGCGTCTGTAGCGACGAGTCCACGCGAGCATACCGATCTGTTAACGAGACGAACGCGCATTAACCACCCGTCATCTGTTGCTTAACTTAGATTCCACATGGACCCATCAATTTCAGCCGAAGCTTTTCAACCATTTATTCTAATTATGGTGGTCGTATCGTCCGGATCAGCCGACCCATCGAGCGTTATCATTAACATTCATAAAAGCGTCGAATCCGTTTAATTCATCAATTATTGTCCCTGAGAGGTATATAGTTCTCTCGGCTGCCGTTAAAGAAGCAGACATCTCGTAGTCGTATTTAAGGTTTATCTGCTTCATTAATCTGGTAGCGAGCGCGTGCTGATGTAGATTAATGGGGTGGCGCGGGCGCCGGCGATACCATCGTAGGATAGCATTTATTCCGAGACTGATGTGGATCTCTTGCCGAGGTGCCTCCGACGGGCCGCTGCACGCGACCTGCGCTAACGCAAGCAAAAGTATTGCGTTTCACTGCAACAGACAGGCTATATTGCCAACCACTCGCCAACCATTATAAAATTATGTCGGCACTAAAAGAGTAAGTAATTAACCGTGTCACATTACACTGGTAGTTTCAAGATTAGGAAACTGTCTTTACAGATAATATATGTTGACTAATAAAGATAATACGCACGATACGGGACGTATAAAAGCTTGACAGTGATTAAAGCTCTATAACAAACACATTGCGTGCCGCTGCCACTGGAGAGCGCTGACATTTATTGCGACATCTTGCATCGTTATAAAAGTTAGTTTGGCCACCATAAGAAAGTGTTATTACGCAATCAGTCTTTCAGGAGGACCATGAAATGAGGGCAGGTGCGATTAATAGGCACTTAAGGAGCTCTGATTTGTGCGCCAACTCCACGAACCCGAATACCAGGGCCCTGTTTTATGAAGCTGACAATCCGACAAATCGACACATGTCAAAAAGTGACAATTGTAATTTTTTTCTGTTTTATAAAGCTGACAGATGAAATAATTGTCATGGTGGAAAATTTACAAATATGTCGAATTGTCGCGACAATCCGATATATCTCTGTTATATGAAACTTTTTTTGCGACAGGTGACAGGTGACAATTTGTCGAGGAAAACTTGTCAAATCTGCTTTATAAAACACACAATTGTCATGACGTCATGACATATATGTAGAATTGTCCGACAAGTCTGAGAAAGAAAATTTATTCAGCTTTTAAATTAAAAGCAGAATAAATGTTATTTTCTCAATTACAGATTTTAGCTAGGAAAAATTTCGGGTATGTAGGTAAAACTACCGTAGAATATTTAATTGATAAAATTGGTCAACAATTTGAACATGATACAAGCCTAGCACTTACACCCGATTAACAAATTTTATGCGCTTTGCATTAGATGGGTTGAGGTTCACAGTACCAAGTTATTGGTGATGCACATGGTATAAGTAAATTAACCGTACATCTATGCATAAAAAGGGTATGTGGAGCCGTGACTACTGAGTTACTCGGAGAAGAGGTCAAAACGCTTCCACATACACAATGCGAATATTTCATACATACCTACACAATATGATACATTTATTACCTATCTAATTGGTAACTCTTTTACACTAAAATCGAAAATCCGGTTTTGGAGGTTGAACAATCCTGATTTACGACAAAATAGTTCGGTCTAGCCTAAAGTTTATACCTACGATCAAACAAAAAACTGAAATTTTTATTAAAAGTTAGAAAAAAAAATACAATGAATCATGTTCAGTAATCAAAAGTTAATTCAGTCAAAAAAGTATCGGGAATGGATGATTTGTTTATGGTTCCAAATTCAAATTTTTGTTTTTTTGTAGTTGTTAGATTGGCACAACTGTTTTTCATTTTGGCGCGGAGTTTGAGTTGCATCTGTTATTTATATTAAATACAGTGCTGGTTTTAGTAATATCATATATAGTGTGTATTGCGAATTTCACAACAAAGAGTTTGTCTTAAATTTTGCATCGCCAATGGAATTTCGTGTTCGGAGTCACTGAAAATGTTACAGAAGGCTTACGGTGAATCGACTTTATCAAAAACTCGTGCTTATGAGTGGTTCAAAGCGTTCAAAAGCGGTCGAGATGTGATGGAAGATTTGCCTCGCTCTGGTAGGCCGTCAACGTCTGCAACTGAAGTTAACATCGCAAAAGTGAAGAAAATAGTGACTGAAAATCCCCATTCAACTCTGAGAGAGATAGCCGCCGAACTTTCTGTATCTCACGAGTTGATCCGTACCATTTTAACTAATCATTTGGGTATGAAACATGTTGCTGCTCGGCTAGTCCCAAAAGATCTGAATTTTCTCCAAAAACTCAATCGCAAATCAAAATGAAAGTCGCTGAGGACATGCTAGAACTAGTCAGTTCGGACCCAACATTCATGAAACGCATTGTTAATGGTGACGAGACGTGGGTTTACGAGTTTGACATGCAAACTAGTCAACAAGCTTCGGAGTGGCGCCTTCCAACTGAACCGAAACCGAAAAAACCACGCCAAAGTCGATCAAAAGTCAAAGTCATGTTGACTGTTTTCTTTGACTATCGCGGTGTTGTGCACTCTGAATTCTTACCGGAAGGTCTAACGGTAAATAAAGAATATTATTTGAGCGTTATGCGGCGTTCAAGAGAGCAAATTCGACGAAAAAGGCCAGATTTGTGGAAAGAAAATTCTTGGATTTTGCACCACGACAATGCGCCTTCGCACAAGGCTATCATTGTGAACGAATTTTTGACCAAACACTCAACAAATACCATCCAGCAACCACCATATTCACCAGATATGGCTCCTGCTGACTTTTTTCTTTTCCTAAACTCAAATTACCACTTCGTGGCACCCGTTTTCAATCGATAGAAGACATAAAGGAGAATTCGCGGCGAGAACTGAACTCAATTCCGGAAGCAGCGTTTAAAAAATGTTTTGATGAATGGATTATTCGTTGGCGCAAGTGTATCGTTTCTAAAGGAGCATACTTTGAAGGTGATAAAATAAATTTGGATGAATAACAGACATTTTGTGTATTATTGATCTTTTCCCGGTACTTTCTTGACAGAGTAGTATTTAAAGATAAGGTTCTTTTGCGCCAATTTTGCCATGTAGTGTCACGAAGATATTTCCAATCCTTATTCAAAACACCTAATGCTGTAAGTTGTTCTGCTATTTCTTTGAATTTTTTTACTTTTATGTTGGGGGTCAATTCGTCGCTAAACTTCCCAAAGTAAATTTTTATTTTCGTAAATTAGGCCCAAAATTGTAAGTTTTTTGTGCATTTCCATTTGATCTATAAAAAAAACATTGTATTTTTGACAAACAATCGAAATTGCACTAGTGATTAATTCATTATTTTACTTTGTTAATAGCTTCTTAAACAAAATTATTTGCAAATATATGTCAAAAGTCGACATAATTGTCACGACAATCCGACATATGTCACCGACAATTGTCATGAATAATTCGACTGTGGTTTTTTGACATAAATGTCGAGTTTCATAAAGCGCGTACTTAGGTGACAATTATGTCAAGATTTCGCCTGTCGCTTTTTGACATATATGTCAGGTTCATAAAACAGCCTAAGCGCGACCTTTCTACAATTTTGTCATTGTTTGACATATATGTCGGATTGACAGCTTCATAAAACAGGGCCCAGGCAGCCATTTCTGGTGATCTAATTCAACCCAACAAATTAAATGCATATTTTTATAAAAACTATTTTACATCTGATTACAAAGATACGTGCACATATACGTCTTAAAATATATTACTGTTAGAAATCACATGGTAATGATTCAAAATTGCCTTCTAGCCGTCAAAAGGGCACAACATAAGATCGAGGCCGGCGACACAATGCTCCCCTAAGGCGCAATTTCATCTAAACCAGTACCACGGGAACAAGAATCCAATATATTTATGAAACCACCATTAATTATCCAAATAATCGATCGCAGTCGTTAGGTGATTTATCTAGCGTCGATAAGATTTTAATGAAGTACTTTGATTGGGCGCACATGGACAGCGTAGACGCGGTTATCGGCTCACCGATAGTGTGCGCACCATTGCCTTCCTATACCTATCGACGTATTAAGTTATTAAATTAAAAATAAATATCACATATCGCTCAAACAATAATAGACCTTAAATCGCGACTCGTTAGATGCGTTTCCCAACGCAGAAACTAATTAACAAGGTGGATCATTCTGATTAGAAATTGGTAGATATCGGCACGTCGTTCATTGTGGAAACTACTCACGATACTACCGTGCGATAAGATAAATTGAGTTGGAAACTTTTTATTGATAATGTCGAGATGGCGGGTGGCGTGCGCTGGACCTGCTACAAAAATGTTCATCGTTAACGGAGGAAAGGGCTAATCTAGCGACATAGACACGCCAGTCAATATGCGTGACAAAGTTTAAGATAATATAAAAGAGGAAGATAGCTGAGTAAATCTGTCACCTATAAAAAGAAAGGTCTTCGAGGTTTTGGATACATTTTGGTCACAGACTGTGATACAGGTATCTGGTTTTACTAGCAGTTCCAACAATGTCACAGAACTTTACTTGTATTCTGATACAATAAGATAGCACATTTTACATTACAACAATTTCCTTTACAATCGCACAAATTAAGTGAACACTGGCGATGTACAAAACGCGTACATAAACGCTATTATCATATAACGTTAAACCTACTACCTTCCACTTGCAGATATATAAACTGTGCTAAACTGTGCTAGAATGTATTAACTTACCTCGTTTGTGACCTCCTTGATTATTTTCACAATTACGTTGCATTTTGTCCGATGTATTTAGTTGCGTGAGAATAATAATCAAGTATCGGGCCCGTAGCGTTAGATCTCGGGATTAATTAACGAAAAGTAACGTTAGTAGAACGTGTACGGACTAATGATCGAGAATAGATTCATTTGCATTAAACAGACGAGGCTGGTCTTAATTACTGGGAAAATTACAAATTAAACAAAAATTAATGGGACACCAGTTCGTTGGGTCTTGGGGAACAGTTACACAATTGTGATGAAGACCTTATGGTTGCGTTAAATATTTCTACGTTATCTGTTCATCGATCTTTTAAGAGACTCATGAATATTATTAGCTATTAATAGATCGTTAAGTAGAGTAATAAGCAATCATGACGTAGATGGGGACTTGGGGAGTTAAGTGAAAATAAATAAAACGTTGATTGGTCAGTAGTTAGATGGATGGACACACAGAGCTGGGCATTCTGTCATAAAATGTATTCATTAGAATCATTTTCATTTGAATCCATTGAATATAGGAATTTCAAGGAAAATCAATTTTCGAAGAGCTTACCGTAGAAAATCTGATTTCCTAAGTTTTCTATTTCTTACTGCCTAGATTTTTGATTACATATTATACCCATTCTTTGTTTTGTTGGCTTTCATACGAAATTGATAAAATTAATGAACAAGTAGACGTCCCAAGTACTTATAAATCTTTAATCATACAAATTTTCAATAACTCATGTCCACCAAGAGCAGATCGACTTCAAAGGACATTTTACTGTGAACTAATAAACCAGCTGTGGTCGGTACTTTACCTATTCGTATTATACAGCTTGCTTTGCTGATATTTTGATAGAAGGGCCTTTATAACGACAGGATTTTTCGTTTGGTGATGTAAATTTACTTATACCTAGTATAAAAAAAATCTATGAGAGTTCAGAACGATGGCGATGTACTGAATACATTATAAGTAAGTATGGTAACTGTTTGTACGTCGCTTCCAACCCTAATTTAGGAGTTTTTGGTTTTCCATCCACATACTATTTCAAAATACAGAAAGGAACTAATAAGCACAAATCATCAGCCTATGCAACACCTCATGTTCTTCGTGACTTAAATTAATAAAGATAGGTTCTTTGTGTACAAAATTGTGCTTTCCGTGTAAAGCACAAAGCTGGGTAGTCAATGCGTTTCGTACGGAAAGTGTGTTGTCTACTTATCTATACAATATTGTAGTTAGATCTAAAAACACATAAAACATCGGTCGCCCGCTGGCAAGGGCCAGGGCCCGACTGCCTCTTAAGGACCGATGCAAATACCTTATAACACTAAAGTATTCAGACTACTTTAGTTTACTTAAATCTAAACTGGTCGTTTATAAATAGAGCACCAGTAAAACTGACATTGTAATAAATACCCTGCTTTACGATACTCGATCGGTGCAATTTTTTATTTAATTTATAACGTTCGTGCTTTTTAGAAAAGTTGTAGAGCCTCCAAGCTCAACTCTATTAAACGATAAATATCTTTAACTACAGTAATATACGTGCATGTCCATAATCTAAAAATATGGATACATCCACGCAGAATTGATCCTTCGAGATGACAATTGTATAAATCATCTTATCTTCACATTTAATCGGATTTATGTTCAAGAGTATTGGTTCGAAGCTATAAATTAATCATGTAGGCTGTCGCTAAAATATCGCTTTCCTAAGGTGAGGGCAGTGGCGGCGCATCGTATCGTATCGGCGATAGAACACGAGCGCGAGGCGCGCGCGCAACAATAAAACCACATCAAGCGGCCGCCGCGCTCGCCGTCATTTCCTGGCGACAAAATCTACCGATAGCATCACACTCTCATGTCCTTCTCTACCCTCCGATATAAATCAAGCTTAAAGTATGCTTTATTCAATACGAACCCTTTAAAGTTAATTTAAATAAGCCATCAACACCACAGCCGCGCTTAATGAACACGAAACTCCAATAAAGCACAAGAAAATAATAATAGCACACAACTAAAACCACTTACCGACACATCTCATTTGAATAAAGTAAATTACCTATCTCCATTTCAATTCTAAAAAGTTACCTACAATTAATTAAACGAGCATTTCTTAATTATCTATTAAAATAATAGTAGAGTTTAATTGGAAACTTTTATACGGACACGCAAAATAATGAAGTGATCAATTAACCGTACACGACGATATATATCCAGCAGCAGTTATCAGCTGCATCTACAACATTGTCTGGACATAGATCATGCAGCATTGTCCAACACTACATAGGTAATGTACCTACGCGGGGTAATTTGCTTCATGAAGTCCTTTGACTATGCCTTCCAACATATTGAAAGGCAGTATTTAGGTCATCTTATTAACATTTCTCGTTGTTGTTTGTTAATTACAGGAACTAATGAACGCTACTGAAGGCACCAAACTCGTGGCTCAGTTCTTATTTAGATTACCATCGACACATCATCGACGTAGTAATAACAGTAGGGATACTCATGACGTCATACAGGTATAAAATTGGATGAGATTTATGGTCATGTCTCAAAATAATCTATGGTGTCTCGTCTCGTCCCCGTCCAAGTGTCCAGCAGTGGTGGTTGCGTGTCCACCGAATGTTAACCCATAATGATTGACGACTCATTCCACCTCTGTTGCTCACTAATTTTCTCATACCCTATAGTCAACACCTTAACAAATATCTGTTAAGTATCTCTTAATTAGTAACTTTCATTTTTATGACTATAAAATGATAAGATACACACTCAATCAAGACACTTATCCGAAATGATAAGTGATGACCAAATGAAATCTTTGACAGTCTATAATAAGCAGTCTATAAAAAGGCAATGGGAAGTCTAAACATTATAAATAATAAATCGCTGAAATTATAAGGCTAGGGACACACTTTGAGTTATCGCAGCGATTAGTTTAATAGCTGTGTGCTTCGGAGCCAGCTAGCGGCTGCCTGGAGCAGGCTGCGCTAAGTCTCTTGATAACCATGCTTGTAGCTATTTGGGCATATCGCTTTCGTTCGTTGTCAGTCGTCGTTCGTTATCGACTGTGTGCACTGCCTTAGGTCAACCGCTTGATTACGATTAAACTTAAAAATTATTAATGAGAAATAAACTTAACAGACTGCTCTATCTAGATTAAATCTTGCTAAAACAATGACTTAAAAAACAAACTTGCTTTTACAATTTTATTCCCACGCATCATAATAAAACAGCTATCAAAGTTATTGCATTTAACAAATAATTATGATCACAAGTATAGCATCGCCGGCTGGCTGTTTGACCAGGCTACTTAATAACAAATTGTAGGCAACAAGCTGTACTTAAAATAACATCTTGCTAACAAAATTATAACAGACATTAATGTTAGTTCTTAACATTTAATGACTGAAAGAATACTCGTCGGTCTGTAAACTAATTATGTCAATAATAGAGTTGTTTATCGTTCCGCTCGATTGCCTACATCATGCATAATTGCTTTGAAATATTTTCTCATGCAGCCGCCCAAAAGTTAAAACTTTAATGTTTATGTTAAACTATACTTATTCGTTGTTGATTCAAAATTACTTGCCAGCATTATTGCTGCACGTTAGGCATAATGTGAGCAGTATTTGATTGGATACGTTAATTTAGAAACCGAAAAACATGCATCAATTTTCTTATAATTAATAGTAAATACATATTTCAATCAACACCGTAATATAAGCCAATACTGAACGGAATACTTTTTTTTTTGCATTTGTTTGTGGTGTTGCTTAATCATTTTGTGAGTTAACCATCTAGATATCAAGTGCATTGTTGCGAAGGATCAAAAGTTATTCAATTAAATAGTATCTGGGTGGGTTCGTTAGCGGCTCCCGCGCAGGCAGCGTGCGCGTCTCGGCACATGCGCGAGCTGAGCGCTGCAGTCGCGCGCGCCGCCTGTCTCCGTCCGACACTAAATGCATATAAACGTTGTATCGACTGAAAATCGATGGCGATTTGATTTTGCGGCCTTCATTAGGGATCCGGTTCTTCATTTCAATAAGCTGTGGAGCCTTAATGGTTCCGCGGTAACAACGCTCTTAATACAGCATAATGCCGTATTTAGGACGCGGCCCTTTTGAACTTGCCTCGCCGATGTTAGTCGTTTAGGTTGCACGAGTTTTATTCTGTTTCATTTTGTTGGTGTCATTAATAATGCATAATTAAATTTTATTCGCTATTTATAAAGCGACAGTATTTACGACTTCGTAACTGTCTTTTTAATATGGAATCGTTTTAGTTAATGGTACAAAAATACAAACATATGTCGCTGACGTTCATTATTATATAGACGCGCAGTTGTATTTTGAAATGGCTTATAGAGCGCGAATGGCGTGCTCGGTTGCCCATAGCAGAGAGATAGCGCCTATCCAGCCAATTAATATGCCTAATGCTAACATCATTATTACTAGGCACGGCGCACTTAACATACTATATCCATTTACATTTTGATTTGTGTAGAGCTGGGCTGCGATTAATCGGCGAGCAGCGTGCGCCGGCGCCGCTGATTTATATGACCGCGCGCACGCCACGCGGGGCGAGTTTACCGTGACCAACACATACACACTACGACACCATGTCAATATACAAGCAATATAAAGTTACGCACTAAACTGTTGTACAACTTTGGTATTATAAATTGGTCCTACTCATTTTGTAAATGAGGAGAACATACCATCAAAACCCTGGACAGGAAGTCCTGAATTATTGATCTGTGTCGGGGGTAACTTTGAAAATAACAGAAAAGTCTTAAGATTGCTTTCATGAGGATTTTGATTTGCGGGTTCGTTGTCGGTTAATGTATTTGCGAACCTATTAATAGATCAATTTTAATTTATGACGGTGTACGCGATGAAAAAGCTATTTTAGTTTTTAAGTGTCCAGAAATCCATTAAAAGTCTGTTCTGGGTAGTAAAACATGCGGCCACATCCAGGCAAAGTGCTAAATCTTGCTTATTAAGTTATCTGTAAGTAAATATCCCTAATAATCTGTACGTAGATTGAGTTGTTCACTTACCGCTAATTTTCTACACAGAAACGACCATTTTGTTTGCCACGACATGTAATTTTAGTTTTTATTAACAAAATGCAAGTTTAGCGCGGGAAGCACGCCGCACGTGTAATGACAGCGATTACATCAAATTGATCATAGTATAGACAACGTTCACGAGGCTTTGCCTGCAGGTTACTTGTTTAATAGATGGATGCACACATTTTCTCCTACATACGATTATCTTTATTTAGGTTTCTGGTCTGCTTGTGGAGCGGAAGGACCAGATATATAACAGTCAAGATCCCTGTATAGACCGACCTTCACCGAGATGGTTAATGGATGAAAAATATTTTATATCAAATTGATATTTATATATTTTTTTAAATATCTCATGATGTTCATAACTTTTGCATATTCTATAGGCTTCAAACTTTCGATTAGTATAGAATTTGTCTATTAACCAAATAAGAAAAATGTTTAAAAATTTTTTTTTTGTTTATTAATCATTTTCTGGACTGAATTTTTTTAGTCAACCCATTTGCAATATATTTATTGACTTATTTAATTTGATATAAAATACTTTTCATCCATTAACCAGCTCGGCGAAGGTCGTTCTAAACTGGGATGCCATACTATAAGAACTCTACTTTAAGTTATGTGTCTGTTTACTCAAAAGATTTAACCAATTTTTAATGTGAAAGAAGGTAGTACGAGAGAGATTTTAATTGAATCAAAAACGAACTAGCAAGTTATCCCTTATGTGCTGCCCTCAAATCTGCCAAATAAGTATACCATTGTCAGAAAGGTCCAAGAATTTTAAGAACCCCATAGAAGCTGTGGTACATAACATTTGTTTTCCATATAAGATGTCAAAGCTCAGTTTAGAGCTTTTTATGAACATAATTAAGAAGACATCGCAGTCAAAATGGCTTTAGTTTAATCTCAATAGTAATAAAATAAAATATCGTGACACACAATTAATGCAATCGAGGGAAATTATTATATCCATATTGGTTAGAAAATGTATGGAAGCTAAAAAGGTTTATACTTTTATGATTTCATTTTAAATTAAATTAGCTGTTATGTTATGAAGGTAGAGTTGCGAGATTGATCTAAATAATAAACGTGTTATTTATGTTGGACGAGACTTCTGGTTTACTGGCAGTATTTCAGTTTTAGTGGCATGACAGAAATATGCATAACGACGTCCAATCACCACATTGGCATTAAACTCTCTCTCCCGCCTAACAGTGGCAGTAAAACAGTTTATAGTCCAACTAATTGAGGGTAGCCTCTTCTCTCTAATTCGTACTAAAACATTACTACCTCGCGCAATCTTGCCTGTAATTACAAGATTGTTCTCCATATGTTACTGCACATTTTATGTGCAAAGAAATCGTATTTCCTTCATAGGTAAATTGTGAAATGCCGCGGATTTTAAGTAAGTAATTTCAGTGTCTATGAATGTCTAATGGCAAAAAGACTATTAAGTTTAACAGCTCATCTATGTTTTAATCATTAAGTTCTCTGTATAACTGGTAAAAATATGTACTAACACACTCGTACCTATACAGACTTAATGAGTTTTGAGTATACCATTCCCTAAGCGCTCACGACAACATAGAAGGTTGATAAATAAAATTCCCTTTTCTTAACCCCAACTCGATAGACAGGGGAATGTGGTCTGCAGAACATTTATGATATCTACTTAAGTTCACGCTGTGTGGTGCTGGAAGCAACATTAAATCAAATATCAGATGATCAGAGGCAGGTAAACGGTAGCAGTTATTTAGCAGGAACAGTGGCGGGAGTCGGCGCGCGCGCAACCGCCCACTCGCGTGATTTATCCGCCGGCCTGTCGTTGCCTCGCGCGGATTTACTGTCCTGTTGAAATATCAGCAGATCCGTGACGAAATGTGCCTCGATTCTGTCTCGTAATCTGCTATATACGACGGCAAGTCCCCGCCTTGTCAGATGTCGAAAACGCTGGCTCTAACGTAAACGTCACTATTTGATGTAATTTGAATTGTCTGTATACCAAGTACTTGGATTTCATGCACCATGAAGAATAAACTGTCTGGACATTACCAAATCAGTGTGGTTGCACGTGATAGCATGGGCGAAAAGACACGTAGATCTGTAGGCATACTAATTGCAACGGAATTTGAGCTTTGCAAATCTATCGGTATCGGTTTGACTAATTCAGTCCATCAGGTCGAAGTATCAGTAGCACAATACTGCTACAGCGACGAACCCATCATCAATACGTACTTGCTGAAAACGTCTTAATCTGAAAACCTAAAATGAGCTATAAAATGGTGTCGATTCTGTTGTGCACAAACTAAACTTAATTTAGGCTATTGCTATCTTTTACTAAAAGGCAGTGCGAGAAAAGGACGGCTATAGCTATGAATTAAGTTAGAGATGTCAAACTAGTTTATGCTTTACGCTTCACCGTGTTTTTAGTCGACATATTTTTACGTGCACCCTTCATTTGTATAGAAATATAAGTTCCAACTAAATTCCAGCTCCAGTTCCAGCTCTAAATTACGTCCGTCTCTTTCTCGTTTTATTAGAGAGAAAAAGATAGCAGTAGCCTATATTAAGTTTAGTTTGTGCACAACAGAATCGACACAACTCTGTACAAACTTATATATTCACACTAAGGGGCCGCCTTCACGAGCGAGAGAATCGCAGCGATATTATCGTCCTTGCCACGTTTTTCTATACACTCTCTTTTGGGGCGTCTCCACGAGCGAGAGAATCGCGGATATTTTCGTATGAAATACGTTGAATCGCCGCGATTCGCTCGCTCATGGAGGCGGCCCCTTAGTCCGTGTATTCAGCGAGCCACTTTCAGCCAGGTCGTAGCAACTGTCAATGCAAGTCGGGGCATGTACATAGTGAGTGGATACAGTGCCTCTATATTACCATACCCGTCGGTTTATGAGCCCTTGTAGTGTTTAGGCGCCCACTCGAGTAGCTAACCATTTGAATTTATCATTCGCGTGGATTATTGCTTATTGGAACAACAACTGTCTCAGATATGCAAAGATAACACCAGATGGAATTGTGTTGGCTTACCCGAGAGAGGTAAAAAACAATAGACATGACTTGAATTATGGCATATCGGCTTTGTTTCCAAGTGGGCTAGGCTGCGGAGTGACAAGTGGACTTATTGACTTTAAATTGAAATATCAATAGGCTTGCTTAGAACACTGAAACTACTATATTTATGTATGTAGGTAGGTACAGAGAATTTACTAAGGTATTAAGTACTCATTTTATAATTGTTTATGTCTGTAAAGGTATAGCGTTATCTAATAGCCAAGTTTCATAAACACTAAAAGCTATTTATTAGAATTAATACCATATCTGCTTACTTCCAATAAGCAAAACCAACCATTAAAATATCATATAAACCATATTACTGCAACAAATGGCCGCACACAATCTTGGATCTCGAATAAGCTACATAACATCTTAAGCCATTATCTTTCAATAGTGTTGCGCGAGTACTCGACTTATCTGGCAATTAAATCGACATTCAGAAGCACATCGCCTTTCATTCTGTGCTTGCCACCGACAAACACTCCACAATGACTCGGATGCATGACAAATAACGTTTTGATTGGACACTCACCTACCAAATGTCGAGATTGTGCATCTCCATTGTAATAATGTTAGAAAACGCTAGCTACAAAATGATAAAACAAACAATTAGGTAGTTATACAGTATCCTTTATTTTAGCTATGGAAGTAGTTTTGGTAAACTTTTAGGTGTTCTACAAATATGGCATTTTTTTGTAAACTGCTGCTCTTTTTGTAAACTTAAAAAGCTCCACCTAAATATTATCTTTTACGTATCATCTTTGCCTCACCTTTTAGGACACCCATTGTAATATAATTTGTTTACTTTTTGCAGAAATACCAACACACAATCCGAACTCAAACACACAAGGTAGAATATCATAACAACCAACATGTATATCTAAACTCATTGACGTCTAACTAATTACAAAAAGAATTTGTCACGTTCCTGTGTAGCCCCACATTCCCACGCTTAGACTATATTTTTCTATGAATAATTTCATTCCAGTTTCAAGCGATCCTAAGAAGGTAATCTCGTATGATAATGGAGAAACGTTTAAGAGATTGATATAGTCATCTGAGTCGTTATTGCGTACCATAATGAACATGGTGTGATGAACTTTCATATTGGATCAGTGGACCCCGACATTTTGAATGGCTTGAGGTTATCCATCGATTATAACGACATTAATGCTACAATTCGGTTTAGAAAATACTTTTGAATGAACTGATACGATGTAGGCAGTGTTTATCTATTGTGACACGACATCGTATTTTAGGTTTCTTTTTCTATCAAACTGTTTTGGTATTAAAATGTCAATCACAACCTCGTTGGTTTTTTTTAAGAAATCTGTAGTCCCATTATCAGATTCACAGTCCTCGACATGACGTTGTCATGTGATTTTAGTAACGTCCAGAGGGCCTAGATAAGAGGTGGCCGGTTTTAAATCGTTTCGTATAAAACGAAAAAAAAAAACATAAAACTGGACTCCAAATCCGCAAATCTAATCCCAATCTAATCTAATCTCTATCCGCAATCTGCAAATCTGGCTTCTGCAAATCTATTTGAAAATCTTTGAAACTGTCAGTACTAAGGATTTTTGACTTTTCCATTATTGCTGATAGAAGGTTACTATGTCTAATCCCTCAATACCGCTGATTTACAAATAGTTATTCATGTCTCGCGTGCTGTGCACGTTTATAAATGACAAATTCAGTATACCTAAAATAGTTTGAGATTTATGTTTATGCAGAGTAAGTCGTTGAAATGCCATATAAAGAAATAATAAAATGTCAAAGGAACCAAATAGTTCAAGAGTATCAAGGAGCTTAAATCGGAAAATGCTGAAGTATAGAAAATTATAACAACCTACTTACCATGTCTCAAGAGCTAAAGGCGTCTACATACTTTCACCTTTTTAAACGATGTGTTGGGTGCATGAGTAGGCAGAAGATCCAGAGCGTAAAATAACGAAGAAGCCGACCTTTAGCAAAATAATATTAAAATGTTAAACCCTTAGGCCACAGACAATCCTGCAGTAAATAAGATCAACTTTCGTATTTACAGCTTTATCGATTGATGGTTTATGGTTTAGTGCATTACTCACCCTTCGAATAAACGTGACAATTTCACGGCACTAACCATACGATAAAGAAGAAGAAGAATTTCTCGGCACGTCTTCGCGACCATGTGCCATTGAGAATTCAGGACAAGGTGCTCCCGGCATAGAGCTGTGTTACTAGGCAGGTCTAGTAAATATTCATGGTGACAAAACGCTTTTGGTCGTGGACGCGACCACCCGACGCGCGAGTTATGGCACACTTTCCCCGACGGGACGCGGCTCCATACATCGCCTCTCTTCCCAATCACCGTTCCGCTGACCGCTGACTCAGTGCACCAACCTTTTAATCGCACTCATTGCATAAGAAACCATTATACAGCCAATTTTTACGGCTTTATTCCGGGACAGCTAATTTTCGTTCAATCTTTCGCGTAATAACTTTAAGAGTCGTGCTGGGCGAATCATGATTATTATGCGAATGGTCGCTGTCCCCTCGAACAATATTCATGTGTTTAGTTAAGTCGTAGACCGGTACCACTTTTATAGCTGCTTATAAAGTTGCTTATGCGTGTATTTCGTTATTGTTTTACCTTTAAATTCATCAGCCGACATCGTAAACTTTTAAACTGTTTTGTATCACATAAATTATTTAATACTTTAGTGGACATGTTTATTATTATTTTCATCGATATCTATAAAAGAGCTTGTTTTTTTATGATATTTTGTAACAAAATACGTCTTTTGTTTGATTTTTATTTGGAAATATTCATGGAAATACAATACAAGTCAAACAAACGGTTTGACAAAGTGGAGCGCGTTCTCCGCGCTGCGTTTCCACGCCTCGGGGATCCAATTTCGCCGTTCCCACAACAAATCGTAGGGTCAAAGTTCACCGCCTAATTGTACGGCGTTATCGACAGATCCGACCGCTTCGGGAGAGAATATTTATCAATAACATGTAATTAAAATTATTTAGTCTTGGCCGGGCGCGGCGCGTCCCCGAGGCGAATTATTACACATACGCCGCAAGAGGTCCATAGCCGTCATTAGCCGGGACATTTTTATTCCTTTCTCTTTAATTTCCGTCAGTAGACATAAATGATGGCGCTAGTACCGCTGCAGCGCCGCAGGGACACAATCACATTGAACAAACGCGGCGCTCGAACAGTCCCATGTTAATGAAATTCGTCAGTAAGTACCTATATGGGAGTACAAGCTGTAATTAGGTTCATTTGCGGCCCACTAAGCCTTGTATTATCAGTTCAATGATTCAACTAAAGACTAATGGCAAAATGTAAACTCGATTTCAATGTGTTCATTTAATACTGCGGCAGGCTCCACTGAAGTTTTCATGAATGTTGACGATTTAATGGTTTTAAGCTTAATACAAAAAATTAAATGCATGCGTATATCGTTTGTAGTGTAGAGCTTTTCTGTCATTTATTTATTAAAACTTCGTGCATAATAGTGGTTCAAAGGCGGACTTAACCCCCGTTCCATATATCCCTACTAACTTATCCCCGCTGGTAGGGATACCACAAGGCATTCTCTACCAGTCAACCTTTGAGTCTCATACTTCGACATACTTTTCTCTCAGACAATCAGTAACTAAATTAAATCTATAATAAGTATTAAGAACGATCAAACAATTAAAGAAGAAAGTCAAAACTTTTCTTGACTAAACTGACCGCAGGCAGGCAATGTATCTATGTACCTTTTAAGATAAAGGCACACTAATAAAATTGTGCGTGCGTCCAGTTAGCGACAACATCTCTGAGGCGGCCGTCATAATGCTCTCCGTATCGACATGAACAGATAAACGTTCTCAAAAGCCTCACACAATAGCGGAGTGCATTTACAGCCCCATTGTGACCTACCACGTACAGATAGCGGGCTTATCTGATAACAGCACTAAGTGGCCCCACGATCACGACGCACGTCCACTTGATGAATTATACAAACACCAATCAGTTAATTATTTTATTCACGTCGCTCAGCCGCCTATCTAGCTTTATGTTCTACATAATTGATATGTTAAGTCGATGGAACAATCGGCCCGTCATTCAGTCGATAGGGTTGACTGCGCTTGACGAGACGCTGCGACGCGCGGGCGCAGGCGCTGCTCTCTACTCTCCCCACAAGCACAAAGCTCGGCCGCTGTCTCTCCGACAATCGAACTACCTTGCGCCTGCGCCGCGGCAGACACAAAGAACCATTTTACCATAATACGGCTGAGCCTATTCTTTTCCCATCTATTATGGCATAAACCAAATTATTGTCTTGTAAGCTCGTTGATAACAAGACTACAGAGTACTGCGTTAATCGTATGTAACTTGAATAAATCATGTTCATTGTGTTTATTCAGTAAAACAAGCATCTTGAGCATTGTTCGATCGAGCCTGGAGTCTGTTCATTAAAAATTGCTCATCGCAAATAAAAACGTAAAGGCAATACAGATGGTACAGTTGAGCAGAACTAATAACATGCGCACGTGCTGACGCCGCGCGGCCAACATACCGCCACGGATTTATTCGTCTCCATAAGAAGCGGCAATTAAGTCGTCCCCTTTTAAAATGCCAAAGCCGACCGACTTAGCTTATCTGAAATGCATAGGATTGAATTATTAGTAGCAATTAAAGACTTCTCAAAATATGTGTTATCAATATTTTTAATACGGTAGCCGGTAACAACTTATACATTTAAATTTTATGTACGCATGACTGAGTTCATTATAGAAATATTCTGGATGAGATAACGAAGAAATTTTGGTTGATCGCTCGGTGCTTTCGACACATTTTTGTTTAAAGACAATTGGATTCTAATATCAAGTAGTTTTATTTTTTTTAACTTATTGTCACTTAGTACCTATAAACACTCAAGAACATTACACACATCCACAAAAGTAGAAATCATAAGTTCGATTTAATATTTCACACATTGGCAGGTATGCCTTAGATTCTAAGGCTTAGAATCTACTACGATGATCTCATCCCATGTTTAGCATGTTGTCAATGGAAATTGGAATATTGATAGAATAGAGTTATTCAGAATATGCACATAATAAAAACACTGATCTGTAATAGCTCATTCATGGTATAATAAAGCGTCGTTAAACGTATAATAATGAAGGTAGAGAAGTGAGTGCCACAAATGTAGTGTCGAGGGTACTCTATTTTCTAATCTTCATAAAGCCTTCAGAGTGACGGCATCGATATCAGTATAATGCGCGTGCGCCCAATGTCGGCCCTCAGCTTCGGCCTATCGGGCAGGAATGCGTTGGACAACCATGAGGGATCAGTGTTGGATTAATAATTTGTAAATATTACATATTCATGAGCCCCGAGCACGGGTCAAACATCAATTTTTATAAGAGCCCGAGAACTGTACCCGCAATCATATTTATTAAGGAGATGCACGTAATTATCATAACTGACTTAACGGAACAGCTTTTGTCCTAATGGACGCAGCACAGGAACGACGTGGAGATTTAATTTATTGTTAGTAGTGAAAATCTTCAAAGCAATTGGATCATATTTACACTTTTCAACCAATCACAGTAAGCTGATCGCTATGATCTATTAATTTAATTTATTATAATTGAACTGCGTGATATGGAATGTTCACAAAATTAAGAATGCAGTTCGAAATAATTGAAAAGCAGTTATTTCAAATGAAACTTAATCCTTTTAACTACTCGTAATTTTGTACGGGAGCTTTTTTAATTTTAGTAAACTTGTAATGAGTAACAGAATGAATTAAGCTCGGTTTCACGGAGTCACGTCTATTAAAGTACTTTTCTTAATACAGTAAGTTCTGCAAAGCCCGTCACCATTCTCTCCTAGGTTATGTTTATTTTCCATGCCAGGGGAAAGAGTTTTTAAATATCGAATTTGAAGAAAAAAAAAAAACAAAGTAACTCCTCTCCACCGTCCACAAGGCACACAACATTATGGCGATTGTCATTTCATAATCATTTAAATAAATGCAATTACGATCGCAAATTAAACGTCCAACAGCTTTAAATAAAACAAAATGAATCCCTTTTATTTGAGCATTACAAAATCGAGAACAGGATTATATTTCAGAGATTTTAAGTAACGCCATTAAGTAGAGAGCTGTTAATAATAAATTTGTTGGATTTCACCACATAATAAAGTTTGAAATTACATGCTTTACGTGCCTTTCAAATATTTTAAAGTTTATTATTGCGCCCATTAAAACACAGTTAAATTTGATACCAGTATTTAATACAAAAAAATAACCTGAGGTATTAAACATTTTCGAAAGAGATACCGTGGCCCCGGAACATAAAAGGCGATGAAGGAACATGGATGGGTTTTAGTCAGTAAAAGTCTGACACTCCCTCCTGCTCCGCCCAGAGTTGGAGGAGTCATTTGATGATATCCTACACGAAAAAAAAAAAAACAAAAAGTATTAAACATTTTGATAGATACGAGTATAAGGAAAAACTCGTTAATTAACGCTAAAAATAATATATCTAGCTGTCTTATCACAGAATATCTATAGGCATAATAATTTTAATATAAGGATTTTATAGTTACTTATTAGATGTTTCCTGAATTCTAGCGTAACCTGTTTGTAGGTTTGGATACGATCTTTATTTAATGTAATTAAAATTGTCGCCAATTAAAAGTTATTTAAAATGTAAAACTATGTATTTGTTAAAAAAATTTGAATAGTATTTGTATTAAAAAAAAAATTACAATTAATTAAAGAAAAACAAAAAATATTTCCATGAGAAATACGAAAAAATGCGTCTAGTTCAAAACACACACAGTGGTCATCAAGAGCTCGTCAACAAAGCATTTTCTTTTTTGTCATAATAAAGTAAGTCAATATATGGGCAAAAATTACCACGGGTTTCGACTGTTTATTTTATTTATCTTGGCAACGAAGAATGCTCGAATTAAATGCACATACACATAATTTTTTATGCAATATTTTCCCCAAAATATACAAAATAAAGCCATAACTTAAACTTTAGCGACATAAATAAATTGAATATTCAATATTACAGTTTTTAATTAACAAGAACCCTCCATACCACTTAAAGCACATAATTATGAAAATAAAGTAAGACACTTGACAGGGTATTAAGCGAACACATCATGGATTTTTATTACGGTGTCAATATGTGTTGTTTTGCAGAATATATTTAATCGATATGAAGTGTAAGGTTGTTTCATACGAGTGTGGGCGGCGGCGCGTGCCGGCCGAAGGCGGCCGACGCGCGACGTGCGGAGCGGTGGTGAAGGCGCGCCATCGGTAGCCCGTGCGGCATGCCCGGTAGCGCCGCCATTTACACCACAAATTAACAACCTGAATAAACATATCATTACAAAATATCTAAAAGGACAACATTTATTAAACACCTCTCTCGTTTAACACTCAAATAAAAACGATACGATGATGACGGCACGCCACATAACCACATTATAAAAAGTAATGATCCGTTAAAATAATATTTTCATAGTTATGACAGTTAAATTATGTGTAGACAGAATATAAGACAGTAAGAAAGCGCCATAAAAATTCGAAGTCTGGCTGTGTGGACATGTCGCTAGACGATGCCGGCCGGAGCGTTTCCGTGGATGATATACCGAAGACGAGCTCGACAGGCGCGCGCGCATCGCGCCCGGCGCCAGCCTGCGCCTGCGCGGCGTTTCGTTGACTTATGGCTCGTGTAATGTATCGCAATGCCTCTATCACTCATGAATATTTATTAAAAAAATATATAGATTACAATTTATAATGTCGTCGCGACACATAATATGAACGTGTTTAAGGTAATAAATATATCACTGAGAATGTTACATGTTAACTTTACACGCGTAAAGTCGAGTATATAAAATAAGACACGCAGTGTAATAAGTGCATTAGTAATGCTGTTAACGGCACCGACAATTCCTTGAATTTTATAAATCCTTGCCCTTCGGTTTTATAGTTACAGGTTCACGACAACTAAGCTTGAATTTGTTAAAAAGTGATCATTAAATCATACCTACCAATACTTACCTATATAAATAGAACCTAAACCTGCCTGTATAATAGATGTCTGAAGACTTTAAGTCTTCAGACATTCTGTGCTATTTATATAGATAAGTATTGGTAGGGGGAGCCCAGAGGTTTTTTCAGCAAGAATAGTCAGCATGAAAACTTGATAGTGTAGACTTGACGAGTAGGTAGGGCGTGATGAGACCATGAAAATTAAAGCTATACGATGAAAAGTTTCAGACTGAAGCCCTTCAGGCCGGAGCCCATTCTGTTCCCAATAAGAGCCAAAAATTAACAACGGGCTGATCAGCAACGTTGATTTTCATCTCATCGCACGGGGCTTGTACCAAAACAACTTAAATTGACAAAACTTTTACAAGAAATTGGGGTTTTTCACTAATCTCAAAATTTTTAATTTGTATTAATTTTTTTTTTGCGATTTTAGGTACTAGTAGCGATATTTGCTAAATAGAATATCCTGTAAAAATGGCAAAACATTTCTTTTTTTGAGAATCGTCAGATTCTTCAGATTAAATGCCAAACATCACTTTTAGATCATGAGAAAAAGAGGGACAAGGCTATCGGTTTATATTGGCACCATTCCATTAAGAATTTTTCCAAGTAAAACGAATGAAAATTTAAAATCAAAACTTAGAAGCAGCCTGAAACAGAACAACAAGGAGGATCAGATATAAATGATATACAAGATATAACTTATTAGAAACTTATAATGTTACGAGCGGCCACGGCAATAAAATTTATGAAAAATAACATCGAATGTTAACGTTCTCTAAATTATGCTAAAACTCCCTAAACTAATCTCCATTAGCCGCTTTAATTTAAGATGTTACAAGACACATATATTCCTGACTCATAAACTGCGTCTTGTTTGCGTTCAATTAATTTAAATCTAAAGTAAAAATGCTAGAGGCAATAAAAGAAAACGTATGTGTAATTTTTCTAATCTGTATCAGGTTGAGGCGAACTCGAGCTAGCGGCTCTCCGGCTTCCCGTGGTTAATAAAATACATTCAGGGTAGTCATTAAAAGTATATTTTATCGCATTTTAAATATTTAGATATTCATCTGGTGAAAGTTATCTTAAATTTAGTTCATTACTACGTAGACGTAAGTCGTGAAACTAAATACGCTTGCGGACAAATCCGTGCGTAGCTCTAACTAATTTTATACTGATAAGGTAAGCCGTCACGTTTACTGTCTTCTTATGGGGCTATCATTTTGGGTAGTGCTCATTTTGAGAAGTGCTCATTTTGCGAAGTGCACATTTTGCGTCAAGTGCACATTTTGCGAAGTGCATATTCTGCGTCAAACCCCACGTGTGGTGGTGTTTTTTATAGTGATCAACTAAACCTAATCAAATCGCAAAAGTAATGAAACGTAAGCTTTTCTTCCTACGTTATCATAATATTGTCAGGTAAAATGTATTATTTATTATCTGCGCAAGCTTCTGAAATTAATATTGAAATAGATTTCTTTACAATTGGCAATTGGCTTACTTTGTATGGTTTTATCAATTTGCAATCGTTAAGTGGGCCAGAGATAGCATAACCTTTACATGGGCTTATGCAAACCTTCAATTATTGTGGCATTCATTAGAAAAACTTCAAAAGAATAGGTAGATCTGAATAAGTCTGAGTCATAAGTAACATTTAAGAACTAATTAGTCAATATTCGACAATTAAATTTAGTAAAACAAACGTGTACTTATTTTTAGAACTCCTAGTCTATTTATTTTTTATGGTAAAGCAATAAATTATAGAGAATATTACAAAGCTCTTATGAAATCGGATACACCTTCATGCTTATAACAAATACACTATATCAGACAGATAAAATTAATTAAATGCGGATTGCGCAAACATCTAATTATTTTAAATTCAACGGTAACCCAAGCCGTTTTCAAAACATGAGCATCTTGAAGTGAAATAAAATGTTTAAACTGCCGAATATCGATTAAGAAACCGTGTGTTGGCTCTTAATGAGGTCGATACGTCTTCCCTAAGTACATTATGAGATCAAACGCAGGGTCAGACGCAACCGCTGAATTATTAATTTACAAGTATACTCAATTAAACACAATTAGGATCTTTAGCTCCTGTTTGATTACGGGATGTTTCAATTTTGGATGAACTTATGTGCGCTTTTAAGCTCAAGGAAATTCTAAACATGTTCGACAAATAATTAGGTACGATTGCAAATAGCAGGTACGAGTATGGAAAACTTATTGTGAATGAAAATAGCTATATATTTTGACGAGGCTTAACATGTCAAAGCAATTGGTGTATAAATCAAGTTTTTATATTGTGAAAGAAACCCAAGTTGAGCTCATGTATATTTCTTTTAAACGAACCTCTGGTTTTTAAAACACTAGCCGGTAGTCGATAGCGTCATATATCAAGTTGTCGAGTCATCTATCAGCCGACACGTGCATTGTTTGTAAACTACAAGACAACTAGTTGTTGTTGCTGGCCGTACTAATTGCGGATCATAGTGTGTTCACATAAATATAATCCGCCGTGAGCGGCTTCGCTCATTTGTACAGCGGCGGACGGTTGTCATGTACCCGTATTAATATCGATGAATAAGAAATTCGTTATGGATGGGCTACAAGGCTGGCCATTACCGCGCGATCTGCCGCTGACTGGGCCGTGTTGGATGGCTACCATTCTATCCTGTCGTTACCCGTTTTTATCTACCTCTATTTATGTTGTGCCTTGTACAGTAATTATTCATTTCGTTTCATCGGCTGCTCGATGCTCGTAGTGAATGCACTACGCACGCTGCTCCGACTGCTGATTTATTGAAATACATATTTTGAATACGTATATTCCTGGTGTATTTGATATTCACGACTTTCCTTAAGAAAATGTTTAATAAATATAATGTATTGCCTTCCCTATCAACGCCGATGTTAGCTTGTGTGTTTAACATCTTTCATGTGAGTTACGTTAGGAGAGGTTGTCTTAGCTCTATACATCACGAGGAGGCCTGGGACTGCGAGACAAGCTTCATAAATAATGTTTTAATAAGGACACTTGTTGCGCAGTAGAACTTATCATTTTAAATACAAGACTTACATCTATTTATTACTCTCTGGGTTAGGTGCTTGTAGGTAAAGATTTGTTCTTTATGAACTGCAAAACAGTAGTAGCGTGTACTTGCCATTTAACGTTTTAATAGAAATGGTAACCTTTACTAGACATTCGCACTAGGCCTTCAGTCTTCGCAGCGCCACGTGGCACTTATCTGCTCTTTTAGGGCTCTGTGACGCTCTGTGTTATTCTGAGAAGTTCTTTTCAGCTCTCCGTAGCGCTTCATTGTTCTTCGTCATCATCATCATCATCATCATTTCAGCCGAAAGACGTCCACTGCTGGACATAGGCCTCCCCCAAGTGTCGCCACATTGACCGGTCCCGTGCGACTCGCATCCAGCGGATTCCCGCAACCTTCACCAGGTCATCGGTCCACCTAGTGGGAGGCCTTCCAACGCAACGTCTTCCGGTTCGCGGTCACCACTCCAGAACTTTTCGGCCCCATCAGCCATCCGTTCTGCGAGCAATGTGCCCTGCCCACTGCCACTTAAGTTTGGCAATTCTTCGGGCTACGTCGGTGACCCTGGTTCTCTTGCGGATGTCTTCATTTCTAATTCGATTACGCAAGGAAACTCCGAGCATAGCCCTCTCCTGCCCTTTGGGTGACTTTAAGCCTTCTGATGAGGCCCATTGTGAGCGACCACGTTTCGGTCCCGTTGTTCTTCGTGACGCTTCATAATTATTCGTAGTGCTGCTTCGTAGCTCTGTGTAGCGCTTCGTAGATCTGCGTAGCGTTTCGTAGCGATTTGTGGAAAAGCTCTGTTTAGTTCTCCGAAGCGCTTAATTGTTCTTCGTAGCTCTTCATATGGCAAGCGGCGTTCACCGCATCTCTATACGGCGCACTGCCCATACATTCGCTTCGCCGTCTCCGCACGACAGCCAGGACGAGCGGTTTCGTGTCAGAGTCACTATTTTAATTATTCGTAGTTAAAAAACAGTGAATCCAGACAAAGCTTTACGAGGAGTTTTGAGTGGAATTAGGTTAAAACATTTTATTATGAACCCAATATAATGATGTGCAACGGGTGATCAGAATCTTAAACAATCATCGTCATCATCTGCCAAACATTTTCCCAAGTGTGTTGGAATTTTGCATGGAGCGACTGTCAATCTGACCTCCACAACCCAGTTAGTACTGGGTAATACGATACCCCTTGGTATGCCTGGCTGTGAGATTTTCGGGCTACTGACTATCTGTAACGACAGTCAAAGATCTACAAATGATAAACGGCTTAACATGTTTTCTGAGGCATGGAAGATACTCGGTATTTAATGAATGGCCACCCAAGTAAACCTAGACCCGCGAACTCTACGTAAACAAGCACTGCTTTGGCAAGAAAATGTTCTGAGACGTAAGCATCACCGGAACATTATCAAGTAATACAAGGTACAGTGAGAGGGAGAGAGGAGCGGTGTACATCGGCAAGCCAGGCCGGTCGTCAGTAGATCGTGTGCGCGAGCGCGGGGGGTCTCTGCCGGCGATCCATCACGAACCGCCGAAACACCGAACTATACGATTATTATATTCAATAATCGATGAGCATTAAGTGAAATTAATTTTATTGGGTAATGGCGCGGGTCGTGCCGGCGCGCGCGCAAACGAGCCGTATTAGTAGCGGGCACGCAGCGCCGACCCGCCAGACCCGCCAGTGTCGTGACCACCGCGCATTGCTGCCAAGTAATAATGCACCGGTAATAGGGCGATTATTGTTCATTAAATTATAAATGTAATAATAATAAGTGCCCTACATATCAGTTCTCACAACGTGACTATATACCTACTTACATTTCAAATTGAAATTCCAGGGCTTTTTAAAATCACTCCCTGCGGTTGCCTACAGTAATAGAAGTCAAAAATAGAATCTTTACTTCGTAATCGTTCAGATGGAGTGGGGAATATTGTACGACAAACTATAAGCATAATAATACACTGGCCTGCAAAACTAAGTACTACACTTTTTAGTTAGAGATTTAGCTTCATTAGTTTTTATCTACAAAATTAAAATCTTTTTCGAGTCCTTTTTGTTTCAAAAGTATTTCTTGTGTACTTAAAAAGTTATTGCAATTTTAAAAGTGTGATACTTAGTTTTGAAGGCTAGTGCATAACATTACATCACTTTTGTATTCCTCAAAAGGTTAATACACCCCCACATTTTGTCAGAGGTAAGCCTGCTGCCATCAACTGAGCTCAAATTCAGACAAGGGCTGTCATCGGCAAACGGTCTACTCAAAAGCACATTTCTGCCTACTCTTTTGGGGAATTCAGATGTGACACAAGTTTCGCAAAATGGCGAACTAGGAATTAATATTACGACCTTTTGGTGAGATACGAATAATACCAATACTTTAATAAAATATCAGTCACAACAATAGTTTTCTAAACGTAGCTTGTTGCTTTTCGTGACAGTAAGTTCAGATTATTACGTGAATGTTGGTATATATATTTTCCCACTGTTCAAGAGTTCAATAAGGTAAAGGCGGTGGCAGACGCAATTTGATTCTCAGAGCTTACACCATTCTATACCAATAGAGCCTATTACACGATAATGGTGTTTCCATATTAGTCAGCAACAATTGCCCTAGTTGCCATGGGCTAGGCGGGCACGAAACAATTTTTGACCATAGAACCCAATCGTTAATCTCTACATATTATTAAACGCAATATCTGTCTGTAGGTTAGCACGTTTAATCTCGAGAACCACTGATCCAATTATATGGTTTTATTTGTAATCATAGGGAAACTTTATCTGTTATGGTTTTGCGTCTATAATTAGTTACAGTAAGTAAAATAGTGAAGGTTCAAGAAGTCACGTTGCTCATATCACTGCAGACAAGATGGTACTTTCTCCGTTACAAGAATCCTTTCTTAAAGTAAATAATGGAGTTGTGTTCATAGAAAACAATCGAATCTTTTAACTAAGTGGAGGTGTTCGTAGTGCGTTATAAATGATGTGTTCCGGTTCAAACATTTAGAACTGAAGTAGGCAGCTCTTATCATATAGAACAAATAACATAGAGAACAATGAAGCGCTGTAGGTACGCTCGTTGTGTTCAGCTGATCGGTGTCGAGCCTTCTTTATAGTGTACGACAACTTTTGGATGAAAAAAGTAGACCTCACAAGACGACGTCGCACTTTCTGTTTGCAGGTTTGCCAAGGTATTGGTTTCATTGCTTGCAAAGCACAAATCATAACCATTTAGAAGTAAATTCGACTCTCCTGTTGACAGTAACGGGCAAACCAACTGAATACGTATACTGATAGCTTACAACCACCATTTTTTTTTTTCGGCTTGGAAATCATCAAATGACTCCTCCAGCTCTGGGCAGAGCAGGAGGGAGTGTCAGACTTTTACTGACTAAAACCCATCCATGTTCCTTCAACGCCCTTTATATTCCGGGGCCACGATATCTCTTTCGAACAGTCCCGCAACTCCGGAGCTTACAACCACCTTAATTTAATTTAAAACAACCGCTAACAGAAATCCAATCACCACCTTTATAAGACCCTTATAAGGCAAATCTCATTGTGAATGTGCTCAAAAGTCGTGCGGTGTAAAGGGGCTTGGCGCCGATGACGCGCGCTGGACAGCCGAGTGGCTCGTGTGTGGCCACCGTTACTGTCCCACAACAATACCCGCTGATATAAAGAAAATATTATTTATTTAAATTCCATAAAACCCAGCTGTCGTTATGTACCGCCATATTCTTATGTAGGCCACGTTACAAAAGGCGACATACAGCTTTTATCTACAGTTATTGTTATTTATAATACTTGAAGCCTTTTACGAATCGTATAAAAGGAAAGTTCATCAACAATGTTGTACGACGCGTAAATTTTTACATCGGGTTATTTAGTGCGCCACTTCCTAGTGTCCTCAGTTAATGCTCGTGGCGTGTTCCTGTACGGATCAATATGAGCAAAACCAGTCTGCAGATAATAAATATATCAACCGACTGATTGTTACCATAAACTATTAAGAATAATAGTAGGAACACCTTGCTTGGCGTAACTTATGAACACAGGATTAAATAGCTTTAGTAGTTTTTATTATCAGTTCTATATAATTTTGTCTCGTTTATAGGACCAGTTTTGTTTAACTTTGTAGGTTAGCCTTTCGTAGAATCTAAAGTTGTCATGTATTTATAAAATGATAAATGATATCTCAGCGTTATTACAAAAATAAACCTAGTACAATAATGAGAGCCGGGCGCAGAGTATCAACAAACAATAATTAAAAATTATTAATGACGCGAGCCAAGTGTATCCCCAACAGTTTGTAGCGATATAAATCAGAGCGATGTTCCGCCACACTCGGTACTGTACTCAATTAATTAGTAACTTCAATGGAGAACCCGATCACGAGCAACTAAGTATTATAACATTTACGTAAAATAATAACCTTTATGTTGGATTCTTTTTAAACTTAGGCTCTAGTTTATTGCTTACGAAAAAACCTAAAACCTCTCGAGGTTTTCCATTGGGCAAGAACTATTTCTCTTCTTTACCATTTGGGAGGCGATTAACGATCCATAACAGAACACTATTGATGGACATAGTGTAAAGTCAGGGATTCTCCATTCCATTGATGAACGGATTTCAATCAAAAAAGTTTCCTAAAACTAATTCTTTTACAGAACCAATTATCGTACTGTAATCGAGAAATCAGAACCACTATTTCTAAGATTCATGATATATATTCCTTACTGGCAAAGTGGCAAATGTCAGTGAAATTGGTGAATTTCTTTAGTTTCTTAGACTTAGAAATCCGTTTACTATGAAATTTAAGTCCCAAGATGCATCCTACGTCAAAAGTAGGACAACTCACAAATATTGCGTCATCTTTTATTAAAGGTGAGACATAAGTAAAGAGTAAAAAAAAACCTACATTTATTTTCTCTTAGCAAAGGCACCTTTGTAGACATCTATTGGGTCAAAGATATAGCCAGACATTTAAATATAGACGTTTAACTTCAGTCAAAAAATTTTTTTTTCAATAGAATCTCCTACTTGCAACTTTTTCATTTTATGGGTAGACAGAAATAATTTAAGCGGTTTTTTTTTAATATATCTGGAAATAGCCGGTGACCTTTTCCAATAGCTGGTCTTTTAAAATATACTAGTAGGTAGACATCTGAAAAAGTAACATGTAGGTGGACGCCATATAATGAGTCAGACAGAATATGATTCGACTTGGAATAATAATTCAATGCCATATCGAAATTAAATTAATTAAGAATAAGATTTTAAAAGTAGCCGTGGAACGAAATTGGATTGATAGTTTGATATTAATTTTGAGCGGACAGATTAGATTAGAAATTAGGTTTTAGAAAAATAAAATTATATTGATTTTAATTCTAAAGCTTTGGTAATTTGCCCTGAAGGCTGTAGTACTTCTTTGGTTTTCGTTGTGAATGTCCAGCACATTTGTCCAAATCGGTGTAATAGTTTAAACCGAGCATGACAACCAACATCGGATACCTGCCACCTGGTACTGCTTTTGGTACATTAGACAACTAACAATTATTTAGGTACTATCGAGTAGATATTCTCACGATATGAACCTCTTTCATTATTTGAAGGCTGAGACAAATTCACATTTACAATATTCATTCAAATTTGTACAGTATCGCATTACAATTTACATTATTCTACGTAGATGTTATCATGTTCCCACATTAACAGCTAATCGTTGCCAAACTTCAGTTTAGCTGTCAAGTAATTTTGAAACTTTATACCACATAAATAAACTAAATTCTCCAACTAGGTATCTTTCTCCTGCCCTTATTCCAATTTATTCCACAATTAGATCATAATAAATGAAAAGTGGGGCCCAACTGAAAAGCGTCGTGGTAATTTTTGAAACTACTAAAAGTAACCAATAAAGGTAAGTAAAACAAGTCATTTTTGAAACGTTAATTTATCGTTGTCCCATTCGCGTGATAAATAGTTTAATAAATAAAGTAAAATTTAGAACAACAGACTTGGCAGCATTTTATCTGTATTACTGGTTTCAATAATTCCTGAACAGTAAATTGTACAATCAGCCCAGAAGATCTTAGTAATTTGGTGCACGCTTAAGATCTAAATTATAACGGCTAAACCTCAAGCTTAGTAACAATCATACTGTAGGCCACGGTTTGCAAAATGAAATCGAAATCAAACTTCTATTACGGCTACCAACATTCCAAAAGTAATTAGCCCGATAATGTACTGCTAATTGGAAATAAATACCTACAAGTACATATATGAATACATTTCATACATTTCATCACCACTGCTCTCAAAACGGTGAAGGAAAACATCGTGAGGAAACCGGCATGTTCTAGAACCAAAAAATTCGAAGACATGTGACATCTACCAATCCGCACTGGGCCCGCGTGGTAGATTATAGCCTATTCCCTCTCATTGAGAGGAGGCCGTGTTCCAGCAGTGGGAACATTTTAGGCTGATGATGATGATGATGACATATATGAAACTGATATAAGGTATATTAGCTATCGAAAGTTGATGGGTGGGTACTGCGACTACAATAAGTGTGATTAGATAAGTTATTATTGACCGCCTCGTTTGTTTAGCGGTCTCAAGCATAGCTGCCTCACGAATGATCATTCCGTTTGCAATCAATGCGTATAACATATCGAGTAGGAGTACGATAGAGACTGAACAACGTTATCAATCAACAACTATAAATGACCAACAGAACTTTTTTGCCAGGTGTGAAACTATAAAACAAATTACCTAATAAATTAGCACATTTAGCAAGTCCAGTGAGCTATATATCAGACGTAATCAAACCTGGGCTCAGCTGCTCTGATTAACGCGTGTATGTTCTACCGGACAGTAGCGTAGACATCATTTACATAATATATTACTTGACCAACATTACTTAAGACGCGGTGGAATTTGGAACTACGATTGAAATGTATTGAATTTGACAGGTAGATGACGTTTTTCTAAGCAAGCAGCGCCACACTGATGTTTCAAATGGAGTGGCCTGGTATGTATTACTTGACCAATCAAGTAATACATACCAGGCCACTCCATTTGTCACCGCCGTGGACTTGCAACCGGAGTGACTTTGCAATCGCATCATCCTTTTTTAAGTTTATTAGAAGTTGATTTACATATCAGTGACCGGTTTAGCGCTTAATGGAGTATCACTGATCAATCAGCGTTTGACGTGTCGTATAATTACCATCTCTCAGTTTCTTCATAAACGGAGGACTTGTACTGTCGACGACATAATATTATTTTATTTATACGATAACTTTAGCTCTGAGACGAAATAATCGGTCTCTCTCTACTTCAACTTAAACCGACTTTCTTTGGTTTTTTTTACAGGTGATAGAGAAGATGACCAGTTTCCAGAAATAATCACGACATATGTATTCTTAATACAGCTTATGCCCTTTTAGGATGCAATAATCCTCACGCGGGTCCAGTGTGAGTTGGTGGTTAATTTTCACCAGTACCGTAACAGTCAGACAATGCATGATGCCGGATGACACTTGTTCTACAGGACAGTTATGAAGATAATCACATCACAACAACGCACCTGTAACTGCACCCGACTGTACGAATGTTTAAATAAAACGCAAAACATGTAATAACAGCGTCGCACAGCGGGCACATGCAATCAAACGCTTGTCGCGGCTGTATTAATAGTGTCGCAGCCTCGCAGGACGCTATCTCAGAGTTGCGACAGACGGAGTCGCAGACCTGTGCACCGTATAATTACTGCTACAAAACTTTCATAACTCCCCGCGCGCCGGCCCGCCATCCCGCCAGCCCGCCAAGCCCGACCCGTCAAATAAGAATGAGAGATATTTCAGGCGTTTGTATGCTGTCGCTTAATTACACGGTGCTGTTGTCGCTTTAATAGAATTTAATTGTAGTCCCCGGTTCTAACTCTTAGCGCTCGGAACTTGTTCCAACTAACGTTAAACTATTATCAATTCTATGTGAAGAACGAAATTAATCGCCGCTTGTGTCAGGTTACGTTTCTGTTTGTTGCGTAACTAAACGTAGAACCCGAACAAATTGTAGGATAAACTCTCCAATTGTCACAATTGACCTTTTCGATGTTCTGACGTAGGCGTTGTTTATGGAAATTCGTCAAAGCACTTTATTCTATTTTTTATAAGTAGATAACACATGTAAAAGTACTTGTTTTGCACTTTTCAGGCCATTTTTCAGTGAAAAGGATTACCTATTTGTCCACTACATAGAAATCAATGATCAATAACACAAGTTGTAAAACCTCGACTCATTCGCTAGATACGTCCTTAGATAACGCAGCAAATCCATCTCAGCACACATATTATACCTACATTAAAGTATCAATCAATGCATTAAGTAGCGTGACACACAGTCAGGCGAGGGATAGCCTAGGACCAACCGCGCGATGCATGTGTACCGCCATTAAAAAGATGTAGGCAATTGCTCCGGTCTGATTAAATATCGTTATCGCGTGTATCAAAAGCTACTGCACTTACTTACAGATCAAAAACTGCTGAGTTAGAACATCCATCAATGTGAATAAGTGGAAATAATAAAAGGTATGTTTAAAACTGTTATCACACCAAAAGCTAAGTAAGTAGATAAACTTAACGCGATAGTAAAAGAGCTTAAGAAACATGTAAGTACGTAAGTAACCTGAAACTTGCACCAAGTTTCTTGATTGAAGCAATAATCAGTGATTAATAATCGAGCAAAAATCTCAAACCAGCTGTATATTTAAACTATGAAAGTTATAATTATTTATTGAATAACAGAAGCTTTATTTGAGCAAGGACAAAAAACTTTTCACTACATTATATGAGCGCTACTTTCGGTTCGGATATTTCCTTAAACCTTAAGTTATTTATCCCAAGTGAGAGTTTTTTTATTTAGAGATCAAAGCTAACTTTTGAGTGTTGTATAGCTTTAAGTACAGTGGCAGCACTGCGGCGCTGTAAGTCCGCGCTCGTCCCGTTAATGCAGCACACGAGCCGAGCTTGTTACGAGCATTGTGCGGCGGCGGCCGATGATACATTATTTTTATAACAATAAATCGTTGTAAGTAAAGCACCGCTGTGCCGGGTGGTCTCCGTGCCTCAGTGTCTCAGCGGCCTGCCCCGGCTGCCCGGCTGCCCCTGGTCGCCGCACGCTCGCTCATCATCTGCGACTCTGACTTAAGACTACTCTACACATTTTACAACACGATCCCAACCATTAATCTCTTTACGAACATCTGTCCATCCGTTTAATTATTTTTTCATTACAATCATTGAGAAATATCAACAGATTTTACGACTGGGAACGAAAACTCTTTAATTTTTTTTTACAACACCCTATCATTACCAGATAACAGACGAAAAAAGGCGATGGCTTTTCAATAGTTAATTTATTAGTTAACGAACGACCAGATACAATCTATTCGTTGCATACATAAAGATAAATGCTATGAGACACGTTATAAGACTGTGCCACTGGCCATTGCATTGGCCGAAGCTGTGATAGCGATCGTAAAAATTAATAGTCCTTGACACGCGGCGTTCAATTTGCTTTTTAATTAGTAGCGCGGCAGTGATATCGTACGTTACCGGAGATAGTGGAGATAACCGCTATGGGGAATCAATAACGATCTCCACTGATACCTACCGTATATCTCTACTAACTGAATTTTAAATAACGCGATTAACTCTACATTTACATTTTTAAGTTAAGTGTTAAAATAATACCAATGAATATTTATATCGGTCTATGCATCTGACCTCAGCTCTCTTTTGACTCTATTGAACTTGGGATACATATTTTACTTCAGCTAAAAGTTGCATCTCTCGCTCTTGTATTGAGAGAGATCGAAAACAAATGAAATTAATCCAAAAGGCCAATGTTACAGTTTTCTATATACACGATTTAAAAGACACGATAAGGCACTGCCGACATTGTATTGTTCAACGACTATCTAATAAATTATGTTTTTCTTAATTGATTTTACGACACATGGACAATAAACATCTACGATAAAATACTGATTAATACAGTGCCAAGTTGTTCAAAGGATTACAAGGAGGCTTGAAAACATACACAGAAGGTTTATCGCTGAAAACAAATTGGTTTAATAGTATCTATTTAGTTATGCGCATATTAACTGCGGGGGAATTGAATCGCGTTAGTTAATAGTTCACGACATGGGACCGACGTGTGCCATATATATATAGTTTTGTATTAATATCTAAATTCATTTAAATTGGCTTATTACAAAACCTTTCTTCTCACGCCTCCATGCTAGGTGTTGGTTAATAATTTACTATTTATATAGTTGAAAATGATTGCTATTCCCATGAATTGTATAATGTAATGTAATAAATTTTCAATTTACCAAGTTGGCTTTGTCATTTGCCGTAAGTCCATCGTTTTGTCATATATTATGTGTCTGTCATGTGAATCAAAGAGCGATTACGTGGCATTACGCAAAAGCTATGAAACTTCAGTTGAAAGCCAATAGATAATTTTAATTTGTGTTTACAACTCATGACTGTAGTTTAAAGATTTTATTAGAAAACTTTAAACGTAAACATATGTAAGTACATAATGAGATTAGTTACTCAGTGTTAATAACATTGATCTATTTCAGCTCAAAAGTCATCCATCAGTTATTACTAAATAATATGAAACATTAGAATTTCATAGGTTTTTCATTGTCATAAGTTCCTCTATAGCTGCTGACTATAGAACTGACTGACTGACTATTTACTACCTATAATCAACTATGACAAGTCAATTCCAGCACCTTAATTATCAGTATACTAAATTAAGAACCATTAAGTTCCAAAGCGTAAATTGATTCGAAAAAAGAACAGCTCGAAATTCAATTTAGTACAGAACACTAAAACAAACATATGATTAAGAGAAATTATCAGAACTGCCGTTAGGTACGTTCTCTTAATCAAACGTCGGATTTAGTCAATTTAACTTTAATCATAGTGTTGTGCGCGTTAAGCTCGTTTGATTAATTGTATAGGACTCTCATTTTGAGGAAAATGATTCATATATATGTGATTGATACGTCTGTGTGTGTAAAACCTCGTCCCTATACACAATTGGAAAGAAAAGTTGAGCTCCAGTTGCCAAACTGTGGCGCCACATTTAATGTCCACAGGATCTGTGTTACGATTTAGGATGTGTCCTAAGAAAAATAACATTTTAGCAAAATCCCATAGCATCCGTCTTAGCACGTTAATATAATTTTCTTGGAACACTGCAACAAGTTCCCACAACACAAAAACATGTTGCTACAACAATGCAGCGCAACTTTTGTTCCCCATAAATACGAGGCTCAACGGAAAAATGAATGACGTGTGCGTGAGTAAGAGTGAGTGTATGTTCATAGGCGTGTGTGAGTTACCCTGCGCTGCGCACGCGCGCACCGCACGGAAGCGCTATCGGTCGTCCATCGACGCGTGATTTACGACACGCCATCTCACTACACACTTTTACGTTTCCATAAAATAAGAAAAAAAAAACGAATATCCCTGCCTACTGAGTTTTGAGAGGCTATTGTCGACTTGGCGTAGTTGATCAAGAAGGTAACACTATTTATTTCAGTAACAGGTAAGTACTTACTTTCCTTACGGTCCAAGTTCACAAAAACCTACTTTGCAAAGTGACAACAAAACCTAATTACGTTTTGTAAATAAAAACTTATTCCTGATTTCGTGATAAGATAAAGGTAAACATACGTTTTTCGAAAGTCCATTTTAATAATGCAAAACACTACAACAGTAGGTAAATGCCGTAGAGACGCGCTACGCGGCTTGGGGCCCACACCAATTTTTTTTTCGTTTATCTGCCCTGAAATCATCACAATAAGACATAAATTACTTATTACTGAAGTATTCGGTAAAGACGTGTGACGATCATGTTTCAAATACTTTTTGACGAAACAATTTACTCATCATCGTTTAGTTTTCTGTCCATGATTAATGTGTTTTGTTTATTTGCGTTACATTTTCCTACGTATTTTTCTTCGTCAGTTTTATATTTTTATCTACCAACCGCGTTCCATAACAATGAGCGAGTTCAGTCCATCCACAACTGTACGAATAACGAGTAAACAATGTTTTTCGTGTTCCTCTTTTCTATTTTCATACAATTGTACAGTGTACGTGATGACGTCAAACCGACTATTAAGATTCTTGCTAGAAACATTCATAGCAAGAATCTTAATAGTACCGACTATTAAGATTCTTGACGTAGCCAAGCCAGGCATGTACCGATCATAATATAAGGTAAGTAAGTACCACACCATCAAAAGTTAGAGCAAACTTTATTATTTATCTGCAGTACGTCCTGCTAGTCGCTGCCATCGAATAATGATATATCCGAGCACAATAAACTAGATTTCGCTATCTATGTTAATGGTAGAGAATCAATTTGTCATTGTTTATCATTATCCACCGAGATAATGATATCCGCTCTGATTTCGCTGTTATAAATCACAATAAGATTAGCTCCGGTTAAACTCGAAAATCACCCAGGAAACATTTTAAAGTAAAATCATAATTCATTAGACGGTCATTGAGCGTGCGTACGAGCAGACGAGGAGACGGAGCGGCAGCCATTATACGGGATGACGGCGCGCGTGCCGTCCCGGCCGCCGCCGAGCGCGGGCCCGCCCTGCCCCGCGCGCCGCCCCCGCACTGCTGACCCAAAGGGTTCCCTGCTAAAACCCCACGGGTCAAACATAAGTGGTAACGCCAAGCCAGCCGTCGCCTTTAAATAGGAAACGACACGTTTATCCAATTAGAAATTCACCATATCTTTGTGATAGTTGAAGAGGAAATTTGAGCAATCAACTTGCAGAGCGCCTCGGCGCGGCGTTCCTATCACAGTTTATTCAATTGAGCTCGTAATGAAGTTATGTGAGCTATGAACAGTATGGAATAAGCGCTCCGCGTCTACACTGACCGAATATTTGTCTGATGATTCGAAAAAAGTTAATGGTCTGAATTCATTAGATACAAACATTATTAAAATTCATATGTCTGTTACAACTTATTTAGTCACGAACAGAAACGCCCAAGCCGCATGAAAACATACCAATTAAACTAGAATACACGAAAATGTTTAACCGAAGTGGAGCTCTTGTATCGATGTCAATTCTTGCATTTATGGAGTCAATTCACAATTTAACTCCAACCTTTAAGATTAAAAGATATGCAAAAATAGTGATGCTGTCCATAGACTTGTAGTCCGGTAATAAGATAAGTATGACCTCAATACGGATTCCAGAACGAACTGACCAGTGTGAAATATAGCTAGCATTCCAAATAACGTATAATATATAACCAGGCGGAGTGCACAAAAGCGTGAACTGGGAACAAGTTGTTATTACAAGGTGTTGAACCTGGTTTTCTGATTTATAGTTGAATGGTATTAGCAATGATCAATGTTGTTTTGAGGTGTCTTTTGCCTGCAAACGTTTTATCTACGTTAATTACGAAACATTCTGAGATAAATCTCATTCAGTCAGGAACTAAACGTGACATGGAATCCATTTATTTTGTCGTTTGATCATAAAATGAATGCCAGTAAATTGACTCGGCTCATATCTTAAACGTTGATTGACCCCAAAGGAAAATACAATACAAAGTGGCGTTGTTAATTCCATTTTCATCGTTAATGTTCTGTACTTCTGTCGGTGCTAGGACACCTGTCCGATGTTATGGTAATTTGGGACTTCTGAGCTGGGTGTAAAAACACCTCATTGTCGTTGTGCTCGATGCGTTAGTACAAACACACATGAATGAGGAAGTGCTGGAGTGTATCTTGGCCGTTGTTTAAGTGGTGTTAGAAGGCAAGCAGGCGCGTGTCGTGTGCCGCGCGCGTGGCTTGCGCCCGAGCCGCTCGCCGCTCCCCGGCCACGCCGATTGATACACCGAGTTAGCCGACCTCACTCACCGGCCACCGCACTGACCTCATTCATAAATCGTCATTTAAACTTATATTCAAAGAGCAAGGGTCCCCTCCACTATAGATTCTGCCATATCTTGAATTACGGTGTCTCCTGATGATTTGTACGGTTTCAAATGATGCCTGATTTATGGCAAGAGGAAATATTTGGAAGATAAAGTTATAAAAGATTATTATATTAATGTGTACCTATAATACGATGTTTTGTATAAATAGAAACGAATATATCTTTATGTTTAACACAGTACCTACTTTAAACCAATGCTAGATGATTGATGATTTAAACCAGTACCTACGTTAAAGCTAGCCTCATACGCAGTTAAGTAGCATGATGATGAACAACAGAAATCTGGAAGAGCAATTCTTCGTATGATATGATAAGTACCATGAAGGAGATTAACAGAAGTAGACAATTGTCTGAAGGAATGTGGTTCCATAATGAGGAAATCTAAGTGGACAATACAAGTGGTGTATGTCGCGTTGGGACGATCGCGTGGCTAGCGGCGGGGCGGTGCGCGGCCCGCTCCGTCATGCAGCATCAACCACTCCAAATTAATATATCCTGGCTCGCGCCGTGATTCCTAATATTATATTTAGACGTGACACGCGCTCGTTTGTATCAATTGCTCCCGTCTGCCTCACTGATATACGGCCGACGCTACTTTAGAACAATGATGGCATAAATTGCGCTATTACGCGCTTTAGCACTGCCCCGCGACCCTGCGCGACTTCTGACTCCCTCATTGACAAATTAGCCTGCACTGATACGCTTGCATGCACAACCGACGCTACAATCACTGACAGCCACGGCACTCGTTACCTACGAACAACAAATTGTGCCTGCCTACGCTCAATCACCGCAAAGCCGAACTAATTTAATAAAACCACAAGTTGTCAAACTGAATGGGAAGGCAACTCGATAAATGAGCACACAAACGATTCCCATGTCGGGGACAAGCGATTACAATGCTCATTAATAACTTCTTGTGCGGCGCCACTAACTTCACCATACAAATCAGACTAATGAGTGGATCCCATGAAAGCCTTTTAATTTCCCATTTGGTGCGGCCACCTCTGATATCGACTGACTGTTATTAATACAGGGCCGAGCCGGCCGCCGGTGGCGGGCAGCGGGCATAGCAGGCAGGCGGCGCTCCCAACAACCTCGATTACGTGCAGCCGCACGGAGTATCGCAGACGCTCTCTGTGACTTATCTCTCACTATTAATTACGCTCAGATATTCACCGGACAAGTTTTAATGCAACTGCTTCATTTGTTACACTAAGAGTGCCATATCGGAGACGTTATAGACGCGATAACTTTGTAGAGCTCGGCCGTCGGGCGCGGGGCGCGACGTTAAAGTTTGACAAGTAATTTATAACCTATCAAGTTATTCGTGTAGATGACTGATAGCTCCGGAGCTGGCGTAAAATGTGGTCTTTACACTTAGCACAGATAGTCATCTAGGTTTGAATCAGTTATTTTGTAAGAGCTGGCTGCTGGTGCACAGTGGCGGCTCCGCGGTACCCGGCTGATGCAATTACTGCTTCTATTCATAAAAGAATTGGAATCAGATCAGGCGCAGCCGCGGGCTGTACCAGCAAGTGGTTAATAACACCCCACTAAGAATATTGACTGCTGTTGCAAATTGAACTAAACTAGTATCGTGCTCTGTTTAAATCGCTATTTATTTCATATTATTTATCGTTGTCCGATAGATACGTACACTTAATGTAAGGCTTTCAATGCCGTGATGTAGGGCGTCGTAAAAATATACGTAATTTACAAAGATGGGCCTAGTGTTTTATTTTGCTGTAAGATGGACATGCTGACCGTTATGTCTGCCATCATAATTCACGTAAATCATATTCAGCCGTAAACCAGTTCGGTAAAAAGAAAATGTCCGTTTGAGACGGCGCCCGATAACTGCCACTTTACAAGCAGCTAACTTATATCATACCATAGTTATTTCTACATTTATAGACCACATTTATCAAAAGCAGAAAAATATTAACTCTCGCTGTTAGTAAATAAAAAGATCGTTATTATTTCATTAAACGATAACAAATAGCAAGATTTCTTACGTGAAACAACAACTACGTTAGAAACTCTATCTCTGCTATGATTTATTGTTTAACATCAAGATAATATTTTAAGCCGGCAATAAACAAAACATGAAACCGGCTAATGTAGGTGACTTAATTATTCCGTCATTCAGGAGAATTAAAATCAAATTGAATCGAATTTATTGACAGTTAAGATATACGTATTATTATTCTATTGCGTTGTTTTATACTTACTCGGAATTATCGTCGACCTGGAATTTCAGAATCGAAACTATTAATGGTAGAAATCAAAATCACATTACTCAATCAAAAGCCAGGTTGATGGATACTCCACGAGCTCCACATTCAGAGTACTTGTAGTTGTAATATACAATCGGGTTAACACCTCGAAACCCGACTGAGGTATTACATGAAGGACGGGATGAAAAAGTCTAAACATTACAAGAAACTGGTGGACATTAGTTATTTTGTCACAGCGATGATATCGCAGCATTAAGTGCGCATGGTCAGCAGCGGGCGCAGCGGCCAGGTGTCACTTATCTGTGCGCTGACGGACGCACTGTTGAAACTAGAGAAGAAATGAGGAATCTCCCCGACGCGCGTCCGTTGCCATAACTCAGCAAGATAACTCGCTGTCCGGTAAAACTGTTAACGACAAATAACGCAGATAACGTAACGGGCGCCTAAACGACCCTATCTACCGTTTCGATAATATTTAATAATTATTTACATATATTTATCAGATGGATAGAACGCGTGCGACGGCCAACGACATCTCGTCGCCGTGGCCAGCGATACTTCTCAAAGTGATTTATTTTGGCATTCGGTTACGACAACTACAAAATTGATATGGAAATTATGAAATATGCTAATAAAATACATATCGTAGTAGTGAAATACAAGAACTATAAACCAATCAAAAACCTAATGAATTTGGTTTGTTTGCATAGATAATTGATATGGCTGGAGGAAACTGTTTGTTTTTAACATGCTGGGCCTTGGAAGTTGACGATCAGTATTGACCAGAAGAGCAATTTATACTTGAGATTTAGATTTAACTTAGTTTTTGTCTGCTTCGTTGATGACCACTAAACCAACGAAGCTGAGCTGAGCACGAGGTCCCGGGCTTGATTCCTAGGTCGGGCAAAACATTACTGGGTTATTCCATCGGGAATCAGTACGCAAATAGGCTCACCCTCAATTACATGGGACATAAACATAACTTGCGAAATGTGGGTGTACTATTATAATTAGGTTACACACCTTTGCCTAACCTTTAAAGGGGAGTGGGCGTTTTGTATGTATTCTTACTTATGCTGACAAATACTTGAACACTCTTAACTTGATTCCACCATGCTGTAAAAGATATTCATATTCATTTTATTTTGCGTACCATAAGTTTAAAAAGATGTTACAATGGGCTTAAAGCTAAGAACAGTTATGGACCCTGTTAGAGCACAGCAATAAACAAAATTAGCATTAAATTTTAAGTACCTAGTTAATAAAAGATATTATTTACAAACAGAGGGTATGTAACACATTTATACACACGATGTTTTGCTAAAGATGATATTTTTTTTTTAAGATTTTCTAAGAATAAGATCGTTTAGATTCTAAATGGAGCCTCCGTCTCTGCCAGCGAATAACAAGTGACAACACTGACAACTGAAAATCCCTAAATCGTTTTCCAGTCGGCGGCAGCGTAAACTATTCTAAACAAAACATTTGAACTAAGGTTTTTTTTTTTCATTTTTTCAAACCAATTGTTGTTCAGTTAATCAGTTGTAATGCCCGTTTTTATACGCAACGGGCATAACATTAAGCCTAGCCCGAAATTTAAATATCCAACAGTGCAATGCATTTAGGGGTCGCCTAGTGGCTGTGATATAAGTGAAAGAATATACCTAGAAATTACAATTTACCGTATATCAAATAATCTCCCATTTATCTACATATTTTGAATAGACGAACAAAATAAATACAAATTGACCGTAGCACGTAGCACTTCAAGCGAACGATTTCATCCGAAGTTTTGGCCCATTAACAAAACTTTGTAAAACTGTTGTTGATACTTTTACAGTAACGATTGCATCAGTGCCTAGTATGAAGTATTCATAACCATCTAAACGTTACATAGGTATCTTCAGCTGTTGCAACAGATTGATATTTTTTTAAAGTGTCCAACCTGGTGTACTAATAATTAGATAGCTAGCGTTGTATATAAACACAGAAACATCCGGCTTTGCCTGCGACAAGGCGGTATCTTGTTTCATTAGTGACGTACCAATACTTAACTTAATAAGTATCAAAACATTAATGATTAAGGCGAACACGCCTCAAACGCGACGCTGTAATTTCTCAGCGCATAATAATATTGTACTTTGAAAGTCAGGCCAATTAATAAATGCTATCAGTATGAATAAACGAACAGCCCACTAGTTCTTTATTATTTTAATCTTTGGTTAACGTGTTTGGTTCTCGTTGGCTATGGATGTAAGTTTGATAATCCATATTTATATTGAATGTTATCACGAAAAAACTGTTTGATAATACGACGTGATAACTTTCATATTTTACCTAATGACTTGTTTATTTTTGACATATTTTGGACATACACAATATTTTTTTTACTAATAAAAATCTGACATAAAATCAAAATCAAAGCATTTATTTCAATTAGGCCAGTTACAGGCACTTTTGAATTGTCGAAACAAAGATGAAAATTAAATGTAGCTACAGTCCCAGTTACAAGACATAAAAACTGTGAAAGTACTGTCGCCCGTTCCCTAGCGTAGATCTCTAAATCAAAATCTTGGTTACATCATTCATGTTGAGATGGTATATTATGTGAGAACAATGTAGCAAGATGTGCACGTTAAAAGTGTCCACAGTAAAAACAAAACAAAAAAAAATACAATTCAAAAACCAAAATAATTCATTCATATAACATATAAAAATTAAAGCTAAGTAAGCTATAGTCTCAAGTATGGATGTACAAACGTTGATAGACATTCCCCATAGATCTTCGGTTAGTTTGATTTTTATTTGCCAGAGGAAAGCTTTAGTAACTATCACAGGGTTAATGTGTTTAAATTTAAATTCAGCCAGGCAGCCAGACACATTCGCCTTTAACAAACCAATTGAATGTTCAGGTGAGGAAATGAGAACCTCCGTAGTTTTTATTGGTATATCGGTAAAGAAATTTACAAATTCATGAGCTACTTCCTGATTAGAGCTTTTAGGACCACATGCTGTATCTAATGTGTAGTTGTAACGTTACATTTTCCCGGTAGGATCCAGAAAACTGTAAGGTCACACTGAGTACTCACCTACCTAACTTTCAGTCTGGAGGGGAGCACTGTTAAAAGAAATAGTCAAGGGGACAAGTTATAAAAATTTATTATTAAAGAACCTAGGGCCTATCTATTTGGAGCTAGAAGATAACTAAACTAGGTTAGAGAAGCGGGTGGATGAAAATGAAAATAAACGTTAGATAGACTGGAGAAAGGCGGGCCTCTGGGCTGTAGTAGTGGCCGAGGGACGTCAGGCTTCAGTCTTCCTTCAAGGATTCTGGTCGAGGTTCGTGGCCGAGGGACGTCAGGCTTCAGTCTTCCTTCAAGGATTCTGGTCGAGGTTCATCATTCTTCGTCATTGCAGCCGAGGAAGAGAAAGCCGACAATCTTCCTCCTGGAGAGGCCGGAGGACGTCAGTTTTTTTCCTTTCTTTCAGCTCCAGACGTAGACTTGTGTTGCCTTTCAGCTCTAGTGGTAGACTTGTGTTGGCTTTCAGCTCTAGTAGTAGCCTTGTGTTGCCTTTCAGCTCTAGTCGTAGACTTGTGTTGCCTTTCAGCTCTAGTGGTAGACTTGTGTTGCCTTTCAGCTCGTAGACTTGTGTTGCCTTTCAGCTCAAGATGTAGACTTGTGTAGACTTTCAGCTCTAGTAGTAGACTTGTGTAGCTTTTCAGCTCTAGTAGTAGACTGCAAATTCCACCACCAGGCTCCTGTCATCTCCAGATGATTGACATTTTATAATTTGGAAAGAATTTCTAGAACATAATAAAAAGAAAAGATAATGAGGTCGATGTGATTTACCTATACGACCTACAACTAGCTCCAGCAAACTAATATTTGTTTTTAAGTATTTACGTAATGTAGCCGACTATAAATTAATAAAACAGGTTTATTTAGCGTTGGGTCAGTCTATTCTAACCTATTGCATAACATCCTGGGGGGGGGCGGGAAATTCGATTCTTCTCCCTCTAGAACGTGCTCAAAGAGCAATTCTAAAGGTTGCTACCTTTCGTCCGTTTAGATTTTCTACACACCTACTCTACAGAGCTTGTAATGTGCTCACGGTACGGCACGGCACGGCAATTATTTATTTTACACACAATACTACAGCAGCACACTACCCTTCCCTATGATGAAGTTCCTTCCGTTAGGAGAAGGAAGGACCTGGTTTGCACAAAGCCCCAAACTAGACATGCTTTTGCTAGTCGATTTTATGTGTTTTTAGGACCTTTTCTGTATAATAGACTCAACAAGAAACTTAACTTCTATAGTCTAAGTTATAGGAAATGTTTTTTTTGTAATATCGGATTATTTAGCGATACTTAATTACACGGACACAGAAAAACTTCTAGAAGTACTGGTTTGATTATGTTATTCCCTCGTCTCTAATTGTACATATGTATTTACTTAATTTAGTTTTAATGTTTATTGTACCAATTTGATTATTCCTGTAGTTGTTAATAGATATTTTTATTTTATAAAATTGAATGTCCTAGTTAATTTGTGGCATGTAAAGTGATGGCCTGAAACACAGGTTTAAATAAACCTAGATCGGGTAGGTCGCTAACAAACATTTGAATTCCACATTATCGTCTCTTGCAATTGTTAAATATATTTTAGTTATAGTTTACTTTTATGCACTAATTATATGTTTCAGAAATAACACTACTGCACCTAAATGTACATTTTTGTAATACTTTTTTAAATAAATTATTCTTATTCTTATTCTTATTCTTATTCTTAATTAAAAATAAAACTAGGCCTGTCACTAACTGACATTACAAAGGTAAACAAAGATTCAAAAGACAACCTTGCATGTTTTTCTAAAAATGTTTTAATACTTAGCAACATACTTGTTAAAAATAATATAAAAACATAGTGCATGCATATTTAAAGTTTGTGAGTTATCCAAAGAACTGCCCCTTAACAACTATAGTGGCTGTCACAAAAATTAGGCAATATGAAACTCAATACTCCGTTTATGATTGACCTTATCAAGACACGACCGTCCCTATTCCTCTACCTTATTACATCGGGGCCGCTTAATAGCTGTGCTTTCTAATTCGTAATAATATATTTTATAATTTATTGAGAACGACATTTTTGATACGACATAAAGTTTAGGAATGAATCGTGATATTTATTGGTGCCGATACATGTAATGACACTTATGATATTATGCATTAATCTATTAGACCATTTTGCCTATAAGTTACGACCTTTTCGTGATTGGCAGGTCGAAGTTGAAAGCCATAACTACTAATATTATAAGCCTTAACTACTAATATTTTTATCGTTACTGCGGCTGACATCATTTGATGGAGTTACAGATAAAAATAGCTCACCTCGAAATAAATAAATCAATGTTTCTGTATATTGGGTGCTGGTGGCTTGGTAACTTAGTACCTTATTATTGGAAAATAATATTACTTATGGGGTAATACGATAGTCTCTGTCTAACAATTTGCTGCCGGCCAACGGCACGTGGAATTGATTAATTCTCATTGTGTGATGGACCATCTTTCTTTATCATGTGGTTAGTGCCTAACCTGGTGTCAGAATTTTTATGCCGCCCATGGGCCTCTGACTTGGCTTTACATGCCGTTAAGTAATATCTTTCAGGCATGCTGGTTTCCTCACGATGTTTTCCTTCACCGAAGCAAGTGATAGTTATACAATACGCACATGAATCCGAAAAATCAGAGGTGCGTGCCTTGGGTTCGAACTCGAAACCTGACTGATGACTTGGCAGTCCGACGGTCACACCACTAGGCTATCACTACCATAAAGGCAAAAGATAGTTGATGGAAAACAGTGTGGGATTAGTTGATGTCTGATTGACCCTCACCCCACTTCAAAGAGAAAAGATTCTCACAAGTGAAAAACACATAACCCTCCTTTTGAAAAAGACTTCAAGGATGATAAATATTACAAGCTCATCATCATCTTCATGCTCTTGTACCTTGTCCATGGTCGGCGCAACATATTTTCTGCTCTGATTCTCCCCAAATCTTCGATTCTTTCTTTGACTTTCCTTTCTCTTTCCATTTCACCACATTTAGTCACATGCGTTTCATCCCTCCTTACACAAACTATTCCCTTTTTGTCACTGTTGTTACGACAAAGTTCCCCTAATGTTTATTAGAGGATCATTATGTACTGCTAGACAAAACAAAAATGGTAGGTATGATGTAGATAAGTGTCTATAAATACACATCTATCTAAAGATGAATCCCTATTTCTCTTGGTCACGGCATCACGTGTGAACGGCCGATTTCGCTAATTCTTTTTTTGTTGTTTGTTATTATCAGGAGAAGGTTCTGAAGAAAGAAAAAAATAAGAAAGTTGCGCGGAAAATTTAAGAAAACTTAACGACTACATAATTAACTTTTATAACCATTTGTCTTTTTGGCGACCAAAAGTACCAAGCAAGCATAAATTTAAGGTGTTATTTATTCAAACGAGGTAAGTAGGGTAGGTAGGGTAGGTAAGGTAGGTAGGGCCTACCCTAGAATGAATAGATTCAGATGCAGACCCAAAGAAGGAAAAAAGAACGAATACGAAGTGCAAAGAGAAGAGGCAATTCCAAGAAACAAGACTAGAAAAAGAAATAAATATAGGATCAGGATCAGTCATACAGGATTCTCTAGATCAGCTGGAGTAGCAAAAAACTTATACTCGAATCATCAAACAACACCGACATAGATAGTTTGATGACAACCGATCATAACAAACCGGTGTTACAACATTAACCACCTCTTCAAACTATCTTGATGCACGCAAGGAGCCTAATAGATAAAAAGTTAATAAAAAGCAGCATTAAAGATCCAGTAGCAATTATAAACTAGAGAAGTAAATTATATCACAGTATGATATATCACGTCACCTCATTAGCTATAAAACCAGCATATAACATAAATAAAAATGTCGCTGCAATTCCAAAGAAAACATCAGTAAGATATTGAGAGCTTATTAGTCCAAGATCGGCGTTCACATCTCAATCAAGGCTCGTTAAAGGAGGACACTACAAATTACATTCCACTTGGCAATTAATTTATGTTTTATAGAGTGACGGTATCGAGACATGGCATGCGATCTGACGGTGGCTGTATCGATATCAATCGCTTGACATGTGTATTACGAGTATGATAGCGGGTGACACACGGCCAGCGCAGGCGCCGCGGTTTGGATGAAATGAGACAGCACGCGTACGAATTTGTAATTTGTAATGTAATGTGTAATTGTGTAATTGGTAATGACTTAGACAGATAATAGTGTACTAAAATATGATCTTGTAGGGATTTACTTCTTTTGTCATTCAAATAATATCATAAAATATACACCAAAATGACAAGGAGTATTGTAATCAAGCTAGATTCTAGCATAGGCAAAATTCTAAACACTAAAAACTGAAGTAGGTAGGTACAACCAGTAAAATAACGATCAAAATACATTTATGCAAATTTGACTAGCAGTAAAAGTTGTTTTAGTGATATTTTCCTTAAATCTCGTCATAAGTATTGAATGTTACTGATGTTATTTGTTATTAGGATGTTGTCACATTACTTCGTATGCTCCGGCCGGTAACACATGGGCCACGGCCCACGTGTCAGTGATCCCGACGAATCAAGGAACATACACCACATAACATTGATACGATACCTTTATAAATTGCAAATTCTATCGCCTGAAATACTTTTTTTAATAATTTTTGCTATAGAAATACTTAACGGCTTATTACAGCTTATACTTAACGTCATGAGTTGTTTAGTTTGTGTTGTTTCCTTTGGAATAAATTGTTTTTGCTGCAAGCTTATGCAAATAATAATTAGTGTGAATTTCACATTCACCGACAATACCATAAAAAAAAATCAAGAATAGATATACTTTACACCATGAGCAGCGGTGGCCCAGTGGTGGCGGCTCTGAGTTACGAACAGTAAGTCGTGGGTTCAAAACCAGGCAGGCGGCATTACTTTGTGTAATTTATTTCATCACCACTGCTCTCAAAACGGTGAAGGAAAACATCGTGAGGAAACCGGCATGTCCTAGAACCAAAAATTCGAAGAGATGTGACATCTATCAATCCGCACTGGGTCTGCGTGGTGGATTATAGCCCATACGCAAAATACGCGCTTTGACGTGGAGTTACGGACACCAGCCCGTTATACAATACAATACACACACATTCACTACACTTCACTTTACACCATCTAATTTAATTTTTTCGTCAGACATTCAAATGACTGTTCAGATTCAACCAAGTACCATTTTAAAAAAGATTTGACATTTAATTTCAGTAAAATGCTATATCAAAGTCGCAAATCGTACATTGTGCGACAACTATCGTAGCAGAACGCTTGCGAGTTATCTGCGCAAACGCAAAACCCGTCTGACGGCGAAACTACGAATGCTCAGCCTCGCACGAGTTTCACTTTCCAACACACAATCCTCATTTCACGAGAAAAACTAAATACATGAAGAATAATTAAAGTGAAAACGAGGTGAGTGGCGTGCCCGTGGTACCGCTCCCATCGACGGCCCTAGCGGTCACCACTCAGCCCGCTCTCACTTAATGTCATAAATAACTTTGTCAATCTGCTAACTTAATAGCATAATTTATCCGTCGCAGGACAACATAACGAGCAATGCCGATAATAAACCAGAAAAGCCATGAGGTGATAATAGCTGTCCGTAAATAATGATTCCTGATTGCCGGTCCACACCTCATCGGCAGGTCGCCGGTCGGGCTTAGTACCGTTGTGTATGTATCGGTAGTTACGCGCGTCCGATAATGTTACACGGCTGAAATATTGCGATATCTCCGTATTATCTGTTGAACAAGAAGTGACCTATAAAACTAGCATGTGTTCGGCTCACTAGAATGCAATCGGAGTCTAATTAACGCAGGCACTCGGACACGGGCAGTATCGAGGATGTACCGATTAGACCGGCTCGCCCATTAAGGAGAAACAATCACAACTCAAACAAGGAATAAGCAAGATTAGCTCTCTACATACGACTACCGCTGACTCACATGACGCATGATTATCTTCGATCCTTATTTAGTTCTAAATTGGATCGATATTTTTTGTAACGGGTAAAACACTAGTGAGAACATAGTTTGTGATCTACCAAGCCAACAAGTATCAAAAATGCTTTATTTGCAAACAAAACAGTTTAAAGACTGTTCGAGTACAAATCATGTAGTAGGTAAGAGAGCAAAGAGTAAACAAGCTCCGGAATCCGTTATTCAGGTGTATTAGTGTGTCAGATTGAATGCAGGTGTGTCCTGGGAGCAGCGCGCGGCGGCGGTAGCAGCCACGCGGCGGGGACGGGCGGCCGCCTCACTACACGGCTGCTGTGTCGATGTGTTGCCCGATAGCCTCCGCTCCAAGCACCGGACCATTTATTCATGGTGCAATAAATTCAAATTACCGGATTAACAATAGTACGGATACCATCTCCCGATCCGATATTTGCCTACCGATACTAAAGACATACGCTACCTTTTGCTCCCGACGTTATAAACATCTATGCACTTCTGCAATTAGTTATAATTGGAAAATAAGCAACATTCAACGATAATGTACAAGTACAATAAAAAATGGTAGAAATTCTTTAGTTTAACGGCGGGCAGTTAAACTCTAACGACGCGGATGGAGTAGGTAATAATCTAGATACTATTTATAATGGAGTTATAAATTAAACACACGCTCGTATAAAACGACCAATGTGAAAGGGGTCAAATTTTAATAAGCACGATTTACACAAAAACATTGCTATCAATAAACGTCGCGGCGGTAAGAGCTTGTCGTAAGCACATGAGTGTTGTAGCGCTCGAGGTGGATTTAGCGCAATGAAATCCTACACCGCGACGAATCGAACGCTGTCCTGTCGCCTTTGAAATTTCTGCAATATTTCGCCCTTTTCACGCAGATATACTCGGCCCGTGTCTAAACCGCCGGACATGAAACACAATATCGCCGAGTGAACTCCATAATTTACATGCACCGCAGCTCCAGCGCTGTACAGATTATTACAATACGTGTTACATTAAATTATCCTATAACGTAGCCATTCGATACTATCAATAATTACTGCATCATCTGGATAGGAGTACCGCGGTAGTACGGATCACATGGAGATTGGAGGTACCGTTTTGGTAACGCACTAATCCGAGAGCGCATTCCTTGGGCTCGTCGTGTCACGGCTGTTTACCTAAATAGATTTAAATGAATGCATGCGATTAGTGCGCTCCGCTCACTGCGCCGGCGCATCTGTGCGTACATCAGGAGCACCAGAAAGCTGGAACAGGTTTGATGTGGTGCTACGTTTTAATTGGAGTCGGTCGACAGCGATTGACGTGACACCTATAAACAGCGCGTTCTAAACGCGATCAAAATAAGTCTGTAACGTTATTTTATGTATTTTATTGTGGTGCTTAGCATGTTACAGCGTTTACAGTTTCATTGGTTGCATTTTTAAAAGGAAACGTACATACGGAACGTTGCATATTTACATCGAGAAGACATATTTACTGAGGTGATTTGACCATTCAGTTATAAATAATAACCAAGTCTCAGATAACAGTTTTGATTGAAGGCACGGTTTATAAATAAATATACGTATATATTATTATCAATGGAGCACCAGCAATTGTAAAACACGCTGAGTAAAGTCACGTAGCGTTTAAACGCCGCGTTGTAACCGTTAGTGTGTGCGGGCCGCGAGCCGCTCCGACCGCAGAGCATATCAATCTAGCGGACATGGTCGCATTGTGTTGCGACAGGCGCGCGACTTTGCTGCCCGCTGCAGTCATCCATCAAGCAACGTCCGCTGCACGCGATACAGACCTACACCCAAACACTAACAGATTCACCTCGCTACATTCCAATAAAATCTAACCAGATTTAATCATTCTTGCTTTAATTGAACGCGAAATATACCATACTTCTTACCTCCTTCATAAATTAGTATAATTTATCACAAAAACATGGAAAATGATACATCATGGACACGGCACCGCGTTACTTGTGAGAAATGTATATTTTGTTGATCAAGAACAAATTAAAGTATCATATTTTATTGCTGCCAACACTTATATTATAACAGCTCATTAATAACGAGAATTTAATAAAGTAGTTTTCCCCAAAGATATTTTAGATTACGTATTATAACATAGACAAAATAACATTAAATACATTTTGTAGAGGCGATACAATTTAGTGAGCATATCCAATGCTGAAACATTGTTGCAATCAAAATTACGAGGTGATTATTACCTAAAAATACTCAAACGACCACAACACTTGGCTCTGATCCAACAACAAGTAGTAGTTCTGCATTCAACGTGATTGTTTTCACGTGTTTTTCCGACTCACTCGCCTGATGTCTCACCACTGGTTTATTCGGTACTTTACAAATAATTTGTCCACTGCCACATAGTAAACACATTTTGTAAATGAATCGTCGAATTTAAAATGAAAAATAAACTCACATTCCCTTGCCACTATTTTAAGTGTATAGATACAATTTTCAATAATCCATAATCAATCATACTCGTAAATAAAATTATCGAATAACGTGAAGATTAAGTTAGACCTCAGCAATAATCAGAAATGACATGCAATAAATTATTGTCCAATTCGAAATCCAATTTTCTATTAACGACTGTGTCATAAAACACTAATTTTAATCAAAACTTTTTATTGTTTCTATAATTTATTCAACGAAAGTATATGTATATTTTTCTCACCACACTAAATCGGGGACCTGTTAACGCATCCTAATAACCAAATTAAATACCAAATGTCACCGCCCACTCACTACTTAAAAAGGTCAAAGGAGGAACATTTCTCATAAAAACAGACATTAGACTTTCCTGAAATTTCCATGTACCACCTACATTTCTTGGGTGAACTAAATTACATCGGCGAGACTATAGAACACCGAAAGTTAGATAAGTACACTAGTATTCTTTTACAAAATAATCTCAACAAGAAAATCTACAGTTCTCTAGTTGCGGGAAATTAAGATTTTATTGGTAAGATTGTAGATGGAAAAAATAACTCGTGTTCTTTCCAAACAGATGAAAAATGGACCAAAGAAAATTCAGTAACTTTGACCTCATAATTTTTTGGTTTTGAGCATTTTTTAACAGACTTTTCACACTTTCAGAGCAAACCCTAATGAATGCTTACGCGGCATGCCGTGACAAACTGACCAGACGTAGGTCACAAATCTGTTGTGACTATAGTGCGTGATAGCCTCGCATAAAACAACTATCCTGCTAATGATGTTTTACGTCAAAGCCAAACCGTGGGTGAGCGTTGAAACATAAGATGACGACGACCAGTCCACGTAAACTTTTACTATTTTTGTTAATTGCTAGGTACCTTTGTTGAACCACGTGGGATATGTGATGCTTGTTTATCTTCGGCAATTCTATTTTGCCACTTGATTGGTACTATTGACGTCACACTGTAAAAATACACGTTATTAGTAAATATTCCAAAATTATCCTTGATTCATTTGTGGATCCTTATTTTGGAAATCGGATATTTGCAGACAAGCTGACAAGACAAGTGTAATTAGCAACTAAGCGGCCCATGCTGGAAATATTTCATTTTCTACTATTATGATAAATAGTTTATTTCTATTGGATCAACAATATCGTATCGTATCTCCCTAAGAGGAAAGTAATTGACATCGCCGAAAGCAGTCTTGCAAGAAAAGACCTTTTTTTTCAGAGTAGTGTAGTATTGTAGTGGAAAATCGTTATGAAATTAAGTCTAACTTAGACCTCCATCATCGACTCTATGGCCTATGTAGTCGTCTACCACGTCGAATTCAATAATTTTGAATTATTATATTTATTTTATATTATTATATTTATTTTATATTATTATATTTATTTTATATTATTATATTTATATTATATTATAATATTTTTTAAGATTAATTTACGACAATCATATTTGCTAATTTCCCTTTGATAAATCCTACGAGTATTCATCCGAACATTGTTTAAGTAACTGTAGTTTGCATGCTACATGCGTGTGTTTACGTGACGTCAGGAAATTCAGCCGGTGGTCGATGCTGCGAGCGATTTATGCACCGGCCACGATAATGGCCGTATTAATGGAAATTGACACCGTGGCCGGCTCTCGCGCTCGTGGGAGACCGCACCATCGCCGCTTAAGGAAATATAATATTAACGCACCAATCATGATATAACAATCTCGTCCTCACACGTTGAAACGACCTGTCTTTGCGCCCATCACTACCTTAAGTGACAATTATTAATTCGTCGACGGCATCGGCTTTCGATTAACCCTTTTATAATTTAAAAAAGATGGGTCCATCATCATTTTTTACTGCTTTCGTAAATGTATTACCGGGGCTCCATTACAGAATTGTAAATAACAAAATGAAAACGAAAAGAATTTTTGAAATAGATATCTAATAATATCTGAACTATAATGTTACCTTGGAAACTACAAAGATACGTCAGTACGCTGCTTCAGAAAATTTCAACGTACACAAAGGCTTTATGGCGACGCTATGTTCGGTCTTCTTGCAACTTGGAAGGACGCGCTGACAGGAAAAGGTATTACGGGAGACGGAATGCCAATGTATAACATATTAATAATTGGTGCTTATAAATCTGGCGACGGAAGCTGAGGAAATGAAGGTACATATGTACATATGCCGCAGCAGAATAAATACATATTGAGAAGGATGATACGTTTGTAGGTAGAGATTCGTATTCTAATTTTGTTTGGATCAAGTGATCTCGTTTCGTTGGTAACACATAACTTACTACCTATGCTGGCCATGTCTGTTGTTATTTCTATCATGGGGATCATTACAGCGGTATGAGTTACGGCACCGTCTACGGACGAATAACCCGACTGTCTCCCTGGCATTATTTATTGGCATATAATGGCTTCTAATGGGAGGCTATTGAATCTGCCACCTGCATGTGTTTTATTTTTCGCGGCCGGCGCAGGGCGGACCTCAGCCTTCGTCTCGACTCAACGCATGTGAATATTCATAACAAAAGGAACGTTTCGTTTGGTGATTTAATTGATACCCGGCTTGCATCGCACACAACTGTACCTATGGACAAAACGTAATTGCTCGTTAAGCCTCGATTCTCGATTGTTTCTTGATTATAAAAATAAAAAGTAATCGTGAACGTTCTGTATGGATTAAAATTTAAAAGATACCTGACGAGCGATTTGTATACGCAGTTCATTTTCTTTCTTTCGTATTGAAGTTGTAGGATCGAATAAACAATGTAACATTGTATAGGTAGGTACCTATATCAAACGAGGCTGATGATGATATCTTCAGACGTAAGCAACAAATAAGTACATATTCGAATTTATTTAGACCTTTCGCCGATAACACGCAGTATTCAGGTTCTTTTATTTGCAAAACATGACCGACGCAAGTGCAATTTATTGATACGGTGTTCGATAACCAGTAGGTGCGTCCCACGCGGCAAAGGCGCGCGCGGCGGCGCGGGCGCAGCGGCCGCAGAACACAATGATCGCGAGCGCGCCCAACCACATTAACAAGTATTGCGCCCCTCGGAAGGAAATAGTGAAGCGGGCTAAATACACTCCATAAATATGGACGGTTATGGTGTCGTAAAAACAAAGTCAAGCTGCGCGAACAGCCTCCGAGGCTATAAAGAACAAGCGTCATCGCACCTCAACACACTTAAACGAATTCATTTATTACGTATGAATATTCTTAGCCAGTTCCACACTGCATTAACTATAATTATTTTATAAGACTTTATGGTAAAAATTTGAATACGATTATGTATAACTACATTAACTACAACTCTTGTAAAAACTACTTCCAAAACTGTGCTGGTCAGGTGAATTCCAACTGTGACTTAAATATGGATATTTTGCATTAATGTAAATATTTTGAAATAAAAGTTTAAAAAAAACATGGCATTCCAGATAAAACAACACAGTTGTAGTTTATCCCTATTTAATCGTCCAATCACACAACATTAACTTTTAATCATAATCAATATAATTAATTGTCTAAATACAAATCAATTCTCCTGATTCGTCAGAATAAATACAACCAGTTATTTACCAATTTAAATAATATATTTAACCAAAACAAACAGCTATAAGCTATCTATAATCATTTTACATATTATTAGTTTAGAAAAGTAATCAAACTGTGGGAACATTTGTATTTAAAAGTTTATGGACTTGAAGACGAAAGAATATATTCATTTCATGTCCATAATAAAATTATAAGTTATTATATATATGTAAGTTTTTATTTAATTCTCTTTATTAAAACTGAATAAATTGCACTTGTATTAGTTTTAAAACTATCAGTTTTGAATTGGTAATAGGGGAAAAATGTATGGGCCCCATAATGTCACCCAGGGAATGTTTATAAATGCCATCACCTACGGAGAGGCAACACATTTTGTGACACCTCAAAATAATATTAACATTTTAGTTTACAGTGCGGAGCAACATAATATTACCAGTAGAGGAACTGATAATAGACCCTGAGGCGATATTATGAAACATCTTGTAGAAAATAGAAATGTGATATTAATGCAGTTAGAAAAGATTTTCTAAGATATTATACCGGGCGAAGCTTGCGACCCAGATTATCACAGATCATTGTTTTTTTTTTCAATTATTGGTGCAATTTACACCAGAAAATGGGTCTTGTTTCCACTGAAATGTAAAACCGCACTAATGTAGAATAGTAGATTATTAACCAAGAGGATAAAGCAGTGTCTTCTGTCGCGGGTGACGATTTTAATCGCGAGCGTAACGAAGGACTCGAGGTTTAGTAGTAGTGTAGTTAAAAACTGAAATCACGAGCGAAGCGAGGGATTTAAGACGAGTCCTGAGTGTAGCGAGGGATTTAAGTTCACCCAAGATTAAGACAGCTTTATCACCGAGGAAAATACTCTACTTTTCGTACCATTTGCGAAAAAATTAACACAATAATAATATGAGATAAGCATTTATTAAAAATAATTACAAATAAAATAAACTTAACGTTTATGTATTTGAAGAAAACAAAAACGCGGCAAATTCCTAGACTTTTTTTTTGTCGGAAAAGCAAAGGCATCATCAAGCTCATACGGCCTCGTCGGTTTTCGTAATTTTATTTAATAATTATAACTGCATAATAAATGCGTATTCCTTTTACAAAAAGATGTATAATGCTCAATACAAACTCAATGGTGTAAACACAGATGTAGTTCAGTAAAATTTCGGAAAGTATTCCAAATTTAAATCACATTCTCCCCCTAGAGGATGAATGAAAGTAAAATAAGTACATTTTTCTTTCCCTGTTTTTAACAGATTAAAAATGACTATTGTTATGTTCGCTTTTTGTGGCATAGAATGTCACTTTTTTGAGCAAGTGGTACGAAAAAGCTTTTTGGTATTGCCCCACGTATTTATAATAAAGTACCTGATGAAATAAAACAATGATTGTAATAAAATTTAAAAGGGCTCTAAACCAAATATTAATTGAGAAATGTTATTACACAATTGACGACTTCCTTAATGATAGATCGCTGTACTGATTGACAAACTCTTATTATGATTGACAAACATGTAACTATTTATTGTACTTGTATTATGTATTTAATTTTTATCCTTCTATTGACATACGTATCATTCCGTTTGACATTACTGATACATTTTTACTACTGACATTTTATTTTTTTGTAATTCTAATGGTAATTTATTTGGTATCAATACAATTGTTTGATTTTAGAATTAAATAAGTATTATTTGCATGCTTATGCGACCGTAGAATATGGAGGATCATATTATATAAGAAGACATCATATATGTACCAATTACCCATGTTTGCAAAGAAATAAATGATTTGATTTGGTTTTGATGTTTTTGAAGAAATACTTTGTAAGCAACTATTTTAATTTGTAATTATTTGTAAAGCAACAAAAGTATGTTAACAGCACTTGCTTTCACCGTACGACTTATAAGATTATCACACGATTTGTTTACTATAGGTACTAAATGAATGATTTTTGAGTTTGTTCGGTTAATATTGTCTTTTGAACACATGAGTCATTAAACAAAAATGCAAAACGCTGAAGCAAGAGCAAGAACAAGAGCGTTTTGCATTCGGAATATCTAAGCAACAAAACACACGAGAATTAGCATAGACAGACACACTTCCGAATTCATTCATCATTTGCTTCCAATTATTTTACATCGATACTACAACAGCTTAAAGCAATAACATAGATTATTTTCAGGTTGAATGGGCAACCCTGTAGCAAGTAATGGTCAGTGGTGAGAGCGGCATGCGGCATTGCGTCTCCTCGGGCGCTATTATAACGTGCCCGCGGGCGAAGGTTTGTTACGCGGGGACTCCACCGGCGCCAACGCACCCAGCGATCTGACCTATGACTTCAACGTACTGTATGGTGCAAATCTTATGATTATAACTGCTATATACAGACTCGTGGTTATTTACCTAGGATTTAGTGCACGTATAAAGTCGTAAGTTCACTGCCGTATGGTGCGCGATAATTTGATGAGTGCTCTACTTGGAATACATAGACGATCTTTTTGTTTTGGTACGTACTACCCGATGGCCGATGGAGCTGAAAAGTTCTAGAGTGCCCAATGCTACCGCGAACCGGAAAACGCAGCATTGGAAGGCCACTAGGTGGACCGATGACCTGGTGAAGGTTGCGGGGATTCGCTGGATGCGAGTCACACGGGACCGGTCAATGTGGCGACACTTGGGGGAGGCCTATGTCCAGCAGTGGTCGTGTTTCGACTGAAATGATGATGATGATGACGTACTAGCAGGAATAGTAACAAAAGCTTTTTCAGTGTTTCGGTCAAAGACATTCAAATATACATATGTATAGGTAAGGGGTTCCTTCTATCTGGCAGAATCTTGATGCTCCGAAATTCATTTGCCATAGCACACTTGGCATAATCTTCTTTTAACGAATATTTTTAAGGCATTATTTTTTTTTAATATAATTATTGTTTGGCCGAATGTCCGAATTTACAATGGCATACTTTTAAGATGGCAGAATTTTATTTGGCATAATTACCTTTGGCAATGTTCAGATTCCGCATAATTTCGACGACTCGACTCGACTTTTTTTTAGAGTGACGATTATTTGGTACAATTTCACTTGGCATACTATGAAGATGGCAGAATTTCATTTGGAATTTTTTTTTTTGGCATTATTGTCATTTGAACTATAAAATATCATTTTTAACCTTAAATTTAAATTAAAATATTGTCTTTAAAAGACAATATGTTGTGGCTACCAAAGTTAGTGGCAGAAACGAATCGCTCCAAAACCGACTCCAATTGTCTGCCCTACCCCTAGAGTGTAATTTAAATCCGCGTAGGCGCGGAGGGGTGAGGTGGCCCGCGAGCTGTGGAGCAGGTGGTTTCACACATCTGCGACGATAAGCTCGCATGGGACAGCTGGAACCCGCAGCGCCGGAGCCGTGACAGAAACCATGCCTGCTGCATGTTGCGTGCTTGCTTGCATGCTGCATGCTGGCTGCATGCATGGTGTGTGCTGATTTGCATGTTTGCATACTACATGCTTGTTTGCATTTTGCATACTCCATGCTTTCTGCATGCATGATATATGGTTGCCTGATCAGAAATATGCAGCAATTAAAATTATCGTCACATGTTTGTGGCAAAAAAAAAATGTTCAATCAATTTTATTATTACCTATGGTAAGAGATACAAAATTATCCTAACTATGAATTTTCTGTAATGTGATAGATGAGGCTTTCCATTATTATGCATCATGAAATGTATGCCAAAACACGATTCTAACTGTAAACTTTTAATGACTATCGATATGAAAATAATGCCAAAAGATGATTCTGACTGTGAAGTTTCTGCGATAAGATGGTTCAACATTTAATTTTTATGCATATGAACTTTATGCCTAAAGATGATTCTGACTTACAAAATTATGAAGTTTGAATGTATGATAAATGAGTGTCTGCCAAACGATTTTCTGCGAAATGAAGTTTATACTATCCGCTGTTATCCAAAATAATATTATGACATAAAAAGTTCTGCTATAAAGGGTAGACCCATGTATAAGACTTTTTAAATCTCTTTGGTTACGGTGAAAAAAAAACAACTTCTCAATTATTTTATCTGCGGTACCCGACTTGCTTCTTTTGAAATACATCGTATAAAGTAAATAGACGTAGAGAACAACAAATTAAAATTCCATAAAAACTGATCAAACCACGATAAAGCCTATCATCATCTTAGCCGCGTTTAAAATTCACTCCTACATTAAGCATTGTAAATTAATATTACTATAGTGTAAGTCGCCTAATGCTCCACCATCTACGTAGTAGGAAGCGAGTTTTAATTATAATTTATCGTTTGGGAGGCTTTCTGTTTACAAAAGTCGATGTGACTATTATAAAATGTTATTACAAAACGTTAAATTGTTTCCATCAAAGTGATGTCCACAAATTCCTATTTGATAATAATTTAAAAACGTGTATTAGTTAAATTAAATCTTGTCAATAAATGAAAGAAGCGTAACGTTGGTGGGTTGTTAACCAGCCGTCGTTATTACATCATAAACTCCAATTTCGGACTAATTGAAAAAGGAAAAGCGGAACCCAGTCACAAATTACCGACACTATATCAAGTGTTAAACGGCACTTATCGACGCCGAAACGGCGAGAGATCATTGACGATGAAAAATACACAATTTGAGGCAATAAATCAATGTCAACAACTCACCCGTTCAGTAGCGCTCCTCTCAATGTTTTATTTTATTATTTATTGCTCGTAACGTAATTTTTGTAAGAGGAAGCGTTTAATTACACGCCGATTACCCGGTTAAACGCAGCTTGGATATCTGCCTAACTAATTTTAGTGAATTGCCCCACAAACTGCTGGAGCACCTCGAGTCACAAATTAGAAAGTTTGAATAAATATTTGAAGGTACTGTTACTTGATATAGTTTAATTATAGCGTCGAACACATATTGTATTGTTATTCGTCTGCATGTAGCCGGCAGCAGGCTAGCCCGCACGCGTCTACTTGCTATTTGTATTCAATACGAATACTCTAATACGGTGCGCGATCTATCGACAGCGAGGCAATTTATCTTGCCCAAGAATCGAACCCCAACCTTCCATTGCAAGTGCCGCACCGTATTTCCTGTTGCCTTGCATGACACCAAATTGCTTCTACAAACGGTAGGGAATGTAGATTGTTCTATTATTGTTTTGTTCCAAGGTTTTGCACTGCATGTGTTTGTACTGAGAATGGATGAACTGAGCGCATACCCTTTAATAGGTGCAAAAAGGAATTATTAACGACACAATGCTCTGTTCAGATTTCACTGCGTCTTTATTAAGAAACTGAAGTCTGTGTTCTGAATAATTAATGTTGATTTATAGCTAATGTTTACTGCGTCCTGCACTTCTGATCTTTGAAATGACTAACATCCTCTGAAATTGGAAACTTGAATCTATTAAACAAGGTTACACCGAAACAGACAAGTTGTCTCGACCAATTTCGTGATCTCCATAAATAAAGTCTAGAAATAGTTTTAAAAGGAGGTGCTTCAAGACGAACAACACATTCTACACGGCCTATTTTATGGGTAGGGATGAGATTGGATAGGTCATCCTGGTTAATAGGTTGGAAATAGGATACGATAACGTTTAGAGTAATTGCTCTGAGGTTAGGTTGGGCCAAAAGATAGCGACAGTTCGCAATGTTTATAAACGCACTCTACCAGGTACCACCTACACAGTAAAGTATTTAGATCCTGGTGAACGCATAAAATACACGCTATTGCTTCAATAATTAAAATATATTGCACATAATATATTAGTATTATGGCATGGTATTGTAACTGTCTTTGTCAAACACTGTAACGAATGCTGGAGCCAGCTGCCAAGTTCTTTGAAGACTAACGGAAGCGATCACAAAATGTTTTTAATAAGTACAAGAAGTTTAAATATTTTTTATATTATTGGGTCACGACAAAAGGAAAAAAAAAAAAATATATATATTTAACCTATGTTTTAAATACTATTTTAATAAAAGTTTAATTTTTGTTTACCATTAACCTCTTAAGGGGTCATTGTACTCATCATTATGAACAACTTTTCCTGTGGTACCAAGCCAAAAAAAAAGCCGGAAAAAAATAAATCAGTTTTCCCAAACATCCGCATTCACGTAAATCGTCAAATATAGGGTAAGCTATTTTTATTGCGATTTCAAGGTTCTACATTATATGGAAATTATACCTACACAAAACGAAAGAAATTATCATAAAAAAATTAAATTAAAGTTATTTATTCAGACAGCATAGCCCTTAAAGTGTTAGTATAAAAATTGCTTAAAACTATGTTAATAGCTAAGCTATATTAATCATTGTTATCATAGGTAAGTTTATTAAGCCCTATTCAAATTTACCTATTGTAGGCATTGAGCTATTACTACTACGTATAGAGAAGACACCGCGAACAAAATCTGTGCGTTCAGCCTTTACGCAAGTACCTTCAGAATGCCATTCTATTATATTAAACATTATGCTTAAGAATCATGAAATAAATTCCAACCCTATTTAAAAATTCCTAAATGGAATACCCCAGGTCTAAAACTCTATAAATCACAGTCACCAACGCTATATAAAACTTGAAGCACAACATAAGAAAGCACAAAACGCGGTCATCGCGTTCAGTTGGCAGTACGCATGGGCATGTACCCGTCACAGTAATTGATAGTCGGATTTGCGGGTACCCGCGTGAATAATCATAACCGCTGCAGTGGTTAATTACCACGGCGGGAGTACACGTAATTAAGCAACCGCATTATTCCGGCTATGTCAAATATGCGAGTTAGAACTTAGCAGCCACACGTACTACTAACTTGGGATAGGTCCTTATCTAGAGTACCGACGATATTGTCTTGTTCCTTGTATCGTTTGGACACTGAGTTTACATTTTCTGCAACAAATATAGATACTGTCACCCTTTTACATCCTGCTTGGCAAAAGCAGGAGCAAATTAACATCTCAATTAATTCTCTTGATTCCACTAAGTCCTCAAACCACCAATCCCTACATTGTAAAGTTTTAGGTTCAGTCCAGCCAGTTGATGTTGATTATGATGTTGTTTAGTCAAGCTTAATACAAATACATTATGACGAATTTACATAATATTATTAATTGAACCAGAATTTACCAATTTAATTGGTAATATTTCTTTGTCTGTACAAGTTGCGTTTTGGTCTTTCTTTATTTGTCCTACTAAACCGATGTAATGATGGGAACCCCACTGTCTTAGATGATGTTCCAGTCGAAATTAACGTTATTAATCTACTTTGTAAAGTGCTCACCCAGACTTTTTATATTATATCTGTGGTTAATGAACATCATAAAGAGGACATTGTACGAGCACAGCCGTGTTCAAATACTTTACATTTAAGAGTATTGAATGTAATTCGGTGTTCAAGAAAGTTTCATCAAGTAGGCGTACTGAAAATCTACCTACTTACTTAGAATGTAACATTTTGATAACCTTCCCGAGTTATTGTCTTAACCGCCCCCGTACTATGCCGCTGCCGCTACATCCTATGTAAAATATATCCATTCAGGAATTAATATTAAATTACTATTTGACAACATAATACAGGCTTGCTGTATATATAGGAAGCAATTTCGTTGAAATTATTCTCATTTCCAAATCGTGGTTGGTGTGTAGGCGGCACACAGAACTCAATAATATGACCTTAAAAGTACATGCGAACAAGACTATCGGCCCAGAGCCTAAACAACAAGCGATGGTCGGTTAATCGAGCGGTGACGCTAACTTGCGCGCGCGCCGCTTCCATATAAGTCAATCTTCCTATTCGCCCCCGCACTAACTGCTCGCGACTGACGGAACCACTAAATGACGCTGCCCGATTTTCCGACGATTGCCTTTTCGTTATGCTAATCACAAAAAAAAATCATTACCGAGAGCGAAACACTGTCGGTATAATGAGCTGTTATGTTTTGTGTCACACTTTTTTTTGTCCGGTTGGTAGGCAGTCGTAGCAATAACAAATGATATCATATTCATGACTATTTAGCGAGATCAAGTTAAATGCTGAGAAAACTTATTTGGCTCATTTGTGATCAATGTGTAAGTTCAAATTAGCAACACGAACACTGAACGTTTAGAATTAAAATTATGTACAGGCAGGAAAATTAGTTATTTTTCTAGTTAGCACTACGCCCCTACCCCAATTAGATGGGACTAACTTAAGGGCCAATTATGAACGTACTATATAAGAGAGTGCAGACGTGATGTTACGTGTACGTCTATGTCACACTAAGATGATGGTGACTAGAGATATACACGGACAATTTTACGTGGTAGTGAATTTGCCAAACAATTTATTTTTCTGACCATTTTGTGTTCCTAGCTCAAAGTCACTCGAGGACACTCTTCAAAATTCAATTTAGCTTATAAAAAAAATTAATGAAGTACGAGTAAGTTTACGTTCTCGTATCCATTAATTTTATTAAAAAAAAGTTGAACATATTTAAAATTTAATCATTACAATTGCAAATCAAATTAAAATGACAAAATCATTAATAAATAAAAATGTTAATTAAAATTGTTAGCAGGAATATTGACACTTATACACCACTAATTTTTAATTAGTACAAAAAAATGGTGCTCTATCCGTACCCTTTACTGATCATATTTATGTAGTTAAAAGTAAAAAAATCGAAATCACAAAATTGTCTTCGAAAATTTGTCATAATTGGTAAACTCATAACTGAATCAATCATTCATAACAATTGCTACTAGAAAATGACCACGCGAACGCGAGAGCGAGAGAAAACGATTAATGAATACTATTAAGAATGGCCTGTACCATATTTCCATAAATTGAGTGACATTCTGGTATATAAACAAACGCTAATAACTTTGCTGTTTATCAATATTATGCATTGAGACTTTACATATATAATAACAAGACCTGCTTTAATAAGCCCTTTAAGTATTTGTATTAATTATTCTCTAATTTTCAGAAGTGACACTTACCACTGCTTGTCTCTGCATCACCTAAAGGTTAACTTGTAGAAAATACCAATGGCATTAAGTCCGCCTCTGTACTTTGTGCTTGAAATGTTAAATAAATAAATAAATAATTAAAAAATAGTGGTCTATAAACAGAACCATTTTTTTTTTACCAAATTGAAGCAGGTCATGCACGTCAGCTCCATCAGAGCCAAAGTCTGACATTAACGAGACTTGTAAAAATGTCACCCATTTATATTTGTAGCTTGTCAAATGGTTCCCGATATTTGTTTATCAGGCTTTATTATCTAAATAGGATGTTATGAAACGGACGGACGTCATTGTGTAAGGGGATCGTATAGACAAGTGCGTCATCACGCCTCCGAAATGATGCCTATGACAACTACATTGAGCACTTATCAAACGATATTATATAAGGATACGTTTTACAGCGTTCAAATAACTCATAGCTAATCGTACGCGTGCGTATTTCCTCGGCTATTATTGAAAATGTTACTTGTAACATTCGGTTGTGTAAAGTTAACTTGCCAACAAACTCGTGTTCTAGCGAATGCTTACAAAGTACTTGATGTGCTTTATAGTCACTTAACATTAAGTATTCGTTCCCCCATTCATAAAATGAACATGTAACATTATTATAGCATGTTGAAACTTTTGTTGTATATGAGCGTTCATTGAGTAAAACATGGTTATGATTTATCGGTAACGAGGTGTGTTGAGAGTCTTTAGAGCAACTTAGAAGCAGCCCTTCTCCAGCAATCTAGATACTGCTCGTGGATGACGAGTACGGGCAAAAAGAGGTTTACGACCGCGACGTAGGGTTCAATATCATTTTAATTTCTCCTTTGGATTGGAAAAGATTGCTCCGGTAACCTAATTCTGGATCGGTAACAATGATCAAATATGAATGACGGCGTTAATGGAGTCGTCGAGTACATAAAATTTAGGCAAGACATCTGTGAACTATTTTGTGAATCCAGATAATTATGACGTCAAGTGATGACAACAACTTCGCACACACGAAAATAGAAATTATAAATCAAATTAACTGAACAATAAGTAAGAACAGAGAACGGTAGACTAAATTATGTTTCGGTTAACGGGAAACATAATTTAATTAATAGAATTTTGGAGCAGTAAATGGAACATTTAAAATATGTTTACCGATTTTCATCAGTTTCACACCCTGCAAGACTGGCCTGAAGGTTTTGCCCTAACGCAGACTTCTAATTAGCAACCGAAAAGCTTCGGTTACTATCTTCAGGATGACTCCTGATTATAGCTACTATTCAAAAATCGTTGAAGTTTCCCCAGTCTGAACATGCTGTTACACTTGGGAGTTGGAACACCTCCTCAAATCATTGACAATACAGAAAAGAACGGCATTTTCAAAATTTTCAGAGATACATTCATAATAGCCGTTGTTTTCACTACAGCATGGCTTGAATTCTGTCTGTTTTGCGGTTGTCTTTTGCACCTACGGCGTACAAGCAGGAGAAAACTCTGTGTATAATAAACAATTGAATTTGTACACAAAACATTTTCGTGACCCATAGGTCACGAAAATGTTTTGTACCAGCCTATTAGCATAGTGCAAGCAAGGGGACGTTTTTAACTACGATCTTGGCCAACGACGAATAAAATCTACTACGTCTACGGGCCCAGAAGATGCCTGGTAAATATTTGTAAAGCCTTTTGTATGATTGCCTAGTTTAAACTAAACGTAAAGATTTTAGTAAAGTTTAGTGGCAGCATAATTATATTATCCTAAACCTTCTAAGCCATCTCTCAATCGACACCCACGGGTATTGGTGTAGGTTTGGTAATTTTTTCTACTGAATAAGTTTGAAATACGCCCACTTTGCCCTTTTTCATGAAAATACATGTACCCTTTTCCATAAGTATTTTATGGTCGTTGGATATTTCCACTCAAAACACCTGAATTTCAGTCTCACAAAAATCTGTCTTTGAACTTATAAAGTTATATGCTCACAATTTTATTTCATTCAAAATTAAACCATTGTCGCTATTGATAATAATAGCAGCCTTAAGGCTGTTGTTGCTTAATGTGTAGCAGGTCGTAGCTGCGAGCATGAAATAGTTGCGTAACGCAGGACGTGGGCGCCGGATGTGCGAAGGCTGGTCTAAGGCCCTGTGGCCCTACATTTGCGTCATCTACAGACGCCCCAGCACAGCTGATAAGGGCTTGGTACCTTAACGCCTAAGCTTTAGCTGCATCGATTTTTATTAGAGAGCTTTGCGATCTGAAGTTTGGTAGTAAAGGGTGGGCGTACTGGTTGTATTTTGTAATGTTCATAACTACGAGTATGTACAAGATTTCAGCAATTTATTTTCATTTTTATTTCAATATAAAGGCTCTGTATTCTGTAAAATCTACCCACAGAGTGCACTGTATATATATTGAAACCACAGTTGTTATTCTTTTGTTAAGACGTGGATATTGGTGTGGGTTACATGTACGTACATCTTTAGTTTATAAGGTTTTTTTGTGTTTTCTGTAGAATGTAACTGTTTTATGTCCCTTATAAATAAATAAATAAATATCTAAAAAAACTTAATCTATTACAGTTTGGTTTTAGTCACACATCGAAAACCTCTCAGGGCTTATCTGTGTGCTAGCGAGCCGTTCGTTTAAATTTTACAAAATGTTACAACTACAATGATACAATAAAACTTACTTTTAAATGACGGTGATAATCATTCATAGGTACATACATACTTTAGGAGAAGTTTTGTGTAAGGAAACGTTTTGATTTATATTTCAATTAATAAGTTTTGATTTGATTGAACGAAATCAGTCACAAAGTTTTCTTATTAAAAAGTTCAAAAGGCAACACAAAACTTGGATGTAGCAGGATCGAAGTTAATAGAATATTGCATAAATTATAAATTCATAACAAGGAGCCCCTAACGAACAACGATTTGTCCACCCACACACCGAGTGGGCGTGTGCACCTCCACAACATTACAGGTTTGATGACGGTCGATTAGATAAATGTCATCACAAGAAGCGTGTAACTCTCAGAGGGGCTGGTTGCTAAATTCTGGCAGCTGTCAGGAGCAGGAAACGTAAAAGGGCGCGGCGCGGCCCACGCAGGTTCACCCACTCCGTGCACCCTAACATTTACCCGAAGCGTGGAGGATCAACAGGAGGTTGCCATGGCAACGTGCGACGCTCCCTGACCTTTCCTTATTTTAGGGTTTCATATATCCTTGTATCAGTATCAAACCTCCCCTAACTGGATTATGTTATGAATCATTACCGCACCCACACATTAATAAATACCTACACAGTCTAATTCATTGTACAATTTCGTAAGTTTGCCCAGCCGAATTACATCAAAGGAGTTTCTCTGAAGTTGTTGAATATTCTGAATCGCTAAAACTTTAAATTCAGGTAACCTTTTCTTATAGAGTAGGTGGATAAAATAACACACATATTTCTACTTTACTCGCCCCCTGTACGATTCAAGCCGAGGTTTGTGTGCTTTACGCTGTTTTGGTTTTCAGGTCAAATTGGTGTTGATTGGCACCTGGGGAGGGAAACTGATTGCCATGATAATTATTATAAATGCTATGCCACCATAAGTATCTCCTAACACAGTTTCTAGTAAGTAGATACGTACGTACGCGTGTCTATTTTTGAAAGTCCTACGTGTTCGGTATACATAAGTCAAATACCAAAAATTCAGAAATAGCATATGGAGTAACGCTTTAGGTATCGTTACGTAGCCACGGCTATGACCAGTTCCGTATTTTTAGAAAAAGCCAATGATTTATCAGGACAACGTAACGTCGGAACTATTCGAGCCGGTCTATCGACGTCACGGGAGCGCGCGTGCCATCCGGCTAATTGTAGCATGTCCAAAACGGTCTCCGGGATCCGTCACCCGGCGGCGGCGCAGCGCGTAGCGTCCGAAAGTGGATCGTGAGTCAACACGCAGAGAAAGTGGCGATAGCAGGAGTGCGCCGCGGCAGCAGGGTGTCCGCGTGACGCGACCGCGACGAGCCTCCGCGCCCACGCCGGACGCCCGCGCTCGCGCCGCCCGCCGTCGCTTTGCCATCACTACGCTTGTGCGCCCCGCGCTTTTCGCGCGCCTCCCTTTGCCGTCGCGACGCCGCGCCATTTTCTCGCGCACGTGGGCGATACCGGCGACCGAGCGAGGACGCCCGGCTCGAACGCCATTAACGCGACCGTCGTGAATGAACGCCGACCTCGACCGGGTGGCTGGCGTCCATTGATAGGGCGCGCAGCGGACGACGACCGCGGCGCTCACGGGGGCGGCGTATGCACGCCCTCGCCGCTCCGCCTGTGCCTCAGTCGAGGATGTGGCGTTCTCGGCGCGACGACACAGTCCGCGTGCGAAATCTGTGTTCATTTATCAGTAGATGCTCGTGACCCTTCAGTGTGATTAACGTGCCGTGTATTATATAGTTTCCTAATCGTAATGTGCTGTGATCACGTCAATTTTGATAGGACATTAAGTTAGTTTAAGTAGGGGAGTGTAGTGGCGTACGCGCCGGTGCGGCGTCGTTTACAAGGGGGTTGAATGTGAGTGCAGTGCGGCGCAGGAGTTTTGCGCACGAGGTGGTGTGGATTGTGCAGTGCGGGAATGCGCTCGTGCGATGCTCTCGGTGATCGCGATGCGTCGGCCGGAGGACGAGGAGCTGGGAGGCCGCGGCGACGGCGACGAGTTCGTGGACATCTCACAGATGCAGCTGCTGGTGGAGGCGGGCCCGAGCGGGCTGCACTACGGAGGCCCGCCGCCGCCGCACGCGCAGCCGCAGCCCTACGCGCAGCCGCCCGCGCACCCCGCTACCACCACCGCGTCCGTCGACGACCTGTTCGCACTCTACTTTACACCCGCAACACATGGTGAGCACGAAACTTCCCCACTTTTTATGATTCTTCATACCATAATTCCTCCTATAAGAAAGCCACAACTGATATGCAGAACCGGTTTTAGTCGAATTTACATACATCGTCGTCACTCTTGAACTTGTTTTATATAATTTAGTTCGTGTTATGATGCTCTTACAATTTCGCATAAAGTTATATTTGCCGCTCAGAATCAAAAGTCGAGTTTATATGTAACGAAAATTCTTTAACTGGTTCTTATTTTCCAATTGAAAGATTTAAAACTTTATTTGTAAGAGTTTATCCATTTTTAACTAAAAACACCTGTTTGTTCAAGTAACTTTTGTGAGAAGTTTTCGTAGTACAAACTACGGAAACTTCTGCTAAAAAAAAACACAATGTTTAGACTTCTTCCAGTTATTGTTTTATTTTTGCATAACAGTAAACAGCTGACTGTGAGTAGAAAAGTATTTTTCCTTCACAAACTTTTAAGGGCTCGGTACAAGTTACAAGACTTACGCCCTACTTTGGTTTTTGTTCTGTTTTTGAATAATGTTATTATCGTCAGCTGATCGCATCTAAAGATAAAAGATATATGAAAATCAACATAAGCCAAATAGTAAACAATAAAATCAATACACCACAATCATAATCACCGTAGAATAGTTTACCTTCGACGTCAAGTAACTGATTTCAATACTACGTCATCGCCGCATTTAGCTTCAAATCTACGATATAATAATTATGAAATAATGAATGAATATACGTTCGATTCACCATTCACCATGGCAATTGTGAACACGCACCTTTGTATGACGTACTTATTATAATTATTATAATACAGTATATATTTATGTCTTTCATGTTTTGTTTCTAAAAAGTAACTAAAATACCTATGTACATACAAAAGTCCGTTTGATATCTTTCATAAATTCTCGCTAGAATAGAAAAACATACTTTCGCAGTAATTAGACAAAACCACTGAAGCTCGGAAACGCTCACAAACAACAGAAACATGCAATATCTTCTACCGTTCCTAGACGAACAAACAATACTGATTTAGACTATGTTTGTCGAAGATTAGCTGCTGGTAACATCCAATTGACCCCTGCCTGACCCCACGGCTCGTGTTGCTCGTCTAAATACTTCAGTGAACTAGGTACCTTACAAATGAGATAATTATCTACTGTCAGATACTTTGTGGCTGGATACAACAATCTTCATTTCTTGCTATGTAGGCCAATGAGTCTGATAGGTACATAGACATCTGAAAAAAAGACCTGAATAATGGAAACGCTGGTGGTCAGTGATGGCCGTTTCACGCGGATATGGTATTTTGTGTTTTAAATTTTCTCGCTTTTTAACTTGTACAGTACTTTAAGGTATCATTCTGAGAACAATCAAAACACAAATTATTTCTTCCCAATTAACAAACGTATTCCGTATTCACACACTAGTCTATAAAAATGAACATGACAATAATAAGCGTTCAAAGCATTACTGTAAACGTAAAACATAATATGCATAAAACTATTGGCCACTAATATATTTTACGATGTCACAAATTATGCAAATACAGCTAAGCTATATGATAAGAATATCAATACTATAATCTTGTAGTCAGTTAAGAATGTCCACAGACATTGTATGGAGTTATTTCGTAAACGTCAGCTTCACGGGCTCGTAATAATTCGGATCAGCGTTCCGGCACTCTGTTATCTGGACCGGACGGCGCTAATCGGCTGCGTCTGCGCAACCACGCTATCATGTTCACCCAACTAACCATAAACATTGCCATAGATGTACTATGTCGCTCTGTGTTGACCTTTGGAAAGATTTGACTTACTAACACCTAACACTTGACCTGAGAGGTAAAGTGGTCACTCCATGCGAAACTCTTGAAGAGCGGTGTCAAGTATAGATTTAAGCCACAGGCGGTATTTTTTGGTCTCTTAAATATCTGTTTGAAGATAAGTAAATATTTTACATATTCAAACATTATCATAATCTACAGCCCAATTCTCCTACTGCTAGGTATAGGCCTATCTTTACTTTCATTCGCTCCCACGACCGTATGACACCTTTATCCAGAGTTTACCCGCAATGACAACACTGTAGCGTGCCTACTTCACCGTATGTACACACCAGGATGAAATCCAGTGTGTTGTACTGTAGAAGCTTTCATAGACTCAAACCACAAACAAAACATAACGCACTCAGAGACAAAGATTGAATTCATGAAGCTCAACAACATCCAAAAATAAAATAATAATTTTTATCGTCTGAATGTGCGACAAAACTCTTAACTCAACAATGAGACGACTTATAAGTTTGCAAGAGCATTCAAATTGTGGGCTGATATTGCACCGCGTGCGACAAACCAGTTTCCATCTGAACTCTTAACTGTTTGTGTGGATAGGTATAACTTGTACGATATATCTGTATCACATCTTGTTACTATAATTTAAAGAAGAGTTTGAATATGACAAGACATTAATGTTAGGTATGTAAAGTCAAGGAAATTAATTGATTGGCAAGTGACTACCAACTTAAATTTCCCGTATATTATGTTACCGGATAAGTATAATAAAGGGTGTAAAACGCCTCTTAACGAAGCCGAAAGTCACTTGTTTTCCCCGTCATTGCGATCATTTTTTTGCTCTACACCATACCTGGGAGTCTTCTAGTTACGGAGATATTGGGGGTCAAAGTTCCAACTTTTTGACAACTTTTTTTTTTAAATACAAGTTTTTAATGTAAGATTTTTACTTTAAACACCTCCACGATCCCCGTACTATTCAATCCATCCAACACACACAACAGCACAATGTTTTGAGTGCGTTACATTGAGTTCTACAACAAAACATGATTTTTCATCCACAAAAAAAAAAGTTTTTTCCCAGCAATAATATTTGCGTAAAGTTACTTAGTTTGATGTACAGAATGCTTGGTTGACGGCTTCGTGATGAGGTCTTTTACACCCTGTATATAATTCAGTTATAATATAGAACAGCTTCTGCCAGCGACTTCGCCCGCGTGAAGTTTGATAATTGTCCCATGGGATCTTACTACCGGGATCAAAAGTATCATATGTGTTAGTCCAGGTTATAAGCTATTTGTGTGCAAAATTGCATCCAAGTCTGTTCGGTAGTTTTTGCGGGAAAGAGTAACAAACATCCATACATCCATACTCACAAACCTTCGCATTTAAAATATTAGTTGGATTCGTAGTCATTTAATGCAATGCCAAGCTTGTCTATGCAATATATGAAACATTGTATGTATCATTATCATTATATACACTGCCTAGTCAATGTATACAAACAAAGCCTAGGCATTGTAGAGCATGCCTTGAGGAAAGTATACAATAAAGGTACTATCGAATGATATGAAAAAAAAATTGAGGATGGCTTACCGAAATACTATGGGCTAATGGCTGTGACTTGTGAGTATAGTAAATAGTCCAATAATCGAATGCTACACTCAAGCTGATTGCATCGAATGGTTTACTGAAGTCACTCTCGCTATACCGCCAACAGGGTATTTAACTCATTGCTGATTAAACATGATATTGTATAGAATGCCTAGGCGTAGAATGCAATAAATTTTATTTCATACTTTTCCTGAACGTTTTAAAAAACTGGATTACATAGATTGCCATCAACATAATTAGGTATACAAATCACAACTATCATTATAGTTAATAACAACAACAGTTAATAGTTATAACGCAACATACTGACGCAGTGTGCCAATTCGGTAACAATTATTTTTTTCTGTCTGCACGGAAAGGTTTATGTTATACACACGTACCTACCGATAGCTATCAGACTACAAATAACTATAAAACCTAATTAACCCATGCTTTCAATTTTCATATTAGTAGGTATCTATTACATACATTATTTTCAGAAAAACTTAAATACACTTCTGAAAACAAACATGAAAGTCTGCAACTTATAAAAGATAATTATGACGTGTAACGTACTTACAGCATATTTAATTTTAACAAAGTCGTAAAATGCCAGTATCACGTGTGTTTGACTATATTATGTAGAATACTAGAGGACTTAACATACAGACTTCCTATTACATACATTCTCAATTCAATCACAAAGGGTACATAATCCTTCATTGTTAAAATCATCTCACTAATTAATTAACACTTCACTGACAACATTAATATATAATTAGTACGGTATTAATAATTAATTTACGTTTAACTCGATAAATATAAATAAGATGTGATTACATCAAACTTTTTCACTAATCTGAACATCTTAGGACACATTCAAGGCTAACAATAAAAAGTTTGAACTCTTTCCTGCGCGTAGGCATCTGAAAGGCATAATGTATGTAAAAATGTAACATTACAAGTATGTAAAGTATCATCTTCTTATAAGAATGTCATATGAGATAATAAAATTAAATATGTTATAAATAAATAATAAAATATTATACATTATGCTGATTGTTTTTATCGCCTATTTCCAGCTCTAAATATCTTAATATTTTAATATTGTTTTACATAAACATGTCGTATTATGGAGCTGTCGATGACCAGTTCTACATTCATAATTATATCACATGATACGATTATTAAATACAAACATACCTACGTTACTTATCTTTTTTACTCCACATCCCGACATAATTATTAATAACATTATAATAATTAAAAAAAAAAATGCATAGATATTATTTCATATATAATTTAACGTTATTTCGATGAATAAATTGATGATACCAAAGTCCAGTAACATGACCTGTGTGTCTTCGTTTTTCAGGCTTTTCTTTTCACGCTCGTTCATTCAGTATTGTCTTTATCTCTCGTTTCTGTAAGTTTGGGTAAGGGCGGAATTCGCAAATAAACGTAGAAACCGATCAGCACAACTTAACAGTATTCAACAGCTATCAATGCCAATATTCCACTTCCGGAGAAAATCTTCAGCTCTCATGTATTGGTTGAAATATTGAGCTACAAAAGGGATAAATGAAAGAAATGTGCGCCTGTGAATGTGATAGAAATGTGAGGAGAAACTAACGATTGTAGTAGCATATTAAAATTAATTTTATTTATAATATAATTTGTTTTGCATTAAATTCTATTCTTGTGGTGTTATCAAGATTTTTTTTTATTTAATAACTCTACAACATGTGCTCTGAAGGAACGACGAGCACGTAAGAAAAACCGGCCAAGAGCGAGTCGGACTCGCACACCGAGAGTTCTACACAAAGTTTATTGAATGCAAGATAAATTGCGGTTTACGATTTATGACGTATTAAAAAAACTACTTACTAGATATCGTTCAAACCAATTTTCGGTGGAAGTTTACATGGTAATGTATATCATTTTTTTTTTTTTAGTTTGAAATTTCTCTTATTTTAGAAGTTACAGGGGGTGGGGGGTAGAAGTTACAGGGGGCCCCCCACCCCCTGTAACTTCTAAAATAAGAGAATGATTTTACCACTTTGGAAGAGTCTCTCGCGCAAACTATTCAGTTTAGAAAAAAATGATAATAGAAACCTGAAAATTTTTTTGAAGACCTATCCATAGATATCCCACACGTATGGGTTCGATGAAAAAAATTAATGAGTTTCAGTTCTAAGTATGGGGAACCCCCAAAATTTATTTGTTTTTTTCTATTTCTGTGTGAAAATCTTAATGCGGTTCACAGAATACGACTACTTACCAAGTTTCTGGTTTTTGCCATTTGGCTACGGAACCCTAAAAATGAAAAGAAAAAATGTATTGATGGTGTGGAAGATAATACGGTTGTTAACGAGTGATAGAGATGAGTGGAAGAACTTCGATTAGTTGGGACTAGGAGAATATCTGGACGATTATGATTAAAGACGTGATCTTCAAGGCAGAAATCTTGAATTTGACGAGTATAATCATCTACATGCTAAAGACTTGAATATAGTTAATATTTTGTAAGCGGTCCTATTACTTTTTTAGACAACTTTTTGAGAGAATGTTAACAGTCATATTCCATTTAATTATGTAGCTAATACCTACCCATAATACTAGACAAATCAAGTGAAAACATGGACCAATGGCAATGGTTTACAAAAAGAAACAAAGCAACCATTGTGTAGGATCGACTAATTAGAGGTTGGCGGAGGTATTTCGATGTTAAATAAATTGAAATATTTTGCTTAATTACTGATATTTAAACTACCCACGTGTATCTACGGCACCGCCCCTATTAATTTAGAACTTTCCCCTATTTAAAAAGAGGCGTCGCCGATGATAGTTCATGATCTCTGATTGGCGTGAGCCGAAGCGATGTAGCATCTAATATTATGTCTACTTAGTACAAAATAGTTAGGAAACCTTACTACCTTACACTGCCACTTACGGGATATCGTCAGTGATTATCAATTATTCTGAGTTCAATGAATCGATATTCGATATTTCGGAGTATAAATTGTTGGGTGCAAACAAATCAAATCAAACAAATCTCAAATTACGCAGATACTGAGGCACTATTGCAACACACAAAATGAAACACCCACCCATACACACACACACTAACACACACACACACTAACACACACACACAAACACACACGCACACAAACACACACACACACATACAAACAAACACTGTTTATATCTAAGGTACTAAATAAATTGTATATTGCTGTGGAAGAGCGGAGTCTCCTAACTCAGGCATTACTTGCTTAAAAGGAGGCTCCAATCACCAACTAATGTAAAAGTTTTTGGTTAAGAAAGAGTGTTTTTTTTGTGTTTAAATCTGTCTACCCTTTTTTTTTTTTTTTTTCGGATGGGAAATCATCAAATGACTTCTCCCGCTCTGGGCGAAGCAGGAGGGAGAGTCAGACTTTTACTGACTAAAACCCATCCATGTTCCTTCATCGCCCTTTGTGTTCCGGGGCCACGGTGTCTCTTTCAAACAGTCTCGCGACCCCGGCAGGCATCGGTCCTTGCGGACCCCTTCCTTTTTGCTGACTCTCTTTGAGGCGCGCGTGGAACACGAACGCGCCGTCGACACGGCCTGTCGTCATGAGACGGACGGACGGCGAGCTAGCCCATAGCCCACCGCCACAGGCCCGCGCCTACGGTGGCCCCCGACGCCCGGGGCGTCTCCCGCGGCGTTAGGGACGCTTTGAGGTTCTCTCCCTCTCACGTTCCACCACCTCCTTCTCTAGCATTACTGCTTCGCAGAAGGAGGTGACGGCGTCCCATTCCGTCTCGCTCCGGACCATGGCTTGCACCAGGGCCGGACGCGAGAGGTCGCCGCCGCCAATCGCCGCTTCAAGGACACGGCGATGCTCCGCCCACGCCGGGCACACCTCCACCGTGTGCTCCACCGTGTCCTCCGGTCGATCCTCGCAGTGGAAACACCCGGGCGTTTCCTCCCGCCCGATTCGGTGCAAGAACCTCCCGAAAACACCGTGTCCGGTGAGGACCTGCGTCAGGCGGAAGGTGAGGACGCCGTGGCGTCTCTCCAGCCACTCCTCAAAGAGGGGACTTATCGCCACTACCGTGGCGTGCCCTATCTGTCTACCCTCTTTTTAGTATTTTGCTACGCGGGCTACTGAAACTCGATAGAAAGTCACGGCAAAACTCATAGTATCACTAGGTCTTGAGGAGTCCTTATTCGTAACAAAGAAACAATAATTGTTCAAAACTATAGATTCCGCGTACTTGAGAATTTGAAACCCTCCTCTGGATTGAGTTTTTTGTATTTTGTTCAATTGCTTCTCTTATCAGCCTTAGTATGTAATGTTTGTCAGTTGACAAAATACGTGGCTTGTGAAACTCGATCCAGTGATTGGGCCTGACAGCAGTAGATGTTCAGCTATGACAGATTTTTGCACATCATTGTTTTTCACAGCCTTTGTGTTCTTTAATGAGACAGTTCGCTTCGTTTGGCCGATGTTTGGACTGCCGCTTCAGTCAACTTCCTGATGTTCAGAATCACCCACATACAAGTAACGAATTCGATCTGTGTGATTCTGAACCCGCATTCTCTAATCTTTCCGCGATCATGGCGCGACATTGTCGAAATATCAGGAGCTCCAAATAATTGATAATCTCGTAAGATATCCCGTAAGTGACAGTGGAAGTTTGATTACAACCGTGAAAGCTTAAAATAGTGATTGAACCTGAAACTGGAAAAAGTTGAAAAGTTTGTACGGAACACTCGGTGCGCGAGTCCGACTCGACATAAAGTAGGTAGTTACTTACTTTAAGCTGAGGACTAGACATCACAAGCTTCTTCATACAAAAAAAAAACCAGCCAAGTGCGAGTCGGACTCGCGCACCGAGGGTTCCGTACACACTTTTTAAAAGACAAACTTAACTGTGCTGTTCGATTACTAGAAACGGCTATTGCACCAACCTCAAATAATAAGTTTGGAAAAGTAAAATCGCTTTTTTTTTGTTACTAAACTACATATTCACGGTTTTCAGATTCTTTCCCTTTACATGTGCTGTAAAACCTTGCTTTTTGCCGAATGGGAACTACCATATAGGTTTTCGACCCAAAACCTATAGGGTACTTCCGGATAATCTAGAATTGTCGATTTTGGTTGAAAGCCCTTGCTTTTAACCAAAATTAACAAATTTAACTTGCACTGTAAGACCTTTCTTAGAGCACAAGTAAAGGGAAAATTCCAAAAGATAAAAAAGATGAAAATTAAGGTAAATTTTGATACTTACAAGTTTTCGCGAAAATCTAAATTTGCCCATAATTTTTCATCGTGTTGACTCAAGACCTTGATTTATATATTATACACCTAATAGGGACTATAGACCTCAGTATCTGGTATAAATTTCAGGTTGCTAAGTCCACCTGTTCCTGAGAAAATCGGTGGTGACAGACGGACAGACGGACAAGAAAGTGATCTTATAAGGGTTCCTTTTTTTACCCTTTCGAGGTACGGAACTCTAAAAACAGTGAATACAAAAGAAGTGCCACCTTTCGAATTCACAGAATAGAAAAGCTTTGTTTAAAGGGCAAAGCATCAAGGACTGACAAGGACATACTCGAATAAAGACAGCACCAGTAGGTAGGAATCGCCAAAAATAAACAAACAAATCTATAGCAAATTAACATAACACCACCAGGACTCTTCTCCCAAGTAGCTTGTTACAAAACATTGGTCAACTCATTTTTCAATTCACTTAAAATATTTTTATGTGACACTTAAAAATAATTTTAAGTAAATTCAGCTGAATCCGGTTAGGCTGGAAGCCGACCCCAACATAGAAGAAGAAAAGGCAGATTGATGATGATGATTTTTAAGTGACAGGAAAACCTCACGGAGGAACTAAGGAGTTCGTGGCTCGTGCTGAGCTTGCTTGATGAACTCAAATTGTGTTAGACCAGTATGTACCCAGCTGCACAGCTCTAACATATGCTTTGATTAAATCTTGATAGGTGCAAGTGGTTGTGCAGGATGGGCAGGAAGGACAAGAGGTGGAGCATATCCTGCAGAGGGGTTCCACACTGGCAATCAGTTTGGGATGATCGAGGATGCTCCATTAGACCCTGTGAATCTGGAATTTCCAACTGCCAAGTTGGAAATTGCTTAATTGCACTGCAGTTTGTGTCCGCGGTAGTGTTCTTCCGGCTTAATGAAATGTTCGCATCTCTCGTCTGACGCACCGTCTTTTAAGGAGGTCGTATATCTTAAAAAACTTTTACCGTACCCGTACCTGTTGCCCGTACAGGGGGTGGCGGTGTTCTCGTTCCTGTTTCCCCTTCGATGCGACTTGCTATTTCGCGGCGTACATCTGATGGAGCAACACAGGTAGGTCTCAAGCACCCCGTTACGATGCGACAGGTATCGTTTATTAGCGCTATGTCAACCTCTTTAGCGTGGGTGGATAGATGCCAACACCGGGTAATGTTAGCAGCGATATTTATTTATTTTATTTTATAGTTTTCATCAAAATCGGGCTCGAGGCTCCTTTGAGCATTTTTCGCTATTCCTCTTAGTTTAGGATTTGGCCATCCACGCCCACTTCAAAAATTCACCCTGTATGTTTGTAATCTCCTTCTAATTCTCTTCGTTTTGATACCTTACTCGATAGATGTGGTTGAAAAAAAAAAAACGACTTACAATGTAGAGCCAAAAATCCGCAATTGGTTTTTTTTCTTTCACACCATCTTAGGACACTTAGAGGAGGAAGAAGAGGAGGAGCTTGTGGCTAAATAATAACAGCCGCTCGGGTCGATCTTTAGGTTAAGCCGTGCTTGCCTAGGTTGGTCTGTGGATGGGTGAACAACCCTTACAAAGGTCCGTGAGTAGGAGTTTCCTCCGTGCCTCGGAAAGCACGTTAAGCTGTTGGTCCCGGCTGTTATTTGTAGATCTTTGACAGATCGTTACAGATAGTCAGTGGCTCAAAAAGTCTGACAACCAGTCTTACCGAGGGGTATCGTATTACCTAGTACTACACCTGAGTTGTGGAGGTCAGATAGGCACTCGCTCCGTGTAAAGTGCTGATGTTCTGAGCTTAATTTTTAATTTATGTGTAGACCAAGGAGTTTTCCCTGATTTAATATAATACAGTAAAGTCATACCTCTTTCAAATCCGGGGACAGTAAAGATACTAATAATTATAGACCTGTATCCGTGTTACCAGTTTTTAGCAAGGTTTTTGAAAAAGTAATGCTTAATCAAATGCTCTATCATTTTAACACCAACAGAATCTTACATGATCAACAGTATGGCTTCACCAAGGGACGTTGTACAACTGACGCCGGTGTAACCTTATTAAAGCACATATTTACTGCGTGCGAAGAGTCTCAAGACGCCATAGGAATTTTTTGTGACCTCTCCAAAGCGTTTGATTGCGTAAATCACGACACATTACTTTTGAAACTTGAGCATTACGGACTGGGTAAACTTGCACTTAGTTTGGTAAAATCTTATTTGAATGATAAACAACAACATGTTCAAATAAATGGTGTTAATTCACAGGGGTTAAAAGTAAAAATGGGGGTTCCACAAGGCTCAATATTGGGTCCTTTTCTCTTTCTAGTATATGTAAATGATCTACCCTATTTACTGAAAAACCAACCTCAAAATATGGTGTTATTTGCTGATGACACTTTCCTAATTTTTAAGATAAATAGGCGGGCCCAAAATCTAGATGACGTGAATAATGCCCTACTTCAGGTCCAAAATTGGTTCACAGCAAACAATTTGGTATTACATGAAAAAAAAACCAAATGCATAAGATTTGCTTTACCGAATGTTAAAAGTAGTGATTGTGATATAATATTGAATAAAGAGAAACTTGAATTCGTAGATAAAACGGTTTTCCTGGGGATTACGCTTGATTCAAGGCTACAATGGGGTTCTCATTTGACATCTCTTGCGGGGCGGCTAAGTTCAGCAGCCTATGCCATTAGAAAAATCCGTCAGTATACTGATGTAGATACCGCTAGACTGGTTTATTTTAGTTACTTTCATAGTATAATGTCTTATGGCATTTTGCTGTGGGGACGGGCTGCAGATATTGAGTCTATATTTATTCTGCAGAAAAAAGCCATCAGAGCCATATATAATCTTCGTAGGCGCGATTCTCTAAGGGAACTGTTTAAGGATATTGGCATCATGACGGTACATTGTCAATACATCTACGAAAACATAATGTACGTAAGAAAAAAATCTGCACCTTTTTGGTAAAAGGGGTGACAGACATAATTACAGTACTAGAAATAGGGACCAACTAGTTCAGCCAGGTTTCAGACTCGCTAAAGTAGACTCATCTGTCATGGGGTACTGTTTGAGATGCTATAATAAAATTCCACAAAGTATTCTTGAACTGAATGAGACGAAATTTAAAACATGCATTAAACGCACACTATCTAAGCAAGCATATTACAAGTTGAGCGATTATATCGCTGATAAATTGCTTGGCTCAATGCTGGTCCTGCTCCACAAGGACAGGCATTAAATTGTATTGTTGGAGCTGCTGAAGATTGTACAACTATCTTTGCATTGTATAGATTCAATCTCTTTAGTATTATATAAATGCATAGCCCATATTGTGTGAGTACTATGTACTAGAAAGCTATCATTCACTGGAAACCTACATCTTTTCTTGACTTGAATGTGCCCTGGCGGTTTAGAGTATGACATGCTCACTCAAATGTCTCGCTGATGGTGGCGCGTGTGTCGGATCATTTAGCTACCTTCAAAATGGTTGAATTGGATAGTGCTGATCCATGCGTCATGTCCGTGAACGGGCGCTGTCAGTTGTGACTGGTCTTAGTTGCCATGGCTTATTTGAATGAATTATCTTGAATTGTATTTTTTTGTTTGTGTGTTATTGCTGTGGACACTTTTAACGTGCACATCTTGCTACATTGTTCTCACATAATATACCATCTCAACATGAATGATGTAACCAAGATTTTGTAACAATATTCTGATTTAAAAGAGTGTCCATGGAGTTTCTTGCCCGTTCTTCTCCATAGAGATCTGCGCTAGGGAATGGGCAACTACAGTACTTTCACAGTTTTTATGTCTTGTGACTGGGACTGTAGCTACATTAAATTTTCATCTTTGTTTCAACAATTCAAAAGTGCCTGTAACTGGCTTACTTTAAATAAATGCTTTGATTTTGATTATGTTCAGCTGCATCCGGCTAGACTGGAAGCCGACCCCAACATAATTGGGAAAAGGCTAGGCAGATGATGACTGATCTAAGGACACTTGGGTTTTTGAGGGAAATCGAATGATACCTTAATCGTCGAAATCCATCCAGCCATTTGGAAGATACGAGGATAAAAACAAATTTACAAAAAACATACAACATACGCGCGAAATACATAACACTTCCTTGGCAGTCGTGTAAAAACAGTACTTAATTATTTATTAAGAAAGAATAAATAATTTCAATGGGGTCAGGTTTATCAAAACTAATTGACAATAAATGAAAGGAAATGTTTGTAAATAAAAATTCCCTTTCATTGGAAACCCTAAAAAATATGCAATTATTTACTGAATTCAAGCACTGGTTGAGTAGAAAAGCGTCTTGTTGACACAGAAAGTATTACCTACCATACATTAAGAGTTAAGACTGATTACTTATTTTAATCATCTATAAACCGCCCCCACAATGATCACAGAATCAATCGATACGACGAGGTAAACATAACTTTTGGTTATGTTTTTCATTATAAAACAACAATTGTCGCGCTTGTAACAACTTCAGGAATAAGTTTTTGAGATATGGAAGTTTTTCAAGAAACTGCAGCAGTTATTTATTTTTCGTTATCATAATGAGCAAGCTTAATTTCGTTTTGCTGTTGTGTAACATATGAATGATAGTTAAAAATATTAGTTTGTGCTATGGAACCTTTTGTGTGCGAGGCCGACTCGCACTTTGGCCGGTTTTATTATATTTGTTTTCGATTGATTGACACTGAATATAGGTTTGATATAAACTAAATGCGTATTACACGTACACGAACAATATTATACCTACTTAAAGAAATTAAATGAAATAGCATTTTAATTTCTGTAAGTATACCTAATGGTGTTTGCACAAGCGACTAACACGAAAAGAACAGTTGAAAACTTATACCTACATTCTGCATAATTTGGAAACCCCCATAACACTCACCATACATTAGTCTCCTGAATCCTCAAGAAACCTATCTAACCACGTTTTTCATCACCAATTAAATAACTGTAGAACCTGTGTTTTCCAGTCAAACCACCCGAGATCTCGTACGGTACCGATCGTTTACCTCCATAAAGTGAAACGTTGCGCACCCAAACGTGGCGCCTATAACGATGCTATCAGTGGACATAAGAGCTCCTTGTAATCCGTGCTGATACTGTCAAAAAAGCGCATCCCACGCCAAGCGCGTCACATCGGAAGCGGCGGCTTGTCAGAGGTGCCCACATGAAGGCATTACACCTCCCTGGACGTTCCCAGATGTGCGATAGCCGGTGCACTCGCTTTGAGCGGCCCGCGGTGCCACGGGGGCACGCACGTGCTTTTGAGGCGACCCGCGCCGTCTCACGTCACCACACATAAATTGACAATCTAGCCTTTACTAGACGAATGTGAGCTTCTATCCGCGCCTCTAAATGATCTGCTTTGCGACGCCGAAATGCCGACGACCGCGCGAGCAGCGGCAAGCCCAATCATAATGATTCATGAATCATGACGATAACAACATCACAGAATATAAAAGAACCATGCCGAAATTATACAGAAGTTTTCATGTATTTTGGTAAATGATATTATCTTAGCTTTAATAAAAGCTACTGCTGATATTGGTCCAAAGTTACTTTATTTGCGTTTAAAGGAATTTGACGAGATGCTTTGTGATTTTCCAAGAAGATCCCGAAAAAATCTTAAAAAGATGATTTTACATTAGTCGACAACATTTTCCAGTTATTCAGATGCAAAATGGAGGAACCGTTGAAATGTACTAATGTCTGTCAACGTTTTAACCCTATGTGGATTCGTTTGTACAGATTTATAATTTTTAAGTACAAAATTAAAAATCTTTTAATGTCACATCGATCTAAGATAAAATTATTCTCTTTATCTATCTATTCGTATAAAATAAGTTAGCGCAATTCATTAATTACTAGCTAAGTAGTTCATGGATAGAAAGTGGATAGGTGACATAAAGCTTTTCACTATCTAGTTCAGTCTGTCTGAGTTGTAAAACATTTTACAAGTAAACCGTCGATAGCATTCGTAAGTGACGAGTGGCCAGTGGCCGGCAGGTTTCCCTCGGTAGGCAACAGTCAGTGCACGCGCACCTGTGCCCAATGATGGAGAACAATTGCTATCATTAGGGCCCATCGCCGTGCGCCAAGCCCACACGATACATATTCAAACGGTGCCACGACAATGCAAGTTTATTTTAAAGACAATAAATTATCGCTAATGCCCAATTTGCGTCGACCGGTTAACAATGCCCGTTCCCGCAATTACTTAAACTCATGTAACTGCGTAGTTGCATACGATACGATCTGTGTCCGACTCCGAGCGTCCAACGTCATTGTCTCACTCGATACATGCTCCGCAATTACACTGTATCGATTACAACTGACTCAGTTGACTTCGATTCGAACGATTGACTGCGACTATAAAACATTGTTTTTAGTACACGTAATTAGTGTTTCGATAAACCGATATCTGCCTTCTTTGTCGACAATCTGCTTCTGAATCTCAAACATGTAAGTACTTTTAAACGTGAGTAAGTAGGTTTAATGGTTTGAAAAAATGTCAGGTAAAGCACTGAGTCACACATTTCCGCACGAAATTCAAATCACGTGTAACCAAACAGCTTCTGGAAATCACAAACGATGTAAATTATACTTACATGTCGGTTCGCAATCTGCCTTATCTCAGGCCGGAAGTTGACAATGGCAGTATTTCTGTTCTAAGTCAGTCATATAAATCGAGTCTGAGGTATATTCTAAAACAGAGAGGGTTATGAATAACAGGGAACATTATAAGTACTTGGTTAGAAGTACAGTTAGTAAAAAAAATATTGAAGAAAAATAACAAAAGTAAGTGGCGAAACTTTTTTATTACAGCCGATGACCCGAAGCGGAATTGCCGTAGACAAGGGTGTTATGGAGCCGAGAACTGCAGTAACAAATGCCCACATGTATCAAACGACGTTTTTCAATACACCTTCAAAAAAATACAATAATAGAGCGAAAAGCATTTATGTCATGCCTTATTAGGAAACTATGATTTAATTTGTTTTTTTTATTCCGCGCTTTGCTTTCGCGGGTTGAACGAGAAGCTAAGATATAAAGCCGCTAAACAGTGTAATATATAAAAAAATAAAACATGCAAATATTTTTGAATTTATAACACAAATAAATGGTAATTTGTTATGATATTCTATTTTTACACAATTTAAATATTTATAAAAAAATTACGCCGTAAAGGCGCATATGATCTCTTTCCCGTTTTTAAAAAAAAGTTAATCACCGCCGTCTAAGTACCGTATAGTTACTTATCTGTGGCAATTTTTATTCTCGCACACGTGTTGGAAAATGAAAAAAACGCACGTGTTGAACCTAATCGTAATGCGATAAGAACCAGTGTTTGAGGAAGTGTATTGAAAAATACTTGATAGAATTGTAGCCCTATGATATTAAGAATTTCGCATAGGTACTTTGAAATTTACTTGGAAAAGGCACTTAATGCTTGGCAAATGCTGAGTAACCTGATATACCTAGCTGTTGGCACAGTGAACAATTCAACAACGATAACCTCGGTTTCCTGTATTTTAAAAAAATATCGTGCAATTAATTTTGTTTAAAACCGGAATTGACCAACAATTTGGCGACGTTTCAGAATGTAATTCCTGAGTTGTTGCGAAATCCAACAAAAATGTGCTTTTAGCCTGAGACTTGGCATTTAAACAGTAGATAATGCCGAATTCTTCCAATGTTTGCAGAATGTCTCAAGACGAATAACAACATACGCACCGTCGACTTGATTATAATCTTGTATAAAATTCCTGTGAGCGCGAGAACTTCGTCCCGGTTACGGTCGTATATAAACTATAAACTAAACTAGCCACTGATTATTTAACGAAAACAGGAGGAACGTTTGAAACTAGGTAGGTACTTTAAGTTCAGTGATGTCAATTTCTCTGGTCTTGCGAGATATCGTGTTGTCAACAGTTGATATAGGTACTCACTGAAACTAGGAAGACTTAAGCAGGTAGATCTTTTATGTAGAGATCTAGGGTATAAATATTTTTTATATAATTTGTGGGCTTCTCAGCTAAGATATCAGTGAAGTGTTACCAAGGCCAACCAAACACACATGTTTATAAGTAACTAATCTACTCGAACATACAAAAGTTTATTTAAATGCTAGATTTTTTATTAAAATAAGAACACCGTATTTTCTGTCTGTGCTATCACAATACTCTATAAATAGTCGGTACCTAAATACTACCCATTGTTAACTTGTAGCTAAAAGTAAGTAGATAAAAAAGTTATCTGCCTTTGCATTCATCGTCACCTCCAGGTTTTTTTAAGAAACTAGAGGACGACAGTTTAATAGTATCGGTGTTGTAAAACTGGATGTGAGCCAATGTTTGTCTAGTTTTAAGTTTTGTGCAATCGCCCTATTTTTCTAAACTAAAACAGTTGCACGCGACACGCTCCAAGTGTCGGAGTCGTTTTCAATCATATTTAGCGCTTCAAACATTTACACTATGATAGAGTCGTGGTAGACTTTAACATAACCCACAAGATTCAGAAATGGGAAATTAGGCTATTGGCAAGTAGTTTCAGTTTGTCGTGTAGGAGAGATGGGTTAATATCAGTTAGCATGTTAGGTACCTATGCTAGTAGATTTTCATATTAGTTTTCTGGAGGACACATCCAGAGAAAAGTATTAACATTGTATTAGCTTAGTTAAGAACAATCTTGCCCAAACCATTGATGCCCATTGATGAACTAAAATTCTGCGGTCGCGGTTACACATTGGATTAATTAAGCCTGTCATACACACGAAACAACGACTAATCATTATTGTCCTTCCTGTGATTCGCTTAATACACTAAAAAATAATAATAACTGTCATGATGTCCGACGTGTGCCCTCGGACTTGACTCATCGCGTCACTTCCCAAAGGAAGACTAATGTAATAAACGGCTTAACAGAAAAAAATGCGGATACTCTAATTAATGGACGCAAGACCCTGACCGCTGATGTACAAGTACACTGGACAAATGAACTGGCACGATACTGCAACGCCACTACTCTGACTGTCTCGACCTTGTCACAAACAAATTATTGTAACACAGAGTGCTGTTTGCTTCCGCGAAATGACATGTCATCAGTCTTAGAAACTCATTAAGAGCGCTGGCCGTAGAATGCTTTTGCAGACTTCCGTGTATTACAAAACAGCGATCGTGAATAACAAGAATTAAAGCTTAAAAGCTGAATCCTGTTCACAGATGATTATTTATCTAATAGGTATACTTAGTAGGTGTTAGTTCTGTGGTTTAGGTGATTAAGATAACATCTAATTTATCACAAGAGGCTGGAAATGTCATTGAATTTTAGAGTGATACAAGAAAGAGTAATCAGAAATGCCTGTTTGACTGCTAAATCTATAAGAATAATAAAATATACATAAAAGATAGGACCTATATTTTACATATGATTTTACACGTGCCTGACAAAATCAAAAACCTCAAGAACTGAAGTTCTTTGTTAACTGAGTACCTCGTACATAAGAAGCAAGAAAACGAATACTTTTACAAGCAATCTTGTAAAAGCAAGCCAGCATACAAACAAGCAGTACGGGCCGAAAAAGCAGATCAACTCAGAAGGCATAGAATCTGAATCTTACATTATTTAGTCAAATTGTAAAATGAAAATATACCAGCACCCCTAGCCAAGTTGACAATCTTCAATCGTTAACGCTAGTAGAAAACTAGTCAAATGAATGGTAATAACATCATCTCAACGTTAAATCACGTGATCAACACAAACGAATAGAAAATTCGTAGACAAGTTTACATCGTTCAAAATGATAGAATAGAATGTTATCGTTTCTACAATTTTGATCGCTAAACTCTTTGGTAGGAACGCTCACCATAGACTAAAGTGTAGGTTTTTTTCTACAGACATTAGAGGACGAGCGATCAACTCAGTCGTATCAACTTGGCTACCAATTTAGCGCTTTCTACAATCGCTTACGCCGAGGTGTTTACGATTGTAGAAAGAGAATCGATACGAAACGTTTGTAACTTGGCTAGGCCTGTTGGTGTTGGCTGTACCCGTATTGTTTCCCACAACTTCTTTTTTCATCCTTGTGGTATTTTTTTATAAATTGTGTACCCTACCGAATAGGCATAGGAGTGATTCATGAAAGACTACTACGTACTTTTACCTCCAATATCTCCGTAACTAGAAGGTTCCCAGGGTTGGTCATCATTATTCTCTTGCCTCTATCACAATTTATTTACAATCGGAGCAGCACGTCTTCTTCTTCCATACTTCTCTAATAATCGTCATCTCATCAGACACTTGCCAGATCATCCTTTACACAATCCATCCATCGTTTCTTTGGTCTTCCTGTACTCTTATACCCATCCACATTCATTCTCTAAACTTTCCTCACGACATTTTCTTGATTACATATCGCTTTCCCAGGTATTTGAGCCCAATTTTTTATTTAAATATTTTAATTGGTAAGAAATTTTATTTAAAACATAGTCCCACATCATACAGGCACGATGATGCCATTTAGATTATATATGATAACATAGAAATCATAATTTGCAGTCAAAAAATCATAGCCAGTCACGTTAGCTAGTGGTAAATTATTTTAAATTGAAACAACCGTATGGAGCGGGTTTGATTATGATAGCTTTTACTTGTGATAGAGCAATAACTGTAACTGTTAAGAGACTTGGCTGCGGTGATGCGGTCAATAGTGTAATGCAACAATCAACATTTATGTATTAATAGCAACCAGTAGGTGCGTTTCAGTCATCATGGTGAATGGATGAGTCAGCTAAATGACTGCGTTGCCGATTGTTAGCTGTTCAGGGTGCGCCGGGCGTTTGGAATCGCAATACGACATTTTTTTAACGCTGTCTGGGGAGGCTGCGTTCATGTACCCCATCCCATACATAATGCCAGTGTGGAGCCCCTTTGCAGGATATGCCGCACCATCTGTCCTGCCCATCTTGCACAACCATTTTCACCTTCCAGGATACAATCGAAGCAAATGATAGAGCTGTGCAGGTAGCTACATACTGATCTAACACAATTTGAGTTTCATCTACACGTAAAGAAGAACCAGTAGCTACCTAGCAAACTAGCAACTTACCTGAAAGCGGAACTTTAAAATCCAAATACTTATCACCACGACCCATAATCAATCAAAAACGGGACAAAAGCTAACAACGCTAATTATACACGGTCAGTGTACTTATAATAGGCAAGACGACAAAAAAATCTAATTATTCCGTCATATAGATTTCCAAAAAATATTGGACACATATTTTTTATTTTTTCACGTAAACAAAAATTAAAGACGATACAGTGCGTCGAAAACTCGTGTGCATTTCGGTACATTTTTTATCATAAAGTGACGTCACAAGCCCCCCCCACTCATGAACTTTGATGCATTTTATCCTCGTATTTTTTTTATTAATTTGATGAAACAAAAAACACGTATCCAATATTTTTCGTTAATCTAACTGACGGACTAAACAGGATCATATTTTTTTAGTCAGTCGTCATCCCTATTATAAATTTTCACAAATTATGATTCCGAGACTACATCTGCGGCAGTTCGCAGCGACCTAGCTGTCCAGTGGATAATTGTAATTGGTGACCGACATAAGTGAGTCAGACACAAGTGGCGTCCTATATCGTTGATTATTTACGGGTTGCAGCGCAACTCGTAATTGCGGTCGGGACCCCGCCACACGGCTCGTTTATCTAATTAGCGTCCCGGTGCGAGAGTCTGCGCGCACGTCTGCCAGCCGCAACCCGCAACCGCGCAACGCCCGACTGGCGCGTGCGCAACCTCCACTTACATTAACTAACACCGCCATGATTAAATGAGCCAGAACTGATAGCAACATTAACTAGTTATGAAAACGTCGCGCTTGAAACAAACAAATACGTCGTGTCAATACGCATTACTGTGTTATTGATCAGACAGCCGAGTTGATGTATGGAAGTTTTACGGATATCAAATTGGTAAATCCTCAAACGTAATTTATCATTGTTACACAGATTTGCATAGTGAAAACTTTCAAGGCAAGTAGGTACATAAACAGTAATTGTACCTTGTTTTATAATAAGACTAGCTGACTCCGCAAACATAGAAAATATGGTGTGAAATATACTTTATGACCTATTTTAATACCTACCAAATATACATATAAAATTCCATAAAAATCGGTCAAGCCATTTTAGAGGAGTACGATCATAAACACCGTGACACGAGATTTTATATTTTTTATATTCTTTTTATTTTATCACTCGCAATTCCTTATTCTTTAATCCATTGTGTTCAATAGCATAACAGGAAAGCAATAAAACAGTGATAGCTATAGTGTAACTTTGATTGTAACCATTGATCATATTCATGAACATATTCATGGTTTGTTCTTGGTTCTTAATTACAATTCCAAAAGCGAGCACCGACTCAGGTCAAGACCGGTCACTATTGCTGACTTATGTTCAGTTTTAATTGCTTTGCCCGATATAACTCACCATTCATTAAATTTACATCATGACAAACAAACTTTAGTCACAGTTCTAGGTAAGTAATGACGATTTAAAATTAAACCGTTTTTGCGGTTTGATTTGAGATTTACCTATTAATTTATATTGACAGAAGTATACCTATCCTTTATGTATGAGGATTGCGTTGCGAATAAAGCACGATAATAATTGATAATAATATACGTACAGAAGTATGAAACAACTTTCATGAAGAAAGACATAAAATGCTACTTGTAAACCTATACGGCATTACCTCCTGAACTACAGATTAAAGTGAGTCATAAAAAGTGCCGGAGCAAGGAAATAAGAACTTTATGGATAATATCGACATTTAAGTTGTATTCTTAGTACCTACACACAACAAACCTAAGGATTAAATTTTATGCAAGCTCGTTCACGCTTAACCAGCTTACGTCCATGATCATCAATTATTAGAACATGACCTCACGTTTGCTTCGGTGTTATTATGAAGCACCTGATGTTATTGGACACATACGTCGATAGTTGCTGCTTGCTTTCAAAATGAAATTATGAAAGTTACATTATTTTTAGAAAGATTTCTTAGCTAGGGTATAGAATAACCTGGTATTAAGGATTAACAGTCCCTGTCCCTTACAAGAGTTACAATAAACTAGTACATTTTTTTTTTTACTACAATTTTTTTTATAATTGAATACTTGCAAGGGTGTGTGAATGTGTGTGTATGTGTGTAAGTGGTATGTGCGTGTGTGTACGAGTGTGTGTGTGTGTGTGATGAAGTGGAAGAGAGAGTGTGTGTTCGTTTTGATTGAAGTCGAGTGAGGTAGAATTTGATCTGTCACTGTCACTGACACCTAGTGAGATAATTTTCTGTTTCATCATAGCTTTTATTTTGAAGAAATTAACGTAGATTTTTTTAGAAGGTAGGTAGGTATCTACGATCTACGAGTTAATACATTATCACAACATATCTTACACAGCGCACTGGTAAAACTTCTCGTTATGTTCAAATAGACTGGCTCATCACTCTCAAGTAATAATCACTAAGCACACATGCTAGAGCAAGCGAACAAATTAGCAAGTAGATATGTATAGATTTGCCATCAAGTATCCATCTACCTAAGCGCTTAAGCAAGCAAGCATACAGTATTCATTAATAAATAAAAATAGGCAGGCATGCAAACAATGAAACATTAAAACAAAAACGAAAATAAGTAAGCACAAAATTAAAGAAGTTAGGAAAGCAGCAAGTACTCGTAAGTATGGAAATAATCAAGCAAGTGGGCATGGAGGTCAAAGCAAGATCCCCACTGATGGGGATTGGTCGGTAGGGATTTCTGGAATAAATCAAGCAGTCTAGCTAAGCTAGAAGACTTGGTGTTTGGGCTCTTTATCTCTCTCGCACATTGGTCTAACGTTCAATTGCATGCCTCGAAAGCTCGTTTCCCTCTACACCAAACTTTTGGCTTCGCGATCTAATAACACTTTCAAATAGGACAATATTGACTGACAATAACCGCAGGGTCGTTAACATCGAGACGGAATGGGACGCCGTCACCTCCTTCTGCGAAGCAGTAATGCTAGAGAAGGATAAGGCCACCACGTGCCCCCGGCCACCGTAGGCGCGGGCCTGTGGACGGTGGGCTATGGGCTAGCTCGCCGTCCGTCCGGTGTCCGTGGCCCCGGAACACAAAGGGCGATGAAGGAACATGGATGGGTTTTAGTCAGTAAAAGTCTGACACTCCGTACTGCTCCGCCCAGAGCGGGAGAAATTATTTGATGATTTTCCAACCGAAAGAAAAAAAAAAAAAAAAAAAGGGTGGTTAACATGATTATTTTTGTAGAAGAGTAGATTGTGTTTTTGTGTCTGGAGTGAAGAAATTTATAAAATTGTTTTCTTTAACCATAACGCAGTGTCTGCCAGCTTCAAATAACTGCATGGAATTAGGGCGTATACACGTAGAACGCTGGCTACCGGCGCCGACCTGCCAGCGCTTATAGGCACTGGTCCGCGCAGGTAGTCGGCGCAGGCAGTCTCTATACTTTGTGCCGACCTAGCGCCGACAATTTCTGACGGCGTAAGCAGGTCGGAATTTGTCGGCGACGTTCGGCGCTTATCGACGCCGGTAGCCAGCGTTCTACGTGTATACGCACTAATTAGGTAGGCGGCACTTGTCTTAACATCGATTTCAGGCAAATGTTGTTGATGAGATTAGATTTGAGGTGGTGAATCGAACAATGTATTTTTTAATACAGTTGCTCAAAAAGTGGTGTATTGCGGGGACGTATAGCGTTCGGGATGTGGGCTATTACGTACTAGTGCTTTTTTTTTACCTTTCCCGAACTCGTGCGCTCTCTTTTCCAACTGTCAAAACAATGTCTATTAAAAAGAAAAACCAACCATGAAGTTTTTACTAAAGAGTTTTTGTGATTCATACAAATACGTATATTTCTAAAAAGAAGCTACTAATTTATTTCAATATCAGATTTAATTATTTAATTGAATGAGTTAGGTTAGGTTTCATTTCATTTCATCTTATTAAATTTCATTTTCATTTCATATCAATGAAAAAAATCCACTGAAGACTAAGCTGTATGGATAGTTCCCTTTGCCTACCAAAATGGGTGAAGAAAAAAAAAACTCTGCTTATATTCTACGGTTGGCGCCATTTTCTTAGTTAGTTGAGTTTATTGTGTTTTTATTATTTTATTAAATTGCTTCATTTTTTCGCAACTGTATTAAAAATAGTCGTTCAGTACACCTGCGGAACCGTCATTGCAACTTGTACCGACTGTCAACTCTCGCCTTCGGCTGCGCCTCGGCTCGGGTAGACATTTGTCGGAACTCTTTGCAATGACAGCCTTTCCGCACTTGTAATGAAATATACTATACTAGCTGTTGCCCGCGGCTTCGCCCGCGTAAAGTTCGGTAACCGTCCCACTGGATCATATTAAAGGGATAAATAGTGTCCTACGTGTTAATCCAGGTTATGAACTATCTATGTGCCAAATTTCATAATCATCACAATCACCATCACTATCACAATCACCATCACTATCACAATCACCATCACTATCACAATCACCATCACTATCCCAATCATCATCATCACAATCACCATCATCGTATTGATACTCATTATCATGACAATCACAATCATTATCATCGAAATCACAATCATGATCATCATTATCACAATCACCATCACAATCAAAATCACCATCACATACACCATCACTATCACATACACCATCACTATCACAATCACCATCACTATCACAATCACCATCACAATAACCATCACAATCACAATCACTATCACGATCACAATCACCATTACCATCACAATCACCATCACCATCGCTATCACCATCACTATCACCATCACAATCACAATCACCATCATCGTTATCACAATCACTATCATCATTATCACAATCATTATCATCGTAATCACAACCATTATCATCGCAATCACAATCATCATCATCACAATATCCATCCTCGTTATCAAAATCATCATTATCGTTATCACACGCATCATCATCATTACCACAAACACCATCACTGTCACAATCACCATCACAATCACAATCACTATCAATATCACAGTCACAATCACTATCACCATCACAATAACCATTACCATCGCTATAACCATCACAATCACCGTAACAATCACAATCACAATCACAATCACAATCACAATCACTATCACAATCACCATCATCGTTATCACAATTATCATCGTAATCACAATCATTATCATCGTAATCACAATCATCATCATCATTATCACAAACACCATCACTGTCACAATCACTATCACAATCAAAATCACTATCACAGTCACAATCACTATCACAATCACCATCATCGTTATCACAACCATCATTATCGTTATCACAATCATCATCATTATCACGATCACCATCACTGCCACAATCACAATTACTATCACCATTACAATAACTATCACCATCGCTATCACCATCACAATCACCGTTACTATCACGGTCACAATCACCAACGCCATTACCATTACCATCACCATTACCATCATTATCACCACACCATCACCATCACTATCACAATCACAACCACGATCACCATATTATCACAATCATTATCGCAATCACCACCACTATCACTATCACCGTCATTATCACCATCACTATCACAATCACTATCACCATCACAATCACCATGATCGTTATCACAATCGTCATCACAATCATCATCATCATTGTCACAATCATCATCATCATTATAACAATCATCATCATCGTTATTACAATCATCATCATCGTAATCACAATCATTTTCATCGTAATCACAATCATCATCATCATTATCACAAACACCATCACTGTCACAATCACTATCACAATCACAATCACCATCACTATCACAGTCACCATCACCATCACAATCACCGTCACTATCCCTATCACCATCACCATCACCATCACAATCACAATCACCATCATCGTTGTCACAATCATCATCATCATTATTACAATCATCATCATCGTTATCACAATCATTATCATAATTATCACAATCATCATCATCGTAATCACAATCATTTTCATCGTAATCATAATCATCATTATCGTAATCATAATCATATTCATCGTAAGCACAATCATCATCTTCGTAATCACAATCATTATCACAATCACCATCATCATTATCACAATCATCTCAATAAATCAACAATAACCCTGTATAGAAGTCGAATCCGCCATCTTCTGGATCTCAAAATAAATACCATATTCGTAATCTGCACCCCTGATAATCTCCGTATCGACACCCATATTGATTTTTAGACATTTCAACCCCATCGCACCCCAACAGGGAATGAAGGCATTTCAGGTCCGCCACATTAAATATTAAAATCGTTGTTTTTGTGATACACCTGACCCGATACACCATACAAACAATACCGATGTTGATTTTCAGACTTTGTTACCCCATTTCCCCCTTTAGGAGTAGAATTCTTCGAAAAAAACCTGAAACACAAAATGTTAACTCATTTATCGATAGGAGTACTCCTGTGAAGTTTCGAATAAAACAGTCTTACCTAATCTTTTTCCCCATACAAACTTTTGACTCCCGTTTCATCCCCTAAGGGGGTAAAGAAAAAAAAATCCGTTCTTATTGCACCCCTTAACCTCATAAGGAACGTTTGTGCCAAATTTGGAATCTCTAGACTCAGCGGTTTGGGCTGTGCATTGATTTTTAGACTTTGTCACCCCATTTCCCCCTCTTAGGGGTTGAATTCTGAAAAAACCTGAAACTCATGTCTACTCATTTATCAATAGGAGTACTCCTGTAAAGTTTTTAATAAAATAGTCTAATGAATCGTGTTTCGCCATACAAACTTTAGAGCCCCGTTTCACCCCCTTAGGGGGTGACTTTTGAAAAACCCTTTCTTAGTGTACCCCTAGACAACTTCAGGAACATATGTGCCAAATTTGGGATCTCTAGACTCAGCGGTATAGGCTGTGCATTGATTTTTAAACTTTGTCACCCCATTTCCCCGTCTTAGGGGTTGAATTATGAAAAACCCTAAAACCCGTTTCTACTCATTTATCAAAAGGAGCACTACTGTGAAGTTTCGAATAAAATAGTCTAACTAATCTTGTTTCCCCATACAAACTTTGGAGCCCCGTTTAACCCCCTCAGGGGGTGAATTTTGAAAAATCCTTTCTTAGTGCACCCCTAGACCACATAAGGAACCTACTTGCCAAATTTGGAATCTGTAGACCCAGCGGTTTGGGCTGTGCGTTGATAGATGAGTCAGTCAGTCAGTCAGTCAGTTTCTTCTTTTATATATTTAGATTCGGCTACCCCTTTTTTTAACAGATATGTTTTTTTACAATGTTGAGATGACGAGTAGGTAATGGAGAAGTATGGAAGAAGAAGACATGCTGCGCCGACCCCAAATGAATTGGGATTAGGGCAAGATATAATAATGATGATGATGTATTACTTCCAATAATCAGCTGATAAGTGTTAGACCTGTCTGCTGTCTTGTATGAATCTGAATGTTGGGCCACAAAAGGGATGAATGAAAGGCATTTGCATGTCGCGGAGATGAGGATGCTAAGGGGGATGTGTGGTGTTACGCGAATGGATAAAGTAAGAAATGAGTATATGAGAGGAAGTCTGAAACTGGCGCCGGTGACTGAAAAGTTGTGTGGTCATCGGTTGTTGTGGTATGGGCATGTGATGTGGAGGGATGAGGAAAATGTCGTGAGGAGAGTTTTGAGGATGACTGTTGATGGCTATAAGAGTAGAGGAAGACCAAAAAAACGATGGATGGACTGTGTGAAAAATAATATGGGACAAAAGGAGGTGTCTGATGAGATGAGAAGTTGGAAGTATCGAAGATGTCTTCTTGCTGCGCCGACCACACATGATTTGGGATAATGGCTAGAGAATGATGAATAGGTACGCTGATAAGTGGAAACTGCCAAAATGAATAAATGATGTGCATTCATAAATGTATTCTTTTTCGTGCAGACGTTTTAACTAAGAAAATCTTTTTGACTTAAAATTAAAACATAGAAACTTACTCATACAAACATAGACTGCTAAAATGTTAAAAACCAAGATAAATGTCTTCATGATTAATTATTATCAAATAGAATTAGTAATATTGGCGACCACCCTCTCTTGGCGAAGATCTAATCGTAGAGTATCTAATCCAAGAGACGTAGCTGCGTAGTCGCCAACAAATTATATCATCAACAATTTTAAGTTTTGATTACCTATTTGTAAAGTGATAGCACAAGTTACTAAAAGATTAAGGGCCCAAGCACACAGCGTATTTTAAACGCGCAGATGACGCGCGTATTCGCGCTTTAAACGAGATTTGAACGCAACCTTGTATCCGCCGTGTGCTAGGGCTCTTGAAATATACCGTGTAGGCGGCATCGCCAAAATCGAATCTTCACCAAGTAAATTTTGTTCAAAATGCCGCTACGTCCACAAAAAATATGAATGTTTCGGAACGAGTCAAAGATGTTCCTTAGATGGCTCTATTAGTGTGTTGGCGGGAACAATGCTTCTAATCCGCGTCAGTTTCAAAGTTGCAGACCTTACCTTGACTCCTACGCCACAACTCCTTTTACTGAACAAAACCTTGTTCATGAGTTGCCTAGATACCACTTCCACCTGAACTACGTCACTTTTACTTTTCTATTTTCACAATGTATCTATTCATTGAATTATTTGTGTTGTCTATCAATAGCCTTTAATCGGGGACGCATTTTGTCGCACCGTGACAAAGAAATGGATTAAATATAGAGTAGGACTAATAGGAAGGTCATCTGTGTAACATTTTCCCAACCATGTTGGGGTCGGCTTTCAGTCTGACTGGATGCAGCTGAATACCAATATTATACATGGAGCTGCTGCCTATCTGGCCTCCACAACTCATTTAATACTGGGACATACAACCCCTTGGTAAGACTGGTTGTCAGTCTTTCGAGCCACTGACTACTTATAACGACTGTCAAAGATCCACAAATGACAGCCGGTCCGAGGCACGGAGGAAACTCGGTATGTGGGGTCAACTATCCACGGACCAGCCTAGGCAAGTAACTAATAGTAAGTAGGACTAAAGGGTGGTATAAAAACCTAATTATGAATACTTTTTCTAAACTTAGAACCCATAGCATACCGATTATCAAAACCGCATACGACATCAAAAGCGATTAAAGTAGCCTATTCCAAAGACAAGCTCTGCTGCAACATCAACTATCACAAAATGAAAACGATCTTTTGTGTTATGCGCAAATCTGATGAAGTAAACAAAGTTGCAACACACAACAAAGTTAACAGTATTGACAGTTTTTGTTATGGTATTATTCATGAGGAATGGCCTCCGAGCTAATGAATGAATGGGCCACGATCACTGCGTGCCGCCCACGGCTACTTCATTCATACGTAGCCCTGCGTGGTCGCGGACTTGTTCTCAATGTCGCCTTGCAACGCCGACCCATACACGACTGACACCTATGCTTACACGTTGCTATATTGTTTACTCGCGACACGTAAACTTTTACAACTTATGGATGAACATTCACAAAAGACAACAGGCGTTTCGATCTCCTACACATTTACTACAAATGTCAAAGGTTTCCCAAAGGCCTACTGAAATTTTGTAGTAGGCTGAACATCTGCGTTATCGCCTAAAACAATAAACTCCACTCAACAGGTTGCCTTAAAAAGGTCACAATCGATAAGAAATGGCAGGGTTGAGGATGAATAGGGCGAGCTACCAGCTGTGAGGCATCGCCGCAAGAGTCGGGATGAATGGCGAAGGGGTGCTAGAGGTAGGGGTTAGGGAGGCTCAGCACGTGTTTCGTGGCCATGGTCACGGGATGACGTCCGACATTTAACAACGCATGCGCGGTACAAGGTAGCAGGTTCAAGGACGTGAATCGATTGTGCTCAATGCCGTGCTGGCCCCAGCCACGGTGGGACGCTGCTCTTCAACCAGCAGGAAATCGATGCTGCTGCCACTGCCACGGACACTCCAGAGGCCGCCACACCGGTGCAGGCAATACGGAACTACTACTGTTGTGTCTGTTCCATTCTTAATAATGGTGGTGCGCAATGATAAATTTGAGCAAAAATAAACAATTTGAAGGCTCTGTGTTTTATTTCGACGGGGAAAAAACCTGAAGACGAATAGAACGGTACACTACAACTACTCAAAGTGAGCAAAAATCTTTAAAAATAAACGATGCTTATTCTGCAAGAAAACAAAAAGTATTAAATGACACATTGTATTTACGACAGGGGACAGAGGCAGTCAGTTAGTTCGGTAAGTCGTAGTCTTTCGGTGCGCGCGACTTGATTGTGCGCGTAATCCGCCGTAAATAAGGGACGCGTGCGCTACACTGATTACATTACGGCTGAACACGCACACCGAGACCATATGGAGTCGCGTGAGAATAAAATAAATTTTATTTTATCATAATGTATAATTTGATGGTTTACAAATTGCTACACATATTTATTTTCAGAGCACTGTTAGAGATTCGAGATGAGCTCCTAAGCCAACAAAATTAAGTCATAATAAATGCTCGTGAAATCAACAACCAAAATCATTTCGATTGTTTCTAACTAGACTGAAACCGAACTACTCGTTTATTCACCTCTGAATTAGGTTTTCAGTGTAGGGAACGAAATACCTGTAGCTCTATGTACAAATTGTACGTTGTGCGTACCTAACATGGAGTAAGTATATGAAGACTAAAATGGGGACACCACACCAAAAGGAAAAACTTTTGTCCTACTCACATATTAATATTCACAAAACTATACCACAGACGGAATCTCCACAGCATTATGTGTGCAAGTGCACTGATTGCGAATGCAAGTGTCGCGTGTCAAATCGTCGGAGCACCCACGCGTTGCACACACATCCCGACACCAGTCACTATCTCACACAATACTATGTCGATATACACCATAAAACCGCATTGCATGATCGAACTACTCCTCGAGCAATCAAAACTACTGTATTATACATTGTTTATGCCGCAATTTGCTGCTACAAAACGAAATATGTACCTTATCGCTATAATAACTATCAGGTAGCCACTATTATTGTCATATTTATACAATACAGACGCCATTTCCCTCTTTAAACATCGTGACATCGACCACAAATTACAGAATTTATATGTGTGCGCGCCATTCATGAAGCTGCCACGATTTCACTGGAAGTCGGAGTGTGGGGAAGGTGGGGAAATAGGGTAGTGGGGTGGGGTGCCTCCCTATTTATGAATGAGGCCGTACGTCATTGATATCGATCGCGAGCTCAGCGTTGCGCGGCCCCGCTAGAGGTTACCACACAAGGGCAGTGTTGGCGGTCGATCAACAGGTGGCCGGCTGACGCACGCCGGCAATACAGCCTTCCGCTAATTTTTGTCACTTACGTGATGACGTCAGTCTGATAACGTTACTGGCTAGCAGATTAGTCGGCCGTATCTCTATTAAGTTCTTTTTGGATCTCAAGCTCTCATGTTTTAGAAGAATCTCTTTCCGGTGCTATAAAATGCGGTAGGGGCGCGACGCGGTGGAGCTGACGGCGGCGCCGCACTTTCATTCGCATCTTATTCAGGCACGCCCATTGGTTTAGTTCTTTCCAGAATACGTTTATATGTATAACATTGTCTTCTTCTTCTACTACTTATTATCAAGTTAATACTAGCTATCGAGGTACTATTTCCTTTCTTTCTTACGGATATTAAAAAAAGACAGGTCTATGGCAAATTGTGATAATGATTTCTACTTTTAATTATGTCATTAGACTTTATGAAGCGTATGGTAAAGTAAAAAAAAACTAGAAGGTTCCTATGGCAAATCGTTGTTACTTTTCAAAGACACAATCACATTATAGTCACAATTTCTCCAAAGCGTTGATCATCATCTGCCTAGCTTTTCCCAACTTCGTTGGAGTCATAAGTCATAAGACCAGTCTAACCAGATCCAGCTGAATATCAATGTTTTACATGGCGCGACTGCCTATCTGACCTTCACAAGCCTGGTAAGACTGGTTAACTTTGGGGCTTCTGACTACTCGTTACGACTGTCAGATCCACAAATTACAGCGTGGATCGGTTTAACATGCTTTCTGAAGTACGGAAGGATCTCGGTATCTAAAAGGATGGTCCGCCATCCTCGATCCGACCTCGGCAAGCGTTGCTTAACCTTGAACCGATCCGACTTTTATTTAGCCACGAGCCCTTCCGAACCGTTTCTATGGACAATTGTAAGTTATAACGAGAAATACGAGTAAATAATCTCAGGTATGTAATGATAATGTAACACGCACAGAGCACATGGGCTTCGAAAAATACTGTAGCCCTTTGCAACAACATTCCTAATTGTGTCAACATTCCGCTATGACGTCCATCATACAAAATATGAAACATGACATGCGTAATATTTGGTTTAGGTCAGATAGCTGATCTACACTCGAGTAATTTATCGGAAAATAAAAGTGTGGCATAAGTGTCGTGCGTCACGCGAATAATTCCTACCTCCAGGGGGGCCGCGGGGGTCGTGACGTCAGTGCCACCACAACCCCCCGAGTTTCTCGCTACTCACTACTCTATTCATAATTTCCAGAATTTACTTTACGTTCAAGAAATGAAAGGGGAGGGAAATTTAGACTTGCCAGTACTTAGGTGGTGGATACGTAAATTACCTCCGTCCCAACCCAATTTATCAATGAAAGATCAACAACCAGCAGAATATTTTAGCTTTCGCATAATTACTTTGAAATAATAATAGCTTTGTATTTTTCAGCTTTGTTACAATAAATTTTCTATTGAAATCTCTTATTTTATTTGCAGGTCTGAAATTAGGCATCGTATTTCATCATAAGGTATTCGCGAAAAAATGATGTATTGATAAGATTCTAAATATATTTGAATAGCACACTGTTACATCATCCTAATTATCAACTACATCGCATACGTGGTGGTGACTACGTAAATGCGTACAAATTACGTTCAAACAACGATTAGCCAGTTCTATAAATGTATCGTGATAAACATTTAGAGGGTGTCTGTGTACGTCAGCAAGCTAGTGATAAAAATCTGCACTAGATTAGACTTCTGGAGTGTTGATCGATGGAAGCGTAATTATAAGCATGAGTGCGACGTGACGCGGTCAACCAGCTCATCTTGACGTGACGAGTGCCAACATTGCTTTCGCGTCACTGCACGCTGTTCAGCGCGTTATCGGTCAACGGGTGGAAGGTGCTTACCTATGTGAGCGCAGTGGATCGACGCTCGCAGGCACTCGAATGCGTACTTCCGTACTTTATTTCATTTTTGAAATGCTTTTCAGCTGTAGGTACCAATCGACCGTTGTTATATGGTAAGTCGTTCAATAAAAAACGTTGCGCAACACTTAAGATATATTTTCTGTTTAGTGGTTTTTAAAGAGCTGTACTAATGAAACTATCTGACGCTGAAATTCTGCCTAGTCAGTGTACTTTAGATGAAGAAAGCAAAGACTTGAGGTTGTAGAGAAATTTTGAGGCAGTTACTATCGGTAGCAAATCGTCGAGATGTAGGTAGAAAATACAATAACCAGACCGCAGACATCAGACTTAGACTACAAATAAAAATAATGACCAACAAAAAGAAACAAAATGATTTGTCAATTTGTACATTCACCATTTGTTTAACAAAACAAAACAATATTTTATGCACCTGCTTACATAAGAGCCGCAATATATATTAATTGGAAAGCAGACATACTTTGGCATCTTTCAGTGGATCATCGTGATTCATCAATAGGACTAATGAAAGATAATGTAACAGTTTATATTAATAGCCGCGGGCGGCGTGGCATCGTCACCTAGAATTGCATTTGCAACATAAGCGCGTATTATTAGTCTGAGTTCACACATGCTTGCCAAACGGCAGCAGTAGGTCGACTCATTGTCGAACCACTTTCTAATACTACGGCTCATAACACAAATGTTTACTTGATGTCACTGCGACAATGATACGTTTACGAGGGCGGTAATGCTACTAGACTATCGTAGGTGGCTACCTATTCGTCTTGTAAGTTGTTCCGTTAGAAGTCTCAACTCTATGAGATTACCTATGGAACTGACACGAAAATTATTTTCAAAGTAAACTACCTTTGCCCAGCAGTGGAACAGAGCAGGCTGACATAAAAAAAAAACTACCAAACCCCAATGGTAAAAATAATTTAGAATTCATTAGAAAATCAAAACGGATTGCTATTGGTATCAAATTCATGGATCACAAATTAAAATTTCAAGGCACTCTATAACAATTTGGAAACTTAGAAGTACAGTCAATCTCACATCAGTGATGATGACACTTGCACTACGCGGAAACACCCGTACAAAAAAGACACCAATTTAATACGAACTTATTAACAGCATTAACACTAAGATTAGTCAACGCGTTTATAAATACTATTGTGTAATGCATTTCAAAGTGTAGAGAATGTAAAACACCGTGTTGCTAATCTTACAACACAAAACAAAACATGAATAAAGACAGTAGGACATTAACACGTAGAAATGAACATTCCAATATCTGTGTACCTACTCACTGGTCATCCTAACGGTGACCGCAATTCACTTGATTGTTTAAACATAATTGTAGTAATTCCCACGGCGGATATAAATCCAACTATGATGCTTACTACGACATGTTATGCTACTTCAAATAACCAAACATTTGGTATAGATAGTGAGACAGAAAACAAGCACTCGACAACAAAGTGAAAATCGTTTTGAGTAGATCTGAGTACCTAAATACAAAAGAATAAGTTGACACGAAATGAGAAATCGACATATTTCAGTAGAACATCGGAGATAATTCCCATGACCCAAAAAAGTAACCGTGACTTTTGTAGTCTAGAAGCTCGAGCAAACATCTTGACTACTTCGGTGAATCCATAAACTAGAAACAAAACATGTAGCATCGTTCGTTAACTACCAAGTCATATGACTGATACTTCACACAAACACGAAAGCGTGAATAATAATCTAGAAGAAACAAATAGTAGCGCGCTAGAAATAGACAGCGGTATTGAAGCAACGGTCCGAAATAGAACCCCGCCTCCTAAGTCCAAACCAAAAGCAGTCAAGTTAATTATAGAACGATTCCCGCAGGGACGTTTTCATCTCGTGATTCACCTGCTGAAAACTCGATTGTTCGCATTTTACGTCAATCGGTTGCGTTGCGTGGTGTTTACGAGCGTGCGCGGCGCGACGACGGCGCAGGAGCGTCAGCTGACGGCCAGGAATAGCCCTGACATCGCGGCCACGCTATGCCGCTTGCGCCCGCGCACCCACAAATAGCGCGCTATAATTAGACGTCGGTGAAATCGTGGGTTTGTTATTTTTCTTTATCGTCTCCGTTACGCGATAATTGGGTTAGCGTGAACGACTGCATGTGGGCCCAATCGGGCGTCGGCGTGTCTCGGGCAGTGCCGGCAGGCGGCAGCTCGGCACCGCGCACACAGCTGCGGCCATTGTCCTGCCACCGCAACACACTGCGCACTGCGCTCGCTTCTACGCGCATACTTGACATACTTGCTCTAGATTTGAGAGGTGTCTCGTTATTGCACATTTTACGAGGAATTTTACGACTAACTTGTATGTAATGTGCGAAAGCAATATAGATACTCGATGAAAAATTAATGACTAGACCCGACTCCTCGTGGATAAAATTTCTGGCAAATAACGATGAAAAGTTTAAGTTAATATCGCGACAAAGAAATACGTAATTATTCCTTTGACTATAGCAAAAACATTGTGTTAAAGAAGTTGCAATTTATTCTGGTCTAAGAAAAGATTCCCTCTGAATAATAATGAAAATATGCAGACGTCAGAAGTAATTAGGTGGCGAGTGACGACTTTGTATCAGTATATTACCCCTACCTCACGCAAATACCTTCGTCTGCGTGTTTATGAAAACACATTTTCTTATTTCAACATTACCGTCAGAAATAGATCCTTTGGTCTATTTGTGTTTACTGTGTGGCTACATCATGTTCAGTACTAATGAGCACTGATGATGTTATGTTATGACTATATCATTTTTACTTTAGTAATAAATTATTGAATGTCGTGTCTGAAACTGTACATAATTGTATAACCAGGAAATATGATATATTGCAAGTCACGTCTAGGGATGGAAATAAGACCGTAATAATACCTAGTCTATAGATCTAGAAAGGAGATGAATATCTCCTAATCTATCATAACAAGGGATGCATACAAAAAGAAGACATTCCGTAGCATGTCTTCTTCGGCAACAAGGAGGGTGACAATGAAAAAGATATATTTACAGATATACAAATACCTATCTTTAAAAATTGTTTTTATTGTCAGAATGGCATAGGGTCGACTTTTAAATAAAGTCGGAAACTGATTTAAAACTAGAATTGCTGCTGTTCATCAAAGTTCATTTACATTCCCATAAAATGAATAGAGTAGGTTTCACCTAACAGGTTTCCTCCTATTTCTTCTTAAATCCCTCGTAAGGAAAAGAAGCTTAATTAATCATCATCTGAAAGTGACTTCTAGAAATAAAAATAATTTATACTGGAAAAATCTACCTATACCGACCAATGAGCAACAAAGCATTTTAATTTAAAAATGTTGTACTTGGCCATTACTCAACTGAATATTTTTATTTGCACTGAGCCATTTATGTCTCAATTTATTATATACAAAGTTCTAAGACTGGCTGAGACGCTAACGCATTAAACTGCGAGAGAAGAATTAACGGGTTTTTTTTCTTATATTAGGCAGCAGGTCAGCCTGTAATATATTATGTTACCATAGTGCTTCGTTTATAGTATTATCTCTCGTTATATCCTTGATCTTGAGTGGTTCTGGTCACCGCCCACCAGCTAAACCTACACCTAACGACTGGTAATTACTGTTAACCACACGTTAATACAAACTACCAATTATTATGTGATCGTTTATACACACAGTTATATTACAGCTATAAAGTATGTTTTATTTGTTTTTCAACTTTTGAGCAAGCGCAAGGAAGTTTTATATGTAGGCATTTGGGTATAAATCAAATGAAAAAAAAAATGGTCCAGCCCAATTAAATTACTACCTATTTTATTGTTAGGTAGGTAAAGCAGTAATCTAGACCATCGCACATTTGACCACTACACGAAATAACACAAAAAAATAAGTATTAAAAAAGATCACTGTTTTATTTACAACGGGATGCATAAATCTTTCTATTTATTCTGTTACATATCTAGATAAAATAAAAAAATAAAATGATTATACATTTCTAAATTAACGTAGACGTAAAAACTTATATTAAAATGTTAAGCAGTAGGTACGGATTGAATTTTGAGATTAATATTTATTAGCTGTCGTATTATAACATCACTAATTTGTGTTTAATCATTTAGAGTAGTAAAAATATATGTATCATCAGCGCAGAATGTAGATCACAAGAACATAAAATTCTACTTATCTACGAGATCAGAATTTAAACATCAACTGTGTAATAAATAACATTTATTATTCTCGCGACAAAAACGTTATTTGCATAGGTAATATAAAATTTTATGTGCTAAAACAGTCCAAGTATTTTATTAGTTGAATGTATATTATGTATGGTAAATACCAAAGAATTGTTAAAATATTCCAGCTCCCTGCGCTACGCATTATATACGTATATTTTATTTAAATGCTTTGCATTGTTCTGTTGCCACAAAGTAGGTATGATGATAAATCAGAGCCTCATTGGTAAAAAATACATAACGGGCAGAGTCATTTCCAAGAGCATAAAAGATTTCCTAGTTACATAATACTAATGCAATACATACTGTTTACCTGGGGCCCCGCCGAACTGGAGCAGTAACAGTCCCTCCCTGCCTCTTCTCGGGACGGTAAACTACGCGTGGACTCAGAACAAATAATTATACGATTTACTCATTCCCGTTTTAACGTAACGTTACGGAATATTTCCTACAAATTTCAAAGAAAAATCACCTAAGTAAAGTTAATAAAAATTGTAGGTAAGACAAGGCACACACCAAGCATGTCTCTTGTTGATTTTTTTATAGGTACACATGTTATCTAACCCGAAAATGTATTTATTCACGTAATATTTCAGGACTTTACAACCCTTAATAGTAAAATATTGTAGAGCAATACATCCAAAAAAAAGTTCATACAATAAAAGGTCATAGGTGGCTCATTAGAAATTTCCATTACTTAAACTAGGAGTATCTAAAGCTACGTACGTCTACGTAGGTAGTAGTCAGGAGGCTCGCGCACCAAGTCGCAGGGGGCAGGAGGAACTCGGAGGTTTCGTGGTAAAGCGGGCGGCGGCGGCCTGGGGGGGGCAGCCGGGGGGGCGGCGCGGGCGGTAGGCGGCGTCGGGCGGTGACGTCAGCCTCGGGGGGGCAGCGCGCCGCGCGATTGGCGGAGCTGCGCGCGCCGCTACCGAATATGGGACCGCGGCTCCATTGATAAAACTGCGATGCGGGGTCGCGCGGCGCCAGTCCCCTTCGCACAGGCCACGCGAGAGGCCGTTTTCACGCTGGCGTTGTTCGTAATTCCGCTCGGCCCGTGGGCCGAGGAGCAGGTGGTGCCGGACGGGATGGGCACCGATGCCGATCACCCGACCGGCCCGCACCTGCTCTCCCTTGCCGATGTGGGCGCTCTCGGGTTCGACTGCGCGCTGAAGCCGGTGTCGATGCCGACGCCTGGCTCCGGCACGCCGACCGACCTCAACACGCCCGTCACCACTTCGGACCTGCCCGCCTTCTTCCCGACGCTGCTGGAACCTCCGTCGATCTCAGGTGCGAACCCTTGCCCTGCCATGCTGCTCCCTGCACGCGCGCTCGGCTGCCCTCGTAGGCGGCCTCGCCCCCGCCGGCCGCCGGCTACCGACCGATAACGTTGTAAATAAACAATCGAGTCTCCTTCGACATCGGGATATCCTTCGATGCCCTTCACGTCTTGCAGTGCTCTAGCTTCCGTGAAAGCACTACGGTTTCGCGAAAACTTGGAATTATCGCGATACGATAGAGATAAAAGTTTCCCGGCGCGCGGTTCAAGTTACAGTGTTTAGTGAAATGGAAAGTTCAGCGGCCCGTGTCAAAAAAGTTCGGATCGATACATGAAGCTGAATGGAGCTTCCCTTGTGCACCTCCTTGCCGGCGCTATACGGCGCTACCTTCAGTTTCTAGAATCGTGTTCTCTCATGCTTTCTAAGTGCGTAATTATTTAAAGTCAAGATTTTGGAGTTATCAGTTGGGTAAATACCTATATTTAGGTAATGTTTACTTGGAATATTTGAATATTCAAAGAATGAATACTAATACTATGTGAAAAAATGTTTATATTAACACAATAATAAATGAAAATATATTTTAAAATAAAATAGTCATTTTAGTATTTTTTTTTTGATTAGGTACCACCAATACCAGCTAATGTATTTTTATTTTATTAAAATTTTCAATTATGTGGGAGTGAATCTTTTTTAAAATTTAGTTGGAGAGGTCATGATTATGGAACCACCAACTTAATACAAGTCTCTTTACTTTATTTCTGAAACAAATTTTTTTGGTTTCCAATAATTTTTTATATGAGCAATGTTTTGGTGGCAGTTTAGATATTACTAACATTGCAATATTATAAAATATTTTATTATTCCTAAACATTGAAATATTGAATGAAGAATTAAGGAGTTTTATCAAAGGTTGTCATAAAAGGGTCTTAATTATTTTGATTACACTGATACACGAAAACGAACGCACTTTTCAACTTCTACCGCAAACAGTGGATTGCTGAACCCTGCTAATTAGAGACAGAATGTTCCCCAGTAGGTGACGGTCAACGGTCAAAACGATCGTTCGGCACAATGTCCGGATAGTTTAGTGATACGCACTTATCGACTTCCTACGTTATCGAACGCCGCGTAGCATTGCGCCATCCGCTCTGTGCCGCAACTATACACAACATGCAAAAATGCTACCGATAAAATAAACGTATTTCGCAAATAATATTATTTATGTAAATAAATAAACTTTAAATTTATTCGATTAAAAACGTTCTACTCGCACTGTAATACCGCTTTCCTCAAATCAACAAAAAAAAACGTATTAGCTTGAGTTCTATGATAATGTAAACGTACCTACCACTTACCTGCTTGATTAGCTAAGATTCACTTGGCTTACGGGCAGCGCGGCGTCGCGTCTTTATATTTTTCCTCGGTCTGAAAGCACACGCATTGTGGTATATCAACACAATGAAAGCTGCACTTTTCTACTTTGAAATCCGCGTGGGCTATAACAATGGTGGCGGTCAACTTTCAGTAGAATAAAGCATTATTAATAGAATGTTGTTTTTGTTGCAGGTACACTGACAGGCGATGAGCTATCGCTTGGTTGTTCACCTCGTCGACACAAACATGAAGCATCATTGTCCCCTGGCGCCCGCGCCGAGGACGCCAGCAATGCGTCAAGTGCGAGCGCGTCACTGTACGGGCCGCCCGCCGGCAGCGCCGGCAAACGCGCGCCCTCGCCGCCACTGCAGTGGCTGCTGCCACCCGGTCCCGGGCCCGGCAGCGTCGACAAGTATTTCCAGCAAGAGTACGAGGAGCGCGTAGAACTGTTACCGCCCGAATGCCAGGCATACTGCACGCCCGCGCCCTGCCCGCCGCCGCAGCACTGCGAGTATCGGCCGCCGCCGCAGCCTCAGCAGCAGCACACGTGGGACCAGCAGGAGTACGCTAGTGCCCCGCAGCCCACCCCCGGGCCCTCCGGCCTTCCGAAGCGCGAGCCCTATCCGAGCCCGGCCGGCCCCAGCGACAGGCCGGTGCAGCTAGCCGAATACAACCCGTCCACGAGCAAAGGGCACGAGATCCTGTCTCAAGTGTACCAACAAAGTGCGCAACCGCTGCGGCTCGTCGCGGTCAAACCTCGCAAATATCCTAACAGGCCGAGTAAAACCCCCGTCCACGAGCGACCGTACGCATGCCCGGTAGAAGGCTGCGACCGCAGGTTCTCGCGGTCGGACGAGCTGACGCGACACATCCGCATCCACACGGGCCAGAAACCGTTCCAGTGTCGGATCTGCATGCGCTCGTTCAGCAGGTCGGACCACCTCACGACGCACGTGCGCACGCACACGGGCGAGAAGCCGTTCGCGTGCGACGTGTGCGGCCGCAAGTTCGCGCGCTCGGACGAGAAGAAGCGGCACGCGAAGGTGCACCTGAAGCAGCGGCTGAAGCGCGAGCGCGGCGGCGGGCCTCACCACGAGCACGGACACGCGCCGCTCTAGCACGCGCTCGCCGCCGCCGACTCCGACGACGACGACGGCAGTGGCGGTAGTCTTAGCTCCTAAGCGGACAACTGAACTTTTTTATACTTTCACGTTGAAATTATCGAATGATTTCATCGCTTAGGTGTAAATGAATTGTCTTTAACAAAGCTTTATTAACTCTACATTTGTAAATTCACTGAAATTTATATATATATCTTTTTATACATATTTGTAATTACTACGGTAGGATTCGATTCGCTCGATGTATTTATTTAATTAGATAGGTTAATTGAAAAACTGACTGGGAACAAACGTAGATACGAAGCGATGTGGCCTAATGTGTCCAGTGTGCGTGTCGTTACGTTTCTATGCAAAGAGAACTTTGTCGCTTCGAGTGATGTTGAAGTCACTGTCGTCCTCGGCATTATGTGAACACATATCTTTTCTGTCTGATGATGGCAGTCCAACGGATAGGCTTAACTGTGTCTCGCATAGATATTCTCTCGTTAAGCTATCGATTAGTTGTACGTTGTTGTATTATTAGACAAGTGACCACTGTGAAGATGAACTGTATTTGTAACTTGACTGAAACCGTCTTCTTGACATTGACAGCGGGAACTAATTGATACCTAATTATGTGACAAATTCTGGAGGTAAACCTATTCTGCCTAGGACTACCTACTTAAGTATTGTAGGTATATTTAATATTCTTGTATTTGACAAACTAACGTGAAACTGTGCCATTAATTTAACTTTATAACGTGCCACTGCAATTTTTATTTACATAATTGTGTAATTAAATAAGTATAACACGACTGCTGAATAAGTGATAACTATGATTATTTCGTTGTACTATATTTCTAGTCGAAGATAAAGTATAAACGCGAGAATGTCGACTATTATGTTTGTTTTTTAGATAATATTAATATCTGCCATTACTAACATTATATATTTACGTTTCGACAGTTGCTGTCATGATCTTCTCTTGCTCAAACATTTAATTTAACTAAATTTGCTCAATTCTGCTTCTGCTACATATCCGTGTGATATGGTTACTTTACATTTCCACTAATATTCTTTGTTTCGCTCACACCGTGTGTTGCTCTCTTCGTGCACTTGTTGTTCAGAACTTTAGACGTTTCCCAGTGGCATATATTTTTATAGTGTACGTATTATTACATAGACTAATCTAGTAAAAGTTTAGCATGTAGCGTTTAAATTATGATCTCTTAATCATTAATAATTATTTTCAATCGTAGTGAGGGCCGTTTATTTATAATACTCATAAGTTTCTATATAGGTAGGTGTAACTACGTGTAACAATGATTTTTGGATTTCAGTAACTGAGATGAGGATGTTACACTTGCTGCTATAATATGAGTAGGAGCACGGTCACAGCCCGACCGCTGGCTAGTTCAACGATTACTGCATTACTTATTAACTTTAGGAGATTTATTGCATCATTTTAAAATCCCTATATTGAGGATACATTATACATTCACTTACATAATAATGTGAAAACGTTTTAGGTTTTTAAGTAATGCGGTTTAAAAAACTGAGAATGTTTAATCTCCTTGTTTTTCTCATATTTGAGTACAAAATTAAGCACAAAATAGACGTAACTTTGTCATTTAAGTACTTCAAGTAAAAATGTTTTTTATGGAACTGCCTTCGCAACTATGATACTTTTGTACTAGTTCCAAGTAAAAAATATTTTGTTTGGGTACATAGGTAATACACATCACGACTAGACTAGAAGTAAATCAACAAATAGCGCAGTCGTAACAATCCGGATCACCGAAGAAACAGTGATAGAACTACAGGGTGGGCCTTTCAGTAACGTCGGTCATTATGAATTTAAGAAATCTGACAATAATATTACTAACTCATGCATTGCCACCCACTAACTGCAAATGGGAGCGGTTCAACCTATTCCACCGTGTACAAGTTATCACTTAGTCTAACGTGAATATGTTGTCTTCAATTATCAAAGTACTGAAATTGTCCAGAAATGTCAGCACGTCACTGTACTAGAGCGCCGTTCCCAAGTTATCAGTCTCTGTAGGACGAAGTGGCGAGAGCACGCTCGTGCGCACGCATGCGCGCACGAGCCTGCTCCCGCGCATCATGAGAATGTGGTGTACGAGTTTATAATGTTTTTACTGTTATAGAAGAGACGAAGTCTCCGATAGACAAGGCTAGAGTAGATAGGTATTATAAATCGTATTCATGTTAAACAAACGAGTGAAAATTGAAACGGAAAAGACTAAATTCTTAAACATTTTACATAATGTTGCATAGCGTTCGCGTTAACGTTATTGATATACGGTGTTTGTATTAGGTTACGAGTTACGACTTGCCCATTGTTTGCTACCCGCCGGCGAGAGCTCGCGGGTCGGACGGTGGAGCTCGCATTGTTACATTATGTGTTAAATTCATACACCCCGTGCTTCACACGAACATTTCACCTAAATATACCTAGCTCTTAATGAACTTTTAAAAAAATACGGTTTCTAACTTTTATGGTGTTCACCTGATAGTGAATGAGAACGAATTCTATATGAAATGATCTATGGTTATTGTTTAAGCTATCTTATGTATTTCACCTGAGTGAAAGATGTTGTTGATGTTCTAATATACTTAGTCGTAAGTAGGTATTGTTAAATCTCACTAATTTTTACTAAATTCTATTTAATTAAAATATTTGTAAATACACTCTGACTAAATTTGAATGTAATGTGTATATAAGAAGAAATTTTTATTTAATGAATCCACCTAAGGTGAGAAATACAAATTGTTGAAAATTTGAATCTTGGAGTTTATGTTTTTGCTTTGCCTTCCCATCAAAACTTTTTATAGAACCCCAAAAAAGACATACAGTATGTAAATATGTAAAAAGAAAAATCTGAATTGGTAAGTAAGTAGATAGGTATAATAAGTATCTACAACATGGATTAATGAATCATACATGAATAAACAGATTTCACAATCAGGTATTGAAGACAAGAATATGAGTATAGGATTATACTCATATTCAATTCAAAATTCAAAAAGTTTTTTTATTCAAATTATATTAAGTATCAAATCAAAGATCTAATTTTTGAATGGATACGGACCAGATAAACTGGAAATAATATTAAACTTTGGTCGAATCCATTAGTTACTTTTCTATTAAAGGCCGTTTTCTATAACTTAAATACTTACCTATATAACTGTCAGTTAATATGCCAACGTCTCGTAGCTATCGGTGTTTCTATAAACAAAGTTAGCTTGAAATATCCTATCCGCGTCACCTACCTGTCACTTGATTTATAGAAATCAAAAAAAGCTTTTCTGTGACGTTTTTCCGTCCATAAGCTAAATGTCAAACACACGGAGATAGCAACCTACCGATACCTGTTAGTAAGTTACTGAAAATCGCCATTAAAGTAGAAAAACTACCGACAAGTGCATGGAGGCGCCATCTACATAAAAATGGCTCAACCATAACCCTAACTTAGCAGCTTACAAATCTACGAGTGACGCAATCTAGAGACATGCAGCATGTCGCATCGTGGAAACACAATTCATCGCTAGATGGCGCTCTTGAGCTTGTTCGAGAGATGAACACAAAGTTTACACGCATCTGAAAAGATGGCGTTACTTTTCTTCCAAGCAAAGTGTATAACGTGGCAAAAAATATAAGAAAGGCGTTGGAATTATTAGAATAATATAAAAATTGTATTTTTGAATGTTTTGACAGCCCTATACAAATGAAAGAATTTGTGGGTAGTAATCGAGAGTACCTCAGGGTTAATTCCTGGGACCAGCCCTGTTTGAACCTAAAAGTACAGCAAGCCAAAAGACTCAGACTCAGACTCAGACTAGACTCTACATGAGCTCAGATTCATATTTTATGGTTAGCTCGTCTTGTGTAGGTGTTGCTATTGCTAGTATCTGGTACATGGTAGTAATTTGTACATTATTGTATAATTACTCATTTTTTACTATAAAGGGTGTTAACACCTCTTAACGAAGCCGAAAGACACTCTACTCTTCGTCATTGCGGTCATTTTTTTGTTCTACACCGTACCTGGGAACCTTCTAGTTACGGAGATATTGGGGGTCAAAGTTCCAACTTTTTGACAAGTTTTTAATGTAAGATTTTTAATTTAAATAACTCCACGACCTACTATTTAATCCATCTATCAGCACAATGTTTTGAGTTCTATCACAAAACATGATTTTGATGAGGTCTTTTACACCCTGTATACACTTTAAAAGAACTAAGTCTCTTTACATTTTTAATGTAAAAATCTTCTTGTTTATATGTTGTTACTACGAGTACTACCTAGATTTTTTTTTAAATGTCTTGTGAACCAAAAATAATCAACGCTGTAAAGTTATTTATGTATTTTTTTTTTAATAAGGTAAAGGTATTGAAGTCAAAAGAAATTATTAAATAAACGAGTTGTGATTTAATTTATGTAAAAACGTCACGAACATATTTCAATAGATACAATTTGTTAGAAAACTTAATGGAGAAATGAATTTGTATCTAAAAGCTATTTTTTTTTTATTCTTTACGAGACAAAAATAATATCCTCAAAACATTTTTGTCATATTAAATATATAACACTGGACAGCAAAGTCTGTTTCATATCAAATAAGTAATAAAGAATTAAAGTTAAAAACCGAGTGCAAAATGCATTCATTTTCCTCCTTTATTATAAACGCGAAAGTAACTTTGTCTGTCTGTCACCTTTACACCATAGTAGCTGAACAGATTTTAATCAAATTTGGCACACAGGTAGACCAAGGCTTGGCTTAGGTCATAAGGTTAACTTTACTTTTCGATCATTTCCGACGTCAATGCTGGCGCTGCTGCGGGAAAGTCCTAGTAAGATACACGGACCTTTAACCATGGTTAAACATATTATCTGTATTATTTTTGCCTGACAGCCAAAATATAAAAAATATCATGTTGCTGTCCAGTGCGGTTAAGAGCTTAACTTGCACCTGTGGCTACCGATACATTGTGAATCAATATTCATTATATAAATGTAATTACCATTATTGTAGTACTGCGTTACTAGTAAAATAACTCGGGGACGAATATATCTCACATTTTTGAGAAATCCAATTTTGAACTATTACATTCACTCTTTTTACACCTACCCACTTATATTAATCGTACATAACATGGCGGGTGTACTTTATGCTATAACATACCAATAAAAGCAAATGTGCACAGTGTTCACCAATATAGCTAATAATGCTTTGCTGTATTACTTAATATATCATCTCAATTCGCTTTTTTTAATATTATTTATTACAAATTTAGTTCCGTTAAAAACAGTAAAACTATGATCATCAAACGCCTACAGATATATTAATAAACTTTTACAAACAAACAAATAAATTATAATCATTGCTATATAGAAACTGAATACATTAAGCACCTAATTCATATCAGTCTTAGATTTTAAGCTATAACGTCCGTTTACCTTTCAGAATAACGATTACGGTAATATCAGTGCCGGATTAACCCAGTAGCAGAAGTAGCAAATGCTACAGGCCCCGTGCAAACGGCGGCCTCGCGTATTCACACACGCCCACCGCCATTGGGGGTTCATTTCATCATCATTATCTTGCCCTTGTCCCCAAAGTCTCGGACAACTATAGAGAAACTTACCTATCCCACGCGAAGTTTTACAATTTTTGAGCTCGCTTCGCCCGCTAGTACATCCTTTACTGAGGTACTCAATTCGGGTTTGGATAAGCGGAGCCCCGCGCAAAATCTCGGACGACTATAGAGAAACCAACCTATCCCACGCGAAATACTAAGATTTTTGAGCTCGCTTCGCCCGCTAATACATCCTTTACTGAGGTACTCAATTCGGGTTTGGATAAGCGGAGCCCCGCGCAAAATCTCGGACGACTATAGAGAAACCAACCTATCCCACGCGAAATACTAAGATTTTTGAATTCGCTTCGCTCGCTAATACTTCCGATACTTAGGTACTCAATTCGGAGTTGGAAACGCGGGGCCCCGCGCAAAATCTCGACCAACTATAGAGGTGAACATCAGAATGACTGGCCAAAATAACCGATCAGCTTTAAAATATTACTAAAATCTAATACCTATTTGCCACTATTTGATACCTTTGTGTAAATAATTGGTACCTAATTAATAACTGAGAAAATGATTTTAAAAATTGGCCAGTCATTCTGATGTCAGGATGACTGCCCACATTTAGAATCTCCACGCAAGGACTAACTCTTGGTTCAGTATGAATGGTGAGAAGAAAATATAACCTATACAGGAGTGTAAATAAAAATTCGTTCATTCTTTGCATTCACGAGATATTTTTTTAAGCCTCCCTCTCCCAACGCTACACGCTACGGCCCCCCACCACCTATCCCTACAATGGACAAATGACAAAGTATTTAAAAAAAAAAAACTGTAGCTGTGTAAAAATTCAAAGCTATTACAATAAATATAAATTTTAACATAGGTATTTGTAAAAGTTAGCTCCGGCCACACCGCAAATTATTTGTGAACGAAGTTGGCAGAATATTTTTTGAGTGGTACTCTCTCTGGCAGATCAAGGGCCCCTCGATAGAATTTGCTACGGGCCCCGCGGTTGCTTAATCCGGCACTGGGTAATCTAGACTACGTCTAAGACATATTACAAAAATAATGTTAATTTATAAAGAGATAAAGAGCCAATTCTAAGCGGTCGTGTCTCTTGTCATTAATTTCATCTATGAATCTTTTCTCTCACTATTTATCTCAATATTATATATTCAATATTCATCTCACTTGTTAAATGTGTAAAAACTGTAACTTCCTTTCTACCATGTATGAAATAAAAGAAACATGCATTTTCAACACAAATAATGTTTAATTTTCTTATTTAATATTAACAATGTAACGCCTCAATGTCATTCACCAGATAGAAAGCAAGGTACTTGGGTACAATTTTAGCTAAATATCTGCCTTCGCTCACATATATTATAATTATGCTAAATTGTTCACCAGTAAAAACTAGGACTCGGACCATAAGCGATTCCTGAGCCATCTGAACATACATATTAAAATATATTACTAGTGTTCTTTCCCGATGACACAAACAATACTAGACACCAAATATTTAAAAATATTCAATACAAAACAAAATCAAATCTAGTGGAAAACTGTACACACGTCGAAAAAAACACAATTCTACCTTCAACGAGCGCGCTTCTATACTTATTTATATATTCACAAGAACAATCAAAGTACTATAAACAATTTTTATTTGATTTCATCAAAAGAACGAACCTGTCACTTGACCAAAGACTAGACCGCGTAATATTACAGTTGAATGTTTACCAAGCAGCACAGGGTGTGCTATGTGGCCTCCTCTTCGGCTTTCACGAGGTTGGGCTCGGATTCCGAGCGGCGCTTGAGTCCTTCAGCGTCCGGCGACAGCGGCCGCTCCGCCACCTCGTCCTGCGTGCGCGCGCTAGCCGCCGCCTTGATGTCTGGCGCGCTTCTGCTCACATCCACCTATCAACCAATACAATCCACGTGATTTATACAAGATTCTAACCTGGACTGAAAATATGGTGCTGCTACTACAAGAATGGAGAATTTTCCAGTGCTTTTTATGAACGAACTAGATGGCGCTGATCAACCTTGGGAATAATAAAATGGCTCGTTTTTATGTCCACAAAGCCTTAACTGAAGTACTGAGGAACCTAAGCTCGACTCGATGCTCGTATTCAGTTCAGTGATGCAAAAGAACAGTATTTAGGTTAAAAATGTTTGACAGAAAAAAGGTTCTATAAAGTTATCACTTTATATACAACAATGAGTAATAAAGAAATGTTACTATACAATGAGTTTGACATGTCTCTAGGAGAGTGTTTGTTTGCCCTGCTGAAAGATTTTACCATTGACCTATAATATAATACGTCGTAAATTATTTTTTCATTGGATTTTACTAGATCGCCGCTTAAAATATTCCCAAAGCTGATCAGCGCCATCTATTAATGCCCCCCCCCCCGCCCGGACGCCGTGTAGAGCAGACGTGTTTTTTGTACTCGCGAACCTTTTAATTTCGAAAAACTAGTTTAAAGTGCAGTAAATTCATCCTATGTTACATTTATATGTGCACAGCAAAATTAAGAACATACAGTGGTTAAAACCAAATCAGTGCATAAACTATTTCCGGAGAAATAAACAAAAACATTTCAAAGTTTTAAAGTGATATTATTATTAATTGCTTTGTGTATGTGCCGAGGTGAACGACCTTTCGACGGATCAATGACACACGCTTGAGACCGTATTAGTGTTGGTAACACATCGCCTATTTTCGCGTCACTTGCAGTAACCGGAGTGGTCTAGTGGCGTAAGTCGCTCGCCCGCAATCGACGCACCGTGGTGTCGTGAGTTCGAGCCCCGCAAACTGCAATACTTTTTGTGACGTCTTTCTTACTACTAACGAAACGTGTAAACATCTAGTGGACGGAAAGGGCAATAGTTATAAAAAATGATGACTCGTCGTACACCTCCATCAACACCTTGTTCGTGTGTTCGTGTTCCTTTAACACCCCAGGTTGAACCGAATTCACTGCAGGTTGGCAACCCAACACAAAACGACACCCAGACGCGAACACCTCCGTCAACGCCCTTAATCGTGGAATCGCAGATTGTGCTACCTACCAAGTTGCAACCACAAAAAATTACCCAAGGTGGGTCGGCGCCAAATTTAACTGATATCCAAGCAAATGAATATGTTACTAAAAGAAAGCGTAAACATGACGACGAAAACGAGCGCTTTATGAAGGATATGCAAAAACTGTTCGATTCTCACTGCAAAAACTCTGAATCACGTAGTAACAAAACCGATGCTTCGTTAAGTGTCTTGCATCATATGATCACGGAGTTACTAAAACAAAATTCCGAAATTAAAGATTCCATCACCTTTGTATCTGATCAATATGAGGACATGCGGAGCAGACTGGACCTGTTAGAATCTGAAAAGAAAACGGACCGCAAGTATATTCACCAACTTGAGGAAAGAGTTGACAACTTGGAGCGGATGCTGTACACCAAAAAATTGGAAATTAAAAATATTCCCTTATCTGCAAAAGAAAGTGAAGAAGAGCTCAGTTTGATTGTGTTAAAGACAGCCAATGCTGTTGGCGCTCCACTCCAAAGATCGGAAATTAAAGACATCTATAGCATGAGCAAGAAGGACAAAGCTTCAAAAATTTTTATCGACTTAGCTAGCGCTGCTACTAAAGAAACCATAATTAAGAAAGCGAGACAATTCAACTCAAATAACAAGCAAAACAAGCTCAGCTCTGTACACCTAAATATGAGCGGCCCTGCCACACCCATCTATGTATCTGACTTCTTGCCTCCTCAAGCCCAACACCTCTTCTACCTAGCTAGAAAATTTGCAAAAGAACATAACTATTCATACTGTTGGACCTCAGCTGGTAGAGTTTTCCTGCGAAAAAGTGAACCAGAAAAACCATTAATAGTTAAATGTGAAGCCGATCTTGAAAAACTGGTACTGAAAATTTGACTATATTATCCGTGTTGTTATTTTATAACGTTTTATTTTTTATTCTTTTTTCATGTCCTATTTGATTTATTTAATAAACTTTGTTACTACTCATACACATTTCCACATGACTATCCACACTCCACACCTAAATACGTTCAATCACACTGCATTATAACATCTTTTTACATTAATACACGTGAGAATCTCATTGTTACCATTCTTTTCACACACCCAAAACTAAAAACGCTCGTCATACAATCACCCCGCAATCACAAACCCATACACCAACTATTTACTAAATTCAACATTCGCTGATCTAAACAATATAAACAATTTAGAAAATTTAGTTCTGACGGAACTGTACAGCTGTGAACCTGAATCTTGTAAATGTACCATGACAAACCCAAATAATTTTTTAAAAATTCTGAAACAAAACATTAGAAGTATTAACAAAAATTATCTCAGCCTAAATACGTTACTAAAACGAATACGGTTGAGCTGTGATGTTATAATTCTGTCCGAATTTTGGCTCTCATCCGTTAATAACTTACCACTTATACCTGGCTACTCTAGTTTTTCAACTACACGAAACTATAACCAAAATGACGGCGTAGTCGTTTACATGAATAATGACATTAACTTCAGTATAGAAGAACCAGATATCTTGGAAGCGAACTGCCTACTTATTAAAATAAATAAAACGACCGCCATAATTGCAATATACAGACCGCCTAGCTTTCACACATTAGATAACTTTTTACGCTCCTTACAGGAACTGTTATTAAAACTATCCAGTTTCAAAAATGTAATTCTAATGGGAGACATAAATATAAATATCAAGGATTCAAATGTAACTACATCAAGCTACCTTGACCTACTTTCTTACTCTGGTATGATACCTGCACATTACGAGCCAACTAGAGGATCTAGCTGTCTGGACCATGTGATAATTAAAACTAAGGCCTCTTCTATTACATGTATTACTCAATCTACAGTTACTACCACGAAGCTACCCTTTTTTGTTTGAGCTTAAGTGGACAAACCCACAAAGCAAAATTTGTGAACAAAATTGACTTTGAAAAACTAAACAATGACTGCCAAAATATTGATTTTAATAGTGTATACGATAACAGTATAAATCCAAATGACCTCATGAATTATTTTATTCAAAAGACACAAAAAATTATAATAAGCAAAAAACATCAAAATTCCTAGAAATAAAATTACCATAAAACCGTGGATTACTCCAGGCCTCCTGAGGTGCATTAGAACAAGAGACAGAATGCATTATAAGCTAAAACACAATCCTGACAATGACGTCTTAAAAATATCCTACAAAAGATATAGAAATTTTTGTAATGACATAATAAAAAAATGTAAGAGACAATATGACAGGAATATACTTGATGCGGCTGGAAGTGATAACAAGAAACTTTGGTCCGCTATTAAAACTATTACCAATCTGAAAAAATCAAACGCACCACCTTTGGAACTTTTACATATTAAAATATCCCCACAAGATTCAGTTAACGCAGTAAATTCCTATTTTGCAAGTGTGGGAATGGAGTTGCAAAGTAAAATTTCAACTAGTGTTTCTCCACTCCCAACGAACGCGGCAAATTTCAAGTCCTCTTGTAACTCTTTTGTGCTTTTGGAGACATCTGAAGAGGAAGTAGAAGGAATAATCAGCAACCTTCGCTCAGATTGTGGAGCAGGGCCAGACAATATTATGTCAACAGTCCTTAAAAATCTAAAAAAATATATAGTTCCTCCCCTCACCTACATCCTGAATAGATGTTTAGCAGAAGGTATTTTTCCGGAATCCCTTAAAAATCAATTGTTATCCCCATTTTTAAGAGCGGCGGCAAGGACGAAGTGGCCAATTATCGGCCAATTTCGTTGCTCACCTCTATTTCAAAGGTATTTGAAAGGATTATAAATAACAGATTTGTAAAATATTTAGAAGATAAAAACATCTTATCACCAAACCAGTATAGCTTCAGAAAAGGAAAATCCACAACTGATTGTATTCATACGTTCACTGAATTCATTGTAAGTAAATTAGATAATAGAAAAAAATGTTTGACTATCTTTCTGGACCTTCAGAAAGCTTTTGATACTGTGTGCCCACGCATATTAATTTCCAAACTAGAACAAATGGGAATAAGGAACACACAATTAAAACTATTCGAGAACTATTTACAAGATCGTTATCAATCAGTTCGGATAGGCAATACGCTGAGTGAAGAAAGACCGATTAATATTGGAATCCCACAAGGCAGTATCTTAGCCCCCTCCCTCTTCCTTTGCTATATCAATGATCTTTGCCAGCTAAACATTAGAAACTGTCATGTAATGTCTTATGCCGATGACACCACCTTAACATTTTATGGTGACTCTTGGGACGAAACTTTTGTTGCTGCCCAAGAAGGGTTCAATATTGTAACTTCCTGGCTTGCTCTCAACAAACTGACCTTAAACGCCACCAAAACTAAATATATAGAGTTTACAATACATAATGTAGCATCAAACACTAATAATTTCAACGTTTATGCACACACATGTAATCCAGTAACCACCAACTGTACCATGTGCCCAATGATAGCAAAAACTGAATCAATAAAATACTTAGGCATAATGATCGATAAAAACTTATCTTTCAAACAACACATTGCACATCTGGTTCAGAAAACTAGAAAACTCGTTCATATATTTAAAAATCTTAGGCATGTTGCAAATTGGAAACTGGTTAAAAATGTGTACGAATCCCTTTGCCAATCAATCTTATCGTATTGTATCTCCACCTGGGGCGGCTCGTATAAAACAAATGTCCTAAACGTTGAAAGAGCTCAACGACTTCTTCTAAAAGTTGCTCTCTTCAAACCAAGTTTATACGCTACAACAACTCTCTACGAAGAAGCAAAGGTATTAACAATCAGACAACTTTATATACTGCAAACGGTAATAAAAAAACATTCCTCTATAGACGTTTCTACGGCTAAACAAAAGGTTAATACTAGACGATTCTATGAAGTCTGTGAAACAACTCCAGTAAAAACCTCTTTTGCCAATAATTTCTATATATTCAGATCAAGCAGACTGTATAGTAAAATAAATAAGATTCTTGAAATTGTTAATCTGTCTAGGGTAGAATGTAAAAAGAAGCTGACACAATGGCTTGTAGAACTTGATTATGAAGAAACTGAAAAACTGCTCACTATATTATCCTAGTCTAGCGTTTCTCATAACTACATACTGCCACCCCCTCGCGCACACATTTGTATTTACATCCATCTATGAACGTACACACACATTACACTATCTTACTCTCGCTGTTTCACACACATACACCCACACTACACCACACCACATATGACACCTTCCACTTCACACTCACACTTCACACACAAACACACACGCATTTTTAGTTTTTTATTTTATTACATTAGTACTTTTTCTTGTAATTCTTTTTTAAAATAGTCCTACAATGACATGTCTCTCTAAAATTGTCATAATGCCAATCTCGGCGAGGGGGGCCAGGAGTCCATAGCACAGGGTATCATCCTAGTTTGAACTCCTGACTCCCACAAACCTTTGTACCTCCAATATTTAATTGTAACACCTCTATATTGTAACTTTACTTTGAGGGAGAAAATAAAATTTATTATTATTATTAATATATACTGAAGCGTCAAACGCCAGTGGAAAATTCCTCATTGATGGACAGCGCAAAACTGGTAGCTTGTTTGTTATTGCAAACTGACAATATAGATTTTGCCACAATAACAACAATAGTTTTTTTTTTAAACAAAAGTCTTAAATTATTTGAGATCCGACTTTTATTACTTCGTATCCCAGCTCCTAGGCGGAATTTGTAGTTACAATAGTACTCGGGCCCAGCCCAGTAGAGACCACGATTGTCCTTCATGATGCAGGTGTAGAGACATTTTAGGCAGCCTAAGAAATGAAGACGGTGTCCACCGTCTGAACAGAAGGACCGCACCCGAACTGGGCGTCGGCAGGATCTATAATCCCCTAAATATACCAAGTAGAGGGGGCATACTTGGGTGCGTACCCAAGTTTTATAACGCAAATCTATTATGGAACTAAGATTGAAATACCTTACTGATAAAAAAACAATAAAATGAAAAAATCCTTACCATTTCTGTTTCAAGGAAGTCACCACCTTCCTGTTTGACTTGTGCATTCATTTTGTCGTTCAGATAGCACACGCCGTTAAGATCGATCGCGCTGTTTGAGAATATCGCCGCAGCACCGACGGACGCATCTACTAACGGCTCGCTCTAGTGAAAACATGTCAAAGATAAGATTATATTGAGTTATACTATATATTCAAGGTATAAAACGTTTTACAATACAATTGTCTATACGATTATTCATGGGTATAAATAGATCCATTAAACATCTGGGACTAAGGGCTCATTTACGGAGACGCGGTGCGTTGCGCTTCGCGTGTGGTGTGGCGTCTCGCAGCGCCCTGCGCGTTTTTTTTTTCAATATAAGTATGGAGCCGCGGCGCGTGTAGCGACACGCGCAAACACAAACATATGACAATGTTCGATGTTGTTTACGGAGAGAGAGCGAACCCTAATGTCTCTCTGTCGAAGGCCAGTGCCAAAATAATATTTCACAAGCCTCTCCTTTCGCACACGATTTTGCAAGATCACTCGTAAACAGGTGCTACCAGCCAGCAAAGATCGTCGACTCTGAGAACGTCTTGCCCTATGCTTCCTCATTCGCAGTCTCTACTAGAACACTTCCTCAGTTTATGCTACAAGACATTCATATTTACCAGTATAACATTCTCAGGAACAGTAAACTTTAATTGTGTTGGCTTTTTTGGTGGTGGCATCATCTCGGCTTCCGATGTTTTGTGAGCATAGGAATTTTCTTTAGGGGTCAAGTCTTTTGGTTCCCTGAAAAAAATATCATTTTTATTAAACATAGTTTCTTTATCTTCTGAACATTCTTAGGCCAATCTCATCAGGTATGTAAATTTTACACATTGTACGATTTATGTATGCACTTATTTTGCAGAAAAAAAAGATGGACTTGGACATTTTATTTGAAATTATTTTGCCACAGAGTAGTGTAAAAATGGAGTGATACTAAAGTTACACTACACAGTTAGACTGTCTAACACAAAACTCACCCAATCAGTGAAGTAAAGTGAGAGGTGAAAAGCTTGCTATGTAAGTATCGTCCACTTGAAAGTTAACGCGAATTGTATCGGTTATTATAATTTAGTATGTTACTGAAATGCTGATGTGCCAATTAACGGTAGAGGTTGATTGTTGCAGCAATATTATGTTCTGACAGATTTTGCCAGATGATTCCTTTCAAACTCCATTAAGGACTACCTACATTTGTTTATGCCTCAGTGGTGTTTAGTACCTAATATTATTGTAATGTAGTTTGCTTACTTTTTAGGCGTAGCGTGGTAGCTCTCACTTTTTTCCGTCTGATGTTGTGTTATCAAATCACAAGCCTTTCCAAGTATCACAATAGAAACAAGTATTCTTACTGATATCAGGCACAAATATGCTATGGATATTAAAAAGATTGCTGCGAATCTAAAAAAAAAAACATTGAATAGTTGCGTGCCTTGGAAAGCACGTTAAGCCGGCTGTAATTTGTAGGTCTTTGACAGGCGTTACTGGTCAGAAGGCTGTATCGTATTGCCTAGTAACTAGGTCAAGTAGGCAGTGACTCCATGTAAAATACTGATATTCAACTGCATCTGGTTAGACTGGAAACCAATCCTGATATCATTGGAAAAGGCTAAGCAGATAAGGGTGATTTTTATTTTGTATAACTCAGATAAATTGAACTATCTGCTAATAGTATTTTTACTGTGACATAATAAGAATGCTGAACCAAAAGCTAAAGGAGAACCATGAAGGCAAGCACAGACTGATTGCAAATGAATATAAACATTTTACTCTTATTATAATAATGTAATTATAATAATGGTTACTTACCCATCCACTTTGACAGCATGAACCAACACTCTAGTAATAACGACCCCCAGAGGTAATGGTATAAAACCCATTCTGCGTGCAACTAAATCTGAGTGATCACTGAAGGCATGCTTCTGCCTTGTTTGCGCGACGTCATATGCCAAACTCACTGTATATTCTCTATATACTCCATAGGGAATCTCATTGAACCTGATCAAATGAGAAAAATATGTGTATGGTTTATTGGCTACAAACCTACCATTTAATTGTGACAGGGTCTGAGGTGCGCGGAGAGTGTTGACTCCCTCCTCCCACAGCGCTCAACTACCTCAGGCACTGTCTCAATTACACAATGGGCCTGTACATTTCTTTACGATACTAACATTTTTAAAGTACTATAATCAGACTTTTAGAACAATCATGACCTTAACGTTACCTGGTAATGAAAGCATGCTTCACCCAATCTATGATGACCTCAAAAGTGAGGACAAGCACGCAATCAGGTGCAAGTATCCAGAACCTTTCCTCTTTCCACATGTACTCCTTCATAGTTTGCAGCACTACGATAAACAGGAGCACAGACAGATGGAGGCGCTCTCTCACATCGCTACAGGACACTTGGAAGAGATTGTTCTTGTCAAACTTCTTGAAGACACTGCCCTTCAATTCTACAAACTAAAAATATATTTTTAAATGTTTTTTTAATAAGTAGTGGTTTATATTGGAATATTTAAAAATGTAAATAATATGTGATAAAAATGAATAAATAACAATAAAATAAAATATTCACATTATACCCCTAATGTTGAATTGTTAGCATTTTTGTTAGATCTTCTATTCGCACAGTTATTTCATTCATAGAATCTTATAACATTTTACTAGTATCCAAAACTGGATTGGGTAAAGTTAGAAATGTTGTAATACTTGTATGATTGTAAACTCAATTAGCAATTAGAATATTAATTGTCTTACTACTGATACTTACATTGTTAGACATCATTATGATAAGAAGACTTTTATTATTGGAGTTGAAGGCAACATTCAATGTCGTAGCTTGAAACAGCACCAATAAGCTATGAAGAACTGAAGATTTGCTTAGGATCATTTATTAAATATACAGAATCATTAAAACTGTACCCTTGATCTCCTGATCCTGATATATACATACATATTAACATAATTTTAAAAATATTCAAGTAATTTTTGCTGGTATAAAAACTAATTTTATTGCATTAAAGTAGGATATATTTGTGCTGAGCAAATTACATTACACACATCGATTTATAATAATATGTCAAGAGAAGTACGAGTCTAATGCATCAATTATGATGTAATCAGATAAATAATGTAGACATGCAGTGGTCATGATTTTAAATTGTCACTCCATTTACCTAATACTCCCGCCAGCTGTCTTAATGATATAGATATAAAACGTTATGTAAAGATTTACTTTAAACATTAATATCAATGTCATCAACATTATCATTGTCTAGCCTCTTGCCCAATTATGTTGAGGTCGGCTTCCAGTCTAACCGGAAGCAGCTGAATATCAGTATTTTACATGGAGCAACTATCTGACCTACCTAAGTTGATACTGGGTAATATCTGACCTCCACAACGCAGTTGATACTGGGTAATATGATACCCCTTGGTGGATTAATACGTAAGTAAATACTGAAGGGGTGATTGAAATAGGAGAGAAGAACTCTCTCTATCCATACCTTAATTTTTCACATTCATTTAACTTGCCTGTTGTTAAAAAGGATACAAACATAGATCATGGCAAACAGCAGATGAGGTATAACTCCCAAATGTTCCCTCCTTCTATCACGTGGTTCAGTTGCAGTCCAGAAGAGAGCATCAATGGTATCCTGCCCAAAAGCTGAGAACAGTCTGTCACCAACCTCCAGCATGTTGTAAAATATATACAATTTCATCACACTCTGACTCTTCACTAAATGATACATCATATTTGTATCTATATAGCACATTAAAATACTGCATATTAGTAATATGAAACCTTTAAGCATATCACATGTTTCTGCTGGTTTCAATAAACTTTGACGAGAACTTGAATAAAACCTGTAACAAAGGAGAAAGTGTTTAATATGTATAAACTATTACAAATATGTCTAACTCACAATAAATACAAATAACCTACCCAAAACATCTCCTGAAAAGTCTGCTAAAGAAGGTCCAAATGGCCATGATGAACCTCAATGGAAGGAATGTGTAAACAAATAGTAAAGAGTCTGCACATTGAAAGAATCCATATGCCATAAACTTTTCCAATTCTTGAGGAATCTTGATAAAGGAATAAACTTTTTCTCTTCTGGCTGAAAACCGTTCTTCGTCATGTTCTAGTAAATATCCTCGCGTTAGCTCTACGTGTAAAAACGCAAACAGGGAGGCTGCCTTCTCTGCATCTGTAATGTTAAATACCAGTCATTACTATCCGTAGTATCTTTATATTTTGTCAGTCTAAACGGAATCAATTACTTCACCTTTGCATTTCACTTCTTTCACTCCTTTATCAAAACTTATATCGCCGGATGAATTTTGAGTATTGGATATTGACTTGAACCGTAACCTTTTGGTTTGTTCCTGCACATCCTCATTTTTGATTATCATGTTGTTTAAATTTAAAATATTTCAATCTGCAAATTACTTTTACATTTGTAATAATTGTATTAAAATTTAATTCTATTGCGGTAAATAAAGCTCCAAAAATTTATTTATTGACAGATTTCAAATGACACAACATTGGATGACAGACAGCCGTGAGCCCGTGACCACAGACCACATAGAGCTTGCCCGTGACATTCACCCGAATACATAGAGTATAATTATAACCTTCCCGAATACAGAGTACAGCGGCAACGTTACAAGAGCCAATGCAGTTTTCATGAAATATATACTGAAAATCGTGACAGCAAAGTAACAAAAAATATTTATATTTATTTTAATTGTGTTTGTGCGGCGTACAGCTAACAATAAAAAAGTCGGTTGAAAATACGGTGAGGTAGGTAATTTATAGGTCTGCGGTAGTTTTAGTGTTGTACTTCTTCATAAACCATAGTTAAATCGACTAAATCAACGCTCTCTGCTTCAACTCAATATTTGGCACTTGGCACGCTATCTCCGTTCGACGTTCGTGTTCATTCGTTTCGTTCAGTTCATCTTCGTCAAGCTTAAATTCGTTGCCTACGTTAGCGGATTTTACTTATCTTATTTTTAATTTAATACTTAGATGTTGTAAAACTTAGCCGGAACTAATTAATTCTTTCTCTTATAAGGTTATTGAAGCTACAAGTGCAGTATAACCTTAATAATGGCTTCGAGTGAAGGGCGAAGTGCTCAGTCAAACTTGCATCAGCAAGACCTAACCAAATTGGTGAGTTAAAATGTTCTAAATATCACTTAGAAAGAAGATATTTTGGACAAGTACTGCTAACATCAAGAATACGTTTTTGAGTGCCGTTTTGGTGATCATTAAAATTGACATAACCTTTACGTTTTACACACATGTTAGACAGGTTGTAATACTTGCATTTGTTGTGAAGTACCTACGGAATCAGTTGAAAATAATTATATATTGTCCTGTTTTTTATGATAAACAAGTGAAATATTTACTTTGAATAAGTTAAGATCAGAGTCAAGTTGTACACAGTAATGTTTTAATATTATTGTTTTCTTTTTTCAGGATGTTACCAAATTGTCAGCCTTATCGCCTGAGGTCATTTCAAGGCAGGCCACAATAAACATTGGCACCATTGGTCACGTAGCCCATGGAAAGTCGACTGTGGTAAAGGCTATTTCAGGAGTGCAGACTGTCAGATTCAAGAATGAATTGGAGAGAAATATCACTATCAAGTTAGGTATGTACATATCATTTGTTTTTCAACGTATCCACAGGCCTACTGCTTTGTAAGCCAAAAGTTCAACAACCAGTCTTCTTATGGGAATTGTGTAACCATGTAAAATACTGCTAAAATAGTTGGGAAATGATGTTTGCAGACTTTTGATATTTTGGTTTAACTATTTGATTTATCAGTCAAGATCAATGATTGAGCGTCTGTTTATATAGATATAAATAACACTAAAATTACAATTGACCGCTAGATACCCGCAATTAGAGACACAAAATAACAATGCTCCGTTCCCCTTCGGTATATTTAAAAAGCTAACACACATATTTTCTCAAAACATTTAATCAGATGCTATGCAATATACCATGTGAAATGTATTGTGAACTTAAGGTAATTATGTAATGTTATTTGATCTTGTAAGATTGATGTAAATTAATCTAAACACATGGTATGTTGCAGAGCGCCTGTCCGACTCAGTCATTAAAATGTTTCGTGAAAGAGCTGATGAAAGGCATGAAAATGACTTCTTTGAAAAGATGAAGAGATCAAAAAAGAGGAACTTGTGTGTTGATTCAGAAGATGAATTAAATATGCCTCCATCAAAAAAACAAAAGAAAAGTAGACAGGATTCAGAAGAATACATTATTGAAAGAATTCTCGACTTCAAGTTTGAATCAGCTAAGGAATATTTCTACATAAAATGGAAAGGATGGCCAGATAGTGAAAACACATGGGAACCAATTGAACATCTTGACAACTGCCCTGGTGTACTCAAACAGTTCCTTGTGGATGAAGAATTAAAATACTGCAATCAAATGGAAAAATTAAAGGATGAAATTTCATTTGGAAACCTGCTTAGCGAAGAAAACCTTTTAAAAAGGTTTGATGAAATAGAAGACCATGATATTGTGAAATTAAAAGTAAATTTATCACTAAAATTACTAACAATGATCAGTTTACCTGAAGAGAGTGAAGCCTTAGCCACAGGGCTTGTACAAGAAGCAAGAGATATGTTACAACTATATGTTGTTACAAGAAAGCGATGTCAGCAGTTAATGAAGTTAAGGAAATGGGAGGACCATTTAAATCTGGTTGATCAATCCAAAAAGCTGGTTGTAGAGAATAATTTTGATTTGGCTGGCCCACCAGAAAATTTTACTTACATTAATCAATATATACCTGGCAGTGGTGTCACAATCCCAGATGACCCACCCATTGGATGTGAATGTACAGCTTGCAACTGTCGCTCAAAAGCATGTTGTGGCATGCAAGCTGGTTTATTTGCCTATACGGCAAATAAAAGACTGCGTGTTGCATCAGGTACCCCAATTTATGAATGTAACAAAGCCTGTAAATGTTCCTCAGACTGCTGTAATCGTGTTGTTCAGGGTGGCAGAAATATTAAATTGACTATTTTTAGAACCGCCAATGGATGTGGATGGGGAGTTAAAACAGAACAAAAGATAAGGCAAGGACAATTTCTTTGTCAATATGTTGGCGAAGTAATTACATTTGAGGAAGCTGAAAAACGAGGAAGAGAATATGATGCTAATGGTCTCACATATTTGTTTGATTTAGATTTTAACTCTGTTGAAAATCCATATGTAGTGGATGCAGCTAATTTAGGAAATGTCTCACATTTTATCAATCATTCCTGTGATCCTAATCTTGGTGTGTGGGCAGTGTGGGCTGATTGTCTTGATCCCAACCTGCCTATGTTAGCTTTATTTGCTACGCGGGATATTGAAATTGGTGAAGAACTCTGTTTTGATTATTTACAAAAAGCTTCTGACAGTGATGATGTAGAGACAAATAGTTGTAGTATTAGTAAAGATAGTTCCTATGACAATGATATACCAAGTGGGTCTGAAGCTAATATGGGTATCACACCCGTATCACCAGCCAAATCTCGATTTGAAATACAGCAACAAAATAGGGCTATGCTTAGAAACCTTACAGAATGCAAATGTGGAGCTTTAAAGTGTCGCAAATATTTGTTTTAATGATCAAACTTTCCTCTCAATTTGAAATCTCCAATCTCTGAGTAAGAACAACATTAAATGTTAGGCAGATAATGTATCCAGCAATTTCAAGGAATCTCATTAAGCCGTTAATTATTCCCTTTACTTAGACTTCGACTTCCTGTTTTTCATAGAAATTTTAAATGGAATTTGTGAGGGACTTAAATATTACTGGTGACATATGGGTGTATTCAATATAGGTATACCTGCCTAGCCTTTTGTTTTTCTTTTCCTTTTGGGGTGTGTGTATTAATTCTTTTAAAATAATGTCGTTAAACTTTGCTATGAAGAATTTTACAATATTTTTCATTGATAGTACCTACATTTTATATGTTTTAAATAAATGTATTTACAACTGTTTTATTGTAATGTGTCTAATAAGTAAGACTTGATATGTTAATATAATTGTAATGGGTGTACTGATCACCTTGCTAGAGACATGTAGGTATTATGATAATAATTGATGTGGCTTTCCAACTCAATCTGTATAAAAGGGTTGGCCCATAACCAAATGCCAGATCGTTTATATTTTATGATGAATGAATAATACATACAATTTGTTGTAAATGATGGTATTCTACGTTAAATGCAAGATAAGCGATCATGTTTATGGATATTTAAGGCTGGCGGACATTATAGCCGCATTAGACTGCTGCACAGTGTAATGTAATACAAAAAACCGCAGTGCGACCCACCTGTAATCTGTAAATGTTCATGTAAATAATGAAGAGTGATGTAGGAGGATGATAATTGTAACACAGTGTGGCTTGCCCAAAAATGCGCTTCAGTTACTTATGGCAGGTGTTATACTCGTCTAAATGGGGCATAACTCATTGAACTACGGTGCTGAAAATTGCCTTATGTATATAAAACTACTATGTTGATAGTATTATAGTTAAAAAATGGATCTTTTTATAATCCAAGTTACATTTTGTTTGTTTATCTGGGTTTGTTGTTATTTAAACAAATGATTACTGGATAAGTACAAGCATGTAAATGTACTGAACAATTTTATTTAGCATTATTGATAGAATTATGTTAATTTTGTATGTTAATTTTGAAATTTAACTATTCATTACGAATTTTCATATTAATTAGTTAAATTACTACCTAATAAAAATGTTACTTTACCAAGAAAACTACTTTTATTTCTGTGGAAAAGGTGTCTCGACAAAAAAAAATTGCAGTTAAACAGCACTTTGGTGTCAATAGATTGCGAGTTTGGAATAATCTTCACCATTGTTTTGACAAGACACATTGTATCTACTGACCTAATTTTTAAAATATGATATTACTATATCATATTTTAAAAATTCCATAGCCAATAAAAAAATATATATATATATAAAATACTATTATTTAAATAGTATACATTCAGTCAAAAAAGTATCGGGAATGGATGATTTGTTTATGGTTCCAAATTCAAATTTTTGTTTTTTTGTAGTTGTTAGATTGGCACAACTGTTTTCCATTTTGGCGCGGAGTTTGAGTTGCATCTGTTATTTATATTAAATACAGTGCTGGTTTTACTAATATCATATATAGTGTGTATTGCGAATTTCATAATGGACAAAAATATCTAACAAAGAGTTTGTCTTAAATTTTGCATCGCCAATGGAATTTCGTGTTCGGAGTCACTGAAAATGTTACAGAAGGCTTACGGTGAATCGACTTTATCAAAAACTCGTGCTTATGAGTGGTTCAAAGCGTTCAAAAGCGGAGAGATAGCCGCCGAACTTTCTGTATCTCACGAGTCGATCCGTACCATTTTAACTAATCATTTGGGTATGAAACATGTTGCTGCTCGGCTAGTCCCAAAAGATCTGAATTTTCTCCAAAAACTCAATCGCATGAAAGTCGCTGAGGACATGCTAGAACGAGTCAGTTCGGACCCAACATTCATGAAACGCATTGTTACTGGTGACGAGACGTGGGTTTACGAGTTTGACATGCAAACTAGTAAACAAGCTTCGGAGTGGCGCCTTCCAACTGAACCGAAACCGAAAAAACCACGCCAAAGTCGATCAAAAGTCAAAGTCATGTTGACTGTTTTCTTTGACTATCGCGGTGTTGTGCACTCTGAATTCTTACCGGAAGGTCTAACGGTAAATAAAGAATATTATTTGAGCGTTATGCGGCGTTTAAGAGAGCAAATTCGACGAAAAAGGCCAGATTTGTGAAAAGAAAATTCTTGGATTTTGCACCACGACAATGCGCCTTCGCACAAGGCTATCATTGTGAACGAATTTTTGACCAAACACTCAACAAATACCATCCAGTAACCACCATATTCACCAGATATGGCTCCTGCTGACTTTTTTCTTTTTCCTAAACTCAAATTACCACTTCGTGGCACCCGTTTTCAATCGATAGAAGACATAAAGGAGAATTCGCGGCGAGAACTGAACTCAATTCCGGAAGCAGCGTTTAAAAAATGTTTTGATGAATGGATTATTCGTTGGTGCAAGTGTATCGTTTCTAAAGGAGCATACTTTGAAGGTGATAAAATAAATTTGGATGAATAACAGACATTTTGTGTATTATTGATCTTTTCCCGGTACTTTCTTGACAGAGTAGTATATAAATAATAGCCATGACTACTACAGGTCATAACACATTACCCTACTTCAAAAGGGGTTATCCCCTATGCTCTAGCTAGGCAATAAGTTAATATAACCCATTATAACGTTCGCTACAGGTTACGCTAATGCGAAAATCTACAAATGTGACAATCCAAAATGTCCGCGGCCTACAAGCTTCATATCGGGCGGTTCGTCGAAAGACGACAGTTTCCCGTGCCTGCGACCTGCCTGTACCGGCCGCTTCCAGTTAGTGCGTCACGTGAGCTTCGTGGACTGCCCTGGGCACGACATCCTTATGGCCACCATGCTTAACGGTGCTGCGGTCATGGACGCTGCATTGCTCCTCATCGCAGGTATGCAGCTTTACATTCTAGCATTTTATATTAAGCCTATTTGTATGCGATAATTCATGCTCTGGCCATGCACGTGATTTAGTTAAACTTCGTAACAGAGCCAGATTCGTGAATAATCATGTTAAAAGAGCAGTCTAATGATTTCAGAAGAATACTTTACAATAATATAAATTACTAACACTTTGTTATGTCTAGGTAACGAGTCTTGCCCTCAGCCACAAACCAGTGAACACTTGGCAGCCATTGAGATTATGAAACTGAAACACATACTCATATTGCAAAACAAGATAGACCTGGTAAAGGAAGGCCAAGCAAAGGAGCAACATGAACAAATCGTGAAATTCGTGCAGGGCACTGTAGCAGAAGGTGCACCTATAATACCTATATCAGCTCAGTTGAAGTATAACATAGAGGTAAATTATTTTCAACAAACCAAGATCTTTTGATATACACTACTACAGATTTATAAAAATCATTATTCACAAGTTAATCCATATTTTGCATGAGAAAGGAAAATCAATAACTAAAAATGCTTGTAGGTTCTATGTGAATACATCACAAAGAAGATCCCGGTACCTTTGAGAGACTTTACATCGCCGCCACGGATGATTGTCATCCGTTCTTTTGACGTCAACAAACCTGGTTGTGAGGTCGACGACCTCAGAGGAGGTGTCGCCGGTGGTTCTATTCTGCAAGGAGTGCTTACCGTTGGAATGGAAATTGAGGTAATATTAATACTTATTACTAATCAGAAAGAAAACCATAGTGAATATGAGTTCAATCATTGAGCTATTACGTATACGCTCAATAATATTATAGAGAAGACAGCGCGAACAAAATCTGTGCAACAAGCGCGGCATGCGGGGCGCGGCTGACCCCGTATATATAGATGCTCTGTGGCGAGTAAGCGACTGAGTGAACTGCGGCTGGCCGACCGCAGTTGAACGGAGCACTGAGTGCATGATGGGGCGGGCGTCTTCTCTATACGTAGTAGTAATAGCTCAATAAGTTCAAAGCATTTCTCGGTCCTCACAAAATACTTTTTTCGTAAGGGATATACCATGGCATGAAAGCAATCCCAATGTCGGACAATATGCTTTTCTCTTCTAGTCGAATTTGCATGCATTAAACTGATTTTTATCAAATAATAAAAACATGTCCTTTTTGGCCTTCCCTAATTCTTTTCTTTCAACAGGTCCGACCGGGGCTAGTCAGTAAGGATGCCGACGGCAAGCTTACGTGCCGTCCCATATTCTCCCGTATTGTGTCACTGTTCGCGGAACAGAATGAGCTTCAGTACGCCGTGCCCGGAGGTCTCATCGGAGTTGGAACCAAAATTGAACCCACGCTTTGCCGTGCTGACAGACTTGTGGGACAGGTATGTAGGTCCAGCTGAAACTGAGCCAAAGGGTATTCTAAAATTATGGCTTTATAGAGTGTAGACGACAGTATCAAAAAATTGCAAATCTATTTAGTCCGTCAGTTAGAGTATTGGAAATTAATGGACACGTATGTTTTGTTTTTGTAAATTAATGAATATTGACAAAGATAAAACGCGTCAAAACTCGGGAGTGGGGGCTTGTGACGTTAGAACTAGGTAAAAATTATACTTAGGCGTGACGTATTGAGAATTTTAAAAGCGTCATAATCATCAATTTTGGTTTACGTAACAAAAAAAACACGGGTCAAATATTTTTTAATAATCTAACTGACGGACTAATTAGTTTTTTTTTCGTCGTCTCGCCTATTGTAGGCCATAAGTAAATGGTATCGTCACAAATGACTCTAGACTTATTCTTTGAGTTGTATACTTGCAAATATGTATTTTTACAGATAATTTGGCGATTTCGCGATTATAATGAACCGTTGCCTTTCAGGTCCCCGGACAATGAAGAATCAGTAACCCGATTGTTTTGTGGGTATTAAAAACGCAAGACGCGCTAATAGATAACAAACTGTGATCTTCAAACCAAGTATATTCGGGCAAAATTCCCTTGCTTAGTAATGAAAAATAAACAATAGTTCACTGTGTTGTTCTGTTTTAAGATTTTATAATTGTTGATAATATTCTGAACATAATAAAATTCCGCCTTTTCTAGCGATGTTACCTTGCCCTTGTTACCACTTATGCCCTTATCTCGTGCGAAGACGAAATAAATAAAACAATTTACTTTTATAGGTCCTTGGTGCTGTCGGTGCTTTGCCCGGAATATTCGTGAAGCTTGAAGTTTCGTACTACTTATTGAAACGTTTACTTGGCGTGCGTACTGAGGGTGACAAGAAAGCAGCTAAAGTACAAAAGCTGACCAAAAACGAAGTAAGTACTAAATAATACAAGTCTTAGTCATATACCTTTAGCTGTCCTAGCAATGGTGTCGATTCTGTTGTGCACAAACTAAACTTAATTTAGGCTATTGTTATCTTTTACCAAGCCATAAAACTATCTGAAAATACGTCATTATCGCTAAAATTGTAACGCGCCATCGGAACGCCAAAAAAAAATAATACATTCAACAATAACATCCTTTTTTTTTGTATTTGTAGGTGTTGCTGGTAAACATTGGATCTTTGAGCACGGGAGGACGGGTAATTGCTACCAAAGCTGATTTGGCCAAAATTGCTTTGACAAACCCAGTGTGCACCGAAATCGGAGAAAAAGTAGCCCTTAGCAGGAGAGTTGAAAACCATTGGAGGTGAGTTAAGATTCTGTTAAGAAAATTACATTGGTTCAATTATGGTATACCTATTGTATTGAATTTAATAGATAATGATTATGATTTATAAAACACGATTTTTCGTAAATAAAGATGTTTTACTATCCTCTAGAATTCTAGATACATAACAATTTTTGATTCCAGGTTGATTGGCTGGGGTCAAATTCAAGGTGGAGAGACAATCGAGCCAGCGAAGAATTAATGTTATGTATTTTATTTTTATACATTGAACTATTATATGTATTTAATAAAAGCAAATATAATGTAAATAAAATTATTATTTAATTTCAATTAAACTTGACTACCTATAAATTAATTCAAAAGTGAGTTCATTTAGAGAGAAACATTTCCTGGGTAAACAATTTATTTGATTTGATTTTGTTCATTTACGCTTGCAATAAGGAATTTTAGGCCATGTATATAAAAGTGTTGATATCTTCATCATCTCGTCGCATATATTTGTGTTCAATGAGCCATTCCAGCTGCTCCTTTATCATCTTCTTAGAAGGCAAGAACATGTTCTTCAAAATCTCTACCAGTTCACTCTGTAAAGATAAAAAATTTGGTAGACTTAGGGAATTATTGCCTTATCTTTTTTAATTTTGTATAATTAATAATTTAGAAAATTCTCGTTCAGTCTGTTGGTAATCAACCGAATACGCGTCATAATTTCCGTCAGGTGTTCCGTTATGCATATGAACTTACCTATGCGTAGTGACATCCACATACAATAAGTCAATAAGGTGTTCGCGTGTGGCGAAAATGCTTTTGCTGTACAGTCAGCATTTAAGTATGAGGACGAGAAAACTGTTCAAAATCTTAAGACCTATGATAAAACGAACACGACAGCCAGAATTATGACTAGAAAATGCATATGAAATATTCAATGAATACTCTTTATTTTATTTTTATCAGTCTGTCCTGATATTTCTGTAACTAACCATACCATTCATTAGTACAAATAAATATTTTGTTACCTGGAGAGCAGTGTTCGTGATTCGTTTTCTCATCTTTAGTATTTTTATGATGGCTTCCTGAGTCCTTAATATTCGCAATTGAACAATGGAATGATTATCTTCTATTTGAGATCTCTCTGTGCTCAATTGAAGTCTACCAATCAAATTAATTTTTCCTCGACGTTGAGGTTTTCCATTTTTAATTAGAGCAAATTCTTGATTTACCCAAAATGTTGTATTTTCTGTAAAGTCTTTAGGATTCTGAACTGCCGGTTCATAGGACAACAACTGCCTTTTGAGCTTTGGAAAAGCAACAAGGGACCATAAAGTTCTCCTAAGTTCTGGATCTGGTAGTTCAGTTGCAAGTCTCAAGTTTTCATAACTTATCTTCTCCATTGGTCTTTGATTCCATGCAAACAAGACGGCCATTTGAAATGTGGTTACATCCAAGTCGAATCTTCCAACGGAATTAGCAAATGTAATTGTTCCATTGCTCATATGATGATACCACTGCAACTTACGTCCTGAATGTTTCTTCTTGTAGAAGTCTTCAACTTCAGGTATGTAGTCCTCTAACTCTAATGGAAGGCTTACAGTAACTCTTTCAGATCCACGGGCCCATGCTCCAGCATTGAGTATTTTAATATTTATAGCATCATGTCGTGTGGTATCAGTTCTAAACTGAGTATTCAGATCTTCACTGACTTTAATATCTTGAAACATTCGAGCTAGTTTGTTAACATAGTCAGCAGGCATTCCTACCTCTCTGAGCCACTCAACCATGTCCTCTTCTTTTTCAGAATCTGCACTTGAATCTAATATTAACCTCCGAGTCAGATGTGCTTTGTGATATCTCATAAAAACATCCTTGTTTTCTATATACTTCAAAACTAATAACACATCTCTTAACCTTGATTCTATCTGCTCACTTGTCAAACGTTTACTTAATGGTGTCTTCCGCAGTAACATGTCACAGTAGTTAGCCAGGAGCTCGGGACACTTACTCTCAGGAGCTGTGCCTTTGCTGCCCCTGATTAGAGCAGAAGATGGTAGTTCCAACTTAAAAACTGTTGTGTCATTCACAACACATTTGTAAGCCTTATCTCTGGCTGTCAAAAACCTTGGATCATCCAAAAAGGCATCTTTAGCCAATGAGCTGAAGCTTTTAAACAGATCTAGTAAACGCTCCACATACTTTTCTGAATCAGAAGTGATTATATCTGCAGAAGCTACCATATCTGCTAACCCAGCAGATACTATATGTGCCTCTAGGTCTCTCAATATGGGTGTTACTCCATCAGGCACTCTATCAAGAAGACGGAACATAAGTTGTAACTTCTCAGTTTGACCAGATTTAATCAAAGGGGCACTCTCTGCAAGTAATGTAGGAAGGTGTTCTCCAATCAATACTTTCTCACAACATTGGGTAAGTGCCGTGACACTGCCACTTCCTGGTTCCAGGTATCTATGAGCCCGAGCTTCCTCTTCTTTCAAACGTTGATCAGCATACTTCATATAGGCTTGAACTCCATTCACCAATAATTGCTCACTGGCTTTTAGTTTGTAAAACTCTTCTGTAGCTTGCATATAAGCAGCTTCAAAATTTTCCCTGTATATTTGGAGTTTATCCACAGAGTTCGAGCATAAATTAACTGCAAACAAATTAATAATTTTTATTACTTTTGCTTATTAGATATTTAGGAAACTTCACAAAATCTCATAAAAACCCAACTTACCATATGATTCTCTTACACCAATTACCAGCTGTGAATCAAATGATTCACCATTACGTTCTGCTTGTACCAGCTTCATAGCAGAATCTTGTAATCTTTGTTTGATGTCCACAAAGATGCTTTGATTCCATGAATCTAACATCAATTTCCTTACCAAACTATCTTCTATGTTATTGTTGTTATTCTTCTTCTGAGTACTAGATGCGTTAGAACTAGTCACCTTGCTTACATTGTTGATAGAATTTTCTAATTGTCGAAATGGAGTAGGTAAATAGTTGCACTGTGTAAAAAACTTGCCCCATTCGGCAATATATGCCTTCAGAAGGGCTTGGTCTTCCCGCTGAGCCAGAACGCGATTCTGTGCTTGCTTTATATACATCATTATATCTTGCTGAAGAGCATCCCTCAGCTTATATGGGCCTCTCTCATCCCATAAGCACACAGAGTGGACAGAACCAAAAAGATCTTGCCATTCTGTTTGTGTTACAGGCTCCTGTTTGAGTAGCTTCAAAACTATAGGGCGCATAGCAGGCCATTTATCTTCAAAAGTGACTTGTCCTTTATCCTGCAAAGAAAATCCATGAAACGTTTTTACATCTCACTTTAAATCACGAAAGGTATAACGTAAATCACAATATAAAAAAGGAACCTTTAACATGACTGTATAATCAAAATAGTACAATGTACAAATACTCTCATAATCTAATTTATCTGGCGAATTTTAATTTACGATTCGCGATAGTATTGAGTGGCTTATTTCGACGTTTCGACGCATTCGACGTCAATATACGTGAAAATAAGTCAAGCATCCATAACTCGAATCGACTATTATTTGAGAAATAATAGTCGAATAAATTTCCACACAGCAGCGATCTTCTAATTTTTATTCACTTTTTAGAAATTTGGAAAAAACCGAAGTCGGCGCTCTAAATAGTCATAGGGTGCAGCCATTATGTATTACTATACTGTTTAATATATGGGTGCTATAACCATAAGCTAGCTGGTCTCGGGGCACAGAGCGCTGGGTTACAATCTCGTGACTTCCAATTCGATTCCAGCCTAAGAATTTTCTTATTGTGAATCGAGTCATTCTGTTTTTATTTTCTTGTGTATATTTAATTAATTATTTTTATTATAAAATAAAAATAACAGTGTTTGTTTTATAAAAACACGGACCCGGAATTAAAATTTGGTCCCAAAAGTCAGACTTTGGGACATGAGGAGTGTAGGCTAAGGGTCGATGGAGCGATGACGACATGGCTGACGGGATATAGGGTGGCAGCTTTTGCAAGTGAGCAAATGAGCAAGTGATAACTTCTTATGGGAGGGTGACTCGATTCGGAATGGTACCGAAGGAGTTTAGGAACGAAGTAGTTCCTGAATGACTGACTGACGGATCAACGCACAGCTTAAACCGCTGATCGTAGAGACCTGAAACTTGGAGGGTGTGTTCTTTGTATGACGTTGGCATCCGATAAGGGTTCTTACAGACGAGCGGCACGTTGCCAACGGCAGATAAACTGCAGCCGTCGACAGGTGGCGACGGCTGCAGTTTATCTGCCGTTGGCAACGTGCCACTCGTCTAAGCGTCGATGACTGCCGTCGACGGGTGGCAACGCTTGCAGTTGTGGCATACCGCGTAAATAAGCACCCTAAGAAAGAATTTTCCGAAATTCTACCCTTATGGGGGTGAAAAAGGAGGGCAAAGTTTGTATGGGACAACTTGATTCCTTGGTCTAATCTACTTCAAATTTTACATAAACCTTTTTTAACAAAATGATGGAAGACGTGTTTCGTATTTTAATGAAATGTATTCCATAACGGGCTTAAAAAGGGGTAGAAAGTTATTTTGGTGGTAATTTGCTTCGAGGTTGAAAAAAATACATAGTTTAATTACCGTTTATTTTGACACATGTCTATAAACCCAATCCGATTTTATTCAAAAAAGATTGGACTCACTTAAAAACTTTTAATTGCAATAATAATAAAATATCTATTTGATTTGTTGTTTATTAGTGTTGAGGATCTTTGGACTTTACAAGTTTCTTTTGGCGCGTGGCCAAAATCTGAACTAACGCCACTAATTTTGTTGTCTATACTACAGTGTTATGGTGAATCCACACGTTTGCCACTTGTCGCAAACTACAAACCTATGCATACACTTGGACAAATTAAGTGATCCAAACAACGATATCCATACGCTTGCGACGACTTGCGAGTGTGCTAGTGTGTTTGATATATATAAAAGTACTCTGTGTGTGTTTGGAAGAAGCAAGCAAAACGGACGTCGAGCTTTTGACGTCGGTCATAACTTTTGGTTTAACCTATTTTTATTATAAAAAGAAGCAAAATGAAAAGAGGAAAATTACAAGTAAACGCAAAATTGGCAAAGAAGATGGTGGATGATAAAAATTCATAAAAATCGTACAAGGTATGTCTTTTTTTTCACTAAGTATTTACTTATCAATTTTCTACAATGTAATTGAATTCTATACAATTCTGTGTCTAAGTTCGTGTTCAGTTTTAATATTTCAATGAGGTGTATAATTTTATTTGTGCATTGAGTAGCTATAAAAAATCTTTTTATAAAATGATTACAACGCACAAACATGTAGATTGCCGCAAACTTCCTTGATTTGTGCGTCAAAAACCGACACTCGATCGGATCGGTCACAAACACTTGCAAGTCTACACAACACAAGGCAAATGCTCTATCCAGGCGTTTGTATTTGTGATGATTCGTCGAGATTTGGCAAGCGTGTGGAGCCGTCATTATATGGATCTTTTGACTGTACAAGGATCCGCCCGTGGTCAAACTTACGTGCCTGTATTGGCGATGCAAAGATTATCCGCGCGCCTCTAGCTGCGAAATTTAGAAGTTGTCTATGAACGACACTTTGCTTTATAATTGAGGTTAAGTTTAGACATAATCAGATGGATCACGAATACATACATGTTAAGTATGTTGCGGGAGGCAAGTGAAACCACGGACTGCTGTTAGCACACTGGTTTATTACATGTAGGCGGTCGGCGGGGCGCGCACACACACACATGCGCATGCGCGCACACATACATAACATTTCCTCCCCTTAATACACTAATACTCTATAAGTTGTAATTTGTCTACACTAATTATGCTTAACTTAAAAATAGGACTTATAATCTACCCGTGGTATATTCCTTAAAAGTCTATTCGCACATCTGGATGCTGGGATTGCAGGGGCACTCGGCTCAATTGTTGCGGAGGGCGTGTTGGTCACCACACTTTCCTCCCCCGCGGGTACAGGTTCTTGAACCCGGTTTGTTGGTGTAATGTTGCTGTCCAAGTCGTCAATGTCGTAGTTTTGTTGGTGTGAAATTTTACCTCTATACATTGTTAACTGGTTAACATGTTTTTTTACTTCGACCGCTGTGTTTGTGTCTTGAACGACGTACAATACCTTCCCTATTTTTGTTTTTACAATTCCCTTGCACCAATCAAATTTGTTGCTGTTTTTAAATTTCTTATACAATACTTGGTCTCCCGGTTTGAACACTTGTGTGTTTCTTCCCCCATATGACTTAATCTGCGATTTACCATCGTCGTCCTCGCTCACATCCCCTGTGGACACGTAATGTACTTTCTTGTTACACATCCTACGCAGATGACCTGCAACGTTACACTTTTGACATTTGTACTTCGCGAATCGACATTCCGACGACTTGTGATTGCGACGACCGCACACCGAACACTTATCACTCGTGGCACTGTTGGATTTAGGACTATTTTGTCCTTTTCCGATCTTGAACACCTGAACCTGGTCCGCTGGGGCAGCCGGCGCGGTGGCGGCGGCGGCGCCTGCATGCGCGCACCGTACGCTCTCCGCGACCTCCACTGCCTTTGCCAAGGTCAAGCTCTCCAAGTCCCGGCCAAACAACTTCTCTCGTTCTGGACCCGCTACCATTCCCATTACGAAACGATCCCGTAATGCTTCTTCTACATTGCTGAACCCACAATATGCGGTGAGTCCTCGCAGTCTTGCGGCCCACTGCGTGTGTGACTCGCCTGGTTGCTGCGAAGCCGAGTAGAACTTATGTCGCTCGCTGAACCCGCACCGTTTCGGAGTGAAGTGATCATCCAATAGCTTGATGAGTCCTTCATACGGCACCAACTGTACGTCTTTCGGCTGCGCCAAATCCGCTGCCAGTTTTACGAAATATTGTTGCGTTCCTCAATGTAGTAAGTACTTAAGGAGATTCGGGAATAAGTTTTCATTTGTTTCCAAAAGACAAAATTATGAAGAAAAAATGAATAGGCAAGCCGATTTCACTTTTTTTTAAGTTGGCTCCATAATTTGATGATATTGTTACGTCGTACCCGTACTTACCTACAGTTACGGTAGTTGGTACCTACTAGTAGGTAGGTAGGTAGTAGTAGGTAGGTAAAACGAGTCCCGAATGATGTAGGTACAAATTCGCAAACTACCTACAAAAGAACATCAGGAATAGTCATTGTAATTTCGACCGTACGCCGATGGCATAAAGTACCTACTTCTTTCCTTTGTACAAGTTGTGGAAGTTTCTCGAAGGACAATGACCCACTATGGAATTGTCTAGAAGATTACCCCGCCAGGCTTCTATCTTGACACCCCGCATGTTTAAAAACACGGAGGTGCCGAAAATGCTGCGTACTTCTGGCGTCCTGCTGAGTACGGCGTGGAACACGCAACCGAGACGTCCCTGACTCGCCTTAATTTGGCGAACGTATTCCGGTTGGTGCCCCAACGCGCGGAGCTCCTCCTCTATCTCCTGTGGAGTGGTGTCAACGGGCAGCCCCCTGATGGCCACCTTGCAGCTTCGCTCCGCCGGCAACGAGTAGGCAAACCATGAGGTGCCGTCCTCCTTCTCCAGGCCAGTCAAATAGCTCTGGACCACCCTATATTCGAGTTCACTCTCTGGAGTGAACCGAATTCCAGTGCCAAAAGGTTGGGCACTGGGGGGGTGGCCCAGCTTTTCCTTATCTCGTTGCAATTGCTCCTGTAACTGGCGAGCCTGGTCCTCTTGACGGCGAGCCTGCTCCTCCTTATCTCGTTGCATCGCATTTATTTATCATTGTTTCTATCGCACGGTCTATACCGGGAAACCAGAATCTTGAGCGCGCCTCAGCCTTAGTCTTAACTATTCCTAAATGTGATTGATGAAGCTCAGATAGCACCGTTTCATACATACAGGTAGGTATGACAACCTTATGACCCCTCCTAATGCATCCATTTTCAACTGATAATTACGTTCTACATAAATAGTAAGCTTTTATTCTAGCATCAGTTAGTTTTGGTGGCTATCCCTTTAAAATGTATTTTTTTACTATTTTTTAATTATTATCAGCATCTGTTTCTAAGCGTAACTTGTTTACTGTTAACGGCATAGTACCTATCGTCCATAACAAAACATACATACGTAGCACGGTCGTACGACACCTCACAATCACAACAGTGACACTGTTCGGTGCACGCGCACTCGTGCGGCGCGCGCTGTAGGCTTGAACGGGATAGATAATCTGCACTGTTATCTGCGCTACGTACATACTCAATTGTATAGTTGTAGAGCGCTGTAGCCTATTAGCCGATATTTCCCCGGTACCCCCGGTCCAAATATTGATAATAACGGCTTGTGATCCGTTCGCAATATAAACGGCATGGATTTTCCGTACAAATATTGATGAAAACGACGTACCCCGTATATTATCGCTGTTGCTTCATGTAGGAAGAGAATTAAAAAGTAATTGACAGTTTGACAATTTGGCTTGTCACAACATGAAAATTATGATAATATTTTATTTCAGCAATTTTTAAGTTAATGAGTCGTAATTATATCGATTTGTTGAGTGTAAAAATATAAACAAATAAAAAGGATGATAAATAGTATTATGAATGGTGAATATAAAGTGTAAGTATAGCATAATACTATATTTACCTACCTACCTACTAGTAGGTACCTACTACCGTAACTGTAGGTAAGTACGGGTACGACGTAACACTGCCCCCTCTTTAGACATGCTCGTCCCGAGCATCATTAGCCCCGTAGTATCGCGCCAATCGGTCTACATGGACAATCTTAGGCGCACCTCGTGGACCCTTCTGTATTCGGTAGGTGACATCGTTGATCCTAGTCACAACTCGGTATGGGATGGACATTTTGCTTGCAATTTCGGAGACTTCCCCTTGCTCCGTACTGGGTTATGCAACCACACCAGTGAACTTTCGTCGAAACCCCTACTATTTGCCTTCCGGTCATAACGGGTCTTCATCTTCCCAGACATCTGTTGGCCGGATTGTCTGATATGCTCATAAACATCATTCAACTTGTTTCGCAAGTCAATCGCATAATCTGTTACACTACGTGGAGCATCAGGGGGAGTTCCAGTGATTAAATCAGCAGGCAACCGTAATTCCCTTCTAAAGTTCGCGAAGGCTGGCGTCACAATCGTACTTTCGTGGACGGCGCTACGGTAGGACAGAAGAAATGGCTGTATATGCTTGTCCTAATCCCTTTGTCTGCTTTCCACGACTTTTGCCAGATTTCTTTCCAACATTTGGTTGAATCGTTCCACCATTCCATCAGATTGTGGGTGGTAAGAGGTGGTTCTGGTTTTGTGGGTACCCATCAATCGACAAGTCTCCTGAAATACTTGCGATTCAAAATTCCTTCCTTGATCGCTGTGTATTTCTAAGGGTACTCCAAAACGATAGAAGACTTCCTAAACTAATTTATCTGCGACAGTTGTAGCTTCTTGGTTAGGAATAGCGAAGACTTCTGGCCACTTTGTGAAGTAATCCATGACCACCAGGAAGTACTTGTTTCCGCTCTCACTTTCTGGAAATGGTCCCGCAACGTCTAGTGCTATCCGTTCCCAAGGGGCTCCAACGTTGTACAATTTTAATGCACCTCTACTGCGTGTGTGGGGTCCTTTCACGGCCGCACAACTGGTACATTTGCGACACCAGTCCTCCACATCATCTCGACAGTGGATCCAGTAAAATCGTTCTCGAATTTTTAGTAGAGTCCTTTTTACCCCCATATGTCCTCCTGAACATCCATCATGGTAGAGCCGTAAAACATCCGGTACTGTAGCTTTAGGGACAACCATTTGTAGATGACAGCTGTCCCCTCGAGCGTTTTCCCATTTACGGCACAAGACTCCATCCTGGATCACCAAGCTGTTCCATTCCACCCAACAACTCTTCGTGATGGAACTCATCGCAGCCACATCACTCCACTTAGTTTTAGGAGCACCAGCTTTGATCCACTCGAAGATCGGTTTGATGTCCGAGTCATTTTGCTGAGCCTGCTGTAGTGTTTCCTTCCATTCATCGCTGAGATCTGTTCTAAGCATCCTCACGGGCACTACTTCCTTAGTCTCTTGCCTGGCACAGTGCTTACAGTCTTCAGGACAAGGTCTTCTTGACAAGGCGTCTGCGTTACCGTGAGTTCTCCCACTGCGATGTTCAGTTACGAAGTCAAACTCTTGCAGTAGTTCAATCCATCTCGCCACTTGCCCCTCTGGATTCTTGAACTGTAATAGCCACTTCAATGTAGCGTGGTCAGTTCGTAATTGGAATTTACGTCCCAACAAATATTTACTGAAGTGCTGCAATGTCTTTACTACGGCGAGTAGCTCCCGTCTTGGAACGCAGTAATTTCTTTCTGGTTTGGATAAAGACTTGCTGAAGTAAGCTATCACAACCTCTTGGTTTCCTTTCCGTTGAGACAGCACGCCCCCAATTCCAGTATTACTTGCATCTGTGTCAACTATGAAGTCATTTTCAGTGTCAGGATATCCCAAAATAGGCGTATTGCACAGACGTTTATTTAATTCCTGAAATGCGACGTCGCAGTTCTCGTCCCAACAGAATTGCCGCTTTTCCTCAGTGAGTTTGTGCAATGGTTTTGCAATGTCGGCAAAATTCTTGACAAACCTTCTATAGTAGGAGCACAAACCCAGAAATGCTCTGACCTGTGTCTTGTCTTTTGGAACTGGCCAATCCTTGACGGCGACTACTTTTTCTGGGTCTGTTTGAACACCTTCCCCCGAAACTATGTGTCCCAAAAAGTTCACTTCTTGTCTGAAAAACGAGCACTTTTTCGGACTTAACTTGAGATTTGCTGTTTGGATTTTCGACAGCACTTGGTTGAGGTTTTGAAGGTGATTTTCAAATGTACGGCCCACGATGATTATGTCGTCTAGATAGACAAGACATGCGTCTCCAATCAATCCGGCGAGTACCTGCTCCATCAGCCTTTCAAACGTCGCAGGAGCATTGCACAAACCGAATAGCATAACTTTAAACTGCCACAACCCTTTTCCTGTTGAAAATGCAGTTTTCTCCTTGTCCTTGGGGTCTATTTCTACTTGCCAGTAGCCACTTTTCAGGTCAAGTGTGGTAAACCACTTCATATCAGTCAGCGTATCCAGTGTGTCATCGATCCTAGGCAGCGGGTAGCTATCCTTTTTCGTGACATTGTTCAGTCGTCGGTAGTCCACACAGAAGCGCATGCTGCCGTCCTTTTTCTTTACCAGGACCACAGGAGAACACCATGGACTGGATGAAAGCTCTATAACACCGTCCTTCACCATTCCCTCAATCATGGTTTCCACCTCTTTTTCAGGTGCAACTGGCAGTCTTCTTGGTCGCTGACGGATTAGTATCTCGTTACCTGTATTTATCTTGTGCTGAACTAGTCCAGTTCTCCCTATGTCAGCATCATTTGAAGAGAAAGTGTTGGCGTACTGAAGTAACATCTTCTTAGCCTTGTCCATTTCTCCTTTAGTTAAATCGCAGTTTTCCAAAAGCGTTGTCACGTCAAACTTTGGACTACGAATTTTATTTCCGGTAGGCAGATTTTGCAATTGACGCATCCAAGCTACTTCCTCGCAAGTGCCGATCAAGGTGCCCTTCTTAATCACTTGCTCCTTGTCACTTGCATTCAGTATGCGTACTGCCGAGACGTTGGTGGCCTTGACCAGAGTCCGTGCCATCTTCCATGGAAAGTCATTGTTCACCCTTTCTATCAGAACACTGCGATTTTTTTGTCCAGAATTCCGTGGTAGACTAATTGGTACAATCGTTTCTGATCTGCGAGGAAGAACAATCTCCTTCAAGCAGTATACTTTTCCTGATGGTGCACCTTCCATGAAGACTTCCTCTGAACCACATTTCAGTACTCCTTGATCAACGTCGATCTCACAACGATATTTCCGCATAAAATCCAAGCCCAAGATGCAATCGTCCACTATGTCGGCCACGATGACTTGTAAAATCTGTCACCCAATTTTAACTCCACCTCCTTCTTGCCTCGGACAATTATGTGCTGACCAGTAGCTGTTAGTAATCGCATACGGTCGTGGTTATCGAAGTAGTCCCTAAGAAACCGACTTGCTAGGTGAGAATTGACGACCGTGTGAGAAGCTCCAGTATCCAACGTCAGTTTGCAAGGTGTTCCGTTGACTTCGCCTTTGATGGTCAAGCTGTTCCCGTCATGTGCTTGCGAGATCAAGATTCTCGGGGCTTTTTCAATACCAGCCAGCAACCGCCCCCCAGTCCTGGCATTTACTCGTTTCCCTGCTGTGGCTGGGCAGTCACTTCAACCACCCTTCCCTGCTGATCTTCTCTCGGAGTGCTGCGCTTAGGACAGTTTGACCGATGATGACCCCTTTCTCCACAAGTGTAGCACCTAGGACTGTAACCTTGCCGGCACGGCTTGCGGCGGTCGCGTACAGGTGATGCTACAACATCCCTGACGCGGTGCGATCGGTGGTCCTGCCTCAGTCCGTTCCAGTTTGGGGGCCAAACGTCGGAAGTGCTCCACGAAGTTACACCGGCTGTCGAGGACGAGTCCTAGGTACTTCAAAGTCGACTCGACACCGATGGATACCCCTCCTACCGTGAGTAAGGATCCCGGAGGTGGCGTATTCCGAGGCCCATGAAAGCACATGGCCTCGGACTTGTGCAATGCCACCTCGAGACCCAGTTGCCGGATCCTCTCGACGACTATCGCAACCCCGCGTGTCATTATTTCGGCCGCCGCCTCGTGCGACCCCCCTTGTGCCAGCACCAGCGTGTCGTCTGCATAGCAGACCACGCTGACGCCGCTAGGGAGGTCGGCGCGCAGTACCCAGTCGTACCCGATGTTCCACAAGGACGGCCCTAGAACCGATCCCTGTGGAACGCCGCACGACATCTCTCGCCGGTTCCATTCTCCGCTGCGACCGGGGTAGATGACGGCTCTATCCGTCAGGTAGTCCCCGACCACACGACGAAGGTAGGTCGGCACCAGGTGATACCGGAGTGCCTCCCTAATGCAGCTCCAGGGCATGGTGTTGAAGGCATTGGCGATGTCGAGACAACCCCACCCCGGGACACCGCATCCCCCGTCGTGAGGGCTCTCACGCGCATGATGGCGTACACCGTAGAGCGCCCCTTGCGGAAACCAAATTGGTGTTCCGCAAGATACGGCCCCGTCCCCGCAAGGTGCTCGGCGAGGCGGTTTGCAATGACTCTTTCAAAGAGCTTGCCCACCTCACCTCGTCGAGCAACACTATGGGCCGGTATACGGATGGAGAGTCCGCAGGGCGCCTCGGCTTCCGAATGAGGACCAGCTTCCCCGTCTTCCAACGAAGCGGGAACTGGCCCCTGCCCTGGTCGTCCAAGCATGCGCTTAGGAGCCCCTCCAGTCGGGGCCCGAGAGCCTCCGAGGCCAGGACCCAGGCTTTGCCAGGCAAGCCGTCGGGTCCCGGGGCGGTATTTTTGGCACTGAGCCTGCGTACCGCCACTCTCAGGTCTACCCCAGTCACTTCCGGAGTGTCGTCGTCGTCATCCTGGTGGTCCGCTTCCAACACCGCAGGTGGCGGAGCCATAGGCGGGGGGGGATGTTCTCCCCGCGTAGGGAACAGAGTGCTCACCACGTCCTCCACAAGCTCTGGCCGGAGACTCTGCGTCAGTAGGGGGGCCCAGGTGCGGAGTTTATCCCGCACCATCTTGTAAGGGCGCCCCCACGGATCTCGGTCGAGAGTCCCCAGCATCTCCTCGCGGGCCAGATCCCTGGCCCGCAGGACAGCCTCGCGGAGGGCGGTCTTCGCAGCTCTGTACCCCTCATAAAGCTCCGCCTCGATGGCTGCCGCATTCGGAGGGCGAATGCGGAGCCTGCGATGCCTGGCGTACAGGTGTCGCGCAGCCACGCACGCCTCGCGCAGAGACGTCAGCTCTCGCGACCACCAGTACACCTGACGTCGGGCGCTTCCTGGCCGGACTCGGGGCATTGCCACGTCGCATATATCGGACATGGCCTCCTGGAACCACCCTGCCTCATTGTTAATGTCGGCAGGCCTGTCTGGTGATGTCACCCAGGCCTGCACGATCGAGGCTTCCAGGAGGAGCTCCCGGTCCAGCTGCTTCAGAGCCCAACGCGGACCACTCGGGGACTGTTGGACCGGCGCGCTTGAGGTCTGGGTGGAGACGTCAAACCGGATGTACCGGTGGTCGGAATAGGTCTCCACCCCCTCCATGACACGCCAGTCAACGACACGCGGCGACAGAGCGGGGCTAGCGAACGAAATGTCCACCACCGACTCGCCCCGCATCCGCACACACGTGGGAACAGAACCCCGATTTAGGACGACCAGGCCCTTCTCCAGAGCCCAGTCCTCCACCATCCTTCCCCGCACGTCTGTACCACGAGAACCCCAAGCCAAGGACAAGCACGGGGAGGGAATGGTTTCCGACGACAACACTCAACTCTGCGAGAGAGTTGTGGAACTCAGCGAGAGTTCGGTTCGGGGAGAAGTAGACTCCCACCACTACGATCTCCCCGAACCGTGCTGCTACGCACCCCCGACCCCTCCTGACACCTTCAAGGGTCGGGGTACCGGCGGCGGCCGACGACACTATGGTCACTGAGCCACTAAGGTCCGCCACCCAGTCATCCCTGGGCTGGACGAAATACGGCTCAGCGACCACAGCGATGTGTCTAGACCACTGCGCCATGCTCTGGAGCAACAGATCCTGAGCGCAGGCGCAGTGGTTGATATTCGCTTGGAGGAAGCGTAATGGGGCCGTTATTGGCACTCCATTACCGCTTCCTCCACCCTGGCCCCCTGTGAGGGCCCCTCTAAGGCAGCGGCAGAGGCAGCGGCGGCAGTTGCGGCTGCGGCGGTGGCGACGGTGGCGGTGGTGGTGGCTGTGTAGGGCCCTCCCCTGCCTCTGGCCTTGGCCTTGGCGGGTGCAGCGCAGGCCTTGTTGCCAGCCCGGTGATCAGCCGGCTTGCCAGACACCGCGTATGCGGCGCAGTGCGGCGTGGCGCAGCAAGTCGCGGATATGTGACCGGGCTGACTGCAGCGGAAGCAGAGGCCGCTGCGGTCGACCTCCGAGGCGCATTGCACCGACACATGGTGTCCCACATTGCACCTCAAAGGTCTGGGCTCCAGCAGCTTCACCTGCGCTGACACCCAGCCCACCAGTAGCCTACGGCCCTCCACAATTGCTTTGGCCGCCGTCACAGGGCAGCTTACCGTAACGGTTCGCATGCCCGTGGAGTCCGGACGAAGGGCGCCTGCCCTGACCTGATCGGCAGGGCACCCTCCGGACCTAGCAACGGCGGCCACCACCTCCTCCTCGTTCACTGAGTCGTCCAGACCCAGGACTCGCAGGTCTGCGCATCTGACGGGCCTGGACACTCGGGCGTCGTCCGCGTTTAGGGACGCTCTGAGCTTTTCAGCCAGAGCGTCAGCGGACGAGCCACTGGTTTCACCGGGGATCTCCAGCAACCGAGCTCCCGTCGCGGTGACTTTAAGCCGGAGGCCCCCGGTGATCCCGAACTCGCCGAGATCCACCGTCTCTTTTGCCTTCGCCAGCAGGTCGCGGTAGGACACGCCCCTCTTTTCCGCGTCCGGCTGTAGTATAATCACTACAGCTGCGGTCTTCGGGGGCCTTCTTGGCCGGCGCCGTTTTTGCTAGAGCTGGCATTTCGGGGGAGGCCACCACAGCCCTGTTGGATGGCTGGTTGGACGGTCCTGGTCCGGGTGCGGCTGCAGCAGCCGCATACGAGGTCGCCTTCGGGCCCGTGGTGGCCTTATTTGCCGCCAGGGGGGGGGCGCAAGACAATTCCCTCCAGGACGGAGAACCGCGCCTGGAAGGAAGCCAGCTCCTGCCGGACCAGGTTCAGGACCTGGTTTTCCACCGGCGCAGGCTGGCTCTGTCGCTGCTGCCGGCCCCCATTTTGAGGCGCCACGCGAGAGCCAGGCTCACGCAGACTGGCCAGGTCTGCTTGGAGCTTGGCATTCTCCTTTTGCAGGACTTCCGTGGCGGCCAACAGGCGGGCCACCTCCGCCCGGAGTTTGACCACCTCCTCTCCATCAATTGAAGGAGGAGGAGGAGAAGTAGCAGGAGGCCCCGCAAAGTTTTCCGCCATGATGGAGGCGGAATCCGCGGGTATGGCCTTGAGTTTAGACGATGTCTTCACCTTCAAGGCCACGCCCCTTATAGCGGCTTCCACCTCCTTTGCGAACCTGGCCTTACGCTCCGCCTCGAAGCCGCCAGGTGCACCCGCCTCGTCGCCCGACCCAGGAGCAATATTGCCCGGGTGGCGCACCTCCTCGGCCAGCTTTGCTGCCCTCTCGGACCTCACGGAGGCAGAGAGCCCCTCCCCTTGCCCCGGATCGCACCACGCTTGTTGGTGGGGATCTTTCGCTCCGAGGCCTCCTCATCTCCGGATGACGACCCCCGGTCGCCATCCCGCCTGGGCCGCTTGCGGAAGAACTTACTGTTCTCCGCGGGCGTCCCGGCCCTCAAGTGACGGGAGCTCTCTGAGCCTCCCGCGCTCACATCGCTGGATGCGACGTCGGACTCCGACCCCGCATCCCTCCTCTCCTCTTCTGTGCCGATACCGGCGTTGGTTTTTTTGGTTTTTTTAATTTAATTCATATTTAAACCCACGAGTATGGGGGAAATATTCTCAATCTAGGCAGAGACCCCTGTACCTAGAAGGGCAGATTTTGAGTATTTATTACTCGCCAGGGGGTCTGCAGGTACCCTGGCGAGGAGCGCACTAACGACTGATTTGTTCTATAGAACACCCGTCAGCCATACATCCCCTCGCGGTGCGTCGCCGCTTGGGATTCGGGGTAACTTTTTCCCTCCAAACGTATCGAGAGGGACCAGCAGCCACCAGACACACGTGGAGGACTTCTGACATCGCACCCCGTGCTGGTGAACCTGAAAAAGTTGCATGAAAATCCTTTAAGAGGAGCATCTGTTCATCCTGGCGGCGGACCTGCTCCTCTTTATCTTGCTGCAACTGCTCTTCCAATCGGCGAGCCTGCTCCTCTTGACGGCGAGCCTGCTCCTCCTTATCTCGTTGCAACTGCTCCTGTAACTGGCGAGCCTGGTCCTCTTGACGGCGAGCCTGCTCCTCCTTATCTCGTTGCAACTGCTCCTGTAACTGGCGAGCCTGGTCCTCTTGACGGCGAGCCTGCTCCTCTTGACGGCGAGCCTGCTCCTTCAGCAGCGCCATTAAAGCTGACAAGTCTGGCGCCACTGATGCTGGAGAAACTCCGGATGGGCCAGCGACTGGCACTAACGTAGGCTGGACACCACCCGGTGTCTGTGTCGGAGAATCTCCAAACCGCCATTGGTCCATGTTCTGCTGTCGCTGACTCCTGGTACGGATACCGTCCGTGTCGTCCTTTGGTAGAATTGGCATAATTTATCCCTCACTTCTGACACCAAATTGTTACGAGCTGGGTATGGAATAAATTAATAACTACCGAAGAAGCAACAAATAACTTTAATAATCACAAAACACTTAAAACTTAATCACAAGTACACTACTGATCACTATTCACTTAGATATCGCACTTACTAGTTCACTTCGATTCGCTTCGTACTGTAGCCAAAATAAGACTGACTGCTCCAACAACAATTGGAATTCGCTGCTTTCAGGGCTATGCCCTCTGACCGCGGCGGCCATACCTCGGTCCGTAAAAACGGACCCGTCCTTATGTTGGACCAATTGTCCTTGGTCCGGTTGGGCGCATGTAACATGCGCCCATGTGTGTGGCTGCTGTATGTGTCCTGTAGGCGCGCCACAGCGCTGCTTTCTTCACAGTGCCCCGGCGGTCTGTCTCCGCCGGGTGAGACCCCCGGTTACCCGAGGGAGGCCCAGCGGGGGACAAACAGCGACAGAGGCACCGACTTACAGCGCACCTACAGTGGATGTGTGATTCCCGCCCGCCCCACTAACCAGAGCTAGCCGGCAGTGGTTCGGGCTGCGGAAACGACGTGTGTGTGTGCATGGGCGTGCGCAACGAAGAGGCAATTAGACTAAGCCTACCCTACCAACTGGGGCAATTATTATAACTAATGAACTATGTAATAAAATAACACTTTGTACAAAATATTAAAAAAAAGTTCTAACTCCTGTTCGAATACTTATAGCAATTTTTCGAGCCCGCTCACCCGCCGGACGCATCTTATAGGCAAGCAGTCTACTCTCCTTAATCCCATTGATAAATTTACGCACACAGCGGCACATTGGTGCATATTTTTGTGTGTATGAACCGCACACATGTATAGATTGCAGCCATTTTTGGGCGGTAACTCCTGCGAGTGTAGCTGGGCTATGATTGGCTGCTACAACACAAGCCCAGGATTCAAGGTGGATGTTCTTTAGCCCGCGAAATTCAAATTTCCTTACGTTTTTTGCAATTTGCAGGCCAGTGCTATGTTGTATGTTGATTAAAATATGACTACATACGTCTTACAGCCGCAAATCATATAATCATCAACATACAACCTAGCACTGGCCTGCAAATTGCAAAAAACGTGAGGAAATTTGAATTTCGCGGGCTACCGTGCAGCAATGCACTAAGCAGGGTTGGTTCCGGTTCCTTTCCAAATTAAATATAAATTAGTGGAATTTCGTATTATCCTGCAAAATTTTGTTGATCACTGTTGTGAAGCAACTCTATATGAAAATGATGCAATTTTATTTGGTCGTATTTATCCATCGACAAATTAGAAATTATATTTTTCTGAAGGAAGCCATTATTGTTTCATTGTGACAAGCAATTTATATCGCGATCTTGAACGTTTTAATTTTAACATATTAAGTTATTTACACATTTGTTTTGAAACAAAAAACGTACATATAACAGTAACAGCAGTGTAAAAATATTAATTTTGTTGTGTATTAATTGTTTATTCACTTAACAATGGTGTTTACTTGTGAAGTTTGTGCTGATAATGTGTGTTTGTTAGAAGTTAAAGGCAATAAGTTTTCTCTATTATCGTATAATGACAAGCTTCAAGTTGTGTCTAAAGGTAGATTTGTACCCGAATTACGAGAATTAATCTAAAAATAATATATGGTAATTAACTGACGTGTTCTGTAACTATCATCCACTCACTTGGATAAGATATTAGAGGTAGCCGAATCTTTCTTCTGTTTGCATCGTTAGAAAATCGTGAGTTAAACCTTGAATAATGTGGTGAGTTCTTTACTTCTTGTATTTATAACTTTTGTTTTTACAGGCTTATTTTCAAATGTTATAAATCAATAAATGTGACTACTTTGAGGGCTATCATAATTATGTAGAGCGACGGACGTTGTGGAGTTGCGCGTTTTTTTTTGCTATCACTGTTTCGTGGCCTGCCCACCCTGGTGGACGGCTGCACGTCGCTGTGTGTGTGGGCGGTATTTTATGTGTAACACCGCCCATGTGTGCGTTTTCGGCGGGCCCAAGGGCCGCGTCCCCGCGTGTGTCTACGTGCTTGTAGAGGAGTGCGTAATGTGTGTAGAGTCATATTGTGCAGGTAAGCTGCGTGTAGCGAGGAACAGCTCACCTGGGTCAATCCGGTGGTGAAGGCGGCGGAGGGGGGGCGACCATGCATTGCCGGTCGCGGACGCTCCTGAGTCATCCTTGACGGTCTATCCACTGTACAAGGAGAGTAACGCAGCTAGGCCGTCAAGGACGACCAGTTCCACGTCCTGACCCTGCCTGATGGCACCAATTAGGTCCATCAGCAGCTGGATGGCGCGGGCTGTGAACTCCTTCTTTTCGGCTTCCGAGCCGGCAGCTGGGCTGGTGGTGCCTTTATTGGCACGGGATTTTTGTGGTTGGGCCGGTGGCCGCGCCATGCCGGCGTCAGCTGTCGGCCCAACGGTCTTCCTTTTCTCTGGCTGCGTTGGAGCTGCAGCCGGAGTCACAGCCCGCTCCAGGGTCGGAGGCTGGTCGCCCGGTTGTTCTCCCTCAGGTGCGGTGGGGGGCGCGGGTGCTTTACCCTTGCCCCTCCGCTTCCTCTTCTTTCCCCTCCGCCGCTTCGAGGAGGGGGGAGCTTCTCCCCTGTTGGTGGGCCCGTTGGCCGCCGCCATCAGCGACTCACCTTGGGCCTTTGTGGTGGCCACGTCTGTTGGCCCGTCAGCCGTCAGCGTAGCTGGTGCATCACGTGGGGGGGGCAGTCCCGCGCTGTGTGCCCCTCTCCGCAGCGGACACAGGCGAGCGGTCGGTGGCAATGGTGCGACGAGTGCCTCCACTTCTGGCACCGGTGGCACTGGGCGGGCCCACGTTTGCCCCGCCAGGCTTCAATCTTGACACCTCTCATGTACAAGACCACGGAGGTGTCAAATATCCTGCGTACGTCAGGCGTCCTCTTCAGTACGGCGTGAAATACGCAGCCGGGTCGTCCCTGGCTCGCCTTGATGTGGCGAACATACTCCGGCTCGTACCCCAACGCGCGGAGCTCCTCCTCGATTTCAGAAGGGGTGGTGTCCACAGGCAGCCCCCTGATGGCCACCTTGAAGCTACGCTCCGCCTGTAGCGAGTATGCAAACCAGGACGTGCCATCTTCCTTCTCTAGGTCGGTCAAGTAGCGCTGGACCACCCTATATTCAACATCACTCTCTGGAGTGAAGCGAATTCCAGTGCCAAAAGGTTGGGCACTGGGGAGGTGGCCCAGCTTCTCCTTGAGGGCCCTGAAGTGTGATGCCCATCCTGGCAGCTTTTCCACTACAAGCGGAGGATACCTAAGCCGCTTCTGCGGCTTCGGCTTGGGCTGGCTGGCGGCTACATTGTCTAGGTCCCGGGGGGCCGCTGACTGTGAGGGAGAGACAGTGTTAGTGACACTCACCCCTTGTTGCGTCCCCGGACTCTTCGGCGTCGGTGTGGTTGAGGCAGGAGGCGTGCGACGGGTGGCCTCCGCAAAGGTAGGCGACCCTGCGGTGACCTTCCCCCCCCGCGGCGGCGCGCAGTCGCGCTGCAGCGGCGGGTCGGGGCAGTATCGCTTCGCCTCCTCCTCGGCCTCGTCCGTGCTTCGGCGACGTCGCTGAGGCCGTGATTCCGACCGGCAGTCGGAGCCATAACCCCGCGACGGCGACGGCGTTCGTCCAGGTGTGCGCCACCCCTGCACACTCGGCCCCGAGTCTTCCGACCCCACAGACACGAGCGACATGCTCGAGCCGGCTCGCGACGAGCATGCCGACCGTTCTGCTGGTGAGTCGTAGGCCGAGGCACGGGGGGGTGCCGGCGATGCGGGCACCTGGGGCGCCAGAAGAGCCTGGCGCGCTCCCGGTGCCATCCTGGGGTCTCGGTTGGAGAACCTCGCCGCGGACGCAGCCCCGGAGAGCGCTGTCGACGCGGCGGGGCGCGCAGCCGTGGCGGCGCGGTGTTGCGCGGCAGGGCGCACAGTTGGCGCTGGTATCGGCGCTGTGGTGGCCACTAGTGTGCGTGGCATCGGTGTGGGCGACAGGGGTGTGGGCGCGCGCCACGGGATTGCGGCGGCTTGCTCCTGCGGCATGGGGTCGCGCACAGCCCCATGCGCGGTGGCGGGAAGCCCCGCGCCCTGTGTTGGAATCGGGCGGAGCGCGGGCGGGCGCGCAGCTACGGCGCACGGTCGGCTCGACGAAGGCACCGGCACAGCACACTCCGGCGCCGGTGACGCCGACGGGCCGCGCGATACAGCAGCCGTGCCCCGCCTCGCTCCGTCCTCTTCCCTCTTCCCCCGGGCTTCAGGCGTCTTCTTCTTCTTCTTGGTGGTTGTCACCTTGCTGGACGACTTCCTCTCCTCTCTCGGAGGGGGGGAGTGTCCAGGCGGCGCCGGACCGGGAATGGCGAGGTCGATGTTCGGCATCGACGACGACGACTCACGGTCCAGCCCCCAGTGACGACCCACCAAGTAGTCGTCGTCTACGCCATCGCGGCGAGACGAGGTCGGCTTCGGCATCTCTTCGGCTTCCACTGTTCGTGGGCTCGCGAACGCTTCGGTGCCGAGGCACCGGGCAGCTGGTGGGCTCCCCCTGTGCTCGTACCAGTGCGAAGCACTTGTGCGAAGCACTTGTGCGAACACAGGGAAAGAGGTGGTAGTCGCGTTCCGCGCGGGCAGTAGTTTCCGACAAGTACCCCCAAGATGGTTTACTTGTCGAAAATACTTCCTCCGGCAGCCGTCTGCGGCGCTGTACAGTAGTGGCGGACGTCTGCGGTGGACCACTGGCCGATCCTGACTGCTCCCGCAAACACGTCGACTATTTATATGGCGATCGGACGTTCGAGAAATATCCACGACTTCCTAGAATCTTCTAGACAATTCCATAGTGGGTCATTGTCCTTCGAGAAACTTTCACAACTTGTACAAAGGAAAAAAGTAGGTACTTTATGCCCTCGGCGTACGGTCGAAATTACAATGATGTTCTTTTGTAGGTAGTTTGCGAATTTGTACCTACATCATTCGGGACTCGTTTTACCTACCTACCTACTAGTAGGTACCTACTACCGTAACTGTAGGTAAGTACGGGTACGACGTAACATTATTAAATGTGCCCAATTTATCAGATAACAATTCCCCGAGACGCTCTTGCAAAACCCTGGGACTTGATTCTGTATCTATACTGTTTATTGGTATGAGTTGTAGATTAAAACGAGAAATGAAATCTCTGCCTAACATCGGAGGCCCTCCGTCACGAACCACATATATATTTATATAGTGCGTCTGACCTGGCACACCGGCAATCGAACTGTACCTAAGCAAATAATCTTTTTTCCATTGTACGTCATCAGCTATTTATGAGTACTTGATAAAGGCACATCTTTGAATGTTCTAAAATAAAAATCCTCGGAAATTATGGTAACTGCAGAGCCGCTATCTATCTCAAACTTGAAAGGCAATTGATTAAACGAAACTTGTTCTACCATATAGGTTCCCCCCTGACCGATCGGATATAATATAATACAACTTACCATCATCGCCGGCCTTATCCTCACCGTTGTCACTGCATTCCAACTCAACGTAATTCACTTTTTTTGAACACATTTTACGCAAGTGGCCTTTTTCGTGACACTTTTAGCAAGTATACTTTGCGAACCGACACTCTGATGATTTGTGGTTTGTATAACCACACACATTGCATTTAACTTTCCCTACGCTTACACTTTCAACGTCCTTGGATATCTTGTAAAGCTGGTTATCTGAAATTGTCCCGGCGCTGGACGCGGTAGCACTGGCCGCGGCAGCGCGTGCGCAGCTCAAGTTCTCCGCCATTTTGACGACCTCTGCCATGTTTAAAGAAATCAGATCTTTTGTATACAGTTTCTCTTTTTCTTGTCCCGGTAGCATTCCCATAAGAAATCTGTCACGAAGTGCCTCTTCTATATTCAAGAAGGCACATTTTTCTGTGAGTCCTCGTAGACGCGCCGCCCATTGTAAATGCGTTTCGCCGGTCTGTTGAACTGCCGCGTAAAAGTTATGTCGCTCAGCAAATCCAATGCGTTTCGGGTTGAAGTGTGCATCTAGGACTTCCAGGAGGTCAGAATAGGGCACGTCTTCTAGATTCTTTGGGAGCACCAAGTCCGTAGCTAACTTGTAGGTATCCTCGGCGAGTGCGCTCAGCAGGATCTCTTTCCGTTTGCAGCCCGTTGCATCCGTTGACGTGGTGATATCATTCGCCAGAAAATATTGCGAGATTCTGCCTCTATACGTTTTCCACGTTTGTCTATTGTGGTCGAAAGTATTTAATATACCGAATGCGTAGAAAAAGGACATTTTCGATGCAATTTTTTTAACTCGCGTGTAGATCGTCGCCACTGTACGATATTAGAGACGGGACTTGTAGTAAAACGACCGCTGGTTGGTTACACGTTGATTTATTGTACCGGATGATGAAGAGCGAGGGCGCAGCCACGCACATATACGGACTTACAACTACATATGTAACAGAAACCCTACAGCAGGCTCAGCAAAATGACTCGGACATCAAACCGATCTTCAAATGGATCAAAGCTGGTACTCCTAAACCCAAGTGGAGTGATGTGGCTGCACTGAGTTCCATCACGAAGAGTTATTGGGCACAATGGAACAGCTTGGTGATCCAGGATGGAGTCTTGTGCCTTTAATGGGAAAACGCTCGAGGGGACAGCTGTCATCTACAAATGGTTGTCCCTAAAGCTAAGGTACCGGTTGTTATACGGCTCTACCATGATGGATGTTCAGGAGGACATATGGGGGTAAAAAGGACTCTACTGAAAATTCGAGAACGCTTTTACTGGATCCACTGTCGAGATGATGTGGAGGACTGGTGTCGCAAATGTACCAGTTGTGCGGGCGTGAAAGGGCCCCACACACGCAGCGGTGCGTTTGAACCCTTGGGAACGGATAGCACTAGACGTTGCGGGACCATTTCGAGAAAGTGAGAGCGGAAACAAGTACTTCCTGGTGGTCATGGATTACTTCACAAAGTGGCCAGAAGTCTTCGCCATTCCTAACCAAGAAGCTACAACTGTCGCAGATAAATTAGTTCAGGAAGTCTTCTGTCGTTTAGGAATACCCTTAGAAATACATAGCGATCAAGGAAGGAATTTTGAATCGCAAGTATTTCAGGAGACTTGTCGATTGATGGGTACCCACAAAACCAGAACCACCTCTTACCACCCACAATCTGATGGAATGGTGGAACGATTCAACCAAACGTTAGAGAGATATCTGGCAAAAGTTGTGGAAAGCAGACAAAGGGATTGGGACAAGCACATACAGCCGTTTCTTCTGTCCTACCGCAGCGCAGTCCACGAAAGTACGATTGTGACGCCAGCCTTCGCGAACTTTGGAAGGGAATTACGGTTGCCTGCTGATTTAATCACTGGAACTCCCCCTGATGCTCCACGTAGTGCAACAGATTTTGCGATTGACTTGCGAAACAAGTTGAATGATGTTTATGAGCATATCAGACAATCCGGCCAACAGATGTCTGAGAAGTGACGAATTCACTGTAGCTAAAATTGTTTGTGATTTATATTTATGTATGTTTTAGTGAGTAAGTCGTTGAAGTGCCATAATAAATAAATAAATAAAATAAAGATGAAGACCCGTTATGACCCGAAGGCAAATAGTAGGGGTTTCGACGAAAGATCACTGGTGTGGTTGCATAACCCAGTACAGAGCAAGGGGAAGTCTCCGAAATTGCAAGCAAAATGGGTTGGACCATACCGAGTCGTGACTAGGATCAACGATGTCACCTACCGAATACAGAAGGGTCCACGAGGTGCGCCTAAGATTGTCCATTTAACCGATTGGCGCGATACTACGGGGCTAATGATGCTCGGGACGAGCATGTCTAAGGAGGGGGCAGTGTTACGTCGTACCCGTACTTAACTACAGTTACGGTAGTAGGTACCTACTAGTAGGTAGGTAGGTAGGTAGTAGTAGGTAGGTAAGACGAGTCCCGAATGATGTAGGTACAAATTCGCAAACTACCTACAAAAGAACATCAGGAATTGTCATTGTAATTTCGACAATACGCCAAGGGCATAAAGTACCTACTTCTTTCCTTTGTACAAGTTGTGGAAGTTTCTCGAAGGACAATGACCCACTATGGAATTCTCTAGAAGATTCTAGGAAGTCGTGGATATTTCTCGAACGTTCGATCACCATATAAATAGTCGACGTGTTAGCGGTAGAGGCAGTCTGATTTTGGCTACACAACGAAGCGAATCGAAGTGAACTAGAAGTGCGATATCTAAGCGAATAGTGATCAGTAGTGTATTTGTGATTGAGTTCTAAGTGTTTTGTGATTATTAAAGTTATTTGTTGTTTAATCGGTAGTAAATAATTTATCCCAGCTCGTAACAATATTTTAAAGTTGGTGGTCTTACAAATTTGGGTCCACCAATTATTCACATTGATTTATGTAGTTCTATAAAATTATAAAAGCGTAACAAGGGAAGCTTATGAATCTGAAGGGTATTGTTAAGAGTGGAAATATTTTTTTTACAATCAATAAATAATTTAGTACACACAGCTGTATTTATTTTTATTCAAATTTTAAACAAAAGATCCATACTTGTTAATTAATTAGAAATTTTTCAAAATATACAAGACAAACAAATTTCCAAAATATGATTTTCGTCTTAAGAAACTCTTATCAATTTGCCGATAAGGTGATTTTATGTGTGTGTACGGTCAGAAGGTTTGGCAAAGTAAAAAGCGTGATCTCAGTTGAAGGTTTACTGAACGACTAACACAAAGATTACAATATACAGTGCAGTGGTTGAGGGCTTAGAGTTAACTTACGAGCTACGTCATACATGACCTAAGACTAAAGATGTATAAGTAATTTGCCTACGCGCTACATCACTAAATCTTTTCCTATTTCAGAATAAACTAAATAATCACATTCTGTAATACTTACTTGACAATAACATACCTACCTACCTACTTAATTGCATTTGAATGTAATGCTGAGTATTTTATTTTTATTTTTATCTAAAATAGGAATTGCATTCATTTCTCTAAGTTCATCTTCCTTTAATGTCAATCTCAATATTTCAAAGAAAATTTTCTTCCATATCCATAGCAGTACCGTCTAGATTTCTCCGGAACGCATTGGTTTTGTGTATCCTGCAGACGCTTTAATAACATTGACTATTGACTGTTATAATATATTTTATGCTTTACATTTATTCAACACTGGACGTTGACAGGTGACAGATGACAATTTTGATGTTTCCGGTTCCCTGCTCTATGGACCTGGTCTTGTCTTTGTTTCCATCGTTGCTACTTTAATGTTTTGTCCGTCGTCTAATATTTTATATTGTAATCTGATAGAATCGTTCATAAAAGACATTAAATGCATGTGAGATATTTTGACAAATATAACGCCAATACATTTGCAAACAACACTGCTTTTATTTTTGGATCTGCCTGATGCTCTACGCACAGCCACGCCGCCTCATCTGCCCCACATTGACAACATAATTATTGTCTCGTCCAGCAAGAAACCACATAAATCTGATTTATATTTAATAAATTTTTCCGTGACGTAAATTGCACTTACAGCTTCACAATTTTGACACTTGAAGCGCTAGTTAGAATCTTTGCGTCGCCCATTGGTCTATTTGAAATGGGGAAGGCTGGTCAAAGCTGATTGTAGATGGCGCGTCCATAGCTTAGACCCAATCTGACCAATGAGGTCAAACTATTTTGAAATATAAAATGACATTGACAGATTTTCAACCAATGACGGTGTTTGATTCATGCGGTGCTGGCGCCATTAGATCCACCAGTTGCCCACCCCATTAAAGCTTTCAGTTTGAATTGCAGATTGGGTGTTTTAGGGGAAAAAAATCATTCTTGGGGAAATTAAATCCTTGGAAGTTTTTGGGGAAAATTTACCTAACATAGTTTTGCGACCTTGAATATCTCTCGCACGTGACCACGTGAGACATTTAAGAATGCCAAAAATATACGTTTAAACAAAAATTCAGCTTATTCCGTTATTTTCCGAGTTTAAACCCTTAGATTTTAGATGACTGGACTAAAAGTGGAGCATGCCCTAAACATACGGAGAAGCAACTTTTTATTTTGGGGTACAAAATATTGAATATTATGGGGAAAGAGGAGAAACTAGATCTGGCAACACTGTTTAGTTGACATGACAATGACAGCAGCATTGCCAGACCTACGAATTTATCCGTAGATCTATGGATTTTAGGTCTTGTCTACGGACATACGGATTTTATTCGCAAATCTACGGATTTTTGTTCGATTTCATACAATATTCAAATTAAATTAAATACTTAAAACGAAACGTAGCTCCATTTCAAAGTATTTAATTTATATTAGCGACTAACGTAGAACGGAATGAACTATTTGTCGTGATTGAGTTTGAGTGATTCGTTCATTTTATTCGTTGGATCGTTCGGTTGGCTTGGCGGCAATCCGCATTGACGATTGTCATTTGTCGTTGTCAACTTATTTTAGGTTAGAAAAACAAAAATATTTTGTTTTGGTTGGGTTGAATAAAACGAGTCTGATAAAATGGAAAATAGTAGTAGTGAGAGTTAGAATGGCCGCGATACTCCTCCTAGAACTTCGTTTTGTTTGTATAAGAATTATGTTTACTATAATATTTTTACCTATATTATGTAAAAGTAATAAATTTTTTTTTTTTCGTTTCTTGCATATTCCCTATTTCGTAACACATTATGCCAATCACTTTTATTTTGTTCTATATATGGTGTTTGTGTTTTGTTTCTATAAGAATTATGTTTACTCAATAAAAAATTCTCTTTGTAAAAATATTAAATACTTTTTTTATGTGAACAACATAAATAAGTATACGAAAAATAAAACATGTAAATCTAAATCGTATTTTATTATTTTCCTTACTCATTTTCGATAGGAACCCCATTTACACTTAAACAAATACACATATTAAATAGTCAGGTTTAGCTTTAAAAAAATGTCCGTAGATCTACGGATTTTTGTAGAGGCAATTTACGGACTTCTACGGATTTTTGAGAGTAGCCCTACGGATTTTTTAAAATTGGATCTGGCAACACTGAATGACAGACATTTTTGACATCAATCAAAACACAAATTCATTGTAGTTCGAAAGTGTAGTTAACTGTAATATTCTGTAAAATAAATAAATTTCTACAAAAAAGCTAAATAATGAGTACTTTTGGTGAAATAAGTGAACCTTCAAGTCGAACTGCGTGGGAAGACTGGGATGACGTTCTTACAAGCGAAAATCCCGTCGAGTGAGTTATTCGAAATAAACTAGGAATGTTTTGGTCGAAACACGGCCACTTCCACTACTGGACATAAGCCTCCCTAAAGCGTAGCCACAAAGACTGCTTGAAGGTGGCCCCTGTAGCTACAATAAGTTTGCATATTATTTTATTGTGCAAAATGACTGAATCACCCATATCACTAAAGAACTACCGGTATCAATTTAATGTCACGCTAGTACGTATGAACACACTGCCCAGAAGCTTTAATCTTTTTCGCGATACTAATTTATCTCTGAATATTTTCTGTATCCAGCAAAATAATGATTGTTTTTGTGCTAGTGACTTTATTCATCACCTTTATGTAAAGCGGTGGCAATTTTGCTCTTGGTAAATCTTGTCTCTCATATTTTTTTCTTGTTTTACAGTTTACATCTGGAAAAGGACATAGAAGTACCTAAACAAATTGATACTTTCGTTATAATAGAAGGGAGATACTTGTATGACCTAATTAAATCTTACCATGAACTGGAACTTGTTAATGCCAATTCCGATGTTAATTTACGCATATACAGGACTAGAAATATGAACAATTACGTTTGTGTGTTAAAGGATTACAATATAGTTTTGAGCTGCGAAATTGTTAACTTGTTGGTAAAATACATCACTACCAGCAATAATATTATATCCATATTGACAAAGCCACTTGTAGAATACCAAGTATCCGAACGGGTCAGTAAAGACTATGTAATAAGAAGTCTATCATCAAGCAAACAATCTACAACTGGACTAAATATCAGTTTCCCAAAATTGGAGCAACCCAATATTATATCTGGTGTATCAGCTGGAGGTAATGCACTTCTCTCACTAGTATAATTTTAAAAATCCATTGTTTTTCTTAATGCCTTTTATCAATGTGTTTTTCTCATTTTAGTACATTGTTGGAGAGCTCTCAGCAGCAAACCTTTTGTAGCTGTTGTATGTTTTATTGGAAACCCTGAAGAGCAGCAAATACCAGAACTACGTGATTTACTGGAAAAATTGAAAATTGTTCCACATGTGGAGAAAACACACCATAGCACTTTGTTAAACTCAAACTTGTACATTTGAATTAAAGATAAATACTTCTAAAAACACTTGTGTTGAACAATTGTGTATAACTGAGTACAGATGTGTAAAAATAAAATTTATTATGTATTTTCTTAAGACTTTAATTTAATGTCTGTTGGATATTTGGGATCTTGAAGAGGGAATTTCGTGGGTCGTGAGGCTTTAAAACTATATTTTGTTAACAAAGAATAAAACAACATTAGCATGCGATTCAACCATAGAGAAGCGTTTTAATTTTTTTAATCATCATAGACATTACAAAAAAGGTTGCGTTCCGAAATAATACTGAACACTTCGCGTTCGTTTTAGAACATCCTCCCAGCACGCAAATAAATATAAATGTGTACAAATAAGCAATGTCATCCATCTTACAATATTTAAATTTTAAGGGTTTTACATGTTACTGGCAACATTTTATACAAATTAGTTCCGCCACTGTACAATAGATGGCTTTAAACATAATTTTTATCATCAGAATTTTAAAAATTACACATTACTATTCTATCATTTCAAACATCAATATTTGAGTAAATTACAATTCAATAGCCTGAACACAAATATCAATATTTATGTAACTTGTATCCAATTACGCATTTTAAAAAAAACAATACATCAATAAGTTGAGCATTTTAACACATTCCGGCGCGGTAACGGCTGTAACCGTATTTTAAAAGTTCGTGGACTGACAGTACGGCCACAGCCGTATAGTTAGCTACTTTTTTTACGTCAAACACAGCTGCCGCAGTGTAAAATTTATTTGCTTATTGTATAGACTTTATGCTTAATGCAATAAGGCTGAAATCACGTCGATTTATTGTCAAAAACAAGTTGTTTACGTGCTCTCAATGTGTGCCATACCCTCACATAAACAGATTTCATCCACAATGCCAGTACGGCTACAACCGGGTTGGTTACTATGAAATGTCATACTACTGGAAAGTCAGTGTCACGCTAGCGACGGTCAGAGTTGGGTGTGTGGGCGTCGGTTTGCGCGGGAAAATTACCGACAACCAAAGCTCGCGGTAAGTGATAACTATTGACTTCTTAGCCTAAACATTGGCAAATACTTGCATTATTATGTTTTATCTGATATTAGATGCTTCATTTTACGTGAGTGTTGCATATTTTCACCATGAAATCTGTTATTTTATAGACGAGTTGGCGCAAAGTTGATGATGATCGCATTATGAAGCTTTTAGATGACACGTCTACGCCTGAAGTATCTTGTTCAGAACAAGGCCCTTATTGTGACGATGGAGAATATGGCTCTGATAAAGACGGTAGTAGCCGTCTTCCGCCCTATGTAGACGATTTGATTTTCCGTGATATTGTAAGTACGGTTGTGACAGTATTGTGATTTTGTATGAAAAATTCTACTGTCTTTCCGTAATAAAGGACCGCGCCGGAACGTGTTAATACTAATTAGATAATTTTTTAGCTAACTTACATCATAATATATGGTAAACTCACATAATATTTATGAGATCACTCTGTCAAACAGTTATAACAAATGAAGTACTTAATTTATAAATGTTAAAACAAAAAGCCTCACGACCCACGAAATTCCCTCTTCAAGATCCCAAATATCCAACAATGTCCTTGCTAGACAAATAAATGGTGTCAACTCAATGGGTTTAAAAGTATAAATGGGTGTACCTCAAGGTTCGATATTGGGTCCCTTCTTTTTAGTGCATATAATGACCTACCCCATTTATTTAACAACCATCTGCATATGGTGTTGTTTGCTGACGATACTTCTTTAATATTTAGGATAAACAGACGTGCCACTTTTCTTGACGACGTAAATAACGCCCTACTGCAGGTCCACAATTGGCATTGGTCATTGATAAAATTGTGCCAACACCAGGGAAACGCAAACAATCAACTGCGCACATTTTTAACAGTCAAAAATCCATGTTCATGGCACCATGTCAACCAATGCAAATATTGAATATTATAAAAAGTTTAAAAAACACCACTAACGTAGGGTATGACGAAATTTCAACAAAGATCATAAAACATGTTGCTGATCTAATTTCTGTCCATATAAGGCATATACTTAATTTATGTATCAGTCACGGTGTTTTTCCTGACCGACTCTCTATTGAAGTTTTTATTAAAGAAGAATAGAAAGGTCTCTATTGTAAAACCCGTTTTCAAAAAAGGGGATAAACAGCAAATGGAAAACTATGGACCTATTGCACTTTTGTCAATATTCTCAAAAATATATGAGAGATACATTTATAATGAGCTTTATACATATTTAGAAAAACAAATGATTCTCTGCAACGAGCAAAAAGGGTTCCGGAAAAATAAGACGATACATATGGCAATCTATGACTTCTTGAATACAATTATGACTAATATTGATAAAAAGACACCTGTTTGTGCTATGTACTGTGACATGACACAAGCTTTTTACTAAGTTGACCACAACATCTTAAGAAACAAACTGTACTCCTATGGTATAAGAGGTAATATTCTGGATTTATTAATGACTTAAGTATCTCTCAAATAGAAAGCAAAAAACTGCTATAACAGACTTAAATTAAAGACGAAAGAAGAAGTCACATACCTATCCAGAGAACGTGCTGTATACTTTGGCGTACCACAGGGCAGTGTTCTGGGTCCTTTACTTTTCCTAATCTACATTAATGACCTGCCCAAAGCCATAAATTACCCTTTAACACTATTTGCTGATGATAGCACGGTAACAGTAGCTAGTAATAAACCTGACCAATACCAAGCTGATATGAATGAAGTATTAATCGCAATAATCGCTTGGCTTAACAATAATTATGCATTTTGGTCATAGAAAACCTAACACAAAAATGAATGTGAAATTTCAAAACAACGTAATTAATAACGTAGACAGTACGAAATTCCTAGGACTTATAATAGATAGACAACTTATCTGGAAGAATCATATCGAAACATTATGTAAGAAAATAAGTTGCTCATCCTATGCCCTATATAAACTTGCTCCAACTGTTAACACGGATGCACTACTTACAGCCTATCATGGTCTTGTTGCATCTGTGTTAAGATACGGCATTATATTTTGGGGTAACTCAACAAATAGGGAAGCCGCGTTTAAAGCGCAAAAGCGCTGCATAAGATCTATGTTTGGGCTTCAGGTGACGGACAGTTGTGTACCATATTTCAAAAAGCACAAAATTCTGACACTACCAGCTTTGTATATACACACATCAACACGGTCTAGGGATATTTTTAAAAAAGCGAATTACTATCAATGTGTTAATTATTTATATGACATGTTTTATATTTAAAAGATACGTTATTTAATATTCTACCATTTTTTAATAATGGTTAAGGTATAGATTAAAATTTCAGGATTTTATGGAAAAAAATGAAGCATAGACGGAAACCGTATATGAATGAACTTTTAATTTGTGAGTAAAAACTGAAAAAAATAGAAAAATCATTTAATTTGTGTTTATAAACTTGAAGTTAGTAGTCTGAGAAAGCGCCCATGATGTTCATAACACATCGGCAACGATTCGGCATGCTCAGAACAAGGTTGTCAATGTCTTGCTGCGGAATATTGTCCCATGTCCTTCTGAGGTGCGCAAAAAGTTGATCTTCTGTAGCCAGATTTTCAGGAACTTCCTTCAGAGCTCTTCTTTGCAGCATATCCCACACATGCTCAATGGGATTTAGATCTGGCGATTGAGCAGGCCAGTCTAAGGCCCTAACATTATGTGTATGTAACCAAGCTGCTACCGTTCTCGCCGTGTGTGCCCGGGCATTGTCGTGCATGAGCAGGAAATCTTGCCCCATTTGTGTTCTGTGGGGCAAGATTACGGGCCCCAGCACCTGTTGGACGTATCGTTCTGCCGTCATATTGCCCCGCACCCAAACGAGATCCGTCCGTCCTCCAAGACGAATTCCTGCCCAAACCATAATTGTTCCTCCTTGGTATGGGTGAACTTCCTGAGGGTTCTGGAGACGGCTCCATCGTCCAGGAACTCGCCAAACACGCGTCCTTCGTGAATCTGGATGGAAGCCGAACCTGGATTCATCCGTGAACAGCACATTGGACCATTGGTCACGGCCCCAGTCCACGTGGTTCCGAACCCATTCTAATCGTCGTCCACGATTGCCTCTCCGTAAAGGTGGGACCCGGAGTGGTCTACGAGAGCGTAGATTGCTTTCATGCAGTCGCCTTCTTACAGTTTGGTCACTCACAAGCAATTGGTGTTCCACTCGCAGCCTTTGGACCAATTGAGTCGCCGTTGCATTTGGTTGTGCTCGCGCAGTAATTTGCAAAAATCGGTCTTGTCTGGGGGTAGTGATGCGACTTGGCCCCCGGTGCCTCTCCGCTACTTCACCTGTGGCACGATAGCGTGTCCACAATCTTGAAATTACATTTTGATGGGTCCCTATGGCCTCAGCAACATTACGCTGAAGAGATCCAGCTTCCAGCATTCCCACAGCTCGTAACATCTCCGCCCTCGTCAAATGTCGGCGTTGCATGGCTACAATACCTCAATTTTAACTTTATCTTTCGTTTAAAAATGAAAAAAAACTGTAACTAAACGTAATTCGTATTGTTTTCTAAATTTCGCACAAATGAAAATTCCCTCTCCTATACATCAAGACATTTTTATGCCACCGAAACAAAAGAATTTTCAAAAATTTGAATTCGGAATTAGTCTGAGATAAATTACAAACAAGTCGGTGTATAAAAGATTCCAATGCGGCCAGTACTTTTCGAGTTATTTAATTGAGTATGAAATATCCCTAGACCGTGTTGATGTGTGTATATGAAACTGCCTTATTTGTGAGATACAATCCAAATTTGTTTTCCTATTTATCTGATACTGTACAACGTAACAGGCGAAATGATATGCTACGCGGACGCAGAGACAAGACAGCTCTTAAGCGGAAAAGCATATTCTGCAGAGCCCCACAAATTTATAATAAAATTAATAAATCCATTAGAGAGTTAGATTTGGCTAGATTTAAGAAGCAATTTAAAGATTTTTTATGTAATAAATGTTATTATAATTTGAATGACTACTTAAATGACACTGACATATTAGTTTAAATCAATTATTTTTTATATTTTTTTATTTGTAACTAACATTCCTTTTTGATTTTTAAATATTATTATTTATATAATTGATCACTAATGTAACCTAATGTTACGTCGTACCCGTACTTACCTACAGTTACGGTAGTAGGTACCTAATAGTAGGTAGGTAGGTAAAACTAGTCCCGAATGATGTAGGTACAAATTCGCAAACTACCTACAAAAGAACATCATTGTAATTTCGACCGTACGCCGAGGGCATAAAGTACCTACTCGAAGGACAATGACCCACTATGGAATTGTCTAGAAGATTCTAGGAAGTCGTAGATATTTCTCGAACGTACGATCGCCACATAAATAGTCGACGTGTTTGCGGAAGCAGTCAGTCTGAGTTTGGCTACACCACGAAGCGAATCGAAGTGAACTAAAAGTGCGATATCTAAGCGAATAGTGATCAGTAGTGTATTTGTGGTTGAGTTATAAGTGTTTTGTGATTATTAAAGTTATTTGTTGTTTCTTCGGTAGTAATTAATTTATCCCATACCCAGCTCGTAACAATTTGGTGTCAGAAGTGAGGGATAAATTATGCCAATTCTACCTAAGGACGACACGGACGGTATCCGTACCAGGAGTCAGCGACAGCAGGACATGGACCAAAGGCGGTTTGGAGATTCTCCGACACAGACACCGGGTGGTGTCCAGCCTACGTCAGTGCCAGTCGCTGGCCCATCCGGAGTTTCTCCAGCATCAGTGGCGCCAGACTTGTCAGCTTTAATGGCGCTGCTGCAGGAGCAAGCTCGCCGTCAAGAGGAGCAAGCTCGCCGTCAAGAGGACCAGGCTCACCAGTTACAGGAGCAGTTGCAACGAGATAAGGAGGAGCAGGCTCGCCGTCAAGAGGACCAGGCTCGCCAGTTACAGGAGCAGTTGCAACGAGATAAGGAGGAGCAGGCTCGCCGTCAAGAGGAGCAGGCTCGCCGTCAAGAGAAGCAGGCTCGCCGCCAAGAGAAACAGGCTCGCCGCCAAGAGAAACAGGCTCGCCGGTTGGAAGAGCAGTTGCAGCAAGAAAAAGAGGAGCAGGCCCGCCGCCAGGATGAACAGATGCTCCTCATAAAGGATCTTCATGCAACTTTTGGCAAAGATCTGAAAGTGATGAAGGATCAGGTTCACCAGCACGAGAACCGTATCTCAGAGGCCGAAGTTCAGATCGCTGGGGTGAAAAAGGCTTTGGGAGAACTGAAGACTGGAGACGTGACTGTGGCTTCAGTAGTTGCTGCACCTTCAGCGCGGGGCTTTAAGGTGCCTCCATTCGATGGAACATCTTCGTGGTCGGCTTATAAAATTCAATTTGAGGCCGTTATGAAGGCGAATGGATGGACAAAACCGCAAGCCATGACCGCGCTCACCTTGGGCCTTCGAAACCAGGCCTTAAACATTCTTGAGGCGCTCGGCAGGGATGTAACCTACGAGCAGCTGCTGGAGGCGTTAGAGTCCAGATACGGCGATGCGCACCTGGAACACGTATTTCGTGCTAAGTTGAAGGATCGTGTTCAACGTAGTACCGAGAACCTGCAGCAGTGGGCCCTGGAAGTTGGAAAGCTGGTTCGAAAAGCATACCAGTCTGCCCCTGCACTTATCGATGGTACAAGCATTCGTTGATGGAATACGTGACTTGGAAGTTAGAGCCGCTGTGCGACTTGGGCATCATGAGACACTGAAAGAGGCGTTGGCCCATGCCTTGGAAGTAGAGGCAGCGAGGCAAGACAATCAAACACACCACGTCAGGGAGGTTGTGGCATCACTTGTACGCGACCGTGCGCAAAGGTACAGCCCTAGGTGCTACACTGGTAGAGAAAGGGATCATCTTCGGTCAAGCTCTCCAAAGCAAGTTGTGGCATCACCTATACGCCAGCGTTTGCAAGGGTACAGCCCTAAGTGTTACAATTGTGGAGAAAGGGGTCACCTCCGGTCAAACTGTAACAAACGAAGCACACCGAGAGAAAACCAATCCCTGCAGAGAAAAGCGGCTGGAACGACTGCCAAGCAACAATGGAGAAACCACAGCAAAACAGATGAACTGTCAAGAAGACCTTTGCCCGAAGATTGGAAGCACAGTTCCAGACAGGAATCTAAGGAAGTGGTGCCCGTGAGGATGCTAAGAACGGATCTCAGCGACGAATGGAAGGTAACCATACAACAGGCTCAGCAAAATGACTCGGACCTCAAACCGATCTTCGAGTGGATCAAAGCTGGTGCTCCTAAACCTAAGTGGAGTGATGTGGCTGCGATGAGTTCCATCACGAAGAGTTATTGGGCACAATGGAACAGCTTGGTGATCCAGGATGGAGTCTTGTGCCGTAAATGGGAAAACGCTCGAGGGGACAGCTGTCATCTACAAATGGTTGTCCCTACAGCTAAGGTACCGGATGTTTTACGGCTCTACCATGATGGATGTTCAGGACATATGGGGGTAAAAAGGACTCTACTAAAAATTCGAGAACGATTTTACTGGATCCACTGTCGAGATGATGTGGAGGACTGGTGTCGCAAATGTACCAGTTGTGCGGCCGTGAAAGGACCCCACACACGCAGTAGAGGTGCATTAAAAGTGTACAACGTTGGAGCCCCTTGGGAACGGATAGCACTAGACGTTGCGGGACCATTTCCAGAAAGTGAGAGCGGAAACAAGTACTTCCTGGTGGTCATGGATTACTTCACAAAGTGGCCAGAAGTCTTCGCTATTCCTAACCAAGAAGCTACAACTGTCGCAGATAAATTAGTTCGGGAAGTCTTCTGTCGTTTTGGAGTACCCTTAGAAATACACAGCGATCAAGGAAGGAACTTTGAATCGCAAGTATTTCAGGAGACTTGTCGATTAATGGGTACCCACAAAACCAGAACCACCTCTTACCACCCACAATCTGATGGAATGGTAGAACGATTCAACCAAACGTTGGAAAGATATCTGGCAAAAGTCGTGGAAAGCAGACAAAGGGATTGGGACAAGCATATACAGCCATTTCTTCTGTCCTACCGTAGTGCCGTCCACGAAAGTACGACTGTGACGCCAGCCTTCGCGAACTTTGGAAGGGAATTACGGTTGCCTGCTGATTTAATCACTGGAACTCCCCCTGATGCTCCACGTAGTGTAACAGATTATGCGATTGACTTGCGTAACAAGTTGAATGATGTTTATGAGCATATCAGACAATCCGGCCAACAGATGTCTGAGAAGATTAAGACCCGTTATGACCGGAAGGCAAATAGTAGGGGTTTCGACGAAAGTTCACTGGTGTGGTTGCATAACCCAGTACGGAGTAAGGGGAAGTCTCCGAAATTGCAAGCAAAATGGGATGGACCATACCGAGTTGTGACTAGGATCAACGATGTCACCTACCGAATACAGAAGGGTCCACGAGGTGCGCCTAAGATTGTCCATGTAGACAGATTGGCGCGATACTACGGGGCTAATGATGCTCGGGACGAGCATGTCTAAGGAGGGGCAGTGTTACGTCGTACCCGTACTTACCTACAGTTACGGTAGTAGGTACCTAATAGTAGGTAGGTAGGTAAAACTAGTCCCGAATGATTTAGGTACAAATTCGCAAACTACCTACAAAAGAACATCATTGTAATTTCGACCGTACGCCGAGGGCATAAAGTACCTACTCGAAGGACAATGACCCACTATGGAATTGTCTAGAAGATTCTAGGAAGTCGTAGATATTTCTCGAACGTTCGATCGCCACATAAATAGTCGACGTGTTTGCGGAAGCAGTCAGTCTGAGTTTGGCTACACCACGAAGCGAATCGAAGTGAACTAAAAGTGCGATATCTAAGCGAATAGTGATCAGTAGTGTATTTGTGGTTGAGTTATAAGTGTTTTGTGATTATTAAAGTTATTTGTTGTTTCTTCGGTAGTAATTAATTTATCCCATACCCAGCTCGTAACATTAATAACATTTGTACGCCCATGTGGTAGAATGTGATGACACAATATATATAAACTCAAGACCATGTAATATACATACCGACCATGTTCTGACAAATAAATGATTTGATTTGATTTGATTTACCGCCAATAATTTAGTACTAAATAGAAAAAAACTAAGTGCATTAGATTTGCTCTACCAAATGTCAAAAGTAGCGATTGTGACATAATATTGAATCAAGAGAAACTAGAATTTGTCGATAAAACGGTTTTCTTGGGAATCACGCTCGACTCAAGGTTACAATGGGGTCCTCATTTAACATCTCTTGCAGGACGGCTGAGCTCAGCAGCATATGCTGTTAGAAAAATTCGTCAATTTACTGATTTTGATACCGCGAGGCTAGTCTATTTTAGTTATTTTCATAGTATTATGTCATACGGTATTTTACTATGGGGACGGGTTGCAGACATCGAGTCTATATTTTTTATGCAGAAAAGGGCCATCCGAGCCATTTATGAATTACGTAGACGCGATTCTCTAAGACTGTTTAAGGAAATTAATATCGTGACAGTACCTTGTCAATACATCTATGAAACCATCATGTACGTTAGGAAAAATCGGCATTTATTCAGTAGAAGAGGTGACAGACACCACTATACAAATACAAATACAAAAATACAAAAATCTTTATTTCATTATTACACGTTATGCATACAAATACAGTTGGTGGCGTCCCCTTTTAAGCATATAGATGCCTGTGCCAGGAGGCGCCGCTCCTTAATATCTTACCGTCAGTGTAACATGTTATTTAAAAAAAAAGTTTAAAAGTTTATGAATTTATTATTTTATTTAGTCTGTTGGTGTGTGTGTATAATTAAGTGCGTGCGAGCGTGTTTATGTGTGTGCGTGTGTGTGTGTCTGTGTGTGTGTGTGTGGTTGTATTGTACGGAAAGGGGTTTACCTTATATTTAATAGAATATTGTTAATCCACTTAATCAGCAACGATTTGCATTCTTTATATGGTTTAGTATGTATATCTATTTCTTTATTTATTTTATTATATAAGAAAGACGAGCGTTTGTCGTACTGAATATTTGCAAATTCTGTTCTTACAAAAGGGGTGGAAGCGATGTTATGTTTCCTTCTTCTAGCTAATACATTAGGATCTAAAGGTAGGGTTTTATATTTTTTTAATACTATGTGAATAATATATAATATTCTAACTGATAATAGTTTAGTTGTTTGGTATAGCTCATAGGTGTGAAATTTTCTTTTTTTGAAGTACATTACTTTTATTAATGTCCGTTGCGCTCTTTCAACTTCAAGGAAACGTGTTTTACGCTATAACACTAGAAATAGGGACCAACTAGTTCAGAGTTTGAGTTTGATTCCCATGTTGATGTATTGCGGAAGCTGCAGAAGATTGTAAAAATATATTTGCATTGTGTAGATTCCAGTTCTTAGTATTATATAATTGCATAGCACATGTGTCCGTACTTTGTATTGTTCAGCCACCATTTACATTTAGTTATCTTTCATTGACTTGAATATGCCTTGGTGGCTGAGAGAATGTCATGCTCACTCAAATGTCTCGCTCGAGCATCTATATATACGGGAAAGTCTCGCTGATGGTGGCGGGTATGTCGGGTCATTTAGTTCCCTTCAATATGGTTGAGTTGTGTGGCTGACACTGGCAGAGCCACCATCAGGGATTTTAATTTTGATAACACAAAAATTTAGTCGCTAATTAGTCGAAATTAGTCGCCAAATATCAGATTTGGTCGGTCACTGGTTCAAAAGATATAAGGGTTTATAGGTGGCCCTTCTGGAGAGAGCCTACCCCAGCAGAGCCACATTAATATCTCAAAAACTAGGGCACCAAGCGAAGATCTGTTTTCTCCCATATTTACTAGCTAATTTCTCGAAATTAGTCGCCAAATATCAGAATTGGTCGGTCACTGGTTCAAAAGATATAAGGGTTTATAGGTGGCCCTGCTGGAGAAAGCTTACCCCAGCAGGGTCACATTTATACCTCAAAAACTAGGGCACCTAGCGAAGATCTGTTTTCTCCCATATTTACTCGCTAATTAGTCGAAATTAGTCGCCAAATATCAGAATTGGTCGGTCACTGGTTTAAAAGATATAAGGGTTTATAGGTGGCCCTGCTGGAGAGAGCTTACCCCAGCTGGGCCACATTTATATCTCAAAAACTAGGGCACCTAGCGAAGATCTGTTTTCTCCCATATTTACTCGCTAATTAGTCGAAATTAGTCGCCAAGTTACAGATTCAGTCGGTGTGTCATTAAAAAGATATTAAAGAATTCAATTTCCCCATACAGTGGTACAACCAAGTACAAAATACTTAAAGTAGTTTTTAGACAGGTGTATCTACGACGTCTGGAGGAATTCTATAACTTCAACCCACCAAAGGAAAGCAGTATTCACTACCTAAAAACAAGATCTACAATAAATATAATGTAATTATTTAGGTATCGAACAAAATGTGTGCATTTAGTCGCTGGCAGATAGATCGCTGCGCTCCGTTACATTTACACGGTAAGTAAGAAAGAGATAGATGCGCGTGTACAGACGAGCTACATTAAGGATTTTTTCTTTAGTCATCCACCGGGAGTACAGCGAGAAGGTTTGTTTGTGTAAAATATTAAAAGAACAATTACGAATACGGGCTTTTAAATGCATTGGAAAAACTAACTTCATGTAGATAATTTTGCGGATATAAAACAACGTAGGTAATTGGACTTTAATTTTTTTATTGAGAAACTAACTGACCCACGCAACTTCGTTTGCGTCACTTATGAGTGAAAAAGCCTGGGACTGTAGCTTTGTTTTTTATTTGTAATTTTGACATTCAAAAGTGCCGTAATGGTCTAATTGAAATAAATGCTTTGTTTTTTTTTTTTTTAGTTTTTGAGACGTGTGCGCCGCGTCACGCCGATGACGCCGCCGCACAGTGGATCGTCCCCATACAAGAGGTCGGACATAGAATGAAAAATTAAAAAAGTATTTAATTTAAAAAAAAAAAAATACAGTTGCATTCCTCTAGTGAAGAACAACAAAAAATGTTACTACGCTTTTTTTATTTGACCAGCACTTTAGGAGCTATTCGATGAAAACTGTTATTTTTGTATGGAAACGAACACAAAAATGTCTGTATCTCATGATTCCCTCCTTGTTTCGATTTGCGGTTTTCACTACTGTCTTTTACCTATTTTATGCCACGTTTTCTTCAAGGACACATGGTGCCCGCAGAGCGCCCCTTTCGAGATATTTTGCCTATAGTAACTATCTTTGTTATTGTATTACTGATGGAATGGAGGTACATTAAGTATACTTATTACTGAGAATTAGTCATCACTAAGTAGTTCCTTAAATAACAGGTGCATTTGTGAGTACTTTAATGACTTATTAACGCTTTTGTTGCAATATAACAAAAGCGTTAATGAGTCATTAAGTAACGACTACCAGTGCTTAATCTAATTATTTATTATAATAATTACTAAGAATTACACATAAGAAGTTAAATGAAGAAAAGGTGCATTAGTGAGTTCTATATGTATAGTGAAAAAAAAAATATCGGTAATGAGTTGTGACATCGCATTAACAATAACAAATCAAAAAGAAAAGAAATGTTTTATGATGTTGATGAATAAGAAAATACGTATTTATAATTTTTTTTATTTATATAATATAACACTGTAAAATATATTTAAATCTTTAAATAAATTACACTTAAACATATATATATAATAGTGTTACGTCGTACCCGTACTTACCTACAGTTACGGTAGTAGGTACCTAATAGTAGGTAGGTAGGTAATAGTAGGTAGGTAGGTAATAGTAGGTAGGTAGGTAAAACGAGTCCCGAATGATGTAGGTACAAATTCGCAAACTACCTACAAAAGAACATCATTGTAATTTCGACCGTACGCCGAGGGCATAAAGTACCTACTTCTTTCCTCTGTACAAGTTGTGGAATTGTCTAGAAGATTCTAGGAAGTCGTGGATATTTCTCGAACGTTCGATCGCCATATAAATAGACGACGTGTTTGCGGGGGCAGGCAGTCTTATTTTGGCTACAGTACGAAGCGAATCGAAGTGAACTAGTAAGTGCGATATCTAAGTGAATAGTGATCAGTAGTGTACTTGTGATTAAGTTTTAAGTGTTTTGTGATTATTAAAGTTATTTATTGTTTCTTCGGTAGTAATTAATTTATCCCATACCCAGCTCGTAACAATAGTTTATAAATAAAAAATAAAACAATTACTAAAAACTAAATTGTAAATATTGATTATAATAAAAAATAAATAAACTAATACTACCTTAAAGTTACTAACAATTATATTACTATAAGACTTAAACTATATTTTCTTCGTCTTCATCAATAACGACATCATGATCATTATTGTCGTCATCTTCTTCAATGTCACTACATTCCGAAACTGCTCCAACTATTGTATCTGTTGAAATGTCAATAAGCTCCAATTCACTCTGGTCATGTATGAGCAAATCGTCCAGTTCTCTAAATGAAGATTTTTTAACTCTATTGGGCATCCTCGGTCGTAGGCTCGTTAGAAGAGGATCGGAAGATAAAAGAAGATTATGAAGAATGTCTTCATTAGTGGCGATGCTACTGTGCTTTCGCGTATGACTTTCTCTAAATTTACGAAAATCCTTGTTTCTTGCTTCAGATGCTTCCTCAGACAAAAAACCTATAGGCACTACTGATAGGTGTTCCACTATCTGCGATCCATGAATCAGCAATTTATGCAAACTTGATGGCATGTTATACCATGGATATAACTGTACGAAGAAATTTGCTGTTTCATCACAATATAACTTGAATTTTTGGATTTCAATTTTTTCGCCTGAGGAAATGCATTGCAAAATTACAGCGAGTCTTCTAATTAAATTGACGTCTAATTTTGTAATTTCCGCAGTCGTTTCAGGGTTTGCAAAAAACCTTCTAGCAGTATTTCCAGTGTTTGTATTGCCACTACCCTGCTTTACAACATCCAGAAGTAAGCCTGTGTTTCTTCGGAAAGCAGCTTGAATAGCTTCTTTCTTATCTTTAACAATTCTTTTATTATCGTCACCTTTTGCTTGCCATGATTTTATGTCCATTCTGTAGGCAATGTGAAATAAACACTCCATAGACCGAATCCAAGCATGCAACGAACTAAATCCATGCTTGTATAAATCTTCGTTCACAGGTTTAGCTCTCACTTCTTCCAAATTATTCATCTCACTTGGGCGAGCTTTGCACAAATCACATACTGCTGCCGATGTTCCCGATATGATTGAATGTACCTTACCATCAATCATGGTTAACCACAGATTGTGCGTAACAGTAGCATTGCCGCAAGCAGTTGGGTTCAGTTCACGAATCTCGGTCTCAAATATATCCATTTCAGCCTTTACATTTGCTTCCGTTTCTTTCATAAACGTAAATGAAATCGGACGACAATATGTGGTTGACGATGGCCGATCATTCTGCCACATTGTGTTTCCACTAGAAGTCACTAACTTAAGAGGTACAAGACTTGCCATAAATACACTGGATAAATCTTGTTCACTTGTTGTTGTTCTTTGATGATAAATGCTTTGACTTGAAGCTCCATCAAAACCCCATTTACTGTGAAGCACAAGTTGTTCACCAGCATCAAAATTCGGTTCAAGTGAATCGATCAGCCTCCTAACTGTGAGATCAAGGAGGGCTTGGAGTCGTATCTTTGCGGAAGTATCAGTCACAGTTACGTCTTCTTTTGCCGGGTAACAGTCACTTAAGTTTTTCTTTCACTAACATGTAATAGCTTGGGTATTTCGCATGACCTTCTTTATAACTAAAGTCCCTAAGTGTGATGTAACGCCACTTGGATAACTGCATGTGAACGTAAAGAGCAAGTGCTTTGTGAGTAGGAACTTCACGAAGCAAAGTATTCTGTTTAGTTTCCAGGACATTCAGAACGGTTGAGACATGTTCAGGATTTCCCAGCAAATGCTTCATGATTCTGGCCACATCATTTTTTCCGGCAGACTTAAGTGCACTTTCAACAGTATGTAAAAGCTCATCTGGACGACTGCAACTAGCCATATTTTCATCAACACGTCTTCTTTTCTGTCTACTGGATAAATTTTCAAAGCGTTTTCGAGGAGATTTAAATGTTGAAGTTGATGCATCTGATTTTGATGGACTGATTACCTCTTCTGTCTCATCTTTAGCTTCTTCAGTGTGAACAATATTTTCCTTAAAGCAATTTGGCCAAATGATATCGGAACTTAACCACTCTCTGTTCTTGTCCATGAACTTGTCCACTGTCCTTCTTGATTGCACCCATTTGGAGTAAACCCGATAGCAAAATCGTCGACACCAGTTCTTTAGATCCGACACATCATTTTCACTTAACTGGACGTTACTATTCGACTTCAATGTATTACATAAATTTTCATAGTCACGAAGATCTTTATGATTACGAAGAGCAACATAAAGATCAAGATAAGTAGAAAACCCACGGAAAGCCATAATGACAACACTTGGTAGAGGTTGAAATTACAACTGAATAATATTTGCAAAACACACTAAAATATATAGGGCAGCAAGTTGCAACTAGTAATGAATTTGATAAGCTAATGATGACATATGAGCCAATCACAATGCAGAGCTTAAGGGCTGTTAACATGGTAATTACAATAACTAATTAGATTAAGCAAGTACTGGTAGTCGTTACTTAATGACTCATTAACGCTTTTGTTATATTGCAACAAAAGCGTTAATAAGTCATTAAAGTACTCACAAATGCACCTGTTATTTAAGGAACTACTTAGTGATGACTAATTCTCAGTAATAAGTATACTTAATGTACCTCCATTCCATCAGTAATACAATAACAAAGATAGTTACTATAGGCAAAATATCTCGAAAGGGGCGCTCTGCGGGCACCATTTGTCCTTAAAGAAAACGTGGCATAAAATAGGTAAAAGACAGTAGTGAAAACCGCAAATCGAAACAAGGAGGGAATCATGAGATACAGACATTTTTGTGTTCGTTTCCATACAAAAATAACAGTTTTCATCGAATAGCTCCTAAAGTGCTGGTCAAATAAAAAAAGCGTAGTAACATTTTTTGTTGTTCTTCAATAGAGGAATGCAACTGTATATTGTTTTTTTTAAATTCAATACTTTTTTAATTTTTCATTCTATGTCCGACCTCTTGTATGGGGACGATCCACTGTGCGCCGCAGACTACTTCGGCGCGCCGCTTATGGAACGGCATGTACTGGTTTTTTTTGTGCTGATACGTTATATTTTGTACAAAAGGAGTCTATTCATATTATATGTCATTACTTTCTACTATATGATCCGTAATAGCGAAGCTATCGAATGGTGTAAACAGTATGTTTTTTTTTTCGAAAATCAACGGGTTCGATTCCTGGCTAGGAAAATATTGATTGACTGACTTTTGTTTGTTTCATTGACTTTTAAGCCATCGACTTCCGAAAGTAAAGTTATTTTCCACTTTTTTGTGTTTTTGGAAGTTGCTAGATTTTTATTTATTTTATGTACCTACTTAACCTTTTTAAATGCAGTTTTTAACCATTCGATTTACGGTCGGATCAAAACTTATTTATTAGGAATTCCTGTGCTGTACATCTGTCTTACCAACATGCTCTATACAGGGTGTTTTTTTTTCTCTATACCGGTTATTAATTTATTTGCAAAAGTGTTGTTAAAATAAGACACGGATTTCTAAAATTAATACTTAATATCGTAAAATTTTATTCAACATTAATACATTTTAACATACATTTGACAATCATTTAAAAATATTTAATAAAGTAAATAAAAATAAAATAAATTTATGAAATATACAAATAACCACAGCCTATTGGATCGCAGACCAGTTTGAGTTTGGTTTGTTATGTAACAAAAATAAAATTAAACTATAGATGTTTATGCAGCTACATAAACAATGCTTTCTATCGAAACATTGAAGAAATCAACCTTGAACTCCATATTTACAAATTTAGAGACAACTATGACCACGCTGTTATTAAAAGTGACACTTCTGTAAAAGATTCATCGTAAAGCATCGTTTTTTATGATACTTATTGAATAATAATCCTTATGGTCATATTGTTATAAAGAAAATCAGTTTTGCTTTAATATTATTGCAGTTTAGGCCATAAAATAATTATAAATAAGTTTATTAAAAGCCATTTTGAAGAATGAGACACGTGTCGAGTAGCGTGGAGCGCCAATTTTTTTTTTAGATTTTCGAATGTGAATAGTTCCGGAAAGTTGTATTAAGTTTTAAGAAACACAAAAAAAATAAAAGTATTCGTAACTATTTTAGCCCCCTATCACCGTTCTTCAACAACTTTCTTCCGCTCCACCCTAGGTATCTATAGATAGGCTTCGCTAAAACAATGGGGTGGCTAAGGCAAAGTAAATCTCAGGTGGCGCCATCATAGTTGGTCTTAATCTGACCAATGAGGATAAGCTATTTTGAAATATAAAATGACAATGGTGTCGATTCTGTTGTGCACAAAGTAAACTTAATTTAGACTATTGCTATATTTTCCTCTATAATAAAACGAGAAAGAGACGGACGTAATTTAGAGCTGTCAAATTTAGTTGGAACTAATATTTCTATACAAATGAAGGGTGCACGTAAAAACATGTCGACTAAAAACACGGTGAAGCGCAAGGCATAAACTAGTTTGACATCTCTAACTTAGTTCATAGCTATAGCCGTCCTTTTCTCGTACTGCCTTTTAGTAAAAGATATCAATAGCCTAAATTAAGTTTAGTTTGTGCACAACAGAATCGACACCATTACCACATTTTCAACTATTGACGATGTTTGGGTACCAACTATGCTTACGCCATTAGTTCCACAGTTAGCCTCCCCATTGACTCGACTCGGAAAGTTTTATTTTAGTTGAACAATTCGTAGCCATGATGGTTAAGTTATCCTATATACCTAAGCGACTGTGTTAAAAAGAACCAACATTTCCTGATCGTTCGGTCAATGAATATAAACAGAAAATTAACAAAAACGTATTTACAAATTAGTCAAACAGCAAACCTATTGTATCGACATTATAAAATTTTACATACAATCACGAAATATTTAATTCAGAGTACATATACCTACATAATAACTACAACACTGTATAAGCAGCATCATATTTGGAGCTTCCGAATGCTTAAATTTAATTGATATAACATTAATTTAAGATAAGAAAAGCTTAATCCGATTTATTAACTTTTTTGAGGTATTTTTTTATTATTATTTGGAGAGACTTAAAAACCCTACGTTTTTATGACAGAAAGTTTGTTGAAAAATGTAATGGAAGTTTCCTAAAATAATTTCGCCAAAGCCATGAACAACCAACGTTTCTTTGTTACTAAAAATATAATATAATTAAAATACATAGTATCTTTACAGAGAATGCATTTTTGAAATATCAATATTTGGAATTACGAATTGAAATTTTAAATCAAGAAACGGAAGCGAAGCTAGCTACCATGGCACCAAACATGTAGCGGTGCATGTTCTTGATCTTCATCATCTCATTCTCTTTCTGCTGTTTTGCAAAATTATTTGTTACAGATCAGTACCGATACCTATCCTTTCTTTTTATTCCTTTGAGTACAAGATAGCATTTTTATGTTGTCATTGTTCATGTGCGAAAAATTGATCGGGCATGTCGACCTGTATAGATCTCTGAAATCTCTTGAAACTACAAACATTGGACTAAAGCTGAGTCTGCTGCACCCATTTTCTTACTTATCATGTTATCCGTTCGTCGCGGCAAACATTTTATGTTAGGCACGCCCGTTTTATGGCAAACTATTTTTTGTATTAGTAAAATACGAAAAGATGGCGCTGCGGAGACGGCTTTAGGGCCGGACTCTACCAAAGCGGAGACGAGGTGATAGGAGAGATGGGTTGTAAACCACTAATGGAATTTCGTTGTTTACACTTCTCGTCTACGCTTAGCTTTAGTGGAAACGGTTCAGCAGAGAGGAGAGGAGATGTCACATATTTGTTAAGGCCAGCCTTATTCGCACTCTACGGCCAAACAGGCAGCAGCGCACAGCGGAGACGAGAAGAGACGTGAACGGCGTGCGGCGGACACATCTTGGTCATCTACGCTTTGCACATCTCACAGGTTCGGTGGATACACCCTAACTCTTAAACATCTCCATTCCTCTCTGGTTTCCACATCTCCGCTTTAGTGGAATCGGAACCAATTATGGAGATGCTTAGCACAATCTGAGCCAATGTTACATCCATACTTAATTGAACATGGCGACCTAAGCTCTGGTATTTCAAGATCTACCTTATATAATAAAATTAAAATGAACGAATAAATTCGAATATTGGTAATAGATTGATATGAAGATAATTTTATTTCATTTAATTTTAATTTAAAAGTAGTTTCTTTGATAAATATTTTTATTTTATTTCGTTTCATAAAATATGTAATATATTATATTGCAGATCGTTCCTAAACAATATTAGATTATATTAATCAATAAATATTTTGTACAGCTTAATGAAAACGTATTTTCATAGTTGTATGTAATCAAATTAAGATATGAATATGATTAATCAATCAGTCAGTCATGGATAAAATATGTTTTACAAAATCAACTTCAGATTGTTTGTAATTTTAATAATTATCAGTGAAAATCGTTGATAACTTTTGAGTAAAATTGACAGCAAAAACGCTTCTTGTGGGTTCCAACATCACAATGTAAATACTTGAAAAAATACTTGGGCAGTCTTCATTTGTACAGTAATTGTCAATGATCTAAATATCTTTAGGTATGTACAATATTATCAGCTATAGGCGTTTGTCACGTGGCCTGTCGTCTCTTCTACTTTATACGCTATTTCAGTTGTGATTTAGTTCATTTTCAATGAATCAATGAAAACTGCTCCAGAATCTTGGTATTACACTCTAGGTGCACTAATTCAGAATTAAACATCAGTGAGTGCCACGTCATTTCATTGATGAAATGAGGTTCACTGACTACACTGTAGATTCAAGACGCGTTTTCGATAATGTAGAAAATACTTTTTAAAATGCTCCCATGAAGAAAGCCCTATGCTCAACATTGTTATATTTTTGGAAAAACTACAGACAGTCATAACTTTTAGGTAAGTAAATATAAACTTTTCATCCAACACTGTAATTATTTAAACTTCTAGGTATGTCAATAGGTAAAAAATATACAATAGCTAAGCCATGCTTAACTATCTATTTAAATACATCAACGAATTTATGTTGTGCCGTCATATTTACTCACTACTTTTAAATCCTATTGTATTATGTAATGATTGTTATACGGATACTTCGCCAATATTTAAAATTATTTTATATCCGAAGTGATAAAATATTGTATTTATAATTATCCTAGATCTTTATGAATAATGGAGAAGAAATATTGTATAAAACTATATTTATGTTATACACATATAAATCACTACTTTCCCATAGTTCATGAATAATGTGAGTACAATTGGTACTTACACAAAGAAATGCTTAGGAAATATTATACAGTATCAATGTTTTGCTTGACAGAACATATTTGCAACTTGAAAGTTCATAATATTAATAAGGAATGTAAAACAGCATAAATTTCGAGTTTATCTACTTGTTTTGTCCCTGAAAAATATTCACCAATATACAATGAGCTATTACTACTACGTATGGAGAAGACAGTGCAAACCAAATCTGTGCAACAAGCGCGGCAGTGCGAGGCGCGGCTAACCCGGTGTATATAGATGCTCTGTGGCGAGAAAGCGACTGAGTGAACTGCGGCCGGCCGACCGCAGTTGAACGGAGCACAAATTTTGTTCGCGCTGTCTTCTCTATACGTAGTAGTAATAGCTCAATGCCAATATATATACTAATGCCTGACTAGATTTACTTTAAAAGTTGACACTATAATTATTTTGTGATCAAGATACCTGTCATTTTCGTCAATGGTACACATGTGATTTATTTGTGTATTTATTCATTAAGTAAGCGCTAATAGCATTTAAAATACAAACACTTATGATGCTGTCAGTGCTTACTACTACCATAATGTAAGTTATCCCTTAAGAATAGAATGTTATACACTTTTAAAATATACATGACACTGACACCTAACTTATGGCATAGGTAATAATATTATACGAGGATTACATCAATATTCCCCCTAGTTGCCTTGTAAAGCTTCTAGTGACTAAATCTACTCTTGTTACCATACAAAAATAAAATTGTCTTAGACAATCAAGCTTTTATATGATCACATAAACTCTCTTCTCTAAATAACTTTGGAGGTACATTGAACAGCCTTTCGTTTTTTACTCACATCTGAAGTGGTATTTATATATCATTTAACCCACCATTGTTTTGTCCTGATCTGACTTTATCCAAAACTTTATTGACGAATTCTGATGTTTTGCCCGCGATTTTTATCTCTGTAACAAAAAAATATTCTCATTTACTTAAATTATTATTATACATTATTACTTAGTAATGCAACTCTCCGCAATGGTAGGTACATTATCAACAGCAAAAACCAAATTATAGGGCTTTGAATTATTTGGCCTGCCTAACTTCCGCCATTTTATTTTAGTTTAAAAATAATATGACTGTATAACCAATAGCTGGCATAAAAATATGTTTTGTATGGGACAAAATCTTCTAACATTCGCATTCGCAGAGCATTGTGCGCGCCGGCCCTAAAGCGCCTCGGTTCGAGATATGAACCATCAAAATTCTACTCTTCGCTATCAGCAAAACTTTGGTAGTTTATATTCCAGAAATGTAACGTTTTAGAAGATTTTGTCAGATGCCTTAATATGTTTATTTTGATTCCAGCTATTAATTGATACAGATTTTATGCGTGGCCACTACTTATTTTGAAAATAAATTACAATGGCGGATGTTAGGCACGCTTCATAGAAAAAATCTTCCACCCCTGGTATCCCAAAGACACAAGGGGTATTTTAGAATCATAAAAGTTCAACTGTCTTACTAAAAAGAAATGAGACAGTGGCATTTTTAACCCAGCAATCGATCGCCCCAAATGGTGTCACCCAAATAACAATTACCTGTAGCTGTATTAACTATGTTCGTAATGTGCGAGTTCCAGTCGACATTGTTCTGTGAGTTAGTCACTCGGCTGCTCACTATTTGTTTCATTTGTGCTATCCCATTCATAAGGCGTCCTGAAGCGAGACAGAATTATGTATTATATGAATACTGCATAGAACACACAAATACTTGATGGTACTCATAACACAAGCAACATTTTTTTGCCATTTGGCTACGGAACCCTAATAAAAACTGAAAAGTGATAATCAACAAGTTTTTTTAATTTGTTAAATTGTTTACTAAATAGTAAGATATTAAGTGAGGACATTAATAATTTCATTTGTAAACTAAAAATGGCTTAGTTCACTCATCAGAACTGTTTGAAATTGATTTGTCAGTTAACTATGCATGCTTGAATGGATTGGCAAATATCAGGAAAATTAAAGCATTTTGTAAAAAATGAATATACTTACTATGTTCTTGCTCTAAGCCGTGTAGTTTTAATTTATTTGCCTCATGTTGAGCTTTTTTCTTCAGCCTACAAGCCCTTGATGCTAGTTTGTTTTTCTCTTTTCTTGTTTTAGGTCGTATATTGAATGGCAGTTCACTAACAGGTATCATGTCATTTATAACTTGGCCCAAATTATCTAGTTCTTTACCAATCAAATATAATTTCCTTGGATTTGGTGTTAAATCATTTCCATCTCCTTTCCTGGCTTTTCCACTGTTAATCATATTGAATAGTGAATAACTTAATAAGGTAAACAGATATAATCATATCTGTAAATAATTAAACAATTTGTTTTGGTCATTCTTACCTATGTTTAATACCCCTGACACTACAACTGGGACTGAAAACCGGATCTGTGACTGAATTAAGCACATGTGGGTCTTCTGATTTGTTTTTCAAGATAAGTCTTTGACCCTTTGGGCCTTTTGCTTGCACATTGTACTGCCAGAAAAATCTCTCTTTCTTAGAACTGTAACGAGGTTGTTTACCTTCTGTTTCATCATTTGATTCTGTAATTGCAAATATTTCACAATATTAAATATAAATACCTACTAGATATTATGCTCACAATAATACTTAAGTAATATTAATGTTCACAATTACCATCAGAAGAAAGGTCCTCATATCTGTCACTATCTTCATCTGTCTCAACATCGCGGTCCTCTTCATCTTGTGAGAAGTCACCAGTGCCAGGACTGAGAAGCCCTCCAGACAGAGATGATGCAGATCCTGCTTCAGCCAATGAGCTGGTAGACAACAGGTGTTTACGTGGCTCACGACGCTGCCAGATCTGGCAAAAATTATCAAAAATATTTTAAGACAGTTAGAAAGAATACTTAATATATCAAAATGTTCATAAGAACCCACCTGTTCCATGGTGAGATGTGTAGGTGCAGACGAGGAGAGTTGTGCTTGCTGAGGTTGTACACTTGTAGGGTATGGTGGCAGCACAGTGGATGCAGGGACAGACTGCCCAAGAGCTATTTCACCACTGTAGCCATCCATGCGAAGCAGCAGTTCTGGCAACTGGTTCATGGGCTGAGCAAAGCTGGATGATGCTGAACTGTGTTGACTTGCTGGGGAAAATGCAAGCTGAGCACGGCTATAAGGACTGCAAGGACTCTCTGAAGCCATTATGTTGTGTGACTGTAAAGTATTTGAGACACGGCGTGAGCCACTCATTACTCCTCCAATTTGCACACAATAACCACTCTCTTCAGGCAAAAGGAGATCGTCAAAGTTCAAATCATCCAATAATGTGTCTGGATTCGCATTCAACTCTGCAAGTGTAGGTCCAAGTATTAAATCAGCTTTATCAACTTGAAATATATCTTCATCATCCATTTTAAAGCTTTCAACTTTCGATGTGTTGTCAGTTTCAAATACAAGCTTATTGTAGCCCATACTAGGCATGTTGTAAGAGCCACTCAGGTTGTCTTGCAGACACAGATCTAGATCAGTGTTGAAGTCCCCGAGATCAAGTCGGCGCTGCGGTATAGGCACGGAGGCAGACATCGTTCCCAACTCTATCGGCGACTCCTGTTTTATCTCTACACCTGGTTCGAGAAGAAAATCATGTGTGTAAATAGAATCCGACATCGCACGTGTTTGTAACCAGTGACCTTGACGTATAATAGTCTTGTTGATAGAGATTGGCGCACGCGTCTTACGTCTATATCGATTTATCACAGTGAAACCCACGTGTTGAGACTATTTCCCTAACTTTATTTGTTACCAGAACCTACAGCTAATATAGTTCTCAATAATAACGTATTTTTTTATCCTATAAACACTAGATATCTCATCCTTCGGTTACATAACTGTAACAAAACACAATTCAATAAACAAAATTCGTAAGCACTTGATATTCACAATGACTTTCGATATCGAAATTAGGCAAACAATAGATTCATTAGATAGAATGGTTCGCGTTTATTTGTGTCAATTCCACTTGATGTTATTGTCACACGTGATAGTAGTAGTGAAATATTACGGATTTCAATAAATTCAATTGATGCAATAGCCACAATAACAAAAACACTGCTGAGATATACGAAGTAAACAAAGATTTTATTATTATTATTCAGCAAATTCAAAGGTCATTAAAGTGAGAAAACGTAATACAACAGAGTGAGGAGTGAAAGAGACGAATAAACTTGCTTTGAAATGTCTAGGCGGAAGTGGAAAGGATCCGCGAACTAGGGAAGGAACACTTTCTTACTAATTGGAAAAATTACAACTATTTGTCTACGGTTGACACGATTCCCAATCACCCAATCTTCAATGAATTTAGTCAACCATAACCGCATTCAGCAAGCTACTGAATGCGATTATACTTGACTAAATTCAGTTACGACTGAATTAAGACGATAACGATTAAATTAAATAATATTTTCTATCGAGAACCAAAGCATATAATGGGGTGGGCAACTGATGGAACTAATGGCGCTAGCATCGCATGAACCAAACACCGTCATTGGTTGAAAATCTGTCAATGTCATTTTATATTTCAAAATAGTTTGATCTCATTGGTTAGATTGGATCTAAGCTATGGACGCGCCATCTACAATCAGTTTTAACTAGCCATTCCCATTTGTTTGGATTTAAGGCTGATGCTCCAGGGTAGCCCGCGAAATTCAAATTTTCTTATGATTTTTGAAATTTGCAGGCTAGTGCTAGGTTGTAAGTTGATTAAAGAATACAACAATTGATTAAAATACACCTCTCCAAGTTCATAAAGGTCTAGCAATGAATTTGACCTTGAAAAAACGTTCCTCGGCCATTATGAACTAGGAGGGTTGTATTGATGATTTTGATGATTATAATTCTATAACTACATACGTTTTACAATCGCGAAGAATATTTTAATCCACATACAACCTAGCACTGGCATGCAAATTTCAAAAAAACTGCTGGTTGGAGCATTCACCAAGTCATTTCGTGCATGATATACAAAAAAGTTGTAATGCCCACAAGAATCATTTGAACAATAACCAAGGATAAAATTGAGACAACAAAAGATATCAATAAAGCAAAAGAAACAACACAACAAACAATCTAAGTCGGTAGATAATAACTTTGACTTTGTGAATGACTTATTCTATCGATCAAATCTCTGAGCAAAATCAAAATCAATGCATGGAAGTAAAATCTAATAAACCGTAGAAGACATTACAACCGTACAATTAACCAAAAACAATAAAACTTTTTTTTCAGTGAAGGACAAAGATGTCGTAACCAGCTGAATGTCAAAAGTGCAGTGACAATACTGACAAAATAATACAAGTATTATTAAATTTTCAATATTATGGGCGACGAAAACTTAAATTCTAGTAAAAAATGTGATACAATTAAGTGTAATATCTTAATTATTGGCGCCGGCATGGCTGGCTTATCTGCCGCCAATTATCTTCTAAAAAATGGCATGCAGGACTTTGTAATTTTAGAAGCTAGAAAACGTATCGGTGGTCGAATAATTTCAATACCAATGAAAAATCAGAATGTTGAGCTGGGAGCTAATTGGATTCATGGAGTATTAGGTAATCCAATTTTCGAAATAGCAATGGCCAACGGTCTTGTAAACATTATAAACATACCTAAGCCACATAAGGTTATAGCAGCAACAGAGGATGGAAAGCAGGTACCCTTCGGAGTCCTTCACGAGATTCACGAAGCCTATGTGTGTTTCTTGAGACGTTGCGAGGAGTACTTCCTGTGTCAGTATTTACCCCCTCCCGACATTCACAGTGTTGGTGAACACATTAATTTAGAAGCCACTATTTATCTAGAACGTTTACCATCTTCAGAAGAAAAGAAGTTACGAAGATTAATATTTGACTGCTTACTAAAAAGGGAAACGTGTATATCTGGATGTAACAGTATGGATGAGATAGATCTCCTTGAGTTGGGTAGCTATACAGAGCTACAAGGTGGGAATATCATGATACCAACCGGCTATAGCTCAATATTGGAACCACTGACAAAAAATATTGCCCCGGATAAAATACTGAAAGATCATGCTGTAATAAAAATAATTTGGGACTCACATGACCATAGTTTACAGAGGCCCTTAGAAGATGTGGGGGAAGAGTCCGAGGACTCAGATCAAACAGTGATTGAAGACGTTACCAAAACACCTTCTGACAAAACAGTGAACCCTGGTGAAGGCACATCATTAACAGATTTTAATCGGAAACAAAACAAAAAGTTCCCAAACCATGTTGAAGTAGTATGTGAAAATGGACAGTCTTACTATGCTCACCATGTGATATGTACTATTCCTCTGGGAGTTTTAAAAGACAATGCTTCAAACTTGTTTGAACCCTCTTTGCCTCAATACAAAATGGAATCCCTTGAAAGATTATTATTTAGTACTGTAGATAAAATTTTCTTAGAATATGATAGACCATTTTTAAATCCAGAGATCACAGAGATAATGTTATTATGGGAGAATCCATCTACTCCTGAAGATATATCAGACTCGTGGTATAAAAAAATATACTCATTTAGCAAAGTATCAGAAACCCTGTTATTAGGATGGCTGTCAGGAAAAGAGGCTGATTATATGGAAACACTTTCTAATGAGGAAATATCAACTACTTGCACAAAGATACTAAGAAAATTCTTGAATGATCCATTTGTTCCCGAGCCTCAGAAATGTGTTTGGTAAGAGTTTTCTACATGTCCAAACAAATATTTTTCTTATGGCTTCACAAGTCAAGTGTAGAGCAGAAAACCCTCAGTGAAAAAACTATTGTTACTACTTTTAGGACTCCCTATAAGTAGTAACGGTGTTGTGGTAGAATTTCATTCAGCTTTGAAAATATAAATTAATTATCACTAAGACAACATTTTTACATTAGTATTATTTTTGCATTGATATGAACATTGTTACTTTACAGCACAAGCTGGAAAAAACAGCCATTTACAAGAGGATCATACACTGCTATAGGGGTGGGAGCCAGTCAGAGTGATGTTGAAAGTTTAGCTCAGCCCTTATTCAGAAATGTACATGATAAAAAGGTAAAAAAAAAACTTTTTTTTAAGCTATGGGAGCATGGACATAGTTATAGCATTATTCCAGTGTGTTAGTGCACAATTATGGCAGTGGCATTTAGTGCATGCTTACGGGGAGTAAGCATGCACTAAATGCCACTGCCATATGCCACTGCCATGATTCGTGAGCCATCTAATGTCCAAAACTATAATCCAAGCCCAATTTATTTTCTTCTTCTAGAGGATTGCCCATGTAGCTAGTCTATCCTGTATCTAGGTCCAGAGTATCCTCTGACCTAAATGCTGATTCTATCCCAATTTGTTTGTATGGCTTGACTGCGATAAAAAATGTTATAAAATATCTACCATCAAGCAATTCAGTCATAAGTATTATCTTTTATCTTCTGCTTGTAGTATTCCTATCAGATAATAAAATATATTAAAAATGTGAAATCTGCTTAGTCATGATACCCATCTAATAACTATTAGATAGAGCAAAGATAAATGGAAGTAGTGACTTAAAGTTTTGTCAATAACATTGCCATCATTCAAGTTGAAGTAGGAAAAACATTAATACAGTCATCATAGAATCACTAGAAAAACTTTCCTATGACAGGATCTACTGTGGCATAAACCAGGATGTGACTTTATATTTCCAAGCAAATTATTTAATTACCGAGTTTACAAAACAACACTTAGTACTAACTATTCCTGATAACTAATTGGAGGAACTCGTGGCTAAATAATAATAGCCACTCGTGTCGATCTTCAGGTTAAACCGCGCTTGCCTAGGTTGGTTGGGTGACTACCCATTGTATACCGAGTTTCCTCCATGCCTCGGAAAGCACGTTAAGCCGTTGGTCTGTTGTCATTTGTAGATCATTGACAGAATCAGATAGGCAGTCACCCCAAGTAAACTAAATTCATTTTAGGTGTGCACTAAAGTGGAAGAATTTCTTAGTTAAGAATAGATCCATACTATGTTTATTCATTTATTTCATATTGGTATTCAGTTCATAGCCATTGTAGATGCATGCCTCAATCGTTTATTCAATAGCTGCCTAATACATTTTCGTTGTATCGCTTCAGCCTGTGTTGCTCTTTGCTGGAGAGCACACCCACAGCAACTTCTACTCGACCGCGCACGGTGCCTACCTATCCGGTCAGGCGGCAGCGCGGCGCTTGCTGACCTCTGATGAACCTGAAGAAAATTTCATTGAATGTCCTGCATCATCTGACCTAAGTTCGTGGATACAAGGAATACAACTTGAGGGCTAGTTTAATATCAATGGTATGTAGACCTGCTTAATATACACAGGGCCTAGGTACATTTATACTCTCATTGTATTTATCCATTATACTTATCAGAGGCTTTCTCCAAGTTACTCATAAGAATTGTGATTTTGTTTAATACTGCTGTTATTAGGGAATAGTTATGATGCCGTTATTGTATAGTTATTGTTTCTACTATTAGAAGTAATGTCTTTTTTATTTATTTCATACTATCATATATTTAAAGTATTGTTTAATTGATTGTAACTAATTGACTAAGTTAGCTCTCTTAAAAAAAAAAACAAAATGTCTGGATTAAAATTTTGTACAGTATTGTAGATACAAGTTGTAATCATTCTAATGGCCGAATATAAACCAATAGGTTGAACGGAAAAACAATTTAGATGAAATGATAAACAATAAAGTATAGAATTCATTGTAGGCATTTAATTATAAAATCGTTTAAAAGACAATGTAATAGTACAAATATAGACAAGCAACATTGCCTCAATTTTGACAGAAATTGCTGACAGTCCATTTATTTCGATAGAATACCTACTTCAGTCTCTTCAAACAACCATACAGACTGTTTAATCCACCGAAAACGCGCCCTAAGTTGGTATTACGAGGCGGTTTGGTTTTGGGTGCGTCTTTGTGGATTAAGCCATCTTGAGTTGGTTATCGGCCTTACCTAAAGATAACATTTAACTGTTTAGTCACACTTAAGGCCCTTCTAACCCTAAAATTAGCAACTCTATTTGTGGTGGTTCAAACTTCGTTTGAAATAAAGTTCTAATCAGCTTGCACTACAAAGCGGTTGTTACGTCAGTCACTGCGACCGAATAGTACGAAATGAGTGGTTTTTTGCGATTTACAAAAAATCTATTGATTGATTGGACTAAAAAAATAAAACACATAAGACCTGCTTTATAGTTAGTTGAGTTAGTATGCAAAGTTTCATGATCTAATTTGAAGTACTTTTAGAATACCAGCGGTTTATTGTTCGATTTGGAGGTAACTTTTGATTTTTTACTATCGAGAAAAGTTTATGGAATCGTGTTTTCGTCACACGTACCTAGCATTAATCCTCAACTTTACCATATATTTATTTCAAAATGAATGCTGCAGTATTTTAGGCGTACGGAGGATCATGCTAAGGCATTTGAGGCATGTTAGGCTCTTAAAATCTGTAGACTGCAAAAATGTATATTCATTAAAAGATATTTAGGTAACTCTTGTATGCTTTTAAATATAGTAAATCCAGTAAAAATAGTGCAATATTTGCAAATATGGCTGTTTGTAAATTAAAAAATAGTGTTTTTTTTTTCTGTCTAATTTATAACCTACGAGGCTACAAAATATGATTCTATATTCAGATGGTTTCTTGCAATGATTTATACATTATGCTATTATAAAGTAGCACAACACTGCTTTTGATCAATGTTCTTGCTAGCTTGCTTATATTGATGGCCATCAATATAGATTTTAATAATGTAACTTCAAGTTCTTTGAAAACTAAAATGCATTTTACATTATTTTTTTAACTTATGTATTCAAAATCTGTTTGAAGAAACTAATGTGAAATTAGGGTTTTAAATGCAACAGTACTATACAGGAAATAGTACAGACCTGTCATATAAAGGGTGCCAGCAGACGTTTATGATAAACAACTGGCTTCCCAGGAATCCTAAAATGTATTCAGTCACCTAAAATGTATTCAGTTTTCAATAAAACTAAATTTAATTCAAAGAAATGAATGTGGGAGAGGTTGACAGATTAGATTGGCGTTGAATGACTGAAAATACCAGTTTTTTTCTTGTCTACACTGTCTACACGTCGAAAACGACTAAATGGCAAGGCAAGGTAACCTGATAAGGTCTATTTTGCTGTAACTCAGCAAGTTCAAATTGTAAATGAATCAACTTTGTGCCTAAATATTTGGTGTTTGCTTTACACACGCACTACTTTATATTGTAAACGTTATGCAGGGTGATCCATTGAAATGGGAATATCATAGACAAGTCTAAGCTAATAATACAGCTGGAGAACATAAGACTTCTACCAAAACATTCATTTTTAAGAAAAAAAAACTTCATTCTATTTGAAAAAAAAACGCATGATTAATAATAAATATGATGGATGGATCATCCTGTGGGTTACTTCTACAACTTGGGTTTTAGTCTTCCTTTAACTTAAAAGAGCATGATATGAACTGACCAAGAGATATACTTGTTTGTTACTATTATAGACTAGCTGACCCGGCGAACTTCGTACCGCCTAATAGTCGATTCTTGATTTTTTTTTTTTTTCGGCAATTTTTTAATTTTTTCTCTCCGTAAGAACCATCCTCGTACCTACTTCCAGGAATATTATAAAAAAAGAATTAGCGAAATCGATTCAGCTGCTCTCGAGATTTGCGCTTAGCAACACATATAGCGATTTTTATATTATAGATAACTGCCTCGTTGGTCTAGTGAACATGAGACTGCTGAACATGAGGTCCTGGGTTCCCAGGTCGAGTAGTGTTATTGGGTTTTTCCATTAGGAATTCCTCAGTAACAGTCACGGAGCCTGGATCTGTGCCCGGTTAATGGCAATAGGCTCGTCCCTACATGGGACTTAAACATGATTGGCGAAATGTGGTTGAACTTTAAGTAAACCTCTGCCTAACCCTTCGGGGATTGCAGCCGTGATGTTATATATGTTATAGGTGTGTGCTTGTAGGTATTATTGCTTTTGGGAACTGATAATGTCTTAGCGACTTACATGAACTGGACTTGGCAAATTAATTTATAATTCTTTGCTTTCTTTTTTTAAATGGTTAAACAGCAAAACTCTATTGACATAGCCACTGTACAGCCCTTGAGGTGGAAGCGCCAAGGTAGCCCGCGAAATTCATATTTTCTTACGTTTTTTTGCAATTTGCAAGTCAGATTCGCGGCCGTAACAAATATGGCTTTACTGAGTTAAATCATCAATACAACCTGACACTGACCTGCAAATTGCAAAAAAACGTAAGAAAATTTGAATTTCACGGGGTACCTTTGGGCATTCTCCATAACTACGAAAATCTCTGTAAACAACAGAGTCTGACGTTGCGTAATGTCGATTTAGCACTATAGAAATTCTATTTTCATCTCAAAAGTCATTCCGAAATTTAGGTTTATTTATGCTTATGATTGCCAACTAAACTTGCTTATAGAAAAAGCTTTATCAGAAAACCGGCCAGGGCAGGCAGTCTTGACATAGATAGCGACAAATTCGCTAACTTTCGATCGCTGATTACTAACGACTAAATTGGGTTGCAATAACGATGCTTGCGAGAATCGCATCTTGGATGTAGAGACTTGGATTTCCCGCAAGCATCGTTATTGCAACCCAATTAATTCATTAGTAATTAGCAATCAAAAGTTAGCGATTTTGTCGTTATCTCTGTCGAGACTCGGCCGGCCCAGCCGTGCAAGTACGTAGGAATCGATTCGATAAATCTGACAGTCATTCTCGACAAAATGAGTTTATAACAAAGACAAAAACTCATTTTGTCGAGAATAACTGCCAGATTTATCGAATCGATTCCTACGTTCTTGCACTGCAGGTGCTAATTGGCCTCGTACAGTAAATTGAGAAAACTTGGGACAATGCTAGCTCAGGTGTAAGGGAGCAAAATAGCGTATTTGACAAAATCATGTTACCTACCCATTGAATTACGTAGTAATATCATTCTAAAGTCCGGGACAGTCATTTTTTAATCTTTGGGTCGGGTAGATACCTACCAAAATGAGCCGCACTCCATGGAGCATGTAATAATCACCCATTCAGACCGAAGTGTCATTAACACTGGCAGGCCACCATCAGGGATTTTAATTTTGATAACACAAAAAGTTTGTCGTTTTAGTCGAAATTTGTCTCCAAATATCGATCTGGAGAGTCTCCCCAGCTTGGCCACATCTATATCTTAAACTAGGGCACCTAGCCAAGATCTGTTTTCTCCCATATTTTGTCGCCAATTAGTCGCAATTTGTCGCCAAGTCAAGTGTGTTTAGAAGATATAATGAGGTTAATAAGTCAGTGTCAATGACACATCCAAAAATTAGGTTAGTGGTGATCAGGCGGGAGTGTCCACGATAGTACCTACCTTAAGAATTAGAACCCTATCAAACTATCTAGGTACTTTATGTAATCTGTTGCACAAAAATGTACATAGGTACATATAAAATACGACGAAGATATATATAGTTATTTAAATGGACCATTTAAATTAAGTACTACATTATTGTACTACTTCACAATAAATAAAATTGTGATCTATAAACCAATTTAAAAAAAACTTTGTTAGGTAGGTACCTAATGTGAGGCTTAGTTACCACTTTGTCTTTAATAGATGACAGTGGCTGTGTGGCACAAGGATAAAAAATCTCCACGAACAGCGTAAACTTACACCTTATTTTATTAGAGTGTAAATAAATTAAACGCAGAAATGTATGTAATACTTACTGCCCAAAATGTTATTGATCATTAGACGGTTTGGAAAATAGAGAAATACATACATAATTCTTTTGCTTTTTGTGGTACTAGTTATTTTTTAGACCAGGTTTTTTGTATGGCGCTATGTGCTAAGCAAGCTAAATTGGCACATTTTAACCATAGTAGGTATTTGCAATTGATTCTAACTAATGCATTTCCAGATTCTAGACTTATTAAAATATAATTAGGATATACCTATTCGATTTTTCTAGTCAATGCAATGTTTTTTTTTGTATCGCTTTAAATAAATCATGAAATACATAAAATGTTTTATTGACCCTTCATCATCATCATCAGCCTATTAATGTACCCACTGCTGGGACACAAGCCTCCTCTCTATGAGAGGGAATGGGCTATAAATGCTATAATCCACCACGCGGGCCCAGAGCGGATCGGTATTAATATGTCACATGTCTTCGAATTTTTCGGTTGTAGGACATGCCGGTTTCCTCACGATGTTTTCCTTCATCGGTTTGAGACAATTGACCCTTACTGATATGCAAAATCATTGAGATTTATTTAGACAATAAGGAAAAGATTTATTTGTTTATATAACTTTTATTAAATTAGTAATAAAATAAACAATTGAAGCAAGATTATTAGCATTTTTATAAAGATAACAAAAAGTAATAACATTTAATTCATTGATATATTATCTATGGTCTATCTATTCATTCATATTCATACACGAAATCTCTTATGGGTGCACAAGTCGACGGCTCGAACTCGTTGGCGGGCGTGGCTATTATGCATGATTAAAGTTTTTAATTTATTTAGTATTCATTTATCTAGTTTTTATTTATATTTTTATTCAGTGAAATATACGACGATTATAAACAAAATGAGCGCGTACAATTTTATAAATTGACCTTTGGGCATATAGACATTAAGGAAAAACTACTGGATCTATCTATCTATCATGGGGTTTTGGTTTCCGTACTTAATCCTTAAAATGGACCATTGTGCGTGAGCCATGGTGGCCGTTTACTCCAACCAGGCCACCTCCCTCCAGAAGCAGATCAAACTTCCCGGTCTTCTCAGGGCATCCGCAAGGGATCTAGGTGATCCCAGGGTCTCCTCGCGAATCTTGATAACGCCGGTGCACTCAAGGAGCACATGCGCCACCGTTTCCTCGAATCCGCCTCAAAAAAAAAACTACTGGATCTATTCTATTCAAAGTAAATTATTTGAACTTTTGAATTAATTATCTATCCCTGTATGGTTTCACTTTTCCCATTTTCATACTACAGAAGTTATTTTGTTAAAGATGAGTTAAAATTAATGTTGAAATGAAAGCTTCGACGGTCATAACTTCCAAACCAATATTTTATTTCCAATTCTGCTTCCATACAGGGCTAGTTAATGACAAGACCAGTTGATACAATTTTTAGTTTTGAACTGTTTGTATGGAAGAATGACCGACTTGTGTAATCTTAAGGTTGATACTCCAGGGTAGCCCGCGAAATTTTCTAAAAATGGACTCTAAGGTTATGACCATAAAGTCCATTTTAATTCTGCTAAAGCGGCCATTTTAGGCCCACAGCCATTTTAGACACCCTGTGGGCCTAAAAGGACCGCTTTAACAGAATCAATATATGAATCACGTTAAAAAAATTAAATTAATAAAATAGACTTTATGGTCATTATCATAGAGTCCATTTTAAGAATTTTAATTTTTTAACGTAATAGCGAGCGTACACTGTTTGTCTATTCTAAGTGAACTCAGCAGTTTCGGTGCGCGCCGCGTGTGTGTACCGAGAGGGTCCCAGATTCACTGCCCGGGCGGCCGCGATCGACTCTGCTCACGAGTGGTGTGCGATGCTAGCACCACCACACGGTGTTCACAGTATAACAGTTTGACCAATCAGAAACCTTATTTCTATAAACAATTCAAGCTTAATATCTAGGTATCTATTGCTAAGAATTCGCTTGCGACGACATATATTACGATTCTGCTAAAGCTGCGCCCATTTTAGACCCCCTGACGCTTTCACCTTGAGGGGTTATTGCACTCGTCATTAATTTATGAACAACTTTTACTGTTTTTTTTGGGACCAAAGACCAAACCCTGAATTTTGGGTTGATGATGCTGATTGCTGATTCAGGGTTTGGTCTCATAGTAAAAGTTGTTCATAATGATGAGTACAATGACCCCTTATGAGATTTCGTGTATGAATAGAAATACCATAAATAGCTGGCTACGTAAGTGTATCACCGTAAAATAAAGGTATTAAAGCCCTCTAAATATCATTATGAATAACATCTTTGTTAAAATCATATTGGATAATAGTTCTATTTGGTCACTGGTAAGAAAATATCGTTATTTACATTATTACATGAGCTACATGATACAATTCGTATAATACATGATATATTTTTTACATTCTAATTAGATGCATACCATTACCTACTCACAAAGTCACAACTCTTTCTGAGTAGGGTCATGTTAAGTATTAAAAGGAATTTTTCATGAAAATTAAATATTTACAAATTATTTGACATGGCAGTCATCTTTGTCAAATTCATACATGCATTTCCAATAAACCTTGGCCAAACAGACCTTTTACCCAACTACAGGTACTGTCAAAGAAAATTACTTAAAAAAAACTTTTTATACTTCCAGTAATATAGGTACCACCAAATGGGGTGATGAATAGGACCACAGGGGGACATCGGGACGATAGTTTGAACGGGATTACAATGTTGAATACAAATAATTTGTAATTAAGGTATTGGAATTATTATTTGTTTTAATTGAATAAAAATAGGGTGGGTCCTTTTATACTACCAATAACATTTTAGTGTGAAAATACCTTATAAAGTTCGCCTCGATTCACCCCTGTAGTCCTATTCACTCCGTTTGACTGTATTTAAAATAATACTATGTTAATAAAACCATGGAATGCCACCGTTGTTAAGACTATAACTAGAAAAATACTGAATTGTTAGTAGCTATAGTCTACCTCATAATTGCTTACCACTCCAAGGAGCATGGAGTTTGATCACAAAGAAGTTCAAACTACATATTTGTAGTTAGATAATTTCCACATTAGTCATCCTCATTTAGGGCCTGCGCTGACGACAGGCTATCTGTGACGCACTTTTTAGTCTGTGAAAATAGAACCTAAGCAATTATAAGCAGTAGCGCCACAGACTCATCCGCACAAAAAGTCTGTCATGTGCGCAGGCCCAAATTATTGTCTATATATTTCTTTATTTTATTTGGCTCTTCAACAATGAGTATGTACACTATTACTTATAAACAAGGTGGAATTTTTCAAAGCCACCTAGAAGGAAAGTGCTCTAAATAATGGAGATAGCAAATTTTACTCAAAGGAAACATTCCTTTATTTTTTAAAGGATCAAATCTGCATTTACAGATTTTCGAAAAAACACCACTTGCCACTTTCGGGCATCGAACCCGGGATGGATCGACTAAAGTTTGAAAAAATAAAATTCTGTACCTTTTTGACATCAATTGATAGGGTCAATCATATGGATCAAATCTCTAACAAACATGATAAATTAAATAAAAGGAAAACCATGAATAAAAGTGCTGAATTTATCCCATTGAATTCATAAGTTAGAGAGATTTGATCCATTATGATTGACCCTATCGATTGATGTGAAAAAATACAGTAAGTATGTTATTTTTTCAAACATTAGTCAGTTCGATTACCCAGTGTGGCAAGCAAATTTTCGAAAACCTGTGAATGCAGATTTGTTTCTTTTTTAAAATAAAGGAATGTTTCCTTTGAGTAAAATTTGCTATCTCCAGTATTTCGAGTACTTTCCCTCCAGGTGGCATTGAAAAATTCCACCCTGTAAAGGAAAACGCTTCAAACTTAATCACTTACAGAAGAGCACTACATGCCCTATATTACGTGCTTATACAGCTAAATTAAACAATGAAAAAAAAAAGAATAATAATACAATAAAATGAAAACAACAGCAGTATCCACATTGAATTTTGTCAAAGTGATAAAGCAATTATGAGGTTGATAATCCATAGTCACCAATTACAAATTTATTACTTAGGGTTCTTACAGACGAGCGGCACGTTGCCAACGGCAGATAAACTGCAGCCGTCGCCACCTGTCGACGGATGCCGTCGACGGGTGGCGAGGCTTGCAGTTGTGGCATGCCGGTAAATGTGTGTCGACGGCTGCCGTCGACGCGCCGGCGGCAGCCGCCGACGCCACAACTGCAAGCGTCGACGGCAGCCGTCGACAGGTGGCGACGACTGCAGTTTATCTGCAGTTGGCAAGGTGCTGCTCGTCTGTAAGAACCCTTAGACTTCCGTATCTGATTATATTTTTGGGGTTAAAAATAATGTTGTCTGTAAGTTATTCATATAAACTAAATGATACTTTAAAATTATTTTTTAAATCAATTAAATTAGGTTTGCTTTCATTGCCCAATTATTATTTTTTTAAATTGTTGTTATGATTTAAATACTTTTATTTTTTACACCAGACCTTAGTTCTGGTTTTTGGTGTAGCTAAAATACAATTACACTGAACTAAAAAACTACATTATTGGACGGATAAATCTCTAAATATATAATAACAGTTGATACAATAGTGAGTATTCTCCAAATTAAATAGATGTCATGATTTGTTCAGTGTTTAAAGAGTTGGCACTTTACCAGTTCTCATGATAGATAATCGTTATGATGGTTGTGTATCTGTAAAGAGTCAGTCATATTAACGAACAACATGTAGTTCTAATAAAGAATTTTTTGTAGTAATCATTGAGTACAAGCTATTGTCATGTTCATGAGACACCTCTTGCCAGATACACTTGCCAATAAGAGGTACCTCTTCTAGAGCAGCTCTAAAAGCTACAAGTAGAGTAAGGCAGCAGCCATCAGCAACGGGGTCATGTTCTAAGTTTAACAAACCCAATGGTCGATGTTGACCCACATCAGCTCCAAACATTTCCACCATAAACCTTCTCAATGTTGAATGAAGGCTTTTCCCAGGATTTATTTCACATGTTGGAAAATGAATTGCAGTTTTCTCACTCAACAGCACATGCATCTTGTTTGTACTCCTCTTTTTTATAACTACAACCAATCTCAGTAAGTCTTTGACATGATGAATGGGAGCTGGTAAGATTGGTTTGTGCCATTCAGTATGAGGTCTCTCATTGTATAACTGGGCTTTCTCAATGAGATGCAGAATGTCATTAGATCTTAATGAGATTTCTTGAAGATTAGAGATCCATTTTGCTTGCAGTGACTCTTTGTCGGCTCGAGCAGGTGTTTTTAATTCACCACCTCTAACTTCACCGGTTAAAACAAATCTGTACCACATTCCGCCAGCAGTCTCTACAACTAATAGAGTGGTAGGATTACATATAAGTCCTGTTTCCTCAAGGACCTCTCTGGCTGCTGCCTGCACTATAGTCTCACCCTTTTCCATGCGTCCTGCTGGCAGATACCACTTGCCTGCGCAACTCTCTTTTGCCTCTTGCATCATCAATACTTCGTTTGATTTATTTATGATCACACAAGCAACTACGTAAGTGACGTTGCTACCCAGTACCGGTTTGAAATTAGATGGAGTGGTAGGTGTAATACCCTGAGACTCGGCAACGGAATTTTGATCAGCTATAGTAAAATCACAAATAGTATTATCATCGCCATCTAGGCCTAGGCCATCAAGTAATTTAGTAATATTCGATTCAACTTGGCGCGACATAATTACTTATTTCTTTTTTGTTGTCAATAACTCAACACTCGGTTGTTTCTCAGATGACAAGAAACTTTTATAGTAAAGTTGGAAGCAAACTTGAATCTCCTTGTAACACTATTACACTATTTATATTCTAAGAAATTTAACAATGAGCGTAATTTGTACCATTTGTACAGCAATTTTTCTAATTCTTTACACCACGGTACATACTACACAGAGTACTTAAGGTATACTATGTTTTTTTTTGTTAGTTAACAGGCTAAGGTCTGAGACCATGCTGCCTAGTCATCAGTTAAGGTGGTAGCTTCAACGCGCTTTCCCATACATTCTTTTTGATATTAATTCTCGATACGTAAATGCTTTTTGTAGAAGTAATGAAACAACTTGATGTTGTTGTACCCGACCATACCGATAACGAATAAGATCGGATTATATAAGTAACATTACATTCATTCATCACACTATTTATGAAGGTAGTTTAGGGTAGGTTTTATAAGAAGGTAGGTACCTACTACGTTTTTGCTTTTAATGCCATTCGTATGTCTACGGAATAGAAGTCAAAATCGGTTGACCGGACTGTAAAAAGGCGAAGTTATGCGAACTAGAGCTGTTTGTATTATTGTGTGTGTTACCACGTTTGAAGAATTTGGATTCTTAGCAACTAGCCCTGACAGTAAATTTACTTCAATATTGGTCTACGCATATGTAGACCCGGTGATACATGCGACACTAACAACGTAGACTTACAAGAAATAATTCTACATTACGTAAAAAATGAAAATGATGAAAATTTTCGGTTTTTTCTTCATGGGTGTCGTCTTCGTGGTTTTTGGGCTGATATTATGAAAATTAGGTCAAAATTAAAATATTTTTTTAAATTAAAAATTAATTCATTTAAAAGTACCATAACTATACCTAACCAAATCATAGTTTGCAGAAAACCTGCAAAAAAAAAGAAATGTGTGCTGGGCCACATACTAGAAGTGAAACTTCAACGGACAAGTGGAAAAACGAATCGAGTTCATTTTTTTTTTCAATAAACCGCTTTCTATTTGCAAGCCAATTCGAAATTTAAAAAATACCTTTGATATGTTACCTCCTTGGTTGCCCTTGCCATGTTTCAGAGTAAAAGATCATTCCATTTTTAAATAACACGACAGATATGAGTTTACTATGTAATTTATTTGGCCGCTAAACACGACTGATATGTATTTTCAACCGACTTCCAAAAAGAGGAGGTTCTCAATTCGACTTTTTTTTCTTTTTGTGTTTGTTCGTTTGTGTTTCGACTGGGTGAACCGATTTTGATACATCTTTTATTTGAAAGCTGGTGGTTCCCATGTGGTCCCATTTTAATTTGGTGAACATCTGATGCTGTTCTTTGGAGATATACAATGGAACTCTTCAAAAATAGACGGCAAATCGGAACAACTAAAAATGAAAAATTAAAAACTTTTATGAAAAAATAAAACCGACTTAAAAAAATACAAAAAAGCGAAAAATAACTTTAGCTTCAGAAGTCGTCGGTGACAAAAAAAACTAAATCAATCAAACAAAGGTCACCGACTTCTGAAGCTAGTTATTTTTCGCTTTTTTGTGTTTTTTGAAGTCTGTTTTATTTTTTCATATAACTTTTTCAAATAATGCTCAAATTTCCAAGCATGTTTGAGGAAAAATCTTATTACCTAGTCATGTTGTTCACCCAAACCAGTTTGAAAGTAGGTATCTATAAAATAAACGCCCTAACTATACCTAATAATAATGAACACAATGAAAAACACAAACCATACAGTCCGTTCAATTGATTTTGACTTCTATTGCGTTGCTCTACAAATAGGTAGCTGCGCAGTTGGTATTGTAACCACGTTTTTGCTTTTAATGCCATTCTTATGCCTACGGAATAGAAGTCAAAATCGGTTGAGCGGACTGTAACAAAGGCGAAGTGGCGAAGTTACGCGAACTAGAGCTATTTGTGTTATTGTTTGTGTTCCCACGGTAGGGTATTTTCCCTAAATTTAGGGATTTTTTGAAAGAATTGTAGATTTTGGCAGAATCTTAGAAAACCTATGCCAAAAATTAGCAGAATTAGATATTGACAAATTACCTGTGCTTCACTTGGGTATAATTAGACTAAAATATCTGTGGACCTCGATGCACGCTCCGCCTCCTCCACATCCTAACAGAATCAAAATCACAAAATCGATGGGCGCTATTGTACAGTGCTTCCTGAAATTAGTTTTTCACGACTTTCTGTTCTAAAAGATTTCAACGTAATGAAACATAAAAAAAAATATTACATGTTCTGGACAGTCATCGGTAAGTGATTTTACCTATGTATGCTGCAAACACTTATTTTATTGTGATTTAAAAACATTAATAGACTAGCAGAATCTGGGCAAGCAGCTGGCATAATGTTCTAATTCAATCTGGTCACACTGCAGTCTGTGGTCACGATCAGTCAAACTGACAACTACCAACCTAAGTCTTTGCTGACGCCTGACAACTCTGAAGTTTGACTTGGACTTGTCGACACGAACAAAACGCTCCACTGTGCAACTCAATACTTACAAAATTTGCTTTTTATTGGTTTTCAATTCAACTAATACAATTTTTAATAGGATACATTTTCTCTTACTTTTCAGGTACAAAAATATGTTTGCGTCAAAGACGAACAAAAAATCGTACAAGCGACATCAGTATTCGGGGCCTATCTACAAGGGCTACCGTGAGATAATCACTCTAATAAGATAAACTATAATCAGTCTAAAAGAGTTGGCTCGCCATAAAATTCTCTTCGTTTGCCGCCATTTTTCTTATAAGATTTTTACTATCGGATTACAGCACCAACAGGGCGCAAGCATGGCGTAACGAGAAGCTCGAGATCATGGAACATGGTGAACTGGATCAAACTTTAGGCTGCCTTACTAGGGATAAATATTGTTCTCTCAAGTGCTCTCAACCTCAACACTTTGTATTTTCTTTATGTACCTACATAATTTATCTTCTATTATAGTGCACACACAACTCAAGATTCTCATCATCTGCCAAACCTTTCCACACCTCAAGATACGCCCAAAATAAAAACATATTCGCGGGGAATCCCAAAAGTTCGTTATGAAGCCACAGCCTGCAGCACTAGCTCTAGTGCAGTTGAATCTGTTATAGAGCCAGAAACTATTGATATCAATTGGCCACAACCCGACCCAAACGATAAAGCTTATCAACTTACTGTGGAAAGAACTTCAAATGACAACTTATCTGGTTTGTCAGGGTACCGAATTGTTGACTTGAAACATGTCATCAAATGGGCATTTCAAATGGAAAAACATCATCAGTCGTGTGAATCATCTGTAATTGAGTATGTTTGTGAACATCAGAAAGGATTCCACAGTGTTTTAACATTTAAATGTAGCATGTGTAATAATTCTACATTATGTAAAAACGAAGTTTCATGCCTCTTCACTTGTAATCAAATGTTTGTTGCAAACTTTTTCTTTGTTACAGGTATTATAGTGAGAAAAATGCGGTTGTAAAGATAAAATGTTTTCCTTCCTTAGCACGGAAATCTCTAAATATAATTGCAGCATCAGAAAATAGAAATTTTCCCTTGCATTTGGAAAATAATGTTTTGGTTATGAATAAAAAGCATAATTATTACTATCAAGTAAGTTACAAAAAAAATAATAAACAGTTTTTTTTTTAATTATAAAATTATGTTTCCATTTGTGTTTATTTGCTATTATTATTTTGATTCTAGGTCCAGGGTCAATTGCGAATCACCAAAATGAGTAAATGTTACTTTATTTGCTTCATATCTGTCACTCAACCTTTGACTGTCATAGAAGTTGACCGTGATGAGCAATTATCAGTACTATGATCCGATACATGAGTCCGGAAGAATGCTAAATGTATTAACATCAAGGAATTAGAAGGTAATAAGAATAAAACTTTCTTGTTTACTAACATAATAACTTGATATCAAATACATTACAATACTTGGTTAGTCTAGTCCTAGTGGATGACTGCCTTTTTCTTGAGTCTCTGAGGTTTTGAGTTCAGTATATGATAGTCTAACAAAACCGTGTAAATTTATCTGTTCTAGCGCAAACTCGTGCTTCTACATCAGCTTTCAGCTGTTGATTTCAACATTATTCACCGAGATTCGGACAGAGAACTAGACAGAGAGCTTCAGCCAGAGAGCCCCTCAGCTGACCAGGTCATGACCTCTGACCTAGATCGTTGACCCCCTGACCCTAGTACTCATCAGCTGACCAGGTCATGACCCCTGATCTTAGTACGAACCAGCTGGTCCATGGTCACCAACCTCTGAACCTCCACCCATGTACCCATGTGTAACCAGGTCATCAACCCCTACCTTATGTACCTGTCAGCTGGGCCGGGTCAACTATGTACTAATAAGTGTTCCAAGGCTTTGTATATGTATAAAATGAAGATAAGAACTAAATAAGCTTTCAAGCCAGTAGGAGTTTTTATTTGAAATCCCCAACAGTTTGTAAATATGTGAGCACCATGTACCTATCTATCACAGTCATAATTAATTTATGTCATTGCTCTATTTTTCATTCTTTTTACCTATTGTGGTACACTAATTTCATTAAATGTGAGCACGATGTGGCCATTATATTATTATTTATTTTCATATTTTATGTACTTTTGTGACATGAACGAGCTTGGCAGTTGAGAATTTGACATGCTGTTTCGCTGATGTTGGTGCATGTGTTGGATCATAGTTTCCTTCAAAATGTTTGAGCAGAGTGGTGCTGATCCACGTGTCATGCTCGTGAATGGCCGCCGTTATTCGAGACTGGTCATCTCTTAGCTGCCAGGTCACATTGTTAATCTTTGTAGGTATTGAATTGTTAAACATTGTTCTCACACGTAGAAGCAATAAGAATAATTTAACCAGGATTTTGTAACAACTTGTTTTTAAAAAGAGTGTCCATGTGTAACTAGAGACTGAGTCCTTGACAATTCAATAGTGCCTGTAAATGGTATTTAAATAAATGCTTTGAGTTTGTATCAATTGTATTTTTTTGCCTTTAACAATTTATTGTATAATGTAGTTGAAGGGTGGGCAGTGATGTGTAGGTTGTATGTTCAAACCCTGACAGGCTCTTTATTTTGGGTAAATGAATACTAATACTACTTGAATAAAAAGCATTACTTACAATAGTTAATTATATAATTAGTGTAAAACAACAAAACCACATTCATATTTTGTTAGAACAGAACTTCATTGCGGCATCGAAAACAGATGCAGTACTTTTATCAATGGCACACACAACACATATAACACAACTAATTTAGAAGTTAGTTAATCTATAACACAATTAATTTAGAATTTGTTATGTACAGAATGAGGAATCACTTTGACGTTTGGTGGTGGAACAAAAATAAATCATGCTCTAAATAGTCATCAGACTTATACAGTTCTTTACGTAAACTTTATGCTCCAGAGTAACTCAACTTTTGGACATAGCCGATTGCGTTGTCACCGTAAGATTCCCTTGTTGAAAGAACTGCTAGGCTAACCTAGGTACGGTATGAAAACTTTGATGTTTACTTCTAGAAGTTTAGTCCGTACAACCATGTCAACACTACCTTTCGGTAGATTCGAGTACTAGATGCTGATTGGTCGATTAAAACACGTTCCGTTTCAAATTTGGTACTTTTGATTGGTAATTATTGTTAAAAATTCACATTAACTAAAATAAAAACCCTGCAGTGGCCCTTCTTGTATGTTTTTTTTTTACATTTTAGCCACAAAATATTGATAAATATGATATCTGCATCTTTCCTAATTAAACGTTTTTGATGAGAACGCCATCAAGCGGTTCAGAAAGTAAACTATTTACGTGTGCTTGTGTGTGTGCATGGTGTGTACAGATTTGAAGTGGAGACGGCTTGTGGATTTGACACCAAATCTCCGTTTGAGAAGAGTTAACAAGTAAACTGTTTATGTGGAAAAATCAAGACAAAAGGCTAGTTCGCGCAATTAGAATATTGTCTATCTTAGATAATTAAGTTAAGCGTAAACATAAATAATACCCAAATGCGAGACTACAACGCCATCTATTGAAAAAACGGCGGCGGGATGATCAACGAAACCCCCTTAAGTATAATAATTTATGTACAGTAGTACTTTTTTTATTGTTATGAGAAATTCTTTTTGAGGGTTTAAAAAAAATTGTTTCCAAGAACTCTCTAGATGGCGTTGAAGTGACTACGTTAGTTGGTGCCAAAGCCAAAACTTAATCAACATACAACCTAGCACTGGTCTGTAAATTGCAAAAAACGTAAGAAAATTTGAATTTCGCGGGCTACCCTTGAGCATCAGCCTTAAGGTGAATGCTCCAACCAGCCCGCGAAATTCAAGTTTTCTTACGTTTTTTGCAATTTGCAGGCCTGTGCTAGGTTGTATGTTGATTAAAATATTGTTCGCGATTGTAAGACGTATGTATTAACAGAATTATAATCATTACTAGCTGTTGCCCGCGGCTTCGCCCGCGTAAAGTTCGGTAACCGTCCCACTGGATCATATTAAAAGGATAAATAGTGTCCTGCGTGTTAATCCAGGTTATTAACTATCTATGTGCCAAATTTCATCCAGGTTAATCCACGTTATGAACTATCTATGTGCTAAATTTCATAATCATCACAATTATTATCATCACAACCACCATTATTATCACAATCATTATCACAATCACCATCACTATAACAATCACCATCACAATCACAATCACAATCACTTAACTTGCTAATTAAATTATTATTAATTTTTTCTAGATTGCTGGGTGTTATTTGTCTAGTTTGTATCTGAATTCTTTGTAATTTTATATTGTACGCGAAAGCAACAGTCTGACCACTATGATCTGAAGGCAGGTAATTTACGATGGATTTATCTAAGTATTCGCAGCAACAAAAAACATTATCAATACATCAGTATTTGCAGTAGTTCGAGTTGGTTCTGAAAACACATTTGACAAATTAAATGATTTAAACAGACAAAAGAATCTACTGCTATTTACATTATTCTATATATGATATTAACATTAAAGTCACCACAGATAATTATTGGTTTATTACCAGTTACAAGTTTTGCCAAAGCATCTTCCATTACTGACTCAAAGATAGAGTAGTTCAGGTAATTAGGGGGTCTGTAAACGCACACTATTACATGCTTAGCCAGCTCAACACAAGACAATTCAATGCTATGTTCAACCGAAAGATCAAATATATCATTACGAGACTATAACGACATCTTGCAAGTGGATTTTTTAATATTAAAAAAAGACCCAGACTAAACAAGATAACAAGTATTAAAGATCTTCAATTTGGCCACAAAGATTCCTTACTATGTTTGCAGACAAATACCTTTTCACTTCTCATGCTCAAGCACCCACTAATTTATGAATCCACTTGCAACAACGTCTGTTTTAGTAAGATACGCTAAGATTTAATACAATTTCTGACTAAGATTAATAAACCCCCACGCATCTTAGATTTTCGGTTATAGCAACTGCTCACATTGTAATTCTCATAATTTATTTGCATTACTTCATAATCTTTCATCCAATGTTCAGTAAAACAGATAATATCAAACTTAGTTTTTTCTAAAAATAGTTCTATTTCTAATTGGAAGAAAGTCCCTGAATATTCTGGTGAAACAATTTTAAGGAATTCTGCTCAGCCCCTTTTTCACAATTACTTGATTGAGAGCTAGAAGATACCTCGAAGTTGACGAGTTTAATTAAATTGTCACTCGTACCTTCTATTGTCTTAATGACTTTAAATTAATACTTGTAAAATAACAATTAGTATTTATTACTAATTTCAGTAGAAATATTTACAAAAGACAGCGACATACCTCCTATGTCTGAGTTAATATTAAAAGCTAATAGCCTATTTTAGCTATTTGACGTCTAAAACTAATAGGCAAGTACGCATTATTCCTAGTTGATTTCAATTTCTGAACGAAACTGTTAGTGTCGAAAAATGTCAACCTGTCACTATCATGACTAACCTTTGAAAAAAGCGCGGGAAAGTCAAAGAAAGCCGGCGGGATTTTTTGAAAAAAAAATCAAATTTATTTTATTGTATTGCTACTTTTTGCATAACTACATAATTGTAGTTTGGTGTGGGGGAGGGTTAAGAAGAGAAAGAAAAGTGGGACGGATCCCCCTGGGGATCCCCTGGAAGATGATGCTGACACTGGGTCTTTGCGCTCCATGCAGTTGGCCACATTGGATGCTGAAAAGGAAAAGGATACGGATAAGTATCTTGAATATAGAGTATCTGATTATACCCGGTCTTATCCAGAGTCTGGTGGAAACTATGAATATATTGTTTTCATCGAAAGTCAGAATCAAGTCCCGATCGGTGATCGCGATATGATGTCGTGTTAGCGTGCATTGACTTCCTGTGTACATGTTGTCATTTAATAATGGCAAATGTTCTAACAAACACTGTTTTGACTTCCTATTATCATAACGTTTTAAATATTATCTGTGATAAATATTAAACTGCCGACTTCCGGTTGTCAAAATCACACCTTTGGCAGAAATTGCCGCAGGAGCGCACTATCGGTTTGACCGTCGACTCGTAAGGTCGATAATTACTATTGTGTACGTGTACAAGTGTAAAATGTTAACTGAAGTGGATTATTAAATTCAGTATTAGCAAAGTGATTTGTGTTTTATTTTGTGATCTACAAGTGTATTACACCTGGAGGTAATAAGAACGCATACAATCTTTTAGTTCAGAAGTGGGATGAACGCAAAATACGCTTCTGTGCCATCCAAGAAAATGTGAGTAACGTAACAGTTTTATTTTTCCCCGAAAAATAGTGCACGAAAATTAGACCTTATAAAAAAAGAACAACAAAAAAAAAATTAAACAAAGTTACTTGCTACTGTGAATCCATGTTTTAATTAAGTTATTGTCAAATCGCTTACGTTTTACGAAGAACGACATTACAGACATAAAGCGACTTTGTTTATTACTATTTATTATGATGGATTATTACGATGTCAATGTTGACTTTAGTTTGCAAAGAAATTAACTTTATTTTGTTATAAATCTATATTTTTTTTCTTTCACTATTAATTCGTTGCTTAGATTCGGTGCAAACATAATATTTGTGCATTACCATTTTTACTGTAATTGACACCTTTTAATCTAAACCTAGTAGGGTATGATCTGGGTCCCTTTTAATGAACGTGTTGTTTTCATAAATTCTAATAAACATATTTTTAAAATTGTTTTGGAGATATTTATATTTGAAACTGTTATCTTAAATGTTTGTGATGAATGATGATAGTGACGCATACTTTTGAGTTTCAGAACCAAAATGAATACAAATAATTATTATTCGAGATCTAGCAGCCCTGTCCTACCATCTGGATCAAAGCGAATTCAACTAGATAGTGAAGTTGAGAGACTGGACCGACATGGACGTGATGATGATGATTTGCATAGGACGAGAGGGAACCCCCGTGCCGGTGAGCTTGAGCAACGGCCAGGTAGGAACCAATTGATTTTTGGTGAGTCTCGTGCTGGTGAGCTTGAGCGACAGCCGAGTACAAGCCGTGCGTTTTCTGGTAATCCCCGTGCCGATGAGCTTGAGCAACGGCCGGGTGGGAACCAATTGATTTTTGGCGAGTCTCGTGCTGGTGAGCTTGAGCGACAGCCGAGTACAAGCCGTGCGTTTACTGGTGAGCCCCGTGCCGATGAGCTTGAGCGGCGGCCGAGGTTTTCCAGTAAACGTACAAATGATATGATGAGCGGTGAGCTTGAGCGACGCTCTAGGAACAGGGAATTGGACACGAGACCAACGCATAATTCGGATTACACTGAGGATGAATTGAGAGAACAATTAAGAAACTGTACTTCATCACGAAATACACCCGACCGAGCAAGATCAAGCCGATCACGGAACGAAAGGCGTTCCAGAAGCAGATCACGCATCGAATGGCGTGCGAGAGGCAGGTCACGCAAGGGAAGGCGTTCGAGAAGCGGGTCACGGGACGAGAGGCGGTCAAGGAGCAGCAGTCATCACGATTATCAAAGGCAAGGAACAACAAGGTACGAAAATTTAAGTTCTAATAATATGTTTTTTCAATTTATTGATGCGCTTAAGGGGTTTTCAAAATCAGGCAGCCATAAATTAGCCAATATGAGCAATGTTATTCCAGAATTTGACCCCATGTCCAAAAATCAGAGCATTTTGAATTGGATCAATAAAGTCGAGGAATGCGCTGACATATATGAATGGGAAGAACGGGAAATCATTTACTATGCACTTCCAAAGCTCACGGGTTTGGCCAAGTCATGGTATCAAAGTCTACCTAGCGTAAAATTTACCTGGTCAGAATGGAAGACGAAACTTTTTCAATCGTTTCCTTGTAGAGAAAATTACGCAGAGTTACTGACAGAGATGCTTACATTGCGGGCTAAATATGGAGAACCTTTAGAACAGTATTATTACTCCAAACTTAACTTGTTACATAGATGTCAGATAACAGGAAAAAGGGCAGTAGATTGTATACTATACGACATAGAAGATAGGGCCATTAAAGTAGGAGCTCAAGCAGCACAATATGATACACCTGAGCAAGTGCTTAGATATCTGAAATCTGTTAAAGTAGGTCAGTCAAGAGAAAACAGTGGCAATAACTTAAAGAGTAGAAACGACAATAGGAAAACTTTTGGATTACAATCGGAGAAAACAAATCAGTCTGACAATAAACCGAGTTCAACGGTAACTAAACCACCAATTAGATGCTTTAATTGTCGCGTTGAAGGCCATCCTAGCTTTAAATGTCCTAAACCTATCGAAAAATGCAATAATTGTCATAGGCTCGGACACGTCACTGCTAACTGTTCAAATATCACACAAAAGAGCCGCGAAAATCTTAAGCCCGACGGGGTAGGCCAAGAAAAACAGGTTTTAAAGGTGGACTGTAACGCCAGCATCAGTAGTACGAAAATCCACGACCCAAATGATAAATATAATGTTATTGCGAAACTAAATGGTTTCCCCATTTCTTGTTACGTGGATCTTGGTAGTGAATGTTCGATAATGCGACAAACTGAAGCAAAAGATTTTAATTTACATTTAGACCATTGTAATTTACCCCTAATGAAAGGACTAGGTAATAATTTAGTGCAACCGGTTGGTAAAGTTAGGGCGACTATAGAGATTCAGGGAATTAGGGAAACCGTCGATATTCTTGTCGTGGATGACTCCGTTTTGAAATATCCAATGCTTTTGGGTCATTCTTTTACCGAGCTTCCTGGTATTCTTATAACTAAGACACCATCTCGTCTTATATTCCAAAGGACGAATAAAGTATTCCTAATGATATCTGAGGAAACGGATGTTTCCAGTCATGCGATGCAGTCTATACCAGTTTATTCAGATGGGACTTTTACTGGTCAGGTTTTTATAAATGGTTCTGTGAGGGGAAGAATTGGATCGGAGTTTTATCTTTTGCCTGGAGAATATAACTTAATGAATGGTGTAGGACGATTACTGGTACAAAATTTAACACTAAATACCATCGTATTCAAACAAGATATTTTAATTGCTCGCGCTGTACCTCTGAATAGTGTTAGCCATGTATTTCAATTAACCATTTCAGATACCGAAGATAATGATTCTATTAATTATGGTGACTCTTTAACTAACACAGAACTCGACAATTTAAAATCCGTTTTAAGTGAATATAAAGACTGTTTTTCTAAAAATCTTAAAGATCTTGGTTACACGACTGTAAGCGAGATGGAAATTAAAATTAAGGATTCTGAACCTGTTGCTTATCGTCCTTATCGAATGTCCTATTCCGAGAGAACACTAGTCCGAGATATGGTCCAAGAAATGCTGGATGCGAACATTGTTCAAAAGTCATCATCCCCTTATGCCAGTCCAATAGTGTTGGTCAAAAAGAAGACTGGTGAAAAACGTCTTTGCGTTGATTACAGAGCACTAAATCGTAAAACAATAAAGGACCACTATCCTATTCCTCGCATAGACGATCAAATTGATCTATTGGCTGGTCATGAGTATTTCATATCGTTAGACCTTGCTTCAGGGTACTATCAGATCCCAATCTCCAAGCAGTCTAGATCTAAAACTGCATTCGTGACCCCAGATGGTCAATTTGAATATTTACGAATGCCGTTTGGCTTAGTTAACGCTCCGTCTGTTTTCCAGCGAACAATAAACAAGATCCTAGCTGACGCAAAGATAAAGTTTGCTGTCATATATATGGATGACATATTAGTTCCTTCGCATAGCTTTGAGGAAGGTCTTTCCCGACTCCGTCAAGTTTTGCAGTTGCTTCGAGAGGGAGGTTTAACCCTAAAGCTAAGTAAATGTCATTTCTTTTACAGAAATATAGACTTTTTGGGATTTGAAATTTGCCCTGATGGTGTCCGTCCCGGTGCTAGAAAGATCAATGCAGTTTCAAATTTTCCAGTTCCGAAAAATCCCCATGAGATACGCCAGTTCATGGAGCTTGCGAGTTTTTTTAGACGGTTTATTCGAAATTTTGCTATAATGGCAAAGCCCTTAACAGACCTTTTACGCAAAAACTGCGAGTGGGTCTGGGGTTCCGAACAGGCCTCTGCCTTTCAGACTCTCAAAGATGCATTAGTAGAACGCCCTGTTATTGCTTTGTATGATCCCTCTTTCGAAACGCAATTACACACAGATGCGTCTAAACTTGGAGTGGCCGGTATTCTCTTACAAAGAGGTAAAGATGGTATGCTGCGACCAGTTTCGTTCTACAGTCGAAAAACAACTATTGATGAGCAAAAGTTACATTCGTTCGAACTGGAGACATTAGCCGTTATTGCCTCTCTTAATCGTTTTAGAGTATATTTAATTGGTATTCATTTTAAAATATACACAGATTGTAGTGCCTTGAGGACGATACTGACCAAGCGCGATCTTGTATTGTATTGTATAACGGGCTGGTGTCCGCAACTCCACGTCAAAGCGCGTATTTTGCGTATGGGCTTCAATCCACCACGCGAGCCCAGTGCGGATTGGTAGATGTCACATGTCTTCGAATTTTTGGTTCTAGGACATGCCGGTTTCCTCACGATGTTTTCCTTCACCGTTTTGAAAGCAGTGGTGATGAAATAAATTACACAAAGTAATGCGCCTGTCTGGGTTCGAACCCATGACTTACTGTTCGTAAGTCGGAGCCGCCACCACTGGGCCACCGCTGCTCTCAAGCGCGATCTTATCCCCCGAATAGCACGCTGGTGGATACAAATACAGGAATACGATTGCGATATCGAATACAGATCGGGTAGTAAAATGACGCACGTCGATGCTCTGAGTCGGCATCCCATCGAACCGCCTATTCCAGAAAGCCACATCTTTGATATCCTAAATATTGAAACAGATAATTGGTTGAGTACCGCCCAATCCATTGATGATGAAATAATGTCCATTAAAAATATTTTGACTAATCCAGACATCGATAAAATTGTCGAAGTCCATAACAATTTTAAGATCAAGAATGGTCGTGTTTACCGCATAGTAGAAAACGGTCTTCGGTGTCCCAAAAGCAGTTCGTTGGCAGATTCTTAAGAAAAACCACGACGATATTGGTCATTTTGGGTTCGATAAAACATTAGCCCGGATTAGGGATTCATTTTGGTTCCCAAAGATGCGACGTTTCGTAAAGAAGTATGTTGCCGCTTGCCTTGAGTGCGCGCATCACAAAGTACCTGGTGGTCCCCGTGAAGGTGAACTTCATCCTATACCAAAAGTGGAAAAACCGTTTCATACGATACATGCGGACCACTTAGGACCTTTTGTACGTAGTAAACGCGGCAATTGTTACTTACTTGTTATTGTCGATGGCTTCACGAAATATACAAATATAAAACCAGTTAGGAATACTAAAGCAACCACAACAATCCGAGTTATAAGGGATCATATCAGTTATTTTGGTGCCCCCACAAGATTGGTTACCGATAGAGGTTCATGTTTCACAAGTAACATCTTTATTAGGTTTATTAAAGAGACTGGTATTAAACATATTCTGAAGGCTGTTGCAACTCCAAGGGCTAATGGCCAAGTTGAAAGATTTAACCGAACGATTTTGGACGCTCTTTCCACTAAGACTCATGGGAAAGATGATAGGACTTGGGATGAATATGTGCCAGATATACAAATAGGGATTAATACCACAAAACATAAAACTACACAAAGAATCAGAGTTACTTTTCGGATTTAAGGTTACAAATGTTTCAGAGTCAATTTTAAGTGATATTATTAGTGATACGTCAGATAATAATTTAGACCAAATATCAAAAATGCGTGAAAAATCGGGAGAACTTATAAAAAAACAGCAAGAAAAAGATAGAGAACGTTTTAACAAAAATAGGAAAATAACCAATCAAGCCAATTATAAAGAAGGAGATTTAGTAAGAGTAGAAAGAGAAATTAATAAAAACGATGGTAAATCTAAGAAATTAGTAGCAAAATATCAAGGACCCTATCGTATTGTTAAAATACTCCCCAATGACCGATTCCTAGTAGAAGATACCCCCATAACTAGAAAACACAATCACAAATACGAAACAGTTGTAGCCAGAGATAAATTGCGACCTTGGCTTAATCTTAGTACTGATTTAGCAAGTAGTTTTGACGAGGAGAACAGTAGGGTAGATGAGACAGATGAAGTGGATATTGAATGTGATAATGATTAGTTATTTTTGTCTACTTTTAAGATTGTTCACAAAATTTTATGTATACATAAAGGAATTATGTTATTAACAATATTACAAATCAAGAATTATTTTATGTTTTTAAATAAAATCTGATTATTTCATGTATTATTTGAATTGAGCCTGTATCATTTACAATTGTTTAGAATTATTTTTGTTCGGTACGAGGACGTAACCGAATGTCAGATGGCCGAGCTGTTAGCGTGCATTGACTTCCTGTGTACATGTTGTCATTTAATAATGGCAAATGTTCTAACAAACACTGTTTTGACTTCCTATTATCATAACGTTTTAAATATTATCTGTGATAAATATTAAACTGCCGACTTCCGGTTGTCAAAATCACACCTTTGGCAGAAATTGCCGCAGGAGCGCACTATCGGTTGGACCGTCGACTAGTAAGGTCGATAATTACTATTGTGTACGTGTACAAGTGTAAAATGTTAACTGAAGTGGATTATTAAATTCAGTATTAGCAAAGTGATTTGTGTTTTATTTTGTGATCTACAAGTGTATTACACCTGGAGGTAATAAGAACGCATACAATCTTTTAGTCGTTAGCCACTAACTTTAAGAGGTATAACAAAGGGGTTAAGCAACTAATTAGAATAAATCGGCACAAAGTTGGCGTTATTTTCGAGCGTCCGACATTTGCTAATGCTGCGCTCGTAAACAAAAAGTTTTTGGACAATTTTAAACTCAAAGCCAGCATTCCAGCCTCAGCTACAGAAATTACTGGAATCATACAGCATGTCCCGATTGATCTATCGAATGAGCAAATATATTCAGCTATATCCAGCTCCAAAAATATAATATCAGTCAAAAGATTTATGCGTCGGACTATTACAGAAAATAAAGTCACCTTTGAACCTATGAAGACAGTGAGCATCACCTTTTCGTGCGTCTCCTTGCCCGATAGCGTGGACCTGAACAGCTGGCGGTTTGAGGTACGACCGTACATCCCGCCAGTAAAGCAGTGTCTGCAGTGTCTGAGGTATGGACATATTGCCAAATTCTGCAAAAACAGCATCAGGTGTTCCATATGCGGAAAAGATCACAGCTATAAAGAATGTACGATTGCCCCAACAGAAGCTACATGCTGCCAATGTAAAGGAAACCATATTGCTATTTCTGCAGAATGTCCTGTCAAAAAAGCTAAGATAGAAGAAAATAAAAATAAAATTCAGAAAAGATCCTATGCTGATGTATTAAATGAAAAGTCATCCCCTCCTTTAACTAACAAAAACCCTGCTGACCAACTTAAATTATTAATACAAACAGATTAAATACAAAACATTTTAATTCAGACCCTTCTTACTTTAATTTCACAAAATCGGAACAAAGAAAGTTCCATTACAAATGAAAATATTAAAAAAGTTCTCTTAGCAACAATACAGAGTGATAATAACATAAAACAATCTTAATTATGGATCAGTTAAATATTGTACAGTGGAATGCTCAGAGTATTCGTAGTAATCGACATATTTTTTCTCATTTTTTAATTGAGAACAATATTCATGTAGCTTTACTTTGTGAAACTTGGCTTAAGCCTGAGATGCGTTTTAATATAAAAGATTATAATATTGTTAGATTAGATTCTGGTAATAGTCATAATGGCGTAGCTATATTAATACATAATTCATTACAGTTCAAAAAAATTGATACTTCATATGATGACTCTATACAAAATATTGCAATACGTTTAAAATATGGTGCTAAGGAGCTTTCTTTGGTGTCATTTTATAGTCCTGGTAATTGTAATCCATCCTTTTCTAAATCAAAGCTGGATAATTTATTCAAAAGTATTCCTGGTCCTGTTTTGATTGGTGGGGATTTCAATGCCCATCATTCGGCCTGGGGCTGTAGTGCACAGTGCAGTCGTGACGTTCTTGAAAGTATCAATGATAACAATCTTGTGTTGCTGAATAACGGAGATATGACTACAGTAGGCTCAGACAGGTGGCAGAGAAATGCCCTCGATTTAACCTTAGTATCACCCTCATTGGCTTTGTCTTGTGGCTGGTCAGTGCATGATGTTCCTCTAGGCGGATATCATTTGCCTGTAATTACAAAAATAGTATTTAATAATTTTATTTCTTCATCGAATGATCTTTCAAATCTGCCTGTTCATGTAAATTTTAAATTAGTTAATTGGGAACTTTACACAGCTCAAGTAGATAATCTATTACAAAATTTTGTGGTTAATCATCAAAACCCTTTACAAACTTATAAAGAACTTATTCTTATTTTGAATAAAGCTATACAAAATTCTGTTCCATGTTCTGATATTTCTCGTATACAAACTACTTCTAGTGCCTGACTCAATACATGCAGGACTTCTAAAAAGAAAAAACGCAGTCCACTTCCATGGTGGAATAACAACTGTACTAGGGCTGTAGAAGATGCTAAGAATGCCTATATTCAGTTTAAACATGACCCCTCACAAGCAAACTATGTTGAATTTAAAAGGCGACAAGCTGTTAAAAAGTTGATTTTAAAAAGAGAGAGGTATTTGAGTTGGGTAACTTTGTGCGAGTCTTTTAACAGAACAACTCCTTTAAGTAAAATTTGGGGTATTTCTAGAAAGTTTAATAGAACATATGTACCATCTTGCAATAATGTATATCCATGGATTTTTGATTTTCTTAAAAAATTCACACCTGATACTGTAGAGGCCCCCTTTCATTCACATGATCATTTACCAACAGCAGCATGCTCAAATTATTTAACAAATCCATTTACTATGCAAGAATTGAAAGCTGCAATTTTTTCCAGGGGTGATACAGCTTTTGGCCTCGATTGTATGCCATATAAAATGCTTAAGAATGTTTCATTGCAAGCCTTATTTTTGGTTTTAAAAGTTTTTAACTTACTTTGGCTTAGTGAAATTATACCTTCAGACTGGAAAATGGACTCAATACTCAATACTCAATACTCAATACTTTATTGCGTTCCATATTATGTACATAGATGGTATAAAATATTGTCAAGATCAATATGGACCCTGTCGGGCACAGCAAAAGTTAGGAGAGAGGATGAAGGCTAAGTAACAATTCATGGAATTAATTATTATTATAGGTAGATCCAATAGATGTATATGTATATTATTGTGTGGTAAATTATGTTAGATATTTTAATTTATTTTTTATCATTGTTATTATTAAATTATGTACCTATATATTTAAATTAAAATGTGTATGCATGTTATTTGTTATGTATATGTATAAGTATTGGTAAATTTTGTCAGATATTTTATTTATTTTTTATCATCATCATTATTATTAAATTATGTTAATATTGAAATTAATTTATGTATGTATATTATTAGATTGTCTTCATGTAAATAAATTATGTCAGGTATTTTTATTTATTTTTATCGTCATCATTATTAAATTATGTATTTATTTAAATTAATTATGTATATATATTTTTAATATGTCTGTGTATTGGTAAATTGTGTAAGGTATTTTAAATTATTTTTGTCGTCATTATTATTAAATTATGTCAGATATTTTATTTATTTTGATCGTCATTATTATTAAATTATGTCAGATATTTTATTTATTTTTGTCGTCATTATTATTAAATTATGTCAGATATTTTATTTATTTTTGTCATCGTTATTATTAAATTATGTTATTATTGAAATTTATTTATTTATGTAATGTCTTTGTATAAGTAAATTAAATGTCAAGTATTTTTATTTATTTTTATCGTCATCATTATAAAATCATGTATTTATTTTAATTTAATTATGTATTAATTTAATTTTATATTTTATTCACCTTAGTACTCACATTATTTTGCACTTGTGTAGATACATTTATTACAATGATACAGTACATAATTAATAGTTTTTATTGTAGTTAATGTTTATCGTTATAGTATTCCTCTATAGTATAGTAGCATTTGTCTATTAGAAATTGTTTTAGTTTATTGATGAACATATTATTACTATCTGCATTTTTGATGAACTCTGGTAATTTATTATATATTTTAATAGACATAACAAATGCACTAGAAGAGTGCATTTTCAGTCGTGAAGCGGGTATATTAAGCCTATTTTTATGTCTAAGTGTAATTTTAGTTTGGATGTCCTCTCTTTTGGTATAGAATTGTGGATATTTCCGAACAAATTTGCAAATTTCCAGTATCTAAAGACAAGGTACGGTTAATATTTTTAGCTCTTTGAAGTAAGGTTTACAGGAGTCGGTATCTTTGATATTCATTAATATTCTTATCATTTTTTTCTGTAAAGTGAATAGTGTAGGCGCATCTGTGCTATTTCCCCATAACATAATTCCATACTTGAGCCATGCAAATGCGTATGAGTAATAAGTAACTAATGCTGTTTTGAGGTCTGTTGTTTTTTTTATTTCTCTGAGGGCGTATGTAAACTTAGATAATTTAGCTCTTATTTTTTGAATGTGGGATTTCCAATCTATGTGTGAATCTATGTCTAGGCCTAAAAGGGTGAATTTATTTACAACTTCTAAGTTGTGTCCGTTGTAATTAAAGTTGATATTTATGGGTATTTTTTGTCGCGGGTAGAAAGTTATTATTTTTGTCTTAGTAAAGTTAATTTCGAGGTTGTGTTCCAAAGAGTATAATAATAATATGGGAGAAGAGAGCCCTCTTGTGCCATTTTGAAGCATCCGATTTGAAGCGCCATCTAGATTTCTTAACGAGAACTAAGGCTCTATAGGTAGCTATAGGTAGATAGGAATGTATGTATACCTTCTTACGTATAGGTCAATATTTGTTTACTTAGAGGTGATCATTCAAATTTTCTTGTTTTTTCTGCAAATAGCAGCTGTTTTGTTTATGTCGTATGTTGATCATAATGAAATTTGCGAATACATAACATAATGATGATACATTATAATACGAGCCATCATTTTATTCGCGAATTGCATTTTGATCAACTATACGATGTAAACACAGCTTCTATTTGCAAAAAACAAGAAAGAATTTCGCCGGCTACATTCATATTTGAATAGAATTGACAGTTACAAAGAGAATTTGTAAATAATTAAACATAAGATGGACTAACGAAAAACATTCAAGCGCAAGCGCAAGTTGCGGCGGCCATAATATGATGTTGCCAGTTTATGTTACACAAAAAGGATTTCCGAGATAAGGTTGTGTTATTATTGATAATACGAAACAGCCATGAAAATGTAAAAATTATTCTTTATAAAACCACTTTAAATTAAATTATAGAACTTAATTATTTGATTTTCATAATTGAACAGAGACATCTATCGTTAATTATGAAATATAGTACCTAGTTTATTGGTTAAGTAAAGTAGATGGCGACTCTTTCTTCACTGAAGTTGTGCATGTTCTAACTGTCTCCCCCCTGTTGTGTTCGTTCATCCAGTGTGTTGTAGTGTCAAGTGTGGAAGTCAATTTTTGGTATAAATCTATATTATTGGTGTTAAAATAGAAATATCGTCGGCGAACAACACGCATGGCTCATTGATGTGGTCAGGGAGATCGTTTATGTAAATAAGGAACAGCAGACATCCTATCACAGTTCCTTGTGGTATTGATGCGTTTACGGGTATGTTTTGGGATCGAATTAATTTAATTTCTCTTGTTTTGCTATTATAATACTCAATTTCTACGACTTGTTCTCTGTTCTTTAGGTACGAGGTGAACAAATCATGACTCTTTCCACGGATGCCGATGTTATACAACTTATTTAATAATATATCAAATTTAACTTTATCATACGCTTTCGTCATATCTAATAACAATCCTATAGCATATTTTTTATTATTAATTATATTGAGGGCTTCCTGGATATATTTGTAAACAGCCAAAGTGGTTGACCGATTTTTACGAAAACCATTTTGACTGTCGTTGAAAATATTAAATTTTTCACAAAATGCATAGACGCGGTCGCACATAGCTTTCTCAAATATTTTCGAGGCAGTTGGTAACAGGGCAATTGGACGATAATTGTTTGGATCGGTTTTTGAATTTTTCTTATGGATCGGTTTTATAAGAGCTTTTTTTAACAAATCGGGAAAAACGCCTTCTTCGAAAGATTGGTTGATGAGTATATAAAATGGTAAAGTTAATTCGTCGGCGCATTGTCTTAACAGAGTAGGTGGAAGTTCGTCAATTCCGTGGCTTCTTTTATTTTTAAGGTTTTTTATTATTCTATTTACCTCATAGGGATCTACTGGGCTAAGATACAATGTATTTTGTGTAGCTGAACTTACCGGTAGTCCTTTTGGTTTATTGCCGATAGGTTTTGTGCTATCCTCGCCTATCTGTCTTATTCCGATTTTAAAACCTAATGAAGATAAAAACAAACCTGATTCTTATAGACCTGTAGCTTTGACCTCTTGTATAGGAAAGATTTTTGAGCAATTGTTAAAGCAAAGACTAGAGTTTTATATAGAAAGTAATAACTTATTACCTTCTAATCAGCTGGGATTTCGTAGAGGAATGTCAACACGTGAAAGTATTTCTCATTTGCATCTTGATATTTTTAATGCTCGTAAAATGGATCATGAGTTTGTTGCTGTTTTTGTTGACATAGTTGGTGCTTTCAATAACATCAATCATCACATTTTGTCACTGGAACTCCGCTCACTTGGCATACCTGAAAAATAAAAATTTGTTTCATGGGTTTTTAATTTTTTGCATGGTAGAGAAGTATATGTTAAAGTGGATAAGCAATTAATTGGACCCCGTTTTTCATATAAAGGGGTGTGTCAAGGTGGAATTATGAGTCCATTGATTTATGTGCTTTATATGCATAAGCTTAATATGGTTTTGGGTAGCAAAGTACTAAATTTACAATTTGCTGATGATTTGGTTATATATACATCTGGTCCGGATATGGATGAGATTAAGAGCAATATTAATGGGGCTTTGAAAAATATGAGTAAATATTTTCATTATTTAAACTTAGAAATTAGTCCAGATAAATCAAAAGTTGTTGTTTTTGGTGAAATAGATTTTGATTTAGAAATTTTTTATGATAACTTTGAACTTCCCATTGTTAATGAATTTAAGTACTTAGGAGTAATTTTTTTTTTTTTTCTGGGGTGCGATGTCAGAAGTCCTCCACGTGTGTCTGGCGGTTGCTGGTCCCTCTCGATACGTCTGGAGGGAAGAGCAGCTGCTGGGCCGGTGCACCCTGGGCGCGGCAGTATCCTTCTCCGGGGAATGAGAGGAAATGAGAATTTCCTTTCATCCCTCGGGGAGTGTTACTGCCGCGGCCAATTATTCTGACATGGGTGGGGTCCTACCAGGACCACCGGTGCGTTCCTCTGCGTGACCCTCTGTAAAGCAGAGGGCATAGCAGAGGAGTGAGGGCGGGCTCGGTGTGCACTTACCCTGCCTCCGAGCAGACAGAGAAGGATGCGTTCTTCTCTGTCACCGTCAGTCTCGTAATCCCATTATCGAAGTGCTGTGGATCACGTCTCGCGGCTTCGATAGGGACCGAGGGTCTTGGCTTAATTGCCCGGATCGCGAGGTAGAAAACCTCTATAAAAAGTTACCCCGAATCCCAAGCGGCGACGCACCGCGAGGGGATGTATGGCTGACGGGTGTTCCATAGAACAAATCAGTCGTTAGTGCGCTCCTCGCCAGGGTACCTGCAGACCCCCTGGCGAGTAATAAATACTCAAATCTGCCCTTCTAGGTACAGGGGTCTCTGCCTAGATTGAGAATATTTCCCCCATACTCGTGGGTTTAAGTATGGAAAATGTAAAAAAAAAACCAAAAAACCAACGCCGGTAACGGCACAGAAGAGGAGAGGAGGGATGCGGGGTCGGAGTCCGACGTCGCAACCAGCGATGTGAGCGTAGGAGGCTCAGAGAGCTCCCGCCGCTTGAGGGCCGGGACGCCCGCGGAGAACAGTAAGTTCTTCCGCAAGCGGCCCAGGCGGGATGGCGACCGGGGGTCGTCATCCGGAGATGAGGAGGCCTCGGCCCGAAAGATCCCCACCAACAAGCGCGGTGGGATCCGGGGCAAGGGGAGGGGGCTCTCTGCCTCCGTGAGGCCCGAGAGGGCAGCAAAGCTGGCCGAGGAGGGGTGCCACCCGGGCAATATTGCTCCCGGGTCGGGCGACGAGGCGGGTGGACCTGGCGGCTCCGAGGCGTAGCGTAAGGCCAGGTTCGCAAAGGAGGTGGAAGCCGCTATAAGGGGCGTGGCCTTGAAGGTAAAGACATCGTCCAAACTCAAGGCCATACCCGCGGCTTCCGCCTCCATCATGGCGGCAGCGGAGGCAAGTTTTGCGGGGCCTCCTGCTGCTCCTCCAATTGATGGAGAGGAGGTGGTCAAACTCCGGGCGGAGGTGGCCCGCCTGACGGCCACCACGGACGTCCTCAAAAAGGAGAATGCCAAGCAGACCTGGCTAGTCTGCGTGAGCCTGGCTCTCGCGTGGTGCCTGAAAATGGGGGCCGGCAGCAGCGACAGAGCCAGCCTGCGCCGGTGGAGAACCAGGTCCTGAACCTGGTCCGGCAGGAGCTGGCTTCCTTCCAGGCGCGGTTCTCCGTCCTGGAGGGAATTGTCCTGCGCCCCCCCCTGGCGGCAAATAAGGCCACCACAGGCCCGAAGGCGGCCTCGTATGCGGCTGCTGCAGCCGCACCCGGACCGGGGCCGTCCAACCAGCCATCCAACAGGGCTGTGGTGGCCTCCCCCGAAAAGCCGACTCCAGCAAAAACGGCGCCGGCCAAGAAGGCCCGCAAGAGGGGGAAAGGCAAGGCAGCTGCCCAGGCGGTGACTGTGCCGGCGCCAGCGCTAGTGCCAGTGGCGAGTGGGCCAGCACCTGCAGCATGTCAGCTGCCGCCGCCGCCACCACCCCTCCAGCCCCCCACCCCTCCCGCGGCTGAAGCTGGATGGCAGGTGGTCGGGGAGAAGCAGAAGGGGCGAAAGGCGGCCAAAAAGGCCCGAAATGAGGAGCGGCAGCGCCAGCACAGGGCGCGAAAGATCGCGGCTAGGCTCCGCGCCCCGAAGACCGCAGCTGTAGTGATTACACTACAGCCGGACGCGGAAAAGAGGGGCGTGTCCTACCGCGACCTGCTAGCGAAGGCAAAGGAGACGGTGGATCTCGGGGAGCTCGGGATCACCGGGGGCCTCCGGCTTAAAGTAACCAAGACGGGAGCTCGGTTGCTGGAGATCCCCGGTGAAACCAGTGGCTCGTCCGCTGACGCTCTGGCTGAAAAGCTCAGAGCGTCCCTAAACGCGGACGAGGCCCGAGTGTCCAGGCCCGTCAGGTGCGCAGACCTGCGCGTCCTGGGTCTGGACGACTCAGTGACCGAAGAGGAGGTGGTGGCCGCCGTTGCCAGGTCCGGAGGGTGCCCTGCCGATCAGGTCAAGGCAGGCGCTCTTCGTCCGGACTCCACGGGCATGCGAACCGTTACAGTAAGCTGCCCTGTAACGGCGGCAAAGGCAATCGTGGAGGGCCGTAGGCTACTGGTGGGCTGGGTGTCAGCGCAGGTGAAGCTGCTGGAGCCCAGACTTCTGAGGTGCTACCGCTGCCATGTGGGACACCATGTGTTGGTGCAATGCGCCTCGGAGGTCGACCGCAGTGGCCTCTGCTTCCGTTGCAGTCAGCCCGGTCACACATCCGCGACGTGCTGCGCCACGCCGCACTGCGCCGCATGCGCGGCGTCTGGCAAGCCGGCTGATCACCGGGCTGGCAGCAAGGCCTGCGCTGCACCCGCCAAGGCCAAGGCCAGAGGCAGGGGAGGGCCCTCCACCGCCACCACCACCGTCACCGTCGCCACCGCCGCAGCCGCAACCGCCGCCGCTGCCGCTGTCGCAGCCACCACCGTCGCGACAGTTGCGCCTGCAGAGGGGCCCTCACAGGGGACCCGAGTGGAGGAAGCGGTAATGGAATGCCAATAACGGCTCCATTACGCTTCCTCCGAGCGAACATCAACCACTGCGCCTGCGCTCAGGACCTGTTGCTCCAGAGCATGGCGCAGTGGTTGATTAACATCGCTGTGGTCGCTGAGCCGTATTTTGTCCTGCCTAGGGAAGACTGGGTGGCGGACCTTAGCGGCTCAGTGACCATAGTGTCGTCGGCCGCCGCCGGTACCCCGACCCTTGAAAATGTAAGGAGAGGTCGGGGGTGCGTAGCAGCACGGTTCGGGGAGATTGTAGTGGTGGGAGTCTACTTCTCGCCGAACCGAACTCTCGCCGAGTTCCACAACTCTCTTGCAGAGTTGAGTGTCGTCGTCGGGAACCATTCCCTCCCCGTGCTTGTCCTCGGGGACTTCAATGCCAAGAACTTGGCTTGGGGTTCTCGTTGCACAGATGTGCGGTGAAGGATGGTGGAGGACTGGGCTCTGGAGAAGGGCCTGGTCGTCCTAAATCGGGGTTCTGTCCCCACGTGCGTGCGGATGCGGGGTGAGTCGGTGGTGGACATTTCGTTCGCTAGCCCCGCTCTGTCGCCGCGTGTCGTTGACTGGCGTGTCATGGAGGGGGTGGAGACCTATTCCGACCACCGGTATATCCGGTTCGACGTCTCCACCCAGACCTCAAGCGCGCCGGTCCAACAGGCCCCGAGTGGTCCGCGTTGGGCGCTGAAGCAGCTGGACCGGGAGCTCCTCCTGGAAGCCTCAATCGTGCAGGCCTGGGTGACATCACCAGACAGGCCTGCCGACATTAACAATGAGGCAGGGTGGTTCCAGGAGGCAATGTCCGACATATGTGACGTGGCAATGCCCCGAGTCCGGCCAGGAAGCGCCCGGCGTCAGGTGTACTGGTGGTCGCGAGAGCTGACGTCTCTGCGCGAGGCGTGCGTGGCTGCGCGACATCTGTACGCCAGGCATCGCAGACTCCGCATTCGCCCACCGGATGCGGCAGCCATTGAGGCGGAGCTATATGAGGGGTACAGAGCGGCGAAGACCGCCCTCCGCGAGGCTGTCCTGCGGGCCAGGGATCTGGCCCGCGAGGAGATGCTGGGGACTCTCGACATTTTATTACATCTAGCGGGTGTAAAATTTGATCGGGACTTAACCTATTGGCTACGACATTCGGACATTGAAATTTGAAATAATTTGAATTACAATTCATTGAATGACAATTGAATTGACATCATCATCACTCTTGGAAATGACAACATGGAAATGACGATGAACATGGACATGACAAAACAAAAAAAAAATTGGATTGACGAAACATTTAAATATGAAAAATAGAAGACAGGGCTTATGCCTTGATTAAAGAATATTAGGATAAGAATTTACTGATGACTTGGCTTTGGCCTTACTTTTATTTTAAATAGAAGAATACGAAAATATGACGAGGCTGAATGGTCTATAGATCGATGCCTGCCCTTTTAGGGCGAACGAAAACAAAAAAAATGACTATCCAACAAATGCATATGATTGTTGGATTGGATATAATGATTTGGATTGCTAGACAATTTCTTAAAGTACGGGAACGCGCACAGAATTATTTTCTTACATTTTAGTTTTAACAGTTGAGTGACATTGGTGTCGATTCTGTCGTGCACAAACTAAACTTAATTTAGGCTATTGCTATCTTTTACTAAAAGACAGTGCGAGAAAAGGACGGCTATAGCTATGAACTAAGTTAGAGATGTCAAACTAGTTTATGCCTTGCGCTTCACCGTGTTTTTAGTCGAAATGTTTTTACGTGCACCCTTCATTTGTATGGAAATATTAGTTAAAATTAAATTTGACAGCTCTAAATTACGTCCGTCTCTTTCTAGTTATATTAGAGAAAAAGAGATAGCAATAGCATAAATTAAGTTTAGTTTGTGCACAACAGAATCAACACCATTGTCAGTAATATCATCAATTTTAATGTTCGAACTATTACCTACAAGTACCTACAGTTACAATGGCATTAGGATCTAGTTCCTTCTGAGTTATGGATGTTATTATCTGGTTGTAAGAAGCCTTAGGTGTACAATAATTTAGAGAAGAATGACTCAGATTATTACTAATTAACTTTCATAACCCTTTTCCTAAACCATCTGAAAACATAATTGAGCAGCAGTGTGTATTACAACAAGGGGAAGAACTACTATCTATTTGTCCTACCTGTGATGAACCTTGTACAATATCTGGTGAATTTTGATTGGGTATACAGTCCAGAACACTGCCCAACTGGGTCGGGTCCTCCATTACCTCAGGTAGGAGAGTGTCCGGGCTGGGTATACTTTGTGACATACAGTGAGTGTTGTTGAAGGTCATCATGTCTACACAGTCTGCACTACTACTAGGATATGTTCCTTAATTTGTTTTTGAGAATTCATATTCATTCACCATCATCATTATCATCGTAATCACAACCATTATCATCGTAATCACAATCATCATCATCACAATCTCCATCCTCGTTATCACAATCATCATTATCGTTATCACAATCATCATCGTCATCATTATCACAATCATCATTATCGTTATCACAATCATCATCGTCATCATTATCACAATCACCATCACTGTCAGAGTCACCATTTTTTTTTTTTTCCTTCATCGCCCTTTGTGTTCCGGGGCCACGGTATCTCTTTCGAACAGTCCCGCAAACCCGGCAGGCATCGGTCCTTGCGGACCCCTTCCTTTTTGCTGACTCTCTTTGAGGCGCGCGTGGAACACGAACGCGCCATCGACACGGCCTGTCGTCATGAGACGGACGGACGGCGAGCTAGCCCATAGCCCACCGTCCACAGGCCCGCGCCTACGGTGGCCGGGGGCCACCACGTGGCCCCCGACGCCCTGGGCGTCTCCCGCGGCGGTCGGGACGCTGTGAGGTTCTCTCCCTCTCACGTTCCGCCACCTCCTTCTCTAGCATTACTGCTTCGCAGAAGGAGGTGACGGCGTCCCATTCCGTCTCGCTCCGGACCATGGCTTGCACCAGGGCCGGACGCGAGAGGTCGCCGCCGCCAATCGCCGCTTCGAGGACACGGCGGTGCTCCGCCCACGTGGGGCACACCTCCACCGTGTCCTCCGGTATCACAATCACCATCACAATCACTATCACCATCACAATCACCATCATCATTATCATCGTAATCACAACCATTATCATCGTAATCAAAACCATTATCATCGTAATCATCATCATTATCACAAACACCATCACTGTCACAATCACTATCACAATCACAATCACTATAACCATCACAATCACCGTCACTATCACTATCACCATCACAATCACAATCATCGTTACCACAATCATCATCATCGTTATCACAATTATCACAATAAATCAACAATAACCCTAGTAGTATAGAAGTCGAATCCGTCGTCTTCTAGATCTCAAAATAAATGCCATATTCGTAATCAGCACCCCTGATAATCTCGGTATCGACACCCATACTGATTTTTAGACATTTCAACCCCATCGCACCCCAACAGGGGATGATGATGGTATTTCAGGTCCGCCACATTAAATCTTAAAATCGTTGTTTTTGTGACACACCCGACCCGATACACCATACAAACAATACCGATGTTAATTTTCAGACTTTGTTACCCCATTTCCCCCTTTAGGGGTTGAATTCTGAAAAAACCTGAAACACAAATGTTAACTCATTTATCGATAGGAGTACTCCTGTGAAGTTTCGAATAAAACAGTCTTACCTAATCATGTTTCCCCATACAAACTTTCGACTCCCGTTTCATCCCCTTAAATATTGAAAAATCCTTTCTTATTACACCCCTTAACCCACGTATGTGCCAAATTTAGAATCTTTAGACTCAGCGGTTTGGGCTGTGCATTGATTTTTAGACTTTGTCACCCCATTTCCCCCTCTTAGGGGTTGAATTCTGAAAAACCCTGAAACCCGTTTCTACTCATTTATCAAAAGGAGCACTCCTGTGAAGTTTCGAATAAAATAGTCTAACTAATCTTGTTTCCCCATACAAACTTTGGAGCCCCGTTTAACCCCCTTAGGGGGTGAATTTTGAAAAATTCTTTCTTAGTGCACCCCTAGACCATATAAGGAACCTTATTGCCAAATTTGGATTCTGTAGACCCAGCGGTTTGGGCTGTGCGTTGATAGATGAGTCAGTGAGTCAGTCAGTTTCTTCTTTTATACAGGGTGTGGCGTAAGTAGTGGTCCACCGTTCAGGATTCAATGAACTAGATAATTAACTAGAACAATTAAAAATTTAAACCATTTATACCCAAGGGTTCCGAAAATATTTCCTTTTTGTCTTTTATTTACGAAATTTCTACCCTTTATTACAAATTTTGTTGTAGTTTCAACAAAAGTCATTAATCTTTCATTTTGTTTTCTGTTAATTACTGCTGAATACTAGAGCTACCACGATAAATTATGATTTTTTATGTAAATTCAGCTCTTTTGAAGAAAAAGTTGGTTCTTCTCTAATTTTTAACACACCATCAAGTTCAAGAGCGATTTTTGTAAAAAAAAACGTACCACATTGTCAGTGCCCATGTATTTAATAATATGCCTACTAAATTCCAATTTTAAAATGATATCATTATAACAGATCCAATTTAACAAAAAGATATTCAATTTTAATTGAAGAAAATAAGATTTTCATTAAACTATTTTTTTAAACTTTATTGCGTTAATACTTACGATATTTGCTAAAAAATGCACTACAGTGTCAATGCCCATTTGTTTAAAAAAAAAACTACTATAACAGAGTTATGTAGACCTATCTTGTTACTTCAGGTATTTGAACAAAGAATTAAAAAAAAACAAATCACTTTATTTATCATTTATTATTAATCTTTGTCATGATTACAATCATTAAAATTAAACGAAATGTTCAAAATGGCCCCCATTCGCAGCAATACACGCTCTGCAACGTCGAATAAACGACCGTTTAAGTCGTCGGGCAAACCCGCTTTCGCTGACTTCTCTAGCTGCTGCCTGGATTCTAGTCCTCAATTGGTCAATACTTGTGATTTCTTTGCTATAGACTTTTTCTTTTACGCAACCCCAATAAAAGAAATCTAGGGGATTTAGATCTGGCGAGCGTGGTGGCCACAACATTGGACCTAAGCGCCCAATCCACCTATTTGGATACGCTGTATCAAGGTGCTCTCGTACTCTAACAGCATAGTGAGCGGGACAGCCATCGTTCTGCAGCCACATGTCTTCTTGGACTTCAGGAACGACACCTTCCAGAAGCAAGGGCAAGTCAATTTGCAAAAAACTTAAATATCTTTCTGCATTTAATGTTTCTGGCAGCTCGTGTGGACCGATTATCTGTCCGTTAATGATACCGGTCCAAAGGTTTATTTTAAATTGATACTGTGATCTGTCTTGCCTTATGAGATGCGGGTTTTCTAGCTGCCAGTTATACAAATTGTGTAGATTTAAATATTCATCTTTTTTGCAGGATGACTCGTTGCTCCATAGTATTTTATTAAAAAACTGCGGGTCTTCTCTTATTCTGCGTAGCATTACTCTACAAAATGTTACTCTCAAGTGATAATCTCTTGGTAGCAATGACTGTACCCTTTGATAGTGGTATGGGTACAGTTCATGTCTTTTGAGTATTCGATGTACAGATCTAAGTTAGATTGTATCCGTTTTTTAAGTTGTAATACGTTTTGTAATAGTATTAACGCAATAAAGTTTAAAAAAGTAGTTTAATGAAAATCTTATTTTCTTCAATTAAAATTGAATATCTTTTTGTTAAATTATTGGATCTGTTATAATGATATCATTTTAAAATCGGCATTTAGTAGGCATATTAATAAATACATGGGCACTGACAATGTGGTACGTTTTTTTTACAAAAATCGCTCTTGAACTTGATGGTGTGTTAAAAAATTTGGGTTAAAATTAGAGAAGAACCAACTTTTTCTTCGCAAGAGCTGAATTTACATAAAAAATCATAATTTGTCATGGTAGCTCTAGTATTCAGCAGTAATTAACAGAAGTCAAAATGAAAGAATAATGACTTTTGTTGAAACTACAACCAAATTTGTAATAAAAGGTAGAAATTTCGTAAATAAAAGACAAAAAGGAAATATTTTCGGAACCCTTGAGTATAAATGGTTTAAATTTTTAATTGTTATAGTTAATTATCTGGTTCATCGAATCCTGAACGGTGGACCACTACTTACGTCACACCCTGTTTATTTAGATTACAACCATCTGCAACTTCATAAAGGTCGAGAAACGATTTTTTCAAGGTCAAAGCCATTGCTAGACCTTTATGAACTTGGAGGGTTGTATTGATGATTTTGATGATTATAATTCTGTAACTACATACGTCTTACAATCGCGAACAATATTTTAATCATCATACAACCTAGCGCTGGCCTGCAAATTGCAAAAAACGTAAGAAAATTTGAATTTCGCGGGCTACCCTGGAGCATCAGCCTTAACAATCAGGTTTTTTACGTTCCGTTCCTTGCAGTAACGTACCAAGTTCAGCGCCATCTATCCAGCGACAAAAGAAAATACCTCATTGGCATTTACTTTACCGGATTTAGATACTGGGTCATTTAGCTCGTCCAAGCCAAATAATATCCGTAATCAAACCCAAAGCATTTACAGTAGGTCCGTTTTTTTATTCCCACCCCACTGTTCCCAGGGCCGGTTAAAAAACCGGTACTGTCGTACAAAAGCCCAATCGCAAAATGCTTCCATTTGTCCCTGAGGATTTCCACCATTTCATCGAGCGCCTGGTCAATGGGGAATTTTCCAATGCTTTTTATGAACGAACTAGATGACGCTGATCAAGCTTGGGAATAATAAAATTGCTCGTTTTTATGTCATGTCCACAAAGCCTTCTGAAGTACGGAGGAACCTAAGCTCGAATCGACGCACCAGAATTTAAGATGTAACGCAAAACACTCAGAAGAACAATAGTAAAAACCATGCAAAAACTTGTAGTTCAGTTCAGTGATGCAAAATAAATAAGTTAGAAAATATGTTTTAAGTTAAAAAAAATTGTCAGAAAAAAGGTTCTGTATAGTTCAGAATAGGTACAATTTTAGGTAAATTTACAGCATATTTTATCTTAAAAAATATAATTAATTGCTGAATATAGTCCTTCATAGGTGCAGCTAATTTTTTTGTATTAAAATCAACATATTTTCCAACTATTAACTAAAATAAAAACATTTGCCAATTTCTTCATACATTTTGAACTTGCGGTTCATCATTCCGCGCTCAGAAGCGCTCATGGAAGGAGGGGTGTGTTCTGCTCTCTCTCGTTCTCGTTCTTGCTTTCTCGCAAAAAATAAATACGATAATTATTATAATTACTAGAAAATATTGTAGTGCGCATGCGTGTGAGTACCGTCGTCGTCGTATAACGTAATCGGAAGGAGTTGATACTTTTGCGAACTGAAATAAAAAAATTAAGCGTGAGGTTCATACTTTTATTATTAGAATGTGATTTAGAAATTATGTTGGGTAAGATTGGGACTTGCATGGGTAAGGTTAAGCAGTTGTTGACAAGGTTGCAAAATGGAGGAGTGGGGTTAAGCAGCTCTAAGTAAGATCGGGTTTTGGATGGGTAAGGTTAAGCAGTTGTTGACAAGGTTACAAAATGGATTATTGGGGTTAAGCAACTCTAAGTAAGGTTAGGATTTGGATGTATAAGGTCAAGCTGTCGTCGGTAAGGTTTGGAAGTGGATGGGCGGGAGGAGAGTTATGATTTTAACTGGTTAGTATGTACTATGTATGTATGACGAATATGGATACAAAACCGAAATCCAAGATGGCGCTGGTAAAAATTTGACAACTTTTTGTCATGGGTGTCATTTTTGTGGTTTTTGGGGTCGCAAGTATCGGATGTACGATCATATCCAAAATCCAAGATGGCGCCGACGGAAATTCGGTCACTTTTCGTCATGGATGTCTATTTCGGCAACACCCAAAAATTTCGAAATCTTTAATTCCGAATTTCGAGATTCCGATTATCAAAAGTCCGAATGTCTACCGAAGAATTATAATGTCTATTATTTAAAATCCCGGAATTCATAATTCTGAAAATCGTAAATACGAATTTTTTGCTGTCCGATTTTCATATGTCCAAAGAATCACATGTTCGATTTATCGTTAATCCGAAAAACATCATACATTCGTTAATCATACAAACATTTACATTGACATCTCTAACTTAGTTCATATCCATAGTCCTATAATCTTATGAGAACGGTTGCTGAATCAGCCTATATCCGTACTTTTCTCACTGCCTTTTAGTAAAAAGATGGCGATATTAATTTTAGATTAGTCATCGAACAAGAAAATCGGCAGCAATGTCATCCAAACCTAAACATGCAAAATGTTATCTTAATCAAAAACCGGTAAGTGGGACAAAAATAACTTTAAATTTTTTTTTTACATAGTTAGTTATTTTGTTAGTTCTAAACAAGTGAAGCTAATAAAACTGTGTTAAAAATACTTACCCGTTGATATTGGACCGTGACAACGTGAAAACATTCTCACAATCTTATAATGATGTTATTTTAGAGAAATATCGATATGGGCTACCCTATTAGCCGCCATTTTATTTTCTCTCTCTAGTGTAGGTATGTCCACGTTTTTCTTGTAGGTATGCCAAGTCCATAGGATTTATACGTCAGTGATTAGGATGCGTTCCAATATTATTGTTTTCTTAATAAACTGTTTTCTTAATTCGTAACACTTTCGAGCTCTCTGCTAATTTGTGTTGCCAATGTAAATTATTTATAAAGAGATACTTTTGGCCCTATTATATTATTTTTGCCGGGTGGGAGTGGAGTCGGGTAAATGGGCTAAGACCTTTATTCCTACTGTGAACGGATGACCATGAGAAGTACTAAAAACCCAAAAACAAGCACATTTAAAATTAGACATTTGTGCCTGTTTTTTGTTTTTTTTTTTTAATAGTTTTTTGTGCTTGCATGTACTAGCCTACCACTGTACTGTCAAATAAATTGATATTCGACACTTGACTTTGGCCTTACTTTTATTATAATATAAGAATACGAAAATATGACGAGGCTGAATGGTCTATAGATCGATGCCTGCCTTTTGAGGCAAAAGAAAAAAAATATTGACACTTTGACAGTGACAGGTGCTGTCGCGTACTCGCTTGCGTTTTTAGGTAACCGATCGAATCCCGCAGCCTGCTCTTCACGTTTTAAAATCTGCTATACATTATTTTAACATCCCTGTATCATCATGTCGGTCACAAAGGGAAATATGCTGGTGATTTTTAATAAACTTTATTGTTTAAATTATTTTTGTGTATAAATTTATAGATGTAAGTTACGTAATATTTTTTAGGTTCGTTCCTTGAGCACGGCTGCCGCTGGCCAGCTTATTAAACCTCCCATCCAAATTTTTGGCCTGGAAGGCAGATATGCGGCAGCTTTATATTCTGCTGCCACCAAGAGTAAGAGCCTAGATGCAGTTGAGAAAGAGTTAACTTCGTTCCAACAGTCAATCAAGAGTGATGCTAAGCTGAAGGAATTCATCATTAACCCAACTCTTAAGAGGACTCTGAAAGTGGACGCTCTGAAGCATGTTGCTACCCAAGTAAGTTCAAAATAATAATTCACTATGTTGAATGGGTACATTTTGATTTTGTCAAGGAAATGGTATGGATAATGCAATTACATTCCTGGTTGATCCAATGTTAATTAAGCAGGAAGCTTCAAGTGTTAACTAGTTTTATTTGTGGGAAACAATACAAATAAACAATTTTAATAAAATTAAACCAAATCATAATCATGGCCTGGAGGTTTAGTGTAGGCATTTTATCAGTACAGTAAAATATGCACTTAAAATGTCTTGATTTTTCCTGTTTCTTAGTTCCAAGTTCAAAATGAAAACACTATTATTATTGTCAATATGCATTTTAAGGCACTCAAGGCTAAGAATTTCCTCAAATAATACCTTGATTAAATACAGGTCTTCATACACAGCAGATGTGATTGACCAATGAAGCAGTCACTGGTAGATGGTAACTTTGCCTGCAAAAGCAGTAACTTGAAATGTGAACTATCTATGAATATAATTATGTATGTCAGAATTTCTTAGTTGATTTTGATTTTTGTACTTATTTTGTTTAATTTTGACAGTAAATTTATCTAGACTTAGGTAGTTCAGTATTGTTGTATGTAAACCAGAACTGTTTTCAGTTGAATAGCAAATGTATTGTGTTGATTGTTATGTTGTGTTAGTCCATTTGATTATGTAATATTTAATATTTTTAGACTAAACTGTCCGCCACAACCAGCAACTTGTTGGGACTTTTGGCTGAAAATGGTCGCCTGAGCAAGTTGGAGAATGTTATCAATGCATTTAAGATCATGATGGCCGTCCACCGTGGCGAGGTTGCTTGTGAGGTTGTCACTGCTAAGCCTCTGGACCAGGGTCAGAGACAGAACTTGGAAGCTGCCCTTAAGGTGATTTTATTCAGTCATCCTCCTGCAGTTTACTCTTATTTATTAGGGATCCGTGCAGCATTTCTTTTTACATAGGTACATCTTCTTCTTCCTAGCCATATCATCTTTTACGGTTACAAAGGTAATACTTTAGTGTCAGAGTAATATTCAGTGAACTAGAAACTTAGCAGGTTAATAGTTAAATAAAATCCACACTGTTAATGTGATATATTTTCAATTATACAAAAATTCTAACATACATTAAAAAAACATTAGTATTAGATTTTTTTTTGTGGTTATTATTCAAAAACATTGTTACAAACCATTTTGAAAAACAAAACATACCAACACAAACCTGCACTGAGACCTACAGAACTAGGTATTCTCTCTCTATTTAAAGAAAGAGTTTTTTGTTACTAGATCCTTTCTCATATACACTAGCTGTAAATAATTTTTTATTTTTTTTAATTTCAGAAATTCCTGAAAGGCAACGAAACTCTCCAGCTCACAGCCAAAGTTGATCCATCTCTGATGGGTGGTATGGTTGTATCTATTGGTGACAAGTATGTGGATATGAGTGTTGCCACCAAAGTGAAGAAGTACACCGAGCTCATCAGTACCACTGTTTAAAGCATGAAATATTTCATTTGTAAATGTTTAGCAAAGGATAACACTAATATTTAAATCAGTTTAATCATTAAAACCTTTGTTTTATTTATTTATACTCTTGTGATGAATGCCTCATGATACCTGTATGTAGATACAATGATATTGCTACTGAAGGGTTGAGTAGTGTATGGAAACAGGTTGTCTTGGAAAGCTTTTCAAAAGATAAACAAATCAAAGCGTGTTGTGTGCCTCTGACCTGACAATCTGCCACTGCGGCACCATGAGTTCTGTCAGTCGGTCAAAAATATAGAGAAACAACATTTTTGACTCCCAAAATGTTATATGTATAAACCAATTTATGGAAATAAGTTTTAGAACCTGGGTAAAATTCAATGTGATTAATGTGAAACCCAACTACTCTACCCTACTTCATAAGATGTTGTTGTTACAAAAATAAAACAGGCAGATAATTGGAACACAAAATTTAATAGTGCTTATTGCACTGCCAAATAAAACACTTAGAACAAAAAATAATACTCTCACAGTAATCATAACACTATGTTATATTTCTCTAGAATTAACAAGAATATTTTTATCTGAGATCATTTTTATGAGATCTATAAATTGAACATGTCATTAATTATTTAAGTAGGTAAACTATTAATAATAATAATTATGAGCAAAAATTTATCCTTCCGTTGGAGCTGCTTCGCCTTTGAGCAACGCATTCTCCGCCTCCAATTCTGCTATGCGAGCTCTTGCAGCCTCCAGTTCATCATCTCCACCATCAGTGCCTAAATGTTTTCGAACATATTCTAGGGCATCTTCGGGCTTATCTGGTTCTTCATATAAGCTCACAAGAACTTTTGTTAAAGCGTCCATAACGCCTGCCCGCTCAAGGTATCTCCGAAACTCCTCTCTTTTGGAATCGATGGGCTGTAAAATTAAATACGACATTGAAATACTTCTTGCAGGTTATTCCATTTCAGAGTGGTAAATAAACATCATCTTCTAAGATGAAACTTTTGTTATTGTACCGAAAACACCGCCCTGGTTTGTTTACGAGACCCAAAATCGTTGAACCATTGTACATACTTATTTTGAATTTATTGGATTAAACACATAAATCATTTATTATGGGTTATCTTTGTATACTTACTTTATATGAAGACATATTCGGGTATTTTCTAAAATGGGCCTATACAATGAAGGAATATCAACAAAAATAACTCTTCTCCAGAGAATTGCAAAAAGACCTAGCCGAAGTTTGACAACCACAGATTTGACTGTTGACACGTAGGTTTTTTATGTGTCTTGTTTATGTTCTTCGTCTACTTGACAGCTTAATTTAGATAAAAGCCATGAGCAGTTTGTTTCAAATTTTAGATATAATAATAAACCTGATGAGAAATTATTTTGTTTTATTCTAACGACTTCATAATTCGATTAAATATTACTGTAAAAATATATACTTACTGTTGCTGATAAAGTCCTAAAATAGATTAACATGCAAGTGAGCACTTTAAAGAACTTAAAAAAAAAGACAATCAATACGAAATGTTACTACAACTATATAACTGTTGGTGGAAAAAAAAGCGCGGGAATCATCGAATTCGGCGGGCGTAATTTTTCTTGTTTTCTTATAAATGTTAAAAAACGTTTGAGATTGGAGATAAGTTGTGTAGATTTATGTAAATATTGATTAGATTAGTTAATTTTATTGCTTGTAGGTAAAATTCTTCATTTATTAGGGTAAGTTTTTTAGATTTTATTTTTTCTGGCCAGTGGCCACAATGGACAATGAACCGCCTGATCCGGGGGGCACAGTCCCCTCGGTCGGGCATAATATTACAATTTATGAATCCAGTATGGATACAGACTCGTCCTTAACCAGATCGGAGCGGAAAAGGGCTAGAGCTCCACGCAAAATCTGTAAAAATTGTAATAAAAGAAGGCGAAGTGGTCATCATTCAACAGGATTAAATAACGAAACAAATTGTCATTGTGATAATGAATCAGTAGTCAGTCCAAAAATAACTTCAGACGTTCCGGTACACTCAATTTTAGTTCACGAAGAAGCCACTCCACGTTCTGTGGATGGTCCCCAGACTGAAAACCTTTTAAAGTCAGATCTTCCCCAGAAGGCACCACAGGTTTCTAGGGTTTTGTACGAAGCCACAGACCTGTCGCCATACGTTGTACACATCCAAAAAAATGTTGATACACAAAACTCGGCTCAGACATTACACCCAGTAACTTTAGGGCATTTCCTGAAAAACCGCAGATACAACAACATTATTAACGGTTCTCTAAAACGCATTGGTCGAAACAGAATATCTATAAGCTTCTCCCGTTACGTAGATGCTAACTCTTTTATAAATGACCCAAGTTTGGCCAAGGAGAAATTGAAGGCATTTGTTCCATCAATTAATGTGTGTCGCATTGGAATTATTAAAGGCGTACCTACCGAATGGTCTCCGGAGGAGATAATGGAAAATATATCTGTCCCCGCTGGATGCGGGAAAGTCATCAAAGCAAGGCGTCTCAACTATAAAATACACGAACCGACCCCTGTGTGGAAACCATCCCAAACAGTCGTGCTCACCTTTGACGGACAAATTCTACCAAAACGTGTGTTTTGTTGTTACAATTCCATGCCAGTGGAATTGTATACATTCCCAACAATTCAATGTTATAATTGTTGTCGTTTTGGCCACACAAAGGTACAATGCAGGTCGAACCCTCAGTGCTTCAAGTGTGGGGAGAAGCATTCTGCTGACACTTGCAGTATTGAAGACGAGAGTAATAGTAAATGCTGTCATTGCGGTGGCATTCATTACGCCATCAATAAAAAATGCCCAGAATTTGAAAGACAAAAATCAATTAAGCATTATATGGCCCATAGCTGCGTGTCATATGCTGAAGCGTCACAGCTTCATCCACCAATCTCAAAATTGTATGCAGATGTGGTAACATCTGCCCCATCACACACCACTAAAAATTCTTACTATTCACCCCCCAAATCACGTAACACACCAATTGTCTCATCACAAAGAAAAACGGTATTCCTTAAACCTCGGGATCCCCCAAAAACAGCCAAGGGGTATGACCGGGCAGCTCATCAAGCATTAATCAGTAATGAAGTTTCTTTAACAGGGAATGGTGTTGCATTCCAAAATAAAACAACAAATAATAATGAGAATCAAATTTTAAATTTAATAATCATGTTAATTAATACCTTATCTAAAAATAATAATATTGAACCGTCCAACGTTGCTACTTTAATTGATACGCTGTCTAACTTATTTAACATTGATCATAATGGATCCAAATCTACTCAAGATTGTCCAGTGGAACAGTCGCAGCATTGTGAATAAAAAATCTGATCTGTCCTACATATTGAACAAACACAATCCCTTTGCAGTCGCTCTCTGTGAGACATGGCTTAAACCAGGGTTCTCTTTTAAAATTCCTGGCTATGCGTGTCTAAGAACAGACAGAAGCGATGGGTATGGCGGTGTCGCCATACTTATTAAAAATAACTTGTCTTTTCAATCTTTTCCTCTTCCAAGTCTCAGTGACGATATATCTGCTGTCGCTGCTATTGTAAATAAAATCTGTTTAGTATGTATATATTATTCGCGTCCCACTGTAAATATTCTTTCTGAAATAAGTAATCTTCTTTCAGTTTTACCTAAACCATTTTTGGTAATGGGCGACTTTAATACACAACATCAGTCCTGGGGTAGTTCTAGTTCCAATCACTATGGGGAAAAGTTACTAGAAATTCTAGACTTTAATAATTTGTGTATTTTAAATACATGTCTCCCAACACGCCAAACGAATCCAGATGAGGGAGTAAGTGCCCCTGACCTCTCAATCTGCACACCTGATTTAGCATCAACATTATCCTGGTCTCCTTTACCATCTTCTCATGGTAGTGATCATTACCCTTTAATAATTTCTTTTCTACATAAAAAACCAGCTGCTTTTAATCCAACACCACGATTAAAGTATAGACTTCAAAACGCAGATTGGGATACATTCAAAAACTGTGTAGAAGAAAGAATTCTTGCTTTAACTAATTCCTTACAACTACATGATCCTCAGGTATTATCTAATCAAATAACAACAATTTTAATAGAGGTGGCAGATAATACTTTTCCTATTAAGAATGGTGCTACAGGCAAAATTCCTTCACCACCTTGGTGGGATGCTGAGTGCACTCAGGCAATTAAAACAAGAAAAGAAGCAGAAAAAAATTATAGTCATACTATGACTCGTCACAATTTTGAGATATACCTAGAAGCTGCTCGTACAACTCGTAAGCTCCTTAGGAAAAAGAAATTCGAAGGTTGGCAAAGATTCTGTGCATCTATCTCGCCAGAAGTTAACGCATCTCTAGTATGGCAAAATATTAGGCGATTCAGGTCAGCATTCAGTGACACAACAGCCTCAAAACTACCATTAGAATTAGCCAATGAGTTTATGGATCATTTAGCTCCTCTTTCAGCCCCAGAACAGAGATCTTTAATGCATTTTCCCTATGTTCCTATTCCTAATTCTGAGTTGAATTCTCTCTTCACACTAAATGAATTGAAAGGAGTCCTTTCACATGTTAAGGATTCAGCTCCTGGTGAAGATGGTATACCATATTCATTTATAGCTAATCTGTCCGACTCTGTTCTCTTAATATACTTAAATCTCATCAATACAGCTTTGATATCTGGCAACATTCCATCAAGTTGGAAGGCTCAAACAATTATTCCTATTCTGAAACCAAACAAACCTTCTTCTAATGTTGCTTCTTATCGACCAATAGCACTTTCTACAGTTCTTGCTAAAATTGCTGAACATCTCGTTAAGAATCGTTTGGAATGGTTCTTGGAAAGCAAAAACTTGCTAGCTAGATCACAGTTTGGTTTTAGGAAGGGTAAAAGTACGATGGACAGCCTTAGTGTGTTCACAACTGATATTCGCTTAGCCTTCACTTCTAATAACTCTGTAATTGCTGCTTTCCTGGATATTAGCTCAGCTTACGATAATGTCCTGGTATCAATCCTAGAACAAAAGTTGAATTCATTACAAGTTCCAACAATGCTGTCTAAGTTCATAATTAACATGCTTTCAGAGAGATCTTTACATCTTCATATTGAAGGGTATACATTTACCCGTTTAGTGTGGAAAGGTCTTCCTCAAGGTTCTGTACTTAGTCCAATTCTCTACAATATTTACACTTATGATTTGGAATCCTCACTAAATCAATCAGTACAAGTCCTTCAATATGCAGATGATTTACTTCTTTATTTATCTGGTCACTCTGTTGCAAATATTTGTACTTCCTTAACCTCTTCTCTAGGCTTACTGAAGACTTGGCTAGAAACTAATGGTCTAGACCTGTCAATTGATAAAAGCAACATTGTCTTGTTTACTAGAATGCGTAAGCCTCCTATATTTACAGTAAGGTATAATAATATCCCTATGCCCATTAAAAACCAGGTAAAATTTTTAGGTCTTATTTTGGATACACATCTTACTGGTTTACCACACTGTGATTATATAGCTGCAAAATGCGAACGAAATATCAACATAATTAGATGTCTTGCTGGTGTTTGGTGGGGAGCACATCCCTTTTCCTTAAAATTACTGTACAACACCTTGATTAGAAGTGTATTGGACTATGGGACTTTTTTGCTGGAACCTGCTAATGTTGCTGGTCTTAAGAAACTGGACAGTATTCAGTCCAAGGCACTTAGAGTGGTTTCAGGTGCAATGAAAAGCAGTCCTATTAATTGTCTTCAGGTGGAATGTGGAGACCCTCCACTTCATTTACGACGTCAATTTTTAGCTGATAGATTTATGGCTCGGTGTTTGCAATTTACGTATCATCCTTTGCGAAATAAACTTTCCATTCTCACTGAAGAAGTAATTTCATCCACTTACTGGAGGCACAAAGCTACTCCGTGTTTAGTTAAAAGCTTTAGAAAATACAATTTAATTGAAGCTCCTTGTCACCAATCTGAGTTTCTTCCTTTATTTCACTGTAATTACAGTTCATTAATTATGTCACCAAACATACATTATAACCTTAACATTTTCCGAGATGACGTATATCATAATCTTAACTTCAACTTCACTATGGATAGAGACTGGAAGGGCTGCCATCTCTTGTTTACAGATGCTTCGAAGCATGGAAGAGACTCATGTGTGGGAGTAGGCGTATGCCACTCCCAATATAATATTGTCCAAAAAATAAAGCTCCCGCCCGAATCATCTGTATTTACGGGAGAATGTTACGGTCTATTCAAAGCTGTCGAATATATACTTATGATGGGCTTACGGAATTCACTCATTTTAACCGATGCAAGGAGTGCCTTACAATCTTTGGCCAGATTCCCTTTCTATTCTCTTAATCCCTATGTTATATTTGAAACACGTGAACTCCTCTATAAGTGTTCTATTAAGGGGTATTCAGTGCATTTTGCGTGGATACCCTCGCATTGTGGCATTTTAGGTAATGAGAGAGCTGACCAGTTAGCTAATGATGCCGTATTGTGTGGAGACGTTTTTCCGTACAAAAATAACACCCAAGATCTGGCAGCTCTGCCCAAGGTTTATCTACAGAAATCCTGGGGTCAGCTTTGGTCCGAGCAATCGGTGAAAGGGAAATTTTATCGTAATATTCAGCCATCCATTTTTATTAAACCTTGGTTTAGCAAGTACAAGTTAGGCAAAAAGATTACAACAATTTTCATACGTATGCGATTGGGCCACGTGTGCACTCCTGCTCATCTTGCCAGGCTTGGCATCGTGCAGAGCCCTGCCTGTGAATGTGGCGCTGAAGTGGGAGATCTGAACCACCTTATTTTTTCTTGCCCCCTTTATGACCACTCCTCACTTTTCCAAAGTCTTGTTTCCCTCCGAGTCCCTTTACCCACTTCTATCTCATGTATTTTATTTAATTTTAATGTAGATATTTATAAAACTATAGCTCTTTTCCTTGTAAATAATGATATAGCTATTTAAACATTTTTTAGAAGTTAGATAGTTTACCATGTAGTTCATAGGCACCGAGTCGGCCTTTTTGTTGGGCCACCTGGTTGCGTTAAGGTTAGTTTTATGTTGTATTATATTTCCCTACTGTTAACGTGTTTTTATTATATTTATATTTACCAACTAATCTCCTTTCCATTTCCAAATTTTCCGTTGTTATATTTATCATTTCGCGAGTACTTGATTCTTACGTTTTGTTATCAATTATAATATTGTCAGTGGCAATAAGCACGAATAGTGCAATGCCAAAACGAGAAAAAAAAAAAAAAAACTGTTGGTGAAATGATGAGCCAAAAGAACCCTTAAAAAACCACCACAACAACCGTTGTGGTTCCTCCCCAGATTAGTTCTGTATCTATTTCGCAGGCGGCTACCCTGGCGCTCAAAAAGTATGAAATTCATGTTCACTAGGTTTCTAGTTTGGATTTCTGCCAAAGGACCGGTTCAAAAGCAGGTATAGTTTTTGAAAAACCGTAGCGACCCACCAGGTCATCACCAGGTATCAGGTGACCCGGCCGACGCGGGGTATACCTACTTAGGCTGTGAGAAAATAGCTGCCCCCCTCCCACTCACTACTTACCACCAAGTGTGCATCTTTCTACAGGGTCTAACCTTCCGTGGTCCACCTTCAAATCTTTGAACCGTCTCCGGACTGAACTGAGAAGATGTAACTTCAACCTCGTTAAGTGGGGCTACCGCAATGAAACAGCTGTGTCATAAACTATACTCCACCTCCAATCCTGCCCTTTTAGCCCAAAAACATGCAGCCGAAGTATAAAGGTGAATGCAGACCTGGCCGCACCGCACGCACCGCAGTCATCGCTTTGTTAATGGCCTCGCATACTTGTCCGCGCTGCAGTCACCGCAATCGTTCCTGTCGCCGCCGCACGCTTCGCACCACAGAACATTAATACTCTCTCTCACTCCGCAGCGTCCGATGCGGGCGGGCCGGCGTTAATGACGTCATCAGCTGCAGTTTGGGGAGTTCGGCGGCAAATTCTATGCAATCTCGCACGTGTACGTTACCCCAGCAGGAAAGTGTCTCCTAGAGTTATATGAGTGGAACGTTTAATTAGTGTCTTATCTGCTGTAAATGGCACACATTTTTTTATGTGGGGGCACCCCACATAAAAAAATGTGTGCCAGGGGGCACACATTATTTATGGAAAAAAACGGAAAAAACGATTCCTGCTGGGGTGACGTTTTTCCAGCAGGAAAATTCTAAACGAATGATCGGAGAGAGAAACATTGTGCATGGCCTTGTAGCTTATATTAGTGCCAAAATGTACTGGGGGCACATTTTGGCAAAAAAAAATGTGTGCCCCTTCAGGTTTTCGAGATATTGCATTTCCCGCTGGAGTAACGTTTTGCAGAATCGTATATCTCTAAAACCATTGCATGTGCCCCTGTAGAATAAACATATATGAGTAGTTCTTAATGTGTGCTCCTTAGCAGTGGCGAAGAGTGAAAATTGAGTCAGGGAAAGCCGAGGAAAAAATTTAGTAATTTTTTTTCCATGTTTATTTTGACCTCATTTTTTGTTATCAGCGAACCCAAAAACCACGAAAATTACACCCATGAAGAAAAAATCCGTAAATTTGCGTCGGCGCCATCTTGGATTTACACTTTGACTTCATTATCATTATCAGCGACCCCAAAAATCACGAAAACGTCACCCATGAAGAAAAAACCGTATATTTTCGTCGGCGCCATCTGGATTTTCATGTTTACCTCATTTTCATTATCAGCGACCCGAAAAACCACGATAACGTCACCCATGAAGAAAAAAATTAATTAAACTGGTAAAGAATTAATTATACTAATTAATATATTATACTACTACTACTTTTATATTATATTTTATTAATTATACTTTTTCTGCATTTTATGCAGAAAAAGTATAATTAAAAAAAAAAGTGATTTTGTCCATAAGTCAACAAAAAAATGCTATAATTTAGTGTACCAAATCGACATTCAACATTATCGACCATTACTAAATTCAATCTCGTTCTACGATACATACAATTTCTTTTTCTGCCCCTGTCGTAACTTGATAATCTTCAGCCTATTAAAACCTAGCTCCCTACAAACCAAAATAATGTCATCAAGCATTGAACGATTTCCGATTCTATACGAAATTCAACGAGCGATAACGATATTTTCCCATCTCGCTCACGCGCACGCATTTTCTATTACTTTCTCTATGAATACTCGGTTTGCGTCTGCTTACCAGAGTCCTAATATAGGCGGGCTGGCTAGTGACGTCATGACGTTTATTTTGCATAGAAATTTAGCTGCCAAAAAGCCGATAGCGCCTGCGGGTTATTTTATAGCAATATGTTGTGGAAGAGCGAATTTTTGTTGATTGAGTACGAGTAGGCGTTTCGTGATGCTTGTAAAAAAGTACTGATTGTGACATTTTTCAATTACGGTAGAGAGTGGTTGTGTTGCAAACTTCTGAAGGGAAGCCGGTGGGAATCGAGTTATTAGGAGCCTGCGCCACTGCTCTTTAGTGCCCCAATTAGATTAAAGAAAATATTTATAATTTCCAAGATATCGCGGTTGTATGAAAACTCGAAAAAACATCGCAGCGCCTAAATGAGACAAGGTATAAGCTCGCTGAAAACTCACTCACTTTGAAACGTTTATAGGCAGGAAATTTGATCTGTGATTTGATGCTATATTTACTTTAAGAATTAATATTAAGGGAATAAAAATAATAATTTCCACATCAACAAGCTGTTTCATTTAATAAGGTACAAAATCAAAAAATTAAAGTCAAAATCAAAGCATTTATTTCAAGTAGGCCAGTTACAGGCACTTTTGAATTGTAGAAACAAAGATGAAAATTAAATGTAGCTACAGTCCCAGTCACAAGACATAAAAACTGTGAAAGTACTGTAGTTGCCTAGCGTAAATCTCTATGGAGAAGAACGGGCAAGAAACTCCATGGAAACTCTTTTAAATCAAAATATTGTTACAAAATCTTGGTTACATCATTCATGTTGAGATGGAATATTATGTGAGAACAATGTAGCAAGATGTGCACACAAAAATACGCAAAAACAAAAAATACAATTCAAAAATAAACATTCAAATAAGCCATGGCAACTAAGAGATGACCAGTCACAACTGACAGCGCCCGTTCACGAACATGACGCATGGATCAGCACCATTCAACTCAACCATTTTGAAGGGAATAAATGATCCGACACACGCGCCACCATCAGCGAGACATTAGAGTGAGCGTGACATACTCTTAACCGCCAGGGCACATTCATGTCAAGAAAAGACGTAGGATTTTAGTGAATGATAGCTTTCTAGTACATAGTACTCACACAATATGGGCTATGCGATTATATAATACTAGAGATTGATTCTATACAATGCAAAGACAGTTGTACAATCTTCAGCAGCTCCAACAATTCTATTTAATGCTATCAATTTATGCGCCCCTGTCCATGTGGAGCAGGACCAGCATTGAGCCACGCATTTTTATCAGCGATATAATCGCCCAACTTGTAATAAGCTTGCTTACATAGTGTGCGTTTGATGCATGTTTTAAATTTCGTCTCATTCAGTTCAAGAATACTTTGTGGAATTTTATAATAGCATCTCAAACACTACCCCATGAAAGATGAGTCCACTTTAGCGAGTCTGAAGCCTGGCTGAACTAGTTGGTCCCTATTTCTAGTACTGTAATTATGTCTGTCACCTCTTTTACCAAAAAGATGCAGATTTTTTCTGACGTACATTATGTTTTCGTAGATGTACTGACAATGTACCGTCATGATGCCAATATCCTTAAACAGTTCCCTTAGAGAATCGCGCTTACGAAGATTATATATGGCTCTGATGGCTCTTTTTTGCAGAATAAATATAGACTCAATATCTGCAGCCCGTCCCCATAGCAAAATGCCATAAGACATTATACTATGAAAGTAACTAAAATAGACCAGTCTAGCGGTATCTACATCAGTAAATTGACGATTTTTTCTAATAGCATATGCTGCTGAACTTAGACGCGCCGCAAGGGATGTTAAATGAGAACCCCATTGTAGCCTTGAATCAAGCGTAATCCCCAGGAAAACCGTTTTATCTACGAATTCAAGTTTCTCTTTATTTAATGTTATTTCACAACCACTACTTTTAACATTGGGTAAAGCAAATCTTATGCATTTAGTTTTTTTTTCATTTAATACTAAATTGGCATACTACATTTAATTAGCCGCCAAAAAAACTTTTGAACGCGACTGTACGGACAACAGCTAAGGTATAATACGTCAAATAAAGGAGGTCATCGATATGTATGAATCCGTCGCTTTTTAGTAGTCATTCGAATTTGGTCGGATAACCAGCCGTTGTTTACATGTTTTGTTTTTTGTTTATATTTACTTAATGCGAAACATTCCAAGCTAAATATTTTTACCATATATTTTTGACTAAAAGGAACACTTTTTGGTTTACACCTACACATCTGGGATTGAGCTGGTTCCTTGTATTTTGCCGTCAAAGTTATGTCACCATCGTTTTGACTTACAACAATATAATTCAAAAACGCATGCATGAACAGTTTTGAAACTTTGTATGGTTATTAGTAGCGTCAAGATGGACCACATACAGTTTTCAGCGAGCATAAACCTTGTCTCATTTAGGCGCTGCGATGTTTTTTCGAGTTTTCATATAATCGCGATACCTAACTTGGAAATTATAAATATTTTCTTAACCCTTTTTTGATTTAGCTCAAATTAATTTACATGGTTAAATATATTTTTAGAACATAGGAAAAATAAGAAAAAAATTAAAAACACTTGGAAAATCGAGAAAAGTCCCAATAACATCAATGTACCATATTTGGTACAATATGCAGTAACGTAGCTTTTAGCTTACTGGTCGTAAATGGTACAATATGCAATAAGGGTTGTAAAGCAGTGTATATTTATGTATATATTTCGTAATAAAAATGTATTTATGTCTGTTGCATTAACTTTCACTGTTTTTGCAAAGTGTTTGTTTCAAATAATAGAAAGTTAATATTTTTTACAGAATCAACTTTATAAGATCTTTTAATAGAAACTTCTGAAGTATTAAAAAATGCCGTATTTTACCTAATAATGAGTTTATTATGAGTAAGCGAAATAAAAAATTGCCAGATTGTTTTTGCATCATCGTGTATGAAAACTTTGAAAACAGTTTCTATCTTTACATAAGTGAACTCAGCATTTGCTACACTTCATTTTTGAGAACATCCTTCGCTTTTCCATCTTGGACGTTGGTTGTCAGTCCATATTGGCCAATGTCCAATGCCATCTTGAGCTACTTCTAGTGGAGGTAAATCAAGTCGACGACGACGACTCTTGATATTTTCAACCTGAGGATGTTGTGGTCGACCTCTCTTACGCGTTGTTGGGGTAAAAACACCAGTTGTTTCTCTCATCATTACGTCAGCAATATAAAGTTTGAAATCCAGTAATGGCATGTATGAATTTTCGTCACCTCTCTGTTTCATTTTGCGTCGCCAAAGCAACCAACTATTTACACATACATATGAGATCGATCAGATGAAAGAATATCCGGTGATACTTCTTGCTCCTGTTTTTCATTCGGTAAAAACCAAGCATAGCATCCAGCAAATCTACTCCTCCCATATTCTTGTTGTAAATTTCTACGGCTTTAGGCGCAGGAACATCTACTCTGCGTCTTACTTCTTTTTTAAATCTCTTGACTACTGTCATTGGTTCTTTACCAACCTAAGTTGAGCAAAAATTAACAACTTTGTTGTCAACCCAAGAGGTAACACTTACTTCAGTGTTATCTACCTCAGTGCATTTTTCGACGCAAACTCCTCTTTCTTTCTTTGACATTTCTTTTTTGCCCGGCAAATCGATATTTTTAGCTCGATTTAATTGAATCGTACCGAGAGGTAGTATGCCGATGATACTCTGCACAAATGCCATCAACCCCAAGCTGGTATACCAATTGTCTATAAATAATTTGTGGTTCAAGTGGTTTGGCACAGATTCTAGAAGCCTAGTTACTACGTTTCTCGCCGCACCAAGATCTGCCCAGTTTTGAAGTCCATGTTTTTTGTGCGTGCCCGTAAAAATATCAAAGTCGTAGCTATAACCACTTGCGCCGCTAATTACATAATTAAGATATCCCCACTTGTGTGGTTTCTTTGCATTATATTGTCGCATTCCAGAAGTTTTAGCTTTAGTTCGGATCATTTGCTCATCAATAGCCAGGTATTCTTCTCTCGGGACTGTCTTCAACCGTTCTCTTAGCAAATCAATGAACGGCCTAATTTTTTGAAGCTTATCAAAATTAGGTTCGTTTGGCTTTAGCTCTTTTGTTTTGTCGGCAAAATGCAGAAAGCGTTTTATTTCTTCAAACTTGTTACAAGTTAATGTTGCCGCAACTTTTTCTATAAATGTTCCTTCCTTCCAATAATGCCTTGTTGATGGCAGCTGAACTACTGACATATAAATTATGGTGCCTATGAATTTTCTTATGTCATCAGTACAAATTGTTTCGGCCTTTGCTGGATGAGTTTGTTGTGCTTAAAGTCTGATCTTCAATCAAAGATAGCATTTCGGTTGTAAAAAAATACTTAAAGAAGTTCATGGGAGTTTCCAAAGACATTATTTCTGGTGGTAGGTCTTCACAGCCCAAAAATGTACTATTTTCTTCCTTGTACCCGATAGATTTAGTGACCCACTTCAGCGTAGGCGCATTACTTTTTTTCGTCCGTTTAGTGCCAGTCGAAGTAGATGGTTCTTCTCTGTCGGACATTTCTTCCTCTTCTAATATTTCCAAGTCCACATAATCATCGGAACCATAGTCATCACTGTCACTTTCTTGTATGTACACAGCATGTAAAGGTCGAGCAACCTGATCCTGGCCATCTTTGTCTGATAAATATTCATCATCGCTCTCGTCAGGAATAACGTTAATTTTTCGCCCACGAGTCTTCATGTTGTCTAGCAAATAATAAAAAATAGAAAGTCAGTCGCTAAGTAAGCAGTACGTAGGTAAGCAGTAAGCAGTAGTACTTAAAATATCTGCCACTAAATGTGGTGATTATGCTTACAAAACTTAACAACTTTTAAAATAGGATCGCGTAAAGTTATAGCAGATATTTTAGAACTCCTAAATTGTGTAGTTTAGCTTACTGCACATTGTTCCAAATTTGACCAAACACAAAAAAACTACCTTACTGCTTAATGTACCACATTTGCCAAGCAAAAATTACCATAAGTGCATGGTGTCCCAAATTTGGAACAATATTTGGATGGATAAAAAACTGTCTTTTAATTGAGTATACTTACATTTTTTGCTGGTTTTATGTAAAAAGAACGTTCTTCTTCAAAATTTACTAAAAATTGAATTTATCACTCCATAAATTTCACAGAAATGATTTTTCTTCCAATCCGAAATCTCAAAAACGCACTTTATCCAGTATTTTCAACTTTGGACTGAATAATACGCAATGTGAGGGTATGATGGGAAAAACTTTTGTGATCATGTGTTCGGATACACTATACTCTGTACAAATAATTAATGTCTGGTAAGAAAGGTTGGGTGGATCCGAATATTTCAATTAGTAAGTGACGTGTAACAAATTTAGGTCTGTATGCGGTAAAGGGTTAAATCTAATTAGGGCACTAAGGGGCACACATTAAGAGCTAATCATGTATGTTTATTCTACAGGGGCACATGGCACTAATATAAGCTACAAGGCCATGCACGATGTTTCTCTCTCCGATCACTCGTTCAAAATTTTCCTGCTGGAAAAACGTTACACCAACAATCGTTTTTTCCGTTTTTTTTCCAAAACGACACCGGGCACACATTTTTTATGTGGGGGCACATTTACAGCACACAAGACACTAATTAACCGTTCTACTCATATAACTCTAGGAGACACTTTCCTGCTGGGGTAATGTACACGTGCGAGATTGCATAGAATTTCATACGAAGAATTAGAATGCGGCGACTGAGGTGAGGCTCAGGTCTGCGTTCGCCTTAAAAAACTCGACGTCGTCTCACTGACGACGCGGTGGAGGTAGCGAGGTTTTGGGCTGTAAAATATAAAAATTGTCGTGCCAGCGACACGAAGAAAGCAGGTTTCGAACTTTTTTGGTCTTCAGATTATGGGACTTGTCGCCTTGCCTAATGCAAAAAGGAGTTACTTTTGACGTGATAGCGTTTTATAAATCGATGAACACCGGCTACACTCACAAAAAAGTGTCACACCGTTCCGCGCGCCAGTCACGTTCCGCCTTACTCATCAACGCCCAGCCCAAACCCTTGGACCATAGAGTAAAAATAAATATAAGTCCTACCCCTGCCTTGGACCTAGAAAACTAAAATTTTGAACAGTCGTTCCCTTTGACAAGGACTTAGGAAGGATTTTTAATTCGAAATTCAACCCATGGGAGTTTAGTGATAATGAATGAAAGTTTGTTTGAAAGTCCGTCGGTTTTAAAGTTAAGATCTTAAAATTTAGTGTTTAGGCTAAACGATTGAAACTTAATGTATACGTGTCTCAGCGTTTTTTTATAATTCTACCCCCAAAGGATTAAAAAAGGGGATGAAGTTGTTTAAGGAAAGTCCTTTTTCGAAGTAAAAATCTCAAAATTTATTAATAAGCGTTATGGTTGGAAGCTAACGCAACGGTGTTATTAGAATTTCAATCCGTAAGGGGAAGAAATTTAGTTTTGTAAGTTATAAAATCACCAGTATCAATATGAAAATTAACTACTAATTACATGTATCAGCGTTTTTGAAAAATCATCGTAGAATTTAGTAGTTCAATACGGAATGCTTTGCATGGCAATTGAAAGTGTCAAGCAAGCATTAATGATATGATAAAACTTTTTATGCAACTGACACTTTCAATTGCCATGCAAAGCATTCCGTATTGAACTACTAAATTACTGTATCAAGCAGGACAGGAAAAGTCTAAGTAAGATTTATCTACTTACATCCATGATATGAATCCTCCATAAAAGGTTCTGAAACCTTGTAAAAACGTTTATGGGTACATAAATATAATCATTTATTGTAATACTTAATTGTTTACATTTTGGATGTGTGGCTGACACTGGCAATTTATCTCTCTCGGTCATTTCTAAGGACTTTAGACCGATAAAACTATAGAAATATTTTTTCTTGGCAATTTTTCGTGAACTCTTCGATCTAGCTCTTGGACTATACCTTAATAATTGAACTCATTATATCTTCTGAACTGTTAGAATATATGGGACACCAGAGAAAGAACGTGTTAATTGCAGAAACCTTTATTTTAAAAAATCAAACACAATCATGCTATGCAACCGCCATTGTAAGAGAGAGACCATAGTCAATCTAGACAAAACACAGACCATGGTTCATATTAGTGATGTCACACTGCAATCTCCAACACCCTTCCTCAATGTTAACATCACTACAATCATAAAACTACTAATAATAATTCACAATACTTCAAAGCTACTATTTCGTTTTACTCTACATTACCAACTTGACTCTACATTAAAAAACCAAACTTAAAATACTAAAAGAACAACATTTCTCTCAACTTAGCAAAAGTAACTTTGCATAATCCTTTAGTACCTACATATATCAGCAAGCTGATCACCTGAAGATACATACTCCAAACATACAATTTTATTCTTAACTTTCTGTCTCACAAAATGATACTTAATATCAATATGTTTAAGGCGCTTATGACATTCTGGGTTTTTGGCAACATGAATTGCAGACTGATTATCAAATTTTATAATAAATTTTTACAATCAACTCCTATTTCTCTTAACAAATTCCTAATCCAGCAACCCTCTGCAGTTCCCTTTCGTAATGCTACATATTCTGATTCAGTACTTGATAATGATATACACTGTTGTTTATTACAAGACCATGACACTACCATAAACTTTCATTATATACCCCGATGTAGATTTCCTATTCCCTTGATCTCCTGCCCAATCTGCATCTGTATACCCTTCTAACGGCACATTTACTCCTTTTCTATAAATTAGTTTTAAACCTATGGTACCCTTGATATATCTCAAAATTCTTTTTAATGCCTTCCATAAGCTCTCATTGGCACAACATTGGAAACGACTTAAAAAACTCAAGGCATAACACAAATCTGGACGTGTTCCCAACATGGCATACATGAGACTTCCTATTAACTGTCTGCACCTTTCGATCAATTCTTTATCCATAGTTACTTCTTTTTCTAGGACTAAACCTTGTTCTATGGGTGTTGCTATAGGTTTACATCCTTCCATATTATACTTCTTCAATAAAGTATTTAAATACTGCTCTTGGTCTAACTCAATTATGTCATTCTTCTTAGTTATATTTATTCCTAGATATTTTAGATTATTACTCCCTAAGTCTTTCATATCAAATTTTTCTTGTAATGCTGCTTTAAATATTTTTATCTCTTGTTCATCTTCACAAAATAAAATCAAATCATCAACATAAAGTAAGGCATAGAACTTCTTATCCTTCTTATAATATAAACAGTAATCACTCTGGTTTCTTTGGAACCCTTCCTGAACCATAAATTGATTAAATTTGTCATTCCAATATCTTGGAGATTTCCTTAATCCGTACAAAGACCGTTGTAGTTTCAATACTTTGCCATCTTTCTTCATTCCTTTAGGTTTCTCCACAAACACCTCCTCCTCTATGTTCCCATACAAAAATGCACTTTTAACATCCATCTGATGAATATTCATGTTATATTTACTAGCTATTGCTAATAAAATCCGCAATGTAGGTAATTTAGCTACTGGAGCATAAATTTCTGAGTGATCAAACTTATCTTCTTGCTTAAAGCCTCTTGCAACTAATCTAGCCTTATAAAGATCCTTATTTCCTTCTTTCTTAATCTTAAAAACCCACTTAGTATCGATTAATTTCTTGCCTTCTGGTAAACTAACTTCTTTCCATGTTTAAATTTGTTTAGTGCTTCTAACTCTACTTCAATTGCTTTTAGCCATTCTTCTTTATGTTCCCCACTAACAGCTTCTTCATAAGTTAATTGTTCTGTTCCTTGTGCTATCAATGCCATCTCATAATCTTTTGTCCATACAGGCTTCCTAACTTGCCTTCTATTTCTGTCTTTTCTTCAGATGTCGCTTCTTCTGCATCTAAGAATTCTTCCTCTAAGTACTCTTCCGTCAAATCAACTTCACTTGATCTTTCATCTTCTGCATTACTTCCTATCCCGTCTTCTTGCTGCTCAACTTCTTTGCAATCTTCTATCTCTATCTCTTTATTTTCTTCTTGTAACTCCAATTGTTTATCTTCTTGATTCTGTTCCTTGTTGTCTTTGTCAAGAGCGGGTTCTTGTTCTTGTACAATACCATCTTCCTCTGTTAGTGAAGTACTTGGTACATTCATCTTTACTACTTCTTCGTTGTTTTTGATAAATACAACATCCCTACAAGTTTCTACTCTTCTTGTGTTAGAATCCCACACCCTGTATCCTTTTGTAGAATCACCATAACCTACAAAAACTCCTAATTTACTCTTAGAGTCCCACTTCAATCTAAGCTGTTTAGGTACATGTGTACATACTTTAGTACCAAAAATCTCTCAATAAAGTAACATCAAAACTCTTATACAGCAACTCATACTGTGTCTTCCCACTCACCTTACTTTTACCTGTTCTATTTATTGTAAAGACCGCTGTATTCACAGCTTCAGCCCAAAGTTCTTTCCCTAAACTTGACTGAATAAGCATTGTTCTCGCAGACTCAACTACAGTGCGCATTTCTCGCTCTATTCTACCATTTTGTTCAGGAGTATAACTAACTGTTAACTCATGTACAATACCTTTTGGAGGTGTGCAAAAAGTTAAGCACTGCGGCATATGTTCTTTTTAACCTGACGAAAAAAGTTGACATAAAGACTTCTTTAGTAGCATACCATGGTTTAGTCGCATTGGTCTTGAGGTTTGGAATAATTTTTTGGGGTAATTGCAGCTTAAGAGATAACATATTTTATGTGGGGGCACATTTACAGCACACAAGACACTAATTAACCGTTCTACTCATATAACTCTAGGAGACACTTTCCTGCTGGGGTAATGTACACGTGCGAGATTGCATAGAATTTCATACGAAGAATTAGAATGCGGCGACTGAGGTGAGGCTCAGGTCTGCGTTCGCCTTAAAAAACTCGACGTCGTCTCACTGACGACGCGGTGGAGGTAGCGAGGTTTTGGGCTGTAAAATATAAAAATTGTCGTGCCAGCGACACGAAGAAAGCAGGTTTCGAACTTTTTTGGTCTTCAGATTATGGGACTTGTCGCCTTGCCTAATGCAAAAAGGAGTTACTTTTGACGTGATAGCGTTTTATAAATCGATGAACACCGGCTACACTCACAAAAAAGTGTCACACCGTTCCGTGCGCCAGTCACGTTCCGCCTTACTCATCAACGCCCAGCCCTAATTTACTCTTAGAGTCCCACTTCAATCTAAGCTGTTTAGGTACATGTGTACATACTTTAGTACCAAAAATCTCTCAATAAAGTAACATCAAAACTCTTATACAGCAACTCATACTGTGTCTTCCCACTCACCTTACTTTTACCTGTTCTATTTATTGTAAAGACCGCTGTATTCACAGCTTCAGCCCAAAGTTCTTTCCCTAAACTTGACTGAATAAGCATTGTTCTCGCAGACTCAACTACAGTGCGCATTTCTCGCTCTATTCTACCATTTTGTTCAGGAGTATAACTAACTGTTAACTCATGTACAATACCTTTTGGAGGTGTGCAAAAAGTTAAGCACTGCGGCATATGTTCTTTTTAACCTGACGAAAAAAGTTGACATAAAGACTTCTTTAGTAGCATACCATGGTTTAGTCGCATTGGTCTTGAGGTTTGGAATAATTTTTTGGGGTAATTGCAGCTTAAGAGATAACATATTTAAAGCCCAGAAACGTTGTGTTAGAGCTATGTGTAGTCTTAAACCTAGAGATAGCTGTGAACCTCTGTTTAAGTCTTTGAAAATTCTTACTTTTCCGTTTCTTATTTTGTCGTTGTATATTCTAGAAATGGCAATTTTTGTAAAAAAAAAAAAAAAAGCATTATTTGCTAAGTTCTCGGATGCCAAGAAAGGTCCCGTGAGAAGTCAATACAAAAACCTCTTAATTACCGGTGGTTTTAAAACAGCACTACTGAGGAAGAGTGTTTTCTGCATGGGTCCAATAATATTTAATAAACTACCAGACGGCATAAAAAATGACACTCTTCAACAATTTAAAAATAAACTCAAAGCGTTTTTGTTAGAGAAATGTTATTACTCAATAAGTGATTTTTTGAATGTCCCTATGTGTGACAGTTCAATAATCCTATAGTTTTTTACATTACTTATGATACTTTGTTAAATTAATTTATTTGTAACTGTTGTAATAATTTTCTATTTCATAATACTCATATTATTCTTTTAATATTTTTTTGATGCAGAATTCTATTATTGGTTATGTGATTATTTGTTTTATTTTTCTATTTTGATCCTGTGTTTGACATTCCAGCAATTTAATATTATTGACATTATTTGATACTTTGTGCTTAATAATTTATTGATACTGACATTATTTGATACTTTGTGCTTGATAATTTATTGATACTGGAATTATTTGTTAAATTTTGCATGCCAAAACTCAGGCAGAATGTACCCGGCTCACTATATTTTCTAACAACTTTATTGTACAAATACCTACATTCTATGCGAATAAATGATTTGATTTGATTTGATTTGATAGTCCTTTCCCTTGTTCTCCACACAGATCCTGCGGACATACATAAATCATCTCTTGACCTCTATTCGTAGCTTGCTTCTTTCCATGATACCTAAAAGTAAGTATAATTGATATCTGTTTTATGTATTCCATTTTCTTTTCTTTTTATTAACACACTATGTCTACATCTCTTTTTTAGTATCTCCTTTCGCAGGTATGCTGGAAGAGATTTCTTTAGAAATAAGCATCACCTTTGTACTATTTTCTGTTCCTTTCTACTTTTCTTTAGTGTGTACATATGTAAATTGTTAAATAAATAAATAAAATTAAATAAACAAAAATGCAGTATAAATATTATCATCATCATATCAGCCGTAGGAAGTCCACTATTGAACATGGGCCTCCTAAATATAATAGTCTATACTTATTATATAAGTAAGATAGACCAATTTAACCACTAGACCTTGTGGTGCACCTTGGCGGAGGCCTATGTCAAGCAGTGGACTGCAATTATGATGATGATGAACCATTAGCAATTTTTATTAGATTATCAACAAATTAACAGTCTCCATTGTGATCAGAGTGTTTGGCACGCGATCCGAGGTTCTGGGTTCGATTACCGGTGGGGACACTGCCTCACAAAAATATCTTTATGGGACTGTTCCAAGTTTAGTTAGGGCATTGCAGGTTAAAATCACCTGATTGTTTAGAAAGTAAGATGATTCAGTGCTTCGGATTCGGAAGGCACGTTACTGTCGGTCCTGGTTATTTTCTACGCGATGTAGACGAAACAGAGCCACAGTATTTCCTAGACTTTTAATGCATGTTATCATCTCGCTGAAGTCAAAAGCAGATTTCATTGGATGAGGTTTTGCTTACGACATCACTATCTGACTGTTTTTCCTTCTCTCAATCAATGAGATCAGCCGCCTTGCTAGACTTAATATAAATCGGGAGGCTGAATACTATTATTACTTAATGATAAACAGCTTAGATAACCATGAATAACATTATATTATATTTCTTATTACTTATTTTATTTAAGTTAAGCTTATTATTTCAGTTAAGCACTCAACTGGAGGTTGACAAGTTTTTAAACTAAGTAGGTATACGTTACGAGCAGTTGGCCGATATGGGGGCTTTGCTACTACTAGCTTGTCCGTGGCTTCACCTGCGCTAAAAGTGATTTTTCCTTGGATAGTAGGTAGGTACATATTTTGTGGGAAAACCTATTCTGTGTGAAAAACTTCATTCAAATCTGTCCAGTAGTACTGGAGATAGAATGGTTGAATGGTATGTAATAAATGCGGTTTCCAGCCCGCCTGCCCAGCATGGTGGCAACGGGAAAAAAATCGCTGTAATATTTTATGGACCACGATGAAAAAAAATAACATAAAATACTGGAAAATTCCGTGGTTCCTTCTTTTTTTTTTTTTCTTTGTGTTCCTATAATACGACCGTCTCGCGACAGTACTTATCCTTTATGGGCGGCATGGGCACCGGGCCGTAGGCCGACGAAGGAGGCCGGCGGAGGCCCGGCACTTTGGGGACAGAAGATGTTAGTGTTATTTAATATGCGAGCGAAGCGAGCGCGCGTCATGGAGTACAATTTAATTCAGCAGTTTATATTTCTTGAAGGAACCACGGGAAAAAAAAAACTCGTGGTCCCTTTCAGGGACTAAGGGACCGGGACCACTGCGAAAAAGTACCGAATCTATTACCTATTAAATTTCTGTGACCGAATATGAAAAAAAAAACCTACACCACTAAACCTACTTCGTAAATTCTTAAATGGGTTAAATATAGATACGGCTAATTCGTGAGGTTCGTATTCCCCTGAAAGAGCTATACTTAAGTAGTAGGTAATTATACTCATATATTTAAAAAAATCGTGAATGGTATTATGGCGGTGCCTTCCTCCTTTTACGGGCTTATGACCGTCACATGTGCATGCTATTCTCTGAGGCGCAGAAACCGTAGTATTCTTACAAATAAAACATCAAGTGTTCGGGAACCATATATTAATATTATGAATTAGGTTTATTACAGATCTCCTACTTCACAGTTGTACTATGATAATATGTCAGTTCAGTTGGCATTTTGGCAAGTCACGCCACCATGTTACCCAGATCATTATTCTAAAAACTATACAGTCTGTACCAAATTAGTTAGTAGTTGCACTGTCATTTACGAACGTCTGTACTTGTGTTACGTTCGGATACACGCATATATTACAGAAACATTTTACATATAAAAATTAATACATACGGTCGAACAAGCTATTTGGTTTACATTTTACAATGTAATTTGTTGGTTGAACTGTAAACCAAATAGCTTGTTCGACCGTACATGGTATGCTAATTTAAGGTTCAGTACTTTCCACTGCGAGGATCGACCGGAGGACACGGTGGAGCACACGGTGGAGGTGTGCCCCGCGTGGGCGGAGCACCGCTGTGTCCTCGAAGCGGCGATTGGCGGCGGCGACCTCTCGCGTCCGGGCCTGGTGCAAGCCATGGTCCGGAGCGAGACGGAATGGGACGCCGTCACCTCCTTCTGCGAAGCAGTAATGCTAGAGAAGGAGGTGGCAGAACGTGAGAGGGAGAGAACCTCACAGCGTCCCGGCCGCCGCGGGAGACGCCCCGGGCGTCGTTCCACGCGCGCCTCAAAGAGAGTCAGCAAAAAGGAAGGGGTCCGCAAAGACCGATGCCTGCCTGCCTGGGTTGCGGGACTGTTCGAAAGAGATACCGTGGCCCCGGAACACAAAGGGCGATGAAGGAACATGGATGGGTTTTAGTCAGTAAAAGTCTGACACTCCCTCCTGCTCCGCCCAGAGCGGGAGAAGTCATTTGATGATTTCCAATCCGAAAAAAAAAAAAAAAAAAAAAAAAGGTTCAGTACTTGCATGGTACCTGGAGGTCTTGCCACAGATCGTACTTACTAAATTATTACACATGTCGCAAAAGACTCGTAACCAGTACGCCAGCACCGGTGACGCTTGATGGAGCTGAATCCTTAAACGAATTGGAAAAGCCACTAAAGTCCTTAAAAGATTTTGTAAATTTTATAAAATATTTTGAATTTGACCAACTCTAGGCCCCTCCTTACGAATCTGCAAAAAAAAATGTTCCAAGTCTCTCAACTTCCGAGATCCGCCTAAAGGGGGGAGAAGGGGGACAAGTGGGTCAACTTTTGAAAACTGGTTTATACTTTTCCGAGCCTCCTCTATACGAATTTGAAAAAAAATATGTTCCAAGTCTCTTGGTTTCCGAGATAGGGTAGGGAGGGGGAAAAAGGGGGGCGAAAAGGGGAGGTTTGGCACTTTTCCCATACTCGCGGGAGTTACTTGTTTACGAATCTGTCAAAATATACCCACCTCCCCATCCACCATCTGGGAGAACAATTCTGTCAGTGAGTCAGTGAGTGGTAATCGAGCTATAGATAGTATATTAAAATAAAAATAATAGAATTTAGATTCAGTTGTTATATCTTGTAAATATTTGAGATTTTGTAATTATATCATATTTTCTTTCCCCCCTTGTGGACGGTGAGCTATGGGCTAGCTGCCTAGCTCGCCGTCCGTCCGTCAGTCCGTCATAAGATGACAGGCCATATCGACGGCGCGTTTGTGTTCCACGCGCGCCTCAAAAAGATGTCAGCAAAAAGGGGTCCGCAAAGACGAAGAGATACCACGGCCCTGGAACACAGGGCTAAGAAGGAACATGGATGGGTTTTTAGCTCTGAATAAGGAATCCTACCTCCATGGTTTTTAGTCAGCAAAGAGCAAAAGTCTGACACTCCGCCTAGGCGGGACCACAGAGTACATTTTATGGCGGGACCCCGTCATTTGAAGATTTCCCATCCGAAAAAAAAGGTGTTATAACCTATGGTTACCCACAAATAGAATTTCGTTATTTACACTTCTTGACCGGGTTTTTGTTGCAGGTCGTCTTTGATGCAGGTTCTTCTAATTTTAATATATTTTAGGCGAAAAGGAATTTTATGGCCGGTTTTTCAGTTACACCAAAAAGCACAGTTTCTTTTATTTTTTTTTAATTTTACAATAATGTTGGCGCATGGTCCATAGGCTAAATTTGATTATATATAGGTTTCACACACACATTCAATTTGCAACACTTCTCTTGTCTGCATAACTTTAGTGAAAACAGTTGAACAGAGAGGAGAGCTGGAGTGTCATAGCCAGAGTGCGCTTTTTTTCGCTTGGAATAAGTACTAGACTAACAAAAATTAAAGAAGGAAATTCGATCATAGTATCACACACATATCCCTTCATTTGTGTGCGGTCTGTGGGGTCTGGTTGTGGGGCCGCGCCATTCGAATAACAGACGAGTGGCTACTTAGTTACCCAGAATTAAAACATACCACCTTGAACTTATGGTGAGGTTAGGTACTTTTGCTTTTGCTTATAATCAACAAAACAACTTCAGACTTTCAGAGGTAGGTTCCCATCGAGTCACACTGTGACTCGCAATCTTTTTCAGAAGGGTTCCCAACGTGTCACACACACCCAGTGTAACTGTGACATGTTGGAAAAAAATCCCACCGAGTCACAATGTGACACGATTGGGTGTGCGTGTGACTCGCTGGGAACCCATCATATTATTTAGTAGGACGAATGGCACCGCTCGTACTCGTAAATAACGTAGGTACTTAATATGCTGCTAATATGGATTTGTATTTTCTATCAATATATTCAAAAGTCCAGGAAACAATCCATAGTTCCATGGAACCACGGGTAATTAATATACTCTCACCATAATCATACACAGCTTGTAACTTCTTTCTATGCAAACGCAAAATTGAATCTTGGATGTTGGATTGTTCCATTGAATAGGCAAATCCGCCCTACTGACCAAATTTTCTCGCACCGGGAGCGTCTATTTGTATATTACAAGTGAATGCTGTGGTGAGGGTGCGCCATATTGTGGAAGCGCCAGGGTAACCCGCGAAATACAAATTTCTTACGCGTTTTGCAATTAGCAGGTTATTTGTCAGGTTGTATCTTGAATAAAATATGATTTGCAGCCGTAACAAATATGACTTTCCAGAGTTATAATCATTAAAATCTTAAACAAACCTTTTCATTTAACTCCATTGAATGAAAATGTACCAAGTCTTCTTCTTCTGTTCTTCATAATGTACTCTGTGCTCGCGACATCTCCGCATTGTAAAGAGGGTGACGTTAGTCAGTCTCTTGTTTATATTTTTCGGAGGAGCAAGCAACAACTCTCTTTGGACTTCAGAGGGAGCCACGCTTGCGAGTAGGTATAAAGCAGTAGGCAGCCAGTGATGATTCTGCATGTTTCAATAAGTGCTACATCTACCGGACTCTACCGCTCGGACATGATGCCACACTGGGCAAGTAAATTCGCCAGCATAATATGCTAAAGATATAAATCTTTTGAACCAGTGACCGACCAAATCTGATATTTGGCGACTAATTTCGACTAATTAGCGACTAAATTTTTGTTATCAAAATTAAAATCCCTGATGGTGGCTCTGCCAGTGTCAGCCACACATTTTGGATCGTACGGCTCTCCGCCCTCCCGCGCGTTCGTTCAATTTCTGTTCGGCTTCGGAGCTTGTTAGAAAAGTAGAAACCGGCGTTGGCCAAAACTTCGGCTCATTTTGGCCGAAGCCGAAGATGGATTTTGTGGCAGATGGCCGCAGCCGAATCTTCGGTCGGACACTACACTAAACTAGAGTTTGTAAAAAAACGACAAATCGTCTGTCCATTTGTCGTTTTTTTACACACTCTAGTTAAAATAAAAATATGCAATTTGTGTTAAATATTTTAATAATTATTCATCAGAGTACAAGGACTTTGTAGCAAATATATATTGTCGACTAATTTCGACTAATTAGCAAGTAATTATGGGAGAAAACAGATCTTCGCTAGGTGCCCTAGTTTTGGAGATATTAATGTGGCTCTGCTGGGGTAGGCTCTCTCCAGCAGGGCCACCTATAAACAATTATATCTTTTGAACCAGTGACCGACCAAATCTGATATTTGGCGACTAATTTCGACTAATTAGCGACTAAATTTTTGTTATCAAAATTAAAATCCCTGATGGTGGCTCTGCCAGTGTCAGCCACACATTTTGGATCGTACGGCTCTCCGCCCTCCCGCGCGTTCGTTCAATTTCTGTTCAGCTTCGGCGCTTGTTAGAAAAGTAGAAACCGGCGTTGGCCAAAACTTCGGCTCATTTTGGCCGAAGCCGAAGATGGATTTTGTGGCAGATGGCCGCAGCCGAATCTTCGGTCGGACACTACACTAAACTAGAGTTTGTAAAAAAACGACAAATCGTCTGTCCATTTGTCGTTTTTTTACACACTCTAGTTAAAATAAAAATATGCAATTTGTGTTAAATATTTTAATAATTATTCATCAGAGTACAAGGACTTTGTAGCAAATATATATTGTCGACTAATTAGCAAGTAATTATGGGAGAAAACAGATCTTCGCTAGGTGCCCTAGTTTTGGAGATATTAATGTGGCTCTGCTGGGGTAGGCTCTCTCCAGCAGGGCCACCTATAAACAATTATATCTTTTGAACCAGTGACCGACCAAATCTGATATTTGGCGACTAATTTCGACTAATTAGCGACCAAATGTTTGTGTTATCAAAATTAAAATCCCTGATGGTGGCTCTGCCAGTGTCAGCCACACATTTTGGATCGTACGGCTCTCCGCCCTCCCGCGCGTTCGTTCAATTTCTGTTCGGCTTCGGCGCTTGTTAGAAAAGTAGAAACCGGCGTTGGCCAAAACTTCAGCTCATTTTGGCCGAAGCCGAAGATGGATTTTGTGGCAGATGGCCGCAGCCGAATCTTCGGTCGGACACTACACTAAACTAGAGTTTGTAAAAAAACGACAAATGGACAGACCATTTGTCGTTTTTTTACAAACTCTAGTTAAAATAAAAATATGCAATTTGTGTTAAATATTTTAATAATTATTCATCAGAGTACAAGGACTTGTTGTTGACTTGTCACGTAGGTGCGTTCAGTTTTGTTTCATTATTAGATAGGCACTATAAAATGAAGAAAACCTCAACAACAAAGAAATAAATGTTCAACTGAAACAAAGGATTACGCTTTTTAAAAGTAAATTATTTCTATGAAATTAAATGCAGTTTTTTCGTTATATTTTGACCCAACTGCACAGAAGGGTTAATATCCTGAGAGCTTAACTAAAATACTTTGCGAGTTTAATATTAGTTGTGATCTATTACATAAAACTTAAGATTCGTCATCGCTTCCTGCTGGCGCTTTCGGTTTTGGTCCTCCTGCTCTCTTAGCCATAATGATTTGGTCCACTTTGAGAATAGTCGCAGCTGCGCCGACGGCATATTTGAGTCCCCAATACTTTAGGACGTATAAATCTATTATGCTTTTCTCCTTAGCGTCACATACACCGCTGTTTTCAGACTCGATGTCGTAGCCAGCGTTTTTATTGCCCTCCTGAAAAAAAGACAGTACAATAAAACATCTATCTATATAAAGATAAATTAAAGTGTCTTGCTTATCTATACTAATATTATAAAGCTGAAGAGTTTGATTGAACATGCCAATCTCAGGAAATAATTTGAACCAGTAGATTCAAATGGAAAAAATATTTTTGTATTAGATAGCTCATTTTTTGAGGAATGCTATCTATATAGCAGAGTATTAAAAAATAACAACAATCACCTTGTGAGCTTTGTAGATATTGTTGACAACTTCTGTGGCATTGGCTCCAGAATTGTCTGCTAAAGCACGTGGGATGCTTTCCAAAGCTACTGCAAACTTTCTTACTGCATACTGTTCTAAACCTGGAAGTGTGTCGGCGTACTGAAGAAGTTGCTGCGCCAATTCAATTTCTGTAGCGCCAGCACCAGGTAGGAACCTGCACAAAAAAATTTCAGGTTTTGTGTTAAGAATAATCTTTTTATAACTCAATTTTTTAGTCACTTTAGTTTTGCCAGAACTGCAGTGCAAGTACGTAGCACTCGATTCGATACGATTCGATAAACCTGACAGTTATTCTCGATAAAATGAGTTTTTAACCAATCGAAAAGTTGGATTTATCGAATCGTATCGATTCGATCGTTATCGATTGCTACGTACTTGCAGTGCTGATCTGCTATCGTAGATATTAAGAAAATAAGAACTACTTACTTTCCATCTCTGGCAATTCCTTTGAATGTGTTGACACCATCATCAATAGCTCTTTCAATGTCATCCATGTAGTTATCAGTAGAGCCTCTGATAACTACTGTGGATATGCGTGATTCTGAGCTATCCATGCGGAAACAAACAACGCGGGTGTCTCCTAGCTCCTCAACACCAACAGAATCACAATATCCAAGTTCTTCAGCAGTGGGTGTAATAAGTCTTGGCAGCACCTTAAAAAAACATTTTGGATAACCTTTGTATCTAAACAATTCTATGATGTTCACAGGCCACTTTTTTTTTTTAAAACGTCTTAAAAGTAACATGGCGATAGTATGATCTCAGAAAACTATTACGACTTTTAGACCACACCTCAAATTTTTTAACAGAGAGTAGTAAAGCCCCCTTGCTTTAGTTTTTTTCCCCGATAACTGAATTTAGAATTACATGATAAGTGGCCAATAGAAGTCAGAATGACATCAGAATTATTTCTTATTGGAAGCTAACACAATATATAAGTAGAAATACATTGAACATACAGAAAAATAAAACAATTATGTTTATTAGCTGTTGATTGTTAAGTTAATGTTCAGTAACTCATAGCTTACAGTTGCATTAACGGTCCTTGCAAGGCGGCGGATGTCAAACTTAGAGTTGAGACGAACAGCCATCACACCATATTTGTTCAAAAAATGTAAAGCCATGTCACCAAACTTAGAACCAGCCACAATAACTTTGACTCCGGCATCAGCAATCTCTTTGATCTGTTTTTCCAGCTGAGACTCCTCTCCTCTGCTGAAGTTTAGAAGTTCATCAGCTGATTTGATCAACACAGTTCCCTTAGTTTCAGTCTGGGTGATATCCACAGGACAAGAAAACACAGCAACTTTGGCTTTAGTAGCAGAAGGTATATCTCCTTCAACCTCTCGCTTGAATACCATACCGGAAAGAACTTCAGACTGCAGTAGTCCTGATCCAAGAATCTAAAAAAAAAACAAATGCATTTCTTATTAACAATTGGTCACTTGCAAGTGACAATCATAGATGTAACAATACAAATGTATCATTCATTCTCGTGTAGCAGCAAACAACTATGAATGAATCATCAATACATACCTTGCATATTCTGACATTATCAACATTGAATGTGGTTTTTTCAGGCAAAATAGCAACACACGCCTTAGCAACCAGTGCAGCGATAAAATCTTCATAACCATATTGCTTAGACATGATTGAAGGAGTGATTCCTCTGATTACAGCATCAACATTTTTGCAGTCTTTAATTTCTTCACAAACAAGTGTAGGCAGAATTTCCATGCATTTGTCAAGAGCTTGCTCATATCCATCAGCAATTTCACTAGGTGTTACACCCAAACGCAACAATTCATCTGCTGCTTCCAGAAGGGCTCCAGAGAATACTATCACAAAGTTAGTGCCATCACCAACTTCCGAATCTTGCATCTGACTGGCCAGTACCATCAATTTAGCAGCGGGATGTTCTACATCAAGTTCTCTGATGATAGTACCAGCATCACTTGTTACAAATTGCTTGTCAATGTGGTTGATGATCATTTTATTCATTCCATTGGGGCCATATGCTGAACGGACACTTTGGGCGAATTGTTTGCATGCATTTATGTTTCGGTAAACTGCTTCTTCAAGCCCTGAGAACATCTAGTAAAACAAAAGAAGAAACAACGGTACATTACATTCAAGCTTTTTTGTAATTTTGTTTGAGGGAGCAGATGGATGTAAACTAATAACAAACATAGGACAATAAATTAAATTACTCTGCAGTAATTTTAGACTGAGAAGTAAACTTAGACTGAAATTAAATATTTCCAGAAGGTAAAGAAAACCATTAAAAATGTTTGATGCGTGTGTGACAAACCCATCATTATTTTAGTCATAAGACTTAGTTTTTATCCATGGCATAATGTTTTACTTAAAATTACCAACTATAAGTGAAAATGCAAGAAGTTAAGAGAAAATATTAAAACAGATGAACGGTTCGGAGTGGGTGCTCAAATTGTTGGTTATGTATTGATAAACTTACCCGTGCCCCTTCTTTTAACATTTGGGGTACCCCCGGAGCTTTAGGTACGTGTAATGCCATTGTTTTAGAAAATTTGAATCACTTTCAACACAAAGAACTTCTTTTGATTTCCTCGTGATCTGCTGAAATACGGCAAAGAAATTAAGATCTCAATGGCATGAAGTCATGAACAATGGAAACCGGATAATGTTGTCAGACAAAAAAAAAATGAATGTGAGTGTTGTAATTTGTATAAATATAACAATGGATTTATGCACTGTGTCCCCGATTTCAACACTTTGAACAGTAGTCCCAGTTTATCAACTTATATTCACTCTATTCTAATGCTAAAGCTACCCAAGTCAGCGTAGCAGGAATTCAGGGCTTATAAGCGATTTTCCCGTGGAATAACGATTGTTATTTTGACATGGACCTGATATGCTAGATAAATTTAGCTGGAAAATGTAAGTCCTCCACTCCGCCGCTTTGGCTATCTTATTTGATTTTCATGTGGTCGATATGTCAGCGTAAAATTTTAAAACCGTTGATTGTCATAATCTATTTAACGAGATTGTAAATTCTCGAAAGATTGTCAACAGTCAACCGAACATTGCTTACAATGTAACGTATTAAGGCTCCCCCACACAGGCGCGTTACTATCGCATGCGTTATTGCGATATCTGTGTTTAGTACATTTATTAGGATGGCTACGAAGTTACACAGTGCTGCCATAATAACGCCGCAATAGAAGTAGGACGCTGCGTTTCTGCGTCCCTCGATATTGCAATATGACACTCACTTTGGCCCAGTCACTTGTGCTTCATCTGTCATTATAGACTATGCTGATGTTTGTTGTTCTGATCTTTCCCAAGAACTTCTAAATAAATTGGATCGACTTCTCAACAATTGTATTCGGTTTGTTTTTGGCCTTCGTAAATACGATCACATTTCTTCCTTTCGTTCTCAGCTTATATGGCTGCCTATCCGACTCAGGAGGTCCCTCAGATCTCTCTGCATGCTCTTCACGATTATGAACGATCCATGTGCTCCCGATTATCTAAAGGCTCATTTCAAAGTGTTGGGCAATTCTCATAGTCGTAATCTTCGAACTTCAAAGAATCTACTCCTCCAAATTCCTTCACACCGTACAGGCTTCATGTCAAATTCTTACGCTATCTCTACTATAAAGCTCTGGAACGCGCTACCTTTTGGCATCAAAAAAGCTGAAAGCAAATTCACTTTCAAAAGAAAAGCTCATAACTACTAAATAAGTCAGAATAAATAGCTCTCAATTTGAAATCGTCATAATATTATCTACCTTTCTTGTTATTTTCTTTTTAATTTTTGGTATTTGTTAAAATATCTATTAGTTTATTTTATCTGTATATTGGTGTCGATTCTGTTGTGCACAAACTAAACTTAATTTTGGCTATTGCTATCTTTTTCTCTCTAATAAAACGAGAAAGAGACGGACGTAATTTAGAGCTGTCAAATTTAGTTGGAACTAATATTTCCGTACAAATGAAAGGTGCACGTAAAAACATGTCGACTAACGGTGAAGCGCAAGGCATAAACTAGTTTGACATCTTTACCTTACTTTATAGCTATAGCCGTCCTTTTCTCGCACTGCCTTTTAGTAAAAGATAGCAATAGCCTAAATTAAGTTTATTGTGTGCACAACAGAATCGACACCATTGTGTATTAGTATCAATCTAAACTCTCGTTAACAAAAAGTTTTTTTTTAGACATTACTTTGTCACTATGTTTTCTTATTTAACCCAAAGGTTGACTGGTAGAGAATGCCTTGTGGCATTAAGTCCGCCTATGTACCACTATTGTACTTGAAGTATAAATAAATAAATATGAGGTCTTAGAACATTTTATGGTAGACCGTACTTATTGGGACGCATGTGATCCCACACACTGCCACGATAATAACGCCGCAATAAAAGTAGAACGTTTGCGTTTCTGTGTCCTGCGATATTCCGACATGAGTAGAATATCGCGCGATAATACAGACCAAATTAGCATAAATACAATGGATGCACGCAGGTCACACTATTACGCTACAATATGAATTCTTCGAATTTGAAGTTATTCATAAACGAAAAAAAAATATTCCAAAGAAAAGTAAAAAAAAAAATCTCTCCACTCGTAAATGAACTCAACAAAAAAAGTCCCATGACAATCCAACCACCAGTGGCGAAGAGTGAAAATTGAGTCAGGGGAAGCCGAGGAAAAAAATTAAAATAGGTAGATTTTTTTTCTGTTTATTTTGGCCTCATTTTTGTTATCAGCGACCCCAAAAACCACAAAAATGACACCCATGAAGAAAAATAACTGAAAATTTTTGTCGGCGCCATCTTGGATTTTTATTTTTACCTCATTTTCATTATCAGCGATCCGAAAAACTACGAAAACGTCACCCATGAAGAACAAAAACCCATAAAAAATAGGTAAAGAATTAAATGCAGAGAAAGTATAATAAAAGAAAAAAGTGATTTTATCCTGTGTAAATAAGTCAACAAAATCTAAATATCTAAAAGAAGAAACTGACTGACTGACTGACTGACTCATCTATCAACGCACAGCCCAAACCGCTGAGTCTAGAGATTCCAAATTTGGCACATACGTTCCTTATGAAGTTAAGGGGTGCAGTAAGAAAGGATTTTTCAAAATGTACCCCCTAAGGGGATGAAACGGGAGTCGAAAGTTTGTATAGGGAAACAAGATTAGGTAAGACTGTTTTATTCGAAACTTCACAGGACTACTCCTATCGATAAATGAGTTAACATTTGTGTTTCAGGTTTTTTCAAATTTCAACCCCTAAACGGGGAAATGGGGTAACAAAGTCTGAAAATCAACATCGGTATTGTTGGTATGGTGTATCTGGTCGGGTGTGTTACAAAAACAACGATTTTAAGATTTAATGTGGTGGACCTGAAATACCATCATCATCCCCTGTTGGGGTGCGATGGGGTTGAAATGTCTAAAAATCAGTATGGGTGTCGATACCGAGATTATCAGGGGTGCTGATTACGAATATGGCATTTATCTTGAGATCCAGAAGACGACGGATTCGACTTTTGTACAGGGTTATTGTTGATTTATTGTGATGATTGTGATAATGATGATGATAGTGATGATTGTGATTACGATGATGATTGTGATAATAATGATAATGATTGTGATAACGATGATGATGATTGTGATAATGATGATGATGATTGTGACAACGATGATGATGATTGTGATGACGATTGTGATAACGATGATGACGATTGTGATGACGATGATAATGATTGTGATTACGATGATGATGATTGTGATTACGATGAAAATGATTGTGATAACGATGATAGTGATTGTGATAGTGATGGTGATAGTGACGGTGATAGTGATGGTGATTGTGATGGTGATAGTGATTGTGATTGTGATGGTGATTGTGACAGTGATGGTGATTGTGATAATGATGATGGTGATTGTGATAATGATGATGATGACTGTGATTACGACGATTATGATTGTGATTACGATGATGATGATTGTGAATACGATTATAATGATTGTGATTACGATGATGATGATTGTGATTACGATGAAAATGATTGTGATAACGATGATAGTGATTGTGATTGTGATGGTGATAGTGACGAAGATAGTGATGGTGATTGTGATGGTGATAGTGATTGTGATTGTGATTGTGATTGTGATGGTGATTGTGACAGTGATGGTGATTGTGATAATGATGATGGTGATTGTGATAATGATGATGATGATTGTGATTACGACGATTATGATTGTGATTACGATGATGATGATTGTGATAACGATGATGGTGATTGTGATAGTGATTGTGATGGTTATAGCGATGGTGATGGTTATTGTAATGGTGATAGTGATTGTGATTGTGATGGTGATTGTGATTGTGATTGTGATTGTGATTGTGATTGTGATGGTGATTGTGACAGTGATGGTGATTGTGATAATGATGATGGTGATTGTGATAATAATGATGATGATTGTGATTACGACGATTATGATTGTGATTACGATGATGATGATTGTGATAACGATGATGGTGATTGTGATGGTTATAGCGATGGTGATGGTTATTGTAATGGTGATAGTGATTGTGATTGTGATAGTGATTGTGATAGTGATGGTGAATGTGATAGTGATAGTGACGGTGATTGTGATGGTGATAGCGATGGTGATGGTTATTGTAATGGTGATAGTGATTGTTATTGTGATGGTGATAGTGATTATGACTGTGATAAATATGGTGATTGTGATGACGATGATGGTGACTGTGTTAGTGATTGTGATGGTGATTGTGATAGTGACGGTGATTGTGATGGTCATAGCGATGGTGATGGTTATTGTAATGGTGATAGTGATGGTGATTGTGATAGTGTTTGTGATGGTGATTGTGATGATAATGGTTGTGAAAATGATGATAGTGATTGTGATTACGATGATAATGATTGTGATTACCATGATAATGAGTGTGATAACGATGATAGTGATTGTGATTACGATGATAATCATTATGATTACGATGATTAAGATTATGATAACGATAATGGTGATTGTGATAGTGATAATGGCGGTGATTGTGATGGTGATAGCGATGCTGGCGGTTATTGTGATGGTGATATTGATTGTGACTTTGACTTTGATAGTGATGGTGATTGTGAAAGTGATGGTGATTGTGACACTGATGGTGATTGTGATAATGATGATAATTGTGATAATGATGATGATGATTGTGATAACGAGGATGGAGATTGTGATGATGGTGATAGTGATGGTGATTGTGATGGTGATAGTGATTGTGATTGGGATTGTGATGGTGATTGTGACAGTGATGGCGATTGTGATAACGTAGATGGTGACTGTGTTGGTGATTGTGATAGTGACGGTGATTGTGATGGTCATAGCGATGGTGATGGTTATTGTAATGGTGATAGTGATGGTGATTGTGATAGTGATTGTGATGATAATGGTTGTGAAAATGATGATAGTGATTGTGCTCACAATGATGGTGATAGTGATTGTGACTGTGATAGTGATGGTGATTATGATGGTGATTGTGATGGTGATTGTGATGGTGATTGTGATGGTGATTGTGATGGTGATTGTGTTGGAAGTATAACGCTGGCCATCTATAGAATTTACTTCAGATTCAAATGTGAAAGCTGGTGTTCGTTCTGTTTGTCACTCGGCAACTATTTTTCCTATGAAAACATGTCATGTGTAATTTTATAATAATATATATTAAATATTTCACTTCTTTCCAACTGTGTTTATTACTCCACTCTGCATTACAAGCAATAGGTTATGTGCTACATGTGTGAAGTGTAAATATTTTGTGAAAATATTATTATTTTACTCGAAATATGGATGAGTATACTAATTCGAAAGTTACGATGGAAAAGCTAAAAGGTACCATCAACTATCGCGATTGGGCATTTCAAATGCAAAATATACTAGTATTCGAGGATTTGTGGCAATGTATTACTGGAAAATACGAAACCTCAGGTGAGAACGCTAACAAATTAGCTCGTAGAGAGGAGAAAGCTCGAGCGAGGCTATGTTTGAGTGTTGAAAAATCGTGCCATTCTCACATTGTGCAGGCGAAAACTGCGAAGGATGTATGGGATGCCTTGCAGAAGGCTTACGATGACACCGGGTTGCAAAGGAGATTGTCGTGTCTGCGAACTTTGTGCTCGATTAAGCTAGAACAGTTCGATAGCATGGAAATTTATGTCAATGAGATCTTGTCACTTGCTGAACAACTCAGTAGCATGAAGAAACCACTTGATGATGAATTTCTGGCTACTATTATGCTCCAAGGGTTGCCTCAAGATTATGACCCAATGATAATGGCTCTGGAGCATTCTAGGATAGACATAACTACAGATATGGTTAAAACAAAACTACTTCAAGATAAGAGATGGAAAGGGAGTGCCGCTGATAATGGCGATGGCTGCTTATTTACACGGAATCGTAGTAATGAAAAGGCTAGCTCTCGAGGCGAGAAGAAAAATGCCTCAAGTACATCAAAACACGCTAGTACGAACAAGTTGTGGTGTTGGAAGTGTCGTTCTAAAGGACATGGCAAGAAGGATTGTCCTCAATTGGACCGCAAAGGAGCGACGTCGACTTCCATGGTGTTGTCTGCACTTAACACTGACAGTTCGTGGATTATTGATTCTGGAGCGACAGATCATATGTCAGGACGCCAAGAATGGTTTCAAGCTCTTGATGAGTCGTCGACTAAGGAGGTTTGTGTTGCTAACGGAAAGAAGTTAGATGTGAAAGGGAAAGGTGAAGTACATTTTACGGTTAACTCTTGTGGACATACAATAGATACTACTTTAAAAGATGTAATGCTTGTACCTGATCTTACTGTTAACTTAATATCTGTGTCTACCCTTGTTGAAAAGGGATTTAAATTTATTTTTGATAAAAATGGATGTAAAATACTTAAAACTGGTAAAGTAGTTTTATATGCTAGGAAAGTTGGGAGAGTTTACAGGCTTCATTCTGTGGGTAAAGTCAATCTGACAACGTCATCTACGTCTAAGGATATGATGTTATGGCATCAACGTTTAGGTCATATAAATTTTGACAGCTTGGCATCACTTAGGAAGGTGGCTAATGACATTGACTTTCAGGTTGATAATCAGAAGAAAGTTTGTGATGTGTGTCTTAAGGGTAAGCAATCCCGCGCTCCCTTTGTGACCAATCATAACAAACAGGTGGCCGAGGCGCGGCTGGCGCTCATTCATAGTGACGTCATGGGGCCGATGCCGACTACTTCTCTCGGAGGCAAGCGCTACGTCCTCACATTTCTAGACGACTACTCCAGGAAGGTGTTCGTCTATCCCATTGCAAAGAAGAGTGAAGTGTGTAAGTACACTAAAGATTTTATTAGACTGGTAGAGAATCAGTGTAGTGCTAAAGTCAAGGTAATGAGAACAGATAATGGCTCTGAGTACGTTAATGCTGAATTGACGGATTTTCTTAAAAAGAAAGGCATTGTACATCAGCTGACAGTACCCTATTCTAGTCAGCAGAATGGATCCGCGGAGCGCCTAAATCGTTCTTTACTTGACAAGGTCAGATGTCTACTGTATAACGCAAACCTTGATGACAAGATGTGGGCAGAGGCTGTAAACACTGCGGCGTTTCTGATCAATAGATCGCCATGCTCGAGACTTTCTGGTAGATTACCAGAGGAAGTGTGGAGTGATAAGAAAGTAAGTCTTAAAAAACTGCGTGTTTTTGGTTGCGAGGCTTTTGCTCATGTAGATGACTGTAAACGTAAAAAGTTAGACCCCAAAAGTAGAAGGCTAATCTTTTTAGGTTACTGTGATAACGTCAAAGGATATCGTTTGTTCAACCCTGATGACAATAAGATCGTTATATCACGTGATGTGGTGTTCAACGAATCTGTGTTTCCAGGGAGAAATTCTAAAATAGGGCCAAAACGTGTGTTTGAACCTATTTATCTTACAGGAGGTGATGATGAGAGGGAGATGCTGGAGACTACGTCGGTTGAGGCGGAGTCAGAGTACCTGTTGCCTGAGTCGTCAGATCATCCACTTGAGGCGGAGCCAGATACAGTTCCTGCAGAATCACCAAATCATCCTGTTGAGTTGAAGTGTGAACGCGAGGCTAGTAAAGATTCGGTAACGTCGCCTAAATTGGCACCAGACTCTACTAGTACACGATATAACCTACGTTCACGTATGCCTAAGACAACCTGTAACATAACTAACGTGTGTAATGTGACAGAGCCCATAGAGCCACGTACTGTCAAAGAAGCTTTGAAATGTGAAGATAAAGAGTTATGGCAGAAGGCCATGAAAGAGGAAATCGATTCTTTTGTCTTACACGGAGCTTGGGAGCTTACTGATAAACCGGTTGACAAGAACGTCGTTAAAAATAAGTGGATTTTTACCCTTAAACGAGACTCGGATGGGAACATTATACGTTATAAGGCAAGGTTGGTAGCTAAAGGCTCTACTCAAAGATATGGTGAAGATTTCCAAGAAACTTTTTCACCGGTCGTTCGTCATTGTTCTATACGATTGTTGCTATCTCTGGCAGTAGAAATGAACCTTAAGATTGATCATTTAGACGTGCAGACAGCATTCCTGAATGGAAATTTGCAAGAGGAGATCTTTATGCAACAACCGGAAGGTTTCATATGCCCTGGGAGTGAGAACAAAGTCTATAGATTACGAAAGGCTGTTTATGGGTTGAAGCAAGCATCGCGATCCTGGTACCGAAAGGTAAAAGATGTCTTATTTTCTTTGGGATACAGACAGTGTAAACAAGAAGACTGTATCTTTACTAAGAGATCAGGTGAGTCGATTGTTTTTATCGCTCTGTATGTTGACGATTTTTTCGTGTTCTATAATGACAAACGTCTGGCTGAAACGTTAAAAACTTCTTTGTTAAATGTTTTTAAACTCAAAGACTTAGGCCCGGTACGAAACATGTTAGGTATAAAGGTAGAACGTGATGCAACTTCCATAAAACTTAGTCAGGAAAAGCGGATTGACAATATGTTAGATCGTTTTGGCATGACAGACTGTAAGCCTGTAAAGTCTCCCATGATAACTAATGTTAGTTCGGTAATTGAGAGTTGTAATAATGCTACAAATAACGTTGTAACGAAGTTTCCGTATCAAGAGTTGATTGGTAGTCTTATGTATTTATGTGTAACTACGCGACCTGACATTTCGTTTGCCGTGTCATATTTAAGTAAATTTAACAGTTGTTATACGGAATTCCATTGGAATCAAGCTAAGCGTGTACTGCGATATCTTAAAGGTACTAAGCAAAAGGCTTTGGTATTAAAGAAGTCGAATGTAGATCCCGTTCTTGAGGGTTATTCTGACGCAGATTGGGCGGCAGATCCTGATCGTAAGTCGTACACGGGGTATGTGTTTAAATACGGCGGTAATACGGTATCTTGGGGTAGCTACAAACAGTCCTGCATATCGCTTTCGTCCACCGAGGCGGAGTATTGTAGCTTGAGCGAAGCGAGTAGAGAAGCGGTGTTCCTACAAGCTTTAATTAAGGAATTGCTAATGAAGACTAGTTGTAAAATAGTAATGTATTGTGACAATCAATCTGCTATACAGCTTGCTATCAATCACACTCATCACAGACGGAGCAAGCATATAGAAATAAGATTTCATTACGTTAGAGATATGATAGATAGGTTTAACGTAGAAATTGTATACATCCCTACGGATGAGATGTTAGCAGATGTGTTCACTAAGGCCCTGGGCTGTGTCAAGCACGAGGTGTTCACTCGTCAGCTTGGTGTGGCATGAAGCCATCATGCTGCCCACGTTATGGGGGGGTGTTGGAAGTATAACGCTGGCCATCTATAGAATTTACTTCAGATTCAAATGTGAAAGCTGGTGTTCGTTCTGTTTGTCACTCGGCAACTATTTTTCCTATGAAAACATGTCATGTGTAATTTTATAATAATATATATTAAATATTTCACTTCTTTCCAACTGTGTTTATTACTCCACTCTGCATTACAAGCAATAGATTGTGATGGTGATTGTGATGGTGATTGTGATAATGATGATCATGATTGTGATTACGATGATAATGATTGTGATTACCATGATAATGAGTGTGATAACGATGATGGTGATTGTGATTACTATGATAATCATTATGATTACGATGTTTAAGATTATGATAACGATAATGGTGATTGTGATATTGATAATGGCGGTGATTGTGATGGTGATAGCGATGCTGGCGGTTATTGTGATGGTGATAGTGATTGTGACTTTGACTTTGATAGTGATGGTGATTGTGAAATTGATGGTGATTGTGACACTGATGGTGATTGTGATAATGATGATGATTGTGATAATGATGATGATGATTGTGATAACGAGGATGGAGATTGTGATGATGGCGATAGTGATGGTGATTGTGATTGTGATTGTGATGGTGATTGTAATGGTGATTGTGATAAGGATGGTGATTGTAATAGTGATGGTGATTGTGATAATGATGGTGATTCGATAGTGATGGTGATTGTGATAATAATTGTGGTTGTGATGATAATAATTGTGATGGTTATGAAATTTGGCACATAGATAGTTCATAACCTGGATTAACACGTAGGATACTATTTATCCTTTTATCCAGTGGGACAGTTACCGAACTTTACGCGGGCGAAGCCGCGGGCAACAGCTAGTAAATACTATAATTTAGTGTACCAAATCGACATTCGACATTATCGACCATTACTAATTCTATCTCGTTCATTACATAATTTCTTTCGTTTATACATAATTTCTTTATCTGCCCCTGTCGTAACTCTATAATCTTCGGCGTAATAAAACCTAGCTCCCTACAAACAAAATAATGTCATCAAGCATTGAACGATTTCCGATACTATTAGAAATTCAACGAGCGATAACGATATTTTTCCATCTCGCTCACGCGCACGCATTTTCTATTACTTTCTCTATGAATACAGATATCCTAGTCGCTCCTGAGGAAATGAATAAACTGATGGTTGACCTGATGATAGCCACTTCGGTGCCTTTGAGGACCGCAGCGTAAGAGACTGGATTGAGAAACACTCCGTATCGGTGTGTGATCCGTATCGGTGAGTGTTTCTGGCATTTCGTGAGGCGGGGGTTTCTCTTTGTATAATAGCGAAGCAGTAAAATTCTATATTATTACTATAAAACAAATTACAATGTAAATTTGGGGACAACTTGAATATAACATGAATATAAGAGAAACGCACGCCGCCCGCCGTCGCGACAGAGGAGTACGCGGTGTACCTATTATCAAGCACGTATCCAAACTTTTGGTTCGGGAGGGGGGGGGGGACAAACATTGGAACAAATAAGAGAACTGTACACGGCGCTGGCTTAATTTTTTCCTGTGAGGTGCACCTCCAATTCCATGAAAACGGCTCGATTTTTTTTGCACTCCGACTCAGATATTTTTTTTAGATTCAAGGAGTAACTTGGCCGAACTATCCAGAAAAGCCCATCTTTAAAAATAAGTAGGATTCGAAAAGCGAACGCAGCGAGCTTGACAATGTTTGCACCCACCTCGAATTTTATGGGTTTTCTTTTGTAAAGAAATAGGTACGTCTTATTCTGCCTATTCATAAAGAAAAGCTTATGGACGCAAAGGACATATTATGTACGAACACGCTCGTATATTTTCTGATAAATTTACACTCAGAAAGCTAAATAGGAGTACCTACGTAGAAAAATTTTTACTTTCTGGCTCGGATGGTTGGTTTTTCTTTGTATTTTCTTTTCCGCTAGGGCAGGCACCTTCCACCCTGCTGCCGGCGCCCATGGAACTGTGTACAAGTAACAGAGGCCGAGCCTATTGCCATCGACCGGGCAAAATTCCAGGCTCCGTGACTGCTACTGAGAAATTTCTGCATGGTTGAATGGCATGGACTATGAGAGCATCGAGTCACTATTTGTTATAACGGTATAATTCACACACATGCACACACACACATACACACACACTCACTCACACACACAGAAACACACACATTTTTGTTTATTACTATTTTTCTAATATTTTTATTGATAGTTTATTTAAAATATTAAAATCAGGACGTGTTTTACCTAATTAAAATTATTATGGACATGTTAATTTATACTTTATTGTGAAGGGAAAGAACTGACCTTTCAGGATACAGTATCATACTAGTCTGGAGGTCAGAGTCTCACCTGAAAGATGCACTTGTAAAGTTCATAATAAAGATTTGTCTATTGTCTATTGTCCTGAAGGAAAAACCCAATAATAGGCTTTGCCCTTCCTGGGAATCGAACACAGGACCTTTATGCTCAGCAGTCGCGCTTGCGACCAGTAGACCAACGAGGCAGCGAGTACCGCAAGGACCGATGCCTGCCGGGGTTGCGGGACTGTTCGAAAGAGATACCGTGGCCCCGGAACACAAAGGGCGATGAAGGAACATGGATGGGTTTTAGTCAGTAAAAGTCTGACACTCCCTCCTGCTCCGCCCAGAGCGGGAGAAGTCATTTGATGATTTCCCAATTATAATCATTAAAATCATCAATACAACCCTCCAAGTTCATAAAGGTCTAGCACTGACTTTGACCTCGAAAAAGTCGTTCCTAGACCTTTATGAAATTAGAGGGTTGTATTGATGATTTTGATGACTATAATTTTATAACTACATACGTCTTACAGTCGCGAACAATATTTTAATCAACATACAACCTAGCACTGGTCTGCAAATTGCCAAAAACGTAAGAAAGTTTGATTTTCGCGGGCTACCCTGACGCTTTCACCTTAAGCTGCAAGAGCAAGCGAAGCGGGCTCAAAAATTTTTTAACCAGAGAGTTCAAAATAATATGTACATACCTATATGCTCAATTTTTGGAAAACTTGTGTATGTGGTGTACCTACACCTAATTTGCCTATGAAAGGGCTCCGATAGGAGTGCCAATCCGGAGGCAGAAAAAGGCGCCTCATGTTTTACATTATACCCGGAGGCAGAAAAAGGCGCCTCATGTTTTACATTATAGGATGACCGCGCGCGCTGGTTCTAAGAAAATGGTTAAGTTTGCAGCGGTGGTAGCGGTCGGTAAGGGCTAAAAATGATGGCTAGAAATGAATTTTAGTTTGGAAATGATTCTGGTGTACCTACGCTATAATTCTTTTTCTTCTTCGTGTAGCTGGCACAACTTTTATATTTTGAGCTTCACCACTTCTATCGCTACAATTTATTTATTTAAGGGAAAGGTAGCGGCTTCCCTTGGTGATTTGGTGGCCCATGATACAATAGGAGAAGTTGTTACGTGTTATATGCATATTGGTGCTCGTACGTGACTCTACACAATACTTAGCAGAGTAGTTGTACTGCCAGGACTTAGTGCCATTACACACTCACACGCCACCACGGCGCCAGCGACACTGTCACCGGTGCGGTGCCGCTCTCGCTTGGGTTAGTATGGACCCTAAAGCCCAGCGCACACCGCTGGAGGCGCAGCGGAGCGCATTTGCAGACAACATGTTAATATAAACCTTAACTACTTTGATATACAGTCGCGCTCATGCTCTTGTACGAGGGCTGCACTAAAAGTATCGGGAATGGAATATTTCCACTGTTCCTGTCATATTAAAATCTTTTTAATTGAAAACTCCTTGGTTTTAAAAATCGAATCCCATTTGTTTACTTTAAAAAAAGATTCTCGGTCTTGTCACAAGGTCACAAGGTTTTGTCAAACTTGTTTATTTTATGGAATTTACTCGAGAAAATTCAAGAGCGATGATTTATTATGACTTTCGAAGTGGTTTAACACAAAAACAGTGTGTTGACCGGATGATTTCTGCATTTGGTGATGAAGCCCCATCCAAAACCACAATTTAACGCTGGTTTGCTGAAATTTAACGTGGACGTGCCAATCTCAGTGATGATCCCCGTCAAGGTCGTCCAAAAACTGCAGTCACCCAAGAAAATGTTGATGCTGTGCGTAAGCTGATTGAGGAAGATCGACATGTGACATACCGCGAGATTTAGGCAACTTTAGACATTGGCATGAGTCAAATACAAATAATCTTGCATGAACAATTAGGTGTAAAAAAGTTGTTTTCCCGATGGATACCGCATTCGCTCTGTGAAAAGCAAAAAGCGGCTCGTGTTACTTGGTGCGTCAGAACTCTCGAAAGATTCCACGCAGGATCCTTAAATGCTGTATAGGTACAACATCGTATCAGGTGACGAATCCTAGAAATACGCGTACGAACCCGAAACAAAAAATCAATCACGAGTTTGGGTGTTCGAAAATGAGTTAAAGCCAACAAAAATTGTTCGTTCACGGAGTGTTGCAAAAAAAATGGTGGTCACGTTTGTCTCCAAAACCGGCCATGTTACGACTATTCCTCTTGAGGGACAAAGAACTGATGTTAATGCAGAATGGTATGCTAGCATTTGTTTGCCACAGGTCGTTTCTGAACTCCGTAAAGAGAAATGGAACCGCCGCATCATCCTCCATCACGACAGTGCGAGTTCTCACACCGCGCACAAAACAAAAGAGTTTTTAGAGCAAGAAAACATAGAATTATTAGACCATCCGCCGTACAGCCCCGACCTAAGCCCTAATTATTTCCATACTTTCCCTAAAATAAAGAATAAATTGCGTGGACAAAGATTTTCATCACCTGAAGAAGCTGTGGACGCCTACAAAACGGCCATTTTGGAGACCCCAACTTCCGAATGGAATGGTTGCTTCAATGATTGGTTCCATCGTATGGAAAAATGTGTCAAATTTCGCGGAGAATACTTCGAAAAGCAATAAATACATTTTTAAATAGTAATGTTGTGTCACTTCCTTGATTCCCGAAATTTTCAGTGCCGTCCTCGTAGTAGCTTGAGGGCGCTCCGAGTACCGCGTGCGAATTTATTCTTATATTGACCATATCATACCAGTCAGCTCGGTCTTACCTAGAGGACGGACGTGCCTCTCGCGATCGCGTGTTCTAGATAACAAAGTGCATATGCATCACAACAGTGTGGCCGATCCGTGCGTCATCAGTTCGCTCGGAGTGGTTGCGATGACCCAGATACTGTTTGTGCGAAACATGCCTGATCAACATATCGTTTGTTAAGGCGAAGACATCTTTCACCGACATGGCTTCGCAAACGCAGACAATACAGTTAACTACCAATTTGGAACATGAGCTGTTTAAGTACTACAGCGAAGAAAAGGCAAAACGACAAGAATTGCAATGTCAAGTAATGGAGCTTAAAACCGAAATGGAAAACCTACGGGAAATTTTGAAACACCAAAGTGATCAAGAAAAAAATAAGGCCACTGAAAAGGCTAACAAAGAAAGTTCATCCAAACCTATCGAATATGAGACGGATGAGGAGGAACTAGCCAGAGAAACGGAGTGGATTAGGATAGAAAATAAAAGAAAAAAACGGAAACTGAACCGTACGTTGACTCCCCCCTCCCAAAACAATGCCAATAAAGAACAAGGGAACATAAATCCCAAAAAAGTACCAAAGCCACCCCCAATAAATGTGCAGGGTGTTAAAGATTACCAGTCATTCTATGACTCAATAGCCAGTACTCAAGGCGACACGTTCACCATAAAAATGATGAACGGGGATAGCGTCAAAGTAAATGCAACCAATGAAGATGCCTACAGGGAGATTACGAAGCTACTAACTTCAAATAATTTACTCTGGCACACGTATGAGAACAAACAAACCAGACCGATACGAGTGATGGCCAAAAAGCTGCATCATACATGCCAGCCAGAAAGAATTGTAGAGTACCTGAAAAACAAGGGCTACAAAATTGAAAATGCTGTAAGCAAATTGAGTTGGAAGAAAAAAGAACCACTCAACATGTTTATGTTGACATTTGAAAAAGATGAAGATATAAACAAAGTTCATGGAATCACCAATATTCTAGGGTGCAAAGTTGAAATCCACCCACTTAGAGCATCTAAGCTAGTTCCTCAGTGCAAAAGATGCCAAGGCTATGGTCACACCCAGAAGTACTGTTCGAAAGAACCAAGGTGCGTCAAGTGCACGGGCAAACACCTCACAAGAGACTGTGTGAAACCGGCACAAGATAAACCAAAATGTGTCCACTGTGGTGAGCCACATCCAGCTAACTATAGAGGGTGTATAGTAGCAAAGGAGATGCAAGTATTAAAAAGTAAATACACTAAAAAGCAAATTGCATACCAATCAAATAAGCATACCGAACCATCAGCTACCAAAGAAGCTCATGAAAAAAAGGGAATGACCCACCAACCACCCAAGCCGTTCTCGTACTCTCAAGTAGTCAAAAACAATATGGAGACAAGTTCGGAATCAAAACTCGACCAAATTTTAAGTCTATTGTCAACATTTGATGAACGGCTTAAAAAATTAGAAATGAGTGCCAAAAAAGCTCCTATTAATCTGCGAAAATGATTAATAACCTCAAGATCATGGCTTGGAATGCTAATGGACTGCTGCAACATCAACATGAGTTACAAGTAGTCCTAGATACAGAAAACATAGACATATGTTTAATTTCAGAATCACACTTTACACGACAATCATTTGTAAAATTTCAAGGCTACAAGATATATCATGCCCTGCATCCTGATAACGCCGCGAGAGGAGGCAGCGCCGTCATAATAAGAGAAAACATACATCATTATGAACAGACCAAATGTGAAGATCAGGAAATGCAAGTGATCGGTGTAACTATTAAAATGAAAAGATACGACTCGGTTACTATAGCAGCTATATACATCCCCCCAAAATACGCACTAAAAAAAGACCAATACAAGACAATCTTAGCGCTACTTGGAAATAGATTTATATTAGGTGGAGACTTTAATGCCAAGAATACCTATTGGGGCTCCAGACTAACTACAACAAAAGGCAGAGAGCTACTAAGTGCCATACAAGAAACCAAATCAGAGGTTCTATCAACTGGAAAACCGACATATTGGCCAACAGACTTAAGAAAAATTCCAGACTTAATTGACTTTTTTATATATAAAGGACTATCCTCTGACTTTATAAGTGCCGAAGAAGGATTTAATATGAACTCTGATCACTCACCAATAATCTTATATACTAGTGATCACGTCAAACAGAGAGAAGGCAATCCGTTTCTCGTGAACAAGTTCACAGACTGGGAATCCTTTAAAATAGACTTAGAAAATAAAATAGACTTAAATATATTTATAAAAGATAATCACCAACTTAATTTAGAATTACGCAAATTTATTGTAGATGTCCAACAGACTGCATGGGCTAATACACCCGAGAAAAAAAGAACTGTTAAGGTTAATACTTATCCAAAAGAAATAACAGATCTGATCAGAGAAAAGAGAACCTTGAGAAAAAAGTGGCAGCGAAACAGGTTTCCCCAAGATAAGACACTGTTAAATAGAATAACTAAACAAATTAGGAAGGCAATTAAAAAAGTTCGGGACGAAAATTTAACTAGGCATCTTCTTCAACTGACTAATGATCGATCGACTGATTATTCACTATGGAAAGCCACAAGGAACCAAAAACAACCTATTGCTCACATACCGCCAATAAAAGAACTAAATGGACAATGGGCAATAAGTAACGAACAAAAAGCATCAAGGTTTGCCCAACACTTAGAGGACACTTTTACACAAACCGAGAGCGCTGACCAAGATTTCCACTGGGAACAACTACAACAGGTAGACCAAGAGATAAAACTGGTAACGCCAAAAGAAGTATCTAAAGAAATCAGAGATCACATCAGCCCAAAAAAATCCCCTGGTTATGACCTTATCACAGGGGAAACCCTAAAGAATCTGCCAAGAAAAGCCCTGGTAAAACTTACTAAGATAGTCAATGCTTCTTTTAGACTAAAGCATGTTCCAGACCTATGGAAGGTTGCAGAAGTGATCATGATCCCCAAATCGGGGAAACCACCTCAAGATGCATCATCATACAGGCCTATTTCCTTGCTGCCAGTGATGTCAAAGCTTTTTGAAAAACTTCTTTTAAAACGACTGAAACCTATTATAGAAAATAGTAACATTATACCAGACTATCAATTTGGATTCAGAGAAAAACATTCAACGATAGATCAGGTGCATAGAATTACAACAGTAATTGAAGAAGCTCTTGAAGATAGGAAAGTATGTACTACTGTATTTTTAGGCTTTCGACAAAGTTTGGCACAAGGGATTGATTTATAAACTAAAAACTATGTTGCCAAAACAGTTCGCAGATATATTAGAATCATATATAACTGGTAGAGTCTTTAGAGTAAGGCAAGAAAATGAACTATTCTGAACTAAAAGAAATAAAAGCTGGTGTACCACAAGGAAGTGTTCTAGGCCCGGTCCTGTACCTATTGTACACATGTGATATACCAGAACTAGAAAATGCAACTGTTGCCACTTTTGCTGATGATTCCGCAATAATGTCCACAGCATCTAGTCACAAGGAAGCTGTGGTAAAAGTACAAACAGCGATAAATCAATTCTATGATTGGACCAAAAAGTGGAAGATCAAGTTGAATGAAACAAAATCCATTCACATTGACTTCACTAACAAGAAACCAGAGCACAACCCAGTGTACATAAACAACAAAATTGTACCTTACGAAAATACTGCCAAATATCTTGGTATGACCTTAGACGCAAAGCTTCGCTGGAAAGCGAAAAGAAACGAGAAGAATTAGAAATTCGCTACAGAAGCATGAACTGGCTACTAGGAAGGCATTCCGCGTTGTCAGTTCCTAACAAAATCCTGCTCTACAAATCAGTCCTTATGCCAGTATGGACCTACGGTATACAACTATGGGGTTGCGCCAAAGAAAGCAATATAGAACTTATACAAAAATTCCAGAACAAAGTACTCAAGAACATCGTGAATGCGCCTTGGTATATAAGAATTGACGACATCCATCGGGACCTGAATATAGAGTTCGTAAACAATATAATCCAAAAATATGCAGAAGCTCATGAACATCGGCTTCATCATCATGTTAATGTCGAGGCCATCCAGCTCCTCGATAACACGAACATAGTGAGAAGGCTCCAAAGGACCAAGCCTTTTGAGTTAGTGTAGTGTAATATAATTGTGACTTTACCGCGAGTGTAATATAGTACCTAGCTATTTATATGGACACAAGAACAAAGTGACTTCGCCATAATAGACTCTAAGTAAACGCAATGGACGTGCTCTTAGATATAATTATACTTTTAGCAAATTAAGTTAGATTAAAATTGCTTATTAGCCTTATTAGGCTAGATTGTAATATTAAAAACAAATAAAAAATAAAAAAAAATATTGACCATATATCAAAGTAGTTAAGGTTTATATTAAATTGTTGTCTTCAAATGCGCTCCGCTACGCCTCCAGTGGTGTACGCTGGGCCTAAGTGTTCAAACACAATGGGAGCGGCGCGGTCGGCCGAATCCGCATCCGCAAGCGGGTGTCGTTAACACAGCTTCTTCGCATGTGAACATAGTTACAGCGGCGTATCCGCAGTGTTAACGACACCCGCATTCGCTCCCGCCGCCGCCCGCGCCTCTCACACTGTTTCTACACTTAGGCCTCGGACACGAAGTCAGCGGGAGCGGGGTGGCGGCGGCGGCGGCGGCGGCGCGTTTTAATGCTTATACAGTGTGTAAACAACCTCATCACAAAGCCGTCAACCATAGCATTCAGTACATCAAATTGTAAGGAACTCTAAGCAAAAATTATTGCTGGGAAACGACTTTTTTTTTTGGGGGTAAAATTATGTTTTATGGTAGAACTCAATGTACGCACTCAAAACATTGTGCTGATGGATGGATTGAATAGTACGGGAGTCGTGGAATTGTTTAAAGTTGTGTCTGAAAATCTTACAATAAACTTGTATTGAAAAAAAAAACCTGTCAAAAAGTTGTTACTTTGACCCCCAATATCTCCGTAATAGGTTCCCAGGTATGGTGTAGAACAAAAAAATGATCGCAATGCCGAAGAGAACAAGTGCCTTTCGGCTTCGTTAAGAGGTTTTTAACACCCTTTAGGTATTTATATGGAACTGGCATCGAAGGCAGCGGCGTACGAGCGGTGCATTCAAGTAGGAATTTACAATCTTCTTTTGCCCACAATCAGTGGCGTGCGGTGGTATTCCACGAAGGGTAGGTCACGAAATAATGATAGCAAAAAAAATTTCGTTTGCGCCATCTTGGATTTTCGAAAACGACACCCATGAAGAAAACGAAAATTTTTGTCGGCGCCATTTTGGATTTTCATTTTGACCTCATTTTCATTATCAGCGACCCCAAAAAACACGATAATGACACCCATGAAGGAAAAACTGAAAATTTTCGTCGGCGCCATCTTGGATTCCCATTTTGACCTCATTTTCATCATCAGCGACCCCAAAAAACACGATAATGACACCCATGAATGAAAAACTGAAAATTTTCATCGGCGCCATCTTGGATTTTCATTTTGACCTCATTTTCATCATCAGCGACCCCAAAAACCTCGAAAACGACACCCATGAAGAAAAAACTGAAAATTTTCATCGGCGCCATCTTGGATTTTCATTTTGACCTCATTTTCATCATCAGCGACCACAAAAACCACGAAAATGACACCCATGAAGAAAAAACTGAAAATTTTTGTCGGCGCCATCTTGGATTTTCATTTTGACCTCATTTTCATTATAACCAACCCCAAAAACCACGAAAACGACACCCATGAAGAAAAATATAATATCAATAATATTATTAATTATTATAATAATAATACGCGCCAATAACCCCCAGGAACATTATTTTAATCAACATACACCCTAGCACTGGCCTGCAATTGCAAAAAACGTAAGGAAATTTGAATTACGCGGGCTAAAGAACATTCACCTTGAATCCTGGCCTTGTGTTGTAGCAGCCAATCATAGCCCAGCTACACTCGCAGGAGTTACCGCCCAAAAATGGCTGCAATCTATACATGTGTGCGGTTCATACACACGAAAATATGCACCAATTTGCCGCTATGTGCGTAAATTTATCAATGGGTTTTAGGCCAGCAGACTATTTGCCTATAAAATGCGTCCGGCGGGTAGCAACTTACAGTACAGTGTTAGTTACGTAACACGGGCGCGAAAAATTGCTCTATGTATTCGAACAGGAGTTTGAACTTTTTTTAATATTTTGTACTGTTATTTTATTACATAGTTCATTAGTTATAATAATTGCCCCAGTTGGTAGGGTAGGCTTTATTTTTAGTCTAATTGTCTCTTCGTAGCGCACGCCCATGCCCACAATATATCAAACTAGGAATGAATTAGTAAGTATTAACAAGATGATTGTGGTCGTCGCTGTTTAGACATTTCGTTCGCGAACAAAGATACTAATTTCTCGTAACACAACACTACGCCCAGGCCCGAACTGGTCATACGGGCAAATCGGGCAAATGCCCGATGGGCCGGATGCCCGGTGTGGCTGATTGGTGATTGACTTACTTTTGTTATCTAAAAAAAAAACATATCAATAACGTCCTCTACCACAAGTCGAGGACCTAATTCAATTTACTTTAGACTATCTGTAGTACAGTAGTAGTACTAATAGAGGCTCAGGATTTTTGAAAGTTTTTAATTTCCTGCCTACAGAATTAGTAAGTACCTACGTAATAAATTGTAGCGTACTGTAGAATCACTCTAAAACGAAAATATTTTTAAGGTTAAAAATGAGCCTCTGAGAACTCGTACTACCGCTAGAAACTTACACATTTTCTTTAAATCACTGCGCGCGGTTCAAAAAACCAAAGTTCATGCGAAAAACCAAAGTTTTCGCATGATCGACCGGTATAGACAGGCTGAAAAAAATTAGGAGTCTTTTGCCCCGAGGCCTATAGGCAATTCTGGCATGCATACACAAGGTTGCAAAAAATGGAGCATGTAAACAGTTTGATCTCAAATTACATATTATTACTGAATTTCGAGGCAAGACGTAAAAATTTTCGAGCTCGCTTCGCTCGCCTTGCAACCTACTTTCTCTTTGATCTTTACATTGTCGATTATAAATCGACCAAGTAACACCAATAGGTCGAAACAATAGGCTTGTGTCCTGAAAAAATCTAATTAGGTCCGTCAATTAGATTTTCTAAAAATATTTGACAGGTATTCTTTTGTTACGTAAACCAAAATTGACGAAGATACGACGCTTTTAAAATTCTCAATACGTTACGCCGTGCAGATAATTTTTTGTGCGTTGTGACGTCACGAGCCCCCACTCTCGAGTTTTGATGCGTTTTATCTTTGTCAATATTCATTAATTTAAAAATTAAACAAAAAATACGTATCCATTAATGGTGGAAACTAGCCTATTCTAACCTGTTTATGGCAAGGTGTCAAAAAAATTGCGAGCTCGCTTCGCTCGCTCTTGCAGGCTACATCTTCTTGATTCTTGGGTTTAACTGTAAGTCGACCAACTAAGTCTTGTATAAAGGGTCGAAACAATTTTAACCTGTCCAAGGTATTTTGATTAAGATATTTTAATTTCCGAGCTCGCTTCGCTCGCTCTTGGAGCCTTACTTCTTTGTTTTTATAAATAATTGCCTTTCTAAGTCGACTAAGTAACGTCTATTTCTGAATAAAAGGACTAAAGAAAAGCTCTAGTTCTTAGACTTTTCAAATAACTCTTCAAAATTAGTAACTTCTACTTCTATTTAATTAAATATTTAGATACTTAGAAGAATTTCAGCTGCATCTGTAACTAGTAAACTTAACTCTTCCAAATCCGTTTTTAGTCGTACGGCTGCCCCCTCCCCATGGTTCAAAAGCTTGGGACGCCCTTGTTCGACAGCGTCGATATTCTTTTAGTTTCGAGCCTCTTCTTTATTAAAGTCGTAGCCTAGCATTTCAGCCCAACGTTCTATTTAAGATGTTTTCTACAGTTGATTCAAAATTTACATTAGTGGTTTTCATTTGTCTTGAAAGTAGAGGGCCGACCGTCTCTCAAATGCCCGGGCCGGTCTCGGGTCCCAGTCCGGGCCTAACTACGCCGCTCTAGCGCCGCGCGGTCTGCCCGCTTGCTTCGAGACCGATACAGCGTTGCCGCGCCGCTCCTGCTGGCCTTGTACATTGCGCCACCGCGGTGGCGATGGTGGCGAGTCTTGACACCGCGACGGAGGTTTTCTGTAAGGGTTCATACAAATCAAAGGGGGGCCATGCGGTAAACACAGTCTTCGTGACAGTGAGGTGGGACAAATATAAGGTCAGAAGTGTACCCGTGTCGCGAGATGATTGGCAGCCTATTGAGCCTGTTATGAAATACTAGTTGTGCCGCATTGGGATGTGACGGGTTCTACACCCGACGATATTACGTGGGGCAGTACAATAAATAAAAAGCATATTAATGGCTACAACAATATTTATTTAAAAAATACATCACTGGAGAAGTCGTCAGATAGTTGATTAATTTGGCAACACGTCTAATACATCATTCTTATCTAAAAACATTAAGTACAGTCAGATTTATTGGAAACTACATTAACTTTAAAATAAGCAGCCATTGAAGAGGTAGCTGCAGAAGATTGTTTCTTATTTTTATCATGTAAGTATACGAATACAATTATATAAATCCCAAAAATATTTATCTACTAACATCAAATACCGGTTATTTACCTTAGTATGACAATCCATCATTATACATGTTATGTATACTAAATAATCATGTTTAATTATACAACAAAAAAAAACAATTTAATCATCCACAGCTCCTCCACTGTCTCTACGTTTAGGCCAACTGTTCCTTGCTTGTTTAAGTAAAGCCTTACCTACCTAGTTAATATATTTCAAGTCGCTTAGCGGCGCAACTAAGTTTAGGAAATGCGTGGGTACCCATATCGATATATTGGTTAATTCCCTCCTTAAAAGTTGCTTGACCCTCATCAACTTAATTTGAATAACGCCACTAACACTTCATGAGATATATTACTTCGCATTCGTCTTTTTCCTAATCAGTATATAATACCCTAACAATTTCCTAGCACTAACATCACAGTGTGGTCCCCAAATCATTAAATTATAGAACCAAGTACTATAAAAATAAATGTAAATTAATACTGTTCGCCATCAAAATCAGTAAGAAGTACAAAATATTAACTATAATGTTACACACAAATATAGGAATAATAATAATAAATCCTTTATTTTCAGGCTACCTTAGCCCATAAATAATAATGAAGACGCATTAGAAAAATCCTGCATTGATGCAGGGGACACAGTCAAATAGTTATTGTTTACTTTTATCACACATTAATTATGGACACTGAGAAGTTACATGAGTCGGAATTTAACAGTTTGATACCATTATAATATATGTGCTCCTGGGCAATAATTGATCTCAATCACGACTTGAAACGTGATGTTACAGTCACTGTGCCTAACGAGGCAGCTAATGGCTTCACAAATATTTGAAATATTCAGTTTATTACTTGATGCAATCAAAATAGTGTGTTTAATTATAAGCCTTTTTAAAAGATCAACACAAAATAATTGTTGTTCTTTTAAATATTCGAGCTTAGCTCAGACCAAAATCTTATAAAATTAAAACTAACATTCTATAAATAAATAAGTTCATATAATTTCACATTAGTTGGTAAAAATCATATTTAAGTACGGAGCAATAAAAATCACAGGAAAAAAATAGTAATAATTCTATATGATTTTATAAAAATACAAGTAAGTGCCACTTTCTTCATTTCGAAAATCAAGCACTGTTAACTTTAAAAATGTTATCCAAATGGTGGTTTACTTATGTGAAGCTCAACTCTATCTTCGCTTGCATATAAATAACCAATCTATTACCATGGATGTTTAAAAATGGGCAAAATGAGAGGACTTAAAAATTACTAGCAGTCTCCTAAGCAATATAAATTAAAACTAAGAACTCAACTCATTCTGCATTCTTAGTGCTGAGATCAGTTACCAATCAAATTATTATTATCTATTCAAATTATTATATATCAGTAATTTATTCTTTTCTACATAATATTATTACAGTCGCAACATCTTTTCGAATTTAAACCAAAGAAGTTGAGTCTTATCTAATCAACATCAAGTAATTCATCGTTAAATACATGTGATTATAACATTATAAACTACAAGGAAATATTGATCACACTGAAACCTGAATAATATATCTACTGAAATATCAAAATACATCTACTAAATACAACGTATATCATAATTTTAAATCTAGTCATAATAAAGCCTTTAAATTCGATACTGGAATCCAAGCACGTATCCATACTTTTGGTTCGGGGGCGGACAAACATTGAAACAACCACGAGAACTGTGCATGGGCGCCGGCTTTGGATAATTATGTTAGATTCAAGGATTAACTTGGCCGATCTATCCAGAAAAGCCCATCAATTAAAATAGTAGGATTCGATAAGTATTTTCTTTTCCGTTAGGGGGTGCAAGTGCACCTGGCTGCCGGCGCCCATGGAACGTACATTTATGTACTTCGCAGTGGTTATGATCCCGTTTATATTCAGTCAGATTTCGGGGGGGGGGTCAATCCCAACTATCCCCCCCTGTATACGTGCCTGCTGGAATCAATTCAGTAACAGTCTTGCAAATGAAAAATAAATGGATGAAGAGATGTGATTAATGAAATATGGATGGATTGTGAGAGCAATGGTATAAGTAAAAGAGAGTGAATGATGGGAACGACAGAAGAGAATGGGAGAGGAAAACGTAAATTGCGTCGAAAAGAAATGGAAAAAAGCTGCCGTTACAAAAGAAGACGTTACTACCGGCTATCGTAGACACATAAATAAATGAGATACTCAGATTTTATTTTATTAAACGACAAATTTATACAACAACATCAAAATTAGCCCGAGTTACTAGGTGACAATTTGATAAACTCGCAAAATTCACAGACGAGAACACGACAAGTACATCTATGATAATCACCTTAATCACTTAATTGGCCAAGTTTATTTAATAGACACGTATATGGATAAAATACATCACAATATGAATCTACTGTTTGAAATAAGAACATACATTAATAGATCACTCACTCATCTAGTTTAGTTGCAGTCACCAACATCACTAGCCTACTAGGCCAGTAAAGCTGTAAATGGGGATGGCAACTGTGGAACTAATGGCGCTAGCATAGCTTGTACCAAGCATCGTTATTGTTTTAGTTCAGCGTTCAGTGTTTATTTTAAGTTCAGCGCCATCTATCCAGAGACTAGGGAAGAGTTTAATAAGAAAATCCCTCATTATCGTGAAAAATAACGATTGTAACTTGGAGATTGGATCTTTTTCATAAAAATATGAGTTCCAGAATACTATGTTCGTAACAACATGAAATTTTAATCAGAAAAGTAGAAGAAAAACACTTTTAAAAGTTGTAAAGTGTTTACATATTGGTGCTAGTAACCATATAAAGTAAAATAATTAGTTGTATAAAATAGAATAATCATCACCATCGTCGTCCTCCGGGTCTGACATGGAAAGTATTGGAATAAACTTAGCTGTGTCCACCGGGCGGCGGATGACATTGTATCAGAAGACGTTCTTGGGAGGTGGCACGGCCACCACGGCGGCGCCGGCGCGGCCTGTGCTCAGCGGGGCCAGCTTGCGCCAGCAGTTCGACTCCGAATCGTACACTTCCACCACACAAAGATATTGCACGCCGTCGTAGCCACCTAATGAGACAATCTTATATTAGTCAGGGTTAACCGCAGGCCCACAGCTCACACCTCTTTCAGATACCTTGGTCTAATTGTGTGTATCCAATGAAGAAATAATGTTGCCGGTTATGTCCCTCACATCCCTGTGTGTCCCTACATCTTTCAAGGTACTATTTTCTTGCGCCATCTCGAACCAGCCAACTCAGTGCGCGTCCAGGTCATTGCGTGGAGAATTTTCCAGCAGTCGTTTATGCATGTGGTTTACGTTTGTTTTTCTTTTTGTAAATTGCCACCTTGTTTTTTATAATCATGTAAATTGTACTTCTGTGTGTTGTGCTATGTCTTTTGTGTGCACTAAATAAATGGTTTATCTATCTATCTATCTACATCATCATCATCATCATTTCAGCCGAAAGACGTCCACTGCTGGACATAGGCCTCCCCCAAGTGTCGCCACATTGACCGGTCCCGTGCGACTCGCATCCAGCGGATTCCCGCAACCTTCACCAGGTCATCGGTCCACCTAGTGGGAGGCCTTCCAACGCAACGTCTTCCGGTACGCGGTCGCCACTCCAGAACTTTTCGGCCCCATCGGCCATCCGTTCTGCGAGCAATGTGCCCTGCCCACTGCCACTTAACCTGCTCTATCTACATATCCCACCCAATTCCATTTGAGCCTGGCAGCTTTTTTGCCTACGTCAATAATTCCTGTTTCGGAGCGCTCATGTTGTTCCGTATTCTGTTTGACTTGTTACACCCAGATTGCTGCGCTCCATACCCCACTCCAAAGCGGAACTTTTGCGACGGTGCGCGACCAGCTCTGAGCATCGTACATTAGGACGGCAGGATATTTTTTGTTTGTTTTATATTTAATGAAGATTTTAAAACTTTTTTGCTGACTGCACGTGCCGATGAGCGCCCAAAAACGAACGAATGCCGATATTTTGAAACACGAACTTACCAACAGCAACAATCCGATCTCCGAGTAGACAGGAACCGATAGCATCCCTGCCGTATGAGAGTCGCGCTAGAAGGAGCCAGGAATCAGCTATCGGATCGTATCGCTCGACGCAAGCCAGTCGCCCTCCAACTGTGTTGGCCGGCGCTTCATGACCACCCAAGGCGTACAAGTAGCCACCTGCTGCACATACCTGCAAAACCATTTTTCAGTTTAAAAAGCCAGTTCAGTGGCGTTATGCAATGTACTTACAAGAATATGAATTCTGTGTTACCGCAAAAATAATATCTTTGTGGGTCGGAACATTATTGTATAAGACGAAGGTCTTGGTTGAAGTATGGAGAGGAAGACCAGAGAAAAGATGGAAGGATTGAGTTGGATTGAGTAAGGAATGATATGAAAGAAAAAGGAATAAATGAGATTGTGACGGTTAACAGGAAATAATGGAAGAAAAAAGGTGAAGTATCAACATGGGACAATGGCAGGAAGATAATTGTCGTAAACTCACACTGACGCCTCCGCGGCGGCGCGTCATGGGCGCGCAGTTGGTCCAGTGGTTGGTGGCGGGGTCGTAGCTCTCCACGGAGCGCAGGCAGGCGCCGCCGTCGCGCCCGCCCACCGCCAGCAGGCGCCCGCGCAGCGCCGCCACGCCGCACGTGCTGCGCGCGCCCGCCATGGGCGACACGTGCGTCCACGTGCGCGAGCACGCGTCCCATCTGTACGGACAACATCCCAGATATGGAACTCGATACTTATTCACTCTATATCTTTATATACTATGTACCTCTCAACAGAATTCAAGTAGATCCATCCGTCGTGTCCGCCGACTGCATACACGGGCGAGTTCGGTCCGTCGCCTAGCACTGCGACTCCAAGTCCGTGGCGATGGGTGTTCATCGGCGCCAGCACACTCCAGCTCAAAGAAGTCAAGTCGAAACACTCCACCTAACAGTAAATCGATCTTTAGTCATTGTTAAGGGTGACTGAAATTAAAAGTAGGTATAGGCGATGCGACTACATCTGCGGACAAATCGGTTATAGCCGGGTATTCATTAGGCCACAATGTTTTTAAACAATTTGTAAACAGTGTTTCACAATGTTTCATCATCTCTGGAAACAGTTTTTATACAAAGATGATGAAACATTGTTTATGAAACGTTGCCGTGTTCCCCACTTCGAATGGAGAGCAAGACGAAGACGAAACATCTAGTTAATAAGCAAAAGTCAACAGGTGTAGACGTGTGTTGCGCGAGTTTATAAACATGGAAGAAGTGTGGTCCAACAACCAGGTTTCATTGCTCATAGAGCTTTACAATAGCATCATGTATTTTGAGATTCTTTAAATAAAATTTTAAAGATAAATTAAAAAACAAGATACTTGGGCCGACATTGCTGCAGAAAGGGGAGGCTAACTGTGGAACTAATGGCGCTAGCATAGTTGGTACCCAAACATCGTCATTGGTTGAAAATGTAGTAATGTTATTTTATATTTAAAAATAGCTTAACCTCATTGGGTAGATTGAGACCAACTATGGTGGCGCCATCTGAGGTTTACTTTGCCTTAGCCACCCCATTGAAATTGCGCAAAAGGAAGTGGAAACGAAGATAATATTCTACGCTCTCAATTTTCTCGTGACAAGAAAAAACTTAAATCCTCAAATGGACGACGGCGACATTCTAGCAACAACTGACAAGTGTGGACGGCCAAGTTTCAGAAACAGTGTTTATGGTAAGCTTGGTAATAAACACGTCATAAACGGTTTATTAACAAATGTTGCCTAACAAGGCTTAACTAATACCTACTACATTTGCCTACTAATCCAATATGGCCGCAACCATAAAAGTAGGATAACAATACCGTATTTAAAGTTTTCAGTCCATCCCTGCCGCCAACAACAATCAGTTTGTTCTGCAGCACAGCTACGCCAAACTGAAGCCTCCTTGCGCCCATTCGCATAAACGGGGTCCAGGTGTTCGTCCGGGGATCATACATTTCCATATTACTGGCACCCTAAAATATAATTCATTATTACTTATCCTTGATCACAATAGATCTGTAAGCGTTTGGGAAATAAATATATTTTTTTTATACCTTGTATCCATCCATGCCACCAATAGCTAAAAGACGACCAATAGTTGATGTGCGGGGGCGTGTGCGATGTGAGAACAGAAGCGAGCGGCGTTCAGGCAAAAGGTGCCACTTCACCGCTTCCATGATAAGGGGCTGGCACTCTGGCACATTACCACAGGCCAGCTCAACCTTATCAATTAAGTACTGTAAAAAGTTCATAATGTGATTACAATGGATAGTAGAATTATTAGTTTAAAATCTATCTAATTGCCTCGTTGGCCTAGTGGTCATAAGCGCTACTGCTGCATCATTATTCATCTGAATGTCATGCTCACCTAGACATACGCAACTTTTATCAAGCATCGCCACCACAACTGGTTCTGTGACTCTCACATGTAGCGGATCGGATGCCCGCGATCTTCACCACGTTCGGTATGGGGGACTTACACAAAGCTAAGCCACGACTTACTATGTTCTCTTTATCTGTTATGCAATTGATTGTGTTAAAATAATTACAGTAGAAAGATTTAAGTTATGCGTCTCGACAATCATCGTCTATTATGTTATGCAAGATAAGTGCGATGATGAAAATTAAATAATTTAAAGCTGTAATAAAAGCTAACTAGTGATCTGTCAAACGCTGATAATTTGGCTTCTACGAGTATGCCCAATATTTGACAACCAGAATCATTGAAAACAAAAGGGATGGGATCATGGGAATGACATGGCACAACGACCAGAAATTGGTAGCTTACTCGTACTACCAACCACGAAGATTGTCGAGGGGTTTATGTTTTATTGTGGTACCTAGGTATTGTATCAATTATTTGAATAGCCGTTGGAGATTTCATCATTGATGTCATTTGAGTTTGCCCTCACGACAGTAAAACAGAACACTAAATATAACATAGATGAAATCAAAAGACATCGAAAACGAATACAGGCCAATTGAAAATCATAGCCAGTAGGCTTGGGGAACATCCACCAACATGGAGCACGCCACTCAGCGCCGCATTGCCGCCGCCGGCAGACCGTTCCTCTGTGACTGCTGTGACGCCGCACGAAGCCAAATCCCGAGTTACGAAGATAAGTTTTTAACTCATTCGTTTTCCAAACGGGACAGACAGTAAATTAATGGTCCATCAGTGCTACGTTGTGACAGTGTGTGTGTTTATTAATTAATTTATTGTTGTTTCTATATAGATAGGACCAAAGTTATTCAAATATGTCCTCAGTTCTATAAGTCCTTATATTCTGATAATACCACTCCCCAACTCTTAACCAACGAAACCTACACATGCCCTGACAATATTCCAATGATGGTTTTAAAGTTCATCGGGCTCTTAGTGGCATGAAATATAACCAGTCCTGGTGAAGACGACGTCACCACTGAATTACTTTGAGTACCAATGTGGAGAGGAGTGGAGAACCTAACACCTAGCACACCTAGCCTTTACCTTTCATTTGCAACCTTCCCAATACTATTCTTAAAATAGGCATCTTCCCTAGTCACTTCTGTCATTCGTACATAATTCTGTTGCACAAAAAAGGTGATAAATCCGATATTGGGAATTACCGCCCCATCAGCTTAGTCTCGCACCTTTACAAAGTTTTTATCAAAATTCTCGAAAACCGCATATCAGGAACATTAGACCTCCATCAACTTCCAGCAGGCCTATTACGTATCTTTCTGATATCCAGTGACTATCAAGCTTCCGTTGTACACCGAACTTTGATGACAACCGTGAATGTCATAATATTAGTATTACGTATTACACAGAGTGGATATCACTTTACGGTGACTAACAGCCCGGGTACGGTTTAAGGTCTTTCACGAAAGCCACTTCAAACTCAGTTGTCATCAATTTGATGTCCAGTATGCTTACATTTAATCGCAATATTAGAAGAATTGATACGAAAGCGTCTGTCAAAATGAGTTACGGTGACTATCAGCCACGATGGGCACCGATGACGTAATATTTGATCGCGGCTGGACTACATAATACGAAACTAACCTTTTGACAGTTATTTGATGGACACTGAGCCCAGTTACTATAATTTCGAGCTGTCAACAGAGATACGTAATAGGCCTGCAGAACAGGCTGGATTCCGATACACCACAGACCACCTCCCACCTAAGTCTTTAAACCAGATCATTGAAAAACACCAGCCCTCTTATTATAAAACGTGGTCTTAAAAAAGTACCGGCTTTAGTACTAGGTTTAAACCATGAACTTGTATAAACGTTATTACAAAACGAAGTTTATCGCTAGTCCTAGAACTATCTATGATACCAAAGTTAGACCATCGTGACCCCTAGTTTAACTATGGTACTAAATTGTCAACTCGTTTTTTAACATATTTATATTGGATTTCGTCGACTTATCTTCAAGTATTTTAGCCGACTCGGCAATAAGTTGACGCAGTATATATCCTAGAATGAAGTTTGTATTAATGTAAGTAATGTGGCATAGGTACATAGTTTAGCTTATTGCATCATATACTGTGTGTAGTTGTGTACGTAATCTAACTTGTCAGTTATCACTAACCTTTTCTTCTGAACTCCAATTTTCACCTCTTTTTTTGTTCCATTTTTTTTAAATTGAATGCACACACGATCTCACCACTAACTTGTATGATTACTCTTGTGAAGTGAAACCGGACATTTAGTTTACTTTAAGATGTAACATAAACATTTCGATAACATTACTCAAATTACGCGCGCCGCCCAGTTCACTCCATTATACGCGCTAGCTCGATTGTTGTTCCAAAACAGAACAATTGGATGCATTCAAAAAAATAGAAGTCGGAATATTTAAATACCTTTAAATAACCAAACTTTATATTTTACCACTACAAATAACAATTTATAAAATATTTTTTCTATAAATTACGTAACAACATTTTGTAAAAAGGAACGGTGCAGAGAGTTTGTTGCTTTGCTTATAATCTGTGGATAATGTTTAGACCAGGGACTATCTTTGGTACTAAGTAGTCCTTTGTTGGTCTACGATTTGTAATACGAATGAAAGAACTAACGTTAGTACCGTAACAAACCTAGACCTTTTAGTCCTGGTTTAAACCTGGTACTTATTGGAAGTTTTATAATAAGACGGCAGGAATTCAATCTACCGTTATACCTCGCATTCGTGGATTACTCAAAAGCTTTTGACAGCTTAACGCATGCCGCAATATTTTCTGCACTCGGCAAACATAACATTGAACCTACATATATACAGCTGTTGCAAAGAATATATCAGAACAGCACAGCAGCCAAACGCCTAACTACCACCGGCCTAACTTTTCGCATTCAGAGAGGAGTCAACCAAGGCGACCCGCTATCTCCCAAACTTTTCACAGCTACGCTGGAAGAGGTTTTTCATGAGATAAACCCACACTGGCTGGACAAAGATGTTGTCGTCGCGGAAAGAAATTACCTAATTTTCGTTTCGCCGACGACATTGTCCTTTTTTCTTCCTCAGCAGCTGAGCTTGAGACAAGACAAAGAAGTTGCTGGACGCACCGAGAATGCCTGGAAGAGCTACTGGTCGATGAGACATCTTATGAAGGGTTCTCTCCCTCTCGCACTTAACCCTTGATCTGTCCACGAAGTAGGTACAATAGTTAAACAATGACGTCCCGACCGAATCGGTCGGGTAGGCAGTTCATGATTTAAGCGAAAGCTCATGGACATGTGCATTCTCCCCACCCTCACCTATGGAGCGCAGACGTAGTCGCTTACAAATCGTCAGAATTCCGCACTTGGTGTCTGCCAACGAGCTATGGAGAGAAGTATACTGGGTGTCAAACTTACGGACCGCCTCAGAAACTCCATACTTCGCTCCAAAACCTAAATAGCTGATGTTGGCCTGCTGGCTGCGGCTGAGCAATGAGCAAAAATTACCACTCAGTGGATACCAAGTAGCAGGAAACGACAATGCTGCAGGCCCAGAAGGAGATGGCGGGATGAGCTAGACTCTTTCGCAAAGGAATGGCCTACAATCGCACTAGATCGCGAAATGTGGAAGGAGGGAAGGGAGGCCTTTGCCCTGCAGTGGGACAATATAGGCCTATTACTCAAAATAACAAGTAAGTTAAATCGGTCACGCTTGCTGCACTACTTTCAAAAATAATGTTAATGTGAAATATATGCTGAACTTAAAATTTTCGAGTTGGATTATCAAAAAATATTTGACCCGTGTTTTTTCTTTTGTTACGTAAACCAAAATTGACGAAGATATGTTATGACGCTTTTAAAATTCTCAATACATCACGCCTTGGTATAATTTTTGACTAGATCTGACGTCACGAGCCCCTACCCCCGAGTTTTGATGCGTTTTATCGTTGTCAATATTCATTGATTTACAAAAACAAAAAATACGTATCCATTAATTTCCAATACTCCTGACGGATTAAATAGATTTGAATTTTTTTGGTACTGTCATCATGCCTATTATGTAACCTAAATGCAGCACTTTTAAAACTTGCATTTGCAGCATATTTAAAACTAGATTAAATAAAACTTTACCTCTGAAGAAAGGAGAGGTAGCTTGATTAGCTTCAGCAAAGACGGCAAATGGGATTCCCTGGCAGCACTGTCATGCTGCACCCATGTCATCAGGCTTTCAAATACATTTTCTTCAGTAACCACATTGAGATCATCTGATTTTAGCAAGTTGCTCATCTGGTCTACTTGCAGTGATAAGAATTCTTGATGTTTCACCACCTGAACACAATTGTAGAAATATTACATGGATGACTTTTATTTTAAGTTAATTAGGTTGATGTTGTATTGTATTTATCTCAGTGGAGACTGCAATGGTAAATGATAAAAAAGTTGTTTGTTAATTCATCATCATCATGTTGGGGTTGGCTTCCAGTTTTACTGTATGCAGCTGAATACCAGTATTTTACATGGAGCGACTGCCTATAAAACCTCCACAACCCAGTTAGTACTGGGTAATACGATACCACTTGGTAAGACTGGTTGTCAGACTTTTTGGGCCACTATCTGTAACGACTGTCAAAGATCTACAAATGACAGCCGGGACCAACAGCTTAACGTGCTTTCCGAGGCTCGGAGGAAACTTGGTATGTAAGGGTGATCACCCATCCACAGACTTTGGTAAGACTGGTTGTCAGACTTTTAGGGTCACTGACTACCTGTAACGACTGTCAAAGATCTATAAATGACAGCCGGGACCAACAGCTTAAAGTGCTTTCCTAGGCATGGAGGAAACATGGTATGTAAGGGTGATCACCCATCCACAGACCAACCTAGGCAAGCACGGCTTAACCTAAAGATAGACCCGAGGGGCTGTTATTATTTAGCCACGAACCCGAAAGTTGTTTATTAATTAATATAATATGAATTAATTACTAGCATTATATAGACTGTGAATTTAGTAAGTATGTATTTATTCGGAGGGTAATATCCTGAACAAAGGCCCCTATTTGTGTAATTCTTTCACTATTTAAAAGGTACATTATTCAGGATGGACATGAGCTACTATTTATCCAGGTAACATGCGGGCGAAGCCGCGCACATAAGCTAGTAAATCATAATTTGCAAAACAGTAAAATATTAGAACCTGCATGAAGTTTTGATATGTGTATTTCAAAGCACTTTTGTGTAAATCTAAACAGGATTGCTGTTCAGCAAAGAAAGCTATTCCCAGACAGTTGCAAGGATCCAGCTGCTTCTTTAAAAAAGCGCAACAAGCATTTGTAACAGAATTAAGCTGCAACAAGCTCGATGTTGAAAGGAGCACCTCAACTGTTTCCTCTCTCAGTTCTGCAAATAAAAAAAAACAGTTCATAGCATGATATAGATTTTTTTAATTCGTAAAATATTAGTGCATATGTACTGCAGCTTACAATTTTTGAGTTAATTTAAATACATAATGAGAGCTTTGATACAGTTTTCCCTATTTTAAAGTAATACTAAAGCCACAGTGCATATGCATTTTCATAATATTATAGTTCAAATGATAGTGATACTAGCCTATGGTGCCAGTGTAACAATAGTGTACAAGGTCCTGAAGTGCCTGTGGGTCAACCCGCTCTAGTGTTATCTCACTAGACTGCGCCTCCCTCAGGGAGCCAGTAAACATCGCTGCAAAATACTCGCTGCAAGATGCAAGAAGTATTTTGTGTGCTGGGATTCTGTTATAAAGAAATTTTGTAAGTTAGTAGATAAAACCTGTAATAAATGCTACTTTTAACTGCTAAAAAAAAAATTCTTGTTACACAATGATGTAACAATTCCTTTGTTAGAGTTAATTTCCCAACACAAAAGCAATCAGGGTTAAGTGAGTAGTGTTTTACTTATAAAATGCATCTGTGAGGTGTTGTTTGCTTTCCTGAATAGGTTAAGTACTCTATCAAAGGACAAATACTTATGATTAGTAAAAATTAAAATATAAGAAATAGCCACTACAGCAGCAGCAACAGCATTAAACAAAGTCGATGAAATGAGAATTAATTTAGTGCAAATCGAAAAACCATTGTGGGATGCTCGTGAATTCACGACCTTTTCCAATAACTTGACCTTTTATTTCACCTACCTCAAAAATGTAAATAAACAAACCTGCATCCTCCTGCAATAAGTGCGACGTCACACAATTTCTGAGCTTGATAATAGCCGAATATATTTTTTAAAGCTACCCCCGAGTGTCCTGTGTCACAAAAGAACTCATCTTGACTTGCAGCACTTGAAAGACTTAGCTGACTCAGTTCTCTCGGCAAACCCTCATCGATCGAATTGCTCGATATATTGTCCTTTAAAGTCTCGGGCTTCTGAGTATCACTAGCCGACATTGTTGTCTTTGTAATTATTAGGGAGAGCAATCGTTAAATTCTTTCTTCGAAAATCAATACTTCACATTTCACAACAAACAAAGCAACGATTCGACATAAATTTTTTTCAACAAACGAAAACAAAGACATTTATTGTATTGGCTATTGGTAGAGCTGCGCTAACTTAATTTTCTTTTTCCCTCTATTTTCATGTTGGCAACTTTATTCTGATTCCAATTCTCACCATAGAATAAATAGCTCTAGAGTTGGGACAGCTGGACGTACCTATCCGTCTGCCAAAGTACATTAGCATTAGCATTGACCATAGATATCATTTATATAAAACTAGTTCATTTGCCGACAAACTCCATTGTATATCGTTTTATGTTGCAAATAAGTGCTCTCATATATGGACAATAGGGTAAATGCATGTTTTTTTATCACTATAAATAAAGCGTATTATATTAGCATCAGAAATAGCAAAGTGAAATCATTTTTTTAATTTCTATAAAAAAAAACCTAAGTTATAAGCATTTGAAACTGCTGATTGGACAGAGAGATCCGATACAGTGAATGACGTCATTCGCTGCATGAACGTGCATAATCCATACTAAATTCCGTTTATGTCTTGTTTTCGCTTTTTGACAGGGTCAGTGGGTCGTCTTAGGGGCGGAGCTACCCTGGAGCATCAGCCATAATGCGGAAGCGGAACTGAAAACAAATTCTGTTTAGTTGCCAGTCTAGAAAAATAAATAACCCCATTGTGATAGGTACAGACTCAGCACATGAAGCTACCCGAAACGTCAAATTTTTCCAATCAACCTTGAACTCAATGATCTGGCGATAAAGCTGAAAATAGGTCTACCCTTTATAGCCGAACTTTTAATTAATGTCATAAAATTATTTTGGATTACAGCGGATAGCATAAACTTCATTTCGCAGAAAATAGTTTGGCAGACACTCATTTATCATACATTCAAACCTCATAATTTTGTCAGTCAGAATTATCTTTACGGCATAAATTTCATATGCATAAGAATTAAAAGTAGAACCATCTTATCGCAGAAAGTTCACAGTCAGAATAGAATAGAATAGAATATAATTATTTATTTGTGTAAAAACATGGTACATTAAGGTCTTATAAATAGGGTTATGAACTTACATGTTTCGCCATAGAATGGCATACAAATATTAGAACATCTTAAATTTAAAATTTTAACACAAAAATCATCTTTTGGCATAAATTTGCTGCATATTTATGATCAGGCAAGCATACATCATGCATGCTTCAAACAGATCTGCGACGATAAGCTCGCGTGGGACCGCTGGAGCCCTCCAACGGTCCCACGCGAGCTTATCGTCGCAGATGTGTTTTACGCTCACCACCTCAACTTCGGCAGCCTCAGCCACAGCGGCGACCGTTAAAACCACCTGCTCCTCAGCTCGCGAGCCGCCTCACCCAGACAAGACTACGTGGAGTCGGTTTTGGAGCGATTCGTTTCTGTCACTAACTTTTGTAGCACAACATATTGTCTTCCAAATGAAATTCTGCCATCTTTATAATATGCCAAGTGAAATTGTACCAATTATTCATCGCTCTAAATAAACGTTATTCTAAATGAAATTATGCGGAATTTGAACTTTGCCAAAGGTAATTATGCCATTTTAAAAGTATGCCATTGTAAATTCGGACATACAAACATTCGGCCAAACAATAACTACCAATATTGGATAAACTTTCCAATAATCAAAATCAAAATCAAAATCAAAGCATTTATTTCAAGTAAGCCAGTTACAGGCACTTTTGAATTGTCGAAACAAAGATGAAAATTAAATGTAGCTACAGTCCCAGTCACAAGACATAAAAACTGTGAAAGTACTGTAGTTGCCCATTCCCTAGCGTAGATCTCTATGGAGAAGAACGGGCAAGAAACTCCATGGACACTCTTTTAAATCAGAATATTGTTACAAAATCTTGGTTACATCATTCATGTTGAGATGGTATATTATGTGAGAACAATGTAGCAAGATGTGCACGTTAAAAGTGTCCACAGCAAAAACACACAAACAAAAAAAATACAATTCAAAATAATTCATTTAAATAAGCCATGGCAACTAAGAGATGACCAGTCACAACTGACAGCGCCCGTTCACGGACATGACGCATGGATCAGCACCATTCAACTCAACCATTTTGAAGGGAACTAAATGATCCGACACATGCGCCACCATCAGCGAGACATTTGAGTGAGCATGACATACTCTAAACCGCCAGGGCACATTCAAGTCAAGAAAAGACGTAGGTTTCCAGTGAATGATAGCTTTCTAGTACATAGTACTCACACAATATGGGCTATGCATTTATATAATACTAAGGAGATTGAATCTATACAATGCAAAGATAGTTGTACAATCTTCAGCAGCTCCAACAATACATTTTAATGCTATCAATTTATGCGCCCCTGTCCTTGTGGAGCAGGACCAGCATTGAGCCAAGCATTTTTATCAGCGATATAATCGCTCAACTTGTAATATGCTTGCTTACATAGTGTGCGTTTAATGCATGTTTTAAATTTCGTCTCATTCAGTTCAAGAATACTTTGTGGAATTTTATTATAGCATCTCAAACAGTACCCCATGAAAGATGAGTCTACTTTAGCGAGTCGGAAACCTGGCTGAACTAGTTGGTCCCTATTTCTAGTACTGTAATTATGTCTGTCACCCCTTTTACCAAAAAGGTGCAGATTTTTTCTGACGTACATTATGTTTTCGTAGATGTATTGACAATGTACCGTCATGATGCCAATATCCTTAAACAGTTCCCTTAGAGAATCGCGCTTACGAAGATTATATATGGCCCTGATGGCTCTTTTCTGCAGAATAAATATAGACTCAATATCTGCAGCCCGTCCCCACAGTAAAATGCCATAAGACATTATACTATGAAAGTAACTAAAATAAACCAGTCTAGCGGTATCTACATCAGTATACTGACGGATTTTTCTAATGGCATAGGCTGCTGAACTTAGCCGCCCCGCAAGAGAAGTCAAATGAGAACCCCATTGTAGCCTTGAATCAAGCGTAATCCCCAGGAAAACCGTTTTATCTACGAATTCAAGTTTCTCTTTATTCAATATTATATCACAATCACTACTTTTAACATTCGGTAAAGCAAATCTTATGCATTTGGTTTTTTTTTCATTTAATACCAAATTGTTTGCTGTGAACCAATTTTGGACCTGAAGTAGGGCATTATTCACGTCATCTAGATTTTGGGCCCGCCTATTTATTTTAAAAATTAGGGAAGTGTCATCAGCAAATAACACCATATTTTGCGGTTGGTTTTTCAGTAAATAGGGAAGATCATTTATATATACTAGAAAGAGAAAAGGACCCATAATATAATGGACAACGATTTCGAAGTTCATATTTTTTTTGTAGATAGTACACTTAGCTTTTTACAAATTTTCAATAATCGGACGCCCAAACTGGAAATAGCACGCCATTAGCATATTTTTAGGTGGTTACATTGTCATCATAGACGTCAAAGTTGAAATTTCACGTTCCGTTGACGGTAGAAGTGCACGTATATTTTATTCAGTTTTATTTAATGTTTTTTTACATAAATATAATTTTATTTTTACATATTCACATACTTTTGGTGTGTTATAAATGTGCACAATAATTGATTGCTGTATTATGCAAGTAGGTACATTGACCTTTTTACACATAGCTTCATCTCTCTCTCAAAACGGAACGTAAAAAAAAGTGTGTTGTGTCACTGATTGTATGTGTGTACAAATAGGCAATGCTACTACTGCTACTAGGAGAATTTTTCTGCTATAAAGGGTAGACCTATTTTCAGCTTTATCGCCAGATCATTGAGTTCAAGGTTGATTGGAAAAATTTGACGTTTCGAGTAGCTTGATGTGCTGAGTCTGTACCTATCACAATGGGGTTATTTATTTTTCTAGACTGGCAACTAAACAGAATTTGTTTTCAGTTCCGCTTCCGCGTTATGGCTGATGCTCCAGGGTAGCCCTCAAAATTCAAATTTTCTTAAGTTTTTTGCAATTTGCAGGCCAGTGCTAGGTCGAAATTGATCGGATTGAAGTTGATCGAAGGATTGAATGACATTTCATGAAAAAGTCATTAAATCGAGTTACATGAACTTGTAGGGTTGTATTGATGATTATAATTCTGTAACTACATTCGTCTAACAGCCGCGAATAATATTTTAATCAACATACAACTTAGCATTGGCCTGCAAATTGCAAAAAACAAGAAAATTTGAATTTCGGGAGCATTCACCTTAAGAATGAAAAGAACAAAGAGTAAAATCATTATACCAAGAAGTCAGTTCAAAATAATAGAGTTTTAGGCGCCTGGTTGCGCCGTTCTTCCAATGAAACTCCAGTTGCATGTTGTATCATCACTATATTTCTTCAATCATATATATGAGATATCGAATACAAACAATGGTTTATGTAGCTATTATGTGATAACTCTGCTAACTAACTTTGCTGGAAGTCCAGAACAACTTCGTGTTTCGTACCCTCTGACCATAGAGTCTAGACCTCTTGGTGTCAGCTACTACCCAATGATCTTCGTGGGAACCATAGATAATAAATACAGATAACTATGATTCGCCACACCACCCCCCTACAGAGAAAACAAAGGTGTCACGCAAAATATAACACAAAACAGAACATAAAACAGGGTTACTTATAATATAAACAATTTAACACAAGAGAAAAAACGAATAAAACAATTAATAAACTATAAATCTAGGATATCCCTAAACTTGACCCGTCTGCCAGTTCTGGTGGTGACAGCAGTTGGAGGCGGTGGAGTAGTCGGAGTTGGAGTAGGTGGATTAGTGGGAGTAGGTGGATTAGTTGGGGTAGGTGCAGTTGGTTGAGACATGAGAGACAGACATGAGGTGGCCCGCAGAGGCGGGCCTGCACTAGGCGGGGATCGTGGAAGGCGCACTAGTTCCCATGATCCCCGGTGCAAGTGTGGGAATGGAACACCGGGGTGGTTTTTAGTCGGTTAAAGTCCGACAGACCCCTCCGCCCGCCCCAGGGCAGAGGACATCCGTGTGGATTTTCCACCCCGGCAACAAAAAGAAAAAAAAAAAAAAAAAAAAAGGTGCAGTTGGTTGCAACGAAGATTGCGGTGCACGTGTCAGAGTGGAAGGAGAAATACTCGTAGGAACTGTAAACGGTTCAGAATCCAGATATGCTGGCTTAACGCGGTCTATGCTGACCGTTGCCTCTCTTCCCTGAATCTCCAAGGTTAGGGTTTTGTCCCTTCTCCTCAGGATGCGGTATGGGCCAGTGTAAGGAGGTTGCAAGGGCCGCCGAACGGTGTCGTCACGGAGCAGGACATGAGTCGATGTCGCCAACTCTTTAAATACAAAGGTTGACGGTGAACCGTGTCGTGAGGCTGGTATAGGACGTAAAGCTTTCATCCGGCTCCTCAGCTCCGTGACGAAATCCGCGATGTCGTGTGTACTCCTGGGTTCTTCCGCTGGCATGATTAGTTCCCCAGGAAGGCGGAGAGGTTCCCCATAGACCAGCTCAGCAGACGAGGAGTTTAGGTCCTCCTTGAGCGCAGTCCTTATGCCAAGGAGTACTAATGGAAGTGCCTTGTTCCATGTTTGGGAATGGCACATTAATGAAGCTTTTAGCTGGCGGTGCATACGTTCTACCATGCCATTTGCACACGGGTGGTAACTGGTTGTGCGAATCCGCTTTGTTGCACACACGTTTATGAGGCGCCGAAACAAATCCGATTCAAACTGACGACCCTGGTCGGTTGTCACGGTACTTGGTACCCCAAAACGGGATATCCACCCAGTCACCAGCGTGTCTGCCACTTCTTCCGCCGTAATAGATGTCATAGGCCACGCTTCGGGCCAACGCGTGTATCTGTCGACCGCGGTTAGGCAATATTTGAAATTGCAAGAGGGCGGAAGCAGTCCTATGATATCAATGTGAATATGGCAGAATCGGCTAGATGCGATCGGGAAGGTCGTAAGCGGTGATGATGTGTGTCTGGTCACCTTACTGCGCTGGCACTGTAAACATGACTTCGCCCATTTCCGGCAGTCGGTGTTAACATTCGGCCACACGTACCGCTCAGTCATCAAACGTAAACTTGCTTTCACGCCGGGGTGACTGAGATTATGTAGTCGATCGAAAGCTGCTCGACGGAATGGTAAGGTTAGATAAGGGCGAGGTCTACCTGTCGACGTGTCGCAGAGAATGGAAGTGCTTGTTCCAGGAACCAAGATATTTTTTAAATTCATAGAAGTAGAAGAAATTAACTCTTTTAGTTCGTCGTCTTCCTCTTGGGACTTGGCAAAGGCTTGATAGTCTTCCACCAATGTGATGGATTCTACCCGTGACATGGCGTCGGCGACTAAATTGTCAGTTCCCTTTATGTATTGTATGTCGGTGGTGAATTGGCTGATGAAAGTTAACTGATTGAGTTGTATTGGTGGGAGCTTGTCACGGCGTTGTGTAAAGGCATGGACCAGAGGCTTGTGATCGGTAAAAATAATTGCATTTTGCACTTCTAGTATGTGCCGAAAGTGTTGAACGCTCTCGTACACGGCTAGAAGTTCCCTATAATAAGCAGGCCACTGAGACTGTTTCTCGGTCAGCTTTTTGCTAAAGTACGCGAGGGGGTGCCAGTTATCGTCAGCTTTCTGTTGTAAGCATGCGCCTATGTGCATGCTGGATGCGTCAGTAAAAAGACCTAAGGGAGCCTCACAGTTCGGATGCGAAAGGCTGGTAACGTTGACTAAACTTTTCTTGCAGTCATTAAAACATTGCTCGAGAATGGGTGTCCATGGAAATGGTTTTGCACCCTTACTGTTAGAAGCAGCCACTGCATCTATTAGAGGAGCTTGATATTTAGCGGCGTCTGGCAAAAATCTGCGGTAATAATTAACCATGCCCAGGAATCTGCGAACACCTTGCACGGTCTTAGGGAGTGGAAACTCCACTAAAGCGCGAATACGGTCTTCGGGAGGATGTGTGCCTGCGGCATTTATGCGGTAACCCAAGAAGGTTACCTCGGCTGCACCAAGTACGCACTTCGCCGGGTTGATAACCTCGCCATACTGATGTAGTCTTTCAAACAAGAGCCTCAGGTGTTCAGCATGTTGCTGGAGATCTCTTGAGTAGACGAGTATATCTTCTACGTAAGCGAAACAGAAATTAAACCCCCGCACAACCTCGTCAATGAACCTTTGAAATGTCTGCCCGGCATTTCGCAGGCCAAAGGTCATATAGGGGAATTCAAAAAGCCCAAAAGGTGTGATTATGGCTGTTTTACAAATATCATCAGGATTAACTGGGATTTGTTGATATGCTTTTACTAAATCTAAGGTACTGAAACCTGTGCATCCGGATAAGTTCTGGCAGAAATCCCCTATTTGACGGACAGGATAGCGGTCTGGAACTGTGCGGGCGTTCAAAGCTAGGTAGTCACCGCACGGGCGATAAGACTCGTCCTTTTTCAGCGCCAGATGTAATGGAGAGGACCATGAGCTGCTGGAAGGTCTAGCAGTGCCCACGCGAATCATCTCTTCAAATTCATTTTGAGCAGCGCGAAGCTTTTGTGGAGCGAGACGACGTGATCGTGCTGACACCGGTGGGCCATCAGTGGTTTTAATGAAATGTACCGTGGTGTGCTTCAGATCTTCAGGCGCGCCAGGAGGACGTGAGATGCTAGGGAACTCTGCCAAGATGTGAGCGAATGGAGAATCGGGTGATTGAATTACTTTAATGCTGGGTTGGTCAATCAACGAGATTTCAGTTTCAACTGACAAACTTGTTTTATCGTCTCGTAACCTTCCATGAGCACAGTCCGGTAGGAGGTGGTAATGCGCTAGAAAGTCTGAACCATTAATTGGAATTCCTACCTCAGCAACTATGAATTTCCATGTAAAATCGCGTCTTAGCCCTAAGTTTAACTTTAGTTCTACTAAACCAAAGGTATTTATTATGGTGCCATTCGCTGCTAACAATTCGTATGGTAGTGGCTGCTTGTTACCCTGGGAGAACCGTCTAGGTAGGCAAGATAAGTCGGACCCGGTGTCAATTAAGAATCGTCGGCCAGAGTACCGATCGGTAACAAATAGACGGCGACTAGGCAGGGAGCAGTCAGTGGTCGCCGCTACTGACTGCTGTTTGAGTTTCCCTGTGTTGCAGGGGCCGACCAAGTGCATGGTTGTATGCACTTAGATGCATTTGCAGCAAATTGCTTATGGTACCAACACAGGTCGTTAAAAGTGCGAGACCGTGAGCCTGAGCGGCTGCGGCTATTTCTGCTGTTTCCTGTGGTGATGCTGGTTACCAGCCGTGTCAAGTCTGCTACCTGTTGCTGGAGCAACCTAAGTTGCTCTTTGGTGTCATCGCTAGGCACTGCTGCCCTACTGGCTGCATGAATATGCATTGGTTGGGCACTGATTTCTTGCTACTTATCAGCCAACTCACCCGAGTCTTCAAGGGATGATTGTTTTTGAGCCACCAAAATGCCTTGAATGTGGTGTGGTAATCTATTTGTCCAAATTGTGAGGAGGAGCTGCTCTGGAAAAGAAGATCCAGCGAGAGTCCTGAGATGTCGCAAGAACGAGGAGGGCTTTCTATCTCCGATCTCCTCTTTCTCCAGGAGCCTCCTAACTTTTTCCTCATATGATAAGGAGAAACGGGAGATTAGAGCTTTTTTCAGACATGTATAAGGTTGTTCTTTTGGCGGCACGATAATTATATCCTCCACTTCTGATGCGGATTTAGTGTCTAACTGGCTGACGGCATAGTAATACAGTAGCATAGTAATAGTTAGTTCTTGTGTGATGCCATTAATGTGAAACTGTGCCTCTAAACTGGCAAACCAGAGACCAGGTCGGTCGGGCCAGAACGGGGGAACACGGATCGACACTCGGTTTACCAAGATAGTTTGAGGGTGGGATGTGGAAGGGTCAACTGAATGTCCACCCTCAGTTCCAGATTCAGGGTCAAGAAATATTTCTTTTCCTTCGGTTGACATGTTAAAAACAGCAAACGAACCAACCAGAAGGGCACAGTATAAATTATTAAAATAGTACAACAGTGAGATCAAATGATTTGCATGAGAAAACAAATTAAAATAATGCTAACACGCAAGTAACCACAATTTAAAACTGTAAATAAGGTAGCAGTGAAATAAAAATACACAATACCTGTACCTACTGCTACATGAATTCAAAGTTTTGAATACCAAATAAAAAAACAAAATTCCAAATATGCAACACTAGATACATAAATTATTAAAATTTTAACGTTGATGCCATACAAAAACAATTTAAAACACAGAATTAGAGTTGAATACGGTTGTTGTGTAATTAGGTATATTAAATTGTAACAGGTAGCCGGTGAAAAATTAATCACTTATATTGTTCATCTAGGGACTCTGCTGTGTACATGAGGTAAGTAAGTCGTAATGTCCAAGCAGGGTTTAAAAAATAAAAAACTTACAGTCTTTCGTTAGCACACTTTTGAGCATGCTTCACATGCTTGATGTAATCTCTGGAACACAGCCGAGGACGTTTGACATTTAGCAGATGACGGTTTTGACAGTTGACAGGATAGCTTTTCGCGCTCTAGCTTCGAAGTTGCTTGAAAAAAACGCACAAGAAAAAATGGCGCTGTTGTCGCGGAATTTGATGATTTCTCTTGTTTACAGTCTAAAATGTTCGAAACAGTATAATTTGTCACAGAAAACCACGTCTGCTCACTTAAACACAGATTCACGCACTATAGTAGGACGAATGGGCGAATTCTAACAAAATTTCCTTCGATGTTCGCCCACAAACTAGCGTGATGGCTGGCGAGTAGGTACCAACTTCAACTGGATCTGTCTGTCCGAAGGAAGCTGCTGCTGCAACTGCCAGGGGTGAATGTGGATTCGATACTCGTTCTCGGACTGGATCCCAATTCTTCTTTTCAGGCCGATATTGTTCTATCGACGAGGTCACCAATTTAGGCGCCTGGTTGCGCCGTTCTTCCAATGAAACTCCAGTGCATGTTGTATCATCACTATATTTCTTCAATCATATATATGAGATATCGAATACAAACAATGGTTTATGTAGCTAGTAAGTGATAACTCTAATTTGCTGGAAGTCCAGAACAACTTCGTGTTTCGTACCCTCTGACCATAGAGTCTAGACCTCTTGGTGTCAGCTACTACCCAATGATCGTCGTGGGAACCATAGATAATAAATACAGATAACTATGATTTGCCACAGAGTGAATGAGTGGTTTGCCGAACCTTTGCGTTTATAGCAAATTGCAACAATGATAGCAGCTTTGTAATCAAAACGTGAATCATGAAAATGATAACTTTAATACATATGGGTGCATATTTTTATGAAATAAACGTATGCACATTTTCCAGATTGTGTTTTCTTTAAAAAAACATAGGTACTACTGTTTTTATACAATTTCTAAAAAAGAAGGAGCATAGGTATTCCAATAGCATCTTTTTTCATGTAGGTATGTACACCGATTAATCCACTTTACTAGGCCGATCTATGTGATTCATTCCGGAATTTCCGGGAATTCCCGGGACTTCGAGACTTGAGAGTTTTTTTTTTGAGGGGTAAGCTTTTTTTGAAGAATTTTAATTGAGTTAATTTCTGGTGAAACGTATTTTTTATGTAAATGTTGTTTTTGTAAAAATTAACATTTATTAAACATAAAATTAAATCTTAATAACTTTAACGTTAATTTCAGTCTTAATTTATTTTAATCACACACAGATTCAGTTTTAAGCAGTTAAATCTTATAGTTATAAAACGAACTTAGTTAAAAATCATACTATTTCTTAGTAACTTGTCTATTATATATACTAGACTATTATATATTATATATTTACAACATTGTTAATTCTCTTAATCACAGATTTGTTTCGTAATTAAATAATGTTAATTTTAAAACACTTATAAATCAGTTTTTTATATAATCAACTAACTCATTATCTTTGATGATGATTTAATAAAATAGGCTTTTAAAAAAAACCAGAGCGTCAACAGCTTTGTCCGACAATATGTTTCTGATTTTTGTAATGCCACCGGACAAGGAGAACACACTCTCGTTTTCAACAGATGTTGGTTTAATTGTGTATAAGGTTTTATAGTTAGGCTAAGTTCCTTCAATTTTTTGAAAATAAAAATGATTACAAAATAATTCCGACAATCTTGTCTCGTCTCGAGTCTCGACCCGAAAGTCCTGGGACTTCGAGACAAAAGACGTCCCGAGACCCAAACCCTATTATGAGTTAGTTTCTTATAATACGTATTTCGTCATCTTGGCCTATGTTGATGACATGGTCCCCTAATAACTTCTAGTTACAAAGTAAATGTTCATGACAAGACTTGGACTACATCGAAAAAGGGTAAAACAAAAAACTTTTGTTGCTAAATAAAACCGACTTTAAAAAAATCCCTTCGGCAAGCCGCAGGAGGAGGTAGATTTCGAATCCGCTCCCACCCAAATTTTTTTGTTCATGTTTAAAATCTTTAAATAACGGGAAGATAATGGTTTTACAGCTGAAAAATGGTTATCATAAACTTTAAAATCCTTCCTAAGAGTTTAGCATGGAGACGCCTTCAATTTTTAATTATAATTGTTGATTTTGAAAACTATAAGTTTTATCGCTAAACTTTTAAATTAAAAATTGTAGAGTAAAAAATTTGTTATTTACCGTTTCAATAATTTTGGAAATTTTAACCTCCTCCCCAAGTTAGGGGTTGCATTAAAAAAGATAAAATTTAAAAGTTGTCCGTTATTACTCGGAATGATAGAAATGTTAAACGGTTTAAAAAAATTCCATAGGAAAAAAGTTATGTCAAAAACCTGATTTTCGAAAAACCGAACGAACTTAACCTAAGTTTTGACCCTTACGATTTTTGGGCCAAGATTGAAAGCAATCGCTGCATAACTCCAACCTTTAGAGTGTGGCTAAATTCTGCTTATATACCAACATACATACGTTTACATATATATTTAAACTTTTTAACCGGCGGCGGTTGATTTGAGCTCTGGGGCTCATAACTAGACCCGACTTTAGGTGCTGCAAGACCCATAGGTAGATTTTTTCTGACGAAATCTACCTAAAAGAAACACTAAATCAGTCTAAAATAACTTTACTTTCGGAAGTCGGTAACTAAAAATCAAACAAGGTCACCGACTTCCGAAAGTAAAGTTATTTTAGTCTTTTTCCGGAAGTCGGGATATTTTTTTTCAAAAAAGTTATTAAATAACTGATATTTATGCAATTTACCTAATAAAAAAAAAAACCATAACTGTACCAAACATCATGATCATAATGATGAATCGCTTTCAGTTTTAAGGTTCCGAATCCAACGCAAAGAATGACACGGCACCCAACACATTTTTTTTTTAATTTAAACTTCCTAGAAATTTCCCCTGTATCATGGGTGCGCTTACAAACATTTAAACTCGCATAAACAAACAGCCAGACCCGGAACTATATTGTATCTGTAGGCCCATACAAATATTGGTTCCTTGCGGGGATCGAACTCACGACACGTAACGCAGCAGTCAATCGCTCAGCCACAGCGTCAACCGTGCTGTCAATACTAAGCCCTTGTCGTGTCTGTAGGGTATTTTCGTCTGTTTTGCCATAGGGTTGAATCTTCAGAACCATAATAGGTAGCCTAATGAAATTTGGAGGGACAGTACAACTCGCATTTGGCCAGTTTTTCTGACTTGCCATGCCATTAGGTGGAGGTGTGAAACGGAATTAGTATATAAATTAAACTCTCATTCTCACCCTTTCATTAATTTGCTTAAGATTACTACCCTGCTACGCGCTTGCTCACGCAGCATTTGAAGGTGTATCGTAATCGTAGATCTTGCCTCATCTTGCTACGCGAGTGTCTGGGCAGCAGCAGAGTTTATTAGTAGACCTAGCTAGCGAGTCTTTATATAGCCGTAAGCCGTAGAGGGTGTATCGTAGACCCAGCAATCTAGACAAATTTAATAATAATTTAATAAACAAGTTAAGTATACCGGGTCATATTATAAACAATGTAAATGTATTTTATGAAGAATTCTTTTCGGTAGTGCACACCGAATTTAATAAAAGAAATCTAAAACTATTGGCCCAAAGTTTGTTTTTAGTGACTGGGCAACACAGGGTATTAGGAAAAGTATGGGAACGATTGTTTGAGCTGTACGGCCTTAAGCCTTACATCAACACTGAAGCTTTTAATAAATATGTTGCTATTTACTCGAAAATTTTTAAAAACACTTGCAAGGTAGCCAAATCCTTATTCATTAGCAACAAGATTAAATCAGCCGACAACAAAATAAAGACGGTTTGGAAAATTATCAACAATGAAACAAATAGAAATAAAAAACAAGGTAATGACTTCACACTAAAGACATCGCGTGGCCTTGTGAGCTCCAACAATGAAGTCGCTCAAGAATTTGTAAATTTCTTTACCAGTATCCCACTTAAAACTACAGAAACCTTAAATTCCTCTGCCTTGCTCTCTATTGATTTATTGAAAGCGAACGTTTCAGCCTGTCCAAATGAATTTAAATTTCAGCATATAAACCCCTTAACAGTCATAAAAGGTTTTAAGCAAATCAAGATCAAATTAACGGAAGATCTATGGGGTACGTCTATCAAAGCATGTACCTCAATTATTGAGACTGTAGCGCCGTATTTAGCCTCAATATTTAATTTGTGCGTGGATCAAGGGGTCTTCCCAGATCTAATGAAATTCAGTAAGGTAATACCGCTTTTTAAATCCGGGGACAGTAAGGACACCAATAACTATAGGCCCGTATCCGTGTTGCCGGTTTTCAGCAAGGTGTTTGAAAAGATAATGCTCAATCAAATGCTTAACCATTTTAACACCAATAAAATATTACACGAGCAACAGTATGGTTTCACCAAAGGACGTTGTGTACAACAAGTGTGGTGTCACTTTTTAAAATACATATTTACTGCGTGGGAAGAGGCACAAGATGCCATAGGAATCTTCTGTGACCTTTCGAAGGCATTTGATTGTGTAAATCACGAAACCCTGATCTTGAAACTTGAGCATTACGGTTTAGGTAAACTTGCGCTCAGTTTAATAAAATCGTATTTGAATGATAGACAGCAGCAGGTACAAATAAATGGAGTCAACTCAATGGGTTTAAAAGTAAAAATGGGTGTACCACAAGGTTCGATATTGGGTCCCTTCCTCTTTTTAGTGTATATTAATTACCTACCCCATTTATTTAACAACAATCCGCATATGGTGTTGTTTGCTGACGATACTTCTTTAATATTTAGGATAAACAGACGTGCCACTAATCTTGACGACGTAAATAAAGCCCTACTGCAGGTCCACAATTGGTTTACCGCCAATAATTTAGTACTAAATGGGAAAAAAACTAAGTGCATTAGATTTGCTCTACCAAATGTCAAAAGTAGTGATTGTGACATAATATTGAATCAAGAGAAACTAGAATTTGTCGATAAAACGGTTTTCTTGGGAATCACGCTCGATTCAAGGTTACAATGGGGTCCTCATTTAACATCTCTTGCAGGACGGCTGAGCTCAGCAGCATAATATGCTGTTAGAAAAATCCGTCAATTTACTGATATTGATACCGCGAGGCTAGTCTATTTTAGTTATTTTCATAGTATTATGTCATACGGTATTCCACTATGGGGACGAGCTGCAGATATCGAGTCTATATTTATTCTGCAGAAAAGAGCCATCAGAGCCATTTATGAATTACGTAGACGCGGTTCTCTAAGAGAACTGTTTAAGGAAATTAATATCATGACAGTACTTATTCCTTGTCAATACATCTATGAAAACATCATGTACGTTAGGAAAAATCGGCATTTTTTCAGTAGAAGTGGTGACAGACACCACTATAACACTAGAAATAGGGACCAACTAGTTCAGCCAGGTTTCAGGCTTGCTAAAGTAGATTCATCTTTCATGGGGTACTGTTTGGAATGTTACAATAAAATACCTCCCCACATTCTTCAACTGAACGATACGAAATTTAAATCTTGTATAAAACGCACACTATGTAGGCAAGTTGGTATGTAGCAAATGCTTGGCTAAATGCTGGTCCTGTTCCACAACCATAGGGGGGGGGGGGGGCAAATTAATTGATTGTTCGGGTCGGGCATTATTTGAGTCCATCGACACGTAAAGAAGAAGATGAAGAATTGATTCCCATGTTAATGTATTGTGGAAGCTGCAGAAGATTGTAAAAATATACTTGCATTATATAGATTCCAGTTCTTAGTATTACATAATTGCATAGCACATGTGTGAGTACTTTGTACTGTTCAGCCACCATTTACATTTATTTATCTTTCATTGACTTGAATATGCCTTGGTGGCTGAGAGAATATCATGGTCACTTAAATGTCTCGCTGATGGTGGCGGGTGTGTCGGGTCATTTAGTTCCCTTCAATATGGTTGAGTTGAATGGCGCCGGTACATGTGTCATGTTTGTGAATGGGCGCTGTCAGTTGGGACTGGTCATCTCTTAGCTGCCAAGGTTCATTTTAATTACTTTATTCGTAAATTGTTGATCTAATCTTTTACTCTAGACGCTCTTAGTGTGCACGTCTTTCTACATCGTTCTCACATATATGTATAATCTCAAAATTAATGATGTAACCAAGATTTTGTAACAGTGTGTGTTCGTCCAACGGTCGAGATTGACGTGCACAATATCTAATTTTAAATACTAGTCAATAAACGATTTTTTTGTGACACCACCTGCACCGCACGTGTTACGGTCGCCGTGCGCCGCGCGATAACAGCCGATGCGCCGGCCGGCCACCTGTGTGGTCTCGCAGCGTAAACAATGTCGAGTACCAACACATTAGCGAATAATATTACCTCAATTATAATGCAGACGATTACACAAGAAACAGAAGACAATAATATACAATTAGATGAGATGGAGACGAGCATTGAAGACCAACCAACAAATAATGTACAAACGGGAAAAAAACGACCAATAGAAAAAGACAGAGATGAAGACTGGACCGAGGTCAGGAAAACTGGAAAGCGTTATAAGAACTTGAGTGATTCTTCTACACGAGCATCAGAGGATAAATTAGAAGTAATAATAATGTGTAAAGAAGCCTTACCTAAACAGTTCAAATTAGCCAAACTATTACAAACCAACAACATCAATCGTATCACACGCATTAAGTATTACAATCCTTTTAAAGTGATGTTACAGTTTGAGAGCGAGTTAGAATTACAGAATTTAATGAATTGCACAGAGTTTAAGGAAAAGCAGTGGACTATCTCAAAAACTATGGAGGTAGAGAGAACTTACGGAGTAATTAAAAACATAGAACTTGATTGTAATGATGAAGAAATAATGGAAAGTTTGTCGTCTGTCACAGAAATAATAGCTGTAAAACGCTTAAGTCGCAGAAATCCAGATGCTTCTGGATGGATTGAGAGTGAAACCTTAAGAATATGTTTTAAAAGGTCCTCACTACCAGCTTATATTCATATGTATGGTGTCAGAATAAATGTGGAGCCCTATGTTTATCCGGTTACACAATGCTCAAATTGTTGGAAATTCGGCCACTACAAAAAGATTTGCCCTATCAAGAAAATTGTATGCCCCAAATGCAGTAATAATCACGAATGCTGTGAAACGACTTCATATACGTGCGCTAATTGTAAAGGAGGTCATATGGCACTGAGTAAAGTCTGCCCTGTGTATGAAAAGGAGAAGAAAATTAGAAGTATTATGTCCCAGTTTAACTGTACTTACAAAAAAGCCCTCACGTTGTACGTTCCATCTTCTACTCCAATTCCTGATGAGTTACCCTCCAATACAACTAATTCTGTGCAATTATCTGTACCTCAGTTTGAGATTGATCATACAAATTCAACGCCATTTCCATCGACGCCATTGTACTCCTCAGTTTGTGCGGCCAATTCAAAGTCAACCGAAGTAATCAAAAACACCGTAGATCCAGTAGTCCCCACCACTTCATTCAACAAATTAGAGGCCTCAAAGACTCAGGGAAAACGACATAGCCGAAGGATTAATGACATATCCTTTGACTGGGAATGTATATGTTCAGACTCGGATTGTAATACCAGCAAAAGCGATGAAAACAACGAGAAATCTAAAGACCACAAAAAAGACAAAACAGAGAACAAAACTAGGGATTTAATAGAAAAAATTAAGTCAATTATTTTTAAGCAAAAATATACAATAACTGATAAAATTAAAATGTGCATCCAAATACTATTTCAGTGGTTTTTAAAATTGATTTTAAATAAGACTTTAAACTTGACAGGTTTTAATTTAAGTGCAAGCGATGGCGACGAAAAATAACAGTAAATATAAATTAAAAATTATCCAATGGAATTGCCAAAGTTTAAAAGGGAAAGTTACTCAATTAGAAGCCCTTCTCTCTCAAGAAAAAATACATATTGCTGCACTGTCAGAGACCTGGTTAGGACCGGAGTTCAACCTGCGAGTAAGTGGATATAATATATATCGGAAAGACAGATGTGACGGGTATGGAGGAGTTTTAATCTTAGTCCACCACTCAGTTAAAGCTCAAATGGTTCAATGTCAATCCCGAAATCCTGGTTTCGAAATCATACATCTTAAAATTTATAATTGTGAGTCTCTGAATCGTATCATATCCATATACTGTCCTCCCTCTGTTCGTACCTGTCAACAAGATTGGGATGAAATTTTTTCAATGTGTGATGAAAAAACCTTGCTGCTAGGAGATTTGAACGGTCACCACAGTAACTGGTCATATAAAAATGATACAAGAGGCAAACAAATATTTGATTCTCTGTTGTGTCATAACCTTACAGTGATGAATGATGGAGCTCCGACAAGAATTAAGTTGGTAGACGGATTTTTACAAAGATCTTCTCCCGATGTTTCACTCGCAACAACAGATATTGCTGTTAAGTACGATTGGACCGTGACCAATGAATGCCTAGGTAGCGACCACCTCATCATACAAATTTCTACTAACTGTTCGTCCACAAAAAAACCAGTTATAAGAAGAAACTTTAAAAAAGCCAATTGGCAGCAATACCGTTCATATCTAGAAGAGAAATTTAACAATTTTAATATTACGTGTGACTTGCAACAGACATACGACCAGTTTGTGAATATTTTAAATAAAGCAGCGGATCTCCACATTCCTGTGATAAAATTTAACCAAAATCCTTACAATAGCTTTAGACCAAAAACCTACTGGAGTCCCGCTTTGTCTAGGACGGTGGCAGAACGTAGGCTAGCACTGGCTCAGTTTAGAAATAACCCGACTCCTAATAATCTATCAGTGTTACAATCTAAGATTAGCATCGCGCAAAGAGACATAAGAAAAGGGAGAAGTGAATCGTTTCAAAGTTTTGTTTCATCCGTTGATAATTCAACTTCTTCTAGTGATATGTGGAGAAAAATGAAATGGTTCAAGGGTTATCACAACAATCGTAACCTGTATGTAAGTGAATCCCAAGCAAAGAAATTGCTATACAGTCTGACACCAGATTACGTAATTAACGAACAGCCAAAATTTAAATCAAGTAATTTAGTTTTAGAAAAATGTATTTCCTTGCATGAATTAGAGAAAAATATAAAACAGTCGGACACAGCTCCAGGGTGTGACGGTATATCATTTTCAATGTTAAAAAATTTACCAACTAATGCTAAAATTATATTAATTAACTTATACAATTTATATTTCTAAAATATGTTCTTATTTATATAATTTTTTGAAAGAGAGGTCATTACTTATTAAATGTGACAGTGACACCATATCTATGCACAGGAGCACAGGAATCGGATTGGCCCAGGGTGATCCCTTATCACCATTACTATTTAATGTGGCAACCATTGAAGTTTGTAAACAAGTTTATCATGAAGTATCTGTGTCTCAATATGCAGATGATATTGTTATGTATGTAACTGGCAAAAATATTAGTGACGCCGTAGCTGATATTCAATGTATGCTGAATAACACTATATCTATTTTAGCACAATTGGGTCTTGAAATATCCCCTACCAAAAGTAAATTATGTCTGTTTTCAAAAGGTAGGAAATATTCTAGATATCCGATTGATATTAAGGTTAATGGTACTTCTTTACCCATAGTTGTTTGTGTTAAGTATTTGGGTCTGTGGATGGATTGTTCTTTAAGATGGGGGAAACATTTGAATGAAATTATCGAAAAAGCCCACAAATTCCTTAATGTATTTAAAGTTTTGTCCGGATCTGGTTGGGGTATTCACCAAAAACATTTACGACGGTTATATATATCGACTATTCGAAGCCGTCTAGATTACGCTAGTTTTTTATATAACACCAGTGCCAAAAAATATTTAAATAAATTGGAGGTTGCACAAAATCAATGCATGAGGGTAATAGGAGGATTTATTAGGACTACACCCACACACGTCATGGAATGCGAACTTAGTTTACCACCGTTGGAAGTAAGAAGAAGGTTTCTGGCTGGAAAGTTTTGGTTAAAAACAAAATCATATAAAGAAAATACAGTTATACCAATTTTGGAAAAGTTAAGTGATATTTACCTTAATAAAACAAATAAAAAAGTTCCATTACTCGTTGTAATTCATGATAAATTAAAAGAATTTACCATTCATTCTTGTGAACAATTAGAAATGTTTTCCTTTGATACCTGGATGGCTGATATTGATTTGTCCAATATTTTAAAAACTAATATTGACTCATTAACTAAAGCAAAGAATAAGTATAATATGTCTAGTTTAAAAGAGGAAACATTAAAATGTATGTCTAAATATTCCGAATTTTATAGAATTTACACAGACGGATCAAAAGACGGAGATCATATAGGATGCGCATTTTATGATGAAAATACCGAGGGTAGTATGAAATTTAAAATCACCACCAATGTGTGCATCATGTTTGCTGAACTTGTTGCTATCTCTGAAGCCTTATCATATATCGAATCTCTAGACCAAGGCAAATATGTCATTTATTCAGATTCAAAGAGTTCAATTCAACACCTGGCTCGATGCTCCTCGACTTTTCGAGGTAGACCGATAGCCTATACAATAATTAAATCACTTATAAAACTCATAGCCCAAAATAAACAAATAATCATTCAGTGGATCCCTTCGCACATAGGCATAGACGGCAATGATAAGGCAGATCAGCTTGCAAAACAAGCATGTTCGGATGGCACAGATTTTGATGCAATACCACATTACATGGACTTTGTACCAGTTTTGAAAAATATGTGTTTACAAAACTGGAAGGAGTACTTTGATCTCCGCTCCAGGGAAAAAGGAATCTGGTATAGAACAATCCAATCACAGCCCTCATATTCTCCTTGGATTGATAATTGTCCTGTTGGCAGAGTGGATTTAACTATATTATTAAGACTTCGATCGGGACATATGCCTCTTAATAAATTCGGCCACTTAATGAAAAAAATACCATCCCCTGGTTGCGATATATGTAATGAGGAGGAAGACACATACCACATTTTGATGAGATGTGCCCGGAATCAGTTGTTAAGATCTCAAATTGGTATACACAATATAAATTTATCTAACCCGCTATCAGATAAAATAATTCCCATAATAAATATGGTTAAGTCCGCTTTGAAGAACAGGCCTAGAACATAGCTCTGATTAATGATGTTTTATTTGTTTATTCTTCCTGTTAAATTAACAACAATAATTTTTTTTTTGATAAACATACAGAGTGTCATATTCGCATTAGCGAAAAAACTCTTTAAATAAAGATTAAAAAAAAAAAAAAAAAGATTTTGTAACAATATTTTGATTTTAAAAGAGTGTCCATGGAGTTTCTTGCCCGTTCTTCTCCATAGAGATCTACGCTAGGGAATGGGCAACTACAGTACTTTCTCAAGTTATTATGCCTTGTGACTGGGACTGTAGCTTTGATTTTCTTTTTTGTATATTTGACATTCAAAAGTGCCGTAATGGTCTAATTGAAATAAATGCTTTGAGTTTTGAGTTTTTTTTGAGTTGAACTTGGTACGCACGTGTCTACGCTGTCGTAGAGGGTGTATCGTAGACCTTGCCACGCACGTGTCTACCCTGCCGTAGAGGGTGTATCGTAGAGCCCGCTATGCACGTGTCTACGCTGCCGTAGAGGGTATATCGTTAAAATTGCTACGCACGTGTCTACGCTACGTAGAGGGTGTATCGTAGACCTTGCTTCGCACGTGTCTACGCTGCCGTAGATGGTGTATCGTAGACCCTAATACGCTGTTGTTGAAGATCCTTTTTTAAGCTTTCTTCTGGACTTCTATTTTTTGCCATCCTTAATATGTATGTATAAGTAATCTTAAAATAAAACATTAGTATTATCTGGCTGAGGCATTTATTAACATTTATTTTTGTTTTTCAATTTTTTTCTTAATACAACATACATAGTAATTAACAATACATAATAAATAGTCCAAAAGTATATTACGCCTACAAAATAGCGTAGTCGTTATAAGATTATCGCCATTTGAGTTGCTTACATGTCCTGAGAAATGTCTAGGCAACTCCATGACACGGTTGAAAAAGTAGGAATATTCTCAGAGAGAACGAAGATGGAAAGTTCATCAAGATTATGGATCATAACCTTTCTGGAATGTGTGAAGTCGTTCATACAAGTCGTTCAGCTGGTGATCGTTACGCGATAGAGTATTCTCTCGGAGGCTATTCCATTTTTCATACAAGCTATGCGATGACAACGACCTGTGCGGCCTGAGTGAGCTCGAGCGTTATCTGCCTAGCGGCCGTCAGTTGGTGTGACAGAGTCCGAAGGTGTATTGCAGTCTCCAGTATAATGTGAGTCAACAAAGTTTCAAGGATTCGGGTTGTGTGCTCAGAGAAAGGTAATCGTTTGTCTTTTGGCAAACACAACTCTATGAGAAAATATACATATTATGTTAATCTCTATCTAGTGGTAATCAATCAAATATGTATCTACAAAAATAGTTGCATTTTAAAAAAATAATTTCCTCAAGAAGAACGGCTGATAAAATTATGGTTTGGTTCGTCTTGTGAGAATGACGAAGGTTAACGCAGCAAAATTTCTATGAAAATGTTTTATGTGAAATATTTAATTGACCAAATAAAGAGTTTTTAGTGTAATATTTATCCACTACAAGTGTGACATCTAAAAATATTGTTCTCCAACAGTAAATATCGTCGAAGTACTTTTCCCCATTTGAGTTGTAGAGATATTTTAGGTAGGTATAAGTACATTATGAGAAATAGATATTACAATAATATCTAATTTGAACTGAGTTAGGAAGATTTAATGAGCATCCTTCTTTCCTTTCCAAAAGAGTCGTACAAGTACTGTTTTCAGTCGCAAGATACTGCGAGTCGTATAAAAGTGTCTAGAAACGATTTGTAAATGTTAGATATAAGTAGGCGTTTAGTATATTTATTTGCCAAGTTGTGCTCATATTACGTGCTTACATATATTGGAACAATCACTAGATATAAATACAATAAATAGTTAGTGAGGGGTGCGTCGAAGTAATGGCGAAGACACATGAGCGGTCACAGTGACAGCGAGCAGCGGGCCGGCCGCCACGCTGGGCAACACCGCCCACACTCACTACACAGACAGTGGACTGGCCAACGATTAGCATCTTCATTATTCTACGTACACATACAGGTGTATATTCATAAAATTGACCAAAATTGCAAAAACTTCTAAATTATCAGGGCCATTGGAACAAAAATAAGAGCCATTTTGGAAACAACACTATAGGTTTGATTAATTGCAAGGTAACGTTACCTAAAAGACATACAATAAATAAGGTATCCATAGAATGTGCGAAGCCTAAACAGTATCTAATCATGACGCGCCTGTATTTAATACAGACTAACATAACTCTGACATAGGTATCATACGTACATAGTAATTAGTACACATTTTAAATTAATATTAATCACATTGATAGGTACCTCTATTCCCGAGATCTTGATTTGCATCTTAACCTATAAGTATTTAAAATATCACAATAAATTGCTGTGCACATACGAAACAGGCAAATTTTAGTGCAATTAGATTAATTTTTTAAAGATAATTATTTTCCATTCTAATTAATCATGTTTAAGTGAAATAATAAAAAATGAACTCACAAAACATGTAGACACAATCATAATACAGTAAATGCCGAGTAGTCTTGGGGTATAATATAATGTTTTAAGTCTAATTCGATAATAGATAACAGTACGCCCTGGCAGGATACTGCAACATTCGGTGGGTATCATATGTTAGGCTACTTTAATACATCTGTAACGTCATCTCTGAATTCATTGACATGACTTGATGAAGGATTTTGGTAGTCATATATTTTGAATACTTAATTTTATGGCATTGAAAAGGTATTTTCAAAGCCACAGGTAAATGGTGAGGTCAATTTTAATTTGTTAAGCTAAAAATAAACTTTACTAAAATATCGTTCCAAGTTGGGAAGGTAAAAAAGTATTTTTGTAAAGTTTAATTAATTGAACAGGCCTTTCTGTAGTTATTATTGACAAAGTAAATAATTGACCTTCTCAGTCACGGCATTAAAGTATGAATTCGGTGTAATAGCTCGTATGTAGCCTTTACCTATTTTACGTCAATATTGCCTCATTAACTCATTGACACGGAAATACTTAATATGATCTGAGTAAGAGATGAACATAATCATACCTGTACAATCTTTTCACGAAAATCAAATATTTCGGTAACTATATATTTGGTATAAGGTCATCGGGGCTTATAACAAATAGATAGTTAGGAAAGTTTCGTTTGGCCAGGTCTATATAGGTTTGCAAATAAGTTAAGGTCATAATTACCAAAATTATATTATCACTGTTACCACGATAAGTCTTAAATGAGATTAACATCAAAGCAGGTACTCTAGTAAACTACTAAGAATTTTGGAGCAAACTCCAACAGATTTTGTCATAATGTTGTTTTGTTAATATAAATACCGCAAAGTCTGTTGGCTCAAGAACTAGTGTTCTAACAGACTACAGCGGTGTTTATTCAAATTTAGGTTTATACTGAACTATTTTCTTTTTGTGAAATTGATCTAAATGCGAAAAAGACTGCTTCGATGTGCCTCCTAATTCTCATATACGACTTATCTCTTTTATTTGTTCACATCCACTTCTATACTTATAATATACATTAATTTCACTATTCTACATTTTGCCTAGAAATACAATGCAATTAAGATCAATTAATCTTAATGTAATACTTGCGACAAACTGATTATTTCTATTTACTAACTACACACAGAATATGGGGTGCTACAAATTAATATAGACTATTAATTGGTGCAATATTGACTACTTACTACCAAACGACATACGAGTAGACGGATCACTATGTGCTACTTCATACACATATTAAAATATTCCTAGTGAGTATAATTTTAGTAATAATAATGTTTTTAATTAAATCTACGTAATGTATTTTATAGTGTTAGAATCCTAATAATATTTAACTCAATAATAGACCGCCCACGTGTTGCGAGTCACCTTTATTATTGAGTTACATTTTCTAATAGCTACATTATTATATTATTATATTATTAGTGGATGCGAACATTTAGTTATATTTTTTGGTCTGTTACAGGCAACTAATTAGATAATGGCTTGTTCGATGAAATAAACTTGCATATACCTTTACGACGACCTTTACGCTTAATTGTGTCTCTATTAATGGCGTATTTTGATCGAAATGTTTCATAGAGTGGCAGAGTGCTTTAGACAGCTTACCACTAGTTAAATCACAGTGGATTATATTGTACTTTAAGTAAAATCTACAGAAACCTTTGTAAAGATACATTTCACAAGCTTTACGTCAATGAATTCATGATGTGTGTTACAGGCATTTGGCCTCAATTCGTTGCGGGCAACGCAAATTTGGCAGAATTAAAAGTAATAAAATAATACTTAACTGAATAAAGTTAAATGTATGTCTTAGTTTAACAAAATAAAATGTATAACATAATAAATAAATAGGAACCGAGCAGTGACTAGACATTATTTCATTTTGTGTTGTAGGCTCCCCCGACTTAATCAGCAAAGGACAATAACAATTAAATTTTCAGTCAAAATACTAACTTTATTCTAGCCGTATTGAACATATCAGTAACTCATAAGTACACGAATTAATGACTATACAAATCGATAAAATAATAAAAATGAGTATCTATTTATAATTATGGATTATTTTTAACAGTACACAATATAGCTGCCTCTAGTCGAGATTAATTTATGTTAAAATACATAATGCTCTCACATTTTAATAATTGTCTTTGAAAATAATGTACTTAGGTACATAGTTATTGACAAATCAGGAAAAGTAATAGACATAGTGCCAACGACGGCTGATCACCAAGTACAAGTGCGGACTCGCCGGAGCAGTCGCCGATCGCAAGTTATAGGCCGACTAATTAATTAAATAAATACAAAATAATTCATTAGGTATCTATCTATATACAACATATTTTTAAATTTCTCTTATTTACTTTACAACCCTCATTATAATAAGGAATGTCATAACTTAATATAGAGTAAATACATAAAGTGAATAAATATTTTAACAAATCGACAAACATTTGCGTTTTGTCAAATGAAGAACTATTCTAAAGTATTATGTATATGTTCTACTGTCTAACAATGTTGACTACCAGTCTCACATTTTAGTTTAATAAGTGCTAGAAGGTATGAAATATATGGAAAATAAATCAGCTGCGGAGAAGTTTAATTGGGACGAAACCAGATCGTATCACTGCTTTCCTTCGTTCGCTGCGCTAGCGGCTAGCGGCGCTTCTGTTGTCTCGATTGTCGCAGTCGGAAACCTTACACTACACTTTAAGTGGTCATGTTTTGGCATAGGCTGCACCACTACTTGATATGTTTCATTACGTTCAACGCATGTACGAGTTATGACTGGTTGCGCCCGAATACTATTCCTGGGAGTTCGCAGCATTCACTGATCGCATATAAGCACGGGGGCCAATCGATCGTATATTTTACATGAGGTCCGTGTAGCACTGGCGGAGTATTAGAGCACTAGGGGGTCAGGGTCCGGGAGGAGGGCGTCCTTAGCGGCCGCGCGCCCACCGCAGCAGCGCGTCGGCCAGGACATCCAGGTGGGCCTTCGTCTGTGAACAAACGAGACGTTACAGTATCTCTCTGCAGACGTGCCGCCAAACTTACTACTACAACCGGTACCTTCACTGACTGGAAAAATATATTGTTCACGGTACGATGAATCAACAGAGCACATCAATACATGAAAAATGTTTAACACTTAACGTTTCACAGCTGAATTCTGTCTTGGGTGCTATTACTTTCACAAACTACGTGCCCATTTATTTACCCAAACACTAATTTATCCTGATCGGGACACTAACGGTGGGCTCTCCAATTAATTATTTATACTAATATGGGAATTTTATCCGAGACCTCAGGGTTGCCTCTGTGCTTCACACACCGGGTGAAGCACAGAGGCAACCCTGACCCCATTCGATGCTCAGGTCGTATCATAGACAGAGGGGAACTAAGTGCTATACCTAACACTTGTGCACGTGATAAAAGTTATCAGATACTAGTTGCGCTTTTGCAGGGCGTTAGGATTCACCTTAACGCTGTTATACTTTTCAGCTATTGGTGCCGTAGTGGTTAATCACTATCGTTTGAGCCAGACAGATGAACCCATAAGATCATACGGGCGATAAGTTCTTCAGGTTCTTCGATCGTAGTAGAGATGATACGATAAGAGAATGATTGAGCGAATGAGTAAATAAGTATAGAATCACCGTTTTGTAGAACATGCAGGCCTGTCGGTCTTCATCTTCGCCGCTGGGGCAGTCGATGAAGCCGTCGCACAGCACGTGGTCGTCAATGCAGCGGTAGCGGCCTTGCCGGTCGGGCGTGGGGCACGCGAACCGCTCCATGCCATCCGCGGCCGGTGGACATTCTGGAAACAAAATACATTTTTGTAGACATTGGGTACTTGCTGACTTAAATACATACTGCTTATAAGGAATATTTGGAAAATGGATGGGCTGATGACATTTATGTTTTTATTATCCTAGCCCATACTCTAACTCCCCATTATTCGTAGAATTTTTCACAAAGCGTTGTTTACAGTACATGTTTCAAGGACAATCACGCTCTTCATACATAATTTTACAGTAATGTTATATCAAATATTTCGGCAAATTACTTATTGTGTGAGAATAAATAGTGTTCATTAATAATATAATTGAACATGCTACAAAGCTATTATCTGTTGAGTTTCGTTTCATTTTGGTTTCGTGAGCTTGTAGACAAAAATTGTATCTATAATATAATGGTTTAAATGTTAATAGCAATTATTCGAGGGAGGGTAACGAACTTTGACCTCTGATGTTAACCTAGTCACTTCTGACTTTGGATTCATTGTTCTTTTGTGAATTGTGCTCCGAAGTCTGTCTCTTGGAAAGAGTTTAATGAGCTGTGCTAACGGAGTACATAGCATATTGTGCTGTTCTCATGGAAAATTTAATGTTTACGTATCATCGCTTTAGGAATAGGCTCACTAACTATCTCAACAAATAACTTTGAAATTCTAGAACTGTATTTGTTTTGGAAGGTCGAAGGAGTTTTGTTTGGGATTCTGGTGTCAAAATCTTGATACGCAATAAGTACATGAAATATCTTCTTTAAAAAAAAAAGTTTTTAATTGACCATTGTTTTATTAATATCAATAGTAAAAACATAGCTAGCCTTCTGATGTTCATAAATCTAGATTAATTCTGACTGCTCTTTATTTTAAAGAGCTTTATGTCACTAAGATTTCGCAATGTGGATTTTTCTCGGCTTTATAAATGGTTTTGCTAAACTGAAATACATTTTACAAATAAGGACTTATCTCACCTTTTAACTAGGGAAGAAAAACAGCCCACGTAAACCCCCACGTATGTAATAAATTCTTATTAGTCTGATAGTCTTAGAAGCGCGATAGGTCACAAACATGGCAACACGGGGCTTGCAAGGGATTAAAGTGAACATTTTATTCTCCACAGTAAAATTCCATTAAGTTCTTACATACATAGAAAAAGTCTAATAAAATTCTGATGTTATTTGACCTGCAGAGTTAAATTAAGTTTCCTTGATATTTTCCTAACTTTTTATTGGCGTGGGACAAAATAATACATGATATTTAGATGACCTTTTTATGACGCACTTTGTAGACCTATAACGCGTACTCAAAGAAATATTACTTGATAAAATGTACTTGGAAAGTCAGCGAACGTGTTAGCGGTACGATACATCAAAAATATAATATTCTCATCCATTTGGTTGCATTAAGTGAGCTCTTTGCTCTTTCCCGAGAGGTTGTAAGTTTCGGTCAGTTAACCGTACGATATTCCCAAACTCTGCGACTAAACTGGTTGCTTACACAGACTGTGACGGCAGGCCACTCTATCGCGAGCGTCTATTTTTAGCCACGCCGGGGAAAGTGAGGCCCGTGGCTCGATTGCGCGCGCCCTCTATACACCTCTATCCTTAGCCTCTATCTATTCACTTTGTGGGGAGGTAGCGACGACGTCTTGTGCATTCGTAAGCAGCCATCGGTACCGTTCAGATGAAGTAGCACTTTACGGTTATCAAATCTTTTGTTGTAACTATTTTTATATTTTCGAGCAATTATTTAGCTTTGCTAGAAGATAAATTATGGTATAAAATAAAAACGGCACAGTTCAGAAGAAGAATCAAAGAAGCAAACAAAGATATCCATAAAAGCCAAATCGACCACTTAAATAAACTGTCAATATTACGAATGCCAGTCTTCTTACTACAGAGAGATGAAATGACAGCATAATACATATATCACGAACGCAAATGAACCGTAACAAAGGCTGCACCACAGCCTTGTTTATGATAAGTTACCTCAGCTGATTGTTCTCAAACAGGTACAGATTGAAGTAGTAAACAGTAAACTTTTGCGCAAGTATTGAAAATGGTCGGCAAAAAACTTAGAACTAAACTGTAAAGAGCAAGATTTGTTTATCAGATATGGATTAGATAATATATATCAGGCTATACGTGAAGCATCTCGTGATAGTATACAGGCTGTAAACAGACTCTTCACGAAGCCGTTAACCAAGCATTCTGTACATCAAACTAAGTAACTATATGCAAAAATTTTAGCTGGGAAACGACTTATTTTTTTTGGGTGAAACATCACGTTTTTCGGTAAGATTTAATGTACCGCACTTAAAACATTGTGTGATGGATTGAATAGTACGGGGGTCGTGAAGGCGTTTAAAAGTAAAACGTACTTATTTAAAAAAAAAACTTGTGAGACGTTGGAACTTTGTATGTGTATGGTGGTATGGTGTAGAACAATAGTACATTATGATAAGTGCGGTAAGTTGAAAATTACAGCAGAGGCGATATTGCTTGCCCGAGCCGTAGGCGAGGGCTACAAAAAAGCAGAGGCTGTAATTATCAAAGCGCACGTATGTCATACGACGTTTTATAACATATTTGCGAGGAAATAAATAAAACTCGACTTTCTTAAACGAATAAATCTTTTACTTGTTCACAAAGTAAAAATGCGCGCGCATCTGCGCTTTTTTTTAAGGCAAAGACACAAAAAACAGCCAGTATTACTAATAAAGTAAATTAATATTTTTGTGTGTTTGTTACAGATAAATGGTTGTAATGTATTGTCAAAATTAATTAAATTAAAGAATTAAATGTTTATTTATTATATTTTATCTCCCAAAGTTAATTTTATTCATAAAATGTTGACCACTTCTCTGACATAAAAACTCTTTGCTAAGATTTAAAAAAGTACCGTTCGTTTTAGATGGAACATCTTGATAAACCGTGAGTTTTACATTATATTACTGCACAAGTACGTAATGAGATACATTACGATATTGAAATGGGTGAAATAAGAGAGCCCCATAAGAGCAAATGTGTTATAAAAAAATGATCGTTATGACGGGGAGAACAAGTGCCTTTCGGCTTCGTGAAGAGTCTGTTTACACCCTTTATATTTAGGAAGTTATTTAAGAATAACATTGTTTATCTTTATTTATTACTTCAAGCTAAGAAGATACTGGTACTAAGAACCAGGATAATCTAATTTCTTGTCGTTGTAGCTTTGTATTTGTTATAATATAAAACTTGCGTGGGACGACAAGTAACCGATACATTCATGTTTTTCTTTTCACATCAAGTAATAATAAATAACTTATTTATATAATTAGCGGACTTATTCTTGGAAAAGAAAACACCGTCCAGCTGAAAGAAAATAAACATGTTGTTTTTAATAACTAAGAAGATGATGAGTTTCATGTAAGAAAATGAAAACATCAAAATTGTACGTTAAAGTTGCGGTGATATTTTAATGAAACATTGTTATGACAAGGTTAGGGAGTTCAGCTGTGGTATAAGCATGTGGTATTATAAAAATATCACGCTCATCACGAGCACGGTACGTAAGCTTTATGCAAGTTAAGAATTCATTCACGGGTGAATCATAATACGTAATATGGTAAAGTTGTCAATTTTGATTATTTAATAGGGATTTACTAAATATCACTTGAAGTTACATAGTACTAAATTGTATGTAAAATAAATGAAGCTGCATGCTTTCAGTTATAAAATTAAAGCAATTCATGTACAACTGACATACATACGAGATTTTCTTGGTATATAAAGAGATACTAATTTAACTCAGGGAGAAACTCTTTTTGTATTAGCGGTACTTTGTTAGGGTACTCCGAGTTTTATCTGCGTCCTTCACGAACACAACTAGTTGCTTCATTCACCTAAAGGTTGTACCTAGTTATATGTACTTATGTGGAGATCTAGATACATTTAACAGTAAATTCTAGGAGAGAAAAGTCTTGGACCTCATAATATCTATCTAACCTAGAAGATGATTTATTGAAAAATAAACTAACTATTTACATAATTAATTAAAAATAATAAATAAACTATATTAAATAAACTAAAATAAATAAACCAACAACAAACTATAAAAGGGCTATCATATATTGAATTATGTTTGAAAATATATAAAAAAAAATCGGAATCATAAGAAAACGTATTTCATTATTTATTTAAAAATTTGTTTAATCAAAACAAATAACATGAGCAAACCACTTCAGAAGTTTGAAGAATGAAGATTAAGAATGTGACAAAATAATAAAGTAATAAGCGACAGCATTGATGGATCGCCACGAATGAGGAAAATAACTATCCCTATAAATCTATGGTGCTCCCGTTTTTACGTGTGCGGCAAAATTACAAAACTTTATCTGACGTTGTATATAAAGCTCTAAAACGAATAAAACTCTGAGCTAAATGAGCGGCCTAACTCAAAGTTATGTGTACAGTGAGTGCCGTGTGTAATATTATTTTCTTAATATTCTATCGCAGTTTTCTTTCATAGTCAAGGAAAAATCCCTGTGTCATTTCATCAAATAGTAGACCATAGTTCTATAAAAAGAGAACTATAGGCGACTGTAAAAGTGAAGTTACGTGCTCGCGTAAAGCCTGCATCAAGTATTCAGGGCGATGCCAGATACAAGCCGCCTCCGGGATCTTAATATACTCGTATATGCCTTTTAAGGACTCGCGATTTTGAAATATCAGTCATTTGTAACGCACTTCAATGTTTAGGTGTCTGAAGATTCATACCCATGACGTGTAGTTAGCTGGAGATTTGATACTTTCTATTTGTTGTGTCCTTTCTTTCTTTATCGTGTGGTTAGACCTGGGGTCAGAGTTTTTATGCCGCCCATAAGCCTCTGCCTCTGACTTGGCTTTACATGCCGTCAAGAAATATCTCGTAATATAATATATTATAGATTATGCTGTGTGCTATTGTCTATTTTTTTTCTAAATCATAAGGTAAGTTAAAAAGGGATTGCATGCTGAAACCATTTGATGTCTTTTCTCGTTAGAAAGTTTTCACATTTAATACCTAAAGAAAACCTTAGCGAGAAAGTTGCTTTAAAAAGCTGGAAAAATATTTTTACTTTGACATTTCACGGCAAAGAGAACTAATCAAGTGATATTCACAGCTACAAGGACCCGTAATGTGCTGGAGTATAAATTGTAACCATTTATAGATACACTCTGATAGAAATTACATTATTGTGTAGTATCGAAATGATTTCCTGTAATATTGTTAATACATTTGTGATCGAAGTGTAAATGTCACGGTAAGTAAGATTAATTGAAAATTATTAATAATTACCTCATGATTTGGTAATGTGAGTATAAAAGTCAGTTAAATACATCAATTTTAGCAGTTTTCATTAGTCACTAGCTGTGCCAGCAATTTTGTCCGCGTGGAATAGTGACTTTGGGCAGCAGTTTTTGGATATAACTTTTGGTTTATTTTGGATTATAAAAAACGTCGAATGGGCATTTAAAAAAAACCAACTTTACAGTAATAGAGTAAGTAGCTCCACACCCACAACTTTAAGGGTCTGACCTTGGGCTTTATATTAATTGTCATTGCGAAACATAGGCTCACTGGAAACTGGATTCGTTTAAAACTAAATGGAAAATTGTTTGGAATAAGAGGAGTCCGAGGAATAAAAACACTATCACCTATTCCGCACCCTGTTAAAATCTCTGCTGCTATCAGGTTTCGTTGTAAATTGGTCACTTTTAATCTGGTACCGTTGCAAAGTTTTGGCGGGCTTACATTTATGGAGTATATGGGTACGCCGACTTTTAAATTTATTTTATGAGCTGGTAGTCCAGGAGTCATTTCATTTAACTGGCAAATTATGGAAACTGTCGACTTGACGCAACTGTCGTATTCACACAACTGCCCAATCAGCGAAAGTAACGAATCAACAAAACTGCCGAATTAAGTAAAATGACGAGTGAGGGAAACTGACGAGTGTTACGCGGACTCATACTCTACATTATCCCCCGAAACAAAGCTCAACATTTCAGCGTTTATTGTTGCGACTTGGTCGTTTCGTGGAGTCAAAATAGCTCTTTCGCAAAGCCAGGAATTTTCGCAAGTTGTTATTTGCGTTGCGGTATACGATATTATCAACCTTTAGGTCCCAATAATATTTTTTCTCATATATCTTCCATGTACAGACAGCGATTCGTAAATAGATTAGTAAAGTTTCAATCAATACTACTGAACAGAGAAAGAATAGTAGATAGATATAGAACAAATGTATGACGTGATTCTTTAAATTGGCATATTTTTTTATTTAAAAACCGTTTGACATGAAACAAACACTAAATGTAAGTGAAGCTACCACAATATATGAGTGAACCACATCCAAATCGGATAAGCCGTTTCTGAGATTAACGTGCACAAACGCACAGACAAACAGACTAAAACTCTAACAATAATTATTTTGGGTGCTATTTGCGTTAATAAAGGTCACAATAATATTTTTTCTCATATATCTTCCATACAGCAGCCAGCGATCCGTAACATTTTTATTGTATGTATATCACTACGCTCGTTGGTAAAGGTAATAAAATAAGATTCTAAGTTTTTTTGCCGAGTTTTATTTATAATACCAGAATTTTTGTGTGCCAAATCGTTTATTCTTTTAAGGGGAACTGCATACGGAGCAAGAACGAGCAAAGCGAGCTCGGGACTTGTGGCACCCCGACTCGGACAGGTTAGGATTGAAGGGGATGGCGGGGTACGGAAGCGAATTACCTTGAACGTTCCCTTTACTCCGACCAAATAGGTTAGGTTAAGCTAGAACTGTGTCCAACTACGCGCGAGCCGAGCAAGCAAAGCGAGCGGTGTTGCGGCAGCGGCCGGGGAGCGCTACGTCGAAATAATAATAATAATAATAATCTTTATTGGAACAAAAACACATTTTACAAATTGATTGCGTACGTAAATAGCCACATTAGTTACGTAACTGTGTCGCAGGTATTAACGCCCACCTCCAAGAGGAAGACGACAGCGTTCCAGTAGAGAGAAAATAAATAACAAATAAAATATTTTTTTTTTTAAATAATAAACAATTAAAATAGTAAAAATTAAATTTAAATAGGTAAGTAAGTGTTTAAGTTGTGCATGCGGGAGTGTTGTATGTGAGTGTAGTGCGTGTCTGTGTGGTGTCAGTGTAGAGTGTGCTTGTGGAACCTTCCCACGAGCACACTCTTCTCTACGTGTATTTGGTGTGCATGTCTGAGGAAGAAAGATGTTTAGGGTTTAACTAAATTCTCCAACTCTTCGTATGTGAGATTATGAAGCCATTCATCAATTATTCTTTTGCAATCTCGGAGAGTACTTGGATAAATTGTTAGAACTTTATTTATTCTATTATAAAGCACGAAAAACATGAACTGCCAGCGGACAATTTCTAATTTAACGGCTGATGTCGGGCAAACTCTGTCCGTTCGACGTTTATGTTTTCTGAACTCTGGGTCAAAAGACAAGTTGGAATGTTTCCGCAACATTGTACTTAGCGCAAAAGAGTGCCTTACTGTAGGTAGCTTCCATAGCGTGTACAGTTCGCAGGTAGGGAAGCGATAGGGTTTGAAGGCCATAACCTTAAGAACAACCCTCTTCACCCTTCCCAAACGCAGCAGAAGACATTTACCAGCACCACCCCGGGCCGAAATACAGTACTTTAAAATGGAATGGGCAAGAGCAAAGTACACAGTTCTCAGGGTAGAGAAATTGGCGGAGGTCCTTATATTTTTAAAAACAAAAAATAATTTTCTAACGAGTGAGCAGATCAAATCACTGGTCTCTAGGACCAGTGATTTGATCTGCGAGGAGCTTAGCTTAGCCAGAATTGATAATACAGATATGGATCTGTAGTTATTGACACTGTCTCTGCCTCCACTCTTATGAATAGGGTGCACAACAGCCTTTTTGAACACCGTTGGGAATATTCCAGATGTAAGGGCAAGGTTGAACACGTGGCAGATAACTGGGACAAGTGTGTTTCTAGCACTATAGATTACAGTTGCGGGGATGCCATCCCAACCAGCAGCACTAGTTAGTCGTAGGCCACGAATAAGATAATCTATCTCTTCGTTGTCCGTGCCAAAAATAGCCATCGAGTTAAGGTGGACATCAAAACTGCCAGAGTCAGAAGTGTTGCTAGAGGTATAGTTTGGGGAGTTAAAGATTATAGATGCCAGTTTTGTTCCAACATTTGCGAAAAAGTCGTTGACAGAGTTAAGTGTTTTAGTTTGATCTGGAGTTATCGATAATAACTCACTGGCAGAGGCCTTACTTTTTCGAAGGTTGGAGATAGTTTTGATTAGATTCCAGGTAGCTTTCGGGTTCTTGGAATGTTTTTCAAATTTTGATTGTAGGTGACTTTCAGAGTATTATTTTCAGAATCCCTCTTCATTTTGCGATACATGTTGTCCCGGTTTTGAATACACCTAAGATGCCCAGGTGTGATCCATGGCTTAATAATGCGTTTTCGGTTCGGGACAACAGAATCACGACTATTTTCATCTACAATTTTGACCATGGTGGAAGCAGCAGTTTCAGCATCCTGACAGCTCATAACGGGAGTAAACTCAACATTCTCAAGAGCCACTACGCAAGCATTAATGTCTACACGATGCTGATGGGGAGGTGATTTAGGGATATCTAATTTCAGATACCAAAATTACAAAAATTGGTCGCAGTAATAAAATTAGGGCACTCCGACAATTATGAACCGCAAAATAAACAAAGTAGTACGAGCATTAGCACTTAGAATTGCAACAAACGTGCATTTTTCTGCATTACAGCGTTTATTTATTACATTTATCAGTACTAAGGTTACATTATTAATAATCTAAATATATAAAAGAAGAAACTGACTGACTGACTGACTGACTCATCTATCAACGCATAGCCCAAACCGCTGGGTCTACAAATACCAAATTTGGCAAGTAGGTTCTTTATGTGGTGCACTAAGAAAGGATTTTTCAAAATTCACCCCCTAAGAGGGTTAAACGGGGCTCCAAAGTTTGTATAGGGAAACAAGATTAGTTAGACTATTTTATTCGAAACTGCACAGTGGTGCTCCTTTCGATAAATGAGTAGAAACGGGCTTCAGGGTTTTTTAGAATTCAACCCCTAAGAGGGGGAAATGGGGTGACAAAGTCTAAAAATCAATGCACAGCCTAAACCGCTGAGTCTAGAGATCCCAAATTTGGCACATATGTTCCTGAAGTGGTCTAGGAGAACACTAAGAAAGGGTTTTTCAAAAGTTACCCCCTAAGGGGGTGAAACGGGGCTCTAAACTTTGTATGGGGAAACAACATTAATTAGACTATTTTATTAAAAACTTCACAGGAGTACTCCTATCGATAAATGAGTTAACATTTGTGTTTCAGGTTTTTTCAGAATTCAACCCCTAAAAGAGGAAATGGGGTAATAAAGTCTGAAAATCAATATCGGTGTTGTTTGTTTGGTGTATAGGGTCGGGTGTATTACAAAAACAACGATTTTAAGATTTAATGTGGCTGACCTGAAATGCCTTCATTCCCTGTTGAGGTGCGATGGGGTTGAAATGTCTAAAAATCAATATGGGTGTCGATACCGAGATTATCAGGTGTGCAGATTACGAAAATGGCATTAATTTGAGATCCAGAAGATGGTGGATTCGACTTCCATACAGGGTTATTGTTGATTTATTGTGGTGATTGTGATAATGATGATGATAGTGATGATTGTGATTACGATGATGATGATTGTGATTACGATGATAATGATTGTGATTACGATGATGATGATTGTGATTACGATGAAAATGATTGTGATTACGATGATGATTGTGATAATAATTATAATTATTGTGATAACGATGATGATGATTGTGACAACGATGATGATGATTGTGATGACGATTGTGAAAACGATGATGATGATTAAGATACTGATGATGATGATTGTGATGGTGATAGTGATTGTGATAGTAATGGTGATGGTGATAATGACGGTGATGGTGATTGTGATTGTGATAGTGATAGTGATTGTGACAGTGATGGTGTTTGTCATAATGATGATGATGATTGTGATTACGATGATAATGATTGTGATTACGATGATGATGATTGTGATTACGATGAAAATGATTGTGATTACGATGATGATTGTGATAATAATGATAATGATTGTGATAACGATGATGATGATTGTGATAATGATGATGATGATTGAGACAACGATGATGATGATTGTGATGACGATTGTGATAACGATGATGACGATTGTGAAAACGATGATGATGATTAAGATACTGATGATGATGATTGTGATGGTGATAGTGATTGTGATAGTAATGGTGATGGTGATAATGACGGTGATGGTGATTGTGATTGTGATAGTGATTGTGACAGCGATGGTGTTTGTCATAATGATGATGATGATTGTGATTACGAGGATAATGATTGTGATTACGATGATGATTATTGTGATAACGATTATGGTGATTGGGATTGTGATAGTGATTGTGATGGTGATTGTGGTAGTGACGGTGATTGTGATGGTTATAGCGATGGTGTTGGTTATTGTGATGGTGATAGTGATAGTGATTGTGACTGTGATAGTGATGGTGTTTGTGGTAATGATGATGATTCGTGTGATAACGATAATGATGATTTTGATAACGAGGATGGATATTGTGATGATGATGATTGTGATTACGATGATAATGGTTGTGGTTACGATGATAATGATTATGATAATGATGATAGTGATTGTGATAACGATGATGGTGATTTTGATTGTGATTGTGATAGTGATTGTGATGGTGATGGTGATTGTGATGGTCATTGTGATGGTCATTGTGATGATAATGGTTGTGATTACGATGATAATGATGATAGTGATTGTGCTAACGATGATGGAGATTGTGATTGTGATGGTGATTGTGATATTGATTGTGATGGTGATAGTGATAGTGACGGTGATTGTGATGGTGATAGCGATGGTGATGGTTTTTGTAATGGCGATAGTGATGGTGATTGTGATAGTGATTGTGACAGTGGTGATGATTGTGATTGTGACTGTGATAGTGATGGTGAATGTGATGGTGAAGGTGATTGTGATAGTAATGGTGATGGTGATAATGACGGTGATGGTGATTGTGATTGTGATAGTGATAGTGATTGTGTAAGTGATGGTGTTTGTCATAATGATGATGATGATTGTGATTACGAGGATAATGATTGTGATTACGATGATGATTATTGTGATAACGATTATGGTGATTGGGATTGTGATAGTGATTGTGATGGTGATTGTGGTAGTGACGGTGATTGTGATGGTTATAGCGATGGTGTTGGTTATTGTGATGGTGATAGTGATTGTGACTGTGATAGTGATGGTGTTTGTGGTAATGATGATGATTCGTGTGATAACGATAATGATGATTTTGATAACGAGGACGGATATTGTGATGATGATGATTGTGATTACGATGATAATGGTTGTGGTTACGATGATAATGATTGTGATAATGATGATAGTGATTGTGATAACGATGATGGTGATTTTGATTGTGATTGTGATTGTGATTGTGATTGTGATGGTGATGGTGATTGTGATGGTCATTGTGATGGTGATTGTGATGATAATGGTTGTGATTACGATGATAATGATGATAGTGATTGTGCTAACGATGATGGAGATTGTGATTGTGATGGTGATTGTGATATTGATTGTGATGGTGATAGTGATAGTGACGGTGATTGTGATGGTGATAGCGATGGTGATGGTTATTGTAATGGCGATAGTGATGGTGATTGTGATGGTGATTGTGATTGTGACTCTGATTGTGACTGTGCTAGTGATAGAGATTGTGATTGTGATAGTGATGGTGAATGTGATGGTTATTGTGATGGTGAAGGTGATTGTGATAGTGATAGTGATAGTGATAGTGATTGTGATGGTGATTGTGATGGTGATTGTGATGGTGATTGTGATGGTGATGGTTGTGATTACGATGATATAATGATTGTGATAATGATGATAGTGATTGTGCTAACGATGATGGTGATTGTGATTGTGATGGCGATAGTGATGGTGATAGCGATGGTGATGGTGATTGTGATGGTAATGGTGATTGTGATGGTGATAGTGATTGTGACTGTGATAGTGATGGTCTTTGTGATTGTGATTGTGATTGTGATTGTGATTGTGATTGTGATGGTGATTGTGATAATGATGATCATGATTGTGATTACGATGATAATGATTGTGATTACCATGATAATGAGTGTGATAACGATGATGGTGATTGTGATTACGATGATAATCATTATGATTACGATGATTAAGATTATGATAACGATAATGGTGATTGTGATAGTGATTGTGATGGTGATTGTGATAGTGATTGTGATATTGGCGGTGATTGTGAAGGTGATAGCGATGGTGATAGTTATTGTGATGGTGATAGTGATTGTGACTTTGATAGTGATGGTGATTGTGATAGTGATTGTGATTGTGATACCGATGATGGAGATTGTGATGATGATGATTGTGATTACGATGATAATGGTTGTGATTACGATGATAATGATGATGGTGATTGTGATTGTGATTGTGATTGTGATTGTGATGGTGATTGTGATGAATAGGAAATTTGGCACATAGATAGTTCATAACCTGGATTAACACGTAGGACACTATTTATCCCTTTAATATGATCCAGTGGGACGGTTACCGAACTTTACGCGGGCGAAGCCGCGGGCAACAGCTAGTCACCGATAAATGTGATTAATTTCTTACTTTTACCTCGACTTAATAAATAAAATAATTTTTGAATTAATCACATATACCGTAACATAAACAAAAGCTTAGCTTTATATTGATCAGAATTTTCCGTTATTTGTTACTTCAATACTTTTTGTATTAGTGAGAAAAAAAAGTAGCATAAGTACTCGTATACTTTGCAGACATTTCCACAGAAAATTATTTAAAGGTAATTAAAAATATAGTTTCAAAAATATACGACGAAAGTTATAATTTCGTTATTTTATTATAATTATTTTCATTCCGGGAATATCTACCTTAATGCGTGTGTAGCACGCATCTATTTCTTTATTTAACTTAATCGTCCATAAAAATAACCCAGAATGAGTTTGTAGGTTATTATTAACATTTCCGTAAATTAAAAATTGAGTGAATTCTGAAACATTAACGCGAAGAAAATGTGGTTGGGGCATTCCTTCTCTTATCGAGATTTTAGTAAGAGACGAAAAGTAGCCAACTGTCCTCAAATACACTGAAGTGAGATAACCTGTTATCTTTGCGTTGGTATTGCTTCTTTGTTTATCCATCCTGTTTTACTCAGTAGGTACTTAACTACGAAAGTACCCTTATCAGCCAGAATTAGTTAAACAGTTCAATTATTATGAAATACTAATGTCTCAAGCTAGTTCTAGCATTTTTGTACTTTTCTGTCAATCTTATTATATTTTCTGCCTTTTGATGCATTATAAATAAATAAAATAAATAAATATCGCTGGACATTACACACAACGCCATCTAGTGCCACACTAAGCAACGAGGCTTGTGTCGTAGACACCAGATAGTTGATATCATCATCATCATCTCAGCCGAAAGACGTCCACTGCTGGACATGGGCCTCCCCGGTTTTGCCATAATCGCCACGCTTGGCAGGCGGGTTGGCGATCGCAGTGCGGTTGTTACAAAAGCACAGAGAACGCTGCTGCCCAATCTCTGGTAAGTCCCTTAGTCGCCTCTTACGACACCCACGGCAAGATATGGGATGGTGCTATTCTTTACGTCCGACACCATACAGAACATATATATAGATAGTTGATATACTACATATTTATTTTTTGTTTTTTGTTATTTTTTGTTGTTTATTTGTTATTGAAAACACCAACGATAGAATTAAAACATACCATTACGCCTGTAATCCCCGAAAGATTAGGTAAAGGTGTACCTACATTTCGCCAGTTATGTTTAAGTCTCACATAATAGTGGGCGAGGCTATTGCCATCAACCGGGATGCCATAGAACCCCCAGGACCTCAAGCTCAGCAGTCGCTCTTGTGACCATTAACCAACGAGGTAGTCATCGTTCGCAGTGAGTGGTCGAATTAAAAATATTATAGTATCAGAAAAGTAGTAGCAGAAAAGTAGAATCTTGTTACGAGAGCATTGTCCAGAAAATACATTTTTATTAACAACAAACTCTCATATAAAGAACAGCTGACGTATTATTCTACTAAACGGCTATAAGTATAGCCAATAACACCATGCTATTTACTACCTCAATGCTGATTTATATAAATGGGTCTCACATAAAATGCTTGGTTATAAAAACGGACAGCGATTACTTAAAGCACCGCCAAGTTGGTACATACGTCACGGGCGTGGGTGTTATCCCGTATTACTCATGATAGTGATCGCGGGATCGAGTACGCAGCAGACTTTTCGGCGTCGAATACGTCATCGGTCGTTACCACACTATCGAATGACTTTCATTCTACTAGTGTTGTATATAAATGTCCAAAACGCCTTTAGTTATGACCAGAGCATTGTTTGCGACGGTTTATTCCCTACGCGCCCGTTATTGCTGACAAACGAAACTAACTTTATCTAAACCACGGTAGAGACAAAGTTGTATACACTCGTACTTTACCAAAATCGATACTTTTATTAATGACACTTCATGAGAAATGGATTTTTATTTTAAGTGTACTGAACGTGGAACCATTTTGAGTATTCTCCTCAAGTTAGCGCACAGGAATCACGTGCTATAACTTGGATTTAAAGCTTTAGTCTTGGACTTTGGTCTGATTTAACTCAAACTTCACAACAGTGACCGGTTTCGTTTTATTTGTTTCGAGTTTAGTGTAATAAAACGAAAGAACTTAACATAATAAAGAAACTTTTAAGTGTGGAAGACATACAAATACCAGTAGTCTTCGAAGTAAGTTGTTGAAATTACATTTTGGTATACTACTACTCACTGTAGAAGGTGGCTTCTTGTAATTAAAGAACCAAATTAAGTAAATTATTATTGATAGAGCAATTATTTAAGCGTTAAATAATTAATTGCATATAATTGAATAACACTTGGTTTATTGATTGGCAGTGGCTATATTCTAGCACGTTCTATGTTTTTTGTGGCAGTTGATTGGCTGGTAAGACATTTCAAGCTGATAAATATAAACAAGACGTCGCAGTACGTGCCTCTATTGTTAAGGAGGAATGTTGCCAAATCTTCACTCTATCATTTGCCATACTCAAGTTTTAAGTCGGCGCACACAAACAGAATAATCCGGCTTTACAGGTACTTTAATGTATCGACAGGTATTACAAACTGGCGTGTAAGCTCTGTATAAGCTGAGCTGTTTTAAATACACTAACGTGATCCATTTTTATTAATTCAGTGGGTTCTCAGCCATGTATGCACTTCCTCGGAAAATGAATTTTAATACAACAGTATTCAGTTTCAGTGCCCTTAAAACCAAAAGATACGAATAAAATAAAATTACAGTAACAAAAGATTTTTATAGATAACTTTCGTTGCACAGTATAACGTGAAAGCTTTGTCATGTTTTATTTTGTTTTAGCTCACGTGCAAATTGCATACAGTATTTTTTTCAGCTTTGTGTTAGAAATACTTTTTTTTATAAAGCAACGATTTAAAAAATATTCGCTCAGCGTAGCTGCTACGGGGCTACGCAGCGTAGGCGGAACAAACGAATACATTGTTGCGTAGCATTGTGGTTCTGTGAGAAGACCGAGTGAAAAGATTATTTAATTTAGTGACAATGGTTTATGTTGTACTAAATAAATAAATAGCAGTCTTTCTACACGACGTGCGGTTACGGGATTTTGATATTGGTCATTTATATTGTTGAGTCGTGAAATACAATAAACTGAAATAAATGCTTATGGCGTAGCTGCTACAGCTACGAGCGGCGTAGCTAACAATCTTTTTGTTGCGTAGCAGTCATGCTACGGATGTTGCAAGCTATGATTACCTCAGCAATCAATTTAAATAGAATACCGGATTTAACGTGCTTTGCGTAGCAGTAACGGCTACGAGCGTTGTAGGCAGCAAATGATTTGCTGTGTAGCAGTCATGCTACACACGCAGTTCACAGACGTTACTCTGCAGCTACAAATATCTCCATAGTTAATTTAAATAGGTTGCGAGATGTCTGATACTGGATGAGTCATTTATAGCAATGATAAATTATCTGCCCACAACATGTTTATTGCCGACAATTCTGAGTAACCTAAAATAACATTTTGGCATTAAAGAAAATACGATCTTCACCCAGACAGAAACTTTGCTAGTAACAAAGTATATCGATCAGTGACAAATAAAATACTTGTTGTTAAGTCGTATAGTTTTAGCTTGAGAAAAGTTTCAGATTTACGAGATTTTATATTTAGTTATAATCTATTGTTGGAATTTTAATCCTTTCGAAAGAAAATGAAGGAAGATTGAAGATGAAATGGAAAGAAATGGTGTGTATTGTTATCTAGCTATAGTAGGTGAAAATGTAACGATGAAATAAAAGAAGGTTTATGCATAGTTCCACCTCTTATCTGTCGTTTAGGGGAGTTCGCGCTTGCTCGTAAGTTGCGTGTCCTCTTTTGCCGATATCTTGATATCAGGAGGAAAGAGATCATGGCTGCTAAATGTCTTCAAGAAATATTTTATCAGTACCTACTCACGCACAAGTGTAAGTTTTAAATTTCCGGCTATGACGGAAGCTATTTGATGAGGCGGTATTAAATGGTCCTACTTATTATTTGATGTGATCTTCGTTCGATGAAGTAAGTAAGTAAAGCAATTGGTTTTTAGGGAATGTTATGCATCCTTTCTCCATCCATCCTTGCATATTACAAATATTTTTTTTTGCCTTGCCTGTCCCACTCTTGGGCAAAGCCCCCCCCCCATTCCTTCCACTTTTCTCGATACTGCGCCTCTTAACGAAATAAAAAATTCTCTCTCGCCAATAACGAGAAAACAATTTTACAAAAAAAAAATAACACACGCAGTAACCGTTTCTATTGTGTATTTCTTCTTTTAGAACTCGACAACGCAATGACCATCGCGCAACTGTAAGACCGATCGAACTGAAATTTATGTAACCGTAACAGTCCCACTTTACTCATTACAGTTCCTACAATCGACGTAAAAATAACTAACCCTTAATTATGTTACCTCTAATTAAAACAGCTATTTATTTAAAGAGGAGTAGTCGCTTGGTCCTCGCATAAACGAATTTTATTTAATACCTGCGGAGTATTCTAATTAAATTCGTTATAAAATATTCATTACCCAATTGGTATGACCTCGACATTTAAGTGGACCCTTATCTCTACGGAAACTTAATATTTGTTTAGATACTACTCTTCGTTACTTTCTTTTAATTTATATTTGTTTGTATGCGAGGAATTATTTATAGATACCAGAACCTTCAAGCTCTTATGTATTGTAAAACAGAAGTGATGTTGTTGTTAGAACGTATGAAAAGATTATTTTAAATTGCCATTATGTTTTATTATCCTTATAGTTGTTGAGTTATGATCAAGACTTACTACTCGAATGGGTGGGCGTCGAGCGGAGGTTGCAAACCCATTAATCATACTACGTTCCTTTATTGCTTCAATGGGGCGCCGATATAGGACCGTGAATGTGGCTCAATGGGGCGCGTGCGGCCCGCTCCCGCCTCGCGCCTATCCCGCTTCACTGTTACGTTTTTGTATTGTGTTTAGCAGTTCACTCAAGTTTTATCGGCAACCTATTTTTTTCAACTCATTGTCTTGTTTATTTTCTAAAGAATATGAAGCATACAAATATTTGCGAAATAATCTTCGCTGTCGGCGTTTTTTTAGCAAAGTTATTTATATAACAGGTCTGAACCATTGACGATAGTAGGTAGTGCGAACGCTCGCGTATAATAAATTCTCGTATAAATTTGCTGAATAACGGAGCTTATTGGTCTCCAAAGCATGGAAGACTTTTAGGGTACGGTGTAAACTAGGGCGAAACTTAACTTCTGTATTTAAGAGTTATAACATTACTACGAGCGTGAGTTCACCTCCTGCAGCTCTCAGCGCGTTCCAACACCCTTGCTCTGAACCAAGCATGAAATAGTTATGATGTAGCCATTCAAAGTTAATAAGCAACTTAGAATACAGGTCATTCAATTCTATATATTCAACACTTTCTATTTAAATAGAGTGCGTACGTCCTCTTCTATATTGCGCGATAAGCAATATCAATATCAATATGGTTACTTAAACCACTCTCGGTATCTCATATACTGAAAGTGGATCTACAGTTTGGTCTTGTCGCCACTTAAGTACACAGTGTGGGGGTCATCACTAGAAGTAAACTTATGTCATAATCAGGAAATTGAAAATATGAGATTTTATTTATTTATTTAAACTTCATGTACAAGGGTGGTACATAGGCGGACTTAATGCCACAAGGCATTCTCTACCAGTCAACCTTTGGGTTAAATAGGATAGCATTGTGAGAGAGTACAATAAAAATAAATAAGAAAAATACCAAATTGTAAGCATCAATTAAAACATAAATGGGTACCTACATACTAATACATATAATATTATTTTATGCTAAAATAAACTAATATATATTAAGATATAAAAAATTTAGTCTGACTTTAAATAAAACTTCCGAACTGCTCTTTTGAAAGCCAATTTGCTTTCAGCTTTTCTAATGCCAAGGGGTAGCGCGTTCCAGAGTTTTATAGCGGAGATAGCATAAGAAGAGGACATAAAACCAGTACGGTGAGATGGAATTTGAAGGATTAGGCTTTTGGAAGCTCGAAGGTTACGACTGTGAGAACTGCCCAACACCTTGAAAAAAGTCTTTAGGTACTCGGGAGCACATGGATCGTTCATAATGGTGAAAAGCATGCAGAGAGATCTGAGGGACCTCCTGAGTCTGATAAGCAGCCATTTAAGCTGAGAACGGTACAAAGAGATGTGATCGTATTTACGAAGGCCAAATGAAACTAATGCAATTTTTCAGAAGACGATCGAAATTGTTAAGAAGTTCTTGGGTTAGATCAGAGTAACAAACATCAGCATAGTCGATAATGGAAAGCAAAAGCGACTGGACCAAAGTTGTTTAGTAATGTTTAAATCTATAGAGAGATCGCAGTGAGTAAGTGACTTTCTGGCTAACCTGAGCTACCTGCTTATTCCAACTGAAAGTGTCGCCAATGTACAGGCCCAAGTCCTTTAAGTGAGGTGAGAGAGGTATACAGAATTGTCAAACATAAGCGGCACTAGCCGGCTAGTGTCCAAATTCTTCAGATAGTACGAACTACCAATGAGGATGGCCTGGCATTTCCCGACGTTGACAGCAACCCCAAATTTGCTAGACCATTCTCCGATAGTTCGGAGATCAGCATTAAGTGACGAAATGCAATTATCAAGATTGGCAATGTCCGATTGAGTGTAAAGTTGCAGGTCATCAGCATACAGATGGTAAGAGCACTTGAGGATAGTGGTAATAGAATTTATAAATAACGAAAATAAGAGAGGAGAGAGTATACCGCCTTGTGGAACTCCAGTTGCCAGGTCGCACCATTCGGAGTAATCCTGATCAGCACGCAGATGATTTCAGAAATAAGAAAATAATTGTTAATTAGAGTTATTACATAATTGTAAAATTAATTGTTAACTAAAGTTAATAATTGTTAACAATTATTAAAGTTAACAATTATTTACTTCCTAAAGAAGCTTTATTTTCTACGACAAGTTGCGTGTGATTACGTCTAATATAGGCGCAGTAAGTATGATGTCCGAAACACCATCGATCGGCGAGCTAAGTACTAAATTATGTAGCTTCCTTACAACCACTTGGGGATAGGTATACCAGCATCGATGAGCAGGTTGAAGGGCCATGTTAAAAACAGAAAGGTCACGCTTATTTTAATATCGCCTGTAGGTAAACATCTGCTATAAACTGTTAGAGTTCATAATAAACGTTTTGCTGCGACGTCATATGATATTACGTAAGGGTCATTAATTCATTATGTGCATGAGTGTAGGCATTTTGGTGAGCTATTTTTACTTTTCTTATAATAATTTAACAACAGTTTTCTTCTAGAAGGTCAGTGAAACGGCAAACTATGTGAATAAAATTAAGTTGCTTTCAACAACAATGAATTAATTGCCGTAGTTCACAAGTAGTAGCAGGTACCTACCTATTATTAGTAAACGCCTACGGTGGTTTGTTATAGTCGCAGTAGATTAGGGTACGGAAACGTTACGAAGGTAAGGGAGAATTTCATACTTGTTTTTACAATGGGAATCAAAAACTTACTAATAAATCCTACTGATATTACCTTCTAAATATATAAAAGAAGAAACTGACTGACTGACTCACATATCAACGCACAGCCCAAACCACGTGGCCAACGGTAAAATACATAAGGCCACGTGGTGGCCCCCGGCCACCGTAGGCGCGGGCTTGTGGACGGTGGACTATGGGCTAGCTCGCCGTCCGTCCGTCTCATGACGACAGGCCGTATCGACGGCGCGTTCGTGTTCCACGCGCGCCTCAAAGAGAGTCAGCAAAAAGGAAGGGGTCCACAAGGGCCGATGCCTGCCGGGGTTGCGGGACTGTTCGAAAGAGATACCATGGCCCCGGAACATAACGGGCAATGTAGGAACATGGATGGGTTTTGTCAGTAAAAGTCTGACACTCCCTCCTGCTCCGCCCAGAGCGGGAGAAGTCGTTTGATGATTCCAAATCCAAAAAAAAAACAGGTGCACTAAGAAAGGATTTTTCAAAATTTACTTCCTAAGGGGGTGAAACGGGAGTCGAAAGTTTGTATGGGGAAACAAGATTAGTTAGACTGTTTTGTTTGAAACTTCACTACCCATAAATGAGTTAACCCCTGAAAAGGGAAATGGGGTAACAAAGTCTGAAGATCAACATGGGTATTGTCTGTATGCTGTATCGGGTCGGGTGTATTACAAAAACAACGTTTTAAAATTTAATGTGGCGGACCTGAAGTTGCGTGCCTTACTTTATAAAATATAAAATACTTACTTTGCCATGTCTGTACATTTTGGAGGTAGCGGTATTTGTCAAAACAAATCCACTCCGATTTAAACTATTAGATGACGTAGTGCCACGTAACAGGCGTGACAACAGTAGGATATGCTCTCATACTGCGAGAACATCACTTATGCGTAAAAGTATTTTCTGTATGGCTCCTACAATATACAATAAATTACCTAAAAGTTGGAGAGAACTGCCCTTGTCACTTTTCAAAAATAAGCTGAGAATTTTTTTAGTTAATAAAGCGTATTACAATATTTTAATTTTTTTGAATGAAAAGGACTTTTCTATTCCGACTTCTAATACACATGGTTAAGAATAACAATTTAATAATGTAAATTTTAAATTAATTGAATTGAATTTTTGATACTTTTTGAATGCATAATAATGAATATACTGGACATACTTAATTTAATTTATTTTTTGACTATTATATACTTATACAATAATATCTTGACATCAATTATTATTTATTTCTTATGTATTTTGTAATTAAATTTCAAATACGCAATGAAATGTAATTTTTAAACCTACAAAATTTGTACGCCGTTATTGGCAAAGCATGGACGGTCACAACATAGTATTTAATACCTTGCATGTCTGATTACTCAGTTTATGTAAACGCATGTTTGACAAATAAATTATCTTTCTTTCTTTCTTTCTGAAATGCCATCATTCCCTGTTGGGGTGCGATGGGGTTGAAATGTCTAAAAATCAATATGGGTGTCGATACCAAGATTATCAGGGGTGCTGATTACGAAACTGGCATTTATTTTGAGATCCAGAAGATGGCGGATTCGACTTCTATACAGGGTTATTGTTGATTTATTGTGATGATTGTGATACTGATTATGATGATTGTCTTGATGATGATTGTGATTACGATGATAATGATTGTGATAACGATGATGGTGATTGTGATGGTGATGGTGATTGTTATATGACGGTGATAGCGATGGTGATGGTGATTGTGATGGTGATGGTGGTTGTAATGGTGATAGTGATTGTGACTGTGATAGTGATGGTGATTGTGATTGTGATTGTGACAGTAATGTAGGATGGATATTGTGATGATGATGGTTGTGATTACGATGATAATGAGTGTGATAACGATGATGGTGATTGTGATGATGATTATGATGGTGATTGTGATGGTGATTGTGATTGTGATTGTGATTGTGATTGTGATGGTGATTGTGATAGTGATGGTGATTGTGATAATGATTGTGATAATGATGGTGGTTGTGATAGTGATGGTGATTGTGCTTTTGATAATAATGGTGATTGTGATAGTGATGGTGATTGTGATAATAATGGTGGTTGTGATGATAATAATTGTGATGATTATGAAATTTAGCACATAGATAGTTCATAACCTGGATTAACACGTAGGACTTTATTTATCCCTTTAGTATGATCCAGTGGGACGGTTACCGAACTTTATGCGGGCGAAGCCGCGGGCAACAGCTAGTACAGATATAAATGTATGAACAAAAACATTGTAAGCACAAAAACATTGTAAGCACATTGTTTGAATACACAGAATATACATGAACGTATTTGTTCAACACATTATGGATAAGCCTAACAAAGGGTTATGATTTGGGCAATCTTGTATGAATATAGCATCTACAACTTAAATGACTAAATAGCGGCTAGATATCGACGTGCGCTTTGTGCGTCATTGGTGAAAAAATCAATGTCGAATTTATTTAATGTTGGTATGGCCATCACTCATGGCCACACGCTGCAAAATAATGTATTATTTGTAAGTAAGTTATATATACTATTGGCTAAACAAACATTTTGATACTACTATAGATACTATAGATGATGATCTATACTATAGATTGAATTATGTAGCAAAGTGTCTTATTTTTATTAAAGTGTCATAGTATTTTGTAAATTGGTTCGTATGTCGAACAGATTGATTGAGTGCTGTGAACAATATTCGATTGGAAGATGTTTAACTTGTTTCTTTTTGTCAAGTGAAGACAGCAGAATGGTTCTATTTCCAAACTTATGTGTTAATATTCATACATTATAGGGGTAAAGTACTTAAGCTGACAGTGCAGTCGGTCGGCGCTGAGTTAACGTTCGATGCCAAGAGTCGGAGATGCCAAACAATAGGCAGTATATGCCGCTGCAGCTCCGTGTCTGTGTTATAGTTCCGCCTATTGCACTGTCGAACTCCCGCGCCGGAAGTCGTTGTGCGCCATGTGGCGGCCGCGTCCGCGCCCGTGCCCCGCACCCTCACCCCGCGCCTCACGCGCCGATACTCTCCATACATGCCATAAACTACATCATGCACATACTTTATTGCCTCTCAAAATTGGTTTTATGCTAAAGCAATTTAGTATTTCAAATAAATTGAGGCGAGCTTAACGGAAACCGATGCTATTTGTGGTTTAAGAAGTCATCATTCTCGATAAATTAGGAAGAATTTACAACTAAATTGTTTCATTATTGGCATGTTTAGCTCTAGAAACGAACATAACTTAAAAAGATTTATACTAACGTTTTAATTTACAAAACAACATTAATTTTGATGAAAAGAGTTTAATACGCAAAGTTAGTAAACGTAATTTAAAATTTTGTGTAATATATAGCTCACAATGGGATTGTTAGTTACTGGAAGGTTTCATTATAAATAGTAATTATTTGGATGTAATTAGAGGGCGTACTCTTTGTATTATAGGGAGTTCGAATGAGAGATTGTAAGTTGACAGTTAATTGTGATGTTGTCGCACTTGTTGTCGCAGTCGCGTGGTGAGTGTGCCAGGCGAAGGCGAGGTGCAGCGAGTGGCGAGTGGCGAGTGGCGAGTGGCGAGTGGCGAGTGACGACCGCAATTTATGCCTCGGCTGCGGTTGGCGCGCCGCCAGACACCGCCGACACACTCGTTAGCTCCTGAAGCAGCCCACGATCTAATAGTTTTGTCGTCTTTCAGAGACCATTTAATCTACTTGTTTATATTTGTTGCAACTGGAACTCGAATACAGGTCATTTTACGGTGTTTATATTCTCGTCTGCTTCTATCGTATCGTTTCGGATAGAACTAACGTACACGTATGCGCGTATGCTTTGGATAAATATATTATTATGAATACAGTGAATTTCAATAAAATATGCAGTTAATGTTCAATTAAATAATTGAACATTACACAAAATACGTTCTACGGTTAAAGTTTACAAGACTCAATTCGATTATCAGTATTCGTAGCATTTCGTAGCAGCGTGCTACGAAGCGGCTACGAAGCGTCTACGACGGTAATATCTGTACATTTTATCCCGAAACTAATCTCATAAGTTGTCTGTTATGGTAATTTTCATTGTGGTATAGACTTATCTGCTTACGTAGCTTAATAAGTCTACCAAAGTGATTACGTTCTTATTTAGTTTTACGGTACGTTCATCCCTGTGTAGCAAACGTTAAACTTCATTATGTTTACATAAAAAGTTTTGATACTCTTATATATGGTTACATTGTGTGAATTATTAAAGTATTTTAAGTGAATGAAAAGTAGACAGGGCTCTGGCATAAATCTGGGTGACCCTCGTCGGACGGCCATCTCTGCTCTGTCGTGCGACAAAATGAGCCAATACCCAGACAAGCTGCCATGTTATGTGAAATTCTTTGGATTAACCATTTGTTAACGTATGAATGGTTTATAATGCAACTGGTTCACAGAAGTCTGGATAACCGGAAATGCTGCTGTAATTGATTGGAGCAGTCCCAATTTAAAATACAGGCCTTTTTATTGTTAACCATTAAAATATTCTGTATATTAGAGTTTAGATTGTTATTCGTAGGAAACCTCGAAGACACACCCAACTTCAATATTTTCAGAACGGTGCAAAAGTTGGAGAGATTTTTTTTATTCAATAGTAATGTTAATCTAGTTTTCCAGTTACTGGGCACTTCCCAAGTTTCCATTGGCTATTTATAATTCAACTAGAATGTCGTATTTTAAAGCAAGTTATTTTTCATTGTAATGGTGCGACAATAAGCATGTTTATACAGATTGATGGCAGCAATAGGCTCCAATTTGTCGAGTGCTTGTGCTACGGCGAGGCTTTTAAATTACTCGACTAATTGGGCAGATCACGGTGATTTTAGGCCGTACTGTAAGCCTTAATTGGGGTTTCAGGTGTAATCGTCGATCGTCAGATACGTCGAAGCCGAGCTAAAAATAAACTTTATGGATGCGTGCGTGAGGTTTCGAATAACTAAAACGGTACAAAATGGGGCCGTTTCCCTTTCGTTGCTATTCTTGTTAAATTTTATTTTTACCCCTTATGTAGGTTACAGACCAAGTGACTTGGGTGTGTTAATAAGTACGAAAATAAGAAAGTTTTCGAGGGCAAACTCTTTCGGTTTTAATAAACACATGTGCTTTTGTTGCGAAATACATGTTGATATTTTAAAGTCATTTCTTTTAAAAACACGCATTCTACTTCAAGCAATGATATTTCCCATTCAGAGCATTTCCTTTCTTTGTCGCACTTGTAGTGACAGTTATTAAGTAGACTAGTAGTGAAAATAAAGAAGAATTAAATAATCAGTTAGCCATACGAAGAACGAGGTTAACCCGCAAGTTTAAAATTAGGATTTAATTAAACCCACCGTTTGCGCTAAGAATAGACGCTCATATTCTCATGGGTGTCGTAAAATGCGAGTAAGGTGTTGTAATAAGGTGACTGAGCAATGGTGCGAGGTGTACCAACCTACACATGTTAAGCTGGATCTGTAAAGGTCAGGTTGAAACAGGCGTAAATCTGAAACTCGAGATATAATAATATACTTTAGGTTCCCTATCCATTTGCATAAAATTTTAAGACCTAATATAAATTGGCATACTTTTGTTACTCCTAATTATATTTTCGCATAATATTATTTATGCATAACAGCTTACGCATAATTTTATTAAGCATAATTTCTCTAATCATAATAATGATTAAGCATAATATTCCGAAGCATAAATTCATTTACGCATAATGATATTAAATATACTTTTTATAGGCATAACAAAGGCATAATTATGAACTCCTAAAATTTTAGACACTAATACACATTTATACAATAACGCAAGCAAGCATGCGGCATGCAAGCAAGCATGCATCATGCAACATGCAGCAGGCATGGTTTCTGTCACGGCTCCGGCACTCCGGGGCTCCGGCGGCGGCGGTCCCACGCGAGCTTATCGTCGCAGATGTGTTTAACGCTCACCGCCGCAGCTGAGGCTGGCCGGCGAAGCCGGCCAGCAAGCCGAAGCTGTGGAAGCGTGTGTTGCAACCACCTGCTCCTCAACTCGCGGGCCGCCTCGCCCCTCCGCGCCTACGCTATTCTAAATTACACTCTCGGGGTAGGGCAGACAAGACTACGTGGAATCGGTTTTGCAGCGATTTGTTTCTGTCACCATCTTTTGTGACCAACATATTGAATTTTTAAGGCAATTCTTTAATTTTAATTTAGGGTTAAAAATGGAATTTTCAAAAATAAATACGTAAAAACCACTCACATTTGTGTCCGTTATTTCTATTAATTGTATGCCTAAATACTATTAGGCTAATAGTCATTACGCCTAGCAACATTATGCAAAATTGAATTTATGCCAAAACAAATTAGCCCTCAAGATGATTATGCCAACATAAATAGTATGCCAAAAAAAAATTGCCAAAGTATTATTATGGCAAAACAAATTATGCCAAAACAGTTATGCCAAAGTATATTAGGAAAAATAACATTATGCAAAAAAAGGGATCCCTATACTTTTTAATAATATACTGGACCACGGAGACCAGTACCAGCTTAGTGGCGAGATAGTGGGTAGTTTCAAGGTGCTGTTGTGATTGTGAAGACCATGGCTACATGCTGTTTCTCAAGTCCTTAGTCGTAGACATGAAGCATACACAGAGTGAGAAATTGAACAGACAACTTTGATAAGGGATTCATTTCAGATTAAAAGTTAGAAATGAATGTGTGTGTATGCTTTTAGATCTAGGTAAAAATATAATTGTTTCATCGTTGTTTTTCCTAGAGTAGAGGACAATTTGAGTCACAGTATTTTGTTCATCATTGAAAATCTTCTCACATATTTTCCGACCGTACCTTTGTCTTAAGTGTTATTAAAGTACCTAATGTTACCAAAAATAGCCTGAAATATTATCTAAGCACCTGACATACCTATGCACAATACATGGCTGCTTGTTGACGTTTTCCTACAAGAAATATTATGTTGTTTACTTGGTCGCTGTCTTTACAACATTCATACAGCGAAGCGGTCCCCAGAAAATAAACTTATTTCTCACTTTATGGTTTTACCTGGAGAGTTACTGACTTTTGGGAATGAATTCGCTTAACTTCCTATTAGTAATGTCATCTGTATTTTAACTGAGCTATTCCTGAACAAGTATACTCCAGTACAGTCTTGAATAGTAACGTGAAATTGATTTCACGGATGTATACGTGGTAGTCTCAGTTGATCTACCTTTGCTACGATTTCATTTGCTATCAAACATGAGATGGAGATGTAGAGATAATATAAGCAAAATGTTAGCTATTTGTAACTGCCACTAACATTATGACAACCGTAATCGGCGGCTATTCAGAAAATCAAACAGAACTAGTTAACCGACTCTATAAACCGATTAATTAACTCGCGTAGGCGGGGTAGTACATTAAAGATCACTGGAACACATCGGGTAAATGCATCCCACTCGACGCATCATTGTTTATTTGCTAATGATGTAGTCTATATCAAGTAAACAACAACATGTTGTTTGTGCCGTTGGTTATGCCGGCTGTCACTTCTACATCTTCGACAGTCATTGGTAGTTAGTAACCCGAAAGTCTGACAACCAATCTTATCAAGTGTCGCTCGTATTCCCTTAATGTAAAATATTGTTTTTGCAAAGACGACCCCAACATAGTAGGAAAAGGCTAGGCAGATGTTGACGATTGCTCGATATTTTTATATCTTATTTATCTACAGTGCAGCTTTCACTTGTGGCACGAAAAATGAAAACATTCACAATAGGACTATGTCTGCCTGCAAGCATAAACAGTGCAGTTGACTCTAAAATTCATGTTGAGGACACAAGGTTTAAACGACAAAAGGTTTGGATAGATCGAAGTGTAAATTCATGCTGTCTCTTACCAGACTGCAGTGAGTCTGTTGACGACAGCAGAAAAAAGAGTGTGAAAGTCTTTTTTGCATGACTATTAAAAATGTTTAGCAAGTGTTCTTTAGCTTTACGAGGTATAGTTTACGATTTGGCTAGTTACGGTCCGTACGTTAGTTACTATAATGTGTCCCGATCTCATGTCGAAGTTTGGCGGGATGCGAGAGGTTGGCGGGTCGCGGGGGGGTGCGAGCACCTGCGCAGGATGCACCCGCGTGCAGTCAGCGCGCCAGCCAGTCTGGCGCCTATCAACCGCCCCCGCACCCCACCTTCGCCCCCCTCGCCCCACACCGCACCCCGCGCACACCCGCCGTACGACTCCCACGCCCGCGTTTGTTTTCAACTTTGATTGATAATTTGTTATTGGAGTGCGTATAACGTTTCGAAAACACTACTACGTTTCACTCAACTGTAGGTAATCCTGATAGTATTTCTCAGACAGAGAGATGTCACTCTTGCAATTCGAAAGTAAACTATAGCTTTTCTTATCACTCCCCAATGTTTATAAGTAATTGGATAACTTATTTTTTTCAAGAGACCTTAGCAAATACAAGTAGTAGCTTTGATCCTGTTTTTTTGTAATACACCTATGTTCTTCGTTTCTATGTGGCTGCATCTTACCTACCTACGTACTCGTATGTCCTTAACTTACGTAGCTGCATCCAAAAACTTCAAGAGACCAATGTAATTGAAAAAAACCTTGCAAGTTGTAATTCCTAGAAGTTTTTTCAAAATTGGTAAAGGAATTACAAGGTTGACTATACAGTAAACAATATAAAAACAAATATTTTCTTCTTAAGTATCCAGCGAAATTAAGACATATTTACATAAATATTTTAGATATTTTTTCCTTACACTTAAGTCTACGAGTCTCGTTTATACCTTACCAACGTTTCGGTTTTGAGTATTTACTATTTTATTCTGTTTAAAACTAACATACTCCAGAGTCCAGACATAAGTTAATATTTTAATAAAGATACGTCTCAAAGCAAAAATCATCTTGTGAAATGTATTTTTATTTGGTAAAAGTATTCAATGCGAAACAAGCGAAATAGCTATATTAGGTACTAGTTGTAGTCCGAGCCTACGTACGCATGAACCACCCTTGTCACCTAGGGGTATAAAAATAGCCAACGACTTGTTCTCTGACCTAACAAATATCAGGGCAAATGTCAGGGCAACACTAAGAAATTGTGGGACACCATCAAAACAATCACCTACACCACTAAACAGAAAAGTTCACCTATGGATCTAATTGATCCAGATCAGCCCAAACATTCTGTGAATGAGATTAATCAATTCTTTATAGGAATCGGTCAATCTTTAGCAGGACATATCGTAGGGTTTGACCCTACCCTGTATCAGACTTCTTCTCTGCCGACGTGTCCCTTCTCTTTTGTCCTTCTGCCCACTGATGTGGATGAGATCAAAATCATCATAGCATCTCTTAAAACCACTTATGTCGTAAAATGTGACGATGTTCCCAGTGACCTATTGAAAAGATACGTTAACTTATTATCTGATCCTATCGCGTTTATTTGCAACCTCTGCCTTTTCACTGGTGAATTCCCCTCGGATCTCAAGAAATCCCTAGTTCACCCAATTCATAAGTCTGGTAGCAGGGACTGTGTCAATAACTACCGTCCAATATCCATTTTGCCTACATTATCCAAAATTCTTGAGAAAGTTATTAATAAACGACTAATCAATTACCTAGAAACAAACAAACTCTTATCAGACAATCAATATGGTTTTCGTAAAGGTAGATCAACAAGCGATGCCGTACACCAACTAACTGATACCATAGTTTCTAGGTTAGGTGAGAAGAAAAAAGTTGTTACAATTTTCCTCGACTTGGCTAAGGCTTTTGACACGGTCTCTGCGCCACTCTTACTGAAAAAGCTTGAACACCTCGGAATTCGTGGTGAACAGTTAAAATTGTTTGAAAGTTACCTGAATGGGAGAGCTCAACGTGTGGTGGTAGATGAGTGGTTGAGTGATGACTGCGAAGTTAATATCGGTATTCCCCAGGGAAGTATTTTAGGGCCTACTCTCTTTTTAATTTTTATTAATGATCTCTGCCAGTTAAACCTTACTAACGGCAAGATTATTAGTTTCGCGGACGACACGGCTCTTCTGTTCTTTGGAGATACTTGGGAGGAAGTGTACCACTATGCTCAAATAGGTTTCTCACTCGTTATGACCTGGTTAAACAACAACTTACTTTCACTAAATACAGACAAAACTAAATACATGACGTTTACACTAACAAACAGTCACCCCACTCAAGACGCCTTATTAAACATCACAGCTCACTCCTGTAACAACAGCTCTTCCTGCTCATGCCCCAAACTAGAAAAAGTGGACTCTCTCAGGTACCTCGGGGTAACTATTGATAAAAACCTTAACTTTAAGTCTCACATCGATCTGTTGTCCAAGAGAATTAGGAAGCTCATCTTCATTTTTAAAAACCTACGACGTGTTGCAGATGCAAAAGTTCTCAGAACGGTATACTTTGCACTCTGTCAATCTGTACTAAGTTATTGTATTTCTGTCTGGGGCGGTGCCCCTAAATCGTTCATGATTAAAATCGAGCGAGCACAAAGAGCAGTGCTAAAGGTAGCCCATGCTTTACCGTTTTTTCACCCAACCATTGAACTCTACGATAAGTGCAAGGTTCTCACTGTTCGACAACTGTTTATCGTCCAAACAATATTGCGTAAACATTCTTTGATGAACTACAACTCATCCTTGTACGCTCATAAACGCATAAAGACAAATGTATGTTCGACTCAAATGTGTAAAAGTAGTCTTTCGCGCCGAAACTTTTGTTTCCTTGGCAGTTATTTATATAATAAACTAAACTCTATACTAAAAATATACCCTCTTACCAAAGTAAAATGTAAGCAAGCACTCACCACATATCTATTGGACCTTGACTACGATAGCACTGAAAGCCTCTTACTTGTTTTAAGATAAATGTGTTTTCAGCCTACCTATTACACCTCACATCACACCCATCACATCACATCACACCACACCACCATACCACACCACACCACTCCACTCCACATCAACCACATCACACTACACCACACCACACTATATTTTAATAATATACTTTACTAGTTCTTTAGCAATAATAATTATAGTTTTGTTAATATTGTTTTTACTTTTGTCTGTTTACTATGTTCTTTTACTACAGGCTACCAATAATTTGTTATTAAAAGATTTAATACTAAAACACTGTTTTGGGGGGGGGCCTGGTAATCTGTGTGACAGGGTTTTCCTAGTGCAGATACCAGTCTCCCACAAAGGATTTATCTGATGTAGTATAGATACATATTTTTAAGGCGCCTTTGTGGAAGAGAAATAAAAATGTTTATTATTATTATTATTATATTATTAAATATACACAAAAAATTTTCATTAAAAACGGTCACCCGTTTCGACTTCAATAACAAACAATGTGACACGAGATTTTTATATATTAGACAGCTTTGTCCGTGGCTTCGCTCGCGTTGAATTCGGGGTAATTTTAATTCAAAAGTGAGGGACTTTCATTGCGCAAAACAATGAGTACAATTCAAGATCCAGCAGAATGACTACTCCTCCCGTCCCGTCGCGCTGCCCTCACTCGCCTAAGCACCGATTGACGTCGATCGAGATGGCACCAAATACTTTAATAACGTATTAGGATGACGCGGGTCTCGTTCCATACCCCAAAAAGAAAATATGGAACCCTTATTGGATGTTAGAAAAAGTACCTTCGTTTTTAAGCTAAATGGTTTTATTGCGATCCATAGATACCCTAAAAGTATTTATCGTCTATCTAAGTATATACCACACACTATACAAATCCAATCAAAACTATCATCTTAAATCATGTACTTACCTACGTTTTAAGTTAATCTAATACTTCATTTTTTTAATTTATTTAGCCATGTTCACGTCATGAGGTTACAAAAATAGAGACAAACTGACAGACAAAAAAAAAATGTGTTAAGTGGCTTATTCCTAGCTTCCTTAACTGACTTTAGCAAACAATTATTCTATGTACAGACTTTTCCTTCATTTCCACCTTATATTCGGGGTTATCGGTAAAACGTTAACAACCTCTCAAGGGTATGTTACTAATCTTAGTAACCATCCTTCAACAACATCTGAAAGGTTTCAGAGGTTTTTAATGTTTTACAAATAACCCTGTATAGAAGTCGAATCCGCCATCTTCTGGATCTCAAAATAAATGCCATATTCGTAATCAGCACCCCTGATAATCTCGGAATCAACACTCATATTGGTTTTTAGACATTTCAACCCCATCGCACCCAAACAATGATAATCGAGAAATCGTTGTTTTTGTAATACACCCGACCCGATACACCATACAAACAATATACCCATGTTGTTTTTAAGACTTTGACACCCATTTCCCCCCTTTAGGGGTTGAATTCTGAAAAAAAACCTGAAACACAAATGTTTGCTCATTTATCGATAGGAGTACCTCCTGTGAAGTTTCGAATAAAATAGTCTAACTAATCTTATTTTCCCATGTAAACTTTGGACCCTTACCCCTAAACCTCATAAGAAACCTATGTGCCAAATTTGGAATTTGTAGACCCAGTGGTTTGGGCTGTGCGTCAATATGTCAGTCAGTCAGTTTCTTTTTTATATATTTAGAGAATTTAAGCATTTCAAGTATCTAGACAAATACAAGAAAATATTTATATGGAGCGACATGATATTACACGTATTGATTTTGACATAAATTAGGACTTATTCATATTATTTTATTTTGACACAACTTGTCTTATCATTTTTATTTTGCTTTCTGAATAATTGTAATAACAAGATGCTGCTTGACATTGTTATACGATTATTGTCGTATCGTCGATTGTTGTCATATTTTAATAGTTTTGGTAAAAACTAAGTTTAGAATGTATTTCTGAAAAAGTATCCTCAAATAAAAACTGGAGTCTTTCTCAACGATCGAACTATCAAAATGCAAAACTCAATCTTTCCAAGCATCCTCATTATGGTGAAAAAGTTACCTGACTTTTTGGTAGAAGGCACTAAAAATCGATCGCGTCTCAAAGCGGAGATGTAACAAGACAAACAATACCGCGAAAACAGTGAGCGTGACAAACCGCTATTCACGCAATCAGTAACTGACACACGGGTAATCACACGTGTGAAACTATGTACCGAGTAATTATGCAGGGCTTGATTAGGTACCTAATCTGAAAACACTACTAATATATCTATATTAACACATACATTTAAGATGGATTAGGTGAACGTAATCCGTATTACATCGTACCCAGATAAGTAATGTGTGTGGTGTTTTACCACCGCATTCACAGACTACTGTAAAGGTTAGTTTGGAAAGGATTTTAAAAGGGTCAATTAAACACGACTCATTCCGATTGTTGTCGTTTTGGTGTATTTAATTGTATAATGATCGATCGCCTACGTTGACAAACATTTGTAAGTACGGCTTAAATTAAATTGTAGTTCAGTAGTGTCTTTTAGTAAGCACCCCAGGGGAGACGTTTACCTGACGCGGGATCAACGATATATCCCAACAAAACTCCGAACTCAAGTACGAGTAAATATGAGTGTTGGCCGAAATTTAATGTTCTATTTGTTATGGGTCATAAATCATGATTCTGTGACATAAAAAGTGAAATAAAACCGGCTGCCGGACATTATGAGGGTAACAATTGTACATATATTTTTTTGCATTTTAATGTCTTTATGTGACTTTGTTTATTATCATATCGTGTGATAAAATTGAAATATTCTCGTTACGAAGTAATATAGTCGTAAAATACATATAATGTACTCAGTATATACATACTATAATCCTCTGCTAATTGGTATCTGGTTTTACACACGCTCTATTTATGTATGTCGAATATGAAATGAGAGAGAATGGTGTTTGCACTACAAAGAGTGTAACAATGTACTTACTTATATTGAATGAATTAGGTTATTAATGGATTAAGGGCGGGGTGTGGCGTAGATGACGTGACGTCAGCCACGTCAGGCAGCTATTGCGCCATCACTGCCAAAAAAGTAAGTCAGTTTCTTGAAAAAACAAAGTCGCTTAGAATGAAAACGTATGCCAAATATTTTATACTAAAACATATTGAAATTATTGTTGGTTGGTAAATATTTGAGGTTGGTTTGTTCTATGTTATTTGAGTGAGGGAATCGGCTTATTGGATTATGTTTCAGCTTCTTATGGTATTGTAAGCTAATTTGATTCTTAACTTGCGTTTAAGATCAAGGACTGACTTTTACCTCCATTTGATATTGTTAAAAAAACATCAAAAGGGATTTTATTTCCTGCAAAAAAGTTTTGATTGTTTCTTAGATCTCTCGAGATGCTGTTAAAAGTGCTTTTAAATATGAAGATTGTTTTGATGCACAAGAAATTCTGCATCACAGTTATCCGGATGTACTGAATTAAGTTCAAGTAGAAGTTCTTCAAAGCTACTGGGCACGTGTGTTCTTATTTCCTGCCATTCTCTTCAGGAAGCAATTTTCTTTATTTCTTAGCTGCCTGAGTTTATTTTCAAGTATTTTTTTCTATTACCTCAAATAAAATTGCTTTGTTTGACGGCGAAAATTCATAATATTATACAAAATGGACCTACAATGAGTTTTAACAAAAGTTATCACTAAGTTTTTAGTAGGACCGCACCGAGTTTTTTTATTACGTTTTTTGCTGAGGATTTTAGAAAACCTTAACCCGTTAAAATAATTTAGGAACAAGAGTATGATAATAGCTAAAATATTTTCACAGCTTGGCCTTTAGTTTCACTAGTCCGAAATTCCGAATAAACGGATGTCTGAAAAACACCAACTTTGTTATTAAGCGAGGCCGCACTGAATCAAAACAAAACAAATTTTGTAGCCCATATAATTATAAGCATATTATTCTCGTATCCTGGCAAGATGCCGCAATGTTCCTTACGCACAAACCTGTACAAGGCTTTCTTGAAGTCCTCAAGAGCGCTACAATATCTTTGGTTTGAAGCCAAATCCTCGTTCCTTTCCTTCGACACAAATTATAAAACAAATCAGGTGTTCTTATTATGTAAGAAAACCATTTCATATTCGCAACAAAATCCTTTATGTGTTTATTTGATTATTTCTTTTATATCATTCAATTTGTATAGAAAGTGTGTTAAGTAAAATAAAAATAAGAACGCATTGTTTACTGTAGATTCCTTCGAACTATTTTTCTAAAACGTTATCTTTGTTATTCAGGAACGTCTCTCATATTTCCATGAATGTTTTTAGCACGTATTTTATTCATGCCGAGCCAAAGGATTGCTGACTTTTTAATCTCCTTTAAAAGAGGTTTTAATTTTCAAAGTTTATTGTTATTTTTAAAGCATTTTTAATAGTCCGTGGCAGATTAAAAAGGTCAGGATCTACAGACAGTCTGATCCCACCAAAACATTTTCATGTAAATGTTGCCAATGCGAGACTCGCACTGTCAAAAAGTTATCAGATCTCATGTAGAGCCAAGCTTTTAACTCTACACGCCCTAACTCGACAAGGTCTATCTTCACAAACTCTACACCTTAGTCAAAATATGTGGCTTGGCCTTCATTACATTCACATGGGCGTATAGTGAAAAATTTATTCACTTTTCTGTTTTACAATTTCTTATACAAGTTCTCAGTAATGAAAAGGCCAAGCCACATTTTGACTATAAGGTGTAGAGTTTGCTAGTTGTTTGTGAGCCAGTTTGAGTCATTGACCGGTCCCGTTTATTGTTTATTATTTTTTAATATTTCCAATAAATTTGAAGCAATGTCATAATAAAGTCACGCCTGTAATCCTCGAAGAGTTAGGCAGAGGTGTGCCTAATAGTATACTCACATTTCGCTAAATGTGTTTAAGTCTCATGTAATAGGGAGCGAGCTTATTGCTATCAACAGGACATAAATTCAGACTCTGTGGCTGCTACTGAGAAATTCCTGGTGGAAAAACCGAATCGAACTTTGAGAACCTTCTGCTCAGCAATGGGAATGCAATGTACCGAAGAATAAACCTGTTTTTTTTTTAATTCCAGATAAACGAAGTTATTGTCGCTCAATAACTGTTTTGTGTAAAATTCACAAATCACTCGGTGAAATGTCCCGTCCACATAGAAAGGAGACGCCTCGCGGCCGTTGCTGAAGCCGGCATTGATAACACCTTTAAAACCAACCAAGTGTGTCAGCAAGCTTTACCGTTTAATCATAAAAACTGCCTGTGACAGTCAAAGTCAAATTCAGGCACGTATATTATTATATGGCGTCTCTTCCTCCTCTTGGTCCTTGTGTTGCCATCTGGTATGCCAGATGGCAACACAATACGAAATAAATAAACAAAACCATTGATGCCAAAAGGTTTTGTTTATTTATTTTGTTCAACTTTAAGGTGTTTCTGTTTTTTATCTTGCCAATAAACAATTTTGTTTTTTACTTTTTATTTCCTCAATAGGCGCTGTATAGGTTTGGATGGAGAAAGGAGAGGCCTTCGCACAGCAGTGGGACACAATGAAAGCTATAAAAAAAGGCGCTGTTAGATTCACTGATCTGTGGTTTCATCGTTGCAGTTCACATCAAAAATGTGTAAAATCCATTTCTAACTGCATTTTGATAAGCTGCGGTTGGAGTGTGGGCTGGTTGATATGTCAACGTCGTATCCATGAACCGCATGTCGTTTGTTTTGAGCACGTATTGTTTTACTTTGTGAATGGACTAGGCACCGCTAGTGGTCACATTGTTGAACTTTTCTTATTGTCATGCTTTTGTTGTTGTAAACGCCATTTTTTTACTGAATACTTACAATGTTTAACCGATTCGTTCGATTTAGTTCCATTTGTGAGGATGTATGGATGTTTGTTCCTCTTTCACGAAAACACGGTTGAACAGATTTGGGTGTTTGGCACACAGATACTTTAAGACCTGGATTAATATAAAGGATACTTTTTTATCCCGATAGTACGATCCAGTGGGATAATTAATGACCTCGGCGCGGGTGAAGCCGCGGGCATAAGCTAGTGCAATAATAAAACAACATACATATGCTAGGTGAAGTGAAGTATGTTTATGAATGAAAACTATTTACCATGTAGTGAGCATAAATCTTCTGTTATATTACTTACACGTGGGAAATAATTACTTAAGTTCCTAACCAGCACATACAAGGTAATTTCGGCTTATTGTATTAAGCCGAGAAAACCCAATAATTTAATCGTAATTCAGCTATAAACTTAATAATCGGCTCAATCTGAAACACAAACACATACGACTACTAATTTTTAGTAACCCTTTGTACAGACATCGTCGATATAATTAGATTAGTCTTATCATTTCACGCTATAGGTCATGCCTTCCATATCAAGAGGAAAATTACCTGCCAATATTGTTCTATTGAAACGCTATCTGTCAGCTCATCGTTTATTATTATTTATTTAAATATCTAAAAAACTTAATCTATTACAGTTTGGTTTTAGCCACACATCGAAAACCTCTCAGGGCTTATCTGTGTGCTGGCGACCCGTACGTTTAAATTTTACAAAATGTTACAACTACAATGATAGGTACAACAAAACTTAGGTACTTTTAAATGATGGTGATAAAAATTTAAAGGTACATACATACTTTAGGAGAAGTTTTGTATAAGGAAACGTTTTGATTTATATTTATAACTTTTCGAACTCGTTTTGTATAGCGTTTGCAAGTCCTCTGGAAGTTTATTAAGAAAAAAAGGTATTAAATATTCTGCAACCCTCATCCCGTATACATTATTGAACGTCGGTAGGATGTATTTATTTTTATGTGGTATCGTTCTCAGAAAGTCAGGTCTTGTTCTTTCGGTTAACAGCTCAGGTCTATTGACTTCCGTAAGAGTAAAAAATTCAACTTTATTGAACACATTCATAACTTGACAATATTTAAAGAGGTCGCCGTCATTGTTTTTGTGTTTCTTTCTTATATGTTTTGGCGTAATTACTTTTAGTATTCTTAGTTGTAACTTGTAAATATCCGTCAAGTATGTATGATAGGTTCTCCCGTAACTGCTGAGTCCGTAATTGAAAACAGAGTCTGCTAGGGCCAAATATAACATTCTAAGCGTTTTGTAAGGCAGTTTATATTTAAGTATTCTGAGCTTACCTAGAATAGACCTAAGTTTGTTGCATACGTAGTCTTTATGCGGTCCCCAACAGAATCGGCTATCGACCATTAGACCGATATACATGTGTTTGTCGACTACTTTTACTAACGGACATTTGCAAGTCTGTGGCGAGTTATGCAGGCAAGTGTGTTCGTGTGCTATAATTGTAGTTATAGTGGAGCATTTGTTATGTGATGAATGTACGTGAACAATTTTTGTTTTTGTTGAATTTATTACTAATCCTACGTCATGAGCCCATTTACACACTTGGTCGAAGTTACGTTGAAGGGATTCTTCAGCGTCGTGAATGTTCTTATAAGCGACTAGCATACACGTGTCGTCTGCGAATCGGTATACAGAACCTGAATTTACAACGTTATTCATATCATTAACATAAAGTAAGTATTCTGTCGGACCTATAATTGAACCCTGGGCCGTTCCTTGCGTAGATGGAAGCTTTGTACTATACTCATTTTGTATTTTAACCGTGTTGTATCTATTGGTGTGATAGTTAAAAAAAGATATTTCTGAAAAAAGTGTGCGGTGTGATTATGACACTGTTAAACACTGTGTATATTGTTAATACCTAATAGTAAATGACAAACAACTACATGGACAAAAAGTAATAATTACTATATAGTTCTTGAAATGGTTTTTATTTGCCGTCATTTTTTCACTTTTAAACTGAGGAATCATCTATCACAAGTCATTCTCACTAGCTTCGAGCAATATTACGTACTTCAATACATAACGATCGTATTGCATCAGGATACCTATCCTGTGATGCCTTAAGTCCGTAGTGTTATGCAAATGTCAGAAGTACAGCCTCATATACATACATCTCTTACATTTACGTCCCACGCAGGTAATGATACATGCGCTACTGCTGCGCTGATCGCCTGTTACAGTCTCCGGCCAATTAAACGGAGCCCCATCCAATTGCCTTGCCTTTAACCACACTTCTGAATGAATGTTTTATTTTGCTACGAAAATATCTCACTTTAATAGGACCTAAAGAATAATGGAAATGTTTTGCCTCTCATTTAAACCAAACTTCCGCAATTTTTTCCAAAGAAGACTTTCTGAAACTTAAGTCGTTACAGTACAGCGACGAAAGACTGGCTTGTAACTGCTTCAGAGTATAAAAATACCTGTTAGATATAACGTTTTTTAAGTTCAGAGCTCTTTAGCAACTTTGCTCATTTAAAATAAGCGACAGAAAAATGTTTGAATTATGAGCGCTTCACAGGCTAAACGTAACCGTTAATTGTTGGAAAGATGAGCATAATCTCATATTAATCAGAAAGTCTTTGTCTTGCTTCATAAATAGTAGACAGATCAAAGATAGGTTAACGTACCTAATCGGTGGTAGCCATACTAAGTATTTTAACTATCGTAGAATAGAGCGAATTGATTGGTGATGTTGAGATTTTGTGTGAGGTATCACAAATTTGTTGTTCCTGCAACGAGGCTCAAAAAAATTGGGGGTACGTTTAGATGCCAATGTATACGTTTTTACAATAAACTTCCGAGCCACATTCAAGCACTAAGTCTAAATAAATCAAATCGTTCATAACACGGAAGTTATGCCTGAAAGCCTACTATCATGTTAATCACTATCTCGAAGATAAAAAGGCTTGGGATTATGCTGCTCCAATTAAATTTGCTCTGTGAATGGCGAAATTTCGGACTTTGCTTGTTTATTGTTGATTCCTTTCTTGTATACACTCTGACATTGAATGATTTGACATGTATTTTATTATTTTTTACTTTATTTTTTTATTATTTTATGTGACATTTACTGATTTGACATGAATACTTATTTCATTAAGTATTTTACTTTTTATTATCATTGTGACATTTAATGATTTTTGTGATTTTTATTTACATTCATTTTGAATAGAACTTGTTATTAATTTTATTTGATTATTGTGAATGTGGGGACCATGTGGGTCACATTTATATTTTTTGTTTATTTTTTCCCACAACTGTCTGGCAGTTTGAGTACTATAAGCGACCTACCCAAATGTCCTTTTTTGGTAATGTTCGTCGTTTCGTTGAGCTCCTTGAGTTATAAGTCGAGCTATACGATAACTGACAAATGCTTGCAATGACTGGACAGGTCCACTCAAATCTGTGTGGTTCTTTCTTCAAAAGACCATCTCAGACACTAATCTGCATAGTCCTCATGTGAATTGAGCAAGATTATGTCTGGACTTCAAAAGAGACTATGACCTCTGAGTTTGTTTCGGCTGTTTCTTCTCAGAGTAGTCAGGTACGAAACACCGGCCCCATCTAGTTTTAAAAAGTGACGTGTAAAAGTGTTTGTAAAAACCTACCTGCAAAATAAACATCATTTATCATTTATCACTTATAGGACAATTATGAAATGCTTGAATAATTATTTCAAGCATATTTATGAAACTTTCACAAAGTGGGACAAAGTTGTTAAATATGTTGTTCTAGACTTAGACTTTTAAAAGTAGCCCAAATTACGAATGTAAGTGAGGCGGCGAGTCCTTGAGTGACCTCTAAGAGACAAGCGTGGGTGGTCGGAGCCTCGTTGTTTATCTAACTACTTAAATGAAATTATCTCCTTTGACCTCACTTAGAAATCACAAAGTTCAAAGGTCTTTCTACTTTTACATCTTACTAACATCCCATTATTCGAGTGGTTTACTTTATGCAATAGGTATTTAACAACGCAAAATATTTCAAACATTCTCAAATAATGACAAAACATCAACCAAAACTAACAACAACAACGATTTTTGGAACAACGACATTGATATTTAATTGAAATCTGCATCGTATTGTACATTCGTTTAGTTTTTATCTTTTATAGCCTTCTGTTTTATTCATGAGAGCGTCGTATTAATTACTGGAAGTTGGTACATTTCTCTGAAAACATACTGCTTTTTGTTACAATTAGTACTTAGGTAGGTACCTATTGAGTAATACCCCTAGGTTTAAGTAGATACACATTTGAATTGCAAAACGTTTGAAGCTTTAAATGACTACAAAAAGCAATTATAATATTTAAAAACTTTTATCTCGGAATATATTAAGAGTGTAAAAAGACCCTTAACGAAGCCGAAAGGCACTTGTTCTTCCCGTCATTGCAATAACTGTTTTGTTCTAGATCATACCTGGGAACCATCTAGTTAGTAGTTACGGAGATATTGGGGGTTAAAGTTAAAACCTTTTCACAAGGTTTAAAAAAAAAAAAATGTTTTTACTTTAAACACCTTCACGACCCCCATACTATTGAATCCATCTATCAGCACAATGTTTTCAGTGCGTTACATTGAGTTCTACCGTAAAACGTGATTAAAAAAAGTCGTTTCCCAGCAATAATTTTCGCGTAAAGTTACTTAGTTAGATGCACAGAATGCTTGGTTGACGGCTTCGTGAAGGTTCTGCTTACACCCTGTATGTACTTATATATAAGAGCTATGTTCGAGTTCATGTATACACACTGTAAAAAAAGTACATAAGTAGTAAGTTCCGTATATAAACTAGGTACTTAAATGGAATAATATTTTATATTCAAAACTTAGAGTTGATTTCTTGATCTTACATCAGCAGCGTCAAAATTGTATACATGATTAGGATTGGGATAGGAAGGTTTCACAACAAATCCTTTGATCGCCTGTTGTGTGATCATTATCCGCCCAACCCTGACCGAAACACGTAAAATAGAAGAATGTAAACCCATCATCAAGGGGTAAAAGATAAGTGTTAAAGGATATTTAGGGCAGGTAACCTTTTTATGCCAAAACATAAATGTGTACAAGAATTACGAGTAATAAAGGTTTACGTTTCCTCTTATTCATTCAAGTTATGTGTTCAATTATATAATACGTTGCATAATTAATAGGAATATTTTTGATCTTCCTTAATGAAGGAAGATCAAAAATGTTCCTATTAATTATAATGATAAAGGAACATGAGGCTGAAATAAACATTACTATGAATTACGTATAGACACATATAGAGAGCGGCATTTAATCAAAGCATGTAAGTAACATGCCATAAAATTTACCAATGTGATTACTTAGTAAACTTCCTTGAATATTTATAAAGCAAGTAATTTATTTATTAAAGAAAATACGACACAAACTGTATTAACATCGTTAACAACCGCGAGGGCGGAGCATGGCTTTAATATTTACCAAGCAAAACGCCTCCTCATTACTTGTTAACTAGATTAAATTGTAATTAGGCAAATTGTACCGACTTGTTGAGATATTCTTAGATCTAGGCATATAATTTTCGGTCTAAGGCTGTAAATGTGGCACTTTGAATTTTATTGTAAAATCGGCTTTCTAGAGCTTCATTTCTATGCGACAAGCTCTTTCGGAAGGTTGATGTTACGTTTTTCCTATGGTTCGTTTTTTTTTATGGAGCGACACTCGCTGTTCAACTCGATTAGGTTGCAATACTGCTCAACCGGACTATCCTGTGTGACCTCAAATGAATTTAAGGCCCCCAGCCAGGGCTTAACAGTTCGTTTTGTGGTATTTTTTTACTATTTATAGAAAACGTTCGTTTTTTTTGTTAGGTTATTTCGGTTTGTCTTGCTCAGGCGTGGATATGTCTAACATTATTTCTTAGAAGCACGTCAACACTCTGTAGGGTTGACGTGACCCTCTCTATCTTCCTTGCATGTTACTATGTTGCTCGTAGTCTGTGAGGAACTGTTGAACTGTCTCTAAAACATATACTAATAGACTTGTCTGTGAATACAAACGTATTGATTAGCCACATGATTCTCCATTAACCGTGTACACTGTTCCTAATCTAACCGTAACCGCGGTCGTTTATCTCAGTTTCAGGCGGAGTGCTCAGGTTAACTAAGTAGCGAGGCCTAGGGGCATACACAGCAGTTGTATCTTTGTATCCGTAGAAACAGCAACTATAAGGAAGGAACAACATTTGTGTAACCTGCCTTATATATTATATAGATGGCTCGCGTAAAAAGAAACTACCGATTTTCTACCGTTTAATAAAATCCCCTTATTTCGGGATACCGTCGCGACGTGGGGGGTCACTCTTAATATTTCCTATGAATGTAGTGATTGACTTAACCGTATTGTTGTACATAAAATAACAAAATGTTCTTGAAAAGTGTTTTTCAATTTAGACATGATTTTCTGTAACTTTTCCGACACATAATATACCGAAAAACTGTTAGAACAGCAAACTCATAGAAAATTGTAAGATGCTGATGTGGTTTATGCATGTTTACTTGTTGCCCAGTTTAACTAGGAGGAACGTTAGCGGTTGAAAGCATTCTGTAACGATAATAAAGTAGTGCCGCTGCGGGAGACGGGCTTGAGACAAGGTAGACTGAGCGTCGCCGCGGCGCAAACGATGTTTACCCTACACAAGTACACACCGCACTGGAAATAGAAATATTTTCCATACCAGGACCGCTGCACCAAATTGTAGGTCATGTTTAAACGTTTTTGTTATGTGCTCTTCAATAAAAACGGATGAATGAAGCAGCGTTGTGTAAGAGACATCTTTGACCAAAACGATGGTACAAATCATAGTAAGGCGACCATTTTTGTGTATCATTTAATTATTATTTTCAAGTTTTGCTAACACCTAAAAGGAGATGTTTCAAATCGGGCGAGGTCTACTTAAACTACCAAAATAATCTACCGGGAATAATCCTTGGAATTCGGGAAAAAATACAGATAAACAGCCTAATGCGTACTGTAATTGTACTAATTAAGTTATAATTTTCAATTATTTTAATTGATTTAATTGACTTTCAATATCGCATCTCGCCGATTTGGTTACACTGTGCTTAAAAAAACAAAGACAGTAGGTAAACCATAGATTGTAGATCGTGATCGTGAGAAATAAACATGTTTAACGTCATTAATGTTACAGCTTAGAGCGGGTTCACATGAACCGTATTTTATACGCGCGTTGCCGTAAAAGCAGATTGTTGCGTTAAAGCTGGGGTATCTGCTAAATTGGCAATTCTATTTGTGGTGGTTCAAACTTCGTTTGAAATGCGGTTAGAATAAAGTTCCAATCAGCTTGCGCTACAAAGTGGTTGTTACGTCAGTCACTGCGGGCCGAATAGTGCGAAATGAGTGGTTTTTATTTAATTGTAGCTTAATTAGTCATTATATCAAAATGCCAATTGTACAGTTTGTGAAAAAAAGTGGCAAATAATTGAGTGAAAAAAAATAAACTGAATGCCGTTTATGAGTAGTTACGAAATTTCAAAGAAAAAATGCTTCACCTTGAGGTTTTTTTATATAGTAATAATATAGTTAGAATTATTTCAATTGTACCAATTAAAGTTTAGAGTGTAAAAAGCAATATACATTTTTTTTTGTACATTTATATTCACTCATCAAAGAGGAGTTACATGGAGAAAACCTCACATTAGCAGATACCACCCCCTTAATATCGATTTATATGCGCGTAGGATTACGAATCGATATAAACGTGCGCGTACGCAACGCGTGCATCGGCATGTACCTCCTACGGTGTTTTAATTTGTACGCGCAGGTCACGCGCTTTTCAGGAACGCGCGTTTGCGGCGCTACTGAACATGCGCCTTAGCACGTGCGTGAGTGTTCAATGTGCATTCATCGCGCGTCATCTGCGCCGATAAAATACGCTGGGTGTATAGGCCCTTACCGCCATAACGGGTTTTTGTTGTGTTGCAATTTCAAGTGTACATTCTTGTGTTTTACCACCAAACAAAGCCATCTTAAGGACAGTTGAAAATTATTTACATGAGTTACATCATTTTTGAGTATAGTGTTCAAAATGTTAGTTAATAATTGGCACCTCTGTCCTTTTTTTGCTGTAAGGGATGAATCTCGAAAATCTCTGATTTTATAAACCTTTGATTAAAAAGCAGGTAATTACGAAATAAAATAAAAACGATATTCTATTACTGAAATACAAACACAAGTTTTTTACTCTTCTTTTTTGGGTATTTAACTAATTTCATAGGCATTCGGCTTGTCCCAGTAACAAGAGGTAAGTATAAAACCACTCATATGAATTCAGAGTACATTTCACTTCAATATTTTTCTTAATTTCGTTATGTAAGAGTAAAAAAATACCCGTCTGTATTTCTCTCGGGTGTGTGATTTATTAATGTACCGCTGCTTACTTAGAAATTAAATTTCAGCGTTTTATTTAGATGGCGAAATTATATTTTTGTAAACGGTTTCAACCTTATTCGAAAGCCTGTTCATTGTGATCCATTTACGTCACAAATGTGTCAAAAACCCTTCGTGTTAGAAAGGATTTATTGTTATCACGTTCAAAAACACGTCTGTGTTGTATGCTTTCACTTGTTTATTTTTCCCGCGGCGTCCCTTTATTCAAACCTCCAATGGCATCCGACATTTTATAACCGAAGTCCATGCAATCTTGCTTCCGGAAATTGATACGTAAACCTTTTATGTTGAGAAGTCTTTAATCATATTTTTCCACGAGACATTCAATTATTCGCCTATAGCAAAGAGAAAACACACCCACTTAGTTATTATAATGAAAACCGAAACAAGTAGCGGTATTTCATTAAAGAAGTCGTTTGGTGGTCGGGTTAGTTTACCTCGGAATTTGCCGAGTAATTATAATGTGAAGTAAGCCATTCCATCATCGCATTATAAGAAGGGCGAAGGCATATTTTAATAATTTTGTAACTCGCTAAAGTATAAAATAACGTTTATTTTAAAGGTCCATAACAGTTACGTAACGTTACTTTTACATCTAAAAAAACTAGTTAATAAGACGACACTGATTTTTATTATAGAAAACCGATATTTATATAATAAAGAGAAGAGGACACCTGTATAAACATTTCGAAATCCCTGAAATGCCGCTTTATGTGTATTACATTATTCATAAAATTTGGTTTTCATACAAGTCGACGAGGGCTGGGAGATCAGAGGTGCAAAAATGTTTTCTCATATTCTACATAAATGTTCCTGTTGGTAAGTCGCGGGGCCATATGAAAGTGGAATATAGCCACATTCATTGAATGTAGGTGGTTGCTCGAGTGTTGAGCAAGCATCCAAATTATTAAAGAGCTTTTTTCAACTGGATGCAGTTGGGTGTGTGATTATTCTATGCCATTTGACACATTTACTGTAGCGAATAGTTGATCGCGGATTTTTATACACGGTGTAAACAGACCCTTCACGAAGCCGTCAACCATGCATTCTGTACATCAATTTAAGTAACTTTACGCAAAAATTATCGTTGAGAAACGACTTTTTTTTTGGGGGTTAGAAATCACGTTTTACGGTAAAACTCAATGTCACGCACTTAAAACATTGTGCTAATAATTAATGGATTGAATAGTACGGTGGTAGTGGAGGTTTTTAAAGTAAAACTCTTACATTAAAACATGTATTAAAAAAAATATAGTTCAAACGTTGAAACTTTGACCCCTAATATCTATCTCCGTAACTAGAAGGTTCCCAGGTATGGTGTAGAACAAAAAAAATATCGCAATGACGGGGAGAACGCGGCTTCGTTAAGGGTCTTTTTACACCCTTTATGTTGTGCTGCTTTAACAATAAGCTTGGGAAATATGCATTAGATGGCCAACTGGAATAAATGAAAGACATAAAATTCATAGCTAAATCAAGTGAATCCATAATTCTAATCCTAACGGCATTAACAATAGAAACGGAATCAAAAGTTCTATCAGCACAGCGATTCCTATCAGTCGAGAGCTTGTTCAAGCTTTTCAAAGGCGTCTTCTTTTAATGTCAAAGATTTTATCTCGGCGGCGGCTGCAGCTTATTCCCGGTGATTATATCAGTTTATTATATAAAAGAGCAACACTTTATTTATGAAACGCGGTACTAAAGCTGCGTCGTATAGCTGATGGAATTTATATTATGTAGATACGTGAAAAAGCTCACAGTTTCATTTAACGGAAACTGTATTTAAAATCTGTTCGCCGGCGGAGAGGATTATATTATTAACAAAATTGAGTGAGCGCGGCAAACAAGGTTTCCGATTAGCTGCTGTCGAAAACAGCTAGCGAACAATTTCGACTGAAATAAATGGCAAAAATGTTCTTTAATAAGCAATTTGAAACGTTATTTCGTTGTTAATAAGACACGGAAGAAGTTTGATGTCCCGTTCCCTGAAATGTGGACAGAGGATAACGGGTGTACGTAGCATAGTATCGGGTTTGGGGCTTACGTGACAGAGAGCAATCCTGTCAACATTCACCGAGCACAAATCTGAGGCAGCATAGATTACTGAACAGTTACCTACTGTGTAAACTGAGAAATCTCTACAAGGCCTTGTGAGATTTATGCGAACTCTATTATGTACAATTGTACACTATTCGCTATCGGTAGGCGCGCTTTACTTTCAATACCTTCAGTCAAACCTAGATGTTGAGTTTTATGTTTCTGTCCTTTATAGAGGTTATTGTAAGATAGTACTTATTCTCAAACAATGTAAAGAAACTAGAGGCTGCGGCAATTTTGTTGGGACGACAATAGTCGGCCACATGGGATTCCCTCAGTATGATATTCGTATTGTCGGGATCTGGCATCCGATCGGTCGGTCGAAGGTCGTGTTTACTTTCATACAAATTGTATGCACACAATAAAGCCCTTATAATATTCTTCTTTATTGAAACTTGAATATAAAAGGTTTTGTTAAGTAAAATGATATGTGTACTTTAGATATCTTTTTGAGTTTGTTTGAGCACTGTGCCTTCGCTTTGTTAAGATCTTCTAAGAAGTAAATATATACAAGTGAGTTATTGAGACTGCGTCAATAACATGATGAATACAGTAGTTAACTAATTTTCTTTTACAATGATGATAAGATCTGCTAATGCACAATAGGAAAAGTTATTTGGCAATAATGCTGAAAAATAGCGTAAACTGTTTCATCGTAGCGTGGGACTGGTTAGTTAGATATTTACAGGCTATGTAAACAAAGTCGACTAAAGCATTAAAATAATATGGATTAGCAGCCTGAAAACAAATAATCAATTTCAAATCTGAAATTAATTTGAATACAGAATTCGCTATGGCATAATTAATTATGTAGCTTTCGAAAAAAGTTTTCCACTGTTCAGCCGAAACTCAACGAAATTATGATTGGATAGGAAAAAAGTTCTTTGGAGCAAATTTTTCTAAATTTAGCTGTACCTACATTTATTTTTTAGCAGCATAGACTATCTTTGTAAGTTTTTTATTTATATGTAGTTAAAATATAACAATTGTATAGTTGTAACATTTATATGTTTGGAACAGCTAACTGCGAGCAGCGAAGTTAAAATGCAGTAATTTCTTGTCAGTTTTATCCGGCGAGCTACCGTTAACGCCGCGCGCCGTTACGGTTGCTAACAAGTGGTCGCGTGCAGCCGAGGACTCGTGGACTCGTGGCTTAACCATGCACTCACTTGTTCCTTTTTACTTTTAAATGTTAACCATAATTGCATTTTAAAGGCCATTTATTCAAAGGCTTGTTAATCTGGATAGAGAGGATTGTTTTTATTAAATTGTTTGAATGAGAAAGGTCAGCAGCTGATACTATTTATATGTCCTGCTTTGCAGTTGGGAAGGATAACATTGATCTTAGAGTATATTTAGTTAGGGAAACGACCCTTACATAATACGAGAGCCCGATGTTCTGCTTGTTGTTGTTTCAGCCGTTTATAATTGGTAAAGTTCAATTCTTATTTGTTTCTGGTTTAAATGATTAGATTCTTATGTGCATTGCTATAACCTGTGAAAATCTTCTCCTCGTAAAATTTTCTACAACGTCGGTGGATTGGCTGAACGTTCATAGTATGCTGCGGTCTACAGAATGGATTAGCTGTGTCCCGACGGTGTTGTAAGCGAATACTACCGGATTATATTACGTTATATGGACGGGCAGCAACACCCACCTGCAGCCTGCACATTGATAACATAGTACTGCGTCAGCTGGAGGTTGAATTTCAAATTCAAATCAGGAATTCTGGAGTAGCGTTCTTGATAATGGAAGCTCGAACATTTCTACATGGTTGAATTTAAAAGTACATCTCAGCTGAATTGTATGGCTAGTTCTATGTATTTATCTAGGCACATTTCGGAGGTATCTACTCATCAATTTATTTATGTGTAAATCGCTTTTAGTATCTGTCTGTGTGATGCAACGGATTTTAATGCGGTTTCCATCATCATTTCTATGTTTCATTGGAAAAGATTCATGTGTATAGATAATAAATTAATTTTAAATGGGTATACATATCATAGAATATATAAACCAAAACGTTATAGCAAAAACGTGTGAACATATAAAAATAATAAACAGCGATTATTAATTTGGTTCTTGGATTGTAACAATCAAATCACTCGAGCAAAATAGCCCCATTGTTTCAGCATTTATAACCAAAATTCCATTTGAAATGGTGGCCGAAATCCGTATAAATAATATATTTAGTGTGAGACATCACATGGTTAGCTACTCCTAAGTAAACATCCAGATTGTCTCGGACATCGAGTGGCGGCACAAAGCTCGGGCCGGTCCCAATGTCACTCGAGATGTAGGCATGTAGCTCCAGAATATACACACAATTCTTAATACTGACCAGATTCAGTCCCAACCTGACTTCATGTTTTCTTTTGTAGAATAATAGGTTGGTAATTCTAGATATATCTCTCCAATATTTTGTTCAGTGTTTATAGTTGTTCCAGAAAAGGCTTTTTGGATGGATTTATTTGATTATCGCATTTGATTCAATTATTTCTTTTGCTGTATAACTCACATTACCTACTTATAATATTACTTATTACTAACTTACTAATAAGTTATAAGAAGATATTGCTTACCTTCTCTTTGCATTTAGTTTACATAAATACAAAGTCGATTCTACTCTCGGAGTCCCAGTTGGGATCAGCAATCTGTCTTCCCTAAGCAATCTATGGAATAGTGATTTGCATTATAACTACCCAACTCTCCGTGCTAGGCCTGTAATAACAATTCACGGCAGTGCCATTTTCTGTTTAACATTTTAATAGACCTTACTTATAGCATCGAGCTCGTTTGTGATAATTTCTAAAACAATCAATTTTATGTCAGTCCCCTGAATATTTTGGACCCTTTTATCCTATTTAGCTAAAGTTCAAAAGAACGTAATTACATATCTCTAGGGGTTATAATAGGGTTTGATTATGGAATTGCCGTATTAGCGGAGTACCTACATTGAATTAAAATAAAATTTGCACGAAGGTAGCTTTAAACGTATACCTTTTTACATCACATTTCTGGATCCTTTGATTGTCTGATTATTAGCTTTCCGTTGTTTTTAAAGTAGACCAGCTTCTTTGATTAATATTGTATAAATAAATAAATAATACCAGCCTGTTACTGTCCCACTGCTGGGCAAAGGCCTCATCTGTAAAGATTATTTTTTCCTCCAATACTTACCTCGATAATTATAATCTACATAAAAATAATCTACATCATCATCCTGTAAAAAATAATCCACATCTACAGCAGTTTAAAGAGGGAGAACAAATTTCTCAAAACGTAAAAAAACGAGAAAAATTAAATTACTTAATTATATCGTGGGACTATGAATGTTGATAATTTGGATGCGATCTGAGGTTCCGCACATTTTCTACTGCGGTGGCAAAGCCAAAATTCAACCTACACGAGTGATGCCGCCAAGTCTCTCTCTCTGTAGTGATCTGCTACAGAACGAGTACCTCCAAGTATACGCCTCACTCCCTTTTTGAGAGCTATCTCAAAGATAGACAGCAAATGGTAAATGGCAGATTAGTAACTTGTGTAGTGTTGATGGGGATGTCTATTACGGAGTTCCACAGGGGAGTGTTTTGGGTCCGACAATGTTTTTAATTTATATTAACAGCCTTCGCAATATGCAAATCATTGGAGGGAAAATCTTCTCTTACGCAGACGACATTGCTGTTGTTTTTTCGGAAAACTCATGGATCCTTGTGAAAACTGTCGCTGAACAGGGTCTGATTAAGATAGCTGCTTAGAGCAAAACTTTTAATCCTTAATACCAACAAAACTAATTTTATTTGTTTTTCCCCAAGCAAAAGATCACAACCTGGAACTGACTTTGGATTACTATTCATGTTTGTCCAAATTATTCCATCTATAACTATACAAGTAACTGTGGCTGCCAGAAGAACTGCTTAATGTTCTAAATGTGACCTTAACCCTGCACAAATGTCTTTCTTTTGACACAGATACTCAGAGTAAAAGGCGCAGAGATATTGTGGCCTACTCTCCACGGGTTCGATCAGCATTTGCTATACGTCAATATGTAACACAATCGACTGAATCCTAAGTGTGAAATATATAAAAATATTTTGGTTTAGATTTCTAACATATGAAGAAACAGAAAACATTCTGATCAGGGTAGGCTAACATGCTGGATAATTATACATAGACATACGCACGCACAAACACACACACACACACACACACAAAAACACACACACACGCACACAAATACACACGCCCGCACAAAACACAAAGAGAGCTGCTTAGGTGATTAATTAATGAACTATCATTTATTTTATTTTATTTCTTTTCCAACCGACTTCCAAAAAGAGAAGATTCTCAATTCAACTTTTATTTTTTTTTGTGTTTGCTGCCTCAGAACTTTCGACTGGGTGAACCGATTTTGATTACTCTTATTTTATTTAAAAGATGGTGCTTTCCGTGTGGTTCTAATTTTGTGAACATCTGATGCTGATCTTCAGAGATATATAATGGAACTCTTCAAAAATAGACGGCAAATCTGCTGTGATTGCTGCAATCGCTTGGATGTTTATTGCTTATAAAACATCATGACGTAAGATCACGCCCGTATGCTCTGAGGGGGTACGCTGATATGTACAATACACCCAGATTTCGACAGTTAGGTATGTTAAGTTGGCGCGTTCGTGTTCCGCGTTAGCCTCAAAGAGATGATGTCAGCAAAAGGAAGGGGTCCGCAAGGTCCGATGCCTGCCTGGGGCTGCGGGAATGTTCGAAAGAGATACCGTGGCCTCGGAATACAAAGGGCGAAGAAGGAACATGGATGGGTTTTAGTCAGTAAAAGTCTGACACTCCCTCCTGCTCCGCCCAAAGTGGGAGAAGTCATTTGATGATTTCCCGTCCGAAAAAAAAAAAAAAAAAGGTGTCAATCGATTCGCTATTATGGCTACATTTTAACCGACTTCATTCAGTGGTCGGGTTTTAGTTTTAGAAATACTTGTTTATATTTCTAAATGTTTTGTTATATTTATTTTTATAGGAATATTCAAAAATGTAAAAAGTAAGTAAGAAATAAACGAATAATAATGATAACAAAATAGTAGATACATTTCTTTAGTTTGCACCTGGACAGTAATAATGATAACAAAATAGTAGATACATTTCTTTAGCTTGCACCTGGACAATAAACTGTCTACCTTTGCCCTCCCGTTGTGATCCCTAGCCTCATTTATTATAACACCCACGAGTAGCGTCAACATACTAAAGATATTCTCAACGGGGCTTGGTATAAATACACCGAATTCTTCACTTCCCACCCAAAAAAAAAAACTCAGTACGTGATTTTCCCGCTCAGCCTAAAATTATACCAGTTTATGGATATCTTAAAATGTAATAAATTCGTCTTTTCATGTTGATACTGATTGCGAGCTATGATCCTTGAAAGTCATTTGCAATGATTCCGCCTTTCTCTTTTGTACAAATAAATTAAGCGAAATTACAAATGGCAGGGAATATTTCATTTCGATAAGACGAAATAAAATGCGCAAATTAAGCGTGGGATAAAACAGTAAGATTTCCATTTCTTTCGTTTATTATATTTCTTCTGAAGTTGACTTTGTTTTCTCTGTACACAACTTTAAGTGTTGAGGAATAATTAACTTTTTGTTTTTGTTTTTTAACTTTTATGAATCAATAAACACTGTTGACAAATATTTTACACAACGTAAACATACTCGTACCACACAAACCATCGTTGGTTTAACAGTGGTATGTATTAAAATCGGTTTCGTTTTTGTTTTTCTCTAGAGGATTAGGTTGAATTTTTAAAATATTTTCTAGTAAAGTTATGCTAATCTACACGAACGACCGCATTCAATAAATATAATGTTTAGATACTTTTTTTCAGATTGGTATACAATTATATTAAAACCTTCGTCGGGCGAAGTTCATTCTTTTTTATAGGCTCCATTAATTTGCTAAAATTTGATTAAAATCTTAAACGGCTTCATTAAAGATCCGCCTATTGTATTAACCTTTTAATTGCGATTTCACTCCAGAAAGCTCAATAAGATCTTATCACTGACATGTCACATCGGTTTTATGTGTATCGTCAAGAAAATTGGGTTCACGAGAAACTACTCGCAGCCGAATCCTATTATCTGCAAAACCTTTCACCTGAATACAATGCGTGAAGTCAATTTCAAATAAACTTACACATATACCCGATGGTAAACGATGTAGACACATTATCTTGACTCTGTATCTGCCCTATAAGGTTTTCGTGATATAAACATGTTGCTTGGATGCATTTATTTATTATATCTTTTTCTTAAAGCTGGTAAGCTTTTTAATTCTAATAAATATCTTGAAGAACAAAACCCACCGTGACTTGGACTTTTATCTATTTTAATTTTTAACACCGTTTAACCGACTGCAACTGGGAGCAGTTTTAAGTCACGGAAAGAGCACTATCACGTCATTAATGTCCGATGAAATTAGTAGTGACGGCCAATTAGAGATACTTTGTCAAAGCTCACGGAGTGCCGTGCCGTGCGCTGTTAGCTGGCTACGGTTTCCGGGTCGAGATGGACACCTAAAACGTGACTCGGTGCTGCCACTCCCCTCGACGTTACCATGATTGCTCACGCCTATTGTCTCCGCCTGTCAATAAACGCTATCATGTCTCCGCCACCCGACGAGCTTTGTTATTGTTGTAACGACCAAAATACGACAGCCGAGACGCAATAAGGAGTTTAATTTGCAAGTCTGTGACACATTTGATCCCATTGACATTTGTGAACTTTGATGTATCAGTTAGTTTAGCAAGGACAGTGAACTGTCTGTCTCTGTGTAGCGTGAGGTGGCGGCAACGGTTTAGCATTTTTACGAAGGCCTTGCGTTAGTGTGCATGTGTTGTAATAATGCCACTTAGTCAGTAGTGGGCGTAGGGTATGCATGTGTGCGTGTGTGAATGGGCGAGGGTAGCAGGTAGCAAGGTGCAGGGGGGCGTGCGGGCGGAGCGGGGAGCGGTATCGACGCGCGCGCCGCGCCTGCGCCGCACCACTCACCTGTTGCCGTGAGGCCATGGAAAGATACTCTTTCAGATTAATATGGACACCTGATACCGAAATAAAAGCAAAGTTTCAAGTCCAAGGAAAGCACCGTATCTTAGGCCTGAAATTGGACAAAAGTGACTTTGTGTGTAAAAGTTAGTAAAAGATAAATCCATGCGTGACTAACCATAACACTTGTGACAACTATATCAATTTTTTATTCATTATTTTTTTAACATAACAATGGATTAGGAAATTAACAAAATTGTACTAGTAATGATAACTCACGCTAATTTGTTGCATGATGGAATTTTTATAAAACTAACATGGTAGTATCTGGAAGGGTATGGGGGAGGCCTTTGCCCAGCAGTGGGACATTCAAATCTAAAAAGGCAAAAAAAAAAAATACGTGGTACCGACAAATTCGCAGAAACTATTTATTTAAATACAATAGAAACCATTTAAACTGTAGAATGCATTTAACATGGAAAAAAGACCATAATTATATGTCTCAAAGTTTGGCTAAGTTCAAGATCGTCGTTGGTATTTCACCAAAGCATGGTTTTTGTTTGTCTTCAAAAAGCAAGGTAATTTTGATATGCCATAAAATACTAAATCTCATAAATCGTCATCGTTTTGATCAACCGTCTGTTGTCCCCTTTCTTAATGGGTTCACAGGAAACCTCTGTATCTAAATACGTTTGTATTTAATTTACAAGTAGGTAAATATATCTGTTTATATTTGTGGTTTGTCGGGACACGCTTGAATACGTCAACATGAGTGAGGGTAAAGTGTTATACAATGTTTAGTGTTATGGAAAGGTCCTGTTAGTTTTTGTACGAATGAATATAGATAGCCTTCATAATGGACGTCGTGCCTCGTGTTTTATGTTCCACGTAGAGTGAACGTTCGTCTTGGCCAAATTGTATAATATGGAATGGTAGGGTTATATGGAACATTCGCCGAGGTAACATCCGTTCTGAGGAAGCGCGCATCACACATAAACATTGACATATCTCGTTACGGCTAAATGGATTGATCGTAAAAATTGCTTGATGGAAATGGCGGTAAAGTTAGTACTTTTAAATGATATAGCTGTTTGCGGCTACGGTCTGGGCGGCGTGGGCGGTTACAGCTTCTCTGAACTGGGGGAAATGAGCGTGGCGCATACCACTATATTCTGAGAAAAAGCTAATTTAATTTCGTTTTAAACACGAGCTATATATTAATACAAAGCCGTGCACTTAGCTACTATAAGTAATTAATTAAACTTATGCCGTATTTTTAACTAGTTTTAATTAGTGGTATATTTACCGAGCTATTGCAGCTGGCTACAATGTTTGGTTTGCTACGAGTACAACGAGGGCTACACAAATGCTACGAAAGTTCTGTGTGGGTGCTACGCAAGAGCTGTACGTGTTAGTGCTACGCAACTCTACTAAATTGCTACGACGGCACTATCAATAATTCTTTATCATGTTGTTCCAAACATTAGCTAAAATATAACACCATTAACTCGATTAGTGAACTGAAGCCCCTTCAGAAATTAGAGTTTCAAAAATATTTTTAAAGTCCTAGTGTCTGCACAAAATTTTAAATGTTAGCAAAGTAGATAATTGACCAACATCCTAAACTAGCATAGTTAGCTGGAATCTAAGAGAAACGCTGAACCAATATACACTGACCTTTCAAAGGTCAGTGTATATTATTATTTAGATATTTTAGGAGACAAGTTGCCAATTGATTGACGTTCGCTCAATAATTTTCTTCAATCGTAGTTCCATAAGCTTAATGACCTGAATGAAATATCAGTTGTCAGTCCCACAAAGAATAGGTTACTCCTTTTCGACCCGAGGATGCCATACGGTTTAACGATTACGTCAAGAGGATGATTAGTGGCTCTTTGCCCCTTGCTAATAAAAATATTGCTTTAACCATTTCGCCAAGCGTAGTGACGATGGCAGATTTTTTAAGAGGCCCTTGTTAAAGCTATCCTGATAAAGGATGAATATAAGATCAGTTATCATAGAAGGTACCCTTTATCATGTTTTTAAAAAACTAATGGCTTCAAAATGATTTTTATTAAACAAGTATTTTTTATTCTTTTAGTCAATTTCCAATTTTATCGTTACAAAATGGTTATACGAAACGCAATCTATTTGGATATTGAATGCCTGTTACCGTTCCCTAAAATAAAAGATTACCCTACAATATCCTGTACAACACAGCATGTTGTTCGCTGCTCAGTAAACGACATTCACTTATCACGAGGTTGATGGAAAAACGTGGAGAATATAGTCGACGTTTATTTTATGTACGTTTATGGACTGCCGAAGATATTTCTCAAAGTATATTCCATTATCCTGATCGTGAAGGGAAGCGCTACGTATACTAAACAAGCTAAACAAGGCCACTTCATGGAGGGGGGCATGCATAAACAACAAACAAGTTACCTACAAGGTGACACCCACTCGTCTAACTATTTACATGTAATATTTGGAGCTCTTAGACTAAACCCACAGAGGAAAACAATGTCGTTCTCATTCTGTACATGATTTTCACTTTATCTGTACTTTGATACAGGATAAAGCCAAGTCAATGTGTGATAAGTGGAGTTTCTTTCACAGTTTATTTGGTTTATTATCTAACAAAGCGTATTTGCAAAAAAAAATGGAATGACGTACGTTTTAATTAAAGGATTTTCGGATCCGAAAATAGGATGTAAAAGTTATATAAGCAACACAATTTCGCCATCAAAGAAATGTCCCCCTCGCTTAAATGTTGCAATCTGTTGTAAATGCGAACAAGGGAAAATATAACAAACAACGTGACGCATGGAGTTTATTCCAGGCTGGTTGTTTAAAAATAGATTAAAGCAAGATTAATGCGAAAGGGATGTTTGTTACTTGTTGATCGGATTTGGATGAATTTTGATATTGCGGTAGAAAGTATCTTAATTTAGTACAGAGGGTATCCCGGAAATTAAAGAACTTTGCACACAAAGCGCGGCCACCGTTGTGCATAGTTTGTTAGCAATAGGACGCATATTTTACAAACTTCGCTGTCGATGCCACCGAAAAAGTTTTTATTAAAGTAATTGAATTCCGGGAAAGTAAATAAGGATGCTAAAAATACATTTGGAAATACTAAGAAAAATGGCGGACTCGTACAAGTCGGTTAGGAAAACAAGTGGCTTGAATAGCGGCGAGCTCGATAACCCACCGATATTTTAAATAAGCAGGAAAGTAAAACTTCACGTAGCAGTGACTTGGTAAAAAACGAATGGAAGACTGAAAAAATAACTGTACAAGATGTCCAGACGTAACGATTCCACGTATCGTTATCGTAGTAATTCATTCATGTAGCTGTTTCACCTACTTCAAATCACGTTTTTAAGTGGCATTTTGTATTAGTAGGATTCATTAAACGGCTCTTCATCTTGTTATTGGTTTACACAGAGTAATTCTAAACAGGGCTTTAAGCTTGTCTTTGTCTCCTAATGCAGTCGGCAATAAAGAGAAGAAATTGGCGTGTTCACGATGTCTATTACTCAACCCTGAGTAATGGCAAATGGCCGCTCCGAGGAGGTAAAATCCCTATGCTTCAAATAAATCTAAATTTTAGGTGCAAACGGAGACGTCCTACTTCCCTACCTATAGTTTGTTTTATATTTATAAGTTGTAAGGAATGTTCGTATGGCTATGGGCTAGCTCGCCGTCCTTCCGTCTCATGACGACAGGCCGTGCCGACGGCGCGTTCGTGTTCCACGCGCGCCTCAAAGAGAGTCAGCAATAGGAAGGGGTTCGCAAGGACCGATGCCTGCCGGGGTTGCGGGACTGTTCGAAAGAGATACCGTGACCCCGGAACACAAAGGGCGATGAAGGAACATGGATGGGTTTTAGTCAGTAAAAGTCTGACACTCACACACTGATTTACCAGCCGATAAAAAAAAAAAAAAAAAGTAATGTTCGTATTATATTCTACAAAAAAAATGAGCTAATCTGTCCCGCCCCCTACAGAGTTAACATATGCTTCTTCAAGAGCATGTCTTGTCTCTAATGCATGATAATACGGAAAAAATACCTTAAAAATTTGGTATTTTTAAGGGTTAGGTTAGTTAGGGTAATATGAAGTAAAACTTTAACTAATACTGCCGACAAGCTGTTTTGCAGTTTGGTAGGAGTTTTGTGTTGTTATATTTGTGAAATTTCGTGACGAAATTTGTGAATTTATAAATGTACTAAAAAAAATTGAATAAAAAGCTTATTTAATAGAAAGGATGTGATTTAAGATGAATGTGTGTGAGGATAAACTTCGTGAGTGCATTTGACTAATACTTTACCATTGAGCTAACAAGGTAATAAGATTTAAAAGTATAAGTTTAATAATGCGTGGATCTCTATTATTACTTGGATTTTATCAGTGAAATTTTTGCGTAATTTAGAATCTAAGCAAGTGATCATCAAATTACGCTTTTTGAAATAAAATTGTGTGCAGGGGAAATGGCGAACACGTTTGAACTTTGCGGAGACGTTAAAGCGGTTGTTGTTTGCCTTCATAAATATTTTATTTTTCCTTTATCTTGCTATAAAGCTCTCGGCACGAACCAAGCATGTAGGTAAGTGGGCATTCTAATATTAGACACTCCTGGTCTCAGGAGGTTTGTGTCTGTTAAGAATTACATGCCTTAATAATTTCAATGACAGACTGAAATACTCGGTTGCGAAATTGCCTTGGCATGTGGAGTAATTCATCAACTCGTCCCACATGGGTGAATGTACGGTCGAACAAGCTATTTGGTTTACAGTTTTACACACAAATTACATTGTAAAATGTAAACCAAATAGCTTGTTCAACCGTACATTTTGGTCCTTTGAGTCGGATTGATGTTATTAATAAAATCGTTTTAAAAAATTTCAAGCGGTCAGTGTTTTCTGTATTAACATAGCATTTTATTATTTACGTCAACAAGTGTAAATGTATTAGTTAGCAAGTGCTGTAGTGGTGTCGGAAGTGCCTAATGGACCTGTTGCATATGACCTATGAATACTGTCTTTGCCTGGCTACGCGAGAATGTCCGGTCTCGTTATCTAACCTGAAAAGCTCTTATTTTTTATTTAAAAGAATTTACTGAATTTGATTAATAATGTGTATGTACATACATTGACATATAGATGTAGTAGTAGACAGTCGTTAATGCTGCTGTGAATGGTAGTCAAACCCACAATTTGCATTTAATAAACCTAGATAACGGATCTAAAAGCAATGGAACGCCACAATATAACTTGATTTAATGTTGATGAGCTTATTAAAATATTTGTAGGATTACGATGTTTTTGGTAATTGTGGTTGCACAACGCATAGCCGGCAGATAACAATTATAACAGCTCGACAAGGTAATTAACATCGCCATTCGTACAAAGCTCGAGGACTTACCATGAATAATGTACTCACTGCGGTTTCCGCGAAGTCCACGAATGCAAGTGCTGTGATTCACTTTTGTTTTGACTTTACATATCTACGACAATATCAGTAATTGTTTGTGGCTGATTTTTAACTGTCAAAGAGGAATATCTACACTAACATTAACTGCTGTAAGTACTTCTAAGTAAAATCTAAGATAGTTGGTTTGGTTGGTATCTCATGCTTCGCAGCAAGAATAAACGGAGCGGAGATGAATTGTGTTCAGTTCATATAACGATCGGAAATAGGTATGAGGAGGTACCAAGCAGTTTGCAACGAGTTGAACCGCGGTGGAGTAGATGCGAACGTTCTTTCGTATATTTAGTTGAATGTAGCTGGCTTTAGGTTCCTTCATTCACTGCCTTACCCGAAAAGTGTATCTGTTTGGACTGCCTATTCATCAAGGGTCAGAAATAACCATGTTTATGCCGTGCTCCCTTCTTTTCCCGTTTCCTTTTATGCGGATTGTGAATAGTGGCGAGTGCAGATACTTACATCTGAACTTGTTTAGTCGCGACGAGTTTGTATACTATGGTAATCTTCTTGTTTGCCAGTTTGCATAAGTGTGTAATGAATGTGTGTTCAATGTTCATGTCGAGTATAGTAAATATGTTCTGATTTGCAACATTTCTACGCAACAACCGAATGTATTATTTGCATGTTAATTTACATTTGGTGTTAAGCTCGCATCGAGTACGAGTGCTTTTATCAAGTGGTTTATTTCATGGTATTGTATTTCTGTTACTATTTGAGCACAATCAAATGTGAATTCAGATTTTATTTATCATTCCATTTAATTTAAATTATTGGGGTTAATACCCCAATAATTTAAATTAAATGGAATGATAATGGAATGATTTTGATAGCTCAAATACATGATTAATTTAAATAGAGTATTAATATACTCTATTTAAATTAATCATGTATTTGAGCTATCAAAAACAATACATTCGGCACATTTGAATAAATGCAAAATGTTATTATTAAACAAAGGTATTGAGTGCGTGTGACGTGTGGAGGAAAATCGAACATCATTATAATCATTTACGTTTGACATTTGGTGCGACATTAGTGAGTCGGGAGCTACAGGTGGTGTATGACATGATGAAAGAAACTGTTTAACTTCATTTTTATGTTGATTTTTTTTCGCAATTTCAAAAGGGAAACGAAGGAACTCCTATTGGTTTATTTGTCTTGTAGAGATGTAGACAGAGACATGACTTATTCTTAGCTCTGTGGATTGGAAAAAGGTTATATGTATTTTGTTCAAATGGCATTGAGATTGGAATTGCAGTTTATTTAAGTTTGATGCTGCTGGAAATCTTGGTAAATCATACTATTGCATTTCCATTTTTGTTGTTTGAAATCTGATTTCGAGCGAAAAAAGGGATATTTTGTTAACCGCTAAACCAAACACAAAATCATCCAACTACGACCTAAAATAAATAACGCTGTGTATTTTAATAGGAGGCAATAACTTCAAAATATAAAATATGAATTCTATTATTTTTGCAACGTACGTCAATACCAATTTAAAAACATATTTTTCATCGTTTTATTATACTATTCTCTATATCTATTTAAGGTCTAACGAATGTTGAAATAAAATAAAACGAATGTTTGTGCGTATTGAATTGGCAATTTGACATAGGTATTAGAAAAAAAATCGAATTTTGTGTTGTGGACAGCTCTGGTCAAACAATTTTAAAAGCTAAAGATGTGTGTTTTAAATAGATCGTCAAAATCATGAACCGTCACTTAATAAAATAGCAAGAAGCAATCCAGATTAACAGATCCGTGGGTCTATCTGAAATCTAATACAATTACAATAGCAGTTTCAGTGCGCAATCCGCACGGCGCGCGGCAATTTCATCAAATCTCTTATCTCGTCTGTTGTTAAAGGTTTTAAAGAGCTTCCCACGAGTTTACCAACGACTTTCTTAGAATTGGAAATCGTAGTACCTACGCTAGAATTAGAAATAATGATATCTCTCGGGAATAGAGATAATAGTGCCCTGCGTTACAATTAAAAGCACCGATCGCGATTTCAATACCGAAACGTCCGTGACTGGCGCGGCCATGACGTCACGTCATTTACCACAATCTGCCTTGTTTACATCAATTTTTTTGGCCTTAATAAAATAACTTTACTAATTGTATGTGCTTTACTCAAGCAAAAATTGCAATAACAATATTATAATGAAATCCTTTCAAATAAAAGTGTTTTTTTGACACTCCGGTAGTTAAGACTTTGACGTCAATACAAGAATGATGCGTTCTGAGAGTGCGTTCCGTTTCACCAAAAATATGCTATGTAAAACAATAAATATTGTAAAATAAGTGATGTTTTAGAAACTTAAACAAGTTTACCACAATGTTTTTATGCGCCAATATAAGGCAGTTTTAATAAATAAGAGTTTTGAATTTCTTGCATATTCCCTATTGTATACTTTGTTTATTTTTTGTTGTAAAAATAGTATATTTAAAACTTAATTTGAGGCGAGAATGTTCATGAATAAACCAATGCGCATACTGAAATAACAATATTTCCAATCAGACAAGACTGGTCGTAATAAAAATATGTACTGTGAATTCAAGCAATAACCGCTACGTTATTGCAAGAGACGACTAGTTATTCTCTATTCTCTCTACACGGTCGTAAATACCCCTGTTAAGTCCTGTTGAAATGAAACGCGTATTCATACGTGGTGGAGCGGGAAATACCATATTAACCGGAATAATAAGACCGTCACTAAGTCAGTTGTCACAGAGGCAGCTGTTGGATTCATATTCAAATATCAAACGTATTGCGGTTTTTCAGGTGGACTGTAATGACAAATTTAGATGCGAAAGTTAGTTAAGTTATATATATGAGTGTTTGAGTAATCGAGAAAACAACCCGTAGCCGTAGTAGAAATACACATTATTACTGTGTCTTAAAGTAGTGCTATCTTAAATCTGATATGACGTAGTGATTAAAACTTAAGTTCTATTTCGGATGGAAGCCCTTTTTAATTAATGTATTTTCTGTTTGAGAGCTAATAAAATAATCACTTACAGCTAAGCCTGTTAACCCTGTAGGAAGGTACATTACGTAGATTGTTGTTAACTAGCAAACGCCGGGTACTTAGCTATGCACGAGACTGTAGCCCATATGTCGTCAATGACGGAATGTTACGAGTAACGGGAGCCTTTTGTCATTCTCTGGGCACATTTCCAAATCCCGGTCCTGTACTGGAGCCCTAACAGAAAACGGGTATTGAGCCCGGGCTTGACAGTCGAGTTCGCGATAATTTTATTAATAAACTATCATCCAAGTTTCATATAAATGTGAATATCTATTTCTATTATAGATAAACTTATAATAGAATCACTTGGGGCAAAAGAAGATTAAATGCAGTACCTATCCTTTTTTCCAATCACAAATTCCATGATTAGAATTCTGTTTGTCAGGTTGGTAGTTATGATGGCTACTTTTTTTTTTTTTTTTTTCGTATGGGAAATCATCAAATGGCTTCTCCTGCTCTGGGCGGAGCTGGAGGGACTGTCAGAGCAGGAGGGAGTGTCAGACTTTTACTGACTAAAACCCATCCATGTTCCTTCATCGCCCTTTGTGTTCCGGGGCCACGGTATCTCTTTCGAACAGTCCCGCAACCCCGGCAGGCATCGGTCCTTCCGGCCCCTTTCCTTTTTGTTGACTCTCTTTGAGGCGCGCGTGGAACACGAACGCGCCGTCGACACGACCTGTCGTCGTGAGACGGACGGACGGCGTGCTAGCCCATAGCCCACCGTCCACAGGCCCGCGCCTACGGTGGCCGGGGCCACGTGGTGGCCCCCGACGCCCGGGGCGTAACCCGCGGCGGCCGGGACGCTGTGAGGTTCTCTCCCTCTCACGTTCCGCCACCTCCTTCTCTAGCATTACTGCTTCGCAGAAGGAGGTGACGGCGTTCAATTCCGTCTCGCTCCGGACCATGGCTTGCACCAGGGCAGGACGCGAGAGGTCACGGAGTTTGAGGACACGCGGTGCTCCACTCACGCGGGGCACACCTCCACCGTGTCCTCCGGTTGATCCTCGCAGTGGAAACACCCGGGCGTTTCCTCCCGCCCGATTCGGTACAGGAACCTCCCGAAACAACCGTGTCTGGTGAGGACCTGCGTCAGGCGGAAGGTGAAGACGCCGTGGCGTCTCTCAAGCCACTCCTCAAAGAGGGGACTTATCGCCACTATTGTTGCGTGCACGAGGTTGCGACAGTCGCTCTCTCCATGTCGCCATGAGATCCCGCTGGAAGTCTGTCCGCTGAGTGACAATTTGTCGCAGCAGCGGAGTTTACCCCCGGCGTAGCTCCTCCGCGCGCCATTCAAGTAGGCGCGCGAGGACTATTGCCTCCAGATCCCACGGCGGCAATCCGGCAAGGAGGCTCGCCGGCTCGCGGGAGATCGTACGGTACCCCCGGGCCCGCTTTACGGCTACCATCTTTTGGGGCGCGTTCAGGTAGTGGGCGGCTCGCAGCCTTAATGAACGCGCCCACACCGGGGCCCCGTAAAGGGCCATGGACCGCACGACTCCCGCGTAGAGCCTTTGGCCCCCCCAGATTGGGCAGGAGCCGCCTGAAGGCAGCCCCAGTCCGTTTCAGTTTGGGGGCCAAACGTCGGAAATGTTCCACGAAGTTCCACCGGTTGTCAAGGACAAGTCCCCGGTAATTCAACGTCGACTCGACGCCGATGGATACCCCTCCTACCGTCAGTGAGGATCCCGGAGGTGGCGCATTCCGAGGTCCATAAAAGCACATGGCCTCGGACTTGTGCAATGCCACCTCGAGACCCAGTTGCGCGATCCTCTCGACGACTAAGTTATGATGGCTACTGCAGCAGTGAATATCTAGTTGAGTATAGATCACTGAACAATTTTCTGACGTACCTAAGTATTTTCTCTTTGAAAGTTCTGTTTAACAGTGAAAACAGCTGTTGAAGATAACAACATTATGTAGCAGTACCGACCAGATTAACGCTTTTAATTCACTTCATTAAGCAAAAGAATTTGTCTCTATAAAGTTCTCATAAAGTTGCAGAGTGAACTAAATTCATTTACGGAGCAGTCCGTACAGAGACTAGACCCCTGTGAGCTGCGGTCTCTAAGCGGCTATTAAATTAGAACTACACTAACATACAGAACGCATAGTTCCTTTGAACTATGTCGTCTACATGTTTAAAATAATTTAGATTAAATAACGTCTTATTATTGTGAAATTTATGCAAATGACGATACCCGAAAAAAGCAGGGCACTAACAATATCAGATTATTGTTCTGATAAAATTGAGATAATGTGGTCATTGAGACGATATCGCGTTCTATATTTAGAACAAAAGTTTGCCGAAGAGAAAAAATAAATACGGTCGTGGGAATTGGTAAGGGTGTCACGTTTCAGGCTCGCACGTGGTGCGTCGCTTCTCAATCGAAGAGTACGTACGTGTCCACCGATCTGCTGGCTGCCAGGCTCGCGCTTCACACATAACGTGCCGTCTTCTCGACAACCCTATAATAAGTACATGAATGTGTTCCCCGACACACTTACGTCCACACTTCAAAACGTTCATTCACTCAACCTTTCATTACATTTTATTTAAAATCTGTCCCGAGCTCAATGGGAAAAAAAACCAGAGATCAAAATACTTAAATAAACGTTTATTAACGAAATGTATCGAATGAGTCCTAATTTGAATGTTTAAAGGTCGAAAGAATAATAATGCTAAAACTAAAAAATGTCGCATTGCTTAAAAAGTTTGTAGGTATGTATTTAGTTATTTTAAGTTTTTGTCTTCTGTGGTTTTCATAATTGTTTGGAAACATGCGAATTATAACTATGTGTAAATGAATAGGGTTTTGTTAAAACTTTGGATATTTTATTGCATAAGTTTATGTACTGTTTTATCTGTTTAGGATTTTTAAACTTTACTAGATTTTATTTATAAAACGATATAGAACATGTTTTCGAGTCAAAAACTATCTTGGCTAACAAATTAGGACATGCAAAAGCATCTTACAGTCGTAATCTAAAAATCTTTTGGAAAAAAAAAATCTGTCTGTGCAACCAACCGGTACACTGAATATGAAAACTGATTGAAAGGAAAAGATCATAAATGACATGTTATCCTCCATATCAGTAAGTACTGGCGAGGTGTGAAAGCTTGATGTGTCTGCCCACATAGAAAAGCTTTCAAACCATAGACAGAGTGGTCGTCAACACAGAATATTAATTTGCCAAATTATTTTACCATACCGTTTTCAGATCAAGTGTATGGCGAACAGGTGAAACTTCCTGAAGTACCAACTAGAACTAGAAAGATATATTGGGTCCCCTCAAGTGACTGTTGGTTAATGGTTCATTAACTTTCATGAGTGCGCTTGAAACTGTACCTATCAGTCGCATATCCTTTTGCGTCAGTGAGTCGTAAAAGCCTTCAGGCTCTTCACTGACGGTTGTATTGTAGCATGCGCAGGTAAGTAGTTTATTATGAGGTCAAGAGTAGGCAGGCCCAATTTATATATGTATGTATGGATATATAAAAGAATGTTACCAAAATATCTGATCCAATCATATAACAAAAAGTTTTATTGATTGTAAATGATAGGTTTTGACTATTTCAAAAATCAACAAACACATCAATTACATTATTAAAATGTAATTGATGTGTTTGTAATTTATAAAAAAATTGCACACATATAACCAAAAGAACCACCATATTTAAAACTAGACAATTATATTAGGTTTCAAACAGTGTCGTATCCAGAATATGAATCTAAATGCTTCCCTAGAGTAGAGTCACGTCACACACCTACTTATAATTAGCCACAGTCGGCACAGAGGTGTGACGTACTCTGTCGCCGACAGAACATTGTCAGCACTGTCGCCTGTCGTGCGGAATACGGGAACGGACAATGCATTCGGGATTTCAACCGCATTCGCCGCACCTGTTCATGCCACCGTAAGCCTAAGTTATGATGCCCAATTGTCGTAGATCGACTACCGATGAAGTTAGTACTTACAGCTTGTGTGTGCACATGCAGCTTATACTGTATCAGTTTAACCGTTTTGTTTATGAGTATGAGCTTAGCAACGCAACCGTGTAAGTTATTGATGCTTGCTTATCACTTCGTAAATAATCTCATAACAAAGGCGAACTCTCTGAACCAAACTCTTTTCAACGTATATAAACGTGATAATTTTCTACCCCAGCTTAGTGGCAGGCGTTTGTTCGAAGATTCATTCCTAATCTTCGCTAAAGCACTTAATGATTACCGCATACAAAGTTCCCGACCGAGCCTGTGACTCGGTTTGTTTGATCTTACGCTTGTCGCGATATTTACACAGTAAGTTTCGATACAACTGAGAACAATTTCTGCAAGAGGTTTCTAATGTATTCCCTTAGCAATCTTCTTTTCACCCATACCTAAGTCATTCAACTCGAAGAAAATCTTTTTACGCGAGCCGCCGTTCAAAATCTTACGTTATTAAAGTAGGTACTTACCAATTTGGGGAACATCATAGGGTCGGTTGGAGCGCGAGGCTCGCAACATCATCTGGCTGGCTATCTCCGAAGGCAGCTGATGCGGGGCGCGCTTGTTGGTGCGCGTGCGGCGGCGCTCATTGCTGAGCGCGCCTGGCGGCAGCGGAGGTGGCGCGTGCGCGTATTCGCCTCCCCCTTCAGTGTCGAAGAGCTCGGAGAGCGGGCGGGAGCGCGTCAGCTCGCGGCCGTTGCGCCACTCAGCGGGATAGCGGCGCGGCGCCGGCTCGGCTGCCGAGCGCAGCGCCAGCGCCGCCAGCACCGTGGTCACGCAGCACACACGCATGCTGACCGCCCGCGCCCCCCACCACACGGGCATCGCCTGCTACTAAGTACACAACACGATGAGAGCACCCGCTGGGCGCATGCCCGACCACATTATTCGACCTTCACCGCTTAAAGACGGACCTTTTCCGCTTCAGTTCAGATGTCTCAGGATGAGACTAATTTTAAGGTTTGTTGGCGTCCTTTATCTGAAACAAAGGAAAAATATTTGAAGTTCATTTCTACTTCGATGTTGTACTTACAAATGGCTATAGGGTTGACATTGAATCTAAACAAAATCATGTGCTGTTTGTTCCAAGGAAATCAATTCGTAAAAAACCGGCCAAGTGCGAGTCGGACCCGCGCAAGAAGGGTAATTCCGTACCATCTATAAAACATTAGACAAAACGGCAAAAAATCACGTTATTGTATGGCAGCCCCCCTTAAATATTTATTTTATTTCAATTTATTATTTTTAAAGTGAATATACAACTAAATATTCTATGAATATTTCAAGCGTGTTGCCGTTATTAATATGGAGCAAAAAACGGCAAACAAATCACGTTTGTTGTATGGGAGCCCTCTTTAAATATTTATTTTATTCTGTTTTTATTAGGTATGGTACGGAACCCTAAAAAGATAAAAAAATTAAACTAAAACCTACGGTAAAAACGGCAACTAAAAATGGATAAACAAGACATTGAAAAATACTTTTTTTGAATAAAATGTAGCCAATGTCACCCGGACCGTCCTTATATAACGAATCGATTGACATCTCTTTCATCAAAATCGGCTCAGAAGTTTAGCTAATACGGTGGAACATAAAACTGATACAGATAATTATACATAGACTACTAAATGTGGACACGCTAAATGCTCGAAGTAAGGCTTTAGTAGATTACTTATTTACAACAAACCTAACCCTACTGAACACAGGTTCTGAACCAACCTTCGTAAACAGACGTAGCCAACCAATCATAGACCTCACTCTGGAATCGGAGGGTGCAGCGGCCATCACTACCGGCTTGCAGGTCTCCAAGGAGGCTTCCTGCTCGGACCACAGGTGGATCCGCTTTGACATTCAGGTCTGTGTAACACCAATACTGCCACGGCGAAACCCGCGTAACACTGATCACACTGCATACACGCGCTTCCTCGAAAACAAACTTGCGTCAACAAACTACGGGATGACCTACGAGGACACGCCGCAGATCGACGAGCGTGTAAGTCATCTCACGAAATCTATGCTAGACAGCTACCATTCATCCTGCCCCGAAACCACTCCGCCCACAACACCAGGGAAACAACCATGGTGGGGAGCGGATCTGGAACGCAAGCGCGGGAAGGTAAGGTCAGCCCTAAACAGAGCCATGAACACCTGTGCTGATAGGGATTGGGATGCGTACTACGCGGCCAAAAAATGCTACAAAAAATGCATCAGATACAGGAGCTCCACTGGATGGCGAAAATACTGTGGCAGCATTGAATCCTGCCAACAAGCAAACAGGGTAAGGAAGATCCTGGCCCAGCAAGTTAAACTGGAGTAGCCACTTAGACAATAAAATAAACAGTCCTCCTGCACTGCCAGAAGGTAATGCAGGCCGCATTACCTTCTGGCAGTGCAGGAGGATGATAGGTAAGAAGTGGGGCTTATCCCCTAAAATTATACTTTGGTTATACGGCGCGGTGATCCGACCTATGATCACGTATGGGGCAGTGGTCTGGTGGCCCCGTACCAAACTAACTACAGCCTCCATCAAGCTGCAACGCTTGCAAAGGCATGCCTGCATGGCGATCACAGGCTGCATGAGGACTACTCCGACTGCGGCTCTCGAAGCCATGTTGGGGCTGCCACCGCTACATCTGTTCATACAGCAGGAAGCGACAATGACGGCTATACGCCTTAAAACACTTCAACTCTGGGGTAAGAGAGAAACACAGCACACCGCGGTACTGGAGGGATTCTACAACGAGTGCCCCCTGGCGAAAGCAACAAACGATCGGATACCAAAACAATTCGTATTCGATAAGAAATATAAAATCCAGCTCCATGAGGATCACCGATGCGAGGGATTAAATCCAGCAGAACTGCGGATCTTCACGGATGGATCTAAAACAGGTACTGGCACTGGTGCTCTCGGAGGATCTCAAGATCCACATAGCCAAACCTCTGGGGGCCCACAACACGGTATTTCAGGCAGAATGCATGGGCATTTCCCTGGCGGCATCTGCCATCTTAGCCAGGAAGGTTGTGGACCACTCAATTCGTATACTCTCAGACAGCATGGCTGTACTGCTAGCACTGGACAACCACACAGTGAACTCTGGGTTAATACACGAGTGTCACCAACGCCTGAACCAGGTTGGTAATCTCAATAATATAACTATCCAATGGATCAAAGGACACAGCGATTCCCGTGGTAATGATGCGGCGGATGAACTCCCTAGAAGGGGATCGAGCACGGCAGCGGTGGGACCCGAACCTATCGTACCGCTCCCTTTCGGATACCTACGCACACTGGTAAGGAAACGAACTAGCGAACAACACCACAAGCTGTGGCTGGACCACGGCGAGTGTAGGCAGGCCAAGGAAGCGCTTCCTGCTATCGATGGCCGGTTCACCAAACGCGCGCTGCGGTTGAATAAACCACAGATGCGCACAGTTACAGCCGCCATTACCGGACACGGCTCTTTTAATAAACACCTCTTTGTCTTAGGAATCACAGACAGCCCCCTGTGCCGTGCCTGCAAGGAGGAAGACGAGACAGCAGCCCACGTGCTTCTGCATTGCCCAGTGGTTGCAACATACAGGGCAAAGTACTTTGTTAACCCAGGTACTCTCCGCGAGATAGTCAGCAACATTGGGGCGTTACTGGCCTTTCTCGGGGAATTGGGATGGATAGAATAGTTTCCCACCCGCACGCAAAATACGCGCTTTGACGTGGAGTTGCGGACACCAGCCCGTTATACAATACAATACAATACTAAATGTAGAATCCTCCTTTTGGCTTTGTCGTAGTCGGGGTCCTGCCACCTTAAACTAATAATACCGAACAAAATAATGTATTTAAATGTATAAACTAATTGACCAGATTCTATTTCATTCAGTAAAACACTTTCACGCTCTACTTGCAAAAGGTCTGATTACTGTAAATTAGATTTTATACGAGCAGAATGATTTGTAAGACAAACAATACGACAGTTAACAAAGTTTAGCAACCTTTTCTGCGCTTGACCGGAATATTGTTTGTGTAGAGAATTCCCTCCAGCGCTTCTAGAAAGAAGTTAATTGAATAGTTGAGTGGGTCCTCAGTGCTGCTTTAGTGGTGATGAATCTCTGAATGGTCCAAAAATAGAAATATGTTTAAGTACCCACATGTACGAGCGAATATAACGTAAGCTGCGTAAAGTCTAGTCTAGTTTATTCCGCGGCTAAAGTAATAGGATTCACGTGGCATTGATGTAGACCCAACACAACATACCGCCGACATTACCGTTGAGGATACTGAAAATGTGGAAAGTTTTACAATAAAAACAAATTAACTGTGGTCTAAGTGCGGCTTTCGCGTCTGTTCTGCGGCGACTTTCAGTATGAAACTTTTTCCTTAATCTTATTTGGAAGGTTGACTGAAGAGAACCCGCGAAGTAATATTAAAGAACCTGTAATGAATTACAAACAACGCAACTGATAACTATCGTCCGTTGTAACAAACACATTTTCACTCAATTTGGTTCATGAACCTCAGTGTAATATACAATTACATCTACAATCTTTTATTGTTTATCTACTTAACAAATATTGTTCTTATGACTGGATACTTCTGTTATAGAAAATTGGAATGTATTATTTAGTATGTAGATATTTTACATCTCATCTGAGCCTTTGCAAGAGTAAAATATTCAGATTTCATGCTAGAGTCACGACTCGAACGTGCGCGAGGGAACTTGTTATCATCATCTTTGTTGTACAAGCATCTCTCATGTGAGATTGTATTTTACAAATGTTTACTTTTACAGAACAGTCATAAAGTTGTCGGCGTTAAGCGTGAGGAAAGCTTAGTTCTGCGGCAGTAAATTGTGAACATACAAAGGAATAGTTGTAAGTTTGCGACAAGGCTTGCTACTTGCTGAAGAGTTGCAACACCGTGGAGACTGTCAACCGTCAGGTAACAATTTAATAACATAGTTGCAGTGGTCCGCCAGCGCGCGGCGACGGGAAGCGTCACGGGTCGGAGCGCGCCGGCCGGGGCTCTGCGGCTCTGCGGTCACTAATCCGCTTGCTTCATAGCGTGGCATTGACGCCTATTCTGTACGCCAGTGGATAAACCAAATCTGGAATACTGACACCTTTTACCACCCGAAAAAATCTAAAAGGGACGAAATAAAGAGCTGGCTTTGTGAAAACTTTGGTGTTGTCACTTGTTTGAAAGTTTTAACTAAACCTTATTTCATAATGTTCTTCTTTCTTTAGTTAAATTGTGTGTGTCTAGTTTTATCCACAATTTTTACTTAATTTTTTGTTTTAACAATAATGCCAACAAAATAATTATAATAACAAGCTGAGGCCAGCGGCTTCGCTCGCGTAGAGTTCGGTAATTGTCCCACGGGATCGGCCTACTGCGATAAAAAGTATCCTATGTGTTAATCCAGGTTATAAACTATCTGTGTGCCATATTTCATAATTAAACAGGGTGGATTCGTTCAACGGGGCAGTAAGGGGAACCTTACCCATTGCAGCTACACGAAAATGATCTTAGGAGTCTAACCGTAATTTTTCATGAAATTTTCATCACCATAGACAGATTTTCGAAAACAGCAAGAAAATGGCAATTTTACACAAAACATTTTTTTGATGCCAATCGACCCTGTTTCTAATACTGATCGAAAACTTTTATCGTACTAACCCAGGTTGGAGTACTAAAGAAGTCAGAAATTGCAAAAAAAAAACCCTTCCATTTTTTTTTTTAAGTTTTAACCAACATTTTTTTTGTTTATGTACATCATATTCACGGGTTCTTGTTCTTAGACATTATACCTAACAAAAATCTCCTTCACATAACTACAACGGTAGAGATAGTATACACACTTACACAATTCAGCTTAGCTCAGTAGTAGTTCGACCAAAGAGAAAAAGAGCTTGTCTTTTACAAAGAAGTCCGCTACACCTACTCCTAAACTTATTTACATCTTATTTGATATGCTAAAATGTGTCTAAGAATAGTCTGGGCTAACTGAACTATTAACTTCTTAAATCTTTAATAAACTGACAGACACATGGAATTTCGCACAACAGTTGCTTTTATAATGAAGGTATATACCGGGAGGTATATTTTATAGTTTTATCAACATCATCATTTTACACAAGTGTTACCACATTGACCGGTCCCGTGCGACTCGTATCCAGCGGAGGGTATAGTTTTAGGGTATGTTTTTTTTTAAATCCTTGTATACCTACTAGGATTTAAAAAAAAACATAGGAATGTAAGTAGCTAGAAGGGGTATGGAAGTTGGTATTTTTTTAATGTAAGAAACGTAGAAGTAAGCTTCTACTTCACGTGGGATATTTTTACAAAATATTTTTTTATTCCATATCCTCCACCTTGCAATATAAAGAACTCTAAGGCAAGTTTTCTTTTCTGAACCATAGGTGTCGGGAGTGTTTCCAGTCTAACCGGATCCAGCTGAATACTAGTAGTTTACATGGAGCGACTGCCTATCTGACCTACACAACCCAGTTAGTACTGGGTAATATCTTCATTTTCATATTCCTTGTCCTATGTTACTTGTGGTCGACGCAACACGTTTTCTTCTTCCATTCTCCCCTGTCAACCGTCACGCTATCATATACTCCTTTATCTTTCATAACATTCCTCACAGACCTGTGAGGAATGTTATGAAAGATATCTGAAAGATATATGAAATAAGATGAATAAGATTTATGAAAGATATAACCTATCTATATATATACTGGTGCCGATTCTCTTGTACCCCGAACTAACCTAAATTATATCTAAAATTTCTTATTTTTAGTTAGTTGGTTTTAGTAAGTTAATCTGAAAACAAGATTTTCTAAACTTAGATACAGTTTTGACACAACTAAAATCGAGTTTGACATTCGCTAAGTTGAGTAGACCATAGACTAAGATTGCAGCAGACCATTGACAAAATCTGAATGAAAGTGAACGAAAATGATCTGAATTGCAAGAAAACCTGAGTAATGACTGACACTGTCAGTCAATATCTGACAGTGACATTGTCAAGTTTAGGTTTACTCTATTCCGGTGTGTTCGCCTTATTATCCTTGATGTTTGGAAAAGGTTTGTTCGTTTTAACTAGTTTACTTCTACTTTTAAGTGTAAATTCACACTTAAAAAATATACGATTTTTCTCAAATTTGGAGTTCTTTAAAAATATATTTTATAACTCAAACTCAAAGCATTTATTTCAATTAGACCATTACGGCTCTTTTGAATGTTAAAATTACAAATAAAAAACAAAGCTACAGTCCCAGTCACAAGGCATAATAACTTAAGAAAGTACTGTAGTGGCCCATTCCCTAGAGTAGATCTCTATGGAGATATAATTAGAACAGTTCGTTTTTGCGTCATCAAAAAAAAAACGTCATCCGGTATAGTTTCCTGGTTATTATTTTTGATTATTAAAAAAACATTTTTGGACATGTCCTTTGTAATAATGCTTCAATGTAGCGCGTTAAATTGTAAAAATAGGGGAGTTCATTCGTTTCCTAAGGAAAGCAAACTCAGAAAACAATGGGAGTCTGCCTTACGCATCAAAAAATTCAAGGCAAGTGTTATCGCTTGATTGTGTGCAGAGCATTTCAAAGTATACAGGTGAGCTAACACAGTAACATTACATACTTTTAATCATTACTTACTAATTTGTGTCATTCTTGGTAGGTAACAAAAATTTAACGTACCACACGTTAAATTTTTTGTTACCTGTTCGTTATCATTTCAGATTATAAGCTCAAGCCATGTTCCTTAAAAAGACAGCTGTATCATCGGTATTCTGTTTCACTGAAGCCAAACCAGAAAATCCAGCGACCCTCGAACGACAGCATCGTTATGAGAAAAGAAGCCAGAAAAAACTTTTTCAGGAAAGTTTGAAGTAGAACCGCAACCTTCAACCAGTAGTGTTACTTCCATGTTACATACAACAGCAGACTTAGCATTAGAAATAGATCTCGAAGACGAGGTAAACATATTAAACAACAGTGAAGAAGCATGCATGTACAGTGCACCTAAGTTTTTATCTAAAAGTACTCAAATTGACCAAGAGTATGTCGACGGGACTATTAATGACAAAGAGGATGATAAATCCATAAAGTTTTACACAGGTTTCGAATCCTATAAACAAATTTTATTAGTTTACTCAACTCCAAGTCTAATGGCGTGTCTAATTTCGGAGAGTTTGTTAGGAAGAATATTAAATAAAATACTTTTAATTCTGCCTTTTTAATTTCAAATAGTCCATATACATATATTTATTTAGAATTGCAGGTTCTAAACAATGTACATAAAAGTTAATTAAATGAGTTAACATTTCATTAAAATATGCATCATCTCGCCTAATAAATATTACCTTCATATCCATTCACGTTCCGTTCGTCGTTTTTCCTTCATGTTCTTTCCTTAAAAGTGTAAATGACAAAATTACAGTATTGTTTGCGGGAGCAATATGGCTGTCCCTGAATTTGAGCATAATATTGCTTGACACTGTCCTCGTAAATAGGTGTAAATGCCATCGGAGGTAAAGCGGGCGGTCAAGGATAGGTCAAGATGTGTTACAGCTGCAAACAAATAACAAAAAATTAGATTCAGATACTGTGATCAAATGAAACAGTATTTTCTTAGTATTCACTGTTAGTATGGAGAGCTTTCTAAAAATTTGACCAACAAATGTATTCATGTACCTATTTACCTATCAAAATGTTCTAGGATTGCCTGTCTGGTGAAGTGGTGATGATGGGAAGTGGAGAATCCGCATTTATATCACTGAATGTATCACAGGGTGGACACTGGTATACGATATCGTCTTACAAGTAAAGTTCTGGTTTCGATCGCTTCTAATCTATAAATTAAAACAAGATAATTAGCCAAGGAACACAAAAAAATAATTTTAACCTAAAATATTTTAATTATTTCTTGAAAGTTTCTAAAAAATAGTTATTTCTTACTAGACACAGAACTTGGAAGTGGCTTTAATTATGAGAAGTGAATTTATCCACTTCTTTTCCAACTAATAATATAGCAAGTGTGCAATACATGTTCAGTACAAAAATCCCTTTGGTAAGTTTTCATGAATGCATTTTGTATTGTATCCTAATATAATAAAATAACACTAAATGTACCTTTCTGCCGAATCGACAACAGCTGCAATCACATCTGCTTCCATATTGAACTCAAAATCATCCAAACTTTTAAGAAATACGAGAGAACTGTGCTTCGTAAATTTTAGTTCATGCCAACTAATTTTATTCCACACCTTTTTAATCGCGATTAAAAATAGTCTGATTTATTTTGACAATCTAAGTTTTAGGTGAAAAACGTCAATTTCAGAATAGAAAACTTGCCATTTTCACTAAATTGAATAACTTAGTGCTGTAAAAATATAATCTAGTTAGGATATGTCACTTTAGTCAATTTCAGAATGGGAAACGTCGTTCGACAAGAACAAACTAAATTTTAGTGATTTTTAGTCTAGTTTAGAGGAATTTGTGACAAGATAATCGGCACCACCATCCACCAACTTCGTCTGCGTCACATAAGAGAGAGAGAGAGAGAGAGGGTTAGAGAGAGTGTAAGACAACCTTAAAATATTTTTTAGAACTTTTTAAAGAAGAAGCTCCCAAAAGGACTTTTTTTGCGGTTTTTGCAATATTTTTCATTGATGCTCCGCTCGTATTGGTTGTAGCGTGATGTTGTATAACGTATAGCCTTCCACGATAAATGGGCTATCCAACACTAACTAGATAATTTTAACTTGAAACAGTAGTTCCTAAAATTAGCGCGTTCAACCAACCAAGCAAACAAAATCTTCAGCTTTATAATATCAGTATAAATTCAATTAGGTAACAATTTAATTTCTCGGAAATATTTGCATTAATCTCTAAAATATTCTTCTTGTTTTTCCAAATAAGGGCTTCCCTCCACAGCCTTCCGTTTTCATCCTGATGACAGTCATACTCTAGTTAGGTTTAAAGTTCTCATCAAGATGCATGAAGCTGTAAACTCTTGAGGACCTTTTGCAACTGTCTTCTATCTCCATCGTCAGACCTTCGATGAAATTCATACTCTAGTTAGGTTTAAAGTTCTCATCAAGATGCATGAATACGACGAATACCACGATAAACGATATATGCCCACATTCATGTCTCTAACTTTAAAAACATAGGACTTTCATACAAACTTTGACACCCCTTTTCAACCCCTTGGGGTTCGAAGTTTAAAAAATCCTATCTTAGTGCGCGCCTGAACCCCATAGAGAGTCATCATCATCATCATCATCAGCCTATAATGTTCCCATTGCTGGGACACGGCCTCCTCTCAAAGAGAGGGAATCCACCACGCGGGCCCAGTACGGATTGGTAGATGTCACATGTCTTCAAATTTTTTATTCTAGAACATAGAGAGTGCTTGTGCCAAATTTTAGACCTCACGGCCCAGTAGTTTCCGAGATTTTGTGATGAGTGGTCAGTCAGTCAGTCAATGAGTGGACTTCTTACTGTCTTCTGACTTATCCAATCTCAGATGTAGGCCTTTTCCCTCTACTTCTACTCCTGTCGATCTTGTGCCGGACTCATCCAGTCTCGACCTCCGTGCCATCGGATGTCGTCCACCCAGCGCTGTGTTGGTCTTCCGCGCCCTCGGGTGTCCGCTCTGGGTCTCCATTCTAGGACTCGTCTTGTCCAGCGGCTCTTGTCCATTCTCGCAATGTGCCCTGCCCATGTCCACTTTCTTTGCGCTATTACGGCCATAATGTCTCTAACTTTGGTCTTACTTCGAATCCAATCATTCCGTTTCCGATCCCGTAGGGTGATACCGAGCATAGCTCTCTCCATGCCCCTCTGCGCGACTCCAAACTTTCTGGCGGACTTCTGCGTAAGAGTTATGGTTTCCATATGGGTATTATGGGTTATGACCATAGGCTAGTACGGGCATGACACACTGTTCGAAGGCTTAGACTCTAAGACGTAGGGGTATTTTTCCACACAGTAGTTGTTTGTTGGCACCGAAAGCAGCCCACGCCTGCGCTATTCGTCGTTCCACTTCCGCTGCTTGATTTTCAAAGCCAAGTGTAACCTTATAACCTAAATATATATACTCAGTCACTCTCTCCACTGGAAGCTGGCAGTTTGTGACTTCAGGAATGTTGGTAATTATTTTGGTTTTCCCAGTGTTCATTTTGAGGCCGGTCTTCTCGGACTCCACCTTTAAATCCTCGAGCATCGTCACCATGTCCTCGACGCTTTCCGAAACTACGGCCAGATCGTCAGCAAACCTTAGGTTTGTCAGTTTTTCTCCATCGATCATCAGCCCTTTCCCAGTCCACTGCATCTGCTGGAATATGCATTCTATTGTCCGGGTAAATAATTTTGGTGATATTGTGTCTCCTTGCCTGACACTCCTCTGCAGATGCAATTTCTCGGTATTCTCGTGCAAGGAGACACAGACAGCAGCGTTTTGATGGAGGTGATTGAGGATTTGTATGTACCTTTCATCGATGCGGCATCTGGCTAGGGCTCGTTCTATACACCACCACTCTATCGATTCAAATGCTTTCTCGTAGTCGATGAAGGCCTCTATGACTGTTTTAAGGGTTTGTAGATGGTCATCGGTACTGAAGCCTGAGCGAAATCCTGCCTGTTCTCTTGGTTGGAAAAATTCTAGTCTCCTGTCGAGTCTGTTACTAGAACTCTCGAAAAGATCTTATAAATATGTGACAGCAGGCTAATGGGTCTATAGTATTCCAGCTTCTTGGTGTCCCCTTTTTTGTGGATCAGGGTGATTATTGCGTTGTGCCATGATGCAGGTACTCTAGTTTCCACAATGCATTTTGTATATAATACTGCGAGCACATTGCTGACGACCCTTCCGTTGATTTTAATCATCTCTGGTAACACGCCGTATTCCCCTGGTGCTCTCCTATTTTAAGTTGTTGTATAGCCAGCATTACTTCATCTGGGATGACATCGGGAATTTATTCGGAGCCTACATTCTGCATTAGTAATCGGGGTTGCCCTAGAGTTGCTATTGTCTGGCTCGGTGCTACTCTGCTCTTATATAGAGTTTCATAGTACTCTTTTGCTATTGCAAGTAGCTGCTCCTTATTTGTGACTTCTTCCCCATTCCCGTTGAGAAGTTTGAAGATTTGTTTCCTGCCCTCGTTCAGCTTCAATTTAAGACTCTCTTTTTTATTTACAGATAAAAATAAAAAGAAAAGTCCTGACTGACTGACTGACTCATAAACGCCCAGCTCAAACCCTTGGACCTTAAAGGTGAAATTTCATCTTTATAATGTAGACAAGGAATAAGAAAGAATTTTTCGAAATTCAACCCATAAGGGAGTTAAATAGGGAATGAAAGTTTGTATGGAAAATCGTAATTTTTGTAGTTTAAACCATGAAAATAGGGTCATTTTACGAGTAATCCCGGTAGTACGTTCCCGTGGGATATTTTCCGACATCCACGCGGGCGAAGCGGCGGGCAAAAGCTAGTTATGCATAAATGTGGGAGCCGTTTTTTGTTGGAAGTGTCCATTACTATACCTGTCACTTGATTGATAGAAAAATCAAAGTAAGCTTTTCTGTCACGTTTTGTTTCTAACCGTCCAGTAAGCAAAATGTCAAACAGACAGATATAGCAACCTACCGAAACCGGCTAGTAAGTTATTGAAAATGGCCGTTAGTGTAGTGAGAATGCCGCGATTGTTTGTAAATTGACGCCACGTGCTACAAATGTCATACCGGTAGGTAATGGTGTCGATTCTGTTGTGCACAAACTAAACTTAATTTAGGCTATTGCTAACTTTTTCTCTCTAATAAAACGAGAAAGACACGGACGTAATTTAGAGCTGTCAAATTTAATTGGAACTAATATTTCCATACAAATGAACGGTGCACGTAAAAACGTGTCGACTAAAAACATGGTGAAGTGCAAGACTTAAACTAGTTTGACATCTCTAACTAAGTTCATAGCTATAGCCGTCCATTTCTCGCACTGCCTTTTAGTAAAAGATAGCAATAGCCTAAATTAAGTTTAGTTTGTGCACAACAGAATCGACACCAATAACTGGTGACTGATTACAATAGTACGGTGAGGCGCGATGTGCGACTATACTTATCTATTTACTCGTAGGTATGCGTTTCATTTGTGGAGATTTATGGTAATTGATTGGTTTGTCGCCGTTTGTGGTCTAACACAAACGGCAAAGAGCAGAGGTAAATCTTGTGCTAAAGAAAAAAACCATGAAACTTTGTAGGTGCCTAGCTAAGTACAGCTGTTAGAGCGTCTTAATGTTAAGTTTAGTAGTAAAAACTACTCGGTTTTATATGCACAAGGAGGTTTATTCCAATACCGTGTAATCCATCTCTCTGTCTTATTGCGAAAATACTAAATGACCTCATCAAAATAACTGAATCACAAGCTACTTTTCGTATATGAGATCCTAATTGTTAATTTGGTAATATTAATTAATTGCGGTGAGTCTCGGCTCGGGGCGCTACTCGCTACTTTATCTTTCCTCTTCACATTATTAAGCCACTGATGAGCTCCATAATTCGTCTGTTAACGAAGTATTATTTTCATAATTTATCACACATACGTAGTAATCTAGTAATAAAAGCGGGATGATTGGTACTCCGTTTATCTTTAATTCCTTCCTTGCTTTTTGTTATGTTTCAAACAAGGGCACTTCATTGAGGGGGGCATGCATAAACAACAAACAAGTTACCTACAAGGAGACACCCACTCGTCTCAACTATTTACATGTAATATTTGGAGCTCTTGACTAGACCCACAGAGGAAAACAATGTCGTTCTCATTCTGTACAAGATTTTTACTTTATCTGTACTCTCATCATATCAGCCCGGAGTCACCCACTGCTGGGTATAGGCTTCCACTTTTTCTGCCACAGTTCCCGGTTCTGTGCGTCCCTTATCCAGGTGTTTCTCGACGATGTCGTCGACCCAACGAGCTTTCCCTGGTTTCTGTGGCCTAACCTTGGCCACCACTCGGTCAAAGCCTTTGATACAGGATAAAGCCAAGTCAATTTGTGATAAGTGGAGTTTGCAAAAAAATGTGGTGACGTACGTTTATTTATTTTATTTGGCTCTTCAACAATGAGTTTACTATTACATAATATAAAGTAAAACATTTCAAACTTAAGTCTATGTGCCCCATCACTTAAGAAGAGCACTGCATGCATTATATTATGCGCCTAAATAGCTATTAAACAGTGAAAAAAAAAAGAACAAATAAAAATACAATTAAATTGTTTCAAAGTCAAAGTCAAAGTCAAATTTATTATTAATTAATTTATTCGATAATATTAAGTTAGTTAAGCCAAAAAGAGTGAAATTTTATTAATTAATTAAATTACGTTTTAATTAAAGAACTTTTTCGGATTCAAAAATAGGATGTAAAAGTTATACATATAAGAAACACAATTTCGCTATCAAAGAAATGTCCCCCTCGCTTACGTAAATGTTGCAATCTGTTGTAAATGCGATCAAGGGAAAATATAACAAACAACGTGACGCATGTAGTTTAAAAATACCAAATGTATCTTCAGACTGTTCTTTTTACCATATCATCATATTCCTGCGCTTGTCCCATGTTACTTGTGGTCGGCGCAACACGTTTTGTCTTCCATTCTCCTCTGTCAACCGTCACGCTATCATTTACTCCTTTATCTTTCATATCGTTCCTCTTCGTTCTTGTTACCATAATTAATACGAAACCAATTTTGGGTTAACGCACAAATACAATTCATTTCAGTGAAATGTCTATCCATCAACGCTAATTGTTGCGTAACAATTACTAGGAGGCGTCTGACGATGAATAATCCACAATCCAGTGATCCGACAATATCCATTTACATCTCACAGCTTTTTGAATGTTCATTGAAATTCAGCAATTAATTGACCTATAATTATTTTTACCGGTAAATTTTGTAATGGTAAATTGTAGGTGTGGTTCGATACTGTTGATGAATTATCAGCAATAGCGGCACTATTAATTAATTATCTGCTCTAGTTCAAATGTTACACAAATATTATTGGTTCCCATGTGGCTTCTGATTAATGTACGAGTAGATAGAGCTGCGGATCTGTGAAATACTTTACATACCAACTCTGAGCCCAACAGTGTCAAGATACTATTTTACTGTAGAAGTCACATTTAATTCAAAATAGAAGAAAGTAAAAAACACTTTTGATCTCTAAACTAACGTTTAAGTGAGTCATCATCTTCCTGCCCTTGTGTCATGTTACTTGGGGTCGCCGCAACACTATTTTATTCTTCCATTATCCCCTATCAACCGTCACACTATCGCTTAAGTGAGTGCCATCTTGTAAAATCTTGTAAACGCAAATCAAAGTGTCGAAAGCATTTTAACACACTTCAACGTCAAATAGTTTCTCACGAACGGACGAGGAACTGATTTCTTAAGTGTTCCAGTTTGCCAATTTTGGCACGGAATACTAAAAACTATATTTAGGTTAAACGAACCTGACCGATGACGTTTCTTACGATCAGACGAAACGATGACGTTTTGTAGGTAAGTAGGGCTATTCAGTACCCAGGATCATAGTTATTTAGATGACCAATTCGTCATTGGTTCTAAAAAGGGTCTATCTAGTAGAACAACACAGTAAAACGCTCCAAAACTCGGTAAACAAGTGACACTTGATGAACTTGGTCTATCGGATTCCGTAACAGGAGATAACAGGTCATGACATCTGCCCACAGAACCCACATGATGATACATCGTGGGCATACCAATGACAGTTACTTTCATCTATCAAAGAGGTCGTATTATTCACTACCGTTGGCAGTTTGTATACAAACAGCTGATCACAATTTGTTGTCATTAGCACGCGTCGTTGCTACCCTTATGTAATCGCCTTTTACACCCACGAGCGAGAAAGGTGTGACTATTCTTTACCAGGAACCATAGGAAAAGTGAACGTGGGTTTTAAGAAATTTGTTTTTTTTTGGGATAGAATATTGATAGGGATTTGTAGTTAACTTTGTCCTTCCAGACGATAACGAAGTAAAGGTCCATCGGGGTGCAGAAACAAATGCAAGGTATTTTTATTACGTCGGTACCTACACGAATGGTTTGTAGTGGTGGTACTTAATAGAAAGAAAAAAAGGAAACTTTCCGCTGAATCTAACTTTAAATGAACAGACTGAATTGCTGAAAATGTAACAAGCAAAAGAGAAAATCTCCAAGATTCAGTATTACAATTTTTCTGAAATCCTTTAGGTACGCGCGAACCTATGCTCAAACACACTTGAAACGAAATTGACGGCGATTTCAGCTTCAGAAGTTAGTGCGCGTCAATACATTCGGCGCCATAACGTTGGCACTGAATTTGTTAAGAAAGTCGTCAGTACTTGAACACCAACCGTGAGCCGACGCTGTTCCACTTCAATACACTGATTTAATAACTCCGATATTGTAAGTTCTTACACTTGGAACTTCTAAAGGCCCTTGACCCTTTAGTCAACGCGAAGAAATGCTTTTAAAGGAAGATTTACCCAAGCTTCCCCAAATCAAATTACCCAATTTGTTGATTAGTTACTCCAACTTAAATTGTAGCAAAGGCATCAAGGCAAACACATGGGATGTTTTGTACATAGAATAGCAATTTGGACAATATTACCTATTAGTTCCCTATTATGTCGTTTTAACTAGTTTAAGAGTAGTAATTATCTATACCGTTGTATGGTAAAGATGTTTATATGTAAAATAAGTATGTATTTACAAACAAAAAAGTATCTATGTAGTATATCAACTATCTGGTGTCCACGACACAAGCCTCGTTGCTTAGTGTGGCACTAGATGGCGCTGTGTGCAAAGTCCAACGACAATTTAAAAAAAAAAATGGCTGTTCTTATACAAGAAACACCCACTAATTGGTGTGAAAATAGAAACCCAAACCTTAAGGATTATTAAATTTTACAATCGAAGGGGCTAAATTATATATGCATAGACAGGAAATCAAAATGTATTTTAGCCTTTCTAATGTAAGAACACTGAATGCTATAAGGGCCGAAACCTGTGGCGTGGCTATATTTATAATCGGGTGGTGCGCGGTGGGCCGTTGACGTCATCACGAGGGTCGCGGGCGCCGAGGGCTCGGGACGGTGGAGGAGACGGGGGGGGGGGGCGGCGCGCCCTCCTATACGCACTTGCAAATTCGCACCTCCATGAATGGAGGAATTAAATTATCCTTAGCCGCGCGCCGAATTTACACGGACCTGACTTGGAACGCCAAATGCCTTTTTAATATGTATTTGTTCTGCTGGTTTACGATTTTGTGTGTTTATTGCCGCCGTGACTCATTTTTATCCACCTGAGGTGCTACGCGTGTGAGCACGACGGACACAAGCAGTAAACAGCTGTGAAACCGGATCACATTCAGCTCAGGCTCGAACTGTCTGAAAGATTTATTGTTCAGAACGAAGACATGAAACTGAACAACAAATTAGGACTAATTTTAAAAGGTTAGGGTTTTCTATTGTTGGAAGAACTTCACCAACAACATTTTAACCATTATAGGTACGTTTTAGACGGAGTAATTACCTGAAGACGAAGCAGCAGGATCTTGGAAACAATTTGCTTTGATGGGCACCGTAACGATGTTGCCAAAAATAGAATGATATAAGTACTCATATAAAAAAAACTGGCATTTAGTTACAAATGTAAACTTAAGAATCGGTTTTAAAAACTTTCTGTTAACTTCAAAAACCTTAGTGGAATGACTCATTATTCGTGTGTATATTTACTATACGTGTATAGTCCCAATTCTGTTCTGCAGGTTCCGAAAACAACTTAAGGTTGCATATGTCAGACCTCGTTCAACATTTTACAGAACCGAACAAATAACAATTACAACTACTGTACAATACAATTACTGTACAATTGCACAACCGTAATAGTTAATATCAAAGAAAGCTAGGTTTGCAATCACTATTTGGATAAAAAACTTAAATACGGTTCTGCTACTTGACGTCGGTTAAAAGGAGCGTCGTCTTCAGTTTGTTACGTAATTTATCTTGATTATGGGAAAATATCAAAGTATTTTTGTACGACGTCATTTGGTGGGAAAGTGGAGCATCAAGAGTGTCCTCGACGGCGAGGGACACGCCGCAGCCGCGCCGCGCGCTCCGGCCGGCAAAGGTGCGCGGTGCGTGCGCTTCAGAAAATTGGTCTGTTCCGTGTCCCCACAATAATTCCACTTGATGTGGGTTTCAATTCAATTATACGTATCACGCAACACGCTGCTTAACCAAGCTACGGATAAGAAACTACGCAAATAAATACAAAACTTTTATACTGAAATAAAAATGATCGTAAAATTATTTTTGGGCTAAGTCCACTAATACCTAAATATATATCGTCTATGGTGAGGATTTTCTTGATTCATTATAATATAATGAAATACGTAAATAATATTTACCTAAGAAGAGCAGTAACAAAGCCACGTACGTGACTGGTGTTACGACGGCTATATTTTCTTGCCTGGGTAACAAAATAAGCTGAGATGGATAAGTACTGCTCAGTAAGCTTGTATAAATCTGTGAAGTGATGTAGCCACATTTTTTCATTCCTGTAAATGATTTGAGGCCATGTTCCGTCTATTATACGCATATGACTCAACTCTTCGTTGCTGCAGGGATTTCATTTTTCCTTGTATAAGTCTTCCATACAAAGGTTGAGAAGAATCGATGCGTCCCATGAGCTCCAACTTTTCAGATTACATTTCAGATATGATCCCGATTTTTATTATTATGGATCGTGTATTATTGTTTCAATCACACAGAAATATAGTTCTTATAATGTAATTTATTTCAAGTATTATCGTCGGCTGTTAATCTGTGTTACAATTTCATTAATTTGAGTGAAGCAGAATACACATTTCGTTTATATTAATTCGTTGGAAAACGGCTTTTTTATTCAGGATCTTATCAGCCAAAATTGCACTAAAAGCTATGTGCTTAATTAAACCGTGATATGTATCTGGTTTTATCGCTCTAGTAGTTGCTCTGAATTCATAGGTTCATTCTTGATTTGTGTAATTTGTGGCATTCATTTTGGCAGCGCGAGTCTCGCCATTGTATTTATTCAATAGAGTCCATTTGGTCAAATCTTAATGGCTCGAAGAACGTATGTATAATGTTTGAGAATGGCAATAAGTAGCGACAGGTGTCATGTGATCACGTCAGACATGTATCAGTAAGGCTGCCGCTACGTGAAGCCGGTGATCGTCACGTATCTACTGTGTGAGATGACTGAAAAGTCACATGTTTATTATCACTTGCGACACGAGGTTAATGTATTTGTACTTTGTACCGACCAAACTAAGTATTTTCGGTTCCTAAATACAGTCACAGATAAGGTACGCATTTGGCAGGGCAATGCCCTCACACGTAGGTAGTATTTAAACTAGGTATATCAATATACCGCCTTGATATGAATTATTAACATGTGAAGAATATGTTATTCTTCTGCTAAGCGTATGTATAGCAGCAGTGGAGAGCACAATAAGTTGAGACATTGTGGATGTAAATGATATGACGAGCTCCGCCAGTAGCCATGTCTTCATTGTGCTGCCAACCTACTTGGCAGACCTTTGCTTTATGCTAAATTTTCTGAAAGTAAACCCATTTCAGCAACTTTTGTACCAATGTTTTAACTGACCGTTGCTAGACGTGGGATTAACAACAGAGAAACCCGTAGGTTTCTTTCTGATATTACGTTTTCTTGGTCGAATAGAAAGTTTGTATAATATGTCGGCGTCATATTGTAAAACCCATCATTTTGTAATCTGCCTAGTCAGATTGTAAACTGTCGAAGTGAAAATGTCAAATTGTTAAATGCATGCGACGGAGCTCACCTCACGCGCTGTGGAGGGGGGGGGGGGAGTCCCCTTGCCCCCTGGTACCAGTCTCATGAAAAGATAATGCACTATTCCCGAGAAAAACCGATTAATGTAACCTAACCTCAAAACATAATTATATTCGCCCAAAAAGTGTAGTCCGCGGGGCTCCTATTTCTGTAGGGTTTAAAGGAACCTAACTAACCTAACGTGGGGGTGCCCCAAGTCCCGATTATGGGGGCAGAGATACGTTGATCGCATGCAGAGGATCTGGGAAGAACTTTTGTCTAAATGGCAAAGTAGGTGGGATAATTCCATCAAGGGCCGACACCTCCACCAGTTCTTTCCATCCGTTCGTGAACGGCTGGCCAGGACATGGTTGGAGGTTGATCACTGTGTTGCCCAATTTCTCACCGGTCATGGTAACTTTAAGAGTAAATTATTTTCCTTCAAGCTTGTTGACTCGCCTTTTTGTCAATGTTCCACATCTGACTGCGAATATGAACAATCAGCACATCACATTTTATGGGAGTGCAGTCTTTGGCAGAATGAACGCAACATTATGTTGGATAGTGTACAGGTTACATCCGGAGTTATTTACTATACAGACCTTGTGGAAACTAGAACAAATTTCCGTGCGTTCAAGCGTTTTTGCCATACATATTATTGGAATCAAATATAACAGCTCACAACTTAGGACCCATTAATGTTAATATTTATCCGTGGTGCTAGGCAACTGGGCCTATCCCAGTTGTAAACGTCCCTTTGTGCCTATTGGCCTGGTTTCGTTCTGTCTCCTGCTGAAATGGAGGGAAGTGGGAATTACGGTTTTTTCCTACTCCTCCACTATACTTTTCTGATTAATTTCGTTGCGGGATCCAAGACAGTTAAATTCATTCTCTGGGACTTCGTCGAGGTTCATAGTCTCGGCGCTTTTCTGGTGGTCGCCACTGTTGATTCTGGCTTTCAGGAGTTACAGTGGTTTGGGAACAGTGTGGCGGGCTTGATCGCATGCATTTGACAATTTGACGGTTTCACTTCGACGGTTTACAATCTGACTAGGCAGATTACAAAATGACGGGTTTTATAAAATGACGCCGCCATATACAACCCACTCAGTACGTATACTTAGAATTGTCTATTTATGATTCCTCATAAATAAATTAATTCATTATAGCCCTCACTTTAACGTCCATCACTCAAAGTAGATGTTTAATTTATTAAATAAGCATTCAACTTGAAGTATAATTTAACTTAAGCAACATTTTTAAGATATGCCTAGGATTCCTAAATCTAACACATTATAGTGAAAACAATTGAGCTAACTAAATGTCAGTTTTCGCACACGATTTATTTGTTGATGAATGAAAGTAACTCTGGCTTGATGGTGGTGGGGACGTAAACGTGTTCTCTAAGATATAGGTACATTGTTGTAAACTGTTATGGTAATATGGTAATAGACATTTCATTGATGTATGGGATTTCCCATGTTGCGTAGATTTTTTTTTCGTTTTTTTTTTTTTTAATCTCATTCATATCAAATTACTGAACATAATTATTTAGATTTTAGTACATACTATTATGTCAAGGGAATTTGATTTTCTATAAAATATAAATTAGCGTGGCACCATTGAAGATAAGTTACAGTTAGAAATAATCAAACTTTCTCGGGAGTATTTTTTTTTAATTTTGTGGCCATATCTAAACCATAATCACTCATCTAAACTGAGATTTCTGTTTTTTTTTTATGTGTGATAATGGTTAAGCTATGGCTACAAAATTAAAAAAAAAATACGCCCGAAAAAGTTTGATTATTTCTCTATGAGGAGCGCTCAAAATAAAAATATTTTTTTCTTGTATTTCAGTGCTAGACTCTTAGAACACTCAAAAACACAAAAAATTGTTAAAGTGGCAATTGAAGCTGACTCTATGAAACATGGTCAACGTTGTCAATTGCATCGTTATATTTATATAAACCGTACGCGCAACAAAGAGGTATGCGGGATAATGGTCGTAATTGCTGTCAATGACGTGATTGTATTAGGTAACATGAGTCGGATTTGTCGCCGAGGAAGTAATTTAAACGCACGTATGGCGACACAACGAGGGAGTGAATTCGCCCGACATCTAAATAATATGTAAATGTAAATAGAGATGTGAAGTGGCCGAGTCGTCGACGCGCCGAGCGTACAACGTTGTGCCGCTAACCTAATTGGCGGCGATTCTTCGGGAAATGTAAATTTTATGACGATCATGTTCCCTCCTCATTCTCTCTACATTCTATTCAGTAATGTCTCTATCTACACCGTAATTATTTGTTAAGTTTATCTCGGCGAAGGCTGGATTGGTCTGGAATGAAGATCGTAATGCTGTATATTTTCCACAACACTGTGGGTGTATGTGGGTGAACTAGGTGACCGGTGTGATCGCGTGTATGAGGTATGATCAGGATGAATGATAGGTGCTTTGTCTTTGTTCTCGCATATCATCTAACGTCGATCGAACGGGTTGAATGATAAAGGGTAAGATAGTTTGTGTAGCCGGGGCGGGGCCGGGGCGAGTGCACGTCGGCTCAATCCTCAAAACACCAGCACTCCGCCGCGCTGCTATTCATTTCTTGCGATGTTGATCTCAGGTTCTACGAATTATTAAGGGAATCTATGAATCTTTATCTTAGCTATATCGCTTTACTGAGATAAATAGGTATTATTTCGTCAGGTTTACTACCAATTTCCAGCAAAAATGTAGCCAAGCAAACCAGCAAACCAAATTAGAACCCGAATCGAACTGGCAACACTACAAAGTTATCCTTATTGTTGATATTTTAATTTTAATCGATTACCTACTAACTAACTATATGTAGGTATTGCTGAAATACGTAAGTACGAAGAGAATACTCGTACAGAGATACACGTACAATGTACATTCCCAAACGAGTACAGCTAAAACTAATCTCCTTTGGAAAACCTTTGAGCGAAGATTAATATTTAGCGGGACGAAGACGTTTGCGGATGTTTAATATGTTTATTTACCAACGGGCTTGGGAAATATATCTGTAGCTAGAACCTGATTTAACATAGATTGAATTGTATTATAAATAAACTATAGTTGTTTCAACTAAATCAATTATGGCAATAAGTTTGACAGTTTGTTCCCGAATATCGAGGAGAAGTTATCTTAATCATTTTCTAATTGTATGCTTCTGTTCAAGTTTATTCAATACAACTTTTCGATTATTGTAGTTTACTAACATTTTGGTTCAATATTTAGTCGGAGAGTCAGTGCGCCGCGCGGCTTCAGTGACAAATTCGTATTCCGCATTCAACCGCCGCTTAGCCGTTACGATACGTTGTACCTCTTTTTAATCCACCATTGTTAGAATTTGACAGGTGGAATGTGTGCCTTTTACCTCTCGTTCAGCTGACATAGAGGTGTGTAACCCTAAGTGCATGGGATAGGGATGTTCAATGTGTTTTGTTTGCGCACGGTTTCACAACCACAAATCAAGTCGGAATGTCCCGGATTAAACGCTTACAGATTGCAGTTTGTTGAGTTTGTGTACACGAGAGTATTTTGTAACACAGTTATACAAATATATTGACCTGAAGTTGGACTCAAATCTTTCTATCTGACAACACTGACCTTTGTTTCCCCACACACGTCTTCATATTTGGCGTGGGAATTTATTCAGCTTTAGCCAAAGGCTATGTTTGTATATCAAAGGCACATATGTGTTTAATTCTGTTGCTACCTGTTCAACTACACCCACCTTTAAAACACCCTGCTCAGTTCAAGATTGAATAACGCTGGCTCCAAATCCCAGCTTTGTCTGCGAAAAGTGTCGAATGAATACAGACACAGTCACCTTTAGTTTACCTAAAGGGGTTAACGAGAGCGTGCACCTCTGGAATAACTGATTGCGCTGGCCTTAAAGTAAATTGTAGTATATTAGCTAATTTGGCTTTCCAAAAATGTATGTGTAGACAAATTGAATCATTAGTGTAATGAAATATATGATACCCGCATGTATTCAAGTTTTGAAGCAAGCTGAGTCGAGGCTCCATTTCGTGGCTATTTAGGTATTATAATCGAGCATTGTTGGCACTCACATGCACATTGTGAGCTGCGCTTTGCATGTCAATGATCCCGGTGCGTTCGAGAAGCGAGGTTGTGCGAGCGTTGCGAAAAGCGTCGGTTGTCACATATTTTTATTAGCTTCAAGCTTTTATACGTTCTATTCTACATAATAAGCATAATATTGCTTCTGCTAGTTATCTAACAAATCATTGTTAGAGGTTCATTCTTAGGGAAATGAAGTTTTATTTAGGCGCTACCTTTAAATTCGGTTCGACGAGATCTATGCGCTTTACAATGAAATCAAATTATTAGGTTGGATACGATTAGCCCGTAGAGATTGAAGAAATTTTCAGTTTTATCAAACATTTGTGTCCTTAATGTTCGTACAGTACAAACAACTTCTACACAATGTTCGTATGTCATTTGTGCACGTAGCTCCAGGCATGTGAGTCGCTGTGTGCTGAGACTGCAAACTCGCAGAAAAGCTATTTATTCTATAATTAACGTAACAGTAATGAGAGAACTTTACCTGTTTCAACAACATAATTGGTACTTAGAAATTATGTTTTCAAAGAATCTTTGTCTATAGACACCATATTTCGGTAATCATTTAGGGGTTTTACGATTAATAAACGGATAAATATAATTAAGTAATCTTACTTGAAAAAGACTTCAAGGAGGCACAACAAAGCCATTCCGTTGATTTTATTACCTCCAGCCCAGTGCACGGCCGTCCTTGGACACTGGAGGATAAAAATGTCGAACTAGATAATAAAACATGGTTTATGTGGGTTGAAAAAAAACAAAAAATGCATTTTCTTTTGTTATTTTTAGATGTTTAAATATGAAAATGTACGACTTCAGCATAGCTCCTCGAAAAGGTATTTACTTTGTTTAACTAAAAGTTCATAAATTAAGGTGTAAAATGTCAAGGTGATATTTTCTTTAAGAGTTTGCCCAGGTTAAGCATTATATTAATATTCATTTCAATTATTTTATAACTACGGAGTTACGTCTTGTAGTGTTCGACATGTATTTAAAGGCTTACTTATAAGAAAGTTGTGATAAAATTGTGCTATACACGTCCCTAGTTGCAAATTTTTGTTCCAGTAGGGCGTCCTCCCCCCCCTCTAAAAGCTTAACCGCGGGCTTGAAAAATCTGGAAAAATTCATGATGATAGTGTATTTCATGAACTTATAGCGGTATAAAGGTAAATTATAGCTGTTAAGATGACTTCATTAGTTTAGCAGTAACAGTCGTTGAACTTGGGTGTTAGAAAATTTTGTACCAAATACAAAATCCTTAGAATAAATCCTTTAAAGTGACTGAGATGAAGTAGTTGCTTGTTTAAAACGGGTAAAGACTTGCATTGAAAAACAAAATATCAAATAAAAAACCTAATAATAATATTTTTTTATTGATTACGGGCTACTACGGAACCCTACACTGCGCGTGGCCCGACACGCACTTGGCCGTTTTTATTTCCACGTTCTGTTACCCATCCATACAAAACCAAATTTCGAGCTGTTTAATATTTAAAACATTTAACTAATTGGCTTTTTATAGCTTCATAATTTGATTGAACAGTTATCAGCGTTCTTAAATCTATCTCTCTCTTGAACTGAGTCTAGGTTCGGTATCCGATAAAATTACTTTGAATTCGAAATTCATAACAAAGCTTAAGGAAAACGGCTTTTACTCATAATTACCAAATGTTTTTTAAGTCAGTTCACTGATTAAGAATCATAACTTACAATAGTACAATGGCTTTCTTGTGATTACAACCTAAAAGAAAATTACAAAATAATTAAGAGATAAGAGACAATTAAGTAGGTTCTAGACAAAATAAAAGATTATATACAAGGTGACGTACTGCACAAGGAGGAGGACACGTCTGTGTCCTGTGACCTCCTGTCAGATATTTTTTGGCGAAGTCAAATTCGTACATTTATGAAAACCATTTATGCGTCACGTTCTTATCTCAGATATTACGAGTAGATACCTAAGTAGTAAGGTACCTATATCTTCTGATCTTAGATTATTTATTCAAATAAAGTAATTAGGATCGCTTAAAGTCATGGGAAATAATTTAATAAATACATGTTAGAGTTGGCAATTTTTTAAAGGTTTTTAATATTTAGAGCTTATTTTTTGTCACAGATTAAGTATCATGAGTTGGAAAATTAATACAATTCATATTTGTATTAATAATTTGGTAGTATTGTGGGTAGCATACATCGACTCTATTGTATTTCACGATAGATCGTTCACGGAATATTAATATGTCATACGATGTTAATATTGGGTTAAATCGATTAAATTAGGAGGTTTATTTCCGGCGGCTCGTGTGGTCGGCTCGGCAACTTTGTAGTGTTCGTCAAACATTGCGTCGTTACTATCACATAAGCTTGTTGCCCCGCTGTTCATGGCTACATTATACACCAGAGCCACTCCGGCACCCTCGTAAAGCCTAATTTTCAGGATCGCTACGTCGATTACGTAACGGTGCGTATCACTTGAATTAGTTTAACAGTTATGCTTGGCGACAGGCCCGCCGCGCCACCGTGAACATACACTAACGTCGTGTCAGCTTTCTATTTAGGAGCCAGAAATGAGGACAGGTTTACAGTCTTTACGTAATGTCGGTTCATTCGCTTTCATTTTCAAGTTAGGTATATTGAATGCTAGACAAATACATAATACCTTCAACTTAAACTACAAAGATGAAGACTTACTTTGATATTAAACAATTTTCATAGCCTTTTATAAAGATAATGTTTGGTAATTTATTGCAGAAACTTGAAGAAGGTGGTATACTATGAAAATATAATACCCAAGGTATGTTCCCAACCCAATTCACTTTACAGACATTGTCTAACCTTTACCTTTTCTACTTATTAAAACAAGATGGTTCTAGGGCTCTATATCTTCATCCATGTCACATAAGATCGACTGTGACAGACAACCAAGTGATCAGTCTAAAAGAACCTCATTTTTAGTTGGAAACGATACACTTAAACCTAATTGGGTATGCATGAATATTTTATACCAGTCTTCAAAGGTAAAGTAAATAAAAAAAGTATTTAATTTATTTGAATTGAAACGTCTTTTAATCAAGGTATTTTGATTCGTAAAGTTAAGTGGGCAATGCACTAGGGAATTGTGTTGTTGAATTCTAGCAGAGTTTTTTTTTGTTATAAGTACAGATCTTAGATTCGACCCACGCATGTACATAGGTATCCATTCCTGTCCCCACGGACGGACGGACAATTCTCCTAATTATAACCAATATTCCCTGCACATGTGTTGTCACGCGATGTGTCATTGTCAAGCGATGGCTTGAACTTTCAGTGGAAATTAATATACCTAGCTTATTTTGAATAACACTTAATAAATTGACATTTCGTAGTACGTAACCTCACGTCTGGTGGAAAAGCTTTACAAGGTTTATGAATACGTAGAGGTGGAATAGTCCAATAAACTATAGTACGTATAACTAGTAAGTTCACGTAGCGTACGACAGGATAGGACTGGACAACAGTAGCAGATAATCTAGCTATAGAAGTCTATGTCCAGCTTATGACGTGGGACGATATCTTATATTGCGATTTTTCAGCGAAAACGTAAATTGACACTTGTAGAGAGGTTATAAAGGATTGTTCTCAATTCGAAAAACTAAAAAAACCTTTCGTGAGAGTCGTTGAATAAGTCAGTTTTGATAAATCGTACGCCTAACCTGACACAGTAAATAATACGTCTTTTTATTTGATAATTGCGATTATTATATTTACATACATCGACCTAATAGGCAGCTGGAAGCCAATTGATGTAAGACGTTGAATATTTAAGCGCACGTATTTATAATAACAATGAAGGATAGAGTCCTTGAAGTGTGGTGTCTCTGAAGCCTTTGTCGAATACCGCTCAAGGTCGCGGGAACAATAGCTGCGTGAAGCTTAGGTTGGTTTCCTTTGGCTAAACCGGCTCCTCTCACAGAATCTTGTAAAAGTTGTAGTTAAATTGGATTGCTATTTCCACGAACAGAAAGTATTCGTCCATTGTGTGGATTTACTATCAAACACTTTTGGGTTTCTATTTCGAGAACTATGAAAGAATGCCACTTTCGTCAAGCTAGTAGTGGAGAATGACGCAAGTGCCCCCACAGCTTTATTACAATTATACTTAGAGTACCTACTTGAATAAAATGCAAAACTAGCTAACTGTTTACTTTGATACTCGTACGTTCTTACTTAGACAGATTACATTATATTTTATTACTTGTATAATATTTACCATTAGGTACTAACTTAAGCTAACTAGGTACTATAGGAAAATAACCACACAATAATAAAATATTGGTCAGAAACAAAAATATGCATTATAGTTGAATAGTTTCTGTTACCGAATTAATTAAAATTAATTAATTACCGTAAACTCTAATTTCAATTTTAAAATAAAAATTATTAAACTTCTGTTGCATTTTCATTAAAATAAATAATACTTGCTACAGTTACAGTATCTTAACAAAATTCTGGTAGTTTATGATCGAAAAAAAAACTATTTTTATAAATTACTGAACCGAAACTAATGTCCTTTGACACGCACTTCATATGTGTTTATGAAGGTAGATTATTTAGTTAGTGACGTGTTTTATGGTAAAGAATTAGCAACGAGCATGTCACCTCAACCTAAATAAAGAAGCGTAATAACCGTGATTGCTGTAATTTTCCTAATAATACCAGTTTGGAACTAACTTTCCTAGAGATCATTTGATTTCTTTTTTCCGTGACTTGCTGACGTATCATCCGGGATCAAATCGTAACGAATATATCTTCGGCATTCGGAAAATTCGTTCCCTTTTGGATGAATCAGCAAATAAATCTGAACATGATATTATGTGATGTATCTACCTATTTGTACAAATAGATACATGAGCCGTAGTAAATACGATAGGTATTTACATCCGCAATGTTTTACTTTTTGTATTTTTATGAATGGAAAGGTCGCGACTAAATTTAGGTTTATTTAAAATAGAAAGGTAGAAAAGTATTCATTTTCTATATAAGTACACCGGGAGCTTTTAGCGGGAGTGCTCTTTCTTTAAAATAATGAAATTGAAGCTTGAATAAATCAAATGATGAAATTCAGTTTCTCCCAAAAAAAAATTGATTCAATTTTCTTTTGATTATGGTTACAGCACAGGTCTCTTCGTTTTGTTTCTTCATGCTTGTTAAAACTTTAAGATAGATTGAATTTTAATAATACTTATGTAAAATAGGATGGACTGTGTGAACGATAGACAAGAGTTGTCTGACAAAATGACGAGTAATAGAGAAGTATTCAAGTATGGAAGAAGAAGACATCCTGCGTCTACCCTAAATAAATTGGGATAAGGGCAAGAGCATTATCCGTGTCGACGGCGCGTTCGTGTTCCACGCGCGCAAGGACCGATGCCTGCCGGGGTTGCGGGACTGTTCGAAAGAGATACCGTGACCCCGGAACACAAAGGGCGATGAAGGAACATGCATGGGTTTTAGTCAGTAAAAGTCTGACACTCCCTCCTGCTCCGCCTAGAGCGGGAGAAGTCATATGATGATGTCCCATCCGAAAAAAAAAAAAAAAGGGCAAGAGCATTATTGCTATCAGAAAAATCTTGGAGATTGGCATAAGAAAGAGAAGTCTTTACCCAGCTGTGGACGAAATAGGGTGTAGATGATGATGATATGAGTCTATCTATTCTGAAGCACTTGTCTTGTCTAGTTTCCGTTTATAAGAATTTCCACATCTAAAGATAGTAGTTAGCGAAGGTTTTTGCTTTTTGCAAAATTAAACTGTTAATTTCGTACGACGTTCAGTGGCTGCGTTTGTTATTACAAAACACGTTGGATGAAATAAGATACATTGGTGTCGATTCTGTTGTGCACAAACTAAACTTAATTTAGGCTATTGCTATATGTTTCTCTCTAATAAAACGAGAAAGAGACGGACGTAATTTAGAGCAGTCAAATTTAATTGGAACTAATATTTCCATACAAATGAAGGGTGCACGTAAAAACATGTCGACTAAAAACACGGTGAAGTGCAAGGCATAAACTAGTTTGACATCTCTAACTTAGTTCATAGCTATAGCCGTCCTTTTCTCGCACTGCCTTTTAGTAAAAGATAGCAATCACCTAAATTAAGTTTAGTTTGTGCACAACAGAATCGACACCATTACGTTCTTTATTTTGACTCTTCCCGGAAAAATCCATGAAAATATACCTTGGTGGATACGAGGATTATAAAGCAGGATATTTTACTGATATCTCAGTATGACTATTACAATGACATAAAGCACTATAGATCTGTTAACGTTCGCTGCACAAGGAAGTGTTAGAACTTAACTTAGTAGATTGACTTGAACACCTGTGAGCCCAATGACATTTGCATTTGAATCTCTTGGGTGACTCCGTAACCTCGCGCCAGTTCTCTAGTGGTGAATGAATTTGGGGATAGACAGTACTACTTGTATCGCTCAACAGTCTCTCGTAACGTCTAAGAAATTTTTGTAAACAATTTTGAAATTATTTTGAGTGAGATAGAAAGTGAGCCCCGATGTTTACTTACTTGATATTTTCTGTTATTCGAATAACTAGCTAGACGTCACGTTTTAATGGTCTATGAAAACGATGCTATATCGTGCTTGAACACCATGCCATGAATGACTTTAGTTCATTGACACCGATTGTTTAAACCTGGTTTATTAATAAACGAGTAAAGTAATGCCAACTTTAAACCTCGAAAAATATATGGTTAATTTGAAGTTCACTGTTTGTAACTTTACTTTTTATTGATAAATAAAGAGTTGTTTAAACTTTTGAAATCATTACTTTGCCAATGGAAAAACGCAATCCGATTTTACTCGAGTTAATCAAAAATTATTAAAATCGAAAATTATAATAATTTTGTTGAGTAGAGTCAAAAATCTTATTAAATTTAATTCATGTATTTATTCATTGTTTGAAAATATCCCATACTTAAGTTCTTTATACTTTTTGAACATGTGTTTGCAGAGAACCTAACTTATATTGAATTTTCTAAGAAAATATTACAGGATATTTTTCTTAGATTATAACGAAACAGATTCGATTTTGCCTTATTCAAATTTAAAAAACTTTGTAATGACAATTTTTTATTTTCATAAATCAGTGAATTAAACCTTCTTTACCATTATTAAACCCTTTTATCTAAATAATAAATAATCTGTTCCTTTGAGAGCATTTATTGTTATTTAAATTCTATTTAACTTTACTAAAGATTTCAGAGAAATAAAATGGCATAGGCTCGCCTTATTTCAAGATGGTAAAAAAAACCACACAGACAGAGATAGAGAGCACTTTGTTTAAACAAAAAAAAACAATTTAAGGTGTACCTACTGGATACTTATATATTTGCAGCTAAATTAATTTATTCTGACCGTCTTCTAAGTAAAGCAACCCATTAAGGCCGTTACAGGCACAACGGGACGTACGTACGATAGCTAGCCGAGTACTCCCGAGTACTCTCACTTTTGGTCACTCGGGACGAGTTCGCTACAGAAACTCTATTAGACGCCTCGCTCACTAAGCTACGACAACACATAGTTGGCGGGTGTCGGGGGTCCCGGCGCAAACAACCCTCCCCGCGGCTTATAGCTTTTCAATTAATTTAAACTATGAACGCTAGTATTACAGTTATTCTAATATAGACGCTGAACTGATGTGAATTGATAACAATCTTGATATTTCAGCAGCTGTTGTCTATAACTGGAACTCCCTCGAGTTTCACACACACGTTATTTGCATCTCATTTTAACAATCCGATACCTCTAGAAATAAGCACGCACTGAAGGTTTTAATACGCCCTTAAAATTCGGTGTCGCAGCTTGTTTCGGCTTTGTTTGCGCATGCAGTTGTAATATTCGCATAATCATGGTAATTCCAAGTTTGTTTTTCATTGTTTTGTATAAAAAGTTATTCATTTCTGCAAATTATAAAGGAATGGCTTTTTTTCATGTAGGGAAGTAGGTGCTGAAGGAATATGACGTCATTTCCCTTTGATTAGATTTAAAAACATCTGCTCATCATTCATTTCCGTCGTAAGCCTCATGAAATTATATGCTAACTCAAAAAGGCTGAGTAGAGTTTGAGTATATTTTAATTACTACGTTCTAAAAATGTTTCGTACTATATTGGATATTAGAAAGCTAAATATCTTTAACCGTAATTTCTAACGTATAGTAGTCAAATGTGGCGAATAGTTCAGTACTAAAAATCTCGAGGTAAAGATAGCACATCAGATCCAACTCCTTGTTAAGATTCGCCTTTCAAGTAACAGACGAAGACGAGTGCACATTGGATAGAAAAAACTTCGTGTAATGTGAATTGCGTCAATAGCAATTAGCGGTATATTTTCACCGACTGTAGTTTTCCTTTTGGGACCCGAGCTATTACAATATTATTATTTTATTATTGTGCTATTTATTCTGTTAAAAAAAGACGGCTAAATGAGTTATTTGTACTATATCGTGGCGAAAACATATCCAAGTATTTCACAAAAGCTCTATGCATATGCAAACTCATCGTAATGAAATTCTGTTACATTTAATATTCCAGTTCTGTAGAGCTATAACTTGACGGGTTGATTTCAGTACTATTCTTAAAAATATGTCTTTTCATTTTGCTTTTTATTCCTTTTACTGGGACTTGGAATAAATATTCCTTTTTTAACTAATTAAATGCTGATTTAATCGATCTAGTGTCACTTGAGCACTGGCTTAAGTGACACTAGATCGATTCCACAAATACCTATTTATTTATTTGAAGAGATACTAAAAGGTAGAATAGATTTGTGGTTAGCTTTAAACATTTTGTAAAAAAAACCTTTCGACAATGTTCTGAATATACGAAGCATCCCCGTCCTCACTTGATAGAAAAAGCAAGCACGGGTAACAGATGTAAATTTGTGTTTGGACGAAACGGAAAACATCCTTGGGAACTCACTGTTTTGTTAAATTAGATAAACGGCTACTGCACGGTTGAAGACAAGGTTTTAACAATTTTAAACAAACCCTTAATTAAGAATACAATTTCTTATAATCCACTTTTGAAACGATGCCAAGTATTTCATAACTTAGGTATTCATTCAAATAAAGTTATTTTTCAAGTAATGGGCCTCAGAATGTTACTAAGTCAACCTGGAGTTTCCTCTTTCCAACGAAGTTACCGTCCCCGGCGGAATAAGGTGCCATCAAGATTTTAATGGAATGTAATCATCTAAACTTGGAAAAGAAATATATTACTTTTTATAACTTATACAAATAAATTAAAGCGTTTTTAAGGGAATATTTTTTCGTATTAATGAAAGAGAAGGTCGCGCTAATAATGTAATTGCTCTGATGTCACCGGTAAGTAGATTAATTAATACCTACGCACTCTAATCTTCTTCGGTTAAACATACAAATAAGCAATTAAGAATAAAAGCAGTATCCAAGTAAAATTAATTGTTTTTGTGTGTAATATGTTTTTTTTTGTATTAATTTGTAATGTATGCTATGTGCTTATCAAAGTTCAACTCGTTCAATAAAGTTTTACAATTTCTTGAGAATGTAAAGAAAAAACAGAAAAATCTGTGGAAATCTTGTTATTGGCTAAGCAGCCAGCCTAAAGGTCGGCTAAGGACATTGACCTTTTTCTTAAAAATGAAGAGCCTCAGGCCTACTTGCGCACGCCCTAAGTGAACTAATTACGCCGCGATTCTTTCTTCATTTTCTAATAAGTATAAGTGAATTTTGGAGTAACAAACCCAATTCCACGTTTTTGTACAAAACTTGTGAACGTATATATTTCTGAACTGTATTAAATTTGGATCCAATCTTGTTTGTCTTTCATTGAAGGATACTGAAGAGAAGACAAATTAATCGCGAAAAGTTTAGATTTACTTTCATTACGGTCGAGTTAAATCAAACTTCCAAGTTAAAGCTTTATCCTTCATTTAGATATCACTTCAACAAGTTAATGCGCTGACTAAGCTTCAAGTTTTCATCAGATAATTTAAAAAAATCGTTATTAATTAGTTCGATAAAGTTTAATCATTGCTACGCTGTTTAATTTTTAAATGCTAAATATGTTTAAGTTTGTTTTAGAAATACCTTAAAACCAGCAACAAATGTAGAGACTGAATGGCTTGAAGTGGTCTATCAAACAGTTTGTAGCTTCTACTCTTGAGCATTTTTAAAGGTTAAGTGCCTTAGGGTTTTGGTTTAAGGCTGCGTTAATGAAAAATACTGTTTTTAGCTGCAACCGATTAGACTGGTAACCGAACCCGACGTTACTGGGAAAGAATTATGCAGGCAGGGAGTCATGAACCCATGAGGAATAATCATCGAATCCCGATTATAATACGCCAAGCGATTCTCCAGTATTTTGGAATATTGATAGTGTTTTTCAATAAGCTGTTAAAGTTCAGATTTGTTTTATTAGTATTATTGCTGGAAGCACTAATTCAATAAAAATCTTTGGGGGTATGAAGAACAGGGTGTAAAGCTCTTCATCCCCCATAGAAAAGGGAGGATCCTCCGACCAGACGGGTGTTATGTCTGGTGGGCCACTGCCCGACAGTTGTTGTCGAGTTCTCGTATATAGTCTTAAGTCGCGGATAACTCTGCTTGCGCGATGTAGGATTTCTGACGTGTTTTTTTCTGTTAGTTCATCGTCTGTGTTTTAGATGGCGTTGTAGTACTTTTTGTTCTATGTTGCTGTAGTACTTTTTGTAGTATCACAAATCCTTTCGCAGTACCTTAATCGAAAATAAACGAAGAGATAATGCACTAAATTATTATATTAAGAGCTCAATTTATAACGACGAAGTAGATAACACCGTAGGCACTAGGCAGCTAGCTTACTTTCCAGTGACGTCGAAACTACAAGCTCACCTTCAGTTTCTCTGAACTTACTTTATACTATAAATTAAATCTAATTTAATTAAAACGTAATGCGATAACATGTTATGTAGGTAAGTGTAATATAGCTCAAGATAAAATGGCGTTTGTCATGGTATTGTTATAATAAATAAAAAACGTGTCTACGAAGCACCAAGGTTGCTCTTTAATAAGTTGAAAACACATCTCTCTAATAATACAGGGACAATGTAACGGTAGTGTACAGGAGTATATTCGGTGCTGCGGTTGGCAAACCCTTCGCCCATTCACTGTGTTACTTAACATGAATGTAACACTAACGAACTTTATTTTTAATTACAGCAGCTCATCTATATGTAGCAACGTAAATATGATGATATGCATACATGTCCTATAAATAGATTTTTCTGTACTTTTCAGAAGCTGACACAGTAACAGATAGCTATATACCTATGTGTTCTGTTTATTTAGCAACCCGTTCAAAGTTATTGAAATGATGAACCCATTCAATATCCCGACCCGACGGACCAAGTTATATTTTGAAAATTATTTCCGAAGCACCTACTGCTAACAGGTTATAATACATTTATAATTTGTTATCACCTAAATAATTCAACTCAATTCGGATGACTAAAAATACCGTTTCTATTTAAGTGAACCGTTTGAATGGAATTTTAAACGAACCGTTCGCTATTATACTTTAGTATCATTCGCTAAAAGAATACTTTACCCAAAAAGAGAATTTCATAAAGATAAGATAAAATATCATTTAAAAAACATATTATCTCCTAATTAACTTACTAAGTAAACAGAAACATAAAATCCCTGTTCTATTTTAACATCTTAACCTTACATTGCCCTACGTAATATAAATTCGGTGTACCAATATCAAACGCGACCTCGAACGGAAATAGTAAAAGACTTGAATGAAAGTAAAACAATGTTCAGTGAACCGGAAAACGTCTGTGACCGAAAAAATCTGTAACCAAATGTCACGTTTGATAGTTTCGCTGTGCTTTGCTTATAAACTGAAACTAATGCTTGAGCTTTGATAAGCTTTTATAAAGCCTGACTTGGAAAAGGGCTGTATGATACCACTTTTATTTATGTGCTATCTTGGTGGAAGACATTAAAGGTGGGTAGATAGCCTTGTTATTTTGCTTCGAGATGCTACCTATTGTGTTTACGGCCATTTCTCAAAACCTGACACGCACATCGTGGGTAATTAATCATTCCCGATGATCATTAATTGTTCAATTTATAATCTTCGCAAACGAATCTTTCGTTGCTGGAGAAAGTACATGAAGCTAACTTTACAACTTCACAACACTCATTTTAGTTTCTGTCAGCATCTATTAATAAGATACTACACATAAAATTGTGTTTGATTCAATTTTCTCCAAAACGAAATACAAATCAATTTTTAGGGTTCCGTTGTTATTCGAATATTCTCTACACCTGGGACTATGAGCGGAGTTTTATTACGGCTATATATTTGTTTTCTTCCAACAAATAAAGGCTTTATCGACCCATATTCCTTCATATCTGTTCAGAAGAGACGTAGCCGATCGAAAAATATATTATAATATTTTTCCTTTGGTTCCTGTGGAAATGTGATACCTACTCACTGCAGCAGAACTGCCGAAGGTTCGAAAGTTTCCATTTGGAATAGATTTATGTTCTTCAATGTGACCTTAGACAACCGACGTCAATTTGTGGTTCAGTTTCTCGGTGTTTTTTTTTTCGATTTGCTACCAAATAGGCAAGCATCGGCTTAATTTACAAACTGTTGCTATTTAATATTGGTTATACATAGCAGAACAATAAATTTCTACTGTTCAAAATGAATGAATGAATGAATGAATGAATTTCCGTACATTTTGAACAGTAGAAATTTATTGTTCTGCTTTGATAATTAAGCCTTACTTAAAACTTGACCAATTTATTCTAAAAAGACGTCTCCTTTGTAGATTGAAGTCGGTGAGCGCTGCTGAATCATTAATATTGCAGATTTTAAATGTTCCCGTAGGATAGGTTGTCTCCAGTGAATTCATGGACAGCAAGCACAGGTCGTCGTCGGTTCGATATAAGAGGCTATTTTAAATCCGGCGCTTGAAAAATAGAAAGCAAACAATAATAAAAACTGAAATAGACGCTACAACCACTTGAATTAGTAAGTTGTTTCGGTAACTTGTTGGAATTTTAACCAACAAGAAGTTTAACGGGCAAAGGGTAACTTTATGGCAAATTATTAAGTTACGAAAACATCATTTGTTATGTAATTATCCCGTTCACAAAATTAAATACATTTGCAACTTAGACTGTACTTAAAAAGCAAAGAAGCGTTTGTTTAAAAAAACAGCTTGCTTTAAAGAGAAGCGACATAAACTTACTTGTTGTGAGTGCGATCCTTGCGTGCGTCCTCGTCGTAGGGAACAATTAGAAGCACATAGTTATACGGGCGGACACGGCGCTCAAGTTTGTTGTGCCGGCGCTCGGCGCGGCGCGGCGCGGTGCGGTCGGAGGGGCTGGGAGCGCGGACGTGTGACTGGCGCGGCGACGGGCAGCTACTGGAGGCGGCGCGCCGGCGGCAGGCCGCGCAGCCCGCCCGCCCACGGCGAGGGCCAAACGTCACGCCATTTACCCCACAATCTTTACATCATATAATATCACACCAAATATTTTTTCACATAAAATCGCAAATTGGAATATTTAATTTATTTCTCTACGATTCCGATCAATGCTTGACGCATGTATCTCCAAGTTGAACTCCGCGGTAACACGCCGCCCATTTATACACGTCTATCGAAGTGTCAAAGGTTGATGTTTACACAACATGTTCTATTTATATCAGTTTTGTCAATAAGCTGATTGTTTTCTGTTTATATTGGTAAAGGGCTGTGGGTGGACATGCTTCTGGCCCTATGTCACGTTAATTAAAAAATCTACTTATTAAGGAGAAGAAGGTTGTTCAAAAACGCAAATAACTATGGTTTTCCTAAAGGCACATGCACAACGATAGCATTAGATATACATTAATCAATTACGGGGAAAGCCTCCTTAATAAATATAAGGTATAAGTTTAATGCGTCATCATCTTGGAATGAATGTTTGACTTTTGTGTCACGAAAAAATCGTGAACTTTATGTTCGGGAGTGAGTCACATGTTTGTGAGTCAAGTTAGTGGGATAGCTTTCCCAAAAGCTCAGTTCTCTATGGCTACATAACAATAAAATTTGCTTGTCATGGTGCTCTTCATCTCCTCCCACGGCTACTCTCATAATATTGTTTACAGCTCCACATAAAATTCCATAATAATACTAGATCGAGTTTCAACGACACAAAAACTTGCACAGAGGGTACCAGAGGGATTCGTCCTTTGTAATTTGTTTTATTAAATCGTATTCGGGCGGGCAGGTAGTTTTGAGATTGGTGCCGTCTTGCGTCGTTCTTTGTCTATATATATGTATCTATATCTCCAATGAATTTTCATAATAACATCAAACTTCAGTTAGTTCGTTTATAAATATTTAAAAAGCATTGAAATGAATTTTATTTATTTGCCAGAATATAGCTTACAGGACATCATGGTAAAATAATTTTAGTTTCACTATATTCGACTTATCAGTCGTGCAAATATTTCTAGTACATGCATAATAATATCATTAAATTACATCAATGTCATACACGATAAATGACAATGAAATGAAATGACTCTAGTGACTTTAACGGCATAATTAAATACTTTCTAGGATAACCCAAAAATAATTCTTACGTACATTAAGTGACCCGTCTTTATTTTTCATCTTGCGTGGAAGAAACCACAGATATCTGCCTATCTTTTTTTGTTGTGTGTTTTTACTAATTACACGTTTTAACAAAAACAAAAATTGTTTGTGTTCTAGACTTTATGTGTTGTTCTGAAAATGATTGTGTTATTATACGCGTGGAGCCTGTAGCAAATAAACCACCCATTCAGTTCGCGTGGGAGTATCATAAGGAGCTAAGGGATTATCATATAAAACTGGCCGCAACATCCACCGGTGCGGTGGATTAATATCATCATACTGAAATGTAAACCATCGCCAATATTACTTCGTTCATTCGACGACCCGAATGGCGCAGCGATAGTGTGGCTGCCTTACGTACTTGGGGTCCCGGGTTCGAATCCCGGTAAGAGCAAATGTCTGTGTGATGAGCATGGACATTTGTTTCCGAGTCATGGATGTTTATATGTATAACAAGTATGTATTTACAAACAAAAATTATGTATTTAGTATATTAACTATCTGGCGTCCACGACACAAACCTCGTTGCTTAGTGTGGCACTAGATGGCGCTGTGTGTAATGTCCATCGATATTTATTCATAAGAGAAAAGCTGCAAAAAAGCTTACAAAATGTTCGGCAGGATACTTAAGAGCTTATGTAAATTGAGCCACTTATTTAGATAATTAACACTGTTAATTGCCTTCCATGGGGTCGTAAAACGCTACTAATTATATCGAGCATAGGATCAGTTTACTCTGTTCGCCAATTAGTTCGGCAAGCGCAGCAGGGCGATTGCTACGAAATTCGCCTACGAAACTCGTAGCGGTCTACGGAGAGGACTTCTACGAGGATAACGTGTACGAACAGAATGTCTACGAGAAGTGCTACGAGCTTATATTATGAACTTGGCCCAATTTACTCTTTTTTATAACTCTAGCTATCAATTAATTTTCAGTGAATGGTACAACTGGGAAATTGGAGGCAGTAATGCCCTAATTATTTCAGGCTGAATTCCGGAGACAAATAAACGTTAAAAAATAAATTAATTGGTTTATCTTTGGCATTTATTAGGTACTATCTGTTACCCGCGACTTAGTTCGTGTGGAAATTGAAAAAATATTTGTTTAATTACTTTATTTTTCTAAAATAATAAAAGCTTAAATTAGTCTTTATAACATCAGCCATCTGCCAGGAAAAATCCCGTCAACAAACAAACAGATAATAAATAAATTAATAAAATGTTATAAGTGTCAGTTTAAAAATACTTTCTTATGCATTCAGTAAAAATCTGTTATTATGAAATTAAAAACATTCACTTCAATTTTATTTATTTGTAGATGTATAGATATTCAAAACATTATTGTAAATTGAATGAAGTTATCAGATTTGTTGAAATAATAAACGCTGTGAATAAAATAAATGTTTAGGCAATTTTAAACAAACCCAACACATATTTTTAAATTGACCGCTCTACATCAAACGGGATGATGTGGGTTTGATAATAATTTTATTATACAGAAGTTTAAAACCAAATTCAATTCTGCTGATAACAAAAAAACTAATTAAAACGAAAACTTCGCCATGAATAGTGAAGCTTGGAAAGTGTCGGACTGAAGTGGTGTTGCTGTGTGAGGCTAACTGTGTGTACTCAGTCAAACTAGTGGAACTCTTCAGGTATGTGTGCTTATTCAAGAGTCATTAACTATGGATACAGGTCCTGCTTTTATTTCTATTTTGTTTTGCTACCCAAAGAGCTAATGGGTTCAAACGGTAGTAAGCAGTGTTATTTGCAATGTAAAATGAGGGACGTTATGTTTAAATAAAACGTTTTTTTTTGTTTTTAACCCATTAGTTGTATCAAGCGGATTACGTACATACTTTCCAAGTGTCCTCTGTGCCTCGCAAAGCACGTTAAGCAATTGGTTACGTCTGTCATTTGTAGATATTTGACAGACGTTACAGGTAGTCAGTGGCCCGAAAGTCTGAAAATCAGTCTTACCAAGGTCTATCGTATTACCTAGGACAAACAGGATTGTGGAAGTCAGATAGGCAGTCGCTCCATGTAAAATACTGGTGTTCCGGTCAGCTGCATCCGGTACAGACCGGCCGGTGATGATGAAAGTGAGGGACATTATAATAAAAGATTTTTTTAACCTAATGTTAGTATCAAGAGGAATAATTTATGTTCTCATACAATGCAAGAAAGTCGTTTGTGTATCGTTGCCTATAGGATGATAAATAGTAGAACAAATCCTGATTACTCGTCATTTATTTTAGGCTGCACTCTTCGCAACTAGTCTTGGTATCGTCGAATGTGCGCTTCACAAACTTTGTCAAACACATGACTCGTCAACGTGTCATTATTTCGGGATAGTTATTCATGGCTACGCGGCACCAACGCCACGTCAACCACCAACAGATGCAAAGGTTCTCTTAAATGTAATGTCCTACACAATCGGTCCTGTCGAATGACGACGCTTTACAACCATATCGATTAACGTTTTGAACAAGAAAACCGTTTTATAGAAACCGTGCGGTTACGGTTTTCAATTGAGAAAGTATCGTTAATTTACATTGTTGCAGCGATAAAATTCCGCTTCGTTTATATCTTCGACAGTTATTGTAACTTGTTACACGCTAGCGTACAAACAGTATCTCCAGGTAGAAATTATCCCAGATTTTTCCAAAAAATAATTTCAAGGTGGATGGACCACCAAGGATTTATTTATACCCAGAATTATCTCAACTTGTTCTCCCAAGACCCACGCCCGTTCGGGGAACCTCTGTCAAAATTTTGAATAAGCGACAATGATCAATTACCAGAAAACACTGAGAAGCCGTTATTATACGCCATTATATTTAAGACATTAATCAAAGTAGCCAAGAATCAATAAAGTGATATTATTTATGAATGATGTTCGTTTTACAGTAAACAGTTTCCACGAGTTAGTTAAGTGAAATAACAGTAGGTAAATATGTTATTTTACACATGGAAGTGACGTGAATTTAATTTCAAACAACAAATTACATTTTAAAATGGACAACAGATAAATACACTAGTAACTACATTCACTATTTTAAAATTAAAATTGTAATGAGGTTACGCAGCGTATTTTACTACTCGTATTTAATATATCGGTAATATCTACTGTAATACACACTGAATACACATACAAGGAATGTATTCTCATGAGCTCCTATTTATAACCATTCAATCGGGAATGCGATTCAACAAATCAGGTAATAATGTCGATAGCAATGTTTTCCGATGTGTTTATCCATTAAATTATAATTATAGAACTGAAAGGATACGGTGGAACGATATGGTGGTTTACATTTGAAACTTAAAAGGAGAGAGTTTTTTAGTGAAGGCTTCCTTTGAAATACTGACATAGTGTGTAAGTGTGTATGTTTGTACTATGCATATATGTGTGTGTACTAGGTAGCTTTTCATTTATCTGATTGTCATCATCATCAGCCTATTAATGTTCCCACTGCTGGGACACAGGATTCCTCTCTATGAGAGGGAATGGGCAATAATCCACCACGCGGGCCCAGTGCGGATTGGTGGATGTCACATGTCTTCGATTTTTTTGGTTCATGACGGATGGACATGCTGGTTTCCTCACGGTGTTTTTGTTCACCGTTTTGAGAGCAGCGGTGATGAAATAAATTACACAAAGTAATGCGCCTGTCTGGGTGCGAACCCGACGACTTACTGTTCGTAAGTCGAGGCCGGCACCACTGGGCCACCGCTGCTCTTATTGTCATATCAGCCTGTAAATGTTGAATAAAACATTGAAGGGTAAATTGCCCTTATCATTACGCTTGGCCGCATACGTGGTAGCAGTTCGTTCATTCATTTTGTATTTAACAGACAAGTGGATGCTCAGTAGAGCATGTCCTTGATTATTATTATCCTCCCCTGTCCTTTACTTAAGGAACCACAAATCGTACACCATAAGGTATTGAGGTTGCAGGGAACAGGGGTATTCATACAGTTCTTGTAAGACAACGGTGTTCTATGTTCTAATTATTACTAAGAAAGCTCTAAACACGATAAATCTTATAGTTTCACAGCAAAACCCAAGATTTATCAAGTAATAGTCCGAACTAAGCCGCTAGAACGAGCGCGCGGCGAGTTTTTTAAACGGAACGTTACGTTAGATACGCAAATTTTTGGATAGAAAATAAAACTATCTATTTCATAATAAGTATCAGTCATAGAAGTTAATAAATTCATTCAATTCTGAAAATATGTCCAGCAGTTGGGGTAATCAAAGATTCACAAATATTTGGACTTTTACAGAAATATAATATATACCTATATAAACCTAAATATTCCTGAATGAAAACAAACTTGTACGTGTTTTCTTAAGCAGTCTGTAAATTCAAGTGGGCGGGCGACATTTTCGATTATGTTTTAAGCTTCATTACAGCTTAAAAAAAGATATTGTAGCAACGCCAACGTAAATCTATATACATTGTAATTTATAAACTAACATCTAAGCCCAAATACGAGCGGGAACTTTTTTAACGCAAGGTTTTTTTACCACTCACAATCACAAAAGAACACGATCCAGCTTGCAGAAATAAAGCATCTCCGAGTTTAATCCCCAGTTGTATTTAAATTTTCTTAAACGTTGCCTGTGGCGTAGTTTTTCCTTTTCTGCTACCTCAAAGTCTAAAGGCGATGTGTCAGGAGAGCACTAAATACCATCGATCGATCGCAAGTCAAGCTTGTCCACTAACGCTTTCTTTGATTAGGTAATTATTATTTCTCTTCTGACTATTGCTAAGCCTAAACTGGCCATTGATTCATCACAAGTGTCAATTAAAGCCAAATTACTACAATTGAGTTTATTCCCGAGTCGCCATCCCGTCTAATCAGACGTGGGCGTATATCACTACTGTTTTAGTTACACGAAGTGAATGCCACCTGACCTCCGTAACCAAACTAGCGAAACCCAGGTACACCGCTGAATAATATAATACTGTGAGGTATGGCATCATTAAACCTGGTTTATATTAAACAAACTGCCTCTTCGTTATTAAAACATAGTATCGTATATATTCTGTTAAAATTAATCCTTTATGAAGATACATGACAATCTCAAAGAAAATATGATTCTTATTATACACTGGCCTGCAAAACTATATATCACACTTTTAAAATTGCAATAACTTTTTAAGTACACAAGATATACTTTCGAAACAAAAGGACTCGAAAAAGAGTTTAATTTTGTACATAAAAACTAATAAAGCTGATAAAAGTTGCTATAAAACGTTTTTCATTTAAAAACTTCTATACTTAGTTTAAAAAAAAAAGAAATTTTAAAAGCGTAGTACTTAGTTTTGCAGGCCAGTGTAATTAGCTACCTACAGTAATAATTAGGTATTCTATTTCGGATTCTGTGAAAGATTTCGTTTTTGATTTTTCTTAATCCGTCTTTATTTTCTCATTTATGATATAATTTACAATATAAGTATCTAATAGAAAAAGAAAAAGAAATAATATCCCTAAATATAACAATGTTTTTTATAACAAGAACTCATTTGCATTTTAGATGTTATAGATAAAGTATCGCTACTTCCAATCCTGTCATTATAAGAAATCTAAAAGTTACGTTGTTATATAGGCCGGACAATGGACATGTAGTGGTGTCCTCGCCATTCTGAAATATTACAGAATGTTCCAGAAGTAGGTCAGGGCAGCCGTAATAAAAACTATAATGGTGTACTGTACAGGTTATGAAGTATTCTCTATCGCTTTATATACGGACACAACGACGTTTCGGGGTACACAATGTACACATACATCGAGACAAGCTCGTTTTCTTCAATAACACGGCCATTTATTTGATATGGAGACATTGTTATGATTAGGAAAATGTTTAGGAAATAAATCAAAACTTATTGTTACTAGACCGAGTTTGTTATCCTTAAAGGACCGCAGGCAGATAAGTTTGTAGAACCAATTCTTTAATTAGTCCAAGATCCCCTGATCAGACTTTGGTTAAATGCAGGAAAGTATTGAATAATGTAAACGCTGAAATTAAGGCAATCTTGTTATTTGATTATTTACTCTTGAGATACAAAAAAAAATATTACAAATTCTTCATATATAATTTGAAAAGATGACTAACGAAAACTAATAATTTATGTTTAATTCAACAATGATATGGCAGCAGCATAGTAGAGGCCACAAGCACGTACTGGTTGTGGTCGTAGTTATCTGATAATCTGCCTCGACCGAGGTTAGGGGATTTCACACGGCGGCGCCCGTTCAGTGGGGATTACCGCCGGTGTCGGATTTTAACAATTACGACACCTTATTACTCAAGCTAGATAATTGTCTGCGCGTCAATTAACTCGTCTATATGACGACGGTAGTACATTATACGAGTAATAGCGCCTACATGAGCGGTCAGTCATTAGTGAGCGATATTACAGCCTCCACTATACGCCTATGAGCCTTTAATTACATCATCATCACCATCAGCCTATACTGTTCCCACTGCTGGGACACAGGCCTCCTCTCAATGAGAGGGAATGGGCTTTAATCCACCACGCGGGCCCAGTGCGGATTGGTAGATGTCACGTCTTCGAATTTTTGGTTCTAGAACATGCCAGTTTCCTCGCGATGTTTTATTTCACCGTTTTGATAGCAGTGGTGATGAAATAAATTACACAAAGTAATGCCTGCCTGGGTTTGAACCCACGACTTACTGTTCGTAAATCGGGGCCGCCACCACTGGGCCACCGCTGCATTCATATCCTTAGTAATTCTAATTATATATTATTTGGAATAGGAACATAGTAAAAATTATAGTTATTATTGTAATGGTCCACGTGCCACGTATAAATAGTAATTAGAAACAGTTATTTTAATCAATTATTCTCGGCGACATAATAGTGAAGCTTCTCATCAGAAATTCGTAAAGGTCCTACATTTGTGTAACACAAACGTGCCATGTCGGACATACTAGATTAATGAAATAATAATGTTCGACAGACGGGTTGAAGTTTTTCCTTATGACCGCAAACTTGCTCGTTTGGACGCACGCGCCGGGTGCCGGGAGCTTGTGGTTCATCAGCCAATAAAGGCCGCCACTGAGCACCGCATCAGTTTTCCGTTTGACTATCATTACAGACACTTTGTTCCTTGTCGTCACAAACATTGTTATAGCAGATAAGGCCCCGATCGTGGCAATATCTAATAACAACTGCACGGGTCTATCTTTAGGTTAAGCCACGCTTGCCAAGGTCGACCTGTGGATAGGTGACCATCTATTACATACCGAGTTCCCTCCGCACCTCGGAAAGCGCGTTAAGCCTCTGGCCATCATTTGTAGATGTTTGACTTTCGTTACAGATATTCAGTGGCCATCATTTGTAGATGTTTGACTTTCGTTACAGATATTCAGTGGCCATCATTTGTAGATGTTTGACTTTCGTTACAGATATTCAGTGGCCATCATTTGTAGATGTTTGACTTTCGTTACAGATATTCAGTGGCCATCATTTGTAGATGTTTGACTTTCGTTACAGATATTCAGTGGCCATCATTTGTAGATGTTTGACTTTCGTTACAGATATTCAGTGGCCATCATTTGTAGATGTTTGACTTTCGTTACAGATATTCAGTGGCCATCATTTGTAGATGTTTGACTTTCGTTACAGATATTCAGTGGCCATCATTTGTAGATGTTTGACTTTCGTTACAGATATTCAGTGGCCATCATTTGTAGATGTTTGACTTTCGTTACAGATATTCAGTGGCCTGAAAGTTTGGCAACCAGTCTTACCAAGTGGTTTCGTATTACCCAGTACTAGCTGGGTTGTGGAGGTCAGATAAGCAGTCGCTCCTTGTAAAATACTGGTATTCAGCTACATTCGGTTAGACTGGAATCCGTTCCGAACATAAGACGGAAAGGCTGGGCAGGTGGCGATAAAAAACTCGTGATTCCAGTAAAATGTTTATTTACGGTATTCACGTGAACACGGGCTTCTTATTCACAAGAATTCGTGTGGTATACAACAACTAAAAAGCCGACTACTAAAAATAACGCTCTAATTAAATTCAGGGTTTACAAGGTAATAAAGTTCGTTGCATCCCACCTAAATTGCGGTACACCATCTACAATTCCCTAGTGAAGCCGCATCTGCTTTATTTGATCAAAATTTGGGGCAGTGCTGCAAAAACTAAATTGTTAGAACTGCAAATAACTCAAAATACAAAATAAATTCATAAAATTCTACTCAACTATCCATTTTTAACATCAACCAGTAAAATTTATAAAGACACAAAATTAATGAATATCAAACAACTGTATATTTACCACACATGAATTATCATCAAAAAAAATCTTACCGAAACTATTCACACAAACTTAACACTCACCCAATATAAACCAGTCAGTCAACGTAGCACACGGCGAGCTAGCTTGGTAGTTTTACCCAAAACTAGAACTAACTACGGCAAAAAAATGCTTACTTTTGAAGGAGCACAGTTTTAAGACTCATTTTCCGCGCGCCGCTGAGCGGTTAATAGAATACCCTCTAGTATAAGAAATCTGCACTCTTTCAATGCATTCAAAACTCAACTTGGTCAGTATATTATGGCAGATCGAGCACTTTTAGAGAAATGAAGCCATTGAATGCGTGTAGTCTAGTTTGTTTATGTAATTTTAAATTCTAGTATTGTTCTCAAGTAAGTGACATTTGTCTTTATTGAGACTAAAGTTTCTTTAAACCTAAATCGAGTCCTCCTATTGTTGAAGTCGGTTAAAATGTAGCCTATGTTACCCTGGTCATAATAACGAATCGATTGACACCTTATTTATCAAAATGGAATAAATAGTTTAGCGCTACGGACATACATACATATTAGAGTGCCAAAATTATAACCCTTCCTTTTGGCTTCGCTGTAGTCTGGTATAAAATAATAACACGCATTTTCCGATATCCCTGTTTGGATGGTTAATGATAGCATTCGACATTTGTTTTCATGTTGGTTGGCTTTACCAAAATAGCTCACAATTTATAGCACCAGCTTATTTTTATCACACAATACGGCAAAGGCCTCTTTTTTTGCAGATCATCGATCACAGTTTTGGTCGTAAAACGTGGATGCACTTGGTCTCTTGCATAGCTAATGCCATTGTGAGAGATAAGCCAGTCAGCAGACTTCATTTTGAGGCTTGCTGTCCAGAGTGTGTCGGACGTCCTAAGTATCGGTTGTGGAGGCTTTTGTAAGCAATTTCTCTTCTCGACATTATTTGATGTTTTAGATACGTTCATATAATATGGGCGAAGTGAAAGGCAGTTTGAGGTATATTTGAAAGGAAATTCGGGCTTAATTACAAAATAACAAATTTAATTAACACTACGTAATTTATCTATTTTTGTTGTTTTGTGCTATTTTGAAGGGTATGCTTGTATAATTATATCTCAACAAACATAGATGAAAGTTCTCACCTTTCGGATCTGGTCTGGGATAGAAAACACCTGTTTTGCTTTTGGTTCTGCAGATTATGCAGCACCCAGAGGCCCACATGATGGAAGGTGGTCATCATTACTGTCCTGCCCTTTAGTAAGTAGCAAAAAGAGCAAGTAACATAAAGAATGGTGATCACAGTAAGTTCCAATTTGTTAACCTGGACGGTGTCTCCATAATTTATTAGGAAGAGTGGGGAGAGGGGCCTTTACGATAACCTTATCCTGTTTCCAGCGCACATCTGACACTCGTGCCGTGGGCGGTGCAAGAAAATAACCTGAGGAAACTCATCCGTAGTATTAACTACGAATATTATATTAAACTTCACATGTTCCACGAAGAGAATGGAGATGTTTAGTACTAATAAAATAGGTTGATACTAGACAGGAAAATGTATCTCGGGATAAGTTCGCATGTAGGATACTAATTAATGGCTTAAGGTTAAATCACAGTAGTTGCTTACCTATGCGGTGAAACTATTGTTATCCTTATCCTGTTACTAACTGGGTTTGTTTACGTACATATTACTAACTTAAGTAAAATAAACAACGTTTTAATAACGTCCATGAAGTATAAAATCTATGAGTACAGCAAACATTCAAGACAAAAATTGCTTGCAGGTAAAAACAAATAGAATCTAAAATAACGTTTTTTCTTGTTTACCAATCAGAAAATAAACATAGCAAATAAACGTGGTTATGCTGCAGGGATCAAGTGATCTTTGTTTTGATTAATTCCCTAGGTGTGCGTTCACAGCCCTGATTCCAATGAAACAAAGCCTCAGACATACATGTATACCTAGACCATACGCTTTCATTGTTATTGTGATGAAACAAAAGGTCGTGTTAGCTTTCAAATATTGGGATCATTTTAATCCAGGTTCAATAGTTTACAATGGAAATGAGCTACAAAAAGTTTCTACACACCTAATGAGACCTTATTTATATTAGATTGTTTGACAAGGTTCTAAGACTTCAAGTTGAGTAGCAAAATGGCAGTTTGTTTACATTAAAAATAATAATACAACATCGAAATAATTAATTTATATTAAACCTGACCACACCAATTATACAAAAAATAGAAAATTGCGTGATGAAAACAGTAAAACAATAAGCAACTCGTCGTTCGAAGTGGCGAAGTTTACCCATTAGCTGATAAAATCAAAGCAAGCGAGAAGAATAAAACCACACACACTTTGTATACACTTTCTGATTATTAATTTGTAAAACACGAGTACAAAATGCGTGATAGGTAAACGAATTACTCATAAAACAAAAAAACAACTTGATGTCTAACTACCAGTTGAATCTCGTATACGCAGATATTAATAGCTTAGCAAAGCAACACCTTGATAAATGATCGAATTTTAATGATAAAAATGGCGTAAAGCGGTCAGTGGCCTTCTGACAGTGAGTGCAGCGCGCGTAATTCGCACCAGATAACCCCCACCAAAGCAATCGCCCCTTGGAGGTAGCTTGCGCGAAACAGACCTTTCTCTGTTTGCGGACAGTGACATAGTGACCGTGTTAGCGCGGAGGGCTCATGCCATGCACCACTATAGCGTCGGAGTGCCGCTGGTGGTCGCCGTATACCTCGTGGCCGCCGCGCTGCCGGGCACCGCCGCCGCGGCTGGCATGCGTCGCCCCGAACCGGACCTTAGCTTCGCCGAGTCCGTCTACGCCAAAATGTCCGGTGCATGTAAGTTAATGTCCTTGGCCTCTATAGTTCAGGCGCGCTGATCAGATAAACATTTGAGCTATACGTATCTGCACCTAGGTACTGATTTATTTTATGTACATGTTATTAATATTTATTTGTGTTTCACAGGTAGGGCGATAATGGATTTACGCTACAACACCATGATTGACAAAAATGACCAAATAAAAACCATGAAGATCATCCAGTTAGACGGGAATACGATTCGAACTTATCCAATAACTGAAGCATTTGTCAACCTTACAAAACCTGGGATTTTCGACATAACGAAACAGACAAAAATTATTATCCACGGATACAAAGACAGTTCGCAATCCGCAGTGCCGTTGGATTTGGCTAATGCTTACAATGATAAGAAAATGTTCAACGTATTTCTAGTGGACGCGGAAGAAATGAACAAAGATGGATACATTTTATCGGCTCATAACTCTCGTCTAATAGGCAAAAGACTTGCAAACCTTTTGGCGAATCTGGAACACTTTGGAGCGAACGCAGAAGATTTTCATCTGTTGGGAATCAGTCTTGGTGCGCACGTCGCAGGCTGGGCCGGGAAATACTTCCAACAATACAAAGCGCATAGTTTAGGGCGCATCACCGGATTGGATCCTGCAGGCCCGTGCTTTTCATATACCTACAGTGGACAGAGATTAGATAAAACAGATGCTGCATACGTGGACGTGTTGCACTCAAACAGATTAGTACAAGGAATTATCGAACCTCTAGGTCATGTAGATTACTATATCAATGGTGGAGGACCGAACCAACCGGGATGTTTCATGCCCTCCTGCAGTCATCTTCGAGCGGCACAAGTATACACGGAAAGCATAAAAATGCCAATGTCTTTCGTTGGAGTTCGGTGTAAAAGTTGGAAGCATTTCGAATCAAATGCTTGCGAGAAGAAAGATTACGCAGTTCTCGGCTATGGTTCTTCAACAGCGACTCGCGGACTTTACTATTTACGTACTTCACCAAAGTCTCCTTTCGGACTCGGAATGGATGGAGTAAAGAATAAGCAACCTGCTGTTACCGATAGCTGGCTAAAAAGTTTAAATTTAGATGAATTTAATCTGTGATTATAAGTGATAGCTCAATTTCGTTGTGTGTAATAAATTGTTGCCATACTCTTTAGTATATTTGGAATATCTTTTTTGTGTATTGCATATGGTAAAACGGACTGATTGAAAATAGTATTTTTTGGTTTTTGTGGGTGTTTCAAACTGTGGGTGTTTAAAAAATATTGAGCAAACATTTTCTTAAGTGGAGTTTGATTATTGGATCACGCGGTTGTGTCTGTAAGTGTCCACTGAAACAAAAGAGGCTTACATAACAGTTTCGCAACCCTGTTTGCTAACCATTCCAAATACAAAATTGACTTGGTGCTGATCAATAATATTTAGTAGCGGCTCTAACTAATTTATTCGTCACTTCATTAGCAAACAATACGCACTGCGATCCACTTCCCAACTATTGCGTTATATAATTTAGGCTCGCCATTTTATTGTACTTGGTGGTTTCTAGTTGTGAGAGCAGGTTTCTCTTTATGTTGTAAACCGCATGTAAGCAAAGTATTCACATTTTTTTTTAATAATATAACATTCGATATTTCATTAAGTAAGCCTAAATAATGTTTGAACCAATTTGGCAACTATAAATATTTATAAAATTACTAATTGTTTCAGAATAATATGAAGCATTGTCACTTCATATCATTATAATTCCCTTGGCAAAATTTTAAGTGTCCTACTGGTAATCACTGAGAAGTCAGTTGATATTAAATCTTGCAGGTGCCTTAACGCAAGACACGCGTATCAAGAAGTCTAATAGTCATGTTTATAGCCCAAATAAACCTGGCCAAGTGCGTGTTGGAATTTGCGGTTCCGTAGTAATTGCGGATATTTACCTAACTACGAGTGGCATATTGTAAGTAAGAGACACCCAAGACAGAAAGTGAAAAGTAAAAACATTTAAAATTCGTTTCGTTCATTCATTCGAAACCTAGCTGAAGGGTTCGTGTACACACGTCTTGCATGACGCATTCGGATACACAGGTCATCAGATATGCCTGTTATCACACTCGTGAGGCTACCTCGGCGCCAAGGATCATTCAGAAACCGGCCGATAGCCAATCAAACGCGCAATTACGCTTTAACAAGGGACAATCTATGTTGATGATTCTGTGGATTTGATCTAGTGGTAGAATATATCGGAAGAAGGCATTTTGTTAACAAAACTGCAAGACTTATTTAATCGGCGAGAACGAAAACTACGGTCATGCTTTAAGTACGGAACCCAAAACAACTGAGAAGCAAGGAAATAATCATTTATACTGTCATCACCATTAAAACCGTTACATAGTAAACGAGACTGTTATCTGTTGTCTCTAATTCATCAAACGTGACGAGTTACGTGAATAAAAGTGTAGCAATCATTTCAAGTTCGAGCCGTCGGCGTCGGGTAGGTGTGGAAACGGAAACTACTAGTTACTAGTGACGGCGATGACCGTCGGCTGCCGGCGAGGCGGCCATTGCACGACACACACACGGCTCACTTAACACGATTGTTGTCTAAGCCCGATACTATGTTCATTAATCAAGTAACTTGACAGCAAATTAAAAATAAACCGTTTGGGCGCATTTTTGCGAATTTTCCGTTGAGAATAACTTTTTATTTTATTTTATTTTAATAAATTGCAGTTTATTTGAAACGATTGACAGGCAGTCATCATAATTATTATTTCAAAAGTTAAAATTCACTTGTTTAAAATTATTGATTTAAAATCTTTTCTTATTATTATTAATCATTCTGTTGATACTACCGTAATGTTAACGCCACACTTATTAAAAGTAGCGCAAAACAGTTTCGATCTTGAATATTGCTAAATGAATCATAACCCGTCTCATTGACCCAGTGCATACAAGTGGAGCCTCTGAGGCCTTGGGCTTACGTTCGATTCGCTGGTTCGACAACATTTACATACGTACGTGCAACAGGATTCTGTTGTAAGGATTACGCAGGTAAAGTCCCTTGTTAAAATGAAATGGAAACGGATATTACGACAGGTTCGCTCCACGGCATATGGGACCAAATGTTCCCATCGGAAGGCTGTAGGTTTATGTATTGCTATTGTATTGCACAGCTTAGCTCTTCTGATGGTATTTTTGAGGTGGAACAGTTATTATTTTTCTTACTTACCTAATATCTATCCTTATCCTTATCTATTTATCTTACTTAATATCGTTATGCTTTTATGGGATAAACCACTCTGAAAGTCTCAATTTTGCACTATCTGTTAGGTTTTGAGTTTAGTCAAGCTCATAATTGTTTGTTCATTTTTGACATCAATTTCCAGTGACCCGACTGACCTGAATTAAAACTTATCTTGTATACTTGTTTACGTATACCGCGCTTACTTCTGGGTAAGTAGCAAACGAAGCAGTACAAACACACAAAGTTTTGAAATTTAATCTTGTGCTGCCATGTACATTATTGTACATCAGCCACGTTAGAGTTGAATAAAAACCACTTCAAAATGTAAATTGAAATTGCGATCGTTATAGAGCGTATTGTTGACTCGAAACTCCATGTTTTCTTGTGATTCTGACCATTGTACTATGTGACCATTTACAAATTATTCTGACGCCTTTATCTAGATATTTCTTTGATTTCTTCTGGTGCCAATCACCTTTATAACCGGTTGTAATTGTAATTGCTTGCTCCATTTGTTTTTGTTGTTTTCGATCCGATTTTGAGGGTCAAGTTTACATTTATTATCTACCTACTGTACCTAATCCTATTAATCTATGTTGTCTCCATCAGGTTACAACGCCTCGTTCGAAATACAATAGCGCTAGATAAATCATCGTTGAGATTAATCTAGAACAGATTTCAATATACTGTAGTGTTGCCTAGCTCGAGTGATCACGATGCTTCGAAAACTAAATTACCTCTAATAGCGTGAAATTAATCTAATTTGAGATTAAAGACATTTCACGAAAAATGCGCTGATGATGGTTCACAATGGAGAGAAAATATGTTTTATAGTCAAAAACAAAATATAATTTTCATCATTATCAGACCTTTTAACTCGGTACCTCGTACAATGCTGTACAAATGAACATAGAAGTTTACAAACGCTTAAAAACTCGACAGCTAGCAATACACAATACATTCATTAAAGTTAGCATCTACCTACTTTTAACTCTCGAAACATTTTGTTTCGTATTGCTCAAACAATTCAAAATTTTTTTGGCAAAGTAATCTTAGTTTGACAAATAGGCATTAAGTTTTGTTTAAGCAAAGTAAATTGTATAATAAATTATGTTGTGCACACATTTCTGTAGTGGGAAAATTGTTTTCTTTGTGTAGACTTTATCCATTAATTGCTTTTCTTTTTTCTAAACAATACTCAAAGTGTTTATAGAGCTGTGCTAATACCGTTTCAAACTTATTAAAGAACCCAATCTTCGGAGTTAAAGGACTTATACGGAAGCTCGTCTGATAATAAATGCTATCAAGATTTCGTGCAATTAAAATATCTTATCCAAATTCTAATGGCATTTAGTTCTTTTAGGTCACTGAACGAAAGCCAGAAAACTATTAACAAAATAGCGTTATTGTTTCTTTAGATACATCAATGATAAAAGGTCCTGTAAGTACCTATTAGGTACATGTAAAATTAGGTAAAATACCTGTAACAATTCATAGAAATAAATGATATAAACTACAATGTTTAATACTTTTCTAAGCTTTACTTGAGTTATACGAAACCTTTATTTGGAACAGCCTAATATAACTTTCATTGCCTTTCCAAATATAGCTGGAGATAAAAAAAGAACCACAGTAATAACGTTCCGTTTGAGTAGATACACTGAAAAGCGTCGCTCTTACCTTGACAAAGAGCTGTTTAATAATACATTTATGTAACGTTATTTAGGTAACTATTTCTTAACTGTGATGTTACTGTAAACAAAACACGCACAACCTTCCTAAATCAAATAACCAAAATGTATGAAGCAGGTGCCATTTTGATGTTTGGGCCAGGACTCAAACCTGTTTTTTTACAAAAACAATATCCTGTATAACTGCTGCACTAAACACCGTTTGTTATGGTATTGTCTCCTATAATGACATTTTGCTAAATAGATGTTCTGCTATACAGACCACATAAATCATGCAGATATTTTGCTAATTCGACTTACCTACTGCTCATTAGACATTTCGCGCTGTTGGACATTTAGCTACTTAGACCTTCTGATCAGGAGGGGTAGTTTCGTTAGTGGCCGCGAAAAATAAGTCACCAATTTTGGTCATTGGCTTTTATATCAATTGTATCTAAGAACAAAGACAGTATACAACAAGACAGGCGTCGCAGAAAGTCAGGAGCAAGAGTTCTGACTAACTAATTGTCGTAACAAATATTCGTCATCTTTATTCGATATTAATTGGATTCCCGATGCCTGACCCTTGCGAAATACTAATTGATTTTTGATGGCATCAGGAACCAAAACTCAATAATTGACAAGAGACAAAGAGATCGTAGATGGTGATAGGTCCTTTTCGATTACCCTCATACTTTAAATACATGTTATGTAAGTAGGTCCTTATAAGTACTTCATCTCGATGGGACTAAACGCAGGTTTATGGACTTTAGCATCTCTAAAGCAATTATCCCTCGTTTGTGGTATATTTAGGTAGGTCCATATACATATCTACTAGCTGTGCTTGCGGCGCCGTTTTAATAGAACGTTTAATAAAAAGTCATTTCCAGTAATATTTTTTAAACTGGTTACTTAATACTTTTTCAGTATAACATAGCCTCGTTTTTTATTGATTTCCATAGAATAACAGATCCGCATAAACTGGTTTTAATGAGGAATTTTGTAACTGACGTTTGTCACAACGCTTTAGTATATATCAATAGATGGCGCTAATCAGCTTTGGGAATATTTTTTTAAGCGGCCAAAGTCCAATGAAAAAATAATTTACTGTAAATATATTTTAGGTCAATTGTAAAATCTTTTAGCAGGGCAAAAAAAAACTCTCCTAGACACATGTCAAACTCATTGTATAGTTAAATTTCTTTATTATTCATTGTTGTATATAAAGTGAGAACTGTAAGAACCTTTTTTCTGTCAAACATTTTAACCTAAAAAGTCTACTGTTCTTTTGCATCACTGAACTGAACTACAAGTTTTTGCATTGGTTTTGCTATTGTTCTTCTGAGTGTTTTTGCGTTACGTCTAAACTCCTGGTGCGTCGAGTCAAACTTAGGTTACTCCGTACTTCAGTTAAGGTGTGGTCATAAAAACGAGCTCATTTTATTATTCCCAAGGTTGATCAGCGCCATCTAGTTCGTTCATAAAAAGAACTGAAAAATTTCCCAATTAGTACTGTGGAGGTTCTATTTGGAAAGTTTTATCAATTGATCTCCACGATTGAAACTAATTCTAACTTACAATAGAAAACAATTGAGAGTCAAATAAAACATGTTTTTGGTTCTTTCAGTTTTCGTTGTTTCAAAGACCAATAAACTCTTCAAACAACCGTATACCCCCGTGCATATCAAGAAATGTTCTGTTAACGTTATAAATCCACCGATTTAGATGAAACTTGCAATCTTTCCTAAGTTAAAATATATTTCATAAAAAAGAATGACTGCAATCTGATTTACAGTTTCTGAGAAATACGCGAACAAACATGCATACAAACAAACAGACGTATTACCGAAATAAATATCTACAGATATATGAAATTACGAAACATACGAAATTTGATACACGTGTTTGGAACCCGCATAGAGTTAACATGTGTGAATATTGTGCTATTTTGATAATATTACATTACAACGCGCATGTTTGTGACTCTATCGCTCACCTTTAAACAATGGCTATACGTTGCCATTTTCAATGCACCCAGTAATTTACTTGCTCATTTTTCGCAAAACGCATTTAAATTATATACTTTTTACTGCACTCTCATTTAAATAGCTTAAATACAGAACCCTGGATTAAAACATTCTTAAACTAATATAACGATTACAATCTTTTTTGGTTTATTGTAAAAACATTTCCCACAGTATGATTGCTTCTCAAACGTAGGTGTGTTTACAAATCTTACAAGGATTTATGGCAACCATCCGTAGGCTGTACAAGCACTGTGTATGTACCGTATGGTACATACATACTGCTTGTTCTAGTGTTCTACACAAGTTTATCCCATGTAGGATTGTAGAATTCTACATGGGTTTAACTTGCGTAGAAACTATTAGAAACTCAAATGTTGCTTCTTGTGACGAAAGCCACCTTGGAAATAGATTTACAAAAGATGAAAAGAATTATTCCAGATTAGCAAAAAAATACGAAATACAGGGTGATTTGTAACTAGGTGATTTGTAATTGGGTGCATTCCTTGAAATGGGTGATACTAGATCTAATTTGCAACAATTTTGACCCCGATAACTTGGGGGGCCCGATAATTTGAAAGACTATTACATTTATTTTGAGAAAACCGCCTCGAAAAACAAGGGAAGTTTCAAGAAAATTACCAGGTAGATGTACTTTTTTGACAAATTGATTTAGAAGGATTTATTTATTTATGAGTTATCAGAAAAGTATCAGTTTAATATCCTTAACAGCGAAGATTTCTCACAATCGGCAGTTTAAGGTGGAGGGTGGTGGTGGGTGGTGGTGAATAACCCAGTTTGGACCCTAAGTTAATCATTATCTGCCTAGCCTTTGTCCAACTATGCTGGGGTCGGCTTCCAGTCTAACCAGAAACAGCTGAATACCTGCATTTTACATGGAGCGACTGCCTATCTGACCTTCACAACCCAGTTAGTACTGGGTAATACATACCCCTTGGTAAGACTAGTTGTCAGCCTTTTTGGGCCACTGATTATTTGTTAGGGTTTTTTTTTTTTCAAATCAAATAATTTATTCGCATAATATGGGTAAATAGATGGTACATAAATGTTACATTGCATAATATAAGAATGAGGATCCTCTTAGTAACCATTTCTGGTATACGAAATATAAAGTAAAAGCTTATAATAACAATTAAACGAAATGGGCGATATAAAACTTAGAAGTAACGAACTGTTTCTGACCTAATATTTTGAGTAATTAGTCGTCTAGGTTGACACATTTTGTTTCCTTTAGTGCCGGTTTTGGCTGTACTGCTAATTCCTGGGCATATTTTCTTTAAATTATACATTTGTGACTGTTGTTCATTCCTTTCTTTTTTCAATGAAATAGTTTCAATAGTGAGTTTTTCAATTTTGGTATCAGCCAAATCGAGTTGCTGTTTCAAAGCATTAATTTCTTCTTGTAATTCGGATGTGTACGAGTTATGTTCTGTTGATAAATCCGGTAGACTTCTTGCGAATATTTCTGAACTAGTTTAATTATGTGAAATTTTCATTTATGGATTCCACTGACTTAGTTTTTTGGTTTTTGAGTGTTAATTTTGTTGAACTTCGAGTTTCCATTTTACTAAGCACATTACCATGCGATATATATTCGTAGAGCAAGTAGTCGGTTTTTTAATACATGCCTTGCAGCGCTATTTGTTTTTTGATTCTGCGTCCAATAATTTGTATGTTTGTGCTGGATAACCATCACAATCTGGTTCAAATCTGTGGTTACAAACCGAGCATAATGCCGTTTTTTAATGTCAACCGACTCTTTGCATTTATATATAGCATACTACCAGGACAGACATCTTGTGGTTGTTTTTAGTATTAAATAGTTCTAATTAAATTTTATATTTCAAATAACGTCTCTTTGTGGACCGATGTTGACATTAATATGTACTTCAATTGCAACGTATTTTCACTTCAAGTACTTTTTCTTTTTTCAAAGAATGTTCAGAAAATATAAAAGAAAATAATGTACTTAAAACGTATTATTAATTTAGTACTTATTACGGGATAAATTCTTCGTAAACAATAAACAAGTGTAAATAAATCCGAAAAGTAACTTGCTTCAGTTGGGTTTGAACTCGATACCTCTTACACGCGGCGGTCAATATCTTCCATAACACGCTATCTTGACTTACCCGTAAATTAATACCCACAAAAGATACCTATGTATATGCGTAGTATGTATTAATTTACTGGTGATGCCTTAAGATGGGTCAGTATAGATGATTCTGCGGGTAGAGAAAATGGTTTTAAATTTTAATGTCGTCGTCTTATTGTTATAAAAACTGCAATCATTGATATTGAGGCCTGTAAAGTCTAATCGAACTGGCCTACCAACCAGTTATTGGCCTTCAATCAAGTAGTTTCTATAAATTTTCACAATCGCTAATTTTAACACCCATTTTAATCTGCAATTAAGTAGTCTAGTAATTGTTACTGATCATTTCATCAAACGTCTGAAAAAGTAGGCGACGGCGACTGCAACTGTAGATAATAAATAATAAAAATAAATAAATTAGTTTCGCTGCAGACACGCAATGTACCTATTTCTCATGAAAAGTGAATATTTTTTATGATTTTGTTTCAAGGATTTCAAGTAATAACACAATCACACCGCTCGAAAACACTTAAATTGACTCGCTGAGTTTATACATAAGTACAATAGCAATGTAGCAAGAGAACCTAATTATAAAAGAAAGTTTGAGGTGTGAAGTAAGATCCCTTCACATAACAAATCAATAAGGTTAGCAAAGTATAACTACTGTTCCGAACCAAGTGAACTAATAGATGGCATAAGTCTTCTAGGAATAATTAAATATTAACTTTAGGGTCTATAATTATACAAATATCGACTGTTAAGTGGGCACTTCCACCTAATTGGTTTGGCCGTGAGCGGTGGCGAAACTATTACATTTCACTTGTTAAATAGTACGAGTAAGTTGGTTTAACATTTGACTGTTAGTATTTACCGTAAACAGATTGCACCTAGTTGGAACTGCAACATCTTTTATACACACCTACATTCTATAATTCTATTACGCCACAGGCGCACAGTGCAACATTATACAAATTGTATCAATACAATGCTCGTATGTGCTATTGTGGTAGCGCTTCTAAACAATTCAATTCTTAGGCCGCCATAATTTCACATTTAAAACGTTGCAAAATGAAGAAGGAAATGTTACCGAAAAGACTATAAAAGGCCTTTTCCGTGAGAGTTCTTTTTACATGGTTGCATTAAAGCTTTGTTTACATTAGTAGCATCTAAGTGAGGTATACAAGAAAGATCAAGTATGTACTATTTCACGTGTAATATTCTCTCTCTCGTGACCATTAAGAGTTTTACTTCTGTGAACCCAGAATGCTATTTATCTAAGTTTTGCTAATTAGGGAACAGAATCTACGCTACTGCATACCCTACGTTGTAGCTAATGTGATCGTAATATAACAAAGAACGTGTAAGCCTATGTACTGTGCTTTCATTAGCACACGTGTGTGCTCTACTGGTAATCGTACCGAATGAATAGCAATACGAAGTTCATGCTGCGGTAATAAGAATAGCTAGTCAGCAACCTGATGCGGATTCTTACCTTCCATGATCTCTCCTTAGCTTGTTTACTAGATATCTATAATTTAATTATTAAGTTATTGTTGTATACCATGTTACTCTTCCAAATGAGTAGAACGTTGAATAATAGTTAATAAATCATTATTATATTATATACGCGTGACCAGAAAAAACAAAAGAAAAATCTGCCAATTTTCCAGTGATACTGAGAATTCATTGGAACAATACGTCTGTGTACTACACGTCGAAGTACTACTCTGTCAAGAAAGTACCGGGAAAAGATCAATAAAACACAAAATACTAATATTTTGTGTCCAAATTTATTTTATCACCTTCAAAGTATGCTCCTTCAGAACCGGCACACTTACGCCAACTAATAATCCAATCATAAAAATATTTTTTAAATGCTTATTCCAGAATTGAGTTCAGTTCTCGCCGCGAATTCTCCTTTATGTCTTCTACTGAATGAAAACGGGTGCCACGAAGTGGTAATTTGAGTTTAGGAAAAATAAAGAAGTCGGCTGGAGCCATATCTGGTGAATAAGGTGGTTGCTCGATGGTATTTGTTGAGTTTTGGTCAAAAAATCGTTCACAACTGTGCGAAGGCGCATTATCGTGGTGCAAAATCCAAGAATTTTCTTTCCACAAATCTGGCCCTTTTATCTAATTTGCTCTCTTAAACGCTGCATAACGTCCGAATAATATTTTTTATTTACCGTTTGACCTTCCAGCAAGATTGTCAGTCACTATTTCCTTCACTTTTGCGATGTTAACTTCAGTTGCAGACGTTGATGGCCTATCAGAACGAGGCAAATCTTCCATCACACCTTGACTGCTTTTGAACGCTTTGTACCACTCATAAGCGCGTGTTTTTGATAAAGTCGATTCACTGTAAGCCTTCTGTAACATTTTCAGAGACTCCGAACTCGAAATTCCATTGGCGATGCAAAATTTAAGACAAACTTTTTGTCCGATATTTTTGTCCATTAAGAAATTCGCAATACACACTAGATATGACATAACTAAAATCAGTACTGTATTTAATCTAATTAACAGATGTAACTCAAACTCCGCGCCAAAATGGAAAACAGTTGTGCTAATCTAACAACAACAAAAAAAAAACAAAAAAAAAACAAAAAAAAATTGGAACCATAAACAAATCATCCATTCCCGATACTTTTTTGACTGAATGTATTTATACTGTGACGCAGCCTTATAGCGTAATTCTATAAAGAGAAAACATCAAACTTGTACGTACTACAGTAACATTGTTTACTGAAAAACCGGGCAGGAGCGAGTCGGGCTCGCACAATTAGGCTTCCGTACTTTGGTCCTACCAAAATCTATAACAACGAAATGTGATTTTTTGGAACTTATTATTTACTTGCACTGTATAAGACTTAACTTATTGCCAAAATTCATGACGAAACCGATTTAAGGGACTGAAGACCTTCCTATTAGACATTAATGTAATTTTGAAAACTTATACCACTCCCGAGAGAAACGGTCTTGACAGCTGGATATACTGATACTGTTAGCCAGCGTCATCCCACTGCTGGACAAAGGCCGCTCCCCATGACTTCCAGTTGTTTCGATCCAGGGCTAATGTGGACCACTGGTCGTTGATTTCTCTAGCTCGTCCGTAACTGGATAATTATGTGGACTAAAAAGTGATTCTTATTAGAGGCTTTTCCTTTTGTCGTATAGAACCCTAAAAAGTATAAAACTGAAAACCCTGCGGTCAAAGCCACGCTTCTTTGTTTCTTGGGAAGACCAGAAACAAAAGAACAAAAGCTTTTCAACAGTATTGAAAGCCACGTGACGGAGACGGCAGTCACGGGTATATAGCAAATGTTACCATTAGTAAAAAAAATATTAATAAAAAACGCTTGATTGTTTAAGAGAGCATCATACAAGTTGAAATATCACTAATAACCTCCACACTAGGATTCCCTGTGTCGTGGAGACTAGTCTCCTTCGTCTTACAAAAAAAAAAAAAATTGAGTTAAGGCGTATTAAATTATACAACGTAACGTACAGGTAAGATTTCTTAGGCTACAGAAAAAAAAATGCATTTCCAGAGCAATAGTGAAAGCTAATGTAAAGGTATAACTTAATTATAAGTGTGTCGTGTGCATGTGTGTGTAAGTGAGTTATGGGTGTGTGATGAATGACTGAGTTATAAGGTGGTTTGAGACCAAACAAATAAAAAACATAAACCAGCAGATTGGGAGAATTAGTTACGTTGGTCCGACTCTTGCTTTATGTATTTGTGTGGTGAATGTATGTGTTGTGGTAATGAGTTAAGGAACTTCTCCTCTTTTCATAGTCCATTCCTTTCATAGTTCATTCCTTCCATAGTCCATTCCTTTCATAGTCCATTCCTTTCATAGTCCATTCCTGCCAGAAATTTTAAGAGGTGATTTTTGCATTTATATCTAGTCATCGGCGGTACATCCGTTTCACTATTAAGCTAACTGTAAATAATAAATTTTATATATACGTAAAATACTCCTTCAGCCAAGTTTATGGTAGAAACATGACTGGGAAATGGTTGTGGCTTAAAAAAACCTACCCTTTCTGTCCATTTATTCAAAAAATCTCGAAAGACCCGCGTATATTTTTAGAATTGTTTTATTTAATTCTACATACAATGTGTAATTGACGTCATCATATACACTGACTGGCACATAAACCCCCGGAATGTAAAACTAAGTTTCAATGTTACAATTGAACTAATTTCAATAATTATTCAATTCCAATCAGTTTGTGTGCCAAGTAGTAACTAAAACATAGTGGTCGAAAATTGGCATAGAAACTAAATCAGTACTTAAAAATACAACTCGTGTTTCTAATATTTATTATTTGATTCATCATTCCTAAAACGTCGACTGCTAAAAATAGACTTTCTTAGGGTGCCTTTGCATTAGGCGGTAGGCGTCATATTACCGACGCCACGCCAGTTTTGACAACTCCTAACCAAAAACGAGGTGTGTTATAAATTTTAAGTGTATCTGTGTGTCAGTGGCATCATGGCTCCTGAACGGATGGACTGTTTTTGAATCAGTTTCTTTCGTTTGAAAGGTGTCATGATCGAGAGATCTGCTCCGCCCTTTGAAGATTTCAAATTCGAGGTGATAACCTCTTTTCTAGTTGATGAAGAGATTTATAAACAACTTCGTTTCGAAATTTGAAATCCTATCACTTGTCAATGATTACAAAAGTATGATAACCTTATATAAACTACTATAAAACAGCTTTTTAGGGTTCCGTACCAAAAGGGTAAATCCTATTACTAAGACTCCGCTGTCCGTCCGTCTGTCTGTCACCAGGCTGAATCTCATAAACTGTGAGAGCTAGACATTTGACATTTTCACAGATGATGTATTTCTGTTGCAATAACAATAAATACTAAAAACAGAATAAAATAAATATTTAAGGGGGGTCCCATACAACAAACGTGATTTTTTTACCTTTTTGTCTTGCGTTGTATAGCGAGTCTGACTAGCACTAGGCCGGTTTTTTTTTAATATAGTCGATGGTAGCGTGTCTACCATTAATATAAGTTTAAAAACCGGCCAAGTGCGAGTCCGACTCGCGCACGAAGGGTTCCGTACCATTATTTAAACAACAATAGACATAATAGCAAAAAAAACACGTTTGTTGAATGGGAGCCCCCCTTAAATATTTATTTAATTCAGATTTTAGTATTTGTTGTTATAGTGGCAAGAGAATTACACATTGTGTGAAAATTTCAACTGTCTAGCTATCACGGTTCATGAGATACATCCTGGTGACAGACAGACGGACAGATGGACAGTGGAGTCTTAGTAATAGGGTCCCGTTTCTACCCTTTAGGTAGGGAACCCTAAAAAGCATGATATCGCTTAGTGAACCGCTAAGTACAAGCAGATGAGATACGCACAGAAACTGACATTCAAAGTGGTCCCCCGACGTAACAACGCGTGGATTAAAATATTCTACTTTTATTAAACGTAAAGGGACAGTATTTCCGGGGTTGCGGGACTGTTCGAAAGAGATACCGTGGCCCCGGAACACAAAGGGCGATGAAGGAACATGGATGGGTTTTAGTCAGTTAAAGTCTGACACTCCCTCCTGCTCCGCCCAGAGCGGGAGGAGTCATTTGATGATTTCCCACACGAAAAAACAAAAAAAGGACAGTATTTGAAATCGTTTTTTTTCGGTCAGTTTTTATTTTATTTTATGTATTTATCCTGCGAAAAATTATTGAGAAATTAAATACATAAGGAAAAACATAGTCGAGTGATTCGGATCACCAAAAGCTCCACATTTAGTGTTATTTTAGATTTTGTTTTATTATCCACTCATCATCATACTCTTGCCCTTATTCCAATTTATTTGGGGTCGGTGCAGCATCGGTTCTTCTTACATACTTATCTAAGGTGGGTGGACCATGGAAGGCCACGCTCTTTTGAAGGCTAACTATTAAAAAGTAGTTATTGACATGTTAGGACATATTTCTTCTACACACACTAAGATCCATCAAGCTCAAGCCCACAGACGCGGCGGCGAGTCGCTCGCGCCGCTATTTTGGCAGTGCGAGCCTACGCTTTGTAGACTTCGGTCGTCGACGTTAGAATTGTAATTCGCGCGCATAGCAAAACGTAAGTTTTTAGTTGAATAACCTGTTATTTTCTCATATTTTTTTACTGTGTATTGTCGTATAAAGATTGTTTTATGGTACTTACGAAAAAAGTAATAATTTTGTCTCGATTTAATTTTAAATAATGGTAGTGTTCCTAGGAAAGCCGGTGGTTCCTTATAAGGCCAATATGCCAATATTATTTGACGGTTGGCTTTGCTAGGGTACATGAGCCTGACAAGGAACATCTACAAATCATGAACATATGAACGCTTAGTTTTTAGTTATAAATACGTACCGTGAAAGTTAAAACAATATTTTATATTTTATAATATTTCTTTCTAAATGGGTTATTCAACTTTTAACTCAGATTGAAATTTTTGCTTCACAAAAAACGGACCCTTATGAAGGCCATCTTAGGTTTAAAAAAAGTTTTAATTTCATTATAAAACGCATTGGCAAGTTATTTGTTATCAATATAATACTCATTACAACTATTTTCAAATTATTTCTTTTAATATATTCTTAGTTATACGATGGTGTTCAAATAATGTTTTTTGAGTTTTTTAAAGATGATAAAATATATTAAGCATTTCATGTTTCGCTGAAATGAAAGAGCATATTTGATGGTTAAACGAACTTACCTTAAGTGATGTTCGACCATAATTATACTAGGACGTCACATCCTCAGATTTATATAATTCACTTGGTAGATGTTTAGAACTGGGAGTGAAATAGGTGAAGCATTAGGTAAGAGCGCGGAGGAGGTAAGAAAAAAGCTCATAGATATGTTTTCTAACCAACAATATTATTCATAGCTTTTTTTTTTTTTTTTTTTTTTCGGATGGGAAATCATCAAATGACTTCTCCCGCTCTGGGCGGAGCAGGAGGGAGTGTCAGACTTTTACTGACTAAAACCCATCCATGTTCCTTCATCGCCCTTTGTGTTCCGGGGCCACGGTATCTCTTTCGAATAGTCCCGCAACCCCGGCAGGCATCGGTCCTTGCGGACCCCTTCCTTTTTGCTGACTCTCTTTGAGGCGCGCGTGGAACACGAACGCGCCGTCGACACGGCCTGTCATCATGAGACGGACGGACGGCGAGCTAGCCCATAACCCACCGTCCACAGGCCCGCGCCTACGGTGGCCGGGGGCCACGTGGTGGCCCCCGACGCCCGGGGCGTCTCCCGCGGCGGCCGGGACGCTGTGAGGTTCTCTCCCTCTCACGTTCCGCCACCTCCTTCTCTAGCATTACTGCTTCGCAGAAGGAGGTGACGGCGTCCCATTCCGTCTCGCTCCGGACCATGGCTTGCACCAGGGCCGGACGCGAGAGGTCGCCGCCGCCAATCGCCGCTTCGAGGACACGGCGGTGCTCCGCCCACGCAGGGCACACCTCCACCGTGTGCTCCACCGTGTCCTCCGGTCGATCCTCGCAGTGGAAACACCCGGGCGTTTCCTCCCGCCCGATTCGGTGCAGGAACCTCCCGAAAACACCGTGTCCGGTGAGGACCTGCGTCAGGCGGAAGGTGAGGACGCCGTGGCGTCTCTCTAGCCACTCCTCAAAGAGGGGACTTATCGCCACTATCGTGGCGTGCCCTGCACGGGGTTGCGACAGTCGCTCTCTCCATGTCGCCATGAGATCCCGCCGGAAGTCTGTCCGCTGAGCGACAATTTGTCGCGGCAGCGGAGTTTCCCCCCGGCGAAGCGCCTCCGCGCGCCATTCATGCAGGCGCGCGAGGACTATCGCCTCCAGATCCCATGGCGGCAATCCGGCAAGGAGGCACGCCGCCTCGCGGGCGATCGTGCGGTACCCACGGGCCATACTCTTGCCCTTATTCCAATTTATTTGGGGTCGGTGCAGCATCGGTTCTTCTTACATACTTATCTAAGGTGGGTGGACCATGGAAGGCCACGCTCTTTTGAAGGCTAACTATTAAAAAGTAGTTATTGACATGTTAGGACATATTTCTTCTACACACACTAAGATCCATCAAGCTCAAGCCCACAGACGCGGCGGCGAGTCGCTCGCGCCGCTATTTTGGCAGTGCGAGCCTACGCTTTGTAGACTTCGGTCGTCGACGTTAGAATTGATATTCGCGCGCATAGCAAAACGTAAGTTTTTAGTTGAATAACCTGTTATTTTCTCATATTTTTTTACTGTGTATTGTCGTATAAAGATTGTTTTATGGTACTTACGAAAAAAGTAATAATTTTGTCTCGATTTAATTTTAAATAATGGTAGTGTTCCTAGGAAAGCCGGTGGTTCCTTATAAGGCCAATATGCCAATATTATTTGACGGTTGGCTTTGCTAGGGTACATGAGCCTGACAAGGAACATCTACAAATCATGAACATATGAACGCTTAGTTTTTAGTTATAAATACGTACCGTGAAAGTTAAAACAATATTTTATATTTTATAATATTTCTTTCTAAATGGGTTATTCAACTTTTAACTCAGATTGAAATTTTTGCTTCACAAAAAACGGACCCTTATGAAGGCCATCTTAGGTTTAAAAAAAGTTTTAATTTCATTATAAAACGCATTGGCAAGTTATTTGTTATCAATATAATACTCATTACAACTATTTTCAAATAATTTCTTTTAATATATTCTTAGTTATACGATGGTGTTCAAATAATGTTTTTTGAGTTTTTTAAAGATGATAAAATATATTAAGCATTTCATGTTTCGCTGAAATGAAAGAGCATATTTGATGGTTAAACGAACTTACCTTAAGTGATGTTCGACCATAATTATACTAGGACGTCACATCCTCAGATTTATATAATTCACTTGGTAGATGTTTAGAACTGGGAGTGAAATAGGTGAAGCATTAGGTAAGAGCGCGGAGGAGGTAAGAAAAAAGCTCATAGTTATGTTTTCTAACCAACAATATTATTTATTTATTTATTTATTTATTTATTTATTTATTTATTTATTTATTTATTTATTTATTTATAATAAGCACACCAACAGCACAATCACTTACAATTCAAATCAAACAACATCTAATAATGGCATTTCAGTAATCATGCAAATAACAGGAATGCATAACATTTAAATATGAATATCAGAGACAAAGGAGAACAATAATAAAAAGTGTGTCTAGTAGAACACTAAATTTATCTAGAACACTACAAAACAAACCAATTTGAGCTACTTAGACATGCATACGGCACGTCTGTATGAAGCGAAATTCATGGAGAAAATATCAACAGGGTAATCTGTCTGTTTGGACCTTTCATTATATTGCCTTGCCATACGTGTTAGAGGGCTATTAAATGTGGTATTTAATGTAGATGTAGTCAATTCAAAAATACGATGATGACGCTTACTACGTTGGCTAGACCGAAAGTTAAAATAGTTTACCAAATGTGCATCTATGGAACCGTTAATAATTTTATGAAATATTAGTAAGTCAGAATGGTTACGTCTTTCTTTTAAGCTAAACATTTTAAAGTGCCTTAACCTGTCATCGTAATCAGGTATAGCTTTTCGAATCCCATTCTTCACACATAAATACCTAACAAAACGGGCCTGAACAGATTCCACATTATTAGTATAACTTGAATAATAGGGGGACCAAATAGATGAACAATATTCCAAGGAGCTCCTCACTAGTGCGTTATAAAGTAAAATAATACTACTATTATTACGAAAAGGTTTTGACATTCGAATAATAAAGCCAAGCATTCTTTTAGCCTTATTAACTATATTTTCGATATGATCGCGGAAAGATAGTGATGTATCGAAGAGTACCCCTAGGTCACGTATGACCGAAACTCTGGTCAGTACTGATCCGTCAATATGATAATCAAATTTAATGTAATTCACTTTATTAGTGAATGTAATAGTCTGGCATTTTTTAACATTGAGAGTCATTCTGTTGTTCAAACACCATTGTTGAAGGACATCAAGATCTTTCTGAAGCCTCGCACAATCACTCAGGTCCGATATCCTACAGTATATTTTTAAATCATCAGCGTAAGCTAAACAATTACAATTTATTAAGTCCAAAAGATCATTCAAAAATACCAAAAAAAGCAAAGGGCCCAATTTAGAGCCCTGTGGAACACCAGACCCAGGAGAAAAAGGTACAGATTCATAACCCGCCAAGGCAACTATTTGAGAACGATTAATTAAATAACTCTCGAACCACCGCAACAGAGAGCCATGTATACCAGCGCAATTCAATTTCATAGAAAGAATTGAGTGATCAACGCGGTCGAAAGCTTTAGCAAAATCTGTGTAAACAGCATCAACCTGACCCCTAGCTTCAAAGGTGTTACTAATGAAAGTGGTGTAAATAAGTAAGTTAGACATGGTAGAACGGTTAGACACAAAACCATGTTGCTTCGAACTAATTATATGGCGGAGGTGGGAATAAACAACATTGTATATGAGACCCTCAAAGATCTTTGCAAATTGTGATATAATAGAGATTGGTCTATAGTTAGTTACATCATTCATACTACCAGATTTATGTATAGGGATAATGTGTGATATTTTCCATAAATCAGGAAATGTACCTTCCTTAAGGGATTTATTGTATATAATCTGCAGTGGTATAACAAGAGCATCAATGCAGAGACGAATAAAAATAGGAGGAAGTCCATCTGGACCAGCTCCTTTATTAAGATCTAACTTTTTGATGCTATCTCTAACGTCATTTTCAGTAATGCTAATTGAGGACATACTGTAATTAGATGGGGAGTAACCTGGAGACAAGTCAGTAGGCTGTTGATTAACACCATACACAGATGCAAAATAGTCTGCAAATAGATCAGCCACACCTCTACCACCCTCACCAACACGATCACCCCACGCAACTTGATCCGGGACACCTCTATAAGATTTTTTAGACTTGGTGTAACGCCAAAAAGCTTTTACATTTGTTTTTAATTCACTCTCAATTCTTTCTATATAATCTTTAAAACAGTTATCCATAGCTCTCCCAGCACGCATCCGTAGGGTAACAAAAGTATCGTGGTCCCGAGGGTTTTTGTACCGTTTGAACCGAGTCCTGTATTTATGCTTTTCTTTAAGAAGTTTGATCAACGAAGCTGAGAACCAAACTGGATAGCAATTATTCTTAGGTTTACCCTTCGGAGTGTATTTATCTATATTTTCCCACAGTATATTATAAAATTTCAGAACATAATCATTACAACTCAAATGACAATAATCTTCCCAATTGACTTTACGTATATCACGAACACATGCCTCATAGTCTGTTTTAATGAAATTATATTTAGACTGAAAAATATTATAATTTAAATTAGAAATTGAAATTTTAGTAAGGGTTAACTCTAATGGCGGATGATGTACATCTGGTTTACTGAGGGGGGGTGCAGAAGAAACCGAAAGACTAGAGTTCTCATCCACCAAGATGAGGTCTAAGATATTATCATTTCCATTGCACACGTTATTCCTTTGAAGATAGCCAGTGATGTTTAGGAAGTCCCTCAACGCTAAAGACTTAGGGTCACTAATTCCTAGAAAGGGATCATTAGACTGAAGCCATTTCACATTAGGAAGATTAAAATCACCAAGAATCAAAGTGGTGCAATCCGTGTAACGCAAGCAAATTTCTTCAGCCCTGGCTAAGAATTGAACATAGATATGGCAAGGTATATAAGACGGTAAATAAACAACACAAACATTCATACAGACGCCACCAGCACTTACACATAACCACATATCCTCAACGGAGGTTTGCCATTCTGTTTTATTAACAAAATTATATTTATTCTTAATAGCTACCAATATCCCACCACCATAACCTTTAGAGTACAAATCTTTAAACTGTGCACTACGATCACGGCGTACAACAGTATATCTTTGATCAAAGTATTCAGAAGATAAGAACGAGTCATCTAACCATGTTTCTGTTAGACATATTATGTCATAGTCAGAACTTAAAATTGACATTAGAATTTCATGTGACTTCGTTTTCATGCCCCTCAAATTCTGATAAAAAATCGAAATACCATCCATTAGACTAAAAAAAAAAAGTAATCATGACTGATAGAAACCAAATTAACAATTTAAATAATTTAAACAATTTTGTCTAAACACTGCTCATCTTTAATTAAAATGGTACCCGAATTTTCACTTTTACATACAAAAATTTTACCGTAGCGAACCCAAACAAACTTATAGGATTTTTCTTTGGCCCTAAGTCGTGCAGCAGCATGTAAAGATTTATATGTCGGAGAAAGGTGTTCGGATACATAAACTGGCTCCTTGTTACCGCCATAACCCAAAAGACTTGTGTTCAATTTATCATCCGTGTGAGATTTATTGTATCTAGTTATTGCAGAATACAATTCGTCGCGACATCTAGGACTACGCAGCTTCACTATTACAGAGCGCGGGCGAGTCTTGTTGTTGTTTATACTGGCCACTCTAACACATTTCATAATATCGCAGTCTTTTATCGTATATGACACAACATTAGCCAGTTGTGTAACGATGGACGGTAATACTTCGTTCTTATTTTCAGGTAAGCCATGAATTTCCAGATTCGCCTCACGCATATTCTGATCAAGGGTATTTATTTGCGTTATCAACTGTGCCATAGTCTTTTGCATATCGGAGTTCTGTGAACGAAGTACAGTATTCTCACGTTGCACACCCTCGAGTTCAGTTTTTAAGTCGTTAACTTGGGAGATATCAAAGGATCCAGATAACTTCAACTCCTCAATCTGTTTCTTTAAATCATCCATTTCGAATCTAAGCTCACTAATCATATTCTTTACTTCAATACGCAATGTATTCCGAATTTCCTCCCGTATAACAAGTCGTATATCGCTGACCTTTTCATCCTCGCCTTCTGAGCTGTCTTCAATTGTCTCAGACGTCGATTTATCAGGCTCATGATGAGATAAACAGCTCGGACAATTCCACTTGGAACGTGCAGTTTTACTGAGCCTTTTAAACGCGGTAGCACTCAGGTTAACGCATAAGTGATGATAGACTTTATCGCAATTATTAGTGCAAGTTATTTTTTCATTTTGTTTAACTGGTAATCCACAAGTATCACAGTTAGACATTTTCTGAGAACAAACAATCTCCCAAACAGTACAATAAATCCAAAAAGACAAAGTGCGAATGGTCGGATTCGAACTCACGACGCCTTGCGTACGTATGGCAAGCGTTAGCGCCCACAGCCAGCAAGACTTTAATGTGATGCTTGAAATTATGGATCTTGTGTGGTGACAACACGAAGTTACCACAACAGGCGGTAGATTGAGAATTATTCATAGCTTCATTATAATTTTAGGTGATATATTTACGTATCTTTCAAGAAACATTGTTTGGGATATTCATCACAAATAGCCATTGCGAAATCCTCATCATTGAACTCTGTCATAGAACTCTGTAAACGTTAAGGAATTCCCGGTCAGGAAGACCAACTCGCTGAAGGTCTACTGATATGCATTTTCTTTTGACCGCAGAGGAAGATGCGTGGCGCGTACTATGCGCGGAAAAATATGGTCGTAGGTATCTATCTCACCTTCAATAAGAACTATTTTAATCCAGCGGCTAATAGTCGAGGCACTTGCGTTGTGTATGGGTTTTTTTTAATAATAATATGAGTTTATTTCATATTTTTAATTGGTGGCTCTATAACATTACACAAGCGAATTAACGATAGCGCCTGTACGCGTTGTACAGTAGACAACGCAAGAAAAGCTACCAGCTTTTTAGTGAGTTTCTCTATTGGCAAGTCTTTGTTTGGATACCAGTTTGCGATATAATCCAGGACTAGATTTGGATCCCAAGTTGCCTGATATTTAGAGAAAGTAGGGCTCTTTTTAAACACTCCCTTAAAGAACCGGGAAACCCGGTCATCACTACTTAACTGCCTGTCCAATATTAGAGCCAACGCTGAACGAATAGAATTAAGGATTTAATAGCTAGCCCCCTCTTCAATTTCTACCGTTAGAAACTTTAGTATTAGTGAGATATTTGTACTCTAACAGCTAATATCACTATTATTGGTGCAAAAATGCCACCACTTTTTATACGCAAGGCAGCTGTTTACTTTTTTTTTTTTTTTGCCAAATACGCAATCATAATTTCTATAGTTTTAGGTGTTAAGTCTTGTCCTGCATATGCTTCCCTGATAATAGGGATGACACCAGGGTAAATCGTGTCCAGAATGGGTGTCTGGTTCTGAAAGGAAACAGTAACAGATTAACGTCAGGTTCAAAGTAAACTAGGTCAGTTTAAAAAGAGTGGGTACCAAGCCTGGCTAGGTCAATGTGGTACTATCATTATTCCCGTGGCTTTATCGTCGATTATTTTCCGTAGATACTTAAAATCAATGAAAACGGAGAAAAAACGAGTAGAAAAATAATGGATCCCAATCAGCAGTGAACGCGTCAATGTTGAACGCTTCCGGGTCACGTTTCCATAAAATGTACCTGTCACGCTTGATATTAACTCTAATGGTAAATAAGTCGATTTCAGGACAGCCAAACGTATTCACGACTTTCTTAAAAGCTAACAGGGACAAACTCCATTCGGTATCGATATTTTTTCGCCTTGATTTCTCATCGACTCAACATTGTCTTTGGGCTTTAAATATGACGCGAATACAATGCAATTGCCTTTTTTCGCATCATTGCTAGATTTCGCGAGCTGATTCCTTTATTTTCAAAAATTGGACTCTGCCATATCTATTTATTTAGGATATGGCTGTTGTAATACCGATGCGCAGCAATTTCTCTTTGTTGCGTATTTGATTATCAAAGCACTTAAGTCCGTTTTTTGGCAGCTTTCAGTTCCCACTCATTTATGTGATAATTAATATCTGTATTATTCCAGAACCCACTTGTCTTTTCACCTTTGCAAAATACGAGAAGCATCCGAAGATATTTCCAATGCATAATGTCCATTGCGTATTATATTTTTTGTACGCATAATGTTGTCCATCTACCAAACTAAGTCTGGTTTAAGACTAACGGTTATGACATCATAGTTTTACCATAATTATTGTTGTCAGTGTTTCTCAAAGCTAAGAACGTTTCGCGTTTTAAGAATATTATTTAGTATAAACCCAGCCGTAAGGAGCAAAGTATTCCGAGAAATTTAGCAAAATCTCTAACAGATATTTGATTTTGCTTAGAAATATTTTCGAAACACTTCTGAACTTTGACTAGTTTCTCCATTGGTAATTTTAAACAATAATTCCGCGAATGCAATTCGAAAACAAGGAAAGATTGAAATTGTTTCGGTTGTAATTTACTTTTGCCAAAATGTAAAATAACCCAAACTTTCTAAAAATACCTTTGTATCGGTAAGACATTTAAGGCAGTCTTCATACTTATTGCCGCCGATACAAATAATATTATCTAAATAAATTGCCAATATTAAGCACGTCTTTCTTAGTGTGGCCACCACCGGTTTCGTAAGTTGAGTGAAGCTATACGGAGCTTGAGAAAAACCGAATGGTAAACATTGAAATTCAAAAATTTCCTCTTCGAACATTAATTAATTAATTTAAACTTCAAGCACAAGAGTGGTACATAGGCGGACTTAATGCCACAAGGCATTCTCTACCAGTCAACCTTTGGGTCAAATAGGACAGCATTGCATTAATCGTAATTACTTTTAACTAGTTTTATCGATTTTTATTAGAAAATATGCATCTTTAAGATCTATTGTAGCCATATACTCGTAGCAATTGTTTGTAAGTAATAATTTTGAGACAGTTCGTATTTCTTCCATTTTAAAGTGTTGTGTATTAAGAATAAATCGAAATGAACCGTCACTTTTGTTAGCCAGAAATATTGGTTTAGTAGATATAAGACCTATTTTTGATAAAAACTGGTCAAGTACGTCGACACGCTTTACGACAGCACCGGACGACTGTAATTTTGATATTTCGACATTTAAGTCGTTTATTTCAAAATGACTTGAAACTTAAAACGGCAGGATCGTCTGTTATATTACATACACACCATTCTGTATCTCCATCAATAATGGAGCATGCCAGGTTTGTTAAACCTGCAATTCCATAACCCAAATATGTACAAAATGTTAGGTTATTTATTTGAGCCTGTTTTTTACAGTCGCTTAGAACGGGGGTGATTTCTGAATTTGACAGAGGTGCTTTGGCAAGCTTGAAGTTTTCTGGTATAAGTGATTTTTCCAAACCTTCTTGCTTTTGTTCCCGCGTCAGGCCATCAACTAGGATACACCCCCAACGTTTAGCAATCTCGTCAGGAATCCTGGGTAGTGGTAGCTATTATCATATCTTTACTTGTACGGGGACCTGGTTCTGAGAGCGGGGTTGGCCCCGATTTGTAGTTCGTGTTCAATATCCCTATCCAATAGGGAGGACCTGTTTTCATTTTCAAACGCGGAGCCAGGAGCTACCTTGGACCTGATTTGTCGTGTTGACATTTGAATCATCCGATTCTGAGGGGTCCACTCGCACTTGTTTGAATGGTGGTGAGTCCAGTCCAAAAATAACAGTGTCACCTTATCAGCTACATGCCATAGATATGCTGCATTAGCAGCTGTATATTTTAAAGTCATTGGTTATATTCACGACATAACACGAGACTGAGTTATATTCTCGACATAACACGAGACTCTATGGTTATCAGCCATGATCACGACGTGGAGAACAACGGTGTCGCCTCATCAGCTACATGCCATAGATATGCTGCATTTGCAGTTGTGTATTTTAAAGTCATTGGTTATATTCACGACATAACACGAGACTGAGTCATTGGTTATATTCTCGACATAACACGAGACTGAGTCATTGGTTATATTCTCGACATAACAAGAGACTCTATGGTTATCAGCCATGATCACGTCGTGGAGAACAACGGTGTCGCCTCATCAGCTACATGCCATAGATATGCTGCATTTGCAGTTGTGTATTTTAAAGTCACCAGCCCCGATTTGTAGTTCGTGTTCAATATCCCTATCCAATAGGGAGGACCTGTTTTCATTTTCAAACGCGGAGCCAGGAGCTACCTTGGACCTGATTTGTCGTGTTGACATCTGAATCATCCGATTCTGAGGGGTCCACTCGCACTTGTTTGAATGGTGGTGAGTCCAGTCCAAAAATAACAGTGTCACCTTATCAGCTACATGCCATTGATATGCTGCATTTGCAGCTGTGTATTTTAAAGTCATTGGTTATATTCACGACATAATACGAGGCTGTATGGTTATCAGCCATGATCACGTCATGGATAATAACGGTGTCACCTTATCAGCTATGTAGCTGATAAGATGACACCGTTATGATATCGCAACAGATACCTAACTATGGCATGTGCCATAGTGCGATCGTGTCGCAGAGAATAGCATCCACAAAATATTTATTTTCCCCATCCATATAGAATAATATAATTCAAACTATACGACATCGTTAACGTGTGTCTAAATGATACCTTGGGTTGGGATAGAATTATAGAATGCATGTACGAAAAAAGAAAAAACTAATTGTAAAAATAAGTCAGTTGACGGTAGGTAGGTACATAAATTGTGACTTTAAACATCTGGTAACAACTTTACATTATTATAGTTGCATGAATCCTGCGTTACTGTAATTAGGAATAGTCCTTAATTAACAATGTAAACAAGTATGACTCACCTTCGGTAGTTTCCGAGGAGCGGTTAACTTGTTTTTGTAACCTTTTTATTTTCTTCCGAGTGCGCGATTCTTTATTCTTGTGTTTTCGTTTACCCATTATGGTAAACCAGAGTCACACTTTTCACTAACTAACACAATAGTCACACTTTTCACTAACTTACACGATAATACTTGGTTGCACACGAAAAAAAAATGAGAGAGATGTTGCGATGCCCGCACAACGAAAGCGAATGACAAGAGTAATGGTGGCGTGGACGCAGGTAACATAGTGGGGGAAGGTACTACGTCGAGTAGTCAATATACTTACTTTAAAAACATTTTATTTTTAGCTCTAAATATTGTGCGATGCTATTATGGTAGTAGTACTTCCACTGCACTGGGCGTGCAGTGGAAGTACTACTACCAAGTGAATTATATAAATCTGAGGATGTGACGTCGTAGTATAATATGTAGTTTTAGGAAAAGCTGTTGTATTAATTGTTACAACTCTATTTTTAAGTTGAACAGGTGATTTATAATATTGGCCTTGTTTGGAGACCTGTTTCTTGCAAAGCCAATTGGAAGAGTTTTATAAAACTTAATTTTAATAAATAGTGATTAAAGCTAGGTTAAAAAAAAAAGTGATTTATATGGTACACAATAAAACAAAGTATTACTTAATCATTTGTTTTCTTCATTTATCCAGTAAGTAAACGAATAAATAGTGTTTATTCGTTAGAATGGCCTTCCATGGTCCACCCACCTTATTACTCGTCATCTCATCGGACACCTCCTTTCTTGACATAATATCATCCTTTACACAGTCCATCCATGTTTTATTAGCCACTATTATTTTGTTTTCCAGCGGCAGCCAGCAGTATCTACTGTTTTCCCGTCAGCACACATTCCGTCAATGATTGTATCAAATCCCCTCTTAAATTCCGCCGGCGGCTTCTACGTGGCGTCTCTGCGACGACTATGCGGCCTCTACACCTACGCTGAGTGAACGCCTACGCTGGACCAACGCCCAGTGCAAAATCACACTTAGGCCAAATTTTGGATTACTCACATATATTTATTGCTATCAAAAACAGTTTCACACATACACATTAAGCACAGTCATCAACGTTCTACATAAAATCCATTTTCCTGGTCACTTCAGATTTGCCTCGCATTTTGACACTGACAACTGAGAGTTCGAAAGCACTGAGAATTTACAGAAAAGCCTAGCTGGCTTTTCTGTAAATTCTTTTCTCTAAAACGTTCAAAATATACACTGGTACGATATAATTAAAAGTTAGACTTAATGATCTCCTCAGATTCTTTTTCGTTCGGACTTTCGCACTTAAGGATAATAATGGTATAAATTCGAAGAATGTTTTTTTTTAATTATGGTACTGGTGTAATACAAAACATTTAAAACTGCCATTGGCAGCAATTCTATTATAAAGAAACATTTTGATTTATGTGACGGTACGAACCGTAGGGTCGCCTGTTTAGAAGCAACTAAGAAACATCGTCAAGAGATCTGTTTGTCTACCAATAGCAACAAATAACGATCATCAGACTGTCAGCCAAGCATGGTAATTATGTCGAATTTCCTTTTGATTTTTTATTGCATTGATCATTGAGATGGCCATAAATATTACAGGGCGCAGTAGTTAGTACTGCGCCCAGAGGCGGCGGCGGCAAAGCAAATGAATTGACGGCGCGCCGCGCGGAGAGACGGTGTGTGCCGTGCGTCCGCACGATCGGATAGTACGTGTGTAAGACATCAACGGATTTCATACACGCTAATAATGCGACGCCGACGTGAGATTTGCCTCACCACCCGCACGCGCGTACCAGCGGTATTGCGTTAGTATCGCCTTATTTTGTCATGTAGATAAATAACTGCAGCCGCTCCGGTGAAACGATACCTATTACAAAATAATTTCCTTTGGACTTGACATATTTTGACAAGTGTACTCGGATGAGGACAACACGTGCAACATGCTCAGTGTACGTAAGCGACATCCACGTCTGCGTCATGACTCATTTCCTTTTTTTTTAATCTAGAAGATAAAATTAGACGCAAAGGAAAAGTCTGCAAATAATCTTATGTAATAAAACGGGCGGGCAAACGCAAGCACTGAACATTTCGATTGTTTACAGTACAATATAGATCAGATATTAAATGCAACACTTTTTATAACATATCTTTCTGATATTCCCGTGTTATCTAGATTGTGACGTACCTATACTTTACGACAGAAAATGCTATAAGTACGTATATTGGTTCGAAAGTGTATTTCTTCTTTTAGTTCCAATAAGAGTTTAAAAGACTTCAGAGACTGGTGCATCATTGGCGGTGGCATAAAAAAAGTTGGCATCGTATGGGTTAACCACGAGCTTCTTGCTTCATTCATCTAGCTCACCGACGCCTGCACAGTTGAAAAGTTCCTGTAAAATATTTTTTGTATTATATATGTAAAATAAAGCTTAACTTTACATCTAAACTTAAATTAGCTAGAGTGATCTTGTAACTTTGTGTATGACGTACACAGTTAAGAAAACCTGCATATGGGATATTTGAACGTTAGTTAATAGTACGTGTAGCTCTATTATTTATAAACGGAAAGTACCAGGTAGGTATGTTGAGCCCATATTTGATTCAAATTCCACACTTTTCCAGCAACACTGTTGTTCTCAATTTCACACATCTACCTTTTTCGGAAAGTCCACACAAATTTTGCACACCGACAAAAATCTGAAGACAAATAAAAATGTTAATACAATTAAACTAATACCATTTAAAAATAAGCAAAAATAAAATAAATGGCTTTCACAAAAATTTTCAGAGAAAACCTTTGTGTATGGCAAACGTTATTCGTGGAGAACAAAATTTGACAAAGAACTCTGAACTGAACAATGATGTGTGCGTCACAAATTACGTAGGTGCGTAAGTTACATAAAAAATAAACAGTGTCGTCACAAATATAGCTGTTGTATAATTAAAATAATGATCTGCTCATAATTTTGCTCTTAGGTGTTATTACTTTCCGCAAAACATAAAATTAATAAAGAATGATATACACCGACTATAAAACGAGCTGTTATTAGATTTCCTCTTACAGTTACTGCCGTAAGGTGAGCGTTGATAATCCCGTTGATAGCGTTCTAGGAGATTATTACATGTTTTGTCTTCTAATATTCTTTAAATATTAAAAACATTTCGATATTTCTAGGTAAGCTTTTTTTTTCACATTTTTTTTTTAATCTATAACTTATTCACCTAGCGTATAATTATATGCTCATCTAAAGCACATTCAGGTACACTTTGTATGTGAAAACAAAAGCTATAAAAGCGTGGAAACCTTTAACATTTCAATTTCAAAATAATGATTCCCAGTAGATACCAAGCAGTAACACCTATTATCAGAACCTCTCGGATCGACAACGGAATACGTGTTTCAATTTTTGTTGCGCACTTTCTTAGTTGTTGTTACGACTAACTTTCAGTTATTTGACGCAAGAACCTTTCTTAATGAGGGTGACATTTAAACAACTGCCTTTTACAGCAGGTATTATTAGGTTTTCTTTCTTTTTTCATTGTGTTTAGAAATTACAGTATAAAATAGTAACGCTATAGTAGAAAACATTATAAGTAACAATTCGACACCGTTTGTTCGTGAACCCTAGCAGGTGAAAGTGGAATGTCTTGTCTGACTCATAAGAATTATAGCTACTACATGGGTACGTAATGTACTTTATCTGTAACGTTTGCGGCACCATTAGTTGCTTTACTTTCATTTAAAAGCTATACGATATGCTAAAAAAAAACCCTGTCCGACCCAAAAGAGGCGTATCCCAATGTCATTACCAAATACAATATGAAACAAAATATTCATGAAAGTAAACATATTAGTGAATTTTAAATGCATGGCTTTTCTGTCCCAATTTTTCGATTTCCTTAAAATTTGTCAATTTTTTAAAACGTAACAACACTATATTTGGCTTTAGTGTGTTCGATCGTCAATTGTTTGTTTATGACGATGACGTCACTACCCGATAAATAACCGGTGAGTCGCATCCCATGTCCTGTGTTGGGATTTAAGTTTCCTCATTTTAGACCATTTTATTTAATTTTTATTGGGGTATTTTTTACATGTTATCTAAAATCAAAATCAAAGCATTTATTTCAAGTAGGCCAGTTACAGGCACTTTTGAATTGTCGAAACAAAGATGAAAATTAAATGTAGCTACAGTCCCAGTCACAAGACATAAAAACTGTGAAAGTACTGTAGTTGCCCATTCCCTAGCGTAGATCTCTATGGAGAAGAACGGGCAAGAAACTCCATGGACACTCTTTCAAATCAAAATATTGTTACAAAATCTTGGTTACATCATTCATGTTGAGATGGTATATTATGTGAGAACAATGTAGCAAGATGTGCACGTTAAAAGTGTCCATAGTAAAAACAAAATATACAATTCAAAAATAAACATACAAATAAGCCATGGCAACTAAGAGTTGACCAGTCACAACTGACAGCGCCCGTTCACGAACATGACGCATGGATCAGCACCATTCAACTCAACCATTTTGAAGGGAACTGAATGATCCACCATCCGCCACCATCAGCGAGACATTAGAGTGAGCGTGACATACTCTCAACCGCCAGGGCACATTCAAGTCAAGAAAAGACGTAGGATTTCAGTGAATGATAGCTTTCTAGTACATAGTACTCACACAATATGGGCTGTGCGATTATATAATACTAGAGATTGATTCTATACAATGAAAAGACAGTTGTACAATCTTCAGCAGCTCCAACAATTCTATTTAATACTATCAATTTATGCGCCCCTGTCCATGTGGAGCAGGACCAGCATTGAGCCACGCATTTTTATCTGCGATATAATCGCCCAACTTGTAATAAGCTTGCTTACATAGTGTGCGTTTGATGCATGTTTTAAATTTCGTCTCATTCAGTTCAAGAATACTTTGTGGAATTTTATTATGGCATCTCAAACAGTACCCCATGAAAGATGAGTCCACTTTTGCGAGTTTGAAGCCTGGCTGAACTAGTTGGTCCCTATTTCTAGTACTGTAATTATGTCTATCACCTCTTTTACCAAAAAGATGCAGATTTTTTCTGACGTACATTATGTTTTCGTAGATGTACTGACAATGTACCGTCATGATGCCAATATCCTTAAACAGTTCCCTTAGAGAATCGCGCCTACGAAGATTATATATGGCTCTGATGGCTCTTTTTTGCAGAATAAATATAGACTCAATATCTGCAGCCCGTCCCCATAGCAAAATGCCATAAGACATTATACTATGAAAGTAACTAAAATAGACCAGTCTAGCGGTATCTACATCAGTAAATTGACGAATTTTTCTAATAGCATATGCTGCTGAACGTAGACGCGCCGCAAGGGATGTTAAATGAGAACCCTATTGTAGCCTTGAATCAAGCGTAATCCCCAGGAAAACCGTTTTATCTACGAATTCAAGTTTCTCTTTATTTAATATTATTTCACAATCAATAATTTTAACATTGGGTAAAGCAAATCTTATGCATTTCGTTTTTTTTTCATTTAATACTAAATTGTTTGCTGTGAACTAATTATGGACCTGAAGTAGGGCATCATTCACGTCATCTAGATTCTGGGCCCGTCTATTTATCTTAAAAATAAGGGAAGTGTCATCAGCAAACAACACCATATTTTGAGGTTGGTTTTTCAATAAATAGGGTAGATCATTTATATACACGAGAAAGAGGAAAGGACCCAATATTGAGCCTTGTGGAACCCCCATTTTTACTTTTAAACCTTGTGAATTAACACCATTTATTTGAACACGTTGTTGTCTATCACTCAAATATGATTTTACCAAACTAAGTGCAAGTTGACCTAATCCGTAATGCTCAAGTTTCAAAAGTAATGTGTCGTGATTTACGCAATCAAATGCTTTGGAAAGGTCACAAAATATTCCTATGGCGTCTTGAGACTCTTCCCACGCAGTAAATATGTGCTTTAATAAGGTTACACCGGCGTCAGTCGTACAACGTCCCTTGATGAAACCATACTGTTGATCATGTAAAATTTTGTTGGTGTTAAAATGATTGAGCATTTGATTAAGCATTACCTTTTCAAACACTTTGCTAAAAACTGGCAACACGGATACAGGTCTATAATTATTAGTATCTTTACTGTCCCCGGATTTGAAAAGAGGTATGACTTTACTGTTTTTCATTAGATCAGGGAAAACTCCTTGGTCTACACACAAATTAAAAATTAAAGCTAAGTATGGGGCTATAGTCTCAAGTATGGATGCACAAACTTTGATAGACATTCCCCATAGATCTTCGGTCAGTTTGATTTTTATTTGCCGGAAAGCTTTAATAACTATAATAGGGTTTATGTGTTTAAATTTAAATTCAACCGTGCAGCCAGATACATTCGCCTTTAATAAACCAATTGAGACTTCAGGTGAGGAATTATAGCTTCCGTCGTTTTTAATGGTATATCGGTAAAGAATTTTACAAAATTTACATTTTTAATAAACAGGATTACATCTGCTCTCGATACCTAATCATACTCTCACGGATCGGAAAGGGTTTTTTAACACATTGTGTAGTTAACATTTAAAGGCTTCCAAAATATAGATGCAAAAGATAGACGCCAGTGTAGGTACTTGTGCGGATACTCGAGCTCTAGATCAGTATACTTAGTATAATTATGTACATAAGTCTGTCTCCTTTGAATTAAACACTGGGCAGCTCGAGTATGTGTGCAGTTAGGCGTGGTGTGAAGCGTACCTACGTTTGTGTAATAAAACTATGTGTTCCCTTACCTTTATAATGATGTACCTATTATTGTTAGGAAACTAAGAGCTGTGTCCACGAGAACACTGCCGACAAACTGTCCTGCAGTTTGGCAGAAGATTTGTCAAAAACTCGTACGTAACTTTGTTCAAATAAAAAAAGATAGATAAAAAGAATATTTTATTTGTACCCTGAAAATAAGTCATGGAAATTGTACGTTAAAAATTAAGTGTCAAAAAAAGATTAACAAGCACTATTTTGAACTGAACATTCCCGCGGGCGAAATCGTGTTATTTAAATATAATCCTTTGTAGCGTTTAACATGAGGGTTTGCAGTGTCCGCCCACTGCCGAATAGAGTGAATTGTGTAGACGGTATTGGGTGTACCTGTACCGCAAAATACAATTATCACTATTTTGGGAAGCATTGTCGCTATTTGAGCGGACATTTAGCTGCAATTGGTTAGCTGAGTATAACGGTAGTACAACAACTAACACAAATCCTACCTGCAAAGGTGTAAGATGCATACCAGTTAATACATGAAAAGGAAGGGGTCCGCAAGGGCCGATGCCTGCCGGGGCTGCGGGACTGTTCGAAAGAGATACCGTGGCCCTGGAACACAAATGGCTAAGAAGGAACATTGATGGGTTTCAGTCAGTAAAAGTCTGACACTCAGGGGTCATTTGATGATTATCCACCCCAAAAAAAAAATACTTACCAGTAAATAATTATGTTATTTTAGAAATTATGCAAAAAATGCTGAAAGAGTCTAGAGGCCGATTTTGATAACAGCATCATAGGATTTTTGTAAAGTCAGTATTCCTAGCCAAAAATACAACCTGTTGATTTTGGAAAACACATATACTGTAATATTTACACACCATTAGATAGCGTTGCTATTAAGGATAAAATTCTGGGAAGTAAAAACACATGCCATACTAAATGAAAGAGCTAATTTTCTACAACATACGAAACAGTACAAACAAAATGATGTAAAATAAATCTCACCTCTGTTAAATTTCCCGAACACAGCGTGACACGGTGTCTTTAAGAAATTAGGCTGCAATCAACACACCGCAGGACAAAGTCATTTGAGGACAAGGGTTGAGGTGCGTAGGTACATAGATATCTTGGACTACCACGCTTGCTTTTTGCGTCAGAAGTTCGTTTTTACACAACTTCTGGAAATAACACTAAAAATACAATCTTTAAATTTTCGTTCAGACACACATCAGTTAAAACCATTTGGTTGTCATAGATTGATTGTCACTTGGCAGCACTGAATAAATATTTATCCCACAAATTCGACTGCATGTCAGTGGAAAACATCAGCCTGTCCATGACCATTTCTTTTGATATCGGTATCCCATAACACTTACCAGCTCTCCCGAATGACTATTTCATTTACACACATTTAAATAATTACTGTAACGATATATTCAATTATTGAGCGTGCCGGAAACATTAATTACTGTTTTAGTTTCCCCACGAGGACTGTGCAAGATCCCTCTCTAACCTGAAACTAAACTCAACATTTAAACTCCTTTGATATAATATATTCACAATAAAATAAATAAAAACTACCGCATAGTAATTAAAGCAAGTGGTTTATTTCTCGAGTTCTATTGAATTTTACAGATTTCAGCCAAACATCTACTTTAATGCGCTTTTGAATTTTTAACGAAATGTATTTTATTTATCGGAAGTCGTAGGCGAAAACTTTTTATTTTTGGCGTTTATTCTGTAGTATCTTTTGAGGCCGGGATATGACGTTCTTATTATGGACTTGCTACAACTTTATAATATTTTTTGTAAACTTTATGAAGTTTGCATCTTGTAATAAAAGAAGTGGAAATATATAAATAAGAAACCGTATATTTAAAACCAACAATAGCTACTTTTAAACGAGACTGAATATACATCTGAAGTCTCGACTACGTTAAGTTCTTGCTCGCAACTCGAAGAGATTTATTAAATGCAAATCTACGATATTATGCACATAATAAAAAGTACAAACGAGTAGCCTCTCCAGGAAAAAGCTGATTGAGTTTATTATTTTCCCTCCGATTCGATCTCTTGCAGATTTTAGAATGTTTTTCTAATCAGAAAATAAGAGTAGATACAAAATTGTGTTGTCATTATTTGTGATTTATCCTTCACAACCTCGAGTCCTCGACAGCCAATTACTGGTACTGACATTTTTAGGTAGCTTTTCCAGATAGGTGGAAACTGCAAATAGAAATATATTGAGCTTATCTCGTTTCAAAGTAGTAGGTACTGGATTGAAACGGCTGTAGAACATTTTCAAGTCTATATCTAACGTCTGTTAACTGTTTTCACAAATCTATTTTAGTAATAAAAGATTTGAAATAACTTTTATCCTTGACTTCGATTACATTGGAGGTGGAAAACTTACAACGCCAACTCAAGAACTATTGTAAGTTATCCTTCCTTGACCTTTTACAATGTAAATCCTTCTCTTATTTCTTGATTCATGTTAAAAGAATAAGATCCGGAAAGTTTGCACTGACTCGTATACATATCGCCTGTAGTCCGTAGAACTACGACATTATATAATATAGCTACTTATATGTATGACTGCCTCGTTAGTGTAGTGGTCACAAGCGCGACTGCTGAGCATGAGGTCCTGGGTTCGATTCCCAGGTCGGGCAAAGTGTCATTGCGTTTTTCCATCAAGAATTTCTCATTACGAGCCACGGAGTCTGGATTTGCGCCCGGCGGTAATAGTCTCGCTTACTATTACATGGGACTTAAACATAACGGACGACATGTGGGTGTACTATTAGGTAGGTACAGCACTGCCTAACCCTTCGGGATTACAGGCATGATTATATATTATGTTATATGTATAGTTATCTCCCTTCAAAATGTATTAAATCTCAGTTACAAGCCCTAATCATTATTAGGTACTCGCTAATTGAAGAGATTCTAAAGTTCCAGCTAAAAAATAGCCTAAACTAAATCTAGCCAACAACAGTGATGCCCTTTATTATAATAAGATGGTAATTATACGAAACCGTTTAATTTCTTCCCAGCTTTGAATAGATTATATAAAAAGAAAAACTCTCTGAAAATGGCAGGTCGTAATAGTTTTCAACAATATTTTTATCAGGCGCTTTTAAATGATAATTTTTTTTAATATTGCCGTTGCTTAATGAGATGACAGCCCGTACTTAAAAAGAAAACTTTTAAAATTATAAATCATAATTTTCTGCATTTTCTGAATATAAGAAATATTAACATCAGACAAATTCGATAACAGCTGTCTAAATAAAACTGAAATTGAATAAGAACTAATATATTTTTACTGCAAAATCCTAAACTGATTCAATTGCGAAAAATTGTGGGTGTTTTAAATATTACGCTTTAAATACTGTTTTTAGATTATCTTATTCATTACTCTCGATATTTAACATTGCCTATTTCTCAAGTAAATTAAAAACTTTCACTGAGACAAATCCAATACGCAAGTGCAAGTAACGATGCGAAAACTATCCGGTGCGAAACTAAAACGCAGTCAACGAGGAAAAGAGCTGCCCACTTGAGTTTAAATTCAATCCTCTTTCTAACTAAAATAGAGTTAAATAAAAACAAAACATCTTAACTCCGAGCCGAGGTCTAGTTAAGTCTTTTCTGAGTACACAAGTACGGTCAAATGATTCTAAATAGGTGCCTATTACTCAATTTCAACCCGTTATTAATCTGCTGGCCTACACAATATTCCTAAAGTTAATCAAGTCTTGGGATTTGGACGTAACCCCTGCCAGAGGTTTCATTTGAAGCATTCAATTCAAAGCACGTGTGTTGAAATCCTATGAAATTAAAGGCCGTCCTGTTGTGGACGGTAAATAACGATCAGATTTCTCATGGGACGGCTATAACAGTAGTTGCAACTTAATCGAGACGCGGAGAAAGTCTGGAACATTAAAAGGAGGTTCGCTGTGGCGTAACGTCGCTAACACTTCTCGTAAATATGTTCCGTGGCTGCCGCCGCTTTGTTTTATTCAGATAAATGTATCGTGTCACCGCCGGCTTGCTTTATCGCCTTTATTATTCACTGCACTGGTATTTTATTTCCCAAGTAAACGATATCACTGCTTCTACATTGTGATATCTTAGAAATAGTTGCAAGACACCTGTTTAGTCATCGTAATTTACATATTTGTTGCATATGTCTCTACTGGAATCATGTGTTTGTATACCGCATCTACATTGCTTATTCCACAAAGAAGCTTTTATAAAACAAACTTTCAATGTAAAGGTACTTTTGCACAGAGAGACTTTTATTCAGAGAGTTACGTATGGCCAGATCGAAGCGATCGGAATCCAATCTCGATATTGTGTAGTAACCCGCTGATGAGTGTGGAGTGAAAATTATTTTGGTGGTTCGGCGCCTGGCAACGTTTCAATAGGACGGCGTGCGGCGCGGATACAGTTTCGTGGTGTGTCGCCTACGTTCGCTTCGATCCGAACTTCACCGCTAGCGCTACACACCACACGACATACTTACTTAAAATAATATTAGTGATTGTGAAACGCCGACACTGAAATGTTTTGTTTATAGAAGATAAATCTAAATGTGCCGCCGGACGATTACCAACTAACTGGCCGCTCGGAAATTTATAGCGTTTACGTAACTACCTGGTATTGGCTGGTTCTGGTAAATGCAGTGGCAAGGTTATCAAACTACGTAATGGCTATAATTCAGTCATTGATGATTAGAAATCGTAAACTGAATGCACTTGCTGGCATCAGTTCCTTTGCCGATCAATGATTTCTCACCAAAATACAATGCTTTGTTCTTGAGTTCAAACATGTAAAAGTCCCACGAACATACGAGTCGGTGCTTCTGTTAAAATTTTGTATTGAAAAAAACCAAAACAATTGGTACTGATATGAGGACAAAGAAGTAAAGCTGAACAAGTAAAAGAAAATCTTTAAGCTCCTTTGAATAAAACTGATTACCCAAGCCGAGAAGTTACTAACAGAAATAGGTATTTATTATAAAAGTTCTTTATAAACATTCGCACAGCAACAAAACCAAGGGAATTTTATATTAGCTGCCCAAGTAGAAAAATGAATAATAATCTCGTTTTGTGAACGGAGTTGGACGAGGGATAAAAACGGCCGCCACACACAATAGCGGCAGGCGACCGCTTCCGGCGCACAATAGCAACAGGCAGTTGATGAGATCAGCCGAGAGATATGCGACGGAGACAGACCAGACCACCACCACGCTAATCATAGACTTGACGCGACTATTATTAGCTCACCTGTCAATTACTTGTCCATTACCTTCACAATATGGCACGAATGATTCATAAATCGTTATTGTTGTACGTACATAGGTGGCGATCAATCAATATGGCTATAGAAATTATTGGTATATTTACGAAACTTGGCAGACGGGTTGATGACTTCAATTTGTTGTTATTTAATGACTAGTATGTATATAAGTGTTGGCTCAGTGATAACGGGTCACACGATATTTATGTGTCGTGGTCGTGGGTTCAAATACAGGCAGTCACGTTACTGTGTTGTTTTTGCAGCACTATTGTTCTCAAAACGGTGAAGATAAACCTCGTGAGACAGAAATTGAAGAATTCATGACATTCACCAACCCATCCGGAGCCCGCATGGTGGAGCCCACTGTCAGAGGCTTGTGTCCCAGCTGTACTGCACTACTGTGATAGGCTGATTATGTATATGCTAATACGTTGTAAGTAGGATGGAAGGCATTACTTCACATCCTCCTTGACAATGGTCACTACGGGTACTTATAAACACGAGCTTATTCTTTGCTAAACGCTGCAATGTGCGACTTGCATTATGTTGAGTTGAGTAACAGAATCCTTAACAATAAAAAATATATTTCCACTTAAAGCTTTATTATTTACACACATCTTTTAAATTAACAACTAACTAATCTAATATAATCCTTTTTTAAATAAAATTAATAATATTATCGCTCGCGCATCGGTAAAACGATCCTTGCCGAGTGGCGTGACGATTCGGTATGGTTCAAAAATCACGATGCCTGCGACTGGGACCGTTTTGAGAGAATTTGAGGAGACGGCTGTGTCGCGCGTTTTTAGTAAATACATCGCAAAATCCACCTAGCGTTCACCACGTTGTAGTTCCCGGGGTCGAAGGAAGATGATCGGAGTAGACCGTCTGCTGCAGAAATATAAGATTTGGAAGTGCAGCGGTTGGAGGTCGATGTGGATGGAAACTGGGACGATACCATTATCACCTCTGGATACGGTTCAGACCAGTGTTCTCCATTCTATTACCATCTGCGATCCAGACGTCTTGGTAACACGATTTTTTTTGGCAAATAAATAATAATTGTGACTATATACTGAAACTTGTTATTTACGGATAAGTTACTCAAGGCTAAGTGTCACAATAGTAGATGGAAAAATACACGTTGATATTAATACATTTTAATTTACGGCTATTCGGCTAATAGTATAAAAGTCATTCAAGGAATATTCCTGGTTAGGTGAGAGTCTGATCTTACCAAAGTTTTTCATCAAATCTCCTCAGTTTTTGTAGAAACAGAAAACAGTCAACTTTTAAAAAATATATTCACTGCCACAAGTACACTATGTAGATACAAGGATCTTTTCTAACTCGCCCAAAAGAATACGTAGAAAAATTTCAATGGAGAGCTATAGACTGAAAAGAAAGAGTGGAAACAAAACGTATACCCACCCACCTCCACCTACATACATTCAACATTCCCCGTTAAAACCAATGTAGGTATGAAATAAAAATTGGACACGTGCCACAGTAATTTACAATTTAAATAATTGCAAAAGCGGCACAATTTGTAAATCTAAATCACCTATGGGATTTCAGTGACGTCATTATTTAAATATTCATACCATATTCTATAAGTTTGATCCCGCTGCTCATTTGCTGGTGTCTGGCGAACCGCATGTAAATCTCAGGCTTACCTACTCCTGCATAACGTGCTATTTGAATTGCAAATGCAAATTAAGGCTGACTTCCTTTACCCTCTGGATTTCGACTGAATGCTTTAGACCGCCTAATAGATTCTATACAAGTACAGCGTAATCAGTTCGACATTAAATTGTTGAAAACGTTGTTTTAACGAGTGAAGTATTTCAATGAATTGTTCTCAATATTCAAGATTCTTTATTTGTATGAAATATGGTACAAATATTAAGGTTTCACATTTTGCATCTCTTACGAATACGGTGTAGGTATTGTATTGTGAAACGGACTGGTTTCCGCAACTCCACGTCCAAAGCGCGTATTTTACGTATGGTACGATGTAAATTTAAAATATTTAATCCAACGATTATTATCGCATTTTAAAGGTTTCTTTTAAAGTTATGCAATTAAGAAATCAAATTTCAAATAGATATACCAACCAACTGAGACTAAAGTAAACTATTATCGTAAAATAACAATACAGGGACATCGTAAACGCATAACCTTTGCCGCACTCATCTGAGGAGGCATTTAACACCCCCGCATATATTGTGATTCATATCGAAGATGCATTTCCAGGCTATATATATGGTTGACTGTTGACATTCACTATGTGCTACATAGAACACCAGCAGCGTGTACGTCACGTGCTAAATGTGGTTTTAAGAAATAATCTAGAAAATTCTGAAAGTATTTTTGTGTTTTCGCTGTAAAATGTTTCTTTAACCGAGGAATCTTTTCATTTTTAGTAGCTTCCATAAAAATCAAACGATTTGTTGATATTGCGTGACGTTGTTATTTTATTATAAGTACTTTTATCTACTTGCTTACTTTCCGCTGTTACTTTATCTTATAATTAGTATATGAAATGAATTGTCTATTGAATTTTAAAGCCCTTAATAAAGCTGTAATGTCTGAAAAGCTGTAGCGTCTGAAGTCTGAACCTTTAACTATTTTATTAAAACCTTATTAATTCCTGCGAGATTTTTTAATAGCTGTTTCAAATTCTCAGTTATTTTATGTGGTTAAATATTTAAAGAGAACCTTTTATGATACTATTACAAAAGAAAAAGGCTCTACATTTTTTAAAGAATATTCACGTCTGCAGTTGTTTTAGATATCGACAATGTAAAAACCGGCCAAATGTGAGTCGGACTCGCGCATGAAGGTTTCCGTACCATCGTAGTAGGGGAACCCCCTTTAATTTTTAATTATTTTTTTATGATTTGGTGTTATTGTGGCAAAAGAAATACACATTATATTTGTCTACCTATTACGGATCATGAGATACAGCCCGCTAACAGACAGACGGTCGTACAGACAGCGGAGGATCAGTAATAGGGTCCCGTTTTGGTTACCCTTCGGGTACGGAACCCTAAAAAGATGTCTAACATCATGGTCTTTTCAATAGAGTTTCCATCGAGATTATCATAACTGTTGTCAGAAATAATGGATTTTTTTCAAATAGCTGAATTCTAATAAAACGTTTGATGTTTTTCCTATAGGCAGCCACGCCCGCTAATTGGAAACCAACGTTAACTTCAACCTGTGTATATTTTAAAACAAGGATAATAGTACAAAAGGTTCTTTATTAACATTTTATGTTACTCAGTTAAATGCCTACATGGTGTGGTTTTTATAACACGATTTTATACTTGAATCATTTTTACTTTATAGACAATAAAGATATTAGAATTGTTATACCTACACGTTATTTTGTTTTTAAACCCGCCTACAACTAATCGAGATTATGGTCCAATTAAATTACCAACTAATTTGTGTTCAATTTTTCTTTATTTAAATTTCAAGTACAAGAGTGGTACACAGGCAGACTTAATGCCACAAGGCATTCTCTATCCTGTCAACCTTTGGGTCAAAAACAGGCAGTATTGTTATAGAGTAAAATAAAAATAAATAAGAAAATGTTTTATAAATGCACTATATTTTATCCGAAGTGAAGTCCCCTTTAGATACGTACTACCAGGATAAAAAGAACCCATTGTTAACCCAGGTTATGGTCCATACGTGTGCCAAATTCATCTAAATCTTTCCAGCCGTTAAGGCTAAGGATGCGTAAGGTAACAATTATTAGTTACGGCAATCCTTTTAGGATCACTTCGTTGTTCGTCTGTCTGTCTGTGTCTAGACTCTTCTTCTACAGGAGCTACAAAATTTAAAATTACATATATGAAATACTTAAGTCTATAGCCTCTTGGAGCTGTCAAAATCAAAATATATAAGAGTTTTATACCGAAAATTTTGTCACTCGCCAGCAAATCAAAACCTTTAGGGTACATCTCGTTGACCTAGAATCGTGTTATAGCACAAGAACAACCGATAATTTGTAATTATAAACAAATTTTTTGCAATTACAAACATACAATTTTCAGATGAATAACATATTTGCCCATTTAGAATGTATAAGGAAACACGTTCTTCACTATGGAACTCTTCACTGTACGTGGTACGATCCACACTTGTTATTACTTAAACCACTATTGTAACTATGTAAAATTGATACGCAGAACGAATTTATGGTAGTCAAAAGCATTCTTACTTCTGCTAGTGTACAGTGTAGGACTAAGCCGAGCCTAATCGAATCGGAAGCCATCGGGTCGGCTGCACGTATCACAAATTACCCGCCGTTCGCATTGTGCGATCCACTCCCAGTCGTGAGTGAATGTGGCGTGTGGTCAGACTGTGGATGGAAAGTGTGAGGCATGATATGAAGGAAAAAGAAGTAAATGATAATGTGACGGTTTAAAAAGAAGTACAGAAGAAGAGCGAATCAAGAGGAAATTTAATACGAGTGACTAAGTTGGATCCCGAGAGCTGCAAAGGATTCTAGAGTAGAATCCTGAGCGGAGCGAGGGATACAAGGACCGAGATGAGTTTTGTTTTCTCACGAGTTGTGTACTCTACTTTGGTAAAGGAAAGCCTTTTGTGCCGGGACAAGGGTAGGAAGACAATGATAAACTTTATTACCTTATAATATGACATTTTACGAGACATTATTTTAGTATAACTTGAAGGAATCACAAAGTTCACGATATGCCAAATACAAGACTACGTGTACCTACGCCATACGCAATGCCGCGCTGTTTACAAGCCAAATACTCCACATTTTTAACAGTTTGATTAATTACGGAATTCGATTATGGAACCGACACACTTGCAACATGATTGTTCGTAGGTATAACTCGGATGTTTGAGCATTTTCTGATACGGCGCTTTCGTTTTATTCCATTTTTTTTCACTTCTTTCCGCGTTGTTTGTGCTAGTACTGGAGAAAGTTAGCAATAAGCTTTGCATATTTTCATTTCTATAAAGCGTGGCGGAGAATAGACTACACTTTCTTGAAATACCTGTCTTCTTGATATTACGCCGTCTTTAATCGTTATATCCATGCGTCATGTCCGTGAACGGGCGCTGTCAGTTGTGACTGGTCATCTCTTAGTTGCCATGTCTTATTTGAATGAATTATTTTGAATTGTATTTTTTTTGTTTGTGTGTTTTTGCTGTGGACACTTTTAACGTGCACATCTTGCTACATTGTTATCACATAATATACCATCTCAACATGAATGATGTAACCAAGATTTTGTAACATTATTCTGATTTAAAAGAGTGTCCATGGAGTTTCTTGCCCGTTCTTCTCCATAGAGATTCTACGCTAGGGAATGGGCAACTACAGTACTTTCACAGTTTTTATGTCTTGTGACTGGGACTGTAGCTACATTTAATTTTCATCTTTGTTTCGACAATTCAAAAGTGCCTGTGACTGGCTTACTTGAAATAAATGCTTTGATTTTTGATTTTGGTTTTGATTTTGATATGGGCTGAACTAAAATACACCCAAAGGCAATGGTGAAGGCTATGTAGCGTTCCCAGAAATGAAGAGACCACTCGAAGAATTTACAAACTTAAGTGGCTGTGATTATTTGGCACTCGCAAACAGTTACACATTAGATCCTACTAATATATTGCTCGTAGAACAATGGTTAATAGGGCCTATGGGGCCGACCACTAACCCGCTGGATGTGGACCAGTCGATGTTACAAGCTTGCTTAAACCCTGGCAGAAATGATAATGATGCTAATATAGCACGAGATATGTCAAACCAGCGAATGGGCAGCGAACGTTTTTTTTTCATGGCCTCTATCGTCCCGCTGCTGGCCAATCGCTCATAAACGCCTCTAGGTCGTCACACTTTGACATACTGAAATTTTGTGATGTACTGAAATTTCTTTCAAACTCCGCAGCCACTCAGCTCTCCGGTCCGCTCGGTTTGAAGTAAAAACTCTCACTTAGGTATTATCAAATCTTTCAATGCAATCTGTCTGAAAAGTCGTTTCCTAGCCTGCAGGTATAGAAACCTATTTTCCTCAGTGAATATTGGAAGAAGGAATTTCTTGTAAGAATACAAAATGTCAGAACCATATTATATTTGATCTAGTCTAAGTTGACCTTTCTTAAAGGGTGCGTGTTTTCTCTAAAAAGGGTTTCCGAAGTTCCTTTTATGAAATAGTTGCAGTGGACGCACTGGATAATAATAAACAGCTAACATTTAACGAATGCCTGGCTGCATGGCTCCGACAATATTATAGTTGCGTAGGCAGATCATAGGAGAGCACTAGAGGCTAGAGAACCGGTCGACGTAGACAGCCATTTAGTTTGTTAGTGGTTCAACATTTATATACAATCGCGTTTTGTTTGATTTACGATGTTTAAATGTAATTATTTTTCTTTTAATCTCACATCTAGCACATTTAAACATACATTTGAACAGGTCGCCGTTTTCATCAATAAATAAACATTTGAAGGTTAATTTACTTTTGAAAATCAACGTTCATAAGCTGGAATGCTAAATAACAAATTAAGACTGAAAATAGCTTTCGAAATCATTGAACCCGTGAAAGAGAAACTTTTTATATACACATTTTCTTTTGTATATAAAAGTTTCTCCTTTACAAATACAAATATCTGACCGTCGGAGATTTAATGTTTCGATGTTTTGCCAAAAAAACATTCCACTCTGCTGGAGCATTGAGTAGGTATCTGATTTTACAATCTAGGCGAAAATGTTGTAATAAATAATAATGCGCATGTGTTTAATTTTGGCGCACGCGTGTATGCGGGTGCGCGCGCGCTCCCCGGACAGTGAGAATTCGCGCCCGCTACGCGCCGCCCGCCTATAAGCGTCCTCCTGAAACGAATGCGCCCGCGCCGCGCCGCTCCGAACTAACGATAACACCCCTTCAACGTTAATTAAACATTTCTATTAAACGTATGTGTTCAATTACCGATAAATAAGTTCATGTGAATACAAAGATTATTTTTGATCAGTAGAGTTTTTCGTGTTTTGGACATTTCCAAGTGATTAATGTTGCCAAATCATCCCTGATACGTGATTTTATGTTATATATACTTGGTGACGCGTAATATCTTATAGATAAATTGCTACTGCATTTCTGCTTCTATTTCAAACATCTCACGAAAAGTTTGTTTCGAAAGTGTCTTAAATTCAACAAAAGTTAAAAAAGTTAGTGGTCGTGATATTTTACTCGTCAACGAATAACCTTATTTCCTTTTGTTAATTTTCTTTCCTTGAAACGTCATAACCATTTAAGCAAAAGCGTATTATTGAAAGCAAAATTGTAAATGTGCTTTTGCTATTTAAGTAAGTCAGAGAAAATAAGGACCATGTTTAATAGCTTTTCAATAAAGTAATAAAGAAAAGTTGGAAAGCTTTTTAAAATGCTATAAAGTCTTTTCAGTATACATACAGCTAACAAAGTGTTCGGTTCTCAAAGACGTTTGTAATACAAACTGTTTAGAATAGAAAAATAATGTGGCAACAAAGCTTTGGCGCGGGCGGTGACCGTCAACAAAGAATTTACAGAAACAATAAACAACCTAGTCTTGACTTCCTTTTGTTAAACACCTTTAATTTTTAACTACAATACGCCTATTCTTCAGAAAACATGGGTTTCAAAACTTTCATAAAGTACGGTTTCAAAAAATAGTTAAAATTCAATGGAATGAAAAATAAAATGTTTAATCAAATATTGTTATGCACTTAAAATAGTTTACGTTTTGATACCCGTTCAAGATAAATATTTATGATTTGGACGTAGGCCAACATTTTGGATTGATTATTATATCGATATTTATTTCAAGTCAATACCGGTGTTCAATAAAAAAAAGTCAGTGTGTATATATCATACATAGGCTAATGAACATGTGAGATTTGTCGAACTATCAACTAGGCTCTGGTGGTAAAAATGAACATGTATTCACATTTACTTACATTAAACAAGTACCCACCTTTTAAATCTATAAAAGCTACAGTCATAGGATTTAGAACTAAAAAACGACGATTTATTTACGTTTTACAATAAATACAAAAGTATCTACTTCTTTTTAGCGGATTTTAAATCGAACTAAGTGCCATTAGACTTCAACGTGAATATCATTAAGAAGATTAGCGCTTGCCTATTAATTTTCCGGTTGACCAATCATGTCGAAAAGTTTTCCAAATGCAAAATAATATTATTTACTTATCGTCACATACTGCATTTCAACATTTCAAACCCAAAATATTATCCCAATTCCACGAGAAAGAAATCATAAAACCTCTTGTTTTAGATTTCCCGTTTTGTGTAGGCGCAGTAAACAAACGGTCACAATAATGCGAATTACTGTCACATTTCGATCAGAGTTTAAATTGATCACGCCCACACGACGTCTATCAAAAATCATATAAATCTGGCACAGGCACGTTTTAGGTCACCACAGTGACCGTTCGCTTAAAAATAAACGCGTGTCCGCCTTCCCCGGCCGCCGGTCGCCGCGCACCGGTCGCAACGCACTCCACTGAGATTCGCGACATTTACATCGCCTGCACTTTCTATTTGTGACACCGCACCGGGGCTGCTTTCAGACACACCTTCGTTTATTGATTCGCATTATGCGTAAACATTAACGAATTCTTCGTAAATACGTAACGTTAAAAGCTTTTCGGCCAGATTGTGGGACATTCGTATAAGGGTTTTGCTTCATCATCTGCTATAATATAGTCCAGTAACACAAAAAAAAAAACATACGAAAACAGATGATGAATGGCCAAAACTTATAACGTCTTTGCCTTTCGGCTGTTGATAGTTTTGCTACCAAACCGCTGGTAGATTCCCGCACTATATTGGCAATATAGTAAAAGTGTACTGTTGTGAACGCAGCGGCGTAGGAGCGAGCTCGTAGCCATGGTTGCTGGCGACGTCACCCGGCGCGCCTCCATCACGGCCCCGTCGATGCACCGGCGGCCGTCAGCGCGCCGCGGATCACTCATCAAAGGCTCACAATCTACGTCACAGGTAAACCCACCTAATTTCAAATAGTGCAGCGGAAATAAGACCACGTGCTTTTCAGTTTTCGGGATTGTTTATGACTATTCCAGGTCAATGAACTGTCCCTTTTATGTTGGCCCTTAACACCGTGAATGCCAATAAAAGCTTTTTAATAATGATTAAAACTCACATACGTACCGTTGACATGACATTTACAAATGTTGACTTTTATTTTACATACGAACATAATATACACTTCTAAACCTTTGTTCGCGTGAAACGTGGCTTAAATGATATAAAATGTCACTTTTTAACGTGGAAACTATAACTGAATTTTATTCTGACCTTAAGTTTTTAACCCCTGCACAAATTGATAAGTATAATAATAAATAAGTACCTACTACTTATTATTATTAACATTTTATAAAGAGGTGCATAGTTACTAAGTAAGTTAAGTTTATAATATTTGGATTTATAACACTAAAAAATATGTATATTTTCTAAACCAAAAAGTTTCAGCGTACCGCAAATTTTGTACAAGCCTTCAGCGGATAATTCTAGAATTATGTAGCACTTATTTTAATCCAAAACAAATTGTTATTTATAATTTAATACCCTCCTTTTGTAAATGGCAAACCACAATATTATAGAATTAAAACTTTATTTGATTTACGAATCAATTTTTATTTCTGTAGTTAATGTCTTGTTGTTGAGATCTATTATTCACTGTAATAGTAAAACATTCCCGCTAATTGTAATAATGATGAAAAGTGCTTTTACTGAAAATATTACAATGAATTTCTTACAAATTAACGCAAATAGGTAAAGTATAAAGATATAAAATAGAAACAAAGACTTTCAACGGTTATATCAATAAAGTTGACACTAAAGACTCAAATAAAGAGTTTTACACCACTTTTACATAGAATTTATAACAATCTCACGTTCTTAATGAGAGCATAAATATTGAGCGATAAACTCAATGAACAGAATCAAAGTATATTATATATATGGCTGCTTAGTTTTTAGAAACGACGCTTTTATGCAAGTTTGCAATTTCGAAATGTCAACGTGAAACTATAACTTCGTGGTGTCAGTTTGAAGGTGGAACGTTATTTACGTATGTGTGTGTGTTGTCGACTTTTTAGTGATACCTTATAGAACGACCTTCACCGAGCTGTGGCGGACCGAAATACCATCATCATCCCCTGTTGGGGTGCGATGAGGTTGAAATGTCTAAAAATCAGTATGGGTGTCGATACCGAGATTATCAGGGGTGCTGATTACGAATATGGCATTTATTTTGAGATCCAGAAGACGACGGATTCGACTTCTATACAGGGTTATTGTTGATTTATTGTGATGATTGTGATAACTATAATGATGATTGGGATAATGATGATGATGGTGATGATTGTGATTACGATGATAATGATCGTGATTACGATGAAAATGATTGTGATTACCATGATAATCATTATGATTACGATGATTAAGATTATGATAACCATAATGGTGATTGTGATGGTGATGGTGATTGTAATAGTGGCGGTGATTGTGATGGTGATAGCGATGGCGATGGTTATTGTGATGGTGATAGTGATTGTGACTTAGATAGTGATGGTGATTGTGATAGTGATTGTGATTGTGATGGTGATTGTGACAGTGATGGTGATTATGATAATGATGATGATGATTGTGATTACGATGATAATGGTTGTGATTACGATGATAATGATGATGGTGATAGTGATTGTGATTGTGATTGTGATGGTGATTGCGATAGTGATGGTGATTGTGATAATGATTGTGATAATGATGGTGGTTGTGATAGTGATGGTGATTGTGATGGTGATTGTGATAATCATGGTGATTGTGATAGTGATGGTGATTGTGATAATGATTGTGATAATAATGGTGGTTGTGATGATAATAATTGTGGTGATAGATAGTTCATAACCTGGATTAACACGTAGGACACTATTTATCTCTTTAATATGATCCAGTGGGACGGTTACCGAACTTTACGCGGGCGAAGCCGCGGGCAACAGCTAGTCAGTTGATATAAAAAGAACATTAATTATATTTGTATCTGAAACTGCGTGTAAAAGCTTATCATAAGATAATCCCACACACCTTGGTGATGAAATAGTGCGCCTACGTATTCATTACATTCTAATTCGATCGAGTAACATTATCAAATCCACCTGAACGGAAATCGTCATGTGTAGGAGCCTAGGTGGGCATCATGTTGTGTGTGACATCATTTTCTAGTAGATCACTTCCTCATAAATGGGGATGTTGCACATAAAACTTGTGAAAAGTAGACATACTGATGTATTAAAATGTATGAAATTTATTGAATGAAACCGTGATAATATCACATCAAGTAAACATTTACCATGTATGGCACAGTGATGAATATTTGCACGTTAAATTGGATTGCGTTCTAAATATTTAAACAGGTTTAAAGAATGGTAACAGATCAGATTCGTATTCAGATGGGTAATCAATTATAATCTATTTTAGGCACTATGCGAATGTGAGTGTATCTTTGGATGATAATAATTTGAGAACATTAAAAGAAGATAAACACACACACAGATTTCTATCAAAATAAAACTCTCTCGCTTCTTCGTCCTTTGACTAGATTTTAACAACAGTAGATGATTAAACACTTCAACATTAATGTTTGAAAAGCAACGTACCAGAATATTGAATGATAATGATCAAAAGAGTTATCGAGACCTCAGCAAGCCCACCCACAGCAAGTGGGCAATTTAAAACTTAATAAAAATGTTAATATCCAAACAACCAACGAATGTTTTTAAGATTTTACATTTATTCAACATATTTGCGAGGCATGAAGACGAATCAAAATCCATGAGACAACAAAAGTGTTTCTTTATTGCTTTCCGTACGAAAATAAACTGCAGAAAACACTTAAGCGAGTACCTTGAATGACCTTTGGATAAAGATATGAAATATAAATACACTTCATCTACATTTGACCGACGTCGATGACTTTCTTAATACTTTGTATTAGAGAGCTTTCAATCTAAGGAATTTATTAAATGAGATGTCACATTGACTCGTCGTGGTCGCCGAGAGCGACTTCACTCTCTTTAATATCGAATCTTAAAACGTAGTTTGAGAGCCAGTTGTTTAAAGTGTAAGACAAAACCCGTAACAGCTATTTTCGAGTTTCACTCAGTCACGCTCATGAAGTTATGCTATTTGACAGGTTGGACAACGAGCACTTAGTTATTGAAGACATGTTTATAAGTAGTAAGTGAATGAAATCATTCCATTACGTTAACTGACCTTTTGCCTATCATCTATCCAATCATATTACATAAATCCCATTTCTTCAGCCGACTCTTGTAGCTACGCAAATACACACATCAAAAATGTCTAGGGATCAAGCATTTTTATGCGGATTTCTTGAGATTGAGATGTGGCTTTGTAATAAATGTATGATTTTATAAATTTATATGGATCCTTTTTGGTGCATTTCATAATTTGAATCAGGAACTCTCAATCAAATTCGAGTAAAAGATGAAAATAAGCTGTCAATATTTTCCCTATAAAAACATACAACGCATTGAAGACATTATTAGTGCTACTGTTTCCCTACTACTGATTAAAACCAACGTTATTATGGAGCGGCGACGTCATTTAAGCAGGGAAGAAATGCTCAGAGCCGTGGGAATGATAGAAGCTGGTTCCCGGCAACGTACTGTAGCTTTAGCTCTGAATACAAGTCAGAGTGTTATCAGTCGACTTTGGACACGTTACCGAAGCACTGGTACCGTGGCTGAGCGCCATGGAGGACGGTATCGCTGCACCACACGGAGACAAGACCGATACATTCAAATCTTAACTCGAAGAGCTCCAACAATAACCGCCATGATGTTAGCCGTGAGGCTTCATCACTCTTCAGGGAACTTAATTAGCGACCAAACAGTCAGAAACCGCTTGCATGAAGTGAACCTTCATTCCCGAAGACCGCTACGGGTACCACCTATAGCAATGCACAATCGTAGGATTCGATATCAATGGGCTCTTGAACACAGAAATTGGGCAGAAGAACAATGGCGTTTCGTGTGCTTTTCTGATGAGTCTCGTTTTGGTATGAGACCGGATACAAGACGTATACGACACTGGAGAACCCCTGGACGCCAACAGCGATTAAAATCCTGCCAGGAAGTCCATCCTTATAGTGGTGGAACCATCATGGTATGGGCGGGTATTTGGATCGGCGGAAGAACTGAGTCGATTTGGATCAGAGGCAACCTCAACGCTCAAATTTATGCTGAGACGATTGTATCAGACGTCATCGTTCCTCTACAAGTGCAAATCGGTCCCTTATTTCAGTTAATGCATGATAATGCACGACCGCACACCGCAAGAGTTGTAAGACAGACTCTCGCCGCAGCTAACATCAATGTCCTGCCCTGGCCTGCTCAGTCGCCAGACTTGAACCCGATTGAGCATGCATGGGATATGCTACAGAGAAGAGCTCTGCCGAATATGGAGGGTATCCAGTCGCAAGAAGACCTTTTTTTGTTGTTGCAACGAACATGGGCGGCCATTCCACAGCGTGATTTGGATGAACTCATTTTGAGTATGCCAAACCGATGTTCTTGTGTTGTTAGTGTTCGCGGTAGAAACACGGATTATTAATTGTTTAAGTTACCCAATAAAATTTTAAAGAAAACTGTTATTTCAGTCTTTTTTTCGAACTTTAATGTTAGTGGTTCAAATGTCAAAAATCCCTTTATTAGGAAAATGGCAAATTTCTTTATTAATGCAAAGGTGACTTGGTTTATCGTTACTGTGACAAACGAAAACACTTTATTTGATGAATCCTTAAAGAAAATTTTAATTAATATCAATCAGGAGAAAAGTTATTGCAAAAATATATGTTGATCCCTAGATACTTTTGATGTGTGTACATTTGTTTTCTTTGACTCTGTGATCAGTGTAGAAAACTATGTGAATCTTAAATATCACTTGTCCTAGTTTTAAATAAGCTGTCACGATTAATTTTAATAATATTATTTTAGTAAATTTTTAAATAGCGGCCACGTCATGTCTGGTTGCAACAATAGTTGCTTTAAACCTTGCATCCCATTTTTCTTCTAACTCTCTAGGAGCATAACAAACATATTGAAGTATAGGTTTCACTGAACAGCACATCCGAATATTGTTCTTATTCTACTCAATTGTGGTTAGGGCACCTCACCAACCTCACATTCATTTTGATGTTTGTGCAGAGAACCAGGGAGGGTAGACATCTTATTACATTACGTATTTAAAACAGTTATTTATTGAAGTCGTGAATGTTATTCACTGATATGGTGTTTGTGGTAAATAATAACACAAAAATGCTCAATTAAACATAGATTGCATTTGAAACAATGGCGTTTTTTACTGACAACAGAAGCCCTAGCCGTGGAACAAGTCTCCAAGGTTCCAGTGTAATATATAGGTACAAAAATCTAGTATAAAATTATATTTAATTATAAGGATTATTAACTTCCCACGCGTAGGTCTAAAAAATCGTGTATGTATTATAATAAGCCCAATCTTCAGGCATCGCATAACACACGCTTAAGTTTATATCTTAATATTTTAATGACTCAGAATAATTATTCAGTCGATGGTATACATTTAACCTTTAAGATATTTTATATCCAGAAATAACTACGAGTACCTTCGAGTTTCACACTTATGTTCTGTTTGAAATATAATACTTACTTGTTAGATTTCAAATTCTAACCTTTTCGTAAGTACTTGAACGGTGTTGACGGGACGGGACACACGACACATCCACACCTACTAGCGAGAAACTAAAATTTGTTGGCTAAAAACTAAAACTCTCTGCAATTTATATCGCGGTTTTAAGGACTGAATAATTAAATTACTGAAGACTAAAAATATCCACTATCTTGTAGAGTTTCAGTGCAAGTTACTGCTAACTAGTTACTTCAAAGTCTTGTAAATTAGCAATCTACGTTTATAGGCACCGATTAAATAGTTAAAAAAAGTCTGGCTTGTTAATCAGACCATTTTATGCATTGTTTGGCTTTTTAAAGCAAGGTTCCTGATCCTGAAACTATTAATTTTTATGCCTATTCGCCGTGGAATCAATACAATGTCTCAAATCCTGTTAATAAAACGATGGTTTTGTTTATAGGAGGTGCCATGGGACATCATCGACCGCTGCGCGCTGCCGATAGTGCTGTGCCACGCCTTGGCCGTGGTGCTGTCCACGCTGCTCAACGCCATGCACCTCAGCTCCATATCCGTCTTCACGCTATTTCTCTGGTTCTCCATCTCCGTCACAGGCTCCTTGTGGTTCTACCATAACTTACAGGTCAGTTTTTTTTTGTAATATTTTCAAGGGTGAAACTCAACACTGGAGCATTTTACTGGTGTTTGAGAAGCAGTAAAACGTAATTCCAGTGTTTTATAAATCAAGTAATTACAAACTATAAACAAAACCAACCATGTCTCATAAAAAAATCAGAGTAATAAAATATTTTTCAAATCGGGTAGGCCGTTTAAATTCTGTGCTCGTCTGCTCTTTTATGACTTCACAGGTATAAATACCTGAATACAGAATTATAATTCAATCTAACTTAGTTGCGTCAAGTTATAGCACCAGACAAATAGGAACAATGTTTGTGAGCACAAATTTTGATTAAAGCGTGTAATAACGCAGAAGAACTCGAGGAATAGTTTGCTAATTTTACGGTAGCCGTAAAGTGTATAAATAAATACATTAGAAACACGTTAAGTTGTGGTTGACGTTACTCAACACGTACGATATGCCAATCACTCACTGCCCACTACGTCTCTCAATTTATATTTTTAAACGATTACGTAAAGAACAGTTAAAGATATATGTTTATTTTTAAAGCATTTACTTTCACAAATATTTTTGTTTGTAAGATAAAGATCAGCTTAATTCTTTGCAATCAATCTATTTTATCTGTAAACAAAATAGAGTCGTCCGCCTGTCTCATGATTTACGATACCAATCTGATATACAAATTGAACGTGCGTAATTCAGAACACATATGTATTATTAACTATGTGTCAAGACGTACCTAAATTGCACTGGAATATGAGAAGATCGTAAGCAGATTTTTTGCAAACCTAGAACTCTAATGCCACGTTATAATTAGTTTCAAATTGCGTCATATATTATGTCTTGAAACTACGGCCGCAACCACCTTTCATAAGAAGTTCGTAGTTGGGAATTCCTGTATGAAGAAGCTCATAACACTAGATTGTATAAAGAAAACAGCTGTAGCACCTGTACAACCTCATTTGAATCAATGAATATTCATATAGTAGCTCTCAGCCTCCTGCATGCAACAATATAAATTTCCACAATTTTATTTACTCGACTGGGTATTTGTTAGTGATAAACAATTATGTTTTGCAAGGTTTATTTAAATACGAAATAAAGCCTACTTTAGCTTCATTTGTCCCTGTTGAGTATACATTTATGATCTAGGTATAAATAAGATCTATTTACGGATCAAAATGTATTCAGCGCTGAAATATCAGATTCTGAATACGCAGTGCTGATCAATGCCATCACTGCAATTAATAATCTCAGAAAGATGATGCCATATTCGCGCGTTGCTGAGTGAGTTATCAGCATATCGTTATATGCAAATAGCTAACCGTGCTTGCAAGTAACATTCACGAATTTCAGTTTTGAACAGTACAACAAACTATTTCTATCAATTGTATACGAAATCAATTTAGTTCTGTATTCTAAACTAGTCTCAGCCTCCCAGGTCCTGTGTTCAATCATTGGCACCTTGTATTTGTAACGAACTGGTGCCAAACATTAACTACTTGAACACATACACATACAAACAGGAATAGAAATTGCATTTAAAACAGAGAACCACCTACCTTAGTAGGTAGCTACACGTACGTATACCTAAAGAAACCTTAAACTTGTCCAATTAGTTCTAAACTACACTACAAACTTTGAAGTGGCATTGTACGTATATTACTGCTGACTCAATATCATATGATCAATGGTTATGGTTATGTAGAGGTAGTCCTCTACATAATAATATACGTTTATTATACGTCCTCAATTTCAAGAAGAATATGATTGTTTACTTAAAACTTTCTCAAATTATTTTTTAATATATATTCTAACTTAGATTATACGATTTCTAGAAATACAGCCGTTTTTTTTTTCAGTTGGCAGATGATCTTACACTAGCGATAAATAGCTATGCAAATGTATGTATGTCCCTAATGAGGTTTTATTGAGACAAAATTCTGTAAAAACGAATAAGGTAAGATACATTAATCAATAATAATGATTTGATATTTGGTCAACCCGAAACATAATGAACCATTCAGGGGAGACTTCGCTGCCGCTGGAGGAGCATCCTAAACATTAAATACACGGCGAAATCTGAGGAGTATTTTGATCTGTGCAAGTACACACATCAACACGGTCTAGGGATATTACATACTCAATTAAATAACTCGAAAAGTACTGGCCGCATTGGAATCTTTTATACACCGATTTGTTTGTAATTTATCTCAGACTAATTCCAAATTCAAATTTTTGAAAATTCTTTTGTTTCGGTGGCATAAAAATGTCTTGATGTATAGGAGAGGGAATTTTCATTTGTGCGAAATTTAGAAAACAATACGAATTACGTTTAGTTACAGTTTTTTTTCATTTTTAAACGAAAGATAAAGTTAAAATTGAGGTATTGTAGCCATGCAACGCCGACATTTGACGAGGGCGGAGATGTTACGAGCTGTGGGAATGCTGGAAGCTGGATCTGTTCAGCGTAATGTTGCTGAGGCCATAGGGACCCATCAAAATGTAATTTCAAGATTGTGGACACGCTATCGTGCCACAGGTGAAGTAGCGGAGAGGCACCGGGGGCCAAGTCGCATCACTACCCCCAGACAAGACCGATTTTTGCAAATTACTGCGCGAGCACAACCAAATGCAACGGCGACTCAATTGGTCCAAAGGCTGCGAGTGGAACACCAAGTGCTTGTGAGTGACCAAACTGTAAGAAGGCGACTGCATGAAAGCAATCTACGCTCTCGTAGACCACTCCGGGTCCCACCTTTACGGAGAGGCAATCGTGGACGACGATTAGAATGGGTTCGGAACCACGTGGACTGGGGCCGTGACCAATGGTCCAATGTGCTGTTCACGGATGAATCCAGGTTCGGCTTCCATCCAGATTCACGAAGGACGCGTGTTTGGCGAGTTCCTGGACGATGGAGCCGTCTCCAGAACCCTGAGGAAGTTCACCCATACCAAGGAGGAACAATTATGGTTTGGGCAGGAATTCGTCTTGGAGGACGGACGGATCTCGTTTGGGTGCGGGGCAATATGACGGCAGAACGATACGTCCAACAGGTGCTGGGGCCCGTAATCTTGCCCCACAGAACACAAATGGGGCAAGATTTCTTGCTCATGCACGACAATGCCCGGGCACACACGGCGAGAACGGTAGCAGCTTGGTTACATACACATAATGTTAGGGCCTTAGACTGGCCTGCTCAATCGCCAGATCTAAATCCCATTGAGCATGCGTGGCATATGCTGCAAAGAAGAGCTCTGAAGGAAGTTCCTGAAAATCTGGCTACAGAAGATCAACTTTTTGCGCACCTCAGAAGGACATGGGACAATATTCCGCAGCAAGACATTGACAACCTTGTTCTGAGCATGCCGAATCGTTGCCGATGTGTTATGAACGTCATGGGCGCTTTCTCAGACTACTAACTTCAAGTTTATAAACACAAATTAAATGATTTTTCTATTTTTTTCAGTTTTTACTCACAAATTAAAAGTTCATTCATATACGGTTTCCGTCTATGCTTCATTTTTTTTCCATAAAATCCTGAAATTTTAATCTATACCTTAACCATCATTAAAAAATGGTAGAATATTAAATAACGTATCTTTTAAATTTATACATGTCATATAAATAATTACCACATTGATAGTAATTCGCTTTTTTAAAAATATCCCTAGACCGTGTTGATGTGTGTACATTCCGAGAGAACGTGTACGGACTGTTGAAGGCGATTCGGATTAAATTAAAATTCATAACGCAAAAGATAAGAGAATTTTCCCCTAAGAAAGTCATTAACACCCACACTATGCTTTTGTGGGTTGCTCAATCGTGGAACAACTCCCACAAATACAGATTTAATGCCAAAACAACCTAAAGTGGGAACAGATTACATGGAGCAGCTCGTGCGTCACCAATATTCTTGACGAGAGCTAGAAACACGCATTTGTGCACTCTTGGTATTATTAGTTCGTGTAACGTGCTGCCACTCGCCGCGACCTACTTCACATGGAATCGTCTGTAACCTTCAGTGTCCGGAATTATCTTATAACAAACTGGAGAGAAGTTCAGCTTCAGTTTCGTCCAAACAAAATGGATAGAATAACGCGAACGGGGTGAAGGAACTTTTACCCAAACTCGTCAACAAATCTGTTACAAGCCGAATGTCCATCGTTTCCGTTCGCACCTAAGAGCTAAAATCAAAATAATTTAGATAAATGCAAACGGAATGATAAAGAACCAATAACTGTACCCAATACAATTTAGTTTTAGTTTTAGTTTGTTGGATCCATAATTATTAAGCAAGCGGACCTCGTGTTTCAATATGAATATTCATTTGAGGTTTCCATAGATTAATTTTCTTTGATGACTAAAAGCCAGTTGTCAGTGAAATTGTAAATTGGAGCGCCTTGGGCCCTTGGGTCTAAACTGATGTTTACCAAGCTCTTGTATTTTGACTGTACCTCGCTCAAACGTGGCTAGACTAGCAAATCCGTTTCATCCGATTATACTTACACGGATATTTTACGTTTATTGTTACTTACGACTCTTATTACGGGATGAATCTTGAAATAAGTTGAACTTAATAAAGTCACTCTTATATGAGCACTGAGCAGTGTTACTGCGTTTGACATAAATCGTAAAAAAAAATTCAAAACGTTATCAAAGTTCTTGTTCCCTTTTTGTATTCATGAAATATTTTCACTGTCCACCATGTAGGTATTACATTATTTTTATAGTATAAAATATGATATTCGAGTGTTCTGTATCTACTCATTCATGACTAGAAAAATATGAAAATTATCCGCAACTTTCATTGAACGATTTTTAAGTAGAGATAAAAACCCCTCGTATTCGTGGTTACATAAACAAAACCAAACATTTTCATGACCTTAATTGCTTAATTTTCTTAATGTACATGTGACAGAATATAACCGTTATAACTATAGATGTCGATATTAGGTATGTAACAAATCTAAAATACATAAAATGTGGGAAGTAATGCGGTATCTAGGCCTCGCGAGAATACGCCTTTGCTTCGTTTTTTACGAATAAACATCTAGGAGATTACCTGAGCCGAGCAGAGCATATCGAATCAGGTCGCAGCCTCTCTGGGGGAGGATACAATAACTCAATTGCTGGAGGAATAAAGTCAACTAAAGAGTTTAATAATAAGAGCACTTCCAATTGAAACATTAAACTACTGCACAGATATATAAAATACAATTATCTGCAACTGAGGAGCCTGCATGTTTTAATGAAAAATAGAAATGAATCAGAGTGAACTCTGAAATAGATAAGCATTTCGCCCCACGTCTATCGGTAACTGGATATTTGCTTGAAACTGAAAAACAAATGGCTGAATTTTCATGGAATTTGAAAACAACTTAGATAATTTTGATTTGTTACCCAGTCGCTGTTAGTCGTTGAGAATTATAACAATCCTAAAGTAGAAAATTAACAAAATAATTCAACATTTAGTCATACCTAAACACTTTGTACTATGTTTTATGGCATTTGTTACAATTAAAATAACTAAACGTTAAATGAGTTTCCGCGACTGTGGCCTAAAAAATTCTGTTTTTATCATTTAAAAATATCCAAAGAGAACATACTCCCAAGTTTTCCTAACTAAATAAAATTCTATCTTACTTAACAATACAATTTGGGTGTCAGCTCTTGCAAAGTACACAAAAAAGCTTGCTCGTGTCATAAAAGAGCATCTTCACCTTATAAAATGAATATTCTGAGATATTGTGTAATATTACCCCTAAAATGTCAGTGCGAATGTGTCGCATTACAAATTGCCAAGGAGATTGCAACAATTGTACCATTGTGCCAGCCTCCGTGCTTGCGTCATCAATCCATTCGAAAGTCCGATTTAAAATAGGTTAATGGTCGTGTTTTTACTGAATAGACACTACTAAATAAAATATTCATGGTGTTTTCTTACTAACTCCAAATATTTTTATGAGGGAATCTACATTTGAACTTTCGGTTTTATAAACTATGAATGAAAGAAAACAGCGCCGCTTGTCAAACCATATCTGATGTTTTTTGCTGTTTTAATGTTGTTAGTTTAATATTATAAGTAAACAGTTGATAACATAATTTTAATTATCAAAACATCCCAACGGTAAATTATAGAAAAAATAAAATATGTATGTTTGTGGTGCATATTACGATCCGTGTTCGTATTTCACCATTTCATGACCAGTGCGTAGCCCTGCTCATAAAAGCGCGCCCTACATTTCTATGCTTCAGTGCAAACAGGTAGAAAAATGATGCATGAAATGAGTTGGAACACTCATTACCAAATGTATGCAAACACAATATGTGATTGGTGCGTGACTTCGAACAGTGAGAGGACTACAAGATTAAGAATTAACGATCAGCAAACCCTGAAATAGTTAACCTCGAATGTCACTGCGTCACGCATAGGTAGGTACTAACAAATGCTTGAATAAAATATTCACTCAGTTGTTATTATAACGGACATCAATCAAGCTGTCGCCATCTATTTTCGACGAAAACTTAATTTCGTCGCCCGCCCATTGTATCTGATATAGCAAAACGTTCGTACCCTAATGAGATATAATTATTATAGGCACAGAAACAATACTGGCATGATTGAAAGGGTTCACGGATTTTTGATAAACCCAGAGTGTAAATGAAAGGGGAGGGTAACTTATTCCGCGACCTTGTGGTTTTGTTATTTCGATTTCGAAGAAAGAGTTGTTCCATTGACCCCTTGCTTTATTCATTAAACAAATGCGTCTGCTGGACAGGTGACAGCGGCTGGAAAAGCAGTTCTAGTGACAGGCTGTGACAACGTGCTGGGGAATGCTCTCGCTAGACGCTTGGACGATCTCGGCTATCATGTGTTCGCCGGATTTCAAAGTAAAGCTGGCAACATTGACGCCGACATGCTCAAAGAAGACTGCTCTGGAAGATTACACACCCTTCAACTCGACATTACTTCGGAAACTCAGGTAAATCACTTACCGTACAATCTCTGTAGGTATTATTGATGAATAAGTAAAAACATTATGAATAATATGTTCAATTCAACGAAATGCGAACACCTAATCAATTGTAACTGTTTAGCGTACTATATATTATTTTCTGGTCCTTCTTTATTCTGTTTCACTCCGAACAACAAAAACATAATCATTAAGAAACTGTTAATAAATAACAAAAATAAAATCACATTGAAAACGTAAACCTTATTTGAAAAGTTCATTAACTTCTTCACACGAAGCAGTCAATTAAGACAGATTCATTTTTAGGGTTGTTGGTTTAATCCGAAAATCTTATTATATGTAAATAAGTATCATTAATGTCATCTTGAATACCTCGGCAAAGTCTCCTTATATAATATCCATTCTAGCCTCATAGTCTAAGCCGCCATTATACAAGTACATAGCTAAAGTCTTTGTAAATTAATTTTGTACGTGTACCGCTCCTAGCAAACCCCAATTTAGGGATGTACTCGACTCTAAATTAATTCAGGTTGGCTACGAAAAAGAAAATGTTACAATCACGAGGTCAGAGCCGACCGCCCACGTTTTACAACATTAAAAAACGATGTACTGTTCTAATCGCGGTACAAATTCGCCTAATTTGTGCACATTCGTTAAAAGTCCCTTTTTCTTACCGTTGTATCTTCCGCTCCGTCGACGCCTGATAACGCACGACTTCAAAATATATTTACGATTCGGAGAACGTTCCCAACTTTTGATAAGATTAATTGCCCAAATTCTGAAGTGAAACAAACTTGCAATTTGCTATCGGTCGATTTTGGTTACGCCTATGTGATAAAAGTTTTTATTTATTTTGATAAACATAATGTAAAACGTCGCATTTTACATTATGTAAAACGGGATTCTTAAATTTACAAATTCATGTAAAAAATTGGAAAACATTTTTTTTTTTTTCTAATTTGAATATATTTGAGGGTCGATGTAGGTAGTACAAACTACATATCTATCTATCTACAATAATACCCATAGGATCAAAACAAATCCGAACATCTCCACAACATAAAATAAAAATGTATGTTTATTTATAAAGTTTTTTTATTATAACTCATTCGTCTCAGCATAAATCTAGATTTTACAATCAGTAAAAACTATTTGGCATGTCCCATTTTTGAAATTACAACCAAGCATGCGAAATCTAGCGGCGAAAACCCGAAACGTAACGTATAACTTTGGGGTAACATAAAATTACTTTGTGTTAGATTCTGTCAGCGTCGCTGTACATCGTCGACCACCTGCCAGAGGGCGCGCAGGGGCTGTGGGCCATCGTCAACTGCGAGTCGTGGTGCGCGCTCGGCGAACTAGAGTGGGTGCCTTTCTCCGTGATCAAGCGTGCCATGGACGTCAACTTACTCGGTGAGTAGCTACGACGGGCTACGCGGCGCTACGAACTTGGTAGTTAATGAAAATGCCACTAGATGGCGTTAGCAGTATCTAAGTAGAAATAATTTCTTTAAAATAGGTATACTACTTCAATACAGGTGAGTAAGTAAAGTAAATTACTTTTTGCAATTATAAATAGATACATACGTAGGTAATGTATTATTAAATTTCAGTTCGATATTTCTATCGGCTCACTCCAAGAATAATTAGTTTACTTGAGAAATTCTCGCTTTAAAAGAGCATCTGATTTTACTTTTGATGTAACACTCTACATCAAGATTTCCTGCGTAAACCATTTAAGTAGGAATCTAATTTCATTTTTAAAACGCAACCATAATTCAAAGAGAATATTAACATCATAATGGAAAACTTAATATCGGAGAGGAAGAAGGAAGTTTTAATTTCACGGGGCAAAAAATTACACGTTTCCTCGGAGTTAATTAAGTCTAGGAATTTATTCTTAGCGGTGTGCTAATTAGCAAAGATGTCGAGGCATCTTCGGATTTCTTACGCTCTTTTACAAGTAATAATGTGAAGCAGGTGTCAACACTTATAAAATGTTATTAAGAGATAAGACGTTTCTAAAAATACTCATATTCGTGTCTGACTCGAAGGCGACATTAATGTTTTTCATTACTTTCACAGTCATAGTTGAATATTCAACATTAAACATTGACGTGAAAAAGTGTTTGCATTAATTCTGCTTTCAGAAATAAATATAATATTTCAAGCTCTCTGTGTAAATAAACTGTGCATATTCTAACAATTAGCTATTTCCCACAAACATGTTTGTTGACTCCATTTGTAGATATAGCCTCAAATACATATATAACTGTGACTATTAATCAAAGAATTTCAGGATATCTACCACTATCACATCTGATCACATTTATTACTGTCAGAAAGAATCGAACATGTCTGAGGCTATCAGTAGAGTTACATACTGAATATTATAAATATTATATGTGTTTGTGTCGTTTTCTACTTCTTTCACGAACATGATCGAATTGATTTTTTTTCATTGCAAGGGTTTCATTTTATTCTAAAAAATTTACGGTAGACTACACGGGGGCGAACTCAGGGGGGCATCTAAATATATATATATACAGCAAAAACCAATGTAAAGATCTAAATTTTGGACAGTAGTTGTAGTTTATAACTACACACATCAAAAGTATCTAGGGATCAACATATATTTTTGCAATAACTTTTCTCCTGATTGATATTAATTAAAATTTTCTTTAAGGATTCATCAAATAAAGTGTTTTCGTTTGTCACAGTAACGATAAACCAAGTCACCTTTGCATTAATAAAGAAATTTGCCATTTTCCTAATAAAGGGATTTTTGACATTTGAACCACTAACATTAAAGTTCGAAAAAAAGACTGAAATAACAGTTTTCTTTAAAATTTTATTGGGTAACTTAAACAATTAATAATCCGTGTTTCTACCGCGAACACTAACAACACAAGAACATCGGTTTGGCATACTCAAAATGAGTTCATCCAAATCACGCTGTGGAATGGCCGCCCATGTTCGTTGCAACAACAAAAAAAGGTCTTCTTGCGACTGGATACCCTCCATATTCGGCAGAGCTCTTCTCTGTAGCATATCCCATGCATGCTCAATCGGGTTCAAGTCTGGCGACTGAGCAGGCCAGGGCAGGACATTGATGTTAGCTGCGGCGAGAGTCTGTCTTACAACTCTTGCGGTGTGCGGTCGTGCATTATCATGCATTAACTGAAATAAGGGACCGATTTGCACTTGTAGAGGAACGATGACGTCTGATACAATCGTCTCAGCATAAATTTGAGCGTTGAGGTTGCCTCTGATCCAAATCAACTCAGTTCTTCCGCCGATCCAAATACCCGCCCATACCATGATGGTTCCACCACTATAAGGATGGACTTCCTGGCAGGATTTTAATCGCTGTTGGCGTCCAGGGGTTCTCCAGTGTCGTATACGTCTTGTATCCGGTCTCATACCAAAACGAGACTCATCAGAAAAGCACACGAAACGCCATTGTTCTTCTGCCCAATTTCTGTGTTCAAGAGCCCATTGATATCGAATCCTACGATTGTGCATTGCTATAGGTGGTACCCGTAGCGGTCTTCGGGAATGAAGGTTCACTTCATGCAAGCGGTTTCTGACTGTTTGGTCGCTAATTAAGTTCCCTGAAGAGTGATGAAGCCTCACGGCTAACATCATGGCGGTTATTGTTGGAGCTCTTCGAGTTAAGATTTGAATGTATCGGTCTTGTCTCCGTGTGGTGCAGCGATACCGTCCTCCATGGCGCTCAGCCACGGTACCAGTGCTTCGGTAACGTGTCCAAAGTCGACTGATAACACTCTGACTTGTATTCAGAGCTAAAGCTACAGTACGTTGCCGGGAACCAGCTTCTATCATTCCCACGGCTCTGAGCATTTCTTTCCTGCTTAAATGACGTCGCCGCTCCATAATAACGTTGGTTTTAATCAGTAGTAGGGAAACAGTAGCACTAATAATGTCTTCAATGCGTTGTATGTTTTTATAGGGAAAATATTGACAGCTTATTTTCATCTTTTACTCGAATTTGATTGAGAGTTCCTGATTCAAATTATGAAATGCACCAAAAAGGATCCATATAAATTTATAAAATCATAAATTTATTACAAAGCCACATCTCAATCTCAAGAAATCCGCATAAAAATGCTTGATCCCTAGACATTTTTGATGTGTGTATGTACTAAGAAGTACGAAATAAGATTCAGGAGTTTTTGAGCCTTTGTTAAAATGAACTGTGTTGTGCAGGCCCGGCCCGCCTGGTGCAGGTGATGCTGCCGCTGGTGAGGCGCGCCCGAGGCCGCGTGGTGCTCGCCTCCTCCATCCTGACGCACGTGGCGGCGCCGGTGCGAGGTGTGCACGCTGCCTCGCTGGCTGCCCTAGACGCACTAGCTGCGTGTCTCCGACGTGAGCTCAAACCACGAGGCGTTGATTGCGTAAGTTTTTTAATACACACATAAGTTTTTTTCCATAGGGATCGTTGCACACTCTTTTTGATTTACCCATAGCCTGGACGAAAAAAGTTCGAACTATTAATAAGTACCTCAAAACCAATACAGCTTACCGGTACTAATGTCTTATAATATAACTGCTATGAACTGGCCCATGTAATGTGCTTAGAATTGTGAACTGGGATCAAAGACTTCAGGATCAGGCGATGTAGGTACTATAGACTACAGTACGTCCCCAATAAGAATTTATTGAAAGAATCATAAACTTGGACGCTAAAGATGTCTTTTAGAATTCTTACATAAATAAAATTTATTGTCCACGTCTACCTACTGCAGTAATAAAACGGTATTTTACACAGCTAAAACGTATTATACTATATAAAGCTTCTTAGTATAAATCTCTATCCACCAAGATACCGTGCTAGCGATCATCTTGATATCATACGAACAAGTAGTAGATAGTTAGGAATATAGGTAGGATCTACATAACCGTCTAGATGTGCCAAAACGTTGTGATCATGTTAACCTTGTTCGACAAACATTAGCTCCGTCAAACAATACCAGCTGATAAAGTCAAGTAAACAACAAAGGCAACCAAAATCCAATTGATGCTCACAATTTCCTAGTTGTTAATCCGTTCCCTCTGACGTCAACGAAACTCGGGCATAGTTGATACTTTACTTACACTCCGAGAACTAATAGCGGCAATGCCTAGTCTACATAATAGATGATGAACAAACCCGGGGTTATCCGCAAATCCCGTGCCTGGAATATAAAACTAGTTACTCAAAAATAGGTTTTGATTAATCACTAGGGGCACGGAGCAATCCCATTAAAAAAAATGTCACCCAAGAAACTATTCTTTGTGCTGTTACAAATTTTTTGCTTGTGCTCTATTCAATCAATGTCTGGCCGAGAAACTAATTATACTTACAAGCCTAGTTTTAGCACAAAACCATATCTTCCAAACTTTTATGTACAGAGGTCAGAAGCAGAAGTCCTGTGTTCTGCGTCTGACCTCCGACGACAAGGTCCTTTAATATTTCAGCTGTCTCATAGTATCACAAACGAGGTGGTATAATTTTAGATTAGTTGGTAGCGCACTTAAATTAGCTTAGTGCTCGTTATCCTTTATGATGCGAGTAGAACCTAATCAAATTGCTTTGCATTATTCATAGTGGCTTAAGGTATATCTATGTTCCTAAATGGATCGTCCGGTCCACACAATGACATCTATATGAGTTTTGTATCTATGAGAGTGGGCACCGAAAGTAATACGTTGCCCGCGCCAGCAGCTGTGTTTCATTTTGATTAGTCCGGGTCGGTAGGACGGTATATATGGCATGGACTGTAAACGTTTGAAATTACACAAAACAAATTAAAGTATACATATTTTATTTATTAACATGCTATCACATCTAAGACTGTTTTGTGATGGGTTCCCAACTAGCGGAGAAGCCTCACTTGAAGTGATTCTTAAAGGGTTACGGTGTTTCAAAGAATTTGAATATTTCTAATGGTTTAGGTATACAAAAGAAAAACTTGGTGCCAACAAGCTTACGTCAAGTGGCCTGCCTGTCTGTATGTCCGTTATGATTGTTACATGATCGGTTCAAGCATACTTCTTCGGCTTCTTGTAGTTTTTAAGCGACTTCCAAAAGGAGGAGGTTACCTATTTCTAGTTAAGAGAGGCGCGTTTGTTAAAAGTTTGGGAGCCGCTGCTATAGGTATTCGTTATTGAAACAGACATTGAAATCTATAGAGCTGGGTTTATCATTAGGTAATCCTAAGTACACACCTCTGCCACCGGATGTTTTGAAAAGCACTTGTGAGATGATTAAAGATTTTCTTAGAAAAGATGGATACTAGAAAAACATTAATGAGATAAATGAGCAATGCCATAATACTTTCCTTCTTACATATATATTTAATTTTGGCAACTGTTACCTAAATAAAAACTCGAATCTTTGACGCACCAAATAAACTTGCTCTTGACGTCAAATGCAATATTTTTATTTCCACGATCACTGATTCACCGCTGGAGATGTTTTAAAGATAATATACTAGACTAGGTACATAGTAAAGGTATGACGTAGCCTTCAGAATTTTAGTTTAATTTAAAATAGCTGCTTATAAATATCGCTAAGACATATAGCACGGTATAAAACAGAAGTCAATTACCACGAACACCCACTCATTCCGTCAGGAGTAAACGAAATATCGAGTTAATTAATGTTCAGTGAGTAAATAATTGGTTTGTCGTCATTTCGCGTGAGCAATTTCTCAAACAATATTATAATAGTATAACTTTCCTTGTATTTTAATACCTTGAAAGCCATTGTTGGTTAACAATGTTGTTAATTAATGGATAATATTTTTATGTTCAACTCGTACAATAGGCGTGATGTTTCTTTCCTTTTAGGGTTCCGTTTTAAGCATCAGAGATACGGTCAATAATGTCACATTTCGTGACGATTTTCTCACTTTTCAAAACCTACAGATTAGTCCGATTTTTTTTCCAATTCTTTTTTGAAGGACAAAAATATTGCAGTAGAAAAAAGTGGTTCTCAAAGTAGACAATTTTCTTGAGACAAGCCGCGGGTACAGCTTGATACGAACACCTCAAAGCGCGAGTCATACTCGCACTTTTGTCTGAACAGATTGTAATCTCAGATATGAGAAAACGATGCGGATGATTTCATATATTACCTTTACATTCCAAAACTCGGCTTTCGATTGTATTCACAAGCTACATATTGAATATAACCGCCAAACAGAATGTCCGTCAAACTCAGATACAAGCGAACCAATATTGATCGGATGCCAATGTGGTAACAATTAAAACTCGACGCGTGTCCAATTGACACGCACGTATGGACATAGATATGTACATACATGTCGATATATAGGTACGAATATTCGATATATAACAAACCGTTAAATATAACGAACGAGAGCGTAATTCAAACTTTTATGCCAAAATAGTACAAGTTGTGGTGTTAAAATTCGAAACACAACCGTAGCGCTACTAAAATCCGACCCTTGAAAATGTCAGGAGAGGTCGGGGGTGCGTAGCAGCACAGTTCGGGGAGATTGTAGTGGTGGGAGTCTACTTCTCGCCGAACCGAACTCTCGCCGAGTTCCACAACTCTCTTGCAGAGTTGAGTGTCGTCGTCGGGAACCATTCCCTCCCCGTGCTTGTCCTCGGGGACTTCAATGCCAAGAACTTGGCTTGGGGTTCTCGTTGCACAGATGTGCGGGGAAGGATGGTGGAGGACTGGGTTCTGGAGAAAGGCCTGGTCGTCCTAAATCGGGGTTCTGTCCCCACGTGCGTGCGGATGCGGGGTGAGTCGGTGGTGGATATTTCGTTCGCTAGCCCCGCTCTGTCGCCGCGTGTCGTTGACTGGCGTGTCATGGAGGGGGTGGAGACCTATTCCGACCACCGGTATATCCGGTTCGACGTCTCCACCCAGACCTCAAGCGCGCCGGTCCAACAGGCCCCGAGTGGTCTGCACTGGGCGCTGAAGCAGCTGGACCGGGAGCTCCTCCTGGAAGCCTCAATCGTGCAGGCCTGGGTGACATCACCAGACAGGCCTGCCGACATTAACAGTGAGGCAGGGTGGTTCCAGGAGGCCATGCCCGACATATGTGACGTGGCAATGCCCCGAGTCCGGCCAGGAAGCGCCCGGCGTCAGGTGTACTGGTGGTCGCGAGAGCTGACGTCTCTGCGCGAGGCCGGGGCCGTGGCCGGGGGCCACCACGTGGCCCCCGGCCACCGTAGGCGCGGGCCTGTGGACGGTGGGCTATGGGCTAGCTCGCCGTCCATCCGTGAGAGTCAGCAAAAAGGAAGGGGTCCGCAAGGACCGATGCCTGCCGGGGTTGCGGGACTATTCGAAAGAGATACCGTGGCCCCGGAACACAAAGGGCGATGAAGGAACATGGATGGGTTTTAGTCAGTAAAAGTCTGACGCTCCCTCCAGCTCCGCCCAGAGCGGGATAAGTCATTTGATGATTTCCCATCCGAAAAAAAAAAGCGCTACTTTCGCGTTTTCATTTTGTCAAAGCATAATGCTCGTTTGGTATCGTGTAAATGACACTTGGAAAGTCTGTGATTTGTCATTGCCCGTTTTAACAAACAAGCACAATAAGCCGTTGGTCCCGGCTGTCATTTGTAGATCTTTCACAGTCGTTACAGGTCAGTGGTCCGAAAGTGTGAGAACCAGTCTTATCAAGTTGTACCGTATTACCCAGTAATAACTGGTTTGTGAGGTCAGATAGGCAGTCGCTCTATGTAAAATACTGGTTTTCAGCTGCATCCAGTAAGACTGGAAGCCGACCGCAATAATGTTGGGAAAACGCTAGGCAGATGATGAATCAAACCAATGTCACTCTCAGACTCAGACAAAAATTGTTGATCATTAAATTTTCTATAATATTTATGTACACCATACTTAGATGTTTGAAACTAATAGTAAGTTTTACGGTTGGCAGGTGGTGGTAGCGGCGGGCGAGTACACAACCGGCAGTGCGTGGCTCTCCGAGGAGAAACTTCTGGAACAAGCCCGCGACATGTGGAAGAGACTTAGCGACGAACAAAAAGGTGCATACGGTGAAGACTACTTCGAAAACGCCCTGCGAAGCCTCGAGAAATACACCAAAGGCGCTGTAAGTAGCAAAAACGTGACTATGCTTAATTTCTCCGTATTTATAGCTTTACTTGCGGGGTTTGTATGGCAGCGTCGAAGCTTCAATATTACATTCTTAAACTATAGGTAGATGTGTACGCCAACACCTTTCTTTATTCCGTTTTACGATCCGCAAAATATTGATACCGTTCCTCATTTTCACCTCTATGGCAGCTCTACGTTCACAAAAGGTCGTGTAAGAATTTATAACAAGCTACTGGTCCACAATTTGAATATTAGGATGCTTAAAATAGGTTACTAAAAAAAAGAAATGTTGTTGACTTTCTCACAAAGTTACGAAAAAATAAGATGGATGGCTTGGTAAGAGTCACGTCAAGAAAACATCAAGTTAATATTTTTTTCCAAAGATTATTCTTAACTTCGACTTCAATAAAAGATAGTTTACTAAAAATGTGAAAATAAAACAATAACTCATGATGTTTTGAATCACTTCAACTGTTTTCTGGAACGCCTCCGTAACCTTTCTCTTTCTACGAAAAATAAAATAGAAATATCTATGCTGAACCGAGTCTTTGGGTTTATACCGTCCCTACGTAACGTAGGTGTGTACTCTTGAATGCGGTCTCTTAGTTTTTGGAACAATCCATACATGTGATTCCGCACACGTCCATGTTTTGGAAAATTTATTATTCTGTAGCTACAATCCTGAAATCTAATTTGCTTAAAGAGGCCAAGAAAAGAGAAATTAGATTCTAGACCTTCAGAAAACAGAAATATTGATTTCCTGTAGATATACTCTTGAATCTGTTTTTATGGACCTTTATGATTCTAAAAATGGAACATACAGCTCGCATGTGCCTCTACTATGACGATGTTTTCGCAGTTAGGATTGATTGGTCTTCTATTAATTTTGTTAATGTGTTATTTATTTGTAAAATCAATAGTTAGCAGATGGTATGGGTATCGTCTATTATAGGCGAACAATCTAACGATTTTGTAATTACGTAAGTAATTCATGTTATAAATCAAAAGCAGATATGAATACCAAATCAAAGCAGCTTTCATAAACAAACTCCTTCGTAGAATCAATTTCTATCTCCACTCTGCATAATTACCTATATCCCTCAGTCGTATCCACCTACCTAATATTGGCCTTCACAAACTTACCTACCTACACGATTATTCTTATCTATCATTCTATTTGCGATGTTAACGTTGATATTAGATATTGGACGGAGCGTATTCTCTAAAGACCAACAAATTAAATTTTAAATGAAAAGTTACGAAAGCGAAACCCATGTAAATCACTTTCTGTGGTAAATTATTACCTAATTATTACCTAAATATTTTCCCTACTGAACAACGATGAACAAAACCAGTGATGTGAGAATTACAAAGTAAGCCTACTTTGTAATTTTCACGTCATTGATTTTATCTCCTTTTATTGTTTACGCTTCATTAGCAGTTCGATCACACCAGAGGTAGGACGCGTATAGGTATATGATAACTAATGAGTTGTGTTCGTTCCGCAGGACGCCGACCTGACCGCCGTGACACGTGCGCTTAGTGATGGAGTGACACGCACCTTCCCCCTCTCCCGCTACACCCCCGTCTCCCCCCGGGAGAAGCTCAAGTCCTTGCTGGCTGAGCACATGCCCCGCTCCCTCTACGAAGGCCTCTACACCGATTAAACGGGAAGCCTGCTCAATGTCTACCAACTAATGAATACCTCGGTTTTATTTTTCACTGATCCTGCAAACAACGTAGCCTTTGTATCTACAGCAACATTTTTTATTTTACCCAGTTGGTATAAAGGTCAAATGTGAAAAACAAAATATAACCGACGGTGCTGTTCATCGGACCTACCATGAAAATACGAATTCACTTTCACCTCGAACTTAGTTAACGCACTTTTTTTTTTTACAGGATCTGAATGATATAGATCAGATGCTATAGATTGCATGTTGATATTTATCATGCCGATTTAGAGTGTGATTTATATCACATGAGGATCAACAAACTGCTCTAAATATAGAAGTGTATTTGAGAAGCTGGCATTGCAACTATCTCAGTGCAATAAACAATTAGCATCTACATAATACGTGGGTAACGTAGTCGGCGTGTGCCAAATGAAACTCGCATACAGAGGGCTCGGGTTACGTAAGCGTATAAGTTGGAGGCGATTTACTGATTCGCGCTACAGCCCACTTGAACACGTTTTTATACATAACCTACTCACTAAAAACTGTCCACGCCGCCCGAGGACACTGTTATATCATGAACCATTAACGATCCTATAAGTTTTAAAATGAAAAGCCTTTTGTCTGTTATCTAAATGTCAGCCAATGTGACTGTTGGTGACATTTCCTTAATTAACAAAAGATTCACTCGACCGTTCCATTATAATCTCCGTTTTCATCTTTTGAGTAAATTAGATACCGCTTCAAAAGTATCTGGATCCAATTCTAGGGCAACAGTCGCTAGTAAGATGAGATGGCTCGAGCTCGCGCTGTTCGTTTCATATCAAATTGGAGTTACCTTTGTAGAAGCATTCGTTGTAAAAAGATAAAAGTTTAAAAGAATGTAGTTGTATTTTTTCAATTGAAAAGTAGATAGTGAGTACCTATATGTTAGTACTCAGGTCAGCTTGACCCGATTATTTGTTGGCACTCGATCAATTCTGTCAGTCGCGTATGTTGCTAATCCATTTTCGCATTTAATGTGTGGTTTTCCATCATTCAGGTTAGGGTAATTATTGAGTAGTTAATTTGTAATTTGCGTTATATAACCATTACATGAAGGTAGTGGTAGAGGGGTCATAAGACATTTATTATTTTGAACTTGCAGCTCGTGCAAGTCTCTTGCGTCTCGCAAAACTTTTCTCTGCGATACGCTAAGTGTTTACGTGAAGCCCCAAAGATAAAGTGTTTAACCACTAAGTAAGTTTAAATAATAAAAGTGCCCGACTCACGCCCGGCCAAAGGAAGTATGTTTATTTAACACTCTAAAAGATCCCCTGAAATGAAAATCTGCTGCCGTACAATTCTGGTTTATATAAAGTGCACAATGTTAAATCTATACTTGTTAATGTACAAAAATGTTATTGTGTATATTCACAGATGTAGATAAATTGTAAAATATTAATTGTCGTGTACAGTATTTTGTATAAATGTTCCCGTGTGTTTTATCATCGTCATTAGCTCAAATCATCAATTATAATGATCAACTGAGGCCTTCCTCTCGTTGGCACCTCATGATAGAGATTCCATTATATCGTTTATGTTTGCAAATACTTGCTTTATATGTGTGTATTTGTATTATGTTAAAAATGCAGCCGGTACGTGGAATGCATACATTATCGCCACCTGCTTGCTGCATTTTTGAAGTGCATTTAAGTGCGGTAATAATATATATAGTATAGACATAAATCGTAACTATCTAGATTAATTTTAATTCTATCGCGTGTGAGATAATTTTATGTAATGTGCCTTTTAAATAAATAAATAAAAACAAAGGGATGTTTTATTTGCATTTTGTCAATAGGTATTGAAAATAGTGCAAGTTATAAAAAATATCCAACATAAATGAAAAATTCTTTATCTTGTTTGACCAGCTTTTACCTTTCACGATCCATCGATCGATCGACTTTAACACGAAAATCAATCAATTTATATCAATTTTTTTGTGGTAAAGTTAGGTATCCAAAACCCGAATCAGAACTTACCTAAAGGGTGTAAATAGACCTTGAACGAAGCCGAAAGACATTTGTTCTCCCCGTCACCATTGCGATATTTTTTTGTTCTAGACCGTACCTTCTAGTTAAGGATCCGAGATATTGGGAGTCAAAGTTCCAACTTTTTCACAAGTTTTTTTTAAACACATATTTTTAATGAACGATTTTTACTTTAAACACCTCAATGCATCCACCAGCACGTTTTGTGTGCGTTACAATGAGTTTTACCAAAAAATTAGATTTTTCACCCCCAAAAAAAAGTCGTTTCCCAGCAATATTTTTTGCATAGGGCTTAGTTTGATGTACAGAATGCTTGGTTGACGGCTTCGTGAAGAGTCTGTTTACATCCTGTACAACCTAATTGTATAATATAATATGTCACCGTAAAATGGTAAATACCGTTAGATTATAATCTATCTCGCAAGATTGTAAACTCTCGAAAAATTGTGAACACGGAACGCACCTCGCGCGCTGATTGGTTGAACGTCATGTGCCCCGCGCCGCCATAATTTGTTTGTTAATTCATTTGTTGTCGAATGTAAACGAACAGTGTTTTGGTGATTGTAAATTGATTTCGTGTTGAAAATAACTCAAGGGAAAAAAAAAAAACAAAAGGCAACAAAACTGCAACAGGATTTCCTCGGTCGAGCAGACAGGAAATCCGCTATTAGCGCGATCATAAATCCACCTACGTAGCCAGATGCCTACGTACGTACTCGTAGCATGACGCCCGCGTAGCGTTTGTTCTGAGGCGCGGCTGGCGTAGCAATCTACGTAGCGGAGACCCATATTAGCATTGGAGAGCTTATATTGGGACACTTTTGTGTTTGTAGACATGGCTACTATGTACTGCTACTACGTGTCTTTCATGGTACCTATATAATATAATTATGAGATATCGACTTTATACTGCTTTATAGAGTATTCTCCTTGATTTCAACCAACATTGTAGAATTTATACTTTTGTGTTAAAAGGTGGTATCTACTTAAAGTGAGTTTGATGCAATAAGGTAATTTTAAAATTCAACCAACATACTTTGGCAAAAATTACCATGAAAACAAACTGGAAACAAACCACAGAAAAAATTAAACGCATAACCCTGGGTAAAAGTCACGCCAGAAATATATGTGTATGTATATTTTAATAGCCAATTTAAGCCAGTAAGAGAATTTATTTTCATTTACTTCTGGGCTAATTAGTAATGTTTACCAGCCATAATGTTCGTAATTAAGTTTTAATGTATGCAAAGCTCGTGTTTAAAGAGAGGCAAGCGGCGGAAACACGGGCGTTCTATGCCTAGTTATAAATTATTAACTATAATAATTTATAACTTGGCTTAGCTAAACATATTATTCAGTGTTACTAGCATACTAATGCTAGTAACACTGCATAATATGTTTAGCTTGCATTTAAGCAATTAAGCTTTTTTGTGTAGTTTCTTATAAACTCGGTGGCCTGCAGTAAGTAGTTTCACGAGGAGTTTGCCTTGAAAGGTACATTATACGGGACGGTACCGGATTATAATACTATTATCATAATCCCTCAGTGTGACGAAGATCAGACATCTGTCTTCCAGCCACAGCAATGCCGATTCACTGCGGTCTATTCACGCTAACTTATTATTTACTAGGACGTACAGTAGTTACTAGCTAGGCACGAGTAGGTACCTATTGTGAAAAAAGAATCGATCGTGCATCATCGAGTACGTCATATGATGTCTTGCGTCACAAGACACGTAGGTGTCCATCCCGAAAAATAAACTTTTTCTGCCACGGCTGCCATTTTATTCCACAAGCTATGCTGCAAAAATGAAACATTTAAAGAAAGTTGAAAAACTAAACAGATTCCCACAAAATCGAGCGTTCAAAACAAAAAAAACAGAAAGCTCTAATTTAATAAGTTGACTTTCTCTCTCCCCCTAAAGTGTACATTCACGAAAATAGGAAAACTTTTGAATTAGCAACATAACACGAAGGAGATACAATTTTCCCGAAGCTAGGCTGAAGTTCTCGAAAGCGCAGCATCGGCCAACTTATCGCGCCACCGATTCGTAGGTACGCTGTTGACCCACTTTTGCATAATTTAATTATTTAATCAGAACATAAGTAGGCTGTATCAGCGATTTTTCATCATTTTTGTAGAGTACTCGAGACGGTCTTGCTCTGAATAATTAACTATCAAGATGTAGGTAAGTATCTGTTTTGAGAAAAAGGCCAAAGGGAGACTATGAAAAGACCAGAAGGTCAGTGACAATGACTGGATAGACTTGGTCCCCCTAGACCTTAGGATCATCTTTTCAGGAGGTCACAAGAATGGCCACTGTCTGAAAAAAAATGGTGCCAAGCCTTAGGAGCTGTTAGTCATGTTTTGTCATATTTAGTACTCAACGTCAAGTCTCAACGATAAGGCTTAATCATCAAATACCTACAGAAGAGGTAAAATTATATCCTTGATTAAAGGCTATATATAAATATAGTCTTATGTCAGGGACATGGTTTATATTTGGCAAGAGAAATGCCTCCATATTAATACCCAGTGTTCTCTGTAAATGATAATTACAGGTAGTAATATTTACCAGACACAACATAAAGATCTAAAGTACCTTTTTCCAGTTTCAAGATATGTAGATACATTAATGTAACGTTAAAATGTTAACTCCTGTGCTAGCTCACTTCTTAAGACATCCGTTGGTTGTTTCCCAGGGTCTAGATGTATCAGCGGTCACAGAAGAAATAAAATAAAACACATTTCTATACAGCCAGGCTACCCCTTTCAAATGCAAAGCATCATCGAGATAAATCTTTCTCCAAAAAAACTTAAGAAAGCATTGACGAGGTTTCCTGGTATTGAAGATGACTTTTCTATTTTAGACCGAATTTAAAGCTCGCTAATCGTTAGGACGCCAACGATGTTAGCGATCGATCAAAGTTAACGTCACGGCATAGTTGTAAAAGATTCAAAAACAACATTAAGCTCGATGACTTGTAATGTAAGCTAATCTAGGCTATTATACATAGTTTAATATTTTCTCTCTTAAACCTATCACGAGAGCACGTGTAACAAAGATTAATGGCTACCAACGTTTCACGTCAACCTATTTCGTAACTTGTTAATAGCATTAACTACATTTTGTTAATGATGCCAAAGTTTAAGAGCTTTCACTGTTTGTTTATATTAATCTTAATTTACTTAATTCAGTTCGTATCGGTTTCCGATGCAATTGCTTTTGTGGTATCGGAGCACAAATTGTGCCACTCATGTAGCAGCCGTAATGTGCCCGTGGGAACCTGGGGTCAGATGTGCGACCTCGACCTGAATACTGAGCTGCAAAGGTCGTGGGCTGCAGCCAAAGGCTAGTTTCACACAAAGGATTCCTACTTGTAGCTTCAACTCTACGTCGGTTTACAAAACATGTGAAGTGGAAAGTTTTAAGAATTTCACTCCTTTACATAAAATTAGAATGCAAGTAAGCTAGGATTAGATATGTGTGTAAAAAGTTAAATTATGAATGTAAATGTAAATATTCGTATGCCGCGTCTAGCGGCGGATTCGTCCGGTCCTGCTATTTTTACGTAACAACTTTGTGCCTACAGTATCCTACGAATAAATGTATTTGTCCTTGTCTTTGTCTTTACCAAGTTCAGTAAAAAGAAAAGATTTCAATAATATTTTTTTCAGTTCAAAACTATTCTATTATTATGCTACAAATCATTTATTCATATGATTTGAATTAAAATTTCAATCGGAAAGCAAACCGCCGGAAATCTGGCAATTCGTGAAAATAAAAACCTCATTTCCTCTAGCAAAGCGGTCAAGGACTTCGCCTGAACGGACTCTTCTACACTGCTCTCGCTACTCTCATTTTCAAGTTCAGGCGAGTATCTTATTCCACGTGCGCACAGATTTCAATTACAACGCACCTGACCTTTATGAAGGACACCACAAATAGGGTCGGTGAATATCGTTCTAGGGCGTCCTCTTCTGACGCTTCCCTTCACATTTGTTAAGTCCATGTCGCTATAACTTTTCGTCCTTTTTCCGACAACAGTCTGCAATTAAATTGCGAGTATTGTGTAAAAAAGCATGGGTAGTGATTTCAAACAATTGTTTGTTACTGGGAGCGTTGGTTTGCATTCCAAAACCACAAGAACCTTTATGAAATGACCATCGTGTACTCAGTCACTGCTACTGAAAGGCGGGTATTATTCAGAGTGTTTGCGTCACACGTGGAGGTACGTCAGAGTTTCCAGTTTGTAATTACAATATCCGGACATCGCTGCTGATGCAGGTAACGTGTCAACGAGACTTTACATTACACCTCCGAGACCACCCGCCACCCTCCTACCTGCACATAGCTATATCCACGCTGTCATTGAAAAATATGACTCCAGCCGCCAGCGAAGTTCCAGCCGTTATGAATAAAATTTGTCTCACGTGGGTTTCCTTAGGTACCTCTACCTACTCTGAAATATTGAAAACAGTTAGTCTAATCTTGTTGTCTGTGACAAATTGGATTAATAATTAACGAGTAACAAAATTCTAAACAATTTGCTAGTCTAGAGTAATAATGGATACAATGTTGTTGAAGGTATAGAATGTAGTAAGACGCAAAGTCTGCTAGGTTTGAAGAGCACTACAACTCTGACATGGCTATCTCCTATAGCGTATACCACAGGGTGAGGTCCAAAGATCGATTATCGAGAATTTTTGAATATAAATGTTATAGATCAGTCACTTAATATTTACGAGTGTAGCTTCGTCGGATGCTCCGTACATAAATTATCAGGCATACAGTCCATTTGGAAAATTGAAATTCAAATAGAATTCCGGAATGAAAAAAATGCTTTATTTTTAGAATGTTGCTAGGTGATTCGAAAGATAGAACACAGACAGAACCAACGATCTCGATCGATCTCAAAAACATGGCTGTAGCGCCGCCGCGTGATGAATCTAATTCTGTGGTTTATTTCAGTCTCTGTAGGCTGTAGTTGACGTTAAATTAAATTTCAAGAACATTCATGAATACTTAAATAAGTGAAAATATTTGAGCATGCTATACACGTTGGTAGATAAGAACTGAGAATAGAAAGACTGTCTATATTTAATTATATGCAGATTATTCAAGTTTTCGTTTATTCATACTGACAATTTGGTATAATCGAAACTTACTTCAAAATTTCTTCAACCTGAATGGAATAACAGCAAACTTTGGCAATTTATTTCAATCTTATGAATTTTGTGAAGGTTAAATATTGTACATGGGTAGGTAGGTAATCTAAAAGGTTACAACAACTTTGAGTACACACTACACAATGTCGGTACTGCGGTCTCCTGGGCTATGTTTATTTTAGCATTGCAGATGCGTCGTTTGTTGTGAACTAGTACATCCACACACTTTAATAATGCAGATGTTAATACTACCCACTTGTTGCTCACTTTGTTCGGAAATAAACTACCTACAACAATTTTACTTTCCACTTAACCATCCCACTACGTGGAAAACATACATACCTACCTATGTTATATAATTTTCCTTCTCAGCAAAGTTACATATTGTTTGTCACATACAGAATTACCTAGCCTGAAATATTTACCTATATAGCGAGTGATTTTTCAATATTACGTTCTTAGTTGTTGGCACAATCTTGAAAGTTGGCCTCGGTTTTTGATGAAATTGGGTGAATCTTCTCTTTCCGATGCTACAAAACGATTTAGCGTTCGAGACGTTGGGAAAAGTCATTTAGTGAGGCAAATAACTGTAGGAAAGGTTCAGATGTGCTGTCACACGCAGCTCTCGCCTAGTGCCAGACATTAGCAGGATAATTTTTATGATTTTATTGACATTAGTAATGTTAGTAGAAAGCATGTAAGAAATTTTATTTTATGTATCTAGGTACCTACCTATCTACTAGGTTTACGATCAAAGTTCGCTGCGCCTCGCTGATTCTAAACGAAAATGATTATTTTTTTACTACCTACCTCTATTTAAATCAGCATGCGGGCTCTTTGACATCGTTTTAACGTCTCAAACAGATCATTACTCGTGCGGAAACTGAACAGGGAACATTAATGGATTGTGAAGCTAAAGCCTCAGTAATCCGCATCTCCAGTGTTTGTGCATAGGTAATCCAATTCTCAAATACAGTGTTAGGTGTCAGGTCAAGGATGATAGGCTGAAACGAGCAACAATTAATACTACGTAAGTCGATACCGACATAGTTAACTACAATTTAGTACCTACAAATACAAGGTGTAAACGGACCCTTCAGGAAGCCATCAATTAAGCTATGTACATCAATTAACAAAGTATCTAACTCTACGCAAAACATATTGCTGAGAAACCACTATGACATTAAATAGTTGTATTCAAAAAAAAATCTCGTGAAAATGTTATCTTTCAACCCCAATATTTTCGAAAGTAAAAGGTTCCCAGCCCCAGGTATGGTCCAGAACCAAAAAAATATCGTAATGACGTACGGGGATAACAAGTGCCTCTCGGCTTCATTAGGTAAGGTTTTTTTTACACCCATTACACCAAACAGGGTGACAGGGAAACTCGATCTATTCCTTGGCAGGGGTTATACTAGCGGTCGGTAGCAACAAATAAAGTCCAGTTAACTAAGGATCAAACCGGGATGATTTTTTGAATAAAACTGTAACGTCGCTTCGGTTGCTTTACGAGAACATTCTAGATTACCTACGTGCGAGTCTCGAATGTTCCACTATGGAACTGCCTAGCTAGAAGATTCGAGTCTAGAATTTTCCAATAAGAACTGTCTAGAAGATTCGGGCAAGCTGTGGAACTTTCTCGAATGTTCTAAACAGTTCCATAGTGGAATATTGTCCTTCGCGAAAGTTCCACAACTTGCCCGAATCTTCTAGACAGTCCTTATTGGAAAATTCTAGACTCGAATCTTCTAGCTAGGCAGTTCCATAATTCCATCCTAACTTTCACGTAGGTAGGTAATCTATAATGTACTCGTAAAGCAACCAACGCGCGACGTAACAATACAAAATATATAATAGGTACTTACACCTTTTATTTCTGAGATTTTATTTTGGGCAAGTGTTTATTTTTTAAAGATCACTTAGTTTTCAGCTTTCTGTTTCTGTTTCAGTTTTTTCATAAATTGTTTTTGGTAACCAGTGACCAAATTTCTAAAAATCGAAGAGCAGCTCAGTCCATCCGGTTTAGACCCCTAGTAAACTGGACATATTTTGTTGTTAATGACCTGTAGCTATCAAAGATAATGTGTTTGAGGTAAAGTTTTTATTTGCTAATGCTCTCTAGACTCTATCAATGTATCGGTACGTAGGGTAATTACCCTACGTACCGATACATTAGGTATAGACTGCAGAAAAAAAAATGCTGGTCCTGCTCCACAAGGACAGGGGCGCATAAATTGATAGCATTAAATTGTATTGTTGGAGCTGCTGAAGATTGTACAACTATCTTTGCATTGTATAGATTCAATCTCTTCAGTATTATATAATTGCATAGCCCATATTGTGTGAGTACTATGTACTAGAAAGCTATCATTCACTGAAAACCTACGTCTTTTCTTGACTTGAATGTGCCCTGGCGGTTGAGAGTATGTCATGCTCACTCAAATGTCTCGCTGATGGTGGCGCATGTTTCGGATCATTTAGTTCCCTTCAAAATGGTTGAGTTGAATGGTGCTGATCCATGCGTCATGTCCGTGAACGGGCGCTGTCAGTTGTGACTGGTCATCTCTTAGTGGCCATGGCTTATTTGAATGAATTATTTTAAATTGTATTTTTTTTGTGTGTTTTTACTGTGGACACTTTTAACGTGCACATCTTGCTACATTGTTCTCGCATAATATACCATCACAACATGAATGATGTAACCAAGATTTTGTAACAATATTCTGATTTAAAAGAGTGTCCATGGAGTTTCTTCCCCGTTCTTCTCCATAGAGATCTACGCTAGGGAATGGACAACTACAGTACTTTCACAGTTTTTATGTCTTGTGACTGGGACTGTAGCAACATTTAATTTTCATCTTTGTTTCGACAATTCAAAAGTGCCTGTAACTGGCTTATTTGAAATAAATGCTTTGATTTTGATTTTGAAAATAAAGGTTGCAATAAATAATCGCATAAAATTGTACCCGCCTTTTTTTTCGGATGGTAATCATCAAATGACTCCTCCCGCTCTGGGCGAAGCAGGAGGAGTCATTTGATGATTTCCCATACAGAGTGTCAGACTTTTACTGAGTAAAACCCATCCATGTTCCTTCATCGCCCTTTGTGTTCCGGGGCCACGGTATCTCTTACGGACCCCTTCCTTTTGCTGACTCTCTTTGAGGCGCGCGTGGAACACGAACGCGCCGTCGACACGGCCTGTCGTACGGACGGACGGCGAGCTAGCCCATAGCCCACCGTCCACAGGCCCGCGCCTACGGTGGCCGGGGGCCACCACGTCGCCCCCGACGCCCGGGGCATCTCCCGCGGCGGCCGGGACGTGAGGTTCTCTCCCTCTCACGTTTCGCCGCAATGGGACGCCGCCACCTCCTTCTGCGAAGCAGTAATGCTAGAGAAGGAGGTGGCGGCGTCCCATTCCATCTCGCTCCGGACCATGGATTGAACCAGACCCGGACGCGAGAGGTCGCCGCCGCCGATGGCCGCTACGAGGACACGGCGGTGCTCCACCCACGCGGGGCACACCTCCACCGTGTGCTCCACCGTGTCCTACGGTCGATCCTCGCAGTGGAAACACCCGGGCGTTTCTTCCCGCCAGATTCGGTGCAGGAACCTCCCGAAACAACCGTGTCCGGTGAGGACCTGCGTCAGGCGGAAGGTGAGGACGCCGTGGCGTCTCTCAAGCCACTCCTCAATAAAGGGATTTATCGCCACAATTGTGGCGTGCCCTGCACGGGGTTGCGACAGTCGCTCTCTTCATGTCGCCATGAGATCACGCCGGAAGTGCCACGACAATTTACCGCGGCAGCGGAATTTCCCTCCTGCGTAGCACCTGCGCGTGCCGTTCGTGCAGGCGCGCGAGGACTATCGCGTCCAGATTCCATGGCGGCAATCCGGCAAGGAGGTTCGCCATCTCGCGGGAGATCGTGCGGTACCCACGGGCCAGACCTTTTGGGGCGCGTTCAGGTAGTATGCTGCTCGCCGCCTCAAGGAACGCGCTCACACCGGGGCCCCGCAAAGGGCCATGGACCGCACGACTTCCGCGTAGAGCCTTCGGAGCCGCCTGGAGGCAGACCCGGTCCGTTCCAGTTTGGGGGCCAAACGTCGGAAATGCTTCACGAAGTTCCATCGGCTGTTGAGGACGAGTCCCAGGTACTTCGGCGTCGACTCGACGCCGACGGATACCCCTCCTACCGTCAGTGAGGATCCCGGAGGTGGCGCATTCCGAGACCCATGAAAGCACATGGCCTCGGACTTGTGCAATGCCACCTCGAGACCCAATTGCCGGATCCTCTCAACGACTATCGCTACCCCGCGTGTCACGAGGTGGCGGCCAAAAGGCCGCCACCTCGTGCGACCCTCTTGTGCCAGCACCAGCGTTTCGTCTGCATAGCAAACCACGCTCACGCTGCTAGAGAGGTCGGCGCGCAGCATTCAGTCGTAACCGATGTTCCACAAGGACGGCCATAGAACCAATCCCTGCGGAACACCGCACGACATCTCTCGCCGGTTCCATTCTCCGCTGCGACCGGGGTAGATGACGGCCCTGTCCGTCAGGTAGTCCCCGACCACACGACGAAGGTAGGTCGGCACCCGGTGATACCAGAGTGCTCGGCGAGGCAGTTTGCAATTACTCTTTCAAAGAGCTTGCCCACCTCGTCGAGCAGCACTATGGGCCGGTATGCGGACGGAAAGTCCGCAGGGCGCCCCGGCTTCCGAATGAGGACCATGCTTCCCCGTCTTCCAACGAAGCGGGAACTGGCCTCTCTCCAAGCATGCGCTTAGGAGCCCCTCCAGTCGGGGCCCGAAAGCCTCCGAGGCTAGGACCCAGGATTTGCTAGGAAAGCCGTCGGGTCCCGGAGCGGTGTAAGGGCGCCCCCACGGATCTCTGTCGAGAGTCTCCAGCATCGCGGGCCAGATCCTTAGCCCGCAGGCCAGCCTCGCGGAGGGCGGTCTTCGCCGCTCTGTACCCCTCATAAAGCTCCGCCTCAATGGCTGCCGCATCTGGTGGGCGGATGCGGAGCCTGCGATGCCGGCGTACAGGTGTCGCGCAGCCACACACGCCTCGCGCAGAGCTCACGTACAGACCATCAGTACACCTGATGCCGGGCGCTTCCTGGCCGAACATGGGGCATTGCCACGTCACAGATGTTGGACATGGCCTCCAGGAACCACCCTGCCTCATTGTCAACGTTAGCAAGGCTGCCCGGTGATGTCACCCAGGAGGAGCTCCCGGTCCAGCTGCTTCAGCGCTCAACGTGGACCACTCGGGACCTGTTGGACCGGCGCGCTTAAGGTATGGGTGGAGATGTCGAACCAGATGTACCGGTGGTCGGAATAGATCTCCACCCCCTCCATGACACGCCAGTCAACGACACGCGGCGACAGAGCGGGGCTAGCGAACAAAATGTCTACCAGCGACTCACCCCGCATCCGCACACACGTGGGGACAGAACCCCGATTTAGGACGACCAGGCCCTTCTCCAGAGCCCAGTCCTCCACCATCCTTCCCCACACGTCTTTGCAACGAGAACCCCAAGCCAGGTTCTTGGTATTGAAGTCCCGGGGCCACGCGGGGAGGGAATGGTTTCCGACGACAACACTCAACTCTGCGAGAGAGTTGACCATGACCACCATGACGATCTCCCCGAACCGTGCTGCTACGCACCCCTGACCCTTCTTGACACCTTCAAGGGTCGGGGTACCGGCGGCGGCCGACAACTCTATGGTCACTGAGCCGCTAAGGTCCGCCACCCAGTCTTCCCTGGGCAGGACAAAATACGGCTCAGCAACCACAGCAATATTAACCGACCACTGCGCATACTCTGGAGCAACAGACCTGAGCTCAGGCGCAGTGGTTGATGTTCGCTTGGAGAAAGCGTAATGGGGCCTTTATTGGCACTCCATTACCGCTTCCTCCTCCCTGGCCTCCTGTGAGGGCCCCTCTGTGGCAGCGACAGCGGCAGCGGTGGCAGTTGCGGCTGCGGCGGTGGCGACGGTGGCGGAGGCGGCGGAGGGCCTTCCCTTGCCTCTGGTGGCCTTGGTAGGGGGAGCGCAGGTCTTGCTCCCAGCCCGGTGATCGGCCGGCTTGCCAGCCGCCACACATGCACCGCAGTGCGGTGTGGCACAGCAAGCTGCGGACACGTGACCGGGCTGGCTGCAGTGGAAACAGAGGCCGCTGCAGTCAACCTCCGAGGCGTACTGTACTGACACGTGGTGTCCCACGTGGCAGCGTTAGCACCTCAGAGGTCTGGGCTCTAGTAGCTCCAACTGCGCTGAAACCCAGCCCACCAGTAGCCTTCGGCCCTCCACCTGCCTCTCGTTTAGCGTTTGTGGACTACGAGAAAGCCCAACGGTGCCAAATTGACTACCGGTACATCGAGGTGTTGAAGTGTTTGTACAAAAACGCCACCATGTCAGTCCGACTTCAGGACCAAGCCGCGGAACCTATCCTTCTGCAGCGAGGTGTGAGATAGGGAGACCAGGGAGGGGGGTATCTCAGGCGTCATATCTCCGAAACTGTTCACCGCTGCACTGGAGGATGTCTTCAAGGTTCTAGACTGGAGAGGGCTAGGTATCAACGTCAATGGCGAGTACATCACTCACCTTCGGTTTGCCGACTATATAGTGGTCATGGCTGAGACCATGGAGGACCTCAGGATAATGCTCGATGACCTCAGAAGAGCTTCCGTAAGAGTGGGGCTAAAAATGAATATGGACAAAACCAAGGTCATGTTGAATGCCCAAGTAACACCCACTCCTATTAAAATTGGAGACACTACACTCGAAGCTGTGGACGATTATGTGTACCTGGGACAAACGGTCCAGTTAGGTAGGTCTAACTTCGAGAAAGAGGTCAATCGTCGAATCCGACTCGGCTGGGCAGCGTTCGGGAAGCTGCGCGGTATCTTCTCGTCCAACTTACCGCAGTGTCTCAAGACGAAAGTCTATGACCAGTGTGTGTTGCCAGTGATTACATACGGGACCGACACGTGGTCGCTCACAATGGGCCTTATCAGAAGGCTTAAAGTCACCCAAAGGGCAATGGAGACAGAAATGAAGACATCCGCAAGAGAACCAGGGTCACCGACGTAGCCCGAAGAATTGCCAAACTTAAATGGCAGTGGGCAGGGCACATTGCTCACAGAACGGATGGCCGATGGGGCCGAAAAGTTCTGGAGTGGCGACCGCGAACCGGAAGACGTTGCGATGGAAGACCTCCCACTAGGTGGACCGATGACCTGGTGAAGGTTGCGGGAATCCGTTGGATGCGAGTCGCACGGGACCGGTCAATGTGGCGACACTTGGGGGAGGCCTATGTCCAGCAGTGGACGTCTTTCGGCTGAAATGATGATGATGATGACTAACGAAAAAGTAATGATTTTGCCTCGATTTAAGGTTGAACTGCGCAACATATTTTCCATACAAATTTCGGGGGGCTATTACTCCACTGTTTGACATGATACATCTAAAGTTAAACATGATATCGTTTTGTCTCATTATTAATTGTGTCTGTGCGGAATCAGAATAGTAAAATAAAAAGCCATTCAAAAGTTACGAGCTACCAAAGATTAATTTTTATTGCCAATTTTAACGTAACTTACAAATTCAATCTGTTATTTAAGTACCTAAATTTCAGGTCACTGCAACGCTTAGTTTCTAAGATTTCCGTGGCCGCGCGGTTCTCCGCGTTTCGATGGCGTGGCCACGTTCAAACCCTTTTCACTTTTTAACCATAACTTTGACGAATTTAAGATTTTGGGAAATTTGAACCACATACATAGGTACATATTTTTACAAAATCATGGCATAGTTATTTAAAAAAAAAAAACGCCGTGGTCGCGCCATCGAAACGCGCACCCTATAATATGGTGTAGCGACCTACTAATTTAGAAACTTTATATACACAAAACCTTCACGATATAATTTTTACTTTTCTTCTGATCTGTCACTTCTCTGTCTTGTGTGTTCTCTGTATTGATTAAATTTATATAGAATTATGAAAATTTTTAATTTAATTTAGATAGTGTACAACAACCACTAAATTGGTGACCCCGACTTGATACGCCCTGAAAAGGAAATCCTAAACTTTATCCACAGTACCACGATGACAATATAAAGCAGTCGTCTGCCGACCAACGTCCAGACTCTGCTGGCTTCACAGCCATTTATTTCTCTCGAGGGATTAGCAGACCTGGCGGAAAGCGTCCAGGACATCGTGACCCCAGGCCAACAATAACAAACAATATAGTTATACAATTTTATTGTTGCCACTAATCTCGCGAATTGTGTAGTGACGATGACGTTATAAGTTGATAGTAAAAGTTTATTTTATTCTTTTTAGCGCATTTAAATAAAAGGTCAGACGAAAGTTATATAACTTCGTTTTTGTTCGGAACGGTTCGGAACGCTGAGTGTGTGCGTACGAACTAGACGCGCGTGAAGACTAGCGCCTAACTGCTCATCACTGATACTATCTCTGTCGGGCACGATGCCAGGTGAGACAGCGTGCTTTTTGGCCACGCCCACCAATGAGTTCGAGCCCGTGTGATGTGTCACCTTGGTAGTGTTCCTAGGAAAGCCGGTGGTTCCTTATAAGGCCAATCAAATATGCCAATAAAATTTAACGGTTGGCCTTGCTAGGGTGATGAGCCTGATTACCAGAGCATTTATTTCAAGTAGGCCAGTTACAGGCACTTTTGAACTGTCGAAACAAAGATGAAAATTAAATGTAGCTACAGTCCCAGTCACAAGACATAAAAACTGTGAAAGTACTGTAGTTGCCCATTCCCTAGCGTAGAACTCTATGGAGAAGAACGGGCAAGAAACTTTTTGGGACACTCTTTTAAAACAAAATTTTGTTACAAAATCTTGGTCACATCATTCATGTTGAGATGGTATATTATGTGAGAACAATGTAGCAAGATGTGCACGTTAAAAGTGTGCATAGTAAAAACAAAAAATACAATTCAAAAATTAACATTCAAATAAGCCATGGCAACCATGATGACCAGTAATAATAATAATAAATTCATTATAAAAGACCCCACAATAACGAACGACAAATGCCACAGCCAACCAGAGACCATACAACACATCACAGGGGCATGCACAACACTCACCCAAACAGATTATACTCACAGGCGTAATCAAGTAGCAAACATCATACATCAAAACCTAGCACTTAAATATAAGCTCATACAAGACACTAACACTCCTTATTATGAATATTTACCAGAAAGATTCCTGGAAAATACAACACATAAACTCTTTTACGACCTCGCCATACTAACTGACAGGTTATATTTATTCACTAGATTCACTATTCACTACAATATACCAGATATAATCCTTCAAGATAACGCAAATAAAGTTACATACCTCATAGATATTGCAGTCCCCAATATACACAATCTACAAAAAACAATAAGGGAAAAAATCCGTAAATATGCTGAACTGAAAGAAGAAGTGAAAAGAATCTGGAGGCAATAAAAAAGTATATGTTGTACCTATTGTTGTCTCCACTACGGGTGTCATACCCAATCACCTCCATCATAGCTTGAAACTACCCGACCTGAAAGACTCAATTTATATAACACTTCAAAAAGCCGCAATTTTAAACACCTGCAGAATAGTGAGAAAGTTCATGCAGATTGAGGATAAAGCTCCTCACAACACTCATATTTCATCACACACACACACACGCTACGTTGATTTGGTATAGGCCCTTTAACGTAGCTGAAACTAGCTTTTTAGCTAGTTTATTGTTTGTTTGTTTGTTTATTGTTTCTTAGCTTTTGCTAAGTATCTCGCTAAAGTTCACAATAGTTAAGGCGTACCCTTAACTATTGTGAACTTTAGCTAGATACTCGTATTAAGCATATTGTAAGGTTTTGTATCAATAAAGTATTATTTTGGGAAAACATATATTGTTCCTTCAAAAACTGAAACTGAAACCCTGACTCCTAAACTAGGAAAACCTGTGACTTAGGAATCAGTGTTCTACTGCCACTTGGACACTATATTATACGTTATGGAAATTGAGAGCTGGTAAGCTGATAGAAGAATATATATATATCGCTGGACATTACACACAGCGCCATCTGGTGCCACACTAAGCAACGAGGCTTGTGTCGTGGACACCAGATAGTTGATATACTACATAGATACTTTTTGTTTGTAAATACATACTTATTATACATATAAACATCCATGACTCGGAAACAAATGTCTATGCTCATCACACAAACATTTGCTTCTACCGGGATTCGAACCCGGGACCCTAAGAACGTAAGGCAGCCTCAGTGCCGCTGCGCCATTCGGGTCGCCAAAGAAGATAGAAGAGTATATTATTATGTAGTGTTATACAAAACTAATATAATAAAAGCTGAAAAAATTAAAAAAAAAACTGACTTTTAAAAGTTAAATTTGAAAAGTATAAAATGACTGTATGGTGGATTGTGTATGTGTGTCTGGAAATCGTATGAATTATTTGCATTGTGTGAGTGTGCGTATGTGAGTGTGTGTATGTGACTGTGTGTGTATATTAGTGTGTGTGTGAGAGTGTGAGTGTGCGTGTGACTGGGAGATCGGTGCATTTTTGTGTTATGTGAGTATGATATGAAGAGCCTAAGTATGTGAATATGGTGGTGTCGGGTGTGAGACGAAACAATCAATTGTTTGCTTGGTGTACAGACTGTGTTAGGTACGCGTTTTGTATGGAAAGATGTGAGTAGTTAATAGTTCCTCAGTTTGAGCGTAGTCTAAGAGGTACAACATGTCTTTCAGCTTAGTCTTTGCTTCGTGTTTGCTTAACCTTGCTATTTGGATGGTCTTACTAATATTTCTGAAGACAAGAGAGTTCAGCACATACTGCTGTCTTCTGGCGAAGGCAATTCTATGACTAGGAATTGGGCAAACTATTCTTTAACCACGTTTGTTTGATTCTGGGAGAGGAATTTGGCTGTGTTTCCAAAGAGTAGCTCTGAATACAAATGACTGTCTCACGGTTAAAAGTCTGAGCTCGGTATAAAGGTTATGAGTCGGATATCGAAAAGGCTTTTGCAACATAACCTTAAGTACCACCCTTTGCGCACGCTCCAGCTCAAGGAACTTTGTTTTGGCCGATCCACCCCAAGCTAGAAAACAATAGCCGATGATGGACTGGCAAACTGCAGTGTAAACCATTTTTAGGGTGTCTAAGTCACCAGAATGCCTGAATGTCTAGAATAGATGGATTGTTTTCCTGACTTTGCTGGCAGTAGACTCAATATGCTTGTTCCATTTCAACCCATCATCGATTATTACGCCCAAATATATAACATTTGAACTAACTAACGATGTCACTGAGGGGAGCGCTATACAAGAGCAAGTTGCAGTGTCCAGGCAGGTGTGAGCTCTAATTGAGTATATGCTTGGGGGTTTCGTGCTAGCATAAATAGAAAACGGGATGAAGTTAGTTTTTTGTAGGTTCAGGGTAAAGAGATTTTTGTGAAGCCATTCCATGACTATTTTCAGGGATTCTTCAGCAATAGTTTTCACCTGGACCCAGTCCTTCCCGTGTACTACAATGGCTGTATCATAATCATCATATCATAAGTAAATATATTAGCAGATGTTAAAGTAAGAGTGCACAAGTCATTGATGTAGATTAGGAAGAGGGTTGGGCCAAGAACGCTACCCTGCGGGACTTTGTATGACATTATCTCATTAGCACTAATATGTGATCCTATTTTCACACAGATTTTACGGTCTATCAAGTAACTCTTGAAGAGATCATGAACAATGCCTCGAATGCCGATGCTATGCAACTTGGATAGAAGGGTGGGAACAGAGACTGTGTCAAACGCTTTTGTTAAGTCGAGGAATAGACCCAAGCATTTATGTTGATTATCTAATTTCTCTGCTACAAGTTCTGTTAGGTTTAGCACTGCATCTTCAGTAGATTCTCCTTGTTTGGATCCGTACTGATTATTTGCTAGTATGTTGTGCTTTTGAAGGTATTTTACTAGTTGTTTGTTTATAATTTTCTCCATTATCTTCAAGATAACAGGTAGTACAGCAATGGGTCTATAGTTATTTACACAATCTCTGTTCCCACTCTCATGTATTGGGTGGATTACGACTTTTTTGCACGTGTTGTATCTGTGGACATTGAACAATTTACTATATGTGTTATATGTGGTACGAGGATATGTCGACAAAGTTTTATGAGTTTGACTGGAATACCATCCCAGCCCCCTGGCTGGTCACAGTCCTGTCTTAGGTTTGAGATAATGGAGTCCACTTCAGCATTACCCACTTCGAGAAGGACAAAGGAGCTAGAAGGACATGTGCTTTGGGAGAGAAGTGGTGGGGTAGGATGGGCTGCTGTATTTATCATGGATGCTAACTTTTGGCCAATATTCGCAAACTAGTTACAGACGAGGTTAGCTGCATCGCGTTTATCATAGGCTGTACTTAATAACTCATGAGGAGGGTTGCTTTGCTTTTTGGTTTATGTAATTTCTTTGATTTTATTCCACAGTCTTTTAGGGTCGTTTTTTGCTTTGTGTAGTTCATTTTGTTCGTGTATCTTTTTAAATTTTCTGAGTAGGCTATTACAATAATTTCTATATCGTTTGTAGGCCAGGCCAGTCACAACTGACACCGCCTGTTCACGAACATGACGCATGGATCAGCACAATTCAATTCAACCATTTTGAAGGGAAGTAAATGATCCGACACATGTGCCACCAATCACCATCAGCCAGACATTAGAGTGAGCATGACATACTCTCGACCGCCAGGGCACATTCAATCAAGAAAAGACGTAGATTTCCATCGAATGAAACTTTCTAGTACATAGTACTCACACAATATGGGCTATGCGATTATATAATACTAGAGATTGAATCTATACAATGCAAAGATAGTTGTACAATCTTTAGCAGCTCTAACAATTCTATTTAATGCTATCAATTTATCCATGTGGAGCAGGACCAGCATTGAGCCAAGCATATTTATCAGCGGTAGGTATAATCGCCCAACTTGTAATAAGCTTGTTTACATAGTGTGCGTTTGAAGCATGTTTTAAATTTCGTCTCATTCAGTTTAAGAATACTTTGTGGAATTTTATTATAGCATCTCAAACAGTACCCCATGAAAGATGAGTCGACTTTAGCGAGTCTGAACCCTGGCTGAACTAGTTGGTCCCTATTTCTAGTACTGTAATTATGTCTGTCACCTCTTTTACCAAAAAGATGCAGATTTTTTCTGACGTACTTACATTATGTTTTCGTAGATGTACTGACAATGTACCGTCATGATGCCAATATCCTTATACAGTTCCCTTAGAGAATCGCACCTACGAAGATTATATATGGCTCTGATGACTCTTTTTTGCAGAATAAATATAGACTCAATATCTGCAGCCCGTGTCCATAGCAAAATGCCATAAGACATTATACTATGAAAGTAACTAAAATAGACTAGTCTAGCGGTATCTACATCAGTAAATTGACGGATTGTTCTAATAGCATATGCTGCTAAACTTAGCCGCCCCGCAAGGGATGTTAAATGAAAACCCCATTGTAGCCTTGTATCTAGCTTAATCCCCAGGAAAACCGTTTTATCTACGAATTCAAGTTTCTCTTTATTCAATAATATTTCCCAATCACTACTTTTAACATTCAGTAAAGCATATCTTATGCATTTAGTTTTTTTTTTCATTCAATACTAAATTGTTAGCTGTGAACCTATTATGGACCTGACTTAAGGCATTATTCACGTCATCTAGATTTTGGGCCCGTCTATTTATCTTAAAAATTATGGAAGTGTCAGCAGCAAACAACACCATATTTTGAGGTTGGTTTTTCAATAAATAGGTTAATCATGTATATACACGAGAAAGAGGAAAGGACCCAATATTGAGCCTTGCGGAACCCCCATTTTTACTTTTAAACCCTGTGAATTAACACCATTTATTTGAACATGTTGTTGTCCATCACTCAATTTATATGATTTTACCAAATTAAGTGCAAGTTGACCTAGTCCGTAATCATCCTGAACTTCGACAGTTAATTATTTCGACACCGTCTCAATTTCGAATAACAATCGTTCGACTACTCATTGCTTTGACAGAACATATATATTCGACTACCATAAGTCCGACAGAACATACATCGACAACACACACCTACGAAACGCACTACTTCGACAGAACCCTTCTTCGATACGCACTTGTTCGGCGGATCTCTATTTCGAAGGAACATACCTTCGACATAATACTCTTTAATGTGAATTTCGCTTTTTGGTTTTAGGTACAGATTATAAGCTGACCTTAGAATTTATGTCATTCTTGGCATTTGTGTCAATGTTTCTACATAAATTTTATATCGGGGAGAGACAAGTGCATTGCTTGTAATGGGGTGGGCAACTGGTGGAACTAATGGCGCTAGCAGCGCATGAACCAAACATCGTCATCGGTTGAAAATCTGTCAATGTCATTTTATATTTCAAAATAGATTGACCTCATTGGTCAGATTTGGTCTAAGCAATGGACGCGCCATCTACAATCAGCTTTGACCAGCCTTCCCCATTGTTTTAACGGCTCAGCATTTACTCATAATATGTCTTCGTGCGAAATTGTTTTATCACGAAACATAAACAAAAACATATTTCAGCTTTGCCATAAACAGGCTGTAAACAACCTCACGAAGCCTTTTTTTTTTTTTTTTTTTTTTTCGGATGGGAAATCATCAAATGACTTCTCCCGCTCTGGGCGGAGCAGGAGGGAGTGTCAGACTTTTACTGACTAAAACCCATCCATGTTCCTTCATCGCCCTTTGTGTTCCGGGGTCACGGTATCTCTTTCGAACAGTCCCGCAACCCCGGCAGGCATCGGTCCTTGCGGACCCCTTCCTATTGCTGACTCTCTTTGAGGCGCGCGTGGAACACGAACGCGCCGTCGACACGGCCTGTCGTCATGAGACGGACGGACGGCGAGCTAGCCCATAGCCCACCGTCCACAGGCCCGCGCCTACGGTGGCCGGGGGCCACGTGGTGGCCCCCGACGCCCGGGGCGTCTCCCGCGGCGGCCGGGACGCTGTGAGGTTCACCTCACGAAGCCTTAACCAAGCATTCTGTACATCAAACTAAGTAACTTACGCAAAAATTATTGCTGGGAAACGACTTTTTTTTTTGGGGGTGAAAAATCATGTTTTGTGGTAGAACTCAATGTAACGCACTCAATACATTGTGCTGATGGATGAATTCAATAGTACGGGGGTCGCGGAGGTGTTTAAAAATCTTACATTAAAAACTTGTATTTAAAAGAAAAAACTTGTCAAAAAGTTGGAATCTTGACCCCCAATATCTCCGTAACTAGAAGGTTCTCAGGTATGTTGTAGAACAAAAAAATTATCGCAATGATGGGGAGAATAAGGGCCTTTCGGCTTCGTTAAGAGGTATTTTACACCCTTTATAACAGCGTCTGAAATCGCCGCAGTTTTTAATCAAATCCAAGAAAAAGTTTAACTCGTTGATGTAAAACAAATTAGCGACTGGTTTTCGAAATTTTATGTCACCAGAACATACAAAAAAATAGAACAAAAGATAAGAAGAACGATAAGAAGACAAAATAAAAGAAGTCCACCTAAAGTTACATATTCAACAGTACCACCTTCCTTTCCACCAGGAATGTGGTTAGTTGCAGATTCCATTGAATGTGGATTTCCTTCGACTCAAAATTCAATCGAAAGCTGTGGCATATGAGGTGGAATACTGTGCTCAATAGAAAAAAAATGAACATTGGCCGAAGTGAAAAAAGTTAAAAGCACACAGAACGAATAACAGAGAATTTTGGCTCAAAATGAGAAACCAAAAAGAAAAAAACAGTTACAGCAGAACGAAAGGCTGCAAAAACATTTGCTACTAAAAATGAGAGTCCGCGTAACACTGGTCAGTTTCCCTCACTCGTCATTTTATTTAATTCGACACTTCCGTTGATTCGTCACTTTCGCTGATTCTACAGTTGTGTGAATTCGACAGTTGCGTCAATTCGACAGTTTCCATAATTTGCCAGTTTCGTCGATTGGTCACTTTTATCTAATTCGTCAGTCGAAGTACAGTCGGTAGGAAAATGTCTGTTAATTTTAATATGTATCGAGATCTATTTATTTATTTTACTATTTAATGAAACACAAAGGAAAACACAGGAAAATAACATAATATTTGAGTACAGAGTACTGCTTATTTCTTAAAAAACTTTTGCCAGCTGACCTGCAAAAGGGAAAATAAAATAAAAATTAGACGATAGTGTGTGAGAAAAGTAAGAGAATAACTTGTTTATGTATGTGCCTTACCTAACTTAACCTACAACATTTAATATAAATATAAGTAAATATTAATATATACTTGTTAAAATATATAATGCTAAGATATATAAACAAATCAAAATAGACATGTACATAATAAATCAAAAATGAGAGGAAAGATGATGCTCTTTCACTCAAATCCCGAATGATGAAGGAAAGGTGGAAGTGAGTTTTCCAACCTTACAGCATGGAAAGAGGAATAAGAGTAATAAATAGCTGGATCTATGACGATGGGATTTAAGTTGGTCTATGTTACAACTAACTTTTTATAACAATGGATATGAAATATAATACAACCTCATTTTATGAATGTGTCAAACTGACTTATTGTATTTATTTATTTCAATAGATTTGTCAGAATTATTCTTTTAAAATATCCACATCAATTGTTTATTATATTTTTCTTCCGAGTGTACCAAGTGACGAGTCTCCGAAATTGGCAAATTATGGAAACTGTCGAGTTGACGCAACTGTCGAACTCACACAACTGTGCAAAAGCAGTAAAAGTGACGAATCATCGAAAGTGTCGAATTAAATAAAATGACGGGTGAGGGAAACTGACGCGTGACCAGTGTTACGCGGACTCAAAAATGACATGAATGCAATTTCGTTCCGCGGAATATCATACGTCACTCACATGTCTCAATAATAATCGTCATCATCTTCCTGCCCTCGTCCTATGTTACTTGGTGTCGCAACGTTTTTTTCTTCGATCCTCCTTTGTCAACCGTCATGCTATCATTTACTCCGTTATGTTTCATATCATTCTTCATACAATCCATCTGTCGTTTCTTTGGTCTTCTTCTCCCCCTCCATCTATCAACATAATATTCATCACTATTTTAGTCACATGCGATTCACATCACATGTTAGCAGCAATACAGGCTTTTTTTTTTCAAGTAAAAACATAATTGATTATTTTATGTTTTTATTCTGTACCTAAAACCATAAAGCGAAGTTTACACTAAGCAGTATTATGTCGAAGTCATGTTCCTTCGAAATAGAGATCCGCCGAACAAGTGCGTATCCAAGAAGGGTTCTATCGAAGAAGTGCGTTTCGAAGGTGTGTGTTGTCGAAGTACTTATGTTCTGTCGGACTAATGGTAGTCGAATAAATGTTTTGTCGAAGCAATGAGTAGTCGAACTATTGTTATTCGAAATTGAGACTGTCGAAATAATTAACTGTCGAAGTTCAGGATGACACTTCGTACAACGTCCCTTGGTGAAACCATACTGTTGATCGTGAAAATTTTGTTGGTGTTAAAATGATTGAGCATTTGATTAAGCATTACTTTTTCAAACACCTTGCTAAATAAAAACTGGTTTGAAAAGAGGTATCACTTTACTGTATTTCATTAGATCAGGGAAAACTCCTTGGTCTACAGACAAATTCGAAATTTAAACTAAGTATGGGGCTATAGTCTCAAGTCTGGATGTTCAAACTTTGATAGACATTCCCCATAGATCTTCGGTCAGTTTGATTTTTATTTGCCGAAAAGCTGCACATAGCTATACATTCGCCTTTAATAAACCAATTGAGACTTCAGCCTCCGTAGTTTTTTATGGTATATCGGTAATAGTACATTACGATATTAGTGCGTAAAGATGGTTATAACATGCGAGGCGGAATTTCAGCCCGAGCCGAAGGCGAGGGCGTAATTGAGCCGAGCATGTTATAACCAATACGCACGTATATCGTACGACGTTTTTTAACACATTTGCGAGGAAACAGAAAAAGATATTCACAATACAAGTACAAAGAAAAGAAAATTTGAGAAAAATGGCGCGAGGATTATTTTCTGCCGTGGCTGCGTGAAAATGTTGGCAAAGACGCTAGAGCATGCAGCCAAGTTTTTAAATTACCGAATAAACTGTTTTATTTTTATTTTAAATAAACTCAATCTGTGAATGCACACTGTTGCTTTCCCGCCATTTTAACAGCGCGCTAGCGCTGCCTACTGACTGGCCGCGCGGCGATTAGTTCGAAATTTGAATAGCAACAGCGCGCTGCACGCTGCTCACTAGCTGGAGTCGTGCGGCGGCGATCAGTTCCATATTTGAAATGGCAAATAATACTGTTATGGAATTTGTATGGACTATAACTTAACTATTTGCTTTGGTAACACACGCGTTTTTTATGACCCGCTTTACATATTTAAAACCGGTGGAATTACATCAGCTTTACGAGCAAGGGTGTTAAAAAGAAATTTACAAATTCTTGAGCTACTTCCAGATTCGAGCTTTTAGGACCACATGCTGAATCTAATGTGTAGCTAGTGTTACGTATTTTCTTCCTGTTAGTCTCGTTATTTATGACTTTCCAAACTGTCTAAACTGTCTTTATTTTGTTTTCTGCTGTTTTGATCTTGTTGCTAATGTGCATGTATTTCTAAAAATGTTTGAATACTTAGCAACATACTTGTTAAAAGTTTCAGTGTTTATATAAGGCTTAAGGCCAAGCTTGTAGATGGAACATCTACAAATCATGAACATATGAACACTTAGTTTTTAGTTATAAATACGTATCGTGAAAGTTTTAAATAATTTCTTTTAATATATTCTTAGTTATACGATGGTGTTCAAGTAATGTTCTTTGAGTTTTTTAAAGATGTTAAAAATCTATTAAGCATTTAATGTTTCGCTTAAATGAAAGAGCATATTATGTAGTTTTAGGAAAAGCCAATATATTAATTGTTATTACAATTCAATATAAGGACAACAATATACAACTCTATTTTTAAGTTGAACACCTGATTTATAATATTGGCCTTGTTTGGAGCCCTGTTTCTTGCAAAGCCAATTGGAAGAGCGTTATAAAACTTATAAGTTTATTAGGTACTTAGTGATTAAAGCTAGATTAAAAAAAAGTGATATAAATGGTACACAATAAAACAAAGTATTACTTAATCATTTTTTTCCTTAATTTGTCCAGTAAATAAACGAATAAATAGTGTTTATTCGTTAGCGTGACCTTCCATGGTCCACCCACCTTATTAAGGAAACATAGCTATACCTAAATAAGTACATACATATGTCTTTAAGAACGTAATAACACCATTTGGAATCAAGTAGGTCTACTTTTAGTAGAGGGACCAGACCACGTGGTATACGATTGCCAACCTTGCGAAATGCTGTTCGTTCATTAGAGAGTTACAAAGTTGCTAGGTAACTATTAATTCTGATTTGTCCAATGTCTGAATAGCCGCATTTTTGAGGTCTCATAAACCTTTGCATACTTATAAGTACAAAACTATTGAGCTGTAAGTTGCAAATTGCATTCTGGTACAGAGTAGGGGGTGAGTCGGTAGGGAAGACTATTGATCCTCGCCAGTCGCGCCGCGCTGTGACCGAACGTGACCCCACGAACGCCCTTGTATACCTGGCCCGAGGCCCTCCAAGCTGATCGCGAGATACTAGTAAATACTACTGCTGATGCTACTAAATACCTATATACTTATTCATACTCAATAATTACCTACCTACAAGTATAGGTACTTACTTATTGCACCTGTGTGGCACACCTAAGTGATTGTGATGTCCTATCTCTGTTATATCATTAAGTTGATCATCACATCACTTACGTACCTACCTACTTTGTTTAGGTACATAGTGCAACAGTAAATAAAGTGGCTTCCGCGTTTAGACAGTAGAAGTCTGAAAACGTCTCTCCATTGCCCACATATTAATAGACTTACCATACAAGCCACAGGTAGGTACACATTATTTCTAAGCAAATATGTATAGTATGTAAATATGTATCTAAGTATGTTGGGTTTTCTTGTAAGATGTTCATATTCGTAGCTAGTAGGCACTTACGGGTACCTACGTCACGTTTTCACGCCTGTAGTTTACGCAGTTCATGCATGTAGGTACGTAAGTACTTAAGTTTTGTGTGAACGGCTTTATTTAGGTACAAATAACACTAATTTCTTACAAAGCTATCGCTAAACATTCTGGTTTCGAGAATTCCCCGGGAAACAGCCGGATGTACTTTTTGTGTAAGTATTATTAGTATTTAAACTTATTTGACATACTTGCATAACTAGGTACATAAATATGCTAAAAAATCTATGAACACAGCCTCATTTTTTCAGATCGGCAAATGTTCTGTTCTTACCATTTTTATCCACTCGACATGGTAGGTACCTACCTAGTTACTTAGTATGTCTAGCTAAACAGCTGTTAACTTAAGAAACAAAAAGACAGAGATATAGCTATTTTCATTAATGTAAGTCCGACAATTCTTTTTATAAAATGAGGAATAAATAATTACCTAAGGTTAATACTTAAGTAGGTAGGTACTTTACTTACAGTGCGAAGTCGGGATTTTCTAATGTTCTTATTAAAGCCACTAATAGTATTGTAGATACCTACTTTTTCCTACTCTTCTCTTCGTAATAATTTATTGTGAAGATTGTGAATGAATTTAAATATAAGAAAGAACTAAGTTGATTGCTAGAGAAACAGATGGTTTTGATTATGTAGTTATATTTTATCAAATATATGTTAGTAGGTACCATCATGATCGGCGCCGCGCCGTCGTCAGCGGCAAAGCAAAACGGGAGTCATATTCAGAAGCTTGTGGAAGGCAGTCGTTGTTTTAAAACATCGGCTGATCTTCATCCAGTCAGTCTACTCACGAGAGTTTGAACAATAAAAATCTAATAAATTTACCGGAAAACAAACAAATATAAAAACCGGCTATATTTCTACTCTGGCAATATTAATAAACTTATAAACGTCAAATCGACCACTTTGCGAACAGACAGAGAAGCCAAAACTCGACAATTTTTTTGAGAGTAGGTAGTCCTTGCCTGAATAATAAAAATAGAATTTTGTAACAAGTGAGTCATCATTATACTGATAAATTTGTTAGTTTGAATATAAAACAATGGAGCACGATATTAACAAGCCGTATAAAATCTGTGATGTAAATCGAGACAAAAAGAAGGGTATAGTCGCATCGTCACTTGAGGATCTCATAACAAAAGTGCCAGAAAAGTTGGGGATGCCCTCGGAGAATTTAACAGTGGTGCTGGAGTCCGATGGCACTGAAGTAGATGATGAAGAATATTTTTCTACTTTGGACCCTGACACTTCTCTAATGATTTTACATGGTCTTGAAAAATGGGCTCCAAATATGCCAAAATGCCAAGTATCACTCGATCAAACTGATGACATCGCACTTGGAGACAAAGGACAGGTAGCAAACTTGGTGGGCCGTCTACAACACAACTTGTGTCACATCTCACTGCTCGGAGGGCAAGACTTGGAGCTGTTATCAGACATGGATCCTGACAGTCTAGCAGACATAGTGACTGATAGAGACAATAGAATAATTTTGGAGCACATCAAAGAAGCATCTGGAAGGTAATCATTCAACAATTGTATTCTCATCAAGTTTTTGTTCTGCCTCTACATTATTCCTTAATTTATTTCTTAGCAAATTAATTACATTTTGAAATATTCCTTACAAAAAACAATATAAAAAACATTTAAAAATATAAAAAATTGTAGCCCTCCGGTATCAGGAACAGGGTCCAAGCTACTGGCGGTCAGGGCTCCAGAGAGAGGAACCTCCTAACAATCCGAGCCATGTCCAGGAGTACCGCTTTTTTAATCAAGCCCAAGGGCTCCGGCTGCCTAACAAGAGCCTCCTCAGGTATTGATAGAGGTTCTTGGCAATTAGGCCATGGGCTGATACGACTATCAAGACAATGATTGCTGAGTCCACTTCCCACATGTCGACAACCTTGTGAGACAAGTCAAGATACTTGATTTGTTTATCTTTCTCGTCTGCCTCTAAATTATTGTTATTATGTCAATTTCTTAGCCAGTTCCCTATCAATTTATTTTAAAATGGTTTATTATACTGGAAGCAAATTTTATTTGATTTTTAACTTTATACAAATAGAAGTATATTTTACAGTTCTTAGAACAGTGCTCCACTAGTTTTTAAATTATTTCTTGTCCTTTTATTCATAATCATTATATCTTTATGTCTAAGAGTATGATTAAAAGATAAAACTATGTTCCAAATATTGATAACATTGTACAATAAAAATAAATATGATACCATAGCATAGTAGCAATATAAAATGATCTCACTTGATTTCATATTTTGTGTTATTACAGGATATTGCTTGAGAAACGTCAAGCTCAAGATGCTATGGAATTGTTGAAGCTGTACCATCAGAGTGTGGCCAATGGGAATGATGATATGTCACCTTCAAAGCAAGAAAGAGTATAAAACAGTGTGTGAATTGCTATGGTAACCCACCATTATTTCATTTGTCATGACTTGATTCAGATGAAAATAAATAAACCTTGTGTGCATGTAGAGGTCAAGCTTTTTTCACTTGGTTTAAAATAGACATTAAAAATATATTTATTTGTTTACTGCCACTAAAAAAAATAGCAATTATTGGATTGTTCTGTTTAAAATTTTAACTAAAAACATAAAATATTTTATTTATGAAATAATTCATACTGAATCAAGTTATGATTAACATAATGTAACCCTCAATTTATTTTTAAGGGATGGTTCACCTCAAAAGTTTACAAAAATATGAATTATGCATATTTACATCTTGCAAAAATGAATCTCTTTTTTAAATTTAGTAAAAGTATATGTAACACACTTAGCATAATGATGATCAGTCATGATTACCAAATATTGAGGCCTTTTTATAAACATTATTTTCTAAGTTATTAAAATTTTATTTGTAAGGAGTAAATGTATAATGTACTAGTTTAGCCAAAAGTAAGGAAAGTGTAGCATGATCAAATATTTCTTGTATTTATTTTAATTAGAATCTTGTAACAGAAAAATTGCAATGTCCTTCATTGTTATATTAATGAGTAATATATAAGTTGGTACATGGTAAAATATGGTAGACATTAGTGATAATACAACGCTAATCTTATGAATATGAGCTGAAATTGAAAGATATGGTAACAGTCTTAAGATGCATTGTAAGTAACTGTATTTGTATGTTTATGTATATAATTAGTCTAAAACATAATGTAGTAAGTTACATAACTGTCAACTATTAGAATTATCATCTATTTATACATTTGTCATATAGTTTTATTATTTTGACTGATGAAAGTAAGGCATTCTCTATGTATGTATTGCTATAGCAAACAATATCAGTCTAGTACGAACTTTTTAGATAAACAAAACCTTTTTACATATTTTAATAACAAATCTGACAATAGGTATGCTAGTGCTAAGCATTTATGGTCTTCTATTCATTATTTTTACATTATTTTCTATAATTTGTAAACTTTTGAGAGACGAATTGCCACAAGGTTGATAATCAACATCAATTTAAAAGACTGATAGTTGGTAAATTTATGTTTTTTATATAGTTTTACCCCTAGTATAAGGTTTATTCATTTAATTCCAAATTTGCTCAAACATTTTACAAGATACTTAATAAGTTTCCCTCAGTTTAATTCCACTGCCATACATTATAATGAAATACTGGCTATTTATTTCACAATATGTAGCAGGGTATAACTGTTGGTACTGGTGAAGTGATAAGGACATTGACATTAGTTACTCAATATGGAATTGTAACTATTTTGTTAGATTATATCAAGTGGAAGATTTTCAGGATGCTTCTTGCATGTTGTAAATGTTTGTATGAACTGTATGAATTTGGGAGAGGGACTTCAGTACCCTGTTGAAACTGTGAGTGATGGTGTATGATAGAATTTTATTCTTATAATTTCTAATTATTCAGTCTTAGTCCTATAGTCTTGTTAATTTTTGTTTTAATGAAAATGTATTTCTTTACAGAAATAAAAAATGAGTGTTTATGTTAGTATACTGGATTGCTGTGCTAGATGTTATACGTAATATTATACATAACATAATTAATATAGTGCACCCAATAAACTCATAGCTGGCAAGAAGTAGGTCCCTACCTTAAAATAATGCACATAGTATGTTATGAAAAAGAAGCATAAAAAATTAACAGGCATTATCAGGCAGTTGAATAATACAAATACCTGATGTCTTGCTACAAATTAGCTAAAGATTGGTGAAAAATAATTGTTTTATAGCTATCTCATACCTATTAACTTTATCTCTGAACCTGAGAAACATATTTTGCCTAAAATCATAAACTGCATAAACTTAAACAAACTACATGGTAATTCTGTTTAATGTAAGTAATGATTGTGCAAAATACAATGTATTTGTAATTCTACAAAATGTTACATTTATAGTCATAGTAAGTAATGCATTCAAATATTAACACCAAAAGGAAAACTTTCATCTTAATTTGATATACAGACTTTATGTAATTTATAGTTATTAATAAAATATGCAAGTAGTGTTATTCTGTCTAAATGTAAGTGATGTACTGATGTCTCACTATTTGTAAGTCATGTATATGTTTAATATTATTAGCATAGCTTCGGTTTGTAAAGTGGCCTCCCTTAAGTCTGTAAAGAGTTTTGGTAGCAGCTTGAAAACAAGGTAAATGATAATTTTACGGCAGTGTCAAGATTGATTTAATATTTTTGTGGAATTGGTAGATGTCAACAAACCTAATAGAGGAATTGGAATTCAGTTTTACTGTGCACAAATAAAACATAATGGAAATAATATGTTGTATTTATTTACCTTTGACAGCTCCCATTAAACAGTAACTAAATTACATACAAATGATAGAAGTATTAGTTATCAAGGTTAGTTACATATTACCATAAAATTAAATAATAGTTCAATATTATTCTTCACCATGGAGACAGTAAATTAATATTTTGAAGTTATACATGAATACTTTAAGTTACACTCAGTAAATTGAATTGTAAAGACAAATAATTACTTTGTGAAGCATTTCTTGTTGTTCATAGTTAGTTTAAGTTACACATGTTAAAATTGTTCTAAAGAACAGTGCAGGAACTTTTCTCACGGAAAGGATTAACTTTTTGACTGGAAAAGCCAACAAGAAGGCAATCTTCCTGTTCGTGTTCATTTATGTATTTGACAATGTCGGATACCACCGTAGAAACGGGTATGCGCTTTATTGCTGCTTCTCGTCTCAATTGTTCTGTTACAGCCCGCTGCTGCTGCAATGTTGAAACCATCATGTCCATAACGGCGGTGTCTGATAGGCCTATGTTGAACGCAAAAGTAAAACTTGGAAATGCAAAACAGGGCGTAGCCTCCGCGGAAGGTTTGGTCTGGAAACAGAATATTTAGATTAAAACGTAACCACAAATTTGAAATTTCCAGTGTCAAAACACTAGCACATATTTAGTTACCTACAGCGGATAGAAAGTGAGGTAGATGTTCGAGTAATGATGATTTTTTTAGAAAAAATTGCGATATGCAAGACAATACGTTCCGAAACGTTCAGTCAACAGTAACGTCAGTGTCAATCAAATCCTAAAAAGTTAAATCATTCTAACGTTGCTCTGGATAAGAGGCTTTATATCGTAAAAAAACGAACATTTAGTGATTTATAAATTTTCCTACGATGGTTCATTGCAGCGGTTACAAAGTTCGAAAAAAAATTGCCAAATTTCGGTCAGTCGGTCGTCTTAGGTCGTTACCCCTAAAACTTTTCAACTATTATCGTTTCGTTTTTTTTTACTTCATCGAAGTCACATCTGCCACTGTTTCAGATAAAAAAAAACGAATTGAAAATAGTTGAATGATTTTTTTCGTTACTCCAACTTTTCATATAATCGAAAAACTTTTTACCGAAGTTATACTTAGCCGATATAACATTTCTTCGGTATGTTTCCGAATATTTAACCAAGCATGCAGCAAGCATTGTTTCTGTCACGGCTCCCGGTGCTGCGGGGTTCGGGTGGCCCCAGCCCCCACGCGAGCTCACCCCTCAGCACCTACGCGGGCTTAAATTACACTCTAGGGGTAGGGCAGACCAGACTGCATGAAGTCGGTTTCGCAGCAATGAAATATCGCGCATGAATTCGTCGCTAGAGGCGTTCGTGTAGAGTAAGGTCTTCCGAAATGTCCGATGTCATACAGTGTCCGCACGTTGCTTGCTTTTTTTAACACGTATTTAAACTAATACTCACGATTGTCTTCTAGACTGAGCCATTCCTGATTAATTATGACTTGAAAATTTTAAGTAGCGTTAGCACTTGGAGGTAGAATGATTTTTAAATCTTATATGCTTGCTAATTTTAGGGAGAATATTGTAAATATGTTTCTGAAGTTTACACTATGTTGTTTAAACGTAAATAAAATAAACTTTATAGCACGTTATTGGTACTCTAAAGTATAAAATTGAATTATTGACAAGACCTTACTCGACAGTGGCGCCATCTGGTGAGCCCAAAAACGATAGCCCTAATTCGTTTCCGACTCGAAATTTTGTAGCACAACAAAATATACATATTTTGACTATTGCATTTTAGATTCTTTGAAGAATTTCGGCTGCATCCGTAAATAGTAAAACCCATAATTAAATCTGTTTTTACTCGAACCCTTCTGAAGCCTCCCCCCTTAGCCCAAAAGCTAGCGACCCCCTCTTGTATCTGGATTTCCGTAAAGTAACGCCTGATTCCATTTATAATCAAACGTTTATCAATATTTTTTAATGAATTGTAAGATAGGTAAAATCAAACAAAATCCCAAATTAAAAACTCTCCCACAAATGTGGGAAACTAAAACTGAGTTTTTAGTGGTAGCACTGAAACTTATTGTCAAAATTCAGAATTTTATTTTATTATTTGCGTTTATCGTTGAACCATTAAATAAACACAGAAACAATAAAATTACGTGTGGAAAGTAATTCCGGTTAATTTATTATGTGTTTCCGATTTTGAATCGCACTCTTTCACTACGCATTTCCCCATTTTTGTCGCGTGTCACTTCCACAGAACATAACACAAACACACACAACATAATACACTTAAGTCACTAACGGTCACTTCGGTAGTCGTCAAACCGAACGCTGAACTAACGTTAGCTACGCATATGCCTGTGGGCATATGTCCCGTGGCAACGTCTTGGCGCGGTAATTGCTAATCTAGTGTAACTAAGGATGAAAAGTTTTTCAGTAGTAAAAAAGGGGTGAAGCGGGGTGGGGGGAGATGGGGAGTTTTGAAAAAAAAGTTCCAAGTCTCTTAACTTCCGAGACCGGGCTAAAGGAGGGGAAAGGGGGCAACTTTGAAAACTGGTTTTTATTTTTCCAAACCTCATTTATACGAATCCGTAAAAAAAAACAAAATATGGGTCTCTTAGTTTCCGAGATACGATAGGGAGGGGGAGAAAGGGGGAGGTTTGTCAGTTTTCCCCTACTCGTGAGAGTTACTTGTTTACCAATCTGTCAAAAATGTACCTCCCTCCCCATCCACTATCTGGAAGAACAATTATGCCAAAGAGTGAGTCAGTCAGTGACTGGTAATCAATCTTTTTATATTAAATTAATTATATTTATATTATTATTATCTCCTTTGTTCATCATAACATCTTATTATTTTTACATTTTTAAATATTTCTTAAAAAAACACATAAAACACTTAAAAATATAAAAAAATAATAGTCCGCCGGTGTCGGGAGCAGGGTCCAAGCCACCGGCGGTTAGGGCTGCAGAGACAGGAACCTCCTCACAATGCGAGCCGTATCGAGGAGTACTGCCTTCTGAATCAGGCCCTTGATCCAACAGCCTAAAGAGAGCTGGTGAAGGTGGCATGCCCGACACACGTCAACCGTCCCGTCCTTCATAATATATTTCCGGTAGTTGTTCGTCAACATAACTTCGTCCATAATCGCACAGACAAAACCTTCAGTTTCCCCAAAGAGGTCGCCGAAACGTAACCAGGACACGGACGCTAGAAAATCTACATCGGGCCCATGAAGAGCCCGGTAGAAGCGCCCGTGAAGCTCCTTGCCTTGCCATACTTCCTTGCGGTCATCTGTGGTAAGTACCTAAGGTTTGTGCCAGTTCTCTTTAGCCATGGACAGCGGGGTGAGTCCCTTGTCCACTGCGACCACATCCTGATGCATACCCACCTCGGCTTTTAAAAAATATTCTCTGAGACTGCACACCTCGCGGTTGTGGAGGGTCTTCGCGTTTAAAAAGCCTCGACCTCCGCACTTCCGCGGGATGTACAGTCTGTATACCGTATATTATATATATTTTTTTTATGCCCTGAATGCAGATCTCCCCAATAAACTTGACTGACTTCTAAATAACTGCATTCGATTCGTTTTTAAAATCTCCGTAAGTATGACCATGTGTCCGCACATCGGTCACGCTTAAAATGGTTACCCATTAGACAGCGCAGAGCGTTAGGGGCGTTGACAACTTTGTTATCCCTTCTAGATAAACCCACTTCTCGTTCTTATCTGACTTCTCACTTCCAATATTTATGCTCTGCGCACAGCAAGAATCTTCGTTCTTCCATAATTGTCTTCTACGATGTCCTAATCACCGCTCTGGTTTTCTTAAATCTTCTTTTCCTGTCCAGGCGGTTTTCCTTTGGAATGCACTTCCCCTGAATATCAGGATGGCAACCAGTCGACTCATATATAAAGTAAAAGCTCGCGGACACCTACACACATCAACACGGTCTAGGGATATTTTTAAAAAAGCGAATTACTATCAATGTGTTAATTATTTATATGACATGTATATATTTAAAAGATACGTTATTTAATATTCTACCATTTTTTAATAATGGTTAAGGTATAGATTAAAATTTCAGGATTTTATGGAAAAAAAATGAAGCATAGACGGAAACCGTATATGAATGAACTTTTAATTTGTGAGTAAAAACTGAAAAAAATAGAAAAATCATTTAATTTGTGTTTATAAACTTGAAGTTAGTAGTCTGAGAAAGCGCCCATGATGTTCATAACACATCGGCAACGATTCGGCATGCTCAGAACAAGGTTGTCAATGTCTTGCTGCGGAATATTGTCCCATGTCCTTCTGAGGTGCGCAAAAAGTTGATCTTCTGTAGCCAGATTTTCAGGAACTTCCTTCAGAGCTCTTCTTTGCAGCATATCCCACGCATGCTCAATGGGATTTAGATCTGGCGATTGAGCAGGCCAGTCTAAGGCCCTAACATTATGTGTATGTAACCAAGCTGCTACCGTTCTCGCCGTGTGTGCCCGGGCATTGCCGTGCATGAGCAGGAAATCTTGCCCCATTTGTGTTCTGTGGGGCAAGATTACGGGCCCCAGCACCTGTTGGACGTATCGTTCTGCCGTCATATTGCCCCGCACCCAAACGAGATCCGTCCGTCCTCCAAGACGAATTCCTGCCCAAACCATAATTGTTCCTCCTTGGTATGGGTGAACTTCCTCAGGGTTCTGGAGACGGCTCCATCGTCCAGGAACTCGCCAAACACGCGTCCTTCGTGAATCTGGATGGAAGCCGAACCTGGATTCATCCGTGAACAGCACATTGGACCATTGGTCACGGCCCCAGTCCACGTGGTTCCGAACCCATTCTAATCGTCGTCCACGATTGCCTCTCCGTAAAGGTGGGACCCGGAGTGGTCTACGAGAGCGTAGATTGCTTTCATGCAGTCGCCTTCTTACAGTTTGGTCACTCACAAGCACTTGGTGTTCCACTCGCAGCCTTTGGACCAATTGAGTCGCCGTTGCATTTGGTTGTGCTCGCGCAGTAATTTGCAAAAATCGGTCTTGTCTGGGGGTAGTGATGCGACTTGGCCCCCGGTGCCTCTCCGCTACCTGTGGCACGATAGCGTGTCCACAATCTTGAAATTACATTTTGATGGGTCCTTAGGGCCTCAGCAACATTACGCTGAACAGATCCAGCTTCCAGCATTCCCACAGCTCGTAACATCTCCGCCCTCGTCAAATGTCGGCGTTGCATGGCTACAATACCTCAATTTTAACTTTATCTTTCGTTTAAAAATGAAAAAAAACTGTAACTAAACGAAATTCGTATTGTTTTCTAAATTTCGCACAAATGAAAATTCCCTCTCATAGACATCAAGACATTTTTATGCCACCAAAACAAAAGAAATTTCAAAAATTTGAATTTGGAATTAGTCTGAGATAAATTACAAACAAATCGGTGTATAAAAGATTCCAATGTGGCCAGTACTTTTCGATGTATTTAATTGAGTATGAAATATCCCTAGACCGTGTTGATGTGTGTACTTACGAAGTTGGCAGACTTGTCCCATAATTAATTAGTTGTTTTTCATCATCGTTGTATTTAATCTCTCTTGACTTTGTATATTTTGTTTGTATGTATGTATATATGTATTTATTGTTTTATTTTGTTATATCTAAAATTGCTTTTTTTTTCTTGGAAATTTTCTGTAGGTACTTGCACCCGGCAGTATATACTAAGTCTATGCTTGCACCTACTGTTTTGTCTCTGCATCACCCTAATGTAGACTGGTACAAAATGCCCAAGGCATTGAGTCCGCCTTTGTACATTATGTGCATAAATTTTTAATAAATAAATAAGTAACTAGATGTATTTAAATATTTTGTCGACATCGGCTCTACTTGCCATTTATAACAATAGACTAGAAGTGTTGCTAGTTTGTAAAATAAATTGTACGATACACCAACAGACAGGTCATCAATTACCCGTTTTAATACTTTACTCTATGTCATCAATACTTTTGTTCGAAATTCTGGGTCGTCCAAAATAGCCCCCAAAAACCCAAATAGCCCCGTTTTACTTTTACGGTACCATGTTTTACGAATATGATATGGTGCACCTAAAATATTCAGTCATGATTGTAAAATGCAAATCGCAGTAACGTTTAGGATTGAAAAGGAACGGTTCATCTTATGTCACCCGCATCATGGTGCAGCGAAAACAGATTTTTACAAGACCTAATAATTGACCATCAAGCATTCAGCTATTTGTTACTACTACGTCTAAAGAAAACAGCGCGAACAAAATCTGTGCTACAAGCGCGGCAGTGCGGGGCGCGGTTAACCCCGTATATTAAAGGCTTGGGCACACCAAAAGCAGTTGCAGTGCGGTAGCAGTGCGTCTACGTTAGAAAATAATGTAGTTATATGAGGGATGACACACTGAACAAACGCGGGCCCGCTGATCCTACCGGCTCCGCCACTGCGCCGCGCACGCACTGCTCTTCTACAAAACTTTTCGACGGGAGCAGCGCAGGCGCGGGGCGGTGGCAGCACAGGCGCGGGGTGGCCGCAGTGAGTACACGTTGTATTACTACGTCCGCCATATTGATTAGTCACACCAAAACAGATGAGCGGGACAGACGCAGCGCAGGTCGTAAACGGTTGTGATTTTTTACAACTTTATCATGGAAACGAATGAAAAATTGATTGAGTTGGTGAGAACCTATCTTCAAAAGATTCTAATTCCCGACATAGACGATGGTACTCCCCATATTCTTCTCTACTCTTATTTACATCGTGAACCCATATTCGTTTTTTTTTACTTAAAGCTAGAAGCAACAATAGCTCCTTTTCGTCAGAGTCAGATCCGTTCAACATCTTGAAGTGTACTGAGTGTGGCTATCGATACGACACACATAATGCAGTTATAAAGCAGGGGGCGCCTTCAAACTGCTCTCTGACTGCTCATGTTTCTGGTGTGACATGAATTGCGGCGCAACTGACCTGCCCTGCTAAGGTGCTGCGCCTGTCCTGCTTTTGGTGTGCCCAAGCCTTTAGATGCTATGGTGAGCAAGCGACTGAGTGAACTGCGGCCGGCCGACCGCAGTTGAACGGAGCACAGATTTTGTTCGCACTGTCTTCTCTATACGTAGTAGTAATAGCTCAATGCCATCAAGCTATTGATCGAAGCCATCAAGACAAATAATTAAACAAAAACTGGGATACATCTGTTGGTCAGAATGGAATAAGTTACCACTGGGTAACCTCTGTTGTTTAGCTAGAACACCGCTAGAGAGCAATAAAACATAATTTGAAAGCAGTTATTGTTTTAATTTGACGCATTTTAAACATATTCAATGTTTTTATTTACATGCATGGGTACTTTTGACTAAATAAATAGGAGCATTCTGCTCATTAGTGTTATAATAACCAATTTTTGTAACAAACGAAGCAATAATGTGACAAAATAAGCATAACATTCAAAACATACTGGGTCTAAAATGGCCCCTTTAGCAGAATCATAATATAAATAAAGTTAAAAATTTAAAATTCTTAATTAAAATGGACTACCATAGAGTCCATTTTAAGAATTTAACATTTTAATGTGATTTATATCATGATTCTGATAAAGCGGCTATTTAAGCCCACGGATATGGGTATTAGACTGGTTATAGAGAATGATCTTAGGTTTTATCAATAAAAACTCTTCAAACATTTTGATGCTCAGTGGCGATTTTGATCCAGTGAAATACCCAATTCATCTAATACAATAAATTGTTCTCTGAAATTAAATGTTTAGGCACTGGACTCAATAATTTACTCCTTTGAGAACAGTTAGCAAACAATAAAATTCAGGATGAATATAAATGGCTATCAAGAAATGCTTGAAAGGCTTGCAACCATTTTCTCAATCAAAATCTGCTTGAGAAAACAATCTGACAGACCTTTTCAGTAGAAAGCTACGAAGTATGTCAGTATATTCATACAAATTAGTGAGTGCATAATCCTGTAGGTGTAAATGTTATTTCTTTGTAATTAACTAGATGCCTTGGCAGCCTGGCGCCTCTTCACATCCCAATTGTAAACTCTGGCCATATTTACTTCAGTAGTTGTCCATTGATCTCTGTAATTAAAAAAAAAAAAAGAAGTTCAGAAATAATTTTAAAGAACCTGAAATGAAAATGGAGACCCCATATTGTATGAAAAAAAAATTTCATCAAAATCGGTTGGTAGCCCTAAAAATTCAAATTTTCTCATGCTTTTTTCAATTTGCCAGTCGAGTGTATGTGTATGCTGTATGTTGGCTGTATTAAATATGATTTGCGACCATAACACTATGGCTTTACTAAGTTATAATCATTAAAATTCGAAGACATGTGACATCTACCAATCCGCACTGGGCCTGTGTGGTGGATTATAGCTCATTCCCTCTCATTGAGAGGAGGCCTGTGTCCCAACAGTGGGAACATTATAGGCTGATGATGAAGATGATGAATCATTAAAATCATAAATACAACCCTCTAAGCTCATTAAATCCCATTTGAATTACTGTTTCATAAAAAAAGTAACTCCTGTCACAGTTGCAAATCATATTTTATACAACCAACATACAGTTGTACTGTTGAATTAATTACCTTAAGAAATCTAAATCATGCTCAACACATGCCAGATTCTTTGTTGCAGTTGCCATATTTGATGAAAGGAGATTTTCAGCATCATCTAATGTATATTCTAACATAACATTTGCCCCAAGCCATAAATATACTTTTTCAGTTGGTTGTATATTTGCCTGTAAATTAAACAAATGTTGTAAATTACACTTAACCTATACAAACATTACTGAACAGTAAGTATCCAGTGCTTTTCACCACAGGTATCAAAAACTAATAAATTTGCTTCTTACATTTCCAACATTACAACTGACACTTGCATAGCATTTTATGCAGTGTTACGACATATTTTGATGATTGCATTTTGGAGGCATTGAATTAAAAAAAATAAAAATATTGTGGGTTACCTTAACAAATACTTGATCACTTAGCAGAAACTTTGTTTCCATTTGTTCCTTCTGAGTTTTCAGCTTTTCAATCATTTCTAAGGACCGTCCTAGATCAGGTATCTGTTGCCTCAGTCGCCTGCGTTTTGTTGCTAGTGACAATTCCATGTGTTTATATTTGGCATGTTGTTCATCTAGGCTCCTCAAGACTTTGTCCACTCCACCTGTGTTCTCAGGCTTGCTCATAAATTCATCTACATTATCCTGTAGTTGAAAGTTCATGTTAGTGACTTTTTTCTGAACCATGGTCATCAAATAATCAAAACTTAGGAATGGCTTAAATAATTTATATATATGAATGACAGATACCTGACATACACTTGGACCAGATGAAGCAACAGTTAATATTTCTATGACTCATTACATAGTTGCTCAGCATAACTTTATCCACGGAAATATGAGGATCGGTACCTTTGGTAGATAACCTATGTATTCATTTTATAATGATTGGTCGGTAATCTTCTGTACTAGCCCCGGTACTAATATGTTTGTTTATGTATTATAAAAGATAATTATTAGCTTAACTTACGACAAATACGGCCTCAGGTATTCCTGAATAAGATTTCGGATTGGAAGTGTCCAATTTATCACCTTCCATTTTTTTACTTGTGTTCAGTGAATTTCAATCAGGTGCTAAAAAAGTGAATAAAAGCATTATTTTTAGAAAAATGTTTGAGTTACCCATGGCTTAATATAATGTTAGAACGTACAATTAAACTTAAAATCCCTAAATAATTCACATACGGCACCGCAGCACAACAAAGATGAACGAATGGAAAACCAAAGACAAAAAAGACTTTAGGTATTTATAGACAGAGTGTATAGGACAGTCACACAGACATAGACAAAGATTGATTGCATATAGGCACAGATTGCATAGAACTTTATTCGAATGCGGCTAAGCTGCGTTTACCTAAAAAACACGTACTGTACAGTGGTCACGTCATAAAACAACACTATTACTGGGTACGTCTAAGTAAGCCGGCGAAATTTTCTCCGGATAAAAATTAAACTAGCGAGGGTTCGCTGAACGGAGTTATAGGTCTACTATGGTCTAAATCAATGATCTATCAAATACAATTGACAGCCCAGCTTGTCAAAAAAGTAACAACTATCAATTCAACTCAACAGTCCATGATCCACAAATAAAATTCACGGGAGACGATGAATTAAAGTACTCGGTAGAAGTATTCGTTTCTGGGGCGCGAATCGAGCAAATTAAACAACAAACAGCTCAATGTCAATGTCAAACTGACAGCAGACTAAAATTTAGCGAGGTAAAAAGGTCGCTAAAATTTATCCTAGTCAGGCGAAAACTTATACCAGCGGACGACCGTGAACGGGGCAGATTAAATTTTAGTCAGTTTAATTTTTCACCTCGCAGTGTGCTTGGACGGGGTGTTTGACATTTAGTCAGTATAAATTTTAAACTGGATAATCGACTTAAACGCACCCCTGCAGCAGCGTCCACTCAAACGCGCTGAAATGTCACGTATTGTACACAAGTATATTTTTATGAGTTCCACTTTCCAGACTTCCAGTGCCGTTTATGAACTGCTGTCAGACGATATTTATGTTACACGGAAATATTATATACTATCTCGTTTTTATTTTCTGTCGAATCGACTGTCGAAGTGTCGACGTTTGGTTGGCATTGACAGTGACAGATCGTGCCGTGTCAGCCGTTCGTTCGTCATTGATTAAATGATTATTTCTTCTTCTGCTATTGTGGTGTGCAAGTTGAATTAAAATATTAAGTTGCAGAATTTAGTTTTTAAGATTAATAAGAAAGTCCTTGCTATAATGGCGCCATCATCGGACTGGGATGAGATAAAAAGACTAGCTGCTGATTTTCAAAAAGCTCAGCTCAGTTCGACTTCCTTGAGGTACGAAAACAGTTGAATTCTTAAAAATAATATGTCTAATGATGACACAATATCACAAATGATTAATTCTCAATTTGTGATTAATTTGTATTTTTTTAATAAAATTCTGATTTACCAAATTAGCTCAAAATGAAGACGAGCCTGCTCCATATGTTGAAATATAGACTAACAATTTATTCAATTACTGAAAATTAAATTTTTGAGATGTATTCGAGTCTATGTGTAATTCAACAAGAACCATCAAAACTAATCTAGATTATAAAGCTCTATGATATCTTTTTTTTTTGTTTTTAGATTATCAGAAAGAAACTGCATAGAGATTGTCACAAAACTGATTGAGTTAAAGTTGATTGATGTAATTTTTACCACTGATGGCAAAGAGTATCTCACTCCTCAGCAACTTGTCAAAGAAATAAAAGATGAGTTGTTTGTGCATGGTGGGCGCATAAATACAGTTGATGTTGCAAAAGAGCTTAATGTTGATCTCAGCCAGATCAACAACAGTGTCTCTGAAATTATAAAAGGAAAGGAGGTACAGCTGGTGTCAGGTTATCTAATAGCTCATTATTACCTAGAAAAAGTTGCAAGGGAAGTCAATGAAAAACTGCAACTGCAAGGCCAAGTATCAGTTGGGGAGTTAACTTTGCAGTATGACTTGCCTGCAGAATTGCTGCAACATAGTGTCTTGGAGAAATATTTAGGGAAAATAATTTTTGGAAAACAAGACCCTTCTGAACCTAGAACCTTCTATACTGAAGAATACATAACTAGAACGAAGGCTAAGATTCGTGGGGCTTTGATGGGTTTGCTGAAGCCAACACCAGTAGCAGTTATAGTGAATCATTGCAACTTATCGGATCGCCTGTTCTCATCCTTGTTTGATCAGTTGAATGCCCCAGGAATGCTCACGGGACGCCAAGCTGGAGCGTTGTATGTGCCATCATGCTATACAAAATCTCAAAATGACTGGGTCATAAGCTTTTATAAGCAAAACAACTATTTAGAATACGATGCTCTATCACGATTAGGGATATCAGACCCTAAAGGTTATGTCAAACGCATAATGACAAATGAAGATTTAACTTTTCTTAGCACTTGTGTAATTGGTTCACATATCAAGCAGCAATTAGAAACGGCTTTGGAAGAATGCATAGCATCTAAAAGTTATCTAGATGTGGTTTCTTTGTTGCCATCAGTTTTGACAGACACAGACATAGAGAATGTTTTGGAAGCTCTCTTGAAGAAGTCAAAGTCTACAATAGTATTTGATAACACAGGTAAATAATTATGACATTTTAAAATTATTTCCTTTGGTATAAAAAAGAAAAGCAGTTTAGATATTTATAATAACTAGTGGTTGCCAGTGGTCGAAATTCGACCATAATTAATTTAAAATCAAAGATACAAAGTTTTTGCTTCACATATTAATAAATTGTCAAATGTCAACAAATTCATTGCCATGACGACCAAGTCTTATAATATACGAAACATCCGCATCTAGGCGTGTGTCAAATACAATCATGGTAGTGTATATAATAATGTTTTATTTACTTATTCATTTAATGTATTTTTTATGCATAATTAAAAAATAATATTAACATTCTGCACTCCTCTATCTATCATAGGGTTTTGGTTTCCATTGTGCGTGAGCCATGGTGGCCGTTTACTCCAACCAGCCCACCTCCCTCCAGAAGCAGATCAAACTTCCCGGTCTTCTCAGGACATCCGCAAGGGATCTAGGTGTTCCCAGGGTCTCCTCGCGAATCTTGATAACGCCGGTGCACTCAAGGAGCACATGCGCCACCGTTTCCTCCGCCTCCATGCATGCTCTGCACAGGGGACTGTCAGTGATTCCTAGGGTATGGAAGTGTTTATTCAATGAACAGTGTCCAGTGATGGTCCCCGCCACCAGTCGTAGGCTATCCCTGTCCAGGCGCAGAAGGCGCCTGGTCAGCTTTGTGTCCAGGGATGGCATGGCTTCCTTGGATTGCCTACATCCTGGTGCCGAGGTCCACCATTTCTCCGCTTGTATTTGAGTGTGTTCCTTTAACCAGCTTCTTAGCTGCTTGAAAGGAATGGGCACAATGGGTTCGGGACCGCAGGGTTTTGTGTTGGATCCTCTTCTGGCAAGTTCATCAGCCGCATCGTTCCCAAGTGATCCACTGTGACCTTTGATCCATTGTAGTGTTACCGTGTTATGGTTTAGTACCGTGATTCGTTCTAGTGCGTTATGACATTCTAGTATCAGTCTCGACGTTATCTGATTACTCTTTAAGGATTGAAGGACTGAGGCACTGTCGGAGAGTATTCGGATATTAGTATCCGTAACCTTCCTGGCCTCTATGGCGTGCGCTGCTTGGATAATACCTACACACTCTGCTTGGTAAACAGAGTTGAGTGTTCCAAGGGGTTTGGATATTTTGATGTTTAGGTCGTCGGAGAACACCCCGACACCTGTCCCGTCGTTGGTTTTTGATCCATCAGTGTAGATTCTTAGCTCTTTTGTACCTGAGTAGTCACACAACTCCGCCGTGAGTTCTATGTTGTAGTGTTTTTGGAAGCAGTGGGTCTTCAGGATTCTGTCGCTGGGTGATGCCATCATAGGCTGTTGCTTGATTGCATCTTCTCTGATGCGTGTGTGTTTAATTCTGGAATCGTTACTTAGGGTGCCAGATACTCCGAGTCTGAAAGTCGCTATGGCCGCCTCCTCTCTTACGACGAGGTGTAGTGGTGGTAGCCCCAGCATTACTTGTAAGGCAGCAGTGGGAGAAGTTCTCATACTGCCGGTGATTGCCACGCAGGCAAATCTTTGTAATTTCTCGAGATCCTTTTGGGTCGTACTTAGGTTGGTCCTGGGCCACCAAACTAAAGAGCCGTATGTAATGATTGGTCGGATAACTGCGGTGTATAGCCAGTAGGTGATTTTGGGGCTTATGCCCCAATTTCTCCCGAGCAGTCTCTTACATTGCCATAGGGCTATACTGGCTTTTGTGGTTATGTACTCAGTGTGTTTTGCCCAGTTCAGCTGTTTGTCCAAAAATATACCCAGGTATTTGGTTTCAGTCGATAGGGTTAGGGTGGTCCCAAAGAAGCTTGGTAGTTGTAAAGTTGCCAACTTCCTTTTCTTTGTGAAGAGAATGAGTTCGGTATTAGTAGGGTTCACTGTTAGTTTGTATTCCTTGCACCAGTCTTCTACTATCCTCAAGGCTTGGCGCATAAGGTTGCATAGTGTGTTTTCGTGTGTGCCGTTTATTATTATGGCCAGGTCATCGGCATAGCCCACCGTGTAGTAGCCTCTGCTATTGAGGCGCTTAGACTGTCTACTACGAGGTTCCATAGCAGTGGTGAGAGGACACCGCCTTGGGGGCAGCCCTTCGCCACTATAGCTCTGGTGGTGTTGTTTACCGTAACTTGTACGGCTCTTAGTCTGAGCATATTCGTGATCCATCCTCGCAGGGTCGAGTCCACACCGTGTTCCTCGATGGCTGCGTTGATGCTATGGAAGATGGTTTTGTCAAAAGCGCCTTCTATGTCAATGAAGACAGCTAGTGAAGAGCATTTGTGGTCCACTGCACATTCGATCTTGGAGATGACATTATGTAGTGCAGATTCTGTTGATTTTCCTGTGGAGTATGCGTGTTGTTGTTTGTGAAGTGGTCGCTCCCGAAGAGGTCCGTCCCGAATGTGTCGATCACAGAGTCTCTCGAGAATTTTCAGTAGGAAAGATGTCAGGCTTATTGGTCTGTACGCCTTGGGTTGTGTGTAATCAGGTTTGCCTGGTTTAGGGATGAAAATAACTTTCACCTCTCGCCATGCAAGTGGTATGTATTTGTGTGCTATACAGGCTTGGTATATGACGGTCAGCCACGGCATTAGGACGTCTGCTCCCCATTGTAGCAGGGCAGGGAAAATTTCGTCTAAGCCTGAGGATTTATATGGTTTGAAAGTCTTGATTGCCCATTTTATTCTCTCTGCGGTTACTATGGTGCGGGCTCTGGCCCAGTCTTGGTCATTTGGTTGGGAGAGGTTGCAGTCTGTCTGCGGTTTTCAGTGACCCGAGGGTGCGATCCTGATCGGTAGATAGGATCTTTCTCACACGCGCGGCTTCGGTGTTTGATTCAATTTCTTCGCAGAATTTTCGCCAGGCGGCCCTGCTGGCGTTCCTGACTTGTTTTTTGAAGGTGTATTGTGTTTTCTTGTATGAGTCCCAGTCTTCTGGTAGTCTAGAGTTTTTGGCTCTGTTAAATTGCTTGCGCATGGTTTGCCTGAGTTTACTAAGTTCCGCATTCCACCAGGAGTTACCCTTGCTCTTGGTGTTTTGATCTTTTAGTTTGCAGCAGGCGTGGTAGGCTTCGATTATAAATTCCGAGAGTTTTGTTACAGTGTCCTCAAGTTGCTTGGGATCCGTCAGAGTTTGAGGCGTTTGGTGCTGTGTTAGTAGGGAGGCCAACAGCCGTTTGTAGCCGGGTACATTGGTACGGCGTGGGTTGCGTCTAGGTTCGGGTTTTTTTATGTTAGCTACTAGTGAGAAGCGAATCCTTCTATGGTCAGAGCAGGAAGGCTCGTTGGATACGTGCCAGTTAGAGACAAGTTTTGTCGCGCTTTCCGATGCCAGCGTTAAGTCAATGATTGTTTGTCCGCGTGATGTGACCCAAGTGGGTTCCGATCCGCGGTTTGCGATGTTAAGGTTAGTGGAGAACAGATATGTGCATAGTACCTCACCTCTAGAGTTGGCTTTGTTGCAACCCCAAAGCGGGTGATGGGCGTTCGAGTCCGTGCAGATGACCAGGTCCAGGTTGGCGTCTTCACAGTACCTTACCAGGTCGGCCATCTCTTTTGGTGGGCAGTCATCATCCTCGCCTGGCATCATACCGAGGCCAGGACGATATCAGGTGCATCGTCGTCAGTTTTGATCCTGACGGCTGTTAGATCTCTGGAACATAATTGCGTGAGTGTGGTGATGGGTACGTCTTTGGGTATATAAGCACAGGTTCGTGGTTTGTCTGTGCCTTGTGTGTCGAGGATTAGCTTACCTCCAATGTTACCAAGGCTGCATATTCTGTTATTGCGGATCCACGGCTCTTGTATGAGTGCAATGGTTAAGGGTTCCACCTCCAGTGCCCTGCGTAGGCAGGCGGTAGCCGTCTGGCTATGCTGGAGGTTGGTCTGGATTATGCTTAGGGGACGGGATGTGGGCGGCAGTGGGGTAGAGTTAGGAGGAGATTGATCCATCGGATGTTTCCCCCCCGTCCTCCAGTCCGTGCCGGTCCTCGCTCAGTGCTGGTGATGATGTGAGCAGCTGCTCTGTCCGTCCTGGTGGTGAGGTTGGCATCCCCACAGCGTCGGCATCAGCCATCGCCGTTCTGGCCATCTCCTCTTCCAGTTGAGTCATGGTCAAGTCAAGCTCAGTCGGTGCCGGTTTCGTCAGTTCGGTGTCAGTTCCAGTCTGGGTGTCGGAGGGACGGGTTTTGGGGAAAAAGCGCACGTATATCGACCCAAGTAGGTACGATATCCGCCGCTCCCTCCCCAAGACCTTTTCGACTTCTTCCGGTGGGATGCCTAGGGTCAAATAAGTCCCATAGTTATCGCCACCGACCGATGTCGCCCTATATAACGACCACCTCCCGATGTCGTACCAGGGGTTCTGTCGGGTCAGTACAGTCTGGAGCAGCGATATGTCCCCTTTGTACCGGGGTACAAGGAGCGCTGCTCGGACTCGGGTCGGTACGTCGGACTGTTTCATTACAGTCAGTGTCGCGTCAGTGTTCGGCCGTTCTATCTTTGGCACGTTCTGGGTCAGCCAGGTCAGGGCGCTGTCGTCCTCGCACCACATCTGAACCGTGCCGTCCGCTACCCTAGCGTAGCCGCGGAAGGCCGGGATGGATTTGGAGGGGTCGGTGCACGTGTCCATGATGAGGTCCTCGAGGCTAAGCTTAATGTGCTCAGTCTCGTCAGTCGTCATGGCACGGGATGGAGGCGAGAGGCAGGTAGCTACGGCGAGTCGCGCAGGGATGTCCTTTGTGGCTCGCGCGTAGGTTCTCTGCTCCCCTTGAGCGGCCTGGGTTCTAACACGCTTGGCGTCCCCCTGGAGCGTGCTCGGTGAGGCAGTGTCTTCCGGTCGCACCCTCTTCGCCGCTCCCTGGCCACTTGGACCGGGTTGCGGTTCTGAGGGGCTTGGCACAGCGTTTTGTGCCAGAGACACCCCGCGTGAGAACCCAGCCCGCTGGCCCCGCTTCTGTTTAGTCCGGTGTCGGTCTTGGGTCGTCTCGGTGCGGTTCCGGTTGTTTCCTCCGGATGGTCCTGGTGCGGGCAGTGACGTTCCGAGCTGGGTTTCCCCTTCGCGTACTGGTCCTTGCCCGCGCGTTTCCGCGTCCGGCTGCTTTCCGCGTCCGGCTGCTTTCCGCGCTGGGTTTCCCCTTCGCGTACTTGCAGCTGGTCGCGTACTCCCTTACAACTAACCGTTTGCGCTTCGCGCTGGCTATTGCCTTCGCGGATTTTGCGCAAACGGTTGTTGAGATCCCTTTCTCTGTTCCAGATCTTTCCGCGCTTAGATTACAGCATGCGTACTTCGTCCACAGAGATGAAACCAGACCCATCAGATTCCGCTTCCTTTCCCGTCCCGAGAGAATCAATGTCTTTCAACCTTGCCTCGATCTTCTCGCGCTGGAGTGCCAGCGCGCGGAGTTCGCTGCTAAGGCTGGAGAGTCGTGCTTTGTCACTGTCATTGTCAGGGTTGTTTGTTACACTGTTCCGAACGATGCTCTGTTGCCAGGCCCTCGTGGAAAGTGGTGTAACGTTAGTCAGTGTGGTTGGTGCAGAAATCGCAGCCGTCTTGGGCGCTGAAGTCGCAGCCGTCTTTGGGTCAGTAGGCGCAGAAGTCGCAGCCATGGTTGTGTCGAGTGGCGCGTGAGCCGCAGCCAGTGCTGTTGGCGCCGAAGCAGCCAGCCGCGCAGAAGGCGCGGCATTAATTGGCAGATTGGTGCCCCCCCCCCCAGATTACGGTGGGGGCAGACCGACGAGTCGGTGTGGGATTCCCCGGCGTTGCCGGGACCCACCTGGGGAATATTATTTTCCACTCTGCATTATTTTTGGGTTATGTGGGCTTTTTTGGAGATGAGGTTGCCCGTCCTCATGGACCGAAAGGAGAAAAGGGAAAAAGGAGGGAGGGACTGGGCGTGGGATCATGGGAGTGGGGTGTGGGATTGCCCTAGGCCTGGGATTCTGGCTTTCGGGAAAATACGAAAAAGCGCCTGGGGGTTTTTGTTGCGTCTAATTCTTATGGAATTAGACCAAGAACAGGGTGGCAACCTCGTGAAGGTGAATCCCCCGGACTTGCCTTGAGGATCTACACGACCGTAGCGCTCCCCCTCAAGACCCCGCCACCCTACCGCCTCTGAGGGAGGCAGTAAGGTAGGCCTGCATCTATACTACCAAGCAAAGCATAAGCAAAGCATGTCGTTGTGCAACCGCGAAAGCATAAATACAGACCCCCCCCTCTGCACTCCTCTATATAAACTATAAGTGTGCGAAATTTCATACTCCTCCGTCAGTGCAATTTTCGTAAAAAGGGTACAAAGTTTTGATTCTTTCTTTAGTTTTCAGCCATCACTACATTGAAAATTTAAAGCAAGCCTGCTTGCCTTTGACACAAAAAAAAGCTGAAGAAGTTGTAAAGTCTGGTAAATTCCAACAGTTTCATTTAGAGAAACAAATTAATAAAGCCGCTGAATTTGCTCATGCAAGCCATGTAGACCATAAAGCAGAAAGACGTGAGGAGCGCAGAAGAAAAGCTGCATCTGGAAAAGGAGGAGGTGGTACTCAAGGAAGAGAAACTAAAACAAAGGCTGTAAAGAAACATGCTAGGGGAAAGCAGACTACTCACGATTCTGACTCGGATGAAGGTCCCATTGTAACTAAGAAGCCACAAGCACAACTAGAGATTGTTAGCACTGAACATGTCGAAAGTATCATTAAAGACACTTTGGAGAATGAAGGGTTAGAAGATTTGCTGACTCGTATTGCAGAACATCTTCAGGGGTAAATAAAATATTACATTAATTCTATGTTTTAATGTTAGCCAATGTCTGAAATTTTATCATAATAATTATCTTGAACTTTGGAGTATCTGTAATTCTGTAACAATATATTGCATAGTTCTAGTAAGCAAAAGGTAATATGTCGGGTGAATCCCATCTAAAAATATTATATAGATAGTTTGATAAATTCTGTATATTTTTTCTTCACTTTTACTTCTTTCTCCTTGTTTCCTAACATTTTTTAATTGATCCCTATTCCTACTCAAACCAAGTTTTATTTTTCAGAGGCCTTAATCTAACAGCCATGACAATAGCAAAAGAAACTGCCGAAAAACTGCTTCAAGATGCTAGTCAAAACAGAAAACAAACTCACACTTCTGCCCAAGACAAGCTCAACATTTTGATAAATGACATTAAACTTTATGAAAAGGGTTTAAAGTCTTTGCCCTCAGATGTGCAACCCCAGTTTATTAAATACTTACTGAAATCGCTAGGAGGTGATATACTTTCAGAATTTTGCAAGTATGCAGCAAATCAATGTAATATATCTGTACAAGGCGATGTTTTAACAGTCGAACAGAGAAACAAAATAATCAATGATTTACCGGATGAATTTATGAAGCCCTTGGTATCATTGAATGGGACATTGTCTGATCAAACCATGGACTCATTCTTCCTAGCAGTTGATGTTTGCCTATCAGAATTTGGAATGATTTTGAAAAAAGTTGATAAGAAGAAAGACAAGTAAGTATTGTCAGTATTTTTTTAGGGTTACACAATATGTGCAAACTGGCTGAAAATTATGTTATTGTTGGTTGGGCGCAACCACAAAGTAAGGTTCTTATACAATTCAGGAATCATTTGGTTTGATTCATCATCATTGTCATGTCCCTAACCCAAAAAAAAAATATGTTAGCAAGTCTTCTCCTTCCACACTTGTCTATTACTCGTCACGTCATAAGACAGTAATGGGGATTATAAGTGGCGCGTCCATAGCTTAGACCCAATCTGATCATCATCATTCTCTTGCCCTTATCCCAATTCATTTGGGGTCGGCGCAGCATGTCTTCTTCCTCCACACTTCTCTATTTTTCGTCATCTCATCAGACACTTCTTTTCTTGCCATATCATTCTTAACACAGTCCATCCATCGTTTCTTTGGTCTTCCTCTACTCATATACCCATCCACATTCATACTCAAAACTTTCTTCACGACATTTTCCTCATTCCTCCGCATCACATGCCCATACCACGACAATCGATTACCACACAACTTTTCAGTCACCGGCGCCACTTTCAGACTTCCTCTTATATACTCATTTCTTACTTTATCCATTCGAGTAACACCACACATCCCCCTTAGCATCCTCCTTCCTTCTTCCATCCTTAGACCCAATCTGACCAATGAGGTCAAACGATTTTGAAATATAAAAAGACATTGACAGATTTTCAACCAATGACCATGTTTGGTTCATGCGATGCTAGCGCCATTAGTTCCACCAGTTGCCCACCCCATTACTTTCTTGCCATAATCATCCTTCACACAGTACAGTGTTATTAATAAAACATTATTAATCTCGAACTTATAATATTTTTCAGACTCCTAATTCAAAATCACAGAGAAAAGTTAATATCTGAACTAGAAAACTGTGAAGATCCAGCGTTGAGTCTTCATATGGCGGTGTTGGCGATTTTTACAATCGTAACTCAAAACATGTTGCATGCATCTGGTCGACAAGTGCCAATTATTATATCATATTTAAAAACTCAACTAAAGGAAGATGACTATGAGCGTCTACAGCGATGGCATGGTAGGTTGTTGAATTAATTGAAAATTAAATTTTCATAGTATTTTTAAACTGCTGCCATAAAGGTACCACACATCGTGGAACCAATGAGGGCCATCGTTTTTAACCTCACCAGATGGCGTCACTGTCGAGTAAGGTCTTGTCAATAATTCTATTTTATACTTGTAAGTGCCAATAACGTCATAAAAAGTTCCTTTTATTACGTATAACAACATAGTGTAAACTTCGGATACATATTTACAGTATTCTCCCTAAAATTAGCAAGCATGAAACATTTAAAAATCATTCTACCTCCAAGTACTAACAAATAAGATCCTAAGCATAATTAATCAGGATTGGCTCAATCTAGAACACAAACGTGAGTATTAATACAAATACCTACGTGAAAAAAAAGCACGCAACGCGCGGACACTATCACATCTGACATTTCGGAAGACCTTAGTCTACACAAACGCCTCTAGCGGCGAATTCATGCGCGATAGCCCCCATTGTGATAGTTATCTTATTTTTTCAGAATTAGTGTCAAAATATTTGACTTCCTCTGAAGAAGACAAAAGCGAAGTTGAAGAGAAGCTTATCCAAGAGCTACCATTATTGAAGATTATGGTTCAGGAAATTAAAAAATACAAGTAAAAACGTAATACGTAATCCTAAATGTATGTTGTTAAGTCTCTAATAAAGGGTTTGGTTATATCTTGAATATATTGTTGTTAATCAGTAACAAGTATCTATTATTGTCCAGTATACAGCAAAATTTTACGTACAGAGCTTTTTTCCAGACCACCTTTCTTTAAGTTTGCAGTTGCAGGTGGCGCTGCTTGTCAAGAAAAAATGCATTGATATGTCAAACTTGGTACATTTATTTTAGTTCTGTGTTTTCCCGCCTGCACAGATAAGTTGGTTGAAGTGTACGTGAAAGCCTGAAAGGTTTATTCAATGACATCTTTATAGCGCCCAGCGTGTTAAGACTGCACGTCTGTCAGTGTGTACGTATCCTAATGGTAACCGTAGTGTCATGCCGTGCCACGATACGAAGTGAAAATGGCCGGTTTAGCAGAATCAATAGGATAAAACGTGAATCAAGTTGAAATTATTATAATGGTCACAGACGCAGTTCATAATTCTCCTGCCCTTATCCCAAATTATTAGTGTGCGTTTTGATGGCGCGGCCACGGCGTTTTTTTTTTTTAAAAAACTGCCAAGATGTAAAAGTTAATTCCCAAAACCACAAATTTGTCAAAGTTATGGTTAAAAAGTTATAAGATAAGATCGGGGCCGCGCCATCGAAACGCGGAGAACCGCGCGGCCACTGAGATCTTTAGAACTAAACGTTGCAGAGACCTGAAATTTAGAAAAATAACTAAAATTCGTAAAAATACACAAAAAATCCTCTTTTTATATTTCAGGAGCTGTAGTACGGTATCGCTTGTAACCTTCAATACGTTCTGAAAGTTTCGATAGGGTGTGACCATGACTTAGTGTTTACAGAAAACTTTCCACCTATTGCATTAGGTACCTACCTAGAAATTATTTCTCAAGGATTCTAAATTAAATTAAAATGTAACGATAAGATACAAGAAACATAATGTTTATTTCTTTAAAAATCACATAAATCACAGAGTGTTTACTTACACTAAGATATAAAATTTATTTAAAATCACTTAGATCACAGATTGTTTACTTACACTAGTGAAACAGGAAGCAATAACACTCTTTTTTCTCGTTTTTTGACAATAATTATTTATTAAAAAGTAGGTGCCTAATGCAATTGCATAAAAACTTCGACAGAGTTCTAACTTTTCTCTATTTTACCGCTGAATGTCGTTTTCCCGCCATTTACGGTCATTGGCTCGCTTTGACAACTGGCTTCAAATGGCGATGGCTTGGCATGGCTATACATGGCTGTACCGTGTACACATGGCGACCATGGCGTGGCGCTACCACAGAGCATCAATATTATTACTGGTGCGTTACAGTCGGCCATCCTGTAACAATTGCTCCCGATATGGAGCACACGATTTTCATTAGCTTTCTAATAGATCAACCAAGTCTTCCGTCTCCAGCTGGTCATCAGAACTGCTGGCACTGTCAGATACAGGAGCTATGCTACGATAAGGTCGCAGAGAGTCTGCTGAAACAAGCCCCGTAAAGTTTTTGTAACCCCTTAAACCCTTAATGCTCCGGATCCTGTATCTATCATTGCCAACAACTTTAGTTATTATATAGGGGCCTGAATACAAGTCATCTAGCTTTGTGTTGACTTTAGTAGCACTACTAGTAGGCGCCTGCCTCCATAGAATCAAGTCTCCTTTTTTATAAACATGACAATTTTTGCGACGCTTATCAAAATTATGTTTCATTCTAGCGCTAGCTTTATTGATACGTGCACTGGCCTTGCTACGCTTGGCCTGGGTTGGTTCAGTTATTCGGCCTGGGATGGTTACATCACACAATGGCCTACCACTACGCGCAAACATTAAATCATAAGGTTTAAACCCGGTAGTCTCATTTATAGTATTATTTATTCCCCAAATTACATCGGGTAGACGGTTAGACCAGCTATTAGCAGCTTCACTAGGGTCAGTTGCGCGAAGGGCATTGAGTATGGTGCGATTAGTGCGCTCAACTTGCCCATTGGCACGCGGGCACGCGATTGCATTCAACGTATACCTAAATTGCTTATCTGACACAAATTTCTTAAAATACCTGCTAGTGAATGCCTTGCCATGGTCAGTTACTACTCTATCCGGATAGCCAAATAATGAAAACATTCTTTTGAGTATTCTAATAGTTTCTACTGAATTAACTGATCGACTGCACTCTGCAATAACAAATTTTGAAAACGCGTCAGTAATAACTAACATATATTCATAACCTTTCTTTGTCCTACAAAACGGGCCTAAATGGTCAACATGTATCATTCTAAACGGTTCATTTGGCTTAGGAATCGGGTGTAACTTGCCTTTCTTTCTGCCATGATCTCCCTTTCCATAGGCGCAATTTAAACAAGTGGTTACATATTTACGAATGAACCGTGTCATTTTAGGGAACCAAAAATCACTTTTAATCAAGTCTGTGCATCGTTTTAATCCCACATGCCCTATTTCGTCGTGGTGCATTTGAAGAATTTTCCACCTAGCTGCCCCGGGCACTACAAGTCGATTACCACTAAGCGTTTTCCTATACAACCTATCCTCAATTAGCACGTAATTGTTTACTATATCGCGTTCAGTCGACCCGGCTTTTAATTGGTCAATAATATTTTTTAATTTATCATCTTGATATTGAACTGTATAAAACCATCAGTGACTTCCAAACGATTATTATTTACAGCGTCGATTGGATTCCTACTTAACGCATCGACATGTTTCATTCGTTCACCAGGCCTATATTCTACACTAGTACCTAATATCGTATTCCTGAATTAACAGCCACCATCTCGCGATACGCGGTATAATATCGCGTTTAGTGAGAGTGGCTCGGACGGCGGTACAGTCGGTGACTACCTTCACGTGTTTACCTATTATGTACACACGAAATTTACGCAACGATTCCACTACTGCTAATGTTTCTAACTCGTAGCTATGGTACATGGTTTCCTCCCTAGACGTCACTCGGCTAGAATACATAACGGGGCGCAAAGTACCGTCAGACTGCTTTTGTAATAAAATTCCTGCTAATCCTAATTTGCATGCATCGGTATGAATTTCTATATCTAATGTAGGGTCATACAAAGCTAACACTGGTTTAGAGCATAAACTTTTTTTTAACTCGTTAAAACTATCGACCTGTATAACACTCCATACCCACGGTACATTTTTCTTAGTCAATTCTGATAAAGGGCGAGCTCTATCCGCGAAATTATATATGAATTTTCGGAAGTAACTGCAAAGGCCTATAAATTGACGTACTTCATGTACATTCCTCGGTGTAGGAAAATGCGAAACTGCAATTAATTTTGGTTCTGCCGGTTGCACACCTTCATACGAAATTTCATGTCCTAAATAGGTCACTTTCTCTTGTAAAAAAAGAACATTTTTTCATATTTAATTTTAGATTTTCCGATTCAAACTTTCGCAACACCGATTGTAACGTATTTATACCAGAACTAAAATCATCCGAGGGTAGTAATAAATCATCTAAAAATGCAAGAATTTCACCAGTTGAACTGTGAGTTTGTGACGTTTGATTACGAATTGAATTAACAATTTTACTGATCATTCGCATGAAAACTGAGGGTGCATTTGCTAAACCAAACGGAACGCGCATGTACTCATAATGGCCCTGAGGTGTTATAAACGCAGTTTTATGAGTGTCTTCGGGTGCAACTCGCAGCTGGTAATAACCTTGAGCCATATCGAGGCTCGTAAAGTATGTCTTACCGGCTAACTTTGAAACCTGATCGTCGATGTTTGGTAACGGATATCTATCTTTAATAGTAATCAAGTTAAGGGCACGATAATCAACACATAGCCGACTATCACCGTTCCTTTTTTTTTATCAAGATAACTGGAGAGGCATATTCTGACTCGGATTCCTTAATAATACCGGCATCTAGTAACTCACAAACTTTAGAATTAACTATTTGTTGTTCAGTGTGCGATAACCTATAAGGTTGACGATATATTGGCTGCTGCGTGTTAAGTTTTATTTTCATTTGTAACAAATTGGTGCAACCAAGATCTTTTGTGTTAATTGCAAAGGTGTGTTTATATTGTAATAATAAATGTATTAAACTATCACGTTCGTTTTCATTTAAACTCCCCATACTGATTTCAGATATAGGTACCCCGCCTATACTATCATCAGTGATTTTAGTAGTTGTTAAAACCGAAGCATACGGGACTGTAAGGTCACATGGATTAGAAGAATTACTGACTAAATAATTTGGCTTATTTGGCAAAATATCTGGCACGAAAGATAGTAATGGCTTGGCCGAACTCACCCGCTTGGCTTGGCTTGGTTGGATTGCTGATTCGTCGCAGCTATCGGCTCGTGCGAGGATCTGCCCGGCTTCCCACTCGATGTCTTTGGTGCCGGTGTTGATGACCTTCAAGAAGCCACCTCCACCTCGAATCAACGTGGCTGGTAACGAGTAGGAAACTCCCTGCAGTTCATAGTGACGCGGCGCTGTGCAGACATTATCTTCCCCGTCATTGCCCAGCACGCGAACTTTGATGATAGAGACACCAGGAGGCAAGGATTCTTGGCTCGATGTCACTACGTTGAATTTCTGAATATCTTGGACTACTTGAAGTTCAGCAAAAGGGTCAAAATCCAATCTTAACGTAGCAGTTCTTTTAGTCACCTCAAGCGACACATGATCAGCGTTGATAACTGCAGGCTGACCAATGAGTAAATTAATGTCCTGCATGTCTGCCTCTGTTACATGTGCAGTACATCTCACGTGAATTTCATCAATTTCTAGATCAAATTCTACTTCTCCGCGGCTTGTAAGTAAACCACCAGAAAAGCCCTTTAGGATGGTGCTCGTAGATTTAACTTTGAGTCCCAAAAGACCAACAATATGTGCATTTATAACATTTACCTGGCTTCCTGTATCAATGTAAGATTTCAAAAAAATACCATTTACCTTCACAACCTTTTTGTAAATCTCATTGTAATTTTGCACTAGCTTAATTTCCTTGACGTTGGTGTTCGTTTCGGTAGACGACTTGACATGCTTAATTGAAGAGCCAGGGCAGCGCGTGGCAATATCACCTTGCTCACCACACTTGAAACAAATACGTTGATCAGGTAATGAGCAATTCCGCAAAATGTGGCCAGTCTTCTTGCAACGCGGACAGGGTCTGTCTCAGGGTTTACTTTCTTGTCCGGATTCGGCAGTTGTCTAGCATCCTTGTTCGGCTTGTCACGTACTTCGAACGTCGGTACACGATAATCATCGATGGCACAGAGAAATGCCTCGTACAGTTCATCTGGGCGCTTGCATTGGAAAGCCCGTGCGTTTGGTTGTAATGAAGGCGGTAACCCTCTGATTATACACGAAACACTAGCATCGTCAGACAGGTTACAACGAAAGCACATAGCAATTTTATCCTGGTAGGTAATATTTAGTCATTGTTTCGTTGGGTAACTTCTTCCTGTTCATCATTTCGTCTAATAAAGCAAGTCACGATGTTTGGGAAATGCTCTTACAAGCATGCGTTTCCATTCGTCCCAGGAATAGTTATATTCATCAAGTCTATTGTACCACTTACGTGCTTGACCACGGAGTTTATCTTGAAGGTGAAATGATTTCACTTGGTCGCTCCAGCCATGTATATCTCCTAACTGGTCAATTTTCTTTAACCATACCGACACTGTGCAATCTTCTCCTTCGGGGTCAAATTCCGGGATAAGAGACGCCGCACGATGGCCTTTGAAGTGGTTGAGCGGCAAGGTTTCGTCATTGAGTACGTGTATCGCCCTACCTACTTCTTTTTCCAGCATTCTTTTGAGCAGTTTTATAGCTGGTGGTGGCGGGAATTCTTCATCTTCACTATTATGGCCTTGTTCTTCTTCACTCCAGCAAGGCGGACGGACTCTACGGCCAACAGATGTAGTAGGGTGATTACGCTTCATATCCCAATTCTGAATGAAACAGGAAGCAATAACACTCCTTTTTCTCGTTTTTTGACAATAATTATTTATTAAAAAGTAGGTGCCTAATGCAATTGCATAAAAACTTCGACAGAGTTCTAACTTTTCTCTATTTTACCGCTGAATGTCGTTTTCCCGCCATTCACGGTCATTGGCTCGCTTTGACAACTGGCTTCAAATGGCGATGGCTTGGCATGGCTATACATGGCTGTACCGTGTACACATGGCGACCATGGCGTGGCGCTACCACAGAGCATCAATATTATTACTGGTGCGATAAACTAGGATATAAAATTTATTTAAAAATCACATAAATCACAGATTGTTTACTTACAAAAAATATATTTCTGACAAAATCACAAATCGCAGATTATTATGATATTTATTAAAACTTAATGCACAAGTAAAAACTGTACAAAGGCGGACTTAATGCCTTACACTTAAATACACACTCACTCACTCTCTCTCTTCTCACTTTATTTACTTTTTTTTTTTTTTTTAATACGCCTAGCATGCTTGGTTTAAAATTACTCTGTTTTTTAATATCAAATATCATAATCACCTAATAGACCATAATGTTAGATTACGTATCAAAGGTTGTTCAGAACTTGCGTGCATTCCGGTTTTATTATCGTAACAAATCATTCTGGAATTACTTACTAAGACATGACACTTGTAATGACCAATCAGGCCTACAACCGGGGGAACAACTTTGGCGTGGACGGGGCGCGACTACGGGATATCTCTTTTAGAGCGCACATATTGGATTGCTGTGATTGGTTAGACAGCCGGTCTTCGTGTCCCGCACTGGACCCGCACTCCGTTCGCTTCTGTGTACTATAGTGTGTGTAGCCTTTATTGTTGATTCCTTCAGTGCAATTTAATGTCGTACTATGTTGAATCATTTTGAGAATGCTGCCGCAAAAAGTAGCAGTTTTAATTATGGAAGCCCGAATAACATGATGTTAATTGTTTACTTAAAAAACAGTGTAAGGGTGGCTCAGAAATAAAAATATTTCGACGAACTTATCTTGTACCTACACGAAAAAGTAGTAGCGGTGGTACTTGAAAGTTACTAGCCGCATCACTAACTTTTTTTATGCTTCTTTTGAGTTTATCAGTTTAAATTGATGTTGGAATCCGTGAGATAATTGCAGGGGTTATTTCTGGCATAATACATATATTTCAAATCCTCTAAAAATTCAAAACAATGACGTTTTTTTTTTAATTTTAGTGCTTTTTCAGCTATTAAGCCACCATTGCTTGATAGCTGAAAAAGCACCTAACTGAATAATCGGTGATGAGGTTTCCTTAGGATTAAAAATAATTAGTTTCCAAGAACTCTCTAGATGGCGTTGAACTGACTACCTTAGTTGGTGCCAAAGCCAAAACGCTTGGAAAAAAAAACACTGCGTCATGTCACATACGCTCGTTGACTGACACTCGTTTGCTTTAAACTTCCGAATATAACCTAGTTTTCTCGCGCTTTGCTAAAATCAGTTTTTTACCTTCCGTTCCTTGCATTAACGTACCAAGTTCAGCGCCATCTATCCAGCGACTAGGGAAGGGCTAAAAAGAAAATAAATAAACTACAATGAAACGATAAAATACAAAAACATAATTATGTTTGTAAGAAATAAACATACGACTTTTCATTTTAATTTAATTTAGAATCCTTGAGAAATAATTTCCAATGCAATAGGTGGAAAGCTTTCTGTAAACAATAAATCAAGGTCTCTAAATTATGAAAAAAAAAATATTTTTGCGTATTATCGGTAGTTCCACTTTCATCGGTATTTTTTTTACAAAAAAGATCTAGCAAACACTTAATTTTATCGGTAAATAATCGCGACTTATTTCTAAGCGATACCGTACTACAGCTTCTGAAATATAAACCTAGGATTTTTTCGTATATTTTTACAAATTTTGACAAATTCAAATCTAGGTTTTACAAAAAACTTCAGACCTCTGCGATGCTTTTTCAGCGACATATCGGCGATAACGTCTTTTTCACCGTTTCAATGGCACGGTCATGGGGTTTTAGTCTTACAGCTCCTAAAATAAAAATCTAGGATTTTTTTGTGTATTTTTACAAATTTTGACAAATTCAAATCTAGGTTTTACAAAAAACTTCAGACCTCTGCGATGCTTTTTCAGCGAGATATCGGTGATAACGTGTTTTTCACCGTTTCAATGGCGCGACCATGGGATGTTTAGGAGCTGTAAGACTTAAAGTCTTACAGCTCAAAAATTCAATCTGTCATTTACGTAAATTTCAGGTCTCTGCAACGCTTAGTTTTAAAGATCTCCGTGGCCGCGCGGTTCTTCGCGTTTTGATGGCGCGGCCACGTTCAAACCCTTATTACTTTTTAACCATGTCTTTGACAAATTTATGGTTTAGGGAATCAACTTTTACAATTTTTTTACAGAATCTTGGCATAGTTTTTTAAAAAAAAAAAACACTGGTCGCGCCATCGAAACGCACTCATTGGGACGGCGCAGCATGTCTTCTTCTTCCATACGTGTTATACCAGTATGTAGCCACCTGCACAGCTCTATCATTTGCTTCGATTAGATCTTGCTATGTGCAAGTGGTTCAGGATGGGCAGAACAGGAGGTGGAGCATATCCTGCAGAGGGGTTCCACACTGGTAATCTATTTCGGATGAATCGAGGATACCCCATTTATCCAGATTATATCTACAGCGGCCAACCTGTTCTCGCAATCGGTTATGGGATTTCCAGATTAACCACTGCAGTTCGTATATTTTTCTCACTACATTTTCCTCATTCCTCCACATCACATGTCCATGCCACGATAACCCACTACCACACAACTTTTCAGTCACTTGCGCAAAAAAAAAATTGGTGGAAGTTTGCCGGCCACGCTTCATACAAAAATCTTTCAAGCCCTTTGATAGATTCTAATAGCTTGATGTTCTGTACTTCAACAGAAGGGTAAGCCCAGCTATGCCAACTCTAGGGCTACTTCCTCTATGAGGCACTTTCCTACCTACAATAGTTCGGTTCAAACTTTATGGCGATTCGGAAAATCTAATGTAAAACTGCTCAGACAACAATTTTAGGTATTAACGGGGCGCAGATGACGCATCGTTTTGTCTGTATAATGCACAGACCCGTCACCTGCAGTTAACTTCCGAGCCGCCATTAAGTTTGAAACGAACTATACCTCCTTATACTTTTTACTACTCTACCCTCCCTCTACCCTTTTTTATTTTTTGTTCCCGGAGTGGAACATCCTCATGGATGTCCTCCGCCCTGGGGCGGGTGGACTGTAACCGACTAAAAACCACCCAGGTGTTCTCTCTCTAAGTCCCCACACTTGCACCGGGAATCATGGGAACTAGTGCGTCTTCCACGATCCCTGGCTAGTGCCGGCCCCCGTCCGTGGGGGGAGTGTGGTGTACTCCCCGCGCAACGTCCTATAGGGGCGCGCGTGGAACACTACGCGCCACCGCCTTGGGTCCAGTTATACGAGGGGGCGGGCAGGTGTTTTGGTGAAAAATGAATAACGCATACCACACTTGCAACAACTAAAAAACACCACCGTGAGCCTACTGTCGCCTTTGCGGATGGGCCGCAATAACTGCTACGCATGACGTTCCCGACGCATCCAGCCCGCTTCCAGGCATGAGACATCGCCACAACTCATGAGGGCCGTGCAAAATCTCCACGGTCCTGTGCCAGCAGTGCCAGCCTTATTCAAGTTTTTCCCTATGTCTTCTGCCCATTGCGCTGCGGACGACCCACGTATCTTTTGCCAGTTCTTGGACGTCATTCGGTGACACAGCCTAACCTTAGTCCACCTGTCGACACTGCGCCTTGCTAAGTGTAAATTGATTTATATCATTTTAATTTATTTTTTCTCGTGCACAGCTCGTAGCGTAGCGCACTGGCAGCACTGTGTGAAACAGTCAAGTTGACGGTTTAAAACAACGCATTGTCTGTCAAGTTGTGTGAAAAAGTCAAACAAATGTCACAACAGAACAGGATCAGTCAACGAACGCCTGTTGTTTAGGTTGTAGGGTTGTTAAAAATTAAAATTTTACGATAATGTTCAAGATAAGAATCAATAGTTAAAATAACTGAGAAGCAATAGAGTATAAATAATTGTTTCAGTTATTCTAAGGGAGTTACATTAGTGTTACAGTGTGAGCTCTAAATACTCAAAAATATTCGTAGAATACAACATGTGCTTGTGAAGCAGAATCGTATATTATTACAAGTCTGTCAATTTATATAACTACAAGATGGATACAGAGCCGAAAGAAAGTTCAGATTTGCTTAGAGCACGGAATAAAATCGAGGTGAATGGAAATTTAAATCATGAAGAGCCCAAAGGTCCCCCAGACGGCGGAGTACGAGCATACTCCGTCGTGGTTGCATCGTTCCTCACAAATGGCCTTTTCTTCGGCGTAATAAATTCATACAGTGTGATATACACTGTCCTTGAAAACCATCTAAAAAATGAAGGAGTCTCTAACTCGGAAAGTCGTGCTGGTAAGTTTGTCGTAGTTTGCATTGAAACACACTCCGCCAATTAATTTATATATGTACATTTCGTCATTTGAAATCACCGTATCGAATTCCGTATCGAACTTGCGTAGTTATGCTTATTAACCACACAATCATTGAAATAATACAATAAGTGCACATGCACAATAATAAATATTCCTACCTATGTTGATTGAATCAATTCACATTTTTTTTCTTTGAGAGAAACAATTGTGAGGCTATTTTTTGTTAACGAATTAAATGCCAACTATAAATTGATCTATAAATAATTGGACCAACAAAACCACAGTAGCAACAGATAGCTGCTGATCTGGTACAATAAAATCATTTAGCAACATAGTAAATAAATCAAATATTATTATCACTCCATTATTCTTTATGAGGTCTATATCTTAATGGGCGTAATACACCCACAAAAATAAAATTGCTTCTTGGATCTAATTAAATAAATTAATACAAAACATTAGAGGACTAAAAGTTAACTCTCACAATTTTTTTTTGAAAACTTTTACATTTAATTTCCACTTTAAATTATTATAAATGAAAAAAAAATGCTTTAAAATAATTCTTTATGTGCTAACATCCGTTTGTAACAAGTACTAACTGTTATTAGACATGCCCTTTGTTACCAGGTCAATGAAATCAGTACATAATAGTGATGTTCAATATTCTCTTATCACACATGTCTGAATGGACTGGAGGGGTTATCATATTGATTTATTTATTATATGTCCTCTATACAACAATGATAGAGTGGAGGAAGGTGTTTGACCAGGAGTGGGACAGAGAAGGCTTGTAAAAAAAATTACATCAGAATCTACATTTATTTTCGAAGAATACAAATGTATATATTTTTTGTTATGATGCAAGTTGAACTTGTGCTCAGATAATGAATTCATAATATTATTAATTACTTATCAGCATGTTAAAACAGACCTAAGAGAAATTGGTGGAAATTAGTATTTAAGGCTTAGTATGAGATTAAAGCGGCATCACTTTATATTTTTAAATATTATGTAAAAACTTTAAAGATCACTAATACTTCTTTATTTTTTCATTCTTTTATGGACGCTTTAACATTTTTCTACAAATAACAGTGTTTTTCAGGTACCATTTGAATGTATAAGCAATCACATTGAGAAGATTCCATGGTCTTAATTTAAAGATAATGGATTCATCTCCAGATCGCCATCTGAAAAATTGTATGTCATCATACAAAAATAATCACAGAAAATTGTAAAAAGTAGGGTTGTAAAATGTACCTATTCTGATAGGTACATTTTTAGGTAAATTTACAGCATATTTAAATTTAAAATAATAATAAGATTGCACTTTATAATTTTGATAATAATAAGACAGCAATTTATTATAATAAAAATCAGCAATTTATTATAATAAAAATTATAATAAATTGCTGTATATATAGTCCTTTAAAGGTGCAGCTAATTTTTTTGTATCAAAATCAACATATTTTCCAATTATTAGCTAAAATAAAAACATTTGCCAATTTCTTCATACATTTTGAACTCGTGGTTCATCCCGTTCATCATTCCGCGCTCAGAAGCGCTCATAGAAGGAGGGCGTATCGCTCTCTCGCAAAAAATAAATACGATACAATTACTAGAAAATATTGTAGTGTGATAGTGTGCATGCGTGTGTGAGTACCGTCGTCGTCGTATAACGTAATCGGAAGGAGTTGATACTTTTGCGAAATGAAATAAAAAAATTAAGCGCGAGGTTGTGTCCCTTCGTCCAGCATACTCACCATGGAATCCTGATATTTCATGAATGTCAAAAAACTGTTCTGAAATAGTGCTAAATAGTGCCCAAAGGAAAAAAATAGTGCTCTTGTACTTGCGAAGTTATAGCCATAGTTCGATGAGTATGCTGGACGAAGGTTTCGCCCAGCATACTCACCTCCGTCCGGAGAATCTGTATACGCTTCAAACATAATTCATACTTCAAAAAATAGTTCCCAAATAGTGCCAAACGGTGCCCAAAAAGAAAAAACAGTGCTCGAATAACTTCGGAGTTATAGGCTTCGTTCAGTGAGTATGCTGGGCGTAGGTTCTACGCCCAGCATACTCACCTCAGTGCGCGAATATCGAACGAGCTATAGGTACAATTTACGTCTCAAAAAATTGTGCTTGAAATAGTGCCCAATGTCAGTCCAATTTTTGCTTGACTTTTGACTTAGAAAACCATTAAATTTTAATGTAAACTTCTACATACTAACGTAAAATGGGGTACAGTCGTCGACACATGTTTTTGGACAAAAATATTAAACTTTCTAATTGTAGACTTCATGTTATTGGAAATAATTATGGTATTTTCTCACATGTCAAAAACTTTCGATTAAATGCATTATTATATATTTTATAAATAATAATAAATGAATGAAACTTTAAGCGTAAATGAAGTCTATTACTTCATTGCATTGTGTGTTTGTCTGAATAAAAACAGTCATTTGCAGCCAATAAAATTAATATCTTGAAAAATTGTAAAAAGGAAATTATACAGTTTCTTTTTGTATATATGTTGCAGGCAAAACTTATAACCAGTCAAAACTAGTACTGTGACATAGTTATACAAATTTTTAAAACTCTTTCCAATAGTTTCATCAATGAAAGGTTTAGCAATAAAAAACATTTTTAATTACTTACGTTATTTATTACTATTTAAAGGGCCAAAGTAATCAGAATTCTAGTTAACTAGTTCACAGCTTTTGTTAACATTCATAATATAATCAATGTAAATAGAAAAAATTGTAGTTTTAATATTGTATATAATATACATATAAAAAAATGTTTAGCCAAATATTGGTAAAACTTTCTAAAATATAACACGTAGGTACTTGTACTTTGTTTTACTGCTACAACGTTTTAATCACAATAAAATTATCTTACAAATAAGTATAAATTGAGCAATCACAGTTTATAATCACGTTTTTTTTATTAATATTAAATACCCTATAGTAATTACAAATTAACAATCACAGTTTATAATCACATTTCTGTAAGTTATTAATAAAATAACTTTTACAAGAACAAAAAAAAAACAAACAAACAATAACAAAATAGGAACTAACAAGTTAGGACCGATCTTCATCTTACATTCGCGTATAAATAATGCAGTGTGGTACAGTATATTGGGAATTACTACAAACTTTTTTACTAAGGTCATCATAGCAGTTCCAAGTTCTCTTTAGCAATCGATAGCACTTTGACTTGTAATGCCCCATGCGTCCTGATTCACCATTTGTAAAATCTATTACCGACAGAATTTTAAAGGTGTCACCGTTTATTATGATCTCTTTAGGAATTTCATCAATTTCTATTTCAATTGAAGTATTAATTTCAATAAATACGAAGTCTAGTACTTCATATTTGTATGCGTTTTTACCGTTACATAATTGGTATTTACATTTCCTTTCAGTATCATTTACTAATAGAGCTTCATTAAGGGCTCCAATACCTTGAGTCGTCAATATGTTTACATTTATTGGAATCCAACTACATTTTGTGCCAGAACCTTTATTGATTTCACAGTTCTGGTTTGTACAATTTAAGTATCTATTAGCACTATAAAAACCATAACTTTGTATGTTATCTATTATAAAAGTTACATTACACTCACAATTTTTGCAACTACTAAAATCGGATTCCACAGTATCATATATTTTAGCCAATACCTTAGAACGAGTAGTGTAAATATCTTTTGGTTTTCTAGCCTTCTTAGTGATTTTCTTTAGATTGTCATACGTGATCAAACTTCTGGTCAGTTGTAAAAGATCGTTTTTTTTATCATTGATATATTTTCTAATATTAGGTCTATCTAAATATGCAATTGAAAAACTTTGGACCACGGAATCAAAAGCACACGTATTAATAAACGTGAATCTGTATGTTCCTGAAGTAGAAACACTGCCGTTTTGTAAAATATGTAATTTTGTACGACGATTGATTCGTTTTTTATTTTTCTTCTGTTTAGACACCAGTCCCCGCCAGTCTTCAATATAATTTGGTTCGCTCCTAAAAATTGAGTTTTCATAAAATGATTCATCATTGACGAGAGTATTTATTTGTGGTGTGTTATGGTCACTTATTTCATTTTTTTCATCGACAATATTTTCAGTTCCTTCTTGAACATCAATCAAGTCACTTTTGGCTAAGCGTATGGAACCGGTTATCAAAGGCTCGTGTTTAATAATAAACTCATCTACGCGGTACTTATTTGAATTTGTTTTAAAAAATAATTTTTTACGTCTTTCATATAACTTTCTACATTTGAACTGGTTGGAGTACAATAATTACTGTTAAAATAAGTCATCATTATATTTCCCCATAGTGGAAGTTTTTTAAGAATCCTAATCAAAGTGTCCTTTATTTCCGGCAAGTAATAAATATTTTCGATTTCAGTTTCTTGATCACACAATTGTTTAATTAAATCTTCTTTCTCCTCAAGATCTTTATACATTTTCAGAAGCGGGTTTTCTTCTTTATCTAATCCCTCCCATAAAGAATGTTTAATTGGAACGTGATTTTCCGAATCTACATTTTGTATTTCACATTCCTGCAAATTAGTTTTGATCCGGTTTTTTAATTCTAAAATCGCCGTTTCACACCGTGTTAAATTTCCATTTCTACTGCCGCGGTGTTTATTATTTGCTATAATATAAACATTTTCTATAATTTTCTTTACCTCTCCGTATGAAACACATTTTTTAATCAGAATCATACAATCAACAAAAAATTTTGTTACTCTAGTGTCTATATTTTTGAAAATACTTTGATTGTACAATGTTTTTATGAAATGCGAAGTATCAAGGCGAACATAACAGGTTGGAATTTTTTTGGTTCTATTTTCTAAAATATTAAAACATGTATTTAAGTAGTCAGAGGTGGATTTATAACCACAATATACTTTTACCACCGCACCTACTAAAGCTGCGGAATCATCAGTTACTACTTCATTTGGAGGTTTTCCATTAGCCAACCAAGATTGTAACCAGCTAGCAATAGTATCTAAAGAGTGACTTTCTGATATACACTGTGAAATTGGCACGCTACTTTTAACGGTTGTATCTGTCATCATAACATACAAAAATATAGGACTTTGCGACTCTTGAGATAGTTGTGTGTGTTCATTGACGACAGGCCGAAGATTTTTATTAAATATAGAACCTGTTGCGTCTATAGAAACTCTAATATAATTAAACTCTTTTTGGCATTTTTTATAATAATTCTTTTGATCGTCCGTCCAGTAAAATGTATAAAATGGAAAAGCAGAAACATATCTAACACATTTATCAAAAGGTGGTGAAACACACATACAAGTAAGTGACAATATTGGGTTGGGATGGAAAACATCAACTTTTTTATTTTCATGTTTAATTCGATGTAGTGTTTGTAATTTTGGCAATACTGGAGGTTCCTTGTCATTTTTCTTCATTAAAGTTGAGGCTAATTTATATCTTATAGAAGCTGCTGCTTCGTGTTGTAATTTTTCACCTAATTCCCTTATTTGGTAATACCGTAATCGGTTTTTTTTACTGGTGTTATGAGAGTACTTTTTATTTTCATTAATTATGCAACATTCTAGTTTAATTAAATTTTCCGTTTCTAAGTTAGTTGTTATAATTATTTTTGCGTGACATTGATTACAATATCCTGTGCATTTGATTTCGTAATTGTCTTTCACAATATTATTTTTAAAACACCAAGTGCATAAAGATCTTATTTCTTTCCATAGATGCATTTGAATTACATTAGTCCATTGGTTTGGTTTTAATTTACGTCTGACATTATACAGACTACCAGGGGCGATTTTGCTATTTCGGTGATAAAAATACCTTTGAGGCTTAATACTATCCCAAGTTATTGTATCCATATAAAATGTATGCGTACTGGTGTTCTCCGAAACACTATTAATGCTTTCGTTTGATGACGATGTAGACTTTTGATTTATCAAATTAGAATCATTATTACGAATTATTTCTTTTTTATCAACACCAAAAAAGTATTCGTAATTTCGTTTTATGCTTAATATGATTGATTTAATACTCATTTTGTAATTTAACCGTGTTTGAATTTGTTTATAAATTGAGTCATTTGCGGAAGGAATATTTTTAAAAAAGTCATCTTTGAATTCTGAAATTACTAATTTTTGCGTTTCTAATGAAACCTTTGGTTTAGGCCCTCGTTTTCCTTGCTGATCCATGTCGTTAGATTCACAAGAATTATCACAAATTATTATGCCATTTGTTTTCAATATTAACATAATATGAAATAACAACTAACTAACTAACATATAAATCAACATCAATAACATTATGAACACTTGTGTACTTATACTACCTATATTACCTGAAAATACCAACTATAGATGTAAAAAACATAACGGGCCCCACCGCTCACGCAGTACGAGTCAGAAAAAGTTGTCTTCTAACGTGGTAAACATTGTGTCTTCAAGATAATCTGAAAATAACACGTATTTAAATAATTTAATATAGGTATGACAGGCTCCAGCCTTCCTCTAAAGGTACTTAAGCACTTACGTGTTTTCCATTATTTTAGCGTGATTTCTATTATAAATAGCGAAGGGGCAAAACACGAGGCTGAAGACGATTTCCCGAAGTCACAACTCCCATAGAAAATGTGATGAATAGGTTGACGACACTTAAAAGTTTAAGTGCATTCGCCGGATGACAATCGGTAATAGTCTTCACTTCACGTCATATTATCTAAAAAATACATCTGTGTTAATTCTATAGTTACGTTTATACTTACTACCGACGCTCGCGCTGACTGATTCTACCTATTTCGTTGAAATGTAACTAACGTGAACTTAAGACGAGAACAGATCCTGACGGGTAACGAGGACAAGCTTGTAATAAAAAAATTGAAGAAAAGTAAATTATATCCTAGCAAATAAGACAGTGTTTCATTTCCAGTAGAATTGGAGGATAAAACCAGGCCTCCGCAGAAGTAGGTATATAAATAGGTATTTGAGATCCAATTAGATAAACAAACAAGTTACATTACGTTATTATGTGTGTACCTACCTACATCAAACCTTTAAAAAAGTAACTAAGTAGGTACCCATTTTTAAAACTTCTTAAGCATGTCCTTAATTTTAAGTGTACAGTGTCATATTCAACGAAAAAATGAACGTGTTTTTGTAAAAAACAACTCGCTTGCTACCTAGTTTTACAGTGCAATTAATGAATGAGTGTAAAATCAATTTAGTTAAATGCCACTATTATAAATTGAAATATACTTACTGATTTGGGTGCAGCTCCTATATTGATTACGTACTAGATACACAATTTTATATAGGTAAATAATGACATCACCAACACATTGTTTGGTTTTGCAACCCACTATGTAGTCAAACTCAAAAGCCGGCGTTATTATAATGATGTGCGACGAAGTAAACAAACAAAGAAACTGAGAAGCGCTTGTTCGTTTCGATTGCTTTGTGACACAAAATGGACCCTTATCACCTTCAAAATACAGATCAGTCTTGTCTAATAATCGTAAGATGTTAGGGCAGCGCCATCTAGTATTTAAACATAAACATATTCATTTGCGTCGCGGGCGCCGCGCGTCGCTTTGTGACACAAAATGGACCCTTATCACCTTCAAAATACAGATCAGTCTTGTCTAATAATCGTAAGATGTTAGGGCAGCGCCATCTAGTATTTAAACATAAACATATTCATTTGCGTCGCGGGCGCCGCGCGTCGTAAGCCCCATACCTATTGACCGTACGTGCATCCATTACTGCCACACTATATTGAACTTTATCACATGAGGAATACAGGTCAATTCCGTAAACGTTGTGGTACCGTCCTTGATCCGGAAAATGATTATTTTGAATAATTTTGTCAGTTGTAATGTAAGCATTAATAACAGCAACTTTATTTTTCATGCATGATTTACTTCATTTGATATCTTAATCCTTCAAGCGCCGTGATCTAGACAAAATATATAAAATCATTGTTCCTAGCTACCGGGGTCCCATGCGACGCGCGAAGGCTTAATCATATTATTTATAAAGTATTATTAAAATAATGTGTAATTAATAATATTGCGATTCTAAAGTAAATACTCCCTTACATAGACAATTAATAATTTACACAAGACAAAAATTGTTAGAAAGAAAGTTAATAATATTGTATTCGACTGTACTCAATGTAATGTATGTAGAAGTTTACAATCAAATTTAATGGTTTTCTAGGTCAAAAGTCAAGCAAAAATTGGACTGATATTGGGCACTATTTCAAGCACAATTTTTTGAGACGTAAATTGTACCTATAGCTCGTTCGATATTCGCGCACTGAGGTGAGTATGCTGGGCGTAGAACCTACGCCCAGCATACTCACTGAACGAAGCCTATAACTCCGAAGTTATTCGAGCACTGTTTTTTCTTTTTGGGCACCGTTTGGCACTATTTGGGAACTATTTTTTGAAGTATGAATTATGTTTGAAGCGTATACAGATTCTCCGGACGGAGGTGAGTATGCTGGGCGAAACCTTCGTCCAGCATACTCATCGAACTATGGCTATAACTTCGCAAGTACAAGAGCACTATTTTTTTCCTTTGGGCACTATTTAGCACTATTTCAGAACAGTTTTTTGACATTCATGAAATATCAGGATTCCATGGTGAGTATGCTGGACGAAGGGACACGCGAGGTTCATACTTTTATCATTAGAATGTGATTTAGAAATAATGTTGGGTAAGATCGGGATTTGGATGGGTAAGGTTAAGCAGTTGTTGACAAGGTTGCAAAATGGATGAGTGGGGTTCAGCAGCTCTAAGTAAGGATAGGATTTGGATGGATAAGGTCAAGCTGTCGGGCGGTGAGGTTTCGAAGTGGATGGGCTGGAGGAGAGTTATGATTTTAACCGATTTGTATGTATGTATGATGAATATGGATACAAAACCGAAATCCAAGATGGCGCTGATAAAAATTTGACAACTTTTTGTCATGGGTTTCATTTTTGTGGTTTTTAGGGTCGCAGGTATCGGATGTATGATCATAACCAAAATCCAAGATGGCGCTGACGAAAAATCGGTCACTTTTCGTCATGGATGTCTATTTCGGCAACACCCAAAAATTCCGAATTTGTGGGTGTGTGTAATGTAAAATGCGAGCGTAGCGAGTGCGCGTCATGGAGTCGTAGCAGGTTCTAAATTGGCTTATATCTTGAAAACGGTGCGTCTTATCGCAAAAATAATGAAAAATTCACCCCCCCCTTTTAGAAACCCCTTGCCGCGTAATTCTCAACATGTAGGAAAAAAAAAATGGATTCGTCATTTCAATGTTTCGTATTATCAATTAGTTGGACTCAAACTATTGAAATTCGGTATTTTGGCAATAGTTATTATGAACGATCGGAATATTGAAATTTAGGTTCAGTATGTACATTATTTACAAATCTATTAAAATAAAACTAAACTAACTAACTTAAACTAAAAACTTGAAAAATGGCGTCAAAAAACTCCTCCTCAACACTGTCAACTGGTAATGTCCCCAAGAGACTGGCGGCGTTACCACGCTGTATGGCAACGCTAAGCCTTTGGCCAATGTAAAAGCCAGCCCTAAGGTCACGGGAAGTGTCAACTAAGCGTTTTGAAATTTCCTTGAAAAGGCTGTGAGCGCTCGGACCCCACGATCCTAGAGTTTCAACTCCAAACGGCTCGAAAATATAGTTACCAATAACGTTACTATATTTTCGGCGCTTGAGGTTCTCCGCTGCCGCAGCGGCAGCCCCTGCACAGCACGATGAACTAGGAAGATGGGAAGGCGCAAGAGTATCGACACATGTAGCATCCCACACTAAAGGCCTACCCATCTTCCATGGAAACAAAGACATGCCGTCCGGTCTCTTGCCATCGTCGCGTGCCAAGCCATTGGGTTATAATAAAGCTAGAACGCCGACGGTGACAAGAGATCGACGGATGATGTCATTTAAATTTGCGTGCCGTGCAAAGTGGCCCGCACTTCGGCTGCATGACAGGCCGTGGTGTCCGAGGCTGTTAAAAACTTCACCACAGTGACAGCGATGAGGAGAACAACATGGGGCGCCTAGGATAGGAAATAGGATTAATGATAAATCGGAGCAATATTCCCAACAAGAGTCTCTCGCGAGTAACTTATGCTGCGTACATCATTTCTTCATAATACTACGAAAAACTTCATTTCTTCCTAACAGTATTGTATGTTGCACACAGGTTTGATTGACAACCCTAACCCACAATTTTAAAATTCAAAATTTCCGAATTCTTGGGTTTGTTGCTTGGTTTTTTGTGTGGCGATGGTCACTACAGTAATCAATAATTAGACTTTTAAAGAAAACACGACCATTAAGAGCCAGACAAAAAATTAATTACTAAGTCATAGAAAAAAAAAACCCACATGGGTGAACAAGATAAGTTAAAAAAAATGGTTCCTAGTGAATTCCTATCACAACTTAAAACATTTAGAGTAAAAACCAAATCCAAAAACAAAATATTGTGTTTATATGTTTTTTTAAGGATTATTATCGATTCTATTATTTTCTCTTAGTATAGTAGTTAGAGCTGAGGGAGTTATAATAGGTGTTTTGTTTGGTTAACAATTTAAAAAAAAAAAAACATAAATCTGGGATGTCCGCAACTAAGGCAAAATAACATACTGTGCGACGAAACGGTACTAAGTAGCAGAACTACCAAGTGCATTTTCAAAGGTCCAAGTAATGTTCAGGAATCAATAGAGAATATGCATGAAATACAAAACTCTTTTTATTTATTAAAAACGCCTTGTATTGGCCCTAAGAACATTGTGGATCACTTGTTTAAGTTTCTAAAACATTACTTATTTTACAATTTATTGTTTTATGTTGCATGTTTCTAGTGAAACGGAACGCACTCTCAAAACACATCGTCCCTCGAAAACGCCGGTAGTGACGTCAAAGTCTATATGTCAAAAAAACACTGTTATTTGAAAAGTACTTAAAGTTTGACGAATATTTTATTATAATATTATTATTGCAATTTCTGCTTGAATAAAGCACATACAATTAGTAAAATTATTTTATTAAGGCCAAAAAATTAGATGTAAACAAGGCAGATTGAGGTAAATGACGTCACATCATGGCCACGACAGCCACTGACGTTTGAACTGTCGTAAAAAATTGCAGAAGTTTAATATTATTTTTGAGCAATAAGCAATCGTTGAACTTAACTTTTAATACTTTTCTTGGGTTGATATTAGTGTATTTTATTGATTTAAGTGAAGAAAAAAATACATGCATATTCCCTATTACAATAAAATAAAACAATAATATCAAGGACCAAGATTATGTAAGTGAAGTAAAAAATCGAACGCTCAGAGTGGTTCAACGTGTGCGTACGCGTGATGTTGCTGTATGCGACTTTAGATACCTAAACTTGAGTTCATCGAAAACGTAACAACGTCCTTAACCCTTAAGGTCGCATGACATTTGATCGAAATAAAACATCAAAATAATACCTGATTATGATTATTAGACCTATAATAAGGGTAGGAAAAATGGTAGAAAAAAAATAATTAGCTAATTATCAGAAATAATTAGTGTTTATTATACTATACATTGCTCCCGACGTTAGTAAATCTTATTTGTAAGGAGCGTATAGCATAATATACAAAATACACTTTTGACATAGCTTGATCAAAATAATAAAACAACAAAATATGCTTCAAAATATAATAAAATAATGACATCAGTGCTTATGATAAGCTACAAAACAATTTCTTTTAGCCACGTAACAAAGATCGACATTGCACTTGGTACGAGTACTAGCTTGGCCCTTTTTGCAATATTTGCACCTCTGATACTTGGTGTGTTTCATCTGAGTTTTCTATGTAAGAATTATTACTGAATGGATATGGGCTATTTATTGTCTATATATTGGCACAAGTCTTTCTAAAGATGAATTAATAGATGGAGCAGGGGATTAAATTTAGGGTCGAGTGCTAGTATGCGTCTACACCGATCGCGCTATCCAGGCTAGAACAAAGTTGTTACAAGAAAGCATAAAAGCAAGGCCCACACCATGCAAGAAAAAAGGAATAATAACAATGACCAAAAAGTAAAAAAACAAAAATGTAATACGATCAAAGTCAAATTATAGTACTAATATCACCATTACCCATTAGTTGGCAGTGTATAGAATAATATACCTACATTACATTACAGACAAGATTTTTTTTAGCAGACAGTCGCAATGTATGGTATAATATACACCCAAGATTATGTAGTAAAAAGCGATGAAAATTAGTGTCTTACATAGATAATTTAGCATTAGCTTCAGCTCAATACATTTGTGATTTGAATACACAATACACATATTACATTTTTATAGTGAATAAGAAATTATAATAGATTTTACCTTCACATGAACAAGATTCCTCCGCATGGTTTCGCATTTACGTCACAACTGTCAAATTTACCACAGATAATACTTTCATCTAGTCATTATTTAAAAGAGGTACGTACTGAAATGATTTTTTGTTAGGAGCATTTCATTTTAAAGTATTTGTTTTCTGATAATATATTTTCTATTTTAGTGTATAGTATACTAGACAAATCAACCTTAAGGGTTAATAACCGTCCGTCCGTCTCATGACGACAGGCCGTGTCGACGGCGCATTCGTGTTCCACGCGCGCCTCAAAGAGAGTCAGCAAAAGGAAGGGGTCTGCAAGGACCGATGCCTGCCGGGGTTGCGGGACTGTTCGAAAGAGATACCGTGACCCCGGAACACAATAATAAAAATATTTGTGCATTATATGTGTATAATAAAAAAAAAATCGATTGTATTGATTGTCATCAAACTTAGGTAATTACTGGCCTTGTAAGAAATAAGCCTTCTAATGAAATCACCATTTAATAAATGATTCCATTGAATAGTTATAACACAATGGGCAGGCACAGGCTCTAAACTTAGTAAACTTCTCTCATGAATCATGATACAGTAAGGCCGCGACACGACCGACGGCCGCTTTCTCACTTTGTCGTGACGACAGATAATCGTGTAGTTTTAAGTGTGGCGGCTTGTGTATTAAAAAGAGGTGTTCACATTGTAACGAGGCTTTTAGGTTCGTTACATGTTTAGAGATTTTGCCGACATTTAATTTAAACGCACCGTGTCGTGGTGCTGCCATATTAGGTTTGATAGAGCGGTCACACTGATTGGTCTGTCAGATGACAATAATTGAGTTTGACGTTTAAGCTAGCTTGTCACTTTTCGATCTTTACCTCCTAATCGTCATGGCGTTATTTTGAACGCTAATTAAATCAAAATTTTATTTGCCTCTTCCCATGGCATCCAGACCCAAAAATAGTGGTCTTCTGTTCCTTGTTGGAAAACTTATTTAATGGTTCTTCACTTTTGATGGTGAGTTGGAATATTTATGATTTCTTTGAGATCTCCTCGTTGTAATTTTTATAGAAGTTTGTTGCTAAAATCTTTTCGATTCTCACATTGTTACAGGAGTTTTGACGTCCATATTTACGGGATCCTACCCTATAATGAAAATATTATGTTATCTTTGAAAGAACGGTGAGTTTTATAAAATTTGCTTACTTAAAGACGGCGTCGCGTTGGTCGCCATATTTTTGTCTAAATTGGAGTTCTCAACTAATGCAATTGTTGTGTTGTTTCAGCCAAATGGCGTTCTTTTCTTCTTCTTTTTTTTTTGTATTTTTAATCTTGAACTGTCGCCCCTATCCAAAATTAAACAAGAATTTAAATCTTCCCTGGTGGAATTTACATCGTGATGGACGCTGTAAGGTGATGGCGTTGATCTGAACGCGTGGCACGCCCCCGAACCTTAAGTCCGACCGGTGACATATTTAAAATTAATATTAATAGTCGACTGAATTTTGGTATGTTTCTTAATTTCTAGAATTATAATGACCAAAAGTGCAGTGATGACAGGTTCTCATAATAATTGATAAAATTTCATAACTTAGTTTTAAAAGAAAGACTGCTTTATTAATATTAGAAAGGAATTTTGATGTGATTGATGAGCCCTGACGCGTCCTACGGGAAATAAAATAGACTAATAAACTAAAATGCTTGATTTTTATTGAATCCCCCCGCTTGAAGATTAAAAGTACCGGTTCCTGCAGGTGAGTTATCCATGGCATTATTTTCAGTGTGCTCCTGGCGCCCGAGATTTCTATTTTTACCCTTTTATATGGAACACACTTTTTGTTAGATTCCCAATTTTGTATGGAAACAGTAACTTGTCACAGTTTTCACCAAAAACATATTAATTATTTACATTACAACATAAAGGACGACGCGATTACTATTTGACGCGATTACTATTTGACGCGATTATTATTTACGACTTTTGCCAGCTAAAAACCAACGATAAATTAATCATCACCCTCTTATTATAAAACGTGGTCTTAAAAAAAGTACCGGCTTTAGTACTAGGTTTAAACCATGAACTTGTATAAACGTTATTACAAAACGAAGTTTATCGCTAGTCCTAGAACTATCTATGATACCAAAGTTAGACCATCGTGACCCCTAGTTTAACTATGGTACTAAATTGTCAACTCGTTTTTTAACATATTTATATTGGTTTTCGTCGACTTATCTTCAAGTATTTTAGCCGACGCGGCAATAAGTTGACGCAGTATAAATCCTAGAATGAAATTTGTATTAATGTAAGTAATGTGGCATAGGTACATAGTTTAGCTTATTGCATCTTATACTGTGTATAGTTGTGTACGTAATCTAACTTGTCAGTTATCACTAACCTTTTCTTCTTAACTCCAATTTTCACTCTTTTTTTTCTTTGACTGTTCCATTTTTTTAAATTGAATGCACACACGATCTCACCACAAAGAATACTGTGCCCAAAGAACTGTGCCTTTACTTGTATTATTACTCTTGAAGTGAAACCGGACATTTAGTTTACTTTAAGATGTAACATAAACATTTCGATAACATTACTCGAATAATTCGAGTAATGTTATCGAAATGGGCTGCGCGCGTAATTCGAGTCGAATTACGCGCGCAGCCCAGTTCACTCCATTATACGCGCTAGCTCGATAGTTGTTCCAAAACAGAACAACTAATTTTTCTGTTTTGGAACAACTATCATGCATTCAAAAAAATACACGTCGGAATATTTAAATACCTATATATAACCAAACTTTATATTTTACCACTACAAATAACAATTTATAAAATATTTTTTCTTTAAATTACGTAACAATATTTTGTAAAAAGGAACGGTGCAGAGAACGCTGAACGAATGAATGAATAGTTTAAATATTTTGTTGCTTATAATCTGTGGATAATGCTTAGACCAGGGACCATCTTTGGTACTAAGTAGTCCTTTGAAAAAGCGCGGGAAACGTTCAACTTGGCGGACGCATCCTTTTTGAATTTAAGATAAATTATTTTGTAATACGGTAATATAGGATCAGTAGTCTTAGTTTTAGTGCTCTATCTTCTTTAATTTATAATTTTGTAGTTTTTTTTTCTTTTCTTCGGTAGTGGTAAGTTTTTATTTAATTTTTTGTTGAAACCGTTTAATGAACGACCCGCCAGACCCGGGGGACTTTGTTCCCCCGGCAGGCAATTTTGTTACTGTAAGCAATGAGTCTGGCATGGATACTGATGGGTCGTCCTCGGCTCGTCACCGGAAAAGAAGCCGCGTACATGTGTGCAAGCACTGTAACAAACGCCGTCGCACCCGAAATAACCGTGGTTCCGAGTCGTCGGGTTGTGATTGCACGGATCCTCCAAGTCCTACAACAACTTTAACAGAACCTATTTGCTCTGTAATACCAACCATTGCTGCTGATATTCATGCTCCATCCGTAGCTGTTCCCACGCAAATCGGTCGTAAAGCATATGACAAAACCGACAGTGCACCCTACATTATTCGTTTACAGAAGAAAACTATTTCCCCTGATGATGGTACTATATTGCACCCAATCACATTTGGTAAGTTCCTTAAACACAACGCCTTTCAAAATATTATAAATGGTAGCGTCAAAAAAATTGGGCGCAATAAAATTTCCCTCTCATTTTCCAATTTTCTGGATGCAAATTCTTTTATTTCACATAGTAGTCTGGAAACATATAATTACAAAGCTTTTATACCCACTTTTAATGTTACAAGAATGGGTCTAGTGCTTGGTGTTCCTGAATGGTCTCCAGAGGAAGTTATTGATACTATTACAGTTCCAATTGGTTGCGGTCCAATTCTTAAAGTCAGACGCCTTAATTTTAAATCCGTTGTTGATGGTACAACCATTTGGAAGCCATCCCAATCCATAGTTGTTACTTTTGATGGACAGGTTCTACCTAAAAGAATTTTTGTGTGCTATAATGCATTACCTGTTGATTTATATATTTTCCCTACTGTACAATGCTTCAATTGCTGTCGTTTTGGGCACACTAAACTTCAGTGCAGATCTAAACCTCGGTGTTATAAATGTGGTCAAGGCCATACTGGAGATAGCTGTGAAAGGGAAATTGAAAATGCATCTTGCTGTCTGTGTTCTGGGTTTCACTATGCCATTAATAAATCTTGTCCTGAATTCTCTCGACAAAAACAGATTAAATCATACATGGCACATAGCTCAGTTTCTTATGCTGAAGCAGCAAAAGTATATCCCCCAGTAACTAAATCATATGCTGACACACTTTTATCTTCACCTACTAAAAACTTTGCAGATACTCCATCAATCTCTTCACCTAATAGAATGCAGGCTTCAAGTAGTTATAAAAAGACTGTCTTCCTGAAACCACGCTCCCCACCCAAATCTATACAAGGTTATAATCAAGAGGCCCATAATGCTATAATTAATGATTTTAAAATTCCCCAGCCATCTAATGGTTGTGCTTTTTCTAATAATCAAAATAATGATAAAAATGATGTAAACTTTTCTATAAATGATTTTCTCTCAGCATTACACAATCTTCTTTCTCAGTTCAACATCTCACCGTCCAACGTTGCCTCAACTTTCAATGTACCTCAATCCATTCATAATGGACAACACATCCAATATAATCCAGTGGAACTGCCGCAGTCTAGTAAACAAAAAGAGTGATGTTATATACCTTTTAAACAAATATGAGCCATTTGTCTTTGCTTTAGCAGAGACTTGGCTCAAATCAAATCATATTTTTAAAATTAATGGTTATTTAACCATTAGGGAGGATAGATCTGATGGGTATGGTGGTGTAGCTATACTTATCAAGAACTCTTTTCCTTTCTCTATTGTTTCATTACCTCCTCATAGTGAGGAAATTTCTATTGTAGCTATTAAGGTGCACCTAACTTTTTTTGTTTCTATTTACATTCCTCATCCTTCTTCTTCTATTCTTCAAGAGATGAATAATCTCTTTTCTTTTCTCCCAAAGCCTTTCTTAATATTGGGGGACTTTAATTGCCATCACCAATCATGGGGTTGTTCTGTTTCTAATTGTCATGGAGAGGAATTACTAGATATAATAGACTCACACAACTTATGCATCTTGAACTCAGGAGCTGCTACTCGCCGTTCAGATCCCAACCAAAATCAAAGTGCAATTGACCTTTCTATCTGTACTCCAAACTTAGCCTCTTCATTAACTTGGCATACTCTAACCTCCACTCATGGTAGTGACCATTTCCCAATAGTTATTTCTTACCCTCTTTCCAAATCAAAGGCATCGTCAAGGAGATCTAACTTAAAACATAAATTACCTAATAGAAATAATAATGACTGGGACAAATTTAGAAGCATTGTTGACAGTAAGCTTTGCTCCTTACCTGTAATTTCTGATGGCAATGAAAACAGCTGTGCTGAAGCTTTAGCACTTTTGTTAATCGAAACTGCAGATGTAGTTTTTCCTGTAAAAAATAACAATAATAGTAAAATTCCCTCGCCTCCATGGTGGGACTCTGAGTGTACAGAATTAGTTAACAAACGTAAAGAGGCGGAATACAATTATAACCTTAATATGTCTGATATTAATTTTGAAACTGTTACTAACATAATTAACGAAACATATAAACTTTTTAAAAAGAAAAAAATTGAATCTTGGCGTAATTTCTGCTCATCAATTTCACCGAACACTCACCCAACGATTGTCTGGCGTAATATCCGTAGATTTAGATCCATTTATAAGAACCCTTCCCCTATACCTGATTCTTTAGCTACCGATTTTTTAGGTAATTTAGCGCCGCCTTGGGTTCCTGAGGCTATTAACCTTAACCTGTCCTTACCAATACTGTCAATAACCAATGGATCCCCTAACCAAGACACCCATACGACTCTAGATGGCCCATTCACTCTTACTGAATTAAATGGTGTTATTCATAAAACTAAGGATTCTGCACCAGGCAGTGATGGCATCCCATATTCCTTTTTTGCTAATTTAAATGAAGACGTCCTCAGTTATTATTTACATCTTATCAATTCTATTATGATCACTGGAAACATTCCTGTTGAATGGAAACGTCAAATGGTGTTGCCATTCCTTAAACCAAATAGAATCCCATCTGACACTTCTTCATACCGTCCCATAGTTTTATCTTCAGTTCTGATGAAATTAGCTGAACACTTAATTAAAAATCGTCTAGAATGGTTTGTTGAAAGTAAGGGTCTTTTGGCAGAATCACAATATGGCTTTAGAAAAGGTAGAAGTACCAATGACTGTCTAGGCATTTTAACATCGGATATTCGGATTTCATTTTCTAATAATCAATCCACGGTAGCGGTTTTCCTCGACATTAATTCAGCTTACGATAATGTTGTATTATCGGTTTTACAAAATAAATTAAGAGCCTTACGGGTTCCATTGAATTTGTCGAATTTTATTATTAATATCCTGACTGAACGCTCTAATTAGTATGTTAATTGGAGATCAAGAGGTATCTCACCTTGTGTGGAAAGGCCTCCCACAGGGTTCTGTGCTCAGTCCCCTTCTATACAATATTTATACTTTTGATTTGGACTCGTCCCTAGCTGACCATGTTAGGGTTCTTCAATATGCCGACGATTTGTTGTTATATTCTTCAAGCCAATCCGTCGAACAGGCTAGCCAGGCAATCAATTCCGCTTTATCTCATTTGGAGTCATGGTTACATCTTAACGGCTTGGATATATCCACGTCTAAAAGCGCGGCCGTTTTATTCACCCGAAAGAGAAATATTCCCACAATAAATCTCTTTTATAAGGAAACTCCTATCCCGATTAGAGATAATTTCAGATATCTAGGTGTAATACTTGACTGCAAATTAAGTAGTGTTCCTCATTGTGATTATATTGTTAACAAATGTGAAAATCACCTAAACATGCTTAGATGCCTGTCTGGTGTATGGTGGGGTGCGCACCCCTTTTCATTGAAACTTATTTATAACGCAATCATCAGAAGCACTCTGGATTATGGAATGTTTCTACTGGAACCTGGTAGCGTTATGGCTTTTAAAAAGTTGGATCGCATCCAATCCAAAGCTCTACGCATTGTTTCGGGTGCCATGAAGTCCAGTCCCATTAATGCACTCCAAATTGAATGCGGAGAAGCACCTTTACATCTGAGACGTCAATTCCTGTCTGACAAATATTTGTTCCGGATTCTTCAGTCATCGACTCATCCTCTAATTCCTAAACTAGACTCTTTAGTGTTACAAATAGAATCCTCAGACTACTGGACCCATAAACGTGCTCCCTGTCTAGTTATAAGCTATAAAAAATTTCTTTCACTTTCTTCTCCTATTTACCGTTCCAATAAACTTCCCATGTTTAACTGTAGTTATGAAAGTTTACTGTTCAGCCCCACCCTAAATTTTACCTGTGTTAAAAAATCAGACCCTGACAGAAATTCATGTTTTAATTTTTTCTTGGCTGATCACTTAGGTATCATCATGTATTTACGGATGCTGCCAAGCTTTCTCCTACGGGTTGTGTTGGGATAGGTACGTATCACTCTCAATACAACATCGTCCAAAAAATAAAACTGCCTCCGGAAACTTCTGTTTTTACGGGGGAATGTTTCGGCATTTTAAAAGCATTAGAATATTCTCGCGTTTTTAAACTCAAAAAAACTATAATTTTTACAGATTCTCAAAGTGCTCTTCTAGCCATCAATAAATCCCCTTTCGAACATAAATCACAGTTTCCTATCATTTATTTAATAAGAGAATTTGCGTTCAGAACCATCTCTGAGGGTAATTCAATACACTTTGCGTGGATTCCGGCCCATGCTGGAATCCACGGCAATGAAGTGGCGGATACACTCGCCGGTGAAGCGGTGCAGTGTGGAGACTTGGTCCCCTATGTAAATTTTAGCACTGATCTTGTGACTCTACCAAAAACTTTTCTTCGGGACACTTGGAAGATAGCTTGGGATATCAGTAGCAAATCGAAGGGCTGTTATTTTTCATTAATTCAACCTGACGTTCCGGAAAAACCGTGGTTTGGTAGGGCTGAGTTTGGTAAGATGGAGACCTCCATTCTTATACGGATGAGACTGGGTCATGTTTGCACTCCAGCCCATCTTGCCAAACTACATATCATTGACGACCCCACTTGTTCGTGTGGCACAGATGTAGGCGACATAAATCACATATTTTTCTCATGTCCCCTACATGACCATTCTTCCTTTCTTAATAACCTTTTAAATCTCCGCATACCTTTTCCTACCTCTATACTTTGTTTACTTTGTACAAATAGTTTTCCTGTATATAAATGTATAGTCTCATTCATTATTCTGAATAATATAAAATTGTAATTTTTCATCATTGTAATTTGCTCATTTGTACCTTCTCATTCATCTCTCAATTTAATGATCCTATATTTCTGTCCTATTCTAAATCCCGTTGAATTATTATTTTTGTTTCCAGTTTCCCTACCTTTGTTTTCCTCATAGTACATAATAAAATAAACAAAACTCAAACGTGACATTGGCTAATGCACAAACCGTGCGAAGCCACAAAAAAAAAAAAAAAAAAGTAGTCCTTTGTTGGTCTACGATTTGTAATACGAATGAAAGAACTAACGTTAGTACCGTAACAAACCTAGCCCTTTTAGTCCTGGTTTAAACCTGGTACATAACGGAAGTTTTATAATAAGACGGCACGACATTGTAGGAACGCGGCCGTCGCGTCGGTCGTGTCGTGTGCCCTTTAAAAAACCACAAAACTAAAAAAAAAATGTTTTGTTAAGTATATGTCATACATTTGTTTTTGCTAAATACATATGAGTAATTTACTAGGAAGCAAATATTTCACTATCAAAAAACAAACTTTTGGATGTAATCAATAAATATTTAGTTAACCCGTTTGATAAAAAATTTGTCATTGCTTGACGGCATTTAGGTTATAATAAGCAGTAACATTCTACCTTCTACTTGCTTAATATAATTTACTAGTAAAACATTCTGAAAGTAAATTATATAGGCGACTTTTTAAGGTCCAATTAAGCTGCGGTCTTTAAGTCCTATTAGGTACTTATGTAATTAATGTTTCAATTAGTTGATTTTGCCGACAGACAGAGATGTGGTCATGTAGGTCAGTGCAACATACCGTACGAGATAGTCGAAACTAAATAATGATAGCAACATTAATTTTATCATGTCGCAAAATATTAGCAGAGGGCTGAGTAATTATACCTAATACGCAGCGCAGATACTTGAACTCAATATTACAACGTGTTTTGTTATGTAAATCCTCTATTTTACCTGAAACACAACTCCAGTAGGTACTTGATAGTTAATAGGCCAGATTGTCATGTGGCGCCAAACGAAGCGCACGTGGCGCTGGCGAGCCGGTCAGCCGGCGCCCGCGATGAAGGCCATCACTTCATTGCGTTTAATTTCATCATGCCTTTGACGCGCCGTCATTGCAATAATTTAACAACTAAGGGTTCTTACAGACGAGCGGCACGTTGCCAACTGCAGATAAACTACAGCCGTCGGCTGCCGTCGACACTTGCAGTTGTGGCGTCGACGGCGGCCGTCGACACACATTTATACGGCATGCCACAACTGCAAGCGTCGCCACCCGTCGACGGCAGTTGTTGACGCTTCGGCGGCTGCCGCCCGGCGACGGCTGCAGTTTATCTGCCGTTGGCAACGTGCTGCTCGTCCGTAAGGACCCTTACCCAAATCAATGGCATCTTGGTAGTAAACAATAGATCGATCAAGTCAGCAAGTGGTCTATCTATAGTTTTTGATGAGACTGCCGAACTAAGTGTGAGTTTTAATTTAGCAGTGATCAATTTGCTCCATCTCATCAAGCCGAAATATATATCAGTATTTTCACACACGGCTCGTTAAATCGTTCAGTCTCTTATCTGAAGCGATCGATCGTAATCGTTACCTATTGATATGCAGCTCTAGGTACCTATGGCCGTCTTGAAAGAATTTAAAGACTTATTATGCACATGGGTTTTTTCACGAGTTGTAAATGAAACCACCGCCGTTTTTCAAGTCAGAAAACGCACCTCTACCTGTGCAGATTACGCACTATAATCCGCACGACAAACGCGTTTAAAAACGCTGTGTGCATAAACCATGTAGAATTAATGTTATATATATCAAATAGATCTTTGTTGTTATAACTATCAAGTAGGTACCTTCTTTATCCATGGATCTGATCTGACAGTTATCAGTACCTATCAAAACCCATCCGTTGATACGCGTAAAAATAAACAATAGGGGCCGGCAGACAACGCAAGCCCGCAACGTAAATATTTCGGGAATTTCCATGGAATATTTCAGGTGACGCGACGTCGCCGATTTTGATTTTTGTCGATGCGATATCGCATTGTTCTAATATGCGTCAATTGTCATAGAACACGAATGAAGCTCTAGAAACTTAAGTAGACAACAGTGGCGAAGAGTGAAAATTGAGTCAGGGGAAGCCAAGGAAAAAAATGAGAATAGGTAGTTTTTTTTTTTCGTTTTTTTTCTATGTTTATTTTGACCTCATTTTTGTTATCAGCGACTCCAAAACCACGAAAATGACACCCATGAAGAAAAAAACCGAAAATTTGCGTCGGCGGCGCCATCTTGGATTTTCATTTTGACCTCATTATCAGTATCAGCGACCCCAGAAACTTAAAAGAAGTATAGTAATAATAAAGTGTATAAAAAAAGGGATATTATCATGCAAATAAATTAACAAAATAAATACTATAATTTAGTGTACCAAATCGACATTCGACATTATCGACCATTACTAATTCTATCTCGTTCTCCCATACATACTTTCTTTATCTGCCCCTGTCGTAACTCGATAATCTTCGGCTGAATAAAACCTAGCTCCCAACAAAACAAAATAATGTCATCAATTATGAATGATTTCCGATTCTATACTAAATTCAATGAGCGAAAACGAAATTTTCCAATTTATCAAATATAGGCGAGCTGCAAAATAATAAAATATCACGTGCATAATCACGGAAAATCCCCAAGGAACACGACACATCGATCGTCGGCGTTTGACGGTGTGTCCATGTCGCAGCCAATTCGTATAACACACCGTCTTACATAATGGCGCGCCGGATTGGAAAACGCCGCCGTTATGAAATACGGCTTCTCACGTACAGCCGGATTGTGGTGGCGATACGTTCGACAAAGCGGCGTCCAACGTTTAGCCGTATTGTCAGCAATTCCGATACTTCAAATAACCTACTGAAATTGCCTAAAAGTCTTGCTAGCTGGCATGAGGAGCGTCGGCCGAAGGGAAGGAGCGACGACGACATTTGTGACAGAATGTGGGTGTGTAATGTTAAATCCGAGCGTAGAGAGCGTACGTCATGGAGTCGTAACAGGTTCAAAATTTTGCTTATATCTCGAAAACCTTGCGTCCTATCGCAAAAATAATGAAAAATTTGAGGTAAAAAAAATATGATAAAACAAAAACAGAAAAGCGGCCATTTGATTGTAACACTGTTGTCGATTGCGACGCCATGTTTCTTGTTATGATCATGCAGCGCCACTTGCGGCGATAAATGGAACTTAAACTTTCAAAGCGGCGGCGTATCGATGATGCGCCAGTTTGTATAACGGCGGCACGTTATTACGCCGCATTGACGAACGCGAAGGGCTCATTCAATGCGGCGGCGTACTTTATTTCATCCGAATTGTAATCCGGCTGAACGTGATGACACCGTATTACATAACGGCGATGTTTTTCAATCCGGCGCGCCATTATGTAAAACGGCGTGTTATACGAATTGGCTGCGACATCCATACAAAAAGAGCAAAGTTTGGGACGGCCCGTCCGCCGCCGCCGTACTGCAGTGTGGCCTGCCCTTAATGGCTAGCTTATTAAGAAGGCTATTACATTTTTTTCTTGTTTTTGAGTGTTTTAAGAGTTTCTAGCACTCGAATACAAAGAAAAGTTTTAATTTTTATTTTGAGCGCTCCCGAGAGAGATAATAAAAATTTCTCGGGCATCTTTTTAAAAAAATTGATAATATATAAAATTCAAAATTTTTCTTGTATTGAAGTGCTATACTCTTAAAACACTCAAATACAAGAAAAAATGTAATTAATTAATCTTAATCTGTTGAACGACTTGAGCTAAGTAAGACTGGATACCTACTGAACACCGGCCCCATCTAGTTTTAAAAAGTGACGTGTAAAAGTGTTTGTAAAAACCTACTTCCAAAATAAACATCATTTATCATTTACTAGAAAAGTCATAAATCACAGAATAAACTTTTTACACGACTACCCAAAAAAAGCAGTGTTATGTTTTTAGGGTTCATGTATGTTTGTGAGTTTATTTATTCCACCATAACTTCTAAACGCCTCAACCGATTTCGATGTAGGTATGTGGTATCGTTGGAGTCATGGTTACCGGTAACACAGGCTAGTGTGCAATGTGCTAGTGTAGGCTAGTTAAAAATTTAAAATTAGGGTAGCTATGATTCATGAAGAAACACCAACTTTTTTTTTTATTACAGACAATTCGATTACTATAATATTATAAACAACATCTAGAATTCTTTGAGTAAATTACAAAATATATAACAGTAGTATTCAATATCTATTCGTTCACCAATAATTTTGTTGTTGTATGGACTCGTCGTTTATAAAAAAGTAAATTATTTAACGAGACTTCATTAGATTCTGTAACAATACCTCAACATTTAAAATCCTTCCTAGACAACTTTTAGTAAGTACTACATGCTACCTCAGTTGTTATCGTTATTTTGTTTTTCTTAGGACGCGTGGTTAAATTATCTCGTTGTTGACTTGCGGATTTATTATTTCAAGATCCTGTAAAAAATAGGGTACATTCTTGAAATTATCAAAAAATATTGAACACGTATTATATTTTCTTGTCACGTAAACGAAAAGAGACGACGATTGATAAATGTACACCAAAATAAATAAAATGCAAAATTCTCCATCTTATTATAATCGTAACTAAAAAGAGTAAAAAGTTACTTTTTACGCAGTCGCGTTTTTTTTTTAATGTCTTGTTTCTCGCAGAGGCATCTAACTTAACTTAAATAAGTAGCCTAAGGGCGCCGCACATATGGCGGAGCGCAGCGCAGAGCATTTTTCACTGTCAAACTATTATCGACATTCATCATCATCATTTGAGCCGAAAGACGTCCACTGCTGGCCTACTACCCACTCCTGACATAGGCCTCCCCCAAGTGTCGCCACATTGACCGGTCCCGTGCGACTCGCATTCAACGGATTCCCGCAACCTTCACCAGGTCATCGGTCCACCTAGTAGGAGGTCTTCCAACGCATCGTCTTCCGGTTCGCGGTCGCCACTCCAGAACTTTTCGGCCCCATCGGCCCATCCGTTCTGCGAGCAATGTCCCTGCCCACTGCCACTTAAGTTTGGCAATTTTTCGAGCTACGTCAGTGACCCTGGTTCCCTTGCGGATGTCTTAATTTCTGATTCCATCAGAATCGCAAAGACTCCGAGCATAGCCCTCTCCATTGCCCTTTGGGTGACTTTAAACCTTCTGATAAGGCCCATTGTGACCGACCACGTTTCGGTCCCGTATGTAATCATTGGCAACACACACTGGTCATACACTTTCCTCTTGAGACACTGCGGTAAGCTGGACGAGAAGATACCGCGCAGCTTCCCGAACGCTGCCCAGCCGAATCGGATTCGACGATTGACCTCTTTCTCGAACCGTGGCGTTTCTGGGACCGTTTGTCCCAGGTACACTTAATCGTCCACAGCTTCGAGTGTAGTGTCTCCGATTTTGATAGGAGTGGGTGTTTTGACCATGTTCATTTTTAGCCCCACTCTTTCGGAAGCTCTACTGAGGTCATCGAGCATTGTACTGAGGTCCTCCATGGTCTCAGCCATGACCACTATATCGTCGGCAAACCGAAGGTGACTGATGTACTCGCCATTGACGTTGCGACGACGCCTCTCCAGTCCAGAACCTTGAAGACATCCTCCAGTGCAGCGGTGAACAGTTTCGGAGATATGTCGTGTCGTGTCGATACGTCTCCCTATCTCACACCTCGCTGCAGAAGGATAGGTTCCGAGGCTTGGTCTTGGAGTCTGACTGACATGGTGGCGTTTTTGTACAAACACTTCAACACCTCTATGTACCGGTAGTCAATTTGGCACCGTTGGAGAGACTACAGTACAGCCCAGGTCTCGATCGAATCGAAGGCTTTCTCGTAGTCCACAAACGCTAAACAGAGAGGCAGGTTATACTTTTCGGTCTTCTGTATAACCTGTCGCAGCGTATGTATGTGGTCCACGGTGCTAAAGCCTTTTCGGAAACCGGCTTGTTCGGGAGGCTGAAAATCGTCCAACCTGCGCGCGAAACGATTCGTGATGACTCTTGAAAACAACTTGTAGACATGGCTTAGAAGTGAGATGGGCCTATAATTCTTCAGACGGGCATTGTCACCCTTTTTGAAGAAGAGTACCACCACACCCCATCGACATTGTCTTCATTGAAATAATATCTAAAGTCAATGAATCTGAAAATGCGGGCATCCGCTCGCGCCTTCGCGCGCAGTCTGTTAATTGATTTGAGATATTATTTCAATGAGGCCAATGTCGATAATAGTTTGGCAGTCAAAAATGCTCTGCGCTGCGCTCCGCCGACCAGCAAATTGCAAATAACGTAAGAAATTTTGAATTTCGCGGGCTACACTGACTTCGACCTTACATAAAATGGGTATAATATTATTTACTCATCCATAGTACAAAACTTGTGCAGACGAAAGTGTTGTATCTCGTGATTTGTGCTGTGGCTGGTGTAGTGATGACCCGATTAGATTACGAGACATTGTGTGTCACTTGTCAACTTTAACTGCTTGTTATATATTTAGATTTTTTGACTGCCACGTTGATTGAAGAACACATGTATTTGTGTAATGTCTAAGTAACACAGAAGTATGCCGACTTCACATTGCAGATGCTATTTAAATTCCTGTAGATATACAGATAATCCATCAATGTATCAAGATAAAAAAAAAAAAATTGATTTGTCTACTCTAAGTTTTTCTAAGAATCATTGTAGTAACATACAGTTTTGTTTTGAAGTGGTGTTAATGGTATGTATAGGTTTAAATATATTTATTCTCAAATAAGGCAAAGTCACTTACATGAGAACGATAACGGTAAGCATTGTTTTCTTAAAATAAATTATAATTAAAGTTCGTCGCAGACGTCACGAGCAAAAGCAATTATGATATTATCATATTAAACACCCATCCAACGTGTACTTTTACTTTATTTACTCGTATACATGAGGGGTATTTTGTTGTACAATTGTGCTCCTTCAAATGTTAACATTTTTTTGCCAAACTTAGTTCTCATCTTCGTCAAAATCAGAAAACTTAAATGTTAGTGGCAGCTACCCACTGGCGTTTTACGAGTGTCCGGCGTTTCTCCAACGTCGTAAAATATTATCGCACAGCGAAAACGCTGCGCAGACGCGACGTTGACGTCGCGTGTTTCTAGTGGAAAGTGCAGACGTTGGAGAAACGCCAACGGGATAGGGGCCTAAAATCTTAAATCATATATCGATCATCATTAGAGCGTCTTGTATTTTAAACTTCAAAAACCCCAGAGAACTCTATTCGGTCAGTCAACTTATGTTCATCTGCAGCGACTGAGAAGCTGGTGATAAGTAAGCTTTTCCTTCAATACGAACAGCACGCGAACGTAGCGATGATGTTGATTGAGTTAAGGAGAATTGGGCTGTTGTAATAATTGTAGGCGTAACACTGCCGGTTGCTAACCTCTGCCCTGACTTTGGATAACGATTACGCCGCAATCATCTTGTTAGTTGAATATTAAATGGTACAGTAACAAATTAATTGATAATAAAATAGGTAAGTACCTACATAATTATGTAGGTCGGTATTGATTAAGTTTCAATATTTATTTATGCCGACTATGTCTGGCTTTGCCATGTACAAGAGCTCTAACTCTTCTAGATCCGATTTTTAAAAGTATATGTAACCAGGGTGCATCATAGACTTTGTGTTTGAGATATCAAAGAACCGTCATATTATTATCGTACAACATAAAAACTGTGAAATTTATATTTTTTATTACTGCACTTAGGTATAATAAGCTGTCGGAATTCGATACCAATCTGCTGTTCGATCCAATAAGTACACAATAACGATACTTAACAATATATTATTTAATAAACATGACACAAACATGTCCTAGTTTCATATTATGATAGGTGAGATCTATTTCGAGGAAATATGATCGCTTGACTCACTTAGTCAGTTTCTAGCTTTCTTATGTGTTGTGATGTGATGTGAATAATTGAAGGCATTGCAAATTGTAGTCAATTGTGTAATCGCTTCAATCAAACTGTTAAAGAAGATCAAACAAAAACTAGTCAAGTGCGAGTTGGGAGTTAAACTGCTCAGACAGATATAAATTACAAAACAAGCAAATTCTGCCTGCTTTGCACCTACTAGTATATGTGCATAGTAATCATAGGCGTCATCAACTTTTCCAACTGCAATATTATTATTACAGACGACTTCCATTTTGCAAGCTATTACGAGTATAATTAAATATTTTTCGTGAGAAATATGAGTTTTATGTTCTAGAAAAGTTTATTTATCAATGGTCTTGATTTTTCGTCACTTTTTACACCCTTCGTTGTATTAACATTGCACTTTTCTTTTACAGCTCTGGTGGGCGCCCTCACTATGGGAACTACTTTCTTCCTATCGCCTTTGTCTGGAGTGCTAACTGGCGTGTTAGGAATCCGTCTGACCGCAGTGTTAGGCGGTACAATTGCTTCTGCCGCCATGCTTTTATCTTCTTTCTTCGCTTATAATGTTAGTGTCCTCTACTTCACATATGGAGTTTTGTATGGGTTAGGAGCATCGTTTGCATATACTCCTTCTCTAGCTATTCTTGGTCACTATTTTAAAAAGCATTTAGGTTTAGTAAACGGCTTTGTAACTGTAGGTAGTTCAATTTTTACGGTAATTATGCCACCATTAATGGAATATATGATTAAGAACCATGGACTAGAATGGCTTTTTAGGCTACTAGCCGTTTTCACTTTTGGCGCTGCAATATGTGGATTCATATTCAAACCTACTCCATCAATGGTAATAAAAACAGCAAGAGAAGACGATAGCTGGAAATCTTTGTTAAAATCTGTCGTAAACGTTCAGATATGGAAAAATAAGAAGTACAGACTGTGGGCGTTATCCATGCCTGTTGCACTATTTGGGTATTTTGTTCCATATGTTCATATTAAAAAGTTCATAGAAAAAAAGTTCGTTGATGTCAGTACTAATTTGCCGTTACAATGTATAGCTGTTACTTCTGGCTTGGGAAGATTAGTCTTCGGCTTCTTAGCCGATAAACCTGGTGTTGATAGAATACTATTGCAGCAGATTTCCTTCTACGTCATTGGGACCTTAACGATTATATTACCATTTGTGAATTCGTTTGGTTTATTAGTAGCGATTGCTTTAGGTATGGGAATATTCGATGGTGCATTTATTGCATTAATCGGACCCATAGCATTTGAGTTGTGTGGGGGTGCGTACGCGGCGCAAGCCATAGGTTGTATGTTAGGACTTGCCGCTGCACCACTGTCAGTAGGTCCTCCTATAGCTGGTTACCTGTACAGTCTCAATTCATCTTACACTTTGCCATTCGTCCTTGCTGGCATATCTCCACTAGTCGGCGCCACTCTAATGTTTGCGATTCGTTTCCAACGAGTTCCTTCCAATGAAGAGCCTATTAATAGCAATGGTGTCGCTGCTCGTCCAGCTTCTGTACTTGTAGGTAAGTCATAAAAACCGTATCACAATAAATGTGCATGATCTATTTTTTAAATAACTTTATAATTTTCATGGTACTTAGACCTTTTTTTTCGTAAGGAGAATAGTATCAAAAGAAGTCGCGCATCTGTGTCTGGACAAGTTGAAGGATTTTGATGTGATTTTCACGATTTCATCACTACATATTATAAAACAAAATCGCCCGCCGCGTCTGTCCCTATAATGTATGCTAATAGAGTGATTCAAGAGGAAGGTTTTTAGTATAATTATAATTTGCGGGCGGGCGGAGCCGCGGGCATCAGCTATTAGTGTTTTAATAAAATCTTCGTTACGTAATGTGCTATTAGTTCATGTACGATAATAAATCCTAAAGGGTTGCACCGTGCAGTTGTGAGCGAGAGCTAGTACTTAAATTACGAGAGAGTGAAGTAAAAGGCGGGAAACTCGCTTTAAACTATTCTACAGGTTTTGCATCGTATCATGTAAGTTACAAGTCGCGATAAATCAACACACATAAAAGTTAGCGCACGTCTGCAGCACTTTCTGACAGTAATTATTGTCTTCGCACATTCTAAATCTTACTGCAAAATAATTGACATAACGGCTTCATTACTTACGGATGGCATTTTCATAGAATCTCTCCAATAAATACGAAAAATAAAATTTATCACTTTTACGAATTTCGAAATAAACTGATTACATTATTACAGTACGGCATTATAAATTATTACAGTGATTTGTCATAGAATTCTTTGAAAGACTCCCACATATGCCATAAAAAGTTTTTTTTATACTATTTCAGAAAAATCTCCGAGCCTGTTACTTACCAATGGAGATGCAAATCAGCAGACGAATTTATAACGGAATTATGCTATTACGATGTGATGAAAACATGATATTTGACTGCCACGCTGCAGCTGTTGCCGTTTGGCTGAAAAAAACGGAAGTTACAAAGGAAAACCGCAAGATTTAAAAAAGGCAGTGACGCTTTTCAGCCGATAAAAGCTCTCAGTTAAAATAGTTTAGCTGTAATACAGCAGCTTATGTGTAAGTAATGAAATTCATTTGATATATTGATAACAGATGGATATTCGTCAATTCGTGGTTCATAGTGTTGAGTCAATTTTTCACTGATTTAATCATCAGATTTTATCTAATCTAATCATCGTCATATTCATGTCAATTTTGTACACCAAAGTTAAAACTGCCTTATTGGCCGTTAAGTTAAACTGTAGTGTTGTAGAAAGCGCACAGTGAGCATTTCCAGACATTTAAATGATACTGCTGACACATAGACTTAAATTTATTCTCATAAGTAGTAATTTATGTATTTGCTATAAGATTTAGAGTTGACAAGTTTATCAATTTAAACGCATTTAATATAAGTACATAAATTGCATAATACTATGTATGTTTTCACTTACATAGTTACCGCCGGAAGTTCCTAGTTTAGTTTTAATAATGTTTGAGTAGATTTTATGATTTATTGTAATGTTTAGAGCAGCTATGTGCATTGAAGAGTCATAGCGACAAATAATTAAGTGATTTCCATGATAAAATTACATTAGAACTTCCCAGTACCAAAACTTACATACTTACGTCTTTTATAATAATAGACAATAATGACTTGTATACACGATGATAACGAAGGCCCTCATGTATTGTAAGTTCATGTTTGTTTCATGAAACAGTAAATCCTACAAATAATGTTGTTGGGTATTCACTGTACCCAACAACATTATTTCCATTATGTATATTACATGCGCCTTGAGAGTTGGTACTGTGTAACGTATATTGAAATGTTATTATTGATGTCTTATATACCTACCTTATATTTTATGTGATCAAGTTAGGTAGGCACATATAGTTACTTTAATTGAATGCGAAATCCGAACCATGTTTTCCGTGTCTTTGTATGATGTTGGACAAACGGTTGCTTAAACTACTTTGCATCGCAAACTCAATGCATGTTACACAAACCAACAGAAAAGGACCTGCGCGTTCATTTTGGTACCTAAACCAGAAAATAGTGAGTAGGTACTTATGCAAGTAGGAAGTGACACTGACGCACAAAAACTTACCACGTATTCAGTACCTAGTACCTACATCCTTCCGAACCCTCCACATAGACTTTTTTCGGTAATTTATAAGTAAAAATTCTTTTATTGCTTAAAAAGTGCAACCTACACGGTCAAAATGTATGGAACAGAAGATTTTTTTAAGTTCAGAATGATGTACTGGGTACGTGGAAAGCGTTTGTCCCTCGGGGTCTCTTCGACGCTGTAGATGGTCGGCTCCTATACAACGAGCAAAAACACAAAAACACATAGACAGGGTTTACTGAGGGTGGAGCACACGGTGGAGGTGTGCCCCGCGTGGGCGGAGCACCGCCGTGTCCTCGAAGCGGCGATTGGCGGCGGCGACCTCTCGCGTCCGGCCCTGGTGCAAGCCATGGTCCGGAGCGAGACGGAATGGGACGCCGTCACCTCCTTCTGCGAAGCAGTAATGCTAGAGAAGGAGGTGGCGGAACGTGAGAGGGAGAGAACCTCACAGCGTCCCGGCCGCCGCGGGAGACGCCCCGGGCGTCGGGGGCCACCACGTGGCCCCCGGCCACCGTAGGCGCGGGCCTGTGGACGGTGGGCTATGGGCTAGCTCGCCGTCCGTCCGTCTCATGACGACAGGCCGTGTCGACGGCGCGTTCGTGTTCCACGCGCGCCTCAAAGAGAGTCAGCAAAAAGGAAGGGGTCCGAAAGGACCGATGCCTGCCGGGGTTGCGGGACTATTCGAAAGAGATACCGTGGCCCCGGAACACAAAGGGCGATGAAGGAACATGGATGGGTTTTAGTCAGTAAAAGTCTGACACTCCCTCCTGCTCCGCCCAGAGCGGGAGAAGTCATTTGATGATTTCCCATCCGAAAAAAAAAAAAAAAAAAAAAAAAAAAAAAAGGGTTTACTGAGGTACAGCAAGTGCAGGCGCACTTGTGACTTGCATTCGACTGAGACAGATCGCTGTACGTACGAGCGTGCGCCTGATTTGGCTCGTTGTATCCCGAATCAGAAGACCCTGTGAGTCTGTGCCTAAACTGTATACACATTGAAATCTCAATCGTTTTACACCTGTTTTTTGAGAGGCTGATCAGATGAAGTCTGTTATGTAAATCTGATTGCAAATCCCGTGTTTCCTGTTGTTATGTATGATTGGTTTGCCGAACAGTCAATCCAACACGTTGTAAAATTTGACAACAGATTATTGAACAACAGAAATTGAATGTAAATGATATTATTATTGGCGACAGGTAGATTTGTTACTAATGTCCTTTTTCCACATGAAAAGAATGATTGATTCGCAAGGTGATATTAATAATTTAGCATGAATTGTATTTGAAGATTGACAAAACTTTCCTACAGCGCAATAGTCATTTATTTAAATGACCTTGAGTAGTTTATTCTGATTCACCTATAGACAAGGTGTAGTTTTGCATCCTACTCAAAATTCAGGAGCTTGTCATTAAAGACATAAATTAAAATTAAATAATTAAAAAAAACCTGTTCAAAATTAATAAAGCTGCTATTTTAAATTCTTTAACTGTGACAGTATTTCAGAATAATACGAAAGTAATAAACAGAATCACCCATCTCGTGCGTTTATTTGTGTGTGAGGGCGCGGTTATAGGGCTAATAACAGACGGGCTGCGTTTTAAACGGGTGGCTTACACTTGCCGATTTCAGTAAATAAGAAAAAAAAACCTACCTATTTTATTATTGATTCGGTTCGAGAATCATTAGCATAGATACCTCATTGAATTTGACCAGGATGCAAAGCGACACCTTCTAGTATAGGCGTATTATTTCTAGAACCAATGAGATTTCACTTGTATAGAATCAGAATCTCGATAAAAGTGACTATATTAGTTACGTACACCGAAACATTTTCATGTAAGTATAGAATTATAGAACATCCTATTTAATTTTAAGTTGACATTTATGTACATCGTAGTTACAATGAGTTTGAATTATATGAATGATTCAATTAATAATATTATTTTTGTTAAGGTAAACTTGAAACAAATAATATTGCTCCCTATCATGATTCGTAAAATTATGTACCTAGTTAGTAGTAGTTAAATGTTGCGTTTCACTACTCTAACAATCATAATTATGTTTGTTATAAAACAAAAGGTCAGACTGCTGTCATGATTAGAATTTAAATTATATTTATCGTCATTCAAAAGCTGTGATATAAAATTCATAATCATTGTTAATGTTTCAAAATGTATAGTGTAGGTAAGCATATTATATTTATTAATAAATATTTAAAATGAGTGCGAATTTTTCAAATCTAATATGAGTTAAATTGTTAATTATAAAACTTTGTTATTTCTATTACTTATTTACAGTGACCTCTGGCCTCTAAAAGTATGTTGAAATTTTTGCATTTCAAATGTATTGTCAAATTATCTTCAAAAATTCTTATGAAATACAAAATAATCCGCAGATAAAGCGGCGGCTGAAATCAGTGTATTTGACAACTAAAATCCGGCTGTTAAATAAAAAAATATATAGGAAATCTCTTATCATAGATATTTGGGTTAGTCAATAACAATACCTTAATGTACAGTTTAAACAATCGAAACTAAAATTTTTAGATGATAATAACGTAACGTACCATCAGAAGTGGAAAATTTTGAAATAACTTGGAGGCCGCTGTACAATATTGGCCACTTAGGTGCAATTTAAGTGTAGTAAGTAAAGATTTTATTGTAAAATGTATCTTCCTCAATTAAATTCGACTATAACATGATGAATTAAATCAATTCAATTATGTGAAAATTTAAATGGTATAGTACTATAATTTTAGAAAGTTTATACATGGTGTCTCTCACTAAAACGGAAGCCCTATGTCCGGGCATTATTTCCCTTCCCTTAATTTTAAGCATCCAAACTATTTTTGTAATAATTAGTATATTTGTCGTTTTATAAAAGAGGGACACGAGCATAAAAATATATTAAAGAGGGTACTCAGAAGAGTGCAGTGTCAAGACCCATAGTTTTAAGTTTAAACCCAAAAATACCAAATCTTTTTGAGACATTCAAATTTGCGATTGGTTGGAAAGAAAAATAATATTTTTGATGTAAGAATATCTCGAAACTAGATGCTATGCAATCAGTGAATGATGAACCCAATAAATGGTCGCAAATGGGGCTTAATCCAATGACTACCTACCCTGTGTCGGAAAGTGGCATTTAAAAGATTATAACTGCTGTCAAAGACATGGAAAAAGCAACAGTGTAAGCAGTGTACCATATCAAGTCAATGATATTCCAATAAATACCATTGTATCAAGTCTAATTTGTTGAAAAAAGCAATACCAAATCGTTTATTTTTTAAACGGCCAATTCGTGTTCCTAACTCGTTTTAAGATTATTTTTACTTAATTAATTATTAAAAGCACTACCTATGTCATTCTACATAATTATAATTATGCATTTTAATGTTTATTTTCGTGTTCCTTGTGTGTCAATGTAGAAACGTTATTATCTGTGAACTCCTCAGACATTTTTTCTGCCTTCAAACAAGTTTTGTTAGAAAAACTAGACAGAGGTGTCGATTCTGTTGTGCACAAATTAAACTTAATTTAGGCTATTGCTATCTTTTTCTCTCTGATAAAACGAGAAAGAGACGGACGTAATTTAGAGTTGTCAAATTTAGTTGGAACTAATATTTCTATACAACTATAGGGTGCACGTAAAAACATGTCGACTAAAAACACGGTGAAGCGCAAGGCATAGGTGCCGATTCCCTTGTTTACAAACTAAACCAAATTTAAGTTCAGTGCATCTTTTTCTTTCTATTTCATTATGAAAAGGACAGAAGATAAATTTTAGTTACGTTCTGTTAAATTAATCAGCGCCATACAACTTTTAGACGCGATTAAAAAGTTGACTACTAAAATTACATCAAATTACGTCAGGTGCTGACTAATTTGACAGGATTAAACTAATTTTATCTTCTGTCCTTTTCATAATGAAGTAGAAAGAAAAAGATGCATTCAACTTAAATTTAGTTTAGTTTGTGAACAAGGGAATCGGCACCATTAACTAGTTTGACATCTCTAACTTTGTTCATAGCTATAGCCGTCCTTTTCTCGCACTGCCTTTTAGTAAAAGATAGCAATAGCCTTAATTAAGTTTAGTTTGTGCACAACAGAATCGACACCAGAGTTTTTTTATTTCGTGTAAAATAATGTCAGAAGTTCACGGACCATATAGATTTTTCAAAATCTACGTTTCACTTGTGTTGGTGCACACTTGAATAAAGGGTTTTTATCTCATTAAGGAAAATAAGAACATACCTACCTAAAAATATATTGGCTGGTATTTTGTTAGGCCTGCTACATACGTAAAAGTTACTATGTTTTTGTAAAAGTTTTTTTTTAAATATTATAACGCATTTATTTGACAGTCGCTGTATCTTAAAAATAAATAGTGCGTGGCATTTTGATACGAGTTTCTGCGTCGTTTCTTAAACATAAATGCGCAATAAATTATTTTAATATTCAACACTTTACTACGTCGACTATGCAGTCATGTATGTAGCAGGCTTGGTATTATCAATGGATTTTGACATGTTTACTTTATTACTTCTATTTGAATTATTTAACTGCCCCTGGGTTATTATTATAACTGTATAAAATTTAGCATAAAAATGAAATTAATATATTATTTTGCAGTTTACTTGAAAGGTTTTATTATAATCAATACCAAATTTTTTTTTTTCACTAAGTAATTAACTTTATTAAACACAGGCTAATAATATTTACATTATTTACACATTAACTCTATAAAATATATATATATATTACAAGTATCAAAAAAGGTTACAGGGCGTCGAAAAATTCGTCCACATCGCTGTTGACAACTTTTCCTGTTGACAGGAAAAGTGCCCAGAAGGCTGGCCATTCTGGCTGGAAGCATTGCCATCCAACGTGGCAATCCGCCACGTTGGATGGCAATGCTGATTCTTTGGCCAAAAAATAGGCCTGCCCTCTGGTCACGTGAAGAGTCGACCAACCGTTTGGCTGTTTCCCGAAATACCAGGTGGGCACTCTGACCCCATGGCCCTAGTATTTCAACCCCAAACGGCTCAAACACATAATTACCAATAAAATAATTGTATTTGCGCCGTTTGAGGTTTTCAGCACCTGCAGCAGCCGCCCCAGTGCAGCACACTGTGCTAGGAAGATGGGATGGCGCAAGGGTGTCGACGCAAGTTGCGTCCCACTCCAAAGGCCTACCCTACCTAATTATTTAAATAAATGTAAACATCAATATTTTTTGGAAATGGATGGTGAGATTTTTTGGATAATGTCTCATTATACTTAAATGTTCAATAACTACCGTGCAATAAAGTGCCCTCTTTCTATAACAACCGTAAAATTGCTAAGAAATGTTAAGGCATAATTTATTGTAAACATGTACCTACTACACAATTTTTCGTGCCTAATTTTTTATTTGTTTTACGGTTCGAATATTTGGAAAAACTTTTTTGCAAAAAATATAACCGACTTAAAAAGAAATAACAAAAAGAAAACTCTTTATTGACATAGTGTTTTTGTCACCGACTTCTGAAGCTTGACCTTTGTTTGATTGATTTGGTGTTTTTGTCGCCGGCTTCTGAAGGTAAAGTTATTTTTCACTTTTTTGTGTTTTTTTTTTTGTTTTTTTTTTTGAAGTCAGTTTTATTTTTTGCAAAAAAGTTTTTTATTTATTTTTCCATTTTTAGTTGTTCCCAAACAAGTCGCCATGAATTTATTTTACATTATTAACAATACATGCATGTCATGGTAATAGGCTTATCCCCAATAAATGGAACTTAACATTTATTTATTTATTTAACCAATTACTGTTACTAAAACTAGAACTAAAAGAGTAAAGCTGAACGCAGACCGGGATTTAATTTTTAGCCAACGGACATTCAAACGTATTTATATAGAAATACGACCGTGGCGCGTCTTTCAATACAAATCCCTTTTGATGCCGCGGCATGCCACTCGATAATTTTAAAGCATAGGTAGTAATTTATGTCGTATTTATATATTAATACGTTTGATTGTCCATTGGTAAAAAATAAATCTCTTGCCATGCCGTCGCGTCTGACTGCGTTCCGCCACGGTAATTCCGCTTTAGAGGTAACATAAAATAAATTATGATACAAAATAACAAAGTAAAGGAATTTATGAATGTGTGAACACATTCATAAATTCCTTTCACAGTACTTCTGACATGCCAATAAAATCTTTGTCCATCCATCCGCAAACATACTGGGTTTCATCCTACTATGAATTTTTTAGTTTTTTGACCATTTTCAAAGGTATCTGCACTGGTCTAAATAGTGTTGCTTGTAGTGAAAATTAATATAAGTACTTAGTTGCGGTTTTCGGTTGAGTTTGTATTTCCGCAGTCTTCATGATAGGTATATTAGCATTTAAAGCCGGGTACACATTGGTGTAAAGTAACGTGAAATGCAACATCACGAATGAGCCGTCCAGACTTATGAAAGGATAATATTTTTGTGTTCACCAAAAATCTAAAGGTACATTTATGTACTTATGCATTTCTAAAATATTGATCTTAAAGTTAAACCCGTTTAATTGTTTTACTATAATTACACTACTCGGCCAACAAAAGATGTTACATCAAACAAATTCCAAATTAACACCAAGATATAACACTTTTTTATTGTAGTGCGCTGCAAATATTCTATTGTAACAATAACTATTTTATTCTTCCTCGAAAAATACTGATCGTGCACCAAATATTCCTGAATGTTACACAAAATATTTAATATGCATCCTAGTACCGTATACCCATTTAAAACGGTTTTGTACAACTTTTATGTTACTGAAATAATTATAATTGAAGAACAAATAATGCATTTCGTAAAACATTACTTCTAAGACTTATATTTATTTTACTGAAAATGGTTTTGGCGCGCTTGCGACGCGCATATGCCTGCCTATTGCTCTCTGTTGTGCGACGGAGTCGGCGCGCGGCGACGGCGTGGCGATGGCAGGCGGGGCGGTTCGTTGAGTGAGATAGAGTTATTGCAGGATCATAGGAGAAAGCGAGACGTTAGATACACGTGCGACGTTACCGGCATGCTTCTAGTGTTTGTTAATTTACTATTATCCTGTGCGCGGCGAAGAGATTCTGATTTATTGTTTTAAATGTGGGATCTTTTGTTTTAATTAAGGAATAGTATTAAACAAATAGTTTTTGTTGTTGTTGAATATATCAAGTATTTTAGTATGGAACCAGAACAATTACCACTTGATATAGAAAATCAAGATGATATTCCCGTGTATTGTTCGGAAAGTGAATCTGAAACGGAAGAACCATCTATTAAAAAGAAGAGGAGTGTAGGTAAAACCTGGGTATTGGTATCAAGATACGAAAATGTTCAAGAAGCAGAAAAAGCAGTATATGATGAGAAAGTATGGTCATTGAGGAAGACTTGCAGAACAGAAGAAGGTATAAAAAAATACTACCGCTGTAACCAAGTCAAAGCTCGTGGCCCTCAGTGTGCATCACAACTTTATTTACTTTTTGAAGCCACTTCTGATGCTGTTATTATTTATCGCTTAGACGCTGATCATGATCACGAGAGTATTAGTAGTCAAAGAAAATATGGTATTTGTCAAGATACAAAAGAAGAAATAAACAAGTTATTCTCATTGCATTTAAAACCGAAGGCTATATTACACCGTTTAAGTCAGACACCGGGTATCACAGTACCTACGATAAAGCAACTGAACAACTACTTGTCCGATCGCCGCCGCGCAGTTTACGGACCTTCTGTTATCAGTCTGGGGGAACTGGAGAAATGGCTAATTGATCATTCTGCGATACCTGAAGATGAAAATGAACCGTATGTTATTTTCTACTACGTACCTATATGAGTGTGTCTCCCGTTTTTCGTTTTGGTGTCAGTACAAAGTCTTTGCTAAAATTGACAACAGTGGCAACCAACATACACGCAGACGCTACGTAAGTATAAGATTGTGTGGCAAGGATTCCCCGTGTTAGTGGTGGGAACTACTGATAAAACCAAAAAAAAATATCCTTTTTGTTTGGCCATTTCTAGCTCAGAACGCAAAGAAGATTTTAAAATGTTATTTAAACAGCTTAAACATAGCGCTTACACTCTGTATTCGCATGTAATGCAGCCGAAGGTTTTAATTTGTGATGCAGCCAAGAGTATTCAAAATGCGTTTACGGAAGTATTTGGTGTTGAGACTACAGTCAGAATGTGCTGGGCTCACGCTAAAAAGAATATTCAGATACAAGTACACACATCAAAAGTATCTAGGGATCAACATATATTTTTGCAATAACTTTTCTCCTGATTGATATTAATTAAAATTTTCTTTAAGGATTCATCAAATAAAGTGTTTTCGTTTGTCACAGTAACGATAAACCAAGTCACCTTTGCATTAATAAAGAAATTTGCCGTTTTCCTAATAAAGGGATTTTTGACATTTGAACCACTAACATTAAAGTTCGAAAAAAAGACTGAAATAACAGTTTTCTTTAAAATTTTATTGGGTAACTTAAACAATTAATAATCCGTGTTTCTACCGCGAACACTAACAACACAAGAACATCGGTTTGGCATACTCAAAATGAGTTCATCCAAATCACGCTGTGGAATGGCCGCCCATGTTCGTTGCAACAACAAAAAAAGGTCTTCTTGCGACTGGATACCCTCCATATTCGGCAGAGCTCTTCTCTGTAGCATATCCCATGCATGCTCAATCGGGTTCAAGTCTGGCGACTGAGCAGGCCAGGGCAGGACATTGATGTTAGCTGCGGCGAGAGTCTGTCTTACAACTCTTGCGGTGTGCGGTCGTGCATTATCATGCATTAACTGAAATAAGGGACCGATTTGCACTTGTAGAGGAACGATGACGTCTGATACAATCGTCTCAGCATAAATTTGAGCGTTGAGGTTGCCTCTGATCCAAATCAACTCAGTTCTTCCGCCGATCCAAATACCCGCCCATACCATGATGGTTCCACCACTATAAGGATGGACTTCCTGGCAGGATTTTAATCGCTGTTGGCGTCCAGGGGTTCTCCAGTGTCGTATACGTCTTGTATCCGGTCTCATACCAAAACGAGACTCATCAGAAAAGCACACGAAACGCCATTGTTCTTCTGCCCAATTTCTGTGTTCAAGAGCCCATTGATATCGAATCCTACGATTGTGCATTGCTATAGGTGGTACCCGTAGCGGTCTTCGGGAATGAAGGTTCACTTCATGCAAGCGGTTTCTGACTGTTTGGTCGCTAATTAAGTTCCCTGAAGAGTGATGAAGCCTCACGGCTAACATCATGGCGGTTATTGTTGGAGCTCTTCGAGTTAAGATTTGAATGTATCGGTCTTGTCTCCGTGTGGTGCAGCGATACCGTCCTCCATGGCGCTCAGCCACGGTACCAGTGCTTCGGTAACGTGTCCAAAGTCGACTGATAACACTCTGACTTGTATTCAGAGCTAAAGCTACAGTACGTTGCCGGGAACCAGCTTCTATCATTCCCACGGCTCTGAGCATTTCTTCCCTGCTTAAATGACGTCGCCGCTCCATAATAACGTTGGTTTTAATCAGTAGTAGGGAAACAGTAGCACTAATAATGTCTTCAATGCGTTGTATGTTTTTATAGGGAAAATATTGACAGCTTATTTTCATCTTTTACTCGAATTTGATTGAGAGTTCCTGATTCAAATTATGAAATGCACCAAAAAGGATCCATATAAATTTATAAAATCATAAATTTATTACAAAGCCACATCTCAATCTCAAGAAATCCGCATAAAAATGCTTGATCCCTAGACATTTTTGATGTGTGTAGTTAAACTAGTAGACAAACGACTGCAGAAAGATCTTCTACAAGGCATCGACATTTTACATTCTGTCACAGCACCGGGCGTGTTCAACACCGCTTTAGCAGCTTTTTTGAACAAATATAAAAGTCAAAAGGCTTTTATTACATACTTCAAGGAAGAATGGGTAATACAAAACCCGAATTGGTACCTAGGCGCTTTGGACGGATCTCCATCTACGAATAATGCACTCGAGGCTTTCAATAGGAGCATAAAAGATAGCCACACCCTTAGAGAACGAATTCCACTGTCCCGGTTTCGTGCTGTTACTCTTGACATGGTCAAGCAGTGGTCCGAAAATTATAAAGTGGACTCGTTTTCAAGCACACCTTAGATAGAACTATCTGATTGGACATCAGCATACCAATGGGCGAAATTGAACAAAAAAGTGAATACCATATCAACAACAGCGATACAAAAATCTTATCTAGTCGAAGGTTCAGCAACCAATAATGTTCCAAACGGGCAAAGTTGGGAGACATTCGATGAATTCCAGAAATTTGCCTTTACTCACTGGACAGTTGTCTTGCCTTCCCAAAATAGTGACTGGGTAAAGGGTCAATGTAACTGCCCCGAGTTTTAAAAAAATTATAAATGTAAACATGTTACTGGACTTGCGATCAGGCTGAAATACATAACACCTACAGTAGAAGCCAAAAACATAGCCATCGGCCAAAAACCAAAACGTGGGCGTCCTACAAAGGCAAAGTGCGCTTTATTGATGCAATAATTTAAAGAAGTACTGCAGAGATTGAGTGGACTGATAATGTGAACATTGTAGGAGTAAAGACTTTGTTTAACATTTTGAATTATTATGGTTCGTACTGATATTACCGTTCGTTCGTAGTATTAAAAAAACATTTTTAGTAAGCATTACATTTTATAATGTGTTCATTTTTGATTAATAAAGCTACATTGGACATTAATTGGTGTTTGATTCAAATACATTTTGCAGTGCATTATCTGAAGTAAAACTAAAAAAATAAATGCTTGTTTTTAAAATTAGGTGTATTACTATTTTTACAAATTTGTAACAGTTGTTAAATAGATGCTCGTTATGACATATTTTAATGAACATATTTTGGTGCACATTCAGTATATTTGGTGGAACACAGGCAAAATTAGGTAAATGAAATGGGAATAAATTTAAGTACTTTTAAATACCATCCCTTATGAAATATAACCCAACAACAAGGTGAATTTGTTTCACCGTTTGTTACATTTAAAGTTACGTTTCACCAATGTTTACCCAGCATAATGTTCCCATTGCTGTTGGGTTGTAATCCACCACGCGGGCCCAGTGCGGTTTGGTAGATGAGACATGTCTTCGAATTTTCAGTTCTGGGACACACTGTTTTTCTCACGGTTTTTTTCCTTTACCGTTTTGAGAAAGGTTAACGTGAGATACGTATAAGAAATAAAAAAACAATATTTTGGGAACGGAAAATTGTTTAGTTTAACATGAACTTAGAACTGTTAAGTTTTTAACTTATATTTGTATTAATTCTTCTGGAAAACTTTCGCCGGACGTAGTTAATGAAGATTCGCCATAACCTCACGCATCCTATTTGTTGCGCGGGCAGTCTTTCCACAGGCGGACTAGGTGTAGACCCACTGCCGTGAGCCGGGCTTCCGAACGAGTACACACTCAGTAACAATTCTTCTAATGACGGTGAATTGGTTTTTTGTGTTACCCAACGAAGAGGTTTGGTTAATCTGGGGACAACGTTTTCTTTTTAAAGATATAATTTAAAATTTAGTCAAATATCTGGTTTCTGGTTTTTTTTAATGTTTAAATAATTACCAAAAATAAACATTCAGTCCTACTGAAAGTCTAATTTTTGTATTGGTGTAATTTGTGTAGGTACCAGGAGCTCAAACGAAATCTGCTCATTTTTAAAACAAAATCCCGTGCACACGATCTCCACATCAGTTTACCACCCCTAACGAATCATCGACACCAAGAAGAACTATTATTGGTCTTATTATTTTTTTCTTTCGACACTTTTTTTCATTAAAAAACAAGGAATCAGATGCTGCAATGCTATTGGTTGACGAGCTTAAATGAGCGCTTCAATAGCGGCCGAAGCTGCAAGTAAAAAGAGTCGCATTGGTGGTGAGATTTCGTCCGAGCTCATTGTACATCCGTACTGTTATGTTATAATAATGACCTTTACTCACTCAGAGAAATAATCCATATCCTTCAAAAGATCGGGTAGTTCTCTTTGATCGACATCGGGAAATACAAAACATAGTCCAGCTAGGATGATCGTAACAAACAACTCTATGGTCATCTGGGTTATGTCGCCCAATGGGTGGAACAGAAACAAAAGGTAGCTGATAATGGAGCCGAGCTGACCAGTGCCGTGGCAGCATCCGACCACTGTAGCACGTATGTTAATGGCAAAGAGACGAGGCGTTATGTTGAGAATCAACGCGTGAGCCAGAAGTCCTGAAGCCAATGCAATAGAAGACAGCATGCTACTGATAATGCCCTGAAAAGTTTTGTGATCAGTCAACAACTTAAGTACCTACTCGTATCTACTTGACATTACCTGCACAATTATAAAAGTTTATGTAATTGAATTATTATTATTCTCTATTTTATATGCATAGATGTTGCAAAGGGCGTGTACCTATATATTTTTGTCAGCTGCATTGCATTGCAACCGGTAAATTGTAAGCCAATCCTAGCAAAGTTGGGGAATAGCAGTATAAGCTTGTATTTTTTTGTACAAGCAACACTTCTAAGAATGGTATTCACAGTGATGTAACTGTGAAAACAATTTTAATGTGTTAAAATGTTTTTGGTCTAAGCATAACAAGGTCTAAAGAGAGGCATAATCGATTTATATTTCTACTTAGATTAATAGGCATACAAATATTGATTGTTATACCTTATAGAATATTGTCGCCCCAGCAGAAGATACGCCTGTTATTATGATATGAACTAGCAGCATGTATCTTAACGTCAACTTCACGGATGATAATTTTGTCAGGCACGCGAGTATAGTGAGAGTGCAAAACACTTTCAGCAATAAATAGTTAAAATCTTTTTCACTGTACATTCTAACATAGAGGGAACTCCATAGGAAATAGTACAGAATCCAAAACAATGTTGATGCGATAAATAAAATTCTTATGTTGTATGTGGTTAGCATGCCCCCAACGCACGTCGTCGTTTCATCTAGCGAGTTATACGCCTGAAAGAAAAAGTAAAAAAATTAAAGTGAAACATTTCTTATTTTTTTATAACATAAACAGGTTCTATCAGATACTAAATACTAAGTATAAACTTACAGACGTACTCTGTGGTTAACAGGCCTTATCTTGAAATCATTACATAACATGATATCGTTTCTCTTGGCAGCATTTATTAGAAGTTTTTCAGCGACATTTATTTTCCTGTTATGTAATAACCACTGAGGTGATTCTGGACACCACCTGAAACGTGTCGTATCATTAAAAAAGTTTTGGCAGTGTGTTCTTTTGTAAGATGAGGTTAGCCAAAAATTTGGTCTTTGCTTATGCGTTTTAGCGGGCAATTAGGATGTATGAGACATCCTGAGTAGGTACCTTACTGCGACATCTCATCATTATTAGAAACTCTAAAACTGTGAGTTGATGACTCTAAAGAATGAAAATGTAGGTAATGTTAATAAGTTGTTGAATAAGGTACCCCTCTTTCGGGGTTAGCAGAGATTAGGAGAGAGTGCGATCAACACTTATGTTGGCATAGATTTAGAAGTACCCAATAGAACAAAACTGGCTGTAGATACTATTAGGTACACCTCTGCCTAAACCTTTGAGCATTACACGCGTGATGCTATGTTTACCTATGTCAGAAAAAGCCTTTGCCAAATAGGTACCTTTCTTAATGATCGGCTGTGGCTTGTTTAAAATGATGATGCTACCTAATGAATGTGGGTCAATCCGTCAATCTAATTGCCTTGATCCGATAATCCGTCCAATCCAATCTTCGACATAATACCTATGTAGGAAGTCGAATTTATACTCTAAACTAAATAAATGAAATTTGAGAACGCAAAGATATTTGTAGGTAAATTCTCTTTCTACATAAATAGAGCATGAAGAACATTTACAATGTAATGCGCTAGTAACTCCGATACTAAAAGCACATTGAAAAGATGTCAACTATGCGGCCACCGGCACTTGCTCTACATTTTATTGGAAAACGGACATCTTTACTGAACTAAAATGTTAATTGACGAAGTAGGTACTTGAACTGCATTTTACAAGGAAAATAGTGTACTTTATTACCTTAGTAGGATTAAACATAAGATAGCGTAAATGCAAGATATGAAGCTGAATGTTTCCGAGTTCGGTGCACTGTTCGCGAGAGGAACCATGCACGCTATGGCGAAGAGTCTCGGACAAATCGTGATGAAACAGAGCAATGTACGCCAACTATTGCTTGCTATTTCACATACTGAAAATGAAGGCAGTATTTTGACCACGCGATGTAAATTCATGGTAAAGAAAAAGTGACATGGTACGACTGGAATAGCACCATGCCTTGGTAGACATAATTTCTACCTTGGGGCTGCGTCTGACCTTGAAGCGCATCTTCATCGGACATAATAACTTACGTGGGGGTCGATATGTAAGGCTTGTAAAACAATGTCATATTCTGAATAAATTTACAAAACCAGGGATAATAATTATTTGCATAGTCTCTAACTTGGTATTTCTGCCCATCTAAGTTTATTTACGTGAAGCACTATATTTATAGTCAACCGACATAAGCAGGTAGGTAATAGGCGACGACCCGAATGGCGCAGCCGTACTGAGGCTGCCTTACGTTCTTACGGGTTCGAATCCCGGTAGAAGCAAATGTTTGTGTGATGAGCATGTTGTTTCCGGGTCATGGATGTTTATATGTATAACTAGTATTTGCGTGGGAGAATCCGTTAAAACACAAAAAAAAAACATTACCCTATAGTTTGCTTGTCGTCGACCTACCTACCATCAGACAGGTTTCGACGCCTACTATAGTTTGACCTAATGGCTATCTCTAACCGTTACGAAGTTACAGCCCTTTCAATTTTAGGGGAGGAAGGGGGGCGGAAAGGGTAGGTTTGGCACTTTTCCCCTACTCGCGAGAGTTACTTGTTTACGAATCTGTCAAAATATACCCCCCTCCCCATCCACCATCTGGAAGAACAATTATGTCAGAGAGTCAGTGAGTCAGTCATTGGTAATCGAGCTTTATATAGTATAAAATAAGTATGTATTTACAAACAAAAAGTATCTATGTAGTATATCAACTAATAAGCCTCGTTGCTTAGTGTGACACTAGATGGCGCTGTGTGTAATGTCTAGCGATATTTATTATTTTTATTATTTATTAATTAGGTGCAGAAGCACGGTAATAATCAAATTCGATTAGAAGAAAATATATTATATTGTCTTAGTTGTACATATTTGTAACTACAAATGTGTTTAGATTCTGTACCTAATTGTGACTAGTTACCTAAGTAAACTAGGGAAAAGACGAATAAGTAGGTAGTTGCATTTGAATTCAAACAGCGTCCTCGACAATTAGCTTCCATTATAGGTCCTAGAATATTCTTAAACTGTAAACAAATAACTTACTTAGAATGAGACCCATGTAAAAATTGGCGCTGCCAAATAATGATGTCAAAAACGCAATTAGTCGAAACCATCCCTCGGAATCACAGAATGTTATCACCAACCCGAGTGACAGTTCCGCAATAGCATCTAGTATTATAGCTTTTCTTCTGCCAAAACTGAAACAAAAAGATGCATTTTCCATCATAAATACACCACATCACATCACATCACATACCTAAGTAATGGGCTGCCTCCACGAGCGAGAGAATCGCGGACCGACATGGCCGCCGTAAAATACATTCTCATGTTGTTGACTGTCCGTCAACTGTTTTACACAATCATAAAACCACTATTTCGACCATTTGGAAACTGTAAGGGGTTGTGTTTCTCGAATAAAAAACTTTTTGCAAAAAAAAAAAAGTGACTTCAAAAACACAAAAAATGTGAAAAATGACTTAAGCTTCAAAAGTCGGTGACTTTTGTTTGTTTGATTCAGTTGTTTTTGCCACCGACTTCTGAAGCTAAAGTTATTTTTCACTTTTTTTGTGTTTTTGAAGTCGGCTTTATAATTGCAAAAAAGTTTTTTATTTTTTCTATTTTTAGGGAACTCTTCAATATAATATACAGCAAATCTGTCGTCATTGCAGCAATCAAGACCAATTTGCTGTCTATTATTGAAGAGTTCCCTTGTACCTATATCTCCGAAAATCAGCATCAGATCTGCACCAAACTTAACCGGGACCACCGCGAAATAATATTCTTCCAAACAAAAAAAAACCATCAAAATCGGTTCACAATAAAATTGGCGTAGATTTGATATAGCTGAACACACCCACAAAAAAAAAACAGACGAATTGATGACCAACCTCCTCCTTTTGGAAGTTGGTTAAAAAGTTCAGAATTAAATACATTGTGCACATTGTAAGTACTTATTCACGCATTTGCTCTATCAAGTATACTCTGTCAAGTGTTTATTATCAGCCATTTGTGTCACACTGCAGGGCAAAAGCCATATTTATATTGTGGCAAAAGCGTCCTTTCCCTTCTGCCACTTATCCCTATCTAGTGCTGTTATACGCCAATCCTTGTGAAAGGAGTCGAGTAGTCCCACCATCTCCTGGGCCTGCCGCGTTGCCGTTTGCTGCTGTTTGGGACCCATTGTGTGGTTACATTAGCCCATGGCTCCACCATACGACAGAAGTGGCCAGCCCAGTTCCATTTGAGCTTGGCAGCCGTGTGACTTACATCGTCAATTTCAGTTTTAGAACGCTGTATCGAGTTCCTTAAACAATAATTAAATTTCATTCCAAGTAGGTACCCCTACATCATGCCAAACCCCGTGTTTTGAACCCACGTGTTGGATTACAACCCACTTCCTCCCAAAGAGTGGAGGCCTGTGTCCCAGTAGTGGAAACATTTAAGGCTGATTATACGTAAGGTGGGGCGCCCTCAGGCGTGCGATTGAAGTGACCTATGTCCAACAGTGGACTACTGCAGGCTGATGTGTAATGATGATGCGCCAGGCAGAATTTCTTACAAGTTTGTTACTCTAGGTACTGTTGGTGTTACTTCGGTATATCGTAAAGGAAACTGTTAATCATACACAGTTGTTTTAATGACCCCGTCTGTGCAGCTTACTGTACGGATGTGTAAGTACTAACTATCACTTCTTGATATCATGCGTCCGTAGACTCCGTACCTAGTAACAGCAGGACATGCCTGCCTAGCCCCATATAAACTACGAAGCTAAGCTAGGTGTGTAGGTATAATATCAATTGAAATAAAGTACTTATGTTTGGCTAATCATGCTTCGTTTCCTGTTTTTTATTTAAGGATTTAAATATACTTAGTCTCAATACAGGTTATGTTTGTTTTGTACCATTAAACCAGACATGGTTTGTATTGGTACTCAATCATATCTATGCTATTTTATGTTTTCTGTAGTTATTTTTAGGTATGCATGTAGGTAGGGTAGATCTACCTATGTATTTCTGACCATCTACTTCAATTAAAGTTTTGACGGAACACCTTTCATTAGTTGACAATTTAGCGGACAACAACATTTTAGTATTCAGACCACTTTAAGTTTGCAGTTCTAGGTAGCGCTTCTTGTCAAGAAACAATGCATCAATTTGCTAAACATGGTACTTTTTTTTTAGTTCTGTGTTTTTTCTTAAAGTTGGTTGGAGTGTATTATTAGGGTTCCGTACCCAAAGGGTAAAAACGGGACCCTATTACCACAGATAATATAATACTTCGTATTACTAAGACTCCACTGTCCGTCTGTCTGTCACCAGGCTGTATCTCATGAACCGTGATAGCTAGACAGTTGAAATTTTCACAGATGATGTGTTTTGGTTGCCGCTATAACAAACAAATACTAAAAACAGAATAAAATAAATATTTAAGGGGGGCTCCCTAAAACAAATGTGATTTTTTGCCTTGAAATATTCACAGAATATTTAGTTGTATATTCACTTTAAAATAAAAATTGACTTAAAAATAAAACAAATATATTTTTGTCTTGTGGTATGCAGGAGATTGTAACAGATGAATCCTTAAAATATACTTAGTGACATGCATATTATAATTTGTTTGATTATTTTTCCCTATGTATAAATATCTAACAATGACAACGGCGCGAGGCGTAATTTCAGAATGGGGTTTTTCATAAGTAGCAATAGTGGCAACAACGTTATTTGTAGTTTGGCAGGTTTGTTCAGTCATTTGAGTATCATCCTGTAGGAATTTAAAGCCTATAGGTGCACCTATCTCTTATGTACCTACCTATGTTACTCACAATATGTTGTTTGCGGTTTGATTTGGAAATTCATTCACAAAGGATTTTATTTTAGAAAACTGACTCATGGACTGACTGAGGTAAAAGTTAAAAAATACAACTGGTTCGAAAACAGGAATAACTTGCTCAAAACAAAATAACGAGCCTCAAAGATGACCAACTGGCAACTTAGGTACTTTGTGTTATATAGGTAATACATTAAGGTTCAAAAACAAAATTCCTAACAAAATAAGATATTTTAAGCCTTAGCTTCACAAGCAAATGAAATCGCACTTTTGTATGGAACAATTCAATTCAAGATTTTAACGCTACAGGTCCTGTAAAGTCCATGGTAAATATATAAAGTTGGTGTCCTGTGTCACCCAAGTTGAGTCAACCAAGTAAAAGTTAGTGTCAAGATTACCTGTCTGCAACCAGTCCGAATATGATACTTCCAAATACTAATCCAAACCGGCTTATGATAGCTGTGGACAGCAATTTTAATTTTTGGTCACAAAACACGAGCCACTGAAAAGTGAAAAGTTTGTAAGTAAGTAACTACTTATACTAACTGTGATACCTGCTATTCTTGGCAATAAAAGATCCCTTAGGTATTTACTAAGGTCCTGCCGGGGCTGCGGGACTGTTCGAAAGAGATACCGTGACCCCGTAACACAAAGGACGATGAAGGAACATGGATGGGTTTTAGTCAGGAAAAGTCTGACACTCCCTCCTGCTCCGCCCAGAGCGGGAGAAGTCATTTGATGATTTCCCATCCGAAAAAAAAAAAGAAAAAAAAAAGGTATTTACTAAGGTTTACATAAACACTAGCTTATTCCCGCGGCTTCGACCGCGTGAAGTTCGGTAACTGTCCCACGAGATCATACTACCGCGCGGGATAAATTAATTATCGTATTTATGTTAATCCAGGTTATAAGCGATTACATGCGTGATTACATTCGGGACCAAAATGAACAACGCGGTCGCTCACAATGGGCCTTATCAGAAGGCTTAACGTCACCCAAAGGGCAATGGAGAGGGCTATGCTCGGAGTTTCTTTGCGTGATCGAATCAGAAATGAAGACATGCGCAAGAGAACCAGGGTCACCGACGTAGCCCGAAGAATTGCCAAACGTATAAGTGCCAGTGGGCAGGGCACATTGCTCGCAGAACGGATGGCCGATGGGGCCGAAAAAATCCGTTGGATGCGAGTCGCACGGGACCGGTCAATGTGGCGACACTTGGGGGAGGCCTATGTCCAGCAGTGGACGTCTTTCGGCTGAAATGATAAATGATGATGAGGTTATAAGCTATCCATGTGCCAAATTTCATCCAAATCCATTCTGTAGTTTTCGCGTGAAAGAGAAACGACGTGTCGATGAATCTCCAATGGTGTTAGACCAGTATGTACCTGCACAGTTCTAACATATTATTATGATTCGATTCAATCCTGAAAGGTTTTGCAGGATGGGCAGGACAGGAGGTGGCGCATATCCTGCATAGGGGCTCTACACGGGCATTCTGTTTGGGATGGATCAAGGATAACCCTTTTGACCTGATTATAGTTATCTACAGCGGCCAACCTGGGTCCGCAATCGTTAAAGAGATTTCCAGATTGGCCACTTAATTGGCAGGTGTTCTTCCAGATTGAAGAAATGTAGAGGGATGTTTGTTTCTCCACAGTTTGAATCTCTTGTTGTTAGTATCCTTCCACCTTTACTTTATCAATAGTGCTTTAATTTCAGCTCACTTTTACTTTATTTATCTTTGGGTCAGAATTTTTAGGAGTCTCGGTATTTTCATGAAACTTTTCTTCATACCTTATTTTGAGATCTACTTGAAAGATGTGTCATCCTTAAGGAAGTTGTGGTAAGTACTTACGATTTACCTTAAGGGACGTAGGAAAGATCTCACTAATTTCTTTCGGATAAATTGTAATTAATAGAGCTAATCTCCGAATTAATTCAAATTATGTAAGTGGAAATTAAAAAAATACCGTCTTTTGCAGCCAGATGACCCACAAAAACCTTAAATGCCACTTATTACATCTGTAGTCTTCAGTTCCATTGTTTTGAAAAGTTACTAAACACAGGCTTGAATTTATTATTTCTAATTCGTTAGGTAATATACAATAGACTTGTGAAGGTTGAAGTAGGAACATGTCTTCGTATTGATTGAACATAGCAAGCATCATATGCGATGTGGAAACGAATGTCACAAGCCATTGCCACGATCCGATTTTTCCCAACACTTCTGTTGTCACATCTTCACGGATAGTTCCGATCCTACAACAAAGAAATCCTATCATTTAAATGTTTTTTCTTTTGGTTAATAGTTTAATTAATTATGAACATTTACGTACACAGACATGGCTTTGTAAGTCATTGTCCATCTTAGCTTCATAGATTTTGTTTGGTTTGAAAATGTGACAGCTAAGCGCGATGGCGGATATACCGTTACGTGGTGATTTGAGAGATTCCAATGGCGCGCTCTTTAAGCTGCAAGTGGTCTTGTGTTCAATAATTCATTGCAGTCGTATACTTAGTAGTGATGCGCAGTTTAGCAAGTCAATGTCTAAGTTAAATTATAAACATGTGTGCGGTGTATGAGGATACTGGTTATTGGGTCCTTCTACAGAGAGATTATTCTAAAATTATCCTCCTTGAGGCAAATAATGGCGCTACTGAGAATCATGGAGGTAGGTACGAGTATATCTTCTAATTACATTTATCGTGATCAATATGGCGATAGAACGCAATGGTTGCTTAATATATTCGAAGTTATTAATATGCCTAGAATACGATAAAATACTGAAGATAAGGTTGCTATTTCATAATGATGATAATTAACCGACGCTAAAATGTGATGAAAATCTTTTCTTTAACTTACTTAGGGCTAGCTTAATCAAGGTCTTATCAGTTAAGTATTCGCGCAAGTCAGATGTGATAACGGAAGTTACATGATAGAAATATATTTGCATATTATTTATCTAAGTGGTATCGGTTATTGCCTACATCATCATCTGCCTAGCCTTTTCCTAACTATATTGGGGTCGGCTTCCAGTTTTACCGGATGCAGCTAAATACCAGCATTTTACATGGAGCGACTGCCTATCTGACCTCCACAACCCAGTTAGTAAGCGCAATACGATACCCCTTGGTTACTATCGGTTATTGCCTACGTGAAGAATAATAAAATATGTTGCCTATTGCATTTTTAGAGATCGAACTTTGTAAATGTCATTTCTAGCTACATACTTATATAAAGATTTCCAGAGAATTTGCTATGCACCAATTTATAGGATACATTTTATTATGTTCTTGATAAGGTATTGCGTCTTATGTAAAATTTTCTGCGTTTCAGTATAGTTTGATAGAGTTAGAGCCCTTGTTTAATCATTTATGTTCGGGTACCCACATATAATCGTACCAGTCATGATGCCGATTTCTGTACTTTGCAGGCTTCTCAATACATTACCTAAGCCTTAATTGCAGTACGGTAGTTCAGCCGTAGACTAAGTAAGTAAATTTAATGGACGACCTCCCCTTTCTAAAGAAGAAAGATTCCAGGAGAGTCTATAATACTAGAGCAAAAGACTCAATTTACTCTATGGACACGTTACTCCTTGTATATATATCTTTCTTTAAAAAAATGGAGCTTGCCCGTTCTTCTCCATAGAGATATACGTTTTTGGAACTTGCAATTAGCTTCAACTTTCCAACTAACTGACCGACTATTAATAATCTGTAAATGGTTTAGTTAAAATAAATGCTTTGAGTTTGAGTTCGAGTTTGAATATCTTGCAAGGTTTGGTGGGTGGTTGTAATTTACTTTTGCCCTTATGTTTGTTCTATTCCCTAAATAAAGCCTAAAGGCAATTAGCACTTAACCCCAACGGTTTATGAATGAGCATTATTAAATACTGTGAGTGTGCAAGTACCACATAACACAACATCACGCCTGTAATCCACGAAGGGATATATAATCGTACACTCAAATTTCGCAAGTTATGTCTAAGTCCCGTGTAATAAGGGGCGAGCATATTGCCCTCAAACGGGCACAAATCCAGACTTCGTGGCTGCTACTGAGAAATTCCTGGTGGAAAAACCCAATAACACTTCGCGACCCGGGAATCGATCAAGTACCTTCGTAGATTAAACGGATTTAAAGACTAAAGCCTCCATAAGATTACATAATATGTTCGCGCTATGTGACTTACCTTAGTAGGTAAGTTATTGGAATCGGGAACAAATAGTACCAAACTGTGTCCTTGTGAATATATGAGAACGCGTGGATCACCGACTGTAACTAATATGAGTAGTATAATCTTGCTCTTTGTGGTTTCTATGCAGTCTAGCAGGTGACCAATCAGTCATTCTAAATATTCTAATTGCTAATTATTAACACTGCCATGTCTAAAACGGACACAAAAAGAGTTTTCAAAACTAAACCATTTTGTTAATTGTTGTTTTAATACTATTACTACCTGCTTGTCATTCCGTTCAATACAACGTAGCTAATCTGAAATTCTATGAGATAGAAAATTGACACGGTAATAAGACAAGGAAATATTTTGCAAAGTTGTTTCCTTGTTCTTAAAATAACTTAGACCTGCGTACCTATAGTTGGTTTCTACCCTTGTCATCGTAAAATTATGAATCATATCTACATGCTTGAAGAAGACATGCTGCGCCGAACACAAATAAAGTGGTATAAGGAGGGCAGGAGAATTATGATGATGATGATGATGATGATCTACATGCCTGTAGATAAATAAAGCTTCACTAGTGATGGTGATGAACGCATAGGTTTTCCATGTTATGGTCTAAATTACGGTCTATTCAAATCACGGAGATATCACAACGTTGCAAAAAGAATGATGTTGCCCCCTGATTTAAAAGGAGTCAGAGATAGTATGATAAACTTGCTATCGATACAAATATTGATCCTACCTACACTATCCAATAGGGAATATGCATGAAATACAAAACTCTTTTTATTTATTAAAACTGGCCTATAAAAACATTGTGGTACACTTGTTTAAGTTGCTAATAGGTACATCACTTATTTTACAATTTACTGTGTTATGTAGTATGTTTTTGGTGAAACGAAACGCACCCTCAAAACGCGCCGTCCTTGATAACGCCGGCAGTGACGTCAAAGTCTGTGTCAAAAAAACACTTTTATTTGAAAAGTGCTTAAAGTTTCACTAAGATTTTATTATAATATTGTTATTGCAATTTTTACTTGAATAAAACACATACAATTAGCAAAATTATTCTAATAAGGGCAAAAAAAATTAAGTAAACAAGGCAGATTGTGGTAAATGACGTCACATCATGGCCGCGACAGCTACGGACGTTTGAACTGTCGTAGAAAATTGCAGGAGTTTAATATTATTTTTGAGCGACAAGCAGTAGTTGAACTTAACTTTTAATACTTTTCTTGGGTTTATACATTCAGTCAAAAAAGTATCGGGAATGGATGATTTGTTTATGGTTCCAAATTCAAATTTTTGTTTTTTTGTAGTTGTTAGATTGGCACAACTGTTTTCCATTTTGGCGCGGAGTTTGAGTTGCATCTGTTATTTATATTAAATACAGTGCTGGTTTTAGTAATATCATATATAGTGTGTATTGCGAATTTCATAATGGACAAAAATATCGAACAAAGAGTTTGTCTTAAATTTTGCATCGCCAATGGAATTTCGTGTTCGGAGTCACTGAAAATGTTACAGAAGGCTTACGGTGAATCGACTTTATCAAAAACTCGTGCTTATGAGTGGTTCAAAGCGTTCAAAAGCGGTCGAGATGTGATGGAAGATTTGCCTCGCTCTGGTAGGCCGTCAACGTCTGCAACTGAAGTTAACATCGCAAAAGTGAAGAAAATAGTGACTGAAAATCCCCATTCAACTCTGAGAGAGATAGCCGCCGAACTTTCTGTATCTCACGAGTCGATCCGTACCATTTTAACTAATCATTTGGGTATGAAACATGTTGCTGCTCGGCTAGTCCCAAAAGATCTCAATTTTCTCCAAAAACTCAATCGCATGAAAGTCGCTGAGGACATGCTAGAACGAGTCAGTTCGGACCCAACATTCATGAAACGCATTGTTACTGGTGACGAGACGTGGGTTTACGAGTTTGACATGCAAACTAGTCAACAAGCTTCGGAGTGGCGCATTCCAACTGAACCGAAACCGAAAAAACCACGCCAAAGTCGATCAAAAGTCAAAGTCATGTTGACTGTTTTCTTTGACTATCGCGGTGTTGTGCACTCTGAATTCTTACCGGAAGGTCTAACGGTAAATAAAGAATATTATTTGAGCGTTATGCGGCGTTTAAGAGAGCAAATTCGACGAAAAAGGCCAGATTTGTGGAAAGAAAATTCTTGGATTTTGCACCACGACAATGTGCCTTCGCACAAGGCTATCATTGTGAACGAATTTTTGACCAAACACTCAACAAATACCATCCAGCTACCACCATATTCACCAGATATGGCTCCTGCTGACTTTTTTCTTTTTCCTAAACTCAAATTACCATTTCGTGGCACCCGTTTTCAATCGATAGAAGACATAAAGGAGAATTCGCGGCGAGAACTGAACTCAATTCCGGAAGCAGCGTTTAAAAAATGTTTTGATGAATGGATTATTCGTTGGCGCAAGTGTATCGTTTCTAAAGGAGCATACTTTGAAGGTGATAAAATAAATTTGGATGAATAACAGACATTTTGTGTATTATTGATCTTTTCCCGGTACTTTCTTGACAGAGTAGTAGTACTGTATTTTAGAAAAAATTACGTGCATATTCACTATTTAGATCATTAGGATGATATCAGAGATTTTTGCTAGTAGGTAGTTATCATAGGTATTGATACTTAACACACTTCTGGTACACCGAATTAGTAAGTACCTAGTGATAATGCATGTAGGTAGTTTCATTTTATCTTCTACTGGTTCATTTTGAAAATATACACACATCAAAAATGTCTAGGGATCAAGCATTTTTATGCGGATTTCTTGAGATTGAGATGTGGCTTTGTAATAAATTTATGATTTTATAAATTTATATGGATCCTTTTTGGTGCATTTCATAATTTGAATCAGGAACTCTCAATCAAATTCGAGTAAAAGATGAAAATAAGCTGTCAATATTTTCCCTATAAAAACATACAACGCATTGAAGACATTATTAGTGCTACTGTTTCCCTACTACTGATTAAAACCAACGTTATTATGGAGCGGCGACGTCATTTAAGCAGGGAAGAAATGCTCAGAGCCGTGGGAATGATAGAAGCTGGTTCCCGGCAATGTACTGTAGCTTTAGCTCTGAATACAAGTCAGAGTGTTATCAGTCGACTTTGGACACGTTACCGAAGCACTGGTACCGTGGCTGAGCGCCATGGAGGACGGTATCGCTGCACCACACGGAGACAAGACCGCTACATTCAAATCTTAACTCGAAGAGCTCCAACAATAACCGCCATGATGTTAGCCGTGAGGCTTCATCACTCTTCAGGGAACTTAATTAGCGACCAAACAGTCAGAAACCGCTTGCATGAAGTGAACCTTCATTCCCGAAGACCACCGAGTACCACCTATAGCAATGCACAATCGTAGGATTCGATATCAATGGGCTCTTGAACACAGAAATTGGGCAGAAGAACAATGGCGTTTCGTGTGCTTTTCTGATGAGTCTCGTTTTGGTATGAGACCGGATACAAGACGTATACGACACTGGAGAACCCCTGGACGCCAACAGCGATTAAAATCCTGCCAGGAAGTCCATCCTTATAGTGGTGGAACCATCATGGTATGGGCGGGTATTTCGATCGGCGGAAGAACTGAGTTGATTTGGATCAGAGGCAACCTCAACGCTCAAATTTATGCTGAGACGATTGTATCAGACGTCATCGTTCCTCTACAAGTGCAAATCGGTCCCTTATTTCAGTTAATGCATGATAATGCACGACCGCACACCGCAAGAGTTGTAAGACAGACTCTCGCCGCAGCTAACATCAATGTCCTGCCCTGGCCTGCTCAGTCGCCAGACTTGAACCCGATTGAGCATGCATGGGATATGCTACAGAGAAGAGCTCTGCCGAATATGGAGGGTATCCAGTCGCAAGAAGACCTTTTTTTGTTGTTGCAACGAACATGGGCGGCCATTCCACAGCGTGATTTGGATGAACTCATTTTGAGTATGCCAAACCGATGTTCTTGTGTTGTTAGTGTTCGCGGTAGAAACACGGATTATTAATTGTTTAAGTTACCCAATAAAATTTGTCTTTTTTTCGAACTTTAATGTTAGTGGTTCAAATGTCAAAAATCCCTTTATTAGGAAAATGGCAAATTTCTTTATTAATGCAAAGGTGACTTGGTTTATCGTTACTGTGACAAACGAAAACACTTTATTTGATGAATCCTTAAAGAAAATTTTAATTAATATCAATCAGGAGAAAAGTTATTGCAAAAATATATGTTGATCCCTAGATACTTTTGATGTGTGTACTTCATAAACCGAGGTAGGAGGTGCCCATTTCGACGCCTACGCGATGAAATAAACCTGGCATTGAGCTTTTTGTTTCACGTGACGTTTTCAGCACATCGTGTGAAGTTAGTCACCTACGACCTATTCAAGGCCAGTCCCTAACATTATTTTGATCGCATGGGAAGTACGTTTGTTTCTATTATTGGAATTTTCTGCGTTTTGTATGTAGAATATGCATATAATATACATAAATATTTGTTGTTGTTCCATTTGCAACTGCTTGCGGTGAACATCGAAGTCCATACGTTACCGAGTAACGTGTTGTATCAATTTAGTTACGATAAACAGTGCCGGCGAATCATTCATTAGGCAAGCTGATAACGACGATACTGGCAAGATGAAACTGTAAACTGTAACATACTAACAGCTAGTTACATGGCTCATTACAGTCTTTAAATACTCTACTTTTTCCTTCCTTATTTTTGACCATTGAAACATGTTCTGTATCTTACGATTACGATTACTTCAATAACTTTTCTCGCGGCAAGTTGCGTCCGTATCAGTGCAAGATAGTCCCCAGTGCGCTGCGGCGCTGGCAGTGATCACCACACTGGCAGGTATGGCCAATGCAGATAAGAGGTTAGGTTTTTTTTCGCGCGATTGCGGTAACCGACCCGCGTTCGGCGCCACGACGCGACGATTGCCATCCATTCGCTCGTCCGCCGGCACGCACGCCTGGCGTTTGCCTGCTCACTCACGCCGCCGCGCGTTTCACATAACTCTCCCATCAATGGTGCTTGTGAATATCGTTACAGAATTTCGACTACTCTGCTCCTGCGCCAGGAACCAACGTCTTCACCATGGACAAGGATCACGCGTTAGAGGAAATGATGGGAAAGCTCGGTGAGTGCTCGATCTACAGCGTGAAAACATATGGATGCTTACAATTTACAACACTCAAGTTTGGAACCCTTTTTAATTGAGAATTGGCACATTCTTTTTTTGTGGTTTCGTACGGACAAGTAGTGCAAGTAACGCTTATTGGCCTCGTTGCAACTGGTCAATCTTGTCTTGACTGAGAAATGTGATCAGTGTTGTAAGCGTAAACCTTCATGTGACTGAGACGTAAGTTTAATAGTTGCCGCGCTTTCCTTTCTAATTGATCACTTCCTCAATGTCAGCCTCATCGGTAATATTAAAATAGTACTTAATGCGATACACCATCTGTAAACTTGTTGGTTTGTACGGTCTAAGGATGTAACATAAATAGCTCTTGATTTTATTGCTCTCGTTACATTTAAATCCGGATTTTAAAGATAGTTTCTGTAAGCGCAACTAATGTCAGCTTTTATGACACTTATAAAATATTTTGATAAACGCTGTACAATGTTTGAATTGTGATAAACTCGTTGATACAGTGTTGTAATATTTTTTGTACAAACTTGGTCGGTTACCCAATACCATCCATGTAAGTGTAACTATGTAGGTAGGTACAAAGGCCCTGTAAAAATGAAATAAATGATTAGTTACGCAAACTAATGAGTTATATTGCCGACACCCTTTTTGGCACTTGTAAAGTAAGTACCTACAATAAGCTTTTCCGTTATTGCAACAAAAATAACGCCACTTGGCAACGCAAACAATATGCGCATATAAAACAAGTCCGAGACGTACGTACGCACGTTGGAAATAAAACAATTTTAAAAAGGAAATTAATATCATTCATTTTATGTAATAAGATTTAAACGCTAGTGCACACATGTGTAGATTAAGTACTACCTACGGATTTTACGATTTATTTATTTATAGAAAACTTTACTTTTGCGCACTCAATTCGAATACAAACTTGATTTCGATTCGATGCAACGGTGTGACTGATATAAAGTGCGGAACGTAAACGTGGGAAATCGAACATTTTCTCGCTTCAATCAGCCTTACCATTAACTAGGCTAGGCAGGCAGAGCAGCGGTGGCCCAGTGGTGGCGGCCCCGACTTACGAACAGTAAGTCGTGGGTTCAAACCCAGGCAGGCGGCATTACTTTGTGTAATTTATTTCATCACTACTGCTCTCAAAACGGTGATGGAAAACATCGTGAGGAAACCGGCATGTCCTAGAACCAAAAATTTGAAAACATGTGACATCTACCAATCTGCACTGGGCCCGCGTGGTGGATTTAAAGCCCATACGCAAAAACGCGCTTTGACGTGGAGTTGCGGACACCAGCCCGTTATACAATACAACTAGGCAGATACAAGACGTTTTCAATACAAAGACGTTACTAATTAATATCTACGATAAATTGTCACTTATTTATTATGTCTATTACTAATATTATTAAGAGGAACGATTTGATTTTTTGTTTGTTTGTGTGTTTGTTACGATTTAACTCCTCGACCGATTTTAAAAATTCTTTCAGTAATGCATAGCTACATTATCAGCGAGTAACATAGGCTATATTTTATCCCCGTACTCCCACGGGAACGAGAACTACGCGGGTGAAACAACGTGACGACCGCTAGTTCTAAGTACAAAATATATTGGTAGGTACTGAAGCTATTCAGAAAGTAATATAGTTTTGAACAATGCTGGTGTTCACAAAGAAGGTATTCATGTAAATTCTGTCAAATGCCATAGCATCGCGTGACACCGGCGACCCTGTATTGTACCGTTTTACTGCAACAATGTGCTACTGTACTAATTGTATTCTGATAACCTAAAAACAACTGATAATGCGATAAAAAACATGAAATTATCGCGCGTAAAATTATCATTGTTAAACAGTTGTCAACTCAGATAATTAATTGTATCGACAAACTCCCTAAATATGGACAATTATGTATATAATGTAAGCATTCATTTATTCCTCTCGTTATTATGTCGCAGCACGCGATGTACCTATTTACCCATAATTTAGGTCCTTAGCCTTATCCTCAGCCAATAATTGCTTTTTAATTAGTTTGTCACTAGTTGGAAAGATCAATGGTCTCCTAATTAATACTTATTTATTTTTAATCAGTAGGTAGGTTTGTTGCAAGTTACTTAATACCACATTAATCTTCAAAAAAAAATAATTAATCAATCGATAATCTTGGTTCAGTTAAAGCTTCAATCTAAATATTCCTGCCCATTTTTTTTTATTTAGTTTCTGCTAAGGATTCCGGGTTTGTACTCAATCCTTCTGTAGTGATGCTTTAAATCTTTTTGACTACTTACTATATCACTATCATCGCTTTATTGCAATGCTTATAAAAGCTAGCTCTACCACGTAGGTACCTGACCTCGGTTGAAGACTTGTTAATGACGACAAACAGCATTATATCTATCTTATATTTATATTAAAAATAATTTTTATTGTAGTCCTTAGTCCTTCAAACACGACTGTATGCGCTATTATTAGCAACGTCTACGCAATGTTTACATTATTATTGTAGATCTAGAACGCATCCGATGCACTTGGAGTGCACTTCAGTGATGCACGCGGTCACGCCTGAACACTAAAATCTAGATATTGTACCAAATTCAGTTTTAGAATCGAAGAGATAATCACTACGTAGATTAGGTATTTGTAAATTCTTGCTATATTTTCTCACTAAACGAGTTTTACCAGATTTTTTCACTATTTATTCAATCGTCTGTCGCATATGCTAATGAACTGTTTTAGTTCGGAGTAGGTAACTAGGTATACGTTAAACTTTCCATGATTTATGTTTGTACGTTGCCGTTGTTGGTTATTTCTTGGTGAATATGTAAGTAGACACTGATACCTGGATACGTCAACGCGCGATCCATCATCAACGAAAACAATATGATGGGCGTGCTTGTGACGGATTACTGAAAGGTAAACATAGTGCTGGGATACTACCTACTACTATACTACTGTTTTCAGCTACTTATTCAGATCAGAGCGTGACCTTCAGCTTCTGAATGTGCCTATATTAGATCGTTATCATGAACGGCCCGAGGAATTTTTCGACGAAGGGCTTTCTGATTCGTTTTCAAATGCCTCTTACTTCACCTCGAATAGTGATAGGCTACTCTTTATTTAGCCGGATACCACACGGCAACATCACACCTCGATAATCACGTTGATAAATTGGCGATTTCTTAACAAATCGGTATGCGTTGGTATCGCACTGCAAGTAAAACATTCATGTTTTTGTTAACGCGAGAACGCGACTTTGATGACCCCTAACTAGCGTTCGGGCTTCAGAACTATTTTCGGAACTCGTTAAAATAGCAATAAAAGATAGGGATGTTACGCAGTATCTTCAACCACTACAATTATGTAACACCTTTATCTATGCAATTAGATAATGAGATTTAGTTACGTAATCAGCTACCATTTATCTATCTTTTTATCTAATAGTACATTCTATATGTGCATAAAGTCGTGATTTATCGATTCAATGTGATTTCTATAATGTACTGCACGATAATGTAAACTGTAAAGAAATTAAGTCATTATGTACCTCCTACGTAACATGTTCTTATTGATTTTTTAAGTTGTTACTGCGAAAGAAATTATACTGTAGAATGTACGCTCTAACTACTCTACATACGTGTAGGTAGTTAGGTACATTTAAATAAATATTTTTCAGAATATACTCTGTGCCACAAAAGCAACAGAATGATCTTGAAATGTCAACAGAGACATTATATAAAGAATGGTAAAATGTTTTAAAATAAAATCGTCGTCATCTAGCAGCACGGTGCGGTAGTCAGCTGATGTAGTACGTAGACACGCTACAGTTAGTACGGGAGGAGGAAGCATTTGGGAGGTGTGTCAGACTACGTAAACAGTAAACATCGATGTATCAAAAATAATGGGCTAGTCCAATTAGAGGCACGTGTCGGGGAAATAATGTACCTTTCTATTCAGTTCGCACTGTTCTAGAACTGCATCATAATTCCAGCCAGCAGTCTGTAAATACCAGCTTGTAAACTTCAACAAGTGTTTTCTCGTGGGACCTAATAGGTTCGTAGCATTAGGATACATTGAAAATACACAAATAGGAGTCTTTTTGATACATGCATGTTATTCAAAACAGTTTACTTGATTACCGAGTCACTTCATAGTTAGGTCATACGATTAACCATGCCACCTCGTATTTTCGATCGTTCAGGAATTTTACATACTTAATCATTTATTTACGATATTTTTTATTTATATTTTAAATCAGAAACAAAAATCAATCGATTGTTTACGGAAATATTCCACAAAATGTTTTCATTTGAAGAATACTAATTATTATTACAAACATAAAATACAGTGCAAACAATACATCACAAGATATACCGTTTGGATATAATATTATATCTGCAATTATTTGCAAGATAGGTACCTTACTTAGTTGTTCTTAAACACTGGTAACTTCTTGTAATTTCATGTAATTAGGCAAGAATGTTTCTTTATTTACACGTGAATTGTCTTCACTGGCTAAACGCTAATGAATGCATTCCACTTTAAAAGGTTTAAGTGTTCGTTAAGTTTACAGCTAATTACTGTTGCATGCTGTTTACACTTAGGTTTACGAATAATTCAGTACTGCGACCTAGGTGACTATTTGCATTTTTGTCGGTTGCTTTCGATTTATAAATAATAATTGTTGGTATTTATTGTTCTATGTTACAGGTAAATTATACTTAAAATGTCACTTACGGGATATCTTCCGTGATTATTGATTATTTTTGAGATATTTCGACGCTGTTTCAAGCGCCATGATCGCGGGTTGATATCCCGAAAGTGACATTTTAAGTATAGTTATGAACCGTGTAAATTACTCACGAAGTGATGTTTTTATGCCATTTAGTCTTTTATTAACGATTGTCTTAAGACTTAGGGCGACTACAGGAACTAAATTAGCAACTCTATTTGTGGTGGTTCAAACTTCGTTTGAAATCTTGTTAGAATAAAGTTCTAATCAGCTTGCACTACAAAGTAGTTGTACGTCAGTCACTGCGGGCCGAATAGTGAAAAATTAGTGTTTTTTTGCGATTTACAAAAAATCTATTGATTGGACTAAAAAAATGAAACACTATGATGCTTGTAGAATTATTTGCCAAAAAATCGGAATGATGTCCAAAATGTGTGTGGTAAATTCCTACAGAGTTTTAAGCAACGTAAATAAAGTGATGTTATGTACTTACTCATAATATCGAGGATGTATATGGAGGTCGTACCACACAGAAAGAAAGAGTGGACGTAGTACCTACTTATAATTATGGCTAGTAGAAAACGTATTGAGCATTCATATATTCCTTTCGCATCATCCCGATAATAATAGAAATCCCACCACTTCTTATGTAAAAATGCGTTTTCAATTAGGTATTGTTTTCAAAATTATACTGCCATGCCAACCCAATATCTTGAATTGTTCCGGTGGTTTTCTCTTATTGTACAAGTTGTATCATATTATAGTTGAAGTGTGCGATGCACTATTGTCGCTAATGCTTCAGCTATAATTATTTATTTATTTATTTAACAATTTATGTACACACTAAATATAAAGAAAAGTAGAAAGGAACAGAAAATAGTACTTACAAATTATTTTATTTTTGTAATTATGTATAAGTAGCCACAAATGTGTAATTTAAACAATAAAATTAAATATTATTAAATTTCAAAGTTACATCGAAATGTAATTTCTTGCAAAAATTATTATATTAAGTATATTATTTATTATTCTTATTTCTAAAGAAATCTCTTCCAGCATACCTGCGAAAGGAGATACTAAAAAAGAGATGTAGACATAGTGTGTTAATAAAAAGAAAAGAAAATGGAATACATAAAACAGATATCTATTTTATATATAATATACAACACATACATACCTACTCATAACCTACCTACCTACCTACTCATTATCTGTGTTTTTTATTGTTGACGGTGTTTCGTACACATTAATCGGTATGTAGCCTTCCGTTTACGAGAGCACAGATATTTTCAATGTGTTCCGATTTAGATGTGCCACTTTTTCTTCACGGACAAGTTCCATCGGTTTCACGCCCGCGTTTGACACAGACGATCTCTGAGTGACATCTACGAAAATAAAAAATCATGAATACTTACCATCAGTAATATTGATTTTAGTTTCGTCTTACTCATGGGATACCTACGTCAGCATGTTGATCTTATGATGCAGCTGCGGCTGCAATTCGTACTAAATCCTTCATCGTGATATTTGCCTATAAATATATGCTCAGAGAAACCAATAAAGCGGTGTGCCTAAGCAAATGCGTTTAAAGCTTGAACAGCGAAAATTCTTGCTGCAATTTATGATGTTGTGTGGTGGCAGTACCTAACCATTATTCCTTTTCAGCCAAAGGAATAAAAATGTTTGTGATATCCCTGGTCTACATCAAAGAAGTCTTGTTATCATTCACATCATGGTGTAAAATATTTAACATAAATTCAGTAATCTTCGATAAAATTATCGCGATTTTCTTTGTACACCTGCTTTCCTCAAATGGGGACGCTTTTCTGTGTCGGTGACAAGACGTGTACTTACAAAACTCTTTAGAGATAGTACCTAAATCAGTACACCGAACTATATAGATGGTTATTAGGTGGGTTGGTACATTAATATGACGATAATAGAGCCAAATGTATGTCAGATAATCTGGTCCACACAAAATTATCACACATTTCTCCAACCAGCTACGCATAATTTTGTGAATAACAATCTCCGGTGCCCTATTTATAGTCAGACACTATGTCAACAATATTTTAAATTTGTTATTTTACAAAAAATACAGAATGGGATTGGGAATTGTATTTTAGGGTAATTAATTCAATACAACAAGATGAAGCGAGGAGAAAACATACAAAGTAAACGACCTTCTGAGAATGTTTTGCAGGAGGCGTTTATTTTCGTCGCATGTCGAAATAACTGAATTATTGTATGCCCTCAGTTCGGTTTGAATGTAAGAAAACTAAAAAAAATGATAAATCCGTCCTAACACGAATACCTACGTGGTTAAAAAGGCGTTTGCTTCACATAAAGAGCGTGTAGTTACAGTGGACTGCATTCTTACTGCGTGTAGGTACTTTGGCTGGAACGGTTCAAAATGGCGTAAACGGTGTTCCGCCGGTGACCTCCAATTTGCAATTTATTGTCTGCATGCCGCCCGTGGGTAAGCTTCAGCTAATTACACCAACTCCAAGAACGTAATATTCTGATGATTATGTGGGAGTTACCTGCTCTGTACCGACTGTACCGAGACGCTGTGGACGACTTTCACATCATCTATATTTGAAATTTGACACGAAAGCCAAGTACAATGGATTTCCTACATATGCACGGTATGGTATGCACCAATGTAGGTGTAAGCTACTTAGTAACACAGTCGCATAATATACTGTATTGTTTACTATTAGCAGAACAAATCATCGAAATGTTAGTTGAATGGAAATATTTAATATTAAATCCGTCATAAACCTTTATTGAAATTCATGTTATCGGTGGCAGTAATGTTATCGAGCTCTGCATCTGTGTCAATAGTCAGTACGTGTTGCGTGACGTTCCGATCTTACACTCGCCATTGGTCTACGGAAACTAAGTAGTAGGTATTACTGCACAGTGTCACAATAACACATGTTTTTGTTTCTCCTTGTGTTTGCTATCGGCGCCGAGTCTAAAGTCGTGACAAGAAATTTTCCATGCGGTCAACACTTAATCGAGAACCTATTGTCTTAATTCTAGTCTTGCAATCGTAAAATGATATAAGGTTCGGAAATTAAGATCGGTTATCTAATTTTTATGACACCGCGGAGTATTGGCCTTTTGTCGGCCATGTGCTCTTTGGCCTTGATTGACCATGTAGGCGGTAACATACTGATTTAATTCTAATTTACATCACTATCAGTTGAACAATCCAGTTCCCTATCGATTTTGAAACGTTTGAGAGCCCAATTAATGAGTATAGATACTATTTCGTTCAATTTATTTAAATAAAATTATTTAATTGGCGCCTTAAGAGTCCCGCACTAACTTTTTGTTATAGTTAGTGATTAGCTTTGCATCTATGTAGAGATTGCGAAGTAAAGGTACTAAAATGATACAGTTATCATTAGTAGATAGGTATAGGAGGAGGGATGAAACGCATGTGACTAAAATAGTGAGAGATGAATGTTGATGGATGGAGAGGGAGAGGAAGGCCAAAGAAAAGATAGATGGATTCTGTGATGAAAGAGAATTTTGGAGTAAATAATGCCGTGACGTCTGACCGGGGAGAATGGAAGAAAAAAACGTGTTGCGCCGACTCCAAATAGAAGACAAGGACAGGAAGATAATGAGTATAGCGGTGTACAGTCCAGCTAGTTACCTACGTACAGTTTACCGCATTAATTCATAATCCGTAGTAAAACTCGCGTTCGCTCACATAAAAAATGCTAACAATGAAAGTGGCATTAAAATCTGTCGAATACCTACTTTCAAACATCACCTTAAGGAATTGACACATGTAGGTATAGTGTCGCTTATCAGTATCACTCAAGATAATTATTATCTAAATTTCTTCGATTATGTGATAGTTACTTCATTTCTTTACCTTAAAACATTGCCTAATCTTTATGTTATAGGTAAACGTGAAAATACGTGTCGCAGATGAAGGTTGATTTAGGAAGTGCTCACCACGTGTGGATCAAAATTAGTAGTCTCATGATAGGTACTTAGGTGACTTCTAATGTTGAAGATTGATGGGTTCTTCACTTCAACACGTTTCGTTGTGTGAACAATTATAAACTAAAGCACGTGATAAGGTGCGAGGGGCGTGAGGCGGACAGACCGAGTACAGTGCGGCGGGGTTATGGGTTATCATCGCGCGACGCCCGCGCCGATAGCGGACTGCCGAGCATTGTATACAACGACCCTCTTAATTATCGTATTATTCAAAAAATTACATATATACCATCGTGTGTTCGACGTGTTAATTCCCGAACAACACATTCGTTTGACGTGGTTTGACGTCTACTCATATTCATAGTCCTGGGATGCTTAGCAGCGCGGCGCGGCGCGGGCGCGGCGGCGCGGCGGCGGTTCGGGCGTTGCTAATTTCTACGCCCGGTATTACGAAACTCCTTTGTCTCAAGACTTCTGTCATTTAATCTTGGCTTCTCCTAAGATTAGGAAACTTTACGAGCGCGAGTATCCGCGGTTGTAAATATTTATTTTAGATTTACGAAGTTATGACTAGTTGACTACCGTACGCTACGTTTATTTGAACTGCCCACAAGTAAGGTTTCTATGATTCCAATCTGTAGTAGGTACCTCGCTACGAGAACATACAAGATTAAGTCAGTATCGAATTGTGTAAAACTTCATATTCCCTACGAAAAATTCAAAGAAGTAGGTATGTTAGGTTTGCAAAGTAACGAAACAAATATAAAATCGGGGTGAGATAACGTGTTACTACAATTATCGCACACTCCTATTAAGCACTTGCTTTATCAGAAAATCAATGATCTGGATTACCTCGGTAACAATGTTACTAGTGTTCTTTTTCAAAATTCCATAACACAGTTTACTTAACAGGTGTGATTGCGAGCACTAACATATGCTGCTAGAGGTACAAACCGGTATTGCTGTTGATATTAATTGCGTTACTTATATACTTCCATAATTGTATCATGCAGAGAGCAGCTATATTTAGTCTTCGACTCGATACGGCCGTTGCAATTCGCAGTGTGCTGTTAAAATCTTGTATAAACGAGAACAGGATACTTACTTGTAACTGTGATTTTAGACTCAATAAATTCGGTTACGTAAACTTGAACACATCTTTAGTCAATATTTACATAAATACATTACGTATATGTAAAATAATGTGGCCTTTGAATGGTACCATAATAGTACTAAAATAGGTTCAAGGTAAAATAACATCGATTACATGATCACAATTTAGTTCCATACTAAGATCAATATTAAGAATTTTTTAAAAGTAGGTACATAACAGAATAAAGTAAACATAAATATTATTCGAAAAATAAATTCGTCCTTTGGTAGAACTTGTGGTAAGTATGTACAAAGTAGGTTACATAACTATGGAATAAATTAATCCATACTCGTAACATTGAAACTACTTTGCTAATAAATAAATTGATTGCAATTTTTTTATAATTTAAAAAATATGATTACACCCTTTTTCCCAATTTTTAGTGAAAAGCATCAGCTTTGGATTTTTTCGTGGATTGTTTTTCTCATTTATTTTGACTAAGGGTAGGAAACTATTACGGAATTTCAATCAATTTTGTCTCGTCTCTTTTTCCTCGTCAATTCATTGAAACAATGTGAACAATCGATAATGAAACAAATCATACAATTTGTACAATATTGGAGAAAATTTAAATTGTAAAGTGTCGTGTTTTCATCATTCTTGAAGGCATTTCACACTTAAGAAAAGAAAAGAAGAATCTCATGAAAAATGCGTGTATTTAAACCAAACAAATGACATATATCGCTCTCCTTTTGAAAGCACTTTCCCATGATTGTCGTTGTCGTATCTTATCTATAAACGCAATATTTTCTTAACCTACATAAAGTAGGTTGGTACTATCCGAAAGAAAAGTCGCCATCGTAGATTATTTATAGCTCTACGATGAAAATCAATAGTGGTGTTTGATGTTATATTTTGGTGTTTTCCAGGTGACTTCGGGCGGTACCAATGTTTCCAGTTCATTCTGCACATTCTGGCGGCCATGACGGCTGGCATGCACATGTTGTCTCTAGTCACAGTCGCTGCGGTACCAGAACATAGGTCAGTTTCCACTAACGTCAACCACATGACCGGCTTACGGGAAGATACACACACGAGCACTATACGTATCGACATAGCAACTTTCAAAAGGAATTATCTCCTACTGTATAGATTACTATTACTATTTTTAATGCTGTAACGAACGTAATTCGTTGGAACTCATACTATTGAGAAATAGATCTCAAAGTTGAAATCGATATTCCACAAGAAAATGCTGAATGATTTTGAATTATGCTAAGGGTATACCTAATAGTGCTTGTTACTGTACACCGATCGGAAAGACAGATATAACTTGGTAAAGAATCATCACTTGTGTCTGTATAAGTTGTGACTGTTGTTGACTTACGCAAAATTCGAGACAAAACAATGTGGTACGATTTTGCTTATAGCAACACAATTATCAGACTGCGAATCAGTTATGTCACATAATTGCCAACTATATTAAGTTCAGACAAATATCTTTTGACGCTTAGTTAACAGGTGGAACAGGAGCATAACGTTGCATGTGCATGGATCGATAGCAGAAGTCATAATGAAATGTACATCCTCTTGGGTATTACGTAAAAGTTTATTCAATTTATTTTATTATAAGGTGGTTCCGGGCAAATGCAACTGCAATAATCGTGTCAAGTCCTATTATTTATTTATTCCTTTAAAGATTTCCTCCAACTTTTATTGGTGCGTATGGTATGGGTCTTATAACATTTATTTGCTTTTGGTTACACAGCGTGTACAGTTTTGCTTGATCAGGAGGATGGTGGGCAGTGGGACGGCTTTGGTGTTCGTTATTATGTCTACAAGAACAGAGTGATATTATTGGTGCCGTTATACTTATATGTTGGTATATATTGAACGTAAGTACACACTTTTGTAACGTACATTTGATTGTCTCTTGGCAATGACTATGTCTCTTGGGCTATGGTTTGCTACATATGTCGCTTTTATAACATTCAGTATCGAAAACATTATTTTCACCATTAACAAATAACATTATGGTCTTCGGTTTAGAATAGGTTCATTATATTGATTGTTTTCATATTATGTTAGATAGGCGGCAGCAATAAACGTTGTTTTTTTCTCTATAAAACAATTGATAATAATTGATATTTAGCACACAGGTGATTGTTTGCTTAAAATATCAAAATCAAATCAATCAAAATCAAAGCATTTATTTCAAGTAGGCCAGTTACAGGCACTTTTGAATTGTCGAAACAAAGATGAAAATTAAATGTAGCTACAGTCCCAGTCACAAGACATAAAAACTGTGAAAGTACTGTAGGATAGTTGCCCATTTCCTAGCGTAGATCTCTATGGAGAAGAACGGGCAAGAAACTCCATGGGCACTCTTTTAAATCAAAATATTGTTAGAAAATCTTGTCATCATTCATGTTGAGATGGTATATTTTGTGAGAACAATGTACCAAGATGTGCACGTTAAAAGAGTCCACAGTAAAAACAAAAAATACAATACAATTCAAAAACCAAAATAATCCATTAAACACATATCTATCAATTAATGTCAGGTCCTGCGCCCATAGGCAGTTGATATAATATATCTCCAAGAAGCGCACTTTGAGTCTATTTTGGCCTATTTTTATCATTCATCTTTTTTTTCAGAGATCATAGCTACTATGTAAAAATGTACTTACTTAAAAATACTATGTATGTTATTAGTTTGGTAACTAAGGATTTGTGTTACAATTTACTTTCGTTTCATTTTCGTATGTTTTTATTAGTGAGCATAATCTGTAGTACCTACCTATACTTGATTTAAATCCAAACTGTACAAAAACTCGTGCTTCTTTGCTGTTCAAAGTCGTAACACACGCCTTTTATTAGTATAGGTAAAAAGTGCACTATCCTATTGTCCCTAAACAGGCTTACCAACATTTTTAATAGAATGCAACGAAATACCTAATAAAACTGCAACTAACCCAATGCACCGCACACGCTCGGCACGAAGATATAACTAAAATAATGTGAGAACCATAATAGTACGTTTTTCAAATTCCAGATGTTACCTGCAAGGAATAGACAGTGCAAACTACACGGAGCCATTCAACTCGTCGTTGGTTCAGGCAGCTATCCCACTGACCGAGCACGGCAAACTAGACTCATGCCACATGTATGGAGTAAACAAAACTCTGATCGAGTGCCAGTCCTGGGTCTACGATACCCAATATTACACGTCATCTCGGGGTATTGAGTGGGATTTCGTGTGCAGTCGCCGCTGGATGGGAGCCTCTGCACAAACCGCGTACATGTTTGGCGTGGTCGCCGGCTCACTTATATTTGGACGAATGTCTGACCAGTTTGGAAGAAAAAAAGCCTTTCTTTGGTCTGGAATCTTACAACTTATTTTAGGCACATCTGTTGCTTTCTCTTCTGATTATTATACATTCGTAGTGCTTCGATTTCTTTACGGTATCTTCGGATCGGGTTCATATATAGCTGGATTTGTATTGACAATGGAAATAGTCGGTCCGAGTAAGCGTACTATATGCGGTGTTACGTTTCAAATCATGTTTGCCATCGGCATAATGTTGTTAGCCGCTTGGGGATATTTAATTGACAACAGATTCTATTTGCAAATAGTATATGCGTTACACGCAGTAATATTGCTTCCTCACTGGCTACTTATGGACGAATCCCCAAGGTGGCTCTGGGCGCAAGGGCGCGCACGTGAATCTGTCGCTATCATTGAGAAGGCTCTGAAGTTCAACGGATCGACTGACTCGATAGACACTCCGTCATTAGTATCCCACTGTAAAGCAACCTGTGCTAAATATACAGACGAGCATTCCGCGGGTACCACTGACCTATTCAAGACTCCAAAAATGCTACAGAAGACTTTGATTATTTGCGGTTGTTGGTTCGTCAATTCAGTAGTGTACTATGGTCTGTCGCTTAATACTGGCAAACTTAACGGGAATCCATACTTCCTGATGTTTTTGATGGGGGTCGTAGAATTGCCTAGTTATATCCTCATTGTGTACTTCTTGGACCGCGTCGGACATAGAGCACTCATCAGCACGATGATGTTGTTGGGAGGTATCGCCTGTCTAATTATTGTTGCTCTACCTCATGGCTCTACGTCGACCACAGGTATCGTGATGGTAGGAAAACTATTTATATCAGGCTCTTATTCTATCATCTACAAGTATTCTGCGGAATTGTTCCCAACTGTAGTGCGCAGCTCTGGAGTCGGACTGGGCAGCATGTTCGCTAGTGTGTCGGGTGCTCTGACGCCACTTATCAATTTGCTGGACACACTAAATCCCAAAATACCCACCATACTTTTCGGATTTTTGGCTTTGCTATCAGGATTCTCTACATACTTCCTACCTGAAACAATTGGTAGAAACTTGCCTCAATCATTGGATGACGGAGAGAGCTTCGGTGTCGGTGACACGTGCTTCACGAACTGCAGCGGTCGACGAATGAGCTCAGACACAGTGGACCTGCCAGAAACAATGGTGCCGTTGGAAGTTATGGAAAAGAAACCGTAAATACATTATTGTGTAGTTAAAGCTATCTCTCGAAAATCAAACTATGTGAGTAAGAATAAGCAATTTTTGTAAGTAAAACGCGGCTATTTCAGTTCTTTTAAATTAAGCCTCATTTTAACGAAACCTATACGTAAAGCTTGCATTTTATGAACTTTGCTCAACATTTTCTCACTTTTTATGGTGTTGCTGGTTGTATACCAACAACTCTCAATACACAATACGCAAATTTTATACTACAAAGACTTTCTTGTTTTATACTTAATATAACTTTTAATGTTTTTCAAAGAATTTAGATATTAAGTGTTTATGTACGTAATTAGATTACTGTTATATTTTATAGTGTCTAGTCAAGAGTTTATCACAAGCAAGTCGTGTTTATGTGTACAGTTTTGTTTAAGACTGGATGATTGTTCTACTAACAACTTGTTATAATACGGAAAAGTGTAACAGGTAAAGAGCATATTTTTAATAGGTTATTATAGCAGTACAATCGAGTGTACGCACGTAGCATATAAAACTGAGTACAATACTGCAATGCAAGTACGTACTTTTTATATCTATGTATTATTATTGATCAATGATCAGGCATGAAAGTCTCAAAGCACAGAGCATCTATTCTCAAAGACTTAAATACCCCAATGGGTATGAATTTATAGGCATTCGAATGTCAACATGACAATTTGAAATGGAGGTATTGGTTGCTGGCAGCATAAACGAGCAGAACGTAATTTCTAATGTAATACAAACATTTTAGATGGACCTTTCAAGTTTGCGGACTGTGGATAAAGAAACTTCCCGAATTCTGTGGATTGTATATCAGGAAAAGTCCCAAAAAAGAATCTTGAAATACTATCAGATTTTCATATAGGATGATTTGGTTGATTATAAAGTTGACTGTGTATCAGGATTAATTTAAGGGACTTTTAATACAAGTTTGGTGAATTTAAAAGGCGGGACTTAGGTACTTACCAGTTAGTACCTATCAGGTTAAAAGTGATATTTTCTAATTCAACTTTAATAAACATACAAAGTATTTTATGTGTGGTCAATAAGTCTAAATATTTAGGAATTAATATTATTATACTTGAATGTGGTCGACTGATGTCATTTTCGTATTTACCTACCTAGCAACTCATTATGGCTAATTAAAATACATGTTTATGTGGCAGCTTAATCATAGCTAAGCGATGATATTTTAAACCTTAATATTACCTAGTTTCTATTTCTACAGAAATTATTTGCTATCACGTTGTAAGTAGAGACAGAAACACGCTTCTTGATTTATATTGTAAATACAAGTCTTTACTTAAGTAAGTACTTCTCCTAGGTATTTATTTCAATGTGATTTCGTTATTACGTACCCTGCCACATAACCAATTTAATGAAGGTGGCTTAAATATGCTCAATACAACACTGCCAGTAGTACTCGACATTTTGATTTTAACTAGTTAAGTAAGCTGCAATCATCAGCGTAATTAATTTATTTATATGAAAATAATATAGCATTAACGCGCAGTCATTTATGTGTAAGGCTAAAGTAACTATATAAGGGTTATAATTGTAATATATTGGATATTGTGTCCAATGCTTTTATATGTCTATGCTTTTCTTTTTGGCACCCAGTGATTCTTAAATGGAAATACAGAATAGGGTATATGCATGATTTTTTTATCACTCTATACAAAGCGTATTTACATCAGAAATAGCAAAGTGAAACTATTTTTTAATATCTATAAAAAATACTAAGTTATAAGCATTTGAAACTGCTGATTAGACAGAGATACCCGATACAGCGAATGACGTCATTCGCTGCATCGATGTACAAAATCCATACTAAATTCCGTTTATCTAGAAAGAGATAGAAGCAAAAGTTTAAATGGTTATAATTTTTTTGTTGTTCGGCCGATATAATTATGTCTTGTTTTTTGTCATTATTTTTATAGTAATTTAACATTCCGTATCGAAATGAAAAATAAAAAATTCTTGCATATTCCCTATTGCCTATTTGTAATGATAAAACCATAACCGTGCCTATGACAAAACTGGGAGATGTGTTTAACAAATCGGTAATTATATGACCATTAGTGATAGGTACTATCGGACTTCCTATGAACTCACATGTTTTACACTTTATGCAAACTGGTGACATTAAACATGTTGGTGACACTGGTCGCATACCTATAAGGTTTACTATAAATAGATGGATTCAAATAGCTTTAGTCAGTTTTTTACTTACTTTTATACTTATTTTTATTACTTAAGAACAGAATATGCCTGTAAAATAGACTGATTTATTGATTCAGATGCTAAACGCACGTGCCCAGCCCGCGTAGCATGACCACCGTAGAAACCAAAGAGAATCGACAAATCTTTTGTTCATCTGTCATTTTGTCGATTCAATGAACAAAAGATTTGTCGATTCTCTTTCGTGTCTACGGTGGTCATGCTAAGCGGGCAGGTTTTTACATCTTAAGTATCAAGATATTAATTTAATTATAAATAGTAATCACCTTTTGAAACAGAAAAAACAGGGACCTTCCCAACAAATGATTTGCCAGTATAATTAAAATGTGATTATGCAATTATTTTATTCATTTTGAAACTTATGATAAAAATATATGGCGATTCTTTTTGATTGAATTTGGTGCCTATTTATAACCAACCGATTGCCTAAGACTGAAAAGTGAGTAAAACCCTATTAAGTATTTATATTACCTAAACCATTTTATAATTAGACCAAGTGTAGAATCTATAGGGTTTTCTTATAATTTAATTCTCGGGAGTTTGTAATGAACATTCCATAATTGAAAATCTAGATTCCTTACATATACATACTTACGTACATATAAGTAATATAAATCAATCACTTAAATTAGGCATCTAAGTAAGGTTTTAAAACTAGGCTTAGGTGCCTAGTTATGAGTAGGTACCTACTTACTTCTAAGAAAAAAGCTATGAAAATAAGCCTGTACCAACTTTTTACATTTGTCTACTTATATAACTGGATTTATGTAAATATAAAATTATTTACAAATCAACGATCAAGACTTTATCAAAGTAGATTTTGGTGACAAAAACATGGTGTAAGTACACGAATTTAATAAATATTTTATACGAGTGTTGTGTTTCTTTTTGCCTATAAAAAATGTATTTTAGGATACGACGAAGATCCCTGTTTATGTTCGTATTACCTATTAGATATTATTTAAATTTGGTTTTACACTTTTAGATAGGTAGGTACCATGTAAAATCATGATAGATAAAATAAACAGCCCGGGGCAGTCAATCTTACTACTACATTTATTATAAATGCTAAAGTTCGGAAGGATGGATATTTGTTACTCAATCACGCTAGAACGGCACAGAGGTAGATTATAGTTTAAAATAACTCATAATTGCTTTTTTACGACCCCGAAATCCACGTGGGCTAGTATAATATTATTTATGTCTTCAATTTTGCTAGCTACGTTTTTGCAACGCGTGGTCGCCAGGGGTATTTTATATCACAGGACATGCGCTACGAGGCTACGAGTGCTACGAGAGGTGGCTACGATCTAAAATAGTATAATAGAAAACTAGAGGCTTATCTTCATTCGTATTTTTTTTTAATAGGACCGTAATGTTTATCAATATTTGTTTCTCTCAATGTAAAATCAAACTAAATTAATTACGATATTAATTAACGAACTTAAAGTTTAATTATTAAAATAGCGACCACTACTTAATTATTCAGACAGATGCGGGACTAAGATAATAAAATTATTAACCTCTTAGTTAGGTGTAAAACATTTTTTTTTCTAACATTAAACGCCTGGAAGGTTCATATAGTATTAGAATAGGAGGTGGGTATATGTTTTTTTAACAACAGGTACCTACGGCGCTAATGGTAACAACGCAGACTGTGAGAACTTACCGCAAGAACCTACTGGATAGGGGAAAAGCGTATTTCTGAAAATGGAAAAATAAAACACTCCCAAGGCTGATAAACTGAACTCCTTGGACTGCGGTGCGACATGCGACCAGTAGGTAGAGCGGTGGTAGAGCGATGGACGGACATATGTATGTAGGTCTGAATGCTTATTCTAAAGAGTGAAGGTGAAATTTGAAAACAAACTCCATGTCGCTGACGGTATCAATGAAAAGTGGGTCGCTTTTAACACATTTAGAACATTGTTAACTTACTTTTCTAACTCCAAACTTTTTCATTTTCAGGTGCTGGGTCGACGGCGTCGACACGAATGAGTCAATAGCGGCATGGAATTCTTCGGAAATATTAGCAGCCATACCCCAGACCATATCTGGAGGTCTACATAACTGCCTCATTTATGAAAATAATGAAACAGCAACTTGTTCTAAATTCGTATACGATACGACATATAGGTCTTCGTCACGTGCTATGGAATGGAATCTAATATGCGATAAAAGATGGATGGGAGCATTGGCTCAGTCCATTTACATGTTAGGGGTTTTCACTGGAGCTGTAGTCTTGGGAGGAATGGCAGATAAGTACGGAAGAAAAACCATATTTTGTTGGTCCGGAGTACTACAGTTAGTGTTTGGTGTGCTAGTAGCTTTTATACCTGAATATTGGTCCTTCTTGGCAGTTCGTTTCGTATACGGAATCTTTGGATCTGCCGGTTCATATATCACCGGCTTCGTTTTGACTATGGAATTAGTAGGAGCGAGTAAGCGAACTGCGTGTGGTGTCGCTTTTCAAGCTGCTTTCGCTGGGGGTATTATGTTAGTAGCAGGGTGGGGAGCTCTTGTAGATAACAGGCAAATTCTCCAAGTGATATATGGACTTCATAGCCTTCTCCTTATTCCACATATTTGGATCATGGACGAATCTCCTCGTTGGTTGTGGGCTCAAGGCCGTTCGAAAGAATCAGTCGATATAGTCGAAAGAGCTTTGAAATGCAACAAGTCTGACAGTAGGCTGGATAGAGCGGAGCTGGTGTCAAAGGGAAGAGCTGAAGCGTCCAAAGGAACTGATGCTCCAGCGGCCAGTACTGGAGACCTGTTTAGAACACCTAATTTAAGAAATAAAACATTAAATGTCTGCTTTTGTTGGTTTGCTAACTCCATAGCATACTATGGGCTTACTTTGAGCACTGGTAAGCTCGAAGGCAACCCTTATTTGATTACAGCTATTTTAGGGTTTGTGGAGTTGCCAAGCTATGCAGCAGTAATTTATTTCCTCGATATCTGGGGTAGACGGCCGTTAATAAGTTCTATGATGCTTGTGGGTGGCGCAGCATGTGTTATTGCTACGTTCCTGCCTGCTGGAAGTACGATATCTACTGGAATTGTGATTGCTGGCAAATTATTTATTGCAGGCTCTTTTGCTATTATTTACAACTACTCAGCCGAGTTATTCCCAACAGTAGTCCGTAACTCTGCACTCGGGTTAGGTTCTATGTGCGCCAGGCTTTCTGGTGCTTTGACACCGTTAATTACTTTACTTGATTCTTTTAACCCTAAAATTCCAGCTATTACTTTTGGAGCAGTTGCAGTTATTTCCGGATTCTTATGTTTGTTCTTACCAGAGACTATGAATCAACCTATGCCACAATCCCTTGCCGACGGAGAACGATTCGGCAAAGGTGACACGTGTTTCGGCAGTTGCTTAGGAAACAAAAGAAACAGAACTTATTCTGAAGACAATAAACCTGTTGAATCAATGGTTCCCTTAGATGACGCGAGTAGAAAAGTTTGATTAGTTTTTAGATCTTTATTAAATATGAACGAGTTTGCAGAATCTAATGTAGGTAACCTTTCCAGCCGCCTAAATGTAGGCTGTTTGTTTTTATGTAAATAGCAAATCGAACAAAGTAGTATAAGCAGTTCTATTTCTTCTACTAACAAGAAGTTACGTGACGCCGGTTTGCTTTGAGTATTTAAATTACCTACATACAGCTGATATCTATAATAAGAGAAATTAGGCAGGTAAATGTATTAGTTTTACCAAAAGAACATAACATTTAGCTGAATAAGTTATGTAATAAGTACCAATTAATTATTATGTTTACAGTTTAGATTGTTTTGTTTTGTTATTTGTGTTTTTACTCAATGTTTTTTTGTGATGTAGGTACCTATGAAAGATAGATTGATAGCATGTTGGTGCTTGTGAATCTCGTGATTTGGTGTGATATTGACTATAGGTACGCAGAAACGCGTATAGCTATTTTGTAAAAATGTACATAAAAATAAATGATAGGTACATAAATATACTGGTTTTATTGCTACTATGAAAAGACTGATACAAAACTCATTATAATTTTATATTTACACAAAACAATAATGAAAATCACAGTGAGATTAAAAACATCAAATTGATGATACCTACATCGATGTATGAACAACGAACATTTAGAAGATATTAAGCATAGTTAAATAATAATGATATTCTGGGCAAAAGCCCTTCAAAGTTTTCTGTACAAGGAGAGGGTGTAGACCACACATAGAACACAATAAGAGTAGGTACAATAAAATCCTGTTACACCCGCCATAGTGGCTGTTAGTGATACAGGACTAGATAGAACCCAGATCATGTTTCTTATTATGTAGGTTAATAATCGGTTTTACAATACAGATCTGTTCACAATATTGATAGTAAAATTCTGTTTTTACATGACATGTAACCACCTTGTGTACAAATTGCGATTTTCAGACAGCGTGGCCTACCAAGAGATACCAAGTTATAGGTAGCTACCTGGATACAGAATTGGATATTTTATGAAACCCTAGCCTATTGCTTTCAATTGATATTTAGTATTAAATAAAACGGGTGCTACAGTAAAGTGAGGAATGATGCCTCAGTGGTTGAATGGAGTTTGGCCGCGCGAGCACAATATATTGGTCGCAAGTGTAGAACACCCACGCACTCGATAACTAAAAATAGATCGAGAAAACACCGAGATTTTTCATTGAAAAAAATATTAAGATACTCTTTCTTCAAAGATATAAGCGTTCGATCAAGGTAAGTGGAAGGAGGAATACTGGTCATCAGGCGGCGAGATGGGCAGATGATACTCGTATTGTTGCCATTGCGGTCAAAACATAGATGAGGCTGGCACAAGAAAGTGGAGATTGGCACAAGCAAAAAGAGGAATATGCCTAGTAGTGGCTGAAGTCATTCTGTGGATGATAATGAAGTAGAAGGAGGGAATGGAGATCTTTTACCTGAAGTGAGACACGAAAGCCCAATAATCAAATACAATTTGAATTAATGGAGGCACTTAGGCAGCTACTGACTTCCCATGGAAGTCAACGACTTTTAGGTAGTCACGGTTATAGATTAGGGTTCCCAAACATACTTTCCTTCTATCTTTCTAAATTAGCAGCATTTAAAACGAAAACAGAGAATTACAAATAAGTACAAGAAAATTGTTTGAAGATTGGTCATTCTGAAATCGTTCACAACTGAATTAATGAGTTGAAAAGTGGGTAGTTAGCTACCTAACAGTCGACCCAATATTAATTCGTAATTTCAGTCAATAAATAGATATAATACAGACAACTATATAATATATCAGAGCCACTAAGTATTGTTCTGAATTAGTCTTATAACGTAAAAGAAGAAAGAAGAAATTGCATAAACATTTTAGGCGTAAAGACAACAATGCCTGGAAATATAATTTAATCAGAAATGTCTGAAAACCTTTGAGACCTAGGTAATAAGTCTATAATGGAACATTGAATAATGTCAGCGTTGAAAATTGCTGTTATACTTTATCTTTAATAAATAGGGTGACGAATTTTCTTCAGAAACTATTTACTAGAAGCTCTAGATTCTTAGGTAATGATTACTACATGATAAATCTTATAAAAATATAAGGGTTTATCTACAGTAGCGTTGTGGAAACAATAAAAAACACAGTATGTTACCGATTAGTTGATCAAGGTATGGTCATCCTCAGAAGTCATATTTCTTAGGGGTTTTCGTAAAGGTTAGATAAGTAATCATAAAATTATATACACACCTCAAAAAAAAGTTTGTGATTTTTAAATTGAACTTTATAATTCTTTGTTGTGTGTTTTCTCTAAATAGAAATACCTTGTTTGAAATAAAAAAATAAAACAATTTTTTTATAAAATCTACCGTAACAAAAAAGATTTCGATTTTTCAAAGTGATCGCAAACTTTTTTTGATGTGTGTAGGTACTTAAATAATTATATTAGCGAGTCTGCCTTTTTTTGAAACACATGAAAAATAAAGGTAAGTACCTACTAACAGGTAAGATGGAACCTACCTACTTTCAAGGTCAGCAAGAGCAAGAAATACATTACTTCAAGGAAATGCGCGTAACGCATTTGGCAAAATTTTTATTCATAAAAATATCGAAAATCTCCCTATAATTTCCTTCAAAATGGTCCGTTTTCAAACATATTCACCAAAATATTTATCTGAGCCAAACATGGCGAATCACAACAATGGCGATATATATCTAAACGTTTTTGTATTACTATTCTGCAATAAATGAGATAAACCTACGTGTTGTGGCTTCTACAAGGTACTAATTGCCTCGCCTATGCTTAGGTAAGTACGTATAACTAGAAAATGCGCAAGTTGGTTCGTTTAAATTCAACTCTAATATCATGTGGCCCTTGCAAACAGTGCCAGTGCAGTGCCGATTTGAAAATTCTCTTTCAAATAAATAGTTCTAAAAATAACAAAGGAACCTTTACAATGGTATCTTTAGCGATACTGCTTACCCCAAGCCTGCCAAGTTTCTACATGTAAAATGTTTATAAAAACTACAACAATATTAAGTCTAACAATAGGTACATATTTTTTTTAATTTAATAATTCTTTTGTTTGATGTATATTTACATTTGAATAGTTCAATATACATAATCTTTTTGAACAGTTTTTTGTATGTTGAAGGAGGTTACGTTTACAAATTAATTAGGGGCAAAATGGGTAAAGGAAATTGATACTATAGAGTCAGAAACTCTCGAGAGCTGACAATCTCCCAAATTTTGATTTAGGTCTAAGGCCATTTTAAGAAGTATGTTAACTGTTACGTATATCTTAGTACTGTGTTTCAGTAACCATTGAGGATTTGTTAAGTTGTAGGTATTTAATTGTATTGAACTATTCAAATATTTTGGCGCTGTGCGTAATGTCCAGCGATATTTATTTATTTTTTATTTTATTTTTTAGGCATATGTACCTACCCACCCTTGAACAACAAATTTAACATTTATTTAGACATATTATCACAAAATTCTAAGACTACTCTTTTTTATAATATTAATCTTTAGTAAAATTGAAGCAAGTTTGAAATACAAAAGCAACTAATGGTAACTAAGATTAAGTAAATTAAATAAATAAAACAGATAAATAAACTTGAGATATTTTTTCAACAAATTAATAAATTGAATGTGTTATAATACAATAGGTACTTGTATGCAAAATTACACGAGGTTTACATGGACATCATTCATTCCGTGATAGTATTCATACCACACATACAACCAAAAGGTGGCTGTTTAACATACCTAATATAAATTTAAAAATGAAACAAAATGTTGTCTACCTTACAAAAACTTCTTACAATTGTTTATAAAAAATTACAAGGATAGAAATGAAGAGAGCATGATTCAATAATTTAGGACTGCTTGTATGATAATGCAGTAAGGGCTTTGAACTATTTGGCCTAACAAACCAAAATATTCTATTTGGCCAATTTATTTTATTATCAAAATAGTGGCGATACATAAAACCTGTACTAATCAGTAGCTGGCACCAATCATCATGTGCCTGGCCTATTCCCAACTATGTTGAAATTGGCTTCCAGTAGACTGGATGCAGCTGAATACCAGTATTTCATATGGAGCAACTGCCTATCAGATCTCCACAACCCACTTAGTAGCTGGCATCAATACAAACCAGTATTGTATGGAACAAAATCTTCTCTAAAGCATCAGGTTTCCGAGGATGATAGCTTATATTTAAGAAACATGACGTTTTGTTTCAAACAAAACTTTTTTGTATTGATACCAGTTATTCACTGCAGGTTTTATGTGTGGCCACTATTTTGAAAATAAAATGGCGTAAGTTAAGCAGGCCACACTACCAGATCATGAGAACTTTTTGTGGACTTTCATGTTAGGCAGTGTTATGTACCCTTGAAATTGCCAATTCAAAGGCTTTGAAGATAAATATAATAAGATTGATTACTAACTGTAAGTTATAGAACAATATTAATGAATTAGAATAGAAACCAATTTCATTGAGCAACCACCTTACATTTATAAGGTATAGTTGGAAAGCTAGCTTTTCTGATATGTTTCAACTATTGTCCATATACTTAATATTTTGTTTATTGAATCACATTATACAATAACAATGTGGTTTTTGATGAATTGAATTTTACAAATAATTTAACTAGAGAGAAAGAAAGCAACATTTTTTTTTATTTATTATACTTTTGATAAAACATAGCACCAATTCAATTATGTGTTATTTCTGTAAAATAAACATTTGTCTCAACAAGAAAAACTACCATTAGTATAACATTGTTAATGAATTTCAATTTCTAAAGCTCATTTTTCTAGAGCTTCAATTTTGTAGCCAACATAAAGACAGCTGCAATGTCGTTGGTTACACATGTCATAAAATTGACATGTAATTGAATCAAAAGCATTCATATTCACTACTACTCTAATCATAGTAACTAGTTTATTCAAAAGGCATTTGTATCAATATTCCGGACAACGAGTATGAGGTATTTTAGCTACAAGTGGGCTTTGTTCAGCAGTCATAGCAGTATGCACAATGATGGCGGGTTGTGTAGGAGTAGGTGCATGAAGTTCATGGCTCTCACCAGGAGCAAGAGTGGCCAGAGCTGCCAAAAGGTCATGATTTACTAGAGGTTCATTTTCTTCACGAGGTTCCCAACCAACCGGAGGACTAGATGGTGGAGAGATTAGAAATTGCTTTACAGGAGCTGGGGGTCTCAGATTCTTTAGAGAAACCGGTGTCACAGGTTGCGCAAAATAACAGTTGATGGGCGAATCATGAAACTGGTATTGATGCAGTTGAACACGAGCATTAGCAGCAGCCAGAGGACTGTCATAGTTTACACGTAAACGTTTAAAACTGCGTAGCCATTGAAATGTAATATTATCCGAAAATGTGCGAAATAAACCTTCCATTCCTTTCTTTAACTTTTCATCAGCAAATACTTCACTGTGTATGTTTGTAACGATGATAGATTTAGGCAAGTCATCAAAATTATCAACTTCATCCAGCGCATCACTTTCTTGTTCTAAATTAGCGATATTTGGGTGTACGTTAGGCATCCCATCTTCTTGATTGATGTATACGTCGTCTTCTCGAAATGAGTCTTCATCCTCCTTGTGAGCCATTTTATAAAGCTAACAACCAAACAAAACACGCACTTTTTGTATTAGAAACTTGAAATTTTAATAGTTCACTTCAAGAAAGCTTAATAACCAATTAATCGTACCGAATATGTATTTTTCAAGTTTTAATCGATTTTAGCAATTTTCTTGGCTGTCAATGCTGTCAAACACCTGTCAACATCCTTTTTCCAAATCAATCTGACATTTTCACGGCATTGACCATTCTCAGAATTTTTCATTTTATTTTTTTTGCTAAATTCGTTAAAGTAATGCTTCGGTGAGAATGTAAAATAATAGACAAGAACAGATAGTTTACATTCTCGTTATGTTTTAATTTTACTTTGTATCTACCAATAGTATGGTATCATCAACAACGACATAGACAATTTTACACACGTACTAAAGGTGAACGCAGACTTAGCCGCACCGCAGTCGCCAGTGCGAGATTCCATAAAAGAATTCGAATGCGGCGACTGCGGTGCGGCCAAGTCTGCGTTCACCTTAAGGCTGATGCTCCAGGGTAGCCCGCGAGGCCTGTGGACGGTGGGCTATTGGCTAGCTCGCCGTCCGTCCGTCTCATGACGACAGGCCGTGTCGACGGCGCGTTCGTGTTCCACGCGCGCCTCAAAGAGAGTCAGCAAAAAGGAAGGGGTCCGCAAGGACCGAAAATTTTAATTTCGCGGGCTGGTCGGAACAGTCACCTTAAAGAGGCTTTTATTCAAAAACCAGGCTATCAGATGAAGCCTGGTATTTGAGTAAGGTTCTATAAAATAAAACATGTTTAACAAGAAAAAGAACCACGTAAATCGGCCCAATCAATGATAAATCAGTGTATACTGTACATGTTAAAACAGAAGCTTGCCGAGTACAAACATTTTTTTGAAGTCTGTTTTACTAGAACCAAATCTAGCAACTTTTTATTCTTAGTTCTATAGTTTACCACATTCAAAATTATCCGTGTCGTACTGTACACGATAAGAACCATAGACGTTTGCAAAAGTTGCAGAATTGGACTAACTTCTTTCTATGAATAGACAAATAAAACAAACATGTTTACTTGTCAAATTCTTGTCATTTAGAATTTATTACAACAAAAATTGGATTTTATTAGCATTTTCACTATAAATAATTAATAAGAAACAGATAAAGTGACTATTTTACTGTTAGTCTAAGGTTATTATGAAAATGGCAGGATTGGAGTCCATGGTAGTTGAAGAGGTTAAGCCCGCAGAGAAACCGGTCGATAGGGAGAAGGTAAGCTAAAGGCTAATAACTTAAAACCTTACACTAAACTACCAAAACATTTAGTTTCTTGGGTTACTTTAAGTCTCAGTAACCCATTAATCTTTAAAAAATAATTGAACAATTTCGCTCTAGAACTCTTTGTTGAATATTGTAGATACATATAAGTTTTTGACTTGGTTAGACTGCATACGAGTAGATATAAATGATTTTCCTCTTCTGTTACAGACCTGTCCACTATTACTGCGTGTGTTTTGTTCAACTGGACGTCACAATTCTCCTGGTGACTATGCAAGAGGAAATGTTCCACAAAATGAACTTCAAATCTACACATGGATGGACGCTACGCTTCGTGAACTCACGGGTCTAGTGAAAGAGGTTAATCCAGAAACGAGGCGTAAGGGCACATATTTCGACTTTGCAATAGTGTACCCAGATATGAGATCACCAACATATCGAATGAGGGAGATTGGGGTCACTTGTTCCGGGCAGCGAGGCGGAGATGATAACAAAACTTTAGCACAAGTCAAGTTCCAGATTGGAAACTACCTGGATATATCTATAACACCACCCAACAGAATGCCTCCACCGATGAGACGTGCCCAGCCTTACATGAATAATCGTCCCTATTAAAAGTACCTTGCATATTTTTAAGCTAATTCAGTAAGTTTAAAATAAATAAAACTTATTAAACAAATCCTTGGTGTTTGAATCTTAGTTTATTTACATACTTACACTTACACAAGCCAAGTCGGAGGCCCATGGGTGGCGTAAAACTCTGACACTAGGTTATGCACTAACCATATGATAATGAAGAACTGTTTTCAAAATATTCTGAAAGAATACAAACACTGAATTTATTTTTGTTTATGTTCTATCAACTCATTGTATTACATGAAACAGTTTTCATTTGCTTATTCATAATTACTTTGATATTAATTTCTAGTTTGGGAATTAGCCCTTGTTGAGGAATAATAATTTTTGCAGAGATGAGTGAAGATCAATCGTGGGGCAATTTGGAGTTGGACGTCGGAATCGCCGGGGCCACCAACTGGCTAGTTTTATGGAGAAGGAGGGCCTCTATATGATGAACTCCTTCTTCAGAAAGCGTGAGCACAGGAAGTGGACCTGGCAGAGCCCCGATGGTGCAACTAGAAATGAGATTGACTTCATCATGTCAACCAAGAAGCAAATGTTCAATGATGTCTCGGTGATCAATTCGGTGAAAACCGGGAGCGATCACCGCATGGTAAGAGGCACATTGAACATCAATATCAAGCTTGAAAGGTATCGACTGATGAAGTCTACGCTCCGTCCAGCACAGATCCAAATCCAAAACCCCGAAAGCTTTCAGCTTGAACTCCAGAACCGTTTCGAATGCCTAGGAAGCTCAGTGGACGAATATAACGATGGGTTCGTGGAAACTGTCCATACGACCGGGTCTAAGTTCTTCAAGGCACGTCGTACTGATCAGAACAAGAGACTCTCCGATCACACTCTAAAGCTCATGAAGGAGCGGCGTGAGATGATCCTACAGTCTTCAGACGAGGCTTGTAAATACCGGCAGCTCAATAGACGGATCTCTAAATCCTTGAAGAGCGACCTCCGCCGCTTTAATACCGAGCGTATTAAAGACGCGATTGAGCGGAATAAAGGCTCCAAGGTATTTGCAAGAGATCTGGCTATTGGGCAAAGCCAGCTCACGAAACTGAAGACCGACGATGGTAGGATCTTATCCGCCAAACCGGAGCTTCTGAGGGAGATCGAGAGCTTTTATGGACAGTTGTACACGTCAACCAGTCAACCCGTCGTAGATCTAGCAAACGACCCAAGAGCTAGACTGACCCGACACTATACCGAAGACATCCCGGACGTCAGCCTGTACGAGATTAGGATGGCTCTGAAGCAGCTCAAAAACAACAAGGCACCGGGTGATGACGGAATTACGGCCGAACTCCTGAAGGCGGGTGGAAAACCGGTACTTAAGGCCCTTCAGAAGCTGTTTAATTCCGTCATACTTGAGGGAAAAACGCCACAGGCATGGTGCAGGGGTGTGGTGGTACTCTTCTTCAAGAAGGGCGACAATGCCCGGTTGAAGAATTATAGGCCCATCTCACTTCTAAGCCATGTCTACAAGTTGTTTTCAAGAGTCATCACGAATCGTCTCGCGCGCAGGTTTGACGATTTCCAGCCTCTCGAACAAGCCGGTTTCCGGAAAGGCTTTAGCACCGTGGACCACATACATACGCTGCGGCAGGTTATACAGAAGACCGAAGAGTATAACCTACCCCTCTGTTTAGCGTTTGTGGACTACGAGAAAGCCTTCGATTCGATCGAGACCTGGGCTGTACTGCAGTCTCTCCAACGGTGCCAAATCGACTATCGGTACATCGAGGTGTTGAAGTGTTTGTACAAAAACGCCACCATGTCAGTCCGACTTCAGGACCAAGCCTCGGAACCTATCCTCCTGCAGCGAGGTGTGAGACAGGGAGACGTCATATCTCCGAAACTGTTCACCGCTGCACTGGAGGATGTCTTCAAGGTTCTGGACTGGAGAGGGCTAGGCATTAACGTCAATGGCGAGTACATCACCCACCTTCGGTTTGCCGACGATATAGTGGTCATGGCTGAAACCATGGAGGACCTCAGTACAATGCTCGATGACCTCAGTAGAGTTTCCGGAAGAGTGGGTCTTAGAATGAACATGGACAAAACCAAAGTCATGTTGAATGCCCATGTCACACCCATTCCTATCAAGATCGGAGACTCTACACTCGAAGTTGTAGACGATTATGTGTACCTGGGACAAACGGTCCAGTTAGGTAGGTCTAACTTCGAGAAAGAGGTCAATCGTCGAATCCGACTCGGCTGGGCAGCGTTCGGGAAGTTGCGCGGTATCTTCTCATCCAACTTACCACAGTGTCTCAAGACGAAAGTCTATGACCAGTGTGTGTTGCCAGTGATTACATACGGGACCGAAACGTGGTCGCTCACAATGGGCCTCATCAGAAGGCTTAAAGTCACCCAAAGGGCAATGGAGAGGGCTATGCTCGGAGTTTCCTTGCGTGATCGAATCAGAAATGAAGACATCCGCAAGAGAACCAGGGTCACCGACGTAGCCCGAAGAATTGCCAAACTTAAGTGGCAGTGGGCAGGGCACATTGCTCGCAGAACGGATGGCCGATGGGGCCGAAAAGTTCTGGAGTGGCGACCGCGTACCGGAAGACGTTGCGTTGGAAGGCCTCCCACTAGGTGGACCGATGACCTGGTGAAGGTTGCGGGAATCCGCTGGATGCGAGTCGCACGGGACCGGTCAATGTGGCGACACTTGGGGGAGGCCTATGTCCAGCAGTGGACGTCTTTCGGCTGAAATGATGATGATGAATGATGAGTGAAGATCATTCTACATTTTATAGTCTGCGATGTATTTAATTTAAATTGACTCTACTAGTATGTCAACAGAAATACAAAAATATTGATATAACAAAGTAATGTCTGAAAATAAAAAAAATAACAAGTTTTATAAAAGTATTCACATTTATTTCCATCTCTCATTTATGTACTATCAAGGCACAAGTAAAACCACATGAAGTAGACCAAATGTTATGTCGACGATAACACTTACATGACGAGACAACGACAAAGTGTCCTTATATTTAGATTTTTTCCCTAAAATAAATATAATTATATTGTAAACTTAAATCCTAATGATTTACGGGTGATCTGAATGGCCTCTTAGATTTTTTTCCCATCGTGGCGAGATCAATCGTAATTCCATTAGGTAAAACAGCCTTATTTTCCTGATAGTCTATGAAACCTTTCTCGTCCCGGTCTTCCTTGTTTTTATCGCAAAGAATACCGGTTTCGTAATTGTATTCACGCTTCAAACCATCAGGATCAACATACCCGTATTTACCCTTTGTGACGCAATCCACACCAATGGTCTCTTCCTTGAACGATCCGTCGTCATTTTCGAATCCCCATGTGATACTACCGTCTTCGTTCTCATCTCTGTATTTACGAATAATCTGGGCTACTGGTTTTTTGTCCCTCTGATGCGACTGCGTGTATTTTTGCTGAGGTGGTTTAGCGGGTGTCCTATTAATGGGTTCCCGTTCCTGTGGTCGTGAATACTGTCTTACAGGTTGAATGGGTGCCTCGTCATCTTCAATGAATGGCTTAGGTTCGGGTCTGAACACAGGTCTCTGGGGTCTGCTCGAAAGAGGCTGTAGTCTCACTGGTTGCGGCTTGTTGACTGGCTCTGGCTGGTTTCTGACTGGGTTGAAGGCTTGTGGGGCCAGCAGCGGTCTGTATTGTGTAGGCTTTATATTTTCAAGTTGCTGTCTAATCGTTGACGGCGTGGATTGTGGGTATGGGGATGGATTGTAAACAATCGGAGGTTTGGGTTGTGAAGTGGTCGTGATGTCGTAGTAATCGTTCTGAGGTTCGGCAGTGGAAAATATATTCGGTGAGAAAGCTGTTGGTGTATTGATTTCCAATTCATCTTCTGGTTCTTCAGTGACTGGCTTAGCGGGCTCGTCGAGTGATTGAAGGCTCGGCCGCGGTGAAGCGTCTACTGACTTAAATGATGGTCTTGCTAAGCCCGGCCTCCTGATTCTGGTTGGTCCTCCTGCAGCCGGAGAAGCTTGCAGGCGTCCCTGTCTGAATCCTCCTTGTCTGTGACCTCCTAATGCGATCGCGCCAGGTATTTGCAGCCGTGGCGGAGCCGGAGAGTCATTATATTGAGCATAAGCTGTGATTACACACAGCATACATATCTGGAATAAAAGAAAGGAAAATATAAGTATGTTTGTTTTTACATAATTTGCTATAGGTATGGGTTTTTGGCGAGAGATTATTATTATTTGTATGCAAGCCCTAAGCCCGCTCTAGTTTGCACCGTTGATGATAACACAAACTTCTCTCTAGCTAGATCATGTTGTACCACAGGACAGTTCCGAAGATAGCATAGGGCCAGGCTGCTCCCCACTCGTGACAAAAGCCATTACGTCAACCAAATGAGAAATTGGCTTGTGTGGCCAATGTGAATTGAACGTATTCTTTGCCGGGACCTCACGACTAATTAAACTGAGTTTTGTTTAAGCTCAATTTGGCTAAAGGAATGTAGGTACCTATAGCGCAACCAGTGAACTGGCACACTTTCCAGCGACGTGGGCCTTGCTTACGAGTAAAACGCAATACGGCTTATAACACCTGACTCCATTTATCCAACTAATAAAGATAAATTATCGCATGGCTCATTTTTATTCTATTGTTGGTCTATCTGCGTATTTTATTAGATTACGACACCCTCAGATGAGTTTCTAAACGGAACTACTTGGTTAGGTGCGCGGTACGTACAAAGAATATTTTAAATCTCGTTTTAAATGTGAGTCGGTAGAAACACTACTAGTAGTTAAGTTTATATAGCTTCATTACGTCGAGACCACTACTCTAAAGCCCTTATGGTCGGTCACTTTTTATTCTGATGTAACTTGGTAGATATTTGCATTATTTCAATTTGGGTAGGATTACAGGATTACAGTGTTTACCGATGCAAATTAGTAGTAAATTCTACGAAGTATTTACTTCGTAGAATTTACATCGGTAAACACTACTACCTAAATAGGTAGATATAATATATATTACTATATATAATTGATGCTAATGTCTTGGTAAATCTCAATTAGTTTATAGATAGGTAAGTAGTGTCTACGACTGCATAGGTTATCTCTTTACTGTGCACAAGGACAGCAATCTACATGGGTGTCAGTAAATTATGTAGATCCGTACTTAAACCTATGGTGTCAGATAAATTTAAAACTTAGTACCTATTCAGGCAGGATTATGTATTGAAGACACATTAAGCTCAGTGGCCGAACGATTAACTAATGCAGTACGTGTTACTGGTTCGAATTCTGCGTGGATAATAAGGTATTGATAATCCCAACACCTATTTAAAGGTAGGTTATGTGCTGTAGAGACGTGTTATGAATATCATTCTGATTAAGACACCATGATTGATGTCATTGAAACCAATACATTAAGTTAATGCCTATTTGGTTCATAAATAAGGTTATGGTTTTTTATTTTTACAATCATCTACAATCATATCTTTATTGTGAAATTGTCGGCAGTAAGGTAGTTCGTATTGAGACAGTAACTTGTTGAGTTGTGAACATTGTCGCAACATGCAAATGGCACCTACTCACTCTACTTTCGGAAATCGATGTACGTTTCGCAATATAGAACCTATTTTTATTAACTCTCTCATTTTGACTGAAGAGATTACCGAACTCACTTTTTACTACGATTTCATTTATTCGATCGGTTGAATTACGTTGCGTTAAACACGCTTACAGGTGCATAAATATAGATCATATCCATCTACTGTGTATAGATCAAATCTATCTAAATGCTTGGAATTTTCGTGAAGTCAATGTCTTTAGGAAAGGAATCTTTATATTAATGGTCTTATGGAAATTGTTAAAGGTCCCCAGTTCAAACATAGGCGCCGACCTAAAAGTATTTGACCTCATCGCGGAAGGGTTGTTGGTGCCCCGTCGCAACCAGCACCATAGCATTAATAAGGCGGAAATTGCTCAGCCATTTCTACGATTCTTTCTTTTATGAAATCGCATCGAGTGTGTATTTAGAAAATAAGGAAATTCTCGATTGTTCGTCACGGTCGCGAAAGTCGAGCGCTTTTTAAGATCTACATTGTATGTGTAGTATTGGAGTGCATGTGCATATCTTTTCGGATGATTCGTATTGTGGGCTCAACAGAACTCCAATTGGTACCCGTGAATGCTCCAAAGCTCTCTAAATGCTCTTACTGATAATCAAATATTTTAATTATTGCAACCGGTCGTAGATTAAAAACGCAAAACATTAAATAGGTACCTTGGTACTGCATCTTGTTAGACTTCCAGTTTTACCAGAAAGGTAGACTAAATATCAATCGCGACCACATTTCGGAAAAAGGGTAGACAAATATGACTTTGTTGTAAATAAGAAAGAGTAGGTATGTAAGATTTTCCATACTGGGAATACGTTAGTTTTGTAATAGTTCAAAAAGCATTAAATCAAAATAAATATATTACTTCCATTGAAAACAATGTTTAATTGTTTAGATTAGGGCGTGAGCAGACTGATCAGCGATCTGAAAGGAGTAAGGACGCCCGGCGCAGGCTCCGTACGCTTCCGCCAGTCAAGGTGAGTGCGTTGGAATGGCGAACCATACACTAAATATCTAATTCTTATTGCACTATCTATCAAATGTCAGATTGCTACAGACAATCCAAAATATAAAATAAAATATTATGCACGCTTAATAATTTTTAACGCTACATTTTGGCAGATTGATGTATATCTTAAATGTTTGTTCTTCGAAAGTTATATTCATTTTTATTAATTGGTAGCATTGTAAGTATACTAGCTACGAACTAATTGACATACAAAATACGGGGTATGCATAAATATCAATAAAAATAAACATGACAGTGGCTACACGTTTCATAAACACGTTGCTATTACACGTCTGTATTCATTAGTTGATGCTATATAACACATAATGTGGGTGACGCAGATGCTAGCGCGTTGATGTTTTTTGTAAGAGCCGTAAGAGGCTGATTGAAATGTACTTAAAACGGTCAGTATTCGATACGTTATTGATCAGTACGTGTGGAGAATGCCCAATTATGTTCGCATGTGTATGTTTATCATATAACTTGGTGCATCGTAACCGTCATGCATTGTTGGGCGACAATTAAATCGTCGCGTAAGCGGCTGCCACCTCAATACTTCTATGATCACGTATAATGTACGTAGGGAAACATTAGCAAGAAGCAAGGTTAAGTAAGGTAGGCGTTCTTCGTTAGTTTACTGTGAAAATTTCCTATCCTTCAGTGTTTGCGGGAAAAGTTATAAGGTATCAATAATAATTGATTGCAAAATACTTGCGCGGCAACTATATTGTGTAGTCTATATGAGAAAGTTAAGGAAAACCTGATTGGTACCTCGTTCCACAGAAAGAAAAATTTGGTATATTAATAAAAAAGTTTTCTTATAAGGTTAGGTCCACATGTGTAGGCTTTATGTTGTAAATTTTCATAAATGGAAGGTGCACTTGCGACTTAATCCTCCCCAAAGTAACTAAAGGATTGGTCTATATTATATCTATGTTTGTAAACACTAGACAAGAGCGCATGAAACTAATTGATAAATTATAGAATTGTAGAGGAAGATATTGCCCGGGTCACGCAGGGCAAACGGAAACATATTTAAATCCACATTTTCTAACCGTTTGGGTACGTTTAAAACAACAGGACGTAAAACTTCAATTGTTATGCATATCCGTGGATTTCGTGTGTCCGTGAAATGGAAACGTGACTAATTTTAGACACACATGTTAGTTCTTTCAGCATTTCACTATGTCGCCACTTGTCGGTGAGCAACCGAGCTTTTGTCTCGAGGTCTCAAGCACTACTGGTAATTAACACTGATGGCCGACACTTGTTGCACTGTAGAACAAGGATTTCAAGTTACCATGGAATCACAAATTCATGGCGAGATTTCGGAATACCAATTTATTATCGCTAGAGACTGCGTAACGGCGTGCGGCGAGTGAGTTTATACTTCGACTTTTTGCAGTGAACGGCCACAATTAAATATAACTGTTGAAATAGAACAAGTTATGCGTATAGTTAGTAGCATATCTACGTCCAGTGGCCGAGCCTGTTCGCAGCAGTGGGCCAGTGTGGTAACGACACCCGCGAGCCATTTGCCGTAAGTTGCGTGCTTTACGTAAGTAATTCGGCTGTTAACATGACAACGGCTAACTTGCCAAATTATGTTAGAACCAACAATTAGTTCCGCTTGTGAATTATTAAGGGCGGTACTTGTATTGGTATGTTGTAAGGTTACTGGAGCAATAGACACTCGACGTACTGCAGTAATCTGTCACCTCACGATCGCTTTCAAGGTTGCCGCGAAATCGATACCTCGAATGCCGCCTGTATGATCGACCTGAATTCTATACAGATATTAATTTACTTGTATATTATTCATTGAATGCTACCAAGAACTTGTTGTGGCTAGACATACCTACCTATAAGTAGTAAGATAATTTAATCACTAGTTTATTTTACCTGACTACTTTCACAGCGCTTTGTCCTTACAATATCTAAGTGTATGAGCAAGTTTATTTATAGTGGGTGTACTTTTGTTTATTTGATTTGTTGCTATCATTGCATTCAAGGTGAAGATAGTAATTATGATTGCTGGTAGGAATTAAAAAAATATATCAATAATGACTGAAACAGGAAAATTAACTGTAATTCTTGAATGAAAATTAATAATGATAATGAAAGGCAATAAAGAAGCTGTATCATAATTTTCACCTTGAAAGAACTCGGAAGCACTTTATGACCACAATTAAATGTTAAAAATAAAAATAACTTTCGAAAATTAAATCTTTAGAAAAAAGGGAAATAAATAAGAACTTTTTGGTATGTAAATGATGTAACCGCCCTTGGCGAGGGCACGTCACTGAGACTCACCAGCAAAGCACGCATGATGTCCTGTGTCCTGCGTAGATTCACGTCACTATCACGCAGCGTACAACCAACAAATAAAGGAAACGCCTCCCGCGCAAGCTATATGAGGTCGCCCACTCTCGCCCTGCGCCCGACGCGACCACCATACCTTATTGCAAGGTGACCAACTGTGAACGCATACCCGAACCACGCGAACCCAATCAAATGCACCACTATACAAATCGGCTGCGCTAGCCGCGAAGATACCGCTAAACGATCTAATTATTGAAAAATCTATTGTCTCAATTATTTGTATTCATAACGCGAATTGTAACATTATTTATATTTAAATGATACTATTTCCGTTGCGGCAGTTCAATATCCAAATATTTTTCACGCAATCTTTTACTTGATCTTACTCCTACGGCTATGAATGTTTCTGCCCTATAGTTCTTGCGAACCGGATTGGATCTGTGCCACTAGTGCTATTGAAATATTGAATGGCACAAATGTATGAGGTAAGCTTCTATTCACGCCCATATCGAAGGTAAATTATCTAGGAATGGTATTGGATCTTCCTGGGAGCTTCACTTTGAGCAATTTGTAGTATATCAAAGGTTATCATAAAGCAACATTGCTTAATTAATTTCAAAACAATGTGACTTGTTACAGTTTTTGCATACCTAGTCTTTAGTAGATAATATTGTTACAAAACCACTTAGAAAAAATTGATCTGGATAAAAACCGGCATGAACTTCGTTAGTCTGTATAGTTCAAGAAGTTGTTGAAGGTTACATTTATTTATTTTACGTACCGTATCCGCCATGCATTCATATCGAGATACAGTCATCATAACACTTGTTCGCTACTTAGTTACTGATACAGATCTTTTATTTTTTTAAGAACATGCTCCAGATTTTTGTAAGAGATTGATAGTATTCATAGTTGGTAATTTAAGTCAAATAAATTATTTAAATTTAACGTAGCGTTTGTATATACTTATCGTAGATTTTATGAGAAGTTTTACTGATACTGGGCTTGGCTAGTTATCAGCTTGGCCTAAATATCTATCAGGTAAAATTTTGAATAAATAATTACAAAATGCACACATGCATACATAAAATCGTAAGTTTTGTGGGCCAGTTGCTTAAGTTACATTTGTAATGTGTCTCGCTTGACCTCAAATAATTTAAAGTTCATGTTAAATGAAACTAATGTCATTATTTCGATCTATGAAATTTTATTAACATAACCTGACACGATTGGCAACGTACTTGTGTACCTAACATTAGATCAACAGATTTATTTCCTACATCGTCAATCTAGCGATTTTCGAAGTAGACATTTAGACAACGGTTCTTAGCTTGGGATGTACTGGCGAAGAGCCCAAGAATTTCCAATCTCGATCCTGCAAGTAAAATAGCTAGAGTGACTTTAGATATCCGATAAGCTTCATATCCAGTCGAGTCATTGTGCTTTTGGTAATTCCATCTGAATGGTCACAGCATGCGATATGTCAGTGTGGCAACAACATGGTTGTTACTTTTAATGTTTAGTGGTTAATGACATTTCTGTTCTCAAATTAAATGTGACTGCGCAACGTCAACTCCATGTTTAGAGTCAATATAGATAATATAGATATTGAACATAGTAGTAGGTAGAGCATGTATCTATAGCATTTGCCACGGGTAGACAGAAACCTGAGAGATTCAAAACTAGTCTAACCTAAGATTATTGCAATGTTTTAGTGAGCAGTTGAGGGTCTGTGGCTACCTGGCACTCTACATTACAATTATTAATACTGACTCACACCATGCACTCGTTACACTGGAACCGAACCTTAGATAGGTTGGACAAGTCAAGGATGCTGTTGATATAAGTATAAAATAATAACAGTCTGTAATTATCCTACTACAGGGTAGAGACCTTTCTTCATGCAGAGGCGGGACAGATCGATGGATGCTTGCTTATAGTATGCTGTATAGTGATTTTTCTTGAAGATGATTGTACAGCAGAGAGAAAAATAGGTTTCGGAGATAGAAAGTAGCACAAGTCTAAGTTAAGCATGTAAGGCAGATGTCGGTGGAGTCATATTATGTGTTGGTATGTTGCAGGATAATGCATTTGGGGTTTGTTACATCAGTGCTGTTTCACTGGCACGTCGCAGTCGAGTCACGCACTGGCAGGAAAGTGTATCGGCAGCATCACTACACGAGCAAGTGAGAGTTACCGAGCCATAATAGTTCATTCCCCGCTGCGCGTCGCTCTACACATTACAAGCTCGATTTAATTTTCCGATGCTGGAAATTTGCGGAGGAAAGCGAAGGTGTTATACTTAATTGTATCCTGGTCGTTAAATGTGTTTATGGACTTTATGGCGGTGATGATGAGATTGCTTTTATGATAAACAGGTTTCTACCAAAGCTTGCACTAAAATGTATGCTGTTATGTGATGGGAGACTTACGTAGAGTAACTCTGTAGTTGAATGATTATAGCAGAACACATTTCAATCAACAATCTGTTGGGAAAGCGTCTTTCACGAGAGCGATGACAATATATTCCTCTTCCCACGACCGTCCATTGTTGTAGTCGGGTATAACTCGTACATAGGAGACGCAATGGCGTTCACAATTCTTCATGTAGTGTTTAAAGCCTTATTTTGATGACAGTTTGTCTTACATGCTTTTAAAAAAATGAATTCAATAACACCCATTATGGTTACTAGTCTATGTAGGTACACATCGTCATTTCCTAGCGACCGTTTTGTAATAATGTGTATTAAGTAAATACATTATGTATTAGATAACTGTTGTGTAGTGTTCGATATATGTGACAAGCGTACCATCATCGACAACACTTTGTGATTGATAGAAAGTGGATCAGTCTTTTCTTTTATTTTTCTGAGATCTGTTGATATTGTATGAATCCGCTGCTTTGTGCTTTATACTTTAGTACAGACTATAGAAGCGAAGGCAAGAAAAAATCTTGTAGTTCCTAAGTGAAATCGCAGGTTAAATTACGGGTATCAAGTTGCATATTAAAAATTGATGAAAAAAAATGTTACATTTTCAGAGGGCTCACGCGCAAAATGTCTCTTTCGCAAAATGTTTACTCGTAGTAAAATGTCTCTTTCTCATAAAGCTGTCTCATATTTATAATATGTCTATGGCACGAGGATTATTGCCATTTTCTTTTGCTCCTTACTTTAAGTTATTGTGACCAATTAACACATAAAGGAGCTAGTTCAAATGATGATGAGGCCTCATAGAATACGTCGGCTACTGTGCAACATAAACATTGTGCATGCTTATTACACATTTAAACGCTTGGCATAATTTCACATGTGATTCCCAGTACTAGTGACTGAGTATTGAGTTGTCCGAAGCAGCGGTATGGGCAAGCCGCCTGGCTCCGTTATCTGTCCTGTATCGCCTTTTTCAATAGGCTTTCTGATTCGACACGTATTCTATTTGCCACCACAATAGGACCTGTTAGGAGGTCATATTCATATCGGCTAAATACTATGCATCTGGGTTAGTGTACAACAGGTGAATGACCAGAGAAATTAACTATGACCCGTTGAAAGGTACTCTGCCGCGAAGGATTTACGATGGTTGGTTAGCAATAACAATTTTCTGAAACAATCAGTGGTTTGGCAAGATATTTATCTTTCGCCTTGAGAGTTCAACGAAATAAAAATTTTACCATTGAAAAGTTTGGAATACAATAAGTAACTAGTAAGATAAGATCGACTCTATGAAGAGTGACTCGATGTGTACATCCAATGCAACCTTACGATATGTAAAGCATCGGATATGTTCGTTTGCCAAGAAATCTTTTGTTGATTGTGATATTGAATAGCACTGTTTTTAAGAAAGAGAGTTGTCAGTCATACATAATCAAGGCGTTAAATATCTATTTGAGTTCGAAATGTCCATGTGTCAGTTGGAACAGCTCATGTGCACGCAAGTCACGTCTGGCATGACGCCTGCGCCGGCTTGTCACCGTTACCGACATTTTGTAATGGCGACCAAGGGACCGCCGCGCGCCGCGCCGCCGCGGCCCTACACGAAGGAGTCAATGTCCCGACGACACCGCACTGCACTCGCAGGGCACCTGTCAATTTGTGTGCGACCGCATGCAGTCTCGCGGTCACCGCAATGCGAAGAGACAATTCTTCAGTGTTGCGGTCGCGACACTCTTCTGGCATGGTTACAATTGTTATGTAACATACACTCAGATAGTCCAAACTGAATGCATCGTATCGATTAATGAAGTGGGCGAATAAACAGACAAATGTTAAAAATTATTAGTTTATTTTCAAATTATTACAGATTGATGTAATTTATTAATAATTTATGTAATTAAACGATTCATGTTTAAAAGAGTCAGATAAAGTCATTAAATGTTTTACATTGATTACCAAATAAGTACATAAGCCAAACATTAATGAAAACGTCATTATGTATACTGATGGTAACTTTATGTTAGATAACATGAAACTATCGAGTCTATGCCCTACAGTAGGTACTAAGGTTACTTAAAATACTTAATGTTATGACAATAAATAAACTAATTGGTAAGAAATACAGGTACATACTCCCCTAATTATAGTTTTAGAACTGTACAATTAAAAAATAAGATGTTTAAAATGTATAAGTAGAAATAACATGATCGTAAGATTTTTTTTATTTTTAAATTAATTTTATCTGAAAATAAGTCTAAAGATCTGACTGGTCTAATAGGTATGAACAACTGAAAGGTAATTTTTATCATGTCAGTAGTATTACAGTTTTTTAAATAAGCCATAAAAGTAATAACTAAGGGTACTTTTGCTATGATCCTTACATTATAAAATTGTGAGTCAGTTACAACCAAATATTATTATGTAAATTGATTGTATACGGTCATACCGTTAAGTTAATTTGTAAGTTTACTAAAATTAACCGTTGCCTTTTTAACATTTTTAACGTAACATGCATATAAATCGTGGTTACAGTAACAGTTTGGTGCGGTCATTGCTTATAGTTAACTAATACCATATTATTGCATGTTGAAATGAGTAAATTAGGTAATGTTATATTTAATAAACTGACAGGTAAGTATGGTATTGTTAAGATTTTTTTATCTGACAGGTCGAATAAACATAATGCACCACACGGCCCATTTGTTCAACTGTGACACATTCGGATGACATAGCGTAGTGTGTAGAATGTAACGATGATCGAATGGACAGTGTATTGGAACCATATCAACTGAGAAACTTACTTAGAGACACAGTATTTTTGAAGCAAACTTAAGAGGCCGGCGACCGATGCGTAGTTCATAAAAACGTAATACCAAAATAATTTGAAAATCAAACATATTCTTAAGGTAGTGTGTCTTTATTCCGATTGGAATACAGAACATCTAGGTTCCCAAATATATATTTTGAATGGACTCTGATTTAAACAAGAGTTATGAGTAAAATAAGTTTTCTATACCTAGAAATTTTAAATTCCTCTTAACTTGATAATCGCTGTCCTTTCAAAATATATATTTGGGAACAGATATTCTGTAATCCAATAGAAATAAATACACACTACCTTAAGAATATGTTTGATTTACAAATTATTTTGGTATTACGTTTGTATAAACTACGCATCGGTCGCCGCGCCGCCGGCCTGCTAAGGCTCTTCTAACCCTAAAATTAGCAACTCTATTTGTGGTGGTTCAAACTTCGTTTGAAATAATACTGTTAAAATAAAGTTCTAATCAGCTTGCACTACAAAGCGGTTGTTACTTCAGTCACTGCGGCCGAATAGTGTGAAATGAGTGTTTTTTTGCGATTTACAAAAAATCTATTGATTGTACTAAAAAAATAAAATACATAAGACCTGCTTTATAGTTAGTTAGTTAGAATACAAAGTTTTATGATCTAATTTCAAGTACTTTTTGAATACCAGTGGTTTATTGTTCGATTTGGAGGTACCTTTGGATTTTCTTTCTATCGAGAAAAGTTTATGGAATCGTGTTTTCGTCACACATAGGACTTAGCATTAATCCTCAACTTTACCATATATTTATTTTAAAATTAATGCTGCAGTATTTTAGGAGTAACGGAGGATTATGCTAAGCCATTTGAGGGATATATAGCCCAATGATTCCGGTCCCTCTTCATTCAGTGGAAGGAAGGAAAACTGATAAAAGAGGTATTAAAAATGAATATTTTTAGGAAGTAATGGAATAATATATTAAAGGTCCCTTTCGTTTCTTCTTCAGTACATAAAAGGTATGTGGTGTAAGTAGCATAAACATTTCAATTTAAGAGTATATAATGTTAGCAAACACATTAAATGATGGTTCTTCAACGACGTTGACAAATACTATAAACGGTTATTTAATCTAACCAGTCAGGTATCCGGTTACTTTTGAAATTGATTAACTTGTGTTCATATAATTAAACCAATTCACACAATTTTGGTTTTACTAAAGTACCTATTGCTAACTTCCACATTTTTATTGATAGTATTTAGATAACGTTGGGTAACATTTTATTAAATTGACACACATTTCTACTGAATTGATATTTTAGGGAAGTCATTGAGTAATTAAATCTAATTAGATAATGTTGTCGATTCTGTTGTGCACAAACTAAACTTAATTTAGGCTATTGCTATCTTTTTCTCTCTAATAAAACGAGAAAGAGACGGACGTAATTTAGAGTTGTCAAATTTAGTTGGAACTAATATTTCTATACAAATGAAGGGTGCACGTAAAAACATGTCGACTAAAAACACGGAGAAGCGCAAGGCATAAACTATTTTGACATCTCTAACTTAGTTCATAGCTATAGCCGTCCTTTTCTCGCACTGCCTTTTAGTAAAAGATAGCAATAGCCTTAATTAAGTTTAGTTTGTGCACAACAGAATCGACACCACTGCCTACTAGTAAAATATTGTTCAGAGCCCTACTTTTCATTAGTTAAGAATTATAGTTAAATAGACTCTTTCTTAATCTAGTTTTCTTAATTAATTATCTACAACACTAATTATTATGATATTGCATTGTCTTACAACTGTACTTTACATACAACCTACTCACAGAAATATTTTCCATAACATGTTGTTATTCAAACATTCGTCATACATTCTACTTAAATCTGTAAATTAAATTCGAAAAATTCTCACTATTCACTGTCCTTTGCACTTTGTACAGAGTATGTCATGATCAACACGGATTGGTAACTCTAATGTTTCACTGATATGCTGCTAGTGCCCTCTGTCGTCAGTGATTGTAAACGTGCCGTTGCACGGAGAGTTGGTGTCAAACGCGGGCCTGAAAACAAAACACGTTAGTTCATATAAATTGATCGTAGGCACAGATGGCGCTAGTTGTTCGTTTAGTATTTTCCAACTCCAAGGGTCTTGTTGACTGCAATAACGTCTACATACGGAAGTTGCAGTGACTGCATGGAACACAAGGATTATTTACACCTTGACCTGCTTCTAGCTCCTGCGACAGAGCTTAACGTGCGTAATAACTAAACGCAACAGTTAACTACCTTGCTTTATTTATAGAAAGGACACATTATATGTGTTTTTTTCAATAGAGTAGTTATTTCCGCGTTAACTTTCATAAATTATGGCTAAAGTAATTATTTTATTAATTTTAAATACCTCTGGTAAGAGGTATGTTGAATATCATTGATTACCTTTTTGAAGAGTTGGTTGAAATAACGTTTTTACAAATGTTATGAGGAATCCTAGAAGATGGTTGCCCAAGAGATACAATACTACGTACCTGCCTATCCTTAAGGTGCAATCTGACAGATTATAATATAAGATGAGATTTCTAGATTGTTAGGTTTGTTCTGCCTACGTCAATCATATTTTTTTTCTAAACCTACTTATATGAGACTTGAATGTTCATGGTTCATACTTAGTTAACTAGTTTAAATTGCATAAAATGGACGTGATTAATGAATTCAATGTGATTAAGATTAATTACCATTGTTTTCTTAAAGAGGGATTAAGTGCTTTAATTAAAGTCAAAATGTCGAGTCAACATTAATAAGAAATAACAAAAAAAAAATGTAGAACAGTATTAGGTTCTGGATTCATTATCTACTAAATAGAATAAAATGTTACTGGTTTTCTCAGTTCAATCTTTACTTCTTCGTTTTAAGATTCCTCATTTTACTTTTGCTAAAAAAATCTAATCGACGGTCAAAATCTAGTTTTTTGTTGATAATCTAGGATTAAAATGTCCTTTACAAATTATGTAATAACGAGTTTCGGACTTAATTGCTTTTCCAGGTATCTATTGGTGTAAATCGTTTAGCCTTATGCATTTAATCCTTTAAAACCTGCTGCATTATATAAAAATGCAACTTCAATCACATAATACAACTATCAGGTATGTTAAAGAAATCTTAATTTGATGTAGGTACTTAATTCTACGATATGAATAGGTACCAGTTTTCCTGGATTCCATGATACAATCATCATGGTCATCATAGCTCACGATTAAACGTGTCTTCGATTTATGAGTTAGGTATAATTTGCAGGTTACAATTTTCATTGTTTCACAGACAGAATTTGATACGATATGATTCTCTCAGGCTACACTTACATTTTCTTATCGGTCACAGGCTTTTCCTCGGGGCGAGCGGTGTCAGACAGCAGCAGTATTATCCCTCCACCAATAGCGGCCAGCGCCGCAATCGTCACCATCGGCAGGTGCTCGTTGATGTTCGTCTGTAAGCACACACATTAAGATATAATAAAGATAGACGAGATAACGCAATCAAAAATGTAATCTACTGGCTCCTCTCAATAAAAGTGTAACATGTCAGGCCTGGCATTCATGTTATTTTGCTTTAACACGTCACTGGGACATGGCATCACATTTTTTCTATGATATTTCTTCGATAATCTCTTAATGTCTGTTAATGACAATAATGGAAGGTAAAACTATCTAATGAAGATCATCGTTGAAGGGTTACTTTCCAATTAGTCACCAGGATCAACGATTGACCAGTGTAAAAAAGACTTCCTAGGAAGTCGTTTTTACACTCGTCAATTATCGCTATATTTATCATAATAACTTGTAATTAAACTTATTTTTAAAATTCTTGTAAGATAACTAGCCTCGTACAAAGGATGTCTGCTCGAATTGGCGGAACATAAAAACAGGAAGTGTCTGCTTCTGTTGTTTATTTTATTAAATTAACACAGTATTTAAAGTGATTAATGTTTTTCTTACCAGTCTCCATAAGTACGGAATGCATATTAGCGCCAGTCCCGCAGCTATCTGACTGGCTCCCACACCGAGGTTCCTCACCACAGTCGGGTATAATTCCACAGTGAATATAGGCATCATCATGTTCGTGGAGCCGATGGCGAACTTCCCGATCATCAGGCAAGCGATCATGATCCAATCGTCATCGAACGCTATCGACAACAACTCGCTGGCGATACAAGCGAGTCCACACGCTAGCATGCTGATAAAAATTGGGATCCGTCTTCCGGCCTTCAAGAGGATCGGGATACTGATTGCTATCGCTGGAATTTCCACGACTGCCAAGATGATAGACGTGACGTGTAGATTGCCCAAGTTGAAGTTTCCAATGTTTAACAGTAGTCCGTAGTACGCAATGGTCATGCAGAACCAGGACAGAAACAGACATATGGTCCTCTTGCGAAGTGCTCCTCGGAACAGCATCATGACGCTGGGTAACTCTGTGGTCTCCTGTGTCTTGTGCAACATCAGCAGTTTGTCGATGTCTGATGGCATTTCTCGCTTGTTGATATTGGCAGCTTTCTCTAGTATTTCCTTGGCTTCCTGAGTCTTTCCCATACTGAGCAGCCATCTCGGCGATTCTGGTAGAACGAACCTGTAAATCGTAATTTTGTTTAAATTATTATATTTTGAAACCTTGTTGCTACATATTTGAATAAGTCAAATACTTTTAGTGCATAATAAATAAAGTTACGACGGTAAAATAGTAACAATTCTCTCACTACTGTGTTTCACGTTTCAGAACAAACTGATTGACTATTACAAACAATGCAGGTTTTATTGATACTAACTAGTACGACGCCGACCGTTAAATACAGGAAATATACAACTGTATTATTAAATAAAATGTAAGGAAGTAATTCAATGAGAAAATATAACGTACCATAGTGCAAGCAGTAGACACCCGGGAACAGACAGGCTCAGTTGCAGGTCCCTCCAGTTAGGCATGAGCATAGACAATAGAGTGACTATTAGGTACGCCAATGGCAGCCAGAAGAAGTTGCACACTCCTGCGATCGTCACCCATTTCCCTCCCACCAGTTCCACAGAGAGGACGAAGGCAGCATACACCACGGAGACGGATACGAAGCCCATGATCAGTCTCACAACGACATACTGCACGAAGGAACGGACTAACAGTGACAGGATGGCCAGCGAACTCTGTGCCACCATCATGCTCATCAAAATGCGCTTCCGGCCGAATCTAGAATGCAAGAAAATATATCAATTAGTATGTCTCATTCAAACAAGATTATTTTTTTATGTCTTTCCGTTATTATGACCTGCAGAAGTGTTTTATAATACTGTAATCAAAGAGTTGTAAAGGTTTGGGGTAGTAAATTATTGTATTGCAAAATCCACTGTAATCGTCAAAGAAGTGAAAAGCCATTTCATTTTATGAAAAAATTAGGACCCACCAATATTCATTGAGAACTTTACTGCTTTTTTAAATAAACAAACTGGCCTATGTAGTTGAAAAAAAAAATACAAGCCATAACATTATTTAAAAACAATTAAAAGAAATCTTTAATGGCATCTAAAGTGTTTTGACCAAATGTGGCCAGCTATACCTACTGTTTATTAAAAAATATTTTTTTTTAAACAGATTATATATTTTTAAAGAAAACAAGACCAAGTTATAATGTTTCATTACTGTTTAGGTTTGCTTGCTTGCTCATTTGACTTGTTGATAAAAAACCTCATATTGATGATAGTTAGGAAATTAATTAATGATTAATTTCCGATCATTCCGTCGGAAATTAACTTTTTATGAACAAGGTTTAAGTAATTACAACGTCCTAATGAGTTGTTCTTCGAACAAAAAGAGAAAGAAAGGAAATATGTCCAGTAGTCGATTGTTTAATGTTTAAGCAGTACTGTTCTTTCCCATAATTTACTTCTGTACACTGTTAAAATGCTTTATCTTTTTTAATTGTTTTTATTACAATAAGATGCTGATTGGTGCTGTCACTGACGAGTATGTCAAATAACAGTGGTTTTTATAATCATTGTGATAATGTTCTTGTTGAGTTATTGCTGTCAGAGTAAAACGAACTGCGAAGGAACTGCAATTGAGGCTCACCTATCAGATATCCAGCCTCCGACGACCCCGCCGACTCCAACGCCGACCAAGAACACGACTTCAGCTAAACTCGTGAGATGAGCTCTGTCGCACACCAAGTTCCATTCCGAAATTATAGTGTTGCCAACCTCCGTTCTATCATAGTCCCACTCTGTGCATCTTTGGAAGGCGTCTATGAGGGGGGCGGTGTGGTTCAGTATACTTTCCACCGTCACCCCTGCGGTGAGTGTTCGAACAGAGCAACTGTCAATCGGCTGGCTATAGTTTATCCACTCCAAAAATGGCAAGCTCGATAGGTTATCCGGCCTTCGACACCAGAATTTCGTCGCCTTTGCCTGAAAACAAAAAGTTTTTTTTTAAAACGAACATTTCACTGCATTTGATAGGTTAATTGTGTTATCATTAACGGAAATTTTTAATAACCTATCAACAGGTATCGGTAGGTCGCTATCTGTGTCTGTTTGACATTTTTTTTTACCGACCGATAGAAACAAAACGTCACAGAAAAGCTTTCTTCGATATTTCTATGAATAAAGTGACAGGTAGGTGACACGGATAGGACTAGTTTATAGAAACTACGAACTAGTTTTTAGAGTAGGCATATTAACTGACAGTTATACGTAAGTAAGTTATAGAAAACGGCCTTTAATGTTTATTTATTACGCAAGGATCTAATCTACAAGGACACCGAAAGATTATACTTATGATTAAATTATGCAATAATAATTGATGAAAACATTTACCTACTAATTACTTTAAAAATAAGGATGTTCCAAATTAAAAGTTAAAATGTTGTGACTTTTTTATTGATTTCGCTAGCTTATAATTAATTTTAATTATATATATACCAGTTTAGCAATCAACGGTGACTAATTACAGATTTGAAAATGTCACTAACGGATAAAGGTTAACAAACCTACTAAAAGGAGCATAACCAGCTTAGCTTTTAATATTTTTGATAAACACACAACAACACGTCTAAAATGGACATAACTAACGCTTCATTGCTTTGAGTGGCTTTAAGACGGCATTCAGTGTATCTAATATAACATAACATCACGCCTGTAGACTCCAAAGGGTTAGGCAGAAGTATGGGTATCTTATTTACCCACATTTCGCCCGTGGTTATGTTTAAGTCCCAATGTAATAGGGGCTGAGTCTTCACTTCAGCCTGATGGCTGACGTGGGATTCAAACCAGGATCTCACGCTCAGCGGTCGCGCTGGGCTAACGAGGTTCGAAAAAAATGAATAGCCCCAAATTAAACATGTTCACTTACTGTAAATGTAGGCAGGTAAATGTGGAAGGTGCAGGGCAATGAGAAGAGAGACAGCAGGAACGTCATCAGCAGCTGCCAGCGGCCATACTTGCCGATCACGGCGGACACGACGTCTGGGCCGTCGTCTTCCACGGGCGACACTGCCCGGCTCTTCTCCTTGGTCGTCCCTTGGCTTGGGATTACTGGAAATAACAAAAAAGAAATTTATTAAAAAGAATTTCCTTTGAAAAAGCTGAAAAAATTAAAACATGTAAAAATAATGCCTGCTAGAGATCATGGGTGTTTGTCGCTGTAAAAATGAAATTCGGTACAATGAACTCAAATATGTACTCGGAATAATATTACTCTCGAAGTAGCCTGTTTTTCATAAAACTTTTGATTGTGAAGAAGTCTTGTTTTTTTTATTTTATCAGTGACAAAATGTCAACGATAAAAAATAAGAAAGTCCAACTACGTTAATAACGAGTGATGTGATATATGATATGAAAACAAAAAAAAATATTGCAGTTATGTTTAAAAAATAAGTGTTATCCTATTTTTCGCATCTTGGAAAATTACCAGAACAATAGCTAATAATTTAATAACCTCTGAAATAATCATGCATGTAGGTATTAGGTAAGTATGTGCTGCCTAATTACAGGAGGAAAAATCATATTTATCACGAACGTGTAGGTAATACGAGCATCTAATTCTTCAACTGTACCAACTGTATATACGGTCGACATGCAGGATTAATTACTTCTACGTACCTACATGTATACAGTATCTCTGTTACTCGAATTAATAATATCTACCTATTTGTCTGCGTTATTTAATACTTCAACTCGACTTCAAATCAAAAGAATCGAGTTTCGTAACGATAACATGGGCTTTATATTTTTTGTAACGCCTTTTAAATATAGACATAGGTAATTGTATATCGAGCATATATGAGCAGATAATTATGTCTGTAATTAATATAAAATTATGTAGTAAGAGAAACTACTTCCGACGCGTCAAGGCTGTGTTGCAGAAGAGAATGATCGTTGTTAAACCGATATATGAGCTCAAGGGGCGTGCCTAGGGGCCAGCCCATTAGGCAAGCAGAATGTTCAGACACCCTAACATTGTGAAGGCTAGCCATGCTTTTTAGCTTGTATGAAAGTACCGCCACTAATTACTTATTACTAGTCTAAGGTCGAAATTACAGAATTACAGATAATAAAACTGAACATAATTTATTAATAAATCTGCCCAACCTTCTCCCAACTCCGTCGGGGTTGGTTTCAGTCCAACCGCATAAGGCGACTGCCTACTTGGCCTCCACAAACGAGGTGCTTGGACTACACGTTATGACTGAAATTAAACTGAATCTGATTTTCATTCATATTTGTCTATCAAGTTGCTAACTGTACAGTAAACGTTTCTTCTTGATAGTTTTAGGCCTGAAAACAAGTTATAAAAGCTTGCAATGTGACAATTTGTTCAAAGAAGAAAATCAGTGGTGGCCTTGTGCATAATGTACTGGTATGTCTAAATGACTTAAAGCTCAATCAATGCTTGTCTCGAGCCGCGTGCACCGGTTCGACGCTGCACGTGCTTTTCTCGCGAGCATTTCGAGCGCGCTACACATTTATTAACGGACACATGCGCCCGTGCCGGCGCCTTGACAATGATCTTCACATCATTGCAACTGTAACGAATGACCCACTGCTACGGAATCGATGTTAATTTTAGCATCATTAATAATATCTTCATTCATGACATTCGTAATAGACACATTCGTATACCTATGAATATGATAATGTTGATAACTTTATATTATGGCAATTCATCAGCGTTGCGGTGCTTTCGTAGTAGCACGTTATTATTAATTGATTCTTATGAATTATAATTACCATGTAATGTTGTATTTACGAGCGAGGTAACTTATTTATACGAGTTTTGGATATTCTTCGTTTTCTCGCATAAGAAGTTTTTAAGACAAACGTCTTAAATTCAGGAGCGATTTGTTTTAAATATATCAACAGTCGCCGTTCAAGGTCCTAGCCCGTGGCTGTAACCTTTGCGGGTTATTGTTCTAGGTCTGATAGGATACATCAATTCCAGTATTATATATCTGACGCTACGTAAGATTGCGTGCGCAGTTTTACAACATAAACAGGAGAGGCGTCATCCGTTTAAACATTATTCTTCATCTCGCGGACAGCGGGCTGCATTCGGGGCCAAGGCCGGAGGGTATATCGATTACATTTATCGTGATTTGCATGGCTGACTTAGCACAACGAACGAATTTGCTTTTCATGCAACAGTTAAATATGAACTTCCAGAACACACCACACCGCACACCTGGCCTCGGCGTGCTGCGTGTGAACTGAATATTTATTAAACAAAGCCTAAATAGACCCGTCACGAAAGCTGCTGAAAATATTCAATTAATTTACGTCTGAATTATTTCAGCCTCAAGTTTAAATGATTGTTTTAACTGTTGATTGGAGGTTAACAGCTAGATAACCTATTACTAGGAAGTCGCCGGGATTTCGTGACAAAATATTGCAAAGACTTTTTTCCGTAGACTTTTGAATTTGTTAGACTTTTTATGTTTGTCGTATTCACATGGTCTAATTTACCTATACTTAAGGAATTCCTGATTAAAAAAAGTGCCACTTCATCTGTTTTTCCTACTGGTTAAGTGTGGATAAACAAAGGAAAAAAATCAGGTCGATGAGCCTATCACTTTACACAAAACCACAAACCATTTGCGGATAGAATGAAAAACACAAAAGGAATGAACATAGTTACCATCTTTGCGAATATGCCTTGGATTTGGCAGCCCGTAAGTGATTGGTACCTACTTTGTTTCAAAGAGTTAGTGTACTCAATTATTTATATTATTTTAGTAAAATTTATCCTTGGGTTTCTATAGTTGTCTTGTGATGAATTTTGATTAATCTCATGACAGAAACGTATCGCTCGACGGCTCAATTGTCTGGTACTCTAGTGGTTGTCTGTACTTCTGTCATAGCTGTAACAGATTCTCGTGTGCTCTATCAACTCATGTGTTCATGTGATCATCTACTTATTACAGTTTGTTTTAATTCAAATTGAAGGTGAACTCACAAAGATTTAATCTTATCTTACAGTTTTAGATATTAGCATACAAATTACTTAATTAGAAAATTGTTTCTGGATACGAGGTCGTTTATTTTGGCGATTTGAGATTACATTTTTGGGGATGAGTAGCATAACGAATTACAGTTGGGATCATGCCCAGGTACTAATCAAATGTTTGTTATCACAGCTAAATTCCGGTCCTCAAGTAAACACAGAAGAATTCACGGCCTATAAGTAAGTTTTCCTAATATCTTGGTGAAAACCGATGTATTTCATTCATTACTCCCTATGCTGAAATCCGTGAAATGAATAGATTGACCGCAGATTGAAATAGCCCGCGGTCAATCTATCCGTTCATTTGGACAGTACCTGTCAGCTATAGGCATGCATGATCTAGTACGCATAGCCACCATCAAGCTGGCAACTACTTGGATGACCATGACCGTGGGAAATAGTTGTAATAGGTGTTATATTTTATCAAAGCGACACATTATACACACATGCACTTATTATCAGCAATATTCTAGTACATCTACTGACAATGACCTGCTTTATAAGTTTTATGTTTTTCTCAGGCACTGTTGCAATGTTGCTCAATTGTGAATTTGTTACAACTAAATAAGCCGACGATTAGTTCTGCGGTGGTTATTCCGCGACGACGGCGACGTGTCGGTAATTGAATCGTCTACGAGACTTTTCAATCAATGTGCCTTCTAAAAAACTGATTAAATTAATCACCCCGCAGGTGGGCCTGCTTCCTGGTGTGGTTTAAAAAAATATTGTAATCTGTGACGGTTCCACTCTATTCGTCACCTCAGCGGTGATCATCTTAACCCAACTAGTGACCTGTTAAATTAAATTTACTGCAGTACGTAGGAGATGATTTCATGTGTAACGTGATAGTTTACGAGTAGTTCTTAATACTGCAACTTGCATTATACTTGTAGTCATTAAATCATATAGTCTGTTAGCATGATGAGTTATTTTCCAAAGTATGAGTATGACGTATAAAGATTATGTGTAGTAAAGTCAAGCCAAGGGATAAAGAAAGATTAATTATGAAAGCATATATACATTTATCATTAAACATTCGTGGATATCTTTTTGACAGTCGCCTGACATTAGTGTTATCTTTATTTAATTAGGCAGAATTTAAAATAAGAACAAAATGACTTGGATCAAATCTGTCAATAAAAAAAAGTATAAATGGTCTTTCCAAAGACGAATCAGCAAATTCTCTATGTTGCTTAGATTCAGCAGCTAGGTCATTAAACTTTCACTGACAAAAATTGTCGACGAGCTGCAATACAGCTAAATCAAATGGATTGGATCAAACGGTGTCATGCGTGACCTGAATCAGGAGCGGAAAAGTATTTTGGTTAGCACGCTAGTGACATATATCATTGTCACCAGCTTAGGGAAGACAATAGGCATATCGACTACCAAAATTCCGAGAGCTCAAGGGCGAGAAGAAAAACATCATCATCTGTTTACTGCACTGTACCGCGGAAATCTGGTTTCTCCAGCAGGAAGGTCAGGTGGCAGACTGTACATTGTCATAAACCTCGCGTGATCCAATGGAAGAACGTGCACGTGTTGGCCTAACTTTTTCAGTGTGCCTTTTTCTTTTCTTGTTTTTGTCGTGTCTGTCGCAGAACAGTGATTTATGGACAGCAACGGGGGAAGGGTTAATGTTTTCTTATAGAGCAAAAAATGTGCGAAAAATCATCTTAAGAATAAGTGCCATTTAGGCCAAAATAGAGTCTATTCAGAACGCTTCTGTGTAGAGTTTCCGCTAATATTATGTGTGACGATAAAAAAATGTAGTATACTTGACTAACCAAAGCGGTGGTTTCCCAGTACATTTGCATAGAGTTATGTGGTGCTAATAATTCGCATAATTTGGAGTTGGATCGCGGCGGTGTGGCGACACGCCCGCGTCTGCATTGGGGGACCTCTCCGGAAGTGAGCGTACTCAATGAAACTGATTCGACGATCCTGCTGCCACTCGGTCACTGTTCTGGTTACTCATTTCAATATAACATACTAGCGTTACGCATTATTCCCTGAATTCCGTTTACCTGTTTAAAACTGCGTATGGTTTTTATGGCATGGTTCCCGTTGGTCATGTGTTTGTTTCCTGAACGTAAAACGACAGGGAGGTTTAATGAACCCTGAATATACTCTGATCAATTAAGACCCCACCAAAACCATTTGGTTCTTTAGAAATTAATTAACACAGACACTCGTGACGTCACGCTTTATGTTTAGTATTGAAAGTTGCATAATTATTTTCATTTTATCTAATTACTTGTTATTCATTAACCTTAACATGAGTATAAATTTTTGCAGATAAAGATAATCTTTGAAGCCATCAATATTTTACTGTCATGTTTGTTCAACTTCCTAGTTACGCGTTGTGCATTTATAGATTTAAATTACGAACTATCTACCAATACAGGCTATCTAGAAATAGTTTTATGTGTTGAAAGGTCAACTTCTCCTTAATACTCAACGATCTTAGTTCCAGTAAATACAAGGAAGGTACTAGACCGCATTGAATCGATTGGCCGTGTACAAAGGATCTGGCAATGGGCATGCCCTTAACCGATAATTCGCGACGTGAACTTTTCGACCCTCCCGGTCGGCTAACATTGAACTAATCAGTGATTGAACTGTCAGTGCCGATCCACGCAATGACTCCAACCGTCGGCGTCGCTCCCTTCTGACTACTGCAGAATCATAATGTTGTTTTGACAAAACTGATTGCAAAAAGAAGCGGCTAATCGGACTGGGTATCCCAGGCAGGAACTCTTGCGTATGAGTCAGTTATTTGAAGAAGTCATTTTAAGAAATGAGCTAGCTGTTGTTTAGGAAAAGTACTTCATAATGCACATTTGTCCACACTATGGTCATAACAAACACAGATTTAGATTAAATTTGTGTTCAATATTCTTGAAAATTGTATAAGTTGCAACGGTAAGGTAGTTCCCCTTACTGCCCCGCTGAAAGTTTCCACCCTGTATAATACTAGCTGTATGCGTTGCGATGCCACGACTTGACACTTTAGAACATTTTATCTTAGATAAAACTTGTTTGTATTGATGCCACCTATCGATTCGTACACGTTTTATGCATTTTAGTTCATATCTCAGAAACGTGACACTTTAGAACATTTTGCCTCATAAAAACTTATTTGTATTAATACCAGCTATCGATTAATATAGGTATTAAGCGTGGTCGCTACTTAAAAAAAAAATCTAAATGGCGGAAGTGAATCCGGTCACGCTTCATACAAAAATCTTCCAAGCCCTTTTCAAACAAAATGTACGGAAAAAGTTTATTGAATAGTCCGATAGAACTTTTTGATTAGTAATATATTACAAACTGGATCTATTGGCCTCAAAAAAATGTTTTGTGTAAAATGGCCATTTTCTTGCTAACAGTAAGTTAGTACATTTTTTCACAAAACCTGTGCATGGGGATCAAAATTTTACAAAAAATTATGGATAGTCTCTTAGGACAATTTTCGTGTAGCCTTACTCCCCCGTTTACCGTATTCACCCTATTTAGAAAACGTAATGAGAAAATCAAAATTGCAAAGACTCACTAACACCACTACTACAGTACACACGTTATGAGAAATTGGAAACAACAATAATTAATATGATCAGTACTCTTTGCGCAAGCGCTTGAATATATTTACAGACCGTCGACCCTCCGGACAATATAAAATTATATTCACAATTTAAAATGATAAACGGGTGTGTACCCGTTTATTATTTAAATCATACTTTAAACGGATTTGTTGAAAATTGCACCGAGACAATGAAATACATGACACAAAGTGGCAATTTGTTATATTAAGTTGTTGAGACATAATGCTTAACAACTATTACCTATTGGACCTAGTTAGACTGTCTTGTAGTTATGACTATAGAATTGTCCTTTGTCACGAAAATTATATGAATATTCACATGGTTATGTGAGAAATAACATTTTATTGTATTTGAATAGGCTATATTGTGGCCACTTATGGTTTAAGGTACCCTGAGGTTTCTATGCTTGTTAGCGAATACAACACCTTCATGAAATCATAGTATCTCTGAATGAGTAATTTGTTTTTATTTGAGAACGAAATGTCAAGTCTAGACATTTTCTAAGCGATATAAATATTTAAACAAAGGTTGTCAGTTATTAATTGCTTAAATTGTAGATGTAATGTGAAAAAAAGAACAAACTACAGTAGCAACTACATAACAAGTCATTGACAAATTAGTGATCAATGATCAAAGTGTCTTGTAATTATTCGTAACGTATTCAAACACGCAGAAAAATACTAAAGAAAAACGTTAAAAGTTGGAAGCAATCACAAAAACGGTTATTTAACTTTTCTACTACGCCACATTCTTATGACCGGTTTTAAAATGTTGTTATTTTCTTGAGACCTAAACATAATAATGCTCCTGTTTCTAATGATTTAATTTTTTTGACGTGATTGAATTGTTTTTTTTTTGGATTCGAATGCACATTCTGTTGGAAATGGGACTATAAGTAGGTATAATAAATCTAGGGATATACCTAGATGTGAAGGTTGGTGTTTTAGGATCAATTTGGGTTGAGTTGACGAAACAAGCTAAGTAATTCGATAATATCATATTAACTTCCGTCCTTCAATTTAGTTTCGAGGGTCCGTAACGAAATGATCTTGTTGTAAAGTATTGAGGCACTTATTTCTTTCATACTATAGTTTGTAAGCTGGTTGTGTACCGGAAAATTGGTTCCGGAGATCAAAATTCAAGAATTTTACGTGATAGATGGTAACATTAATCATTATTACCTATCTACATCTTACAACTCCCACTAGTTCGCGGTATGTAACAAGAACATTATAGGAAATACGCATTTATTAATAGAAAGATCTTGTGTCCTATTGTTATTATTAAAACGTATTCTTGTGACACATAAATTAATTAAAAACACATTACATATAAACATTGGACTTATATACTCCTGCTGCATCTAAATGATCTTATTTTCAGGAACGTAAATTGCATTGTTATTTACGTTGTTGTTGTTTGTGGCTTGTACTTCCATTGTATTTCCCGGAAAATATCGCAACGTGTCATCACAGATAGTAAAGATAAGCTTGATGTTAAGTGCACTTAAGATGAAAAGTATACGTCCCTGACACGGTAAGATGATATTTGAAGAAAACTATCAAGAACTCAAGAACAACCACTGAATTCGGAAGAGAGATCAATCCTTACTTTCAGGGAAGTGACTATCGATCATGACATTTGTCAAAGCATGGTCAAGGCTCAAGGGTCGGATAACCGCGCCTAAACTACTGTTTACTTCCTATTATATAATCGAGCGGTAAGTAGGTGGCCAGCTCCTTCGACGGCTTCTGAATGTTGATCAAAGGACGTCAAGTTCATAATTGGCGCTAACCTAGACACAGAACAGACACACTGACCTTATAAAAATATACCAAATATTAATCGGAACAAAGATAATAAATTGTGCGTATACATATATGGTTCCGAATTCCGTTTTGTTTTTCCGTCTATTTATTTATGGTGATATTACAAATACAACATAATCTTTTTTTTTTAAATATAGTCGAGGCCAATGAAATAGCTAGAATCGATTAGGAATATAACAATTATGTCATAAAATTGTGTGTTGAGGTCGACGATTCGCCTTGTCTTTAGAACCCGAAATAACTGCTTAGTATTGGAAACTGGCATTATTTACAAGGATAGTATCCGATTTAAAAACCGTAAACAAAAGGCTATTTCCTTAAACACAGTATGTACAATTATTTTATGCATATCTATTCAACTTCAACACCGCTAGATGCAAATAAGTTTCCAAATGTTCACGTTCACAGTTGCCTTTTCTTTTTTCAGGCATCGTTGGTTATAATCTTCGTGAAAACATGATTCACGCAGACTACATCAGATGATAGTGAGCAAACGTGTGCCATAGACACAAGTCCCTCTGCCTGAGGCCTCTCTGCATATCTGAGCAGTCTGTGAAAGAGTACGTCAAGCGACCCTTTCATTTATTCACACGCCTCTCGGGGGACAGTGGGAATGTCTAAACGACCTACTAGATAAAAAGAATATGAAATTTTAACATGTTGTCTTTGATTGCATTGCTTTTTTTATATTGTTTATGTCTGTGTTAGACTGTCTCCAGACTCAGTTGGTATCACGGGTGCGAAGTTGAGTGGGAAAATTTACTATCGATAGTCGAGCATTTTGATTATTTTTTTGTGTTAAATAAGAACAGAGCAAAAATAACCTAACCCTAATTTTATATCTCTTTTGCAAGGCGGTACCTAGTGGAAATAAATATAAAAACTTAAAATAATAATTATTATCTGTTTACTTACGCCGTTACTTTTAGATGTGAGTAGGTAAATAAACTTTTTATTATAAACTATTAGTCATAACGATGTTAAAGTTTATAAACGAGTGTGCATAAATAATTAATTAGATAAATAATTGTAACGCTTGTTTTATTAGCTGTTTGAGGTTTCCGTTTATTATCTTTATTAATAAATCAATTTAAATTTTAATGCAATCTTGAAACCATTTATTAGCATTTGAATTCGGGAGTTTTATAGCTTCTTTTATTTCTTTGTAAATTAATCATTGATTTGAATTTTTGATGCGTTTAAAGTGTCAATTTGAACCATTTTTTTTTAAAGGATATTAATAATAATAATAATCCGTTTATTTCAGGTAACAAAGACCCATACCTTAACCTAAAAATAAATACTAATGACAATTTTTTGTTAGTATAAGCAACTTAAAAAACTATGTTAGTAGCACTTACGCACTTATATTGTACGAGAGTTAATAATGTCCCGGTGAAACAATAGACCTTTGAGTTTGACTAACCATCACGCTATCTGACTAATTAGGCAAAGTTTAGACATAATTCAATCCAAAATAGTTTTGTAAGTAGGTGCTATTGTTCTGTAATACATAATAATCATTTTATTTGCAATTATATTTATATATATATATATATAATAAACAAGTTAGAAACCTCTAGTTATTATTACACTGGAGTACATTTAGGCTAGTCCGAAGTTTATTTTACATCCGAACCGAAATTCAATAACTTCCTTCAACATGTTTTTATTTCATATTTTAAACAAATGAGTAATACAGAAGTCATTATTATCATTCATAAATAAAACGAAAAACAGGAATAACAAATAATACAAAACAAGCCGTTTGAAAAAAACAAACAAAAAACGAAGGGATAAAAATAGATCTAGCAACATTTATAAATAATAACGCAGCTAACAATATCAGTGTAAATGAATAAATAAAATCACTCTAATAAATACAAAATAACTTGCGACGATCAAGTCCTCAGTACGGTACCTAGCACCGATGGTAGGTACAGTCCACAAAACAATTTGGTTCTCTGGGAAGAAATCAACATCAAGGAAATGTACTCATCTACTTTTTAAACAATACATAAGCACACTCTGTCTGCATTACTTGTCTTGTCTATTACGATCGATATTCTGGTTTCTTGCAAAAAGGTGTTGCAAGTTTACTTTCTTTATAAGAAAAGTTATTTAACTGTTCATTTCATCTGTTCGATGCCATGCATGCATGTGCTGTGTTGTGTTATGATAAGGAAGAAGTGTATTGTTATTTCAATTGGTAATCGACACAATTGTTAACAAACGAATGTGTTCTTTTATTTTATTCTTTATTGTTTGGAGTTAGTGGCTAATGTTTGTTTATTTAAGGTAACATAAGCTTTTGGGCTTTTTATTTATATCCTTGTGAAAGGAAGTATTCAAAAGATTGCAAAAAAACATTAAAGTCATTCTAATTCGGTTGGTAAGTAACCTCCTAAAGTTCATTATACTTTAATGTTAAAATTAACGCAAATGATGTCTTTCAATAATTTGTTTCCTCTTGTGATGACGATTACAGAACCTTTTGATTTAAACACAATGCCATTCGAATAAATACCTATCTAAACTAAAGCGTCGAAGACGACTTAAAACATGGCATTCTATATATTTTCAGCCTCAATACGAAACAAGGACACCCAAAGTATGTTCATAATAAAGGTGTAATTTAGCCAAAGTGGTCGGATAGTGTACCTACTATTATGCGGAGTTGCATCAACAATCTTCAAGTGAAGGGCGACACCTAGAAATTGCAGGTTGCACTGCGTGACAGGTGAACGGAACTTGCGGCAATGACAGTAGAACGCACAAGTAGACAATGCCTAATATATCGTGTTCTTCATGTCCGTTAATTATAATGGTGTAAAGTTCACATGCAACAAGTACGTGGATAACACACGTGTTAAAATAATATTTTACAGAAGTCAGTCTGCTTTTGTGTAGTGTGTGTAAGTCAACCTCCTCATATAAATGTACCTTAGTATGTAAGTTCATTAAAGGCTATAAGTACCTTAGTATGTAAGTTGATTAAAGGCAAGATGCTTCTTTGATTTGGCCCCCCCGAACACCAAAACAGTACATTGGAGACTAAAGTGATAATTATATCGATTAATTTAAAGAAAGAACTTGAGTGGCCAAGCTACTTATCTAAATAAACGTTAGCGAAATAAGCTTATTCGATTGGTGACATGCATTAGAAAGCCACTACGCTATCGAAAAGCTTTTGCAAATACTGACTAAATAGCTTTTTACGAATCTTATGTGAGAGCAGCGGTGGCCCAGTGGTGGCGGCCCCGACTTACGAACAGTAAATCGTGGGTTCGAACCCAGACAGGCGCATGACTTTGTGTAATTTATTTCATCACCACTGCTCTCAAAACGGTGAAGGAAAACATCGTGAGGAAACCGGCATGTTCTAGAACCAAAATTCGAAGATATGTAACATCTACCAATCCGCACTGGGCCCGCGTGGTGGAGTATAGCCCATTCCCTCTCATTGAGAGGAGGCCGTGTCCCAGCAGTGGGAACATTATAGGCTGATGATGATGATGAATCTTATGTAAAGCTGTTAAGCCTTTCACTTAGCATTAGTATCGAAAGAGATTTCATTAAAGGTCGAGGCACAATCCGTTATATCCTTACATAAAATTAAAAATAGCTGTTTAATTTTATTCCAAACACTTAATGAACACGCAACCGATTATTGAAATATAAAAAACCTATTAATACCAATGTCTCCTCTCGCCAAATACCTAAACAAGGTTATAAATAAGATCGATACGTACTTTTACTTAATCTATTAAGTTATTCATAAATATTGAATTAATAGTTAATGTAAGTACATAATAGACATGTTTATGTGCAGTACTCGTATTATTGATTGATATAATTTATCAGCTCTGGTATTGAATGAATACAAATGATAACCCACTGACGCACATTGGCAGTTGATATAGTAGTTTTTCCTTTACAACTAGTTGATTATGAAAAAAAGCCAGTACAAACATGCATTTTTTTTATCACGTAGTATTGTATTCTTTGTTCTGTATCTTTATGTAAACATATTTGAAGTTTGAACGATAGCAATATTATTGTCAAACGACAATAATATTGCTATCGAAACGACGGGCATGTATCTACACACTGGTCCATTGCATTCAATGGATGGTTAGTAAAAACTTTAATGACTGCGTAGCCATATTTTTATTATGTAAATCATGATCAAGGGCACTCACTGTTCATGTAGAGGTCTTACTGCGTACGAGTTTGTGACATTGATATTGAAACTGTTCTTAAGGTGCCTCCCCGAGCAAATGACCTTGAACGAGCAGTTTTTTGGAGCCTACTCCTCTTTATCCAAAAGAAACACCAACTAATAAAAAATACATTAAATTACTACATATTCTTGACTCCAAAATTGTTGTTTCATTTTTTTTTAAGTAGCTTAATGTTTAATAAATCCCCTCACAACGAAACCACAGAAGTGAGAAAAAATGATTTATAAAATGCTACTCCTCGTAAAGTAACCATTATTTTGATTTGCTACTTATACTAATGGATAGACAATTTAATAACGAACATAATTGTCGTTTTATTTTTTTTAAAAGACGTAAATTTGATTTTATAAAGAATAAAAACCACTCATTTCGCACTATTCGGCCTGCAGTGACTGACGTAACAATCACTTTGTAGTGCAAGCTGATTAGAACTTTATTCTAACAGTATTTCAAACGAAGTTTGAACCACCACAAATAGAGTTGCTAATTTTGCTCGGGGAACCGCCTTAACACTGAAAAAAGTGTTGCATTTCGCGTTTTATGCTTCCGATTCCGATTTTTTTATTTGTACGTTTGATATTGGTATATTAAACGTAATAATAACGCGCAATAAAAAGACCTTTAAAGTGATAAATGGAAATTCTAAAATTAGAAGGAAAATAAACAATAAATAAATATCAGGATGTAAGGTTAATAAAAATAAACGATAAATAAACGATTAGATATTTCGAATAACTTGTTTTAGAATTTTAATTAGCACATAACGTATCCCTTTCATGTGTGAAAATCATTTAATTTAAATAGATATAGATAAGGTCGGCAACGAAAGTCGGTTTATTTACACTTCAGAATTTTAATTCACAGTAAAATATAGTTTTAAAAACAAAACTGTAAAGATCTAAAGTAAAACTCTAAGCTATTATGTGAAATGCTAAAAAATGGCAATGTGTCAGTTAGATATTAACTTTATTTTATATTTAGTAATAAGAAACCTTCGATCTGAATATTGGTCTGGTAAATATTAGTTAATGTTAACTGACGTTCGATGCTAACCGTACGTACCTCCATAACTAAGCAAAAACTGGAATTTTGGCAGGTAGGCAACCGACAAAACGATGATTATTAGGAATTTGAACGTTAAATAATATTTTTAAAAACACAAATGTGTTTTTTTTTATATTTTGTGTGTAATCTTAATTATTTTAGTAGGTATTGAAGTAGCGTTTAAGTTTTGTGAGCAGATAGGTATATTAGGTATAGTAATTAATAATTATAATTCTAGGAGTTACCTAATGCCACCAAAAAGAGCCGAAACCTTACCTTGACTTTAAAAAATATATTTTCGGAAGTGTGTACGGAAGTGAGTTGTTGCGTTCGTAGTAACCATGTTTATGTTTAAGTACGTGTTGCCGATCTGACAGTAATGTCGACCGGTTATCGGTCACTCGTCGCCATTGAACTGTCCTCTCGCACTTAACTGAACGTGCTTAGATTTTCGAACTACTGTTAAAATAGAGGAAACAGTCGAGTAATGGTGCGGAAAAACGATATCTAATGTGAATGGAATAATCTGGAATTGAAATCTCTCAGGTTCTTAATATTCACGGAAAAATTATAAGCACCCAGAGATAACGACAAAATCGCTAATTTTCGATCGCTGATTACTAAAGAATAAATTCGGTTGCAATAATGATGCTTGCGAGAAACGCATCTTGGATGTAGAGACTTGCTTTACACGCAAGCATCATTATTATATCATATTGTTTGGCGATTTTGTCGTTATCTCGGTCGAGACTGCCGGCTATGGTGATGCGCTAGGAACAATTTTGAACTGCTTTCTACTACGGGGGTAGGTCTAGCGCTTTCGCTACCTCGGCTTGGTAGCGTAGGCGAAGGTATCTCGTAGCGATTAGGCTGACTCCGCTTTGAAAGCAATATACCATAAGCACGTGCCATAAGCACGTTGCACAAGTGTTATTTCTTTCATTTTATTTTTATTACCTACTTTAAGTATGCCTATCATAGCCTAGGCCTATCTTTGAAAATGGAAAATAAACTTTTAACTTTTCTGATCAGAAATTAAACAAATGTTAAGTGCCTTTAAGTTCATTTTAATAAATAAATTATTCACCGTAACTAATAGCTTCATCACAAATCATTTACGGTCTTGACATTATGCAGACCACGAATTACTTACACAAACGAATTTACGGTCGAACAAGCTATTTGGTTTACATTTTACAATGTAATTTGTGGGTTAAACTGTAAACCAAATAGCTTGTTCGACCTACTAGACACATAGACATAAGCATCAGACTAGAGTTTTTCCGGTACTGCACTTAAAACTAGTTCTTATAATCTTAACCAGGTTCGTAAATAGTTTTTATATTCCTTTGTCAGTTACCGAAACTAATGGCAAATGGGTGTGGCTATCTTTATTAATTTGAATAAAAAAAACTGCCTCGCTAATGGCACCTAAGAAAATAAATACACTTAGCGAATAAAAAAAAAACTAAAGCAGCGATAAAAAGAACGTCGGTTTAGTAGTTGCTGTTAAAACATGGAAATTTGGTTGCGTTTGTAACCATTATTTGGAAAATATTTATTGTACTTTTTTTTTAGGAAATAGTTATCCAGCTGCCCAAACGTAAGATTTAAAAAGCATTCCTAGCTTTATACCGAAGTACCTACTCAAAATACACGTTTTATTTTAATTTAAACTGCATAAAATTTATCATGCGTGTACACATGACTAAATACATAACTGTCTACCATATCTCTAAGTAATGTGTATCTCATATCTTCGACAGATACAGACAGGGGAAAATCGCCTTTCATTGTCACTATGACAGCTTCGTGACAAACTCGTGGTTTTTTTATTTTTATTAAGTTATCTTTGAATCTTTGAGGAAGATACGTAAATCCTATGGAAACAGTAAAAGTTTTACTCGTATCTAATCATTTTCAAGAGAAAATTGCTTCAAGTCTTAAATTTTTTCTAACACAAACATTTATAAAAAATGGTTGTTCTAATTATGTTTTAGAGCTAGGTAGCCACGTTTTATAGTCACTCCAAATGGGATTTTGCATAAACAATACCAAAATCACCAGAGCTCGACTAGTAAAACACAATTAGCATAAGTAAGACGTCATTGTCGTTGTTTTCACATAACAATATAACAAAAGAAAATGACTTCAGTAATTTGAATTTGTTTTAGTTGTTAAACGATGATCTGCGCAGACTGTTTGGTTCAAGCCTTAGTCAAAACTAAACCTTATGATGACTTCTATCATAACAGGGTATTACCTACATACGTATAATCATGATAGGCAGATTGTTTAACAGAAGTGATTAATAGGTTAAGGTATTGTAAATTCCTGAAAGTAACATAAACTCAGAAAAAGATTAGGTACACTGATTTCCACAGAAAACAAAGTTTATGATAAAATGCTCATCGATCATCGGGATTAATTTATTTCTGCCCTTAATATATTGTTTTTAAATAGGGTTATGGAGAGGAGTGGCCTTTGCCCAGCAGTGGGATGAGACAGGCTAACAGTAAAAGGGTTATACCTGGCAAAATGGGGTATTATTGGTTCTTCCAACACCGAGTGCGAGTGCGGCGCTCCGAACCAAACTATGCCCCACCTGCTGGAGTATCCCAGGTGTCCGTCTACCTGCACTCTTGACGAGGTCGTCAAGAGTGCAGGTAGACGGACGGGTGCTGTACAGGTGTACAGCGCCTCTACCGCTGCAATAAACGTGGCAACCTACTGGGTCCAAACCGTGTAATTGGAAGGAACATCGATACTTTAAGAAGACAGGCTTCATCATCTGCCTAGCCTTTTCCCAACTATGTTGGGGTCGGCTTCCAGTTTCACCGGATGCAGCTGAATACCAGTATTTTACATGGAGCGACTGCCTATCTGACCTCCACAACCCAGTTAGTACCGGGTAATACGATACCCCTTGGTAAGACTGGTTGTCAGACTTTTTGGGCCTCTGACTACTTAACGACTGTCAATGATCTACAAATGAAAGCCGGGACCAACGGCTTAACGTGCTTTCCGAGGCACGGAGGAAACTCGGTATGTAAGGGGTGGTCATCCATCCACAGCCCAACTTAGGCAAGCACGGCTTAACCTAACGATCGGCCCGAGCGGCTGTTATTATTTAGCCACGAGCTCTCTCCTCTAAGAAGACAGGCTTATAGACTAAATTATTTTTAACATACAACACTTTGTATGTGTGGTTAAAAATGAACGTTAAGGAGAATGGATTTCTTTTCTCAAGAACCTTATAACACAAATGTTTTCTGCAACACAAATAAAGTCGCAATGAACATTGCCTAAGGTAACGCATTAAAGTGCTAAGCAAGGCGCAGGCACTCACTTGTAAAATGCAATGCCTGTGCGTAAAGTTACAACACACTCTAGATTGCCAGCATTGTATTGAATCGCAAAAAAGACTTGTATAGTAAATCAAACTTTTTGCCCATTTTTACGAAATAACCCAGAACTATATTAAGCTGAGCCTACAAAAAAGGTTTTATGTCTGAACATGTGTAAGAGATACCTATAACAAGTAGGCCTGTTACAGCAATGAGTATACATTATAGCAATTACACTTAATTAATTTATCTCGCGCATGTAATAAAGGTATATTTAGCAAAACAGAAAAATTTACGTTTTTATTTTTAACAACAATCAAATTAAAGTGCTTACATACGTAATGGGTGGAGCTTCCTCTTGCAAAAATATGCAAAACATTATCTGGGACCTCGTGTATAGAAATCTTTTGATATGCGACAAATTGTATAGCGTGGAGGTAATTATGAAATAGGTTTTAATTGAAATAACTTAAAAAAAAAACATACGGAATAAAATTATGAGTAGTAGGCTACTACTCTTACACATTAATTTTATGAGCTAAATATAAACTGCGTATTAATAAGCTGCAATTAAGCTATTTTAGGAATGTAGATATTAAAGATTAATGATAATTATAACTAAGACACTGCGCGGTTATTTGGAGGAAAACCCCAGATGGACCACGACCACTTCACTGGTGGGTTATGTTTTTTGCCCATTAACATTTTGGTTTTCCTTTCATTCTTAATTATGATTCTACCTCAGAACTGACGGATCAAAACTCATCAAAAGTCAGTTGATTTGTATTGAAGGAAAAAAAGCGTTTGAAAGGTGGCATTTTAGGGCCGCAAGTATTTGTTTACCGGCAGTCAGTGTTGTAACGTTGCGTTGGTCGATTACGGAGGTACCAGCATTGTCGGGTTGCGACGATGCATACAAGGCGCTGATTGCACCCAACGCTGTGATCAACGCGCCCGCTCGACCGAGTAGATTGAAATAGAACGTAGCCCTTCCCTATTTGTATGGACTTTAGTACACTCCCGCTATAAGAAATACATCAATCATATTTTTTAGTGGATATGAAAACTCTTAGAAGTCGAAATACTCGCCCCCCTTTCCCCTCTAATTCCTAAAGTAAGAGGAGGAAAATTCTGAAAAAAAATTTGGTTTTTAGAACATAAAATGAACTTTCAACGAAAATTTGTTTGAATATGATTTGATATTTAGCTTTAGATCCGCGACTTTTTGTGAAACTGCAGTAACTTTATTTTTTATTAACATTCTATGAAAAACAAATTTAGTTTTACTGTTGAGTGTTTTACTTAAGAAATTATGAATGGGCGTTAAAAATATTGTTATTATATTCTTTGGTGCTACGCTAACCCTGTGTGTGTGAGTCCGACTCGGATTTGTCCGGTGTTATAAGTATTGAAATGTTTTCTTTTCTTTTCACAGACGAAATGTGCGTAACGGTATTTTCTAAAAGTTAGATTAGTTTAATTCGGCATTTAGTTCTGCTTTAAGTTGTAAACTTCTAGATATGCAAACAAGTTGAACAGGCTTTTATTTATAGCTTAAAATTGTTGTCTAGGTATTTATGGAAATGGACATAGTCAAAAATAACGATATCTAAAAATAGTAGCATTTATTTTTTGCAGTCATAAACCGATCCGACCAAAATTAAATTAAGTAACTAAAACTATAAGGGGCAGCGCAGACGACAGACTTTTTGTGTGTACAAGTCTGCGACAGACAAACACTCTGCGACAAATTTTGCGTCCACTACAGTAGGTACAGTAAATATAATGTAACATGATGTGATAGACAGTATATGTGATAGACAGCAAAAACTCAGATCAGGTTCTCCTTGTTATATATTTTCTAGAACGTGGAACGTGGGTACTTAATATATCTGGGCCAGTTTTTTTTTGATATCTCGTTAGATTCTTTACACAAGTAGATATGTCAAAGAGTTTTTTCAGAAACGTTGAGACAGTGTTTGTGTGAAGTTTTTATCTTCGCCTAACTGATATTATTCTGATTTTTATTCTGATTTTTTTTAGGATTAACAAGGTGTTGCCAGTTCTTTCTGTCTCCTGCAGCAATAGTAAGCCAGTTTTGACCCACCGTTTTATTTATTTCATCGGCCGTTGCCATTAACCAGAAACAAATCTAGACTCCGTAGCTGCCACTGAGAAATTCCGAGAGGAAATACTCAACACTTTTCCCGTTGTGTCGTGGACACCAGATACGATATATTACATAGATACTTTTTGTTTGTAAATTTACTTATTTTACATATAAACATCCATGATTCGGAAACAAATGTCCATGCTCATCACACAAACATTTGCTCCTACCGGGATTCGAACCCGGGACCCTAAGAACGTAAGGCAGCCTTACTACCGCTACGCCATTCGGGTCGTCGATTAATTGATTTAGATAAGATGCATGATTGATTAAAATATATTTGCTCTCGTGACAGGTGAAATTGTCTCCGTTGGAAGTTTAATTTTTTATTTGCACTCATCTAGAGATGTCTAATTTTAATTCATTGTATCTGTATTTTTTTTAATACGTATGTCTTGCATGTTACTCTCGAAAATCTTTGGACGTGACTTATTTTATAAATAAATCTGTGGAGAAGGTTTCTTTCACACAGTAGCCTCGTAATAATATACAGGCTGAATTTTCAAGGGGTGGTTGGCCAAATCCGAAACTATGAAGAATAGCGAAAAATAGTTAAAGGAGTCTCGAGTACTCTCGAGCCCGATTTTGATGAAATTTTAGATTTTTTTTAAATCAATATTCCTAACCAGGAATCAAACCCATTTTTAAAAAATACTAAATAACTTACATAAATATAAGACTTATTAATAATTCATAAAAATTTCCTTGTAGAACGTGACGTTTAGTAATAGGTTTTAGATTTCAATAGGTACTAATGCTTATTAATTTGTTGCGGACACCTCACATTTATTAGAAAATTAAATCTAACTTATGATTGGCAATAAATCCAGAAACAATACAACGATGAAAAAAAATGTAATGTGAATTGTCTTTTCTACATAAAATAAATGAAAACACTCATACCTATATTAATTAGTTAGTTTATCAGTTAACAATAAAATGTACATAAAATTATATTCGTGTAACAGGGTGTAACCGGATACTTCAGCCGAGCCGACTAAGCGTTTTTACATCAAACCAATAACGTAGTGTCAAATATGTTATTGCTGGGAAACGAATTGTATTTTTGGTGAGAAAAAAAACGCGATTTTTGGTAGCGCACAATGTAACACACGCAAAAAATATTACGGGTTTTATGGGGGTATTTAAAATTCAGTAATACTATTAAAACACGAAAACGAACAAAAACGTGAAAAAGTTTTTGGATCTATGACCTTCCGTAACGTGAAGGTTACGGTCAATGGCGGGAAATACAAGTGACTTTCTTACTTCGTTCAGAACCTTCGTTAAGAATCTTTTAACAAACGTCAATAAGTTAAACTATCTCTACGTAGATTTTGTACAAAAGAAAGGCATTACAACGGTTGCATAAAGCGGTCGTTTCACCGAAGAAAATGGGTCAGTAAGCGCTCCGGTCTAACAAGAACCAACTATCATTGCATAAGTAATTGCAATCCTTTAATAAAACGTTTTACCATGTGCAGTTACGAACACTATAAGAGTAGAGGAAGACCAAAGAAACGATGGGTGGATTGTGTGAAGGATGATATGGCACGAAAGGAGGTGTCTGATGAGATGACGAGTAATAGAGAAGTATGGAAGAAGAAGACAAGCTGCGCCGACACCAAATAAATTGGAATAAGGGCAGAAGAATGTTGAGTTACGAACACTATAATATGTAGTAGTTACACACTTAGCAACATTTGAAACCGTTTTTCTCGGGGTACAACGACTGCTACTTTGAGATAAGATCTATTTTATAATATTATTGCGGATTAATAACAGTACATGTAGTAGTAAACATGTTTTTCGACCGGGATCTGAAAACCTTCTTTATGTAAGCACCCCATAGAAACACTGCACACACAATAGCGTGTGCAGGTTTCCTCAAGAGGCGGCTCAAGCTTGCCTGACGGGTGTATCTGTACAGGTAATCCTGTCACGTACACCCTGGCGTGTATAGCTTCCTTTAGCAACGTTTATTAGCCGGAAGGATTTGAGTTTCGGCAACATGGGGAGGCGAGATAAACACCGTATTATCTAGTTACGTTTTCAAGGTATCATAATAATATTTTATACGGTCGCTTTTATTTTTTATTATTTTGATAAGATGTGTTTGAAGATTACCTGTAAGGTCATTGTTTCAGTTCACATCAATACTGTTGCATCAAATTAAGTTTTCTTATTTACGTTTGTGTTTTAATATTTTATATGGTCTGTTTTATTTGAACAGGAGTATATTTTTAATTAATAAGATTATCTTTTAAATGTAGCTATTAGTATTTCTTTTGAGATTAAATGAGCTAAACAATGTTTTTTATAATTCAGTATCATATTTTTTCTTGTAATTATGCACATTTGTCGATTAATACATTAAATATAATATTCTTCTATTAGTAATTGTTAGTTATCGTTTCGATTACGTCGATTTTACGCTTAATGTATAATGCGGTTAAATATAAAATAGCTTTGGACCGAATGGGTTAATAGCGGATTAACTTAAATTGTCAATCGTATTTGATTTAACATGAAATAGGCAAAACCAAAGGATATAGTTTCAGGGTCTTAATAAGGCATAAGGAACATAGAATAATAAAATTTCCTCGATAAAAACATAGCACAGAGATACTTAACAATTACTACTTCTGCCGAGAAACAAACCCTTTTTTTTCTTCTGTGTACCCTTCCTTGGCTGTTCCCTTGATGGTACAGTGAAAGATTAACAAACATATTTTTATTTTGCAAATCGGGGCTTTGCAGTGGTGCGTAGGTTAATATATTCATGTACCTATGTGCGTGGTTTTTATAGAGCCCTTATAGATTGACGAATGACGATAAAAACAAAAACAAAATAAAGCATCCTTAATTGAATATGTACTCACTCTTGAACAGACCCATCTTGAAACACTTTCTCATAATGTCGGGAAATGTGTTAACTTTATTTACGTCGCCCATATATGGTGAGCACTTCCTTCCACCAGTCTTTAGAACAAATGTCTTTATTATATCATTAATTAATCTATTAAATTAGAACTAAAATCAAAAGTCTATGTTAATAATTAAAGTTACGAAAACTCGTGAAAATGGTTTGTTTAACGTTCATGTAGCCGGCTCGCTACGACCTGATACATTATCAGACTGAAGCGTAGTCGCGGGCGCAGCCGCCGGGCGACCGGCGCTCGCGCCGATCTCATTGCCGCGCTCCGTATAAATCACACACGCGGATTATCTGATTAAGCTTCGAATAATACACACATCAAAAGTATCTAGGGATCAACATATATTTTTGCAATAACTTTTCTCCTGATTGATATTAATTAAAATTTTCTTTAAGGATTCATCAAATAAAGTGTTTTCGTTTGTCACAGTAACGATAAACCAAGTCACCTTTGCATTAATAAAGAAATTTGCCATTTTCCTAATAAAGGGATTTTTGACATTTGAACCACTAACATTAAAGTTCGAAAAAAAGACTGAAATAACAGTTTTCTTTAAAATTTTATTGGGTAACTTAAACAATTAATAATCCGTGTTTCTACCGCGAACACTAACAACACAAGAACATCGGTTTGGCATACTCAAAATGAGTTCATCCAAATCACGCTGTGGAATGGCCGCCCATGTTCGTTGCAACAACAAAAAAAGGTCTTCTTGCGACTGGATACCCTCCATATTCGGCAGAGCTCTTCTCTGTAGCATATCCCATGCATGCTCAATCGGGTTCAAGTCTGGCGACTGAGCAGGCCAGGGCAGGACATTGATGTTAGCTGCGGCGAGAGTATGTCTTACAACTCTTGCGGTGTGCGGTCGTGCATTATCATGCATTAACTGAAATAAGGGACCGATTTGCACTTGTAGAGGAACGATGACGTCTGATACAATCGTCTCAGCATAAATTTGAGCGTTGAGGTTGCCTCTGATCCAAATCAACTCAGTTCTTCCGCCGATCCAAATACCCGCCCATACCATGATGGTTCCACCACTATAAGGATGGACTTCCTGGCAGGATTTTAATCGCTGTTGGCGTCCAGGGGTTCTCCAGTGTCGTATACGTCTTGTATCCGGTCTCATACCAAAACGAGACTCATCAGAAAAGCACACGAAACGCCATTGTTCTTCTGCCCAATTTCTGTGTTCAAGAGCCCATTGATATCGAATCCTACGATTGTGCATTGCTATAGGTGGTACCCGTAGCGGTCTTCGGGAATGAAGGTTCACTTCATGCAAGCGGTTTCTGACTGTTTGGTCGCTAATTAAGTTCCCTGAAGAGTGATGAAGCCTCACGGCTAACATCATGGCGGTTATTGTTGGAGCTCTTCGAGTTAAGATTTGAATGTATCGGTCTTGTCTCCGTGTGGTGCAGCGATACCGTCCTCCATGGCGCTCAGCCACGGTACCAGTGCTTCGGTAACGTGTCCAAAGTCGACTGATAACACTCTGACTTGTATTCAGAGCTAAAGCTACAGTACGTTGCCGGGAACCAGCTTCTATCATTCCCACGGCTCTGAGCATTTCTTCCCTGCTTAAATGACGTCGCCGCTCCATAATAACGTTGGTTTTAATCAGTAGTAGGGAAACAGTAGCACTAATAATGTCTTCAATGCGTTGTATGTTTTTATAGGGAAAATATTGACAGCTTATTTTCATCTTTTACTCGAATTTGATTGAGAATTCCTGATTCAAATTATGAAATGCACCAAAAAGGATCCATATAAATTTATAAAATCATAAATTTATTACAAAGCCACATCTCAATCTCAAGAAATCCGCATAAAAATGCTTGATCCCTAGACATTTTTGATGTGTGTAGTATCATAAGACCTCACTGTTTGTGTGTAAACAAACAGAAAAATAGACGATTATTATTATGCGTTTATTACATAGCGTTTTAATTGCTGCCTGAAACGAGATAGACTGTAATGGATCATTTAAGCGCAGTGTGTACATATGTGCGCTTAATTAATTTTATTGCAGCGAACACCAATCTAGATTCTAGTACCGATTCAATTACGCAGTTGCTTATTAGAGGATTTAGAACCGCTTCTTAAGAAAAAATTTAAAGTTAATTTTTACATTTATGTACTTTTTATGTATTTACGTAATGTTTACACCGCGTTCTCTTGCTATGGTCTCTCGTGTTCACGAGAGTTATCTGTAACATAGTTGCGAAGAAAGCTGAACTTTATAAGTAGTAATCGAAAAATCATTGAGCAATGTTGGTTATCTACTCGTACTCTTTCTTCTCTGTATACAGGATGGAACGGACATCGATGCACTGACGATTACCTCGTATTCAGTACTTCATTCTGAACCACGTGTCCCTGTATGATGAGATCCGAGCTCATCACCATAGGGAAGTGCAGAAGGATTTTTATATTGAGTTGAGGACGTCGAGGCCTGTTCTTGAGATATTCAAGCAACAGGAATTGTCAAAAAGTATCAAAGCACCAAACAAATTAAGACCTGGCGAATACTTTACATTCTGTGCACGTTGAAAGTGTAGGCAGGTTGAGGATAAATATTGGCTTGCCGATAATAATATTTTGGTTGAGTAAAACCATGTAGCTCCATGAAGAAGTTAGTATTTGAAAACTATTTTCAGTCATTGATCTACCAGGGCCCAAACGAAGATGCGAGATGAGTTGGCAACGATAACTTCCTAAATGGCAGATACCAGTTGTAACGAGTGGTTAGAAAACATTCTAAACAAACTACTTACTGTCAAAATTCCACGAAAATATTTGCATTCATGTTAGGGGCGATGGCTTTTTGTCGAAAAAACAATAAAGACGTTTTTAAATTAAGGAACTTCATTATGTAAAAGCCATTTTGAATTCTAGGTACTCATGTTTTGTATAACTACTGTTGTTATGTATAAAATATACAAGAAAACTGCGCATGTCTATCAACCTTCACGATTTACGGGCAAAATAAAACATTTTAACGTTTTAATTTTTAAGCAAATAACATGTGACAAGATATAAATTTATAGATTTGCGAGCATAATGATGAACGAGTGTCTCTAGTTATTCAAGAAAGCTGATAACAGTTATGTCAAAGTAGGAAAAACGTCTGTGTCCTAGACAACGCATTACGGTTTACAACTTATTAACGAGTGAAGAAAATTAAGTTATAACAACTGAGGTGACTCAGTATAAGATAAAAAGTCATAATTACGTAATGCACTCAGATAATGGTTAATTAGCATTATTAAATGAAGGGACATTAAGAATTAGGGTTTTATAACTATATAAGTCGCAGCTTATCCCAATTTCTATTACATGATAAGTGAGGATTCACGAGGTACATACAATAAATATTTTCAAATTCACCCCACACACCCAGAACGTTAAAAGTAAGTACTTATTTATTTTGCTTTTTGTACGTGGAATGTTTTTTACAAGCGGATTTTATAACTTTCCTTGTTTGTGGTTTAATTTGCACGATACTTGTTTCCTACGGTTCAATTTTAATCGTATTTATATCCGCTTGTGCAACCTTCAAAGATTTGTATCATATTTAACCCAATCCTTTTTTTCTTTCTTTTCTCTGTTGAGAAAACCCAATACATGAATTTCTCGAAGAAAAAGTGTAATTTGTGTTCTATGTACTTTCCAGAAAGCCATAAGAATCCATAGCTATTTTAAAATACATACAGGGTGTCTGGCAACGAATAAATAACGTTGTCATGGCCCATAGCAGAACCTTTGGCCTTTTAGAAAATAATACGAAAAAAAAAATCTTATAAAAAAAAATCATCCGCAGACGTAGGTAGGGCCTGCATAAGAATGGGGGGCAATATTAATTTTTTTTGCTCCTGTAATTTTTTTCTCCTTGTCTACATTAATAGCAATAATTCACTATTTATGGCAGATACAATTATGAATTGTACTATTATCAAATCTACTTGAAACCGACTTTATTGGTCACTCATGTATGCATACTTTTTTTTTTAAGATGTTTAGTTTATACTTTGTTTAAAAAATAATTCATACTAATTTTCCAAAATAAATGAACTTGCTTACAGGTACTGGATAGAGTTTTTTTCGTATTTTTTTCTAAATGTCCATAAGTTCTACTATAATCCATTAATTACCGGACACCCTGTATATCAAATAACTTTATACGGGTACGTTTTTAAAAATAAATAAATAAAGATAATATTTATTTTCAGATGCTCCGAGGAATCTTTTTTGCTTTGACGATTTTGCTGTCTGTTCAAATCGTTTGCTCAGATCCTGCGTCATCGAAGAACCCAAAAACTCTAAGAGATGCTGATGAAGACTTGAAGCTCGACTCAGATGCACTGGCACACTCAAGTCTACAGAAAAGAGAACTGGGCACAGTGTTGCTGATGATAAAAGACCAGTTAAGAGAAATCATTCAAGAATTAATAACCGAGGGTTGCAGTCTAGTGAAAAGTCTTTTGTACCAATGCAAAATGGCTCTACTCAAAAAGTTTGAAAGCTACACGATGGCTAATTTACTTCGGGTTTTCATCAATGGTGTTACTGATTTGACATCGATGTTCTCTGATCCTGAACTGTCCTATGATGAAGTGGAAGTAATGGAACCTATGCGAGTGGAACCAGTGCAAGTGGAGACTTATAATTATAGGAATCCATATTATCAATCGGAGTTGGCTACTCTATTTAGGGATAAGAGACAATAGATTAGAGAGAATATAAGTCCTAAACATAGCTGTAAGTTTTTGTGTATAAGTCTGTCTATATTACACACATCAACACGGTTAGGGATATTTTTAAAAAAGCGAATTACTATCAATGTGTTAATTATTTATGTGACATGTATATATTTAAAAGATACGTTATTTAATATTCTACCATTTTTTAATAATGGTTACGGTATAGATTAAAATTTCAGGATTTTATGGAAAAAAAATGAAGCATAGACGGAAACCGTATATGAATGAACTTTTAATTTGTGAGTAAAAACTGAAAAAAATAGAAAAATCATTTAATTTGTGTTTATAAACTTGAAGTTAGTAGTCTGAGAAAGCGCCCATGATGTTCATAACACATCGGCAACGATTCGGCATGCTTAGAACAAGGTTGTCAATGTCTTGCTGCGGAATATTGTCCCATGTCCTTCTGAGGTGCGCAAAAAGTTGATCTTCTGTACCCAGATTTTCAGGAACTTCCTTCAGAGCTCTTCTTTGCAGCATATCCCACGCATGCTCAATGGGATTTAGATCTGGCGATTGAGCAGGCCAGTCTAAGGCCCTAACATTATGTGTATGTAACCAAGCTGCTACCGTTCTCGCCGTGTGTGCCCGGGCATTGTCGTGCATGAGCAGGAAATCTTGCCCCATTTGTGTTCTGTGGGGCAAGATTACGGGCCCCAGCACCTGTTGGACGTATCGTTCTGCCGTCATATTGCCCCGCACGCAAACGAGATCCGTCCGTCCTCCAAGACGAATTCCTGCCCAAACCATAATTGTTCCTCCTTGATATGGGTGAACTTCCTGAGGGTTCTGGAGACGGCTCCATCGTCCAGGAACTCGCCAAACACGCGTCCTTCGTGAATCTGGATGGAAGCCGAACCTGGATTCATCCGTGAACAGCACATTGGACCATTGGTCACGGCCCCAGTCCACGTGGTTCCGAACCCATTCTAATCGTCGTCCACGATTGCCTCTCCGTAAAGGTGGGACCCGGAGTGGTCTACGAGAGCGTAGATTGCTTTCATGCAGTCGCCTTCTTACAGTTTGGTCACTCACAAGCACTTGGTGTTCCACTCGCAGCCTTTGGACCAATTGAGTCGCCGTTGCATTTGGTTGTGCTCGCGCAGTAATTTGCAAAAATCGGTCTTGTCTGGGGGTACTGATGCGACTTGGCCCCCGGTGCCTCTCCGCTACTTCACCTGTGGCACGATAGCGTGTCCACAATCTTGAAATTACATTTTGATGGCCTCAGCAACATTATGCTGAACAGATCCAGCTTCCAGCATTCCCACAGCTCGTAACATCTCCGCCCTCGTCAAATGTCGGCGTTGCATGGCTACAATACCTCAATTTTATCTTTATCTTTCGTTTAAAAATGAAAAAAAACTGTAACTAAACGTAATTCGTATTGTTTTCTAAATTTCGCACAAATGAAAATTCCCTCTCCTATACATCAAGACATTTTTATGCCACCGAAACAAAAGAATAATCAAAAATTTGAATTTGGAATTAGTCTGAGATAAATTACAAACAAATCGGTGTATAAAAGATTCCAATGCGGCCAGTACTTTTCGAGTTATTTAATTGAGTATGAAATATCCCTAGACCGTGTTGATTTGTGTATTTATTACGCGGAATAAATTGTTTAATGATATTTAAATCAAGCATTTTTTATTAAAAACACCTTGTTGCTCAAAATTACTGATTCGCTTATGCCAAATATGGAAAAATGCTGCAAAAACATTTAAACCAAACACTGTTTTAAGCTATCACGGTTCTTAACTAAACTTAAAAGGTCACTTACGGGATATGTTTCGTGATTATAGTTTATTTTGAGCTCCCGATATTTTTACGCTGTTGCAAGCGCCATAATCGTGGGGTGACTGAAATATCGGGAGCTCAAAATAAACTATAATCACGGAAGATATCCCTTAAGTGACATTTTAAATTTAACCTGTAGTTACCCGCAATTACAGACTTAATTAAAATAACAATGTTCTGTTTACTTTCGAGAACGGCTGGGGACATACTGGCTAAACCAAGTTTACATTATTAAAAAAAACAACTCAAAATTCGTTTTTACACGAGATCAACTAAAAGAAAGAAGGTTACCAAGAAACCTTTTGTTTTTCTAAATCAGTATAGTAGATTATGATGATATAAATCTGACCGTGACGGTAGGAATTGTTGACAGCATACGTGACCAGATACGGTAAAAACATACACTTTTGGTGTTATTTGTAACCACAAAAGTCGCGGTGATCAATCGTTCGTAGCAAGAAATTCCCAAAGAGGCTAATTCGTAGGTGTACTTACAAAGTTATCGTGTATGTTACAATCTTATTAACATGTATATCATATATTAGCCATTTAAATTAGAGAACCAATTGGTATACGGTGTGCCTTGTGATACATTTTGTCGGCACTACGAAATAGTTTTACAAAAAAACATAGACTCTTTAGTCTGTGTTTTTTTATAATTCTTTAATTAGATATTCAAAGTAGGCTAGACAAGGCTAGATGCCTACAGCATGTTAATTATTTCTAAACAGTTTAAATTCACTTAATATCTTTTTTAAACAGTTTTTTTTTGCATTTACGTACGAACGTACGTATTTAAGCCGTGATAGCCTAGTGGTGTGACCGTCGGCCTGCCAAGTCATAGGTCTCGAGTTCGAACCCAAGACACCCACCACTGATTTTTCGGATTCATGTGCGTATTGTATAATTATCACTTGCTTCGGTGAAGAAAAACTTCGTGAAGAAACTAGCATGCCTGAGAGATATTTCTTGACGTCATGTAAAGCCAAGTCAGAGGCCCATGGGCGGCATAAAAACCCTGACACCAGGTTAGGGACAATCTACACGATAAAGAAGAAGATTTACGTACGGGTTTGTTGTCACGTAAAGCTTAAATTTTCAACTGGCTTATAAGAGATTGTTAAACATCACAGTCACTTTCGATAAAACCATTAAACGTCAGATAAAGTGACAATCTGTTCTCCTCTCACTTAAAGGCTCTTAGCTGTTATTATGAGACAGTTTTCGGAACCCTTCATTATTTAATTGAACCATGTCCAGACAATTAAATTTTATATCCTACAAATAACTAAATATGTTATTACTAACTTCCAGTTTTTTTCTATCCAGGGCTAATGTGGACCACTGGTCGTTGGTTTTATCCAGCTCGTCCTGCCATCTTCTAGGAGGTCTGCCGCGACGCCTTCTGGCTGTGTCAGGGCTCCAGAAAGTAGCTATTATGACCCACACCTCATTGGGCATGCGGCTTTTTGAGCAGTGTCAGTTTTTTTTTTTTTTTGGAGCTCAGTGTGGTGTTTCGTACACGGTCGGTTTGTTTGAGACCTAGAATTCTGCGCTCCATTGCGTTTTGATTATTTGTCAAAGATCAAAGTCAAAGATTGCGTTTTGATTATTTGCCAAGTAGGGGGATGACGCAGGCTAACAGTATCTGTATCAGTTAATACTGACTGCCTAGTTGGTGTGGTGGTCGCAAGTGGGACCGCTGAACATGATTCCCAGGTCGGGCAAAGTGTTCGTAGGTTTTTCCTTCAGGAATTTATCAGTAGTACCCATTACAGGGTACTTTAACATAACGGCGAAGTTTGGGTAAACAGTTAGGTACATCTCTACCTAACCCTTAGTGGAAAACAGGCGTTATGATGATATTATTTAAATGCTACATTTAAGATGATTTTCTAAAAAGTAGATTTTCTATAAACTATTTCTGCAAAATGATATTATTCAAATAGAAATAATTTTCATAATGGTGTTCCATCGAAATTGGTCGCAATAACAAAATTAGGACCCTCCGACAGTTATAAACCGCTCTCAAATAACTATACTACGGTATATAGTGTTATAAATTATAAAATAGACAAGTGAAATTATATTTATAGGTGTGCAAGTGTATTTTAATAATAATTGCTACAGATTTCAGTTCTGCGTGTATGAATTGAAACATTTAGAAACTCTCACTCGATAACATGTTTTTCTTGGTAATGAGTTTTTATACTAACTAAACAATATGAGTATAAAGAATATTTAAATTGTTATTCTATGATATGAATATCGAAACATTATATTTTATTTGAAACAAAAATCTATCATTTAAATTTTTTCGAAGTAAATATTCTGCGTATTGATTATTCTGTGAAATGATAATATGAGAAAATTTTAATATGAAACGAAATTCAGTAAAACTTTTGTTTATAAAACAGTGTACAACCAAGTATGACGTTATCAAAAGCTAGGTCAGTCAAGTTTCTCTCAGTACGCATTTAGATATAATAAGTAAATTGAACATTAAAATGAAATCAAATTGCATAACTATGCCTTGACCAATATAGATTACTTACTAAAGAAGTGTTGCAAAACTGAAGATTATCCATTACTCCATTGGTTCAGATTATCGGCTTCGATTATTTACCGTAGCACTACATTATACATACCTATTGGTGTCGGTATTGCACATAAAATTATAAAAATCTTGATTACGATCGCTTTAGATTATGATAATTACAATTACTCGGTTAAAAACGTTATGAAATAAATTTGCGTTCAATTATACTAGTATTAGCTGTGCTTTTGGCTTCGCTCATATGGACATTTATGATGTAGGTACTGAATACTGGCTAGAAAACATATCTATAAATAACAAAAACCGATTATTTGGCTCAACTCTAGAGCCAAATAATCGGTTTTTGTAGTGCAAAAAACAGTAAGATTGGGTTTGTTTGCTATGCGGCCTACGGGCTACGAACGGGGTGTTTTCGTAGCATGTTGTCCTTGCACCCCGTAGCACGTAGCTGCTACGAATTTCTAGAAAGTCGCGTAATGCGATTTCTATTAAACTTTTATTGAAATAATTTTATCTTGATTAGTCACTAAAACGTTAGTGCAGTTTTTTTGATGTTTTGGATCATTTTAAGGAAAGATTTTATAAAACCCTTTGAAGAATATTTTTTGTTTATTTCGTCGAAGTCAAAATATTGCTACAAAAAGAAAACGCTCACGCTCAACAAAAAAAAAAGACATTACATGTAAGTAATATATTATGATAATTTCAATGGCAAATGCACAGTCACCCATCCAACATTTGACCGCAGCTACATTGATCGATCAGTTTGCTCGTTACCAGTTTACCCATGAGCCATTTAATATGTCACGAGATTAACTAGGAAACAAACTAATTATGTGTGTTTACCTCACCGCTGGTTCACCTTTCTAAGAACGATATATTATTTATTATTATTATTTTAAAATCATTGAACAGATGCCTGCACTTCCGTAATACCTCCGTAAGTGTCTCAAGAGCAATCCTATGCAACGCAAAGCATGATCAGCCTATAATGTTCAACCCAGTGCCTGTATTCCACGGTCCCACCGCTGAGACACAGGCCTCTTCTTTGTTTGAACGAGTGGGGTGTAATCTACCACATGGACTCAGTGCGTGTTGGTTGCCATGATGTCTAACAATTTTCGGTTGTAGGACATTTTTGTTTTCATACTTCTAGGCAGCTTTTTAAAAGTAATTGTCTTTTACTGAATTATTCGAATGGCGGTAAGTGACGTGGGAGACGGTAACGATGATATTTGTCGATAAATTTTAAGTTTGTAGATCGTGTTCGGACAATGGTGAAAATAAGTGGGTTATTATGTTAAGGGTTAGTTACCAGACAAAACTGTTTTTGTGAGTTTTGTAATGTATTGTTTTAATGTTGGGAAATTTAATTGAGTGTGCAATGTTTTAAGGTTTGTCCGAAAGGGTGTATTGAATGAGGTTTTTATTGCTTTGTTCTGAACTACTTGTAGTTTGGAGTAATTACTTTCGCATGTGCTACTCCAGACCGGTGCAGGGACCGGCAGTTTAGAGCTTTTATTCCTATAACGCGGAAGTACTCGGTATTTTTGGTCCAGTTCATTTTATTGTCTAGCAATAGTCCAGATACTTGGTCGATGCACGCCATGGCAAAGTATAATCATCCACTCTAATGCGTTTTTAGGGACAGATCTCTTTCGTGTGAACATTATGACTTCGGTTTTTGTGGCATTTAATTTTAATTTCTTTTGGGTAAAATATGAAACTAGAAGCTGTAATGATAACTGAAGCCGTTCAACTATTAAATCGGTATCTTTACTTGAAGTAAATGGTGCTGTGTCATCAGCAAAACACGCAAGAAGAGTATGGGGCTGCTTGGGCATGTCGTTTATAAACAGTATGAATAAATGGGGCCCGAGCAAGGAGCCCTGAGGCACCCCCGCAGGAATAGATCTTGGATTGGACACACTATCGCCAATATGAACACAGAACGACCTATCCGTCAAATACGCCTGGATGATTTTTACAAGTACAATCGGTACATTACATTTAGAAAGCTTGTGTAAAAGGCCTGCATGCCAGACGGCATCAAAAGCCTTTTCTAGGTCAAGCAACATCATGCCTGTAGATTCACTCATGTTTAAGTGGTGCGTAACATGCTCTGCGACCCTGGCCAGTTGCTGGGCTGTAGAATGAGCCTTTCTGAATCCGGACTGCTCGGGCAATAATAGGTGGTTTGTAGCGTTTGCTAAGCGCGCTGAGATTACTCCTTCGAGTAATTTTCCCAAGGACGGACCTAAAGGCCGATAGCTAGTTGGTGAACTTTCCTCTTTACCTGGTATCTTGAACGTTATAATTTTGGCTCTTTTCCAAGCGGACGGAAAGTACCGAATTTCTAAGCAACCATTAAATATTTTAGTTATGAATACAATGCATTTACGAGATAGATTTTTAAGTAAGCAGTTGGGTATGCCATCGACGCCCGGAGACTAACGACTTTTGAGATTTCTTATTAATTTTTTGACACTTCACTAGTACGTACGAGTTTAGGTGGATTATAGTCTTCAGTAGTAATAAGTTTGTTTATTGATTCATCGACGGTAGTCTCTGTAAAGTTATCACTAGTCGAGTTCATAGTCAAACTCATGTACTCCGTAAGTAATAAGATACTTCTGATTCATAACAACTAATAAATTATATTACATATTGTTTGAATTAGCAAATGTTTTATATAGGCGCCATAGTCTGCACAAAACACCTAATAATAATGTTAATGTTTATTGCTTTGAGAATAAGATCTGAATGTCATTTATCTGTTGTGTTTATGTTAAAATAAAGAAATTTCAAAATCAAATCAAATCTTACTGAATGTTCTTACACCAGCTTCTAAAAGCAAGTCACGCCACCAAGTAGACTGGATAGGTTTTATCACTTCTGACGACCACTTGCAATTTGTGTTACATCAGTCCGTCTGTCTGATGCTGACTCTCCCGAGATGTGTCACCGTAAGACGGATAGTTGTGTAGCAGTATAATTTATACAAGTACTAAAATTAACTAAACAAATACATAATCATCATTTAAAATTTTAAATAATTCGACAAGAAGTTGTAAGGATTACTTCCATACGTCTTACAAAGGCCAGTTTTTTTTTTAATTTACCATTTACACTGTTCCGTAATTTACTACATACTTTTAGAAAAGTATTTAATTTTTGCTTATTTTAAATATTTCAAAAATTAAATAACTGAGGGCCCATGATATAATGATAATTATATTATGAAATAGTAATCGACATTTTAAAACACTACATGTATTTATAAAACACATGCTAATTTTTCTAGGTGCTTGTCGTCATTAATTATTTCCATAGTAATTAGTTAGCTAATTCCTCATACAAGTTATGAGACACAAGCGCTCTGTTGCGACTAACACCTGTCAAAAAACCAAGAGCAAAACGTTGAAACAATTTTGCTATTTATATTTAGCAGGCGCTAAACGTGTCGCGGTCCTTAGGAAATCTGTTAAATATTTCAATATAGTTATATTTTGTGAATGTCTTGTCAAAAAACGAAAACTCAAAGATAAGTAGCAAACACGTAATTTAAACTATGTATGATAAACACTTTCAGTTTTACATTATTCAGCAAGACAGCAAGTCATTGCTAAGAGCTGTAGTCAAGTAACTCGACATACGAGTACATTAATTAAGACTAAATAGTCCTGCTTATGTGATGAAGACGTGATATAATTCACTGGGAATCATTAATAATTTAATTTAATTTAATTAATAATTCTTTAGTGTTGGGCTAGGGTTACCTGCGAAAATCTTTGGGATGAGGATTTGGCTTGGTATTGGTAGTAAAAATTGAAAAAAAAAAACATTAAAAAACTCAGATAGGTTCACTGACTACTATGGTGGTTTCAGCTGGTTTTTACTAAATATTCCTTTTTAACCCTTCTCTTTAACAAGGGCAGAAGGTTCCGGATCTTTCAATGAGAAACGGTGATTTAATATGACAAAAAGTCGCCTACTAAATTTTAAACTGCAATCTGTTACAAAGAGGCTAGTGTAAATCATTCTTTTGATTCCGTGCATAAATTCCAGTTTCTGCATGCAGGATTTTAATACTAACTAAAAGAAATTTATCGTTGTCCAAACTCAAAACAAAACATAAGATTTAAAAAATATTGAATCTTAAGCGCCTGACATAATTGTGACTTACGAAGTTACAACCGATGCGCGACGACAGTCAACGGAAACGCTCAGGCGCATGGACGCCTTTCAAAAATAAATAGCAATCAGTTGGTTTCAAGCAGTAAAATCAAAGAATTCAACAATGTTCATTCTAATGGAAGTCGGTTAATATTGCGAAGTCATTTTACACTATACGTTTTTGGCTTTCATTGAAACTATGAAAATGATAACGATGCTTTACAATTTTCTCTCGCTATCCAGCTCGTGAAGTGCCAGAAAGTTACTGAAGCACAATTTCAGCATTTACCTATATTGTTTTGTTTTAACAATTTTTTTTTTGTTAAATGCAGAATATATACAATTCTTGAGTCTGCACTTTAGGCGCAAAACGCAGAATACCTAAATACAGCTGCCCAATAAATTTGAGGCAATGATTTATTTTTTCACGATTTCGACGTTGGAGAAATTTATTCAGTTTGATCGTCTGTAGCACACTCTTTAATATGACTGTACCCTTTCTATTACATGATGTAGGTATATCCACAAGCTTAACAATAATAATTAACGTGCTCAAACCTTTTCTTTTCCGTAAGTAAAGAGATAAAAAAAGCTTTATTCAATTTAGATCTTTTAGGAAGGACATTGCCATTTCAGCCCCATCATAACACAGACAGAATAACAAGAACTCTTTACAATAAAACTGCTACTAGACTGTTATTTAAAATAATTGTATTTAAGCACACTTGTACATTTTAACAGCTTAAACGCTACATGGATTCACAATGAGACTTTGAAAAGCACCCGGATCCAGCCCGTTGGTGTTTACTTCGGTTATCAAAACGTCTCATTCTTTGTTATTATTGTTAAGAACACATTCCACTAACAAGTGATACTCACATTTTTCATTGGAAAGCCAATCCTGTTGACTGGCATGTGTATTGTTAACCTATGTGCTATAACTACTTGTTTTCGACCGATTTTCACATAGGAAAACTTGGTACATAATTCGATGAGGTTCGCGTTTGTACTGTGTTGGACGAAATACCTTTTACTTGAGACTCGTTTATAAAAATATTTTACCACATGTTATAGCAATATAATTTACATTTACATAGTAATTCTCATAAACCTTCTTGAGCCGATTTTTATTTGGAAATTCTTCAATCTCTTGATCTTGAAATCCGCTATTAGTATTTTTCGTGCATTTCTTTGAAGTTCCAAATATAGAGATGAATGCAAATAGCGAAGCGACACAAATCGTCTTAAAATTGACACCGAAACACAATGACTTAGGAAGAGTCTGACAGTCAAGACCAAGGTCAAGACATATAACTATCATAGATATATTTTCATGACAACGGAGGTCGACAGATCCACAACACTCATGCTTTCCGAGACACATAGCTTATCATGACAGTGTCGCTTAACCTCGAGTAATGATCTATGTGGTCGCTGTTTAACCTGGTGTTTTGGGTCTACCTGAGGTTTACCTAAAAGAACCCCTCCGGCCGTTTTTGCAACTGCGATCCCTCTACACCCAGATTTCGCCACTTATGTTTTTAAGTCCGAGTAAAAGGGGCGAGCCTATTGCCATCAACCGGGCCTAATTTCAGACTACGTGGCTGCTACTGAGAAATTCCTAATGGAAAAACCCAATAACACTGCCCGACCTGGGAAACGTACCCAGATCTTATACTCAGCAGTCGCACTTGCGACCAGCAGACTAACGGACCAGTTACAGGAGACAGTGATTAAATTTATAAAAAAGGTTTTTTTTTTAATGTTACAGCGCCATGAGCACTGAGATATGCTGAGATAGGGGGGCCTTTTGGCCTTGTATAGGACCAATTTCGTTTCTTTTTATTTTTGTGTTTTTCATACGGCTCCAACTGTTTACAATAAGTTGCCAAAAAGTTGGAAGGAGCTTAATAATGTACACTTGAAAAGTAAACTTAAGACTTATTTAGTTAATAAAGCGACAGTGTTTAGTTTCATTAACGAGTTCCTAGAGGAAAGATTTGTATTGACATAGTAGCTTATTTGTTTTATTTTTTTTTGTGTTTTTTAATTTACAATCGAATAATTCAATTTTTTTATTTTATTGTTGACATGATTATTGTTTTTCAGTCTTAATAACTTATTTTTGTTTTTAATGTTCAGTTTGATTTTTGTTATTTTAAATTTATTGAAATATTTTTATTCTTAAATTATTTAATTTATTGTTATTTTATAAGAATGTTTTATATTATAATATTTCTGGACATTTGCACGTCACATCATGTGGCATACGTGCTGTACCTAATAAATAAAATAATACAAATAATGTTGTTCTTGTTACCATCTTGAGCTCTACACATGTTTAGCAAATAAAATATTATCTTATCTATGTTTTTTTTTCTGTTTAATTTTTATTAGTGTACTGATAATTTCACAATTTTTTTATTTATGTGTATTGTCTTGTGCGGGCTATTATGTGCTTTTTCTTTCTTTCTTTCAAAGTCTGATACATGTTTCAATTTATTTATTTCTTGATTTTCCTGTAAGTTTCGAAGACTTCTCATGGCGTACTAATTCTAACGGTTTTAGGTATGCCTTGAGAAATCATTGCGTTTTCCGGGCACAAATCCGGACGACATAGCTGCATAGTTACTGAAAAATCCTAAGAATCGAAAGGAAAACCGTTTCTTGTTTGGATTCCTAAGACAGCCGGGCGAGGGTCCTCGATATGATATAATTATGGTCTATTTATCTATAACACCGTGGAAAGGACATCGTGACAAACTTTTACCATAGAATAGAGACAGAATGAATGTGCAAGATTTTAGACCCAGTCTGTTCAGCAAAAACCTGCAAGAACATGAAGTGTTGAACTTTTTCAAAGTTCGTTTCATCTTATATTTTATTGATATAATATATCACCTCATCGAAACTGACAGTGAAACAAATACTACTGACGACGAAACATGTACACAATAATAATGTTTAAATAAGACGTGTTAAAAACGAATGGAATCGCAACCACCAGAAACGAACATGATTCTCCAATGCTAGAAGAGACCAATCAAACGAAGGTCAAAACACCAATGCTCATTCCTATGGATTGTACCTGTCTTTACCCTTATTCCTATATTGGCTCTAGGCTGCATAGTCGGCTGATTGTGCCCGACTGGCTGCGGTTGGTTGGGCTTCTTCTCCCATCCCAGAGCATGTCTTTCCTTACAAAAAAGTGCCTCCTGGTGTATCCGGCTGGTCCAGGTCAGGCTTGCTACTGGCTGGGTATGGTGCTCATCATCATCAATCATCATCATCATAATATAAGTATAGAATCATCATATAAGTACAACATAGGGTGTGTGTCACACCGCACACGGCTCACAACTGCAGCTCTGTTCACCACACTGGGGATCGCTAACTTCACTTCATCGATTAATATTAGTATGCACATTGTGATACCAATACACATGTCATGGTAGTCCTTGACCGAAACGAGCTCAAACGCGTTACGTTTCAAAGAACCTAGGTACGCTAGACACTGATTGCAGAACCTATTAAGTCAAGGTGGTTTTTTTTTTTTAAATTAGCCTCATCTATCCCGCTCGTGGGCAAAGGCCTCCCCCCATTTATTTTTTTATTTAATACATTGTGGAAATTATTTTTCAGATACTTTTTTTGGTACTTCAACATAACACTTAAGGCAGGCAAATATCCTTCTTACATTATTACTACTTAATTGATGAGGCGGAATTGCATTAGGTACAGTCGCGCGTGGTCTTTTTCGCCTGATCAGTTATTTTTTTTTTTCGCATAATTCATGTGGCGGTGCCGAGCCACGCTCCCTTAAAGTTTAAGCATAATAGAGGGCTGCACTAAAAGTATCGGGAATAGAATATTTCCACTGTTCCAGTCATATTATAGTATATTTCATAACAAGTGCGGTAAGGCTGTCATTGCAAATAGTTCCGACAAATGTCTACCCGAGCCGAGGCGCAGCCGAAGGCGAGGGTTGACAGTCGGTACAAGTTGCAATGACGGTTCCGCAGGTGTACTGAACGACTATTTTTAATACAGTTGCGAAAAAATGAAGCAATTTAATAAAATAATAAAAATACAATGAACTTAACTAATCATTTATTTCTTATAAAAGTTATAGTACACATGTAGGTACATTGAAAATTTTCTGGAAAATGGCGCCAACCGTAGAATAAAGCAGAGTTTTTTTTTTCTTCACCTATTTTGGTAGGCAAAGGGAACTATCCATACAGCTTAGTCTTCAGTAGTTTTTTTTTATTGATATGAAATGAAAATGAAATTTAATGAGATGAAATAAAATGAAACCTAACCTAACTCATTCAATTATATCATTAAATCTGATATCGAAATAAATTAGTAGCTTCTTTTTAGAAATATACGTATTTGTATGAATCACAAAAACTCTTTAGTAAAAACTTCGTGGTTGGTTTTTCTTTTTAATAGACATTATTTTGACAGTTGGGAAAGAGAACGCACGAGTTCTGGAAAGGTAAAAAAAAAGCACTAGTATGTAATAGCCCACATCCCGAACGCTATACGTCCCTGCAATACACCACTTTTTGCAGCTCAGTGATGATCCCCGTCAAGGTCGTCCAAAAACTGCAGTCACCCAAGAAAACGTTGATGCTGTGCGTAAGCTGATTGAGGAAGATCGACATGTGACATACCGCGAGATTCAGGCAACTTTAGACATTGGCATGAGTCAAATACAAATAATCTTGCATGAACAATTACTTAGGTGTAAAAAAGTTGTTTTCCCGATGAATACCGCATTCGCTCTGTGAAGAGCAAAAAGCGGCTCGCGTTACTTGGTGCATCAGAACTCTCGAAAGATTCCACGCAGGATCCTCAAATGCTGTATACAACATCGTATCAGGGACTGGATATACGCGTACGAACCCGAAACAAAAAACCAGTCACGAGTTTGGGTGTTCGAAAATGAGTTAAAGCCAACGAAAATTGTTCGTTCACGGAGTGTTGCAAAAAAAATGGTGGCCACGTTTGTCTCCAAAACCGGCCATGTTACGACTATTCCTCTTGAGGGACAAAGAACTGTTAATGCAGAATGGTATGCTAGCATTTGTTTGCCACAGGTCGTTTCTGAACTCCGTAAAGAGAACTGCAACCGCCGCATCATCCTCCATCACGACAGTGCGAGTTCTCACACCGCGCACAAAACAAAAGAGTTTTTAGAGCAAGAAAACATAGAATTTTTAGCCCATCCGCCGTACAGCCCCGACCTAAGCCCTAATTATTTCTATACTTTCCCTAAAATAAAGAATAAATTGCGTGGACAGAGATTTTCATCACCTGAAGAAGCTGTGGACGCCTACAAAACGGCCATTTTGGAAACCACAACGTCCGAATGGAATAGTTGCTTCAATGATTGGTTCCATCGTATGGAAAAATGTGTCAAATTTCGCGGAGAATACTTCGAAAAGCAATAAATACATTTTTAAATAGTAATGTTGTGTCACTTCCTTGATTCCCGAAATTTTGAGTGTCGCCCTCTAGCTATTAGGAAAGCGTCAATTTTGGCGCGCAAAATAACAATAACTCTCGTTTGGCGTGCGTCGTCAGTGTGCTAGGTATCGGTATCTTTTCATTTATTATTTCTACACAAATTCAACAGAGCTGGGCCAGAGATCGTTTGTATGTTGTAAGTGCAAGCAAAAATTAGCTTAGTGGTGATCAGGTGGGAGTGTCCTCAATAGTACTTTGAGCAAAATCTTAAAAAAAAACAATCATTTAATAACAACGGCGACATACTAGTAAGTTTGGTTTTTTTAAAAGACAAAGGAAATTACTCTGTGATAACTTATTTGGTTTAAAAGTAAAACCACTCAAGCTCTTAATTTGGTTTAAAGTTTCAACGCTCATTAAGTAAAGGAAGTTATCGAATTATTTATACACTAAAGGTGATTGTATAAAAGTAGATAATTGCATAGGCAAGTGATTGCCCGAGTCATTACTTGCACAATATCGTAAAGTGTATCGTGATCAATGTCACTCGCCGACTCAGACCGTTCATAATTTTTGTCAGCCTTCACACTTTTAATTATCACCGCCCTTGTTATAATTAATCCCTAAGATGCATAGCATTGAAGTGTAATTACCGTAATGTTCTATTGTGAAATAGTTTTTTCTAGGGAATGTCGATGTTATGTAAATGCGTTGATGTGCACGAATCTCTCTAGACTGTGGGTAAATCACAATCCGGAGCTGTCACAGTTTACATTCCAGTCACAATGCCACTTGTTTTGTCACGGAGACGCGTTCTTATGTTTTACATTCATTGCGTAGAGACAACGAAGAATACAGTTAGATTTTGTTTAGAAACGAAACTCTCGAGGCACTCGTTCAAAATGTTAATTGTATCATTTTCACAAATTTTACACGAACCGTAGTAGAAATGGTGTAGGTAGTTGCAAAACGGTAGTTGTATTTGAGCAGTGAGTTAATGACGCCTACGGAGCTCCCATACAAATGAGTCGTTACAACATCACCTCCAGCTGTCAAGTGACATCGGCTATGGGCTGCAATGTTATCTACGCCTGTCGCCTAGACTAGTAATGGAAGTCCAGATGTAGGTCTAAGTCACACGTAGATGGTAGACGACAACACGAGTAACTTCATAAGATTTATTGAGCTATTCCTGTTGCCAATTATTTCTAGGACAGCTACGAGGAGATGCTTAGCTTGAGAAACTATACTCTGACTGATGTCACGAAGGTAAGGTTTGACTGAATATTAGCTCCTCTATGCACTAAAAAGTACTACGTATCGTTGACAGCAGTCTTCACAACAGTGAAGACTTTTCACTGTTTTCATTTACATAAAGTTCCGAAGAGATACAAAGAGAGAGATAAGGAAGTCATTTGAACAGCACCTGAACCCCCACTGACAAACTGATTTTCTGTAAGGATTTCCTAGATACTATCATTTACTTAATTAATAAATTATATAACATTATCGTTTTACAATTTGAGCCGGAAAATTGATTAGGATATTTTAAATTTCGAATGATCTTGTATGCCGATGAAAACGTGAAAACGTCTGTACACTCTATATTCCAAGTACTTATTGTTAATATCTAAGTTATATACAAATACTGCAAGAGTTAACATTAACACTTACTCAATGAGGTTCCTTGCTAAATTACTTTATAGGCATGCCTTATAATCTTCTGAGTATTTTAATAAATCATAGGTAAACTTTTATGAAATAACTTTGCACTTAACGGTGATAATTCAGTACACGCTGGCGCTGTAACTAGTCGTTGCCGTGGAACGCCTTCGCTATTAATTAAACAAATGATTCTCTTATATTAGCATAACGGGTACAACACAATTTGTCTACGTTTTCTCGGTAGCACCATGTAGCGTTCAGACTTAATTGAATAGTGTTGTTACTTGACTTGAATCTTAGATTAAGTATGTTTACTAAACTACAAACAGAACGATTGTTCTATTTGTAGTTTCGTTAAACTTGGGCTAAGTTTAGCTTTCCCAAATATTCGAACTGACTGTGGTTTTCAGCTGCAGAACTTTGATCTATGCGTTTACTCATGGTCACCTTTCTGCTCGTGTCTTATGTTACTTCGGGTCGCGTTCTTCCATCCTTCGATTAGTTCTCCTCTGTCAGGCGTCACGATATCATTTACTCATTTTTCTTTCATATCATTCCTCAGCCTCACACAACCCATCCATCTTTCCTTTGGTCTTCCTCTTCTTCTACATTCGTCAACATTTAAAATCACTCTTTTAGTCACATGCGATTCATTCCTCCTCATCACATGTCCATACCAATACCGACGACTTTTCGACTTTCAACTTTTCTGTAATTGGCCCAACTTTCAAACTTCCCTTTAATATACACATTTCCAGCTTTATCCATTCTTGATACTCCACCCATCTAGATAAATATGATTTGGTAAATAAAGGACACAATAACTGTTGGAAAAATTACCCGAAAAACAGAACCCGAATTGATTATTGTAACAAGTTACCGTGAGAATTTAAAATTGTTTTTAATCTTGCCAGATTCTTGCACGATCTAGCATAATAGCACAATACTAGTGTTTTAAATTCTTTTAGTTAGCGTTACACAATAGAAGTTTAATGACACTAACAAAAATCATTTTGTTTTATTATTATACTTAATGATGTATTCTTGTATTTGAATTTCTGTGAACCGTTTGAAATTGACGAAATCTGATGTTTAGCGACAACTGTAGTGCAAAAGTACACAAAAAACTCACCATAGAATATTTAGCCCTGGCATTACCTAAAATCTTTTGCAAAATTACCTGGCGCCACGTACATTCTTCTATTCTTTAGTGGTTCACATGGTGAGATCATGTGGTATTGACCAGAGGGTCGGCCACGAAATATGCGTAAATTCAATGTCACACGCGTCTAGCAATGCTAAGACGCAAATTGTGTAATCGACGTAAAAGATAGAGCGGACTTTGTAACTAGAACGTCGGATACATCTTGTAAGGACATTTTATAGAACTAGTTTTATAGGTGGACTCATAAAACTTAGGATTTTATTAATGCATCACGGACTAACCCTTTGGTAATTTATGCGTTAGGTTAATTATACTAATCATTGATGGTATCGATGGTTACGAAGACAGGACCCGCTGGTCGAGCATGATGTGCTGGACCTTGTTATAAGCACCAATACGGCATTTCATCACGACTAAAACGTTTCTAAGTTATTGGTTTATTATTTACACCCACATTTCGCCAGTTATGTTTAAGTCCGTCCCATGTAATAGGGGGAGACCCTATTGCCGTCAACCGATCAGATCACAAATCAAGATTCCGTGACTGCTACTGAGAAATTCCTGATGAAAAAACTAAATAAAACTTGCCCGAACTGGGAATCGAACCCAAGAACTCATGTCAGCAGTCGGGAATTTTATAATATAATATACAGGATATATTGTCAGAAGAATAAATCGACTTTTAATCATCATCATCATCATCATTATCATCATCAGCCTATTAATGTTCCCACTGCTGGGACACAGGCCTCCTCTCTATGAAAGGTAATGGGCTATAATCCACCACGCGGGCCCAGTGCGGGTTGGTAGATGTCACATGTCATCGAGTTTTTTGGTTCTAGGACATGCGGTGCATTTCGGTTTCCTCACGATGTTTTCCTTCACCGTTTTGAGAGCAGTGGTGATGAAATAAATTAGACAAAGTAATGCGCCTGTCTGGGTTCGAACCCACGACTTACTGTTCGTAAGTCGAGGCCGCCACCACTGGGCCACCACTACGCCCGCAACCGATAAACTGTAGCCTTTTTTTTTTCGGAGGGGAAATCATCAAGTGACTTCTCCCGCTCTGGGCGGAGCAGGAGGGAGTGTCAGACTTTTACTGACTAAAACCCATCCATGTTCCTTCATCGCCCTTTGTGTTCCGGGGCCACGGTATCTCTTTCGAACAGTCCCGCAACCCCGGGTAAACTGTAGCCTTTCGTCCAATCTTGCAGCCAGTCCACACGCCAGAAACGTGAATTTCTAACAATATTATTTGCTTTAGTGGTCTAAATTAATGTCGTAAACCAGATAAACTTGTATAATGCAATCAATAATTTATTAAAAAGAAGAAATACTGTCGGGTTAGTAATAATATAGAAAGTTAGACGCCAATACAAAGGAAACTAGTTTCAAAGCGCTCGCTTTAGTCAGACAATAACAAAATATAAATATACATCATTTAATATTAATCGACAATTTATGTGTTACATTTCCATTGAGATGCCTGTGTGTAGTGTTTAACCAAGGATTACCACAATTACTGTCTACGCCACACTATCGTTAGATCAATTGATTAAATGTCACATTGAAATTGAAATTGTTTATTGAAGCCCCACTTAAATATTTATTTTATACTGCTTGAAGTATTTCTTGTTATAGCAACAACCAAAACACATCATCTGTGAAAAATTCAACTGCCTAGCTATCACGGTTCATGAGATACAGCCTGGTGACAGACATACAGACGGACTGTGGAGTCTTAGTAATAGAATCCGGTTTTTACCCTTTGGTTACGAAACCCTAAAATCTATAGGTATTCAATAATTGGATTCTACCTAAACTAGGGATAAACCTGTATCTCAGGTAACTCACTCAAGCGCTTATATCTAAATATTATTTAAGATTCCTAAAACAAATAACTAGTCAATAACGTATCTATAAATATGCTATGTTCATAATTATTATAGTTCTATTTCTATTCAAAGTAAGAATTTCTGTTTGTTTACCTAACTTCTCTGCAACATTCTATTATTTTTGCAATGAAGAATACATTAACAAAAACTTCACCTTTACATTTTTTTATGCAGGGTTACAATCTTTAAATTTATTATTACTCTTGTATACCGAACATCCGAAGACGTAGTTCTGCCATTATGAGCCAACCCACAATCTCATATTTATACAATAATTACGTCAAACTAATCCTACATTCTAACACCCGTACCTATCTATAAACAAGTCAAAGATTACTTGAGTAAAAGTAAGTATTTATGATAGGTATTTTTTTATCCTGTAGTTTAGATAGTAATTTCTTGAAATAATTAGAACTGTCAAAAGTTAGAATTCTTAGCTTTGATTTTTTTGTGTGTTGCATAAAATGTTTAATATGTATTACTACTCAGTAAAATCAGTCTCTTAAACATCCAAACAGTTTCAATGTAACAGATTTATAATAATTAATCAGCGTTTACTATCCAAAAACATAACAGTTACTTCAGAAAATGGGCGAAAACGGGTATAAATGATTTATATTACTATTCAGTAAAATCAGTCTCATATACATCCAAACAGTTTCAATGTCTAAAACAGATTTATAATAATTAATTAGCGTTTACTATCCAAAATCATTTCATTTCATTTCATTTATTCAATAACAATAACAATTGTGTCTGAATGCGTTACATAAATAGGTTAAACAAACAGAAAAAAAAAAACAACTCAACTAATAATAAATAGAAAAATATACCATCAACAAACCAAATTAAATTAATAAAAATCACAATTATAAACAATTTCAACATAAAAAAGTAAAAACCATAAAAATATTCAAAAATGTCACCAAAAACTTAATCAAAAATTAAAATCATAATAAATACACAAAATCCAAAAAAAAAACGTAACAAAAAATAATAAATAACCACAATGTTCAATAACAATTAATTTTAAATAGAAAATCATAACCACAATTAAAATTCAAATTCATTCTTCTAGGTACATACAAATTCATTGAAATATTTTAACATGACCTTAACAAAAAAAAAAAAAAAAAACATAACAGTTACTTCAGAAAATGGGCGAAAACGGGTGTAAATGATTTATATTAGTATTCAGTAAAATCAGTCTCATATACATCCAAACAGTTTCAATGTTTAGAACAGATTTATAATAATTAATCAGCGTTTACTCTCCAAAATCATAACAGTTACTTCAGAAAATGGGCGAAATTTTGATTTCGGTTGGTTTCCATTAACAGAACGCTCTTCGCGGGTTCGATTAGCGAACGAAACAAATATTGTTTGTACCGCCTGCATGTTCTGGGTTTGTTTGTGTTTATGGGTTTAAATGTTTGTAAACGTACCCACGATTCAGGACAATTTATTAGTGAGGAGCAGTTAAAAAAAAAAAACAAAAATATGCACAAAACAATCAAGTAGCTACAGTCGTGGTCTTTTCCGTCTGAACAGTTAAATTTTTTTTCGCTTAATTCATGCGGAGGCGCCAGGCCACGCCCCCTTAAAGTTTGGGCCTATTAAGAAAGCGTCAACTTTGGCGCGCAAAATAACAATAACTCTCGTTTCGGTATCTTTTCAATCATTATTTCTATACAAAGTCCACGGGGCGGGGCTAGAGAGCGTTTCTATGTTGCGAGTGCAAGCAAAAATTAGCTTAGTGGTGTATTAGGCGGGAGTGTCCTCGATAGTACCTATCGACCCGGAACAGCTATATAAAGGACAAATATTTGTTCCTTTCGTTTAAGACGCAATCAAACCTGTAGTGCGACAAAGCATAAGATTAGACTACACAATAGACAAGACGACTTTTACATTTATTTACGACTTATACGACTTATTATTTTACGACTTTTTTAGTGCCTAAAAATAATCTACACTACCATAACCGTAACTAGATTGTAGTTAACCTGGGGAGCTAAGAATGATAACGATCGATCATTTATTTAAATGTTAGACATTATATATTTATTCCGGGACTTACTTACGTAGATTGTATCGTCAAACACGACCAAGGATTAAACATTAGTCTATGGATTAAACAACACTTTTGATTCGGTAGTCCCATTTATTTAAAATAACTCATAGACCACGGGTGTCAACTCATAGACAATAGGTAGGTAGATGAAATATTTAAATGAAAACGTCATCGTTAGATGGACATCGTCTTTCAGAATTAACAGATTTATTCAGAAACGGATGTTTGATCACAGTGACGTTTTTTAAAATAAAATGTGATTCTGTCTTTTTGTGCAGTCTGAATTTTGTGTGTGATATTGATATACTAATTAAGAAATGTAGCGTGTCAACTAGTCCTCACTTATCCCGGGCACCTTTAAATAATTCATCTACTTACTGATACATTGGTGGCTTAATTCTAAACCATAACTAGTGTTTTTAGTAAACTCCTCAGTGTGTAAACTGTAATATGTACAATTTTCGCCATAACTAAATTAAGGCTTTAAATCAATAAATCGTTGAGGAGATATTTAGCGACCGGTATACTTAGATACGCAGATTAACGATGATGACATGTAAAATATAATAATCTTTGTTATAATTTGAGATTTATATCGGGTTCAGTCGGAATTAATACTATAAAAACCGACTTCAAAAACACAACAAAACAAAGTGAAAAATAACTTTAGCTTCAGTAGTCGGTGACTTCTGTGTATTTGATTCAGTTTCTTTGCCACCGGCTTCTGAAGCTAAAGTTATTTTTCACATTGTTGTGTTTTTGAAGTCGGTTTCATTTTTTGCAAAAAAGTTTTTATTTTACCATTTATTGTTGTTGTTTCATTTGTTGTTCATTTGTTTTAACATAACATAACTTCACGCCTGTAATCCCCGAAGAGTTGGGCTGAGGTGTACCCAATACTTCCTACACCCCACATTTCGCCATTTATGTTTAAGTCCCATGTAATAGGGGGCGAACGCCGGCGCAAATCCAGACTCCGTGGCTGCTACTGAGAAATTTCTGATGGAAAAACCCAATAACACTTTGCCCGACCTTGGAATCGAACCCAGGACCTCATGCTGAGTAGTCGTCACCACTAGACCAACGAGGCAGTAATTTATTTCATATTGTTAACAATACATATGTCATGGTAATAGACTTATCCCCAATAAAATGGAACCTAACATACCTAACTGTCGAAATTTGGGTGTACTGTACACATCTGCACACCCCCTTAGAGCATACAGGCGTGATGATATGTTATGACGTTGTGAAAACAATAAACATCCAAGCGATTGCAGCAATCACGACCGATTTGCTGTCTATAATTGAAGAGTTCCATTGTATTTCTGCGAAGATCACCATCAGATCTTCACCAAATTTAAACGGAACCACCGGGAATTAATTTTCTTCCAAACAAAAAAAGAATCATCGAAATCGGTTCACAATTGGCGAAAAAAAGACTGAACATTCACACAAAAAAATAAAAAATTCAGACGAATTGATAACCTCCTCTTTTTGGAAGTCGGTTAAAAAGATCTACTATTAAAGAAAACGGAACTAGTCTTATGACATTTTTAAACTAGTTTTGTTTTCTTATTATCATCTCAAAATGTCAATGTTCGCGAAGCCGAACCATTGCATTCAAAAAACAGTTAAGGGAATTTAAAACATTTTCTTTTTCTCGAAGTTTTTAACCTACAAAACTTTAAAACCACTGTGTTATTTTTGTGTTTAAAATACAATGATAAACAAGGTAAGGCCTATTGTACAATTTCAACAATCAACAAAAAAAGTATCAAAAAGTTGACGGATGTGATTTCAAAAGTGTTTTAAAAATTAAAGCTTGCTGATTTCTTCTTGAATCTTTTAATAATTTGATGATTTTCTTGAATCGTTAATAACTATTATTAGACAATTCCTAATCAGGTAGTTATGCATTCGATAAAAGTTATAACCGTTATTAATGAATGTAGGCTGAGATTATTTAACTAATGATTTCTGGAATAATCCATTTTACGTACATCAATTACTTTAATTTAAGACCGCGGACAAAACCAATTTAATATTAATACTAACATACTTTGCATTTGTATCAAGATGATTTAAATTACACTTAACTAATACAATACATAAAATAAACTAATTAAATAAAGTAATAATGTCCATTATACGGTGTGCGTAGTAGAACCGCTTGATGAATAAATAGCCAATAAGTTAACTTTGCTTATGTATGGAAAATACTGGACCATTTTGTTTGTCAACTTCCTGTATTTATGCTAACATAGTAGCGAGAGACGTAGGTGGTCAGTACTTTGTACAGACGCCAGCACATCATAGCTACTGCGATCTGTCAATTTTTTTTAAAATAGTTTTTCTAGGGTAGAACTTGGTAATACGCCCTAAGTGACAAAACGCCCCACCACTCAAGCACTCACACTAACAAAGCAACGCCGCTCGAAACTAGACGCGCGGGGAGCCACTAGTAGCCGGACAACATGGCCGACGTGTGCTCGTAGTTTGCGATGTCCGTTTAAAAAATATTGCTAAATCTAGTTTTATTGGCGTGAAACAATTTGTGGTGAGTTTCCAAGAAATTCATGTATTATATATATTATATTATATTATATTATATATTATTATTATACTTTTATATTTTGTGTTAAAATGACCCACACTATCGTAAAATAGATAAAATTACCTTTCTCTTTTTATTTTTTCGATCGTTATAACCTTGAATCTTGAGTTTTGATCTCAGTGGGGCATATTGAAAATCGAATTTGACAATAAGCCCCTAAGCTAGTTGTTTAAAACGCCCCAATATTTGAACTGTCTTAAGTACCTTGTTGCGTGTTATTATTACAGATAATGTCTCGGAAGTATGAAAGAAGGACACTACGAGCATCATGGAGTGCGGACGACTTAGACAAAGCTATGCGTAGTGTCCTAAGCAAAGTAATGGGTGTTAATGAGGCATCCAGAAACTTTGGCATACCGTCTCGAACTCTAAGAAGACACATTTTTAGATTTAGATTTAAGTTAGTTTATTTAATTTAGATTTAAGTTAGTTTTTGCCAAAACGATTATTAATATAGTTAAAAATATGAAAAAATATATGATTAATACACTGGGGCATTTTATAATAAGAGTGAGTCGTATTAGCCAACGACCACATTACAAAACGCCCCACCTTAGATTTAAAAAAAATATTAATATTATTTTATCCTTAGTTCCTATTAAGGTTACCACTTGTGCCATTATTGTCAAAAGACTTAATATTGTTCCAAAATAAAAAGTTGGATTATATCTTGTAAGATTTATTTTTTATTACGATTTCAAAAAAAGTAGGGCGTATTACCAAGTCTTACCCTACTTTAGTCGACGCCGACGGCTCGAACTCGTTGGCGGGCGTGGATTTAGTAAAGTTTTAAATTTATTTCTATATTATTTAGTGAAATATACGACGATTTATTACGAAAATGAGCGCGTAAAATTTCATAAATTGACCTTTTAGGCGTATAGATATTATGGACAAACTACTAGATGTATCTGCACAAAATATATTTATTTGAACTTTGAATAAATTATCTATCCCTGTTTATCCTATCTCTACCCTATCCTATCCCCGTTATCATTATTATTTAAGGTTTACCAACTATAGCAAAATTCTAATGTAGGTACTGGATATGAAGAACAGGGTGTAAAGTGCTTCATCTCCTATGGGGGATAGATTATTGCCTTATGGAAAAGGGAGGATCCTTCGACCAAACGGGTGTTGTATCTGGTGGCCTACATTTGTTGTCGGATTTATGTTTAATGGTCTTGAATCGCGTATCCACAACAAGTTTAAGTTTTTACTTTAAGAGGGCCCTTCCCGGCCCGTCTATTGTCAACGCGAGCATGGTCGAAAAGCTCGTTGTTTCATCCAAAGCCACAGCGGCGATATTCTTTCAACTCTCCTGTCTCACCTAGATCTGACCCTGCACTACTCGTCTTCCGCGCACCTCATACCGCCTAATGCGATAACATTGAACGAAAAATAGTGTTCGAAAATTTATAAGACTCGTTCCGGGAAATACATGTTTTTTAATAAATCTTACAAGTTTGTGAAATAAATATTTGTCATTTAGAATCTCCAATACATTTTGCAAGGCTTCTATTAGGATGTTTACTTTACTTTTACAATTTATGAGTACTTAGGAACCTCCAAAGTTGAGGTATAATTTGTGCAAAACAATATTTTTGGAGGCATAGACTGAATTTATTTCTACAATTTTTTTATTTTTCGCTTTGTTAGAAGCATTTATAGTGCACAAGATACCTATATTAGTTTTAAAATTCGAGCGTTTCTATGAAAAGTAAGCGCAAATTAGATTTTTGATGATAGTTCTTCATTTGTGTCAGAGATGGCGCTGTAGTACCTATTGTACCATGTTGCAGATGTACTTTTTGTAAGCGCTGCTACAGTACTGTGTACGACTAATATAAATATATACTTCATAAATAAAACATAGCTATCTTTTTGTAGCTTCACGAATCGCATGCTAATTATGTTAATGCAGTTTTAATAGAAACCATGGCAGAATGTCACTTTATTTTAGTAAAATAAACTCCTTCTTAAAGTTATCAATATTTGTGAATACTTTATTATTATTTATTATGAGTCATTTGTCAAACTGCAGGCCAAAGGCCTCCCCTTCTCTATTTCCACTTGACCCTATCCAGTGCTGCTATTCGCTAATGCTTGTGAAAACAGTCGAGTTCGTCCCGACATCTCCTTCTAGGCCTTGAATGTGAATTATTTGGCTCTTTAGTCAACTGGTACCACATAGGCGGGACCTGCGGGTCCACTCGACCTAATGCATGTTTTAACGCTGACTTTTAAAATTATTGCTGTTTTTGGCCTAGAGGTTACGTTGCGTTATGTGTGTTTTTGTCTCAAACCAATTTAGCAGGTAATTTCATTGATTGTATCTATGATCTATAATCTAGATTCATATAAATCTAAATTCGTTTCACTCATACTCAAACTGTATCGACTGACCGCCTGAGGGTGAAACACAAGTTGTGGGACTGTTCGAAAGAGATACCGTGACCCCGGAACACAAAGGGCGATGAAGGAACATGGATGGGTTTTAGTCAGTAAAAGTCTGACACTCCCTCCTGCTCCGCCCAAAGCGAGAGGAGTCATTTGATGAATTCCCATCCGAAAAAGAAAAACAGTATTAAATGATGTGTGTCATAATTAGTTTGTAAGTATACCATCTCGAGTATGAGACACGGTCCTACAAAATATTAATGTTTTTTTACATTCGTAGGTATGTAGGTAGAGGTACAGTCAGCATCAAAAGTTGATGACCACATTTAGATTTTCAAAATCGCTGTATACCGTATTATACCTAAATCGCTCAACATGACAAGCGCCAGAAATGAATAATTATCATAAAAGGGCATAAGTAGGTGACCATCACTTTTCAAAAGTCGCTAAACAAAGTTATAGTAAAAAAAGCCTAACATTCTTCGTCTCTAAAGTCTCTGAACAAATTTTTGACAAAAATAGCATACCATCGTTTATCTCTAAAGTCCCTGAACAAAATGAAATGTTTTTTGGGTTTAATATGTGTGTGTATTTTTTTTCGGTAGGTATATATACAGGGTGTAAAAGACCTCATCACGAAGCCGTCAACCAAGCATTCTGTACATCAAACTAAGTAACTTTACGCAAAAATTTTTGCTGGGAAACAATTTCTTTTTTGGGGTGAAAAATCATGTTTTGTGGTAGAACTCAATGTAACGCACTCAAAACATTGTGCTGATGGATGGATTGAATAGTACGGGGGTCGTGGAGATATTTAAAGTAAAAATCTTACATTAAAAACTTGTATTTAAAAAAAACTTGTCAAAAAGTCGGAACTTTGACCCCCAATATCTCCTTAACTAAAAGGTTCCCAGGTATGGTGTAGAACAAAAAAATGATCGCAATGACGGGGAGAACAAGTGCCTTTCGGCTTCGTTAAGAGGTGTTTTACACCCTTTATATGTTTGGTATATAAATTAAGTAGACACATGCACATGTAAATCACCACCCTTTTATTTATTATCAACAAAATTAAATTAAATCGTTCGATAAATCAATACAGTTAATAGTTATTATTTGTTTTTATTAAAAATCAACAAATTTAAACTTTCATAATCAAATCAATGTTTTATAAACAAAAACAAGGTTTAATTTTTATCAAATACAATTATGATTAGGGTTAAACTACTTAGAATTAAAACCTATGTCCCCCATTGGCATCGATGACATTTTGGAGATGTGCTCGCATGGAGTTTATCATATTTGCAAGTATCTCGTCCTCTAAAATATTCCCACATTTCTATGGCGTGATTTAGTAGATTTTCCCTTGTTCGAGGAGTGCTTTCATCCCAAGCCTGGACCATAAGCCCCCATAAGTTTTCAATGGGGTTAAGGTCCGAGCTCTTTGGTGGGAATGGAATTAAATAGAAATCTTCTTTTTACATTCAAGGGTAAACAGTTTTTCAAATACCCACAACTATGTTTCCCAAAGAATTGAATTAAAACGGAATTTGTGTGTTTTTGAAAATGAGTCTTCTATGTGTATACATAGAAGACTCATTATGTATAGATTAGGTTCTAATTCAATCGTACTATAAAATTCATAAACTAAGTCGACGGTATGAATTTGAACAGAATCTGCGTGATTTTTGAAAATGAGTCTTATTGCTTCACGAATAAGGTTACAATTCAATCGAACTAAAGCAATCATTAAATAGGTCGATGGTATAAATTCAAACAGAATCTGCGTGATTTTTGATAGTGAGTCTTATAACTATACAAATAAGGTTACTATTCAATCGTAATATAGAAAGCTTAGATGACGTCGATGGAATAATTTTTAAGCGTAATATGCTTATCTTTTTTAATCGTGCTTGCGTGCTTATTTTGAAAAAAAGGCTTAAAAATGTGCTTGCCGCTTGAACACCCACTTCTAATATTTCTCATTGATACTATGAAAAAAAAATACAATATTATTTTTGGAAAGTTAAATTCGAAATTTACATCCCTTTAATTTTTTTTTACATGATTTAGTTTGGATAGGGCAAGATTGGATTTATAACTCTGAAGATAGTAACGAGCACTTTTTTAGTTTGCAGTTCAGCTACTTTTGATTCGGATACGTAGCGTGTAAACGTATACTACGTTTACACGCTACGTATCCGAAACAAAGTAATGTTCAGTAACTTTTGTTTTCTAGGATGTTATGTTATTTTTGGACGTTGCCGTGATTACACTAGATAACCAAAACAAGCATATTATATTGTTCAGTGACTTTTGTAAAACTGAATGCTAAGATGTTTTCGGAAATTATAACGATCAGCAATTTTTGACAAAATGGTGTTCAGTGACCTTTGACGAGTAGTGTTCAGTTAATTTTGAACTATAATGATGTTCATTCAATACTGGCGCCCTATTTTGTTGAGCGATTTATGGGTGATATAGTGTACAGTGATTTTGAAAATCTGAATGTGGTCATCGAGTTTTGATGCTGACTGTACCTAGGTGCTTATTTAACTTGTGTCTGTTGGTAATAAAACCATTATAAAGTATTTTGTTAGGTATTAGATTGATTATGTTACTTCCCTATTAATAAAATACGTTTTTATTATTTACTTTATTGTCAAACGTTTAATTCAACTACATAGTTTTAATGACATATCAGTATGTACTGTTCTGAACCGTAATAAGTAGTTTATTAGATTTTGATTATCTCTTTTCATAGTTTTGGATGCTATAGTGTTAAACTACTTTTATTGCTGACCGTATGCAATCTCTAATCTCTACTTGACCACACTTTCTTATCTAACATGTAGATACGCTTTAGCGACATAGGCAGCAGTGATTTGTTATACAGGGTTTAAAAACATCCTTCACGAAGACGTCAATTAAAAGAAAAAATTGTGAAAAAGTTGGAACTTTGACCCCCAATTTCTCCGCAACTAGAAGTTTCCCAGGTATGGTCTAGAACAAAAAAAATGGTCGTAATGTCGGGGAGAATAAGTGCCTTTCGGTTTCGTTAAGTGTCTTGTGTCACCCTTTATTTACACCAACTGGTACGTCAATACATAAAGCGGATGCGTAACAAGAACCTTCACGAAATGTTAAGTTAGTTGAAAGATCATTTTTTGAGGGACTAATCTTAGTAGGTAAAACTACAGCCTACGATTTGCAAAAGGGAAACTACAATGCTTATCTTATATCCTATACTTAGGTGGTACTATTAAATGAGCAATATTTGTAATTACGTACTCGAATGGCTCTGGCGATGACAATTTCGATGAATGTTGCAATATAGGGGCTTACGGTGGCGAAAAATCGATCTATGTATAGTTAGGTCTCATATCTGGGAAAGTTAGGTTTCTCTATTTTCACCCGAGCAGAGCTCGGTCGCCCAGGTACTTTATATTGAATTAAGAAAACATTTTCTTCTCTATTAGAGTTAAATCTAAGTACATAACGGTATTGATCAAGTAAGTCAACATCGACCAGCTATTAAAACCTGCGGTTTTTATCCTTAGGTAGATGTAAATATGAAACCGCAACATTATACCTAATATACCTCTCAATTCCAATTAACATATTCATCACCATAACATCACGCCTGTAATCCGAGAAGGGTTATGCAGAGGTACCTAATAGTACACTCGCATTTCACCAGTTATGTTTTTATGTCCCATGTAATAGGGGCGAGCTTAATACAATTGACAAGGCACAAATCCAGACTCCGTGACTGAAACTGTGAAACTCCTGATGGAAAACCAATGTATAAAAACCTGTATTATAAATAGCTGACATTAAGCTTCATAAACAAGTTACAATCATTGCCATTAGTACAACTTGGTTTTATGTGTGGCTGCTAATTAGAAAATTAATAAAATGGCGGTAATTAGGGGGTGGTCAAACTTATTACGGGGTGAATTTTCATAATACCATGCCAGACCCAGTGGTTTACACTGTGCGTTATCTGTCAGTGGGTGTTTCTATATCACTTGCTTCGCTGAAGGAACACATCGTGAGGAAACCAGCATGCCTGAGAAATATTTGACGACGGCATGCAAAACCGCCAATATTTCACGACGGCATGCAAAGCCAAGTGAGACGCACATACGACGGACGGCATAAAAACTCTGACACCAGGTTAGACACTAACCATACGATAAAGAAGTTCTAGACGGAAAGGACGGAAGACGACGACGACGAAGGACGGAAGTTCTAGGGGTTCTGTTCTGTTCTAGTTTCTATGTAATATTTTTAATGATTTAAACTAATATGAAACTACCAACAAGCTTAACAGAGATGAAATTAAGGGCAAAACCAAACAATAATTCATCGTGATTATCAACAATATAGAAGTCTATGTAACCTCTCGTGAGAATACTGATCTCAAAAAACTCAAACTCAAAGCATTTATTTCAATTAGACCATTACGGCAATTTTGAATGTCAAAATTACAAATAAAAAACAAAGCTACAGTCCCAGTCACAAGGCATAATAACTTGAGAAAGTACTGTAGTTGCCCATTCCCTAGCGTAGATCTCTAAGGAGAAGAAGGGGCAAGAAACTCCATGGACACTCTTTTGAATCAAAATATTCTTACAAAATCTTGGTTACATCATTAATTTGATTACTTACATGATTATACACAGGCACTCTTCATTACTTATTAGCTACGACAAAACATTACCGCGAATAAATGGAAATTAGCGAACAATAGATACTAGATGGCTACATTAACGTAGAGGAAAACAAACCATCGCTTATCGTGTAACGCAAGATTAACGACCCATTGATAATAGCACAGCCATAAAATGTACCTTGCTGTCATGGTGGTTGTACACTCTCGCCGAGACATGCCGAAACAGTCCGAGAGCGCGAGTGCGAGAGTTTATGCACTACCGAGTACTCTGACGGTCTGCCACTTTTCACCCTTATAACCCTTAATAATAAGTTTGAAAAGTGGTCCACCCTCAGTGAACTCGTAGTACCTAGTAGCGGTCGTTTAGTCTCAGTGTTATCACATTCTCTATGTCTCTTTGCGAGACATTTCGGGAGAGACATAGAGAGAGCTCTCGGTCGAGAATGTACAACCCCACTAAAGTTGTAGAAAATCACTTCGGTACTTTTTAATTTTATTGACGTCTTTTGACGTTAATAAAATTATTAAGCTTTTATTTTCGATTTTCGAACCACACTCAAATTAAGACAGATCTCGGTTGCCATTGTGTGGTCAATTAAAGTTATTGACTGATTGTTTTAAAGCAAGACAGTTGATAAAATTACATTTTCTGTTATAACCAAGACACGTGTTGTGTGTATTAACATCAGCAGCTGTGGAGCCGGCCAGCCTCCTCATAACATCAATATAGGAACTAAGCTAGGTAAAACAATTGGTTTCTTTTTGTTTCAACTTTATGCAGATAACATCAAAAGAATCTCGACCGACACAGAATAAGTTTTTGCCCAGGTAAATACTTTATCTTATTTTTCTGGAAAATGAAAAACCATTTCAAGCAAAAGAAGGCGCGAACGTGTGAGAATATTTAAAAACTTATTGATGTACAAATTGTTTAAGCAAATGTTTTACGTTGTATTGTGATCAAGCGTGGGCTCTGCCCGCCCAGGAGAGGTTTTTTGTCACTTAAATAATTATCAACTTGTATGGATATGTAAATTGATTTAGGACTGAGTAGCACATACCTATTTAAAAAAAAAACATGTCACGCAAACAGAACTTTATGTAGGCAGGTAGGCAGATATTAAATTTATTTTTGACCAATCTCATACTAGAAAACTAAGTCTTGCTTGCTTGCAAGATAACTCACCCCGTTGACCTGGCTCGTAACTACACCTACAAAATGACTTAAAAATAAAATAAAACAAATCAGTACAGGAAAGTTACAATTTAAATTATTGCGTATAAAAAGAATGAACTGTATAATTTTTAAATCAGGTTTAACAGGTTTCTCGGCCTTACTATCCGTTGTACAAAAACAACTACAAAGAAAAATAGTAATAATGAATGTTTGAAGAAAGAATGTTTAACCAAAATATTTATAACATCCTTGGCATTTTTCCGACTTCTATTTTTACGATTATTCATCTGAATTTCCGGGTATCCACCTAAAATATCTAGTTTCCTTAGAAGGCAATCATTTCATAAAAATACATGCTTACAGAACTTCCCCGGGCACATTCGATGGGAATTTTAAGTCTTTTCCTTTACACTTTGTATACCTACCTATCTGCCCACATATTTAAATAGTGTGAGATATTTCCTATATGTGTGTCATGTTATTTCACAGAATGTCACTAGATTACTTATTTTCAAAAGACAAAACTTGTCTGTGTAGTTTTGTTTTAACATTAAATTCTTGAATGATAAAAAAACAAACATACATGTGGTCAATTTAATATTATTTTATGTTAATAACTAACGTGGCTGTGGTACATTCTTCGTGTGCGAACTGATTAGCATAGTAAATATTGACAGAAGTTCATGTCTTGTCAAACATGTCTACGAAAAAATTGTTATTCATTAGATAGTCAATAAAACACGTTCATACGCCACGTTTGAGGGTTCCGCACACTTCCGTAGTAAAACAGGATGTTTTCGTTTGTCATGTCCATTTATCACTAAAACTGTCTTATTCAGACTAGCACTTCGCCCGCGACTTTGTCCGAAAAACCACGCCAAATAATTAATTTTATATGCAAAATTTTGCTACTTTGGGATACATTATTGCAACTTTCCAAAGGATCTTTCTTTTTTGAAAATACCTATAAGTACCTATTAAGTTTATGTTACTTCCTGACAATATAGCTTTCTATTGGTATTGGTGAAAGAATGGTAAAAATCGGTCCAGTAGTTTTGGAGCTTATTCGGATATACAAACAAACAAAAAAGTCAGTCCTCTTTGTAATATTAGTATAGATTAAAATAGTAGGTAACAAAGAATGTCATACGCAGAGTGGAGGGACCACTTCTTCCAAAATTTATTCTCTTATTTTTCATAAAAATTCGTAATCTGATCTCTGCAGTTTATTAATATTGTAGTGCAACGTGCAAGGAATCAATGCGTTCGCCGTCGTAAGAAACAGTCAAACTTTTTTAGTACGGGCAACACTTGAAAGATTTCATTCGACCGAGAGCACAATAAAGTTTCAGCGTTGTTTCGGTATTCGATTAGGCAATCGAATATATATTTACACAAAGGGGATCTCTTCAGACAATGCCCCGTCAAAAGGTGCTGGTATCCGTTCTTCATAGAACTAAATTACACACTACAACAACCCATAACGTCCACTGTTGGACATAAGCCTCTCCCATGATGGGAGGAATTTGCCGTAATCTCCACGCTTGGCAGGCGGATTGGAGATCACAGTGATGAAAGACTAACAGAAAACGCTGCTGCCCATTCTCTGGTCTACGGAGGCGCAAGGTGTTCTGCCTCAGACATTAGTCGCCTTACAACTGCCCATTACACTCACGGGTGTCGTATAACTAAATTACAATGAGTGAAAATAAGCTTTTGACAAAAACTCGAACCGGAAGATGTAGATGTTCGGTTTACTGCGCTTAAATAACTTCTAGTGTCTATGGCGTCTTCATTATATCTATTCCGTGGCATTTTGCATCTTGCTGCTTCTGGTTGGAACTGGTGCAATCCGGTTTGTTATACAGTTTCCATGTTCCCACTAATAAAAGAATAATGTGTCTATACTTCATTTTTTTATGTTCGGACATATGGATAACACGTGTCTTAGCCATATTTACCCATACGACCAAATGTTATTTGCCTAGAATATTAAACGTGGGATTAGCCATTATATTTGTCATAAAATGTTTTCCATATTAAATTAAAGAACCGTTTAGTTAAGTTTGGTGGGTTTCTACCGCTCGTCATATTTTTATTAAGATTACTTCTCGGTATCTCGGGAAAATAAGGCTTTTATGCATATATTTTATGTCAATGGTTAACATCTTTACCTTATTGTGCGTTGTCAGGAGATGTTTTACGGAATTAAAAATATCGCAAGCTTATGGGTACTCGATCTTCTCTCTTGCCTCACTAGCCCTGTTGAACAACTTTAAAAAAAAAAAAAAAAAGTTGTAGCTCCTCACTCATCCCCCTCCGACACATTATGTCGTCAGTCCAAGTTGCGGAAAGACTCCCACCGGGACACCTGCTGCCATGGCCCACCTAGAAGACCCTAAACCGATTGCGAAGCCTGGTGGGCCGCTGCAGATACAACCTGCTCCTGGGGTATTCCGATGAAGCCATGTGTGACTGCGTTGCCTCAACACAAACTATGGCTCATCTCCTGTCCTGCACTATGTGTGGTTCCACCTGCTCTTTGAAGGACCTGTCAGAGACCACCACCAATGCCGTCGAGGTGGCAAGGTTTGGTCAAAACTAATTTAATAAATAAATGTTCAACACGACTAAGAAGAAGTTATTATTTACAATATCGATGTGTAATAAGTTTGAACTGAACTTCCACAATATTACCCCAATAACGATTTCTTTGGAAAAAGTCCCCGATGTACCAACGCTGCACGTGCTATAAAATATTACATTGCCGCATACTGAACCTGCCTAAAGGTTAGTCTACGGAAAACATTATTTTGTATTTAAAGGTAAGCACATCAAATACAGGTTTCAATTGGGTTATGCTTGTATAAATAATTAACTTTGTTGCAAGTATAAATTCCATTATTACTTTATATCTTCTATTTTAGCTTGTATAAATTAAAGCTAAAATTGTGGTGATCTTAGGCCAAATAAACAAATCGAAGAGCTTATTATTAACGTAAAGTCAAAATATCAAAGCAAAATATATAGAGGTGTAGGGTAACAAATATGCACAAAGCATAAAGCTAGGGTAATAGTGTCAATAAAAATGATGCTTAGTGTCGCACTTTTACGAAATAATCAACATACATAAGAATAAATAGGCACATAAATACATACATATAATAACGGTGAAGGAAAACATCGTGAGGAAACCGGCATGTCCTAGAACCAAAAATTCGAAGACATTTGACATCTACCAATCCGCACTGGGCCTGCGTGGTGGATTATAGCCCATTCCGTCTCATAGAGAGGAGGCCGTGTCCCAGCAGTGGGAACATTAATAGGCTGATGATGATGATGATACATATAATATTAAATACATATATATACAGTGTTTTACACCCTATATACGAGTATATATATATGTATAAAGTTAAGAGAGATAAACAAGAAAAACTATAACAACTTAGTTCTGAGACGAATCTGCCAACTTCTTGTGAATATGCTTAACTTGTGACTAAACTGTAATTTTGTCAACTGCTTTTCCTGAAAGCATCAGTTTACCCAATATGTGTATTTACAGTGCGTGAGTGAACAGGTAAAAGAATCTTGAAGACTTTATTATTTGAGCTGTCAAATGACTGTTACATCAAAATTACAATAAGTACCTACTATCTAATTATATACATGGGTATGTACGTCTGTTACGATCTTCAGAGAAAGACCCTGTGAGTCATTCATTGACAGTTGTACGTAAGATTGACGGTGCTTTATTTTTTATGACGTATGTTTTGTTTTTGTTTTAAAATAAGATGTCAGTGAACGTATCATTAACACGTATCGCAATACTTACTTCGGTAGGTACTCACTTACCCTGTACCTTTTGTTACCTTTTTTTATTTATTTTCGGATGGGAAATCATCAAATGACTCCGCTCTGGGCAGAGCAGGAGGGAGTGTCAGACTTTTACTGACTAAAACCCATCCATGTTCCTTCATCGCCCTTTGTGTTCCGGGGCCACGGTATCTCTTTCAAACAGTCCCGCAACCACGTCGACACGCACCTTTTGTTACCTGTTTGTATCTTTTTATAGAAGGATCATCATCATTCTCTTGACCTTATCCCAATTCATTTGGGGTCGGCGCAGCATGACTTCTTCTTCCATACTTCTCTACTTTCTTTTTCTAGAATAAGTTAAGTTAATTCGGTATGTTTCTTATGATTAGAGTTTCTACATGAATTAACCCCTAGTACAGTCAGATTTACAACATTCTATCCCAAATGAAGCCTCCAAGTCGTACACGGTAGGTATATTTAGCTAAGTTTTGGAGACTATAATTTACTAAAAGGTTAGAATTATGGACATTTTCCTTAATTCCTTGGTATGAAACTTGTTGCTTAAAGCTTAAACCTGACTTGCGGATGACCTGCGTAGCGCTATGCCTCGCGCCTCGTAGCAAATGAGAGATAATAAAAGAAATAGTAGGTATCGCTGTTTTCACTCATAGTTGGATAGTGAAAATAATCTATACTCATGTTATAAAGCGGAAAGATTTGTTTTTTTGTTTGTTGTGTTTGTTACAATTTAACTCTAAAACTACTCGACCGATTTAAAAAATTCTTCCACCATTAGAAAGCCACGTCTTTACTAAATAACATTGGGTATATTTTATCCCCGTACTCCTACAGGAACGGGAACTACGCGTGAAACCTCGTGACGTCCGCTAGTATACAATAATTAGGAGATAATTAGGTTTTTTTCTAATTAATAGTAGGTAAAATATTCTCCTAACTTAATTTAATACAGATAAATAGTCAAGATCATTGTTAACAAATTACCTAAGATTCCGATAGGCTACGATAGACTTGAGTTCAGTGTCATTGATGACGGAATTTGGATAGCTTAGGTCGCTGCTTTACGTCATAGAATATAAATGATCACAAGTTCCGGTCCATTCCATAGCTCTACGTCTATTTATTTATTCTTTATCAAAATCTCATATCAAACGTCCTTTGGCATTGCTTTCTAATGCAGAAAACAAAAACGAAGAGTTATTTTTTAACCGACTTCCAAAAGGAGGAGGTTATCAATTACTCAGTTGTTTTTGTATTTTTTTTAATCGAAGCTAAAGTATTTTTTTCACTTTTTTGTGTTTTTGAAGTCGGTTTTATTTTTGCAAAAAAAGTTTGTTAAAAATCAATGTCTTGTTGTGACTAAAAATAAATGCAATTAAATAGGTTTACATAGAATCGTACATAATTAAATCTTTTCATTTGTTTCTATACAAATCAATTAACATACTAACTACAACAATATGACGGACGGATAATTCATTTATTCCATTCCTTCTGTGACACCCCTTTATAAATATGAGGTTCCTATTAGGTATAGTCAACTTCATAAGTGTAAAACTGTTAACTAAGAAGTCATTTTTGTTTTCAGTTATTCCATAGCCAATTCTGTACTTATTATATTTAAAAAGCTAATCATTTAGTAAACAAGTACCTATTCATGTTTTTGAGTAGGGTAGGTCTGTAGTATTTTTATGCTACCATTATATACAATCGACACATATTTCAAATGATTGGGTACCTACCTACCATATTTTTTTTTTTTTTTTTCGGATGGGAAATCATCAAATGTCCTACCGTTTAATTAAAACTATCCAGAAGTAGTCGACAATTAACAACTCCGACTCCATAATAAACAAGTAGCACCCTAATAAATGAACTTTGTGTCAACAAAACTTGACAGTAACAATGTATGAATTAAAACATTTATCATAATTAAGTGTAAATGATCGCTATTCAATTGCTCGAACATCTAAAGATCACGCTGCGTTAGATTCATATCAACAGACTCATTACTCAAGTTGATAGATGGCCGACGTTTGAAACAAACACTTTTGTTTATGTTATAAATGTAAACCTATACTGAGGCAGATTACCTCCGCATACTAAAAGCCTGGATTCCTCTTATGTCGTGCCAGCACGGGCTAGTTGTACTTACTTATGAGAAGAGGTCATCTCGCGGAAAAAATACAATGTGTAAACGGACCCTTCACGTAGCCACTAACCGAGCATTCTGTCATCAAACTAAGTAACGCAGAAAATGATTGCTGGAAAAACTTTTTTTTTGGTCTGATATATCACGATGTAACGCACTCAAAAGGATGAATGCTTTGCATCAAGTCAAGGGGTAATGGAGGTGCCGTGACGACGTCGCGTTCGCGTTCCACGCGCGCCTCAAAGAGATGTCAGCAAAAGGAAGGGGTCCGCCAGGGCCGATGCCTGCCGGGGCTGCGGGACTGTTCGAAAGAGATACCTTGGCCCCGGAACACAAAGGGCGATGAAGGAACATGGATGGGTTTTATTCAGTAAAAGTCTGACACTCCCTCCTGCTCCCCCCAGAGCGGGAGGAGTCATTTGATGAATTCCCATTCAAATAAAATAGGGGTAATAGAGGTACCTATGTAAATTTACCTATAACATTCAACATTTTTTTTTTTTAACATGTTACAAAAGTTGGAACTTTGACCATTGATTTCTCCGTAAGTGTAAGGTACCCATGTATGGTCCAGTGCAAAATTATCGCAACGATGGGGAGAACCTTTTAAACTTCTTATTACCGTATTGTGACTGAATCAAATAAGTGAAACAAAATAAAGCCTGGTTCATAAAATAACTTAACACGCAAATTAATCTTCGACACTTAACTGACATTTGACAATCGGATTTCGATTTACCGTTTTTTTTTATTTTTTGGCTCAAAATGGTTATGGCTATGGTTTTAGTGTAGTTAGAATTACACTAAAACCATAAATCTCCGCCCAGTTTTGGCCCGCCTAACCTCTGCCAATTTATTTTATTTTCAAAATAGCAGCCATGCCGGTATTTTTCAATAGCTGGTATAAACAACTTGTACTGTTGAAAATAAAATTAAATGGCGGCTAAACAAATCAAACCCCTTTAAAATAACAAATGATCTGTATTGTGTTGTGTCTATTGACCAATAACTGACAACTCTCGATTTTCTTCTGTTGCTTCGAAAAAATCTCTAGTTTTCTATGATGACAAAGGCTAAGCCGGTAACGAAACTAAGATATAATCTAGGCTAACCATTGAATGTAAGTTTTAAAATTGGAAGCTTTACTTTGAGCTCTATATTCTTTATTAACAAAAATTGAAAAGGCTTTTTGAAATATGTCCTAAATGTCATAAAATTAAATCATTCTATACAAAATTTTGTAACAAATAGAAATAGTCCAATATTTTACCTGCCTGTATATATAAAAATATACACAAATAGTTAATAGCTCGTGGCTAAATAATAACAGCCGCTCAAGTCGATCTTTAGGTTAAGTCGCGCTTGCTTAAGTTGGTCCGTGGATGGATGACAACCAGTCTTACCAAGAGGTATCGTATTACCCAGTACTAACGGGGTTGTTAAGGTCAGATAGGCCGTCGCTTCATGTAAAATGCTGTCAGATGCCTCCGGTTAGACTGGAATCCGACCCCAACGTGGTTGGGAAAAGGCTAGGCACATACTGATAAAAAAAAAAATGCAATACTGCAAATATAATGAATAAACCTAAGGAATGGGCTGGTCATAGAACTCATAGACATTGGAAGCTTCTTTGTACGGTTACAAAACGTCTTGAAACTGAAAAGCTAAGTCATAAACCTGCAGTCTGCATCTTCAGATTATTTAAAGCGACCCAACCCAATACAACAGGCGATCGCATTCGAACGTTGCTCGATTTTAATTCTAACATAAATATAAACCCTGCAGTAAATCACCTGGATAAGGGCGAAGGAAAGACCTCATTAAGTGGAAGAAGTTGAATAACTGGTTATTTAGGTGAATAGCCTGAGATCGGCTCGAGAATCAGCCCTCAACTTGGACCTATATAGGTTATTGCTCTACTGTGTGTGTGATACTCGACGCCATACTTTATTTTGAATGCATATTTCAAGCTGAACTTAAATCACGACACGGTTGGCGCAGTGGCTGAGCGATTGGCTGCTGCGCTGCGTGTCGCGGGTTCGATCCCCGCACGGAACAAATATTTGCATGACCTACAGGTAGTTGTTCCGGGTCTGGCTGTTTGTGTATACGAGTTTGAATGTTTGTAAACGCACCCACGAAACAGGAGAAATTCCTAGTGTCGCCACACTAGGAATTTCTCCTGTTTCGTGGGTGCGTTGAAAGTAATGATAGTCTAGTGGTCTTAGCGTCGGACTGTCAAGTCATAGGTCTCATGTTCGAACCCAAGCCACGCACTTATGATTTTTCCTTTTCATGTGACTATTGCATAACACTTGCTTCGGTGATGGAAAACATCGTGAGGAAGCCAGCATGCCTGAGAGATATTTCTCGTCGGCATGTAAAGCCAAGTCAAAGGCCCATCCATGGGCATAAGAACTCTGACACCAGACAATAACCACGAAAAAAAAAACTAAACTGGAATATGAGCAGACAAGCCAGAATTTAAATATACAAGGAACTCGATACCCAGTATTCAAAACAGATCAAGATCATTAGAAATAGGTTAAATACTTTCCTTAGCTCACCTTCCTTACAAAAGGAACTATTGTTGATAACAGGTTTCTAGATCTAGCGGTTTCCTGCGGGGGTTGCGGGACTGTTCGAAAGAAATACCGTGGCCCCGGAACACAAAGGGCGATGAAGGAACATGGATGGGTTTTAGTCAGTAAAAGTCTGACACTCCCTCCTGCTCCGCCCAGAGCGGGAGAAGTCATTTGATGAATGGGAATCCGAAAAAAAAAAAATAAGATCTAGCGGTTTAGGCGGTACAACGTAAGTGTATAAATTTAAGATTTCTATTAACTAGGCAGTCACTTTACGTCATTTAAGTAATTAACACCATTTTCTTATTGATAAGAAAAATTTCAATCATCTCGTAGATTCCTACATCATAACAAATATGTCTTGCCGTCACAAACAGTAATGAAATTGATTAATTAATTTCAGATGTAGTCCATTTAAATTAATTATTTGCAATGTATTTATTTTGTCCATCTCCTTTAGCACTTTCAATTCAACTCTTAGAAAAACTGCAATACTCGCTTTCCAATCGAAACGATTATGGCAATGTGCCTCTACGAGCAATTAATTCGGTGTTTTGTTGAAAAAGGTGTTTTTTTAACTTGAGAAGAAATATTATGATAAATGCAAATTCTTGATATACCCACACTTTTTATTTGCCTACGTTGTCTGAATTTCATGACGATTTGCTACGGCGCGGCGACGGCCCTGTACTTACAAGTAAGTATGTACAAACGTTTACACTACATTTTAGCGACATTTAATGTAGTTTTTAATAAACTACAATTAAACTAATTAGATCGACAGCTAACATAAAGATGTTTTAATTACATTTAACAACGATGTCGGTATTTGTTAATGATGTTATCATGCTCGCATATAACGCACTATGTGATATAATACAGATTAGTAAATAGGTACATAACAGACATTTTCATAAAATATAAAAATGTTACGCAATAATATAAGGTATATGAGTATTTATGTGTCTACCTTCTAATATTATTGTATCCGGTACGGAAATGTCGACCGTGACGTGCGACACTGCACTCACTGTATCTGTTCCCTAAAAAACACAAATAATTTCTTAAAATTTATCTTTAACGATATGTTTATAATTCGCGAATATAAATGTTGAACTAATACCGGAAATTACCGTATTTAAATTACACTTGAGACTAAGCGCCGTCACGATAAAAACATACATGGCCGTAAAATATGCATGATATTAAATTCTGTTTTTATTTAATAAATCGATTGAGACCTAATCTTAATAACGTATCTATACGATGACACTGGACAAACATTGAGCTCAATGACATCCAACTTAAATACACTGTTTGGTTCAACTTTTGCTTTTATTGCAAGGACAAGTTTATTTACTTCCTCTCTTAGATCAAGTCCTCTCATAACAGGCTTTGCAGGTGCAAATTAAATTCATAAACGTAATGTAGTCATCGAAATTAGCCTTTGTTATCGTTGACGGATGTGTTCCTCACTTCGAATAACACTTAAAAATATTAATTTAATTTTTTGACAATAATGACTAGGTAGATCATTGTTATACGCGATTTACTACATATGTATATACGTCCATACACCGGAACGGACGCTATTGAGACGTCACTCTAATACTTTCAAACATTGACTGAAAGCTATGAAAATCAGAACGTACTTGTTGCGCGTTTGCCGTCAGCGATCAGCGTCAGGCTGTGCGGCTTCTGCAGCAGCTCCTGCAACTCCGGCTGCGGGTCTGACGAGTTCTTCCTGGACTTCATATTGACAATAATAATAATAGTTCACTAGCACAGGTGTCAATTATTTCATTACAACTCCTCGGAGTGAATTAAGCACTTTTGGAAAATAATGATAGTTGACGGTGAGTACGTTCGATGCTTCATCAGAGAGGCTGAGGCGCATGGCTCGGGGTGCGAAGTGTGCCGGGAGCGAGGGCGAGCGGCTGTGTGGCGGAGCACGAAACGCGATGGTACGAACAGAGCCGCGCCGCGACTGAGCTGAGCGCCGGCAGCCGGTCAAGGGTATAGCACCTCGCGGACGGCACTACAGCCTGCCGCCTGCCGCGATGGCGCGGCCAGCGGCGCCATCGCAGCTTACGCTAACACACACACATTGTTTATTGTTTGTTTTCGATTGTGTTGGGAAAAAATATGTTCGGGTATTTTCCTTAGTACTAAATTCAAACCAATAAATGAGTTCTGTCAAGAATAAATTAAAGATTAATTATTGAGCTAAACAAGCAACACGTTAAACAGTTAAAGGATTGCATGCAATTCTCATGTTAATCTAAATAACCAATCAGCTTCCTACGAGTGGAAGTGGTTAATATTTAACATCTTTCGCAATTTGTTGACTGCATACCTATTACTTTGTTTGTAAACCCGTATACAAACACAAAACAATGTAGGTACCTAACTACTTACAAATTTAGGTAAATATGGGTATAGTAAAGGTGAATGACACCAAAAGTAAAGGGCTTAAGGAAGTAGTTTTTAAGTCTCTGAAAACAACACTTTAACGAACGAATTTATTTATATAATTACAGTAAATATAAATAGATAAATATAGAGACAGTAATTGTGATCGGCTTGATTAATGACGTATAGCGCTTGTGTAAGAGCTGAGATACACGGACCATTTTTTAATCAAATGAAATTCACCGCTGTTTGGACTACAATATCAATCAAAAATCTAATAGATCGCAAGGTTAGGCACTACACAGTGCCTAACCTTGCGATCCATTAGATTTTTGATTGACGACAGCAATAATTATGCAATAAACGCAAACCTGCAAGGACATAGGTACAGCTGCAAGTAGGTACCTAATTCCATGTGTTCAATCGATCAAATAAATGATATAATCGATAACCGTTCGCTCTGGCTAGGAAAATAACCGAAGCGAAGATAATTTTTTACTATTACTAGAATCTGGAAAACTACAAACTACGTTCATGTATAATTTAAGAAATTAGATCCGTAACATGTTAAAATTATTACTCAACACACGTACTCACCTGGTAATTTCGTACATTATAAGCCTCTGCTCGGAGTCAGGTATCTCACAATTTTAAAATAAGAACCTACTGTTGCGTTATACGTACCTATGTATAAAGAGGTCTATCTTAAGGCTGCGACTCAGAGATGAGCGAGGATGCATAGCGAGGGATTTGTGTGGAACTAACCAATCACATAGCTAGAGAAGCTCAAGCTCTGAAAAAGAAGCGATATTATTGGTTAGGTTAACATACATCCCTCGTGGAAACGCATCTCTGGTGGAAACGAGCCTCAACAGTGGACGTTACGGAGTGTGGCTTTGAAGGTGCCTCCAATAGAGCAAGTCACGATGCACATTTAACATAAAGTTCTGCCATTTTTTGTTGGCAGCACCCCTAATATGGATTGATCACAGCTTTTAAACTTTGCTACTAAACATTTCATAATGGTTAAACCCGATAGCCGTACGTCCCTACCCGTACTACCCGTCCGTACCCTAGGACACAAAATTCAGCAGTACCTCACTGAACTAACGACTCCGGCAATCAGATAACAGGCCGTATACAATCCTTACTTATTGCTTAGGGCTGGATGATGGCAGCAAAGGCAAAGCAATCCATTTATCTTATAAGTGCATTCGATTGAGAATCAAAATGAGTCATGTGTAGTCGAACCGAGGGACAAGTTCCACCTCGTTATTACATAGCTTAACGTTCCAGTTTTATAACCTTACGTCAAGTACTTAGCAGACATAGAACGAGGAACTCTGTTCTTACATGTTGTAAACAATTTTATATTGTAATCTGTGACCAGTTTTTAATAAGTCTGGTAGTTTATCGCAGTCTAGCTAGTCAGTCCTTCTCAAAGTGGGTGATGACGACACTGACTGGAGTTTTTCAGGGAGGCAATAGAAGACTGAAAGGAAAGTTTTTGCCTATCAAATATTTTCGTTGCAGAAGCAAATCTCGCAACTTATCAACCATAAACGATTCTTATTAACCATGGTATGGTAGGGTGGTGGTGGTATGGTTTAACCATGGTATAGTCTATGGCCAATCATTCAAGATTTGTATTTTTCTGAATGTATGTCATTTATACACTAACTTTAGATTAATAAAAATAGTTCGATCTAAATATCCCGAATATGCATACATTTTCATTTTTTATTTTTATACGGAATGTTAAAGTACTATAAAAATAATGACAAAAAGCGAAAACTTTTGTTTCTTTCTCTTTTTAGATAAACGGAATTTAGTATGGATTTTGTACGTCGATGCAGCGAATGACTTCATTCGCTGTATCGGATCTCTCTGTCTAATCAGCAGTTACAAATCCTTATAACTTAGTATTTTATAGAGATGTTAAAAAAATAATTTCACTTTGCTGTTTCTGATGTTAATACGCTTTGTTTGAAGTGATAAAAAAAAATCATGCATATAACCTATCGCCCCAAGCTCATACAATGTAAAGCAACGCTTGAATGCGAGAATGTGAGTCCAACTCCTGATAACAAATTCTTGCAATAGAATTAGGCTACGATATGAGTAATGTTTACGCTCATCATAGTTTTCACTTATTTTCCTAGCTAGGTATATTCAACAATTTATTTTAGTACTTATATAAGGAAGAATGAGATGATAATTCGTCATCTTCTGGTTGGAGGGGATTTAGTGGGGATTCACCAGGATTAACGAGGAAAAATACTTTTTCTATTGTTATAATTTTTTTTGTAACTTTAGCCTACAAACAGCCATTGAATACTAATACCACTACAAAGTCTATATGATCAATCGTATTTACATTATTCAGTAATAGTAAACCATGTATAAATAGGAATAGGTATCATAATATAGGGAAACAAGTAAAGAAAATGACATACGTCGTTTTTAAGTGTTTATTTGCAACTGCGCAAAACAAATAAAAGTGTTAATGAAAATCTTTAGATATCACTGATATCATGTTAAATGAATATGATATTATTACCTTCGTGAACAAACAAAAATCTAATCTAAAAATAAACAAAATCCCGGATTAAAAAAATAAAAAAAATCTTTATATATATCACTGATATCTAATTTTTTTTTTCTTATGGATTTTGGGTGTTTCGTTCATTTTTAGATTTGATTTTTGTTTGTTCACGAAGGTGATATCATATCACCTTCCTAATACACATATCATCAGAATTTAGTTTTAGGAATATTGTATTGAATTGCATATATTTGAATTGTATTGAATGCACACGAATGCACAAGAAAAGCTTGCCACCACCCCTGATGTGACGACCACGACCACTCTGCCAAGAGTGTGACGACGATGAGGCCACAATTACCTTAATCATGGGCTGTTTTATTATATAACTACTTAAGCACGTATATACATGTATCAGATTTTATTTATGGTCATTGTTTCACACACGGACTTATTACAATAATTCGATTATATTCAAAACTCCAATAAACACGTGGTTTCTATTCCTGTCACCTTTCAATCACGCATAAAATTATCCTAAATATATGAAGTGGGTACTTATTGGTAGTTTTGAATGTCAAATTATTGATTTAGCATTCATATTGCGACCATTGGGTGCCTAAACGACATGGGCTTAGCATATAGGTATTTAAAATACATAGGGACTTTTTTGTTAGTCTATTTAAAGAATGAGTTGTTTGTTACACACCTAAGTATCTGCGAGCATTTTATCACGTCCCAAAGATGAAGTGGGACTAAATTATCGCTTTGTAATAAACAGTTTTAGCCCAAGGCTAAGGAATATTCCCAAAATTCTCATATTTTATAATCATGTGGATTGGTCCTCCGTTAGCAATAAAACTCGAAGCCTTTTTTTTTAAAACCTACCTCTTGCACTTCGCCTTGGTTATATAAGGAAAACGAAATCATGTGATACCAAGGAATAACAATAACTAAAAATAATATTTTTTATGGAAGGTACCCATATAATTATTAAGTTCATTCTTTCTCTCACTTTCAAACAATGCACAACCAAAATAGTCTAGAATAGGGCTGCCATTTTGAGAGCTCAAATTTTGAAAAGCGATTTTTCATCGCCAGTTTTTGACCGGGATACAGCGTTCCAAACTGGGACATGTCCCGGTATCCCGGGATGTATGGCAGCCTTTGTCTAGATGCATGTTGCACAAGACCATACTTATGTCACAAACTAACGAAGCTTAGCCTTGAAGATTAATTTTTAACACTCTTATGGTATTTTTCCCCTAAAAGATATTCAGAATGAAAGTTTGTCCAGAAGTATCCTCATTTTTGCCAAAGGAAATCACATCGCCACACGATTCGTAAGGACACAAATTGCAAAAAAATAACATCAATTGCTTTAGCACCTTGTAAATCCCGACCTGTAGGTGTCAACAATTAAGTAAATTATTTTAATCGCTATTAGCATCTCCATTCATGCATAAACAAGTAATTGTTTTAGAATCAAAGAATGCTTTGTACCCTGAGAACTGCAGCGCCCATGACCTGACCTGGGACTTGAACCTAAACAATGAAGGTATTGCTATCGGCGGGTCATTAACATTCAAAATTAACGATTCACAGATTAGCTTTTAATTTGATATTAATTAGCGTGTAATTAAACTTTGCCCAGTCACTTGTTTATGTCATCTTGGTTGCATAAAGATAACTAAAGCACGTCTTCATTTTTTAATTTTCGACCTTGTTGTTAAGTAATTTTAAAGTTTTTTTTTTTTAATATTTGATAAATATACTACTAGTTGTAGGTTTTCTTAATTACAAATCTACATAATTAAAAATTAAATTTACGATTTAACACAAAAAATAATAGACCTTTAAAAATGATTTATTAGCGCATTATCATGTTGGCGATATAAAAACAATCGGTTATAGGAACATAAGTAGTTTATATAGTCAATATATTTTCTTGAAACAGGTCCTGTGACTATAGTACGTCGATAGACACATTAATTATATGTTACGTTATCATTAATTAATCGATCTCATAAACGAGATCAGATTGCGTAGAACGCTTGTTATTTAATCTGGTTTTACTTGCAAAGATTCTTTGTATTTACATAACTATTAGTCATTAATAAAATTTCCGGGCTTTATTTTTATAATTTGTCGCAAATCGTGACAATAACGTATCTATAGTTTTTTAAATACCTAGAGAACTTACCAACAGGTATTCGGCTCGGGTAATAGGGAAATCGAACGGAAGTACTCTACGTAGGTATGTATACAGTATATAGATCTACTTATTTAACACTTGTTGTAAACGACTTCGCCGTAAAAGCTATAAAATGAATGAAACAATTCGGAACTTTAGCAAGCTTTTAAACATTATGGCATTTAATTTAACACTTTTTATTTAATTTTTTTTTATGAGGATTTCAAATATATTTTTGTTATGATACAAGATTTTATTTAATAAAGTAACAATTTACAAATTTATTAAAATAAACTAAACTAACTAACTTAACTAAAAACTTAAAAAATGGCGTCAAAAAACTCCTCCTCAACACTGTCAACTGGTGATGTCCCCAAGACACTGGCGGCGTTACCACGCTGAATGGCAATGCTAAGCCTTTGGCCAAGGTAAAAGCCAGCCCTAGGGTCACGGGAAGTGTCAACTAAACGTTTTGAAATATCCTTGAAAAGGCTGTGAGCGCTCGGACCCCACGGTCCTAGAGTTTCAACCCCAAACGGCTCGAAAATATAGTTACCAATAAGGTTTTCGCCGCTTGAGGTTCTCCGCAGCCAAAGCAGCAGCCTCTGCACAGCACGACGAATTAGGAAGATGGGAAGGCGCAAGAGTATCGACACATGTAGCATCCCACACTAAAGGCCTACCCATCCTCCATGGAAACAAAGACATGCCGTCCGGTCTCTTGCCATCGTCGCGTGCCAAGCCATTGGGTTCTAATAAAGCTGGAACGCCGACGGTGACAAGAGACCGACGGATGATGTCATTTAAATTCGCGTGCCGTGCAAAACGGCCCGCACTTCGGCAGCATGACAAGCCGTGGTGTCCAAGGCTGTTGACAACTTCACCACAGTGACAGTGATGAGGAGAGCAACATGGGGCGCCTAGGCGTAGAGCAACAGCGAGGCGGAAAGTGGTGTCGTCGAGCAACGTACCTGTGCTCGACGACGGTAGTGCGTGAAGCCAAAGACCCGACTCCCACTCACCCACAGCCAGCAGGCGCGCTCGCTCAGCAGTAGTAACAGACGTGTTTAGTAGATTTATCTGAACTACTAAACTACTTAAATATGAAACGATTTACCTGTTGAATTATAAATCATTATCATATCAATAAAAAAACAGGAAGAAAGAATTCGTCAAAACAGTGTCAGCTTTCTTTTTATTTTTGCATATTAATGTGAATCAAACGATCGACGGATCAAAGTAAAAGTCATACTTATATACCTGTTACAAGTTTGCAACCTTTAAATACCTGTTAGAAGTTTGGTTTCTATTATTTTACTATGCCGAAATAGGCTTATTTAAGGCCGTTTTCTATAACTTACTTACGTATAACTGTCAGTTAATATGCCTACTCTCGTAGCTATTGGTGTTTCTATAAACAAAGCTAGTCCTATCCGTGTCACCTACCTGTCACTTTAAAAAAAAAAACAAAGATAGCTTTTCTGTGACGTTTTGTTTCTAACGGTCGGTAAACAAAATGTTAAACAGACAGACATAGAAACCTACCGATACCTGTTGGTAGGTAATTTAAAATGGCCCTTAATGATTTCTTACTTTTTTTGGATATTGAATTTCATAGTGGAATATCATTGGAAATATGAACAAACTAATCTAATAATTACAAAAAAAAAAATACTTCGATAACCTAAGCTGTATTACACGTCCAGGAAGATTTATCAATAAATAAATTATGTATTGTTATCAGGAAAACTCCACACAAGTAGATCTGAAGATAATAGTAATTTAATGCAGCGACATCCTACTTACGAAATACTAGGTATTCCTATAATATTTAGATTGTCTTCCTGTAGCAAACAGGAAATGTCTACTGCATGCCGATCAAGCTGGGGTTCTGAGACACCAAGACTGCCTTAGCAAGCCACGAAGGAGAGTCATAACGTAAAACTAGAGACCAGGGACCATGAATAGAGCCTTCTATGGAAAGAGGGTCATAAGATTTTTGGTTACCTTTTCTGTCCCTCTTCAGAACAAAGGTAAAAAACAGAGCCGGTATTCCCAGTATCAAACATCTACTTTAAATAAGTACGTGACATAGATTTATTGCCTTTTTTGCTTAATGTTGAACCAGTGTTCCACCATGAATTCTTTAATGGCCGTAATTTATCATAAAAATTGATAAGCAATAAATATTGAAATAAAATGGCTATAAACATAAGTTAGAACCATTAAGATCTTCTCTATTAAGCTTTGTTTTGGACTAGGTAGCTGCTCTATGGCTCTACCTAAGTACTAAATGATGTCATTAATGTGCCAATAAATAAATGAAAATCATTAGAAGGAAAACCGTTACCATTGCATTCATTCACAAAACCGCAAACACAGGTAAGTATTGGTATTTTCATTTTATTTTATAGGCTGCAGTCTATGGGACGCCGTCACCTCCTTCTGCGAAGCAATAATGCTAGAGAAGGAGGTGGCGGAACGTGAGAGGGAGAGAACCTCACAGCGTCCCGGCCGCCGCGGGAGACGCCCCGGGCGTCGGGGGCCACCACGCGCGCCTCAAAGAGAGTCAGCAAAAGGAAGGGGTCCGCAAGGACCGATGCCTGCCGGGGTTGCGGGACTGTTCGAAAGAGATACCGTGACCCCGGAACACAAAGGGCAATGAAGGAACATGGATGGGTTTTAGTCAGTAAAAGTCTGACACTCCCTCCTGCTCCGCCCAGAGCGGGAGAAGTCATTTGATGATTTCCCATCCGAAAAAAAAAGAAAAAAAAAAAAGGCTGCAGTCTATTCGGTAAGTAGGTATTTTTACCTACCTACTGCCTAGGTACATTGAATCCCGTCGTAGCGGTTTTCAGGCTATCACGAAGTAATTGTATTATTTTCAATTAGAGCGCGAGAGACAGAAAGACTGTGCTCGCTTAGAATAAAATAACGTAAGCGCCAAATCATATAATTGCTAATTACGAGAAATTCTAGATTTTTTTAAAAAAAAACGACACTATTTGAGATAATATTCTTACCTATCTATTAGGCTGAAAATCATCATTAAATTACATAAGGTTTCAGAGATCCAACTCAAAATAAGTGCAAAACTAGTTTTTTTTTATATCGAGATTTTTTTATCAAATTTTATTTCGCGTCAACAGATTTAAAGATTATAAGTCCAAGTTTAATGGTGTTTAAATAGCGAACTCTTAGGTCATATAGATGCCGAGATCTAGATCGCCCAATATCACCAAAACAGCACCATGTGGACTCTTAAGTGTAGGTGGGTTAATACATGTGTCGATACTCTTGCGCCTTTCCATCTTGCATGCTTTGGCTGCGGAGAACCTCAAGCGGCGAAAATATAGTAACCTTATTGGTAACTATATTTTCGAGCCGTTTGGGGTTGAAACTCTAGGACCGTGGGGTCTCACAGCCTTTTCAAGGATATTTCAAAACGTTTAGTTGACACTTCCCGTGACCCTAGGGCTGGCTTTTACCTTGGCCAAAGGCTTAGTAGCATTGCCATACAGCGTGGTAACGCCGCCAGTCTCTTGGGGACATTACCAGTTGACAGTGTTGAGGAGGAGTTTTTTGACGCCATTTTTTTAAGTTTTTGGTTAAGTTAGTTAGTTTAGTTTATTTTAATAAATTTGTAAATTGTTACTTTATTAAATAAAGTTTTATTTTTTTGCTATAAAAATAATAATAATAATTATTATCTAGATTAAGGTTTTTTTTTTGTTCCTGGGGTGAAAAATCCATACGGATGTCCTCCGCCTGGGGCGGGCGAAGCGGTCTGTCGGACTCAAACCGACTAAAAACCACCCCGGTGTTCCCTTCCCACACTTGCACCGGGGATCATGGGAACTAGTTTACCTTCCACTCCACGATCCCAGGCTGGTGCCGGGCCTCCTCAAGTTTTCGGGGGTGTGCGGGAGTACGGCAGTTACACGGGAAGATGGCGGTCGTCCTTAAGTCCGCCGTCCCTCTGGACTCGTTAAGGGGGGCTAGAAGAGGGCGTTGTCCGCCCTCCGCCGACGCCAGGTATGTCTGCTGCGGGTCGGAAGAGTGGTCTCGACCTCCGTAAACCTCTCCACAGGCTCTTTCTGTGAGATGACCGTCACAGAAGGAGATCACCACATCCCACGACTCTGCGCTCCCGAACATCGCGCGAGCGACGGCGCGGCTCCTCATATGCGGCACACTCTGCCAGCGTATGCCGCGCCGTGTCCTCCAGACAATGGACGCAGTGATGACACCGAGCGCCCGGCTCCCTGTTTACGCGACACAGGTACTTCCCGAAGCAACCATTCCCCGAGAACAGATTAACATTAAGCTAACTTAATCTTTGTATCTAAAGCTAAACCGCTCTGGGCATTTCTTTAGCCCTTAAGTATGGACGTATGTTGTATAACTGTTGCAGCTTTTATCGTCAGTCACACACCTGGGCTCATGTCAAGAACGTCGGATACACGACGCAGTTCCTAATTTGTATTTCTAAATAAGGTAAGGACTTAGTGGCCTTCATCAATGCACGGCTAGGTAGCAAGGTTACCTGCTTACTTATTTCAATAAGTAGGTAGACTCAATTAACAGTGATTTACATTTCCTTTAGCTTTCCATTCTGATGATTAAAATGATCTCACAAGATTTCAATATTAAGTACCTATGTATTAAGAAAAACATGTGCCTATTTAGGTTGATTGGTACCCAAACATCAATTTTAAATGTTAATTTACCCATGTGCACCTAAACGGTAGATACACACCAAAAAAACAAATATAAGGGTGCGCAAAATCAAGTTGGCAAGACATAAACAAGTTGTTTTATTTATTTATTTATTATGGCACTTCAACGATTTACTCACTAAAACATACATAAATATAAATCGCAAACAATTTTAGCAATAGTGAATTCGTCACTTACGTGCACAGCACTCGCAGAATATTATAAGGGCAAGTAAGATTATTTATAGAAGATTGTATGGAATCTAATACAATAGAAAGAAGGTAAAAAAATTAAAAAAAAAGAATAAAGATAGGCTGTGTGCAACATTTAGCCGGTGGTAAATACTGAAATATTAAAAAAAAGGAATATGTACAGATTATTATATTGTAACCGTTTAGGCACTAACCACTAACTTAATGAGATATGATCATGTGACTAGTGTTCATTCATAGTTCATGGAATATAATTATGAGTACACTGGTAACCTATTACCTACTTACAAAGGTTACCTACAACCGCATCATGAGGTAACGTTTTAACAACAATTACACCACAACAAAATAAATGCCATTCTTAGGAGTAACAAATAGGATATTCCTAGTTCGCGCTGTGGTTTAAAAACAATAAACTTACGGACCACCGTCCGCGCCAATGTTAAATTGGTATCAACTTTTCATCTCTAAAACTACGATCGGTCAAAGGCTTTCTTTGGAAGTAAGTACAGACTTAACCTACTGAGATTATACACCGTTAATTTTAGGTCGTTTTGGAACCGAAAGCCATAAACTCGATCATATTTACTATAAATTTAATTTTTCGTGATTTTTTTTACATTTTTTATTGTTAGGTAATTTTTGAAAAAAAAAAACACGAAAAATTTGATTTTCATTTTTGTTTTGGTTATTTAAAAAAAAATAACAGTTCCAATAGTTCCGAGCTCGACGATCGAGTTTACGGCTTTCGGTTCCAGAACGACCTAAAAATAAGTGTGTATATTACCAACCACCTAGGGTAACCTACCCTAGGTGGTTGGTATTATAGGTCCCTACGACCTACTTACATGTTTTTCGGAGACTAAATTATGTCTCAAGACTGCCTTTATGGTGTTCAATTAGGAATGCTTAGGTAGGTCCTACTAAATTTGCTAAACAGTTTCGTTGAAATATCCCGAAGCTGTTTTTACCTAGGTTCCTGAGACATACCAGTTCTACCAAGAGATGTGCTATGGCTGTTTGTATAAGTGAGTTTAAATGTTTGTTAACGCACCCAAGATCATCATCTGCCTAGCTTCTTCCCAACTATGTTGGGGTCGGCTTCCAGTCTAACCGGATACAGCTGAATACCAGAATTTTACATGGACCGACTGCCTATCTGACCTCCACAACCCAGTTAGTACTGGGTAATACGATACCCCTTGGTAAGACTGGTTGTCAGACTTTTTGAGCCACTAGACTACACACTAGACACTGGACTACCTGTAACGACTGTCAAAGATCTGCAAATGACAGCCGGGACCAACGGTTTAACGTGCTTACCGAGGCACGGAGGAAACTCGGTATGTAATGGGTGGTCACCCATCCACAGACCAAACTAGGCAAGCACGGCTTAACCTAAAGATCGACCCGAGCGGCTGTTATTATTCAGCCACGGGCTCCTCCGTTAACGCACCCAAAAAACAGGAGAAATTCCTAGTGTAGGGCAACAGTGTAAAAAAAAGTTCATTGGAAAACTGTGGACCTAATTATATTCCTGTGGTGTTTGTTGAATCTGTTAGCTAGAATCTGTTAGATGGATGAGAACAAAATCAATGGCAACTGGGAGCGACTAGACGCGGAAGTCGTAAGTTGTAGTGCAAGTTGGGGGAGGTCCAGTGTTGCACACTGCGATAGGCTAAGTCGATGTAATTGGTATTGTTAATTAAGAATTGCTTTGGAGATGTGGTGCTGGAGACGCCTCCTAAAGATCCCATGGACATCGTTTCGCACCAATGTTTCCATCCTCAAAGAGCTTCATATAAGGACCGGCTTTCGTCTACTGTGCAACTACGAATATTAAAGTTCTTTGGTCACATCACTAGAAGTGAAAATTCGATGGAGACTAGTGGTTTAGGGCCAGGTGGAGGGCAAGATATCACGCGGCCGATCACCAACTCGCTGGACTGACCTGATCAAGAAAGCTACTGAGTCCACCATGGTCCGGTGTACTCGCAACGTCTCTAACCGGCAGAAATTGAAGCATCGCTGAAAGGGCAATCCTCGGGGAAGTCAACGACCCACTGAACATCTCTCTGTGTACCTCGTCTGCGCAACCACGACCACTCTGACAAGAGTGTTTAGACTAAAAAGAAGAAGAAATAAGAATATTAATAAGCGAATCCATTGAATCCTGGAGAAGGCTGCACTGTCTATAGGTGAGGTAGGTCATGACCTGTTTCCCATGTTTCCTGTTTGACCTCATGAGGTCAAACAGGAAACGACAACAGTAACCATGAGAAAAGTTTAAAGATTGCTTTACATTATCATGATACTTAATAAAATAATCTTATGAGTTTAGTAGCCGATGTGATCAATCCACCGTACAAAATACGACATTGATAAACAACGGAAATTAACAATCGCTGTTTGACGTTCAAAAGGTTAAGTTATCCAGCTTTTAACAATACCCTTTCCAATTGGTACAGATACAGACTCAACTTATTACAGATACCTACAACTTATTACTTACTTACCTACAATAAGACCGATTATTGCAGATAAGGGCGTAAGGGCCATTGATTCGGCAGCAACCTTTTTGTTCATTTCCTATTCACATTATTAAAACACTTCTGGTCAAGATAAGCGATATTAATGTAGGTAGAGGTAAGTACCTAAAAAACCTTTTGTTTATGTAGGTAGATAACTAATTAGCTACGTAAATAGATACTTAGGGCCGACAAATCGGTGTGACGACGCAAAGCAAAACTGCTGGCATTTCCTGAAACTGTTCGGGTCCATGCGACTTGCGATACGATCAACGTTGCTAGGATTTTAATGTCCGTCGGTCCTTCATGCTTTTTCCAACATTAGGTAGGCAGCCTGCAGCATAACCCATAAGCCAGACTTGCCAACGTGTAACAGTAACTGTGTTGTGGAGGTCAGATAGGCAGCCGCTCCACGTAAACTACTGGTATTCAGCATTATAAGCTGAATCCTGTGAGACTGGAAGCCGACCACTACGTCGTTTGGAAAAGGCAGGATGATAGATAGCCTGGAACATAGCTCACGTGTACCCCCGCCGATAAGGTCTAAAATGGCTTGTCAAAACTTTATCAGCTGGAAACTAAGACTTTCATCCAAAAGTTAAATTAATAAGGAATAATAAATATAATAATGTCCCATTCCAAAATTCTTTGATTTTTAAACTTAAATTACTGGAAGACACGCTACCATCGACTCTATCAAAAAATGCTGTTTTTAATAGTCCACAAACAGGCAGAATTGCAAAGACTGAGAAGCAAGTCCTTCAAGTTTGTTCAATAAGTACCCTACCTACTTACTTACAAAATGTTAACATTTAGAGTAGGTACTAGGTAGATACCTAACCTTGGAAAGGTGTCTTAATCGAGTGTTCTTAGAGCTATCTTTCAAGAAAATCTGCTCAACCGTTTGAAGATGGAGATTGATTTTGAAAAATAACATCTTTCAGAGGTCTGATCGTACTGAAATTTGTAACAATGAAATTACAAAATATGACAACCTTGTTCTGATGCGCAGGCATCACCAAGATCATGTAGGATACTCAACCCGCCAGATAAGAACTCCTCAACGGTGTACGGCGTCTACCTTGTGTTTGGGCTCATACGATGTTCTGTTAGTGATTTATGTCTAAGCTTTGCTTCCTTTATTAGAATGGTAGCCCACTACCCAGCATGTCTACTTTACACAGTAGTAACAACCGATGTCAGAATTTTGTAAAGTAGTTAGGGAGGTAGGTATTAATAGATACCTGATAGTGGTACATACCTACCTAGGTACTATTTACGGTACCAGTCGTTAATTAGGTACCTAATTATTACTGTCTAATTATAATCATGTTGATACGGGCTTAGTTAAATAAGTTGTTAAACCTAACGACACTACTTAGAGTTATGTACATACACGTACCTATTGTGTAATATGGATAGATTTTACCTACTAGGTACTCGACTAGCTCGTTGGTCTGATGATCGCGAACAGCGAATAATGCTAAACCATGGGGTTCAATGCCCTGGTCGGGCAGTGAAAATGGTTTTCTTTGTACCTAAACGTATCTGGATTTGTACACGGTTGATGGTATGAGGCTTTCCAGCACAACATTAATGGGGATTCGAAATTACTTAGGTACCTGTGAATTTGTGAGAAATTATAAAAATATTATGTTTTGCGAAAACCAATGTGGCTTTGTCATAAACTCATAATGCATGGCAAATATTAGGTAAGTACCTAAGTAAGTACTACATACCGGACTAAAGTTTACAAACATTGTGTTGTGTATGGAAATTTGCTTGAGTGTACACCGTCATAGGTAGGTAGGTACCGTCCAGTAACTACTCGCCTTATCAATAAAGCACTTAGCGAGATCAACACAAAGTCATATTTTTCCGACGACTCCCACTTAGGTACGTACATAGGTAGGTATACAGTGTCTAAACAACCTCATCACGAAGCCGTCAACCAAGCATCATGTACATCAAACTTAGTAACTTTACGCAATAGTATATTTTGATACAAGTGGAGAAAGTTTATTATTGTATTCGAGGCGGAATTAACACTCGAGCCGCAGGCGAGGGTTGTTATTGAGCCGAGAACTGCAATAACAAATGGCCACGTGCATCAAACGACGTTTTTCAATACACTTTTGAAGAAATAAAAAAAAAAACGACAAATATTTAGGTCATGAATAGGGTAAATGACACCCTAAAACAATAATTCCCAGACACCTATCTCTAAAAAAACACTTTATTTTGGGCCTAAAAACCCGATTGATTTTCAATTAATTGCCAAATTCGATTTTTAGTTGCTTTGAAATCAATAAATAGTTGAGTCATTGAGTGGAATAAACAATGACGGCACAGCACAGTTGACTATTGCCATACAAAATTTAAGAGATAACCGCGTTTTGACAGCTCTTAAAAAGTATCTCAATTGATTGGTGTGTCATCTACCCCATTAGTATAAAACTATGATTACAATTTTCTTTTTTTTCCGCGCTTTGCTTTCGCCAGGTTGAAGGAGAAGCAAAGGTATAAAACCGCTGAACAGCCTAACATGAAAAATTGAAAATTCAAATATTTTTGAGTTTAGAACACAAATAAATGTTAATTTGTTCACGTTTATTTTATTTTATTAATCATTTTTGAATCAATCGTTTTTGATGATATTCTATTTTTAGACATTATATAAATATTCAAAAAATATGAACGCCATAAAGACGCTTAACTCTTTGCCGAGATTTAAAAAAAAAAACAATCACCGCCAACTATCTATTATACATTGAACCAATTTGGACTAAGGCACGCAATCGTGAAGACTCAAAAACGGGCCAATTGGCTCGTTTTCCCTTTATCCTGCGTCACTGCGTGTATGTGAGCTGGCGCCTGCCCCGGCACACTTTTTTCGGTGGTTTTGTAGGTGTATAACATATCTGTTTATTAGAATATCATTGGTAAATCGTGGCAATATTCATTCCCGGACACGTGTTGGAAAATGAGAAAAAACGCACGAGTGTGAAATAAATTGCATTTTGAACCTAATCGTAGTGCGAAAAGAACCAGTTTTCGAGGAAGTGTATTGGAAAAAATATTGCTGGGAGACGACTTTTTTTTGGGGAGAAAAATCATGTTTTTGATAGAACTCAATGTAACGCACTCAAAACATTGTGCTGATGGATGGTTTGAATAGTATGGGGGTTATGGAGGTTTTTAAAGTAAAAATCTTACATTAGAAACTTGTATTTAATAAAAAACTTGTCAAAAAGTAGGAAATTTGACCCCTAAAACCTCTGAAACTAGAAGGTTCCCAGGTATGTTGTAAAACAAAAAAAATATCGCAATAACCGGGAAAGAAAGTGACTTTCGGCTTCGTTAAGAGGTGTTTCACACCCTTTATAATAGGTATGTCGCAGGCATATCGTAGAACACGCCGTATTACATAAAGGCGTGCCGGATTGTAAACCGTCGCTGTTATGTAATGCGGCGTCTTCACGTTCAGCCTGAATACAATTCGGCTAAAATAAAGTACCCACGCCGCATTGAATGAACACTTCGCGTTCGGCGTTCTAAACATGCCGCCCAAATACAAACGGGCGCATCGACGATAGGCCGCTTTGAAAGCGAGCGAAGCGAGCTCGGACTTAGGGCACTCGACGTTAGATTTGGTTAGGTTAAGTAGGTACCTACTTTTAACCCTGCAGACAGAAATAGGAGCCCCGAGTAGCGGGTCTACGACGCGGACGCTACGTCGACTACCTACGCCTTATTTTCGGAGTTTGCAGTATTTTATGAGGTCGTTTGTTCTTGCTGACAATACGGCTAAACGTTGGACGCCGCTTTGCCGAACGTATCGCCACCACAATCCGGCTGAACGTGATGCCGCATTACATAACGGCGGCGTTTTTCAATCCGGCGCGTCATTAAGTAATACGGCGTGTTACCTTATACGAATTGCCTGCGGCATAGGTATATATACTTACCTAAGTAGGTACCTACATGACGCATAAAATCAAAGAAATGCCATTAAAGGAAAGGAAATTGGGAAACGGCAGATAAGTAACAAAAGAGTTACCTACCTCCTTTACTCAAACGTATTAATTTTTATCTTTCAAGTTTATCACAATATAAAACTGTCGTAAATTACCATTTCCCTATTTTAATTGATGAAATAGTGCGGGCGTGAACTGCGGGCAGGTAGGTACTTTAATGACTTATAATAATTATGAAGGTTTTACTTCCGCAATCATGACTGTATGAGGTTTTCGACACACCTACTTACCTACGAGTTTGTTTAACTTACAATTGGCCTAAGGATTTTTCCAGTCCCAGGTAAGTAAGTGATATAGGTGAAACACTTCAAAAAGTGCTTTAACATAGGTAGGTAATGTTAATTAAAACCACTAGGACAATGCAGCTTCCCTTGTATTCTGGGTTCAATTTTGACCAGAACAGCAGCTCGTTGTACACAAGTACTTACCGGCTCCGGACCCGTCACTCAGCTTCTTCTCTACGCCGCCGCCAGAATCCAGCCCCATCGTGAGTGCTGTGACACCGGCCTTGGCAGTTGCATCGAGCTCGAACTACGAGTAAGTAAGTACCTACTTTTCTCCGCTAACGACGCCACCACCTACTCATTGACGGGAAGGATGCCCCGGGGTGCGCTCATACTATGGGGCTACAGAGAGGGGAATATACACTGCTCTCTCTCTGTTTCAGATGCCAGCTGTCAACGTGTCGGCGCAACGACTGTCGGATCGCGGGTCTCTAGCTTAACCGTATGTTGGATGACACTGTAAGTACTACTTGATCACCTGCGAACTGAAATGCAGAGTATTCATATCATTGCCCCGTCGCGTCGCGTCGGGGCATATTGTTACCACCAGATTATAGCAATACCCAATCGCAATAACGACGTGATTAATGAAATGGTTACTAATGGAAGTAAAGAGTTCATGAGGTTATGGAGACTCCTCCATATCGAATCGCACCCTCCAAAGCACTCGCTTTCCGACCTTAGGCCACGCATACCTCTACCAACTTCCAAAAAAAACTTTTTTGCATAAAAAACCGAATTACAACAAAAAAAAACTAACCGTGCACTCCCGTTATAATGTTAATGATGAAAAAAAAAAACTAAAACAACTTTACTTTCGGAAGTCGGTGACTTTGTTTGTATCATTGACTTTTGCCATCCATCGATCGCACGCCTGTGGTGAATCAAGAAAAATAACTTCCTCCTTGTTTAGAAGTCGGTTAAAAAACACTCTGCTACGGAACAGAATATAATAACGGAATCAAATGTCAGCTTAATGAATTATCGAGATCTAAGAGGTAAGTATCAAAGAAAACAAACATCTATGGAATAATAATCAAATTATTTTTATTCTGCAGCAACATTCTGTGCCTGTCTTGCTGCTTGTCTTTCTTTCTTCCTCTTCACTAGGAACTTCTTTTTCTCCTCTGGGGTTTTTTTCAATCCCTTCATCTTGCGAGTCTGTAATCTGTTGATGTCCTGCTTGCCCATATGCACGCGACCCATCTTGGAACCGAATGCATCCCTGGAAATGTTCTTCTTTGTTATTGGTTTGAGTTCCCTGGGAACCCTGCAGGCTTCCTTGAATAGATCCTCTGATCCAAGTCTAGTTCTCCTTAGTTTGAAATCTATTGAAGGTCCTGTAAATAAAATAAAAAGGTTTATATAAGAAAATATTGCATGAAGAAGAAAAAAAACTGTGCCAACCGAAAAAACAATCGGGGCAGTCTTTGGGGACTGCCGATAGAAGTGAAAACAAAAAGTACACAGGCCCCTCCCCAGTCACAGCACTGGATTGGCTTCGCGCATGCCTATGTGGTGCTACGCCGTAGCGGATCGCCTACGAGTACTACGACTACTACGAACGGCTACGAACGGCTACGAAGCGTGACCGCACGTTACGTCACGTGCGATGACGATGAGTTCAATGTTTTTCTTTCACCCAAAAAGTGCACAACGCGCCTAAAGAAGTTTTCAATTCAATAAATTGTTTTGTTGGGCAAGAGAATGGTAGTGGTCATTAGAAGACATTGTAACTTCACACATTAATGTTTTGCAAGCCTACTAAATACATCTAAGATTATAGGAGATGCAGGAAATTGATTATATTTGTCCATGCAGAGGTTCGTATATTTTTATTATGGAGCCTGGCCTGCTAACCCATCATCGGCCTAGCCTTTTCTAACGGGGAGATTTGGGTCGGCTTCCAGTCTAACCGGATGCAGCTGAATACCAGTATTTTATATGGAGCGACTGCCTATCTGACCTCCACAACCAGTTAGTACTGCGTAATACTGTACCCCTTTGAAAGACTGGCTGTCAGAGGTTCACAGGTTTCACGTGCTTTCCGAGACACGGAGGAAACCCCCTTTTAACACATGGCTGTTAAGGGACTACTCACACTTATTCAGCTTATGCCCATAGAAAACAACGATTTTGTATGAGACGCGTATTTTATTTATTTAAACTTCATGTAGAATAGTGGTACATAGGCGGACTTAATGCCACAAGGCATTCTCTACCAGTCAACCTTTGGGTTAAATAGGAAAACATAGTGATAGGGTACAGAGTAATGTCTAAAAAAAACTTTTTGCTAACGAGAGTTTAGATTGATACTAATACACATATACAGATAAAATAAACTAATAGATATTTTAACAAATACCAGAAATTAAAAAGAAAATAACAAGATACCTAATTATTATTATTATGACGATTTCAAATTGAGAGCTATTTATTCTGACTTAAATAGTAGTTACGCTTTTCTTTTGAAAGTGAATTTGTTTTCAGCTTTTTTGATGCCAAAAGGTGGCGCGTATGCGTTGCGCGTGCTGAGCGGATGCGTACGCGTCTCATACAAAACCGTTGTTTTCTATGCATATTTCAAGCTGAATAGAGAGCTGAATAATCGTGAGTAGTCCCTTAAAGAAACAGTTTATAAGAACGGCGAGTGCCGATCAGAGCAGAGTTCACCAATCGGCGTTAAGATCAAAACCATATTACACATATATACTTATACAACCTGTTTTTTTTCATATCCCATAACTCTAGGGTATGATTGAGACCATATCAAAGAATCAACTGGCATATGAATTATGTTTCAATCAACCTATTTTCTATTTTATTTTTCATACAAAATAATTCGGCAAAGTCATGATTATTAACGTAAAACACCCTTACGTGAAATATGACAACGTCGCATTTTCTTAGCTTTAAATACCAGTATGTCCCTAGCCATTCCCGAAAGGGAACAGAACATTATTTTGATTGTGTCTTTAATTGCGGGAATTTAAAAATGAATTACTCGTATTTATCAATGAAACTTAGATACATATTTTATTATTATGATTGATGATATCTCCGAAACTATGCATTTTTGGACCACCTATTCTAGGAGTTTTAGTATTATTTTTACCTACAGAATATAAATAAATATCGCTGGACATTAACACACAGCGCCATCTAGTGCCACACTAAGCAACGAGGCTTGTGTCGTGGACACCAGATAGTTGATATACTACATAGATACTTAACTATCTTCTCTATATAATATAACCCTAGAGTTATGGGATATAAAAAAAAAAAAACAGGTTGTATATACTTTCTGTCATACAATTTTTGGAAAAAATAGGTACTTTTACTCTAGTATGTGAACGTCGATTGCTGTTCTCCATCGAAAAATGTTTTTTGTTACCGCATTTGAATGGGGTAACTCTACAACCACTGCATTATGCACTTCCGCCTTACATCACACCTGTATTATCTAATACGCTAGTATTAGATAGTACTTTCATTATAATTCTGCCAGTGACCTCGCCCGCATGAAGTTTTATAATTGTCCCATGGGATCTTACTACCGTAAAAAGTATCCTGTTTTAATCCAGGCTGTAAACACTGTTATAACACTGTTTATAGGGTTTGATATATGTATAGTATTTATATATCCTTGTAGTATATCGTAATATTAAATAAAATTATTCTCTCATTTTCAGAAGTGACACCTACCACTGCTTGTCTCTGCATCACCTAAAGGTTGACTGGTAGAAAATGCCTATGGCATTAAGTCCGCCTCTGTACTTTGTGCTTGAAGTGTTAAATAAATAAATAATAAATAAATAAACAAACTGTGTGCAAAATTTCATCCAAATCCGTTCAGTAGTTTTTGTGTGATAGAGTCACAAACATCCATCCATACATACATACATACTCACAACTTTTGCATTTATAATATTAGCTGGATAAAAATATTACACACCAATTTCCTCCAACTCAATCCTAGGTGTCCTCTGACCACTCTTCTTCAACTGTATTCTGTAGGATCTGAAGTATATGCTGCCATCTTCAGTAGCAGTGAAGCTGAGAACATGCTCCAATCCTTGCAGTCTGATTTGTTCCACCTGGAAATAATTACTGATTTATGAGCTTCTATTAATAGCCCAGCTGGCAAAATAATCCTAATGATGATTTCTTTACTGTGATTATCTTTACTTTTGTCTAAGAGTACTTATCTATTGAATATAATATTCCTTAACATCATGGATTTATAAAGTACATGTACATACCTTTTCTCTAACAAAGAAATCAGTGAAAAGTGACTTCAATCTTTTCAAATCTTGGTTCAAGTCCCATGCTGGCCCATTGAAAATCAGACAAGGTTTAATGCCAGCCAGCACCTTCATATTGTGGAACTCTGACATTGCTTTGTAGTTGTCTGCGCCAAGTTCTATCATGTCCAAGATACCATAGTCAAATGTACGACCAAGTACTATGTTGTGGGGCCTCTTCTTTGAGTTGGAGCCAACTCCAAATAGTGCGGCTTCTTTCTTGTAGCATAGTCTGTAATCAATAAAAGATGTTGTAAACTACTACATGTGTGGTATTGTATACTGGGCTGGTATCCACATACGGCATATACTTCCAAGTGGTTGGTGTGGGTGGTTTGTCATCAATGGTCATGATCTATATATGGGATAGTTATGTAACTATCCCATATGCTATGCACTTTTAGCACTCTAAGCTAAAAGCTAAAAGAGCATGTTGCCCAATGATAAGTAATACTATATCATTCTAGACTAAATTGGTTATTTGGTTTATTCACAAATAACCTACTGACAACTTGTAAACTATGTTTTTGTTAGGTACAAGACCTTAGACTTACTTCTCAATAAGCGTTGCATCTTCAAAAGGAACGAAATCATTTTTCCGGCTGAGGTACGCTGCATCAGGTTTCTTCAAATCATAAATGTCTTTCAATAGTTTCCGTGTACGCTCTGAAGGGTTACGACCCTGGAGGAAAAGGGCTTGCTTGGGCCCTTCAATAGGTTTTGGCTCCTTAGATTGCAACACCTTCTTACCCTTCCTTGTTGTAGGTTTCCTGTAAATAGAGTCGTAAGTAGTGTTATTTATTAGTTTAGTAAACGAACACCATTTCTGAATAAATTTGACTTACTTTACTCTTTGTATTATACCCATTTTGAAACGTAATTCATTTAATTGATCCAAAACACGCACGTGGTTCTAAGTTCTCAAACTCAACAAAAGTGAAAGAAAGAAAAGACAGCAGCCATGTCTGTCAATCTAATGTCAAAATACAACACGAGTTTCAAACTCGGTTTACTATAACGTAACTATTTACAGCATTTACTACTGCTATACTCTTCCAACTAAAGCGATATCAAATGTGTTTATTTCCTTTCTCGCTTTCAATAAATATCTGCCAAAGATGCATGCTTCTCAAAACGCCAAGACTGGAACGCGGTAGCCACCCAGACAATCAATGTCATTTTAGTTCGCTGTCAATTTTTTCAACATTTCGTTACAAGTAGAATTCGTAACTTTCGGTTTTTGTAAATCTTTGTAAAGTAGTAATCTTACAATACTTGTAATCGCCAATAACGATCATCTTTTTAGAAAGTACAGTATGTGTTTTAAGGTGCAACATAGTTCTTTTGGTGCGAAGCCATATTTGAAACTACCGCTTCTTCTAAAAAATAGTCCAGTAACACTATACATCACAGCTAATGTCCGGTAGTTCTGATTTTTTGCAGACTTGTTTATGATGTTGGCATAATGAATAATCCAAGTTTGTAACCTCGAGCGCCGAACGCAACTTTGTCAAAATCGAAAAAACCGCGAAAAAATCGGTATACAGAAGATTTCAAAAGACTGGTGTCTTTAATCGGAGACCAGAGCCAGCCGCCACCGGTGTACTTCAGAGAGGATTAGTTTTTGAAAAAACTTGAGTACGTTTTTAAAGTCGACTAAATTGCTACAATATGATACCAGAATGTCTCTGTAGACCCAATACCCTTTCAAAGTTTATAATTTTTTTCGAACTTCGCAATTTTTTGCAATTCTGTCGTTCTGAATGAATTTTGACCCAGATTATACTATCTATTAAAATAAATATGTTAAAACGAATGTTTTATTTTATAGTAGAATGACAAGAAGAAGAATAACGAAAAAACTGTTGCTATGGAGACTGAAGGTACAGTCCTCCTAACATCCACTCCTCTTTTAGGAACTGAGGCCAAGAGCTTTAGTTGCTTTATTTGCTTGACCTCAAGCATGCCAGCTGCCACACACTCTCTGACATAGAGATACCTTCGTTGTATGTGCTTCGTCCGACTATGTTGTTCGTACGGCGGATTGTATGCTAGCTTTATTGTTGACTCATTGTCAATGTAAAGAAGTGGTGGCTTTTCAGTTTTCGTGATTTCCTCCAACATCTGTTGTAGCCATATCATTTACCGTGCTGTCTCCGAAGCTGCTATAAGCTCCGCCTCTTTCGACGATAAAGCTATCGTCTTTTGTTTATTACTCCGCCAGCTGATTGGTCCATAATACAAACAAAGTATGCCGGACGTTGAGTGCGCTGCTGAAAATCCGCATCGCTGTAGCAGATTAATTTGTTATTGACATTATTTAACGAACCGAATACTAGGCTTTTATTCATTGTACCTTTTAGGTAACGTAGTATTCTTTTTACTGTTAGAATGTCTGCTTTTGATGGATTATCAAGGTTTCTCGAAGCGCAGCTGACGGCGAAATTGATGTCTGGCCTTGTCGCGACCATGAGGTAGGCTAAGGAACCCACAGCTTGTCTATAAGGGAAGATTAAACTACTTTCTGTTTCATTTTTGACAAATTCTCTATTTTAGCTGTCTCTTTTGTAATTGGTGTCTTGACTGTTTTGCACTCAGACATCTTGTACTTTTCTAGTACTTTCTTTGTATAAGCTTTTTGACTTAATGTAATGTTCCCATAAGAGATCTTTCGATTTCCAAACCAAGAAAATATGAAGCTGATTTTGTTACAATTTTGAAGCGATTTTGTAGTTCCTTTATGAATTTCTTTCCATCATCATCTGTAGTTGATGCAACTAACCCATCATCAACTTATAGTGCAATCAACACCTTAGATTTTCCATTCTCCCGAATATATAGGCATGGATCAGAAGTACTCTGTGTGAAGTTGGAGCTCACAAGAAATTCATGTATACTGATGTTCCAACATCTTGGAGCCTGCTTGAGGCCATATAAGCTCCTCTTGAGGAGGCACACTCTGTTTGTTCCATCGCTATAACCATCGGGTTGTTTCATGTAGATTTCTTCTTTTATGTTACCGTTAAGAAATGCTTTTGACACATTAAACTGACAGAGAGATAATTTCTTTTTTACAGCTACTGCTAATAGGGCACGGAAGGTAGTAAGGCGCACTACAGGGCTGAATGTCTTGTCATAGTCTACCCCTGGTTTTTGTGAGAATCCCTTTACTACCAATCTTGCTTTATGTCGTTCGACACTACCGTCTGGATTGGTCTTAACTTTAAATACCATGTTTGGTTCTCATTAAGGGAATATATCTCGCTCAGCATCGCTCCTAACCACTTCTCTTTGTCTGTGCTTTCTAGAGCTTCGCGATAGGTTGAAGGTTCTTTAGAGCTGTTAAACTGTTCAGTAGCAGCGAGAACAAATTCATCAAACCTTTGTGGTTTTCTGAGAAGGCTGCGATCATGAAGTACTCGTTGTTCAGGAGAAGCTTCATTGGTAGTGACTTCATCATTGGTAACTTCATCAATTTGATTTATTTCGATAAGTGTCAACATCTGTATCTGGGATAGATATTTTTGTTCATCATCATTACCTTGTACTGATTCTTGTTCATTATTTTCTTGCACTGACTCATACTCACTTTCAACATCATCGTCAAAGAAGTTTATTTTGGCGTAGTGTTTATAATTATCCTTTGATTTAGTAATTTCCGAGATTTAATTTTGTGTTTCGGTATAGCAGAGTTTGTCAGTGAATCGAACGGCTTTTCAATCATAATTTTATGTTTTGAAGGTACCCAAATTCTATAAGCTTTGGAAGTATCTGAATAGCCTGCAAACATCCCAGGTATAGCTTTCGATTTGAATTTATCACGTTCTTTGCCATCTTTCAGTAGTATAAAGGCTTTTATTCCAAACTGACGCAGATGGAAGATGCGAGGCTTTCTTTGTACCCAATTCTCATAAGGTGTAGTAACAGTACCAAAATGTGCAGATATAGTTTTGTTTACACTCCGATTGGAAAGGTAGTTTGCAGTTTGAACAGCTTCTCCCCTTCTTCTTTCAAAGGCTTTCAGGTGCTTTAGATTCGATCATCATGCTCCTAGCCTTTTCAAGTAGGGTACGGTTTTTGCGTTCTGCAACACCATTCTGGTGTGGTGTATATGGTGCTGTTAATCGTCTTGTAATACCATGCTCTTTCAGGTAGTTGTCAACATTTTAATTGCAGTATGCCAAACCATTGTTGGACTGAAGATTGATAATATTATCACCTGTGAATTTTTCCATTTCTGCCTTGTAAAGTTTGAATTTGTCCAATACATCACTTTTTTGTTGTATACAATAGACTCTGCTGTATCTAGTATAGTCATATAAGAAGGTTATGAAGTATTTCTCTCCACCGAGGCTTTGAGTCATTGGACCATAGACGTCGCTGTGCACTATCTCGAGTCGTTTTGTCGTGCGTGGTGTGTCATTTGGTTTACTAGGCAATCTTTTAATCTTTGCTTGAATGCATATTTCACAATCTCCAAGTTTCTCATCTGGCTTAAAATCTAAACTGATAAGTGTCTCATTCTTTAATGCAAACTTCATATCAGCTTCATTCTTAAGACCTAAACATTTATGCCATTTATGAATTTTCGTGTCTTCTGCCAAGTAACATTTATCTTTTTTGTTGTATTTACACGATGCATGATTCAAACTCAAACTCAAAGCATTTATTTCAATTAGACCATTATGGCACTTTTGAAAGTCAAAAATACAAAAAAAAAAACAAAACAAAGCTACAGTCCCAGACACAAGACATAATAACTTGAGAAAGTACTGTAGTTGCCCATTCCCTAGCGTAGATCTCTATGGAGAAGAACGGGCAAGAAACTCCATGGACACTCTTTTAAATCAAAATATTGTTACAAAATCTTGGTTACATCATTCATGTTGAGATTATAGATATATGTGAGAACGATGTAGGAAGACGTGCACATTATGAGCGTCCAGAGTAAAACATTAGATCAACAAATTAAAAATAAAGTAATTAAAATGAACCGTGGCAGCTAAGAGATGACCAGTCCCAACTGACAGCGCCCGATCACGAACAAGACGCGTGTATCGGCGCCATTCAACTCAACCATATGGGTCGGTATCGGTAGTGTTCATTTACCTTGAAAACTAGAGCATGAGACTTTTCCAACTATGTTGGGGTCGGTATCGGTAGTGTTCATTTGAAGGGAACTAAATGACCCGACACACCCGCCACCATCAGCGAGACATTTGAGTGAGCATGACTTTCTCTCAGCCACCAAGGCATATTCAAGTCAATGAAAGATAACTAAATGCAAATGGTAGCTTAAAAATACATGGTCCTCACATGTGCTATGCAATTATACAATACTAGGAGATGGAATCTATACAAAGCAAAGATACTTTTACAATCTTCTGCAGCTAGCTAGCAGATTTAAATAGTACAGCCCATCTTTGCCTTTTGGCGCATCGAGGATAATACCTTCTTCAGGATGTGTTATTGTGACCTTTTTATCTGTAAATAAGACAGTCCATCCAGATTATGTAGCTTTTCCAATGGATAGTAAATTCGAGGATATAGTTGGCACATAGAGAGTATTTGTCAAAATAACCTCTTGAATTTTACTTTTGCCTCCAACGTTGACATCTAGCATAATAGTGACTTGGCCTTTACCAGCAATTTCAGCAGTCGCATCTTGGGAAGCTAGTTTTAGCAGTTTGAAGTTAGATTTGTCAAGATTTTCGAAATAGTTTCTGTTATAAGACATGCGCCATGTACAACCACTATCAAGAATCCATGTATGATTTTCATAATCTGAACTCTTATTTTTGGAATGCATACAAATAGCGTGGGAAGTTTTAGGAATTTCTTCGTTCGTTTCTTTTTTCTTCTTATTCTCCTGCTTTCTGCATTAATTGATAACATGTCCTTTCTTCTTGCAAAATTTGCATGTTTTTATGAAATTCGACTCTACTTCAAGTTCATCTTTAGTATTGTTGTTGGAACTGTGATGATTAAAGAGCATAGACACGGAGGCAGGTCCGCGCAGGTAAATATGTCACTAGACAGCTGTCACGAGAACCGAGCGGACGTTTACCCGTTTGCTATTTCCGTCCGTGGAAAAATGGAAGAGGGGGTTCGAACTGTTTTAAGTTGCATTAAATATATCAGACCCAGAGAGAAAAAAAGGCCACACTACTACATGTGGGAGGTTTAACATTTCAGGAGATATACTCTATAATATCCCTGATGAAGTGATAGACGGAGCAGTGAGAATCAATGTAGATGTCTACAAGTCGGCTCGACTACATTTTACCTCGTCAGAGTAAAATATACGAAATAAATTTGTTCAGACTTTTAAAAAAAGAACAAGGTGAAAAATTAGAAAAGTTTCTAGTACGGTTTTGTCACTAAATTAGAAAGTGCAAATTCTCTTGCGAAGCTGACAACTTAAATTGATCAAAATGTAGAAAAATGTTGTTCCAAGGATCTCAGAAAGAAAGTTCCTACTTTAAGTGACTCGGTTAGTCTCGTTAAAATTATTTCAGAAGCAAATGCTTTAGGAGCAGTAGAGAGACAACTTAATGGTTATGGTCAGGACTCACAGGCTTCAAGTATCAATAAAATAGACACGAAACAAAAAAGAAAGCTTTGATTTGCTTTGTATCAACTATCTGGTGTCCACGACACAAGCCTCGTTGCTTAGCGTGGCACTAGATGGCGCTGTGTGTAATGTTCAGCGATATTTATTTATTTGTTTATTGACGTTTTTGTCCCATCGTGGTGTCACACCTATTTTTTTATAATTGTCATTTGTGAAAATGAACGCTCTCCAGTGCAATTTGATACCATCAAGACCAAATACATTCTCAATGCAATTTCAAGGACAATTTTGGGAATGTAATAGTATCGCTCTGAAATGAAATTTTTATTTTATCTACAACAAATTAATGCTACGTGGCTAATCCGGCTCTGAATAACCGGTTCCGTGGATTAAAGTTGTGAAATATGACTATTTAATGCGAGATCATAACGCCATTAAAGGAAAAACAAAGCCTGGTGTGGCATGTTTCGCGTTTTGACATAAACAACGAATTAGGAGATACCTAGGGACGATTGCTCAAAAATATCATTATAACTTAAACTTAGGCTAGGCAAACATAAAAGGTGTTCACTAGGTCAGCTACTTACGAGGACTTTTACACTTAATTTGCTTTATGAACGAATATGAGAATATTATTTATTTTAATTTTAGGTTTAGGCTTATTTATTTACTGACTACGAAATCTCGATAAATCCTGAGCCTAACCCACACAAGATGATTTACCTATACTAACTGTAGCTTTGAAATCGGTGACATAACCCGAATTAATAAGGTAATCTAAGTTAGATTTTCATCTTGTGTTCTACACCTTTGTGTTCTACACCTTTGTGTTCTACACCTTTGTGTTCTACATCTTTGTGTTCTACACCTTTGTGCTCTGCATTTAAGAGCTGGCATTTTCGATGAAAATGTTCTTGAAGATATCATAAATATCAGGAATTCAGGATGCATTTTCCGGGTTGCCCAGATTTGTACAGGGTCTCCTGAGTGACCTTAATAGGTCGTGTAATGTATGTATTTGTCGGTTTACTAACCGATACTCCTAATGCGACTGTTCCTAAAATTACCCTTGGCTGATAAAATTTAGTTTTTCCTAAATCCCGTTATTATTAAGTATATTTAATATTAAGGTCGGTTTAGGAGAAGCGATTCTTAAATTGTATCGGCCTAGGGAAATTAGGAACAGTCATTTGCGGCAATAGGTTCGCACGGAATTATTTATCTATAGTTGGTGCCAGTTAAGATGGGAATATTGCATTCGGTCATTGCCCTTTCCCTAATATCTCTTCGTACGAACCAAAACCAATAAACCATGTATCATGTATCGTTTTGCATTACAAAAAATGTTGAAGATCACGATAGATGACGATTCTAGACTTGAACAGGCTTATTTTTGGTTTTCAAAGTTAAGAAGTTTAACAAATGTAGGTGGGGCAATGACCGTTATTCTCATCTTAACTGGCACCAACTATAAGTATTTGAAACTTTAACTGGCGAAATGAGAATGAGTCGTTACCATCTCTGGCTGAAATTGATACATACCTACCGTCGTTTAGGTCAGTAACTAGTACTGGTAGGTAAGTAGATATACGCTGTCGTTAGGAAGTCATTATTCTTTAGCCACCCGACTGTAACGAGTTGCGTTTGTATCATGCCCATCAAGCATAGAGTCATGGAGGAAAACGGACTTAGAAATTAATGAAGATATATAATTACCTAGGCCAAACACAAATATGAGGACAGGGCAGGGTTATCCTGACTGACCGTTACGGAGTTTAATTTTGTGGCCCCTCGATCAGGGACACCTTATTATATAGACGGGTATCTACCTACCTACATGCAAGCAAGACCTTACCTTCGTATGTATTTATGTATGAATCTATTTTAAAGTAATTTCTGTGCTCCATTCTACTTGCAAGAGTAATTTCGGGGCTTAATTCAGTTTTACTTCAAAGAGCAAAGTAAATAAATATATTTTAAAAAAATACGGGAAAAAAAAGTTTTGCAAACCTTACTGTGTCATATATCAAATGAAAAGGCTCGTTATGAGGATCTCAAATATATTATTGTTATTATTTTAACGATAGCCGTTAGCCGTGTGGTATCCGGCAGAGTTAGCCGTGTGGTATCCGGCAGAGTGGAATAGAACCAACCATTACACTCACGGGTGTCGTATAAGGCGACTAATGTCTGAGGCAGAACACCTTGCGCCTCCGTAGACCAGAGAATGAGCAGCAGCGTTTTCTCTTAGTCTTTCATCACTGCGATCTCCAATCCCCCTGCCAAGCGTGGAGATTACGGCAAATTCCTCCCATCATGGGAGAGCCTTATGTCCAGCAGTGGACGTTATGGGCTGATGTTGTTGTTGTTGTTGTATTATTTTAAAATAAATAGTTTGATTTTATTCATGAAAGAAGACGAAAATTGACCACTCCCCCCTGATCTCCAAAACTACTGAGCCTAAAATTTGGAAAAGCAGTACAAATTTTAGTTTTATTACAGGAAAACCTATAAGAATTCCATCAAATCAAAATAAACTCAACATAAGACTTTGGCATTGGACGGATTTATACGGAACCCTCTCCACGTGAGTTCAACTCGCATTTGGCCGGTTTTTATCTCGTGGTTTTCCTCAAGACAGGTACCTAATTCGCAGTCGGTTATTCCTAATGTTGTGCTTTATGCTCGAAAAACCAGAAATACGAGTCTGTGGCTACAGCGTATCATTTGTCTACTTACAATTTCCTCATGGACGCGGTTCACACGGACAGCGCAAAATAGTTTAAAAATATAAACATTAATTAAGTTGATACTTTACCTTATTATTTAACTAAGCTGCAATGTCATGCAGCTAGGTATCGTCTCTGATTAGGTATTTGTGTTCATTATCTTTTCTCATCTGTATTTTACCTGTGCACGTTTAAGTTTCAGGATTTCCCGACTTCATTACTGAAATTGTTAGTAGCTAACTACACGACACCAGCTCAACACGAGGCTTAATCGTGTGACGAGACACGTGCGTGACTAAAACCGCAAAAAAAAAAACAAAATACAGAAACGCACACTAAACAATTGCAAATCAAGTTTACTGAATCAACTTTAAAATGTTAAAACCAGCTTAAAAAAAAAACAAAAAGATGATTCGTACCTTCGCTTTCTTCAAATGCATTACAATTTGTCAGGATTTCAGGAAACAGTTTTATGAGTAAGTAATACTTCTGTTTTCATACAAAGTTGAATCAAATTAAAGGTTTTTAATCGGGCCACATGTACGAACGAGGCACCTACATAAGCAACTACAAGTGTTTTTTGAGATTCGTTTATTACATCTGAGTGAGATTTTTGTTTTCGTAGTTTTACCTGTTACGTAGGGACGTCACACGTAAAACTATGAAAAAAAAATCTCACTCAGATGTAATAAACGAATCTCAAAAAACCAACCTGTGATTATGCACCTACGTCAGCACCAAATTATTTGAACTCTATACTACCTACGTGTTCGTGAAGCAAACCTGTTTATTACTCTGAAGTTGCTTTTTGGCAGACGATCCGTTTTTGATATTCTGCAAACCAATTCGAATTTATTATGCAATTCGATTTCGTATAACAATACTTATGGGTTGGCCCTTACAGGGTATAAGGACCTGCCATAAAATGGTATTGGGTCTGTGGCATTGATGTGTGATTGTTTACAGTTTCCCCACGCCCCACTGGGGTATACCTACGCATACCCCGGATCTTCCTAGAAACTTGGAGATTGCAAAATGGAGCAAAATAAGTCGAAGAAGAAGTATGTAGGTACCTATTTGTATTGAGAGAAGTAGACTAGGGAACTACCATGATACCATCTTGATCTACACTATACCATACATACGTTGCATACGGCTGGTACGCAACGTTGTAGTACTTGAGCCGATTAAACCATTTGACCACCATAGTCACATATACGTGACAAGCAAGCGCATGCCATGTAGGTACGCCAAACTACACAAATATGTGACAAAATGGTAGGTAAAATTGTGCCTTGGCGGTCAAAGGGTAATGACAAGCATAGTGTGGGAAGCCCCCCAGATTGTACTTAGGTACCTACTTTTCTTTTTTAATCGGATTTTGGTAATAGTTCAAGGGTTTATTATTTTTCACGGAACCCTAATTCTTATTCTAAAATGAAAGTAGGTAGCCTTAGTTACTCCCTAAACCATCAGGCTATCTGCCAGTAAAAGTCCCGTCAAAACCGGTCTACCCGTTTCGGCGAATATGCGTTTGAATCGGATTTTGTTTACAATTTCAACACAGACAGACAGACTGACTGACCGACAGACTAACAGACCGACAGACAATTTTTTTTAATGTGTTTTTGTTCTAAGAGCCATATAAATTTTCTTCAGTAATCAGTAAAAAGCTGATATTTTGATATTACAAGCAGCACTTCAATTTTGTTTATTTGTATAGATAAGGTATGGTAACAGGGTCAGAAAAGTCTGCAGTTTTATTTAATGAGTATTGTTTATAAAAATGTTTTTTTCTTATTTTTCTGCAGTCCATTATTTGACATAAAATCAATATAATTTGACAATCTACCACCTTTACCACCGGGGTTGTAGATGGAATACGGTAAACGCGTAAACGCCACTAGTTATTCCCATCCACCACCCCGGGTGGTAAACTAGGGGGTGGTATATGGGAATAAAGGACATAACTTACCTGAACAGCAAGCACACTGACATACTCACCGTATGTCAGCGTAATTGGAAGGAATAAAGGGTGTAAAACACCTCTTAACGAAGCCGAAAGGCTCTTGTTCTCCTTGTCATTGCGATCATTTTTTTGTTCTACACCATACCTGGGAACCTTCTAGTTACGGAGATATTGGGGTTCAAAGTTCCAACTTCTTTTAAGTTTTTTTTTAAATACAAGTTTTTAATAAGATTTTTACTTTAAACACTTCCACGACCCCCGTACTATTCAATCCGTCCATCAGCACAATGTTTTGAGTGCGTTACATTGAGTTCTACCACAAAACAAGATTTTTCACCCAAAAAAAAAGTCGTTTCACAGCAATAATTTTTACGTAGTTTAATGTACAGAATGCTTGGTTGACGGCTTCGTGATGAGGTCTTTTACACCCTGTATTGTATATCAATGGTATCTTGCTAAATTCCATAACTACAAGCCCTGTGCACGAAGGGATTTACCAACTGCAAAAATGTAAAGCCAAGTCAGAGTCCCATGGGCGGCATAAAAACTTTGACACCACGTTAGGCAATAACCACACGATAAAAAAAAAGATTGGCAAACATGACTAAAATACTACTTACCATACAAATATAAATAAAATACTACAAAAAATAACTTTTATCTCGTATTAAATTTAAGTAAGTATCGAACGTTATATTTTCAAAAGTCTTTCCTTAGAGCTCACATATAATGTAAAAGGAAATCTTGAGCAAAAAATCATACTTGAGATATCAATGACTAGAACTTAGATAAAACACAGTGATTATTCGATCGTTAAACTTACCTAAATTCTTGTTTCAAAAAGCACTAAGTACTGGAGAAGCTTTATAATAATTAGATACAGACCTAGACTGAGATTTGTAAATTAACTAGATTATTAATATGTTTACCTGGTATAGCTATCATATTTATCAAAGCAATATCAACGCACAGTCATTAATATATAAACATAAATTTAATTACTTTAGCATCACAGTACTTTACGCCGTATAAAATATCCCGCAAACTGGTTTGTAAGTTTTCCCAAGAAGGAGATTGGCGCGCGTCGAGTCGACTTGTGCGTGTTGTAATGGTGCATTCAAGCTTTTGACAGAGTTTTATACGTCAGCGTGTCGTCAGAGGCTGAGGAGTGTCGGCTATCTATATACTTACACACGTGCCTCTGTTTGTCAATTCGTGTTGAAGCGCGGCACTGATCGCTGGTGCTAACAGTGCGACCGCTCGCCACCCGTTCAGCCCTACTTCTCGCCGTTTGTGTGAACATCTTTCTGAATTTCTGGAACACTGCTATACTGAAGATCACACAAAAGTAAGTGGATCTCTTCGATATTTAAAAGGCCCTTTCAGTTAACGTGTGTAGATGTGTTTAGGTTTTATCTCGCTTTTCCAGGAGTGGAAGCAATTGAAAATCGATTAATCAATTGAATGAAAATGACCTGTTGTACTAATTGCTGTGTCTAATATATCTGGTTCATATGGACACTCCCAGAAGTCTAGATATATTTTCATAAATAAGTAGGTAATGTTTTGCAACCCAATTGTAATAAACTAAATTGTCTTGATTCTTCTCATTTAAAGAAAAGCTAAGTTTAGCTAAATAAAGAGAATTGTGACTTGAATATATTAATCGTTTTCAAAACGTTTCTAATTTCACAACGACGTAAAATGGTAGGTCGGTAGCATAAATTATGTCAGTCCTATCATTTTAGACTTTTCCGCCAACGACTTTTTTTTGACGTTGTCTAATATTGGCCGGTCCTCTGGAAAAGTATCTAAGTAAGTTATTCCTATTTCGATACAATATGTTGTTGTGGATATATAAATAGGTATCTACATAATATTTAGGTTTTTTCAATATTCTTGTTATATTATTGTATGTATACTCCCCCCGCATTTTATCTTATGGCGTGTTAATAATTATGTAAGTCAACACCGCTTACAAAATTTTCTCATGTTCATTTCCTGAAAATTGTTCCTATGCTAATGAATCATAATTAAGTGTCAATTAAATCTAAGTAACAGTCGGTACTGATAAATTAAAAACAATTTTATCGTTGACAGTTGTCCTTGCTCTTAAGCATCCCAGGAAATGTTCCCGTACACATTACATCGAGTCAAGTTCCGCAAAATATCCGCGAATGTCGACTTCTTTTTGCTACCTTTTAAATACCTGCTTGTATAAACATTATTTTATTGGCTTGGAATGGTAGAATGCAGATCGTTACAAGAACTGACTTCCGATATATTGACAAAATCCGATATCCGTACTAATATTACAAGTTACGAAAGTAACTGTCTGTCGGTTAGCTACCTTTTTGTGAAAAGGTCCGTTCGGATTTCAATGAAATTTGACACACAGGTAATCTTATGATCTGGTGTATGACTTAATATACTTTTTATCCCGGTAATACGTTCCCGTGGGATAATTTCCAAATTCCGCGGCGGGCGATGTCAAAGATCAAATTAGACTGACCTGTTAATGAGTTACTGATGAAGTGATGAGAAACACTGACACCACATTACATCATTCAAACCACGTGAACTTATCGTTAAGATTAAATACTAAAACATTGGACCTATTGTATGAACGCATGAACGCAAGGTGTCTAATAAGTAATTCCAAAGAAGAACGATTGATAAAACATAAAGGTACCCAACAATAACATAACTTTTTTTAATACAACCTACAGATTGATAATAACTTTGAACTCATTATCTTTGTCGAAAAAGTAGCCAGACAACTTGCCCTAAATTACTGGTCGTAAAAGATTGCGTGAATAATTTTGGAAATGGACATTTATTGGAGAAAAAGGTAATTTGTTTCGAGATTGCACATAATGACTCCCTCCCTCGGAGGGGTGATTGCCCTCATTGTAGTTTTCCATCCCGACATGTCACGCACTCTACGCAGGCACGGCGAGTGGCGACTCCTCAAAGCTAACGTTGATTAATTAATTGTGTGCATAGGTGCTGCATATACATATGTACGTAGATATTTTTCTATGTAACTGTTGTCGTTTTTATTATCATCACTATCACTACATATTATAAAACAAAGTCGCCAATATCCGTCTGTCCCTATGTATGCTTAGTTCTTTAAAACTTCGCAACGGATTTTGATGCGGGTTTTTTTAATAGATAGAGTGATTCAAGAGGAATGTTTTAGTATGTAATTTACAGCCACGGGCATCAGCTAGTTTTGCATATTCGCACTTACATTACATCGTGCCTGAAATCCCCGACGGGTTAGGCATAGGTGTACCAAATAGTAATAATATTTCGTTAGGGACTTTTCCTGTTGGTTGCGTGTACTTAATAGCACTGAAATATAGATATAACTTTAGGTACAGCCGGTTTTTGATCAAGTAAGTGTAGGTTTTGAATATAACTCATATCAAAATATTTGACAGCTTCCTGTTGTTTCAGTCGAATCCTCGCGCATTCTCGAGAATTCCCTTAGCTACTGTCGGTTTGCAGTTTGTATGCTAAACAACTGACGTAAAGTTGCTATCTTTGGACAATTTCGTGGCAAAAAGTCGCTTTCATTCCATTCCGCGGCGGTGTAAATTGAGCCTTAGAACCACAAATTTGAAGACATCTGATATCCACCAAACCAATTGATACTGGCCTAGTCCGTCCCATTACTACTCCGCCCCGGAACCATTATAGACTGGGTCATATTATTAGTTATCTCACTTCTAGCAGCTGATTATTACATATCCCAAATATATTTAAGTCGCGAGTTAATAGGCTTCTTTTGGGTTAGCTCGATCCATCGTCGACCTCATCTTTGTCGTAGGACAAGATTGAGTTCAAGAGTAGGCCCATTTAATATTGAAAAAAAAAACAAACTGGTAGACACTTGTACGGTCGAACGAGCTATTTGGTTTACATTTTACAATGTAATTTGTCCGTTAAACTGTAAACCAAATAGTTTGTTCGAGCGTACTTGTCAGCAATTTCCGACCTGTGAACCAAGCCCTTTTCGTTGTTTTTCCGGAGTGCTAAAAAAAATCTATATCAAATCATTTATTTCAAGTAGGCCAGTTACAGGCACTTTTGAATTGTAGAAACAAAGATAAGAAAGAAAAGAAGAAAATTATATGTAACGTAGCTGCAGTCCCAGTCAAAAGACACAAAAACTGTGGCAGTACTGTAGTTGCCCATTCCCTAGCGTAGAACTCTATGGAGAAGAACAGGCAAGAAACTCCATGGACATTCTTTTAAATCAAAAGATTGTTACAAAATTCTTGGTTACATTATTTATGTTGAGATGGTACGGTCGAACAAACTATATTTAGTTTACATTTTACAATGTAATTTGTTGGTTAAACTGTAAACCAAATAGCTTGTGCGACCGTACATACAAAACGTGCTCGGACTTTTCATTAGTTTATTTTTCTTATGAAACACGGCATTAGTAAGTAATCATGTTCTGTGCATGGAAACGACTATTGATTACCAAGTATCTATTTTCTATTCGCAGTAACGACATATTTTAAACTGCGGATAGATTTCTAATAATTACGTGCTTTCGCAATTCGCGAAGTCTAAATTGACTAGACAAGTTCGTAAAAGTGCCTTGCCACTGTAATTTATTTAATGATCCAGGAGTACAAACGCCAGCACATCGATCTACTATATTCTGACAATTTTCTTTAATAGATTTTCAACTTTATCGCTAAAGCAATAGGTTGAAGGTTCCAGGTTGAGTGGGAAAATTTGACAGTTTCGAGCTTGATGTGCTGGCGTCTGTACGATTTAGAGAAAAATAAGATTATAAACAAAATTTTCCTTTTCATAGTACTTAGGTATCTATGTAATTTGGGGCTATCAAGGCAAATTACTAAAAATATTATATGAATTGGCGAATCATTAAGAAAAAATCCATACCTACTGGAAAATTTAGAAGAACGTTTAGTTACCGGTTGCTTGTTGTTCTTGATTCTTATGATAATTTCAATTTATACGACCGAATACATAATTTCGCGGTTCAATCCGCTCTTCTTGTTGGTATATTGTGTGACCAGGTTGTTCTCCTAAATAATTTGATAGATTTTGGTACGGTTTTCACACTATTTAGATAATATATTTGGTAGGTTACCTAACAAATGCCTACAAAATGGAATGGTTGAAAAACGAATAGGTAAATTAACAAAAGATCAAATAATTTATAATTTCAACAACATCTTTTTTATGTGTCTTATGTTGAATTGAAAATGGCTTTAGAGTTATGAAGAGTCTTTTAATTAATTCATGTTTTTAAGACGTTGTTAATTTGTTTTGCAAACTGACAAACGAATTAAATCCGTCACGTGTTTCTACCTGAGCAATCATCTAGTCAGTGGATCCTTCTCTGAGGTGAATACACTCTAACAACTTATGCCTACAACTGTAAAAAAACTAAAAACGCATCAACAACCAAGTATGTGTTAAGATTAACCGGATCCTACCGATTAGGGGTCATTTGAAAAAGTTACGAATTCTATACCAGTCTACAGAGATATTTAATTAATTCTCTGACGCGTTATGTAACCTATCATTATATTAAATTAGGTAACAATCTTCAAAATAGTTGTCTTTTCGCAAACTAATCTCTACGAGTCATAAAATTGATGACTTTATGATTTAAATAAATATCTTGTGTATGCGGCAGCGCATAGGTGCCAATTTAACGTAATAACAAGTGACGGCTAATTACTGACTTGTTATGTTCGTAAATGACTACGTATGAGTCATTGTTGTCATATCGACGAATACTTAATACCTAATTGTTTATTTTATCTGGTGTCGCGTGGAGGCTTGGCTCCTCGTTCCTCTGATAAGGAAGATTGACGCGCCGTGCGCCGCACAGACTCCGTTCCGATAGTGGACATAGACAGAACAAAGGTCAAATTAATTATATATTTCAAATAAACACTCGGTCGGGTGAAACTTCGGTCGGATCATACGATAAAAATATCAAAACAACCAATTAGATACAACTTTTGGAATACATAAAGTTTCCTACCTAATATAAAGGAAACAAATTTGGTCAATACTAGTCAAAAGGGGTTATCTCTAGTTTTCTTTGTGTAAAGTTTGTAAATAAAACCTTAACTTCTGAATATCTATCGGAAACATAATGTTGCACTTTTTGCTCTACACACCTCATGTACTTAATTTGTTTTTTATCCATGGTCTGGTAGATGGTTGTCGTAGAAAAACTAGGTAGTAGTAGGTACCTACCTAATAATACTAAAACGTCCAGTTTTTGTCTTATCTTTTTGATTAATCGTTCCGACATGGCACATGCGTGATTCTCGTGTAAGCCACACGTGTCGTGTGAATACGATGATAACAAGACGCTGTAACCTGCAGCTTACACGTTTCATCGTATGACATCGTTCCATGCACTGAAGCGTAAACATGGCCCTGAGATGATCATGTTTACAGATCAACCTAGTAGGTAAAAGTCTTATTTACTGTTGCTTAGGTCATATTAACACAAAAGATGTGATATAACTGTAATAAAATACGTAACGCTTAAAGATTAATAGAATTAATCTTTTTTTTTTCGGATGGGATATCATCAAATGACTCCTCTCGATCTGGGCGGAGCAGGGGGAGCATGTTCCTTCCTCGCCCTTTGTGTTCCGGGGCCACGGTATCTCTTTCGAACAGTCCCGCAGCCCCGGCAGGTATAGAATTAGCCTCAAATCAATTTTAATAAAGCAATAAATAATATTTCGTCTAATTAACGTTTTAAGATTGATTTTTGGTTGAGCAATATACATAATGAAACAGTTTTATGCTTCTGCCATAAATGCACGGAATGAAACTTCCTAGGCTTCAAATTGAATTAAAAAGTTACTTTCAAAAATTAATAAAATCGACCTCGGTTATTCAATTAAAATAATTATTAAAAATTCTTTATTAAAATCTCCGTTGCTGACCTTTCAGATCGGTCTAATCCGAAAATCTGATATACAATGTCAGTATATTTTTTTAAATTAATATTGGTCTCTTCCTGAAAACTGAATAGATGCTGGTAAGTGGTTGCATTCAGGTAGAAACTAGGCCTAGAACGAAGGATAAGAATCTAACAAAAGTTTGAATATAAACGCAAATTGATATAATATGCACTTTAGAAATGATAATTATGTAATATGGGATGAAATTATAAAAAAAAACATAATACCTACCGGTATTTAATTTCCTGAAAAGGCTTCCCTAAGTTTGTGCCTTTTTAGAAACGGGTGTCACTATTAAACCATCCGGTTGTTGTGTATTAAATTGTTGGTATCGTACCTAGCTACCTACTTACATTATTTCATCATGTTCATATGACAACCGTTGGGAAATCATAAAATATCTGTAATTATTTAGGTTATCGATTTTTGTCGCCCTCTCATGATATTGGGATGAAGATGACCTCTTATCCATTGTTTAAGCGGGACATAGTCCATTTGGGGTGACGGATCCTACACCCGCACTATCAGAAATAGACTACAAGTTTTTCGCAGTTCTAAAGTGAACATGCGAAGTGTCGGTAGTCGTTAAGTTGAACTTAATTTTACTTTAATTCCATATTTTTTGCTTGTTTCTTGTAAGTATTATTATGGAAACTAAAAAAGAATCTGCGTCTAATAACAACATTCCTGTAATATGTAAGTTACTTTGGAATAATCTAGAACTATAACTGGAGGCAAACATTGGTGCCGATTCCCTTGTTAACAAACTAAACCAAATTTAAGTTCAGTGCATCTTTTTCTTTCTATTTCATTAAGAAAAGGACAGAAGATAAATTTTAGTTACGTTCTGTCAAATTAATCAGCGCCATACAACTTTTAGACGCGATTAAAAAGTTGACTACTAAAATTACATCAAATTACGTCAGGTGTTGACTAATTTGACAGGATTAAACTAATTTTATCTTCTGTCCTTTTCAAATGAAATAGAAAGAAAAAGATGCATTCAACTTAAATTTAGTTTAGTTTGTGAACAAGGGAATCGGCACCATTGTATCTTTAAGTTAAGACTATTTTTTTTCTTATTTGTACAAAATATCCACCTGAAGGTCTCTAATTTAACGTACGTAGGTATATAAAGTGTGGTCAGGTCATACTTTATTATTTGTTGATTCTTTTCTTGATGAGGCAAGTGTTGTATGTATAGCCTTAATGTTTACGTATTTTTTTTTTATTTTTTATTTATGCTCGATTAGGCAGGCGTTTTTCTATAAAATTGGTTCTATAAAATAAATTTTATTCTAGTGCCAGTAAAACAAAAACTACAATTAACATTTATTCGTATATTATGGAAAAGTAGTATTATTATGTAAATACTTGAACGTTAAGTAGTTATTATTTAAATCCAGCTATAAATAGTAATTACCCACCTATCTAAGTAGGTAACTAGCTACTTATCTCTGAAGTAGCTATGCCATGCCAACCTCATAATTAATATTGATTCTCATTTATTTTCAGTGTTGGAGAACGACAAGAAAGACGTAGAAAACCAAACGGTAGAAGAGGATCCTCTGACGAAAGCCATCGGAGCGCTCGGAAAATGGCAAATATGGATATGTTTCGTCGTATTTCTTGCCAAATTCCCAGTGGCCTGGCATCAGATGAGCATCATATTCCTCGCACCACCGATCAACTTCACCTGCGCCTCCACACCAGATGGTGGTTTCGATAATGTTTGCTACGATAACTGCACTCATTACGAGTATGACCATCGGGTGTTCCAAGAAACTATAGTCTCTCAATGGGATCTGGTCTGCGACAGACAATGGCTCAAGAACCTCACGCAGACTATCTTCATGCTGGGAATTCTCGTCGGCAATATGATGTTCGGCCATCTCTCTGACAGGTTGGTTAAAGTTTATTGGATCACTTGACGTTTGAGCCGCACTTGGTATCAATCTTCTACCAATTGGCACATCCTGTACTTATTGCTGCATGTCGTAGTGGGATCACTACGGTCCGGATGAGATTACTTTAGCGAATTTCATTTAAGGAGTCACTTTGCCATTGTGTATGAAACCTACATTAAGATGCGTTTAAGTGCATCCTCTGCGTACAAAAGAAACAATTTATCGTTGATAATTATGTGAACTTCACGGGTGATCTGTAATCGGTAGACATAGGTCAATACGACGATTATTGATAACCCTACCGTTGAATCCTTGGTCGAAACTCCTTCCCATAGCACGCCCTAGTCACGTTTCTAAACATGAGAAACTTACATGTGTGTGACCGACAAAAATAAACAAGTTTATGTTGGTTGGGGAAAAGTACCTATTATTATTAGATTTAAAACAAGTTTCCAGATATTCAGACAATCACAGAGAGGAAAGGTCTTTATGTGTTTTGGTTATATTATTCTTTTGAATAACGACTTAGAATATTTTATTGTATTTAGCTTGGCAGTTCGTTGAATTAAGTCTCTTTTTTAGGATATTTGTTTAATTTTTCTAAATTCTTATTTTTTAACAAACTTACTTAAAATTTTGGTAAGTCTCACTAACTATGGTACCCATCCTTTCCCCAGATTCGGACGGCGCAATCCATTCCTGGCAGCAGTATTCCTTCAACTGATATCAGGAGTGACGACAGCGTACTCTGTGAACTGGTACATGTTCACGACTCTTCGGTTCTTCCTCGCCGTCGCAACCGGAGGCACCATGGTCACCAGCTTCGTCCTCATAATGGAATTGATTGGAGCCAAACACAGAGATACTGTGGGAATTATTTATCAGATACCATTCAACTTGGGACATTTGACACTTCCCCTATTTGGTTACTTCCTCCGGGATTGGAGTACTTTTCAACTGGCCCTTTCTCTGCCATCTGTTCTGCTCCTGAGCTACTACTTCTTGTTGCCTGAATCTCCGAGGTGGCTCCTGACTGCTGGCAGAACAGAAGAAGCCATCAAAATCATGGAAACTGCAGCTAAAAGGTGAGGGGATTTATTGCAAAACATTCATCCTAAAAGAATAAAGTAAAATAAGTCTCTTGCATTAAAATAATTTATCTTAGCAAATAGTTAATACTTACTATGGATAAACAATTAGAAACGAAAATGAGAAAGTTATAAAAACTACTTTGCTATTACAGTGAATCAGTGTTTTTTTACGTAATGTTTTCAATTATGTGTCATACAAACATCTTTGTCTTACATAAAAAAATAACTGTTACGTCAAAACAATCGTTTCCGTGGTTAGAGAGCCATACTATCCTCTATTATTTGTTGTCTTAGCCGTGCAAAGAATGTAGATTACAATCAAGTATATTCACTACCTACCGATTCACTCGAATCAAAAAGAATGCTATGCTGATTTGCTTTAGATAATTATGTTTAGTCTTATTGATTGTTGGAGAACCAATGCCTGAGCTGCAATATAACTCTAGTTCACATCTTAGTTTCCAGCAATTACTTTACGATATAGTATATTGACATTCACTGATTAAGGCAATTTGTCCATACTTCAAAATCATGATAGCAACACATATATTCCTAAATAGATGTCTATCTTCGCCAAACAATAAAATAAATCCAACCTCATCATTTTCAGAAACGGCCGACCAACAGAAGGCATAGCGGCATCAACTCAGAAGAAAGTGGTGGACGTGGAAGGCAAACCAGAAGAGCACGCTTCCTTCCTCGACCTGTTCCGAACACCGAAGCTGCGCATTCGCACCATCGCCATCTGCTTCAACTGGTTCGTCTGCGGGCTGTGCTTCTTCGGCGTGTCGCAGTACATGAGCCACATCTCTGGAGACATCTTCACTAATGTCGCTATTTCTGCTTCTATTCAGGTAAATTTTGGTCCTACACCTTATAACACTGTTTAAGGCTTTCACGGTGTATAACTAAACTGACCACAAAACCTGGTGATACTGTGAGTGTGTGTTGTCGTGACTGTGTCGAGAAAGAGGGTAGACAGATTTCATTCTCCAGTCAACTTTCGTCGAAATATCGGAACCTCAAAATACGGAAACGGAAGATACGGAAGATATCCCTTATGTCCCATTTTAAGCCTACATCTTATATGTTAGAGCTTACATAAGTGTCTACTGACGTTTTCATAGTTTCGTCATCCACAACCTCTCACCAACTCAGCAGTGCGCGACAGTTCTGATTTTCTGAACAAAAAGCGTTTCTTACCTTCGTAAACTAGTAGAGTTTTGTAACAAGCTAAGACAAAAGTAGAGCCAAATCGATTGACTATTGATAGGCTCTTCTTTCACAAGTAAAATTGTTCCACGGACCCATGGTAAAGCTACTTTAAAATGTGCTATTCTCCCGCATTCAAATCTTCAATCAGTATTAGCATTTGTTACCTAACAGAAAATAATAGCTGTCTTCACCTAGGTACCTATCTCCTTACGATTCATCAAAAAGTCACGAAGTCATCGCAATAATATTATTCGTGTCAGTTCACATAATGATAAGGCTATGCCAGTCCAGCGAGTTCACTGGAAAGTTATTTATCAGAGCAGAAACCGGTTTCACCCGAAATCATCTCGTGGACACAACTTATCAGTACGGATGGGCACTCATTAAACTTTATGATCTAGAAATCACGCCGTGAAGCTACACGAGACACGCATTTATTATCACTGATCAACCTTTACTCACAGAAAATAAACGAATTTTCGGTTAACATTTGGGTACTTATAATAAACTCATAATGTATAATAAACAACCTAGGTACTTATACAATAATGTTGATCTAGTTACTTTAAGTAGGTATTTTTTTTTTGGGAAGACCGTTAGTAGTTAGTTACGAGTACATAAGTGTATAGACTGAATAAAGGTAGGAACCTAATTTCTGTAAGAATGGTCAAAAACCATCTTATTTATATTTAATTCAAATATTTTTCCTTCAGGTGCCCGGAACGATCATATCAGTCTACTTGAACAGACTCCTCGGCCGGAAGGTCACACTGATGGCCGCGAACTGTGTGACCGGTCTCAGTTGCCTCCTCATCATAGTCGTCCCACAGGCTGGAGTCGGCCATCTCACACTCGGCTGCCTTGGACTATTGGGGATGAGCATATCCTTCGCCACTGTTTACTTATACGCAGGGGAACTCTTCCCAACTGTCGTCAGGAACTCAGGAGTTGGGCTTTCGTCGACAGTAGCTAGAATAGGTTCCATGGTAGCACCGTTCGTCGCTACTCTTGCGCACACGAGTGCCTGGTTACCACCTCTAGCTTTCGGAATAGTACCATTAATAGGTGCTGGTCTCTGCTTCTTGTTACCCGACACTCGTGGGAAGAAACTACCTGACACGTTAGAAGAAGGCGAAGCGTAATTGATGCCATGGCTTTACCAAGTATTCTTATTTTTTAATCTGTGTGATGTGATGTTGTGTGCAACTTGTTTAAACGAAGAGTGTAAGTGCATGTAAATAATACCTACCTAATTTAAAGACTATTTAATTTTAAACATAAAGTGTTCTCGACAATTTAATGTGAGTGGTTGATTTGCAAAAATGTATTTATAAAAACAATAGGATAAGGCAAAAGGCTCTAGGTCTATTTTTATAGGCTGTGATAAAAAATGAATTTGTTAATTAAAACAAAATGATTGTATTACCCACATGATTTGTTTTATTCACTTGGATGTTTCACTTGTTCTTCTGGTGGATCTTGACCCCTATAAAAGGTATTCCATCTCCATAGGGCAGAAGAGGAAAAATAACAACCAGGGATGAAAAATAAAAATAAACCAGGTTAAATTTCAGAAAAGGTAATGTATGTAAGGGACAGTCCTCCACAAACTGAATACTGATATACTGAATTCACTCTATCAGTTTGTGTACTAAGATGACCGGTACAAGAAATTATTTCAGAAATTTATGGTAGTCCAATAAATTTGATTTGTTTTATTTCCTCATACGCAAGGTATCGTTACCGTGGCAAAACGCAGGAACGGCAAGCGCGACGACGAGTTCGATGAACTCTGTAGCTAGGCAGGAAGTGATTTTATGTGTCCGTTTTTCAACATCAGTCTATTGTACCTAGTTTCTTTTTTTTTAGCCTTATTATTTACATAAATGAAGTGATGCGTACAGAGAATGTAATTTTACATTGAAATAAAGGAAAAGTAACTTAAAAAACGATAAAAAGAAAGAAAAAAACCGGTTAAATATGATTTAGAATAAAGAGCTGAATGCACCCTATCAGTTTGCGCAGGGCTGGCCCTTACATCCTGTGTGTAAAACAGAAAATAATGTCTAGGTAGGTACTGACGTGGTCTTTTCCGCCTGATTAGTCAAAATTATTTTTGCTTAAATCATGTGGAGGCGCCGAGCCACGCTCCCTTAAAGTTTAGGCTTATTAGGAAAGCGTCAACTTTGGCGCGCAAAATAACAATAACTCTTGTTTGGCGTGCGTCGTCAGTGCGCTCTACCGATTGGTATCTTTCCATTCATTATTTCTATACAAAGTCTTCGGGCCGGGGCGGGGCTAGAGAGCGTTTCTATGTTGTAAGTGCAAGCAAAAATTTGCTTAGTGGTGATCAGGCGGAAGTGTCCTCGATAGTACCCACTACCTAGTTGTATACACAACAAAGTAAACCAACATAATATTGAACATCACGAAATAAGTATGCGGGTCCCATAACATACGGCTGAATTTCATATGAAAGCTAGCCGAAATATATTAACATCGTGTTGCGAAAAAACTACAAGCGTAACATAATCTTCTTTATTTCTATACGGTATTTTATCACTACATTGTATAAAACAAACTCACTTCTGTCTGTCTGTCTGTCCATATGTATGCTTGGATTATGATGCGGGTTTTTTAATAGATCGAGTAATTCAAGAGGAAGGTTTATATGTATATAACATGCATAATATAGTAGAGAAACACTGGTAATTTTAGAGGTTTCTAATGTGATGTCGTAAATAAACACATTTACTTACATAGCAAACGCTGGCTGAACCTTACGAGATAGATCAAAATAATGTACTACAAGTATTGTACACCTTAAAAAGGTCTACAAATAAATGCACAATGTTATCTGTCTATCTCTTTAGGATAACCCAGAATACCCATTTTTTATCCTTTACTTTTTACGAGAAATAATGGCTTTTTTTTTTTTTTTGGGACAAGCCCGCCACACTGTTCCCAAACCACTGTAACTCCTGAAAGCCAGAATCAACAGTGGCGACCACCAGAAAAGCGCCGAGACAATGAAGCTCGACGAAGTCCCAGAGAATGAATTTAACTGTCTTGGATCCCGCAACGAAATTAATCAGAAAAGTATAGTGGAGGAGTAGGAAAAAACCGTAATTTCCACTTCCCTCCATTTCAGCAGGAGACAGAACGAAACAAGGCCAATAGGCACAAAGGGACGTTTACAACTGGGATAGGCCCAGTTGCCTAGCACCACGGATAAATATTAACATTAATGGGTCCTAAGTTGTGAGCTGTTATATTTGATTCCAATAATAGGTATGGCAAAAACGCTTGAACGCACGGAAATTTGTTCTAGTTTCCACAAGGTCTGTATAGTAAATAACTCCGGATGTAACCTGTACACTATCCAACATAATGTTGCATTCATTCTGCCAAAGACTGCACTCCCATAAAATGTGATGTGCTGATTGTTCATATTCGCAGTCAGATGTGGAACATTGACAAAAAGGCGAGTCAACAAGCTTGAAGGAAAAGCTTGAAGCTTGAAATAATGGCTTATTTATGAAGCGATTTTAAGCAATACAGCTCCTTATCCAATTCAGTACCTTAAAAACATAGTGCATTTAATATAGAACAATATGTCCCTTAACAGTGTATCGTTTAAATGAATAATTTAGAAGATATCACAGAATTAAAATTACGCGCGACTGAAAATATTCTCAGCGAAACAGGCGGTGGCAGTGTACGGCCCGGTTTCCACCAAAGTGGAGACGAGCGGAGCGGTGAGGAGATGTGCAAGATTCGACCAATCACAGGAGAGACGAGAAACGCGATGTAGATTTCAACCAATGTGATTGGTCGGTTTTCACACTTCTCCTCTCCGCTTTGCTCGTCTCCTCTTTGGTGGAAACGGGGCCTAACAGTTGGTCACTTTAACCATTTGCATCTTTTAAGTTTTGCGTAAAAAGTAATGCATTATTTTAGAAGCTTATTTATGGAGTATGGTGTAAATCTATATAGATCATTTTTATAACGTATTTAGCCTAAAAACTATTCAATTTAAATGAATATCTTAGGAGTTACAGCAACTGCCGGGGTTGCAGAACTGTCTGAACAGGGTACCGGGACCCTGGAACGCAAAGGGCAACCGAAATGGTGGTGTCTTAGTCAGTTTGTTTTAGTCAGTAAGTCTGACAGTCCCTTCCGCTTCACCCAGTGCGGGAGGACTCATTTAATGATTTTACCACCCAAAAAAATGGAATTATTGGAAAATAAAGGCATTAATTTTACAGTAACAACAACAACAACAGCCCATAACGTCCACTGCTGGACATAAGCCTCTCCCATGATGGGAGGAATTTGCCGTAATCTCCACGCTTGGCAGGCGGATTGGAGATCGCAGTGATGAAAGACTAACAGAAAACGCTGCTGCCCATTCTCTGGTCTACGGAGGCGCAAGGTGTTCTGCCTCAGACATTAGTCGCCTTATACGACACCCGTGACTGTAATGGGTTGGTTCTATTCTACTCTGCCGGATACCACACGGTTTATTTTACAGTAAGCACACTTCTTTTTTTGTTCTAAATTGGTCCCAAGCGAAGCCGGGGCGGGTTGCTAGTTATGAATATTTCATCCTCTTTTATATTCTGGTTTGCGTATTTTCAGTATTTTACAGCCGTAGAACGTATCATCGTTTCTTTAAGATGTCCCATCGCCATTCTGTCATCTTATGTCATTTTCCCCAGGCAAGCAGATTAAGATACACGTGTAAGTATGTTATAATAAAGATAGTAGTTATTCTATCTGAGATAACAATGTGAGGTAACTTTATTTTAAAGATAATTAGTGATAATTTTATTCGTTTCAGTTCTCTTGAACGCTAAGCTAGTTTGTACAGTTAAACCTAAATATGACTATAGAAATGTATTACTTATATTAAATACATCCTGTAGAATTGTAGATTAAAAATTAGTAGCATGTGGGTATTGAAAGTTACGATAAATGGTACGTATCTAATGAAAGCATCCATTACCTACTACTACGCGGAGTACCTATTTACGAATTCACGAGGTAAGCATAATATGTATATGTGTTTTGAATATTCTAACGTCTGGGTACTTTCTTAATGGGGGCGTGTGAATTTGCCGCTAGAGGCGCTTGTGTAGACTAAGGTCCTCCAAAATGTCAGATGTCATAGAGTGTTCACGCGTTGTGTGCTTTTTTATCACGTATTTATACTAATACTCACGATTGTGTTCTAGATTGAGCCATTCCTGATTAATTATGACTTGAAGATTTTAAGTAGCAACTTAGAATCATAATGTTGTTAGTACTTGGAGGTAGAATGATTTTTAAATGTTTCATGCTTGCTAATTTTAGGAAGAGTATTGTAAAAATGTATCTAAAGCTTACACTATGTTGTTATACATAATAAAATAAACTTTTTTACGAAGTTATTGATGCTTTAAAGTATTAAATAGAATAACTGACAGGACCTTACTCGACAGTGCGCCATCTGGTGAGCTCAAAAACGATAGCCAAAAGAAGAAAGAAGTGGCCAAAATCCTGTACGCTCTATAGGTATACAGGGTGTAAACAGACTCGTCACGAAACCGTAAACCAAGCTTTCTGTACATCAAACTAAGTTATGCAAAAATTATTGCTGGGAAACGACTTTTTTTTGGGGTGAAAAATCATGTTTTGTGGGAGAACTCAATGTTACGCATTCAAAACATTGTGCTTATGGATGAATTGAATAGTACGGGGGTCGTGGATGCGTTTAAAGTAAAAACCTTACATTATAAACTTTTAAACAAAGTTTAAACTATTAAATTATTTAAAAAAAAAAACTTGTCAAAAGTTTGAACTTTGGCCCCCAATAGGTATGGTGGTATGGTGTAGAAATGTCCAGCCAAGTGCGAGTTGGACTCGCGCACCGAGGGTTCCGTACAAACTTTTTGAAGGACAAACTTAACTTTGCTGTTCGATCCCATGAAACGGCTATTGCACCAACCGCAAATAATGAGTTTTTAATAGTAAAATGGTTTTATTTTTGTTATTAAACTACATATTTACGGTTTTCAGATTTTTTCTTTTACATGTGCTGTATGACATTGCTTCTCGTCAAATTTCGTGATTCTAGGTCAACGGGAAACATCAAAATTATAGGTTTTCAAACCAAAACCTTTAGGGTAATTCCGGTTGAACAAGAATTGTATCATTTTTGGATAAAAGCAAGGGCTTATAGAACAAGTAAAGAAAAAAATCCGAAAAATAAAAAAAAGTTAAAAATTAAGGTACATTTTGGTTTAACAAATTTTCGCGAAAATCTAAATTTCCCCATATCTTTTTATCGTGTTGACTCAGGATCTTGATTTTTATACACCTAATAGAGACTATAGACCTCAGTATCTGGTATAAATTATATTTTCCCGCTCCTGAGAAAATCGGTGGTGACACACGGACAGACGGACAAGAGAGTGATCTTATAAGAGTCCCTTTTTTTACCTTTTGAGGTACGGAACCCTAAAAATGATCGCAATGACGGGGAGAACGATTGTCTTTCGGTTTCGTTAAGAGTTACACCCTTTGTATCTCCTTTTTAAATATAGCTACATTTTACCGATAGTGTGTGATTTTGCTTTAAGTATTTAATGTTTTCTATCATCACGTGTTTCAATTGATACATAATATCTTTTATTTATTAATATATTGCGAGTTTCCTGTAGAGCAAATCACGTCCTGTAGACTGTTGGCGACGCGTATTTGGAATCTATACCTTCACACAACGCTCATGACGTCAGAGACCGTCGGGTATGTTTTCAAATCCAGAAATCGAGAATTAATAAATTAAAACGTACCTTTACCTAACATTTGTGACGTCACTGGCCGGGTTGACATCGGGTATACTTTCAGATATAGGATTTCGCGCGTAGGTATTTTAAAACATACCCGACCGCAACAAAGCAATCGTTCGGTACCTATACTTTCGTCAAGTTACTATTAATTCATTTTAATCGTTCTTTCCTTTCCATTTCAGTTAAAATCTAGCCGTGCGACTGAATGACTAAGTCAGCGACTAGAAATACGGAGAGGGCAACTTCAATATTAAGATAGAGACGATTTTTCCAATTGGAGTTTACCTTTATGGGCGGCATACAGTTAATTTTTTTACCTTTTATTATCTTAATAATAACAATAATTCATTTATTATTTTTACAAATTATAATTTATCTTAAAATAAGTAGCTTATACTGCATTTAATTTCGACTTAAAAGAAAGAGTTATGTAACTCCTTATTTAAAATAAATTAATTACCGGGCCGTAGGCCGACGAAAGAGCCGGACAATTTGGGGACAGAAGTCAGAGTGTTATTTAGTATTCAAGTGGAGCGAGCGCAGATTCACAAACCCTATATTTTTGTCACTAAAAACTTTAATAAAACTTACACTCGCTCGTTTAAATACACCCCAATTAAAAGTAGAGAGAGTGAAACGGGTATACATTACAGTATAGCAAAATGTAGTATCCTACATGAAAGTATACCCCAGAAAAATGTTGTCGGGAATATTTTTAAATCCCTAGCACGGGTGTATATATTTTATTGTATACTCGAACTCAACATTATAGAGCGTTGGCTGAAGGTATAGATTCCAAATACGCGTTCGCGACGTAGGTGGCCGGATCCAGAGATGTTTTAAAATACTTTCACAAATATTGAAGTAACTTATGTGAAACCTACCATGTAATAAAGTAATATATTATGTAAAATAATAAATAAACTCTTTTGCAAAAAAACGGGCACTTTAGATTTTTTTCTCTACTTCAATGAAGAAGAACAAGAAAGAGATACATCGAATCCAATATCAATATCATCGAATCCAAAATCCAATACATCGTCAAATTAATAAAACAATTTGACGATGTATTGGCATGTTATTTGAAGCATCCTGGCATGATTCTTTACGTTCCAAACTTAAATTTTGAAATTAACAAAAGAAAATTAATGAGTATTGTGGATTATTGTAAAATTGATTTTCTAATGGTGCGACTTGCTGAAACGATTTTTTTACTGATTACTAAAATTTTATAACTTTTTGGATATTTTCTGCAAATTAAACAATTTAATCTTGCTTTTTACATGAAATACCACTTTTTGACATGAATGATAAAGCTATAAGGGCCGGTAAAATTATAGCCCTACTTGAAGAAGGTTGTTCGCAAACGTACGTGTCTCAGCGGCTAAATGTGAGTCGTTCTACTGTCCAGAGGGCAACGAAGGCAGAAGGCAACGGTATCAAGAGACCAGTTCGGTCAAAAGAAGACCGGGTTCGGGAAGAAAACGATGCACAGAACCAAGAGATGACCGCTTTTTAGTGATTCAGACGTTGCGGAATCATAAGGCTTCCAGTGTGGACCTGAAGAAGAGCCTTGAAGAAGTAAGAGGAGTAGAAGTTAGCTTGTGGACGGTCTCCTGACCAGTAACAGTAACTCCTGATATCGGCAGCCCAAAGTCTCCTGACTTTGGGCTGCCAATATCAGGACTTACCGCTTGGCTCGGGGCTTTAAATTGCTATGGAGCACCGTGTTGCTCGACTTCAGTTTGCTCGAAACTGTGCTTCATGAACTCTGGAGGACTGGAATAAAGTATTGTTTTCTGATGAAGCTAGAATCTCTTTGTGTGGAAAGGACCGTCGCCGGCGAGTGCTACGAAGACCACGGGAACGCTATGCGTAAGTGTGTTTCGAAAAAAATCTCTCCATAGGGCGGCTCCGTTATGTTTTGGGCAGCAATGAATTCGACGGAGCGTACGGAGTTAGTTTTCATAGAAAATGGAACATAAAATGCACACCGGTACATAATGGGAGTCCTAATTCCATATGCACAACACGCATTGACTGCACTTGGGGAAGATTCCATTTTTATGGACGACAATTCTCGCCCACACCGTTCTGGCGACGTGGAAGCGTACATGCAAAAAGTTGGGATCCGCCGTTTAGATTGGCCAGCTCGAAGTCCTGACCTCAACCCAATTGAGCATGTCTGGGATGTTCTAAAGAGACGGGTAAGATCAGTGCAATCTGCTCCACAAAACATCAGGGAGCTAAAAAGAGTCATTGCCGAAGAGTGGGAACGTATTTCTCAAAACGTTATTTAAAACATCGTGGCAAGCATGCCCAGAAATTTTGGCAAGAGGAGGTCAAACTCTTTATTAGGTTTTTACATTTGTAACTTTATTAAATTAAAAAAAGAAAAAATCTTCTTGTCTTTAATGCCGATCACTTCTTACTGTTTGGCTGCGTACATCGGTTTTAATTCATCAAAATTTTTAATAAAATTGCCTGAATTCACTTCACGCGTATTAATTTATACGATGACAAGTATACAGACTACGGCAAACAATAAAATTTCATTTAATTAACTCAAATCGACCTTATAACGTAAATTTCCTTAGGTGCCCGTTTTTTTTTTGCAAAAGAATGTATAATTAAGTAAATTTTCGTGTAATTTAAAAAAAATACGACGTTTAAATATTTTAAGTTACAAAAGACGAAACACTCCTGTAGACAAACATGAAAAATCTGGTATATTTTTAAATCATTTGTTTAATAACACTATTTATTTTTTCTAGCAACAGTGAAACACGTAGTTGTCATCGTCTGTCTGCTATTGCTAGCCATAAGACGTAATTTCTTAGTTTTTAATAAAAACAGATTCATTCTACAAAGTGTAAAAATTGGTGCGCCAAAGGCGTCTAAAGACGCCAAAAAATAGTAAGTTCTTAATTGAATATTATAATTTTACTTTGGTCTTGTTAATTAGCGGTAAAATGATAGAACGTGTTCGAGGTTGCATTTTATAACCTCAAATATTCCTCTCGGCGTGGACTAAAGTATTCGTTCATCACTTCTGTCAAACTCACTTCTGTCGAAAACCTGTCAGACACACTGAATACCAGCACTTCTTTGCCATTTAAAAAGACTCTTAGCATCCACTAATTTGCATGGAGTCGTAATAAATCCTAACATCATTCAAGCGAGGCAACTAAGCTGTTCTAATTTCACCATACCAAGTTTGTCCTCAGTTTAGCATAAGCACGATCATTGTGCTGATAATTATGCCTTAGCAAGTGAGAAGACACTTATTATTTTGAGTTTATAACCTTGATTTTATCTAGAATTGTATTTATTTTTCGTTATTTTGTAATAACGTCTATTTTGTCGATAATTGCGTCACACCTGTCGACAGGCAAAAATCTTATAAGTGCCATAAATGCTAATTTTGTGATAACTATTTTTGAATTAAATTAAGGTTAATTTTTATTCTTCCTACCTCAATAAAAATACCAAATCATTGAATGCTTTTATTAAAAAAAAAACACGTTCGTAGAATGGCCGATTTAACTTATGAAAATACTTGATTAGATTATCAGTGTGTACAAAGTAGTCTATTGTGAATTTCAGTTAAACGAAATGGACGAAGATCATATAGAAACAGCGATAGGCCGGTTTGGAAGATATCAAACATGGATTTTATTTTTAATTACGATAGGGAGATTCCCATCAGAATTTCAACTGAATAATGTAGTATTTATCATACCGAGTGTGGAGTACAATTGCTTAGACAACAATGTGACCAACCACTGTCCTTGTGAGAACCCGGAATACGACACGAGTACCATCGTAAGTTCCGTCACAAGTGAATGGGACCTCATATGCGACAGGACAAATTTGGCAAGCTTATCTCAATCGATTGTTCAAATTGGTATATTAACAGGCAGTATATTATTTGGACACATTTCCGACAGGTAATAGAATTTTATATTCACATCATTTCATCATCATTCATTTTATTTCATATTTTTTTTACACACGTTATCATTAAGTGTTTTGTAACCCAGTTACCTAGATTGTAGTACTGGTATTTAGCTGCTCCCAGACCTGATGCTAACTCTGACATAGTTGGGAAAAGGCTAGGCAGCTAGACATTGCCGTCGTTAGCCACCGAGTTGCACCCACGGAATAAACGAGTCCTGGAGTGGAGACCGCGTATCGTATGGACCTGGGTCAGACTGGAAGCGGAAGGCGGAGGACAAGGTGTTGTAGCACTACTTCGCAAAGGGCTATGTCTAGCAGTCTCGGCAGTGGGCTACGATAGGCTGAGTTGAGACTCAGCAGTGGGCTACGATAGGCTGAGCATAAATTTGGGATTTTCCAAAGACCTGATAATGCCGAAAGTTAATAGGTGGATATTCAATTTTATCTTTACTTTCTCGTTGCTAATGGACGACCTAGCGCACATTGTGAATACCTAATTAGGTGGAAACGTTTCAAGAAAAACTACAAAAGACTAACGCCTGTCACACCTGTCGCCTGTTTTGTCAATGTAATAGCTGGCCAGCGTATTGCAATCAAACTCCGAGCTACTACTGAGACATTTTTAAAACAAAAACCCAATTCACTTTGCGTAGCCTAATCCACAACCACTAGATGTACGAATAGAACAGAATACTCTTTATTATACAGTACATCATAAAATTACAAACAAAATGTAAAACATTTTACAAGGGGTGACACAATGGGCGGTCTTATCGCTAAAAGCAGCAGCACGAAGCAGTTTATAAGTCATCGAGTCAGTCGCTAGAAAGTAGAAACGAATAATCCTATTTTGTTCTCTTTACAGGTATGGCCGGAAACCTGTTGTGTTAATAACACTCATTTTGGATGTAGTTATCGTGGTTATTTCTGCCGTTGTACCACATTTATGGATGTTTTTGTGCTGTCGACTCTTAAACGGAGTATCTATGGGTGGATCTATGTTGGCTTGCTACATATTAATTGTAGAATTGTGTGGAAAGTCCTTTAGACCTCATGTTTCAGGACTTCAACAGATAACGTTGTTAACGGCGTACTTCACTCTTCCCATCATAGCATACTTTATCAGAGAATGGAGAGACTTACAATTAGTTACATCAGTGCCATGGGTCATAGTGGTCTTGTATTACTGGCTTCTACCTGAATCTCCTCGATGGCTAATTACAGTAGGGCGAAAAAAGGAAGCTATTGACATCCTTACCCATATAGCTAAAAGGTAACTGAAAATATTCAATCATTTTAGAACATTAAGAATGACGATGTCTGCAAACATTGTAATTGTTTCATATCATTCACAGGAACAGCCGACCAACAGAGAATATCGAAGCAATTGTTGAAAAAATAGAACTGCTAAACAAAAGTCAGCATCAAACCGGAACTTATCTGGACCTATTCAGAACTCCAAAAATAAGAGCGTTTACCATGATAACTGCATTAATATGGATGTCTGTTTCCCATACGTTTTATGGACTTAACCAATACATAGGCCGCCTTGAGGGAAACATATACCTGAACGTGATGCTGTCTGCGGCTTGTCTCACGCCAGGTTTAATCATAGTCGTTATCGCCACTTTGTATTTTAGGAGAAAAGTGACCATAATAACAAGTTTCGTCACGGCAGCAGTTTCATTGTTGGTATTCATTGTTGTTCCGAGTGACTTGAAAGCTGCTTCTTTAGCATTTGCTATAATAGGTTTGACAGGAGCTTACACTGCTTTTGTTCAAGCATACTTATTTACATCTGAAGTGTTTCCTACAGTAATTCGAAATATAGCCATTGGTTTTGCTTCGATGTTTGCAAGAATTGGGGGATTCATTGCACCTTTTGTCGTAAATATAGGTATAGAGTGGGTATCTATACTTATATTTAGTGGTATAGCATTGTGTGCAGCGGTACTTTGCTTTTTCCTTCCCGAAACGAAGGAAACTACACTTCCAAATACGATTGAGCAAAGAGAACATGCGAAGGCGTAAGATGTAGGTCGTTTGCTATTTCAAATTTAGTAGGTACAACTAGCTCCTGTACAAATACTATTTCTTCTGGTATATAAAAGGTTATTTCGTACCTGCATAGAACAGATGGCGCTTTTGTTTATGTAATCTTAATTTCTATAAAAAATTTGTCAAAACTCAGAATACATAATAGACTATTAGATTCACTTACGAGTATGACCGCCATACACGCACAGCATATAATTAAGTATACAACAACAACAACAACAACAACAGCCCATAACGTCCACTGCTGGACTTAAGCCTCTCCCATGATGGGAGGAATTTGCCGTAATCTCCACGCTTGGCAGGCGGATTGGAGATCGCAGTGATGAAAGACTAACAGAAAACGCTGCTGCCCATTCTCTGGTCTACGGAGGCGCAATGTGTTCTGCCTCAGACATTAGTCGCCTTATACGACACCCGTGAGTGTAATCGGTTGGTTCTATTCTACTCTGCCGGATACCACACGGCTTCCGGCAGAGGAGTTCACGGCTTAATTAAGTATAATTATTTTGAAAGTGTGATGATTTGCTAGACTTTTTGTAAATAAATAATAAGCGTTGATAAAACTAAACTTTTTTTTTTCTTATGTTTAATCATCAAATGACTCCTCCCGCTCTGGGCGGAGCAGGAGGGAATGTCAGACTTTTACTGACTAAAACCCATCCATATTCATTCATCGCCCTTTGTGTTCCGGGGCCACGGTATCTCTTTTGAACAGTCCCGCAGCCCCGAGATAAACCTAAACTTTTTTTTTCTATTGGTAAATCATTAAATGACTCCTCCCGCTTTGGGCGGAGCAGGAGGGAGTGTCAGACGTTTACTGACTAAAACCCATCCATGTTCCTTCATCGCCCTTTGTGTTCCGGGGCCACGGTATCTCTTTCGAACAGTCCCGCAGCCCCGAGATAAACCTAAACGTCACATAAGAACTCGGAAAATAAAAGGCAAATTCGCCAAATTACTTAAGCCATCCATCTTCTTAAGGAAGTGGTTTACAGATTGTTGAGTGAGAGCAAATAGGTGGTTAAGTAGTTATATTATAATAGATATAAGTATATTTACTGTAGTTATAGTAGTTATTCCGTCCGTCTGTGGGGCAATGTCAAATATAAAGACTTTTGTAAACTTTCATTTAATAGATATAGACCGACCATTGTTATTATTATTTTCTTTTCAAGATAGGTACACTACCTACAGAGGCTTCTACAAATGTAATAGTAGGGGAGCCCAAGCGGGGATTTTCGTAGTTACTCGAGCGTGTCAGAAAATTATATAGGAAGAACCCTTGCACCCTGTAATGAACCCCTACCAAGTATGAACCTTTCATATGGTGGGTTGCGTTGAGGGGAACCCGTCAGATTAGTAAAAAAAAATTGATCCTTAGAAAAACTCGAGCGCGTCAGATTAAGAGAAGATAGATTAATTACATTGAGAAAAGTGTATATCTCAACAATCTGACAATTTGAGCGTGACATTAAAAAATAAGCGAGTCGCTAAGTTGTAAAAAAAAACGTCACCTCGAAATACTCGAGCACGTTTGATTTTTTTTATTCTGAAGGAAACATTCTTAGAATTACGACAAACTAATAATCTGACGGTGTCCATGGGGTGATGTCGGTAGAATCGTGGAAAAAAGGTAAAGCGAACTGCGCTGCCGTGCTAACGAAGAGTGCATCTCGACTTTTGTACATTTCGTTAAGCGGCGGTATTTCCGCAATTTAAAACATTTTGGCTCATATTCTTATATATTTAGATGGTTCTTTTAATAAGACTGCAAAATCAGTACTGGTACAAGAACTAGAAAAAAAAATTGAAGAAATGGAGCAACCACCATCCCAGGTAGACTGTGGAATTGTAGATGGATTCTTCTTCTTTTAAACTTACTTATTAACTTACTTTAACTTACTTATACTTTTAAACAAATGCCGCGTAATTTCGGTGATTTGGCGAAGAAAATTTTGCAAACTCTTGTAAAAACTCCAGCAGATAATATAGCCATTATATTTGATCGTTACTTCACACCTTCGATAAAAGATTGTGAACATGCACTTCGACGCAACATAGATGACAAAGATTTTTATATTGCCGGTCCTCAACAAAGAAGAACCTCTGACTTTTCCAAAGATTTGAAAAACATAAAGTATAAAGAAGCATTAGTTAAATTTCTTATCGAGCATTGGGCTGAACAGGAGATGAAATCAATTATTGGTAACAAGAAAATATTTTTAATTCATGATTTATGTTACGTATACTCTGTTATCGATAATAAAGTTTCGCGAATTATTGATAATGAAATGTCATGTCCCGATTATGAAGAAGCAGATACAAAAACTGTATTTTTTGCTAGACAAATGAAAGAAGACTCTACTGTTACCATCAGAACTTCCGATACAGACATCGTTGTCATTATGTTAGCCAACATGGAACATATGAAATCGTCGGTAAAGGTCTGGAGCTGCGACAACATTTATTGCGTACAAAATATATCGCTTGTTTGTGGAGAAACGCTCACAATCGTATTCCTACGGAGATGTTACCTCTAGAATACGGATGGAGAAATGTGGATGGAAAATTGGAGCCAGCTTGGTTCGTTGGAAACCCACTTCCTGAAGCGTACGAAGACATTTTAGGAGATACTTTTGATTCAGGTACGTTTTATTTTCCATATTATACTATCATAACATAAATATAACATTATGATGTATCATAATCATTCTTGGTTACAGAATCACGAGATGACGAGGACTTTCAGGAAGTTGAAGAAGTAGAAAAAAAAAAAACTTCAAGGATGAATCCAGTGGGGATGAAGATTAAAATACGTATTTTAAATTGTAATGTTGTATATCTAATTTTATATTAATAAATTATACGTAAATGTGTATATTGTTTCTACTGTATCCATTAAGAAAAAGAAGAAACGACAAAAAAAAACCTTCAAAATGCTCAGACTAGCGATACCCTTCCACATAATTGTCAGATATTATACAGGAGGAATATGACATCAATTTGACCCTCCTGCATAAAAATCTGACGCGCTGAAGTATCTCAAGGTCACCCTTTTTTTTTACAGATCCAAAAATCAATTATGAGTTTGTGTCACGTCCAAATCGTCAGTCATTTTAATAGGACACGCTTTTAAGGGTTTAGTTTACATTCACTTTGAATGCCTGACACGCTCGAATAACTTTTTTATTTTTTGTTTTCAACCGCTAGTTACGGCCCCCCCTTGAATTAATTGTCAGATTAATATCTAATGGTTATCAGAAATATAAAGCGCGTACACACTGTAAATGACTGACGCGCTCGGGTATTTTTATGCAACTATTTTTTTTTTACAATTTTGAAAGTGTTTACACGCCCTCCCCCCCACTAAAATAGAAAACTTGAAATGAACTTTTTTCTTTATAGAACATAAAGTTTAAAATCCAATAGGTCCCCATGACGCTAGAGTAACTTCAAATTTAGCATCCTGGCCTCCCCTACTATAAGCACTGCATGTCACACACGTACCTACACTAGATGTTTGTGTAGTTAAAGTTAGGTAGAAGTCACGCCATAGATACTTTACGTATACTCTACATACACGCACGATGACAAATTACGAAATCCCTGTAAACAACTTTTGGTTGACCTTGATCTTCAGGCAAACATAATTATACTACTCCAGCAGATGTGAATGTATTGTCCGTACAGTCATTTTCTTCACACAATAAGTAATGTGACCATGTATTTGCAACGTGACATCTGATGATACAATAACATAAAATTGCCACAGTTGATTGATCATAAATCGACCTAACCGTGAAGAATGTCGAATAAATTTTAAGGCCCTTGAACAATGATATTATATTAAACAGATGTGTTGTGTGCGCGCAATCGTGAAGACTCGAAAACGGGCCAATTGGCCTGTTTTGCTTTTATTCTGCGTCACTCCGTGTATGTGAGCTGGTGCTGCCCCGCGGCACACTTTTTCGGTGGTTTTGTAGGTGTATAACATATCTGTTTGTTAGAATATCATTGCCCTTGAACACAATATTCATTGACAACTATCGAGTAAATGATAGATTTAGTAGCCAGTAGCGTGTGACACAATACTGAAGTGGTTCCAGTAAATTATTGGCTCAATATTTCTTCATTTACTTGCTTTGAAACTCGTTACATTTCGTTGAAGATAAAACTTCAGACATTATTTGACATTATATCAGTCCTCGCTCCTCAATGATTTATCTTAGGCTTTTGATCACGTTTGTCGTCTCTTTTTGAAATACAAATCTAACAATCTACAGTTCTACACCAATAATGTAACACATTTAGCTACGTACTGGTCCGACAAAAAACTTTTTTGCAAAAAATAAAACAAACTTCAAAAACACAACAAAGTGAAAAATAACTTTAGCTTCAGAAGTTGGTGGCAAAAAAACTGAATCATACACACAGAAGTCAGAGTTTTCACTTTGTTGTGTTTTTTAAAATTGGTTTTATTTTTTTCAAAAAAAAAAAAAAATACATTTTTAGTTAATATCCTATACAAATATTAGCTATAGGTACCTACATTTATTTTACATCACGCCTGTAATCCCCTAAGAGTTGGACTGAGTAGTGTTGCCCAAAGACCAAGACGTGACCTTAGCCAGTCTTGGTCTTGATATTGCGTCAATACACCTGGTCTTGGTCTTGGTATTGCGCTCTCAGTCTTGGTCTTGCAGCAAGAGTCTCGCAAGTCTTGCGAGACTTCTACTTAGACTAGATTACTTTCAAATACCTATTAGCCTATTGCTATCTAATAAACACGTTAGTTTAGATCTTAGAACAACGTAGGTAATAGAGTAGGTACAATGTTGAGCTTAAATTGACATACGCATAGTGCACCACCAAATAAATAAAATTAACTTGACAATAATTAAAAAAAATGACGCAATTTAGTATCTAAGCGTAATTACTAACTTTATGTAGGTACCTTTAATGATTTTCTGTACGTGTATTGGCTATCCTACTCTTCACAAACAGCTAGCGGTTAAAATAATTATCACTTAGGTATACTTGTCTTTTCATCTTCCTTTGGACTTGATACTTCTAACTAATAAAATTTGTCATCAGCTAGACTTTTAATAACCAACACAAACATTTAAAACATGAATTAAATTTTTGATCCCTACATTAAAATGTATCAGACATATCATTTTTTGGATATCTATTGTGGCTTGTGACGAACGAAAATTGTTTGTAGGAATTTTGAAGCACCTATTATTTATCTATCGCACTTTAAAAAAAATCTGCTGATTTATGATATAAAATAATTGATGTTCGAATTCGAGTCATTGTGAGAATGTATCTTCTATAATTCATTCAATTTATACCTACTGCTTAGACATCTTCAAGGTCATTTAATTTTATCCTCTTGTGCCAAGTGGCCAACCCTACCAAAATAGGTACTTAACAATTTTGTGTGCGTCTGTCTATACTCTGTGGCGGCGAATGCGGCGCTCAAACAGTGTCAAATGCTGTGATACACTTGTTGCACAATCTTTGATACACCGCGGCATCTTTGTCGGTAAACTATCAAATAAGTAGGTACGTAATACACCGACCGACCAACGGTTTATTCGCGGAACGTCAAATTTTCCCAATCAACCATGAACCTTAATGCATTGGCGATAAAGTTAAAAATCTGTTAAAAAAAATTGGCAGATTGTAGTAGCTTGATGTGCTAGCGTCTGTACCATAACATCGGCTGGCTTAAAAACTGCTACTAGTAGGTACTAGACCTACTCGACTCGCTGTTAGTTTTAAATTTTGCTGAATAGAAGAATGTCTAATATAAACTTTGAAACTTAAGTACCAACATAATGTTTACCAACCTACTAACGTTAGATCTGCACATCAGACTTATACAAGCATAATACTAGTTCAGTATTTTACTACTGGGGAACGTCTATTAAAATCGGGATTGAAACCAAAAACCTACCTACTATAACACTCAAATCTCAGTTTGACTTAACTGCGAGACACAAGAGCCTTGCAGGCTTAGTATTGTTCTTGCTTAAGTCTTGCAGGGTTCAGTCTTGGTCTTGGTCTTGCTACAATAAGTCGGTCTTGGTCTTGGTCTTGCAAAAATGCAAGAACAAGACCAAGACCGATTTTGGGCAACACTAGCTGAGGTGTACCTACCCAATAGTACCTACACCCCACATTTCGCTAGTTATGTATAAGTCCCATGTAATTGGGGGCGTAAATCCAGACTCCGTGGCTGCTACTGAGAAATTCTTGATGGAAAAATCCAATAACGCTTTGCCCGACCTGGGAATCGAACCCAGGCCCTCATGCTGAGTAGTCGCCACCACTAGACCAACGAGGCAGTCATTTATTTGACATTGTTATCAACACGTCATGGTAATAGGCATATCTCCAATAAATGGAACTTAAGTAACATAAGTAAGTACCTTTTTTTTTCGGATGGGAAATCATCAAATGACTCCTCCCGCTCTGGGCGGAGCGGAAGGGAGTGTCACACAATTACTGACTAAAACCCATCCATGTTCCTTCTTAGCCCTTTGTGTTCCAGGGCCGCAGTATCTCTTTCGAACAGTCCCGCAGCCCCGGCAGAGATCGGACCTTGCAGACCCCTTCCTTTTGCTTACATCACTTTGAAGCACGCGCAGAACACGAACGCACCAACTTAAAATACCTAAATGTCAAAATCTGGGTGTATTGTACACATGCGTACCCCCTCAGAGCAAACAGGCGTGATGTTACGTCATGATGTTGTATAAACAATAAACATCCAAGCGATTGCAGCAATCATGGCAGATTTGCCGTCTAATTTTGAAGAGTTCCATTGTATATCTCCGAAGATCAGCAACAGGTGTTAAAAAAATGGAACCACACGGGAAGCACCAGCTTTCAAATAAAAAAGAATCATCAAAATCGGTTCAGCCAGTCGAAAGTTCTGATGTAACAAACACAAAAACAAATTCAGTCGAATTGAGAACCTCCTCTTTTTGGAAGTCGGTTGAAAAAAACACAGACGAATTGATAACCTCCTCTTTTTGGAAGTCGGTTAAAAATCTGTGTTACCGATTCTAAAAGAAGAAGGGCCAAAATTTACTAACAATTTAATTTTATTGTAGCCAAAATGTTAAAGCAAAAATTATTACAGTACCTACAACTACGGAACATAACAAACAACATTTGAGATTGAGATTGATTGAGGGATTTTCTTTTTAGCTCTTCCCTAGTCGCTGGATAGATGGCGCTGAACTTAGTACGTTAATGCTAGGAACGGAACCTAAAAAAACTAGGTTATATTCGGAAGGTTAAGCAAACGAAAGTGTCAGTCAACGAGCCTATGTGACGTGACGCAATCTTTTTTTTCCAAGCGTTTTGCCTTTGGCACCAACTATCGTCGTAGTCAGTTCAACGCCATCTAAAGAGTATTGGAAACTAAGTTTTTTTTAATACCTCAAAAAGAAAACCTCTCATTGGAATCCTCATAGACAATGTCCTTGAAACTGAAATTATCGAATATTTCCTTTTTCGTTTCTTAGTCACGGAACTCTAAAATAAGTATGTATTAGCTAATTTGCCGCGAGCAAATTGACCGATTGTCGGCACGCGACTTTTATACAACAAGATTGCCAATGACTTACAATTCAAATACAATACACATTCACCTAAACTACAAAAAATGCAATACACGATATCTTTATCTCTTTCTAAATTTAATATTTCTCAAAACACAAACGTAAATTCTTATAAGTATAAGGTATACTTTTACTTACTTTAAGATTACAAATTAAGCTGTTAATCTGCCGACGCGATTGAAGCTGATAAATATTATATGAGATAGCAGCTATCTCATAAAATATTTATCAGCTTCAGTCGCGTCGGCAGATTATTGACTGGCACTGCTGCTGTGCTACCACATTTGTGTGAGCACACCGTGAGTCTGCATCATTCCGTAATAAACGATAGACGGTTTTAATGTTATTTACTAGAAGTGACAAATTATACGATTAAGAGATTATGACGGGTAATTCGTACTATCTGAGTGAAAGACTGGACAATAAGTGCAAATAAATATGTGTAGTGATTAAATTATAAGGTAAGTGTTCCCAATATTCCAAACCCATTAAATTTATTCATAGTTAAACACATCAATGAATGGTTTATCCTTTTATTTCAGACAAACAAAATGTATGAAGATCATATAGAAACAGCGATTGGTCGTTTTGGAAGATATCAAACATGGATTTTATTCTTAATCACAGTGGGAAGGTTTCCAGCCGAATATCAATTAAATAATGTGGTATTTATCATACCGAGTGTTGAGTACAATTGCTTAGACAACAATGTGACCAACCACTGTCCTTGTGAGAACCCGGAATACGACACGAGTACCATTGTAAGTTCCGTCACAAGTGAATGGGACCTCATATGCGACAGGACATACTTAGCGAGTTTGGCTCAATCTATGATGCAAATTGGAATATTGGCAGGCAGTTTACTTTTTGGATACCTCTCCGACAGGTATCTACGATGTTATTTACACCATATATATTAAAACTACTTGTTTATTATTCGAATCTCGCCAGCCTGCTTAAATAAAGATGCGTGGTGCATCTTCAAGGACGGCCATCTTTTGATTAGGTTAAAGACATCATTGTTTTTATCTTTTACAAAATAACAAGACACGTGAGTCACGTCTATATCGTTTGCATCAATGTTTTGTTTCTGTTTTTGGAATACCGAAGTATTATCATTTCATTAATAGGTATCTAGCTATACTTATGCCAAGTTTATATATTTTATTGTCTCGTTCATTTCAGGTACGGTCGAAAATCCGTCGTGTTGATATCACTATTCTTTGAAGTAGTTTTCGTAGTTATCTCAGCGTTTGTTCCACATTTTTGGATGTTCCTGATCTGTCGATTCTTCATTGGAGTAACCCTTGGTGGCGTAATGCTCTGTTGCTACATACTGCTCATTGAATTGTGTGGGAAATCGTTTAGACCGTACGCTGCTGGACTTCAGGAAATGCCATTCTTAATCTCATACTTTACGCTTCCAATAATAGCGTACTTTGTAAGAGAATGGAGACATTTACAGTTGGTAACGTCAGTGCCATGGGTCGTAGTCGTCGTTTACTACTGGCTACTACCTGAGTCACCTCGATGGCTGGTAACAGTAGGAAGAAAGAAGGAAGCTATTGAAATCCTTACACACATTGCTAAAAAGTAAGTGCATGCAAACATATATTATGTCAGTTGTTTATTAAGCACTACTTTATATGAAGTTATATCGAAAATAGTTAGGATAAACTTAGGTATTATGTCCCTAACCTAATAAATAAATGTTTATTATCTTACAGGAACAATCGACCGATAGAAAATATAGAAGCTATTGTTGAAAAATTAGAATTGATGAACAAAAATCAACAAAAAACTGGAACTTTTGTGGACCTATTCAAAACTCCAAAAATCAGAGTGTACACAATGATTGTAGCATTAATATGGATGTTCTGTTCACATACGTTCTTCGGTCTCAATCAATACATAGGGCGCTTGCAGGGGAACTTATACTTGAATGTGCTTCTGTCTGCAGCGTGTCTCACACCGGGATTAATAATAGTCATCTTCGCTACATTGCATTTAAGAAGAAAAGTAAGCGTCATAGCAAGTTTCACCACAGCAGCAGTATCTTTATTAGTGTTTATTTTCATTCCAAGTGATTTAAGAGCAGCAACGTTAGCATTTGCGATAATAGGTTTAATAGGAGCTTATACATCATTTGTCCAAATATATCTATACTCATCAGAAATATTTCCGACTGTCATCAGAAACACAGCGATTGGTTTCGCTTCTATGTTTGCAAGATTTGGAGGGTTTATTGCTCCATTTGTAGTTAATATAGGTATTGAGTCGGTGTCTATCCTCATATTCAGCGGTGTAGCATTCAGTGCAGCAATACTTTGCTATTTCCTACCTGAAACTAAAGCCACTACTCTCCCGAATACTATTGAGCAAAGAGAGCAGGCGAAGACGTAAGCGAATTGTGCTAATGAATGTGTACGTACATGACTACGCATGTTTGTATTTTAAACTATTTAAGTATCTTTAAGTAAGTACCGAACTCATACGTCATAGAAAGATAATATTATAATTTAGAAATAAAGATAAGTAGAACATTTTATTTTTGTAATGGAATTTATTGCAATAAAATAATGTCCTAAGGATTACGATGTCTAGTATCTTTATTACAATTAGGTATCATGATTTTGGCATTGATGAGAACTCACAGTTGTATTTCCATATTTCTAATGTCTAAAAATTAAATTATTAATAATTCTAAGTACAACGTATTTTACATTACTAATTTGTCAAGCAGTTTGTATTGAATATTATGGAAGCCTCCAAAATACCAAGTGATGAATATAAAAAGTAAACAGTGATATAGTACCCAAAACTGGAACATGACGCTGCTGATAAGAGAATATAAGAAAATTATGTCTATGAGAGTCCAGAACAGAAATCCCAATTTTGCAGCTAAAAGTGATCTTGGATTGCGATGTGGAGGTGCTCTGTTGAATTGTGGATCGATGAAATTACCTGCAATTTAAAATGAAATCACATTTATAAGCAGCCTGGACCAAAAAGCGGTCAAGTGCGAGTCGGACTGGCGCATGAAGGGTTCCGTACCATTGTAGTAGGGGACCCCATTTTTTTTTTTTAATTGTTTGTTGATAAAGTGGCAACAGAAATACACATTCTGTGAAAATATCAACTGTCTACTTATTACGGTTCTTGAGATACAACCCCTGACAGATAAACGGACGGACTTACGGTCGGACGGATAGACGGACAGCGGAGGCTTAGTAGTAGTACCGTTGGGTTATTCGGGTTTGGAACCCTAAAAATTGAAAAGATGTATCTGTAGGATATTGTGGATAGGTATACTTTTTCACAAATTAATTGCATCCATGAATTAAGAACCACTGATGGTAAAAAGAGCATTCGCTAAGTTTGCGTGATGCATTCGCTTAAAAACCAAAACAATAAGTATAAAGATACAATACAAACAAAGCGTGCCTCGGACCCTCGGACACACCTTAGGTACTGGAAAATTCCGTGTCAATGGCCCATTTCTTATTTGGTTTTTGTTGAATAATCGTTCTTAAAACTCGTTTTACCAAACCACTACCTCCACTGCATCATCACCTGAAGAAGGACTAAAAGTAAAGTAAACGTTTAATGCTCTGGTGGGCCGACTAAGAAGGGTGACATCATCGAAGTAAATTCCCTTGCCGTGAACATTGTTTATCTGATTTCATTATAATGTGATGGAGACGAAAACAAATGTGTTCTGAACCTGTCAAAGAAACCCACATATTTTGTTTTTCGAACCAACTTTATTGTGTTGTAGATGTGGTAATAGTACATTATGATATAAGTGCGGTAAGTTGAAAATTACAGCCGAGGCGATATTGCTTGCCCGAGCCGTAGGCGAGGGCTACAAAAAAGCAGAGGCTGTAATTATCAAAGCGCACGTATGTCATACGACGTTTTATAACATATTTGCGAGGAAATAAATAAAACTCGGACTTTCTTAAACGAATAAATCTTTTACTTGTTTACAAATTAGAAATGCGCGCGCAGCAGCGCTTTTTTTTAAGGCAAAGACACAAAAAACAGCCAGTATTACTAATAAAGTAAATTAATATTTTTGTGTGTTTGTTACAGGTTGTAATTTATTGTCAAAATTAATTAAATTAAAGAATTAAATGTTTATTTATTATATTTCATCTCCCAAAGTTAATTTTATTCATAAAATGTTGACCACTTTTCTGACATAAAAACTCTTTGCTAAGATTTAAAAAAGTAGGTACCGTTCGTTTTAGATGGAACATCTTGATAAACCGTGAGTTTTACATTACATTACTGCACAAGTACGTAATGACGACATTACGATATTGAAATGGGTGAAATAAGAGACCCTTTACGAGCAAATGTGTTTTAATAGTATATTATGATACAAGTGAGCTAAGTTGTTCATTTAACACGAGGCTGTCTGTGGGTTGCAGCCCGAGCCGTAGGCGAGGGCGTAAATCATCCGAATGTCTAGTGAGCAAGTTGCTCACGAGTTTCATACAAGCTTTTTCAACACACTTGCGAGGAAAAAACAAAATGTATTGCATAAAATCGTTTTACTACAACAACAAATACGATACAAACCAAATATGAAAATTTTGGGAAATGCCGCGCAAGTTTTGTTTTTTTTTGCTCGCGCCAAATGTGAGCTGATTGATTACATAGATACAGCCTACTTCAAAATTATAATTTTAGTGATAAAATGCAAATATTTTATTTATAACAAATTCTTGTGAATTATAAATAATTTATTTATTCCAAAAATTAAGTGGATTTTCACCGGCATAAAACTTCTTTGTTGTTTTAAAAAAATAAAACTGTATTACCCGGTTAAATTCAAAATTCTCTGTTTACTCGCATATAATTTGTAGGGATAATTCTATTATGCACTAGTGTATAATATTATTATGCACGTATGTGTTATAGTTCAGTTTATGGTCCTAAGAACGATGTAATAAGGCTCACTTTACGAGCAAGTGTGTTGAAAAGTATATTACGGGCCGTCGTATATCATGAGTGTGGTCGATCAATTGACTAGCATAACGATTGCATTTATATTTGATTGAAAGTTGTATGTGGACTGAGAACGTGACTAATACATACTAATACGCTATTTAGTTTATTCTTGTATTATTGTCTTCACAATGTTTTTAGATCTAACTCACCTTCATTGTGAAATCTTCGAAGGCTGTTCTCTTTTTCCCTCCATCGGTCACCGAGCCAAGCTTTAAGTTCTTCATCTTCATGAGGAAGTTTATCAATAGAGTATCTGCAATGAAAATAATAATTGTTTATATTTTACGCTTCCCGTGACCCAAGGGCTGGCTTTTACCTTGGCCAGAGGCTAAGTGTTGCCATACAACGTGGCAACACCGCCAGTCTCTTGGGCACATTACCAGCTGACAGCGTTGAGGAGGAGTTTTTCGATGCCCTTTTATAATTTGTTGTTAGTTTATTTATTTTAGTTTATTTAATAGTTTTTAAATAATTATGTATATGGTTAGTTTATAATATATTTAAATAAAGTCATCTCAAACATTATTGAGTTACCTAAAAGTTTGGCCCATTAAAATGTTTAGAGGTTCTTCGAAGCATGCTCGACGCAATCAAAATATTTGTTCATTGCACTCACGCTCCGGTAAAGGACAAACCTTGACATTCGAGCGAGGGACTTGCTTAGTACATAATTATAAAAGGAGGTATCCTACGGCTTGTACACATAAACACGATACGACGTCGCATCGTGCTACGACGCGACATCGTTTCACGATGCGATGTCGTATCGTGGGAATCTACGTTTAAACTCAACCTACTGCTATATTTTTACTGTGCTTTAGAACAGGGAAATACGACCTATATTCCGTAGCGCTAATAGATTTATTGCTACTTGTTTTAATATAGATTCCCACAATACGACGTCGCATCGTGAAACAATGCCGCGTCGTAGCACGATGCGACGTCGTATATTGTTTATGTGTAGCCCTACAGTGAGATTTTTTCCTCTAATATAATAAGGTTACTTTTTAGATGGGTTATTTGCTGAAAGCGATATCTGAATTCTCTCTGACTTCAGTAACTGCCTTAGCCCAAATTAAATGTTAGAAATGGAATGGAATGTACGTGCTCCTGCTTAGTACTTTCCCACTATCCTTGATTATTGTTAATCAATATCTTGTACATATCTACGCCAAACCAACATGTTCAATAACTAACCTTTTGAAGTAGAAGGAGACATGCATTGGTATTCTTCCTCGAAACAAGTCCATTTCGGTTTGCGCCGGAGTATCATAGGCCACTGTGACGTCATAGACGGAGGCAAGGCCGGACTCGCGCAGACGAGAGCACAATGCTACCCAACCGGTGATCCGCGGGTGTAACACATACTCGTAGTGCTGTAATCGACGATTATTTAAAAACACAAAAGTTTGCGCGGATGATAGCAAGTCTTGACTCTATTAGATTTGAACATAAATGGCGAATGTAGATGTTACTTAATACTTACTATACATCTCTGACGAACTCTTCGGGGAATTTACCTATTGACATGATTTTAGGTAAAACACAAAATGGTATTGTTATCTGGGAAAGATTGAAGAATGAAAAATAAGTAATTGACTGCCTTAAAAGCGAAAGGTGTAGGTAATTATATTCGTGACCGTGTACAGATGACCAATAACAATGTTAAAAGCATCAATAATGCATAGCTAGAGATGGAACCAGTGAAGATTATTGTCGGTCAGGTAAAACTAGGGTGAAAAAAAATGTAATCCCTCAGTATTAAGTATTAAGGCTCATGTAAAATTAGCAGAGCTTATCAAAGATGCAATTTTAACCATCAATAATACGGTATCCATCAATAGAATGGTCAGCCTAAGTTGATGCAACTGACATTTTTTGCAACGTTACACCCTTTCCTGCAGCTTTGCTGGTGTCAACTTCTACTTGTCCAATGAGGTGATTAGAGGGAAATCAAGCTGATAAAACATTCACAATTATTACTCTATAAATAGTACGTGAGTGGTGCACTGAGAATGGTAATAGATAGGTACTAGATACTTGAGGCGCCTGTCACTTTGCTGTAACCGCTGAGGTAACAGCCTATGTGACGCTGAGTGACACGATTGAACAAGTTATTGAAATACCTATGACTTCCAGTTAACTATGTATATCAAGTAAAAGGCGTATAAAGTGCCAGCTAAATGACATAGGTATAGTTGTAAGCAAACAGATTCTTAACAGGTTTTGGAAACGCTACTCGTTTCCAAAACCTGTTAAGAATCTTAAAACAGGCGAGACGACAAAAAAAAACTAATTAGTCCGTCAGTTAGATTATCAAAAAATATTTGACCCGTTTTTTCTTTTGTTACATAAACCAAAATTGACGAAGATATGACGCTTTTAAAATTCTCAATACGTCACGCCTAGGTATAATTTTTACCTAGTTCTGACGTCACGAGCCCCCACTCCCGAGTTTTGATGCGTTTTATCTTTGTCAATATTCATTGATTTACAAAAACAAAAAATACGTGTCCATTAATTTCCAATACTATAACTGACGGACTAAACAGATTTGCAATTTTTTGATAATGTCGTCATGCCTATTGGATCTAATTAACAGCAGCGTATACAAAGGCGGCTAATTGGGGCATTTATCACACTACATACCTACTGTGGATTGTGTGTGGCTAGTAAGTATAAATATTTACACTTTTATGGTAGGTAAAATAAGGCTTGTCCCTACTTATGTAGCCTACCACTGCCTAGCTCTTCGTGAAATAGGTGCACGTGACGCATGTGTAAATGTGCGACAGCACAGTTGGCGCAGTGGCTGAGCGATTGGCTGATGCGCTGTGCTTCGCGGGTTCAATCCCCGTACGGAACAAATATTTATATTGTCTAAAGGTAGATGTTACGGGTATGGCTTTTTGTGTGTGCGAGTTTAAATGTTTGTAAACAAACCCACGATACAGGTGAAATTCCTAATTCATAGCAATGTTAAAAAAAAAACAATTTTATAAATGTGTTGAAAAGTACGTCAATGATTTAATAATTCATCAACTAAATGAATCACACTCCGAATTCAAATCAGAAATCATTGATATTTTTTTTATTACCTACACAGCTCTGTGAATCTTTGGTCAAATAATAATGAAGCACTAGCCAAGTACTGAACCTTGACAAAGACAGTGGATATCTACCGAACCGGATAAACGAAGGCCTTCATTGGAAACGAGAATCATTGCTTATAATCAGTATTAATGTCATGGTCAAAACTTTATGCGTACAAAATAGATTAAGAATAGTTAATACCTGCATGTTATTAGCATGTGCAAATTTTTCACTGCGACGAAGATTCTCTTCGCTTAAATCCGTTCCTTCAGGGAATAAAACTAGCCGGTAGTCGTAATTCAGCTTCTGATAGTAATCTACAAACTGAGACAGATTTACTTGGTCCTCACGCCAATTCCTCTTTACGTACAGGAAAAAGTTGAGTTGCATTATCCAACCTGCAAGGTTTTACAAATACGATAAGGTCATGTCTATAAAACAGCCTTATTTCGAAAGAAGCAAACTACATTTTTGTATCCACGTGATATTTGGCAAAGAATTTATGTTGAAGGTTGTATGCATAATTTAACTCACCCATGCCTGGAATGTTTTTAATTTCATCTTTTAACACAAATTTTATTTTCGATTTGCCTCCGAGATCCAAAGCACTATTAGATTCACTAGAGTTTTGAACAGTCTGTTTACAAAAACACAATTCGGTGGAAGGATTATGCGTGGCGTGGTACAGAGCTATCCATACATAGTTCCAATCAACTCTTGTGCGATGGTTCATCACAATGATGGTTTTTTCGTTAGGATTCACATAATCACCGAAATGATGCAATTGAGTGTTGCAGCAACATTGAAACAGCGCCTGAAATAATAAATTCAGCAGATAATAGCATTCAGTTACGATTACAATTGTTCATTAAATATTTCGTAAGATAACGTCTTACCACAGGATATAGTTCCCACAACGAAAATAATGTATCAACTAATTTTCTATAAAATCTATGACTAAAAAACATCAGGTACATAACAGGACAGTAAAGAATGAAGAAGCCTGAAATCAGAATATAAGAAGAAACAAGGTGCGTTTAATAGGTAGATAGTATTACTTAACGAGACATATGCAATGGAAGACGTACCAGCGAGAATGGTGTAATACCAAGCAATACAGAGCAGGAAGCCCACCGCCATGGCGCCGCGGGCCCCGGGCGAGCACTGCCGCGCCGGGAAGCCCTGCCACTGCCGATGTCGGCATCGTTAGATTAGAACCCCTACGTGATCCACTAAGCCCTATTACATGACACCTTGCCGTGGAACAGTATTCTATATTGCGGTAATGAATTCTATTATTTTACTCTGTTACACAAGAAGTCAAACCGTCTTCATGTTATCCACACAATATATTTCTTACACTTCTCTTTCTGTAATATTAACGTCATTGCTTGTCCCTGGGTTTTGCGGGTTTTTCTTGCCTAAGGCTTCAGCTTCTTCTATGGTATTCAGTAATTCACAATCTTTCGTTTCAGGCAATAATAGACATAGCAGTCCGGCTGTCATTGGAAAAATACCAAATGCAACAGGGGCACACCATTTGCCATAGGGTCTTAAACCAGCCGCAAAAGGTGCAATCATAGCTCCAAATCGAGCCATCATTGAGCAAATTCCTATTGCTGCGTTTCGTACTATTGTTGGAAACATTTCAGTACAATATAAATATATGACTATGAAAATAACGTAACAAAGCAATTCACCGATACATCCGATGACCACAGACGCTTTCCCTACAGGGACAAAGCCAACTATGAATAAGCAAAAACTGCATAAGGTGTTTCCACCGACAATGATAGTTTTGCGCTTGGAGAACTTGATTAGGGGAATGCAAATAATACACGCGAACAAGCACATGCTGCCGGTGGCCACCACGTTGATGAAAACGTCGCCAGGTAAATGGCTGATATAATGAGTGACGCCGTAGAAACAGTAGCTGCAGACGAGCCAAGCGAATGACATTATCATGATATTTGCTCGTATGTGCGGGGTACGAAATAAATCTAACACTGTGCTCTTTGGTTTTGAGCTCCTGTTTTTTAATTGATATAATTCAACTTTTTGCCTTATTTGTTCCGTTGGTAGTTTATTACTGGAAATAAATTGTTAAATGTTAGATCTCTTTCGTAAAACAAATTATTTAAAAAAATGGAACTTGTTACAGTACAAATACAAAACCTGTGTGATGAACTTACATTTTTGCTACTCGTTCCATTAATAACACTGCCTGGTCTGTTTTTTTCATTACCAATAACCATCTTGGAGTTTCTGGCAATAAACAAATATAAAACAACAGAAAAAAATTAAAGAAGGATATAAAAAGTTGAAAATACATATAATCTCTTATAAAGTAGCCAACTCCTGCAAGCAAAATATGACCGGAAGTGAAGGGTATGTGAAACAACGCAGATATCACGTCTCTGTTTGCACTTCCCACATACTCCATGACTATCACAAATGCTATGATCATAATACCACCGTTTGCAAAGCCGACCAACATTCTGATGAAGGTAAAACTCCAATAATCTGGCATAAACGATGACATTATTCCTGCGAATATTTCTATTATCACTGATATTATTAAGGTCGGTTTTCTGCCATATCTGAAATTAAATAAGCCTTATTAGTATACCTATCACCTGTCTTGAAATAAAAGACTGATCAACTGTAGGTACCTACTTGTCTGATGCAATTCCAAACGCTAAACTTCCACTGAGGACGCCAAATTGAAAAATTGTTTGAGTTAAATCTTTGAGCCAATCTTTTTCGCATATCAGATTCCATTCGGTGACTATAGTTCTAGTGAATTTAGACTTATCAAACACCGGGTCGTCGCAACATGTAGCGTTTGATCCTGGACAGTAGTATTCCGCTGGTGGGGCCAGGAAAATTATTGCCATTTGGTGAAACGCTACCCCGACTTTGCTCGCGAATATAATAAAACATAGCCAGTAATGATACCGCCCAAAGTTTCCGATCAATTCATTGATGAGTACCATTATATCAGAATGTTCATGATTGGATCACACTGGTTACAAATCACATGATTATATGTAGCGAATATAAAATGTTTAAATAAAGATAAGTTTTATAAATGTACAATGTCGTTTATCCAGGTAAAAACAAGTTGGTCTTGCTCAAGGTTGGTTTTAATTTAAAGGCACAGGTAAATACTATGAAACTCATTTAAAATGAGTACATTTGAAGATAAGTACCTAACTGAAATCCTAATCAAATTTTATGCTGCTTAGAATTCTTAAGCCCGTATCTATAAACAAGTCAAAGTGATTACTTGAGTAAAAGTAATTATGTACTTAAGATACGATTTTTATTCTGTAGTTTATAGTAATTGCTTGAAGTTAAAATTCTTAACTTTGTTTTCTTTGACGGTTCTTACTTAGTTCAAATTCTTGTCTGTTGCATAAAAAATTATTGCATAGGTAATTACATAACCACAAGGAATTACTTTAACTTGACTATAGATACGGGTGTTAGAGTTTGCGAAATAACTGGAACTTCGCCTGTTTTTATTAAAACTAAGCTACAAATCCAACTACTAAAATCAATGCCTAAATATTATTGCCCTAGCCGAGTGTTGAAAATCATATAACACGATGCGCTTTTGTTTAGGAATTCAGTTAGTTTTACCTACTGAAATATATGTGAACACAGCAGATTACAAGTTGGACAGTTTGACTATGTTCAGTTCATTATCAGATAGATGCAGAGATAAAAGAAGACTAGAGTGCAGAGAGTCTTCGAGTCCAAGCAATTAATATTGATCCAGGAAGAATTACTTATTGTCTGCGTGCGTAGGCTGAATAAATTGTTATAGTCGTATTCAGTCCAAATGAGTGAAACGACTGTTATTCTACGACTGCTTGCCAGCGTCTACTGCTACTTACATATAAGTGACGTGGCGATTTTATGGCGTTATTGTCACGTATTTTACTAAGTAATTAGTGCGAACCATGACGTGCGCAAACGTGACCAATGGAGCAAATAAATTCAACGGCATGTTCTTTCATAGAAAATATTAAATTTACTGTCAAATAAGCATAAGTGTATAATAAAATATAGGTAATCGTGTATTATTTTCACGCCTTATGCCATTATTTCCTGTTCTTAGCTAGCTAGCAGCGCCCCGCGACCTTCGTTCGCGTGATATATTATAAAAAACATTACTTTCTTAATTTTTTTATGCCGAAATCTATTTTTTTTTCCAAAATAAAAGTATGGGTATGTTACTTCTTATAACATTAGCTGTCTTCTAGTAACAGTCCCGTCAAAATCGGTCCAGCCATTTCGGAGATATGCCGGAACAAACAGACAGACCGACACATATTTTTTTTATATATTTAAAAATTATTTCAGTAAAAACCTGTTATTTTGAAATTACAAACAGACACTTCAATTTTATTTATTTGTATAGATGTACAGTCGTGGTCTTTTCCGCCTGATTAGTTAAAAAAATTTCGCTTAAATCATGCTGATCAATCACGCCGAGCCACGCCCCCTTAAAGTTTAGGCCTATTAGGAAAGCGTCAACTTTGGTGCGCAAAATAATAATAACTCTCGTTTGGCGTGCATCGTCAGAGCGCTCGGCCGATAGGTACCTTTTCATTCATTATTTCTATACCAAGTTAACGGGTCGGGGCTGGAGAGCGTTTCTATGTTGTAAGCGCAAGCAAAAATTAGCTTAGTAGTGGTCAGGCGGGAGTGTCCTGGATAGTACATCTACCGCAGTACTTAGGTACCTATAACTAAATATCATATAAATGAATATCAGTAAAAACTAGTTCTAACTAGACAAAACGTGTTTTGTCGAAATGATTCAGTTAAAACTGTTTCATTTAATTTTATGCATGTTTCTTATTAAGCTGTTTTTGACATTTCTTTATTTGATTATTCATTTTTGAACAGCAGTTAATAATCAAAGGCAGTTTTAGTAAAAACTAGTTTTAACTAGAGAAAACGAGTTTTAACTAAAAACGGGTTTTAACTGTAACAGTTAAACTACCTAGGCGAGATAACTACTATAGTCTGCGCCGGATAAGTAGGAATTAAAGGTCATTGCTATTTCCTTAATTTCTCTGCGTAGGTACCCCGACAATATATTCGCATTATCAAGGCTTCGATGTATAGTCATCGATGTAACAATTTTCGCAGAATAGTGTTTCGATCTGACATAGGGAACCCATTATGAATCGTTTTTTATTACAAGAAAAAGTCAAGGATCACGATAAAGGTAGTTTCGGAACAAGTTTATGTCATTATTTCTGTTTTCGAAATTATGTATTTGAATAAATGTATGCGGGTTAATGACGTTTATTTCCTACTTATCTGGCGCAGACTATAGATGTGCTGATCCCGTTCAATGTCATTGGTAAGGTCTGCTGTTAAGTCCCTCACCCCTACTACAGTTTTGACTTTTGATTCTGGCTGACTATTATTTGTTTTAATCGGTTCCCTATCCATTTGCATAAATTTTTAAGACCTAATATAACTTGGCATACTTTTGCTACTCCTAATTTTACTTTCGCATAATATTATTTACGCATAACAGCTTACGCATAATTTCTCTAATCATAATAATGATTAAGCATAATATTCCAAAGCATAAATTCATTTACGCATAATGATATTAAAACATACTTTCTATAGGCATAACAACATAAGAACTCCTAAAATTTTAGACACTAATACACATTTTTTTACAATAATGCTATAATGAAATTTCTAGGCAAGTAAGCATGCAGCAAGCAAGCATGCAGCATGCAAGCAAGCATGCATCATGCAACATGCAGCAGACATGGTTTCTGTCACGGCTCCGGCACTCCGGGGCTCCGGCGGTCCCACGCGAGCTTATCGTCACAGATGTGTTTAACGCTCACCACTGCGGCGAGTGTTACAACCACCTGCTCCTCAACTCGCGGGCCGCCTCGCCCCTCCGCGCCTACGCGATTCTAAATTACACTCTCGGGGTAGGGCAGACAAGACTACGTGGAATCGGTTTTGCAGCGATTCGTTTCTGTCACTAACTTTTATAACACAACTTTATGAATTTTTTGTTTAAAATAAATACGTAAAAATAACTTAAATTTGATTCCGGTATTTATATTAATTTGTATGCCTAAATACTATTATGCTAATAGTCACTATGCCTAGTAACATTCCAACCAACAACATGCCAGCATGCATGTACTGTTTATGTTGGAATGTTATGCCAACATAAACAGTATGGCAAAAAAAAAAATGGCAAAGTATTATTATAGTAAAACAAATTATGCCAAAATTGTTATGCCAAAGTATATTAGGAAAAAGAACATTATGCAAAAAGAAGGGATCCCGTCTTAATCTCTACAATTTGGTACTAGTATGTGAAAGTACTTTTAAAAGAAGTTACTGATCTGTGTTAGGTACGTGCAAAAGTTGATTGATTCAAATAGCTTTCTAACTTTCTTCAAGCTATTCAATTTGTTTGCTCTTTTATTTGTTAGGTAAGATACTGTCATAATACATGAAACCAAATTCACCTTGGTCTTCTCTATTTAAGTATTCAAGGGCCTTACGTTATGTGGTTTTATCCTATTCTGAATAGTAGTTAAAGCCAGTAAGTTATAGTAATGACAACAGAACTGTATGTTTACGCGACAATACAGTTAATGTTATGTTATTTTCTTGAATTATGATAAAGAGCGTAACTTGTTGTTGTCTTGTCACATGTTATATTAAGATTCCACTGACCGGAAATAAGAAAATATGTATTATGTGTTTTACCTACCTTTATTATATTATTACGCTTATATATGCTTATTTATATCTACAAATAGGTGGGTTTTATGGCTTTTACAACTTAAAACTCTTTGAAAAAAAAAATCGTCTATGACGTCGTTCTATGACGATTTCTTTTTTAGGGTTCCGTAGCCAAATGGTAAAAACGGACCCTATTACCTACTAAGACTCCACTGTCCGTCTGTCTGTCACCAGGCTGTATCTCATGAACCGTGATGGCTTGACAGTTCAAATTTTCACAGATGATGTATTTCTGTTGCCGCTATAACAACAAATACAAAAACAAATAAAAACAGAATAAAATAAATATTCACTCACGGGTGTCGTATAAGGCGACTAATGTCTGAGGCAGAACACCTTGCGCCTCCGTAAACCAGAGAATGGGCAGCAGCGTTTTCTGTTAGTCTTTCATCACTGCGATCTCCAATCCGCCTGCCAAGCGTGGAGATTACGGCAAATTCCTCCCATCATGGGAGAGGCTTATGTCCAGTAGTGGACGTTATGGGCTGTTTTTGTTTGTTGTTTTTTTGTTTTGTTACAACTTACCCATACATCAAACGTGATTATTTTGTCTAATGTTACGGTGTTGATAATGGTGGTATGTTTTGATAATGGTACGGAACCCTTCGTGCTTGAGTCCGACTCGCACTTGGCCGGTTTTTTTTTCCTAGCGTGCTCTGTCCCACTCCTGGACAAAGCCCTCCCTCCGAACCCGCGGGATATTAGATGTTTAAAAAGCTATGTGGATATTTTAAATAAAGACAAGGCGTTTTAAAATGTTGATTAGTAACACACAAATGTTGTTTACTACCTACTTTTTTCAGAGATAAGTAGTTATGAGAAAAGAAATGCAGATAATGTGAGACTTATCAATAACCTTGGACACTAAGTTACCGTTGCGCGTGATTTTAAGTTATAGTATTTATTTACATGTCAATTAGGAATTAAATCTAAATAATAAAAACTCTTGTATGCACAGGTTTAGTTGACTAAAATATCATATACAAGACAACTAAATTATGACTTAATTTTATTTGTAGGTGGGTAGGCAGGTAATCCGCAAGGCCTTTAAGAGAAAAGGAGGTCGATATAGAATTAAACGTAATGACTTCAAAGATTATAACACCTAAAGCTATATAATTTACAATGTCGTCAAAGGCGTTCTTACATGTTTACTTTGTTGTCGGAGTTTTCGCCCAAAGTTGGATTATGTTTTCCACACATAAGAGCACATGAAACAGCAGCATTAGCAGCATATCAAAGCTCTCAAAAATCACCCTAAAAGCTAGCGAATGCAGGTGCTGTGGTCAAAATCCGCATTATCTCGTCGATGACGTCTCTATGCATCAGAAAGGTCCAAAAACAATAAAAAAAATTAAAATAACTGTTGGTAGAGTCGATTTTCAAAGTTACTTGTTACTTTTTTTTAGTCTATACACAAGGTTGATGCAGTTCACAGAGAATAGGGCTATTATGTATTTATGCATTTCAGTTGTTTGAAAAGTGACAGATCTTTCCCGACTATACTACCTATAACCTAGTTGAAATGTCGGCAGTTCTGTGTTTCCTAGATGATTTGATTGTTTGCTATCGCCGGAGAAGGATCATACATTAACAATAGGGATCACTTCGAGAGAATAGACGCTGATACCTACTAATAAGGAGTATATGTTTGAGTAGGTAAGTGTTTTATAGAGATAGTGGATTTATATAACACCTATCGAGATACGCAACTTTACTCCCAACATTAGATAAAAGATCGAGAGTTGGAAGGGAACCCAGATTAATATCAACCATGGTGTCATTCGGCTTGTATCATTTTTGTGACAAGATTTTCTGCGCTGTCTAAACAAAATCACAACTAGGTAAATTAGCGATGACTTTTGCATCCTATACCGGACGCTGTACTCTTTTAATGCTTAAGGTCACACATGACTCGCAAGGCCTATGATAACATTGACAATGCCTATTTGTGATAACATGAATAGCCTCGTCATCTCATTTTAGAACTATTAAAGCTCAACGCACATGTATTAGCACTGCTAGGGAATGCAATCTCGAAACGAGATCGCCAAGTCGAGATCTCGAGGGATTAGAAATTCGATCTCGGCGAGATCTCGGCATTTTCGAGATCTCAAATGGTTTTCAAAAAGTATTGTTTTACTTAGATAAGTAAACATGATTGAAACTGCTTAGTTGTGATTATGATGCGACTAAGATACAAGATTAATTATTGAAAAAAAAGTCTTTATTTTTATAATTATTTACTTATGTTACTAAACACACAAATCACAATTCAGACCCGTAAAAAATATCTTATAAAGAAAGTACGTATTTTAACAAAAATAATAAAAGTGAGACAAATAAGAAACAAAATGGTTTGAGGAGTGATATTGGAAATAGCTCCTTAAAAAAACAAATACCTAGTGCTTAAAGTGCTGTCGGATAAACGGTATCTTATGTCAGTCGCTATGTAGCCAGCGGCTGAAAACGCCCTCTCAGATTCAACACTAGTTGGTAGAAACGTGAGCAAGCTGTTGTAAGCAAATTGCAAAAATATACCCCTCGATCCTCCACGCTTATAGAGATCCAGCGAGTCGCTCGCGCGCCGAGTACACGCGTGATGCTTCGCTGACTACTGCCGCTCGATCTCGTCAATCTCGGCCGAGATCTCGTCATTTTATGCTTCGAGATTGATCCCGAAAAATGAGGCGAGATCTCGCGAGATCAAGATTGCATTCCCTAAGCACTGCACTGAATCAGCGTGGCCATAACTCGAACCGACCATCGTTCTTTCGATGCAGAATCATAAATTATAAGTACGTAGGTAAAGGCATCGCACGCAGTGACAAATCCTTGCTGCTATAGGCTGCGTGGAAACCAGAGACGAGAAACGTCAGGAATATTGAAATTTAGGAATTATGTAAATAGGATTAATGATAAATCGGAGTTGTTATATTCGGAATTATGAAAATCGTTATTTTGAAATTCGGATTTGTGACTTTCGGAATAAAGTTTTTCGTATTTATGTAGTGTGTACTCCAGAATGACGTGGAGTGAGATGTGCGGAAACTCAAGACCGTTAGTCCGTTCGCAATGGAGGACCACTGTGTACGGTGCTGTGCAGATACGTAGGTACGCAGTGACCTTTATTCCGCCTATTAGCAACTGCTTCACAAAAAAAAAATAGCAGTAGATAGATAAGTGTTGTGTGACGTTTATCTTAGCTTCCACTTAACATTTGGATGGCTATTTAAACTGTCAAGATTAACGATAATTTGGAAGATTCAGCTGTGTTGTAGCAGACTCATGGAAGATATTATGTATCTTTTTATCTTGTCTTATCTCTCTCACGCGTATACTAATCAAATAAAGTCCAATAATATGAGAGTTTATGTTTCAACATAAAATTAAATACGAATTACTTTACTACCGTAATTAAAATAAGTACTATTGTATCAACAACGTTGTAAACTGATGAGAGTAAAAACAGCTCGCTTGTTCTCAGCTTATCGTTGATTAAAAAGAGAGAACTTGGATTCTCTCTTTCGTCTCAACACAAAGAAATGGGATTCCTAAAAGATTTTCACATTCGAAGCATTGGAGTCATTTTTAGGGTACCGTGCCTCAAAACGAAAAAACGGAAACGTTATAGGATCACTTTGTTGACCGTCTGTCCGTCTGTCTGTCAAGACCCTTTATCTCGGGAATGCGTGGAGGTATCGAGTTAAAATTAAAACCATATACTCAGGTCTACAGTCCCTTGAAACTGTGAAAAAACAAACTTCTAAGCTAACTTAAAAAAAAAAATATGCCGTAAAAAACGTATATTACGACACGCTAGTAATATATATGTCAATGATTACGACACTCTCAAGAGAATCAAAATTTATAGGGTACTTCCCGTTGACCTAGAATCATGAAATTTGGCGAGAAGCAATGTCTTACAACACATGTAATGAGAAAAATCTGAAAAACGTAAATATGTGGTTTAATAACAAAATACCTACAAGATTATCTGGAACACTCGATGCGCGAGTCCAACACGCACTTGGCTGGTTTTAAAATCAAACCATGATATGTAAAAAATAACTTGTAATTTTATTTGCCTCCAAGATCATCCGTTTTATTTTAAATAGGTATGATTATTTTATATAATAGTTTAGAATTTGTACACCGCTTTGCATTGTATTATTAAAAGTATGAGGTACTTACTTAGGTAAGTGGTAACATCGGTATAAATAGTTCCTAAAAAATACTGATGTTAAAAATCAGTTCTCCAGAACAATGGGTCAAATAATTTATAACTTTAATCTTAACCTAGGCACAGGAGATAAAGGATTTAAATTATGTAGCCTGCCTAACTGCCGCCATTTTATTTTATTTTCAAAATACAAGCCACATATAAAATCCCTATTGTTCAATAGCTGGCATCAATACAATCAAGTTTTGTATGAGACAACGTCCTGTAAAGCTTCACAATTCATATAAATATATCTAGGTATTCAAATGTATACCAACCCCATTATTTACTTTATTTGATACTATGTACAAATCACTAACAATATTATTTCACGTCCACTTTTTACTTGATATTTAAATACTAATGCGTCTCGGTTCCAAAAATGCGGGCAAGACCTACATACCTAAATGACTATGTATAATTTGTTGTTCTAAACTAATAAAAAAAAACATTTCCTGTCGTGTCTACAATACATGAATAATTTAGTAGTTAATTGTCTTAAGCTAGGCCACAGTCTATAAAATTAATAACACAAAATTCAACTAAGTATTTCCTACAAAGTTGTGTACTTTTACCTACACCGATCACAAGTTCACAAAATGACCCCGTTGATGATGTAGAATCTAATTCGTTTTTGATAATATTTACAATACATTTGTCTCACAGCATTTTTATTTTTCGCAATTCTTTACTTGCTCGCAGTTCTTGCCTTTTTCCCAAAAGCTTCTCCCTCTTCTATTGTGGTTGTAAGTTCACAACCTTTGGTTTCAGGTAGAAGTATGGTTATACCAGCTGCTATCAGCGGCAACACCGCAAACGCAACTGGAGGCATCCACAATGCCTTAGCTCTGCTTTCAATGACAAAGGGTGCTATCATAGAACCAATGCGAGCTGCCATCGATGAGAAGCCGAGAGCAGCGTTTCGAACCACAGTAGGAAATAGCTCTGTACAATACAAATATACAACTACAAAAACAATAAAACTGGCTACAACGCCTATGCTGGCGCAAATGACAGAACCTACCCCTTCAGGTATTACCGCTAAAATTAATAAACAAAATGCACATATTAGGTGAAATATTATCACAATGGACTTTCTTCCTATAAATTTCAATAGCGGTATAGACATAAACGTGCCGAGCAAGGTGACGCTCGCACTGCATGCTACATTGATGAAAGCATTACCGCTAAGCTGACCTACATACTGCGAAACACCATAAAAACAGTAACTACACGTCAGCCAGTTAAATGACATTGCTATGATATTTTTCCTAAGATTTGGAGTTCGAAAGAGATCCAGAATATTGCCCTTCTTTAATTGGTGCTTCTCCAGAGATGCTTGGTATGCCTCGATATCCGCTCTGATATTTTCTGTTGGACGATTGTTTCTGTAAAACACAGCAATTATTTGAAAGGCATTCTTTATCGTGAAAAAAACCTTTCTAATTGATTTTAACAGCAGGCGGAAAAAACTTACATTTTAGCAACTCGTTCTAGTATAGTAATAGCTTCTTCTGTCCGTTTTACGGCTATCAGCCACCTTGGAGTTTCAGGCACCAAGAAGAAGTATGATAGTAGGATAATAACAGGTGCAGATATCGATAACTGGAAATCTGAGTAGTCTCTGAAGAAGTAGGCGAATAGTGGCAGCATCATGTGGCCCAAATTAAATGGTACTTGATACAGAGCAGAGATGACATCTCTGTACTGTGTGCCGACGAACTCCATAACAATTACAAATCCAGTAACCATGGTGCCGCCCACGGACATTCCGACGAAGAATCGTAAGAATGTGAACGTCCAATAATCTGGAGCGTACGCAGCCGCTACTCCACACGATACTTGGATAACCACAGCAATGAGAAGAGGATATTTCCTCCCGAACCTAAAAAGCAAGCACATTGTTTCTAAAATGACAACAAATATTGATTAAGTACAGACATAGTAAAACTAAAATATAAAAATGAACATTAGGTACCTGTCAGAAGCCATTCCAAAAAATACACTGCCCAATAATGTCCCCAATTGGAATAAGGTTTGTGTAAAACTGGTAAGCCATCTTCTATCGCATATCAAATCCCATTCCATTATTATGGTTCTCGAGAAAATTGAAGTATCGTACGTTGGCTCTGGACATGGACATGTATCATTCGTTCCTGGTGTTCCACAGCTGTATGAGACTTTTGGAGACAAAAACAGAATAGCCATCTGATGAAAAGCTACCGGAAACTTCGTTAAGAATATTAAGAGGCATAGCCATAGGTGATATTTTCCAAATGAACCAATCACCTTTTGAATCAAATCTGGTGTCCCCGCGTTGGGTGGTTTTACCCCTAGAACAATGAAAAAAACATGATTATCAACTATGTAAAATAATTAAACATGCACATAAAATTTGAATTTAGTTTTCAACGTTACCTTTTATGGCACTTACAATTTTTTTCATGTCACATTGATATAGCGTTCGATACTCATCGATTGTTGTTATTTGTTAGTTTTCTAATTTTAAAATAGTTCATAACAATAGATTAAAAAACGATTTTAAATTGAATTAAACTACATTTAGATCATGATAAATTCATAACACAACAAAATATTATTAATCTACATTTAATAATATTTTGTTGTGTTATATGATGATTTAAATGTTGAGAAGAAATAATCACAAAATTAATTACGGTAGCAAATGGGTAATCCCTATAACAATATTAACTAGTCAGTTATCATTGTACTGGTCAGTGACCAACGTCAACTTTGACATACTGTGATTGTTACAGGTTCATCATAATATGAATTATGTATAACTTGAAATTGATTGTGTATCTATTACAGTAAATGTACTAATATAAATACTTTCACAATGTGTATTTACAGCAAACATTATAGATCATTAAACTGTGGGTAAATTATGATGACACTTACTATCATTTATTAATGGGACAAAAAGAGTTTTCATTTAAAATTATAATTACGTCGTGGACTATACGTATAATGCAACTGTAAACCTAGTACTTTTTGCTCCTAATAATTCATAAAATAGATCACTCGGAAAGACATAAAATATTAGTTAAAAACGAATACCAAATGGTAGTTTCGAAGAGAATAACGTAATTTGAGCCCGGTTTAAACTTCCACACAATTTAACTATACAATACTTTACTTATCCCGCTTGGAAGAGTCGAGAGGAGTAAGTGAATTTCCTACCTTTGTTTTTTTTTTTTAAATACTCTTAAATGTAACAGTGCTATCCCCAGTGCGGAAAATTGATCAAAGAGAATACAAGTAGTAATTTGTTCCACCAAAATCAATTAGTAGACATTTAGTAGACTACATTTTTTGTAGATTTCACATTGTCCCACCAGGGACAGATTGGTCGGACAGAGTGGAATAATCCTAAAAAATCCTATTTTTTTACACGCAGAAAAATGTATAATATAACCAACCTTCTCATTGATCTACGAGACAGCTGTTCGACTTCTTCTCAATACTGACCTTCATTCAGAACAAGTATATTCGAGAAATGCAAAGTGACTCTCCTTTGTTGTGGCTACGTGGTTCATTATTTGATAAATCAATTTAACTGGTATCAAACTAGTTCCAATTAAATACTCTTGACTTGCGATCTCGTAATGAGGCGAACATCACGCTCTTTAGTCCTTGAGAGGGAAGGTAGGTAGAGATGTAGCACACCATAGCACATAAAAGTATAGTTATAGGTAGTTATTACTATCGTTTTGCGGAAGTAGACACTACGTAAATGATCACCGGTGTATGACACATTATACGCGTATTTAATTAACTAAAAAGGGCAAAACGTTTAGTGCTCTTCTACTAGGTATTCCATCCCGGTCGTTTATTATGTACTTAATGTATAAATACTCACATTTTAGGGTATACAAATGGTTCCTAAGTATATGGGCATATTATATGTATTGCCAGCAAACGTTAATGCAGTTTTATGTAGATAAAATAATTTAGCATTCGGAAAATCGAGGGTCAAAACTTGCAGGATGTTTAGGTAGTCGCGTATGAGCACATATTTTGTTCTCCTCATTTAGAAAATACCTATATTTCTTCAATTTAAAGCGAATGTAGCAGGCTGCCGCTACATTATATTTTTTATTTATTTACATGGTAATAGTTATGAAACCAAAGGACAGGCACTGCCAATCACTAAATGCCACAAATATAATTTACAAGAATTTGCAAACTTTAACACATCTGTCTCAGTGTCAATGCTATTTCGCCAAGGCCTATAATATCGGGGTCAACACACGATGTAAAAGTCAATACACTCACTTTCACTACAATTAATTCGCTTACCGTTACGCTCCTGCATTTCCATTTTATTTATTATTATTTTGTATATAAACTAGTATCACTCCGTGGTTTGATAGTGTTATCACACGTAAGTTAGCATAAGCACTTCGCTTTGCCGATGCGGTGTTGTGCACTACTCAGCGCGTTGCTACTGACTAACAACATTGTTATGTTACTGTACTGAGCCCAGAGCTGCGGCCGCGCTGCAATTCGGAGCCGCACCGCACGCCATGCGCCGCCGCCGCCCGCCGCGCCGTTCTCTTCGCTATCAGTGCTAAGTGTACCAGCCGCGAGGAAATGTCAGTCTATTGATATTATTGTGACAACAACGAGAAACCAGAAAGATAACAGCTATCAAATAACATGTTCTTATCCCCGGTAGGTAGTAGATTTAATCTTATTTATAAGGACCTAATACTTACTCGTAGCCCAAGCTGTAGCCAGAACACCAGAAGATCATTAGCCTACAGCAGTGCTCTGCTGGACGGAGACCTCTATAAACGACCCACCATTCAATAACGATTAGATTCTCAGTAACTCTCATCCATAGCTTTCACTAGCCTGTGAAGACTGTCGTTCCACCGTGAGGCGTCCCACCATGTACACCAGTCGATGCGTGGCTTCCACTCAAAAACACACGTCTACCCGTGGTCATTGGTTCTACGGATAATATTGGCGACTGTCATAATGAACTTCAAAGTGACCGAACCGATACCGATGCCCGTACCGGTGTACCGGTTTACTGTATTGAATAGTATTATATTGTATAAAGTTAATATGACTGCGAGTTAGGTTGTTTATTTATCACATCTCCTCCACTAATAACTACTCAACAGATCATGTTTGGCACACAATCACACAAGTAGATCTGGATTAGAATGTATTATTGAACCTGGCAACAATATTTTGTTCCAGTCGTGGTCTTTTTCGCCTGATCAGTTAAAAATTTTTCGTTTAAATCATGCGGAGGCGCCAAACCACGCCCCCTTAAAGTTTAGGCCTATTAGTAAAGCGTCAATTAGGCGCGCAAAATAACAATAACTCTCGTTTGGCGTGCGTCGTCAGAGCGCTCGGCCGATCGGTATGTATTGTCTTTCATTCATTACTTCTATACAAATTCAACGGGGGCTAGAGACCGTTTCTATGTAGCGAGTGCAAGCAAAAATTAGCTTAGTGGTGATCAGGCGGGAGTGTCCACGATAGTTCCTGTGCGATAATTTCGAACCTCCATGCAGGCTCAGCCGCGAGCAAAAGCTAGTCGACTATAGAATTGAACTCTGTAACCACTTAATGAGCAACATTAGGCCTGATTTGTGGCAATGTTCAGCAGGAGAATAACGAATCATATCCGGTACGTTTAATTTGTGCCATGACAAATCGTCAAACGAGTATAATGATAACATTTTATAAAGGTGGAATTAGAATTAAACGAACAAAGTACCAGAGCAAGAGTAAGAGCATTTCTGTTCAGTAGAAAAAGTATCCATCACCGATTTGGACCGGCTAGATGATAAAAAGTAATGACGAAATGAAAAACAAGTGTATTTTAATAAACATAAAATTATATAGACTGAAATATGTGTGTACCTACTTATTTAAAATTGTTTTTTATTTAGTGTAATGGCTTTAAAAAAATATATAGGTATGATTGAATGAAAAAAGGAAATAATAATTAACAATTAATCAAATCAAATCGTTTATTTGTTATACATGGGTTACATGCAGGTATTTATTATTCCATGATCATGGTTTACTGAATGGCTTTACCCTTTTAACCTATTATTATTTGTTTTTTTTTTAAACCATTCAGAAAACTTATCAATCAACCTCAAACAAACAAAAAACCAACCAAAATTCAAATTTCGAAACAGTTACAGTGCAAACTATCTTAATAAAACTTCTGATTTCAGTTCTTAAACGTGTTTTATTTATTTTTATTCACAGTGAGCATTAGTTTTTAGGAGAATGGCGAGGTTGGACCCACGTAACTTAAAAATCAACGGAGCGCCGTTCCCGATCTAGTTTATATTAATTATAGTAAAGAGTTTATCAAAGTACTATATAAAATCATTGAGTTACTAGATGACGGGAATTTAAAGTTAAGAATGATTTTAATTTAATATAAAAATAAGTCATCGTGCAGTTTCCGAACGCAACGTTTGACATTTACCTTTTACAACTGAGAAAAGTGTAAAATTCATCTCTGGACATAGTCTGTGGATCATTATATTGTTTGTTTGTGTTCAACGGCTACGTGGATTACGGATAAAGCTATTTAATGTCTTTCTACTACTAAATAATAACCAATAAGTCCGTGCCTTAAATTCGGTTATAATCTTCTACCTTTCATATCTTTTTTCTCCCAACTTCTATAACCTACTTTCATTTGCTTTTTTGTTAGTCTTAAGTCGTTCTTTAACTATTCATAAGTTTCCACATTGTACGCTACCCATATCACTGGGTCCCGAATTACATGCAATCTCGCCATTCTCCTTTCGTAATATCATTTCGGAATTACATACAATTCCTAGGAAATGCATACATTTCCCAGGAAATGTGTGTATTATAGAAGCTTTGAAACATTATTTTACACATTTCCTAAGTAGGCTCGGAATTCGGTATACATTTCCTAGGAATTGTGTACAATTGGGGGTCAAAGTTTATATTGGGGGTCAAAGTTTCAACTTTTTGACAAGTTTTTTTTTAAATACACGTTTTTAATGTAAGATTTTTACTTTAAACACCCCCACGACCCCCGTACTATTCAATCCATCCATCAGCACAATGTTTTGAGTGCGTTACATTGAGGTCTACCACAAAACATGATTTTTCACCCCGCAAAAAAAAGTCGTAAAGTGCGTAAAGTTACTTAGTTTGATGTACAGAATGCTTGGCTGACGGCTTCGTGATGAGGTCTTTTACATCCTGTATATGCGATAAAAAATAAGCTGTTCCATACATTTTGACGAGTTATGCGAACATCATTATTCTAGGGAACAGCTGATTTTTTGACACTAAATGTATATGTTACCGGAAATGTATGAAATCTAGGAATTGTACACAATTCCTAGGAAATGTATACCGAATTCCGAGCCTACTTAGGAAATGTATAAAATAATGTTTCAAAGCTTCTATAATACACACATTCCCTGGGAAATGTATGCATTTCCTAGGAATTGTATGTAATTTCGAAATGATACTAGGAAAGGAGAATGGCGAGATTGCATGTAATTCGGGACCCAGTGATATGGGTAGCGTACATTGTGGAAACTTATGAATAGTTAAAGAACGACTTAAGACTAACAAAAAGCAAATGAAAAGTAGGTTATAGAAGTTGGGAGAAAAAAGATATGAAAGGTAGAAGATTATAACCTAACTTAAGGCACGGACTTATTGGATGGTGGGCTATGGGCTAGCTCGCCATCCGTCCGGCTCATGACGATAGGCCGTGTCGACGGCGCGTTCTTGTTCCACGCGCGCCTCAAAGAGAGTCAGCAAAAGGAAGGGGTCCGCAAGGACCGATGCCTGCCGGGGTTGCGGGACTGTTCGACATGTCATGGTAATAGGCTTACCTATTACCATGACATGTGTTGTTAATAATTTAAAATAAATTTATGGCGACTTGTTTGGGAACAACTAAAAATGGAAAAATAAATAAAAAACGTTTTTGCAAAAAAATAAAACCGACTTCATAAAAAAAACACGAACACAAAAATCACAGGAAAAAGAAAAACACATTAACTTTAGCTTCAGAAGCCGGTGACAAAAACACCAAATCAATCAAACAAAGGTCAAGCTTCTGAAGTCTTTGTTTGATTGATTTAGTGTTTTTGTCACCGACTTTTGAAGCTTGACCTTTGTTTGATTGATTTGACGTTTTTATCACCGGCTTCTGAAGCTAAAGTTATTGTGTTTTTCTTTTTTTTGGTGTTTTTTTTTAAAGTAGGTATTATGTCATACGGCGTTTTACTATGGGGACGAGCTTCAGACATCGAGTCTATATATTTATTCTCCAGAAAAGAGCCATCAGAGCCATAATTATAATGAATTACGTAGACGCGATTCTCTAAGAGAACTGTTTAAGGAAATTAATATCATGACAGTACCTTTTTTTTTTCGGAAGGGAAATCATCAAATGACTTCTCCCGCTCTGGGCGGAGCAGGAGGGAGTGTCAGACTTTTACTGACTAAAACCCATCCAAGTTCCTTCATCGCCCTTTTTGTTCCGGGGTCACGGTATCTCTTTCGAACAGTCCCGCAACCCCATCATGACAGTACCTTGTCAATACATCTATGAACACATCATGTACGTTAGGAAAAGTCATTGTGGCGACACTTGGGGGAGGCCTATGTCCAGCAGTGGACGTCTTTCGGCTGAAATGATGATGATGACTTTAATATGCCTTGGTGGCTGAGAGAATGCCATGCTTACTCAAATGTCTCGCTGATGGTGGCGGGTGGGGTGGGTCATTTAGTTCCCGGGTCGGGTCATATTGAATATGGTTGAGTTGAATGGCGCTGATATATGCATCATGTTCATGGACGGGTGCTGTGAGTTGGGACTGATCATCTCTTAGCTGCCACGGTTCATTTTAATTAAATTATTTTTTAATGGTTGTTGTTGATTTAATCTTTGGACGCTCTTAGTGTGCACGTCTTTCTACATCGTTCTCACATCATATAATGTAAAATTTCAACATTAATGATGTTATAAAATACTTGTAAACCGGTTTTTATCGCGAATTTTACCTTTAATATAAGCCCGACGTTTCGACCGGATTGCACCAGCCGTGGTCGCGGGAAGACTGAAGTATTGGAGGTACCGCCACAACAAAGCGAAAGTGTTTATTCAACTACCCTCACTTGATCTTTATAAATGTTAATTAAACGAAAATGAACAATGAACATTTTTGTTTGTTAATGTTTGTAATGATGTTACTTAGATTTTGTAACAATATTTTGATTTAAAAGAGTCTCCATGGAGTTTGCCCATTCTTCTCCATAAAGATCTACGCTTTGGAATGTGCAACTACAGTACTTTCTCAAGTTATTTTGCCTTGTGACTGTGACTGTAGCTTCGCTTGTTTTTTTGACATTCAAAAGTGGAAATAATTGCTATGAGTTTGAGTTTACGGTTCACAATCTTTCGAGAGTCTACATCTCGCGAGATTATAATCTAAAGGTATTTACAATTTTACGGTGACATGTATAAATTACCCATATTAGTATTTACATTGCACCCGTGCGAAGCCGGGGCGGGACGCTAGTTGGGCTAAATAAAGTCGGGTTAGTAACACCATTTAGGTATAACTCAAGAACGGCTAGACCGATGAAAACGGTGTGTTCCGTCCTGGTTCTCTGATTTGTTGGATTCGTCTGCGCCCCGAATAGAAGGAGAATAGAATAAAATCAACCTATTCAAATATCTGAAAAATTCAAACATGATCCTATTGTGGATTTGATATTGTGGATTGAGCCTCCATCCCCCTTTTCTATATTAACTCACCTAGATGTGCGTTTCAAACCAATGAAATGCCATCCGGTTAGCAGGTATAACTTTTACAAAACAAACTATGATTGCATTAAACACGACTTAGGTAATGTAGATTGGGAAGAGTCACTCTCTCATTTTTCTTCTGAGATGGCTGTTGATTTTTTTATGAAACTGTATATAGAATTATCAGGTCACATACTCCATTAACTCATACTAAAAACTCAAAATTTCCGATCTGGTTTTCACCTTCTCTAATAATAGTACATTATGGTACAAGTGTGTAATGTTGGTGATTACCGCTGAGGCGCGATTGAGACCCGAGCCGTCAGGCGAGGGTCTTAAGAGAGCCGAGGACGGTAATCATCAATACACACGTGTGTCATACGACGTTTTTCAACTGAACTGCCCAGATCACCCGATATGACATATAATTGTTTAAAAGGACTTGGACAACATTTGAAAGTGCCATCAAGAAAGAAATGTTTTACTCGGTAAATGCATTTCCGGGTTTGTCGACTTGAGAATATTAAAATTCTGTCTTCATTATCACTATAGTCAGCGGTCAAACATTCTTTATAGTCCGGTGGAATGACTACCTGACTCGCAATATCATATTGAGTTTTTGAAACTTTTAAATGTTTATTACGATGCCTGTACAGTCTTGATTTAATATTTTCAAGATCTGGTAACACTTTTGCAACACGAACGCTGCGGTTTTTTTTACAGGCGACTTTTTCGTATATTTGAGACACGGACGACATATCGTCGCACACTTGTTGTTCACACTGATATATGATATCTTTAACTTCATTTTTTTCAAAGTTTGGCACACACTCGGGTGAATGTCTGTTTTCATTTAGCACTATGTCACCTTGTACAGTCATACGCCGATAACACCCGTTTTTTATTTTTGAGTTCACGCATCGCCACCTTATAGAGTTCTTATTTTGCTTTTGTACATAGTATTGATGACCTGCGTGTAGAAGTACCTTTTGGCCACGTTGGGACTTCACATAATTTAGCACTGATCTCCCATTACTTGGTCCTGCACTCATTATTATTTCGTAACTCACTTGAACTTAAAACGTGACGATCCGTTTATCTCTAAAAAACTAGAATACTGATAAAATGACTGAAGAGTAAACACATGCATAACGAATGTAATTGTACATTAAACTGGCTTGGCACCGGCCGCATTGCTAATTGTCTCTATCTCGCTCTTTCTTTTGTTAGTTTGCGCTATTGTCTTATTATACTATCTGGACTGAGCACTTCTAATTTAGTATTACACAAAAATGAACCATAATGAGCAGTCGTTAGGTTTACTTTGGTTTGACTGTCTTAACCGAGGCGAAAGAGATAGCCAGAAAATATGACACTTACTTGCTTACTTATTACTTGCGTATTTTTTTTTAAGTCCCGTGAAAGTATATTAAACTTTGTCCACTAAACACTAAAAATTTAAAAATAAACTTATTTTAAGGTACTTTTTTTACATTTTTTAGTTTTTAGTCAATTTGATTTACTCACTATACTGATACAGTGTATCCATTTTTTGATGACTGTACTTAGCAACGACTAATGACGGAGTGCCGAGATGGGAATTTTTCGTAAAGATGATAAATTAATTCATGGGTGCCGAGATGGGAAGGTGCCGAGATGGAACTAAACCGAAAAAACATTTGAAACTAAAGAACATGCTTGGATTAAGTGGAAGAAATATGGCAATTACTCTGATTATGTTCATTTTTCAAATTTTTGCAAATTGTTTCATAGTGAGACCGCTAAATGTTGTTATATGAACCCTCTACCTTTGACCCAGACATCTGGCAACCGTCTAATTCCTATGAAGACAATTCACCATGTATCTCTGACATCTACTTATCAAAGGAATTAATACGTACAGCATTGAAGTCACTGGATTCTTCTAAAGGAGCTGGACCCGAAGGCATACCACCCTCCTTCTTCATAAGTACAGCTGACCACTTGTCTTCCGCCTTACATTTAATTTTTAACAAACGTTTGAGGGAGGGTGTCCTTCCTACAGTTTGGAAACGAGCCTCTATCACCCCTGTGTACAAGAGTGGCGATAAAACAATGTTGAGAATTATCGGCCCATTTCCATTCTTTCCACTTTGTCAAAGGTTTTTGAACGACATGTGCACGGCGCGCTATATCCACATATCCGTCATCTTATCATACCCGAACAAAATAGTTTTGTCAAACGTCGCTCTACCACCACTAACCTTATGACCTTTGTAAACTATCTTTTCGAAAATATGGACCACTGGGTACAGGTTGACGCTGTTTACACGGATTTTCAGAAGGCCTTTGACAAGGTGGACCACACCCTGCTCATGGAAAAAATTGCCATCTGAGTTAATTACCGCGTATACCATTAATGGTATACGCGGTAATTAACTCAGATGGTTTGCTTCATACATTTTCAATAGGACTCAAAAGATCGTCATTAATGGGCATGAATCTGACTCTATAGTTGTTAAATCCGGGGTTCCTCAGGGGTCAGTATTGGGTCCTTTTCTATTTATATTGTTTATTAATGACATTAAACATTGTTTTGTCAACTCACATTTCCTGATGTATGCAGACGATATGAAAATTTATATCACCTGTAAAAATATCCACGACTGCCATTATTTACAACTGGACGGACCTTGATAGATTTCATGAATACTGCCTCAAAAATAAACTTTTTTTAAGTCTTCCCAAATGTTACACAATTTCATTCACTAAAAATAACAATCAAATCAAATTTAATTATTCATTAAACAGGATAAGTCTTAATGAAGTTCAGTCTGTCCGGGACTTGGGTGTTACGCTTGACTCTAGTCTGCATTTTGATACTCAAATTAGCAATATAGTAAAAAAGCTTTTCAGATGTATGGACTGGTCATGAGATTTTCAAGTAGCTTTGTGAGACCCTCTACATTCTTAATATTATATAAAATCCTAATTAGGTCGCAATTGAAATACGCCGTTCAAATTTGGAATCCTCTATGATAAGTACAAAGATAGGCTAGAAATTGTGCAGAAAAAGTATTTACGATCTATGAATTATAAATGTTATCTTCCTAAAGTCTCTTATAAGAAATTACTGAAACGTTACAATGTTCTTAGTTTGCAATCTAGACGATTACTTTTGGGTGTAATGATGCTGCATGGTATATGCAATAATAGATTCGACTACATTCCTTTGTCAAATAGTTTACATTATATAGTACCTAGATCTGTCATGCTTCGTGGGGTACGTGTGCCTCGACTATTCCACACGAACTCGTGCAGGACTAACCCTGGGGAGCGAGTGCCTCTTCGTCGCCTTGTTGATGCGTACAACGCTCACTTCATGAAGCTTGACATATTTACTCATTCCAAGGATCGTTTCAAGGCAAGAGCAATAGAGTTACTAAATTCATAAGTAAGATATTATTACTTTTTTTCGTTTCTTTTACTAGGCTTTTACGATGCACACTATTACGTCTGATTTCTTTTAATTTTTTTTTTGTGAATTCTTGGACAATGTTGTGGGTTACATGTGTAGTAACATAAATATTGAATAAATTGTGTTTAAATGTATTTCTTAGTATTGTGCTAATTTAAGAATCTCTAGTTAAGCTTGGCATGTAACTGTTTTTTGTCCCTAACAATAAAATAAAATATAAAGATAATTACTACTACTATGTCTTGATAATCAGACTTTACCATGTGATGAATTGTCACACTGGACCAGGGCTACTTATGTCTATTTTGATAATCAGACATTACCATGTGATGAATTGTCACACTGGACCAGGGCTACTTATGTCTATTTTGATAATCAGACATTACCATGTGATGAATTGTCACACTGGACCAGGGCTACTTATGTCTATTTTGATAATCAGACATTACCATGTGATGAATTGTCACACTGGACCAGGGCTACTTATGTCTATTTTGATAATCAGACATTACCATGTGATGAATTGTCACAATGGACCAGGGCTACTTATGTCTATTTTGCGACATCGATTTTGGATATTAGATGCCAGGACTGTCATTAGATGTCATGCCAAGTTGCGACAATGCAACACAATATGCTTTACAGTAAATCCGACGCATCCCACTCCAATGATGGCGGACCTTCCTGAATACTGTGTATCGGAATCAAAGGCATTTGTCCTTACTGGAGTGGAAACTTTATAATTTCTTAATAAGTTCAAATCTCAATTCATCTCTTTTAAACGAGTTATCAACTCGCCACATTAAGCGGAAAATGATTCCACCTCGCTCCCTACATTTTGGCGCCATGTGGGAAGCCAATACTAAAACATTAAAAACGCACCTTTATCGCGTGATCGGGAATCAACTCCTCACTTATGAAGAGTTACAAACTATACCCATTCAAATAGAGTGCATTATGAACTCGCGCCTTCTGAGCGTGTTGTCTTCTGTCTGATCCGCAACCTGACTTACTTATTATTCCCACTCATTTTTTTATGTCGACTCTATTGCAGTACTTACAGGCAGCCGATTTATCTGGTCAGCGCTCCAATCTATCCCAACGTAAACCGTTGTTAGTTAGTATGGTCCAATCTTTGTGGAAGAAATGTCACTTAGAGTACCTGCATACGTTGCATGTTAGGCAAAAATGGGCAACACCGGACAAGCCTGTAGAAGTTGTAACTATCGTAGGTACTCGTGGGACAGGATAGCTCGCCTCCTTTGAGTTGGCCATTAGGAGTTATAACTGAGGGATATAAAGGAACCGATAATGTCGCTCGCGTTGCAATGGTGAGGACAAAGTTCGGGAATTTTAAACGCTGTCACCTGTCACTAAATAATAGAATGTGGTTATTAATTGAAGGAAGGTAAAATCATAAAAGATGAAAATCAATTAGCTACGTACCTAATTGTTTTTTTAGATTTATTGGTTTTAAAATAATTGGCCTGAAATAAAATTGTAATTTATTTATTGTCATGATAACGTCTTATAAATTGTGTGAAAAAATGTCACGATGTCACGTCCGTCACATCACGTTCCGCAAGCGAGAGCGCATTATGCTTAGTGCGAGTGTCATACTAAAATTTGAGTAACGTCTCGATCGCATAAATCGAGTTTACGTTAATGTTTACGTCGATAGTGACAATCATGTGCCTCTAAGAAAGTGAGAACCGTTTCGAGCACATCGCTAAAGTTTGCATGTCTAACGCGAGTGCAACTTACAATTTTGACAGTTTTGACAGCTCGAATACGAAACGCAGTCACTTGCGAGCGTGAAAAGTTGTCACATAAGATTTTGTGGTGAGAGCATCGTGTGAGTGGTGAAATATCAAAATAATTTAATTTAATTTCATATTGTAAATAAAACTTACAATGGAATCTCGTATTATTTCATTTGGAGAAAGTTTGAGACCGCAAAAGCACAAGATAAGCGTAATTTAACGCCACTAAAACGTAAACACGGTCACGTAACAAAGATAGAGTGCTCCACTACAAGGCACTCGGGCATTATTAGATCATTTGCTTAGATCTCCATGCCTAAAAAGTAACAAACTTTTTACAAACTTCACAGATGGATCAAGATCACTCACTACACACCAAATAATATAAATTACACTAACTGCCCCATTGATGTCACCAGCATTTCAAATTGGGAGGGGCTAGTCTTTATTTTTAACAATAATATTCAAAACTGTATGCAGATCACAACACAAACAAAACTAATGACCATTGACCATAGATAAGTAATGTCGTCTAACTTCGTTGTTTAACCACCACTAATTGAATAGGCAGTCGCTTCTACACACAACACACAATACGAATGTCAATTTATTTTGGCCGGTTACTAATGTACGTAACACTTCTCACGGTGAATTAACGCAAAACGAAAAACTCGCACCAAGCACTCAAAACAAGCGACGATCGGCCTTATGACGTTGGGTTCAGTTAAGTTACGTTGAGTCGATACGACATTGTCACGAAAAATTATCGTCCCTAAACCGACTTTACAGTCAACCACTTTTTTTGTGATAATTTGTTACATTTTGTTTATTCAAGGTTTCCACGTCTGGGCCGTAGATTTATGGAAAATTGATAAAATTCGTCCAAAACAACCGCAGTGAAGAGACCTAGTTACCATCCGATCATATTTATGTATGTTCTTTGCATTTTCGCGTAGAGGATAAATATACCTACCACAAAAGCGGGAACGCATTTTCTGAAGAAGTCTGCTGTTCCTTGTATGATGAACAGTAATGAAAGTAGTACGGTTTTTCAAATTTCAAGACGAGAAACAAAATGTTTTTGAGCCATTACTAACATTAATCTTCAACTGACGTAATAAATAGCCTACACACATGAACAGACATGACGATGGGAAATATGAAATCTTGTCGGCTACTCGCTGCTTAGTCTGATATAGAAGCCGAAAACAACTGTAAAATTTTTGCTGACATACTCAGTTGCGAACAAATCCCACTTGGTTCCCAATTCATATTAGGATACAAATCTGGCTACATTTCCCGGATTTTGACAAAATCATTAAAATGCGAAGTAGGTATGTGTGGATAGCTTGAGCACAACAGAAAGGCTGCCTCATCATAAGCTAATAACTATCACAGATATGGGTGGCTTGTCATACTCTTTAGAAGACGTAGGTATATAAAATATATGTATAGCGTTTTCATTGATTATGTATTAATATTATAGGTATTACTTTAGTGAAATTAGTATGAAATTAGTAAGTATGTAAGTATTTTAAGATAACTGTTACGTACCATTAGCTTTAGGTTCTCACGGCAAGCCCGCAGATGTTTTATTGCGGGTGGTTTTGTTCTTTGCCTATGTAAGGATAACAATAGTTTATGGTAGGGCCTTGCCCATTTAGCTTATTGTTCACATTAGCTTTAAGAATTTAGAATAAATAGCCTTTGATATTTTTATTGAGATGCCGACGGTTCTGTTTGTAATGTGTTTATTGTTTAACTATTTTTATTGTGTTAGTTAGCTATAGAAACCTTTGTACAGATTTTAGTTTGTAACGTGCCGCTCCGACCGTATCCCAAGTTTTTGATAATTGTTAAAATGTGGAATTCAGTCAGTAACTTTTCGTCTCCGGGTTCGGTCGGTCGGCATTCTTGCTCCTTGTAATTTATTTTATTAAACTTACTCCATCAATAAGCCAATTAAGTACTTATTTTGCGATTCCCATAACGTCGACACTAGTCAACCGACCTACGTGCGCGAAATATGTATCGCCACAGAAACTGTAAATACAAAAACTTATAAAACAAAGTGGTGGAATCGGCTCTCTTCTAAATACTATTTCAGTTATATTACTGTCAATACTTAGGTATACTTTATTGAGAAGGAGGTATTTACATCTTTAATTCAATATTCTTATAATAAACCACGCACCTTAAACCACCGAACGCATTTGATATGGGCCATTATAAATAAATACACAACGATTCGCTTGAATCACGAAGCTAAAACTGATCAGGCTATTAATTGTATAACTAAGCGACAAAAGTTAACTATAACTAAACTTATATTGTTTAAGGGCATTTAGATAAACATTTTCTACAAAATTATACGGCTTTTATTTTTTGTTCCATAAGAAGGCACAATTTGTTTAGGAATGAAACTTCCTAAGACCCTGACTGAACCAAGTATATATATACCAGAATATATAATTTGTTCTGCAGAGTAAAGTCAGTTTATACCTAAAATAAATATTATAATTAAAATTGTAAGTCAAACAATGTGCACGTAGGCAATGAAATAGGCAGAATATAAACAAAGTGTCGCCTCTAAGTATAACACCCCGCAATGCCGGGCTTGTTGCACAGATTTTGTTCGCGCTGTCTTCTCTATAGGTAGTAGTAAAAGCTCAATATTATTATTATTTATTTATTTAACAGACAAGCAACATGATCCACTGACAATTCACAGAATATACTTATAAAATGATAAAATAAAATAAATAGTGTTTTATTGCAGGCAAAAATACCCATATACAAGAAAAATACAATTGAAACAGATAAAATAAAATATTAAAGAAATCATTAATAATCATAAAAAAATCATTCAATTCATTAAAAAATCATAAAATTTCATACCTATCATTCAATTCATTAAACATCATAAAATATCATTCAATTCATTAAACATCACAAAATATCATTCAATTCATTAAAAACAACATTAAAAAATAACAATAAAAACATACAAAAAAAAAAATTTTTTTTTTCATACTCTTTATGTAGTTGTAAAAGCTCAAATATTATTATTATTAATAATAAGTCTTTATTAGGATAATACAAGTTTGACACATTAAAGTACACAACAGTCACAAGGGTACAGAAAAATTAGCAAACAGAAGTTGTGTGCGAGAGATGAATAACAGTACAGTCAATACAAAATTTGAGCCCTGACTCCTAAACTAGGAAGATCCTGTATCTTAGGAGGCAGTGTCTTCGCATAAATAGTGGACGAGCAATTTATGAGCGTACTAGCATAATCTCGTAAAACAAACAGTATTTATATGACTGAAAGGTAAAAAAAAAGACATATCTATAGAAATATATTTAGTATTTTTATATAAGTAAGCAATAATATGTGTGAATAGTATGTGTGAAGTGTATTTGTATGGGGAGTCATGTCATGTGCAGGTGTTGTGTGTGTATGTATGTGTAAGGAAGAGGGGTGTGTGGTGTGGTGAGGTGTGATGTGATGTGATGTGGCGTAGTTTGATGGGGTTTGGTGTGCTGTGAGGGTGTGTGAGGTGTGTTGAGTGAGTGGAATTAGTGGGGGTAGCTTCCTTCTTTGTGATGTGATAGGTAGCATTGGTTTAGGAGAACCAGGCAAGTAGACTTTCAGTTGCCTCGTAGTCTTGATCTTTTATCCACTCCTCAATTTTAGCTTTAACCCTATAAGTATCCAAGTGAATTATGTTTATTTTTTTATGTATTATTGTGTATAGGTGTGAGCTTAGAACATAATGCTGGCGTCTAGCGAAAGCGGTCTTATGCGTAACCGTAAGAATAAGAGGTTTTTTCTTGCGGCGTGTTGGGTCTGGTAGGGGGACTTTGGTGTGTTTTCTCAGTACGGATCGAAGCACAAACAGTTGCCTAACAGTAAGTACATTTGCATCTTTGTATAATTGTGTGGTGGGATACCTAAAGTTCTTCTTTGACATCACCTTTAGGACAGCTCTTTGTGCTCGTTCCAACTTGAGAAACTTTGTCCGAGCTGCGCCTCCCCACACTGTGATGCAATAGGTGATGACGGACTGACAGATAGCAGTATACACCATTCTAATCGTGTTGAAATCAGCTGAGGACCTAAGTAGCTTGAATACATAAATCATTCTTCTAACTCTTGTAGTAATAGTATCCAAGTGCGCGTACCAGTTGAGACCGCTATCATATTAATATTATTATATTTAACAGACAACATGATCCACTGACAATTCACAGAATATACTTATAATTCTAGAATGTTAGTATACAATTTAAGTTATAACCTATGTTAGTCCTTATATTCTACTACAGACAGTGTGGTTTTTATAAGATGCCTCACTATCTCCACTATTTCAGATAACAACCACGAAACTCTACATACCGACGGCGACGGCAGGTGCTGCGCAACGCCGATCAGAATGGCCGTGTCGCCGCAAGAGGCTACGAGACACCTCGTTCGTTACTCACGCGTCTGTCCTGTGTGTGTGGAAGTCCCCCACTCAGTACGGGGCTTTCATCATGCCTATCAGCAATAATTCTCAAGAGGCTGTTGCTACTGCCACGCAATCTAGTGAGAAGGGACACATTATTTTTGCGCACTAGGTACAGCTGAGAAGCTGTCTACTCTTGCTTGAGCAAACATTGCAGATGCACTGCAATATCGTGGCAGTCGCCGCACGGCACGCACCGCCAATGCTCTGCGTTCCCGTTCAACATCCTCACTCGCTGAAAATGTTTTTCTAGCTGTACGTTTAGCATACTGACAAGCACCTTAGCCACAATAGTTGCGAGAGAGATGGGTCTATAATTCGACATATCTGATGAATCTCAAGTTTTGTTTTTAATTACTGGTACGACCACTGTTTTTATCATACTGTCAGGCAGATGAGAGTACGCGATACACATGTTAAAAAGTAATTCCAACACCCTAGGTAGCTGGCAACCAGCATGCTGCAAAATGCTCGATACTGAGACCATCATGACCCTAGCTAGAGCTACTCTGATTTCTTTAGCTGTGATAAGGGATGAGACTGGTCCTGTTTGGGCCTCAGTATTGATCACTGGCTGCACTGGTCCCAATAGCGACCGAACCATGAAATGAAAAAAAAAAAAATCTTTAAACAGTTCGGCTACTAAGTGTGGTTCTGTAACCCCGTCAACGCTCACAGGGAGCTCCTGGGCCCCGTTCAATCTATAGGTACATTTCCAGAAACTACGGAAGTCAGACTTGGCATGGTGTCAGGCTAGTGTGTTCATGTTAATTTCTTCTTGGTTATTTTGACACCATTTCAGCCTACCTTTTTTTTTATTAAAATGGGACAAGCCCGCCACACTGTTCCCAAACCACTGTAACTCCTGAAAGCCAGAATCAACAGTGGCGACCACCAGAAAAGCGCCGAGACAATGAAGCTCGACGAAGTCCCAGATAATGAATTTAACTGTCTTGGATCCCGCAACGAAATTAATCAGAAAAGTATTGTGGAGGAGTAGGAAAAAACCGTAATTTCCACTTCCCTCCATTTCAGCAGGAGACAGAACGAAACAAGGCCAATAGGCACAAAGGGACGTTTACAACTGGGATAGGCCCAGTTGCCTAGCACCACGGATAAATATTAACATTAATGGGTCCTAAGTTGTGAGCTGTTATATTTGATTCCAATAATAGGTATGGCAAAAACGCTTGAACGCACGGAAATTTGTTCTAGTTTCCACAAGGTCTGTATAGTAAATAACTCCGGATGTAACTACTGTACACTATCCAACATAATGTTGCGTTCATTCTGCCAAAGACTGCACTCCCATAAAATGTGATGTGCTGATTGTTCATATTCGCAGTCAGATGTGGAACATTGACAAAAAGGCGAGTCAACAAGCTTGAAGGAAAATAATTTACTCTTAAAGTTACCATGACCGGTGAGAAATTGGGCAACACAGTGATCAACCTCCAACCATGTCCTGGCCAGCCGTTCACGAACGGATGGAAAGAACTGGTGGAGGTGTCGGCCCTTGATGGAATTATCCCACCTACCTTGCCATTCAGACAAAAGTTCCTCCCAGACGTCGGTCTGTGGTTTGAATAATCTAGCAATCTTAACACGGTCACGTAGGGTTAAAAAGTCTGCGTCCGTGGTCTCACGTGCGTTATAGTACATTGCAGCCCGTCGCTGCACTTCAAGATCAACTGGAAGTACACCTGCAAGTACCGGTAAGGCTTCAGTACTAACCGTCCTATACGCTTTGCATAAGAATATCAAAGCCAAACGCTGGCTTTGAAGCAATTTACGTCGTGCCGCTCCTATGGTGGCCCTATCGGCCCAGACAGGTGCCCCGTAGCACATACACCCCAAGTAAGTAGCCCCATAAATGGTCTTTAAAGTTATAAATGACAGACCCCACGTAGATTTTGATATTCTCGTTAAGGCATAAAAGTTCTTTTTATGCTTTTTCACCGACAGTTTTTATATGATCTATGAATGAAAAATTTCTCTCTAAGACCAAACCAAGGTAGCACACGGATTGCTTTCTTTTCACGGGAACGTTATTAAATTTAATACTAGGCCACGATTTAAGATTACCTTTTAAAATTAGTTGATAAGTTTTTTGCGGTGCAAAGGTCAGACGGTTTCGATCGCCCCACTGAGATATTAATCGTAGGCAAGTGTCAGCTAAATTCTCGAGACCAGCCCGAGTACTCGACTGAATGAGCAGCAGGCCGTCGTCCGCGTAACCGGTTAATGAACAGCCGGGAGGAAGGGGAATCGCGAGAAAATCATCAAAACCTAAATTCCATACATACGGAGCGATTACCGACCCCTGAGGACATCCCATGGTAAGGGGCTTTGACATAGAATAATGACCGAGTTTGAGTTTCGCGGAACCATTTAAAAAGTAAGAATAAACAAGATTATATATGTTTTTATAGCAGCCACGATTCTTCAGTTTAAGTAGTAGCATCGGCCACCATGCGTTATCAAAGGCCCCGGAAATATCTAAAAAGATTCCAACCACGTACTTGTGTTCCGAGTTATTAACAATTTTTCTAACAGAAAGTGCCGCGTCTACGGTAGATTTTCCCACGGTGAAACCGAATTGGTTGTTATGAAACTTTGGCCCGTCTGGCAGCAAACGTGGAACGATAAGGCGCTCCAGGAGTTTTCCTAAAGATGGTAGTAGGATTATGGGCCTGTACGACTTAGGGTCGTCCGGTGGCTTATCACCACTTTTTAGAATTATTCGTATAAAGCCACGTCGCCATACGCGAGGGAAAACGCCGTCCGCAATACATCGGTTGAAAACAGATAGAATGGCGTCGCCCGCTGTTTTACACGCTTCTATTATCATCCGATTAGATATTTTATCTTCACCTGATGATTTGTTAAGAGGCAGTTTCCTGACAACATTAATGAATTCGTCAATGGATGGAAGGTCTGACGCTGGTGATTCAGGTGGCACAGCAGCCCACGCTCTGATCTGTTGATGGTAGTCATTGTCATTTACCGGCGAATCATCAGGTATCAGACTATTTAATAGAACTTCGGTTGTTTCCTCAATACCGGTGGTGTGTTTATTATTGACTTTAATGTTCTGGACAAACGCCAGGTCGACTGATCGATTAGCTTTGAATTCGTGATACAAAGGAGACCACGGACCTTCTTTATCTAATTTTTCTACTATTTTTCGCAGTAAATTACCCTTGGATTTTTCCACCGATGCTCTGTAGTGGGACTTGGCAACTCTAAACGCATTTAAAGCAAAGTTGAATGGGTCTCCGGTGACCTTTTGTTTTTTTAAGCTTGTTTAAATGCCTACGCGCTCGGCGATAGCTTTTACGTTGTTCAATTAAGTAGTCACACCACCAATCACATCTATGGATGTTGGTCATAGATGCGCGACCAATGGCGATGTCAGCACAGTAAGTGAAGGTGTCTGACATAATTTCAGCACTTTCTTCAGCTGACAGCCCATCACGAGTGAAGTCTTTGGAGTGACACGCAAAAAGCGAGCTAAAGAATTCCCAATTCGCGCCTTTACTTTTATATCTAAAATTACCAGTGATATGAGATGGACCTTGAGAAGACACCGGAACAAATTCGTACACGATCAGGCGATGATCACTACAAGACGCATCTGGTAGGACACGCCACCTATCCAAGCGTACGTCTGCACTAGAAAGTGTGACGTCAATACAAGATTCGCCCATTGGGCTGCAAAAAGTAGGTGGTGCATCTGGGGTATTATGAATTGATAGGTTCATTTCAGCTATAAAATCTTCAACGGCACAACGTCGGTCGAAATCCGTAGACATAATCTTGCCATACCACAGAGACGATGACGCGTTAACATCAGCGCCAACGATAACTTTACAGCCCGCGAGTGACTGTAAGACATGACGGAGGTTATGTATATGAGGAGCAACAGGGTCTGAGTATTGAAAGTAACAGCTCACAACGTAAACTTTAAAAGAAGCTGATGAGACTTCCGCAACGGCACAGTGGGGCGTCATGAGGTTACGCAAAGACGTTACTGTAAAGTTAGAAGAACGCGCCACGTAAATTCCGGCTCGTGCTTTGCTGTCCAGCTGAACTACTTTGTGACGTAAGCGAGCGTTCTGGTATTATTCTTGAACAAGTACTATGTCTAAGTTATAATCGATAATTAATTTGTCTAATTCAGAGGTCGCCACCCTATCGTTGTGGAGATTTAATTGTCCTATAGTTAAACTATCCATTATTTTAGTAGTTGGTGTTGAGGATTAACTGTTCGAGCTTAAGTTTGTACGTGGTACACTCGGGAGACCCGCAACGATGGTCAAACGGTTTTTTAAAACGTTTACACGCCACGCAAGTCGGTATAAAATTTAAATTATCCTTGTGCGGGCAGTTATTTGTTTCATGTGCTTCGGAGCAGTTAGCACAGGTAGGTGATTTATTAATGTTATAGTCGTGAGGGGAAAGGTAGCCGAATGACACAACCGGTACGTACGAGCTCGTTTATTCGACTGGCGCAGCAGTCCATTACCCACATTGTTGGAATATCATAAGTGATACCCTAACATTCCTCCACCTTTATTTAAAAAAACTTCCTATAATCTACAGGGGTTCTTTGGCGTTTAGACCTTGCTGTCGTTTCATTCTGGAGTGTTCTTGACTTATCGCTATGAGTGATCACGGGTGGTGTCTGCGTGAGTGTCCACTCCTCAGTTGTCCTGGGGTCAGTGTCTTTGGAAGCGTGTGCTGGCCTCACAGCTTCAACCTCCCTCGGTGACTGGTAGCCCGCTGAAGTCTGCTCGAGACTAATGCCCGTTTCAGTGTCTGATGCCGGCACTATGAATGCTGGTACGATATCTTCCTCTCCCTTATATTTCAGCAACTGATTGGCGTGCCTTTTCACCGTTTGATCACTGTTACATATTTGTATTATATAAATTGAGTTGCCTATTTTCTTGACTACTGAACCCCGAGACCAATAATGTCTTTGTTGTTTGTACCGTTTCACTAAAACGTTATCGCCGATACTGAACGACACTTTTCGATTTCCGCGGTAATGGTTACTCTGCAAACACTGTTTAATTTTAACAACTTTATCAAGTGCCGAGTCGGATGGTGTTGAAATGGTAGGTTTCAATAAATCTAACCTACACCTTAATTTGCGGCCAAATAGTACCTCAGCAGGTGATCTGTTTGTAGTGGAATGAATGGAATTCCTATAACATAATAGAAATTCTAATAATCTAATATTTATGTCACGAGTATTTACTCCTGTTAGTAAAATTGATTTTATTGCTTTCTTAATTATTTTTACATAACTCTCTGCTTGGCCATTACTGGCAGGATTATACGTTGGAGATGTCAGATGAGTTATGTTATTACGCAAACAAAATTGGTTGAATTCGTGAGACACAAATGCCGTACCATTATCTGAGCAAATTGTATGAACCAATCCAAATCTAGCCATAACTTCACACAGTTTTTCTATAACAATACGTGAACTAGAACCTGACGACACATCAAAACATTCGACCCATTTGGAATACGCGTCGACCACAACTAAATATGTTCGACCATTTATTGGCCCCAGAAAATCTACATGCACGCGATACCAAGGCTGTGTCGGATAGGGCCACGGAGTAAGTGGGGCGCGCGGGGGTGAGGCACGCAGCGATGCACACACAGCGCACCCGCCGACGTAATGCTCGATCGCGACAGACATACCCGGCCACCAAAATCTGTTGCGAGCCTCTTCTTTCATTTTGGTCTCCCCTAAATGACCTTTGTGCAATTCTTCTAAAACTGTTTTTTGTAAACTTCTGGGTATAATTAATTTATGGCCTCTTAAAAGGCAACCATTTTCAACCGACAATTCCATACGGTGGCTATAAAAAACTTGGATCAAAGGGTCGCATATTTTACGTGGCCATCCATTTAGAACATAGTCGACGACTGATGATATTACGTCATCACGCGTTACAGCCTGTTTTACGCCCTCCAAGGAAAGAAACTGTTCCCCTTCGTAAACAAAATGTACATAACTCGACATATCCAATGATGAATCATTACTCGCTCGAGCCGATCGTGTAGCAGGCGGCTCGCCACTTGCCTCACTCACTGATCGACTTAGATAATCTGCGCTATTGTGTACACTACTAACGTATTCGATTCTATAATTGTATGCTGACAGAAAGATCGCATATCTCTGCAACCGGTTCGCAGATATTTCGGGAATTCCTTTGTCTGGATTAAATATTGATATTAATGGCTTATGGTCAGTTCGTAAGGTAAACGGTACCGTTCGCCCATATAAATATTGGTGAAATTTTTTTATTCCAAAAATTATAGCTGTAGCTTCCTTCTGGATCTGGCTGTACCGTTTCTCAGCTGCGTTAAGTGAGCGCGACATAAACGCGATAGGCTTCTCTACGTTGTTTTCAATTTGTGACAAAATTGCACCTAGACCAGTCGGTGACGCATCTACTGTTAAAATCAGCTGTGCCTCTGGGTTGAAATGCGCTAACGTCGTGTCTGAGGCCAGCTCACGCTTAATAACCGACACAGCTTTAACGTGTTCTTCGGTCCATAGCCACGACTCATTTTTTTGCAACAGTTTATGGAGTGGCTGTAATATAGATGATGCGTTACGAATAAAATTCCTGTAATAGTTTACCATACCTAAAAAAGATTTTAAATCTGATACATTTGTGGGTACTCTGGATTGTAAAATCGGATCAACTTTTTCTGGGGATTTATGAATGCCATTGCGGTCTATTACAAATCCTAATTATGAAACTGATTCTTGAAAGAATGAACATTTATAAATTTTTAGGACTAGCCCCGCGTTTTGTAATCTGTTTAATACCTCCTGTAACCTTTTTAATAATTGATTTTTGTCTACCCCACAAACTAAAATATCATCTAGAAATAGGAGTGTTCCATCTAACCCTGCAAGAAGAGACTCCATAGTCCTTTGAAAAATTGCCGGTGCGCTAGCAAGGCCAAACACTAGCCTTGTAAACTTGTATAACCCCTTATGTGTGTTGATACACGTAAGCATTTGTGATGACTCATTTAGGCATAACTGATTATAAGCCTGAGAAAGATCCAATTTGCTAAAATATTTACCACCATGAAGTTTAGAAAATAACTCCTCATATCTAGGTAAGGGATATGTGTCAACAAGCAACTGTTTGTTGATAGTTACTGAATAATCGGCACAAAGACGAATAGACCCGTCGCGTTTTAAAACTGGTACAATTGGACTTGCGTAGTCTGAATACCTAACTGGTTCAAGAATACCTAAATTTACTAATCGGTTTAGCTCATTCTCCACACGATCACGAAGAGCAAATGGTAGCGGTCTTGCTTTGTAATAAATTGGCTTTGCATCAGGTTTAAGAGTTAAACTGACGTCTACCCCCTTAAAACAACCTAATTGGTCGGAAAACAATTTAGGATATTTTAAAGTGAGGGTTTGTCCGAAATCATCGCAACTGTTTACCGAACAGATTTGCATATTAAAACGGGAGAAAAAATCTCTTCCTAATAACGGGGGCCCCCCACTTCGCACTACATATACCTTAATATAGTGATGCTTACCGTTATAAGCAAAAAGGAGTTTTAATTTACCAATGATGTTTAATCTGTCGCCACTGTAACTATGCAATATAAGATCACTCGCTTCTAATGCGATATTGAAAAATATTGTTTATACATTTGCTCAGAGATAACGGTAACTGGCGAACCCGTGTCTATTTCAAAAGTCAACTTTATTTTATTAACTACGACAGATTCCTGCATCGGTTCGCCGCGCTCGGTGCGAATATTACAACATAAACACTCACCATCATCGTCATCCGCACAGCACTCGATAAAATGTTGTACTTTATGCGGTTTTTTATTACACATTCGTTTTAGGTGTCCTTGAATGCCGCACTTCTTGCATTTATATCGCGCAAAACGACACGACGATGCTGGATGCCCGGTGTAACCGCACGCCGAGCACATGTTGTGTCTGCTGGTACACTCCGCGCTCGCAGACTGTGAGCTCGCTGCGCTCGCCGCTGCTGAGCGGCGCTGCGAAGGCGCCCCGCGCGGGCCGCGCTCTGCAGCTCCCTGCGCCTCTGCCGTCGTTACCTTCATCACATGTGCACTTCCCGGATGCTGTACTGTCTCCTGGGCCCCGATGCGGGCGCTGCGTACTCCTTCAGCTATTTCTATAGCTTTGTTAATGGTCAGCTCCGTCAAGTCTTTGGTGAAAAGCTTGTCCCTGTCCGGTCCGGGTTCCATTCCCAAAACAAAACGATCACGAAGCTGCTCATCCAGATGTTGAGCCACGAATCCACAGTGCATCGCTAGACCGCGAACTCGCACCGCCCACTCCGCTAATCCTTCGCCAGCATGCTGAGTCGCGCTGTGGAATCTGTATCGTTCCGCAAAGGTGCACTTCTTTGGCTTAAAGTGCCCATCCAATAGCTCGACCACCGCATCATAGCTAAATGTGCCGACTTGACGCGGTAAAGCTAGATCACGTACTAACTTATACGAAGATTCGGCGAGATTGCTGAGTAATATAGCTCGACGTTTACAACCGGCTTTGTCCGAATCCACCCCAATGTCATTAGCCAGAAACCATTGTTCTAGTCTTTCCTTATAAACGGACCACTCCTGCACTTCGTGGTTGAAAGTTGATAAGGTGCCGACCGTTAATTTTGCCATCTTGAATTTTTCTCGTCGCCACTGTTATAGTCGTGAGGGGAAAGGTAGCCGAATGACACAACCGGTACGTACGAGCTCGTTTATTCGACTGGCGCAGCAGTCCATTACCCACATTGTTGGAATATCATAAGTGATACCCTAACAATTAACGCAGTGTTTCTTAGCGTGACCAAACTGTTGGCAATGTAAACAACGAACTACTTCGACATCATCGATGAAACGGCAAGTCGCCCAATCGATAAATAATTTATCTTTGGTGGACACTAAATGTTTAAGAACTGTGGACACGATTTCAATGCCTATCCACTTGCGACCATTATCTAAGGAACGCCTACGAATAATTTTAGTTGACTTAATAAAATCTTCCTCATTTATTGGCAGCTCGTCTTTAATGTTTTGACGGTATAGCGCGTGCAGAAAAGCATTGTCTTCCATTGAGGATGGGACGTCCTTAACTAATATACGAGGCCTTCGGCCTTTCGGTTTTTCAAGTCTTAAGCCGGCGGACCTAATAGCATCGACCGATTGCAACTTTTTTATTTGGTTGTCATTAGCGACACGTAATACAACGCCAGATTTCGCGGTTTTCTTAACGCCTACTATTTGAAATCCGTCATCACTAGGCTTAATCGCTTTCATAAGCGCTTGTTTAGTCGCGGACGATGACGAGTAATCGGCTAACCGCTCAGCGGTAGGGTAGGCGACGACGCACGGAAGGGGGGCGCGCGACTCAACAGCTGGCCCAACTTTAGGTAGACGAAGTTTCAAAGAATCCGCATACGAAGATTTGTTATAATCACTAGTATTGACGTTAGTATTAGGATTTAATTTAATTTTATCCAATTCGCGTTTCGCATTGGCTAATTTGGTTTCGTTGGAGGATGATTTTATGGCTAACAAAGAAACAATGGCCGTTACGCGCTGAGTCATGTCCATGATGGCTGATTTATTTGCGACATTAATGCGGGACCCTTGATCAACTTGATCAGCCTACCTTTATAAACTTTCCGCGCTTCTACCATATCATCATAAAGGTGCCCTGATGATGGTCTGCTGTGCAAGTCCCACATATTTCTAGGCCTCCCTGTGCACACTACCGACGTCAATGGAGGATGCACACCATTTGCGCCCGCGTCTCTGACGACTGTGTACAATGATATATAATAAATAGATATGTTATACACCTACAAAACAATTATCAACCCAAAATCTTTTATCCCTATTATTAGCCTGTGCACCTTCTTCATCTGTAATAATCGATATTATTATTATAATTTTGGGAAAACATATATTGTTTCTTAGCTTTCTAGTGTTAGCTACGTTAACCAGCCTATACCAAGTCAACGTAGCGTGTGTGTGTGTGAGTCGTGGGGAGAAATTTCATTATCCTCGATTTGCATGTAGATTGAGTCCTTGAGGTCTATTAATTTGAGGCTATGGTGGAGGTGATTGGGTATAACACCCGTAGTGGAGACTTCTATCGGTACTACGTAAACTTTTTCCTGTCTCCATATTCTGGTCACCTCTTCTTTTAATTCTGCATATTTATTAATTTTCTCACCTATTCTCTTTTTTCAAGTTATGTGTGTTAGGAACTGCTATGTCTATTAGTTAAGTGACTTTATTAACTTTATTCTGAAGTATTATGTCTGGTCTATTATGATGAATGGTCCTGTCAGTCATAATGCCGCGGTCGTAGTAGAGTTTTTGTGTAGTATTTTCAAGAACTCTTTGTGTGTATTTGTAGTAAGGACTAGTATCTTGTTTCAGTTTATGTTTGAGAGCTAGGTGTTGGTAGAATGACGTTAGCAACCTGATTATGTCTATGGGTGTAATCTGTTTGTGTAGTGTTGTGCAGGCCCCAGTGATGTGCTGAATGGTCTCCGGTTGGCTGTGAGTGCTGTGACATTTGTGGCACTTATCGTTCGTTATTGTGGGGTCTTTAATAATATATTTCCTGTAATTTTTAGTGTTTATAATTTGATCTTGTATTGCAATGATAAATCCTTCGGTTTCCGGGAATAGACTACCTATCTTTAGCCATATTTATTTAATGCTGTCGTATCTATGTGAGACTGTTCTAAATCATGAGGACATCGCCCGTGCAATAATTTCTTCTATCTTTTCTTGTGTGGTTCATTATTAGTGGGTTGTGTATCTATTTGTTCGTTTATGTGAAGTGGTGTGTAGTTGATATCGTTCATTACTATGGCTTTATGTATGCTGTTTGTGTTAGATTTAGTGTGAAATAATGTTTTCAATCTACTTATTTGCTTTTGCCAGAGGTGATGGACATCTATTAGGCCCAGGCCCGGGCTGGCAAAGTACGGTAAAAAAATACGGGCAAATCGGGCAAACGCCCGAAGGGCCGGATGCCCGGTGGGCCGGTGTGGCCGATTGGTGATCGTACTTTTGTTATTAAAAAAAAAACTCCATAACGTCCTCTACTATCAACTCGAGGACCTAATTAAATTTACTCTAGTAGTAATACTCTAATAGTACAGTAGAATAGAATAGAATAGAATAGAATACTCTTTATTATGTACACAGTATACTCAGGGTATTTGAAAGTATTTAATTTCCTGCCTGATGCCACAGAATTAGTAAGTACGTAATAAATTGTAGTGTACTGTAGAATCTGCACTCTAAAACGAAAATATTTTTAAGGACAAAAATGAGCTTCTGAGAACTCTTACTACCGCTAGAAACTTATACATTTTCTTTAAATCACCGCGCGCGGTTCGTAATTTGAACCCTGCGAAAAATCTTTAACACAAAGATTCCTTTTTCTGCCTCCGGACTGGCACTCCTATCGATCATCGACCGGTATAGACAGGCTGAAAATAATTAAGAGTCCCTTGCCCCGAGGCCTATATGCAATTAGGGATTTTCTTTTTAGCTCTTCCCTAGTCGCTGGATAGATGGCGCTGAACTTAGTACGGAACTTAAAAAAACTGATTTTAATAAAGCGCGATAAAACTAAGAACTTTAACTTCAACTTTCGTTTTGTTTGTGTCGTGAAAGTGTCAGTCAACGAGCGTATGTGACGTGACGCAATGTTTTTTTTCCCAAGCGTTTTGGCTTTGGCACCAACTATCGTAGTCAGTTCAACGCCATCTATAGAGTTCTTTTAAACTAAGTTTTTTTTAATACCTCAAAAAGAAAACCTCTCATTCTGGCATGCATAAACATGGTTGCAAATGGAAGCATGTAAACATTTTGATCTCAAATTACATATTATTACCGAATTTCGAGGCAAGACGTAAAATTTTCGAGCTCGCTTCGTTCGCTCTACTTTCTCTTTGATCTTTACATTGTCGATTATAAATCGACCAAGTAACACCAATAGATCGAACCTGTTTAAGGCATGGTTTCAAAAAAATTTCGAGCTCGTTTCGCTCGCTCTTGCAGGCTACATCTTTTTGATTCTTGGCTTTAACTGCAAGTCTACCAATTAAGTCTTGTATAAAGGGTCGAAGCAATTTTAACCTGTCCAAGGTAGAGAGTTAAAAGTTCCGAGCTCGCTTCGCTCGCTCTTGGAGTCTCTTCTTTGTTTTTATAATTAGTTGCCTTTCTAAGTCGATTAAGTAACGTCTATTTCTGAATAAAAGGACTAAAGAAAAGCTAACTTCTCTGAAGTGGAGAGCTAATTTTTTTTAGTTTCTAGACTTTTCAAATAACTCTTTATAATTAGTAATTTCTCCTTCTATTTAATCAAGTATTTAGATACTTAGAAGTTCAGCTGCATCTGTAACTATAGTAAAACCCTTACAAATCCGTTTTTACTCGTACTTTTCTGCCCCTCCCCCTGGTTCAAAAGCTTGCGACGCCCTTGTTTGACAGCGTCGATATTCTTTTCGTTTCGAGCCTCTTCTTTATCAGAGTCGTAGCCTAGCATTTCAACCCAACGTTATATTTAAGATGTTTTCTACAGTTGATTCAAAATTTACATTAGTGGTTTTCATTTGTCTTGAAAGTAGAGGGCCGCCCGCCTTTCAAATGCCTGGGCTGGTTTTGGGTCCCATTCCGGGGCTGATTAGGCCTCTCCCTCCGTGTTTCCGTTTGATGTTCAGCCTTTTTATTACAGATTTAGGATGTAGGAGGTTAATATGTTTAGTTAGTGTCGTGCGTGTTGTTCTCTCTATTTGCTGGATGTATTATTATTAATTATTTCTTTATTCATTATTTTACATATTTTTAACATTTTTAAATATTTCTATAAAAAACATTTAAAAAACTAAAAATACCACCAGCGCTGGGAACAGGGTCCGAGCTGCCGGTGGTCAGGGCTCTTGAGAGAGGAACCTCCTAACAATACATGCCGTGTCCAGAAGTACTGCTTTCTGAATCAAGCCTTTGATCCAGCTGTCAAGCGAGAGCCTCCTAAGATGTTGGTCGAGGCTCTTGGGTAATAAGCCATTGGCCGATACGACTATCGCCACAATGACTGCTGTATTCACGTCCCACATGTCGACAACCTCGCGAGTCAGATCTAGATATTTGAACTGTTTATCTTTCTCTGCTTTCACGAGGTTCTCGTCATGCGGGACCGTTATATCAACAATCATTGTGCGATGCTCCAATCGATCTATCACCACAATGTCAGGCCTATTGGCAACAACAGTCCTGTCAGTGGTGATAGGTCGATCCCAATACAACGTGATATTACCATTTTCGAGAACTGGGTCGGGCGCATACCTATAGTACGGCACTTCTGATTTCACAAGGTTGTACTTCAAAGCAAGTTGCTGGTGGATAATCCTAGCAACGAGGTTGTATCTATGCAAGTATTCTCCGTTAGCCAGACTAGAACACCCAGAAATAATGTTTCGGATCGATTCCCCCGGACGGTGGCATGCCCGACATATGTCAACCGTGCCATCCTTCACAATGTATTTCCGGTAGTTATTCGTCATCATAACTTCGTCCATTATTGCACAGACAAAACCCTTGGCCGCTAAGAAGTCCGTGAAGCTCCATGCCCTGCCATTCCTCCTTGCGGTCATTAGTGTCTAATACTTTAGGCTTGCGCCAGTTCTCGTTAGCCAGGGAGAGCGGGGTGAGGCCCTTGTCCACTGAGACCTCATCTCGGTGCATCTCCCAGTCGGCTTCTAGAAGTATTCCCTGAGACTGCACACCTCACGGTTGTGTAGGGTCTTAGCATTTAAGAAGCCACGACCCCCGCACTTCCGCGGGATATACAGTCTCATCACCGACGACCGTGGGTGATGCATTCGATTTGCGGTCAACAGTGTGCGTACCCTCCTTTCCAGGGCATCAAGTTCAGTCTGAGTCCATTTGAGTATGCCGAAGGAATACATCAAAACCGGCATGACCCAACCGTTGAAGGCGTGCACCTTGTTTCCGCCTGACAAAAGACTGCCTAGCACCTTATTTAGGCGGCCAAAGAAGCGCTCCCTCAACGATTGTTTCATTTCGGCAGTATTATTAATAATAATAATAATTATGATTGATTCAGAAAGCAGTACTTCTGGACACGGCACGTATTGTTAGGAGGTTCCTCTCTCAAGAGCCCTGACCACCGGCAGCTCGGACCCTGTTCCCAGCGCTGGTGGGCTACTATTTTTTATATTTTTAAATATTTTTTTATAGTCTTTTGTATAGAAATATTTGAAAATGTTAAAAATATGTAATGTAATGAATAAAGGAAATAATAATAATTTTCAAATTGAGGCAGGTCAACACTCGATCAGACTCAACTGAAGACAATGTGTATCGGGCAGTAGGTACTGCCGAGGCATGCTTTGACGTGCCGCGGCACGCCGTGGCAAGGCTCTGGAATGCCGCAGTATCTAATCAGCTGGTGTGCGCTGACTGGCGGCAAAATCCTTTTGCCATGCCGTCCCAGTCTTCGTAGGCCTTAACTATTTATTACGTTCTGTTCTATCTGGGACTTATTCACAGATAGAAATCAACCCACCCTTCAAGTAATATCAGGCTTAAGTAGACCCGTATTGGCCATACGACCAAATCGGGCAAATGCCCGATGGGCCCGACGACCCATGGGCCGGTGTGGTCGATTGACGGTCGACTGTCTCAAAAAAACAACATCGCAATTACATAAACCATACATCGTAAACGTCAGAATGGCTGGTTGTCTGCATCGGTCCGCGTCAGGTCCTTAGAGTATATAGTGTTCTGTGGTCAGGCCGGTGACCAAAAATTGATACTTATTTGCTACCCATTGCTACCTTTAAGTCAATTACATTATTCAAGTCCTGAGCCTGTAGGGCCAGCTGCCCCCCTATAGGCTCAGGATTTTTAGAGTTTTACTTTTCCTGCCTGAAGAATTTATTTGAGGCAAGATGTAAACATTTTTGAGCTCACTTCGCTCGCTCTTGTACCCTACTTAGTACTTTCTCATGGATCTTAACATTGTCCGTTACAAGTCGACCAAGTAACTCCAATAGTTCGAAACAATTCTAACCTCTCCATGGCAAAATGTCTTACAATTTTACGAGCTTGCTACGCTCGCTCTTGCAGCCTACTTCCTCTTGAATCTTGGCTGAGTCTGCAAGTCGACCAAATAACTCTTGTATAAAGTGTCGAAACAATTCTAACCTGTCTTAGGTAGGGTTTCAAAATTTTAGAGCTCGTTTCGCTCGCTCTTCAAGCCGTCGAGAGTTCGATTTGTTCTTAAAACTGTCTCGCTAAGTGGAAGTAAACATCTATTTCAGAATAAAAGGACCAAAGAAAAGTTAACTTCCCTGGAGTAGAGAGCTTAAATTTTCTTTTAGTTCTTAGACTATTCAAATAATTGTTTAAAAATTTAGATTCTTAGAAGAACTTCAGCTGCAACCGTAAATAGTAAACTTAACCCTTACAAATCTGTTGTACTCGCACCCCCCTAAGACCTTATATTAATTCTTTTTTTTTTAATGAGTTTATCAATTAAAAGTCTAACTAATTGATAAGCTCCTTTTTAGGGTTCCGTACCTCAAAAGGTAAAAAAAGGAACCCTTATAAGATTACTCTTATCCGTCTGTCAATGTGTCACCACCGATTTTCTCAGGAAGGGGTGGACCTAGCAAGTTAAACTTTATACAGTACTTATACTGAGGTTCTAATATACCATTAATGTAACAAAAAGTGAGCTGTTCGTCTTTTACAAGAATTTGAATGGAATGTGTGAACGTCTCGTTGTTTATACATGTATAAAAATCAAGGTCCTGAGACAAAACGATAAAAATATATGAGCAAATTTAGACTTTCGCAAAAACTTGTAAGTACCAAAATTTACATTAATTTTCAACTTTTTTATTTTTCGGAATTTTCCCTTTACTTGTGCTATAAGACTTTGCTTTTAACCAAAATTGACAATTCTAGGTCAAACGGAAGTACCCTATACTATATACCCGGTTTTGGGTCGAAAACCTATATGGTAGTTCCCGTTGACCTAGAATCATGAAATTTGGCGAGAAGCAATGTCTTATAGCACATGTAATGGGAATAATCTCAAAACCGTAAATATGTATAACAAAATACCTACAAAATCATACGAAACCCTCGGTGCGCGAGTCCAACTCGTACTTGGCCGGCTTATTTAAATCGGCATCATCGCATATAATTTCAGTAAGCCTACGTCGAAGGAGGACGTTCCCGCACACCTATTGTTTTTGCTATGAATTGCTGAGTTTTGCACCCGTACACTTTAGAATAAACTTATTCAGACGTCTTCCCAGGGACATTAATGTAACAAAAAGTGAGCTGTTCGTCTTTTACAAGAATTTGAATGGAATGTGTGAACGTCTCGTTGTTTATACATGTATAAATAATCGAATACTGTAAAAGACGTGCAGCGTAAGTATTGCTGTGTGAACCCAGCCTAAAGATGCAAACATGCAACAGAAACAAAAAAAATTAAAAACATTTTAATAAAATAAATTGGTGTTAAACAAAAATTTAAACATTTTAATAAAATAAATCGTTGTTAAACAAAATATAACATTTTAATCAAATAAATTGTTGTAAAACAAAATAGTAAAATATAGACAATGTGAATATTTATTTATCATCACTATCACTACATAGTATAAAACAAAGTCACTTCTCGCCGTCTGTCTGTCCGTATGTATGCTTAGATATTTAAACCTCCGCAACGGATTTTGATGCGGGTTATTTTAATAGATAGAGTGATTCAAGAGAAAAGTATATATTTATATAACATGCATAATATAGCAGAGAAACACTGATAATTTTAGAGGTTTCTAATGTGATGTCTTAAATAAACACATATTTTTGAGCTTACATTGCAAACGCTGGCTGAACCCTACGAGATCAGAGAGAAAAAAGGTCTACAAAAAAGTCCGCAATGGTAATATGTCTATCTCTTAGGGATAACCCACAATAACGATTTTTTATCTTTTACTTTTTACGAGAAATAATGGCTTATTTACGAAGCGATTTTAACCAATACAGTAATTAATCCTTATCCAATTCAGTACCTTAAATACATTGTGCATTTAATATAGATCAATATGGCCCTTTACAATATATCATATAAATGAATAATTTAGAAGATATCACAGAATTAAAATTACGCGCGACTGAAAATATCATTCTCAGCGAAACAAATGGGGTCGCAGTGTAACAGTTGGTCATTTTCATCCATTTTCATCTTTTAAGTTTTGCGTAAAAAGTAATGCATTATTTTAGAAGCTTATTTATGGTGTACGGTGTAAATCTATGTAGATTATCTTCAAAATATATTTTAAAACGTATTTATCCTAAACACTATTCAATTTAAATGAATATCTTAGGAGTTACAGCAACTGCCGGGGTTGCAGAACTGTCTGAACAGGGTACCGGGACCCTGGAATGCAAAGGGCAACCGAAATGGTGGTGTCTTAGTCAGTTTGTTTTAGTCTTCCGCTCCACCCAGGGCGGGAGGACTAATTTAATGATCTTACCACCCAAAAACAAAATGGAATTATTGGAAAATAAAGGCACTTAGTCAGTTTGTTTTAGTCTGACAGTCCCTTCCGCTCCACCCAAGGCGGGAGGACTCATTTAATGATTTATATTAAATAGGGTCCAACTAATCAGTCTGGTTTTAAGGAGTGAAATTATTTTCTAAATAAACCAATGTACATGTTCCATTCTCCCCTGTCAGACGTCACCGTACCAATTACTCTAAATACACCGATGTAATAATCAAAGGGTAATATAACATCTTTCGATGGGTCCTCAAGTAACATACATAAAATTCAGGTGTTATATTATGACTAAAGTATAACTAAAGTAAAAGTAAAAGATTTTAATGGGTGTCTGACACCGGTTAGAACCGTCTGAAGTGTCTGACACTGGATGAGGTGGTTTATAATATTGTTCCAAATAAAATCAAAAGTGAGCTTTATACCATGACGAAAGTGAAGACCAATTTTGTACACCTTTGCTACCTGATAACTTTCAAAGGAACCGGTGATCCAAATTTCATACTCGGAGAGCGTTCATACCTGTATTAGGGATATACACAGAGAAACTTTCAGGTTTTATAAAATAACGAAGGTCTGAACATAGCGGGCTCTTGCTCTAGGGTGTTTTTAAAATAAAATATTTGCGGAATAAGTTGTTTGCGAAATAAATAGTACACAAAACGTTGGTTGCAAAATGAAAATTTGTCAATGGAATTTTGGTAAAATTTCAGTGAACCGAAATAGCCATATCTAACGTAGGGATAACCGCCCTTGGAGTAGGCGAGCTTGTCCGTTAAGAAGCTATGACACAGACAGATAAAGCCTTAGAAGTTCTCAGAAGTTTTCTTTTTATTTGGGTCTGGTGTTAAAAGAAAACAGTAACTAATAAAGTAGAACCTTATTTAATTTAGTTATGCTGTGCTTTTACTAGTCGGTTTTGGCTTCGTTCCAAAAGCTTCACCCTCTTCCAATGTAGTTGTTAGTTCGCAACCTTTAGTTTCTGGTAGAAGCATCGTAATGAAAAAGGCAAAAAATGGCACCACAGCGAACGTCATCGCGGGCAACCACGACTCATAATCTTTTAAATCAATAACAAATGGAGCTGCCATGGAACCCACCCGACCTACCATCGAACAAAAACCGACAGCAGCGTTTCGGACTACAGTAGGAAACAACTCTCCAGCATACAAATAAACAACAACGAACACTATAAAAGAAGTAACGACACCAATACTTGCACATACCACTGATAACGTACCTTCCGAAAATGCTAAAATCACTAAGCAAACAGTACATGTGAAATGACAAAGTAATAAAATAGTCTTTCTACCAAGTACTTTCAGCAATGGAATGGACAAAAATGTGCCAACTGTGACTACGGCGTTAGTAGCCGCTATGTTTGTGAAGATATCACCCCCAAGCTGTCCTACAAATTGCGATACACCATAAAAACAGTAGGCACACATCAACCAATTGTACGCCATAGCTAGGATATTTTTCCTAAGATTAGGAGTCCGAAAAAGATCCGCTGTAGTGGCTGGACGTAATTTATTTCTAGCTGAAATTTCTTGAAAGGCTGCCACATTTGCTCGTATATTGTCGGTTCGGCGATTATTCCTGAAATTATTAAAAAAAAAATATATTTATCGAGTTCAATTTAAGGAGAATACGATAATGTAACCCGCGAAATACTAATATTCTTAATTATCATAATCATGATCAGCCTATAATGTTCCCACTGCTGGGACACAGGCCTACTCTCTTTGAGAGAAAAAAACAGAGAAAAAAACAGAGCAACGCGAGTTCTAGCTTGGACTTTGCGCGCAATAACACGTAATCAGCACAAACCAAAGTTTTTAACAATCGGCGAAATGAAGAAATCAAGAGATTTCATCATCAAGTAAGTACAACAGTCGGAATTCAGAGAAGATAATTATCATCAGTCTTCAGAAACATAAACAAGTCAGCGCAAAACGTAAGCTGTTGAAGTTGAACCCATTCCTGGATCAAGAAGGCTTACTGAGAGTTGGCGGGAGGATCGCTAATGCGAATATTTATTAGTTTAGCAGTAATAGTCGTTGAACTTGGGAGTTGGATATTTTTGTACTAAATACAAAATCCTTAGAATAACTCCTTAAGTGACTAAGATGAAGTAATTGCTTGTTTAGAACGGGTAAAGACTTGCATTGAAGACAAAATCAAAAATATAACGGGCTACTACGGAACCCTACACTGCGCGTGGCCCGACACGCACACGGCCGGGTTTTTTTTGAAAGCAAATTGTTTACTCTACAATTTTAAATTTTAAAGTTTTAAAGCTTACATATAGTTTTCGAAATAGAAAATTATAACTGAAAAATTGAGGGCGCACGGTGGATCGAAAATCGGCTGTAGAAGACATAGGATCTCGATGTCTTAAATGTTATTTTTTTTGCTGGAAATGACTTCTGGCGATCATTACTGTTCTATAAAATGTCATATGAAGTAATTGTGTGCACAAATGGAAGAGTTATCATTTTTATAAGAAAAAAACGTATGGAGCTGACATGAAAAATGAGGATATCTCTGGAATCGCAAGGTTCGCCGTTATATCCTTGCACACTGTTATAGTACTAATTTATTTGTGAATTTTTGACACTACTGTCTACTGACTACTCTGTCAAGAAAGTACCGGGAAAAGATCAATAATACACAAAATGTCTGTTATTCATCCAAATTTATTTTATCACCTTCAAAATATGCTCCTTTAGAAACGATACACTTGCGCCAACGAATAATCCATTCATCAAAACATTTTTTAAACGCTGCTTCCGGAATTGAGTTCAGTTCTCGCCGCGAATTCTCCTTTATGTCTTCTATCGATTGAAAACGGGTGCCACGAAGTGGTAATTTGAGTTTAGGAAAAAGAAAAAAGTCAGCAGGAGCCATATCTGGTGAATATGGTGGTTGCTGGATGGTATTTGTTGAGAGTTTGGTCAAAAATTCGTTCACAATGATAGCCTTGTGCGAAGGCGCATTGTCGTGGTGCAAAATCCAAGAATTTTCTTTCCACAAATCTGGCCTTTTTCGTCGAATTTGCTCTCTTAAACGCCGCATAACGCTCAAATAATATTCTTTATTTACCGTTAGACCTTCCGGTAAGAATTCAGAGTGCACAACACCGCGATAGTCAAAGAAAACAGTCAACATGACTTTGACTTTTGATCGACTTTGGCGTGGTTTTTTCGGTTTCGGTTCAGTTGGAAGGCGCCACTCCGGTGCTTGTTGACTAGTTTGCATGTCAAACTCGTAAACCCACGTCTCGTCACCAGTAACAATGCGTTTCATGAATGTTGGGTCCGAACTGACTCGTTCTAGCATGTCCTCAGCGACTTTCATGCGATTGAGTTTTTGGAGAAAATTCAGATCTTTTGGGACTAACCGAGCAGCAACATGTTTCATACCCAAATGATTAGTTAAAATGGTACGGATCGACTCGTGAGATACAGAAAGTTCGGCGGCTATCTCTCTCAGAGTTGAATGGGGATTTTCAGTCACTATTTTCTTCACTTTTGCGATGTTAACTTCAGTTGCAGACGTTGACGGCCTACCAGAGCGAGGCAAAACTTCCATCACATCTCGACCGCTTTTGAACGCTTTGAACCACTCATAAGCACGAGTTTTTGATAAAGTCGATTCACCGTAAGCCTTCTGTAACATTTTCAGTGACTCCGAACACGAAATTCCATTGGCGATGCAAAATTTAAGACAAACTCTTTGTTCGATATTTTTGTCCATTATGAAATTCGCAATCACACTATATATGATATTACTAAAACCAGCACTGTATTTAATATAAATAACAGATGCAACTCAAACTCCGCGCCAAAATGGAAAACAGTTGTGCCAATCTAACAACTACAAAAAAACAAAAATTTGAATTTGGAACCATAAACAAATCATCCATTCCCGATACTTTTTTGACTGAATGTACTTAATATTGCGGCATCACTTGCGATTTTTTTTTTTTAAATGGTCAAAATTTAAAAAAAAAAAGTATATGATACATTTAATGCTTAAATATGGCTATACCAAGTGTAATTTACAATATTTTTTATGCTTAGACCAAAACATTCTAAGAAATCACAAAGTCGTATTACCTACTTTGTGATTTTCATTTGAAATGACATGGTAATTATGAATTACGTAATACGTAATCTTGTCTAATGCCTCAAGTCCACATTAGCTAATGATTAATAAAACTTAATACCTATATACCTGTTAAAAGGATACGTACCAAAATAATTTGGGGTACTCGCTAATTTAGCAATTAGTGCAGGATTAACTTAATGAAAGTAATTAGATAAATGTGATACCATCATTAGTCAATAACAATAAATAGTCAAACATTGGATTCACAACTTCAGTTCATTTAGAGCATTTCTAATACTAACATCTATCCTACCGTGTCTTTTTACTCAGTGATCGTGAATAATGGAAAGCATTATTACAAATTTGGATTTGTTTGTTATTCTGAGCAATCAGGATGCTTCGTCTTTCGATCACGAAATATTGTTCAACACACTTGTTATTCGACTGGGCTCTAGCCTTTCAGATGAAGACAGTGTTACCGTGAAAGAATTTTGTCGATTTACACGGGCTGTTCAAAAGAGATGGTTACGATCCCACAGGAAAAGTGAAGTTTTTAGACGTGATTACAGTAATTGGCTTGAGGCAAATATTGACTGGCCAAACTGCGTGCAAACCAATTTGCTCATTCAAGAATCAACAAGTGAAAATATTTCTACTGAACCTGTACCTGAACCTGTACCATCAACTTCAACAATGAAATCAACTTCAACGATGACAAAAAGATCTCGAAAGCCGTTTGAAGATCTAAGTAACAAGCAGAAGAAGAGACGGTGATAGGCGATGACCCTAATGAAGTAGCTTATTCAGCTGCAGCACTTTTGAAAGGAGATGGTCGTGAGGATATTGCATCTGTTATTGAACATATGCTTCAAAATCCAGAAGCAGCAGCAAAAATCAAGGAAATGTTGAACAAACCAGCTCCTTCAACAATATTTTCACCAGAAAAAGCACTGGGTTTGCTACTTTCATTAAAACTATCGAAATGGCAATAAATCACATTAAGGGAAACGACTATTCGAGAAGGTTCAAAGGAGATATATCCGTCTTACTATAAAGTGCAAAAAGCTAAGCTACAGTGCTACCCTCCGAAGACATTTGTGACTGTAACGGATTCATCTGCTAAGATTGCACTACAAGCGTTACTAGATTTAACAGTGAACAGAATTTTTGAAACTATTCGTAGTCCTGATGCGATACAAGATAAACAATTGATATTAATATCAAAGTGGGGATTTGACGGTGCATCTAACCAAAGTAGATATAAGCAAAACATAGAGAGTGGTCAAGATGATTCCAGCATATTTATGACCTCTTTGGTTCCATTAAAGTTGACAGCTGACGGTGATACCGTATGGGTGAATCCAAAACCCTGCTCACCTATGTATTGCCGTCCAGTCCAGTTTAGTTTTGTGAAAGAAACCAAAGACGTTGTCATAAATGAAAAAACTGCAATGGATAACGAAATTGAAGCTCTCGTTCCCTCAAAATGTCAAGGACATGAAATTAGTCACAAATTAATGATGACGATGATTGACGGCAAAATTTGTACATATCTGTCTGAAGCTAAGTCAAATGCGGCCTGCTACCTGTGTTTGGCTAAGCCTACAGAAATGAATAAGTTAGATGTCATTGCGTCAAAAACCATTTCTTCTGGTGTGTATGAGTTCGGATTATCATCACTTCATGCCCGCATTAATGTGATGGAATGTCTTCTACACATAGCGTATCGTCTCGATTTCAAAAAGTGGTCTGCAAGAGGAGAAGGTCATCAAGAGTTATTGCATTCACGAAAAAAACTCATTCAAGATCGATTCAAAGATGATCTCAACCTTTTGATTGACATCGTTAAGCAAGGATCAGGCACAACTAACGACGGGAACACAGCAAGGCGGTTTTTTGAAATTTAAAGAATACGCTAGAACAACCGCTGAAAAATACGTGGATCTGTATGATTGGTACTACATCTCATCAACCGTCCACAAATTGTTGATTCACGGAGGGGACATAATTGCAGAAAATGCTATTGTACCAGTTGGAAGTCTTTCGGAAGAAGCTTCAGAGGCCCGAAACAAAGACTTTAGGAGGTTCAGAGAACACCATTCGAGGAAAAAGAGTAGACAAGCATCAAACGAGGATATCCTCAATATGCTTATCGTCTCTTCTGATCCTCTAATTTCTTCCACAAAACCAAAGTTAGATGCCAACAAGAGGCAGACATACTTTAAGTAAACAGTAGAACTACTGAAACTTCAGGATCAGGAAGTTCCGACAGAGTTCTTAGAAGTTATATCTATTGTAGAGCCTGATTCTGAAGTGGATTCTGATGGTGACGAAGTATAAAATAAGTTAACTTTTATTGTTTATGTTAGGTTAGGTTAAGTTAATATTTTTTTTTAATAATTTTCTTTTATTTTTAATCATACAATAGTTTACCATTTATTGTTATTGACTAATGATCACGTTTATCTAATTACCCTCATTATGGTACGTATCCTTTTAACAGGTATATAGGTATTAAGTTTTATTAATCATTAGCTAATGTGGACTTGAGGCATTAGACAAGATTACATTATTATGTAATTCATAATTACCATGTCATTTCAAATAAGTAGGTAATACGACTTTGTGATTTCTTAGAATGTTTTGGTCTAAGCATAAAAAATATTGTAAGTTACACTTGGTATAGCCATATTTAAGCATTAAAATGTACATATCATAAACATTTTTTATTTTTTTATTTTGATGATTTAAAAAAAAAAACGCAATTGATGCCGCGATATTAAGTATGTCAAAAATTCACAAATAAATAGTACTATAACAGTGTGCAAGGATATAACGGTGAACCTTGCGATTCCAGAGATATCCTCATTTTTCATGTCAGATCCATATATTTTTTTCTTATAAAAATTATAACTCTTCCATTTGTGCACACAATTACTTCATATGACATTTTATAGAACAGTAATGATCGGCAGAAGTCATTTCCAGCAAAAAAAAAACATTTAAGACATCGAGATCCTATGTCTTCTACAGCCGATTTTCGATCCACCGTGGGGCGTCTCAATGCTAAACTTGTATGGGAGAATTTTAAAATTCATGATAGCCATTTTTCAGCTGTAAAACCATCATCTGCCCGTTAATTAAAGATTTTAAACATGAACAAAAAAAAGATTTTTGGTCCAAGGGGTTAAAAAAAATGGGTGGAACTTTCTTCGAAATCTACCTCCTCCTGCGGCTTGCCGAAGGGATTTTTTCAATACATTTAACAAATGTTTACCAACAGCGCTCTTCTGTCAACCTCAATGGAGCGTCAAAAGAATATATAACACTAGGATTGACAACTACGCACAACTACATTGACAACTACGCACAACTACGTTGACTAATTAGTCGTAAGTAATGTCATTCAAAAATATTTTCACTATTATTATTTTAATGTCTTTGATTATTATTATTACAAACTAGCTGACCCGACAGACGTCGTTCTGTCAAAAACTATTGGACTGTGGCAGTCCTGCGAACTTGCTTTTCTAGTCAAGTTCTAGTGATGGTGTTGCTGAGGTCGTGCACAATAGGTCGTGATAACATCTTTAGGCCGAGTTCCCACTATATCGTGACGACAGATAATCGTGTAGTTTTAAGTGTCGTGGCTTGTGTATTTAAATGTAGGTGTTCAATATAGGAAGACGCGATTACTGTCGTCCACGACTTTTGCCAACTAAAAACCAACGATAAATTTAATCGTCACGACATAGTGGGAACGCGGCCTTAGTTTTAAGTTATGGTCACCACAGATATAATAGACCTATATCTATGATGGTCATCATAACAAATGCATTTGTGATACATAGACAGCCACAAATGTATAATTTAAACAAAAAAAATTAGAGTGAGCACTTTATTTATTGACTAACAAATAATTACCGTTTTAGTTCCGTTTTAGTTCTTTTACCTACCAACAATAAATTTGCATAGTGTTAATAATACCTATATTAGTATAATAGTGTTTTGAAAACATAATACAACAAATTTTCCTCGATAAATACATGCGATCATTCTGATTTTTTGGCAAATAATTCTACAAGCAACATATTAGCATGATAGTCTTTTATTTTTTTAGTCCAATCAATACTTTTTTTGTAAATCGCAAAAAACCACTCATTTCGCACTATTCGGCCCGCAGTGACTGACGTTACAACCACTTTGTAGAGCAAGCCGATTAGAACTTCAGTATTTCAAACGAAGTTTGAACCACCACAAATAGAGTTGCTAATTTAGCTCCTGTAGTCGCCTACAAAAGTTTTTTTTTTATTTTATCATCTTTTTATACCATGTTTTTAAGCAAATTAATAAATATTATTCTATTTCTATTTCTACTCGAAATTTTACTTACATTTTAGCTGTATGCGTTAGATATCCAATGGCCTCTTCAGTTCGATTATTTGCTATTAACCATCTTGGTGTTTCAGGCAATGTACACACATAAATGATAAATATAGCACTGGGCACACTTATACCCAACTGATAGTCTCTAAAATCTCTAAAATAATAGGATATGAGTGGCGAAAGCAAGCATCCCATATTAAATGGTATTTGATACAAAGCTGAAACGACCTCTCTGTAACTTGGTCCAATAAATTCCATTATAATAACAAACCCAATAACCATTGTTCCACCAACAGCTACTCCAACTAAGAATCGAAATGCTACAAAAAAATAATAGTTTGATAAAAAAGCACCGCCTACTCCAAATACAAATTTCATTAGGCAAGCCCCAAGAAACGGCAGTCTCCGGCCATACCTGTACAAAATATTAATAAATTGAAATGATTGGATTCAAATACTTAGTTTAAAAAACGGAACTGGTATTCTTTCTTCAAACGATCAGTGAAAGAAAAAATCGTGAGAACATCGTGATTTATAATATCTCCGAAATTGGAAGGTTAAGGCATGGTCTGAAAATGATTGCAAAGACGGGGAAAACAAATGCCTTTCGGCTTCGTTAAGAGTCTTTTTACACCCTATAAGTGCCTTTCCCATCCACTTGAGATCGGATTCCGGTTTAATCAGATGCAGCTGAATACCAGTATTTTTTTTTAACCGACTTCCAAAAAGAGACAACTACAGTGCTTTCTCAAGTTATTATGTATTGTGACTGGGACTGTAGCTTTGGTTTTTTTTTAAATATTTTTGACATTCAAAAGTGCCGTAATGGTCTAATTTAAATAAATGCTTTGAGTTTGAGTTTGAGAAGGTTATGAATTCGTCTGTTTTTTTTTTGTGTGTATGTTACGCTATATCTTCGCCAATTGTGAACCGATTTCGATAATTCTTTTTTTGTTTGGAGGAGTATTATTTCGTGGTTGACCCATTTAAATTTGGTGAAATTCTGTCAAAAAATTCAGACGAATTGATGACCTGGTACTCTCTTAGTTCTCCTAATTTTTTTTGTTCGAATATATATATTTATATCCATAACAGGTTTGCTCTAAACTTCAGCAACCATAATGTTCAAAATCCCGAAATTTTGTTTTACAAAATTATCTTCTTCTTTGCTCCATCCCACATTAAGCGGGGTCGGCTCTCCTAATTTTTCTGCGTCATGACGTTCTGTCTAGGGTTGTCGGGTCGGGTAGTTTTTCTTTATTTATGAGGGTGGTCATACTAGGGTACCATGTGTACGGAGGGCGTCCTCTACCTCTCTTTTTCTGCGGTAGATTTAAGGCTTTTTTTACTATGTAATCCTCGTCTCTTCTCATTACGTGTTTTCATTCATTTCATTTTTTTGTTTTCGGATGGTTAATCATCAAATGACTTCTCCCGCTCTGGGCGGAGCAGGAGGGAGTGTCAGACTTCTACTGACTAAAACCTATCCATGTTCCTTCATCGCCCTTTGTGTTCCGGGGCCACGGTATCTCTTTCGAACAGTCCCGCAACCCCGGGGTCCCGCAACCCCGGGGCCTCCTGACCACCTTAGCATTTTCATTTCAGTCGTGCAAAGCTTTTGGACGTGTGTTACTTTTACAGGCCAGCACTCTGCTCCGTACAAGATAGCTGGTCTCACTGCCATCTTGTAGACCTTCCCTTTTGTACGGATGGGCATGCTTTTATCACACAGCACTCCTGTTAACGAATGTATATATGTGCATCTTACAGGGAAATAAAATCCACATAAATGTTCATAATCAACTATTTTATAATGATTGACGCTTTGATTGATTGATTTTCTGCTTAATAATGACTATCGAAATTAAATGTATGCCAAAAGAAGATTCTTACTGTAAACTTTCAGCGATATGATGGTTCTACTTTTAAATTCTTACAAATTCATTTGAGCAATATTGTATTAAAATGTGTTGTGTTGAGAGAAGTTCATAGCAAAAGCTTAGTTAACTACACTACTTATGTGTTAAATATATTTGTACCCCTTGCAAGGCAACACATAGTGAGACATATTTTTTTTATAACATCATTGTTCCGTGATCTTATTATTAAATATAGCAGGGTTTTTCAGGTAGCTAGTTGAAAGAATCGTACAATAAAACCACACAATTTGCTTTATAAAACAAGGAGTCCATAGACCCTTTTTTTTCTTAATTATTTTTGTCTTTGACATTTAGGTTGCGTTCACAAAAGAAATAATAAAATTGCGTTCACTTGTTAATTTACAACAATCATTTACCTATTTATTTTTACCTATGTGTCACAAATAAACAATTTTGAATTTGAATTAGTAATACAATTTTTTTTTAAATATTATTCGGATCAAAACATTAAATAATTTGAATTGAGGATTTATAACCACTATTGAAAACGGTTTTAAGTCTTTTGTATATTATTGATTGTAATATTTATGACAAATGGGTTTAGGGCATATTGTATTTAGGGATTTCAACTTTATGGCATGTGATATTATGTGATATAAAGTTCGGGTAAGTTATCATTCAGACAAATGATGATTAGGACAAAATAATTATAGCACTTTAGATTATGGATAAAAAAGTTAGGTAACACGATAGAGAACCTGTTGACCTCCTTCATTTGGAAGTCAGTTAAAAATAAAAACTTATATGAATAAAAAAAACCGACTTCAAAAACCAATGCCTATTAGTCGGCAGTGAATGTTTTTTTTTTTTTTAATTTCGACAAAGAGATAAAATATGCGTCTTTATAACGGCGTAAATAGTTTTTGAATATTTATATTGTGTTCATAAATAGAATATCATAGATAAACATGATTATAAACTAATATTTACTTTTATAGACCAATTAACATTATTTCTGTTCTAAATTCAAAAAAATATAAATATTAGGCTGTTTAGCGGCTTCATACCTTTGCTTCTCCTTTAACTTGGCGAAAGCAAGGCCCAAAAAAAAAAAAAAAAAAATCAAGTTTCATAATAATTCATGACAGAAATACTTTTTTCGTTCAATTATTTCATTTCTTCGAAAGTGTCTTGAAAAACGCCGTTTGCAGTAGCGCACCTCTCACACAACCTGAAAAGCCTCATGACATTGTCCGCATTGAAATAATATCTCAAATCAATTACCAGACTGCGCGCGGTTGCGCGTATTCTCAGATTCATTCATTTTAGATATTATTTCAATGAGGACAATGTCGATAATAGTTTGACAGTGAAAACTGCTCCGCGTTGCGCTCCTCCGTATGTGCAAAATCAATTATTAAGGTTGAACTACTTGAAATTTTTTTCATACGAATTTCGGGGAGGTATTAAACCACTGTTTGACACGGTATATCTAAAGTTAAAAATGATTTCGTTTTGTCTCATTATTAATTGTCTGTGTGGAAACAGAATAGTAAAATAAAAAGCCATTCAAAAGTTACGAGCTACCAAAGATTCGTTTTCATTGCCAATTTTAACGCAACTTTGGGCGTAAATTTATAATAAAAGAAGTGTATTTCCATAACAAAGTCCGTACCGACACAGCACAATTATCGAAGATATCAATAAATTTTATTTATAATTGATTTATGCAGTGGTTTTTTCATAAAATTCGATTTCCAAAAAGCCTTTACGTATTATTTTGCGCGCGCTTTTTACTATGAATTTTCGTGCATCTCATTGAATAATGTTTTCCCCTGGTGCGGTGTGGGAGGACGACGCTCACTCACACATATGAACAATTTGTCACATTTAACTTTGTTTGATAGAAGAACAAGAACTATATTTCTGTCCTTTTCATTTCATGCATGACGTCAGTGACGTGTCATTTGTTTTTGCTGAAGTTGAAGGATGCCTGGTACATTTTTATTGCACTCCTATATGGTGTAGCGACCTACTTATTTAGAAACTCTATAAAACCTTCAGGATAATAATATCCTGAAGGTTTTATAGAGTTTCTAAATAAGACAAGTAACAAAAAAAGTAACATATAAATGTTACGTGTTAAGTAAAGAAAAGTAACATATAAATGTTACTTTTCTTTTGGTCTGTCACTTCTCTGTCTTGTGTCAACTAAATTAATATAATTAATGATGAACAATTTTAATTTAATTTTATTAGTGTACAACAACAACTAAATTAGTGACCCCGACGTGATACGCTCTGAAAAGGAAATCCTAAATTTTATCAGGCCAAGGAAATCCACAGTATACCGCGATGACAATATAAAGCAGTCGTCTGCCGAGCAACGTCCAGACTCTGCTAGCTTCACAGCCACTTACTTCTCTAGAGGGATTAGCAGACCTGGCGGACAGGGTCCAGGACATCGTGACCCCAGGCCAACAATAACAATAGTACCTACATTGTAATACAAGGGGATAAAATTATTACATATAGACCCATTATATACGAGGTAGTTATATTACAGAGCTTTAGCGAGGTAGTAAATAAGAACCGAGTTATAATAAGATTTTAGCGCCGTGTGTTACATTGTACTTTTCACTTAGGAGTGCGAGAAAATAGTCAATTTAGTCAGACGGACAGACGGACAGACCGACGGACCGACAGACACATTACGTTAACATTAAATTAATGTTAACATTAAACATTAAATTAATTAAATGGCTGCTTTATCAGAATTATTCAGAATTCTTAAAATAGTCTTATGGTAATGACTATAAATACCATGTTAGGCACCAAATCAAAGACAGTAAAGATTAAAAGGTGCAATTGGGTATAATAGGTACTTGGATCACGTTACTATAATAATATTATTTTAGGAAATTAGAAAATAATGTAAGCCGCCCCGTCGCTAGCCAACCAACCACACAAGCCCCTAGCAACGGGGTTGCCAGGTCTATCGCCAAAAGACCATAAAAGAATTTTAAATTTTTAACGTGGTTCCTATTAAGATTCTGATAAAGCAGTCATTATAGGCCCGCAGATGTTTCTGTTTAACACAATGATATTCTAATAAACAGATATGTTATACACCTACAAAACCACCGAAAAAAGTGTTCCGCGGGGCAGAGCCAGCTCACATAAACGCAGTGACGCAAAATAAAGGCAAAACGAGCCAATTGGCCCGTTTTTTAGTCTTTAGGATTGCGCGCTCACAACATATCTGTTTATTAGAATATAATTGGTTTAACACAAATGAGTCATCGACAAATTATAAAATAACCAATAAAAAACATAAAACAAACAAATACAGTAAACAAACTTTAATATGTAGATCGTTGGAAAACTTTCTTACCGATGCTTGTTATGATTCCATTGTGTTTTCTCTTGGTGTTATCTTCGCAAACCTATGATGTTTGGTGCAGTGATACTGCTGTTCAATTGGTTTGGTAGTGGTTTGTAGTTAAACCCTTGAGTTAAACTCATTTAATTACAATTCACTACCAAACAATTCAATTTGTTTATAAAAGTAAATATATATTGAAATAATCATGATAACTATGATATTCTATCTATTAAATATTCAAAAAATATTGACACATGTTTCTTAGCCGAAATTAAAAAAAACATTCACATCCGTCTATATGCATTGAACCGATTTGATCTTCGTAAGTCTAAGTACAGTTATCTTCGGAAATTTTCCTGGAGTTCACTCAATTCACCTGGGTTAATTCACTTAGGTGCATAAAACTATAGATACTATTCGTAGACTTTAATCACTACTTGTACCTATATTTATAATTAAAAGTTAAATCTATATTTTTTAAGTAAACCTAAATTTACTTAACTCTTTTAGCTAAAGTTAGCTTTTACATAGCAAGTAAGTTCCAAGGGCGTTCATACACCTACAATAGCGCCGCCATTGAAAAAAAAAATTGAATTCATAAAAAATAAATGTTTTTCATCCAAGAACTCGCAGTTAAGTGAATTGTATTATTTTTTAAATTATTAAGAAAAAAGTAGGTAGGTGGTTATTGCAAGAAAGTGTATAATTTAACACGTTTTAACGAACAAAATGACCCGCAGTAACTTGTCCATCCATCAGATTTAGTTGGGCCTCTTAAATATTTTGATCGGTTATACACTGTTTTAAAGAAAATAGTTTCGCAGAATTTTGTTTCACATCAAATTTTTCTCATATTATCGTTTCACAGAATAATCGATACGCAGAATATTTACTTCGAAGAAATTTAAATCATAGATTATTGTTTCAAATAAAATACAATGTTTCAATACTAATACGACACCTATGAATATAATTTAACTTAGAATATTTTATTATTGATGCCCCATGGTTACGAACATATCCATGGTTAAAGTTTTGAGGTTAGAATAGCGATTTAGAAGCTACTACAACTCCATGACGCGTGCTCGCTTCGCGATTGTGGTGATTTCAGACTTATATTAATTATAAGTCCAGGTTTCCTCACGATATTTTCCTTCACCGATAGCTGTGATGTCCAAGATAAACATAGAAAGTACATAATATGAATTGAAAAAAACACATTGGTACTTGCCCGGATTTGAACCCACAACCTCATGCATGAGAGGCGAGGCCTTAATCTCTGCGCCATCACGACAAAAATAAAAAAATGGGATTTTAAAATTCTTTGAATTATGTTTCTGTGAAACATAATTTCATTGAATTAAATAGTCGTTAAAACAATAATATTGGAAATAAAATATAAGGAAGAAACATTATGCGAAACATTTTCTGCGAAACAAAAATCTATGAAATTACTTTCTGCGAAATAGGGTGACACCAATTTGATCATTTGTTACACTATTAGATTTAAGTTGTTTTGGTTTACGTTTCGAGTTGGCATTTTTATTTATTTTTTTAAAGGCCACAATCAGGTCTATCAAGTTGCGGTTACATTTTTTAATATTTTTACTTAACAAAGTATGCCAGCCACCCTTCAACGTAGGTAGATAATTGTTGGTTGGATGGCGCTCTCAAAAAACAGACCGTTGTTTTAGAACGGATTGCTTTATCCAACCCTATATAAAACATTTAAAAATGGTTGCAAATATTCGTAATTGCTGAATATTTGTTATAATATGACACGTATTTCCAGCCTTCATCAATTTTGTCTTTTGGTAACAAGGCCAAACTGCGGCATAAAAATGCACACCGATTGTGCTTTGCACTATAGTACATTTTGATAAAAGTGGAGAAAGTTTGTTATTGCATTCGAGGCGGAATTAACATCCTGGCGAGGGTGTTTTTGAGCCGAGAACTGCAATAACAAATGTCTACGTGTATCAAACGATGTTTTTCACTTTTGAAGAAATACAATGAAATAATTAAAAATATTTTTGTCATGAATTAATAAGAATCTATGATTTTAATTTTCTTTTTGAGCCCTTTGATTTCACCAGGTTGAAGGAGAGCAAAGGTACGAAGCCGTTAAACAGCCTAATATAAAAAATAGTTTTTTTTTTTATATTTTTGAATTCAGAACACAAATAAATATTAATTTGATTAAAAAATATATCGTCGGCTTATTATAAGAACTCAATAACTGCAAAAATCACTAAAGACGTTTTTATCTCTAATGGACTCCCTTTGACACATTCTACAAAATGCAAAACTCACAAATTCTTATCTAGTAAATTTTAGACGTTACGGCCTTTCCATAAAATCCATAACTGCAACTTTGGAAGTCAGGCATTTACAAAGATTCACTAAGCTGCACTAGATATTTTTATTAAATACATAATTATTTAAAAAACAACATACAATACTATACAGAACTCATTTTCACCATATAATTAACTTTATTCAAACAAGTGTAGCTTAAATAGCTCAGAATTAGGTTCGATAAAGTTAATTATTTCCATTTAATTAATTTCTGTTATAAATTATTTATCAGAAATGCACATTAATATCTTAGTGAATTTTATCGAAATTAATTTTATATTATCATAATATTAAGATTTCCATAAAATCATTTATTGTTTTTAGTTACTTTTTATTTTGTTATTTACTACTCGGAAACACTATTTTCGAGCACAAAACTGCATTGAAATCGTATGCAATTTACTGTTTTTCGAGTTTATCAGATATGACATACTGCCAGACAGCCAACTTTCTAGATTTTTTTTGTTATGTATCAAATACGTGACATTTCTTGATTTGTACGGTTACAATTTATTTGTAATTTTAATTATAATAATATTAATATAACTATTTTATTGTATTATTATATTATCTGCTTTATTTATTTCTTTACAAATTTCATACATTTTTAAAAAATCCTTATAAAAAGCAATCACAAACATAATAAAATTGTAGTCCACCTGTATCGGGAACAGGGTCCAAGCTACCGGCGGTCAGGGCTCCACAGAAAGGAACCTAAAGCCCTTGATCCAGCTGCCTAAAAAGAGCCTCCTCAAGTATTCATCGAGGCTCTTGACAATTAAGCCATTGGCCGATACGACTATCGGCACAATGATCGCCGAGTCCACATCCCACATGGCAGACAACCTCGCAAGCCAAGACACTTGATTGGTTTATATTTGTTGGCTTTTACGACACGCGGGACCGTTTTCTCATCAATCATTGCGCGCCGCTCTGATCGATCCACCAACACTATAACAGGCTTATTGGCTACAATAGTCCTGTCAGTGATGATGGATTGATCGGTTGATCCCAGTTCATTGTGATATTGCCATTTTCGAGAACTAGAGGTCAACCTCTAGTTACGTGTAGTGCTCAAGCACATACCTGTAGTACGGCACTTCCAATTCCACAAGGCTATGCACATAGGGCCCGTGCAGGGCCCGGAAAAACGTCCGTGAAGCTCTTTACTCTGCCATACTTCCCTGCGGTCGTTAGTGTCAAGCTCTCAAGTTTGCGCCAGTTCTCTTTGGCCAAGGAGAGACGGGTGAGGTCCTTGTCCACCGCAACAGAATCTCGATGCGTCCCTGAAACTGCATATTTCACGATTGTGGAGAGTCTTATTCAAAAAGGCTCGACCCCCACACCTCCGTGGGATATACAGTCACATAACAGTCGAACGTTGATGATGTCGTCAACAATGTACGGACCCTTCTCTACAAGGCGTCTAGTTCTGTTTGAGTCCATTTGAGTATGCCGAGTCATCAAAACCGGCATTATCCAACCTTTGAAAGCGCGCACCTTATTTGCTCCTGATAAAAACGTCAAATCGTTGGGAACAAAGAGTTTCAGGTCATCCGTGTAAAGAAAGTGAGATATAACTTAACCACCTTTTCTCAACCGATAGCCCAGACCAGAATCCTTCAGAAGCGTGCTTATAGGGTTCGAAGCTAAACAGAACCAAAGTGGACTCAAACTATCGCCCTGAAAGATACCACGCTCTATCCGTATCTGTTCGCTATTTTTTTGGATACGCCGGATACATCCTGGAGAGCGAAGGACTGTCCTCCATTACAAAAAAAAAACAAAATTTCATGTGTTTTCCACTTTAGAGTGTAATATTTTTTGTTAAAATAAGATTTATAATTCGTTGAAAAAATGGCAGTGCGGCAAATATTAAACTGGTTATCCCTTTAAAAAAAAAATACATAACTATATAGGACTAGCAACTCTTACTTGTCTTTATTAGATATGCATAATAAGCTAATCGAATTTTTTAAATTATTATATTTAGGATACTAAGGGCAAATCAACATAACCACTAACCATCATCAGCTGCCTAGCCTTTTCCCAACTATGTTGGGGTCGGCTTCCAGTTTTACCGGATGCAGCTGAATACTAGTATTTTACATGGAGCGACTGCCTATCTGACCTCCACAACCCAGTTAGTACCGGGTAATACGATACCCCTTGGTAAAACTGGTTGTCAGACTTTTTGGGCCTCTGACTACCTAAGACTGTCAATGATCTATAAATGACAGCCGGGACCGCCGGGGCGCCGAGCCGGGGCTTAACGTGCTTTCTGAGGCACAGAGGAAACTCGGTATGTAATGAGTGGTCACCCAACCATAGACCAACCTAGGCAAGCACGGCTTAACCTAACGATCGGCCCGAGCGGTTGTTATTATTAAGCCACGAGCTCCTCACATAACCACTAACCAATTCGAATGTCAGTTAATGACTTCCTGCAATAAGCCGAAGAAATATTAGTTTTAAATAAGCATGTTTATCTATGATATTTTATTTATAAACACAATTTGAATAATCAAAAAATATTTACGCCGTAAAGACGAATACCTATTGCTTTGCCGAAATTAAAAAAAAAACATTCAACTCCGACTAAAGGCATTGAACCGATTTGAACTTCGTAGTATAGTTATCTGTGCATTTTTCTTTCCCGCACGTGTGCGGGAAAATGAAAAAAGGACGCATACGTGTGAAATACATTGCATGTTGAACCTAGTAGTGCGTTAAGAACCCGTTTTCAACGAAGTGTATTGAAAAATATATTCATTGGTTTGGCTTTTCTTTTCAAGCATTTTTGGAAATGGTAGTAACAATCTTTAATAACAATATTGTTATTGTTTGTTTGTTATTTTAGGAAAAACTGTGGAAATTGCTTTAATAGCGCTTTGTTAAAAATCACAGGTAGATATATTTCTATGGCCTCGGGTCAGTTATTCTTGACTTCAGCATTTCAAATAAAATCAAGTATGCCTTATTTATAACTTTTATGGGACATTAAGGCATTATATACAAGAGGTCTTATATAGGTTGTCTTCGAGCAACTGCCACAATCTCCAAGTATTGTATAAATTTGACAAAAGAGAGAAACACATTTGAATGTTCATCTCCAAAAAAATGACGCCTTTTCTTAATCGATTCAATACCCAATTTTAATAATGTCAATAATCATGAACAATTTTCTTATTAAAGTGGCCAGTATCCCTTTGTTTAAAAAAAGTTTCTACCACATTAATTAAGTAAATAAAGTTTACTTTCAGTATAATACCTAATGCAACCAGGTGAATAGGCGAGACGACAAAAAAAAACTAATTAGTCCGTCAGTTAGATTATCAGAAAATATTTGACCCGTGTTTTTTCTTTTGTTACTTAAATCAAAATTGACTAAGATATGACGCTTTTAAAATTCTCAATACGTCACGCCTAGGTATAATTTTTAGCTAGTTCTGACGTCACGAGCTCCCACTCACGAGTTTTGATGCGTTTCATCTTTGTCAATATTCATTCATTTACAAAAACAAAAAATACATGTCCATTAATTTCCAATACTCTAACTGACGGACTAAATAGATTTGCAATTTTTTGATACTGTCGTCATGCCTATTAAGCGAAAAAAGTTTACTTTTAATACGTATTATACTGAATATGCACCTGGGTGAAGAAAATTTACAAAAAGTACGGTTAATGCACCTAGGTGAATTAAGTAAATTCCAGAGAAATTTTGATTTTCGCACACGTGCGGATTAATAAAAAAAAATCGCACGCGTGTGAAATACATTGCATGTTGAACCTAATCGTAGTGATAAGAACCCGTTATCGAGGAAGAGTATTGAAAAGAAAACTTACTTGTCAGAAGCCATTCCAAAACCCAGGCTACCACAAAGTGCGCCTGCTTGAAATACCGTCTGTGTTATTGTATTAGCCATCATTTTTCTTCCACAAATTAAATTCCATTCCATGATTATTGTATTGGTGAATATTGATGTATCATATTTTGGATTGTCGCATGGGCAGGGATTTTTTTCGCTGGTACCGCACGTATACTTTACTGGAGGCGTGTAGAAAATAATGGCCATTTGTTGCAATGCAATGAAGATCTTTGAGATAAATACTATAAAGCAAAGCCATAATTGATATTTGCCGAACTCTCCAGTGATGTCAGTGATCAAGTCTCTGTTTGATTTGCCACTAAAATATTAAAATTGTATTAGGTATTTCAAACAAGTCTTTAATTTAAATATCTAAAATATCTCAGTACTGGCAGCACGGAGACCGGACTTAAGCCCGAGCGATGCCAATAAGCTACTACTTAAAGATAACTGGCAAAGTGAGGGTGTGCTTTAAGGAAAACTTCTGCCTAACCTTCGTGGGGTTACAGGCATGTTGTTATTATAAAAAATTGTATCCAATGCCACTTGGGAATATAACTGTAGCTTCAGTCAGTAATCGATTTTTTGTAATCGGATCCTGTCCTCCGTAAAAAATAAAATACCTTTAATATTTTTTTTTTAACCTAAAATTAGGGTGTTAGTGTGAACACCGTTATCCTTGAAACCAGTGGTTTGTTTTCATTAGTAGAACCTAAAACCATTGAAAAAAGCAACCTTTTTTTTTAAATGAAAATCCACTATTTTCCTCAAGATCATTTCACCCTAATGCGCTCGGAAACAGCCGCCGCCGAACGGGCGGGCACTCGGAGTCACCGACCGCGCCGCAGTCAGCTGTCGCTAGAGCGTGCCGTGCGCCGAGCCGTTTGTTTCTCGCGCGTAAATTAGTGTACTCAGACAAATGAACGTGGACCGAAATGGTAATGGTAATGGCTTTACGCCATCGCGAGTGATAACCTACAACACGTTCGATAGTAGGTAAGTAATTAAATCATTTAAACAAATAAAATAATTTTAATTCTAAACGATTGCTATTTTAAGTTAGTAGACTTTATTTTATTTTATTTTAAATTAGGTTGATCTTGCAATTTTTTTTTTGTTTTTTTTTTTTTTTTTTATTTGGGTTCCTTTAACTATACTGAATCTACCCCTAAGCTATGGCACGCGACTACTTTAACACCCTGTATATATAAACCTGTCGGTGTCCTAGGACCTTAGGGGCCGCCTCCACGAGCGAGAGAATCGCGGCGATATTAACGTCCTTGCCACGTTTGTCTATACACTCTCTTTTGGGCCGTCTCCACGAGCGAGAAAATCGCGGCGATATTTTCGTATAGAAATACGTTTAATCGCCGCGATTCTCTCGCTCGTGGAGGCGGCCCCTTAGGGCCCCTGCTAACAATAAAGGGAAGGACACTTAAATCGGTACTTTTATGTAGGAGGTTGGGGGCTGGGGGGAGGGAGGGGGTGGGTCATAGGACCCCCGAGGGGGCAGAAAATCGTCGGAGATGCATAGTTATTTTTTTATAAATTTTTTAAAGGTGCAATTTTTATTGAAAATTTCGGTCAGTGGATACAAAATGAAATTGGGCACAAATTTTTTACTGCGACCAATTTCGAGGTAGCGCTCGCCGGCCGCTGCCGCGGCACCGCTCGCTCGGCTCGCACGTAGTTGGTCACAGTTCTAACCTAACCTATATGGTCGGAGTGAACGGAATCCCATCGACATCGTTTTTACGACAATCGGTTCATCATTCATCATTTCAGCCGCAAGACGTCCACTGCTGGACATAGGCGTCCCCCAAGTGTCGCCACATTGACCGGTCCCATGCGACTCGCATCCAACGGATTCCCGCAACCTTCACCAGGTCATCGGTCCACCTAGTGGGAGGTCTTCCAACGCAACGTCTTCCGGTTCGCTGTCGCCACTCCAGAACTTTTCGGCCCCATCGGCCATCCGTTCTGCGAGCAATGTGCCCACTGCCACTTAAGTTTGGCAATTCTTCGGGCTACGTCGGTGACCCTGGTTATCTTGCGGATGTCTTCATTTCTGATTCGATCACGCAAAGAAACTCCGAGCATAGCCCTCTCCATTGCCCTTTGGGTGACTTTAAGCCTTCTGATAAGGCCCATTGTGAGCGACCACGTTTTGGTCCCGTATGTAATCACTGGCAACACACCCTGGTCATAGACTTTCGTCTTGAGACACTGCGGTAGGTTGGACGAAAAAATAACACTTTTATGGCAATTTTTTTTTACTTTGCGACCTACGTTCCATAAGCCAGCTAGCAAGACTTGTAAGACAATTTTAGTAGGTTAATTGATATATCGGAATATCAAAATTCGGAATATAGTTTTTCGGAATTCCACACGTAGGTACGTTATACTCTATGCCAAAATATTCTGTGGTCTGGACCAAAATAATATATGGTATGAAATGTCATCTTTTTCAATACAATACTATCAATAATTCTGCAATTAATATCTCCGAAACTATTCATCTCCGAAAGTTGAAACTTCACAAATCGTTTTCTTATATTATTAGGAATCCTACAATAAAAATTACAACATCCTAGGTTAAAGTACCGATCTAAGTGTCTAGCCCAATAAACACACCAAAGTGGTCCCTGGTCCAAGAAAGGTTGGCAACCAAAAAAAAATTTAAAGAATTAGGTATAGAGAGCGGACATTGAGAATAATGACATACAAAAATTTAGATCGCGAACATTTTCGATTTTGACACACGAATGTGACCAGGGCAGTCTCGACAGAGATAACGACAAAATCGCTAACTTTTGATTGCTAATTACTAATGAATTAATTGGGTTGCAATAACGATGCTTGCGGGAAATCCAAGTCTCTACATCCAAGATGCGATTCTCGCAAGCATCGTTATTGCAACCCAATTTAGTCGTTAGTAATCAGCGATCGAAAGTTAGCGAATTTGTCGCTATCTATGTCGAGACTGCCTGCCCAGCAGTATTGCAACCGAATTTATTCGTTAGTAATTGGCAATAGAAAGTTAGCGAATTTGTCGTTATCTCTGTCGAGACTGCGGCCCGGGCGTATGACACTAGTGACACTACACAGAACGATTAGTTTTTGGATTACGATTTTCTTCGACTTGTCCCGCCTATCGCTCGTAAATATTTGAATGTCATTGTTTGAATGTATTTAATCTAGACATACAGGTAAATAAAATTCATGTGTCTGTTTGTTATTTAAAAATAACAGCTTATTACTGATGCATATGAAAGTAAGTATATCACGTAAAGGGCCTTGTCACTTACGATGAAGTTGGTTCACTTTGTTTAAACATTTTGATTTTGAACCGTGACTAATCGTTTTTCACTTAGAATGTTCTTTAGCACGTTGAGACCATCAGTTTACCAATTTGTGACAAAGCGTATTGTTTTCAAAATCTGCGTCAATCGAAGTGTCATCAACATTAAAAGTAAAAAGAAACATATTAATCAAAAAGGTTTTAACGAGAAATTATTTTTTTTAAGTTTTAGTACATTATGATTCCACCAGATTATGAATAAGAATAAGAATAAGAAATCTTATTAGCTCAAACATGTGTTCACATACAGAATTAAAATAATACATGCATGCAAGATCTTATATAAGAGTGGCTCACGACATGTCTGCCATTTCTCATGGCGTGCAAATATTTTCAGGTACAATTATTATTATTTAATTAATGATTTTGAAATTTTAAACGTTAAACATTATATAAGTACCAATTTATTAAACACAATTATAATTACAGAATCAATGATTTTTAATTTTTACACTTATTCATTAAATATTATTTTATAGTCACAGTTAAACAAAAATTTAATTAAGATATTTGTAATTTATTATTTATTTACCTTGTCCAATATTACAATGTATGTTCTTAATGAAGATTTACATCACTCTAATAAGCATTTAGTTTTAAAAACATTTATTATATATTTAAGTTTTCCACTACTACTTTACCTTACTACACTCTGAGTTATATTTATTTATATAAAATAATCACCATGAGTCGTTTAAAAATTCTATAATACTATAATTATGTTTTATGTGCCAAAAACAATTTCATTGTTTGTTTAAGTTTCGGTATAGTTTACTCTTTCCAACTTTAATTGCCCAATCGGGCAATTTGTTGTAGATAATTGGTGCCATGCAAAAAACACTCTTGCGCATAAGTGCAGTTTTTGATGTGTGTACACATAGTTTGCTATCATCACGTCTATTTCTTGGAAACTTGTCTGCCATACGAGGAAACAAATGTGGATTTTTTTTTACGAACATTACTACTTCTAATATATAAATTGAAGATAATGTTAAGATATTTTGTGAAATATTTTTTACAGCTATCGGTAATTTTGAGATTAAACATAGATCTCAAGCAGCACTTTTGTCTTTTAAAGATGATATCCCTATCGGTTGAGTTACCCCAGAAGATAACACCATATCTAATGACCGATTCAACTAAACCATAGTAAGCCGTTAATAGCGCTTCTTTATTTAAAGTACGTGATAATTTATATAACGCATATGCACCACTGCTGATTCTTTTGGCTAAGGCCTCAATATGCATTTCCAATTTAAGTGTCTGTCGATTGTTAGGCCTAAAAATTTTGTAGAATTAGCTGTCTGTATTTTATAATTATTATATTCGATGTCAAGACTAGAGCACTCGTATAATGATGATCGTTGGCTAAAGTGCCTATTCAAAGTTTTATTTATATTAATTTTTAAATTATTATTATTCAGCCACGTTACCGCTTCAATTAATGTATTTTTTATGTCCGTTTCATATGTATTTTTTATTATGGCATGGTATTGTTATAGTACTGTCATCCGCAAACAGTGTCATGGGATATTTAATGGATTTAGGAAAGTCATTAATATAGAGAGTAAAAAGGGGTGGTCCGAGTACACTGCCTTGCGGAACTCCATGAGGGACGGTACGCTTGCATGTTGTGAAAAACTCTTCACGTCTGGAGCTCATATTTATTCTACTAATTTGCGTTACTTGTTTCCTGTCATGTAGGTATGATTGTATTAAATTAAATATGTTTCCTCTTATACCATACGCATCAAGTTTATTTAGTAGTATATTATGTTGGACATAATCAAATGCCTGTGTCATGTCGCAGAAAATGGCACAGACTGGTGTATTTTATCCATGTTTGTCATAACAATATGCAAGTATGCAAGAAGTCGTATATGGCCAAGTTAATTGTTTTTTTCTCCCTAAATCCTTTCTGTTCGTCACAGAGTATATGTTTTTTCTCAAAATAGGTATTAAGTTCCCTGTAAATATACTTTTCGATAATTTTTGAAAATATTGATATTAATGAAACTGGCCTGTAAAATTCCATTAACCCTATCCTGTTTCTTAAATAGTGGTTTTACAATAGATTTTTTTAGCGCATTCGGAAATATACCTTCACTGATGCTTATATTAATAATGTAGCTTAGGGGGCCACAGATTTAATATGCTACAGTCTTAACAATTTTTGTACATATGCCATCGTATCTATGGGCGCAAAACCGTTATTTGAAATTTGAGGGTATTTCCGTTTTTATTTTGACTTATGCAGGTTTATTGAATTAATAGTTGTAATGTAAGGTAGTGAGATTTCTATTTGACATGTGTTGAATTAGTGAACTAATATTTGTATTTCCGTCTATTTAATTTTAAAAGTAATCGTAATTTCCGTTTGCTCAAATAATAAGAATTATGTTTGATTTATGTAAAATGTTGTGAATGTAATGTTTCTTCTGTTTATTTTAATAGGAGTTTATTTTGATATGTTCGCTAGAATAATTTAGGAGTCTAGTTTAGAGCAAACATATTAAGTAGTTAATTTGATCTCTCCCGCCTTGCAAAATTAAATATTGTTATTTTTATTCTACCTATCACTACCAACCTCAGTTTGAATTTCTGTCTATAAAAGCCGTTGTAATGTGAAAGAAAGGTCATTCTTGGTTTGCCTCTTGGAATAAACACTCTGAACTGGAGTAAGGTATTTTCTTTAAACTGGTGCTTATATTTTCTACTGTTTATTATTTGCTGAGTAATAATTGTGTAACTGTGTGTATATTTTGGTGCAAACCAATATGTTGTGTGACTCTCAACGACGACGGCCATTATGCCGCCGACATATCCTACACTGTTTGTATTTTTTAAGGCTGCGATAATTTTTAATATATCAAGTGATAGACTTGGGGCCATGAACATTGAGTCTTTTCTGGCTAACATATATTATGTTTAGTGACGGTGGTTCCCGAAGTAGTCATAGGTTTAATTTTTTCTATAAAGTAATTGTTAAATATATTTGCAATAATTTTAGGGTCAGTTACAGTTTCATTATTATTTCGAATTTTGTCTATAGTATTTTTTGGTAAGTTTAGTTTTGTTTGGTTTATTAATTTCCGAGTAGTCTTAGATCTATTATTTGATGTTTTAATTTTATGTATGTTTTGTGCGCGTTGAGTTAAATAAATTCTTTTTTAAGCAATTTTGAATAACTCTTAAATTTATTTTTATTCATTTCGGTAGGTTTTTGTCTATATTACCATAATAAATGACGTTTCTTTTTGCTACATATTTTAATACCATGAGAGACCCAACTAGGCCTTCTTTTCACTTTTACAGAGATAAGAGTTACAGGGAAGCACTGTGTATATAGGAAAGAAAACATTTCTGTGAAGGCATTATAAGCAATGTTTGGGTCCTTAGCTTCGTATACTTCAGCAAACGATAGGCTATTGATGTAGGATTTGAATTTGTCTATGTTCTCTTTGCTATAGTCCCGTCTAGTGGTCCGCCAATGATTCCTAGTGCTTGAGGTACCAATCGGGCAAATGAGTAGTTGTGCCGTATGGTCAGACAAAGCTAGTTCCAAGACTATAGCTTTACGACACTTATTAAAATTATGCGCAAAATTATCGATGCATGTATTGCTCTTTAAACGAGTAGGTTGACGTACCTATAGATAATTTTAGATTAAAATTTAATAACACATTTTCAAATTCTAGAGTCTGTTTGTTTTTCTTCAATATATCTATATAAAATCACCCGCCAGTACAACATTTTTAAATGGTTTTTTTATCAGAACACGTAATAATATCTCTAATCTATTCATAAATTCATCAAATTTTCTTGGATTTGGTACTCAATACATACAATTGCAACTCTGTTCAAGACCAATGGTCCAAAACATAAAATAGTTTTAAAAAGTAAAAATTTGGAGTCTATGGAAAGGAGAGTCTCGAATAAGATGGCTCCGTGTGCATTTTGCTTCTTTTGTTAAAATGTAATAAAAACGTTTGTTAGTACAAAACAGCGATTTTTTCTATGTTTTCTACACCTCACCAGCGCATCTCCATAACGGTGTGAAACATAGAATTGGTCCTTCGAGAAACCGTCTTCGTTTTCAAAAATATACACGTGTCGAGTTTGGAGTTGAACTCTCGTGGCGGGAACGAAAACCCTGCTGCAGAAGAGCCTCCGGGCCCCGCGTATGCCTGTGGAACTGTGTGCCTCAATATTTTGGTGGTAACATACGAGATTTCCTGCACCTGAAGAAATATTACGGCGTAGCGTCCAAGTGCGTGGCGTGGTACTTCAGGAAAAATTGTGGGCATTCTCAACCTTTGCCAGGCTACAATTACGAAGATTGCCGAAAATTCTAAGAAAAAACTGCGAGGGAAAAAATTCATCGTAGTACGAGCTTCTCATAAAAGTGTGTATGGAAGTGAATGACGTCATCAAATCGAAAAAATTGCAGTCAGCCATTTTGCAAGCTACAATTTCAAAAAATCCGTGACAGCCGTGGCTGCATGTCGTGTACGAGCGTCCAACGCATAGTCTATAGAGTTACGTGCTGCCAACCTCACAACAGCGTGAATCGACCAATGAGGAAGCGATTTCGTCCCGAAGCCTTACGAAGATTTCCGAGGTTGTACCGACCGAGCGCCGAGCGTTCTTCGACCATCGACGACGCCGATCACGTAACACGTTTCGCCATTTTGTTTGCTCACTTTACCTTTGTTTAATTTGTAAGGTTTGAGATTTTTGTACAAGCTTCAGAGTACAGAGTAATAATCATAATAATTACTAATAATTACTACAATACAAAGTTTAAGGGTATTAAGTTACTAGTGATAGTTTAGATTAAAGTCAAGCACATAAGGCGTTACCACGTTACCAACCCATTGAGTGTTTTGTTCCATTGCACCAGAAATCAGGATGTCTCAATCCCAAGGCGATGATTTGGCGCAACTTAAGCTCCGTAGGGGCTATGTCAAAGGTGCCATCAGTAGGGTGGAAGTATATTGTAATAGCGCCGATATTTTAAGTGCATCTATTGAACTTCTAAACGAACGTCGAAGCCGGTTAGCGGAGAATTTTAAAGCTTACGAGGAGTTAAACAAACATATATTATACGCAAATAGCAAAGACGAGGAGGACCCTGGAATTTATGAGAGTAAGTATTATAATTGCATTGCTATAATTGACAGGGAAATCCATGGTCGACGATCCACTCTGCCTGTGGCGGAGACGCCTAAGGCAAACACTAATTTTAAAAAGTTACCACAAATTAATATCAAAGAGTTTGATGGTAAAAATGTGATAGAATACATTCCCTTCATCAACATGTTTAAAGCTATAATTGATGCTGATGACAATTTGGGTTTGTGTCAAAAATTATATTATCTACGTTCGTTTTTAGCAGGGGAAGCGTTAAATTTAATTCAAAACTTGCCATTAACTGAACAAAATTATATTGCAGCATTAAAATTGCTTGACAATAGATATAACAATGAGCCAATGATCATAAATCATCACATTAATGCATTGCTTGATTTGCCTTCCTTCACAAAATGCACAGCTTCAAATCTCAGGTCACTCGTTTCAAGTGTCAACTTGCACATAACTGCTTTAAAGGGTTTACAAGTGTCTGTGGAAACATGGGATCCAATAGTGGTTAATGTTTTACTTAGAAAGATTGATGCCTATACTAATAGGGGTTTTCACTTAGAGAGAAATGAAAAAGTTGTGCCTAAGTTGAATGAGTTCCTCGACTTTCTAGAGAAACGAGCCCTGGCCAGCGAAAATTCTGTTATTGAAACAGCACCTTCGAACAACTCTAAGAGTGTGAAGTCAAGCAAGCCTACCTGTAATGTAGCAGCTCCGGCATCATGTAAGTATTGTAATACTAACCATAAATTATACGAGTGTGCAAAATTCAAGCTTGCTACTGACAATGATAAAGGTCTGTTTGTTAAAAAGCATAAGCTGTGCATAATCTGTTTGAATGCGCACAGTGGTAAATGTAAGCTGCGTTTAAAATGCTCTACCTGTCAGCAACGGCACAATACGCTTCTGCATGGTGTGGAAATGACTAAAAAGGAAGTAAGCAATGCGGCTGCTGTTAGCCCTACTACTCCAGAGCTTACTGCTGGTGCTGGCAAGCCTGACAGTGTGGTGGTTATGTCGAGTACCTCACCTGTTAAAGATGTGTTGCTTCCTACAGCTGTGGTGCGTATTATCGCTAAAAATGGTACATTTATTTGTGCACGAGCTTTGCTAGACACAGGCAGCCAAGTGTCTTTTATTTCTGAGAAACTGGCTAGTCAAATTGACTGCAAAATAACACAGGCCAATCAACTTATTACAGGTATCATGCAGGGCACTAGCAACGTGCATCTTAGGGCAGATTTTGATATTTATGCATCAAATACCAATTTTAAATTATGCTTAACTTGCTATGTAGCAAAAAACATAACCTGTGAGCTGCCACAACAAAGTTTTTATAATGTTGGGTTCAATATACCATCTCATGTCAAATTAGCAGATGAACATTTTAATAAATCTGGTGAAATATTGTTACTATTAGGGTGTGACGTATTTTTCCAGGTACTCCAGAGGGAGTCGCTGCCTTTAACGCCGAATGGGCCCTACCTGGTTAACACCAGCTTGGGATATATTGTGGCAGGCAGTCTACCAGTCTCTGCTGGCAAAGTATGTTCATCAAATTTGTGTGTGACAGTTCAAGGTACCCCTTTTAATAATTCTTATAAAGAGCAGTTAGATAGTATTGGTGACACCATTTCAAATTTTTGGAAATGTGAAAAAGTACCTGAAATTTATAAAGAAGGTACTACTGAACACCAACTAGCTGAGGAATGTTTCCAAAATTCTGTGAAACTTGTTGATAAAAAGTTTTTTGTAGACTTGCCCTTAAAACTTAATTTAAATGACATTCAGTTGGGTGACTCATTCAATCAGGCACTTCATAGGTTTTATAATTTAGAAAAACGTTTTGCTAAAGATAGGGTGTTGCATCAGCAATACAAAAACTTCATTCAGGTTTATCTTGAACAGGGCCATGCCATATACTTGGATATCTCTAATTATGATCCCAAGGCAGGTAATGTGTATTATTTACCTCATCACCCTGTCTTTAATTTGAATAGTAAAACTACTCCGGTTCGAGCTGTCTTTGACGCGAGCATGAAAACTAATAAAGGCATTTGTTTAAATGATGTTATGCTTAACGGGCCAGTTGTGCAAAATGATTTATTTGACATTTTGACACTATTTAGGACTTATAAATTTATTTTACTTTGTGATATTAAGGCCATGTATAGAGGTATATTTGTAAACAATTACCATTGCTGCCTACAAAATATTTTTTGGCGAGATTCACCTGATCAAAGTGTACAATGTCTCCAGTTGCAAACGGTAACCTATGGCTTGAAAAGTTCTGCATTTTTGGCAACAAGGTGTTTGATTGAGCTTGCTGAAAGGTACAAAGAGCAATATCCATTGGCATGTTTTGTGTTGAGATATTCAAATTATGTTGACGATGTATTATGTGGTTCTAATGACATTTCAGAACTTGTTCAAATAAAAAGACAACTTATTGAGCTTTTAAACTTAGCTAGCTTTTCATTACATAAATGGTGCTCTAATCATAGCGAAATATTAAATGATATTCCTATTGAAACTCATCAATTAAATAAAGAGGATTTTGACAAAGCAAGTACTTATGTCAAAACGTTAGGTTTGTCCTATGATGTAAGTTCTGATACCTTGAATATGAAATGTCCAGTCACTGAAACGCAGCAAACATATACTAAGAGACAAATGTTAAGTTTTATCAGTAAATTTTTTGACCCTCTGGGTTTGGTAGGTCCTATTCTGGTGCAAGCAAAATATTTAATGCAACAGGTCTGGTTTGAAAAGTTAAAGTGGGATGATGTATTACCAGATTGCTTAAATAAGAGATTTCTTGAATTTACTGAAAGTTTGATGCATATGTCCTGTATCTCTGTTCCCAGAAATATCAATGTACACCCACATCAAAAATTAGAGTTAGTCGGTTATGCTGATGCCTCGAATATTGCGCACGGTTGTTGCCTCTATTTGAGAGTAGTTGGCAAGGACAACACAGTGAATGTCAATCTTTTATGTTCAAAATCTCGTGTAAATCCTAGACATAAAACCTTAACTATACCTAGACTTGAGCTTAATAGTGCTTTATTATTAGCTATAGTATCAAACAAAGTACATGACACTTTAGCATTAAAGTATAATAATATCCATACCTATTTATATTTAGATTCAAATATTGTTTTATCATGGCTAAAAATTGAACCTGTAAAACTTACGGTTTATGTTGCTAATAGAGTAGAAAAAATCAGACAGTTGTCAAAAGATGTACACTGGGACTATGTGAACACCAATGAGAATCCTGCAGATTGCTTGTCTCGTGGTCTTAAACCAGAACAATTGAAAGAACACTCATTGTGGTTTCATGGTCCTCAGTATTTACAAAACCATGATTATGTTCATTGTAATTCACAGCTGAATATGAATGTATCTGATATTCCTGAAATTAAAGTGCCTCCAGCTACATGTAATACTTGTAATAAAGAAAATATTTATTTTCATAGTTTCATAGAAAAATATTCAAATTTGGATAAAATGACTAGAATAATGGCTTATATCAATCGTTTCATATTTAATTGTAAACAACAAAATATTAACAAAAGGCAAGGACATTTAGTTTCTTCGGAGATGGCTCTTGCGTTGCATGAATTAATAAAAATTGCTCAAAGTAAACACTTTGAAAATGAGTTGAAATTGTTAAAGTCAAAAGCTAACTTAAATTCTTATTTGAGTAGTTTAAATCCTTTTATTGATGGTCAAGGTCTGTTAAGAGTGGGTGGTCGTTTGCAAAATGCAAATCTTACATTTCAGCAAAGGCACCCCATTATCCTACCGAAAAGGTCGACTTTGACTAAACTGATCATTTATAATGAACACATAAGACTTAAGCATGCAGGGCAGAAGCTAACTCTTAGTAGTTTAAACGAGCGGTATTGGCTGATCAATGCTAACAGAGAGGTTAAAGCTGTGTTGCACAAATGTGTACTATGTTTCAGATTTAAGGCTAAAGCTTCCAGTCAACTTATGGGATCTCTGCCACTTGATCGTGTCAATATTACTCGTCCTTTTCAAATTGTAGGAACTGATTATGCCGGTCCTTTTAATGTTAAACAAACCAGGATAAGAAATCCTGTTATTACAAAGGCATATGTTGTAATTTTTATATGTTTTATTACTAAAGCAGTTCACATAGAATTAGCATCAGATATGACTACTAATACTTTCTTAGCATGTTTAAAAAGATTTATAAGTCGTAGAAATAAGCCTACAAAAATTTATTGTGACAATGCTAGTTACTATAGAGGTGCTGATAATGCACTCAAGGAATTGTATGATTTACTGAATTCCACAGATCATAAAAGCAAGGTTTTTGATTATGGTAGTTCAGAAAGGATTCAGTTTAAATTTATTCCTTCATACTCTCCTGTATTTGGTGGTCTGTGGGAAGCAGGAGTAAAAAGTATTAAATATCATATGAAACGCATAATTGTCCATAGTGTGCTTACCTATGAAGAACTGTACACAGTTCTAGTGCAAATTGAAAGCATTTTAAACTCTAGGCCGTTGACACCTATGTCAAGGGACTGTGATGACATGTCTTACCTGACACCTGCACATTTCCTCACTGGTTCTCCATTAACCTCTTATCCAGAGTTAAATTTAGTTGATGTAAATGTAGGAAGACTTAGTTTCTGGAAGCAATGTATTCAAATGCAACAGCATTTTTGGCAACAATGGCATAAGCAATACTTAGTTATGCTGCAAAATCGTCCTAAATGGAAAACCCAACAGCCTAACTTAGAAAAGGGTACTTTGGTATTGCTTAGGTCTGACAATGTATCCCCATTGAACTGGCCTGTAGGTAGAATTGTAGAGGTCATTCCAGGAAAAGATAATTTAGTTCGTGCAGTTGATGTAAAAACTGTTAAGGGTTCAATTATTAGAACAAGTGTAATGAAAGTTTGTCCGCTACCTATAGATTATGATTAGTGTTTGTTGTCTATTTTTAAGTTAGTAAGGATAAGATATCTACTAAGGTTTTTTAAGAAATAAGTTAATTAGCCTTAAGTTAATTAAAATCTTTTAGTTACTTGCAAAGTTTGCTAGTTTAATTTCTAATTTTGTGTTAATTGTATCACATAGTTTTTGTTTTTATTAATTCTCTAAAATTAGCTTTTGGCTGAGGCCCCAGCATGTTCAAGACCAATGGTCCAAAACATAAAATAGTTTTAAAAAGTAAAAATTTGGAGTCTATGGAAAGGAGAGTCTCGAATAAGATGGCTCCGTGTGCATTTTGCTTCTTTTGTTAAAATGTAATAAAAACGTTTGTTAGTACAAAACAGCGATTTTTTCTATGTTTTCTACACCTCACCAGCGCATCTCCATAACGGTGTGAAACAACTCTATACTAACTTATAGATTTATAAGTTCTATGGCGCAACATTCAAAAATACCCGTTATTGATAATTTAGCGATTTTCGGTAATTCTCTCCATTGATGACCATTTTTTATGAGTATACAGGCACCACCTCTTTTATTTTCCTTACGACTAAAGCAAGCAGCTAAACAGTAGTTAGATATATTGAGATGAACTTCAGAGCCTTCCATCATGAAATGCTCCGTAATACATAATAGGTCCACTTGTATATTTTTTTCTAATAACTCATATAGACACACTGTGAGCATGTCAGATTTTGCTAGGAGCCCTGCAATATTTTGGTGCATAATGTTTACATTTTTATTCACGAAAAAAAGTATTCGTAGGTGTTTCTATTTCCGCTGTTTGATTCTTATCGTTTACTTTATTAACTGGTAAATTTTTGTCAGTCTAAGTTAACCTGAACATATTTGTTTTCAAGGGATTTTTTACATTTCTTTTTGCATTATTTGTTAATATTGAAAGAGTTGGAAATGATAATTTAAACATAGTATTTCTTTTAATAGTAATCTTGCAAGGTTTACTACATAATTTCGTCCACTTGGTAATAATCTAGTGGTAACAAAATCTTTTTGATAGACGGCCCCACGACGTTTGTTTTCTTTGAACAGCTAGTTTGTTCTCTACTAACATCACGAAGTTATGATTGGGTAGGTTGTCAACGCTTGTCTCTAATTGGCTAAGCAACGCATAGTAACAATGGCATGATTGGCGATGGAAAAGAACACATGACATTAATTTGACGGGCGGCAAGAATTATCAAAGTGGACCAGCTATATAAAAAAGTAGCAATGAAAGATTTAAATATTTTGTATTATGTATTTTTATTTCTTTTGATAAATTAAAGTAATTAATTTATTATTTTTTTATTTTTAAATTTCTTTAGATATAACATTTATATACTATTAAACTTATTGCGTATAACGTTAATAGATATAACGTTTATATAATCGAAAATCATTAATTAGGCCCATCGTTTAAAATATATAATATTGACCTAAACTTTTTTTAATCGAAAAGCGTGACAAAAAGAATCGCTGCAAAACCGACTTCACGTAGTCTTGTCTGCCCTACCCTCAGAGTTTTTTAAAATCGCGTAGGCGAGGAGGGGCGAGGCAGCCCGCGAGCTGAGGAGCAGGTGAGGGCAGGGCAGGTTCTAACACTGAGCGTGAACCACATCTGCGACTATAAGCTCGCATGGGACCGCCGGAGCTCCGCAGCACCGGAGCCGTGACAGAAACCATGCCTGCTGCATGTTGCATGCTTGCTGCATGCTGCAAACTTGATTACATGCTGCATGCTTGCTTGCATGCCGCATGCATGGTGTAAGCTTGTTTGCATGTTTGTTAATAATTAGACAATGTTATAATGTGTTTATCTGAAATTATGCTATGTGATTTTTAATAGGCATTTAATCATATTAGACTAAATAAGTTCTATGTATGCTTATAAAAATTAGTAACTTTAAAATTATATCAATCATTTACTATAGCAACTGATCGTTCTAACTAATAAAATTATAGATTCAGTTGTTATGTCTTGTAAATATTAGATATATTGTAATTATATCATATATTACTTACCCTTTAAAATCCTCATGATGAGCCCTTTATCGAGCCGTTCAGGCTGCAGAGTGTGCCAAACATTTAAATTTGGAGCTAAAAATCCGCCATTTTGTGTTTTTTTTTATTTTTTTAATATACCCAGTGTCACTCTCACAGTAAATACGAATCTAACGACACCTCTCAAGCTAATCCATCAAGCCGTTCAGGCTGCAGAGATTTTATAATATTTGTAATTTCAAATTACATTCAAACATATAAGTTGAATATTTTTGTAATCACCTTTTAAAACCGTTCATTTTGATACCCCACTTGACGGTATTAGAAGAAAAAAAAAAACAAACTCCACACTAACGCACCCCAAATCCACGATTTTTATTTGTTTTTTGATTATAATGTAACCAGTGACACTCGCGCCATCAAGAAGAATCTAACGACATATAATCTATACAAATCCCGCCATTCGTTGAGGACTTAGGATCGAACAAAGAAACGGACATACTTACATACATACATACAGATCAAAAACATTACCCTCATTTTGGGCTTCACCGCAGTCGGGTAAGTAATGAGGTTTCCGGATATATAACAGACAAGAAAGACGGGAGAACTACCCAAAGAGTATAGTAATAAATATGGAATAGAGAGCCCTCTCTCGAGAATATTTGACACCTATATTGGACGGTGTCGCCATCTAATACTATATCCGCAGAACTAATCCCAAAAATTATAGGTGCGTAGTTACATAAGTATACATCTTAATCTTATTGAATAGGTTTTCTATGGGTAGGCGGGTAATTTGAAATGTTGGCCATATAAAACCAGTTTTATAAACATTTTGTATTTGTTACATAGCGATTCATGCTTGGTACTTGATCTTTACAAACTTACACAAAAAAAAACAAATACAGTAAATGTTTACAAACTTGAATGTTTTATAGAGCCAGCACAAAATAAAAACGATGATTAACTTAATAATTATGTCATTTATTGATCTTTTTAAGGCGATGTTTATAACAATAATCTTGAGCATACATTTTAGTTTCATCCTCACCGTGGAATGTAAGCTTCTCTGCTAAAATCCGGTATTGACTTGTAACAACGATAAATATTAAGCAACTTGATTTCTTGAATAGCTTTTTCAGCATTTTCCAATCGCGACTAACCTTTTCCTTCTTAAAACGATACCTACATCTGTCTTCTTAGATTTTTCATTTGAACAGTAAACTATAACACAAGATCTGAAAGCGTCTACTTCGCAAAACACAGCACTAAAATTAATGAGGTTTCCGAATGTAAAACAGACAAGAAATACGGGAGGAGGACTACCACTCGACCCAATTCCACTTTCTGGAGCTTTGTTCAGTTGGTAAAAAAATAGTTTCTTACTAAGTTTTTGTTGTTTATTTAAAAATAATGTTACACGGGCGGTGGTTAAATCAGGTAAGGTGGACGATGACATTACAATTTGTTTGAAAGGAAAAAGATTCGCCCTCTAGAGTATTACAGGTATCATAGAACGCATCGTGTGATTGCCATTACTTTTATTGAAAGGTCAACAACCACCACAACAACAACGAAAACCACCCTAGAAAGCCATCGAATGCAGTCACTGTGGCCGAAATTGGCTAGATGGCATTATCATCAAGGAACTCGTTTTCCGGGATATCGAAAGCCCCGGTTGGAGCTCGTACAGCGTTTCTTTTGGCATAAAAACTGAGGAGATGGCGACGGTAGGATACCGATATGTTTTTAAAAACATAACTTTTTTGCATAAAATAAAACTGAAAACTGAAGCTAAAGTTATTTTTCACTTTTTTGTGTTTTTTTGAAGTCGGTTTTATTTTTTGCAAAAATGTTTTTTATTTTTCCATTTTTAGTTGTTCCCAAACAATTATTTGCCATGAATTTTTTTTACATTAAATATAAGATTCGGCCGAGTATCGATAATTTGCTCCTAAGATGATGAGTTCCGTTACTTTGTCATGGATCCCATAATCAGAACCTAGCCAAACTCAGAAAGGATGTACTTCAAGGGTAGGTACCTACTTGAAGTACAGCCTTTCAAATAAAAAAACAATAGGTACATGTCATGGTAATAGGCTTATCCCCAATAAATGGAACTTAACATACCTAAACCTGTCGAAATCTGGTACCCCCTCAGAGCGTACAGGAGTGATGTTACGTCATGATGTTGTATAAACAATAAACATCCAAGCGATTCCAGCAATCACTGCAGATTTGCCGTCTATTTTTGAAGAGTTCCATTGTATATCTCCGATCGTCATCAGATCGTCACCAAATCACACGGGAAGATCACGGGATCATCGTCACACGGGAAGCACCAGCTTTCAAATAAAAAAAGAATCATCAAAATCGGTTCAACCAGTCGAAAGTTCTGAGGGAAAAAAATCGAATTGAGAACCTCCTCTTTTTGGAAGTTGGTTGAATTCAAAGTTTTCTTTAATACAGAGAAAACAAAAGTTTTAGTTGAGTGAAAGTGTTTTTAATTAAAAACGTACAAGTTGAAATTATCTATTTAAGGGGCTCCCCCATGCACTCTGTTCCCTACGCGGGGAGAACATCCCCCCCCGCCTATGGCTCCGCCACCTGCGGTGCTGGAAGCGGACCACCAGGATGACGACGACGACACTCCGGAAGTGACTGGGGTAGACCTGAGAGTGGCGGTACGCAGGCTCAGTGCCAAAAATACCGCCCCGGGACCCGACGGCTTGCCTGGCAAAGCCTGGGTCCTGGCCTCGGAGGCTCTCGGGCCCCGACTGGAGGGGCTTTTAAGCGCATGCTTGGAGAGAGGCCAGTTCCCGCTTCGTTGGAAGACGGGGAAGCTGGTCCTCATTCGGAAGCCGGGGCGCCTTGCGGTCTCTCCGTCCGCATACCGGCCCATAGTGTTGCTCGACGAGGTGGGCAAGCTCTTTGAAAGAGTCATTGCAAACCGCCTCGCCGAGCACCTTGCGGGGACGGGGCCGGATCTTGCGGAACACCAGTTTGGTTTCCGCAAGGGGCGCTCTACGGTGGACGCCATCATGCGCGTGAGAGCCCTCACGACGGGGAATGCAGTGTCCCGGGATGGGGTTGTCTTGGCGGTGTCTCTCGACATCGCCAATGCCTTCAACACCATGCCCTGGAGCTGCATTAGGGAGGCACTCCGGTATCACCGGGTGCCGACCTACCTTCGTCGTGTGGTCGGGGACTACCGGCGAGAGATGTCGTGCGGTGTTCCGCAGGGATCGGTCCTAGGGCCGTCCTTGTGGAACATCGGTTACGACTGGGTGCTGCGCGCCGACCTCCCTAGCGGCGCCAGCGTGGTTTGCTATGCAGACGACACGCTGGTGCTGGCACAGGGGGGGTCGCACGAGGCGGCGGCCGAAATCATGACACGGGGTTGCGATAGTCGTTGAGAGGATCCGGCAAATGGGTCTCGAGGTGGCATTGCACAAGTCCTTGGCCATGTGCTTTCATGGGCCTCGGAATCGCCACCTCCGGGATCCTTACTCACGGTAGGAGGGGTATCCATCGGTGTCGAGGTCCTAGGTACTTCAAAGTCGACTCGACACCGATGGATACCCCTCCTACCGTGAGTAAGGATCCCGGAAGTGGCGCATTCCCTGCATCCCCCGTCGTGAGGGCTCTCACGCGCATGATGGCGTCCACCGTAGAGCGCCCCTTGCGGAAACCAAACTGGTGTTCCGCAAGATCCGGCCCCGTCCCCGCAAGGTACTATGATAACTGTAATACTCTAGAGAGCGAATCTTTTTCCTTTCAAACAAATTGTAATGTCATCGTCCACCTTACCTGATTTAACCACCGCCCGTGTAACATTATTTTTAAATAAACAACAAAAACTTAGTAAGAAACTATTTTTTTACCAACTGAACAAAGCTCCAGAAAGTGGAATTGGGTCGAGTGGTAGTCCTCCTCCCGTATTTCTTGTCTGTTTTACATTCGGAAACCTCATTCATTTTAGTGCTGTGTTTTGCGAAGTAGACGCTTTCAGATCTTGTGTTATAGTTTACTGTTCAAATGAAAAATCTAAGAAGAGATATGTAGGTATCGTTTTAAGAAGGAAAAGGTTAGTCGCGATTGGAAAATGCTGAAAAAGCTATTCAAGAAATCAAGTTACTTAATATTTATCGTTGTTACAAGTCAATACCGGATTTTAGCAGAGAAGCTTACATTCCACGGTGAGGATGAAACTAAAATGTATGCTCAAGATTATTGTTATAAACATCGCCTTAATAAGATCAATAAATGACATAATTATTAAGTTAATCATCGTTTTTATTTTGTGCTGGCTCTATAAAACATTCAAGTTTGTAAACATTTACTGTATTTGTTTTTTTTTGTGTAAGTTTGTAAAGATCAAGTACCAAGCATGAATCGCCATGTAACAAATACAAAATGTTTATAAAACTGGTTTTATATGGCCAACATTTCAAATTACCCGCCTACCCATAGAAAACCTATTCAATAAGATTAAGATGTATACTTATGTAACTACGCACCTATAATTTTTGGGATTAGTTCTGCGGATATAGTATTAGATGGCGACACCGTCCAATATAGGTGTCAAATATTCTCGAGAGAGGGCTCTCTATTCCATATTTATTACTATACTCTTTGGGTAGTTCTCCCGTCTTTCTTGTCTGTTTTATATCCGGAAACCTCATTACTTACCCGACTGCGGTGAAGCCCAAAATGAGGGTAATGTTTTTGATCTGTATGTATGTATGTAAGTATGTCCGTTTCTTTGTTCGATCGTAAGTCCTCAACGAATGGCGGGATTTGTATAGATTATATGTCGTTAGATTCTTCTTGATGGCGCGAGTGTCACTGGTTACATTATAATCAAAAAACAAATAAAAATCGTGGATTTGGGGTGCGTTAGTGTGGAGTTTGTTTTTTTTTTCTTCTAATACCGTCAAGTGGGGTATCAAAATGAACGGTTTTAAAAGGTGATTACAAAAATATTCAACTTATATGTTTGAATGTAATTTGAAATTACAAATATTATAAAATCTCTGCAGCCTGAACGGCTTGATGGATTAGCTTGAGAGGTGTCGTTAGATTCGTATTTACTGTGAGAGTGACACTGGGTATATTAAAAAAATTAAAAAAATCACAAAATGGCGGATTTTTAGCTCCAAATTTAAATGTTTGGCACGCTCTGCAGCCTGAACGGCTCGATAAAGGGCTCATCATGAGGATTTTAAAGGGTAAGTAATATATGATATAATTACAATATATCTAATATTTACAAGACATAACAACTGAATCTATAATTTTATTAGTTAGAACGATCAGTTGCTATAGTAATTATATCCGGAAACCTCATTAATTACCCGACTGCGGTGAAGCCCAAAAAGAGGGTAATGTTTTTGATCTGTATGTATGTATGGAGTTTATTTTAAAATGATTTGTTAAATTTCGCATTTAGGCTGCTATTAAATTTATTAGGTAATCGTTATTTTAGAGAAGGCAAGAAATATATGAGACATTATAATAGAGTAAAACAATTGTTATTATATAAGTTTTAATTAACATTTAAATAATAATACATTAAAATACAAAAAATGTTGTTATTACCTATTTTATTTTTAGAACTTGAGGCAACCCATGTTGCTTGTTGCTGCCATGTTGCTGCAAGCGCGTGCGTACCGTATTTGGAACGCAGATAATGGCTTTTTATTTGTGTCTGTAATTACGGTAAACAAGACGTAAAGCAGTCAGACGCCGAATAAATACGCTAACGCGTGGCGTCAAGGCACAATTTAGATCGAGCGCGCCCAGTTAAAAATGCTATTAAAAAAAATGATTTTTTTTTTAATTGGAAAATAAATAAAAAAAAAAAAAAAAAACGTTTATTTATTTAAAATGTCGGCTTTCTTCAAGATCAAAGGAGTGCAACTTGTGTGACTGACTCTGGCAGAGCCACCATCAAGGATTTTAATTTTGATATATCACAAAAATTTGAAAAAGGAAATTAAAAAAAAAAAAAAAATGAAACGGAGCGCAGCGATGTATCTGCCAGCGACTAAAATGAGAAAAACAAGAAAAGAAAGAAATGCACACATTTTGTTCGATACTTATATAATTACATATATTTATTGTAGATCTTTTTTAAAGTAATGAATAGGTACAGCTTTCTTTTGGTGGGTTGAAGTTATAGAATTCCTCCAGACGTCGTAGATACCTGTCTAGAAACTACTTTAAGTATTCACAGTTTGTACTTGCCTGTACAACTGTATGGGGAAATTTAATTCTTTAATATCTTTTTAATTACACACTGAATCTGTTACTTTGCAACTAATTTCGACTAATTATCGACTAAATATGGGAGAAAACAGATCTTCGCTAGGTGCCCGTTTTTGAAATATAAATGTGGCCCTGCTGGGGTAGGCTCTCTCCAGATCGGCCACCTATAAACCCTTATCTTCTAAACTAAGACCCGATTAAATCTGTAACTTGGCGACTAACTTCGACTAATTAGCGACTAAATATGGAAGAAAACAGATCTTCGCTAGGTGCCGTAGTTTTTGAGATATAAATGTGGCCCTGCTGGGGTAGGCTCTCTCCAGATCGGCCACCTATAAGCCCTTCTATCTTTTGAACCAGTGACGGACCAAATCTGATATTTGGCGACTAATTGGGTGCACGCGGCGATTGTAGGTACATAAGACACGATTGGCTGCGCCGCGGCCGCGCCGCGCGGCGTCGAAATCACTGGCTTCTTCCATTACCGTCACGTCGCGTCTCGGTGTGAACTGACGCTTAGATTCAGTGCTCAGTGCTCGTATATTAACTGAAGTGTAGAAAATGGTGTTAATAATACTAGTTGTCGATGATATAATTAAAACCAATGTTTAACTTTTGCGTTTTATTTAATTTATAATACACATTTGTTTCCAATTATTTACATAATATTATTAAAACGTACTCGAGTAATAAAATAATGAATTGATGTGTAGAAAGTCCATGTTCCATATGTATTAGAATGTTTTCATTCAGAATCACTGAGTTTTAACAGGAATTATTTGACAGCTATGCTATCATTTTTTTTTCTTTAGCCTGTGTTGTCCCACTGCTAGGCAAAGGCCTCCCCTTTAGCCTTCCAATCACATACTCCATTTATGGTAGCTAACTATTAGCTGCCATAAATTGACCAGATCACACGAATCTCCAGTTGGAGTGGTTCGCTTCAGGGCCGGGACCGGGTTCCGATAAGAAGATAGGTACTCTGGTCGTCATTGATTGCAAACAACGACTGTTTGCAATCAAGAATTATAGTGTTTACGAGATGTGAAACATTCTAATTCTTTATAAACCGTAAATATGTTACTCCGTGCCGTAACACTGCGCTCCGCCTAGATAGATTTACCCCAAGCACGACTGCCAGAGTAACCCCTGTTAACTCTCACTTATGGTATTAAGTTATGTTTAAGTTGTGTGTGTACCGAAACTTATTAATGGACGTGCCCACTTGAAAAAAATATCCTGTATTTGTATTTATGGTGAATATTCCAAACTGTGACCAGGGTCTGGTACATATCATCAAAATTAACCACTTCTTGTATGGGATCAACATCGTAATCGAGAAAAAAAAATACTATCCCATACATTTCGGTAGAGTAGGTGTTGAAATTAGTTTGGGACAGCTAAATATTTTTTCGCGATAACCATGTTGGTTCTAAGGAGAAAGTCGGTCGATTTCATAGCCTATACCACATCTTTAAAATGACTAAACCTTTCTGACACGCTGTATACTCAAAAATTAAAAAAAGTAACAACAATCTACACAAAATTAAACGACGTCTCATGTACTAAAATTAAAATGATATAGTTCAGCTATTTTTACAATAATAATGTAATACACTTATGCCAGTGGATAATTCCTCATAATTAACCAAAATATTTACATCAACAAAATAGGAAAATTAAATAACTACTTCACTTATTTATTTATGTCATGTGAAAACTTAAATATACATCACGTAATTATCATAGCAACATATCAATATTTTATTAATTATTTATTACTTTTAACACATATAACATTGAAATATCACATGATGAAATGTTTAAACACGATAACGCATGATAATGGCAAAATTAAATACCATAGCTTTATAAATAAAATACGTCTTCATCGACAAATTATTATATTAATATTCTCCTAAGGAACAATCAATAAAACGGACATATAAAACAAAATCAAACTGAAGCTGAAAGAGATATGAGACTATATAATTTACATAATTGTGTAAAATAATATTATGAACACTAAATCGTCATATAAAATCACAGCTTCTATTGGTGTCATTGAGCGCTAATTGGCCTAAATGAGGACATATTTATTGGGATTATTTTAAGTACTCCTATGTATTTACTGAAAGGCACTAAGACCCTAATCTACGATAAAATTTCTGTACACGGTATTGAATTTGAGTTTGTAATAAAATTGTATGTACTTATAGCGTTCAGGCAACATTTGACGCACGACTAGCCGATATTTATGTACAATAAATTTTAACCTAAATAGTACAGCCCGATAATAACTTTTTTAGGAATTTAATAATGGAATAATAGTTATGAAATATGAGCTCTTACTACATTAAATGCAATTTTACTCAATGAAAAAAATACCTATTTACATGACTAAATTAATATTACTAGGAAAACCTATCTGTCGTAAGTGTATAATCTGGAAGTGTAAACTGCACCTTATTATTAATGATATACATACAACAATTAATGTTATTACTGTTCTGAATTGGAAGTAGATCAATAATAGTAGTTAGTTAATCACTACATATTATAAAATAAAGTCGCCCTCGTCTGTCTGTTCCTATGTATGCTTAGATCTTTAAAACTACGCAACGGATTTTGATCCGGGTTTTTTTAATAGATAGAGTGATTCCAGAAGGTTTTAGTATATAATTTGCGGGCGAGCGAAGCCGCGGGCATCAGCTAGTATAAGTATATCAAAATAACCTTTTATAGGTTTCTACAAGAGTGCGTTTCCACTGAAATGGAGACGTCTGAAATGGAATCGAATCTCATCTCGATAGGTCGATTCCTGCACGCCTCTACTCCGCTCCGCCCATGTTTACCCTAATTAGTCTAAGATCCCTGTATAGAAAGACCTTCACCGAGCTGATTAATGGATAAAAAATATTTTATATCAAATTAAATAATTATGTCAATAAATATATTGCAAATGGGATGACTAAAAAATTTCTGTCCAGAATATGATTAATTCATCATCTGCCTAGCCTTTTCCCAACTATGTTGGGATCGGCTTCCAGTCTAACCGGATGCAGCTGAATACCAGTATTTTATATGAAGCGACTGCCTATCTGACCTCCACAACCCAGTTAGTACTGGGAATACCAGAATATGATTAATTAACAATTAAAAAAAAACCTTTTTTTACCATTTCACTGGTTTGGTTAATAGACAAATTCCATATCAATCGAAAGTATGAAGCCTATAGAATATGCAAACGTTAGGTTAACCTAGGGTTAGGGTAACTTTCGATTGGTATGGAATTTGAAATGTTTAAAATTAAAAAATTGCCATTTTCCGGACTGATTTTTTTTAACTTATATGCAATATATATAATGACATATTTAATTTGATATAAAATATTTTTCATCCAATAACCAGCTCGATGAAGGTCGTTCTATACTGGGATCCTATACTAAATGGCCATTCTAACTGTAACATAATTATGTGAAAAGATTATTTTATATTGCTATAGCTTTCAACTAACTCCGTAAGACCCTTCCCCTTGAATAATAGTGAATTTGGGCTGCGAGTTAGTGTTCAATAATACTCGTTTTAATGCCTGAACGAATTTACCAAAAAATAAAAAATAAACATTATTTTTTCATAAGAATATAAATGCACAGTGCTATCAATCTTGGCCAGTAGAACATTGATTTTTCGTTTGTGACCCTGTATCTAGTGTTCTTGATGGAAGAGACAAGGTCAAATTTAATAAGGTACGTAGGGAGCTGTATAGTTACTAGAAAAAAATTTTTTTTTCTCAACAAAAGAGCCTATGAATTTACGCCATCTTGATTTAATTTGACCGTGCATAAAGGTCACAAAGTTCATTATCGCACAATCATAAGATGCTATGAAAATCTATCACGGAATTAGTATTCCGCACCAGCCGAATACACACAACAAAATTAATGTAAATTCTGAATTCACTATTACTCAAAGGGAATCACATTGTGGATCACCGATTGTGCAAGAGGACCTCCCGAGTATATAACAAGTATTTTATATTTTACTTTTATAATTTGCAAACATACTGTATGTTTGCAAATTTTATCAGTCGCAATCGCATGTCTATGGTAAAAACGCTTGATAAGGGTGGTTTTCGCAGTTCAATGTTACTACTAACGTACAGACTGCTGTGCGTCTGTATTGGATGTGTTTCGAATATATTCCACTAGATTAGTAACGGGTGTATCTTTGTAGATTATTAAGAGCGCACCGAGCAAACGATACGTAATTCCAAAATAATTGCATTCGCTTGAGCCCTTGCTGCATCGTTATTACTTATCCTTTAGTTATGCAATTAATATGTAAGATATTTAAGGATTCACTCTACACATCGTACACTTAAAAACACGATTACTTTTAGTTTCCTCGATAAGTAATCTCTAAAAAACAAAATAAACCCTAAGTACGGCGGCGGCTTCACGGAAGATCATCAGATATTGAATAATAACAAAACTACATGTTTTCTATAACGCATACATTTTACTTTTTCGAAATGTGTATTTGTAATACTAATATGAAGGAAATACCTAAATTAGCGTGCGTTCCGCCCGTTCTAACCAGAGCCGCCACGCTTCCCCCCTATCCGCTTTAGTCCTGCTTCGGCTGTCGGACGGGGAGCTTGTGTTGCTTGCGCTTACGTACGATTTTTGCGGCGCGTAGAAATACAATTGATTAAATGTCGACTTTCAACCGCGATCGTGACAACAACAACAACGTGACGACTGTACTATTTTTGCAATAAATACATTGCTCTTTAACCACTACCTAAGTTTGTCGCTAAGTCACTGGACAAGCAATGTAAAAATCACAAAACGATACTTCATTGAGCAAATCAATGAAATATTGCTATTATAGTTTATTTTTCAATTTGTCAACCGTTTAAACCCGGTTTCGTAAACTAAGTTAATTAAATTTCAGGTTAAATCGGTGGAGTGTTTTTGGCTTTGAATTATCGTATATTATGCCATAACCTCGTGCTACTAACTACTACTAGGCTATGACAGCCTAAACCAACGTAACCGGATATTTTATTGTTTTAATTTATTTGATAATATATTTTTTAACTACATATTGTTTATTTTTACTATAATATTATGTTCTGGACATTATTTTTTATTTGATTATTTTCAGAACCCAAAAAAAATTTTGTACAATAATAAATGGAAGATTCGATAACTTTCCGATTTAGTCAATCACTGGCGTACCTATGCTCTTGCATGGCACAACGATAGCGACCGATGTTTTTGTGTGGGTGAGTTGTACGGTGCATAGTAAATACACGCTGCGTTTAATGGCATAAGGTTTATAATGTGTAGTACGTTCAGTTTTAAGAAATGCGGGTGTGTGCGCGACTGCGGATCTATTACTTTTACTGAACTGCATGTGTAGTAGTTGCCGTGTGGTAGGGGCAAAGTGTAGACACAAGGTTCCGATACATTTTCGTCTAGCGGGCATATCTCCTTCTTTATTATATCTATGCGGCGCGCGGATGTGCCTTACGCACACATACATAGAGCGCATAGAATACCTAAAATCTATTAACGCCAGAAGCCCGGTGCGCTCTTAAAATATAATCTTCCAAATCTTTGATAGGCTGCTGTGTCCCAGGAGTGGAAACATTACTGACTGATTATGTCATTATTGTAGTGTTGTAGGTCTTTGATATATCCACATACAATACAGACGTGTCCTAACATGTTGAATTATTGGGATAGGACTTCAGGTCGAAAAAACAATGACCAGTAAAATTCCAAAATCAGGATCAGGAACTTCTTTATTAAAAAAGCAATGAATATACATTTGCCTTTCTAAAAAAAAACGCGCTTTAACTCTCCGACTACTTTACTCTACCGCTCATATTCTTCCATGCCCTGTGTCTCATCCCAATCTGTCCAATAAAATACATTAACAGGATTATTGTTACAATCACAATTATTATTGATGATTCTTGTTTAATTTTAGTCAATTTCTGTCATAATATAATGTATGAGATTAAATCAAAAGTTATTAGCGGCCACTTATTTCAAAATTGGTTGATTCACTCTTGTTCTAAAAACTTATAGTTTGAAATTAAATGTCGGCTTGATTTCCAAAATATTTTAATGCAATGTCGTAACGTAACTGTCCAAATAAATAATAATAACTAAATTGGGCCAGGCGATATTATAAAAATCAAGAGGTCTGATCAACTATTTCCACAAAAAATACTGCAGCCTACACCATTTCCAAATACTTTTGGGAATTCTAGATTTTACCCGGATTCGCCCTCAAAACTCAAATTTCAGCAATCCACACAAATAAAATACTTAAATAACTGCCAACCGACCGGACACGCGACTTCTTGCACAACAGCTCTGCGAAAGATGTGAACTGACTTGAGGCTTTATATAATATAAATTGTTATTTATGGGCAAAAGCACAGGTGAACTATGCAGTTTTTAAGAATCAAATTAAATCGTCCAAAATACTTAGCTCCAATTTATTGCTGAAACTGTCCCAGAATTTTGAATTGGACATAGAATGTCATTGGATACTTTAAAATATATTTTTTGGATCATACGACCCTAACGTAATAAAACCACATCGTTTTATGAGATTCAAAACAAAGCAGATTCTAATATTGAAAAATAAAACATTGTTTTTCTAGTTTACAGAGAAATGCGAATAAAATAAAGAGAAACTTATAGTTTCAAACTCTAAGAGTGAATTATTGTAATTTGATTGAATATCTATTACACAGTAGAGCTGTATATCTTAGGTACTATAATGTCGGCGATTTTTAATTTTTGATACAAGATTGCAAATTTTTAAAGCAGGGCCTAGCTTTAATCCCATATATTTCATCATCATGTCAGAGTTTAGCAATAACAATGCTTTGCCATCTATTTCCTGTAACAAAAAAAGTAAAATTAGTATCCACTTCATTGATTTTTTAATCTTTTTCTTTAGTTCGAGTCTCATAGATGTTTTACTTATGTAACTACACAAGCTACGTAATTACGCTAAAACCCAAATTTTATAGCACCATATATACTTTTATAGCCTTTGGTGTCCCCATTACATGACAAAAGACTATCTCTTAGCAGCGAGGCTAGTTTGTCCGGCCAACTTCATGGGGTTTAACTTCGGGAATCAACTGACGAACGGATAAAGACCAGCCTCTTGACTAAAGACTAAAACTGTCTCATAGTGAGGATAATCTCACTTCCGAGGATGCTATCAGCCTCCTCCAGGAGAGCAGTAGCGAAACTTTAAGCCCTTCGCTGGAGGCCTTACACTCAAGGAAGCCACAGGAAAGTCCAGTTATACAAACGACAACCTTCTAGGTTGAACTGGGAGATGACATTCACAAAAAAAAAAACAAAAGGATCAGAATACTAGACAGTAATACGCACATGCTTCCTAAACAAATCGGCGTGAGCGGCAAGGGCTTGGTCGGCGGCTGCAATGAATCCGATGACGTCCTCGACCGACCAGTCTGCGGGTGGCGCGGCTGGGGACGGGGGCGGCGGCGCGCCCGTGGTGGACGAGGCAGGCTCGGGCCGCTCGGGCGACACGCGCGCCATCTTGACGCTCGAGCACTCGCCCGAACCATTCACAGTGCTGCCTGCTGGGCTCTCTTCCTGTAATGTTTTGATTCACTGTTATTGCTTAGTCTAGTGCTGGATAATTTTTGGAGGAACAGTTTAAGGCCGAAGGCACAATTAATATTTATCAGAAATGCACAAGCATTAAATAATTATTTTCCAGATGAATGTGTAGTTGCTTTTGAACACTTTCCTCCTATATATCAATCAAGTTCATTTAGGCAACCTTGGCCGTCAAGATCATACATTGCCAGAGAGAATGACACCCATTTAGGAATTCCCTGATTTTTTAGGGTTCCATAGTCCTGACAAGGAATCCTTATAGTTTCGTAATGTCCGTCTGTCTGTCTGTCTGTCCGAGGTTTTGCTAAGAGACCGTTAGTTCTAGAAAGCTGTAATTTTATAGGGGTATGTATATCAATAACGCCGACAAAATGGTAAAATAAAATTTTGGAAAATAGTTTTTTTAGGGTAGCTCCCCTACATGTGAAGTGGGGATGATTTTTTTTTTGTCATATGTGGGGTACCGTTGAATAGGTCTTTAAAAATGACTTAGGGGTTGCTAATACTATTTTTAATGCTCCATTTACGAAATATTAAACTTTAAAGTGCAAATTGTTGTTCCAGTAGGGCAGCCCCCCCCTCTAAATCCTAAACTGCTGGATGGAAAAATCTGGAAAAATTCATAATGAATTTTAAAGGAAAACTATAGCGGTTAAGATAACTTTATTAGTTTAGCAGTAACAGCCGTTGAACTTGGGTGTTGGATAATTTTGTACCAAATACAAAATCCTTAGAATAAATCCTTTAAAGTGTCTAAGATAGAGTAGTTGCTTGTTTATAACGGGTGAAGACTTGCATTGAAAAACAAAATCTAAAAAAAAAACGGGCTACTACGGAACCCTACACTGCGCATGGCCCAACACGCACTTGGGCGGTTTTTTATTTCTAGAATACTTTTTAGAAATTATTGATTAATTTGTGATTAGCTAGCTTAGTGAGCTAGCTAGGCAAACTATGAATTCAAAGAATACAAGCAAAAATCTGAAAAGAAAAATAAGATTACTCTTTTGATGATTAATTTGTTGTTGTTTTGAGTGTAATATTTTCATTATTATATATATGCATGTACTTACATTTTTAGGTCTCTTGACACCTGATGTAACATTATTAGATGTAGACTCGCCACAGAGATTGCAAGGCCGACCAGCAGCCTCGCCTGTGTCTACCTCTATCATATTAATACAGCTGCCAACACCACTAGATACTCCTTTTAGCCAGTTCTTAAGTTCTTCTATTGTTAGCTCTGAAGGGACTTTCACTGGGTAATTTTTAGTTCCTGATGAAACCTAAAACAGTTCAATTAAATTCTTCAAAATGTAGTCTCGCAAAATTCGCAAAATGGCCGTTAACGGTTGAAAGGTTAGCAATTGGTTAGCATTAACAAAATTAAACTGTTGTGTTCCAAGTGAAGTCAAAAATCAAGACTACTGCTTAGCCTCCTTAAGTATAAATACCTATGCAAGACAAGTCTATATACATATAAACTGTTGTTTATCTTACCTGTACATTACTTATATTAGAATAGCTACTAGATGCTGTAAGTATTGCTCTTGTCAGCCTCTGTGGGTCTGGGTGGACACTTATCAATTCTTTCACCAGTGCTTCAGCTGCCCCGGAAGGACCAGAGCCGGAGACGGAACTTGGAAAAGTGCTGCTGCCACCAGTGCAACTGCTACGAATGCGAAGAGACACTGTGGCAACTGGTGTTGGTGTCACAGAGCTATTTGAATTCCCAGCACCAGTAGATCCACCTTCTGGTAAAGCTGGATTGGGTATACCACCACTTGGCCTCATTTTGAATCTGTAAGGTTTACAGTCTATAAATATAACAAAGAAACAGGAAATGTTTTTAAGATTTGCACAGTCTAAATCTCTTCTTCCATAATATTTATACTATGCTTGTCAAATTATTTGGGTGCAGTAGGAGACCAAGTTAAAATCAGTGGCGCTTTCTTATGTCGTCTACTGTGCAGGTGTAGGGACACTTTGTACAAGTCACAAGTGGCACACACCATTTAAAAAATTGGATTTAGTTGAATTATGGACTGTTCATGAGACTGAATGAGGAGCAATTAGTTAGATCTTATTTTCTGTGTATCCATTTTTTTACAAGGAACAGAGCATTTCTTATCGGACTGCCAAGGAAGGGTTATGTTTTTCGCGCATATCTTGTATGCATGTTATATTCTTTAATACCTAATATCTTCCAAACCGCTGCACAAAGTCTGACAACCAGTCTTACTAAGGGGTATCATATTACCCAGTACTAACTGGGTTGTGGAGGTCAGATAGGCAGTCGCTCCATGTAAAATACTGGTATTCAGCTGGATTTATTTAAATAACATATCGTTAGATTCGTAACCCAAGTGTTATTAGATAGGTGACGCGAAAAAAAAACCAACATAAGAACTGTAAGACGCTTCAGTTTAAAGTAAAAAAATATATTTTGTAACCCAAGTCTCATTAGATAGGTGACGTGAAAAAAAAACCAACATAACAACTGTAAGACGCCTCAGTTTAAAGTAAAAAAATATATTTTGTAACCCAAGTCTTATTAGATAGGTGACGCGAAAAAAAACCAACATAACAACTGTAAGATGCTGCAGTTTAAAAAAAAAAATTTTTTTTTTTTTTGTTTACTGCAATTTGGATTTCAAATTAGGGCTCATCATGAGGATTTTAAAATAGTATTTGATGACCATAATATATTATTAAATCATCCACATGATAAAAATTCTTTTAAAGAATTAGACCGGTTACGGAATTTTTAACAAGTGTAACGAAATGAGAAATTCTCATCATAATATAATCGTAACTAAAAAGTGTAAAATATAAAAATATTTTAGTCGGTACCCATATTGGATGGAATGATTTTAGTTTAGATTATTTAGGTCCTAACTATTCTGGACTAAGCTTTATTTTTTCTTTTCAGTTTATTTTTATGCAATCCGGTTTTTTTATTTCTTTAATTTTCTAGATCAAACTGCCTTGTATATGTTGAAAGATATTTAATAAATAACAGCCTACTGTTATTTAAAGAGACCTTACAACTTGAATCAGTAATAATCTGGATATCTAAATTTAAAAAATCTTTATTTAGTATTAGTCTAACAAAAGAAACATTTAACAATCATAGGAGTTCATATTACCTTGATGGTGTTGTAGCACTTTTCTGACCAGGAGGAGCAAGAAGGTGCCCAGCTCTAGCACACCAACCAACTGGGAATATATCTCTTGAGTCATATCTGCACCAATAATCAAAGGCACCCCTCCAACCATCAAATGTTACATGTATCTGATCATTTTTCACTGCACTAACAGTTGCACAACAAATCAGCTGTGGATTTTTCTTATCTACTGCCTCTAATTTCTGACCAACAGCAAACAAATTTGTCTTGGGAGTTGGAGGTTCTGGTTGAAAAACTTTTGCAGGAGCCATATCTGCACCATTTAGAGTTTTGAGTAAAAACATGGGCCAACTACTGGCATTCATGCGAAATCCCAAAGGTGGCTGCAACATACCATCATTTCTTTCACAATGACCAATAGGATGAATGTCCCCCGCATCTACAAGACGCCAGAAGTCATTTTTGTTGTCACTGCCATCAAGCCGCAGCCTTAATCTAGGGCCCAGAACACCAACAACAGTTGCAATACATGTAGATGTTAAATTTCGGGGATCAAGAGCCTCTAATTTCATTCCCACTTTAAAGTCATTCACTGGAGGCATAGGCGCCTGTTTAAAACATTCTTGAGGTGCTGCCACACTATTTGTATCCTTCATGTACTCATTCCAGTCAAAATCTTGGTAAATATCATAAAAGGAACCTGTAGAATTGTTATTTGCATGACTTTCTGATCCGTTAGCTCCATTTCCAGATTGTGGGGACGTAGTTCGCTTTTCGTTCTTCTTTTGATACTTATTCAAACAATATGTGGAACAAAAGTTCTTGCTACTGGAAGGTGCGTTACCCCGAATAACATTATCACAGTGAAGACAGGCGCCTTTACTATACGCCTGCCTGAATTCAGACAAACACGTTTCCGAACAGAATTCTTTCTTCCCGTTCTCTGTAGGCAGAACATACTTCAATGGTGTTTTACTTTGAGCACACCAAGTGCATGTACGTTTTGGAGGTCTTCCAGGTCCACGTATTTTGCCGGGAGCAGGCCCCGATGAGCCGACAGTGTTGTTAGACATCATGTATGCAGATTTAATACATTATAGTATTCCGACTTTCAATATACAGGATAATCCAATAACATTATATTCAACACAGACACAATATCAAATTTAGATATTAATTAAATCATATATTATTGCGCAAATATAAACAACGTCAGTTGCGTATCTATGACGCGCTTACAACGGCCATCTTTTTTCTCCATTTAACTTTTTTTTTCTTTACCAAAACCACAGACCAAAACAAATGACAACTTCCCTACTCTCGGCAGCTTAAAAAGAATCTGACGCGGTGACAGTTGGAACTACAAATTTCCTACCAGGCAATACTGCGTTTTCTGTCAAACTCGGCAATGTCATTGGTTTGTCACTGCTCAGCGTTGCCAGAAAGTTTATAACAACGACCTAATTTTTTCCATAATCTATTTTGCCAAACAGTACGTTGCAATGAATGCGGTGTCACCAGTATCCTAACCACAAGGCGACCATACGATCAATTTCAAACTTCGTGGATTTAGGCGTGAATTAGGGGCATACTTTGCGTAAGTGCAATAGGTACTCGTGAAAATAAACAACTTATAAAAAGGGAGCAACCTGTGAAATATGAAAAAAATGTTTAACTGTGTCACACATTTTGTCGATCTAAGTATGAAGCACGAAGCCCATAGCTAGGAAACGATGCATCGTAATTTCATGCGTCTCGAAGATAAATGGTTTTTATAGACAAAGTTAACCAGATACAGCCAAAAAATTAAAAAAAAATATATAAAAAAAAAATATAATGATTTAATACCAGCCTATTACTGTCCCACAGCTGGGCAAAGGCCTCTTCTCAACAGAGAAGGCAAGAGCATTGATCAACACGCTTACTCAAGACGGGTTGGCGATTTCAGACTAATATATAATATATATATTTTTTTTTGTCTACCTAAGCAAAAAACAATAGTTAAGTAGACGAAAACACAACTTTGTAAACTGGATTTAGATACAGTAATCTGTTTTTACCCGACTGCGGCGAAGCCCAAAAGGAGGGTAATGTGTTTGACCTGTATGTATGTTTGTCCGTTTCTTTGTTCCGTCGTAACTCCTAAACGGATGGAGGGATTTGGATAGATTATATGTCGTTAGATTCTTCTTGATGGCGCGAGTGTCACTGGTTACATTATAATCAAAAAACAAATAAAATCGTAGATTTGGGGTGCCTTATTGTAGAGTTCGAAATTTTTATTTCTTCTCATACCGTCGAATGGGTTATCAAAATGAAGGGTTTTAAAAGGTGATTGCAAAAATATATGCAACTCATATGTTTGAATGTAATTCGAAATGACAAATATTATAAAAGTAAATAAATTCAAATGTTTGGCACGCTCTGCAGCCTGAACGGCAAGATAGATTTTAGCTTGAGAGGTGTCGGTAGATTTGTATTTACTGTGAGAGTGACACTGGGTATATCAAAATAGTAAAAAAACAAAATGGCGGATTTCTAGCGCCAAATTCAAATGTTTGGCACGCTCTGCAGCCTGAACGGCTCGAAAAAAGGGCTCATCATGAGGATTTTAAAGGGTAAGTAATGTATGATATAATTACAAAATCTCTAATGTTTACAAGACATAACAACTGAATCTATAATTTATTCAATATAACGATCAGTTAACCTCTAATCAGTGTCGACCGCGTTGTCAAAAGACGAAGCGCGTCGACTCGCGCATGCTCGCGAAATATTTGCACGTAATTTGACACGTTATACAAAAACACTTGGCGATCGCAAAATACAAGAGTCTAATATGTTTAAATGCCTAGTATGTTCAATATAACATTGTCTAATTATTAAAAAACATGCAAACAAGCATACACCATGCATGCGGCAGGCATGCAGACAAGCATACACCATAGCAGCAAGCCTGCAACATGCAGCAGGCATGGTTTCTGTCACGGCTCCAGCGCTGTGGGGCTCCGGCGGTCCCATCGAGCCTATCGTCGCAGATGTGGTTCACGCTCACCATCGCGGCTTCGGCTTGCTGGCCGGACAAGCCGGCCAGCAAGCCGAAGCCGCGTCGAAGTCGGGACCCATTAAATAATCTAGATTAATCATTACATCCAATATGGGTCCCGACGGTTGCAGTCAATATTATATGTGCAGTATTAGAATTTATTATTGAACTTGTTTTTTTCTTTTCAGTTTTTAAGTTATTCGTTATTTTTACGCAGTCGGGTTTTTTAATTTTTTTTTTTTTGTTATTAGTTATTGTGCTTGTGTGATTGATTTTTAAAACAAAACTTACTTCTGAATAACTGAAATCATATTTATGGTATCGAAATACGTCATACTTACATTAAAGTAATCTTCGCAATAATCTGAACAATAACTCAGGGGCGCATATTGCTTTCAACAGGACTTAGGACCAAGTTGTGCCGCATCTCTGATATGGACTACGTACACAATGTATCGATATCACAGTGAGAACATTCTGGAAGAATGAACTCACGGAGACATTCTTGTACATCAGGTTTTATTAGAATGTAACTCCAAAAATTACAAGATTGATTTTATTAATATGTGTTTAACTGCTTCGCTCTGTTATGTAATGAGTAAAGTGACCAAGAGACTGATCGGGTGTATTATTTATGTTAGTTAGTCTGTCTTACCAAATTGGAGTAGGTTCCCAGCCTGTCTGCGCCTGCCACATACTTCTCATGCACTAAAGCTGAATGCACCTCCTGTTTGCTAAGGTATAGTTGAATCACACTGAATTAATTCTCTAAGCACCTAGACACATTATAAGTTGTAATCTCACAAATATTAATTGACGAGCATGTTATTTATTAAGTGTCACAACATGAATCCAATGATTCAGTTATTATTTCATACCCAACTGTTACCAGTTCGGGCTTAGTTTAGAGACCCACATATTCTTTAGGCTCAACTATTACTAGCTTGTGCCCAGTCTCAAGACCTGTATTCATACTTTATTCCCAGCCATCGTCAGCTCGGGCCGAGCCCTAGAAGACTCGCTTATACCCTGTGCTCAGCCATGGCCTTATCTGAGCACCAAGGTTTTCGATTACGATTTCAACAATTGCCAGATGCATTTGTCGGTAACTCAAAAGCCTCATCAAAGATTTGGAAGTACGACACTAAATAACTTGGTAATCCGTAGATCTTGCACGGACTTATCTGATTAATGAGATTGAAGCACACAAGAACACCTGTAGGCCTATTACGTATCTTTCTGATATCCAGTGACTATTATGCTTCGGTTGTACACCGAACTTTGATAACAACTGAGAATGTCATAATTTTAGTATTACGTATCGCACTGAGTGGATATCACTTTACGGTGACTAACAGCCCGGGTACGGTGTAACGTGAACGTCTTTCACAAAGCCACTTCAAACTCAGTTGTCACCAATTTGTTGTCCACAATGCTTACATAATCGAAATAATATAAGTATCGATACGAAAGCGTCTCTCAAAATGGGTTACGGTGACTATCAGCCACGATGACTACCAATGACGTCATATTTGATAGCGACTGGTCATACATAATACGAAACTTACCTTTTGACAGTTAATTGATGTACACTGAGCCCAGTTACTATCATTTCGAGCTGTCAACAGAGATACGTAATAGCCCTACTGATCAGCTCATAGAATTTCGCCAGTACTTAGCTCTCGTTTATCAAGGCTGCGGAGACTGGCCTGAAGAATCACACCAGTTTCTTCTAGTCACTACTCACCCCATTATCAAATGAACATGACAGGAACAAAGTGCAGGCTTACCACAGATAATAAATAATTCCATTTATAGTTAGCTACCAAAATTCTTATAGGTGGAAATATTGTGGGGTTATTATTCTCGAACCCCTTTCGCGACACAAGTGTCCTCCATAGAAACGGGCTCCGCAGTAGCGGGCCCAGGTATGGCCTCCGCGGTCAGGGGGCAAAGCTTGAACTTGACTATAAGACTTTGGTTGTATTGATGATTTTGATGATAATAATTCTATAACTACATACGTCTTAAAGCCGCGAATAATATTTTAATCAACATACAACTTAGCACTGGCCTGAAAATTGCAAAAAACGTAAGAAAATTTGAATTTCGCGGGCGCACCTTGGAGCATCAGCCTTAACAACGAAAACACCTGTCAATGGACTGGGCTGTCACTGGATAAAGCGGTTGACGTCATCAACAGAGCGCGCAAAAATGGCAGCGTTTATACAGCTTAATTATTCTATATTTTAATTATTATTCTTTTACATAATTAACCTTTATTACCCGCAATTACAGACACAATTAGAATAACAATGCTCCGTTCCCCTTCGGGAGCGGCTGGGGACATACTTCATTTTCAATCAGTAGTATTTATATTTTTTACTATGTTCTAACGTTGTAAACAGTGAATTAAAAATATAAAATAAAAACATGCTTAGACGCTATTGGGGCAGGATTTGTCCAAATCCTTTGAATTTGGGCTGGTGTTTTGTTTGTTTGAAGTTGATTGATAGATTTAAAAAGCGTAGTCGACGGTCAACAGATAGTCGGAATGGGCAATAAATGGTTGTTTTTTTTTAATTGTTTTTAAAACAAACACAAAATAAAAAAAAATAAAAACAAAATGTCTCGAATCACAAAAAGATAATCCTTAGGTTGAGATCGAACTCGAAGTCATGAAATTGTAATCCAGCGCTGTGCCCCGAGACCAGCTGGCTTGTTGTAAACCAATGATATTCTAATAAACAGATATACTAAACCTACAAAACCACCGAAAAGTGTTCCGCGGGGCAGAGCTAGCTCACATACACGCAGTGACGCAGAATAAAGGCAAAATGTGGTTTACAACATTTGTTGTAAACCATCTGATTCAACAGGTCGGTAATTTTCGGGATTGTTCGAGATGCCGGATGCCAAATGCAGTGTCAAACGCCAAAATGAAACTGGCGCGAGTCCGTCCTACGAAAACACCTCCATCAGTGTCATGTCATCACCGCATCATCATATAGACTCTAAATAAGTCCACCAACGGGGTGGGCAACTGGTGGAACTAATGGCGCTAGCACCGCATGAACCAAACACCGTCATTGGTTGGAAATCTGTCAATGTCATTTTAAATTTCAAAATAGTTTGACCTCATTGGTCAGATTGGGTCTAAGCTATGGACGCGCCATCTACAATCAACTTTGACCAGCCTTCCCCACTGTGTGTGACCGGCTTGGACCAGTGTCAGTCATGTGTCAGTCCAGCACTGACGCAGTCCAGTAATTAAGAAAGATAATAAGCACTGAAGACGAGGCGGTATGGTCCAAGACCTTAGCCTGCCCATTAAGGGCGAAGGAAATAAAAAAAAAAGCAGTCCAGTAAGTCTGTCTGTCAGTGTCAATGTCATCAGCCAAAAGGTGTTTTCATTACTTTTCATAGGTTAGAAAAACAACCTGCGATATCATTGCGTTTCTTTCAATGATATCGAATATATTAAAGAGAACCATGTCTCAAAGTAATTTCACTAGAATTATAAACAATGCTGAAATAGCAGAAAAGAGACTGGCGGAATTGAAAAGCAAGGTAATACCTACTGTTCCAAACTACTAGCACAAATACCAGTAAAGTCTGCCCAACAGGTAGACATGGGCAAAATGTATCACTAAAAAGAAAAGATTGATATGTATCTTTCGATCACTGGGATATGTATCACTCTTTTATATCTTTATATCCTTAAGTATCAGTAGCTCACGCTGGCGCGCACGACACGCAGCGCATTGAGCGCATTTGCACTGCGCTGCTCAGGCTCGCTTCGCTCAACTCAATTCAATAAATCAGTAAGAGTGATAGATAAGTAGGCACTTTGCTTGATCGTTATAATTATGTATCTTCCTGATTTATTTGGTTGCTGTTCCGGTTTCTTTCTAGATATGTATCGGATCTATTTGATATGATGGATGAATGATAAAAAAGCACTCGAAAAATTAAATTGATTGTATAGTTTAAAATAATAATTAAATTTAACTTAGGTAGGCTTGCTTGACGTTCAACCAAAGACGCGCAACGAAGCTATCCGACGCGATGACCGACGAGTGAGTGAAGTGTAAAGAAAGATATACTGATACATTCGGATACGAAATGATATGAAGAGAGATTGATTGAAACGGAATGATTCATATCTTTTGTATCTATCACTCCTGAGTTACCCATCTCTACAACAGAGAATTTATTGCAAATGTACACTTGATCATTCATAATGAAGATGTGAAGTTCAATAAAATGTTTTACTTTTCAGTTAGATGAAATTAAGAAAGTCAAAATTGAAGAAAAAGTGAAAGAATTAACAGAGGAAAATAAAGTTTTAGCTGCTAAAGTAGAAACTGCTAAGGCTGAATTAATAAGGTTAGAAACAACTAACGGTAAGAAGCAGTTCCCGATTCCAGGTAAAGTGTCGGAGCCATCTGTTACTGCATGTATAACAGCAGATATAACAGTAAAATCAGAAAAACAGACAGCTGTGAGAAAAGTGAAAGACACTGCCAAGAAAATCAAGGAGAAGCCCGAGTCCTCCAATGACGCTGTAATAGATGTAAGAAAATTAGATTTCAGAATTGGTAAGATTGTTGAAATAAACAAACATCCTGATGCTGATTCACTGTATGTGGAAAAGATTGATTGTGGTGAAGAAAAACCTCGGACTGTTGTTTCTGGTCTTGTAAATCATGTACCAATTGAAGAGATGCAAAACAGAACTGTCATGATACTTGCTAATTTGAAACCAGTCAAGGTAAAATAAAATTCACATCACTAAAATTTTACAGTTTAATTCCAAAAATTAAAAAATTGTAGGTTAAAGAAAGTATTTGTCATTTTCAGATGAGGGGAGTGACTTCAGAAGCCATGGTAATGTGTGCTTCATCTCCTGAAAAAGTAGAAGTTCTAGTACCACCTAGTGGAGCAATTCCTGGGGATTTGGTTGTATGTGAGGGCTACCCTCGAGAGCCAGAAGCCGTACTTAACCCCAAGAAAAAAATATTTGAGACTTGTGCCCCTCACCTTTCAACAAATGATGACAAAGTTGCATGCTTTAGAGGAAACCCATTAATGATTCCTGGTAAAGGAGTTATAGTGGCACCAACTCTAAAAGGAGTTAATGTTAAATAAGTTTAAATATTTTCCTTTTGTAGATTTTTCACTAAAGTCTTATGTATTCCTTTGTTACTACAATCTGTTTGTTTAATTACCTGAGCTGTCAATACACATTTTTTTTTTTTTCCTTTCTGTTAATTGGTTTGTTTATTCTGAGCAAATGTCTCTCACCTAATAGAAGTAAACAAGGCACAATTTTTAGACTATTCCAGTTCTTGTAGTTGCAGCTCATTTATATCATTTAAATGCATGCTTGTGGTCACAAATACATTGTTTGTTTACACTGCTGTTTTTTTGGGAATGTACCCATGTCACTAAAAGTAAATATTAATTTCGTTTATTTATTTCATTTTTTCACAAATCAATTACATTTGTAGCGGCACTTCTCAAAGGACTACAGCAACATAGAACAAAAAGTACTACCGCGCCATCTATGAACACAGACGATGAACTAACAGCGAAACACGTCAAAAATCCTACATCGCGCAAGCAGCGACATAAGACATAAGACTATACAGGGTGTAAACAACCTCATCACGAAGCCGTCAACCAAGCATTCTGTATATCAAACTAAGTAACTTTACGCAAAAACTTGCTGGGAAACGATTTTTTTTTTGGGGTGAATAATCATGTTTTGTGGTAGAACTCAATGTAACACGCACTCAACACATTGTGCTGATCGATGGATTGAATAGTACGGGGGTCATGGAGGTGTTTAAAGTAAAAATCGTACATTAAAAACTTGTATTAAAAAAAAATCTTGTCAAAAAGTTGGAACTTTGACCCCCAATATCTCCGTAACTAGAGGGTTCGAAGGTATGGTGTAGAACAAAAAAAATATCGCAATAACGAGGAGAACAAGTGCCTTTCGGCTTCGTTAAGAGGTGTTTTACGCCCCTTATACAAGAACCCGACGACTGTCGGGCAGTGGCCCACCAGACACATCACCCGTCTGGTCGGAGGATCCTCCCTTTTCTATGGGGGATGAAGAACTTTACACCCTGTTCTTCATACTCCCAAACATTTTTAAATATTCCATAAAAAAACCAACAAAAACATAAAAAATAAATTGTAAATATTATTTCCTTTAAGTATTCATTATTTTACATATTTTCAACATTTTTAAATATTATACTACCAAGCTAAATTACCACTCACTGACTGACTGACTCACTGACATAATTGTTCTCCCAGATGGTGGAAGGGGAGGTGGGTATATTTTGACAGACTCGTAAACAAGTAACTCTCGCGAGTAGGGGAAAAGTGTCTAACCTTCCCTTTTCGCCCCCCTTCCTTCCCCTTCCTATCGTGGGACGACAAGCAAACTCTAGGGTTATGTTAAACCAGGTTTTAGATTGTATTAGGGTTTTTTTTTTACCTTTTTTAATTTTTTATTAAATTAGTTTTTAGAATGTTTTAGGGGTTCAAATATTTAAAAGATTTAACATAATTTACAAAATATTTTAAGGACTAATGGATTTTCCAATTCATTTAAGGACTCATAAGGATTCTCAAATTTTTTTATGGGTAGGGAATACTTCTCTACTACTACTTTTTTGGGACAAGCCCGCGACACTATTCCCAAACCACTGTAACTCCTGAAAGCCAGAATCAACAGTGGCGACCACCAGAAAAGCGCCAAGACAATTAAGCTCGACGAAGTCCCAAAGAATGAATTTAACTGTCTTGGATCCCGCAACGAAATTAATCAGAAAAGTATAGTGGAGGAGTAGGAAAAAGCCGTAATTTCCAATTCCCTCCATATCAGCAGGAGACAGAACGAACCAAGGCCAATAGGCACAAAGGGACGTTTACAACTAGGATAGGCCCAGTTACCTAGCACCACGGATAAATATTAACATTAATGGGTCCTAAGTTGTGTTGTTGTGTTGAGTAAGTTATGTGATATTTGATTCCAATAATAGGTATGGCAAAAACGCTTGAACGCACGGGAATTTGTTCTAGTTTCCACAAGGTCTGTATATTAGATAACTCCGGATGTAACCTGTACACTATCCAACATAATGTTGCGTTCATTCTGCCAAAGACTGCACTCCCATAAAATGTGATGTGCTGTGTAGTGTAGGTACCTACTTTAGAATATCAATTTACTGATGGTAGTTGGCGAAAGTGTTGTGACGGGCAGTCCGGAATAAATCTTGCTACGAAGCGGCTGTTTCCTTTGTGCCCCCTGTCGCAGATATTATAATAATAAATATAATAATAATATTTTTTTTTTACCAATTTACCCCATATAAAAATAATAAAATAAATATAAAACGAAATAATGAAGAACAATTTGATACATTGATTTATTATAAATGAGGATTGCAACAAGCATGAAAAATTCCGGAAAACAATTATTGTCAAAATGTCACAAAGTCACCAATGATCACTAGAAGCCGAGCAAAACAGCATCAGAAGGCACACCCATCATCTCCGGGCTCGTCGCTCAGCTCCGCCTCGCAGCCGCCGGGACGCGCCACACCCGTGAGCACCGTGTCACCGGTCGCTGCAGTTGCGTCGAGCTCGAGCGACGAGTTTTTCTCCCCGCCGTCGACACCACCACCACCATCAAGAGGACGACGAAGAGGAAGAGGACGGCCACCAGCGTGCTTGGGACCTCGAGGCCAACAGGCCCCGAGCAGGATGGAAATGTGTCGCGCATTCGTTGGACACAGTCCATGAACGAAAATGTGGTGCGCGCATATTATGGGGCTACAGAGGGAGGGATTAACTTGACTGCGTATCGTGGTCAGATGCTCTCTCTGTTTCAGGTGCTTGAGCCAGGTGTCAGCGCGTCGGTGCAACGACTGTCGGATCAGGTGCGAGTCATCCAGCGTAACCATATGTTGGATGACACCGTACTTGATCGACTACGCTCCGAATCACGGAGTAACCTAGTTACGCCTGCTTCGCCAATGATCGCGGTACAGGTACAAAATGTATCCAGTGCACCGCCGCGATCCGACCGAGATGGTGAAGAGGATGATGACGAAGTTATTTCCGCGAGTACCCAGTGCAACGTACAATTGAGGACCGCTTTGGAGAGTGCATTCCGGGAGTACCGTTCCACACCGCCTGAACTTAGACGTCTACCTCGTTTGCCTATGCACAACAAAAACAAGGCGCTGGTGTGTGCTCTAGATTAGCAGCTGTCAAACTACTTTGACAGCAGCAAAGACCTCGCCGATACTCACTCAATATTGTACTGTGGAGCTGTGGCAGCATATCGTGTACCTCACGTCAAATTTCCCAACAACGACAGAGCTACACGACCAAAATCAGCTGCTCCAGCTTGGCAGTGCAGAATTGAGCGGCGTATCGGTGAGGCTAGGGCACTCATCGGGAAGTTAATCTGCTTCAGGAAGGGCAATACTCGCCCTAGAGTGATGCGTTTTGTGAGGCGGGTGTTCTCGGGAACTGATATTAGTTTTCGAGATTAGTGGAGCGGTACACTCAGAATCGCACATTCCAAAGCGATGAAAGGTGGGTATGGGGCTTAGGAGCGACCGGACCAAGGTGTGACTGACACGCGTCTGCCGGATGATAACGCCATGTGTTCATTCTGGCGCAGCATCTGGTCGGTGCCTGTCAGTCACACTGAGGGCGATTAGACCCAGGAGGTTGAACAAGCGTGTGATCCTATACCAGAAATGGGGGCAATCATCATCAGCCCCCAAGACGTAGCTCGTGCAGTCCGTCCGTTGCCTAACTGGAAATCTCCAGGTCCGGACGGACTGCACAACTTCTGGATCAAGTGGTTCCAAAGATCACACGCTCGCTTGGCGTCCCAGTTTCAATCAGCCTTAGAGTCAGGGTCGCTGCCCCAGTTCTTGACGACAGGAATTACCCACCTGCTCCATAAATCAGGTATTACTGCGAAGCCCAAAAATTATAGACCAATCACTTGTTTACCAACGGTCTATAAAGTTCTTACATCCATTTTGAGAGCTAAAATCAACCAACATATTGAGAGTAATTCTATCATGTCTGCCTCTCAGAATGGATGTAGGAACGGGTCCCGCGGCACTAAGGAGCTGCTCCTCATTGATATGGCCATTAGCCAACAGGTTCGCCGCTCCCGAAAGAATCTGCCTACATGTGAATAAGAAGGCCTATGATTCTGTGCCTCATACATGGCTCATGAGGGTGCTGGAGTTGTATAAAGTAGATGCAACTCTACGTACCTTCCTGATGTCATGTATGGGGCACTGGAGGACGGTTCTTCGCTATCCAGGATGTCGACAGATCCAGGGGAACAGCGAACCGATAAGGATCGAGCGTGGTATATTTCAGGGTGATAGTCCATTGTGGTTTTGTCTAGCTTTGAACCCTCTCAGCACACTGCTGGAGCGTTCAGGTCTAGGCTATCTGTTGAGGAGAGATGGTCAGGTCATATCTCACCTTCTTTACATGGATGATCTGAAACTCTTTGCCCCCAACAATTTGCAACTGATGAAGCTACTGAAGGTAACAGAAACTTTCAGTAGCGCCATCAGGATGGAATTTGGTGTGGACAAATGTGCAGTCATGCATGTCAAGCGAGGGGAGATTATGGAATCCGTGGGAACTCAACTTTCGGATTCCATACACTTTAGATCCCTCTCCTCAACAGAAACTTACAAGTATTTGGGTATGTCGGAAGCATTAGGTATCAATACTGCCGACATGAAACAATCGTTGAGGGGGCGCATCTTTGGCCGCCTGAATGAGGTGCTAGGCAGTCTTTTGTCAGGCGGAAAGCAAGGTGCGGGCCTTCAACGGTTGAGTCATGCCGGTTTTGATGTATTTGTAGCTGCACTGCACTGCAAGTCAAGTCATACATCCGTCCACTGCCGCTGCCAACCGTGTACTGGCGACCCGCGTTTTTTTTTTTTTTTTTTTAGGAAGGACCACTCGCAGTTGCAACGCGCTAAGGTTGCTTTACTGCTTAACCGGACAATCCTGTGGTGGCCAAAAATTACTTTAAGGCCCCCAGCCAGGGCTTACAAACTAAGGATTTAAATTAAATGAACAGTCACTAAGGGCACCCCCTGTGGGGTTCGGGCCTCGGCTTAGTGCGTCATTGGTAAGAGGGCAGCAAGGGACAACAGGCTGGGTCGGATCATTGGCGACCCGCGTGCCGAGAGGGGATATTTATCGCGCGCCACCACACGTATTATTTAGCAACTACATTTTTGTAAATACATCTTAGGGAATCCACTACCTGTGCTCATGCATTTTGCTATAAGACCTATACATATTTCTGTTTAAGCTAAGCTATCCTAGTCTTGATTATACCTAAGTTCATAACTACATCTGGAGTATCATTTACACTACCTAAGCGCTACATATTCTTTCGGCATACTCAAATGGACTCAGACGGAACTTGATGCCCTGGATAGGAGGGTACGCACACTGCTGACCGCAAATCGAATGCATCACCCACGGTCGTCGGTGATGAGACTGTATCCCGCGGAAGTGCGGGGGTCCTGGCTTCTTAAATGCTAAGACCCTACACAACCGTGAGGTATGCAGTCTCAGAGAATATTTCCTGGAAGCCGACGGGGAGATGCACCGAGATGTGGTCTCGGTGGACAAGGGCCTCACCCCGCTCTCCCTGGCTAACGAGAACTGGCGCAAGCCTAAAGTATTAGACACTAATGACCGCAAGGAAGAATGGCAGGGCAAGGAGCTTCACGGACGCTTTTACCGGGCCCTACATGGCCCCGATGTAGACTTCTTAGCGTCGGTATCCTGGCTGCGCTTTGGTGACCTCTTCGGGGAAACCGAAGGTTTTGTCTGTGCAATAATGGACGAAGTTATGATGACGAATAACTACCGGAAATTCATTGTGAAAGATGGCACGGTTGACATATGTCGGGCATGCCACCGTCCGGGAGAATCGACACATTACTTCTGGGTGTTCTAGTCTGGCTAACGGAGAATACTTGCATAGACACAACCTCGTTGCCAGGATTATCCACCAGCAACTGGCTTTGAAGTACAACCTTGTGGAATCAGAAGTGCCATACTATAAGTATATATATATAGCGCCCGACCCAGTTCTCGATAATGGTAATATCACGTTGTATTGGGATCGACCTATCACCACTGACAGGACTGTTGCTGCCAATAGGCCTGACATAGTGGTGATAGATCGATTGGAGCGTCGCATTGTTGATATAACGGTTCCGCATGATGAGAACCTCGTGAAAGCAGAGAAAGATAAACAATTCAAATATATCTGGCTCGCGAGGTTGTTGACATGTGGGACGTGAATACAGCAGTCATTGTGCCGATAGTCGTGTCGGCCAATGGCTTAATAGCCAAGAGCCTCGACCAACATCTGAGGAGGCTCTCGCTTGGCAGCTGGATCAAGGGCTTGATTCAGAAAGCAGTACTTCTGGACACGGCACGTATTGTTAGGAGGTTCCTCTCTCAAGAGCCCTGACAGCGCCTGACGGCAGCTCGGACCCTGTTCCCAGCGCTGGTGGGCTACTATTTTTTATATTTTTAAATGTTTTTGATAGTGTTTTGTATTGTATTTTAAAATGAATAAAGGAAATAATAATAATAATTTATTTCCATCAAGGTAGGTACAAGAATTTCTTACTCCAGTAACAGTTTAAATCTTACTTTAGGGGTTGTACGCTACCGGGGCTGCCTTCAGGCGGAGCCGGAGGCTCTACGCGGGAGTCGTGCGGTCCATGGCCCTTTACGGGGCCCCGGTGTGGGCGCGTTCCTTGAGGCTGCGTGCAGCCCACTACCTGAACGCGCCCCAAAAGGTGGTAGCCGTAAGGCTGGCCCGTGGGTACCGCACGATCTCCCGTGAGGCGGCGTGCCTCCTTGCCGGATTGCCGCCATGGGATCTGGAGGCGATAGTCCTCGCGCGCCTGCATGAATGGCGCGCGGAGGTGCTACGCCGGGAGGAAACTCTGCTGCCGCGGCAAATTGTCGCGCAGCGGACAGACTTCCGGCGCGATCTCATGGCGACATGGAGAGAGCGACTGTCGCAACCCCGTGCAGGGCACGCCACAATAGTGGCGGTAAGTCCCCTCTTTGAGGAGTGGCTGGAGAGACGGTACGGCGTCCTCAACTTCCGCCTGACGCAGGTCCTCACCGGACACGGTGTTTTCGGGAGGTTCCTGCACCGAATCGGGCGGGAGGAAACGCCCGGGTGTTTCCATTGCGAGGATCGGCCGGAGGACACGGTGGAGCATACGGTGGAGGTGTGCCCCGCGTGGGCAGAGCACCGCCGTGTCCTCGAAGCGGCGATTGGCGGCGGCGACCTCTCGCGTCCGGCCCTGGTGCAAGCCATGGTCCGGAGCGAGACGGAATGGGACGCCGTCACCTCCTTCTGCGAAGCAGTAATGCTAGAGAAGGAGGTGGCGGAACGCCACCACGTGGCCCCCGGCCACCGTAGGCGCGAGCCTGTGGACGGTGGGCTATGGGCTAGCTCGCCGTCCGTCCGTCTCATGACGACAGGCCGTGTCGACGGCGCGTTCGTGTTCCACGCGCGCCTCAAAGAGAGTCAGCAATAGAAAGGGGTCCGCAAGGACCGATGCCTGCCAGGGTTGCGGGACTGTTCGAAAGAGATACCGTGACCCCGGAACACAAAGGGCGATGAAGGAACATGGATGGGTTTTAGTCAGTAAAAGTCTGACACTCCCTCCTGCTCCGCCCAGAGCGGGAGAAGTCATTTGATGATTTCCCATCCATAGAATTTTGGGATTCTCTAACTCCTAAACTAAGTCGTAACTAAGCTTGTATTATAGGAGCTAGTGAGCTGTTAACTTAGACACAATCTTGAACTTATGTAACTGTGAAACATAATAAAGATATTACTTAAAAAATATAAAGAAAGAGAAAAAAAGTACAAAAAATAACATAACATAAATCTACTGTAAAGTTATACAAAAAGATATCAACAATAATATTATACACACATCAAAAGTATCTAGGGATCAACATATATTTTTGCAATAACTTTTCTCCTGATTGATATTAATTAAAATTTTCTTTAAGGATTCATCAAATAAAGTGTTTTCGTTTGTCACAGTAACGATAAACCAAGTCACCTTTGCATTAATAAAGAAATTTGCCATTTTCCTAATAAAGGGATTTTTGACATTTGAACCACTAACATTAAAGTTCGAAAAAAAGACTGAAATAACAGTTTTCTTTAAAATTTTATTGGGTAACTTAAACAATTAATAATCCGTGTTTCTACCGCGAACACTAACAACACAAGAACATCGGTTTGGCATACTCAAAATGAGTTCATCCAAATCACGCTGTGGAATGGCCGCCCATGTTCGTTGCAACAACAAAAAAAGGTCTTCTTGCGACTGGATACCCTCCATATTCGGCAGAGCTCTTCTCTGTAGCATATCCCATGCATGCTCAATCGGGTTCAAGTCTGGCGACTGAGCAGGCCAGGGCAGTGCATTGATGTTAGCTGCGGCGAGAGTCTGTCTTACAACTCTTGCGGTGTGCGGTCGTGCATTATCATGCATTAACTGAAATAAGGGACCGATTTGCACTTGTAGAGGAACGATGACGTCTGATACAATCGTCTCAGCATAAATTTGAGCGTTGAGGTTGCCTCTGATCCAAATCAACTCAGTTCTTCCGCCGATCCAAATACCCGCCCATACCATGATGGTTCCACCACTATAAGGATGGACTTCCTGGCAGGATTTTAATCGCTGTTGGCGTCCAGGGGTTCTCCAGTGTCGTATACGTCTTGTATCCGGTCTCATACCAAAACGAGACTCATCAGAAAAGCACACGAAACGCCATTGTTCTTCTGCCCAATTTCTGTGTTCAAGAGCCCATTGATATCGAATCCTACGATTGTGCATTGCTATAGGTGGTACCCGTAGCGGTCTTCGGGAATGAAGGTTTACTTCATGCAAGCGGTTTCTGACTGTTTGGTCGCTAATTAAGTTCCCTGAAGAGTGATGAAGCCTCACGGCTAACATCATGGCGGTTATTGTTGGAGCTCTTCGAGTTAAGATTTGAATGTATCGGTCTTGTCTCCGTGTGGTGCAGCGATACCGTCCTCCATGGCGCTCAGCCACGGTACCAGTGCTTCGGTAACGTGTCCAAAGTCGACTGATAACACTCTGACTTGTATTCAGAGCTAAAGCTACAGTACGTTGCCGGGAACCAGCTTCTATCATTCCCACGGCTCTGAGCATTTCTTCCCTGCTTAAATGACGTCGCCGCTCCATAATAACGTTGGTTTTAATCAGTAGTAGGGAAACAGTAGCACTAATAATGTCTTCAATGCGTTGTATGTTTTTATAGGGAAAATATTGACAGCTTATTTTCATCTTTTACTCGAATTTGATTGAGAGTTCCTGATTCAAATTATGAAATGCACCAAAAAGGATCCATATAAATTTATAAAATCATAAATTTATTACAAAGCCACATCTCAATCTCAAGAAATCCGCATAAAAATGCTTGATCCCTAGACATTTTTGATGTGTGTATATATCTACCACCTTTTTGCTGACTCTCTTTGAGGCGCGCGTGGAACACGAACGCGCCGTCGACACGGCCTGTCGTCATGAGACGGACGGACGGCGAGCTAGCCCATAGCCCACCGTCCACAGGCCCGCGCCTACGGTGGCCGGGGGCTACGTGGTGGCCCCCGACGCCCGGGGCGTGTCCCTCGGCGGCCGGGACGCTGTGAGGTTCTCTCCCTCTCACGTTCCGCCACCTCCTTCTCTAGCATTACTGCTTCGCAGAAGGAGGTGACGGCGTCCCATTCCGTCTCGCTCCGGACCATGGCTTGCACCAGGGCCGGACGCGAGAGGTCGCCGCCGCCAATCGCCGCTTCGAGGACACGGCGGTGCTCCGCCCACGCGGGGCACACCTCCACCGTGTGCTCCACCGTGTCCTCCGGTCGATCCTCGCAATGGAAACACCCGGGCGTTTCCTCCCGCCCGATTCGGTGCAGGAACCTCCCGAAACAACCGTGTCCGGTGAGGACCTGCGTCAGGCGGAAGGTGAGGACGCCGTGGCGTCTCTCAAGCCACTCCTCAAAGAGGGGACTTACCGCCACTATTGTGGCGTGCCCTACACGGGGTTGCGACAGTCGCTCTCTCCATGTCGCCATGAGATCATGCCGGAAGTCTGTCCGCTGCAAGACAATTTGCCGCGGCAGCGGAGTTTCCCCCCGGCGTAGCACCTCCGCACGCCATTCGTGCAGGCGCGCGAGGACAATTGCCTCCAGATCCCATGGCGGCAATCCGGCAAGGAGGCACGCCGCCTCACGGGAGATCGTGCGGTACCCACGGGCCAGCCTTACGGCTACCACCTTTTGGGGCGCGTTCAGGTAGTGGGCGGCTCGCCGCTTCAATGAACGCGCCCACACCGGGGCCCCGTAAAGGGCCATGGACCGCACGACTCCCGCGTAGAGCTTCCGGCAGGAGGCGTTTGGCCCCCCCAGTCCGGCAGGAGGCGGTTGGCCCCCCCAGGTTGGGCAGAAGCCGCCTGAAGGCAGCCCCGGTCCATTCCAGTTTGGGGGCCAAACGTCGGAAATGCTCCACGAAGTTCCATCGGCTGTCGAGGACGAGTCCCAGGTACTTCAAAGTCGACTCGACGCCGACGGATACCCCTCCTACCGTCAGTGAGGATCCCGGAGGTGGCGCATTCCGAGGCCCATGAAAGCACATGGCCTTGGACTTATGCAATGCCACCTCGAGACCCAGTTGCCGGATCCTCTCGACGATTATCGCAACCCCGCGTGTCATTATTTCAGCCGCCGCCTCGTGCGACCCCCCTTGTGCCAGCACCAGCGTGTCGTCTGCATAGCAGACCACGCTGACGCCGCTAGGGAGGTCGGCGCGCAGCACCCAGTCGTACCCGATGTTCCACAAGGAAGGCCCTAGAACCGATCCCTGTGGAACACCGCACGACATCTCTCGCCGTTTCCATTCTCCGCTGCGACCGGGGTAGATGACGGCTCTGTCCGTCAAGTAATCCCCGACCACACGACGGAGGTAGGTCGGCACCCGGTGATACCGGAGTGCCTCCCTAATGCAGCTCCAGGGCATGGAGTTGAAGGCGTTGGCGATGTCAAGAGACACCGCCAAGACAACCCCACCCCGGGACACCGCATCCCCCGTCGTGAGGGCTCTCACGCGCATGATGGCGTCCACCGTAGAGCGCCCCTTGCGGAAACCAAATTGGTGTTCCGCAAGATCCGGCCCCGTCCCCGCAAGGTGCTCGGCGAGGCGGTTTGCAATTACTCTTTCAAAGAGCTTGCCCACCTCGTCGAGCAACACTATGGGCCGGTATGCGGACGGAGAGTCCGCAGGGCGCCCCGGCTTCCGAATGAGGACCAGCTTCCCCGTCTTCCAACGAAGCGGGAACTGTCCCCTCTCCATGCATGCGCTTAGGAGCCCCTCCAGTCGGGGCCCGAGAGCCTCCGAGGCCAGGACCCAGGCTTTGCCAGGCAAGCCGTCGGGTCCTGGGGCGGTATTTTTGGCACTGAGCCTGCGTACCGCCACTCTCAGGTCTACCCCAGTCACTTCCGGAGTGTCGTCGTCGTCATCCTGGTGGTCCGCACGTCCTCCACGAGCTCAGGCCGGAGACTCTGCGTCAGTGGGGGGGCCCAGGTGCGGAGTTTATCCCGCACCATCTTATAAGGGCGCCCCCACGGATCTCTGTCGAGAGTCCCCAGCATCTCCTCGCGGGCCAGATCCCTGGCCCGCAGGACAGCCTCGCGGAGGGCGGTCTTCGCCGCTCTGTACCCCTCGTAAAGCTCCGCCTCATATCTACCACCCTAATAAACAAACAATATTAGACCTATTTACTTTTTAATTGTTAAAAGAAATTCTGTCTGATCATAAGTCAAAGTTAATAACCAATTGTTCAACTTATGCTTTACCTCACGTATGGTTAAATTATATATTGCCAGTATTTTATTGACCTCATTATACAATCTTGAGCTGGCGACCTCATATTGACGGCTTGCAAAAGCTGTTCTGCAGCTAACGCCGGGACATACAACTGCACCGGAGCGCTTTTTATTAGTTTTTTCAGCCCATTCTCGGCATGTTCTTTGGTAGAATTCCAGTCTGCTCCATGTGTTAGTAAAACGGTGTCATCTGCTTAAGTAGTTATATCACAATTTGATATTTTGAGACTACACAAGTCATTTATGTATATTAAAAACAACGTTGGACCCAGTATACTCCCCTGGGGAACGCCGTAATCAATTTGTTCTTCATCGCTCATTACAGTGCCGATCCTAACAGATTGCTTACGATTTGTTAGATAGTCTTGTATTACATTGGCGACGAGCAAAACTGGACGTAACATACGTATTATTGTGTGCATAATAATCCGTGATTCTAAGAAAAAACGATGTCAGAATTTGATGTGCGATCGGGTTTGTGGTCGTCATACGTGGACAGACTTGACATGTACTTTAAGTAAGTGAACAAAGTGGAGGACGATTTAAAATTACCGACTTTGATTGCGAGCATGGGGGACGAGGCATATGAATTGCTCGTCAATCTCGCCAGTCGCAAGAAGCCGTCGGAATTGTCGTACAAAGAAGCCGGCGAACTCATGAGTCAGCATTTACAACCGGCGCCGTCGTTGCTAGCGGAGAGATACCGGTTCAGGCAGAAAACGACAAGGTGCCTCGGAGGATGTTGCTGCTTACGTGGCTGAATTGAAAAAACTATCGCGCAATTGTAAATTTAACGCCAACTTAAATGAAAACTTGCGCGATCAGTTTGTGTGCGGACTACGAAGCGACATTATTCGCAGAGGAGGATACAATCACCTTTGCGGAGGCGATTAAATTGGCGTGTTCTTTGGAGGCGGCAGAGAGGGACGCAGCTGTGGCCGAGGGATCAACAACAGCAGCGGAAGCAAGTATGCTTGCCCAGTACACGCACTAACGTCGGGCACACGCCGCACGGGCGGCGGGCGCGGACTACGCGGCGGCGGTGGCGGAGCGGGACCGGCGGCGGCGGCAGCTTCAGGCCGCGCGCGATTTGCAAGGGCGGAGACATCGGCGCGGGCCAGGGCGGCGGATAGTGGGAGCGTGTGTGCGGCATGCGGAGCCACGAACTACCAATATGCTAATTGCCGTTATCGAAACTTCGTGTGCAGCAAATATCAGCGAGTGGGTCATCTGCGGCGGGTGTGCCCGGAGCGTGAGGGTCAAAGGCCGCAGGAAAAACATGACCGGAATCGAGATGTGAGGCGGGAATTCCATTTCGGTGATCTCTGTAACGAAGATACAGATGAAGACGAGGACATCGAGGATTTAAATCTTTTATCGTTGAACAGTTATAAGGCGGTGAATTTACCTATTTTGGTGGATAAAATAGTGATAAACATGGAATTGAATACAGGGACAGCAATTTCTTGTGTAAATATACCTACAGTTTACGATTTAAATTTTGACCATTTGCCTATAGATAACACCATTTTGAAATTTTATGATGGTTCGAAAATTAAGCCGTTAGGTATAATTAAGCCAGTAGTCAGTTATAATGGTATAGAGAAACAATTAGAATTATTTGTTATAGAAAAAGGGACTACGTCATTAATTGGTCGGCAATGGCTAGCTGAATTACAGATAGAAATACCCAAATTCCATTGTAATTTTATAAAACAGGGCATAGTTCATATAGACACCGAAATATGTAAATTGCTTGACAGGTATAGGGAAGTATTCAGCGGCGGGCTGGGACGGTACCGGGGGGCAAGGCGACGACGCTGCGTGTTCGCGAGGGCGCGGCGCCCGTGTTCCACCGCGCGCGCCCGCTGACGTACGCGCTGCGCGAGCGCGTCGAACGCCGAGCTAAATGCAATGCTGCGCGCTGGCGTCATCGAGCCGGTGGACTGTTCGGACTGGGCTTCACCACTGGTGCCTGTGAATAAGGCGGACGGTACGCTACGTATTTGTGCGGATTACAAGTCGACACTGAACTTCCTGAAGATGTGTTGGTAGGTCTTAATGGGGCTCAATTCTTAAGTAAGATTGACTTATCTAATGCCTATAACCAGATCGAATTGGATGATTCAAAAAAATTCACTATCATTAACACGCATCGAGGGTTATTTCGCTATAATAGACTAGTATATGGATTATCATCAACCGTAGGAATACTCCAACGAATCATAACGAATTTACTGCAAGGCATACCACATGTACAGAGATTTTTGGATGACGTCATAATAGGAGGTAAGACACGATCGGAGCATTTATAAGGTTTGGAGACTGTTTTAAAACGGTTAGCTGATAATGGGTTAAAATTTAAAAAGAGTATATGTGTATTCCTAGTAGACAATGTTAAGTATTTAGGGTAGGTATGTAGTTTCTAAGGAAGGATTAAATAAGACAAAACAAAAATTGAAGCCATTTTAAAAATTAAACACCCAGAAAACGTTCCTGAATTACGATCTTTTTTAGGGATGGTTAATTTCTTTGCGAAATTTGTTAGGAATCTTAGTTTCTTGTTAGTTCCTTTGCATGGACTATTACGTAAGGAAGTTCCCTGGCAATGGGATAGTGACTAAACGTTCTTTTGAGGCGGTTAAACGAGCGTTAGTCAACCATGAGTGTCTATATTAGGTCCTCACGCAGGTATACCAACTATGACCGCCAGTAGGATGCAGCGGTGGGCAGTGATTTTGTCTGCCTACGACTATGATATAGAATACATTAAGACTAACGATAACTGTGCGGACGGGTTATCACGGTTACCGAGTTCTACTACCGAACGGACTAAGGACTTGATTCCGGAACAGACTTATTTACATTTTGCTCAGGATGCATTGCTATTAGATTTTAAGTAAGGTGATAACTTATGTACGAGACGGTTGGGCAGAAAAGTGTGAAATAGTAGGTATGCAACCTTATTTTAATAGATCAGAGTTGTATGAGGAACTAGGTTGTGTGATGTGGGGTCACCGGGTAGTGATTCCAGAGTGTTGCCGGGATAAGGTGTGTGGCTGACACTGGCAGAGCCACCATCAGGGATTTTAATTTTGATAACACAAAAATTTTGTCGATAATTAGTCGAAATTAGTCGCCAAATATCAGATTTGGTCGGTCACTGGTTCAAAAGATATAAGGGTTTATAGGTGGCCCCACTCTAATCTCTCTCGGTCATTTCTAAGGACTTTAGACCGATAAAACTAGAAGATTACACATATTAATAGAAATATTTTTTCTTTGCAATTTTTCGTGAGCTCTTCGATCTAGCTCTTGGACTATACCTTAATAACTGAACTCATTATATCTTCTGAACTAGGACCCGATTAAATCTGTAACTTGACCCTTATATCTTTTGAACCAGTGACCGACCAATTCTGATATTTGGCGACTAATTAGCGAGTAAATATGGGAGAAAACAGATCTTCGCTAGGTGCCCTAGTTTTTGAGATATTAATGTGGCTCTGCTGGGGTAGGCTCTCTCCAGAAGGGCCACCTATAAACCCTTATATCTTTTGAACCAGTGACCGACCAAATCTGATATTTGGCGACTAATTAGCGACTACATTTTTGTGTTATCAAAATTAAAATCCCTGATGGTGGCTCTGCCAGTGTCAGCCACACGGATAAGGTTTTAAAACTCATACATGAGCCGCATATGGGGATCGTAAAATCTAAAGCCATTGCTCGTAGTTATCGTGCGTGTGGTGGGCCGGCATCGACGAGGCTGTCGAGCGGGAGGGCCGCGCGTGTGCCACCTGTGCTAAACCGGCGGACGCGTCGCCGCGCGCTTCCCCACGGCCCTGGCCTTGGCCCCCATGGACTAGACTACACTTGGATTTTATGGGTCCAATAGATGGGAAAACATTTTTGGTCGTCATAGATGCCATGTCGAAATGGTTAGAGATTTTTCCAGCACCCAGTACGGCAGCGCGTAGCACTATTTCTAGAATAAGGGAGTTATGGAGTAGGTTTGGAATTCCTAAACAAGTTGTGACAGACAACGGACCACCGTTTACGAGTAGCGAATTTGCTAATTTTCTAGGGAGCGATGGTATTGAACACATTTTTACTGCACCATATCATCCCTCTTCTAATGGGGCTGCAGAAAATGCAGTTAAAACTCTTAAAAAAAGTGGTTAAAAAGGCATTAGCGGAAAATAAAAATATTGAATAATTATTTATTACCTACATTATCGTAACACAGAGCATTGTTCGACCGGCAAATTCTATCGAGGGCCCTGGCCTTTGATGAGCCAGAGAGTACAGCCCAAAAAATATTCTGCCACCTTCGTTTACAAATAATTTGCAGTATGCCCGTAGTCACAGCCGGAGCTAACTAGAAATATTTGTTATTTTTTTATATTTTGTAGTTGCCTTTGAAACCCAGTATTAGCCAGTTGTCCATTGTAGGGATCGGTGGTGGGTAGGGCCGTAGCCAGGAATTTCATTTGGGGGAGGGGCTTAACCTAAAAGAAAAAAGCAAATAGGGGGGTTAATCAATAATTAAATTAAATATTATGCTATAGCAGCATAATATCCCCTTATCCCCATGGTGCATTATATCTTTTCATGAGACCAGGGGGCAACGGGGATTCTCCCTTCTTCCCCTCCCCCTCCACAGCGCGCGAAGTGAGTTCCGTCGCATAGCATAGGTAGGTAAATTTCACAATTTTACGGTTTCACTTCGACAGATTATATATAATCTGCCGAAAAATAATGCGTCATATTGTAAGCAGTATGTTCAGTTGACAATATTTCGACAGTTTACATTTACAATGCTGCTAGACAGATTACAATACATAAATATATTGCGCAAAAGATGTAAGTAGGTTGGTTCTAAGTTTTGTATATTACGGGCATTCAATATTGCAGAATGTGTGATGCTGCAAAGGCTTTATAACAGTCGACAAATGCAAGATACAAAGGAGTTTTGAACCTGAATAGCTGGAAATGGGTTGTGTTTTTGATGAATCGGAAAAAGTTGTGCAAAACTTAAAATGTCACTTACGGGATATCTTCCGTGATTATTGATTATTTTTGAGCTCCCGATATTTCGACGTTGTTGCAAGCGCCATGATCGCGGGTTGACTGGAGAATGCGGGTGGATGGAAAAAATTGTTAGGAGCAGACAAATCTGTCTACCCTCTTTCTTTGTCTTTTGCTACGCGCACTACTGGATCTCGACACTAAGGGTCAATTCACACCGAAAGAGCGGCGAAGGGCAGCGCAGTTTCAGTTTCATATGAATTTTAACTTTATTAGCATTACCATAATACTTATTATCGCATGATCGCATGAGAAACTCGAACGAGTCGCGCGGATGCCCGCGGCGCCGCTCCGCCGCACCGATAAACGAGTTTCTCATGCGATAATAAGTATTATGGTAATGATAATAAAGTTAAACTTCATATGAAACTGAAACTGCGCTGCCCTTCGCCGCTCTTTCGGTGTGAATTGACCCTAAGTCACGGCAAAACACACTCACAGTATCACTAGGTTTTGTGGAGTCCTTATTATGTTGCTGGCCGCTACTTTTCTTTTGAGCATACTCAATACTGGATTCCACGTACCTACTTGACATTTTCCAGTATTGAGTATGCTCAAAAGTAGCGGCCTTGTTTGGCTATTTTCAGTGATCGGTTCTTTTCTAATGCATTTTGTATTCGCTTTTTATTATAATCTCATAGGTACCTATATCGTTTCTGATGCTGCTCTTGACTTCTTTATCTTTCAACCTATTTTGTAAATCTCTGTTGATACTTATGGGCCTGTCTCTCCTCTATTAGTTTCTTAGTTTCTCCTGATATTAGTTATATGTTTATTTTGTTTTACTACTTTACTATAGCTTAACTATATTTCTATAATTCTTTATACTGCAAATCCACACTTTTTTCCTCATTTTCTACATTTATTAGATCAAAACTGTTTGCTATACCTATATTGAATTCTTTTTTAAGGGTTTGGGATTCTTTGGTTAATCTTCTGACTTTGTTTTTGCGTTGAATTTTAATGTTGAGTTTTATTACTGCGCGTACGGGTCTATTATCTGAACTAAATTTAAATTGGTTAATATTTTGGACATTGTTTATAATTTATTTGTTTGATGACAAAATATAATCGATTTCATTTTTTGTTACGGTTTCTTATCGTAGAAGATATTGCCTGTGCATAAATTTTGACCGAAAGCGAACTGGATCAGTCGAGATCTTCATTTGTTTCGATCATGCGGACCTACAATAAGCTCATTGACCATTTCTTGCTTTTGTCCTAGTTTGGCGTTGAAGTCACCTAGAACACTTATTCGGTGTTCATCGCACGCTTTATATAATAGGTCGTAAAATTCTTCTATTTCATCGTCAGGGTGGGATGACGTGGGGGCGTAGGTACACTTGGACTATGGTCAATATTTTCGAACTTGATATTTGAAATTTTAAAACTGCAATTCTATCTGAATATGAAATTAATTCGAAAAATGTAATTTTTTCATCTTTTGCAACAAAAAAACCCACTCCGTAGAATCCTCCTGCCTGTCCACAGAAATAAAATATGCTGGTTTCCCTTTCTATTGTTTCTTCTTACTTCTGCCAGCTCTACTATATCCAAATGTATCTCTTATAGTGCATTTTCGAGCTCAAATAATAGATCCTGTTTGTAAAGTTCGAGTGTTATAAGTTAAAATGTGAAGCGTTGTATCATTGTCCGGTTTTTGTTTTGCCTCGGTCGTGTAACGGAAGGTCTATCTCACCCGGGGATTCTTAGCACCCCATGCTCCAGGGCCAGTCTGCCCACCGTCATCAACAACTAAAAGTAAAATTTAAAATAAAAACTTGCAATCAATTGTTTGTTTTGTTACTAATATTAAGCTAATAAATACAAATGAAACTACATTATAAGCAATATCAACAATATTTATATTACACATCTATGTGACTTCTATGCAACAATTTGATGTCATTATTTACTATGTAGAAATTTAATTTCAGATAGAAAAATAGATGTGACAACATTAACATTAACACAAAAACTCCACTCATTTAAGTCTTTACGCTAATGGGGCGAATGCAAAGTTAGATTTCTCTCATTTTTCTATTCAATTCCTTGATTTGTAGTCTTGATAGGATATTTGTGTCATAATGGGTGTCAGTTACAAAATTTTAAAATGTGTAACTTTAATCTTTGCAATTGTACACAACACTTTGAAATGTCATTGAAAAATTACCTACTTCAACATCAACATATTATTATGAGCCATTAGGAAAATATTTCTTTTATAATTAATTAACAAATGTGCAGGCAAGCTCGGTCCAAAGTGAATGAACATACATCAATTTATTTAATCTATTACAGTTACAATAATATTATGGACTAAAATTAGCAGTATTAAGTACTTAATATAATGAACTATTATTGGTGGAGTTTAGCTTACTTTACTTATAGAAGCAAACATAAATATATTTCTTTAAGTTCTTTTTTTTCATGCTGTTCATTAATTAAGTTACCCTAAAAAGGGCCGCGAATCATCATTACTGAATCACATATGAATCATGTTATATTTGTAACGTGATTCATATTATTATCCTATAATGATTTTGCTAAAGCAGCTTTTTTAGGCCCCCTATGCCAGTGAGAAATTGAGTTATTATTTAAAATCGGCTTTTTTGTGTAAGCTAGATTTAATATTACAAGATTGATCCAGAATTCCAGCAATCGCGGGTGATTTTCTGTCAAGTTTCATTCTCTACGCCGAAGAAAACTACAATAAGTGACTTTTCCTAAATTACCCCCTAGACTGATAAAATTTTCGTTTTTCAAGTTAATGTTAGTATTAGGGACTCGCGCACTACGCGGACACCGAAAACTTGTCGCATTACCGGCCGCTGTCTTGAACAAAACTGGTCGGACCAAACTGATCGTGCGATCAAACTTTCTTCAGACCAAAGTCGTTGTCGTGTCCGAGTAGTCCGCGAGCCATAATCTTTCTCTTAATTCAAAGCCCGAATCTTCTCTTTAAAAAAAAAACTGGCAGCATTGCTGAGATCGTAGCCTGTGGGTCCTGCCATGATCACACAATTCAGGCCGACGGCTACGACTGTAATGTTACCTATCGTGCGTTCTAACGGTGACTTAGCTTTTATTAATTAATATAGCGACTTGTGCGTCTGGTGTGCGCCAAGTTCCAATATTTCATTATACGATTTTTTCGAACGCAGCTGCATGCCAGTGAATTAATCGAAACCGAATTACCGTTATTACCGTAGGTAATATTCAGTCGGAATCGAGGAATTAATTGAGCTTTAGAATTTCAAGTTTGTACTTATTTGTTATCTAGAGTTAGCTTAAATTGTCTGGAATGTGGCGGGCGCGAGCCGTTTCAGTACGCGCGACGCGCACGATTCACGGATCAAACACTTCAGAATCTTTCTCAAGAACATTTTACTCCGGAACCATGTCCCGTCCGTGTGTTGGCCCACCAAATAAAGCAGGCGCAAATTGAGTTTGCGACTGGCATGCTCTAGTATTATTATCTCTAGTGCGACTAATTGAAGTAGACGGTCTATCTTCTAAAAAATCAAGTTACCTGGATGTATCTTAGCATACCTAGATATATAAATATTTTTGTAATATCTTAAAGGTGAAAATGGCGTTATTTTCTAATACTTAGATACATAATATACGTATTACATAACTAGTGATCCCAAGAGATAAGTATAAATTACTTTGATAAAACTGTTTGTTTATTGAAAAATACTAGCAAAAGAATAGCCTACTAGTACAAAACAACGGCGACTCAGGGGTGCTCGCAGATCACCGAACAACTAAACTACAAAAACCGTCCTTACCGCTACGAAATAATATGCTGAGTTTTTCAATTAGGTAGGTATCCTGATTTTTGCCTTAGTTTTATTACTGGGTGCCTTCTCAATAGACATTCCAACGAGTCTGATAACAACTAAATGTTGTGTTTGTTGACAGTCTGCTGTCTGCGAACCCCCTTAGTCAATCAAAATATCAAATATTATGCAATATTAATATTACTGGTACATCCAAGATAAAACTTGTACAATGATGTGAATACAGAATGATTCTTTTTGTGATGGGAGCAAAAAATGATTCTATGAAAATAAAGCAATGCGATCAAAAAAACTATGATTTCTAAGGCCGAGAATAATAGATTTTACTTAGCAACACTACTTGCTATGGCTAAGCAGTAGGTATCCCTGTCTCTGTCATACAACTTACAATAGAAAAACAGAGACAGGATCATCTTAGCTCAGCCAAAGCACATGCTAAGTAATGTTTATTTGTTTCAACGACATTCCTAATGTAAATATCCAAGCACCGCCAGCGTACATACAGAAGTAATTATGTTTTTGCCTGTATCTCTAACTCCTTGTGTATAATATCCATCCTATACGATATTTACATTATACTACGGTATATGGAAGCAGTTGTCTGGTTCAAATTTACATCCTATATACTTTATTAAAGAACCGTAATAATATATGTACCCAATACATGCACACTTTGCTCTTTCAGATATGTTTGATGTTGAAATTTTCAGAATGTTACAAATTCCTAATACCTTAATTTAATTATACCTATTAAAATTTATGTTTTATTTAATATCAATTCCTTCACTTGATAAACTGTAGTCAAAATAATTACATTTAAATTTGGTAAAACATGACGAGTGTATAGACTAGGGTTGCCAACTTTTTTTACAAGAAATAAATTATATTTAGGTCTGAGAAGGAAAATAAACAGCATTTTAGAAATTTTAACAGTTTTTTTTTAATGTTTTAAAGACATATTTTATAGTGCTTTTCGCACAACTTACCAATTTAGTATTATTTTTAAAAGCCGATAATAATTAATGAGGAGCTCATTTTTTATTTTTAATGTCTGTCTTCCCGCCACTTTGTATTTATTACTTACCGAAAATGTTGTTGCTGAAAACAGTATTTTATATACTTACTTTATTTTTATTCAACAGTATTAATGTAGTGAAAAACAGTATTACTGTTTTAAACAGTAAAGTTGGGAACCCTAGTACAGACTCCAAACACTTAGCCATCATAATATTTACCATAATCACTATAATAATATTTTAGTCAATGTTAGAAAATCTCTCAGTAAAGCCAATGACTTTGGTAAACAAAATAACTACAGGCGTTGCTATGTACTTTTAGAAGATTATGCCAAATACACCTTAAAGTTCGAAGATGAAGTTATGTCTACACAATTCTAAGTTTTTTTTTTAATATTATTTCTGTTAGAATATAATATTACATTAAGAATAAAACCTTCTAATCTTTGGTAGAAAACCAATCACCATAATATATAATATTTCCTTAACTATTTATTTACTGTAGTAGAAATAAAATACAACTTGTATAAAAATATATGAATATAGATGACAGCCACTTTAAGATGAAAATAATACAGATTTGTATAATTAGTTACGTTGATAGTTGTATGTAAAGAATATTATAACAAATGGTATTAATATCTTATATTAGTAATTATTATGAAATAGTTTGGCATTGGGACTTGCTCTATCTGCAGCATAATACTGATGATGATGATAGATGTTGTTATAAAACGAAAGTTAATCCGTGTTGATAGCAGTAAGTCCAATTATAGTTCTTTATTGTTTAAATAAAATATCATAAAATGGAAGAACAATAGTTATAGACTTTAAGTTTTGGAAATAATTCTCATATTACATGAATTTAAAAAGAAATAATGTCGTATACAGGTCACATTTTAAGTATTTTTTCTAATTAAAGCAATAAATTGGTTAATTAAGTTAAAATCCATAAATAGGAAGTAAAGCACAGGGAATGGCACAGTTAAGTTAGGGCGATAACTACAACATAATAATAGTTTTATACGTATTAACTAACCTAACTCGTTACATACTTAAGTATAAAGTCACCTAACACAAATAACAAAAATAAATGAATAATGCTTTACTTATTCTACATCATAATAATACTAAGTGATATTCTAAATGACAATAACTTAAATAACTATATTGAGGTTAGTTGAAAAATGAATTATGCTTTCATGAGCAAGTTAGGCCTTATTGATATGAAATGATTACGAGTAAAACACCACCTTTATAAAAATATATATGACTGGTTTTGTTCGAAAAAATGTCATAATCTTCAATTTGGGTAGGTTAACCAAATGCCAAACACTCAAAATTGTCAGGTGGTGAAATACATATAATTATGTTAAAATGAATAAGTGAATGCGACAAAGTGAATACACGATTTTCTATAAAAATAGATTAAATAGATTTTTATGTTTAGTATTGATTGTATATATAATTAATTATCTAGCTTAACTGCATCCTAAAGTTTTGCAAAAACAAAAACAGATAGAAGAAATATAACAATAATTGTTTCTTTTACGTATTTCTGATGGTAAAAATGTGGAAGTACTTAATTCGTGGTGTTGCTGTCTTTCATTTCGATTTTCAAGTCAGTCACTTACATTAAAATTCTACGCTTAAATCGAATGATACTGTCTTATAAAAATATAAACGATTTTTCCATTACAAGAACAACATCAAAATAAAAGTTTGAAATAACTAATTACTATGAGTATCTATAAATAAAGATTTATTACGAGGAATACTTATAGAAAGTAATACTTTATAAAAAATAGAAGATTTACGAGGAAAATAAAAATATTGCACTTCAGCAAGCATTGCACAGGGAAGTATTAAAAGTTAGGAGTACTACACAGGTGGGCAAGCCATTTCTTCCATATTAAATAAATAATAAAATAAATATCGCTGGACATTACACACAGCGCCATCTAGCGCCACACTAAGCACCGAGGCTTGTGTCGTGGACACCAGATAGTTGATATACTACATAGATACTTTTTGTTTTTTTTTTTGTAAATACATACATAATATACATATTGTACGGTCAACCGCCTTTGAGAAGTTACCTGAATTGCGAAAATCAGTCCTTACTACTAAGAAATAAAGGCGCTGTCAATATTAAATTGTTACCACAGATGCGCTATTGACCGTACCTGCCTTCTACAATAATTATTTCACAGGAAGACGACTTTCTTTTGTCACAACAGTAAAGCTCTTTTCCGCATATTATTTTCATGTAATGCAGTTGATTTAAACGTTTATATTTTTATGCTAAATCGTTATATACGCCTAGTAGAAAAATATGTAAAAGAGCAAATAAAAGGGTTACCTACTTTACATCCATAATACTAATTTTTAGTAGATAATGGATGCGGCGCGTATCAAAAAGGTGTGATCGTATTTAAGGATGTAGTCGAAGTAGTGTAGACCATCAAACTGAATAACTTTCTGATTGGACCAACGTCGTAATCGTGAAAAAATTTACTCGACCCAAATATATGGGAGAGTTGAGTAATGATTTTGGTACCATGAAGATAGTTTTTCATTTTGATAGTCTGTACCACACCTTTCCGATATAATAATATGTGCTGTAGGTGTGAAAAGTCCTAACGATCTTGTTCTTGATGACATACCACATACGAGTAAACATAAAACTCTTTTGCAATAAAATTCATTGGTAACATTTGAAACACCAGTTACAAAAACCCAGTGAGCTGTCAAAAAACAATTTGACAGAATAATAACCAATACTTCGAGTTAGTGTCGATTCAACATAATAGTAGTTTTTAAACAACTTCATAGTCCTCGCCGCGTGCCTCGTTCGGTGGTTATTATGAAACATGGACTTACATTTTCGTCTGTAATGTACCCATTGAAGATTTGCTACTGTTTACCGTACGTCCGAAGGTACCTTAAAGCTGTGTAGGTGGGAAACGTCTCTGGGGTTTACTACGACGCTGCGCGAGAGTTGACTGTGACACGGGACCCAAAACTTGCGGTGTCAGCGGAGAAGCTGTCATTGCCTAGAGAGGAAAACAAACTGTGTTCATGTAAGTTCAGCAAACACGTCTTACACATTAATTGCATATCGAACGCGGTGTTATGATCAGCTACCGCTAGCGACTCGTGCACGCTGGCGCGGCGGTGTGTCATCACTACATATTATAAAACAAAGTGCCCCGCCGCGTCTGTCTGTCCCTACGTATGCTTAGATCTTTAAAACTACTACTACTACTCCTAAGAAATAAAATTGATACAGCGAGTATGCCCCAGCCAGCGCATATTTGCGGAGACGTGAAGCGCGGTTTTGGGACGCAAAACATAATATTCCCTCTACGGCTAAGAGCTATTGAGAGCCGCACGTGGCGACCAGAGCAGTCACGCGCCGATCACTATATATTTTATCTTCCGTATGTTTCCAACAGTGTTTTAATAGAAATGTTTTCTTCTAAGTCTATTTCCAACACCTCCGCAGGTATGTGCTGTTCCTATGTGTGGTGCAGGTTTGTAGCTACACAGATCCACGGCTCGCGCACGAGCTCGGAGCGCGGTGTGTAGTGTGTATGTTACCTGGAAGGTGAGGTCGACGGCGCGGCGCAGGTCGGCGGCGGGCGGCTCGTGGTCGGGCGCGGGAGGCGCGGGCTGGTGCGGGGGGGGCGGCGAACAGATCCACGGCTCGCGCACGAGCTCGGAGCGCGGTGTGTAGTGTGTATGTTACCTGGAAGGTGAGGTCGACGGCGCGGCGCAGGTCGGCGGCGGGCGGCTCGTGGTCGGGCGCGGGAGGCGCGGGCTGGTGCGGGGGGGGCGGCGAACAGATCCACGGCTCGCGCACGAGCTCGGAGCGCGGTGTGTAGTGTGTATGTTACCTGGAAGGTGAGGTCGACGGCGCGGCGCAGGTCGGCGGCGGGCGGCTCGTGGTCGGGCGCGGGAGGCGCGGGCTGGTGCGGGGGGGGCGGCGAACAGATCCACGGCTCGCGCACGAGCTCGGAGCGCGGTGTGTAGTGTGTATGTTACCTGGAAGGTGAGGTCGACGGCGCGGCGCAGGTCGGCGGCGGGCGGCTCGTGGTCGGGCGCGGGAGGCGCGGGCTGGTGCGGGGGGGGCGGCGAACAGATCCACGGCTCGCGCACGAGCTCGGAGCGCGGTGTGTAGTGTGTATGTTACCTGGAAGGTGAGGTCGACGGCGCGGCGCAGGTCGGCGGCGGGCGGCTCGTGGTCGGGCGCGGGAGGCGCGGGCTGGTGCGGGGGGGGCGGCGAACAGATCCACGGCTCGCGCACGAGCTCGGAGCGCGGTGTGTAGTGTGTATGTTACCTGGAAGGTGAGGTCGACGGCGCGGCGCAGGTCGGCGGCGGGCGGCTCGTGGTCGGGCGCGGGAGGCGCGGGCTGGTGCGGGGGGGGCGGCGAACAGATCCACGGCTCGCGCACGAGCTCGGAGCGCGGTGTGTAGTGTGTATGTTACCTGGAAGGTGAGGTCGACGGCGCGGCGCAGGTCGGCGGCGGGCGGCTCGTGGTCGGGCGCGGGAGGCGCGGGCTGGTGCGGGGGGGGCAGCGAACAGATCCACGGCTCGCGCACGAGCTCGGAGCGCGGTGTGTAGTGTGTATGTTACCTGGAAGGTGAGGTCGACGGCGCGGCGCAGGTCGGCGGCGGGCGGCTCGTGGTCGGGCGCGGGAGGCGCGGGCTGGTGCGGGGGGGGCGGCGAACAGATCCACGGCTCGCGCACGAGCTCGGAGCGCGGTGTGTAGTGTGTATGTTACCTGGAAGGTGAGGTCGACGGCGCGGCGCAGGTCGGCGGCGGGCGGCTCGTGGTCGGGCGCGGGAGGCGCGGGCTGGTGCGGGGGGGGCGGCGAACAGATCCACGGCTCGCGCACGAGCTCGGAGCGCGGTGTGTAGTGTGTATGTTACCTGGAAGGTGAGGTCGACGGCGCGGCGCAGGTCGGCGGCGGGCGGCTCGTGGTCGGGCGCGGGAGGCGCGGGCTGGTGCGGGGGGGGCAGCGAACAGATCCACGGCTCGCGCACGAGCTCGGAGCGCGGTGTGTAGTGTGTATGTTACCTGGAAGGTGAGGTCGACGGCGCGGCGCAGGTCGGCGGCGGGCGGCTCGTGGTCGGGCGCGGGAGGCGCGGGCTGGTGCGGGGGGGGCGGCGAACAGATCCACGGCTCGCGCACGAGCTCGGAGCGCGGTGTGTAGTGTGTATGTTACCTGGAAGGTGAGGTCGACGGCGCGGCGCAGGTCGGCGGCGGGCGGCTCGTGGTCGGGCGCGGGAGGCGCGGGCTGGTGCGGGGGGGGCGGCGAACAGATCCACGGCTCGCGCACGAGCTCGGAGCGCGGTGTGTAGTGTGTATGTTACCTGGAAGGTGAGGTCGACGGCGCGGCGCAGGTCGGCGGCGGGCGGCTCGTGGTCGGGCGCGGGAGGCGCGGGCTGGTGCGGGGGGGGCGGCGAACAGATCCACGGCTCGCGCACGAGCTCGGAGCGCGGTGTGTAGTGTGTATGTTACCTGGAAGGTGAGGTCGACGGCGCGGCGCAGGTCGGCGGCGGGCGGCTCGTGGTCGGGCGCGGGAGGCGCGGGCTGGTGCGGGGGGGGCGGCGAACAGATCCACGGCTCGCGCACGAGCTCGGAGCGCGGTGTGTAGTGTGTATGTTACCTGGAAGGTGAGGTCGACGGCGCGGCGCAGGTCGGCGGCGGGCGGCTCGTGGTCGGGCGCGGGAGGCGCGGGCTGGTGCGGGGGGGGCGGCGAACAGATCCACGGCTCGCGCACGAGCTCGGCGGCGCGCGGTCGCTGCGCGGGCTCCAGCTGCAGCATGCGCCGCACGCAGTTGCGCGCGCCTGAAGACACGTGGCGCCAAACTCCAGTTGACAGCTCCACCTGACACGTCAATGATTTTCTTGAACAATGCGGCCGTGTCGCATTTTAAAGCGAGAGCTGGAACCGTTAGAGGGTAGCCGACACGAGCGTTGTCGATGGGTTGCGTCGTCGCAATCGCAACGCACTGAATGACACACGAGCAATGCAATGTGGTGTCGCAGTGCATTGATGCCGCAAAAACGTCGCAGCGATTTGAAAACCTGATATTCCACACAATATTGTCCCTCCTCGCTGGTCTCTTGTCCGACGGGCACGCGTTAGCGTCACCGCACGTCGCGTCGTTTAATGCATTGTGGGGCATGTTGTTCTGATTTATATTTACATTACACGTCACCGCTAAGGAGCCGCAACGTACCGACAACGCAACGTGTCGCATCTTTCTTATGCATTTATTTAACACTTGTAAGCACACAGTACAGAGGCGGACTTAATGCCATAGCCATTTACTACGTCTAGTCAACCTTTGGGTAATGCAGATTGTGGCTCAAGTCAGATGACAAATCGTGTGAAAAAGTCGGATGTACGATGATTTAAAACAATTGGCATGTACACAGGTGTATAAGTGCTAAAAGTGTTCCTTTTTTTTACTCACAAATGTATCATCATAGTGCCGAAATGAGAATGATAATTTACCTTTCCTGATTCGATCCTCGCTAAAATGGCTTCCGGGGTATCATCTCCAGTGGAAGCGAATGGTGTTCTACCAGATAGCATTATATAAGCTAGCACACCTGTAATAATTTAATTGAAAATTTGAATGAGTATTAGGTATGTATGTGACAAAAGGTTTCTAGAAAGCTGAACCTTAATGCAAGAATTAATGTGTGGTTTTAACGGCTGCGCTATACGTACGATATTATGGGTTAATAATAATAATATATTGCTAGCTTGTTAGAATGTCATATTATCAACTTTAAACCATCATAACCTTGCAACTCTTAGATCATTATGCATGACGACAGTATCAATAAATTGCAAATCTATTTAGTCCGTCAGTTAGAGTATTGGAAATTAAAGGACAGGTATTTTTTGTTTTTGTAAATCAATGAATATTGTCAAAGATAAAACGCATCAAAGCTCGTGACGTCAGAACTAGCTTAAAAATTATACCAAGTCGTGACGTATTGAGAATTTTAAAAGCGACATTATCTTCGTCAATTTTGGTTTACGTAACAAAAGAAAAAACACGGGTCAAATATTTTTTGGTATTCTAACTGACGGACTAATTAGATTTTGTCGTCTCGCCTATTGATCAGGTTACCTTAGACGTTTCATGTAAAGTTTAAACAGCAGCCGACAGATATTTTCTACTTATTATGAGTAGATGATAAATAGTCCACAATGTACTTATGTAGTAGATTTGATTAATTGAATATGCAATTTAAAGTGTAAATACTTTTTTTTTCTACTCTACTACTCCCAAAATATTTGAGAAATTCTTACCTAAGCTCCAAATGTCGCAGGCAGCATCGTAGCCAGCACGCTTTAGCACCTCGGGAGCGACAAAGTTAGCAGTGTAACATGGCGTCATCAGTAAGCCGTTTTCAGCGCGCAACTGTTTCGCCAAACCAAAGTCGACTAGACGAATGTCCTCAGGCCTCTTCTCTGCCGTTGCAAATAATATGTTCGAAGGTTTTATGTCTCTGAAATAATGACAGATGTAAGTATTAATCCTACTTATATTAAATTATAAATTTTGTATCACTTCTGCCGCGTATTTTGGATGTTAATTACTTAATCACGCAAAACAGCTGGCCGGATTTGGATGGAAATTGATACGCAGTTTATAACCTGGATTAACATATAGGATATTTTTTATCCCGGAACTTGACATGGCTTAGCTACTATTGTCACGCAGAAAAAGTCGCGGACAGAAAGTACCCAATAACCTAACCGTTAACCCACAATCTGTGTCATTAATAATTTGTACACAATGTGCCATTAAGTTCACCTATGTACCACTATTGTACATGCAGTTAAAATAAATAATTATAGATCTCGCACGAATATTAATTATAAGAATTTGACGTTGATAGCGCCTTTGTTTCGTTATAGTAAGTGTGGTTTTTGTAGTTAATGTGCTAGTACTTAAAAATCGTGTGTTTGTTTACATAAAATTAAATATGAACTATGTTATTTTTCTATTAAAACATATCCAAGATTGCAAATCTAAACTAAGACAACATCGTAAACCTATAACGTTTGTCATACGCATGAATCATGTCATGCGTATGACAAACGTTATAAATTCCTTAATAATAACTTATTTCTGTAGGATAACTCATATTACAGTACTGTTTACTTATAAGGATATTTTTACACACACACAATACGTAACTTCAGCATCAATTGACAGATGAGTCTTCATAAAACAAACAAGACATGTTTTCTCATTATCACATTTATCTCTGAACCATAAAAAACACGAACATAAATTAGCAACTCATTTCCGTTTATCACGAAACTGATGATAAAAAGTACGTTACCTATGCACGACGGTGTGTCTATGTAGGTAATGTATGGCGTGCAGGACATTCCTCAATATGGGTGCAGCCTCGTGTTCGGGCAGGTAGCGACGTTGGGTGATGTGCTCGAGAAGCTCCCCGCCGCGACAGAGCTCCGTCACAGCGAGAATACGGCCCCCCTCCTCGTAGACACCTCGCAAGGTTATTATGTGAGGATGTTGGCTGTATCTGTTTAGACATATAATCACACCATGATGGAATGAAGAAGTAAATAGCAAAATAACCGCTTATAGTGTTCCCACTGCTGGGACAGGTCAGGTTAGTAATCTGCCACGCAGGACCAGTGACAACTGGTAGATCTAACATGACTTGTGACGGCACTAGGAAACGGTTTGAGAGCAGTGATGATGATATAAATTACACAAAGTAACATCTCGTAGTCGTAAGAGGTTATGTCTATTGACTACTAATCTGTCGGAATCACGCGACGGAAATTCCATGTGCTATGAAATTACCTGCAACATATTAGGGCGAAATATCGTCGAGAAACTCGCATCGAAGGCACAAGCACGCCGAACTTCTGTAGCGTATTTTTTCAGACATTTTCTTCCGTATCAATGATAGCTACTGTGATACATATTTTTAGATTTCTCAGGCCTAGTAATTTTTCGGCAGGTTTAACTTGGGAAGTCCCAATAACACAAATAGCGAGTTATAGTGTACCATACTGTGCCGGGACCAAAGTAGCATTTTTTGTGTTTCAGACGGTTGATTGTTTAGAAAATAAAATACTATTCTGGCCTCTTTGGTACCACAACTTGAAGATGTTACAAATTCCCAGTCAAACCAAACAACATATTATAAAGTCCAGTCCTACAAAGTAACCATGATACTATTTGTCATGAGTACAATCACGTGTTCATCGTACACTAATTACCAGTCATCCTATATAAAACAAATGCAGACGCTCATTGATTGTTTAGTATGCACATTGACCTGATATTGAAACGTTTATACGGCTTCCGACTTCTAACGCTTCTAAAGTTCTAGGTCCTAGGTTAGTAGGTCTTGTTTTATCGCAAAACATTCAAGTTTTCCTTGGTCTACTTTACGAGTATGTAGATCTAATGATACGGAATGTACGAAACTATTTTTGTTTGGAACTAGAAAATGGTTGCACAAAAATACCAAAATAAGTATTCTCAGTATGAGAGCCTTTTAAGGTTTAAATTATTGCAAAAATAAAAATTTTAATCATTTTTTCAAATATTTGTTACTTAAGACTTCATTTTAAATACTTACCGCAGATTATTTATTTAGTTTATTAATTTATTCAAATGTTTTTTTTTTTTAATTTGTTTATTCTATTTAACACAACTCTATTTATAAACCTATGTATTTTTACCTCAAAAGTATTTCAATTTCTTCTCGAGGATCATACTGTAATTTGTCCATGATTTTAACAGCATACTGCACCCTTGAAGTTTTGTGTTCACAGAGGCGGACGACTGAAAACGAGCCAGTGCCTAGCTCTCCCATTAACCTGAAATAATCAAATTTCGAAGAAAAATTGAATCTTTTTCTTTGACAGCTTCATTGGTCAGTGGTCGCAAGCGACTGCTGAGCTTGAGGATTTGGGTTTCAGTCCAAGGTCAGGTGTTTTTAAGGTTCCGTATAAAACATGAAAACCCATTATTTGCTCCGAATCTACTGGACCAAATAAGGTGAAATTTAGTAGGATGGTGTAATCCTATGACCCAAACACAGATGTGCAAAGTAAATAATTTTTTTTTTTTTAAATAAGTGTCATTTTCGGGAAACAATATAGAAAATTAAAAAAAAATGTTTTGCAAACCTTACTGTGTCGTATTATATCAAATGAAAGGGCTCGTTATGGGGATCTCAAATATATTTTTGTTATTATTGTAAAATAAATAGTTTTGATTTTATTCTTGAAAGAAGACGAAAATTGACCATACCCCCTCTGATCTCCAAAACTAAAGAGCCTAAAATTTTGAAAAAAAAAATACAAAATATACTTAGTTCATTGCTTGTAGATTACAGTAAAACCTATAAGAATTCTATCAATTGAAAATAAAGTGGTAAACTCAATATAATTTCGTTCACTTACGGAAAATTTGACTTTGGCATTGTACGGAACCCTCTCCATGCGAGTTCAACTTGCACTTGGCCGGTTTTTGCATAAGGATTTTCTCAGTAGCAGCCATGAGTCTGAACTTGAGGATGATTGCAATAGGCCAGCTACATGAAATATGAGGTGTATACAAAAGTATACACCTCTGCCTAGGCCTCCAATCGTTCGATATTAATAGATCCTGTAAAAAAAACATACAAATACGTTTGAGTCGCCTACCTGTATTCATCAAAGAAATTATTTCTATTGACAAATCCAGCCCAAAACTCTTCAGTGGACGTTTTATTGTTCGTTGCCGCATGGTTCTGATTTTGATTAGTAACCGTTTTGTTACTATCATCGTTGAGTAAACAGGGTGCGACGAAACTGAAACCGCTGAAAAAATAACATTTAACGAGTTATTTGCTGTGTGCGAAGGATACATGCGTGACGAACGAGTTTAGCTTATCATTAGACAATCTGATAATATGATAAGGTTGGTCTAACCGTAGTTATGCAACTGGCAATCATAAACAGAACTGCAAATATTTATTGTACTGTTTATTATTTGTTTTATTATCGTAATATGGAATCGGTGTTTATGGCCGCTCATAGGTAAAACAATAATTTGACTTTAGCTGAAAAAAACACAATTCAATTGCAAACATATTGAACTCGAAAAACTAATATTAATCAGTTTTTCGAGTTCTCTAGCTTTATGGTTACCTTTTTGGGTCACATTGTTGAAGGTTATTTTAAGAGAAAGAAGGCATGGAGGCATTGATCATGCTTAAACTGACCAATGCTTCATCATTTCTAAATATACACAAATTAATTATATATCTAATTATACACAGTTTACCGAGTAACAACGCTTTTCCCGATATATTAGTGTATTCATGTTATGTATAGATCATAATCTTACCGGAATAGTTCATGTGCATTCGCCGAAGCGGGTACACCCGGCGAATCTCGAGGCGTGCGACACGTAAATTCTGAATCAAAGTAGAACGCATCATCGGCCCGAGAGACCGCCGGCCGGAATGGAGGCACCACCTGATGACAATGTCATAACTTAATCAATTAAGAAACGTTGTAAAGCGATCGTTTATTAGGCCAATCGGTAAGCCAACCAACGCTTACTATACTTTTCTGATTAATTTCGTTGCGGGATCCAAGACAGTTAAATTCATTCTCTGGGACTTCGTCGAGCTTCATTGTCTCGGCGCTTTTCTGGTGGTCGCCACTGTTGATTCTGGCTTTCAGGAGTTACAGTGGTTTGGGAACAGTGTGGCGGGCTTGTCCCAAAAAAAAAAAAAAAAAAAAGCCAACCAACGCTCTTTTATCGCGCACTGTATCTTTAACACTCAATTTTGCGCCCGTTTAGAATCCCGGAGTGCCAATTTTCACTAACACTAGGCGAAACTTAAATCAATGCCAAAATAAAAAAAGCTTTGTTAAATTTTCAACTCTCAGCGATAAGACGAGCAAATTTTATGCAAATTAACTCATCAAGTCAACACAGCGATGGATCAAAAGACATTCACATTTACAAAGGGCTCCTAAAACCAAAACATGAGACAAAAAAATGTTTGCGGTCGATCAGAAAATCTATAATAGTACAGACCTACACCTATTCATGCGTAGTTCGTCTTATAATCGTTTCGATGGACGTTATGAAATTAATTTAGCCCATATTAGGTGGCCATACCAATTGCGCTATCAGTGGCCTTGGCGCCGCCCTGACTGACGTAAATAGTATCGCCAATTCCGAACCAGTACCTACGGCGCCACCTGGATACTCAATATTCGAAATCAAGCTATAGCCACAATGAGATATTTTTCTACCTGCCAAAGATAACATAGATAGCTACTTTTTTTTTCCGGATGGCAAATCATCAGATCACTCCTCCCGCTTTGGGCGTAGCGGAAGGGAGTGTCAAACTTGTACTGACTAAAACCCACCCATGTTCATTCTTAGCCCTATGTGTTCCAGGGCCGCGGTATCTCTTTCGAACAGTCCCGCAGCCCCGACCTAGCTACTTCGTAAAGGCTTTAAAGTTACTGCAAAAGAAACATGCAAAATAACATTTCTGCATAAACCTAGATAGTAGCCAAGCTTATAGCAACATTTTTATCAAAAGAACTTTACTCATAATAAAGTTAAAAAAAATATAATTTAGTTAAACTTTATAGTTGATTTATACGCAATAAATCCCACAGAAGCAGGAAAATGTTTTTAGAGGACATTGAAGAACACTTCCATTGAAAGATAAACAAAATAGGTGTTTCAAAATAACAATTTGATTTTTCTTTGGATTATCCTTATACTATAGAATTTCTGCTTTCATGTACCTAAGAACTGATAAAAATATTGAAATCAAAACAGCATCAGAAGTTATTCTTAGAGAGTGAATAGTCCATTCCATTCAAGATTATGCTGTTAACATATCGGCTTATCTTGCAGCATTGTGCCATCATGAAGAACTAAATGCTAATATGATATAACATACCTCTTTTTTACAAAGCGCATCCCATTCTATGTTTGCAAAAAACTCATGATTCTTGATGTCTTCAATACCATTGGTGCCAGCCCCCAATCTACAAATAAACTGTCATTTTAATACCAAACTAACAATCAGATGTTATTAATAATGTTGTTTTCAAACTAACCTATTTTGCGGGTTTCTTTTGAATAATGCTCTTAATAAGGACTGTGCCTCTTCACTAAGATTAGACGGCATTCCGAGTTTCGCTTTTAATATCTGTGTCATAGTTTCATGTCGAGTCGAACCATGGAATGGTAGATTTCCTGTTAGCATTTCAAACTAAAATAAAAATTGGATTAATTGAATCAGGTTTAAAATCAAGTTTAATTCAAATATCAGTGTTGAAATCATCATACCATAAGTACACCAAAAGACCACCAGTCAGCCGCAAATGTATGTCCTCTCCTGTTAACTACTTCTGGTGCCATGTATTCCACTGTGCCGCAAAAGCTATAAGCTTTATCACTAGTTGGAGGGAGTTTTGACAAGCCAAAGTCTGTAAGTGCTATATGGCCATCAGCATCTAACAAAATGTTTTCTGGTTTGAGATCCCTGTATATTATTCCCAATTTGTGTACATGTTCTAAGGCTAATGCTAGTTCAGCTAGGTAAAATTTTACATCCTCCTCAGTAAACATTACCTAGAAATAATTAAAATATGCAGTGAACCAAATTAATGCATCCATTAGTTGTGTTACAATGTGCTACCTCATGGTTTATTTACAATATTATACATACCTATGTATAAACAATATGTGGTAAAAACTTACCTCTTTACTGAGACGAGAAAACAAATCACCACCACGCAGGAAGTCTAGTATTAAATATAATTTTCCAGCGGTTTGAAATGCATAATGTAATTTAACAATAAATGGATGGCCCATTTCAACTAGTATATTTCTCTCCATTTTTGTACGTTCTCTATCTCTGACTTTTAAAGTAGCTTTTTTAAGTACCTAAAAAAAATGGTATTGCATTATGGCTTTGTATGTTATTAATAGACATGATTAAGTTCCATATTTAAAGGAATATCACCTTCATGGCATATAGAGTGCCCGCATCAGCACCAGTAACTTTCCGTACTAAAAATACTTTTCCGAAAGAACCTTCACCAAGTACTTTGAGCAATTCAAATTGTGATGGGTCTGCTTTATCATGCCCTTCTTTAACCACATCTTGTATTTCGATCTCTCTTTCTTCGCTGATATCTACAGAAGTATCTAGACTCTCAGTTGTAGATGCTTGACGCGACTCAGCTGCATTTTCAACCACTATTGGAAGGCTGTTGGCTGCCTGTGCAGATGTACTGAGCTAAAAATATATTTGAATACTGGTCATTACATGTTTAGATATGTATGTAGTGTCAAAATGTATGTGTTAAACAGAGATTTGTTGGCACATTAAACTGAATAATCAGGAGTTCGTTAAAATAACTAGGACACTTTATAAAACCACGCCTAAAGTCAGTCTGTAATTCAACTTCAATAAGTGTTGTTTTTGTGAATTTCATTGTTATTGTTAATCAAAAAGGTACTGTGTACTGTCCTTCCCCTTGGCATTAAATAGGAGGCATTTTATTTTGTAGCCAGGGGTGTTTAATATTTACTACTACTAACATTCTACGGATGTTTATCTGAAATAAAATATTTGAATTTGGATTTATACTCAATCACAACCTATTCAAACAGGAAGAAGTATGTATTTCATTTCTTAAATGTAAGAATAGAAAGAACTTAGAGGTTGAGCTCTTGAAGGGAAAGTAGGTATTACCTGTTTCATTTTGTCAATCAATTTCATAACCATCAACAATCAAGTTTGATTTTATTATAGGAAAACATATTCACAGATATTCATTAATAGAGCACATCTTTAGTCTTTGACTTCTATTGGATTACTATTAATACTTGTTAATACATTTAAGTAAATGAATCATAAAATACAAGCTGTTTACTTAGTATCATATCATTTTTCCTTTTAGGTTGGCACTGACATGATATAAATATTTTCCTGAATTCATTGTTCTAATTGGAATTATAAAACTGGGACCATAGAAGTGAACGGAGAGAAAGAACCATTAAAATTAATTTGGTGCACTTTTTTCTGGGTAGTTTTCAAGTGGGCGTAAAAAGGAGATTTTCCAAAGAAATAACTGTAGTCAATTTATGAGTAGAGGGGTAGGTAGTGAGATTCTTTTCTTAAAAATATCGAGAAGAACAGGAAATAACTCAAAACACAATTACAACGTCATTAAATATTCTAAATGTACCGTGTTATCTCCAACATTCTGCATTCGCCAAGGATCGGAGGATGAGGTGTTAGCCAAAGGCATGATTTACCACTTTTGCACTTGAACATTCACTTTAAAATACTTAAACAATTTAATAAAACCAATTAAAACTTCTTCTTCATTCCATTCCTCTAATTTCTTATTCATATACCACGAACGTGAATGCACACAATCAGTGACAACAGCAGACATGAGACATGATATGAAAATTAAGAAAAGACTGATTGGGTAACACTATTAAGGTTCCGTACTATTTATGTACGGTCGAACAAGCTATTTGGTTTACATTTTACAATGTAATTTGTTGGTTAAACTGTAAACCACCTTGTTCGACCGTACATAATAACCACGCAACACATAAACGTAATTTTTATTAGTAAACATTTAACGGAAAAAATGACACATAGAAATTAATATGTTATGTTACGAGACCAAAATATTGTATTCAATCAAAAATTCATACTTTTCCTATTACGGAACCCTAGAGAAATTTATTACGGAAATTAAACTGATTGCGTTCCAGATATAACATACAGCTATATCTTTAGCTTCTTTTTGGTGAATATTCTCGATGATTGGACAGAAGGGAAAATGGCGCACGCCAGCCGCGCCGCTCTCTGTTCGACAGCTTCATACAAACGAACCGGAATTTTTGAATTGTGAAGTGAGCACCTAGGACCTAGATACACACGTAGTGTCTGACTCGCTAGTCTTTCTAAAATCTCACGTGCACACAGATGTTGATCATACAATACAGCTACTTATTTCTAGAGCCGCATATCCAGACATGAAAAACGAAATGACCTCTTTGGATTTGGCCGTGGCGTATTGTTGGTATGACTTTGACAAGAAATGTCATGTCTTATAGATAGATGGTCTGGTACCATTTTCTTAACACAATATTATTGGAATTTCCTACCTAATATAATTGTTTTTTTTTTTTTTATAGATTTAATGGTGTTATAGGAATGTACGGCACTCATGAGGCTAAGCAAACTGATACGGACCGTCCCATTTGGCAAAAACGAAGTCGGTAGTTTTGCACAGTTAAACTCAATCTAAAAGTCGTGCTTATAAAAGAGAGTTGTAATTTATTTCAGAACATCCGGAAAGAGATGCAGTTGTTCCCATTGGCGAGGATGTAACGACAAAAATCATTGGCGATTTCGGAAAGTGGCAACTAAAAATCAGTATACTCATGGCACTCTTGAAATTGCCCATTGCTTATTATCAATTAAATATTATTTTTATGGCCCCTCAACAAGATTTCTGGTGTACTAAACCACCACCCTTCGCTAAATACAGTGTTGAAGAATGGAGAAGAATTTGTGCGCCAGTAAGCTCGTTTGAATCCTTCCTAAATATAACAATAAAGTTATGTACAGTCGGCAGCGCATCAAGTTACTACAAACTGTCAAAATTTCACATTCGATTTTGAACATAGCGGTTAACATTCTAAGGTTTCAAATCATTTGGAGAAATTTGACACATTGTGGTAACTTGATGTGGTTAGCGACTGTACTACATATTGACATACCTACCTAGTTAGAGCCTTATCACACTAGCGGATTCAAAGCGGAGCGGGCGCGCAGCGAATTCGTTTCGGACGCGCAACGAATTCGTTGCGCGCCCGCTCCGCTGCTATTCGCGGCGAATTTTATGCGCATTAGTGCGCTCAGATTATAGTAGCTTGATGTGCTGGCGTCGCGTCTGTACCTACACAATAATACGTTTAATAAAAGTTTTTCGGCTTGGAGCGTTTCACCCCACCAGAATCATTCAATTCGTACGTAGTAGTTTATGCGTCGATTGCCTAGGTATACAAGTATTTATACACATAAATACTTACCTACTTACGTATGATAACAGTTACTTTACAATCTTATCAATGTTTTATTTCATGTTTTAGCATGTGGAAGAATACCCCTGCTTAATTTTTGATCCAGATTTACTTGCAATTAACCCAAGAATCGACAAGACTCTGATTCCACTTGTACCATGTCGAAGTTTTGAATATGACTTGAGCGTGTTTAAACGAACAATCACGTCTGAGTGGAATTTGGTATGCTCCAGACATTGGCTGGTTCATGTACGTAGTTCACCTTCCAAGAAATTTGAATGCTTAAGTATTATGTTTGAGAATAGACTGCCTCGTTGGTTGAGTGGTCGCCAGCGCGACTACTGAGCATGGGGCCCGTGGATTGATTCTCGGGTATAGCAAAGTGTTATTGGGTTTTTCTATTAAGTATAAATTTCTCAGTAGCAGCCACGGAGTCTGGATTTGTGCCCGGTTGATCGCAACAGGCTCGGCCTACCTACGAAATGTAAACCCTGTCTAACCCTTCGAGGATTAAAGGCGTGATGTTAAGATGATGATACTTGTGAGACTTTAAATTCGGTGAAATGTGGGTGTTTTTTAGGTAGGTAGCTAATTGAGTAAAATTACAAAATACCACTTCTTTACCCTTTCAGGTATGCCAGTGTGTAATGATGTGGGGAATAGTAATAGGAGGAATCATTTTCGGATCTTGGGCCGACAAACATGGCCGAAGAAAACCTCTTATAACTGCAATAATTATCCAAGGCGTCGCTAGTATATTAGCCAGCGTGATTCCCTGGTATTGGGTGTTTTTGGTTAATTGGTTCATGCTAGCCTTAGCGTCCGGTGGTGTTGGTATAATATCCTTCGTTATTTGTATGGAGGTAATTTTAATCGTATTAAAAAGATTTCAGAAATCGCAAAAGCGATTATATTCATTTACCAACAAATATTAACTTTGTCTTTAATTTTAGGTGGTAAGTGGCAAGTGGCGTACTTTAATTCCTGTGATTTATCAACTACCCTTTGGTCTAGGTAATGCAATAATGGCTGGATTAGCATATTGGCTGAGGGACTGGAGAAAACTTGAATTAGCATTGGGAATTTTTTCTTCAATATTCATATTCTATTGGTTTTGGGTGCTAGAATCGCCGAGATGGTTGTTGGCAACGGGACATACAGAAGAAGCTATTGGTAGGTGACTGTATTGGTAGTAGGCCTATTGACTATTTTATTATTTAAGGTTCAACCATGTTTAATAATGGCTTCAAGTTTCAAGCATTTACCTACCGAATGCTCGAGACTTGAGTTAGTTTCTGTGTGATGATCGGGGCGGGTGCTGGTGTAGCGACAGATAGCACTACGCCTCGTTACAGGGGTGAAGGCACATGAGTAAGTAGAGGTGACCTGTTCCTGCCGACCTAAGTTCACTCATTGATCGGCAGCGCGGAGTCCTGGGAATCTGGGATGCGGTGATGTCCTTCTGCGAAACCGTCATGTCGCAGAAGGAAGCTCCAGAGAGGGAAGGTGAGATGATGAGCTCCCGCCCAACCCGCAGAAGATGCACCGAGCGTCGGTAGAGGGCGAACAACACCCTCTACCGAGGCCCGCAAGTCAAGTGGGGTGGCACCAGTCGTGGCAGCGGAAATCGCATCAGATCACGTTGCACCCCGACGCAAGTGCGCGAGGGAACACCGGTGTGGTTTTAGTCAGAATGAGTTTGACAGACCCCTCCGCTCTATCCAAGGCGCAGAACCGCATCGAGTATTTCCTCAAAGAGAAACAAAAGTGTCTGTATGGTGTGGGTAATAGGCAGGTACTAACCGTACCTACGGCTTATGACTGGTGTTAGTGATAACGGGCATTAGGTGTAGGTACCAATAGCCAAATACGAGAGCAGCACGAGAGCAGACGTGGTGGCCCAGTGGTAACGATCACGATTTACGAGTTTCTAACTCGAGGGTTCGAACCCAAGCAGGCGCATATTTTTTTGTTAGCCTACATTGTGTCCCACGGCTAGGCAAAGGCCTCCCCTTTCTCCCTCCAAACCTCTCAGTTCTGTAGCAATAATAATACTATGTTTATTCAAGAAAATGTCACAGAATTTTACAAATATCTTTTAGGCTATATTTTCACTACGCAAAAGAATTTAACATCTGTAGCACTGTAACTAGGCAAAAGCCTGTATTTCGGCTATCAGTGCCAATCCCCTCAAATAATTTATAATTAATGGCAGCCATCAAGCCGAAATGTTAACCTTAGTGGTTCTATACAAACAAATTTTACCAAAATCATAAAAAAATGTTAAATACAATACAATAAAGTTAATACAAATAAATAAGTACAAATAAATAATTTAAATAAAATCACTAGATTACAACCATTGACATAATTTAATAAAATAATTAAAATGAATACATTTGAATAGAATCACTAGAATGAAACTTATGAAATAAATAAATTAACAAAATCATGGCAATGACATTGGTGACACAAAATGATAAAATCCTTAAAATAAAATAAATTCTGAATATTGGTGTCGATTCTGTTGTGCACAAACTAATCTTAATTTAGGCTATTGCTATCATTTTCTCTATAATAAAACGAGAAAGAGACAGACGTAATTTAGAGCTGTCAAATTTAGTTGGAACTAATATTTCTATACAAATCAAGGGTGCACGTAAAAACATGTCGACTAAAAACACGGTGAAGCGCAAGGCATAAACTAGTTTGACATCTCTAACTTAGTTCATGGCTATAGCCGTCCTTTTCGCGCACTGCCTTTTAGTAAAAGATAGCAATAGCCTAAATTAAGTTTAGTTTGTGCACAACAGAATCGACACCAGTGTCTAAGTTCTCTCTTTGTGTAATATGATAATGTGTATGCGTGAGTGTGAGAGGGTGTGTATCTGTGGTAAGCAGACAATCACCTTGGTTTATGTACTAAAAGTTCGGCCTCTTCGTAAAAAAAAAAATTGTAAGTATTCAGTTACCTTTTTCTTACATTGTGTAATTGTGTTTTATTCAAGGGATAGACGTTTATAGCTTTGTTTATCTTATTGTAGATGTAAGGTCCAAAGAAGTTAGTAAATCTTGTGCTGAATCTAGTATTAGTAACATCTTTTCTGACACAGACCCTATCTTTTCTTTGTGTTTGTAGATTTGATGGATTTAAGTTTTGTTTACAGTGTTGTAGGAGAGTAACATTTAATACTTATATATAGTTGTCTTACGGTCAGGACCTCGCAGTTCTTGTACAGTTGAGCGGTGCTGAAAAAAAATACGTTTGGAGGTGCTGACCTTGATTACCGCACGTTAGGCGATCTCCAGACGCTTTAAAGTTGTTTTAGAGGAGCCACCTCAGGAAGAAATACAGTACGACAAAAGCGACTGACAGAGAGCATAATAAATTTGTTTCAGCAGTTACCCACAACTGCTGAAACAGCGACATGCGGCAATTTTTTAACTACAAGTATTAGTTTACGGATCCCTTCACATACAAGTTTAATGTGTTCTTTGAAGTTAAGAGTCAGTTGTGACGCCTAGGTATTTAATCGTCTGCACACGCTCAAGCAAAGAGCAAGTGCAGACTGATTTAACTTGACACTCGTGTGAGACGATTTTCAGGGTATTAGCGACTCTACTTACATCCCTAATGCCGAAACAAACATACTTAGTCATATCTACATTTAAAGTAAGAATGTTACTCTGCAGCCACTTTCCTACCATATCAAAACCAAGCTGAGCAGCACTGAAAGCCTCTTCCCAGGTATCGGCAGCAAAACAGGGCAGTATCATCCGCGAAGGAGATTATTTCGCCTTGGGACAGTTTAAAATTTGTGAGTTGGTTGATGTATACCAGAAATAAGGTCGGCACCAAGATGCTACCCTGCGGTACTCCATGCGTAATTGAAAGATCATCACTCCTATGTGCATCTATACGAACACATTGAGATCGTCCAGACATATAGCTTTTGAAAAGCTCGTGCTGCGTGCCTCTAATTCCCAACTTTTCCAGCTTATCCAGGAGGATGGAGACAGAAATCGTATCGAAGGCCTTTGCCAAGTCGAGAAAGATGGCGATACATTTTATTCGTTTATCTAGATTTGAGCTTATGTAATCTGTCAGTTTATTAACAGCTTGCTCAGTCGACTTACCCTGCCGAAAACCGTACTGATTGGATAAAAGCAATTGTTTTTTTCTAAATAATCAACCAATCTTTTGATAAACTTATTAATAAATGTTTTAATCTTACTAGTCTTAAGTACGGTTGTTTATTTTTATAAGAACAGTAATTTAATGGTTTACGCAGTTTTATGAATACGGTACTTAGTCCCACTGCTCTTAGTAGTCATGAGCACGGTTGTTCAATTTTATGAATACAGTAATTTAACGGTTTACGCAGTGGTATGAATACGGTTCTTAAAACCACTGCTTAGTACATTTGGTTTTGAGAGAAGGGGTAAGAATTCCGAGATCGGCCCGGCAGACTGTTCATAGCAGTTCACGAGTGTAGACGTCTTTTAAGTATTGTAATACCCATTATATTATCTGTGCTTTTACTGTGGGACCAAACCGTGTATCGCGAAAAAAAAAGTCAGCTGTTCCCTACAATTATGTTCGCTTAACTCGTCAAAATGTACAGAACTGCTGATGTTTTTTCGCGATTCAGGGTTTGGTCCCATAGTAAAAGTTGTTCATAATGATGAGTACAATGACCGGTCGAAGTTTATCGATATCGTCCGAGAACACGTCGTATAACTTTATTAATGTCTCAAACTAATTACAGAAGTTTTAAAGGAAATAACTAGACAAAACAATAAGTATGTCAGTACAAAACGCATTCGAGAATTAATAAATGAGCATAAATATGAAAAACACCAAGAACCAAAGTTTATGGCTTTCTTAAGATCTAAAAACATGAGAAAGAAAACTATTTTGCTTTCGATGAATTGGTACGTAAGCATGTCTAACAGAAATGTGATGATTTACCTAGGTACTTACATTTTAATGAATAATGCATTATTAAATTATTTATCAATATCACTTGCAGGTTTTGTACCGGTTTGGCTTTCTATACATTTGCGCAATACTTAGGATCGATAGGTGGAGACGTCTTTGTAGCTGTATCATTAACTGGAATAATTTCATTGTCCGGAGGATTAACATGCATTTTTATAATAACGAGAGTGGGAAGGAAGACAACCGTCTGTATATACCAGATAGTTACCGTTTCGTGCTTCATATGCATATTGATGATACCAAGGGGCATGTATTTAAACGACTTTCCGAGGCTAGTGTTTGCTGGAATAGGTTTTGCAGGAATGGCGGTAAGTCAGCCAAATGCGAAATTAAATCCTAGAAACTATAGTTAGTTAGAATATTTTACCTACGTTTGTTGCATTATAGGTAATTGTAGTGAATTCATACCATTTTAAAATCACAATGAAACAAGCAAAATATTTGAGAGTTGGTCAGCCCGGTCCTCATATTTATTTTAAACCACAAGAGCCCAAATGGGGAAGGCTAGTCAAAGCTGATTGTAGATGGCGCGTCCATAGCTTAGACCCAATCTGACCAATGAGGTCAATCTATTTTGAAATATAAAATGACATTGACAGATTTTCAACCAATGACGATGTTTGGTTCATGCGCTGCTAGCGCCATTAGTTCCACCAGTTGCCCACCCCATTCTAGGGAAAAACACGTCAATTTTTGAGCTTACTGGACCGCCATAAGTCACTAAGGACACGTTGGACACGTACATGTAGGTACTTACTTATTATAATACATTTATTCAGGAATGACTCCGTCATACGATAACGACGTCAATCTGTTGTTTTACCACTCTTTGTTTTCGTTTTTGTCGTTGTCGGGTTGGGTTTTCTACATCGATAACAATCATTTGTAATCAGTTGCGTAGCGTGGGTTTTTGCCATAAGGGACCGACCGAAAATTCGCTATTTTCATCATTGGTCAAGAAAGGTAGTGAAGAGTCATAAAAAAAACTATTATGTAGGTAGTCTAGTCTAAGTACCTATGTCAAAAAGAAAACCCTGTCCGATCCGTGAGGGTGTTATCAAATAATACCGATATTTTGGAGAACAAGTAAAAAATAATACTCCTATGAAAATTAAATAATGTTCTAAAATACCTAAGGAAACATACATGACAACACAGGGGCGCAGGAAGACCCTCCGGTCGCTTCTTGGGTAGTGACCACATAAATGTAAAAAACTTCTTTATTATATCTATGGTAGTGACATCATAAAAAAATAATAGGGAATATGCACGTAATTTTTTCTTCACCTAAATCAATAAAATACAGTAATAACAACCCAAGAAAAGTATTAAAAGATAAGTTCAACTACTGCTTGACGCACAAAAATAATATTGAACTCCTGCAATTTTCTACGACAGTTCAAACGTCCGTAGCTGTCGCGGCCATGATGTGACGTCATTATCCACAATCTGATTTTTTTGGCCTTAATAAAATAATTTTACCAATTGTATGTGCAATAATCAAGTAAAAATTGCAATAACAATATTATAGTAAAGTTATATTTTTTTTGTAATCTTGATTATGTAGGTACCTTGAATAGATTTTTCAGAGCACGCTTTTCTGTGAAGAATTGAATTATCCAAGTCCAGAACGCTCTAATTCAAGCAGACTTCGCTCGCTCTTCAATGAAAACTATTGGTTTACCTAACGGGTTCCAGAAAAATATACACATTTTCAAGCTCTCTCAGTCTCTCTTCAACGGGAACTTGGCTGGTCGCGGTCCAAAGAAGCTCAAATTTTACGAGTCTGCATCGCTCGCTCTTGCACGATATTAGATTTTTCATCGTTTGGTAAGGGTTCTTACAGACGAGCCGGCACGTTGCCAACTGCAGATAAACTGCAGCCGTCGCCACCTGTCGACGGCTGCAAGAGTTGACGGCAGCCGTCGACAGGTGGCGACGGCTGCCGTCAACTCTTGCAGTCGTGGCGTCCGCGGCTGGCGCCGGCGCGTCGGCGGCATGCCACAACTGCAAGCGTCGCCACCCGTCGACGGCAGTCGTCGACGGCTGCAGTTTACCTGCAGTTGGCAACGTGCCGCTCGTCGGATCTGTAAGAACCCTATAGCTTAAAGTTTTCGTGCTCGCTTTTCATGATAACTTGCATTCTCGCGGTGTAGATAGCTCCTTGTAATGCCAGCTATTGATAAATATAGATTATAGCTGTTGCCCGCGGCTTCGCCCGCGTAAAGTTCGGTAACCGTCCCACTGGATCATATTAAAGGGATAAATAGTGTCCTACGTGTTAATCCAGGTAATGAACTATGTGCCAAATATCATAATCATCACAATTATTATCATCACAACCACCATTATTATCACAATCATAATCACAATCACCATCACTATCACAATCACCATCATTATCAAAATCACCATCACTATCAGAACCACCATCATTATCACAATCATTATCACAATCACTATCACTATCCAAATCACCATCACAATCACAATCAAAATCACCATCACTATCACCATCATCATTATCATGGTAATCACAAGCATTATCGTCGTAATCACAATCATCATCATCACAATCTCCATCCTCGTTAACATAATCATCATTATCGTTATCACAATCATCATTATCGTTATCACAATCATCATTATCGTTATCACAATCATCGTCATAATTATCACAATAACCATCACTGTCACAATCACTATCACAATCACCATCACTATCAAAGTCACAATCACCATCACCATCACTCTCACCATCAACATCGCTTACACCATCAATATCACCATCACAATCACAATCACCATTATTGTTAGCACAATCACTATCATCTTTATCACAATCAAAATCATCGTAATCACAACCATTATCATCACAATCACAATCACTATCACAATCACCATTATCGTTATCATAATCTTAATCATCGTAATCATAATGATTATCATCGTAATCACAATCACCATCACAATCATATTCACAATCACAATCACAATCACAATCACCATCATCGTTATCACAATCACTATCATCGTTATCACAATAACTATCATCATTATCACAATCATTATCATCGTAATCACAACCATTATCATCACAATATCCATCCTCGTTATCAAAATCATCATTATCGTCATCACACGCATCCTCATCATTACCACAAACACCATCACTGTTACAATCACCATCACAATCACAATCACCATCATCGTTATCACAATCATCATCATCGTAATCACAATCATCATAACCATTATCACAAACACCATCACTGTCATAATCACTATCACCATTACAATAACCATCACCATCACTATCACGATCACAATCACTATCAAAATCACTATCACTATCACCATCACCGTCATTATCACAATCACCATTACCATCGCTATCACCATCACAATCACCATCACAATCACTATCTCACAATCAGCATCACAATCATCATCATAATCACTTTCACCATCACAATCACCATCACTGTTATAACAATCATCATCATCGTTGTCACAACCATCATCATCATTATCACAATCATCATTATCGTAATCACAATCTTATTCATCGTAATCACAATCATCATCATCGTAATCACAATCATCACCATCATCATCTTTATCACAATCACCGTCATCGTTATCACAATCATCACAATAAATCAACAATAACCCTGTATAGAAGTCGAATCCGCCATCTTCTGGATCTCAAAATATGTATAATAATGCCATTTTCGTAATCTGCACCCCTGATAATCTCGGTATCGACACCCATATTGATTTTTAGATCTTTCAACCCCATCGCACCCCAACAGGGAATGAAGGCATTTCAGGTCCGCCACATTAAATCTTATAATCGTTGTTTTTGTAATACACCCGACCCGATACACCATACAAACAATACCGATGTTGATTTTCAGACTTTGTCACCCCATTCCCCCCGTATTGGTTGAATTCTGAAAAAACCTGAAACACAAATGTTAACTCATTTATCGATAGGGGTACTCCTGTGAAGTTTTTAATAGAATAGGCTAATTAATCTTGTTTCCCCATACAAACTTTAGAACCCCGTTTCACCCCCTTAGGGGGTGACTTTTGAAAAACCCTTTCTTAGTGTACCCTAGACCACTTCAGGAACATATGTGCCAAATTTGGGATCTCTAGACTCAGCGGTTTAGGCTGTGCATTGATTTTTAGACTTTGTCACCCCATTTCCCCCTCTTAGGGGTTAAATTCTGAAAAACCCTGAAACCCGTTTCTACTCATTTATCAAAAGGAGCACTACTGTGAAGTTTCGAATAAAATAGTCTAATTAATCTGGTTTCCCCATACAAACTTTAGAGCCCCGTTTCAACCCCCTTAGGGGGTTAATTTTGAAAAATACTTTCTTAGTGCACCTCTAGACCACTTTAAAGAACCTACTTGTCAAATTTGGAATCTGTAGACCCAGCGGTTTGGGCTTTGCGTTTATAGATGAGTCAGTCAGTCAGTTCTTCTTTTATATATTTAGATAAGAATGGCTAATTAAAGTTGTATTGCGAAAATTGTATCTCAGAAACGTGACGCTATAGGTTTTGTCATAGACAAAACTTAAATAAATAAATAAATATCGCTAGACATTACACACACCGCCATCTACTGCCACACTACACCAGATAGTTGATATACTACATAGATATTTTTTTTTTGTAAATACAGACATACTTATTATGAATATAGGTAAACATCCATGACTCTGAAACAAATGTCCATGCTCATCACACAAACATTTGCCCCTACCGGGATTCGATCCCGGGACCCTAAGAACGTTTAAGGCAGCCTCACAAACGCTGCGCCATTAGGGTCGTAAATAAATTGAGATAAGGTCAGGAGAATGATGGGCTATGTATAGTATGTATCTACTTAATGTGATTCATACCTACACATCACATGTGAATTCTACGCAGGGCAGTACCTACGGCGTTACAGGACTCAAGGCCGCCGCTAGCTGTTTGAGCGCCCGAGTGCAATAAATAGTGATTTAGCCGCCCCGTGTGGCTGCCTTTCTTTTTTTTTCGGATGCTAAATCATCGAACTTTTTGAGAGAAATAAATTACTATTGTATTATAAAGTACCTACCTACTTTATAATACAATAGTAATTTATTTCTCTCAAAAAGTTACAATTGTAACATAGTATCTAGGTTACAGACAGATTCTTGTATGTTTCACCCTTCCACGGAACATCTTCAGATGTTAACTCTTCGTCGAGTTCGCTCTTCCTGTGTGCATATTTTCGCGGGAGAAAGAGCAGTCCTGCATTCTACATCCAAGCCTGGATCTTTTAGCGGAATTAACATTAAATAATTATTTTGCATAACATTATAAATTAATATCAAGGATTTCCGCAAAGGTGCCAGCAACCCAGCGCCTGATTTCATAAATTATTCATATGATTACTACTACAAATTTAATTATCCTTTCAGGGCACGATTCCAGCATTATATTTATTTTCTGGAGAATTATTTCCAACATTGGGAAGGAACGTTGGTGTCTGCGGAGTGACGATGTTCGCTCGTATTGCGTCCATGGTTGCTCCGGCCGTCGTTAGATTAGACACCATATTTATAGATTGTCCAATATTTTTACTGGCGATCATTTCTTTCGCACAAATATTTATTATATTGCCTTTACCTGAAACAAAAGATTCTCCATTGCCAGACACTTTAGAGGAAGCTGAAAAAATTGGATGAGTTATTCTAGACTCTCATGAAAGATGAGACTCCATGGGTTTTGTGTGTTAGGAACATAAGTTGGAAGCCCCTTTTAACCCCCTTAGGGGGTTAATTTTGAAAAATCCTTTCTTAGTGCACCTCTAGACCACTTTAAAGAACCTACTTGTCAAATTTGGAATCTGTAGACCCAGCGGTTTGGGCTTTGCGTTTATAGATGAGTCAGTCAGTCAGTTCTTCTTTTATATATTTAGATAAGAATGGCTAATTAAAGTTGTATTGCGAAAATTGTATCTCAGAAACGTGACGCTATAGGTTTTGTCATAGACAAAACTTAAATAAATAAATAAATATCGCTAGACATTACACACACCGCCATCTACTGCCACACTACACCAGATAGTTGATATACTACATAGATATTTTTTTTTTGTAAATACAGATATACTTATTATGAATATAGGTAAACATCCATGACTCTGAAACAAATGTCCATGCTCATCACACAAACATTTGCCCCTACCGGGATTCGATCCCGGGACCCTAAGAACGTTTAAGGCAGCCTCACACGAGAGGCGCCACGGCGGCGGCGTCCTCACGTTCCGCCTGACGCAGGTTATCACCGGACAAGCTGTTTCGGGAGGTTCCTGCACCGAATCGGGCGGGAGGAAACGCCCGGGTGCTTCCATTGCGAGGATCGACCGGAGGACACGGTGGAGCACACTGTGGAGGTGTGCCCCGCGTGGGCGGAGCACCACCGTGACCCCGAAGCGGCGATCGGCGGCGGTTACCTCTCGCGTCCGGCCCTGGTTCAATTCATGGTCCGGAGCGAGACGGAATGGGACGCCGTCACCTCCTCGCCCGTGGTGGCCTCCGGCCGCCGTAGGCGCGGGCCTGTGGACGGAGAGCTATGGGCTAGCTCGCCATCCGTCCGCCTCATGACAACAGGCCGTGTCGACGGCGCGTTCCACGCGCGCCTCAAAGAGAGTCAGCAAAAGGAAGGGGTCCGCAAAGGCCGATGCCTGCCGGGGTTACGGGACTGTTCGAAAGAGATACCGTGGCCCCGGAACACAAAGGGCGATGAAGGAACATGGATGGGGTTTAGTCAGTAAAAGTCTGACACTCCCTCCTGCTCCGCCCAGAGCGGGAGGAGTTATTCGATGATTTAGCATCCGAAAAAAAAAGAAAGGCAGCCACACGGGGCGGCTAAATCACTATTGCACTCGGGCGCTCAAACAGCTAGCGGCGGCCTTGAGTCCTGTAACGCCGTAGGTACTGCCCTGCGTAGAATTCACATGTGATGTGTAGGTATGAATCACATTAAGTAGATACATACTATACATAGCCCATCATTCTCCTGACCTTATCTCAATTTATTTACGACCCGAATGGCGCAGCGTTTGTGAGGCTGCCTTACATTCTTAGGGTCCCGGGTCCGAATCCCGGTACGAACAACTGTTTGTGTGATGAGCATGGACATTTGTTTCAGAGTCATGGATGTTTATATGTAACAAAACGTATTTAGGTAGTATAGAAACTATCTGGTGTCCACGACCACGACACAAACCTCGTTGCTTAGTGTGGCACTAGATGGCTCGGTGTGTAATGTCCAGCGATATGTATTATGTATTTGGGGTCGACGCAGCATGTCTTCTTCTTCCTTACTTCTTTCTAGCCATATCATCCATCCAAAGTTTATTTGCTCTTCCTCTACTCATAAAGCCTACCCTACCTGTACAAATATTATTACCTATCTACATTAATTCTCAACATTTTCTTCATTCGTCCGCATCATTGTCCAATCCACAACACACAACTTTTCAGTCACCGGCGCCACTTTCAGACGTCCTCTTGTGTACTTACCTACTCATTCCTTATTTTATCAATTCGCGTCACATCACACATCCCCCTTAGAGCATTCTCATCTATCAGTCTCAGCTACATGCAATATTGCTTCATTCACTCCTGATTCGGCCCACATTCTGATCCATCAGTCAGACTGCTGTCTATTATAGATAATATGGATAGTCTATCCGTGTTTTTTTTTATCTTTGTAATCTTCCCCTTGCGGGTGGGCGGCCGGCGCGCGGCGTCTCGACAGAGCTAGCTACAAAATCGCTAAATTTTGATTGCCAATTACCAACGAATAAATTCAATTACAATAACGATGCTTGGATGTAGAGACTTGCATTTCAGCTGCCATTTCATCCGTAGTGTTAATTCACATTAAATGTTATGCAAAATAATTTCTGCGAATTCCGCTTTAGATGTAAGTAGGTAGGTACTTTATAATACAATAGTAATTTATTTCTCTCAAAAAGTTACAATTGTAACATAGTATCTAGGTTACAGACAGATTCTTGTATGTTTCACCCTTCCACGGAACATCTTCAGATGTTAACTCTTCGTCGAGTTCGCTCTTCCTGTGTGCATATTTTCGCGGGAGAAAGAGCAGTCCTGCATTCTACATCCAAGCCTGGATCTTTTAGCGGAATTAACATTAAATAATTATTTTGCATAACATTATAAATTAATATCAAGGATTTCCGCAAAGGTGCCAGCAACCCAGCGCCTGATTTCATAAATTATTCATATGATTACTACTACAAATTTAATTATCCTTTCAGGGCACGATTCCAGCATTATATTTATTTTCTGGAGAATTATTTCCAACATTGGGAAGGAACGTTGGTGTCTGCGGAGTGACGATGTTCGCTCGTATTGCGTCCATGGTTGCTCCGGCCGTCGTTAGATTAGACACCATATTTATAGATTGTCCAATATTTTTACTGGCGATCATTTCTTTCGCACAAATATTTATTATATTGCCTTTACCTGAAACAAAAGATTCTCCATTGCCAGACACTTTAGAGGAAGCTGAAAAAATTGGATGAGTTATTCTAGACTCTCATGAAAGATGAGACTCCATGGGTTTTGTGTGTTAGGAACATAAGTTGGAAGTGCTAAGGTAAATAAATATATCTTAGCTACTACATACCTAATCGTAATCATATTTATTGTTTAATAAAAACATTACAACTATTACAAAATTAATTACAACTGTTTACACATGATGACATGAATGCCTAAGATATCCTTTAAAAATAAATGCTGTTGTGTAACAATCTTGTATCTTAAATTGATAGAATACTAGATGAACTCACTGGTAAGGCTTGAAAGATTGGAATATATAGTTTTTTTATTTACATAATAGGGCTGTGCGCCTCTGTAGGATTCAAATTGGCTTTGAGAAAGCATAAAGTTTGAAAAGTAGAAAAATAAAAAGGCTGGACTAGAATATATATTACAAAATGCAATTCACAACTACACAGAACTATATTTTGTACTGTTGAAAATGTATGGACATTATAAAATTGTACATTCTTAATACATAATATACCTTAAACATTTATTCCTGTTTTACATTAACTTGGTTATTTATATTTTCAATTCTGTGTAACAATGTTGGGTGTGAGTGGTACCATGATGAATATAATTTATCATAAATTGGATAATCCAAATTGTCTTTTCCTAACTTAATTAGAGCAGACCTCAACTCATTAGGATAAGAGAGTGAAAGAGCAAAGTTGTCTGCTTCAAATTCAAACTTTCTAGAGAGAGCTGTAGCAAAGAAAGATAACACTGAATTATATGGTGCAAGGATCATCTGTAAAACCACAATCAAGCCAATAATTACTGGTTCTTGTCCAGCAGGAAAGCCAAGGGCGGTATACAACATAGAATATTTGAACAAAACTCCAAATGCACTGAATAACAGAAGCAAGTTCACCTCAGTAAGGGCAATTGATTTGTAAATATGACTGCAGCTCCAGTGCCCGAGCTCATGAGCTAAAACCCCCAATATTTCACTATCTGAACACCCCACTGTTACTTTTTTTTCTTCATCAAACTTCTCTAATAAAGTATCAAATAAAACTATCCTTTTTGCACCAAACAAGCCACTGAAGTATGCATTACTATGGGCTGACCTTTTAGATCCTTCAACAATGTATATTTGAGATAATGGAAAATTAAGCCTAGAAGCTAGATTTTCAATTCCTTTTCTTAGAGAGCCATCAGATAGAGGTACAAACTTATCAAATAGGGGAGCAATTATTGAAGGATATATTGTCAATAATAACACTGTTGCCACAGTGGTGAACAACCACAGCCAACCAACAAACATGTTCCCTCCAAGCATTATGATATAAATAGCTATGGATATAATGGGAAGTGTTATAACAAGGCTAAGCAGTAAAGATTTTAATTGATCCTTTACAAAAAAGCCTGAAGTCTGCTTGTTGAATCCATGTTTTTGTTCCAATACAAATGTTCCATAAATAGTAAACGGCATATTGACAACAAAGTTAAACAATGTTACAAAAGTCATGAATACACAACTGATCAGAATTTCTCTCTCAGGAGCAATATATAAGCTAGCTGCAATATTTTCTGACTTTTGCCATGCTACATATATCCAACGATTATATAAAATTACAGATGTTAGTGCTATGCTGTAAAATTCTTTCACTATTTTAAACTGTGATTTGTCGATACCATAGAGCCGTGCTTTTTTGAAAGATTCTTCATTTAACATTTCCTTCAGATCATTTGGTATAGTATTGTTTGTCTTGTATATTTTCAACTGCAACAAAAATATCATGATTAATCAGGGTGCAAATGGATTCAGTTATTATTATAGAACCAAATACATAGCATCACGATAACATTGTACGTGTCTAGCTAAGCGTGTTTGCGTTAGCTTATCACCGCACCAAACCTTACAGGAAAATGAAAGATATAAGTTAATATATCAATAAAAACTACAACAAATCCTACGATCAACAACGATCGTAATAATGTATTAACAATAATCTATTGCTAAAGCTATGAGATTGAGAAAGTAATGAATACATGCAAACACCGCACAGATAACACGACATAATTACCTGCCGCAACGACAAATATAACTCCCACAGATATTCCGCCCATGAGAATAGTAAAATGAAAAACACAATACAATCTTCATCGAACTTCATTTTGATTCTGTTTATAGAGGATACAAAATCCTACTAATAATTCAACAAAAGTTATCCTTTTGTTCTATAGTCTGCGCCTAATCTAAACCAACCGGACAGACAGGCAATGATGAGGCGACACTGCGACAGCCCAGAGTTTTTGACAGATTTATGCCGCGTTTGACATTGTGACTTTGCACAGATAATAAATTAATTATAAAAATTGCATTGAAGCCAACTCGGAGTGTGCACACTAAGAATTCGAATATTGCGACCCTATGATTACTATGATGAAAAATGTACACAATATGAAAAAATCAACTTCATTATACTTGTACTACTGAAAACCCAAGTCACTACATACGTCTTACGATAACAAGATATTTCAATTATATTTTCGATGACCCGCTGCTAAATCTTGCCTCCAGTCCCCATCCCCTTGCACAGTACAAGCTTTGATTTATATAAAAGAGCAACAGAGCAAAGAAAAAAATTATTACAGCCTCAAACACGGCTTGCTTCATACAAAGCAGGGCAAAATTGAGTTATAATTAATATGGCTTCTACGAATTTTAAGATTTTATCAATTTATACCATCCAAGTATTATTTATAGTCATATTAAAATGTGCTGCAGAAGAACCTTGTGAAACAATTCCATCTGAAATACACTTAACTAAAGGTATCATAGTTTCTTTTAAAATATTTTGTTAAATGTTGCCACTGTTTGATTTAACAGTATCAATCAATCGGCCGATTTATTACGTTTACATTTTTCAGCATCAGCACACACATCTCTAGGACGTTAAATGAATGTTAGGTTATAACCTAACATTAATTAAAACAAAAAAAAAATAATGCTGGTTGGTTGATTATAGTAAAAAGTGAGTTTATGAATGATAGGTACGTGTCGATGATGTTCATAAACTCACTGCAGAAACTACAGGATGCCACCTGCCGTCATCCTTTTGGTTCGCCCGGACATGGTCTATTGTACAAAAAAAAAACAACTGTTTTTTATTTTTTAGATTCATAATAATTGTTTTATCTCGATCATTTCAGAGGAATACGACGATATGGGTAGATTAGTAAGATCATGCAGCGGGGAAGTAAGTGTTAATAAATGTGAGGGTATGTGCAGTAGTCAAGTGCGACCATCAATTTCTGCTCCAACGGGATTTTCAAAGGTACAATGTTTTTGACAGTTTTTTGGTCTATTTCAATGCTGCGTATCACAAAATTGTTTGCATAAAAGATTAAGGTGGTAATTTTTTATTCTTGGTCAAAATATTTTGAACTAATCGTAGAGACTTGTTTGTAAATCAGATTTATTATTAATTGCAGGACTGCTTCTGCTGCCGAGAAAACTACTTACGTGAACGCTTGGTTACCCTGACTCACTGCTACGATCCTGATGGTGTTAGGCTCGAAGACGAAGATAGTGCCATCATGGAAGTGCGCCTGCGTGAACCTGATGATTGCAAATGCTACAAGTGCGGAGACTACAGCCGTTAATGTTTTGTAAAAACCATATCTAGGTTCCCTGCGAATTCTATGGAAATATGAAAAATAGGCAAACGACAAAGATCAGTAATTTGAAAATCGGTAGATATTAGGAATTTAGTAAAATATGTACAAGTTATATGGTCAAGGGTTTTTATTATAAATATAATAATAAAATAACTTAGTATAAGTCATCGGTGCCTGTGTATTTTGTAATAAAATATTATTATAATCCCGTAATTTAACTCTTATGTGACACCATGTTGAAATAAATATTTTTAATGAAGTTAAACCTGTATTTTATTCACTTTCCTAGCGAGTGTATTGATTCACTGCAAGCAAAAATTTCCCCTGAATGTTTTCTTTTTTCACTTGCTGTGAGTTCAGACAACAGTTAAGAAATTCAATATCATCATGCCGTCAACATTTTGGCCTGCCTTATCTTATTACTTTATTAATTATTTCATGAAAACACACACTGGACCGCAAAGAAAAAGGGTCGGCTAGAAAATCTTCAATATTTTCAAAAGTACCTGGCCTAGCTTTATGAAGTAAATACTAAATTAAAGAATATTTTAATGAGTAAAGAATCATCATTTACGAGCTGGAGGAAACAATCTGAGTACGGATACAGTAAGGCGGCGTCTAGCTGAAGCAAAGCATGACGGGAGGAAAAGAGTGTACAGAAGACCGGGAGAGCGCTATAATATATCCAAGCCTGTATAGAAGAAAAAGTACCATAAGTCGGAGGCTCTGTTCACCTGTGGGCCGGGATTTCTTCCGGAAGCCGCACTGAGCTAGTTGTGGTAGAAAATTCAACCTTAACTGCAGAAAGATATGTCACTAAAATTCTGAATGACTACGTTGGTCCATTTTAGTGGCAGCTCAGATAGTGTTTGCCTGCACGCAGCCCCGACTTAAACCCCATTGAGCATACATGGGACGAACTGGCACGACGTGTACTTATGTGAAATGCGCCGCCAAACACGCTACGTAAAATGAAACTCTTCTATAGGAATGGCAGAATATTCCGCAGCATCGCCTCAAAAACCTAGTACAAAGTATGCCAAATCGCGTAACAGCAGTATTGCGAGCTTGCGGAGGTAACACAAAGTACTAAAATGCATGAAAGCTTTTTTACAATATAGTAGCAACCATTTTTGCGCGAGTCAGACTTGACTTTAATTCAGACAGAGTGTTTGGTGGACCGACACACGTTTTAACGAGCAGTAACACTGATCACCACTCATCAAAGTGGTTAACTGTGTGGCTACTGGCTACACTGCTATCTACGGCCACGACCTCGACTTGACAGAATCGGCTTCAAGTTCAATCAGATGAAGCTGAATCCTACAATGCGAAAGTTTGTGAGGATGTTTGGATGCACCCAATGGATGGCCGGATGTTTGGATGTTAGTAACTCTTTCACGTAAAAACTACTGACCGGATTTGAATAAAATTTGGCATACAGATCGTTTATAACCTGGATTAAGACAGAGGATACTACATATCCTGTGTTAATATATACTAGAATACATACAATTACCGAACTCCACTCGGGCGAAGCCGCAGGCATAAGCTAGTACCAGAATAATACGTACTCACGAAACCCCTCTGATTGCAAGTATTTTGATTACCCGTAAGGACTGTCAATTATGTACTGAACGTCTGTCGATATATGGGGAATGAAGAGTTTTCTGAGAGCATATAAATGCAAACGGTACTTATAACAAACAAAAAAATCGGGGCCGTCTTTGGGTCTGCCGATAGAAGTGAAAACAAAAATTACACAGGTCCCTCCCCAGTCGTAGCACTGGACATGCCCCGCACATGCCTATGCGGTGCTACGCCGTAGCGGATCGCCTACGAGTGCTACAAAGCGTGACCGCACGTTACGTCAAGTGACGATGAGTCCAATGTTTTTCCTTCACCCAAAAAGTGCTCAAGCGCCTAAAGAAGTTTTCACTTAAAAAAAAAACATATCCATATCATAGGATTAGTCACTTAATATTGAAAATTGTAGATCCTCGTTCCTTATGAGGATCCAATTCATCCAATCCTTGGTTGTTCTAATTGAAAACTGGCAAAAATAGGCGCGCTTGCCACTTTAGTAAGCAAAATAAGTTCCATGGCTGGTGTTCCCTGCAGATACTGCTTTATTTACATACTAGCTCTAGCTGCTCTCTACTCCTAATAACATCAACTATCTGCCAGTATTCGTTCCGTCAAAATCAGACCAGCCGTTTCGGAGAAAAGCTGAAACAAACAGACGGACAGACAAAAATGAAAAAAAAAAAAAGATGTTTTTGTTAGAAGTACCTTAAATACTTTCATATGAATAATAATAATAAATAAATATCGCTGGACTTTACACACAGCGCCATCTAGTGCCACACTAAGCAACGAGGCTTGTGTCGTGGACACCAGATAGTTGATATACTACATAGATACTTTTTGTTTGTTAATACATACTTATTATACATATAAACATCCATGACTCGGAAACAAATGTCCATGCTCATCACACAAACATTTGCTTTTACCGGGATTCGAACCCGGGACCCTAAGAACGTAAGGCAGCCTCAGTACCGCTGAGCCATTCGGGTCGTCGCGTCGGGGCATTAGGTAATAACACTCTTTTTTTTGGGCAATCGTATAAAAAGCTGTAATTTTGAAATTACAATCAGACACTTTAATTTTATATAATAAAATAAACACAATAAAATTGTCAGTTTCACTGATAGTATTCCCTGGTGTAGGTATATTCCTGATGGTTATATGTCATCTCTTTAGGCCCAAATACAAATAGTTTACTGTTCCTCAGTGCCTACTTACATAATACGTATTCCAATTACCTACTAATGAACTTTTGTAAAGATCGTGTACATGTATTTATTGTTATGGCTTTAAAATTATGAACTTGAATATAATATATATTGCGACCCTGTGTTGTAACTTACATGATGCGATGCAAAACCTGTAGAATAGTTTAAAGCGAGTTTCCCGCCTTTTACTTCACTCTCTCGTTATTTAAGTACTAGCTCTTGCTCACAACTGCACGGTGCAACCCTTTAGGATTTAGCTATCGTACATGAACTAATAGCACATTACGTAACGAAGATTTTATTAAAATATTACAACTACCTATAAATATCTACTACATTAACTCCTGCCGAGTATCCATTTAAAGATCGATTAAATCTTGTCAACGCAGTTGGGTCCCCATGTCGAGTCGCAAACAGAAATGTATTCGCTAAAATGGATTTCATGTAGAGTCACAAAGTCTTTGTGTTCCGTATTAATGCACATCGCCTTTATATACTGTTGCAACTTTTCGATGCTTCACACAACACTTTCTTGCGCCAAAGTATCTGGACGAAATAAAAGTATGTTTCGTAACGAAATTATTTCTTTAAGTTTTATATTTATGGCTGTTTTTCAGCTACATGATAAACCTGTACGGGCCCAGTCTGTAGAAGTACCAATGTCTCCAGGTAAGTGCTTCCTGTGTCTTTTTTGTTCCATAATCTAACAATATGCCTAAACATTATGTTATGTTTTACATAACTAGTGAATATTTATGTTTTGTAGGACAAGAATGCCAAATGACACCTGTTATCCATATTCTTAAACACCCTGGGTGTATACCTAAAGCGATACCCTCCTTCGCTTGTATTGGCAAGTGTTCAAGTTATGTTCAGGTAACGAAAACTACAATTGATTTATGATTTTTTATTTGTTAGAATTGAAGATAAACGTCCTTTCCAATATTTTGTAGGTGTCTGGCAGCAAAATCTGGCAAATGGAACGAACTTGCAACTGTTGTCAGGAATCTGGCGAACGAGAGGCTACTGTAGTTTTGCTTTGTCCTAAAGCAAAAAGCGAAGATAGAAAGTTGAAAAAGGTAATTCTTAGGGTTCCGTACCCAAAGGGTAAAAACGGGACCTTATTACTAAGACTCCACTGCCCGTTTGTCTGTCTGTCATCAGGCTGTTTATCATGAACCGTGATAGCTAGACAGTTGAAATTTTCACAGATGATGTATTTCTGTTGCCGCTTTATACAACAAATAATAAAACTAAAATAAAAAATAAAGGGGGCACCCCTACTACGATGGAAGGGAACCCTTCATGTGCGAGTCCAACTCGCACTTGGCCGGTTTTATCAAATTGTTAGATCTCTATCTTCTTTTTACTGCTAATTAAGTTACTCGGGGATCTACAGCGGAATGCTAACGGTGACACCTTACTTTGCAGGTATTTTAGAAAGTTAAATTATTAAACTAAACCGAGTTATGTTTTCCAGATCACCACCAAAGCTCCTCTGGAATGTATGTGCCGTCCTTGTGGCAGCATAGATGAGAGTTCCATCATTCCTCAAGAAGTTGCTGGATATGCTGACGAAGGCCCCCTTTACAATCACTTCAGGAAGTCGTTCTAAATCTAATGAATAGAATTATTGACTGTTATGTTACAAAATTAATGTTTTAGGTAAAGTGTTTAGTATCTTAATCAAACGAATAAAAACCCTTTGACCACTTTCATGTTTTATTGCATAATTAATGATTAAATATTTTCATACAATCTACAGGATGTTTGGCTTATAGACCGACACAATTTTTCCAGAGATTTGGGAGGTCATTAGCTAGGTTCTACCCATACACCCTATGTCCTAAATGTCACGGTTGGTTACATATGTTTTTTTTTTTTGTAAATGAAAATAATACCTAAAATGTTTCCTTCAATTCCAAATAACTTTTACGTACGTAATGTAATGGCACAAAATAAATTTTGTTATATTCTCCAAAGTCTTGTTAATCTAAATAAATCTTTGTTTGATAGAACTGGTATCAAGAAAATTTCTTACGAGCTACCAAATTTAGTTTGTTTGTTAAATGTATGAAATTTTACAACTTCTAAATTAATTATAAAAAAAAAACTAAAAGCCATTTTGAACTTAGCTTTATTTTAAAAAGTTCTTTAGTTGATACCCTTTCTAACGGTATGCTACATGTCCCAAAAACGATTCATTAAGTAGTCAAAATATTAGTTATTAGGAGAGTCAGGTTAAGAAAAGACTTATTAAGGTTAATATGTTTTTATAAATTAAACTTATAAATTTTGTTCAAATTTGGTTCAAATTTGGTTCAAATTAACCCAATATTTATTTTGTGCCGTTATACCCACAAACGAAAAGTTATTTCGAAATAAAGGAAACATTTCGGGTATTTTTTTTTCAAATAAAAAAAAATAACATGTAACCAACCGCAACATTTAGGACATAGGATGTATGGGTAGACCTAGATAATGACCTCCCAAGCCCCGGGAAAAATTGTGTCGGTCCATAAGCCAAACACCCTGTATATCAGTGGTTCCCAACCTATGGTCCGCGGATCACCGATGGTCCGCAAGAGCTTCGAATATGGTTCGCGAAAGATTAAAATGTTATTCGAACTTTATAACTTGCACAGAAGATGCAAGCTCAACGCAACCTAATTCAAAACCTATCAGAGACGAGGTGCTAAATTTATTGAGCTTGCTGCGCTCGCTCTTGCTAGAGTTATAAGCATTTATTATCGCTCTTGTATCTTTCACTGTCTAAAGGCTCTCATCACATTTTCCAATTTTTGCATTCCCCCCTATAATCCTGTCCGTGTCCTAGGACCTATGGGCCCCTGCTAACCACTGGTTTTAACAGATTATCCTGTAGGTGGCTTGAGTGCAAGGCATCCAGCCAGCCAGGGACGAAAAACTTAGAAGCTAAGTGGCTCGTACCCCTGTGGGGTAAAACAAATAGTTTATTCTACTCTATTTATCTTACTCGTTTGGACAGACTTTACAGAACTTCTAAAGAAACTTACTTTTTTTTGGTTTGTTAACTTTCAAAGGATTGATATGGCCGGAAAGTCTCAAAAACTCCTCTGAAATGGACTCCCTACTCAATGTGTTATTGTTAATTGGATTGTTTCCGAACGTGCTTTTCATTTCAGTAACGTAACGTCAGTGTCACTGTGTCAGTTGTCAGTTTGACTAGTTCTCCGTTTATTTTGTTTTGCATTGACCAACTCTGAGCTTCTCCGGTATTTTTTAGTAAATAAACAGTTAATTCCATAATATTTCTTCAAAATGAGTCGCAGAAAACGCGCAAAGGTAAATTATTGTTGTTAAAACTCAACGATAACCCTCAATGTTTCTATTTATTCCTAAATCGATGATAAGTTATGTTTATCGATCGTAGGTTGAAACCCGGGAATTGGATGAGAAATTAAAACAAGATGATTCTGAATCTGATCACTCAGAAAGGAGTAAGGTTACATCTTCAAGTCCCACTTCAGTTGGGGGTCGTCGTGAATCGTCATCAAGCCGTACCGCCGAAGTAATTAAAGATACGAAAGAGAAAAAAGACGACGCTAAAGTAGATGATACGACTAAGAATGATGATATCGAGGAAATTAACTACAAAGAAATGCTTAACAGGTATACCAACTTGAAGTAATGCTCACAAGTACCCCTTTTCCTTGAACCTTTATTGGTCTTAACAATAAAATACTTACCCTTTTAAATTTTTCATTAGGGACAGTAAATTAAAGTTTAATATATCTAGGCCATTCTGGGTTATAACACTTGTAATATTTCTAAAGTAAAAGTAATAATTTACAGCTTGGAAGGAGCAGCATTTCAATCCCGATTGCCATTTGATAAGTTGTCATCCCTAGAAGTTGAGTTATTTTCCGACTTGCAAGGGGCTTCGAGCCAGGCATTTGTGCAAATAAGGAACCGGATATTGAAACTGTGGTTTGAAGATCCCAAGAAACAATTAACTCAAGAAATTGCCGTGCAGAAAATGGAGGTGAGCTAGATGTGCAACAAGTTTTGTCATACTGCCAGTTTTTGATTTGAGTGTTTGAATAGAGAACTAACTTTTAATATAAAACTATGTGTGCACTGACTGTTTCAGGTGCCTTGCTTAGCGGCTAGAGACTAGAAAGTAGCCTTGCCTTGCGTGAATCAAATGTTCTAAAATTTTTGCATCTGAGCACTTGGCACCTTCACTTGTGGCCTCCCAGTGTAGCCACAGTGTACTCTAGCAAGTTCACAGATGTTAAATCACAAGGCTGTAGGATAGGTGCTTAGTAAGGCACCTGTCAGTGTACACAACTGTAGATACATAGCCTTACGTGGTACATTAAAATCAAAATTTTGAACCAAGAATTGCTCAATAGGGAATATGCCCGTAATTTTTTCTTCACTTATATCAGCAGTTTACAGTATTATCAACCCAAGAAAAGTATTAAAAGTTATGTTCAACTACTGCTTGTCGCACAGAAATAATATTAAACTCTTGCAATTTTCTTTCAAAATTGCAGGAATTTGTTAGTTTTATTTTATTTTTTATTATAACAAAATTTTAGTAAAACTTTAAGCACTTTTTAAATAAAATTGTTTTTTTGACACAATGAATGTTGACGTCAATACCAGCATTATCGAGGATGGTGTGTTTTCAGAGTGTGTTCCGTTGCACCAAAAATATGTTACATAAACAGTAAATTGTAAAATAAGTGATGTATTAGAAACTTATGCAAGTTTGAGTATGCGCAAATACAAGGCATTTTTCATAAATAAAAAGAGTTTTGTGTTTCATGCATATTCACAATTGGCTTTAAACTGGCCAATATTCCATCAACTCAAACTGCCCATAAATTCAAATCACAAGTACTATCACTTTTTGCCAGTTTATTTTTGGAAGGCTATACATCAACTTTCCACAGTAGTGTCAATCTGCTCAATATTTGAGGCTTTAACTGGCTAATTATGCTTTATTTACGTATAGTATTATAGTACTTAGATAGTGTTTTACTGATCAAAATTAAATTCTGTTCTTTACAGTGAGAGTGCACTTATTTGGTACTAATGGTCTAATTATCTAAAATATTGGGGGAATCTCGTGGCTATATAATAACAGCCGCTCGGGTCAATCTTCAGGGTAAGCCGTGCTTGCCTAGGTTGGGCCGTGGATGGGTTACCTCCCAACTGATATCTAATCCTACCAAGTTTCCTCCATGCCACAGAAAGCATGTCTATCAGACAACCAGTCTTACCAAGGGGTATTGTATTACCCAGTACTTACTGGGTTGTGGAGGTCAGATAGGCAACCCTTTTTTTTTCAGTTTGGAAATCATCAAATGACTCATCCCGCTCTGGGCGGAGCAGGAGGGAGTGTCAGACTTTTACTGACTAAAACCCGTCCATGTTCCTTCATCGCCTTTTGTGTTCCGGGGCCACGGTACCTCTTTCGAACAGTCCCGCAGCCCCGGCAGGCATCGGCCCTTGCAGTCCCCTTCTTTTTTGCTGACTCACTTTGAGGCGCGCGTGGAACACGAACGCGCCGTCGACACGGCCTGTCGTCATGAGACGGACGGACAGCGAGCTAGCCCATAGCTCTTCGTCCGCAGGCCCGCGCCTACGGTGGCCGGGGGCCACCACGTGGCCCGCGCCTACGGTGGCCGGGGGCCACCACGTGGCCCACGACGCCCGGGGCGTCTCCCGCGGCGGCCGGGACGTGAGGTTCTCTCCCTCTCACGTTCCGCCATCTTCTTCTCTAGCATCTAGACGGAATGGGACGCCGTCACCTCCTTTTGCAAAGCAGTATGCGTTGCAAAAGGAGGTGTCGGCGTCCCATTCCGTCTGCCTCCTCCCGGCAGGCATCGGCCCTTGCAGTCCCCTTCTTTTTTGCTGACTAACTTTGAGGCGCGCGTGGAACACGAACGCGCCGTCGACACGGCCTGTCGTCATGAGACGGACGGACAGCGAGCTAGCCCATAGCTCTTCGTCCGCAGGCCCGCGCCTACGGTGGCCGGGGGCCACCACGTGGCCCACGACGCCCGGGTCGTCTCCCGCGGCGGCCGGGACGTGAGGTTCTCTCCCTCTCACGTTCCGCCATCTTCTTCTCTAGCATCTAGAGACCGCTCCGGACCATGGATTGAACCAAGGCCGGACGCGAGAGTACGCCCCCGCCGATCGCCGCTACGAGGACACGGCGGTGCTCCGCCCACGCGGGGCACACCTCCACCGTGTCCTCTGGTCGATCCTCGCAGTGGAAACACCCGGGCGTTTCCTCCCGCCCGATTCGGTGCAGGAACCTCCCGAAACAACTGTGTCCGGTGAGGGCCTGCGTCAGGCGGAAGGTGAGGACGCCGTGGCGTCTCTCAAGGCACTCCTCAAATAGAGGACTTATCTCCACTATTGTGGCGTTCTCTGCACGGGGTTGCGACAGTCGCTCTCTCCATGTCGCCATGAGATCACGCCGGAAGACTGTCCGCTGCGCGACCATTTGCCGCGGCAGCGGAGTTTCCTCCCGGCGTAGCGCCTCCACGCGCCATTCGTGCAGGCGCGCGAGGACTATCGCCTCCAGATCCCATGGCGGCAATCCGGCAAGGAGGCTCGCTGCCTCACGGGAGATCGTGCGGAACCCACGGACTAGCTTTACGGCTACCACCTTTTGGGGCGTGTTCAGGTAATGGGCGGCTCGCCGTCTCAAGGAACGCGCCCACACCGGGACCATGCCATGCGATCCATGGCTCTTTACGGGGCGTAAAGAGCCATGGATCGCACGACCCCCGCGTAGAGCCTCCGGCAGGAGGCGTTTGGACCCCCCAGGTTGGGCAGGAGCCGCCTGAAGGCAGCCCCGGTCCGTTCCAGTTTGGGGGCCAAACGTCGGAAGTGCTCCACGTGGGCAGTCACTCCCTAAAGTACTGCTATTCGGCTGCATCCGGTTAGACTGGAAGTCGACCCCAACATAGTTGGGAAAAGGCTAGGCAGATAATGACTCTAACAATGTTTTTAAAAATGATTTCAGCCTCCTTACAATGGTGATCCTGCATTAGTGATGAGAACTCATGCATTTTTAGAAAGGCATGGTTTTATAAACTATGGAATCTATGAGCGGCTTACACCCATTCCAACTCCACCAAAAGGAAAGCAGAGGCCTAAAGTCATCATCATTGGCGCAGGTATGAATATTATGTATCCTTAACTTTTCTCGATTGGTTATTAGTTTTTGAAAATACTGATTGAAGAATCTTGCCTCGGAACATTTATACAAAAAATCATCAATAATAAATACGACACTTTCTGAGGATGGATGGATGGATGTATATTAATCTTTCATGGATACTTTTTATCCCGGTAGTATGAACCCGTGTGACACTGTCACACTCCCGAGTCCACGCCGGCGAAGCCTCGGGGTAAACTAGTATCATGATTAAACCCTCGGCGGCGACTGTTGGCCCTAGAACCAGGGTTGGTTGCCTTGGCCCTAGTGCCCTCTACCACTTTGCACTTTAGTTTCTTTTTATTATTATATTTATTTGCAAACATGCGATCGGTTTCTGAACCATAAGCAGTTGCTTTTGGGAAGAGAAAGAGAGAAGAGTATTTGACATGTAAGACTTGCCCTCCCATTGTTAGGTTGCCTTTGGATATTGCTTTACTCAAAGTAAATTGTCCCAAGTGTGCAGTCTTTTAAGACGTCTTGTTGGCAGCGATTCACTTAGAGCCTGAGCAAGTCTGTGTTCGTCTTGCACTTTAGTAATTACATCACTTGTCACAGCTTAAGTTCTCATATTCGTGAGGCTATACCTACGAGCATCATACCATTGATATGATATTTGTTTGTTATATAACTAATAACAATTATTTTCCTTGTCATTCCAGGAGTTTCGGGGTTGGCTGCGGCTCGACAGCTGATTTCATTTGGCTGTGAAGTTATTATTCTTGAAGGAAGAGATCGAATTGGAGGTAGAATTACCACATACAGAAAAGGACCTTATGTAGCTGACTTAGGTAAGCCCCCTTTCATAAAACCTATTCATTCTCTGAAGCCTTAAAAAGAGAAACAGCCTTAACAAGAGTAAAAAAAAACAGTCTAATCGTCAACCTCCTCTTTTTGAATGTTAGTTAAAAAAACGAAGAGATTTTAGGGTCTCGTTTTTACCCTTTGGGTACGGAACCGGACGCCAGGTCCAGAAATAATATAGCCGTGTTGTACATTCATACAACTGGTCACTGGTTGCTAAGGATCGCAGCCAATCAAGCAGGTAACATTCTGTTTCTGCTTAACTCCAAAGGCATCATCTGACGACCCGAATGGCGTAGCGGTGGTGAGGCTGCTTTACGTTCTTAGGGTCCCGGGTTCGAGTCCCGGTTGGAGCACATGTTTGTGTGATGAGCATGGACATTTGTTTCCGAGTCATGGATGTTTATATGTATAATAAGTATGTATTTACAAACAAAAAGTATCTATGTAGTATATCAACTATCTGGTGTCCACGACACAAACCTCGTTGCTTACTGTGGCACTAGATGGCGCTGTGTGTTCATGTCCACACAGGACGTCCGGTTCCGTACCCAAAGGGTAGAAACGGGACCCTATTACTAAGACTCCACTGTCCGTCTGTCTGTCATCAGGCTGTATCTCAAGATAGCTAGACAATTAAATTTTTTACAGAATGTTTATTTCTGTTGCCGCTATAACAAAAAAATACTAAAAACTGAATAAAATAAATATTTAAGGGGGGCTTCCATACAACTAACGTGATTTTATTTTAACTAGCGTGATTTATATTCACTTTAAAAATAAATAATTAAATTAAAATAAAATAAATATTTTGTCGTTTTGTCTAATTTTGTATAGATTACGGACCCCTACGTGCGCGAGTCCGACTCGCACTTGGCCGGTTTTCTTTTATTTTTACTTTTCGTCAAAACGGTTAGCACTTTCGTTGCCGATACATGTCGTAATATTTTCGTGCAATACTGCTGTATTTTTTAACATTTCATTGCTACGCTTGGACTTTTATTGTTATAAAAGTCGTCGATGCCTGGTCTAGAGATATTTATATAAAGGGTGTAAAACAACTCTTAACGAAGCTGAAAGGCACTTGTTTTCCCCGTCATTGCGATAATTTTATTGTTCTACACCATACCTGGGAACCTTCCAGTTAGGGAGATATTGGGGGTCAAAGTTCCAACTTTTTGACAAGTTTTTTTTTAAATACAAGTTTTTAATGTAAAGTTTTTACCTTAAACACCTCCAGGACCCCCGTACTATTTAATCCATCCATCAGCACAATGTTTTGAGTGCGTTACATTGAGTTCTACCGTAAAACATGATTTTTCACCCCAAAAAATAAGTGGTTTCCCAGCAATAATTTTTGCGTAAAGTTACTTAGTTTGATGTACAGAATGCTTGGTTGACGGCTTCGTGATTAGGTTGTTTACACCCTGCATATGTAACCGGGTTGTAATACATATGGACATACAAATATAAACTCACGCCTTTTCCCATGGGGGTAATGTTTGGCGAGTAAATGTCTTGAATAATATATCATCAATAAAATACTGATGTTGTACATTTTCAGGTGCTATGGTCGTGACCGGTTTGGGTGGCAACCCAGTAACTACACTATCAGTACAGATGAACATGGAATTGCATAAAATAAAGCAGAAGTGTCCACTGTATGAAGCGACTGGTAACCAAGTGCCTAAACATAAGGATGAAATGGTATGTAGATGTACATGTCGCTGCCATTTCGTATAACACACCGTTTTACATAGTGGCGCGCCGGATTGAAAAACGCCGCCGTTATGTAATACGGCGTCCTCACGTTCAGCCGGATTGTGGTGGCGATACGTTCGACAAAGCGGCGTCCAACGTTTAGCCGTATTGTCAGCAATTCAGATGCTTCAAATAACCTACTAAAACTTGCTTATGTCTCGAAAACGGTACGTCCGTGGCGCACATGGCGACACATCAAGCTATACATAACCAGTATATTAACCTGACGTCGCTTTGTATGAGCTTCCCATGCAATTAGAGATCAGCTTAATTTGGTTTTTCATAGCTTGATTGGTCGTCGTGCGTACAGAGCTTATTTAAAGCGGCTTGAGCTGAATTGTCGACTGGCGAACTTGCGTAAGCATAGTAAATTTCATTAGTTAAAATCTTTGTATTTTGCATGTCAATTATTGTGCCTAACTCACGGGTCCTGCGTAATGTCAAGCGACAGTGAAGCAGCAGAGCCAGAGATCCTTTGGTAAAGACTGGACCGGGGTTCTGTATCATTGGAGGTGGAATAAGGGTAGGGAGGCCTTTGCCCAGCAGTGGGACAATGCGAGCTAGAAATAATGATTTGACAAACTTAAATAGGTGTGGAGAGAAGCAATGTGCGTACCTACATAAAATATCGCCTGCATCGCTTTTCGGCTTTTATCCAATGACTGCCTTTCTGGCCTCCAAGACAATTAGTAGTTATTGGGTAAAACACGATGCCCTTTGGTAAGACTCGTTGTCAAACTTTCGGCTTCAGACAAACGAAAAAGATCTACAAATGTCAGTCGGGACCAATGGCTTAGTGTGCTTTCTAAGGCACGGAGGGTTCACGGTATTTAATGGAAGGTTGAGGAGGGTTGAGCAATAAGCTACTAGCCAGCGTTGCTCAGCTCAACCCTCAAGATCGACTGTTGTGGCTTTTTAAATTAGCACATGAAATATTTTACGTAAAAACATATTCCTCGATTACCTAAATAATCAACTTGCTGTCTGTGTCCCAAGTTACTTGGGGTCGGTGTAACTCCTTTATTTCTTTCATTTCCCCCTGCCAACCGACACACAATCCACCCATCATTTCTTTGGTCTTCCTCTCCCACACTCCTCGATGAAATCTATACTAATATTATAAAGAGGAAAGATTTGATTTTTTGTTTGTTTGTTACGATTTAAGTCTAAAACTACTCGATCGATTTTAAAAATTCTTTCAGCAATGGAAAGCTACGTTATCAGCGAGTAACATAGGCTATATTTTATCCCCGTACTCCCACGGGAACGGGAGCTACGCGCGTGACGTCCGCTAGTCTATATCTATACTAATATTATAAAGAAAGATTTGTATTTTTGTATGTTTGTAATGAATAAACTCAAAAACTACTAGACCGATTCCAAAAATTCTTTCACCATTAGAATGCTACATTATCCCTGACCGACATAGACTCCCGTGCGAAGCCGGGACGGGTCGCTAGTCACTACATAGTATAAAACAAATCACTTCTCGCTGTCTGTCTGTCCCTATGTATGCTTAGATCTTTAAAACTACGCAACGGATTTTGATGCGGGTTTTTTTAATATATAGAGTGATTCAAGAGGAAGGTTTATTTGTATATAAGATGCATAACATAGTAGAGAAACACTGATAATTTCAGAGGTTTCTAATGTGATGTCGTAAATAAACACTTTTTTTGCGCTTACATTGCAAACGCTGGCTGAACCCTACGAGATAGATCAAAATAATGTACTACAGTATTGTACACCTTAAAAAGATCTACAACTACTCCGCGATGGTATATGTCTATCTCTTAGGGATAACCCACAATAACCATTTTTTATCCTTTGCTTTTTACGAGAAATAATGGCTTATTTACGAAGCGATTTTAAGCAATAAAACAATAATCCTTATCTAATTTAGTACATTGTGCATTTAATATAGATCAATATGGCCCTTTACAGTATATATCATTTAAATGAATAATTTAGAAGAAATCACAGAATTAAAATTACACGCGACTGAAAATATCATTCTCAGCGAAACAAATGGGGTGGCAGTGTAACAGTTGGTCACTTTTACCACTTTCGTCTTCAGTTTTGCGTAAAAAGTAATGCATTATTTTAGACGCTTATTTATGGTGTATGTGTAAATCTACATAGATTATCTTCAATATCTATTTTAGAACGTATTTACCCTAAACATTATTCAATTTAAAACTGTTACTTTTATTAAACACAGACTAATAATATTTACATTATTTACACACTAACTCTATAAAAGAAATAAATATATTTTACAAATATCAAAAAAATAGGTTACAGGGCGTCGAAAAATTCGTCCACATCGCTGTCAACAGGAAAAGTGCCCAGAAGGCTGGCAGCATTGCCACGTTGGATAGCAATGCTGATTCTTTGGCCAAAAAATTGGCCCGCCCTCTGGTCACGTGAAGAGTCGACCAACCGTTTGGCGATTTCCCGAAATACTAGGTGGGCACTCGGACCCCATGGCCCTAGTGTTTCAACCCCAAACGGCTCAAACACATAATTACCAATTAAATTATTGTATTTGCGCCGTTTGAGGTTTTCAGCACCTAAAGCAGCCGCCCCAGCGCAGCACACTGTGCTAGGAAGATGGGATGGCGCAAGGGTGTCGACGCAAGTTGCGTCCCACACCAAAGGCCTACCCAACTTCCATGGCATTATGGTCATACCATCTGGTCTCTTGCCATCGACGCGTGCCAAGCCAGTGGGTTCTAATACAGCTGGTACCCCGGCGGTGGCAAGAGCACGACGGATGAGATCATTAATGCTAGCGTGCCGCGCTATCCGACCTGCACTCTTACTGCAAGAAAGGCCATGGTGTCCAAGGCAGTCGACTGCTTCACCACATTGACAGCGATGTGGAGCCCCACAAGGAGCGCCCAAACGCAAACATGTAGCGAGCCGGAAGGTTGTGTCACCTAACATAGTGCCTATATTAGGTGACGGTAGTGCCTGAAGCCAGAGGCCCGACTCCCATTCACCCACAGCCAGCAGGCGGGCACGCTCAGCAGTATTGGTAGACGTATCAATAAGTTTATTCCGTACCAACCTGCAGAGCGGCTCATCCCACTGTCTCTGGGAAAATGGGTTCTCGGGCTGATCCGTGTCCGGGCAAGTCACTTTCCAGGCGTCTTCTGCGTCGGTCAAGCACGGCACTTCCGAGCTAACCTGGGAGAGAGTTAAAATTTTCCTGGTTAACTTTTCAGTGCTGTGGACAGAAGACAGGAATGCGAGTAAGCTAACACCAGAAATTTTGCGGACGCCAAGGCCACCAAAACGAATTGGTAGGGTGGCTTGCAGCCACGCTCGGTCGTCCAGGGCCACATTAAGAATGGATGATAATGTGTTGCGAATTATTTGGTCAATTTTGTCCAAAAGTTGTGGTTTCTTCCAAAGAGGAGAACAGCGGAGAAAATACATAAAATTTGGACCAAAACAGCAATATCTGATAATGGTGAATGCCGAATGTAAATTATTTTTGGAGAGTCTATCTGAAATATCAATGAAATGTTTAATTTTGTCGTCGATGATAGATGAAAAACTTTCTTCTAAAATAGGGGAACCTAGGAGGTGCAGGGAACGTTTTTCTAAAATTTTATTTTTTTGGGGCTGTTGCATTAAATTTATCTATAGTCGATTGTCTGTCAGTAAAGTCAGAGAGGTAAATTTCGCACTTTGAGGGGTTTAGGTCAGCCAAAACCGTGTCAACATCACCTCCTAGCGTTCCTTCATCTAAATACCACACATTGAATTTTGAATTTAGTTGCGAATTATGGGATGAATAGCCAAACTGAAAATGACAGGCCCGAGAGGGTCACCTTGTTGGCAACCAACTGCAGATTCCAAAACGTTGTCCTTGTAAAGTAATTTTGAAGGGTGTCTGTAACATTGCCACAAAAACCATAAATTTCGGGTAGTACTTTTTTGACTTCAGCCAACAAAGTGTCCCTATTCACAGAGTTGAAGGCATTTTTGACGTCAACCTTGAGGATGACCTCACCTTTCTTTGAGTGTAGAAAAGACGATAAGGCATGTACGGCTGCCTCACAGCCCCCTCTGGAACCAAAACCAAGTTGAAGGGGCTGGATCTTAGTTGCAAGCGTCTCACTGTATAGCTTGCAACATATTTTGTTAGCCATACGCCTGTAGGTGCAACCGACGGCAATTGGACGAATGCCGCCGTCCTTGCGCAGGGCACACAGGTTAGCCCCATACAAGACATCGACGACGGCATCGTTCACGCCGCCGGAGAGCATTAAGTTGATCAGAACCGCAAGCTCCTTCAAGAGCGACTCACCAGCTTCCCCGGCACCTGAACTCAACAAATCGTCGAGGCCGCCGGCAGAACCACTCCGAAAGGAGCTTACGGCTGCGATCAACTGCAGGGCTGTAATTTTAAAAAAAGGTGAGTCCTGAATGAGGGGGTCGGGGTGGACGGGCGGGTCGGGGAAGGTGAGACCATCTGCAGGCGATGGATGTTTACTCTCCAGGGCTGAAAGAGTATCTGGAGAGTAAGGCGCCACCACATCACTGCTGAACAGTATTCTGGCTGCCCCCCTAATGTCTCCGTCACTTAGCTTGGATTCCACATGATCACAAATGTCTTTCTGTTTATTATAAAAAGGTCATTTGGAATCTAAAATACGGGCCGAATTGTTGCAATTATCTTTAATTTGGTTTGTTAAAGATTTTTGAGTAGCCAAAAACTGCTCCAGCCAGTAACTGCCAGTAACTGCTCCCAAGCACGGTGCGAGTTCTCCTGGGTCGCGAGACGGACACATCGCGCTAAACTCAGCGCAACAGAATGTCTCGCGCCCCGGGGAACTCTTTTTAGGACTGGAGTGGAATTTTTGAATTTGGACAATGTTTTCCACAAAGTTAGTTCAAAAGGTGTTGATGTCGGGGATGTGGCTGGGGGGGACAAAGGTACACTATGAGGTTTGTGGACCTTGCCATAGTGTATTTTAAGCCCCCGTTCGCCTTTAAAAAAACGAGCCTGGGAGCAGTGAAGGCATCTTACCAGTTGTACATCCAGTGATGTGGCAGGTTGACTGGCACTAACTATTCCGGCGTCGCTACAACTGTCGCCGAACATAAAATAATTAACTTACCAATAAACAATAAATAAATATAAACTATTAAAAACACTTAAAAAGAAAACACATTGGTACATTTAAAATTTACAACAAAAAAAAATGTCACTTAGCACTGACGCCACTGACAGAAGCTGCGCGCAGTTGCGCTGACGGCCTGGGGCGCTGCCGCGCCGACCGCGCTGGCATTTGGCGCAGCCCCAGCAACTGTTTCCGGGAGACGGGCGTCGCGTTGTGTCTTCTTGAAAAGAAAAGCCGCACAATAACCCTCCAAAAGCTGATTATGTTTTAGAATACACAATTCTTCTTCATAATTCTTTCTTTCACAAAAAAATTCATGACCATTGGCACCCATGAATTTTAGACATTTCAATGCAGTCAGCACGCCAATCAATTTACGAAAAAAATCGTCTGTGGAATGTTTCACACTAATGTACTCGTGTTTTATCAGTGTACTCGAGCACAATTAATTTATTTTTTCCTTCAATTAAAATGAATATCTTAGGAGTTAAACTGTTAAAGTTGACAACCCGCGATAATGGCGCTTGCAACAGCGTCGAAAAATCGGGAGCTCAAAACAATTAATTATCACGGAAGATATCCCGTAAGTAACAGTATAAGTTTAGTTTTAAACCGTGATAGCTTAAAACAGTATCTTGGGAGTTATCGCAATTGCCGGGGTCGCGGAACTGTCTAAACAGGGTACCGGGTCCCTGGTTCGCAAAGGGCAACCGAAAGAACATGGTGTCTTAGTCAGTGTGTTTTAGTCAGTAAGTCTGGCAGTCCCTTAAGGGCAACCGAAAGAACATGGTGTCTTAGTCAGTGTGTTTTAGTCAGTAAGTCTGGCAGTCCCTTAAGGGCAACCGAAAGAACATGGTGTCTTAGTCAGTGTGTTTTAGTCAGTAAGTCTGACAGTCCCTTAAGGGCAACCGAAAGAACATGGTGTCTTAGTCAGTGTGTTTTAGTCAGTAAGTCTGATAGTCCCTTCCGCTCCACCCAGGGCGGGAGGACTCCTTTAATGATTTTACCACCCAAAAAAAATTGAATTATTGGAAAATAAAGGTAGTGCATTACAAAATAATTTTACAGTAAGCGCACTTCTGGTCCCGAGCGAAGCCGGGGCGGGTCGCTAGTTATAAATAAAGATGTTAGTTATGAATAAAGATTTGATTTTTTTCTGTTTGTTTGTTACGATTTAACTCAAGAACTACTCAACGGATTTTAAATTCTTTCAGCGTTAGAAAGCTACATCTTAACCGAGTAACATAGGCTATAAATAATTTTAATATCATCAAAATTAGTTGAGCTATCACAATTTTCACGAACAAATCCGCGGGCGAAGTGCTAGTACTTTATAAAAAGATGTGTTTTATTTTATACAGGTGGAGCGTGAATTTAACAGACTTCTGGATGCTACGTCTTATCTGTCACATCAAGTAGACTTTAATTATTACAACGGCACACCCGTCTCCCTCGGCCAAGCGTTGGAATGGGTCATCAAACTGCAACAGAAGAATGTGAAACATAAGCAGGTATATATATTCTATACTATTCATCTTGCTTCTTACTACTATTATAAATTTGAAAGATTTTGAGAATAAAGAGTGTAAAAAACCTCATAACGAAGCCGAAAGGCACTTGTTCTCCTCGTCATGTTTTTGTTCTACACCATACATGGGAACGGAACTTTCTAGTTACGGAGATATTGGGGGTCAAAGTTCAAACTTTTTGTCAAGTTTTTTTTTTAAATAGAAGTTTTTAATGCCAATTATATTATAATTATATTATTCAATCCATCCATCAGCACAATATTTTAAGTGGCGTTACATTGAGTTCTACCACAAAACATGATTTTTTACCCCAAAAAAAAAGTTTTTTTTTTTTTGCGTAATTTTACTTAGTTTGTTGTATAAAATGCTTGGTCGACTGCTTCGTGATGAGGAAACAACCTCATCACGAAGCCGTCGACCACACACCACACCCTGTATAATTTTAAGTTTTTAGACTGACATGGACGCTAAAAACGGGATATTTACCATGTTTACTATGTATGAACTCAAATTGAATCTCTCACTTCAATTTTCCGTGAACATGGTGCTTGGTGGACCGATGACCTGGTGAAGGTTGCGGGAATCCGCTGGATGCGAGTCGCACGGGACCGGTCAATGTGGCAACACACTTGGGGGAGGCCTATTTCCAGCAGTGGACGTCTTTCGGCTGAAATGATGATGATGGTGCTTGCAGTGCCGAAATACCCGATAATTCGACACTACAAGCACTATGTTCACGGATAAACTGAAGCCATTGCGTGTGGGTGTTTATGAGCAGACAAATCTATCTACCGTCCTCCTTGTACGTTTTACGCGCTCGGTACTGCTACCACTGTCACTCACAACTCGATTCTGTTCCCGACACACGAAACTCTCCCACTTGCGTAGTTTTTCCGGCACTTTTTCGGTTTAATGGTAGTTTGTGAGGATGGTTGATACTCTTTCACGCAAACTTACTGAACGGATTTGGATGTAATTTAGGGCACAGATAACCGGAAATAGCACATAGTATACTTTTATCCCGGTTGTACGATCCCGTGAGAAAATTACCCAACACCACGCAGATGAATCCGCGGGTATCAGCTAGTCACTACATATTATAAAACAAAGTCCTCCGCCGCGTCTGTCTGTCTGTCTGTTCGCGATAAACTCAAAAACTATTTCACCGATTTTAATGCTGTTTTCACCAATGGATAGAGTGGTTCTCTAAGAAGGTTTTAGTGTATTATTTGTCAAGTTTTTGTATACATTGGCTTAAATATATATATATTTTTTTTTTCAATATGCTGATGATTTAAAAATATACTGTAGGATATCGGACCTGAGTGATTGTGCGAGGCTTCAGAAAGATCTTGATGTCCTTCAGCAATGGTGTTTGAACAACAGAATGACTCTCAATGTTAAAAAATGCCAGACTATTACATTCACTAATAAAGTGAATTACATTAAATTTGATTATCATATTGACGGATCAGTACTGACCAGAGTTTCGGTCATACGTGACCTAGCGGTACTCTTCGATACATCCCTATCTTTCCGCGATCATATCGAAAATATAGTGAATAAGGCTAAAAGAATGCTTGGCTTTATTATTCGAATGTCAAAACCTTTTCGTAATAATAGTAGCATTATTTTACTTTATAACGCACTAGTAAGGAGCTCCTTGGAATATTGTTCATCTATTTGGTCCCCCTATTATTCAAGTTATACTAATAATGTGGAATCTGTTCAGGCCCGTTTTGTTTGGTATTTATGTGTGAAGAATGGGATTCGAAAAGCTATACCTGATTACGATGACAGGTTAAGGCACTTTAAAATGTTTAGCTTAAAAGAAAGACGTAACCATTCTGACTTACTAATACTTCATAAAATTATTAACGGTTCCATAGATGCACATTTGGTAAACTATTTTAACTTTCGGTCTAGCCAACGTAGTAAGCGTCATCATCGTATTTTTGAATTGACTACATCTACATTAAATACCACATTTAATAGCCCCCTAACACGTATGGCAAGGCAATATAGTGAAAGGTCCAAACAGACAGATTACCCTGTTGATATTTTCTCCATGAATTTCGCTTCATACAGACGTGCCGTATTTAAACAATGCGATAAATGCATGTCTAAGTAGCTCAAATTGGTTTGTTTTGTAGTGTTCTAGATAAATTTAGTGTTCTACTAGACACACTTTTTATTATTGTTCTCCTTTGTCTCTGATATTCATATTTAAATGTTATGCATTCCTGTTATTTGCATGATTACTGAAATGCCAATATTAGATGTTGTTTGATTTGAATTGTAAGTGATTGTGCTGTTAGTGTGCTTATTATAAGTAAATAAATAAATATATATTTGTTGGAGGGTTGCGGGGACGGGATCAAAATTTCATGATTACTTTTGGTCACGATGAGGATAACCGACATCCACGCACGCGGGCGAAGCCGGGGGATGCAGCTGGTAATATCAGCTAGTAATATTATAAATTAGAAAGTAATTCTAACTGCCTGTTTGTTACTTATTCACGACTTACACCATTTTAGAAAGATGTGATAACAGGTATTTTGTTTATTCCTATAAGTTTCAAAGTAATTTCGTATTGTTTGTTTAAGGTACAACATCTAAAGGCACTCATAACATTACAAGAGAGAATTAAAGCGAATATAAACAAGTAAGTAGTGAATTAAGAGGCTTAGGCCCAACACTGGCCCCACGAATCACTAAATAAAAGCTTTCAGCAATAAAACATCCTACCTATCCTGTTTAAATATGTTTAGTGCTAAATGCATCCAGGGCGCATGACAATTCAATATTCCTTAAAATACTTAAAAATGATGACTAGAGACCGGATAATATGCAAACACATTCTTGCGTGTTATGGCAATTTTTCAAGAACTGCATATTTTAGAAAAATCGACTGTTTGTGCATTTTACATATTTTCTTTAGTTTTGCTGCATCAAACTAGATAGATGCAAAAATGCGAAGTGCCAGAGAAACTGCAAAGTAATAACCTTAATTCAAAAATAGACCATTTTCAAATTATGGAAATATTTTAATACTGATAGCAGACTCAATCGTACTACTGTGCAATGAGGAATTTTCCACTGACGTTTGTCACAACGCTTCAGTATATATCAATAGATGGCGCTGATCAGCTTTGGGAATATTTTTTTAAGCGGCGTTCTAGTAAAATCCAATGAAAAAAGAATTTACTACGTATTATATTATAGGTCAATGGTAAAATCTTTTAGCAGGGTAAAAATAAACTCCTAGACACATCAAACTCATTGTAACATAGTAACATTTCGTTATTTATTGTTGTATATGTGGTGTATAAACTGAGAACTGTAAAGAAACTTTTTTCTGTCAAACATTTTTAACCTTAAAAGTCTACTGTTCTTTTGCATCACTGAACTGAACTACAAGTTTTTGCATGGTTTTTGCTATTGTTTTTAGTTTTTATGAATATTATTTTTCTTCCTCTTCTTCTATGAAATCGTTATAAATGCTTTATTTACTTACTTCTTTGAATTTTATGTTGGATATTTGTGCGCTTTTTTGCGTTTTGTTGTAAATTTAAAGCATAAATAGTGCATATTTGCATGCATATTTCGACCATTTTAAGTGACCTAAAATCCAGTCTCCAATGTTGACACTGATAGACAGCCCTTGACCTCGGTCTAGATGTGCTGAACACGTTCAGTTTCATTGATGAAATTAAGGGATTAGTAGTACATTACAAAAAAAAAACAAAAGAACTATAATTTAGACCTTAAGGCATAGTAGAGAAAACAGATTTCATGTCAAAACCTTTTTCCAGGATGTCAGATGTGAAAGAGCTCTTGCAGTCCATGAAAGCCGAAAAAGACGCTTTGCTCGTTGAGAGAGATAAAGGTGTGACAGGAGACGCCAGTATCCTGCAAGAGTTCAATTTGCGCCGCCTCAATAGAGAGATGAATCTGTTATGCAATGAATATGAGAGCCTGGTTGCTATTAATGTTACGATTGAGGAGAAATTGGCGCAGCTTGAAACTAATCCACCGAGGTGCGTAACTTTAACTAAATAAAACGATTATTCTTTTTGTGTCGGTAGTACTTACTCGTACCTCTACACAGGATGGATTAAACGAAACAAGGCGATAGTTGAGGTTATCTGTGGTAATTCTTTGATAGTAATTTTTTTGACAGTAATGTTCTAAATAGGGAATATGCATGAAATACAAAACTCTTTTTATTTATTAAAAATGCCTTGTATTGGCGCATAAGAACATTGTGGATCACTTGTTTAAGTTTGTAAAACATCACTTATTTTACAATTTATTGTTTTATGGAGCATGTTTTAAGTGAAACGGAACGCACTATCAAAATGCATCGTCCCCCGATAACACCGGTATTGACGTCAAATGAATGAATGAATGAATGAGTCAAAAATATACTTTTATTTGAAAAGTACTCAAAGTTTCACGAATATTTTATTATAAAATTGTTATTGCAATTTATGCTTGAATAGAGCACATTCAATAAAATTATATTATTATGGCCAAAAATTAGATGTAAACAAGGCAGATTGTGGTAAATGACGTCACATCATGGCCGCGACAGTCACGGACGTTTAAACTGTCGTTGAAAACTGCAGGAGTTTAATATTATATTTGAGTGACAAGCAGTCGTTGAACTTAACTTTTAATACTTTTCTTGGGTTGACATTAGTCTATTGTATTGATTTAAGTAAAGAAAAAAATACATGCATATACATGAAACTTAAAAGATATTGAAAAAAGTGTTATTAAAGAACAGTTTTTTGCTATTTCTGATTTTTTTAGTACTCCAACCTGGGTAGGTCCCATAGAAGTTTTTATTCGGTATTAGAAACAGGATTGATTGGCTTCAATAAAATAATTTGTTTAAAATGGCCATTTTCTTGCCAACTGCACCTACATTCTTTTGAAAATCAGTGAATGAGGATCAAAACTTCACGAAAAAAAAAAATTTTTAGCAAAATTTTCGATAACTGTTTTATATTAACAAATAAATAAACTAGTTAAGAGAGAACAAATCTGGTTGTTTGCCTTGTTCCCCTGACTGAAATTCAACAAATACTCAATAAAATATATATTTTTAGTTCAGTATATTTGTCGGTACGCGACAGACAAATACTCGACTGGCACTTCGCTAATTTGGAGTTTGCGAACGCAACACCACTGGGGAACCTGTCACTCAAGCACTGGGATCAAGACGACGACTTCGAGTTCACTGGGAACCATTTAACAGGTACGTTGACAATACATTACAGTCAGTAGGAATTTCACTCTTCATCAGCATCATCATTTCAGCAGAAAGACGTCCACTGCTGGACATAGGCCTCCTCCAAGTGTCGCCACATTGACCGGTCCCGTGCGACTCGCATCCAACGGATTCCCGCAACCTTCACGAGGTCATCGGTCCACCTAGTGGGAGGTCTTCCAACGCAACGTCTTCCGGTTCGCGGTCGCCACTCCAGAACTTTTCGGCCCCATCGGCCATCCGTTCTGCAAGCAATGTGCCCTGCCTACTGCCACTTAAGTTTGGCAATTCTTCGGACTACGTCGGTAACCTTGGTTCTCTTGCAAATTTCACTAAACGGCCCTAATTCATGTGTTAAATTGTAACTGTAGACTCAGACAGCAGTCATCATCTGCCTAGCCTTTTCCAACTATGTTGGGGTCGGCTTCCACTTTAACCGGAAACAGTTGAATACCAATATTTTACATGGAGCGACTGCCTATCTGACCTCCACAACCTAGTTAGTACTGGATAATACGGTACCCCTTGGTTGGTTGTCAGACTTTCTGGTCACTGACTACCTGTAACGACTGTCAAAGATCTACAAATGACAGCCAGGACCAATGGCTAAGGCCCTCTCTAACCCTAAAATTAGCAACTCTATTTGTGGTGGTTCAAACTTCGTTTGAAATACTGTTAGAATAAAGTTCTAATCTGCTTGCACTACAAAGGGGTTGTTACGTCGGTCATTGTGGGCCGAATAGTGCAAAATGAGTAGTTTTTAGGGTTCCGTAGTCCAGACAAGGAACTCTTATAGTTTCGTCATGTCCGTCTGTCTGTCTGTCTGTCTGTCTGTCTGTCTGTCTGTCTGTCCGAGGGTTTGCTAAGAGACCGTTAGTACGAAAAAGCTGTAATTTTGTAGAGGTATGAAAATTACGCCGACAAAGAGGTAAATTAAATTTTGGAAAAAAAATTGTTTAGTGGAGAGCCTACATGTGAAGTGGGGATGTTTTTTTTTTTTTCGTCGTTTACCCCGTCGTTTAGAGTATCATTGAATAGGTTTTTTAAAATGACTTTGGAGTTCCTAAAACTATTTTTCGATTAAATGCGCCATTTACGAAATATTAAACTTTAAGGGGAAAAAATTTGTTTCAGTAGGGCGTCCCCCCCCTCTAAAAGCTTAACTGCTGGCTTAAATCTGGAAAAAATAATGATGATAGTGCATTTCACGAAATTTAAAGGAAACACATAGCGCATAAAATAACAGTTTAGCAGTAAAAGTTGTTGAACTTGGGTGTTGGATAATTTTGTACCAAATACAACACCTTACAATAAATCCTAGTGACTAAGATGAAGTACTTACTTAAATATAACGGGCTACTACGGAACCCAATACTGCGCGTGGCCTGACACGAACTTGGCCGGTTTTTTTAATTTATTATAACAAAAATAATACATATTTTTAAAAAGTAACCTCAATAATGTAGACAATATAATTTCTTATTTTTCAGTGTATTTTTTTAATTATAGTGTTAATAATCTTTAAGTAAAACTTGTTAAGTTTTTATGAGCGAGAGAAGAAATAAATATCGTATTTTGAATGTGTCTAAGAATAATTAAGAACAGTTCATGAACAACATATATTTTTTCTTATTAAAACAACGACTATTTCATACCTTAAGGGCGTTTGGCCTCACCAAACGAGCGTAATTATGTGAGTCGCGTAAATTCGGTTTCATACATAGTTGGCCGCATTTTACGTCATAACGCCACGACGACGTAAAATATGTATGAAACCGAAATTACGCGACTATTTATTATTTTTTGAGTCGCGTAATTGTGTGTGTTCTTAGGGTGAGGACCCTAAGACTCAACCAAAAAACCGGCCAAGAGCGAGTCGGACTCGCGCACCGAGGGTTCCGTACAAACTTTTTAAAGGACAAACTTAACTTTGCTGTTCGATCCCACGAAATGGCTATTGCACCAACCGCAAATAATAAGTTTGTAATAGTAAAATCGCTTTTTTTTTTGTTATTAAACTACATATTTACCGTTTTCAGAATTGCCCCTTTACATGTGTCGTAAGACATTGCTTCTCGCCAAATTTCGTGATTCTAGGTCAACGGGAACTACCATATAGGTTTTCGACCCAAAAGCTATAGGGTACTTCCGGTTGACCTAGAATTGTCAATTTTGGTTAAAAGCAAGGTCTTACAGCACAAGTAAAAGGAAAATTCCGAAAAATAAAAAAAAGTTGAAAATAAAAAACTACTTAAGTAAATTTTGGTACTTACAAGTTTTCATATCTTTCTTTTATTTTATTTTTGTTTTTATCTTTTTCTTTGATTTTTATACACCTAATAGGCACTATAGACCTCAGTATCTGGTATAAATTTCAACTTGCTAGGTCCACCCGTTCCTGAGAAAATCGGTGGTGACAGACGGACAAGAAAGTGATCTTATAAGGGTTCCTTTTTTCACCTTTTGAGGTACGGAACCCTAAAAACAGGTCGATTTGAAAGATCCTAGCCTTAACGTTGTTTCCGAGGCACGGAGGAAACTGGGTATGTAATTCATCATCACCCACCCCTTGTTGGTTATTCCTCGAACTACTCAATAAAATACCATATTATACTCCAAAATATATTGTGCATCCGCACAGGCAAACGATCAGAAGTCAAAGACAACTTTACAAGAGTGACATCTGTTTAGAAAACTTACTCTATACTACCAGGGTTTATACTGGGACATAATACGAACTCCATGATGTGTATTAGGCACATGCCAAATTGTCAACATTGTTGATTGATTTGACAGTTCAAACGTCCGTGACTGTAGCGGCCATTCATGTCATAGCGTTTGTCGTCATTTCCGTCTATCTGCCTTGTTTTCGTCTAAGTCTTTACCCTTAATATAATAATTTTACTAAATGTAGGTATGTGCTTTATTCAAGCAAACATTGCAATAACAATGTAATAATAACATCTCAGTGAAACTTTAAGTAGTTTTCAAATAAAAGTGTTTCTTTGACACATAACGTTTGATGTCACTAGCGGCGACGATGCGTTTTGAATTTGCGTTCAGTTTCACCAAAAACACTCTACATAAAATATTAAATTGTAAAATAAGTGTTGTATTAGAAAGATAAACAAGTGTACCACAATGTTTATATGGGCATTTTTAGGAAATAAAAAAGTTTAGAATTTCTTAGATATTCCCTATTATCTAACCAAAGCCATGAACAATAATTATTATGATTGCAAAAAGTTACATAGTTTTTTTTCTGAAATATGCTTGATGTAAAAGATTCGGCCGAGTATCGTTATTTGCTCCTAAGAATTGAAGAGTTCCGTTATTTTGTCATGGATCCCATAATCAGAACCTAACCAAACTCTCATCAAACTACCCTTGAAGTACATCCTTTCAAATAAAAAAAACAATACATGTCATGGTAATAGGCTTTTCCCCAATAAATTGAACTTAACATACCTAACTGTTGAAATCTGGGTGTATTGTACACATCTGCGTACCCCCTCAGAGCACACAGGCGTGATGTTACGTCATGATGTTGTATAAACAATAAACATCCAAGCGAATGCAGCAATCACGGCAGATTTTCCGTCTATTTTTGAAGAGTTCTTCTTTTTGGAAGTCAGTTGAAAACCACTCATTTCGCACTATTCGGCCCGCAGTGACTGACGTAACAACCACTTTGTAGTGCAAGCATTAGAACTTTATACTAACAGTGTTTCAAACGAACTTTGAACCACCACAAATAGAGTTGCTAATTTAGCAGATACCACAGCCTCCCAAATAGCACACTAGTGGAAATAGCAGCCTATTTCGCATCTTTTAGCTGTACAGTAGCGCTTTAGGGGTTCAGAAAGTGGTTTTAAGTTCTACTATTGCTTCCGTAACTGCTCATAGCTGTAAATATCACTAGGGGTAGTAGAAAGTGAACCAAATGCCACTCTAGGCTTTATAAGAGTTCATGTTACAACCTATTTTCCGTCTATAGCTTTAAAAGAGAATGCATGTTAAAGCTTAAAGCTATTAAAAAGCCGCTATTGCCGCTGCTGTACGCTTCAGAACTGCACAAAGACTTTAATTGTAGACTTTTTAACTGAACTGTATAAAAAATATATTTATCACTTTTCTGCCACTGAAAGTTTCATTGCAGAAATGATTTGTACTTTTGCGCAAACTTAAGTAGCAATTTGATCGACTGTTTTACTAATAGCGACATTAAGGCTTCACAATAGCAGGAGCGTAATGGACATTACTTTCTCATTTTTAACAGACTTCAAAAAGGATGATCAATTCTTTTGGTTTTTTTTTTATGTTTATTGGAAAAATCGTCAGGGTTCTGTGGCTTCTTGTTCTGTTGTCGAACCATCTAACATTTCTGTCAACTGCTTGTTAGCAATTTCGTACGACATAATATTGTTCCTTTTAACAATGCACTTTATTTTAGTCCAATATGGTTCTGGAGTTGAATCTTCTATTTTACATCTTTTTTTAGTTTTTTTTGTTCGGCCAGTGTAACACTCCATGTTTTTCCCACGTAGATGGACGATGCAAAGTTCTTATTGATTTTGTTGTTCATTGTAAGTTTGAACGATTTTGAAAGGCATTCTGAAAACATGGTAAGACATAGTAAGTGTTAAACAATTGAAAGAGCAAAAAATGTTGAAGCAGCTACAAACGGTCATCATATTTTAGGGTTTTCAACGAGTTCTACGGATCTCTAAACAACTAACCATTCGTGTGGTTCGATACCTGCAGTAAGTACGAAATAAAAGTGATTGTAAAGACTTGAACTGCATTAGTGGCATAGGTATTACTTGGACCTTCAGAAAAGTGAAGCCTAACGCTTGACGCGCAGAGAGGAAGTAATAAGGATGAAGTTGCAAGTTAAAGCTGCTTCTCATAAACGCCATGTTTACAAGACAATTATTTATCATTACTTGAAAAATTTATAGGTTTTTATCACAATTTGTAGTAAAATATAACTAAATATAGAACCAGCAACTTACTAAATACAAATGTAGTCAAGTATGTCATTTCAATATCGTGTAGGTTTGTAATATAATATTATTTTAATAATAATATTTTACATATTCTGTGTAATTATTGAGGCGCGTTAAAAATACTCCAATAATATCAACTATATGCTCGATGAACTCATCTGCGTTTTTAGCCATTTGCATATAATACTACTCTGTCAATAAAGTACCGGGAAAAGATCAATAATACACAAAATGTCTGTTATTCATCCAAATTTATTTTATCACCTTCAAAGTATGCTCCTTTAGAAACAATACACTTGCGCCAACGAATAATCCATTCATCAAAACATTTTTTAATCGCTGCTTCCGGAATTGAGTTCAGTTCTCGCCGCGAATTCTCCTTTATGTCTTCTATCGATTGAAAACGGGTGCCACGAAGTGGTAATTTGAGTTTAGGAAAAAGAAAAAAGTCAGCAGGAGCCATATCTGGTGAATATGGTGGTTGCTGGATGGTATTTGTTGAGTGTTTGGTCAAAAATTCGTTCACAATGATAGCCTTGTGCGAAGGCGCATTGTCGTGGTGCAAAATCCAAGAATTTTCTTTTCACAAATCTGGCCTTTTTCGTCGAATTTGCTCTCTTAAACGCCGCATAACGCTCAAATAATATTCTTTATTTAGCGTTAGACCTTCCGGTAAGAATTCAGAGTGCACAACACCGCGATAGTCAAAGAAAACAGTCAACATGACTTTGACTTTTGATCGACTTTGGCGTGGTTTTTTCGGTTTCGGTTCAGTTGGAAGGCGCCACTCCGAAGCTTGTTGACTAGTTTGCATGTCAAACTCGTAAACCCACGTCTCGTCACCAGTAACAATGCGTTTCATGAATGTTGGGTCCGAACTGACTCGTTCTAGCATGTCCTCAGCGACTTTCATGCGATTGAGTTTTTGGAGAAAATTCAGATCTTTTGGGACTAGCCGAGCAGCAACATGTTTCATCCCCAAATGATTAGTTAAAATGGTACGGATCGACTCGTGAGATACAGAAAGTTCGGCGGCTATCTCTCTCAGAGTTGAATGGGGATTTTCAGTCACTATTTTCTTCACTTTTGCGATGTTAACTTCATTTGCAGACGTTGACGGCCTACCAGAGCGAGGCAAATCTTCCAACACATCTCGACCGCTTTTGAACGCTTTGAACCACTCATAAGCACGAGTTTTTGATAAAGTCGATTCACCGTAAGCCTTCTGTAACATTTTCAGTGACTCCGAACACGAAATTCCATTGGCGATGCAAAATTTAAGACAAACTCTTTGTTCGATATTTTTGTCCATTATGAAATTCTCAATACACACTATATATGATATTACTAAAACCAGCACTGTATTTAATATAAATAACAGATGCAACTCAAACTCCGCGCCAAAATGGAAAACAGTTGTGCCAATCTAACAACTACAAAAAAACAAAAATTTGAATTGGGAACCATAAACAAATCATCCATTCCCGATACTTTTTTGACTGAATGTACATAAAAAACTTTTTTGCAAAACATAAAACCGACGTCAAAAACACAACAAAGTGAAAAATAACTTTAGCTTCAGAAGTCGGTGGCAAAAAAACTAAATCAAACACACAGAAGTCACCGACTTCTGAAGCTAAAGTTATTTATACTGTCTATAATTGAAGAGTTCCATTGCATATCTCCGAAGATCACCATCAGATCTTTACCAAATTTAAATGGGACCACCGCGAAGTAATTTTCTTCCAAACAAAAAAAGATTCATCGAAATCGGTTCACAATTGGCGAAAAAAAAGCTGAAGATAAACACAAAAAAAAAACAGAATTGATAACCTTCTCTTTTTGTAAGTCGGTTAAAAATATAGCTCAAAAACACTATACCTTCACTTCACTTATTACTTATTTGTATTCAGTAATATCTGACTCAGGAACAACAGATGTATTTTAACAAATGAGAGACAGGTGAATGATCAGTGATCTTTTATTCGTTCAATTAAACCTGTCATTCATTCCATAAGCGTCACAAGAACTTTAGTGTGGTGTTAATTATTAGTTGCAGCTCCTGTAGCGCTTTTATGCCACTATTATGAAGTTCTAACGGAACTGTAGGTTGCAAAAAGTTGTGCCCCTTTGGCTGCAAAGCAGCTGCATAAGGTCTGCAGGGCACGCTCTGGCCACGGTAATATTATAATACAGTACTCCAACTTCATACAAACGGCCGAAACGCGAGCTATACCTACGCGCTTCGATCTCGGGGTGCGCTCGGGGCGCAGACAGTCACGGCTGTACCGCAGTGTCGAACGGACGGTGTGTTGTTTTTTTAACAATAACCGCGCGATTTTTTCTCTAAAAATCAGTTAATATGACGAGTAGGAAATATTGTGCTGTTTTTGGTTGTATGAATTCGTCAATAACGCATCCAGACATAAATTTTTTTAAATTACCTGGACACTCTAAAAGGTAAGACTATAAAATAATTTTACTTACTAGTAGGTAGGTACATAATGTGTGTCTTTTTAATGGATAAGTATTTCCTTTTATCTCACGAAAAAAAGGTGTTTGGATTAATAAATAAAGCGAATAGAGTAACATGTTTTTTAAATGAAATCTACCAATCAAAAAACAACACGCATTTTTATTGAACACTTCCTATTCAATATACAAAGTATTTCATTTATTTATATAAAAAGGATATTTACAATTACAAAACTAAATAGAAACAGAAAGTAGGCAAAATAATTAAAATGCTGGAGACGGGCAGCCCTAACGCATGTTTACGTACCGCGCGGCTGTAGGCATTTATTTCTATCATGCGGCAGAGTTACACTACTGTATTATAATATTACCGTTCTCTGGCGCTTGAGCTTGGCGCCTTTGGGAATAATCGGATTAGCTACAAAGCTCTTAAGCAACTAGTTTGTGCTATTTGGGCTTAATTTTAAAAGCTATTAATGCGTATAACCTATTGTTGTGTGTATCATATAATTAACTAAAACAAAAATATGTATATTTAACACGTACTGGCTTTTGCAAGCATGAATACAGTCGTGAACTCTCATCGAAAAAGTTTCATTATCATTAACGTCATCATTTCAGCCAAATTCGTACTTTCTTTAATTCATAAGTGGCGCCCCTGCAGCATTTCTTCACGCCTCTAATTTCAAGGCGCCCTATGAAAACCTCCTTATTTCATTAGCAAAGAATCAAACAGTTGTCACCATAAAGCAAGCCTATGTTTTCAGTTCTCATTATTATCGGTGTGTGTGTGGAGTTATTAACGAAATTACCATAATGTGTATTAATTGTCACCGCATGCGACGTGACTTAATTAATTTAGGGCCTCCATTTGGTTCGGATATCTAATCGTAATAAATGACTCAGGATTGTGTAATTATCTAAAAGCCGAATAATTGTTACTCCTGTAACATTGGTGTGAGCTAAATTGTTGTACTCATATTTTGCGTAATTCAACTTTAAACCACGAAACTCATCAATCAACGAAAAGGTACGAGATTAGCTGATCGATGAAGTGACAAACGGCGTCGATAAAGAAACACTCCATTAGAATGGTTTCTGTCGCTAATCACCTGGGCATTCGGGCGTCGGGCCTACGACGGCAATAACTTCAATTAGCCGATGCCACGGCACTCGTTAGCGTTTTACTGAACGTTTCCGTGCAATCCAGCACGATCGATGCGCCATTGTATCACACACAAAAGATGCTACCGAATAGCAATAGTTGTCCCTATAAGGGTGGTTTTACCTCGGTGTGTTATTTGTTTCCACTTAGGCCATCCCATCTAAGCAACGGTGAATCTTCTGGGCTTATAAGGCTTTTGTATATAGCTACATACATTAGCAGCCTAGCATTTAGTGTGCTATTGATGCTATTGGTTTGTATAAAATACAAACTGCATCGTAAAAGCTTGAATAAAGTACACAGTTTGTCCTCAAATTGCTTTCGCGGTGAACATCGATTCTTCGCGAGTGTGGTTTGGCAGTGGCTCCGTTCGAGCCTTGAGGGCTTGCTCCGTTATGAATGTGAAATTTTCGAGTTAGTGGCCGGTTGTGATCTTTAGCAGCGGATGGCGGATTTTAGCCCCGAGCGTTGGTTCGTGTCAATAATTACTATCATTTCTGGCCGCAAGTTTCCATCTTCTACAGCCGATAAATTACCGACTGACTTCTGTGAATTGTCATAATGACCGTTGCAGAAAGCTGCGAGCCCCGTACTTAGCTACTTTACACATTTGTGTAGGACTGACAACTAAGACACACTCGTTTAGCTTGTTCATGTTTAATTATAGCTTAGCAAAAGTTAGAAGTAAGTAGTGTAAGCTACATAAATAAGGTTGCTTGTCTACTATTCGTTAACCAGATTTGCATAATGTATTCTTCTGAGTTAGCGTCACGTTGTTGAATAACATTGAATTTGTTTAGATTTCATTTATGTTTGTCGATTACGCGTAAAATATAAAAAAAGAAGGAGTGAACTGTTGCGTCCGTTGTTCAGTCAAAAGATATGTATCGCGACATCCCCGAGACGCCTCTTTTGTACGTCGGCTATGCGTGTGTTGTCGGCCATATTTCTTCGTGTTCGCTCGCTCCGTGGTGTGTTCGCGGCGTGGGTAGTTGAAAAATGACATCTTGATTGTTGTGCGTTATTCTACTCATGAGAATGTCGAGTCGCAGTGGTCGCGTGCACCGCCATTGTCGGGGTTCTCAGCCCCAGGCTCTACAAATTGAACGATTGTTAACCGTTCCTTGAAAACTCTGTTATCGTGACTTGTCACGGAATTATGTGTACTTACTAAGATAACATATTTTGGTAGGATATTATTGTAAATATAATATTTCGGCCTTGTTGGTACTGCAGCACACTGTCGCGCTACATGTATTGCAATTTAGTTTTGTTTCATTACCAACTAAACCAAATGTGTAGACAAAGCTTTGGTTGCAAAATAAGACAGGATTATCGATATCGTATTGATGCGGTAATGAATGATTGTGCCTAAAACTGAAAACGAAACACAAAAGTAAGTTTGCAAGCTTCACATAAATATTGATATCGACACAGGCATCGGGCATTATGCAGATATTTGTATTTAGTTGGCATAATATCCATAAAATAAGGAAATTCTGTGTAACGGTACTATGAGTTATTTGTTGATTTTAGCTAACGTATATTTTTCAATGGGTTGGCGCTACTACAACGAGAATAAATTTTACATTCCAATGATAATTACACCCTGCAATAATTTACCGACTTGGTACGACTGAGGCATTCGCAAATCATAAATAAAACTAACAAAGCCACGGTCAGAATGAATTATAAGCTGTTTAGCTGTTTACCAACGACAAATGGCGTTTGAAACAAGTCCCCGAGGTGGCGGCGAGGGCCAAATGATCGGACTATAGAAGAGCTCACGGCGGCAACAAGTTTTGATAAGAGTGTGCGTGGCAAGATGCGAGGCAGTAATGAATGTGATACAAGCGCGACCTTCCTCATTTATCACTCGCTCTATGAATAAAATATCTCGACGTTTCTTTCGGATAGTGTCTGGTCGTGCCGGGACGCTTACGGCTCACAGCCGAGCGATCACAATCTTCAGCCTAGTACCTAATAATGCTGGGCTCTCAGGAGAAATTCACACTATTCTCTCTTGTTACGTTCTTTGTTTAGTGCAAAACAGCCACTAGGGAGTATTCCATTCTGATTTCTGAGTACAGTCTATTTTATTATTTCGTCGATCCGTTACCGAAGAGAGTAATTGTGTTGTAGTTCGGTGAGGTAATACTTTCTGAATACCGACTTATTTGTATTTGGGATCTTTATTCTCTACAAGCTGCTCTGCAACCCTACTCAATGCCTTTAATCACATGACCTAACTGTTCTAACGTAAAGTATACAGGTTCAGTTCAGGTGGACGGGATGTGGTGTTATAACGTGAGCATTAGGAGTCCTTGGTAATTTTCAAGAAATGGTTGTTTGTTCTTGATGAACAAAAACAAGAAGGTATCAACAAAAAAACGTCTTCGAAAACCTGAAGCGCTTTGGTCGAGTCTCCATAAAATGCAACTTGGTTTGCGTAGTATGAGTGTTCCCGATGGCTAAAGAAGTTATGAAAAATATAACAAAACAGTTTAAACTGACAAAAACTACTTCTCCAAGGCGGTTTCCCCAAGAAGGCACATACAGCAGTGGTTGCACATCAGTATGGTGTAAAGACATAAAGGTCTTTTGACTCATGAGGATGTCAATCGCGACGGTGGCGTAGCCTGCGGAGGCGTCAGGGGCGTGGATGAATAAGCAATGAAACGACGAATGGCTCTATTAGACCGCCATTGTTGCCTTGCGATCGCTCGACTTGCGCAAGCGACATGTATTGTTCGCGACTCGTGGCTTTCACTACGAGCGATGACGTCACAACGCTTGCGACCTAAATGCTTGCAGTGTTAGATGTAGTGCAATTTCCATTTATTGAGCCTTATATAGCTTGGAATGCACCCTATACGGTGGTAAGTCGTTGTCGCGACTACAATGCCCCGAATGTTACTTGTTCAATGTCTGAGGTAAAGGATTGATCGTAGTAAACTTTACAGCTCGACTTTTAGGCTTTTATTTCAGCATAAACTTAGATCCATGTTGAAACATTGCCTTTCAGTCCATTGCTATCAACTGTTGCAAGTGGGCCTGTCTAAAAAGGAAACTTGGCCTCCGATAGTAAATTATTATTGTTAGAAACTAGCTGGAAAATCTTTAAAGAAGTAGTTTATCAAGATAGTTTCGTTTGAAACGGTTTTCTGTGGTTCACGTCATCATGGCGGATCTATGTGGTACATTGTGTTACCACAGGTCGGCACTTTGTGCGTCTAATTGACAAGTGTCCGGAAGCGAACGCGTCACACCTGTCTAACGAGCACGTCGTGCACTTGATTGCACCCACTCGGCCCGGCTAACGAGCTACTCATCTTTGCCTAGGTATATCAAAACCTGCATCTGACAGTTTTATTGACAATTTTAACTATCCGAAGATTGATTCACATTTGTTTGATTTAAAGCTTTAAGCTCTGTTCAAGCTATCTGGTATACTCTTGCACCTACATAGATTAAAACTAACGACGGTACAAATATTTAGCGTAATAAGTACACCTAGAAATAACTTGTTTTTGATAATTGTGCTAATTTGACTGAATGTAGTGGAACAGCACCCTCTCGGCGAGTCCAGCCAGTAATATAATTTGCATCGTGTACGGTAGTAGTTTTATTGGCAACAATTGGCCATTATCTGAGAACATTTGCACGCCCGCCCGTCATACTGTTTAATATATTGTTTCTCGTCGTCTATTTCTATTGGTCTAAATTTTATTATAAACATGGCCGTGCCTAGACCGTCTGTTTCATGACTAGTACCTTTATTTACTACTGATTGTCACCCCCTCCTTTTATTATTGTCAAAGCACTCTATTAAGGCTTCACGGAATATATTTTGGGAGCGACAAAGGTTCAATTTAATTTGAACTTACAACGTACTCACTCAAATTTTGATTATTCCACGTTAGTTTAAATCGGGTCTCCGCTCAACTTTCCTTTCACTGTAAAAGTTGTAATCCTCTTTGTGGACCCTAATTGAATTCACTGTTATGCTAATACTCTGATTTCCCATCTTATTTCGTTAATAGAGGTCTGTGGTAAACCAATTAAAGGGTACGTCTGTGGATTACTCAACTTTTGGCGAGTAGTTTGTGGGTTCAGCATGCACGAGAAACTAAACGTTTATTTGTTTATTTTATGTAAATAGCGAGATCATTTGCCTCTAAGAATTCTATTATTGTCACCACGGAAGTATTGATTGATACTGAAACCGAACGATCCGTGAATCGAACTTGGTATCCACTAAAATGTTGCTGTAGCTGTTTTCACAACACGCTACTCAGTTCGAAACGGAACCATCATATCAGGATAGTAAATTCGAAGACCTGACTGCGATTTATTACATTCAATAACACCTATGTTCCCGTGTTTCACCGTGTTTTCGCACAGTGTGTGTCTGTTATTTGCAGATGTTTATGTGCGGCGGTGCATACGTCGCCTTATTGCGCGTTTCGGAAGGCTTAGCATTCCGCCCGTGGACTCGGTCGTCTCTAATGCTGGCGTATTGCGGTTTTATTAACGTTGTTTCCTTTTGTATTACGTTCCGCAGCATCTTGTTCGCATGTGAATGTATTATCTATTTTCTGGTGTACTAGGAATTTCTTTAAATCTTTCTGTCTTGTCGTGGTAGTGCAATTCTTTTTATTTAAAATACCACGTTTAGTTTTATATTCTAACTAGCTGATGGCCGCGGCTTCGCCCGCGTGGTTGTCTGTTATCGCGACCAAAAGTAAAGCTCCCAGACGGCTTATTTTTATCCGACACCTCCAACAAATATAATTATATTTTAGCCAATGTATACAAAAACTTGGCAAATTATATACTAACACCTTCCCCGAGAACCACTCTATCCATTGGTGAAAATAGCATGAAAATCGGTGTAGGATTTTATCGCGAACATGCAGACAGACGCGGCGGAGGACTTTGTTTTACAATATTAGCGATAGTGATAGTAAACTGTTTGTACCGTTACAAGACCAATTTAGTTTAATTAATTTGTGATACTATGTTGGATTATTTGCAGTTGTATTTGTCGCTGTAGTATATGTATGCATTAGGTATGTGTTCATAGGAGCGTTGTGCAGGGTTGTGTCAAACCGCGCGGTCGAGTGCGCCGGCAGTCAGCGCAGCGTGAATTGCGGACGCCCGTTCCAGTGCCACTAGAGCGCTGCGAGGGCTGGCTACACAAAAAACGAATAGTTTGTTTAACTTAAATCCGCTTAAACCTTTCCAAAAGTGACAAACAATTAATGGCTTAACCAGAAAAATAAACTTTTCACTGTAACATATTTCAATCCTGTTGAGACACGTTCTATGTAGTTTGGATCAGGCTTCGTTGCCAGCTGGTCCTGAAAACGGCCCAGATGTCGACTGGAAGTGCAAAATGAAACACGTTAGCGCTTCGGCTGACGTCAGTTCCCTTTTTTGTCGCGCCGCCTGTGGAAGGCCATTTATCAACTTTTTATGGAAAGGCTTGTTTTAATTTATGCTTACACTAAATTCCGGGCTCGTAGCTATCTGCGACCTCATTTGCAACCACAGCTTTGTTGCTGTTTACGCGGACCACTAGTAGAGCTGTTCTCCATTTTAAAACAAACTACACCATAACGCCACTCTAAATGAATGTTTATGATTATGCGTTCTTTTAAAGGTGGCACGGAGTGTCGATAGAACGTTTCTTGAAACGGTGCGGTCAGACAATAGCAATATAGTTAACACTAAAATGTTTTAAAAAAATTATTTAATAATATTTCACCGTAGTGAGACACGTATGTTTTCGAGCATTTTATGTAGGTATTTTATGTAGAACCTTAGAAGGACAATATTTTTTTTTTCTTGGATGGTCAAGTTATATGTCGGTCCGGCGGCATATTTAAAGCGTTGCCTGATGCAATTACATCTGATGCTTGTCTGGACGCACATCTGATAAGCCAACTAAATCGCCTTGTGAAGTTGCTTTAATTAAATACTGACCGTTTTGCTCTAGAACAGAGGTTCCCAAACGTTTTTTTATGGTCCACCAAACCACTTAAAATTTTTCTGGTTTCGGTAGGCTGCATTTTTTTCAAGCCCCAAGACCAAAAAAGAAAAGCAAGAAAGCAATATTATTTTCATTTCTCATACTCGGAAAGTAGTGTTTGTTTGATCAGAGCAGCGGGTCGAAAACGATGCTTCCCTCCCTTGGGCGGGAAAGACTCATAGTAATTGCTTCCCTCCCTAGGGCGGGAATGAATATTAAAAATAGAACTAAAATTGGTTATTTAGTCGGCTATAATTTTTTTTACATAATTAAGAAAAATATCGATTAAAAAAAAAATGCTGCGGTCTTGTGAGTGTATACGGCCAATGTGTTTAAAAAAAAATACCTATTAAAGTGGGATGGCCCGCGGCGGTGACATGGGCGGTGTGTTCCATATTTGAAATTTCAATTAAAAAAGACTATAACTTTGAATTTCACAAATTGTTCTAACTTCTCAATTAATTTTAAATAGGTACTACTCATGTTATTACTAATAAATATTTTAGAAAAACTACTATTTTTTACTTTCCTTATATTTGAAATGAAAAGTAGAGTGTTTAACACGGGTGAAAGTCATCAATTCCCACTCGGACTATAGCCGCCCTCGCTTCGCTCGTGCGTCTAAATACCTCGTATGGGAATTGATTTCTTTCCACCCTTGTATAACAATCTACTATTTTTCGCGCTTCTGTTAGGATTGCCTAAGCACCGTTGCTCCTAAGATTTTGTTTGGCAAAAAATCTGAAAATTAGAATCTTATAGTCGAAATGCTTTTTATAAAGTCTCATTACGATATTTTCACCGAAATACAACCTGTCATCTCCGGAACATTTGTTTTTTTTTTTTGAGTAGCTTATTATCTGATGATAGATAAAGCTAAGTCAACAGTTTTGTTCTTTAGTATCGAAACCAGATAAATTTTCATGGACCCCCTCTTACAACTTGTGAATCCCCATTTTTTTTTTCACGCGAATGTAGACCTCCGACAGGTCTCACGTGGACCCCTGGGGGTCCACCTGGACCACTTTGGGAATCACTGCTCTAGAGTTACGTGTGATGTTAAGATAAGATCACACATAAAACGCAAAAAAATCACATAAACATTTCTCAAACGGTAATTATGAGTCATTTAAATAAATTGAAAGAATTTATTTAAATTCGTAGGGCCTTGTTTATTCTGGTTGTGACTAAAATGGAAAAATGTGGATAATAAGAGGTGTCAGGTAGAAAAACAAAATGAGGTGTTAGCTTAAAGCTAGGAGCTAGTTTCCAGCAAAGGTCCAACTTGCTGGAGGCGCCCGGCAAAACGTCCGCCGCAGGACAAATTTCGCTTATATTAACTTTTGCTTGGAGTAAATTTCTCTTGAACTGTACGACCACTGCACTTCCAAGTGGCAAAGTTTTAATCTCGTCGCCGGGTTGTGGCTATTCTATCTGTGTCTCTCATTGAGACACAGTCTTCTCTTCAGCGTTATTTGTTCACTTTAATGAAGGTTCTATTTATTTTAACCTGATTGGTATTTAAATTACCATTGTCACTACGATCTAGCCTGGAAAATTCTCGTTGCATTTGAACGAAATTTAAAAGCAATAAGAAATCCTTTCAATCTTACAATTCATAGTTCAAAAATCGAAACGAATGAAAATCAAGTTGCTTAAAATTGGTAATGAATTTAGCTTTCCTGGAAGATAGTGAAAAGTTAGGTTAGACTTTGCACATGTCACTGCTATTTGGTGTGATCTCATGAAAAAAAGTGTTGAGCTAATGTATGTATGGATATGGATCTATCAAAAACCCGCCGAATTCCAATGCATGCAACATAATTCCGGCGTAGTCTCCTAAAAGCGAGCACTTAACCACAGCGTAATTCCGGTAAAAGGTTCGGCGAGCGCACCGTCCATTCTCTTCTTAATGTTTATTTAAGCGAAAAAGTTCGACGCTCATTAACCGGATTGGCGGTTAATGAAACGCGTGCGACTTAGAATATTATACGTCGAACGCCGCTACCACCAGATAATATCACACATTATTTTCACATCTCATTGAAGGCAACTCTCTTATTAACCTGTTTTTCGAGGTGAGGCGTTAAAGTCTTGATGTGTTAAGGCGATAAACTCAAAGTTTTACTGGTTCGAGCATGAGGTTCGAGGCTTCCACTGAGACCATTACTGGGGCCTTAGTGTCAATGTGCTAATGATGGATTTTCTGCACAAAATAATCTTTAAAGTGTTTTTGTAGTTTTGTTTTTTATAGTTAATAACCAAGTCATATTGGATATTAGCTCTTGACAGGATGCAACCAAGTTTCAGATATTTTTAATAGCTGAAGTAAGGCGAACCTTATAATTGAGTAAATTTTTGTTTTAATTTTTTTCTCAACCGCGTCACCATATGTATGAGCCGTAAATAAACCCATGAATCTAACGAGAGCACTCATTAACGGCCTTTTTCATTCTGCACCATCGCTCGGTGCGGTTTTCCTGCGCCATTGAATTGTGCTGCAGCCGCTAACTTCCGCAGCGAACTGCTCCACCCTCAGGGCTCTGCCGTTTTTTCATTTTAACACCTCGGATAATGAGGTCTAGAAGCACGTAGTAGACGTAAAGTGCCGTAAGTATTTACTAGAAACCAAGTTTAATCTGTCATGAATTAATAACAGCTATCTGAAAGGTAAATTAGTTTTGGTTACTGAATATATTTGGTTTATTATATTTGTGTATTTGCATATGTTTCCTACGCTTAAAACTTTGAAACCATAGTTTCTTCGTCTTGTTTGTTTAAGAGTAAGGTTTTACTATGAAATTCAATAGTCGTATTGTAGTAATATGCTTTACCGTAGTTTTGGTTTAGGTTTTTCCGTGTCCAGCTGTGGATTATTCAAGGTGAAGGTCTCAAGTCTCCGTGTAGCCCTGTGTAAAGAAAAGCTTTATAAAGCCGAAGAATGAAGCATAGTGTGTTCTATAAACCTTGTTTGCTTCCATCTGGAGTAATGTAAACTGCATGGGCAAATTGATTTCCTTAAAAAATATGGTCCCAGAAATCTTGATCTTAAAAATAACTATCAGAATTAGTTTGTCTCTGTTTTGCTCTCCGTCTAACTGTTGGTTGCCAGCATTTACCCGCGTCTATCTAAAATATGAAGCAATAAAAGCGCTTTGGACAATGTCCGGACGTGTTAGAATCCATTTATTGTTCGGGGCCCACGTGTTGTGGCTGCCTGGTTATACACAGAGTCTCTGTGGCGTTGTGTCATTTACAAACATTTTGGTTTGTTGTCTCTCCAGCACAATTAAGTGCCGTACAATGTTACGTTTTTCTGCGAGTCTTACAAGTTGTATTTTTCCTCGAGATTCATATACTCCAGAATAAAAGTTCCATCTAGGTATATTTATCACACATTAACTAAATCACTTTGGAGAGAACTCTTTGTCCAGCTGATAAAGGTTTTGTCGTCTCACTTAAGACGTTAAAGGAGAAATAGAGCCGTAGGGGTTGGAAGCAACGTGTAACCTATTTGTACTTGTTTATCAAGGAGATAAGTGTCTGGAGTGTGCGGCGAGGTCCGCTGGCCGTCTTAACCCATTAGTTCAGAGAAAAGATAGCGGACCGGTCGGATTCCTCCTTTAATTGCTAAACTATCCGTGCTGGGAACTGATTTACTAACGTTTTTACACCAGAACGAAGAAGCCCTAACAAAAATATTTAATGTGCAAATGTCTCTTATTGTTTCAGACAATTTAAATACAATGCATATTGTTGATGTTTTCGATTTCAAAGCTTTGGACTCATGCTGATGTGTACTTACTTATTCACTATCCCCGGTTAACCAAGTTTAATCATGCGCAATATGTGCATAGTCTGCAAATTAATGAATTAGATAACGTCCATGTCTAAACGCTGCAGACGCGGATATGGTGATCATTCTAAGCTACAACCTGCTTACTTACTCGTACATGGTTCAATGAGTGCATCGGAACTGTGATTGCTGTTGGTCTTCCGTTATTATTTTATCTTTCATAATCAAGTCGACTCAAATGTGAAGAAATATAACATTTTTTGTATCACCTCTGAGCCACTAAACTAAAGTCCTAGTTTTATGTCAGTGTTGCCAGAAAGGAAATTTATTTTCTTTTGAAAAGAAAATACGTCCCGCTTTTAAAGCTTTTCTTACCTTCCTATTTATATTATGAAAGGATAAGAAAACATTGTTCCTTACCTATTGTACCTATATAATAAGTCTGTTGATGGTAACATGAGTTTCGACTTAGGATACAAGTCGGAGTATACAAAGAATGGTATTATGAGGGTATCTAACCATGGAGCGGTGGCGGCGACGGCGGGTGGTTCGTGGTGAGATGCGACGCCTCTCGAATGTACAATGCGCCCTAAGCTCCGGGTGGACGTATTCACAGAATAAGTGCTTTGGTAGTCAAAATGAACATAGCTTTTTGAGCCTTATTTGGAAATGCGACACACTTTCCCTTTAGTAGAATTACCATACGAGAGGATAAGCTCTGGCTGGCTGCATGTGACTTCGTGGCTTTTTAATAAAACATCCCTTTTAAGATTTTATAGGATTTGGAAGGATTTTTTCTACCCTACATTTATTTGTTTCACTTAAGCCTTAGGAAAACACTATGACCCGTAAAGACATGACTAAAATTAGACATGTTTAAATCTAATTAGTACAGGCAGCATCATTGTACAATTGTACATCTATAGTCCTATGCCAGTAATACCTGTTCAGTGACTGACTACAAAGCATACATACGTCTGTAGCATCGGCGTCATTACATTTATTCAACGAATTAATTGAACGAACGACGAGCGTATAATGAAACTATTTCGCATTCATTATCTTTCTTCGGATTAGTTAATGTGAATGTTCTGGTTGACAGTTAGGAACGCCCCGCTATGCAAATGTCATTGTCTGTAATGCGTGGCCGACCGCGCCCTGGCGTATGGGGCTGCCTACGCAGTGTACGAACTACGACGATCTCAGCCAATGAATATTAACAACCCGACATAATATGATGCCTATTGCCTACTGCGACGACCGATATATATCATACTAGCACGTGGCTTTGGCTCTCTCTCTTTGGAAATCTATATTCAGTCTGTTTGGTTGAAGGATAAAGACATTAATTAGCCTAAGACAATGCTAAGTTATTTATCCAAATTTATATTGTCTTACTGCAGGGCAGACTCCCTGACTTTTTATACGCTCCTGTTAGTTGCTGCGTAGTTACTTTTAAGCTTAAATAAGCTTGACTTAACTCCATCAATCGAAACTTACTTACGAAACATGAAAAAAAATATTGTGTTCATTGATGCAAAAAAATCAAGCGCTTTCATTGATAACCTAAAACCATCACGATAAATACAGGCATTGTCACACAGCCATTTTAGTTAGACGTGACATTTAGATCGCACGCGTAGCTTTCTCTGTTATGCAAGTGGTGATTGACACGTTGTGCGCGCGCGCAACGTGCCCTATCGGCCAATTGTACAGAGCTTTTCCGTGTTAAAAGATCGCGAGATTGAGACGTCACGATTGAGGCTTGTGTCACATTCTCACATTAAGCTAATATTACGTCGATTCATAACAGATTACGGGCACATTTTCATCAATCTGCCAGAGAAAATATATTATATATATATTGCAAATTTCATTGTAATATGTTTTCAGAAGAGTAAGCTGAAAGTACAATTTCACCTAGTTATATAATAATAAAAAGTATGGGATGGCTAATTGAGATACACAAGGACTAACACTCCAATCAATTAATCAATCACTCAATTGAGAGACTATTTAAGCTGTTAATTTAGACGAGAGTGATGGACATCAGTGTCGATCCCTAAATAAAGGAAAAAAACCTGTTCTATATTAAGTTGTAAATTGTCCTGCCCTTGTATAAAGGGGACGATCATAAATCGGCGCTGTAATGGGGTCATAAGCGTCATCCGACGTTGTTGCCGGCCGGACGGACATCTCGCTGGCATGTATATGATTATTAGCAGTCCAACTTGTAAATTTTCTTTTTAAACTACATCTGAGATCTTTATCTCAATGGATGCGAGCGATAAGGCTGTGCCCGGCGAGAAGTGGCTCGCGTTAGCTCATATTATTGTCACCGCGCTCAATTTTATTGTCACCTATTTGCCATTTGGGACTGATTTAAAATAGCTTTTAGCATAAAATAAGGCTAGGCCATTCGATTAGATCACCTTATTTAATCAATTGAATGTTAATCGAGTTTTCGCGTTCGCTATAATAACATGACAGTTAACAAGATCATAGATCGTATATTGTTAGATTAATATCTCCCAGTATGACAAATTCGAATATCAAATAACTTTCTGGTAATGATCCGGTTTGGTTTTGGGAAACAATTTAAAAATGTATGCTGATATATCCTAACTATGTGACCATTTTATAAGTTAATAGTCTTTATCTGAATAATATTATCATAATATTTTGCAATATAAAATCATTTTCATGTTTCTAAAGCGAGTTTTCAATTATTTCTATTTGTGGCAAACGCCCACAGACCGCCTAATAGAAGCAATAACTGTAAATGTAATCTCATTACCACATTGCAAAATTCTATTTCCATTACAACATAACGAGAATTTATTTGTTCTCCATTTTCATAAAGTTGCGCTTGAGAACTGAATACTTTGGCCTGTTCGTAGTGTCGGTGTCCATGTTGGAGAAATGTAATTGTGAAGTATTTGTTGTTGTAGGTACTGATCAGGGGCACTGGAAAGGTAACATGAAAATTGCTTTGCGTCGCTCTAACGATATGTAACGAGATGAGACTTATTATGTACTTAATAACTTGGTTGTGTATCCGGTGTGTGTTTTGCATAATGGCGGAGAGCACGCATGCGTATTTGTTGAAGATCTGCCGCGGGCGTCTGAGTCGGCCGGCGTGGTTGCAATGCCGCTTCTAGTGTTCATGGATTATCTGCCCCAGGTCATAAATATCGTGCACGTCCTTTATTCAAGCTTCAAATCGATGCGTGATGGTTCTTTTTTGTGGCGGCAGATTGTGTGTATTAATATAATTCTGCATGCCAGAGTTGCAACTTGGCTAAAGAGAACTTTAATGATTGGCAGTCGCACAAGCCAAACAGAACGTTTACATTGATTTTTTATCAATGAAGACATTTTAAATTCCCCAATTTCAAGACCGGTATCGAGAGCAGCTTCTGTGAGTTGTCCCGTTCTTAATTAGATCTTGCAAATTATGTTTGTGTTCATCATTTGCTAGATATTAGTTTTTAGTTCGAGTAGTTTCACAAAAGAACCTTGGAACAGCAAAGAAACAAAAAGTATATTGAAATGTCTTTTAAATGAGAAATATCAGTGAATACTTTCTTTTAATTGCGAGACACCAAGTTTTCCAAAAAACGTTTTTAAGTAGATACACTTTGCTCTTATTTATTCGATTAGCGTAGCAACGTGTTCCTGAAATCTGAAAGTTCCTTGAAATAGCGGTTGAAATGGTGCATCAAATTTCTTTATATAAATTTTAACTGGGATGAAGCAACAAAAGCCATGCTTTACGGTCATCTTAACCCTCCGTAGGTTTGAGCTATCTCGAGTGTGCAACCACCGAATATTAATAACTGTAATATTTCTCTCACTGCACCGAGCACAGCCGACGACACGGAACTTGCTTTGACATGTAGATGAATAACTATGAATGTTTAAAAATATTCCATGTTATCATTATAACTTATAACACGACAATTTTAACGATTAGGGTAGTTCCCTCCTGTTAACTTAACCCTTTAACCGCGCGTGTCGCATATATGCGACAAATATTTCCGTGTCCCTACCGCGCGTGTCGTATTTCTGCGACAGAGAACATGCATGATTTTTTCGTTCTATTTTCGTCCTATTAATTGCGTGGTACAACTAAAACTATTATTAAATAGAGCTATTATTTACAACAATTACTTAAAATTATGTGTCATAACTCTAAGCATTCAAAAAACTTAAACAAAAATAAGTAATTGGCAGCTTGAAATTTTCTTCGGCGTCTATCGCGCGCGTCGCATAAATATGACCATAGGGATGGGATACAATGCAATGCGCATTTTAAAAACGAAATAACAAACAGTTAAATAATCAGGTATAATGCATCATTCAGCATAAAATAAACGGTGTCATACCAAATAAAGTTAAATTTAACATATTGCCTTGTGTTATTAATTCTTTTCCTTATTATTCATAAGAAAAATATCCCTCACGATCTTTGTATAATGCCAACATTTGACGTTAGTTCCCATCCCTTGACTCCTATGCTTGCAACATATTTCTCTAGTTAGTCTAGCGCGGCTGTCACATTAATACGACCACTGCCTACGTCACAAGCGGATCAAACGAATGGAAAGTTCCATTAATGTTGTTCGTTGGTATTTGTGCATTGTCGATAAAATAGTCACATTTCAATTTTCAATAATGACGACTACTGAGGAATTATTAAGAATATTAGAAGGTGACGACGACGAGTGTGACGACGAATTGGAATTATCCGATTCGATAGAATTTAGAAGTGATGGAGAGGTAAGTACCTATTTCAATTTCTTCTTAGGTTATTTGCACATTATTCAGTAGGTATAGGTATAAATAAGACTTTCGTTGGGTTTAGGTAACTCCTTGATGAATCGAAATAGTATTTTAAATATTGTGATGTAATTCTGTTATTACCTATATTACCTACTTAACTACCTACATATCCTATTGATTGTTCAAATTTGGAACCGTGTTGTATGTTGTCCTTACCATTATTAAGGTACTGTGACAGTACCTACCAAGCCGGACAGGCACTCGCACTCGCGTTTGTCTCTTTTTCTCTCTCTCTCTCTCTCTTTCATAAATCATTATTCGAGTTTGGGTGTAGCTGTTTTGTGTCCGTGACTTGTGTGTTTGTGAAGTCCCAAGCTACACAGGAATTATTCCTAGTGCATGAGTTATCTTTAAAAAAAAGATAACTTTAATAAGCGTTCTGCACACGATGCCGTCACCGCGCCGTCGCCGCGCCGACGCCCGCCGCACAGTTACACTGTAGAATACGAGTCGCGCGAAGCCCGCCACCGCGCCGCCACCGCGCGCGTTCCCGTCCCTGTCTGTTTGATTCATTCCATTAGGTACCGGCTGCGTGCGATCTCGCGGCGTGCACGTTCGTACGCGGTCGGTAATGGAATCAATGGAATGAATCAAACGAGACAGGGACGGGAACGCGCGCGGTGGCGGCGCGGTGGCGGGCTTCGCGCGACTCGTATTCTACAGTGTAACTGTGCGGCGGGCGTCGGCGCGGCGACGGCGCGGTGACGGCATCGTGTGCAGGAACGCTAACTAGGTTCCTTTTTGTTAAAGTTATATACCTACCTAATGAATATAAAAAATAATATACTTACGTAATAAATTTTAATTTGTCATTTCAGGATCATGACGACAATGAAGGCATTAATTGGACGTTAGACATAACTGTACCTGATAAAGAAAACTTTGACGAATTTATTTCGGGGGTATCACCTTCAGTACCTTTGAGCAGCGACTCCTCGGAACTGGATATTTTTGAACATTTTTGTGGCAATGATTTAGTAGAAAAAATATGTTATTTTACTAACAAATATCACCAATTCTATGTCAGGCATACGGATCTAAGGGTGTACGCTCGTTTAAAAAGGTGGCAAGATGTGACTGTTCATGACATTTATATCTTTTTAGCCCTTACGATGCTCTTTACAAGGAATAAAAGGCTCACTATTGAAGAACATTGGTCTGTAGACCCCCTTTTAAATAGTCCCATATTTCATAGTATTATGTGTAGAGATAGATATTGCGCAATACTGGCAATGCTTTCATTTTCTGAAGTACACGATGTAAGTAATTTATCAAGATTATATAAAATTGAAATGATGATTGACCACGCACGACAAAAATTTCGACACACATTGGTCCCCGGAGGCAAACTATGCATTGATGAAAGCATTGTGCCTTTCAAAGGTCGTCTGGTAATCAAACAATATTTGCCAAAAAAGCGAAACAGATTTGGAATAAAACTTTTTGTTTTGTGTGATGTCGAATCAGGGTTTATAATTGATTTCATTGTTTACTGTGGTTCACAAACACAAATAGAGCATGTACCAAATTTAGGTATTACAGGATCAGTAGTCACTGAACTGGTACAAGGTTATTATCATAGTAATCGAGAGCTATATGTCGACAATTGGTATTCTAGTCCGCGACTTTTTCTTTATTTAAAACAAAGAGGCATTTATGCATGCGGTACGGTCAAAAGTAATAGGAAACATATGCCAAAATTCAAAAAACTTAAGCGTGGAGAAATAGAAGCATTTTCATCTCCTCCTCTTTTAGCGTTAAAATGGCAAGACAAAAAAGCTGTTACCATGCTGTCTACCATACATGATGACAAAATTGTTCCGTCAGACAATTTGGATCATTTTTCTGGTCTGCCTAAATTAAAGCCGCAATGTGTAATAGATTACAATAAAAATATGGGTTCGGTGGACATCACCGACATGATGATGAGTAGCATAGGTTGTATAAGGAAAACTAGGAAGAGGTATAAAAAATTAGGCTTCCACATCATCGATTTGTTTATGCTTAATGCTTTTTATTTGTTCAGAGTCTTAAAAAATAACAAAAAACATAGTTTTGCAGATTTTCAATTAAATGTGATACGGCAACTTTTAGAAAAAAATAAAAGATTAATTGCAAATACTAGCCCAGCGTTCACTTCTGGTACTCAGTCCAATCCTCCTCGCAGTCTACATATCGATGCTTTGGCACATTTTCCTGTACGAATTCCCAGTGGCAAAAGTCAGCGTTGTAAAGTATGCGCGACTAAGAATAAAAGATCACACACACGGTATATGTGTAAAACGTGTAATGTTTATCTTTGCGTTGACACATGTGCTGCGGAATACCATAGATAGAAGCTATCGACTAAATATCGATAGTTTAAGTAAGTAGGTAGATCATCCTGTCACTAATTTCTTTTCTTGCGTTGCTCTATTTAGTCTGTGTTCAACTTCACTTTGTCCATGTCAAACACACCGAGCCCACGTCTTTTTTTACGGTTCAGTGCAAGTGTTATGCGAATTGAACCCTAGTTATATTATACACCTTGAACGTCACAGTTTTGTTGAGCATTAAATTTAAATTTGATAGAAAACGAAATGACATCGAAAAGTAAGTAAATTGTGCCAAATTGATACTTGTAGCCTTTGATTATACACATCCTGTAGCCATTTTTATAGGTACTTATTTATATTTAATTGCTTTTAAGGAAAGTATGACGAGTCTCAGGAATGTAGTCAATCAATTTTGGATCCAACTAGCGATAGTCAAGACGAAATGAATCTTGAAGATGTAGAAGATGTATGTTTGCCTTCGTCGGTAGCACAATCCCAGTTATGTTACTATGTACCACATGACGGTGACTTACGAAGTACAGATAGTACGCCTGATTTATTTGTATCAAGAGGAACACAAACTCTAACAAAAATATCAAGTGTAGGCACACAATACGAAGCGATCAGCACTGACCTAATTTCAAAAACGGCAAAAATATTAGCCGAAAAACATTTCGGTACTAATGTGACTCGCACGAATATATTTATAGAAACGTACACACATTTTGTGACATCTATAATACGTCTGATAAAAACAGACAACGAATAATTTTATGAATCATGTACCTACTACTTGTTACCTACTGTTTGACTGATTCATTGTCCTTTTTTTTGTTTTTAGCTTATGACTGCGTAATTCTAATTATAGTTGTTGCAATTCACGAGCGCACTCAAGCCTTTGCGTGTAGGTTTCGTGTACGTACACGTCACGTAGGTACACATTGCACTTGTGTGTGTGCCCGACGAAGCGAACAGTTGCGCGCGGACGTCATTCATAGGTAGTTACAAATAGGTAACAGTTCAACACACATCTAAATGAAAAGTGCGCTCGTGAATTGTAACAACTATAACCTACTTATTATAAATGCGTAAATCATTGCATTTGATCTAATAGGTAATCAAAACTTATTAGGTATTTTATAGTATACTGAGGAATATGTGTAAATGAATGTGATGTAAAGTATTATACTCCATTTGTTTAGGTAATTATAAAGGTAAACAAAAAAACCACGTGCCGTGGTTATCCAACTAAACGTAATACCAGTCTATTCAGTTGTCATGCTACGTCACAGTTGTACTCTTCAATTTAGCAACGTTATAATTCGTTAATAATGTTGCTAAATTGAAGAGTACAACTGTGACATAGCATGACAAGTGAAGTGAGTGATATTACGTTTAGTCGGCTAACTAAGTCACGTGGTTTTTTTGTTTACCTTTATTTAATTACCTAAACAAATGGAGTATAGTAACTGGTAAGCAAAAACAAAAAAAACAATTGTGATTCAAAGATTTATTATACTTAGTTTGATTTGAAAAGGAAAAAGTCGAATAATAAGAGATTATTTTGATGTAAGTAATTAAAATTTAGATAGTAAGATTAAACAATTGTGATACAAAGATTTAGCCATTGCTGTTGTAGGTAGATTTATAAGAAAAGAAAAAAAGTACCTAGTCGATTAATAAGAGATTATTGTGATGTAAACAATTCGAATTTAGTAAGGTTAAACAATTAGTAACTGTTAAAAACATTTACTTATTAGCTTAAAGATGAACGATTGTGATACGAAGAAAGTGATTAGGGTGGTTAATTTAAAGGTCCTACAAACAGGCGCGACACGCGACACAAAAACATGAGCGGTTTCTTTGTGTCGCGCCTGTTTGTAGAAGCCATAAGGCTGATTTAAAATAAAAACATAAAAAATTCTTTGACTTTTTTTTATCGATACAACGATTGCCCCTCCTTATTTATTGTAGGTATTATTTTGTCGATTTGTAGCCTCGCGCTAGGGGCACGACAATTGATATTTAGCCAAGCGGTTAAAGGGTTAAGCCACAGTTTTATTAAAATAAAAACGTATCTGTAGTTTTTATTGGACCTTTTTTTCAAGGAATGTTAAATACCTTATAAAAATATTTAAATAACAAAAAAAAAAACAATAAATGGATCAGTTGCGCCAGTTTCAGTATAAAATATTTTTGAATCAATTGATCGGTCGTTTTGCTAAAAAGTTCATTAACCGGCCATTTATCATCACCATTTTATCTTTAACCACCGTGGCATATGGAGTTTTTACTGTTTGGTTCAAATTGTGTTGACAGTGTAACGCTTATTTAATTTTCACAAGTTTGTAACATTAAATATTTTAAAAACCTCCGACCTGTCACCATCTATTTGTCTATCCACCATCCATCTATCTATAACCTATGACCATTGAGACTTCTCCAATGAGCTCAATCGAGATGCACTTTGGTGAGGAGTTGGGTATCCTGCTGATTCCAAATGACGCTATAGCAGCATCAGATCAGGATTACCATGTTGTTTTAAAACAACATGTCATTAAAGTCAAGGGCTACTAAATTTTGAATCGATCAGCCCAGTATAAGTTACTCACATCCCTTTGACTACTAGAAAAGAGCAGATTCAATGATCTTCAAACGGCTGAACAAATTCATTTTAATCGTAGCTAAGAAAATCAAGTCACAAATCAAACAAAAAAAACAATCACAAATGTTTGGGCGCTACGATGCCACACACGTTAAACTACTACACCTCTCTTTTATCTTCAGGGGGTTAAAAATATTTGTCAGATCTGAACTGGAAAATTGATTCAGCTGTCATATCATATAACTCTTGGTTAACTGAAGATATGTAGAAGTAAGTGGGATGGAAATATAGGTAGTCAGTCGTGTAGTGGTGGTCTCGTGTTTCCGCATGCGACGGCGGCACCTGCAGCGGCTGCTCGGCCCTGCGCACGCGCCTATGCGCCGTGTTCCCGCCGATAATGAATACGAGTTAATTAAGCAACATTAGCTCGAACATCGGCGCCTCCACACGATGAGAGATCCGGCCTGCGATAGCCACGTGAACCAACATCTTTAATATAATGTATTCCAAATAATTGTGAAATCTAAGTTTTCCCATGATCTGCCTGATTTAGATAAGAAACCTTGGCTGACGTACGAACCTAAACGGTCGGATAATAGTTCTGTAGACTTTTTCCATACTAGTCCTCGCCTCAATGGGGCGGGCAACTGGTGGAACTAATGGCGCTAGCAGCGCATGAACCAAACATCGTCATTGGTTGAAAATCTGTCAATGTCATTTTATTTTTTTAAATAGATTGACCTCATTGGTCAGATTGGGTCTAAGCTATGGACGCGCCATCTACAATCAGCTTTGACCTGCCTTCCCCCCATTGTTTAGCAATGTAAAGCTCTAATTTGTGAACTAAATTTCAAAGTAAAACTCCGCTGGCTTCACTTGTGCTTTGAAATAGGAAGTTAGCCTTACAAAGGCTTCATGGATTTTCACGTGAAATAGTTATCTGATAGTATCCAAAGGATATTCGAATGAAATAAAAATGATAAGCAATTGTAAACAAATGATAAGACAAACTGAAATATGAACGGAACTTGCAGCTATAAAGGTACTAGAGATACCCACAGGCATGTTCACTTGTTCAGGGTTCCATAAGTACGAAGCTTTGAGGGGAAATTCGCAGGCCATTCACATACAATTGCAAGAAAAGGCTTCGAAAGCCGCTGCGACTGCTAATGTCTCCTAAATAAAATTTTACCGCATAGCGTGTGCACTATCTGTGCGCAGCTTCATGTATAGCTAGTTAGCAGAAATTATGTAAGCGTTTAGAGAAACTAAATGATTGTTGTTTGTGGATGCATTTACGCAGTAGATTTTTACGGTCAAATTGAGTAGTATTGTTTTTAGACGGTATTTTGGTTTATTATAGATAATATTAACAGTTTTTGCTTCTATACTTTCATAATTTCCGTTTGAGGATATATGATAAACATAACTTCAGCTAAGATTGAGAGTTAAAAACATATGTTAGAAATAATAGTTTCCATGAATGTCCAAAACAGCAACACAAAAATTAAATCCTTCATGGTTATAACCTGACTGTATTTTAATTTGTGGTGTTTCTGAGGTTTCTACAAAAGGCATTGAACCTGAAATTCCAATCATGAATGATGGTCTACACAAGAGTAGCGCTAGAAAAGTAATTTACGAAAAACTATGTGCAGTCAAAGTCAGTGGAGCAAATTATGAAATGCAGCGCCCATCTTTATGTGTGGTGCACGGGAGACGTGTTAAATATTTAAACATATGCGTTACCTCTCAGTTAGTGATATTGTAATGATGTATTGTTTCAGGTAAGTGGGCGGAGAGCTGCTTGGTAAGCGAGAGATGGGACGACTGATACACTTTCAAGACGCTATGGAGCAACACGCTGTCATCATCGTCACGTGGGAATGTGCCCATTTGCCCTTTAAAACAATACTTGTGTATTGTTTCTAAGTTGCGAACTCTTCAAAGGTTAGTTAAATATAATAAACGCATCGATGAATTTCCTTTTATGGGCCGCTAACTTTGTCGAAGATTTTCGGAATCGCGTGTTTACACAGGCGCTAAATTTTGATCAGCAACAAGGGATCACTCGAGAGAATATCCTCCCTAGTTGAATTATGTAAGCTCGTGCTTTGATATGATAAGGCGAGGGAGCGATCGGAGCCAGTGCTCTCATTGTGTTGGCCATAATCTTGCGTATCGCGTAGGACTCGTGTCGGAATGCGAGTTTATTTTAATATTTAATAACTCCCGGGCGGGCGAAGATACCGTCTGCTCAGAGGCGATTCTCTGCTCGTTTTTCCTCTGTTATCGCATTGCTTTTGTGTGACGCTTTCGCTCTTATTCGTTTTACTTAATCACGCCGCTGATCAGCTCGAGTGGCTGGCCGGGTTCGCAAATCAGATCGATACTTCTTTACTTTGTCTTAACTTTTTTAATAAATCTAAGTTAAATAATTGGTCTAAGTTTCAAATGAAATGTACTTGAAATATACTTACGCATTATTTTAACGCATAACAAACAAGGCGCCCATTGTGGCTTACAAATAAATTCTAAACATAATTACAGGGCATCACGAGTGCGCGCCAAAGCCTAGGAGAGCGCCATCAGTTTCTTTGAGCTGTTAAATTTGACGCCTCCCTACATAAATTGTTGGAAAGTGCGCCGAGCGCACGTGACGCGCAAATAAAAATACTAATTCAAGTGGGAATTTATCGTCTAATTGTTTTGTATTTATGAGCTCGCCGGCACATTGTTGTGAGGCGATAGCTGCAACTGCTCGACGCCCGGCATAAAACAGAGTAACGAACGCATTTACTTTACAAGTCGCGTCGTGACTCGCAATTTTAACTCGATGCAAATATATTTAGGCTCAGATTACGTTTTACTTTTCAGCTTGTCACCGTAGAGCGTGGCTAGGGCGTAACCTAAGGTGCGCATTAATTTATCAAGCAAGCTTTTATCGTAATGATGGTCGCGGCAGAAAGTAGGTCAGGCAAGGCAAGTCATCTGAAACCGACGAGTACTTTTTTAATCCTGCACGGTTGCACGCATCCCTCTGTTTCTTTGGCCTGATTATTTATTCCGAGATGTTTTTTTGTTATTTACCCAGAACTGGGGAGCGCGGAGACTGATAGACGTTACAGATAAAAGGCGTGTCCACGATACCAACTCCGACGATCTCGGGGGTTTTTGAATCTGCGCCAACGATTTATTTGTTGTCTGCTATACTCTTCTGGCGCCGTCGATACGGAAGGAAACACTTCACTTTGATATTTTTTTACTACCTACCTCCGGAATTGATTAAACGTGAAGAATTTAATGTGGCGCAACGTCGATTGCCGATCCCGAAGTCGATTGCGAAACGGGCGTGGGAAAAGGGGCTTTATTGAGTATTTATGGAAGTAAAACATTTCGGGAATCTCGTTTATTGGCTCCCTTGTTCAATCGCTTGTCAATTTCGTCAATGTCTTTGCTTAATTTACAATATGTAATCAAAATGGATGGCGTCTTTGTTATTTCGTGCGTCTTTGTCTTCTGGGTTTACGTTCTTCCATGAGCATGACAAAGTAAAAGTGAGGTCACTTACTACAGTTTAACCACATTTGAAGATACTTTACTTCCTAGATATTAGACCCAAATGATTCTATTACGAGCGTTGATAGACATGGTGGTCGCGTGTAGTAAAAACAGCACGCTTGTTAAGCACAGGGCTCTAGTACATGAAGATAACGAATGAATGAGTGACAAACAAATTGTCTGTCAGTCAAACGGTTGCTGCGGGCATTGTCTGGACGCATGCAAGTTCTATTATTTATAATTTCAAATGTACGTGGTTACAACTCAATATTCAAAGAATTGTTTTGCAGTACACTGTTCAAGTAATAGTCAGAAAAATACTGTTTCTGTTTCCCACATGACTAGGAAAAGCTGAAGATAATAACGAACGTAACATACTCACACACAACGAAACATAATACAGTTTTTACGTGATATGTATCCAACCAATGCGTAGATTTTCGTTTTGACCGATGACATTTGCGAAGGATTTTTGTCCTTATGTTCTTTTTTCAAAGTTTTGCCTCTCATGGATAGTCTTGAGGGTGTTAAACATAATCACTCATTACCCAATTCTCCGTAGAGCGTAGGTTCATAGATGATACCTGATTGAAGTTCCGCTTCGTGATTGGTAAAGTCAACGGCACAGTAAGCTCAACTACGCTTCAATTTACTTAGCAAGCAATTCAAGCGATTCCGTAAACTTCACTTGTAGCAGGATTCTAGTTTGCATGACAACGCTTTGAACATGGTTATCCCAACATAAAGTATGTCAGTCCTTACTGTAAATTGCGGAAACCTATCAAAATATTCATTATTGAATCTGTCTCGTAAATTATTTATGAAGTTTATTATTTTCCATAATTATTAGAATACCGGTAGAAGTAACACTGCATACTAAATATGTAAATAATAAACTGTGACTTGCAATTTATTGCATTCGATTTAATTGACAAGTCAATTATTATGTCCAGTTGATTTTCAGTGAGTGACACTTGCAATTACAACGACATCATCATTCTCCCTTATCTCAATTTAGTATGGTAATCTTTCAAATAAAGATTCTTATAATTTCGTAAAAAAAATTTGTTTTCGGGAAAAGTTCACAAGCAGAAATCAGTGTAACAGAAGGTTTCAAATAAAAATCAACAACCAGATAAATTAAAAGTAAAAAAACTTTTTTAAAAACAACCTTTTATTTAAATGCGTGAAAAATAATAAGATAAACTATTCCTTTAAAACTTTTGCTATCAACTTATAACGTCATTACACAATTTATATGATATTAAAGCTTGTTGCGACATTTACGTACTCGTATTTACTTTGCTTTTTTTTAACTTAAAATCAATTAGATCAAGTTATTTAATAATACTTGTTTTTCTACACAGGTAAATCTCGCGACAAGATTTAGTAACATATAAATTGTGTAATGACGTTATAAGTTGATAGCAAAAGTTTTAAAGGAAAAGTTTATTTTATTCTTTTTCGCGCAATTAAATAAGATTGTTTTAAAAAAAGTTTTTTTACTTTTAATTTAAATTTAATAGCGTCGTTTCATTACAGAATTCCTATGGCCACCTTCCAGCTCCATAATCAGATCAGCTCCATGTTATCATAATATTGCATTGCCCCGCGATATACATATGCGTGCAAAATTTCAGCTCGATCGGTAACCTGGAAGTGGATCAAATTTAAATAAGGAATCAGTTTGAGCAAAATGCAAATGAATGTTTCTACATTCAAGGACAATACCATTAAAAGAAACGTTTCCTTTTCAATTTTCTCACGCACCGGTCGTCAGACGTCCGCGATCTTGGATTCGCTCGATCATGAAAATATATAGCTTCATTCGAACGATCGGTATCGGAAAAGCTCCTTAATCGGTTTTCTTTTATATGAAAATGGACTTTCAGATTTATTACACCATTTTGGTTGCGAAAAACGTTATATACGTCTGCTCGGGTTCAAAATTGCATATTAAACAAAAATTCAACAACGTGCCGCTACATATTTTAGAGAGAGAGTGCCTCTTTGCGAAGCTGCTAAAAATATTGGCTATGAAAGAAAATTTTTCAGGGAAAGTGTGGTTGCGTTGATTTCTTATTTCGTATTCATTGTGCGTTGAAATGGATCATACCCCTTGAGTCGAGATGGTCTCTGCAAAGAAAATGTAGTAATGGGGATTTATATAGCGATATATTTTATTTCGTGTATTCCCATTTCCATTTGCAATACTTTTAAATCAAAGTCGTAGCAGTTTATGTAATGGTTCTTAGATCACATAAATCGCACCTCGAGTATATTTCAGCATGTTGCTTGCATTCATAAGGAGAGTTAATTTGGGCGACTCGGTGCGGCGATAAGGCGACACGCACGCGAGCCATCTCTTCTGTCGCAGTGCGTGTTCAATGCGCGCGCGCATCGTAAATTTCTGCGTACGAATACCGTCGACCGATTTCAGGAGTGCAGACCGCTGCATGCGTCTCTTACCTGTTGTCACTGTCGCCCTGTCGACAGGATTGCGGCCTCAATACGACGAAAGCTTTTCTCGACCACGTTCAATTTTTACAGCTTTTGCTTGAAAAGCTCATGTTCCATAATATTTACTTTTTGTGTCAATCAAACCAGCCATCCTACAAGTACAAACCTACTTTGGTTTGTTTGAAACACCCAATGCTAGGACAAATATGGTATTTCTTAGTCATTCAATGGTTCAACAACTTATTTATTCAATGGCTTGAAGTGTGAACATTTAATACAACACCTTCAACAATTGACTACATATCAGCACATAATTATGTTAATTCAATTACGACAATAGTTTGACGTAACGAGGCGGCACCGAAGAGGTGCATCAATATTCGTACTCGCCCACGTATTATTGCGTGGGACGATCGCGAGGCGCACACGTTTCTCAAAATTTTTACTCGCCACCTTTCATGTAATCCTGGCCTTACACCCGCCTTATCTTTTTGAACACGTCCGTATTAAGTTTCGAGAATTCGCATTCCGTGCGTACCCACATTTGAGTATAAACTCTGCTTTAATTTTATGCTAGGTAGGTGAGAGTTCGCGGCTTAAATTATTAGGGTATTAATGTAATCAGGCCTTCAGTAATATTTTTAATTTGAAAATTACACTCGACATGTTTTGGGTTATATTTTAAATCCTTCTGCTTTGGGTTTTTGTTTAGGTAATGTAATGGAGGGACAGGCGGTGACCGCTGTAAAAAGCCTAACTCGACAGTTAATTCGTGCACTGGGCTCATATTTTTTTGCAAAATGTCTGAACTTTATTAAAGCAAATATTAATGTGTGCGTCCCATCATTTTATGTGCGGGGTGTTAGCAGCGTGTTGATATTTATTTACTTTATATCGCCGGCTGAGTCAAAGGCCATTGTGTTCATAATGAAACTCAACTCTTTCAGAGATTTCGTCGGGTCAGTAATTAAACACATCTGCTACACGTGCAATTGTATCTCCCTCTGCGTGTTTTCATATTTTCAGTTAAACATTTCAAGGGATTTTTGTGATACTTATGGGACCTTTTACTTTGTTATGTTGGTAGTTTGTTTTAATGTTAACGCTTATGTCGCAACATGTGTCGATTATGTAAATAAGTTTCAGCGTACTTTTTTATTGCTGTGGAGCGTGTTCTCAGAAATATACATAAACCGAATCATACGTACGTCTTTGTGCTCTATGACCAAAGAATAAAGAATAAACAATACAAGACTTAATACTCATGGATATGAATCTCTTATAAACATATGTTTAACTCTTAACATTTTACGAACACGCTTTGCTTAGCTCTGTCAGAAAACCATACTGCCGCTAAATAAAGCTAATGAAAATTTATCTCGGTCCATGCATGGTTGATTAACAGCCATTACTAGTCGTATTTCTATTGTACGAGTAAATGTTCTCGCTTTGACTTATATTTAATGCGTGAATTTACTAGTTCTACTTTTAATACAAACAAGGATATCGTATTGTAAAGGGAAGAGCATTTTGAATACAGGCTCCTTTGCTCTCCGGTTTTCTGTGTAGGCGCTATTATACATATTCCGCGTCCATTGTGAATTGTTTCTGAACAATTCGTTTCGATTTCCACTACTCGGAGGATCGTTTTAATAAAATAAAATTCGTTCCAACTTTATTTGCGCATAAAATTAATTGCAACCGTAGGTAGTATAAATAAATATTATCATCGTGGTTAATTGGTCATGTAGTGCGTATATTCAGTCGTACGTTTCCGTTGGTGGTTGTACTTGTATGTATGAATAAGTGCAGAATGAGTGTTGTGCTCGGTGGTCTCCGGATCGGTGACCATGGTCCCGCGGGCCTAGCAACTTCTCTGATAACTGTAATTAAGTACAAGCCATCCCGTTTGTCGCTGCGATTAGTTACGTACGACAATTGTAAAATATCGATATCGATTTTCTATATGTACCTGAACCTGATAGCATAACACTTTTATAACGCTGAACTGATTTTTTCAGGTTCTCTAATAACGTATTTAAAGAAAATGTAGTTCAGAAACTTTATAAAGCTAGACACTGTTTAACAGAGTTTAACTTGATAAGTAAATTCAATAATTAGATTTCAGTTTTTGATGTTGATCATATTAATGTAAAACAAGAATATAAATTGTATCTTGAATTCTTGGTTAGTTTTCAGCATCATACTGTAAAGCTTATTCATTTACTATGAATATTACAAATAAATATTGTTTCCCTTGAAAATCTTGTTGCTATTTAAACATGCAAAAATTTTACCTTTATCGATAAGCAAGTGTTGACATCTCTAAAAATGAAGGGTGGTTGCGATCTGTTAGTATCAACTTGTCGTTGCGGCGCGAACTAGCTGATCGCAATCTGCGCTTGTTAGCCACCATTATGAATGCAAATTTAACAATTATATACGTACTCTTCGGTCAGGTATTTGAGGTAGTACATCTGCCTCAGTCATCGCGTGACTCTCACTCCTCACTAACTACGAGTAAATTGTTTGTTCGACGAAAGAAACTCAACCTTTTTTGACGACATTGAGTGTCATAATTATGAAAAGTAGGTAATTGAGTAGGTACTTCTGCTATGCTTGTTTGGACTGGCTCAAAAAGGAGGTACTTGGTTCCACACCTTTGTGCGTGTCACGCAGCGAAAGGTGATAAGGCATTTAATGAGGGACTTCAGTGTTATTATATCATCCAACCTCTCGTTGATAAGGTGGTAGTTAGCTAGTTAACACGTTAAATTGGCCAAGTGTGCTTGCAAAAATATTCATCCATGTATTTTTTTTGTTCCGTCAATTTTAAACAACATCATGAAAACAGTAATTTGCATTAGCTGCAAGTCTTGCCGCATAGTTGATATAAAGTAGCCGCGTGACGTTGCGGTCTGCTGCGGTTCGCTTATGGAATGTCATCGCAACTCGGCTCTAATAGAGCTTAATCAACCCCCGCCTTTCATCCAATCTCGTTAACGAACTAAATTGACTTTCTTATTGCGTGCAGTTTCTCTCACACTACACGATCTAAGTTTATAAACCTCTTAATCCGACGTTATAGTTGCAGGCAGCGGCACTAAAAGCCGTAACAACTGCATTTGCCTCTAAACAAACATCGTTTACTAAGTGTATTATCTGCCGTGCGCTACACATTGGAATGAGTCGAACTACTTAGCAAGTAGGCGATGTGCTTCCACTAAAGTGGGTTCGCGCCGCGGAGATGGCTCTCTGATGGCTTCCTATGAAGCTAGTTTGTCTTGTATCCTTCATTAAATGGGTAATAGCTTCAGATTAAATTGACTACGTAGCTTTATCCTTTAATGCTGTACACTACAAAATGTTCTCGTTTAAATTAATTATAGAGACGCGGTATAAAATTAATGTTGTTATACTTCAGTTACCGCGGAATACTATAATAAAAATATTTGTTTAGGACTAGGGGAAAAGGTATCCCGCAAGCTTTCAATATCCGCTTCCTCTGATGGTAATAGGAACTATAAAACTGTTTATGGCTATATGAAAATAATTATTTTATTCAGCAAACTCAGGTTTAAATAATAAAGTTTGTTTTATGGTCAGAAACCATGGTTGTTAAGCAGATTAGCAATTATGATAATAGTTGTGATAGGAATTAAAACATAATTAAAGTTGGTAGTCACAGATTCCCTCTATAACTACGATGTGATGTAGTAAAATATGTGGGGACATTGAACAGTGTTTATTTAGTGACCCGTGCTCATGACACGACTCAATAATGCCGACTAACACAGTCAGTTTAGCTAATATGTAACGTCTACCCACAGCTTGTCGTTGTCTATGTCAGCCAAATTTCATGGAACATTATACTTACCTACATATATTCTATTTGTATTTTTTATTGAAACTTCTGGACTTAATTAAAACATAGTAAAACTTTTATGACTGACAAATTTGGAATTTTAATGAACACATTAACGACATTCATTATCAAGTTTCGGATTTCGCCAATTCAATTAAGAATATTTGGTACTCTATAATACATATATATTTTTATGTCATTTTACAAGCGCTCTGTCATAAACACTTTTATAGCAGCTTCTTAACAAGCTGTGAACGCAAATTGAAACTAATCGCAAAGTCATTTAATTCGCCGTCATGGTATCTTTTATAAGCCGTGCGCCTGATTTCCCATCAACAAAAATTACTTTCATACGAACTTTCATCCCCTAAATAACCCCTTCAAGGGATGCATTTTCAATAATCTTTCATTAGTAGTAGTACTTACCGACGTTATAGAAGGAACTATTGTGCACCAATTTCATATATCTGGGCACTTAGGCTTAGGCTATGCGTTTTTGGTCAGTCAGTCAAAATTGGCACTTATAAAACGTCGGCAGAGAGTTGCACGGTTTAGGTTGGTCGTTTCCTATGGAGAAGAACCGGTAAGAAACTCCATGGTTACTCTTTTAAAATCATTGGATTTTACAATATTATCATGTTACAGCATTAGTACTTAAGTATGGGTGAACTAATTTAAGCATTAATTAAGATTTATTTTAGTGTTACTAACGGGCATAAACTTTTATTAAGTAGAAGTTTTATTTTTATGGCACTTGCTTGTTATTTAAAACTGTAACGATTGGCTTTTATTATCATAAGTATTGTGATTTGATAAGATTGAATATTTCCTGCTACAACAAACGTCGCAGATTATGTGGTAATAATTACTGGTTCGATAGACAAAGTTTGTTTTAGTGCTTCCTGTGACGGTATTGGATGTCGCGTCAGATAAGCGTTGCTGGTTAGTATTCGCGCGAATCACTGAATTATGGGCATTGTACATAAGCCGTGACACCCGCTGGGACCACCCGCGTCCGTAGTCCGTGGAAGCGGCAACCGCTGCGGACACGCCGCGTGTTTGCTGCGCACAAACACCAGTCTATTGTTAAGTTCAATAGGCTTCATTCACAACACAGGTTTTATTGGGAACAACAAAAACAAAACATACCTCTACTCTACACAGGCAGTGCGTTTTAATTACAATAAATCAACATTTACCTTGCATCACTATGCATTTGCCACAGTCGGGTTGTGTGTCTCCTAACACAATGTCAACATAGCTCTGTGCCTACATCGCGTAATTTTGAGTTAATCTCGTTAATGTGGGGCGTGCTCCAGCTTGTATCGGCCGTATGAGCTTTTACGTTATTATGCAAATTGATATTTGATACGCTTTCCGAGTTTGCGAGTTTGTAACCACTTAAGAAAGTGGATGCTGTAAGAAAACGGAGTAATGTGAGTTTAAATACATGCCTAATTTAGACGAAACGAATATTAAACGTTTTTGGGCAGAGATGCACGACCATCATCCAAAGTTTACTGATAATGAAATCATCTTCATAGGATTGGTGATAAAAATACTAACTGTATAATAAAATTAGTCGTTTTGCAGTACTTACATGTTTCTTCAAACCCTATCGGTTTAGATTCATTGTTGATCTACATCGGCCAGTTTCCAGAAAAAAAGGCAATCACAGTTAACGACGGCTTCTATTTGTCACAACTCGCAGTACGCGAAAAAGCAGGTGCGCGGGCGCCTATTTATTACGTCACTGAAAAATGTCCAGCGCACACGGCGACAGGACAAACGAGAGCCCACCGATGCAACACGCCGCCATTGACATATCCCCACCTAATGAGAACCACAGACGCTACGGTAATGAGAAAGAATATCCTCTATTCGCTTGTCGTAACGTAATTAACTAACTGGATTCCTTGGGGCAGTCTAACTAAATAGACTTCTGTGCTTGTGGGTTTACATTTCGGAGTCGCGCAGTTCTGTTTGATTTTCAGGTCTTGGCTGGTTAGGGTGTTTCGGGCAGCGGCAGCAGTCTCGGATTGAATATTTCCAGAAGCCTGTTTTATACCTAAGCTAAAAGTGTAACACTGATTTTGTAGTGGCCCAATTGGTTTTGAATTGCCGAAGGATAAGATACGAATGTTACTTTTAACTGTTATGGAAATAATACCAAAAGAAACTTTAAGTTCAAAAGAAAAGGAACAATTTGACTTCTTTTGTATGTACATGGATGTAGTATGACAGCATTTTTTCGATAAGTATATAAAAACCGTCCGTAGTTAAAGCATGTCAGGGTGTTCGGAGCACCGTTAAATAAACTGCAAATACAAAAAACATCAGAGTGTGAACCTTTTCCAAAAAAGGTATAATCGATAAAAAGTGGAGTTTCTTATAGATAGAAACCGATATAATTTAATTTCCCTAACAAAACCGAAAGCTCCATTCACACCGATATAATAAGGCGTGGATGACATATGGCGTTTTTAATAGACCTGCCGATCGATATAATTATTTTTGAAGTGGAATTGGATTCACAAACTGCATGTCATGTGTACGATTTTTAAATTAACTGTCAAAATTTTGTTTCTTTGTAAACTTAACGGCAGGTTGCCGTTTTAATGGTTGCCCCAATTCGTTGCATGTGCATTTTTCCGTTTTATCGAATTACTGTGGATATCAATAAAATTGATTCATCCGTATGCCGTAAACTTAACGATTATATCGTTAAAAAGTTTATTCTAATATGACTATCAAATTTATTTCACGTGATCTAAGCTTTAAATATGACCTCCTCTATGGTAAGCTGAATGGGCGACCGGTAATTAGCGAATAAATTACATTTATTGGTCAATACACCTTACGGTTACGATGTCGAATAGCCAGATTTACCTTAAAATGACTTACTTGGCCTAAATCCTATTTATTTTCTATTTCTGTGGGCACTTGCTCCTCATTACTACTTATTTCCTTTTTACGCCCTATTATTACGGCGTTTTCCATAATTATGGTGTGTTTTCCACATTGGTTTTTAGCTGTTGTAAAGTGCTTGTGGTTTACTCAGGTGTTTGTATTTTTGTCGAAACTGTGATGACTTTATAGATCTTAAGATTTCTAATATAATATGTCATATATTTTCATTGCTATGCTAATTGTAGAAGATTTAGAAAACTTTCAATATGGTGTTCTTCTGAAATTGTATAGACACTTTCATCCACTGATATCTATTTTGCGATTCTCATTAATTCTGTCTCACATGTTGGCTGGTAGTTAGTTAGTAACCTGCTTACCTGCCGTTAAGTTCACCAAGCGCACTTCAAGAACCGCAAATTCCGCATGTCTTTAAGTATATCTTCTGCCTACAAAGGTGGACCTTCCGGAATTTATTATGTTTGTTGTGGGAGTAAATTATTAGTCGGCCTTCATTAAAGTGCACCACAAGGCAACAGTGTTGTGACGTTGTTTTAACTCGTAAATTAGAGGCTGGTTTCGTTATTTCATCAGCATCATCGCATATTATTGGAGCTGGTCTGCGCAGTCATTGTAAATGGCCGCGGCATCTGAGCTCGTTAGTGTTTTTGATAGATGACGGCCGGTCGTTTGTTGAATTTGTTGTAACACTCGTTGCCCGTGTAAAAACACATGGTTCGACAACGAGATATAAATGGACACTCCCCTCGGCGATCTAAGTTAACGAGCCACCATATAAATAAGGAGAGGTTAATATTTTATAATTCTGACGCACGCTACACTAGTTAGCGCTCGAGACCATTGAATATATTGAGCAAAAATGATTACTTATAACGTGTCATGGAACTATACCTTGAATTCATTAAACCTCATCTTCACGAGCTTCACATTTGCGCAAGAAATAAAAGTCAACATAATTATTTCGAAACATGACAGTGTGGTGCGATAATAAATAATTGAATACGCGTTGACGCTGATAATTTGTAAAGTCATTATTCAATATTCGTGACGTGAAGCTTATAAATTTCTCTGCAGCGTTTTACACTTTAGCACTTGGCTGATGTAAAGCGCCGCCCAATAAGACAACGGCCGACTATTTTGACGAAGGCCGGTCACGTTTCGTCGATACTCACCATGAGAATATTTGTTTTTTATTGTGTGCCCGCCGTCGAGTAAAAATTGAAGTGTAATTTTACGTTTTAACCGGTGCCTGCCCCCTTTCGTTCCGCTCGCCTTGAGTGATGGTTATCATAATTGGAGAGAGGGTAGGTGAACAGTGTGCGCCGCCTGGATGATGCCGGTGGGCGGGCACGCGACGAATATCCCTAACTACACACTTGTGCCATCCCTTAAAGTAGGTCAACACTAACGAACTGTCCTGAAGGAACCAAACAAACATACAAGTTTACTTAATAAATAGAATAGTGACCAGCAAGACCATCCGTAGGAGGTGTCAGCTAACTGTAATCGAAGTTATTGATTGCGTTAAACTAGCGGGTTTACCATTAGTGTTATCAATGCGCATATGTTGTGAGATGTTGTTGGCTAATACAATGGTAAGATTAATAATGCGGACGTATCGGGCGAGACCGTTATGCCGGCGACACGAGTGATCGCGGACCAACAAGGGCGGAAGAGATGGACCGGATAATAAAGCATCAGCTCGCTGTATCGTAACTCAATACCGTCGACATAGAAATTGTTGGTTGCATCGCTGCGCTAAACTCTCCACAATACCTTATGGATGGTAATTGGCCAGTCTCTCTAATCGACGTGTTTCAATAATAATACACGTATGTTCCAAGTTTATGCTGACATTCTTGTAGATTGAGTTCCATTCTAATATTTTAACGATTGTTTTAACATAATAATGACTCATGAGGAGGCATTAACATTTATTTTTATTATCATATAATTTTGTGTTAGTGCATGTAATGCAATATTTATGACCATTTTTAATCTGAAGTTGTCAGTTCTGCAGCCGTAAAACATATACATTTTGATAAATAACTCAAAGCGGAAATTGTTTTATTACTGGAATTTTCATTTCTATGGCTCGAAGTATCATAAATTGACGCATTGCTTTGTAAAATTGCAATCGTACTTGCATAACTCATTGAAAGAACAGTTTGTCGCAATTTCCATGTCATATCCAGTACATGCTATTGTTTTAGATTGTACTACAAAGATATCTAGTGTCGACATATAAAATACAAGATGTAACAAGTTCGCCGTGACCAGTACGCACGACGAGTCGTTTTCGAGCCGTGACGGAAGTAAATATCCATTGACACATCCTTCAATAGGTTTTTCATGATCATAATTACCATCTATTTCGGTACAGACGCGTTCGAAATTTTTATTGTCTCATGACTGTCATTTGTCGTGATGATTATTTAATGAGTTGTTATCTTTATATTCTTGTGATATAATTAATTGAAGTTCGTCTATCTCGCTCCCTATTACATGGGACTTAAACATAACAGGCGAAATATGGGAGTAGCTATTGGCTTATTCAGGGGTTACAGCCTTGTTTTTACTATTAACGTTATGTCATCTAAGTCAAGATCTTTTATGCAAATTGATAACTAGATGTTGATATTTGCTTTTAAATAGTCTTTGAATGTCACCAATAGCCACTGAAGGGGCTTGCATTGAATAGTCCTCTTCTTATATCAACGTTTATTAATTAATCTTGCATTTACAAGCATTATATTATGATATAAACAAGTTGGTTCTCGTCGCACGCGCCGGATGCTCGAATCAGTAGTAAAAAGACGGGCGGCGCGCAGTGTTGCCAGATGAGTCGCCCCCGCAGATAGTGATGTGCCGCGTTTGGTTTTTTGTATTAGTGCGGCGGGTGCACACTGTGGCGTGCACATACTCCGCGGCGTTGAAGCAATTTCAACAGCTATGGTGTCGTGGGCAATAGGCACATTTTATGGACTGCCCGTTTTATAAGGCCCTTGTTTGTATGGACGTCCGCAACCCGAACAATTCCATCATTTCCTGGGTATGTCTTCATTACGCGCCCCATGCGCCAGTCGAGAGGCATGAGGTTGTCCTCCCGCAGCACGACCATGTCACCGACCTGAAGTGCTGGCTGCCCTCTTCTCCATTTAGATCTGCTCTGCAGCTCGGCCATAAACTCCCGGTGCCATCGTGCCCAAAATTGCTGCCGGATCTGCTCGATGCGCTGGTATCTATTGAGTCTAATGCAGTTAGCTGGTAACGACGGCACAGACATCAACGGGCGACCTATAAGGAAGTGCCCAGGAGTCAAGGGATTCGTGTCTGTAGGATCAGATGAGAGCGGGGATATGGGGCGGGAATTAAGGATAGCTTCTATTTGCGCAAAAAGCGTTGCCAACTCTTCGAATGTAAGGGAGGCACTACCAGCAACGCGTTTCAAATGATGTTTAGCGGATTTAACTCCAGCCTCCCATATTCCACCGAAGTGTGGTGAGTAGGCTGGACAAAACATGAATTTAATTTCCTCATTAGACGCGAAATCTGAGACTGAATGACGGCTGGCCTTTATAACTCTCCCTAACTCATTGTTGGCCCCGACGAAGTTTTTCCCATTGTCGCAATAAATCGCGTTAGGCTTGCCGCGACGTGACACAAACCTACGTAAACAAGATATAAAAGCTTCAGTGGTTAAGTCACTGACAACTTCTAGATGTAGAGCTTTCGTGGCTAGGCATACAAAAACGCAGAGGTAGGCTTTAGTTACTCTGTTACCTCGACCTTTTTTAGAGGATATCATAAATGGTCCCGCAAAGTCGATCCCACATGTACTAAACGGAAAATCTGGATTAACCCTAACACTAGGCAAGTCCCCCATTAAAGGCTGTATCGGCTGACCTCGCAATCGAGTACAAACCACACAAGTCTTAACAATTTTACGAGCTAAATTTCTGCCACCCAGTGGCCAAAACCTCTCGCGAACAGAGGACAAAAGTAACTGGGGACCTGCGTGAAATAATCTAGAATGCTCACAGTGCATTATTAATTTGGTTAAATGTTGTTTAGCATCCAATAGAATTGGATGTTTCTTATCATATTTACAAACAGACTTATTTATCCTACCTCCTACTCTAATTATACCATTATTATCACAAAATGGATTTAAAGGCAACAATTTGCTTTTATGATGTAAAGCTTTACCATCCTTTATTATTTTAATCTCCTTTGCAAATGACTCTAGCTGACTAAACTTTAATAATAATGTTAATGAGCGATCAAGTTCCTCAATTTGCAAAGGTCCTAACACTTTAACAGTAGTCTTTTTACAATTATGGACAAAACGTAGAACGTACGCAAAACATCTTTTTATTTTTAAATAACTAGAATATCTATCAAATTGGATAAATGAATTAATGTTATCTAATGTTTCATCAACTGAAATTAGTACCTTTGTTTCGGGTAAATTATTAAGGCTAAGCTGTAACTGGGTGGGCCATTTAGATTTACCTTCCTTTAGGAATGAAGGTCCCTCCCACCACAACGATGCTGCCTGCACATGCTGTGGATCAATACCCCTGGACGCTAAGTCTGCAGGGTTAGATTTTGTTGGAACATGTTTCCATTCAACTTCCTTTGTAAGTTGATTTATTTTGTTAACACGGTTACGCACAAATGCTTGCAAGGTTTTATTTTGTGTTTTTAACCATCCAAGTACCACCGTAGAGTCAGTCCACATGTATATTTTTTTAACATTATATGGAACTGACTTTAATACTTTAGCACACAACTCGGCTCCTGTTAAGGCAGCACATAACTCTAATCGTGGAATAGTAAGAGTTTTAATTGGTGCTACTCTTGTTTTAGCACATAGTAGCTTAACCGTACCTGTATTATCTATATTATTAGTAGAGCACATATATACACATGCTCCATAAGCTTGTTGTGATGCATCAACAAAGCAGTGCATCTCCACAGATTGATCATCTAAATTCTCACCCAAAACATAGCGCGGTAAGGCCATATCAGACAACAAATGTAAATTTTTTATAAAACTAAACCATTTTTTAACATAATGTTCTGGTACTGGGTCATCCCAATCCAATTTGAGAGCCCATAAATTTTGTAATAATATTTTAGCCTTTATTATACAACAACTAACCAGTCCCAATGGATCAAATAGCTTGCATGTAGTGGAAATGATTATTCTTTTTGTAGCCTTATTATGGATTTCAATGTCACTAGGAAAATGTAAATTATCTGACAAAGGTGTCCATTTCAATCCTAAAACAGTGGCTTCATCATGAAAAGTAAGGCAATTATTAGATTCTAAATTATCATTGAGTATTTTAGGACAATTTGTTCTAAACTTTCTTAATGGAAAACAAGCCGCATTCAAAGCTTGTGATACACCTAAATATATGTGCTTTAATTCGTCCTCAGAAGAGGCACCAGTTATTAGATCATCCATATAAAAATTATTTTTAATTACCTCAGCAATAACTTTATCACTACATTGGATACCTAGCTCAAACAGACACCTGGTACTCAAAAATGGAGCAGATGCCATTCCATATGTTAAGGTTTTGAGTTGCAGAATTTTAATAGGCTCCGATGATTTGTCTCTCCACAATATCAGCTGTAGATGCCGCTGTGACTCATTTAAGTCGATTTGACGGTACATCTTTTCGACATCTGCTGTTAATACACATTTATGTAATCTAAACTGGATAAGTATTGAAAACAAATCATTTTGCATTATGGGACCAACTGCCTGGATGTCATTTAGGGATTTGCCTGATCTTGTTTTGGCAGAAGCGTCAAAAACCACCCGAAGTTTTGTGGTTTCATGTTGTTCGCGTATAACGCAATGGTGCGGTAAGAAACATCCAAACTCTGGCCTATCAATTTCAACCAAGTGTCCTAATTGAGCATATTCATTTATAAAAATGGCATATTGATCCTTTCATTTTGGATTTTTATTTAATTTACTTTCTAAATTAAGAAAACGCTTAATTGCTAAAGGAAATGAATTGCCAAGAGCCCGCTCAGGAACCTCCATCAACGGCATCATTACTGAAAATCTACCATCCGGTAAGCAATAAGTATTTTTAATAAAATGTGATTCACAAAACTGTTCATCTGCAGAATAAATATTAGCTTCTGAAGGTACATCTTCAACCTCCCAGAATTTAATTAAAGAATCATTTAAATCTTGCTGAATATTTAAACTTTTTTTGACAAAGTTACAATGTATTTTCTTGTTATTGTGACTCCCCCCTGTGGGGCCAGCCACCATCCAACCTAGCATGCTCTCTTGTAAGACAGGTCTGTTGGTGCCTAAACTTATTTTATTTGGTAATATAATATTAAAGAAATGATCTGCACCCAGCAAAATATCTATTTGAGATGGCTTGTAAAACAAAGGATCAGCTAATTGAATAGTCCTCTTCTTATATCAACGTTTATTAATTAATCTTGCATTTACAAGCATTATATTATGATATAAACAAGTTGGTTCTCGTCGCACGCGCCGGATGCTCGAATCAGTAGTAAAAAGACGGGCGGCGCGCAGTGTTGCCAGATGAGTCGCCCCCGCAGATAGTGATGTGCCGCGTTTGGTTTTTTGTATTAGTGCGGCGGGTGCACACTGTGGCGTGCACAGCCACAAACATCTTACCTGTGTTTATTTCTTCACCGTCCACTTTAATTGTAATATAATTCATGCCCCGCTAACTTATCTATTTACATGCATTTATACAAATTTGTAGTAACTTCCTAGTGTATTGTTTCATGCAATATGTTCGCGACTTGTTTATAAACAATAGCAATTTGCCTTTCGGCGTTAGGTCACGCCTGCCCATTGATTCTCTGCTACGTACTCAAAGGTTCTATTATATTATCTATTCAATATCATACAGATATGCACACTTATTTACTGGTGATTTCTGTTGTACGGGACTTGTTGAAAATCTGTATGTTTTTGGCAGTAGCAGAAAAGAGCTTTTTTGCTCGTCGTATTTTGTGTATAGTAAATTTTTCGTAACTGTTCAATCTTACGTTCCTATAAATACCGTTCTTCTCGAACTCCTGAATTTCGTGCAGTGGGTCAGTTAGTAGCGAACTGACCCACTATTCCAAATTCAGACAAATAGGTATCTTCTTTCCAGTGATCTTAAATCCAGAAACATTACTTAATTTACAGCATATAAATAATGCGAGAGCTAACTAGGTGCCTGTAAGGCTGTGGTTGTAGTGCAATACATTGATCAGAACGCACTCAGTTATTGTGAGCGGGGTGTAACTGTTTACAGCTAGGAAGCCCGGCAATTAGCTGCGCAGGTGGTGAATGCGACCCGCTGGCCTCTCCGCGTCGGGTCCCGGACCCACGGGAGACCCCGTGTATAGCCACGACTATTTGCATGTTTATTGCCGATACACTTCCGTAACTAGGGCAAATTAGTCGCTGCGTTTATCACTAATGTTAGCCTAATTAGTTGTACAATTTTATTTGTAGAAACTTTTTGGATGTTGCTATTAAATATCCGTGGTTATCCACCCAGTGTCTATTTTTTTGATGTGAAACATCTATAGACGCGGGTAAAACCAAAATATGGCGTGGCGACGCATACCGTGGTGACGCGTCGCCAACTGTCAAGTTGTCAACCCGGCCCGAACAATCCCGAACATTACCGACCTGTTGAAGCAGCATAAGATCTACATATTTGCCACGATGTACAACAAGCCAGCTGGTCTCAGGGCACAGCGCTAGGTTACAATTTCGTGACTTCGAGTTCGATCCCAGCATAAGGATTTTCTTTTTGTGAATCGAGACATTTTGTTTTTATTTTATCTAATGTGTTTGCTTTTTATATTGACTTTTTTTTGAGCTTATTACTTTTACAAAATAATGTTGATGTTGCACATCTGCCAGGCGTCCCGTGGCGGCTCACTTTTTTTGATGGAACAAATGAATCTTAATATTGTCAACAATTGATCAACTCAGCCTAGTCCAGGCATACTCGTCTCCCAAGTTGCTTGTGCTTTCAGCATCCCGTCTGATGTTATCTTTAAAGGATCAATATTTCAGAATTTTTAAAGCTTTTGGAGTCTTCACGTTGATATTTAGTCAATACAAACAAAATTTATATTAGCCAATGAAAATGGCTGACTAAAGTTTCAAAAAGTTTTTACAGCGCGACACGTGGATCCGTATGATTTCCCAAGCATATTGAACGCGCAAATACCGTTATTAGTTTTTAACCAAACTTTTTAGATTACCTTTTTTATGATAATCGTAAGGACAGGTTACGATTATCAACCCGGCCCGAATACGATGGTCGCCACATGTACACACATGTGGCGACTGAGACGCGACATACGCGTGTCGGGTTTTTAGGGTTCCGTAGCCAAAAGGCAAAAAACGGAACTCTCATGGATTCTTCATGCCTGTCTGTCCGTCCGTATGTCACAGTCACTTTTTTCCGAAACTATAAGAACTTTGCTGTTGAAACTTGGTAATTAGATGTATTCTGTGAACCGCATTAAGATTTTCACACAAATATAGAAAAAAAAAACAATAAATTTTGGGGGTTCCCCATACTTAGAACTGAAACTCAAAAATTGTATTCATCAAACCCATACGTGCGTGGTATGTATATGGATAGGTCTTCAAAAATGATATTGAGGTTTCTAATATCATTTTTTTCTGAACAGAATAGTTTGCGCGACAGACACTTCCAAAGCGGTAAAATGTGTCCCCCCCTCCCTGTAACTTCTAAAATAAGAGAATGATAAAACTAAAAACAATATATGATGTACATTAACATGTAAGCTTCCACCGAAAATTGGTTTGAACGAGATCTAGTAAGTAGTTTTTTTAATACGTCATAAATCGTAAACCGCAATTTACCTTTCATTCAATAAAGTTTGTGCGGAACCCTCGGTGTGCGAGTCCGACTCACTTTTGGCCGGTTTTTTAATTACCAGCTGTCAATATTTGACACGAGCTTGATCAAACTATGTGGCAGCTGAAATCATTCGGTAAGTGTGAAATCTATTATAACTGCTCATTAATCAGAGTGGTAATAATCGATTACTTTATTAGAGTAGTTTAATCTTGTCTGAATCAAGTAGGTATTCGGTGGGTAGGTGTGGCGCTACAGCATTGTCAATAAATGGTGTCTACATTGTCGCTTACAATAATATTATGTTTTGTAGCCTTTTCTGGTATTATCTCAGATATAAATGAATGTTGTTTTGCTAAGATAGTACCAGCACCTAGTAGTCAGATAAAAAGGTATACATTTCTTGTTTTGCTCCTCATTTCTTATACAAATTTAAACAAACAATTCGCTGGAAACTTTGTTTCGCGAAGTTCTCACATAGTCTTCGAGGAATCCTGAAACTCCGAGTGAGTAGAGAGGATGGCTTTGCTTCTTACATTTACATAGGTCACTGTGCTTAAAAATATTAGGTAAAGATAGCACTATGTCGTTATGTGCGGTATGATTTCAACATCGTCATTAGGTACTCTACAATTATTCAGTCGATCAAAACTTCAGTGCTGCATTAACACTATTAAAAGGACTTCCTTTTGTTTGAAATTTGAACACTGTTCTAGCGATCCGGGTATGAAATATTTTCTCAGAAAATAGATATGCTGGTTAAAGTTACCCATTCACGTTACGTTCGATTGGAAGGAACATATTTTTATTTCTAAGTTATCGTGATTTCAATAGTACCTAAGTTTGATTGAATTCAATTTAACCACAGATTGTTTGAAACAACTGAAAATTTTATGTTTTAACGTCTTTGTGTGTTTAAGTTTTAAAGCGGTCGCCTAAAGAATCTTCCGTAACGATGTTTCAGTACATTTTATCGGCACGTACCCGGAATTGACACAGCTATAACATTATTTCAGAACACGTATCGCGTTCAGATAATCTAATGCAGAAGCATTATGACGCATTTATTGGTACAAATGTGTTGCGCTATGTAAGCTCACGTACCTAGTTGTAATTAATCGCGGACATTTGTATTAGGTACCACTTAAACTAACTATTTTTAATACTATATTTACACAATAAACTGTTAGATAAGTATTGCTATAAAAGGGGCATTATTTCTTACAGTGGCCAATTTATTAACAGTTCATTGCAGAAATCGCAGTAAGCATAACCTTTATCTTTTGAATAAAACCTGGCGAGATATCGAATTGACAGTTTTATTGTTCTTTTGGCCAGAAAACGAAGCATTTATTATAGAAATACCAGTTGTTCGAAATAAAACTTTTACCAACCAGAAATGTTGAAAAATAAGGTGCACTATTGTCAACCGTCGAATAAAAGTAAATTTTCTTTTCAATGGGAATGTTGTTCTGTGTTCGTTGAACATTGTCGCCTTTCGTTGGCCGTCGGTGGGTGCCGGTACATGCCGAGACAGACCTATTCAAATGTCAGTGTGAAGACCGCGCCCCTCCCCGCGCACTCCTCGCGTTCGCCTCTTCACAGATACTGAAATGTCACTCGGCACACGAAGCAATCAATTTCGTATTTGTATGCTCTGCCTAGATAGTGGTAGCAGTAGATTTATCGAATCAATGGGCCTGTATTATCTTGTTGTACATGTACTGTTGAATTTACATTTTCTGCATGCGAAATTATTGGCGCTTTTCCTAACTTTTCGATAACAAATCAATTATTATTATTTATTGTTTAGTTTAATGCCCTTGGGTGCCTAACAATATGTCTTAAGTATCCTAAAACACTTTCACAATTAGTTCTCTACTATCAAATTAAGATTAAAATCTTTATTATAGTCAATTCTTAATACACAGTAACATTTAATTCGATCCCAGTCATTGTGAGTCTGCGCCAAATGTCGCACTAATTGCTTTGCGCAACTGAAAGACATTCACGACACACAGCCGTCTGTTTGTTAATGTTTATTATCAGGAAATTAACGTAAGTGACAAACGAACTATCTAACTTCACCTATTTGTAATCTCTTTACTTCATTAAACAATGAAACGATTGTTCAGTCTGTTCATGATATACCTACCTATTTTTGTTATTTAGGCCAACATTTACATTTTCAATTTAAATTCACTACACAGTAGCACAATTCCTTAACCTTGTTTGAAGTTAGAAAGCGATTAATCAACGTCTAACAACATTCTTATTCCCGTCTACGTAGGAGCGCAAGAAATACAGCCTTTAAATGTCTTGAAGATAGCTTCACAGTTGCTGGCAAACAATTGTCCCTTTTAACCGGCCGGCCTCATTAGCATGGTCTGATCGCTCTGGCCTATCAACCTCCTCAGATTGATACATTGACGGTAAAGGTCTTTTTAGTAGCTGCTCCAACTTCAATCGTAATTAGGACTGCTACCTAGACGTATCTGGTTTCGTTTACGTTTGATCGATTCTCTGTGCTTTGATCTAACTTTATACAAAACGTTGTCTATCTAGACACTATAATGTGAATAGGCTGTCGTATATACTTCAGTGTGTACAGAATTCAATAGATAGGAGTATAAGGTAAGGAACTCGATGCGGACAATCGCGTACTCGCTATCGCAATTTAACGAGGCACGATTGTTTTTCTCAGTTCTGAATAATATTGAACTTGAACGTCCCTCGGTATCTGATGGCGAAACTTTCGTTGGGCCGCGCTGTACTGTTAGCTGGCTAGCTTACAAATGAACGGTGTGATTATGGGCGCGCGGATCTAACTCCACGATAATTTAAATGTTCCCGCAACCAGCACCACAACAGCCCGTGAGATGGCAACGATTACACCCGTGACTTCCTCTTATGGTTACAGTATATCTAATTTTACTTTGATTATAATTTCGAATCATTAAAATTCAAGTTAAATGTCCTATTCGGAATAATACAAAATTTCCTTTGACTTTATCGTTATGGCGGGAACTGTGAAGGTGTGGAACATTGTTCCCATAACTTACATTGTAAGAAATCCGGCTGCATTTGTTTTGAGATTCAAACACCAACAGGTGCGTAAACAAGCAATTATACTCAGCTAAGTCTAATACACACAAATCGTTTGGTATAAACTAAATCTTTGGGGCTTTACGGGCTCTCGTCGTAGAATGCATAATGTGTGATCATGTAAAGGCTTGTGATGTTAGCAGAAGTTACAATCCTGTAGCTTTGTATGACCCATGTTGCCGAATATAAATAGACGGTCGTTTTGACGCGATTCAGGGTGGTGGAAATAAAAAATGATTCTATCTTCTAAGTTACATAATTAAGGTAGTAGGTAAATTGTAGTTCGTGTATGTAAGCCGAGTGGCCCGCCTGCCGCGAATTCGATGCGCGCCTCTCGAGCTTAAACTTCAGAATACGCGATATGGATCTCACGTTTACCGCCGACTAAATAGCGGATAAATTAGCTAACCGAGTTAAATTAGTATCGCCAGCTAGCTGAGCTTAGATCGGGCTTTTACTGTTTTTAGTGTGAATATTTTTGTAGGCGTGGATAAAAAGAAACTAAGTTTGACGATATCTCTGATAAAACAAAGACCAATAAAGTCAAACCCAGGAAAGTCACGTAGTTGGAGCCTACATAACATAATTACACCTAACCTATTAGCGTCTCGCACCGGTATCACACGGGTAAGATTTACTAACGGAGAATTTAAAAAATATCAAAATTTTCTTGCATACAAACATTGTACTGACATTTACATGTTTTTTCCTTAAATAAATATGTTACGAACATTTCAACTGATGCTTCGTCATAGGTCTATGTAGTAATTGATTTTTAATAGTATAGATAACCTGTAACAATTTCCGTTTCGGATTAGGCTTCAATTGCCTTTATAAAAGCAGCACGCTACTTGATAAAGAATCCAAAGAAAAAAAACCCGAGTGAATGTCGAAACAAAACAGAACAAAACCCTCGGGTGTTAACGTTCCACGACTTTTCCTCCGCAGCTAAGTTTCGCTGCATAAGTGAATCGCAGATTCAGCGAGTGCCGACCTCCGCTCTGTCCCGTAGGTATCGACACTACGAACCGAAGAGGAAGTTGTGCCTACTTAAAGCCACTTTACAATGCCACGTCCCGACGCCCTTTGTGCACTTGTCGTGCGTTGACTGGTTTGGAATAGCTGCCGCTCTTCGCGGAAGCGAGATCGAATTTGCCGATTCGTGAAGACACGCTGCCTGAGAGCTCAATCTCTTGTGAGATCGCTTATTGCTACTGTACCGCACCTGCGCACAATTATTTTAGAATCATTATCTTCACTTAGTGCTGGTAATTGTATTCAATTACCGTTTCACCTTGATTTTATAAAAATATTTTCCCATAGAGTATATTTGTTTTGGAGACATTTTTATGTAATTGTGAATACACAAAAGTTAAAGTCTTCACCAAACTTCGCTAAGTATTGAAATGGATGGTTGTTACATGGTTATTTTTTTCAATGAAAATTTATGATGGATCGTCACAAAATCTATGATTGATTCGTGCTGTATTATTCGTTGCCTTCATAAGAGTGCCTTCGGTAGGTGCTCGCGTCTGCGGCTTTCCGCGCCCCTTCAGTCGCTATGATTGATTGCTCGCCGGCAAACTTCATATGTTTGGGAGATAATTTTGTATTTCAGCCGTAAACAGATTACGTGTGAAAAGAATCATCACTTTCTTCCGAGTTTCTCCGTACAGTTTGTCCCTCATTGTGACGCCGCGTTTTTCTTGCTCGATTACACATCCATGTCTTTTGAAGTAGGCTTCTTGGGCCCGTTTCAGTGGCTGCGCAATACGAATCTGTGTTATGTGTCACAGTATAGAATGTTCCGTTACGTTACTTTGATTTATTTTGTACTCAAGCGTTACTCATTCTATCTGAAAACAGTGTCAACTCTATGAATTATAGTTATTTGAACATTATTTAAATATTTCCGTATTGGCAAACCGCTGGTTTCTGAAATCGTGTAAATCATAACGACTAAGGCGCTAGCACCGACGGAACTGATTCTATTCACGCGAGAAATGAAAGTGACTGGCATCTGTATCCCTATACGTTGTGTAGTTCTGCTTCTTGTTGCTAATTGCTCTATGACAATTTAAGATAATTGAATTCAAAATTATGCCATGCCCTAACACCTATAGGCAAAATAGTTTTACCTAAAACGTAATGGGCGGTCGAATATTTTACATGCAAATTGTAGCATATTGGGAAACGGATGAAAAACGTGTCAAGCTAAAACTTAACGATATTAGCTAACAAATATCGTTAAGTTTGCAGTAATGATAACGCCGGGATTTATATTTATTCTAAAATGTAATATTATAGAAACTCATAGAAGATGTTACATAAATGTTATAATTTTATTACAATATCAGTCTCCACCCGGTCGCGAAAAAGTCTTCAAAGGAAAAGACAGGAATCGTTTAAATGGGTAGACTTAAAGTAAGTGGTGAGTAGATAGTCGGTGGTCGGTAGCTCGTTAGAGATTGACTATCTCACGCTATCGAGATCGCGAGCAAATTGATTTGCGCACGCGCACCTCCAGGTATCGGTTGACAAAGCCGACGTTGATTGAATATCTCGACCGCACGCTGAAACACAGTAATTTTACTAGTTCAACTATTTAAATTGCTTGAACTGCAAATGATGATAAATTATACCTTACCCTGACATTTGCTGTGCAGATACTGAAGTCGATTTACTAAAACAATTTTATGATTGCAATTTATAACGACATCCATTTAAGCTAAATCCAACAATTTTGCGGACATTTTTGATTTGAAATTCTGACTCACTCGATTTTCTCAGATTTAAATTAGCTTCACGTTACATTATTTTAGTTAACCTCAATGTGAGCGGCAGTAAATTACTTCAATCTTGTCGCATTGTTGAGGCGATATCTTAATTCAAAATAATTTGATGACATAGAGTACAATTACTGTCCGCAACCACTTCCCACGGCAATACTGGCGTGTCCACAGAACTGGAGCACGGTGTGACACATAGAGCGCTCTTGGGGAACGTAATGCCGGTAATATAACAATACTCTTACGCGTGCCATCCTAAGATGACCCCTACCGCTTCTGCGACTAACGCCCAGAAAAGGAGAAAGAGTACAACTGTATAGGTCTCAGAGTAATGGTGTTTGGGCATAGTGCTCCAACCTCGTAGCGGTTTCATAACGCTGGCATTTGCGTGAGAGCGCCAACGTCGCGCGTTGTCGTACAGCCTACGGGCTTGTTCAACACACGAATAATTGTACCAAGATATAACCATATTGTTGCTTAATTTATTCCATGTCTTCGTATAAAATAAGCAAGTTGAGATAGGAGAAAATTTAATAACAGCCTTGAAAGTGGGATTTTGTAGCCGCGTATATACACATTTCCTTTGTTCTAAATTGATATTAATCCTGAAACGAGAGAATGTGCATAATTGAGTAACAATTTTTTTAACATAAAAACCTTCGTTCCGATGGCTTGCTTCATTAAACCAGGTTTAAGCGCAAAACGTACAATAAAAATACTTACTAGTTGTTAGATGTTACTGTTACCAGTAACATCTAACAAAAACTAATAATATACTTATCATTTATCAGTCTGTCTTATCATAGTTCATTCCACAGGCTGCTGGCTACTCTCCTATTGTGTATCATACATTAATTACTTATTGCCTTCTCATGGCTCTTATAGGGTGGGACGGGATAATCTGTACAAAAACAAACATACAGCATTACAAATTGATCAAAGGTAAACGTGTTCAGCACATTTCCTAATGTATGAACATCAAAACATTCACAAAATTACCTTAAGCGCTACCAGGATGTGAACAAAATTTTCTTGAAAATGTATTTAATATTTACACGAAATATTACTGGGAAACGGTTTCGTGTAATTACGTGAGCTGTTTTGTTTAAACAACGCTTATGGTGATATTATACGGGTTCGTCATCGCCAAATCTCTTTATAATAGACTTGTTCTTCTCAAAAACTTAGATTTGGCATCATTTGCTACATAATTACGGTGGTGTCGTTGTCTGATGGACATAATTTGGCTCATTACACGGTTCCACTGAGTCAGTCACAGTTAGAAGTACTCGAGTTGTAATTTAGGTCGAACCGTGACTTGATTTGCATGTAGGGCGCTTTGCTAAGGTTCATACTGAAGTATTTTATGTGTCTATTCATAGGTTTTACGTAAACTTTCCAATCGTTAGCCGACGTAAATGTTGCAAGTGGCTTATGAGCGTGGAAATAACTGCAAGGAAGCTTCTTGCAAAACTTGGTTTTCAATGTATGTGTATTTATTTACTAAAGAAAACTTTATTACACAGATTTGAAGGGATCCCAGAAGTAATTTAAATTGCAAAAGTGGCGTCCGGGTGACGATTCTATTACTGGTGATGACTAAGCAAAGTTTGCGCCAGCAGAGGCTGCGGCGGCTCTCAGATAGCAAGGAGTGATTCCGCACGTCAAAACATGCGATTGACAGCGATACATTAGGAACTATCGAGCGATCGCATTGCTTACGCCGACCTGGGAGTCGTAATTTTTCACTGTCAGCGGTGAGACTAAACGTCCTCGTCATCGTTTCGACTAGTGACTGTCAAAAAATGTTAATGCAATTTTCGCTTGCACGACAAGGGTGCCGTAAAATATTGCCGTTGGTAAACCTTTCCGGTGAACAACTTCCGAAGGGTGCCTTGTTTATTCAGATAGTATTTGTTTGGTAACAGTTAGTCCTCTATCAATCTTAGTCACAATTCTGTTTATACTACTCCGTTGGACTGTCATGTTTTACAAGAATTATGATTACTAAATGGTGTGCAACAATACCATTTGCTGGAACGTACTTTGATAAGCAAATAGGTATCTTTCGCAAGTGTCCGGGGTCCGGTTGGAAATGGTCGAAAAGGCGTTGTTTAGTCGTGCAGTTTGTTGATCTGGTTGGTTCTGCGTGTCGGTCATGGCGTAGGAATCTGTTCACGTGTATTGTTGGGACTGCCGCACGCCAGTCGCCGGCGATCCCGCGATAAAGCTGGATATAATCGGTTTAGGCACGCTGTCGCTCACCGGTCTATGTACTAATTGCCATGGTTATGTGTTACGTGGCCCGGTTAATGCCCGCTAAAATATCGCGTGCATTTGCGCAACACTTTAGGTAATTGCATGATCGATAGATTGACATAGAGATAACATTGTCTGCTTTGTCGTTCTGCTACCCTTTTAGTTGCGTTATGAAATGATGATTTCATATTGTAGGCTAGCTCTAGGCTACCTTTAGGAAATGAGGTTATATTTGTTATCTCAAAAATGCAACAAAAGAATTCTCTTTATGATCTTCATCGTTATTTCAGTTTTGTAACGATCTTGACGAGTAATCTTCAGAAGAAGTGTTCACTGGTTACAACCATTAAAAATGGACTATAAACTTTATACAACCTCATTTGTTTGCAAAAGTATGGAATTAATCAAGTATGACTAATGTTTTTTGAACTAGGCTTAAAAAGGAATGTAGGTATAAATAACTCCTAGACATTCCCTTTTAAGAAAATTACAAGATTCTTGACCTTCATGATACTGTTTTCTCTAAGATTTTGTCCTTCGAACATGATCTACATAGGCAGTCTAGGCACATAGCGTACTCAATTAAGTATCTTGAAGTTAGATCTAAAGTCAGTGCCAAAGCTTGATCAAAGCCTTGGAGCACTATCAAATTTACATTTACATTACGTTTGCTCCAGATTCTGTTTTAAGTTGCGACACTAGCTTATAGGTTTTATTGACAATTTATATCTCCATTCTACTTACATAAACGCTATGGTTTATGTTGTGGTGGGAAGTTCTATTAAATCGAATCCGTGAGTTATTTGATACTTTTTGTAAACAGCAACGTTTTGCAGCTACGATATGTTCCAAGGTATGAGTTGCTACAAGCACGAGCATTGTAACTCACGCGCATAACCAATGTTTGAAAATGAAATTGGATTTTGTTCTGCATGACATTTTACTCATGTGCTTGAACCGCAACATCGATATCCATTGCTCTTTCTCTTCTCATATCGCTAAAAGCAGCGGCACGTTGAAAAGAGACGTCGCGAATTTTGTGAATTTCCGTCGAGTGCCTCGGATCGGGTCACTCGTGCTATGTAAATTTGAGACCTTTTATTTTCTCGTGCGGTAGAATGTTATAATGGAATTGTGGGGCGATGTTTGTGTTGCCAATGCTTCTGCCGCACGCGTGCATGCTTTGTAAATGCTATCGATACCGTGGCTTTATTATCGATTAATTTTCGAAACAATGTTTTCGATTTTAAAGTTCACTGGTGCACAAGTCACGAGCCACGAGCTTGCATCTGCTGTGTTTACATTTTCAATAAGTACCTATGTTTCGCTACGTTAGCGCTTGTATTTATGATTTATGTACAATAATAACACAATGCTGTTTATACGTGCTGTATTATGGAAAAGGTCCCTTTTGTAATGCGTGAGCGCAATATCAGAGAGATCCAATAACAATATACGTTGTCCCAGTTGGCAAGAGTAATTTTATTTTCTTGAATAAAAAACAAACATTCAATCTGATACATTAATGCAGTCTCCATTAAACGATTAAACGTTGTTCGCTCATCTGCATGCATGCAACGCAGTAGCCGTCTTCAAAGCGCAGCCGCTCGAATAAATTCGGATTTGTAGTCGTACGTACTGTGGATCCATTTCCAAACATTCGTATTTAGAACACAACAGCACTGAATGTGCTTATGTAATACGCTAATATTTAATACAACTATGTCTATAAATGTTAATGAGAACATGGATTTGGAGAAAGTATTACACCCGAATATCATCAAACAATAATTTACAATTATGATAATAATATTGTAGTGGGCAGATTTTCCGGTTTCTAATTACTTTATTTAGTAAGTTGTGGACAATGATATGTTTAACATATATAATCATGGCATAAGCGTTTTAGTTATGAGCAACTGTAGCTCCACGATAAAAATAAAGCTCTTTATTTATGAGGCGCTAACTAGTTTAGTAGTGATAAATTGTGTTTCAAGCCAAAGATACAATAATAAACAATTTGTTACCAAACATTTATTGGAGATTTTTGTTTATTGTGCCGTGATAATTTTTTCTTGAAAAAACTGGTATGTGGTATGAAGACAGAGGGGCCGTTGGCAGAGGCTGCGAGTAGGCACACAACTGATTAAAGCTCACAATCAGGTCTGTAGTTCGGCAGGGCCTGCTCTTTGAATTTACGATGTGCCTGACCGACGCTTATCGCATGCGAATGATCTGCCCACGGCGCACGGACCGCTCCGCACACATATTTTATTTTATTCGCGCTACTGTGATGTAATGAGCTGATAAATGGGAGAAAACCACCAATTAGTGTCGATGAATTTATTGTTTCTACTTAAAACGTTGGAGGGCTACGTACTTAATCTTAAATTGCGTTTTAAAATTTGTTGCTTTTGAATTTAAATCATTATTTAGATTGTTGCCAATTACATGTAAATACGATTGTAAATTAATATTAAATTAATCTGATTTATTCTGTTCGTTATCGTTACTTTTCGTGCCCTGTATTTATATCTTTAATAAGTTGTTCATAGAACTAATGATCAAATAATCAAATACCCAGCCACCACATTTGTTGCTCTAATTCATTAATGAACTTATATTATTCACGGCACGTGTATTTGAAAACAATACTCTATCATAGCCTTGAATGTCTGATTAGATTGTTGTGTCTGACGATCGCGAACTAAAACCGTGGAATAATTCGTCTGACTAAATCCATCTTGCCACTGTCGTACGTCAGTTGGGGACTATGAAAACCTGACTTACCTTATTCTAGCGAGTAGCTAGACTATGTACACTCACCGTGTAACCCGTAATGGACTAGTCTCTTGTCCAGTTGATATTTATTCCCGGCTTTGATCTTTAGCCTGGCACGTACTCCTAGCTAGACAGTTTGATTAGTGACGACGCATTTAGTGTGAACGTTGCTGGGAGAACTCTCACTTTTAGCTATAGAAAGCCTTACTGACGTTGTATCTTGTACCTACTAAAAAAGTTTCAGTGGGTTTCACGTATAAATTACGATATTTATACGTAAAACCCACTGAAATTTGAGACTATCGTAGAATAAATAATGGAACGATTGGCGCAGTATTTGAGCGATTGCCTGCTGCGCTGTGTGTCGCGGGTTCACTTCCCGCACGGAACAAATATTTGTATGGCCATATGGTAGTTGTTCAGGATCTGGCTGTTTCCGCATGTAAGTTTAAATTTTTGTTAACGCACCACGTGCAGAAATGCCTAGTGTAGAGGCACCGTTTTTAAAAAAAGAAAAAGATATAAACTCACAGTAATTGTAGGTATCCCTAGGTAAATACTAACATGCCATGCATAAGTCATGCCTGTAATCTCTGAATGATTAGGCAATGGGGTACCTAAAGTACGCAATCATTTCGCCAGTTATGTTCAGCCTCATTGAGAGCCTATTGCCATCAAACGGGCTCATATACGGACACAGACCTCATACATAGTTGTAGCGCTTGATTAACGGGGCCTAGGTGTAGACAACTAACAAAAAGCGTAAATCATAAAAGTATGTAAATTGCAAATAAAATTTAGAAGTACTTACGAGCGCCAGTAGGTATTAGAAGATACAACTCCAAAGGTGCGTAGGTACACGCACCTTTAGAGTTGTATACACTGCAACAGAAAATTACTTTATCGAAATTGTAACGAGTGCAAATGCAATGACAAACTGCTCGAGTAAGGTCATGAGTCACGGGAGCTGGTGCGTGTGACGCCGTTGATTTATCTTGCTTCATTACACAAACCGCTCGAGCATTTAATCGGACCGCGGGAGGCGCCCGCGCATAAGTGTTCACTGCGATCGTACTGGTATATGCTCAAGTGTTTTAAGAAGTTGGGAATATATGGGTGCAGAAAGAAGGTGCAAATAGTTGTGGTTAATAAAATATCGGTGGTAAATGATGAGACGCGGGTGCAGTTTAGTCAAAACTGATGATCTTGGTGGTCAACAGTTCATATTTTCAATGAATCAACATGATAAGCGACTGATATAACATGGAATAGAATACATGTACAAAATAATAATAATTATTCATTTATTTTCTCTGATCAACATAAACAGTACCAAGTAAATTTTCACTGCAAAGAGACTGGTGACTGTATTAGGTAAAACCTGTATTACAGATCACCAAATAACATTACAATTACTTAGGCCCAGACAATGCTGATGATGATGAGGCTTTTGTTATAAGTTCCGAAACGTCTTTACTACTCCGTCGTCTTTAGGACTATTTCTGAGCTACACTTGAAGTATAGAGTGTAGTGAGTGAGAGGTGGGAGGTATGGGTGTGAGTGAGTGTGTGCGTGTGTGTTGTGAGTGTGTGTGTGTGTGGGTAATTATTTCTGAGCTGCGTAGATGAAAATCAAATTGATCCTCGCGGCTCAAAAATTATGTGAAAACTGAAAAAAAAATAAAATGCTCGTCAGTTTGTATCAAAATTAATAAAACACTTTTGCGCTCGATAATATTCCGAAGTCAGCTTCTTTTGAGATTGTCCCTTTTGTTCATGTCACGCAAGGAGGCTGCGTTGATCGAAATCGACAATAATTAAATATCTCATGCGCCCTTTAATACACCAATTTATTCACTCTCTGTCTTCACTGCGTATTAATTAAGATTGATACGAAATGTTCCCTCTTTAACTGTCGAGTTATTTATTTAGTTACAAGTATAAATTATTGCCATTTTATGTGAGTGAACGAGCGGTCATGTTAAAAAAAAACAGCTGTGAATTCGTTCCCAAGTTTCCCAACAGTTAATTTTGACGCGTATACAAAAGACTTCAACGGGCGGCTTACGATTGTGTTGTTTAATATTTTTTGTTAACGATTTTTTTTTTGCTATTTATTTTATAAAATTGAGTTAAAGTTCATAAAAAATAAAATGAACAAAAATTGTTCAAAAGGGTTTTATTTCCATACCAAATAAAATCAAATCAAATCAAACAAAAATTAAGACTGAAAATGCTATCTAATAGCATTTTCAGTCTTATTTTTGTTTGATTTCCTATTCTTTTAATTTATTGAATTTAGTATCAATTTTTTTAAACACACCCAGTTGTCTAACATGCCTGGTTGCTCACGTAATTATGGTTGTCAATACGTCGCATTGCATTTGAGTCAAGGTAAACGGTAGACAGCATCAGTGGCACATTTGCAATGCTTAGCGATTATCCACGCCAACTTAGGATGAGTATCGAGCTCACGTGTATGAAACCCACCGATATCAGATAACCTTTATACCTTAGGCCGCAGAAAATACAGTTCATAATCATTTATCTGGATGGTGGAAATCTAGTCTGGTTCACATGAAGTTTTAATAAGAGCGTGTCACACGTCCTCGACGAAGCTTTTTAAATTTATGATGCGCTTTTTAATCCAATTGCAACGGTTGTTTAGTTCGCTTTCTGTATTTGATTGAAGCCGTAATGGTATGTCTACCTTATGTGAATCAAAGTAATGCATCAGTGGGCAATATGTAGGTACTTACCTTTAACTTTATGTCAATATGAATATATGAAAATTGTAAATCAGAAGTTTAATAAAGAAAGGAAGAAGTATAGTTAAATTGTCAATGGTTTCCTATACAGTAAATAAATTCAAAAGAAAGTGCAGCTCTAATTTGATAACTGCAACTTGTAAATATTAAAGTGGCAACTTCCGCGGGTTGATAAAGGAATGTAATTGTAACGTCGGCGGCCATTTTGTTTGCGGGTGGGGTCAACGCGACCCCGCCTCGCGTTTCCGCCACGGGATAATTAAATATTACCCCACCACAAGACTTCCTCTGAAGAAATGTGATTCGCTATACATCTGTTTACCTTTTTTCTTTTATTCTCTTTACACGCTCTTTCATAGAGGGTTTAAAGGAATATTTTTTTAAAAAACGAAATTATCTCATTTCAATTGCACTTATAATGAGGTTTCTTTTATTTGGTTAACAATGCACGTTGCACATACATTCGTAAATAAGTTATGACGTAAACAGAAGGTTTTCTAAAAAAATAAATTCAATTTAAAACTGTCAGTAAGTACCTATTTAAACACAGGGTAGCTTAAACCAATCATGTTTTACGACTCTAGTTAGTAAAACATAATCTTTACTAGTGAAAAGTTAATTTACTTTAAACAAACCAGTAGGTATGTTTTAAGTACTTATTTCATGAGTTTCGTGTCTGATTAAATTATACTGAAATGCGTTTACTTTAATGTTTCACAAGCTCATGCCCGCGGCTTCGCCCGGGTGGAGTTCGGTAACTGTCCCACGGGATCGTTCTACTGGTATAAAAAGTAGTATTTGTAACCAGGTTGTAAACAATCTGTGTGCCAAAGAACAATGTCAGTTTTCGGCCTATACAACTTTTAAAACTAAATTCACGCGGACAAAAAGTTTTAACCTACAACAATTTAAACCATACCACACATTTTGTGAAAATTTACCATCAACAACGTCGTATTCATTGTGGTATAAATGTGTTCCGGATGAAATCAAAAATATAACCTCCAATTTAAAATATCCAAATAACTTCTTTTTTAGAAGTTCAACGTAAAAGTGGAAATCACAGAAAAGCTTTTGACATTAAACTACACCAAAAAACGTGAGAATTTTCACTGTCCATGACAAATTAATATTGAGCCAAAGTTACTATGGAGTTATGGACATCTGACATTGTTCTTTCATCCTAATTCATTCAATAGTTTTTGCGTGAAAGACTAACAAACATCCATCCTCACAAACTTTCGCATTTATAATAAATAAGTCTACTAATAAAAAAAAGTAATAGACATTTACAACGACGACTATAGGTACAGTCACGGGCACCAAAATGTAAACACTTAATAACTTTTAAAAGTGTTTCTCTCCTACTACTGGTCTGATTTAAAGTTTCATGTTGTAAAAATGTGGTATGGTACGACCATAGTATTTTGGAGCACCTATTTTTATGGAAAAGATCCTCCTATCTCCAAGTAACAATCGTTATTTCTCGCGATAATTGCTTTTGAATTCAGAAAAGTGCATATATTGGTGCTCGTGTCTGTACAACTGGACCTGAAACATGAAAAAGCTTAATTTACTAGCTATAAGTTAGTCATGATCGCAAAGTTCACATTTAGCTTCGCCTCGAGTTGAATTTGTTTTTCTTTGCGTTCTAGATTTGCTGGATCACGCAACACTTGATGACCCGAATTAACTTTAACGTTAATATTTGTAAAGATTTTCTCCTACCCTTTTAAGGGGCTCCCCCATGCACACTAGCGCCACTTTAGTAAAAAATCAGAACTCGTTAAATACACAATTAATATAAAATCTGATCTTCTGTCAGTAGAAGGTATTATTCCGTTCACAATTCGAACATTTTCTCTTCTAGTTTCTATTTTAAACGTCTTGCTGAGTTATTAAACGCTTTTAGAATGTCTCCTTTACGCCTATTGCTAGTACGTGCTGCAGGTGATGAATTCCTAACAGAGAAAAAAATATGATTGTAAGCATTGCCAAAATATGGCGACCGGTTCTTTGAAAATAAATTACAATTGTGACAATTTCTTAGAATCGAATTAAAAATAGAAATCGTATTTAAACCATTTTAGAAAATATTTGGTGGCGTTAATCGAAAAAAATGTCTAATAATACATTCGTTGTACCAATTCCAAAAACATTAATTCAATTATTTATTCTTATTAAAACACTCGGCTTTAATCCTCTAATTGAATCACAAAGCTAACCGCAATATAGGATTAATTAACCCCTAGGATAAATACTGTGTATCGTTCACGTTGTCATCTGATAGCGTTTCTAATTATGCGTGCAAAATTACGAGTAATATAATTGCATGCTAGAGAAGCTCCGCAGTCTTCGTATCGTTCGCCGCGCGTGTCTTTGATTTAGAGCAAATTGAACCGGGAGATTGGCTGTTGAGAGAACATCTCATTTGTCGCTGCAATGCTTCCAATTGTCTCCAGACTTCGACTCTATCTATTGTGTCTGCAGTTATCACTTCGGCGTTGTTAATGCGAATCAGCTTCCATATTGGAAATCTTCTTGTCTTCTGTGTCATATTGTTTACCGTTGTTGCCTATAAGGTTTTATTGAAGTTGTGAGAATACGTTGAACGGAAAACAAAAATGCTTCGAAAGATTATTCTTTATTATCTCTCGTCATATAAATAGACGATCACTAAGGTCGCTAAGGTTGTGGCTCCATATCCTTAAAGATGTTCAGCTTTGTCTGGATGCAACAGGAGATAATTTGTAAAATTAGTTGTTGATGATAAATGTGATAACTATTCTGTTGGTGAAATTGTTGACTGAATTTCAATTCAAATCAAGCAATTAAAGGTTGGTTTCAAAGCAACCCGTTAATTTGGGCGTCGCTCGTTAGTCGTTACCAGTTTCGTTTTATGAACGCTTAGAATAATATTATGAAATTGGACGGTCCCTGCGAGTGTTGACGTAGATTATATCCTGCAGCCTTGTGTTCGACTGGTTTTTAATTGTGGTCCGAGCGTGCGTTCCCCGCGCTGATTTAGAGCAAATTGAATGCTTCGAGCCCCTCGCGCTCCGTAACCGACATCTCATTCGTCCGCAGTCGCAGCACCTATCAATTAACTAGCACTCCAATTGAGTAACCACCTCATTGCTTTAAAACTATGCGCTTGCCACTGAGCAGCTTGTTATAATGCCGAGAATTCGTTCACCAACTCATTTTATCTACATTTAAATGAGAATATGGCAGACAAGAGGCAGTTAGGAGTTTCGTGGCATTCCAACGCTCATAGCCCATCGGTATACAACTCGTGTGTTTTGTAAAATGTAAGCAATTGAATTAAGTGAAAATAGCCATTGTATCTCCGATCTAATGTTAGATCGGATGGAGATATAATGGCTATTTTTTTACCTTGTGGCTAGAGTGTGAATTAAATTAATTGTGCTCAACGTCAAGTTTGAGCTGATGGTATTGTCATAACGGCAGCTTTTCGCAAGTAATTGTATGTATGAATATTAAATGAATAGCAGATTATTTTGTGTACTGTCAGTTAATATGATGACAGCACAATGAGGAATATTCGGTTGGTTGGCGGCTGACGTCTTTGGAGGCCCTCCGCATAAAAGCTGCTGTCAAAAGATTTACGATACATCTAGTAATAACAGATGGTCGTAACCTCAATAGCTAAGTAAATATTTTTAAAAGTTTTCTTATTAAATACGTTAGAAAGAAGGTACCGTGTAAGCTATTGGCTATATAAAGTTTTTCTTACTAGAACGAACCACAGACTTGTAAATCAGATTTGCTGGGGAGATGATTTAAATGATTATGTTCCGTTACAAGTTTCTGCTAATGCTCATATCTCAAAACTTTTCATCTAATTGAGTTTAGACACTAGGACACTACGGGAATAATTATTCTCAAATTATCTTTATTCAATCAATTGTTTAAAAAAAGGGTTACATGATTGAAAAAAAAACAAATCAATTATGATTTCTGAATAAAAATCACGGGTATAATTTGTTTATCACATCACTGTCAATTTTGACTTCTCGTTTTCCAATTTAAAATGATCATACGTTCCGAAATACTTATATGGGTGCAAGAGTCAATGACATTCAATTATTCTGTTAATCAACCGACTGCAACTTGACTTTAACGCAAGGTTACGATCAGATGACAAAAGCTTGATAGGCGTTTACATACCTAAGCTCAGTTTAATTGGGACATTGTAAACCTGCGTTAGCAAAACTCACGTCAAGCTCTTACCATCTGAACCAAGTAATTAAGCTTTGAGTTCTCCATTTATAAACGTAATAGATCGGCATAAAATTTCTACATTTTACGGAGAGCTGAAAGGGTCGCACGAGGTTACTGACATCTCAATAGACCGTTCAGAATTTCATCGAAAAATAAAAACTCACAGTAGTTAACAAGGACACGTAATATCGACATCTCGTCACGGTTGCTTTTTTATGCTTACAAATTGCAGTTGGCTCGTTAATTGGTCAGAATGGGACGGATGACTGGTGTTTTTGGTAGTGCGAAGTGCGCGCGCGACGCGACGGTAATGATAAGTTGCGCGGTAATGGCGGCTGCGCGGGAGTGCGGCCCTGCTGAGTCAGCGCAGTTGAACGGTGCCGGCGCCTTCAGGTACCAGCTCTTCCTGATTCTTCGCGCCTAATGTATAGTTTGGCGTTAAAATACTCACACGGTAGTCGCTACCGACTTTATTCTTCCTAATGGTAGGCTCTTTTATTATTTTTATTTTTACTGAGAATAAACTTGACATTGTTGGTGCTGACTGTATTATAATAAAATAAGGAAACTATCGAAGCTTTCCAATATTGTACCTACAAATGGGCTGGTTTATAAATTTATTCAATATGTTGCCATAAAGGACTTAGAAATCTCCAATTAAGGAACACTAAGTTAATCCGACTTGCTAATGGCTGATGTAAAGAAACGTAGACAAACAAATTTTCCGTATACTTAGTCGCCGAATCGGGGAGTTCTCTTTATCTATTTTAAATACTTGGCACGTACGCCTCCTTGTTTGATTGTATTTCACTTAATCCGTCCGTTCCGCTCATTCTCTATGGTAATTCATCGGCGGCATTGTTTTATTTTGTTACAGTCGCCAATAAAGTTAGCATTAGCTGTCACATTTATTCATCTTAATCTAGTCTCTTCATGAATGATGATGAGAAGTACTGACCACAATCGCGTAAATGTACTTTTTGACGTGAGCAACTAGTTCGGGTGCCGACCCTACGTATCCGGTCGAACCACTCTCGTTTGCACCTTGTCAGCGCTACTGATTCTATCTATGGCCCTAATTGCTGATATTCCATTAAAGTAATAAATACGCTCTGCCTTCTCACCTTCTTATTAGAGTTGATTACTGCACTCGTCTGTTTCTATTATGTCAAGAGTTGTTAATGTTTGACGAGCGATTGTTCGGCTCTTTTCGTTGTCTTAACAATATTCGTGAGATTTGATGTTTACTTTCACAGGTGTATAGGGTATCATCAGAATTGAATGAATAATTACGTAGACGGTTGTTAAAGTGCTTTTTATTCGAGCGCTTAATGGAGGCCGGTGTTTTATATGTGGCATGTTTCGGGGTGATAAAAGCGTTGGTTCATAACTCTGCTCTATGCTTGGCACGTTTTGTTAAGTGTTATAATAAGATAGGATTTTCTTCAGAACAAGGAAGTTCACACCGTGGTGAGTAACACATATTTCGGTATGAGACGCGTAAGTTCTCACACACACATCAGATTGTCACGCGAGTGGGCCGACGAGAATGTACCGAAATGCGTGTACGCTGTCGAAAGTAAGAAGAGATCGCGGTGAGCGGTATGCAGGTACCAATAACCGACTGCCTAGTTCCGAACATTCTTGGCTGTTCTTATATTTCAAAGTTACATGTCTACCTCTGTTTTACAGATTTGGAGAGCGTGTTAAATATTCATCGACTAGTATAATTAATTGACTACCCCAAACATAGCGCCTGAGAGTAGATTTAAAAAAAACCTGTGTTATAAATCTAAATTTAAATTATTTTTTTATCAGATTAAGATCAGCATACTAGACGACACCAAATAGAAATAAATGGCCGTTTTCACGAACACTAGGCGAGACCTACTATAGGCGAGACTAAAGTTACGACACGTCAATGCGTAAGAGCTTGCCTTAAAAACCATAAACAAGGCTTTGGCCTACTGCGAATGGTGAAACGGAAATTGTTGCTTTGGGATCTGTATACTTACGTCGATATTACATAACTAGGCTCTGTTTCGCTTGAAGTTAGTAAAAACGGGCATAAATCCGGATTATGAATACCTTTTCTCCAAATCATGTTTTAGGAACCATTACATGTTTACTTATTTCAACCATTCAGTTCATTCAACCACAATCGTTTTTATTGAAACAATTTAAAAGATTAGCTTAGACCACCTAAATCGCTGGAAGCTTCACTCTTAAAGCTGTATAAGTATGTTACAGCATCTCTATCATCAACGGCACGGCCGTGGGCAGAGGGTACGTGTGTAATGACACGATCGCTTCATACTGATAACAATAGATAAACATTTTACTCATGCCTTGAATAAAACATCGGTTACTTAAGCGTCAACTTCATACCTACCTGTTTGCACATTCCTAACATCCGGTATTGGCTGATTTAAGACAAAATTTACATATTTTTCTCGTTAAGAAATCTAAATGTTCACATTATAGTGGCAATTGCCTAACATTGGAGATAAGACCCGACTGTAAAGCAAAATCTGTCAGAAAATTTAGATAAGGTTATGCAAAAAATAGAATTTGTAGCCTATAATGATATTCTAGTCTGTTCGCAGACTCCATATTGTTAGAAATAAGTTAAATATAATGGGATACCTATACGTGACTTAAATATGAAAATCTTATGTGTGAACTTCTTCTGAGATATTCATAGATTTTTAAAGTAAATCGATAGAAACGCGTTGAAGTCTTTTGAATACGTGATTAGAATATACATTTTCTGTTAATGTAATGGATATTATATATGCATGGAAACACAAGTTCAAGTATAATCCAATCTCGACTCTGAATGTAAATATTGTTCTATCAGACTACTGTTGTTTTTAGGAGCTGATAAACAGCCTAGATATTTAGACTTATAAATTATAAAAATGAAAACGACTTCAAAAAAAAAAACAATAAAAAAAAAACAAAAAGAAAAACACAAAAAAGTGGAAAATAACTTTTGCTTCAGAAGCCAGTGACAAAAACACCAAATCAATCAAACAAAGGTCAAGCTACGAAGTCGGTGACCTTTGTTTTTATTTGACCAAATTTAAATGGGGCCACTTCAGGAGTATACTCTTTCAAATAAAAAAAAATGAGAATCGGGCCACAAATGGGGGAGAAATCGGGTAACATGCATAAAAAAAATACATACACACGAACATATAACCTCCTCCTTTTTTGAAGTCGGTTAATAAAAGAAGGTGTGATCGAGACACCTGCATTGCAGCGACTGCGCCGATGAAAGAGACAATTATCCCAAATAGAACGTTGTTTGTAATCCTGCAAATTTTGGATACACAGTACAGCTCGTAACGTAACATAACATCACACCTGCAATCCCCGAAGAGTAAGGCAGAGGTGTACCTAATAGTACACCCACATTCAACCAGGCGCAATTCCAGACTCCGTGGCTGCAACTGAAAAATTCCTGATGGAAAAACCCAATATCTCTTTGCCCGACCCGGGAATCGAACGCAGGACCTCTTGCTCACCAGTCGTGCTTGAGACTACTAGACAAACGAGGCAGCAGTATTGCTTGTATCTATTTAAAATGTAGAAAACGTTCACTTAAATAACATTAAACTCCGTTGCCTATACATTGGTTACGAGTAAAGTGTGAGTGTCTTTGAAATATAAATGAACTCGATTCAAATGCATCGTAGTGCACCACCGCGCACCGGCACCACAGCGAACCGGAGATGTGCGGAATCTACTCCGGAGGCACTTAATGTGGGCCTCGTTTAAGTAAACAAGGTACACGTCTGCGAGTAGGCTCCATGTCTTGTTTTTATCCGTCTTAGTCCGCCGCTCCACGCTTGTTATCTTGTTATCCTATCTCGGCGAGATTGTGCCTTTTTGTGCAGCTCATGCACTCAATGTATGCACATATTTCTCTCATTTTGAAACGGGCAGACTCTACACGTTTTACGATAGTTGCAGTAAGATCAATCTAATTCCAAGTCGCCCTTACTTATAACTGGTTTTTATTATAAGGAAAATTAATAGACTGGATTGAAACCGCTACTACATTCGGTCTCCGGCTCAGTATTTGTATTTGTGAGTAACAATAAACAGTAAGTCGGCTAAAGAAAGTCACGTTTTTCCTGAACACCATTCGCGGTTACAATACTGTCAACGTATATGGCGTTAACGAAGTTAAAGGTCTCTTTGGTTGCGACCTCCTATGTACCGCTTATTATGTCTAAATTAAGATTAACGCGAGCGCGTTATCTGCCAATTTCATCTAAAATCAGGTAGAAAAGATTTATGTAAGGTACTCAAATAATTGTTGTATGTTTTTTACCCCTAAAATAAGGGCAACCATTATTTGTAAAATTAATCTGACTCTTTAGTTTTATGTTAATTAGGGACGTTAACTATTATTTTCTTTGAACCCGCGCCCCGTGGTGGGTACACACTTTATAAAGTTGCATTAAAACCGATTCTACGAGTATTCGCGTTAAGCTTATAATAGAGAGTCAGGCGGGAGCGACGACGACACGGCGCGGCGCTGCAGCCTTTGTGAGGGTTCCCTGTGCGGGGTCTATCGCGGCGACGACGTTCAACCTCGCGAATAACGTAAAAAATATTTTTGCCCCGTCGACCGTTTTCCGCCGAGTTAAATTCTCATTACTTTCTTTGAAAAAGAAGTTAGCTTTTATAACCGCGCAGCGGTCGAGAAAGAAAACTCTATTACAACGATGGCTTTTGACAGAGGCGCTCCGTATGCCTCGTGTCGAACTCTATCAAGCGCTTGCTTTTAGTCGCTAACAATTACAGAACATTAAGGGACATTATGAAATCGGAGCGCGGGCGAAGTATCGTGAACGTTTAATGATAAAGCGGACGGCGGCGGTGGCTTTGGATCGCAAATCTCGCTTTAAGTCGACGTGCGAGCAATGGCTTCGATAATAAAATTAATTATGAAATTTATAGCACCAGCCTCTGCCGCGGCGGTCGTTTCTGATGCGAGGCCTTTTGTCGTTCAAATGTGTACCGTCTTAATCGACAATTTACGAGGGCCGTTTAGCGAGACAGGAACGATTCCAATGTCCTATCCGGTCATAAAAGCTGGCTTGAATCAAATTATAATCGCAAGATACATTATTATTTAAAGATTGCAAGGTTAAGCCTTTTGTCGCCATTACCTTACAATAAGTAAGCCTTTAACTGGCACTTCAAAGAGAGCTTGATAGTTCCGATCGGTACTTATTGAATTTGTATTTGTAAGCTTTGTTATTTTTATTAAAAGCTCTTTATATTTGAATGCAGATAAATAGTTCTTAAGATATCTATGAAGCGAATAAAGAGACGAAATCAAAGACACCAAGTACAAGAGCTTTGGAGACCCAAAAGATTGTACAAATATATTTCAACTTCTTTCAGCAATTGTACTGAGTGTTCTTGCTAGTGTCGCTAAGTTTTACCCACAAACTATACATTCACGAAACCTTACCATGTAATAGTTTTGTTAGAACAAAAGTTGCGGTCTGTGGCTGGTCGTGAGCGTTGCTAGCCGCAGGGTCATCCATACGTCGCGAACTCGCGACATTCGCATAATGAGCGCAACATTGTACTGACCCTCGACTATATGTTAGGGCTAACTAACAACTAGAAGTTGTTAGCTTGTTACGGCGATCTACAACTGTGCTGAGTTAAATTCTACATACAAGTGGTGATGTGTAGCATTGTAGACAGGCACTAATTAGGTTATGTCTTCTGTGTTTGCTGTAAGCATACAGTCTACACTACACTAATATGTGTAGGGAGTCCCTATTCCCTACACACATTAGTGTAGTACACACCAACTATCACCGCACTCTATAAAACTACATTATAAAGGTGGGTACACTCTCACCGAGACATACGGAGGCAGGGAAGGTGCAAGTGTATATAGAAGGCTCGGTGTTCCACGCTTAGTTGTACACTTTCGTACTCACCCTGCCTCGAATTATATCAACGAGAGTGGATAGCCACTATAACAGTCTTTCAGTCTAAAATTTAAAGTTACCATGAAGTTCTTTTCTTTCTTTGGTATCTTAAATGTTCTTAACTTACCTGCACTAGGTGCATCCCGGTGGATGCACCTAGTGCAGTAAGTTAAGGTAATGACCACAGGGATAACCTCTTCCAGACGAAAAGTACTGGTTAAATTATTGGCAGTAGTTTCGTTTTGTTTCGTGTTGGTTCTGGTTTACCATGGTTTTTTTTCAATTCGCTTATTATGCTTGTTCAAAGTTGGTAGTAGTAACTGGGTGACCAACGGTTCAATCAACGGTCTTCGCTGACAACCATTTGACTCATTTTAAGAAAATATATCATTTACATAAAGATTTTATAATCTACATTCAAATTACAGTGAAGAAAACATTCTGAATTATGTTGAACGATAAACCCAATGAAATGAATAATTTTTACGCTTTCATAACAATAAATCAAGCCAATTAGGTTTTAAATCGACTCCGTCAGTAGTCCCACTTGAAGCAATCATCGTATTAACATGAGTAGTTGTCGAGAATTGACTGATTGCCTGTTCAGTATACCCGTTCGTATTTAATCACCCTCAAACTGCCGCAATTAATAGCTCTTAAACGGTAGTGCTTGAATAATTGTTAATGTGAATTGTTTCTCAACCTATAGACAAACTAGTTAACGATAATTTGAAGTGATGTTTCGAACTTAAAAGAAACTTCTCAATTACTATGTTGCAATTAAATTATTAACATTTTACGGTGGGTAGTAATGAACTTGAGTTGTGGTTCTGAGCGCACGAATTTGAATGAACGAAATCTGTAGTACGGAGAACCTAATATCCGCCAAACTAGAGGTGATGTTAGTGGCTCCTCAGCATTAGCATAACGCATTCAGTAACAAGACACGTTCGAGTACAATTGCGTTCGCGAAAGAACCCTACTCAAACAACCCATTTCTATTTTAGGTCGCAACCGCTTGTTTAATGTTCGGCCCGTACAACCGCGTCGGCTAACACTTAACGCTTTTTGCATACGAAAGCGTCCAACGTTTACCGCCCAGTGTCTCTTGTTATTACGCTACTCTGTATTCAGGTCGGGCTGAGTTGAAGGTCGCCCTTCTGCTCGAGATAACGAACAACTAGTTTCTTTTATTCGTGTATACGTATGTACTGCTCTACTCATATCATCTCACTATCTCACTATCTATCACTATCACTCATAATATATGTATCTTCAAACTGAAATCGCTTTAGTTATTTATAGTTTTCAGTCGATAGTCGTATCGAATTCGGCTAGATACATATTGGATCTTTCAGCGTTGTTGAAGTATTGTGGGGCATCAATCCAAAGGTTTTTATGGAGCAACAAATTCATTTGGTGCGTCGTTCCTTGGACTGACCTGAGTAGGCCAAATAAAACGTTACGCGCCGCCACAAAATAGCCCATAAAAGAGCAACTATGTAGGACGTAAATGCTCAGATAAACGACTGCACTTAATCCGGGAGTTAGAATGTTGACAAGGAATGAACGCAATCAAATGTAAAAAAGGCTGGGCATTTTATTTCATTATTCCACGTCATGTTGAATGTATTTGTAACAAAGCTAGCACTTAATAACTCAAGTCGGTCCACGATCGAGCAGCGCTTCTACTGAAACGTCTAATCATTGTGTGGGTTGCCGTAATTGAAGTGGAGGATCGTCCCTTTGCTTTATCTTAATTTTATTCACTCTGAGCGTAGTGATGGTTAATATTGCTGTGACCGCTTGTCACTTTCTATAACAAGCTGCTCGTTAATGAGATTGTGCACCTGTTAGTATATTATGACTAATTCTCAACTCGATGCTATGTGGTACAAATCTCATTCGTCCAGTGTCGGTGATAAATGATTACATGTTGATTTGGACTGTAATTGACATGTTGTATTTTTCATAGTTGAAATTAATTAGTTAGTTTGATGGTTGCGTGACTAGGGCCGTATGATGGATAGCGTGCCTAAGATACGATCGTCGCGTCGGCTGCCGTCGAATTTCATGAGAAACTTATTTACAGCCGAAGGCGCCCGCGCCGGAATCAATGTTGTAAATTATCGAATTATACTCAACCCGCCAGAGCGTGCCTGTGCGTGTTTATTTAATTTTGGAAATGTTTTGTTCTTACGAACGTTGCGTTTTATATTATCTAGCTAGTGAATTGCAGGAGAGTGTGGGAACATCGACTATCGTTCTGTTAATTCGTGTGTACATTTGAAATTGTTTGTGGTCACGAATTTAATTTGTAGGTGTCAAGTTATTAATGCTCAAATTACCCAGTTGTTTTATCGCATGCTTGCATCGTAAAAGTTAATTTACAAATTCATTGGTGTTGGTGTTAGATTTAATTTAAATGCAGACAATGTTATTGTTTACGGTGGTGATTAATGACAAAAGGCAATAACTGATCCTTTTTATCCCTTGTAAAAAAGGCACCAAGGATTCAACAAGTCTCATTTGCAAATTGTGTAGGTGGTGTACCTACTCTTTGGCTTAAAAATACCAAGTGCGCGAAGTCGTGTCCGGATTAACAAACATCCTCTTTGGTGGGGATCGCGCCGTTTCAGCGGGGTTGCTCAATAGCTCCACGTAGCGTGCCAGTTCTCCGCGACCAAAGTGCATCAGATTGCCGGTTACATTCCGAATTATGTATCGCTGTAAACTGGATCGCTACTCGATCTTCGATGCCCGAACAAAATAGACAAGTTTGTATGCATGATGTCCAAGCCCAACTTAAATGTGCATTTGGTACACGGACTTAAGGTTGCCAGAAACAGGCTTATAATTTCTGGGACAATTATAGGGTCAGTCGCATATATTTGTATCATTTAACGTAAAAAAAAACTAACACACCCATATTTCTATCAACGTCAGCCATCAATATCCATGGCAGTTGCGGAATAATTAAGAGCTGTTAAGCAAACATAAATATGAAAGTTAATTGGCGGTCGGCTGCGGCTAGAAGAATATAGTGCCTGTGTTTAGAAAATACGGGGAGGCAAATCAAAAGAAACTAAAGACTCGAACTTTGCAAACAAATGTTGTAAGTAAGTGTCCGGAATCAGGAACAGCGGAAGCAAAATTCTGGGACTTTCCCGGATTTCCCGGCCATCTGGCAAACCTACACGGACTACAGATACCAGTGCAACATTTGAACGTATACCGGTTTCGTAACAAAGTTCGCGGATTACGCGACATCGCGGTCGCTGTCTTGCTCCGTCTTCTGACATCACTTGTCGAATCGAGTCTACTTTTACTCCCAATTGTTAATAATAATAACGACATAATGACTGACATCTATGGCTATTTGCGTTACGTCAAACACGCAATAATGAAAGGTTACGTGATATGATAGTCATGTAGTTTTGGCAATCGTGTGCGTTTTAGACGAGTGAAAGATACAAAATAATCTTTGCTCCATTACGTTAGGTTTATTGTTCCTTATAAATCAAACACAATAGACAGAAACAATTGTGGCACAAGGTCCTTTATATGTCAAAGATGCCGAATTATATATTGACCTCAGGTTAGTCACGATTTCCACCATATCAGATAATTGCAACGATATTTTCTCTCAACAATAAATTCTCGTTGGCCTTGTCTCGTTAATGCAGTTTGAAATTTAAAGGTCCTATGTTAGCCATCTACGATACTGACCGAAACCGATAGCAGTAAATTTTGGAAAAGAATGTAACTTTCTCATTATTCTTTACCATTTTAGTTTTAACAACAGATGTGGGTCAGAAGTATGACAATAAAGTTTCTTTATAGGGGTGTTATCTCGTTGAGCGATCGCCGCAAACCGTGAACAGTTTTTGCCGTTTGTACACAACACTAAATTATGGCATGTCATGTACCTAGCGACTCGATGGGCCCCGAAAGAATTATTGCATGTCGCTGGGTGCATCTCCCGTTTCGCACGCCCGCTTCACATTGTTATTAAGTTCAGAGGTCGCTTTGTTTATGAGTCAACGCTTTCGAAAGGTAACACGGCGGGCGCGCGAGTGAAAACATCGCTCCGAAGACGCCGATGACATACAATTGATAATGTAAATATTGCGCTTAACCTGTGCCCGCGAACACACTTTTCAACGAGATTTAGGTCACAAATAACGTGCTTCATAATTCGATAGCTGTCTTCATCTTATATTATTACTCGTAGTTGACTAACATGAGGGATGAACAATTTGATACGAGTTAAGTCCTGCAATATTTTGTTGTTTGTAAGCTTGAGTGTTGGCGCAACTTCGTTTGCTTATTACAATATCCATTAAAGGAAGTATGGAATGGCAGCTTAATGTCGAAGTCATCGATCGGAAACGGTAAGGTCATTTAGAATTGTATTCTTAATGTCCGATTGCGCGAAAGTCTAGTCACGGCGCACAACAAGCAAATGTTGGGCGACATGTTTGTTGCTGCCACGACAATTCACTTTCGATAGCGGTCGTGCGCCTCTCGGCCTACGGACACAAATGCTTGCCATAGTTGGTGCAGTATCTGGATTATGATCAACGGCTACAATTGTGGGGCGGGTTACCTATTGCATATCGGGCCAGCTGTTTGCTTATTGTCTTGCGTAACCCGGTGAAGCCAACTGGATGATAATTTGCTCGCTCGCCTCGGCTTTCATTATCGTCGGGGCTACTTCGTGCGTGTTTAATTTAATTTTCTTGCCAGAGTCACTCGTTATTAAGTAACTGAAATTACTAATTTACTAAAAAGGACTTGCTTGTTGAGTTTATACTTAGCGAGGAATTAATTAAAGTTTCGTAATAATTTTGTGAGATGATGAAATTTTGTAACTATCACGACTTTTTTTTTTAAAGGGGAGGAAAAGAGAATAATATGTCCCTATTTTTAGTTTCAAAAGCTATTTTGACGTACCTAAATTAAAAAATATGATCTTCTGTTAGCCTTTAACCTGAAACCCCTGAGACGTTCTTCAAAGCAAGTTTTACCTGCAGACATTCCCACAGAAACACTTTTACCGAAACATAGCTCCTTCGACAGTGAGATTGGCGCAAGGGCGTGTGATCCGTTGCCTCAACGGTCTAATAAAGCTTCGTCCTGCCTTCGAGGAATGCCGAAGTAAGCCGATCCTGTAAATGAGTGAGAAGGATTCCCGCTCGGTCGTGGTCACGCGAACAACCTGACACTGACACTACCCTTTGTTATGTGTAGGTGCCTCTCGTACCACGATCGTGAGTTATTCAGATTCCAGATTCATTCCGTGTTTGATATATTTTATTATGGAAGTGAGGTTAGATCCTCGTAATTTTGTGTTTGTTCATGTTTGTAAGGTCGGCGAATAACATTAGTTTCTATTAATATAAATTGAATAAGTAGACGACACGCTAACATAAATGCATGATCATTTTCAGGGAATAAAACAATAACGTTAAACGTTAAAATTTCGAACCTCTTTTATATTATGTTCTGTATTTACTATGTTGGTAATAACAAATACATACTGTAATTTTATATTGCTTATAAAACGTAATACTTTTTCAGCGGACAGAATTTACGCTTGTGCACTTAAACTAAAACCTATTCCGATTGCTGTGTACGTTAGATATTTTCCCTGGGGCAGGATTAACGCGCGATATAAAGGTGACTGCTCACCGACAGCGATGGTTTTATTGACTGTAAGCCGTAGTGCAAGGTATTGGTGTAAAACGAATTGCGGCAGTATGCCCTCTGTATCTTTTATCTGGACGACAACTTCAGGGTTTTGCTATTGTAGCTAGTCATCAGAACTTAATGGAGTTGTTTTTTGTAAGAAAAAATATTTTTTTAGAGAAAGAATCATTATTCACCAGCAACATAATTGTGCAATATAATTGTGAAATGAACAAAGGGACTAAGGGCTTAAAATTTGCTCATTTGATTTTGACCTTGACAGAACTTTCGCTTCATTACGGATTTCATCTACTAAGGGCCGGACTCCACCGAAGGAGAGACGCCAGAAGAGACGGTACCAGAAGAGTCGAGACCAGAAGAGACGAGACCAGAAGAGACGAGACCAGAAGAGACGAGACCAGAAGAGACGACACCAGAAGAGACGACACCAGAAGAGACGAGACCAGAAGAGACGAGACCAGCAGATTCAAGACCAGAAGAGAGGACATGTCTTGTAAACCACCAATAGAATTTCGTTATTTACACTTCTTGCTTAGCTATAGTGGAAACGGTTGAGCAGAAAGGAGCGGACATATCTCGTTATTGGTTAGGCTAGCGGAGACGAGAAGGTGAGCGGCGTGCAGTGACGGTGTACTATGAGTAGCGTGCGATGGGCGTGCCGCATTGCACATCTCTCCTCTTCGCTTTGCACATCTCCGCACAGCTTAGGTGGAAACGTATCATCACTTTCCTTTTCCCGATATTGAAATTCATCTACATAGGTACTATCAAATCCAGAATTTTGACTTAGAAGAATAAAACACTAACTTGATCCATTTGACCTGTATAATAAATACTATTTATACTGATCGCGTCTACTACGACTAGTTACTCTACAATACCTCTTCATACGGGGTTAGAAACACAAAAGAAACGCGCTGGTCAGGTAGGAAACACTTGACTACGTGAGAACACGACCTGCACATAATGCCGCACTCCGAAATGAACGCCACCGCAATTGAAGCGCAGTGGGTCGTGTGCTGTGGTACATGGAAATACCTTTAAGAATGTAGGACGGATGCTTTGAGGGGAAAACTAGGTGATCAATAAGCTATTTTGCCAGGAATAAATTGTTGTTCCTTATGATGTTATTTCAGAAGGAAGTCGAAGTTGAATTGCATTCATAGATCAAGGAGTAATCATATAGGCTGTATGACAAGTTTAATCAAAAAAACTTTGACGTTCCATGTAAAAAGTAATGGTTTAATTGCTTTAGTGCATCAATTCAGTCGTAATATAATTTACTGTGTTCATCCTACGAACCGCGACGCACTGCACAGGCATGCACAGGTACAATAGTTAACAGTAATTGCCGCTTTTGTCTTTGCTGCCGAAAATGAGATGCGCTTTGTGCCCACCTCTCAACTACTGACACAGGCTTCATTATCAGCGCTCTTACGATACTATACATTGTACGTTGTGCCGTGCTGGATATGATACGGGTCAAAGATTTCTCTTTGCGTTGTAATTATAACAACATGGAGAGCTTTTGTGTTAATTCTGGCTGATATTTTTATGTTTTATGCACTTGGAAACTGAAACTCAAAAGGAAAATTGGCAAAAGAGCCATGAACTCGATCTAGGAGTAAACAAAAACATTGTGTCATTTTTGTAAACGCCCAGATCAAGCTTTTTTGTCTGAAAGAACCCTGACGTTGCCTGTCTAATGAGACGCCCGTGTCAAGGTGGTGTTGACATGAGCTTCATATTCATTGTAAACAAAAGTTGCGCAACATTGATACAGCAACCTGTTTTTGTGGTACTGGAAACAGCTGGCACACGGAGTGTTTTAGGTCGTCTGCACTATTCTAGTGGTGCTGGAATGGGCAATCTGGAACAAAAAGTAGGCCGTCAATCCATTCACTAGACTGGATCGCTCGCTGAAATTCAGTGTTGATTAGTAGTAGCATGGAATGTCACACTCACTGGGTTAATGTGATTCCTGTAGCATGGAATGCTACTAAAATAATGTGAACCAGACATCAGTCTAGTTAGCAGCCGATTTGGAAGGTTGAGCAATTGTCGTTTTGATAGCACCGTCCGACCAGAAGAACAGTTCTCGGAGCCCGTTTACAGGTAACTTGGTTACCTAATGTTGGGTTGGTAGATTTGCAATGGAGTTGGAACTGTCTTTTTATTGTTAAATTTTGCTTAGTATTTGTGCCAACCTAGGTGACCACCAAGTATGTTTATTAGTCTTCCAAATACTTTATATTAATCATGCCTTTTAACATTTTATGATATTGCTGGTCCCCAATTGAAATTATTAGCGAATCTGATTACTTTTTCTGCGCTACACAGCGGATGCATTCATGTGATGCAGCTCGTTACATATGATTTTAAATCGATCCCCAGTTTAGATTGCGAACTCAGAATTGGAACGGAAAAAAGAACAAGTCCCAGTAAAGGCCAAGTAAAACTCAGCGCGCTATTTATCTTAAACTTATCAGAATACCACAGCGTGTTCGTTTTTCTCTCCCGTCCCGTGTATACTTTGAAATGGGTGTCGTTTTATTCTCGTTTCAAAAACAATGATTACCGCGTTGTCTGGAGTGCGCGTCGTGCGAGAGAGACGCTGTGATCGTTTTGCATGAAACGAGGTGAAACCATCAATTTGCGCCGAGCCGCGCCAGAGGTAAACGCGTCGATCTCGCTTAAAAGAGGCGAAACTGAGCTCACTTGTGAGGCTGCCATACCTTGTACTTAGTAGTCCGGGTTCCCGCCGCCTTGTAAACTCTTATTGCGTTCGCGGTACAAGTGTCCCGACTTCGAAAGTTTAACTTACCAAGCAAATTATGTTAGAAACCATTCGCATGTACAAGCAAGCTGGCAATTACATATTCTTTACGAAGTGAACAATAAAAACAATACAATACTTGGGCAGCACTGATACGAAAATTCCTTAGAACAATGTTGTTAAGTTGTAGTTATACGCGACATACGTGCATACAGACACTATTGCATGCGTTGGGCGCAGGCGGCAGACGCGGCAAGGAGCGCGCTGAGGTGCGATTCACCCAGCGCAGCGGGCGGTAAATGCAACACCTCGGCTCCTTTTTTCCCAACTTGCTCGTGTTTTTGCATGAGAAGTGATCGAGCCAGTTTCGAATAAGGGGGCGTAGTGGCAAGAAAATTGCTATTTTTACAAACAAGCTCTTTATGGCGTAAAAAATATGTGCAGCGGCGCCGCAACTCAGTAATCGATTCAAACGAGCTTCATTGTTTCGAGAAAGAGGAAGGGCTCGAATATGTCGATATCGGGTGCAACTGCAAGCTGCTCCAACCTCCGATGTGGGGACTTTATCGGATCGAACGACTGTTGCTCGCAGTTTATGTTCACCCGCAATGGGCATTCCTGTTCCTTCTAATGTTCACCTTATGTTCACTTCCTTGCTTGTGCAGGCACTTATATTATAGAATTACAACACCAGTGTTCTTTACAATGTATGCAGTACTACAAGTAGGGCCCCCCTATCTAGGTATTATGATACCACATAACGTAGAAATTTTATTGGAGCACGATAAGTACGCGGTTGGAACGTCGGGAATTTATACTAATTTGCTGAGTTAACAGGTTTAGGTAGTCGCACTACAGCAGGACGAGCGTGTCGGGCCACCGCGCCGCATCGCCTCGTAATGAGCAACATCTGCGAATCAATGAGGTCGGTGCGCGTTTTATTAAGCGTCGCGATAAATTTGCATCGTCAAACAGCGACCGCGGCGGAGAGGCACGTTCGGCAAATAGAATAAATACGTAGTGGTTCCTCGTTTCCTCGCCAGCCTCCCGAGTCCCGACATCCCCCGCACCTACTTCAAACACAATTTGGACCTATTTATGTGCTGCTATTGCCGCAGCGCCGGCGCCGCTTTCCAATTACCTTAAATAGAAGATTTGTGAGCGAACGATATGCTTGCCTCTCTATACCTGTTTCAGTTTTCACTTTACGCGTTATCGCGTGCACAAACCGGTACAACCTCTACTCTTAGCTTCATTAATCTTTCAACAGTGATTTGATAATGATCTATATTAATGAAACATCAACTGTTATCGCAGTGATTTGCTACTTTAAGTACTAACCTAACTTCTTGCTACTGTTGTTGATTACTAAAAACAATAACGTTTTTGTCGTATTTCTATTTGGCTTGTTTTACTTAGTACATTTTTCATTCTGCGGAAAAACATTTTCACTGGCAAAAATATGCTCAGAGAAACTTTTACTCCTTGTTAGCTTATGTTGAGATTAGATAAGGAAGAGACATCTCATTTGTTCTCGGCTCATCATAAAGTATAATGACGTCGTTGGTTAGGTAATTTGCAGTAAAAATAATTCCTGAAAAAGGCTTGACAAAGTGTTCGGTCGTCGGTTGGCGGCGTTCACAGGAGGCAGTCTCGATTACACGCGTCAATTATACCACAATTGCGGACAGCTTCTAAAGCTAGTGTTACACTCGGGTCAGTAGTCGTCGTAAAATTTCACGACCACTCGCACCCGGACGAGACGCTGAAGGGGAATTTTACTTATGGGTAGCACGAATAAATGTACCGACGCTCACAAAACGACAGCCTTGCAAGATGCTGGATTGTTCCACCAGGTCTCTCGTCTAATGGAAACATACAATTTCTCTATCTAGATAGTTTGATCTACAATATGAAACGAGCGAGATAAGAGACGATATTATCGAGCGGTCCATGTGTCGAAACATTATAGATAATAATACTTCCAATAATGCTAGCACCGTAACGACTTACATTACGGCACTTGCATACGTGAATGTCCAGTGACCCGAAAGCTGTCAGATTTAGAAAAGATAACTGGTTCGATGGTGTAGGCTGGGAGTAAGACGAGCGATGAACTCGGAACGTGTTGGGCTGATCCGAATCCGTTGAAGAGTTCAATAAGCCAGGCTTAGCTTCGATCTTCGATCCGGCGATTACGACCGACGGCGTTGACGGATGTCAGTTTAACTTGTCTGTCACCCGGCCGGCACGGACACCTACCATATTAATCTCTGTTCTCGCCGAGCAACACGTGGATTTACGCATCGACGAAAGTAATTTATATGCAAATCATTTCAACCTTGACGATTTCGTGACTCTAATACGGCTGTCATAGTCTAAAAGCTACAAAGCCCCGGATTTATCTTACGGTACTCACTAGATAAAAAGGTGTGAATTAATTATTATCATTTGATCTGTAAAAGGCGTTAATATAGTTTTTGTAGAATTGATTTCATTCAGTCCATTTCCGAACATAATCAAATACTGTCCTACTTGTTGTAAAACCATGAACTTGAAAGTGTAACAGGTTATTTCACAAGTAGACGCCTTTTTATACAAAGTTTCGATTAATATTTCACTAATACCGATGTCGGTTGTCATGAAACAAAGAGCTTGGCGTTGTACCGGCGTCGCGTTGCGATCGCTAGCTCTTTGTGTGAGCCACAACAATATTACTGGCGTCTTGATAAATAGGAACAACTGTTGGCCCAACAATGCGGCTCGTAAGGCGATACGCGCGCTATCGACCGCTCGATTAATGACCGTCTCGCCTAAAAGAATGGACCATAATATTTATTATCAGATAAGCGCCCGCTACTGGGTAATTCGTGTGTCTCCGACTATTATACAACTCTCCGTGAATCGCCTATGCATTAGTCACGTTGCGTCTTACGATATCATTTTATGGATTTATGCCTTTATATTATAGATCGCGTCGGTTTTATGTTTCTCGGAACCATTCTTCGCTTATGGCGCGTGGTAGGTGTTCTTTATTTGTGATAGGTACTTATGCTACTACTCTTATTCAATAAAACATGGCCGTAACGTAGAGGAGCTCTCATGACACGCCTTACAAGATTTTTGTATAAATATCGATTATAGTTTAAAAAGCGTTAGACGTTCAAGGAACTAATCAGCTTGGACTGCTTGTATATTATAATAGTTAATGAAACGGTCCGCCCACGGCTCGAAAGCCAATTGATCTCAGGCGCGTTAATGGGCGCGTCGAAAGATGTGTGCATGCGCACCCAGACATGTGAACAGAGTCCCCGCCGTCCACCATTTTACATTTAAATACGGATATTTATAGATTTTTATGATTGGGTACACGTAATCAGTACCTATTTGATAATCGTTGATGTGATGACGGTAATCATTGCATGATGAGAATATGGTTCGCATAAATTATTTTTTGTAAATGCTTCTTTATCTGGTTGCTGTATTTAACGAGTTAACACATCATGAAACAGTTGGTATACCAGATTTATTTTATATCCAACAGTACATTGTAGTTGTTGTGTACTTTTTTATAATCGAGGCTGTGGACGGAAAATTATAATGGCTTGTTCACCAGTAAAGTACATAATTCAATTAATTCTCTACTACCTTTATATTTTTAGTTAATATAACGTAGTTGTCTGTTCTACTTTATATAATATAATATCGCTGGACATTAACACACAGCACAATCTAGTGCCACACTAAGCAACGAGGCTTGTGTCGTGGAAACCGGATAGTTTATATACTACATAGATAATTTTTGTTTGTAAATACATACTTATTATACATATAAACATCCATGACTCGGAAACAAATGTCCATGCTCATCACACAAACATTTGCTCCAACCGGGATTCGAACCCGGAACCTTAAGAACGTAAGGCAGCCTCACCACCGCTGCGCCATTCGGGTCGTCGAATATACTAAAGACATTAAACTTGTACACAACAACAAAAAGAAAAATACTGCTGTGCACACCATTCAAAAAGTTAAAATAGTATTGTGTTGCAACAAAGTCTTCCGAAATAACCGCAACGGCAACTTGTAACAGTTGTAACGGAACTAAAAGCTCCAAGTTGTAAAATAATACATACCATCCGCGGGTTGTTATGAAACATTATCATAAGAGAGGCCTCGACGGGTCTCAGTTACAAGGGAATATCTTTCCCCGCTGAAATTTATAATCCGATGTTGAGATAAACGGCTCCTCACTTACAGTAAATTAGTCAGAATAAATAGGTAACGCACATAAATTGTTTTACTTACACGTCAGTGGGATATTCAGATATGCGTTATGAAGACATTGATCAGTAAGAACGGGTTATGCGACACGGGGTGTGTCGGTTTTTGTCTTGATAAAGCATGTGTTGTCTGTTATTCTCGTCGCTGTTTCTTTTAGCGACGTCTTGCAATGAAGAGATTTGCATTTAACTTGATGTTGAGAGTGAAGGATTTTTTTTTCGAGACATAATTTCATTGGGTCTATTTTATTAGTTGTTCTCTTTTAGTAGTTGTTCTAATGCCCCTAGTAGTCCATGTAAAAAGGATGAAAGCAACTGGTTTAATGATAATCTTGCGATAATTTAGGTAGCCTTTGCATGTGCACAACGTGCTACCTAATTTAAAACCCAAGGTGTCTTTCAAGACGTCTAAGCTCTGTAAAAGATCTGAATTAAAGTAGAATGCTCAACATAAAGAAAAGGAATTGTTAAAATACTCTTGCCACTGGCTTTGTACGAACGTGGTCTGTATTGTTGCTTTGATATCGATCATTTTAATATGCAGCTTTCATGATAAACAACATACGGCTCTGGAATGTAGTCTGGGCTTGATCCTTTAAGCTTATGAATACCTAACGCGTTTCCAACGATCTTTATTTAGAATTGAATAATACAGAGTCTATTGATGTACGATTAGATACACTCGGCTGGGTTATTTCTGAATAACAATATTTTGGATACAGGTACTGTCTACTTTTACGTAGAACTCAGCCAAGTACAAATACTTTGTAAGTACCTATATTTTAAACCCATCGATCCTTTCCATATAACCTTGGTTTCTAAATATAAAATTTGTCGCCTCGTAGCGCGGTGTTGACGATCAATTTCGGTTGACAGTGTCAATAGAAGCAGTGTCGGTGGTTCGTTGGCATCGTTACAATTAGCCCCGATTGGTCGCGGAGCGGGCCCGACGCGCACGGCCGCGCTTCCCATAGCCACCTGCGGCTCTTCGCACTGTCACCGTCAACAGCTTTAATTAACTTTTTGTCTTCTCCACCTCGCACAATCGACAGACATTCCGGACTCCGGACGCTTCTACTAGTGAATCACCGTCAACTTGTTTAGACGACGTTTTTCTCTTCATTCACTATAGTTTATGGGAAGTGAAGATCCACTCGACTGGAGCGGTCTCGAATTAAGGTGGCTTGGTTTAAATCGATTAAGCCTTAAGCGTTCAGTTATATCGGACACTGCTTTTATGAATGAAGCTTTCGTTGCTATCGACTAGGAATTTAAGATTTCACCTGTCTCTACTCTACTTGACGCTTTGTAAAGAAAAAAGTATCTTTGGGTTAGTAAACTAACATAGCTTTTTAATCACTTTTTATAATAATAAATGAAAGCCGAACACGAGACCATACTTCAGCAGTCCACTGGTCATCGAATTATTTAATCTCGGTCTTCGGCTCCTCCCATATTTTTCAAAGTAATTACAGGTTGCCGTAGCACTCTAGATTTAAGGCTATTTATGGCGACGACTTTGAGGATTTCCTATTTAAATTATGTCAATCGTTAATTGAAGCATGTTCTGCTTTACCAAGTTTGAGTTTGCTACATCTCTTTACTTTATGAAGTACAGCATTAAAGATTAAACACATCAAACGGTTCATACGGAGATTTATAAATCATAATAGAGAAGTCAGCAATGAATGGTAACATTGTGCTTGACCGTCCGTCCGCAAGTTCAAGTTCGCACGGAGAGAAGCGCGCGAAGGCGCGCGCGCAAGTTGCGCAAACGCGCCGGTTCTCCTCACACCGCAGCAGACGCATGACTTGCGTCATGACTCATCAACAGTGTCAGCGCGTCAATGCCTCGTTTATATAAATACGTTGCATTCTTCAACATGTTTATTTATAGACGAGGGTTTCGATGGAAATCCTCGATCATTGATTAAGTACCTATTTAGTTTTCTCTTGTCTATTGATAGGCCTTCAAACACATTTGATATTTTTGATATGTTGGCGACTTAATTACATGAATTTGGTAAAGTTCGGTTGTATGTATGTATCAGCCTACCCATCACATCAATACACCAAGAACACAAACATTCTTATGCAAATGTAAAAGATTGGAGTCGAACAAAAAGAACGATTAATCGAAGTCAAAACTAAATCGAGCGTGCGGGCGTCTCTTTAATTGCTCTTTGATAACCAGTAATAGTAGTATAAATGCACCCATTATAGTTTCTTTCATTTATATTGATCGCATTAATGCTGATCGCGTTTAAAATTTAAACGCCCTTTGTGCGGCCATCGCATGGTCGCCGTCTCGGTAAGCAATACGAATAAACTTTACTATGAATGGTTTCACACGAAAGCTCGCACTCTGTTGGACTTGTAATGCGAGAAATGCGTGGGTTTCATTTTAATCCCGGACGTATGTCGTGTCATTCTATGATAGCTTTACTGTACTAATATTACACTTTTCTAAATGTTGTGTTTTCAAAAGGTTTATCCAGGCTGTTGTTTCGTCAAATGGTCAGAAGCTGGGTGTCTTTTAATTTTGATTACTTCTGTAGGTTAGTAGGTATACCTGAGCTTTTGTAAAAAATAAAATAAACAATCGAGTTAACTATTTTGGAGAGTAAACATCGATTGACGGCGCTAATGTGTAAACAAGATGTCATATTTTTTTTTTTCATAAAGCTTTTTCACTTTTTTCATAACTTTTAAATAAAGGTTACCTTACCTACATACTGGCGTCTGTAACAATGTAGGTACATTGTTACAGACGCCAGTATGTCAAGTTACCCGAAACTGTAAAATTTTCCCAATCAACCTTGAACCTAATGCTTAAGCGATAAAGCTGAAAATCTAATAAGAATTTTGACAGATTGTAGTAGCATGATGTTCTCAGTCTGTACCTACATCTCAAACAAAATAAATAATACTTTGTTGTGACTGAGACTGAGTGAGAGTAGCTTTTATTGTAAAATATATTTAAGTAATATTGTTACGTTAGTAGTAGTTAGCTTTGTTTCTCGGGTTTAATTTTACTTGACAACGCGTTTACGACGGCAACTTGTGCGTCTCCACGTTTTATGTACCACTGTTAAATAATGCGTACTCTTTGCGTATTGCCAGGATAGGGAACCATGTTGTTTTGTACTCTTTTTATGAGTTGTAGGAACGTGGCTCATTTTATCCGATTGCCGTGGAGGGTGAACATTTTATGATTTTGTTTAGCACGATATGTGCAAAATACTCGTACTGTGTAATTTTCCTGTTCAATTTTAATGTGCACTTTGGTTTGGCGAGACAAATGGGCTACCTTACTAAAGCAAGCATTAACAATGATGTGGGTTTTGTAATTTTCGATCGTTTATTTTATATATGTGGCTGCAGATTGTTTGTTCCATCAGGACTCAAGATTTAAGGGCCTTTACTGCCTCAAATGGCTTAGCATGATCCTCCGTTACGCCTAAAATACTGCTGCATTAATTTTGAAATAAATATATGGTAAAGTTGAGGATTAATGTTAAGTCGTATATTTGGCGAAAACACGATTTCATAAAATTTTCTCGATAGAAAAAAATCCTAAAGTAAGTCTAAACTGAACAATAAACCGCTGGCAATCATAAAATTCTTCAAATTAGATCATTAAACTTTTTATACTAACTGAACTAACTATAAAGCAGGTCTTATATTATTTATTTTTTTAGTCCAATAAATAGATTTTTTGTAAATCGCATAAAAACACAAATTTCGCACTATTCGGCCCGCAGTGACTGACGTAACAACCACTTTGTAGTGCAAGCTGATTAGAACTTTATTCTAACAGAATTTCAAACGAAGTTTGAACTACCAAATATAGAGTTGCTAATTTGAGGTAGTATAAGCTCTTAGCAGTTATTTGTTTTGTTCAGACGTTCAATGTTGAACTAAGGTTTAGAGTCACAAATACTTCTGAGTCATGATCTTATATATTCTTTCTTATTTTCATATTTAAACCCAAATAGTTAAACTATTCCCGTCGTCCTTGCATCACAGCTCATAAATTGTGATTGCTTTCTCCATACCCGTTGTCTGCGAGACATTCCAATCAGTCGGAACGCCTCAGAGGACGAACTAAGACTGGGAAAACCGTTAACTAGATCCGCTACCGTATTCGGGTCGCACTTCATATTCGAGGCGGCGCGCGGCGAGCGTCTTCCAACTGCAGCAGAAATGCGCCTTCCAGCTGTGAAATAAGGGCTCGTGTTAATTAAGTATTGGTCCGGGTTACTAAGTATCAGTACAAGAGCCGAATTTACATTGTGAAGTAGTTATAGTCCCAAAATCAGGTTATATATGATAACAATATATACTGTAGGCTGGCTAGAAAAAGGCATGGAAAACTATGTTAAATTTTTACACCAATTTAAAACTGGTGGAGTGAATTGAATTTAGTCGCAATAAACCGGGTGTACGCAAAACATTGTACCACTCGCATCAGCAGGTATTGACATGTGGGGTGTCACTAGAGCCCGACGACGCAGCGCGCAGGTTAATACCGATAAGATTTTTCCAACCAATTTGCCACCGAGCACTGTTCGCAACACCTGCCCGTTTTTTACGGTAAATCTGCTCCAAGCATGCACTTAGTACGGCGCGAGCCCATATGATCTGTTTCTTTAAAGCCATGTGCTGCTGAGATAAGTTACACTTAGAAACACTCGGGGTTTCCTAAAGCAACTGTGCCACTCAACGTACCATTTTTGTGGCGTACGGGTATCCTAAGAATTTAGTGCGCGTTTTAATATTAGATTCTGGGGAGTCGCTCGCCCCGTTATGTCAGACACGAGGATACATCCCGCCACATTGCAGCAACATTTCCTCGAATCGTGTGCCCGCCGAGTTTTGAACTCGGTTAAAGCTTGGCGAAATAGCTATTCTGAAATTTCAGCAACGCATATGCAAATGTCAGCTCTCGACACTGATTGTACGAGTGGCACGGGGAAAATTCATGCATTTACATTAAATTTCACTGAAATTGGATCCCGACTTCGTAGTTTATATACGAGCTAGTGTGACACGTGCTCCGGTCCCGATATTTACGATTTTCAATCGCATCTGTCGCAACAACAGCCGTATGATTGTTTAGCGATCGGGATCCTTATTCCTGTTCTAATATTTTTCCGAGGTATTGTTGCTGTTAATATTTTGCACTAACAGTACTATTAACAACAATGTGTTATTGTTGGCCAAGCAATAAAGATTTAAGTAAGTTACTCGTTACAACTTTATCAGTGTACAAAATCGGATACAAGTTTAAATTGGCACAAAATTGTTGAAGAATTGGCTGTAGTGGGTTCTTTCCACACAAAGCTATTCTAATAATTATTTAAAGGGAAATTCCGTCAGTATGCGATACGTTGATATAAAATAATTACATACTCGTAATTATGTTTAATTAATCAATCAAAGCTCCTCACCCTATCTATCTATCAGATTTCAACTAATTGTTGCATGATTGTTAATCTTATATGTGTAATTATAACAAAAACTATCATGCGGGTCAATTTCGACGCGATTGAGGATATACTCACTTGAAAGTGTTTTAAAGTTGTGTTGTATTTCTCGGAAATTACTCGTTTCAATTGTTTCACTTCCTTTTCATTAAGTTTTAATCAAAGCTAGGCTATCGACTACTATTAAAACGTTAATGCGTCGCTTACCGGAATAACTAATCGAATCATTGTTTACATTCGTTCGGTTCGCAAGCACAGCAGCTTGCGTATAATGAATGTTGGTTACATTAATTACTACTTTAGTGCCAGGTTTATGGCTTTGCCGTTATCGGCTCGTGTGAGATTACGTGTTCAACCTTATTACTTTGCTCTTTTTATTTCCGATGACTCAATTTCAACTTTTTTATTGCCCAACAGCAGTAAAACAACAATGACTCAGTTTTATCTCATTAAATTATTTGATGAGGTTAGTAATGTGACAGGGAAAGCTTTCACCATAAAGCACAACTTTGTCCACATTTATTCTAATGTTTAATCGGTCTTTTCGGGTTTTTCAATTTTTCCTAAATCATCAACTATAGTCTAGTCACATATTTGGGTATCGTCCACGAAACTTATTATTTATGTGGTCCCATTAAACTTACAGTTGAACCCTAACGGAAACATGAACGTAGCTCACTTTCGTACAGCAGTTACAAAACTCATCCACTGAGATTTCCTCAAAGTGTTACGAAGAAAATATCTCACTATCTCCCACAGTGAACTAATTGTATCACTTGTGGAACAAGTGGAACGACCGTTCTCTCTAATTTGCGGGTAATGCCGTCCAGCGCATGAGCCTAGGAAAGGTAATAAATTGGCGCGGGCGATCGATCGCGGCGCTCGCGCACAAATCAACCGGCACGTCAAAACAATGGCGGCTACGGCTGCGGGGGCGATCGTGCAACCACCCGCCGCTTATCGTCAAAACCAACTTATTTATACCACAATACCTCGGGACCTACATACGCTTGCTGGAAATCATTTAACTAATAGCTATGGGCCTGATCCCATCTTACGTTGCTAGCAATTTCTTGAATGGGAAATGCGCTTGATCAGATTGCTAGTCAAATTAAAGAGTACGCACACGGCTGAGCTTTAATCTGCCGATAGTTTAGAAAGATTGTTAATGGCTTATGGAAGTGGCGAATAAATTAATCTCGATTCTTGAATAGTAAAAAATCAACTAGCAAGCTGATGAATGAATAAGATAATTGGTTGTTTCGTTCGGCTATCGAATTTCATAAAATTTCATATCTAATACGATGATGTTCGTGTTAGGTTTGTGAACCTGTTCCTCAAAGTGTGCTGGGAAAAAACCATGAATGAATGTTAGTGAGTTTTTGTTCACTTGTCACTGCGTTTCCGGCGGTCGGTCGGTCGCACGACGAGCGCGCGCGTGGAGAATCGCCGTACGCGTCGGACCGTCGCGCACTTGATCGCCTTTAGGGCCACCATCAGCCCTTTTTATTGAGATTATTTCAATAAGGTAGCTCTAGCCATCCATGCTTACGTTTCTGGCCCGAACAACATAATACTATAGTTACACTAGGTACCCTAACGATGAGAGCCCATTCGAGCAGGTTTATATTAAAATCAAATTGACCCAGAAAAAACACAGAAATGCTTTTGTTGTATGGCAGCCCTATCCCCATCACGCGGTGGACATGCTTCACCAGTTATTAGTGATTGAAAAACAACCTAAAATAACCGATCATCATGGGACCGTACTGTAACGTGCCAGTGCCGTTGTTTGGTAGAATGTAGCTGATAGCTTTTTGTTTTCTTTTTTTAGCTTACTTTGTACTTCTTCCTACCGAACCTTAAACCTGCTAGCAGGTGTCGTCAATTGAGAATAAACAGACAGACTGCATTCCAACTGCAAACTCAATTTTGAATTCTGTTTGGATGTAATGTAAGGCAGGGGGTAACTGCACAGCATCAGTGGAATCTTTTGCAGTTTAATGCTTTTGTGCTAGCAAACTGCAGTCACGTTTTGCATGGTTGATCATTCTCCACCGTTCAGGAACCCTTCCTTCTACGGAAGATAAGACGTGTCTAGGTAAGATATAATTTTATATTTACTAACCTCAACATCCTTGACATTGTAATGATGTAAAACACAGTTTTCACAAAGCAAATATTTTACAACTTCATCTGACATTCTTGAGGCACACGAGGTGGAAAAAAAGTGCAAAGACATCAAGAAAAATTGCCTAGTACTGTATTACGAAACTGTTCACGTGGAGTGCTCATCTCTGAGTGTATTCGCTCGGGGACTGAAAAAAACAGTAAGGCGAAGCAACAGGTAGACGTCCAATTAGAGGGGGCCGCACTTGAGTGGCCGACGCGTCGCGCGACACGGAGCTTTGACGGCCTCCACAAAAACTGCGCCCCGTTTCGCCTGCCGCCATTACACTAGCACTTTTTGCACCACAAACTTGTCGCGCTTCACTTTGACTTTCTCGACCTACATGTTGCATACATATGTACGCATTATTCAGCACCAGTCAAGTAAAAAATAATTCGCGCTTTCCTTACGCCATACCGATTTAGAGCTTCGATACTGACTTGCAGAGCAATTTATTATAACTTTAATTTGCACTGATAAGCATTAACACTGAAAGACATCGCCATAATTTACGACGAATTCACTTGCACAGTTTATCGATTTATCTGCTGCGAATTCTTATTTACATTTTCAATTTAACTGGAAATATTATTCGGCGACCATAAATCAGGAGTCTCCTTCGGCTTCCTGCGACAATTTGGGAAAGAGCTTTAATTCTTAATTATGGCCTTGGTCGCTCTGTCGTATTTATTTTGCTTTGTGAAATTATCTTTCGGGCAGCCCTGCTATAAATTTGCTCACGCGATCAATAATTAAGATGTTATGTATGGAGTCAATTTCAAAAATTTTGATCTCATACAATCGTTTGATGTAGCCGATTGTAACTGCTAATGAAACTTTGTCACATAACTTTGTAAACTTTTTTATTGTAGTACCTACATTTCAACAGAAATTAAGCGAAAATAAGCCATATTCATGTATCACAATTATAAGACAGCTTATTTTTGCTTACTTTCTGTTTCATCATTTTAACACATTAAATTGTATTTTATCATATTGATGTTAGCCTGTAAGGTATAATATATCTATAGGCCAAAGTTGCCTGAGAATAAATGAAAGTTTATGTTTTGTTGCAAGGACAATGCTTTGCTAAACAACTAATTCCCCAAATACAGCTCTTCTAGGCGTAGTAAATATTTTACATAGTGACAAAATCAAAAACAGCTGAACAACATAATTTTCAGTTGTTAACAAAATGTAGCCTATTCGTCGAAATTCCACCAATGGAATTTTAATTCACAATTTGTCTTCCAATTTTTGGGTTTGCTCGGAACGCGCGCGGTAATGGGAAGGCATGCCATGCGGCAGTCGCACGCTGTCTTCGAATACGCTACCATAAAAATAATCTGGATTAAGTGCGATCGTCGACTTTGCTGTGGAACAAAATTGAATTAACTCCGAACTAAATATAAGATTGTCTAGTTTGCTGCGAATCTTCGAAGTCCAGTTACGTGAGCGGACGAGCGTGTGATGCAGTTTTAATGACATAATACAGTTACCGCTGACTCGATTAACCCTCGCTACTGCCAGCTTCGCTAAACACCTATCTTCACGTGTTGCCGTTCAGACACTGAGTCGATCTAGTGCCGTATTAGTTATTATCTCTTAGATCGAAACCAACCAGAGCAGCGCCAGCCCCAGCTGACGTTTCATCGATTTACCGCGCTGCCTCGTTATTGATCATTCACTTTGATTACGCGTACTTGCCTTACTTTAATATGTAACACCGAACGCCATTTATGAAATGTTGCATAATTGGAGCAATTATTCTTGGCCAACGTCAATATCGATATTTTAATTGGGCATTAGTAAAAGTGTTTATTTGTGGGTTAGTAAGTGTGAAGTAGCGAGTTATATGAACATTGGGAACGCGGTCGCAGTCACTGTCTTGAAGTAGAAGCTCATCAGATAAGCACGCGTGACTTCACACGGTGACGGCGCGCACGCAGCACGCAATGAACATTCATTGCTAAACTTTATGTTACAAAGTAACTCACTGATGATAAAAAAAAAATAGAACATGATGCTGTTAACTTTTGTACATGCCTTCAAAGATATTTCACATCATTCTTGTACAACCAAAAAAATTTACTTATTTAATAGAGCTTAATCTTATGTGGGCTGACCGATGTTAAAAAGTCATCGTATATGTCACATATACGTTGTTTGATGTTTAAGTATCACTAAAATTAGAACATACCTTCTTCAGTAGCCGAATAAAGAAATAGAGGCTATTAAACGTGTAAGACACATTTATACCGATATATTTCAAGATTGTATTTTATAGTTACTAGATTTACTGTCTCCGGTGGTTAATTTATTTGTATTTTTATTTCAAGATTTGCATTTTATATGGGCCGAATAAACATAGTTATCTTTATGTAGGGAAGTTTTATTAATTATTAATCACATGACGGCTTTACGTTACTGGATATCTCAATTGATAGCGATGTATTAAATCATTCAGATTCTGTGAAACATCTTATTTAAGCATTAAGTTATTTTCTAACTGAAGTATTATTAAAAGTAACGTACGGGAGCTTATAAAGTTTCGCATTTCATAGTCTGTCATATTGCGTTCAAGTAATCGTATGAGGCGAGCGATTACCATCGATATTATGCGGTATCTTACTGTACATTACAAGGTGGATTGAAATGAGCGTGTTAACGAGGCAGAAACGAATGAAACGAAGGCATGCATGACCTCGGGATCAAGCGCGTGCCTCGCGCCAGCACAGACAAATGTAGGCGACAAATACAAACTGGAGCACGCTCAGACACCTACTGAGAACCGTACGCTTAAAAACCAACCGTTTGGCTAGTTTTTGCATACGTAACGCTTTGTTCAAGAACACAAAGTTACCGCAATCACAACCGGTACACCTCAATATATAAATGGTTTTTACATGTGATTGGAAACGGGATCTGGCAAACAAGCCATCTAAAAAATTAAGCTTGATTTACCAACTATTTAAAAAGCCGCTAATAAGTGTATGTAGCAAATTGTGAAGTGTTAATGGTCAATGGATTTCACGGCGAACACGTAATGGTTGTGGTTGTTGCCTTACTTCTAATACTGCCCGTCGTAATTGCTCTGTTGAACGAATCGTTTATCATATTAGAAGATTGAAATTGCTCCGAGCTAGAATTTATAGCATTCTAATTTGAGCTTTGTAACACGAATGAGTTGAGAAGATTTTGTGTCGACTTACGCTTGTAAATTATCTCATTAAAGCCTTTGTATTACATCTACACCAGAGTTGGAAATGTAATGGAACGTGAAGCGAAAAACAATCCTTAGTGATATATATATATATATATATCTGAATCAAATGGTAATTTTCACGAAATGTGAATGTAGAGTCAAATAATAAGTCAAAGCATAAATAAAATTAACGAGCCTTTTTGTACCTAAAATAAATTCATCGAAATCATCAGATTTAATTTTCGCGCACTAACGCCGCTAGCTTTATTGCCGTTATAAAAGATTCGGAAGAATTCACTTGTAATTAAGATTTAATTTATAAATCAACCGTCGCTTGTATAAAATTACTCAATAATGTTATCGAATAAGGCGTCTATAAAAAGTTTATTCGGAGAGACCATTATTGGATTTGCTTGTTATTTTTATGAACAACAATAATTCAAGTTTGTATTTTCACTGTTACATAGTCAAGAAGACAAATGTTAAGAATTTCTTTTCATTAACTGGGCATTAAGTACATGGTGGTACGATGTTAGTTAGGTAAGGCGATGAAGCTCGACGCTGGCCACTATAAATCAACGCGGTAAGACTGTATTTCTTTCGTAATCAGCTCATATCGGTTCTCGCGGTTGTGGCCGTCTAATTATTGTCGACTTTTACGATCGACCTAACGAGTTTTCACTTGGAGCCAATCACGATTTTACGGCGCACATATTTTGAGTTTTAATTATTAAAAAAAATATCCGTGTGCGAAGGGATAAAATCTAAAGTTGGGTCATCGTGCTCATGACCTAGTGGAAATGTTTATTTACCTACAGATAATTAATGAGTGAACGAGTCATGCAATTTATTACAAGGAATATTAAAATGCTCGTTTTCTATCCTCTGGGATACAAGGATAATGATGTTTACCGACAAACTCCTCAGGGTTCCTATTCTGGGATTCTTTGGCTCCTGCGCTAGTACGAGTATCAACTATATTACAAGAGCCAGTTTTCACCCTTCAAAATAAATTACATAGACTTTTTATGTAAAGAATTTAAGAAAAAAATATTACCTATTTATATTTAACACTCGAAACTTTTTGTTAAGAATTTAAACATTTTATCGGTGTTATGTAACTTATATAATATCTCATATCTAAGATCATAATCTCTAGTCTTTAATAATATTCATTTAAGAATTCAACTTCATTGATACCGGTTTTCGCACTTAATAAAAACGACCGCATTATTAATGTGATTTTCTATTTAAGCAATTATATTATGTATTATTAGTTTTAAAAGAGCATATTTACATATTATTGGGATAACAACAAGAAAAACTCATCAGACTGTCTCTCAACGGTGAGATGATTGCCTTATTTTATGATCGTATCTCGTAAGAATGTGGGTTACTCTTGTTCCACGTCGGTGACTATATGTTTTATGTTTAGGAATCTGACTGCCTTATCTGAGATATTAACATATTGATTGTGCTCACCGTATTGATGTGCGACAGTCGAGTCGCTGCGAGTTGCCGCGTTCGACACCGTGAACTAGTTTGCTCAGAATAGTGCTGCACCTTAATGCGTTCAATAAAAATAAGTTACAACACCGTAAATACACCTTTACGATACCTCGTATCCATTAGACACAGCCTGTATATGGCAACATACTCGGTGCCTTGACTTTATTATAAATTATTAGATCGTGAAACACCATGCCGTGTAATATACCCGTTTATGGCTCTCGAAAATTAAAAAAGAAATTCGTTTAATGATGGTGAGTCAGTGTCAAGTAATACAAATATAAAATAATGTAGCACTTTATCGCTAGTTAGTGGCAACACTAGCGTTCGGAGCGCGCCGGTCCCCGCATCAACTCGATCAAGTTATCTCAGAATCTAAACATAGTGTAGATGTAAGTGTTGATAAAGACCCCTATCTTCTCAGAGGCTGAGGTGTCTGGATATTAGGAGCGTAAGCAATTTGTCAAGTTCGATGTACGTTTTGTTAACGGTATTTTATAAAATACATCCACATCTAAACAATACACCGATTTCTGTGAGCGAGAATGGCCTCCGGCGCGGTGATCATTACATTATCTGATAAAAATATTTCAAAGAATCTTTGGAGGAAAGTTTATGATGTGTTAGTTTTTTATTTCAGTACAAACATTTAATAAATAATTTAGGAGCTCGTGGCTAAATAATAACAGCCGCTCAGATCGATCTTTAGGTTAAGCCGTGCTTGCCTAGATTGGTCTGTGGATCTTTTACAGGTAGTCAGAGGCCCAAAAAGTCTGATAACCAGTCTTACCAAGGGATATCGTATTACCCAGTACTAACTGGGTTGTGGAGGTCAGATAGGCAGTTGCACCATGTAAAATACTGGTATTTCAGCTGAATCCGGTTAGACTGGAAGCTGACCCCAATATAGTTGGGAAAAGGCTAGGCAGTTAATGACAAACATTTAATAAATAATCTGTACGCAAACACGGCGCTTTGTGCTGGAATACAGGTTATTGGTTGAAGATATTGATACAAAACAGTATCTATATCTTTAACTTTTCGACTTGGACTGAATTCTTTATACAGTTACGGTAATGTTTAGAAATTTACTGAAAACACTACAGTTTTTTAACCATACTTTGTGATTAAACCTGTAAAAAGTATACAAGTTCTCTAAACAGATCGTTTGCGAAAGGATTTCAGCCTTTTCTAAGTTATTTAAATAACAGAACATATTATATCTCAATTACTTTCCCAAACCCAATACCTGGAACGTATTGAATGAACACTTATATTTATTTGCCAATTTGCCTCATGTTATTCATTATTCCAATCGAAGAAGATTGGCGAAACTCATTGCTACAACATTTTGACAATTTATGAAGCAATCAGTGTTTCTTTTCCCGTGTTTATTTGGAGAGAATTATTTATTTTATCTCGAGATGGTGTTGGAAATTGTTTCGGAGGTTGCTTAATATTCATTGATCTCGTCTCACGATTTGTTTACGTCGGAGCGCGTAGGCGCCGAGGTAGAGAGTGGTCAAATTAAAAGGTATCTTTTAAGCCAGCCTTGGTGGCGAGCCGACGAGCCGGTCAGCCGGTTTTACTCCCCGTGGCTTCATGAGGTGTGAATATTCGGACCAATGCACTTGTAACGATTCACGCACTGTGACAATTTTAACCGAGTAATTTAGTAATTGCTGTTACCTGTATCTGTTATGTAATCCGCTAATATGATCAAATTAACCGAGACCAATGTGCGAACTAACTTTGTAACTACTGTTCGTTGTTTAACTACCGAAATATAAGCCACCGTAACGTCTCAGATACGTTCCATGATTACTTTTCCAGCTTCTGTACTCATCGATAATTTTATATTTAGACATGCATGATTCGATAAAGCTCAATAGTCGAAGCTGTCAAATAATGTCATGGATCTGTACACGGAGGCTTCCGGCGTGAAATTTATAATTTTAAACTTATCAACTCGGTTTGGAGGTACACAAGCAATTTAAGATTATTTTTTTCACTGGTGTGAATAACAAATTTGATTGAAGCTTTTGAAGAATAGAAAATGTTTGGATGTCTTTCTTTTCTGGATATCTCATTGTATTTGTATGAAAGCTCAATGATTCTACACGTGGAACGAAACAAAACGATAATTTGTTAGTCATTAAATTTGAAATAAGCGGTGGTACACAGTAAAAACTTCATGCCGTAGAAAGAATTCAAATTAATTTAAATTACTTTAGACAAGTAAATGCACAAAAGTATTGCTGGAAGAAGGCGAACTAATTAAAAGTTAGCTTCTGTACTAATAATTCGTTTGACTGTCAAAGTTTTGCGTCGTTAATTTTAATTAAAGAAACGCGGGAGCTGAGTTTGTAACAATATTAAAGCATTGAAATTGGTGATCCGCTAAACTTCGACATTCTGCTCGCGGATGACCGTCCATTCGTTTTAATTAACCCTTCTGTGGCTCTCATCTGCGTCGCTATTAGAAAAGTTTAAACTTTTTTGCGAAACTGTGGCGACTACGCGATAATTCAATTATGAGTTGGAGTTACTGTGGGACTTGCTTTAAACCTGATGCTTTCATTACTCGACCTAATTCGGAGGATACTGAGGATCTCATGTCACTAACCTGACAAGTCAATGAATACAACTGCTTGTAGAGCTTACACAGCTATTGTATTATATTTTCCCAGATGAACTGAAGACGTCGTTCATTTGTATGTCCGACTTGTATGTATCCAATTCCCAATTCCGCGCGTTCCTCCCCGCTGTCCACGTATTAATCTTGGTCGGTTTCTTCGCGTCTTTGATTAAGGCTCGCTGTGATGTATTTCTTGCGCGCTAACCTAATGGAAAAGCATACGTCAAGTGTCTACCTTATTGGCTAGCGGATTGGCTTAATGGTGCCAATGCCTGGCTTACAGTAAGTTTCGTCACTCGCACATTGATATGGTCACGCATGTGAGATGCAGTAGATAGAAATAGACCGTAAGATAACTGTTATGATAAAAAGTAATATTGATCCTCATGCCCTAAGTAATAAGGTTGAAAAGTGGTCGACCGTCAGTGAACTCGGTAGTATCTACCTTTTTTTAGGGTTCCGTAGCCAAATGGCAAAAAACGGAACCCTTATGGATTCGTCATGTCTGTCTGTCTGTCTGTCCGTATGTCACAGCCACTTTTTTCCGAAACTATAAGAACTATGCTGTTGAAACTTGGTAAGTAGTTGTATTCTGTGAAACGGATTAAGATTTTCTCACAAAAAAAAACATTAAATTTTGGGGGTTCCCAAATATATAATACTTAGACCTGAAACTCAAAATTTTTTTTTCATCAAACCCATACTTGTGGGGTATCTATGGATAGGTCTTCTAAAATGATATTGAGGTTTCTAATATCATTTTTAGTTTGCGCGAGAGACACTTCCAAAGTGTAAAATTTGTAACTGTAACTTCTAAAATAAGCGAATGATAAAACAAAAAAAAAATGAAGCACATTACCATGTAAACTTCTACCGAAAATTGCTTTGAACGGGATCTAGTAAGTAGTTTTTTTTAATACGTCATAAATCGTAAACCGCAATTTACCTTCCATTAACAAAGTTTGTGCGGAACCCTCGGTGTGTCCGAGTCGCTCTTGGTCGGTTTTTTTAACGAGATTAGAATTAAACGACTGCGATACTAATCTATTTATTCGCTCATTGTGTGCTTTATCTCAATGATGGTAGGCTAATTTGCATGCGAATAAAATAACAGTATCGGTATATCTTAAATCTCCTCTTTTATTTAAAGTCGAGGTCAAAAACTACTGATAACCCATGCGGCCGTTTCGGATAATCTTTAAAATAACGATACTGGCCTAATGTTCCGGTTTTACATATTTGTAGAGCTTCGCTTCGCTTCAGACTATGTTTTCATGGCAATCTAGATTTAAATTTACATTTTATGTATGAAAACATGTTCTTAATTTGGTCCCCCGCTGCAGTGGACCTTTTTTCGATAGAAAAATTAAAAATAAAAGTTAAATATTTTCATATAGGTAGCAACTTAGGTATTATATACGTTACGTATCAACTTTCCCGCTTTGCATGTTAAGATAAAGATAGTCATCGTAGCGTGATTAATAGTCATATCGTTTTGTTAACTAGCTAACGGTCTAGAAGCCTTCCTTTTAGTCAATACATCAATGATACGTCACTTTTTATACCGACGAGTGTTGCCAGACGTACTCGAACAGGCACGGATCGGTATGTCGTGCCTCTCGGGTCTGAACGAACCTAACATATGTCATAGTTCACTATTTTAACAACAATTTATCACATGTCTACATCGTCTGTTAATTTTTTCTTGTCGGTCATAAAATGTTGCTGTAAGAACGTTAGAACTGTCAAAAATCTGTTCCCAATCTGTATGATTTTTTTTTCTGTCGTGTAAATTGCATCCTATAAGTATCTTAATCAGATGTGTTAACTTAGTTTATTGTGATATGAATCCAGCATCGGTTAAACCGACTGTATGCGAATTGGCGATTATTGCCCCTCAAGCATGACTTCAAAATCTTTTGAAATATGAATCTTTCTTAATCGATATTTATGATATGTCCATAAGATCAATAAAAATCGTCAACGTTAATTTATTCTAAAAGCTCAAAAAATATGTCACTCATTTCAGCTTGACTCTTGATTGGTCGGCGCCTGCCCATTTCGATCGATTCAAATATATATGTGTAATTAAATTTTATCTACGTATTTAACCAGTTGTTAAAGTTTTGAGAATGTTTAGTATCATATTGTTTGTTACGTGATCCCTTCGTTATGAGAGATGGCGTGCTAGAGTCGATTATGGCCATACCATAACTCTCGTTTGCGCCGGACCTTTAAATGTGTCTGGTTTTAAATTAGTATTTTATGGCATTTGGAATTCTGTGGTGTCAGTCAAATTCCTGAATCAAATGTAATCTTTGTTTATGCTTTCCACATATTTGGATTGCTTCATTGAGTGGTCGTGTGTTTAAATTTTTGGGGATCTTTAGTCTTGAAATTTTTATCTTATTCAAAGGATACTATTTTGTGTTCTGTTTTTGTATAGTCAGAAATAGATTCTTTTATTAATATTATGTAACCATAGATTTATTATGACTCAAACCAAAGTAATAAAAAGCTTTTAAATTCCGGAGACCAATTTATTTCCAATACATCATCACCAAATATGAGTAAGCACTATTAATTTCATATCTACTAATAAAATCCAGACCATGTTTCTGCGTATTTTTTACACTCTCCTATGTATCTATTTATATGAATGACTTAAGTGATTAATGTTCCGAGATAAACTCCATACAATACACAATATGCAAACCGACTGAACGCCGATCAACCGTTTTGATATCTACACTAATTTGCATTGTTAGATATCTAGATGTGCTAATGCAGTATGCTGCGTGGGCAATTATAGGTAACATTTATTAATGTACCATGTTATTCATTTCTCTTTAGGCGACTCGTTTACGAGCTCCTCCCGTATTGGTTATAGATGTTACGTTCAAGCATGGCAATAGCGGTCATTTCTATTTCCTTAAGGCCCTTCTAACCCTAAAATTAGCAACTCCATTTGTGGTGGTTCAAACTTCGTTTGAAACACTGTTAGAATAAAGTTCTAATCAGCTTGCACTATAAAGCGGTTGTTACGTCAGTCACTGCGGCCGAATAGTGCGAAATGACTTTTTTTTTGCGATTTACAAAATATCTATTGATTGGACTAATAAATAAAACACACAAGACCTGCTTTATAGTTGGTTCAGTTAGTATGCAAAGTTTCATGATCTAATTTGAAGGACTTTTTGAATAACAGCGGTTTATTGTTCGATTTGGAGGTAACTTTGGATTTTTTTTCTATCGAGGAAAGTTTATGGAATCGTGTTTTCGTCACACATAGTACCTAGCATTAATCCTTAACTTTACCATATATTTATTTCAAAATAAATGCTGCAGTATTTTAGGCGTAACGGAGGATCATGGTAAGCCATTTGAGGCATGTTAGGCCCTTAACATCTCCTCATACAGACCAAAACACAGTAAATGAATACATTGCATCGGTAAAATAAGTTGAGGATCATGATGGATGTCGATTCAGGACGTTAAAAGGCGTTATTTCCTCTTTTCAAGAATATCGTCTATAAACCTAGATGGGTTGGGTATACCACTATTGCCGCCAAGCTAGAACGCAACATAAAAGTCATGATACAGTAATACCCTAGCCATTTTTGTTGGCGAATCGGGAAAGTTACGAAACGGGATGTAGCCGAATAGCTCATGCTGTTGTGAGAAGAGTAACCAACGACAGGGTAGGTTGCGATGACGACGGTGCAAGTTGTGATGGTAAATCATGGAGGCTCTTGCTTTAAATACAATAAACCACAGTATTCTTAAACCCATATTCGCCTAATGCTGAGAACTCTGGTCTTTTCCATTCCACACCATGTTAGCCGGTCCTTGGCCTACTTGATGACCAGGTCATGAGTTCACCTACACCACGCATAAATCTCGTCAAGGTCCGCAAATTCTGGTCAACGTCAGGGTCCGTTGCACTGACAGCGCAGGTTATGAAGGTATAGCAGTCAGGGATCCTCTTGCATACTGCGATGTTCTTGAGAGTAATCTATCATTTATAATCAATGACTAGCTTACGGATTCGCCCGCGTAAATCCATTGTTTCGCATTTTAATATGTTAAATGTCGGATCATTTAGTTCCCTTCAAAATGGTTGAGTTGAATGGTGCTGATCCATGCGTCATGTCCGTGAACGGGCGCTGTCAGTTGTGACTGGTCATCTCTTAGTTGCCATGGCTTATTTGAATGAATTATTTTGAATTGTATTTTTTTCGTGTGTTTTTGCTGTGGACACTTTTAACGTGCACATCTTGCTACATTGTTCTCACATAATATACCATCTCAACATGAATGATGTAACCAAGATTTTGTAACAATATTCTGATTTAAAAGAGTGTCCATGGAGTTTCTTGCCCGTTCTTCTCCATAGAGATCTACGCTAGGGAATGGGCAACTACAGTACTTTCACAGTTTTTATGTCTTGTGACTGGGACTGTAGCTACATTTAATTTTCATCTTTGTTTTGACAATTCAAAAGTGCCTGTAGCTGGCTTACTTGAAATAAATGCTTTGATTTTGATTGCATACAATGATCGGTACTGAAGCAGTTAGCGGCAACTATACCCACGACTCTAATGCTAACACTCTGCAGATTAAGTCATTGCTTACATTAACTACATGTTGTGTTATTCTACGTTATACTTATCCTCTAACAAGTATGGTTTAATAACAGTAGCTTTAACAACTTTCGTTTTCTTTCATTTTCCATTCAGAATGTAGGCATGCCTTTTGAGATTTGCATCCATAAATTTCCGTTTAACTAGCGCCGCTGTTACGGACTGCAACTAAAATATTTGTATCATATTTGTAACATAAATATAACTGCCAATTAGTTCACTCTGCTAAGGGGTTAAGTTAATTCAGTGTATTTTTTTTTCCAAATGGCAAGCAAGCTTTCCCTAGTCCTGCATATTTAATAAGAGTCTAATCTTTTTCACCAGGCTTGTGCAAAAATAATATTCAGCCTTTATTGTCTCACTGCAGGGCATATGCCTTACATTCCTAGAAAGCCATTTATACTCGTATTTATTTTCTTTAATTCAATGCCCACAGGTGTATCAGCGCCGTTATACAAAATTGGGAACGTAAAGTGTGTTGATAATTCTCGTTCCCCATTGCATTCACGCAGCGTCGGTGTTTCGGTAATTCTGTGTGGAAAAATGGTCGAATGCCCGAATGGCCGGTAGCGAGTGCGGCTCTCATTATATCGAATGAATCGGCGAAGAGCATAATGGTGGGCCGCGTCAGCCGCGTGCATGGCAAATTATATGCCAGCCGATGTCATTGTAATAAATAATTCACTCGCTCGTATCCTCTTCTGAACCCGGTTCGCTGCGGGGGTAAAGCCCGTTGAGTTGTAATTATGGAATGTTGTGTATTCTATTAATTGTCATCTTTTCTTTGAGTATTTCTCATAAGTTCAAACTCTGTTACTGTGGTTCCAAAAGTCTGTGAATCTTTACAACACATTTTGTGTTTACACTTCTTGTTGAAAATATACGATATTCGGGAACCTTCAAGTCTATAACTTACCTGCATATTTTTCAAAGTATTGTTCTAGTAAGTGAACTAATAAGGTGATATCTATGTGTATAAATAAATCTCTGAAAGACGGAGAATAGACAGACACATAAATGCCCTACACACATAAATGTGTGTAGGGCTAGTTCTCTGCCCTAAACATAAAGACAGAGAATAGCGCAGCTAGCTTCGCGCAGTTAGACAGATGTCCGAAGTTACCTTGCTGTTTCTCAACGCAGTTTTTTTGCATTGGTAAAAAAAAAACTACGGAATTTTCAAGTCTGAAGAACTTAATTCATTTTAATTAGTAAGATTTACGGAACTCGTCGTCGTTGCCTGAGAATTTAATAAGTCGTGCAAACTGCAATGTGAAGTTACTGGCCTGCTGACAAACACTAGTAGAACTTACCATTGACTCACTCAAAACACTGATACCTAACAATATTTGTTGATAAATGAAAAGATAAGTGGGATATTTTACGCCGCCGATGCTACAAATTGATACCAGCGGTTCACCCGAGTATTTTATTGTTGATCTCGCCAATGTGTGCGTGTATTAAAACCTCTATCTAACACGTTTATATAGATGCAGTATCACGGCGCGCACCGATCGTAAATGTCATCTGAAAATTTATATTCATTACGATTAGATAGCAGTCCACAATGGCCAGCCCATTGTTGGCCCTGTGTACCACCTGATCGATGTATGATATTGCATTTTTATAGGTGACGCCCGGACCGACTATCTCCTATATCTTTTTTATAGATTTTCAGACTACTGAACGGAGTGGAGGGAAACAGGACGCAGTGTAGTTTCTCTATGACCGCATATTAAAACTTTTATGACAAGCTAATTTATACATCGCCCGCCTACGAGCTTCTCCACACCAAGTATCCGTGGTATAACGTTACGTGAATATCAAAACATTGCGTTATTAAATCATATATTGCGTTCTTAACGAAACAGCTTTATGTTAAAACAATAAAAAGTATATTATTTAATTTAATGAACATAAGTCATGTTAAAGAGAATTGATTTAATTGAGCATCAATTTATCGTTTACAGATTAATATATACTTTATGAATACAGTTGCCGTAATTATTAATTGAGAAATATACCGAATATAATTGATTTTAGCAAACACAATGGCGGCTTTTAAAGAGAATTACAATCGTTTACAATAAGTTTTTATTGTTACATTGAATCAAAGTTTACGAGCTTTCCTAAGAAAAGCGCATATAGGTAAGTGCTGTGAACCTCAGTCTGATCAAGAACCCGAATGCGCGGCCGCGTACGCGCAGCAATTTGCGACTCGGCTCAATATCGCCGATTTACGAGGATCCATTTCCAATTTTACGAGCTGACTGACGCGCCCATTTATACGAGAACTCCGATTCTCGGCTGCAACACTCTAGCAAGAAAGTTGTTGCGCGCAGAAACGGTAGGTCATGTTACATCGGCGGCACTCAGTCCACACGTTTAGTTCCTATTCGTTGTTACACCACTACTAAGCTGCTCTGACGTTCAGTTAAATTTATACGACTACGAGCAGGCCTCGGCCCGAGGGTTCTTCTTACGCCAACACAACTTACGTACTACTTTACACTTAAAATGAATTCCTGTCTCTCGTTTAAGAAAATTACTGCAACTATTAACAATTACATTAAGAAAATAATATGCCCGTGTGGTTGGATTCGCTATGCGGACTGTGTGTGTTTTAACGTTGTGCAGTGTTTGTGGAACCGGTATTTAGAGCTTTATGTGGAACCACACGTGGGGGTACATTTCATGCCGCACTTAGTCTAACACATGCAATGCGCTTTCGCGGAAAGCTAGCTGCGTTGTGGTTTTGCGATGAATAATCGCATACAAAACCGTCTCACAATGGCCAATGCGAGTGTTTAAATGCCCTATTAAATCTTACGGCCTGCGTAGGATTCTGTGGGATTCAATTACGCTTTGTGCGCGATGAAAGGCGCCGGAGTTGTACGTGTAAAGTGAGCCGCGAGCCGCAGGAACACATCCCGACACCTCGCCCTCAATGAGCCCTGTCACAAAAGGTGCAAACGAAATAAGAACACGGCACACAACACGTATCGCCGGGGGCAGATTGAATAAATGCTAAATTAAATAAGAGCAAATAAAACCGTCCATTAATGAGTAAAAGCGTCTCGGATAATTCGAGTGGCGTGACATTCACGACAAAAGGTTGGCTCGGTCGCCACAGCCGTGTCTCGCCGCGTCTCGCCACGTCTCGCCTGCTCCCAGTGCTCCCCCGGGTGAAGTGCTGACGACATAGATTTGAGCCGGATTATTTGATTGTGTAAGAAATGAGTTTGCTCTCTAATGTATTGTTAGGGATTTACGCATAGTCCCAGCATGTGGAGACGTATAAAGAGCTTATCATTTGATTTGGGTTTTATGTTCGTCTATTGTAATTGTATTAAATCAGTCCCTTATGTGGTAAACTCTGATATTCTTTGTGTTTATGTTGCGCACTTATGTAGTAACTTTTACCACATTACTTTGTATGACCCGGGTTCCCATGAACTCGTATATGTAGCAGTGTAGTTGACTTTTATTGCGACATGTAACTGTCGTGGATTGATATACTTTATTATACATCTGTTTTGCTGCCGTGCAAGGTGTTGACATGATGGTGTCATAAACAAATAAAAATATTATCATAATCTTATCACATAATTACAGTCAGAGTGTACGGTATGGGCGTATTAAAATTATTATCGACACTTGCTCCCCGAACGTTCAGAGCAACATAAACAGAACGTTTTCTATTCGGGAACCAATTATCATTTACATATCATAGACGAGGCACCGACACTCGCGGCACGCAGCCGGGGTCAATACATTTACACTACCACCAGTTTATGAAGACACCTGACTCTGCATGCTTTCCATCAACAATTGGACCGCTCAGGAGAAATGTAGTCAAGAGTTAGAGGTCCAATTTTGCTGGACGCACCAGGCTAGATCGGTATATAGATGCATATGTGTGGTATGTGAGTACCAAAACAAGACGGCTAACCAAATCGCTTTTGTTAAGATTTTATCTCACCGTTAAATACTTCTAACCATTATAGTACATCGGGCGACTCGTTTAAACCTGCGGCAACCAATTATGCTTGTTACCATTGGGATACTGTGATTTGGGTAGGTGTGGAAGTATCTGGGGAGATTGGACCCGGCTTGTTGTTTTATCGAAATTGCTTTTAGTTTTATAGTAAGGGTTGGGGATTTTAGATTGTAGGACAGCATTACACACAACCGTTTAATAATAAACTAAATGCTACATTTGCAACAATATTTGTCAATTGCTATACAGTTTGCAAACTTTTACATGTGTTTTTTTATTTTAGCATCTGAACTTTTCTAGTTATATGTTATCGTTTAATTTAGATACTAGTATGAATGTCATGTCAAATGTAAACTTTGAATACCGTTTACTATGTCATAACAGTACCAGGTGTAGTGGACTTGTTTGTTCGTTGCTAGCCGCTTTACACACTCACCGACTCGAGTGGGTATCAATAAGTAATTAAAGTAACCACTCGGTCCACTTAAGACCAAACAAAGCGATTCTATTGGTCGTTTTACGCCTCGTCCACTACATTTGTTTAGGCGAGAAATGTTCGAGCTATTATAACAAGGCATGACGAATTCATGTATTAAACCGTTCATGTTTCAATTGAATCAGTTTTTACTATGGATTATTTATAGAAATGTAATTTTTGTGTGGCATTGAAACTGTTCGCATTATTTGCGATTCGTGGTAACAGCGACACGACAAACTTTTTTATTGTAGCTTATTAGAACCCAAATATTTGAAAAACTTAATCTCGTTACCTTACATCACTGTATTCGTAACTTAGCTTTAAGTACAAGTTTCCCAACATGTTCAGTTTATTAAGAATTACGGTCCAGTTACAACACAACACGTGATAGGTCCGCAGTCATTTTCATAATTTGTAGTAGCTTTTATGTCGAAAAGAGGTTAATGCAAAGTACATTCGTCTCACGACGTGACTAGATTATTATCCGTTAATTTCAAGATACGTAGTTAAAACAAATAGCTTCGTTGAAATAATAACTGCCTGTGAACATAATTGAAATAAGAATTTGATAATCAAATTAATCTCATGCAGGCAACTTAATTATCGTTGTTGCTTATAACAGCGTATAATTTGCGTCAGAATTGTTTCGCGTCCAATGAAGATCGTTGGTTTGGTGAGTCACAACGGAACACATTATAAGCCAGCACGTGATATTGTTTGGTTTCGTAATAGCAGTACAAAATAACAGGTTGGCTCATAACGTTAACGAGGGAGATTAACACTCGTATTTATAGTGAAGCTTAACCGCGCCGTCAACATCGCCGAAGCCGATTTTGCGAACATCTTTCGTGCACCGTTATGTTTTAACAGTACCGCCTTTTAACAACCAGCCGAAAAAAAGTTAATTTGATATCAAAATTGCGTAGGGAATGTGTCTGTTGGGAAGATTATTTTTATTGTTTTTGAGAACGATTGTTTTAATAAGATTTTTCTTTTTAAAAAATCAGAGAAAAAGAGACTTAGTGCAATTTACAACAATAGATTTAATAATTCCCATCACTTTGTTTTTAAAGAATACATATATTATATACGTTTAATTAAATGATGATTTTACTTTTTCATTGATTTGTATGTAGATCAAGCTCAACAAATACTATGGATACGGCGCGGCGGGTACCTCGTTGAACTCTTTCGTACGACGCACGGGCGCAGGCGGCCCGATGCCCGGTTTTTTCCCCTCGCGTTTCTAATGAGATTTAAGTCCAAACATCGAGAACGGTTATGGCGGAACATTACACGCTCTAGGATATTAAAATGAGACAAATTTATTGCCGCTCTCCGATTATACTTTCGATAAACGCACAGACCGGTGATTATGATATCTAGTGGTTTAATCGTACGATCGATACGGAGTCGCGTTCCGTTCTACACCAAACCAGTACTAATAAAAAAGAAACTAGTTACGGGCGGGTCGTATCCGACAGTTTCTGTTGGAAAATCAACAAGGTGCTATAGTGGGCCTATAAGTCGGAACCGCGGTGCGTTATCGACTCAATCGGGCTCGAACAATGCATCGAATGTTTCAATATAGCTCCGACAGCATTTTTAACGTTTCATCGGTGCTGTAACAATCGTAAAATAAATTCTCTACGCCTTCTCAGAGCTCTGATTAATGTTGTACACAGCGCGGCGTCTCGTTTTTTATTTTTTTTCACCTGTGTGTTATTCTCTAGCTTAATTTATGGAGACTGGTGACTGAGAGCGCGACTTGTGTTTGAAGCTGCGATTTCTCATTGTTTGGATACTTAAAAGATGTTTGATGACACCCGTAACGGGCAGTTAAGTGTGTTCCACAAGAAAAAAATGAAGTGTGTAATTACGTATTTTGACAAGTGAGCAATTACTATGACATTGCGAATCTCGAAATTATAGCCTTGTGATATAGCTGACAAGTAAATTAATTTTCTGTCACACATTTCGACGTGCCTGTGTTGTACTTGTATAATAATTTGCTGTTGTATATGGTGTGTTTATGGGTTTTGTTTGAAGTGCGTTGGTCTTTGTTGACCGCAGCATGCGTTTGCCCGGGGTCTGCGGCCGCGCAGAGCGTTACCCTCTCCGGGACGGATGGATGCGTCGACCTGAGAAACTCTACAGAGAACTCTAAAGAATTTCTATCGATACCTTAAAATGAGTCAGTTTTGGAAAAAATCAGGTTATGTTGATGTGCTTTGACAGTCACCAATAAAACGTTTTTTTTCGAAATAAGTAAAAAACGTCTAATAGGAGTAATCAGTACAATCACATAGCAGGCAATCGCGTCATATTTTTCTTTGCAACCAGCAAGAATCGATTTAATACTCGATTTACTATGCTACTCGTGAACGATCATTATTCAACGCAGTTGCGATACTCAAATAAGCAATAAATCCAATACATTATTACCGTATACCGCCTTCATGAGGGCATTGATATTCCTTGAAACTAAGGAAAAGACTGAGGTATAAAATGATGAAAAATCTTAGCAGTGTTTGTAATCTTAACGGCTCAACACGTTCAAATTTCCGAACTACACGGGTTAAGAATATGTTTAATTAAAAATACTTTATATGGTATTTTTAACCCTTTGCTCGCTGTATACCTATAACGCAGTGTGCCTAAGTCGCGTTACGCCTAGACCAAAGGAGATGTCGGCGTATTGTGACTTAGTTCAATTCCGTTTTAGTTCAATAACGAGATAGGCTTAGTGAGACTAAGGTTCATTGAGTAATAGTTCAATAACGAGATAGGCTTAGTGAGACTAAGGTTCATTGAGTTTTAGTTCAATAGCGAGATAGGCTTAGTGAGACTAAGGTTCATTGAGTTATAGTTCAAGAGCACGATGGTCCTCATTTCTTACTTAATTATACTAAGGGTGCTAATTAAAATAAAACTATTGAATAAAAGATTCAACTTATACTTAAAAATATAAACATGTTAAAACAAAATTATAATCCAGCTACGTTAACCTCTTATAGGATATAAAAAAACTAGTTATTATAAAGACAAGTGACTTCTTTTTTTATTTTTAATATTTTTTTCAAAAAATAAAAAGTTGAAATATTTCCATCTTCCAACTTTTTCAGCTCTTTTTTGTGCCTAGAGTTAAAAACAAGATCAATTTTTCTTCTTGCTTTAGCTTTAAGCTTTGCCATTGTGATTCCTTTTTCAATTTTTATAGAAAATTTACTAACGTTGGCTTGCCCTTCATTGGATTATTTAAGCGCCGATGCCATCCCTTTAAACTATTATTGGTTCGATGGTTTTCATTGGCACAGCTTAGAATTTCATGAAGTTGGCCCATCCACTGTTTTTCCATATAACTTTCAAATTTCGTCGTGTTTTTTGAATTTTCATTAGATTTTAGCTGTTTTATATTTTGCCAAACTTCAGAGACATAATTTGATGGGGTAGAAGTGGTAGATTAGCACAAAGTTGTGTTATTTTATATCCTGTAGTTGTAGTCAGAACACCCAATTTTTCGACATTTTTCCAAATATCTCTTGAATAGTGATAATACCACCCAGTAATTGTTATACCAGGAAATACGGATTTTAGGGCTTGAATTTGTGCAATTTCGTAATCAGTTTTAAAATTTAAAAAAATGATGTCAAATATATTTTTGATAAGTTGAAATAGCCTCATATACGTGTCTAAGTCTTGTTGGGTAATAAACAATATATAACAGGCACAATATTCACAGTATCATTATTGCTGACGTTTATTTTCACATGTATCGTGTACAATTGATAAAACAACGGTACACTTTGGAATGTACCATCGCCATAGAAGTAAGTGTCCTTATTTTTCATGTTGTTTATTGTTTTTCTTGCTAAGGGACTTGAAAATATCTATATCTTATTGTTGTCTTCTCCATCACTGCAAACAATAAAATTTTCACTAATGTTATTAGGAACCTGTACTTCATTCAATGTACGGTCGAACAAGCTATTTGGTTTACATTTTATAATGTAATTTTTTTGTTAAACTGTGAACCAAATAGCTTGTTCGACCGTACTATAATTGGTTTTTGGAACTTGTAAAAATTTGTTTCTTGTATGATACGGAGAGTCCTTTTTTGTTTTAAAAAGAGCTGCCTCATTTATATCTTTGTTATCGAGTGAAAGGGATTCGTTTAATACCACATTTTCAATTATTTTTGGTACAGATCCAAATAATTGGCACACTACTTGCTTATCAATAATCATTGAAATTTTGTTCTTCGCGTGATTTGCAGTACTACATACATGGTCACCACAGAAAATGATCACTTACTTTCAAAACCGCGTTTTTAGAATCTACTTTTAAAGAAGCACTGCATTCTTTCCGGTTAGCACACCACCAGAGTGAGGACCCGTCATTGTTCGATCGGTTTTTCGTATAAGCAAAACCACCCAGTAGTAAATTATTGGTGACTTTTTTATTTCTTACAAAAATTACGTCTTCTTTTGAATCCATGTTTTAATTAAGGTTTTCCTTTACTTTTCTCACAGCACGAACTGTGTAAGAACAAACGAACTGTGACACAATCATGAGGAAGAATGACACATAATTTGTTCTTCAGTTCCAAGCGGCCAGTAATTAAGATGAAAATAACAATAATATTATGATAAAGGAGTTAATATTAATTATATTATAATGTAAATCAGACAGGCGTGATGTTACGTCATAAAGTTGTATAAACATTATACGTCCAAGCGATTGCAGCAATCACGACAGATTTGCCGTCTATTTTTGAAGAGTTCCAATGTATATTTTCGAAGATCAGCATTAGATCTTTACCAAATTTAAATGGGACAACCTCAGAAGTATACTCTTTCAATAAAAAACACCACAAATGGGGGAGAAATCGTGTAACATACATAAAAAAAACATACACACGAAAATAGAACCTCCTCCTTTTTGAAGTCGGTTAAAAATTAGACCAATAGCGACAGTTGTATCGCGATTTCGCGAAATGGGCAATATGAGATATAGTCCAATAGCGACATCCACCACCCCACTCCCCCACTTTTTAACTCAGAAGTCATGGTTTTTAAATCTAGACTTCAATTTTGGTGCTGGTTTACCAGCATGTTGCCAATTTCTGACATAACTGTAAAATATTTACGCAGATAGAACTATCTTCTAAGCCATTTAATAATCTAATAAATCAAATTCTTTATCACCGATATTAACTTCAGGAATGCATTGACAATCGCTGAAACTTGCTTAACGAAGAATAAAAATTTAGCTGGATCTTTATTAACAAAACTTTATTGCTGACTTGAACTGGTTCCAGTTGTGAGCACCGTTTTCCAAGCAAGATGATCAGTTAAATGTAGGCTTTGTATTACTTGGTGTTTTTTTTAAACGTAGGTAACTTTATGGGCATATAGTACTCATGAAAATGATCAAATTTTACTATGGGACCGACCATTAAACCATGAAAAATACAAGCTGCTCCACAGCTCCATACATTATTAATTTGAAAAAATGTAGCCACCAATAGATTAATTTAAATCATATTTCATAGTAAAAGTTGCTCATATTTATGAGTACCTACTTCACTCCCTTAAAGTATTGCCAATTACACTGTACACATAAAACTGTTAGATTATGGGACAAAGATGTCAGACAAACCATATGCAGTGCTACTTTGGCGCTCGGATAACGTTGACAAGAAGCGTTTTGGTAATCATTTATGGAAGTGCTGTTTCTTGAAATATATGTATTAGAAAAAGTTGGAGTGTGGGTTACAATTCTAACCAAACACCAACATATCCTTTGTTCAGATGAAAGAAGGAAATGTAAGTACGTAATGTAATATACCATTTATGCTATTCACACCTCAGTATTACAATAAGAAAATACCGTTCTTGAAAACTGAATCAGCAATTTTGTCTTACTGCAAAAATAGGCAGTTGATTCATAATAATATTGGATAAGAATCTAGTGTTTTGGCCAATTGGAAAATACTTAAATGGTATGATATGGAATCCTTAATCGTATTCTTAAAAAAATCTTTTCCCTATTAAAAGTGTCTCATACTATTTATTTTCATATTTAGTATGTGCAGTAAATTATACAAAGCTACATAAACACAACATTTGTAAATCTTTCAGGAAAATGAACCAATATTCATTTTGTACAGAAAAGTGCAACATCGTTAACAGTTCCAATAAGTACTTATTAACTTCATCTAAGTATTTCAGCTACTCCATCGATAATAATTCCCAACAATAAAAGCAAGGCTCGTGGCTGTAAAACGCTTGTAAATCCAATCGGCGTACAAGGTGTAAACGCGCTATCCTTTTGTTCGAGCGAGAGCGTCTGGCTCCAAGCGTCCGCATCGGACATCCAGTTGCTTCATTCCCGCCTGCTTAGGTGTGAGCCAAGGGCTCGTTACCTCAGATTGAAGGACCGCGGTCGTCGGCCGGATCCCCACTGATCCTGTGGCAAAAAACTTCGCATGCACATGCCTACCCACTTAAGAGTACGTATAGCTATGAGATCTCATTTCTATGGAATGTTGAACAGTTAGTATACGTGTATGCTGTTATTGATAGCAGAATTGTAGGGTAAATAAGATAGGTGGTTAATGGAAATTTATTTGGAAAGTGATTCTCAAATATATTAGATGTAGAAATTTCCTGATGCCACAGCTGCCAATGCTGCCATAGAGTATTCAGTGTATCCTGTTTTCACAGCTTCTTTATGTGTACCAATATATAAATTGTTAATAAATCAAGAAGACGAACAAAAGTGAGTTCAATAATTTATTCCTAATCGGTTATAGTTGTTGTAATTCTGGCTTTAATTACTTCACAGTGCCAACCAGTTGTTTTTATAAAAATAGAGAATATTAAATAACCCTTTCATACCTTTTAAGTCATTTTAAAAGTGTTAACTAGCCATTAAAATTTATTTATTTTGTGTCATATGGTAATTATTGTCATATTCTCACAATAGGGCGAATTTATGTGTAAAATATGCCTAGATTCACATTAAGAAATATAATCACTTACAGAGTATTTGGTTTCATGCGTAGGCTTCGCTTGATTCTGCATATTCTTGCTAATTGCTGAGTTTGTCCCATGTTAATGTTCGCCTATTTTACTAGCATGTAATATGTAAAGAGTTACCTCATGTGTTTGGAATCGGTAGCATATTATGTTATTACAAGTACCTTATTTAGGTGGGAAATTATTGAGAACCTTAAATCAATTGTTATTTGATCTTCCCATCCCTTTCTACTAAGGTTATTTAAACCCTTAAGGTGAAAGCTCCACGGTAGCCCGCAAAATTAAAATGTTCATACGTTTTTAGACTTTCGCGGGCTACCGCTCGAGCATCCACCTTAAGATATTCAATTATAACAGTTGATTACATTAATATTTACAACTTTTGCTGTAAAAATAAAAAATACAATAATTTCAAAAGTATTTTCATAAAAACCAGTGCGTATAATATTTTTAGCTCATGTTAAATTATTTACTGCAACTTCTCGATATGGTCACATTGGACATTCTAATTAAAATAAATTAATCTGTATTTTAAAAAAGGATCGTATCCATTTATATGCAAATTTTAAGAATGGGATGAAGCCACGTAAGGTGCAAATGAAATGAGATGGAGCAGATATCTCTTGTCATCAACAATAACACATGGATATTGTTTTAAATGCAATTTTAAAATGCTTTTTCTTGGTTTCAGTATTAAAGTTAATAGCAATTTGTGTCTGTTTCAAAACGATATATTTAATTGAATCATATGTTACTGAAAATAATATTATGTATAATTTTCTCTACCCTTGAGATTTATTTTAATAGTGACGTTACGAGTAATACTACATAGTAACTGAATGATCTTGCTCGTGTTTCTTAATAACATGAATTCCGTGATGTAGTTTACCTATCTAATAGGCAAGTAACTTTAAGTTCTTATTCAACATTATTTGAAACAATATACAAATTAAAATATCTTTCAAGATTTTTAATTATTGTTTTTCCATGTTACATTATTTGTTTGGAAAATGGCTTATTGCAGAAAAATATGTGTCATGCATGTGCAATGTACTTAGGTGCCTACGTAACTAATGTTTGAATGTGTATGTAATTTTAACTGTGATAAGGACGTGGGTATTTTCTATAATAAAAGTAAAAAGAAACTTGTTATGATTGAATTGTATTTTATTTTTCATTTATATTTTTTTCCAATTTTACGCTTTTTGATTGTGTGTTTTCCACAATAAATATTCTTTTAGTTCAGACTACGATACAAAATATACATTAATGTGATATAAAATGAACGCTAACTATATCTAATTTTATCACAGATTGCGGCAGTATTGCCATTTTATTTAATAGTAGTCGGCAAGTTTTGCCCAACAAACACAGCCTAAATAGGCCTAACTCGTACAACTATTTATTTATACATCGATTTAGTTAAGCTCAGATCACATAATATGACAGACATTGTGATTACAACAAAGTTGTTACAACAGACCTTTTTAATACCTAACATTCTTAAGAGATTATTTACTGTAAGCTTATTCTATAAACATCTACAAAATCAGGCGTATTTACACTACTATGACTAAAATATTTTTAATTATGTACAGTTCGTAAACGCTAACCGACTAGCCATCACAAATTTAAAACAAAACGGTCACTTCAAGTAATGTCTTTGATCACATAAATTTTGTTCACTGAGAGTCACTTTTGAACAGTTCACATACACTTACACATGGACGGACATGGTGCGGGGAGACGCACGCGGCGGCACTTGGTGAGACGTGTGGGAGGGGTGTGGGGGGAGCACGGGGTGCGCGCCGTGCACGGGCGGCTGCGGCAGCATGCCCAGGTGGTTGCGCGCGTGGTGGTGCCGGTGCATGGGCAGGCCGCCGCCCACCACCGGGCTCGGCACTCCGCGACATCGCTGGTTGTTGCGCACATCAGGCAACGCAAACTTTAGTTTTTCCCAAAACAGTCGATCGTCCGCATTGAGACACTTATTGGTTTTCAAATACAGTCTTATATCAGGATCTAAATCCTTTTGAGGCACTTGACCTAATAACACTACAATCAGTCTTTTTCGCCGGTCTCTTAGTACTTGGTGGAGAGCCGATTTTAGCTCATACCGCACCCACTCACATCTTAGAAAGTTTTCACTGAGCACCATGATTGTACGACGCGAAGATTCAACAGCTTGTCTTATCTTCTCTGTCACGTGGGCGGATAAGTCGCGGTAATGTAGGCAAAGTTTGTAAGACGGGTCACCGCGCTCTAACATAGATGCAAGTTCCTCAGTAACCCATACTTCATCTTTGGAACTGTAGCACAAAAATGCATCGTACATCTTCTCCGAATCTTCTCTGTCACTGGCTCGATAAAACAGTCTCACACCGAATTTTGAATGGAACCAGACTCTCATTTCTTGTCTGAATATAAAAATAATCATGCTCACTAACGACACAAATAAGAAGCATCCTAGTGTGGCAACTAGGAGTGGTATGTAATCTTGTACTTCTTCGTTGGTGATTATTGTCCTGGTGGCAGTCAAGTTTCCATTAATACTGTTATTAATGCTAGGCAATCCAGTACACATAGTTCCATTTTCACTTGAAATTTTAAATCCAGTATCAGGATCGCTGTACATGCTTTCGTTATAAACAGTCAGTTCAGTCGTATTCCCTTTCGAGTAAATGCATTTGATGTCCGTCAGATCTGTTATAGAATTCACTCTCTTCGTCCACTCGCGGAACATTTCAGTGTATTCGCAATCACATGACCATGGATTAAATGAAAGTGTAATTTCCGTTATCGTCGGATTGATTTGCCACACTGTCAACGTAACAAGTCTATTATGATGCAGGTGTAACACTTTCAATCGTGCCATATGGTTAAACATTTCTTTTCCTATGCGCTTGATCTTGTTATTATTTATATGCAGTTCTTGTAAATTGTCCAACCCATCGAATTCTTGTCCTTCAATGGCTGAAATGCTGTTGTAATCCAATTGTAGTATTTCCAATTCTTTCAATCCATTAAATGTTCTGTTGTGGATCGTCTCAATATTTGATGCATTTAAAAACAGAATCTTGAGCTTCTTACGGCCTATAAAAGCGTGGCTTGGTAAAACTTTGAGATCATTACCATCAAGGTATAGTTCTGTGGCCTCCATTGGTATTTTTTCCGGCAACATATTCACATAAGCAGAGTTAGCACAATCGACAACATTGGCCGACCAAGACGGGTCGTGGTAACAAGTGCAGTTGTTAGGGCAAGTCATTTCACAGTCGCAGGCATCAAAATCGCAGCAATGACATAGTGCGTGGCAGTGAGATTCATATTTACACAAAAACTGGTGAGGCGCTGCTTCAATCAAAGCAACTTGAGCATTTCCACGACTATACAACAGCTTGCAATTAATGCTGTCTAAATCCATCAACTTTGGCTGTGTTCTAGCTCTATTTCCAGTGTTTATTTTTTGCAGCCAATCCATTGTGCAATCACATTCCAACGGATTTCCGCCTATGAAAAATTCTGGCACTGTTTTATCCTGTGGCACAGCAGATATTCTCAACGAATTTGGGTCCAAGCTTGTTATTTTATTCCCATACAAATCAACTCGTGTCAAATTAGGTTTTTTGAAAAACGTGTAAGATTGCACTTTTGATATTAGATTATCATTCAAATACAACATTTCCACTGAGTTTGGTATTGCACTTCCAGTTATTTCTGTTAACTTATTAGAACTGGCGTCGAAAGTACTGAGCGAGAGTTGCGATTCAATCTCAAAGTAATTTCCAAGTTCAGCTATCCTGTTAGCGTGAATATCCAGCCACTGCAATCCAGTTGGGATCATTGCATAGTCGAACCATTCCAATCGGTTATCAGAAATGTTCAACCACACCAAATTAGGCAATTTCGCGAAAAGTCCACCGATGTCTGTCAAGTAATTTCCATCTAGTCTTATTGCCTGCAAGTTCACGTTTGCATCGAATGCACCAGCTTCGATTTTGTGAATTTTATTTCTTGATAAATTCAGAATTTTCAGGGATGTCATTTTGTCGAAGACGCCCTTGCTGATATTGCCGATGTTGTTTTCTGTTAATCGAAGACCATACATTTGTTCCATTGTCATGAATGATGCATTTTCTATGCTCACAATAAGATTTTCACCCAAGTCAAGGGTTTTCAACTGGGGTATCTCTTTCAATGCAAGTGGAACCTCATCAAGCCGGTTTCCATTGATGTGCAAGTCTTGCAGCGAGGAACAATTCCTTAATGCATGTGGATGTATTTTGGATATGCGATTACTGTCTATAGACAAAACAGATAGCACTTGCAAGCCCATAAAAGCATAGCTCTCTATATTGGTAAGTCTATTGTTTGATAATGTTAATGTGTCCAGATTGCTTAGCGAGCTGAATACATTTTCTGGAATGTGTTCAATAAAATTGTCCTGCATTTTTAACATTTGCAGGTTATGTAAATCTCTGAATAGTGCTATTTCCATCTTTGACACCCGATTGTGTGAGAAATCCAGGTAGACCAGCCTTTTCAGTCCCGAGAATGTGGAAGTATTTATCCAGTCTGAGGTTAATTCGTTGAATGATAAATCTAACACTAGAAGTTGAGTTAGATCGCTAAATAATCCAGGAGCCAGTACTGTAATAGTGTTATTGTTCAGATATATTTCTTTCAGTTCTTTTGTGTCGCTAAATAGTTCTGGAGGTAAACTGGTAAGTTGATTGTCCGAGAATCTTACAGTGGTCAGTGAGAGAAGACCTTCTAAAGCTCTATCAGCAATTGAATTCAGTCCATTGCCTTGGAAATATAATTTTTGCAGTCTTCTCAATCCTGACAGAAGATTTGGTGGCATGGTGTCGATAACATTCCGGGAAAGATCCAAAACTAGCAAGTTGTCTCCGCATTTCTCCGTCGGATGTCGATGTGCTGAAGAGAATTGAAAATGACTTATGTCTCTCATTCTGTTACCAGTCATATTCAAATATTCTAGGTTCCTTAGTGTGCACAATGCACCTTCTGGGAACACAAGCATGTTATTCTCACTTAAATCCAATCGTTCCAAGTTTTGTACGTCTCTTGAAAAAGCGCTGGGAGTTATTTCAAGTGACATTGTGGACCAGTCTGTATTGTGTGTTCTTATCGTCAGGTTTCTTAATTCACGCAGACCAGTGAATGCGCTATCGGAAAGGTTACCGATCTTGCAATACTCAATGGTAAGCTCGCGCAGTTCAATCAACTGGCGGAAACTACCGGGAGCAAGACTGCTTTGGAAGAAAAGCGCGTCGCTGCATTCGAGCCGCAGCCTGACGGTCGGATGCGGTTGAATTGCACTGAAGTTTGTGTTCTCCAACTCGCTATTGATAGTTCTTAGCCTACACTGTAACGCAACTCCTGAGCCATCGTAATCCGTCATCCACCCGCATTCATCGGGAGCCTGGTAACGTGTTCCCGCCGATAAAGATGCACCCCTAACAGTTAAAATGGTGCTTAGCACCAACAAGGCGCACGTCAGCCGAGCGGGCAACATTGTTTTGTTTTCACTGTTATCACTTTATATTACATAGTTTTATTTATCATCGTTTCGCACTGATATTCCACTTCAACATCGTTTCATGAGCGCACTAGTTCATTTTATTTCGCCTCGCAGTCGAGTACTTCACTAGTCGAACCGGCCACTTAACTCGTTTCTCGCGAGAACACTAATTGGATGGGATCGTGCGTCCGCAACCTACAGAGTCGAGGTGCACGTGACGCGAGCGACCACGCAGAGGTCTGGGGTGGAACTGAGTCGCAGTCGAACCTGCGGTGCGCTCGCGCACAAGGCCGCGCCGGTTCACGCGTTCCAACAGGTAAATTCACGTCTAGAGCTAGAACGTATTAAGCGCCTTCAAGATTGTTTCGCGTTTGGCTCTATCGGTTTTGTCGCAAAGCTTGTCAGAAAAATATACTGAACACACACAGATACGTGTGGGGCACACCACCATAGATCGAAACCGCTTTTTGTGGTGTTGGAGCAAGCTTTGATACGGTGTGTGTGAGCAAGACAGAGGGATGGTAGCGGGGTAAGGCGCGCATAGTTTGGTGGGGGCTCGAGGCAGCTGGCCAGGTAGTGCGCGGGCGCACTGCCACAGTCGCTGCTTGTTAACACTCCCGCTGATAGAATTGTATTGCAGATATTTGATGACTGTTGACATTTTGTTTACTCACTATCGCTAATGAAATTAATGGTAGGTATTTACTATAATGCTAACATCAGTCTGTTTTTTATAGATTCTTACAATGTTTCGTGTTAATATTACTGATAATAATAATATAATAATAATAATAATTACAGTAGTTAATTAAACGGATCTATGGGTTTGAAATTGGATTATCATACTAAGCCTGACAAAATGTTTTACGTCTGTGAGAGCTACTAGGCCTGAAAAAATGTTTTACCCCTGTGAGAGCTTTTTCTACAGATGTTGTTAGAATGTTTAAGTACTCATCATATTTACAACTTTATATTGCATTGTTTTACACCAATCAAATGCCACAAGTTGAGCACTGCTGATTTTTTTTTATTGTAATTAGTATTTTCTATAATATGTTTTTTTTTAAATGCGATGTTTTTCACAATTCAATAGGTAAGTGTTTCTGTCTGAACGCGTTATTTTTTTCCTATCTTGCCTCAGGGACTAAAATGTCTTGCGAAAGCTTCTGTGTTATAATGTTGGAAGTTGCTTAAACGGTAGGAAATACCATTGATTTAATTTCGTATTAAATGTTTCCTGCGTTCAGCACGCGAGAACTTTGATTCCTTTGCATATTGGTTGTGGAGCGAAATTGCTGTTTCCAGGTAACCTCGGCCTAATCACCCTTTAATTCAGTTAAACGATTTTGATATAATTCCCGCCGTTGAGCCCCAAACCTCTCATCAAATTAAACATCTGCATATTATGCATTTTGTGCAGCCGCCAATTTGTTCGACGCCGTTTGATTTAACAAATTCTGTCGGGCCTAATATTAGATTACTTTCCATGATTTATACCAATAACCTAAACGTTTTTATTCCTTACTTATTATTATGAGCTTTTTGTTATTTTTCTCGTATTCGAATATCTGTGCCATTAAGTAACAATAAAATACCACTTGAAATTGTATGGCGTGGCCATATAAGTAGGCACGACGCATCTGTTTCTATTGTGTCCGCTTGGTCGCTAATTGTCGGGCTCATTCACACCTGCCCAAGTGCAAAAAATTTAACGAACGTGCCCTGAATTTTCGCCATCATCTTTCAAGTAAATCACTCGAACAACAATAGCGTATCATCTGGTCATTGATAGCTTCCAAAATTAGCACTTTATTGTTGCTTTCACACATCCAAAATTGTAGGTGCCGAAGAAGGTTGAAAGCACTTCTTATTAATTCATAAAAAGGTTTGGTCTACCAACCTACTGAAAATTTTATTTTAAAGAAATGAAAATGTATTCGTGGTCTAGTTCACTATAAATATTCTTCTTAATCTCGTGTAATAAATGGTCATGATCATAATTTTATTTGGTGCCGGGATGACAGGAGGACGTGGCGCGTCCGTCGCGCAGTGCTATTTATGCGAGGTGCTGTGGCCCCGATCCCGCGGAGTACCCGAGGCGCCTGCTATATCTCAATTGCAATAAATTATCTCCTTTGACACGCGAGAAGCGGAAAATTTGCAATCGCACCAGTCGGGACCATAGAATTCGCGTCTCACCTCCTTTATGTAAACAGCGTAAATGGCTTTGTAATAGAAATCGCGTCCGTCCCACTATGACACCGCCTCGATAATTCACCCCAAGTCCCACGGGTAGTTTGTCCAGATCGCGCCTAGAGACATTCACCACAAAAGGCCAGCGGGAGATCTCTCCTTCGACTTTTTGTCATAAGTGGCGAGGCGTTTCTTGCCCTCTGTTTATAAAAGAACAGATTGGCGGTAAATCGTTGGTTATTGTGGCGCTATTTAATGTATATTTCGAGGGTCGCCATCGGCTGCTATAACAAAATTTCTGTATGCAATTTACTGTGCTTCGCGTCGTCACACAACTGCTCCGGTCTTGGATTGTTCGCGTGGGCACACCATGATTTGATGTGGGTTACTTGCTTATGATTCACCTGGAATATTGAAATCCTATTTCAATCTAGTAGGTTATTAAGAACAGTTATATTTCGGCCGATTTATACTTTACCCGTAAATTCTACAAGACTGACACAATTTACAACAATACAACCGCTAGTAATTCGTAACCCTTTATATATATGGAAGTGTAGTTAACTACATAATATACAAGTGACTTCTGAGAATAAGGTCGAACATCCTCTATAACATGTACTGCGTCGTCGACTTTATTTCGTTTTATCGGGCGAGTTCATCGGTGTGTAAAATCATTCCGTAGTCGATTTCCATTATGTTATTAATTTTTGTAATTTCGGTGCCTAATCTCCGGCGACAGGTCAGATACCGGCGCGACACTTATCTTGGTGTCGGCGGACACATATAATCCATTAAGTCGTCATTTCCACGCGGTTGATCATTCCTCAACCACGCGTCACACCCGCCCCCAGACCGACGGCGACGCACAACGTATTGTTCGCTACCGCTTTATCTCACCTCCGATGCACCAAGACCTCTCGAATTAGCCACATCAAATTCATTATGGACCTTAAAACAATACTCATAGCCTTTATAACCCTTTGGGTCCGGTTTCATCGAGACTTTATCCTTGTCGACTAATGGACTAGTTTGTTATCTAATCGGGTACACTGCGGACCTATTAATAATTTCCCACATAATTTTCTAATTAACGTCCTGTCTGGCGTACGGTCGGGGCCTCTGGATACACGAAAACGGAAATGACGTAGAATTAGGGTTAAGTACTCACAGTATTTATCAAAGTAATTTATTTGTGTACACTTTGAGCAGTTAGTATTCCTATTAACATTAATGACTAATGACATTTGTTTTTGTTTCAGGTAATCAACATTAGCGATTTCAAATTCTGAGTTGCGAGGTAAGCAAAAACAAATAGTGTCCACAAAATAATTTCCCAACGATCGCAATACAGATAGTATATTAACTGCAGGTGATTTGTGAAACTATTCTTGGCCTTACTTAATCCTATTTACGAATAATGTAGAAAATAAAACTTAATGCCCACATTAAACATTAGGAGTGTTATGTTACCTGGTGTTAACCCCTGACGGGTTAAATTGTAGCGTGTAAATTGAAGAGATTTTACACGTGAACGGAACCCTTAGTAGTGCGTCAGATCGCGACACGGGCAATTTGGCGCGCGAGAGAGCCAACGCGGGTTTATTTGTTCACTACGGCACCTGGCGATTCAGGACCCACGGGGTGCAGAACATAAGTGTCGTGGAGTCGGATCTGATTTATTACACTACATATTTTACAAATCAGAACCGACTCTATCTAAAACCGATACTTTATGTTGGTGCTACATCAGTCTTTATGCATCTTTGAATTGCTCTCCGCATTTATCGCAATAAATATCTGCGATGCTTCATTTTTTTCGTTTAGTTTTTTTTTGACGTGATAACGTCTTATAAACCGATGAACTCCGGCTGCACGCACGAAAATGTGTCGCACCGATACGTGCGCTGCGATCAACGCCCAGTCCAAACACTTGGACCTAGAAACCTGAAATTTTGCGTGGTTCCCTTTATACTTAATGTAAACAAGGAATAGGTAAGGATTTTTCGAAATTCAACCCCTAAGGGAGTTAAATAGGGGATGAAAGTTTGTATGAAAGTCCGTCAGTTTTAAATTTAGGATCTTAAAATTTTGTGTTTAGGCTGACGATTGAAAATTAATTTAAACGTGTCTCAGCGTTTTTGATGATTCCACCCCCAAAGAGTTCAAAAAGGGGATAAAGTTTTTTAAGGAAAGTCCTTGATTTTTGAAGTTAAAATCACAAAATTTATTATCTAGGCGTATGGTTGAAACCTAACGCAACGGTGTTGTTAGAATTTTAATCCTTAAGGGGGTGAAAGGGCGGCGCGTTCGTGTTCCACGCGCGCCTCAAAGAGAGTCAGCAAAAGGAAGGGGTCCGCAAGGACCGATGCCTGCCGGGGTTGCGGGACTGTTCGAAAGAGATACCGTGGCCCCGGAACACAAAGGGCGATGAAGGAACATGGATGGGTTTTAGTCAGTAAAAGTCTGACACTCCCTCCTGCTCCGCCCAGAGCGGAAGAAGTCATTAAATGATTTCCATCCAAAAAAAAAGGGGGTGAAAGGGGATATGAAATTTTGTGTTTTAAGTTAAAATAACTAATATCACGAAAAATTACGTTATCACGTAAAATTATCGTACGTAAACCGACTTTACAGACAGCCAGTTTTTTTATTTAATTCAATTAGAAAACACTAACAGGCAAATAGTGACGGGATTTTAACAGGGTGAAAAAACATCTATTAAAAGTTAAATTAAATGTAAATAATTATCAAATGGAAAAATGAATGGCCAAAAATACATTAAGAATGCGCTCATCGCGCTGGTCCACTCCACATCCTTATTGTGCTGCTCCAGAGACGCGCGACGTGCCATCGAATGGGGCCGGTTAGATTACGCATTGTCGTGGCACAATTAGAAACTGTTGCGGAACCATTCGCTCACTTTGTTATTTGCAAACAATCGCCGGCGACATCTGCGCCCCTCTCTATCGTCTCTCTATGCCGTGTCACCGCTGAGTAATGGCGAACGCCGAGCATCTGCTAATTGCGACCCATTCAATTAGGCCGGCTTCGAAGCAGATATATTATACATTAGAGAAATGTTTGTTACAATTAAGCGAAATCTATCTGCAACACTGTTCAAGAAAAGTAAAAACAGGTTCTGAAACTTGTTGATGCTTTCCTAATTAGTTAGAAAGATTTACTGTGATATTGATTCAACTAATTCCCTTAAAGTAACTGAATCTGTTACGACTAATTGTTAAATTACCGACATGGACGGACGCTACAGATCTTTACATTCTTTTTCACCATGACCGGTAATAAAGTTCCGATATGTTGCCATTGTCTACAATGAAAGAGTTAGCTGTATACGATGACTAATGATTGATGAATGATTGAGTGACTCATTGATAAAGTGACATTCATCGGTTATCGGCACGTGATACGGACCTCACTATTCTATTGTCTATAAAGAAAGCTTAGACAAAAGCTTTGGCTGTCGGTCGTATCGTATGGCAATCTTTTATCTTCGTCTGCTAACAATTTACGTTTTTTCGTCACGTCGTCGGTATTGTAATACATAGTAATCTCTTATGCCAATTAATTTACTCACTACAGTTAAATTAGGTAAATATGGGCCACATTCGTCGCCAATATCGCACTATTTTGGTGATACAATTAAAAGGTGTGACAAACGTTTTTGCGTCGTATTCGTAATAAAGACTGGGTTTGCGTGACATCCCCCGCTGAGAAATACGAGTACGTGCTCCTACTCAGAAAAATGTTGGTAGAGGCATCTTAGAAATTTCAATTGTAACATTTGTTGTGTTCGCACAACCTTTCCAATTTGTTCGGCTCGTGTGCCGCCAATGAACGTCTCTAGATATCATCGGCATACCGGCCGCTATGTTGACTCATGTGATTAAATTCTTCGCCTGGATATACGGCGAGCTTGTACACCTGAGTTTTTTTGCCAGGCTCGATAAAAACATCTATTTATTATTTTAAATTTACGTTTTATTGGATTTATGCTTTATTTTATCTTTCCGTGCATCTAAATATGATATTTAAATAATAATTTTTGAAGCACCAGATAGGCAGATAATTATAGAATTTAAGAGTAAATTATGCGGAATTCATTAAAATGGAAGCAGTGAATAAAAATCTGATTGTAAAAAACTCATTTCACTATCAATTTTATGTGTCATTTATTCTAAAAACACGCAAATGATATTATTATTCAAATGAATGTAAACGAGGTAATGGTGTTTGATATTGTTATTTATGGTGAATAAACAGAACGGTGACAAATTCTGTAGCGTTGTGCCAGGAAGGGACTGTCGCGCCTACTCCTTCCACAAACACAATAAATATCAACTGTACAAGGGACACAATGATGCAAACGCCGTAACTTCGGAGATTAATATAATATTTTTCGCCCGTTGCCGTTGGCCTAATGAAATATGGCAACATGTTCCTTCATTCCTGATAAAACCTCCGGTGTCGGAGTTTTATTGCGACTCGAGTACGATAATTCAAGTTGGCCAGGCAGTGAAATAATTTACATGGTGGTCCCTTTACGTTTTTTAGGCTTGGCTACCGCATTTTTACCATACGCCTGCGAAATGGACTGGGCTTTCGGCATACCCACTGAATCCTTATCTTTGCACACACGCGATTTACTTAGCGTCACAAAAATATCTTATCGATTTAAATAAACAGCTGTAGGTATTATTCGTTTCCACCTTTGCATTTTTATCTCTTACATTTCAGTATTTTTATCTACGCTTTTAAAACATCTTCAGACTTGGAGTTAATCTTTAGTAGGTATAAAGAATGAACAAAGGTCATGCAGCAAAACAACAACCTGAAGTTGTTTGCAATCTGTTTGAGCAAAGTATAACTGTCATACACTTTATATCGACACGAAAGGATTTCAAATTAATTGTGTGAGCACCAAGTTTAGTATAACCTTTTTAGAAAAAAATAACAATAGCTTAATCACTTTTATTAACTTGGGTGTTCGTGTAAAAAGTGCACAATTCGTACGCCAAACGCAAAACCATTGTGATATTAACTCTCTATTAAATATTTTCCGCGTTGCTGCGGACTAATCTTTATCCCACAATGGGGTAATAAAAATACCTGAATAAAAAAGTCGGTGAAGCGCAATACATCGTCGGCAGCGGGGTTCCGTCGATGTAGATTGAACTTATTTATTGAGCTGTATTGTGACTTTATGTTAATCATATACTCGCAAAACTTTGCATGGTGATGCTAGGATAAGCTTTATAGCGCTTTCCTAGCATGTTGTCGGAGCTTTTCTCGAACAAACCTGTACTTCATTAATCTAATCGTTTTAACCTACATTCTTTATACGAAAACTTTCGGACTTTTACGATGTATGAAAAGATACATTTCAGTGGTAATTTTGTAAATCTGAATTCTGGTAAAATATTGTTTTTATATGTAAAACTTTCTACTAAACGGCAAGAGATATGATATTATATTTATGACTGTATATGCCAAGATATCGCGTTGTTCATGTGACACTTGAAACAACAAAATTCCTTTCTATCGAAAAGCTTTTTAATTACCTAACACTGATTTAAAAGGCTGTTTTCCAAACTTCAGTTTTGAATCGGCAAATCTGATGAGTCTGATGAGAAAAATGAGAGTTTCTCATAACTATTAATATTTTTTTCACGGAACCTTAAAAAGTCACCAAATTGAATGAGCTATTCAATCCACGGTGCTCGGATCACGTGTCAATCATTGCTTGCACAAGCCGCAATGGATCGTGTTATTCTATTTAAACGTTTTGTTATTCATTACCTCTATCGAAACTCCGGGGGCTTTTGGGTGATTCACAATGGACCGGCTCCATATTGTACATGATCCCTAGTAATAATAAATGCTTATTAAGTACGCGCTTTGCATAGATTAAAAAAATATTGTTTAAAAATGAAACGAAGCGTTTAAAATTTTGTTTTTTTGCTAGAAACTAAAATAATAATATAGATACATGATTGGGATTTACATTTTTATCAAGTTTAGAAGATGAGTACATTTTATCATTTTGCCATTACATCTGTGCTACAGTGACCATAGCATCTATAAGGAAGAGAAGTAAGTCGGTAGTCAGGCATTCTTGATCATAGACAATAACGTTGATGTTGTTCATTTTGTGAGAAGACTCGGAACAAATGTGTCGATGTGACCTGTCAATACCGGGTATATTAAATAAATAAAATACGAAAATTATTTTAATTCACATGATTTCGTACAAACGATTGTCTACCCTTTCGTAAAAATGGTAACCGGGTTGTATTGCAAGCGGGAAAGGGGTAAAAAAACTAGCGTATTGTTACATCAATTTACTTACATACAGAGGTTCTCTAGCTCCCAGCCCTTACGCGTTGGGCGCGTATTGTGTTACCACGCTACGCGCATTCTTTGAAACCTGAGCTACGAGATGGGATTCTTTTGTTGTGACTCGATTTGAATATTACTTTAATATGATGGGTTCTTGCTGTTAATAATAATCGGGGTAGGGAGACCGAGTAATGGGTGGTTATGGGGTTTCATATGTTTTACACGGCTAATAAGTTTGTAGAGAATGCAGTTGGTTGTGTTTTTGCGTGATTTGTAAGCGTAGACTGCTGTAATTTATGCCTTTTTGATAAAGTTTGACACACGTTTTGATCTAGTGCAGGGTCGTAATTGTAAACGTGTTCAATAGTGCCCTGATAAAATCCGCTAAACCTATTAACCAATTCTGTTTAAAGTGTCTGTAATCGGGTAACGGTACTGTTTGCTGTTTGTCAGTTGCGTTTTACGCAACTGCTAGCAATGAGGTAGCCGCCGCGGGAGACGCCCCGGGCGTCGGGGGCCACCACGTGGCCCCCGGCCACTACGTGGCCCCCGGCCACCGTAGGCGCGGGCCTGTGAACGGTGGGCTATGGGCTAGCTCGCCGTCCGTCCGTCTCATGACGACAGGCCGTGTCGACGGCGCGTTCGTGTTCCACGCGCGCCTCAAAGAGAGTCAGCAATAGGAAGGGGTCCACAAGGACCGATGCCTGCCGGGGTTGCGGGACTGTTCGAAAGAGATACCGTGGCCCCGGAACACAAAGGGCGATGAAGGAACATGGATGGGTTTTAGCCAGTAAAAGTCTGACACACCCTCCTGCTACGCCCAGAGCGGGAGAAGTCATTTAATGATTTCCCATCCAAAGAAAAAAAAAAAAAAAGAGCAATGAGGTAACACATATATATACCCATTGTTTAAAAACGTTTAAAACCAGAAAGAGTACAATTGAAAGCTAAATAATACGTAAATAAGCTTAGCACTAGGGAAAACAGCGATCCTTTTGTTTTAATACAAGGAATCGTATATTAACTTTAGTAATATGGATTTGAAAAACGTTCGCGGAATAATAGCAGCTGTGCAAACGGAGCGCGTGCCAATATCTCAGTATATTGTCAGTTTCGTGTAAATCCCTTGTAAGACGATTGTAAAACAATGCTTATAAAGTATCCCAGTTACGGGTCTCGAGTCCGCGACTGCAGGCGTGATACGAAAGCGTTAACAGAATTCATAAATTTTGGACAACAAAGGAATCAAGAAACCGTTTAAGGTCCATACGCAGATTCGACCGCATTATATTAGTGATATGGTAATGTGATTGTTCGCGATAAATTACACTGGCGAGTCCCGAGGCCGGGTCGGCAGTTCGGCACAGCGGGACTTCGCGACGCCCGCGCATCCTTTTCGTATATTCGCCAATTTGAGGTGAAGAACCTCACAATTTTTGACAATAATGCTTTAACAATAATGCACACTTTTGTATCGAGGGACAATGCTAAATGCCACGCCATGGCTGCCACCCAAATGCGTCGGGTTTCTTTTTTGGTTGACCGAGTTTTGTGTACGTTTGAATTATGACGGTTTAATAAAAATACATGCATATATTCCTTTTAATCACCGGGAATAAGCTCACTCCTCGATAATGCTCAATATTGTTCTAGAACTCTTCTAAGGCAAGTTAAGCTGCAAAATCTAGTACTGCATAACAGATAGTGCCTGCGTATTTGAATGTAGATCAAAAGTATAGTAAACGTTACGTGGTCTGCATTGTCTAAAATGGATATTTTTGGACGGCTTACAACTGAGAAAACGGACTAAACACCTAAAAAAAAAAGGAAAATGGAAGAAAATTATATTTTTTTGTCTGTGCAAAAAACATAGTTATTAACATTAATACCGTAACAGATAAACTTATAATACGTAGCTATGTCATTTACCATACAAAATGGGTTCATAAAACTCTACGTATATAAGGAAGAAGCTACGAAGGAGTACAGTAAAGAAAAAGTTATAAAAAGCACAATAAAAATATTTACACCAGGCAAAACCCAACATTTTCTGGCGTGGGATGATGACATTTCTGCTTACAATCGAGAATACCGGAACCTTGCCAGTATGTTTTGAAATATAATTGAAAATTATAGCGTTCATGAAATAAACTGTCAACTTCGGCGAACTGTCGACACGAAGTTCGTGTCCTGTCGCCTCCTTTAATTGGCCACGTTCATTGTTCTAACCTATCCCTTTTAGAGACCGAGTGATTGTCGCCATTCCCAGAATTCCTTATTTTGAACGACTGTCTATCAAGTTGGTTACAGTTTGTGATTCTGTCCCTAGTGTGTCCAACAAATTACTTACTTTAGATCGCCAGTGAGCTAGGCGATGTCGACAAACTTTTTATAGGTTAGTTCGCTGTATGGACCTTTACTGCTCCCGAACTCCTCTAAATTGGGTGAGAAATGCTCGGTTTGACGGCCGCTTTGCATATCTCAGCGATAAATTTCTAGGTGCTGCATCTACGCGGTACGGCCATCGCGCTAGTTTCTCGAGCATTTTACATAGTTAGCCACTTTATTAGCTAAATAATACTGTTTTCTGTCAACTTTGAGAATTTATTTTGCCCCTCATTTCATTACTTGCCTCGTTTTTTATAAGCTCTTGTATCCTTCCAAAAGATCGCCTATCACAAATGTTGCCCGAATTGCGACAGAGCCCATTTATATAAATTACGGGTTAATTAACTGCTTTGTTGTTGGTCGAGCGCGTGAATTCGTTGAAACGACGCAGTTTGAGGGAATAAAGTCAGATGTTAACAATAAAATATTATCCTCTTTTATTTGGAGCTATTACTTCAAGTCTTATTCAATTTATGATCCTAATTCAGAGACAGTGTGTATTCTTTTACTAGATTGTAGTAACGCTTCGTAAGAAATGCTGGTTTGATATGAAACCCCATGTCCTAAACAATTCTAAGCACTGAAGGGTAAGTTCAATGTGGGCAACTACAGTACTTTCTCAAGTTATTATGTCTTGTGTCTGGGACTGTAGCTTTGTTTTTTTTTTGTATTTTTGGCACTCAAAAGTGTTTGAGTTCGGTTAAACCTTAGCAAAGCATTGCATCTAGCGCTAGGGCACTTAACTTTATTGTTTTATGGCGCGATAATAATATTGGCGTGGCAAAGCCCTGCTAAGGTCGGCGCGCGTCCGATTGTTTTCTCTCACTGATCGATTTACTGTTACCTATCGGTCGAAAGTTTTCAGCCTATCGTTCTTACCTACATATTTCCAGGAATTTTCAAACATCTCTCTCCAGGGTTCAAGCCGTTAAACAGTGTTCGAAATTACAAGTCTTATTTGGAGAGATACAAATAATAAACGAAAAGGGAAACAAAAATTTTATGACATACTCGCTTTGGTTATCGCCAATTTGTGTCAACTGAAGCATTCGTTTAATATTAATAAAACTGCTAGCCCCTCAACCCTCGGCGTGCTTTTACGGTCGGCTTGATGGCGACTTATTTGAATAAATATTTTCGACTGTAGCCGAGTCGGAGACTTGTTTAAATTTATTTATTTTGTAATTTTTTTCAATAGTACCTACGCAGTATAAACAGGATAGTGCGTTTGACGCTGTTGTGTGACGCGACGCCCCGCCAAGCGGCGCATTACTAATGTGGATGACGCGACACTATTACAACCCATCCTTTATCTAACACAATGTGTCCTTTATTATAAAACTAAAATTTAATGTCCGACCTCTTTCGAAGTTATTTGATCGCCGCGGGAGTCCATCACATTTGTTATGTGCAACAGCAAGTAAGTGTTTATTGGTTTATGGATTCTTTTTTGCTTTCTCTGTGGGTTTGAAAAGGATTGATTTGTTATTTATGGAAATGTGGTATTAGGTACTCGTTTGCAAGGAATATTTTAATAAATTGATTCTCTTGCCAATTTGTGTTTTATTATATTTTTAATATTTCTGAATTACTTGCGAACATAAATCGATCTATGGTTACCTTAATTGCCTCGGAAAGCACGTTAAGCCGTTGGTCCCGGCTGTCATCTGTAGATATTTAACAGTCGTTTCAGGTAGTCAGTGGCCCAAAAAGTCTGACAACCAGTCTTACCGATGGGTATCGTATTTCCCAGTATTAACTGGGTTGTGGAGGTCAGATAAGCAGTCGCTCCATGTAAAATACTGATATTCAGCTGCATCTGGTTAGACTGGAAGCCGACCCCAACATAGTTGGGAAAAGGCTAGGCAGACGATGATTACCTTAACACGGTTAATTCGTGATTAATGTTAAACGGCTCTGTTAAACTAATAGGTGGAATTTAAATGTCAGAGTGGCTTGTAGTCGGGGTCGTGAAGGCGATGTTCACCGAAGCCCAATTCGTAATTACACACGGTCTGACCGACACCCGTGTCAGCGCGCGGAAGTTAATCGGAGCCGACGGCCGGCAAATGATGCGTGCCTCCGCCGCGAGCCTACTTATGTCACCCGCGATTATCGCGCACCCAACACAATGACGGATCGCCTAACATCACGTTTAATTCAAATGATAACAAAGAGTATCTACGATTAAATCGACGTAATACATCATACGCCCATTAAAATGGGTCATTATGTCAGGTCTGTCATGTTCTATCAGATCAATTTGTACCTGTGGCCCAACATAAGTTAGCTGGTAACATTTATTATTTGGCAACAACATAAGTACAAATTGAAGTAAGGGTGTTTGCTTACGGAGTACACAAATAAAGTAATGTGACCTTCAAAAACCAGCGAGTGTTAGGTAAATGGTCAGTTTATTTGACCGAAATACATATTCCAACCGTGATTTTGTGTCGTGCATAAATGAAACATGACTGAAGTAGTCTACAGACCATATTAATGTTAATGTTAATGTTATGTTTTCATTTATAGAAGCTAAGAGAACAATGCATCTTTATAATTTCAAGCACATGTTTTTCTTGTTTTCGACAATGTATTCGTTTTCGTGTATTACACGATCGAATTCATATTCCACGCGAACTAAAAGAGTCGTCATACGGTAAATCGTTTATGGTAATACAGGCTGGTCGTACACGTATTTCGATCATGGTGTTCGATCGTGAGGCTGAGTTCGTGAGCGGTGGACTCGCGAAAGTCCTGCGGTCCGCGGACATGAGTTACTTGCCTGATGTGACGTTATCGCTTTGCGCACCGCACGCGTTGTGACACATCCCAGTGGAACTGCACCTCCAAATTTTATCAACAATAAATAATGCCTCGATTGTACGTAAGCTCCTGTTATTTAACTTCAGGGGGTCCAAAAATGAACATTACAAGCGGTAATACAATCCTTGCAAACTACCCAAAGCTGTATGCTATTACTGGACTCGTAAAATAGAAAGGTGCGTTTAAATTTCCATTACAATGATAACTTACTATAGAAGCTGTAATAGAATATGATCGCTTCGGGGTTGATTTTGATTTAGCTGTACATAGAAATCCCGGAACAGATTGAAAAGGGGTAATAATAGACTCGACCAGATTTATCTCGCGCAGCCCATCTCTTGTTTGATAAATAGATTTTTTCTCAATGGTTTCGAATCAAGCGCCCCACAGAAGACGGTCTGTTTCCATTGTGATATAAAATAGCTCTTATTTATTTGTGAAACATGACAGATAATTCAGGACGGCTACCGATAGAGATGTCTTTGTTGGGAAGGATGCTTGTTTGGTTTTGTGAAACACAAATACGCTCATTGTTGTGCCGTGTTTTGGTTATGAAATTTATTATTGTGACAAATTGTTAGGTCGAAGTTAAGCCTTTCGTTTGTATAGCATCTGCCAGGCTTAAGATATCGTCGACGTCATAATTCTTTGAATGTTGATTTATTTTGATGAATTTGCAGCTAAGCAGAAGTTACTTGTCGCAGGTGTTTATTTGTTTGTCATGATTCCATATTTATTTGTAAATCTTTGGCGTCAAAATAAGTTCCTTATTATTCGCTTTTGCTGTTTGTGATACAATTTGAATTGTGATAACTTTGTGCCTAGCACGAATTCATAATGGGATTTGTGTTTACAGTTTAGGCAGTGTCTATTAGGTACTTACGAAGAAGTCACGATTTGTAAAGTTACTTTGGCCGCAACTATTTAGAGTTAAGTACGTAATGGTTAGTACCCAGACATCTATACGTCTGTTTGTACCGACAACAGTATATAAGAAAAGATCATTTGAAACTAGTAAAAAAAATTAAATATTTTGAATTCTGAAAAAGCTAGTTTCCTTGTTTGTCACGAACATCAATTAAAATGCAACACCATACACGTAGTATCTACGATGTTTACAATAATATAAATCGCGACTGGGTACATAAACGCCATGAAACTTTCATTGATCTCAAGCGCTTTTCCTTATTTGAAAATATACTTTGAAATTCGCAATAGAATGTCAGTCGCAGGGGACCGACGCCGCGGCCGAGTAAAGAGCATTTTATAAATGTGTTTTGAGAATAGCGAGCGAGACGCGGGTAGTCGGGCCGCAACGCACAGCGATGCACCAAGTTTAATGGAAAAGAATTGAAAAGTAGCGCGTCTATATGGTAATAGAAATTGCCCGGAAGAAAGGAACACAGACGACAGAGTGCAGAGCTCTAAGTTATGGTTGTTTTCTTGAAAATTGAGCGTTATTGCGTACGTTTTCCCCGGAGTATTGGCGCGTTCGGCGTCTCGGCTCGCGGGCGTGCCCGTACCGTGCATCGGAGTTTTATCGGAACCGGAAAATGTACAAATGTAAACTTAGATCATTTTCGTTACTTTCTATGTACTTACAAATTGATTCGTGTCTAAGTGTCTGTTTGCGCAAATAAAATTATACTCCCATTCCGCAACTTACATTCATCAGCTACAAAATGTCGTACTGTCGTATAAATACTTCGTTTCCTTTAAGTATAATACGCTAAATGTTGTTTGTAAACTTTAAATGTTAAAGTAAACTTCAATAAGTACCTAACGGGTTATATATTTACAATGTTTGTTTGCAGTTTCTGCGGAAACTTTTCTGAATGAAATAAGTATTTGTCACGTTAGCTGTGGTGTGGGTGTTATAAGTACAGCGTCGTTCGGCTCGTTCCCATTGATTATTTGTAAACAAAACTCTGGCCCGTATTTTGTAGTTGTACAAATATTTGTAGGGAGAGCATAAGAGGGCACTTAGCGGTATGTCATAGTTATGTTCGCCAAGCGCTAAGAAACTTAAACTAGGTATCAAATAACTACCTGCAAACATCATTCATGTATGTAATTTGTTTCCGTGAACCGGTTTAAACTTTACTTGTTGTACAAAAATTCGAGGTTTCTCCAATGCATATCAATTTCAACAATTTTCTAGTTTATCGTCTTACAGAAACTAACTTGTTGATTAGAAATCCAATCGGCATAAATATGAGTTCTGGCGCCATCACTCCATGCCACTTATAGCAATAATGTGGGTTTAAGAATTTAAATATGTAGAGGATTATGTATGTGTGACCTATTGACTGTCTATCACCTACGTTACTCAGAATTATTCATTACTGTTATAAGAAATTGTGAAGGAAAACCAGATATATTGCGCCGTTTTCATTGCTCGTTCAAGCAGCTGCTGACAATTTTGATCTTTAACCCATCATTTTTATAAGTTATAGAGTGGTGAACTGGTGACAATATTCATACTTATGGTGCTGTTATAAACTCAGGTTACTCTCTAAACGAAAATGTTATCAAACACTACACTGATAAAGCTCAAAATTAAGTGCCTCCATTGAAAATATATGGCAAGTGTCTGATTAACGCGAGGCTATCGGCTGCTGTGTCTGCACCACAACCTTTAGGCGATCTAGATTTCTATAGCGTGATGCTATCGATGTCTAATTGGATGCTGACGCCACCTAGATGTAATCATTAAGCCACTTCGATGACATTTAAGACGACGAAAGGTGTTAGGATTAGCGACGATAAATTCTAGTGACTGCAGATTCTAGTAGTGCCAACACGATTTTGCTGATTGAGTAGTCTTCACCGTAATATATTTTAAATAGTTACGTTTTTGATTCTACATAATCCCAGTCATATTATATTGCTGTTAGATGTCACATTTACTGTTAGCGGTACTTTTCGACCATCTGTTATATTCTCACAATATCTATGCTCAAATTAGTAGATTATTCAGGTTTATTACGTTTAACTATCCTTAATGAAAAGTAATGTGGTTGTTTGTCCAGGCCATGTGTACGTTTTATCTGTGTATGCCGTTACTATCGATGGCTAATTGTGAGCTGTTTATAAATGTCGTCACTCCGATCAATATTCATGTCCAGATTATACTCTTCTAATTGCCACTTATAAATCTGAACACGTCGATGACATCTTAATTGCTAAAGTAACAAATCACCGATAATATATGAAAATATTTGGCAGCATAAAAGTATGTTGATATATATTAAGAAGTGTAGTCAAAACCGTTCGTTTGAAAACAGTTTTCGATAGATTTTTCTTCCCATGGCGTAGAATTTGGTTTATTACCGTGACGCGATGACATTTCTTCTTTCACATTCATGTTTTCTATTTACCGTGTAATTCATTTAGCTGGGAGCTATGTGACATTATTAAAATACGATTTTAAACCAAACTCAGCTCTATGTTTAGTTTGGTTATAATAAAAACGTCGAAAGTGTTAAAGCACCATATTTTATGTCACAGTAGTGACCCCCCACGACTTTGTCTTCTCCTTGTTACAATTCCTATGATAATTTGGTTACTATGAATTGTGAATTAGTATATTTCTCAAGCCCTGTTTACCTGATCATTCCTTAACATATGTGGGTATTTTATTTTCAATTTGCTTTGTATATTTAATAAACATTCCTTGATGTCATAGTTGTTTCCTCAGTTATTCAACATACGGAACCCAAGCACAACTTAACATGATCTGCATAAAATGTTACTGCTGCATTTGATTATCCGAATTCCTGCTTGGATTTTCTAAACATTTGCTTTTAGTTAATTAATGTGTTTGCATTTGTTTACGTCGGACGGTTAAATATTTCGTGGTATATAACAAATTGAGTTAGCTTGTTATTATCTAGCGTCAGTCACGAGTAATTGGCAAACAAGAGGTACCGTCACGTTTTACTAATGGATCTGTTCTAATATAAAAATATATTAGTGGTAGTGTTAAGTAGTTACTTATTTTTTATTTGAATAAGGCTGTGCTTTTTTGCTAGCTTTTTTAAACTTCACCTTACATAAACTAATTGAAATATTCCTAACTGCTTGATTTAGAAAAACAAACGTTGCCTCTTAACTACTTTGGAGAGATGGCAGATCCATGGGAACTGTTGAAAAAGCTTATAACTCTTTCGCTTTAAGTAACCCACTTAATAACAAGTGGCGTCAAAATAAAAACCAACACTATTTTGAACATAATTTAGACGTTTCCTGTAATAGACATTGTTTAAGAAATTCCTAATATTGTATGTAACACGTCGCGCGTCGTAAGCTACTAAACTACGGTCTGTTCTCGGCCCGCCACCGTTCATTAGCAGCTATAAATCTGAGGCTGTTTGTCGTGGACGCTCGTAATTATGAATAATTATATTATTTTATGGTTGTCTACAACCGCATCGTGTCTCAATATTTAAACATTGGGACAGGAGACAGAAATGTAGCGGTTTTAGAACGTAGATTATGTAGAGCAGACGTACTAGTTGGGGACTAGTTTAAAAGATTATTGACAATTCGGGGGCCTAAAGTGGCTGGCTCATTTCAAGAATTTTAACGTGATTCATATTAGTATACTATTATGATTCTACAAAAGCGACCATTTTAGGGCCCCTGGTCTTATCGTGGGCAGCTGGTAGATAACTGAGATCTAGTATTTACTGGTAGATAAGTTGATTTTGTCCATCAAAACTATTCGAATATAAATGATGATGAAGAAGCTATCAGGCCGCTTTTGACGACAGCGTCTGCATTCGATGGCTTTCTAGGGCTTTTACGACCAAAGCTCTCAAGCTTCGTAAAGATACACTGTAGGTAGATAGATTGATCTTCTTCAAAAATCAATACTGGATATTCAAGAAAAGGTTAAGTTACTATAGCCCTGAGAAGTCACATTTACAGCACCTCACTATATTTATTTACTGCTGGATACTTTATTTCAAATCAAGTTTACAATTAGTGTTGTCTGGAATTCTTGATGGATCAATTTTATCTGTTGCATTCGATAACGTTAATCTACAGGCGACAAAGTCGGACCCATATCATAGCTTATTTTCCGCTCCCTTATGCAAATCCGTATTTAAATAATGTATATTTATTCGTGCACTTTATTATTACTAGGTACTTATATCGGAACTCTCAATCTTATCACTGTAAACAAAGAAACAAACTTTGCAGTTTTTACGAAGGTTTGGAATGATTTTTATGGTTAATGCTCATTTTAGATGACTTCCATGGGTATCCATTGCTATGAACTCATCCCAGTTTGCATACTTAATAACTACACTGCGCTCGTCAACGAAACGTGAAGCTGAACTCAGCGTTAAAAACTCTCACTGAAGCTTTGTAACAGGTTATAATCATTTATACAATCTTGTTATATCTAGCAAGTTTCATCTTTTTCGATTTTTATTCTCACATCGTAGTTATAGATCATTTACGAGTGTACACACGACCAACGGGCGGGTAGCCGTGTGGGGGCTCGCTTGCCTTCACTGTTTTATGTTGGTTTATGACTTATTATATCTTTGGACATTCGACAACGTTTATGGCGTTAAATTAACGCTTGATATGAACCGATGCGACCTACAGGTTAATAAAATTGTATGCCAATCGATTTTATCTAACTCTGATGGTGACTAGTGTATTTCTGAATGAACTATTCATGAAAGATGTTTGTGTATAGCTTTTCATCTCGCATGTACCTTTAAATAGTGTTAAAATTATATTGCCAATTATAATCCAAGACTATTAAGTTGTTTCCGTCCGTCAAAATATGACGGTTGTTTACAATTTACTTGAGCTCTTAACCAGCTGATATTCTCAAAATTTAATTAATTACCTGATTGACATGGAAACATTAAAATTTATTCAAAGCCTCTTGAAGTTTATTTGGGTCAAATCAAAAGTTCCCACAGCAATTACACAGTATGCTCCAATCACATGAATAAATGTTGAATGTTTCACAAATAACTAATTTTCCGTGAATATTTGTTTCTTCTCATTCAACATAATTTCGAATTTGATGCATTTCTTTCTCGTTTATCTTTATTTATTGAATGTCAATGTTTGAAATATCGTCGAGGCTACAAATCATTGACTAAACAAAACTGGCTATTCCATATTGATTTCGATTATAATTTCTGTTATATATTTCTCGGATGTCATGGTAGTAATTATGTTAATTGATGGAAGAAAGGTCGATAGCCTTTTGTATCTACAACGGTATTGGATTTTTCCCAAGTGTTGAGTTTGACCGTTAACGAAATGATTCATTACTGGCACTAGAATAAACTAAGGAGATGTTTGTTCAAATATTCTCACGCGTGGCTGACGCAACGTGTCAATTGCCTGGCCGGGCCTGGTCGGGCCTGGCCCACATTCTGACACCTCTCAGAGGTCAACACAGATAGTTTTGCGCGCTCCATCAATATTTGTCCAATACCATCTTCAACCTTCACTATGATTGCACTCGAGTTGAACGGTATTGTTCAGCTTGTCACAAAATACTTTGATATTTTCGTTGCTCTTTGTAAATAACAGTTATACGTGTAGCAAAAAGAACGTAAACCTGTCATCTTTTTGTTGTCTACTGAAAAGGAATGATTTCATGAAGCTCAACACACCAATTTCTTCAATGTAACGTTTTGGTTATACTTTATTTATTTGTCAAGAGCCCCAGTAAAAAGCACTAAAAGAAATAACCCTTTGATTTGAACATAGATATAAACATGTCCTTTGGGAAGATTCTCACATTGGGATCGGGCCCCTCTCATTAAAAGGTGTCTTTATATTTTCCAGTCAGTTGCCGCGTTATCGCTGCCATAAAGCTGACCCGATCTAAGGCTTGATATGATAATTGAAATCCAATACATCACTATCAGTTTCAATCCGTCTCTACCTGTTAATTTACAACAAAATGGGCTTAAAGACTGGAGGTCTATAGCCACCTTTTGACGCAAGTAACAAATTTGGATTGGTAATAAATGGAGTAAATATATACCATTAAGACAAGATATGCCACGGAAATTAATAGAAGTAACCTACGCAAGTTCACAATAACGTATTGTTCAACCTACACATGATGGTTAGGATTGCCCTACGCCCACTTTTCAATAGCATTGTTGTCACGATGGGTGAAAATTTTCCACAATAAGGAAGTTACCAGTCGTTAGTAGTGATGGATCTGCTTGAACCTACTCGGACATCTCCTCGGGCGCTGTGTTTGACGCGTAAATCGATTAACTTTGACAGTTGACTCTTTGATTGTGGCGCGTAAGGTTCACGCCAGTAATTACTACAGCCTCTGCGGATATTGAGTCGATGCGAACGATTCCACATGACACACCGCTAATGAATTCTGTCCATGTTGACGCGACACAAACATGTGAGGAATTAGTGTTATTTTAATTACTCCCGTCTGTCTACCAACACTAATTCGTCTTGTCCGACAATAATATGGACGCTTTCGATTTAGATAATTAATGGATTTTATAATAAACCTTCTTACGGAACAATCAGTTATTTTTGGATTCCAAAAGAACAAAATATACCATCAAAGAGCAATAACAGTCTGTCAAAAAGTTTTTGTTGCTGTTTTAGCAGAGTTCATTGCAAAAATAACACATTACGTCTCTTTAACACGAATATATCGGCAAAACTTGCTAATTTGATGTGCCGTGTCATAAAATCAGCATGATGAATATATTTGGAGCTATTAGTATGTATATTTATTATTTACGAAGCCATTGCATTTTAGGATGTCATAAAATGAAACAAAAAAATAAATTTGACGATTGAAATTTGAGATCGAATTAAAATGAAACGACACTTAATATGGAACCCAAATGAGGTGGCGGCGGCACTGTTTAAGTGTATTTACGTGTCAACTCATCTACACAACGGCCTGCGAAAGGAAAGGATCATTTATTCTAAATTTTATTACTCTGAGTCCCATTTTGTCGAGAGCATACCATATTATTTCAATTACACGACGTAATTAATACAAATGGCTTGCACCGGCACAGCGATCTTTCGTTAGAAATATAAATCAAAATTCAGCAGGTATTTCCATTACGATAACCGTCGTACATGTATCGTTTATTCATTGGTGCTCATTAACTATAACAATTATCTTAACAAGCTGAATCGCAAGGTGTTTTGTATCTTAATCGGCGAGTGGCCGTTCCAATCTAGGCCCGATGGCGCATTATCGATTGTCGCACAGCGGGGCGTACGACAAAAGAATTTCATTTTAAATAAATCGCGCGAGACCGCGTCGCGCCGAGAAATTAGGCGCGGTATCCCCCGCCGCGAAAACTCATCGTAAATAAGTGTCGCGGCTGGCTCCGGACAGCGCTTCGCTGCGTCGACGCTTAAAAACACATTCTTGTTATACACTCGTTTAAGGATTTAATTACTTGCATCGCTGATGGGACCTCATCGCAGCGTCCCTCCACGCCTGAAACCACCTCGCACGTGATCGTAAATCCTCAGTTCGTTAATGATCCGAACGTTGTTCCGCGATGAATTACCGCTTAGTCTTGTTGACTTTTTGCGCAAAATATTTTTTCCGATTTTAGTGAGCGTGGGTTTCGTATAATGGGCTGTAACTCTTTAAGTGGTTTTTCAAGTTCATCACGATTTATGTTTCAATGAGTATGCAAGATTGTATTTTATATCACTCTTTTATCTCCTTGCACATCATATAAAATGCAGCGGTAGAGCCGTTGTCAAAGCTTGTTCGATAAGTGTTTACCATGAGCGTAAGAACAAAAACAAAACATTTTAAACATATTTTCCTTTTTCAATTTGCCAAATTTGCAACTAATTAAAAGATAAATATCACCATCATCACGGGTCAAAGATGCCGATTGGGGGTTGCTATCTCTCGTGTAGTTAATCATATGGGCGGTTCTCGCCACACCTTTGCACCTTTACTTCTGTCACTTTTGCTGGATAAGTTCTTTACGATATAAAGAGTATCCTTACCCGCCTATCACCTAGTTGAATGATATTGTGCGGCGACCGCCTTCTTTATTCCTTTAAGGTATCAGTGTCGTCGTTTTCAATTTATTTTGGCGTGGTGTCGAGTGTCGCGAACAAGTGAGCATCGAGGCCCCGGCATCCGGCTTCAATTGCCTTCAACTAGGAGTCTTCTCCTTTCGGCGGCTGCTTCTCGGTCACAATGCAGTCGGTCCGCCATTTGTAAACGCGATACTTCCTCAGTCGCGAAACCTCTTCGCATGTGATTGCGGCCCCTTTACTTTAATCAAATGGCTGCGACAAAGGATTGAAAGGAACGCTCCTCGATTTCGTACAAGCGATCGGTATTGGCTGAGAAATTCCTTTTACGGATTGCCGGCATTTTTTACCGATGCCTCAGCGAAATAGGATTTTTTTAATATTGTCAAGTTTTCGTACTTGTGATTCAAGGGTTCTTGGCATTCAACGTTCCCATGAACTGTTAAAAGTTAAGTTTGCTTTGAGTTTCAATACTTTCAACCTATTATGGACAACAATTTACTTGAAGAAAAGACATGTTTATTTTGAATGTCTAGTTACTCTAGGAATTTATTTCTTTGTTTGAGTAGTAACAACTCCGTAGATTAAGTTACAAAACAATCATAGTTAAATAATGGGATTCATATAACATACCATATTATGTTTAAGTCCCATGTAATAGGGGGCGACCCTATTGCCATCAACGGGACACAAATCCAGACTCCGTGGCTGCTATTGAGAAATTCCGGATGGAAAAACACAATAACACTTTGCCCGACCTGGGAATTGAACCCAGGACCTCATGCTCTGCTGAGCAAGCGTGCTTGCAACCACTAGACCAACGAGGAATAGGAGGATAATGGGATTAAATTAAGACAAAATCACTTACAAATAAATTTTCTGAATTCAAAGACCTGTAACTGCTCGTATTCTTCAATTTTAATCATGCTCACTGTTTACCCTTCAGGCAAATTATAATGTTTGTATTTCTCTCATGGACGTTTGATGATTAACATTAAATTTGATTTTGATTACATAATAAGGAGGTATCACGAATAAAACGATATCGTTTTATTACCTTAAATAGTTAATAGTTCCTTTTATAGCATATGTTTATAATGACAGATGTTGTTTAAACTTACATGGGCTGCATAGGCACCCCTAGACTAAAGTATTCCTAAAACAGCATGATAAGTAGTACATTTGATCATTCTGTTGACTTTTCCTGGTATCTTGTTAGTTAAAGTGCGGTAGCATTCGTTCATGCACTTAAATTAATACATATTTAAATATATTCACAAAATCCTATTGAATTCTCACTGAAACATTTGTTTGGTTATGATGATTATGGCAACGTACAAAGTGTACTCAAATAATCTGATTTTATATGATATTTGATAACAAATTAGCTATTCAATTATGTTATAAAACATGCTAATCTGCATATCTGTACGTGATTCTACGTCAATAGATAAAATATCAGTCCAATACTGATAATGATATCGATTATGAATGATGAGTGTGCGTAAGTATCGTATTCAGTTACAAACCGATCGAAAAGCGCGTAACACTTGTTTTTCTATAATCTTTAAGCATAATGAGTTTTATAAATAAAGTAGTCTTAGTAACTGGTGCAGGCTCTGGTATCGGAGAAGCTATAAGTCATCATTTTGCCAAATATGCAGCAAGATTATCACTCACTGACAAAGACGCTGCCAACTTAAAGAAAACAGCTGAGGAGTGCGAAAGATTAAGTAAAGCTAAAGTGCTTACCATAGTTGCCGATTTACGTAATGATCAACATGTTCTAAAAGTTATAAAAAATACTAAAGATCAATTTGGAAGAATCGATGTTGTTATTAATTGTGCTGGAGTCTACAAACCTGCAAGTATATTGGATCCTAAACTAATTGAAGTATTCGACGACGTTATGACAACTAATTTAAGATCTATAGTTTATCTTACCAATTGTGTTGCCCGTGAACTGGAAGAAACCAAAGGAAACATCATAAATATTTCAAGTGCAGCGAATTCTTTAGGCGCCTCTAAAAGTGTTCCATATCAGACGTCCATGGCGGCTCTGGATCACTTTACTACCTGTGTAGCCTTGGAACTGGCTCCTAAAGGAATTCGTGTTAACTCGATTTCACCCGGTATAGTTAAAACAAATATATTGGATAATGCCGGAGTCAATCAAGAAGAGAGTGAAACGTTCTGGAATAACGCCACTTCTGTTCCACTAAATCGACTGGTGAAAACTGAGGATGTAGCTGAGTTTGCTGTCTTCCTGGCCAGTGACAAAGCAAGAGCCATGACTGGTTCCAGTTATTCAATCGATGCTGGATTAGCTATATCAACACCAGCCACCAGTTTAGAGTAGGTACAACTGAAGTGTTTGGCGTACAAATATTTAGATTAGATCAAGATAAAGATATTAATCTTTAAATTTCTAAATACATAATTATTTTTAATGAGGTCTACGTTGTTGTCATTAGCTATCGATAACAAGAAGATAGAACATTTCTTACACTTGATGCATAGATTTTATAATTTTGCGTTAGAAAAAGAAATTAAAATGGTAACACATAGCATACAGCTTCACTCAATTTGCGAACAACAAAGGTATAGGAAACACGAGACCTCCATTTAAATGGTGCGGTTATTGAATAAAAACATAGTGTAAAAACGAATTGTTGGACTCAACCTTGCTGCTTATGAGATTTTTTATGAAGCGTGAAATGCAGGTATAGAAATTATGGAATTGAAATAAATATAAGGTTTTGTAGTAGCTTGTGTTTTACTTATTCATTCCTTATTTTATATGCCTTTATTACTATTTACTTACATGAAAACAATTCTGTAGTATTAAACTTTTTCTACAAATCCCTGCCTGATTGTAATTATTCAAGATTTAATTTGCATCCACGAGAGCAAAAACGAATACATTTATTCCGACAGCATCATTCTATTACACGTCGCCATCGTTCCGATAAACTGGCTACTGTATAACACATGCATGTCGTCTTTAAATAATACGAGTAGCTGGAACTTGGTGCCATAAACTAATGTATGCAGAATGGACGCCGCCCGGTTCTGCACAGACAATTTCACGCGCGCTTAGCTAATGTTTGCCGAGCGATTTGCCGGCGGCATCGCGATGGACGGTCGTTTTTTCCCTGCCGACGGCCCGTCCAAGCATGTTAGAGAGATGTTCCCAATCTAGACGCCGCTCTATGCACGAGGAATTGATGTATGAACACAGCTATCCCGATGGTTTATGTTCCAAGTGATATTCGCTGGCCCGTCTTTATGATTAATTTTGTTTTTTTTTTCAGTTTCCCAACGCATGTGTTTTTGTACGTTAAGACTAAGGTGTATTTTATTATGTTTTTGGGATAGCATCTTCTGTACCTTAGTCCCTTTTCGTTATGTCTAAGTCTCGGTAGCACATTGATTTTGAAATCTTCACTCACTCCTACGCAAAGGCCTCTCCCCATTCCTTCCACTTCTCACGATGGTGTGCTTCTTCTCGCCAATTCGCGAGGAGGCCATCCATATCAGTCCTGTTAGATACAAATAATTGTGGGTCGATAACTTATCTTTTTGTTGAGGCTTGTTGCCAAGTAAGTCTTCTCCACTTCAGTTGAAGTATATTTTAGTTACCAGTATACTTCCTATTTGTTCAAGAGCAACTGTTACTAACAAATACACTTGTTCGAGATTCCTTTGAGTGGCACTTGCTTCAATTTATTTGACCTTGTATTGTTGATTGATGTTGGTACCTTCCTACTCAACAGTAATTAGTTTTATTTCTTATTCAAACTTACTATGCCTGAAATGGTTAAATGATTGTACATTTTAGTAGAATTGCGACTATACAAGTATCCACTCTTACTAACAATACTACATATGTGTTTAATTAAGATAACATCAGTAACAAGTTTCGATTGTTTACATTAAAACAAGCTTGTAACAATTATAAGCGCTAACCTATTTCATGTCTAATTTAAATAGGAAATAGATTAATCAAACGATACTAACTTTCCCAGCCGACAGTAAAATATTTAACAATAGCCTCATCCTGTGTTTTACAACGTTGTCCTCTTTTTGGGTTGGGCGTTCCAAATTAAACTAGTTTGTATTTCACTAGCGTTGGGACCTTATCGGACGATCGATTTCTCAACCCTTTAATGTATGCGTCACCGGGCCAAGTTTAACGAATATTTATATGTTTGTTGTTTTGTGATGTGTATTAGTAGTAAAGTTGAACACAACACTGCGGCCAACTAAAGCGAAGTTCGTATTTCCAGAGCGCTGGAGCAATAAAGTAAGCAGTTTTACAAGTGAGTGCTCCCAGAACGAATGCCCGGGTTAGCATACGCCCGATATTCTTATTTTATGAGTGAAAAATCTTACAAAGAATACTTTCCGAGACACAGCGGTGGAAGCTGCTCCAGTTGCACCCCTTACCTTAACATAAATGTCTTGTAACCTTTTCGATCTCTCATTCAATTGCTCTCGTCCGAATTCATTGTGGTCGAAGCGCATTGATTTTGTCAGGACTGGTTGTCAAAAGTTCCCATCATCATTAGCTCAGTTGATTCGTGTATTCAGTCCGGCAAGACGAAGAATGCACGCTCGGCAACAAAGCGTCCACATTATGTTGTCGCACGGCGCGGCGCGTTCCAATTAAGAGAGATTTATTCATCCCCTCGCCGTCATACGACTTCTCCAAAGACATTATCAGAGATTTAACTCGGCAGGACGATTGTTCCCCAATTTTCTAAACACCTCGACAATGCTGTCGTAATTTGTTCCATCCTCTTGGCTGTTTGATTGTTTGCTCTGGGAAAACACGTAGCGTCATCGCGCAGCTTCAGGGTTGTTGCTTTGTACTTGAAGCTGTTCGCATTCGATATTCATTTGCTTGAACGCTTTGTAATCATTCGTAATTTGAACACGTCTAGGGAATTTAAACGATGTTGTCATTATTTTGTTAATGTTTACCTAAATTGTGACGGTGAGTGTTTCATTAGGACGGAAATAATGGTTCCCATTTCCCAACACAAACTTACCTTGTTTCGATTCGGAGTAAACCTAACTATTGTTTGATTTTGTATAACAAAGGTACCCATACGATAAGATTTATGTTAACAATAGACAAAGTTTCCCAATAAGTACTAAATACTAATATACTTGAATATCTGTTCAGATAGTTTCCAATCCAAGCCTCATTCATTAATAACTGGTTAGTTAATTGGGCTACCGAGGACCCCGTCTTTTGTTATACATGAACCACGCCCCGGGTTTATCTAAGCAGTAGCTTATTTAAAATGATAAACGAGCTCCCAATCGAGTTGAATAACAAGCAGGCAGATGCTCTTAATCCTTTTGATTTCATTAAATGCATGCTCCCCTCGGCCCTTGTCGGAAATATCACTCGAGTGTGGGCCTCCAACTTACTTCGGATTGTTCATAATAAGATTCGATGGATTATATAACCTTATTTTAAAAAAATAATCAATTTTGTGAACAGTGTTCCGTATACCTACTAAAAGTTCCAAAATTAGAAGTTAAAAATGACAAATGGTATTTAAAAAAAAAAAAATACAGTGATACAAGACTTACATAATTGCATAAAATGTACGAAAAATAATGAATGGCGAAAGTTGTAGTATGGCCCAATTCTGAACTTAAAAAGTAATTGTAGGTTCTCTACAAATTCCTACCGATTAGTAAAATTCACATGGGCATGCTCTTTTGAAGTATCTTTTATCTGAAACTTTTGAAAAAATAAACTAATTGGGATGATTTTATTTTGACACAGAACCCTAAAATAATCTAACCTTTGGAATGTAAATGACTTAAAAAATAGCAATTCATTTTGGCTTATTACGTGACTGAACAATACTTTGCCGGATTTGTCATTGTTTCCTGCAGTCCTATTTGGTATTTTATCCCTATTAAAGAAAAAAATATATAACAAATATTATTTCTATCAGGATGACAATCTGTTTATCAGTTCACAGAGAAGGAACCAAGTTATCCTCTTTCTTTCCAAAGAAAATTCTAATGAACTTCAACGTCTTTGGGGAATATGAGACGTAATTTTGAGTCTACCGGTCGAGGCTTCATTTGTTTGATCGTTTCGTTAAGGAGAGGCCAAGTGAAAAATCCGTCAACATTAATCATGTCGATGCTGAAATATAATTTCGAACGGTCGAAAAAATTTACATAAATAATTTATACTCAAGGGACGGTACCAATGTTCGGAGCTTTCTAATCCGTGGTCTTGTAGCGAGGACGGCTTGCTTCCGATCTTACGATACGGACCTCAGATGTTTGCTTTGTTTTATTTTATTGATAAGATGCGCTAGTATTTTGTTATTGATAAAGCTCTGAGCATATTTCTGTCTTCGATTTTCTTTACAGCATCGATAAAAACGGACTGTTGGATGTTCATTGTATTTTCTTCTAAAATCAATATACATTTTCCTGCTTGCTGTGTTTTTACAATTTTATGCTAGACAGACGCGTTAAACAGCCTCCATGGTTCTTTATAATTTTCAAAGTTTTTTTTTTGAATAGCCCTGAATGTCCCACTGCTGGGCAAAGGCCTCCCCCATGTCCTTCCAGATAATCTCCTCCTGCGTGTTTTTTTTTTAAATAATTGCCAGAAATGTCTCGCCAGGGACTATGCCTACAGGGTCGTGTGGATGGCGGGGCGCGACCTTTCCCCTTCGGGGGAAACTGACCGAAAATACTAATATTAATATGAATTAGGAAAAACTAACATTTTATCAGCCTAGGGTAATTTAGGAACAGTCACATGTGACATGTGAATAAAAAAGCTTTAAACCAAATGAAATTACTTTTCGCAAGCACACGTCACACGAGTATTTTACAATCGCAAAAGAATTAAATATTTGATTATGTATCGTCAGTTAGGTCGTTGTCAGCGGGGTGCCGCAAGGGTGTTGGTTGGCGGTCCTCTCATCTCCATAAGAAGTGGCTGTGCCCTGCCGGGGCATACTGCGCGCCGCTTGATGGAGCATTATTTTAGGCATGTGACTGTGATCGATTCGATCGAATCTTTCTTCAGACAGCGCGAGTTTTTACCAATGTCTGACACAACGCTCAAAAATACACAAATAAAGATGATGTAGTGTCCGCGGTTTACAAGTGTTGGTATGATGAATGGTCGGCGTTATGACCTCCGTTTTAGTTGGTTTTAGTGTAATTTATTGAATGTTACCGATATTGGTTGTGTGAATATTCGTAATTAATTTTATGCGAGTCCTTTCTGAGAGGCGGATAGCGGTGCTTTTTATCAATTAATCATTTCGATTTCACCATACAGAAGCACAAATTAAAAAAGTTATTTTTAAAGGAATGTGCGCAAAAAACTTGTAAATTAATATTGATTAAGAATTTTGATAGGTCTGTGTACCCTGTAGGCATGTATTCAAATAAAAAAAGGTTTAAGCTTTTAAATTACCGGCCTTAACGACACCTAGATTAAAATAAAGTTTAAGATAAGTCTTATTTTATAAGTATCCAGCGCAACATCTTTCTAAGACCATAACAATATTTCTGATGTTACCAAGCGCAAGGTGTGCTCCGTCCTTAATACAAAATAAATGTGTAAGACATCCAATTCCCCACACTTTCTTCATAATTATTATAATATCTTTAAAAAAATACAATATGAAACGTTCCAGCGGTGTCGTTAACAGCATCGGCTCGAACAATTAACCTTCGTTAGCCGCCAATAAATAGTGTGCTCGCTAAACAGCTTTACGACTAGATAATAATTAACTGGCCCTTGGTCCGTTACGGTAGCAAGTGCTTCATCCAGCCTATACGCCATTTAGTTCCCTCGACACCCGATAAATCATTAACAAGATGATCTTATAACGCCAAGGGAAATGTAAATAGAGCCACTTTATCGCTTCAAAAATACTGTTACATTATTATGTGGTATATTCATTTAGTTTTATTATTATAGGTTCGGAATATAGTGCTTCAATTGTGGCTTAAATTATTGTGTGTACGTTTTTTTTTTCGTCGTATTGCTTTTAATAACAAGGTGAAGTTTATAAAAGTAAGTACCTAACGAGACATTAATGTGCTATTAATAGAGTACAGGATATAAATTAAATTATTTATAATAATTTTACTTGTTATGGCTTTTTTTATTATTTTTATCCGCGTGTGTCTTAAAAGAACAGCCGTGCAAGAACGTAGGAATCGATTCGATAAATCTGACCGTCATTCTCGACAAAATGAGTTTATAACAAAGATAAAAACTCATTTTGTCGAGAATAACTGTCAGATTTATCGAATCGATTCCTACGTACTTGCACTGCTGAACAGATTAATCGAAAATCCTCGGTAAATATTACGATTAGAAAATATTAATAAAATATTAAAATAAAAATAAAATATTAATAAAAGATAACATGAAGGTAAGGTTAAGATCACAAACGCACGTTCAATAAAAATTTCAAGGTTTAATAAAAAGGAAATGTGCCCAAAGCTTAAAAAAAAACTGAACTTGAACGAGCCTTATAAAAAAACTTTTCAAACTAACAGACAAATCAACAGAACACATAAATTCAAATATACCCAACCTACTATTCGAGCTTTTAACAGTAACAAACATCAAACACACTTCCAAGCTTTGATTAAATCATATTTCAATCCAATAAAAACCCGAACTGTATAATTGCAATGACATACAAATCTATTGTCGAGACCAAACGGCCAATGTCCTTCGGCATCGAATTTAATAACTCCACATGAATTAATAAGCTGTGGCCACGCCCCGTAGGCGTCAACTATGATTAATATAGCCATTGCAAACGACTACCGGAACGTGAGGAGCCGCGTCTTTCGCCCCACTCAGTGTGCTCCACGCCTTACTTTTAACAAAGCTAAGCTAAATTCACACGTCTGTATTATTTATATCGATTACGTTAACCGATAAACCGTATATCAATCCGTGTGTTAATATTTAAATAATAATGTCAGATTATAAATCGTCGGAGCAATCTCTTATGCTAGACACTTTAACGCTCGTTTATAACGCATGATCATAGTAATTTTCATGTTATTTCTATGATTCGTCTGGTCGTTCAACTTTTGTGCTTCGGATAGGGTTTTTGGTGATACTTATTTGCTAAATCACTTTTAAATAGATTTTGCTTCGAAATTAATGTTAGTTTTTATCGGCGAAGAATTCTATACGAATTAGAATAAGCATACCCAACAGTAATGAAACTCTAGCAAAGAGAGCAGAGAAAAAAGATCATTGCCAGGATAGTAAAAGTTTACTTTCAAACTGTTTTGTCTAATTCTTCTGAACATTATCTCTTTTTTTACTACGCTATTCTCCATTGTACTCGCTTTTGTTAGCCAGTAAAGCGTGCACCTGTCTTTGTTACAACTAAAAATTATCAGGAGAATAACGTTTACGTCCACAATTAGTATCTTTGCGTCTACTACAAGACGCCACAACAATCTGTAAATGTACAAGCAAAATAATTATTTCTCATTGTCCTTTTGTTTGTTATTATCTCGCAACAATTACAAAGAACACCACCATTCTTACCTCTCAAAAGATGTTGGTAGCGTAATCCTTTATTCGTGTAGAAAGGGATTAAAAGTCAGCAAAATTTTGCAAAAGATGTTTTTTAAACCGTTTACAATAGCAAAATGAATGTTTAAGAACTATTTAAAAAACGTGTTACCTTTCTTTCTCTAAATTCAAAATCGTATTAGTCCATTATTAACTTAGATTTCCCGTTTCGTATTCTCTGTAGTTTCGTTAATAAATCCCGCAGTACCTTTATTTGGTAATCACGAAAATCCCCATTACCGTCCATTTTGTGATAAAAGATTCAGCATCAGAAGTTTGGTCCGTGCGTCTAGCCTTAGTGGTCGAAATGCCAAGCGGCGCAGTGGATGCTAAATTATTCCGTAAACATCAATAATGAAAGTAGTTTGAAGAGAATTTCCATCGGTAACTAGGCTGGTTTTGTAGCTGATGTTCGGTGGGTTAGTTCCAAAAATGTTGTGTCATTAAGTCGCGACCGCACGTGACTGAGGCCACCTGCCACCGGCCGGTCGTGCCGACATGCCTCAACAACCAGACGCTTCTATCTCACAGTCCTTCGTTACGCTAACTAAATACTTCGTGAATTCACAATTAGTGCTATTTCGGGAGGGATTGATAACTTTTTTTAGGGCTCGCCCTTTGAGCAATTTAAGACTGAATAGTTAATTGGTTTACTGGAACTCCATTTTGGAAACGTATTTTCTATCTACTGTTATAGGTCGACCTGAAATTATTTGACTAGATAGTAAAAAACCATCTTACTGTTGTTAATGTCACTGGTGTCATCGCCTAATTATTGAGTTTAACAAAAGGTAGCCGTTATTTTCATAACGTATGTCACTGACAGTAGTTAAAACTATCGAGCGACTTAAAAATAGCAGTCTTCATGGACCCCTTTCTCTAAGCATTCTTCGACTTATTTGCCTCGTTATAGCCTGTTGAGGAGGTTCATACTGAATTACTTGGAGCTTAAGGAAACATGGAATCAAAGAGTATAATAATATTATGGGAGAAGAGAGCCCTCTTGTGCCATTTTGAAGCATCCGATTTGAAGCGCCATCTGGATTTCTTAACGAGAATTAAGGCTCTATAGGTAGCTATAGGTAGATAGGAATGTATGTATACCTTCATAAGTATAGGTCAATATTTGTTTACAGGTGATCATTCAAATTTTCTTGTTTTTTTGCAAATAGCAGCTGTTTTGTTTATGTCGTATGTTGATCATAATGAAATTTGCGAATACATAACATAATGATGATACATTATGATACCAGTCATCATTTTATTCGCGAATTGCATTTTGATCAACTATACGATGTAAACACAGCTTCTATTTGCAAAAAACAAGAAAGAATTTCGCCAGCTATATTCATATTTGAATAGAATTGACAGTTACACAGAGAATTTGTAAATAATTAAACATAAAAAGGAATAACGAAACACATTCAAGCGCAAGCGCAAGTTGCGGCGGCCATAATATGATGTTGCCAGTTTATGTTACACAAAAAGGATTTCCGAACAAGGTTGTGGTATAATTGATAATACGAAACAGCCATGGAATATGAAAACGTCATAATTTTGGTGAAAAATGTAACAATTATTCTTTAAAAAACTACTTTAAATTAAATTATAGAACTTAATTATTTGATTTTCATAATTGAACAGAGACATCTATCGTTAATTATAAAATATAGTGTAGTTTATTGGTTAAGTAAAGTAGATGGCGACTCTTTCTTCACTGAAGTTGTACATGTTCTAACTGTCTCCCCCCTGCATGGAATAACGGCACGAACGTTTTGTTTTGCCCTCTCAGCACCACATTGTGTGGCGCAAAATTACAATTTTTATTAGCCAATCGCGCCGGCCGGTATCGCTTTGCCTTAACGTTAATATTTTATTTGACGTTCAAATAAAAACGAGAACGAATTGATTTGGTTTTTGAACTGGGTTTTATTGAGCAATCTTGGAGTGAATTTCGATGTTGGGTCCCTTAAAACTTTTAAAGTGCGCATAACTGGGTATAACATTTCTTTACCCTTCGGTAGAAAAATGTTAACTGATTAATTAACAAGATATTTTAATTAATCTGTAGGCATTTAACCCTCAGCTTCAGAATATTTTCATTAAGTAATTATTGCTCCTGCCGTTGTGGTTGAAATCATTACGTCCCCACCGGCGGTTGAGAGAAACGCGTCAGGAATCCCGTCGTTCGGGAATATGAGAATAAGTAGAATAAATCAAAATTTATTGAAAAGTATTAGTATTACTTGTAGTATTATTGCGGCGTCACCGTCGCGGTGTGGGCGGCCACTACACGCCGTGGGTAGAACCGATATGATTCCTTATTATTGTTAACTAATTCGAATCTCAGCAATCCACATTTTTCTGAATGCTGTTCTTTAAAATTTATTTTGAAAAAAAAAAGTTGTTTATTTTAAAATTCAATTTATCGATTTTCATAAAACCAATGATCGCACATGTACGATGTACTTACACGCATCTTTCGTGTTCTATTTTGCTTGCGAATATTTCATGAGAGCTTAGATTTAACTTGTAAGAAAGCAAACATAAATCCGCTATTATACATCGTTACATCTGATCGGTTCCTTCCTACATCAGCGTATTAAAACATCGATCAATAACACCCAAAATGATTCGAGCCTCCTTTCAAGCAATCCTAAGTAAACTTCAACGTTGCATAATGCATTATTCGCAAAGAAATATGATCTTCGACGTAGAGCTTCTCTAAATATTGACTTTATGATGATAGCTTTAAAGTCTTGACACCTGAGCTAACAAGGGATCGAATGATTCTAAAGGTGTCCATGGCGAGATTTTATTGGTATAGGAAATAGGTAATTGTCTGCCTGGATGCAGGGTTGTGTGTATTACTCGTAAATAATATTACTTCATTTGGTTCTACACATAACGGTTCCGATAACTTGCTTCTCCGACTGTGTGGTCCAAGCAACTTCAAAGCAGTACCGGTTGATAAAGTTAAGGCTGCCGATTTTGTACGCAGAATTCTTCATTATGCTTCTTTGCTCGTCCCTAAAGCAGATAATAGAATGATCATGTTTGAAGACCCGAATGGCAGTCTTGATCGTACCAAGTGTTTTCATAGCGCGTCACTTCATATTCTCGAAACTTGTCTGCGCGGTCACTGTTTATCTTTGTAAGACTTACCATTGTGCTCCCGGGGACGATAATTGTACTCGGACATATTTTTTTGTGGTATTATCGTAGCTGATGATATTTTAAATGTTTGTGTTTCTGCTCAATGTGACGGTCAGTGACGTGTAGGGCCGGGCCCTATTGTGCCTGAAATCGTTCGGTCCGCAAGGGCCGTTTGCTTTGCCTTCTCCGCAATGCCTTTTGTGTGTCTACTGTACAATTTATTACACGCTAACGATTTTGATACTTTTGACAATCAAATTAATATATTGCAATAATAATGCGATATTCGATCAATTTTTCACATAAGCAATAAATTCTTATCTTAATATTTAATATTATTAGTATTAACAAAAAGTTAATAGGATGGTCGAAAAATATTAATCTGTTTATCGATTATATCTTTTAAAATTAAAACATTTTGGTTTCCGAGACAAATCATTAATTAGCAATCATAATAATAACCTACGTATATTTGAATTTTGGCGATGCTAACTAAATAGACAAATTAAATATTCAGCGACTATAATACGTTGTTTATGTGGATCGTTTTCTTAAAGTTTCTAATATATTTTGATGTGTTTCTAGATACAAATAATTTATAAAATAAATCCTCACATACATCTATCAGCATACAAATTGTATAGTAATATCGTGTGCCACTATTTCAACTTAAATATATTATATCAATTGACTATTATTTATACTTAATTAAAGAAACGTAAATATTTCCTTTTTTTAATTTGTTAAAATATCTCATTAATAGCGTGATAATTAATGTAGATTATGTTAAATATATAATTAATGTATTATTAATTAGTCCGTTAATATACAAACATAATATTCTATTGATATGAAAGTTATTATAGGATGTCTGTAATTAATTATTATTTTTTTTAATTAATAATAATGTTTTAATTTAATATAATCTAATTTACAACTTATATATAATAACATTATGTAACTGCTATGGGTGAACTGTATGTGATGACGTGCAATGCCTGAAATAAAATTATACATATATTTTTTCATTATGATCAGTTTTAAATATGAGTCTCACAAACTTTTTGTTAAAATTTACTAAACACGTCCAAAATTTTATAAAACTATAATCAAAAGTATCAAGATATTTTTTTTTGGGTTTCCTATCTAATCGTTCGTAGCTCCTACGCACATTGTTCAAAGGTAAACATGTAAGAAATTCGTTCTTTTTGTTCGATACCAACAATTGAGCTTACGTCTCTGTGATGCTGAGACGTGCGTACACCGTACTACAACTAATACAACCATGAATTTTTGGTACAAATACTCTTGGTATTGTCGGCCGTCGGCCATCTATTGTGTTGCGTTTAATATCTATAGGAAGTGTGGGCATTCATACGAAAGCCAGACAACGCGGTCTTGGTGTTGTCAGCCTTTCAAAAGAGGCGGTCTGCTTACAATTAAATAATCCAAAATTATGAAAGCCTCCGTTGAATGAGGCGAGCTATTCTGTTAGGAACGAATAATAATTTGATCCGAACTTTTATGTGATAACATTATTTACATCAGCCTTCAAGTCATCTTGACTCATTAACGTTTTAATGCCCGTACAAGCGCTGTTCAGGCGTTCAAACACTGATTACAGGACGTATAAAATTCACTATAAATTCTTTATTTATGTGACAAAAAAAGGAAACAGTGGGGACGCTCTTAGAATTAAATATATGCTCGCGATCATAAAATAAAGAATTTATAGGCGTCCTTTGGAATTACCGTGGCTCGGTTTTATGACTTCACGGGGCGTTTATTCAGCGTTGCGTTGCGTTGCGTGGTCGGATCACAGGCATTCGTGATAGTCTCTCGCTCCCGTTGTCATTGTACTCAACAATACGCGTACGAACATATTGCTTGTTATATGTTCCATGTTACGCCGTGACTTTTACGAATCTCAGACAAATGTTATTGCTTAGCGCAAATGATTGTCGTTTATACGGGGACCAGTAAGTGATTCCGCTGGGATTTTTCTTGTTGTCATGAAAACAGCACAAACATATTTTAAAGTAGCATAATAGTGGGAATAAGTTTTCGTCAGATTATAAAATGAGGTTTTGTTTTCTTCCGGGGCTGCGGGACTGTTCGAAAGAGATACCGTGGCCCCGGAACACAAAGGGCGATGAGGGAACATTAGTTTTAGTCCGTAAAATTCTGACACTCCCTCCGACCTTTGTTGTTCCTGTAACGAGGCTCAAAAAAATAGGGGGTACGTTCAGATGCCAATGCAATAAACTTCCGAGCCAAATTCAAGCAATAAGCCTAAATAAATTCAAATCGTTTATAAAACGGAAGCTGTGCCTGAAAGCCTACTATCATGTTAATAACTATCTCTAAGATAAAAAGGCTTGGGATTAAGCTGCTCCAATGAAATTTGCTCTGTGAATGTCGAAATTTCGGACTTCGCTTGTTTATTATTAATTCCTTTCTTTTATACACTCTGACATTGAATGATTTGACATGAATACTTATTTCAGTATTTTATTATTTTTTACTTTTTATTTTATTTTATGTTACATTTGCCTACTGATTTGACAGGAATATTTACGTATCTTACTTTTTTATTATTATTGACATATGATTTTTGTGATTTTTGTTGACATTGGTTTTGTAAATTAGTATTAATTTTATTTGATTATAGTGAATGTGAGGACCATGGGTTTCATTTTTATATTATTTTTGTTTGTTTTCTTTTTTTTCCCACAACTGTCTGGCAGTGAGTACTAAAAGCGCCGAGACAATGAAGCTTGACGAAGTCCCAGAGAAACAATCTAACTGTCTTGGATCCCGCAACGAAATTAATAAGAAAATAATAGCGGACAAGTAGAAAAACCATAATTTCCACTCCCATTCTTCAGATAATTATTATTTTATCTTCGTTTTACAAGGAGACGCAATCGTTTTCCCATAAAGATTTTAATGTTTTATTGCTGCACAACTTTCTTATAACGGTATCATCAATGAGCAAATTTCTAATTTCCAGACAATTTTTATTTATGTTATGCTTTATTACTACAGGAACATAATAATATATCATCGGAGCCAAAATTAATCACAATTTTATAATTTTATTGCTCCTACACGCTATTAAAATCGTATAATAAGAAAAGAAGACGTAATAAAGAAGCTGTGTGAAATTTATCTGTGTGTGGACCTTACTAAGTGTTAAAACACTTTTGAACACAAATGTACACAAAAACAGGCGTGGCCAACAGTTTAACATGTTTGTACTGTCTATAAGTACGCGTGAAATTGTGATTATGAGCACAAACGAGTCTTTCTGTCTATCCAGTCGTAATGTGAGCACAGGTGAGGAATTTAATTTTTACCTTGATAAACGATACATACTCATTGCGTAACGTTTCATTAATAAATCCAATGTTTGCGCCAAAGGCTGACCACACAGGCGCAACAAAAGTTTATGAGGAAGATATTTAAATCTTGATATACCAGTTCATAGTCTGGTGTTAAAGACTCCTAATGCTTACAGGTATGTCAACAGTTTGATCTTTATGCTAATTGACAAGCTCATTAAACAATAATGTTTATTAAATCACACAGTTTTCTTTTTTCTGACAGATAACGAGCATTTTGGCATGTTTATGTGACAATTAAATTATACATGAGGTAAAGTTCCGGATCTTTACTTTTAAACTGTATTAAAGAAGAATCGAACACTTGTGTCAAATTGGTTGTTTGTCTATGTCTATAATTAATCAAAGGTCAATAAATAAATCATCATCTCTCTAGCCTTTAGCCCAACTATTTGGGGTTTGTTTCCAGTCGAACCGATACAGCTGATACTTGTATTCATGGAGTGACTGCCTATCTGATCTCCGTAACCTATTTAATACTGGGTAATGATACCTAAGGTCAATAAATAAATAGTGAATATAAATAAAATATCTTTATTTCAGTCCGTAAGTAGGCAACAAAAATTAAAATATTGTTGTGCCAGCTACATGCTGAAGAAAAAATCCATGTCTATGCGAAGACACCTCTATTTTGGTCTCCGATGATGATATGAGTTTGTTGATAGTTTGTTTGTGTCTGGCAGTATTCCAAATAAAGACTTATAAATTGAATAGCCCTACCTGTCCATTGTAAGCACTAAACCATCTATTGACCGGAACTAATATTGCTAAAGGTTCGGTTAGTCGGACCTTGTCGATATGTGCATCGCAGGCGCCCCGGTGACGTGAGTCTACATTGTGGCCAATTCGATACGGTTTTTGTACGCCGCGCCGGCGCACAAACCGCTGCCGCGTCATTATGACGCTGCTCCGCGGGTTAGGTTAGGTCATGTTAGCAAACGGCCAACGTAACTGTTACAGCACTGTAAACCATAGTTTATCAGAGTCATTGCCTACGCGATTTTTCATAATCCAGAAATCTAAAGCTTCTAAACTATTCAGACTGTTAATTAAATTAATTAGCTATATAATGCTTATAAAATCTAGAAACCGTTCACTGGAAAAACGTTCAGCTTAAATGAGTATTATTTTATAGATGTAGGCGTTGCTGCTAAATGCCAATCTGTTTTACAACGTGCCAATCTTGTTATGATAGACTAGGTATAATATTTATGGGGCATTAACCTGATACGAAGAAACCGTCTGTGTAATATTGACGCAATCATACTCGGAACACCGTTACAATGCAGCAGCTTTTAGAACTCAGAACCAGCACCCGGGCACGCCTCCATCCAAATAGTATCCATAGACATGACTTACATACTTACCCCATATGTTGTGTTCTCCGTCGAACGTGAGTCGCGCTCCTTATTATAATCACAGATCAGACGATTGTTATCCACATAAAATGTATAATTTATAAAAGCAGAACGAAGAATAATCCAAGAGACGCATGTTTCCTTTTTTTCTGCTGCGAGTTAGCAACGTGTTACACTTCAGTTTTTACGGAATCAAATCGAATCGATTCAATGTAACGGGCGATAGATACTTTTTGTGCTATACAAATGTCGTTTGTAACATGACGAATGGTAACCGTCGCCGCGTCGGCCGGGTAATAAAGTGTTATATTATTTTAATCAAATAGATAATATAGGCCGATGACATTCCTGAGCGATGCAATTATGACACAATAAAAAGAATTCATTCCGGATTCAATTCAATAAGACAATTTGAACGGAGCTTTGCGAAATTCCGCAATAGGCTTTTATAATTAATTTTTAACGGCTGTCGTAAATAAAATAGTGGAGGCGAGAAGGTTAATCTTGATTGTTAGTATAGCCAATAGACGAATATCTCTCGTGTGACGGTGAGACATTGCTTGTTGTGGTTTTATGGCCCCCCATAAACCGGCCATTACTATTCACACTGATCTAATACGATTTTTATATCCAGTGTCTATTAATTGTGGTAGTTGTTCGACTAGGTAGTAAAATTGAAAGGTTTATATCTAATAAATTAGATATACCTAGTTCTGGATTTACAACGAGGTAAATTACCATACGCAGCTCGTTTTGTTTCCAATTATGTGTGTCGTTATTTGTATACCCTTTTTGAATTCAATGAGCTGTTGAGAGATATTTTTCTGTTGAATAGTTCTCCCAGATTTACCTTGAAATGAATACAAACACTAACGCAACACGGAAAAACTGATCACAGCTCTATATTCCGTCACATAAAAAAGTTTACCTGCGCACGCCGCCCATTCTTCGATATGAGAAATTCGAGTTGCAATTTAGCGTCTATTGTGTTGGAACAAAGCGTGCGATGCGTTAATAACAGGTGCATCGTTTTTAAAGTTTGGTGGACGGCCGCGGAACCCTAATGCTACGTGACCGGTTTTATTTTATGCCATTCGCGCCATGATAGCGTCCATTCTGTGTAATTTGCCGTTAAACTCGGAAACTATTTTTCAGTGTTTGGCCCTTTTTGTGCCATTGTCCCGGGGATGTTAGATTAGTCGTCCGTCCGCCCACGTTTCATTAATGCGAATCTAATTTGTGTTGCGGCCCGGCTGTTGGCTGTTCGTGTTTTTAGCTTAGCTTTTGTTGGCGAACAGTTGAATTATCAGCGAATATTTTGGGCAGATGTCGTTTTAATTAGACAGTTACACTTTGTGTTATACAATTAGTTTTACAAGCTTTAGGAGGATTTGGTGCAGCTACTAACACGTTTATTTGAAATAAATGTTTGGTTCATCAATTTAGTGAATTATTTGGAGTCCGATTACGTTTTGCTATGTTGGTGTCGTTACACCCATTGACCGTTACTGATCGCAGTTGTCAGTTGTCGGCTGAAAGAATTGATTAGTGACGGATGACTGAACTCTATTCTTTTTCAACATGGAGTACGATTGGATTTTGTTGGGTTATTAAACGAAAATAGGGCTAATTGCTGCTTGATTTAGTTTATAAAGCTTTTAACCAAGTATGGAACTATGCAGGATGTTGATCGTAATCCTGAAAATATGAAAATGTGGTTGGGTTGTGGTGTGGTCGTTGCTCATACCATATCTCTTACACCTCAATACATTCCTGAACCTTCCATGACTGTGCCTATAAATCCTGCAAGTATTTTCACGTAACAAACTGCATGGAAGCTGTAGCAACACGAAGCTTTTGTAGTTTTGAAATTATTTCTTACTCCTAAGCGTCCGTTGATGGCATCTATCTATTAAATGTCAAATGAATTGAATACCTGACATTTAAACGTTGTTTTCTCGGCGTTCAATTAAACCGTGATTAATATCGAGAGAATTTCTTAGCAATTACTATTACAGACTAGGCGCCAAGGCCGCAAAGTATACAATATCCGTTACCGAGCTCAATAGAGATGTAGATACCATATCTGGTTCTCTGTTGAAGCGGAGAGTTTGGCCCAAAGATAAGGAACTTCACAAAAACATCAACCATTACAGATCGTGTGCTCAAAAGATAAACCAAAATGTTTTTGTTCCAGATTTCGAATTCCAGAAAAACATTCGGAACTATTGCGTTTCTGTGTAACACGTTTTTTTCTGATAATTTATGACTGTTATATTAAAGTAACGTTACTTAAACGTTTTTTGTTTGACAGACACCATAATAAAATCATTATACTATTAAAACTGATACAATTACAGGTGTAACAACTTAATAAACGCAAAACATGCGTACTTTGAGACAGCAGAATATACTGTTACTTTTTCTAAGAATACTGTTGTTGCTTAAGAAATTCCACAGGAAATTTTATCTGATTAGTAGATCAGTACTATGAAAATTTAATTAACACAGTACTCACCAATAAAACTGTGTTATAAAGTATATCACGATCATCAACCTTGTTTTATGAGAAAACTTAATAACATAATTGCGCGTTTATTACTGCTATTCTATTAAAGACATACGGTTATAATTAGCCGCAGTTTAATTATGCTGTTTAAGTGTTCGTAGGATGGTAGTTCAGAACCTTTTTTAAATGTTCGATTAATAGACACTTCTATTGATCGAACATTATAAAAAGTTGAGCTGAGGTGGGTTAGCATTCCAGCGGTAGAGACAGACGTGAAACGCAAACAAAAGTAGTGCGAAACTAAGGGTAATAAAGAGAGGCTAGGGAAAAGCATCCCCAGGCACGTACGGCAATTCGTTCTAATAGTCGCAGCCGACAATGGCGCGCTATTCTGACATTGTTTTGTTAGGACGGAACGTTGGCCAATGCAAAAGCAAAACCCGCCACCGAATGTGAAGGCGCCTACCGTTTTTTATTTCCCTTCACGTGGGGGGCGAACTGAAGTGGTCCCAGTTCAGTAATTAATGACGGATTGACGTGGGCGGTTGTTTCGTGTCACACTGTTTTGGTAACAAATTGTAATGAATCGCCCAGCGGGACCCCACACTTGGAATGTCAACTGAATTACGTCATCTTCGCTGTTTGTCGCAATCATGTTTACGTAAGATTTTGTAAGTAAATAATAAATTGACAAACAACAACATACACAGTAAAGCAACTAAACCTGTCGATACTTTTCATTTTGAAACGTGTCCTGCTTATTTCAGTTACAGAATACCAGTTGTAGTAGATATTTTGGCATTGTCGTTAGCGACACGATTCGAGTTGGTGGGAACAAACTACACCAATTCAGACATTGTTCATAACATTTCACTTGTCGAAACCAAAAAAGCTTAAATTAGACCACAAACTTTCACCTTTAAATAACTTTTCGTAGCGCAAGTGAAAAATACCCTTTTCTAATAAGACAACCATCAATCAGTTCTATGCCTAGCTGTTCAATACAAAACTACAACAACCAAATAATTCCTACAATCACGTATCAACAAAGACATAAAAATCTGAACTAGTACATACATTGATTTAAATTTCGATAACCAGCAGCTGCGGTATGAAGACATTTCCTGCCCAAATGTAGTATCTCTTAAACTCAAAGTACCAACTAACACTGACCCACGAAACAATTTGTTACTATCACTTTTTAATGGAGCCATTAAAATAGTTTTGCGGTTGAGACCGAGTCATAACATTTTGGCGCCTGTTACTGCCTCGGATAACAAATATCTTGCGGTTGATAGGATTGTGCGCTCCCTTTAGAACGTGGGATTGAGAAATCGTGTTTCATTATTTTCTATCACTCAGTGTCCCCTTTATTGAATCACGAAGTTGAATTTTCATAAGTAAGTGACTAAACCAGCATTACAAATTCATCCCAACGGGGGACATTTCCAAAAACACGCGTTGCGTCACCTTTCATTTGAATCAGACTGAGGTTATTTGCCTATGTTCAGGCGGCATCGGGAATTTGTTTAAGTATCATTTTTCTATTGTCTTCATAAAAGCTTGTCCTTTCACTCTCTGCCGCTTTTTGTTTGTCTTTCGTGTTTTTGTCTTCGGGTCCCATAAGATTTTATGGATATGACTCAATTTTTAAAACATTCTTAATAGCGTCTTTGTTGTCTATTTTTGTTTGAACGTATTATACGCAAAATTGGGCCAATAGAATGTTTATGACAGCTGTTTATTGGATCGTCCATTACGTGCCAAATAATAAATGTAAATATTTGAGTAATATCTCTTATTTTCTTTCTATTGTCGCCTAAAAGCTTTGCTATGATATTAGTATCATATTCCAGCAGTCACGTGTGGTGGTGTGGCCCTTTTTTTGTGGCAAATGGGCCGAGTGTGTCATCTGTCTTAATTGTTTAACAGCTTATTGTTTACACATAAAAAAGTTTTGTTTCAAAATGATATATTGTGCACGCATTTTAAAGTTTTACTCTAATAAATATATTCTGTTTAGAATGATATTTTGGGTAGTGACAGCACTGACAGCTGACTGCACGTGCAATTTGTCTATTGTTGTATGTTCCAGAAGCTGACATTGGTATTTGGAGCGCACCATTGTCTTTGTCATTTCTATATTGTACATAAATATCTTTTGTGTTACCATGAGTCACAACTGAACAACTTGTAATTTGCGTTCGACAAACTAATAATATAAATATCACTGATTTTAATTACTTGTTCCATTTTAGTTACAATGAACATGTACTACTAACTAAGGCATGTTTATTAAGGGCTGCGCTAATTCTTCATTAACATTGCTATTGCTACAGACCAATCAGGTCAAGATTAATGGTTAGTATTGTGGCTAAAACGATTTAGCTGTAATTTGCTATTGTTAGATACTTGATGGTAGTTATAATAATACTTGGAAAGTTTATAAATTTTTCGTTTAAAACATTTTCCTAAATATTGTAAAAATTTTACTACGTTTTGTCTTTTTCACTTTTTGCCAACACAATAGAAAAGATTATTGTTTAGAAAAATGAAAAGTAAAAAAGAAAGCGAAACCGCTGCTTAGCTCATTTGTGCGGTTTGGACTTACCAATCTGGGTTGGGTGTTATTCAGAATTTTTCATTTATTTTATTACTTTATGCGCTTGGGCCCATTGTCTAGTTGTCTTTTTAATTGTTTTTTTTTTCCAGCATCCGTAAACCCTTTTCGTTTTGGGTGTTCGCTCGTTTATTGTTTCTTTATTGCAGACCCTTGCCGACAACCAGTTTGCATAACATTTACCTAATACGATTTAACGCTGGTTCCTAAAGTATATTTCATTTTGTTTTGTAAAGGGTTATCTCTGTATCTGTTGTGTACCGAGCAATTATTTGACGTATTTAAGAGGCATCATGTCAGCAGTGTTTACACAGGATTCTCATCATTTTCATCTAAACTCCTAAACAAAAAAGCAAGCTATTGGTTTTTTCCCATGTCGTTATGGCAGCTAGGATATGTAGCCCTTGGGTCACGTTTGTTCTAATAACAGGTTTCCAGAAACAATTAGTCGGGTCTCTTTGTAAAATAAAGTATTTTATCGCCTAGATTTATTATATTTGTAAAGAATTTTATCGATGATTCTGCTTCGATAGCTCGCATCGGACCGTTCTATGGAATATTGGCTTACGGGCCAGGTAGAGCCGAACATTTATCAGCCGTTTTAGTTTTTTGTTGTTACTTTTGTTATTATTCGTATCCCCCGATGTATTAATCTCGCGTGGGTCCGTCTGAACCGGTCATTACCTAAAACTTGGGGGCGTATTTCGTCCGGGTGCCTAGTTATTACGGGTTTTCTAATAAAATAACCCTGTATCATTTATGAAATTAGATACATCGCTAAATATTTTATAATGAGGGATTGGAAATGAGTTGGGTTGGCATCGTTTATGTGAATGTTTGTGGAGCAAGCCGCGTGCGGCGGGCTCGGGAACATAATGACACCGTTTTAAATGCTTTCACATTTAGTGGGAGGATCAGTTTTATTCATTTTGTCAGTCACCTGTTCTTGAGATGTCATACCCGTTATTATCAGGTTAGCAGGACGCTAAACTTGTAATTTGCCATCTTTTTGCTTTCTTTCCAGCTGTCTAAGCGTAGTATGTTAACCATGCAATTTAACACACGACTGACGTTGCGAAATACTCTTATTACATCACACGCGTCATCAAATTAAATGTGTCCTTGGAATTGTCGCGAGGAAGAAAGTTTATAAGAGCCTTTTTTACAGGAGTAATTTGAATGTCTGTAAAGGCAAACATTTTCCCAGCAAATTCGTCGTTGTGACCGCACATTATGTCCTCGACATATTGTCATAACATCCCATTTCATTTCACTTTGGAGAGTTGTCGCGAACATCGTCGGTGTGTGAAGTTTCGTTTAGAGACGGAAATGAGGAAGAATTTCCCAAAGAGACCTTCTCTAGCAGAATAAGAATATTTTGTGAGCTGAGGTCCCACAATAGACACGACCGGCCACCACGCCCCCGGAAAGAATCAATTATACGAAGTTACGAACCCCCTGTTCGGAGACATGTTGCCGAATGGGCGAATTGTTTGTTTAATAACATTTCGGCGCTTTTACAAACGTCACGGTAAAAATGTTTGTCGCTTTTGTCCAGCAACGCTTTGTACGTAAATTAAGCGATAGACAGTTTTTTCAACATTACATTCCGTCGTGTCATGTCTCTATTCAAAACGGATGCGCGCCTAGTTTTTGTTTGGGAATGCTTCCTGTCTCTGCTTAGTTTGCCTTTTTTAACAACTTTTTGGTTTTCTTTTAAAAAAATGCCATAAATTTTACTTATAAGTAATAAAAAACGTGAGAATCGTGACCTTTGTGAGATCTATGGGGAATATCGTAATATTTCTTCGTGTTATCAATTTTATACAACAAAAGTTATTGTGTTGGTAGTTTCCCAGCAGTTATAATTAAATGTAAATTATTTTTTACAATAATTTATTTATTTGTATCTGATACATTGTAAGGACACCCGCACAATGTTCTATTTAAATTGGTCATTTAAAATGCCGTGAAGAAATAAACGAGTAAACCTTTTTGTAATGTCATACGTGACAGTTTTCAATAATCCTGCCGCACGGTAGCACCTTTAAACGTGATCACATCATTTTAATGCAACCCTTATGGGACTTAATGTCATTTGAATATTTCAAAACATTCCTTTTTAATCTATTTTCAGGGCACGTTGTGGATAACATGCAACCAGTAACAAAAAATATATTGCAAATGAAAGGTGACAAAAAAAAAATCCAATAACGGCCTCGTAATAGTTTTTTTTTAATGAAAGTCTACCTTTATAGCTAAAAAACTTTGTATTTTTTTCGGTTTTTATAAACCAGTTTCTTTCGAGAAACTGGTTAATTCAAACAAGTGAAAATGAGATAATCCCCATACTTACATATTTTATTATTTTTGCTAGTTTTATCTACTCCAAAAGATATAACTTCACTTATTAGAACAAAGTCCTAAAAACCTGGTTCTAGTTAAAAGTTTCACACATGCATCAACGCACTAATATGAGATTTATTTATGCAATAGCAGGCACGAGTCGTATCGCTTACTTATGTACTTACTGACTAATTTACCTTCTTATTGTCTCCATTGGTGGTCAAAGACACTTACTTAATTGTATCTGATTTCTTGATATCTGGGACATTGTTGCGTTAGCATAATTTTAGGTCCAGTATTGAAAAACTTTTATGTAATTAAGTATTCATCATCATCATCATCAGCATATTAATGTTCCCACTGCTGGGACACAGGCCTCCTCTTTATGAGAGGGAATGGGCTATAATCCTCCACGCGGGCCCAGTGCGGATCGGATAATTAAGTATTCTTAAATTCTATTTCAGTATCCTGTTGCAGAAAAGTTGTAAATGTTTCAGTAGGTCATATTTTATAATGCACCACCCACGTGCTGATTTTCTGGGAAAGCGAGCAGTTTTGCTGAAAACAGCCGTTGTGGTCGGGACCACACAAATGTTGCCGAAGCCCGGTGTTGCTTATCTTGTCATTTGTTTTAAACATGTTGCATAACTGTTTGTATTACAAGAATAAGAATAATTTATTTAAAAAGTAAGTATTACAAGTTAGTGTACATTAATTGGGTGCAGTAATGTTATTTCTTAAGCAATTGTATAATTAGTGCTTATAAATAAACTATATAGCTAAAATAATATATCAGTTGATATATTATATTATGCAAGTAAGTATAATGTCGAATTAAAAGAATAAAATAAAATAAATCTATAAACAACTATAACAAAAAACAAATTGGTACAAAAACATTAAACATTAAAACTAACTTAAGTAACTAAGTATAATTAGATACGAGGGGATAACATTTCAATCAAACCTAATGTAACGATAGTAAATTTAATTAAGTATCGCTAAATAATTATGTACAAAACATAATTATTTAGCGATACTTAATTAAATTTACGATGAACAAAGATTTTCTAAAGAACTTATACGTACAATGATAGTATTTGCCGTTATTTTAACGTCATGCTATGAACAAATAATCTGTAAACTTAGCACGGAAATCGATACAATTTTCTACCCATTTTCTGGTCCTTATTGCGTCTTTATGGAAAAAGACATAATCGTACTTTATGGGTTTTGTAAGTTATAACTTTTATAGCAATCTGGCTTGTTTATAGGCAAATAGACACTGGTTAAAGGCCTTCCACGGCGGCGCTTGCAAACTGCCATTAACCCGAAAATAAATTTAAAAAATATTACGCGTTTAATATAAAATTTATTACTCATGCCAGTAGCCAATTTGCAACTTTTATGGGGTGGTATAACAGGCCTTACACCAAATAAATTTAGGAGGTAATAACGTGAAACCACTCGATAATCATAACGTCTTCTAACGAGCCACTAACTTTGAACGACTTGCCGGAATCGATATAATAATAACCGATGAAAGTCAATGAAGTAATATGCAACTAATTACTATGCCTTCGGTGTATCAACGCTCCTTCTAGTTACACACCGATGAATGAGCCCACAATAAAACCCTATTTTATTGCTGTTTCCTCTCTCGCTTCGTTGGCATTCATCCCGAGAACTACCAAATCATTAAAGCTTGTGTTTGTTGTTTTTTTCCTACCTCTTTGTTTGCTTTATGATAATAGGTGTTCGTTTGGTCGCGCTTGGAGCGCGGGAGCGATGCGGTGTGAAACTTAACGCCTTCATTCACGTTCCTTTTTATAGAGGCACTTGATTTAGCGAGCCAATGTCGTTTTTAATAGACTCCGTTGAATTTCGCTTTTTACAGCCACGTAAGTCCGTCTGCTCATCGAATTTCGCTCTTGAGTATCATGTTAATAAGTACAAGGTGTTTTCTAGTTTCAGGAGTCAAATGTTTAGAACCCTTTTATACTGCTGTGAGCCTGCGATCAAATTAGAGCACCTGAGGACTTCTGTTGGTTTATTGGGAGGAGAGGTCGTATAAACAAGACAACTTAGTTTGAAGTGAAAGTGTTAATGTCTACGGGTCCGTAATCAAAGTGTTGTGGTATATTATAAGTTTCACACCATCATCCTTACAAGTATCACTCCACGACTGCTCATTTTACACCAACTATTACAGGGCGTTCTTTGAAACCGAACTAACTGCACTCATTAAAAGTTATACGCGACCGCGAGTACCCTCGAAACTCGGCCGAGGACTGTGGAATTTATCAGCTAACTCAAAAGTGCTTGAAGGGAAGTCTGTTCGGGCCATTATTCGCCATTGTCCCTTACAATAAGATTAAACTAGCGCGCCCACCAACTATATAGATAACGCTCTGACCAATTCGCGAGAGAACTGCTCACGTAATAGTTTTGTTGTTATCGGCCGTAACCACTCTTCAGTTGCTTCTGGGACGATATTAAAAAGATTTTGGCAACGAGCCACTCTGATATTGATCTTTATGCTTGGCCAGACGGCTATAGGAGTTCTATAAGTGCCACGCCAGTTGCTTTAATGACTTCCCATGTTTGTAAGTTTTGGTTAATATTTTACGTATTTGGCTGTATTTGGTGACATTTACTACTGCTCTGTTTGTCGTGTGAACAAGTCATATGCTTTATGATCGCGTAATGTTATTTTGTCAAGTAATTTCATCCTGTATACTTTGTTACTTGCAGCAGTAGATACTTAAATGTGAAAATCTTTCTGGTTGTCAGAAAGTTTTTATCTTTCCGTTAAAAGGAATGGCGGTGGTCCTAAATATGATATTATCAAACTTTAGCTAATACCCCGCAGCTGTGTGCTTATCGCTTGCGCGAATTGGAATATATTGTTAAAAACGTGTGTAATTAAGTTGGTATGTGTGAAGGGTAACACCTGCGTCTGCTATCAGAGATCGGGCCGTTACGGTTTATGGGGTTCCTACCAAAAACAATGGAAATGGCAAAAAGTCGAAATGCGGGCCAGGTACCAGGGGTGCAGGGAAGGGTAGGCGTGCGGGTCGCGACGGGGCACCACAATTTATGATTGCGCCGTGTCAGAGTGCTAATGAACGCACTCTGTTGCTCTTTATTGAGATAACGCTCGCAATCGATGGCCGCGCCGGTATCGAGTCATTACTTATTGCGTCGCCCGATCTCGCGTGTCCCTTTATACATATTTTTTTGCTCACTACATTCGTGCAAAGAAACTATTATTAACCCTCCTCTCCATAGGTATGAGATAAGCTAATCCATAAACCCGTACCTGTGTTGTTTAATGAGAATATTTTCATAATTGCATATCTGTATTAATAATGATATAGTATATCACTGTATCACACTATTATAAATTTATAGAAGCTCATTTCATTAAACTCATTGCGTGTTATTAACTTTGTCATCTCACCTTTTAATATTAATGACTCTAGGAGATTGAGATTGCTTTACTTACTCATTTTATTTTCTTGCTGCAATTTGATAAGGATTTCTCTGATGTAAAGCTACTTTAGTTCAAAAATTTGTATTGTTTTCAATATAAATAGATGTTATTCATTAAAAAAAATCTAAATCTGATCAAATTAAAGTATGTATTATCTTATCGCAAAATCGAATCTACAAAATTGACACATGACATATCGAATATATTTTCTTATGAACTTTGTATTAAGATCTCGTGTCGTCCGCATCCCGAAGACTGGTTCGTATCGACGATCGAATCGCGCGATACGGGGAGTGAGAATGATATCATCATTGGAGGCTGCGTGTACGCGGCCACTAGCCACTGTGTACACAGTGGGTACTAGTTGTCGGCATTGTGAACTTACTTTATCGTACGCGACGCCACGTGAGAAGTTACGAGACAGGCTCATTGTCGCCAGATATACACGTACCGACCCTAGGTACTAGCAAACCAGTAGCGTAAAAGTAGATAGTATAATGTATTGCTACAAATGCGAGCATCTAAATTTGTAAATGCAAATGTCCTCTCTAGCACCTAAGGCAAATCGTTAGCAGAAAATTATGTCTCACACAAAACACCTAGGTACATAAATATGGTCTGCTCGAGTTTTCTGCTACAGATACCATTAAATAAAATTCTGACATATTTATTTGGTACATAAACAAATTCTCGGACTGTCCCGAGCCGAAGCCCGAGACAGTTTTCAAGACTGTTAAACACATTTCATTCCAACGATATCAGTTGCTTCTTAAATATACTCTTTTAGTAACTGTCTAAAAATTGACCTATCAATCGCAACAAGGATGCAACGATGTTGTGTAAGAATGCTTCAATTCATATTATCAGACTCTTTATTGGGTCACTTAATACACACCATCTTTCAAACATTGTATTATTAGAAACTTTTACTTTTCTGTATTACCTAATTCCAGTCCATAAGGTATGCTACTCCCAATCCCAATGCTATTTTAAAAACATGTTCATCGTGCCAAAGAATGTGCAAATGAAAACAAAAAATCTCCATATCGATGATCTGTTACTGTTTTCGGTGAGTTTATGACAGCGTTCGGTTACCGGGAGCTTCCACACAGAACGCCGCGCGCGCAGCGCACTCCCCCACTATCACCGATCCTATCGATCGATAGCCATTGTTCACAGTCATCGGCCCGCCATTTAACTGTTGTTAAACTTAACGTACAAAGTGATGAATAGCGCGCCGATCCCGGGATATGTTTATCTGCGGACTGTCTTATAAGATATGTCGTTTATAAATGGTTATCTTATTTGATATCTTTTTGTTGGATGTCGAGTTATTAGTAGTAAGGTCGGTTTCATCACTTTCTGATTAGTTAGTGATAAGTGGAATATTTCTTGAATGTTGCTGCGACGCTGGGGTTTTGTTTCTTGTTTTAGGTACAGGTGGCCTACCATAACGTCATGACGTATGAAAGAGATGGCGCTAGACGTCCTCTATAGCTTCGTCTCATACCCACACTGGAACAATATTAAAACGATCCTGCTTTAAGACGTCATGGTAGGCCACCAGGTTGTTTTACAATAGCCCATTGAGTTGTGCTGCATTTAGACGGTAGCAGTCATGTAAACTATTTTTTGTATAAACAAACGAATGTAGGTCACTCAGTTGTTGTAATCACACTAATATTATAAAGGCGAAAGTTTGTATGTGTGTGTGTATGTTTGTTAGTCCTTCACGCCCAAACGGCTCAACAGATTTGGGTGAAATTTAGCACACGGATAGTTTATTGCCTGGATTAACACAGGATTTTTATCCCGGTATGTATGATCTCGTGGGACATTTTTCGATCTTCACGCGGGCGAAGCCGCGGGCATATGCTAGTCTATATCTATACTAATATTATAAAGAGGAAAGATTTGTATTTTTGTATGTAACGAATAAACTTAAAAACTACTGGACCGATTTGAAAAATTCTTTCATTAATGGATAGCTACATTATCAGCGAGTAACATAGGTTATATTTTATCCCCGTTCTCCCACGGGAACGGGAACTACGCGGGTGAAACCGCGGGACGTCCGTTAGTCTTTCATAAATCTGGAGGCTTTGCACGATATTTATACTAAATTTTTAGTGGTTGTTGCAAGTTTTAAATCTCTGTTTCCTTGTTGCAGGTAAAAATCAATTTATCGATCAGCAATTCAGCATTCACGAGTTAATAATACAAACATATGAATGAGATCAGTATTCCAGTAAGTATCAAAATGCCAATCAGAAAAACAAACTAGAACCTCCTTAGCATGACTTTCTCAGACAGAAACTTATGAGATCAAGTTATCTGTCGTCGACAATAATATTCAAATAAGATATCTCCATAATAATTCGCCGTAACGAAAGGGCCCACAAAGCATCTCCGAGCGAGGTGTAACGGTCTCACATAATATAAGGATAGTCATCCAGGCAGCGCAGCGGACGGCGCTGCATCTTAAATGCAAATATGTTACGAGTTATTAGTTGGGAATGTAACCATGATACAGCTGAGTAATTATCTTCTTCACTGATGTGTTTTAAAGGAATCTTCCATTAAGAGTTCTTAACTGGTAGGATATTACCTAAAAGTAAGAGCAGGAGGAGCAGACTTGGTTATTATCAACGAGATTTTGTCCGAAAGTGGGGGAAAAAAAATGCAATTTTTCGATCCTTTATCTATTTTGAGTGACAATTGTATTAATCATGACACTGATTTCATAACGTATTGGAGGTGTGGATTGTTTCAGTATTTACGTTAAGAAGGACGAGAATATTCTCATCCTTCTTAACGCAATGATGGGAACCGAAACTGCACTTCCACAGAATATCTGTATGCCAGCTAGTACAATCTTTACATTCAATGGGATATCACGTTACAAATAATAGCTATGTGATTGCCTTATCTTAAATTGGTGCTGGCTGCTCCATATATGAGTAAGATACGGTGCGTATGTTTTATGTTCCGGTTCTATGGAAGGAGGTCCTTAGATGCGCGCGCATTACGGTCTCATAAATCGGGCAGGAGACAGGACCAAATGAGACGTCTCGACTGTGTAGTGATGCCGACAAACATAGGTCTTAGTCTCAGACTAAGGATTAGTGGCTTGTATCCGCACAAGTTTTTGACTCGGGTTGACTTGGGTTTGTATCAATTTATCGATATGTCTTGATATTTTTTAGTTGTTACCAGCAAAGCTTGTTTAAATAATATTTTCTTAAAATAATTATGTAAGAAAATCGTAAACAATTCAATTTTACCAACGTGCTAATATAAACACATAATATAATTGAAATCAAATATTTTACATTATAGCTGTGGTCTTCGCAATACAATTTACCTATCAAAAGATAGAAGTTTACAAAATCACAATTTCCCGAATACCATTGAAGAGAAGCCGCGGGCGGTCGCCAAGTTCTTACATAAAATAACAGTCTCTATAGGACGCCGATACGAACTAACGAGTAAATTACACGGCTCGGAAGTGTTTGCGGACCGCCCATCGCCCCGTCTGGCCCGATTTGAAATTCTGCACTGAGAAAATAGAGTAACTATTTTCGTAGTCAAACATTCAAACGTACCTCGAAGCTTGTACGAAAGTTAAATTTATCGCTCGACAGAACTTGTTTTGTGTCAATAATTTCCTGCTAATGATAATAACTCGATCGCAATCTATTTATAGACTCAACATCTACGTCATTACATAAACTGTAGTAGTGATAACAGAACAGCTATTTCGACGTTAGTGAATAAGCCCGGCTAGCTCAGTCGGTAGAGCATGAGACTCTTAATCTCAGGGTCGTGGGTTCGAGCCCCACGTTGGGCGTAACCTTTTTAGTATTTTTGTTTCCGAAAAAGTTTTTCAAATAGACTTTTTATAATTTTGCCGCATTTTTCTTGGATAAATTGTTTTATTTCACCTTGAAAATAAGTTTTTACAACCAAGTTACGCAATCAGTCGGTCACGTAGTACCGTTAGAGGGTCAACGGATGGACAGACAACGCTATATAAATGTTTCCCACGTTTCGTAGTCACATCACATATATGTACACACTCGATGTTGATTGTGGTGACGTTTAATATCGTTGGATTTATTTTGACTGGTAACTGTTCGCCACTTATTAGCTGTCAACGTTCAAATCTATAATACATTTATTTATTGTCTACATACTCGTAACTGTCGTAAGCGTATTTATAAACGAGCTTGAGATTTCTCTTATAGATTTTTCAATTTGACTTATTACGAAACTTTTCACACTTGTAATCGAAGAAACGTGCGTTAATAGTTAGGGAAGAGTTAAACACGCATCGTTCTCACGAGGTATAAAGAATAAGCATGTCTAACTAACATTCTACCTATCCATTGTGACATGTCATCAGCTAAACACAGTCAGTTTTAGACCCTTTTTTTTTTTTTTTCGGATGGGAAATCATCAAATGACTTCTCCCGCTCTGGGCGGAGCAGGAGGGAGTGTCAGACTTTTACTGACTAAAACCCATCCATGTTCCTTCATCGCCCTTTGTGTTCCGGGGCCACGGTATCTCTTTCGAACAGTCCCGCAACCCCGGCAGAGTTTTAGACCCCTGACTCCATCAACAGTACACAATTTATTTGATCGTGAAAGGTTAGTCTACATATTCCTCGGTACTACGTTCCCACTTTTCCGCCTTTTGTATAGGTTTCGTCATTCTTTGCTCTGGTGTTCTTTCAAAATGATCGCAGTTTGCCTTTCTCAATACAAATACGAGATTTAGAGAAACGCCATGGCAAGATTTCGAAAAAAACTCGTTGCTTAACTTAACATCAGTGGTTTACTACAAAAACAAGCTTAACTGTAACAGCAATAAGTAGATTATTAAGAAAGATTTAAAAAATATACGAGTCTTACATTTTGGCCTTAATAGTTTTTACTGAGAAATACTTGCCTTAATTAAGTAGTTGGTACTTAGCAAAGAGTTTTACTGACATTTCTTAAGCATGTAGCTTATTATGCAGAAATGTTTGGACCATTTTTAATTACCATTCTTGATCCAATAAATTGTATTCCCAAATCACCCAATAAAGTAGTTCACTTTACATTGCATTTGCATATTGAGTATGCTCATTAATTCCACTAATTTTAGCTTTTTCTTTTAGCTAAAGAAAAACATACCCTTCTGTGTTCCCATGGGTGTCTAGAAAAGGAATGAGCAAGTGGAGGAGCTAACGAGATGGATCAAAATACATCATTACCTTATTACCATATCCGTCATTACTGTTAATTGTAGTGGTTGATCAGATAGCCACGTTCAGTATTAAACCCGTCTGTCTCCGATATGCCTACTGTATAATAATGTGCCAACTTGCCGTATAATCCTTACAAGGAATTTCAAGGAAACCAGTCAAGTCATGATATGTTCACACCTCAACATAGCTCATGCAATGTTTTATTGCAAACTTTGTATTAAATGTATTTTTCGCGCATATCCTTATCTAGTAATGCAATCTTCAACGTATTAACAATTCGTATTTAACATTTTACTTTAATAGAGTCTGCCTTAATCCAAGGACTTCTGGAACTATTTGTATGCAAAATGTTATCCCGATCGAATCGGGCTATAACCAGCCACGCTTTTATGTATATACTGAAACATTAAGAAGTTAATGCCTCTTGTATATGTACCTACTGTGCAAAAAGCTTATCTTGATCCTTAATGACATTGCCGTCTTTTAATTCGCTCACTATGGAACCTGGACTAAGGTGTAAGCCCTAATCTGGATACGAACTGTATATTGTATGCACTTTGTGATTATGACACAGGCGTGTGCGATTTGCTTAGGTACTCCAGCAGATTAAATTTGGTATAGTCTCGTAATTATGAGATTATGTTCTTGTGTTGGGCGTCACATATGATATTATAGACCTTCAATGGTTGATTTATGTATTTCCTTTCTTTCATATATTATTCTCTCTTTTATATATATTATTCTTTCTATCTATTGTTGATTGCTCGGTAAACTGAATTCTCAACATTAGCTAGACATAAACACAAACTTAGATTCCTCTCTAAGTTTGTGTTTTTATTACTACTAAGGTTCTGCTGCCTGCCGGTCCGTTCGTCTGTCACAAGAACAGACAGACAGTAGAAATAATAGATAGAACAATAAAAAATTTCACAGAGTATTTATTACTGTGGCTTTTGGTTCCTCAAACTAGAAACGTTTTTTTCTCGATCTTATTATCGGGAATATGTACAAAAAATATGTAGTGATAAATATTGTACTGTGATACGAAAAAGCCTTCGTGTCCCACTCGAACTTGGCCGGTTTTTTTATATGTACAAATTATAGATGTGATGAGAGTGATATTCGATTTTCAATGAACCGTTCTTCGGAGTGACGCTGGTTGCACGTAGCTGTGTAATAAAATGCAGAAAGTGAGTATTGCAAAGAAAACTGAGTCACTTTCACTTGAAGGTACAGAGCACTAAGCACGCAAGAACCTTTATTTTGTAAATGTATCCAATTTACTTCAGAAGTAAGAACATTCCGTACTTAACGTGTCTATTTGCTTTTGAGTTGATTAAGATTTCGCACTGGAAGTGATATTATACGAAAAAATTACACAAAAGCTTTGTCCCTTATTAAGTTTGTAACATTCTCAGTTAAATGTACAGTCGTTGGCTGTCTCAGTAGGTAGCACGAACATTCTCCAGGTCACCCACGCGTTGTATTGTATTGTGTATTATAATGTACCCTATTTGTGTCAACTTATTGTCTTTGAATGTCAATATATCATTGTTAAGGATGTTGGACTATTGTGCTGTTGTTCCAGGATACGTAGTAGGTATGTCTGCCTGAGATAAATATATTGAGAATATGAATAATTCTATTTCGGTTTGAGTAACGACTTGATTTGTCGTTTGATAAATCCCTTCATTGCGGGCGCCTTATTGTTCGAGTAAATTCTTGTTATATTCCTCTTGATTTAAATGACTCACTGTTATAATATCATAAACAAAAGTACTGTAAGAAATGTTTTTCAAGGCATGGTTTTATTTGAGGCCAACCTTTTCGAGATTCAGGACCCGATAGTATCTTAATATCAGGTGGGATGTTCAAACCGTTTACTTTTTTATAACATTGTTGAACTTTCCGTTGGTAAATAAAAAGGTTCATATAAATATGAGTTTATAAGTACGTAGTCACGTCTACGTAATTATCTTTATTTAATTCTATGTGTAAAACGCTTCACGGGTTGAACATAATTTATTACGATAGATAATCAGTTATGTAAGGTTGAGTGGATGTAAATGTTTAGCACCGCCGTAGGTCAGAGTGCTGGGTTCCACATAAAATTACATTTCAATCCTAACAACGATGATTGCTTTGAGTTTAAACCGTTATGTTAAAAGGCAGTAGTTCGCAGAAACGTTTGCACTGCCCTAAGTAGTTTAAAATGTTTGAAACTGGCTCTAGTTAAAATAATTTTACTGCATAATAATTAATTTAAAATTGTCGTATCAGCCACTGGCTGAGGAAGCTTTCGTTAGGCAGCTGGATCAAGGGCTTGATTCAGAAAGCGGTATCCCTGGACACGCTCGTATTGTTATAGGAGGTTCCTTCTCTCAACCGTGGGGACCCTGTTTCCGATGCCGATGGACTACATTTTAGGGTTTCGTAGCCAAATGGCAAAAAACGGAACCATTATGGATTCGTCATGTCTTTCTGTCTGTCTGTCCGTCCGTATGTCACAGCCACTTTTTTCCGAAACTATAAGAACTATGCTGTTGAAACTTGGTACGTAGATGTTTTCTGTGAACCGCATTAAGATTTTCACGCAAAAATAGAAAAAGAAAACAATAAATTTTGGGGGTTTCCCATACTAGAACTGAAACTCAATTTTTTTTTTCATCAAACCCATACGTGTGTTCTTAAAAAATTATATTGAGGGTTCTAAATTTTTTTTTTTCTAAATTGAACATTTTGCGCGAGAGACTTCCAAAGTGGTAAAATGTGCCCCCCCATGTAACTTCTAAAATAAGAGAATGATAATAGAATAGAATAGAAAGTTTTTATTTCAGACCGTAGTCCATAGGGTTAGTAACAATTTTACTTAAGTTCTAGTGTTAGTAGGTTACAGATACAGATGAAAATGTACAATCACAATTCGGCATGGAGCCGCATCCACCTCCGCATCATCGGGGAATCCCACCGATCTGCGAATACACTGAGAATACTGTTGGTGCCGCCGCGAACACGAGTCATCAGGGATGCACATCTATTTCTAATAATGGCGGCAAAACCATCAATATTATTATCTGCAAACATCCCTGACGCACTACTACGCCACGGCAGCCGCAGCAGCATTCTCAGTGCATTATTGTATTGAACGCGTAGGTCGCTGTATGTCCGCTGAGTAAAGTTGACCCACAGGCTGCACGTGTAGAAGGACTGACAGTAAGCTTTGAAAAGCGTTACTTTTACTGGCTTCGTACAACGTGCAAACCTGCGAGCCAGCATGTTACAACGGACAGCCAGCGACCTACGTTCCCTTTCAATGTCACAATTATCCTTAAGATCTTCAGTAACCCAGTGGCCCAGATACTTAAACTTGTCCACCCTTTGCAGTGGTTCTCCACAAAGAGCGACAGTTGGAATACACGAATATGACACACTGCCTGCTTTAAAAACCATTAGTTCGCTCTTCTTGACGTTATATTTGAGCCCATGATTCACCGCATAGCATTCGCATATAGCGATCAGTTGCCTCAAAGCACCGATCGATGGGCTCAGCAACACCATATCGTCAGCATAACTAATATTGTTAATGCACACCCCGTCAATATGACATCCGACACTGGTGCTGCCGAGCTCAAGGATCAGCTGGTTCATGTAAAGGTTGAAGAGCCTGGGTGAGCTGAGCCCCCCTTGCCTCACCCCGCACTCCAACCGATACACGCCCGAGTGCGAACCATTCCACTTCACGCTATTTCTTTGACTACTATACCAGTACTTAAATATCGTCAATATTTCAGCTGGTAAGGTAGTTTCACATTCGAGTTTACGCCATAAAACATCGTAACATACAAGATCAAATGCCCGTGACAGATCCAGAAAACAAGCGAAAATAGGAGTCTTCCTGTCTGTGTAGTATTGGACAGTCTGCTTTAGGCACAAGATAAAAAAATATGATGTAAATTACCATGTAAACTTCCACCGAAAATTGGTTTGAACGAGATAGTAAGTAGTTTTTTTTTAATACGTCATAAATCGTAAACCGCAATTTACCTTTCATTCAATAAAGTTTGTGCGGAACCCTCGGTGTGTGAATCCGACTCGCTCTTGGCCGGTTTTTATATTTTAAATGTTTTAGGATTCCGTACCTTAAAAGGTAAAAAGGAACCCTTATAACACTCTCTCACTCACTCTCTTGTCCGTCCGTCCGTGTGTCACCACAGTTTTTTTTTTAATATTGATTTTATATAGAATATTAAAAATGTAAAAATAAGGAAGAAAATCAATAAACGAATGTAATATATTAATAATAATTCAGTATTCATTGTGCATTTTGTTCTTTACATACCAGAAATATTGTCGTTTTAAATGTTTTCCTGGTATTTATATATTGTCTACTAAATATTTCTTACTTCTGTTTTTACTGTGGAAAAAAAACCTGGATAAACTAAGCAAAGGCACAAGTTGACACAAAAATAATGTAAGTGACCTACAGTACTACCAACTACGCACAATGTCGATGCTACACTACTAATTGGGCGAAATAAGAATTAAATTCTTGTTTAACTGAAAACGCTTGAATAAAACAGATGGAAGAAAATTGAACAACTGTTTTCCATTACTTACTCTGTGGTGCCGCAAAAGCCGTACAAATTGATACTAATTATATTAAACTGTTCCTCTCTATTCGCGTTGAATAGCGTTTTCGTGATTGTTTCAGTCATTGTTGTAACGTGAATGATAGAACTTTATTGTCCTCTCTGGATTGCATAGAAAAGTACCATTATTTAAGTAGTGTTTATCATTTCGGTTTTAAAATAAATTTCGCTATAACCAAATTGACAATTTATCAAAAGAGTTTTTGTGTAGTTTCTTGTGCTTCAGAGCTGCAAGAAAAAATATCTGAAAAAAAGGTAAATTTAAAAAACGTTAACAAAAGCAATATTGTAAGACATCGCAAAACTGTATCAAAGTTGTATCTTCATTTAAATATAAATAAGAAACGACGCGACGACGGGAAAAAGGTAAAAGAATGGAATCTCTGACAGCGTAAAAACATCAAGCGGTTCAATCACTCTCCACAAGTGAAGTAAGCGACTCATAACAAGCGAAAGATTGAAATGAGATGATAAGGGGGGAATCAGAAATCTTGCCGAAAATACGTACCTACCTATTATGAGGCGGCGGTAATTTTACAAGGGATTCCTGGGTTCGATATGGGGCCAATCATTAACCAGACCCAGGCATGCTCTCGGTACATCGCCGCGGCTTTTTGCAAGATCTACGGGAGATATCCCTCAGCTTAAATATGCGGAGAGCTCTGTAAGCGGATCAATGTGCGCACAGGCATTTTGAAATCCAATCCCCTAGCACTTTGATTGAATCTCTTGTCTTATTATAAAATTCTTAGAATTTAACCCTTTCTTAATATATCACTTCGAAAACTCTTCAACGTTTGCCAAATTGAATGTTGTTTATCCTCATGTGTTTTATATTCACGAGTCTTCAGTAAAATCGTACTTTATTGTTCCGTGCGTCTCGCGTCGGGGCGGCTCGTTAACGCGACCTTTCGGATATTTATTGTATCCTCTCCAGAAAATACAATTTCCAAGTCGAATACCAATAAATTTTAAGCTGTGCACACTCATGTATTTAACATCTGTGAAAATTAGATATAATTTTTTTGAAATCATGTATTCATCAATATGTGCAAATTGAGTTTAATATCCTTGATTTTCATAAACCGTTTTTTGAATTGTTGAACATAATCTACTTTTTATCTGTCAACATTCATTTTTCATTCATCATTCATTCATGCTCTTAATGCGATCGTACAAAACTTCACGCGCATAATTCACTCGTGAGTCAAGTATAAACAGAACGAGTCGCGATTGTTACGGAAAGAACAATCCAACTGATACAAGATAAAAGCGAAGGCGTGAAATAAATTTATCTACAACTGGCAACCAAATGGTATTTAATTGGAGTGTCACCGCAAAGATGTCATTGCTTGGTGGGCTGTATAATATGGGCACGAAAGAAAGCGCTAAATTTTTAGTGCGCTTTGATTTACACTTGAAAATTTTCTGCAAATCATGTGCGCTGAAAAAGCACAGTAGACACGATTTATGGTGTCCATACTCGAGAAAAAAACGCAGCTGCAAGCGATAAATCGCTCACTTGCAAGTTAGAAATAAAAAGGTAGGAGAGCCCGCTCTGCGCTCAACAAATAGGCATCCACGAGATTCGTGTCTGCTAGTCGATCATTTTGTACCGTTGCTTTACATATTGTTTCGTCCATAAGCGTTGAGTATGAGATGTGCTAACGTAGAATTGAATTTGCATCGTCACTTTGGTGCCTCTATAGCGAAGCGCCATAAAGTGATAAAGTATTTTATGAAAATGTCTGTCGTGCGTTGCGTACTTGACATCAAGGCTCGTTAGTGTTGAGTGACATTACGGTCAGCTCGTGTATATCCCATATATGCACGAAAGTGAAAGGGTTACCATTTGGGCGAGAACAAGCTAACGATTGGAAATTATTATGTATTAAGCAACTGTGACGTAGGGTTTAGTATTGAATTGAAAACCTGATGTGTAAATACCACCAGAATACAAGCATGTCGACGACATTAAATCTATGAATTTCTTTAAAATAACATACAGTACACCACTAAGTCATGAGCACCTAGTATGTCGGTGAGATCTCACGATCTTTTTGTATGTCTTTTGTCAGCACGCATAAATTAGGCTTAAGCAGTCCTCGAGTTTATTACCTTTATCAACACGCGAGTGTAGGTCTCGTAAAGGAATGGGGTACTTTTACTTCAATAGGATTACCGGTGCCTCTGTTATATGTATTTCTCCTTTAATATCGATATTGCCTATAGGTTGTCCGCGACTAGGTACGGGCATCGCGTGTGGTGAGCCGCTAACGCTTGATATACGATCGTCTTAATCACCACCTCGTTTGTATAAGATTTATATCACACCTGTTGCGCCAATTATTTACATTTGGAAGTCATTCTGTTCGGATTCGGTGTGTTTCTTTGATGAGATGAGGTTTAAATGTCTTGATAAGATTTGGAAGTGTATAGAGGTCGGTATCATATAAAGATAAGACATTTAAACAGAATTTATATATAAAACGAACTCTTTGGCTTTGCTTAAGTTACTAAAAACATAGATAACATAATTCCTAAATGCTTTGTTTATGTTGTATCATAACATAATCTCGCCGTTGAACACGATGTTGGCATTATGAGGCTAAAATTGCCTTCCTGACATTTACAAGATGCACAAATTATCTAGAAGCCTCATGAATATGACATCAATAATCGGCTTATATTCATAATTCGACTTAGAGCTGTTGAAAGAAAATGTAAATGAACCATGTCATATCATATTATGTGATAAAAAATAGCACCTACAAATATTTTCTCGACCGTTCATAAATTATACACATCTTCTAGATGATTTAATACCGGTTCTGCCTCGTTGTATTTACACTACTTTTGCAAGCTTAAATAATAAATAGCGTGGGTATTTTTAAAGTCGAGCGTAAAGCTCGAAACCCTCCATTAAGTCGAGTATCAAGTTGCCAATGACGATAATTTGATAATTGAGAGTGTCATAGTCTCCTGCGCCGTGATGCCGTGGTGCCGGCACCTGCAGTATTGGAATATTTTATTTTTACTCAACTTGGAGCTCGAGTAATTTGAGTAATTTTTCACAGCTTTATCTCTGATATAAAAGTGTCAGAATATATTTCACAGATACGATAGGCATTTTCGTTTAAAGTTTTTCTATCAAGATCTAACGATAATTGAAAACGAAATCTACGACACTTTGGTATGTTTACCTTGTGATTTATTTATCCACAAAATTGTGTCTGAAGATATCGCGCCGTGACGCGAAATTAATGTAGGAAGTAATCTTTTGTTGGGTTCGGAGTGTTTTTTGTCGATATTGGTTGGGTGATAATTGGTACCTGTTGGAAATCACTCGACACCATAAGTTTAACACCTCCGCTTGTGTTTACTTCGCATGTTTGCAATAACGCCGTTTTGTTAAAGTGCAAATGTTGAGTTTATTTTACAAAGACAGGTGCATGAAAAACCCATTAGTGGTTCCTCTTTGTTTGACATCAAATTAAGACTTAATCTTACTATTTATTTAAATGACTAAACATTAGGACCAAATACTAGTGGAAACTACGTATTAATGACTAATGAGTTGACACTGCTTGGCTTGGAGAATTAACCATGAATCTCTTGTACAAAAACAAATCATGTGTGATTATTAAATGTTAATTACACCACATGCCACAAATTAAACCACACGATACCAACTTAAATAAACTAAATAATAATGGTTGGCAACAGCTAAATCAACGTGTATTTAGTACTATTGAATATGCAGATGGTAACATCATCACATCACATCTCTCATTCGTAACACTTACACTATTACACACAGTTGGTCTCGAGTCTCAACCGCCAGTCCCGTCGTGATTTATCTGCCTGCATCTCCGACCTGCGAACAGCTCGTTTATTGCCCGCTTGTTATTTATAATTTATTTTTAACGGTCACCGATTTGTATCCGTATGTATACTATACACAGGAATTCATCGCCCCACGGCTCGAAAGCACCATATACTCTACAGTTACGTGTTAATTATGAATCAAAATTGTGTAAATTTCCTGCTTATAAGTTACAATTGAGAGCGAGTGCCAAGTGGTTAATTACGCTATAATTCGTTCATAACGGTGTGGCCTACTTTATTAAAAAATGAATCAAAAATTCAAAACATGTCTGCTCCTATTTTACTTTTAATAATCTACTTTTTTCATGAAAAGGTTATCCAGTATTTCGTTGCTGGTTATTTTCACACCTGACCTAATAAAAAAACTGACAAATATTTTGCTAAAGACACAGACAACTTCAATTAATTTCACATGTATACTTTACACTTGATAGCTAGAACATCAATAGTCCTATATCTACATCGAACCTCCGACATTGATATACAAGTACTATTATCAGATATTTCTAGACTGTTCACTCAACTCATCAACTTACGATACACTTTGGCTAGTGATTTGACCATCGATACTCGCGGCAGATTTACAATACGGACAGATAATTTATGGCGTTGTTCGATCTAGATGTAATTTAATGTCGTCCGTACACATAAATCACGGTCATCTACCGCGCGGAGATCAGGCACAGGTCTGCCTCACCTGATAATGTGAGCGGCATTATCTTTTGGACCGTTGACCTTTGTAATTAGGTTAATGTTTGTATTAACGGGTTATTTTTTCTATAAAAATTCTTCTAGTTTGTCTATTTTTGGACTGTCCTACTTGTGAGTATATTTCAGTATTCTAGGACCTTGTTCTCAGACGTTGAACTCTTCATCATGTCAATTAGGGTAGTTAGGTCAATGATATTCTAGGAATATACGTAGTAAGTGGGACATATATTTCGGTTTATTTATTGTTCAATATAATCATAAATCTTCATTCCGCTGTTCACCTACATCCATCATCTTAAGAAATCCTTGAAGTATCTTCACACGGTCCAACGGTGATTACAGGCAAGGTCCGCCAACCTATCTCATTACACTGGACTTCGTATAGGCTGAGTTATTTAAATGTTTCCTTTTTATTTAGGTATTTCGAATAGTTTTAGTAAGAATAGCATTTACTCTACGGTAAGTAGGTACCCGGGCAATTATTTTTCCAAGTACAGGCCTCCGGTGCATTCAGGTTCATAGTGGTTGACTTGGACATTGAACGGGAGGAAATAGCGTCAATAAACAGGATTTATAAAATAAGCAGATGCGGCACTGTGTCTGTTTAAATGGAGGTCCGAGCTGTTCTCAACCTTATTCTGGAAGTGTAAATTAGAATTGCGTGCAGAAAAATAGAACTGGTTTTGACGTAGCTTTGATCTGTAAATAAAAATAACGTTGATAATGTTTGATTTCTGTTTCTGCTACAACTAGTTAACGGTCGGTACGGTAGAACAAACCCAGGTGCAACAATTTGCATTAAGTACGACTTGGAAGTAAAATTGCTATGCCAAAAAGTGACAAGTAGTCAATGTGCGACTAACAAATTGATAATAATCGGACTTGCTGACCGATTATTATTCTCCTGTTTAATTTGACCTGTCCGTAACGAATTATTTATTATTTGTGATTTTATCATTGTATGATAATTTCTCATTACCTATTGATTTGCCGAGTTCCTAGTAAGGTTAGATTAGAAGCTAGGTTCCTAGTAAGTTAGGGTTCCATCCGTGTTTTTTTTCCGATACTCAAATTAACCTATGTTACTCAGGAATAGTTTATAACTTTCCGTCGATGAAAGAATTCATGTGATCCAATGAGTATTTTCAGAGCCATTACCCTTTACAAAAATACAATTTGAACTCCGAAAAATGTCAGTAGATTTTATAGGTAAAAATTACTTATTCGTCAATGTATCGAATAGTATTTGAGGCATCTCATTATTATCAGTTCCTTGGCAGCTAAGCGACTAATCGAGCGGCAGCGTGTCGCAGAACTAAGAATAGTCGAGCGGACACTTTTTGTCCTCTCATTCCGTTCGTTAGCATCGAACACAGCACCGCCAGCTTGGAGGGAATTTTTGCCATATTTGCCTAGAAAGGATAGCCAATGAATGATGCCTTTTATTTTGATTTATTGATTTGATAGGTAGGCTTGTGACAATTTATTTGTTGTAGCCAACTTTGGTGATCGCCATTAATTAAATAAACAGGCTATCCTTATAGATATAAAGTCTTATTGTCTTATACGACTCCGTGGCTATTTAATTTGATTGGACCCAATTGATTGAGTAGGCTAAAAATATATGCAGATGCAAATTATAACCCTTTGAGTTCATATTCGAATCGCTCGACTATTCGGGCGATTCGAATCCTCAGAGCCTCAGTGGTACAGTGGTACCCTATGGTTTGTACCACTGAGGCTCTTAGAAACGTAGTCGTCATTACAAACACATAAGTTCAAAAAATAAATTAAAGAAAACCTTAAACATCTGTACCCATTAACTAAGATCAAATGCAAAATGAAACTTGACTCCTGGCTGAAATCACAAAACTACCATGACACAGAGAAACTCGTGGAAGTGTAAAACACTCATCACTCTCTCACACACACCCCAACAAAACCTTACACACCCCTCGCACACCTCATAAATACTCACCCACACACCCATTACCCCCTCACCACACTACCTCAACCTCAAAATACATCCTAATTCATAATCATAATATTGTCCTGTTCTGCTTATAATCCTTTTCTCTTTTTTTTATCTTATACGTTTTGTTTTTATTATTAAGTACCTAAACTTAGAATTAACTAGAACCACTTTTTGCATGGAACATCATTCCATTGTAACCTGGAGAAGGGCGTTGATAGCTGCGCTACAGTTTATACTTTTGTAGCCACCATCGTTTTACCTGTTTACTTATTCTTGTGTTATTGTTCCGAAATAAACTTTTTATATATTTTTTATATTGTACACGTAAATAGCGAGCCTGATGGCATAGTGAGAGACAGTGTGTGGTTTGATCCCCTTTCATGAACTAAAATAAGTTCATATAATTTGTATCATTTTTTAAATAATATCTGTCGTTACTACTTCATTATCCAAACAACAATAAACATGAGTAAAAACCGGCGCAAGCCATTTATGTGACTAGAATATCTTAACGGTGGTTATTAATGAAGCAGACGACTAGCACAAAAAGCTCTAGTGTCTATCAAAGGCATGGAGACAGCTACTCGCTACATACTTCACGCCCTATATGGAGGGTTAATAATTTGTTTGCGCACCAGCCATTTCCTTCAAGAGCACGGCCAAGTGGGCAGACTCAATTCATATCGAGATAAACAGGTTGTACACGTACAATGCAGATTAAGCGTCTCTTACTTACGAGAGAGAAATTATTATTGAATGCGCCTCGACGAATATTATTTTTCTCGGAAAAAGATAGATCGCTTAAGCGATTTTACGGGAAATTAATTTTGGCAGTGAGCGACAGGGCGCGGCGGGCGCACCGCTGCGTGCCTCGGCCCTCGTCGCGATGATTTGTTGCGATCCGGCCGCGCTCGTTACACTTCCCGATAATGACGCATACCATTTACTCAACGGCGAGAGCTAAGGTTGTAATTCAAGTGCCTTATCGATACTTCCCGGTAACCATCGCAGCTCACGTTGTAACTAAAATTAAAAACGAAAATCCAGAGGAAATCATTTTACAGTACGAGTAATTCTTAGGAGCAAATCGTCCGCGAGCGTGTAGTATGCGCGGGCGCAGGCCCCGCCCCAGTTGTCGCCACAGCCGGCTCAGCCGCAATTAATCCACTGTAATGCGATACGAGCCTCCTGTCGTCGGCGACGTAATGCATCGTGATTTACGCGCAACGAACAAGCCGTTAATCTTATTAGCACTTTCAATAACTTTATTATCGAGTGTTCGATACAAATTCCCTACGAACCAATATACACCTTGAACGCACCACGCAGAGATCATTTGCATTTAAAATAGCTCAGTCGGTAGGAGTTAGGAAGCTTCCCACGAAATTTATTTTAGTCGACTTAACGATTGTGTTCGCTTTACCAAAAATGGAGAGTTAATGCGTCCGTTGCTTAACTTCGATTAAACGGTTATAGGCTTAACAATTTGATCCTGGCTAAGGTTTCAAAGTTTAAACTTAACATTTCGACTTCGTTTTAGGTTCACGTGCATTGATTTAAAACTAAGAATGTTTTCTGAAACCTTTGCGTTTTGAATAATAATAGAAATCACCTTCAAAGACCAGCAGCATGTTCGTGTGAAATCACTTCTTATTCAACCGGCGGGCGGCTCGAGGCGGCGGTAAACACGATTCAAATTCGACATGTTATCCCCTAAAACATACCAATAATAAGATGCAAATGACGAGTCCAGCGGCACGGAGAACAAAAAACCGCTACTCTGAAAAAGGGATATTTCCAGTGAGCTGGTAATTTGCATATATTTTCGTAATAACAACTTCCGTTTCGTACGCCGGCGGACGTGTCACGAGTTCGAGCATGTAACTACGGTAGCATCCGATCAAGCTTTGTTATGTCGCCCCCAGCTCTTTGACACCTCCATATTGTTGTAATGATTTTCCTCTACGAGACACTTCAATAAGGCAAGTCTCCTGAGAGACACGTCGTTTGGTTCTCTTTCTAAACGCATCTTCAATATTCGGCGATAATGGGATGTTACCTGCTCGTTTCCATAATGCGTTGTAATCAGCCGACGAATTTAACGCTTCATCAATTATTCATTCGTGATTATTATTTGTAAGAACTTTTTAACGTTTTTGAGATATTATAAGTAACTTAGCTTTTAAGTTTAAACCGTTTTTCTTCTTGACAATTTGAAAGGCTTTTAAAACTTGCTACTACAATGATCTAACACGCATAGATAAGATATTCTCATCTGCTTACCTTCGATTAATAAAGCAGTCGCAATCATAACCTCATTTCGCAGTATCATATAACATTTTTATTATAATATTTACATGAGGACCATATATTATTATATTCTGCGAGATTGGTGGCGCCACGCTGTCCCACGGCAGTTCCACGACGTTCGTCACGTGTGTCAAATACATTTTGTATTCAGTCTTTGTGTCTCCCAGTGCCCTACTCATTGAATAAAAATAATACAACTTGCGTAGGTTATGAATTATTTATTTCATTTTTAATTGAGTGTTAAGAGACATTGATGTCGTCTGTCATGTGTAATTGCTTATTCATTGCTGTGTTTTGAAGTGTCTCTCTGTGAACGTTATGAATAGCAAGTGCTGTAACGCCACTCATTCCCTTCTCCGCGATGGCATTATGAAATAGATAACGTTGACTTTTTACTTTTGCCTTTGTGTCTCACCACAATTTTGAAACAAATTAAACTTGTAGGTGGCATGGCGGTTACATTGGCCTCGCTGCTTCCACAAAATTTCACACTTCCTGATGAAAGTTTTAACACAATTACCCGGTCCACGACCATTTCCCCCGGCCCTCGACGACTGGACAGGAAAAAACTTGGCAAAGAACAAACTAACCAACAGTCCAATTTAGCGACATCCGTATAAAGTTTAATGTACCCAATCTGAAATGTTGCCGTATTTTCGCATTTTAACTAGGCACACGGGGAGCGTATTTTGTTTTCTTTTGTTTTTATTATGTTATTTGAAGCAGGTGGGTTTATATTCCAAACAGCATCAAACAAAACACACGAAGTACACAGTGTACGTACACGAATTTGTTTGCACTAAAATACTTGACAATCCTCACTATTTACCAAAGTTCGACGCTGATGCCAATTGTCTAGAGAGAGAAGATAAATATTGATTGGTAGATTCAGGCAGGTCATTGGCAAACGTCCGAATTAGCTCAAAGTTGCTCCTTTGATCGCAATTCCGGTGTTTGTCGGTCGGTGTCAGTTGTCCTGACCAATTCGAAAACGTTATCGTGGCCCAATTGCAATTGGTGACGTTTCCGTTCTATTTATTTACGGAACTGAATCTATTGACTAGTACGTTCAATTTTAGTTCAACACAAATAGATTAAAGTTTTCTTGTTTGAAGTAGGTATAAACAGTGTGATGTCATGAATTTTTAATTCCAATAAAATTTGCGTAGAGAACAGTTTCACTTCAACACGGTTGCTGGAGGCAGGCGACAAGATCCTCTTTTATTCGAGTCGCGTACGCCGTTCTAGATCTAATCAAAATTTAGCAAATTTGTTTACATACATCATGCGGCGGAGCGTGGTGTATCACGATATTCACCACACGTAAACAGTGCCGCGCCAGCGATGACACCTCCTTTTGATGTCCCCATACTCCCCATACACGAACCCCGAGCTAATAAAATGTCACCGGCTATGTACGAGACATGTTTGTCATATAAACGAAATTTGATTTTGGCGTGATTCCGTATTCCAAACCCAATTTCGTTTCATTTTTGTTTGTAACACATCTGAAACTATTTCCTTTATCCTTCCGGGACTTAGGGGTCGCTGGGAGATTTCTCACGAAGGCTTTTTATGTCGTCGAAATGATGTACGTATGATTTTTGACTATTTTTAAATTGCTGCTAAATTGGCATTGAGTCTTATGGATGCAACGCTGGGTAATCGTCCAACCTTGTCATATACTCTGCATGGATGACGCTTGCTGCAAGCTTCAGAGATTATGTTAATCCGTCGGTCTCGGATATTCATGAATATCTGACAGTACTCAGAGGCAGCCAAAAGCAACGTTCTGGCGCTAAGGTGACAGTCCTCTTCGTGCTAAATTCGGATACTGAGCCAGATATGACAAGAATCAGAAGCATTTTACATGGCTTAAAGTGTCAATACTGTATCATTAAAACTAAACTAAAGCTATTGTTGCTTCCTCGACAATACATCGATTTTATCGGAAAATAAATAGAAAACTCTGTCCCAAGCTTTATTTTTAAGTAGGTCTAGGCAAGATCGAGTTGGACAAGATGCCGCTATCGGTATAAATTAGCTTCGGTGTCGTATCACCGCGGAACAATACCGCTGTCACGGTGGCCGCCGTATCGACTGTCCCCGCCGTCCCTGGCCGTCCACTTCTCACACGAATAGGGTTGTTTAGGCAATTTCGGTCACAAGTTCAAAGAGTAATCTATAAAATACTCAATGCTCAGAAATAAAAAATCCGTCGAATGTCTGCAACTGCTTTAAGGAAAATAAATAAATAGGTGCAACTCTCTTCACAATTAATAAATTAAACCAAATTGTAACTGTCACTAAATAGGTGAAACTGAAATTCGACTTGTTGACAGGTACCTCAGTCATGCAAAAGTTTGTACCAAATTCTATTCGAGTAACATGGCAACCATATAATCGACTTCCCCTTCAAATAGCATTGTATACTTTGCGCAGATGCAGTAGGGTTCCAATTCGATTGTGTTATTTGGTATTGTTTACGGGACAGGCAGTGTTGCGGTTGGCAGGTGACACGAGGCTCTATAAATCTGTGCCGCACGGCCTACGTCGTAAACACGGCGAGAGCACAATCCCTCGATCTGAACTGCGACTGTTTCAATAACTCTCTATTATTTCAATAATTGAAAAGCTGGTGTACTATTATTTCGCTTGCACTTGTACAATGGAGCTTGAATGTGGGAACGGCAACTGTTACACAGCTTGTTACGGGTTCAATATCCCCGTTTTGTTTCGACATAGAAAAGAAAACTGTGAAGTGCCTTGTGTTGGTTATTTTCCTGATCGGAAAATTATAGATAAGCACTTCAAAAACTTCGTGGAACAAAGTGAGCTACGAATAAAAAACTCTTTCTTCGAAACAAGAAAAATAACTGGCTCGCGGCCGTAAGTGGTTTCAGATATTTATCGAGTCGAGTTTTTCTTGAAGAAACAAACTCTCTTAACCACAAAAGAGCGATTAGTGTACAACAAGTTCCGTACACGTTATACGGGCGAGTATAATAACTTTCACCTATAGAGAATTTATTGGGTACTGTCTCTAGTTGCTAAGTAGCTTCGCACCACGATGTACTCGGAGGCAGGTCCGTGCCTCGGGCTGTTCAGATTTACGAGGTGGCGCGCTCGTGCTGTGCCCCACCCCGCCCTCAGCATCCAGCCTCCCCCCTCCCGCTCTCGCCCGCACAGAATGCGGCTCCCTCGGTCACTCATTGTAACGGCTCTCAGTAAGTTATGAACTAGAAGCAAGTGCCGGACCTCTTACCGTTTCAATTGTAGAAACCTTTGAAGATAGCTGTTAATTGTTTAAGTTTGCTATAAATTCCAAAGCTTTCGCGGCTACGCCTTCTGGATTATCTTAAAATATATCTGGAATCTGAAAGCTAGGAAAATAAACTTGCGCTCATTGTAGGTAAAAGAAGAGGAAGATTTAACACAGATTTAGTAGGAGTGATAATCTCCCGAATTTATTTCCCAACTCACAACTGTACAGCTGTACTCAGAATAGGTTGAGTGAATAGCTGCATGGTTGTTACTTACTGGAATTCTTGTTGCGTTTATCTGCTGTGAATCTTTACAGTGTCTTTACTGTTATTCGTTTATCCATGAAGATTGCAACTAGACAAATGATATATAGTCAAGACTTTTGTGCACCCGGGAGCTTTTATGGTCTGTTTCTTGGATCTGTTTAGCTTAAAAATCTGGTTTTGTTCTTAATTACAAACGTGAGACAACACTCCACTGTCACAGATGGGAATCATTTGTTTTTACAATCGTCTGGTGTATCTCGTCATTTGCCAAGGTCCACTTTTCTACTAGGTTTCCAATAGTACTTAATGATTATACGGTATTATACTGGGTGATTGGTTAAACGTGAGCAATACTTGTAAGAAGAGTGTAGTACTTACTCATATAAAAAAATTTAGTCTGGGACCAACTATGAAATCCCGACAAAAATATCAGCTACTCCATTCGTTTATGATCTCACAATTGGAAAAAATTAGGCAACAGTAGACTTTTATATGATATTTCGTATTTAGTCCATTCTAAAAAAGTTGGTCATATTGATGAGTAGGTACTTCACTCACTTTTAATGTAGACCACGTTTAAGCGAGACGCCAAAAAAAACTAATTAGTCCGTCAGTTAGATTATCAAAAAATATTTGACCCGTGTTTTTTCTTTTGTTAAGTAAACCAAAATTGACGAAGATATGACGCTTTTAAAATTCTCAATACGTTACGCCTAGGCATAGTTTTTACCTAGTTCTGACATCACGAGCCCCCACTCCCAAGTTTTGATGCGTTTTATCTTAGTCAATATTTTTTGATTTACAAAAACAAAAAATACGTGTCCATTAATTTCCAATACTCTAACTGACGGACTAAATAGATTTGCAATTTTTTGATACTGTCGTCATGCCTATTACCTGTATGTTCAAAATGTTTAAAGATTGATTAATATTCAACCTTCCATTAACTGCCATATCAAGCGAAAACCATCCAACAGTCAGACCTTTAACTTTAATGAACAACACAACACTTTTATTTTATTCGGAATTTATCCGCTCCTTGTGTTGCTACAAGAAACATGCGTTTTCATTGTACATACATATGTATGCAACAAACTCTTACATGTGCTCAAAGCAGACTTGCGCTAAAAACTGGCAATACTAGTCTGTCCGCTTGGACTGGTCCTTGTGTGACGTCACACGTCATAACTACCGACCAGCATGCCACATGATTACTACAGTTCAATATTTAACGAGCTACAAATTGTTTCGAGACTTTGAAGCTTCATTTTTTTACAGATAATTTAAGGAGACTGGTTAATAGATCAGGATCTCTTTTTAAAGTTGGCTTTATTATCATTAACATCAGCACTTCAACGCCTACTTGTTAAACGTTGGTGTATGACAGGAGAATGATTGCTTATGGAAGATTTTTTTCTGGGTTAAGCTCGCCATTGTATATGTCACAGTCAAAGATGTTAATCAGTCAAAACTACTTTTTACTAGTCAAAACTATTTTTTTTTTTTTTAATTTGTTTTTAATATTACAATCTAGCCTAATAAGGCTAATAAGCAATTTTAATCTAACTTAATTTGCTAAAAGTATAATTATATCTAAGAGCACGTCCATTGCGTTTACTTAGAGTCTATTAAGGCGAAGTCACTTTGTTCTTGTGTCCATATAAATAGCTAGGTACTATATTACACTCGCGGTAAAGTCACAATTATATTACACTACACTAACTCAAAAGGCTTGGCTCAAAACTATTTTAACAATAACTAACATTTACTCAGAAACTTATTATACAACTGAGGCGTTCTAAAACAATATATTTTTAATGCAGAAAACGCATTTTAACTTCATAAGTTCATAAGGGTTTTGACTGACACCAGTCAAAAGTGGTTTTGACTGATTAAGAGCTTTGACTGTAACATAAATAAGCTATATTATTGCAAATTGTATGTATATTTTTTATTTTGTGTGCATTAGAGAATACGAATAAGAGTTTTTTCATAATCTCTCAAATGTTTGCATAAATGAATCGTAGCCATTAAGGCTTAAAAAGCCTTTTTTTTTTCCATTTTACACTTGCACGATTTTTAATGAACCCATATTTAATAATAATCAGATGACAGCTGATTATACACTAAAACTAATTTTGAAAGTAATATACTTTAAAGATTTGACGAGAAGGAATGGTTAGGCCTTATGTCTTGAACAGATGATAAAAAAGAAAATCTTGACCTTGGTAACGGTCCTAGGTACGAGCAGTTTTTCGAAAAGATGGATTCTGACATCATATTTTAGTAGCAAAATCCCACCACAGTGATTGATAGTCCGAGAAACGTGCGTATAGAATATTATATAGCAGAAACTAAAAAAGGATCTCTCATAATTCCCATTGGTTTCAGAACATAGAAAGAGTATATTAAAGGATGTTTTTGTTTTTAGTCACAAGATAGTAAAAGAAGAAGAAATAGGACGCGCCAGGAAATGCAGTAAATGTTACATACAATTAAGTATTTTACGAGCTATTATTTCTAGGGCGCAAGTTATTACTGCGAAGCAATGAGTGTTGGGAGATTATTAAAACTCATTGTACGTACCCAAGCGGTTCTGATGTTTTAATGTTTTCCATCATGACGGTTCGAATCAGACATGTCCGTTCACAGGTCGTTAACACGTATTTAATATAAGTACTAAATGTACAGGGTTCCACATAATTTTTCGCTCGTTTAAACCTTATAATATCTTTAAATATCATAACAATTATTATGTTAATTTTGCTGTAAATAAATCGAACGATGTTAAACGGATTTTATTTAATGTCCTACCTATACGACCAAGTGTTGTGAAAAGCATTCGAGTCGTCAATCTTGCTTGATCCCTTGATAATTTTAGTAGTCATTAAAATACGTGTAAAGAGTTTATGGGTATCGCTAAGTTCTTAGGGTACATCGCGATAAATGAGAACATTGTAACGGGTCGGTAAATGATTTGAAACACCCAGGGGTCTAAAATTATCATTCACATTTTGCTGGCCGTCCACCGGTAGATTTTACGAGTTTTTGCAAGATGTTGGGTATAAACACGATAAATGGATAATAATTGAAGTGATAATAAATCGATGACGGGATAAGTGTTACTGGTACTGTTAGACCGAAGCCTATTAAATAGCTACAAGCTGTTAGCAAACATGATAGCTTTTATGACCAAACATTTATCAAACACCTATCTAGCGCTATTGACGTTAAATATTTTGAAGTGGTTTTTATGAACACCGTGTTTATAGAAACCACCATGAATGTTTCAAACTATGAAATTGTTTCTAAGGATTTACAACTTCCTGGCTCTTTCACTACAATTTCTAGCTATTTGGGACAATCGACCTTTCTTCTTTTTGAGGGGACATATCTGTAGAGCTAGCTTAGAATTCCTTTAAAGGATAAGATCCAAAATGGAATTATCTGGAAAAGAATTGTAGTTACAGTTGACATAGCTTGAAGGGTTAGCAAACTGAAGTGGCATAAGGCTGGCCATGTCTGCTGGAAGGGCCGTAGCCGATGGAGCAAAGGAGACCGCGTATGAGCAAGCATAGCGGTCTAAGATTGGTGGCTAGAACGGACTGGGGTGAACTACGATAGGCTATGTTGATATTTCATCAGCTTTGAATGCAAACGAGAACAATACATTTATGTCATATCATATTTTTTCCTAAATAATACAACTGAAGTAATTAACAAATATTGATTGATAGATAAGAATTAAATAAAATAGTCACGGTGGGAGCGCCGCCGTTATAAGTTAAGATAAGTCGTTGTAGGACTAATAACGAAACGTTCGCTAGACAAAAACAAGGACTATTGACAATTAAGTAAATGTTATTAATATTTCAGTTACGAAACAATGTACTCACTAGGTAAAACGAGAAAAGCTTGTGTAATGTAAAAGTCTATTACATACAGTTTCAGATTAGCATATTTTCGGCGTGTATAAGCTCGTAGTTGGACGCACGTGTAGGCGCGTATACGCGCGGCTTTAGCACGCGGAACTCGTACGAGTATTGGTGCACGTATAAGCTCGTACAAGCGCGACTGGCGAGATTAGTCGTCACTTTAGCTGATCTATAATTTTAATCAAGCGAACACTTTGGAATAAGCATGTGAACGTGCGTAATCCGGTACTAGATTAAACGCGCTACAAAATACGCTAGATTGAAACCGCTATAAACGCATTAAATTAATACCAAGACGGTGTATGACAAGGACACAACACAAATATCGAGTCGATTACCGGACATCACCGTTTTATCGTCGCGAGGTATGTGAGATAATTATCCGTCACAGGGGGTAGTCTCGACACTAAATTTTCAAGTTTTATTGTTAAGACTTAAAATCTTCGCATAAAATTGTCGCGAATGAAATGAGAACGTCCCATTTAATTAGGTACGACCGCGACACCATCAGATGCTTCACGAATGTCGCTTCACCCCTCCCTCCCGTCTGTCCCTCCTCACTCGTTTGTTTCGAAACTACCCGCAAAGGATTTTAACGAGATTGCTTTTAGCACATTTTATAGGTCATCTCGCGAGATTTATTTAACTGTGATTTGTAAGGCATTTCTCATCTGCACAGATTAAAAGAAATTCTGTCATTAAAAGTAATGGTCGGTTTATATTCCAAGAGATTTATATCAGTTTATCAAGTGTAATGCTTAGCCCGACTTTAACGGAACAATTAAATTTTGTTTTACTGAGGGAAATTAAAGATATTTCAGTAAAAAAAAAACTTCCTCTTTTTCTCATCTTTGAAATAGTCTGTTTGTAACCTGAGTTTAAGCCAGTCATCATAATAAACACTGTTTTAAGCTTTCACTGTTAAAACTAAACAAAAAAAAACAAATAATAATCACGAAGGATTATATCCCCTAAGTGACAATATTAATCATCATAATAGTTTGCCTATCCGTAACTTGGAATTGTGAAAAAAGTGATAAGTACTGCCTAACTCTTCAGACCTCTCCAGGGTCAACGGATATATCAACGGTTGTATTAAACCGAGTTAGTGCTTTCATGGTACTTCTTCTCTGCGAGTTCCTTTAACTGATGATTGAGAGGTTCTTGTTTTGTCATGGAAGTTGATGGGCTGTTATGTAGTTACACCCGTCAACGGAAGTTCAGATTACTACAAAAATAAAATGGTGTTTCACAAGGTGGCATACTAGGTCCGTTATTGTTCCACATTTGTTTTCCCTACATCTTAATGAAAGTTATGCAAATTGAAAATAAAAGTGTTAAAAATTATTCGGGGATGAGGGGAATTTCTGTTTTAAAATAGGTAATATGACATAAAACGGTATTTTATGCGCGCGGCACCCTTCGCTTTAGGAAACATGTCGTTTTCATTCCAACAAGTGCAGAGCCATTAAACGCGATCATTTAAGTCTACAGTTAAGGTGTGATAGCTGCAATACTTAGTAGAAATAATAACACCATATCCAAAAACACATTTACATGCGTGCGCCGTTAAGCTTACGTTACGACCGCGCGCACTTCCCTCGATGTTGTTATTGCTCGCCCCTCGGGAGCCACTACACGCTAAGAGCGCGAAACCGAACATCAAAGACCGTATAAAACGCACTTCATTCCATAAAGTTCCATAACAGAGGCGTTGGCAGTGAAGCGACCATCGCAACGAGAACTCTTGACACCCTTTCATATTCCTCGACCTGCCTACTTGATGTTCCGTGTAATACAGGATAGGGAGTTCAAACGAAGGTGGTAGTCACATGACCGCCGCAGCCGCACGCGGTATCGACGCGCTTCCCATCTAAATGGAGAGCGGCTCACGAACTACCCGCAGCTATTGTAAACAAGCAGCGTTCTCTATTCAAACTATCGTTACGCCTTCTATTCGCCGTTTCGTGCCGTATAGACGATCCGGAAAAAGGTCTTACCGTTTGCCTGCTCCTTGGCGAGGAAACTTTTATCGGTAGGCACAGATTTTCATAAGACTTGAAAGCCTTAGGTTTTATGACTTCATCCGGTTTCCTTTGGCTCCCATCGTCACCTTTTTCCTTCCCTTTTCAAAGACTTAGGAAATTCAATTAATTAAAATGTAGACATAGTTACTGTATGCACAGTTTGCACTTCCATCCCTAATGTGGACAAAGATACTTTAACATTAAACAATGAAAATGCAAAACGACTAAGTGTAAATGTTTGCCACAATGAATTGTGACAGAGTAAAAGCTTTGTTTGTTGCGAAAATTAAATTCTAGTAAAGTCAGTATCCGGTATCCGGTACAAACGCTTAAAAGGGTGGCACTTTGATAAAACTATATTCATCCAATTTCGAAGTATTGTGCTACATTTGAGTCTCTTTTAGTACACAAAATCATTTTTATTTTGAAATGTTACGAAAAGAGCGAAGCTGTGTCTGACAGAACTTACCCCTTTCTGTGACAATAATGAGACAGGCAACGAGAAACAACGAGGCACTCCATCCGCTTTGCTTTTTAGAGTAGAGAGAATGCATTACCGAAATGTCATTGTGATATACTGATCTCGCTCCTAAGAAAACTCAACCATAGTGTTTCTCACTTCGTAGGCGTAATTTTATTTAAATTAAGCGTGAAGGAAGACCTGGATATTCTTTTTGAAATTCACCGTCTGGAGTCTTCAGATTTATACGCGGTAACGCTGTGCTCACGAAGTGGCTATCGACGCGTGGATCCACGTGCGACCGAGGCGTGCCCTCGCGGTAAGAGTTCGCGCATTTTTACGGCATAATAAAAATCGTAAATAATGCCAAGTGAGGCAGACGAAGTCGGGTCACGAAGTGCCCCGGGCCCCGAGCCGTCATCGCGACTTGTGAATTTACGAGTGGCCCGCGAGTATCGCCCCATCCCACCATGCGAACGCTCATTTGAAATTAGCGTTCGTTTGTTTAAAAGTTTCAAAAATAAACATCACAGTTGCGTCAATAGTGCTTACAGGCATCTCGACGGCCGTATCATTATAAGAAAAGGTCAACAGTTAAAGCTCCAATTTTACAAGGCGGCAATTTTCGTCGAAATCAGGCACACGTCCGAGCAATTTGAGAGAGGGTCCTGAATATTATTATCACCGTCTCGCGGCCTCGTTGCCTCTTTGAGAGGTGCGGAAGCGGCGAGGAAAAATCACCTCTGAATTACTGTTACAAGACACGACGACGCGACCGCCCGCCACTCCGATAGTCGTGAGTTAAGATGCCTTTCACACGGAAGGCAATCGCCCCTTTTGTACACACTGAAAATGTTAGTATTATTATGTTTACGGGCTTCTAGTTAAGATAATAAATTAATACATATTACAAACACCCGGCAAGACCTCGTTCACGTCAAAGCTGTTCTAAATAAAGGACTTGTGTATCAACTTGCATAGTGAGAGCCGAACAAACCACTTCCGAGAAAGCAATTTGTGGTAACTGTGTAGGTCTAACTGTTCTTATAAGCATTTCTGCTAACCGATAGAAACACAGATCATAGGTCTAATCTATGGAAACTGTTCTAATATGTATGCGTGTACACACGCAACATAGGAATTCAGTTGAACAAATTATGAAAAGCGCCACAACCCTTGTGTTGTGGGCTGAAAATAGTGAAGAATGCCCAACATAAAACGATCAAATATTTCACGTCCGAGGAAGTTGAATGAAACACATTCAAACATAAATCTCTGAAAAGTTCAAAGGTAAAACCTCGAACGTCTGTTCTAATAAGTACAGTTTCAGTAGAGCCGTGGTTTTAATTTAAAGGCAATAGAGCGAGCCAACTTAATTTTCAGGCTCACCGCAGTTTCCTTTGTATGTAACCTCGACGGATTAACGAACTTCTGGTTCAGTTAAACTGAAGAGGCCATATACGAGATGAACACGTTAATAATATTCATGTTTGGTTATCACTAAGAGTCTTATTTAAGGGGGTAACTGTGCGTGAAATGGACATCTTGGAGTACGTTTTATTTTATGTACCAGTAAAGAAGATAGAATATTGAACGGGAAGAGTTCGGAAAGAAACATTGAGGACGCTGGCATGCTGCAGTTTTTTACCTTCTGAAATAACTAAATACATTTGATTGTCAGTTGACGTTTTTCACGAAAGGCAATAGACCAAAAATTTATAAAAAATTAATGTAAAGAAAAAAAAACGCTCGTACTGCATTCATTCCTTGCTGACATGCCCCATGCAAATATGCAGTTGCATTATTTTACGAAGCATTAATAAATATTGACTGCATCAATATTCTATGCATCGAATGATGTAAAATTATGCAAGAGGTTGGTCTCTCGCCCACGCTTGTTACACTAGCGTGTTATTCTCTCTTGAGACTTTCAGGCAAGCTATAAGGTGCTTCTTGTTTTTACAGATGGCAATGTTGCAAAATTTTCGTTGTCAAGTTGGTATTGTTCGTACCATTGCATTTGTTTTCGGTTTCATGTTGTGGATTGAGATTAAAACAACTGCGTTGTGGTTGTATCTTCTTAGTTGAGGATATTCTGCTGTATTGTTCCTGTTATCTTTATACGTATATTAAGATATCACCGGTCGGCGTCCAAACGTCTCGGCGCCACGGCATTGTACGGAAACGTTCGTGACCCCTTTAAGCCTGATTAATGGGGGAGGCCTCAACCGTCGATCCCTGTGTGTTTTTTCCCTAAACGACAATCCCGATTTTTGAATTTTTGAAAACACGATAGGCCACTTAGCGCCCCGTGTCGCGCCCGATCGTAACTTAGCACCGTTCGATACGACTGCCATATTGGCTCGTTCTTTTTCGGTGCAATTTACTGCGCGGCGCCGCCGGGGGCCTACCGACATCGGACGACTGAAAAGATGCGCACCGATTTATTTACCGTCGATTGCATTCGGGAGCGTGCCCACTGTGTCCGATATTTATGTTACGCACCGCATGCCCGCGCGAATTGCCAACAATGCGAAAATACATTAAAGTAACGCCTACAATACCGCGGATGTCTCGTATTTTTTTCAAAGTCCCATTTTAATCCGACAGTCCGTATTCTTTGCGCTCGGTGTGTCAGATTTATTTTTGGCATTTACTTACTCCTCTGCGCTGTCGGGTTAGTTTATTTAAATGATTGCCACAAGGAAGTTGAACATGGTTAATGCGGTTCAACATCCCTCGGGTACGAGTGACCGCCCATAGCCATTAACATATCTTAATTTGTCACCTTGCGGCCAACCATAACTTGCCTTTAAGTACCTTCTCCTAATAAATAGCGGTCGAATGATCTCCTGTTATAATTTAAATTAATTTAAGAGAAACAGCTGATAACCCGTACATTCGATTCAATTTAATGTCTTGCCGGTCGGTGTATTCTTCGGTTGCGGCATTCACGGTGTATGCTTAAATTATTTAAAGTAATTGAGTAGATAAGAGGCATATCTCGTAACGATAATGTTCAATAAATCGTTTTTTGGAACGTTTGAGTCATTTGTAACGTTAATTTAAAAATCTTGTCCTGAAATGGACCGAGTGAATTAAAATCTTGGAATGAGTGCAGTCTTCCTTTCGATTTGGAAAAGGTCATAATAAATTCTAAATAACTTTTTTTGCGTGTTTCCAGTTTGCAATATAAAATAATTCGAATTCTTTGTGTTAAATATATTTGTAATATGATTCTTTTGTGAATTATTCGAATCTTATTTGAATCCAAAGATATTTTAAAAGCTTTTATTTTTACTGGCGTTTTGAATGAAACTCAGATTAGATTTGCATGGGCCTTTGATTTGACAGAATACTAGCAATTGCGTTCTACTGCTACGTTTGATTTTATCGTCGATCTTGTGTCTTGTTTCAATTTGGAAGGACCTTTGTGTCCAGGCTTGTGTAGCGGCACACGTGCACTAAAGCGAATAGACTGAAAGTGCTGCAAGCAGTTTGTTTTACAGTTTAACATTGTTTCCTTTTCGATCAGCAGGTACAAACGTCTGCTTTGGGCCGCGCCCCCCAGGCCGCTCAAGTTATTTACCTTTGTGATAGTAAACTTAAGAGGAACATCTGTGTGAAACTTGAAAAGAGCCTGCAGATTTTCCAATATATTAAATTTTCCCTTTATTCATTACTGTTTTAGAAGTCGTTTAAATGTACCAGATCTTATAAACTTTATATTAGTAAATGGAACTAAATCTAGTGATCTGCATTAGTTCCGGAGTGGCAATCCGTATATAAAGTCACATGGGTTAAATAGTAATTGCCGACAGAAGTCCTTCTTGGCGCGTTCCCTTCCATGTATTTCGCCGGCTCCCGTATGGTCTCAGTTCCAATTACTCTTTGGAATCGGTGTCCACTGTAATTGGATTGGGCCGGCTACCGGACTTGTTGGCATTTTAATTGTGCTATTGTGACGCCGGACACCGTCCGCCGCCCGCTACGACAGTCTGCGCTAGACAAACCGCTTTTTGTATCACATTTGCACATCTGGATTTGCTAATACGTCAATAAATGTTAGTCAACGATTATTCCGTGCGGATTATCTCTGTCTGACAAGCGATAAAATCAAAATAACGTATGAAAACTCTACCTTTTTTGTTCCCACGATTAGATCAAACTAAGTATCAAAAACAAAACACGTGAGAAAACATCTTTGTCGTCGACGCGTCAAATATTTCTTCAAAGGCCGCGAGTTGCGTTGTTTTAGGAAATCGAGACATTAATGGAATGACTGACACGTATTGTCGATCGCTGTTCGAAGAAACTTGGTGTGTCTTAAAATGTAAGGAATTAAGGATTAATGCGGTTCCCAGTAGAACGCTGGATTTCTGAGTATGTGTTGTATTTGGCGCTTCAGTCTTCTGATTGTCTCTGTTGTTCCATTTTAAAGGCGGCAATTTCGTTTTCTTCATGACGTGTGTACCGTTTTGATCAATATTGTTTTAGGACATGTTATTATACAGGTTGATAACTTCATTACTCTATTTATAGCTGATAGTTTAAAGACGATATGTGTATTTAAAGCCCAAAGAACTAACAAAGTTAATAATGTCACAAAATCCGCTTGTTTGTGATTAGTTCAGGTTTGAATTGAAATTCAAATTTCATTTTCTTTGGGGCCGTTTCATGTTATCCATTCTGTGTTAGTCTTATTATTCGCCACAGAAACCATTGTCGGCGACGCTGCCACTTCGGAATATTTTATACAAATTTTAGAAACAAGAACAAGGGCGGAGTGACAGGTACACTTATTCGTGTTGCTTATTTTTGCTTACTGAAGTTTTATCGGATACCAATCGTGGAGGCGCGGCATCTTGTAGAGATGAATAAAATATACATTTCTGCGTTGAGCGCGCTTGCTCGCGCTTGCTCGCGCCCAAATGGGAAGTTTGGATGCCGGTTTAATGGAGTTCTGAAGTTTGGCATTCGTTTCTATTATGGCCACGGAATTGTTTGTTGTCGTTGATTTAAATTTCACGCTCCAGTTAGTGAGTATCAAATCTTATTTGTCAATTATCTGCACTTTGAATGAAGACCGTGCTTGTCTTTATAGACCATCGCTTTTGTTTTTGGTCGATGGTTATAACTATAATTGGTATTTTAGTTAACTATTTTACCTATCTACATCTACAATAATATAATATAATATAATATAATATAATATAATATAATATAATATAATATTAATATATCTACACTAATAATATTATAAAGAGGAAAGATTTGTATTTTTGTGTGTATGTTTGTAATGAATAAACTCAAAAACGATTGCGCCGATTTTAAAACTTCTTTCACCATTAGAAAGCTACATTCACCCTGAGTAACATAGGCTATATTTTATCCCCGTACTCCCACGGGAACGGGAACTACGCGGGAAACCGCGTGACGTGACGTCCGCTAGTAGAATATAAATTGATTTAAATCTCACGAATCTCCTCCAAATATCACGGTTAAAATAACATTGGTCAGTCGGTCATCTTTGTCCTTATTCTATTTTATTTTGTCGAATTTTTCGCGTCCCAAAGTTACTTTTAAATTTGAATTCTTTCCTTGTCTTCTACGAAAACGTATCGAATGCTTCGCCTTTGTATCACTTTTTGTGCTATCTCATACTGTGTTGCGATTCGGACATTATTTATGATCCGCAGGCTCTCTTACAAATAAACAATCATTTATATAACTAATACAATATAAGGATACTGTTTTAGTTTAATGCATTTATTAGTGTTTTGAATCAAATAAATGAATGTGTTAGATTCGTCTAGTTAAATCTTGTTTTTTGTTTCCATGTTCTTTTTTCAAAAGGTTTTTTTTAGTAATAACTTAAATGAAATTTGACAATATTACATTAGCTCCTCTTACATTACGCCGTCACTTTTCATTAAGTATATTGTGAAAGTATCTCTGAACTGAATTGAATAAAATCTATCATTGATTGACTTTTGCTTCAGCGTCCCTTAGCCTATTAATTCTTAAGCTGATACAACAAGAAAATGAAATATCTTACTTTATTTAATTTTAGAGCTTTGTGGTAATCTTTTTCGCAATACTGAAATTATTAGTTTTCCGCTGCCGAAGATTTTAGTTTATTTTAAGCTTGGACATTTCTGATAGATAATAATGAGAACTTACAAACCTAATCAAACTTAAAAATTAAAACTTATCGACTTATAAATGAATTATTTAATTTTTTATAACAACTCACAAGATACATACAAAATTCGCTTTGCTTTAAAAGCTTTCTACCGCATAAACTCTTCGTTTAATCAACTTGTAACGAAATAATCTCTTGACACCAATTTGTACTATTTATTGGCATATTAAGATCTGCAGATTTGTAAATAATAGAGGCAAAAGACATAAATCAGTCTATGCTTCCGGTGTTAGTCAGTGTCCAGCTGACGAGGCCCATTTATCAGGGAGGCTGGGCTCCAATACAGGTATCTAGTGAACACGAAGCACCCGAACCATTCACATTCTGGTTTTAATACTAATCTGTCGACATGAATCATAGAATAACATTATTCACAATTTAAACATTTCTTGCTAACTGTCCTAATCAAGATATACTCCATGCCGGATCCGAGTTTTCACTCACGTACGTACCTAATTTAATTTATCGAATATGCTTTGGTGTTTATTGATCCGTGAAATGGCTTTTTGACGCAAAAAAAGTACCTGTTCGCACGGAAAAGTTTCTAAATTGCACCGCCGCGCCGGGAGATAATAGGTACCGTTACCATTATTGTTTATGCTACGGCGAAAATTTTCGAACAATAACAAATAAAAAATGAATACAGTCGCACTTATGCCCTGATAGTTTTAGAAAGTGAACGCTGTATCAAGTCTGAAGATTACTCTCACGGCCACTTTTTGTGGCTAGCTAATTTAAGTACGCAGCAGAATTACCCAGCATTATTACGTACATCGGATCAAATTATAGCACGCGATGTATTTCGTATACATGTTGTGCTACAATTGTAGTGACACTAATCGCCCCATTCTCTAATACGTAACTCAAGTGACCATTAACTTTTTGTTCATTCTCTGTACTCACTCATTCAGTGACTGTAATAGTACTGTCCCTTTCGAAAAAATTTGGCGTTCAAAAGGAAAAGTTTTTATAATTCATTTCTTACATTTTTATAGAAAGTTAATTTCACAGCTGATTTTGCTGTAAGTACCTTGTCTCATCATAAATTAAGCATTTCTGGCTTTTGCGCGAAGGTATCTCATCATAGTAAACATATTTGACGTAACCTTAATACAACTATACCCAATCGCAGTGAGCAGCTAGAGGTGTAATCAAATTGACAGTCTTGCCTCGATATTTATCGGATATACGAACGTAACTAAAAAGGGCAAGAACCCCAAGCCGCCAAAGCGAGTAACTACAGTATTCCATAAAAGTACATCGGTTTGTATCGTTCAATTAATTTAATCAAGCGTATTGATTAAATGTCAGGTACCCAATTAAATTATCGACAGCAGATCGGGGATGCAACGCGAGCGCATTCTCAAGTCGCAGCAAGTGTGCCCGCGGGCGATACAATTCGCGCTTTGCTTTCGTATCTCGTTCCAATTCGATTGCTGTGCCAACATTTGATGCTGCTATATATGGTGGTAAATATTGCCGCAGATTACAACGCCCGACTACACTTTGTTGGTACTCGTTATAACAAATTGTAATTCCGAATCCGAACGAACTTACCCTTAAATAGAAAACAGTGGTATTTTCAAATAGTTTCGTATAAAAGAAATTCAATAAGGAATTGGTGCAATTTAATGATGCCAGTGTAAATTTTTCCAAGAATCCTATTTATAATTAATTTCTTGAACTGTTCACACATGGAACGATGTTTGCAGTCGGCAGCCATTTCCAATTTCGATTAGACCAGATTCCAACTCCATCGTTCTTTTGTGGAGTTAATAAGCATATAAATAGACATTGCCTTTTATATGTTCCCTGTTATTATCTTTATTATACCTGGCATTTTCAATAGCACCATATACAGACCATCAATGAGGCATTCCACCTTTTTACAACTGTTTCTTATTGACTGCAAAAGTCAACAGTGTTTCGTTCTTAATGAAAGCTATAATTTTCATGTCTTTATAGAGTGGAACTTATTTTCAATTGTTAAATAATTATGGGTTATTGTATGTAATGCAGTTATCTGGGAAGGAAATAAGGGTATATTGAGAATTGCGGCAGGATGGATCACTCACGCGCAAACCTAGTGTTTGTTTACGTTTGACAGTAAAATTGCGTCTTTGATGGCCCAGACCGCACCAATGTCTAAACCTATTCCTTTGTATGATTGCTTGGGTCAGGTTCTTTAAGGACGGTTTGGTGATTTTGTTTTATTCTTTTCGATAGCATATTTTTTTTCCGAATACCATAATAGAGAAGAATGGAAGAAGAAGACATGCTGCGCCAACCCCAAATAAATTGGGTTAATTCCTAACCCTCAGACGGAAAATACATTAAAAACTATCGATTATGAAAGAGGACAGAGGTATCGAATTCAATGAACCACCTGATGATTTTTATAATCACGTCATAGAACGAAAAGCAATTTAGTAATTTAACAAGCTGTGGATCAAGCTTGTGAGTAAATTTATTTATAATCCCATAAACGTAGCCACAATATAATATTAATTAATTTTCCAAATACCGCACTATCGTTATATCTTTGTTATCCGTATGAGTGGGGAAATCGGAATCAAATCGATAAAGTTTTAATTTGAATTTGAATTCTCTTATAAGAATTAGTCTTCAGTTTTTTGTTTGTCAAAATCGATCCCGATGCTCCTTTGTACTTTTCACTATTTACGGATATGCATACGAAAATTCACTCTTATATTATTTTAAATTTGCGTAATAATGTGATGAATGTTATAAATACGATGCTACTTTTAATTTTCCAGATTCGAAAGGCTTCATACAGTTTTTTTTATGAAAGTTGATTGAAGCGAATATTGCTTTCAATAAAAATAATTATATTTGTCACAGCGAGATTTAACATGGACGACAGTATGCTGCCTACGGCTTTGTCTTGGGCTTAAATAAAAATTAGTGAAATAAGCCTTTCTTACTGTTTTACAATGTTTACAGTATTTACAGTACACATCTTATTTATTTATCTTAGATCTGTTTTAATCAACAGCATGTCCTGCAACAAAGGCCACCTCTAATATTTTTCATTTCTGCCTGGTCTTATTCCTTTCAATATTTTTTTTTGTTTACATGTATCAAAATTGATAAAAAAAATGTTTGAAAGCAAATATGCTCATAAAGTTCACTTTTAAAAGGTGTTACAATTAAGTCAGTATATTTTTACAACAGAAACATCGTCTTCACGACCATAAAGTTTAAGGGGCCGCGGCTTTCAATTTCAAACACTCGAGGCGGAATATTTTTGAACCTTTGCGTCCGCTTCGAGCCCGCAGATTGCTTTTGAGCGAACCTTCATCCTGAATGCTTTCCGAAAGCATCTCGTTACCTCAATTTAACTGTCTTGACACATACAAATTTTATTTGCCTTTTTGTGTTGTAGCTTTTGTAAGCAAATTTTATTTTCGCGAAATTAGTCGGCGGGAGCTTATTGTGAGCGGAATCCAATTACGTTTGAGCGTTCTAAGGATTTGTGTTTGGCGACGGACTCTTTTCAATGTGTGTCAAGAAAGTTTGCTAGAGATTCATTTGTACGTTATTTTAGGGATTTTATATATTTATTTTAATATTATGTACATACAAGAGAGAACATAAGGAAACATCTTAACTTAGAGTACAAAGGCACAGCTTATTTCAAAATAAATTTCTAGCAATAGAATTTACTTTTTTATCTCAAAAGGAAAAAACGGAGCCCTTATAAGATCACTTTCTTGTCCGTCTGTCTGTCCGTCTGTCACCACCAATTTTGTCAGGAACGAGTGGACCTAGCATCTTGAAATTTATACCAGATACTGAGGTCTATATATTAGGTGTATAAAAATCAAGGTCCTGAGTCAACACGATAAAACGAAATTACCAAATTTAGATTTTCGCGAAAACTTGTAAGTACCAAAATTTACCTTAATTTTAATTTTTTTTTATTTTTCGGACTTTACCCTTTACTTGTGCTGTAAGACCTTGCTCTTGACCAAAATTGTCAATTCTAGGTCAACCGGAAGTACCATATAGGTTTTGGGTCGAAAACGTATATGGTAGTTCCCGTTGACCTAGAATCACGAAATTTGGCGAGAAGCAATGTCTTACAGCACATGTATGGGGAAAAATCAGAAAACCGTAAATATGTAGTTTTATAACGTTGTATGTAGTTTGTTTTTTTTTTTTTTTTTTTTTTTTTTTTTTTATAACAAAAAAAAAGCGACATTCTATTACAAACTTATTATTTGCGGTTGGTACAATAGCCGTTTCTAGGGATCGAACAGCAAAGTTAAGTTTAACCTTTAAAAAGTTTGTACGGAACACTCGGTGCGCGAGTCCGACTCGCTCTCCGGTTTTTTTATTTTCCTATTTATATTTAACTTATTTTTTTTGTACTAAATAGCCTGGCGTTTGGCTGCAACTAGCCTGGTGGCACGCGGCCTAGAAGAAACTGATCGAACTTTGAATAGATCCAGATTATAATGATCAGGGAACAGAGAATCTATTATTCATGGCCGATACTAACAAACGACATAGTGTGTAAAAAGGGAGAGGGAGGCTTTTGCCTAACAGAGGGACTAAACAAGCTAAGGCGCGTGTAAAATAGTAAAATGTTAAATAAATAAATATAAAGTAAACAAAATGAAAGAGCACTTAATACGCACATAATGGTGATGTGATTAGCACATCGCATATTAGTCATGTTATCTCAGATGCTCAGGCGACGGATCGAGCATACAATTACTGGATGCAACGTCACTTGTCTCGCAACCGGCTCCACTCGCCGAGATAAAGTGGTAGTAGATGTGCCATTATGTATTAAGTTTGTTTTGTAAAAGGAATAATTCAAATGACAGAGTTCATATTTTCTGCTACCAACTTTGCCATCTGTGAAGAAGATGCCTTTGATATTACTTAGTTGGATTTTTTTCTTTTATTTTTCTAGTGTTCGGTGTGGCAAAGCGTTTGCAGTTGTTTTTCAGTTGTTCTAATATTTTCATATTTGTATCAGTTGTCAACTCGTAGCATAGGTTTTAATATCTACTTAAACGTTATTAAACTTACTGTAAATTAACATAGTTATTTAACACGTTGTCTTAAATCATTTATTTTTCGATTTATTATAATTACAAGGTGTATAATAACGGACGCGTTTTCTTAATAAAATATTAATTACATCCACACTTGCTCGTTGGCTGTGCAAGCTCTATAAAAGGCGGCTTGTAAAATACTTGTTTTTCTCAGCACAAGGCGTGAGGTTCTTATTCTGTTCTTGTCAATCAATTGCAAACTGTCGTTAAGGTCTAGAACTTCGTTATCTGGTACCGTTTTGAATTTGCAATAAGTTTTTATTTTTATTAAGGCTAGAGCTTGTCGGAGATCTGATTTAGACATGCTTTTTGTTCAGACAACACAATTATTCATGGTACTGTATTTAGACTACTCAAAAGTAATAAATCTATTAGGCGTCGAATTTAATTAACAAATAAACCTTCAAAACAAATATAATGAAATAAAGATTAAACTTTATTTACAACAGCATAGACAAATTACGATTGTGTTGTTATATTGCATTTAATTGCCTTAAACATTTTACACAAGCCATGTAAATACATTATGGCGCCTGGTATCTTTGTGTTGCAAATGAAGTTTCTTAAACATTTACATTGAAATAATGTGATTAATTGTCTAGTGAAATAAAGACTAAAAGAAATATGGACTGTAGTCTGAAATAAAGTTTAATTAATTAATTGATGTAAATCGTTTTAAAAAATATTGCTACTGAAACACCGCTTAAGCTAGAACAGCGGTCTCTCATTGGACAATAATGAGGGATTTTCTTTTTAGAACTTCCCTAGTCGCTGGATAGATGGCGCTGAACTTGGTACGTTTATGCAAGGAACGGAACGTAAAAAAACAGATTTAGCGCGAGAAAACTAGGTTATATTCGAAAGCTTAAGCAAACGAAAGTGTCAGTCAACGAGCTATGTGACGTGACGCAATGTTTTTTTTTTCCAAGCGTTTTGGCACCAACTAACGTAGTCAGTTTAACGCCATCTAGAGAGTTCTTGGAAACAATTTTTTTTTTAATTCCTCAAAAAGAAAACCTCTCATTACATTCATAATTGTAAATATACGTGTGAACAGTAAGCAAGGTATGAAGCGCGTCCGTAGCAGCTCGTAGAGCAATTTTCACGTCACTGTGCACTTTGTCATTATGCATCAGGATCGTGACGCCCCAAGACAACTCGCAATTATTATGTATGTAAAAGAAATTCTTTCTGGCGTCGAACAGCGAAGGACATGCAGTCGTAGCGGAATACTTTTATTTAAATTTATTAAGTAGTTTAAATGGTTTTATGGAAATATTTTCAGTAGGCCCAATTCGAATTTAAATTGATTAGAAAAGGAAGTTTTGCTGCTACAAAATTTTTGCCGCAATTATTTAGATTTATTGACTTAATTTTGTTTAATAGCTCGATTTTATTAGGGTGTTCCCCAAAAATGTTAAATATTTTATCGGCTCTACTCGTAAGAAGTCGCAATTCCCGAAGTTCACATTATTATAACGAGGTAGCGGCACTAGCGGCTCGGCGGCGAGTGCAAAGCAAACTGTGCCCACGGCCGCTCGAATAACCGATACTTTGGCGTAATAGCCACGATCGAGGCATGCGATAACAAGCCGCCGATAGCTGAACCCGTATTTTATTTATATATCAGCTCGCCTCTTTTTCAATAACGCCTTTTTCCTCTCGCAGCGGAAATTTTGCTCTTTTATGGCATGGGGGCTATGCTCGTTATTTACTAAGGTAATTATCCGGCTATAATACTGAATATTCAAGGGACAAATTGCCAATCTAAGTGACAGTTCCCACCGGTAGGATGAATGGCGACTGTGTCTGGCAAGCGCCTCGCTATTATCACATTATGGTCATTTTTCAGTGCAACTTGTATGTGATAATTTAAAATAATTTAAATTGTAGCTTATCCCGGACCGGCTTGATTCTCGGTAAATAAAAGTGTTCTTCTGAACTTTTGAGGTGTGCAGCCAATGCTCCAAAATTATTCAACTTTTGTAGTCTGGGCAAAGATCCAAACTTTCGAAAGGATATTAAAACCTAGTCCTCTACAGCTGAGGTGTAAGTTTGGCTGCTACGAGTAGGTAACTAAAGAAGCTTTTTTCAAAAATGTAAATTACCATGCAAGGCAGCATGATAACAATATTTATACATTTTTGAAATGGCTGGACCATGAGCACATGTAATTTGATGGCGTTTTGTGGAGACGTCTGGCGAAGCGATGCAGCGGTGTGGCGACGGCGACGCGCCGGGGGCGCGAGTTCATTAAGGAGCCAGTCGCGATGCCATTGTTAACGTTTTTAATTCACGTGTCCAGTGCACGCGCCGCCTTCCCCCCTGCCCGGAGACTGCTGGGAAATCTCGCTGGAAAATTAACGCCACAATTTTTATACCTTTTTTCTCATTTGCGAGGCGCTTCCATTTTATTTATTTCACGCTTCGATCGCGGCGCGGCGTTTAGTTAGCACTTTTATTTTTATTTTGTTAGAAACTTTTATGATTTCCGTTCGTTGTTTTAACGTGAATTTCGTGTGTTTTGAATTATCTCAATGATTTCTTTTCATTCGATCACTTACTTTATTTTGGTATTTCAATTTATGTTCGCTATAAAAAGATCGACTAATCCCCAAATCTCACGAGTAGGTCAACGAACGACTAAAAAACTCAACTTACATCCGTTTTGTTTAGATAGAGGTGAACACGGCAAAAAGTTAATTGTTTTGATTGCCAATACACAAACACGTCCGGCCGTCTGTCTGTTGCAAGTTATCGCCTTAGAAAAGCGTCCGATCTTAATTAGTTTTCACGTCTTTGAAGGCGCCTAGCATGATACAATCTCTCCCTTGCTACAATTTGTTTTCCTTTGGCACTCTGTTCATGACACAAAAACACATACCTTTTTGTTTCACTGAGTTTTATTTGGATGTTTCCCGGTGATGTATGGTGATTGGCTCCCTTGTCCCAGCGCTCGTGTATCTTATTTATCATCGTGATAATTCCCCCGGCGTTGGCTCGAGAAACAATATTTGAATGGCCGACGCGTTTTCGTGCTTGACGTTTTGAATGTTTATTGATTAGATTTGTTTTAAAACAAATTAAAACAGTGCGCCGCCGGCGAATTTAATTAAAGTTGTCAGTACATCGACCCATAGTGCGAGGCGCGATATCTATGCATTATCTATTTTTTGTCGTACTCCACACAATGCATTGAAAAATATTCTATTGTTAAAACATTGAGATAACACGTCTTTACCTTGTAAGTTTAACAGAGTTACGATGAGTCGCCGTTTCGTCCGTTCGTTCGGTTATGACTGTCAGTCGGCCGTCGGTTTTTTGTTGCAAGCGAGATCCTTTCGTCCAATTTAATATTTACTGCTTGTCAAATATTATTCAGCCCGCTACGCCTTCTCCGGACGATACTTGTAATTTTTATTTACATACCGCTTGTCGAAATTCATTTTTTACGACTGCAATTTGCCAATGGCCGACTCGTTGTAGCAATTATAGAATGTCTGCCCGGGCGTCGGTAACTCATTTCTTATTTCAGTCATTCGGCACATTATTAATAATTATAGCGTTTCTTATGAACTTTCTTTGCAAATTGTTTTCTTTTTTGCAACTTTTCGAGCGAAAAAACAGCCTTTAACCAGCATTTTTCAAGCAGAGATAAAATCTGTAAGAGGAGTGAGCTTTCAAATTCAACACTTATAACCTCCGGATAAAACATTAATACCTACCCACACATTTAGCAGTAACATGATGATCGTTATCATCGAATCATCATCTGGCTAGAGGTATTTTCCAGTTATTAGATTCTTCCAGTACAGATAGGTGGATATTTATATTTCCAGATGTCTGACTGTTCCACAATCCCGACTTTGTGTCAAAAGTCCGCGGGCCATCGATAAACAGAGCAGTGGCCGCGGCAAATTGAAACTCGACCGAGTGTGAAATGACCCCGGTCCGACTTCCTGCCGGTATACCAATGTATCTAATACTTCTCTTCTTTGGATTTTGACCGACTATGTATGGCAGTGCCCAGTTGTATTATAATCGGTTGAGGTGACTGTGAAATAAATTTTAAAACTGCGTGTGTTATCTTAATAATTACAACGTTTTCTTGCTCTTTTCTCAAGTTTCATTTGGGCCAATTTCTGACACAACACCATAAAACCCATTCATAATTACACAATCTTTTTGCAAGTTCTTGATAAGTTCTTTCAATAGTTAAGTCAGTCTGTCAGTTTGTTTTGATCTGTCACGTCTCTTAGAATTATTTTGATGACGCATTGCCTTAAACTTGAGCAATTGTAAGACTCAAATTCTTGATCAGATTACTAATTGCACTTCCTTACTATTCACGCCTGAAAAGCAAAGCATGATTCATGTCTCTAGTAAGGAGTACTAGAGACATGAATCATAGGCCGCAAGTATTCACGCAATCAAGGCAAAACATTCCGAGTATTTCCGAGGCATTCCGAACAAATGAAGCTCTAATCACACCATCAAAATTGAATGAACTGTGAAATCACAGTGAACTTTTGCGAATGTCGTAATGAGAGTAGCAATTTGTTTTTCCTTACAAATGGGAGCTGTTTTCACCTGACTGGCGCAACAGATGAAGTTTGGCCGAAGTAACAAGCGAAAAAGTTGTGTTACAACTAAAGTTAAAAGGTAGACGACAGGTTTCTTGCTTTGAAGTAAACAATTTGGAGTACTGATTTCACCAACCTGTAGATAATTGAACATGCTTTCTATTTTTACATTTCTGTATGAAAACTCTAGTTTTGTGGCCATCGGAATGTCAGCTGTTGCCACTTTTCATTTGCACCACACCACAGATCCTTATTCAGAAGCGGGCCTTACCAGTAGGGTACTTCAACTCAACGATCATTGTCGCCGCGCCGAGGTGCAGCCCCACGCGGCATTGGGCCCCACCGCTTAATTATCTCAACGACTGCTGCTAACTGTCACGTTCGCCCTACAGACATTCACTTGCCTCTTCATTGTCGACATCAAACGCTCATTTTACAACGCTTGTCAACCATAAAGGGTTACTGTCCTAATTGTTTCCATAAAAAAATATTGCCGTCATTTAGATAAAGATGTAGACCATTCGATTTATAGTACCTCGTCTTAATTTCGGGTCGTTTGATGGATCACATTTTCCATTAGCGCTGGGAATGTCTTAATTTCCCCGTAGTTGTTGGCTAAGTGGTAGGCAGGTTTATTCTATCAATCAACGGCCAGCGGCGGTCGGCGACAAGGCGAGTTATCACTACCAAGTGGCATCGATTGATCGCGTCACGACCGCCACCTCTTATCGTACTAATTACTGTATATTAGGGAACTATTTTGTGGGAACCATAATAAAAATGTCAATTTAAAGACTATATTGCAGGCCATTTAACGTTACTTTGTCGTAGCGCCGATGTTACGAAATTATATGTTTTGATTTGATGTGGAATTCAAAAGAATTTGTCTTAAGACTGCAGTAACAGACTTGAATGGCAATAAAAAGAAAGTTAATCAGACGACAGCTTTTTGAAATGAACCCGTATGTAGTTAAAAATGTAATTAAACTGAGTTAAAGCGACTTCAATCGACTTCGTTCGTAATGTTACTTTGTTTGCATCTTGTCGTAAAACGTTTTTTCTCTCGAATGAACCCAAAGCGTCCAACATGATGTCTACCTTAATCACTCATATTTATGTATATTTTTATGATATACTTTAATGAAAGTATCCTTTCCAATTTTTCATTTGACCTCTGTATAAACGTTAACAGAAGTGCTTCGCATTAAAAGTGTAATAAAGTATCTGAAATAGCAGGCAAACTTTATTTATTATTCGAAGAATATTATAATATTAATTTTATCCTCTCCGGTTTCGGTTATTCAGAAACATATTGCACTTAAGTGTCAAGCCTTCAATAAATATTATTCCAATTTTAAGCACTTACTTATCTCGGTCGATTAATCGCTTAAACATTTTACTCTGATTTCGGCATTTCTAATTTAAACCGAAGAAGATGGAATACTGAGGCGTAAAATTGTAGGGCAAGACAGGATGATTTTCGCGTCATCCAGACATAAAGGGCGTAATTGTTGCGCATCGGCTGGAACTAATACGGGAGAAATGGAACGAGATAGGAGCTAAGAAGGATCGTAGAAAATAATTTATCCGCGACGGTAGAACAAAGGGCGGGTCACAATGGAACAAAGAAGCGCCGGAACGGGCCGGTTTGTTTTCTGACGGAAGCCTAATATAGGAAATCGATTGGTCGTAGAACCAGCCAAGGGTGCGCTCGTTTCCGTTGTACGATGAAAAAAGTAAGATGATCTCTATGAAATTGGGTCTTAATTGATTTTTTAAAGGTTTGTGGGTCACTTTTTTCATGTGTGGGTTTCATTGGTAGAGTTAACGGATAATACGTTTAGGTATGTAGATAACTAAATATTCAATATTAAAATATAATAATAATATTAATATATTTAATATAATATTCACGTAGAATGCAGATGCAAACAATGCTTCTCATTACGATGCTGGTTTTCTGTAGAAAGTTATTATGTCGAGCTCCAAGTACCTAAAAGTAGACAGCTCTCATTGGAGGCATTCTCGTGGAAAGCATCAATGTTTTCTTGCATGACTTCTTTAACACGTCTCAGGAGCATCCGAGTCTAATAGGACGTATATTCATGCCGCAAGTCCACATAACTAAGCGCCCAAGTCTTTGTTTACTCGTGGGTTTGCGTTTTCTTTTCCAACTCTCTATTGCAGTTGGCAACACGGTATTCCATTTTCGAACGAACACATTTTTTACATTTAAAGTGCTATGCCGTTTGAACCTATCGATCAATGTTTCTGAAGTTTCAGCAGTGTCGCTGACATACCAAGCTAGAACCCAAAACTAAACTTAACTTTTATCATGATAAATTGCTGTCGTAACTATAGACTGCCGAAGTCAAAATAAGTCTAGTACTCAGCACTTTGGTCTATCAAAGTGACATTGACAGGCCTCGATATTTTTGCTGACCAACGCAGTTTACTTTTACAATTTTCTTTTTTTTTATAAATACCTAATTTAGAAAACGAATTTCTCAGTAGGAACCACGGTGTCTGGATATGTGATCGGTTGATGGCAATCGGCTCGCCCCCTATAACATGGGTGTACTTGTTAGGTACACCTCTGCCTAACCCCTTGGGGATCTAGAAGGCGTGATTAGAAAACATGTGAAATCGCAGCAGAAAATAAACTTACGCATCCAGAAAGAAGCAATATTTTTGCAAGCTCGCAGAACGTTTCAAAAACAGCACCGGTAGCTGATTATCCTTAGTCAGATAAAGTTTCCGCTTTAAAATGCCGAGGTCTCCTTCGACGGTGTTAGACGTCAATTTTCAGTAAATCGCTGGATAGGTGACAGCGAAAACGACGTGCGCGCTTCCACGCCCCAAGTAGTGGTTACCGCACCCGCGCCCCTTCAAATTTTACATTCAGAAGCTGATTTTACGTTTTCGAATTTCAAACTTAGAAACGTGATGCGAGTGCAAAGTTTGTATCGTGCGGACACTTCGTCTAATATTAAAATTGTATGGAAGGAGAGTTTTTGCTCAGACTCGCATGTGTGGAAAACTTTAAATGGATGCAGTTCTAACTTTTAAACTGCTTTCATGAATAAAAGTATTTTTGTTTTTCTTATGATAACATTCTGCATCATAAAGAAAACACGTTACGTGCTTCATAAACTTGATGATAATACTCGTAAAACTATAAACAATTTAAATTGACAGTACACTCGGCGCCACATCAAGCTATATTCCCAGTATATCATGGCCTCGCTTTGTATAGATTTCTCGTAGAATGGGAGATCCGCATAAACTGGTTTTGTATAGGTTGATTGTTCGCCGAGTGTACGTTCAACCCCTATCATTTGAGCCCAGTCGTAACGCGAATATTTATTCCTCCACTTGATAGTCTATAATTTTACAGCAGGGGATTATTGTTTAGTAATAAGAGCTTTATTTCAGCTACACTAAACTGAATTGTTTATTAATTGCGTCGTAAAAGATCCAGGTAGTTAATTCGCCAGTTTTTTATGTGTTATTTGTGAGAAAATTATACACTACCGGTTTCAATTAAAAAGATCATTTATTTTTTAATTAATTGAGTCTGAACCTGCATTTGATTGCATGGGATAATAACAATTATGCGGTTGGCATAAACTGAATAAATATTGCTATAACAAATCATTTTGTGCCCAAGCCTTTGTGTATTAAAGTTTGTTTGTGTTGGCTTGGATTTGATTTGTTTCTAGTTTAGCCAAGTTGTTTCTCCTCGATACCCTAGGGAACCATCGGGTTTCGCGATAAAGTCGGGCGGACGGCGCGTGACGCCGCGGCCGAATTATGTTCTGCGATAAAAGTCCTCGTGCCTCCAGTTACGGGCAACTCTCAACTGGGCCACGATGCCCGTACTATTTTCTATTCATTATTATCGGATTACAGGCGTACCGATACCGGGCCGTCGTGGCGTGCACGAACTCCCGATACGCGAGCAAACCATTCGGACCAGCACAGACCTCTATCTATCAAGATTATCCTCCAAGACATACACTCTCAGGATACTAAAATCTTTTCAGATTCAGGAGGTTGCATGACTAAAAATTATCTGTCTGATGTTTCACTGTCACAAGACGTAGAATTGTATTTTGTATTTCTTCTTTGTGAATTTCATATGGGCATGATAAAATTATTGTTCGTTTCAATAAGGATGTTTTCCGTTTAGAGGAATCAATGCACCGCTCACCGAATACGCGAGTCAAAAACATTCATTTGATGTTTTAAATGAAGTATCATGTTATTGGCTGTGCAGCTTTTCCCAATATTTTGGTTTGTCTGCACTTTTTAGGTTACACTGGAAAGGTCTGGGTTAAAATAACATTAATTTCAGATACACCACAGATGACAAAAATGAAGATGATATGAAATGATTCAAAGTCAAATTTCTCATGTAGCCTCTCCATTATTTCCTCTCTTCTCCAGATCACCATAGATAGATTCCCCATTTATGACCTTTATTTTACTCCAGAGATTTTAATTATAAAAGTCACAGTACCATAAGGCACTGTGGGTACTGTATCTTGCCAATCTGGTTGTCGTAAATAACGCATCGGGGCGCACGATGTCGTCCGAACGTCTCCTTTCTGTTCATAAATCTTGTTAATGAGCGACGCTGATCGTATACTGGATTAGATCACGGATTAAGACGATAGTGGTTCCTGTTTTCCGAAGTTCGCGCGGGAAATAGAAGTGTTCCCCTTGTTTTTTGGAAGAGTTAGGTAATTACACGAATGTATTTTGCCGCGTTGGCAGTTTATTAGCTGCGGCTGTTAATGCTAATTTTGTTGTACTTTGTCTTTACCTACCTTTCTATATAAATGGTGAAAAATAATGGCAGTGTGTATTAATAAGTGCATTTCAGTTTAACAAATCTCATTTGCGCTGGAAAATGGCTCTCTAAAATGAGTCAAATTGAATTGAACTCGATTATTCCGCGGAATTCGCGCCCGCGGCTAGGTTTGTTAAAAATGTATCGTTTTGTGCAATAACGAGCACATCTGTTCTCGTTAAGTACACGGGAAATGTTCGCTTTAATGTTAATTAATTGCAGTGCTTTTATTGAATCGCAATAATTCAATTAATGCAGTCGTAAAAAGAAGAATTATGTAATGCATTTTCATAATTTTCTCGAGAGACCGTGAATTATTTAGTGGCTGTTAATGCGTTGTAATTTACTTTTAACGACTTCAATCCACGTTAAATAATTAGGTCACATGCTATTTTATAATAAGCTTGGTATAATAGGAAGCTTTTAAAAATTGTATGAAACTCAAGTACCTATGCTTCTAATCTTACCCTAGAAATATACATCGAAGGTCTAAAGCATTAACAATTCGATCCTCAATTTATATTAGGTGTACCAGATCCCACCCACGATAGCTCAACTAAGCTTTCGGGTGGGTGGATGTATAAATCTAACTAACATGCGGTGAATATCAGGGACAAAGACGATGTCAGCCGAACTGAAGGAGCTTAATACAAGGGAATAGGTGGGCCAGGTAATCCAGCTTAGGGGGGAGGGATTACACGTAAAAGCCTAATGCTCTGTACACCGCGAACACCACAGTTATTTGATCCTTTCGCGTCTTAGTAGAGGTTCGGTTGCAAATTATTGTTCACGCCACAATAGGCGACGTTGTACAACCCAACAATGCGTAGTCGGCTCTCGTGCCTTAAAAGACGAAGTGCCATTATTAATGGGCGAGCCGATAAGAACAGCGGCATGCGGCAACGTTAACTACCAAACGAAGATATTTTGTTTCTCAATGTGGGAATCACTATCTATTTACCATCTTAGATGGGTTCCGTGTGTTAAATTAGAGAATTATCAACAACGTTTCATTTAAGGTTTCTCATCTTTACAGAGTACGTGAGCAAATAAATAGGTAATAAATATGCGGTTGGGTTCGTACACCTATGGTTGGGAAGCGAATTGGTGATCAAGTACGGAATTTATGATTGCCATCACATTATTTTGCTGACCATCTATGCCAATCTCGACATTAACGTCTTGGTCGACTTTAACACTAACAGCATCTAAGATCGATAGTGTACGAAAGATCATTTAGATTATAAAATCATGTTTTGTTACATCTATAAACCTCGTGAGTAATCTGCTGCCAATACAAAGTCTTTTAAAATTAACCATAGTCAGCTTAAAACATTAAGCTCCCGAAATGGAGAACAGTATATTTTAATACATTACTCTCGTATACCTATGTATGTAAAATCCGTTCGTGTTAATTTAAAAAACAGCAGATTATGCAAATCCTAACATGGAAAGCTTATTGTCTGAATGTTGGCCGTGCGTGTAAAACATACTCGTGCAAAATGTTTAGGGCTTGTCGTATCCATGAATAACAAGGCTCTTTAATCCGATATCCTAATTATTTACAGGTGTTCTAAAGTGCTAAGTTATACCTACATAATTTATTTTGGAATGCTTGATTACCGTGTACAATCACACATTGCACAATGCATGAATTTCAAGTGCCATCGTTGCAGCAGCCACTGGAATGATGACATTCTGAATACCAATGGTACTAAAGATACCAGGAGTGCATAACTCCGAAGCAGCTAAGTGAAATAACGTGCCATGCGGTACCAGTGTTTAATTTGACGCCGATGTCTTCGGCACCTTAGATGTGGCCAGACAGGGACACGGCGGCTAACACGCCATTGTTTGCAAATAGCAACAACAAACGTGCACTTATCCCGTTGCCCCCATCGACAGAGATGGCAAATACCAAAACAGGTGAGAGAGAAAAAGCGAGGGAATGAAACTTATTTCGCGTTACGAAAACACCATATTCGTGTAGATAGCGCAGATAAATGACAAATTTTATCACCCAATTTAATAATACTTCGGAATTAAACGGAAACTGGTGTTGGTGTCAGTTTTTCTCGTGTTGCCACGCTTATTGGGACGACGGAAAAAGTGGACTTTAGCTGAATATAAAGAGGCTCGATGCGAGAGGCGGGCGCGTGAGATGTTATAGTTTTTGCTATGAAACTCGCCGCTAGCGGTGCGAGCGAAACGTGTCCGTGTTTTGTGCTCGTTTGTGAGAAAGACATGCCGCCTGATATTGCTAAATGAATTTAATGAGCTACAACAAGGTTTTGCACGAAATAGTTTCAAAATATCGAAACAAAACGCGTTTCTGCATTTTGTTTGACTTAGTTCGTAACTGGATCAGGCACGTAACGTTCTGAACATTCAGACTTACTGACTGCATCTCCGATTGATCTTGTAAGTTGTACAAGCTAAACATTTTCCATTTGAAAATAAAACATGGTTTTATTCCAAAGCTGTCAGTATATTGTGCGGGATAAACGCACAGATCTCTACCGTCTATTGTCCCAGGAAATCAGCGCCGACAATCTGCCCGGGATCGGGATCTTATCCCGGAGTCCCGGATCGGATCCCGTCGCGCTGCCGTCCCCGGATGTCCCGCTACGTCTGCCAGGATTATCAACACGTACCACTACTCTATACACGTTTTTCCTTCTTTGTTATTAAGCTGCGTCTGCAAACAAACGGTACTTTGTAGTTTTTTGTTCCCACTTTGAAACTATACGGTCTTAATAAGAAATGGAGAACTTTGCAAACAAATAAGAGATTCCTCGGTTATCCTTTGTAGATTGTACAACTTTTAATTTTGTTTCATGAATTGGTACAAAGAGTCTGTTAAATAAAGATAGTAGTCCTTTGTTGGATTTTCATTCGATATAAGTTTCTCTATTTTATAGTAAAACACTACCGCAGCCTTTATAATTTGCTGGTTTTCCAAAATATTTGTGACAGGTGAGAATGTTGCTAAAACTAAATGGAATTCAGTGATTGTTTACTTTGTCTCTTGTAACGGAGAACCTGAAAAAGTGGTACATTTTTTTAAAATTAAATTGTTTGGAAAATCCTCCTTTCACGGTAATCTTCTTAGATACTTAGCTCCCTAATGGCTACTAGCTAAGCTTTCGCTTTACTTTTGATTTTATTTTCAATTAATCGGCTTATTAGGACACGATAAGTACTAAAAGCCTATTAACTTAGGCTTCATATAAATGTTTCTGAGCAATTTATATTTAATTAAACACATTTTTGATGAAGTAAGTACGTACCTACTTTGTAGAGTTAAACTTTATTATTTTTATAACTACATACTTACGAGTACTTATAGACGCTTGATATGATAATATATATTGTTAAGATAGAAATTAATATTTTGCAGTTATGAGTTTAGTGGGTGGTGTCAGAGTTTTTATGCCGCTCATAGACCTCTGACTTGGCTTTACATGCCGTTAAGAAATATCTCTCAAGCATTACAATAATTAAAAAAAATGTAAATTGAAGTTATCTAATAACAAACCAACTAAAGTTATCAAGACAAAACAAGGAATCGAGCTAAGATATCGGGATACAAAGCAGTAACGCATGCATATATCCCCGTTTTCTCCCGTACATGTTCTTATAGGTGATTAAGATCGGTAAATTAGCAAACTAAGAAGTTTCTGATGAACAGGTAATTCCCATGCGTGTATGGGAATTAAAGAAAAACATTAAACTTTTCCTGTATAACTGAGCAATCGACGAGGGAAATGATATACGTAATCTTTGCAATCTGCGCTGATAGTAGGCGGAGTTGGGCTACTGAAATCATAAACTGTCCATCCACTACCTGTATTCCGAACCTTGAACCTTTGATATAAATACTTGGCTCTGGAACGAAAAAAAACTTGTGAACAGAAATAATTCATGCGACATGTGCCAATAGAGATGTTCGTTCTTCTTCTTGTATGTTGCCCAAAACGCAGCCACATGAATTCCGCTCACTAATACAGTAAATAGATTATCACAGGCTCAGATGATAAGGCATTCGTTAAAATGCTGTTATTAGACTATTTTAAAGTATCTTATAGTGCCCAAAAAATAGACAGCTATCAGACAGACAGACAAAATCGATAAGGAAGACTCAACAACTGAAGAAATGTATTTCGCAACCTATCACTTAAGTTTAGATTTGTTTACAATCAGTTTTTTTTTTCGAAATGGCATCTCGCAGTTCAGTTTTTCGTCTGCTTAACCGGACTATGACATTTAACTATTATTTCATGTTTTTGTCAGAGATTTCTTGTCTAAACTTATGAAAGCTCACTCTCAAGTACTCTCAACTCAATTCATAAAAGTTACTACAACTAATTCCAGTGTTGTAGATGTTTAGTTCGCATGATATAAGCAGGAAGTTATAGCAAATTAGTAACATGCTATTTCTCCCATGCACTTATATAACGTTTCTTTAATCAGTTTCAGACATAATAGTTATTTCCCTCGTTAATGATAACTAGTTATATACCTTTATAGTTTAATTGCTAAATTGCGTTCTCACTGTTATATGCCTTAGAAAATAAGGATCTATAAATGGTTCAAGTACACATTTACAAACCGCCGTTAGGTACCTAATTAACTCATAACCCTACAGATTTGTGATTCTCGATTCACTTATATAATAAGCTATAAATCCTTCATGTGTTGTTTTCGAGTTTGAAACAGGGATAGTTTGCATGGGGTCAATTCTGTGGGATGTAGGTAGAGGCATATGTAAGTAGTCTCTAACATGCGGGTCAAATGGTAATGCGTCCTAAATAAACGATGAAACTTTAATACGGGTATCAGATTTTGATTTATCATGCAAACTGTTTCATGTTCAGTATTCCGGAATACTATAATAATCACTCAGCTTATCAGGGCTTACTGTTTGAATTAATAATTGTTTAGATGTTTGGTACTTTGTAAGCACATAAAGGGTGTAAGTAAATAGACCCTTAACGAAGCCGAAAGGCACTTGTTCTTCCCGTCATTGCGATATTTTTTTTGTTCAGGGCCATACCTGGGAACCTTCGTTTTACTTATTTATTTATTTAAGGATCTCCAACAAAAGATATACACAAAGCATTATTAGTTAATGGAAGACACAAGGTATTAAGTAGGTGTACTCCTTCACTTATAGGAGACCACAACATGCACAATAACGTTAATAATTTAAGCCCCTAATAATTAAAATTAAAATAAATTATATACCTAAGTGCAAGAATGAAAAAAAAAAGAAATATTACAAATAATTAAGTATGTAGAATTTGGAAACATAGAGGAATTAATAATATGATTAATACAGACATAAATTGTAATGATGCAAAAAAAAAACCTACTTAAAACATGGATATAAATTAAAAAATTAAATAAAACATATAAATTCGATTCAATTCGATTCAATTCAATTTCTAACATTAACATACATTGTTGAGGTGTTTTACAATAAATTTATTTTGCAAGGTGAGCATACAGGATAAAAAATAGAAATGAGAAATGGAAGATTAAAACATAACGTAACGTGATATAAAAGCCGACTACAAATGAATTTCCAACAATTTTTTGCTTGAGACTCTATCGCGGAAAATGTCGATTTCGGTATTAATGGAGATGACCCTGTTGGAAGTGTCCATCATTCGGTTTAATGGTGCTGATCGACCGAGATTTGTACGAGATGATTTGATGGCGAACATTTGAGGCTTTCGTACTGTTCTGACTGAACATTGACGGGGCACGCTCAGGTGCAGATTAGCGAGAAGGTGGGATGAGGAAATTTGACCGTTAAGAATTTTAAAGAGAGTTGTGACGTCAGCCGTTTTACGGAGATATTAGGGGTCAAAGTTCCAACTTTTTCACAAAAAAAAACTAGTTTTTAAGGTCATAACTAAACTTTCCATAACCCGTTTAATATTAAATGCGTCCATCAGCACAATGTTTTGAGTTTTAGCGTACAACGTGATTTTTCACCCCATAAAAGAAGTCGTTTCCCAGCAATAATTTGTGCTCAAAGTTACTTAGTTTGATGTACAGAATGCTTGTTTGACGGCTTCGTAAAGGGTCCGTTTACACCCTGTAAGTAATAATGATCGTTTTAAAGCGATTAGACATTGGTGTCTATTCTTTTGTGCACAAACTAAACTTAATTTAGGCTATTGCTATCTTTTTCTCTCTAATAAAACGAAAAAGAGACGGACGTAATTTAGAGCTGTCAAATTTAATTGGAACTAATATTTCCATACAAAAGAAGGGAGCACGTAAAAACATGTCGACTAAAAACACGGTGAAGCATAAACTAGTTTGACATCTCTAACTTAGTTCATAGCTAAAGCCGTCCTTTTCTCGCACTGCCTTTTAGTAAAAAATAGCAATAGCCTAAATTAAGTTAAGTTTGTGCACAACAGAATGGACACCATTCTCTATGTCTTTAATTCTTTATATTACAACAATCAATCAGAACTTATTGAACCGAGAGCCCTTAAGATTTTTATTGCTTATAAAATGGCTTGTAGGCGCGCACTTACATGGTAGTTGCGCCATTAATATCATAGTTATCTGCCCCATTTTAATTAACTTCACTTATTTACTTTTAATGTAACACGGAATGACTTCTGTCATTCGGTCGCCATCATCCAATTACTTTACTCATAAACTTAAACACTTTTACTGAACTTAATGGCCTTACAAGTAAACTACTGTAAGTCAGCGAGTTTAATGAGCTTAAGTGCGTAAAATAACAGAAATATGTCTACCCGTTGTCCCGAATGTTATCCTTAATTGATTTGACATGTCCGCGGCCCTGTGGGCCAACAAAAACAAGGCTTTCGTTCACTCTCGTAGTCTCGATGGTATTCCGTATGATTGCTACTGATCCATTGTTTGTTCTGCTAAGTACCGTGGCCGTTGATACGGTTTGTACGTGCTTTTACCGCGGTACCTTTGTCACTTAGTGGAGCGGGTTCGAGTGCCACGCTTGTTTTTGTAGCGTACTGTACATAGATGAGCAACGGATGTCGGGAATTAAACATTTGTTGGAGTGTGTATTGTTAAATTAAACTTGAAGAAGAAATAGAATTGTCTGCTCTAGAAATAATGTCGTTGATTTTATGGCTGGTTGGAACTTGCAATACGCAAATCTTGCTCCCGTAGGAAAAAAAAGTTGATGGTTCGAGCTTCTTAATGCGTTCATCTAGAGATTCTTATCCAGTCTATTTCACTTAGCTCCTTTTTCTGTCAACTTAATTTTTATTTTATTTAAATTACTAGGCAGGTGTGTGAAATAATGGAGTCCTCTCATTATTTCCGAAGCCCGTTTGATCAAATAGAGACGCTCTACTTGAAAAATGCAGTATACCCGTAACTGTTAAAAGTAATTAACACCTGCAACGCTATCATAAACCTCTATAACATTTAGGTCTCATCAAGTTCATCTTCATCCGCAGTTCTATAGACACGCTTATTCACACGCACGGATAAATTCCCTTCCATGATAAGTCAGATAAAAACGCAAACGGACTCTAACCACTCACAATGAGCTAGATGAAGTGGCATTTACATTGGTAATTTTAATTAAGTGATTGATAAGCTAAGCGATAGGGCTTATTATTCGCTATCTTATGAACTACTTATACTTAACGCGGGCTATAAATAAATCATCCTGACTGGGTAATCGCGTCTGGACTTCAGAACTTGTTGGATGGTCGTCGAGTGGTTGGCGCAAATTAGCGAGTGCGCGCTGCGATAGCGCTGTTTGTAAACAGGCGCGGTCCAAGTGACGAGGCGATAGCGTGACAGCGCTGATAACACAGAGGGCGCATGGAAGCTAGGTAAACGCACTATCAGGGTATTTATGTAGTTTTAAATATAGATACTGGTAAAACATCGTGATAGAGATTCAATTACTAAAATGCTGTTCTCTTTTTTTTCAGGTAACGCGCCTTCTTTGTTGTGGTCGGATTGATGGTTGATGTAAGTGATGCGACCTACCATAATAAATTCTAAATTTCGAAAGTCATAAATGATGAATCAGCAAATCATAAAGAATTGCCATACAGATCCTCCCCCAACAGCCACATTTTGCTAAGGTCTTCTACATAGGTCGTCTTATTATAAATCTCTACCTACATTAAAACTTTGCGAGGAATGTTATATTGTGAGGAAGCAGAAAATATACACTATATAGAGGACATGATGTATATCTTCTGCCCCGAAAATTATTCTACGAAAGTTCTCATAGTTTAAACCACTGATTACGGTTCGAGTCGCGTGGTTGCGCATCTTTCGTTCTAATTATCAGCACCCGCCCCATAAAGCCCGAGGATGTAATATAAACTCCTCTAGTCGTGCAGCTTAAGACTAAAGAGGGAGACAACCTTATACAAATCCACTGCCTTCTCCCTCACTCTGATGCGCGCCACCCGCTGCAATGTTTGATAGTAATTATCCACCCCCGGATAGCTGTAATTGCCCTTTCAACCCTTCTTTGCACATTTAATATTCGGGTAACAACTTCAAATTGCTTACAAAATTTAGAAATAGATTATACGCGTTTCAGATAAGTTATATGCGGTAATGAATTTTAACTGTAAAGCACGGAGGGTAGACGTGACTGATAAGAGAGCGGAGGTACAATACTTAGTCAGTGGTAAATGTGGTAATCAAGTGTTGGTACAAAGTGTACCAGTTCTCGGGCGCTATCACTTCCTACCATTATCGGGTTGGTAGGCAGCGAAACCTGGCCCCTTAACTAATGTCTCCTTTTGTGACCGCAGGGCCGGTTTAATCAGTTGTTTATATTATTGCCAGCAACTGCGCGATTTAATCGTTCGTTTACCGTTTCTCATTGTACCTCGTTGAATGGTAGCGGCTTTTCCACGGCCCTGTGCCATACGGCAGATAGAAAATTTATAGGGGAAATGTACAACCAACCGGCGATATTTGTTTAGGATTAAGAGATTCAGCTGTGCGTCGAGTTAAACGATAAACAAAAGCTGTGTCACCGCAAACTGCTGTTTGTTTAATTGTACATGCATGATAACGCGCTGACGGGCCCTCGACTTCGGGGTTTTAGAGTTTCGAGAGTAGGCTTAAAATTTTGTGTCAGTTTACGCGTACGCCGCAAGAAAGTTACGTGTAATCCCAGGGATTCCAACCTAAACAACAATTAGGACAGCCTTTAAATTTAATTAGTTGTGGCTTAGTTCGTGGTTGTACCTTAGGATTTAATAAGCGCATTCCGCTTTCTGCAGATCTTAGTTGCAGATAGCATGCTTACAAGGAATAACAGAAATTCAAATCCACCTTAGTAAACATCCACTAGTGCTCGTTGAAAACTTGGTCTTTTTGTACGGTAAAATACGGTTAGTGTTGTAGCTTTTACGCAAATTAATAGGTGTAATAAAAACCGATGCAAACAGTAATACGTCAATTAATACACAAAGAGTTCGTTTTCCAGCTACGTCTGTTTCAAAATTGCCTGAACTTTATTGGATAAAAAACTGAACGCGTTGCAAACACAGTGTCGTGCGCGTGACAGGGGAAGCAGTGACCGTCGCGCGGCGCGCCCATGTCCGGTGTCTGGGAGGATCGTCCGCGGCGCGCCCGACGCATCCACGTTAAGATAATCGAATGTCCGTCCATTCATTAGTTAATTAAACACGATACGCCCGTCGTTGCGATCCTACCGATTAATGACCTCAATTAAACTAATCAACTCTTCGCAGATTTACGTTCGTTCACAATACGACAACTGTGTCGTCTGTCCACCCGAGGGAACTGACCCGATGAGTAACGATTAGAGGCTATTTATAGCGGCTGATAGGTGATATTTTAGGCGGCACAATACAAATAGCTGAATTAACGAAATTACAAACACCTGTTCCCCTAATGCTATTAGTCGTTTATCAGCCAGCGTATCATTTGACCAGCAAATGAAGTCGTCTTATATGCTAATCATTAGATTGATGGCATGTTCGTACATACAAAGTATGCATATCCACATTCTAATAATAATCTCATTTAAAACTACAGTTATTTTACATGCATAAATATCGGACAGTGACACACAAACGGCAAAATAAACGTCTACATAAATTAATTATCTGAAGCCTCGCTCATACTGATTAAATGCGTTAAAAATGTAGGGTCTCATCAACATAATAAATTGGTTTCCGACCTCTGGTTCAAGCCTTTAGTTACTAAAAATAAAGTTAAAAATTACACATCGAGGGGAAAATCTCGCCCACGGGAACACTGGCAACAAATTATATGAGCGCAAAGTGTTTCCAAGATGTAGGAAACCAGAAAACCCCATGTCACATAACGTTAACAGTTTATCGTGGTAGTTCCCACTACGCGTCCCCACACGTTCTCTAATTCCGTCCATTGAATTCAAATTGAAGAGTAAAATGTCCGGACATCGGACTGGCTGCCGTGTATTGCAACCGAGCGTTTTAGCTAATAACTTAATTCCTTTGGGATTGGGCATGTGTGTCGGCCGATGTGACCTGTGTTTTGAGCGGTGAAAAACATTATCCTATTACACGCCATATTTTGTATGGATGCATACATTGATTTTTATTTGGAAAAGCTTTTACTTATTTATGTTACTGTTTTTGCAAGGGTTGGCGCTAAATGTTCTTCTTCCAGACAAAAAGTTGAGCATTTGATATTTGATTTTAATGTTCATTTGTTTTATATTATTTAATTCTGAAGTGTCTGAAAAATGCTAAACAATGTACAAGCACAGAACGGTTTGGCAACTACACAGTAATGTCACTGCTAGGATCATAACTATTTCGGCACTACGCATAACCAAATACGAATCACATAAAATGACGTTTTTTTTGTAGCAAGCTGCAGGGAAATGCAAAGTGCTCTTTTGAAGCAAACCTAACAAGCACTTGTAATGATCAATTTTGCGTATGCTTATCGATATACTTGCTGCTACTTGCGACAAGGCAGTCAGAGAATACCTCCGTCAAATAATACGGAACACAGAGTTAAAGACCCTATCTCAGGCTTGAAAGTAATGGTGTAAAAGTTAACAAGCAATTAATAAATCTAGCTAACATTAAAAGGGAACAGTATTTTACGTTCCACTTTTATTAAGCAGCAAAATATTTACGATTCTGAAAATGATTCTACTTGCAACATACAAAGTTTCTACTTAGCTGAAATGGGCCTCAAGTTGCACATTATTGAATTGGCTCAGCTACTCCATTTACTGGCCGAGTCATGAATATTCCTCATGTGCAACATACTCGTACGCCGACGCTCGTGAGTTTCGTTTTACGCCATTTAGCTGTTTAGAGCAACGGCAATTCTCTGCGAATTGAAACGTGGTAATGACCATTGTAGGCGCCTAGCGTAAACGCTCTTATTTGCATCGAAACGTGTTCTAGTGCATTGCTTTCCTCGTCCCGTATTGCAAGTACTAGGAATGCGGCCAGTTTACTACATAGTTGATTGCTTATGTTTTAGTGGGAAAGGAAATCAGGTTTAATATGTAAAAAGCAATTTAGAGCTTCGACGAATCCGATTAGAATCCGTTTCGAATCGTAGTTCAAAGCTAAATTGCTCCTTTATCTCCACAATTGCCAATTAGTCTACCAAACGCTTGGCTTTTCGCATTTGAATGATTAGTGGCTACCTAATCACGTTTAACGCTTCCGTCATGCCTTTCCCAATATATTTTTCGGTAGAGCCTATACCTTAATCAATATTATGTTGCGACTTTTGCGCCATATATTGGTAGTCTTATCTTTACACGTTCGAGTGCACTCATAATTTCTGCTAGCAGGGTGTAACGGTTGGATCATCTCCGCGTTCCGTGCTCAAAGGGATCCATCATGTTCTTCAGCCAGCGTAAATCGGTCTGCCTTTCCCCTCCCGCGTTCCACTTAAGAGGAAGCTAATGATGGTTGTATCTGAAGTGTCGGAGTTCCCGTTCCATTGGTTTCTTATATCGTGCAGTCGGAGCCCATCGCGGTCGACAGAGATTAATCGACCGCCGCCTCAGAAGGTCGTATTAGCTATAACGGCATCCGGAAAATTGCTCGATTTTTCCACTTACGCCCCTTGTTGCCGCTCCTGCGTCTACATATTGACAATGAACCGGGTGCGATACAATATAAACCGCAACACTTCGTTCACAGCTACACGAGTCACACTCACAAGTAAATCTAATTCACCATTGTTTAAGTTCTTCACTAGGCTAGTTTTGTATGCTTTATGTTTTATCAAGATGGTTTTGTTTATGCTTAAATGTAGTTCCAGGAAAGGTAGGTAGGTTAGAGAATTTGTGTGGGCGTTGCATGAGTTGTGGCACACATTTTCGTACAATACCTGACGGATTATGCCAATTATAATTTAATTCCAAGCCTTGATATTATCTGCTTGAAACCACATTTGGTATAAATACATAACGAGGCTTGAAATATTGGCTGATAAGTCATTAAAAAGTTGCTATATTGTTGAAGTACCAGTTCTTTATTTCTATGTAGGTCCAACACAACTGCTTTCCTTGAAATAATTTTATGACTTTCGCGGAATCTTGCAACAGTCACTTTTCTTTTAGTGCCTGATCAGCGTGAATCCATCTAGTATTAACACAGCTTTAAGCTTTAAGGCGTAAAGATAAATAAAATACACACATCAAAAGTATCTAGGGATCAACATATATTTTTGCAATAACTTTTCTCCTGATTGATATTAATTAAAATTTTCTTTAAGGATTCATCAAATAAAGTGTTTTCGTTTGTCACAGTAACGATAAACCAAGTCACCTTTGCATTAATAAAGAAATTTGCCATTTTCCTAATAAAGGGATTTTTGACATTTGAACCACTAACATTAAAGTTCGAAAAAAAGACTGAAATAACAGTTTTCTTTAAAATTTTATTGGGTAACTTAAACAATTAATAATCCGTGTTTCTACCGCGAACACTAACAACACAAGAACATCGGTTTGGCATACTCAAAATGAGTTCATCCAAATCACGCTGTGGAATGGCCGCCCATGTTCGTTGCAACAACAAAAAAAGGTCTTCTTGCGACTGGATACCCTCCATATTCGGCAGAGCTCTTCTCTGTAGCATATCCCATGCATGCTCAATCGGGTTCAAGTCTGGCGACTGAGCAGGCCAGGGCAGGACATTGATGTTGCATGCGTTGATTACGCCATGATGTTAGCCGTGAGGCTTCATCACTCTTCAGGGAACTTAATTAGCGACCAAACAGTCAGAAACCGCTTGCATGAAGTGAACCTTCATTCCCGAAGACCGCTACGGGTACCACCTATAGCAATGCACAATCGTAGGATTCGATATCAATGGGCTCTTGAACACAGAAATTGGGCAGAAGAACAATGGCGTTTCGTGTGCTTTTCTGATGAGTCTCGTTTTGGTATGAGACCGGATACAAGACGTATACGACACTGGAGAACCCCTGGACGCCAACAGCGATTAAAATCCTGCCAGGAAGTCCATCCTTATAGTGGTGGAACCATCATGGTATGGGCGGGTATTTGGATCGGCGGAAGAACTGAGTTGATTTGGATCAGAGGCAACCTCAACGCTCAAATTTATGCTGAGACGATTGTATCAGACGTCATCGTTCCTCTACAAGTGCAAATCGGTCCCTTATTTCAGTTAATGCATGATAATGCACGACCGCACACCGCAAGAGTTGTAAGACAGACTCTCGCCGCAGCTAACATCAATGTCCTGCCCTGGCCTGCTCAGTCGCCAGACTTGAACCCGATTGAGCATGCATGGGATATGCTACAGAGAAGAGCTCTGCCGAATATGGAGGGTATCCAGTCGCAAGAAGACCTTTTTTTGTTGTTGCAACGAACATGGGCGGCCATTCCACAGCGTGATTTGGATGAACTCATTTTGAGTATGCCAAACCGATGTTCTTGTGTTGTTAGTGTTCGCGGTAGAAACACGGATTATTAATTGTTTAAGTTACCCAATAAAATTTTAAAGAAAACTGTTATTTCAGTCTTTTTTTCGAACTTTAATGTTAGTGGTTCAAATGTCAAAAATCCCTTTATTAGGAAAATGGCAAATTTCTTTATTAATGCAAAGGTGACTTGGTTTATCGTTACTGTGACAAACGAAAACACTTTATTTGATGAATCCTTAAAGAAAATTTTAATTAATATCAATCAGGAGAAAAGTTATTGCAAAAATATATGTTGATCCCTAGATACTTTTGATGTGTGTATTATGGCCGTAATTTGCCACGGTCGTATAATATTATGTTTGTCACCATATTTGCGGTTTACAACAGCCCACTTCTTGCCACTTTCTTAAATTTTCATCGAACGACAGTAAAATCGCCATGACAATTTGCTACGCCTATTTTTGAACATCTTTTTATTACTTGGGTACTCACAGTGGGGCAAAAATATGGACGATTAAACGCGTGATTTACTCCCTCCGTTTGGTTGCACACTGTGCAGATTCAACTAGGAAATTACCTTATACCGAGAAATGCTACTAAATGGATTCTAAGCTTATTATAATTCGCGCAGTACTCGTATGTCTGCGTTTTATAAGATGTTTATGATAGCTGTAACCGCGAGTTATACCAGCACTAAAGTGATAGGATTGTTTGAATTGAATTTTTAATTTGAGTTACTACCTACTACTGGTCATAAATATCTACCTCGTTTACGCAACTTCGTAAATCTATCATCGAGAAAGTATTTTGCTACGAAATTAAAAGAAGCAAATTATTTATTTTTACAAACTGAACGCACACATTTTTTGCACAAGAATACCGTTATTCGTTTTATTGTCTGAAAGTGGAATTCTCAGAAAAGCTTTTCCTATTTTGATGCGATGCAATAAAATCTATCGAAAAATAATCGAAAGATGCCAATGTGAGTCCATTTTATGCAGTTATTCGAAGCTCTTAGCTGTAATCGTAGCTTCAAAGCGAATATCTTTAGACGATACATTTACGGCAGATCATTTCACTTCTCGTGAAACTTACAAGTGCGGCTCTTAAATAGGCGGACACTTTGAGCGGTATATGTCTTTGACACTATAATGATTCTTGGTATCCATCTAATAATAAGAATGCTGACGACATGTTAAAGATGATAGAATTACTAGACAGTAAAAGTACCCCATAAAACATGTTGCTGTTTACACATCTAATCATCTCATCAAAATTATCAGTTTCGTTATTGTATAGGTGATTATTTAATTTACTTCAATGGAAATTATTTTCAATTGCATTGAATAAATTGTGCCTTTTTTTCTGAAATCGTGGTATCTGCATAATAATTCTACGACTCTATAGAGGCTATTTTCTCGCCATATCGCTGCTCTCATGGCCTAGGTCTTATTATTCACTGAACGTTTCTTCTTTTGTGTCCGGAGCGATATCAATCTGCGATCGTCGGCGCGTAGTGACGCCTAAGGCTTCGTCTTCACCTATCTACGTGTAATTGCAATGCCCTATAGGGCGAGACTGGTTTTACTGCTACACATACCTAATGCCCATACTCAGAACGTGTAAGTCCGTCCGTTTGCCAATTAATTGCCAGCCACAGTGACCAGTACAAACGCCGAAACTATAAATTTTGCCTCGTGATGACCGTGCGATATATCTTTATTGAGTAGAACATGTTATCGGCAACCTTATTCCTTTTTCAACGTACTGGACGTTTTTATTCGAGTTTTACAATACGTATTTGATTCGCCAACGTGTTTAACGGGCCAATATTTCTTGTATTTAAACAACGGCCAGTGTTCACATCATTTTTTATCTCATAGACTCTGTTCGAAAATTTGAATTCAACGTTAAAATAAAATGAATTACAAATTAACGATTTTAATCTTTGTCTCCCACGCGATAAATCTAACCACAATTTCATTTAATCAAAATTTATTTCCGTAAATCGTGTTCTGGAGATCTTTTAATGGCACTATAAAACTAAGAATTCTCCTTGTTTTATGGTTCAACTTGTATAACAGCGCTTTATGCATTCACTAGTCGACACATAGCGTGAATTGCAAAAGAGTATCACGTTTTCCATATATTTATTCGTTTGCAAGCCTGATGATTTTGAGGAGCAGTTTGCTGGCGAAAAGTCCCGCGAGTCTGGCATGTGACGTGTGCATTTACATACAAAACTGTGGCCATGACCGGTTCAAAGATAGCGTGGCATATCTAATCGGTGGACGGCTGTCAATCAGTGCCTTGACAAGCCTTCGCGAAAGTAACATGTTCTGGATCACTGGTCACTTGATCCAGGTTAACGTTTAGCTGTAATTTGGGTAACGGTCGCCCATTGCGTATTGGAGTGTTTAACTATCTGACTGCTTTATTAAACCTACTGGAATTATACCTACTCTTTGATTTTATTTATCTTTGAAAACATCACAGTTTATCAGATTCAGTTTCAATCAGATAATATGTTAGACATATTGATTATAATGATAATATTACTATTCAAAGACGTCACACACATCTTTGATAGGTACCGTGGGCTTAATCAAAACATCAAAGGTCTTAGAAAGTCTATAAAAAGGTACGTCCACCTACTCCCTCGATCAATGAAAATAATCACCAATTTCAACGTACCTACTTAAAACTGAGTCCACTAACTTGAAATCTACAGGTTGATGCCTGAGACACGCCGCTAACTGCCGGACACAACTCACACAACTTGGACATTGTTTGACTAATAGCGAACCGTAAACTACGAGAGTACGATTCCATGACACAATATAAGTAGAATCCAGAAGGTTATCTCAATACAACGAGCAAAAAACAGACGCAAGTACACAGAAAATTCGAACGCGGTACAAAACAAGTTGCACAAAAAGTATAAAGGTAACTTGCATACTATGTTAACTTTTACGATAGGTGAATGTCACAATGGCATGCAAGCTGTTTGACATACTTTAGTTATTTACGACATCGATGTAGGTTGTAGTTGTAGGTTTGCTTGTCTTGACTTAGTTTCAATGAGATCGCCATTGCAACCCGTTTGCGCCAAATCTGATCGTCCTCTAGCGCCTTCTGATCCTCTCCATTTAGTGGTACGAATCCATGAGTCCACTTTACCATACTGAAGTTTTGACGGGCCCCCGGCTCAATTGTTTGATTTGAGATATGCTATGGGTAATAAAGGAGTATTGAGAAAGTCTGTTTATCGTACAATCGTAACGTGTTTACATCGCCCGCATTTTATCTTAGATCGAACAAATTACTATATCGGTTTGATGGGAATTTATTTTTAAGATCAAGTACGAGCTTCCCAGTTAAGTCATCATAGCATGTGTATTGGTCTCTTTGATTATTAAGATGAATGTGAAAGATAATTTGCCAGCTCTCGGCGCAATATAATTAGCAATCAGTAGCGTTTGTAGCCCTCACTCACTTTTCCAAGACTTTACGAAAAGCAAAGATGGCTTCTTCTTTGTCGTGAACCGAAGGCTCCCTTTTTACTGCAATTACTTTACTATGTGCTTTGGTTAAACTACAAAATGTGAAATACTGGAGCTACAAATTTTCAACGGTCAGACAATTTGTCGTGCTGACGTTACCGGGACATAACTCTCTGGGGGCTATTTTGCAAGCCGTTAAAATGGTGCATAAATGTACGTTTGTTAAATTATGACTCGTTCCGATCGTTAAGAAGTATTTTTCCCATACACATATTGTTAAAGCCGAAAACGAAATACGACTCCGCATAGCTGCGAAATATGCAGTGCTGAGTATATTTTGAAATTTGTTACTATTAGGAATTGATCAATGACATGCAGACTCTATAGAAAACAGGTTTAGGAAAGCAGCACAATGGAATGCATGCGATAATCTATCGACGCTTCACAAATAAGCGCTCGCTGCATATCTCGCGGTCAGCGGCGCAACAGCGCAGCACTAGGACGACCGACGGGCTGCTAGTACAGTCGCGTAAAACGATAAGCTCTGTGATTTATGACTTATAAACGTAACACTTCCGCAGGATTAGCACGCTAGATTTACACAACAATGCCTGAATATTCCGTAGTACACTACAAAAGGTCGCGCACAAGCTAGTCGTTCTCCGTTCCACGGGGCTATTCATTCATTCGTTAATTCTATTTATGAATGTCATAAAACTCGGGCTAGCACTAGCACTACCGTACAATCTGTGGCCAATACAGACGTGCACTGTGACATGTTTATGCGTCATTGTGACACATAATGGTAAACCGTCGTTCCAAGATTTATCGCGTCCCCTAAAGGTGAAGTACTGTAATGGTATCTTCATAATGTACTCACATAAACCGTTTAATGAGTGTAAACACGCGTATGACATACATCGCCGGGAGGTTTGCTTACTCGTTAATTAACTTATACGTGAGCCAACAATAAATCTACAGAATAAATAGCTTATCATAATAAAACAAATAAAGCGATTGTGTTGTGCGTAGAGAAGTAATGAGCGAACGCTATTTTATTGTTGGTTTAGACAGTTTATGATTAAAATAGTTATGGTGGACGATAAATTATGGCTCTTATGAAGTTATTCATTCTAGATTAATAAAGAAATAGAAAGACTGAACAAAAATGCTAGAAAGATCTCTGATTGAACTGCCTACAACTTACAAACCATCTTTATGAGAACTACGTGTGTGTTGATGAGCATTTGCATTCCTAGCAGGCAGACGTAGTCGAATAATAAGACTAAGTATGTAAATTAAAACGATTTTCAACGAACGCTGGACAAATTAAAATGAAAAGTGTGAAAAGTTCCTAGTTATACCTACTCCGGTTTAACTCGGAACACACTAGAAGCGCAGTTAAGTTAGAAAGTTTCTTCTCAATGTTACTGAGTCTAGCGTTGCCTAAGACCCTATACATACAAACAAAGAGAGGGCTTTTTTTTTTTGGATGGGAAATCATCAATGGACTTCTCCCGCTCTGGGCAGAGCAGGAGGGAGTGTCAGACTTTTACTGACTAAAACCCATTCATGTTCCTTCATCGCCCTTTGTGTTCCGGGGCCACGGTATCTCTTTCGAACAGTCCCGCAACCCCGGCAGGCATCGGTCCATGCAGGCATTGGACCCCTTCGTTTTTGCTAACTCTCTTTGAGGCGCGCGTGGAACACGAATGCGCCGTCGACACGGCCTGTCGTCATGAGACGGACGGACGGCGAGCTAGCCCATAGCCCACCGTCCACAGGCCCGCGCCTACGGTGGCCGGGGACCACGTGGTGGCCCCCAACGCCGGGGCGTCTCCCGCGGCGGCCGGGACGCCGTGAGGTTCTCTCCCTCTCACGTTCCGCCACCTCCTTCTCTAGCATTACTGCTTCACAGAAGGAGGTGACGGCGTCCCATTCCGTCTCGCTCCGGACCATGGCTTGCACCAGGGCCGGACGCGAGAGGTCGCCGCCGCTAATCGCCGCTTCTAGGACACGGCGGTGCTCCGCCCACGCGGGGCACACCTCCACCATGTGCTCCACCGTGTCCTCCGGTCGATCCTCGCAGTGGAAACACCCGGGCGTTTCCTCCCGCCCGATTCGGTGCAGGAACCTCCCGAAAACACCGTGTCCGGTGAGGACCTGCTTCAGGCGGAAGGTGAGGACGCCGTGGCGTCTCTCAAGCCACTCCTCAAAGAGGGGACTTACCGCCACTATTAGCTTATTATTATTATTTATTATTGGCTTAGTGCGAGTTTTTGTACGCACGGCGACCAATCCAGCTATACAAAACCAGTCTATGCTGATCTCTCATTGTACGAAAAAACTAGACAAAGCCTCGCCACGTTATACTGGAATCGTATAGCTTGATGTGTTACCGTTGTACCTAATACGCGTTAACGTTAATTTGAATATGTACGTGAACTGAAGGAATGGCGTCTGGGAACAAAATTAAGAAACGCGATCGAGTACGATTTAAAACTGATGAAAATTGTCACTAGATCCACCGATCAGCAATAACAAAGGTACTTCAGCAAAATCAAAACGTAAATAAAATTGTGGCTTATGATTGTTTCGTTAACAACACACAAACCACCGCCAGTGATAGCGTCAGCGGTTTCAATAAATTTCCTTTATAAATTAATCCGTAGACTTCCGTCTGAGTGGCGGTTAGCCGCAAATTCGAAACACACCTAGGTAAACTTTATTGAAACTGCGAGCACTACCAGGTGGGGTCTATTTGAAATAAGTTGAGGTGTTTACCCTCTTTACAGAGGGTCTCGTCTACAATAGAGCTAGAATTGAAGTGATACTGAACTAGTGATCTACTCGTATGTAGTTACTTTGTTAACAAGGTTGCAACACTGTCTTAAGAAAGTGACTACGTCAACAAGGTATAGGTACCTAACTTCATTGAGTATTTTATTTGATGAATTGGTAAGAGTTTTATTACCATCAGAATCATTACTATCATGTACTCTACGACATAAAATTTACCTATGTTAAAAATGTTTCATTTTCGCATCAACCACTAAAGTAATGCTACAATGGTGTCGATTCTGTTGTGCACAAACTAAACTTAATTTAGGCTATTGCTATCTTTTTCTCTTTAATAAAACGAGAAAGAGACGGACGTAATTTTGAGAGCTGTCAAATTTAATTGGAACTAATATTTCCATACAAATGAAGGGTGCATGTAAAAACATGTCGACTAAAAACACGGTGCAGTGCAAGGCATAAACTAGTTTGACATCTCTAACTTAGTTCATAGCTATAGCCGTCCTTTTCTCGCACTGCCTTTTAGTAAAAGATAGCAATAGCCTAAATTAGGTTTAGTTTGTGCACAACAGAATCGACACCAATACCTAATCACACTTTGTAAACTATTACTGTCCCCAAAGACACCATAACGTATTCTGTAGCATTAAATCAAACGAAATACGTATTTTATCTCCTTACTGCATAATAATTAACTGCAACTCATCGTATACTAAACGACACCCCTACGGATTTTCACGACGTATTTGCTTGCTTTTAGCTTCTCATTACAACTCGTCTATAGATTACAGTCTCAAAGCTGCAGCCATAACACCTTATTAGCCGGTTATTATCTGTGTTTACTAAAACAACAAGATCTTATCTTACAAAGATAGCCTTAAAACTATATAAGTAGCAGTAAACCTACAGATTAGACCAAGTTACATCATTATCAACTTTATTTGTTTAGTGCCGAAAGCAAAACTTGAATAGAATTTTCATGCTGCTTGGAAATGTGCGTAACCGAATTTTCTAAAGCTTTTGTAACCTAAATATTGGCTTCGGTCGACTTAGCCGAGTAAAAACCTGAATCCCCCCCCCCCTGATCCCCTGAAACCTGCTTAGTAAGATTGGCTCGTTACCTAATGTAATGGAAAACACTTCTAAAAGACGCCGCCAACATTATATCTTGGAAGTAATATAGGGACAAGCACTAAGGCTATTTAGCTCGCCTAGATTCGCCTAAACACTAAGACCAGAAAGTACAGCTATCGGAAAACGCTTTGCCCTTATTTTTGTTCTGAGGAGGTAACTAAGTTTGTATTTATAGGAACGAAACCTTTTTGTCTGAAATCTGTGTTCCTAATGCCTATTCATTCTTTATTTAAGCTAGAGTAGTTCTGTGTAACAAAGAAGGTCGCATACTTGTTTTCTAATAAGTGCCAGACCGAGAATAATAAATGCAGGATCTCTAACCAGAGATAACAAAAAACCTACTAGATAAGTCAAATAAAACACATGTGATTGCATGCCACATAATAATGTTCCTAAAATAAATAATTTAATCCGTAACTACCTACTTTAGTAGAATCATTTCGCTATATCCACAAAAAAACATGCACCTGTATGGCTATCTACCATTTCACGCCTGAACACGGATTTGGCTGACGTTTGGCATACACAGACATACATAGACATGACCAGAATTAGGACGTAATGTTATAGGATACATTTATTTCAGTAGGAAGGTCTCGCTGAAAAATTTAAACCTCCACGCGGACGAAGCCGCAGATAAAGCAACATCTCAATAAATGTTATTTAAAAAAAACTTCAGAGCAATTTAATGCTGAAATAATTTACTGCTTCTCCTAAGAAACATTTAATTATTTTATGTTTGCAGAACTAAATAACACTAAAGTCTGTTATCCGCTTTGAACAATGTGTCGCGATGCAAGATATTATATTTGTTCTCAAAGTATTCAAGTAATAATCGCGTCTTCTCCGTTCGCTTTTGTTCGTTTGCGTCCCTTACCCTCGGAACAGCAAATATTTGCTGAGATACTGTATATTGAGATGCGTTGTCTGCTACGTTTAATAACGTAGGAGTTTCCTTAATCAAACATGCTTCATATGAATTAACATAATATATGAATCTCCCGTATTGTTTAATTAGCACTGCGTGAACAACTACTTTTGTTTATGTTGACGCTTTGGACGTTGTTTACGAAATAAATAAACGATTTTATAAGAGCTTCGCAAATTCCAAGAAGGGTTTTAAAATAAACCCTACACTAGAACCTGATATTAATAACAAACAACAATGCTGTTGTGATTTACATACTTACTGAAATATTCATAATTTTAAACTAATAAGTGAATACTCAAGATACAGAAAATAACACATGCTAATGTGCTACTGTGCAGTTTCTTCTTTTCTTTATAAATATCCCCAAGCAGTACGACTACAAGCACACAAACAATATTCATAACAGACATAAGACATAAAGTAGAACATTACAACCACCAGTGATACTCTACACAAACATGAGCTAACCCTTTATCGCCACAACTTTATTGGCGAAGTCGCGAGGTCTTCGATTTGCGTGCGAGCCGCGGTCCGGTCTCCTCGACCTGACATCCGACTGACGCGCTGATTTACAAGGCAAAAAACCTTTTTTGTCTTTCATGACACACGTCACCCGATGGAGACGTCCGAACCGATGCGACGATCTGATTTCGGCATCTTTTTAAACCCTTCGTCCGTCCTTTCGCACGTCATGAATCCGTACGTAAGCGGCAGGACATAAGAATGGTAGCTATGTGGAAATAGAATCTATTTTAATAAGGTATTTTAATTCTAATATAGTCTTACAGTCTATACGTACAAGGTCGAAAACACCTCGTTTCAAACCAGATTTCTCACCTTGATTGTTTGAAATAGAAGTTAAACTTCACTACAAATCAACTACTACAAGTTCACAAATCTACTTAGTACTATAATTGTTCAAGTGGAGTCAGATTGAACAATAGGCTGTTTAAATCGCTAGAACATCAGTGAAGTGTTTTTCACTTAATACGATTTTTGCAAAGTGGTATAATATTGCTGTATATTGGAGGGGGTCTGAATTCTGGAACATTAATATTTACCCAAGCTACCGTCCTCTGTCTGTTGTATCTAAGTGCCTCTTGGAATTTGCACTAGTAGTTAATTAATTTATAGTCAAGTGGAGGATGAACTGATTAAGTAAACAATGTCGACGATGCAGTGTTAATTGTGTAGGGTTCGATTATCGGATTGAGATACAATGGTAATTGCCTAGTTGGTACCCATTTACCTACGCGAATGTCCATTCGTGCCTTTAATTAGGTACTGTTTAAATTTTTCTTTTGTTTGATACTATTCTGCTTAGTATGAGCTGGTTTTCGTTTTGAGATCTTAATCGAAGCTTATTGAAAATAAAAAAAAATATTTGAAATACATTTAATGAATTAGGGAAATAATCAAAATAACAAGCAAAGTTTTACGTTTCACGAATTTCCTGCTTTTCCCGAAGAATCAAAATCAAGAAAAATAATAAGTGCGTATGAACAAATATTCCTATTAATAAACCAAGAATGCCAAATCAAGAAGATGTTTCATAGTTGTTCGAAAAATGTTTACACCTGGTTTACTTGCTGTAAATTAAAAAGTTCACATTATATTTTTTTGTTAGCTTCTACTGTTAGTAAATTATACTGTCAGCAAGAAAAATACTGTCTCAACATTTTTACTGAGTAAACCAATTAAATAGGAACGTTACGAGGCTTCGGTCACTTTGTACTGAATGGCATCGAGATGTGTGTCCGCGGTACGTTTATTATCTGATATCTCTTAAGTAGTGTCACGTTGAATAAAATCATTGGCGTGTAGCCGCCGCGGGTCGCGGATGACTGATCTACTTATAAATGGCCACTTAGGCGACCACAAACAAATTACTAAAAGAACAAGCGTTGGCTCCTACTCGCGTTCGACTAACTAGAGGCCGTGTTCAAACGTTTAAAGGATGTTGCACAATGGTTACATACTTTTTGCTATCGATTTCCGATGTGTGATTTGACAGCATTTTATTCTATTTTCAAATGATATCTGACTTTTTTAGCGTTCATTGTTTTTCAAACAAATGAATAGAACGCTATTTGTATTGTGCACCATGGCAAAAATCGTCTGGCATTTTTTTTGACAGCTGGTTTTATTGTGGAACATTTTTCATCTTTTTTTCTTGGAGTTTTTCCTCATTTTGGGCGCTGACGCGCTTTTTAATTAGGTTAATAAAACGTTTCGTCACAGAAAGTAATTTTCGTTTATTAATGGTATTTTCCTTATTATTTTCCGAGTTTTACTTTTCAAATTAGGTTAATTAAAACCATTTAATTTTTCTTAAAGGAATTTTTTAGTATGAATTTCCGGTACAAATTTAATAAAGTCATATACCTATACAAACCAAGAATACCAATAATTATGGTGAAGAACAGTTTAGAAAACTTAGTGCGATCGTCACTACGCAAGAATAAAACAAAATGATTGATCCAAAACAAATAAGTAAATAAGAACAATTTATTAACCATATAAAGATTTTTTGCGGACATTGTTGAAGGGCGCAAAGGGCCATCGGAGTGGAATCCCCAGTCAAGTTTTTGTCTGGTAGCGATTACAGTACGCCGCTCTGGCCTTAGAAGTGGGTTGGGTTACGACTAGCCTTATTGGCATTCGCTCGTCCGCCAGCCAAGGCGCTTTTAAAAACACCACTTAGAATTGCCCCTTTGACGTATAAGGGAAAAGTTAAATACATAATGTCCATATACGAACACGTTGCAATCGGCTACAACTAACAATAATTGATTTGATCAATATTTATCTACCAGCTTGATTGATTTACGACAAAAGCAGAAATTATCGACTTAAATTAAAAGCACGTTATTAATTTTATGTTATTGATTTAGGACTCATCGATCCCACCGAGTAATGACATCCCTGCCCTTGGATAACTTGTCTTTTATCTGAACATCCCATGCGATCGCAATAAAACTGTCAAATGGTATATTCTTGATGTGACAGATACGATATCTCCATTAGCTCGCACACCGTCGTCACGACACAAATAAAAAGTTACAACAAAAATACGTATCACGAATTTGAAATAAGTATCACGAGGTTCGTATACTGGTATACTGCGGCTGTAACATCGGGAGCTCGCCGGACACGATCATAAATTAAAAGCCATCATATTTGTTTTTCGAACAAGCAAGTAAATAAAATTCCGTTCGACGGAGCGTAACTTTGCGCGGTACGTAATCAGCAGTTTTATTCGTCGATTCCGCTGCCTTGATTTCGGCTTCATCCTTGTCGCGGATCGAGCCCGTTCTTCATTTGAATATCTTTCGCTTCGGATTCACTGTTGACGCTGATTAAAACCAACACGTTCAAGATATTTCGTTGGTGGTTTTATTGATTTTATTCCAAACCTTTTCTTTTTATGTTTTGTTTCGTCTGGTTTGTCAATCGTCACTCGCAGACAGGCTAGTTAAAAGTTAAAGTGGAGGTCAGTAATTAACAGGCGAGATCAACAAGCCGCTCAATGCTAATAGGGCCTTTCCACGTCAAAGGGCTAAAAGGCGTTGGAGCGCGTCTGTCCGAATAATGAGCCAAGCTGTAGTCCCCCGTGCTCCCTGCCCGACTGCCGGAGTGCACGCCGCGACCTCGCCCGACCCTCGTCAAACGCTCGATTAGCCTTACGTATATACACTAATTATATATTTTTTACGATTTATTCGTTTCTCAATCTTCATTCGTTTACATTGACGACTCGCGTATCTCTGGCATCTCGCCCACGCGCATCACTATCCAAATTGAATTTCCATACGTTGCGTGTCAACTTATTTACAGTATGCGACAAAAAGGGATGGTCGTTAATTTTATGGTCTTTGGGTATTTGAGTACCCGTGTCGTCGTTTCGGGTTATGGAGTTCTCACTGTGTCTCGGGGGACCGTCGATAATCTTCGGCACGGGCCTAACTCACACCGTATATGACAGAGGAACATGACATTTGGGTCCCTAAGTGTTATGAAACGCTAATTAATACGTTATGATGTGAATGATAGGGGAATTTGCTGCCGAATCGAGTCGTTCAGTGGTAATGGAGTGCATTAATATGAATACTGACAGCTCACTTTATTTTAATAATCTTTTAGGGCTCATTTTATTACAATATAAAGGTCCCAGTCATTAACAAAACCTTTTATGGATTCCATTTTCAGGTTTTGATGTGGTGCCATCATTAATCTCAGTTTAATTCAAGTCTCGGTTTACGTTTATTGCGAACCAGATAATACAGTCGCGCACTACGATTGCTATGTAATAATGGACTAGCTAACGAACTACCTACGGCACACTAATAGCCAAGTATATTAGTGTGCATTTACTGTAATAGTCATTATTTTATTTTAGTTTATTTATTTGGGAAAACAAAGCTAGCGAAGCAAGCTCGTGGCTGTATTATACAGCTAATATTATATTAGCTGCTCGGGTCGATCGTTAGGTTAAGCCGTGCTTGCCTAGGTTGGTCTGTAGATGGGTGACCGCCGGGTTTCCTCCGTGACTCGGAAAGCACGTTAAGCCGTTGGTCCCGGCTGTCATTTGTAGATCTTTGACAGTCGTTTGGCTAGTCAGAGGGCCAAAAAGTCTGACAACCAGTCTTACCAAAGGGTATCGTATTGCCCGGTACTAACTGGGTTGTGGAGGTCAGATAGGCAGTGGCTCCATGTAAAATACTGGTATTCAGCTGCATCCGGTTGGACTGGAAGCCGACCCCAACATAGTTGGGAAAAGGCTAGGTAGATGATGATATTTGGGAAAACAAACGGTTAAACATTACAGTATTACAAAGAATTTCAGCTAGAGTTTGAATAAATACCAACAAAAAAACAAAAACAAAAAACAAAAAAAAAAAAAAAAAAAAAAAAAAAAAAAAACAATCCGAAGTGCGCTTAAAATTTAATCAGTACAATAAAATTACCTAATGTGTTATTTTTAAACTAAACCGGCATGCAATTTAAAAAGAAGAAACAAAAAACAAGAAGTGACAGTAGACAGGGACTCGGTATAAGAGATGGAGTAAAAAAAACCGGCCAAGTGCGAGTCGGACTTGCGCATAAAGGGTTCCGTACCATCGTAGTGGCCCCCTTTAATTTTTGTGTAAATTAAAATTTCAACAGTCTAGCTATCACCGTACATGAGATACAGCCTGGTGACAGACAGACAGACGGACAGTGGAGTCTTAGTATAGGGTACCGTTTTTACCATTTAGGTACGGAACCCTGAAAATCACTGTCTAATCCTAAATGGTTTACGAACGTTGTACTAAACCCTGCAATGGGAAAATATGACGACAAATTAAAACGAACAATACAGGCTGTTATTAAAAATCCAAGTGTTGTATAACCAAACCAAGAGTTAACGACATCACCCTGTTGGTATTCCAATGTAATCCCGTTTGATAAAGTTGACTAAACAAAATAAAGTCTAATAATAAAATTTTAGACCTAATTCGTTTTTGTGAAAACAAAATTTATTACGCACGGAATACGAGAAGCTCGTAAAACAGACCGCCTGTTATTAAGTGACAAATCGCTGGATTTTGTCGCAGTCGACAGTCATAAAGTCGCAATAATGTACAAATTATACACTGAAAAGAAATGTTTACTCGACATTATATTAAAAGCTGTTGGCTCTATCCTACGAGTAGCATTCCTGCGCCTCCGTAGACCAGAGAATGGGCAGCAGCGTTTTCTCTTAGTCTTTCATCACTGCGATCTCCAATCCGCCAGCCAAGCGTGGAGATTACGGAAAATTCCTCCCATCATGGGAGAGGCTTATGTCCAGCAGTGGACGTTATTTGCTGTTGTAGTAGTAGCATTCCTGTAAAAAAATGCAGTACTTACATAAAGCGTACACTGAAAATGGATGAGCTATGAAAAATATTGAGAAAACCAAACATTTCACATAACATCACGCCTGTAATTTCCGAAAGGGTTAGGTAGAGGTGTACCTGATAGTTCATCCACATTTCGCCAGTTATGTTTAAGTCCCGTCTAATAGCGGGTGAGCCTATTGCCATCAACCAGGCACAAATCCAGATTCCGTGGTTGTTACTGAGAAATTCCTCATGGAAAAATCCATTAACACTTTGCCTTTGGAATCGAACCCAGGACCTCATGCTCAGCGGTCGTGCTTGCAACCACTACACCAAAAAGGCAGTATTTTTTTGATTTGTACTAACAAATAGATTAACTTCCTCCTTCCTCAACAATTATAATCTAATGATTATAATTGTTCCCCTTTCATCATCATTATTAGCTTGCATTTATCCCAATTACCAAAGACGACCCGATGTGCGCAGCGGTCAGGCTTCGAATCCCGGTAGGTGCAAATGTTTGTGTGATGAGCATGGACATTTGTTTCCCGAGTTATGGATGTTTATATGTATAATAAGTATGTATTTACAAACAAAAAGTATTTATGTAGTATATCAACTATCTGGTGTCCACGACACAAGCGTTGTTGCTTAGTGTGGCACTAGATGGCGCTGTGTGCAATGTCCAGCGATATTTATTTATTAAAAAAAAACAAAAATGTGGTCGGCGCAGCATGTCTTCTTCTTCCATACTTCTCTATTACTCGTCATGTCATCAGACACCTCCTTTCTTGCCAATTCATCCTTTATTACAAAGTCCATTCTAACGGTTCCCCTTTATTAACCCACTAAATCATGCAGCTATCAAGATCGCTGAATTTTAATACCTTCTTTAAGTCAGTAAACAGCTAACATTTACCTAGTATTTCCTGTATGTTAGGAGGCATTATACGCATAAATCATACACCCAACAGTCCATGGCTGTACAAATATCTGTAGGCCATACAAACGTTTGTCTCTGTGCGAAATTCTAACCCGCGACCCCGACGCTCAACCTGCATACTGTGAAGGTTTTGTAATTATTATTATGTAGGTAGGTACATTTATTGTTAGCATTAATTTATGTAAGTACTAGAATATTAAATGTAAGAACTACAACAGCAATCAGCAGACAAAATTATGTACAAAACTAGCTTTATGCCCGTGGTTTCACCCGCGTGGAGTTCGGTAAGCGTCCCAAGGGATCGTACTACCGGGATAAAAATATGTTATGCGTTAATCCAGGTAAAATAAAAAAAATCATCGAAACCCGTTCATTAGTTTTAGCACTAAAACGTTACAAACATCCACTCATCTTTACAAACTTTAGTAATTATAATAGTAGTAAGAAGTAAGATTAAATATAGTTCTAAATTGTATTTGCTTTTTTTGTGTATTTGTGCATAATTTTGTCGGCATCACATTGTAAAAACCGTTACATTGTAATCTGTCTAGCGAGATTGTAAACTGTCGAAATATTGTCAACCGCACATACTGCTACATGCAGGCAGAGTAGCTGCTGACACCGGACACTACTACATAATTCAGTATAGTACGTGTCGAAGTTCTGTGTCCGGAACCGCGTCTACAATTAGTTCGTACCAGTTGGACTGATTCCTAAACGAATCCAATTCGAGACACGATCAAAACACACTTTGAACACTTTGCCCAATCCAGGAATCGAACCCTACAAGCTCAGCAGTCCCGATTGCGATCACTGGTCCAATGAGGCAGTCCAATCAATCCTCCTTTAATAAAACATAATCACGTAAAAACTCAAAAAGATCATAAACTGATCCAACACGAGCATCGGCGTCGCTTCACACGAAAAATACTACCCGAAAAATGAATGATTAAAGTTTTAATATTTAAATAGTGAATTACTCCCCTGTTTGAATAATTAGCAATCGAATGGACGACGGAATTCAATTGTTTTGTTTGACGATCCAATTGTTAATTTATCATTCGTATGTCATGTCATCAATTGTTTTCAGTTTATCTGTTTTAAATTCGAACAATGTCCATTAAGTTGCATTACATATATTTATTTCATGTGTTTTAAGATTTATTATTTTATGCACATTTGACACCACGTAACTTTTTATACAAATATGTATATTGTGATTGCAACACTCTTCTTGAAATTTATAAACACCATTACTCTTTTTTGCTATATTCATTTGAATAAAATACATAAAATAATGTTACTTCATGTCTGCGTATTTAAATGCAGCTTGTTCACATTGATCGTGCTCACTAAGCGTTTCGGCCGTCCTTTGTTTTCAGTTTGGCACAATTTGCGAGATATACCTACTTGTACTTTAATTACAGCTATTTGTGTTCACCGCCACGTAAAATTATTCAAATTACGCTTAATTTAATGTTCTTTAAGCAACGAATTGCCGCGTATTTTTTCCCGCCGTCGCATTAATGGGCCGATTCCCGAATTAAAATCGACAATCGTAAATTTTGAAGTACACAATGTTACATAAACAAAACTTATCTTCACAGTTACGGCCCGCGTTGAATTATAATATCATTTCGCGCAAATACCACGTCACACATTTATTTCTTATCTCCCTGGTTTAAATTTCAGCTGTAAAACGAAATATTTACCTATCTTTACGATGGCTTCAGCAATGCACGATTTTGTTTCATTATAAACTCGTAGAATACTTTTTTTGCCTAAATACTGTCCTGTTCAAAACCTAAAAAGAAAGTATTTGAAGCTTAGACCATAAAGCAAAAATTCCACACAAGACCACAAAGCCAAATTGCTAAAGCGGTTCTAAAACTGTCGACAATGAGAAGTTCCATAGGGGTGCATGTATGTATGTACTAACATAACATGCATATCGTGGTTCCGTACGCAGATCCATTGTCATTCGTTTTACTGGATGAGCTTTGTAATGCAGATTATTTTTTTACACTAATATTGGTAAAGTTTGACAGGTTGTAGAGGATCTCTGAATCTACTGAACCGATTTTGAATTTTTTTTTACCTATAGAAAGCCACGTTATTTGTGAGTGTCATAGGCTATATTTTTCCGAACAAAACGCAAGCGATGCCGCGGGCAAAAGCTAGTATGATATAAACTATTATAAACTTATATGTCTTGTTAGAATCCTAATAAGATTTTAAAACGCAATATCTGATCTTATAACAGTAGGACTACAAGGCTTGTGAAAGACGCTTTAGATTTGAGATGAATCTTTGTTTAACCGGTGATTGCAATAGATAACTTTGAATAAGAGGCAAATATTTGGGCAATAATAGCAAATAATATGATTAAGAGCTCATAAATTCATTATTCAATAAGGCGCACAAAGACTGAAACATTTAAAGAGCCAAAGAATTTTTTTTTTTCAAAATACACGCTTTCAAAAAGAGCGTTGATCAAACAAACCACATAATAATGACGGGACACACGAGTCACATCCAGAAGCTGTACGGTGTACGCACGTACCCACAGCGGTCGCCAGTCGGTTGCCCGAGGGCACCGATTTTCAGAGTATTTTCCATGTGGTACGCTGCGTCGCGTCGCTATCGCCAATTTTAATTCTACACCCACCCCGATGGCCGCCGGTATCCCAGATTCCACCATACAATTTTACACAAGCAATGAGCTGTAGCGCTGAACTTTTGCCATTTAACTCGGATACCGTACGCTTTTGATATTTCACAAAGTTACTCAATCCTTAATGCGATACTCGCGAACTTGTGTGGGATGTATTTAGAATGTTTCAATTGTAACTTCTTCGTTTCGTGTGTAACCAATGCAAATACCTCATTCCAAATACTTGCGATCGACAGTTAACATTCGAGATAGAATTCCACGGTGCGGTGAACATTATTATCTGTTTTGTATGGAAGCTTGCATTGTACGGTCGAACAAGCTATTTGGTTTACATTTAACAATGTAATTTGTGGGTTAAACTGTAAACGAAATAGCTTGTTCGATCGTACACAGAACATCGAGTAACTACATTTTAAACGAGCTGAATATATTTTGATAAAATTGAAGAGAGCTTTCTTATAACAATACAAATAACAGGAAACATCATTTATTTTTAGAAGTTCTCAAGACAATATTTGAATTATTTCCTTGTTCATAAGAAACGTCATAAAAGAAATATAGCCATCTATTTCTCAAGTGTTTCTGCCTCAGGGTAAGCTTTATGTTTGATGAATCGTTCACTCAGTACATTACTCGTTATACTCTTCATTACTTTGATAAATAACCTCTTTGTATCGTGTGAATTCTGCTCTGCGGATACAAAATCTTGATCGAAATATTTAGCAAGTTTGTCTATGTTTCTGCCGTCAAGCGCTATCGTAACATTGTTTAGAGGTGGATTCTCGTTGCTCTCCCCTGTTGAACCAACAAATCACGTTGACTGCCAACGTTCCGTGATCGAGATTCACGCTGCTGACATAGATCAACTTGATGTGACAAATACTAGCATGGTACTGCCGAGATTGCCTCTATGGATATTTATGAGAGGGGAAAATAATGTAATGAACACTGAACTAATAAAGCTGGAAGTTATAGTACAAAACTATGGTTTAGAGTAGGAAATATACTCAGAGATTGATGAAAATGAGACAGGATGGTCCAACTGAGCCTTAGGTTGGGATAAATTAACATATTCTTTATATTATGATTTATTGGTCGCACAAATTATTAAGTACACCTTGTTTTTTTACTTATTTCTTGGTTATAGATACTTCACTACAGTTCAGATACTTTGAACAAAGATTTGGCATGATGACCAAATCCCTGTCAAAGATATCTATTAGAAAACCAGGAAATCTTCTTCTATATTACTTGCAAAGTTACTAGACATGTAATAAACTCTCTGATTTCATAAACACAGTAACATTTCTATCTACCTTGATATCCCGTGTTATCCGCGCGGGCCAGTATGCGGTGTCTCATGCTTCATACGCGCATCAAACCGTGGTAACGACATTAAAAGCTACAATGTCAGGATGCACTCCAGGTGGACGGTAAATTGGGAGCTCTTTCGACCCAACCGACTGCGGTCTCCTTGTTAATTCCGTTTGAAAGCCGATTTTAGGGTTCAGGCTTGAAGGAAATTGTATTATCTGTGTTAAGGAAGGGTATTTGAGTTTAAGTTTAGGAATCTAGTGAACTAGAAAGTTTCGAGTAGGTGGCAGAAGATAATTTAAGTACGTATTTTTAAATTGATGAATACGGTGATCAATGTGACAAATGGTTGTATTTCGACGATTTATGTCGGTTTTAGCAAAGATTTTGACATAGGTTATAATAAAAACGCTCGTGACACGACAAAAACATGGGACACGAACCGGCCAATAGGTGTTTGCATAGCTAATTAGGTATCGATAATGTCAAAAATAAAATCCGGTGCCTTAAAAACAAATGGATCCTAATTTGTCAGTCTTTGACAGAACCCGGAGATCATCTTCGAGGTAAACTTGGTCATCTTTTTTGAGAACCCGTTCAATATTGTGTTGGGGATAAATTACCGACGTAATGGCCAGCGGTTAGTCCAGTTAACGGCTAACAATATTATTGAATTATTATTTTTTTGTTGGCTTCAAGCTTTAGATCTTTTCGACCGACATTAACACATAATAAAATCGGTAATAAGCTTGAAAACCAAGTCTGCGGAGTGTTTTGCGGAGGAAAAAGCTCTTTAAAATTATTTCGCTTTGAAGAAGACGATGTGTTCCGTGTGTGGCTTATTTGTAACTTGGACTTGGACTGCAAAATTGTGATAATTTTAAAAAGAGTAAGCGTGTTTTTATTTTTTTGAATGCGATTTTGTGATTACTGTATTAGTTTTAGTTTGGCTGTCAGATATTTTGACGTTGATGGATTTAATTTGTTACATTCCTGCTTAATTATTTAGAAATTTTGCAATAGAATGCTAGTTATGATCTTGAATAGACTCGTGCTTGATTATTATAATCGTGACAATAACTTTAGAACAATTCGAGAACATTAAATGGAATTCGATGTTAATATTTAGTACCTCTAACAAAACAACTGAAATGTCAATAATTTTAAATCCCCGTTATCTAAATAACCTAACAAAATATACTGTATACCATCGACCGTAATGGCATTTACGAATAAACATTTAATTTAAACTAGATTTAACATCTATTCTTGCAATGACACTATTGTTGGTATTGTTAAGTCTGTCTGCACACATTTCGCGGTGTCCTTTTATGGTACTTTAGTTTCGGGCAGTTTATTCGTGCGACACGGCTGGCTGTGTGCAAACTAGGCTAATATCGTTAAATGGTACAATGTTGCAAGCGCACGCTGAAAGTAGCCTCCAGTGCATAGAATGGTACCGTTGTTAGAATGGACATCTCTAAAATCGTGGCTTATCCATGTCCTGCAGTGTTATGGGTCTGAAACGAGAAATTTGGATATACGGAACTTTTTATGAGAGGCATTAAATTTTCTGTCCATGCAATTCTGTCTTTACCTACCTATTCTGGCCCAAAACCAAACCATGTTGTATTTACTACATGTAGTGTAGGTACAACTTTGTCGTTTTATATTTTTCAGTTCATTTGGACGTCTACCAAGTATTTTTGATACGATGTAAACTTTTACGTCGGATTAGAACATAAATGTAAGAAGATGCTTTTTTGATTTTGTTTTGGAAATGAACTTCCTTTTACATTCAAAAAGACACATCATTACAATTTAATTTATCAAGTAGAACGTTCAAAAGAGCTCAATATTTAACTATTTAATACATAAAGGCCGCCTCCACGAGCGAGAAAAACGCGGCGATGTTATCGTCCTTGCCGTGTTTTTCAGCCCAAAAGAGTGTCTCGAGGAGACAGCCCAAAAGAGAGTGTATACTCTCTTTTGGGCTGTCTCCACGAGCGAGAGAATCGCGGCGATATTTTCGTATAGAAATACGTTGAATCGCCGCGATTTGCTCGCTAATGGAGGCGGGCCCTTAGTCCAGATAAAAATGGATCAATAATAACCTCTACACACACTGTAACTCTAGGTAACGACCAACTTAATGGAGTAAGAAATCCACTTAAAGTTATTAAACACAATAGTGCGCCTTGCTATCAGGCTAATTGAAAACTGCATTGTGAGATCATCGTGTGCGCCCGTTTATTGGCCAGATACAACTGGACCAGCAACCTTTCGAGACAAAGCGAAGATTGCACCAAAGACTTTGTTTACGTATAAGATGGTGGATCCCTTTGAACGCTTTTGACACAAATTAAATTAACAAAAAGGATTTAGCTTGATTAGTACTTACTACACAGAACAAATGGAAAATGTATTGTAAAGGTTTGAACTTTTCATTTCGCGTTAGTATTAGTTAGAAGAGTTTCCTTCGTGCTTCGGAAAGCACGTTAAGCTGTTGGTCCCGGCTGTCGTTTGTAGATCTTTGACAGTCGTTACATGAGGTAGTAAGTGGCCCAAAAAGTCTGACAACCAGTCTTACCAATGAGTTCCGTATTACCCAGTACTAACTGGGTTGTGGAGGTCAGATAGACAGTCGCTCCATGTAAAATTCTGGTGTTCAGCTGCATCCGCTTAGACTGGAAGCCGACCCCAACATAGTTAGGAAAAGGCTAGGCAGATGATGATTAGTTAGAAGAGTTTACTACTGTACCTTGTATCTCTCTCTCTTTCTCTGTGGCTCTTCTTCTCGAATGTTTTCAACGAAATCATTGCCGTCATTAATTTTCAGGAGTTAAAAGTAACTATGACCAAATCAAGTTTAATGAACAACATTGACTTTACGATTTATAATGAAACAGCTGTTTCAAATGTTTAAAAATTTTAACTCGGCTTTCCGGTTGATGCTTATATACAAAGAGTAGATATAAGTTTGTTGCTATGGACAGGTTAACAAACTGCAATAGTACAAATTGTACGATCTAATAATGCGTTGTATCCATCTGTAATAATAACCGGAGTAGCTCGTTTGCCCTGTTACGTTTTACGCCTTGCAAGGAATCACCACCTATTAATTTCTATACGTGTATTTACTTCATTCCATATTTAGCTGCATAGAAGTGTTTTAATGGTCATAAGACTAACCGTCAGTTCTATGATCTCTGACGCTGGACCATCGAAGTGTGGTAACCAGTTTGGTTATGATTTTATTTTTGCATAGTCTCGCGTTTGACGTATATTTTACCTGTGGTATACTTAAAAAACAGATGATCAACGGCATTATCTCTGAACAGACTTTACACGGGTTCGAAAACGGAACGAAACAAATATAGATGGAAAAAACAATCAAAAACCACCCTAAAGCATTTATTGCACCTAAAAACTGATTCAATACTATCAATAGAAACGTATGCTTTTGAAACCATTTTCTTTTGTTTCAGTTCGCAATGGCTATTCTTGCGTGCCAGTGGCACTGGCTGATGGGTTAGACATTAGGCTGGGTACAGCTGTCACGGATATCCAGTATGGAGGTCCCGGAGTCACTGTAAAGGCTGTTTCTCCCAGAAATCCAAGTCAGCCGCTTACATTCAAAGGTGAGAGAACAAACCATCAAAGGTAAAGTATATTTTGTGGTGAACATTTCCTCATCTTCTATCTACTTCGTTGGCTGGAAATTACTAACAAAGGCGGAGTTTTCAGTTTGATAGGTTACTGATTACGTTAGCCCAAAAACTATTCTTAGTAGTTTAGACTTACGTTCTCGTATCTTTATTCAAAGTTTCTGTATTGCACACGTACTGCAAAATTGTGCGCCGTAACGAGGGAACAATGGGAAAAAAGCATTCGCTATCGATTGTAGCCGGCGGCACACATCCATATTGCGTTAGCGTCCGCATTTTCTGTTCCAAATAGAAAAATCAAATTCATGTGGCCTTAATATGTATTAAGGAAGTGCTGTTTGCAGAAAAAAAAAAACAAAGCGGGATAATGGGCGTTATGAGAAAAATCCACAACGCCGCCGCCGTCGGCCTGGCTCCTTGTCATTTCTTTGTCGCGAAATGATTTGCAATTCTAACGCGTTAATTTTACTTTGACGAGGCGCAAAAATACGTTCGGGCCTGTGTTGACCCGGCGGTCTGTGACCCCCTCCCCCCTTCCTCTTCACACAACCCCCCGGTCGCCCAGCCGGAGGCTCTTCCGCCACATTTGCATACAGGCGGAGTCTATCGTAGACGAGGCAGTTAGATGTTTAAGAGGCGGTGCTAGGCTGTATCTAGCTATTTCTGGCTCGTATTACGCTTCGCAAGTCTCTGAAGAGATAACAATAGAATTGCTACACAAAAGATATTGACACTTATCTCATTGTCAATTTCTCGCACGGATGTGATAAGTGACACTTTGTCGAAATGAAACGCTAAAATTATCGACTATTTGCTGATAGTTCTTTGTATTATTTTTTACACAAAGCAATAACTTATTATTAATAATAGATTTTACTGTTATACCTTTAGACTTATAAATAACCAGTTTGACACAAGGTCGAAAATATGGAAACATCAAACCGAAGCTTCAACAACAAATAATAATTTTGCAATCACTTCATATTTGACCGACTTTCGTCTCATTATCCGTTTCCGGTCATGGCTGTCCCTTAAGCTCAAACAGATTACAGAAGAAATCAAACACTGGTTTTGATATATTTTCCCTTATCCTGGGGTATCGTTTATAGAGTATTGTGAATGAGATGTTCGTCCGACTCTTTGTTAGTCCCTGAGGCCTCGGTACCGAACTTGCTCTTAAAAGCTTTAGCGCCGAGTACGTATATTGAGGAAAACTATAAGGTTTGAAGTTAACATCTCTACATAATATTATGAAACAAAGCCCTTTGTCGCTTTTTGTCTTTAATCTCGACCTTTTAGAAGTTTGTTCTTTTTTCTTGGTTGACATCAATTTTACCTATTTATTTATGTATGATTTTTCTCTGACGTCGCCAATATCGGACAAAAGCGTCTCTTTTTATTTCCCTGAATTCTCGATCTTGATTATTATGAACCAATTCTGTCTGTCTACATCATTCTTTCATCACGATGACGTACGACTTTTACCTACAATTTCCCGATGAGTCCTCAAAAAACTACGATAAGGATTAAAAAAATTACAGGGAAGGAAAAACGAAAAAGTGCTCGGCAGTATTAAATATTTTCGCCAACGGAAAAACTATCGGAAAATTTTTAATCCCCGTACAAAAGGAATAAACGTATAAGGTTTACTTTTGGCTTTTTCATTTACAAACCATACAAAGTCGGGCCTGTGATCTAGTTTGTCATATTGTGACATTCTTACTTCAAAGTTTTTCACGTAAAACTTATGTCAGGACTAATACAATAAATAAGGAAGTCCGCTTGTATGTTTGTTTATTGCAGGAATTCCTAAACTTTGTACAGAGGATGTTTATGTCTCGGAAAAGGACATTGGCTACTGTTATCTTGTTCAGCTAAACTTTATCGGCATTTTCTTTGCTGAAACGTGACTGAGTAACAAACAAATGCTATCCGAACTCGCGTATATTTTTAGTATATCAGACACTTTACTTTTCGTGTCTTTTGTACAGCATCTTTCTTTTGAAGTGAAACGTTTGGACACAAACATTTATTAATAAAAAGTGGAATAGAACTCATTAGTAAACCAATACAACGTTGGAATTTGGCATTATTCTATAACATAGAGGCCTGGTTAGGCAGAGGTGTACCTCATAGTACACTCATATTTCGCCAGTTATGTTTAAGTTTCATGTAATAGGGGGCGATCCTATTGCCATCAACTGGGCGCAAATCCAGACTCTGTTGCTGCTACTGAGAAAATTCTGATGAAAAAACCCAATATCACTTTGCCTGACCTGGGAATCGAACCTAGGACCTCATGCTCGGTAGTCGCGCTTGTGACCTCTACACCAACCATGAAATGACTATTCTATGAGATTTAATTAAACCCATTTTAGAAACCACAACAGAATATAAGAAGCTCAACTTTAAACTTTCATCGATTTGCAATCTGATTCGTAACACAATCCTTTTACCTGCAGAATCAATTGAAGTAACCTTTTCTAGCCAGGTCAAGCAGATACCACGGGTGTTCGATATAAGGAAATCTTTATTTAGCATTTTACAGGCTTTGTTGGGGTTAAACCTTTCCTTTCACAGTGATTGGTTCCACCCCACAACCCCTTTCATTTGACTGGAATGTAATATAGGATACCTTTGTGAATTGCTGGTATTTTGATTGCGTACGTATTCAAAGGTGTTTGGAATTAGAAAACGTGTTTTAATGTAAATAAAATGAATTACAGAAATTGACACATCGTTGGCTAATTTATTTTATTTTCTAAAATACGTCTTTGATCTTTCATGAAAATGTAATAATATATTTCCATTAAAACTGGTTCTGTAAGGGGTCGGACGCAAAGAATAGCACCATCCCATTTCTTCTCGTGGGTGTCGTAAGAGGCGACTAAGGGACTTACCAGAGAATGGGCATCTGCGCACTCTGTGTCTTTTGTAACAACCGCACTGCGATCGCGAACCCGCCTACCAAGCGTGGCGATTATGGCAGAAAGGCCCCTTTGGGGGAGGCCCATGTCCAGCAGTGGACGTCTTTCGGCTGAAATGATGATTAAAACTGGGCTGCCGATTCAATAGACCAGTAAAGTCACGAACTTCTCATCGTTACCATTGTAACCTTTAGACATCTACTGTGATATGCTTCCCCTTCTGTTCCATTCTTACCTGGTCAGCACGAGTCGCATTCAGGTCTTTCCTTTGGTGTTTATTTGCATCCAGTTATCAAATCAGAGGCCCATGGGCGGCTTAGGCGCGTTCATTGAGGCGTCAAGTCGCCCACTACCTGAACGCGCTCCAAAAGGTGGTAGCCGTAAGGCTGGCCCGTGGGTACCGCACGATCACCCGCGAGGTGGCGAGCCTACTTGCCGGATTGCCGCCATGGGATCTGAAGGCGATAGTCCTCGCGCGCCTGCACGAGTGGCGCGCACTACGCCGGGGGGAAACTACGCTGCCGCGGCAAATTATCGCCCAGCGGACAGATTTCCGGCGTGATCTCATGACGACATGGAGAGAGCGACTGTCGCAACCCCATGCAGGGCACGCCACAATATATATAATAATATATAAGGCGATATATAATAGTCCCCTCTTTGAGGAGTGGCTTGAGAGACACCACGGCGTCCTCACCTTCCGCCTGACGCAGGTCCTCACCGGACATGGTTGTTTCGGGAGGTTCCTGCACCTAATCGGGCGGGAGGAAACGCCCGGGTGTTTCCATTGCGAGGATCGACCGGAGGACACGGTGGGGCACACGTTGGAGGTGTGCCCCGCGTGGGCTGAGCACCGCCGTGTCCTCGAAGCGGCGATCGGCGGCGTCTCAACTCTCGCGTCTGGCCCTGGTTCAAGCCATGGTCCGGAGCGAGACGGAATGGGACGCCGTCACCTCCTTCTGCGAAGCAGTCATGCTAGAGAAGGAGGTGGCGGAACGTGAGAGGGAGAGAACCTCACGTCCCGGCCGTTGGGGGCCACGTGGCCCCTGGCCACCGTAGGCCGGTGGACGGTGGGCTATGGGCTATCGCCGTCCGTCCGTCTCATGACGACAGGCCGTGTCGACAGCGCGTACGTGTTCCACGCGCGCCTCAAAGAGAGTAGGAAGGGGTCCGCAAGGACCGATGCCTGCCGGGGTTGCGGGACTGTTCGAAAGAGATACCGTGGCCCCGGAACACAAAAGGCGATGAAGGAACATGGATGGGTTTTAGTCAGTTAAAGTCTGACACTCCCTGCTGCTCCGCCCAGAGCGGGAGAAGTCATTTGATGATTTCCCATCAAAAAAAAGGCCCATGGGCGTCTTAAAAACTCTGACACCAGGCACTAACCACGCGATAATATTATAAGGTTCCATTAAAATAGATGGACAAATTTTAACACAGCGTTCAGTATGTATAACCAAAGATATTCAAGCAATAAAAACCGGCCAAGAGCGAGTCGGACTCGCGCACCGAGGGTTCCGTACAAACTTTTTAAAGGACAAACTTAACTTTGCTGTTCGATCCCTAGAAACGGCTATTGCACCAACTGCAAATAATAAGTTTGGAATAGTAAAATCGTTTTTTTTTTGTTATTAAACCACATATTTACGGTTTTCAGTTTTTCCCTTTATATGTGCTGCAGACATTGCTTTTCCCCAAAATTCGTGATTCTAGGTCAACGGGAACTATACCACATAAGGTTTTCGACCCAAAACCTATAGGGTACCTACTTCCAGTTGACCTAGAACTGTCAATTAAAGGCAAGGTCTTACAGCACAAGAAAAGGGAAAAGTCCGAAAAATAAAAAAGTATAAAAATTTTCGCGAAAATCTAAATTTGCCCATATCTTTTTATGATGTTGACTCAAGACCTTGATTTTTATACACCTAATAGGGACTATAGACCTCAGTAACTGGTATAAATTTCAACTTGCTAGGTCCACCCGTTCCTGAGAAAATCGGTGGTGACAGACGGACTGACAGACGGACCGACGGACAGATGAACAGACTGACAGACGGACAAGAAAGTGATCTTATACCTTTTGAGGTACGGAACCCTAAAAACACTGATTAAAGTGATTTTATTTTGACCTAAAAATCAAATTGCCGGCCGGCACTCTAGAATAAAAACATCCAGTATGGGCGCGTTCTCGTAAGTAGGTACCCAGTCAGCAGTCAGGGGGGTTACCATGACGTCTTAAAGCAGGATTGTTTTAATGTCACTCCAGTGTGAGAAAGTGACGGAGCTATAGAGTACGTCTAGCGCCATCTCTTTCTCACTCTGGAATGAGATTAAAACTGTCTTGCTTTAAGACGTCATGGTAGGCCACCAGTTCTGTTAATATCATTCTGTATTTAACCATAGTAACTTTCAGTTGACTACACATCACCTTTTTAGGATAGAATTGTTAGGATAAGCAGAAGATAGTAGGGAATTACGCGCAAAATAAAATCACTTTAATAATTTTTTTATTGGATATCTTTGGTTATACATACTGAACGCTGTGTTAAAATTTGTCCATCTATTTTAATGGGACCTTATATGTATCTCAACAGAAATCTTTAATAATAGCCGCTTCATGTATTTTTTATGTCCAAGAGACCTATATTTACGTGCTGTTAAATTAAAACACTAACTACGCAATAATATTCATGAAACGGTACCGACGTACGAGTATTATGACAATTATAAAATGAAAACAAATTGGGTTCGTAAACTATACTGCTCAGCTGTATCTTATATTGTAGGTAAGGGAAATTGGCACTTGCAGCTATAGTCTTAGATAGAGTAAACTAATAAAAACTTGCACCAAACTAATAAATGTTTGCACCTATAAAATCTTTGAACGGCTTACTTCATTACTAGACAAGTTAAAACTATAATTACTTTTCTCAAACATCCGTATCCTGAGGCAAAGCGTGTGAATGCAAATTGAAAACCTGCTGTCTACAATAGAAGTGATGTTGTTGACTTATACTGAAGTAAAACCCTATAAAGAAATCAAGATTGAATGGTCTGTAATATCTAACTACCGTCTATTATATGCGAAAGTTTGTGAGGGTGGATGTTTGTTAAACTTAGACACAAAAACTACTGAACTGATTTGGATGAAATTTGGCACACAAATATTTTATAACCTGGATTAAGTTACGAAGCCGCGGGCATCAGCTAGATGTTAATACGCAGCGGGCAAGAGCGGTGATCAATGCTCGTTTTTTTTAAGTACGTACGAGAATAGTCCTTTAACCTGGAGTACAATGACAAACACAGACTGATTAGTGTACTTGTTCTCTTCCAAACCAGACGGCAGATGGGAGCAGCCTTGCGGTTGACAATAGACGCACGCGCAATGCGGTTACAGGTTTGAAACCGAACGTCGGTAGCGGGCGTAGCGGCACCGCTCTTCTTCAGTTTCGCGGGAAACTCATTTGTCGCTGATAAAATGTCGCTTTCGCTCTGTTACTAACAGTACTACAGGGCCGGCCGGCAGTCTCGACAGAGATAACGACAAAATCGCTAACTTTTGATTGCTAAATACTAACGAATAAATTCGGTTGCATTAGCGATGCTTGCGAGAAACGCATCTTGGATGTATACTTGCGTTGCTCGCAATTATCATTATTGCAACTGAATTTATTCGTTAGTAATTAGCAATCAAAAGTTTGCGATTTTGTCATTATCTCTGTCAAGACTACAGAGAACCGGTGTACCGTCTGTATTGGCCACCGCAGCTGCAAACGGCAGTGTCGTCATCTGCAGAGACATTTGAGGACATATGAACCAAAAGTGTCTGCGTTTTATCATCGCAGCGCATTCTGCGGTCTGCGTCTGCCTTTGTATTGTACCTTTACTAAAACATAATACCTTTGCAGGTGACGTGGTACTTTGTACGTTGCCTCTGGGCGTACTGAAGGTGGCTGTGGCGAACAATGGGCAAAACCAAGCGAACTTCGTCAAGTTCGATCCGCCGCTACCTGATTGGAAGGTATAGAATTCTCCTTTTGTTAACTCCTACAATACATTCCTATTTTACCAGATTAAATATTAAACATATTGAAACCTAGATTTCACCAGGGTTCCCTAAGGTAGAGTGGGGCGAACGCTGAATTTAATATTTTATAACGTAGACTTGAATTCATTATATTGTACTAAAGTAAAAGCTAGATCGGGTTAGTAATTTATACTGTGAGACGTTTCACGCAGAAAAAGTTTACCCACGCCCTACCGAAAAGTGTGAAGTATTCAAGAGGTTAGGTTAACGAAAGACACACTTTGAAGGAGTGTTCATGAAAGTGAACAACATTTTCAACCATTTTAATCTCTAAATAAATCTTCTGCTCCACACATTTTTGTTCGTATAACTCGACAAAATACCGAACCTAACATCCTGTATACTCGAATACTAGGATTAGAAACATTATCCTCCCTTGTGCTAGATAGTGCTATCACCAATCCGTTTGCCAAACGACCACGCTTGGCAAGCGGACCACGCACAAATAGGTCACAGGTCATAGCAGAATCGTGCCTTATCCAGATCATTGACAATAAACATAGCTTGGTCTGTTGAGCTTCTACACACATTCCATACAACGTAATATAACGTGCTGGAACATTTGCTAAGTGTGACGTCCTCTTTTTATGTTTGTTTCAGATACAAGCTATCAAGCGTCTCGGCTACGGGAACCTAAATAAAGTAGTTCTATGTTTCGAACGAACATTCTGGGACCCTAGTGCAAATCTCTTCGGCCACGTCGGAACGACCACCGCAAGCAGAGGTTTGATATTATTAACAAGTTAATTCAGTTCTATTTGTTAGAGACCTTTCCCACTGACTATTTCATCACACTATCGCTAACTGTGCTGCAATTATTCTTCTGGCTTCTTTTTCGTGATACTACGTGAGCACAATTAGCCATTGTTAGTGGTTGAATTAGTATATACCGACGTATAAAACATATTTATATTTCGCAGCAGTGACTATCAAAAGACTGAATAAATTAAAGATATTGATTATTGATCAATTCAAAGTTTTACTACCTGAAAACATCGTTAGTCAACTCGGTTGAGTAAGGAGTCAGAAACCTTCGAAGATACGCCATTTTACTCTCCAACTGCAACCCGTTATCTTTGTATCATTTTGCAAAGATTAGCTTGTAGAGCAGCTAATTGAATTTACTATCACGGTCTCTGCTATCGTCATGTCCGAGTTGCGATCGTCCGTTGCATCGACACGGTCCTTTAGTTAGTGTGCGGTTGGCAGACGTGATACTTCATGATAGTGTGTTCGATTTACATGAATATCCAACGTTGGCTCATATTTCAGGACGGGCTTCAAGTTTATTCCATCAATATTAATACACGACCGCTCTGAATCACCGCCAATCAATTGGCTGATGCTTGCGTTAGAGGGGGCTTACAGAGTTATGTATGTACATTTTATATGTGATGATCATTTAAGAGCTCGTGTGTTTTGATCGACAATGCGTAAACGTATTGTTTGTTAATTATGAATTTAAAGAACACAAATCTGAAAAATCTGTTGAATCGAATGGTCACCATTTTCACTAAATATTTAGTACCTTGTTTTAAAATCTATACTTAGAGCGGTTCAGTCTAGCGTATTTTGTAACATGTATAAGGTTGTATTGGCTTACGCGCTTACACGTGCGCTACATTTTACACTTCAGAAAACCGTAAGGCGCATGCAAGCGCTTAGCCAGCGTGTACTTGGGTGGGTAAGTGGGCGCGCGAGTAGGCGTCTCTCGCGGCTCGCGTTTATAAAAGCTTATAAGCGCATCAACGCTCGCAGGAGTAGCGCTTGTAGTAAAAGATGCGTCCATACGTCCCTACGCACTCATCCAAAACGAACTTACGCGCGCCGAAAAACGCTAATCTGTAATTACCCTTAAGCACGCATCCCCTCCCGTCCCTTTCATACAGAGGAGGCCTGTGTCCCAGCAGTGGGAACATTAATAGGCTGATGATGATGATGCCACGTCCTGAAAAAAACTTTTCATGCGCTTATGTAAAATGGCTGTTATCTCCTCGCCTCTCTCTTCTTTATAATCTTTGTTATATATAAGATTTATATCCAGGATCAGAATCAAATCCATTATTGTTTTACCTTTTTATTATTCTTACTTTGGCTTATTTCTTTAAAACATTTCACCGTTCGTTAAAATTATTACTGCTCCCACAATACCGCAATATATTATAAGTAAAACCTTTTTTTACCCTGAGCACGGTAACGAAATCATGAATTATATTCAGGTGTAAATAGTGTAGCGCGTAGTAACGTCGGTGGCGGCGATAACGAATTAAAAGCTGAATAATTTAACGCTACTGAGGAACCCTGAGGGCGCCGCTTGCAATAAATCACAGCAACGAGCCGAGACACGCTTTTTTACGTTATGCTTTAGTTCAGCTCCTTAGCTCTTTGTTGTATACTCTACTAACTTCATTAAGCCCCCCACGTTTGCTCTGGGAATGCCGGAACAATGTATCGCGAGTGCTTTTTTTTAAATCGTGGCCAATTTAACGTTTTCGGCCCGTGTAGCGTTTAAGGATAGCTATCTGATGTGCTTGTATCTTCAAGACGTGTCAAGAGTTATGTGAGAATCCTCGCCCACCTTATTTTTATCTTATGTATCAGACGATCTGAATTCATTCCAATAGTTCAGAGTACTTTAGATAACGATCTACGTCGTTTCTACAAATGTTAAACATACATTGTGAATAACAAATGTACTTATTGTACTGTTAATATTTACTGAACTGAAATCAATTCCTTGCACGTTTGACGTTCTCTTTAACAATACCGTGACTTTACCTATATATTGTGGTCTGGTGGTCCACACAAGAATGTTCATAATAATCATGAACTATACTGGGGACTGGCTTTGATCGGCTCGATTGAAACACGCATTAATTAATCGTTTGTCCTCAAGGCTACAACTTGTGAACGTTTGCTGTAACGAAGGTCTATAACAAATTTGATTAGTCCGTAACATATTGAACTGAATGTAAAATAAAGGACCAACAGTATTATTTAGCGCTTTGGAACAGTCTGAGCAACAAGCCAATTTGTAAGAACAAAATGGAGAACTCATAGTTCATATTATGAATAATTAAGTTTTAATCCGGGAACTTTTTTCTCGTAGGTGAATTGTTCCTTTTCTGGAACCTATACAGCGCTCCAGTGCTTCTGGCTTTGGTAGCAGGAGAAGCAGCTGCTGTCATGGAGAACGTCACCGATGACGTCATTGTCGGTAGATGCATCGCTGTGCTGAAGAGCATATTTGGCCACGCCGCTGTGCCTCAGCCTAAAGAAAGTGTGGTGACCAGGTAAGGAATCTAAAGGTGCCATAACAAGCACTAATTTTAGACACGATCTGCAGTACGATAAATTGGTAAAAGGGTCTGATTCAATCTCCTGATGCATGGAGTCCTCGACCCAATTTAGCCTCAGATGGACACACCGATTTGCAGGAAACCTATCAGATCGAGTGTGTAGGTTGATTTATAGTTGCTTGTGTATTAATAATGAGCTTTCGTCACACCTTGCTTTGCAATAATTATCTTGGGCTCAACTGGCTAAGTTTTTAAGGAGAGATGATTTTTCACAACATTTAAATGTATCAGTATAATTACGACAGTTTTTAGAGCTGAACGATAAATGTCGTTATTTTTCCTTATCTTTTAAAAGCACCAGCGAGATCAAATTAACATCATCACATACATCATCATTTCATTTTATATTTCTTTAATAGGTGGCGTGCGGATCCATACGCCCGCGGCTCCTACAGTTTCGTGGCCGTTGGTTCTTCTGGCACGGACTACGATTTGCTATCTGCCCCCGTTCCAGGCCCTCCAGCAGAGAAAAAGCTGTTCTTCGCTGGTAAGGATTTGAATATAGCTCATCGGTAAACTGTGCGTGAAAATCAAGTATTGGATGCATGAAAATCAAGTATTGCATTGAATACAGGCTGTATAAGGAAGGTGTGGTCATGTTTAGGTATGTAGTTAAACTGAACAACTTTCTTCATGGGACCACATTGTGATCAAGAAAAAAATATACGTTTGGGTGGAAATTAATTAATTAATTAATTTAATGTTTATGTACACTAAATATAGAAAAGAGGAACGGAACAGAAAAATAGGGTCAAAAGCGATGCTTATTTCTAAAGAAATCTCCTCCAGCATATTTTACCACAGAAAGCGGCCCCGACTTAAGAATTTTAGGTCAAAGGGTTCGAACCTAGGCCGGCTTATAAGTATTAATTATTTGTAACATCGTCATTGCTCTCAAAATGATGCTGGAAAATATATTGAAACGTTCTAGAATCAAAAATTCAAAGACCTAGTGACAAGGCTAGGCTGATCATGCGTATGCAGTATCTCAATCCACCGCAGGAGTAACACTGTATCGATAGTTAAACCAATGTTAACACTACTGCATTTTTTCTGTCAAGTGTTATTGGATTCCAGGTCTTGACTTGATTTGACGAGATCAACGTAAATCCGCCAATATGCTAGGTATATACGCCTCTTCTATAAAATGAGGTTAACTTCTCTTTGTAGCCATATAAGACTTGATCCTGTCAATGTGTTCATGTGTGTTTACATCGCCATGTATCTTGCCCAAGTTTATGGGTTGCTATATCGTGTCTTGGTGTTAATGGCTAATTAGGACCTCGTCTCAGTAACGCCACTAATGCAGTTATTTACCGTGCTAATTATCCTAACACTATAAAATGCAATGTCAATAAAAAACAAACAAAAAAACTGACGTCGAATGACCCTCGGTTCAGTACGGTGTTCACGTCAGATAGTAACACAGTGTGCTTTTCAGCCAATTACATTGACATATTGGGAATCTGGATATTGCACGCTGCCCCTTGACACATCAATAAATCCTAAATCCTCTTATTTCCACCTCTCCGTGCCAGCCCAAAACACGGGACGAAAAAATAGAGTTGCCCCCCTGTCACATGGGACTTCATAACGACTTCGGTGGAACGTTACACCTCTAACCCTTCGATAGTCAGGACCGTGACGGTTATGTACACTTGCCTTTATATTATGTGAAACAAGTCACATAGATTTTTGTAATTCTTGTGTGTTGGGAATAATAAATGTGAATCTCGAAGACGTGTGTTTATGGCATGTCAAAAAGATATCACTGTGTTCCGATTTTTTGGGATGGTTTATTCTATATTGCTTTATAATTTGATACTGCTGCAACATAAGCTGCAGGCTAAAGGTATTCCTTTTTTTTAATATAGCCTTGTTTTTACATTAAAAAAAAACAAAGTATTTTCTGGAATTGCATTGCATAATCGACTTATAATATTAATTACTCCCTTTTTTAACTTCGACAGACATAACTCTACTTTTATGAATTGATTCTTTCTCTTTTGTATCAGAGGTTAACCTCAAATAGTTTTTGAGTTAAACGTGGTTATCTGAACAGCACCAGCTGTGATTGAGATTAATGCACAGGTAGGTACGTATTAACTGGTTTTCTATCTACCCAGGTGAACATACTATGCGGAACTACCCAGCGACGGTCCACGGAGCGTTCCTGTCAGGTCTTCGTGAAGCTGGTCGGTTGGCAGACCTGCTCATACCGCAAGCACCAATCACGAACGCGAGTGTTGCTGCAGCGACTGCAGCGGCAAGCGCGGCAGCCAATCAGACGTCTTAGTTTAGCTTGATTTTTTTTGTTCATCTCGGCGATGACGCTGATAGATAATGTTTATCCTTAACTAGGTAGTTGACTTTGTTCTGTAGGTATAGCATAGAAAAATTAAAATTCAAGAAAACGATAGATTTACGAAAAGACACACACATGTAGAGAGACTAACATACTGCCATACGTATTTTCTGCCAATCAACCTTTAGCAGATGCAGAGACAAACAATCATTGAGAATTTTGTTTCTCACGTCTTTTCGTATAAATTACTTCTTTTTGTTTTATAAAGGATCTGTTTTGTTGGTTTAGTGATCGCACCCTCGCAAGGGGTTTGACGCAGAATGTGCTCTTTGCAAAATGTGCACTTGACGCAAAATGTGCACTTCGCAAAATGTGCACTTGTCAAAATAGCACTTCTCAAAATGAGCACTTATCAAAATGAGCACTACAAAAATAAAAACCGTTTGCCTACTATATCTTTTTTAATATTTTCAGGAATTTCTCAACCGGACAGAGAGCCAAACTCCGGCTTAGTTTGGCTCTCTGCCCGGTTGATGGCAATAGGGGCGGCTCCTTATTACATGGGATTTTAATATAGCTGGCGAAATATGGGTGTACGGTACGGTACACCTTTGCCTAGCCCTTTATGAAAGTACTGGCGTGATATTACGTTAGTTAGTAACTAATTATGATTATTAAAGTCAACTATATAATGAAGGAACTTAAAGTAGAAGTAGGTAGTTAAATTTAGATAGCAGTATTCTCATTGTTTTATTTTTCTTCAATGTCAGGTGGTTCTGACAAAGATCCGATACACTATGTGTGAATTGTGACTGTTTTTGTTTCGCCAGAAACTTAGGATAAGTTAATAATAGGGCATGGCGTAAATATCGAACTAAACTATGGACTTGGAATTGTCATATAGAAGAATATTGTTTTGGGGAATAAGCAAATATTTTGATGGATGTTTCCTGGCGAAGGAAAATCTAAAGTAACTGATTAAAGTTTTTTCTTTGAACATGGCATAACTGCTTTCACAGTCAAATTTCATACCAACTTCTAGCTAATTAACAATATCGAGGCAATTTTACTTCGAGGATCATGACTGGTCATTACATTTTACCTAATGAAGAGAGGTCATTAGCCGAAATCTATAAACGTACCTACTTATGCAAAGCATTATTCCCATCAACTTCGCACGACTGAGAAACTAGTACCTACTTCACGATAAAGACGGAAGCATGTCTTTGCCAAAACACTTGCTAAGTAACGTTTATGGATCTCGGACTGAGAATTAAAATAATAATGTATCTTGTTTATTTCGATATTTGCGCCGATTAAGTTTAAGTTTGCATTTGACTATTACCTATAAATGAAATACAACATTGTGTGTTCAATATTAAGCGAATACAATTCATATTATATAGATTGCATAGAGTTGACAATGTTTTTGCAATAACATGTTATCAATTTAAAATAATCCTTTTGGGGTTATTGTATTAACAATTTAATGAAAAGCCGTTACAAATGTAAAGTTTTTTTTTAGACCACTGACGACTAAATGAAAACAGAACCGGCTTTTTAAACTAAATGGCTTCATGTGATATTGCTGGATTAAAACTGAATTTGTGCAGGGTGAAATTTGATTATTCAACTTTTTTGATTCACTATTTTACGAAATAGGATTAATTTCTATAGTGCCTACTTTCATAATGTATTCGAAAAGGTGAATACTTCAATTTACCCCTTTAATATTCATGAGCATACATTATTTGTTGAGTGTCTTATTTTAATGGCGTTTGAATAGTTTTGTAACAATAAAACGTTTCCAAAAGTTTTTTGCTGTCATTTCGGTCCCAGTTTGATAGCCCATTGATTGTTCAAATTATGTAACAAAAAGTTACACAATATACCCCGAAATTATCGGGATCGATACAAAAGGTCTTCTTTATAAAGGTATTAATTGGACGATTTCATACTTTAAACAAATACACCTGCCTCCATAAAAGACGAGAGGCACCTGTTTGACTTTGTTCCTAGTAAAGATAGTCATCTCTTTCACACTGGTGGGTTAGAGAGAGATGGGACGCAGCCGTGAGAGAAAATTTTGATTGCTGTTGCGTTGCGATATTTTATAATCCTCATTCGCGAACTGACTGCACTATTACACCGAACGTGTTTCGCGAAACAATTAATTCTATGTTAATTAACGAAGACATTCTCAACGCATTGGCTATAAATTATTCCTATGTTATAATCCTTGGAACGGAAATGCAACGTATTTATTGCCAACATAAAAGTAAGTATTTATAATGAATGCAAAATATTTCTAGAATGCCTTTTAGGACTCTTGGTGTGAATAACCTTGGTCATTAAGCTGTAGAAAACTTGTTAGGGAATGAATAACTCCAACATGAGTTTCACCTCTAAACTTGTTGCTTCAGAAAACATAGAAAAAACAACAAAAGAAGTTAATTTTACACGAAGTCACCAGACCAGATTTTGTAAAGCCAGGTAAATTAATGTTTCAGTAAATTGATTATCAACTTACATAATTTATAAATAATCCGTGCCCATGTTTAAATCATAATTATAAATGTAATTCTTTGACAACCGCATAAAATGTCAATAACACTATTATAACAATGGCCCAGGAACTGATACTTCTTTACTACTTAATACTTATTCATTATTAAGTACTTAGTGATTTCTTATCATGCAGTCGCCGGGAGATTCCATTAGACATTCAATACAATGTGATTGGGTGTCACCATTACAACAAAACCATTAAAATCCAGGAGCGTCGATATACGATTACACTAAGCCAACATAACGACGCATTTATTTATAGTTTGGTTTTAATTTGAGTTTGTTTACTCGCCAGGCGGGGCGGCTGACGGATTTATGGTGAATTTTAATTGCATTTTTTAATTATTTTTCAACAACTACGCTGCCGGCAAATTGAATACGAACTCAGTTGTGTAATTCGTGTAGCGATCTTATCTCTGTGCCTAGATACAACTAAAAAACAATCCCGACTGTGTTTTTCGGGTATCGTGTTAATTATTTATGAGACTATTAAAATTAATCATTATTAACTACTGTAACTTGCCACGGCTCGTCGATCCAGCGAATATCCTGCCGCGTTTAAAGGCTTCCATTTTTAATTTCTTACGCAGAAACGAATTAATATGAACATCATCATGATGCTCAGATTACTAAGAATCATCAAACGCTGTTGATTATTATCAATAAAATAACAATAAAAAATATTAACATACATTTTAGTATTTTTCCGGTCTTACAGACACTTTTTTATGTAATTTCTGGCAACAATAATGCCAGTCAAGCTGATTTCAAATGGGCTTTAAATCAGCTGGACTCCAAATATATTTTATTAATTTTAGACAAGACTATCAAAATTTTATTGCTTGCCTATTAAACTTGCTCATCCTAATAATATTGAATAGTCGATTCTGTGTATCATGCGGTTACCTATTCATTCGGTAGCTACGCTGCTACGAGAATGATGGAGGTCTTCAATCCAATGACTTAATTCGGAATTAATTGTGTTAGGATGTTCCAATAAATCTACTGTCGTTATTATAAAACTCCAGTTTGCTTAGACTGCTGTTTTTCTTGTAACACTCGAAGTGGTCAACCTTCCTGACCAAGCAAGATTATACTTTGTGGCCAAGTCAATTGGGTTCAGTTTTCAGTCATGACGTGACCACGATATATAGCATTTTTCAATCCCACTATCAGATTTTACTAGCCCACGCCCATTGATTAACACGGTAGATAAAAGTTAGTTTAATGAAGTATTTTTATACTTAGCATTTTTTCACATTGTTAGCTGACAGCGAGTTTTTGGAACAGAATTTTGTAGAGTAGACCAGAACAAACAAATAAAACGAAGTCTGAAAAAATTTGTTACAAAAAGGGGTTTTATTGCGAGTTTTTGTCCTTTTTGTTCTATTAAAAAAAAAACAAGTTCAGAAAGAAGTTAATTTGTTCAAAAGTTCAGATGCATAATGCATGTTGAATTCGATATCTACACAAAATTTTCATAAATTGAATCATTTAAATTGTACAGATTTTAACAAGTCTCTCCTCTCACCGCTAAGCAACTTACAGATACTAAAATCGTACCAACCTTTGAAGATTTTAATTTAACTACAAACTCCAAAAAAAAAACGAATCCCCGAAATACCTTCTTCAAACTTCTTACTGCAACGCCGCCGCTCCAAATATTTCACTGTCCGAATACCGCTTCGTTACAATTAACCCTACGGTGCCTTTAAAAAAATAGCCGCGTAGCGACTCCGACAAACGAGGAATTAATATCGTAGTCCACAGCCATTTATTTTGAGTTCCCACTTACCACTTTGTACTTACACCGGGCCTTTATCTTTCTGTAATTATGCATCAGCACTGTATTGTTTGCTTAAGATTTGTTCGGGTGATGAATAATTACTTTGCTTTGAACAGGCTACCGCGCTTGCTTTATAACTTGTACCTACTTGTGTAGCGTAATGCGGTTGCAGGTACAAGGAATACAATTCTTTGTTTTGCTACAAGATCTGATTGTTTTGAAAATTCTCATCTTGCTCCTTTTTGTAAGAATTAGTTGAACAAAGTTCTTGGTTGTCACTATTTGTACTCACACTTTTATCTTACACGAGAAGCACCTAACTTCTCTATTACTTTTCTTAGAAATATAATCTCGATGTTGATTAAGAATCGAAATCTAGTTAAATATTTCAGCAGCTGAAAGGGTCCAAAATTAGTAAACTTACCTTAATTCATTATGAAATTAAACGACTGTTGTTTCAAATGATAGTATCAATATCTGTAATTATGTTATTCATTAGCCATTATGTGACTCAGAAACAAACAAATTAAATAAAAGTTAAAAAAAACGCAGCCATAACTGCCAAAAACTTCAAATCTGCAAGTTTCAGAACCCAAAGCTACTTCACCAACTTTTTGTCAAGTTCCTTTTTGTGGCGCTATCTCTGGTAATTAAAGGAAAGCTTTAAAAGCTCACCTCCTAGTACTTATTCGAAAAGCTTTCAATAGAAGTCTTACTTACAAACTGCGTCCGCGCACTTATAGAACGCCATCTACAAGTTCAATGCGTAAGCTGTTAGACCAAACCAAGTTGAGCTTTTGACTTGACCGACGTGGGGGAGCCCGTTGGGCAACTTTTTGTAACGATTCTCAGTTTGTGTAGTAGATGGCGCTGTGAAGAATTTTTAGTGATGCGTACACGCGGTATATGCCTGCCCTCTGTTAATGCAAAGTTGAACTTTTAAGTCGGGACCACGTTTACATTTTTCCATGGGAGCTTTAAAGATAGAATGCATGCTGCACATTTAGTGTTTGCTAGTACTGGCGTATGCAGTAAGAGGACTCGTTTATATGTACACAGGGTGTAAAAGGAACCTTCAATGAATAAAAAAATCTTACTCAATGTAACGCACTCAAAACATTGTTCTAATGGATGGATTGAATAGTACCATAGCCTAGGAGGTATTTACAGTAAAAATCTTACACTAAAAACAAGTAGGTATTTAAAAAAAAACTTGTGAAAATTTTGGAATTTCGACCCTCAATATCTCCGTAACTAGAAGGTTCCCAGGTATGGTGTAAAACAAAAAAAAAATATTGCAATGAGACGGGGAGAACATACAGTACCTTTCAGATTCATTAGGGTCTATTTACACCCATAATGAAAGAGCAGAATTCAAGAATAGAAAAGTATGCAAACGCATTCTTGTTTTCTTACTTGTAAGTTATATTACTAATATTAAAAAGAGGTAAAGTTTGTAAGAATGGATGTCGGGGATAATCTTCGAAACTACTGTTCCCGATTCCGAAAATTCCTTCACTACTGAGACACTTCATTATGTCCGAGCGTCATTTAAAACGTTCCTGTGGGAACTGGGATAATTTCCGGCCGTAACGGGAGCGAAGCCACGGACAAAATCTAGTTTAAAATTAAAATGGTTAAGTAATTTCTCCAGAAATCTAAATGTAAAAGTTATAAGTACCTAAATTTCCAAATAACTACAAAATTAGCTTAACTTTCTTTGTTCCACGCGACATCCTACAAATTAACCTTTGTTACATTTGCCATAACAATGTGAAATGGCCTATGATCAGCTAGGTCATATGTCAAGGTAAGGTATTCGAATCAAAGTGCCTGTGACAGATCATTATCAAACGTAGCAGAGCTTAAACCAGGGATATATAAAAAGTAACACGAAATAGGTGTTTCATTTCACCTACCAAACCGAAGCAAAGTTAATGTCTATGAAAAGCATAAATTGTAAAACAGTGACTGTGACAATGTCGCTCCTATCAATCGCATTGTTCATAATAATATTAATGTTAACAACAGTTAAAGCTGATTTACAAAATAATAATCCAGCTCCGTCTTCAGTTCAGAATTTCAAAGTATTTGTTGCGAACATGATAAAGGAACAAAGCTCTAAAATCCAGACGCTACTCAAGAAAATTCAGACAAACGCTCAATCTGTTTTGGAGAAAATAGACAATATGAAACAAGACAACAAACTGAATAAGAGAAAACTTGATATCAATGGCGGTAGAGAAGGACATCAAATCGAATCGCCAGTGCTGAAAAATAATGAAGTGATCGACACTTCGGTAGATGGGATTACAGAAACGAGAAGTTATAACAATCACTACTCGTCTTCGGGATATGGAGTAAGCGGCAATGCAAACTATGGGACCCCGACGTATCATCATCACTCGATTGGATTTGATCCGATTAACATAGTAGTATCGGTGTCACTACTTTCATTCTTGCTACAAGCACTTCAAGGTTTGTTGGGAAGAACAAGATTACCAACACCAGTTGTAGAAGGAAGGACAATGAATCCAATTCAAGACTGGGCCAAGAAGTTTGAAGATAATCTACCAGTTAAAGATAAGAGCCAATACTATTTGAAAAAGAAGTACTTTAAAAAGTATTTTCGCAAGTAGAACCGATGGCTTCTCACATGATAGAGGTAATTGAAATTAGCACTAAGTGGAACCACTCTTTGCACTATTTATTTCGCACATTAACTTCAACAATTCACATCCTGCTCATATTAAGAGTTCATCTAATGTAGTCCAAACATTAAGCTTCATAAATGAGAAAATATGTAAATCAACAAAATGTTTTGTGAATAAAAATTACATTCATAATTATGTTTGCTCCAATTCTTCTCACTTAACCTAATTGCACTCACATAGCGCGGCATAATTTCCATTTCATTTAGTATTTTTAACGACTCATAAAACCGAATTAAAACAAAAGTAAATTGCTCTTAAATTGCGTGTAGGAGCCGCTACTTTGTCTAGTTTAAAGAGACTCCTTCGGAAACTGTGGATACTTTTTAAGTATTACTGACCCGGCCGGTCATGATCTTGTACGAGTTACGAGCTTGTCTTGATAGACAACACAAAGGAGGCAACTGGCATAATTAAATGTGGTTCCGAGCCTCACTGATCAATGTCGCTCCACAAAATTAAAGTATCTTTATAAATTGTGTCTTTATATTTGTGTTACTGTACTCTGTGTGGTTTTCTGTTATAATGAGATGGTTTTTCATTCACGTGTACTTTTCATTGTATAAATAGTTTCACAGAGGAAAATAATAAGGTTTATTCAGTGTGTTTTAACTGAGGCTTTCATGTCTGTGCCTACATAACACTCAATTAAATATATAACACATCTAATGTTCTCGGTGAGACATGAATTTAAATTAATGTAAGCATGGCCTTCGTCGCTGTATTTTTTTCTAAAACGTATATTTACGTCACTTAAACATCATGCTTAGCGGTGACGATTTAAATAACAAGAAGGCTTTTAAGTGGTCTAAATAAAAAAAGCTCTTTGATAAAAGTTTTATAAGGGATGATGCCATACTTTACATTGAAGTTATATTTAATACTTATATACTTAGGTACTCGTAGACGCCTAACAGAAACGTTTTACGAACACTTTCATTGTTCGTACAGCTATAAGTGAAATTTCCTGCCGGACTCTTTGTTTCCTGATAGCTTATAACCTGGGATCATGTAGTTAAGAGTGACTGCTAGGCAAGCATGCACCGTAGTTTCTCACTTCATTGCTTAGCAATAATAGGCTATCAGCATCACGTACGATATTGGACAGAGGCGAGTCTTCCAAAGAATGATAATAAAAAAACCGGAGGTGTATAGTTCGGTTCAAACTTAATGGCGGCTCGGAAGTTAGCTGCGAGTGACGGTCTGCGCAGGAATAACGCTATAAACTTTTGTAAAGCTGCGCAGATAACAATTTTGGGTATCAACGGGGTGCAGATGACGCATCGTTATGTCTGTAAAATGCGCAGACCGTCACTTGCAGCTAACTTCCGAGCCGCTGTTATTTTATGATTTTTCAGAGGATGGAGTAAAAGTAAGTACCTACCTTTAGTAATCTGAGAATGCAGTGATCCTCATAACGTTTTCCTGTAGCTATGGTTAAAACACCCCTTTTTTTTTCGGATGGGAATGGTTAAAACACCCTTATATGTATTGTATTATAAGACTGTATAATAGGCTTGTGTCCTGAACAAAATCTAATTAGTCTGTCAGTTAGATTATCAAAAAATATTTGATACGTATTTTTTCTTTTGTTACGTAAACCAAAATTAACAAAATTACGACGCTTTTAAAATTCTCAATACGTCACACCATGCTATATTTTTCAGTGCGTTGTGACGTCACGAGCCCCCACTCCCGAGTTTTGATGCGTTTTATCTTTGTCAATTTTCATTGTTTTACAAAAACAAAAAATACGTGTCCATTATTTTCCAATACTCCAACTGACGAACTACTTAAATAGTTTTGAAATTTATTGATGGTGGAAACTAGCCTATTATACAGTCTAAGTCTACTGTCCTTACCAATAGGTAAGGATAGTTTCTCTATTTTGAAGCTTCAGCCTTTCTGCCAAAGCTCTTTACAAAAATCCGTAAAGAAAATTCGAAGCAAAGAAACCAAATCCCTCTACACGGGTTACCACGTGACCTTTCTAAGTATCCCTTAGCTTTACACCATAAGGTCAGTGCGGCGGACCTATTGGTACATTCTCACGATATCGAGTGCCGACTCTGAGTGGATATCGTTTACCAGCTACTCAATCTGTTTAAGCTACCCAAGATTATTTCATCGGTGTTTTATCACGGAACAAAATTGATTGCTAGTTGCCTTTGTAAATATTTAGTTTGGGTATTCCGTCTTATGCGTAGGTATATTTAGACGGAGAAGCTTTGTACATTTTCTGTATGGAAGAAATTTTCCGATATTTCATATATTTAAAAATCTCGTGTCACGGTGTTTGAGGTCGCACTCCTCTGAAACGGCTCGACCGATTTTTATAATTTTTTTTATGTAAATTTGGTAGGTATGAGTATAGGCGGTGAGTAGTAAGTAGGTATATTTCACAGCATAATTTATATGACAGATTGACAGAATAACGTTTGCGGGATCAGCTAGTAATAATGTACGTACGTCTTACTATACAAGCATCTAAACTGAGCGTAGTTTCTAAAACGCAACTTAAATCTTTTTATTTCAATTTTAATTTAAAATTTAAGCATTTTTGTGTTGGCTTAGGGTGGTTTCAGTAAAAATCCCATATTATCCTCTGTCGGGTGGTAGACAAGCGCCAAGCTGTACGGTGACCAAATAAAATCTTGTGAGGAATATTATCCCGTGTTATGAACGTTCTGAGTACATAAGCAGGTGGTCTTTGCGATGTTTATGAAGCTTTTTATTATAAAAGTTTGATGAATTTTTTATCGCGTATCTGAATATTACCAGGTTAATGTCGGTAATTTTAACACAGATTTGACCTCTAAATCTTGAGTAACACGGTGAATAAAATGTCTGAATATCTTTCAGCATTTAGGTATTGCTCTTCAACCCTAATGAAAGATCTGGCCAAGACGTAAGTTCAACAGTGTTCTCAACATAATTTGTATTATATTGTACCTATCTTGGAAATTTGACTGTATTTATAAATAAAAAGTTCTGCCTAGGTAATACTTTGTTTAATTTCCTCGCATTATTTGAGAAATAGTACATTACTGCAGCGGCCAGCAACAGAGGCATTTATGGACGAACGTGTAAATGTGGGCCGAGGCGAAGCCTAAAGGCTACTTTGTGAGTCCTAACAAAGAAAGGTTAGGTACTCGTGGGTGTTGAAAAAGGGAAATGTCAAAAGGTCGAGCAGCAGCCGCCAGTTAAAGTCAAATCTCGACGTTTAGCAAACTGTCCATAACAAACATTAGGTATAAAGGAATAGCCAAATACTGAAGATCCTTTCGTAATCATTATTCTCCTGCCCTTTTCCCGATTCATTTGGGGTCCGCGCAGTATGTCTTCTTCCATACTTCTCTATTACAGATTCTTACATTAACGTCATTTCAAATGGCGGTAAGCAGAAACTACAAAACGCCACTATCTTCACATACCTACTCGTCCCCGTTCATACAACATGATCTTAGTTAAACTTAAAACAAAATTCCCTTCATTATCCTAATATAAGCCTAAGCCATGGATTCTCTACTCGTGTTCGACTAAGCTGTGTGACGTAGGTTAATGCATCATGCGGCGCTGGCTCGGATTTTAGATCCTGCATAAACTATTCAAAGATGAGGGTCACGACACTGTTAGTCCAATATTGGCTTTTATTTAATTAATTTTTAACTGAATCCTGAATTACATTTTTAATTACCAATTACATTTTAAGCTAAAGCCAGTGGACTGGAAAGCAAGAGGTTACGAATTCGAACTAAATTACTATTATGAAACAGCCAGCCTCTACTGTCCCACTGCTGGGCAAAGGCGCACAATCCATTCCTTCCATTTATCACGACTGTTGACTGTTGTGGACCAATCTTTCATGAAGGCGTGTCACGCCATTTTCGCCTGGACATTCAACGGCATCGCTTTTAAAAAGTTGCAAAACTTGACCGCCGAACCGAGTTGGCCACTGTATCATAGTGATACCTAGGGATATTTAGAAGACCGCGGCTGTGGTGATTACACTACAGCCGGACGCGGAAAAGAGGGGCGTGTCCTACCGCGACCTTCTGGCGAAGGCGAAAGAGGCGGATAACCTCGGTGAGCTAGGGATCACCGGGGGCCTCCGGCTTAAAGTCACAGCGACAGGGGCCCGATTGCTGGAGATTCCCGGTGAAACCAGCGGCTCGTCCGCTGACGCTCTGGCTGAAAAGCTCAGAGCGTCCCTAGACGCGGACGAGGCCCGAGTGTCCAGGCCCGTCAGATGCGCAGACCTGCGCATCCTGGGCCTGGACGACTCGGTGACCGAGGAGGAAGTGGTGGCTGCCGTCGCCAGGTCCGGAGGGTGCCCTGCCGATCAGGTCAGGGCAAGCGCCCTTCGCCCGGACTCCCCGGGTATGCATACCGTTACGGTATGCTGCCCGGTGACGGCGGCTAAAACTATAGTGGAGGGCCGAAGGCTACTGGTGGGCTGGGTTTCAGCGCAGGTAAAGCTGCTGGAGCCCAGACCTCTGAGGTGCTACCGTTGCCACGTGGGACACCACGTGTCAGTACGGTGCGCCTCAGAGGTGGACCGCAGCGGACTCTGTTTCCGTTGCAGTCAGCCCGGTCATATGTCCGCAGCTTGCTGCGCCACGCCGCCGCACTGCGGTGCATGTGCGGCGGCTGGCAAGCCGGCCGACCACCGGGCTGGGAGCAAGGCCTGCGCTCCACCCACCAAGGCCATCAGAGGCAAAGGTAGGCCCTCCGCCGCCACCACCACCGTCGACTCCGCCGCAGTCGCAACTGCCGTCGCTGCCGCTGTCGCCGCCACAGTGGGGCCCTCACAAGGGGCCAGGGAGGAGGAAGCGGTAATGGAGTGCCAATAACGGCCCCATTACGCTTCCTCCAAGCGAATATCAACCACTGCTCCTGTGCTCAGGATCTGTTGCTCCAGAGCATGGCGCAGTGGTCGATAAACATCGCTGTGGTCGCTGAGCCGTATTTTGTCCAGCTTAGGGAAGACTGGGTGGCGGACATTAGCGGCTCAGTGACCATAGTGTCGGCAGCCGCCGCCGGTACCCCGACCCTTGAAGGTGTCAGGAGGGGTCGGGGGTGCGTAGCAGCACGGTTCGGGGAGATCGTAGTGGTGGGAGTCTACTTCTCCCCGAACCGAACTCTCGCCGAGTTCCACAACTCTCTCGCAGAGTTGAGTGTTGTCGTCGGAAACCATTTCCTCCCCGTGCTTGTCCTCGGGGACTTCAATGCCAAGAACTTGGCTTGGGGTTCTCGTTGTACAGACGTGCGGGGAAGGATGGTGGAGGACTGGGCTCTGGAGAAGGGCCTGGTCGTCCTAAATCGGGGTTCTGTTCCCACGTGTGTGCGGATGCGGGGCGAGTCGGTGGTGGACATTTCGTTCGCTAGCCCCGCTCTGTCGCCGCGTGTCGTTGACTGGCGTGTCATGGAGGGGGTGGAGACCTATTCCGACCACCGGTACATCCGGTTTGACGTCTCCACCCAGACCTCAAGCGCGCCGGTCCAACAGGCCCCGAGTGGTCCGCGTTGGGCGCTGAAGCAGCTGGACCGGGAGCTCCTCCTGGAAGCCTCGATCGTGCAGGCCTGGGTGACATCACCAGACAGGCCTGCCGACATTAACAATGAGGCAGGGTGGTTCCAGGAGGCCATATCCGATATATGCGACTTGTCAATGCCCCGAGTCCGGCCAGGAAGCGCCCGACGTCAGGTGTACTGGTGGTCGCGAGAGCTGACGTCTCTGCGCGAGGCGTGCGTGGCTGCGCGACACCTGTACGCCAGGCATCGCAGGCTCCGCATTCGCCCACCGAATGCGGCAGCCATCGAGGCGGAACTTTGTGAAGGGTACAGAGCGGCGAAGACCGCCCTTCGCGAGGCTGTCCTGCGGGCCAGGGATCTGGCCCGCAAGGAGATGCTGGGGACTCTCGACAGAGATCCGTGGGGGCGCCCTTACAAGATGGTGCGGGATAAACTCCGCACCTGGGCCCCCCCTTGACGCAGAGTCTCCGGCCTGAGCTCGTGGAGGACGTGGTGAGCACTCTGTTCCCCACGCGGGGAGAACATCCCCCCCCGCCTATGGTTCCGCCACCTGCGGTGCTGGAAGCGGACCACCAGGATGACGACGACGACACTCCGGAAGTGACTGGGGTAGACCTGAGAGTGGCGGTACGCAGGCTCAGTGCCAAAAATAGCACCCCGGGACCCGACGGCTTGCCTGAGTCCTGGCCTCGGAGGCTCTCGGGCCCCGACTGGAGGGACTCCTAAGCTCATGCTTGGAGAGGGGCCAGTTCCCGCTTCGTTGGAAGACGGGGAAGCTGGTCCTCATTCGGAAGCCGGGGCGCCCTGCGGACTCTCCGTCCGCATACCGGCCCATAGTGTTGCTCGACGAGGTGGGCAAGCTCTTTGAAAGAGTCATTGCAAACCGCCTCGCCGAGCATCTTGCGGGGACGGGGCCGGATCTTGCGGAACACCAATTTGGTTTCCGCAAGGGGCGCTCTACGGTGGACGCCATCATGCGCGTGAGAGCCCTCACGACGAGGGAAGCGGTGTCTCGGGGTGGCGTTGTCTTGGCGGTGTCTCTTGACATCGCCAAAGCCTTCAACTCCATGCCCTGGAGCTGCATTAGGGAGGCAATCCGGTATCACCGGGTGCCTACCTCCGTCGTGTGGTCGGGGATTACTTGACGGACAGAGCCGTCATCTACCTCGGTCGCAGCGGAGAATGGAAACGGCGAGAGATGTCGTGCGGTGTTCCACAGGGATCGGTTCTAGGGCCTTCCTTGTGGAACATCGGGTACGACTGGGTGCTGCGCGCCGACCTCCCTAGCGGCGTCAGCGTGGTTTGCTATGCAGACGACACGCTGGTGCTGGCACAAGGGGGGTCGCACGAGGCGGCGGCTGAAATAATGACACGCGGGGTTGCGATAGTCGTCGAGAGGATCCGGCAACTGGGTCTCGAGGTGGCATTGCACAAGTCCGAGGCCATGTGCTTTCATGGGCCTCGGAATGCGCCACCGAGGGGTATCCGTCGGCGTCGAGTCGACGCTGAAGTACCTGGGACTTGTCCTCGACAGCCGATGGAACTTCGTGGAGCATTTCCGACGTTTGGCCTCCAAACTGGAACGGACCGGGGCTGCCTTCAGGCGGCTTCTGCCCAACCTGGGGGGGCCAAACGCCTCCTGCCGGAAGCTCTACGCGGGAGTCGTGCGGTCCATGGCCCTTTACGGGGCCCCGGTGTGGGCGCGTTCATTGAGGCGGCGAGCCGCCCACTACCTGAACGCGCCCCAAAAGGTGGTAGCCGTAAGGCTGGCCCGGGGGTACCGCACGATCTCCCGTGAGGCGGCGTGCCTCCTTGCCGGATTGCCGCCATGGGATCTGGAGGCAATAGTCCTCGCGCGCCTGCACGAATGGCGCGTGGAGATGCTACGCCGGGGGAAACTCCGCTGCCGCGGCAAATTGTCGCGCAGCGGACAGACTTCCGGCATGATCTCATGGCGACATGGAGAGAGCGACTGTCGCAACCCCGTGCAGGGCACGCCACGATAGTGGCGGTAAGTCCCCTCTTTGAGGAGTGGCTTGAGAGACGCCACGGCGTCCTCACCTTCCGCCTGAGCCTTGTTTCGGGAGGTTCCTGCACCGAATCGGGCGAGAGGAAACGCCCGGGTGTTTCCATTGCGAGGATCGACCGGAGGACACGGTGGAGCACACGGTGGAGGTGTGCCCCGCGTGGGCGGAGCACCGCCGTGTCCTCGAAGCGGCGATTGGCGGCGGCGACCTCTCGCGTCCGGCCCTGGTGCAAGCCATGGTCCGGAGCGAGACGGAATGGGACGCCGTCACCTCCTTCTGCGAAGCAGTAATGCTAGAGGAGGAGGTGGCGGAACGTGAGAGGGAGAGAACCTCACAGCGTCCCGGCCGCCGCGGGAGACGCCCCGGGCGTCGGGGGCCACCACGTGGCCCCCGGCCACCGTAGGCGCGGGCCTGTGGTCGGTGGGCTATGGGCTAGCTCGCCGTCCGTCCGTCTCATGACGACAGGCCGTGTCGACGGCGCGTTCGTGTTCCACGCGCGCCTCAAAGAGAGTCAGCAATAGGAAGGGGTCCGTAAGGACCGTTGCCTGCCGGGGTTGCGGGACTGTTCGAAAGAGATACCGTGACCCCGGAACACAAAGGGCGATGAAGGAACATGGATGGGTTTTATTCAGTAAAAGTCTGACACTCCCTCCTACTCCGCCCAGAGCGGGAGAAGTCATTTGATGACTTCCCATCCGAAAAAAAAAAAAAAAAAAAAGGGATATTTAGAAACTCAATATCTACATATGTACTATCGAGGACACTCCCAGCCTGATCACCACTAAGCTCATTTTTGCTTGCACTCGCAACATAGAAACGCTCTCTAGCCCCGCCCCGTTGACTTTGTATAGAAATAATGAATGAAAAGATACCGAATCGGCCGAGCGCACTGACGACGCGCGCGCTGCGCGTTTTTTATTATTTTTATTAGCTGTACTGTTATTTTAACCATTTTAATTTGTGTTTTGTCCTGTGCGGGCTAATAAATGTTTTTTCTTTCTTTCTTTATTTCTTTCTTTCCAAACGAGAGTTATTATTATTTTGCGCGCCAAAGTTGATAGGCCCAAACTTTAAGGGGGCGTGGCTCGGCGCCTCCGCATGATTTAAGTGAAAAAAAATTAAACTAGTCAGGCGGAAAAGACCACGATAGTACATGCATGATCCTGAAATGTGATTGTTCCTAGTCAAACAATAACGCATTGTTCCTAGATAGGCCCTATAACTAGAGTCTGTAGTGAACACTCTTAGTATGCTACTATTTATAGCACACATTGCAGTTTCTAAGTATCTGTATTTTAATCCTACTCTCCTTTAGGCTGAGCAAGCATTACCTACTTTCTTGAGAAGGTAAGTAAGTACTGTAACTTCAATTTAGAAATACATGATTTGTTTGGTGCCTAAGTCGACTCATCATAAAGCACTTTTATGGAAACATTGTGTATAGGTACAGTAAACAGTTTACACTTTTGCTTGAAACTGCAGTCTTTTTTTCTATAATAATTAAGATTAGGGGTATCTTATGTAACTGCTCTGAACACAAGAATTATGATTATCAATAGAATAGTAATAAGTGAGAAGTTTTACTCTTCGCAAAACTCCATCGGTGACGACGCTTATATACCTAAGCATATAAGTAGGCAGTTCCTTATTTAGGTACATATCTTTTTCATTAACGAAGGATCAGTCGGCATGAAATCTTGGTAAAACAACTGAATTACAGTTTATTCCAATTATATTTCGGACTTTACTCAGATCTTAGATAGAGCTTAGCTAATCCGGGTAAACCTGGGTAGACTCACTCTTTTAACATTATCCCCGGCATAGGTATATGTACTTATTTTCTTCGTAAATGAGATGGCCCTGAGAAAGCTTTCCTTATTTCTTAGATAACGAAATTACTTACATTTTCTTCAAGCTTACATTCCTAGTCTAAATAAGCTTATATTATGTTGAAAGATAATTATGCTGATCTTTCATTTTGACTCCTAAATTGGATTTCTTCCAGTTTGTTATGTTTGAAAGCAAAGTCGGTAAGTAAAAAATTAAATTTTAAGAATTTATGTCCTCTAATGTTTTACTTGATAGTATCGTTGTTTTATTTCTAAATATTTTAACATGATACTGAGCTTACTATCGGTATTTTATTCAAGAAACAGAAATGACTACTAACTCGTTTAAAGCGCCTGTCCGTTTGAAAAAGCTATCAGATGTCGTTGAGTCAACGCGCACTACATTAACATTAGGAGTCCCCGCGAGTTTGTTTTTGTTGACTGAGTAAATACATCAATTAATCTACTAAAGGCCTTGTTTTATAGTTCTTGAATAGGTTTATTGTTTCTAACAAATATTATCAAACGCTCGGTATGTAAAAATAATACTGAAACCTTTACTTAGCCACGTCCGTTGTATGACACGTTACAATAATACAACTGACAGGAAATACCCATTGTCATCGTGTCCAACTTAACTGTCATGACACAAAAATCAGTACGTTTAAATTTTAAATCCACATTTTATAACATTACAATGCCTGTCAAAAAAATCAACACCCCGACAAAATCGAACCCTTTATCGAACAACTCGGCGATATGTCTTAATTTAATATTCAGCTGCGTTTTCTTTGATCAAATCGGTTTTGTACTAATTTGAAGTTTGGTTGACAGATGCAGAAAAAGTTACTGCGCTGTCTATTGTTAACTTAATCCTGTTTCTATGTGAGTTTGTCACAGAAAATGGATTAAAGGGTTAGACGGCAGGTAAAAAAGACTCCCAACGAAGTTATCAGGAAATCGGTAGAATATTCTGGATGGATGTTTGCTTGGGTATTCCCCTTTGCTTTTAACACAATAATGACTGTGTCTATGCATGGAAATAAAAATACAAAACCAATATTCAAATTCTTTAATTTTATTCACAAATATGTTCCCTTCAACATTTGATTACTAGTTCACTCATCAAAGAACTTTAAACATAACTCTCAAAGGACATAAAGTATTTAAGCAGTCAAAGTCCCATTATTTGGACACATGTCACCAGTATCAAAGCATCAACCCTTACATTGGGTCCATTCAATCTAAATTCAAATACATCACTGTGAAAGTTATGGTCCAATCCAAACATTCGTTAAGAAAAAAATTAAAATTTCTATTCTGGGGCCCTTCGTTAAACCGCTTAAGCTAATTATATAAAACATTGCTAGGGGTACAAAGCTTATATTTCGACGTTATTACATCCCCTCTATATGCACATATTATGAGCTCATTGTGGGATGTTCCCCTTTGTGTGGAATATTTGTTTGATCTTTCGAGCTTGGAAGGGCAGGTTGTGCAACGAAGGTAGAATGTATTTTTATTGACTATTAGCTTTCTCTTGGCTTTGTTTGCGTTTAAAACAAATATTGTCTACACGTACTGGAGTAAAATAATGTGGAGGTGAACTGAATTTGTGGGTTTTTTATTTATGTTGTATTTTTATTGGAAAAGAACTGATGATGCGTATAAATAAGAATATGGTTAGTAAATCGAGAAAAAGAGAAAATAGATGATAGATTGGTCTACAATGACCTGGTTAGGGACTTACTTTCTACCCACCCAATAAAGAGCATTTTGCCCATTCGCTCTACATTGTGTCAATATCTAAACCATCGCCAAATAACAAAAAAATAAAACGATTAAAAAAACAGAAACAAAAACCGGCCTGTTAGAAAATACATTTTAAAATATGAAAGAACACGTGTTCTTTTTACAAAACAGGAAAATGTCGAACAACGTTCCACGGACAGACAAAAAACATTTTAAAATGTAAACAATACAACCTTGCATCTTTGATAGCTATTCGTGAGTACGAGTCTTCAAATAAACATGAAGAGTACTCTTAGTCTTAAGTATTCTAGTAGATACAAAGTAGCTACTTAAACATTTATCAGAAGGCAGTTAAAAGTTATAGACGCACAAGACCAATAATAATAGTTAAGTTAATTAACTTTAATGAAGTGTAGTCACTAAAAATATAAACTAGTTTCAACAAGTTGTTACACAGTTTTTAAGCTATTCCGTTTTACGTTACCTACTTAATTAACTTCATGAAAATGTTATGAAAATACTAAGAATTTTCCAGTTGCTGATTATTTTATGAAGGCTGAACCTAATATTTTTTATTCAAACACTGAACTAATAAAGCTCAAAGAAATGCAATAATAAATTTAATTAATTATCCTATATTCCTACATTACCTACATCCTAATTCCACTTTATAAAAGAAATTAGGACGACAGAGAACAATTCGGTGTTGAAATAGGTACATACCTACCTATTAGCCATTAGATTCCCTTCTCAAAAAGCCCCTTATATAGAGAAGGGACAGCAGTGATCATACACTTCGTCACCAGTAAAAGTAGCAAATTCCATTTCAAAGTAAGCCATCAAAGATAAAAGTCCAACGAAGATACACTCAGTAAACATAGTTAAGAAAATCTGCATTAGCAGGATATAATATTTCAAGAGCAACGTCAATCAAAGGCTAACGAAAGATCTAAAGGCCTCAAAAGAGCACGTGTAAATATAAAATTCATTACTGGCGCCTCTTCTGCTAATTCGTCCCCTTCGTCCCCTTCATCCCCTCGGATAAGGGTATAAGGGGACCTAATATCCTTTAAACCGTGAAGACGTCAAAGGCGATACTCGAGACGCCACTTGTCTATTTGTAATTGAATATGAAAATCTTTGGCGCCGTGCGAGAGATTTTTTGGTCGTTGATATAAAGTTTTAAATAGAAAGAAAGATAGAATATGTTTACTTCATAGTTTACCAAAATTGTTACACAGCTCGTTTACAATAGGTACCTATTGCTAATTCTACATGTACAATGATCTTCTTGCTGACATTCAGTCAGTTTGTTTATGAACATTTTTAAAGAAAAAAATTCTCTGTATTTTGATAATGTCTTACTTTATGCTCGTATTGAAGCAATCCGTGTTAGTCGTTTTGTTATACAACCACAAACAACAAAGCTCAATTTAAAAAATAACAGAAGAAAATGAAATAGTTTTTGCGTAGGAACGTAGAGTATAGTAAAATCCAGGGTAATTTATCAAAATGGACGCACTAAAGTTGTTCTGAAATACTGCGAATTTAATAAAAACAAAAACATTTTGCGAAACATTTCTAGTTCGACTACAATAAAAACTGAAAAATAAAACAGAATTTAATTAAACATCTGTTACTAACAATTTATTCATTGGTTTGCGGTTTAAAAAGCTCGGGTTACTTTTGCTTTGAAAATCGTGGAATTTTCTGTTTACGTAACGTATCTAGTAATATTTTATAACCCTAACCTCTTACGTTAGAGAAAAACCTGCAGTGAGCATCGGCACTCGTTCATGTCTCGAGAGCCCCGGGCTACGGTGAATAAAATTTTAGGTGCCTCTTAAAAGAAATATTCATCATAGAGATTTTATTACGAAAAATTTCACGTATACCGATTCTCTTTCGGTTGGTTATGTACCTATATCATTTAGATTTGTACAGAAATAGAAAAAGAAAACAGAAATAGAAAATACAAATTTTACTCTGATAAACTGTTTCAGTTACAAAAGAAAAATTACAAGCATTTTCAACTATATTTTTCGCTGGCTCGGTAGCTACGTCGGCAATATTTCAATGTGCCGATGATGCTTCGAGTATCTTCATTAAAAGTTTCTTTTCCTGCCCAAATTAACTTGATTCAATTAGGCCCTTTTTACTTTTTAAGACTTGGCTCTCAGGTCTGCTTACATTGCACCTTTGATGTTTTGCCTTAAATTTATACGATTTTCGACTTGACTTGCTCAACGGCCATGTTTTCATTGAAGGCAGAAAAAAGGAAAATTGGATTTAAACATGAAAGATCGAACGCCTTCCTACAGAGTATTTTGAGCTCAATTTAATTACGTAAAAACTTGAGGAAAATTGTGAAAGATGATTTAAGCAGATTGGTAGTGTAGGTATCCGCGAATATAAAAAGATTGATGGCTCAATGGCTCATTTTGTTTAAATCGGAATAGAGTAGGCAGGCACACTGGTGGAAAGGAATAATTTAGAAAACAATCTATGACAGTAATTTCAAAGACATTTTTCCGAGTAACATTTTTGTTAATAACCTACAATATTTTCTGGTTCTTGTAAATACAAAGCATGCAAAAAGCGGTACGGCACACGAATCCATTGAAATTGCGACTTTTTTGTGGTAAATTCTTGGTAACAATAAATTAGTTTGCTTTTTGTCAACAATAAAAACGATTTATTTCTAGTTCGACGCAGCGGGTATTAATTGGCTATTAAAATACATAACACATGCCATCTTTTTGTGTGAGAAAAATGGTGTTTTTGCCATTTTTAGGGTTCCGTACAAAAAATGGGAAAAACGGAACCTTTTGGGATCACTTGTGCGTCTGTCTGTCTGTACGTCTGTCTGTCACAGCCAATTTGCTCCGAATCTACTGGACCAAATCAGGTGAAATTTGGTAGGATGGTGTAATCCTATGATCCAAACATAGATGTGCAAAGTAATTCTTGTTTTTAAATAAGGGTAATTTTCGGGGGACAAATTAAGAAATTAAAAAAGAAGTTTTGCAAACCTTACTGTGTCATGTATTTAATGTATGTGTATGGGGTCGTTATGAGTATTTCAAATATATTTTTGTTATTATTGTAAAATAAGTGGTTTTGATTTTATTCATGGAAGAAGACGAAAATTGACCATCCCCCCCCCCCTGATCTCCGAAACTACTACGCCTAAAATTTTGAGTAGATTACAAAATATAGTTCATTGCTTGTAGATTACAGGAAAACCTACAAGGATCCTACCGATTGAAAATGATGTGATTTTCGGGGGGGAAATTAGAAAATTAAAAAAAAAGAAAGTTTTGCAAACCTTACTGCCATAATTATATCAAATGAAAGGGGTCGTTATGAGGATCTCAAATATATTTTTGTTATTATTGTAAAATAAATAGTTTTGATTTTATTCATGGAAGAAGACGAAAATTGACCATTCCCCCCCACCTGATCTCCGAAGCTACTGAGCCTAAAATTTTGAAAACAATACGAAATATAGTAGGTACATTGCTTGTAGAATTTAGGAAAACCTATAAGAATTCTATCAATGGAAAATAAAGTGGTAAACTCAATATAAGACTGGCATTGTACGGAACCCTCTCCACGCGAGTTCAACTCTCACTTGGCCGGTTTTTTCTATTTGGTTTAGATATATTGCTAAGTGGTCCTTGATTTTGAACATTCACCTCTTGCTTTGTAGGTAACATAGCCAGTATAAAGTGGCTTCTTATTATTGAAACTCCGTTCGGTGCTTGCCAGCTCAAGGTTAAAGTGTTACCTTTTACATAAATACGAAGAGGTTTGAAAGTTTAGATGTACCTAGGGGTAATTTTTTGGAAATACTGATCCGATTTAGAAAATTTCTTCACATATCGGAAGCTGCATTGTCCCCGACTGTCACAAAGTGTTCACATAGGATAATATCCGACCATAAAGCTGCAAAGCCGCGTGCAAAGCAAGTCCACAGTCATCTTGGAGGTATATGGTGATTTTTTTAATTTACGGAAGTCCGTAAATTAAAAAATTCTGATAGGTTGGTATTAAAAAAACAACATAGCTGTGAACAAACCTTCAGTGATCTGTCAGAAAAATATTCGTTTTCACAAATCTGCTCCTCCTCACTCCAAGGTTAACCACATTTGAATAAAAATACTGTAAGGATTCACTTTTTACTAGGGTTCCCCGAAACCATAACTATGATTTCCCAATAAAAATTGGGACATTGATTTTTCATTCCGCAGTAGGTACAATTACTGTACTTTTTTTAACATCGATACGTTAATAGAGAACGATTTAGTTGCAGAACGTTGCGGTGTGCTTAAGATTTATGCTCGCGCCAGTACAGGAAGCAATAGGCGAGACGATAAAAAAAAACTAATTAGTCCGTCAGTTAGATTATCAAAAAATATTTGACCCGTGTTTTTTCTTTTGTTACGTAAACCAAAATTGACGAAGATATGACGCTTTTAAAATTCTCAATACGTCACGCCTAGGTATAATTTTTACCTAGTTCTGACGTCATGAGCCCCCACTCCCGACTTTTGATGCGTTTTATCTTTGTCAATATTCATTGATTTACAAAACCAAAAAATACGTGTCCATTAATTTCCAATACTCTAACTGACAGACTAAATAGATTTGCAATTTTTTGATACTGTCGTCATGCCTATTGCTTGTGCCAGTGCTGGAAGCAAGTGCGGTGTGCTAAAATGATTTCACAAAATTTCATTTCATTAAAAATTTCTTCGTATTATTTTAGTTCCATCAGATGGTTTTTCTCCCCCCCGAATTCCAGACGCCAACCTTAAATTCAGAACTTGTCTGGAAAATGCCGGAAGTATGGCAACCCTACTTTTACCACCGTTGATTCTGTTACCGAATATCAACATTTTATTTCTCTAACCGCACATTTATTGGGCGATTTGTAACCGTGGCATAAAGTCCCAATAATTGTTATCTCAGCGATCCACCCGTCCACAAAGGCCCACAGTCCCAGTCCCACTGACTTTATTTACTCTCAACCGATTCCCAGGTTTACATCTATTTCGGAGCTTCGTATAAATGCGGTACAATAACAATAAAGTAGGATTTCGCTACAGATTGCTGACATTTTCCTCAAGACGTAGGTACGGCATAAAACGGCTATATTATATTATTAAAAACCTCTGCATACAACGGCCTGGAAGGATAAGGGAGTAACAAAAGATAAATGAATACGGGCGATAATAAACAACGAACGGAGGCTTCTCTCTTCAGTAAATTAAACGCAAGTATTCTTTAGAACGTAAACAAACGAAATTCGTCTGAAATTTACTAAGTAAAGTACTTTAAGATTTCACGTACCTAAGTTTAGCTACAAATTACTTTACAATTACGTACTACGTCTGAAGTAGACACTATTTGATTCGTAGAATCTTGGAAATTAGAACCTAGTTTAAGAAAAGCGACATTGCTGAAGAATATTCTACTAATCTCTCGTGGTGTACCTGCCTAATCAAAAAGAAGTTACATAATATAACACTTGTAATCCCCTAAGGATAGGAAGGAGGAGGAAGGAGGCAGAGGTGTACCCATTAGTACACCCACATTTCGCCAGTTATGTTTAAGTCCCATGTATTGGGGGCGTGCCTATTGCCATCAAAAAATCTAGTCTCCGTGGCTGCTACTGAGACATGTCTAAAGGAAATCCCAAATAAACTTTACGCGACCTGGGAATCGACCACTAGACTAACGAGGCAAGTTACATAATGTAGGTATCATCAAACATGAAACTTTTCAACGAAACGTTAACGTTTTCCTGAAGGACATGAAGGAATAGGAAATGCTAATATGTAGTTATCGTCGTGACGCTGCGTTTTACAAATTCATCTATCCCTCGAATTCGTTGCATTATTTTGCCATTGAAAACATTTTATGGCCCACGGTAACTTAGCAGTATTTTCGAATGTAGTTTTAAAGAAGAAAGTTGTAAGTAGCGAAAACTTTTCCGAAATAACATAGCCGGATAAAGTATGGATGTGTACTCTAACTCTTTTTGGCTTAAAAAGGGGAAAAAATTCAATTGATATCGTCGTAAAATAGCCGTAATGTTCACCAATAGAGCATCAGCTTTAAAGAAAATTCTACGTTTTCTTTGATTTATGTTTTTCTTTTATATTCTTTTGGTATAGTAAAAATACAATTTAGAACTTTTACTTCTTTTTTATTCATTGAGCTATTACTTTTATTTCTGCTGACAGATTCCAGATGTACGTATCTTGGGTTTTTATCATTAGGAATCTAGTTCGATTTAAACTTATCTGGACGTCAATCTCTTTAGTTTTGATTGTGCTTTTATCGAAATATACTTTGTATTGTCTGTCGTGTAGGTGAATGACTTAAATTGCTAAGAAAGCGACAGATCAGATATTATTGTTTTAGATGGATTTTTCATAAGACGTACATCTGATATTTTCTAATGAAGGCTTCAATAATATTCTATTACATCTTTTCAAATATTCAGATACACGTGTACATTTTGGAGATTTTCCTGTAATTTTATTAATTATTTACTATTCTAAGTATCTTCGAGAAGCACGTTTTCAGTACGTTTCGTTGTTGTTACCCAATCAGTATCTTTTTGAACTGGTGAAGTGGCTCTTAGTACCTAGTTAATAAGATTACGACATCAATTTGTCTTTGAACTGTTTCTTTAATAACAATCAAGCTAAATCAAGCCTATATTAGTTGTATAGCATTTATAAACTAATAATTGTACCTAGTCCTTTTTTTTACGAGCTCATTTAATCTTCAAGCACAGAATCTGTATTAGAGGCAGACTTAATGCCTTTGTCATTTTCTGCTAGGTGATCTTTGGTCGATTAAGAGACTAAACAGCGGTAGATGGTGGATATTTTTAAGTGTTAATAAGCTACAGTTTGTAGGACAAAGTTGATCTGACATTTTTTTTGGAAAGTGATAAAAGCGTCATCCTGTATAGGGTGACTGGTGAATAGTGTCCGATACTTAAACACGTGATTGTACTCGTGATGAGATTAATAATTAAAAACGGCAAAAGTAGATTTAGAACAATGTAGTTTTATTCAAGAGATTCCACAGAGTACAGAGTACATCAAATCGACATTACATACTAGTGAGGTACTACTAAATTAGTGTTGTCACTAAACTTGTTATTGCAACAGATAACAAACAACTTTTACTATGGGACCAAACATGAAATAGCGAAAAAAATCTGCTGTTCAGTAATTTACGTTCGCGTAACTGGTCAAAATGTACTGAACAGCAGATGTTTTTTCGCGATTTCAGGTTTCATACTTCAACCAACCTATCCGTGCAGGCGGGAAAACACAGAACTAAAATAAATATACCAAGTTTGACATAACGATGCAAATTTTCTTTGACAAGCAGCGCCGTCTTGAGCTGCACACTTGAAGTGGTCATACTATACGTTGGGCTTTACTGTCACTTAGGAGCCAGCTGTCAGAGGTAAGTTATCAGAAGTACTTGCTTCTCTGTTCAAGCCAGTTATGTTGTTAGTTCGGAAACTTTCCAGACGCCTGGGTAGAAATAACAAGTTATGTTATTGTTTGGCGGTCTAATGTTTTACCTAGAAGCAACATAATTATAATCATCAATCTTTATTAGTTTGAACTAGGTTTAAGTACCTACCGACAATTTTCTTATCTTTTCCTTTTTTACAAAAAAAAAGTATCTATGTAGTATCTGGTGTCCACGACACACTTAGTGTGGCATTAGATGGCGCTGTGTGTTAATGTCCAGCGATATATGTTTATTTATTTTATACTAACTTATAACTAATTACATAATTAGCACTTCTCCCGAGACTAAAATTGTGATATACTCGGTTAATTTGCATGATATAAATATTATTAATAGCCTATGTTACTTCCTGATAATTTAGCTTTCTATTGGGAAAAAAAATGTTAAAATCGGTCCAGTAGTTTTGGAGATTATTCGGAACAAACAAAAAAATCTTATCTCTCTTCTATTAGTATAATTAGTATAGACTAAGAAACACTTGCCTATCAGCCTAAACTTTTCCTAAGTAAGGGTTGACAGTATTCAAGGTTTCTTCAACTTTGACATAAAGTTTAGGAAGTCAGCATGGATGGTAGCGAAATTGACTGCATTACTGGTTTAATCATCGAAAATACTTAAACCTCCGAGCAGAGCATCTTTTAATGCATTTTAACTTACAATATCTCGTCCACACATTTTTGTGTTAGAAGGATAATATATAGGTCATTCACCTCCCATAATAACACCATAGAAATCACAAAAGATTGCTTACCCGTTGTGAGTTCAGCGTAAGATATTAAACTTATAACTGTAAACTCAATAAAAACTGCTAATCACGTGCCGAGGTAGGTATCGTTGTCTAATGGGTAGTTTTTTATCCTACTATATTTAAAATGACGCGAAAGTTTAATAAGTATCAGCAAATTATTACTGACTAAGGTTGCGGTTCCACTGAGGCGGAGCGAGGCTGCGGAGCGGAGAAACGGAGAAATATTAACCAATAGGATCGCATAAAATCTCAGTTCCGCTCCAGTATGCAATCCTATTGGTTAATATTTCTCCGTTTCTCCGCTCCGCAGCCTCGCTCCGCCTCAGTTGAACCGCAGCCTAAGACCCGGTTTCCACCAAAGCGAAGACGAGCGGAGCGGAGAGGAGAACTGCAAGCTTTAACCAATCACAGGATAGACGAGAGACCTGCAACTACATGTTAACGTATTCTGTTTTACTATGTTATATTTAGGTACTATTAAGTATCTTTCGTCTGAAATTTATTGAAACCATGTCAGCAGTCGTACGCCCAGGCAGTTGAAAATATCTTTTTCAGAAACTGTTACCTATTTCTTTCTTTTATCTTTTTCCAATATATTAGAGATTGAGGACGCTTGATAGATTGATGATTGATGTTTTTTACAGTATTCATGATATATTTTTGTTTTTAGTAACTAGCTCCTGTTTACGATTTCGTCCGCCTCGGAGAAGCATATAAGTCACTTGGTGACGTTACTTTCATACAATCCTAAAATCCTGGCTTGCCTTTATAATAACCTCTTTGGTGTTCTTCGGGTTCTGGTATTCAGGTTTCTGAACAACCTTCTTGCCTTATGGGCCTACCGTATTGTTGATCCCTACGTACTCCACTGAGTTACTCGGTACTAGGTGTAGCTTTCCACCAGTGAAAGCATTTTTGAAATCAGATGGATACTATGCGAACCGCCAGTTTGTGCAATTCATCGCCGACTTCTCTGTTTCCCGATCATTGTACATAATTTAAATCTCTTCAAAGTTCGAGTGAATCGATTTCTTTTAAGCAAGCGTGCTGCCCCCCCTCAGGCGAGTTAAATAAATAAAAAAAGCGTAGATAACCCCTACAAACAAACTTTCAAACGTAACCTTTTAAAACTGTTCTATTTTATTCTCCATAACCCTCCAAACGCTTGTTTTAAAAACAGACAAGAATAAAACACACAGTCTTCCGATGTTCCGTGTGAAGCATGTTTACAAAATATTGTACGACTGATTGACAGGAGGCGCTATTAAATAACAGTAATTAAATGTCCGCTAACGATCGGTCAGCGGGCCGTCACGAACGGTCGACGTTTTAAGTGAGTGCTGATTAAAGCCGGCTTCACACTGGCTAGTTCGTACTGTAGGGTAGTATGCTATGGTACAACGTGCTATAATGACAAGATTTGTCACAAAGAATCGTGTGGTGGTCACACATTGCGGGATTGGTTGACATAACAAACCATCACGCTTGTAATCCCCTTAGGGTTAGGCACAGGTGTACCTAATAGTCCACCCAGATTTAGGGGGGGTTAGGTTTATACACATAGGGGGCGAGCCTATAGCCGGGCACAAATCTACTCTGTGGCTGCTGAAACAAAAATTTTGCAACCTAAAGTGTCCAAACACACTATGCCGAAGTAACGCGACCGAAGTTCAGCACAATTACGCCTGCAATGCTATTTGAATAACTGACGGCACACTATGCCGAAATTACGTCGCGTCATAGCGTACAGCCGAACTTCGGTCGGGTGTAAGTTCAGCGGCAATTCGGCGGGAACGTATTCTGTAGAGCACACATTATACCGGCCGAAGTTCGGTGCGATTGCCGACGAAGATCCGGGGTGGGGAGCAGCGGGAGGCAGGTATTTCTGCGCCCCGCGTGTTTGCACAAGTTGGGCAACTGAATTTCTGCCGCGTAAGTTCGGTACTTATTAAATTAAATTAAAATCTTTATTGAAAAAGAGGAAGTACATTTTACACATATCACAATATTGTCACAAGTACAGTAAGTGGGTAAACAGATCCAAATGAACCCTAACGTCTAAACTAGGCCAAGCCTGTATCTTAGACGTTAGTCTCTTCCAATGTTGTTACAATCAGAGATCTATGAATATAATGTGATTAAATACATTACAAGGCAAATATTTTATATTAATAAATAAGTAATGCTATTATGCTCAGTTTAGAATGTGGGTAGAAGTTAGTTACTATCAAGTATTATTAAAATCAACGTAAGAGTGTTTACCATTTTTATTTTCTAAGTACCCTACATTCGACTTTATTCGCAACAGAAACAACAAAGAGTATGAACTTAGGCAACTTTAGAAAAAAATAATTTGATCATTTTTTCAATAACTTTTCTGTTTTCTTGTTTTTTAACCAGTATGAGTGATATAACTTTATTCATTACCATGTTTACGTACACTTTAAGTGTATTTCATTTAATTTCTAGGCCCTGTAATTATTAACTAATAATTTTAAAACCCAAAAATAAAATGAATTACACTAATTTACCTAAATTATTGATATTTTTGACTTTTTTTATGATTATTGTCAGCCAGTTTTTAATAATTATTTTAAAATTACAAATAGGTTTTCTATGCTTTCATAGCTTTGGTGTGTCATATCAGCCGAATTTGTCGGAACGTAAAATCAGCCGCGGAACTTCGGTCGCGTACCTTCGGCATAGTGTGCTTAGACACAAAGACTAGACAAGTCGCGATCGCTTTCGAATAGTATCGAACAAACAGTAGACAGATAGACAGTAGTATCCATCTCTCTCGCGCACGTCTGTAGATGAGTGCGAGTGAGAGAAACGGATAGATCCGAATATACGGACGAAACGTTAGAGAGTAGGGCCTCTGGACTGACATAAACTTTTCGGTAACTTTTGTCGACCCGATTTCCGACTTTCCATAATCGTTATCGTTGACACATTTTTTCGTTGTCGAGGCCAAGGTGTCAAGGTGCTTTAGAAAGACATTGTATAGCACTTGCCTTCAGTGTAAAACCAGCTTTACTTTACTGCATGTCATGTTACTCAAACATTTACTTTGTGACCTAAATTCTTGGCCGATTTTTAATGCTTTAATTACTGTTCTGTTTATGATAATCTGATGTTTTGACGAGCCATTACGGGTAGTGTTAAAAGCCTGTTATTAGACTGGTCTCGTGCCATTTTCGGAACGTGAAGTGTCTCGAGTAATTATCTTGGACGTATGACAAGTGCCTGCAGGAGTAACAGTAGATATTGCAATATTGGCTCTAACAATTACTATTTGTCTACTAGGTATAATGATAATATATGACTCGCTACGAATGCTCGCTCACTAATTTATTTGTTGAAAATTCCTCAATTTTGTGTTAACTAACGGATTTAAGTAGAATTTTAAAGTCAGTCTTTTAATTTATAAATGCCTCATAATTATCATGTTTATTATAGACTTCTTGCTTCCAATATTCGTTTGCAACGAAGTTTTTAATTTACCCTTGCGTCTGGTACAGTTAGATGGAGCTACATCGTAGCGGTCATGTTCTTTACACTCAGGATAAGGATGTCCCGTATGTTTTTGTGTGTCAATACGACAACACAAACGTTTGTACAGGATGTCGCAAGTATCGTCATCTACAAAGGTGACATCTTTGTTCGTCCCTTCGCAGTTAAGCCTTTTTACATCCATGTCGGTTTTTCCCTCAAAAACTTGCTTCGATTAAAACTTTTTACGACTTTGGTATTGAATTTTTTTGTCATTCGATGGTTGTCTTATTTGCACAAAACATTGAAATAGTTTTTCTCTCCTTTCAGATTTCAAAATGATATATTTATACCCGATGCAAATTGCAAACAATACATAACAATAAAATATAACATACAAAACAGTCCGCTCTGGATTTCACATGACATTGCTGTTTTTCAAAATAGGTGATGATTGATCGTGTTGATCAAGAATGCAAAAAAAAAAATCCAAAATTAAATTCCATTTTTAATTTTTTTTTTTTTGCTGTGCCCAAAAATTACACTGCCTATTTTTGTATGCGGAAATCAATTTTTCACCAAATAATATGTCATTTATCTAAATACAGATACATCCTTTATTACCAATAAATAAAAATATCCTCATCATCAATCAACATCGGCGCTCATCATGCAGCACTTTGTCATCGGCGCTCGATCCCATATTAAAATGCTCCATGTTAATTTGTTAATTACAAGTCGAGTCGAGGAGTTACGGCTTACCAGCGTTCGCTACATAAAACTGCAGTTAGTATAAATCAATATGTATTCACGTACATATTTCTGGTAGATATCCATAATTCAGGAGCGATGAAATCCTTCAGGTATGGGATATGGGATCGGCGAAAACTCCGTATCTGTTCGCTGCGTATTAAAATCATTTATTCAGTTTTTTCCGTCCCTGGAGTGAGATTTTGCGGCACGCTCTCCAAGTTTGACGATGTGTGCCTGTAGACTAATAATGTTTAAAAACGTATAAAATAGCCCTGTTTTGTGAGCACTTCGTGATATCTTTGTTTATTGCTAATGAATAAATCAGCAAATGGCGGAATCAACGGCAGAGCGGTTTTTATTTCGATGGACCTTGCCTCTGGTTGTTTACCAGAGGCAAAGTTTAAACTGAGGTTCTGTTAATATGCTAGCTGTAACATTAATTTTAATACACGTGAAGTCTTCTTTTATCATTCTTTTGACTATCAATTAATTACTGCAATTAAAGTAAGTACTTATTTCTCGTATTGTACCTAATACAAATTTTATGTACCTGTCAAAGCAGGTAATTAAACACACAGTAATTAAAGAATAACTTAACATTTTATCTGTAAAAAGTAACTACACCCAACTAAACTCTTACATGAAACAACCAAGCGTTAAATAATCACTAAGGTAATAAAATTAACTACCACAATAAGTAATTAACGCAAAGCCATTCCACATACTTAGCAGTATTTTTTTCTTTCTCTAAGTTAGGAGCATTCGCTCATTACTTAACCACTAGGGAACTTCACAATCGTATGCTACTCCATACACTGGGCAGACGAAAGGAACACGGACACTTTATCACCTGGGACCGCGTAGTTATAAATCAAAGTAAAATCGCGTATCTACATTGCAATTAAGAGGGGGCGAATCCTCCTAGTGTACGCAATAAGTTCTGTACGGGAATAATAACATTTTATCTGGGATCTGAGAACATTTATAATAATTACATCATTGTATTGACAGGCCCATTAATTTCTGGTCCATACAGCCATGAGTGTGGACAGAGAGGCTGTGGAGATGTTTGCTTGTAATTATTTTAGGTTTTAGTAATTGAATTTGGTGGTTAGTTAGTTTGTTAAAAGGTATTCAAGTGTTTCATATTCAATTGTTGTATTTTTAGTATTACATAAATACTCGGATGTGGTTCATCCAAATATCATAAGATGGTTAGATATTGCTCTGAAAAACTATATTGTTAATAGTATTTTGACCATCTTACGGTGTGTTCGGATTTTGTTCATAAATTAGATAAGGATTCGTAAGTTTGCCTTCGAACTTTTGAAACACAAAAACCGCAGTTTTTTTTTACAGTAAGTAGGTACTTGTATGGTATCATTGAATTTCTTTGACAAACCCTCGTGTATTACAGTGTTCTTTACTCTTAGTTGCATCTACTTCAACAGTACTGAATTAACTCAGTCTAAATGAAACTGGTACAGGACACAAAGTATTTTTGCAATGAAAATTCCTGGCATTTTTAGTTTAGCACCAAGTTACTTCAGTCAGTTCCTGTTCTCTGATTGTAACTAATATAGCAGTAATCGCGATGCTCTTTTAATTAAAGCTTAAGAAGTTTCTTTGCGGCTTTACGCTCTTCGTACAGTACCTCATTTTGTCTCTTGTTACAAATTTCGCCTTGCCAAAATGAACTGTATGAACCTGCCTTAGAGTTCATTAGGTGTTTGAGTTAATTTAAATAGTTTTAGAACACCTATTTTCGTACATTCTTTTAATTAACATCGCCTAATTTAATGCCTTTGAAACGTTACTACGAATCAGATTGTTGATTGTTTTTTTTTTGCTTAAACACAGAGAAAACACGAGAGTCTGTATTCTTTGCGTCTATTAATTAAACTTAGATTTAGCAGAATTTAAAATAATGTGTTGATTTACGACTTCAAGAGTGAATTTTTAATTTTAAAACACCATAAAATGATTAATGGTTTAGACATACCTAATTAAAACAGTATTCTTTTAAATTTATAATGCAGATTTTTAATGTATCAAAATCCTTCTAAATCACAATGGCTTACAGAAACGTCTAAAACAGAATTTTATAGCCAGACAAAGCATTAAAACCTACGTAAATAAGACTTATCTTATAAGGTTAGCAACTTATAATAATAATAATAAATATTGGCAAGAAATTTGATCTCGCACTGGACTATTTGTTGGTCCTATATTTACGACTACAAAACAAATACTTGAGGCATATTAAACGATGTTACACGTTTATAATCGCTTTAGTTTCGCGTAACAGAACACCGATTTGCAATAAAAAGTAAAAGCTTAGGGTCGTGTTAGGTTTTATCTCGCTCACATAAATAGCGGGAGCTGGGAGGCTTGTGGTAAACAATTTAGCTTTGTTAACATTGCCGGGACATTATTAAACAACGATAATAAGTAGTTAATTATCGACTGTCACACACTTGCGTTCGATGCGCTTCGCTGCTTTGTGCGCAGGGGCTGACAACATTTCTGGCGTTGTTGTTTTGTTTTTTGAAATTTGTTGTTGGAGAATGAAGATAAACATGAAGATGATTTTAAACCGGCTACTAAACTGACTGTTTCGGTCTTAAGACGTTTTAGAATGAGAGATTAATGATAATTTTGTTTTTTCGTCATCCGGAATCGTTGACTACCACAAACCTCCCTCTTTTATTCCATGGATCCAGCATTAGACCGGCCTCTCTAAAAATGATATAAATAGGTAGTCCAGTGGATTAAGTAGGTGACCTACTAGTTTTATTACACTTAATAATAGTTGATAGAGACTTGAGAAAAATGACTAGAAGTAAATATAATAAATTAAATAATGGGACATCCGCGAGAGGCTTTAAACCCGTTAGGTGCTTATAAACTTGGGAAGCATTAAAGTTTTATGAAGATCTAGTATAATGGACATTACGAGCTGAAAGTTGTGAACTATCGGGAATCTATTTTATGAGAAAGCGTATCTATTCGTCGTCTTCTTTATCATGCTAATCATAACTTGAATTTTACTGAATACAGGATTCTCTAACTAAAATATGTAGTACTGTAACTTGAAGATGGTCGTAAAAGTTGGTCTAAGTTAAGTATAATAGGAAGGCCGATAGTGCTAGCTTAAACGCTAACAATTTAATATGGCTATAAGCAGGATTTGCTTAATAGGTTATAATCGGAATAGCCTATAAATATGCTCAATATTCATTCATCATTAAATTCAGTAGGCACATATTAGACAAACACCCACAAACAACCGTATTTGTTTAATATCAGCCATATATTTTGCTTACACAGAGAGTTAAACGCTTAGTTACTTTCCTTACAAATTTTTTTATTTGTTTTTATATATTCGTCTAATTTATGGATAGTCGATAGACATTATACGTTTAAAAACTTAAATCATTTTTCGAGTAGAAGTAAAATAACAAATTCTCTCGAGACTTTATAAAACAATAACTTTAACAATTTCATAATCGAACAACAAAGACAACAACAACTAGTTGTTCACTCTAACAACAAAAATGTTTGCGATTCCCTCCAAGATTTGTGCGTAAGTATGAGCGTACACAGCGCGTGAAATATATGGCTGCGGGCGTACCGCGGCGTCGTTGCACTAACTCCGCTTGATTGGAATCTACCGCAGGGCACACCGATAAATGAGTGCTGGTAGGTACTAGGGCTTTGGTCTTAAGGGATAGATGTGCTAGAAGAGACGGCTTTTATTCTATGCCATTATTTCGTGGGAAACAAGAGGTTACGGTTTTGGGTGGTGTCTATTACATGTAGTTTTGGAACTCTAACTGTAGTTTATAATAAAAACTAAATTCAGGTTTATGGGGATATGTACGTAATAAGGTACGTTTTTACTACATCAGAAGTTTTTGTATTCAGATGTTAAATTATGTTGCTAAGAAACCTAAAAATCTAAAAGCACTTGAGATATCCACAAGATAAGGTAGGCACCAAAGACTGCGGTTTTTTACAGTATTTACTCAGTTTAGGGAGCTAGTTTCCTGCACCATCTAGCTCTTGAAAATCCTTGTCGAAACTAGAGGCCACAATTAAAGCCGTAGCCAACAAGGGCTAGATGTCGTCGCCTATACGTGTAGTCGCGAAACTTCGCAATATGTGATTATTCACTTGCGTAAATTACGACTATCGCCGGCACCGTCTTTTAAGTTAATCTCTATTATTTTAGACTAGAATTCTCCCTGGAGGTTTGCGTTGAATTTAAATTGCAAAAGGAAAAATTCTTTGATACATCGTTTTGCTTTTGGTTTGAGATTATCTGGGAATTATTGGTCGTGGGATAGGACGGGAAATATGAAGGCGTTTAGACGTGTGATAAATAGTTTTATAGGTTATCAGGAAGTAATAAAGTAATATAATATGAGGGCTGAGACATTGTCGCCGGCATGGCCGATAAGTTTTAATGTAATAAAAGTTGTAAATGTGTAGAAATATTATGGTCATTACATAGTTCTTCTTTCTTGCTGGTATACTGTTAGGGCCCATGTTACTTGAACAAACCAGTTGTGTGGTCACTATCAACCGCATGACCAGTTTATACATCCTTGTGAGCTTCTGGTTTTATGTAGTATTGTCAGTTACTAAGGTTGCCGCTATTTTAATTCCCATCTAAGGATTCTAATCGATGTCATGACTTGTCTGACAATGCATCCATTTATCATCTTTTAATCAGCCATTGGACTGAATAATCTATGAAAATTGAAAGAAGATTGGGATTTAATATTAAAATCTAGATTGGATCTCGAAAGAATATAAATCGTGTAGGCGAAAACTAATTTCAGATATCCACAGTATCGTGTCATAATGACATTAAATGAAATATGATTGGTTCTGTAATAAATTGTTTTTCAAAGATGAACACGTCAAGATATCAATGGTAAAACTGTTTTATATTGAGGCCATAAATGTAAGAAATGAGAAGAATTAAGCACAACTTAGATAAAAACATTGAGTTTTTGGTTTTTTCTCAAAATTATTTATAATCATAATCCTTCCTTTTGGCTTCACCGTAGTCGGCTAAAAAGGAATTGGAATAAGACGAGGTAAAATCAGTGGAAAGGAGCATAGTCAAGGGGAAGCGGTTGATGGTTTGCAGCAAAATTAAACTGGATACGGAAGATGATAAGCTAAGTAAGCGATATACAAGAATAGAAGAATATATAATATATTGCATAGAAGTTAAAAACTTGTACAGTTTTTGACTTCTGGGTTTAGCCCATCTTCTTTAATTTCTATTATAGCTCTATCTCACTTTAAGCGCTAGGACGGTCTGTCCTGGGTTGTCGTATTTCTCCAATAAGGAGCTATTTCATGCTAGTCCACCACGTTTCTAAATCTCTGAGTTTATATTCGATTTTAACTGAAAAACACAAGAAGTCACCGAATAAAAACAATTAAACTTATGGTTAACTGTAACATAAACAGTTACATACATTTACGTGTGACGTAGACGGCTTCCTTTACTACTCGTCAATTTTGAATATGTACTTACATATAGCGTTGTTATGGAAGTGAACTAAGGTTCATCGCTTCTTATAAGTTATTCCAATTAACGTTTATCCGTTTCCGTACATTGACCATAGTAAGAAATAGTTAAAGTTAGCGTGTTGAACTTTAGTTAAATTGTTTGTTTATATTTCGAGCCTAGTGATTTGTAAAATCGTTTCCCGGTAAGGCATCGTGACCACCCATGGCTTTCAAAAAAATTACTAGTTTAACTTATCTTTTGCGTGATTCGAATTAAATTCAAACTGGTAGGTACATGTAACCGATTTATTTTTTAAAAGTGTTATTTTAATAAACATATTTTTTTACGTAAACAAATCTTGTGTACTTTGTCTAATTTGTATGCATCTTGCATGCGCAAGCACATGTAACGTTTTTTTTTAACAAAAACGTATTTATTAGTATCGCTGTCATTTTGATTATTTCGTAAAGTTTTCTATGAGCCAGTCTAGTTGGTACTACCTACCTGTACCTACCTACTTATCGTTTAAAATGCTTTATCCTTTCATTTGTTTTGGACAAACAGTTCCGATAGAAAATATCTTCGTGTTTTTTTTTTAAACTAGATAATATATTACCATGTTTTTAATGGAATCAACGCTCTTGTTTTACCAAATTCAATTCCGTTGCAAATAATAATTAAGAATACCATGTTCCGGTCAAAATGAATTCGGTTGATTGTGAGAAATGGCACTTCGCAGCTCCGGCGAAATAAAAAATTGGAAAATGTAATGTTTGAAAAAAATAAGTTCTGCAAATCAGTGACAATACATTTAATAAATTAATTGAAAATTTTACTTGTAAATAACTAATGGGGTCAAATGACGATGAATATATATTTTTTAGTATAAAATAATACGGAAACGAAAATACTTTGAAGTTAGAACCTTGCTGCTCAAACTCAAGCACCAGAACTAAATAATAACACCTCACAATAATTTTCTGCTTTACAATCAAGTCTAGCGTAAGCCCCTTTAAAATTTCAAAGCCTTGTAGTAACACTAATAACTAGGGGAAAAAGAAAAATGAACGTAGGGACTGTTAGAAATCCTACATTTTACTCTTTGCCGCTAAATACTTTAACTCTACTCGACCGGTAAATATTTTATGTTCCCACCTGACTTACTGGCGCAGTTAAAGCGTTTACTTTCAACAAAACAAGATTTATTTATCTTCTTAGGGCTGCGTTGATTTTCTTGGTAAATTATAGTTGAGAGAATTTATAGATTTTCAAGCATTTACTTGGCTGTTTGTAATTTAAATTATACCTGTTTTGTCATCACCATTATCATCATAGTTGGCAGACTTGTTCAACTCATAGCTAAGTATGTATAGGCCGTTTTCCTAATGGGTCATGCTTCCCTGGTATTTACGAGTATCATCCAGGTCTTCTTCACAATCTTCTGTAACACCTGGCTGTTGATTTCATCATGGTTGGCAGACTTGTTCCACTCATACCTAAGAATAGGTCGTTTCCCTATTGTGTCATGTTTCTCTGGTATATACAAGTCTCATCTAGGTCTTTTTCACAATCTTCTGCAACATCTGGCTGTTGATCTGCCAACCCACCTTTTACCGCCATATCACACACACTTATACATCTACATAATTGATTACTTTGTCAATTCGATTAAATGCGTAGAAGTACAATTATAATTCGCTATATAGACGCTATCCAATGAACAACAGATTCAAACGCCTTTGAAAGATCTATGCGCGTCCAGTTTTTGTTGCACGAAAAAGAATACAAGTACATTTTATTGTCCGCTACGCTTTGACAAAAGAACTTTTGAACGCTGCCTGTCGCCTGACGCTAATTAAACGACAGAGTTGATTAATAAGTCGCTCTTAACTATTTAACAAGCGCGGACCATTGTCTCCTCATAAAAAGAGCTCTCGCAAAAAAAGGACAATAAGTAACGAAGAATTGCCGGATTAAAAGTACCGAGTCATTCATTCCAAGGTTTAATTATCCTCTGTTTAAACAAATCGCAATAAAGAGCCAGTGTCAGTGCTTCCAAGGATCCTGTAAAAAGACATCGTAAAAAATACCGGAAGCCCGATAGTAACGTCAAACAAATTCCTGGAATAGTCCACCGCTTTCTGCTTGTGTTAGTTGGAGAATCCTATTCACGGATGTCCGTAACGTTTTAGGTCCGAATCGGTTCAATCGATTTTGGACTTAGTGCTGATAGCTTCAGAATTCAATTTTGAATGTTGTTCCGTAAGATATAAAAACGTTTAAACCTGTACGTGAAGTCCATCGTACATGTGTGGTAGATAGTGTAGGGATATTTGAGTGAACATTTGCAAAGACGCGAACGATGCGACGATATAGCCGGTACCACTACCGGATGGAAATGCGTTTTCAATGGACTAAGAGCGTCGTTTGTACGATCTAAAGTTACATTTACGTTCGGAGCACCTTTCGTTTTTATGTTTTTCGCCTTTAGTAGTTTGCTTTCAAGGTGGTTTTAAATTAGAAGTTGTGTTCATTGTACGAGGATTGCCGTTTTCTTCATCTTTCTTGATGTTTTCTTCGCCTGAAACAAGGAGAGAAAGAATTTAGTTTGTTATCTTAATCGAATATATATTTTCGAATAGTTTAGTGGGGTTCGCTCAGCATGGAGCAAACAGCAAAAGTAATAAAACCTTTTCTATTGTTTTACAATTTATTGCAAAGAAGAAAATATTTCTAAATTAAAAGTTCTCACAGCAGTTGCAGATATAAAACCAACACAATTAAAATAAATTGAACCACAAATAAACTTAAATTGCTACAACAAACTGGCAATGCAGGCACTTGTTCAAGCTCAGGCAAATTACGACACATTTAAACCGTCTGCCAATAATAGGCTCACGTCTGACCTAATGAAGGGCAACTATCCTTAAAAGTAGTGCCGCCGGCAAAAACAGGCAAGCAAGCACGTTAAGTTGCCTGGACCGGGTATCAAGTAGCTGCTAGACAAATAATTGCTCATCGATTGACCACAACAGATGTAGAAGAACTAGAAAGAAAAGTTGCAAAACTAAAACCCCGCGGTCTACCACACCTTACCATTCACAATGTTTGTGAATGGTAAATTAAATGTCAGGAAAGAAATCAATTGTAAAGAAAGCAGCCTGACGGCCATTTTCAATAACTTACTAACAGGTATCGGTAGGTTGCTATCTCTGTTTGACATTTAGATTACAGATGGTTGGAAACAAAACGTCACAGATAAGCTTTTTTTGATTTTTCTATGAATCAAGTGAGGTAGGTGACGCGGATAGGATATTTCAAGCTAACTTTGTTTATAGAAACACCGATAGCTACGAGACGTAGGCATATTAACTGACAGTAATACGTAAGTTAGCCGTGTGGTATCCGGCAGAGTAGAATAGAACCAACCCATTACACTCACGGGTGTCGTATAAGGCGACTAATGTCTGAGGCAGAACACCTTGCGCCTCCGTAGACCAGAGAATGGGCAGCAGCGTTTTCTGTTAGTCTTTCATCACTGCGATCTCCAATCCGCCTGCCAAGCGTGGAGATTACGGCAAATTCCTCCCATCATGGGAGAGGCTTATGTCCAGCAGTGGACGTTATGGGCTGTTGTAGTAGTAGTAATACGTAAGTAAGCTAGAGAAAACGGCATTAAAAGATTTAGACCCAAGTTTAAAGATTTTTGCAGACATAAAGGTGTAAGGAAAGATACTGGTGCTAATTTTAGAAAACACGGATTGAATTCACCACATCCTTGCTCGGTAGTTGTGCCTGTTTCACACGGTCCAATTTTGTTCATGTCAGTACACACATGTCTCGTTCCCTGCATTTCCAAAGGCGAGAAAGTTTCAAGTGAGGAATTTTAAGAATTTTTGGAAGTAAAACTTGGTGTACCAAAGAAAGCAATGTAAATAACTTCTTCGGAAATTTGGATTTATCAAGAATTGGAGTAGAATGTGTGTAGTAAGTACCGTATTCTTTATGTCGCTATAATTACGAACATTTCATTGTCAAAGTGAGTAATGTTCTCAACGGAACAACTGTAATTTTTTTCATCGAGATACCATCGTGTGTTTATTTAGTTCTCTGTAATGATAGAGGAAATGCGTTAATTGTTTGCAGCCAACTGTACGATTATTACGGGCGAGGTGTATCGGCATGTTAGTTACTCGGAGCGTTTCTTTGTGTTCGCCGCTCATTCAGCAGCGTGTCGTTTAATGCCTATTCATTAGATGCTTCGGTAATTGTCTCTTGTTTATGTATCCAATGTTTATCTTAGAAGCTCCCATCTTTTTGTACTGAGTTACGTGCCTTGCGTTGAAATTGTTATGCTAATAATTATAGGATATTTAAATGGATGCTGTTGAGAATTATGTTTGTTTATGTTTATGAATGATAGAAAACATTAATAAGAACATTTTTTGTTTAGTTCATTGCTTTTAAGTGTTGAGAAACAAGGGTTCGATGTAAGGTTATCGATATTAAAACTGTCGAATTGAAAAAAACTGACTATTGAGGGAAACTGACCAGTGTTATGCGGACTCTAAGAAACAGCGAACAAAAAAGGCGTAGTTAAAACGTAACGTCGCATTATCAAGGCATCGATGTATATTTATCGATGTAACAATTTTCGCAGAATAGTATTTCGAACTCATATAGGGAACCCAGAGTTGGGCGTTAATGTATTCTTTTTGCTTGTGAATAATGTCGTGCTAAAATGTAGGTATCTCTAAAAAAAAAAAAATGTAAATGTAGGTATGGGTTGATAGTTCAACCCACATCAAAATTTCATAATAAGAACGCCCAATATATAAGGACAGATTAGCATTTAGCCCAACTTCATATATCATACACTACAACTTTATATTACGTAACTTAGACGACACGTCCATTAATAATTTTCCAAAGAAAAATAGATTCTTTTTTGCAAATCTGTTTGCATATTCCTTTCAGCTTTAGAGGACAAGTGACGTGGAGCGTCCACCGCGACCCTTCCCCATGGGAAATCTTCACAAAAAGGTTCCACTGACAAACAATGGAGACGACCAGTCTGTTTGAATTTAAGAGTACCGTCAGATTGATGCGAAAATATTGCGGTCCATGGCTTGTTTGATTTTAATCTCATTAGTGCTCAGGTTGGGATTGACTGGGCAAAAAGTTAGGGTTTTAGGCTTTTAATTTGTAAAGAATGTTTTGTGGGGATTCTAGAAAATTTGTACTAACAACAAAACCACAAAACGTTGAAGAATTATTTGTGAATTTTAAGTTTTAACCTACATTAAAAGTAACAATTTTTGTTGAAAATATAGTCAATTAAATCGTTGTAGGTATGTGTAAAACATCACCCCTTTGGTTCTTGAATTCTGTTTCCAACAATTCGCACGAATTGTATTTGGGAGGTGTCTATTAAAAATATTTGATTATTAATTTTATTTTTTTCAATAAACGTTCGAAATGTGTGTTAATTGCGAGGGGTCTTTAAAGTAATGTACAATTATTTCATTTTGTAGGGCTCAATGGAAACAAAAAACGTCGATGCGTTCACGTGCGACTTCGTCTGAAACGTCTTTAACATTTGAATTCGCTGAATTGTCGCCAGTGACTACGTCGTCTGGGTGGATAAGAAATTTCAAATTATACGAAGTTACTATTACTGCATTTAAGTTAGCCGAGATAAGGTTTATTTTAAAATACATTAGTTTTACGGGAAAGTGTATTGTAAACCTTTAGTGCACCTAGAAATTATGTGTTCTGCTCTTAATATCAGATTTTCAGGGAAATCAGTTTTAATAATATTTTTATAAATATTGTTTCTAAACACGTTTAAATGCTATTCTGGGAAAACCAGCTTGAAAATTAATTAGTTCTTATTATAAAAGATAGATTGTTGTAATACGATAAGGGTAGAAAACACAAAAAAATAAACGAACTTGCCAAAGGATCTGACTGGAAACTGTATGATTAGATAAAACTTTATCCCGTCAACCGTACTCAAAACCATATCTTTCTGAAACGAAGAAAATGTTCCAGCGAACGAAATGAGGCCCAAAAAAGGTCTGATTCTAAGCCAAAAAGAGTTGATAAAACTTGTTAAGATGATCATTGAATCTCGTTCATTCAAATTAAGAGTTTCAATTTAATCACGACAACACATTAACAAACTGAAAGGTGACACAAACAAGAAGATTTTAAAAGTCCGTAACTCAGATTTGTCGCAGGTAGGGAGTCGGGAGCTGTTGAGTTCGGATAAGAAAGTTCTCAACTAGGCGGATTTTATAAGATTTCAAAACACAAACTTCTTCCACAGTTTGAGAAAATATCAGCTGAAATTATTTGAGTGTTGAATCGGGTTACGAAAACATAAGAAGCCATTAGAAAGTTTCTTTGACGATTTTAATATAATGTTTCATGGCTGACAATCAGTAACTCTTTATTCTATAAAATGCTTTTAATCATTAGGTACCTACAGTTTTTTTTACGTCGAAAAATACCATTTAAAAATATTTAGGGGGAATCCGGGACCACGGTCCCGGTCCTAAAAGCCCCCCGACCCATTACATCAATTTACTCGTATAAAAAGCCAGAATTATATGATCATAACATAATATCATAACGCCTGTAACTCCAGAAGGGTAATCAGAGGTGTACCTATCCATTAATACACCCACATTTCGCCAGTTACGTTAAATGGGGCGAGCCTACTGCCTAAAACCGGGCACAAATCCAGACTCCGTGGCTGCTACTGAGAAATTCTTGATGGAAATATCTATAAACACTTTGCCCGACTTGGGAATCGAACCCTTCATGCTCAGCAGTCTCGCCTGCGACCACTTGACCAACGAGGCAGTCAATTTAGTTGATCAATGATTTTCTAATCATTGAAAATTAACTTACCCACCCAAAAACTTCCCTAGCTGATACTGATACTGTTAGTTAGCCGGCATCATCCCACTGCTGGGCAAAGGCCTCTCACCATGACTTAAATAAGATAAAATAATAATGTGGAACACTGGTCGTTGGTTTGTGGGGGCTCGAACCGAAACGAGTTCCCTAGCTATATGAAACAAAATATTTCTTCAAGCTAATTAATTTGCACGTGTCGATGTATATTTTTAACAAAATGTTTTGAATTAATTTGGATATTTTGATTATCAAATCGGGCTGACGGCCCGCTTGAAAATTGACGTTCATTTTCTCTACCAAAAACGCCTGTAAACATTTACGAAAAGCGAGCAATCGTAATTAGTTAGTATTAAATTTCGAATTTAAATCGATTTTCGACTAGAATATTAAAATTCGCATTGAACTAACTGTGTGATTTAATCATTTGTTCGCCAACAACCTTTTTTGTTTTGTTTTTGTTTTTTGTGTAATTGAGGAACAAATGGACATTCCGGACGAATGCGTCTTATTTGTAACAACGAATTACTAAAAGCGGTAATGAAGAATTTATTGGTTAGTTGATTATGCCTCGTTTGTCGCTGAACATAAGGTCTTGGGTTCGATTCCAGGGTCGGGCAAAGTGTTATCGGGTGTATCTATTTAAGAAATTGGTCAGTAGTTGCCACGGAGTCTGGATTTGTGCCCGTTTGATGGCAATAGACTCGCCCCCATTACATGCGACTTAAGGCGCCTCCCCGAGCAAATGACCTTGAACGAGCAGTTTTTTGGAGCCTACTCCTCTTTATCCAAAAGAAATACCAACTAATAAAAAATACATTAAATTACTACATATTCTTTACTCCAAAATTGTCGTTTCATTTTAAGTAGCTTAATATTTAATAAATCCCCTCACAACGAAACCACAGAAATGAGAAATAATGATTTATAAAATGCTACTCCTCGTAAAGTAACCATTATTTGATTTGCTACTTATACTAATGGATAGACAATTTAATAATGAACATAATTGTCGTTTTATTTTTTCCAAAAGACGTAAATTTAATTTTATAAAGAATAAAAACCACTCATTTCGCACTATTCGGCCTGCAGTGACTGACGTAACAATCACTTTGTTGTGCAAGCTGATTAGAACTGTATTCTAACAATATTTCAAACGAAGTTTGAACCACCACAAATGGAGTTACTAATTTTGCTCGGGGAACCGCCTAAAACATAATTAGCGAAATATGAGTGTACTATTAGGTACACCTCTGCCTAACCCTTCGTGGATTACAGGCGTGATATTATGTTTTGTTGGTACAATAATAATTGAGCTAGAATTATAAACGGTGAATATAATCAAGCAGCAGATGAAATTATAAAAAAAAATACATTTATTTATTGATAGGTAAAAACTTGATTAAAAATAAATGTTAATTTTAGTCATTTTGCCAAAACTTTTTCCGTGTGTGTTGGAGTCGGCCTAAATTTAATGATCAGCGCCGCAAAGGTATCTTTCAAATCGGTATCTTAAAAATGCACAACCAAATATACTACGTTCAACATTGATTGAACATTGACGGAACTAGTAGTAAGGATGGTGATTAAGGCAATATCGCCGACGCTCGCCGTAGCAGATTGTGAAGAACGTGGTTTCAAGCAGTGCATTGGCAGTTGGCACTAATTGTAACTGCCGAGACCGTTAGCTATCCATGTGTTAGATGTTTTACTGTGAGAGAATTAGATGTTATTTACCTGACTACGGCGACGCCAAAAGGAAAGGGTTATGAATTTAGCAGTCTATGTATGTTTGTATATACGTATGTTTCTCCGTAGCGCCTAAACTATTCATCCGATTTTGAAAAATAAGGTGTCAATCTATTTGTTATTATGGCCCGGGTAACATACGACATCAGGCTACATTTTGACCGACTTCAACAATAGGAGTCGAACAACAGTTAGTCTAATATTATAATTGCCGTGAAAAGTACAATTTATTTAAGCAAAAATATCTTTCAGCCCATTTAAATAGACATTTGTTCGCTTAAAGACACGGTGCGCCAAAGAGGTGTTATTACATTTATTTATTTCGTTTAAATAGTTGAACGAAATAAATAAATGTAATAACATAAAATATCGTAGTTTTACAAAGACTTCCTAATGAACCTACAGACTCAACTCTCATAAAACAGTTCACTAGGTACTCCTTTAAATTCCCCTCATCAAAAATTCAATTAGCCACTACCAAGTTTAATATAAATTGATTACACTAAATGTAGAACAATGAGAGTTCGTTTGCCCCTGTAAATCCTGTTTCTAAATAAATGGCAATCAGTGTGTTTGTTGAACATTTCGTTATAAATAGATTGACGAGTATCTACGTTTCAATAAAATCACAAAGGGTGTCGTAGACCGGAAAATTCGGATGTGTAGTTTTACATGCGGGCGGGACAAACATACATACATGTATATATAGTTAATTGTAGACTTAGGAAACTCAATCGGAGTTGTAGGTAAACACAGTTTCAAGTAATGTTGGATACTGGTTGTAGAGGAGGGTTAGTACTGCAAATAAATGTTTTATTCGCTAGTAGGTTGTAGTAGGGTTAGAACTAGTTTGAAGTATTAGTTTATGTATAGAATCTAAAGGGTTGTGCAATGTACAGACGCCAAGCATATCAAGCTATTACAATCTTTTTGACATGTAATTTATCCCCAAAGCATTAGGTTCAATTTTGATAGGGAAAATTTAACAGTTTCGAGTAACTGATGTGTTGCCGTGTCTGTACAAACCGGCTGTTTGTCTGTCTTCATTCCTTGTATTTTATTTCCTGCTGCATTCTTGTATTGAGATTAAATAAAGTATGTTTGCTCATTTGTTAGCTGCAGGTAATGTATGAAACAGACTTACGTTTTTAGGAAAGATTTATGAAAAAGGGTATGGTCTTGAACTTTGCCATCTTATGGACACCTATGTATTTGATTTATGACAGTAGACGACAGGGACGATTTAATTGTGTTAACAAGTTTATACTAAGCATAATTGTTTTCTGATCGGTATCTCAAAACGTACTTACTAAGAAAAAACCGGTTTTAAATGAAACTCACCTGATAAAACTCAGTTATTATATTTCGGTCGAAAAACCATTAAAAAATCTAAAATTAAACAACAACCATCAAGGAAGTCGTAACGCGAAATAGAAAATTCGTTGCCGTCTGCTACAGTTATTTCTAAAGGCTATAAAACCAGTCCATCGTAGGGGGCATCATAAACAAACACGGACAGATACGGGTGGTCGGATACAAAACATTGTGCGTGCGATTTGTTGACACACCCCCTGGGCCCCGTACCGCAGCCCCACCGGTCATTCTGTGTTAACTTGGTGCATGTGAATGTACAAATATTGGAACTGATATGAGTGGAGGAGACAGTGCGTTACCTATGTCCATTTTTGAGTCCAACATCATCAATATCTGCCTAGCCTTTTCCCAACTATGCTTGGGTCAGCTTCCAGTCTAAGCGGATGCGGCTGAAAACCAGTACTTTAAATGAAGCGACTACCTATCTGACTTTCAAAGCCTAGTTGCTGGGTAATACGATGTTTGACTCCAAGATGTGGCGGATTGTTGACTTGAAGGACTTGACACCATCTTGCCCATACTCATACAAGTAGGGGGAATCGACCTGAGGGCAGCTTTCTATATTTTAATACTAAGTAGAGAATCGAGAGTGCACTTACGTAAGTACCAATGCAGATTAAAAATATAATGACGTGACCTCATGTCGTTAAGAGGTTGCAGTGTGTATTTTAATTTAGTGCAGATGGTTGGATACGATATTATGAGGTATATTGGATTGAAATGACTGAAGGAGAAAGTGCATTATTGACTGTCCCCATATTTGAGACCAAGATTTGACGGTTTATTAAAGTGAAAGACTATTCACAATCTAGTGAGAATGGGTCTCTAGACAAACAAGGGAAGAGGGAAATATATCTAACAACTAATGTTAGATTATCATCAACATTTCAGTTGCTTGGGTGTCTGTCAGAGAGAGCTGTAGACCTGAAAAGTGTACTTGTAAACTTCAAAGGTGCTTCGTCCCTGTTTAAAACCATATGCGCAGTTATTGAACTTTGATTTATAAGCCATATGACACATAATATCCATTTAAAGGACATTACATAATTTGCTCATTATGTTAAACGGCGCATGATTGATTTATAACGTGCCGACAGCTCGCATTCAAGTTGACAAGTGACGTCACACTGTCAGTGTCAAATAATTCATTATCCGTTTGTATTCTCACTAGCGAATGAATGTAAACAACGTGTAACGCGTAAACAGCGTGTCGTGTGTACGTCGTAAAAGGCGTTTGCGTAAAATAGGTTACCCAATCCTCGGGCGATGAGTTTGCAACTTGTCATTATACGCTCTTCGCTTTAAAGTGCCGCTCTCCCTGACATCCAAGTAATTATTAACCCTTGTAAGGAAAGCTTTAGCGGTACAAGTTATTGATAATTAGGGTCACACGAGAATAAGGTTTGGGTGTTTATTACGCGTAAACGGTCGTTTCGGTACAGAAACAAGGATGAGAAACCTTAAGGAAAAATATGCCACATGTTTCGCATAATGGCAGCCCTGAAAAAGTGTTTATTATGGTACGTATTATGGTATGGTACGTTTGGGGAAAAAAATCGAGATGAAATTGCCGTAGTAATATTGTAAATAAATAATTATGCTTGCTAATTTTCTCTTGCTACTCAAAAATGATAATTACCTCACGATACAAAGGGGAGCGGTAGAAAAAATAAAAATATATTTTTAATGAAGCGCGCCACGTTGCGTTAAAATTTCCATTTTGATCAAGAATTTAAAGGAAAATACGGTACAATGTCGTATTTGTATATTTTTTGCGCACGTATGTGTTGCACAGTTTGAGCGTAAAAGGTTTTCAGGATGTGTGTAAACGACGAGCTCGCTGACTTTTGTGATTGTTGGAAAACGTGGTGCATTTCCAAATGTAGGCGAGGATCAGATTGCGGTCCAGTACAGGCTGGTTACAAACGAAGTATTTGTATCTACAGCACAGTGCGATGAGAGATTATCATGCAACACAACAGGGAATCGGCGTGTAAGCTTCCAGCTGGAACAAACACTACTGAATGCCTTGTTAAGCTCTGGTTAATTCGTAGTAAGGTTTATGTTAGGTAGGTTCTATTTTAACATGACATAACATCACGCTTGTAATCCTAGAAGGGTTGTGCAGTGGTGTACCTACCTAATACCCACGTTTCGCCACTTATGTTTAAGTCCCATGTTGTTTTATTCATCATCATCATCAGCCTAAAATGTTCCCACTGCTGGGACACGGCATCCTCTCAACGAGAGGGAATGGGCTATAATCCACCACGCGGGCCCAGTGCGGATTGGTAGATGTCACATGTCTTCGAATTTTTGGTTCTAGGACATGCCGGTTTCCTCACGATGTTGTTTTCCTTCACCGTTTTGAGAGCGGTGGTGATGAAATAAATTACACAAAGTAATGCGCTTGTCTGGGTTCGATCCTACGATTTACTGTTCGTAAGTCGGGGCCGCCACCACTGGGCCACTGCTGCTCTCCAGTTTCTTCGGGCTACGTCGGTAACCTTGGTTCTCTTGCGGATGTCTTCATTTCTGATTCAATCGCGGAAGGAAACTCCGCGTATAGCCCTCTCCATTGCCCTTTGGGTGACTTTAAGCCTTCTGATGAGGCCCATTGTGAGCGACCACGCTTTTAGGTCCCGTATGTAATCACTGGCAACACACACTGGTCACTGGTCTGGTGGACTTTCGTCTTGAGACTCTGCGGTAAGTTGGACGAGAAGATACCACGCAACTTCACGAACGCTGCCCAGCCGAGTCAGATTCGACGATTGACCTCTTTCTCCAAGTTAGACCTGCCTAACTGGACCGTTTGTCCCAGGTACACATAATCGTCTACAACTTCGAGTGTAGAGTCTCCGATCTTGATAAGAGTGGGTGTGACATGAGCATACAGCATGACCTTGGTTTTGTCCATGTTCGTTTTAAGACCCACTCTTCCGGAAGCTCTACTGAGGTCATCGAGCATTATACTGAGGTCCTCCATGGTCTCAGCCATGACCACTATATCGTCGGCAAACCAAAGGTGAGTGATGATCTCGCCATTGACGTTGATGCCTAGCCCTCTCTAGTCCAGAACCTTGAAGACATCCTCCAGTTCAGCGGTGAACAGTTTCGGAGATATGACGTCTCCCTGTCTCACGCTGCAGGAGGATAGGTTCCGAGGCTTGGTCCTGAAGTCGGACTGACATGGTGGCGTTTTTGTACAAACACTTCAACACCTCGATGTACCGCTAGTCGATTTGGCACCGTTGGAGAGACTGCAGTACAACCCAGGTCTCGATCGAATCGAAGGCTTTCTCGTAATCCACAAAAGCCAAAGGGAAGGGCAGGTCATACTCTTCGGTCTTCTGTATAACCTGCCGCAGCGTATGTATGTGGTCCACGGTGCTAAAGCCTTTTCGGAAACCAGCTTGTTTCGGAGGCTGGAAATCGTAAAACCTGCGCGCGTGACGATTCGTGATGACTCTTGAAAACAACTTGTAGACATGGCTTAGAAGTGGGATGGGCCTATAACGCCGGGGGACGGCCTACTGGAACAAAAATTTGCACTTATGGTTTAAAATTTCGTAAATGGAGCATTAAATCGAAAAATAGTATTAGTAACCCCTATAAGTCATTTTAAAAGACCTATTATTATTATTACAACGATACCCCACACAATGGGGCAGATGACAAAAAAAAAACATCCACACTTCACATGTAGGGAAGCTAACCTAAAAAATATTTTTTTCCAAAATTTTATTTTCCCACTTTGCCGGCGTAATTAATGTACATCGAACAAGCTATTTGCTTTACAGTTTAACCCACATATTACATTGTTAAATGTAAACCAAATAGCTTGTTCGACCGTACTTACCCCTACAAAATTACAGCTTTCTAGTACTAACGGTCTCTGAGCAAAACCTCGGACAGACAGACAGACAGACGGACATGACGAAACTATAAGGTTCCTTGTCAAGACTACGGAACCCTAAAAAACTGCTTTATAACTTCAGAATAAAATTGAACTCTTCAAACTCCCCCAGGAAAAACTCCATTAACGACTACTCTGATTCAGTGCCTAATTGGTGTTTTCTTTCTTTTATAAAACACACATTTTTTTGTAACAGTATAGGAAAGGCAGTCCATTAAAAGCGGGGTGTTATGGGAAATTATAAAAATACACATTTTAATTTTTATGGGTAAAAAAATTATGATGCTCTGTACACTGGGGGTATTAACGAGGGTCGTAATTTAAAAATGTTATACTAACAAACGTTTTAATGCGCTATTAATTTTTAAACGTACTGTTTTGGGGCTACGTAATACTTACGTAAATTAAATTGGGCTTACTGGGATGTTTTTTTCTAATAAATTAATAAATAAAACCGGTCAGCGCAATATGTATTACGAAGACTTATACCCAAATCAGCTGGCTTTAGATAATTTATATTATAGAAATAATATTTTTTCAAACCTTTATTTAGAACGTAACTTTAAGGTATCAAAATACGCAAAAATAAAAACCGTAAAAAGAACTGACTACAAAAGCCTTTCTATAAAGGGTATTGACCTAAGATCTACGAACTTAAGCAAAGTCAGTTGTAATTAGTCTGACTGGCTACGAGAATAAAAGATTAATTAAAACCTGAACATTTAATTAATTTTATTTGCATATTTTATTTTATAATCACTATAATTCAAGACATTGCAGTATGGAAAATACTCGAGTTATTATCCAAATAAACTTAAAATATTAAATCACTCAATACTAAAACCTTCCTCTTGAATTACTCTATCTATTAAAAAAACCTGCATCAAAATCTGTTGCGTAGTTTTAAAGATCTAAGCACACATACAGGGACAGACAGACACGGCGGAGGACTTTGTTTTATAATACGTAGTGACTTGATGTAGTGATCGATAGTGATGCGTGGTTCATACGCACTTCACTTTGTTTTAATAAGCATCACGCCTGTAATCCCCGAAGGGGTAGGCAGAGTTGTACCTAATAGTACAATATCCACATTTCGCCAGTTATGTTTAAGTCCCATGTAATAGAGGGCGAGCCTATTGCCATCAACCGGGCACAATTCCAGACTTCGTGGCTGCTACTGAGAAATTCCTGATGGAAAAAAACCCAATAACAATTTGCCCGAACCGGGAGTCGAACCTAGGACCTGATGGTCAGCAGTTGCGATTGCGATGCGACCACTAAACCAACGACGCTTTCGAGTGTTTTAATATATTCTATTAATTTCATGCAACCTTTTGCTTGTCAACCCATGAATTGGAACAACAAACAACAATAATAACAACATAATTAATATTGACATTACAACAACAACACACACACATAACAAAAACAATATGTTGTTGTTGTTGTTGTGTTTGTATGTTGTTGTTTGTTTGTTTTGTTTGTTGTATGTTGTTGTTGTTATTATGTTAATACATTTTGAGATATTAACATAATATTGTTGTCCAGTAATGTCGCGTGAACAAACATTCTAAATAGGCTGGTGAAGTAAAACTATTTACCTCGTCCTCTTGATACGGAAATTAGGTTCAATATAAAGTTTACCCAGCGTTTTACTGCAAGATAAAGTAATCACGCAATGCTTTGGGAGCTAGGTTATTAAGTCTGAAAGCTTTTATATAGAATTAGTATTTTTAATTACCTAATGGAACTTAATAAAATATTTACAAGGGAAATTCGTTTGGAAAATTTTGGAGGTAAATAAGATTTTTATTTCCATTTATTTATGTTTTGGTTTAAGTATCAACTAACATCATCTATCTTTGACCGATCTCATGCATAAAACCTCCATCGATTCCGAAGCTTCCATTGCACCCCTGTTACAATCAGCCTGATCAATAAATCATGGCATACACACGGGGGTGAAAAATCTCAATTTTCCCACCAACCAATAAATACTTAGATAAAGTCACATTTAAACCAAGTTAAAACGCCTCATGATTGGTCCATGACAATGATTACTGCTCGGTAATCTGAAGCGAACGCATCGGATTTCGTATCACGTCGTGTTGATTGTCCGACGACAAACCGGGGCCCGGCGGCGTTCCAATTACTGGCGACATAGAAACCCTGCCACCAATACCCTATACATAGATTAAATTAATTATTGATTGCAGATAGTTGCAGTGATTGCATTTTTATTGGGATCGTCGGTGCTGTAAAAAGAAATAAGTTTGTTGATGTGAGAGACACAATAATTAGACTTATACTGTCACTTACGAGATATCTTATCCATGATTGTCTAGTATTCTGAGCTCCCGATATTTCGACGCTGTTGCAAGCGCCATGATTGCAGGATCACTGTGAACTGTGAAAGCTTAAATTAGTGTTACAATAAATTAGTTAGATACCGGTATGTAAAATACAGTAAAGGAGTATATGTTTATCAGTTACTGTTTACTTTACAACACAAACATTTCAGCAATCCACAATCCTTTAGCTGAATACCCGCTTGTTTATGTTTCCACATTCAGAGTTGTTTACCTAATCTCGCCAAAACAATACAACCCGGAAAGCTCGCACGTCCCAACGCTATAAAATTACAAGCGTCGATTCTTTTCCCGTCATTGATCTATGACAGTTTCCCGCAAAAGCTCCGTCTCTCACTTATCAGGACTCACGGGCTAATACCAAGCGAAGGGCGCCGCCCAATCTGCCTTGCCGCTTATCTCAATTTAATGGCTTCCGTATTAATACCGCCTTTGTCTAATTTGAGGATGCTTCGCCTTGGCCATTGTTTAATCGACCGGTAAAAATTTATGCCTTTCGGTATCAACATTATCTTTCCGTGCTGGGTTTTGTTCTGTCAAATGTTTTGTGTTTACGAGGCCATATATGTGAAACATGCCCGTTTATTCCTGTTGAGGAGCTTTGTTGCAAATGTTGAGTGTACTCAATAATAGTATTTTGTTTCAAAGATATTACAACTCTTGTTTCGAAGAATTTGCGTTAAATTGACAGGGATTAGAAAACTTAAAGCGATATCATGAATATTTGGAGAACAAAGCCTGGCTATAAATACCTAAAGATTTGGAGAACGGTAGATTATATTTCTTCTTCAAGGTCATCTGAATAGGTCCTCTGCAATGTACACAACAACTTCTCATAACTAGAACTTAATAAATAATCAGAAGCACTCGAGTCAGGGTGGTTCATTCGAAACGATATCACGTTTACCCTCAAATCAAAAGAACGATATAATCCCAACCGTTTCCGCCGCTGCCTCGGCTGCGACAGAAAAATTGTGAGTCAAAGCCATTGTTTCCAATATCGACGAAGGGAGGAAAACTTTTATTGGGCACAAAGTGGGTATTATTCACGGGTCGAACGCAATCAACCACGGACGGTGAAAGGAAGGACGCCCGGACGCGACGCCTCTGAATGCAAAGATATTTTTTGCCAAATGCGGGTCATTTTCAAAGGGTTCGTCTTATGAGGGAAAAATCGACAGACCTTTTTCGATTACCGGAGTCATGGATCAAAAACCGAGCCGCAATTAAGAGAGATTATTTCTTTTTCAATACACAACGGCCTCCTTTGTGCCTGGTCCTTTTTGTGAACATCATTTAAAGGCTCGCAATTTTGTGAAAACTATTTGATCGTTACTTGGTATCTTACGGGCTGTAATAAAAAAGGAAAATAATTTTCCTCAAAGAAAAGAAAATGTTTGACTTTTCTAATAAATATAATTTGTAAATTCTCCGAAACTTTTGCTGGGTTTGAAATGGTTAATCAAAGGATTTTATATAAGAACTCTGATGAATCTGCTTTGTAATAACGTTTCACATGAAAACTACAAAGAGGTATTTTGTTAAACAAGTGCTCGAATGTCAAGTTGTCTGTATTCAGATAGGTAAGCTTTTGCTATATTTATAACCATTACCTAGTAGGCGACTCGAAACAATTTCGAAGTGGTGTGAGCAACGTTTGTAAGCAGGACACAACAAGAGAAATTCCTATAATGTTTTCGAAAGACCACATGGACAAAGGCGTCTATCCAAAACGGTCGCATAACTCCTTATAACGATCGTCTACTATTCTGCAGCCATACCGCTTATTGCTTGCAGAGCCAATATTTTCAAGCCTCGGGACCGAAACGCGTTTAGAATCTAAATGATTTTCCGAGTTAGCCAATTCCGGAATAGCCCAAAATATTGATTTTTTTCAATAACTTTGTCTATTTGTTGTGAAGTTTTTTAATGAATGTAATGTTTTAAGAAAGTTTTCGGGATATTTTTAGGGGTACTTAACAAATTTTTTTGGGATCCGTAACTTAGGAATGTGGTAGCATTTTCGTAAATGTTACGAGTAACAATGGTAGTTTTCGCAAATCAGTCATTAATAGAGACGGGTAAATTAATCATAAACCCTCTAATATCATTAAAACCTAACATACTATTAAAAACAAACTGGCCAAAAAGCGAACAAAACAAAACCGAAACACAACCAAAAGTCGTTCATACGTTAAACCCACATTTGTAAGTTCTGTCGCAGTAATAAGTAAATACGACGAAGGTGTTCCGAATCGACAAATAATACCATTTTATGTCTTAACATATCTGCAACGCGAACAAGGTGTATCTGTCGGTCTGTCGGGTCCATTGCACTTTATAGGTTTGCTTTCAAAACATTACCTATGTGTTCTAAACAAACTTTGAGGGTCGGTGCAACGAACTGACCAAGTACATCGCGTTTAGTTTATTTTTCTTCTACCAAATTGTTTTAGGATATGCCGTAAAATTAATAACGGGTTACGGATATTTTCTCATTACTTACATTTTGGGAATGTATATCAATATTTTATGGAGGGAATGATAGCGTAACGGTTGACAGAGGAAGAATAGAATGTATTGCGCTGACTCCAAGTAGCATGGGACTAGGCAGGAAGAAGATATTGATCATGTTTTAATGGATGATAAAAATTATATCAAGACTAGCTTTTGCCCGCGGTTTTGTCCGCGTGGACACGAATAACAAGTCTTAAGGTGAAAGCGTCAGGGTAACCCGCAAAAACAATTTTTCTTAAATTGCAATTGCAATTTGCAGGCCAGTGCGAGGTTGTATGTTGATTAAAATATTGTTCGCGACTGTAAGACGTATGTAGTTACAGAATTATAGTCAATAAAATCAATACAACCTTCTAATTTCATAAAGGTCTAGGAACGACTTTTTCAAGGTCAAAGTCAGTACTTGACCTTGAACTTGGAGGGTTGTATTGATGATTTTGATGATTATAATTCTGTAACTACATAGGTCCTACAGCCGCGAACAATATTTTAATCAACATACAACCTCGCACTGGCCTGCAAATTGCAAAAAATGTAATAAAATTTGAATTTCGCGGGCTACCCTGGAGCATCAGCCTTAATTATGTAACCTAACCTAGGTGTAGCCATTTAAGCGTGAAAATATATCAGACAGACTTTCGCTTTTTTAATATCTTAATAGGGACGGATCAAAATGGAAAAAATATATCGGTATTTAATAGCTGACGAATTGCACCAATAAAACTAAACCCTGTTTAGATGTGTTGATTGCGTTAAGTTACATTAGTGAAATCGACTCTGTACGCTTTTGCGACTTTGATTGAACGTAGTGATAAAATCGAAGTAAAGCCAACGTATGTATTTTTTAAATCGCGTTGTATTTTCAATCTAAGAAAAAGAATAAGAAGCCTATTATCGTTTCTTCTAAGCTTGTTTTAATAAAAAGATTACTGGAAAAAGAAAACTCTCTCTAGAATCCTAAGAAATCAGTTTGGCAACCCAAAACCCTAGGACTGTTCGCGTAATGCCAATAAGATTACTGATGTTTCCCAAAATTTATTACCAAATACAGTAGTTGGGTACATGAATGTTGAGGCCGAATGAAATATCACGAAATTGCATGATTTATTCCGTCGGGCCACTTAGTTTGGGTTTACTAAAAATATTCTGTACTCACACACCCTTTGACTCGACTCTGTCTCGGATTCTACATTTTGCCTTCTGATCTCCCAGAGCCAGCATCTCATGCGGAAACTCACAAACAAATTTAAATCTTACCACATGAATCAAAAGATCTATTTTGGTATTGCGGTCATCCACTTTAGTTACTTTTTGCAACACTAATTCGTGGTAGCTTCTGAATTTTTATGGAGTTTTAACTTTAAGTTGTTCGTATTGTAAAACATGTTTTGTGAAATAAAGAATAGGGTTGAGTTTGATATACATTTTTTTGGATGTTACTAGGTTTCTTTCCGTATAGCCGCTTTCAGCCAAAGGGGGTCCCTAGAGGCATGATCCCGAACTCCTCATTTATCATGCTTGTCACGTGTTGACCATCCCTCGTGTATACTGTACCGTATAAGTACATAAGTATGTACATAAATCTATACTACTCTTGAGACTCGATGTTTTGACGCCTCTTGGTTCTTTATTATTAATTTTTGGTATATTCTAGGCATTCGATATCTCAAAAACATTATTAAAAGTATGCTGAACTGCTTTATATTTAAATCCGGCGAATTGGTAAAATGTTTTGATTAAAAACGAACTTCTAAAGCTAGTTTATTGTGTTGATGAAAAGGGTGGGTATTGAATTTCCATTTTCCGTCGAGCTATAAGATCGCGCTTATGTTTCAAATTAGTTTTAAATTCACGTCGAAATCTCTCGTACTTAGTTATTTACATCAAGTTCTATCCAACTATTCAAACTATATATTTAGTTAATTAGTTTTCTATTCTCTTTCGATACATTTTAACTTTCATTCAACGGCTTTCATTGATTGGCTTGACTTTTCAGCAAAAGTTTCAGCTCTTTTTTCAGATTTTCGGCTATTTTTTCAGATCATACACTCACATCTCGAACCACTGGCGTTTTCAATTGCAATTTGAAATATGAATGCAGAAGCGTATTCACTTAATAACAAGCCTATTCAGCAAAATGTAAACACAGATCACGGAACCAATAGCTGATGGGTACAATCTAATATGGAGTTTCGTAGTTGGCAAGTTAAAACAAACACTGTCGGTAATGGAGAACCCGAATGATTAATGCATATCGCAAGAATTCCGTTAGATGGCGCTGATATCAATTATGTATCTGTTGCCGGGCAAATCTGATTTTTGGAAAAGCTAGTTTATTCTAGCTGCTCGTTCTTCGTCCAAACTGGATATACTAGTTTGGACTTTTGTTCATGTGATTTGTCCTGATATGTTAACTTTTCCTGTTCGTAATTTGTCACGTATTAGCTTGGATTAAATAAATACACCTACTAAGTATTTTTGTTTTCCCTCAAGCTTGATTGAAAAAGTTATTGTCCAGGGTCCAACGTCCGAGTATATATTTTCCCTCGTTAGTTACTTAGAGGTTTATAATTAATTTATGTATTAGTGTATATGTAAAAGTTACGACGATATTCAAAATCAGTTTTCCTATCACAGGTTAACCTCATAAAATGTATTGGTAACCTAAACAACATAGGTACGTACAATACTTAATTAAATCATACAAGTAAAACATTTAATTTTATTAAGGTAGGTACAAGTCGGCTTGTATCGTTTAGATTAAATAGTTTATCCTGGCTCCTGAGGCAAACTGTTAAAATTAAAAACATCCTGGATTAACTGAAATCATGTTTTGCCAGTAACATACAGATATTGATTGCGCTGGCGCTCAAACTTCGACGGATGTCGCAGGCATACGATTATGATTTATAACTGTAGCCATGAACTTGCATAAATTAGTGTTTCTAGCTTGTCATCAAATGAAATAGTGGGTCTTAGGGTAGTATGATTCTTAGAGGTTTGCCATAGATTTCCGATAGATATTTTGGTAACGGGTTGATCATCAATTTGATTCCACCATGAGTATTTTTACAAGCTTTTATTTTATTTGCCTTGTTAGTTAGTATGTAGGTAGGTATTGAACAAATCTTTCAGCTGAATTTCAAATCAGTTCCCCCCAACCGATTGAGCTGAATTTTTGCACACCCTTTGGTTCTGGTGACACATTTTATGACAGACATCATTCATCCTACAGCCAGGATCGTCACGAGAGATTAACTCCTCAACGGTTAACAGCACGGATTCCAAACTTTTTACACGAGTTCACTTTTGGGTATAACGTTTATTTTAAACTAACTATATACTTAATACATTAAAAACTATTAAATAAACTAACTACAAAGTATAAAAAGGCATCGAAAAACTCCTCCTCAATGCTGTCAGCTGGTAATGTGCCCAAGAGACTGGCGGTGTTGACACGTGGTATGGCAACATTTAGCCTCTGGCCAAGGTAAAAGCCAGCCCTTGGCTCACGGGAAGCGTCAACTAGGCGTTTTGAAAGTTTACAAATTTGATTTTTAAATTTGTGTTATTATTTGATTTCTCTCGGTCCGATTTAAAATGTCACGAGTTGAAGTAGTAATTGAAATTTAAAAATAAAATACTGAGCGGAAATAATTAAACAAAGTAAGGTGCATTGGGGCTATTTCGAAAATGGGTATATTCCGAAAGTGCAAAAAATCTACAAAACGCAGCCATATATTCCTGCTAGCAACATAAGGCAAAGCGCCATCTTAGATTTACTTGGCGCGACAGACGTCGCGAGTCTCTCGCGCTAACATCAGGCGAATGTCATCAAATTATTCAAAAGAAGTGATTTCGCGCCGAATTTTGGTGATTCGTAATAACCCCAAGATAGTTTTCTCGGAATCCTGATAAGTTATTTCAATGGTTGTTTGTTTTTATGATTGGTTTTTGTTTTGTGCTTAATTATAATAGGAATTTATGGTTCCAACTGTGTATTTTAATTTTTTTCTGATTTACCCCTCCGGGTTTATTTCGATATGATTGTTTCGCAATAACTCCACTTACGTTATCCAACTGCAATTGCCAGTAGTAAAAGACATTATGAAAATAAGTAAGTACCTAAACGTAACTTTGTTTGTCCATCGTGCAGTTTTAAATTCCCTAAAAACTCAAAAGATAATGTTGAGAACCACTGTCGCATATGTCTGAACATCAAGGTTTTTCTGGGGTAATTCCGTAATACAAAGTTATAGGAATTCAAATTAACGGTTATTATTTAAAAAACTTACAATATCAAAATCTATGGGGTAACTACGATGGAAAATTAAATGTAAACTCTGACTGAAATGCAATAAAGGCGACTTTTGAGCACTTCCGGAATTACCCCGCGATAGTTCGCAATTATCCTTATGACCCAAAAATATGGTTCAGTATATAAAATACTTTCTTTATCAAATCCAACGATATATTTAAAAATCTAATTTATGTTTAACAAAGGCTTTTCAATATCTATGCAGATCTTAAACAGTAAGACTCGTAAAATAGAGCATTCCCGAATAATCAACTGAAATGTTCACCTCTAGTCATCTCGCAGAAATTTCTATCGGAATTGCCCCAATGCACCTTAAATAAACAAAATAAATTGTGTGACCTTTCAAAAAGTGGCAGCTTTTCATCTTTTCGGTCAGTAAATAAAACTGTCCCAAAACAATGGCGCTTTACTTAGTCTTTACAAAAGAAAGAAAGGGTTGCTACAAGGTACAGCTACGAACAAAACTTGATAACAATAAGTTTTCATTATTAAAATTCCCTTAATTTCTAACTTTTGATCTTCAAAAGTATAAAGTATTTAACATTCATTACAGATTTTTCCGGCCGTTTCCTGGCAAAAAATACAAGACACAAAGCGAGAAATGACAGCCAAAGGAACCACAATAGCGAAACGAAACCGAATTAAGGATTCCACAACGAATATCTTCTTGTGAAAAAGGAGGCTGAAATTACGGTGGGCTGTGATTTGAATTTATTACCCTAAGGCTAATTTTATTTCGGCGGGATCCGGAATATGGCTGGGAAAGCATCTTGCCTATTACCAAGACAATATTGAGAACGATGCCGGAGCTCTACTGAATCTTTGTACAATCAAAAACAGAATAATTTGTTTGTTTAACTAGGGGAACAAGGGAAGATCTTTTACTCTTTTTGGTGTTCGCGTGGAAGGAATTTTAACATTATTGTGTTTTTTGACTAAGAATTTGTTTAAGCTTTCTTTGAGTAATGATAAATTGTCTTGGATAAAAATGTAGAGGAATTCAAACGTTTCTTTTGTTTCTTTCTCAAACGGTTGTTTCTTTTATTTTTTTCAGAGACAGTCCTAGTTCTGTACTGTTCCCCTCGTAATTAATTAAAACGAATAAAATAAACGGAACAGAAAACTTTACAAAGATTATGTTAGTCCTCTCATTGAACTCGACCATAAAAAAACAGCTTCTATAAGCGAAACTGATACCTTTCGTGGCTCGACTGTACAGCAAGAACTTACATCCGCAGGTAAATGCGGCCTCTTAATAATAAAAAAGCGGGAAAAGGGAAAACTCGGGGAAAACGACCACTGTTTATCGAGAAACAAAGCCAAGTGGGGCATACAATATGCATAATGATTGTACTAAATTAGGACAACAACGGTCCCCTTTACGCCGACTCAAATTGCTTATTGTGTACCCCGTTTTTCTCCCGTTGTTCCAAATGGTACCTGTTGTGCCATATTTTATGATTTACTGCTTATGTTTATATGAAAACAATTTGTAATATCAAATTTTATTGCTTTTAAAAGTGGTCATAAATATTCTGAGTTTGCAAAAATGTCGATGTCTCTTCGGATCAGCCCTCTCGTATTCGTAACTCTAGACGTCTAGGTCTGGGACTGCCATATTTTATTGCCATATTATTTTGAGTTGTTATCGTAACTGATTCAAACTTTAACCACTCAAATATTTCAAGCTACTTCTTTATTTAATTGTTTTTTTTATTGCGTAGCAGGTAAGTTTTAAATTTATATTTTGCAAACAATAAAATTGAACTAGTATGTAGTACATTATTTACTATTAGGAATTTTATTGTTATCAATATAAAGTTAGCTTTGTACAGTTTTCTTTTCCACTGCCACTTTTCCTAACTTCAACCAAGGACCGCAAGGGAAAAGTATTTTTTTATAACCTGTCATAGTTTACTTATTTTTTGTACCACATAAAATCTGATAGGCTATATACTAAGCACTAAATATGAGTCACTGAATGTGTATCAGAGCACTCCACAGGAATAAGGCTCGCACCACACTATGTTTTGACAGCCGAAGTAAAATTTACGATCGCTCACCGGCCGCGATAAAACCGCCTTTGTCACAAGCCAACCCGGTAACACTCCCGTTTTACGAGCAAATAAATTTCAAACACTATTATGATTCAAATCGAGACCGGACCCACAAAATACAAACACCCCTTTTTATCGGTCGCTTATTGAACATATTCACAAAATATTTTTACAAAAACATTTCTCAGATTAAAAAGGAAAAAAGGAATTGAAAACGATAACGTTGTCCGACTTTTTATGTGTTTTATTTTGTCACGTTTATACCCAACACTCGTGATTAATAAATTATATCAAACTGTTATGATTTTCCTTTCACACCGGATTACTAAGATTCATAGTTATAAGCTTTTATTTTTATGACGTTCTATTAAAGTATTTTAATATTTTATGTAACATCTGTTGCAATTATTCAATATGGTGACATGTCGGCGTGAAAAAGCATTTATATTTAAATGTGCCCCTACAGTATTTTATGTTGTCTATTTTATTTATTACATGAACAACATTTCCAATCTAGCTACATAGGCAATTTAGCTGAAAATGTTAGATTTATTTTTTGGAAAGTAAATGTATCACGCACTAAATCTTGTTACCGACAGTATAAAAAAAAATATCCGCAACATAGTAATACTAGATTTCTCGATCTAGGGCAAAGCACGTCAACGGGGCTTACGTAAGACGTTTCCATTGTGCCCCCACCTACTCTGTATATTGTGTGTTGCATAGAGAGATAAAGTAAACATCGCCCCTATCCTATAGGCTGGCTTGAGTAGAGGCTAAAGTGTCTAGTCTGCGAAAGACCAGGCACTCAAGGAAGACAGGTGAGAGCTTGGATCAAAGGGCTCCATTGACCCGTTTGCGGTCGGCCTGTTAGCATTCATGGCGCCTACCATTGGTGGCGGGTTCATGGAATTTTGTTAATCCTACTTCCTACTAATTTTATTAATGCGAAAGTTTGTGATGATGGATGGATGAATGTTTGTTACTCTTTCAAGCAAAAACCATAGGCCGGATTTGGATGAAATTTAGCACACATATAGTTTATAACCTGGATTAACACATAGGTTACTTTTTATCCCGGTAGTACGATCTCGTGGGGCAATTACCGAACTCCACGCGGGCGAAGCGGCTGGCGTAGAAAGCATAAGAGCAATAACAAAGGTTATTTTACATTAAAATGAAGGATGCTGACGTGTCATCTCTCCAAAAACATATGCAGTACGAATTTGTCACGTGATCAAAAAATTTTACAGCTAATTATCGTATTTTACTATCGCCATCAAAGAGAAGCCGAGAACAATGAAGGTACTTTGTTCTCGGCCCATAAACGTCATGCAAATCTCAAGTTCATTATTCTAAGGTGTTTGTCCAAAAGGCCTCATAAAATTATTTTTCGTACCTATGCGGCAGGATTTTGCTATATTTATATACATGAGACCAGTAATAATCATAATATAGAACATCAAAATTATCGACTTCCAATACATCCTTAATCCTTCCATACTTTTCTATTTATTGTCACTTCTGTAGTCACTTACTTTCTCTTCTTTAACCTTTGACTCCTAATACAGAGTGTAGGTCTCTTCCAAATCTATTCCCTTTTGGCGGTTTTATGTCATGGCTATCCAGATTTTTCCGGCTACTTTAATGAGATCGTCTATCCACCTTGTTGCTTGCCTTCCAACTTCCTCGCCATAGATCATCTCCTCAGATAATCATCATCATCTTGCTGTCCTTATCCCATGTTATTTGGGGTCGGCGCAACACGTTTTTTTCTTCCATTCTCCCCTGTCATTCATCACGCTATCATTGACTCCTTTTTCCTTCATATCATTCCTCACACATTCCATCCATCTTTTCTTTGGTCTTCATCTTCTCAGAAAATATGATTATGAACATTGAGCCATTACTACTACGTACAGAGAAGACGCCGCCCCATCACTCAGTGCTCCGTTCAACTGCTGCCACAGAGCATCTGTGCGTCATATTCGGGGCTAGCCGCCCCCCGCGCGCCCCGCACTGCCACGCTTGTTGCACAGATTTTGTTCGCGCTGTCTTCTCTATACGTACCTATAATATATACCTATATATAAATAAATAAATAAATAAAATAGTTTAATTCTCACCATTAACAAGTAGTTACAATTTACAATTTTGTTGTTTACTTAGTTACAATTAGTAGGTATCGACATGAAAGTTATTACAATTGTTTTTGTTTGTGGTGTTTATAACGAGGTTCACAAGTTTTGACCCTACCCCCTGAACTAGGCGGGAACCTGTATCTCAGGGGATAGTGTTCAGCCATTTACATTCTGATTCTTCTTAGGACATTATTTTGTATGTCACTGATAGAGATAAAGTACCATTAAAAATGCGAGGGTTTGTTGGTGAGCTTAAAGATACGAGGTGTGGATGTAGGTGTGTGTGTTAATATGAGTGGTGAATTAGAGGAATGTGTGTAAGTGAAGAGAGAGTGAGTGAGAGGTTGAGTAATGTGGGAGTGTGTGTGTGTACGATGTAGTGAGTAAGAAAAATGGATTTGTTTGTATGGTAGATTATTTGTTTGTAGAGAAGATTATCCATTTAAGGTCATTATGTTTTCAGTGTCTTCATAGTCCAATTGTAGTAAGTATATTTTTAGCTTATTCTTGGCTTCATGACTGCTAAGTCTTATTAAATTTGTTTCTTTGTTTAATTTGTTATATAATATAGAACTTAGGACATAATGTTGCCGTTTTGCAAACTTTGTGCTGTGTATATATAGTACCTATGTACCTATATTATAGTAGTAATAGCTCAATGGAATATGAAATACTCTTTCTCGCTTTTAGACTCATGGTAGGGGTTGTGAATAGAAGTTTTAACACAACAAACTGGGTTAGCTAAAGATGTTTGATGCTAACACCGACCTCCCGTAAAGGGGCATCGGTAAACGCTGATACGGGGCTTTACTTTATAATGCTTGCTAATGCTTGCCATGATTTAGTATGTTTCACGGCAATGGGGTTGGATGAATATGGATGAAATTAAGTAGATGCTCTTGGATATTTTGGTGAATTTATTGTTTACGTCTATGGTTGTAATTAAAATAAAGAAATAAATAAAATTTATTTAATTCAGAAAACATGATAGATACTGTGAAATTAAAATTCGTATTAAAAAATTAATAAAGAAAATTACCGCCAATGATTAAAATCAATGAAATAATCAGTTATTAAAAAATCAGAATCAAAAACAACAATTTAAAATTCATTCAAAATTAAAATAAGATAAATAAAACATTCAAATTAAAAATACGTTAAAATAAAAATTAAAACATTCAAAATTGTTTTTTCTTTTTCATTCAGATTTGGGATACTTATTTAATTTAGTGAGAGGCGTATACATATTTTTGTTAAATGATTGACAAAGATTCTTAGTAAAAAGAATTGCTTAATGATTTCTCGCAAAAAATACATCCATCTTTGGAATTATGGAATCTGTTTCTGTGTTGATATCTTGATGATGATGATAATGTTATTTTTACTTTTGCCTGGTAAAATTAATAATGTGGATAAATGCTGCAGTTTTGACAGGACAGTAGATATTATCGAAAATGATACAAATTCGATAGTTCTAATTCATGCTGCCCTAAAACCACCTCAAGATTCCAACAATAAACATAAACTTGTAGAACTAATACAACCAAAAGATGCAGTTAAACTTGTAATAGTTTAAACTCCCACTAAACTACAGAAAATCGAACTTCAATTCAAACCTAAGGATACTCCTACGAATAATATAAGGACTCACTTAAATTCTGTCTAAAACGGTATCACCAGTACCTAAGTATTGGGTAGACCCCTATAAATTCAAGTCCAAGTGGGGAGAATATCGTCACCGAAATAGTTATTCGCAATTTGGTATTGGAGAAGCAGTAAAGGGAATAATAATAAAGCAAGTAAGGAAGTACAATTGAATGTTTGGGGTCTTGACTTAATTTGAACGGCGACTTATCGCAAAAGCGTTGTAAATCACTAATCTTAAATCCCCTTAGTTAGTTTGCTGTAAGATGACGTTTGCAATATGTTAGAATACTATTGGTATGGGTGTTTAAATAGTTTTCTTTCTATTAAACCCGTTTAATAATTTTTAAAACTTACTTTTATATTTTGAGGCCTATGCCCAGCAGTGGACTGCTGTAGGGTGATGATGAATTCATTTATTAGTGACTCGATTTCATAATTGGGTCTGTAGTTGAATTTATCATCTAAATCCTTGAAATGCTACTTAAATAATAAAGGGTGTAAAAAACCTCTCTAACGAAGCCGAAAGGCACTTATTCTCTCCGTCATTGCAATCGTTTTTTTTTTGTTTTAGATCATACTTGGGAACCTTCTAGTTACGAAGATGTTGGGGGTCGAAGTTCCAACATTTTTTTAACACAACTTTTTAATGTAAGATTTTTACTATAAACACCTCCACGGCCCCCGTACTATTCAATCCATCCATAAGCACAATGTTTTGAGTGCGTTACATTGAGTTCTACCACAAAACATGATTTTTCACCCTAAAAATAAAGTCGTTTACCAGCAATAATTTTTGCGTAAAGTTACTTACTTTGATGAACAGAATGCTTGGTTGACGGCTTCGTGATGAGTCTGTTTACACCCTGTATAATTATGTAGCCTGTTTTATTTTGACAAAATTTTATGAGGTTTTTCGTCGTCGCCGTTACTATTTATTCCAAATTTAAAAAAGAACCAATGGTACCAATTTAATTCCACGTTTGTACAATATGTCTAATACACGTATTTTATCAAATAAATACCTGAAATACCGATTGGTACAAAAAATGCTTCAATTAAATTCCACAAAGTGGCTATTTAAAGTTCCATGCTGGTGTTTAATAAATAAAATTACAATATTCTCACCGTCAGACATATTTGATTCTACTATTTAGGAATTCGACTAAATGAAAGTGCTGTGAGCCAAAGAATATGTAAAAATCTTAGAACAAAATAGAAATATGATTTTCATATATGAATTCAATTGGTTTAAAATGTTTAAATTAATCATCATGGATCTGAAGTAAGCATTTGATAAACTTTGAAATTTCATTGACTTAACTTTAAACCTTTTTTATTTTTTTACGGATGGGAAATCATCAAATGACTCCTTACGCTCTGGGCGGAGCAGGAGGGAGTGTCAGACTTTTACTGACTAAAACCCATCCATGTTCCTTCATCGCCCTTTGTGTTCCGGGGCCACGGTATCTCTTTCGAACAGTCCCGCTACCCCGGTTCACTTTTAACCTTGATTTTACTTTTAATTTATTCGTATTTATTGATTTTGAGTATACCGTACAAAAATGATTTCTTCTTAAATATCAGCTGGTCGCTGCCTATTCTCAAAACATAGGATATCACTTTCTCATTTCATAGACCCGAAGACTACTAAAATTATCTAAACCAATACATATACTATACACATTATCTACACATCGTATGGGACATTGTCAATAATGTAAAAAATTTATTATAGGATTTAGGAATTTTATTGCTCAAACGGACGCGGTGCGCGCGCGCCTACCGGTGGGCGTCCGTGTTTGTCCTAACATTTGACGCATGTAACATGTCACTGCTTGTACTCTAACCGCCATCTTGAAAAAAACACAGCATCTACAGTCCTTTCACGGTATATTACGCTGTCTTGCAGCAAAAACCCAAAACAACCATAATGTAATCAGAATAAAGATCACTCTTATTTGACAGATATGTCAAATGCAGCAACTGAACAAGAACCTTATCGTAACGTAAATTAAGAACATTTTCATTTTGACAGTGATACCCGATCAAAAGTAAACTAACTTTGAGAGAACAGTACTCAAGTTAAAGGGGCAATTATTCAAGCTCTTTACTGTTCAAGATCCAATAGTTGTAGGAAAACATGATAGTTTTGGTTTGTGACGAAAGTCGATACGAACACATTGTTGGGATTTGCTTTATGTTTGATAACAGTTGCGTAAGAGCAAGTTTGGGGCTTTCCAAACATTGTCTTACGTTTTGTAACATGACCAATATGTGTGGAGTAAACTTCAAAATCAAACTATTGGTTACATAACACTTTTATATCATCATTCGTATCGGTACAGATCTACTAATAGTTGTGGTTACCTAGGTATAAAATCATATTTATTTTTATACTACGATTCCAATTTTGTGGCGATAATAAAATTGCGATGAAAAAGTAAGCATAATTCCTCCTGCAATGGCCAATGTGAGCTTCCAAGCTAATGATGACTTGACAGTGTAAAGAAAAACAAGTCATAGTTTTTCAATGCTACTGAAGCAGGTAATTGAACAAAAATAAATAAATCTAAAAGCGTAAAAACGAGACTGTGGCCCGATAACTATGTAAGTTAGCCAGTCGGCGTCGCGTCCAAAGAAAAGACGAAATGACGCCAATGCGCTGTCAATCTTTACACCAGATAAGTTTTTGTTCGTCCAGATAAATTGTCAGCGTCCAAATATAATTACACAATATTTCAGTGAGTTTTTCCTTCAATTATTGCATTTCGTCGCTCAGACGGCTGAGGCGTTTTGGACATTCTTTTGTAACGAGCCCACTGGATGCGAGGTGTGTTTTTTGCAAATTTAATCTTGCATTTAATGTGGACCGTATCTGAAGAGTTTATGGGCTATTTTAGCTTAATCAAGAGATAAAGAGAAATTGTGAAGCAAATAATACTGTGCAACCTTTAAATAAAAGATGATTAGTTATGTTTTTAGGGCATCAACTTTAGAATGGGCTTGAAACGGTTTAAAACCAACAGAAAAACAAATAATGAAAATTGTTTCTTGTGGTAAGTATAAAATTAGATAGCCCCGATATACATACGAATAAAGTATTCAGGGTGAATTTTCAAGTGAGCGTGGATGGCTAAATTTGAAACTACGAGGAATTGCGAAAAATACTCAAAGGAGTCTCGAGTCCAATTTTGACGAACACTTTTTAATTTAATCATTTAAATTAAATTCAAAAATCCAACATTTGAAAAATCCAACGATGCCAACTTGATAAATTCCTTCTCATCATTATTTTTTAAGAGACGTGTCAACGAGTCAAAATCAATGACTTAGTACCTTACAAAAATATAATTTTTAAGTTGAGGTTTGTTAATTCTTCTTGCTAATTGTTAATTGTTCTTGCACGCTTCAAAAGCCAAAGACCAACATTTCCCACACACCCACCTCAAATTCCCATACAAAATTATTTCAAAAATACATACCACCAACGCATCCCTGAAAAATAAATTATACCTTTTTTATGCCGTACCGGCCAAGCCGGAGGCACATCAAAGCGACCGAACGTCACGGCTTATCACGGACTGACACATTCGACAACGGACGGACTGTCGCGAAAATTAAGCCTCGTTTGAAAAAGTGGCGGCAGTCGGATGCATACGCAGATAATTAGGGCAAGCTCTGAATTGAATAGAGTTGGGCTTTTAATTTAGTTGTGTTGGTATTGGAATTGATTTTTGTGATAAAAGAAAGCTTGTTTTGATATAGTAGTCTTCTGTGGTTAAGTTAGTGGCTCTAGGTTTATCGACAGCAGACTTACCTCGATTTGTCACGCCACGCAAATGAAGCTCTGCTTGAAACGTTGGCGGCAGTTCGATGCAGTTTCGATGGCGCGAGGGTAGTGCTGAAAAAAAAACTGGTATTTCTGAAAAGTTATATGGTAAATGTGCGATACAACGCGCACATAAACCAGGAATCTGCTCTAAAGATCAAACTAACTAAAAATTGAATTGGAAATCCGCAAATGGTGTTTCTCGGAAAAATCATAAAATTTGTAGTACCGAAATATTAGTCGAACCGTAAAACTCTGTTCGCATTGATCACCGATGTGCATCGGGAAGCTTCGTGATATTTGCGCTGCCGGAATTTCAGGATCTACCTCAGCATCCGTGTAGGTACCTACAGTCTTTACACAGTAATTTTACTTCCACCCTTGCATTGCTGTTAAAATCACAATAGGTCCTTAGCAATAAGATTATGGTTAGGCTGCTATCACTGACAGGTCTGTTTTTTTTTTTTTGTTAGCTTGCTCTGTCTCACTCCTGGTCTAAGGGTCCTTCCACTCCTTCCATTTCTCACGAACCTGCACATCTTCCTTTCAGTCCTGGCACCAATTTCCTGCTACTTTGTCCCACAGCTATGCGGCTGACATGTACTGCCCAGTCGCATTTGATTTGGGCAGCCTTTTGAGCCACGACAACGATGTTTGTTTTGGAGCGTAGTATTGTGTTTCGAACACGATGTCAAAACCATAGTGACCTTTATTAGCGTGTTCATAAGGTTGCTATTGGACTGCAGTTTTCAAAGGTAAAATAACGGTGAAAGGATTGGAGATATCGCACCGTCGGACAATTAGTAAACAAAGTTTCCATGGTAACGGTTATGTAAACACCGAGCGTATAGGGAGGGATATGATGCCGCCACCAGCCAGTCTTAATAATTGCGATGTGGTAGGTAAGGGTGAGGATTTGGTGTGTGTAGAACAGCGGATTGATTTGTTGTTTTGAAAATAATGTATTTATTTGACACAAAGGTTTATCTGGTGTAGATAACTATAGCTACAGGTTGAATTAATATTAGCATGAATACCATAAATTGTTTTGTTTCAAAAAATTATGTTTGGTTACCTGAAGTGATCACCATCATATTGATTTCTGATTTATTTAAAAAGATTCATACAGTTTTCTCTGAATCCAAAATCAACGATTAAAATCTAATAGGGCCAATTAAGTAAAACGTCCTTGTAAAGTATAACTATTTTAATTGAAAATACTGACGATTCTCCTTATGCACTTTGTTTTGACTCAGCTCAGAACTTAACTACAGGTTAAGCACCATCAATCCCCAATACGCTATTCCAACATTAAAGCAAACGTATTCTAAAATTCTGATCCGCATTATGTAACGTACTTTACATCCGTATTCGCACAAACACTCAGAGAGGATAATAAACACTCTAAATTGTGCAAACACCAACTGTACCCACAGGAGGAGGCCCAAATCCCCAACAAAGGACTGCTCCTTAAAAAATATCGATACATTTAGGCACAAAGGGTGTAAACGACATTAGGGCCGGGGACTCTTACGTCCTTTCGAGCCAAACCTATCAATACGCTGTGAACTACATAAACAAATATTCAGCTCAAAGGAGTATGAACATCAAATAGTTTTACATTAACATGCCCCCTGGCTTTGTTTACGTTCGTCGACAGTGTTTTCTAATAAATTTGAAGATGCTCTTTTTATGTTTCAAGTATATACAAACATTGGCGGGTCTGTGTCTCGGAATTTTATTATTTTACGTGCGATTTTTTGTAGGTTCGTCTTATCTGGTATCGCCACAAATGCGGGGTGTTTTAGTACATACTAATTTTGCGTACATAGAAAATGTGATTTATACCGGAATTTGCTAAGTCCCAACCATTCACAAGCAGTAGTGGCTCAAAACCAGCAGAAGCCTTTTGGTCGCAGCCCCAAACAGGCACATTACTTTGTATAATTTATTTCATCACCACTGCTCTCAAAATAATGAACGAAAACATCGTGAGTAAACGTACTAGAACCAAAAATTCAAAAGGCGTCTGACATCTACCAACGATAGGGCAAGTGAAATTAAAAAGCGCGCCCCTTAAGTAAAAAATTAAAATTTCATTTACAAAAACTACACCTAAAAGTACATTAATTTAAATTTTAATTAAATTTAGCTGCGCTGTTTTATTTCTAATCAAAAATTTTAATTCTAGCATATAGCGTAATACGTTTCCCTAGAGTAATCACTCGTCCATGTTTCAGCCTAAAATCAGCGTAATAGCTTTAATTCCAGACCATTTAGGTACAAATTTAACTCTTGCCAATTTTATGTAAAGTTTATCTAACCCCAGAGCTTGTCAAATCCGATGTGGTAGGTGGTAGGGTTAATATCAAAGTTGGCTGCCTACACCAGTTTGAGTTTAGCGTGTTTCTCTTTATTTATACAAATTAGTTTGGGAACTACGTGACTAATTATAATTTAGGCTTCAGAGACTTGGTTTGCCTGAAGCGCGGAGGGTTCTGTTTTCAATATTTTGTTTTCTGAACTGAATATCGATTCGGGGGCGTTGGTCACGGGTGCCTCGACCACTGGGGGCCTAAGCCACGGACCCTATTATTCTGTATGATCCTCTTCATGTCGTCATCAAGAAACGTCGTACTATGATTTCATCAAAATTTGTTTGGTAATCTACACCTTACTTGGTTTAGACTGCCTCGTTGGTCTTGTGGTCGCAAGCGCATGAGGTCCTGGATTCGATTCCCGGGTCTGGTAAAGTGTTATTCGGTTTTTCCATCAGAAATTTTTCAGTAGCAGCTACAGAGTCTGGATCTATGCCCAGTTGATGGCAATACAGTAACAATTAAACAAACACACTTGCCAACGGAATCTTTTTTTGTAGTTTCAGAAAGTGTGATAAAAGTAGGCCCATCATCATTATCATCATCATCATCATCATCAGCCTATTAATGTTCCCACTGCTGGGACACAGGCCTCCTCTCTATAAGAGGGAATGGGCGGATTGGTAGATGTCACATGTCTTCGAATTTTTTGGTTCTAGGACATGCCGGTTTCCTCACAATGTTTTCCTTCACCATTTTTAGAGCAGTGGTGATAAAATAATTATACAAAGTAATGCGCCTGTCTGGGTTCGAACCCACGACTTACTGTTCGTAAGTCGGGGCCGCCACCACTGGGCCACCGCTGCTCTTAAAGTAGGCCCATTTTGTAATAAATAAAAGGCCATCAATAATGTGTAGGGATTTTGTAATGTAATGTATAAACCTGACAAAACACTACTTAATTAAAACCATCGTTACTCCAAAATATACATGTGTCCAAAAAGAAGAAAAATATTAATCTTCCCTTAATTTACTGTTGTTATTTTTAACGTTTATCCTTGTTCCGACGCTCGGTAAACACAATATTTGGTTTTTGTTGTACATTTCTTTTCAAGAGTAATTTGGGTTAAAATACGTTTCTAAATACTTTTACCATGTTATGGTAAACGTTAAACAAAACGTTTTGTAATTTAAATACCGATTCTTAAATGGGTAAGTAGACTATTAAACGAAATTCTTTTACTCAATTGGGTAAAAGACTTCCATTTTGTTGAATAAACCATTGTTACTCAACAATCATGAGGAGCATACCCTCATATATCTTACGGTTTATTATATCGGTGCGGGTTCTCTTACTATGCAAGTCTGAAGGTGCCGTAAATATACAACAACAAACGCCTCATTGGTAACGTTTAGGGGCAATTCCGACCAATAAAGCAGAATGCGTGGGTTAGGTAACACGACCACTAACGCCTGACCCCATGCTTGGGTACTTTTCTACAAATCATCGCTTTATTCCTCAGATATGCAGGTCATATTTAACTGGTTACGTGCTATCAGAGCCGATTGAGCCGCGAATATCCCAATACGTGGGAGTTATTATTTTAATAATATAAATCCGTTTCTGGAGCACTGTTGTTCTTCCATTGTTATGTGAAACACTTTAAATACCTTAAACCGCTTTGCACCAATGTGAAACTGACTTAATAGGAATGCGAATTTCATACATTGTGTGTGCTTTAAGTCGGGTCAAGAAGGACTTAAGTTTTGGAGTGAACAGTTCTTTGTTTTTAAAGGCTTAACTGATTCTAAGTACACCAGTTTATTCCATTTACAGAATGATGAAGTAATAGTTGGTATCTTATCTTGAAAATTACTAGCAATCGTCGATGAAAACTGTGAGTTTAGGACTCGCAGGTTTTGAGGTTTCAAGCCTGTCTCTGACTGAAGGCTCCTTGTCTCTATTAATGGTACTTTGGGTATGTCTCGTAGGTCTAATGGTCGGTAGCGCGAATGAGGTACTGGGTTCGATTCCCGGGTCAGTCGTTTTCCCATTAGGAAATTCTCAGTAGCATCCACACAGTCTGGATATATGCGGGGGGCTGGTAGCAATAGGCGCGCCCTAGGAACTTTTGTCTAAATGGCAATGTAGGTGGGATAATTCCATCAAGGGCCGACACCTCCACCAGTTCTTTCCATCCGTTCGTGAACGGCTGGCCAGGACATGGTTGGAGGTTGATTACTGTGCTGCCCAATTTCTCACCGGTCATGGTAACTTTAAGGCCCTTCTAACCCTAAAATTAGCAACTCTATTTGTGGTGGTTTAAACTTCGTTTGAAATACTGTTAGATAAAGTTCTAATCAGCTTGCACTACAAAGAGGTTGTTACGTCCGTCACTGCGGCCGAATAGTGCGAAATGAGAGGTTTTTTGCGATTTACAAAAAATCTATGGATTTACTAAAAAAATAAAACACATAAGACCTGCTTTATAGTTAGTTCAGTTAGTATGCAAAGTTTCATGATCTAATTTCAAGTACTTTTTGAATATCAGCGGTTTATTGTTAGATTTGGAGGTAACTTTGGAAGTTTTTTCAATCGAGAAAAGTTTATGGAATCGTGTTTTCGTCACACATAGGACTTAGCATATAATCCTCAACTTTACTATATATTTATTTCAAAATTAATGCTGCAGTATCTTAGGCGTAACGGAGGATCATGCTAAGCCATTTGAGGGGTATATAGCCTATAAGAGTAAATTATTTTCCTTCAAGCTTGTTGACTCGCCATTTTGTCAATGTTCCACATTTGACTGCGAATATGAACAATCAGCACATCGCATTTTATGGGAGTGCAGTCTTTGGCAGAATGAACGCAATATTATGTTGGATAGTGTACAGGTTACATCCGGAGTTATTTACTATACAGACCTTGTGGAAACTAGAACAAATTTCCGTGCGTTCAAGCATTTTTGCCATGCCTATTATTGGAATCAAATATAACAGCTCACAACTTAGGACCGATTAATGTTAATATTTATCCGTGGTGCTAGGCAACTGGGCCTATCCCAAAACCTCCCTTTGTGCCTATTGGCCTTGTTTCCTTCTGTCTCCTGCTGATATGGAGGGAAGTGGAAATTAACGGTTTTTTCCTACTCCTCCACTATACTTTTCTGATTAATATCGTTGCGGGATCCAAGACAGTCAAATTCATTCTCTGGGACTTCGTCGAGCTTCATTGTCTCGCTTCACTGGCTCGCCCCCTGTTACATGGGCCTTAAACATAACTGGTGAAATGTAGGTGTACTATTAGGTACACCTTTGCCTAATGCTTCTGGAATTACAGGCGTAATATTATGGTACTGTTGTCTGCGGGAAGTGCTACACTACTCAATAAGAATACCTTTTTGGATATTTTCACTATAAATTTATGACTTTTAGTTTTAAATTACATCTTTTATCGTAAGGTATGTCAAGTCTACCCATATGACAATCCCAATCCCTTCCAATTCTTCTTAATTTTCTTTATTCCGATTAAATATTCAAATTTATCAAGCTGCCAGTGTTAATTATTGGCCAGGATGATGTATCACCATTGAATCTTCAAAGTACATTAGGAATATCTACCAAAATATGGCTGTTATTTCACTTGTATCGTACTCTTTATGGGTTACAAGATGTTATGCTATGTTGCAACACAAGGAAAATATGTGTTGAATGTGTCAATAGCAAACATCATTGACTCATTGTTCGACGAATACCGATACCAATACCGATACCAATACCGATACCAATACCGATACCGATACCAATACTAATACCGATACCAAAACATCGGTTTTGGTATATATCTACCACTTGAACAATAACAGTTGAAACGTGGAACAGTCATGCACAAAGCTTGTATTTAACGTATTCATATTGAATACGATCTGTATCTGGAGTATTCGATCATCTTGAAATCCAGCCTTTAACTTGTGAAGCTCTGTTGATTATGGTTTCTGATACTGTGAACGTTTGAAAAGGAATACTGAATAGAAGCCTTCCGCGCGTTTACAATATTAGGCGACACCTGAATCAACGCCTAACTCTCGTCGCTGAGCTGAAAAACTCTAACGAACGACGCGTGAAATCAACTGTTCACTTCCCGCCTAGCTATAGAGTTCATGGAACTTGTCGTCGCGCTTGCCGTTCGCTATGTGTGGTTTGTCACGGTAATGATACATTGCGTATGAGGAAATAAAACAAATCTTTATTGGACTCCCATAACTTTCCTGAAATAATTTCTTGTCCGGTCATCTTACAGCTATTTTCAATAACTTACTAACAGGTAATAGAAGGTTGCAATTTGTCTGTTTGACATTTAGCTTATGGGTCCGTAAGCTAAATGTCAAGTTTGAAACAAAACGTCACAGAAAAGCTTTCTTTGATTTTTCTATGAATCAAGTGACAGGTAGATGCCGCGGATAGGATATTTTAAGCTAACTTTGTTTATAGAAACATCGATAGCTACGAGACGTGCCATATTAACTAACAGTTATTCGTAAGTAAGCTTTAGAAAACGGCCGTTAGTACGACTATACTGAATTCACCATATCAGTTTGTGGAGGGCTGTCCCTAAAACCATGTATACTTCACATTTTCTCTTACCGTCAATTTAACTGATACTGTAGACAAATTGCAAGCCTATAAAAGAAAAAAAAACGACGTCATTGGAATGTCTTCGGTGTTAAAATCTATCATAACATATTTTTACTACAGTTTGGCCGCTGAGAGAATGCGTTCCTGACAGGTCGCGAGTATTAGTATTATTCGTGATGTTATGTTACGTATAGCATAAATAACTTACTTTAAGGTGTATAACTAGCCCTATTAACAAATAATATAATTAAAAAAGTTATTATTAAATCAAGTAACAATAAATGTTATAATTTCGCGCTAAATTTATGTACCAAGTTACCAACTGACAGACGTCAGGAACGCATTCTCTCAGCGGCTAAACTGTAAATCTAAAACGAGAGAAATGTTGTGTCTATGTTTTTAAATAATCTCTTTAATAAATACGCGTATTCACCACCCATTCTCCATTAAAATTAAACGTCATACGCCTATCTCTATTATAGAATTATTGGCAGTCTGTTTACACAGCAAACAAACCCACACAGTGTTCAGCCATTACGCAAATTGCCGAACCGAACCGAACCTACATATGCAACGTAGCATCAATCAAAACAATTAAGCATAACATACCGCCCACACTTCACTAAGAATAACAAATCATACAACTAAAATTTAGTGACACGATTCACCGCAAAAAAAGTCGTCCGTTTGTTGATTGAAAACGGGCGTATTCAATAATCCATTAAACCGTAACGTTAGAGTTTTGACAGATGACGTACGAGCCTGCCATCCTGTGACTGATGCGTGACCGGGCGTACCGGTTTACTATTTGTTCCGATCACTCATACGCGACTCGATTCGAATCCGGAATACGGAATAAGGATGCATTCTTTCGCTGTCACTATAGAAAGTTGGTACAGGTATCATGCATAAAATATAAATAAACTAGTACGGTTAGATACAGTAAATTATCCAATGAGATCGTACTACCGGAATAAAAAGTATCCCATGTATTAATCCAAGTTTTAAAGTATCTGTGTGCCAAATTTCATCCAAATCCGTTCAACCATTTTTGCGTGAAAGAGGAACATAATCCATCCATCCTCACAAACTTTCGTATTTATAATAGGCTTCCTACTAAAGGAAGATCCTATATTATGAAAAACTAAGCGAACAGGTAGATAATAATAAAATTACTGCTTGTAAGCAATACAAATATAATACTGTAATTAGTGATAATTGTTATTTATGTTAAAATAATTGTAAATAAGCCAGAAGAAATTAATAAGTTACCTAAACAATTTCTTAAAACGTGTATCTACGTAGCGAAAATGTAAAAAAACTATCTTATAAGATAGTTTTTCCTCCTACCTTCGATTTCGAACTGTGGATAAAAATCAAAGTTAATTATCGCCAAAATTCATCTCCATATTTTCCGAAAAGGAAATCATTCTTAACATTTTTGCGATGGCCCAAATATTCTTTTTTTAGAGAAAGACCTTAAGATGTCAATTGAATTTCATCAATCAAATGAGCTCCGATTTTTAATCATAGTCTGTTGTCAAAGTTTTCGTCGATAGATTTCCATTTCATAGCAGCTGCGTCTACGAATCGAGTCCATTTTTCTTGAGAAAAAAAAAATACGTTTGTGAAGAAAATCTTGATTATTGCTACAAGGTCAGCAATTTACCATTTTTATTACGGCTCGTTAGCACTGTGAATAAAATAATAAAAATCCGGAATGACCTTGGAACAGATAAAACAGCTTAATAAATTCCATCAAGCAATTTTACTACTTACTGAAAGGTATGCTTATGTTCCCAAAGCTCTTTAGTATTATCATCTGCCAAGCCTTTTCCCAACTATGTTGGGGTCGGCCTCCAGTCTATCCGGATGCAATTGAAATACCAGTATTTTACAGGGAGTGACTGCCTATCTGACCTCTACAACCCAGTTAGTACTGGACTCGACTGTCCAAAATCTACAAATGACAGCCGGGACCACCTGTTTAACGTACTTTCCGAGGCACGGAGGAAACTCGGTATGTAATGGGTGGTCACCCATTCATGAATGAACCAACCTAGGCAAGCGCGGCCAACCTGAAGACCGACCCGAGCGCTGTTATTATTTAGTCAGGAGTTCCTCCTTTCTCCTTTCCACTCTTTGGTGAGTAAACGATATGAAAAGCATAGTTATCGATAACTGCTATACGAGATCGCCTTCGATTTTTAAGTTTGGTTACTCACGGTCCGGAATACTAGTGGAATTCTGTGAGGTAACAAAACTTAAAGAAGTACACAGCTGTTGTTGTAAAGAACAAAAGCATGGACAATGGTTCAAGTGCTTTGTCCTCAAACACCGTTAGTAAGGGAATCAACATGATGTGACCGAAATCTGTCACTCGTGCACTTGTATGCAAATCTCACACCCGCTCCGTACCACGGTATGCAAATGTATGCATTACTCGCATCAATGAATATCACTCTTCCTGTCTAACATATAGCTTTAGACGGAGATAGAACACATAATGCTTATTTTAAGTTTAGAATGTATTTGATATGGTAATGACGTTTAGTTTGAGAACTGTTTACCCATACACGATATTCACCTTTGACACTGTTTGTGCTTTGTCATGTTGCTATCTTCTTTGATACGATTTTATCAGTACACGATAATGTTACTGCAGATGTAGAGAGGCAGTTGTATGGTTCCCTTTATCTATTTACATGAAACACACGAGAAACCTTTTCTCATTTTAAGGTACTAAAAAGTTTATAGTTTTTATGTGGTGAAGGGTTACGTGGAAGACCTTTGGTCCAGGATTTTATTACTGTTTTTACTTTTCTCTACAACTGCACTAAATATTCACGTTGACTATCCATAAAATTTCGTTTTTTTATTCATTTATTCTACTGTGTTTTAAACACAAGGTGTAAGCGGATCCTTCACGATGTCGTAACTCTACGCAATAATTATTGCTGGGAAACGACTTTTTTTTTTGGGGTGAAAAATCACGTTTTATTGTAGGACTCAATGTAACGCACTCAAAACACTCTGCTGATGGATGCATTGAATAGAACGGAGGTCGCGGAGGTATTGAAAGTAAAGTTATAACATTAAAAACTTATTATTAAAAAAAACTTAAAAGAAGTTGGAACTTTGACCCCCAATATCTCCGCAACCAGTAGGTTCACGGTAATATACGGTCTAGAACTAAAAAAAATCGCAATGTCGGGAAGAACAAGTGCCTTTCGGCTTCGAACACCATAGTATGATTAACTTCTTTGTGATAACTTGTATACGTCAGGTTCTAAAGAAAAAGTTAGACAACCTCGACATTTCCTATCGGACTATAAGCCGTGGGAAGAAATAGCGAAACATAATTTAACTCAAATAATACCTATTTACTATTTTGAATAAAAAAGAAAACAAGTAAAACATAGATCAGCAGGCCAAGTTACAAACGTTTCGTATCGATTCTCTTTCTACAATCGTAAACGCCTCTGCGTAAGCGATTGTAGAAAGCGCTAAATTGGTAGCCAAGTTGACACGACTGAGTCGATCGCTCGTTCTTTAATGTCTGTAGAAAAAACCTACACTTTAGTCTATGGTGAGCGTTCCTACCAAAGAGTGAAATAGCGATCAACATTGTAGAAACGATAACATTCTATTCTATCATTTTGAACAATGGAAATTTACGAATTTTCTATTTGCTCTTGTTGGTCACGTATTTAACGTTGAGATGATGTTATTCCCATACATTCGTTGTCTACTAGCGTTAACGATTATAGATTGTCCACTTAGCCTGCTGAACAATTTCCAAGTCACGCTGTTCCTGTCATTAATATCAGAACATGCACTGCAACCCACTTACCCAACAACAAAACACCCTGAAAGCACGCATCCAACACGCGAACTATCAAAACTAATTCCACACAACTAACAAAGTGATGTTTTCAAAAGTTTCCCATATTTGTATCGGGGAGCAACAATACACAATATGAAATATGCGGCTATCAGTATAAAGTACCGCAGCGCATCCGGTACACATTGAAGAAGACCACTATTTCATACTTTCCTTACTTGGTAAGTGCAACGATATGCTTCTAAAGTTTGCCATTGGCTCACGGCGTTAAAGATTCAAACGCCACCAGCAGAGTATGTTATGTGATAACGCAGTAATGTCTATTGCTTTTAAAAGTAAGTGTAAGTGGAAAATCGAAGTTGGAGATAAGTCGTTATCATCTGGCTTGCATTACGACTTTTATGGGTTGTGTATTTAGTTTCCTTGCCAATTTGAGTGGGAGAAAAATATGATATCGGTTGCCTATCTGGTGGGAATATACTGCCTGTGAAAGCGAAGCTAAAGAGCAACGTATTTTAGTTATTGCTGGTCGTCAATTGGCGTTTAGTCTAGAGTAAACTTTTTTTTCTGCAGAAGAACCCACTTAATAAAATCTAACGGATTTGCAATAATGGTTATAATTTCAAGAATCAGATGTATAAAAAACGGATAAGGATCGACTTCCAACAGTTTTGGTTATCATTTTATTTATATAAAAAAGTAATGAAACAAAAGAGTTTTTTTATTACTCGATTAAATATAAAATACACCAACAAAATTATAGATTAACAGCTATCATAGAGTTGTTTAGATTTTTTCTCATGTTAAGCGAGTGTTATCTAAAAAAGTCTCTACTAATAGTAAATAAAACAGCCTCCAACATTTTATTTGATCCAAATTAGATAAACTTACGTACTTTTTCAAGTTTACGGCACTTAATATTTGATATCGGAACCGATACAGATATTTTATTATTATCGATATTGCTGACATTTACGATCAAATTAATATTAATGGGAAGCGCAAGGATGACTTCAGGTTTATACGTCTTTTTTACATTTCTCAAGACGTTATTAGTGTGTTTAACCCCCTACGAAAACAGCAGGGTTTTTATAAGTTTTAGGTTACAGAGATTTGTTGAGCTAGATTAACATAACTTGCATTTTATTTGCGGAATCGAATTGAAAGGGTTACATATTATTTAGTAGAATGATTAACTATGTAAAGGGTGGATAGAGTTACCAATTAGTGCTTCGTTTTTTTTAATACTCCATTAGGTAGGTATACAGAAAATAATGATTATTACGAAAGTCAAACAAACAGAAACTCTAACACCAACTACCTCCTCACGGGAACCAAAGACAATGAGTTGTTGTCATAGAAACAGCTACAGTACAAACGACATGAAATCAATGAACTGGCTTAACCAAAAACGGTACGTCCCAGACCATGTAAGTACGATCGAGTTACAAAGAGGCTCCACGAACATGTGCACACAATTTTACATACAATGCGGTGTGGGCGGAACGTACGGAGCGTTTAGACGAGACTAGTACTGGTCGGGGGTAGTACTCCACGCCAGTTTTGAGAAGAGTGATTCGCAATTTTTAATGGTTCGTGTTTTTTCATGAATGAAGTGACCCTTGACCGCGGTTTTCTGGTTCGAAAAACTTTGTTACAATTCTGATGGATGTCACGGTTAGATTTATAACTGACAGGTTCTCAGCCCATTGATGAATCATATTTTTGTTGATGTGTGTTACAGATTGCAGATGTAGATGAGTGTTAAAGATTAAAGATGTAGTTGGCAATAAGAGTAGAGGAGGACCAAAGAAACGATGGATAGACTCTGAGAAAGATGATTATATCTTGAGGCTAGGAGGTGACTGCAGAGATGACGAGAAATAGCGAAGTATGAAAGAGAAGACATTTTCGCTCACCCCAAATGAATTGGGATAAGGGCAGAGGAATGATAAGTATTAAAGATTGCACTCATGTCATGCAGAAGCAAAGAAGTGTGCACGACATTTTTTTTTACCATTTTTGGAAAACTTGTCTAGCTATCAAATAGTGAATTGTAGACAAATCGTTATAATACCAAAAAACTGGGAGTTTCATACTTTATTCAGACAAAATGCAACAAACAAACCGCCTTCACCGCTAAATCTTTATCAATATCTCCTTCAAACTGATTTATCTTCTGATTATTCGCAGTGAATGCGCGGGCGCCGGCAATGGCACGCATTTAACGACTAGCACTATCAGGTGGCAATGGGCCTTGTGACGTATCCAAGGGTTGTTAGTACTGCTTGTTACCTAAGTGGACCTTTATGTACCTTTTAAAGTCCTCAAATGCGTTCGTTAAGTTTATACAGGTTTATAAAAGTGAGAATATGAGATGTTTGGGCTTCTTTGTCGGTGGAATGTGATAGGATGAGTGTAGTTTTAGACGTACCATGAGCTCGGACGAATTCTGCTCATTTTTAAAACAAAATCCCGTGCACACGATCACCACATCTGTTTACCACCCTTAACGAATCATCGACACCAAGAAGAAGAAGAACTATTATTGGTCTTATTTTTTTTATTGTTTTTTTATTATTATTATTTTTTCTTTCGACGTTTTTTTTTCATTAAAAAAAACAAGGGATGAGCATAGCTATTCACAACGCTTCTATTCGATTTTCGATTCGGAAAGTCGTATGTCTATCTCGCTCGATTTCGTAATGTCAAAAAAAGATAGACATACGACTTTCCGAATAGAAAATCGAATCGAACCGTTGTGAATAAGGGGCCAGATGCTGCGATGCTATTGGTTGATGAGCTTAAATAAGCGTTTCAATAGCGACCGAATGCTGCAAGCAAAAATAGTCGTATTGGTGGTGAGATTTCGTCCGACCTCATTGTACTTCGTTGGTGAGTTGAACGTATAGGAAATAAGTTAACAGCAAGATTATTGTAACTTGTGAAAATATACTGAAACGGCTTGGCTGGTCGTGTGGTCGATAGCGCGGATATTGAGCACAAATCCTGGCTTCGATTCCCGGGTCGGGTAAAGTATTGTTGGATTTTTCCATCAGGAATATCTCAGTAGCAGCCACGGAGCCTGGATTTGTGCACGGTTGATAGCAATAGGGCCCGCTCCCTATATACTATAACATAAATGGCGAAATGTGGTTGTGCTATTAGGTAAATCTCTGCTTAATTAATCGGGGATGTGCAAACACTGCTTGGTGTGAATTCTGACTATTTATACCTCTAGGTAATTGGGAGGTGAGGCACACTTTTTCTGTCATGAAAGGCGATGGTAGGTCAAATAAACCCATTCAATTAGGTGTTTGCAAAACAGCTGTGAAAAATTACATATTAGGCTTGGTTTCGAAATAAAAGCGCTTCTTTTTCTTCGTGTCGATGATTCCCATTGTTAATTATTTAAATTTGTTTCGACCAGAACTCAGCCAAGCGATATTTAATTATTTTATCTTTAAAATTTAAACATTCTGCTGTGCTATAAAAACACTATAATTCTTGCTCACTAAATAGAGTAAACGTGTAAGAAACAGGGCCATTTATGACGCCTTAGTCATGTTTCAGTGTGGGCTGATCTGAATCGTTTTGTCACTACCAAGTGTGGTGTAGATTTCCGAAATTGCTTAGATATTTGAATTTAAAATGACATTACCACCATTCCTTTTGTACTAAATGGAAATAATATCAGAAGTGTCTTTTTGAATATGTGTATTCAATGTAAGGAGGTAGTTTGCACAACGTATTTGATAAGACTCCATACCTTAAACCCAAGAGAATTATGTCTATGTGATAAAACATTTGAAATACTTAGTGTTGGAGGAAATGTTTTTGTGAAATAAACATGACTTGTAAAATGTTTATTTACTGCTTTCCTTATTCCAAATGCCTTTTCAAAGGCAGTCTCTTAAAATTCCATAAAATCCACGTGGGCGTATGTCTTAAGGATAAAAACTGGATTATCGGCTTATGTATTTATAATCCGAATGTATATCAAAGATTTTGCGAAATATACGTCTCCGTTTATCGTATTATGGAGGTACTTACGTTTATTTTGAATCAAAATCCGCAGCAGGAATTCTGCGTTCAAAGGAGATTTTTATCACTCCCATGTTTCATTCATGACTCAATATTTTTCCATATGCAAATAGAACAAGCAGGTCAACATTATCAGAGAAGGATGTAGAAGAATTAAAAATTCCACCCTCCAGACATTCTACTAACAAAATTAACATATTCACTGTTTCATCTCAACTGGTTCCCACTTTTGAATTTCCTATTAGTGTTTACAAAGGCAAAGTCAACAATACGATGTGGTAGCCAGAAGTTTTAATGTTATGTTTGTTGTTACTAGCGACTGTGAGTCTGGGGGTGAAGGTTTCAAATCGCTTGCACCGGAATCGATTATGAAATGAAGATCCACACGCTACTCTATTGTTGAGATTTGTTTACAAAATTTTCGAGTTATTGACTTTGCCGTGAGAATTGGTTTCTAACGTTCGTGTAACCCTGGTAGGTCTGATCGATCAAATATCTAACATACTACTGTGAAGCATTTTTCAAGCGCATAAGTATGTAAATACGTGCAGTAGTCCACTTTTATTGTGTGACATTAGAGATAGTTTCCTCTCTTGGTACCAATATGCTATTAACAAAAATATCTCACGTTCTTCACATTTGAATGTACCAAACTACAGTTCGGTATGTTATCTTTCTTTATCTAACTCCCTGGTAGCAGGAAAACCTTTTATGTATTACAAATTACTGATTCTCTGGTATTTTGTGTAGTTGCTGTTGTAATATTAATTGATGTTTTAGTCGGTAGCATACATTCCCCGTGATTAGAATGTCGACGCTCTCCATCTTGTGAGATAAACAGTTATAACGACACATTAAATACTTGAATAAAACTTATCTGTATAAAATAAAATTAACAGTGATCATAAGCGTTATCTTTAGTTCACTTCGAAATCTTTAATTGAATTCTTACAGTGCATGGTTTCATTCTTTCATTGGGTTTTAAAAGCTATAAGAAAAACCCGGAGTACCTATCCTATGTTACCTACTCATAAAACACTATGGTATAGTTTTATAAACGTATATCTTACTACGATTCTCACATAGCTGTGTCATGGATTTACAATGCCATACAAATGCGTATTTGTATATTGTTCGGGAATCGAACCTGCCACCCGTAGCGCTGACGCCACTGCAATAATCCATAATATCTTATACTCTCCAACAAACCCCCCGTAAGTATACATCCATGGTATGACATAATTTTTAAAAAAGGCCGTCTCGACTCTAAAACACAAAAGTACGCCTTTAATCCCGGAAGAGGTAGGCAAAGGTGTGCTGTAGAACTCCCACATTTCGCCGATTATATGTATGCCCCATGTACACCAGAGAGCACCTTTTGTCATCAACTGGACTCCAATCCAGAGTCCATACTTGAGGTCGGCGCAACATGTTTTTTCTTCCATTCTCCGCTCTCTCTCTCAATTATCATTCCACAAAACAATCCGTCCATCAATTCCTAAAATTGAGAACCGCTACTGATACATTGCTGATGATAAGACCCAAAAGCCTACTCGACCTAACAATCGAACCCAAGACAAACAATTAAGGGAATAACACTCTAACAGTTTACTTACCTCCGGGAAAGGCATTGAAGATTCCTCGTTTAAACAAATTCACAGGAAATTGATAATTAATAGGTACCAACGATAAGTTTCCCAAGCTTTCGAATAATTTCCGGAGTTACTCAGTATTATTTTGATCTAAGGTCGGGATCTACAAACGTTACTTAGCACGTGCTTTAACATGTTGCAATCTCTATATTTGACTTGTAGTTTAATAATGTGCGAATGTGACAGGAATAACACTTAGCCAAAAGCATGTGTTTTTTAACCTTAAAGGTATATTGTTTCACTGCTGGGCATAGGTCTCACTCATAATCTTCCATTCATCTCTTGTGCGGTGTTCTCCGGCTAATCTCTCACAAACGCCTCTAGATTGTCACGCCAGTTTTCATACTCTCCCTCGGCGGCGACGCCCGTCTTCTAGCGCCAACTGTCTGACGAGTCTGGCCCATCGGTCCTGTTGCATTCTACAGACATGGCTCGCCCAATCCCAATTCAAGCTATAGTTGGTGCCAGTTAAGATCGCAATAGCGGTCATTGCCTTTTCCCTAATATCTCTTCGTACGAACCAAAACAAATGAACTATGTATCATTTTTCATTAGAAAAAATGTTGAAGATCACGATAGATGACGATTCAAGACTTGAATAAGCTTATTTTTGGATTTCAAAGTTAAGAACTTTGATAAATGTAGGTGGGTCAATGACCGCTATTGCGATCTTAACTGGCAGCATTTATAGCAGTCTTATTAAGGTAACAGAGTCCTTAATATGGCTCATGAGGTCCAGTTGAAAACTAGATTCTGGCACCAGCTGCTCGGCAGTTTGCTGAAATGGGCCTATTTGGCGCAGCTGTGAGACACACAATATTGTCTTTTTTATTATCTTTTGATTTCAGTTTATTTTTATTTTATGTTGTGTGAACTTGTCACATGTGCCAAATAAGCATGTTTTTCTTTCTTTCTGTATCGTTTATAGATCTCGGCCTAAGTATCATCGACACTAAAAAGTTTACTATTCTCATTAGTTGCTACTGTATTAAGCAGTCTCATTATGTTGTCTGTGTATTTAGCATGTTGAGAGGAAGTAGTCGTTATTAACATGTCAAATGTTAGTTATATGGAGATTGTTGATGAACTGTCTATGTTGTTTATTAATTACTTCGTATTTTGGCAGTCTGTTACTATAATTATGTACTACTAAGATTACTTGTTGAAGTTCTGTTATAAGTTTCCTCTTTAGACTAGATTTTGTAATTTACTTTTGGCAAGGCAATGGAGGACTGCCTCGCTGGTCAAGTGGTCACAAGCGTGACTACTGAGCATGAGGTCCTGGGTTCGATTCCCGGGTCGGGCATTGTGTTATTGGGTTTTTTCATCAGGAATTTCTCAGTAGCAGCCTCGGAGTCGTCTGGTTGATGGCAATAGGCTTGCCCCCTATTACATGAGGCTTATAAACCTATCAGGTGAAATCTGGGTGTACTATTAGGTACACCTCTGCCTAACCCTTTGGGGAGTGCAGGCGTGATGTTATGTTATGTTTTAGCAAGGCAATGAATGAGATTGTTGGGAATGATTTAGTGCTCATATTTTGGATTAACGGTTATTTTCGTATTTAGGAGACAAGTAAGTCGTCCTCTTCAACCACTCTTCAAAAATCACTTAAGCTTCAGCACCCCATCCATTAATTCATTTTTTAAACAAACTTTGCTTGAAAAAAAAAAAAACTATACTCACATCACCTTACCATTCCACATACAATTACCAGCTCAATATTAAACTGTGACGGAAAAACCCAATAACACTTTGTCCGACCTTGGAATCGAAGCCAGGATCTTATTGTATAGATATTCTATAATGGAAGTGGTCGCAAGTGCGACTGCTGGTCCTGGGTCGATCCCCGGGTTGGGCAAAGTGTAATTGGGTTTTTCGATCAGAATTTTTTCATATTTGTGCCCAGTTGATGGCAATAGGCTCGCCTCCTATTACATGGGACTTCAAACACTAGCGAAATGTAGGTGTAGTACGAGGTGCACCTCTGCCTGACTCTTCGGGGATTACAGGCGTGTTGTTAGAATAATATCATATGATAATATTCACCGTGTCCTTGTCCAAGGACGTAGCAAAAAAAAACTTTCCTACAAAGTAAAATTATACTCACATTTCCACATACGATCACCGGTGTCCAAACCAAATCCTCAGAGCATTAATGCCATCTACAAATTTCCTGAGTCGGCTTAGTAATCGAATAACTCAAATAAACTTAGGTGAAAAAACTTTTCCCGACCTGGAAATCGGAGCCAGGATCTTATAGAATAAAAAATATTCTATGTATAATCTAGCTACTCTTTCTGCACTCCACCAAAAATAATTTACCGTCTTTGTTCCTTTCCAACGGCCCCACAGCCCCATGGATCCATCTTCAGGGACCTATTACATACCGAGTTTCCTCCGAGCTTCGGAAAACACGTTAAGCCGTTGGCCCCAGCTGTCATTTGTAAATCTTTGGCAGTCGTTACAGGTAGTCACTGACAACCAGTCTTACCAAGGGGTATCCTATTACCCAGTAATAGCTGGGTTGTGGAATGTTGACGTCAGATAAGCAGTCGCTACTGGTATTCAGCTGCATCCGGTTAGACTGGAAGCCGACCCAACATAGTTAGGAAAAGGCTAAGCAGTGGATGGTGATATCCAACGCTTCAAGTAATAAACTGTCATTCAAAATAAAACTATACTTACTATTCCACATACGATCACCGGTGTCCAAACAAAATCTTCAGCAGACTTCCTGAGTCGGCTCGGTAATCGAATAACTCAAATAAACTCAGGTGGAACTTTTTAATACGGTCCGTGACCATGACGCTTACGATTGAAACGCATAATGTAGGATGTTGACAAGCTTTTAAATGATTAAGTTTTGAATTAATAACTGGATCAGTTTAAACGCGTGCGGTAAATGACACTGGACGGAAAATAATACCTCAGTAATATTATCATGGAGGTGCGCCTCTGTCATTTTTCCGTACTGGTTTGACCAAACCTTGGCGTCGTGATTGTCGATTCCTGATGGAACGATAAAAAAAAACTTGTTTGTCTAGGCTAGATGTAGATTAATCCATATACCCAGTTAGTGTAATGCCGCATTGCGTAAGCATCCACACCATTGCGTTATGTTGTTTTAAATAGTAGATGACATAGTAATCGTCATCTGATACAAGCGAAAATGTTTAGTCTCGCTTCAACGTCCATGATTTTTATTTCTGTTTTATGTACTTACCTACTTACTCTTGTGACCTAGGTTCTCTACTTAGTTTTACTTGCTAAAATATTTGAGTGTCTGGTTTCATACAGTATAAACCCATCCAAACCACCGAATCAAAGCTTCTGTAATACGAAACACGTAGATCGATTCGTTCCGAACTTGCGCCTGTATGGCACATCACAAAAACTTCCCCAATTCCGATTCAAGACGCCGATACCTCTGTGTTTAACACAATAAAACTACTATGAAAAAAGGTCCAAAATAGTGACACAGTGTTTAATTGTGCAGCTTAGTTGGAAAACGTTTACTGCCTTTACGCATCTAGTTAAGTACGGGAAAGATTAACGAGGTCTGCGTTTCGAATGAAACAGAATTGCGAAGGAAGTCACGGTAATTAGTGCTGTAATCCTATGCTCTGTGGTTGGTCATGAATTTATACCACACTTGATTAGTTTCCTTTGGGAATTATAGTTTTTTACTTTTTCTAACGGTAATATGATGCAAACTCAATTTTAATTACTAACAAGCCATGAGCTAGCGACACTGCTTTGCCCGCACGGGTGCAACACAGTAATATGGCAGTTTGTTCTAACATCAAGATTTCTGACCTTCTTTTTCTTCAACCTTTGGGCACCCAGTGCTGAGTGAAGGTCTCTTCCCTCTTCACTATTGACGGTTTTGTGTCATTTCTGGCCTATGTCCACGTAAAAATATGAATAAAGATCTAGACATTCACCTACCGGAATGAATTATCTAAATAACGATGAAAACTGCATCATAATACATATTCTATTTTAGAAGAACAAAGCGCTTAAACAAGCTGACACGTAAAGAGGTTACGTTTAATTCTTTCTATAGATCTATATAGTTAACGGTGGGTTTTCAGTATTACAGGAAGATCATAACGGGTTTCTTAATGAACCATTTTCAGGCAATGATACTCATTTATTTCAGGATATAATTAACAGGTTTTATTTAAAATGATACGACCCGTTTAATGAATACAGCGTTTCATTACGAAAATCATTGGATACAAATTAACAGAGATAAAGATAAATTATTATGATAAGTTACAGTGTAATTTGTGCTATAAGTATATACAAAAGATAGATGTCCGCGACAATATCAAAAGTTTCTATGTTATTTACTTAGCTGAGCTATGTTTTTGAGTGAAGTTTACTTTCTAAGATTGTATCTAAATAACTATACGGTCATTATGAATGAAATGTAGCGTTCAGTTGCTTCTTAGACCTTCAATATATTAATGTTTGTCAGTTTGTGTGGCTCATCAAAAGTAAATCCGAACCAAAGCGATCATAACGCGAACACGCGACGGTCGCTTTGGTAGCCAAACAAAATGAACCATGTGGTTGTTCTGATGGCGCCTTCCGGTTTTCCGAACAAATGAACGAAATATGACCGCGACGACCTTGTATTTGATCACTTTATTTAGGAAGTGGGATAGATCTCAGTAGTTTATTGTGCCCTTTTTAACAAGTCTCAGTTACAATACGGGGTGAAAGGAATACTGCCGCAAAAACGTATTATACAATACAATCATCATTCATTAGAAAAGGAAATAGGATCATTTCTATGTGGGGGAAATATTTGTGTGTGTCCAAATATAGAAATTTCCCATACTGGATACGTGGTAAGCGTTTATGCATCGGTGTACCTTCGGGTCGTGGGGCTTTTGGGACCGGGATCGCGGTCCCGGATTCCACCTAAAAATACAATAATAATTTTTGAGTAGTATTTCCACACTGTATACAAATGTAGGTCTTAACACGAGCTGCAAACACTATCAACGCCAGAATCACCGCAGTTTGGAGGTCGGCCAGGGCACGGTGCCGTATAGCCCCATTCAACTGAACTGCACGCAGGGTTTAATTCACAAAAAAATCACAATATGCAGAGTGTATCAGTAAAGTGTGGTCTTATTTAAGGATATTTGGCTATGGAACTAAACAACTTTGTCCTTAGAAAAAACGTCGTAGTCGCGAAAAAAAGTAGTGAAATTTTGGATGGGACAGCTCAATATTTTTGTGCGATTCCTATGATAATTATGATGATGCAGTCCTCCGATTTCGGCAGCAGCATTCGATGGCTTTCTAGGGTGGTTGTCGAGCACATCCAACTTTGGCCGAAAAACTCCGAGCAAAAAGTGGAGTGGAGTGAAACAACATTGACGACATTGCAGGGTATAGCTGGAGGTAGTCTAGCTTTAACATCATCACGCTTTAAATCTAACTGCGACCTTCTCTCTTTAAAGGCGTTGACCTACCTATGCACACGACGTCTCCACTCGGGCCGATTTTGTGCCTACTTTTCCCACACAAAGGGGTCAATTTCGCATCTTTTGAAGTGTCTATTCTGAATATCTTTGGTTACTATGATGGTCCCAAACTAAACATAGTTTGATGTTCCATACAAACACATCAGTAAATATAACCTCACATTTCTGGTACATAGATAGGTGTAGAACTCTTCGACTCGCTGCTATTTGTAACGTGCGCTGTCATTTTTTAACATAGATTTTGTGACATCTTCTGATAAAAACTTTTTTCGTGTAAACTCTTAAAACTATATTTGAGGTGAACGCACACTTATCAGAGCCGAAAGAATCGAATTTTAGAATTACTTGTATGGAATCCTATGAAACCTCGCACACTTATCCGCGTCGAATCGGACGAATAGGAAACGTTATAGGGATGAGAAAGTGTTTCTTTCGGCGCGGTCGGTTCTTTCAGCGCGGATAAGTGTGCGTTCACCTTTGAGCAGTTTGATTTTGTCGCGTTTAAACTAAATCGATGAGTATGTAGATCTTATAGATAACAATAATATAGATAAGACAGATTTTAGAGCTAATATTGTTGAGAAGATAAAGTACAGCTATCGATATAAAAATATACCAATGATGTTATGGTACACAAGGATGTATACAGAAAAGAGATTAAAGGTACAATGAAATAGGAAAATCCCAGGCTTTGAAATTTTACAAAAGGAGCTTTAAAAAGAAGGAATAAGAACTAAAACTGTACACATCCTTGTTAGAATACAAAGATATATCTCTAAACCAAATATTTTATTTTTTATAACCAACAATTTGCAACTCTATTCGCCAATGCATGATTTTCCACGCCTTCTAACATTCCATGGTAAAATACAACTTACGTATTATCAAAAACAAGGTTCATAAAAGCCAAAATTTATGACTAATTTAGAATATTTACATAAAGAATAGTTTGTACAATTATTCATATACGTTGGATCGTGTGTTTATGAAACCTGGGAATTCTACATTATAAAAATAAATCTTATGACTACATTTTTATACCTAAGCTTAATGTAGCGAAAATAAATACTAATTTAACGCAAATACTTAGAAAAATAAATAAATAAATCACAGCAAATCTCAATTATCTATCTACCCTAACTTTTTAATTACTATCTATTTAACAATCGATGGTGTCATTTATCTTATCTTGCTTCAAACATTTACACGAAATTGTACCTTAACGACATAGTTACATTTATGAAAATTCGTATTTTGTAGATATAGGAATATTTAATAGTAATTAATATGACTTTAATAATTAGAAACTTGTCGACAAAGTTGAATTTAGGTATAGCTTAACATGATAATAAACCAATTACTTATAAATACGATACTTTTTACAACATGTCGCACACATTGTTATAATATAACCAAAGCAAGAAGCCTACAAATAAACTTCAAATAACAAAAGACAAATTGAACATCAAGAAATAATGAGCATTAAATATCTTCTACATTCAATTCCGCTCGTACCCAATTTATTCTTTACATAATATATGTAATAGATACCAAATCCTAGTACCTAAGTATTTGTAATTTCGCGATTCAGTTACGTTCGATAAGTGGACGAACATTCCAACTTTGTCCATAAATGGCGCATTACTCGTTACCCGTCATAAATATTCATTTTCGGCAAGCAAGAGGAAGTTTTCACGGTTTCTCATCGAGCTCCAGTCGAAGTAGACGCGGTTATATTAGCAAATTTATGAGCAAAAATATTCCATACTCCGCAAAGATTTCGCTGAGAAGTTTGCAAAACTCTTATCTGCCGTTGAATCAATCGTATGGATATCCACTTTCAATATTGCTGTTGCCACTTAAAGTGAAACTAATGTTATAGCACTCGAAGTAGAAGATACGTTCATTCAAAGATTAGATTGTTTTATCTACATAGTGTTTCATTGTTTATTTACATTCTTGCGGATAGTGCAATTTAAAATGCAAAAGGTTCATTTTGTTACTTAAAAAATTACATCACTGCTCTGAATCTAATTACATAATGGATGGCATAAAAATTGTTATCAAGATATACAAAAAAAAATAACTATGTACATTGACTAGATCTATTTTTATGACGAAAAACGGTGTGCAACGTCAAATTCTAGAGAAGATTCTCGACGTCACTCAAGAGTTTCATTGTACAGGGTTTCGCACTTTAAGTGTCCGTGATCAAAGCAAAGCCTCTTCGAGTTGGTCGAAGCCCTCGTACCATCAGTCGCTCTCGTAGACCCTGGAGTTGGAGCTCTTCCGTCGACTGTACGGCGAACAGAACTCGATCCTGGTGTCTGGCAACCAGGTGTACGCAGTGCGCTCCGAAGATGCACTGGAAAATAGAAATAAAAAACATTTAAAACAGAATGATCTCAAAGCATAATGGCTCATGTCCCGCGTACGGGCACACATTTTTGCAAATACTGACTATCAAGTTTGTTCCATAATTATTAAAGATATTTTTATGGAAGATTTTGGTAGTAGTTACTAATTCATGTCGCTCGTTTCATTCATTGTTAGACAGTCTTCATCATGAATTCATTGAATGACAGTTGAAGGAAAATTTGGGTTTAGAGCCTGGATTTGGTTATTGGATCGGGATTAGTTCGCATCATTTAAAATGGATAAAACCAGAACAAGATTAAAATACTAAATGTAATGAATACTAGGTACCAAAATTATAAAGGTTCATAAATGATCATTAGTGCAGTAGCGAATACTGTCTGAGTAACCCGACACAGTGTTGTTGAAAAACTAAAATCTATTTTCGCTCTGCTCTGATTCTGTCAAATGTACAATTTAAGCACAAAATATCCAAGCCTTAACGAATACATTGTTTGAACTATTTTAATCAATGACGAATTAAATTTCTCTGTCTGTTCTGTAATTAACAAAATGACACGGCAAAATGGCTTTCATTTTATTTTTATATGAAACGTTTGTAATTGTGACTTTGAAATGCTAAATGATATTTCCTTTTTGGAACATTGCGAAAATATTAACTAGCTGTCACTTAACTTAAGAGAAAAATTTCGAAATATCCGTTGTCCTAGTACGACATTTTAATGAGTCAGTATAAGTTTTGTCTTGTTCCACGTCCAATTAACGTTTACAGTATTCGAAGCTGACTTTCAACACCGCTGTTGTAACTGTGCCTGCTCTTAATGGTAATCGAGAACAACATTTACATGCAGTAACAATTGAAACATGTTTGGACAAAACAAAGGCGTAGCCAGACTTAGTAACGCATTGTGATCATCCACTTGTGTAGCAGTCTGTCCTGCAGCAGTCAATTTACTTGGTCCCAGTGAAACAAACGCTAAAGAGTCAACCGACTCGGGACAGTCGAATTATTTATGTTGAAATGCAATGAAAAGTTAATGTATTCGCTCCTTCAAGTGCCACCTACGAGCACTTGAATAAACAGAAGCGCTATTTATCTTTACCTTAGGTAAAGCATGTTGTTTTAAAGAGGACCCTTATAGGACTGAGGTCAACGTTCTTGACACACTTTATGAGATGAGCCTACGAGAAACATAGTGTTTACTTTTACAGCATACGTTGTGGTATCGCATGGAGGCGGGCGAAAATATATTAATTTTTTTTTGTAGTAGCACAGCATTTACGAAAATATTTTGTGGTGTTTATATTTTTGTAGTTTCGAGTATCCGTTGTGTATTATGTGATGCGAATAAAGTAGGGTAGACACATTACTGGAGTGTGATAGATTGGGATAGAACCGTATCTTTTGACCGATTACCCTTCACGCCCTTGGCTATAGTCGACCATCGCGGTCCAGTGGCCACAGACATCAGATTAACCGATGTCCGTATCACTCAACAACTTAGTGTTACTCGGATGGACAGATTCGATGGTATTGGTATAACACATCAATCGGCATTGAAGGTTTCATCACATTATGTGAAAGATTATTCAACCGAACAGAAATTTACAGGCGTCAATAACGTTGGACTCCTACGATTAATATGTTTGTTGGTCAATATTTAGCGACTGAATGGAAATGCTTAAAATTTGATTATTAAATGGGGGTTTTGTGCCAATCAATGGCACATAATTGACACCAAAAGAGACCAATAGAGAGAACAAGTCGGACACTATTAAAAGGAAATGAAGGCGACGCGAGGCAGACGCCAAAGTCGCGGGCTCGAGCGAAATCCAATTTGAAATAAGTGCCTTCTGAATTAATCCGGCCACTTTGAGCGGACCGGATGAAATTTCTGGTATTTTTCACGTCTAGCAATAAAAACGAGCCCTCGACGCGGGAAAAAGATGAGTAATAGCTTCACCCTAAGTTCTGAGGAACTGTGAGGAATAATAATATTATGCTCGTATGATGGAAACCTTTTTTAATCCGTCTACATAAATATCAAGGTATGAACGTGATAGCGGGAATACGAGAAAATGCTGACACTGCTTTTTATGATGTGACTATAGAATGAGCAATCACTCCATTTTTTTGGAGTTGAACCGACGATGAATGATCCTTTCATAGTTGATGTATATGAAAGGGTGGTATGTACAATAGATATCTACTCGTGTTGTTGTCAAATATATTAAAGTAATTTTGAGCATGGTTCCAAATAAAATGTTTGAGCAGTTATTATATTCTTGCATTTATGCCATGAACTGTAATCTACATATTAGTATGAATATGAACCCTGCCAGTAGGAAAATATTCCAACTATTAGAATATTATTTTAATGGACAGGCAACTAGTTAATTTCTCATTTCAAAGGCATAACACAACGCATTATGGTAATAATAACGTCGAGTAGCAAATTTTTAAATTTAATAAGATGAAATATCATGAATTTTAGATTAATGTTTCGCCAAAGTAATCGCGAACGGTTAATAAAAATAATTATTGTTGTTAGTTTCCAACCTTGGAAAGTCTTTATTAATAAAGGAATCGGGCCGAAAATAGCCCCTTGTGGCATTCCCAGTACTATTTAATGATTGACTTTTGTTTTCCGAATCTTACTTCAGAGTTGTATTCGAAAGGGTGCGATTACAAATAGACTACTCAATCATACCAGAATTGTCATAATATAGTTCGTAATACTATGATTTGAATACCTTTAAGACGGTCAAATCTCAAATTACGATCTAATTCAGTTTCTATTAAAATTCATAAATTGAGATCCTACTGTTATTAAATGTCATAACTTGAAATGTCAACTTGAAGTTTATTCGTGCTAAGAACCGGTAAGTACCAATGACAAACTTCCTGTGAGAATTCTCAAGTGTCAGAAAATAACAAATGCATGACCATCTAATAGAAAATATGTAATGTAAAGTAGACACGGTGGGTGTTAACACGAAAACTAGTATCAAAGTAATTGCTTTTCTTTCAACGCTGAGGGCGTTAACAATTTTGGAAGTTTTAATATTCGTAAATTATCAACCAATTAGAATGCAGCTAAGCGTGATGGTACTGGCACAGCAGTTTGATTACTTGTACCAACAACTCTGTACTTTGCAGCACCTGTTTTAGTTAAACTTCTAACTAGATCAGTTAACACCTCATCTTAACGCCCGCGTGAACATTTATGACTTCAGATTATTGAGTTACAGTTTGTGCTTTTAGTTAGTAAATGTATTTTATTTTATTATTGGTAACTAGTTTATGGTTTCATTTGATGTTGTTATGGCTGGTGGAGTTGGCTTTGTTGATATTTTTATATTTAGTGTCAGTTCGTTTGTCATTTTTGGACATTACAATTTATTTTATTATGTTTATGTGTCTGTTTTTAGTGCTTTTGACTTCTAGCATCGTTCCTTCTTTGTCGGATAGGCACCATATTAACTGATTTTTCATCATATTATTTGTTTAAAGTTTTCTGTTTGACTTTCAATTTGTGCTAAGTGACTTTATTTCGTAATACAATATCATCGTATACCAACATTTCCAATGTTTAACAGAACAGGTTAGTACCTAGCTTATTCATGTCAGTGCGGTTAAGTTACAATTTAATGGCCTGACCGCCAGTTGCATGGACCATGATTTATGACAGCAGACCCGACCGGGGCCGAGAATATCACTGTTTAAGTTCCAACAGAACTCACTAGATGGCGTTATTAGAGACGTAACAAAATCATAAAGTTTTGCTAAGTAAATGTGTAAAGGATAGTATGTACAAAACATATACTTAAGAGGATACTGTTAAGTAAACGCACAGTCATAACTAATAAAGAGCTTTACTAAATAACTTCCGACGGTACCAGGCTAGCATAAAATAAAGAAACCACCACAACATTAATACTTCGGTGGTATAAGCCGGTGGAGCGAGAATTGTCTGTGCAAACATAAACGCAGCGGTCAAAATGGAAGCCCCATTGTGTCAGAATGTATTCATTTGTATGGCAAGCCTAATATTGACTGTACGGAGTTCGTTTCGTGCGTGTAAATATTGAACCGAAGCGAGACTTAGAGCTATCTCGTGATTAAAATTACCTAATTTACTTATGTTTTGAAAATTATTTCAGAAATGTAAAATTAACCGAAAAATATATTAAAAGTAATTGGCTTGCTATTGAATGTTATTACTACTACCTAAGTTACTGCATGATAGTTTGATAATTTAAAGCTTACAATTTTTTCCGAAAACATTAGAGTTTAGACTATGATCACCTCGTTGGTCTTGTGGTCGCAATTGCTGAGCACGGGGTCCTGGGTTCGATTCCCAGGTCGGGCAAAGTGTTATTGAGTTTTCCTATCAGGAATTACTGAAATTCCTGGTAGCAATAGTGGTGGCAATTATAGGGTCGCCCCATGTTACATGGGCCTTAAACATAACCTGGTTTTTTGAGACTGTTTTGGTGGTTAGAAATAGTGCTAGAAGAAAACTTTATTCATCAAGAAAATAAAATATATTTGTCTGAGATGTCGTTCTATCTCATCAGCAAACTGTCCTTTATGCTAATCTAAGACCTAAGTAAACTAGCCTAAGCTAAAAAGCCCGCTTTTAGTCTAAGACGCTGAGTTTCTTTATGACCACTCCGTAATCTTAAGAGCCTCAAGTAATCTGCCTTTTAAGTAATTAATTAATTCTGAAATTTGCTTATTCGGACAGTCCAATATATGTTTCGTGAAAAATTAGGTAGCATTCATGGGTTTTGCCATTTCCTTTAAAAATAAGGGCAATTGCTACTTTAACTTCTGCCTACACAAAACATAACATCATGCCTGTAATCTTCGAAGGGTTTGTTAAATCCTATTCCTAAGTATGCCAATTACTAGCAACTGAGCAACAAATCCAGGCCCCGTGGCTGTTACTGAGAAATTCTAGATAGGAAAACCCAAAAACACTTTGCCTGAGCTGAGATTCAAACCCAGGACCTCATGACCTCATGCTACCAATGAGGAACGCGAAACTTGTACGTAATATTAATTTATCGACATACGAAATTGTGTGCATCAGCAATAATTATTATTTAACAATATTACAGATTTCTACAAAATGATAAATATCCATAATAGAACATTAATTTTCTAAACGACCATCATAATTTGTCATCGACTAGAAGCTACCAATCCAAACGTTAAAAAGATATAAAAAGTTAATCCAAGTGGTATTGAAAACTGCACCTTGAGTCTTGTGACGTTAAATATAATTTATTTGCTCTTTTTCCAGTTGTCACATAATTCGGTCAAAGAACTTCCGGAGTATTTTGTTGTGCCCGCTTAATATTCCGTTTTATAAAAATGTTATATTGGATGTGCCTTATAAACGTGGTACTAACTTTTTCGTCCGTAAAGACCTAGGTATTCTTCTTCTTAGCGTGTCGATGGCAATCTAAATTGTGTCGGCCCAGAACTGAGCCACTAGTTTGGCGTCTTCAGTAGCTTAAATCAATTCCTGTAATGAACAAACAACAGGACACGCAGGACACAATATTATATGCCCCATTGTTTGTGGAACTGCACCACGTTTACACTTCAGGGCAAAGTCATTAATGAATCTCCGCCTAAGTTTTTCTAACACCTATTTGTAAACCATAACCCAAGTATCTGTCTTTCCATGTAGGTAGATAATTAAAGATAAAAATCTTATCTAAAGCTTGTCACATGAATTAACACGAACTCAATTTTGAATTAAGACGAATCTCCCTTGGTGGTCTCTGCCGTTCCAATTAGCACCGACGACGCCTCATTCTCAAATCATGAAGCTATAAAACCAGTCTTAACATTTTTACGATGACTTCGAAATTCCGAATCCACCTTTCTATGATTTGTACATCCTACATTGTTACAGATACGTAATAAACTTTATTAATTATCAAAGCGTATTTTATGGATCCATAAACTGGGATTTAAGGCAGTTCAAACATCTGAATTAATTCCTTATTATCGTACAAATGTTACATCTTATTAAGGAACGAGTTATTGGCTAAAGTAATAGCTTTGGCCATATTATTATAATTTAAATATGTTTTTAAAAGGTTGAAGATGATAGGTTACGATTTAATGTACTGTTTATAGAGACATTTATATTTGAGAGGATTATAAAGTGAACGTGAATTTGGTTGACTTTCGGATCGGATTTTCAAATGTGATCGTTTTTAACTCGACAGTTAAGAACTAGTGGTTTAAAATATTACTGCATATTTTTAGCTTTTTTTTCGGTAAAATAGTTTAGTTTAGTTTAGTCAATTTTATAACGTTCTCTCAGAAATTGCAATTTTTTTTAAAGATATTTTTTGCCCTCTCTTCCCCACGCAGAGTGCGATGAAGTACCGACAGCTGGACACCCCAGCCATTTTTCAAGACTGTGAGTAATGCACCCTGACCGTGAAAATGATGACTTGAGAGTAATAATTCACACACTTAAGAGAACATTCAATTCAGCTGTTTTAAAAAATGTAGAAGACGGATAATAGAAAAAAAATCAAGTGTTTTTGTAAATATAAGATACAATTTGAAGAGGCCAATATCTACCAGGAACTTGGAACGGATAAGTTGATACAGGAGCACTAAAAGATAAACAAACAAGTCGACGGTACTAAAGTTTAATTACTTCTTTTACTATCCACAAATCCACCACTGAATCCAATTAAATTCCCTGAGCTCAACGATCTAGCTCAAACGAATAACCGACCCACGAAAAATCATTAAACGAAATTGTAATTACGTATTATACGTGTCGAACAGTGGGTAATCCTCACACGGTCAAAACAGGGTTGTCGAAACGGGGGAATGAATTGCCAACCCATACTAATCAAAAGGCCTGGGAACACAATTTTAAACAATTCCCGAAATCTGTATGGTAACCAATTTAGTGAATAGATAAACGCGTTGTAAAGTCCCGTTGCGGTGCGGACAACCCCTGATAGTGTTATACGCAAGAACGGTTACTGATATAGGGATGATAATGTTGTTTGGGCGTGTGTAATCGCTATGGTTACCGAGATCGGTGACGAAATGTACGTATTGTTTGAAGTTTGGACCCTAATTTTGAAACTTTATTTATGTTGGACCCGGGGATTAGGGAAAGTTAAAACATGGTTTGAAGCCCGCAGCTTTAGTTTTTGATCTTTGCGATAGTGCGATTCTGCCATTGATTGTAATTACCATTTTGCATATTTTTCCAATGAATAAAGGCAGGTATCTCAAAGAAGAAAAAACATATCTCTTCTTTGAGATACAGGCATTGTGTTATTCATTGTGTTATTTACGCTATTGAGTAGGTAGACGAATTCTTTATTCCTATGAAGGTCACTCGTTCCATCAAATGCTTTGAAATGATTGAAAGAGTGTTTCACAATTGGGATGCAGGTTTGAAAGAATTTTTACCAAAATTTTAAAGTTGCTTAAAATCTCTCTCTTGAACTTACTACACCAAAAGCCCGTCGCGACGCACAAAAGAAAAGTATGTACACAAATCTGATTATAATCCACTGCTTGTCGTAACTTATAAGGCATAACGACAACCGAATAGCACTTGTTTACATCGTCGCGGATGATCGGGATGAAGATTACGGACCTGTTCGAGAATCTTAAAGTGATGATCATAGGAGCCTGCGTGTTTGTAGTAGAGATTTGTGTATTGTAAGCCTAATTGAAGGTAAAGGTCATTGTAGTAGCATTGAAAAATCCATGTTCGTTAGTAGTGGACCAGTCAAAGTTGGTGATGCTCATGACAGGGAAAACATCTAGATTTTAAGACAACCAAATGCAGTGAAAACAATGGCAAGATGAGAGATTTCAAACTGAATATATAGAATAGAAAATTGTTTATTATCCAGGCAATACATTGGCAGGAACAATTATTATACACAAAAGACACGTGGCTCAAAATATTACCTAAAACTTGTTAACATAGTGTTGTTACTATTGAGCCTCAAACTAGACAGGTAGTCTGTATCTTGGGGTTAGGCTTGAGATACTAGCATTCATTTACATTCTTACAATCAAAGCCAAGAATAGGTACAGGGCAACAGTGGTATTTCACGTGCCAGATATATAAAGAAACAGGCGAAGTAATGAGCTTGATAACACAGAAAAGTATTCCAATGCTATGAGACACATTATCGATGATATGAATGAATTCGGACATCTCAGACAGCGTCCATGGAATTTCTTGCCCATTCTTCTCCATAGAGATAGATCTACGCTTTGGAATGGTGTAGTACGATACTTTCACAGTTATTTTGCCCTGTGATCGAGACTGTAGCTTCATCTTTTTTTGTTTTTGACAATTCAAAAGTACCTGTAGCATGGCTTACTTGAAATAAATGCTTTCATTTTAATTTTGATTTTAACCTCAGTGAAATCAGACAAACTGGGTACGGACAAAATGCTTCGTAAAGCCAGGTCCAGACATGTGTAACGCGTAATGTAAGATTACGTGTAATTTAGTTAACAGTGTGGACGGTACTGCGAGCGCCTTTGTGTTCGCGCTAAAAACGACAGTCGATAGATCACGGCGAGCACCGGGCGTTAGGCTCCGTTTCCACTATGTCGTGACGATTAATTTATCGTTGGTTTTTCGTTGGCAAAACTCGTGGACGACAGTAATCGTGTCGTCCTATATGTGAACACCTCCATTTAAATACACAAGCCACGACACTTAAAACTACACGATTATTTGTTGTCACGACATAGTTAGTGGGAACGGGGCCTTACCGTGCCGTCCACACACAGAATTCGCGAATACATTACATTAGGCGTTACACACGTCTGGACCCGGCTTTAAGTATTTGTATGAAGGTGTCCTTATTCGAAGCTGCGTCTGAAATTTGTCCTTCAATTTGGGTTCAATCGAACTTACGTAATTAATTATACATGCGTGTAAACTTTTGCTATTTTTCCATATTTTACACTAGGAAATGTTGTAGACTCATTTACTTCTGTTTTTGTAAACGACCACTGTCCGAGACGGACGGTTGATTGCGCTAATAAACCTGACAATAGGGTGTCTCTCTTTTGTTTTGCGTATTTTAGCTTTGTATTGGATTGATTAGATGCATTTTCGTGGAACCGGAATCACAGTGGTACAAACGGTAAATCCATTTGGATTTACCGTTTGTAGAAACAATTGTTATTTAACCGAGCTAATCACACTTTGTCCTATTTTTTTTTTGACTTATAAGAGGGTTATATCTACCTAGATATTTCCTATTTCTCTAACACATATAGGTATTTTGGTGGTTTTATGAACTAGAGATCGAACTTAATGTATTACTAATCCACCGTAATTTTTGTGATTTTGTCTGCAATAGATTTCAAACTAAAATACATTCTACTTCGAGGTTTTTAAAAGCAAACTATTCATGATATTACTTATTAATATGTTCAATAAGCACTTTTAAATCAAGTTTTAATAAATGGGGTTGGCACAATTGCTGTTCATAAAGCTTGCTACCAAAAACCGTCGGTAAAATGTTCGCTCATAGGTATGTTTCCGTTACCGAACTTTGACGTTTGATTTTCATTAACAAAGTTGGTCGAAACGAATTAATTCCGACGGCAAATAAATGTTTCGGGCCAATAATATTACCATTCTGTGGATTTGATTGAATCCGCAAATAGCTTCCCATGGTTTCGTATGAGGGTCGGGTTGAAAGTTTAATCGATTTGAATTTTATCGATAGTTGCCTTCTCACAGGGTACCGATTTTAATGTATGTAGCTATTCTAATTTCATGCAATTTTGATGGTATTTGGTAGTTAGGTGACCACAAAAAAATATCGACATTAAAATTCTGGTAGTTGAAGTTAAATGAGCCAATAGGTTTGGAGGTTGGCTGTTGGCTCTCTGCCTGAAACTACAGTTAGATACCCAGAGCAGGCTGTGTATATTTTTTGTAAGGGAAAAAACTGCAGAATGATTTATTGCAAAATAGACACAACAAAAAATTGGTTAGTCCAGTTTTTATATTACTTTATACATCATATTTTGTACTTTGAACTTATTAAGTTACTATTTTGTACTCTCCATCGTTAATGTCGCAATACTTCAGGTAAAACGCAATTTATAGGTAAGAAAATGTATGACTTCATACGTGTAAATGCATTATTTTCAAAAACATGCGCGTTAATCGATTTCTGCGATTTACTAGCGCGCAATAACGCACAAACTGATTATTTTTAAGCACGTATTGTTTAAATAGAACTCATAAATAACGTTAATATTACTTCAAATATCAAATCATAATTATGTTATGATTTTTTTTTCGTTGTTTATCGATATCGATAAACCAGTGCGTACATGACTATAAAAGGAAATGACATAGTGCGTGATATGCGGAAACGTATTTAATGAAACGCGAGGGGTGCCCATAGTGCGTGGGGCCTCACACACACACAGTCGCAGAGCATTACTACAATCACGAGACGCCAAATTGTTGTGTGCGTAACTGCAAAACTGAGGTTTAATGAAATGCTTCAATTGAGATATTCGGAGGAAATAAGACATTAGAACCTTGGCGTGGAGATAATAGACCGTAAGCACATTGTCTGCATGTATTTCTTGCCCGAGTTTTCGTTTAGAGTCAATTGTAGACTTGATGATTGTTTGATCGTAGATACAGAAGCGAGAGTAGGTACAGATTTTAACTACTTTATGGTTCATTCTTGCAAGCAATTTGTTTTTATTAGCAGTAAAGCATTTTGTAGTAAGTATTAAGTTGCGTTTCCTCCGTGAAGAAGTTACACGGATAACGTTGATGATACCAATTTATATGTTGCGTGTATCCAATACAAGAAATGATTGAGTAGCTACAAGTAGCTCAATTTAGTACGTTTCTCTCTCCAAACTTTCTCAATTTATAATTACCATCAGTTTATGAAGGAAGTTGTTACAAAACTCGATTTCAACATGTACAAAGTTGTAACAGTCGATATTAAATAAATAATCGTTTAACTAAAGTTCTTTGAGCAAAAATGTTCGGAACAAAATCTCCCTGAGGGTCTATTCTCGGCATATGGTGGTATTGTGAGAATTCAATTCGACAATTGACACGACTTATTAGCGAATACAGTTACATTCAGCTCTAAATAGCTTCGGGCCAAACCTATAATTTCGGCTCGGACCCCGGGAGACGTTTCTGCTATTCGAAATATTCGATACAATCGATTTACATGCTGTGATATTCCCCCTACTATGGAACTGTGGTAATTTTAGACTAGTAATTTACTTCGTGAGGTTGTTCAGCCAATTTACTGTTACATTATTAAGTCGATTAGAGCAGCGGGGTTTGTGATCGTTGGTTAATTATGTACTGTAGCTGCTTATGTGTTTTGTTTGGCGTTATAATTATAGGAGCCTGTACATTTCGTGTGTGCCTAATAACAGCTGCTACCAAATCCCAATTTGATATTTGGTTTGGTGGAGCTTTCAATTTAGGCCCGCAGAGTTTCAAACTACCATCAACCGCTACTAAATTGGGCAGCCAAATGCACGATATTTCTATTGGGTTTGTATTAATGTGGAGTTAGAGTCGTCTGAAGTGTCTATTTGCGAAATTACTTATAAACTAGGTACGCAGTAATATGAGAATATTTAGCAATGTAAAACATTGTTGCGAGAAGAATAAAAGAACATTAAATGCTAGGATTCACCATTGTTCTCATAAAATAAACATGACCGTGAGAATAACAAACAGTGGTAATGAATTACTTACAACCCCATCATTTCAATGCAATATAATGACCCGTTATGGCCGTTAATAAAAAATAATTCATAAAAAAATAACGTCCCATAAACGGTGGACTGCAGCAAAATATTATACTGTAATAAATAATAATGGTATGGTACACCCCGAATTTTAGTCATCGTTGCGCACACGACACACGCTTAACTAACTTTGGGACAACCCTACGTTTAAACTTGACATTCAATTCATTGTGAGGCATGAATGGCTGAATGTTCGCGTTGCAGCACCGCACTTATTATTTATTATGACCCCGCATGTGTCTCTGTTCGGTTAAAAAACACAATGACACCGTCGAGATTATTACATCTTTCCACGTTTAATTGTACACAATGGATAAATAACAAAAGCCGAGTCCTACATTTGTAACAGTGGCACTTGAATTCATTATCTAGAAACGACATGCACAAGAGAATGGACGCATTTGTTGCGGCATTGATTTTCTATGAAACGAGTTCAGTGAAATTTAAATGATAAAAGTTTGATACTCGCCGCGTTCGAGCATGTGAATAAATGAAGATATATTAATCTAGTTGGGGTTAAATTGTTATTAAAACTATGATTAATGGTTCCTGTTAATGGAGCACAGATTAAGGAGCGGGCTACACGCAACAACGTTCAAAATTAACGTCGGTTAGCCCGTGACATACGTGTAAATTTATCTTCATCATTACCACGTTAGTTTCGATACAACAGTGAGCTTCGGCCAGTTTTAAATATACGTTGCCATGATTAGTTAATAAAGATGTAATCTATTTTACAAAACTCCATTTTAAAATAGCTCCAGTTAAAAACAAAAAGGTGTTCCGTAATGGCCACGAAAAAATTTAAAGACTAAATAGGCTAGTCACATTCCTGATGATGATTAACAGATAAGGAATGATGATTATTCCTTGAAACAATAAAAGCTAATAAACTTCCACCAAAGACAAACGTAAAGATGTTGTTACACGGAATGTATATGGATAGCAAACAATGACACAGAAGTCGTATGTTTTATTAACTTATTACCAAACAGAATTTTATTTCACGTTCAAGTTTTATCGGCTGTTGTTATGCAAACAGAATTACCCGCTTTCATTGCCCGGGGATGCACGATTCCTTTCGATTTTCTATGATAAACAAACTTACATCCGAGTAAGGTAAACATGATCGTAAATTTTACTACAGCTTTCGCAGTAACGGAAATTCTACATCAAATCAAATTTTTCTCAGCATTCGCCACAATGTGTTCTCGTTTTATACTCGTGTTTTACTTTTACGAAGATTCTCTGAGATATCCTCAGATAATGTAACTATTTGTGTAAACTTGACTCGCAAATAAGTGACCCGTAAGCAAAATGTACCGCAGCGCGCGACCGAATGTATTTTATTGGCATCCAGTATGGTAACATTGGCGTAGTCTACGATTGAATTGTTCGACGAAAAAAGCGTTCGAAGCAAGCGTGACGAATGAATTTCGATAATAAAATTAGCATAATCAATACAAGGGAGTCATCGATGCACCCCAGTAATGCACGCGGTCGGCGGGTCCTAACGATCAGTATCGAAGTTTATTGGCAGTGCTCCATACAAGTTTACATGTACTTAATGCATACGGAATTGAAATTAAGCATTATTTCATGCAAACGATCGCGTATAACGACAATTACTGTGATACAATTTATGTAGTAGCGTGAGTTGGTTTCCGAGTTGATTATTGAAATCGACTCGTTTGTTTTGCTTGTAGAACAATAACTTTTTTTATTTACCTTGCTCCAATTTTCATTACAACTTTTATTGGTTTTGATTAGGGATGTAAATTTTTGATTGTTACTTGTATTGTCATCCTTATTGACCATGTCTCCATTAAGATGCTTTGTACATTCTATTATTCCAACATCTCTTGTTTCAAAATCTACAATTGACAGCTTATCATTGTTAATTATAACTTTGAATTCAAAGTTATCTTCATCTATAACATCATCACCAGTTACATCTAGTCATCCATCTATAATAGTGTTAGCTCTAGCTGTCGCCGCCATATTGTGATTCAATTACACTGTTCTGAGCACACTGAATACTGGCTGACGTGCAGACGGAAATTCATAGTGTTCCCATCATGTATCATTATATTGTGTAGTTACAGGTTATGGGTCTCTAGTATTTGGGGTCTTGGGTTAAGGTCTGTTTCTCATTGTTTTATATCGGTCAGGCAAGAGATCGTGATCAGTATACGGCACACCTACTTGTTTTAATTGATTCCAAATTGATTGTTGTGACACCAACAACATCCAGCTTTTATCTTATTTTATTTGCGAACGTTTTAGAGCACACTTTCTTGTATGTGTCTATCTTTATCTTTTTATTCAATTCTTTTCAAACCATTGTTAGCTTTCCCATAAGTGATCAATCGTCATTTTGGAATATCTCTAAAATTATAGTAATTCATTTTCTCTCTCTTAACATGTCATGTTCTCATTGTTACGAAACTTTTAATTAATAATAACATTTCTGTGTAATTTTTAAAACAAGATGTTTAATGTAAGCGTTTTAGCGTCCTTGTTCTCTACGATATAGGAGGCGCTTTTATTAGTGTATAATTATCCTCTGGTGACAACATTCAGAGATTCGAGCTTAGTTCCAGTGCATCGATGCGGGCTCGTAATTGTAACCGAACATGCTAATTTAACTTCATGCTCAAGTGTGCTCATAGTAGATTATTATCTGCAATTATATTATTAGCTTGTATTGATTAATTAAGGATATTATCCTGTAATTTTGCTCAGAGCTTACTGAAGCCAACTTGTGATTTTCCCTTTTAATGGTCTTTAAAAATATTTAAAATTCGGCCTAAGGTCAGAAAATGCTGGTTTTTGAATAGTATAAACCATGAATGATGCCAAAATTAACATTAATTACTACAAATCAAGTGAGATAATAGTAAAGTAAAAGCCTTTTACCGACGTCCAAGAATTTCGTAATTATACTCCAGAATAATTTTCTTAGTGTGGCACTAGATGGCGCTGTGTGTTCATGTCCAGCGATATTTATTATTATTATTATTCTTAAGGTCAAACGTACTAATCAATTACCTCGAATCGTAGATTGCAATTTCCTTCATCAGGAAAAAGATGAGCTTCCTTCTAAGAAATCCAGCAATTACTTAGATTGATAGAGAATTTTAATCATTTTGTTTTGAAATTTTCTTACTAATGAGAAAAAAAATTAAATAGGGAAGATTATTCTAAGTGTTTATGATTATAAACCGTCTTTAAATCGTTGCACGATTCAATTTCGTTCCAACATCAGCATTAAATAAAATATTTAAAAAGGAAATGTCCTAGTTTCTAAACTAGAACTAAACACCAAACATTATAGTTTAAAAAACATGTTGCTCGTATTTTTCTCAGCAAAGCCTTTCATTTAATGCCCATATCACGGGAATGCATAAAAAATAACTGGTCCGCCATCTTTGGGAGTCCGCCAATTCCGCCATATTGGATATAGATTGACGTCACTGAGCTAACCATGCATTGTCATCCAAACTAAACGTGTGTGCACAATTTCAGCTTAATTGAAATCCGAGAACTGGGTCAAATTAAACTTCTAAGATTTTGTTACATTGTTACAGGTTACACAAAGGATTTTTGATCAAAATATAGGCTTTTGTTCCCAGATTACGGCTATGAAGAAACAACGTTGATAATACTGCTGTGGCTTTAAATCGGCGTAATCCGGGATTGTGTGCTTAAACACCTACATACATGCGGGTATGTATAGATATGTCGCTGGTGGGAATCGATAGCTGGAACAATGCTGAATTTTGCTGAATGGTCGGCCTATTATAAATTTTTATCTAAAGAATTAATTGGTGAATGAATTGCAATGAACCAATAACCTAAATAAAAAGGTCGAACACCCTATGTGTTCGATCTTTTTATTAAGGTTATTGTGCCTTAAGTTTCGTTTAATCGCGAGGGCTTGCCTTAATCATTGTGTTTAAAAGGATTGATATCTGATTAGATCTTTTTCCGGCTATATTGGGGCCTGGGTTCTAGACTAGCCGGCTGCATCTGGATACTAGTATCTAACATGCAGTGACGGCCTATCTGCGGGCCTGAAGTGGCCGCTTTAGCAGAATCATGGTACAAATCACGTTAAAAAAATTAAATTCTTAAAATGGACTTTATAGTCAAAGCAATAAAGTCCATTTGAAGAATTTTAAATTTTTAACGTGATTGATATTACGATTCTGCTAAAGCGGCCATTTTAGACGCGCTGACCTCTACAACTCAGTTACTGCTTACTGGGCAAGAAAAAATTACAGTTTTTCTTATTTTATGAAGACTGTCAAAGATCTACAAATGACAGCCAGGACAAAAAGATACTTTGGATCGGTTATAGCGGGACCTTGGTTTACATTCGTTGGAAAGATACTAATAAATAAATAAATATCGCTGGACATTACACACAGCGCCATCTAGTGCACACTAAGCAACGAGGCTTGTGTCGTGGACACCAGATAGTTGATATACTACATAGATACTTTTTGTTTGTAAATACATACTTATTATACATATAAACATCCATAACTCGGAAACAAATGTAACCTCAAAGAATCTTAAAAGGGTACCGTATTTTTCACCCCTTTTTATTGTAAAGACGCCAGAACTTCAAGCTACTACATTCTGTCAAATTTCTTTAATAGATTTTCAACTTTATCGTTAAAGCATTAAGTTCAAGGTTGGTTGGGAAAATTTGTCAGTTTCGGCTACGTGCTTGCGTCTGTACCTACTATAATGAAGAAAGTTATACTACCCAACTTGAGAGTTTAAATACAACAGATTTCTCATCGATTAATGATTGTTTGTTTACCCTAAACTTGAATGCAAGCCAGAGTCCAGAGTGACTTTATCAGATTGTGCATAAATATTGTGACAGCCACGACTCTCACTGTTGCCTATAAACCTAGAAACACCGCAACAACCTAATTCTCACCGGTTTATTCCAAAATAGTTGGTTTATACTATTGGGAATATGAAACTGACTATAAGGGACAAAATGTTCTCTTTAATACCATTTAATTTCATCGAAAACCGGCTAATCGATGGGTGTATGAAAGAAGACAACTTACTGCACCGAAATTAAATGGCTTTTTTTTTCTATTGATTTTGGCTTTAATTGCAGGTTAGGTTTAATACCACAGTGGTCAATCTTCGGACTTCTTTATTGGAGCATCACGAGTCACATTTACGGTATTGTGGAAAGAATAAAGCTAGATGTAGTAGAACATAATAATGTGTAGTAGGTGTATCACAGTACCTACGTGAGATAACAAATCTAAGTTAACTGACCAAATGAATTTATTGTGCCATAACTAGCTGTATTGGTGAGTTATGGCTTGCTTCGTATCATGGCGTAACGTGCACATTGTTCTGCGATACGAGAAAATGTAAGCATTATCCCACAGCTATACGATGTTCGTTTTTTAATCTTAAATTGAAAAATTATGCGCCGCCGAGGAAGGAGAGATGATGTAGATGCACATCACGAAGGCTGATTCGAGGTGGCGCAAGAGAAGTTTACTTGGAAGGCCTTTCCCCAGCACTGGGACATAAATGGGTATTGGAAAAAAAATTAAGAATATCACTTTTGGAAAAAAAAGTAATTTTTGTAACTTTATATAAAACTTGGCGAAATCGTTGTGGCGTTTGGAGTACAGGGCACGCGCTTGCTTGTCACGTATATGTGACTATGGTAGTCAAAAGATTAAAATAGACTTTAGTAAACTATGTTAACAAACAAAAAATTCAAACTTCAACCACCAATCTCGTATCGTAACAAAACGAAAACAAACCCAGCAGGAACTGTTCCCCGACTCAAGACATGATTTTGATGAAGATTTATGTCACAAATGCTAAATCATACGAACGTATCATCCTAAACAACTGCTAGTGAGAACTTCAGACTATTTTCGTTCCAAATAAATTGGTTTGTGAAACGTCTCTGAAACTTTTCAGTGTAAAGTTTCCAAATACTGTCGACAGCGCCATATTTTCGGAGCTCACTAACTAACTAACAGAATAACATTTATGTCAGTCAAAAACTCATTTGGTAAAAATATTTCGAGTTTTGGGTTCCTCATTTGATTTGTTCTATACGAATATAGAAGGAAAGTTTTCAGTTTAGTATTACTATAGGATGATAATTTGAATGAGTGACTGTGGTACTGTTTTGTGATGCGGAAGAGTGCGACAGATGCACTGATTACAGTTATTATGGCAGCAAGTTTTAATTTTTAAACTGACTGCCTTGTCGGTCCAGAAGTCGCAAGCGAGACTGCTGGGTTTGATTCCAAGGTCGGGCAGTGTCTTTGGGATTTTCCATCAGGAATTTCTCAGTAGCAGCCACGGAATCTGGATTTGTGACCGGTTGATGGCAATAGGCTGGCCCCTATTTCATGGGATTTAGACATAACTGGCGAAATGTGGGTGTACTATAAGGTACACAGAGGCGTAGCAGGGTTTAAGCAGGGTGCTTAACTCTACGGGTATTACAGGCGTGATGTAATGTTATGTTAAGTATTCGTTTATTTCGACACATAGCACGTGACTTGATGAAGAAAATTCATTTCAATTTCCAAGGTTCGCAAATTCTTTTTTTACGTCATACAAATACAAAAAGCTACACGACGTATTCCGTACGAATGTTCATATTTAACATCCAACTACATCCAACAATCCTCCAGTGCCGCACAATAAAAAAGCAAACAAAAGAAAAACACACATACATCACACAAAAAAACAATAATAGGCCTTCGTGTCGTTTTAATACGTCGGAATCAAAGCGCCCCCAATCATTAAAGAGCACATAAATAAATAAATACGTAGCACCAAACAGTACAGTGAGTAAATACATGGGTGGGGATGTGCCGCCAAGTCAGGACACGTGCAAAAACTGACGGCGACGCAACCCTAAACCTGCTAGAAAGGTCACGGGACACAGGGATGTGTGTCGGATGTTTATCCCAAACTAAGTTGTCGATTCGGAATAACATAATTTTTCGGTAGTTTTTTCGGAATATTTTTGTGAGTTATTTGTGTATTGTATGTAAATCCACGAAGTTTTGGATATGTGACATTTATTTAGATCTGAAAGAGATAACAATAAATTGCTTGCAATATTTTTGACCCAATTTTGTTACCACTGATCCTCAACTATTGTACAGATAGGCTGTAGTACAAACTCATGCCTCTGCTTGGCAGTGATACGCGCTTGGGCGCCTTCCAGTAATATTACTAATGGCATTGGCAAGCACGTACTACATTGCACCGTACGTACTGTCGCGCACAACACTTCATGACATCGTAAATCGCGTCTCGTAAACCTTCCGCCGTCACCCGCCTATCACTAAAATTAAGCATTTAATGACGAAATGAATTACCAACAGTTATGAAACGAACGAAACGTAAAAAAAAACCACTACATAAGTTACATATATTTTTATTATCTCAACCGTGAACGTTACTAGCACAGCGGCATGTTTCAACGGCTATTTATTTATTAGAACTGACAGCGAATTGTTCATAAATAGCGAAATAATATTTCCGAAGCGAAATTTGCAAACGAGCGTACCTCGTGAACGCGTTGCGCGCACACATACACGCTTATAAAAGATTCCGCGCTATAGTGTGCGGGTTGGAAACTTTTGATCCCCTGACATAAATCTCCATCAGAAAATAGGGAGGGCCGTAACCGGCTTAAGCTTAACAGTGACTAGTGGCCCCGAACCTTAGTTTAAATATATTGTAATAATGATAAAATATACTAGTTAATTTGGGTCTTTATTTATTTTGCAGTAAAGAGCTTTTTGTCATAACAACCCAGTGTTTGCGATGGGAACGTGCGGGTCGCACAAATATTGTTTCATATTTCGCCTCTCGTTTAGTCGTTATTTGGTAAATAGATTTGTATTGTTGGTGCTGGTAATCCTATTCCGTTACTTAGCTAATCAGTGTGTCATCGTGTATTTGTTCAGATTTATGTTGTAACTACACCTACATGTGTTGGTCAGGCTCGGTACTTTGATTAACAGCTTGTTCATAAATTGATTGGAACAGCAAGTAATATAAAGTTATTGCCAGGAGCATTTCAGCAATAGTAATAATAAGTGGGTGGACAGATAAGATATATTTTTTCTGTTGTAATTTGCCTCGTGAGTGGGTAAAAAAAACATACACCTTTGAGAAAAGTGGAATAAATAGGCAGACCCAGGAGTGGGAACTATATGAATTGTAAAAAAAATATTGTCTAAGTTTTGTTAATTTGTGTATAAATAAGCTAGAAGAAATGGATAGTTGAAAGTATCAGTTCTGCGAAGATTCAATACTTTGCCCTGAAAGCCAACAACCCACTTAGCTATTTCTGGGCAAGTTATATTATTACTTTTTTGACACGTAAACTTCTGAATTGAAGACATACAGTCGCAAAATATAGTTCAAAAGAGATATAAATCAAACAATGTCAAAGTGATTTCGAGACGAATCCGTCTAAACTTTCGTTCACTCTTTATGATCGGCTCAGGGATTGGTTCTTGCTATTATTAGGTCCAGATTTCTTTCAGTCGAATGAGTCACAGTAAAAGTCTACATTGAGGGCACTCAAGAAACTGACGTAGGCTTTTTGATGTGAAAAATTGTTTTATCTTTTCTTACTAACTTTTCTGATGATATGGAGAAAACCTATGAACCAATTTGTCTATGCTTTCACTATAATAGATAACTTTTTATTTGATTTCACATTCTTGAGCATTTTATTTATGAAAATCTACATAATTTAATAAAGCTTTTCTGTATGCCGTAACTTTTTTGTTTTTTTGACGGGGAATCATCAAATGACTCCTCCCGCTCTGGGCGGAGCAGGAGGGAGTGTCAGACTTTTACTGACTAAAACCCATCCATGTTCCTTCATCGCTCTTTGTGTTCCGGGGCCACGGTATATCTTTCGAATAGTCCCGCAGCCCCGGGGAAAAGGTACCCTAGATTTCAGTTTCATTGTAACAAAAAGGAGAGCCTTCAGAAATATCTTGCAGTTAAAATTATTACAATTTCATTTGACCAATCGTATTTATGTCGGATTAAAAAGATAACGTACAGGACGTTGAAAAGGGATTATTACGATTCCACAATATTACGAAAATTAAGTTAACGAAACAGTATGAGTATTATTTTTCGATTAATTTCGCTGAATTTATCAGCCGCAAATGATTGAGAGTCAATGAGGAATCAGGATGCATTTAAATCCGGGATATTGCACAGGATACGAACTGATAATAAATCAACTGATTAACTGAAAGGGATGAGAAATTAAAACCGGTTTTATATTCATGATTCTTGCTTAAAAGAATGCAAGTCTTGTGGCAGATAACCTATGTTCATCTGAAATATAGGATTATCTTGTTCAGGCTGACTCCTATGTTACTAGAATTCTGTATTTCCTACTTTACCAACTTTTTCCAACTTGCACTTAGTTTGGTAAAATCATATTTGAGTGATAGACAACAACATGTTCAAATAAATGGTGTTAATTCACAGAGTTTAAAAGTAAAAAAGAGGGTTCCGCAAGGCTCAATATTGGGTCCTTTCCTCTTTCTCGTGTATATAAATGATCTACCCTATTTATTGAAAAATCAACCTCAAAATATGGTGTTGTTTGCTGATGACACTTCCCTAATTTTTAAGATAAATAGACGGGCCCAAAATCTAGATGACGTGAATAATGCCCTACTTCAGGTCCATAATTGGTTCACAGCAAACAATTTAGTATTAAATGAAAAAAAAAACTAAATGCATGGAGATTTGCTTTACCCAATATTAAAAGTAGTGATTATGAAATAATAAAATAAAACGGTTTTCCTGGGGATTACGCTTGATTCATGGCTACAATGGGGTTCTCATTTAACATCCCTTGCGGCGCGGCTAAGTTGAGCAGCATATGCTATTAGAAAAATCCGTCAATTTACTGATGTAGATACCGCTAGACTGGTTTATTTTAGTTACTTTCTTATTGTCCTATGGCATTTTGCTATGGGGACGGGCTGCAGATATTGAGTCTATATTTATTCTGCAAAAAGAGCTATCAATATAATATAATCTTTGTAGGCGCGATTCTCTAAGGGTTTAAGGATATTGGCATCATGACGGTACATTGTCAGTACATCTACGAAAACATAACGTACGTCAGAAAAAATCTGCAACTTTTTGGTAAAAGAGGTGACAGACATAATTACAGTACTAGAAATAGGGACCAACTAGTTCAGCCAGGCTTCAGACTCGCTAAAGTAGACTCATCTTTCATAGGGTACTGTTTGAGATGCTATAATAAAATTCCACAAAGTATTCTTGAACTGAATGAGACAAAATTTAAAACATGCATCAAACGCACACTATGTAAGCAAGCTTATTACAAGTTGGGTGATTATATCGCTGATAAAAATGCGTGGCTCAATGCTGGTCCTGCTTCGCATGGACAGGGGCGCATAAATTGATAACATTAAATAGAATTGTTGGAGCTGCTGAAGATTGTACAACTATCTTTGCATTGTATAGAATCAATCTCTAGTATTATATAATCGCATAGCCTATATTGTGTGAGTATTATGTACTAGAAAGCTATCATTTACTGAAACCCTACGTCTATTCTTGGCTTGAATGTGCCCTGGCGGTGAGAGTATGTCATGCTCACTCTAATGTTTCGCTGATGGTGGCGCGTGTGTCAGATCATTTAGTTCCCTTCAAAATGGTTGAGTTGAATGGTGCTGATCCATGCGTCATGTTCGTGAACTGTCAGTTGTGAGTGGTCATCTTTTAGTTGCCATGGCTTATTTGAATGTTTATTTTTGAATTGTATTTTTTTTTGTTTTTACTACGGACACTTTTAACGTGCACATCTTGCTACATTGTTCTCACATAATATTCCATTTCAACATGAATGATGTAACCAAGATGTTGTACCAATATTTTGATTGAGATAATGTCCATGGAGTTTCTTGCCCGTTCTTTGCCATAGAGATCTACGCTAGGGAATGGGCAACTACAGTACTTTCACAGTTTTTATGTCTTGTGACTGGGACTTTAGCTACATTTAATTTTATCTTTGTTTCGACAATTCAAATTAAATGATGCAAATGTAGATACCTATTATAGTTAAAATTTATTTATTCGTAATAACATAACGTGAAATTCATGTCAGATGATTTGACACTTAACGAATTAATTGAATATTAAAGATACTAATCATGGTAAATATTATAATTGACGAGAGCTTATTCCGCGGAGGCATTAAAGCTTTTCGAAATAAACAATATTGTAAACTTGGTTTACAATATTGTTTATTTTTGTTTAAATTTGGTTTTTATAAGCGAGTTCAGGGATGTATATTTTATTATAGAAAAAAACTCTCAATCAATTATAAACAAATGACTAGCAGCGCAGAATCGCGACCAACAATCTTCGATCAACAACACTATTTAAGCTATCATGGTTTATCACTAAACTTAAAATTTCACTTACGGGATATCTTCCGTGATTATATGTAGTTCGGGAGCTCAACATAAACTATAATTATTACGGAAGATAACCCGTAAGTGACATTTTAAGTTTAGTGATGAACCATGATAGCTTAAATAGTGTATAAAAATCTCTTTTACTGTTTCGAAGCCAACAATGAAAGGAATAGAAAGAGGCCTTTCCTCAGTGGTGGGACAGTACAGGCTAAAAAAATAACAATAAACAAATGCCAATCGGTACATAGTGCACAAAACAGTATCTGGTTTTATACAAGTAAACATGTTAACCCTACACGTACACATGGTAGGTAAACAAAAAACACATACCCACAAATCTTTCATATCTACCAACATTGTCATTCCCCCGCGGTATATTATTGAACTTAATGGCATCATTTACCGTATTCCGATCCTCAATAGCGACATCGTAACGTACTCCTCACCTGTTATTAGGGTTCCGTTCAAAAATGCAATAAAAAACCTTCCACGCGAGCAAAAGTAATGATTTTTCAAATAGATAAGAAATATGCTGAAAGTATTTTGTTATTAGACTATACTTTTATATTTTGTTTGTTAGTAAAAGTTAGACTGGAATTTGTATGAAAGAGAATATTTTCTTCATTATTATCTAAACTTAGTGTATGTTTTAGACTTAATTTGATTTGTGTTGTATTGTGTTGTGGAAGCGAGCAATACCCTTAAAACAAGTTTAATTTGGTAATATGCTTTGTTACGTTGTTTACTTTTATCTCTTTAATATAAAATTGTATGCTAATTTGCAGAACGCAATATATATGTGAGTAACACAGTTCTGGGAATCCTTTTTATTTACTACTAAATTTTTTTCATGTTACAAGTGCTAGTATAATAAGACTTTCAGCGTAATGCGTTGTGCGTACTCCTTTGTATAGGTATTTCATAGAAATGGAACCTAACTTAATTCTGAACACTCAAGCTTGTCACTTTTGTCAGTGAAGTTTGTGGAACGAGTTTTATGTGAAATTGATCATGATCTGATCAATTTCACGTAAAACTCGTGAATTAAAAACGTGACGATTAAATTTTATGTTAATTCCAAATTCTAATAAACTAAACTAAAATAAAAGACTGAAATGTATGCCGTTTGAGCCGAAAAATTCATAGGTCTACTTCAGAGTAATTATTTAATGTATTGTACAGAACTCTTCCTGCTAATTCAACTCAAGCTTACAATATTTATTATATTTTTTTATTATTCCCGTCCATTTGACATATATTGATGCGGTTGTATTGGTCGGAGCATTACTTGCAACTGTTAGTGGCAGGTTGGTACTAAATGGTCACCGTAAAATGCTTTCTATGTTTCAATTATCGGTAAAGTATGATATATCGTTATTTGTAATGGATGGGCTACTGTGGTACTGGTTTAGTCTAGGAATACTATTTTATTTTATGATCAATTTGCACAACTGGTGCTTTTTGATTCGGTTTTTGGCTGAAAAGAATAATAAAACAAGCCTCAGTATTCTTTACATAATCGAAATTCACGACAAGATGAAATTAAATTTTTAAACATTCGCGAAAATTGTATTGTCGAGCAATAATTTATATTCCTTTGTATGTGCTCATTAATATTCATGTATTTTTAACTAAAATTTTCTGTTGGTAAAGTCGGAAATTGAGTTACTTTATGTCCCATTATGTAGTAAATTATTCAGAAAATGCCAACAAAAATTGTTACGGATATCGATAATGAGTTTTTGTAACACATAGTCCTACTTTTAACATATATTTCTTTAAATCCATGCAAATTGTTGCACGCTTCATATTATTCATATTTAATTTTCAATTGTACTCATAATTTAAACATGCTTCGTTGAATTCTGACGGGTGAGCAATTTAAATTAAAATGACGTGTAGATTGGTGATTTTGGTGTATTATTATACCTTAATTGTACCCGGTATAACACCCCGATGTGAATAGTTTCGGAAAAAAAATAGTGGAAAGAAGTTTTGACATAGAAATAGTGTTTTTTAGGGTTCCGTACATAGGTAAAAACAGAACCCATGTAGAATCACTTTGTTGTGCGTCTGTCTGTCTGTCTGACTATCTGAACGACTGTCAAGACCCTTTTTCTCAGGAACTCATTTCACGCGTTCACATTACAGCTTAATACGAAAGTATCGTATCAAGCTGAAATTAGTATCAAATACTCAAATTTGCTACAACATAGAGCAGTGAAAAAAATCAAACTTTTAAATTAACGCAATCAAAAGATATGACCGTTTATGTCGCATATTTTGCGATTTCACAAAGGAACTAAAAACTATAAGGTACTTCCCGTTGACCTAGAATCATGAAATTTGGCAAAAAGCAATGTTTTACAGAACGTGTAAAGGAAAACATCTGAAAGTCGTAAATATGTAGTTTAATAACAAAATACAAGAAGACAAGTACATGTTTATATGGAACCTTCAGTGTGCGAGTCCAACTCGCACTTGGCCGGTTTTTATATTATAGTTTTAGGAAGCCTTTGTTTCTGACCAAAAATTCCTCCACACAATAGCTTAATAAATTATTAAAACTCTGAAATTCAGAATATTTAAGCTCCAAACCACTTCAAACCAAAAATGTCAACACGAAAGAAATAGCCACAAATGGCACTTAAAAAATGGAAACATCAAAAGGTTAAGTTAATATCATTCATTTCATTTTACAAGCTTTCCATGATAAATGGAACAGCGCCTTAAAATAAATACGCGCCTAAACTCACATAAACTACTACGGGTATGACAGTCGATGGAAATAAAATGTTTTATAGCCATAACAGGAACGAGCTTGTCGTTCTTAGAATATTCCTCTTGACTTGCAGTTAAAACTTTAATGCCTCGACATTTTGGGTGTCCCGAATGTTCGTGGGATTTTTGCATGTTGTAGGAAATAAAACAGGGATAAAACGTGGGAGTTGTAAATATAATACTTTTATTATTTTTTGACATATTAAATTACGATTAGAAATAATCTATTACATGGTTTTTAACCTGCGGAGACAAGTGAAAGGCTATGGGGAGGCCTATGCCCAGCAGTGGGCTTTAGAGACAAAGTAAAAAAATGGTTTTTAATAAACAACAAAAAAAAACGATCTATTCGTACGCGACCATATTATGTGTAACACAAACAGTGCGTAGGTACATGTGTATTTTAAAAGACTACCCCCGAATACTGAAACGCCACTCAAAATTTAAGGACTGCTTAACATTTGAGCAGCTCCTAAACTTTAAATTTCGTATGGCCAAACGTCACTTTCGAGTATCTATTAAATGTAAACAGTGCTACTTAAAATGATAATTTTTTCACGAACTCTTTTAAATTAGAACTGTTCGTGAAATAATTCAATCAAGACATATAATCCCAGCTCGACCTCTGTATAAAGATATGGACCTCCATATCTTATGAAGAATACCCATTCTTCATCCCCCATAAAACGGAGGACCCTCCGATCGGACGGATGTGGTGTGGTGGGCTACTGGCCAACAGTTTTGTCCGTTCTCTAGGTAGTCTTAAGTCGCGAATAACTAAAACTGCGCGATTTAGAATTTTTGATGGTATTTCTTCGTTTTGTTGCATAAACGGCGCTGTAGTATTTCGTATTTATTATAATTCACATAAATGTATTGTTTTTACACACTACACATTACACTGCACTTATGTTTTTTTTTTTTAATCTTATCCGTATCTGACCGTGGCATCACTTTTACTTTTTGACGTTTTTTAATGTTACAGCACCATGCTGAGATATCCTTCTGGCCTCGTACAGGACTAATTTCGTTTTTTTTTTTAATGTTTTTTTTTCTGTTTCATTTTTATTTTATACTGATAATTTCACATTTTTTTACTATATGTGTATTGTCCTGTGCGGGCTAATAAATGGTTTTTCTTTCTTTCTTTCTAGCACTTTTTGTAAAGTGCCGTTATAAAGGCACATAAAATAACTGAACATAAAAGGACTCTTAATGAATACAAAAGTCATGTCATGGCCGCCCCAAATACCGTTCATACGGGCGATAATTGAATAATAACAACCAAACGATTCCATTTTTCAATGGGTTCATTAAAATTTTATTACATGCAACAATTAACGTTAAAAGTTGACACAGTGCTGTGCTTTTAAAATTAATAATAACGGGACGTAATGACCCGGCATGAAAATTGAAGTGCGTATTCATATACCTACGTAATTATAGGACCGTTCCAGTTAAGAATTTTTAGGTTAACTGTAGTATGGTAATATTAGATTTGCATGTGTATATAATTGATAAATGCCTTTATTGATACATCAATATTCTAATGACCGCAAGCATGTCTGCTATGCACGAGGATCTGGGTTCGATTCTAGGGTCGGATAAAGAGTTATTAGCTTTTAATTTTGCTCAATAGAAGCTACGGAGTTTGCATTGGTGCCCGGTTGTTGGCAATAGGTTTGCCCCTTACATAGGATTTAATCATAACTGACGAATTGTGAGTACACCAACCTAGTTCTCGGCTCCATAACACCGAGAAAGTTATGGAGCCTTGGCTGCAATGGCAAAGTTTGCCCACTTGTATCAAAATGCACTATTTTGGAATACGCCCAGTTGAAGGCATTAAAGTCACCCCCTATTTTCATGGGCTTGAAACTAACTGGCAAAACGTGAATGTTCCATTAGGTACATCTCTGCCTAATACTTTGGAGATTACAGGCGTGATACTATGTGTGCACAGGTTTAAATATTTTGTAGTCTTTGATAGACTATACGTAGTATCCACTTGAGTTTTCTTATATTGGAAAATTGTTAGCACTATATTCTCATACGTCAATGTGAGTTATAGCCCAATATTCAAAGCAGATTCTCAAGTTAAAGTTTACAATAATATAAGTTGGCTTGCTTTCGCTTGCAGCCATTAAATAGCCCATTTTCCTGAGCTGATTCTCACAGCTTGGCCGGCAATAAACAGCTGATGCATTTTATGTTCGCCTTTCATATTCAGAACAGGATCAAAATATGAATGCATTGAAGGACTTACCAATAAAAGTTTGTGTACTTTATATGACGCTATATATTTTATACCTTATTCAGACGAATAGCTGTCACTTCTTGGCAGTTCCTTTGAGAGTAACTTTAATATTATACTCTATAGGTATAAGTATTTTGAAGAGTTATAACATAACATAACATCACGCCTGTAATCCCCGCAGGGTTGGGCAGAGGTGTACCTAAAAGTACACCCGCATTTCATCAGTTATAGTTAGTTTAAGTCTCATGTTATAGGGAGCGAGCGTACTGCTATAAACCGAGTACAAATACAGGCTCCGTGGCTGTCTACTAAGAAATCCCTGATGAAAAAACCAAACGACAATTCGAAGAGTTATCTTCGTTTATAATATACCCTATGAGTTTGAAACTAAGACCCCATTACGCAATAAGCTCAGAATTAAAACCTTTCCCGCAACTCCCTTTTATTTTTGTATTATAAGCGAAAAGAAAAGAAATCCATCCCTATCTAAGTAAAATCTCTTTGAAAGAAACTCAAACAATTCGAAACACCTCAAGACATTACCGTGGGGCCCCTAAATTTGCGTGTACAAGCAAAACGCGTAATGTCGGGGTGAGCCCGCCAAAATCGTATTTAAATTCACCGATCCCGACACGAGATAAGCGAAATCATGAGTTAGGTTGGAAGGGTTATAGAATCCTGCTGCGTGAGGCCGCATAATTCCGTTTCCAGTGGGGTGTCCACGCCTATGGTGTTGACGGAGATATCTCGATCTTGAATGGGAAGCCTCTTCAGAGTGTTTAGCTGGGAAAATTTTCTTTAAAATGTTTGCAATGCAAGCCTTATCGCATGATCTGAGAATTTGTTTGCTTGTTACGGATGTATTGGGTTTTGAATAAAGATTTTTTTGCTATTGTCAGAAATGTATGCTTGTAAAATTGTGGGTTGGTTTATCAAAATTGGGAGTCAAAGAGAACGTAGGTACTTGTAATAGTTGTAAAAATTACATAAGCAATAAAACATTAAAAAAACAGCAATAGGGTAGATGACACCATAAAACAATAATTCCAAGACACCAATCTCTAAAAAAAACACTTTATTTTGGGCCTGAAACCCCGATTTATTTTCAATTAATTGCCGAATTTGATTTTTAGTTGCTTTCAAATCAATAAATAGTTAAATCATTGAGTTGAAAAAACAGTGACGTCACAGTTGGCTATTGCCATACGAGAGAACCGCGTTTTGACAGCTCTTAAAAAGTATCTCAATTGATTGGTGTGTCATCTACCCCATTATGAAAACACAATAAGAGAAGAAAATCTTGTATTATATATCAAAATTGAACGTGTTTTCGTGTTCGTGCTATTTACAGTTGAGGAGTTCTATCGTGAGAAGACGATTCTGGCTGCAGGATTAGATAATTTCTGACATAAAAATTGTAACCAGGACCAAAAAGTGTATGTGAAATTTCAATCGGTTTGGGGGGAACTGGTTTAAAATGCAGTTGCAAGATTTGCCCCATTACTAACAAAGCAAGTTAAATAAAAGCTTGTTATGTTAGAAAAAAAAACCATTTTCTGCACTTTGAAGGAATTTTAGGATAAAAAATAAAAATAAATTAAAGATAATCATAACGGTTATGATTGTCACCCCTAATTTCACAACTAATTATTTACAATTCCAAAAACGAGCGTTTTAAATCTTTATTACAGCTGAAACAGGGTTCTCAGATAAGGGTATTCGCGACCATACTTAGCGCCAACAATTAAGTATCCCCCTGATTTAATTAAACAACCAAAAATTTATTTTTGCTTGTCAGATTTTATTTTCCTTTTTTATCCGGCGGCTGGACCGTAATTTAGGTACCCTAATCCCGCGCTACAGGGTACAAGAAAGGGTGAAAGGGAAAAAGTAAGGGTGATTAAAGATAAACAACGGCTCGGTGCCAACGTGAGGCCTAGCACGGTTAGGATAATTTGCAATTGTATAATTATCTATGACGGTAAATTAAACGAGAGTTTTATGTGTTTCCGAGACAGCGGCTGAGATTTATGTCGGTGAGATTACGACTTCATTATCGATTTATTCTCATGTTCTTCTCGTTTGCGACTAGTACCTGTAGGTATCTATAAAAGTACTGTACAGTAAAATAATTTCAAAGGTATTTTTTTGCACTTAATTTTTTGGGCACAGGTGGCATAATAATTTTCTGAAAACAATTTATGTTTCTACGTTTATCTTTAATTGCTTCAAAGTATACATGTTTTCCACAAAATAGAGCCTTTTAGAAAAATAAAATTCAGCTTGACCCGAATATATTTTTACCTGACCTGCCATAAACTACGCGTTTCATAAAACATATCAAAGATAATACAGGGCAACATAAAAAAAATTCTTTCAATATTTATAACATCGGAAGCGTTGTGAATTATGTATTCGTTTAGTTCGATCGGGACCTCGGGACCTCTGACCTATGCCTAGCTACAAGACAACGCGTGTTTTATAGCCACAGTTTTTCTTTTTAAAATAATGTAATTTTTCTGCCAGTGCCGCCCGCAAAATGGGGTTATTACTGAATTGTTCGTGCGCTCCCGCCACCTTCCCTAGAAATGTCCTTTGTTAGGCTCCTATAGAATAATTTCATGAATTGACTTACTGACGTACTGCTGACTGCATTGTTTCCCGTCGGATTGTTTCTGGGTGCAGGATTAAGCACAGGTATGTTTTTAATGCAGTTCCCGGTATAATTCATTCGAGTTCGAATAAGTGATAAATATAATAATTAAACTGGATAACTTTTGTTTTTTATTTTCTGAGGACTGATTTGTTCGATAAATGTGTGAGTAATAACACAAAATAACATGCCATTACTTCCTTAAGAATACCATAAAATTCTACCAGTTATTACTCTAGAGACAACACAAAAATATAAGGGACAAAAACACAAACATTTTCATAAATATCTCTTTGTGAACATTTCATCAAGACGCACCGATTCCTCGAGAGAATATGCTCTATGAATATTTTGAGGTACACGAATTTGGGTTATAACCGCTGAAGATATTTTATATTCTAACACTGTATACTTGTATAACCGCCGTTATATCTAACCTAGCTAAATAATATTGTGGTTGCATTATTTTTGTAAAGACGCGGGATTACTTGGGTGTTCCCTTTCTGAGGTTTGTCCTTTGTTCTTGTTAGATAGGATTTATTCGAGTATTAGACTCCGACGTTCTATTTTTAAATAGAGATTTCGCGTTTCGTTTATTTCTTTATTTTATGGCGGCTTGGGTTGTTCTCTATTTTTATGAGGTTTTATTTAAAATCAGCTTTCTTTTCGTTTTAAAATTGTTTTGATTTTCAGCGAATAGATTGGCAGATTTTCCCACAAATTTAATTGGTACCAAAATACATACCTAGGTATTTTCATATTTTGACCACTTGTCTTGTGACTGCGTTTTCTTGTGATTACATGTGTAATTAAATAATACACGAATAATATAAGTGCATACAAGTAGCAATCAAAATCAAATTCACCATGATTAATTATACCTTAGTAACTTTTCATCTGATTTCTCAACTGTTTAGCTCTAAATACTAAATAATGATTGTGAACTGATTCAAATGACCTAATAATATTGAGGTGTAAACAAAATAAAGACGGTTTGGAAAATTATCAACAATGAAACAAATAGAAATAAAAAATAAGGTAATGACTTCACACTAAAGACATCGCGTGGCCTTGTCAGGTCCAAGAATGAAGTTGCTCAAGAATTTGTAAATTTCTTTACCAGTATCCCACTTAAAACTACAGAAACCTTAAATTCCTCTGCCTTGCTCTCTATTGATTTATTGAAAGTGAACGTTTCAGCCTGTCCAAATGAATTTAAATTTCAGCATATAAACCCCTTAACAGTCATAAAAGGTTTTATGCAAATCAAGATCAAATTAACGGAAAATATATGGGGTATGTATATCAAAGCTTGTACCTCAATTATTGAGACTGTAGCGCCGTATTTAGCCTCAATATTTAATTTGTGCGTGGATCAAGGGGTCTTCCCAGATCTAATGAAATTCAGTAAGGTAATACCGCTTTTTAAATCCGGGGACAGTAAGGACACAAATAACTATAGGCCCGTATCCGTGTTGCCGGTTTTCAGCAAGGTGTTTGAAAAGATAATGCTCAATCAAATGCTTACCCATGTTAACACCAATAAAATATTACACGAGCAACAGTATGGTTTCACCAAAGTACGTTGTACAACTGACGCCGGTGTCACTTTATTAAAATACATATTTACTGCGTGGGAAGAGGCACAAGATGCCATAGGAATCTTCTGTGACCTTTCGAAGGCATTTGATTGTGTAAATCACGAAACCCTGATCTTAAAATTTGAGCATTACGGTTTAGGTAAACTTGCGCTCAGTTTAATAAAATCGTATTTGAATAATAGACAGCAGCAGGTACAAAAAAAATGGAGTCAACTCAAAGGGTTTAAAAGTAAAAATGGGTGTACCACAAGGTTCGATATTGGGTCCCTTCCTCTTTTTAGTGTATATTAATGACCTACCCCATTTATTTAACAACTATCCGCATATGGTGTTGTTTGCTGACGATACTTCTTTAATATTTAGGATAAACAGACGTGCCACTAATCTTGACGACGTAAATAACGCCCTACTGCAGGTCCACAATTGGTTTACCGCCAATAATTTAGTACTAAATGGCAAAAAAACTAAGTGCATTAGATTTGCTCTGCCAAATGTCAAAAGTAGTGATTGTGACATAATATTGAATCAAGAGAAACTAGAATTTGTCGATAAAACGGTTTTCTTGGGAACCACGTTTTCAAGGTTACAATGGGGTCCTCATTTAACATCTCTTGCAGGACGGCTGAGCTCAGCAGCATATGCTGTTAGAAAAATCCGTCATTTTACTGATATTGATACCGCGAGGCTAGTCTATTTTAGTAATTTTCATAGTATAATGTAAAAAAAAAAAAAAAATTTATATTACTATGGGGACGGGCTGCAGACATCGGGTCTACATTCAGTCAAAAAAGTATCGGGAATGGATGATTTGTTTATGGTTCCAAATTCAAATTTTTGTTTTTTTGTAGTTGTTAGATTGGCACAACTGTTTTCCATTTTGGCGCGGAGTTTGAGTTGCATCTGTTATTTATATTAAATACAGTGCTGGTTTTAGTAATATCATATATAGTGTGTATTGCGAATTTCATAATGGACAAAAATATCGAACAAAGAGTTTGTCTTAAATTTCGTGTTCGGAGTCACTGAAAATGTTACAGAAGGCTTACGGTGAATCGACTTTATCAAAAACTCGTGCTTATGAGTGGTTCAAAGCGTTCAAAAGCGGTCGAGATGTGATGGAAGATTTGCCTCGCTCTGGTAGGCCGTCAACGTCTGCAGCTGAAGTTAACATCGCAAAAGTGAAGAAAATAGTGACTGAAAATCCCCATTCAACTCTGAGAGAGATAGCCGCCGAACTTTCTGTATCTCACGAGTCGATCCGTACCATTTTAACTAATCATTTGGGTATGAAACATGTTGCTGCACGGCTAGTCCCAAAAGATCTGAATTTTCTCCAAAAACTCAATCGCATGAAAGTCGCTGAGGACATGCTAGAACGAGTCAGTTCGGACCCAACATTCATGAAACGCATTGTTACTGGTGACGAGACGTGGGTTTACGAGTTTGACATGCAAACTAGTCAACAAGCTTCGGAGTGGCGCCTTCCAACTGAACCGAAACCGAAAAAACCACGCCAAAGTCGATCAAAAGTCAAAGTCATGTTGACTGTTTTCTTTGACTATCGCGGTGTTGTGCACTCTGAATTCTTACCGGAAGGTCTAACGGTAAATAACGAATATTATTTGAGCGTTATGCGGCGTTTAAGAGAGCAAATTCGACGAAAAAGGCCAGATTTGTGGAAAAAAATTCTTGGATTTTGCACCACGACAATGCGCCTTCGCACAAGGCTATCATTGTGAACGAATTTTTGACCAAACACTCAACAAATACCATCCAGCAACCACCATATTCACCAGATATGGCTCCTGCTGACTTTTTTCTTTTTCCTAAACTCAAATTCTACCACTTCGTGGCACCAGTTTTCAATCGATAGAAGACGTAAAGGAGAATTCGCGGCGAGAACTGAACTCAATTCCGGAAGCGTTTATCGTTTCTAAAGGAGCATACTTTGAAGGTGATAAAATAAATTTGGATGAATAACAGACATTTTGTGTATTATTGATCTTTTCCCGGTACTTTCTTGACAGAGTAGTATATTTATTCTGCAGAAAAGAGCCATCAGAGCCATTTATGAATTACGTAGACGCGATTCTCTAAGAGAACTGTTTAAGGAAATTAATATCATGACAGTACCTTGTCAATACATCTATGAAAACATCATGTACGTTAGGAAAAATCGGCATTTAGTCAGTAGAAGAGGTGACAGACACCACTATAACACTAGAAATAGGGACTAACTAGTTCAGCCAGGTTTCAGGCTTGCTAAAGTAGATTCATCTTTCATGGGGTACTGCTTGAAATGTTACAATAAAATACCTCCCCACATTCTTCAACTGAACGAGACGAAATTTAATTCTTGTATAAAACGCACACTATGTAGGCAAGCATATTATAAGTTGGGGATTACATTGATGATAAAAATGCTTGGCTAAATGCTGGTCCTGCTCCACAACCATAGGGGGGGGGGGGCAAATTAATTGATTGTTCGGGTCGGGCATTATTTGAGTCCATCGACACGTAAAGAAGAAGATGAAGAATTGATTCCCATGTTAATGTATTGTGGAAGCTGCAGAAGATTGTAAAAATATACTTGCATTATATAGATTCCAGTTCTTAGTATTATATAATTGCATAGCACATGTGTGAGTACTTTGTACTGTTCAGCCACCATTTACATTTATTTATCTTTCATTGACTTGAATATGCCTTGGTGGCTGAGAGAATGTCATGCTCACTTAAATGTCTCGCTGATGGTGGCGGGTGTGTTGGGTCATTTAGTTCCCTTCAATATGGTTGAGTTGAATGGCGCCGGTACATGCGTCATGTTTGTGAACGGGCGCTGTCAGTTGGGACTGGTCATCTCTTAGCTGCCAAGGTTCATTTTAATTACTTTATTTTTAAATTGTTGATCTAATCTTTTACTCTGGACGGTCTTAGTGTGCACGTCTTTCTACATCGTTCTCACATATATGTATAATCTCAGAATTAATGTAACCAAGATTTTGTAACAATATTTTGATTTTAAAAGAGTGTCCATGGAGTTTCTTGCCCGTTCTTCTCCATAGAGATCTACGCTAGGGAATGGGCAACTACAGTACTTTCTCAAGTTATTATGCCTTGTGACTGGGACTGCAGCTTTGATTTTCTTTTTTGTATTTTTGACATTCAAAAGTGCCGTAATGGTCTAATTGAAATAAATGCTTTGAGTTTGAGTTGAGTTTGAGTTTGAGGTGTGTAGCAAACAAAGAAGATTAAAAAAACCCAAAGTGCCACAGTCGAGTAAATAATCATAAAGAAGAAAAAATTTGCTCGAAATCATCATTGATGAAAATAAGATGGAAAACCATAGGATAGACCGATTTCACTGACGTCACAAAATGAAACCATACAATCAAATTCACGATGGTAGTGCTAACAGCAAACAAACTGGAACACAAATCTGTCTACCCGCCAAACGCAGAGATTATGGAAATTTACCGATTGACCGTCCATCATATTGGTCATTGGAATACCCATGCTCAGCAAGGGCCGGTTATAGGCGGATATGATGTTAGTTAATAATAAAGAAATATATATCACTAAACATTACACACCGCGCCATCTAGCGCCACACTAAGTAACGAGGCTTGTGTCATGGACACCAGATAGTTGATATACTACATAGATACTTTTTTGTTTGTAAATACATACTTATTATTCATATAAACATCCATGACTTAGAAACAAATGTCCATGCTCATCACACAAACATTTGCTCCTTACCTGGATTCGAACTCGGGACCCTAAGAACGCAAGGCAGCCTAACTACCGCGCGCCATTCAGGTCGTCGTTAATATAACACCAATGATCATATCATAACATCACGGCTGTAATCCCCGAAAGATTAGGCAGAGGTGTACCTAATAGTACGCCCACATTTCGCCAGTTATGTATAAGTCCCATGTAATAGGGGTCGAGCCTATTGCTATTATCCGGGCACAAATCTAGACTCCGGCTAGTGGCGGCTACTGAAAAATTGCTTATGGAAAAACACAATAACACTTTGCCCGATCCGGAAATCGAACCCAGGACCTCAAGCTCTGATCTAATATTTTAGTATTGATTTAAGCATTCTATAATCAATTCTTCTTCGACTCTCTCGTAGGCTTACTTTATTTTTCTCTGCTCTCCTTTTTTTGTCTTTTTTTAGACTTTTGTAGATACAAATCAATTTTGCCAGTCCCAAGTAGTTATACAACTGTTAGTTTGAACAGTCCAATATAGTCCTAAGTAAACATGGATGTTGCTTCTGAAAAAATATATCAAAATCCTGTATATTTCATGTTAGTTCGCCATCTCGCCACGGGCATCCTGATTTTTCATAAACAGGGTGTAAACAGACTCGTCACGAAACCGTGAACCAAGCATTCTGTACATCATACTAAGTAACATTACGTACAAAATATTGCTGGGAAACGACTTTTTTTTTGGGGGAAAAATCACGTTTACGGGCAATTTGACCCCCAATATATTATCTCCGTTACTAGAAGGTTCCCAGATAGTGTTTAGTCCAAAAAAAATAATGCAATGACGGGAAGAACAAGTGCCTTTCGGCTTCGTTAAGTCTTTTTACACCCTTTATATTTCGAGCTATGGGTTTTTTTGGTTAGACCTGCTGCATACAGTTCATAAGTACGAAACGTTATTTTCAGTTTTTTCAAATACATGCGAAGTTGGAAAACGGCTTTATCGAATTTTTTCCATATCCATGATCGACGCAGTTCCACAAAATATAACGTTTGCACAGGAATATTGGATTTTTTAAACGTTGGTGATCTACCAACGTGAGTGCAGTTGCAAGTTGTACGATGAGAGACTGCATTTCAAGTATAAACGACTATTCGTTCAAACTTAAAATGCAGTCTCTCATCGTCTTTCTATAAAGAGAAATTAATTTAAAAGCGTATAGTGTTCCTTAATAATGTAACACGTTTGCAATAAAATTGTGAAGCATGTTTTCACAATGAAACGATTTCATTGCGGTCATGGAACTATCAAAACGGCAGTTAACTCCCGGAAAAAATAATATTTCATAAGTCATTAAACCTCGTTCGTAGACGGCCTCGTTGGTGTAGTGGTTCCAAGCGCGACTGCTGAGCACGAGGTCCTGGGTTCGATTCCCGGGTCGGGCAAAGTGTAATTGGGTTTTTCCTTTATGAATTTCTCAGTAGTAGCCACGGAGTCTGGATTTGTGCCCCGTAAATGGCAATGGGCTCGAGGCTTGGCCTCTATTAAATGGGACCGAAACACAAATGACGAACTGTAAGTGTACTTTAGGTATACCTCTGCCTAAAGTTTCAGGGATTAAAAAGAGAAAATCCTAACGTAACTTTACTGAACGTTCGAAACCTGATGGTAATACTTCATCGGGGTTGCGGAACTGTTCGAAAGAGATACCGTGGCCCTGGAACACAAAGGGCGATGAAGGAACATGGATGGGTTTTAGTCAATAAAAGTCTGACACTCCCTCCTGCTCCGCCCAGAGCGGAAGAAGTCATTTGATGATTTCCCATCCGAAAAAAAAACAAAAAAATGGTAATACTTCATTGTGCAATATCATAAATTAACCTTTTAGCTAGAAGCTTCGCCACATTTTCATATATTTTACACTAAATTACTGATTACCTATCAAATAAAATAACAAATCGATTCACAATCAAAATGAATTCGTAAACATTCTGAAACTAATAACGTTTGAAACAAACACATAAATTGCCAATCAAATCCTCACTATTTCGGGCATATTAATTAGGTTAAATTAATGCTAAATGACGCTGTGGCCGAATTAACAAACGTTAGCCTTCAATTTGACTAAATAATTAGTACGTAGTATTTGTTTGAAGCGTTTGGTGATGCGTGAGTGTTTGCTTGGCCGTATGATTGCTGGTAACTATAGGACGTAAATACAGGACGCAACGGCTGTAATAATAAAAGTCTTTCCGGCCGTTTTCAAAATGCATAATATACAAGGTGTAAACGAACCCTTGACGAAGCCGTCAACCAAGCATTCTGTACATCAAACTAAGTAACTCTACGAAAAAATTATTGCTAGGAAACTACTTTTTGTTTTGGGTGAAAAATCACGTTTTACTGTATAACTCAATGTGACGCACTCATCATCATCTGCCTAGCCTTTTCCGAACTATGTTGGGGTCGGCTTCCAGTTTTACCGGATGCAGCTGAATACCAGTATTTTACATGGAGCGACTGCCTATCTGACCTCCATAACTCAGCTAGTACCGGGTAATACGATACCCCTTGGTAAGAGTGGTTGTCAGACTTTTTGGGCCTCTGACTACCTAACGACTGTCAAAGATCTACAAATGACAGCCGGGACCAACGGCTTAACGTGCTTTCCGAGGCACGGAGGAAACTCGGTATGTAATGGGTGGTCACCCATCCACAGACCAACCTGGGCAAGCACGGCCTAATTAACCTAACGATCGACCCGAGCGGCTGTTATTATTTAGCCACGAGCTCCTTTCGTCGTCACACACTCAATGTGACGCACTCAAAAATTTAACAAAATTCTTGTGTAAAAGTTGGAACTTTGACCCCCAATATCTCCGTAACTAGAAATTCCTATAGGTATGGTCTAGATTCTAGAACAAAAAAATTATCGCAAAAATAATCATCGTCGTAAAAATACCCTTAATGAAGCCGAAACGCACTTATTTTCCCAGTCATTACTGGGAAAATAAGTGCGTTTCGGCTTTATTAAGGGTATTTTTACACCCTTTATGTGTGTGTAGCCACTGGTGTAATATAGTATATCTCTTTTATCGCCTTCATAGCTTGATGTGACAGCAATCCAACTCGAACGGAAAGGGATCACGCGAGGCACGGCAATACCATACCGCCACCAACTCCTAAACTCCGGGGTTACTACTGAGACATTTTAATGGAAAACGCCAATAACACTTTGCCCAACCCGGGTAGTGAACCCAGGATCCAACGTTCAGCAGTCGTGCTTTGCGACCACGAGACCAACGGGGCAGTCACACAACTTTAGCACGCAATTATAGGACGTAAAGATTTTTTTTTTATGTAACAAAAACGCATTAAAAATATGATCGTTTATATCATCCTCCTTGACTCTATGTAGTCTTTATCCCAATTCATTTATGGTCTGTGAGTCTGAAACGATCACAAGAAAACTGGAACAGGAACTTGTTATTCGAGAATTATCGAAAACTGATAATCGAATCTGTATCAACCTAAATATTTAATCAAGCAAAATAATTAATTCTAAACTAATAATTTTGTTTGTGTTCTTCATTGACCGAAGACCGGATGGCAACGGTACTTTGGTCAGAGGAAACTTACATCACGGAAAAGGACATAAGCAATTTTGATCTCGACCTGATGATTGAATCTAGGGCCCCTGATATTCCTGTGATGTTAAATGACTTTAGGAAACGTTTTTCTTTGCAACTATTTTGCCGACATTTAAGTGTACGGGCACGTTTGCGATTTGTTGAAACGTGTTCAATCTAGACTAGAATAAGTCCTTTTTTTTATTAAATTAACAAGTGCGAGTCGGACTCGCGCACGAAGGGTTCCACACCTACATCAAAAAATCACGTTTGTTGTATGGGAACCCCACTTAAATATTTATTTTACACTGTTGATATAGCAGCAACAGAAATACATCATCTGTGAAAATTGCAACTGTCTAGCTGTCACGGTTAATGGTATACTACCTGGTGACAGACAGACAGACAGACGGTCAGTGGAGTCTTAGTAATTATTGTCCCGTTTTTACTCTTTCGGTACGGAACCCTAAAAAGGAATGTTATGTGATGTTTTGATGTTTCTTTTCTATATTTCAGTGCTGACATTATTCAGTTTTGCAAAACAGGAGGTCTACTTAAGTACACATCAAAACAGTTCTAATGTGACGAAACTATGAACTAAAGTCGGTTTGTAATAAACAATGCTTATAATATCCTATATAAATATAGATGACCATCTATTATTATAACAACTTTGTAAGTCATTTAAATTCGAGTATGAGCCGTGTCCGGTCGAATTTATATCGTAAAAAATGATTTTTTGATTGGACCTGCTGTAATGGAGTTTATAAGGAGGGAGGAACTTTTTAGAGATGATAAAACCGCCCATCAGTTACTACGAGTAACTGTTGTAACCTGCAACTAACAACTAGCAGTTCTTTTTTAAATAGTTTTCAAGTTTTAAAAAAGTAATAATAACTTAGTTAAGCAAATAATTTAATATTAAAGATTTTGAGCGAGAAAAAAAAATAAAGGGTGTAAAAAACCTCATAACGAAGCCGAAAAGCACTTGTTCTCCCTGTCATTGCGATAATTTTTTTGTTCCACACAGTACCTGGGAACCTTCTAGTTACGGAGATATTGGGGGTCAAAGTTCCAAGTTTTGACAAGTTTTTTTTTTAAATACAAGATTTTAATGTAAGTTTTTTACTTTAAACACCTCCACGACCCCCATACTATTCAATCCATCCATCAGCACAATGTTTTGAGTGCATTACATTGAGTTCTAACACAAAAGATGTTTTTTATCCCAAAAAAAGTCGTTTCCCAGCAATAATATTTGCGTAGAGTTACTTAGTTTGATGTACAGAATGTTTGGTAGACGGCTTCGTGATGAATGAGGTTGTTTACACCCTGTATTAAAGGCACAGCTAACTCAAATAATTTAATTACTTTAGGAGCGCATCCACCTCAGCCGAAAGACGTCCACTGCTGGACATGGGCCTCCCCCAAAGGGAGGGTTTTGCCATAATCGCCACGCTTGGCAGGCGGGTTGGCGATCGCAGTACGGTTGTTATAAAAGCTCAGAGAACGCTGCTGCCCATTCTCTGGTAAGTCCCTTAGTCGCCTTTTACGACACCCACGGGAAGATATGGGATGGTGCTATTCTTTACGTCCGACACCATACAGACAACAGGAGCGCATCATACCCATTGAAACCAGAACTAAAAAATATAATTTTATTAATTACTGCTAAGAACGTAAAAATAAACATAATATTGCAACGACATTTTTACGAAAATCTTGCAAAATGTAGGTTTTTCTAGCTATTTAACCATCACCCTTTTTCCACATCACACTCCGTAGCAACAGCTCTATACAATTCTAACAAACGATCGTTAGGTCATCGCGAGCAAGTGGGACGTCCCACTGACGGATGCTTACACATGTTATTGACCCTGCCCTATTGTTAACGCCATATGGCCACCGAAATTACCTCGTGCCCTCACAGAAATTAGCGAAAACCCACCTTAAAAACTGAAACCTCCTTTAAAACATGCCTTTCCTGGTGTTGAAAGATATGCGAAGTACAATTTTCGAGTTAACGAATTCTCTTTTTTTGGTCTTTTTCCTTGTGTTATTATTTTGAAGGAGTATTAATTTATGTTTTCGCGTATGGTTGGTGGATGTATAGCAATTTTGTTTTATTTTAGTTCTGATGACTAAATTGGATTAGGTAACGATGGATTTTGAAAGTATATCAACCTGTGATTTTAAAATAAGTATTTCCAAGGAGATGGAACATCCATTAGGCAATGCAGATTAGATGAATTTAATCAGATTTCATTTTCATGAGGCAACTCTTAAGAAATATTTGACAAAGTAATTTTCTTGTAAATATTTTATTTAACACAAGCAAGAAAATAAGAAAAACATTTTTTTTTTCACGATGTTTACATGTTTACGCTCACGCATGCTCTCGGGAATCAAATAGGGAATAAATCACGTGCGACGTCTACAAAGGAGCTGAGCAATAAAAACTGTTGTCCAATTCCGAAATTCCTGAAGGAAATGGTAGAAGGCTTGTTTGTTTATTAAAATATTGCACATGATATATTTTTATTATATGCGTATTATAACATCACGCCTGTTATCCCCGAAGGTTGGGCAGAGGTGTACCTATAGTCCGCGCCAAATAAGTAGGAATAAAAGGTCTCTTTCCTTAATTTTTCTGTGTAGGTACCCCGACAATACATTATGAATCATCAATACATTTTTTATCACTAGAAAAAGTCAAGGATCACGATAAAGGTCGTTTCGGGACAAGTTTATGTCATTATTTCTGTTTTCGTTATTTTGTATTTGAATAAATGTATGTGGTTTAGTGACCTTTAATTCCTACTTATCTGGCGCAGACTATAATGGCTAATAGTACACGCACATTTTGCCAGTTATTTTTTATGTCATATATAAGTTTAGTAATAGGGGGGGCGAGTCTATTGCCATCAACCGGGCATAAATCCTGCCTCCGTGGCTATTACTGAGAAATTCCTGATGGAAAAACACAATAACACTTTACGCGACCTGGGAATCGAACCCAGGAGCTCATGCTAGACCAAACCAACGAGGCAGTCGCACATGCATTTCATCAAATTACAAAATTTAATACATTAGGAATGTATTTACTGATAGTTATTTTCAAAGTAAAAGTCAGGCCATTTATTTCAGGGCACGCCACAATAGTGGCGGTAAGTCCCCTCTTTGAGGAGTGGCTTGAGAGACGCCACGGCGACCTCACCTTCCGCCTGACGCAGGTCCTCACCGGACACGGTGTTTTCGGGAGGTTCCTGCACCGAATCGGGCGGGAGGAAACGCCCGGGTGTTTCCATTGCGAGGATCGACCGGAGGACACGGTGGAGCACACGGTGGAGGTGTGCCCCGCGCGGGCGGAGCACCGCCGTGTCCTCGAAGCGGCGATTGGCGGCGGCGACCTCTCGCGTCCGGCCCTGGTGCAAGCCATGGTCCGGAGCGAGACGGAATGGGACGCCGTCACCTCCTTCTGCGAAGCAGTAATGCTAGAGAAGGAGGTGGCGGAACGTGAGAGGGAGAGAACCTCACAGCGTCCCGGCCGCCGCGGGAGACGCCCCGGGCGTCGGGGGCCACCACGTGGCCCCCGGCCACCGTAGGCGCGGGCCTGTGGACGGTGGGCTATGGGCTAGCTCGCCGTCCGTCCGTCTCATGACGACAGGCCGTGTCGACGGCGCGTCCGTGTTCCACGCGCGCCTCAAAGAGAGTCAGCAAAAAGGAAGGGGTCCGAAAGGACCGATGCCTGCCGGGGTTGCGGGACTATTCGAAAGAGATACCGTGGCCCCGGAACACAAAGGGCGATGAAGGAACATGGATGGGTTTTAGTCAGTAAAAGTCTGACACTCCCTCCTTCTCCGCCCAGAGCGGGAGAAGTCATTTGATGATTTCCCATCCGAAAAAAAAAAAAAAAAAAAAAAAAAAAGGCCATTTATTTCACTTTTAAACGTCAGAATAGTCAATTCGGATGTTATTGGTCCTCAAAGTGATCTCCCTACTTCTGCATGTTCAATTTAAACCAATTTCGACACGATTCCATCAGTTAGTGTAGACACACGTACTCCACAAACGTGTGAAAACACAAGTCCAATCAGTTCAAAAACTCATTCTAAAACCTAGGCCTACGCCATATGGGTGAAATAACTTTTTTCAAACTACTTTAGTGTAATAGCTCGGCATTACGTTCAAAACAAGAGGTCAATTATCATTCGATAGACAAGGGTGGACGTGATAAAAACAGATCTCCTAACACATAATTACATAATTGTGCGCCCTCGCGCCGACGGGTAACGACGCCACACGAATTTGGGTTAGCCAGAGACCAAAAAATAAAATTACATAGTGCGGCGATAGTGTGGCTGTGGCTTTAGATTTTTTTATGTGTAAATACCCGTAATATATATTTTTTAAATATTCTATAATTTATTTCAAAATTTTCAATGTTAAACGAGGAGTTTCAGCAAAATGGAGCTCATTTATTAGTGGGTGGTAAAAAAATAGAGAACGTCATTAATGTAACCTTGTAAAGTTATCACAAAAGGTTAGAAAAACAGTATCTAAATAAAACAATTTAGCTCCAACAACTCGACTGGGAAACCACAAAACCAGAAAAAGGTTCAAATCAAAGCTTGAACCAAAACTTACAAAAAATGGTTCCTTCCAAAGAATAACCTACCAGCAATTTCCTTTTAAGCATTGTTACCGTAGGTATTTATTCCGGAAAAATAATTTAGGCCTGAGCAACTGTTGGAATAGATTAATGTGACAGTACAGTATTAATAAGCTATTATAATTCCTTAAGTTTAATATTAAAAGATAAATATAACAGTGAAGTGTCAAAAGTGGAATTAATAGCTTTACGAAATCACTTTGCCACACCTGAGTCGCAGCTTTTTTCAAAGTCACGGACAAAAGTATTGACAAATAGGCGTATAAATCATTTTTATTGCTTGGATTGTGTAAAAATACACTATATTATTAGAGTAGTAGAGTCAATGTTTGTTTAATAGACTCGTAAGTCTTTTAAACAGTTTTTTTTTACCAAACCAAGTTCATATTTTAAGTTTAATTTGAATTAAAATATTTTAACATAAATCAACATGGAAAAAACAAAAAAAAAACTTTAATATTAAAAAAAATGTCGACCTATACTTTTAAAATAAATAATTAAATAATAGTAACAGTCGTATCCACACTATTCCCGCAACGATCCGTGAAGATAGAACAGAAAGGGCCGAAAACAAGTTTTAATAAGAACGTGGAAGTAAAATATTTTCTGTACCGGAATCGTTAATAACTGTAAGTTGCGGTCGAAGTCAGCCGGGCCGAACTGACAATTCCCTTTTAATTTGAAAGCCTGAGCAGGATTGGGGCTAACAAGACGCCGCCTAATTATAGCCTAGCCAGAGAACAAACAAGATCCAAAGGCGATTTAGGATTCTTATAACGCCATATGTTATAAGATAATTCGCGTGATTATTGACGTGCAACAACTTGAATTTGTAAGTTTTACAATGAAAATTGACAGCTTAATACGCATTTTATCGATCTAATTCGCTAAGATTGTAAGTCAGGGTGAATACCAAGATCAAATGGAAAATTTACAAGACTCGAATCGAATAGGTATTCAGTCTGTAACATAATTTCTTGCTAATCAAGAACCGTATTGAATTTAGATTGAGGAAAGTTGTAATAACGTGTATTAGATACAGCAAAAGTTTGCTATCAAACCGCTCGTCTGTAACTAATGATTTGCTGAACTAATAATCTCTTCGACAAATAAGTCAACATGGACAAACATTGTTAACAGTAGGCTCCGGTTAATAAGCCAACCAATGTTGCCAGCATTGTTTTACGTCTGACAAACTTCCTAGATACTTTTAAGAAAGTACGGAAAGGGATTCCAATTAGACTTCGATTGTTGCCTTATTATTTTTTGACATCTATAACAGTTCACAAAAGAGTTGTTACCAAACATTAGGAAATGTAGTTCACTAATTGGATACACGAAAAAGATAGTCTTCAGAATGGAACGTTTCATTTTTCAGAACTAGCTTTGGTAATATTAGATCTTGCGTTTACAGAACCAATGAATGGCATGATGAAAGTACACAAAATTATTGTACACCAAACAGGAAGTTTGAGTGTAGATATCTATGCTTAGACCAGAATAACAGCAGACTCACTATACGAAACCCCAAAGGAACAATATTATACCAATAGCACAGGAAACAGCCGCCACACAAACCGATGCTGCCCTAGACACAGAATAAATTAAACCAACCGCCACACTACAATAAACTGTATGTACTAAGATTCTGAATTCATTACCAAGTTCCCAACTAAAATTACCCTCGTCTCTATTGGTGATAGTTAGTTCACGATCTATCCTTGTGTTATGCATATTAATAAGCTTAGATGTTATTAAGGAGATGTGTTACACTATCCTTGGTTGGTCTTCGAAGTCGGTCCTTCTTGGAACGAGACAGGCATCATGAATTAGTCTGCTTGATGTAGGTAATGACAGGGAGTGTTTCGAAGGTCCTGTATATTAATTATTGCTTTGGTGAATTTGAAATTGATCTGTGGTACGTATTGTTGCAAAAGTTTTGCTGGATGGTTGCTGAACCATGTTTAAAAGGTATTTATTATTTGTATTAGGAACATAATATGGTATCTAATGGGGAACTGGCTTCATCTTCCTGATTGACAGACTCTTTCACAATGCAAAAGTGCCTGTACATGGTTTATGGAAATGAATTTTCAGCCATAGCATTCGAATAAAGATTCCCTATAAATTACTGTTAATAACTATAAAGTCTTCGTATGCATAGATAAGTACTGTTGCATTTCAATGGTGAACCCATCTCTCAGAACTCACTAGGTACCGGTTAATGCTTTCTAAGATTCAGAGATTAACTTGTGATTAGAGACTCTGGCAGCATTTCAAAGCAATGTTTCGCCTAGATTAAGCATTCATGTTAAGTCCGATTTACTAAATAACTCTATCTTCCATACCATAATCTACTTTGACTTCAAAATAAGATTTAATTTAGAATCAGCAAGTTTCGGAAAACATTTAATAATTAGTTCTACTTAAGTTCGTAAAGGTCTGTAGCAGACCGCCTAAAACGTAAGTTAACAGACTGTTTTAATTATCTTTTCACGTCACATTTCGCCGAGTAATTGCCGGCGAGACTCGAGTAACAAATTACAACAAACGGCTAGAACTAATATTTGTCTTATTTTAATGTTGAAGATACATCGCCGCCGCCAAGACGACAGTTCACATAAATTCTGGTGTCTTCTAGGAAATGAATAACAATTATGATAATTATCACGCCTTCACGAGGCTGGTCTTCAACACGGCTATAACAATAATTAAGACCGTAAAAAGCGTTATCTTCAAAACCAGTAATGTTCAAACAAAAACTCTGTCGCTGTCGAGCTCTTGATTTCGATTTACGACGTCTAACCACTGGACAAGGGCCAAATTACATTTGCCGCTTACGAAACACAATATGGACACAATTTCTTTATAACTGAAGCACAATTTGGGACTCGACTCGTAATAGTAACATCAATGTGACTTTTTTGTCACAGTGAATCTCAGCAGTCGGAGGTAAACTATCAAATTCTCACAGCGATTCCCGTATCAAAAGGAAAAAGCAGGAACGGGAATATCATCCAAATTTTAATGAATTATAATTATAAACAATTAATGACTGATTTAATGAATAGATGAAATACAGTAGAATCTTTTAGAGGGAGACAAGATTATTTAAATATTGAGACGTAAGAAAAGGAAGCGAGATAGACAACGCCTACGTAGTTTCTTTGAATGAAAGATTCGGCGAGCGATAAAAATCGCCGGTCTTATTCGTCAGTCTTTTTTTAATTAGTGAGGGGTCCGACATGTGAACTGAGGTGGCGGCCATTGTATGCTGAGTAAGTACGACATTTACAAATGACTGGACTAGTCAGACATGAGAAGGACAGCGTATAAAAAGAATTGACGGAAGTCTAATTCGTTGTTTTTGTTTTATTTCAAAATCAATGGCTGCAATATGCACATATTATCACCCTAGAATCTCGGAAAAGAAGCAGGATTTTTCGGTTCCCTGATAATTTATTAGTTCGATAACGTAAGCTTAGCTGTCAACAATTAGAATTTGCCAATTTAAATTATACTGTTAACGACTTTTCAACACTTCATAAGTATCCCAAAAACAAATCCCGTTTTATGCTTTACACTGTTATTTTTCTTGGTTCTTATTCATTCCGTTTTGCGTTTAGCTTGTGTGAATTATGTCAGTCAACTTTTAACATTAGATGAATAAGGTCTTATTAGATTGCTTGTAGATGGCTCTAGTGTGAATTTTAGTTGCTCGTAGTATAGATTACATGCCGTTTTTTGCCGATTCCTAAAAGTTGTGGCGTGATATTATAGCCTAAAACCTTTCTCAAGAATCGAGCTATCAAATGCAAAAAAAAAATATTCCAGAGATTAGTGCGTTCAAACAAACTTACTCTTGACCTTTATTATATTAGTAAGATGTAAGACAAAAAGTGTTATAATTAGATGAGAAGTCTTATCAAATTCTTTCCTTCTATTATCGTTTGACTTTTCTAGTTAAAGTAAGGAAAAGTCACGATCATGATTGACAGAGGCCTACATTTTTATTGGCACAAAAATAAATGCAAAGTTGTGTATTTTGTTAGTAACGTAACGGTACGTACGATCGGGCCTGTGGACGGTGGGCTATGGGCTAGCTCGCCGTCCGTCCGTCTCATGACGACAGGCCGTGTCGACGGCGCGTTCGTGTCCACGCGCGCCTCAAAGAGAGTCAGCAAAAAGGAAGGGGCAAGGGCCGATGCCTGCCGGGGTTGCGGGACTGTTCGAAAGAGATAGAGGCCCCGGAACACAAAGGGCGATGAATGAACATGGATGGGTTTTAGTCAGTAAAAGTCTAACACTCCCTTAGTTAGACCGCCATCTTGGCTGCCTGCTTATAGACAAGTGATGTGACATCAATAGTGATGTGACCTAATCATAACATCTCGAATCCCTTTTTAAAAAAGGTTAAATTAATAAAAGACCATCTAAACTAAAACTAATTATTTACATATAAATCTAAATCAATAAGTCCTTCACAGTCATCGCTAAGATAACAAAAACATAAATGATGTGACCTATTCATAACATCTAGGTACATCATAAAAAAAAAAAAAAATTAGTTCTCTATCTAAATTAATTCTTATAAATTTATTGTTGGTCTTATGACTCTTCCACACCTAGTGCGAATTTCCACTGAAGTTGAACATAAATGATGTGACCTATTCATAACGTGTTTATGTTTTGTGATTTATAATGTAACTTATATGGAGATTTCTCTGAAATAAAATAATAATAATAATAACAACTTTCACAGCTAAAAATGTTTTAGATGGTACATATGGGCGCAAAACCATTATTTGATTTTAGTTTTAAGTTAGTTTGTAATTTGAGGGTAGTTCTGTTTTTATTTTGACTTATGCAGGTTTATTGAGTTAATAGTTGTAATGTAAGGTAGTGAGATTTCTGTTTGACATGTGTTGAATTACTTAATTAATATTTGTATTTCCGTCTATTATAATTTTAAAAGTAATCGTAATTTCCGTTTGCTCCAATAATAAGAATTATGTTTGATTTATGTAAAATGTTGTGAATGTAATGTTTCTTCTGTTTATTTTAATAGGAGTTTATTTTGATATGTTCGCTAGAATAATTTAGGAGTCTAGTTTAGAGCGAACATATTAAATAGTTAATTTGATCTCTCCCGCCTTGCAAAATCAAATATTGTTATTTTTATTCTACCTATCACTACCAACTTCAGTTTGAATTTCTGTGTATAAAAGCCGTTGTAATGTGAAAGAAACTGCATTCTTGGTTTACCTCATGGAATAAACACTCTGAACTAGAGTAAGGTATTTTCTTTAAACTGGTGCTTATATTTCCTACTGTTTATTATTTGCTGAGTTGTAATTGTGTAACTGTGTGTATATATTGGTGCAAACCAATATGTTGTGTGACTCTCAACGACGACGGCCATGATGACGCCGACATACACCACATTGTCTTGTTAAATCACTCAACCACCTTAGCGAAAGTACTTTCGATACATCATAAAATCATAAAAGAGATAGCAATTTTCGCTTCGCAACAAAACAAGGTATGCACCTAACAATCTGCATTAATTAAATAAAGGTTAACACCGTATAATTGTTTCGTCTGACGAATCAGCGGGTTGTAGCTACAAAGCAAACAAAATGATTAGTAATGCTAATTTGGACTTAATAGTAGAGTATTTAGATCATTTTCTCCAATAAAAATTGTATGTTACTGGCTTCGGTTTGTGAGTATTCTTCGAAATTGCTTCGCAAATGACCGGGAGGGACAGATGATCAATGGTCTACTTACATTTACTCCTTTGTTGTGAGTATATAATAAAAAGAAATGCTTTGTTGCTAGTGTGGAAATCTTTGTTTTTCACTATTACGCGAAGGAGGAGTTGTGTAATTTGCAAATGTTAAGTTTTCTCTTTTTCTGTAGTAACGCTGGCAATGTTAACGTTCAAAGTAGCGTTTTTAATATATTGAGTTGTGGCGAGGTTATTCTATTTATCACATCATACAGAGAGCAGCAGTGGCCCAGTGGAGGCGCCCCGACTTACGAACAGTAAGTCGTAAGTTCGAACCCAGACAGGCGCATTACTTTGTGTAATTTATTTCATCACCATTGCTCTCAAAACGGTGAAGGAAAATATCGTGAGGAAACCGGCATGTCGTAGAACACAAAAATTCGTAGACATGTGACATCTACCAATCCACACTGGGCCCGCGTGGTGGATTATAGCCCATTCCCTCTCATAGAGAGGAGGCCTGTGTCCCAGCAGTGGGAACATTAATAGGCTGATGATGATGATCATAGACCAAACTCTTGGGTAGGCAGAAGTGTACCTAATAGTACACCTATATCACCAGTCATGTTTAAGTCCCATGTAATAGGGGGCGAGCCTTTTGCCATCAACCGAGCAGAAATCCAGACTCTGTGGCTGCTTCTGAGAAATTCACTTCTGAGAAACTCAGGACCTAATGCTTAGAAAGAACAACGCCTTTATAGAAATAGGCACTAAAAGCGACTGTATTTTTATAATGAATATACAGATTAGCATTAAATTGCTAATTAGCAGCAAAAGCCTGTTCACCAAAAATTACCAAGTAGCTACAAATTGTTATTATTTTCCATAAATCAATCTCGTCAAATTTTAAAGCGTTATTCAAATAGCGCGTTAATCAAAATGTAGTCTATAAATTAACTTGTTTTAATCAACTAGCTTTTATCAATATTAGATAGAGAACAAAGAGTAACCTTGATACTAAAGCCTAGCAAAGCTCTGAATTGTATCCGAGACTAAGGAAGTGGTTCGACTGCAGGCAAGTTGTCATAAAGCGAGCGGTAATATTATATTTTACGTTGAAAAACCGTTTCGATTTTTAAAAGTCTGACTCGATCGCTAAATATGTTACCAAACGAAACAATCGGACTAATTTTGCTTCGAACTATTTCATTGAAGCCATAACACAAGGTTTTGATTTTTATTCATATCCGACAAATAGGACTGTACAATTGTGTTTCGATGCTTTTAGCTTTTGTAATTCCATCTGCCTAGCCTTTTACCAACTGTGTTGGGGTTGGTTTTCAGTCTAACCGGATACAACAGTATTTTATATGAAGCGACAGCCTATCTGACCTCCACAACCGAGTTAGTATTGGGTAATACGATACACCTTAGTAAGACTAGTTGTCAGAGTTTCGGGCCATTGATTACCTGTGACTATGAAAGATCTACAAATGACAACATGGTTTCCGGGGCGCGGAGGAAACTCAGTATGTAAAGATGTTCACCCATTCACGGACCAACCTAGGCACGAGGCTTTACCTAATGATTGATCCGATCGGCTGTTATTATTTAGCCACGAGCTCATTTACTAAGCTATTGTACTAAAATCGCTTTCATTATGACCTCGGGCGCCTAAACGTGTCTAGTAGTACGCTATATGTAAACTTTACGTAAAGTTCAGACAATATTATCTTCAATATTTGAAGCGTAAATAACAAAATATTGGCAGATTTTGTAAAGTATCGCCTTGCGTTTTCTTTTTTACTAAGCCTAAAATATCTTAAATAATATTATGAAGGAAGTTGAATCTGGTTTTTTGTTTAACCTTCTTCTTTTTGGTCTAGTTAAATTCTGCAAAAAGCGACAAAATAGGTGAGTGTTTATTTTTTAAACACTGTTTCAAGCTTTCGCGCTTTACAACTAAACTTACAATGGTGTCGATTCTGTTGTGCACAAACTAAACTTAATTTAGGCTATTGCTATCTTTAACTAAAAGGCAGTTCGATAAAAGGACGGCTATAGCTATGAACTAAGTTAGAGATGTCAAACTAGTTTATGCCTTGCGCTTCACCGTGTTTTAGTCGACATTTTTTTACGTGCACCCTTGATTTGTATAGAAATATTAGTTCCAACTAAATTACGTCCGTCTCTTTCTCGTTTTATTAGAGAGAAAAATATAGCAATAGCCTAAATCAAGTTTAGTTTGTGCACAACAGAATAACTTCTGTGATTACACCCCATGATCATGGGCGCTTGCAACAAAGACGAAATATCGGGAGCTCAGAATAATTGATAATCACGGAAGATACCCCGCAAGTTACAGTGTAAGTTTTGATACATTTTTGTTGTTATGGTAACCTATCGAACACATTTCACAGGTTGATCGAAACCTGGTTCTTTGTTGGTTGGTTTGTTCAAGTAATGTTACGTCACAGAAATTCCCTTCGCCGTCAGGCAATATTGCTACAGTGCCTGCCTATTAGCAGAAATTATTAGTACTGGATTATTACGTTAGTAAGCTAGAACATTATTATTAGCTTCATGACATGTACACTGTAAGTAATTACTTTAATACAATATAGTGCACTGAGTTGCTACGTTACTACGACAGGATTTGTACTAAGTTAAATGGTCCAATTTCTAATAACAAGTAAAGTATTGAATTGAATATTAGTTGATAAAGTTTATCTATATTATTATAGAGAATAAAGCTGAAAAGTGTTTTTTAAAGCTCTTATCTCCAGAACGGTTTTGAAAAAATATTTTCATATTTGATAGCAAAGTTCTTGAATATAATTATTCAGGGTTAGGGGGAGCCGAGTAAAAAGAGAAATTGCGGGGAATACCTCGGGGCACAGCTAGTCTTAGAAACATGGAATGAAAGACTTTGCAAAATGTTTTACTACTTTTAAATTTCGATCAATACAAACTACTCGTTTACATCTCAATACTAATAACTTATTAAATGCTTTTCATTGGATTCTTGGAGCTACATTTTCAGGAACTCGGTAGATCATAGATTCTGGCGTAATTAATTTTCATATCAAATTCTACAACATTCAATTATTATGCACGCTATAATAATCTGAAAGTCAACACTATGAATATGTCATCGGCTTGTAATATCCTCAATGTCAAAGGTTAATTATAACTCCAAAGCCACTGACAGATTCTGCCACAATTTTCTTAATTACAAACCTACGTACTGCTTCATTACATGTTCAGATTAATTAAAGTCTCTTAAGTAGTTTCAAAGTTCTAACTACAAAACGGTAAGTCGCGAGCACCCACAGCCACAGTCTGTTATGAGCTTTCATCTTAAATTTAATTCTATATAAAGGTAGGTACTTACAGTCCTAGGTAAACAATACTGAATAAAGCAGGTGTATACAGAACTCTTTGATATGGATTTAATAAAAAAAAGTCTATGGATTCAAAGCTATTGAACTAAATATCACAATAGGAAGGATATGTGACAGACTAGAGGACCAACGCACAAAAGTTTTTGAGTGTTACGACAAGCATCATTTTGCTGGCAACCTTCACGTTCTCTCCCTTGATTCTATTAAGATAAGAGCGATAATTTAATGGCAAAGGGTTGCTGAAAGGCAATATCCTTCGCAGTCATGTGAATGGCATGTTCAAAAATGTCACCGAGATTTTTTTGACAATACCCGGTAATTGGTGGGTTGGGTACCTGGGCAATGGTTTTGTCATACTACAATACAGCAGTGGCTTACAAAAGGATATACGGAACAAGAATATCAAAGTAATTTGTTCATTGAACTTCTGTTGTAATGAATATAGTGGTTTTAAATGGATTTGATTGCGTACCTATTATGTTTTTTATCGCTATTTAATATATAGCTCGATTTATATAGCTTTTTTGTACCTAGTTGAAATAGGGGGTCATAATTGGGCATGTGAAATACAGTTATGAAAGTAAAAGGGTGTCTAAGATAACGATCGAAGAATAGAACCCGAACTACTACGACCATAATTCCAAATTTGTGGTCTTCTTACTCTTAGAATTAACTAATTCCGTACTTAGAGTTCAATCCAGAAGCATTTTGTTAAATCTTTATTTTTTATCAAAATCTAGAAAGTCATAATACTTTCAGAAAAAGGTTGATAAACAAAACTTCAGAGCAATAAAATCGATTATAAGCGTCTTGTATGATGAATGCACAGATAACCAAAAATTGAACAGGAATAAGGTAGGATTTTACCTCAAAAGCCTTATCTTCTGAAAAAAGGAACAGGAAACATTGTTTTACTGACCTGTTTTCATTTTTGGAACGGCAGCGGCGGCGTTAGCATGAACATGGAAAAAAAAAACAAAGTGTTAGGCAACTATGGAAAAGGCTACAATAATATGAGTAGTAGGTAAAGTCTGGGAAATAAATTGTTTGTAGCTGCCATCTTAAATTGACCCTATATTCGAATCTCAACGGTCATTCTTTTACAGCTGTATGAAACAATGATGATATCATCAAGCCGATTTCGGACAAAGCAACCGCATTCGATGGGTTTTCAGGGTGGTTGTTGAGAGCTTTGGTGTGCTGTTCGTTCATGTGCTCCAGTATCGGAAACAGGGTTCAAGCTACCGGTGGTTAGGGCACCAGGGAAAGGAAACTCCTAACAATACGAGCAGTGTGCGCGAGTAACGCTTTCTGAATCAAGCTGCCCGACATAATTATGTCAAACATGACTCCTTCACAATAAATCTCCGTTAGTTATTCGTCATCACAACTTCATCCATACTTGTACGGACAAAACCTCCGAGAACAAAGCAGACATGAAAGCACAATTGCCATCATTGTAAATGATAGACGTAGTATCTGGTGAAATAATCATAAAACTGCAAATTGATTTAGGGTGTCAATTTGCTTCACAATTAATTTACTTACCTACATGGAAATATAAGGACGAAAATATAACGAAATCTCTCGATCAAACACAATGAAAAGTAAGTAGTTAGTATAATGTCTGGTATAATAATAACAAAAGGAATTTTCTAGACCAATAAAAATATTTATACCTGTCTGAAAGGCATTAACGTGGTTTGTTGAAGCAGTAAAAGTAAAATTTTCTTGTTTTATAAGTACTTGTCGTGATAAGCGTAAAAGCAGTGATAAAAGTTTACGTCAAATTATTTTATAACTTAAAAGATGTTTTATTTTAGAGATAATAGAGATGGACGGACGACTGTTTTTAGAAGGTTCTATAATTTTGGGTTTGTTAATATAATTGTGAAGCCGATTGAAACTAGAAATCTATGCAAGCATCAATATGCTTGCATAGATTTCTAGTTTCAAGCAAGTTGATTTTGTAAAAATAACGTTAAAGGAATAATTTGAAGAAACAAGATATAGATTGTATCATCTGAACTAAGAGAACTAGACGCATTAACGTACCTTAACATCAACAATAATCTAAACGCGAATTTATATCAAAGAGACACACCCCCCCTTAACTCGGAGCGAAGCTTTTAGTTACGTCGAAATTCGCAGACCGCAACATCTGGCGTGTACCTCCTACCAGAATACTCGTAGATTGCATTTTGTCTACTTTTGCTAACGAATGTGCAACTTTCATCCCAAAACCAACCCTCTTCAGGAAACATAAGGACGTGTTTTCTTTAATAATGAATCCAGAAATTTCCGGGCGCTTTCGACATTTTTGCGACGGAAACACGTTTCAATCTGTTGTCTCCTGTTTCTGTACTATCGAGCTATTCTGTGCAGATGCGGATTGCGGGTAGGAGAGACACAAACTCGATTTCCTAGGGACCAATTTCGTGAAAATGAAAACGCAAAAATTACTATGAGATATAACATAATGGATACCTAGAAATGTTACGGAGTTGCGTTTGGGGAGCGGTTTGCTCCAAAGATATTACAGTTAGATCAAATTGTAGTAGGTACCGTCTCATAATCTTTTGTGGGATACAAGATGGGACACTGATGTTATTAACGTTTTCCGCTTGGTGTTTCGTTTATTTTGTGTACGAATGTTCTTTTTGTATGAAAAAATATTAGAATTTCAAATTGTTACATTGTTTTTTTAAGTATTTTGCAAGCCTTGTTGATATTTTATAGTAGCTGCGTAAACATCCTTACTTATAAATACCTGGTGTAAAGTTTTGTTTTGTGTTGTGACTTTCCAAGAATAATTAGAAAAGTGTAATTACGTATTAAGATTTGTGTATTTCAGGAATTTTAACTCTTTACTTCAAATGTTTTTAAAGATACATAAAGGTACCTACTATTAGAACCAGATTATTCTGCGGGCCTAAAATTGTACATATATTATACAACTTATGTGAAGTGAGATGGTTTGACCCCGCTTACCCGTAAAAGAAAGATATACAATCTTAATATTCATTCTTACACAGCTTATGAATAAACACTGCTTTTCATAACATTACCTTAGCAGAATAGTATTCTTTGTAAACGTTATAATGTTCGAAGAAGGTAGTTTTATTAAAGAAAGTTAGCGTAAAAGGATTGTGCGGTAGCGCTAAGAGATCGAATAAAGAAAGTTTTAATATTTTTTCCCATGTTTCCTCGTTTCTTTCCTTTGTCATTTGCAGTACTTTCTGTCTGCATTTAAGTAGATAATGGTATCCTTTGCAGCAGTTAAAGTTTATATAATGCTAATAAATGGGTAACTTATATTATCAGTTGTCTTCGGAGTAATAGCAAATTACGGTTTGATAAAGATATTTGTGGAATGTTCAATAAAATAGAATGAGTTGACGATAGTTAAAGGTTTTTGAAGACAATAAAGCGTTGATAAATAAAATTACCACCGTTCTAGCCTACTATAAGGGCCGGACTCCACCGAAGCGGAAGACGAGACGAGAAGAGACTTGTTTTAAACCACTATTAGAATTTCATTATTTACACTTCTCGTCTGCGATAAGTTTAGTGGAAACGGTTGAGCAGAGAGGAGAGGAGATGTCTCGTTATTGCTTAAGCATGCGGAGACGAGACGAGACGCGAGTTTTGTTTGGCATGCTGTGAGATATGTGCTGTGTGCGGCGTGCGGTGAGATGTATGCTATGTGCGACGTGCGGTAAACCGTGTGTTGTGTGGGGCGAGCGGTGAGCGCTGTGCTGTGAGCTTTTACGCATCTCCTCTCATCTCCGACTAGCGCGTGGTAGAAAAACAAATGCCAATCCAATTTCTTTTCATTGCAACTATACAAAAGCTGCACGACGTCATCTCGGTCCCATTAGAAATATCAATACAGGAAGAGAAGTTGAGTTAATAAAAAAAGAAACAATCGCCCCTGCATATCACGATACATTTTGAAACAATAACAATGATATCACGCCCATCAATTCGAACGGTACTATATGATATGTATCTGTAGAGCCTCGAGCATCGTTTAATAAATCAAACACATTATATCCTATGATTGTTACGATACGTTATTGTCTCACATCAATAACTACCTCTGTTTACACAAACCCTATATATTTAAGCGTTTGGGTAGATAGATGGGTAGAATCGTATACAGTATGTTTCAGAACGGTGCGATCATATTTAATGGTGTGGCTACCTATAGTAGACCATCAAAGTGAAGAATTTTCTCCATTCGACCAAAAACGAAATCGCGAATGTCATCAGCTGTCCCATACATTATTTGGGTTGAGTAGATACTGACATTTTTGTATGGGATAATTGATTATATTTTTTTGCGAAGAGTCCCATACAGAAAGTTGTTCAGTTTGAAAGTCTATACCATACTTACCTGTAAATATGATCACACTTTTCTGATCATCATCATCATCATCATTTCAGCCGAAAGACGTCCACTGCTGGACATAGGCCTCCCTCAAGTGTCGCCACATTGACCGATCCCGTGCGACTCGCATCCAGTGGTTTCCCACAACCTTCACCAGGTCATTGGTCCACCCATTGGGAGCCCTTCCAACGCAACATCTTCCGGTTCGCGATCGCCACTCTAAGCTTTTCAGCCCCATCGGCCATCCGTTCTCTGAGCAATGTGTCCTGCCCACTGCGATTGCACTTAAGTTTGGCAATTCTAGGGCTACGTCGGTAACCTTGGTTCTCTTGCGGATGTCTTCATTTCGGATTTGACCGCGCAAGGAAACTCCAAGCATAGCCCTCTCCATTACCCTTTGGGTGACTTTGAACCTTCTGATGAGGCCCATTGTGAGCGACCACGTTTCGGTACCGTATGTAATCACTGGCAACACACACTGGTCATAGACTTTCATCTTGAGACACTGCGGTAAGTTGGAAGAGAAGATACCGCGCAACTACTCTAAACTTTTCTAAAACACGCTGTATAATCTAAAGATTCGTCATACACTGGAGATTTTATCGTATGAATTTTATTTACTGAACCCATACGAGTGTTGTAAAGTGAGCTTGAAAGGGATTTATGTCAAAATCAATTGTGGCGTTGAAGCCTTTGAAGACTTTAAATTGCCTGCAAAGGCCAGCCTAGATGGCCAATCGGCAGGTTGATCAAGCTGACCAACGGTTTTAGTTGCAAACCATTTCACACTTAAAGAAAAGAAAGTCTTCCTAAGAAAAACATTTTTTGTTTTGCCAGTGTTTTTCATAGGAAGACTTTTACAAAATAACATATCTATTATCTACGACGGCCTCAAAATTTTGTTTGGCAATTGTAATGAGGCTATCACATCATAATCTCAGGTCCAGGTAAAAACCAGCATCGGCTTGCTGTTAGGCATTTTGCTGATCTGGGCCTATTTGGTGTAGCACTGAGACACACAATGATATTATCTCTTTTTTGTGTTTATATTTAAGTTTTCTTGTTATTTTTTGTTCAATGTAATATGCACTTGTGGCATGTGCCAAATAAATCTATTTTCTTTCTTTCTCAAACTGGGTATAACTTGCAAAGATTCTATTCAATTCTATTCAACCCGCAAATGAACTTCGCATTTGAATACTTCACTTCCACACTCATTTGTCGCCCAAACACATGACTGTCGCTCCCAGTCCAAACCCTTATCAAAATCTCGGCCAAACGTCTACAATGCAGTGGTTCTTATGTGCGTAGATACTTCAAATACATCCGCACGCTCGAAGGCACTCCAATTTCTTAGTCCTAAGCAAACATGTTCGGCGGTAGTAATTGCTCACAATGTTTACTATCTTTTATTGTGTATCGAAGATCAAATATTGTCTTTGAATGCATCAGCTGTCTTACCTACAGCCACGATTGTTATTTGAGAAGATATTTCAGAAGTTAATTTAGCGTTGATTCGATTTTTATTTTGTTTGCGTCGAAACTGCGAACGGATTCTTTCCTTTAGATTGCACAAGAATGAAGTTTAGATAGAGAATGGGTGGTTTTAGTTCTTTCGTTTTTATTTAATTTAAAAATGAATGGTTGGTATTGGTTCATACAGATACATCAATAGATAAAAAGTAAAAAAAAAACATGAAATAATATGAGGCAAAACAAATTACCTCGTAATAAAACATCTTCACTGTTTTAAATAACAATGTGTTGTAAAATACTTCAGAAGTGAAAAGCAAAAAGTCAAGGAATTCATGGGGTAGTAAAGTTACGCCCCAGTTAAAGGAATTTATAGCGTTTTAAGTTAAGACACCATAAACTTGACTTGTACACACCCAGGACTACGCCCACCAACAATTGCTAAGTAGCCTTTTCGAAATCTGAATAAAAAAATGGCGGTAAACCGATATGAATAAACGGCACCTCTGTCGGCTCTCTAAAGTTACAACACTACAAAGACGCTACCATGTAATTCGAGACACTAAAGGAAACTAAGGCGACAGTCGACTGGGACACTAAAAAAACAATTTCAATCGAGCGCAAAAGAAATTCAATATGGCACTGCAACGCGGATTAAATTTTGCACAATCTAAGACGCGATCGGCAGCTGTTGCCAGAATTTAGCCAACCATTGATGTGATGAGATTCATCGAAAGAGAAGATAAACTTCAACAATTCCCCTGAAATAATTGAAATAAAGTAGCAACGTTAAAGTCAGAAATTTTGATGAATATTACGACAACAATGAAGAAATCTAAACAAAAGATGTTTAATAGTTCATGAGGATGCCTTTGGATGACTTTCTTTCAAAATATTTAACAAGTCCCTAGTTTACTTTTAAAGTCTACCAGACTTCGGACATTCCTAAAATAACTACGAAATTATCAAGAGAAAATTGCCCTATAAAATTTCCATTACCGAAATCCAACAACGTATGGTGATTCCCTGTTTATCTTAGACGCCTGACGCCATGGATACCAGGTTTTACGATACCCATAACATCAGTTCTCAATAAAATCTCCGTGTCAGAGTCGTGCTTAGAAAACAATACAGGAGTCGATATTACCATATGACCATAATAAAATACATAACGATTTGATGCAAGCCACGTAAATGGTTTCTAATGTGTGTAATTCCTATAGTTTTTATTGTTGAGACCTTATAAGTCCAAATTACATTTTAGTGTAATTTTTTCTTTGGTTTGTCCTTTCAAAATTGATTTTGAAGTGAGATAACAGGAATCAACTCCTCAGAATATGTAAACACCGTATCACATTGAAGTACTTCAATTTGCCAACATCAAAGCTTTACCTACATTTAAGATAGTAACTGTTCAAATTCTGTAGACAAATTTCTGTTTACTTAGCTTCTGTATTTAGTAATTCGAGAATCCGGAGCCACTAAAGGGAAAACATCACAGAGTGTAAATAAAGCGAGCGACGCGGTACGACAAACAATCAACCAGCCTTGCGGACGTGTAATCGGATACAAAATGGTCCTTGGTACCACTCAAGAGCTTGCAGACTCAACACACAGTAGCCGCTCCAAAGGAAATTACATCGAATTACAACATTTCCCCGGTGGGACGATAAAAGTGGACATGCAATAGGAAAGTCAGGACTTTCCTCCGATCGTTGAAATACAAGAGAGAGAAACAAGGCAATCCCTGAATTTTGTATGAGCTTCGTCGGATGATGCGATAGGGTTTAGAAAGAAATTACTTGCTCTCTCTACGAAACGTTCTTACAACCTTTCTTGGTAATGTTGGCAATGAAATGAACGCTCAAAATGGTTTTCTTAATAAAGATAAAATGAAAATACTTATTGTTGATCGTAAAACAATGATTAAAGACGTCAGCCTACTTTCATTTTTATGAAGCTATAAGATAAAACTATAATAACCTTGCTCGAACCGAACGTAACGTGAGTGGAATTGAATAAAATTTACGATAATGTTATGATAATCATTACAAACCATCGGTTGGCAAATCCTTCAAATAAAATCCAAGCTTGGACGGAACGAGTAAATAATATTAGCTAGGTCCATTGTTTTGACAACTCAGGGATTTTTGATACCTTTCAAATAAGAGATCTCAGAAATACAGTAGTCGCAAAACGTTCTTTCAGTTGACTTTTATTATTTCTTTCTGTAAAGTTCGCTCTTTGCTGCAAAAGCTCTCGCGGTAACGACATTGAGTACCTATCTTTTGTCTTGAATATAAGTGCGATTTTTATTCCACCGATGAAAAATTTTCAAGTGACTGTACGTAAATGATTCAACAGTGTTGCGAATGTTTCTGCACTACTTACTCCGAATCTATCTTTTCTCGGTTCTGAATATGCAATTTTATGGTTATTCGTGTGGATGGTTCGATTCGTGGCGTAATCTGAAATGATTGATGGTCGATGTGACTCTTGCAATATCGAGTGAATGACTCTTCAAAGGGATGCCAATTTGCTGACATCAGACATTTGTCTTTTACGTAAACTCGGGCGGCGGTTCGATTTTGCAAACAATTTTTTTTTTTAATATATTGCGTGACTTTTTATTGACCTCGCGATGTTGTCGTGCTGCACATGTTTCTCACGATATGTTTTTGTAATCTACTAAAAAGGTTACTCCTTTTGATAAATAAAAAAACAGTTCAGACTTCGGTGACATATCAGAGATCTTATCCGAACTAAACCTTCGCACAATGGTCGGTAATAATGGCCGCACAAAAAATGATCGGTATCAAAAAGCAGCACTAAAGGGGACAAAAATATCCACAAAACACACATAGGTACACATGCAGGGCTGATCTGGTGACAAAAAGTTTACTTGTTTGTGTGTGTTGCTCGACCAAAGGGTTTTGGACTTATAGTTCTTTATGTCCTGAATAGAACCTGCAAAAAACGGTCGCAACATAAAACCGTATTTATTTAAAATGTTTAATAACAGAGCGACTCGTAAAACTAGCTCTATTTTTCTTGACTATTGTCAATCTGATCTTTACGTCTGATATGATCCTCGCCTCTCGGGCACTCTCGTTAATGGGGTACCTATGAGGCCGAGCCCGCATTGTATGTACACAGGAGATTTCTATACCGGCGACCCTACGTGACAAAACTTTGTCCCTCCCTACATTCAAATTTCTGAAGGAGCAATTGAAATTGGAGATGGTAAAGAGAATTAGAGCGGGGTCTTTTTCGAGCGCCCGTTTTGTTTCGATCGCGTTCAAAGCGGGGTTTCTTTTGAATCTCGATCAACCATCGAACTGGAAGTGGGGGGAAGCGTTTATTAGGATTCCCTACGGCCTACCAATCGGCCGGTGCGACATCGCGTAATCTAATAGCTTATTAATGAGGGGAAGCCTTCGATCGACCCCTATTTTTCTATCCTAGTGAAGTTTAAAATAATAAATGGCATCTCTCTTATTCGTTTTATTTATTACGCGTATCGCTGTCTTGTTCCTGCGGCCGTACGCATCGCGAAGTGGGAAGGTCGGTGGCGCGGGCGATGGCTCCTCCCACTAAATTTATAATACAATAAATGAGTGAAGCCGCGGCGTGGAACCGGCCGCGGAGATAACACGTAATGTGAGGTTATTGCGTAAAAACAAACGGCAAAAAACTCGTTCGTAAGAGAGATATACGGTTTCGCGTAGTACTTTTATGATCCGAGCCAGAGCTAATATATGAGCGGTAGATTCGCGCTCCATGGATTATATGAGCAATAAAGAGGATAATTTAAAATTACGTTTGCCACAATGCTGCTATTAACCATGATTGTTGAAACGTTGAGCTTAGCGCGTACGCTTTACACGATGTTACATAATATAGCTATACATAGCTTTTCTGTCCTCGCTACCTCCGAAGTTTTCAGGTTACAAATGATTCAATTTACTTTTATCGTTCGGGAGAAAAAAGGCGATAGATGAAAGAAGTTCGGGAGATGAGATGCCTTTTGAATATTAGTAACTATGGAATAAAACTTAATTTAGGGTATAGTAAATTGAATTTTCAAGCGTCTATAAAACGTGGATTCGTTTTAGATTTTAGGGTTAATCTGTTCAATTTTCGATGTTGTTTTTTTGTGTTTTATAAGAAACAGGAGATAATCTTAACACGATTTAGATACGGTAACGAACGGTCAAAAGAAGGAAATGACTTGGTCTTTGTATCGGTAAGCGTGTAATTACGGATCAGTTTCTTGTTGTTTCGAGTTTCGTGTTTTAAACTGATTTAAAATTAATATAAAAAAAGACCACCCCTTAGTCTGTCACTCAATAAATAAGTGCTTACTGCACTGCTAATCAATTAAGAATTCATTTTCCAAGGCCTCGATAAAAAGTTTTCATTTTCCTGACAAAACCCTTCCATTAATTATGTTTGCAAATAAGTGTTTTAATAGGTAGGTTACTATCGGATACAATAAACTTAAAACAAATAAACAAAAAAGTTGTGACATTTTTTTTGGCACTTATAGCACATAATAGATCTCGAGAAAATAATAAAATACATACCTATTCATAATCTTTTATTTGCAAAGACTGAGATGAACAAAAAAGTGTTATTATAAAGGTAATTTTTTTCCTTTTAAGTTCGAATCTCTAAGAATAGACTCCAACATAATCATATCTTACTAACTTGAAAATCACCCCTGCCAAACACATCCCTGAAATGGCACTAGCCAGTTAGTACCAGTTCGTAACAAGAACCTATATGATCAGCGTAATATGAGCTAGCCCTTACACTTCGCGCTCTCATACAGCTACGGAGAATGTTGGAGCCCAATTACCATCAACACCAGGTGAATTGCCTCGCTTAGTCACGTAGTAAAACCGTGCCAGGTCTAGAGGCAACTATTGTGTACAAAATTATGACAGGTTGTTCTCTTATCAGTTATGAGATTTGTTCATCTTATTCTAGGTTTGATGCTTTGTTCGCTTGTGAGGAGGATTCGTGGGAGTAGCAATAGCATCCTGAAAGTTGTGGCCGAGGACCCGAGAGCTCCTGTACTGAGGTATCTCATGGGCAATCATGTCCGCATGAAATGCGTCGTAAGTACATGAATCAATAACCAGCCTTTAACATGCTTTTCTATGATTTTTCTTTAATTTGTTACTAATCCTAGTGTTTAAGTCTTATGTGTGTACTAACAAAAATGGTTCCTATGTTGTTCCGAATAAAAACAATTTATTATTTATTTATTATTATTTGTTGGAAAATAAGCTGTTTTAAACAGTCACTACGACTGTTTTTGAAAAATTACTTAATTTTTGCATCCGACAAAATAGACAAAAAAAATTGTACCGCTATTTGGTTTTGTCTATTTTGTTTGATGTAAAATAGACAAAACAAAATAGCGGTTTTGTTTTGTTTTGTCTATTTTGTTGACTTAATTACAAACACAATTAATGGAAGGGTTTTATCAGGAAAATTCTTTCAAAATTCTTTCAATTCGTTATTATGATTTTATTCACCTACCAAACTCGATTGCCTCATTTATCTAAGAGGTGTGTCCTTTTGGGAACTGGATTTTTTAGTAGCAGTCGAAGTATGAATTTGTGCCCGTTTAATGGTAATACGCTCGGTATCTATTACCACATTTTACAAATGAACAGATGAACAAAAACAAACCAAACTTGAAACTTGGAAAAAATAACTTAAAAATGATTAAATATCATTTGCATATTTATCTTTTCCACATTAATCAGACCAAGGAAAAAGACAAAAATATTTGCATTGACATATTGGTCATTAACTCCTATTAATAATGAAAAGATAAGCTAATGTCACACGTTATTTTATTTACGGAACAACGCCTAGAAATCTCAAGAAAGCTTGTAAGATGACATCATACATGTAAATCAATTTCACACAAAAAATAATTCGTTGACGCTTTTGGTTCATAATTTTGATAAAAACTGAGTTTTATCGATATTTTATATAGTGTGTTAATTATTTCGCTATTAAAAAAAATAAAGGATTTTCAGTGAAACTTAATGAACTATCGCCTTTTAAAATTTAAAGATAATTGATGACTGTGGAGGTCGGTGAGAATCGGTCTCCTTCTTCCAAGATCTCTATCAGAGAGATTGTAGAAGGTGGCGTTTTATAGGTTCTTGCCTACTCCAAATGAGGAAAAGACTTGAGTTTATGTATCTCTATCAGTGTAGTAATCTGTGTTCACCCAATTTCTAACCTTGGAGGTCCGATAAACATTATTGTTATTACTAAAGCTTGTACGACATCTTCCTATCAAAAACAAGGTTGTAACCCCAGTAATATATGACATGTAGTTAAATACGTAACTAATTACTAAGTCCCTTATCTCCAAGATCGAAATTCGTCGAAGCGCGTCAAGTATAACAAATTTCGTGGCGATGACTCGACGACTACGAGTTCTTAACACTGACTGACGTCAGGAATAATATTACATAGAAATACGTTTTACCCGGTAATACCTCATACATATGTCCACCAGGCCTTAATGGACTTGTCATGTTATGGTAATAACTAACAACCTGATAACGTCGTAAATCATTTTATTAGTGTATCTGAGAACCACCGAGAATGTTTGTAGGTATCTTATCCAAATTTTTTGATTAATGTACTACCAAGCCTGTATTGGATCAGGCATATCCGTGATACTTGAGATTACAATGAAATATATTGTGATCGAGGCGTGCACGGTGTTGTATATTCAAACATTCTTGTATTTATCAGTTCTCAACCGGTTCGATATCTAAGTTCTCAGCTACCGTGCTACAACTGTCTTAATTTCTGAATTGAGAGTCGAAGTAAGAATCCATGTATTGGCTTCTAATAGATTCTGTGCATCATTATGAGACTGGGTGCAGGAACATTAATCATTAACGTAATGGTAGAGGAAAACCGTGTGGTCCTGACTTATGAGGTTAGAAAAAGACCAGCTTGTTTTAATTGAGAATATCCTGAAGACGATATCAAGTAAGAAGGAAGTACTTGATTATAATGATATGGAAGTACCTTATAGAACCGATTTCTTAAGAATTTGCAGTAGACGCTATAGTTTGGCGTTTCAGATGGAACTGCCCAATTTATATGTATAGTCAGAATCATAAATCAAACTAAAGTAACTCAGCTTACCTTTATAATATCCTAATAATAGAGATATGTGCATTTCGAGTTATATGTATGTACTTTGATTTAGCTACTCCGTTACCTTATAAGGTGTGATTAAACTTTTCTGTAGGCTCAAACATAAACATTTCCATAGTAAAGCTTATTCTCTGAACAGGAGACCTTTCTTTCTAGATAATATCTCGGTACATGTTATTGTTGTGTTTAGACTTTTTGAGGAACTCGTGGCTAATTATTATCACAGCCGCTCGGGTCAATCTTCAGGTTAAACTGTGCTTACCTAGGTTGGTCTGGGATGCGTGACCACCCTCATTACATACGGAGTTTCCTCCGTGCCTCGGAAAGCACGTTAAGCCGTTGGTCCCGGCTGTCACTAAATGACAGCCGAGACCAACGGCATAACGTGCTTTAACGGTTAAAGATCTACAAATTTTGTAGATCTTTGACAGTCGTTACAGGTAATCAGTGGCCCAAAAGTTTGACAACCAGTCTTACCAAGGGGTATCGTTTTACCCAGTACTAACTAGATTGTGGAGGTCAAATAGGCAATCGCTCTATGTAGCATACTGGTACTCAGTTGTATCCGGTTAGACTAGAAGCCGACCCCAACATAGTTGAGAAAAGGCTAGGAAGATGATGTTTATAATATTTACACTAGAATCTTTCATCACACCATATTCTTTACTACCTAATACCCAAAACTACTTATCTCCCAATGTTAATGACCTGAAATTTTTGTCTTATCACAAAGAACTGGCAATAAATAGGTCAATTTATTGTTTTGACGACCGAAAATTATGTGTCGACTCTATCGTTATACGTGGCATGAACTGTGTGATTATTCTGATAAAAATGGTTGGTCCCACTGCTGATAAAGGTGCTAGATCAAAATAATGTATGTGGTAGTTAGAGCAGTACTTTAGTTTTATTAAGAGATAAGCTACATTGTAATTAATATGTGTCTTGGGACGTGCGCCGTCTAAATGTATGAGATATGTGGAAGATTTAGGTCTGGCTTTATCTAGTGAAGAAAGTTTATTATTAGCTTTTGTGGAGAATATTCTGGAATAGTCAGTAACCAGGCAGTGAACCAGGCTTATCAAGAGGTCATCATCAACCTATAATGTTGCCACTGTTGGGACACGGTCTCCTCTCATGATGAGAGGGAATGGGCTATAATCCACCACGTGGGCCCAGTAGACGCGTGGACAGTAGAGTAGCGCGGATTGGTAGATGTCACATGTTTTCGAATTTTTGGTTCTAGGATATGCCTCACGATGTTTTCCTATCAATATGTATTACTCAGTAATGTTAGTGAAGGTCAGATTGGTAGTCGCTCCATGTGAACACACTGGTATTCAGCACTTCGGTTCGGTACTTTCATTAGTCTAGAAGCCAGCTCAAACAGATTGAGACAAAGTTAGTCAGATGATGAAATACCTACATTAGGTATTTTTGCGTTTTTTACAGAACCAATGCTTAGACTGCATAGGTATCTTACTTTACAAATATTATGCCAAAGAGCGTGAGCCCCATAGGGGAAGTGACGATTGCTTTCGCAGTACGAACCTATTGAGAATTCCCAAAGGGAAAACCGCAACACTGGGTATTTTGGAAGAACATCTTAAAACGTCCGGATTGGTCACTAAATATACTTCCGACAGACGAGTTTGTTTGTTACCAAGTTTGTCAGCATATCACTGCTTTAGATTAGACGTCTTGACATGACTAATGCGTATACTTCTTCTACAGTATATCTTGAACACATAAGTATCCAAAAAATAAAGTTCTACCTATTACATAGGCGTACAAAATCCACTATTCAAAACCAAAAGGTAACGGTTAAAAGATAAAAAATGACCAACGAACATAAAGCTTTCTGATGCAAATATTCGGAAAAAAATAAATTATTACATGTCCATAAAGTAAAGAGGAACGCACCGAAACCGTTTTGTATTCCGTTTTCGAATATCTGAACGCATAATTTTAGAATATGGAATGAAACTCTACTGAATATAAAGAGTGGGGTACCTGTTTCAATGTTTTCTAAGTGCCTACGCGTTCTGCCTTTGACAAATATGTAGACATTGTTGAATTACTGAGGAAACAGAAAAGACAAAAGAGACACGTAATATGAAAGCCTTAGCTTCTTGGGCTTTTATTATACTGGCATATGAAAGAGTAAAAATTTGTGACCCGGTTGGAATATTAAATCTGGGTAAGCTTGTATTACATTGGCTGTATACAGCGTGTCTGTGACCAAGAAGCTGTCAGATTTTACAGCAATTGAAGAGATTTCAGTCCTTTTACAAAAAGTAAGAGTGTTAAACAGGTTCCAGCCAAAGAATTTTGATTCAACGGTAATTTACTCATTTAAAATAATTCAGTTGATGTTTTTTTGCACATCAATTATTTTTCTAAGGAATTATATACGCCTATAATTTGTTTAAGTGTCAATATTCAAAAAGTCGTTAGTCAAAATTATTTTATCATGCAAATGAGTACAATCACCCTCTCGTTAATGACTTACTCATGTATGCATGCCTATATTTGAAAATATCCATATTAAAGTTTGGCCAGCTATATTTTCCCAATATTTTCGCTTTAGTAACATGTCTAAATCGTGATATTTACTGCTCAATAAATCACAAACATAACCAAAACCCGTTTATTTGCAGATTTAGTATTTCGGACTAATAATGTTCCGATACAAAGACGTAGACCGAAAGTTCTATTCGATCATTTTTAATTAACGCATTGGACATTTGTATTGAATTTGAAAAAAATGTGATTAATAATAATATTTTTGGGATCTCACTTCAATAACAAAGTGATAAGGATGCCGTAGAAGATGTGTGATAAATTCAAGAAAAGCTATTAAAATACTCAGCTTTTTAAAAGATGATATAGGATAGCTGAAAACCTTCCAATAATATCCATTGTTGTCATTAAAAGCCAACTCAAAGAGACGGACATAAACAAAACCTATTTCCAGCCGATACCGCAGGGACTGATCTGTCACCCACAAAAAAAAAATAAAGAGCTTACACAAAGTATCAAAAACTAGGTACATTACAGTTCTATTTTGGAAACTTCGCTTTTACCAAAGATGCTCAACACACGCACGTTCAGAATTTTATAAGCGTGGAAGGAAAGATATGGTACGGAATAGACAACTGACAAGGGTAGAGGAGACATAAAGAAACTTTGATGTGAGCTATTGAAGTACAAGAAAATTCGCGACTCGTGATCGGAATATTGCTTAGTTTGATTTGCGACTGATATCTTTTGAGGATACTCCTCAGAGAATTTATTCAGGCTAGTAGAATTTTGTATCGAAAATTAGTTTGGATAGACTGGAGTGGACGGTGAGAACAAAGAATTGTTCTACGTAATGGAAAAGTTTTAAAAGCAATTTCTGAGTTAGTAAAGTCGAAATTCTATCTTACTTTGATCATCACTTTAATTAACATAAAGTGGTTGGAGATCTGCTTTGAGCTTTCCATTGCATTCATATTTCAGTAACAGAAAATATGGCCGATTTGATAGGTCAGTGAAAACTTCATTGTCGCTTTCGATATGGTACATTCAATGGAAGCTGATTTTCGAAATACTATTATTAAATAAAAAAAAACGCACGCACTCTAGCGACAATTCATACGTTTCGATAACCATAAGCTTACTCATTCATACGCCGCTCGTATCGCAAGATAAATTGCTCTGGCACACAAATAAACGCGTTCCACGAGAGAAAAAGGAACAAAAACCCCACGTAGGTATGTATACGTAGTATCTACGCATCTTGAAGCATAGTCGCTGTAATTTATTATATTCAGTTCGCTCCGATCCATTGACTTTTGTGGCCGACCAGCGACCATCTTTTGTCACCCCGTCAAGAGTTCTAAACGGCCATGTAATATGAATTAATAAGCACAAAGAATCATTATAATGCGTTTATTTGTCGCCACGAGAGAATTCCTCGAGAGTTTTATTGTGAGATGTTCGCTGGTCGCCGCCTTTGTATATGTCCGGAACAAATTTTGGTGTATCGCGTGCGCAAGATCACGCTTGTGAGGCGTTTGAGAGCAAAGAGTATGGGGTCTGTGAGTATCGACAGTGTCTTCAACAAAAAAAATATTCCTCTGTCACCAAAAACACACACTGTACAAATTGAACTTACAGTCTATGTATCCCATATTTACTCAGTAATACTCGATATTTAGGTCACCATTTATATTATTGATAATTCCTTAAAAAATCATTCAAGCAAAACGGATACCGACCCAATTGCCAAAACTAATATAAACTCGTTTCCAGTCTAAAACGTATTCAGGAAGTTTTGCTTACAGTTTTCCAGTTTCAAACTCAATTAACGTGTTTTGCCTCTCTGAGGACTTAGGTAGAAAATTGGCACCTGCTAGACACGTAGAGTTGTCGAATGTAACGATAATGACTTGGACAGGAGATGAAAGGGTCGCCGAAGATCGGCAGTGACCGAACAGATGTAAGTAATGGACGGAGGTTATCGAACCAGCCCGAATGAGCCCGAAGTCGCTACGGGTGTTTGTTTTAAGTTATGTTATTGATAGAAATGATCATTTGCATTGCGATATATGACATGTTTTGCAGCTTTAATACTGCATAAATCTGCAAGGAACTGTCTGTCTGTCTGCATGTTATGTTTTTACACCATAACGGCTAACTACAGGGTGTAATCAGACTCTTCACGAAGCCGTTAACTAAACATTCTGTATTTACATCAAACTAAGTAACCCTACGCAAAAATTGTTTCTGTGAAATGACTTTTTTTTGGGGTGAAAAGTCACGTTTTATGGTAAAAACTCAATGTAACGCACTCAAAACATTGTGCTGGTGGATGGATTGAATAGTGTGGGGATCGTGGAGGTGTAAAGTTCTTACGTTAAAAACATGTATTTCAACAAAAACTTGTGAAAAAGTTGGAACTTTGAACCCCAATATGAAAGTTCCCAGATAAAGTCTATAACAAAAAAAAAATCGCAATGACGGGGAGAACAAGTGCCTTCCGGTTTCGTTAAAGAGTCTTTAACACTCTTTATAATTTGAAGAAAGGTATACAGGTAAACCCATTATTTAATTTAGTAATCCCAATAGTACGTTTTCACTGAATAATTTGAGACTTCCACGAATCGTTACATTGAAATTCGTCAGTCTTTGCATTCGGCTATTCCAAATTAAGGAGTGTTTAACAAAAGCATCTCTTTCATCATCGATGACACAAGAGGCTAATAAACTAACATTTTATGGTTCTATAAATGGAAACCGATAATTTACTAATAAACAAGAATTATATACACGAACGTGGGCGTCTATTATCTTTGAAATTTTCACAATGTGATGATATTTGTTGTAAAAAGTTTGCTATGAATTAATTACTTTGAGGCCAGCGGTGGCCCAGTGGTGGCGGCCCCGACTTACGAATAGTAAGTCGAGGGTTCGAACCCAGACAGGCGCATTACTTTGTGTAATTTATTTCATCACCACTGCTCTCAAAACGGTAAAGAAAAACATCGATAGGAAACCGGCATGTCCTAGAACCAAAAATTTGAAGACATGTGACATCTACCAATCCGCACTGGGCCCGCGCGACTTTTTCATGAACTATTTCATGAATAAGTCAAAGTAAAGAATCTCTTGCACCTCCATGACACAATATCTAACTAAGAACTGCGTAGTAATAATCTGCTTTAGTTGCTGTTACTCAATCATTTTTTTTACACGAAAACAAAACAAAAGGAAAACATCGTGAGGAAACCGGCTTGTCCTAGAACCAAAAAATTCGAAGACATGTGACATCTACCAATCCGCACTAGGCACGCGTGGTGGATTATAGCTCATTCCCTCTTATTGAGAGGAGGCCGTGTCCCAGCAGTGGGAACATTATAGGCTGATGATGATGATGAATTACTTACAAATCTGGTGATGGTTATAAATAAAAGTTAAAACATGAGTAAACCTGAGTAAAATATAAGCTATATAAAATTAGTAGATATAAATAAAATATGAAATCGTAAAAGATTTTAAGCGTTCGGTGAAATTAATAAACGCTAATTAATTACAGGCACTAGATACATAATAAAACCAAGCGCTTAACACACGTATTCAAACGCTAAAAAACCACACACAACATCACGCCTGTAATCGCTTTTCCTTTTCTGTCGCTCAGAACCATCATTTGCGATCGCCTCGTGGTAGGAGCAGGAAAAAGTGCAATGGCGGCATGTGCCAGATGTGGTTCAACCCTTACGTCCCATGCAATACGGGGACAAGCCTATTGCCACCAACAAGACACAAATCTAAATTTCATGGCTGCTAGTGAGAAATTCCAGATTTAAACCCAATAAGACTTTGCCCGACCTGGACCTCATGTTTGCGACCACTAAACCGACGAGGCAATCAGTAAACACAGTTTAGTTTAGTATACTCAGGTTACTATAGTTGGTGCCAGTTAAGATAAGAATAGCAGTCATTACCCTTTCCCTAATATCTTTTCGTACAAACATAAACAAATAAATCGTTGTATTGTTTTTCATTACAAAAAATGTTGAAGATCACGATAGATGACGATTCCAGACTTGAACAGGCTAATTTTTGGTTTTCAAAGTTATGAAGTTTAATAAATGTAGGTGGGTCAATGACCGCTATTCTCATTTTAACTGGCACCAACTATAGCAGTAATCACTTTGTTTGAGCCATAAGAAAATTTACGCGAAGCACCTTACTTTTAGCTTTGACGGCATCACAGTCATAACTGATTTCAGTGCAAAAATTATTAGTAACAATTCACACAGGAACTTACCGAGTTCAATCTCAGCACTTTTATGGTCAGTTCCATTCTTGAAACTGTTTTCTTGGCTCTAATAGTCTAATGTCTTCATTAGAACAAAACCATTATGACGTCATTTTATTATTATGTGGGTTCTTCCGCTGTTCTTTATGAATACAGTTTCGAAGACTACAATAAATGAAATTGTATTTTTGCAGTAGTGCAAGAAAAATACAATTATTTGAAAAAAAAACAATGAACATGAAAATGCCTCACGAAAATAGACAAAAAATAATTGAAAAAGGAACGAATTTTACCAACAACAAAAATAGGAATTTAGTAGGCGAAGGATACAGAGGAACATTATGATGACAGCAGAACAAATAGTAACCACATTGTTGAAAAAAGTATCAATACAAAAAAACTCTTGTAAAGCGTCTCTTTGGATTTATTAGGAGATTAGGACGAACAATAAAAAGCTAATTTGACAGTAGTAACAGTCACATGTGTGAGGGATAAAAATAAAGTGTTGAAGGGGAATACTTAAAGCCACATGTTAGAAGGTTATTTACCGTACTTTATTGTCATGGATGCCGTCATCATTGCTTCAGGCGGATATTGTATGAAGGTAAATCCTGAAGATATATGAAAGACATGTGAAGAATGATATGGCAAGAAAGGAGGTATCTGATGAGATGACAAGTAATAGAGAAGTATGGAAAAAGAAAACATGCTGCATATTTATTATAGAATTGGGATAAGAGCAAGATAATGATGATATGAAAGACATGTGAAAGGATTAAAGATATTTTTAATGAATGACTATTACATGATGAATGAAAGCATGGTGGAAAACAATCACCAAGCCGTGATGAAGCTGCAATTGAAAATAATCCAAAAATAATACAACGAGAGACAGTGATTAATGATGGTAACGAAACAAAACGGTTGATGGAGATAGTTAACATAAAAATAATACTGCTTATTCTACTTTTACAGTAGTGAAAAGTAGAATATGCGGCTCATCTGGAAATCTTCAAATGGAATCCGGACCCAGGTTGGTTGCAGCAAGAAAAACCTACTCAGGTGGAGATTAATTAATTACTCTGCCCTAGAGCGTAAATGTGGTGCTGTTCCATAAACAATCGGGCACCTAATATCGTGTCCTGTTGTTTGTTTACTACAGGAACTGATGGACGCTACTGAAAGCGCCAAATTAGTAGCTCAGTTCTAGGCTAACACAATTTAGATTGCCATCGACACGCTAAGAAGAAGAAGTAGTGAAAAATCTGGTAGCTGTTTTATACCACCTTGCATTATTCTACGTGTACTGAATATCAAAACTGCAAATAAATATAGAACGAGGTGAACTTCTACCAAAGAACAATTTTGCAGATGTTGCAACTTTCGACTTGACCCCTGACAATACGAAAGTATAAGACTACGTAGTAGTGTGCTTATGTATACCACCTACGTGACAGGGCGTATATATGGTTCTATATTTGGAACACCTTACTTCGATCGCCCGAGGTCAATTCGTGCTAATCTTCGCTTACGTAAGCCTCGCATTCATTCCCGTTAAGGAAATTATGATAAAATTGTTTTAATGTTGCCTTCACGAAAATAAAAGAAATGCTTCGTCACAATTTGTGACACGCAACGTATATTAGGTTGTCGCTAGTTTCTCTTTTATTTTATAATTCTTTGAAACTTAATTTTGTCCACCTTTAAACACTATGTACTTACTATGTTTTTAGAATATTCTAAAAATGCATTGTGAGATTTTGTTGCTTTCGTGATAACAATCTTAGTAATAAGTTAATAACGGTATTTACAATAAAGCAGCGTGTAAATTAATAAAAATAATTATAATTATAAAATTCGTTGTGCCGTAAAAAGTTTACTGCTGATAGCTTATAAATCCATAAGTGCCTTGTATGCAATACAATTTAGTGACTAGATAATATTGCTTCTTCGGGAGTTACATTCAATAAACCTTCTTTTGAGACGTGGGTGGTTAAACAAAATGTCACGGTCTTTAGGTACTTGAGAAGCTTCCGTCATTTTTAGACACATTTTAATTACTCATCAATTACTTTAAGCGCTTAAAGCTGCTGCTAAAATAAGGCGAACTTGAATAAATAGTTGGAAACCAAGCCAGAAACTTGGCTATTTTGTAACGTAAAAACACAAAACCAATACGAAAGCTACTAGATTTTTTTAAACTTTGTTCACGAACAACTTCATCATCTGCCTAGCCTTTTAGATTGCCATCGACACGCTAAGAAGAAGAAGTAGTGAAAAATCTGGTAGCTGTTTTATACCACCTTGCGTTATTCTACGCGTACTGAATATCAAAAACTAACTAACAGGACAAACTGGATGCAGCTGTATACTAGTATTTTACACGGAGTTACTCCTTTGACCTCCACAACCCAGTTAGTATTGGGTAATAAGATGTTCACGAACAACTTGATGAATTTAAAGAAACATGGTAATTTTTTTTTCTAAATGGTTTTTATCAATGTTTTTTACTAAAAAACTATTATTAAATTAGCTCAGGATTATGCTTCTATTTCCAAGTTCAGGAAAACAACCTTGAAATCAGTAGAAATTGACGAAGGCGTTACAAGGAGGTATACTCCCACGACGACGCAACAAGATTACAAAGTAAACAATCACGAAACGCTTTTAGGCGAAGTTAACATTGATAAGTTAAATTTAGAACAGTATTGATCTGCCAATTAGGCTAGTAAGCTTGGTAGACCTTAACTAGCCTCTAAGCTGTGCCTACGGTTTTAAAATGAACCGGTCGTCACGATAAACGCACAAAATGATACTTAAGTGCCTTCATAAATATTTTTAATTAGCCAAAATATGAGCTGATTCCTGTTGTGCCTAATTAAAAGTTATGGGCTTCGCGTTTGTGTATGGTCTAGAAATTAAAAATTAGCATTTAAATGAGACGGTGCTTGGAATAGTGGCACGTTTTATGTTCGTTTGATGGGCTTCGCGCTTTTGTCTTATGTAATGTGAATATTAAGGATAAAAAGAGGATTCTCCTTTATATAGAAGAATGGGCAATTTTTATGAGCTAAAGTCTCCTCACATACAATTTTTTAAAAAGGTTATGATGGTACTTAAAACAGTTAAAACTTTTTTCCACTAAGCAATACAATTTATAACATAATTTTTCCCATCGCGTTACGAATTTGTTTTATTACGGCCTGTACGTGTATCCGCGGGAATTACCCGTTGGTACTTATTATTTTATGGACACTTGATTTTCATTAGCAGTATAAAAACAAGTTTTTAATGTACAAGCTCAGTTATATTCTAACAAAAACGAACACATCTTACATACAACATTTATATGGAAATATAATTTCGGAATCATGATAGTATAATTGAATGCTGATTAAGTCTATTGCTTGTTTTATGGTATCAGCTTCCGTAAGACGAGAAAAACAATTTACGTCATTATCGTGTTCGCTGGTAATGTCAAAGCACCAATCAAAGCATGGAGATTTACGAACGCATACCAATCAAGCTAACGAACTAAGATTAAATTAAAAAAACGTATCATCCGACTTGACGTTAACCAAATGAAATTTACGACACCGCTAAAACAGAGAACCCGGTATAAATTTAACTCATTTCTAATAAGAAAATTATGTAAAACGATTCTATTATAATTAATAATTCAGTTCGAAACGAGGAATACATTAACGATGTCTAAACGAGTGATGGCGCTTCGTTTTTTTCAAAAAACTATTAATTTGAGTTGGGAACTTAAAAAGTAATGTTGATTGGAACAACAAATTAATGTATGTCCTAACTAATTTCAGGTATAATAATAAAGTTGAATATTTAATTGTAAAGGTTTGAGTACAGCAACAAAATAATGAGCTATAATTTTTTTAATAAATCGTGATACTTAAGTACGTGGATGTGACAGCAAATTTATAAAATTGGTCACAAGATTAATGGCTGAGAGTGACATAATAAAATGTTGGTTTTACTTGATGTCAATGAATTATGTATGGACTACGGAATACTGAAACGGAAAACAAAGGTAGGCGAATAGATTTATGTCGATTGTCGGTATTGTATCACTCGTATATTCTTTCATTCATATCTCGAAGACAACTGTATTTTTTTGTTTTCGCATTCACTAGTTTATCAAATAGGTGTGATTTTTTTTTCAAAGCCAATAAACGTACACCTTTATGCAATCATACAAAATTTTGAATTTACGAATAAAGTACCTATCGTTGAAATCACGTAAATAAGAAATTAATTTAAACCCCGGAGTGAAATGAAACAATCAAAATGAACTGTTAACAATTCGCACACATTCAGATTTTGTATCACAAAGTTAATTCTAAGGGTGATAAACATCTGATTTACGACTTAATTAAGGGACTCCTTTTAATGAAAACGTAAATTCAAAATTTTTATGTTGAACAATATTACGTACGATGCTTTTGTTTAGGGCTAAAAGGGTTCATCACATTGTTTGTGAAAAATATTGCTCCAACACATTGACTTATTTTCACTGAGTATTTAGGTACATCGTAAAAACGGGCAGTGAAAAATTACAAAAATAACCTTTATTTTACGCGGTAACAATGTCGAGAAGGAAAGTGGTTTATTACAAAAAAAAATCCCTTCAAAAGCTCCCGACGGTCGCCATCTTGGATCACCGACCGTTATGCGCGCGCGCATTTGTTTGCGTCCAGGTGTAGCGCTGACAAAACAATCGGCTCTCGAGCGAGAAAGGGGCGGAGGGGCCATTCATAAATTTTTATAAAATCCACCAAAATAAAAAGCGAAACTTATAAAAAATGCAGAGTGCTCAACCAGAGGTGGCGTCGAATCGATAGCCGGGTAATATTTCATAATATTAACTACTTAGGGATGTGAAGAATGGGTGGGGTTGTAAAAATTATAATTGATTGGTCCTATTGAATTGGCATCTTATTTTGATCCTCCTTCTTATAAAATTGTATAACAATATCTTTAGGTTTATATTATTAGAAAAAATATGGTCTGCTAAGTGCTTTAAAATAAATCACACGCCATATTATTTTTTTTACATCGCTATCTCATATTTTACCAAACCTAAGTCATTTATGGAGATCATTAACATATTAAGTGTTTTGAAGGCGTTAGATAAAGCTCAAACTTTTTCAGAGAATATTAAGAAGAATAATAAATTAGGTTCCTTGTATCGTTTGAGAGTGTAGAGAGAAAACCGACGATATGATAGTACGCAAAAAATGTGCAGCCACCTAACACAATACCGCGCCACTGGATACTTTTTGTTACATGTTTTCATAAGCCTTGAGCACCGCCTTGTCGAGAAGATCTTAACGCACCGTCACACTCGAAAGCAAATAATTAGGTGTATATTCTACAATTTGCCAAAGATCTCCATTGTATTCTTTGTCCCGTAAGTGGATTCTGTTAGCTACAAAGGGCCAGCCGCATGACACCGCTACCTCGAAACTTTGTACGTGTGTGTATAATGTTATTATTTGGAGCCGCATCTGTCACAAAGGCCGTTGCGTCCGTAATTTTACAGTTTAATCAGCGTTAAATGCTCACAGAGTTACCGCGGTTCGACGGTGAAAAAAATATATGAAAGACTGCAATCTCGGGACCAGTAAAGAATTTCGAGTCCATAAATCATTTGGGATGTCGATGACGTTGGCAATAAAATAAAACGTCTCCAATAACTATTCATGAGGCTTGGTGGCAGCCACAAAATGTAACAAAGAATTGCATAAAACCGTAAGTGGTAAAGAAAACGTTGAAATAATGAAAAAATAAATGAAAAAAAATGAATGGGAAAATGAATTTATGTATGGGTCTTTGTTACCTGAAATAAATAGATTATTATTTCCTTTATTCATTTTTAAACAAATCGTTACATTTTTAAATATTTATAAAAAAAAAAAAATTGTAGCCCACCGATAGCGGGAACAGGGTCCAAAGCTATAATTATTATTATTAATGGACTGCCATAAGTATTTGGAGCACAGCATCAGGTTTCGGTTCTATTTTTTATTAATAAGGTATTATAAATTATTATTATTTTGTATTTTTGTTATTATTATTTAGACATTATTAATAAGAAACTGAAACAAAAATAGCAGGACGCGTCTATATGACAGGTTATTCCAGTAGGTAGGTAAAATATTTATGGGCTGCTTTGTTGGTCTAGTGGTCAAAAACGCAACTTCTGGGCATGAGGTCCTAGGTTCGATTCCCAGGTCGGGAAAAGTGTTGTTGGATTTTTCCAACAGGAATTTCTTAGTAGCAGCACCGGAGACTGGCTTTCCGCCCAGTAATAGGCTCGCCCCTATTAGGGTTCTTACAGACGAGCGGCACATTGCCAACTGCAGATATACTGCAGCCGTCGCCACCTGTCGACGGCTGCCGTCGCCGCGCCGGGCGGCAGCCGCCGAAGCGTCGACGACCTCCAGTCGACGGGTGGCGACGCTTACAGTTGTCGCATGCCGCATAAATGTGCGTCGACGGCTGCCATCGACGCTCCGGCGGCAGCCGCCGACGCCACAACTCAAGCGTAAACAACCTTTACATGGGACTTAAACATAACTGGTGAAATGTTGATGTACTATTAGATATACGCCTAACACTTCGGGGTTTACAGGTGTGATGTTATGTTATGTTATCTAATGTGTATAAAAATATTTCATATACTTAAAAAGCGTTATAAATCAGTTCAAATTAAGCGACGAATCAACATATTACCGAGACAATTGATTCATCATTTTACACAAAACCGAATAACTAGTCTCACAATATAATTACACAAATATCATTATACATTTCCGTATATCAAACATACGGGATTATGGAAGCCAACGGCAATTATAATGATGGATCTAAACACTGAACTTCAAAGGATGTAGAAGATATCACGTAGCTTCTTATAGAAATAATATTACACGACAAAATGGACGTTCATTCAGTAAAAGATATGTCATCTATTATGCCTTTTTGTGCAGTGACCACTTAGCGTGGAGAGGAAATAATTTATTCACAGCATTACTACGTTCTATCAACTTATTGGACCCCTAGAGGCACTTGTCTATGAGAAAGCTGTATTGTACGCTTATAGAATATAAAAGAATGCACCTAAAATTCAATAAGAATAATTTATATGGTACCGATATTGTGGTGAATGAAATTAATATGAATCGGTTCTCACATAAGCTCATAAATTTCAATAGAGGGAAATGAATTACTACAGCGTTTGTTTTCTTCCTAAGGTAATCATTTATCACAGAAAATTTTGAAGACATGTTTTTGATGAAATGTAAAAACACATCATAGGAAAATAACTTCAGTGCGTGTCGAACTGATTTCCTTTCATAATCACTCATTTCCTAATACTAATAGAACTGTTATAACTTCTTTATTAGTAAGACGAATCAATTAACGGCTCACTGTGTGGTAGCCAAAATTAATTAGCCAACTTCCCCGGTACGGCTCACAAAAACAGCAGATGCGAGATCGGCAAGTATACAAGCTGCATTATTAGTTGTTCAGTAATGTTTTAGTTTTTTTGTTGTTTTGCTAACCACCCGCACCAAAACACCATCTGTGTTAGGCTACGGTTCGCTGTAATGATACATACGGACAAAATGATGATACGATGTGGTGATGGATTGTATTGTAATGATGCTTTAGTAGCAGTAGTGAGAATAATTGTGTAGATAATCCTACTTCGTACTAATATTATTACAAATGTGAAAGTTTGAGAGGATGTCTGGATGTATTGATGTATGTTACTCTTTCACGCAAAAACTACTGAACGGATTTGGATGAAATTTATCACACATATAGTCTAAATAACCTGGATTAACACATAATATAAATTTTATCCCGTTAATATGATCCCGAGGAACAATTATCCAACTACAAGCGGGCAATTCTTCGGGCATAAGCTAATAATGACAATAAGACCAGAATATAAATTTCTATGTCTACTGGTAATTTCAAAGGCGATATAACATTTACCTTAGTTAACGGCAATAAATATGCCGAAAATCTAAAGACTTATTAAACCCCTTTCGAATCAGATAACAAGATGAAAAAAAAAAACCAAATGCTCAGGCGAAACAAAAAGGAGCGTCAAACGTGAAAGCAATAGAAAAATACGATGAGTTTAACTTAATTATAACACTCTTGTCTATAGGGACGACGTGATTGTATGACTGTATGGGAAGGGAGAGATTTATTGCGATCTTGCCGACTCGGTTAGTAAGTGTTGCCTGACTTTTTGTTTCATTCCCTCCACGCTTAATCACTGGATGATCTCGAGCTAATGTGTTTTCGGTATCGACTGTAGTCGGCTTAATAATTGCATCAAATTTATTTTCTTCTTTTTATTTGTGGCCAGCAAAAACTTTAACTTATAAGTACTAAGCTAAGTATGTTCAATAAAATAGATGGATTCACTACAGTATTATTTTACAAAATGATTCGTAAATAATCCATTGAAGCACCGATTACTTACAAAATGAATGGTACTAATTAAAAGTAAGATTGGTAGAACTGGTTTCCAAAACATAATATTTATCATGGAAACTATAACAAGACGCTCCAAGTTTTTATTTTAGAATCTCAACTTGTATTAACTGGGAGCAATAAATTTGTTTTAATTTATTACCGTTAATTCACAAAGAAACAGACCGCCTCCAGTCTTTAATTGCATTTATGATGATTACAATCCATTTAAAACTGTTTTGCTTCACGTGGATATCTGAGAATGTAACTTATCTACCTGATTTCGATAAACGGCGAAATAATTAATAACATTAAAGATAAATGAATATTTCCTTTAAACGGTTTTACTAAATTAAAACTTCAACTATGCGTCATGTATGTATAAGTAAATGTAACAAATCGGATTACTTTCGTATCGCAATTCGATGTTTTTGGAAACGAACCATAACACGAAAGCCTTTAAACCGCAGTCGTTTCAAACGATGTATCGATTTGTTCATACAATTACTTGCGATGACTTGTGTTAAAGCAGATTATAATAATACACAGAGTTAAAAAACGCCCCCAACTAGGTGTTACAAAATTAGTATTAAAACGTTAACAACCCAACTATTTATATCCACAGGAAGCATAAACAATAACACGACTCTTTCTAATGAGTAATAAAAATTTGTAAATAGCTGCCATAGTTCATACTAATAAAAACCCTATCCCATAAATTATGAAGCTTGACAAAATGATATTTAATGTCCCTTCATTCTATCACGTGTGAGAGTAACGTCATTACCGAAAAACTCATTTAGGGACAAATCCTCTTAAGGAATCCATCCATAATTTTAAGGACACGGTTTTTTCAACGCCCCTCTATCATCAATCTGTTGGTCTAGAGCACTACTTATTTCCTTGTTATTTCTTTCGTCCTACTCTTTAAGAAGGACACAGAGGGTTAACAAATAGAGAACGCATCATCTATTTTGTCTTACCCGTGACAATAATTAATGACTGGATTTAAACGCTTCCTCACGCCCGTGACATTTACATAAATAGAATGATCTTCGTTTGCTCGTTCAGCCCCTTTGATTCCAGTATTTTTAGCTTCGCAGCATCAGGTTTTGTATATTAATTTGTTGACTGTGGATAGATCGGTGACTTCAGTACTTTGATGTTTTGCGTTATAAGGTGGCTGGTGATCGTCGTCGTCTTATGGGCTTTACGGCGTGTTGGACAGAGTTAAATTTGTTAAGTGAGGGTTCTGTTCAGTTTAATAGCTTAAGCTTGGTTATTATCACGTAATTATGTCTGCAGTTCAGTCTCCTACAGTTGGTTTGATCTTGATCGATCCCGGCAATCTATGGAATTGAATTAATAAGGTGAAAGCTCTAGGGTGGCCCGCGAAATTTAAAATTTCTTCTGTTTTTTGAGATTTGCAGGTCAGTATCAGATTGTATGTTGATTAAAATATTATTTGCGATGGTAACAAATGTGGCTTTACAGAGTTATAATAATAATAAATAAAAAATAATAAATCCTTTATTTTCAGGCTACTTTGGCCCATAGATACCTTACAGACTAACATATATATCATAATAGTACAAAGTGTCTTAGTGTATAAACTTAAAACTATGTTAGTAAAACACACTTCACTCATAATATATAATCACTAATCATCAATACAAGCCTCTAAGTTAATTTAACCCCATTGAATGACTTTTTCATGAACTATTTCATGAAAAAGTCAAAGTAAAGAATCTCTTGCACCTCCATGACACAATATCTAACTAAGAACTGCGTAGTAATAATCTGCTTTAGTTGCTGTTACTCAATCATTTTTTTTACACGAAAACAAAACAAAAGGAAAACATCGTGAGGAAACCAGCTTGTCCTAGAACCAAAAAATACGAAGACATGTGACATCTACCAATCCGCACTAGGCACGCGTGGTGGATTATAGCCCATTCCCTCTCATTGAGAGGAGGCCGTGTCCCAGCAGTGGGAACATTATAGGATGATGATGTTGAATAATTTTTTTAAACTGTATGTTTAAATGTCACAGTCTAAACAAAGGGTTTTCTTTTAAGAAAATGTACATTTCTTTGATGTTTTTTATTTGCAGTAAAACACAAAGACATCCAGATTTATTTTCTGTGTCAGATATGATCGTAAAGTATGCGATTAATAGAAATAGCTTTGAAAAGGAGGTTGACAAAGAAACAATACTGTTTGCGAGTTAAGAACGACAAGCTGTCTCTGAGTGTTAGTGAATTATAACAATCAGCTGCTCTTTTGTTAAAATACATCTCTGTTGTATTAATTGTGTATTTTATTGGATTTACCAAGATTTGTTTTATAATGGAAATATCATAACTTTTCTTTTGTAATTTCATGATAATTATAGTCGTGAGATATTTTAGTAATCTGATTGTTTTCTTGGTCCAATCCGAGATTATGCCATACAGTAAAACTTAAGCCTTAAACTTACTTGCTGGTGTTGTAGGTATAACAAATTTTTATATATACCTATTTTTTTCTTTTTAAACGTCATTTTACAGGTCTATCTGTAAGGCTGGTTTCTGCTTAACCGGACAAATTGTTTATATTGATGAACAATCCATTGATGCTTATCGAAATCATTAGGTAAGTTAATTACATAAAATTTTAATGGTGTTACTACCAACTTTTTAACACTAACTCCACGTTCTATGCAAAAGATGGAAGGTACGCTAACTAAGTACGTAAGTCCAAACAACAAATCAGATTACTAATTCGTAGACAAAACAAACGCTGAACTCGCCAATAAATTGTATTGTAACAAAACTATTAGTGTTCGAGAAATTGGCTTCTAATTTCTCGTGTCGAGTCCGTCGCATTGGATTTATTTAAATGAATTTATGGTGCAGCGGTCGCCATTATTGTTAAGTCAGTAATAAGCTCACTCATTTTATTGGTTTGTTACCGATAATTAGTTTTAAATGTAGCTGGTTGATATTTCCCATGATATTTAAAGCTCTAGTTGAGTTCTGCGAAATGAAATGCTGAATGTGATTACAGAATTCAATAAATAAGGCAATTTACAGCGAATTTCGGGTAATGTTTACTCGATTATAGCAAATGTTTTGATTGTTTAATCGTTTAAATTGTGATTAAGTATCACTTTGATCAAGAATTCTGAGAACGTTTATTCACTTTTGTAAATATTATGTTAACCATAAAACAAAAGCTAAATTGTTGTGAAAGCTTATTATTACCAAAAATAATTGTGTAATAAAATCATTGTTATACGGTACAGTTGACTGTGATATTTACAAAGGTATTAACGGTATGCAACACTAAAATCACATGTAAAACATGGCAACATTCACAGAAACACTAATTAGGGAATCTAGACAACACGGTACACAGATCTTTATCTAGCAGTTCACAATAAAACTAACAGGTCTATCATATTTCACGAGAGAAGAGATTGCACAGCGATTGTTCTAACCGTTATTTTAGCATCTCTGAATTATCTACCTACAGGGTTGCCATGATTAAATATTTGGCAACTAATTAGCAAACGTAGTAAGAATAAATTGTTTTTGAACGCGATGCAGTTCGTAGAAGGCGGCAATAGAATAGAGAGCTTATCAGTTAATAGCTTGGATCTTCAATTTTAATTTAGACAAATCAAAACTTTGCGAGTGTAAAATTCATAAAGCATAGTTTTGGTCATAAACTTGCTAGTAATTTGAACATGCAAAAACCCTTTATGATGAAACTTCTTATTATTTTTCATTGAGTGTCGACTGTCGATGGACTCAAATAATACCCGACCAGTACATAGCCGTATATAGCCACTTGCACTTGCTTTAGAGATTTTCAGATTGGCCATTGCAGTAGCTGTCTAGGAGGATTTGTTTTGCTGAATTGATGAAGTGAGGAGGGCCGGGATGTATGTTACTGCTCCGACTGCACACAGACTTTCCTCTTCTTTGTAAGAGAAAGGGGGCCATAATTAACCAGATACGCGGGCCCAGTGTGTTGACGGAATGGCTCATGTCTTAGAATTCATGGTTACAGTTACAGGACACGTTTTCTCCCTATGTTTACTTTCACTGTTTTAATGGCAGTGGTGATGAAATAAATTACACAAAGTAAAATTGCTGATTTAGGTTTCCCCTAGACCAATAATTCGTTAGTCGGGGCTGTTTAACACTGCTCGAAGTGTACAATTGTTAACATAACATCAGTAATTCCTGATAGAAAAACCTAATAACACTTTTCCCGTCGCGGCAATCGAACCTAATGCTCAGCAGTTGCGCTTACGACCGTTAGACCAACAAAATATTAAATAAATATTTCCAAGAAACCAGTGTGAGACAAACAACCCTACACATACTTGCATGCTTGGACTAACCGCCTGGATTTACATCGTGGCTCTACGTGATTCTTGTTGATTGTGTAGATAATTTGACTGGAAACATATATACATGCGTGGTTTTGAAGTAACGCCCAGGCGCCAAGTGATTGCAGTGATTTTGAAAAAAGATTTCGTTCGTTCGAAAAGATGGAGGCTCTGTCAGAATGTGTTGGTAATATTTATTGCAATTGCCTTGAAAAAATACTTTTCTGACTGTAGTACTCTGATTTTTGGTAGGTCAGGTCAGTGAGTGACTGAGCAATTTAAGTGGAATAATTTATGTCCCGATAAGATTATAATAATATACCAAAATAATGTTTTGTTAAAAGCCTATATGATAATGAATCTAGCCAGTTGTAGTGACTACTTACTCTTGTTCAGTAAATAGCACAAAGGTGGTAATAATTTGACTTGGAGCTGTTCTAGCTTACTGCGGAGTTTCTATAGAATGGTAGGTCAGATTGTACTGGTTTGTTGCCACTGACTGTATACTTAATTATTAAGTAGGCTAGATTTATAAAAAGCTATGTACGTACCTACATAGATTATTATTCCTCTAATCCAAAAAAGGCTCGTTGAACTTCATGATTAACCCGTCACAAACAAAAAATCGTGAGTGTTGCCAACCTACAATATAATTTGTAACATTTTTGCATTCAACTTCGTCGTGATTATCTCACGTTCTCGTGTTGTTCACACGTCAGGTCCGAGTCACAGCTACATGTTCTTTTTTTAAGAGTAAAATACCGTGGTAAGGATGTAACACGCTTCTGAGTTTATTTAGACCGTTGCTGTATTTGTTTTGATGTTAAAAAAATTATTTTAGCTCTCATTTAAAATATAATAACAATATATGATTTATACTAGAAGTCGCTTTGTCATCTGCCTAGCTTTTTCCCAAGTTTTATTGGGGTCGGCTTCCAGTCTAACCGGATGCAGCTGAATACCATTATTTTACATGGAGCGACTGCCTATCTGACCTTCACAACCCAGTTAGTACTGGGTAATACGATACCCCTTGGTAAGACTGGTTGTCAGACTTTTTGGGCCACTGACTACCTGTAACGACTGTCAAAGATCACAAAGGAGGAGTCGCTTTGTATCCTGGTAAAATTCAAGGGTGTGCTACAGACCATCAAACTGAACAACTTTCTCCAAGGGACCACCATCGTAATTGCGAAAAAATAATCAACGGCCCCATAAAAAAATCCAATAACTACTCGACAAAATTGTACCTATGAGACAGCTGATATTTTTTTTTATCCTATAGAGAAAGTTGTTCAGTTTGATGTCCTGTTTGTATAATAATAATATGTTCAAAAATCTGAACTTTCATTAAAAGAATATGAGACTAATTATTGCTAATGATTTCATCAAGAAACTATCTAACATGAATCTAAAGAACCTAACAGCACAACAAAACATAACACGTAACATCACGCGCCTGTAGTCCCCGAAGGATTAGGCAGAGGTGTACCTAATAGTACGCCCACCTTTCACCAGTTATATATAAGTCCCATGCAATAGGGGGCGAGCCAATTGCCAATAACCGGGCATAAAACCGGACACCGTGGCTGCTACTGAGAACTCGTGATGGAAAAACCTAATAATAATTTGCCCGACCTGGAAATCGAACCCAGGACCTCATGATCGGGAGTCGCGATTGCGACCACTAGACCAGCGAGGCAGTCTTTCTTTATGAAAAGAATATGAGACTTATTGCTAATGATTTCATCATGAAACTGTCTACCAGGTATCTGACGAACCTAACAGCAAAACAAAATTCTCTGAATAATCTGTAAACCCGAAGATTGAGTCTGAGAAGGGCTTATTCGTCACCTAGCGAGTGAGAAACTCGCCAATGCGCACGAGTTGGCACCTACCAATTTTATTTTTGTCGTCAACATGCTCGACCTTAAAAATCTGACGTAAATTACGTCAGATGTACAGTCAGCTAGAAAATTTTCTTATAAAATGTGTAAAATATGTACCCACTTTAAATATAATAATAATAATAATAATTCATTTATTTTCTCTCAACTTATACAGTACAAAGTCAATTTTCACTTTAAAGAGACTGGTGTCTGTTTTAGGTAAAACCTGTATTACAGATCACCAGGCTGACCCTCCGTCGGACATGTATCTTATGACATTTTACTGCATTAAATTTTTATTTATACAAGATGAATTTAATATAATTAAGTAAATTAAAATTAGCAAATAAATTAAATTAACAATTTTAGATAATCAATTAATTAATTCAAAGATTAATAATTTAAACATTTCAAAATAAAAGTAAAAGTAGACATTTGAGATGACAAGAATGGGTTATCTTTGATTTGGTGGAGCGTGTGTGTAGGTGTGTGTGTGTGTGTGTGTGTCAGTGAGAGTGTGAAAGAAATTACTCTTCACATACTTAATAATCCAATAGTGCGAAGAACAACTCGTGTAGGTATGTGTAGTATATCGTTCCATGCATTAGTTCAGGGGTTTCAACAAACGTTCAGTTGCACTGTAATCAATGCCTTGAAGCCACGAGAACACTTTCTTTTTGCACTCTACCCTGGAAAGAGGATAGATGATTAATGTTTTGTTCATATTGTTGTATATATATGAACCCAGAAAACCGTAGAAATTATGTGCGAGACTGGTCCTATATTGCGTTGTCGCACAGACAGTTGTATTTCTCCTTTTCCCTGAAAATGTTTTTGGGTCGTATGGAAGTTCAGCATGCTTCTTTGTAACAGTCACTAAAATAAAAAGTTGTCGAACAGTCAGTACCTTACAGCGCTTATACAAGTCCACTGTAGGATAGCGCATGGGAAGAAAAGAACTCACTTTTAATATGGCTCTTTGAGCTCTCTCCAACTTTAACAGGAGCGTTTTAGCGGCCCCACCCCAGGAAGTTATACAATAGGACAGTAAAGACTGACACAAAGCGAGATAAACTGATTTGATTACAGAGGTGTCAGCAATATGTCGAAGAGATTTAAATATATAAATAAGTTTACGAATCCTGGGAACCAAGGCCTCGATGTGTTGTTGGAAATTTAGTCGGTTATCAATTACAACACCCAGATACTTAATAGCGTTCGTTTTTGACAAACGTGGACATTCACAAGAGCTGTTGTTCAATGGAAGGCTACAATTGTGTGAGATAATTGCGAGGTTTGGTACGTCTTGTTTCTTGATCGTGTAGGTCATGAACTTTGTTTTATCTACATTTAGTGTGAGGATGTTGTCATTGAGCCATTTAGAAACTTTATTAAATCCATTTTGGGCGTGCGTATAAACCTCTTCCCAAGTGTCACCATAGAAAAGCAATGCAGTATCATCGGCGAATGTAATCACTTTCCCATTGGTTAGGTCTGTGTTACACAAGTTATTTATGTACACTAAGAACAAGGTTGGGCCAAGGATACTGCCTTGTGGGACGCCATATTCAATAGGTAGCTCATCACTTACCCATTCATTCACTTTAACTACCTGTGTCCTCCCCCTTAGATAATTCGCAAACAAATTCAATGTTTCACCCCTAACACCCAAGTGCTCTAGTTTGCTTATCAAAATGGGAACAGACACTGTGTCAAATGCTTTGGCTAAGTCCAAGTAGATTGCCATAGTCTTTTTCTTCGTATCTAGCTTAGAAATAATAAAATCCGTCAATTGATGAACAGCATCTGAAGTTGATTTATTAGCGCGAAATCCAAATTGAGATGAAGACAAAAGCTGATTTGTCTCCAAGAACTTAACCAGTCTGATATTCATTAAGCGTTCCAATATCTTAGATAGTGTTGGAAGTATAGAAATAGGCCTATAATTGTTAACACAACATCTGTCCCCACTTTTGAAGAGGGGAACTATTTGTGATTTTTTAAAAGCAGATGGGAATACTCCTGAGGCAAATGATAAATTGCAAATTACAGTTAGAGGAGGGACAATAACGTCAATGTATTCTTTCAAGAAGTTACCTGAGATTTTATCTATTCCTACTGCACAATCATTTTTGAGGTTTAGTATTAATGATTTTATTTCGGACTCATCTGTAGGTAACAGTACCATTGATTTTTCACAGTAACTAGTTGATTGAGATGAACTCGCCGTTTTAGAGTATGATGAATTTACGTTATTGGAAGTTATTTTATCTGCTAATGATTTACCAATACCCGCAAAAAATGAGTTTATATTATTGACAGAATTGGACGGATTTTTGGGGCAAATTAACTGGGTTGACTTTTCTTTTTTCTTAGAGGTGTACGTGATATTTTTAATGGTTTCCCACAACTTCTTATTATTACTTCCAGCTTTCTTAATCATATCCTTTTCGTGCGTGTCCTTTTCATTAATCTTAGCCTTCTTCAAAATATTATTACAAAAATTCCGGTACCTCCGATATGTGGTTTGAATTGTTTCATTCCCAGGATTTTTTTTAGATTTTATATAAAGTTTATCGCGGTTTCGCATACATCTTAGAAGTCCCTTCGTTATCCAGGGCTTTAGAATTCTTTTGCGCCCAGTACATGTTACGGTTACCGTGTTATTTTCAATAGCTTTAGATATCGATCCTATGAAAGAATCTGTCGCCAAGTTAGCATCAGTCATGTTATAAATAGGACCGAAATCAATACTCCTCATGTTTTCGTTCAAACCTTTGGAATCGATCCGATCGTAGGTCTTTTTAATAATTGGCTTGGGTGGTTTAGTGTTCAAGAAAAGTATAACGGAATCATGATCAGTTATAGATGTCTGCGCAACGTAGCAATGAGCAGTCAGTTTAGTTCTTAATAATACATGGTCTAAGCATGTTCGACTGTGAGTAGGTATTGTATGGGCTGGAAGCATGCCGTGAAACGTAATCATATCTAGATAGGCGGATGATCTTTGGTCTTGGGTCCCAGGTGAAATATCAATGTTGATATCACCCACTATGATAACATTATTGAACGAAGTATATTTACAGAGACAGTCATTTAGCGAAACCAAGAAGTTGTCAATATTTCTATTACCTGGTGGACGGTAAATAGCAATCAGGATAGGATCTGGATCGATCTTTAACATGAGAGTGTTCGCATCTGAGAATTGTGATTCTTCAATCGTTGTTCAAATGTATAAGAATTGACTTTACTGGACTTTAAAATAAATGTAATAAAATAATTTTCATTTGACTGTACTTTATAACGTGCGAGCGATTGACGACAAAAAAAATAAAAAATCGGAAATTGCCAACTTGCGCGCACTCGTGAGTTTTACAGTCGAATAAGCCCTGAGAAGTTTTAAAATTTCGTTCAACACAATTAGTTGGATCAACCTATTTACATATAAATAATCATATTCAAATATCACATAACTAAATACCAATGCAGCAGCTATTACTAAAAACAATAAAATCAATAAACATACCAAATTAAATTAATTTCAGAGTCATTATGCTTATCAATACTTTTAAACCAATACCAACAGAACGGTCGGACCTATCTTAACGATGCCTTACATCCTCTTTCAATTAATTAATCAGTAAGTTTTTGGCATGATTAAAGTTAATGGCCTAAAGATATGTCGACAAGTTGTAATTAATTCATATTAATGATTATTAAAAATACATTAATTTTCTTGGGAAATGGTCTTGTTTTGACATGATTCAACGGAGCGCAATTTTTTTTTAAGTTTAGTATATTTTTTTTAACATAAATTTAAAACCAGTTTTATATGTTTGTTCTAAGGACAATTTATTTAATATTGATAGTCCTGTCTACACTTATCTGTGGCAACAATCCTTGCTTTAAACGTAGAGATGTGAGGAACAGATAACCTTGGTCGTATATGACATTCAGCTTTTAAAAAAAAAGGTTGTAATGATGCTATAAATTAGATACATAAACTTATGTATATCTTAAATTATTTTAATTGACAAAAGTATTACCAACCGAAAGAATCCAGTGTTAATTTTGTTCCAATCGCTTGTAAACTAACTTTGTTTTGAAATGTATCTAAGTTACATTTAAAATCACTGTAGTAATTTAACCCTTCCAGTTAAAAGTTTGTCTCGTTAGTCCTAATTTTATCTCGAATAAACTGAAATTTCGAAGCCCTAGTTTGTTATTTCGTACCTTTGTGTTCACTAGACAACATTTTCTAAAAGAGCTACTTACTATATATTTTAGAAATCTAATTACTAACTAGTCTTAAATTCCCACGAACCTATTAGTAGCCTAGTAGTATTGGGCCTACTGGCCCAAAGTGTAAATTGCATTTTCCAGCAGCAATTTTTTCAATAGCAGCCCGGGATCATCCTGGCTGATGGAATTACGCTCGCCCCCTATTACGTGGTACTTAAAGATTACTAGAAAAATGTAGGTGTGTACTACCTATACCTAGGGACACCTCTGCTTTTGCCTTTAAAGATTGCAAGCTTAATGATATGTAGTAGTAAATAGTTTTCATCGACATAGTATTCACCATCCCCCACGTGCCTAAGCCAGTATCAGACGATCAGAATAGGGGGTCAATTGAGTTTCTTTCCATAACTTTCGCGTACCACTTCGCTCGTATCGATACGGTGTTTCTACGAATCAGCAAATGGCCCGAACGATACGTGAGTCTGATTATATCGAGACGATTGGACCGTGAGCTGATCTAGATCTAGACCTGGCGATGCTTGGCTTTTTGTATAAATATTATTTTAAAATAGCTGATCCATTGCTAATTTTTCGTGTTATAAAATTGCGAAAATTGTTTTCGACATCATAGTTAATTCCTAGGAAATTGGGATAACAATCAATTTCCATAATATTGCGTTTATTTTGAGTACATTTTAGTTGTATTTTCTTTGACTTGCTTGTGTAACGTAAAGAATTTAACTATAGTTTTAAATTACATAATAAAATCTCTCTAATTTCCCATACCTACTGTTGGTAGATACCAACAGTAGGTATGCAGGTCCGATCAAGATTGCTTCATATTTACATGCTTATCTTAAACCAGTCGAAATATCTAGAAACAGATGTTTACATATGAATATTTACAAACAAACAAGCACATAAAAGATAAATAACAGCCACAACGGTAGGTGTTGCGTAAAAAAAGAAACTTAAAAACCTCGTAACTTCTTATAGTTGGCGATTTTATGTTTAAACCCGAAGACTGTTCTTTTATTTATAAGTGTAGATATGTCTACTTATCCTGTTTTCTACTCGTATAAGCAGCGTTATAGTAAATTATTGGTTTTATCTCAAGAAACTAGGCTAACTTTACGTGACAAAATGTAGAAGCATAACTGATCATAGGTCTTGTTTCCAGTTTGTTATACTTTCCATGTTTATATGATTGTAGAAGAAAATTCAAATTGTAGAGAAATTTTCACTCGAAGAAATATTTTACAAATTTGCTTCAATAATATTGTTTTTTTTTAATCTTTTACTTAAGCATTTCGGGAACTGCGTTATGCTTGCAAACGTTGTTCTTTATATTGTGTTTTCTCAGACATGCTTGGAAATTGGAGCATTATTTTGACAACCTTCTTCGAGATAAATCGAAATTGCTTTACATGCGACCAGCGGCCAGCAAAAGTTGTATGAAAATCGATATCAGTCGTGTTTAGCGGCCAAATAAATTACTTACTAAACTCATATCTTCGTGTTATTTAAAAATGGAACGATCTTTTACTCTGAAACATGGCAACCAAGGAGGTAACTTATCAAAGGTTTTATTTAAATTTCGAATTGGCTTGCAAATAGAAATTGGTTTATTGAAAAAAAAAAACGAACAAACTCTTCAACGCGATAAAAAAAAATTATGTGTGCATCATTGATTTTGAAAAGTAATTGTATTAATTTCCTCTCATTATTTGAGAAAAGTACTATACAAGCCTTGGCCACAACTAGGCATTGATGGACTTACGTGCCTCGGCTTCGCCTCGGCCCACATTTACACGTTCGTCCATCAATGCCTCTGTTGCTGGCCGCTGCAGTAATGTATTATACTATAACGTAGTATAATGGTAGGTACTTTAGGAAGCCGCGGGAGACGCCACGGGCGTCGGGAGCCACCACGTGGCCCCCGGCCACCGTAGGCGCGGGCCTGTGGACGGTGGGCTATGGGCTAGCTCGCCGTCCGTCCGTCTCATGACGAGAGGCCGTGTCGACGGCGCGTTCGTGTTCCACGCGCGCCTCAAAGAGAGTCAGCAAAAAGGAAGGGGTCCGCAAGGGCCGATGCCTGCCGGGGCTGCGGGACTATTCGAAAGAGGTACCGTGGCCCCGGAACACAAAGGGCGATGAAAGAACATGGATGGGTTTTAGTAAGTAAAAGTCTGACACTCCCTCCTGCTCCGCTCAGAGCAGGAGAAGTCATTTGATGATTTAATGATTTCCCATCCGAAAAAAAAAATAAGGTACTTTAGGAATCTTCATCCATCATGCACAGCCTGACTTCACCCACTGCTGGGCATAGGCCTCTCTTTGCTAGTGCCAAACTCCACGTTAGGAACATTAGAACGCAAGAATTCTCTACCTATGCACAATATTACAAACATTATTATATGACAAGAGCAGAGATGAAGATGCTCAAAGCAGTGTGATGATGAATAGGAAATACCGCCATGTGAAGGTACGGATAAATTTGAAGCAAGTTTTATTATTTCAGCTTACCTTGTAGTAGTAATAAATAGCCTATCGAGTAGGCATAAACGGAATTTACAAAATCAATTCATATTATTAACTGACATAAAGAAGTAACTAGAAAACACTGTATACTTAGTAATATCGTACGAACCGAAATCAATAGAAGTAAAGCCCTAGTATGCAGTTCTAAGTTTCATGAATAGAAATCAAAAATAAAGAAACCCTTCATAGAATGTTTTGTTCATAAAATCAAATAGTTAATTCTGTGTATGATTTATGCGATTTCATTATTATTTTGGCTTTTAATATCGTCGCTATTTACTTTATCCAAGATAATTTTGTTTGTTTTATATTGTTTTGTTTAAAAGGTAATAACAAAATGGCATGAAATCAGAACGAAGAAGCTCAAATTTAAGCACAGCCCCAAGGGAATATACAAAATACACCAATTCGTTTTTATCATAGCCGCAGGAAAAACGCTCCAGAGTCCAATTATTAAATTCTTAGTCGAATATCATGCATCGGAGAATGTCCACCAGACAATAGGGACGTAAGAAATATGAATCATAAGAATTGAGTTGTACCATACTGATATCAAGGCAAGGCTTTTTCTCGTACATAATTCAGGCGCTCACTTCATTATTAATTAATAAAAACGTATTTATGAATTATTTATTACACAAACCGATCTCAGAGAGAATTCTACGCATTGTTATATTTTAATTTATTGATCTCTTTAGACGTCATAAATACTGATTTTAGAATAACGTTTCAAATGGAATTATAGAACCATTTTAATGTAACGATTCAGAGAGAAACAATTTGATCAGATTTTATGTTAATTTATTTCTATGGCGAAATTAGATTAAGAGCAGGACTGCTATAGTAAAAAATTATTAAACATAGTGTTATCTCGACCTCTGATGCGAATATTTTATTAAAGACTCGTTATTATAGTTGCTAATCACATCGCATGTAATAACTTGACAACCAAATTCGATACAATAATAAATGTAAATCGGCCTAAATGTCGAATTTAAGCCAATTTACATAATAGGAGATGAAATATTTAAATTATTTAAATAATTAAATATTCGTATTTATTAAAATCCAATTTGAATATTTCTTCCTGGAGAAAATATGATAAATGAAATATCAAAGGTATTTTGTGAACGATTTTTTTCGTTTTTTGCATTCCGATTGACTGATCCTTTGCCCTTTGCTTTGTAATGTGAAAACAATCGAAAGTCAATGAATTTTAAAATTCCTTGATGTCATTATAATAGACGATAAAATAATTGGTGAGGTTGGAACAAAAATAATTGATTTAGGTAAGGTTAGCAACCACCAAGTTCTGTTCACAGTCTCGACGTCATACTCTCGAACTTTTTCTTTTCCGCTACATTGAGTGGAGTAGACAAACATACAATTCTACTCGCAGCTCCTTGAAAACAAACATAAGTGAAACAGTTGTTTGATCGGATTAAAAACTCAATTCCACACACTCAGCTGAAGCACACCCTATGTTGAAGAGACAAACTAAAACTCTATACAGATATCCCACAACATTTTTTGCTTGCGTGTGATGGATGATAAATTACACCGCGACTCAGCTCGAATGCAAATCTCTCAAAGTGGATCACTCTGTAGATATTATTTTTCACATCCAAGCACAACTGGAGAGGACCTTGTCTCAATGATTGATCTCTTATTGTACCGTGACATTTTTACGATTCAACGTTGTAATAGAATTTTTTTACAACTCTTGGAGTGGTTCTTTGTAGTTTTGAATACATTGTGTTTGAGCTTACTTATTCTTATTGAATGTTGAACAGTTCCGGTCAATGATGGATGGAATTGACTGTTTAAATAGTTACAGAAAAATGTTCTGAATTGACGCAACATTCTAAACAACTTATTGTGATAAGTCTTCCCATATAACTACCACAAGTTGTTTTTTTTGCATGTGTTAGAGTTTTTATTTATGCACGTGTTTTACCACCTACTGATCAAAATATAAAATTCAAGTGGACAAATGAGATATTCAAATTAAATTCCAACTTACATAGATACCTATGGATTCATTTTATTAATGTGTTATGCCGTTATTTTCCATACCATTCCATGATCATGTAGGCTGATGTTGGCGGTACCTTACTTGAATGAGTTTAGTATTTACCTTTAATGTAATGTGAACGTAACCAGTAATTTCGCTAAAAGGCACTTTACTCGGGCACAACATGTTATTATATTATTTAGAGAATGCAGAAAATCTGAAGGGAAGTTTGAAAAAAGTAAGAGCCAACTAATAAAGCTCTCAGCGCAATTATTGAAGTTTAACCGCACGGGATCAAGCTTCCCTTGTACCAATCACGCCATTAGTTTGCTAAATTGTACGCTATAAAATGCAAAACACTTCGGATTCCGAGTTTCAAGTTAAAGTTCTGTAATCATCACTACAGATTCCAAAGTTGTTTTTAATACGTAGCGCCTCAGGCATGCAGTTTCGAAGGTTCGTATTGTAATGTGGAAGAAAGAACATCGGAAAATTAGCGGCTCTGAATACGTAATTTGACTTTTTGCCTTTGTTAAAGACGTTTTATCATAATGTGGTGTTTTCAAAGCGGTGCACAATTTGAAAATTTGAATTACTAATTACTGTTTGGGATGCAATAAAAGAAGAAATGTGGACATCTGCTTTTACTTCAAGCAGGTTTGCAATTTAATTGAAGGGTTAAGTTTGTGTTTCAAGTGCTTTTACGTTCAATTTAAGGTATAACGTTTTAGGACCGTGTTATTTACATGAAATGCCAAAAGCCCAAAGCCTTCATGAATGAACAAACCAACTTTATAATGAAGTCATGGACTTGGATTCATGTAATCATTAAAAATGTTCAGACTATACAATCTTTAAAACGCTAGTCGCCGGTGTGCTTGCTCAAACAATCCCGTATGCGTTTAGAATATCTTTTTCCGTAGTAGCTTTGAAATACTACATTAGTTATTACAATCATTTGAACTTCTTACTGGCGCTAAAGTTACTTTTTAATAAAAGCCAGATGGGCCGCTGTACATAAATCTTGGTCCGGTGGGGGTACTCTGATCAAGCAGGGTGCGACTGCGGTGCCTCAACACAAATTATGGCGCACCTCCTGTCCTGCTCTATGTGTAATTCCACCTGTCCCTTGCACTTTGAGGGACCAGTTCGAAGTCACCTCTACGGTAGGCAGAGTTCTTGTCGAAGCTTATTTGAATCTTATAGATGCATTCATCGATATGACGAAGATGAAGAATATATTTTTTAATATAGCTAGCCCACCATCAGTATCAAGTTACTTATGAGGAATTTCCTTGTCCACTTGTCTATCCTTTGAAACTCATCAGTCCAGAACTGTAACAAACTAAGCGAACTCCTAATTTTAGTAGCATTATGCTCTGCCGTGCGTCGTCGGCAGAACATCAATCATGAGTCACTTGGAATAGATCGAAACTAGTTTAAGAAGAGTTCAACAAGAAAAAGGTTCTGCCATAGTTTTTATATTGCGTGTAGAGCGATTATTGGGTTTATCTTTTGTTTGATATAATATCGGCTGATATTCGATTTTGCTTTTTCGATACGTCAACTTATTTAATATAAGTTGCCTCCAAGTTCTCAAGTAAAAAGGCACGAGGAGATTCCTAAATAGCAACGCAACGTGCGCACAAGTTTTTATGCCCCTCTTCTTTTAATTTTTTTTCACATGCCCAGAGTTTTCACCCATAAGTTCTTTTGCCTTCATAGTGTCTGGATAAAATTATATGATACTTATGAACTAACAATACTTTGACCTCTGCTTATTTCGACATCCTCTTTAAAACGATATCAACAGAATTTCGCGGGACATTGTTACGGTTACCGGTAAATATTTTGACATCATTAAGGAATTCAACGAGGGTTCCAGACAATTTCTGTCACAATTACGGAACCCTAATAACGGTTCCGTCCCTCCTCGCGACAGATTCTCAAAATTTGATGAAGATGATGACCTATGTAACGCAATCAAGTATAACTTTTGGAATAGCGTCAGCAATATAAGAAGGAATCTGGTTTTAAACATTAGTAAGTTTAAAATGTTGCTTATAAGATGACGGGTTTAACAAAACTCATTATAGTCAATCTTTCCATATAGAACTAAGATACTACATTGAGACCGTACATGTGCCACCACGTGGCCCCCGGCCACCGTAGGCGCGGGCTTGTGGACGGTGGGCTACGGGCTAGCTCGCCGTCCGTCCGTCCGATGCCTGCCGGGGTTGCGGGACTGTTCGAAAGGGATACCGTGGCCCCGGAACACAAAGGGCGATGAAGGAACATGGATGGGTTTTAGTCAGTAAAAGTCTGACACTCTCTCCTGCTCCGCCCAGAGCGGGAGAAGTCATTTGATGATATCCCATGCGAAAAAAAAAAAAAAGAAGACCGTACATGTGTCAGAAATGAAAATGACGAGAGAATCCAGGCTAGGAGGCTGATATGAGAAAATAAACTGCTAAAAGAAATGTAAACATAATGTAGCTGGAAAAATTTGAGACAGGTCTAAAAAGAAAATTTTAACTCTCAGAATCGCTTAACCATTGCATGCCGTCAACATGACAATTTACTTTTTTTTTTTTCAAATTTCCAGAAACTCAAAATGCCATTAAAACTCTACCCAACTTATTCCTCCAACGCTACGCGTGTTGATGACGATTAAAGTAATACAGCGTAACATCCAACCCGCCATTACTACGGCACTAATTTGTATATGCGTACGCGCAGGTAGCCGGTGCCGTATGCAGTCAACGTGTGACCGCTGGATATTTATACGATCGTGCCAATGTATCAATGAACGGTGGAGTATTGATTCTTGACCGCAAAAAAAAAATGTTGTATGAATGATTGAACGTTAAAACTGGATTATATTTTTCAGTGTTCGAAGTATGAATGGATCCTAATAAATTTTTGTGATAAAAAAACGTAAGCAAAGAGAAAATAATTGTCATTTCTTTTAAACAAACTACTTTTTCTTAATTCGAACTTTTACCATAGATTCTCTTTTTAGTAAACTACATTGACGTGAACTGTCAAAATTGACATTCAGAGAAATGACAGCTAAATTGAAAGAAGATGATGATAAAACTCTCACTTGTCACATCAGTAGACAATGAAGCCGCCGAAACTGAGTAATAGATACGATAGATTGAAAATATTATTGTACTCTCGAAAATTACAGTCACAACTGGCCAGAAGCACCCGGATCAACAACCGTAAGCAATAATCATTACGCTCGACTCATCAGCCTTGAAAGATGCTTTATTGTCTCGATTCGGCTTGTTGTCGACTTGTTACGACTACAAAATAAAAATAAAAAGATATCATCAAACTTGTATTATAAAACCTCACGCAATAGCCGCGCGCGCACCGGAAAAAAGTTGAAAATAATTTCTGGCTTCGAAGTTTGAATCGAATCGTTGATAGGAAGGAACGAGGTTGGTTTTGTATGAAACAAAACATACTGAATATAAAAATAGAATTCTAACAAGAATTAATGTTGTCTACTTCAACTAAAAAACCCGACTGCTAAAAATCACGCTTTAGTTAAAATCGGGGTTTACAAGGTAAAATCGACTCCTCCTATTGCTGAAGTCGGTTAACAGGTATCCTATGTTACCCAGGCCATAATAACGATACCTTATTACCAATTTTAACGATTGACACCTTATTCATCAAAATCGGATGAATAGTTTAGGCGCTACGGAGGAACGTACGTAAATACAAACATACATACACAAAAACACACATCCATACATAGACTGCTAAAATCATAACCCTTCGGCTTTGCCGTAGTCGGGTAAAAATAGTAGTGTTTAATTGAATTAAGGACATCGTAAAAAGATATTAAGCACCAATGTTATCCGCAACTGACAGATGATACTGGAAAGTTCGCTGGCAATGTTAATGTATCCTGTAGTGCCTCTAACTAAGTAAGTCAGTGAACAAACGATATACGCAAGTTTGTATCTTACCTCTACATTATGTGCAAGTACACTCCAACCTTTGTTCACATATCTGATTACATTACATGGATTCTTGCGGAGTTCCTCGTTCCTCCAGCCTATAGATTTACCTATACCTATAGCTAGTAGGTACGCAGAGAGGCGCTCGCTACTATCCAAATCCAACAATGTTTTTCAACAAATCGCGGGAGTTTCTAACAGAATAAACTTTATCCACACGAAACTGTTATTTCTTTATTGTTATGGCAATCTAAATCCCTGTTTGTAGACAAAGCGAATACAAGATAAAGTCCATAGAAAGTATATTTTCCAGTAAAGCGGCAATAACTTTTTAGGACTACCATGAAAGTAACTTTTACGATTGTTAGGAATTAATATCTGAAAAATGGTTTTGGACCCTCATATCTTATCGATAAAGTTCGAGTATCGCGGGAAATTGCTGCCGATATTCTTTGTAACATGGTTTTCCAATTTTGCACTTCTGCTAAAAAAAAACTCCAATGTATTTCTCGTTATTACATTGGTGGATCTTTTTCACTAGGATATCTTTAAGGCTGAGCCGGTAATTAGATATTTTTTTACAAAGCTTCCTCTCTGGTTAAAGGGTGTTTTGAGGATAAACGGTTTAGGGAGATATTTTTACGCTCTCGTAAAATCTTATCATTGCTTGGTTTGAAATACAATCTCTACCTTAGCATCCACGGTTGGTAAACTTGACCTTTATTTTGACATTTTCGAAATTAAATCAATCTTCGTATTCTCCGTAAATTACATTACGTAAGAAATGCAGTGACATCTCCTTTCATACAACCAGCCCATGTAATATCTCAAAACACATTCGGGTCGGTTGCGATACATAAAAACATCTATTTCTCTCGCCCCAAATAGGGATATCCAATTGGACCTAATGTTTTTATCACATAAATATGAAAAGTGGATACCTTACGTAAGCAGTATTTTTATATTTAGGTCTACGTGTTCACGTACCGAGTGGCGTAGATATAAAAAAGAGATTGTTTTTTACACGTGGTATGTACTTTTAGGGTCGGATATGTAACATGTTTATGAACTTTTGGATACGTGTATCAGTTATTATTACAGAAAATCATATTTTTTGTTGGTACATAAGAGGATTTACTGAGAGTGTGAAAGATACGGGTTCCTTAGAAAGGATATTTTGATTTATTTTCCCTTATAATAACTTACAATATTTATATAATTATTAACTATGCAAATACTAGACCCCGCCATTCCCTTCGTTACACTGACGGCCCGTCTGTAGGTTTCAAACAAAAGTCCCACCAAAAACTCCAAAAACTAGCAACACTAATGGATGAAAGAAACGGCCATGTGCTTGCTGTGAGCGTACAGCCTTTAACAAAGCTAGTTTTGGCAATACGCCAAAACGCTAGAAACTAGTAAATAAAACTGAAAAGAGCGCTAGGGAAAATCATAAAAAAGTTGTGATTAAACGTATACATTTTCTTTATATATATATTTTGTTATATTATCTATGAACCTGTTGAATAAAAATAATAATTTTGATATATAAGAAAGTAAATATTACTTACGTACACAATTTAAAAGGAAACATAAAATTATGAATAATTTTACAACCATGATTTCATGTTCATCATTTATGTAATATTTTCAGAAAGTTTCGATACAATTTTAAACAATGAACGCATTAAAATATTTCGAGCCTCCATTCGCTCGTTAAAAAATCATCTGAATTAACAACCGATATAAAGATGGCCTGGGGTAACATAAAAATACTGTAAACAACCGAAAATAAATTAAGGAATGAACTTTTATTAAAATTTTATGAAACAATTTGAAAGTTCAATACTTCAATACGAAACAGGTGCCATACCATAAGAACTTAACCACACTCGTAACGAGTTACTCAAAACGAATTCGACTTTTCTCATCATAGCTACAACCGAAATTGTACTCGGCTCAACTCGGCAGCAGAAATAACATCCGAATAAAAGTTCTTTTTGTTATTTTAAGCACCCACCACCGCTGCCTAAAAAGGTCGCCTAATTTGTCGGACGGAATTCGACATTATTTCACTCCACCATTGTTTGTGTTCCGATTACCGCGAGGGTTAAATAGCGCGTTTAAACGTCGACTTTTTCGTTAAACTTCTACGTTGTTTAAGGGGAGAGAAGTCGGGAAGGGTTAAGCTGCTGGCCTTAATCGTAAACTGCTTGCGAGGCTCTTTTGTTTTAGATTTGGAGCATTTTAGAATTCTGCCGGAGTTTTCGTAATGGAAAATTTCTTTGGGGTCGTAAAAATAATTGTGCTGATTCGGGAATTAAGGAGAGTAAGGCGAATGTTGGAGGTTTTCTTAAGTTGAGTATACTTAAGAAAACCTCCGACATTCGCCTTACTCTGCAAAATGGCATGATTGTATTGTTGAAATTATCTAATTACTACTAATAAAAATGCTAAAGTTTATGAGAATGGATGGATGTTTGTGACTCTTTCACGCAAAAACTACTGAACGCATTTGGCCCATGATAGTTTTTAACCTGGATTAACACAGGATACTTTTTATCACGGTTGTATGATCCCGTGGGACTATTATTGAAATCCACACGGGCAAAGCTGCGGCATAAGCTAGTCTACAATAATATTGCCTATATCGTAACTTCACATGACGAACGCTCCTGAAATAAATTGAGCAAGAACTAACTGAAAAACATGACTGAGCAAAAGAAAAATGCTTCAAAGACTTCTCGTAAGTGAGAGCACTCGAGGAATGTCTCATTATACTTGGGGAACCAGTCTCAAGAATTCGTTTTTATTAAACAAGGCTAATATTTCTTTTGACACTCAATCTATGCTTTTACACTCAACTAATAAAAGTGTAGTTATAAGAGAGAGATGACGCGTCACGTAATGAATGTCCAACATGTCTTAGAAACAAAAGACGGTGATGACTGCTGTAATTTTTACAAATTCTGCTTAGTTGTTGAAGTATGTCATGGTGTTACTATACTCCTTTATGTAATATTTTTCTTTTTGTATATTGGCACCTTTTTTTTCCGATGGAAAATCATCAAATGACTTCTCCCGCTCTGAGCGGAGCAGGAGGGAGTGTCAGACTTTTACTTACTAAAACCCATCCATATTCCTTCATCGCCCTTTGTGTTCCGGGGTCACGGTATCTCTTTCGAACAGTCCCGCAACCCCGGCAGGGTAGATTGGCACCTTGGTTTTATATTAGGTATGTGTGTGTTGTGCTATGTCTTTTATGTGCACTGAATAAAATCTATCTATCTTATTATTATCAAGACAGGTTTTCAGTAGTTGCTAGTGGTACCTATCGGCTCCAATTTACGAACCTCATTTTACCGACCAGCTCATGCATTCACTGCGGGTTCGGGTGGTAGATAAAAGCCCTCTTTTCATAAAGATGAGGTCTGTAGGTAGTGCAACTTAAAAGGTCAATGGTGAAATATTAACATAATATCATGCCTGTAATCCCCGAAGGGAGAGGCAGAGGTGTCCTCTAATAGTACACCACCATTTCGCTAGTTATGTTTAAGTCTCATTAATAGGGGGGCGAACCCACTGCCTTCAATCGGGAACAAATCCAGACTCCGTGACTTCCACTGAGAAATTCTTGATGGAAGAACCCAATAACACTTTGTCCGATCTCGGAATCGAACCCAGGACCCCAAATTCGGCAGTTCCGCTTGCAAACACTCGACCAAGGAGGCAGTCACTAACCTTTATATTAGCATCAATATACAACAGACATAAATTTTTCCACTGCTGAAGCCTCCTCTAAGCGAGAAGTGGGTGATTTCAGATGAATAAACGAAACATTAAGGAACTTAACATCACAATAATACAAACCAGTTTTAAGTAGGGAACATTATGCTCAAAGTACCATCTACTACACATATTATTTAGAACAATGAACTGCTATTAATTTTACCCTAAGTTTCCACTATCAGCGGTTGGACGAGCTGCGGTATATCAACTGCGGTTCTCAGAACACTATATAGATAAGCACAGAAGCACCACTTTATTAAAAGCTTACGCTCATATAAAACACCATACAAAATTGGATCTTGTTTCCCAGCTGACAGAGTCTAAATTTGATTGCAGCAGTCCACAAAGGTTTGTACTATACTTGGGCTGCCGTTGCACTGAATGACTTGGTAAACTCAGTGTGTTAGTTTTGTGACTACGAGCATCGCTTTACGATATTAAGCAAAATCATGAATGTTGGTAAAGTTCATTTTATACATAAACAAAGATTATGAGGTTTTATACGACCTGGGAGAGGGAGCTGATGGCATTTGAACAATGAGAACCAAACCTAAGGGCTTTTCCTCTTTACGGGGCCCCGGTGTGGACGCGTTCCTTAAGGCGGCGAGCCGTCCATTACCTGAACGCGCCCCAAAAGGTGGTAGCCGTAAAGGTAGTCCGTGGGTAGCGCACGATCTCTGGCGAAGTGGCGAGCCTCCTTGCCGGATTGCTGCCATAAGATCTGGAGGCAATAGTTCTCGCGCGCCTGCACGAATGGCGCGCGGAGGCTCTACGCTGGGGGAAAACTCCGCTGCCGTGGCAAATCGCCGCTCAGCGGACAGACCTCCGGCGTGATCTCATGGCGACATGGAAAGAGCGACTGTCGCAATCCCATGCAGGGCACGCCACAATAGTAGCGATAAGTCCCCTCTTTGAGAAGTGGCTTGAGAGGCGCCACGGCGCCTCACTTTCTGCCCGACGCAGGTCCTTACCGGACACGGTTGTTTCGGGAGTTTCCTGCACCGAATTGAGCGGGAGGAAACGCCCGGGTGTTACCACTGCGAAGATTGACCGGAGGACACGGTGGAGCACACGGTGGTGGTCTGCTCCGCTTGGGCGGAACACCGCCCTGTCCTCGTAGCGGCGATAGGCGGCGGCGACCTTTCGCGTCCGGCCCTGGTTTAATCCATGGTCCGGAGCGAGAGGGAATGGGAAGCCGTCGCCTCCTTCTACGAAGCAGTTATGCTAGCGAAGGAGGTGGCGGAACGTGAGAAAGAGAGAACCTCACGTCCCTGCAGCCGCCGCCGCGGGAGACGCACACTGCCACCATAGGAGCGGGCCTGTGGACGGTGAGCTATGGGCTAGCTCGCCGTCCGTCCGACTGACGACAGGCCGTGTCGACGGCGCGTTCGTGCTCCACGCGCGCCTCAAAGAGTGTCAGCAAAAAGGAAGGGGTCCGCAAGGGCCGATGCCTGCCGGGGCTGCGGGACTGTTCGAAAGAGATACTGTGGCCCTGGAACATAATTCAGACTTTAAATTCAAACATAGGTAATAAACTGAATTGCGTACTTGGGAAATTGCTTTGGATAACAGACAGTTGACGAAAAATCTTACAATTTTAATAACTTTGTAATTGCAAGTTCACCTTAAAGGATTTATAGGATTTTGATTTACACAGTCTGTTCATAGAATAAGGCTATGAACAAATATGACAAGTATTATAGAAAATATGAGCTGTGAAGGAACACCTTCACAGCTCATATTTTCTATAATACTTGATCTTCTGATAATTTTCATATCGTAATGCTTCCCGCCTCGTGATTTAATTGACTACCTCATCCTTATAATTAGTCATGACGAAATATCAAAGTTTTCGAACTAGTTTCAGTAAATTATTTTCATGTATAATAACGTGTAACGTGTGTATAACGTGTTTAAATATTATTTATTATTCTTTTGAGATGAGAAAATTAAATATATATAGAGATAACTGAAAGTCAGGCTTTGTTTGTGTTTGTTTAGCTGAGAAATCTAGTTTCAGATAAGTCTGGAAACATCTTCAGGTGGTATGAGATTAACGGAGTATTCCTTTATTTGTGTGTCCATCGGCTTATGAGGTTCTTGCCCTGTAGGTACGTAGGTAAAACAACATGGATTAAAATCATTTTAGTCAGAGCCAAAGCCATAGTCAAAATATTTATTCGGAAATTATTAATTTAATTCAACTAACTAGTTGAATTGTTAAATAGAATAAAAAATATATATTAATAAATTCTTAAAATTCGTATTTAGGATGAAGTTCATTCTACAGCATGTTAGTTGAATTGTTTGAAACAAACACAATCAATATCATCCATAGATAATAATAAATTCTTAAAATTATAAAAATATTCGCTCGGAACTTTAAAATATAGCTAATCACTCGGGGCTAACGTAGCTTCTTCTTTCTTATTATTATCTCCTTTATTAATCATAACATCTTATTATTTTTACATTTTTAAATATATCATAGAAAAAAACATAAAACACTTAAAAATATAAAAAAAATAGTAGTCCGCCGGTGTCGGGAGCAGGGTCCAAGCCACCGGCGGTTAGGGCTGCAGAGACAGGAACCTCCTCACAATGCGAGCCATATCGAGGAGTACTGCCTTCTGAATCAGGCCCTTGATCCAACCGCCTTATTATTATTATTATTAGTCAAAGAATCATCGAAATTTCAAATTTCAAAAAATTTTGAATCGACAATTTGTATTTTGCGATTCAACATTTTTTGAAATTTAAAATTTTGAAATTTCAAAAATCGACGTTATTACATTAAGAAACATGTCAAAACTCAAGCTAGGGCGCTCTGAACAGGCCAGTCATATTTCACGCGATTTCTTAGCGCTCTCTTATGGTTTTTTTTAAAACCATGTGAACACACAGTTACGTGGACGAAAACAACTTGCATGGTAAATTCGAACTTAAACTAGCTAACTAAAGTTTTCTTCTAAAAGGCAACCGTTAAGAAACCCAGGTTTAAAATTCACCTAAAAAAACTGCTACCAATTTACATCACAGCCATAAAACATTCAGGTACAAACATCGCCAATAACAGAGCCTTAATAAGGTGTGAAGCTTCCTACAGTTTAACAAAGTGCTATCTCGATTCAATGGCTGACTATCAACTCGATTCGAGCTTATCAACAATCGGTCCTCTTAATTGTTGCTCGGCGCATGTTGGGCTTTAATTAATGAAAATACCCACAGACTATCTGAGCGAAAATCTTTGATTTTGAATGCAATTATTGTTCTCTTGATAAAGGGACGGTGTTCAACGAGAGGGTGGCAGTAAATTTTCGAAGTCGACTGGTGTGGGGTATATGTTGTAAAAAGCAAGTTTTATTAGCTTAATTTGTTTTGTAATTGCAATTACAATAAGAAAATACTTAAGTCAATTTATATGTATATTTGTTATTTTTTGTGCAATAAAGAATAAGCACAAGTCTTAAGTCGAGCCCTGTTAAGTTCTCGATACTCTTGCCGACTGTCCTGCTAAAAGTGGTACGTACACACCAGGGTGTATAGGCTTGCAGGTTTATATTTTTGTTCCGGAAAAGTTATTCTCTAGGCCAATTTCAGACTCACTGGTTGCTACTGAAAATTCCTGAAGAAAAAGCCCAATAACACTTCGCTCGACGTGAGAATCGAACCCAGGATCTCAAACTCAGTAGTCACTATAAACGAAACAACACATTCTCATTATATTTTCAGTATATGAAATAGTTATTTATGCAACTGTTGTATATTAGGGGGTATTAAAACACGAATGTGGGATAATAGTATCACGAGTTTCTGAAATCATAGGGTGTTGTAGTGTTTTAAGAAGTCTATGTAAATTCATGGAAAGTTTAATTGCTGAGTATTTATTACAAAGAAACCATGTATAGGTAATAATATAATTATTTACATTTTTATTGTACAATTATTAAAATGCAAAAAGCTTGTATCACTCATTTTTGTAAACAACAAAGTACATAATGCAATACTAATATCGAACAAAAATGGCGGGATACAACGTGAATTCGAATTAACCTATAAGTTTTTTTTTAATTACGGCGCTGTGGTAGTAAATCGCACGTGCATGACAATGTTCTTTTTTTTAAATGAGTTGCCTAATGAAATTTAGCACAACATTATAACGGATGACATTATGGTTATTATGACACTGGTGTCGATTCTGTTGTGCACAAACTAAGCTTAATTTAGGCAATTGCTATCTTTTTCTCTCTAATAAAACGAGAAAGAGACGGACGTAATTTGGAGCTGTCAAATTTAATTGGAACTAATATTCCCATACAAATGAAGGGTGCACTTAAGAACATGTCGACTAAAAACACGGTGAAGCGCAAGGCATAAACTATTTTGACATCTCTAACTTAGTTCATAGCTATAGCCGTCCTTTTCTTGCACTGCCTTTTAATAAAAGATAGCAATAGCCTAAATTAAGTTTATTTTGTGCACAACAGAATCGACACAAATGGCTGTTTTAATGTTGGAAATAAGCTAACTGTTTTAGATACTTTTATAGAGGATTTATAGCATGGGTTTATAACATAAAATCAAATAGCAGGTAAGTAAGTCTAGTGTAATTTCCATTACAAGTCTCTCAGAAATATTTTCTTGTTTTATAACGCCAACAACAATTTTCTTGGAAAAATGCACCACTGGGGGTTACTCCTTGCCTTACATGCTGCTGGTAATTTAATATCTACTCAGGTATAGTTATTTCTTAAAGATGTTTTCTTACATCATAACTGATAAGGATAGGATTAGTTTAAGTGTTGTGTTACATTACAGCTGTTCTTTAATATTTAATACTGAACGGTTTAATATTTTGTTTGACGTGTACTTAATACTAATACAATTCTAATAGGTATTCAACGAATAGAATGAGCTCAGCTCATTCTATTCGTTGAATAAAGCTGGAATTAAATAAAAATATTCTGACGGATTAAAAAAGTTTATCAAAATTCGTCATCTTTTCAAACAAAAATACTGAAAACACTGTATGGTTTAACATTGTGACCATAAATTTAATTTGACATGTAATACTTATACAATTCTAGTCAGTATTCAACAAAAAAGCAGGTATTGTTCAATTCGATGAACTGGCATTCAAAATTATATTAACATAATGTGACAAAAAAATGTCGACGGATTAAAAAAGTTTATTAAAATCATATATCTGCGTCATCTTTTCAAACAAAAATGCGGTGGAGTGAATCCTATCACACATCGAATACACCTGAACAAAAATGAAATTTAAATCCTCTCATACCGCATAAACCCATTCAAATTATCTAACATGGTTGATCTTTAGTTGCTCACTGAAATGTGTGCTTGCAGCCCTTTATTCTGCGACTGACGCGTAGGGAGAGAACTGAAAAGCTTAAATTTTAATTAATTTTTCACTCCACGGACTTCTTTAATAATACCGGAGGCTTAATTGCCAAAAATATTTAACAATCCTTTTTAAAATTAGGTGCAGGGAGCCAAAATTAAGACGTGTTTAATTAGGAACGTGTTGGATCCATTTATTAGTTGTAGACGACTTGTAATAAGGCGACGCTCATTTGTTTACGGGGAAAAGTTACATCCAACCAGCTGTATGAAGGGTGTGAACTAGAATCATAAATACAATGTGACACTAGAATATACCCACTTCAAGTGTTTTCAAACACGCTAGTAGTGGGTAACAGTAAATATTTACTTTTATTTATTATCCTATACAATGTTCATTTATAAGCTCTTTATTTTTTATCTCCTTACCTACACCTGACAGGCACATTATTCAAGCTCTATCAAAATTCAGCCAGGCCCAAACACTCGAACATTATGTTAAAATTATACGAGCTCAAAACATTTTACTTTTTATATCACAACGTTAAATACGTTTATACCCAACACAAAGGTCTTCCAATTCATTTGCTTATCTATTTAAAAGAGCGGGTTGGTCGGGGTGCGACACATTCAAAATCAATGGAGCCTAATGTCACAAAATGTCGGCGGGGCTCATCCATCCACCAAACATGTCGGCCAATGAATTGAGAAAAAAATGTAAATATGCCTCTCACGTTGCTCGACCAAGCGAGTATTTTGTAGAGCTACCTTCGTATATCGTTAATATGAATACGTCTACCATTTAGGGGTGCTACACATAATTCGGATCGGCACAAACGGAAAATCGACTATAAAGGCGGTTTCACATTAGCGTATTTTCGTCGCTTTAAGCTCGTTTTTGGAACTCGTACGAGCGTTGATGCGATCCGCGAGTTACGCTTCCTCCGCGATCCCACAAACCCCGAGCAGACACGCTGGAATAAGCCCGTGTGTACACGTTTGGTTTTTTTGACGAGCGAAATGTGGGGCGCGAGTAAGCGCATAAGCCGATACGAGTTTATATGAGCAAAAGAAACGCTAGTCTAAAAGCACTAAAAATATTCGTCAAACATACGTCCGGTAAAAACGCTGCTCGGCCTAACACAGCCAGCGTCGAGCTAACAAGAACGTTTACGTCAAACAGAGTAAGCCTATCTATACGAGCCCAATGATAGCTTTGGGTGGTTGGTTCGGGTCGGTTTTGTGGTTTAACTAAAACAGCCGAATCGAATGTGCCGACCTGAAAAATTGTGTAGCAACCCTGACGTAAAATATTGTTTACCGATAAAGACAGACAGTGTTATTTTATGCGTATTCTGAGTGGTATTTGTATCTCCTATTCACGTATTTGCTGAGTATTGACAGTTACAGCAATGTCACACAAACGGTGGGGAAAAAGGGATTTTTTCAGCAGTATTTATCTCACTTATCCCGAGTTTGTGAGCACTTCATTATTAGCTCTTATCCCGGCGTTGAGTGGTGCATAATTATTGATTCTAAGCTTTAATCTATTGTCTCCACAATCATTTATTTCTGTTCTTTTTAGGAATGAAAGTTTTTTGTTGTTTCGCAGTTACTTACATTTCGTTGTTTTCTGTTGTAGTATTTTTAAAAACTATTCCGCTAAGTATCGGAATTTTATCAGAACAAAAACTACTAAAAGAAACCGATAAACTCAAATAAGTAAGAAAAACAATTCGAATCGTATCAGAACAACTAACTTTACCCCTGACAGAAAGAAACCCCATACTTTAAATTCAATTCGGAACTCCGTGGCCTTTTCGTAAACAAAATATTATCGGAATTCGAAATCGTATTCTCTTGCCAAATCCGGTAGCAACACTAGTGTTGACAAAATGGCAAACTTTAAATATTCAGTTACGTATCTCTGTATATTTTGGGCGTCTATGGCTTGCCAAATGGTGTACTTTAATATCGGTCGAGTTGGGTAAATTGGCAACGTTAATGTTGAAACCTTCATGTGTATGGCAGAAACATAAAGTAGTATCCAGCACATCACTATTCTAGCCGAAACTCTTTCTCATCTCGAAAATAACTGTGAGTACATTGAATATGTGAGTATTATTCACCATTTATTTGGTAGTAGCGCCCGTCGAATAGCTTTTTCTTGTTATCTAAATTATCTATTATCTTCTTATGCGGAGGTATTTGGGACTCGAACGGTATTGATAGCCGGGATATGTAAAGGACTCTTTTACATAGGTGTTTTATGTTTGTTTTGATATGATAGGATTTCTTTTAGTGTCGGAGGTTTTCGGATGTATTAAGTTTAATGTTTTCTTTTATTCCGAATGAAAGGACGTGTGTTACGAAGTGACATAATATTGGTTACATGCTATTTCATGGCCAGGGTGTGTTTTATCATCTAACGTAAAATAAAATGTTAGAACTCAAGTCCTTGCGTATCAGAGGTTTTTGCCTCACACTTACTTAGACATAAAACAGGGGTCAATGGCTAGAAAACTACGTTTATCGTTACACTCGTAGGCAAAAGATGGATCTTCGTTTTTATTGTTCCATTCCATCCAGCGTATGATGATCCGTGCGCCCACGCATTATGCATAGATAACTTGCATGCGGTTTTTATCATGATAATAAAATAACTTTAATTGTTCTTTTTGGATAGATCAAAAGGATAATAATGTTATCAACTCGCAAAGTTGAATAAAAATCTAGTGAACACCAATATTCAACGATAAAAAAGAATCAATGTTTTACGAACTTCTGCAAGCAACCGACAAGGAGCTTGCAATAAACGTTTTATTGTGCATAAAATATACAATGAACGCAATAAACAATGAAAGCAACTTCATAAAAATACCCGATAAGACAATGTGGAAATATAAAACAATGGAAATCTAGGCGCGCCGTCCAGTAGCCGAAATAGGTGTTAAACGGACAACGGTCCATCTTATCAGTATAACGTCAAGCATCCCGACGGAGGACGTGTTGCTACCAGCATAAGCGGACCTTCTATTACCCATTGACAAACCCACGGCTGGAAAGGGTTTATAAAGGCATGGGGGGACGGGGCAGGTCTTTTGTGAATGGGGACATCACTCACGCGTGTACGTGGGAGGTACATTTGGAAGAATCAAGATCGTTGCACAACGGAAGCCAGGTGATGCATTGCCAAGTCCGCTCCCTCAATCGGCAGATCTGAGATTAGATCGCGTTCGTTTTCTAACGCAAACTGCTTTAACGTACTTGGATTTGTTTGCTCTTGTGATTCATCTTGTACGTAGTTGATACGTTTATTTTCTCCTCAGATTGGAAAAAGTAAATTAAGATTTAGTTTCTTTATGTTGCCTCTGCCGTTGTTTGCACAGTCGTTTGTCAATACAATTGAATTTTATTTGCTCTTTCGGTTGGTCAAGGTGTGATTTTTTTGTGAAATGTCTGTGTGGAACCGTTAATCTTTTATGAACTGTCAAATTTCATGTGAACTTCCTATTGGAGATTAATACAGCGGAAATAATGATAACCTTATTAGTGACACATTCAGTCAGATAGACGAATCATCTTAAATCATGTGTATCGAATATTAATAACTTAATCCATTTATCCATTCCTTCGTATTCGATTAGTTTATAAGTTAATCGAATTTCGAACATGTTTTTTCGGTTGCTGAGCAGGAAGTATCTGAGATAAAATCTCGGTACTCTCATATCGTTTGTTAATATCGATAAGGCAGCGCCAAGCGGTATTCTGACTCTCACCACACAAATTCCAATTAAAATAATGGACGTGGTTAAATTTGGAGTAATTTTAATTCAGGTCTTTAGTACTCAATCACTCAATACCTATTTGATTGTCTGAGGAATTAGGGCATCTTATAAAGTCGGACTATGTTCTGTCAAAGTGACATTGGGATTTATCTCTTCTCGTCACCGGTTACAAGTCCTACTAGGGCTCAACCGGGCAGTTTACTAATCTTGATCTAAGTCTGCGTCCTTAGGTTCGACTTGTGGGAACAGGACAATGACGATAGCGGTAGCGGAATGATAACGCTGAAGTTGTGACCACAGCCTTAGATATTTTATCTTGAGTTGAATAGGTAACTCTTCCAAATAAGTGTTGGCCTTACAGATGAAATTAGAAGAATAGTAGGACAGTTACCGACACCACGGCATAAGCTGTTCTTGAATAAGTGTTCATCTCAGATTCTATAGACAAACGATAAGTAACTTCTGTATTACCTGTCCCAACAGTTGCAAATGCAAAGCAAACTTTAGCTCAGTGGCCCAACGTGTAACATAGATGGGCCAATCACATAAATGATTAAGTTTATTTACTTGTCCGCCAACGCGTTTCATACACGCATGAACCTCATACGTAATCGTGTGTATAACAGTATGTATGAGTTGTATGACCTAACGTGGGTGTTCACATTTCATCAAGAGAACAAGTATGCGTCCATCATTATGCTTTAATTGAAAACGTTTTACAACGCGTAAACTGGCATTGATGGATTGCGATTTTTGTAATTTGTCAAATGTCGATTTTTTATTTTGTTTTTATGGTTGGGTTTTCGTTGGTTGTATTTTGAGGTGATTAACTGAATGAATTGAAGGATATTAGAAAAGAGGATCAAAATCTATGTACCTACGAAATTATAGCTTAAATATTATACTAGTGTGATGAAGATTCATTTAGCAAGAAGCACACAAATTCTAATGTAAGGCTTCGCAAATGTTATATTCTAAAATTATCACCTAAGTGACTGCTAGCCCAATCCGTCAAAGTTTAAATATTAGCAATTTGTCGTGATTACCTGAATCTTACAACGAAAAGCAGCACGTAATCAAGGGTCTTATACAAACTTCTGAAACTCAATCTCGATTCGGGTACTTTATAATCCAATCCGTATTTGACCTTTAAACAACTCGAATCCAAACCGTTATCTACTGAAGTAACAGAAGATAAATCTTTGGTTTTAAACTTTGTCCCGTGCGAATATAAATTACGAATCCTTACGTCCTTCCTAGGTGCGTTAAAATATACGGAGACTTAGCTATTCCTGAGATAAGAAAATAATGTCTCCTTACAAAGGCGTACGCAACATCTTTCTTACATACTGTATCCAAACTCATTATCTTTTAACACGCCGCAAAACTTATGCTCCTCCGAGGTTGTTCCCTATCGCGCCTTTTAAACACCATTTTCCCCGTCTTTTGCTGCGTCCCGTTCTCATCAGATAGCAGCTCGGCCAAGCTTACACACTTATTTTATTTACTGAGCTAAGACGATTATTTACGATGTAAACCGTGTAATAGCTTGCAGTATCTTGTTTTTCTATATGAGATCCAGCTTCCACAACATGCATCATTTGAGACAAACAGATTCGACGATCTCGAACGCCTACGTACCATTTTTTTTTTCTATTCGAATATATTCGCAACACGGCGCAGATTAGCATAGGAAAGTAATTTAAACAAATTGCCTAAACGATTTTTGTGAGAAACGCGACGCCATTTGTTTAGATAAAGTAGGTAAGCCTATATTTTTACGAGATATAGGTTTGTTTGACCAACTTTTCACTTCGTATGCGGCCCGTGTTAGTATGTTTACAGGAAATTTTTAGATCGCGAAAGTTTTGTCATCCAAGCGTCGTCACAAATTCCTCTGTTGAGATTACATAACTCGTAAACTTCGTCGAAATAATGCCGCAATAAATCTAGTAATGTGTACGGTATTCTCGTCAAACTTTTTTGTTTATTTTTCTTTCCTAAAACCGACGACCGCGAACGCTTTCATAATTCTTCGAAATTACTTTATATACTTTTGGCGATAACACAGAAAAAGACCGTCACATTAAAGGCCTCAGTTAACTGTTGGCCGATAACATTTTGTTGAAAAATACATAAAAATGTACATAAAGATAAGTCCTTGTGCGCTTTCCTAAAATTTCCCCAGTAAATTTCACTCGTATTCGCACAAAAACGGTTTTCGGATAATGTCCTCCCATTAGTGGTTCGGAAAAATGATTTTTCGTAAGCATTTTGTGCTCTAAATTGCTTTTAACTTTACAAAAAGTCATATTTTATTATAATTTGAGACATAGTGAAAATATTCGGTCAATAAAACGGCGTAAATGGTGATAGAAATTACATGAACGTGTTGCTTTCCGCACACTCTGCGTTATGAAGATTGTAACCTATTTTAAATGGCCATAAAATGATGTAGTAGCGACACAGCTGTTATTAATTAGGAAATTAATATTTACAGCGGAGCCTTTAAACGTGCGCAGGGGCAAACAAACTTTGGTTACTACCAATAATGTTATCCGTAAACGGTCGAATGTGGCGCCTGACCAGACTAGCACTGATCGTAAAACTCTCGCCTTTTTTACTTATATTGTTTGACGGGTGGCCGACATAAACTAAAGACTATTTATAACCTGACAAAGAAAGTGTTTCGTATAAACATTGAAGGTAATAAATATTAATATCGGGCGTCGAAACTTTCGTTTATAACCGGCGATCCTTCGGCGGAACAAAATACGACATTGAGAGTTCGGTTCCCTTGAAAACTAATTTACCCAAGGATGAGAGCGAAAGCGAATCGCCTTTGTTATTGTAGCAACCATTATGTAAGTTTAGGAAATTGTTGTAGATGGCTTCATGATTATTTAGGTACGAAAAAAATAATAACACAGTTTCACATAGTTTTGAAACCTCGTAATATAGGTGGCTGTTACCCAGTGATGCTAATTAGAGGAGCTCGTGGCTAAATAATAACGGCCACACGGGTTGATCTTCAAGGTTAAGCCGCGCTTGCCAAGGTCGGTCTTTGGATGGGCGACCATCATTGCACACCAAGTTTCCTCCGTGCCTCGGAAAGCACGCCAAGCCGTTGGTCCCGGCTGTCATTTGTAAATCTTTGACAGTCGTTACAAGTTAAGCCACGCTTGCCAAGGTCGGTTTGTAGATGGGTGACCATCATAACATAGTTTCCTCCGTACCTCGAGTGGCCTGAAAGTCTGACATCATCTGCAGTCCTACCATCGGGTACCGTATTACCCAGTACTATAACTGGGTTGTAGAGGTCAGATAGGCAGTTGCTCCATGTAAAATACTAGTATTCAACTGCATCCGGTAAGACTGGAAGTCAACCCCAATAAGTTCGGGGAAAGGGATTCTAGGAAGATGATGTTACCCAGTGATGCTATTTATTGGTTGGTTTGCTAAACAGAAAAATAATATAATTTTTAATGACAGTGCGTAATAATAAGAAATATTAATAAAAAAAAAAAGTATTACAAAAGTGTACATCCTAAATGAGCAGTAGTATTATTTTCAAACAATGGTATAATTAGTGCATAAAAGTCAACTATAACTAAATATTAATAACGTAATGAACACTATAGGGAAAACAAGTCCAGATTTTAGCTACGTTTTCGTCGTTCTAATGAGAGGTTTTCTCCATGTAACTCCTCTTTGATGAGTGAATATAAATGTGCAAAAAAAAATATGTTGCTTATTAGACTCTAAACTTTAACTAGTACAATTGAAATAATTATATCTTTATTATTATTACGAGTATTATGTTAAAAAATATTCAAAGTGAAGCATTTTTTCTTTGAAATTTCGTAACTACTCCTAAACGGCATTAAGTTTTAGTATATTTTTTTCACACAAATATTTGTCACTTTTTTCTTCACAAAGTGTACAATTGGCATTTTGATCTGATGATTTATTAGGCTACAATTTAAAAAAAACCACTCATTTCGCACTATTCGGCCCGCAGTGACCGACGTAACAACCACTTTGTAGTGCAAGCTGATTAGAACTTTATTTTAACGGTATTTCAAACGAAGTTTGAACCACCACAACTAAAGTTGCTAATTTAGCAGATACCACAGCCTTAAAGCTTTCAGTAAGAATATGTTTCCACACTCAAAATAAATGCCATGACAGTATCGTAACAATCTACGACTCAGCCAGAATCGAACAGATCCTTCGATTCAATTCAAAACTCCCGCCATTAAAGTTACGAACAGTGGAGAAAAAAAAAACAATTTGAATTGAATTGTTCTCTATGGCCTTCGGTTCTATGGGATTTACTGTATGCAGTTTCTTTTCACTTTCGACTTCGGTTTGTTTACAATCAACAATATCATAAAATAAAAGGTTCGTTTTCTAAAAGTTGGAAGTAGTAACGTTGTAAAAATGAGAGTTGTTTCTGTTTTATTGTTTATAATAGTGTAGTTTTGTTGACAAAGGGTTCTTAGCCACTCGACAGCGTCACGCGCAAATTTTTTGCATCGAACCGCGTTAAATTCGCGAACTAAACGCGAATAATTCGCAATTATTAATAAACACTTGACGATCGCAAACTACAAGAGATATAGCTAAATAAACTTTACAGTGGATAGCTGAATAGATGTGTTATCTATTTAACCAAATTTCAAGATAAATAATTATAATTTGATACTCAATAATAATGTAGAACTTGAAAAACAGTGATAAAAACGGATATTTTGCTAATAAAATATTATTTTTGCTCAACAACTATTAACTTCTTAACCATTTTTTTATATCAAAATAAACTAGATTATATTTCCTTTCCAACAAGACCACAATCTCATTAATATCTTATTAGCATCATATCAAAACATTCATTACAACCTAGATACTCACTGTTTGTTTACATCTGGGTACTAATTTAGCCAGCCGCGGTTGGACGAAAAAACAAAAAAAAAAACACAAAACCACTTGTTTTTTTGGTGTAAATAGTTAAACTATCTAATCACCACACTAATTAAACACTCACTGTAAGCTTTCACACACGTTTTAATCACTAAATCACGTATTTCTTCACACTTCACAATCACTATAGGTATTTATACCTACGCGTTTTCACAGGCGAAATACTGCAACTTTGCGATTCGAAACCTAATTTGTGTTATCATAATACGATAGTACAACTTCTGACGAACATTCAAAGGTATAACACTATATTACAATAACAAATACGTAACTCGTAAACACTTGAACCACTTGACTAACGATAACACGATGACGCAAGAAATGGCGCGCTTTGTTGACAATAATTTGTTACTATAATGTGACACTTGTTGATGGAATAGAGCTATGATTTTTGGTACGGAGTTGAGGAATATTATAGAGATGGGAAGTAAACTATCCTATCCACGAACAAAGCACGTTTAGTCGATTTTTAATTAATTTATTAACGGGGGTATTTATCAAATGTTTTGGGTCAGTTAGTCACCCGGTAGCTTTTATAGTTTCAACAAGCGGGTCAGCTAGTGAACCTGTTTAGTAGTTAGAAGTGCGTCATGTTTTGTTTTGTAATATTAACTATTATGAGACATCTGGTTTGAGATTATTTTTGTCATCGCCGCCATGTCACCTATGTTTAAGTATTAAAGGCAGTTTTGGAAGCAAATTGCAGTCCAGAGAACTGAGAATATTGCATAATGCTCCGTTCCCTTTAAGGCTAGGGTATCTGCTAAATTAGCAACTCTATTTGTGGTGGTTCAAACTTCGTTTGAAATACTGTTAGAATAAAGTTCTAATCAGCTTGCACTACAAAGTGGTTGTTACGTCAGTCACTGCGGGCCGAATAGTGCGAAATAAATGGTTTTTATTTAATTGTAGCCTAATAAATCATTAGATCAAAATGCCAATTGTACACTTTGTGTAGAAAAATATGACAAATAATTGTGTGAAAAAAAAATACTAAAACTTAATGCCGTTTAGGAGTAGTTACGAAAGTTCATAGCAAAAATGCTTTACTTTGAATATTTATTTCATATAGTAATAATAAAATTAGAATTATTTCAATTGTACAAATTAAAGTTTAGAGTCTAATAAGCAACATATATTTTATTTGCACATTTATATTCACTCATCAAAGAGGAGTTGCATGGAGAAAACCTCTCGTTAGCAGATACCACCCCCTTAAATGAAGTATCTCATATTAGAGTTATCTTTCTAGTTAGTTGCCTGTAAGATGGCGGGACGAACTAGACAAGACCAGCTACCAGTGGTCCACATTGGCCTTGGATTGATCAACTAGAAGTCATGGAGAGAGGCCTTTAACCAGCAGTGGAATGATGCAGGCTTTCAGTATCAGTGTTATTTAATCAAAAACGGAATAAATACTTATTTAATTATTAATTAATATATTATTATTAATTTAACTATTTATTTTTCATTTTCTTTAAGTTTCCGACAAACGGTTAAAGGAAAAATTACCCTCATGCCACCTCTCCAAATATTTAAAATCATGCAATTGTAAAAAAAGTTCCATAAACGGCACATCTTCCTCTCTTTCGACACCACCTATTACAGTAGACACTGGTGTCGATTCTGTTGTGCACAAACTAAACTTAATTTAGGCTATTGCTATCTTTTACTAAAAGGCAGTGCAAGAAAAGGATATAGGCTGTAGCTATGAACTAAGTTAGAGATGTCAAACTAGTTTATGCCTTGCGCTTCACCGTGTTTTTAGTCGACATGTTTTTACGTGCACCCTTCATTTGTATGGAGATATTAGTTCCAACTAACTTTGACAGCTCTAAATTACGTCCGTCTCTTTCTCGTTTTATTAGAGAGAAAAAGATAGCAATAGCCTAAATTAAGTTTAGTTTGTGCACAACAGTATCGACACCAATAACCATTAAATACCTGGTTTACATCGAGCTAAACCTAGCCCCCAATAAATCGGTGAACGTAAGCTACAAATAAACTCCATTACTCTCCCGAGTGATCTGAACAGTTGAAATAAAAGGAAATTAATTAGACATGGCTGTTGCTCCGTGACTTGACAGTGTTGAGATTAGTTGCAGATTTTGTACGATAAGTGGTGTGCTATTTGGAGACTTACCGTGCAATAATAAATCTAAATGCATATAGGTAATTATGTTGCTTTTCATACACTTGGAGTAAATAAAGTTATTAATTGGCAAACCCTGTTAAAATGAACGATTGAATCAAGGATGATGATTAATTCGTTCAACAAGTACGCATGACGCTCTCGACCAAACCAAACTAAACCAGTTTATGCGGATATCTTATTGTACGGGAAATCTATACAAGGCGATGCCATGTTAGATTGGTAATGCTTGATGTGTCGCCGTGTGTTTTTTAAAGTGAATATAATTTTATGAACGATTGTGTGTTATAATATACACACAATCGTGTAAATATATGTTGTTAATTTGAGTAACATTGAAAAAAACCATTGCATTTTGAGAGTTACTTCAGTGCAAACACAGTTTGTCTATCCAAATTGCAAATAAAACATCAGAAAGGGGTTCATCTTTGTCGATCGTTATAAATGAGCGCAATACCACAACGATATTATTACCTATGTAGATTCTGAAGGCCTACTAGACTGAGTGAATGATGATTGAAAAATTAATAAACATATAATAGATTGACATATTCGAGCGGTGAAGCGTCACCGTCGTGTGATTGAAGTTCCACGGACCCGAACAAAGCGCTATGCTTACACATTTACTGCCATGTGCGAACCGCCAATTCGTGGAATTCACTGCCGACTTCTCTGTTTCCCGATCATTAAAATCCTTTAATCCTATATACCACCCCCTAGTTTACCACCCGGGGTGGTGGATGGGAATAACTAGTGGCGTTTACGCGTTTATCGTTTATGCCCATCTACCACCCCGGTGGTAAGGCGGTCGATCGTCTTTATTTCATTACCGTTTTACTGGACATTATCAATTACTGGTTGTTTATAACGGGTATTGCATTGAAAAACAAAATCTAAAATATAACGGGCTACTACGGAACCCTACACTGCGCGTGGCCCGACACGCACTTGGCCCGTTTTTGATTTACCCGCGCCTACAGATGTTTCACATCAAAAAAATAGCTACCGCAATGTTTAAGTCAATCAACATTGTAGAAATACGAAACGCTTCGGAAGTGATTTCCACTTGTATAGTACCCTCTAGATTCTCCTATGTTTTAGAAGATGAACTACTTAAGTTATTAGGAGTACTTGAGAGACACTTATGCAGCAGTAGGTGTCAATTACTCGTGAACTACTTTTTATGGATGCTTGAATACCGAATAAACAAGTTAACAGCACTTGTGACTGAGCTGTTAATCTGGAGTAGCCCTTCTAAATCAAATCTCATTTGTTTTTTAGATTCGTTATGCCAGATAATGACATAGGGCTTATCATTCCATAGGCTATAATGCATTCTATGCTTTATACAGAAAAGGTTTATTTTGCAATAACAATAGATCCATGTCCAATTTACTGTTGACTGTGATGTATTCATATATTGACAGCTGTAGTTCAAAGCCAACGTTAATATTAGGAGAAAAGCTAAACAACACATTTTTAATGATTCTTGTGACTTGTTGTTCAATCTTATTCCCATTTAACGTTCCTTTTATAGCTACAAGAGCTAATTAAGGAACCATTTCCCTAACACCAACAGATCACGCGCCATTCTTACAAACAGATCCTTTTTACGAGCAAAGGTTACATTTCACGGCTTATGTAATACCCCAATAAAATGTTTGTTATTATAGTAAATCACATTAGGGACGAGTATGGTTGATACACGGACTAAATAGATGAGTACAGAAGGCTAGGCTTATACAACGGGCAAAATACACGCACGCACGCATAGACACAATGCAAAACAAATGACAGTAGTGAGACCGAGTGCGCGTGCACTCACTGTACCTACTCAAACACGTGTCCATGTGTGTTTTTCGGTCGTACGAAACGTGACCTTCTGTTCCCATATAATTCTGTGTCACATGTATCACGTAATAAAGTCGGAAAACCAGGCCTAATTAACGCTGAAATACGACATGCTTGTTAAAAATGAGAGTCAATTTGCAACGAGGATCTAAAATCCCCTTAATTATCAGCTCGTGAAATAAACAAATTTGGAAATGGGCTTTTGGAACGCTCGTATGATGAAAGGTTTTTCCAATTTGGAATGGACTGTTTGAATGAGGCTTTTCGGAGTTAGTAGATTTGATTCTGTTGGTCGTTTGATTTGATACAATGTTGTCTACTATGGTTATTTGTTGAAAATATTATTATGTTTGGGCGTGAAAGTGTTATTTACTGACATGAAAATGTGAAAAATAAGGGCTTTACTATTGTCATCAACTATATTCTCTATATTCCTTCTATATTTCTGTATTGACTTGCCTGTCAGGAAGAAAATTAATCCAACTCAACAAAGTACCAAGAACACGCTGTATTTACATTTAATGTACCGGGAACGTTGTGTACGTTACAGGGAAATAATGCACAAAAGGGTAGATTAAACTAAAGAGTACCATAATTACACTAAATGTTCGCGCGTCTAACATTTCGGTCCGGACGGAGTCTCGAGCTTTGCTCACTGTGTGGTAGAGAAAACAATTCTCAATTTTCCCCGCCTTCCCCTTTAAGCAAATCCGCACGAATTCCTAATCCTTATACGGTTGGAGTCCCGGAGGATAAAACCGTTGATGCAAAGTTACTGGATACGATCTTCGAATAAACCTACTTTGGTGTAAGCTTTTCGAATGGAAATACTTAAATAAAAGTTTCTTCTTTTGTTATTAGAGTTTTTTTTTATCTAGTGATAGTTGTTCCTTCAGTTACCTATAGCTCTGATTAAGTCTGGATTTACAGGGTTTCTGAATAAAAAGTAATTCTTTCTTTTTCCCTTACTTTCTTTTTCCAAAAAAATACAGCGTAGTTAGTTACTAAAATAACTGCAGGTGTAATTATAGCTTCTTCATTATTTTACATTAAGTTGAAACGCTCATCAACCAAGATAAAAGTGAAGCGGCAGAATAGTCTAACATCAAATTGCTTATAATGGATATTTAATTGTTGTTCCGTCTTACAACGTCCGTGTTAATCAAAACATCTCAATCACTGCATACAAGCCATCTAACAAGGCGTTACAAAAACTTACCTACTTATTACGCAAAATTATACACTGGCAACATAAACACGTGCGAAGCAATCGTTCTAAATATAAAAAGTTTTCACGCTATGTGCGCCCAAGTTCGTTAACCTCAACAGATAGCTTCTAGACACTTCTAGAAGTTGTATAAATCTTTGGATCACAGCACCGTTCCCTCTGCTTTAATGTCAGTCGGGACTACGTTTAGGAGCCACTACGTTGAAACTAGCAGACCTCCTCTTAATTACCATGCCTTACTGGAGAAATAAAAAAGTTAAAGCCATCGCTAGTTCTTTTTGTGGGTCTCTTAAAACAAAACTTCGGTAATTTTATTTTTTATTGGATGCTACACTCGATGAATTAAAGAGTCCCTTTGAATGTTTTGGTAGAATACTTCGCTTTGTCTAGCCGTTATTTATGATGATAGGTGGGTGCCATGTTTACTAGAAACTGTTTTACGAGTTACTTTCAGTTAAGTGTAACACCGCATCTCTTGACAGTTAACAACACTTATAAAACAAAATTCTTGAAAAGGAGAACAAAGGAGCATCTATTTTTCACATACTTTGATATAAAAGTAATTATTAGACTTCAATGTTATGACTGGTACTTGGCTCAAGAGAAAAAGGCCTGGATTTATCTCGAGAGCAATAATAATCCTAAGTTTTATTACTGCTAATATGTAATAGAATCACGTATAAATAAAAAGAGTCGTAAAATATTCCAGAATCGATAGCTAAGCGCTAGTCTTCGCTGAAGCGTGTTCGGGCGACTCGTAAATGGCTGGTTCAGATCGCCCCAATTCAGTTATAGAATTACTTGGTAGTTCTATTTAAAGATATACATGTGTATGATCGATATTAGCTAGAATTTTATCTATGTCGTCTTTTTATTGACGCTAAAGATTTTCTAGATCTTGTCAGAGTCGAAAAATTCAAATGTATGCTGACGACTAGGCCTTTCTTAAATTATCAGTTTAAGCTAATAATGAGTTTTCGGTTCGTTACATTTTCAGAGGAAACTTGAGGTGTGTGTTTGATGATATGATCGCCCTTTTTCTACGAGTACATGGACAAGACCGAGGTAAAATTGGAAGCACAATATCTCTGTTTATTTGCTAAGATGATGAGTTAATGAATGGAAGAAAAGGTCACGCTGCGCCGACCCCAAAGGAATTGGGATAAGAGCAGGGAAATCATGATGATTTGCCGGACGACAAAATCTAAATTCAGGTAAGTACATACATTTCTGCGTATAGTTAATAGCTCTACTAGAATTTCGTGCATGAATTCGAACATTCCCACTTCTATGAAATATTTTCATCAATTGTAATATTCGCGCTATCAACTATCAGTAGGAACTCTTCAGTATAAATAGGTACAATTGAATGTACATGAATTTTCGGAGAAAGTAGTGTAACAATGATAATATTGAATGCAGGTTTGTGATTTTAGGTTAATGCTTCAGTATGTAAAGCTTCCTAGTTTAGGCATGCATATATACTCGTATTATAGAGTGTCAATATTTCGCAAAGATAGTCCTGTAAGAAATTTCAGGTGACTCTACAAGGATTAAAATTCGTTTCATGTAAACGTCGTTCGTTTCGTGTCTTCTAAAGATTTTGAAAAATTCAAATGGTGCATTTCTTCAAGGCGGCAGTTTTTTTTTGTCAAAAATTAATATTCTTTGCCGAAAACTAAAACCTCTAAACGCAATTTGTTCGTAACAGATGAGCTGTCATCTAAATCAAGCATAATAGCAGCCTCTAATTTATTCATTGATTTATTTAAAATGTTCCTAAATAATTATTCTTGAGCATCGACACTATTATTTTAACTATTGTTTAAGTTACTCGTTGAAATATGGCAGCGGCACCGCATTGATTTATATGTATCTGTAGGCGTCATATACAAATGTATGAGAATATCCATCGTACACATGATAATTAAATTTAACCTCGAGCGATAGAAAATACAACTTTTGCTTTGTATTTATGACCACGTAGAACTTTATTTGACACATTGAGTAGGCCAGGTGCTAACTTGTTTCCAGCTTTAGCAGTAAATATTTTTAACGCTGCATAATATGGTTGGACATTATTCAGTAATAATTTGGTTGGGAACACCTAAGAGAAAGTTTGGTACATTATGTAAAATACTAGTTTTTGCCCGCGGCTTAGTTTGGACGTGTTGACTGGTTTTATAATGGCGTTTTGACAAATTGGTATTTAGGTGTTCCCTCGCTCCCGACCTGCCTACGCGTGTTGTTAAAGAACGATAAATAAATTATCTTATTAAGAAGATTTATCTTAAGGAAGTTCAAGTAAGAAGACTATCTTCAACCCTCATAAGAAAAGGACTACCGGCAAAACAAAACACATACGCGTATTTCACCGATATCAAGAAAGGATTCTCGTTCCGTTTTATCGCCGTTGACAATCTCAGGTATTAGAGGAACTTGTTTCTTTTTGTGTTTACCAAATAGTATCTTATTTCTATGTCGGCTTGTTCGACCTTAGAGGAGGCAGATCAACTGATATCACCAAATGTAGTAAGCCACAAACAGAACCTATTTGAATGTTGCTGTGTTCAAAATGATTAAATTTTTGAGTAGCTACTGCTTGTGATGTCTGAGAGTTTCTTCGTGTCTATCCTAGCAAAAAAAACCTTTATGAGTGAGTATCGGCAATTAATGACCACAAATGGTTCATTTAAATATTTTTTGTAATTTTGACCTACTGTGATGAGAATTCCGACTATCAAGTCTACTTTTTTCTCTCTTTATCGTGTGGTTAGTGCCTAACCTGGTGACAGAGTTTTTATGCCGTCCATGTCCCTCTGACTTAGCTTTACATGCCGTCAAGAAATATCTTTCAGGCATGCTGGTTTCCTCACGATGTATCAAGTTTCCTGATAATGGCTACATTATAAATTTGTATAATTTATGTGTGAATGATAAGTGAACTTTTACTAGTTGAAATGTTACGAAATGCTGCCTACAGGAGTCCTAGTTCACACTCAATGAACAGATAATTTAATTGGGTAACGTATCGGACCCTCTCGGTAGATGGAATCGACCTCCAAACTAATCTAGTCGTCCTGAATGCAGTAACCCTAGTTCGAATAGGTACTCGTACTTTACATTGCGTTGGAGAGTTAAAGTAGAGCATGTATTCTGTGGTAGAGCACTGTAATATAACTGTATAACTCTTGAAGTACAACACAGTATTGGAATTACATTGGAATGGGCAACTACAGCACTTTCAGTTTTTATGCCTTGTGACTGAGACTGTAGCTACATTTTATTGTTGTCTTTGTTTCGGCAGTTCAAAAGTGCCTGTTACAGGTCTACTTGAAATAAATGCTTTGATTTTGATTTTGAGTGTAATTCTTAACAACATCGAATTACCTTATTTAATGACAATTACACGCTTCATCATCATCATCATTTCAGCCGAAAGACGTCCACTGCTGGACATAAGTCTTACACACTTCAAACCCGATAAAAATATTTCATTTAAATAATTTTGCAGTATTTCTAAGTAACAGGAGTCGGATTGATTGACGGAGTTTGGATTTGTGTCCGGTTGTTGGCAATAGGCTCGACCTCCATTATCATAGGAAGTCAATATAACTGGTGTAATGTGGGTGTACTATTAAGTACCTACACCTCTGCCTAACCCTCCGGGGGTACAAGCGTGATGCTACGTTTATGTGAGTCAATACCATTTCTAAAACAAGTTAATCTCGAATCCAGTCATTCCAGCGAAATTGAAGCCAGAAAGTTCTAGATTTTACCAAATATCGACTCATGAAAGGTTTACCTTGAACCCCAGGTATTCGAATATTTTTTTAACCCAAAAAGTTTTACAGAGCTTTCTTGTTCTCAATCTCTTTATTTGCAGAAACAGATTGAAACGCGTGTGTAAAGTTGATTGGTAGCAATCAAACTTGTGCCTAAAATGGAGCTACCTTAAATGATAAACGTGTCTAGACTAATCTTCTTGAACGTTTATATTGAAATTTTCTAATCAATGTTACACTTGTAGTCTAAACAGGTTTTGAAGAGGGCGATAAAGAGGATTGCCGATTGTTCCATCAGAGGTTATCAATCCTATGAAGGTCAAAATGAGATGCAGAAACTATAATGGTGCCCTAACATAGTATAATTAGTCCCAGTAAAAAAATTATCCATTATTATGCTTTCACTTAACTTGCTATTTGATTCTAGACAAAAACATAAACTTTAACCTTTAGGCCTGTATTCTTGTCGCGCTGACGGTCGGTCTCGTACGGTCGGTTGTAACGTCAGCGGGAACAAAATACGGCTGTCGGTCGCCGCTGACGTCAGCGTCGCAGTATGGTGCTATGCATATAGAAAACAATGAATACTCGTATGCGACCGACCGTGCGCGACCGACCGTCAGCATGACAGTAATGCAGGCCTTAAAGGAGGAAACATTATAGGGCCAAAAAGTTAATAAGACAGAGGTTAAGAATTTTAGAAGAGTTGGGTACACTAAGACGGTTGAGGGTGAAGGCAAGGGTGGAGATTTATAGAGAAGTGAAGACCTAGATACCGACAAGATAGACAGACGATCACTAAAGTAGCCGGTAGAAACTGCCATGTTACAAAACCGCCAATACTGGAAAGAATTGGAAGAGGCCTACGCTCAGCATTGGGTGGTTGGCCAAAGGTTGAAAAAGAAGAAGAACTAGATATTGAAAAGAAAAAAATAAGGATCAGTTGATGTGGCGTAGGTTTTACGGAGGCCTTTATATAAAACAGCAAATGTCCCTCAGCTAATTGATGATGAACCTGACAATTACCTAGCACCGATAATTTAAGATATTTTATCAAAAGAAAAGGTTTTGTTTTAAGCAATCATATTATTATTTGTTACCGTTTTCCCTAGATAAAAAATACAGGTAATTGTCGTATGCTGCATACCGTTAACGCTATCCAAAAAATTTTTTTAATAGAAATATATTCAGTTACGCTGTGTAATTTTTAACAAAGGCAGAAGTAACAATAAAATTGCGGTTTGAGAAAACAATATTTACAGTTCTCTAATTAAATGAATGAGTAATTATTATTTATAAATTACTCGTTCAATGCCAAGGATTATTAAGCGCAAAGGTTAGTGCGAAACCTCTATTTTTAGCCGAGTGAGTACAATTTAAGTCGACTCATAGATCTCTTAAAGCCAATTGCAGCTATAACGGCTTTTATAGGGCTGAAATATTGCAATGGTGCATTACGAAGAAAAAGTAAAAGTCATTGGACTGGCAATTCTGTTGGAGAGCTGAATTTTTTAGAGCTTCGGGGTTTTTTTTCAGCCATTGCCTGCGGCTTTGTGTTTGGCGACGGTTAACCCTTTTCTGATATTTTTTTAAACTCTATCATATTTTTAGTCCAAATGGTTTCGAAAGTTTATTTTGTCTTCATTGTAGTTACTACATTGTCTCTAATCATAATATCATTTATATTTGAACTGTGAGCCATTTTTCCATAGACGTTATACTTTAACTTTAACGTTTATTTATTATTATCAGACCGTTTTACATTAATACAAATTTAGAATTTCTTAAATTAGTTGGACCACACCCGACGTTTTACGCGACAAGTTTGTCACATAAATTAAAATGAAATGTTTTGACTTTACACTGATGATATTCCAGCTGTTATTGGTGTTAAATGACACATAAATACGTTTGCGGAGTCCATATACGAGGAGAGTCCAAAGAGATTTAATATTTCATTGATGTGTTCCCGGATACAAAGCTATTAGTAACCGGCCGTATATCTTACAAATTAGTAGTCTATGACAAACTAAAATTAATGAATATTTCAGTCATTTTTTAGGTTGTCTCTTTACTCTAATGATGAAGCAGATGTCAGCGGTGACTGAATATGTGATGCGAGGTTCTCGTTTTACTCCTTTTGAAAATGCTTGGGTCATTGTACTTTTGATGACCTTAAAAACTGATATATTTGATCTCAGTCACTTAAGCTAGAATCGTTGAGATTTCTACGAAAAGTGAATTTAAAGAAAAATATAAAATGTTACCTGAATGGTTAGACGTCTAGCAAAAAAGAAATAAAATGTTCTTGCTCAGGTGAAATCATATCTGCAAGATATCAATAACGCTACGTTTTTGCATTCACAAAAATTCACGCGGTTTTTATAACAAGTAAATAATATGCTCGTATGTTTATTTCACGACTAGAATTCAAATCCAGGCACGAAAAATCCAGCTCTGTTGCACAGTTACAATTGTTTTGGAAAAATTGGATGAGAACGCCGCTGTATTTTCAAATCAAATAGCAATATAACAAAACTTTTGTGATCAAAACAAGTCGGCGATGCAAATAACTGGCGCAGAAACGCTACGGAACCCATTAAACTGTATCCGTACCGATACACTTGGGGCTGCGAACTTTGATTAAATTTTCATAACACGAAGCTTAAGCAATGCGGACTCATTGTAAATTATAGCGTCATCCTCAATATTTAATGAATGAGACCCGTGTTAACATGTGTTACGTACCGATCGCGCTTTACAGATGTACATTTGTTATGCAACTGAATAATTTATGTTAAGTCTAATGAGTGTTGTGATTTAGGAACCTTCCTTTGTGGGATTATGAATTTTGAATCAAGTGGAGTGCCATTTCATTGTGAATCAAGTTGAATTATTACTGCAATTTTATTCTGAAAATCAGCTACGTTAAAACATGTACTCGTAACATGTGGATAAGAAACTTACGACGGGGAAAGACGTTAAGCTCATACATAAACCTAACTGAAATGTTATGATTAGTCCAGCACAGCTAAAGTACGACTTTTGCGCGGCTTAACAAAATGTCTCGCGTTCCCCCAGGACCAAGACCGGCTATAACTCATCCAACTATCGCCGTCAAGCCGCCGAGAAAGCTATATATCAAGTTTGATAGTCAATTATTGGCACTCGGTTCTGGTAACCGCCATCTCTGGGTTATCTAAACCATATACCCCCGCTTGGGATAGACCTTCAGTAATATGCTATTCATAAGCCGACTACTACGCAAATAAAGGTCGGAACATACACTTGGGGCGTTTGATTCATAGTCTAATTTGATAATACCCGCGTGGTGTAAATTTAATACAGCTCCAGTTCAGTTGGTAGTCGACTCAATTAATATTTGGAAGGTTTTGAATTGTAATTTTGTTTAATAATTTGTGTAAAATGTTTGCCTAATATTTCGCTTTGTTTTAGAAGGGTTGTAATTTATATTGACAGTCTAATTCAGAAGCGATACACTAGAGAATTGAAGAAGCTAATTAACCATTTGTTTGAAATAGTCGACATTTTACAGTTATTGAGCAATTAAACAATATTTACTACATTAAACTGACGAATTTTAACGATCGGTGCTAAAGTCGGTAGGATATTTTGCGAACACTTTTATTTTAATGGCGTTGATAAAGCGCTCACGGGATTTACTATCGGAAGGATGGTAAAGTGTCATCCAAATTTAATGTTGGGAAAGTCGGAATGAACTCACTATAATGACGGTCTCTCTGTGGAGCTATTTACTGCGCTCTGAAATTTCTCATGGCTGACACTCCATTCAAATTCTTCACCAAGTTCCAGATTGATTTAACGACACTAAAAAGTGCACGAGATCACGGTATTCTCAGTGAAATTAACAGTACCAGAGATCTATTGTATTACTGAACGCTCCCTAAACATTCTTTGAAACTATACAAATTTAGAACACGACACCCAACCGTTTACAATCCGAGGCGAAGTTTTAACATTTTGACAACAAATTCTACTCGAGAGAGTATGTTGTAAGCCGGTTGTAAATGCACAAATAGATGTTCCAAAATAGATTTGTTAACGAATAAATAGGAATGCTTCAAACTACCAAATATTTTTTCGGGGGCAACGGTGCATGTGATTAAGGGATGGCATATTATCTGATGCTTTTTGTCCTCGATTGTCCTCGTTCTGCGGTCTGTGGTTGACGTTTCATCAGCAACCAATAATAGATCTTATTACGTTCTCTTTAAGATTTATGGTTGTAATGGAATGCCGTCTGTTATAAATGTATTGAGTTACGCAAACCCACCGTTGGACGAAAGCTGATCTTTGCCGGTGACATCTCTAGTGCGTAAAGGATTATCGAATGACAACGTACTTTTTTTTTCCTACTTGTGTATTTAGACGATATTCAAAGGGATCCGTTGCTTTTACTAGGATGCTATTAAATTGCGCATGCGTCTTTTGTCATACCATATGGCATTTTCCAGCAGATGGCTCCTTTGTTAGGCCTACATGTTTAAGTAAGCTAATATCTTTAAGCTAAAAAATTCAAAGTTATTTCAAATGACATTGGACGTACTTCAAAGGAATGTGCTCGTATTAGGTTTGTTGATGGGATCTTCTTTGTGATTAATGTTTGATTTCAGTTTTTTTTTTTGCTTTGATATATTCGAAGCTGATTATGTAGATTTGCTGTTTATTCTCAAATCGAATCAGATTTATTTTGTGATTATGATGTAGGAATAGAAATGAGGGAAACATAAAAAGGATGCTTGGTAACAAAGTCGATGATGTAACGTGTCAAATTTAATGACTGTACAAAAGAGGATAAGTACCTACATCATGATGTCAAAAGTCTATTAAGTTTTTCTGAAATTCGAAGGATTTAATTTAGAAGATTGGTAGGCTGATTTAATTAACTACGCTTGGATATTCAATCATGTCTAGCAATTGTTAAACGCTCTAAGAATCTAATTTCGATGGCATGTAAAGGAAAGAGAATCCATCACTACTCATTCATCTTCCAGAAAGATCCAGAAAGAAAGAAAGAAAATACATTCCACTAAAGATAGTTTTGCTTTTGTCCCTTTCTAATCTTCTATTTTGATTGTGTTTCGTCTTTTTCTATTTCACGGTCGTGTTCCAATAACAAGTTAAAATCTTTTCTTAGAATTGTTTAAAAAATTGTGTGGTCGACGGATTTTCTTTTCTTTATTTATTAATATGAGGTAAGTACTTTAATTTAGAATATGTTATGTGTGTAGGGCAGACTTATTTTAAACAAGATGACTGTTTGAAATATGCTTGTTTTCGGAAATTGGTGTCAATGTCGTAGTTAACAGAAATACTTAAGCATTGCGCTAGTTAGGGACCACAATATTGATTCATTCTAAAATTAACCAAAACTCGTTAGTTAAATCAGCATTGGAGCCATTTTAAAGTGCCTCAAACTGAACTAAACTCATGACAGTTTGAAAATTCCAGTATTCAATTAAAACAACTGCTGGGGTCTGAACTCTCCAACCTACATAACGACATTTAAAATTACATTTCCAACACAAAATCTAACACGAATTTATATAACGAACTGTTTACATAACCCCCATTTGCGTGGTAGCAGAACCATCCCTTAATACATATAATGTTCGGTCGTATTTATGTCTAATAGTACCACAAACAGATTAAACCTTCGTCCCTCTTAACTTTAGTAAATACTGGTGGTTCCGTAATTTCCATTTCAACATACAAATGTATGGGACTTGAATTTTCAGCGCAGATAGTACTGAGTACCCCCTTTTAGCGATAAAGTAAGTTAATTACAAAACTAATTCTATTACGGTGGTTGTGTCCGGCGCTGGTCCCAAAATATTGGATTAAATTATTATTATTATTATACACGTGTATTGTTTAGTTTAAAGTTTCGGACGTGTATTGACGCCCTTGTCCGTCGGGCAGGACTCTCCCTAAAATATTATTAGTGGGAGAATCTGATATCAGCATACCGTTCCTTTAGCAATTTTGTTCTAAATATTTCCGTGGTTTTGTTATTTTACTCTGTAGGCAGTAGGTGTAGTAATGCTACGTCTTTATATAAATTCTAACTTTACTAGATAATTTTAGTCGAATTTGTTTGTAGGTATTAAGTAAATGACTGGTTTCCTAAACATAATCCAAAAAACACACAGTCAAATCGATGCGTGTCAATTTTATTTTATTGGCAATAAATGACCGGAAAGACTGGAATTTACGAAATATACAAAACATTTCCACAAACTATTCAACTATTCGATCCAATCTAATTATGTTAAACAAGATCTAAATGTGTTTCCAAACCCATTAAAATGAACGCTAGTTTTTAAATCACCTCCTATTGCGATTAGAACTGAAGGAGAATCAAACAAAATATCAACAATTGTGACCCTCCACAAAAGGTTAGTCCACATAAACTTGTCATAAAGACTTCTACCTATCATAAATTTGCTCGGCACATTGGCCACAGTAGCAAACAAGTTTTCCCATTACTTCTACAGTGAGTAGCGACACCAGATTTCGTTGACGCAAGGAGACAGATATTGCTTCGGGGAAGGGAGTTTTACTTGTACCTACAAGTTACAACCAATAAAGTATCCCTAAATAAGTGACAAATAGCGAAAGAAATAAGTTTCGGATCAGTAACTTACGTGTGTTTTAGTTAATATAAAAATGTGTGAGCAAAATTTTCGGATATACAGATGTTTGTTGAGTCAGATTAAAGTTCGAACAAAGAACTAAGGGAATTGCGTTATAGACTTGGAAACAATTTGCCTAGTTTTGTTCTTTCATATCCACCGAAATGGAAATACAAACATATTTATATTTAAAGATACAAAAAAGTAGATAAAAGAGCGACATATGTCTAAAGAGAGATTGGGACATACAAAACACTATCCTTATAAATCCAGAACGTCTGACATTCCCTAAACTGACCCATCTACGGCCTTTGATAAGGGTGCGAACGACAAAAATAACTGATGTTGATTTCATTTTGATTCGTCCACAAACAGATAATAGGAGTTTCATGAGTTGACGACTAGATGCCGTTAGGAGCAGGGGAAATATAAGTTGGCGTCGTGGGGTGGAAAATATGAGAATTTATCGCTGCGTGTATGTTCATAATGGGAAGAGAATGGTCTGACGAGTCAAAGGGCGAATTGCTACTTAGAGTGTATAATGATAGCGACGACGGGTAATGTATGGAGTTTGTGGATAATGAAGACGTGAACTTGTGAGACGGCTTTGCAAGTTACCATGGAGCATCTTTATATGATTTTTTGATAATTAATATTATGTTTTATAAGACGGAAAGTGTGAAAGACCTTTCGGATTTTTTTAGAGAATAATGTTCTTAAGACATGATATGTTACGGAGAGATAGTCATAATTAAATGTAGGTATAAGTAATCAATGCCATCTACATAGTATTTTGGACCATTCCAACTCGACTTACTTAAGTTATTAAATAGTATAACGTGTCTGTGTTCTTCATTGTTTACCATTACAATCGAGAAGTTATGCTATGCTAACAGTGTTGATAGATCACACAGTTCCTTTAGTAGTATACTGATGACCTGCTTTGAAATTGTGTTCAGCTAACGGTGGGTCAGCTAAATCAGATAAACGGTTTTCTATTATCCCCTTAGGCGAACAATTTGTCACTGTTAATGCATTATTGCTATACTTTGGCTCAATAGCAGGTTGATATAGACGGCCACTTATGTGGTTAGGGATTATCGGATTACAATACGTCATCACTTCAACATGTCATAAAGTATTGGTATAGTATGCAGATGATTTAGCTACAAGATAATGTTCAGTATGAATTTATCATGCAGCTAGAAGACGATGATTAGCAAGAATCTACAGAACAATATAAATGTGTGTCTAGCAACAAATAAAAATCTTTACTACAATTTGAGTAAGTGCTTCTATGTCAGACTTGTTTGTACTGAACATAATGCAGAGCACATTATTGTAAAGTAGGTAAGTGATATCCACATTTCACGATGCATTATGGTTTCTCAAATAAACATAACGTCATTTTAGTCTGCGGTTACTTCAGTAATAAATATAATAAAATTAATGGTTCTCATTAGTCACTTAGCTTTTTTTATTCCCTACATACATTATGTCTTTCTCTTTACATTACTTATTAGCTCCGATAAATTCGACATCCCCAACTTTCTTATTCCCTTTTTTGCTCAACTTGAGAGTCAAATTGAATTAGTTAAGGTAGGAAGTTCTAAAATAATTCCTATCTACTTTTAAGACAAGTTCTTTCGTCGTTTTTTCTTTTAGTGGACTTTTTGCCTTACAAACAAGACATTTCTTTATTGAATAACTTCGAGGGGCTAAAGGCTATATTTTTTGTAAAATGCTTTTATCATTTTCAGGTACAAAAGCTTCGCCAGTATCGTTGTCGTTATCATTAGATTTTGCTTTAACAGATGATCTCAGATTTTAAGTTGATCTGTAGATTATTAGGTATTACTTACAGGCATCGGCTTCATTTTCTAATCTCTTTTTTTGTCGTGTGGTTAGTGCTTAACCTGGTGTCAGAGTTTTTATGCCGCCCATGGGCTGGTTTCTTTGCTTGCTTGGCTATTTGTATAATTTCAGTGTTAGATCAATGTTTAATTTAAGTTATAGGTATTATTGAGAACCTAAACTTAAATTGAGTGCATTATTCTATGTTAATTTGACTAGCTGAGTATGTACCCGAACCTATTCATGAATGTACAGAACTTTAGCAACGAAGTACCTACCTATATTATGTGAAGCGTAGAACTCGAGGTACCATTTACTCGCACTAAACTTAGCTAGAGTGACTTTCAATTTTCAATATGTTTGCATATTGCCTGAGTTAGTGTTCGAACCTCCTTCCATTTTAACATGAGTACTTTAGACTTGCCAAGTTTATGCAACTGTGTTAGAACTTTGACGTCATTTGAAGGTTCTTGGTATTTAGTTTTTCGTTTACTGTCTGGCATGAGCCATTGAGTACTGAACCGATAAAAACAAAATAAAAATGTTTTCAACACAAATCATAAGGTAACACAAGAAATGAAACAAAAGGAAATAAAATTTTAAAAATGTGTATTTTCTTGTTTTCGTTTTTTTATATCATAATTGTTTTGTGTATTTACAGTTTTATATACAAAATCATAATATTTACAGACTCTTCATTGACAATGATTGTTTTAAAAGAAAATTATAATAATAAATGCATCTGTACATAGCTATAAGTTTTAAACTTTGGCATTATATAATATTTAAGCGATCCGAATATCATTTATAGTCACTGAAATATTTTTAACAAATATCAATATTTACATCGGATTTTCCGTAATCTATAAATTACTATCGCAGAAAAATCAGGAAATTATTCCGTAACAACTTAAAATAAAACTAGCGGCCTAATCTATACAAATAAATGCAAGTCGTGTCAGGCTTCGTAAATCTTATGCTATACAATAAATATAATGTGGAACAACCTAAGATTAATTATCACCATTTTATTGGACTAATACGCTTAAGCGTTGCAAGTAAAGTCAGTGTCTGTTTACCTGCGTTGGAGCATACGCTACGCCCAGAGCTGCGCTTGCGGCGGCATGCGGTGGGGGTGCGCGTCGCGCGTGTGCACGCTCGTCGGCAGACCCAGCCCGTCGCCGAGCAGGGGGGGGAGCTTCCCCGGCGGCGGCGGAGGGGGCGGCGCCGGCGCCCGCCCGGCCCCCACCGGAGACACTGAAGCGTAAATATTCACTGTCGACCGGTGATACTGACACTTCCGCAAGTCCGGCATCGCAAACCTCAACTTTTGCCAAAATTGTCTATCACCCCACTCTATACAGGTGTTCGCTTTCAAACACAACCTGAGCTCTGGATCGATGTCCCTATTCGGTAGCTCGCCTAGCAATATTATTATCAGTCTTCTTCGTCTCTCTTTCAGTACTTCGTGGAGTGCCGTTTTAAATTCGAAACGACACCATTCGTTGTTGATGAAATTTTTGGACAGGACTATTATTGTCCTTTTGGATGACTCTACGGCCTCTATTATTGTATCCGCTACGTATGCCGAAGCGTTAAAGTCCCGGTAATGCAGACAGAGCCGGAAACTTGGGTCAGTGGATTCTAGGCCAGGCGCTAACATTTGAGCAACGAATGCCTCGTCTTTCACGCTATAACTTATGTAGGCGTCAAAGAGGCGATCTTTGTCGGCTTCATCGTCGAAAGCTGTACTCTTGTAGCACATTCTGAATCCACAGTGGTAGTAAATCCAGACTCGAAGCTCGCGTCGCCAATAAAATATACCGCATATTAATGCCGAGCTAGTAATGAACACGCACAGAGATATTAGCAGCAGAGGCAGATAATCGTTAATTACTTGGTTCTCGATTATAGATGAGCTTCCTCCCACATGGCTTGTGCAGATTGTCGAGTTAAAATCGGCCATTAGTGGACCCACAGCGTTTGTTACGTTATCGAATACACACGTGATCTTCAGGGCATCCTCCACTTTTCCTAGATTATTTTTGAACCAGGTGCGAAATTTATGCATGTACTGACAATCGCACGACCAAAGGTTCCGCGAGAGACTTATCTCGACCAAATATGGGTTCATCGTGAACTGCCACACCGCGAAGCCGTAAATGTTATTTCCTTCCAAGCGCAACACTTCTAAATGCCTCAACTCCATGAAGGTACGATTATCGATATAGTGTATTTTATTGTTTTGTAGATGCAACTCGCGCAAATTCTCCAGAGGCGACAATTCGAAACCTAGCAACTCTTTTATATTGTTCTTTTCTAAATGCAATGTTGTTAAGCGTTTTAGTCCACTAAACGTATTATTATACAGAGCGTCAATGTTAGAATTATTAGCGTACAATATTTTCAAGTTCTTACGTCCAATAAAAGCATGACTCGTTAAACCACCAAAGTTATTACCGTCTAAATATAGTTCAGTAGCGTCCATAGGTATGCTACTGGGTATTTCCGAATACCCAGCAGCAGAACAGTCCACAATATTCGCCGACCACGGTTGGTCATGATAACACGTACAGTTCGATGGGCACGTCATTTCACAATCACAGGCGTCAAAATCACAACAATGACACAGCGTAAAACAGTGCGTTTTATATGTACACAAAAACTGAGATGATTCCGCTTCGATAAGCGGAATATAAGTCCTTTCACGATTGTATAATAATTTACAATAAATGCTCTCCAAGTCCATGACACGTGGATGTTGTCTCAGATGGTCCAGTTTGTTTATGCGTTGTAGCCACTCCATAGTACAGTCGCACTGAAACGGGTTTCCACCGATATAAAATTCGGGTAGCGGCCGTCCCGGATCGACCGGAGTTAGACGAAGCGCATTGAGATCCATACTAGTTATCTGATTTGCATACAAATCGACTCTCGTTAAATTGGTTTTTCCAACAAAAGTTTGAGCTTCAACTTGTGTAATTTGATTATCATTCAGGAACAGCAACTCTACACTGCTGGGAATTGAGAAAGCCGAGATTTTTGTCATTTTGTTGAAACTTGCGTCTAGTGTTTGCAAGCGTAATTCTTTATCCATGCGGTAGTTGTTTCCAAGTTCCTTGATATTATTACTATGAAGATCCAACCACTGAAGTCCCGAAGGGATAACAGTGTAATCAAACCACTCTATTTGGTTATCGGATACATTTAGCCACAATAGAGAGGGAATATTTACAAATAGGCCTTGGATTTCTGTGAGTTGATTGGCGTCCAATCTTATAGCTTGCAAAGTAGATAGCGTTTCAAATGCATTCATATCGATGTGCTTCAATTTATTGCGTGCAAGATTTAAAATTTGTAGGGACGGTAAATCTGTAAACACTTCTTTACTTATGTTTTCTATTTTATTTCCGATAAGACGAAGGCCATATACGTTATGCAAACCGACGAAGCCGGGTTCCTCCAGTGACGTTATCTGATTCTCTCCCAGATCAAGAGTCCTTAGTAAACGCATATTTCTTAGCGCTATGGGTACTTTCTTTAAACGATTTCCATTTAAATTCAAATCTTGTAGGGAGGATGTATTTCTGAATGCTTCTGGATGGAGTTCTTCAAGATGGTTATTGTCTATAGATAGTAGAGACAGCACATACAGACCGTTCAGTGCGTAGGCATCGATATGAGATATCTTGTTGTATGATAGAATCAACGTATGTAGATTATTCATAGGTGCAAATGTGTCAGCAGCAATGCTCTCCAACATGTTATGCTGAACGTTAAGGATTTGTAAAGTATACAAATCTTTGAAAATCTTGGGATCCAACTTCGTTAATCTGTTGTTGGACAAGTTCAACAACACCATTCTTATAAGACCGGTGAAAGTATTTTCATTAATCCAAGTACTTGTTAAATGGTTATTTGATAAATCCAACGCTAACAGCTGATCTAGGTTGGCGAACAAGCTTGGTGAAAGCACACTTATAGAATTGTTCTGTAAGTATATTTCTTTGATGACCGGTCGGCTATCTTTAAACAGATCTTGCGGAAGAGCAACTATTTTGTTATTTGAAAGATCAATTATCTGCAGCTGTTTCAATCCAGATAAGGCTTTGTCAGCCACCATCGATATTTCGTTATCGTGAATGTGCAGTTCTTTGAGTCTACGAAGAGCCATAAATCCGTTTTCTGGCATCAACACAAAGTGATTGCTTGAAGCGTCTAGTACCTCAATATCTAATGAGCAGGTTGCATGTGACATAGAAGGCGCCGAGGGAGCTGGGCCATCCTGTTCACTAATCAGTGCTTGATGCATTGCTCGCTCTCTGAATCCCAAATCACTCACATCTTGCAGACGATTCGATGACACATTCAAATACACTAAGTTGGTTAACGGGCAGAACAAGTTTTCGGGAAACGACCAGATGTTATTAAAACTGAGATCCAACTTTTCCAACTGTCGAACAGCCGTAAAGCTTTCTGATGCTATCTCTAAACTCATAGCGGCCCACTCTGTGTTTTTAGTTCGAATCGTTAAATTTCGGAGGTCTCTCAAGCCGGAGAGTACGCCGGGCGGCCATCTTCCAATTTTACAGTTATCTAAAACAAGTTCACGTAGTTTCACTAGATGTGCGAAACTCCGATCATCGAGGGAGCTTTTATACATCATTTCTTCATTGCACTCTATTCTTAGGGATGTGGTATGTTCTGAAGGAATAACACTAAAGTTAGTTGTGTCGAATTCACTGTTTATCGTGCGTAGTTTACACGTGAGGGAAACTTCATGTGCATCGTTGGGGCCTCGGAGCCACCACTGGCAGTCATCAGGTGCTTCATATTTCAGTGGCAGAGAGCTCTGATCTGCCACATTCAGTCCGATGACGAACCAAAACAGGATTTGGTAAAGACAATTTCTTGAAAAAGTTTTCTGTTGAGCCATTATGGGGAAAATCAAATATCAAGGAAGAAAGAAAACAAGACACGATAGGCTCAGTGTCATGTTTTTTCCGTCGGCGTTCGCGTATTGCGTCCCCTGGCCGGATGTGTAGTATCCATCAATTTATGAACACTATTTCGGCTTCAATTTAACAAATAGTCCTTGTTGAGATAATGCTCATGATGCGTCAATATCAATTCACAATCCGGTGGCTTAGCGTCCTTCGAAACGTAAACAAATTTTTCACATACATAAACTGTCCACACCAGTATTAACGAACCGTTGAAAATTCACTGTAGTTATTCGAAATGTTTTCTGAATACAATTTAACTGGTTGTATTCAGTAAAGTCTGTAACTCAATTTCGTATCGCGTAAGTGATAAGCGTGTTTTGACCGTAACGTAAGTCCGTTCAGAGCGTCGTGTGGCGCGACCGTGCCCAGACGCTGCTACCAGTCGACTGAATTTTGGTAGAGCCATTGCAGTCGAGTCGAGTATACACTCGGGAGAGGGGTGCGGAGCGGGGCGAGATGAGCCGAGCGGTGGCGAGTGTTCACGACGACTTATTACAATAAATTATTTTTTTCGGAGCTTTAAGCGATCGACTGTGCGTCTCTGAAACCGCAAACTTTGAATGAATACAGGCATCAGCTGCTTAGAGAAGTTCAACTGGATTTTATATTTATCATACCTACTGTGATTTGTTACTGGTCCCGTAGATTGTAAATATGAATGTAAAGAAGATTTTTTAGTAACTTGTTAGTATGTACTCAATAAATTTGATAAAAAGATTGCTATGAAAATCTGCTGTGGCCTTAAAAATGCTCAATAATTTTACAACACAACGTTTTGCTCAAAATTCCGGTCACTGTGAGAAATTCGGTGCGTTAACGAAACCTTCTAAGTTATGAAATAATTCGCGTGCCTTAACGCGATCGATCTGATACCCTATTAAGACTTCCCAGAAATTTCAAGATGCCTGAGGAAGCCTAGTTTTAGGATGTTGTGGTTCAGTGTGCCATTTCTGATTAATTTACCTGGTTTATGAATCTTATGAGTCACATGACATGTTATGTTATTATGTTTTAATCTAAATCTTCGCAACGAAAGTGACAATGGAAGATCGCTCTTTAAAGTTAGAATATTATACTTTTGTACGAGCCCACCTACGGCAAAAACCAAAACGTTATATAATTTAATAGGATTTAGATGCACATAACCTTTTTTAATTCCATTATAAATATAAAACTCCATTTATCTTCCCAAAGAAATCGAAATTAACTTACCGCAACAAGAATAGAAACTAAAAATCTAACAATAGAGATCCTAAAAGTTTTCAATGTACACGTAATCGGGATTAAAAATCAACCCTTTTATGAAATGCTAAAATTAAAAAGCAATGGCATAAAGGTATTAAAGCTTAAGGTAACAAAAATTCTTTAACAAAAGACGTCTTCTGTTAACGCTTGGCAGACCACTGGCTGTCAGACGACGGAAGATATCATTTTAATCCTTTTAGTTAAGTTGGGTATGAAAAGACAGATGCCTTGCCGGCTCCGTGTTTTTCTTTTGTCACTTAGCTGACTCTTAATGGTTGACGTGAGATAAATTAATAGTTTGTGATTAATTTTGATAGTGGAGGTGGTGGTGGTTTGATATTTGAGATAAAAGTTTGTGATTATGGATTTTTGTGTTGACTATATTCGTGTCGATATCTTTTTATTTTGTGTGGTGTTGGTGCGATATAGTTTCTTTCCTGTAATTTGACTAAGGTTCAGGCTATATCGACAGTTGAATGTTTTCTAAGCCCCTGTGTGATAGAGGTGTACTCATAGTACACCCATATTTCGCCAGTTATGTTTAAGTCACATGGCAAGCCAATTTATTTATTTTTTTATCAATATAGGTTCACCAACAGCTGTGTACAGCATTTAGGTATACATAGTTTTTACAGTCTTGGACTTACACAGTCGCCAATTACAGGTTAACCAGCATTCACAAAAATAAGTGTTAAAATAAGAAAAAAAAAATTAAATAAGTCAATTGCCATCAACCGGGCACACATCTAGACTCCGCGGCTGCTATTGAAATTTCTAATGGTAAAACCCAGTAACACTTTGCCCGACCTGGGAATCGAACCCAGGATCCCATGCCCAGCAGTCGCGCTTGCGATCACTAAGCCAACGAGGCAGTGAAGGTGAAGTGAGTAAGGTTCAGGGTATATAAACAGTTGTATTATCTTTTAAAACATAACATTGCATCATGTCTGTCCTTTTTTCCTTAATTAAGGGTTTGGTATAAGACCAACAAATCTAGACTATGATGTTACTGTGAAACTCCTAATTGAAAACCTAGTAACACTGCCTTTTTCTTTCGTACTTATTGGAAATCATCAAATGACCCGCTCTGGGCGGAGCAGGAGAGAGTGTCACACTATTACTGACTAAAACCCATCCATGTTCCTTCATCGCCCTTTGTGTACCGGGGCCACGGTATCTCTTTCGAACAGTCCCGCAGCCCCGGCAGGCATCGGCCCTTGCAGACCCCTTCCTGTTGCTGACTCTCTTTGAGGCGCGCGTGGAACACGAACGCGCCGTCGACACGGCCTGTCGTCATGAGACGGACGGACGGCGAGCTAGCCCATAGCTCACCGTCCACAGGCCCGCGCCTACGGTGGCCCCCGACGCCCGGAGCGTCTCCCGCGGTGGCCGGGACATGAGGTTCTCTCTCTCAGTAACACAGCCTGACCTGGGAATTTTAGTACTGTTACACCTAAATTTCACGTCTGTATTGCCCAATTGGCATAACTAAGAAATACTTTAGTTTATGATTTTATGAAATGTAAAATATGAGTCACTACTGACCGTGTTATGGGTTCCCGAGTTAGAATAAGCACCCCTTTCCCTCCGGTGAGAGCTAACGGGGTGATATCGTGTGGACTGATAACATCATAATGTGGTTAGGGTTGGTATTGAAGGGACATCAGGCCCGTTGTCCGCTTTGTTAGACATTCCTCAGAAACACATAGTTAGCTAACTATGGAAGCTACTGTTTGCTTTGAACTTTAAACATAGGGACATGCCTTTTTTTTTTTTTTTTTTTTTTTTCGGATGGGAAATCATCAAATGACTTCTCCCGCTCTGGGCGGAGCGGGAGGGAGTGTCAGACTTTTACTGACTAAAACCCATCCATGTTCCTTCATCGCCCTTTGTGTTCCGGGGCCACGGTATCTCTTTCGAACAGTCCCGCAACCCCTGCAGGCATCGGTCCTTGCGGACCCCTTCCTTTTTGCTGACTCTCTTTGAGGCGCGCGTGGAACACGAACGCGCCGTCGACACGGCCTGTCGTCATGAGACGGACGGACGGCGAGCTAGCCCATAGCCCACCGTCCACAGGCCCGCGCCTACGGTGGCCGGGGGCCACGTGGTGGCCCCCGACGCCCGGGGCGTCTCCCGCGGCGGCCGGGACGCTGTGAGGTTCTCTCCCTCTCACGTTCCGCCACCTCCTTCTCTAGCATTACTGCTTCGCAGAAGGAGGTGACGGCGTCCCATTCCGTCTCGCTCCGGACCATGGCTTGCACCAGGGCCGGACGCGAGAGGTCGCCGCCGCCAATCGCCACTTCGAGGACACGGCGGTGTTCCGCCCACGCGGGGCACACCTCCACCGTGTGCTCCACCGTGTCCTCCGGTCGATCCTCGCAATGGAAACACCCGGGCGTTTCCTCCCGCCCGATTCGGTGCAGGAACCTCCCGAAACAACCGTGTCCGGTGAGGACCTGCGTCAGGCGGAAGGTGAGGACGCCGTGGCGTCTCTCAAGCCACTCCTCAAAGAGGGGACTTACCGCCACTATCGTGGCGTGCCCTGCACGGGGTTGCGACAGTCGCTCTCTCCATGTCGCCATGAGATCATGCCGGAAGTCTGTCCGCTGCGCGACAATTTGCCGCGGCAGCGGAGTTTCCCCCCGGCGTAGCACCTCCGCGCGCCATTCGTGCAGGCGCGCGAGGACAATTGCCTCCAGATCCCATGGCGGCAATCCGGCAAGGAGGCACACCGCCTCGCGGGCGATCGTGCGGTACCCACGGGCCAGCCTTACGGCTACCACCTTTTGGGGCGCGTTCAGGTAGTGGGCTGCACGCAGCCTCAAGGAACGCGCCCACACCGGGGCCCCGTAAAGGGCCATGGACCGCACGACTCCCGCGTAGAGCCTCCGGCAGGAGGCGTTTGGCCCCCCCAGGTTGGGCAGGAGCCGCCTGAAGGCAGCCCCAGTCCGTTCCAGTTTGGGGGCCAAACGTCGGAAGTGCTCCACGAAGTTCCACCGGCTGTCGAGGACGAGTCCTAGGTACTTCAAAGTCGACTCGACACCGATGGATACCCCTCCTACCGTGAGTAAGGATCCCGGAGGTGGCGCATTCCGAGGCCCATGAAAGCACATGGCCTCAGACTTGTGCAATGCCACCTCGAGACCCAGTTGCCGGATCCTCTCAACGACAATCGCAACCCCGCGTGTTATGATTTCGGCCGCCGCCTCGTGCGACCCCCCCTGTGCCAGCACCAGCGTGTCGTCTGCATAGCAGACCACGCTGACGCCGCTAGGGAGGTCGGCGCGCAGCACCCAGTCATACCCGATGTTCCACAAGGAAGGCCCTAGAACCGATCCCTGTGGAACACCGCACGACATCTCTCGCCGTTTCCATTCTCCGCTGCGACCGGGGTAGATGACGGCTCTGTCCGTCAAGTAATCCCCGACCACACGACGGAGGTAGGTCGGCACCCGGTGATACCGGAGTGCCTCCCTAATGCAGCTCCAGGGCATGGAGTTGAAGGCGTTGGCGATGTCAAGAGACACCGCCAAGACAACCCCGCCCCGGGACACCGCATCCCCCGTCGTGAGGGCTCTCACGCGCATGATGGCGTCCACCGTAGAGCGCCCCTTGCGGAAACCAAATTGGTGTTCCGCAAGATCCGGCCCCGTCCCCGCAAGGTGCTCGGCGAGGCGGTTTGCAATTACTCTTTCAAAGAGCTTGCCCACCTCGTCGAGCAACACTATGGGCCGGTATGCGGACGGAGAGTCCGCAGGGCGCCCCGGCTTCCGAATGAGGACCAGCTTCCCCGTCTTCCAACGAAGCGGGAACTGTCCCCTCTCCAAGCATGCGCTTAGGAGCCCCTCCAGTCGGGGCCCGAGAGCCTCCGAGGCCAGGACCCAGGCTTTGCCAGGCAAGCCGTCGGGTCCTGGGGCGGTATTTTTGGCACTGAGCCTGCGTACCGCCACTCTCAGGTCTATAGGGACATGCCTGAAAGCTGCTTGATATTATAAAAAAAACATAAGTAAATCACAGGTTCCTAAAAAAGTGTTGATGTTATTTATAGTTTTTTTTCCATTACCTTTAAGACACGATTTTAGTTAGTCTAGCGCAGGTCCTTAAGATCATTGACCCTATTACAATCTTCAAAATGTGGCATTTTTTATATCATGATTCCCTGATCTCAACTCATTTGGGGTCGGCGCAGCATGTTTTCTTCTACCATATTTCTCTATTCCTCGGCATATCCCTTTCTTGTCATATTATCCATTACACAGTCCATTCATCGTTTGGTTTTGGTCTTTCTCTAGATTTTTAATATATTATTACTTATAAGTTTTCTCATAATTTTTTCACAAACGGACGATCTCCTCCATTAGGACTTGTGTAATTTCTGACCAAGAAAGAAAATAATATTTATTTGCTAGTTGCCCGTAAATATTATACTTACTACTGTACTTATGTTTACATTTAGCTTATGTTTTATTATTCAAGACTTGTATACAAAAATAGAACTTACAAAGCTCACTTTTATGAAAAGAATCTATCAAAAATTCTTTGTCATCTTCTATATCAAACTACAAATGACGTTTAACAACAAACATTTAATTTTCACAAGTTTAAACACTTTTCAACTGTTTAAAAAAGCTTTACGTAATAATTTACGATTATTTTTAAAACAATACCTCTGAAAACGAACACTTTACGATCCCTGCGTATATTCATAAAATATGAATACGTTGTCCGTTTGTTCGTAGCGTAGCTGTCACAACAGGAATATCATTCATCACTATCCGAGACAAAAGCTCATACGTACCGATGACGTAATTACCGGGTGTATCTAAAAAAACACATGTTAACGTTTCGTTATTTCAAAAAACATCTATCAAGGAGACGCCGAAGCGTGTTAAAGTTATTACTCCGAAGTGTTTCACATCACAATCTGTCAGCTGAAGGAATGAATAATGATGAATGGTTTTCGCTTATATTCGCTGTAGGGGTATCTCCTTACCCACTCTAGGTATTTATGTTTTTTGATGAATGCGCACGTCGGGCGTTACGATGAAAATTGTTTGTGCCGATCAATTTTACGATCGGACGAACGGCCGAGTGTGTCTATTTTTCTTATAAATAGGCGGCCGATTTTTTGTTTACCTGTATCTTATCCTTATCCTATAGACGGACTGTTGTTTAGGTGTAGAGGCTACCTATCAGTTTTACTGAGAGGTCATTGTTGTTTCTTTCGATAATAATGTATGTATTATGCTATACAAACGATTTTATTCGATTTTATTCTTTACAAACGAAGACCCACATGGACTATGTCAATTTATGATTTTATGTTTAAAATCATAAATTGACATAGTCCATGTGGGTCATGCTTTAACCTCGGCCTCGTAATCTTTTTCTTATGGAAAACGGGAGGTGATTATGTTGATAGTTCAGCCGAGTACATTTCCAAGCTACGATTATTTTTTAAATAGTTATTAAACAACTACAAACATGCTAAAGAATATTCATGTAAAAGTTTAAAGCGTCAACATAACCTAAAGTCCTGGGTTCGATTTCCGAGTCGGGCAAAGTGTTTGTGTGTGTGTGTGGTTTTTTCATCAGGAATTTACTATTTTTGTACTATAAGGTACACCTCTCTGCCAAAGCCTTTGTGGATTACAGGCGTGATGTTGTAATCTGAAGTATTAAAAGACATGCAAGCTAATTACGAATACCGTAATCGTTTCCTCCAATTTCTTCTATACCCTTTAGGCATGAAAACTTCTGAAAACCTTAAGCGTAATTCCTCACATAACAAGTTTCACAAAAGTATAATTTCCGTAAAGACATGTTATAACTGCTCCAAGAGAAAATAAAATACGAGATCAAAAGCAGAGTTTGAAAATTTCAAGATACATTTCTGTGTTTCAAGATTGTGTACGATTTGTTGGAAACTTTACATAATTTAAATGCTTTATATTATAAATCCGATAACATTTGGAACATAAATTTTGTTATCAGAAGACTCTGGAAGGATAAGATAAAGGACGGAGTTATATAGACTGTTAGTACTAAAGACACGCCAGGCAAGAGACTGTCGGCTTTGAACTGAAACCTTTGTGGCTAAATATAGTATATGTGTTTAAGATATACTTAGAATGACATAAATATTTACTAAATGTGTAGTAATATCTTGGGAAGAATATCTTGGGTACTTTATGTTAGATTTTCTAAAGTTCCTAATATAAATTGGGACCAGCAGAAGCCATATAAACAATGGACGGTAGCCATGATAGGTTCTATCACACGCAAAACTTAAAAGTTTAGTTCAAATCGTTGATTGAAATCATCTTTATATTAAACTAACTGTGCCCCGATACGTTGCAATGCCTTTTTTTAGAAACCCTTCCTGTCGTATGTAGAACAACTGTGCATTTTTTTTGCGAATATCCAAAGGTTAAAAAAAAAGTTATTTAATGTGATGTACAGAAGACCTGGAGGTTGTTATTGTTTTGTCAATAACAGTATATAAAGAAAACATTACATTAAATTTCACTTTTTCCCTTTTTTATAACATCTATGTTTAGATTTCTATACCACGATTAGTGATCGAAACAACTCCAAAATAACACACGTCATATTTCTTCACCCCATATCTTCAGAAACACACATTTCATGCCGAAAATATCCGGACATTATCGCGATCCCTTATCGAAAACTATAAGCAACGAAATCTCAAGTGCCTTGTTAGGACTCTCGAAACATTTCAAGAGCGTGTGTCGTCACTTCGCGAAAAAAAAAATAGCAAATAAAAATCTCCAGGAAATGTTTATTTACCGTGAATACGTAGAGGCGTAAAACAAAATGTGTAAAATATTCACCCCGTGTGTTTTGCACCCAGATAGCGGTACAAATACGATAACGCGCGTATCCTTGTTAGCATAGAAATTGCGTTTGAGCTACGTGCTTGTGTATTTATGAGTATTTACGCTGTTATAGTTGTTGTAATTTCGTCTTGAGTTTTTTAGGAGTTGAATATTTAATAACAAGCTATTTAAATCTTGGGGCTATTCCCGTTTTGTTGCAGAAAATGAAAGTGCTTCTGCTCTGCATAGAATTATGATTGAATAATTTGCATTGACATAGTAGCTTGATTTGATTATTAATATTGTTTTGTTTGATTTAATTTACAATGGAATAATATTTTTTTTTTACTATATATATTAATAAATTATTTTTGTTTTTAATGTTCTGTTTGATTTTTGTTATTTTAAATTTATTACATTATTAATTATTATTATTTTTATTTATTATTGTTAAATTACCTACTTAATTTATTGTTATTTTATGAGAATGTTTTAAATAACTTTTCTGGACATTTGCACGTCTCATCATGTGGCAAACATGGTGTACCTAATAATGTTGTTCTTGTTACCATCTTGCATGCATGTATTTTCTTTTATGTATGACACATGTTTAGCAAATAAAATATTATCTTATCTTATCATAAGTAGGTAATAACAGACGGAATTTCAAAAATGAATCGAATTATCAAAATGACTTTGATCCCCAATTATTATTTATAGTGATAAAATGCGATCAATTAGGACAAGAGACGGAAAATGGCCCATGTGAATAAATCCAAAAGTTAAAAAATGCATGGCATCCGTTCATTTCACGGGGCTTTAGAAAAGTTGGAAACAATTTTTCATCAAACCTACGGAATCAAAAAACCTAATCCCAATTTGTTTCGGATCAAAACATTCTCAACGGCAGCTAAAATGTTCCATAATTCCGAACTTACAAAGACAAACTTATGCAGTGTGAAAAAGTGATAAAGTAAACTTCCTGAAGGAACCGTGGTAGGTGCGAAATATTTCCGTCTTAACATTTTTTATTTGACCTCAGTGTTGACAGTCACGGCTACCAACAATACTACATCGGCGATAATACACAATGAACCAACCCGGGAAGGGTAAACATGGCCATTGAAATACCCTATTTTATCAAACAGACACCGTACGAAATCAAAATATATGAAAATTGACAAAGCGCGTGAATCACTATATTAATATCCTTGAAATCTAATCAAAGCAATTAACAACGCTTCTTTCTTACCGCGGGCGGTATATGTCTCTTTCTTTCTTGTATAATTTTGTATGCTGTGTCCTTTTCTTGGGAATGTTTTTTCGAGTTTATAAGGCAGATATGTGACAGGGGATGTCTCGCAATATTTCACGTGCCGGGATCTAAAACGCACCCACGCTCAGGTAGCAAACATTATCACTATAAGCGGTGTTCATAACTAAAAAAGGAACCTTTTAAAAAAAAAAAATACAGAGAGTAGAGTCGACCGCTATATTTTTGTTTACGAATTGCTTGAACCTTTTTAATATGTTTTGTTCTGGATCTTAATAAATAAATACGTAACAACCAACCAATAAATTCCAGGGTTTTTTTACAATTTAATATTTTAATATTTAAGTTAACGTAAGTACCTAATATATAGTAGCTGATTATAAAAAAAAATTATACAAACATTTCCTATAGTTCAACCAATTTCAAATTGAACAAAGTTACAAAACGATAAAATTTATATTTATGTAAGTCAGAATCCAAAATCAACCAACCGTTTCGATGCATTTCCTAGTCCCGATTCCCGACGAAACTATGAGAGAGATAAAAAAAAATTCGAACTGCGAATAAAAAATGACTAACAAAAATATTAATCTCGAAAAAAGATAAAGAGCTCTGTGTTCGGACGATCTTTTCTGCGATACGCCATCTTTTGTGCCAATTATGAGGCAGTTTTTGAACTTTTCTGTTCTCTTTTTAGAAATGTCAACGGTGGGTGGGAATTTGTGGACAAGTCTAGTTACAAGGTGTCTTTTATGCCAATGGGTACCATAGCCGTTGTTTTTTTTCTTTAGTAATCGTTCAAACAAAGAGACGTGTTTTTAAGTTAGATTATCCTTTAAGATACAAATAATGCAATAAAATATAATCATAATCTGTTTGAAAAATTAAGATTAACTTTAGGTTTTTAGTTTTACAAAAAAAAGAATTATGATTTAAATGTTAGTGTTTTTATAAAATTTGCAGTTACTATTAACCCTAAAATAAAACACTGAAAAAGAGACTGGAACAAAAACGTCGATTGCAGAATAAATGGCTCGAGTCTCGAGGCTTCGAAAGTCATAGAAAGCTCATCTGGCAAATCTTATACATCACTTTCAACTGGTCCAGTGAACCGAAAATATTGCTAATATCATGCAGATAATATGAATTCTCGAGACTTTGAAGAAAACCGTCATGGCGTGAGTGCGAAGCAATTATTTGAGTTTCCATTTAACTCTTTACTAAATAGGCTCACGTACAAATCTTTACAACAAACCACCATGACAGTTTAGGTGTTAGCCGTGTTAGGTCTACACCTCAAGGCATATTTATTATATTTTTTTTTTATTTTAGTTATTTTAAAGTTACGAGTACATTATTTGAAATTGCTATAAAAAAAAACCTCAGTCACATTCTTGCGACAGTAATTCTGTATGTCTGTCTACCTGTTACCTAAGCTGGTAAAAGACGTGGCTACTTTTGATCAAGGATATTTGCATTAAAAATCATAAACTAGAACATACACGCAGGCAACAGTACATTTAAAATAAATAATTTGTACCTACAGCAGTACTCCTGGACTGCACTTGCAGGGCTATCTCTGTAGCTATCTTCACTAACTCTTCCAGGTAATTTCATGAAGGTATTAAGATCGGCTGGTACAGCTGTTTCGTGTCTATCAAAGAAAGAGGTGAAAATAACGTAAGAATTCAAATGAAAATAATATTATTACTTAATATAATAAAGTTCATAATATAATACTTAGTACGTACTTCGCAACTATAAACCGTAGTCTTTGTGAAATGTTCTAGACCAAGTCTTCAGTTTAATGTAAATCTTTAGAGCTCTGACATTCAGAAAATTTGTGTCGACACGTGTTCAGAATAATTTAAAAGTACCACCGCTTGTAGAGTAAAACAGATGTTGTAATCGAGGTATAAAATTGTAACATAATCAGACTAAAACATTCCTGATGCTGGAACACAGACCACGCAGCTTAGTACAGTTGTGGTTGGATGTTTGGTTTTAACACGCTTCTAACACCAATAACGAGCTATGTAAAAAAGTCTTCGAAGTTAGACCCACTTAGCGGTTTCAGATTGAGCTGAAATTTTACATAGATCTTTAGTTTGAATGACAATGTATAGCTTTTTTATGCTTTTCCATGATATCGGTATCAAATGAAATGGTTTGCTGAGAAAAATACGCGAAATAAAATGACGTCACTAAAGCGTGTTTTTTTAAACTATAATATTTTATTTTATAGTGACATAAAAACGAAATTAAATAAATTGTTAACAAACAGAACTAGATTCTGCTAACAAATTCAGTACATTAGATCGGGTTTTGAGATTTCTCCTTTGCTCCTTGATTGCTGATGATTGCTCCTTTTTATTTCCTAAAATTAAAACCCAGTTGAATTAAACCTCACCAGAAGCATTTTTCTTTGCGAACGTTAACCAGATGAATTTAATCAAATAAGAGTGACATTGATTAAATTTTATTAATTTTATTAAATAATTTTATATATAAATTTTATTAAACTAAAAATCAAATTCAACCTATGTCCTAAATGGATTTTAAATAAATCAATTCACATAAATTTATTTTAAAAGATCACCTAAACACTAATCTACGTAAACACAAAAAAAATGTATGCCTAATTTTATCAGGGCAAGTCATTGATATCATAAAAAGCAAAGTTTCTAACGATGACTGACATAATGTGATCAGATGATCACCATTTATATGCAAATTTTATTTTATAAAAAAAGTTTTTTTTTGCAGACTGATACAGAAACGAATAAATGTCACATAAATTAGCACTATTTTATTATATTTTGTACCAAAATTAGGAATCAGTTTGTGTTTAGGTATTCGTTTACAATCTTAAACCTTGACCAGACAGCCTGTTATAGAGTTTCTTCTATTCGTCATCATCTACATAATGTAACAACTGTTCTATATTAATTCTGGTATTTTACATGGAACGACTACTACTACGAAAAAATGGGTATACTAGGTGAACGGAGTAGAAGCAAATGGCACACTTAGTTTTGTTTTTTTTTTCGAAATAAAGAATTCAAAAAACTTCGATATTTTTCATTAATTTTTTCAAAATTTCTCTTTCTTTGATCTAATATGAAAAGTTTACTTGAAATTTGTAGCGTTTTTTGATGATGGATCAATTTTGCTGTGGAAAAACGAAAAAAAAAACTAGGTATGCCATAAGCTTCAAACTCAAACTCAAACTCAAACTCAAAGCATTTATTTCAATTAGACCATTACGGCACTTTTGAATGTCAAAAATACAAAAAAGAAAATCAAAGCTACAGTCCCAGTCACAAGGCACAATAACTTGAGAAAGTACTGTAGTTGCCCATTCCCTAGCGTAGATCTCTATGGAGAAGAACGGGCAAGAAACTCCATGGACACTCTTTTAAAATCAAAATTAATACAAAATCTTAGTTACATCATTAATTTTGAGATTATACATATATGTGAGAACGATGTAGAAAGACGTGCACACTAAGAGCGTCCAGAGTAAAAGATTAGATCAACAATTTACGAATAAAGTAATTAAAATGAACCTTGGCAGCTAAGAGATGACCAGTCCCAACTGACAGCGCCCGTTCACAAACATGACGTATGTACCGGCGCCATTCAACTCAACCATATTGAAGGGAACTAAATGACCCGACACACCCGCCACCATCAGCGAGACATTTAAGTGAGCATGACATTCTCTCCGCGACCAAGGCATAATATATTCAAGTCAATGAGAGATAAATAAATGTAAATGGTGGCTGAACAGTACAAAGTCTTCTACTCAAAGGTCAAGTAGTCAAAGGCTTCTACTCCGTCCACCTAATATACCCATTTTTTTTGGAAAGTGATAAAAAAGTCATCCGGTATTATGGCATCTACAATTTAGGGTGCAATATAACGGTGATCGCCTAGTGGTGTGTCGGACCGTCAAGTCTTAGGTCTCGATTTCAAACCCAAGACCCCGATTATTTGGAGCCATTTGCACAACATCGTGAGGTACCCAAACCTGCGTGCCTGAGAGATATTTCTCGTCGGCATGTAAAGTCAAGTCAGTGGCCCATGGACGGCATAAAACTCTGACACCAAGCGCCCACACCACACCACACGAAAAGAAGAAGAATTTAGAGGTTTTCCTACTCATGATATACAGGTTGTAAACAGACTCTCTACGAAGCCGCCAACCAAGCATTCTAAACATCAAACTAAGTAACCCTACGAAAAACTGTTTGCTATGAAATGACATTTTTTTTTGGGTAAAAAATCACGTTTTTCGGTAGGACTCAATGTAACGCGCTTAAAATATTGTGCTGATGGATGGATTGAATAGTACGGGGGCCATGACGGTGTTTAAATTAAAAATCTTACATTAAAAACATGTTTTTAACAACAACTTGTGAAAAAGTTGGAACTCTGACCCCCAATATCTCCGTAACTAGAAGGTTCCCAGGTATGGTCTCAAACAAAAACTGATTGCAATGACGGGGAGAACAAATGCTTTTCGGTGTCGTAAAGAGTCTTTTAACACCCTTTATTTAAGTCCTTGCTTATTTATGCCTAAGAGGTCCCGGTCCGCCTATCGTCAACGCGAGCATGGTTGAAAAGCTTGTTGTTTCATCCAGAGCTACAGCGGCGGTATTCTTTCAACTGCCCTGTCTTACCTAGCCCCGACCCCGCACTACTCGTCACCCGCGCACCTCATACCGCCTAACGCAAGGACATTGAACGAATAATAGTGTTCGAAAATTTATAAAACTTGTTCCAGGAAATACGTGTTTTTGAATAAGTCTTGAGGTTTGTGAAATAAATATTTGTCATTTAAAATCTCCACTACATTTGCAAGGCTTCTATAAGGACATTTTCTTTACTTTTACAATTTATGAGATATGTTATGAACGGCCAAAGTGAGCTAAAATTTGTGCAAAACAGCAATTTTGAGAGGCTTATACTGAATTTGTTTCTACAAATATTTATTTTTTGCTTCTACAGAAGCCTAGATATAATGCACAAGATACCTATAAGAGCAAAAAAAAAAGATATATGTGTTACAACTGCATAATCACACACGAGCGTCTGTCAAAATTCTCGCGAAAAGTATGGCGGGTTGGCCGCTCTTAAAAGACTATCTTTTCATTTGAATTTACAAAACTCTTTATAAAATAGAAATCATTAGTAAAAATTAAAACCTGTGTCACATGTTCCATCATACATAAGCGTTGAGAAACTTTTCAGACTTTCAGATCGAATAATTAAAAGTCACAGTGGTGACACATTGCTAATGACTCCAAGGACATAAATTTCAATTAATTCATGAAAACAAAAGCGTTCACTCAATAAAAAAAACTTGTCCAGTGACACCTCACTTGGTAGGGTTAGCAAAGCAAACCAAAACCACCCCACACGTTCCCTCAGACACAAAGGGTTATTTTGGTAAATTTAGTTTCCAAGTAATGCAAAAACCAGTCTAGGTGTCAACATTTTTGGATAAGTACATTAGAATTAACCCACTAAAATTCAGAAATTGTCTAGACATTGTTTTGAAATAGACCTCCTAATTAATTAAACCAAAAATTTAATGAATGTTTTAACAATTAATGGTCGAGACTCGTGACGTCCATCACGGTATACTCGTATCAAATGTTTTGTGGCCACACTTTTTTTAGTTAATTGTAGATATAACACTTTTATATTTTGCGAAATATTATAACTGCTCTATCATTTTTCTATAACGTTTATAATGTACTAGCACGTCGCCCGCGACTTCGTCCGCGAAAATTGTGATAGCTCGGCTAATTTGCATGATATCAAAATAATTTATAGCCTATTTTACTCGGTAAAGATGTAGCTTTTTATTTGTGAAAGATTTAAAATTCGGTTGAGTAGTTCTTGAGTTAAATTGTAACAAAAAAAATCAAATCTTTCCTCTTTATTATATTATTTTAGAATACTGCCTCGTTGCGTGCGTCGTCGCGTCTAGCGGTTAGTAGCGCGACTGCTGAACATGAGATCCTGGTCCTTAATTCCCAGGTCTGGCAAAGTGAATTATTTCATTCTGTGGGATTTCTCAGTAGCAGCCACGGAGTCTGTCTGTTTTGTGCCCGGTTGATGGCATCACGCTCGCCCCTGTTACAATAGGACTTCAAAAAACATAACTGGCGAAATGTTGGTTTACTATGAGGTACAACTCTACCTAACTCTTCGGGGATTACAGGGGTGATGTTATGTTTTATTTATAATGCCTACAACTTAAAGCCCTAACTCTGAAAAAGATACAGTTACTGTACGTGTTCTTTCAAGTTTTCCACCTAAAATACAGGCTAACTTATACCGAAACAAGCGAGCCATAACAAAATATTTCAAAAACGAAACAACAAGGTAATAAATAGTCTTTATTAAAGGTAGGTACAGACTAGTTACATAACATTTTTATTGAATTTAAGACAAAGGCATTTTTCAATTGCAGTTCTCTTTGCTTTTGTCTATCTTGCGTGCGACGTCGGCTATGGAATTTCATTTAGTGCACGGTTACCCTAACCTCATGCGGCTTCAGAGGTCCTACTATGTGCTTATAAAGACTGAAATGCGGTATTGGATTTTAGTTTTCATTGCGGCTTTTCAACCACCGTTCCTTACCATGAAGATTGTAGTAGGAACGCAATGTATGGTGAATGCTGCGGTTGGTTCCAAGTTTTCTCGTTTCGTGGTGGATCTATTTACCCGGCGCCGTCCGTACAGCGCCGCGCAGGCAAATTATACCACACTCAGCGGGACACAAGACTCGCTTAACGCGATATATAGAATACCTCTCACTAGCATAACGATTTATCGGATTCTGTCCAATGATTACTTTTTTCCTTATATGTATAAATCTTTAAAACATTGTTAGGCAGGTGCATCCACCTATTTATACCAAAAACTTCTTTAAACGAATCAGTTTATTCTTGAATTTTGTTTCGTTGTTTATTTCGTGTTGCTACTATTGGACACGAGTCTATGTTCTTGTCTAAAGTTAGGAATTTCTCTGAATTTTAACGACAGTTTTATTGAAAAAATTGACTATTATTTGCTATATATAGCTACAAGATTATTTGAACATTTATAAAATTTAATTCTAATTAATAGAATACCTCTGCCCACTATATGTGGCGACCTTATGTGTTATAAAATAAGTAAGTACCCAATTATGAATCTTTAATGACTAATTTTATAACTTTTGATCATCAAAGCAATGAAAACGCTAAAGAAAATTTTATTAATAGCCTACAGAGACAAATATTTCAGACTTTCTAATCGGATAAGAGTGACCAAAATTTTCCTAAGTGTTCTTGGACAAAGTTAGGACAAATCAAATAAAAATCCGATCCAAAGACTGAAAGGAGATTTCGACAACCGTTAACACAAAGTTATTTAACGTTACTTTTGTTACAAATAAACTCGTTAAAATTACAAAAGGTAGAGTAAACAGGTAAAGTACCGAACCAATCTTCCGAAACAGAGATAATCTCAGTTAAGATAAAAGACAATACTAAGGGCCGACAAAGATTGAATTAGCATTACAAGATTACAAAGACATTCCAATGGCTTAAGAGCTTAAATAAAAACGATTTTTATGTAACATTGTAATGAATTCATGCGAATTAAGATGACCGAGAAAGATCACTTGACTATCAACAGAAGAATGTGTTCTAGAATACAGGGTGTAAACGAACCCGTCAACCAAGCATTATGTACATCAAACGTATCTTTACGCAAAAAATGTTGCTGGAACACGAATTTTTTTGGGGTGAAAAGTCACGTTTTACGGTTGGACTCAATGTAACGCACTCATGGTATGGTCTAGAACAAAATGATCGCAATGACGGGGAGAACAAGGTTCTTTCGGTTTCGTTAAAGGTCTTGTTACATCCTTTAAGTACCTCAAAAAGAATAAAACGAACTGCAGTTTATGTCCATGACAATACATTCATATAATAATAAAAAATATAAAAATATATAACCTGTAAAATATTTTTATGTATCGCTGTTGGTTACTTAAATAAATAAATATTATAATTAATTCATAATTCAGCAGAAGTTCAGCTCAACTACAATTTAATTTATGAATTTCTAATGCTTAATATCTTTATCAATATGAGCAAAAATCTAATCCCAAAATTTAATACATCACCAACTTTCTAGACATGTAAAAACTTTGAGCTTATTGGATATTAATTTAGAAGCCCCGCCATAGAATAAGCGCATAATTAAAAACTTGAAGCGTTGACTTTAAACTTGATAATTGCAGTAACTAAATACGAGTTCCAATGTCGCTGTACTTTACATAAATATTTAATATTGTAGTTAATTAGCTTCGATGAAGATGTACATTAATTAAAAGAATGTTTTGCTGCTTAATGTGTAATTAAATTAACTAAGTTTCAGTTGCATGTTAATCCTAGAGATTTAATTAAAACTAAAATAGGTACATTGTTTATTCATAGAAATATACGCAAACATCGTGCTTAAAATCTGTATAAGCATTTTTCTAGTTAAACAGTCTCCTCTGCTCATTTCATCCTTTTATGGATGTAGTCCCAGTAAGTGCTCAGTTAGTTACACATCTGCCTAGCCTTTTACCAACTATGTTGGGGTCGGCTTCCAGTCTAACCGGATGCAGCTGAATACCAGTATTTACATAGAGCGACTGCCTATCTGATCTCCACAACTCGGGTTAGTACTGGATGATACTCTTGGTTTAGACATGTTTGTTAGACTTTCGGGTCACTGAATACCTTGTAACGACTGTCAAAGATCTACAATTACAGCCGGAACCAATGGCTTAACGTAGGCACGGAGGAAACTCGGTATGTAATAGGTCACCCTGCCCATGGAACAACCTCAGTAAGTGTGGCTTAACCTGAACATCGACCCGAGCGGCTGTTATTTCAGTCAAAAAAGTACCGGGAATGGATGATTTGTTTATGGTTCCAAATTCAAAATTTTGTTTTTTTGTAGTTGTTAGATTGGCACAACTGTTTTCCATTTTGGCGCGGAGTTTGAGTTGCATCTGTTATTTATATTAAATACAGTGCTGGTTTTAGTAATATCATATATAGTGTGTATTGCGATTTTCATAATGGACAAAAATATCGAACAAAGAGTTTGTCTTAAATTTTGCATCGCCAATGGAATTTCGTGTTCGGAGTCACTGAAAATGTTACAGAAGGCTTACGGTGAATCGACTTTATCAAAAACTCGTGCTTATGAGTGGTTCAAAGCGTTCAAAAGCGGTCGAGATGTGATGGAAGATTTGCCTCGCTCTGGTAGGCCGTCAACGTCTGCAACTGAAGTTAACATCGCAAAAGTGAAGAAAATAGTGACTGAAAATCCCCATTCAACTCGCAGAACCCGCCGAACCTTCTGTATCTCACGAGTCGATCCGTACCATTTTAACTAATCATTTGGGTATGAAACATGTTGCTGCTCGGCTAGTCCCAAAAGATCTGAATTTTCTCCAAAAACTCAATCGCATGAAAGTCGCTGAGGACATGCTAGAACGAGTCAGTTCGGACCCAACATTCATGAAATGCATTGTTACTGGTGACGAGACGTGGGTTTACGAGTTTGACATGCAAACTAGTCAACAAGCTTCGGAGTGGCGCCTTCCAACTGAACCGAAACCGAAAAAACCACGCCAAAGTCGATCAAAAGTCAAAGTCATGTTGACTGTTTTCTTTGACTATTGCGGTGTTGTGCACTCTGAATTCTTACCGGAAGGTCTAACGGTAAATAAAGAATATTATTTGAGCGTTATGCGGCGTTTAAGAGAGCAAATTCGACGAAAAAGGCCAGATTTGTGGAAAGAAAATTCTTGGATTTTGCACCACGACAATGCGCCTTCGCACAAGGCTATCATTGTGAACGAATGTTTGACCAAACACTCAACAAATACCATCCAGCAATCAACATATTCACCAGATATGGCTCCTGCTGACTTTTTTCTTTTTCCTAAACTCAAATTACCACTTCGTGGCACCCGTTTTCAATCGATAGAAGACATAAAGGAGAATTCGCGGCGAGAACTGAACTCAATTCCGGAAGCAGCGTTTAAAAAATGTTTTGATGAATGGATTATTCGTTGGCGCAAGTGTATCGTTTCTAAAGGAGCATAGTGTGTATCATCTAACTATTAAACAATCATGATCATCCAACATTAGCAATAAGGATGAAACTCAAACTCGAGACACCACTGAAGCGTTGCCGACCGTAACTGAATTATCTCCGTCGACGCGACCATCAGTTATATGAGGGATCCTCACAATAGGGGTAACTTAATCAAAATAACATATTAACATCTAACTTAATAGCTGTTATGTTCCGAACTAAATATAAACGGTACATAGCAGTTTGCATAATCGTACCCTGAGCACTTAACAGGTCTTCTAATGGTTACAAGTTGGGATCAGTTCAGAAAGTTGCGGGAAGCGGTTGCGATGAACTGCCCTCGGACCGACTCGTGTACACAAGTCGTGGTGACCGCACACACCGCTTGTTCTAAAATATATTTGCTCAACTGTACCGTATAGCAGTTTGTTATTGCAGAAGTCGGAGTTAGGGAACGAATTTATTATGTTTGATAAGCGAGTGCCTGCTACTTAACTGTTATGATGAAAGGAGGTGGGAAGTACTGGATTTATTTCATGACTTATTGATTTTTTATCCTTAGAGGCGAGATTTTATTTGTGTTGTTGATATATTTTTATCTTTTCGGCCTCTTTGGTCGAGTGGTCGTAAGTGCGAATACTAAACATGAGGTCCTGATGATGATTCCCGGGTCGAGCAAAGTGGTTTCTCAGTAATTTCTCAGTAGCAGACACAAAACCTGGATTTGTGCCCGATTGATGGCAATAGGTTCGCTGAAAGCATAACTGGCGAAATGGGGGTGTACTATTAGGCACACCTCTGCCTAACCCTACGGGGATTACAAGCGTAATGTAACGTTATTTTATATCTTTTAATGAAACCTTACTTTGATATCAAATACTTCGGAAGAGCAGAAGAAATCACAATTCAATACCCCGAAACTCAATCAAGAACGGATGTAAAGTTAGATTTTATTGCACCTATCATGTAGCGACAATTTACAGTCTAACCCACTTATCTTCATCAAAATAAAATAAAACTACGTACTACTTTGACAAGTAGCATCCCATTAGCTAAACAATTAGCACTAAAGTCGACACGAACTCGATTGCCAAAAAAAGTTTAGCACTAATATAATTACGAGTTGTAGATACCTATAGTAAGACGTGTTTTTTACTCCAACAATCTTTCTTGCTGTAGCGCCGGTCGGTAGTGTCATTGGATCACTACGCTTTACTTATTTCTCTTTTTATCCAACTTTTTGCTTTCGAACTAGCGGTATTAGTTTAACAGTCGACTTCGACACTGCTGATGGAATGTTACGAAAGAATCCGAATACAAATAGTGAGTAGATATTGTCAGTACAATGCCTAACAGTTCGATTCGATTCGGCACCTTTTGTACAATCGAGACGGGAACTCGATGCCAGTCATCGTTTCGGTCGGTTGTTTTTTTCAATCGAAGACTACGAATCGATGCGTGATGTGTGATTAAATGCTCTGATTTTGGTTTTTTGTGGAAGGTAAACAAAAAAGATTTTTAGCAGGTTTTGTCTTGCTAACTGTTATGTTTTTTAGGGTTCTGTACCTCAAACGATCTGTCTGTCAAGACCCTTTTTCTCAAGAACGTGTTGAGGTTTCAAGCTGAAATTAATATCAAATACTCATATCTGCTCCTTAGAGCAGTGAAAAAAAAACTTGTAAGTCAAAGCAATCAGATATTATGACCGTTTATTTTGCGATTGCAAAATATGCAACATAAGATCTAGAATCATGAAATTTGGCAAGAATCAATGTCAAATTCTGAAAGACTACAAGTCAAGTCCTACAAGTCTATACGGAACCCTCGGTGCGCGAGTCGAACTCGCACTCGGCCGGTTTTTTTTTCCATAAAGTACTTTGTCTAAGGAACGCTTATAAACATTTGTTATATGGTTGTTTAAAAATATGTTTACCAAACAACCCGTTAAATATAGCAACTAATATTTTCCTCGTATTGCTAAATAAATATTTGCAATCATTGCCAACTCTTTCATTTTCTAAAGCTCATCTAAATTCATAACATTTTTCCCGACAAAAATATAAGTAGCTTTCTAAACACATTTTCGCGGAAAAGACAGACTTCTAATATTCATTTGAGTTTGTGGAATTTTTCTTCAGAATTCTTACTTTTTTTTGTCAGGCCAAATAATTACCTATAGTAATTACTGCTCTAAATGATACAATATTAATTTTTCTCTGAATTCTAGCTAGCAATTTTATGTAGAGAGAAACTAGTTGTGATAACTTAAGTGAACAACATTGGAAGTTATGTAACACTAATTAAACAAGCATAGTCCACCGAGTAACATAATCGGCGAATTACCTTACACAACAATTTCTAGTTAATTGAAATTTCAATAAGGTCGGATACTATTTAGGTTTAAAGAAAACTTTATTCTCAATAAGACAAATGTCACTCACTTGAGAACAATACTAGAATTTAAAATTACAGGGTTCGTCGCCATCAGTTACAAACTAGACTGCACGCATTCAATGCCTTCATTTCTCTAGAAGTGCTTGATCCGCCATAATATACTGACTTAGTTGAGTTTTGAATGCATTGAAAGAGTGCAGATTTCTAATACTAGAGGGTATTCTATTAAAAAGCTGTGCTCCTTCAAAAGTAAGCATTTTTTTGCCGTAGTTAGTTCTGGTTTTGGGTAAAACTACCAAGCTAGCTCGCCGTGTGCTACGTTGACTGACTTGTTTATATTGGGTAAGTGTTATGTTCGTGTGAATAGTTTTGGTAAGAATTTTTTTGATGATAATACATGTGTGGTAAATATATAGTTGTTTGATATTCATTATTTTTGTGTCTTTATAAATTTTACTCGTTGATGTTAAATATGGATAGTTAAATAGTATTTTTATGAGTTTATTTTGAGTTATTTGTAGTTCTGACAATTTAGTTTTTGCAGCACTGCCCCAAATTTCGATCAAATAAAGCAGGTGTGGCTTCACTAGGGAATTGTAGATGTTGTATCGCAATTTAGGTGGGATGCAACGAACTATATTACGCAGGGATCCTGTAAGGGCTGAGAGTTTGCTTTTTATGTGTTCAATGTGAGCATTCCACGTAAGTGAGCTGTCAATTCGTAAACCGAGATATTTTTCACAGGTTTTTTGCTGTAGAGGCACATCATTAATTGTTAGTGGGTTATATGGGGGAATAATTTTATTTTTTGCCTTAAATATAACATAACATGTTTTGGAGATATTTATTGTCAGGAGATTGTATTGAAACCATGCAAATAAGGTATTTAAATCATCTTGGGCTTGTGAGATAATTTGATGGATAGAGGATCCAAAGTAGAATAAACAAGTGTCATCAGCGTATAAGGTAAGGTGACCACGCAGTTTAATTTCGTGAATGTTATTTATATATATTAAGAAGAGCAAGGGACCTAGAATAGATCCCTGCGGAACGCCACACCTTATAGCTAATGCATCACTTTGGTGACTGCCAAGTTTAACCACTTGCGAACGATTACTTAAGTACGACTCGAACATTTTCAGAGCATTGCCAGTGATATTGATAGATTCCAGTTTCCTTAGGAGCAGCTTATGACTGACTGTGCTGTGACTGATTTAGCTGACACATTGGCAAAAGTTTAATAGTCCTTTGTCATGTATGCCAATTAAATTCAACCATAAGGTGTCTAAGCAAATATGAGGTTCGCCGAACGGTTTTCAACTAAACGTAACTACAGTGCAGGCTGATTGAAGACACCTCTCGACTCAATCAATATTCGATTCATTATAAGAACTACTTTTGATACTTACCGGCTACCTACATACTGTGCAATACAACAAAATACAAATCAGCATGTCTAATTAAAAAAGTCGGGCTTTGTAGCTGCGCACAAAACGGGGAGAAAGGGTCACTGCTGCATTCGTTGCCAGACCCCTACCTCCCCTTTTTAACCCTTGCCTCCCTTACACCCAAACATTCTCTCAAATTACAGTAGCCATAATGAAGTAGATAAGGATCAAATTAGAATACTTTAATTTCTCTTATTCGCGTACAATGATACGATCAAAATATTGTTGGTCGGAATTAAATTCATTAATAGAACTACATTCTTTTGAGCGTGATCTCGAACTGGCTGTGGTCGATAACAGATATTATCTTGTGCAAGGCCATAAATACTGTGAAAGAAAAAAACAGTTGAAAGTTTTATTGTCATTGAAATTAATGCTGTCTAGATGGTTTGGTAGCAAGCGCGATTACAGTATTTGGGGTGCTTGGTTTGACGCCCGGTTCCTTCTTGCCTCGGAAAGTACGTTAAGCCGTTGGTCCCGGCTGTCATTTGTAGAGTTTTGACAGTCATTTCAGGTAGCTCGAGTCTGACAACCAGTCTTAGCAAAGGGTATCTATTACCCAGTACTAACTGGTTTGTGGTGGTCAGATAGGCAGTCGATCCATCTAAAATACTGGTTTAGTGACTGGAAGCTGACCCCAACATAGTTAGGAAAAAGCTAGGCAGATGATGAGGTTCCTTCACCTCTATGTATCGTTATGTTTCTTAAGTATTATTTACTTAAATTGAAAGCTACCCTATTAAGGATTGAAGGTTAATGTTTGCGTGCTAAGAAGCGAAGCAATTTCCTAGGGAAATCATTTCAATTATAGTAGTTTCGTTACAAACAATCTAGTTAGTTATAGTTTCGACCGTAGGTACCTACTTCTTTAGTCAGTTATAGTTTCAGTTCCCTAGACAAGCTTGCTTGCTTTTCAGTCTAACATAGCCATTTTGAATTTACTTCACACTTATACTCTTAGGTACTAACAATATAAAATTACAAATTCAGTCAGATTTTCTGTTCATAATATTATAGTCACCATCATAGTTTGTTCCGTATGGTGTCGGACGTAAAGAATAGCACCATCCCATATCTTCCCGTGGGTGTCGTAAGAGGCGACTAAGGAATTACCAGAGAATGGGCAGCAGCGCTCTCTGTGTATTTTTGGAAGAACTGCGAATCTGCGATCGCCAACCCGCCTGCAAGAAGATAGCGGAACTCGAAGAGGAATTGAGCAGGCTGCGATGGAGTATTGTGGGATTATCTGAAGTCCGAGGAGAGGGGGAGGACACGATAATCCTGAAATCCGGCAACTTGCTTTATTTCCGAGAGGGTGACTGGCAGTCCCAGGGTGGTGTTGGGATTATCGTCCACAGTCCCTTGTGAACAACGTGGTGAAGATCGAGAGTGTGTCGACCAGGGTGACGTATCTTATACTCAAAATCTCCTCAAGATATTCGCTGAAGGTCATACAGGTCTACGCCCCAACCTCGGCATACCCCGACGACGAAGTGGAGACCTCTAAAGCCATGCATGGTCTCAAAACTCACTTCATCGTTGTCATGGGGCACTTCAACGCGAAACTGGGCCAACGAGACTGGGAAGAGCTGCAGGTGGAGCAGTTTGGAGTTGGACGTCGGAACTACCGGGGCTACCAACTGGCTAGTTTTAAAGAGAAGGAGGGATGATCATGATGAACTCCTTCTTCAATAAGCGTGAGCACAGGAGGGCAGAGTCCCGATGGTGCAACCAAAAACGAGATTGACTTCATCATGTCAACCAAGAAGCAAATGTTCAATGATGTCTTTGTGATCAATTCGGTGAAAACCGGGAGCTATCACCGCATGGTAAGAGGCACATTGAACATCAATGTCAAGCTAGAAAGGTCTCGACTGATGAAGTCTACGCTCCGTCCAGCACAGATCCAAATCCAAAACCCCGAGAGCTTTCAGCTTGAACTCCAGAATCGTTTCGAATGCCTAGGAAGCTCAGTGGACGAATACAACGATGGGCTGGTGGAAACTGTCCATACGACCGGGTCGAAGTTCATCAAGACACGTCATACAGATCAGAACAAGAGACTCTCCGATAAAACTCTCAAGCTCATGAAAGAGCGGCGTGAGACGATCCTGCAGTCTTGAGACGAGGCGTTAAAATACCGGCGGCTCAGTAGACGGATCTCTTAATCCTTGAAGAGCGACCTCCACCACTTTAATACCGAGCGAATTAAAGACGAGATCGAGCGGAACAAAGGCTCCAAAGTATTTACTAGAGATCTGGCTATTGGGCAGAGCCAGCTCACGAAACTGAAGACCGACGATGGCAGGATCTTATCCGCCAAACCGGATCTTCTGAGGGAGAGAGCTTCAATGGGCAGTTGTACACGTCAACCAGTAAACCCGTCGTAGATCTAGCAAACGACCCAAGAGCTAGACTGACCCGACACTATGAGTATACCGAAGACATCCCGGACGTCAGCCTGTACGAGATTAGGATGGCTCTGAAACAGCTTAAAAACAACAAAGCACCGGGTGATGACGAATTACGGCCGAACTCCTGAAGGCGGGTGGAAAACTGGTACTTAAGGCCCTTCCGAAGCCGTTTAATTCCGTCATACTCGAGTGAAAAACGCCACAGGCATGGTGCAGGGGTGTGGTGGTACTCTTTTTCATGAAATGTGACAATGCCCGTCTGAAGAATTATAGGCCCATCTCACATCTAAGCTATGTCTACAAGTTGTTTTCAAGACTCATCACGCTAAGTCTCGCGCGCAGGTTTAACGATTTTCAGCCTCCCGAACAAGCCGGTTTTCGAAAAGGCTTTAGCACCGTGGACCACATACATACGCTGCGGCAGAAGACCGAAGAGTATAACCTGCTTCTCTGTTTAGCGTTTGTGGACTACGGGAAAGCCTTCGATTCGATCGAGACCTTGGCTGTACTGCAGTCTCTCCAACGGTGCTAAATCGACTACCGGTACATCGAGGTGTTGAAGTGTTTGTACAAAAACGCCACCATGTCAGTCCGACTTCAGGACCAAGCCTCGTAACCTATCCTTCTGCAGCGAGGTGTGAGACAGGGAGATGTCATATCTACGAAACTTTTCACCGCTGCACTGGAGGATGTCTTCAAGGTTCTGGACTGGAGAGGGCTAGGCATCAACGTCAATGGCGAGTACATCACTCACTTTCGCTTTGCCGACGATATAGTGGCCATGGCTGAGACCATGGAGGACCTCAGTACAATGCTCGATGACCTCAGTAGAGCTTCCGAAAGAGTGGGGCTAAAAATGAACATGGACAAAACCAAGGTTATGTTGATTGCCCATGTAACACCCACTCCTATCAAAATCGAAGACACTACACTCGAAGCTGTGGACGATTATGTGTTCCTGGGACAAACGGTCCAGTTAGTTAGGTCTAACTTCGAAAATGAGGTCAATCGTCGAATCCAACTCGGCTGTATCTTCTCGTCCAACTTACCGCAGTGTCTCAAGACGAAAGTCTATAACCAGTGTGTGGACCGAAACGTGGTCGCTCACAATGGGCCTTATCAGAAGGCTTAAAAGTCACCCAAGGGCAATGGAGAGGGCTATGCTCGGAGTTTCTTTGCGTGATCAAATCAGAAATGAAGGCAGGCAAGAGAACCAGGGTCACCGATGTAGCCCGAAGAATTGCCAAACTTAAGTGGCAGTGGGCAAGGCACATTGCTCGCAGAACGGATGGCCGATGGGGCCGAAAAGTTCTGAAGTGGCGACCGCGAACCGGAAGACGATGCGTTGGAAGACCTCCCACCCCACTAGGTGGACCGATGACCTGGTGAAGGTTACGGGAATCCGTTGGATGCGAGTCGCACGGGACTGGTCAATGTGGCGACACTTGGGGGAGGCCTATGTCCAGGCCAGTGGACGTCTTTCGGCTGAAATGATGAATATTATAGTCTAATTATGAGAACACAGACTTCTAAATATTTTGAAGTCGAATACTCATGAAATTTCATAATTTACAACACCTCACCCATCATATTGTAGTTCGTGTATTATTTATGTAACATAATAATATTACATTCGAAAAATCCACCAAAACTTTTAATTAGTACCGAATTCTTTATATCACAAAACTATAAAATCTACAGTGTCATTGTTTGAAACATATTCTATCAATCAGATATGACGGTATTCTAACTCCCGTAACTCGACAAAAAATAAAACATTGTCAGGGACTCAGTACATAGAAGTCTTAATTAACTCCGTACTGGACAAGTTATCTGGCTACCGATGAAAATATTTCATCAATCATAGACGCTTGATTGATAACGCAACGTGAATTACTGATAGATTGTGCTGCCAACCGCGGGAATGCTCATCTCAATTTATTTACATGTGTTTGTATCACTTGTTGATGTTACCAACGGTAAAAGATAATTTTGATGGTGTGGAGTTGGAAGACATTGGATAAGACTATACATATTTTTAAGACAAAACTCCACTCAAATCTTCCTGCGAGTAGAAGTATCTACCTACTAAAAGAAAAGCTCTTTTTTTTACCTTGTTAAAAAAACAAGTTGTTGTTTCGAAAATACACCAACCACTGTGTATTTGTCGAGTTACAAGCGCCAAATGACAATCATACAGACAAAGAGGCATTTCAGAGTAATCATCTTATTTTTTCTGTTTTTCGATTCGCCGACGCTCTTAATCAACCAATTAGCTTGATGTATTAATGGACTAACTTTGATTAATTTTTACACGCAACAATTATATCCAATCATGAGTCAATCATGTGAGCGCTCAAGGCACAAACAAAGATGCCCCAAAATTAGCTAATCAAAGCAACTTTTTTCAGAAAGCAAAGTCTTTTCAAAACATTGCGAATCCTTTGCAAATATTTCATGAGAATTAATAAACTGCTCCTAAACATTTTCCCCGCACATATCCATCCATATTTTTGTAGTGCCGATAAAAAACTGCCTCATCCATCACAACATACGGCCGAGCACGGCCGATCATAGATACGAAAGCTAACGAACCGTCGGATGTGATTGAAAATCATCGCAAAGGAATGATGTCCTAGTCGGAAGCCATTATAAATCATAGCTAGACGGTAGCCCATACATCAATAAGGTCGATTATTTGATAACTTCACACAAAACACGGTCAGCGCTTGTTTTAAATGGGAACCAGTTCTTAGTGTAATTAAAATAAAGTTTCTATTAAATATTTTCTATTAGTGGACCGTTTTGGACGTGGAATGAAAGTTGTGAAGGTATTTTGATTGGCAGTATGACCTTTGACGGGTTTATAGACCTGATACCTATGTGAATTGTTGGATGTGCAACATATTCTAATTGTAGAGGTATGCTGTTTGTTTATTAGGTGTTAATTTTGACAAGTTTGGAAAGAATGCGTAATATGCTGATTTAAATACTAATTTAGAATAGTTTTGGGAATACCTACATAATATTACCGCATTGCAATCTTCAGTTTTAGAATAAAATTATAGGAAATCAATAATTCTAAGTACTTAATTTTTTTCGTCTAGTCCAAGGGCATTCAGGTAGTGTTGAGTAACTACAAACATTAGTATATTAGAGTAGTAAGTGCGGCCATATTATGAAAAAAATATAGCCTTCAAAACGAACCAATTATAATTCACATGTACCCATCAAAACAGCAAAACTCCCACCTTTAAAAGCTCATTCAACAAAGCTCATCAAATCGAGCAAAAACGCAACAAGGAAACTATTCTTAAAATTAACGAGGTCACAATTCACAATAACATCAGTTCACATTCAAGCAAAAAAAACTTAATACCTAAAAAGCCACAATTACTTAATTAGAGATTTGGACGATAACTGGGCAGGTGTAGGTTACCATTAAAGATCACGAAGAACGCCGGACATCAATTCGTTACAAATACGATTCTTTAGTTACACCTCGTTGAGCCAAGGACTTCAAACTCATTCCGTACACAATGAGATGAAAAAAATGATACAAATTAAACGATTGAACCTGTTTGTGAGGACCCCTTAAGAGCGGGTTTCTGTTAAGTGAACTAATTTATACTCACCTGTATCATAAATAAAAATGAAATCGTCCGAGTGTGAATCATCCCACGCTTTACAAGTTCCGTATTTCTTTTTTTTAAATAACATTTTGTGTGAAAAGATCCGAGTTTTATATTATTTTTTTTGTATTGCAACTCTATGGTAATTCTTGAGATAAGATAGGAGTATAGGGAAATAATAATACAATAAATAATCTTGAATATATTGGATAAATAGATGACCAAACTTAAACAGGTGGACAAATAAAAGGAGATTGGACAAAATTGTCACAAACATTTTTTGTCGAACTATGGAGTTTTAAAACTCCATAGTTCGACAAATGTTCGAATAATAAAAAAGCGCTGCAGATGACTATGATGTCTATGATGATGATATAGCGCTTCACAGACTGTTTCGTATTGAACCCTAAGTTTGCTCGTCGGCGCGCTATGTTATTGAAAGCATTTAATATTTTTATTCGATAAAAAAGACGGCCGCGGCAACGCGGTTTAAAGAGATGTTGGCATGTCAAATAAAGTTCGAATATGCCAATTCCCCGCTTGTTTGAAAGATTAAATGCTGAGTTTTAAATATTCGCTTGTCATATTGCATTTAGTATCTTTATAGTACCTACTATAAATTATTTTTTAATTTTCATTCTCCCTTTTAGAGTTTGTGACTGTTACGACTAATTAACTCGAGTGTGAAATTGCATCGAATTGCTTATTATCTTTTTTATACGATTATGTTAATTCTCATTGAATTGTATAGTTCGTAAATTTTTTTTTCTCCAAAATTTTATTTGGTTGCAAGATCTAATTAGGGATTGCAATTTTCTTTAAAATTTCGTTACTGGAAACTTCTCTTGCATAATGTCTTGATCTTATTACGAAGCAGCCACACGGTTTTACCTAACTTAATGTGAACAATTCCCCTTATCATCATTCTAACATATCCAATTCCCATTATATTACGCCACCGTTTACTAACTGTAACATTAAAAGTATTATTAGACATACCTACATATAAATTAGTTTGTGCTTGGCGCCCGTTATTAAAAAGGTCCTATTCGGCTCGTAGTATTCCATTTCGTTTGCCAGTGGGGGGTTAGACCGTTTCAATCGTTGCGACAATTAATCACAGTACAGCAATGTCATCCGGCGCACCGGTCAGGCCGAAAACACGCCAGACGAATTTATTGTAACTTTTTTACGTTTTTTTTTTATTTCGCGCGGTTAAACGTATGGGAGGGTGTGATTGTGAAACGCTACTCTCATTTTGTTGTCAAGTAACTCGTTGTATGTAAAAGTATAAGGTTTAAGTACATGAGGTTTTTAATTGTTTTGTTAACTTCTTATAATATTTAAGATTTTCTGATTGTAAATTAAAGATGTAATCTAACTGTGTAAGTAAGATCTGTTTTCACAATAATAAGAATATTTGTAGTACTTCTAGAATAAAATATGCACTATTCTTTAAAATAGTTCGGTTGGTTAGGCGTAACTTTAAGCAATGTCACTTTTACTGCGAACAGATTTAATTACATAAATAATAGTCTAATAGACAGTTAGAAACTCATTTAAATAATACAAATTTAAAAGGGATTTTTATAACTGCCAAAGTAAATAATTTTGCTCTCAAATTATTATAAAAATGATTTTTTGTTAGATATTAAGCTAAACGAATAAGTATGATACTTATTTATTTGATTAAGTGATTGACACTGAAAACATTTGACTATATTATAATATATTTTTACATAATTATAATAGTAATTTTGAAATGTAATTTTGTAATAAAATTACACCATGAAATATAAAAAAATGATGCACATTCACATTATCGAAAAAATTGATTACAAATGATTACTATCTTATCAGATAAAAAAACCTACAGAGAAGAATACAAATTACAGCTGTAATCACCATATTAAAGCTTGCCAAATCGATAATAGTGTTAATACAAAAGGTGGTGTCGAATTGTACCGGAATATTTTGAGATCATTTATTATAGTCGACCGCGAGATGTCAAGAGTAGGAGCGAAACGAATTCTCTGGAATCATTTCGTCCGTTACAGTTTAAGAAACAGCGAACTTGTAAGTTATTTTTTTGTTAAGAAAAAAATGCAAAAAAGAAGTTTTTATTTATATATCGCCAGAATTGGTCCGTTCATAATTTCCAAGTGGTGGGATATCCACATCTGTAATAACGCCTGTAATTTCCGATGGAATTAGGCAGAGGTGTATCTATGACGGACACATTTCACCAGTTATGTTAAAGTTCCTTGTAATAAGAGGTGGCTCATGACCTCGTGTTCAGTAGTCTGTAGCGCTTGTAAACCAAAGAGGCAGTAAGTACTATAACTAATCAAGAATTCGAAATATCACAAAATTCCTAGTTAAAATAAGCAAGTATAAGGTACCACAATTTCCTGCCGTGGTTGCGGGACTGTTCGAAAGAGATACCGTGGCCCCGGAACACAAAGGGCGATGAAGGAACATGGATGGGTTTTAGTCAGTAAAAGTCTGACACTCCCACCTGCTCCGCCCAGAGCGAGAGGAGTCAATTGATGATTTCCCATCCGAAAAAAAAAATGTACCACAATTTTATAAATTGTTGTTTAATTATAACAAAGAGGTCATTAAAAACCTATTTCGATTGTACTTCAAATTATGTATTGTACACTTATAAAATAATTCTGCCAGTACAAATCATCATTCTCTTGCCCTTATCCCAATTCATTTGGGGTCGGCGCAGCATGTCTTCTTCGTCTATACTTCTCTATTTTTCGTCATCTCATCAGACACTTCTTTTTTTGCCATATCATTCTTAACACAGTCCATCCATCGTTTCTTTGGTCTTCCTCTACTCATATACCCATCCACATTCATACTCAAAACTTTCTTCACGACATTTTCCTCATCCCTCCGCATCACATGCCCATACCACGACAACCGATCACCACACAACTTTTCAGTCACCGGCGCCACTTTCAGACTTCCTCTTATATACTCATTTCTTACTTTATCCATTCGATTAACACCACACATCCCCCTTAGCATCCTCATCTCCACGACATGCAAATGCCTTTCATTCATCCCTTTTGTGGCCCAACATTCTGATCCATACAACACAGCAAGTCTAACCATTGTTTTATAAATCTTTTCCTTAAGTTTAAGGGGAATGCGGGAGTCGCAGATGTCTTCATCCATCCCGTGTTAATTCTGTGCTTTACACTACGATCTATTTCGCCATCGCTATGCACGAGTGAACCGCGAGATACCGAAAGTCGGAGCAGACAGGAAGAGGCGCGCCATCTAACGCTATGGCTCCAGAACTGGAGAGACCGCCGAAATCGCAGAACATGTATTCAGTTTTACTTCTGCTGATTTTCAAGCCAACGTTCTCCAGTTTCTGTTGCCATTTCTCCAATCTGCTCTGGATCTCAGGTCCATCTTCCCCAACAAGAACAATGTCGTCGGCAAACAGCATGCACCAGGGTGCCTCTTCCTGGATGTCCGACGTTAAAGCGTCCATGATTAACAAGAAGAGGTAAGGACTTAAAGCCGACCCTTGATGCAAGCTTACAGCCACACTGAACTCATCGGTGTTGCCAGCAGCTGACCGGACGTAGGTACAAGATTGACTGTACATAGCACGAATTAACTCTACATACTTCCCAGGTATACCTTTCTCTTTCAAGGCCCACTACAACACATCACGAGGTACCCTATCATACGCTTTCTCCAGATCAATGAACACCATGTGGTGTGCACGTCTGTACTTCTCGCACAATTGGCGAAGTGCAAAAGTGGCGTCCATTGTTCCTCGACCTGGCATAAACCCAAACTGATTTTGGGTGATCTTACTCTCCTCTCTTATTCTTTTCTCTATCACCTTCTCCCATACTTTCATACTATGTGACATGAGCTTTATCCCCCGATAGTTATTGCAGTCCTACACATCACCTTTATTTTTGAAGATGGGCACTAGCGAACTATTGCACCATTCTTGTGGGATCGCTCCTTCATATAACAAATATTTGAAGAATAAAGTCAGCCACATACATCCGTCTTCTTTTAAACACTTCCATACTTCTACTGGTATTTCATCTGGGCCCATGGCCTTTCCATTTTTCATACTTTGAACTGCCTTTCTCACTTCATCCATGCTAATTTCCCTCACCAAACCCATATTTACTTGTACCTCTTTAAGCACACCGCTCCATGCATTCTCTTCCATCTCCTTTTTATTTCATCATCTTTAGACAAAACCTTACCAGCGCCGTCTACATACACTTTATATGATTCATATCTCTCGTTCTCCTTTCTCTTGCTTTTGTAATCCGGTAGAGCTCCTTCTGGCCTCTAGGACTGTCCAGTGATTCATATAACTTCTCCTGCGCCTTAGCCCTGGAAACTGCTACCGCCTTTTTTGCCTTTCTTTTCCATTCTTTGTAATTATTCTTCTTTTCTTCTATATCTATATCTTTAATTGTGCCATTACAAATAAATATCTTTATTTGTAGTCAAATAATATTCGATTGTACTGTAATGCAAATAACGCATTGAATAACCATTCATGTTAATTATAATGAGCTCATTAACAACATAATAAAACCGAACAACGAAAATTATTACATATATTTGTTTCAAAATTCGTATTAATAGCAATGCAGCTAAAGCTTTTAATACCTACGAGAGCTTGCAACACAAATCGTAAAACAAACATCTGCTTAAAAGGGTGGTCTAACATTATGTAAAGGCATTCTGTGAGGCTCACACTAACGCGCGGAGTCAAGGTATGAAGATAACAAAATGTCGAATCTTACATCCTACTAATATTATAAATGCGAAATTTGTGATTATGGATGTATGGATGGATGTTTGTAACTCTTTCACGCAAAAAATACTGAACGGATTTGGATGAAATTTTGCACACAGATGGTTTATAACCTGGATTAACAGGTCACATGGGAAAATTATAAAATTTCACGCGGGCAAAGCCGCTGGCAGAAGCTAGTGATTTATGTAATTGAAAACAAACTTTTCCTGTTCAGTATTATTTACTTATTTTTAAAACTTTATTAATTTCAACATTTCTAGTTTTTTGCAGAAATTAAAACCAAAATGAAACAGAATAGTTGGACGTAGTTCTCCTATAATACGAGTAAGCCAATTCTAAACTTATTACCTATTAATTCAGATAAAAACGTCAAAATATTCCATCCACCAAATATTCAGTTAAATCCTATAGGTACTCTCAAAACGGCTCCAACGATTTCGATGAAAGTTGCAAAATAGGAGTTTATGGTGGCGATAAATCAATCTCATCTTTCATCGATCTAGCTACGTCTCATATTAATATGAGAAAATTAGTTTTTTTTTTCTATTTTATCCCGAAAAGAGCTCGGTCGCCTAGGTACATAGTGTATACGTATGTTTAGAACAGATTTCAAATCAATAAGCGTTCGCTATCCAAAATCAATTAAGTTATTGTAATCAATTATTTCGAAAAATGACAAAGATTTTCATGTGTGTTGGCAGAACTACGCTCAGCTGCTGATTTAAGGCCGTTTTCTATAACTTACTTACGTATAACTATCAGTTAATATGCCTACGTCTCGTAGCTATCGGCGTTTCTATAAACAAAGTTACCTTGAAATATCCTATCCGCGTCACTGTCACTTGATTTATAGAAAAATAAAAAAAAAGCTTTTCTGTGACGTTTTATTTCTAACCGTCCGTAAGCTAAAAGTCAAACAGACAGAGATAGCAACCTACCGATACCTGTTATTATGTTATTGAAAATGGCCGTTAATCAACATTCAAAAATCGTTCGTTCATTTTCATCGTGCGTTCGAACTAGGCCCACAGATTGTAAGTACTTTCTACTGTTTAAACGCAGAACACAGGGTTATGGAAGTAACCTGAGCTCGGGCTAATCAAAGACGTAAAACTGGAATTTATTGTGTGCAGTGTACCCTGGCAAGTTTATTGTGCATTACTATGATGCCAATTACTCAACTCACATGTAACTGGGTATTGTAGGCGTATCCAGATGTTGGTTGGCAATGTATGGGGTATTTAGTTTGCTATTCGACTGTACCAGCACTGCAGTGATTTGTTTGGTATTGCTGGTTTATTATTGGGATGGGTTAAAGACGAATGGATGAGGTAATGTTATTGAATAAATGGTTGGTTGTGTAGCTTTTTACTTGTGGGTTTGATTTGAGGGTCTTAAAGCAGTATTTTGAGGGTTTCTTATAAAAAATTATAAAATATGTATGCTTAATCATCATCATCATCATTTCAGCCGAAAGACGTCCACTGCTGGACATAGGCCTTCCCCAAATGTCGCCACATTAACCGGTCCCGTGCGACTCGCATCCAGCGGATTCCCGCAACTTTCACCAGATCATCGGTCCACCTAGTGGGAGGCCTTCCAACGCAACGTCTTCCGGTTCGCGGTCGCCACTCCAGAACTTTTTGGCCCCATCGGCCATCCGTTCTGCGAGCAATGTGCCCTGCCCACTGCCACTTAAGTTTGTTGGCAATTCTTCGGGCTACGTCGGTAACCTTGGTTCTCTTGCGGATGTCTTCATTTCTGAGTCGATCACGCAAGGAAACTCCGAGCATAGCCCTCTCCATTGCCCTTTGGGTGACTTTAAGCCTTCTGATGATGCCCATTGTGAGCGACCACGTTTCGGTCCCGTATGTAATCACTGGCAACACACACTGGTCATAGACTTTCGTCTTGAGACAGTGGTAAGTTGGACGAGAAGATACCGCGCAACTTTCCGAAGGCTGCCCAGCCGAGTCGGATTCGACGATTGACCTCTTTCTCGAAGTTTGACCTACCTAACTGGACCGTTTGTCCCAGGTACACATAATCGTCTACAACTTCGAGTGTAGAGTCCCCGATCTTGATAGGAATGGGTGAGACATGGGCATTCAACACGTTGTATGCTTAAACGTCAAATATTATATGGTTAAGCAGGAAAACCCTTGAAAATAATGAAACATTAATTGATCTATAAAACAACGTTTAAAAATGTTGAATCGAATTGTTAAACTTACATCAATCTATTTTTATTCATACATATTTACTGGCTTGTGGAGGTCAGATAGGCAGTCGCTCCATGTAAAGTACTGGTATTCAGCTGCATTCTGTTACATTGGGAGCCGACCCCAAAATAGTTGGAAAAAGCTAGGCAGATTATGATGATTTACCTATTAAAACTAAAATAATAGAAAAGTATTTATTTGTCTAGCCTGTGCAGACATATAAATGTTATTTGTTTTTGTACAAAGTTTCACATCGACCGCTTTTCGAGTAATATTTTTATATTTTCATAACAAAGAAACAAAATTAATATTTTAGTTTTAGTGCTTCTCACTAAATGATACAAGGTCACACAATGATAATAAATGTCTGACATTTGATACATTCTCTTTATATCTGATCTATTGAAAAACTTATTTGGATACAAATGTATTTTTGATTAAGTAACGTAGTCAGACTGTTTAATATTCAAAAGTAGTACATAAGCAAACACGACCGTATTTTTTTGCTGACATAGGTACATCTTTTTAGAAAAACGTCTGTGGTTCTACATTTTAAGATCGTCGAGATACATTAAGTATCGAATTATCCCGTAAAACGAGTTCAATCACCTCATTATAACTCTCTTGGGTTCAAATCACCCCATAACCTATACCTACTTACCTATTTTTCCTCTTTGTATACAGTAATGCGTCAGCCCAAAGCTAAAAGGGGAGAATCTTCTATTTTGTACCGTACAAACGAACGGGGCTGGTACAAAACTCCTGTAAAAAGTACAATCGGGAAAAGGGTTGCAGCCCCATTGAAGATTACAAGATAAACGTGGAATTCGTCAAGAAAGGAAGGGGTGATACCTTGGAGTACTAATTAAGGATATAGACCGCTATGAATCATGAAGTGCCCCAAAAATTAAAATTAAAGACGTACTCACAACTAGTGTGCAACTTATTGGCAAGCAAATAAATATCTCTTTCTTTTTCTAACTTCTAACTTGGCTAGATACATTGATTTACAAAAAACGAGAGTCTTCTGTAGTTACAACATGACTATTTTCTCTCCTGAAACTTCGACTGTGTTTGACGTGATTTTACATCTTTGTGATATTATTTGGCGAGATCTTCACGAGGTTTCCGTAAATCCATACTCCTTCTCCACTTCAAACACTTAAAGGAGAAGCGATAGGGTAGCTCGCAAAAGTTTCTTAGGGATTTCGAAAATCATAATTATTTTGTTTGGGTCGACAATATAGTCAAAGTCGCGGGAACCCTCGGATAATGGAAGCACAGAAGAAGAACCGGGATGTGTGGCAGAAAAAAGAGGAGGCCTCAGCAGTGGGTGATTAAAGGCTGATATGATGATGATATTTTGTTCAGCATACAGCCTGTCACTGACCGGCAAATTACAAAAAAAAAAAAACATTTTGAATTGCCCATTCCACCTCAAGCTTGTCTTATTCAAACTCCATGGCGTGTACTTAACAGTTTTAATTTTAAAGTTTCCCGTTTAGCTGTGGTTTGCAACGTTTAATTTCCGGCGTAGGAATTATTAGGAAGGAATAAGGTGCGGCTTTGAAATCTGCCAAGCTGCTGCAGCCAACCATCAAATGCTTTCAAACTCTTTTTTTACTCTTTTAGATAACACTGTGAAACTTCTTTCAGCTTTGATCTTTTAATCATAAAAATGTTTCGAAATGTTTTGAAAATGCTTCGGTGTTAATACTGTTTTTCAATGCACGGAAAAGGCACAATGGTTTGAGAGGATTTTGTAATTAATTGGGCAAAAAAGTAAACTGAAAGAGGTGTGGATGGCTATGTGGTATCACTAGAGTTAGAGCAGTGAAAGTTTAAAAATCATCTACAATAGAACCTCATCATCATCATCAGCCTATTACTGTTCCCACTGCTGGGACACAGGCCTCCTCTCTATGAGAGGGAATCCACCACGCAGGCCCAGTGCGGATTGGTAGATGTCACATGTCTTCGAATTTTTGGTTCTAGTACATGATGCCGGTTTCCTCACGATGTTTTCTTTCACCGTTTTGAGAGCAGTGTTGATGAAATAAATTACACAGAGCGAAATTAAAATGCGCGTGCCTGGGTACGAACCCACGACTTACTGTTCGTAAGTCGGGGCCACCACCACTGGGCCACCGCCGCTATTATAACCTGCTTTCTGTTATTACTTCTGTTCAACTGAACTATATCACACCAGACATTTCTGCTAAGTTTCATTTTCCAACCAACTTACGATTTTTGAATTTCCATGTGACAATTTTAATATTATTAAAACTGACTGCTCTGAAATTGAATTTAAAAATTTCAATTTCATTCGAGCATAATAATTTAAACAATATTACAGTGCGGTGCAGTAAAACTGACTATACTATATACTACATATACATGTATAATTTAATATTTAACTTGCAATTTGATTGTGATATGATTTGGAAACTGGTCTTTATTTAATTTCACTTTGCCTCGAATCAAATTGTTGTATAAGTTCCGTTTGCTGTTAATTTAATGTTTATCAGATAAAGAAAATTAAGCTAATTGTTTTTTTTATTTTTTTAAATAAATAAATCATTGTGACTGATGTCAAAAAACTTAAAAGTAATGAAATAATTACGTACTTCAGATTAATTAAAAAAAAAAAAAAAACTATGAAATTTTGAAGAACGCTTTAAAGTACTCTTAAAATATTTACTTTGAAACAGTATTTACAACAAAAACGACCCAAAAAATAAGTTATATTTTGCAAGCTCTGTTTACATAAAATTTTAAAACGAAACATCCTACCCATTTTCTACAGCTGGTAAACTATATAAAATCGTTTTCCCAAACGTATGAACGTAAAACAGCTTTTATATCCAAAGAATATGAACCGTGAAAGCGCTGAGGTAACAGGAAATAGAGGCTTGGATTCAAATAAGTTCAAATAAGCAATTTTCTCGAACAAGTCTGATATCGTGAGCAGTAAACCGCGGCTGAATCCTAAAGTTACCGCCGGGTCTATTCAGATTTGTACTCGTGAGAAGAAAAAACAAAATTACAGACAATTTGTTCCGATATCCTTATTGGGAGCTGCGATGTAATCCTTGTGTGTTATGGAATATGGAGTAGCTTGTTATTTGATCCTGATCTTTTGTATATCGGTTTCGCGATTTGATTGTTTAGAAATAATATCAAGCTTGTTTTATCTAAAAAGCTGGACAGTGTACCAATTACAGGATATTTCATTTCACAAGTTATGTTAAAGTAATACTGCCATCATCCGGGCACGAACCGAGCCTACCGGCTGATAACGAAGAATTCCTGGCGGAAGAACTCAATGTATCTTTGCCCGGGAATCGAACCCAGGACCTGAGGCTCATCAGTAGTTTAGTGGCTTAGACATACTCACTTACAATGTTTTTTTTTAAATAGTCTTGCGTTTAGACGCAACTAGCCTGACGTGTTGCGATGATGCCCTCGAATTTTGAATAGATTCAGATTATAATGATTAGGGAATAGAGGGGGTGAGTGGGGAGAGGGGTATCATTGGTTTTACCTCCTATTAGGAAGTAAATAAATATTCATATTTGGCCATCGTGTTTTCAATATAGTTTTTGCAGATAATACATTTTCTGGATAATTTTGCTTTCTATTTTTGAGCACAAATTAATCTTTTACCAGGCTATAATGGGAGTTCTGATTGACCTCTATGATAAAGGGTTGAAAGGAAATAAAAACACAATCACGGTTCTTGTGATTTTAGTTTATGCAAGCAAAAAATTGTGCTTCTTTGACATTTGTAAAAGAGTTCGTTGAATTTGGAAGAGTTCATGTTCGAAATACAATCATGAGGAAATTATGTTCTAATGGTATACAATTGCATTGTGTAGATTGGGTACCAAATGTTTTCATAACTAATCCAAAATATTTCTCAAAACCACAACACCATTCCAAACTCAGACAGGCGGAAAAGTTGCCTCTAAAAAAATACAGCCAGTGAATGCAAGAATGTCTCTAACCGAGGAGAGCATTACAGACTCCTAATGACTACCTTGTAGAGAGCAAAAGTTCTACGTTCAGCCTGCGCTGGACTTGAAGTTTATCTTAATAAGACGGTTTCAAATGACGCGGATGTAAGAAAACGGATGCTGGTTTTTGTTTAGCGTGTTTTGGTGGTGGGAGTAAAAGATGGGAAATTGTGGAGGGTAATATTGTTTATCACCATTCGCCTGTCTTTTGTTTCTTTGCAAACAATTGCTGCTTCAATTTGAAATAATAATCATAACCTTTATTTGACAACTTTAAAAAAAAAAAAAAAATTACACTAGTACTTAGTTTCTATGAAGCTAAAGGATTATACACCCAATTAGTTACTCGGTACACAATAATAAATTCTGGTTGTTACGAAACCGAATTCACACTGACCCCCGTACTAGTTATAAATTGTGTTACGGTATATATTATATTGTAATAAAGATTGTGATTATGAATTTGAAATAAGGTCTTGTACAGTTTGTGATATTTCTGACAAAGGCAATTACATTGAATTGCTTTACTTGTCTTTCTATGGAAACAACAGGAAGTAAACAAAGGAACACTCCAGGTAACTGCTGCATCTAGCAATATTGTGCCTCAGTCAACAAGTCTCTTTGAAAGTTCCTTCCTTCTAAGAAAGTAATAGTGTTGGAAAGTTTTCAACGAACATAATTAACAGATATTTATTTCAAGACAAAACCCTATGAAAACAAATGTTCTACCCAATTTAGCTTCATGACGGTATGAGATAAATCGATTGGCTTATCGCTCGGCCCGGAACAAAGAATTCACTTCGAACACATTAATCCCATCTAGAGCAATTAAACGGTTCTAATTCTAAGGCATTCGATTAAGAAAAGACAATTTGTACTTGACCGCATTTCTCTTAGTTTTAGAGTAGACCACCGATCTTAATCGGTCACCGATTTGAGTTCGTCTGTCAACAAAATTCCGTAGGTTAGGGCGAATTCGAATTCCCACCAACTGTGAATGTTAATGTACTTACTTCAAACACTTTCAGTACACGTTTTATTAATTTTTATCTTTATTCTATTCTTATATAAAGTACTGAATACAGTGACATACAGCCAGATTTTAGGTTTACAATTTATCTGTCGTCAACGCAGCATATCTTCTTCTTCCTCAATTTTCTATTAACCGTCACACATCTCATCTCATAAGTTATCATCCTGTCTAGCATATCATGATCACCTTATAGTTAAATCAATTTCTTTCCAACGTTTCCATTGATCTACTAGTGGCGTGCTTTCGTCGAATTTGTCGGTCCGACTTATCGTCGGTCGTCTGCGTCCCACTTAGTCATGGCCATCGTCGCTTCTTCGGTTACGTAACGCAACTGCTACTAATTGCACAATTATCTTATATTGTCGCTGACAGTGAAGGTTCAATTACCCATGTTTGGGAATGTAACCTATATGTCGACAATTATTTGCTTGAAACATAAGAGCCGTGATGTCATAGTATAATTTTCTTCCATATTTTCTTCTTTTTTGTTGATCTCGTGCCAGTAATGTTATGTTATGTAAATGAAGTGGACTTGTAATGTACTTACCTATTACTTGCCAAATATGTCGTGTCATTGGACTGGACATGGCTGTAATATGGACTTCCATAAGTACTCTGTCATTTTGCTTAATAGTATGGAAAATAATAGGAACAGCTTATATTTACTAATAGAGAATTCATACCAAGGAAAAGTGTGTTAAAATGGTGGTCAACTGCGAGTATTGGCACAGATTTCTGAAGCTGACCATCAAAAGAAAGAGAAATTGTGCGGTTGCTACCACTCTTACTTTTGAACTGATGCGGTAAGCGTAACTAAGTACTAGAAGGAGGGCTTCCAAAACAAATAACAGACAGAACAATTTCCTAAAACATAGAACAAACTCAACTTAAAGTAAATAAGACCTCAAATAAATTACATGCTTCACTTAAATGGAATATGATCATAAAATAAATAGACCGCTCCCACACAGTGTTCGCAGAATTGATTTAAGTTCTTCCAAGCTTTTGTACTCAAAAACAAATTACGTACACCCCCATACATCACGCGGTAGGTCTCCGTCTAAGAACTAAGGAATCAAATAGAACCTTCCAGAAACTAGATTAAGGCGCGCATAAAGCGTAGTGCATGAATGCTGGTAACCTGAGACTTGGCAGACAATGCTGGCTCCCTTATTGCTCAGCTCTTAAATTGTAGTGCGGTTTCAATGCAAGTGCCGTTGACGTTAAATTATTGTCGCCATGCAACGTTACACCGCCTGTGCTGGCACTGTACACGTGTGCACTAGGCTTAAGGCCTGTTAAGCTAAATGTAGGTCTATTATGGTCATTCGATGTCAAGCTACGAAATTCTCTGAGGTGGTTGGATTAAATTTCGAAAGTAAAAGTTGAAAACGTCGATGAATGGCTGAATATTATACTCCTTTAAGGTAGGTATAGCCATAAAGAAGGCGTTATATAAATAATTCGTGAATTTGTTACCATTTATCTACGAGATTATTTATAGTGCTTAAATACCTGAATCGAACACAGGTAATAGACAATCATTGACAGATTTATCTGCTCCGCTATATCAGTGAACTGACTTTAATTTCCGACAGATTTCAGACCTGTAATAGTATCCGCGTATTCTCATTTATTTAGTGACAGGTGTTTTAGCACGCCCCAAAGCCCATTAACTACGGCCATAAAGTGTTAATTTAATAACAGTGCATAACTAGTGTTGTCACTAACTGTCGTAAAAACAAGCTATTACAGACACGGCCATCGCGGGAGCAACCTGTTTTGCTCTTTCAACTTACAAGTTGAATAGAGTGATTATATGAGAGATATGGAGACACAAATAGCGGGGATGCTTTTGGAATATTAAAATGGACACTCAAGTTTTCTTTAGCACTATTTTGCAGTTAGCTAAATGATTTATTGCAATTTTAATCTAGATACGGGTTTTAAGCAATCTCTTCTTGGCCAAGCTTCATAACAAAGCTGTCTTGTATGTTAAGTTAAGATCCTTTGGGAGCATCTTCTGTCTGGGCAGCAGCATTTACTAAAAGCAGCTGTTACGAACAAAGCCGTTATAATTAGAGTTAGAGAAGCAATCCGACCCCAAATGAATTATGGTATGGGCAAGATCTTGAAGTTTTTGGAAAATAACTCTAAATCGTTAAATCTTGCAATCACTACCTGATTTATATTATTATAAGTAGGTAAGTCTTCCCGAAACCATTTAATAATATGTCTGTCAGTGACGGGGGTCAGTTGCCTAGAAGACCAAAAACTTTGCACAGAAGTGATTCAGTCAAGTCATGAGTTATCGTGTGGGTACCTAATTATCTAAAATTTATTTCACGACACCTACACACGAAATGTTTCGTGGAATATAATTCTAGTATAATATATCTCTCAGGCCATATTTGTATAGTTGGTTTGGTACGAAATTATTGTTAGCCTGAGGGAGCTGTTAACAAGTCTAGTACGTATCTACATCAGCAAGTGATGAATATGCCTAAGGCGAGTAACGGGCAAATAGCACTATTTACCTGACACAAAACCTCACCAATATCATCACAATTATGTCCATTTTCATTGGCACATTAATTTGGATTAAAAAATAGCCCAAACCCAAGATCAAAGGTCTGTGCAATTACTGACGAAACTCTGCCAGATTTTCGTACATTATCGTACTGTTTTGGCATCATATCATTTTAGTTTGTAATTGTGTATCATTTTGGTCCACGCCCGAGCAAGTGCATGTGTACGTACTTATTATATTGCGTCGATCATTATTTCATGCCGACGATCTTCCAATCATGATACGATCAGCAACCTTATTCCTAAGCCTTAAAGACTACAACAGTTTTGTTGTTGCTTATTGTCTGCAAGTATAACATGGTTTCTATCCAAACTTAATACGCGATCATGGATCGTCCATACATTTGCATGTTACATTCGACTGTTATTATGTGTTATTGTGGAAATCAAAGTTAATAACACTTTCTAATTTCATTTCATATGTTTATAATTTGACTATTATACGGGTCAGTTTAGTAACAACGAAGGTTCTTCTTTGTACAAATGTTTACACTTTGTGTTTACAGTTATTTTTATTAACTGTGAACACAGAGTGTTAACAATGTGAAATTGTATTAGGTATGAATTATGCACTTGTTCATCAGTATAAAGCTGTCTTTTGCGGCCTTTTGACCTTACACATTAATCTTTGTCCTTTCAAAGGTTTATCCCAGAGCAAACATCGCTATAATTTCTCTTAAGTGGTTCGATAAAATAACCTCCGATAAAATCTTATCTTACGATCCCAATACAATTAGCTAGAAGCAAAATCTACTAATTGTTGCAACCTCTTCGCTTAACACGAGGGCCTATTCCAAAGATGGCCCGAACAATCGAATTATTGAATCGAGCGACCGCAAAACGAATTAAACAATCGATTTAATCGTTCACTTAATTACGTAATTAATGTCTGAATGCACGGCTTGCCCACAGAGGCTGTTAAATGCGCCTGCATACGTACCGCACTGTAGCAGAACCGGGGACCGCGAAACATGAAGCATTTGGCTATAGTACGGTTTTTAATGATCGAAATCCGAATCGGATTCGGTACTGGCGGAACAGGGTTCACTTTTTGAAAAAAGATCGAACTTGATGTTGGAATTCTTTGGTTAATATAGAGCTTTGTTTGAGTTGCTTGTAGTCGATTGTCAGTTGTTATGATGAAGAATAAATAGTGCAGGTGACAATGAACTAACGAAAAGTTAGTGACAGCTAATAATTTAGACTATTACTAGCACCGTGCATTACCCGTCACATTCTAAGTTAGCCACACGCTATCTAAAACATTAAAATAAATGTAATTTTATGTAAACAAACTCCGTCATAAATCTTCGGCACCAGTTACTAAAATTTATGTTTAAAATATAATTGCACACCAGTGTTTAAGTGCGAGAGACAGCCCTGCAATTATCTTAGAGCTAATTGCTCGTCAGTAGATCATACATCAAAAAATATACCGTAAGCTTTTCTTAATTACATTACCAGCACAAGTCACGTTTCAAATTGTAAATTGAGACAAAAATCGTTACAATTTCTACCGAAAGTAATAATTTTAATTAATTTGGGAACATCCCCCAGCTTCGGCTCCAGACAGACTGTAAATGTAGTTACAAATTAAGGTAGAACTTTCAATTACATTCTTGTGCAACTATTGTCTGGGCTGCACAAACAGCACCATAGAGGTTGTATACATTCTAGTAAATTAAGATCGAACCTTTCACTCCAATAAAGGTTTGGAGCGTAAAACGCTGGTCCTTCGACCAAACGGCGTCGTAACTCTCGCAATTAAGTCGAATTAAAAATAAAGTCGAAAGGAGTCCGAACAGTACAGCTGTTGATTAAACGCCATCTCGCGGGTCCCCATCAATAACAACACTTTAATGAAACACTTTTATTCGAGCTTGAATGGCTGGGACGCTAGTCTCGGCTTTTAATTTTCTTTTTTATTCCTTTTTTTAAATATATTTTTTGTCTTAATAGAGTTGACAGTGTGCGCCCTGTTCGGCTACTGTTACTAAATAAAGGGCGAAACAAAGGACTTTAGCTGTCCTGTGTTGCATAACGACAAAATTGTTTTCTTTTATCATAAATGATTTCTGGTGCCTTTAGAATGTTAGATGATAATGGTTCGTTAGAAAAGTACTCTAAAAGAAAGAAAATGCATTGTGAGGTTGTCTTTTATAAAAATGCCGGCGACACTGGCAACAGATATTTTAATTTAGTGACTTTAAAGTTTTAAACAGTAAATCAAGTTTAGGTTTTTATATACGTACCAGATGTTACGCCGAAAGATAACTTTGATCAATTAAAAATGTGCCATTAATTAAAGTCCTAATCGTACTTTTCATCGAGCAATGAAATTATCATAAAAAGTACATTACTGTACAATTCTAATTCTGATAGCATAATGTTATCTTCATGCTTTGATACCGTTACAATTTATGTATTATTTCAGGCAAAGCTTGCTATAGTTAGTAGAAAATACGAATAATTAATGAATTAAATTACCAAATATACAATAAAATGAGTTTTAATGAGGTGTAATTTGTTGTTATTTACATATCAGTTATGAGGCCAGAAAGGGTGGACACGCTAACAGTAATGGGACTTCGTTTCCTGTTTCGATGTATCCTAAAATCAATCTTACAACGACAATGGTAAAGTTTAAAATCGCGTGCGACTCATTCGAACTAATTTGACCACTACGAACGATTAAATACTGAATATTCTGTTTAAATTAAATTAACGTTGAAACGACAATTAATTTATGGTAAGTGCAGTTGAAGGGTATTGGCGAATGCCGATACATCCAGATCCGTATGTAGTACAGACTTCCCATATCGAAATATCCGGCATTATTTTATTAGTATTGGTAGAGATAAAAGTGCAAGTTGCATGTGTTTCGATAACCAAATAATCTATTAAAATTCGAGTCACATTTTATTGTGGGAAAGTATTGATGACTTCTATAATCTTCTGTTTTGTGTGAAGTTTATGTAATTTATCGCGGTCGTCTGGAATGCTGGCTATTTGTTACGGTATAAATATCAGGTGAGATATTTTTTATCAAATAGTAAAAATCTATCAGCCAATAAATAATAATTGGAAAATTCTTCTTTAATTGTTCTTTTTTAGAACCCATTTCGATTAATTATTAATCAACATCGGTTCCCAAAGTCTGTTTAGAGAGTGCAGAGTTTTACAACAGACAGGTTGCCCAGACAAAAATGTCTAGGACAAAAAGGTCATATTTTTTTCGAGTCCACAGAATAGTTCACTCTGAACTGTCTGTTCGAACAAGTCAGGGAAGCATGGGAAGTAAGAGTAGGCACCGAGTAATAAATAAGCCTGCTGTTAATGATTCATCGCCACGATTCTTAGTTATTGAAGTTAAATATGGACCAAGAACCAGTTTAAAATTCACATTTCATAAATAAGCTTGAACATTTTAGAATATCCATATAATTTTGTTTTCAAACTACTCGATACACACACCACAATAATTCACACAGACACACAGTGTCCTACTTATAGCCTAAATTCTTCACATAATTCGGCACGAAAGGACACTGTGTCTTCTAACTGGAAAGCAAGACTATCGCGACCAAGTTAGTTCTTCTCATGTAATCATTTTATGTACGTTATGAGTTATACGTGCATGAGACGCAACGTGCAGCGAGACGTTATTTATGTATTTCTCGCTTTTAGTTTGAAATGTATGGATATGACAGTATAGTTTTGGTCGTCACAATATTATTATGGATTGAATTTATTTATGTAACTTCTGAGTTGTAAGGAGAAGCTCGTGACTAAATAATAACAGCCGCTCGGGTCGATCGTTAGGTTAAGCCGTGCCTGCCTAGGTTGGTCTGTGGATGGGTGACCACCCATTACATACCGAGTTTCCTCCGTGCCTCGGAAAGCATGTTAAGCCGTTGGTCCCGGCTGTTATTTGTAGATCTTTGACAGTCGTTAGGTAGTCAGAGGCCCAAAAAGTCTGACAACCAGTCTTACCAAGGGGTATCGTATTACCCGGTAGGTACTAACTCGGTTGTGGAGGTCAGATAGGCAGTCGCTCCATGTAAAATACTGGTATTCAGCTGCATCCGGTAAAACTGGAAGCCGACCCCAACATAGTTGGGAAAAGGCTAGGCAGATGATGAACTTCTGAGTTGTAAATCTGGTGAAAAATAGGGATGGTTGATCTCATAATTATGACAAGAATTCGCATATCTAAACTTCACTAAAACGATGGCAGGTTGAGTATAGTTGTTATGGAGTGGCGGAACTGGAATGAGAAGTGTTGGTCATCCGGCGGCGAGATGGGCAGACGACATTGTTGCCATCGCGGGAATATCCTAGATGAGGCTGGCACAAGAACGTGGATCTTGGCACAAGTAAAGAGAGGCCTATACCCAGCGGTGGGTGAAGATGGGCTGTGGATGGTGATGATGAAGGTTGCTACTTGATAAACACCTTACTGATGTTTTATGGCGTACAAGCAATATTAGACCTTGTGACTAGGATGATAGAGCAATTACTGGCTATCACTGTCGACCAAGCCTATATATTTTGTTACTGTTGGTATAAGCCCGTAAAATTATATCAACTGCTAAACAGGGTGCTTGTATCAAAGCGCTGCTATTACGAACAGCTCTAAGGGATTAAGGGAGCCCTAATTGTAATTTGTTAGACTGGTGTCTAGACAAAATCACTCTATACCTTTGCGTTGGTAGGTTGAACGTATACAAGAGCATAGGATACTAATGAACCTCTAGCTGGAGGACTAAGAAGCCGCGGCGATCTTGCAGAATAATTGGCCTTTAATGTTCCCACTACTGGGACACAGGACTCCTCTCTATGAGAGGGAGTGGACTGTTACCCAAACGTGGGCAGTGCAGATTGGTAGATGTCTTTGAATTTTTGGTGTTAGTACGGTTTACTCACAATGTTTTCCTTCACAATTTTTTATCGTGTAAGCTTTATCAAAACTGATAGACCTGTGGGGCTTATTCATCAACTGACGAGTGAGAAACTCGCGAGTGCGCGCGAATTGGCACCTTCCGATTTCACCTATTTTTTGTTGTCGTCGACTCGCTCGATCTTGAAAATATGACGTAAAATACGTCAGATGCACAGTCAGCTATATAAACTACTTTAAAAATGTATACAATATGTACCCACTTTAAATGAAATGAATGATTAATAAGATATTTTATACGACTTGACTTTAAAACAAATATAATAAAATAATTTTAATTTGGCTGTACTTTATTATGTGCGAGCGAGATGACGACAAAAAAAAATAGGTTTCACAGTCGCCAGTTGACGAAAACCTAAACCTGCCACAGATGCCTGATGTCACTTACCTCAATAAAATTTAATTCTGATAAACTTCAAAGTCAATTTACTACATTAAAAGTTGTACTATCTCCCAACACCTTTTATTATTTTATCGAAGGTGAAAAGTCGTATCATTTCTAAGACTTTCGTTCCAGATAACGCGGTCGCGAATTCTGAACTACACTTTATAGAAGTTTATTTTTTTCTAAAGTGCCTCTCCAAACAGCTAGCGTTTACGTCGAAACACTTTTCAGCGGTTTGCAATTGAAATAAAAGTTTATGAGCACATTGCATAGGTAATGTTGCTAGGTGAATCTGCTTTGTGTGTTCGGTGAAATGTCTGTATTTCTGCAGTTCTCGCGAAAGTATTTTTACATGTTTAGAGAAAGAGTTTATTAAAATAAAAGCCTTTTTTAAGCAGCTCGGGTCGATCTTTAGGTTAAGCCACGCTTGCCTAGGTTGGTCCGTGGATGGTGACCAGCCATTACATAGGCACCGAGTGTTCTCCGTGCCTCGGAGAGCACGTTAAGCCGTTGGTTCCGGCTGCCGTTCCTAGATCTTTGACAGTCGTTATAAGTAGTTAATGGCTCGAAAGTCAACAGTCAGACAACCAGTCTTACCAAAAGGTATCGTATTTTGGTCAGATAGGCAGTCGCTCCATGTAAAATACTGGCACTCAACTGCATCCGGTTAGACTGGAAGCCGACCCCAACATAGTTGGAAAAAAGCTAGGCAGATGATGATGACTATTTTTTGTGGTGAATGTCCCACAGCTGGGCAAAAACCTCCTTCATATCGTTCCAGATATCTTCTCGTGCAGCACCTCGAACTAGCTTTTGTGATGCGCGCTGACATCATTTCTCTACCCCTACCTAGGTGGCATCGGCGGTGCCGTCCATCCTCACCTACAGACATCCATTGCGTAGAAACCTTTGTCTTTTAAATGCCGATAAAAATAAATTAGATATAAAGTCGTATACAAGTCAATGCAAAAAATGTAGGCACCCAAAAAAGTTTTGTTTTCTAGTAGCGATTCGATTTATTGTAATGTGGTGTCAAAACTATGATAAATAATTAATTCTTAATTTTTTGTCCGCTAACGAGGTCCAAATCTTCCAGTTGATTAATTTATAATCGCTGTTATAAAATATGTACCTAATCAACTGGGATTGGGAGTTCATAAATGTTTAATTGAATACAAAATGACATCATGTATATAAAAACAAAGCAATTAAAGAATGTGCGATTTAATTAAGGCATAACATTTAACACTTTCTTTCAAAGTTATGATGAATTATGAACGTAGATATATGTATCTATGAAATGGTTTTTGATCTCTGCAGGAAAATCTGCTAAACAGTCCTTAAAAGCAAAAAATACAAAGTGTGACAGCGATTTCAATCCATGACTTCGGTCTTACAATTGTCATGGATTGAATTGTCTCCAGATTATAAAAATGATACTCATCGTATTTCATTTAAAGCACAACATAAAAAATCAAATAGATGACGTTGTAAAATAGTATAACAAATTAATCCTTATATCATAGCTATGTGAAACGGTTTTTTAATGATTCAGAACATTCCAAATTAGGGATGCCGATACAATCTGTGATTGATGTTCTATTATAATATCATTCTCCTTGTAAGTTTTTATACCAATAATTGGATCATAAATTACATAAACTACCAATACATTTTTTACATGAATAAGTTGATTTGATATGTATTTGGTTGAAAATTGATTGAACGAAGGCAATTTAAAATTGTTTAATCTATATAGAAAATCGGATGGGTATAATATGTTTCATTAAATAAAAAAGGAACTACCTGAATCTAGTCTTTTCGAGAGCTTTGATTTTTCTCACAACACGATGGTGTGTAACTGCATTTCGGAACTTGAGACACCATGACAACATATCTGTCATAAACATGTTTTTTTCAAGTAAGTAAGATTGCTATAAAGACTACATAGTCAACCATTATTTAAACAGATCACTATATCATAACCCTGTTACCTAAGGTGCTATTTCAATAAAATCCGTTCTGAACGACGCCGTGGCTCATGACTAGTTTACACGAATAATCCATTCCGCCTACACGTCCATAAAGAACTGTTTTAATAACGCTATAACAAGCTTGTAAAATAGCTCGTATCATATAACAAGAAGAAGTGTTAATAAAAGCCCAGGTTCACACTTAATTATGGAAACCCAATGTGTACAAATACTTGAATATTATATACGGTAAACATGGCTTTGATCTGCCAATATTGAAGTTAAATATGTGATTTAAAATTGTTATCAGACAAATTGTAAATATCATTATTATTTATAACAGATTTTTTTTTCGTCATGGCCCTGTACGTTAGGGCTTCGACAATCACGCAAAAGGTTATGGGTCCAATTTTCTGCAAGTATCGATGCGAGTCAATTCATATGTACCTACCTACTTTCTACGTTTTTCTTGGATAGCACAGATATCGATGAAAGAAAACATCGTGAGGAAACCTGAACTTTATAATAACATAAGTCTGAAATCGCCGGTAAAAAATGATTAAAATAGGTAAATCCACAACAGTGGCACAAGTTGTAGTTGTTGTTGTTGTGTTGTTGTTGTTGTAGTTGTATGGCTTATAGTTACTTTTGTTTCAATGTTTTGTACCCGACTGCCAGGTAGGGTTTTTATTGGTTTACTACAATATTTATATCAATTTTCCTGTCAGTAAATCGACAGAGTTTTTACAGTTTTATCAACTTCTTGCTAAGGTGTTGTCATACGCTTAAACTTTTGTATTACGGTGCAACATCAATGTTTAGTGTTTTCGCGCAAAGATCTTTTCTAGTATAGTTTAGCTAAAGTTGTAGTGAAGAAGTTTTAGTTGCAACAAAGTGTTAGTGATGGATCACATCTATCAGTTTATGACTAAGAAAAGTTTGCGTTATATCAGTTTAATGCATGTTTCGACGTCATCTCTAAACTTTTATACCAACCACCACTTAAGTTAATAAAGCTTTTCGTAAGTTTGACTAGAAGTTAGGTAGTTTCATGTTTTTAAACGTAATTTCAGGAGGTAATCATGGCATGTTACTCGTTTCAAATTACCACTATTTTGTAAAAAAAAAAAAAAAAATGATAATGACCATTACCTTGGCAAAGGTAAAAAAAACTATTAATTTTATTACGTAAATGAACGTATCTTTACGACTTCCTTTTTTACAAATGGCGGTCTAAAATAGCGAACGACGACGGATACGGTCACTTAACTGAGATAAAAGATTAACTTTAACATAAAGAATATATTATAATTAGGCAGGATATAAATATTCTCCTAATACATTAAAACTATAAGCTCAAGAAACTCAAAACCTCAACCAAATTGAACATACCAGTGCGTAATTCATTATATTTGTGCAAGGCTGGTATGAATATCGTACAGAAAGAAAAATATGCCCATGTACCTGCAAGAAAGTAAAGCAGAACTAAAGAGAATTTATAATAAGTGAATCCTAGTACAATATCGTATCCAGTAACATTCAATTTTCCTAATCATTTTATTCAAAATTACCAGTTTTAAATCAAAAGCAATTGGCTCAGAATCTTCCAAGATACCAAATAACACATTCGACATTCAACCTTGCCCCAAGAAATACAAATGAGATAATTATAAGATATGTATATTTCAAGAACTCATAGTATACAATGCACGTATAAGATTACCTTCACCATAATAATTCTAACAAGGTACAGTACTTTCTCTTAATTGCCTTCTCATACATACATGCTAAGGAGGATTTACACGGGTCGATTTCCGACGTGCGGCTAGTCGCCCACCGAATCGCATTAGAGAACTTCGTAGCTTGGTACCTCTTTTACACACAACTGGACAAAAATTGCAAGTGAATAATAAAAAATAATGTCTTGAGAAACACACATTCAATGGTTAGTTATCGCCTGCGACCAAAAATTATTTTACTTCGTCGTTCCCTCATCATAGCCTTTTCCCAACTATGTTGGGGTCGGCTTCCAGTCTAACCGGATGCAGCTGAATACCAGTATTTTACAAGGAGCGACTGCCTATCTGACCTCCACAACCCAGTTAGTACTGGGTTGTGGAGATATACGATACCCCTTGGTAAGATTTGTTGTCAGACTTTTTGGGCCACTGACTACCTGTAACGACTGTCAAGGATCTACAAATGACAACCGGGGCCAATAGCTTAACGTGCTTTCCGAGGCACGGAGGAAACTCGGTATGTAAGGGTGGTTCGTCGTTCCCCCAATGCTGAGGATACTTAAGCCCCCTGACGGCTCCATCGAGCCGTCTGAAAGCCTTCCACCTGGGCATGCGGTACCGTGACCGACTTGGAAATCCCTATATAGACTCCAAACCCAAGTCAACCGTAGCAAAGACTATCTCAGATGGGGGGTTCATGGACGGCTCAGATCTAAAGTGTGTTTGCGGCGTGTCTTCACAGACAATGGCCTACCTTCCATCTTGCGCTGCATGCTCTGACATCTGGGCACTTGACGATCTTATGACTGCATCCGCTAGCGGAGTTTGCATAGCTGAATTTTGGGCCAAGTACATAAATATTTAATGTGCCATATCCGAGCTAAAAATAATGCTGAGGATCGTAACGACATACAACGCATCTTCAAGTTGTGTCTTCTTTGCAGCGTGGATCGCTCAATACAAGGTGTTCCCATGCCTGATCACGCCTGACGATTATAATAATTAAGAACTTAATTTTACCTTTTAGTTTTCCGTGGGGTATAAGGTCAATTTCAGTCACTTGCCGTATGCACAGCAACAGTGTCCTCTTCACTACTGCTTGCGGTTTAATTCATCTGATGTGCAGTAGATTTTCGCATGCGGCCAAATCCTGCGGCAAAAATCGACCCGTGTAAATCCCTTATTATGGAAAACTTGAGGTGCTCGGATAAAATTAAGTTCTTAATATAATCGTCTGAACGCGCCTATTTTGTTACGCGGGAATTATATTTTGAGGCGTTCTGTTTGTGAACTTTAATTTCTGTTGCGCAGCTATGTAAAGGGTCTATTACTCTAGTAATGTTTTAAGTGGCTATTTTAGTTGCGCGTGTTTCTTAATTTGTTATGAGATCATACTAAATATTTGGGAGGAAATTCTCCTGTCTGCAGGTTTTCGAGATTCAACTCTATCAAATTAACATAACCTCAATCAATAGTTTTGTAAACTATGACAAAAAATACATATAAAAACAAGAGTTATTATGTACTATGTATCCGTTCAATAGTTTTATACGACCATAAAGCACTAAAACGAATCTCTATAAATCATTAAACTCGAAAAAATATACAGCTTCATAATCTCGCAAAAAAACTGCGATGAACGAAAGATAAAAATGTCGATAAAATATTCACACTTAAACCATACAGTTTACAGCATGGTAATAAAAAATTATGAGTATTGTCAGATAGGTATTAATTATAAAATTTGGTAAAGAATAAAACAAAGCAATAAAATAAACTTAACATGGATGTGCAAATGTTATTCAAAACTGTTACTTTTTACGCCTTAACGGCTGAACGGATTAGGATGATATTTGGTACAGGGATAAACCATGACCTGGAGCCGCGGACAACAGCTAGTCTATCCTAATATTATAAAGATGTAATATTTGTTTGTCTCCCCTACATACTCAATCTAGTAATCTTCGGAACTACTGATCCGATTCCGAAAATTCTTTCACTAACGAGAAGCTACATTATCCTCGAGTACCATTTCCATACATAAGGGAGCGAAGCCGCTAGCAAAAGCTAGTGTAAAATAAAATAGTTATGAGATTCGGAAACTCTTTAACAATCGACACTCGATTGTTTGCTGAAACAATCGAACAGAAGCACCACTTGATCGAAAGTTGATTACTTTTCCAATCAATACAAGAGGCTGCAAATACTGTTAAGTTTTCAGGTCAAACTGAGTTTTGTTTTATTGTGTCTGTAATATATTAGTTATTTGTTTTAATAAAAAATGTTAAATTATATTGTGTATCATTAGAGGAATAGTGATTCAAGTCATCAATTTGAATTTATTACTAAGCCTTTATCTCTTTTAGTTTTTCATACAATTATTCTTTTTTTCAGCCACATTTCGCCAGTTATGTTTAAGTCCCATGTAATACGGGGCGAGCCTTTTGCTGTCAACCGGGTGCAAATCCAGACTCCTTTGCTGCTACTTACAAACCCAATAACACCTTGCCCAACCCGGGAATCGAACCCAGTACCTCATGCTCAGCAGTCGTGGTTTCGACCACTACACTGGTACTATTAGCTACACCTCTGCCTAACCCTTTGAGGAAAAGGCGTGATGTTCTGTTTTGTTATTATTTTCTTAACTTGCCTGATATGTTAACCACACATTTATACGTCCTAGCATTCAGAAATGGGTATAATAGAAAACATATTACTCGACTATACTGATCACTTATCGAATAACGTTATTCGAGTAGCATCAATTACTCGAGTCACTATTTTAATCGTATCTTTAATATCGAATATAAAATATCGAATTACAGTAAGGTTCTTTTAAGTAATGGTAAGCTAGAACGATTCGGTAAAACGAGTTCAACCACAGAACTGGTTCTATCGAAACATTTCTCGTGAGTTTGTTTGTAAATATTGAATGTCGTAATAAATTGTATTGTGCGAGTAATAAAAATATAATTGGTAGACTAAATCATGGAGGGCAGACTATTTAAATGTGAGTCATATATCGTTAAATTAACGATAGCTGAAAAATCGATTTTGTTTTTAAATTATGGGATGTGTCAACACTATCTCAGTTTTGTAAGTACATGTTAGGAAAACATTGTGAGGAAACCGGCATGTCCTAGAACCAAAAATTCGAAGACATGTGGCATCTACCAATCCGCACTGGTCGCACGTGGTGGATTATTGCCCATTCCCTCTCATTGAGAGTAGGCCGTGTCCCAGCAGTGGGAACATTACAGGCTGATGATGATGATGATGTTAGCTTCGATCTAATTTATAAAGGATGTGACTAAAATGGCCTGATTACTATCTATAGCAAGTAGTGATTTTAGGGACTTTTCAATCGTTAATACAGAATGAATGAGCAATTTATTCTCTGATTACCATTTATTGAAGGCCTCTAAATCCGCCAAATTTCAGTACCACATTTAAATAAGCCTGTTCCCAATAGATCTCCGTCTTGCGTAGTCACTAAAGTAAATGTAGAGATTACTATGTCTAAATAGAGGGTAGATGTTCTAAGAAAACGACATCTACATTTGATTGTGTCAAAGAAACCACGGCGGGTGCAAATGCACTACTCCAATTATAAGGAGGTTTGCATAGTAACTGTGTGATTGAACGGACGTCTTGAGTTTACCTTTGCTCTGTTAAACATAAACATTACTTCAGACCTGTACTCCTCAAAAGGATAGGTGGAGGAAACCCGTTGCCAGTTATTCTTTACATAACATCTGTAAGCAACATGTCTGCAATCCCCAAAGAGTAAAGCAGAGGATGACTTGTACCGACATTTAAACAGTAATATGCCAACCGCATATCCCAAGTAAGCATAAGGGACGCATAGAACTTGCCGGGGTTGCGCGACTGTTCGAAAGAGATACCGTGGCCCCGGAACACAAAGGGCGATGAAGGAACATGGATGGGTTTTATTCAGTAAAAGTCTGACACTCCCTCCTGCTCCGCCCAGAGCGGGAGGAGACATCTGATGATTTCCCATCCGAAAAAAGGGACGCACAGAATCGGGAAGTGTGTCCGAAGAAACGGGAGGCCTATTCTGAGCAGTGGGTGGTTCTGGGTTGATATAAAGATGATGATGATATCTCAATTAGATAATAAATCATCAACCAGGCACTAATCTTAGACTCCGTGTTGCTACTGGGAAATCCTCTTTGGAGAAACCATTTTTTTTTCGTACCCAGGACCTCATGCTCAGCAGCAACAAAAATGCAATGTAATTCATAATCATAATCCTTATTTATCTCGACATCAAAAATTACAGGCGCTGGTAAATACACAATCTTAAATAGAGAAAGGTGTCTGATGTAGGACAATCCTGAGGATCCTGAGATCACCACTCCGACTTATATAATATAACATTTTAATATTAGCAAAAAAATGAGGTCAAGATTCTAGAGTTAAAACTGGAGTACTTACTCAAAAAAAATAATTATTTGAAATTTGACAATTAACCATAGATAAAATAAAATATGCAACTGACATGTAAAAAAATACTAATAACTTGTGGAACATTTTGGTTCAAAAGTAGTACTAGATAGAAATTGTTGTGTTGTATTGTATTGTTGTTGTAGTTGTTGTTGTGTGTTGTTATATTGTAATTGTTGTTGTGTTGTTTGTTGTATTGTTTTTGTTATTGGTAATTGTTTTATTGTAGATTGTTGTATTTTGTATTTGATGCTACATATTTTGTTTATTGTATAATGATTTGTGTTTTTACTTTGTACAAAATCCGACCTGTAATTTTTAATAATTATTAATTAATAAACTGAACTGAACTAAACATTAGTAACCACTAGACCAACGTAAGTTTTGCCTGTTATTATGTCAACCAGTCAGAATGACACAAAGTAGGAATATGTAAATATTTGACCTTTGACACTTATGTTTTACTTGGGCGTAATTTAACACTAGATGCACTGCACAAAAACAAATCTCACGGACATCTATTACGGATAACAGATCTTTCAAATTAACTGTTCGAGACTTGGAGTAGATTAACATGGATGTGTTCTAAGCTTAGTAATTCGAAGTAACATCTTAACACAAATGATGTATATGTGAACGCCCCATAGATGAAGATGGTAATTATCGACTGGCTACACTAATGTGATAATGTTTAAATGTTCTGTTTTGATGAGTTCATCGTTATGGGAACGAGGTATACTTTTAGGTCATATAGTCGTTTTTGAAGGTAACTTTCGTTTTGAAATCGCGTTGCACAAGCTTGATCAGCATATAATGTTCCAACTGCTGGGACACAGGCCTCCTCTCTATGAGAGGGAATGGGCTATAATTCACCACGCGGGCCCAATGCGGCTTAGTAGATGTCACATGTCTTCGAATTTTTTGTTCTAGGACATGAACGATGTTCATGTCCTTCACCGTTTTTGAGAGCAGTGGTGATGAAATAAATTACACAAACTAACGCACCTGCCGGGCCTCAAACCCGTGACTTACTGCTCAAGTCTAGTTTACCACCCTGGGCCACCGCATTAATTACAGCTAAATCTCTCATTTGATTCAAGGAAAAGATGAAGCACAATACTTAAATAAATAAAAATAATCGGGGGAGAGGCCCTCGCCCAGGAGACAGACAGTTCAAGCTAAACATTTTTTTCTAAAATCTATTCTTATTCTAAAATTCACGCACAAAAACATAACGTATGACCTGCCAATTTAAAAACACATAATTTTATATAATTTGATAACGTGCCTAATAAGATGCTCTTGAGCGTAACATAGCCGTCACGCCCATAACCTCAAAAAAAGCGAGACCAACTAACGTATAGGAATAGTTCGCTAGTAACGGTATCTGATACCGATGTGTTAGAGGACGCGCCCACTGCGTTTTAAGCATAGAGTTTAAATTAGTACTACAGAATAGTTTATATAGTAGGTATACAAAAATAATGGTATAGAAATAGAGGCAAATGGATTTTTTATAATAAATAATTAAATTTACAGAAACAGCATACAATTTTAACAGTTTCTGAACCATCAATGCTGATCATGGAGCTCAGATAATCACGGCATTACCTGTGTAGCCTTTTCCCAACTATGTTGGGGTCGGCTTCCAGTATAACTGAATGCAGCTGAATACAAAAAAAAAAAAATAGAATTTTTGGCTAACACGATACCCGATGGTAAGATTGGTTGACCGAATCTTATTGCCGATATTTTTAAAGCTTTGGCTAACAATTTCAGAGAGAGAGCAGTAAAAATTCTTGTTACTTTTAAAACTTACGCGCACGACAACGTACGCTTGCCTACAGGCAAAGCAAAAGTTTTCAGTAGCTAGAGCAAAGTTACGAGAAACAAGTTTGCATTTTTATATAAAACTTGGATCTTAAATGCTCATTTAAGATAGAACATCAAGCAATAAGTTAATCGAATCCGCCTTCAAGTTACGTTAAGTTAATCTACTTAGCCATATCGATTCCATTCAAATTGAAACAATCCAATGCTGACTTTGACAAGAGGTCTGGAACAGTAGACCTCAAAATTATTGATGTTAAAACTCAGTTCTATAATTACATAACAGTTCTTCGTAAGTTGTCTAACTTTAGATAGTCATGGGAGGTTTTCTTGGTGGAATACGCCATTAATGTACGTAAGTAATTACGGTGTTTGAATTATATCGCTGGCCGGTTGGGATGCGCGAACGCAGTAACAAGACAACATAATGATACGACCGCCTTTTGTCTGGGTGTTTCGCCACCTGCCCAAACACTGTGAGTGTTGGAAAAAGTATCGATATAAGGTTGGCTGCCAAGGTTGGTTGGTTGGTTGGTTGCTGTTTTGGCTGCCTTAGATGTTAGCGAGAGCAGCGGTAGCCCAGTGGTGGCGGCCCCGACTTACGAACAGTAAGTCGTGAGTTCGAACCCAGGCAGGCGCATTACTTTGTGTAATTTATTTCATCACCACTGCTCTCAAAACGGTGAAGGATAACATCGTGAGGAAACCGGCATGTCTTAGAACCAAAAATTCGAAGACATGTGACATCTACCAATCCGCACTGGGCCCGCGTGGTGGATTATAGCCCTTCCCTCTCATTGAGAGGAGGCCTGTGTCCCAGCAGTGGGAACATTAAAAGGCTGATGATGATGATGATGAATGTTAACGTGTCATAATTTCGGCTTATTGCGTTTCAGTGGTTTTTGAATAAATAAGGCTTAAATTGTCTAAGTAATAAAAATAGACACCACAAATTTCACGTTATGTGCCTGACGTTTAATTAAGTTGTAGGATCGCAATAACTCTAAATAAGCTCTTGTCCAAATTAAATCGTGTTGAAAAAGTAATGGCCCAAAATGTTGATGGTAAGTACCAAACATACTTATTACAACAACTTTGCGAACTGCTAAATGCTAACGATAATTTAAAAATAGCAATTATTATTGTTCTAATCTAGGGGGCGGAGCTATCATGTAGATTGACCATTACGAACAATTCTTAGCGTTTTTATATCGTACTCCATCACCGCTTAATAAAAACAATGAGCAAAAAACTATCGATACGAAAGATTGTTGGGGTGAACATCCTTATAATGATACCTTGTTAGCGTCTGTTAGTCATTCCTTACCGCTGAGGTGCCGTCGTAAGGGAAACGAAACTCTTAATTTGAACTTCAAAGGTGTGATTTCTGTGCCGTCAGGAAGTGTTAAGTAATCATTTAAAATCGGCTGTGCGGGCGATTAAATTTTTAACGACGATTATTTGGTTTTTCCCGGAGTTGTCGTTCAGTGATTACTTGTAACATGTATTACACGTAATCACTCGGCGTCTTAATGACGTACATCCAATTTAATAATGCTTTGATCACCACTAAGTATATATACTCTACAGCGAAATTGGAGTTGGCTCGCAAATGAGAATCGAAAAAAAAACATCAAAGGAAAATGTATCTGTTAATTGAATAATGTTTATACAAATATTTTTACACAACTCGTCAAACCATATTAAGTGCTTGACAAATATTTTGTGTTAATTGGCTTTTGATGCGCGACTATCATAATTAATTTAAACTGGGAGTTACTACATTGGAATAATTACTTTGTTTTCATTGACAGCTAATAAATAATTTATTTATTCATTAAAAGCGATTCATTTGTTAACAGTTTCAGTAAAATATGGTTTTTGTAATTGGAATCTAGGGAATAATGTTATTTAAATATCCAAGTCAATGTAGGTTTTGAATACAGTAACAAAAACACAAAACCGGGAAGTGTGACAGATCAAAGGGGAGGCCTATATCCAGCAGTGGGTGACTCCGGGCTCATAACTAAGATGACGATGATGAACTTCATGAAAGTTCTATGGTTTTATTTTCTTAAATTATTGATGACGTACCTATTAATGGATAGATGTTAAAAAGAGACTTGTTTTATGCAACTAAATAGTTGTGACCAACCAGTGGTTGTATCTTGGCTTGGACGATGAAGACCAACAGTTTATTTGATATTATCAGATATAAAATTGTTTTGTAAAAAATGAATTTCAGTAAAGACACTACCTACATAATATCCAGGATGTAACATAATAAACGCAAGACCTCTCGTGTGATGTCTCAGACCATGAAACTGAATAACGTTTGTTCTATGGCTTTCGGAAATTCATAACTTATTTTAGTTTTACCATACAATATGTTGATCAGCTGATCGCATCAGTTCCTATAGAAACTATTTTTTTGATTTGCGAATTTCAAGAACTCGTAGAACAAAATTTGTTCAGTTTCATGGTCCAAGAGACCACACGGAAGGTCTTATTTTTATTATGCTACACTTTTTATTTTTTATAAGGGAATTAAATATAGGATAGGTACCTTGCAAAACGTGGGTGTAGATACTCGTACTAAACTAACCTCTGCCTTAACCTCCAGGGAAAGGCGTGATGTAATATGATATTTCACAACACACAAGCTATGCATCGCCATCAAAATAAAGTTTGACGTCTCAAAATTCATTCCCATTCTTTTCACTTTATAGACCAGACTAGACACATAAACGGCTCAACCACAAATCATGGCAGTAATTTATGTAACCATTTAGCACTACATTGCCGTAACAACACATAACTCAAAAGGTCGTGTCTGAGCGTATCTTACCAAAAGAGACTTTACCGGGACACGCAGTATGTATCGCCGTTCTTTGTAAGACGATTTATAGCTATTTCATGAGCTTTATTTACTTTTATAGACGTAAAAGTCTAAGTAATAAATTACGTCGTTGCTTGGTGAGATGGCCGGACACTAGTGCTGTGAATAACATTTTCCCCTTATTATGTTTTGGTATATAAATTAAAGAGATTTATGTGCGATATAGCGGCCTACCGCCTGTTTAGTTTAACAATCGGAGCGCGATTGCGATGTCGTCTTGATTGTCCGGAGATAAAAATGTGATTGTTATCATGTACTCAACATGCTGCTGAAACGATAGATAGGGCCGGTTGCATACTAATACTCATAAAAGTTCTTTTGTAGTGGATTTTTTGTTTGGAGCGGGATACAGAGCTCGTATGGTTAAACATTTTATGCTCCATCTAAGAACATAATTATTATTTTGAATCAAAGATTTGACGTCCTTTTAAATGCCATATTTTTATTTCTGAACAAGTATTTGTAAAACTGTTGGAATGAAAAAGAAACAGTAGTACTCTACGACCGAGTGCTATGGTTGTAACCAACCAAAGCACTCGGTCGTAGGGTGTCGTAGGGTCGATGCATTCATAATATAGCACAGAGAATATTGATATGTGTATATCTTATGTATGTACCTATATCTTTCTAATAGTTTTTCTTTTTATTCAATTCCTAAGACACTTTTGGACATTAGTCAATGTACAATAATAACCAGCAGGCAAGTAGATACCTATATCACATAGAAAGCTCCAATATTACATTAAGGCACATCTTCTAAAATTAGCAACTCTATTTGTGGTGGTTCAAACTTAGTTTGAAATACTGTTAGAATAAAGATTGCACTGCAAAGTGGTTGTTACGTCGGTCACTGCGGGCCGAATAGTGCGAAATGAGTGGTTATTAATTTAATACAATAAAATAATATATGTTTTAAAAAAGTAACCTCTGAATAATGTAGACAATGTAATTGCTTATTTTTCAGTGTATTTTATATAAAGCGTTAATAATCTTTAAGTAAAACTTGACAAATAGTCATAAACTTACCTATCTTTGCATGTTTTATGATCGAGAGAAGTTAGTGTTATCTATCGTGTTTTGAGCCTAGGAATAATCAAGAACAACAACATATATTTTTTCTGGATTAAAACAACGACTATTTTATACCTTAAGACTTAACCAAAAACAGGTCGATTGGAAGATTCCTGGCTTTAACGTAAATGGCTACCTTTATCATCAATATTTTTAATCGACTACGAAATCCTTTATAAATATGAGAAAATATTTGCTTGATAAGGATACATAGCCGGCGGCTATAGTCCCAAGAAAACATTTAATATGTTATTATTGGCACTAGTAGCTAGCGAGATTTTCAAATATTGTTATAGGACGATTTTTGCTGGTTGGGTTTTTCTAGACAATGGCAAATAAACTAATCAAATAGACCAATATTTAGTTAATAGTTTGTGAGTTGTTTGTAGGATTCGTTAACTGGAAAATGCCAGCTCGTGTAATACCGATATCTCAAATCAAATCAAATCAAATCATTTATTACTTTGCAAACATGGGTACATAGCTGTTCATATTATAATAAGTTTCTCCACATTTTGCCGTCACATATAGGCATGCAAATGGTCCATCTCGCACCAATTTGCGAGATTGATCTCGATGCCCAACATGCGCTATCTCGCAAGATTGCATAATGATCTTATCCCATGCTATTAATTTAGTCTTTGGAAAAAACAGTGTTGTTGATAGATATTAATTAGTAATTAGTGTAGGCAAATTAGTAGGCATTATCTTACTATGATTGACATTTCTTCTAAGTGCCTCAAAAATAAGGCCGTGTTCAAACCAAACGTTTAGTCGGCCGCCGACTTCGCAAATGTTTGAAAAACAAAAGCGAATCAGTCGGCGGCTGAAGTAAATCTTTCGTACATTTTGTACTGGATACTCACAGTCGGCGGCGGACAATACGTTTGGTGTGAACGATGCCTAACTTCAGTTTTTGTGTTTTAACCAATTGCAGAGGTTAGTCACCAATACTGCTTAATTAAAAGAGTGCAACCAGAAAATTGGTTATCTTGCTATGCGTCACTTATGCGGGGTTATGGTCCTGGATCATTTTTATTAATACTGCGCATTTTTTTGAGCTTTAGTTGATCATAAACTGGAGTACCGATTTGATTTTGAATCCTTGATGTAAAGCCAAACCTTCTTATCCTTCTAAACATTCTCAACTAAGCTCTCTTTCCCCAAAAATCATAAAATACCTTTGATACTGATTTAAGTACAAATCGATATAATCCTGCTACAAATAATATTGTTGTTATAATTTACGAGATAAACAGGCACGGATTGTGTTGAAACCTCGTAAAATACAAAACTCTGTCGTGTACCAGCAATATCCGTTTTAAAGTTCGCTACTTACACAATGTAATGTAAAATGTTACAAAGTTTTCTCTTTACTTAATTGGTTCAGCACTTACCATCAAATATTTAACTCGTGTTGAGTTCATCAATTACATTTCTGCAAGTGACAATACCTAAGGTACCTACACAAATTCTGTTGGTACAACATATCCTCATAAATAATAAAATGGTAAAAATATTTACCAAATACTTTCTATCAACCTAGCTTAATTAATCTACGATTAAATAAGCATCCTTGGTATTAGCATTTGTAACTAATTGACATTCTGAGCCCGATCAAAGTAAAGTATTCCCAAGGCGCACAGTGCTACTTATTTCTAGAAATACAGCCAAGTATAAATATAAATAGCAAACTTCACTAACAATATACCTACCTCTCTCGATCCTTCCACTCCTGGTCATTCTAATAATAAACATCAGCTCCATATAACATTGCGTAGGCTTTATCAATAAACGGCTGCAATCCTGCCCTTATAATGACCCTAGAAACTGGTGCACGTAATTAATAGGCCATGCCGTTGAGGGCCATTGTACAATTTATTGTTTTACAGCGCGTTCGGACTATAAATTTCTTAATTGGCCCCCACTTTATGCTCAACGGACCCCTAATTTACAAGGGCGAGCACAGACAGGTCAGACAGTATCAAGATTTTTTCACTACAATACTTTTGGACGTAGTTAACAAGCCGTCATTATATAATTTGGGAAGGGAATCCGACATTGTTAAGGTCTACAGCTGCTTTGCCGCGAACTTGATGTAACAATTTTCACATTAAAATAACTGTCCGGGAAGGTTTTTTTTCGTGGGTCTATTCCGTCGGCACTGATCAACAAGGTTATATTGAATCCATACAACCGTAATTTGTAAATTAAAAACGGGTCTGGCATCGTAAATGGTTTGAGATTGGCCTTTCATTAGCTGTTATTTAGTGATGTTCCTTACAGATTGAAATCGATGATTTGAAGTAGGTAGGTATATGCTATACATATCAAAGAAGGAATGGCTTGTAAAATGGACGACTATGGCTTACAAAAATACGTTCTTTTTAAATGTAACATGATCTTGGGGAAAATTCGTCGCTAGTCTAATTTTCAAAAAAATATATTTAAAGTAAAAGAGAAAAGATGTCCTTGTATAAAAACGGATCAAAAGCTTTGGTATCAATTTTATGAATAAATTCTACCGAAATTTAAACTAGAGGTGTGATTTAAGAAATAAATCCAGTAAGCTTACTTCTATTTCTGGATTTATTTAAAAATTGCTTTTTGGTGGGAGTTTTAGATATTTTTTATCGTTTTCGCTTTAGGTATTTAGAAGTCGAGGCGGGATATCTAAGCCGAATTTATTACAAATTTGAAGGTAAAAATGGTTTTAAATTATACGTTTTTATACTGTGATGAAGCTTAATCATAAATGTGTAGCCGAATAAATAGCCGACCATATGATATAAAAATTACACAAATAGATTCGACAAAATCACGATTCGTCAATCATCATCATCATCATCATCAGCCTACTAATGTTCCCACTGCTGGGACACAGGCCTCCTCTCTATGAGAGGGAATGGGCTCCAATCCACCACGCGGGCCCAGTGCGGATTGGTGGATGTTACATATGTTCGAAATTTTTGGTTCTAACACATGCCGGTTTCCTCACGATGTTTTCCTTCACCGTTTTGAGAGCAGTGGTCATGAAATAAATTACACAAAGTAATGTGCCTGTCTGGGTTCGAAACCACGACTCACTGTTCGTAAGTTAGGGCTGCCACCACTGGGCCACCGCTGCTCTATTCGACAATAGTACCATCTATTGACGAATCGTTGGTCTATTTGTTTATATTTTCAAGATTTTATCGACCACATCGAATCCGTCGTTCCTTAGCTCCTATTTTATTCAACCACGACTACCACGAGTGATATTTACTAAAAAACTTTACTCGCAAGACATGGCGCGGGCGTTGCAAAACGATGAATTCTTTTCGCATAGCACAACAACGTCAGCGATTTCAGACACGAGTCTCGTATGGTGAGATGGTGCCGCTAGGCACACCAAGTAAAATATTCAGGGCAAAAGTCAGTCACGAAACACGATGCTCTTCCGGCTTTTGAGCCCCTGGTATCTCTGTGTGTTTTAGGCTACGCTCATAGTTTCTCATAATATTCTGTTGTAAGACTTTTAGCTAGAAAATGGAAGAAAAATATCGTTCGTACGACAGTATCTAGTATTATAACTGTCTACCTTCTTGGTTTTCTGAATAAAATATCACGTTACTGAGCATAGCCAAGCCATGAACACTGCACTTGGTGAAATGGTTTGCGTAGTAAGTAGTTACTAATGTTATGCAAACTTACGAACATTTTAATATCTATAGATACCAATAAATAAAATTAAAGTGTTTGTTTGTTATTTCAAAATAACAGCGTTTCACTGAATGCACATGAAAGTATGTAAGTACTTAAATAAACAAAAAATCTCTTTGTTCCAGCTGAAAAATCCGATTCAAAATAGGGATGTAATATTTTTATAATAATTTCACACAACACAGATCCAAGTCGCGGGCAACAGAAAAAAAAAACCAAGCTACAGCAATACTACTGAAACAAACAACTCTCAATTCCTAATAAAATTCTAGACTTCACAAGAAAACCGACAGCCAAAAGCTCGCATTGCATACTCTCACAAACAAGGCGATTATTACATAAACGATGTGTAATATCGTTTTATTGATATCATTGTCATACGTTTAGCACCTAAGTTTACCTGTTTAAAGTATGAGGTATCGTCGTAAACCTGATGATAGGCACGATACGTCCTATCGTAAATTGTACCTTACAGGTTAAGCTGACATTTAATAGTGTTAGTGGTCAGTGTTCAGCACTCGCATCTGTCATATCAATTTCCATTTTATGCCTTCATAAAAGTATTCAATAGCTTATGTAGGAGTGTATTGATAAATAGGATAGATATTTTATGAATATATTCTCACCTATATTAGTAGCTGCTACAAATTGCTACACCAATATCGTATAATTTTTATTTCAATTGCTGTTAAATCTACAGCGATTCCTCGGCTCGGGTTCCGCATAACGAAGTTTGGGTTAAGCTTTGAGTCATCAACAATTTTCACTTTTAAACAACACGTTGGCTACACAACATTTATTTTTATTATCCCAACAAATATTTTAAAAGCGAAACACCAGTATCGTAAAACCGTAAATGAAAGCAAAATCATTTGTATCCAATCACAAAATGGATCGCTAAAAGTGAAACTTCTGACTCATAACAACAAAACAAAATTGTTCAAACAATAACTTTAGAGAATAGTGTCGCAATGAAAAACTAAGATAAAACAAGTGGACCATAAAGTTACTGTTGTAAACATTGTTTATAAAACAATTCGGGCGACTGAGACACAAACAAAAGTTTCCGTAGAATTCCGCGCCACCCTTTCGGCTTCCTTAAATTGTTATTGCGGTAATAAGCCTCGAACGAACATGTGACTTTTATGGCCAACCAGTTTCTGGAGTTTTTGGCAGAGGGCATTTTGTCACTGGGACAATAACTGGTCAGTACACCAGAAGAACAATGACGGGCTATTTTTGACATATTGTGCGAAGGACCTTCTTGCAATGCGTTTACTTTTTATGCCTTTCGGTCGAGTTTCGTGTTACTTCACCGAATTGTTTTTGCGGGATGTTTGTGCGTTCTCAGGTCTTCCCAACTACCAGCTTCTGGGTCGTTAAATAGTTTTCGTAGTAAGCAGAAATGTACTTTGAAGACAGTACTGTACAGGACTTTATTTGAGAGTCGTTACCTTATAGACAACACATCATATTTTGTTATCTTTGTTAATAGAAGCGAAGAGAAAAAGAGAGAGTGAGTGAGTGTATGTGCTTATACAAAAGAGTTATGCGACTGAACTAGATTTTTGAGGCTTAAGTTTGACCTATTTTTGGAAAGATAATCTACCGAGCACAGATTTATCGAAGGACGTGTCTTCGGTGTTCTTTTAAACCTCTATATAGAGAGCTCAAAACAGACTTACTAATCCAACTTAATCATTAAAAAGGCTCTAAAAATATTTACTCTTAAAATTGGCTCACAATGTAATACCAGAACTCCCTGTTTAATACCTGTCTTTATTACACAAAGTACTCAACTGAGAGTTCCCTCAAAATTGTCGTTAAGCCGTGTTACGTGTAATTAATTACCATCGTCGAAGAATCCGCCGCTCTCGGGACAATAAAACGCTTTCGGATTATGATATGAAACGTTGAAAGCTAATTCAACTCGTAATAAATCTGAGACTTGTTAATTATCTGACGTTCTCAGTGAGGAGCGTCGTAAAGGGCCCACCTCTTTGTTTTACGGAACTTTCGTCGACTTCAAAAGATTTCAGTGTTATTAAGTTAGCCGTAATAAATAGAACGTCCCTGGAGTAACGACCGTATTGTAAACATTCACAAAACTGCATGATGTTGAATGTCGTGAATATAAAGTGCTTATAAAAATGCTACGACAGTCCATTCTGTTCTCTACGGTTTATTTCATTAGGACCCGCTCAAAGGAAAATATGACAATTTTGTTAGGGGAATTAAAAAGTTACCTGTTCTTACAGTAATGTAGTAACAAGTTTAATTTTCTTCGTCTCTCGTCCGACATTAGGCGGGCCCAAACGTAACTTCGGTATAAAATATTTAAATTGACTTTAAGAGCGAATAAGATATTCAGTTTGATCGCTTTGCCGTCGATTTACATTCAAGAACGGTTATAATGGTAACTTAATTTTATACTTATTTCTTGTTATATTGGTTTTAAATAAGTGCTTACTTTTATACAATGGGTATAAAAGTGAGATTAGAATTTTACGGTTCTTTTTAACGCCTTTTTGGTCCTAACTTTCGCTTAAGTGATGTCTGGACTTACAAAACAGTTTGTTATCAGACTTTTATTTCAGACACTTTTTGGGAAAATTAAAAGAGTCCGATAATAATTACCGACCTTTTTTAAAGATTTTTATTCGCTACATAATTTAGGCTATACCAAAACAAAAAAAGAGAGTGTCCATTACAGTCACAGCTCGTTATATGTAAACCATTACCCACCAAGATCTACGAACCGTGAGACTATATCGGGCTGTATAACACGTCCACTATGTATCGTTAAATAGGCGGTTCTCCATGGCAGGGACCGGTGTAAACGAAGCATAACCTATGCCGTTTTTATTCTATAACGAGCCTACAAACTATTATTACGGCGTCACCGTGTCAAGCCCACATCACGAGTACATCCGCCCTAAATCCAGATATACCAACGCACAATCAGATATTGTTTGTTTAACCCTTACTAATTGAGACAAGGTTCTAATTGTACATTACGGTCTACCACTTGGAACTTTGTTGAAACAAGTTTGGACTACATCTAAAGTTATAAATGATAGTTAAATGATTTCTTGACAATTTAATGCTGAGGCGCCCTATCGTATGTTGAAATTCGTTAATAACAATTATGGTGGAATGAAGATAAGCTTTGAGAGAGTTACCTAGGCACCTGTTGGTCCCATTTGTGTATTTAAGGAAGTGAGTTAATGTGTTTTTAAGTAGATATCCTTGTCTTGATTGATGAATTGTTGGTTCCCGCATTTTGTTAGCCAGTAGATAACTGGGCGTGTTCCGAATGGAGTGATTTAAATTAGTCTATCTTAATAGAGATTAATGTTTCAACATTACAGGAGGCATCAAAATATAAAAGAATACTCATCCGTGAATATGTAAGTAATTTATCTTCTGTTAGATAATTTCTTAATGTTACTCTATATTTTTTATTGTTTAGACTCAGTAATAAATAATGATATGAAGAAAACACTGCCTTGTTGGTCCAGTGGTCGCACGCACGACTGCTGAGCTTGAGGTCCTGGATTTGATTCCCGAGTTGGGCAAAGTGTTAATGTGTTTTTCCATAAGTAGCAGCCACGGAGTCTGGATTTGTGCCTGGTTGATAGCAATAGGCCATTGGTTGGGACATTAGACTTGAACTTAACTGGTGAAATGTGGATGCACTTTTATGTACACCTTTGCTAAACCCTTTCGGCGATTACAGGCGTGATGTTATGTTATGAAGAAAAGATTAATGTGTGTCAAACAAGACTCAATAAAGATGGTTAAATAAAAAAAGTTTTAAAAAAGATTGTGTTTTTCATTGAGAATAAGGAAAAAGTTAACCATTCCTTCCCTGAGGAGAGGCGAAGAAATTGTAGATAGTGTTCAAAGATTTCGAATAAAAAACTCAGCTCCAGTATCCACTGAACATCGCACAAGTGCTTAGTCTAACCACAATATAATTTCCATCTCACTTATACCGTACAATACAAATAGTTCACCAACTTATCTTCCTTACACATTACGTGCTCTGAATACCGAAGTAGGATACTCGAACGCTTAAGATACACCATTATAATACAGGATTATCGTAATCCCCTCCACGTTTGAATCACCCAAAGTGCCCATTTTTAGAAACTTCCACCCCTGAGAAAGACCATTTCATACGTCCTGGATAACACAGTATCCGCAATGAACGTCCCACTCAGACTTCATTAAAAGCTATAACGGGAACGTAGCCTACAACGCAATCCTGAAACTAATCTCTTTTGTTTGCATTTTGTACGAGAGCCAAATCTAACTCGTAACTCGCATAGGAGTACGAAGGAGCGGGATCAAAAGTTCTAGCTGCTACACTGCGTTATTTGTATGGTGTTGCGATGGAGATTGTGGACTAACTGCGTAATGGAATGCTTAATCTAATGTGCTTCTTGCTGGGTTGCCTGAGTTAGTATGTATATGGGATTATACAAACAAGTTAGATTGTTATGGTCATGGAAATTATGACATGGAGTTTAAAGTTTTAAACAAAATTATTTCTTTCGAGAATCCACATGATTTCAGTTAAATTATGTTCATCATAGCTGTGTGGTATCCGGCAGAGTAGAATAGAACCAACCCATTACACCTCCGTAGACCACAGAATGGGCAGCAGCGTTTTCTGTTAGTCTTTCATCACTGCGATCTCCAATCCGCCTGCCAAGCGAGGAGATTACGGCAAATTCCTCCCATCATGGGAGAGGCTTATGTCCAGCCGTGGACGTTATAGGCTGTTGTTGTTGTTGTTGTTTGTCGTTGTTATGTTCATCGTTGGAGAATGGACATCGACATAGGCTTACCCCTTTTTTTTTTTCGTATGGGAAATCATCAAATGACTTCTCCCGCTCTGGGCGGAGCAGGAGGGAGTGTCAGACTTTTACTGACTAAAACCCATCCATGTTCCTTCATCGCCCTTTGTGTTCCGGGGCCACGGTATCTCTTTCGAACAGTCCCGCAACCCCAGCAGGCATCGGTCCTTGCGGACCCCTTCCTTTTTGCTGACTCTCTTTGAGGCGCGCGTGGAACACGAACGCACCGTTGACACGGCCTGTCGTCATGAGACGGACGGACGGCAAGCTAGCCCATAGCCCACCGTCCACAGGCCCGCGCCTACGGTGGCCGGGGGCCGGGCCCGGGGCGTCTCCCGCGGCGGCCGGAACGCTGTGAGGTTCTCTCCCTCTCACGTTCCGCCACCTCCTTCTCTAGCATTACTGCTTCGCAGAAGAAGGTGACGGCGTCCCATTCCGTCTCGCTCCGGACCATGGCTTGCACCAGGGCCGGACGCGAGAGGTCGCCGCCGCCAATCGCCGCTTCGAGGACACGGCGGTGCTCCGCCCACGCGGGGCACACCTCCACCGTGTGCTCCACCTTGTCCTCCGGTCAATCCTCGCAGTGGAAACACCCGGGCGTTTCCTCCCGCCCCATTCGGTGCAGAAACCTCCCGAAAACACCGTGTCCGGTGAGGACCTGCGTCAGGCGGAAGGTGAGGATGCCGTGGCGTCTCTCCAGCCACTCCTCAAAGAGGGGACTTATCGCCACTATCGTGGCGTGCCCTGCACGGGGTTGCGACAGTCGCTTTCTCCATGTCGCCATGAGATCCCGCCGAAAGTCTGTCTGCTGAGCGACAATGTGTCGCGGCAGCGGAGTTTCCCCCCGGCGAAGGGCCTCCGCGCGCCATTCATGCAGGCGCGCGAGGACTATCGCCTCCAGATCCCATGGCGGCAATCCGGCAAGGAGGCACGCCGCTTCGCGGGCGATCGTGCGGTACCCACGGGCCAGCCTTACCACCACCACCACCACCCCACCACCCTCCACCACCACCCACCTTAGCTACCACCTTTTGGAGCGCGTTCAGATAGTGGGCTGCATGCAGCCTCAACGAACGCGCCCACACCCCCACATAGACCCCTAATATAAAATAACGTTGTTTAATTCTTCATTGCCACCCCTACACATTGTAATGGTTATGTTTTTGTAAATTATCATCAGGAGCTCGTGGTTAAATAATAGCAGCCACTTCGGTCGATCTTTAGGTTAAGCATACATATGATATGCATGCTAGATTCACATCTAGTAGATGTCAATCACAAATATTGTGTTGTACCTTTTTATTGCTTTTGTGATGGTACATCAGTTTTGTAAGTAAAAAAAAAAAAGGCCGTGCTTTCTTAGGTTGTTCCGCGGATGATATTACATACCGAGTTTCCTCCGTGCCTCAAAAGCACGCTAAGTTCCAACTGTCATTTGTAGATCTTTGACAGTCGTTACAGGTGGCCCGAAAGTCTGACAACCAGTTTTACCTAGGGGTATAGTATTACCCAGTAATAACTGAGTTGAGGAGGTCAGATAGGCAGTGGCTCCATGTAAAATACTGGTATTCAGCTGCATCCTGTTAGACTCGAAGCCGAACCCAACATAATTGGGAAAAGGCTAGGCAGATTATGATGACAAACAGAGCGATAACAAAGAGTTCCTAATTTCCATTAGCCAGGTACATAATGGAAAGTGGATATCACTGCCATTGGGACTCGTGGACTATAAATAAAATAAGGCTCTACAATAGACTAATGATTGTGATTTCTACCAACCGAAGTTCAAAACACATAAAACTTAAAACCGTATTATCGGTCTTACGTTCGATAACATCCACTAAGCCTCACTTCTTTATATGAACCAATAAAAAGAATAATCAACGGAACATAGGCTAAAGACGAATCTAATGACACTCATCAATAAATTAAATGATAGGGCTGTTAACACAGGTGGAACTCTGTCTAAAACACATTATCTTTCTAATAAAGAAATAGGTGTCATAAAATACAGTGCATTTAAAGTTCATTTGGACCATTTAAACAGTTCATTCTGTGCAATTTACTGGCCATACAATTGCTATTATTTTTCGCTAATAGCACCACTAATAAATGGACTGAATTAGATGGTATAGGATATCGTAAAATTAATGCAATGCTATTTGTTAATGGAGAGCAAGCGGAATTTTAGTAGCGTTTGAAATGCATTTTTTAGAACCCTTGTGGATAATAGTAAAAATAAGAAACACTTTAAATAAGTTTTTCAATTTCACCGGCTTTATTGCAAAGTTGTGTTTTAAATCAATTAATTTTTCATGAGTAAATTGAATAACAAAATGGTTTGAAAAGTTTTATTATTTGATTGTTTATTTACTTAATACTTTAAAAGTGCTCTTAAATAATTTAAATGTGGAAATAAAAAAGTACATCTGAACGTAGCCACGATTCTGCAATTCTTTTGGGGACCCCTCGCCATTCAATTGGCGTTCTCAAACGAACTGTGTGCCAATTACGTTATCGAAAATTTCCCTGAAATAAAATTAAGTTGATACCTAAGTATTATGAGCTTTAACAATGACTAGAATGGCATTAATTTGTGCCTTATTATGAGTTCGCAAGGCATAATTTCGTTTTGATTAGCTTAATTTCCATTAAACCTTTAAAAAAGCTTAAAGCTTAAAACTTTAACAGAATTTTATAACATAATAATGAGTACCATTAAAGCTAAAAGAATCGTATTATTTTCAGTAATTTGAACCGAAAATAATTAAAACTGCAATTTACCTGCACAGAGCCTAATTGACACATTTTAACGACTTACTGAAAATATACCCGTGGAAGCAAAATCCAGCGAAAAAAACTTAAAGGAATTTTTGAATCGAACATTTTGCAACACCGCGCGGTGTTTAGTTAAAAGAGCCTCTCCCATTTGCATAATCGACGTTTCCACAGGTGCATTGGCAGCGCATTGGCAGCTGATTTAAGTACCGTGCCAAGTGACAAGAGGGCTCCTTCGTCGTATAAGGCAATATGCTACGGCCGCTATTTTTATTTATCGACGGCCGATGAGCTTCGGTGTTTTTACGTAGGTTTGTGTCGGCGGCAAAAGTAGCAGTGGTTTTTTTTTATGGCGTTTCAGACTGACGGGACATCTTGGCGTTTGTTTTCAATTGAATGGTCGTGGCTTTCAGTATCGGACGTTTGTTGGAGTCTTGTGTCTTGTAGATCAAGGTCGATCTATATGCATGGCTTTTGAATAGAACAGATTGTTGTATAGATCTTGTGAATCTTAAGCTTATTTCTGTCTATTGGTGATGGCTATCATAGTATCTTTCCATTTTCATAAATCTAAGTTCATACTGAACCAAAAATTGAACATAAGTTCTGTAACTGTCATTAGGGATATTTCCTCTGTGCCTCGTAAAGCACGTTAAGCTGTTGGTCCTGGCTGTCATTTGCAGATATTTGACAGTCGTTACAGGTAGTCAGTGGCCCAAAAAGTCTGACAACCAGTCTTACCAAGGGGTATCGTAACGTATTACCCATTACTAACTGGGTTGTGGAGGTCAGATAGGCAGTCGCTCCATGTAAAATACTACATAGTTGGGAAAAAGCTAGACAGATGATGACAACATCTCCCATAAGGTTAAATTCTAAAACTCCAGCTAAACTCGTGGTATTTATTTCAAACACTACGAAGTTTGTTACCATATATTCCTAGCCCATAAATAATGGAAAACAGGGCGCTTAGGTGTTATAAAGAATATTGAAACGATGTTGTTTGAGCCTAGCCTCCCACGACGCGCGATCTGTGCTTGCGATGCACTTATTCCTCCTTTTACGTCAAAGATTTATCCTTGCCTAGAAGAGTTTCTTTATTAATTTCTTAAGAGTCGAAGTAAGCAATAGGATACCGGAGGACTGGCTGTTGTGACGAGGCTTAGGAGAGGCCTTTGTCTGTCAGTGGACTCTGAAAGGTTGAGTTGATTGAAAGGAAAGCTCAATCTGATGCCTAATTTTGTTTGACTGCTACAGCTAAAACAGACAGCTTTTTCCAATTAGTACTTGCCCAAAATATTTGATTAACGTTCAATCATTTACAACACCACTTCGTCTTTTACTATCATTCGTTTTACCTACCTATAAGTATCTATTAACAGTATTATGTCTAATTGTCTAATTCAAAATGTCGGTAACCAATTGAAGGTGGTTAAATGGACATCAGTATTTATGATGGGAGTTTGGGTGCTCTTGAGATTTCCAGTAACGTGGTTCTGGTTTTGGCTAAGACTTTTATTCAAGCTTTGGCAACCCAAATAAAAGGTTCTTCCAGCTTCACTACTTTCTTAAAGCCCAACATAAATCACAAACCATCTATATTCCGTGCGGACTACACCTGCGAACACTCTGCCACTTTTGAGACATAACGAAACCCAATTAAATACATCTAGATATTTCACCAACTGATCATTAGGGCAACATGGCTTGTTAGGGCCCTGTTTAAACGTGCCAGTACACCCAGTCATGATTTCTGGTGACTTATTTCGTAGAAACGGTTTCACGAGAAATTTGTGTTTTGAGAATATTTATGTTCGAATCGTGGTTGGTCAATGTTTGATATCATTTATAGAACAGACAAATGGAAAAAAAAATGGAAATGGGAGGTTATTTATGCTTTTGGGTTGAGGTACATATTTGTGCGTACTTCAATAATGGACGTTAGTAGTTATTTATGTTCTTGTAGGTACAGTTTAAATTAGAGGTATTTTTAATCTTACGGAAGAGGATACTTACCTAAGTCCTTAGTTCAAAACGATCACATGGCGAAAGGAGGAATTTGCGACTAACTCAATCCGAGTTCCTACTTAATATTGTAAATGCGAAAGTTTGTGAGTATGGATGTTTGTTACTCTTTCACGCAAAAACTACTGAATGGATTTGGATGAAACTTTGCACACAGATAGTTTATAACCTGGATTAACACGTAAGATTTTCACTTTTTATACCGGTAGTAAGATCACATGGGACAATTATCAAACTTCACGCGGGCGCAGCCGCTGGCAGAAGCTAGTATTTCATAATTACGATACGCAAAATCGATTTTTTTTTATCCTAAGAACCTAGTTTCTGAATGAGCAGACGTTCTTTACGCCCCCAGTTCACAGAATATGTTAAACGGAATAGAGAACGGGTTTTGAGTTTGGGCCAATTAAAGTCAAAACGTAATTAATCTAATTCCTGAAGCCAAGTTTAGCTAGAAGATTTATATTTCTAGAATACCTACCTACCTAATGTAAAGGTTGTGTTATAAAGGCACCTACTTATAGAGTATTGTGTCTAGTGGGCCACTGCCCGATAGTTGTTGTCGGGTTCGTGTATATACGATTAACTCATAATATAGCGATGTAGAATTTTTAGTTCTTCATTTGCGTCAAGCGTCTTTTGTTTTTTATGTCAACTTGTATATGTCCACTACAATACTAATCCCGAAGACGAATCTAACCACAAACCGCAACGGCAGAGTCACCGAATCGCTGAATGCTACTGCACAGTGCACACTGCAGTTGGCACTACATACCGCATACGCTTGATATCTATGAAAATGCTTCAGTAGATAGCTACACCAGTGGTACCAGAAATAGAACCGAGTCGTGTCACTGCTTTCTTCGAGAGGCTGTAGTTGCGTTCATCATAATCTTCCAACCCTTGTCTCATGTTATTAATTAGGGTCAGCGTAACACGTTTTCTTCTTCTATTCTCCGCTGTCGATCGTCACGCTATCATTGACTCCTTATTCCATCATATATCATTCCTCACACAATCCATACATTTTTTCTTTGGTTTTCCTCTCTCTCTCTCTGTAGTCGCCTTTAATCCTGAAAATATTTCTCATTATTAGCCCTCATTATTATCTTGCCGTTATCCCAATTTATTTGTGGTCGGCGCAGCATGTCTTCTTCTTCCATACTTCTCTAGTACTCGTCATCTCAGCAGTCACTTCTTTTCTTGACATATCTTTCTTAACCTAGCCCGTCTATCGTTTCTTTTGTCTTTGGTAATAAAAATAAAAAAAAATATCGCTGGACATTACACACAGCGCCATCTAGTGCCACACTAAGCAACGAGGCTTGTGTCGTGGACACCAGATAGTTAATATACTAAATAGATACTTTTTTGTTTGTAAATACATACTTATTATATATATATATATATATATATATATATATATATATATATATGACATCACAGTCATCCATGACTCGGAAACAAATGTCCATGTTCATCACACATTTGCTTTTACCGGGATTCGGACCCGGGACTCTAAGAACGTAAGGCAGCCTTACTACCGCTGCGCCATTCGCCATTATTATCTTTTTATCGATAAGTCACCCCCTCTGCAGTATAACGTCTTTTGCAGCTTAATGCACTAAGTATTTTTTGTAGCCCGTTGCTCCGCTTATTTTTAATTTTTCCTACCATCACATTATAAAAATTGTTTCACGGTAAGTATCGTAGCCTCGCAAAATAGCCCATGGCGATTTCTCGTTCCTTTGCTTGATCTTTACTCTACTCAGTGGATACTCAAACAGGAAGTTGAGTAATGCTCTAGATAGTTTTGCGTGCTTTAGTTCATTATTAGTTTAGTTTTGTGTGTACGTGATATCGTTCATAATTCTCGAAATTAATTTCGCTCTCATGAAGGTAAGTTTTGTTTGCAGTCGTGCAATATTAATGTTGCTTTATTGTTTTTGATCGCTACTCAAACAAAACTGTTTTTTTTTTTTACATACTTTTAGCTTTAAAGAAAACAAAGTAAACAGGTACGTTAAGCTTTCATATTCTTAACAAATGAACCTATTAACGAGAATGCTTTTGATGTATAACTGAAATAGTTGTTCTCACTTTTATGATTATTTTTTACAATCCTCTCTGTTTTAAGATAGACTTTTTGACTTAATAGACAAAGAAAATTTAAAAATCTATTCGCAAAATTATGATTGAGAACTTTCTTAACGCGATTGTCATTTCAGAAGAATTGGCAATCAGTCGCAAGTCATTTAAATCTTCAAAACTTTAATTTGGTTTATTGTTTTTCGAACTAATTGAAAACTACTAAATTTGTTTTATTACTTTTTTCAATCTATTGCAGCTCTAGTACTTGACAAAGTCCTCCATTAGGAAAAGACTTTATGGAATTTCTGAAATATCTGGTGATAATTGAGATAACATAACCCATGAAGGTTTAGGCAGAGGAAGAACCTAGTAGTACGTACACCCACATTTCGCCAGCTATGTCCCTTGTAATATGGGCGAGCCTATTGCCATCAACCGGGCACAAATCCAAACTCCGTGACTGCTACTTAGAAATATCTGATAGGAAAATCACATAACTAGTACTAATTGATATCAGTAAATCGTGAAGGCCACACAAACTTGGACAAATGGACATGAATCGGATCATGGATAATATAAAAATATGCTATCGAGAAAACATTTTCCAGTCTGTACGTTTGGTATCACTTTTCTGTTCTCGCACTTCTTGCACTCAAAGTCTACATAGCAGGATGGCACTGTAAATATTTACTACAGTCTCTTTGTGAAACTTCCTCCTAAATTAATTGGAGACCAAAATAACCATACACCTATCTCCCTTTCCTCCGAATACCCGTCGACCCATGCAAAAACAGTGTCTCCGCCACATACGGTACCAACAATATTAAACTATCATCCGTACAAGAAACTGGCACTAGTGTTCATTAATTAAACGTTCACCCTCGTTAATATCAACACCTGTTCTTGAAAAGCGTTTAATAATCACGTCAAGTAACAGCTGTGAACGGTTGTGGGTACGGCGCTAGTTTTCCACAGGAGTGCCAGTAGGAAAATTAAAACTAAATTAATTGTATCGAGGTTAGGTTGGTGCTGAAATTAATTATTTTCTTCATTACAGCTTGTTTGAGGTTTTTCAGTTGGTTTTAGCTTGACTTTGTGAATGTTTTGTATGTGCTGCTGTATTGTGCTGTGTCAAATCCAGTCAAGTCATAGGTCTCAAGTTCGTACCCAAGACGCACCTCTGATTTTTCGGATTCATGTGTGTATTGTATAATAATATAATATTATCACTTGCCTTTTTGAAGGAAAACATCGTGAGGAAACCAGGATGCCTTAGAGATATCTCTCGACGTTAAGCCAAGTCAGAAGCCGATGGGTGGCATAAAACTGTGACACTAGGTTAGACGCTAACCACACGAAAAAAAAAGAAAGAGTGTGCTGTGTAACTTTTTCCGAAAGGGAAGTTCCTAATGTTATGTTTCCTATTGTTATACCTTTTACTTGTTTTTTTTTTACTTTGATTTTATTCAAGTTCTTATGTATTTTTTTTTTTTATTACAAACTATTTTCTGCAACTTTCACTAGTCACTCTACATGCATGGTCCTGTATAATTAGCAGAACCACGAATAAGAATGATTAGGTTTTAGTAATCGACTAACCGTACATTTCCCATGAAAACTAATCAACGGATCCGAACTAACATTCCTATTCATTATCCGCTTCCAATTACAATCCAAATCAAATGCGTTCGAAATTCTTTGAATTTAGAAGTGAAACAGAATCGGTATGAGCAACGTAACGTTGAAACATAATAGGTTTGATGTGGTCGGAAAAAAAGACAAATAACAAAACAATTCTTAAGAAAGCTCGTGCTCTACTCTGAAGAAGCTAATTATAGAGGTAGTCCGAATCGATCCATTTACACGATTGCACAAGCATCGAGTTCTCGATTTCAAAATGACGTATCATCGAACTCGGCTGATTCTTTAATTAGTGACTTATCAAGATCGATACTTGGAGAGTAATCGGTGCGATGTAATCGAATGCTAATGCAACGTAATGTGTGTCTCGTCTAATTGGATCAACCTTTTTTGACGCTCGCAGTACTTTAATGTCGTAAGCACATCCAATCACTCTACTTACTAAATCGATGAGTATCTAATCAAGACCAACGACAGCAAATCAGACAGAATTTTAAAATGTTTTTCGACACGCGCCGCTTGTAAGAAGAACCATTTCAAGACTTTATTGATTTTAATTAATTGACTAACACAACTAGAGAAACGATGCTGTACACATTTGCGTACAAGCAATAATTAATCTTCGCTACCTTTAATTTGAATGGAAGTTGGAAAAAACGTTTCGTCTTCTACTAAATTTACTTTACTATCGTCCCCCGCATCATTATATTCGAGATCTTCCCCATGTATTTTACTTTCGAAAATAGGAATTACAAATACATGTCCCTCTGTTTCCATTCGACTAACACCAAGTCTCATTACCAGTGGCTGCTGATAACATCAGAAAGCCTGCGGCACTCCCGCCACATCACAAAATAACCATTGATTTATAAAAAAGTTTATGTTTTAGTTCATGATCGCAAACGAACTTACGAACGTATCCTAAAGAGATAAGGTAAAAAATCAGTTGATGGATTTTCTTTTATAATCCATCGTAAACTCCAAAATTCTTAGCCTTTGGATTCCGGAGACATCGAAAGTAATCACGATCGTGTGTGAAATAATGGAAACAAATCTCTTAAAATTACGAATGATCCTCTTTTGTTTCACAGTTGGTAACAGTTAGACAGAGCAAGATAATTATGTCTTACATTAATCAAATTTGTTTCTTTGTAATAATATGAATTATTTGAAAATAGAAACAGTAAACAACAAAACAGTCGTATAAACAGTAGCTTTGTACAACAATATCCGGCACTTCAAAATAGTCAGCCCTCTCAATGGGGATTTAATGCGATTTTAACCAGAACGAGCTGCGATAAAACTGGAATTAAAAAATAAATAATAATAGCCTTTAAACAATGTCAAAGTAAATCTATCGTAAAACAGTTACAGCCATTTAAACTGTTACCGATCAATACAAACATTACGACCGGTGGAACGTCGCTCAGGTCATTAAACTTGGCGATAAATTAATAGCAGTTTGCATTACCACACATCAATCGAATAGAACATCTGTCAATCTTAACCGATAAAGATAAATTTCAAGATAAATACTGGGTTTTATAGTCCGATTATTGTATGTCAAAAGCGCCGATTGCGCCGCCTAAACCCAATTTGATTACACACGACGTTTATTTAAATGGAAACTGATTTCATTAATTACAAATATGGCCTCTAATCTTTATTATGTCAAATGCGTAATAAACGTCTTGTGTGGGTCCGAGAGTCGGATGTTGTTTTTTTATTTTTGTCTCATTAAACTTTTGCCTCCGAGGTTTCGTTTAGCGCGTCGTTTTAAGTTTTTATTGTGGCTTGTTATCGATATCTAAATCACTGGGCGCATTAATACGACTGTCATATTACTTTTGGTAGCTCCCCTAGCAGAGGTTGGGTTACGATTTATTTGACTGTCGACACAGGTTTCGAAATATTATTTGAAACTTCGTTTTATTTATGATGTAACACGTAATATTTAACAACGTCACGGGTAAGTTTTTTCTGGAAATTCAGTGATACTTTTATTTTATTTTGTTACACACTGGTGTGGTTGTACAAAATCATATTACATTTAAGTCTAGCATGAGTAAGACAAGCCTGCAACTGGCAACTACACGGTGCATAACAGTAGAATTAATTTAGTGTAATTACGGTTTGCGTTTTCGGTGTGCAGAAAACTGCAGTAGTCTCTACAATTATAATTGCATCGCGTTTCACATTTCTAGTTAGACGGGGCGTTCTACAAGGTACCGTAAATAACTCTAGTAGTGATATTAAGCAAATGTTTTTGCACAAACATGAAGTATTCACACAGCTTACCTCTCCAAGCAATATTTCAAACTCACCTTGCGTTGCTTCTTGCCCTCCGCTGTATCATGTTGCTTTATTATGAATAGTAATGTGGATACGCTTTTGTCGTGGTTTTTCTTGATCTTGTGCGGTTATTACTTATGCCTCCTGTTATGTTGATTACGTATTGATATTTTATACGATTTGAATAGTAGTTACTTAATTAGGGTCTACGTAAACAAATATATAAAACGTGCAAACAAGCTGTTTGTTTTTATGTTGGGATAAACAAGACTGCAATCAAATTATTGCTTTCTAGATTAAACTCAAATTATATTAAGTAAAATTAGAATCTATAGGAAAATATTGTGTGTGTGAAAAGTTGAAAACTGACAGTTTTAAAGCAAAGTCGAAGTACAAAGGCCATTCTACTTTGCTTTTGAAACAGCTTAAGATTTAAAGTCCATTACCATCATAGGACTGAACGAAAGCAAATTCTAAATCGAGTTGCAAACTTAAGGCGTATCTACACACATCCAGTGTTCGCAACAGGAAGTCGGTATTCAGTTGCGTACTTGCTCATCAACGAGGGGATTCGCCTCAATCCACCAAACTTCCTCCTCGCAACATGTTAACCGAGAATTTCTAAACTTTAGAGACTTAGAGAGATAATCTCTTGTGAATTAACACGAAAATTGTGACTTTGATGCTCACAAACTTTATCATCATCGCTTACTGAGAATCTTTACGAGTTTTCCCAATTTCACTTCCTAATGTGACCAAATCGAGGCCTTAAAAACAAACAACCGCACAGAAGCCGATGTTGTAATAAAATTTCTACACGAGAAAGCGCAAATTAGCTTGTAATTAAAATTCTGGGAGTTGGATAATGAGTGTACACACAGAAAATTAATAAAGGCAACTGTTATGTCGGGAGTTGAGAATTTCGCTCATAAGAACAAACAATTTTGTATCTGATATTAAGTAAGTATGAGAAAGAAAGTCATTAGACGTTTGCGCTCAGGGAACACCAAAATAATAGAAAATCAATCAACGTGGTTAGATGTAACAAAAGAAAGTATTCATGGTAAATTTAGAAAAAACGAGTAGACTTTTTTCTTATTCTGTGTATTCGAGAAAATATATTTAACACTGCAAGATATCTACATTATTCCTGGTAAATTCCGGCGAAGAACATCCAGGAGTTCTTCTAGTAAAGCACACAAATTGCATCATATTGCACTATAATGGGCCTCTTCCTCGTAAATCCATAATATGAAACTGCTAGCTGGAGCAATATCCTACCCCTCATTAAAGAGTCGTTTCCATAGAGCGATTGGAGTTTGTTTATTATACGTATGTAATACTAGACGAAAATTGTAATGAAGGCCGAAGGAATCCCGCAAGACGGTGGATAACAAGCTACGGAGGCATAGTGAAGGATCACTGTGATTACAAGTAACAGGCGAATGAGAGTTATGTGAACATTTTGACTAAAAGGAGAGAAGAATATTACATTACAAGTAGATTTACAGAAAATGCTGTTTAAAATTACATTACTTAGTGATAAATTCGTATTGCTAAATACTGTTTTGAATGTTCTATGAGGAAATAGGTAACACATCACAAATTGATTTCAAACTGCATACGGCTTTAAGAATCATGACAGCAAGATCTGACAAGCATTTGCAAGCAAATGTGTTCCTGCTTTTATACCGTAGTTTATTAACACTTTAGATAAATTAATATTCATTTCGCAATCCATAGCAGGTTTTGCATTACTTTCATACATAAACATTAACGCTCAGATCTCTTAACTCAAACCTAATAAATTCACAGTGAGGAGTTGATTTATGTTCACATACTGTTCATATGTTCCACGTACTTACGTTGTAACTGTTTTTGACCTCAGTCTCATCAGCATGCGTTAATCGCACAGGATGGCTTTGAAACCTCACTCTTCAAATTAATCATGAAATATTTGCAACGGTTCCACCGATGTGACTAGTGTCATGGTTTACCATCTCTTTGAGTGGAGCATCTGATATTGATTTGATCGCCCACTCTTTTCTCTTGTCTTCAGTCCTATTGATCTTATTTTTATTAACATCAGAAATAAGTACAGCAACTAGATTTGTGCTAAAGTCGTTGACTTTTGAAACTTAATTTATTAAGTTCGGAGATCTAGTTTGCTCAATTTCAATAACTTCATCAGATAAACAGATCTCAAACAATATCAGCTAACACTTTTATTGAGTTAAGGTTTGTATCTTCATTAAAATTATATTGTTTTGAAAGGATTTAGTTACCTATTCTGGTTGCCAATCAGGTTACTTTTAGAGACACTCCGCCCTGCTTCTCAAAACTTTCCCTTAATGAAAGGTAGTGAGAGTATTCCATTTTAACGCTTTAAAATGCTTTAAAATTTCGATCTACTGAACCGCTTTTTACTAGTTTTATCTCTAAACCCGCATATTTCTGCGCCAATACATCAACTCTTTGAACTTCGTGAACTTTCCGTGATGTATTAAGCTAAATTGCCAACCACACGGGACTTAGTCCGTCGAAACACGTTAGCTAGTATCGAAGATAGCTTCGAAGAGCCTTCTAGACCAACAGTTTCATTTAGGTGATCAATCTCTGCAAAATAAAAACATAACGAGTGCTGGCGTGAACGTCGGCGGATAAATGAAGGTCCAAGCAATCTTATCTTCATTTATAGAGCAGTAAAATTACGCCGCGCGCGAAACATAAAGGCCCGTTTATCATCCTCTTGGAGGGTTTAGGCAGCGCATTGAAGATTGATATCCTTGTACTTCTCTTTTTTGTAAAATATTTTATTAGTCTTAGGACTTTTTCGGTCTGGGCATAGAAAATTGTTCGGTACTATTTTTGGCAGCACAAGATTGAAATATGAATTATTCAGCTTTAGATTGACATAGTTTTTTGGATAGCAAGTCTAACAAAGGCCGCTAGGGAAATTGTTTTTTTTGCTGCCGTCTACGTTCGGTGACCAAAGGCGAAGTTACATTTTGAATATTATATTGCTTCGAGAGACGACTTGATTTTGATGATAGAAAACCATCTATTTCTCTACATGTTACTTTTGTATATAGTAGCAAAAATCGTTTACGAAGTATAGGTATCATATCGATTTTAATTCCAATAACCTTTTCAATAAAATCAAATAGATTTTAACAAAGCTAAAATGTTTGTATAGCTACACAAGTTCAGAGGAATGCCAAGGAAAATGAATAGGTACACAAATTGGACAGGATCCGCTGCGATTTAATAACAGTACATCAAAGTCGACAATGGCCAACGGAACGTATTGTAACAAACGTTCTAAGTCGGGAACTGAACGAATGAACGAGGTTAAAAGCTCCCGAGGAACGATGTTTTGTGAACATGTCGATCATTGTGTCAATCTCGGGAACTACGAATAAAATAACGAAGGAATTTGTTTCTAGTTTATTTTTCGTTTATGGTCAGGTCACGAATGACGCCGCCTTCTGACCTTTGATATCCAGATACATCCTCTTTTTTTTTTTTTTTGGATGGGAAATCATCAAATGACGTCTCCCGCTCTGGGCGGAGCAGGAGGGAGTGTCAGACTTTTACTGACTAAAACCCATCCATGTTCCTTCATCGCCCTTTGTGTTCCGGGGCCACGGTATCTCTTTCGAACAGTCTCGCAACCCCAGCAGGCATCGGTCCTTGCGGACCCCTTTCTTTTTGCTGACTCTCTTTGAGGCGCGCGTGGAACACGAACGCGCCGTCGACACGGCCTGTCGTCATGAGATGGACGGACGGCGAGCTAGCCCATAGCCCACCGTCCACAGGCCCGTGCCTACGGTAGCCGCCCGGGGCGTTTCCCGCGGCAGCCGGGACGCTGTGAGGTTCTTTCTCTCTCACGTTCCGCCACCTCTTTCTCTAGCATTACTGCTTCGCAGAAGGAGGCGACGGCGTCCCATTTCGTCTCGCTCCGGACCATGGCTTGCACCAGGGCCGGACGCGAGAGGTCGCCGCCGCCAATCGCCGCTTCGAGGACACGGCGGTGCACACCTCCACCGTGTGCTCCACCGTGTCCTCCGGTCGATCCTCGCAGTGGAAACACTCGGGCGTTTCCTACCGCCCGATTCGGTGCAGGAAGCTCCCGAAACAACCGTGTCCGGAGAGGACCTGCGTCAGGCGGATGGTGAGGACGCCGTGGCGTCTCTCAAGCCACTCCTCAAAGAGGGGACTTACCGCCACTATTGTGGCGTGCCCTGCACGGGGTTGCGACAGTCGCTCTCTCCATGTCGCCATGAGATCACGCTGGAAGACTGTCAGCTGCGCGACAATTTGCCGCGGCAGCGGAGTTTCCCCCCGGCGTAGCACCTCCGCGCGCCATTTGTGATCCAGATACATTCTCAACTATACTTAAAATATATTTCCACACATGCTAATATTAAAATAAAACGTGCTAAAATTAACTTTGCAATGCTTTATGTTTTTCCTATTTATCGCCGGAAGCGTGAACTCCCTTAAAAAACAATAAATTACAGTCAGAAATTTACTAAAATCTTGTATAGATTGTTAGAACACGGAATCGTTGCACTCCGTGGTTCCTGGGTTCTTGCGAAGATGGGCGCACTGCACAGTTCGGTTGCAATGTTTTTATGTGTTTTTATCACAACGCACTAGCACACGCGACGCTCCAAGTACTTACAGCGTTTTATTTTGTCACTATAATATAAATTCCGGATCGTTGGGACCATGTTAGAGCGTGGACTATAGTTTAAGAGTTTGTAGGTCTTTTAAATAAAGTGAAAACTGCAAGTAATTGCCACAAGAATTATTTATTACACGGAATACAATGCTTGCAGCACACATACAGCAATCAATGGTAGACGGAAGTGGTGGAAGCACGAATGAACAAGTAAGTATAATATGGCAGTATTGCCATTTAATAGTGTAGGATTGCTACATAGATCTTGAAATTGAGACTGGTAGTGCCTCTTGTCGCTTCGGATAAGGACTATCGTTTCAACGTAATGCATCGAGTGCCAAGCAACCACTCCGCTGACAAGACCTCGTAACTTGTAATTCTTCTTACACTTTTAAGGAAACCAATATAAAGATTTATGTACTTTGCTTTTATTTTCTTTGTTACGAAATTTTTCTTTACCTTCTCTTCAAAAATATCGAAACAACTTGGTTATTTTTGCGCATGGAGAATTCTAACATTGGTTGTCCATTAGAAAGTATATAGGAGTTACAAAGTATAATGAAAACTCCAGCCGCAGTGAACAAACATAAACAGTGCTATCATATTTAAACTTTTCTTCGCACTTCGCCAGTTCCAAGAAAACGAGAAGCTTATTAAAATTGTTTATGAAAACAGAAGATGGTATTATTACTTCCGTTGAAGAAACTCGGTCTCCAATAAAACCCAAATTATCAAAGTTCTATGTTTACACATCAATCTGTGTGAAATATCTAACAGTAAACATTTCATGAACTTAATAAATTATCATTAACTGTGTTCGACGAAGTTCGAGCTAAAACACATAGTAAATCTACTTCAAAGTAACCTACTTCTGAAATGGGGTTTCAAAACCAAGGTTTCGATGCCATGACTTGAAGAAAAACATGTGACCGATGTCCATCATTAATGTCAACTATAAAACTGATGTAATTTTTACTGCACCGGAAACATTTGGATTGTTTATCAATATTTAATTTACGACATCAAAGATTTTGGTACGTGCATTTTTTAATGATCGTAAAGCATTAAAAAATTCATGATACATTTGAGATATGTAAATAACCAATGATGAAATAATCATTGACAGCAAAGAGTCATTGAAACAAAATTTATAAACCGATGCAAACTGGTTGACTATTTCAAAGCTAAACAATCAGAATTTTTGCAGGAAAGTTCCAAAATACACCGCTTTTATAATAACAAAATCGTTCACCATACCCTATCACGTAGGTCCCATTACAACATTTCAACATAAATGCAGTTGGGCCGGGGTGTTTTGAAGTTCTTCGGATAAATATCGCGTCGTGAGCGAATGTGCCTGTTAACACGTAACGAGGTGTGGAGTATAAGCTCACAAGTCATGATCATGTCTTAGCGAGTTATTCGCCGACCACTGACCCTATGGTGAAAGTGAAAAAGTCTTCAATAACCGACCTTGAAATTTTAATATTCAACCTTCACTTCTTATCAATAAGATCGATTTTAGCTGCTAGTATTTGTTCACACTCGCCGATTTAGACTTTAACGCGCCAGACGTCGGCACAAGCGATAATTTGTATGCCTCATTGTAGTATTATCTGTACGTGAGCTACGTATAACAAGTGTAAAAGAAGGAATAAAAGTATAAATAAGGAAATAAATGGGTTTGAATTATGAAGTCTGGTGTGGATGTGAATCGTTTCTAATTATAGTTCTGATGTGAGGATGTATGGAGGAGGTTGGCAAAGATTTAACAGACTCCTTCCAGTTTGAGAACAGGTTTGCGTTCTGTATGGATTTATCGACAAGCAGGTTCCATCTGTGGCTCCGGTAGATTCGCGTCGGGATTCCGAAAGTATGTTTATTGTTCTGTCTTCATGACATCGCGTGATAAATTACCCGTATTTGGACGTATGGAGATGAATGAACATAATCCCGGGGTTATCCCTGGGGTTACCTTATTGTGAGCCACGTTAAAAGCTATCCAACAAATATTTGTTTACCGTGTTTGTATTTTTGCTCTTTGTTTCTGGAAAAAAATGATCATTGTTAGAATTGGACGTGAATTCTAAAATTATACCGTAATGTATGGCATTAGTAAGTAGTAGAATCATGACTGACACGGAAAGCTAAAACTATTGCCACTATCGTCAATTCAAACGTAATGCATAATCATAGAATTAGCGGACTACCGTTTAGGCAGTCCAGCTGGCAGTAATTTGCTGATATTAATTAAACCATGTTGTCTTATCAATTGCTATCATTTATTTTTATCGGTTTACATTAAACTTCACTGCTATCGTTACTTGTATTTTACTTCGCAAGCAGGGCTAGTTAATCGATTGTCAGTTACTGTGTTGAATGCTACCACTGGAAGTGTCGACGTTGTACATTTCTTATTCTATTCGAAGCCCATTACTTTGTTACAAGGCCTAATTGTATCTTCAGTATCAAAGAGATGACTTGAATACATAGTTATTTCTTTCTTTGAAGAATAAGTATTTTAACTTCTACTACTTTTGGGAAATAATGTTATACCTAATTAGTAGGCAATAACGCAAGAGTAAGATTACGTTATTATAAAGGAGTACCTATATTTTTACGTAATTCAAGTATAAGGTGGAAGTGTCAGGATGTATGTTGATTAAAATATGATTCGAGACCGTAACAAATACTTATGGCTTTACAGAGAATCAGTAAAATCATCAATACAACCCTCTAAGTTCATTGAATCCCATTGTACAGCTTTTTTATGAAATAGTCAGATATATAAGGGGAAGGGAAGATGACAGCTAGTTGCCGCCTGTTTAGAAAGTAGAAAGAGATTATTACATCTGTTCATCATAATCTGCCTAGCCTTTCCCGAACTATGTTAGGGTCAGCTTTAGGTCTAATCAGATCTTGAATACTAGATTGTCTCATAAGTATTAATGACACACAGTTCTTCTTAAATGGACCTTTTTTAAGTGTATTAAGATTGTTTATCCTACTCTATCACTGACCAAGCTTTTAGTATGATACAATCTACGCCAGCAATAACTAACTAATATTCACGTTAGTAGTTCTAACTAAGCTTAATTTGGTTGCACCAGAAGTTCACTGCAATAGTTCAACGGCTCAGGATTTGCAATCATGGCCACTTAACAGCCACTTACGGCTAAGCTGTTAGGGTTATGTTCCTGGAATAATAAATACAGTACATACCAACCATTCTGGAGGGATTTTACTATACCTTCTTTATATCATTGTATTATTATTACGACATTGACATTTGAGAGAACCAGGGTCACCGACGTAGCCCGAAGAATTGCCAAACTTAAGTGGCAGTAAGCAGGGCACATTGCTCGCAGAACGGATGGCCGATGGGGCCGAAAAGTTCTGGAGTGGCGACCGCGAACCGGAAGACGTTGCGTTGGAAGACCTCCCACTAGGTGGACCGATGACCTGGTGAAGGTTGCGGGAATCCGTTGGATGCGAGTCGCACGGGACCGGTCAATGTGGCGACACTTGTTGGAGGCCTATGTCCAGCAGTGGACGTCTTTCGGCTGAAATGATGATGATGATGATTGACATTTGACAGCTTTTTTTTTTTTTTTTTGGACAAGCCCGCCACACTGTTCCCAAACCACTGTAACTCCTGAAAGCCAGAATCAACAGTGGTGACCACCAGAAAAGCGCCGAGACAATGAAGCTCGACGAAGTCCCAGAGAATGAATTTAACTGTCTTGGATCCCGCAACGAAATTAATCAGAAAAGTATAGTGGAGGAGTAGGAAAAATCCGTAATTTCCACTTCCCTCCATTTCAGCAGGAGACAGAACGAAACAAGGCCAATAGGCACAAAGGGACGTTTACAACTGGGATAGGCCCAGTTGCCTAGCACCACGGATAAATATTAACATTAATGGGTCCTAAGTTGTGAGCTGTTATATTTGATTCCAATAATAGGTATGGCAAAAACGCTTGAACGCACGGAAATTTGTTCTAGTTTCCACAAGGTCTGTATAGTAAATAACTCCGGATGTAACCTGTACACTATCCAACATAATGTTGCGTTCATTCTGCCAAAGACTGCACTCCCATAAAATGTGATGTGCTGATTGTTCATATTCGCAGTCAGATGTGGAACATTGACAAAAAGGCGAGTCAACAAGCTTGAAGGAAAATAATTTACTCTTAAAGTTACCATGACCGGTGAGAAATTGGGCAACACAGTGATCAACCTCCAACCATGTCCTGGCCAGCCGTTCACGAACGGATGGAAAGAACTGGTGGAGGTGTCGGCCCTTGATGGAATTATCCCACCTACCTTGCCATTCAGACAAAAGTTCCTCCCAGACGTCGGTCTGTGGTTTGAATAATCTAGCAATCTTAACACGGTCACGTAGGGTTAAAAAGTCTGCGTCCGCGGTCTCACGTGCGTTATAGTACATTGCAGCCCGTCGCTGCACTTCAAGATCAACTGGAAGTACACCTGCAAGTACCGGTAAGGCTTCAGTACTAACCGTCCTATACGCTTTGCATAAGAATATCAAAGCCAAACGCTGGCTTTGAAGCAATTTACGTCGTGCCGCTCCTATGGTGGCCCTATCGGCCCAGACAGGTGCCCCGTAGCACATACACCCCAAGTAAGTAGCCCCAATGGTCTTTAAAGTTATAAATGACAGACCCCACGTAGATTTTGATATTCTCGTTAAGGCATAAAAGTTCTTTTTAGCTTTTTCACCGACAGTTTTTATATGATCTATGAATGAAAAATTTCTCTCTAAGACCAAACCAAGGTAGCACAAGGATTGCTTTCTTTTCACGGGAACGTTATTAAATTTAATACTAGGCCACGATTTAAGATTACCTTTTAAAATTAGTTGATAAGTATTTTGCGGTGCAAAGGTCAGACGGTTTCGATCGCCCCACTGAGATATTAATCGTAGGCAAGTGTCAGCTAAATTCTCGAGACCAGCCCGAGTACTCGACTGAATGAGCAGCAGGCCGTCGTCCGCGTAACCGGTTAATGAACAGCCGGGAGGAAGGGGAATCGCTAGAAAATCATCAAAACCTAAATTCCATACATACGGAGCGATTACCGACCCCTGAGGACATCCCATGGTAAGGGGCTTTGACATAGAATAATGACCGAGTTTGAGTTTCGCGGAACCATTTAAAAAGTAGGAATAAACAAGATTATATATGTTTTTATAGCAGCCACGATTCTTCAGTTTAAGTAGTAGTATCGGCCACCATGCGTTATCAAAGGCCCCGGAAATATCTAAAAAGATTCCAACCACGTACTTGTGTTCCGAGTTATTAACAATTTTTCTAACAGAAAGTGCCGCGTCTACGGTAGATTTTCCCACAGTGAAACCGAATTGGTTGTTATGAAACTTTGGCCCGTCTGGCAGCAAACGTGGAACGATAAGGCGCTCCAGGAGTTTTCCTAAAGATGGCAGTAGGGTTATGGGCCTGTACGACTTAGGGTCGTCCGGTGGCTTATCACCACTTTTTGGAATTATTCGTATAAAGCCACGTCGCCATACGCGAGGGAAAACGCCGTCCGCAATACATCGGTTGAAAACAGATAGAATGGCGTCGCCAGCTGTTTTACACGCTTCTATTATCATCCGATTAGATATTTTATCTTCACCTGATGATTTGTTAAGAGGCAGTTTCCTGACAACATTAATGAATTCGTCAATGGATGGAAGGTCTGACGCTGGTGATTCAGGTGGCACAGCAGCCCACGCTCTGATCTGTTGATGGTAGTCATTGTCATTTACCGGCGAATCATCAGGTATCAGACTATTTAATAGAACTTCGGTTGTTTCCTCAATACCGGTGGTGTGTTTATTATTGACTTTAATGTTCTGGACAAACGCCAGGTCGACTGATCGATTAGCTTTGAATTCGTGATACAAAGGAGACCACGGACCTTCTTTATCTAATTTTTCTACTATTTTTCGCAGTAAATTACCCTTGGATTTTTCCACCGATGCTCTGTAGCGGGACTTGGCAACTCTAAACGCATTTAAAGCAAAGTTGAGTGGGTCTCCGGTGACCTTTTGTTTTTTAAGCTTGTTTAAATGCCTACGCGCTCGGCGATAGCTTTTACGTTGTTCAATTAAGTAGTCACACCACCAATCACATCTATGGATGTTGGTCATAGATGCGCGACCAATGGCGATGTCAGCACAGTAAGTGAAGGTGTCTGACATAATTTCAGCACTTTCTTCAGCTGACAGCCCATCACGAGTGAAGTCTTTGGCGTGACACGCAAAAAGCGAGCTAAAGAATTCCCAATTCGCGCCTTTACTTTTATATCTAAAATTACCAGTGATATGAGATGGACCTTGAGAAGACACCGGAACAAATTCGTACACGATCAGGCGATGATCACTACAAGACGCATCTGGTAGAACACGCCACCTATCCAAGCGTACGTCTGCACTAGAAGGTGTGACGTCAATACAAGATTCGCCCATTGGGCTGCAAAAAGTAGGTGGTGCATCTGGGGTATTATGAATTGATAAGTTCATTTCAGCTATAAAATCTTCAACAGCACAACGTCGGTCGAAATCCGTAGACCTAACCTTGCCATACCACAGAGACGATGACGCGTTAACATCAGCGCCAACGATAACTTTACAGCCCGCGAGTGACTGTAAGACATGACGGAGGTTATGTATATGAGGAGCAACAGGGTCTGACTATTGAAAGTAACAGCTCACAACGTAAACTTTAAAAGAAGCTGATGAGACTTCCGCAACGGCACAGTGGGGCGTCATGAGGTTACGCAAAGACGTTACTGTAAAGTTAGAAGAACGCGCCACGTAAATTCCGGCTCGTGCTTTGCTGTCCAGCTGAACTACTTTGTGACGTAAGCGAGCGTTCTGGTATTGTTCTCTCTCAATCTGACTTAATAGATTTGATTTTAGATTTTAGACTTATTAGATTTGACAGCTTGTACGTCGTGACTGCAACAAGAAGGTAGTGGTTATCTTCTTATTGCAGTCAGCATGATGCTGTGCTAGTGCTGTGACGTAGGGGGACCATAGCACAGCACTGGTTTTCAGTGGTCGCCCGACTACTGATATAGGTACCTAATCCTTTTCTTTTAGTCTTTCTTTATGCACCCATGCCTCTGACTTAGCTTCATGCTGGTTTCCTCACGATGTTTTCCTTCACTGAAGCAAGAGATAATTACACAATACGCACAAAATCTGAGGTGCGTGTCTTGGGTTCGAACTTAAGACCTTTGACGTTGCAGCGGACTGCAAGGTCCAAGGTCACGGTCACACCACTAGGCTATCACTGCTTAATGTCAATTCTTACTGTTCTGTAAGTCAAATTCAATGTCACCCAACACTGCTTTCGTCCACCTCTTGAATTTCCTACGAACCGGACCAGAATGACTAATGAAATAAATATTCTAATTGTTTGCAAGCTCACCGCTCAGCGTTCATTTACAATGAAAAGGCGCGTCCAAAGCAAACATAACGTAAAGTCGACAAAGCGTATTCTAACGTTCAGTGTATCCTAACACAGCCTTTGTTGCGAATCTCCTTTGGTGTTGATGGAACATTCCCAGTTAACTACGTGGTTCAAGTTATAAAATATCTGCTCATAACTTAGACTGGTCTTTGCGTTAAGCTACCTTTGCGCAGAGAGAAGTGACTTAATGTTCTTCTCCTTGTTATTCAGTGAGAACTTAAGTGTACTGTTGCTCATAGTGTTGGCGGGTGCAAATGTCCTATCTTCAGGAAAGAAAGACGACAGTTTATTTTTTTCGATAATAGCTTAAAAGAAGTTCATGCCATTACAAACATTCAACAAACGCAGCAGGCATTTGAAGATCTTATTATAAATGAGTAATCCAACCAAGCTTTTGACACAGTCATTATTTTCAAATATTTATCACTGATTATTGGACACCAAGAGTTCAATATGCAACCTACTCAACCTACTTCCAACTATGTTTTCAGATTTTCGCGCCACTACAAATGACAGCCGGGGTCAATGGTTTAACGTGTTTTCCACGGACCAACCTAGGCAAGCGCGGCTTTACCTAAAGGTCGACCCGAGTCCACTTTGTTCTAAATTCTATAAATAGATCCACTTCATCCGCTTCAGTCTTCTTCACAGGCCATTCCCAGTCCTGTTTACATAACATAACGTAAGACCGCTTGCACCCAACCGCCAGTACACTGCGTGTCCTCTTTCCTACTACCAAGTAAACTTAGCCCCACAATAACGTACCAGAGATAATGCACTTTCAGCTAATTCAGAGACACTTGAGCCTTGATGAATTGTTTAATTTACACTTTGTGGGGTAAGAACTTGAGATGGCAGTGTTAGATGGTGCATAATGACATCCTTATTAGGGTTGTGAAGCGTTTAGAGATCATTTGACTGCGATTTGCATGTGTAGGGAGGAGGATGTGTTTTGTCTGTGAATTTATGATTGCCGTTGATAAGGAGTGATTGTAAACGTCGTTTCGAGTAAGACTAGTTTTTGCCTACTGATTTGCTCAAGTTGTCTTTGGAAATTATGCCACAGGAATGTTAAAATATAGCCTATGATGTCGGGGATAATGTAGCTTCACATGAGTGAAATAATTTTCGGAACTGAATCAGTAGTTCCGAAAATTACTCCCCAAACTTTACCTTTATAATACGTCTAGCTTATGCTCACGGCTTCGCCCGCGTGTAATTTGCTAATTGTCCCACGGGATCTTACAACGGGGATAAAAAGTAAACTGTCTATTAATCCACGATACAAACTATTTGCGTGCCAAATTTCATGCAAATCCAGTCAGTAGTTTTTGCGTGAAAGAGTAACAAACATCCAGATATCCATAAATCCTCACAAACTTTCGCATTTATAACATTAGGAGAAATAGAATGTAGTATGAATTTTATCTCACATACGCTTGCCAAACGTGGAAATTCACATGGAATGTAATAAACAGAATAAACTCATGCCAACGGAGCATGGAAAGAAACATGAGAATTAAAAAATCCCAACTCTACTATAAAAGAAACAAAAGGAGTAATAGACGCTGCACTAAACTATGTTGTGAGATTAAAATGGCGATGGGCGGGACACGTAGCAAGAATGAGCGATGATAGTTGAACTTCTCGGCTGACGTCATGGCCAAGCCCCCGGGGAAATAGAAAAAGAGGAAGACCCAGAAGCAGATGGGCTGACGACATTGAAGGGACGGCTGGTAGACTGTGGAAAGACCACGCCACAGATAGAGACTACTGGGTATCTTTGGAGGAGGACTTTACCCTCAAATAGAGGGGTTCACGCTAATTAAAAGAAAAAAAAAGAAGAAAAATACCAAATCAATTCAATCATAATAATAATTAACAACAACATAAAAATAATTTAAATGTACAATACAATGCATGATGATTTTCATTTCCACATTTAAGTATATTGATTAATTATAATTTTTGTATACTATCCACACTAAGAAACTGACCAATGTAAAATGTATTAGTTATTAGTTAATAGGTGTGAATTAAAAGGCTTTTTATTTTATTTATTATGTGGATTTTATAATATCTTTCTTTTTTCACAGTTAATGATTTACAGTCTTTAGCCTCTTTAAAAATAACAAATGAAAAAACAACACAAAAAACAGATTAAAAAATACAAATGAAACAAGATAGTTTCTTCACAGTATGTTTTTAAGCCTACGAAGTTAATAAATAGGAAAGAAAATGTGCTTTACATTTTCTTTCCTATTTATTAACTTCGTAGGCTGTTTAAAAATCTTATTAAGAAGATAAAACGCGAACACTATTTCTAATACAAAATATAAATGGCCAGTGTTATGCACAGGTAAGGCAGTTAATTTTTACGATAATCGCAGCTGCATGCAGTAGGCGGGATCATTGTTAGTTTAACATACAGACTTATGCGAAGCTAAGGTTAGTTATAGAAAGGCTTTGAAAGACGAGAATTAATAGCGTGGCTTGATAGCCGTTTGATTTATTTTAAACAATAAGTTTTTGATGGTGTTGCATACCTAATGCCAAATTAAAAAATATTTGGCACTCTATTATCATCTTCCTGCCCTTGTTCCATTCTATTTGGTGTCGGTGCGACACGTTTTCTTTTTCCATTCTCCCCTGTCAGACGCCACGGCATCATTTACTCCTTTCTCTTTCATATCATTCCTCACACAATCTATCTATCTTTTCTTTGGCCTTCCTCTCCCTCTCCATCCTTCAACAATCATGTCTATCACTCTTTTAGTCAATGCGTTAAAGCACTGACTAAAACGTCCTGAAATGTTCTGAAAAATCCAGTCATGGAAAAAAAAACAGACTTTTTAAAACTTATACCCCTTCAGAGTCACCGGGGGGAGCAAAGTTTGCAGCCAAATAAAATAGAGGATTACCCCTAGAAGGAAAAACTAAAATATGCGTAGACAAGATTGTTGTGCACAAGTTCTTTTCAGAAGACTGTCAGGATTGGCGTCTATCTATTACGAAAAGGTTCTTATAAAAAATAACTACATTCTGTATACAGCTATACGCCTAATTGGCCTAGTGGGTTCAACCCCGGGTCAAGCAAAATGTAATTAGATTTTCCTTATACGGTTTAACCTTACAATGTGCTCTTTGGTTCGAAATTCGATTCGTAAACTCTTCATTTGAGAAACAAGAATTTGTGTGGTATACTAACACTAAAAACTCGACTACTGAAAAATCGCGTGCTAATTAAATTTGGGGTTTACAAGGTAAAATCGACTCCCCTATTTTGAAGTCGGTTAAAATGTAGCCTATGTTCCCGGGCCACAATAACGAATCGATTGACACCTTATTCATCAAAATCGGATGAATAGTTTAGGCGCCACATACTTATATACATAGACTGCTAAAATCACTACCCTTCATTTTGGGTTCACCATAGTCGGGTAAAAAGGATTTCAATGAGATTATTCTCCTAACACAGGCTTATATGCTTAAAAGGAGGCTCCAATCACTAGTTTTTAAGATTTACCTGTTAAAACAATAAACCATTTTTAATTATTTTTTTCATTCTATTGTATTTAAGGTACTTTTCATGTGAATTGTTTTATTTTATTTGTCGCCTTCGCCTCTACATTCCAGCTTGTTTCAAGGCCTCAAGGAAAACTTAAATGAAACAGCTACTCAACACGCTTTGTCGTGGCACAAGAGGAATTTAAACAAACAACGTACCTTACATATTTACGATGTGGAATACATAACTTTGTTTGAAACTGTAGTTTTAATTGAAATCGCAATCTATTTTGATTTATGTTTGTTCAAGGTAGAATGGGCGCGGGACTTACCTTTATCAGTATTTGATAGCTTAATTCGGTTTTGTGTAATTTATTTCATTATCACTGCTCTTAAAAACACTGAACGAAAATATCCAAGAACTTAAAATTCGAAGACATTTGACCGCCCGCGTGTTGGTGTATGGCCCTTCCTCTGTTACTGAAAGGAACCCTGTATCCCAGCTGTGTGGCACTTTATAGGCTAATTCCAATGGTTTTGCTAGCGTTTTTCAGTGTGTCTTTCTCTTCTGTTTTTCTAGTCTATTACTACAATTATAAGTGAGTACGGCGTGTCTCCACATCGCCACCTTCTATCTTGCGCTACTTACCCTGACACCTGCGCACTTGACGATCTTACGAGTGCATCAGCTAGTGGAGACAGCATAGCTGAATTTTGGGTCTAATATATTTAATGAAAATTCGCCATCGACACGCTAAGAAGAACAACAATACCATCGAAATTACACCAGTAATTTAATTCAAATAACCACTATACGTACGACCCAAAAAATCTCCTGGGAACCATTCCATAGAATAAATTCAATTCAATACGAGCGAAATGTGTAACAGTGCTGACCCTTTCATTCATTAATTAATCCCAAACGTTCGAACGCAAAATAATAGACTCTTAAATCGATTACTCACGTGGAAGCGTCAATCGTTCTCGTAACATACGTCAATTAACCTCGATTTTCAAACACGAACACGGCGAAATGCCGATTGATCGAGTTCTCGGTCTGTAGTTGGACCATACATTACCTTACTTGGCTAATAAAGCCTGAAAGAGTAACGAAATGAAGATTAATTTTCACGATTCTCGAATAAGAAAGTTTATCGAGAAACGAAATTGGTGCTTCCTGCTCTATTTATTGAGATACGCTGTTGATTGTGTAGAAAGACTTTTATGTTCATAGGAAAAGTAATCTAAATCGTAAATAATCCCTGCGAATAGTGGTTGGCACGTCTCTAAATCTCTTAACCTTGTCTTTTTCCATAAGAAGAGAAAAAGTATTTCAAACTTTACAATTCTGATAACAGTAACCGCAAATTGAATTTCGTCTCTTCTTCACGCTCTAAAAACAATTGAAGTGCTTTTAAATATGTTTCAGTTTTCATGTATTTGATTATTGAATACTGCTGTTTTATATGTAACCGAGTTACCATAATCTATGAAACTTAATAACATTGAAATAGTAGTTACTCAGTATTTGTTGATTTCAGTAAGCCGATAACACGTTTAGCGATTAGTAAATTGCTTTTGTATGAAATTGTTATAAATTATTCTAATTTTGCATGGTTTTGAATCTGTTTTAATCAGATATTACATTACTACACTCGCTAATGAGCTTCTAATATTCAATGTGGTACAATGGTTGTTATGCCAACCAAAAATGTTAAAATTAATAGTCACAAGTGGGAAATTAATATACACAAATGGGAAAAGAATTACAGGAAATAAATAAATAATTTTATTTTCTGTATTTATTTTCCCATTTTGATACTTGTACATGTTTTTATCATTATTTCAGATCTATTTGTAGCTTGTGAACAATGTACATCATCATCATCATCATTTCAGCAGCAAGACGTCCACTGCTGGACATAGGCCTCCCCCAAGTGTCGCCACATTGACCGGTCCCGTGCGACTCGCATCCAGCGGATTCCCGCAGCCTTCACCAGGTCATCGGTCCATCTAGTGGGAGGCCTTCCAACGCAACGTCTTCCGTCTTCCAATAATGTACATACTGAATTTAAAAAAAGTAAGAAACCATAGTCATTTAAAATTTTTACATAGGGTAACTCTGGAATTTGACCAAGAATTTGAAAGAAACCAACCGCAAACTGACATTCTGATTATCTGTGCTAACGATGATGGAATAGTCAAAACATATCATATAGTCATAATAAAATAATAAAATAAAATAAAATAAAATATAGGCCTGTCCTGTTCAAAGAGGTAGAAATACGAAATTATTTGAAAGCGATTGCCGCTTTTATTGGGTTTCAGATCATCGACGATTTTAATCATCTTTCATCGACCACCATAAAAAAACCTGCGTGTGATCGCGGTCTTGGGAGGTCGCCAACGACTGCGGTCGCTTTCGAGCACATTCTGCTACAGGGATCTTGGTGACAGATTTGATGGAGTCTGTCCATCGGGTTGGTGACTGACCCTGTGGTCTCATGCTTTTGATTCTACCTTTTTTTTTTTTTCGGATGGGAAATCATCATATGACTTCTCCCGCTCTGGAGCAGGAGGGGAGTGTCAGACTTTTACTGACTAAAACGCATCCATGTTCCTTCATCGCCCTTTGTGTTCCGGGGCCACGGTATTTCTTTCGAACAGTCCCGCAACCCCGGTTTTGACTACACCCTGAATCACGAAACGCTCCATGGAATCATCTCTACCTATCTTGCTTGAAATATTAGGTCTCAATATAATCCTAAATTGCAAATTATACCGGACGGGCTGTAACTCCAAGTGTGAATTAACATTAAGTACATAGTAAATATCTATACATATGACCATTAAGTTACACAATAGCCATAACCTCTTATTAGACACTAACCAATAGACTTAACTACATACCTATATCAATTTGGACACTTTCCAATATACGAGAAATATACAGCGTGTATCAGAGAAGTGTGGTGAATATTTACGTTTGGTGGTTTGACCATCAAACTGAACAATTTTTTCTAAGGGACCGTCATTCTTTATCGCAAAAAAATATTGTGCTATCCCATAAACACAAAATGGCACTCATGCGCTACTATATTTAACAAATTGCCTAAATGCTGGAAAGAGTTGAATGGTAAGGCATTCAATCTCCGAATTTCTATCCGAAAAAGATTTTTCTGTTTGACTTACTTAATAATTTGATTGTTTCTTGACACTTATACTAAATATATATGACTATGGAATTTTGACATTATCACATCAGAATATATTTCTATTATTTTTTTTTATATATATTTTATGTTTTTAATTTTTAAAGTCGTTAAATTATAAACTTTGCATATCCATTCTATGTCATTTTTAAATCATTTCTTATTGTTATTTTTTTTTCTGTCAATGTTATGGAAATATTTGTACGCCGATACTTACGGCTAAACATTCTGAACTAAAACAATGTAATATCTTTCATGCTCTTGTTTGTATACAATGTACAAACAAATAAAGAAATCTTATCTTATCTTATCTCATACCAAATGGTGACCCTCGAAATGTAACAGATAGTTGATTAATTTTGTCGTGATGACGATGTTAATCCCATTCAATTTGATGATGTGTTACACCACACCCCTAAGTGACCGCACCTTTTTGATACACACCGTATACTCTGACAGCTGAAATCGTACACTGTATATACCTAGCTAAGTATATCAGCTTGGACGGCTAGGTATATCAATTTGGACACTTCATTTACCAAATTGGGATGCGTTTATGCAGTGTCAATAACATAGATACGGACATATATTACATTTACTATACAATTAACTGATTGGCAATTTCGTCTGGTTAGAGCTACCAATTCAGTTAATTGTTCTAGTTCGTTCACAAAGACAATTAGTGAGGGACTGCCTGTGATTTGGCGAATGTATACTAATTAATCGTTTTATTAAATTAGGCACCTGGTGTCGTTGCTAAATAACACAGACGCATGGTGGTCGCCGAGGGCAGTCCGAGGATTGAAGACCATCCAGCATATATTGGTACCACACCATGTCTCGGAATGTTGGTACCAGCTGTAGTCTCTTGACAGTCATTACCGGTAGTCAGAATCTTGGAAGACATCGTCTTAACTGGTTGTCTATCTTTCGGGCTTCTTGGTAAGCCAAGGGGTATAGTAATACACAGTATAACGCAGGTTTAGAGGTCAGAGGAGCAGTGCTATTGCCCCAATAAAAACTGGATATTCAGAGCTGATGTCATTTGCAATTAATGATATTTATTTTGATTGCTTTTTATTTGTGCGATAAAACCTTTCTAATACAAAAATACTATTATACAATTAGAAGATATTACAGAATGATAAGATTTTACTTTATTTCTTTCTTACTAAATATACCTCTGTACCTATATACCTACCTATTTCTATCTTGTGTAAGGTTACTCTTCTTGATCTATAGATTAAGTTTGAAAATTACCTATTAATGGCTAATTGTTATCGTCTAGCGTTATAAATATCTTGGTCCGCGAAAATAACACAGCCAGATTAGCTACTAATTGCGTTGATGGATTTCCAAGTTTCATCTTTTTATTTCCAAGCAAACTGTAATCGGTAGTAAAGATGGCTTAACAGGCAAGTACGTAAGACCTTATAAGATACCTACATGTGTGAACAAGCCTGGGAAACGGGTGGGACAGGCTGGAAAGCAATAGGCTGTGGCTGTCCAAGATAGTATCGAGTTACCGGTCTGATCGACTAGTAAAAGTTGAAGGTAGGAAAGTTATTGAGTTTGACTCATGGAGAGGGCAACTGGCAACCCTACAAAACATTTGTATATCAAGATTTGGAGCTACGTATCGAAAGTCGAACCAAAAGTATTGCTTAGTACCAGGACCTTATTTTATCTACCTAGAAATACACTAATACTTATATGTATTTAGTGCCTGCGTGCAAAGTCGAGTGCGAGTCTTAGGGATTAGGTCCTTACTTGCTACTGTTTTCACTTAGCTTTTTATTTGCTTGAGGCTAAATACTAAGTACAAATTGCTTTATCGTTATGTGCGATCTCTTATAGAAAGTCTTAAGATAGATTTAAGAGGTTCGAAATGTCAAATGTGACTTTTAATGCAACTGAATAAGGGCGAATTTTACTAATGAAAGTTAACACGATTAGGGTCATCCAAACCGAGCTCAGCTGTCAGAGTCATCATTGTTATGGAATAATGGGATAATTAGCACTTGTGCTATTCCAGGCTATAATCTATCTCCGTGCTAAATTTCAAACAGATTCGTTCTGCCGTTTTGGCGTTACTCAATAGCATCCCTACATCCAAACATTCGCATTTATAATAGTAGTAAGATTTTTAACTTTGTCATTGTTAGAATTTTTCTTCTCAACTTCATGTTGTACGATCAAGGCAGTCCCACAATGTAACCCTATCGCTGCAGCGTGCCCACGGTGGCGATCCCCGCGCGGTGTTCACTGATCAACGTCAGTGGCTCTGGAATTCTGTGACGTACCTAACTAATCATATTGATGAAATGACTAATCAACGGTTTTTTATGATTTTGTGAATCAGTGGATTTATTAGGGCAGTTTATTATTTGTATAGTCGGCTGATAGACATTCAAGTATAAGATTAGTATTTAAAGGTTATCGCTTAAAACTGTATGATTTATTTGAGTTTACGTTCAGTAAAGAAACCATCATTTAACAACTCAAACTCAAACTCAAAACTCAAAGCATTTATTTCAATTAGACCATTACGGCACTTTTGAATGTCAAAAATACAAAAAAGAAAATCAAAGCTACAGTCCTAGTCACAAGGCATAATAACTTGAGAAAGTACTGTAGTTGCCCATTCCCTAGCGTAGATCTCTATGGAGAAGAACGGGCAAGAAACTCCATGGACACTCTTTTAAAATCAAAATACTGTTACAAAATCTTGGTTACATCATTAATTTTGAGATTATACATATTATGTGAGAACGATGTAGAAAGACGTGCACACTAAGAGCGTCCAGAGTAAAAGATTAGATCAACAATTTACGAATAAAGTAATTAAAATGAACCTTCGCAGCTAAGAGATGACCAGTCCCATCTGACAGCGCCCGTTCACAAACATGATGCATGTACCGGCGCCATTCAACTCAACCATATTGAAGGGAACTAAATGACCCGACACACCCGCCACCATCAGCGAGACATTTAAGTGAGCATGACATTCTCTCAGCCAACAAGGCATATTCAAGTCAATGAAAGATAAATAAATGTAAACGGTGGCTGAACAGTACAAAGTACTCACACATGTGCTATGCAATTATATAATACTAAGAACTGGAATCTATATAATGCAAGTATATTTTTACAATCTTCTGCAGCTTCCACAATACATTAACATGGGAATGAATTCTTCATCTTCTTCTTTACGTGTTGATGGACTTAATTTTGCCCCCCCCCCCCTATGGTTGTGGAGCAGGACTAGCATTTAGGCAAGCATTTTTATCATGAATGTAATCCCCCAACTTATAATATGCTTGCCTACATAGTGTGCGTTAATACAAGATTTAAATTTCGTCTCGTTCAGTTGAAGAATGTGGGGAGGTATTTTATTGTAACATTTCAAACAGTACCCCATGAAAGATGAATCTACTTTAGCAAGCCTGAAACCTAGCTGAACTAGTTGGTCCCTATTTCTAGTGTTATAGTGGTGTCTGTCACCTCTTCTACTGAAAAAATGCCGATTTTTCCTAACGTACATGATGTTTTCATAGATGTATTGACAAGGTACTGTCATGATATTAATTTCCTTAAACAGTTCTCTTAGAAAATCGCGTCTACGTAATTCATAAATGGCTCTGATGGCTCTTTTCTGCAGAATAAATATAGACTCGATGTCTGAAGCCCGTCCCCATAGTAAAATACCTTATGACATAATACTATGAAAATAACTAAAATAGACTAGCCTCGCGGTATCAATATCAGTAAATTGACGAATTTTTCTAACAGCATATGCTGCTGAGCTCAGCCGTCCTGCAAGAGATGTTAAATGAGGACCCCATTGTAACCTTGAATCGAGCGTGATTCCCAAGAAAACCGTTTTATCGACAAATTCTAGTTTCTCTTGATTCAATATTATGTCACAATCACTACTTTTGACATTTGGTAGAGCAAATCTAATACACTTAGTTTTTTTCCCATTTAGTACTAAATTATTGGCGGTAAACCTATTGTGGACCTGCAGTAGGGCGTTATTTACGTCGTCATGATTAGTGGCACGTCTGTTTATCCTAAATATTAAAGAAGTATCGTCAGCAAATAACACCATACGCGGATGGTTGTTAAATAAATGGGATAGGTCATTAATATACACTAACTAAAGAGGAAGGGACCCAATATCGGACCTTGTGGTACACCCATTTTTACTTTTAAACCCATTGAGTTGACTCCATTTATTGTTGACAATTTAGTAACAAGTGTTTCAATACTGCGATGTGTACAACTTTCGTCGCAGTGAATTTTCAGCAAGTGAATTATCTCAGTGGAATTTTCAGAATGAAGAAGGATTATCTACAAGACCTTGAAATTTAATTTTAAACCGAAATAAGACACAGCCATTTCAATCACGAAATAAAGTTTTTACGATTCTGAAAACAATTAAACAGAAATAGCACTAAAGATGTTAAAATAATAAGTACCTACCTAACCTGTACACGTTAATATTTGGTTGACTTAGACCAGATTTGGCGTGGTCACCTATTGAGCCCAATTTATTACAAAGAAGAAGCGCGAGGATTTTACCAATAATAATCTTCTGAACGCGATCAGCACATAGGCTTGTCCAAACCCAACATAACCGTTGAGCAGTAGCCCACCAGACACATTACCATCTGGAAGGAGAATTCTCTCTTTTTAACGGAGTATAAAGAGCTTGACACACCCTCATCATCATATCAACCCAGAGTCACCCACTGCTGGGTACAGGCCTCCCCTTTTTTCTGCTACACTTCCCGGTTCTGTACGCCCCTTATCCAGGTGTTTCCCGCGACTACGATATCGTCGACCCTACGGGCTCTAGAACGGCCCTGGATTCTTTGGCCTAATCTTGGCCACCACTCGGTCAAAGCTTATATCCATCGGCCATGTCCGCGTCTAGTCAGGTGTGCTGCCCAGGTCCACTTGAGGCGCACCGCCCGTTCCCCGACGTCATAGACTTTCGTCCGACGTCGGATTTTAGTATTACGCACTCGATTTATGAGCGTTGTACTGTATTGTATAACGGGATGGTGTCCGCAACTCCACGTCAAAGTGCGTATTTTGCGTATGGGCTATAATACACCACGCGGGCCCAGTGCGGATTGGTAGATGTCACATTTCTTCGAATTTTTGGTTCTAGGACATGCCGGTTTCCTCACGAAGTTTTCCTTCACCATTTTGTGAGCAGTGGTGATGAAATAAATTACACAAAGTAATGCCGCCTGCCTGGGTTTGAACCCACGACTTACTGTTAGTAAGTCGGGGCCGCCACCACTGGGTCACCGCTGCTCCCATCAACTAGCATAGCATAGAGCATGGCTCGCTCGCTTTGTGCCTCTCGTACTCGGTGCACAGTCTCCTTTGTGAGCCTCCATGTCTCGGCACCGTAGGTTATTGTCACCCTCACCCCTCTAAAAAATCATTGGCAAAATCCACTCTTACAACATCAAGATTCCAAGATGACTGGGCATTCTGCCATGCATAATGACTGATTCCCTTCAATAAACACAATTAATTTAATTGAGTATTCAAGCATCTTGTTTATGGGATGATCGTAAACTAACAGCTCTATTATAATGGTGTATTTGAACATTGAATTATAATTAATTACCTTCTGTCATGGTTAGTGCCTACATTATGTGTTATGAATAAGTATGTATTCATGTAGGGTGTCTATTATTATGCGATCAAAGTTATTGGGAGTAACTTTATGTACAGTTATTTTTATTTCACATTAGTTAATTGAGGAGCTCGTGGCTAAATAGTAACAGCCGCTCGGGTCGATCTTTAGGTTAAGCCGTGTTTGCCTAGGTTGGTCTGTGGATGGGTGACCACCCATTACATACCGAGTTTCCTCCGTGCCTCGGAAAGCATGTTAAGCAGTTGGTCCCGGCTGTCATTTGTGATCTTTGACAGTCGTTACAGGTAGTCATTGGCCCAAAAAGTCTGACAACCAGTTTTACCAATGGGTATCGTATTACCCAGTACTAACTGGGTTGTGGAGGTCAGATAGGCAGTCGCTCCATGTAAAATACTGTTATTCAGCTGCATCCGGTTAGACTGGAAGCCGACCCAAATAAAACTTGGGAAAAGGCTCGGCAGATGATGATTAATTGACAGCTTATTAAGCACGGATCTTGAAAATTATATCTTCAAAATTAGGAGTTTTACAAGAGCTTGTTGCTCAATAATAACACCGGCTCCGATCGATCTATTGACTGTCGTTACAGGCAGTCAGTGGCCCGAAATTCTGACAACCCGGCTAAACCAAGGGGTATCGTATTACCCACTAACTGGGTTATGGAGGTCAAATAGGCAGTCGCTCCATGTAAAATACTGGTATCCAGCTACATCCGGTTAGTCGTTGGGAAAAGGCTAGGTAGATGATGATCGGTCGGCTTCCAGTCTAACCGGATTCGGAGTTCACCTGAGTCAATCGATACGAATAGTAACCTATATTTTGGTCCGTTCAGACTAAACACCCTTTTACACCTTATGGTTTACTTCCGGACATACTATTTTTATTCTAACTATCACTCAGTATCCTCTACAATACCTTCATGACATCCTACACGATATCAAAGATCCTACGCAATATTATTCACCTTCGAAAATCGACAGTAAGAAACATAACAAAACGAGTCTATTTATAGATCCGGTATCGATTATAAAGGGGACTGTCTATTTTAATTACTTGTATACGTAAATTATAAGCACATTGTGACTCCCAGATGTTATTATAAATTTGTTCGGTAATTATGGCTCCAAGGCACCGCATTGGGAGCGAATCTGATTGGTAAATACGATAATTCTATATGGGACGAATTTTGCTAGCATGTTCCAGTTAATCCTTACATGTGTAGCTAGTTCATAAAAGGCGACTAAAAGATTCATCGTCATCATCACCATTTCAGCCGCAAGACGTCCACTGCAGCAGCTGGACATGGGCTTTTCCCAAGTGTCGCCACATTGACCGGTCCCGTGGGACTCGCATCCAGCGGATTCCCGCAACCTTCACTAGGTCATCGGTCTACCTAGTGGAAGACCTTTCAACGCAACGTCTTCCGGTTCGATCGCCAACCCGCCTGCCAAGTGTGGCGATTATGGCAAAACCATCCCAATGAATAACTAAAAGATTATGTTAGAGAAATTCCTCCTAAGTACCTAAGCTCTCGCCGTGTTAATCCAAAAAAAAAACCTTAGTATGCTATTGTAGATCAATCGCAAAAGTTATTAAATAAAAAAAATACGAAATAAAAACGAATAAAAATGTTATTATTTAAGTTATAAAATAATAAGGAAATAAAATGAACAATTTTAGGTAGGTCCATTTTTTAAGTTTCTTATAAAGTTATGGAGACGCCGCTATCAAATAATTTGCATGTACTGGACCAAAACGAAAAATAATTCCGAAATCAACCAAGCAGACAAGTTTATTCAAAGTTATATGACTTTTTAAGGGTCAAGGGAAAACAATAAAATGACTAAACATGGAATTTAATGATGTTGTCAAAAAAGTGCACAAAGAGGTTGACGTCATTTTGTAAAAGGTCGTCATTTATTGGGATAATAAGGCTGTACACTCTCAGTGCAATTCGAAACAGGGCAAGTGCGAGAATGTACAGACGCTATCACATCAAGCTAATACAATCTACATAATTATGTATAAAAAACATTTAATAGATTTTCAACTTTATTGCTAAAGCATTATGTTTAAGCTTGATTGAGGAGATTTGACAGCCCGGGGTTGCGGGACTGTTCGAAAGAGATACCGTGGCCCCGGAACACAAAGGGCGAAGAAGGAACATGGATGGGTTTTAGTCAGTAAAAGTCTGACACAGGGACTGTTAGACTTTTTACCTGCTCCGCCCAGAGCGGGAGAAGTCATTTGATGATTTCCCATCCGAAAAAAAAAAAAAAGGAGATTTGACAGTTTCGGGTAGCTTGATGTGCTGGCGTCTGTACTTTCTTACCACACATAGTACAGCCAAGCGAGTAACACCAAGGCTATATAGACAAGCACTTCTATACATATACACTCTCGCATTCGCCCTGTCTTGAAGTGTTTCGGCGAGAGTGTGCAGCAACCTTTACAAATCATGTGACTACGAACTTAGTATTGCAAGAAAGCCTATCTTTAAGCATCTTGTAGCTTGGTATTTCTTATTTTGAACGAGATTGACATAAGTTTTTCCATAGCTCATGTCCGATAGCGATTAAGTGAAATTTTACGAGAGATAACTATAATCTGTATCACTGATAGAATGCACATCAGGTAGAAAAGTGGCGTTTTCTTTTAGACAGTAAATTATTTCCAATAACCTGGAAAATGCCTACTACATAACGTAGCAGATTATGTAACACAAATTAGAGTGTATCAAACGCACAAATTGTCAGATACGTTTGAAGTCTTCTCACGCGTTATAATGCGCCATAATGCCTTTGTTTGAACGCGTACCCGCTCCATAGTTCACAAATTACATTAAATTGTTAATACCAGCTAATATCACCTAACGACGCGCAACGTTTAAGCACATTAGAGAGTCGATCCAATTATTATCAACATGGTTAAGTTATTATAAGTTATTGGTATACGTCTGCCGGTTTTAGAGCAAAGCCAAATCAATAAGCTTTGACAAAAATCTACCATCAAAAGCGGCTTGCTAAAGAAAAATACCTTGACAGCAAATCTCGTAAAAAAATATGTTACGCCTCTTAGCTAAAATGAAAACCTACTGAGTTATATGCGAAATCTCGAGTGTATTCCACTAGAGTACCTCCGAGACGCTTGCGTCATTACTTTTCGAGTAGAACAACTCTAGTGAAGAAAGTAAATTCAAAATTAAATTGAACTTGAACAACTCATATGTTACTTGACGTGAAGCAACTTTTCTCTAAAAGTACACCAGAAATAACGGAGTTCGGGGTCCTTTTACAATATTAGCTCTACCAACAATTTAGTATAATGATGTTTGCTGGGATTCCGCCAAAACAAAAACACAAGTAGGCATTACGCGCGTACTTCATTACAAAAGGCTTACCTGATTCAAAAATCTGGAGCACGGAAAGGAATTTACATTTTTAACTTGCGGGTAAATAATGCTATAAAAAAAAGATGAACCTAGATTAAAGAAGCGCTTTTTATATCCGCACTTACCTACTGTGCCTTTTGAGTATCATCATGGTATTATGAAAAATGCTTCCTTTTCGCTCCTTGAAAATAAGACTCTTGAAATAATATAAAAATAAAGTCACAACAGACAGAATTTGATGCGCACTTGAACATGCAAAACAGTGCGCTTCATGAAACTATACTCTGCACTGCAGTGTACTGCACGGTGATTCCGTAAAGTATATTAAATTACAGGTAATAAAAAACTTTACAATGGGTGGTAAAAAGGTACACACTGGCGGTACACTGGCGAGCCTGTGAGGGATGCACGCTTGCCTGCACCGGCCTGTGATTTTATGCGACATTAAATTAAGGAAGAGGATTTATGCAACGCCTTAGTCGGTGTGACCAACGGCTTGGCGGACATTGAAGGGTTCTGAGGAGGTGGGTTATTATTGCATTATGTTATAACATTGTAACTGTATTGCACACATTTGTTCAATGATTTTTATTTCTACAAGGAAGCACACAAGCGAGTGAAGTTGAATAAAACTTTGGCTATTTTCGCCCTAGGTTTTATTTAACTAAATTCGAAAATGTACTGGATATTATGTTATTTTTATGTGTCACGTTGCCTTAAATTCTATAAGGTTTCATTTATAATTTATAGTAACGTAGTTCGCTCCATTATATATTAGTTTAACCTTTATGATATTCAAAGTATAATTTCGTCACTATTTGTATCAGTCAGTGGTATATAAACATTAGTGGATAAAAACACTTAATACACAACACAACACAACAGGTTAGGCGGTTAGGCAAACAGTACACCCAGATTTCGCCAGTTATGTTTTTTGAAGTCCCATTGTAACAGGGGCGGATCTATTACTAGACAGAAATCCAGACTCCGAGGCTGCTTCTGAGAAATTTCAGATGGAAAAACTCAATAACACTGTGCTCGAACCGGGAATCGAACTCAGGACCATATACTCAGCAGTCGCTCGACCACTAGACCAACGAAATAGTGAAACACATAATATTGGGATGTTATCCTTGATCGATTTACATGATATGAAAGCATATACGATTGTTAGGTATATATTTCCATGAAATTACCCCGAGTAAGTACCTACGAGGCAGATGTAAAAGTAAAAATCTTCAAAGGAACACTCTTGTAAGCTTATCGACTTCTCCACTTCACTGGTTCCTGGAGTAACCTAATTTCTTTATATAGAAAATCATAGTAACACATATAAGCAGACTCAAAAAACTCACAGTATACGCCTGCTATATAAAAAGGAAAAAATATATTATTTAACATTCGTGCTTCTAGGAATTTTTGTGGACGAATATTACTTATATTCACTATTATATAATATTATATTATATAGTACCTATTTGGACGTATTGTGTATGTGAAGTCGTGGTAATAATGAAAAATATTGAAACTTTTTTTTCTGGCTGTAATCGGCTTGTAAATTTTACCACTGCAATGATATAGGCTTCCTCTCTGTCATCATCGTCATCATCAACCTATAATGTTCCCATAGCTGGGACACGGTCCCCTCTCATGATGAGAGGGACCGTGATTCCTCTCTGTGATTATGGTCAACTCTCCATAGGCCGTAATACACAACGCGGGCTGATGGACGTCACGTGTCTTCGAAATTTAGGCTCTTTTTCTGAATTTTAATTGCGACTTTTTGTACAACTCAGGAAGGTACTTGAATTTTTATGTAATTATTTTATTATCACTGATCTTAAAACGGTGAAGATAAACATCGTCAGGAAACAATCATGTCCTTATCATCATTTGCCATAGCCTTTTCCCAACTATGTTAGGGTCGGCTTCCAGTCTTACCGGATGCAGCTGACCTGTATTTTACATGAAGCGACTGCCTATCTGACCTCCACAACCCAGTTAGTACTGGGGAATACGATACCTCTTGGTAAGACTGTCAAAGGTCAACAAATGACAGCTGGGACCAACGGCTTAATGTGCTTTCCGAGGCAAGGGGAAAACTCGAACAGTACTGGGTGGTCACCAATCCACAGACCAACCTAGGCAACTCGGCTTAACCTAAAGATTGATCCGAGCGGTTGTTATAATTTTGCCACGAGCTCCTCGATATTTTATTTTTTTATCCCTATTGCAAACCAAAAAATAATTTCGGGTTTTGTCAAACTTTTCGTGCATAAATCTTCTTTAGTTTACCTTTAATTTCGATTTTATAATATTCTTCAAGTAAAGCAGGCGTTCAATACCAATTAAAAACTTTTCTAAAACTCGTATTCATGCCAAAGATCAAACTCTTTTCATTACATAAGTTTCCAAATTAGATCAAATTATACACCTAAAGTGGAATTCTTCAACTGTTCTCGACTCCGCACCAGCAATAAATTCAATGAGAACAAATAACTTAAGTAACAACATTAGCCCTAACTTAATTGTTGAAAAGGGAATAGAGTTTTAAACTTAGAAAAGACGGGCAGAACGTTTTTTGTATAAAGATGAGGATGGTGACAATATTAGGCCGGCTGCAGAACTGACGAGTAATGTTAAATATAAAATATTATACACAGTTCTAAAAGGTAAAAACCTCGATTTAGAAAGACATCATTTTATTTCTCGTATTCTTCTCAACAAACCCACGTAAACGACCTCAATAACGTCACTAGTTTACCATGCATTGTCGTCCAAACTAAACATGTATGCAAAATTTCAGTTCCATCAGAAACCGGGAAGTGGGTCAAATTAAACTAACATAGTTATTTGCAGGTGAAGTTATTAAAAGCGTATTAAAAATAAAAAAAATATAAAGTTATCCTCATCAAACTGCTACAAATAGACATCAGAAAGAATCTAATCCACATAGCCAGAGCAGCAACTATGTGTGGATGGGATTCTATGATTCTATTTTGACGCATATTCTAAATATTCTTCTTTATGGTAACGCAAGCGTCTTTGTACAAAAACAAAAATTGTTTTATTTTATGTTTCGTGAACTAAAGGTGATGCTGGCCATATTATTTTCTTTTTTCTGATATTAATGAGTGTCACATAAAGGAATTCAACAATTCGTCGAGTCGCGGAACTACTTATAGCGCTAAAATTTCAATGCCGTATGCAATTCCCTCGTTGCTGACAATTTCACTCCGAATGAACGGAACGAAATAAAAAGGCAAGTCGTTACCCATTCGAGAATTTTATATAATATAAGAATATTATTTCGCTTTATATAATATTTTTCTTTGTGGAACAGTTATTGCTTCGTGGAGGTTCATAGATATTACTCTGCGCGTTATACGTTACAAGAATACTAATTTCGAATTACATACTTTTACGTGAGTGTGAGATATAGCGTCTGTATCATTCTGAGGCAAAGGGTAGGCAACTTTGTTTCGTAGTTGTTGGTTTCATTACTACATCACCAAGTTAGTACCACCTTGGTGTCGCGGTCGTGTGTACTGCTGAGCATGATTATGGTTCGAATCCCAGGACAGGCAAAGAGTATTTCTCAGTAGCAGCCTAGGATTTATGTCCGGGTGGTAGCAATACGCTCGCTTCCTTATAAATGCGACTTTTATAAAACTGGCCTACTTTTGACGTGACTATTGATACACCTCTGCTCAACACTTCGGAGAAACAGGAGCGATGTTATGTTTAAACCTGAATTCTTCTATAGAGCCACCACAATCAAAGGAAGAGTCTGGTGCCGCGGTTGAAATCAGCTGGTCTGAAATGTTGTTAGCAGAATTCTCTACACGCGCTTAGGTGTCATCAATCTTCCAATGAATACTTCTTCGACTTACTTTGAAAAGTTAAATCTTGTGTTTTCCTTAGCGTGTGACCACCGAGTTGAAACCCAAAGTAAGCCATACATCTATGGACTTACGCTTATCATCGCAGTACTTGCTGTTCCCATGCAGCGTAAGCTTATTATCCACCAAGTGCTCAAACGAGAATGGTTTAATCTAGTGGTTCATTTGACGACTGTTAAATTGCTTAAAGAACTTATTTCAGTGGGTTATGAATTTTTACACAATACAATTTTGAAGTGACGCTTAATCATCAACACCACAAAACAAAAACTGTTGGTATTCACATTAACTGTTATTATAAAATAGCTACTTGTTCCTACAAATACTTTCCCACCGTTGTTGTGGCTGCACCTTAACAAGGAGCATACACTAGTGATGGTCGTTAGTCAATATTGTGTGAATATCGGTAAGGTAACATGAGGAATTGAGGACTGTGACGAAGCGGTGAACTGGAGATGTCGACAGGAAACCAATCATCAAGCCTTGCAAGGCCATACATCCTAGTCTGAAATCTTGGAACCTGCAAGAGCCTGCCAGAAGCGGTTATTAATTTAAACGTCTTTCCAGGAGCAGTAATTTTCTTATGAATATCTTGCCTTGCGTGAAGTACCTATTTATTCAGATTTTTCTTGATGTTTTTTCTTGTTCATGGAAGACTATCGACGAACCGAAATGAATCTTCAGTTCAAGATGAGTGGTCTCCACTTTTCAAGAAAAGTTACCATTTGATAGAACAAGCGACTTTGCTTTACTTTGAAGTATTTTATGAAATGGCGGTAACTGAAGTGTCTTAAGCAAGGTATCTCTAGGACACAGTGTAAAAGACTTTATTAACCCGTCAAGGCTGTTGTATAAATAATCTTCATACTTAGTTGACCGATGTCTGTAATTCATCGATTTATGCCATTTTTAACGATAACTTCTTGTAATTAACCACCTTGCAAGATAATGCTTCAATAAACGATGATAAAAACCAAATGACACGCTTTGCTAGTGTTGCGAACAATTGATATCTAAATTTTATCGATACATTACACCGCTTTGTTTAGCACACGGTAATAGATTGCAAAGCCTATCAAATTAAATATTAATTATGCGTCCATTGAATTTGAAATATTAATCATGTTTACATAATCCAGCTAATGCTTGATTGTTTGAACAAAACAGATTGTTCAGGTTTCAGTTTTTATGTTACCATTTATGATAACGGCAAATTGTATTGGCTTGTTTAGTATTTTAATGCACATTAAATAACGTGCTTTAGTTTGACCATATCACAATTTATTCTGTACGACTTTTTCTTTTGCGTTGACATACCTCAGCATTCCCACTAAATACATAGTTTGACAGCTAGTAACTTCACGATCACGCGTAAACTCACGTCGCCCATAAAAATACATTCACGTTGCGGCAAACCGTTTAAATTGTATCGATACAGCTTACATACGTGTTGGCAACACTACATAATCCGCCCGCGGCCTGTACTCGAGCAAATTATATACTGCATCGCTCACTCTTACAGTTTGCACCTCTTGGTCGTTTCGCAAATTTATATGAATCATTATTGGGTTGAATTATAGCGAGGCGTCGTGCCGAGGGACCGACGCTCATGGACGTGAGAAGACGTTATTCCCGGAGATGCGTGATTACTGAATTGTTACCATTAGCCTTTCACCTTGGTGTAGAGTTGTGTGTATGGCTCCCAATTTGCACTTTTGACGTGAAAAGATAATTATGTTCTGAGTGTTTGCGCAATTTGCACTTCAAGGTGCGTGTGCTTATTTTAAAACAACGGCAACAGCTTGAACTTGTTCTGCTGTTCTGGACGCTGTTGGTATTGTGTATAAGAGTAGGTGGCACATTGAAATTTGCCAGAATGTTTTGACTGTTAGCCAAAAGAGAATGCCAAACTGGGTAGTTAAATAGTTTGCAGCCACATTTCCGGATGAATACATTAGAAATTCGAAAAAAATGCTTCTAACGCCACATCGCGGCTTCGTTGTGTGACTGATGTTTTTATACACTTTTCATTGCTAGAAATGTCATCTTAAAAAAACCGGCCAAGTGCGAGTCGGACTTGCACATGAAGGGTTCCGTACCATCGTAGGAGGTTTGCCCATCTGTTACTTTTTATTTATTTTTATTTGTTGTTATAGCGGCAACAGAAATACATCATCTGTGAAAATTTCAACTGTCTAGCTATCACGGTTCAATAGATACAGTCTGGTGACAGACAGACAGACAGGCAGTTGATTCTTAGTAATAGGGTCCCGTTTTTACCCTTTGGGTACGGAATCCTAAAAAGGAAAGGTATAGTACTGCATGGATCTTTTGGCGCGTGGCCATCGTTGGAACTAACGCTACCATCTTAAGAGTTTTAATATAACTTTCACAGACCATTTCACAAATGCCTCGTTGGTCTAGTGGTCTCTAGTGCGACTGGGCATGAGGTCCTAGGTTCGATTTTCAGGTCGGGCAAAGTGTAATTGGGTTTTCCCATCAGGATTTTTTCTCAGAAAGTGTATTTCAATAGGCTCGCCCCATAGCGCCACAAGAACCATGCTGCATGCACTAAACACATTGCCGTATCCAACATTTTCTAGCTCCGTGGTTAGAGCGCATCAATAACGCATAGAGGTGTTATCAAGTTTCCTTTAACGCTGGTTAGTCCCTACATATCGTGCTTGACCGTGCATTGTAACAGTAACGAACATTTGCGTTCCCATACGGATTGTACCTCCTATGCATCATTGAGGCACTAAATGCGTACACCACTTCCCTAGTCATAAGAATTATTATACTTCTGTCAAAGGTGGGACATTAAAATTTGCATGATTCAAGGTGCTGATGGTCATTTGTGGTTTAAGTTTTCGGCTTTGCCTGCTGCTGGTATAATATTTATAAAATACTAGCTCATGCACGCGGCTTTGCCCGCTTGACAGATTATATACTAAAACCTTCCTCGAGAACCACTCTATCCATTGGTGAAAATAGCATGAAAATCGGTGCAGAAGTTTTTGAGTTTAGCGCGAACAGACAGACGGACGCCGCGGAGGACTTTGTTTTATAATATGTAGTGATTATTATTTCACATCTCAAAAGCTCCCAAAGTGAGATCAATTCAGTTAATTTTTGTATATTTAGAATTTTAATGAAACAAGTGTAGTACAGTGTAAAATTGTTGGCCGAAGCTGTAGGGCCGACGAAATTTAGCAATTTACTTAATAGGCCGTTCTGTTTCATATTGTTATAGGGTCTCGAACTTACAACATATAATTTCCTTGAGCAATTTTTGGTCTGTTTCATACTTGAGCTGTTTCATTTTTAGGCCATTGTTTTGCTTCATTTAACTTTAAAGTAGTTTATATTTAAAATCGCAATCTGTTATATGATACATGTTTACACATTTTCAGTACCTAAGTGTAATACAGACTCCTTTTAAATGCAAAGCAAATACTTCTAAGTCGTGAGTCTGTCATGCGGAGTAAAACGGCAAATGACATTACTGCTTTGATATTCTTTACTTCAACTAACTTGTCTGTGCAGGCGGAAAAACGCAGAACTAAAATAAATGTACCATTTTTGACGTATCAATGCAAATTTTCTTGACAAGCAACGCCACCTAAAACTGTACACTTAAAGTGGTCTATACTATACTCTTTGATTTTTCCTTTAAAAGTAGCGTCCAAAATGTCGTACGTACATGTTCAAAATATTTTCGGTTATCTTGTGCTGTTTTCATTATTTCAGACGGTCAAAACTGACTGCAATGAGGTTGAAGAACAAACACTTAAGAGTGGGTTTAGAGAAACTGTGGCTAAGTTCGTCAATACATCGGGTCTTACGCCTTCACCATTTGATATTGGAATAAAACCATCAATGAGAAATTATTATGAATTCAATGAAAGTTTAAAAACGTCCAGCCGTCCAACCGAAGTGTCTGAGATTAGGCCTCAGAGGAAACCAAGAACTGTGATAAATGGAACGATTGTTAACGGAATAAACTGTCTCTCATGCTCCGGAAATGTTTCTTCGAGTAGCTGGAACTGTTTTGAGGCCAATTCGTAAGTTTTTGTCTAAATGTGATCTTCGTAGTGTTCATGAACTGGTTTCCACGTGTATGTCTGTCAGGTAATCAGAAAGTCTTACAATCAGTCTTCCCAAGAGGTATTAGCCAGGAACAAGATTGTGGACGTCAGATGCCTATCTAACCTAGAGGAATATCAGTGTTTTACATGGAGCCTCAGCCTAGACGCCACATGTAAAATACTGATATTTCGCTGCATCTGGCTAAACTGGAAGCTGACTACTAGTTGGAAAAAGGGTAGGCAGATAATAATTAATGATTAACTATCATAACAATGCATAAGCAGCGCAAACTTTCTAGACCTAACTGGTCTAGAAATTTTTCGCTGCTTCTACATTGTCTAAACTTGGAAAAAAAATTACGTTTATCTCTGAATGCATGGTTGTTGACAATATTACCAGAACAGAATGGTTATTGCTGCAAAGACAAAGAAGTTGATACCACTCAGCTTCTTGAAACCTCATAAAAGCAAGCCACTTTGATGACTTCTACGATGAATATGGACTTCTCATATTTCTATTCACAATCTTCAGTATCATCGTCAAGTTATTTATTTAAGCTCCGGCCACACAAAGACAAATACCGAGAAAAAGCGACTGCTTATGTGATAAGTCATTGTTTTAATGATTAGGAAGTCACACGACGTCGTCGTCGACTATTTGCGACACATCCTCATAAGTTGACACAAACGAAAACGTCTCTTGCGAATTTCAGCCTGCATGCAGTCATGCGAGCCTCGCTTCAGTTCAGACCAGAACTTAAATGATACTTACACATAGCTTAAAATATCTTACATCTTTCAGTGTGCCGTCAAAAAGATGTAATGACGCTGAGTACTGTTTCGTTGAACTTAACCCTGAATACATAAAAAGGGGTTGTGTGTTACCTGGACGGATAAATAGAACATTTCTATGTAAATGTCCCCTCTGTAACGACAAACCTTCATATGACGTCAGCAATTACGAATACAAGCAACTCGACGATTGGAAATATGATAACGCTCGACTTCTAAAACCTAACCCCGAAATGGATCTAATGTGTAAAGTTTGTGAGACTAAAGGAACAAATCCTAATTCTGACAAACATTGTAGGTTTGGCAAAAAGTAAGAAATTTGTAACTCTTGTTTGATAAAAAAATATAAAATATATTCAATTAATTAATGACGTTGCATTAAAACGATTTCAGTGCTGATTACATGGTATGCCCACATAACCAACTTTGTTACACAAATATTGATGATGAGATCGATATTGTGTCAAGAGGATGTACAAGCACAAAAAAGTTTAATTCCTTTTTTATCTTTTGTAATGATACGCGATGCAATAAAGAACGGTACCCTAACCCTAACGCATACAAAAATTTACTCGCAAGATCAATTTTAAAAAGTGAATTGTTGAGTTCTGGTTCAAAAACATGCGTTACTTATTTTTGTTTAATGAGCATGATCATATCGACAATAATACAGTGTATTTAACTTCATCTTATAAACTTGTTGTTACTCATTGTGATATTTGAATGCTTACAAGATAAAGTTTGCCTGAAACAAAATCCAATGGATACTGAACTACAAATATTCTTTCAAAAGAGTCCGTCTATGAGTTCCTTCTTCATTATTTGACGTCTTACAGATTGATTGTCTATTACAATACGTCAATCATCCGTTTTGTACAACAATGAATAGAAGAGTAATTTTATATTCATTTTTATTTACATTTATATTCTGTGTTAAATGCGAAAAAAAAGGAGATCGCCCCCCAAAAAGTAAGAAAGTTCCCTTTTTACCATACTTTAGACGAAAAGTAGAAGAACTTGGTAATGCAGATTTTTTTGAAACGACTGAAACTGGCGATCCTCATAATTTAGTCAAATTTCTAATTGAAAATATGAAAGAAATTTTTAACGACATAGTAAAACCAGAAGAAAATGAAAAAAATATCACGTTGAAGAAAAGACCAGAGAGATTATTTTTATCTAATACGAGTATTCCGACACCGCCCCGTACATCTCTCTCTACTGTAACAATTAGATCAATGCTCGATTTTTTTACTACTGGAGACATTATGAGTAGTCGTAGTGTTCCTACTTCTACACATACAAAAGATCTGATGCTAAATGAAAACTTAACTCTTACTACTTTGCTAGATGTTAATCAATCAAGTGTCAATAATGAGATGAATACAAGCAATGACTTCATGAAGCTTACGAAGGATTTAATTTATTCCACTAAAGATAAAAAGGAACGGGATACCTCAGGCCGTGGTAATGCCACGGAAGTTGATGGAGAGTTTACTGATCCAAGACGATCTTGTATTATGTGCAACAATGTCGCGACCGAAGAATGCAATGACCCCAAAAACAAATTGTGAGTATGCACTAAATAGACAAAAAACTCTATTCGTATATCTATGTCGTCTATCTCACATCCTACAAAACACAGATGAAAGTTAAAAACTTTAAACTTTTTTATATATACCATCACTACTAACTGTAGTATGTTCATAGTTTACTCTTTTTGTCTGCAATTTGCTTTCTCTTGTCATTATTGAATTTTCAGAATAACGTCGATAATGTGCGAACGGGACGATGACCTGTGTTATTCACTGCACACGCCTTTCGGAATAGTCGATCGTGGATGCTTTAACCTAAATCACAACCTCACAACATACGTGTGTTCCTGCAATCTCTGCAACTACATATCCATTTCTGAGATGCCGTTTATGTTCAATAAGAAGAGAGAATGGGTCGATAATGTTATTGAGCTCTCACGTACAAAGCATTTTAGAAAAACTGTGTTTAAGGATATGTCTTGCTTGAAATGCGAAGTTAACACGACCACTAGAACTGGAGATATGCTCGATAGTGCAAACTGTTTGGAAGGCAATATGTAAGTTTAAAATCTACAATAAGGAAATTTCTTAAAAAACTTTACTTTAAAAGTTTAGCTAATTTCTTCCATTTCTGTGACTACAGGCTTATATAACTAAGCTAGTAAGTAATTATAAAGTGATGTTTCAGTGGTAATTTGCCGATCGAAGACTGTAACACTGACGAGGTTTGTGGAGTAAAAGCTTTAAGGGCAGACGGCTATATTTGGCGCGGTTGTATGAAAGTCCCTCTCTATAACTATTGGTGGTCAATGTGCGACCGTGATCTCTGCAATTATGAAACCCTAGTAACTCTCTTCGAGTTTTTAGTATAATCATCTTTGCATTTCTCAATATTTTGTTAAACTTTATTTTTATGTTACTTTGAGTAAAATATATTTTCTAATATTATTACATACATTTGTTTTTCATATTCAATTTTGTTTCTAAGACTGATTTTCAACCACTACAAAACATCAACCCTGAATTCCTTGTTCGAGTCACGCAGTATGTACACCGTTTAATCAGTTATAAAAAAAATCCATGTCCTATTTAATAAGGGATCAAATCTAGGTCCCCCACGCTCGGTCTTACGACGAATATGCCCCTGAGGCAGTCAAGCACAGTGTTTTGCAATATTTGAATTCATTTGATAACTTAAACATTTTTCACGCCTGTAATCTCCGAAGGTTTCGGCAGAGGTGTACCTCAAACTCAAACTCAAACACAAAGCATTTATTTCAATTAGACCATTACGGCACTTTTGAATGTCAAAAATACAAAAAAAACAAAGCTACAGTCCCAGACACAAGACATAATAACTTGAGAAAGTACTGTAGTTGCCCATTCCCTAGCGTAGATCTCTATGGAGAAGAACGGGCAAGAAACTCCATGGACACTCTTTTAAATCAAAATATTGTTACAAAATCTTGGTTACATCATTCATTTTGATATTATATATACCTAATAATACACTCATATTTCGCCAGTTATGTTTAAGTTTAATGTAATAGGAAGCGAGGCTATAGCCATTAACCGGGTACAAAATGAGACTTTGTGACTGCTACGGGGAAATTCCTGATCGACATAACACACTAACACTTGCCCGACCTGAGAATAGAACCCAGGACCTCATTTTGCTCAGTCGCGCTTGCCTCCTCTAGACGAACGAGACGGATAACTTATTCAAGCAAATGTTTGTGTGATGAGCATGGACATTTATTTTAGAGTCATGAATGTTTATATGTATATTAAGGATGTATTTACAAACAAAAAGTATCTATGTAGTATATCAACTATCTGGTGTCCACGACACAAGCCTCGTTGCTTAGTGTGGCACTAGATGGCGCTGTGTGCAATGTCCAGCGTTTTTTTTTTTTTTTAATTTGGTCTAGATATTGGTTTGGTTAGTTTTCAAAACTAGTTATTATGATACCGCTCGTTTACGCACTAGGCGACACCTAAATGAATGCATAAACCCAGGCTGTACACAACCTCATCACGAATTCGTCAACCAAACATTCTGTACATCAAACTAAGTAACTTTACGCAAAAATTTTTGCTGGGAAACTACTTTTTTTTTGGGGTGAAAAATCATGTTTTGTGGTAGAACTCAATGTAACGCACTTAAAACATTTTGCTGATGAGTGGATTGAATGGTACCGGGGTCGTAGAGGTGTTAATTATAAAAATCTTCCAATAAAAAAATGTTAAAAAAAAACTTGTCAAAAAGTGGAAACTTTGACCCCCAATATCTCCGTAACTAGAAGGTTCCCAGGTATGGTCTAGCTAGAACAAACAAATGATCGCAATGACGGGGAGAAAAAGTGCCTTTCGGCTTCGATAAGAGGTTTTTTACAACCTTTATAAGAGATCTCACTTTAGTGAAAACGGCAATCTACTACATTTTATGCCTACCTAAAATATACCTGAAGCGGTTTTTCACATAACATTATTTTAAAAACAAATCACAACATATTCTCGTTCTCTTACCTCCATATTTTTAAGCGAGACATCCCAACTGATGAAACGTTCATATTTATTCCATTCAACATAAAAACAGACGGCGACATGGGAATACTTTGAAGAAAGCAGTCGAGATCAGAGGAGCAAGCCCTAGAGTCCGTAGGTACCCATAATCTAATTGAATTTCACGGTTGCGGATGCATCCCTTTGAAGGATTTCATCCCGTGGAAACATTTGTGGGCTCGCCTGTACTAAAACTCTGAATCGCTGATCCGGATACATGTATCGGAGTTCAATTTTACATTCGGGTGCATTCTGGGCCTGCATGGAATAGTTGATTTGAAAAGTTTTGTTTCGATTACCGTTGAGTCTAGTCAGTTAGTCAATCGTATCAAAATAGACGTGGACGTGGACGTTCTTGCATATTTATGTAAACTCAGGGGAATTGTTTATCACATAAATAATATAGTGATGTTATTTGCTTAGTTAGACACACATGTACACTCAAAATCTCTCTCTCACACACGCACACACACGCACACACGCTCACACACACACACACGGGCGCACACAGTCTTATAAAATTTATCGTATTTTGTTTCATCATCATCATCATCAGCCTATTAATGATCCCACTGCTGGGACACAGGCCTCCTCTCTGTGAAAGGGAATGGGCTATAATCCACCCCACGGGCCCATTGCGGATTGGTAGATGTCATAATGTCTTCGAATTTTTGGTTCTAGGACATGCCGGTGTCCACACGATGTTTTCCTTCACCGTTTTGAGAGCAGTAGTGATGAAATAAATTAAATTTAAATTAAAAAATCAAGGACCTGAGTCAACACGATAAAAAGATATGGGCATATTTAGATTTTCGCGAAAACTTGTACCAAAACTTATCTTAATTTTCAATTTTTTTTATTTTTCAGACTTTTCCCTTTACTTGTGCTGTAACACCTTGCTTTTAACCAAAATTGACAATTCTAGGTCAACCGGAAGTACCCTATAGGTTTTGGGTCGAAAACCTAAATGGTAGTTCCCGTTGACCTAGAATCACGAAATTTGGCAAAAAGCAAGGTCAGCACATGTAAAGGAACAAATGTGAAAACCGTAAATATGTAGTTTAATAACAAAAAAAAAAGCGATTTTACTATTACAAACTTATTATTTGCGGTTGGTGCAATAGCCGTTTCTAGGGATCGAACAGCAAAGTTAAGTTTGTCCTTTAAAAAGTTTGTATGGTACCCTCGGTGCGCGAGTCCAACTCGCTCTTGGCCGGTTTTTTTCTATTATTGTTAATTGCTTATTTATTTTTTATCTTTAAGACAAGGGAAAGCGGAGCCTTTAACTACAGGCATTTTCTATGCCTAAATGGAGACTCCTTGACATGATAAGTAACCCAAATTGATACGTATTATACTTATATGTTTTTATTTTTTTTATTGACATTTTAGTTACAGACATTTCGTACAGATATTAAGTTGAAAGTTAATTAGATGAAGGTCAGGTCAACTTACAGAACAAAGTTATTTTCATCCCTTCTATTCGAAAAGTGTCGTTTTGTTCCCCTTTAACCGGCCAAGAGCGAGTCGGACTCGCGCACCGAGGGTTCCATACAAACTTTTTAAAGGACAAACTTAACTTTGCTGTTCGATCCCTAGAAACGGCTATTGCACCAACCGCAAATAATAAGTAGCAAAGTAGCTCTTTTCTCCACTAGACTTTTTAGCGGGCAGTAATGAGATTTAAATTTGGAACATGAATCGTTCATTGAAATCGAACGAAAATTGTATAAATTACTGGCTGTAAGTGTTTGCTGTACGGTGCGGGGGTCAGCACCCGCATTGTAGAAAATATTAAATTAAGAGCTCGCCCACACCATTGTCGCCACGCCCACGCACATATACTGAGATTACAAACACTCAAAATACCGGATGACTTTTTTATCACTTTCCAAAAAAATGGGTATATTAGGTGAACGGAGTAGAAGCTTATGGCATACCTAGTTTTGTTTTTCTTTTTTCCACAGCTTAGAAAAGAATTGATCCATCATCAAAAAACGGTACAAATTTCAAGTAAACTTTTCATATAAAACAAAGAGAGAGAAAATAAAAAAACAAACTATAAAATATCGAAGTAAAAAACAATGTATGCCATCTGCTTCTACTCCGTTCACCTATTATACCCATTTTTTATTTGGAAAGTGATAAAAATGTCACCTGTATAAATAAGTCCACAACTATATCAATCCCAAATAAAACACACACACAGTGACAATAAATTTTCAAAATTTCGCCAGTGTATTAGATATAAATATAAATTTGTAATTGACCTTTTTTACATTCATGTCATTTTTTAAATTAAACTTATTCATTAATTACTTATAAGTGTCTCTTATTTATTTTCTCATAGAACGAGATGAAAAGTAGAGTATATGACTCGAGAGCAAACATATTTTTCCCTCTGGCGATGTACTTTGAATCCCTCGCTACGCTCAGGATTTAAAATAGCGCCCTCGCCGTAAAAATACTATTTTGCTCCCTTGTCATACAATCTACTATTTTATATATGTTGTGTAATAATTATAATTTAGTGCACCATCAAAACTAGTGTTTAAATGATTTTGATTTTTACAATGGCTGCCTCGTTGATCGAGTCGCAAACGACACTACGGAGAAAGAGGTCCTGGGTTAGATTCCCGGGTCGGGCAAACTATTACGTGCTTGGTTTTTCCCGGTTGATGGCAATAGGCTCGCCCCCTATTACACGGGACTTAAAAAATAGATGGTAAAAAGTGGATGTGCTAATAGGTAAACCACTGCCTTAGTCTTCGGGGATTTAAGGCGTGATGTTATGTTTCTATGACATCAACAATATCTATGTTGAATACTGTAACGTTACATTTTCCCGGTAGGATCCAGAAAATGTAAGGTCACACTGGCTGGGTAGTCACCTACCTAACTTTCAGTCTGGAGGGGAGCACTGTTAAAAGAAATAGTCAAGGGGACAAGTTATAAGAATTTATTATTAAATAACCTAGGGCCTACCTATTTGGAGCTAGAAGATAACTAAACTAGGTTAGAGAAGCGGGTGGATGAAAATGAAAATAAACATGAGATGAACTGGAGAAAGGCGGGCCTCTGGGCTGTAGCAGTGGCCGAGGGACGTCAGGCTTCAGTCTTCCTTCAAGGATTCTGGTCGAGGTTCATCATTCTTCGTCTCCCATCGGTAAAATTGGTCGAGGTATATCAGGCTTCGTCATTGCAGCCGAGGAAGCGAAGGACGATTATCTTCCTCCCGGAGAGGCCGGAGGACGTCAGTTTTTTTCTTTCTGCTGAGATGGAAGACGTCAGTTTAAACAGATCGTAAGAGAGGATGGAGGGTCGCCACTCCTGTAGCCTGGGCCACAGATGCTAAGTCATGGCACAGGTACACATTAACTTATAAATCACAGTAGAGGAAAACTTCCTCTGGTCACTCTTCCAGACTTGTGATGCCTTTCAGCTCCAGACGTAGACTGAAAATTCCACCACCAGGCTCCTGTCATCTCCAGATAATTGACATTTTATAATTTGGAAAGAATTTCTAGATCATAATAAAAAGAAAAGATAATGAGGTCGATGTGATTTACCTATACGACCTACAACTAGCTCCAGCAATAAATTAAAAATAAAACTAGGCCTGTCACTAACTGACATTACAAAGGTAAACAAAGATTCAAGAGAGATAAAAATCTTCAGAAAACCTTAAATAACATGAATTACATGGTGCAGCATGAAGCTACCTGGGGAGGACGAATGCTTAATGCTTAGTTTAGGTAAGATACATATTAATGGTTAAGACAGGAACTAGCTGACCCGACGTCTGTCGGGTCAGCTAGTTATTCATAGAAACCCTTGAAAACTTATCCCTACTGGTAGCGATAAATGGGAAAAAAATCCAACTATCCCCACCAGTGCGGGTCAGTAGGGATATATGGAGTAGAAAATTCCATATATTCCAACCGGTAGCGATAGTTAGAAAAAAAGTCCAAGTATCCCTACCAGCGGGGATATGTCAGTAGGGATATATGGAACGGGGGAATCAGGTTAATAATGTTCAAAAATGTAAGTAAAAAAACCATGTAAAAACACACATTACAATACTCTGATGCCTGCCTATTTTGAACGCACAGGATATGCTCGGAATGGCTTTGAGGAGGTAATATTTGATCATAGTTTGTGTAATGTATCGTGCTACGAATAAATTAGCCTAAGAGCAAAACGGTTATGTTTGAGTACAGGTACAATTAATAACAACCTTTAGTGTTGATTTTTAATTAAAAAATATAAAATGCTACCATGAAACATGAGAACAAACACATTTTCCAAGTATTTTTTGAAATATTTTGTTAACATAATTTTACATACATTTAGAGTAAAATGCGAGTGAAGAGAGCTCTTTTAAAAATAACGTATCAAGTCAAAGTACGGTTAAAACTCAAGTGGCTTGCAGTTTTCTTTCTTACGCTCCGTTCCCTGAAGGAATACTTGAAGCAGTCGCTGAAGTCTGTACGACGTTGTTTTTAAATATTTTATCATAAAAAGAACGCTACATTGGAAATTTTTGAATGCAAATATTATGGCTAGAGGAAATTTTACACTAACATTTTTCTCGGAACTATGGTTAATAATATTATGTTTTAGCGTTAGATTATTAAAACTTCAGGAAATATTTTTTCTTACTAAATAAGTTTATTTAAACACAGCCATGCCACATAGCTGTTATCATGGGTCGACCTAGTACTTAGCAGGACATTTTGAATTGATCATAGAAACAGCAAATCATAGTGACAGCAGAACACTGACTCCTAAGTCACAGGATCTCCTAGTTTGGGAGTCAGGGTTACTCTATCTGTATTACCTTTATTTCACTGAAATTAATGTGATCTAGTCTTAAATCAATGTTGAAGGTTTTTGTATAAATAAAGATTTTTTTTTTTAATTTATAATCTATTGTGGATACACTTAAGGTACACTTTTACTAAAAATGGTACCTCGTAGACACGCAAGATTCACGGCATACACTCCTGCCACAATCGGAAAATACATTACAGTTGGTTGGTTACGTTCAGAAGATATAATTATATTACTCTAGAAAGAAGAAACGTGCCATAAGACCATTCTCTATTACATTGGAATTTTCCACAAACTTACCTTTGATATTTGAAAAATGCTGATATCAAAACGTACCTCCCATTACCTGGCTCCTTGCCTAGATCTAAAGGACTTTGGCTTTCCTCCAAAATAAATAGTTGATTTTAAGCCTTGACCTTAAAGAGAATTCAAGTGTTTTTAAATTGGCTACATTTTATTAAGCTACAGTTTTGTATACTTTATATAGATAGAGTATTCTTTACTATGTACACCATACAAATTCAATTTACGATATATACGAGTATGCCTACTTTGGTATAGAAGTATAGACCTACATTTTGATCTACTTTTCGTTAGGTACATTTTATTAATCAGCATCACAATACTGTAATCCTTCTAAAATGATCGAAAAGCATCGATGATAGATAATAATCCGATAAGTTACCACGAACAGGGTAATAGCATGATACGCAGTCAGTACATCCTCGTAATGACCACATTTATCTTTTTAATGAACTACTAGCCTGCTTTCGGTACGCGACTACGGGCTTCCCAGACAATTCGCCGAAATATATAGTTAGTTTTACAAATACCAGGAACTGCTTTCATACTTACGTTAAGTGTATTTTGCCATTATTATGAGCCAATAAAATTATTAGTGGGATTTCAATGTTGGAATAATATTTTGGGGTAACTTTCCAAAAATAGCCGTATGGATAATGAAGCTCAGAGTACCTTTAAATTAGGGTACTGCATGCCTATACAAATTATGGGCGTGATTAAAGAACCTTCACATGACCAAAAATGTTTTTCTAATTACATCTTAACTTCTTCCAACTTGAGATCATTACCATTCTCTATCCAAAGAAAAATATTTGAACTCATCAAGGCAAATTACAAGTTGTAGCACCAATCCGTCGGTTTGTTCAACACCAGTCGAAACTGAACAAAAAACATGATAATCACATCTCGAAGACGCGATCATTGCTCGACTTTGCCTGTTTATAATAACAGTGTTTCGACTCCGAACGGATAAAATGGTAATGAGTGGTGTAGAACGTACGCTAGTTTGAAATGCCTCGCGGCTCTGCGCGCGTTTCTTTCAACACGTAGCGTACTGTGTGTTTAATGCCTAACCTTCCGATCAAAGGCCCTCAGTGCGCCTGAAAGGATTCAAGATTCGCAATCGCGTTGCCGTAAACGAGATACCATTTAGCCAAGGGCAAACACACGGACGGTAATATTGTTTGGTGGATAAACTGCATCTATGAAGCTTTTGGAAAGGGAAAATTATAGCTTCGCATTTTACAAAGCCAGCCTTTTGAGTTACAAAAGTGTTTTGCACAATTGCATTCTCTGTGCCGGAAAGGAGGTGGTTGTCCGATTTACGTGTTGTTCTGTGTGAGTTTATTTAAACTTTGTTGCTTGGGATAACAATAAAAAAGCGACGGATATCAGATGTGTATCCTGTCGTGCAAGGTGCTAGAGTCAGTTGCAGAAAATTGATAGCCTTGCAGTTTAAAAATGCTATTAGCAAATGATGATTGCGGGTCTTCTTGGGTACTAACGTGACTGGTGCACGCGTATATATTCTGATGCCTGCTTTGTCGGTACTTTATAGGTATTTTTTATTTCATATAATAAACCAACGTAAGTTAGCAGGTAATATTCAAAAAGTCAGTCGACTGCATTATTAGATAGAGAGATCTCTTACAAAGATATCAGTTTCAATAAAAACACCACAATCCAAGAACAGAAATACTTACACTAGTCCACTGCCTTAATTATACATAAAAGGAAAACATTATACATAAAAAACTAAAACCCGCTCCAACTAAAGTGTTAACGTTATTTATTCGTTTTTAACATTCAAAACACCGCAGAAGCTCGTATAGCCGAGCACGATGATAAAAAATTGTCCTACTAATGAGAGAACCACCAACCCTTACTGGGCACCAATAAATAACCGTTCACCGAGCGATTTAACTTCAGCAATGAAAAATTAAACGATGTATCTTCGCAATTCGTACTGCGTTTATTCGAAGCGGGCACTAAAAACAGCAGTTTGCTTACGGATTACGCATTTATTTTAAAGTGACTGTTTTATTTGTGTTGAGGAAATAATATCAGCTTGTACAAAAGTGGGTAGTCTGGCCCAAGGGTTTGAAAGTTTCTGCGTCTAGTATTTGCATATCTTATGTAGCGTGGATGTCTTTAGGTACAGAGACGTTGCACATGTGCATACTTGTTCCGTCCTTCAAAGTTGAGAGCCACTTTGACTTTAGCGTCTTCGTCCGCAGTGCCACTAAAATTTATCAATAATTATGTCCTACTTCAGTTACTCGCCACAATTTTAAAATCGACGATCTATACTAAAGGAAACCCATCGCTACGCTGGCCGATGTTTGGTCTCACTCTAGGACTCGTTGATTGATGGCTATCGGTCCTTTGACAAACTCAGCAACGATATCAGCGATATCTACAGCTCTTTTCGCGATAACTTCAGTTTGGGGAGGCTTCTTCTTTAGTTAGGTATAGCGATTCGAAAACACAAACGTTTCTATTTATCAAAACTTTATCTTAACAGGCAGCAGTACCTAGTGGTGTGACCGCCGGACTACCAAGTCATAGGTCTGGAGTTTGAACCCAAGACACGCACTCTGATTTTTCGGATTCATGTGCGTATTGAATAATTATCACTTGCTTCGGTGAAGGAAAAATATCGTGAGGAAACCAGCATGTCTGAGAGATATTTCTCGACGTCATGTAAAGCCAAGTCAGAGATCCATGGGCGGTATAAAATTTCTGACACCAAGTTATGCTCTTACCACACGATAAAAATAGAGATACCTCAACAGGAATATTCCTAGACATTAAACGTCCTTCAAGCTGAAAGGGAGAAATACTTACTGCTGTTTTTACGCTATTGATTTATGTATTTGAAGTCGCCAATTTGCAAATGTTTGTACTTCAATTAAGTGGAGTTATGAGGACTTGGAAGACCCTGTAATTTATTACTTTCGTTTTATTACACCAGACGCGGTTTGTTTCACTCAATTTGCGGCCTTTCTGCTGATACGAATAAATATTTGTCGGTATAAATTACTGTTCGGGTTCATGTGTGCAGTTTCGTGTTAATTTCTGTATGGGTTTGTAGCAATTAATCAATGTGTTTTTTGTTATAGGGATTGTATAATTTTGGGTTTTATTTAGAGATGGGGCTATGGCCACGTTTATTAAGCATGTTTTGAATGACTCAGGATGATTGCATCTTGTTCAGTAGCCAGCCAGGGACATAAGTATATAGATAGGTAGAGGATAGGTTCTAACTAAAATATTATTTTCAAAATTTGTATGGCATTCAAAAAGTGTGTACGATTGTTTCGTTATTAATATTATTATTAAACGTTTACTTTAGATTAAATAATCCATTTAAAAAAAAAATAGAAGTTACATAATTAATTAAATAAAAACACAATACAATTACATTTCAATGATTACAAATCACAAAAACTTAAAAGTAAATTAAATTATCTAATTCATATATTATACACAACTAATCGAATTACAAAATAAATAACAAGACATTCACATAACAAAATTTTATAATAAAATAATAAAAATAAAAACAATCAATCAACAATAAAAATAAAAAATCGATCAATCGGCGAGCCAGACCGTCACCTTCATCTTTGCAAGGCTACCGCCAGACACCAACAAACTCCCGCGCTAGTTTGCCAACATCTAACGTCCCAACATGATATTCATCCATCTCTGTTGGATTGGGCGATCAGCACGTGAAGCAATCATCTTCAGGAAGAACTCCTTCAACAATTTAACATGTAGGAAAATGGTTTTAACAAGAACTTCCTGAAAATAAGACACCCATAATTTATTAGGACCTTCTTAGTCCTACATATAATGCCAAACCCATAATAATCACGTTTGACACTATCCCGTGTGACCATTACTCGGTCAGGGAATCTCATAATTGTGGCAACTTGACACGAAATTCAATAGCGTATGTTCAAACCGAAATTTTAGTAAATTCTACGTTAATGGTCGAAATATTTCAATAGTATCCGACGAGTACAAGATAAAGGAATGATGGAGCGAACGCTGATCGATATCACTCGTAATTAAGGTAATATTTAAGAAATCTCACCATATTATCAGGAATGCGGTTCCGTCAGTGAAGACAGTAATATATTGCTGACATAAAATCTCGAGATTTGGGTAGATAGTACCAGTACCTGAATAGTTGGTTTCCATCCGTCTCCCATCCTTCTAGCTGGTGTTCACAAAAATGTGAAAAATTGTACACAGATAACGTCTTCGTTAGATCCATCAATGTCAAATTTAAAGACCTCTTTTGTTATTCCATTTTCTTTTACTATTGTTCTAGAAACATAACATAACATCACGCCTGTAATTCCCGATGCTTAGGCAGAGGTGTTCCGAATAGTACACCCACATTTCGCCTGTTCTGTTATGTTTAAGTCCCATGTAACAGGGGGCGAGCCTTTTGCCATCAAACGGGCACAGATTCAGACTCCATGGCTGCGACTGAGAAATTCCTGATGGAAAAACCCAATAACAATTTACCCGACCCGGGAATCGAACCCAGGACCTCATAATCTGTAGTCCCAATTGTGACCACTAGACCAACGAGGCAGTCTGTTTTGTTGTTCTAGAAAGAAACTCCAAATTCGAAAGACAAGTAAACAATAGAAAGAAAATAGTCGAAATTCCAACGATCACTTTAGCTAGAACACGATAGAACAAGCGTGAAAGTTTTACCCCTCATTGCACCAAGTGCGTCGGTTTCCGAAGTTTAGTTCCAAACTGTCGGTAACGTCGTTCAAAGCATACGTTATCTAAACATCATCACAACCAACGAGATAAGATTGGAAGGTTTTATGATCGCATCAGGGAAAATAACATGTGTCAATAAGCTATAGACGATGGAATTCTCTGGTACCATTTTATGCTCTCTCATATATTCCATCAGCTATTCCATCAAAATTTTATTACCTACAAGCGGTGGCTTATTGTTGTATACGGAATCTTTGCTTCTGAAAACAAAGACTTTTTTCGGCAAACAATACGTTTACGATGCATTTCGCCGAAAACAGACTGGTAATGTTGATAATATGGAAACCGTAAAGAATGTTTTGGAGATCCCTGTGAGTTGCATATATCATGTATTTTTTTATGCAAACATACTGTAGTGTACACACATACATACGTTGTTAAAGGTATAACGGAAATATATATAAAGCTTCAGCGTTACGCAATCAGTCCTGCTTTGTAGGTGTAATCTGTAGGCTAATTCACGTAACTAAAGAAGTGCTGTTGCAGTGCAGTTGCAGTTAAGTTTCGATCAAAACAACGCTTTTCGTTTTCTCTACCGCTGTCAGAAACACTCGCGCCAAGTTCGCGTCACGCGAGCGCAATAAAAAAAAAATCGACTGTTGCGCGTCTTGGGTGCGTGCTTCGGAACGCAACGTGATCGGTATTCTACTAAGTAAGAAAAAGCACTAAAATCTGTGCTGGGGTATTATTTTAATAACGTCATATTCATTGAAATGTATTAGATTCTATTCGATTATTTAGTGAGTAATCTTTTTTCTCTCATATGGCCACACCTTAAGTAAGTTTGGTAGAGTTCGGTTGTCGTACAGTTGACGTGCAGTTCACGCGCAACTTACGCGCAGTTCAAAGATTATAAGAATACCGCTTATCACTCGAACTTGAACTTAACTGCAACTGCATTACAACTTCATCGGCGCGTCATATAAAATTACGTGAATTAGTCCTCTGGTCATAATATCTCCAAAAAAACTAGGGTCTTAGATTCCATAAGATATAAATTATCCTTTTTGTTGCTAGTCTGTCCAACTACTTCCTGTGTCCATCCGGCCATACTCTTTTACAGGTCGAGCAAATGAGATCCGAGCTTTTATAAAATCTACATAATAGTCCTACATAGGTCTGTCGGATCCTTGAACCACGTTACATCAACATTCTCCGAGCTCCTGCGGTATCATGATCCGTGGAACGTTCAAGTTTTTACCTTCGACCATTTTTACATGCCGCGCCATGTTCAAATAAACGCAAATTATCTTGTTCAACTCCGTTTTTACGAGAATCCGCGGCGGCCGGCTGCCATGCGCAAATGCATCCCGATTTTATGAAAGGATTAAAAAATATGAATTTTGAATACCAAAACTTGTTCTTGGGAAGTGTAATCGGTTTAGGTGATGTAAAACATTGTATAAATAAAAACCCACGATAATTAGACTCTGTTCAGATTTTACAAAAACTATTTTGATTAAAGATGATTTGAGGCAACCAACCTAATTACAGACGAAAGCGTCACTTTTCGCTCGAATCAATTTTAAGAAAATGTGCACTCGCTATCAATTTTTACACTAACTGTACAAGATAAATTACATATAAATTACACTGGCCAGTACAACGTGTTTCGATTCCCAATTGAAGAAGAAAACTGGTCGAAAAAAGTAGGTGTTAATTGATTGCCCCAAAGCGCGAGGCTAACGGTTATTGGGTTTCTCTCATTATACTCAATGAGCTATCATCAAAATGTTGTGACTTACCAGCTATCATACAAATCTAGAGGTCATACCGGTCTATGTATTGATGTTTTGTGCATTGTTTCGAATGTCAAAAGATTCATCAATCAGGGTATACAGTTAGGTAGCACAGCTGTCAGTGAACTCATTGTATTCGTAAGCTTATTAGAATATTCAGGTTATAGCATTGTGAGACGTGGTGAAATGAATGGGTTAGAGGCTTTTGTAGAATTGCATATTGTTGAGCAGTATTCATTAGGATTAGTGTAATGTTATGTATGGTGTTTTTTCTCACGTTGTGTTGCAATAAGACCGCGAAGAAGCTTGCGGTTTAGACTCGTTATTTTGTAATCGTTTGGTTGCTCTAACTTCAGTCGTAATGTTACGAAATATGTAACTATGTATCTTAATGTACGTCGCATTGTAAAGTTTAGGAAAATTTTAGGGTCGAACCCTTTTCAAAAACACACGGGCCGTGTTTTGCACAAATAAATCTAATTTAAACAATCGATATTAAAAATGCATTGAATCTGGTTGATCTGGAATGCACGGTAAACTTTAGTTTCACGTAAAACTTTAGTTTTTGATTTTGCGAGTTCTTTTTTGTGGACTTGACTATTAAAACCTAATGGAGTTTGATCGAGAAAAAACTATAGATCGCTACAAACGTTAACCACCTTGAAACTTGTATCTACGATGATGAATAGGAAAATGGCATTGATAATAAAGATAAATACAGGTTTCATTCTAGGTGCTTCAACCTATGGAGGTCTGAATCTTACATTGTATCGGAGTTGTCAATGACTCCACTTAAGAAGCAGTACTCCCAAATCTTTCAACAACACACAATGACATGCATATTAACATACGAGCACTTCAAGTACAACTTCCATCCACTCACACTTTCTCACCACCATTTATATGCCAATTACTTTCACCACCAAGTAATCGATGTCCCATTGTATGTAGAGGACTCTTCACCGCATAGTTCGGACGGTTTTGTTTAGGGCCAGTTTACACTTGCACTGAATCCTTCATTGGCCACAATGCGAAGACAGCTGAGTTATTAATGCCTCCGGCTGTGCTGCTTGTCGCTACTAACTCGAAATGTAAAACCATTGACACGCATCCATTAAGAGAAGATACTAACATGGTGGAACTTAAGAAAAGTGAAGGTGAATAACTGATGAAGAAATTTATGTTGTGAATTTTAGTATCATCAACATCATAATTTCACTCGATTCAATTCTTGACATAGGCCTTCCCGAACCCGCACCATATCCTCCAGTCCGGCCTCTGGCAGCCAGCGGATTCCCGTGCTTTCACAAGATCATCGGTTCATCTTGCGAGAGGCCTTCCTTGAATAACTTACTTCAAATCATAATAGTCGAATGAAGTCTAAAAACTCTTGGTAGTAGAAGAAAACATTCTATTAATTTTAAAGCGCATTGTATTTTTATTTGTACTTTTGTGCACTGGGCTGTATTTTTACGATAACAATGGACATTTTTCGTACTACCCTTTTCCCATCACAATTTTTCTTCTCTTTTCATATGTCACATTATTGTTCACTTTGGTTAAAATATCTGAATATTTTAGTGAAAATATTTTAGTGAATACATTGTGAACAATTCAATACATAATTTCTATATTTGTTGCATATCATAAAATGTATCTTTTGAACTGCCTATTTTACACCAGATATGAACATGTAGACTGATTCACTGGTTTAGTGGTCGCGCTACTACCGAGCACGAGGTTCTTGGTCCAATTCCCGAGTTGAGAAAAGTGTTTTCAGTTTTTCTATCTGGGACTTCACAGAAGCAGCCCGGAATCTGGATTTATGGCAGCTCAGCCCAACATTGGACTTAAATACATCAGGCAAAATGTGGGTGCGCTATACCTATTTACACCTCCGCTAAACTTTTGCCATTCTTATCAACCATACGATCTTTCTTTATCGTGTGGTTAGTGCCTAACTTGGTGTCAGAGTTTTTACGCCGCCCATATGCCTCTGACTTGGCTTTACATAGGTACCGTCAAGAAATATCTCTCAAGCATGCTGGTTTCCTTATGATGTATTTCTTCACCATAGCAAGTGACAATTATATAATACGCACATGAATCCGAAAAATCAGAGGTCGTATCAGGTTCGATTTCGAGACCTATGACTTGGTAGTCAGACAGTCACACCACTAGGACCATTCGATTATTTCATCCTACAGCTGCAGGCCTAACGATCAGCGTCCATTGGGCAACAACAATCACTCGGACACTACGCGTCGGATGAAACACGAACAAGACACGAGACAATTATGTACGTCGCCGCAGGTTCGGAGCTACACTCCTTTTATTTGTTTCCAGTATGCGTCGCCCTTTACGAAACTTTGTAGCTTTTTGTGGGTGATTTAAATCGAATGTAAACAATGTAAAGTAATACTTTAGGAATGTTTTTTTGGTTAACAATGTATTTTTGTACGAGAAAGTTGCAAAACAATTAATTGTTAGAGAAAAGTACAGGTGGGTGCAATGTGTTATCGTCTATTTTGATATTATTAGAATAATGATATCCACCGTAGTTCTAATACCACGATTAATCATGATCATCACAACATGATTTTTCTCATATAGCTATATAGTTTGTGCCGATAGCATAAGAGGAAAACCCACAGTAGAAGCTTTTGTATAAAATTTAACATAAGTATGTTCAATTTTATACAAAAGCTTCTACTGTGTATACTATAACTGTATAATGGTGAACGTATGTGCATATCAACAGCAGCAGTCGTTTTTGTGGGTTTAAGAGATTTATATACGAACCCGAAACAAAACATAGGGTAACAGCTAGAAACTATGAACGTAAATACTTGAGCTTTAAAACCGCATACACAACACTTTACTGTCCCATTTGCATGCATTTTGGTATAAAGCTAAACAAAAATAGAATCTACAAACGCTTTTAGCCTATAAAAACAAAAGACATCGCTCACGAGTTACATAGCGCGACTTAACACATTGTTCTGACGTTCGTTTTGTCGCTGTAGCAATGAAACCTGGAGTGTGACTGTTTCGATTCGCATCGGCGGCTTTTATTAAAATTCTCCTTATTTGTTGGCGGGTGGTTTTTTGCAGGAAACGTCAGGCTAACGACGGACCATGTCTGCGAGCTTCTAGGGTTCCGCGTCTTAAATGGTTGCGTTATTTTCCTCCAAAGCGCTGTATCTCGCCTTACCTTGCTTTTCCTTTGATAATAACTTCCAACAACATTTTTATCTTTTTATATAATGTTTATATTCTAATAGCTTATCTAGATGGTAAAACTTTGCTAAGTGAAATTATGAATAACAAAAGAAAATACGCTTAGTAACTACAGTGGGCAGGTTAAAAATCCATACTTTGTAATAAGAATTTCTAAAAGATTATCCTAAGCAGTAGCGTTCATAAAAATAAATATGGCAGGAAATAAATATACTCCGTAATCATATTATATTAACTTTTGAAAAATACGTATCGTCCCCACCCACCCCATCTTAGACCCTTATATTTCGCCGTCGTTTTAGAATATGCTTTTACCGTCTCGTTAGAGATCCCTGCACGTCTGAAGGGGTATTCACGATGCATGTACTGCCGCAAAATATTCGCAGACATCTCTGAAAACCACTAGAACGTTGTTAAAGCTTTTTGTTGCTATCACAAGCATGCCGCTATCGTGTTAACAAACGCTTTTAGTGAATACCTTAGTAAGACATTCCTCACCGGCTTCAGAATTGGGCTACAAATTCTAACATAATTTTAAGTCACTATCGACATTTTTACCTTTTGTCTTTCAATTATGCCGAAACGTGCTTTCTGTCTTGTTGGACCGAAATGTGCTGATTCTATAATGCCACTCATACATCGTAAGTGACTTAAACGTGTCAAGGCGTGAATAACTCACGTGTTCTCTGGAAATCCCGCTTTAAGATTCCTGTTGGAGAGTTTCTGTTTTAACAGCCAATTTGCCCTGAAGAAAGTCCCATTAAAAGAACTTTGAACGTCAGTACCTTCCAAATGGTAAGCTTATGTCGCCCAATTTGTGGATCTTCGTGTGGATTCAAGTTCACCGTCATTTGTAAAACTTTCGGTTTTCTTTTATTAGCACTTTCTCTTGTTTGTTTTTTTCGGCTTCTGTTCTTTCTGCTACTCTGTATTACGTTCGACATTGTTTTGTTAAGGATCTAAAAGTTTACTTTGTCTTTCAGTCTTATAATGTTGCAGTTGCCGTCGCAGCAATATTGACTTTACTATTCTCAAATATTTCTCTTTCCGTCATTTTATTGAATACAATAAAGCCAGTTCCACCAACGAAACGAATATCGCTTTTTGATATTCGAGCTGTTCTTACAGAAATAAATCACAGTAGCATTCGTTATTTCAAAACATCACTTTGTTAACGCAATGTTTGTATTGTTTCTATTCGTGTCTATCCGAACGGGATTAATGGCGAATCCTCAACGCTAAATCACCGGGAGGTCGTAAAAAACACCTGTCGCTACTGTGAATTCCAAGTATCAAACTTGATCGGGGGAAACACTATTGTTTTGTGCCGGATATTTTTATTCGAAAAGGTCAAACTTTCCATGAACGTTTCGATTTCTGCTTCGATTATAACTCTTCGTTCGACGTAGTTGCTTTATGTCTAGAAGTAATTATTCTTGGAGTTTCAGTTGTTGATTGCTATTTTTATTGCAGAACTTTTAGTTTGTAATTGCTTTTTGATTCGAGAAATTCTCTCTTGGGATTGAGTTGGAATTTTAGTTGAAGAAAAATACAATGTATTTGTTAATCGGGTTTTGAATATTCAATTGGGTTTTATAAATAAAGCTTAATAGCTTTTGTTTTTAAGTTAACATTTTTTGAAGGTTAAAAATGCTACGCAACTAAATAAATATCTCGATATTTGACAAAACCCCTCCCACCCACACAAGGGCTACACAGATGATGATGACATAGATTTACCGCAATAATAATACAAAATCTCCCTCAGATCAAGTAACAATCTACTAACGATACAGCAACACACAACATAATTCCGGAAAACACTCAAATCTATCTCAATAACGTCAGCCAAAGCGTACACTATAATATCATTATCCAACAAAGCGCAATCATTTTCATTCTTCATCACACAAATCCCCACCCTTTATAGGGTGTAAAAGACGTTTATTTTGTGCAAAGCTGCAATCTGTGTATATTTTCCCGCAGGAAACAGTTTGTTTATTGTTTAGATTTCATGGTCCACTCACGGCGAAAGCTTGCCAAAAGTCGTTAACACTACACAGACACACTTCGTAAATATCTGGCTTGTGTTTCTGATATAAGTGTTCGGTTGTCAAATGGTTGATATTTTAGAGGGAGTTTCGATATAACTGATATAAAACACAATTTAAGTTTCGGTTTGTAGTTGAGTACGATTAAAATTAAAGTCACAAGTATTTGCTTTATTAATTCAAACATAAAACATTTACTTGTTAAAATTGGTTTCAAAAGATATTTTCACCTTGGTAATGGCATTGGTGATGATGATTCATGTACAAATTGAGGCTCTTTTTCATTTTACCCTACAATATCTATATTTACCAACTCTTTGTTAGTACGAAGAAACTAGAAACCAAACCAAACTACTATTGAACAAAGCAAAATCAGGATGCCTAACAAAAACACAATCAAGCTTTTTACCTTGACAAGAAAAACAGTAAGTTTCATGTTCAGAACACAATTTCTTACTGAAACCTCATGACATCAAAGGCAAATTCCCAAAACTCAAAGAGCCATTTGAACTACCTAGTACCTCAAAATAATATGTGTACAATAATCTAAGACACGCCAAATATTTGGGTCAAAATTAATTATTTGAATACACTACGTGTTGTAATGTGCAATTTACTGTGCGGTCCGGGGTCCACACATCATAATGGCCAAAGATATTTATATGGATGATATAAATTAAACTCATGTACATCGCGGACTACCGAATACAAGACGTTGGAAGCTAGCCCGACCTTAATACCACCCAAAGCCTACAACCGATGTGCTAAGAGTGGTGATACAGTGTTAAGAGGAAGCGGGAGCGATTAAAAGAATTTAAAGAGCAGCTTTTTTGAACCTCCACGATCAATCGAGTGCTGTTTGAGACAGGACACTCTCAGATTTTTACCTTTAATGTGCCACTGCTGTTGGCAAAGGTCTCTACCAATTCCTTCCACTCTTTTCTCTGTGCAGTTTTCTTCGGCCAACTCTCAGATTACATTGCTTTTAGAAAAGATTACAGATTGCTTTCATAATTATCCAAAGCCTATCTCAGCCTATTGCTCAGATGGCATAGTCTTAATAGTTTATTATTTGATCGTTTTATTGTTGCGTTACTGAACATGATTTAAGTATGTGCATCACTTCTGAAGTAAATATCTAGATGTATTTATATAGACAGGATCAGCACCTATCTTTACTTCGACTACAACAATTTAAAAATCGCTTCAAACTTCACTGTCTTCCCCACAATGGATCGCAGCCTTAATCATGTTATGGAGTTTGGTGCCAAAGTCGCAGAATAATGGTGGTTAAGTTTCCACCACGCTCTAATTCATGCCTGCTTGTTCACTAGTGTTATTAATGAAAATAGTAGCAGATTGTTTGGACTCCATTGTTATTTGCGTTCCAACGTTATGAACTACAGTGTTATTAATCGAGTTACAATATGAAAAAATGTTAGAATACTTTTTTGTTTTTGGTGGATCGGATGGAAAATATAGTGTTTGGATGTTTTGGTAGGTAAACAGTTGTTTCAATCGGAAAAGGTTTGTTGGAAAATCACTTCAGGCAATTTTGATCCTTGAAGCGTCGGATGAGCTTTAAATTAAAAAAAAAGTGTTCAAAGACAATATATAACATTACAAACATTAAACTAACATTTTTTTATTTTAATAATACCTTTAAGCGACAGACAGCCTTGAAACTTCCTAAGAATCCGAAAACAAAATATCAAAAGATTTATGAATCTGACAGCACTAAAAGTTTACCCAACGAACCACAACCAGGTCGTTTAAAGAAAATTTCGCAGGTGAGCTTCAAGATAATGATAGTTGAGAGGTTGGGAACTTAACATCCTACCTATAAAAGCTTTTCAAGAAAATGAGCTGTAATGACAGCGAAAACCACTTTCAGGTCCGATGTTTCTTTTTGCTCAATGCGTTTTAGGTAAATGTTGGAGTTGGACTGATAAGGTAGCGTTTCACGCTGAGAAAGATTCTGGAAATTATTTGGTTTACTGTTCATAGAAATACCATTATTTTTCTGCATAGTGTTTTTGTTTAGGCTACACTCTGTATTCCTGGATCCTCTGTATTTCTGGTTTTTCAAACTAATAACAACAGTCGAAGTTGCAAGCTGTTATGCTTTTCAGAAACGCAGCATTTTCAGAGAAAAATAGTGTTTTTTTTCTTACACAGACTTTGCATAAACACATCAAACTCAAAACAAGTTAATACAACACAGATTACAAGCTTCTCCTATAATAAAACAAAATAAATCATATTTCTGCCCTAGCTTAGTAGCCTTATCGACGAAAAACCATTACTCCCGGCCACAAAACTGGAAGTTTCTTGCTACGCTCGCTCGAACATAGAAACTTGGTGTCTGTTTAGTTTAAGAGCCAGTTTATGTCAGATGACTTTGAAAAGTACGTATTTCTTGCAAGCCACTGTAAGGTGAAAATAAAATTGTTCTCAAAGCAGACTAACGGATATGTTGAGATGTCTTGACACCATCTTGAGACTGCTATTATGATAGTAGATTACGTGTTGCAACTACTTTCTAAATAAATGCTAGACTGCTACACATAGGGTGTACTTTCGCGTCGAAATTCTAAAAAGAATAATTGATATAAACATAAGAAACAGAGATTGGTGGAGTTTAAATATCTACTGTTTTCATTTGAGTTAGTGGTGTTCTTGTGCACTTAAAGCATACATATTATACACACAATACACTAGAATACGCCGTTCCCATAAGTTTATTTACTAGAATTTTATTTACCTTACTTCATTTATATTTTCTTGGCCAAATTAGTGGGCACTTACCTTTTAAGCCTTCGAGTTGCGTCATGCACTCCACTGAATAAAGACGATCTTATTCAGTGAATTGCTAGATGTGCTCTTACTCTGAGATCAAACGGCACAACAAAGTATTCTAGTATATTCTGTTGAAAAGAGCTTATCGATCAAAGTCGCAAAATGGCGAGACCCTGACGAAAGGTCAGGGTCTTCAATCCTTAGGTTATCTTCGGTCACGTTTACAATGTTTGTGTTTTCTACTGTAACTGTGAATCTTGAAGAGCTTATAAATCTTCGCATTTCTGAAAAAGAAGAATCTGTTTTAATAATTCAGTCAAAAATAAATAAATATCGCTGGACATTACACACAGCGCCATCGAGTGCCACACTAAGCAACGAGGCTTGTGTCGTGGACACCACATAATTGATTTACTACATAAATACTTTTTGTTTGTAAATACATACATATTATATATTATATTTTTGTAAACATCCATGACTCGGAAACAAAATATGTCCGTAAAGTAGAGTCGTCAAAAAAACTAAAGGTCTATTAATTTTCTATCTACCTATCTGTATCAATTATAATAAAAATGCCATTTACTTGATAGAGGATCTGTAATGGAATATAAAAGGACGTTATTTTAGAGAAAAAAAAACTAAGAGCCAAGGAAAGGAAAGAACCGGGGGATCTTAAAAAAGAGCTTTCCGAAGTGCTCATTACGACACTCTAGAACGTCTTGAAGGAGTCATAAAGGCAATTACTTCACATTTTTTCCTTCTTTGAACTTTGAAAAATGATACCTATATTTTTCTATTTTATTTGGTGCTTTGTTTTTGTTCTCTTCTCTGACATCTTCAACTATTATTAGATAAATGAATTCTGCTGCTCTTTTATAAATGGCTACTGTAGTTTTAATATTTGCATTTTTCGTCCATGCCACTATTTTCATATTTATGCTAGAGTTGGCATTTCTTTCATTAATGAGATGTTTTTCCTCTCTGACTTTGCTTGTGTAGTTATTTGTTAGTGACTGGACCATAACACGCTCGTGTGGCTTATTAAAATGAGTTTTTTAGTTTATACTTTTCATTTATAAACATTCATAAAAATCTCTACCATTTTTATATGTTGAATTTATTGTACTGTGTATGAGTTTTTGCACTTTCATACTATGACTAAAATAATGAAAAATACAGATGCAGTGGGTTTGAAAAAACTTAATAATGATATTCACAAAATACTCTCTCCATTTTTTCTCTTCTAAAGTAAGTCGATTATACGAAAACATTGTGCCACTTGTAGCAGTACCAAAGTCAACATGAAACATTCATTTTATTTCAGTATTCACTATCAACGACTATGGAGTACATTGTCCTATCTCTGAAACAAAAGTCACAGGTGAATAGATTTTATCTCAGTCCTGAAATATAATATAATGCTGCTGAAGAAAATGCAATATTTATATTACTGCATTCATTCAACATTAAAACCACTTTAACATTCATTTCTAACATTCCAAAAGCATCTTTGTACCATATTTTATTCACATCATGTGTCATATTCGAAGTGCTTTGATATTTTTTTCAAAAGTTGCCACGAAAAATGGTAATAGTCTCCTCACGTCTTCATCATATCAGGATCATGCTCCCCACTTACCATTACGGGGCTTAGCTTCACTTAAGGGTCCTGCAACATTAAAAAGTTGCGAAAATATCTCGCAAAGTATGTTTTATCACTGTTTGAAGTTGAAAGTTTTCCACACGTAAGCCTGTGGTTGTCTGTAAACTCGCTAACGACGTAAAATACCTCTTGGCTAACAAAATGTGTCTTGTTGCCTTAGGGTCTACGCATGACGGTAAATCAAGATTGAAGAATGTTAAACTTTACGACGTTGTAATAAAGCCTCTTGTTCCATAACTAAACCAACATCTAGTTGGGTAAAGTTCAAGAAGTTTAATTACAGTCTATCTCAAAAATATTCGGATTAGGTTTCCACTGTTTACGAAAATAATTTTCATTTACATAAATTCTTCTCAAAATTTCTTATCAAAAGAGACTGCTTTCTTAGTTCTTTTATTTTTATACTAAAGTAGAGTACAGTATTCTGTTTCAGGTAAAATGAAAAACCTAGTTTTTCTTCATAACTTTTAACAAGTATTAACATAAAACAGTGGCTAATTGCAAGACTTGGGAATCTTGGTGAAGTAAGTGTTATAGTTTCAGTTTCTGAAGTTGTCCTTTTGTATCACACTGGGCAGGTGTATTAAAGATGGCTTTCGTTTACAGTTTTCATGATGTTTTGTTATGAAAGAAAGAATATTTACCACAATGATAATTTTAAAAGAAGCGTGTGTGGTTTGCAGCTTCTATAAGTACTACACTTGTGTGTTTTGTCCACTATTTTGTGTAGGTAGTGGTTTACCATTTATTTAACATTTATATGAGCTAGTTTTATACGAATTTCCACATACCTGATTATAGAAAACACCACTTCATTTCTCGCCACTGAAAAAAGTAAAGAAGGAAATATAATACTGTTTTAAGCTTTTACGGTTTAGAACTAAACTTACATTGTCACTTACGAGATATCTTCCGTGATTTTAAATTCTTGTGAGCTCGCGACATATCCCTCGGAAGATTTCCCGTAAGTTACATTGTAAGATAGAGGAAAAACAATGTATTCGACACATTATTACTCATAATAAAGGTACATTTTAGATACATGTATTAGGTTTTTACGTTTTTATAGTCTCATGGCATTATTACGTCCTATATAAATAAAATCAAAACATTTCAAAAGTTATAAACGCAGCAAATTTCAACGGACGCAGCACCGAGTTAGAATATTAAAGAGTTGAAGCAAATTAAAAGTATTAAAACAGTCTGTTATAAGTCGTTTCATTACAAATGTACAGACGGACAGACACTGACGTGGAAATAACTTTTCCCCGAGTTAAGTCTCATGAATATTTATCTCACTTCCTTGAGGGAAAGTAAGTATAAACTTCTGAACGTTTCCCACTTGATCAAACTTTACTCTTAAGACAGCTCAGGGAGACGCCGTGATCCCGAACTCTTTAAAATCGCACTAAAAATATACACAAGAAAAAACGCATTAAAATGTTTTAGAGTTTATTTTTGTGAGCTCAACTTTTGCTGTAAAAGCTAGCTTTGTTTAATTCAAGTTTTTCGAAGGGGTTGAACTTTAAATTTAGAAGATTACAGGTTTAAGCAAACATGCCAGTATTATTTATATTTTAGTTTCATGGATAACAACAGGAAGTCACCGTAGATCCATCCAGACCTAACGTTTGTATGTTTTTTTTTTACTTAGCCTCTATTGATCCACTGCTAGGCAAAGACATGAATACCTCAGTATTTAGAATGAATAGTCACGTCATCATCTATGAATAGAAAACATGTTGACGACCCGAATGGCGCAGCGGTAGTGAGGCTGCCTTACGGTCTTAGGGTCCCGGGTTCGAATTCCGGTAAGAGCAAATGTTTGGATACTGAGCATGGACATTTGTTTCCGAATCATGGATGTTTATATGCATAATATGTATGTATTTACAAACAAAAAGTATCTATATGTAGTACATCAACTATCTGGTGTCCACGACACAAGCCTCGTTGCTTAGTGTGGCACTAGATGGCGCTGTGTGTGATGTCCAGCGATAATTATTTAAATTATGTTTCGAATAAAAATGTAAACGAAAATATGCATTACTTAATGGGTAGATAGGTCAGTATTCGCGCAACCACTATACCAATGAGGCAGTTAGTTATGTTATTATCTTATTCAATGAGTTTCATTAACAACACAAAAGGAAAGCAAAGTTCGAAACATGATTAATATCGAAACAAAAACATTTAATTATATTACACAGTCAAATCTCACGACACAGTACAAATATTGCCTCAAAAGCCTCACTGACTCAGACTTTCGATATCCATAAATCAATTAGCTAAATATCTTTGTAAGTCTTGTTGATGTCGAATGACGACAACTGAAACCACTTTATTACTCAATGTTATGTAGTAATGCATGGAGTTGTTATGTTTGTGTGTTGAAATAAAGGTATCTCTAAGTATAGTTGGTAATAGGCAGATTTGCTTTGCAACTTAATTTAAGCTATTGCTATCTTTTACTAAAAGGCAGTGCGAGAAAAGGACGGCTATAGCTATGAAATAAGTTAGAGATATCAAACTAGTTCATCCTTTGCGCTTCACAGTGTTTTTAGTCGACATGTTTTTACGTGCACCCTTCATTTGTATGGAAATATTAGTTCCAATTAAATTTGACAGCTCTAAGTTTCTTTCTCGTTTTATTAGAGAGAAAAATATAGCAATAGCCTAAATTAAGTTTAGTTTGTGCACAACAGAATCGACACCACTGCCTGATAAAATAGAATTACATCATGGTTTCAACCCTTCGAACTTTAGTTTTGAACGATTGGTTATGTTATTTTACTAAACAGCTTTACTTTGCTTTTCAAGGAGACAAGAGTATCATAAAAATATATTATTATCAATTATCAGGCAGGCAATTGAGACAACTGATGGCTGCCTGTATCTTGCTGTTCTCCACTAGATTTTATTCTTGCAGCAATTTATTTTATACGCTTCAAATAATTCTTCATAGGTATTTCTTGTAACAGTACAATTACTAATGTAACCTTAATCTGTAAGGCAGAGCAAGGTGAACAAATCTCACAGGCGGAAAAACAGCAAATCTCCCAATAAATATACCCTAAAATGTGGGCCAAGTACGGTCGGTACTTGTTTCATGCTTGTATGAACTACGAGAAATCCTTACAAGGGTCTAATAAGCTTCGCTCTATTTTTTGTACCGAAGAACTAACTTGCCTCCGTATAAATCCGTCAGTAAAAACGACTACGGGAAAAGACAAAGTGTACTCAAACACTGTCGACTGTCGGGCCGTTCGCACAACTTTTGTTTGGAATTAGAGGTAAACACATTAGGTAGTATGTTTGTGTAGGCGCCGGGCATTACTCGACCAAACTTGTTTGATCTGAGACGAAACAGACCCGGACTAATCAGGGACAAGTTTGGCGATTCAAATTTTTAAACTGTTTTGTTTTGTTGAAGACGTTCGTTGCGGTGTTCCAGAATTAGCTGGTGTCGGAATAAAAATGGGATCACATTATGTTTGCAATACGATCTAAGACAGGCCGATCAAAGCACGACACCTAGTTCCGAAATAGAAGCACTCTGTGTGGAATTTTCAACGCTTGGCTCTGCGCTGAAAGTTGATATTCCAACAGTGCAATCACACTTATGTGTCACTTAGCTTAAAACTCAACCCATTCCCGATGCTGTTTTATTTCTTCTTCTCTTACTTTCCTGGTATTTTCAAAAAACCTTATTTACACACAACACACTCACACACAGCAAATGACACAGCACGTTTCATATCAGAGTCATTACTCACGATACAATTTACAACTCAATCACAAATAACTCATTCGCACAAAATACGCGCGTATTGCACTGAACGTACACTGCGACATGCAAAATGGACAACACAGCCGGATCGCTATCAACACCGTAAATTATTTGACAAGAACGCATTAATCTTTATCTCGCAATACCTGACTTATGCCCCACCGGCCCTGCCTTTGTAAAGAGTTTTAATTAGAAGGTGAATACGATAAATGTGTGGTCCGGGCGTGTTATCTCATGACAAGAGTTAAGCAATCTCATACGCGTTCGAAATGTCCAAAGGATTAAGTACGCAGATTAAGATGAGTTTAACTTTAAACCGTGATTAAGTGTTTTGATGGTTTCAAATGTAAATTTTATTAGGGTTCCACACGCACGTCCGAATCGAAAAACGGATTGTTCGTGTGTCTGTTTGTCCATCTGTCACAGTCAATTCGCTCTGAATCTTTAGAACCGATTAACTTAAAAAGGTGTAACCTCAGGTGTAACGTCAATATAATCGCGAGTTAGACTCGCGCACTGAGGGTTCCATTTAAACTTGTAGGTATTTTGTCATTAAACTTCAATTTACATGTGCTGTAAGACTTGCTTGGCAAACATGATTCTAGGTCAACGGGAAGTAACCTATAGGGTTGATTCCCTTGTGAAATCGCAAAATATGCGACTTAAACGGTCATATCTTTTGATCGCGTTGACTTACAAGTTTGGTTTTTTCACTGCTCCAAGGGGTAGGTAGATTTGAGTATTTAATTTTAAGCTTGATACTTCCACGCGTTTCTGAGAAAGGTCTTGACAGTCGGACAGGCAGATGGGCAGACGGACAACAAGGTGATCCTATAAGGATTCCGTTTTTGCCAACTGAGGTACGGAACCCTAAAAAGATGAAAATTCATCTAAAAATGTAAAACCATTCCCACCCCCTCATTTTTACCTCTATGCGGTTTGGCCCTGCAATATTCTGTTGCGTCCCCGTGCTTTTGTATCATGCATCATTTATTAAGTACGGTAAGCGGGACTTTAGTAGTAGTATTTTATGGAAATTCTACCAAAATTGGATTTCGGCGTTTAGATGATAAATCTTTCTAAATGGAGATAGAAAAATCTCAGTATAAAATTGACTTACTTGTAATTAAGAGGCGTCGGCGTCGGCCGGCCGGCGTGTGTACATCGAAATATGTGTGGGAGAAAAAAAAAAAAAAAGACGAGATATTATTATGAGGAATTTAAAATTTCTATAAAAAAAACTTATTTTTCTCATAACTCTTGTTTAAATCAGTGTCCATTCAAAATATATATTTGGGAACCTAGATATCCTGTATTCCAATCGGAATAAAGACACACTACCTTAAAGCCCTTCTAACCCTAAAATTAGCAACTCTATTTGTGGTGGTTCAAACTTCGTTTGAAATACTGGTAGAATAACGTTCTAATCAGCTTGCACTACAAAGCGGTTGTTACGTCAGTCACTGCGGCCGAATAGTGCGAAATGAGTGGTTCTTTGCGATTTACAAAAAATCTTTTGATTGGACTTAAAAAGTAAAACACATAAGACCTGCTTTATAGTTAGTTCAGTTAATATGCAAAGTTTCGTGATCTAATTTGAAGTACTTTTTGAATACCAGCGGTTTATTGTTCGATTTGGAGGTTACTTTGGAATTTTTTTCTATCAAGAAAAGTTTATGGAACCGTCTTTTCGTCACACATAGTACTTAGCATTAATCTTCAACTTTACCTCAATTTTACCATACATTTATTTCAAAATTAATGCTGCAGTATTTTAGGCGTAACGGTCCTCCGTTACGCCTAAATACTGCAGCATTAATTTATTATATTATTATTATTATTTATTTATGGTAAGCCATTTGAGGGGGTATAGGCCCTTAAGAATATGTTTGATTTACAAATTATTTAGGTATTACGTTTGTATGAACTATGCATCGGTCGCCTCTTAAGATGAATTTATTTTCAAAGGTACTTTTGAATGTTTTGAGGTGTAACATTTTTTTTGACATTTTTTACGAGTGATTAGCTTTACTTGAATATAAAGCAAACTAACTTTGATCTTGTTTTCCAAAGATGATTTACTCTCCTCAATGATTTTTTTTACATCAATTGTGACTTTCATGTTTTCTATGAAAATCTGTGTTTTACGGTTATATAAAACAGTATTATCAATATAGAAATAATATTATCTCAAGCTATGGTAATGAACGAACAAAATTCTTTTCGCGTCAGTTGTAAAAGTAAAAGTTCGTATTGTTGTTCGTAACTAATTTATTAAATTAATTTCCTTAGGAATTTTGCTGAAAACTCTTTGGGAATTATACTTGTTTCTGAAATAGGATCCACGTGAGCAAACAATACTTGCGCAAAATGTCTTTATTTAACTTGTATTTAATATCAGAGACGTGTTTTCTCGAAAGTTCTATACGCATCAAGCGGTAAAGTTGGATCAAGTTCTGAATTTGAAATTGCTTTCGTTACGAATTTGTTTAAATTTATTCCTATATCGTGGAAATATAATGGTTGCGAACGTTTAGTTTTATCTAATGGCAAGATGTTGCTTATGATTGTTGAAAAAGGGCGCATATTATAAATTTCTATTGTAAGTCTTTTTTGTTGAATTTGGCTTCTGTAGAAGGGTTGCAAGAACCAGATGGGCCAGATTGACGATCCCGTATCTGAAGGCAGACGTTGTTGCCGAGGCAGGCCTAGAAAACACTGGAGTGGCGAACTGAACTTATTTTTGTCAGATTGATTGGAGACGGCGAAACATAAAGTCATGGGCTGATGGTGGAAATTTCTTTTGAAATAAGCTGTGCCTTTTACTCTAAGTTTAATGTTATGATGTTTCCTTATGTTCTCACTTGTGTGTATATAAATGATAAAATTAATAGATAAATAAAGAGGATTGGAGAAATATAGGGGAGACCTTTGCCTTAACAAAATAAGAAGGCTTAGCACGGACGTAAACAACACCGCACTCGCATCTTTTCAACAGCCGCCAAACAATTCAGCAATTTATATTTTTAATTTTGTTTTCGGGAATTTCAGAGTGACGAAGGTCACATCAGGGATCTAATGGGCACATTTTTTGTTTTTTGTCCGTACAGAAGTAAGGAGGATGGGCCGATCAACTCCTCTGTGTCCCTTGTCTACGGGTGACTCTGAAGACTAACTTAGTTTTCTATAACTACATCATCATCAGACTATTAATGTTCCCACTGCTGGGACACAGGCCTCCTCTCTATCAGAGGGAATGGGCTATAATCCACCACGCGGGCTCAGTGCGGATTGGTAGATGTCACATGTCTTCGAATTGTTGGTTCTAGGACATGTCGGTTTCCTCACGATGTTTTCCTTCACCGTTTTGAGAGCAGTGGTGATGAAATAAATTACACAAAGTAATGCGCCTGTCTAGGTTCGAACCCACGACTTCTATAACTTACTTACGTATAACTGTCAGTTAATATACCTACTCTCGTAGCTATCGGTGTTTCTTTAAACAAATTTAGCTTGAAATGTCCTATCCGCGTCACCTACTTGTCACTTTATTCATAGAAAAATCAAAGAAAGCCTTTCTGTGACGTTTTGTTTCTATCGGTCGGTAAACTAAATGTCAAACAGACAGAGATAGTAACCTACCGATACCTGTTAGTAAGTTATTGAAAATTGCCGTTAAACAACACGTTGGCCGTAACCATATTCAGCACACTGACGTACTAACGCAAAAGCAACAATATACCTTATCTACAACAGGCAACATCTTCGGCAAAGCACAGGGGAAACAAACTTATTACGTAACAGTAGAACTAGTCGAGTTAAACAACCATAAATATCGGATTGGCAACAATAAATACACGCTCACGATCTCTTTAGGGTATCTAATTTCAGTACGTCCCAATTAATAGCATCATACCCGTAAACAGCTTGAAAGACACACAAATATCTATAACCGCGTCTCAATTGGGAAGCATCCCACGCGCAAATATCCAAATCCGTGGTGAAATTAAACGTTTACACCATCGTAAATTATTCACAGAGTTTATCGCTAGTGAATATTTATTACAGACGTAATTAGGTTCGTGCCTTCAGGTTTGCGCAACGGGAGACTATCTAAATAAATTAAACATTCCTTCTGAGCATACAGCGTATGTATGAGGGAAGATCGTTTGGGACTGTCGACTAATGTCAAAGAGAAATGAGAAAACACTTAGAGCTGTTTACACGGATCTTGTGAAGACTTCAAGTTGGGAACGTTTGGAGTGCTTGTTCTGCAAGTAGTAGAAGGGTACTGTTTAGTGGTGGCTCTGATTCTGTGTGTGCTGCTTTTGGCTGTCTCCGTGATGTCAACCGTTTATGGACTATGTTGTGTAGCTGTTTATTGTGGATAAAATAAGGAATGAGTATATTAGAGGAAGTTTGAAAGATGCGCCAGTTACAAAAAAGTTGAAAGGGAATCGACTGTCTCTAAAAGGGTGATGAATATAAATGTTGATGGACGGAGAGGGAGAGGAAGACCAAAGACTCGATGGATGGATTGTGTGAGGAATGATATGAAGGAAAAAGGTGTAAATGATTGTTTGACGGTTGACAGAGGAGAATGGAAGAAAAAAACGTGTTGCGCCGACCCCAAGTAACATAGGATAAAGGCAGGAAGATGATGTTGTGTAGCTGTTTATTATCCAACAATTATCATCATCAATTTTTTTATGAGGTCGGCGCAGCATGTCTTCTTCTTCCATACTTCTCTATTACTCGTCATCTCATCAGACACCTCATTTCTTGCCATCGATCATCGTTCGCGTTTTATTATCCCACGATAAATAAAATAAAACAAAGGATCTCGGATCGATAGGAATATATAAAGACTCGTGGCTAAATAAAAACAGCCGTACGGGTCGATTTTCAAGATTAAGCAGTGTTTGCTAAGGTCGGCCCGTGGAAGGGTGATCAACGATTACGCCATTGGTCCTGGCATTTATTTTTAGATTTTTGAAAGTTTTAACGAATAGTCAGAAACTCGAAAGTCTGACAACTAGGTCTTACCAAAGCAAGGGTTATCGTGTTACCCAATAATTGGGTTGTGGAGGTCAGATAGGCAGTCGATCCATGTAAAATAGTAGTATTTCCGATCAAAGCAAAATTAATTACCAATTTACCAAGTCTGATACATTACACTTGTACACACGGCGACACATCAAGCTATACATTTCCAGTATAATATGGCCTCGCTTTGTATAGGTTTCTCGTACAATCAGAGAACTGCATGAACTGGTTTTGTATGGTTTGATTTGTCGTCGTGCGTACCGACAGGAACTAGGCGGCTGTTATATTATGTACTTAGATTACAATTTTGTTCGCGTTGTCCGGTCATCACCATAAGCCTATTAATTTTCCCACTGCTGGGACACAGGACTCCTTTCTATGAGAGGGAATGGGCTATAATCCACCACGCGGGCCCAGTGCGGATTGGTAAATATCTTCGAATCTTTTGTTCTAGGACATGACGGTTTCCTCACGATGTTTTCCATCACCATTTTGAGAGCAGCGGTGATGAAATAAATTACACAAAGTAATGCGCCTGCCTGGGTTCGAACTTACTGTTCGTAAGTCGGGGCCACTACTGGGCCACCGCTGCTCTTCGTTGTCCGATCTATTGAAGTGAATCTCTTTGGAGGGAATTAATAAATTCTTTGATGCAGGAGGTACCTTTTGATAATCAGCAATATGGGACTATAATTATGGGACGGAAGAGTCCCTAACTATAGGTAATCGATGCGGTAAGTGAATTAAATTACCCATACTTATTATAATCGGGGTCTAACTAGCAGTAGCTGTCGTTACCGAAACTAATCTTACTACTATTACAAATGCGAAAGTATGGATTTATGTTTGTTACTCAATCATGCCAGAACGGCTGTACAGATCTGAATGAAATTTGGTACAGAGATAAATTACATTGTAGAATAGCACATAAGCTCCTTTTTTAATACATTAATATAAAAAATCCACGCCAGCGGAGTCGCGGGAAACATCTAGTACTATTTGAAGTGCAAAAGTTTGAATGGGTGGATGGATGTTTGTAACTAAATCAGGCCAGAACGTCACAACGGATCTGAATCAAATTTGGTACAGAGATAGATTATAGTCTGAATAGCACACAAGATACTTTTTATACCGTGAGACAATAACCAACCTCCATGCAAGCAAAGCTGCAGGCATCAGCTAGTAACCCATTATATTCACTTGGGTACACCATGTGTTGACGGAGCAGTAGTGTTGCTACTAAATTGTATTTTATAATAATATGTTTATGAAGAAAATTAAGCCTCTGATATACAAAGGAGTTTCGTATTTAGCTACAATTTTGCCTCTTAAGGAACGCGCTCCATTTATCTATAATAATATAGTTTAATCTCCAAGCACCGAGATTAGCTAAAGAAATAAAGCTTTCATGTTTTCCAACCATAAAACTACGTCTTTATAAAAAACTAACAAATACAAATATTTACGAAAGTTTGTGTTGTCAAAGGTACAAAGTAATCCTAGAATTTTCTATTAAATCCAAGTTCGTGGAAAATATTTTTATTTGAAAAATGTTAAAGTAAGTGTGTAATTTTAAGCGCCTATAGAGACTCTAGAAAGTAAATCTAATTTTATGCCTACTTTATTATGATTTATAGATTTTGTAAGTTTTGTGAAATATTAGCTGGTACAGTTCGTATCTTTGATTTATTTGTGCCTTGTTTAGTCCCTAGTAAATATAAAGTCTTGAATTTAGAGTGCCAGTTTATTATAAAACAGTGTTGTAAAAATAGCTCAAAGAGGTTTCCGTTTATCTGGTAAAGGAATTGAAACATAATATTCCGATTAGCAGGATTACGGTAGGTACTACCACAGATATAGATTTACCTAGATAACGCAAGTATCACGAAACAAGCGTGCCCTTTTTTAACCGACTTCAAAAAAGGAGGAGATTATATGTTCGTGTGTGTGTGTGTTTTTTTATGTATTGATTTCTCTCCCATTTGTGGACCGATTCTCAAAATTCTTTTTTTATTTGAAAGAGTATATTCTTGAGGTGGTCCCATTTAAATTTGGTGAAGATCTGATGCTGATCTTCGGAGATATACAATGGAACTCTTCAAAAATAGACGGCAAATCTGTCGTGATAGCTACAACATCATGGCGGAACATCACGCCTGTATGCTTTGAGGGGGTAAGCAGATGTGTGCAATACACCCAGATTTTAACAGTTAGGTATGTTTGCGGATGGATGGAAAAATATTTTATTGGCATGTCAGAAGTATTGTGAGAGGAATTTATGAATGTGTGAACCTTTACTTTGTATATTTTAATTTTATGTTATCTCTTACTCTTCTAGTTCTAGTTTTAGTTACAGTAATGCCTATCTGACCTCCACAACCCAGTTAGTACTGGGTAATACGATACTCCTTGGTAAGACTGGTTGTCAGACCTTTTAAGACACTGACTACCTGTAACGACTGTCAAAGATCTTCAATTGACAGCCGGGACCAACTGCTTAGCGTGCTTTCCAAGGCACGGAGGAAACTCGGTATGTAATGGGTGGTCACCCATCCACAGACCAACCTAGGCAAGCATGGCTTAACCTAAAGATCGACCCGAGCGGCTGTTATTATTTAGCCACGAGCTCCTCTTGTTTTTGTTAGGGTTTGGGAATTTTTATTTTGCTAATCGATTATTTTAATCGATATTTGTATTAAAAGAACTTTCTTTTTAATATTTTACGCTTGCAACTTTACCCTTTAATTATATTCGTAGTCGCTCTGTGATTGGTTGACGTAAAATGGTGGGAACTAATCAGAGAACTCGCTTCCTTCCCGCGCAAAACGCTTGGCCGGTTGCGCGGGCTCTTGGTTCTTGGAACTCGATGTAATAGGGTGTGAGTTAAGAACTATTAAGAAGTGCCTAGTGTTAATATCCGTTGTAATTTAATAAATAAATAAATGTTAAGTTCCATTTATTGGGGATAAACCAATAGGCTTACCCCAAACATGACAAAAAACATGATACCATGACATGTATTGTTAATAATGTAAAATAAATTCATAGCGACTTGTTTGGGAACAAAAAAAAATGGAAAAATAAATAAAAATCTTTTTTGCAAAAAATAAAACCGTCTTCAAAAAAAAAACAAACAAAAAAAATTGTTAAAAATAACTAAACTTAACTTAAAAAACGAAAGTTATTTTTTACTTTTTTTGTGTTTTTCTTTTAGTGTTTTTTTTTAGGGTTCCGTACCCAAAGGCTCATAAACCGTGATAGCTCGACAGTTGAATTTTTTCAGATGATGTATTTACTATATGTTGCAGCTATAACAAAAAATAATAACTCTACTCCAAAGGCAAGGAACCCTTTATGCGCGAGTCTACCCATTACGACTTCTTAAGCACTATTTAGTTAGTTTACAAAAAAGGTAAAGAAAGAAAGAAAAAATATTTATTTGATGTCAGTTATTATAGCACACACAATAATATAAAAAAAAGATACAAAATATGGAGGAAAACATAATACGTGCTGTGTGCCTCACGGCTGCGCCAAAACGGTATACATACACACAAAGGTACACAAAGTAGACTACGTTTTGTTCTTTATATGTGTAGAATTGAGTTGTAACGTTGTTGTTTTACACAAATTAGCTTGCTACAACAGTAGCCATGTTAAGTATAAAATACTTTAGTATTTTAACTTTTTTACTTTAGTATGTTAAGTATAAAATACTTTAGTATTTTATACTTAACATGCGAAGTAGGTGCTCTTGCGCTATCTAGGTGTATCTATACCTGTGGGTACTACGGTTAAATTGAAAGGAACGGACTAGCTCGGGGCAATATTCTTCATTAACTCTTTCGATCTCAATTTAAAAAAAAATCCTTTTCGATTCCGTCTCTCTAAAACCCTTTTTTACCCCTAATTACCTACTTTTCGAGTTAAACATCTTCAAGAGAATTTCGAATAGAAAACAGTGTTAACGTTTTATGTTTCTAAATATTGGATTAACCCTTTTTCTTGAATTGGTTATTGTAGTTATTTATTATTATTAACTCTTTCAGTAGTCCAACTTCGCCATGGCATTATTGTCGCCATACGTTGCTGTTTTATTATGTTCCTCTAAGTAAGATGATTCTTCGTTAAGCTGTTGGTCCCGGCTGTCATTTGTAGATCTTTGACAGTCGTTGCAGGTAGTCAGTGGCCCAAAAGGACTCACAACCAGTCTTACCAAGTGGTATCGTATTACCCAGTACTAACTTGGTTGTGGAGGTCAGAGAGGCAGTCGCTCCAAGTAAAATACTGGTATTCAACTGTATCCGGTTAGACTGGAAGCCGACCCCAACATAGTTGGGAAAAGGCTATAGGCAGATGGTGAGGGAACGGCGAAGTAAAAGAAATTGTCAGTCGCAGGCGATCGCTAACCATTGAATGTGTATTTCTCACGTCATTATTTTTTTATTTGCAATTTTTGTGTAAAAAGGTACCAAGCTAAGAAGTCTTCGGGAAAAAGCTAGGTAGATGAATAGTCCAACCTCAGTAATCAGAAAATATTCCTTTGACAAAGGTATAATTTACTGTATCGCTGTTATCCTATATCCGGATTTGTCTTTTACCAGAATTTTATGTGGACATATTTATTTTCTATGATCACCTGAAAGACCTTGATCTAAAGTTGCTTTCCGTTTCTAGGAAAATCTGGTGAATAAGTAACTAGCTCAGCTTGAAAAAAAATTGTTATCTGTTGGTAAATCCGATTATATCTGTCTATTTTCGCTGCTCATAAGCATGCATTTTTATTTAGATATTGATGTTGTTGTAATTAATTTGACTGCATCGCAAGAGTGACTGCTGAGCATCTGAGGTTCTGGGTCCTCGATTCCCAGGTCAGGCAAAGTGATAATAGGTTTTTTTTTCAAATTTCTCAGGAGCAGCCATGGAGCCTGGAGTATGCCCGTTTAATGGGTAAGTAATATATGATATAATTACAAACTCTCTTATATTTACAAGACAGAACAACTGAATCTATAATTTTATTTGATATATCGATCAGTTAATATAATAAACGATTGATGAAATTTTGAAGTGTCTAATTTTTATAAGCATAACCTACATTAAATATAAAATCGTTTGATATACCACTCAGAAGACATAAAACTTATTTAGTCTAATATGATAAAACGCGTAGGTTTTTATTTTCCTGTAAAAAAACATGCATGCAGCAGGCATGCAAACAAGCATACACCATACATGCAGCATGCAAGCAAGCATGCAGCATGAATCAAGCATGCAGCATGCAAGCAAGCATGCAGCAAGCAGCAGGCATGGTTTCTGTCACGGCTCCGGCGCTGTGGGGCTCTGGTGGTCCCATGCGAGCTTATCGTCGCAGATGTGGTTCACGCTCATCGCCGGGTATATATTATATATATATATATATATATATATATATATATATTATATCTTGTGAACGTTATTGAAATGAAAATATACCAAATAGCTTTATATGGTATGACGCACCTCCGGTTAATGGCATTAGGCTCTCTCCCTTTTACATCAGACCAAAAGAATTAACAGGCGTGAAGTAATGTAATTGTTGTATTAATCTCGTTGTTAATTATTTAGAGATCGATATTGGCGACTGTGAAACTATGCGTCAAAGTGATAACTGGTTTATATCATAATTTCGATAACTATTATGGTTCAACATAGAAATTGACGTACCGAATTTCCTACGTGGCTCGGAAAGCACGTTAAACCTTTGGTCTTAGTTAGTCAATACAGGTATTCAGTGGCCTGAAAGTCTGACAACAACAACAGTCTGGAATCGTATTACACAGTACTAACTGGGTTGTGAAGGTCAGATAAGCAGTTGCTCCAGGAAAAATACAGGTATTCAGGATTCATAGTTGGGAACAGGCCAGGCAGATGCTGAACGAAGAAGTTCAGGCTGACCGGTTCAGGGCTCCAGAGAGAGAAGTGTTTATCGAGGCTCTTTGGCTCCATTAACTGTAACGATTATCGGTATTATGATTGCAGAGTCAACTCCCATCTGCCGACACAAAATTAACTTACTCTTACTATAACAATACTTACAAAAATATTAAAAATAACCTTGAACAACTTACCAGTTACAATAAACAAAACATATTCGAAGCAATAATTAGAGCACCGTAATCTTGAAACCAACTGTCACTGATGTTATCACGTTTTATAGTCTCCGCCGGCCATATGGTGACATTCTTTTAAAAACACATTATGTCGCCCGATATTTGTCTATTGTTTTTGAGTTTCTCGTTTCACTTAGTACGATAAAAACGTTTAATGACGGAATTAAATGGAATCCTTTTAATGTGATTTGCCGTATGTTGCAGTCTGTCGTAGATTATGGTGACAGACATCTTGAGACTATTGAATTTTTTGTTCTAGATATTGTCCTCCTCTTCCAATTTACGTTTGTTTATTTTTATAAATTTGATTATTTATATAAATTAGCTTCCGCTCGCGGCTTCGCACACGTATTTTTGCCCGTAACCTCCGCGCAACTACAAGCAATAAGTTTTTTTTTTTTTTTGGAATAAGATGAACCGTAACTTTATTTTTTATATCTTAGATAGACTATCAACTAGCCCCCATCTTTGCACAGATTTTACGACTTGAAAAAACAACGAGTTCTTTTGATTAATTATTATACTGAAATGACGAACTACGTGGTCTCACAGATAGACACAAAAAGTAACTTTATTTCTTACTTAATGTGTACCTATAGACTGATTTATATGAATAACATACAAACATCTGGCATCTCCTTAACGAAGTATCTAAAACAAAAGAGCATCGGCATCGATAAACGAACAAATAAATGACCGTGTCCCCGAAATTATATAAGAATAAGAATCATTTGCCGTTGACAGCTAATAATATTAATTACGGCCTGTTATGTCATAACGGGGACCTTTGTTCCATGACAATCGATACGACCCGACTGCCCTTTCAGTTTTTTAAAGGAGCATGTCCTGTCCAGTCACTCAAACTTTATTTTCGTAGAAATACGGTAGCTTTTAGATTGCTGTCACTGACAAGTCTGTTAAAATTACAGTGATCTTTATTGTTTCAACAATAAGGTTGATGGTTGATTGCAGCTGTCAGATGTCAAAATATCTGTGAAGGGACTGCACTAAGTTAAGGCATCTGTTTTTGTGGTCACGCGCCACAGTCCGAAGGAATGACTGATGTCCATGTGTCAGCTACTTTCGTCCACCGTAGATTAAATAAATAGGACAGAATGTCGGGTCTATCGGGAGTTTGGGACATATTTATGGTTTAGGGGAAACTGTAAGATGGTTTTTAAATTGATTGAAGGAAAGGACGTTTATTTCTTTTAGATTGTGAGAGATATGGTTGTACAAAACCACACTTGTTTAAGCTTTTATTCCATTCGTTTCAAAACCAAGTGAATTGATGAATTTTGTGATTACAAGGTTGGTCAAATCGGTAGGTACGGATAAATTGGAGATGGTTTGGATTGTGGCTCCGTGCGGACATGTTCATACAAATACTTGTCTGTCAATGTCCGATGCCCGCAGACGGTCCGTTATTAGACCGCACCAATTTGACTGAACCTTAAATAAGGACAATGTCTCCGGCTTTAAAATGAAAACACAACAACAATATGATTAAATAGTAAAGAGTCAATTTTTATACCCCACTTATCATCTGCCTAGCCTTTTCCCAACTAGGTATATTGGAGTCGGCTTTCAGTGTTACCAGATGCAGCTGCATCTAACGTCATCAATAACGGTATTCAGCTGAATACCGTTATTTTAAATGGAACGACTGCCTATCTGACGTCCACAACCCAGTCAGTACTGGGTAACACGATACTTAATTTGTATACCCCACTAAACGCCGCAATTTCTAGCGTAATGCTTATTTCAAAATCCTCCACTCTGTCACAAAAGTCAGGTCACTTGGTCTTTGTATACTAAATGGGCCGACAAAGGCGACGTCAGAGGCGTGCGAAACGCTTCACACATTGCGAGAGCCACACGTGGTCGGGTAAAAACTGGAGCGAATCATATTTCCTACTGTGATTACTGCTCTTTGATGTGATTGCCGTCATCGTTTGAGACGAAGATCTTGTCGGCTTTTAATAAACAACCCTCATTGTTCGTGGGATTGTCGTAAAAATCTACTGAAGAATGATCTAGAATATGCGATACTTAAAAGCGATACTTAGTTAAGTATCGTATATACTAGATTGATTTAGTTATGTTCTAGATTGATTTAGTTAAGTATCGTATATTCTAGATTGATTTAGTTAAGTATCGTATATTCTAGATTGTATTTAATTAAGTATCGTATATTCTAGATTGTATTTAGTTAAGTATCGAACACCCCAACAGATTGTGTACAAACCATTTTTTTAATTAGGAGCATTGTTGACCCTATGGCCGTAACTTACGAGTTGTAAGTGAGTCCTGAGCTCAAATCCAGGTTGGCATATTGAAAGCAGTGGCTCTCAAAGTTGCAGAAGGAACATATCTTAAGGCAACTGGCATGTCCTATTACCAAAACTTCGTAGATATGTGACATCCAACTAGTTGCGAAACTTTCATACAAACGTAAAAGCTTGGCTTGCCTTTATATCCCAATAGGCGAGACGACAAAAAAAACTAATTAGTCCGTCAGTTAGATTATCAGAAAATATTTGACCCGTGTTTTTTCTTTTGTTACGTAAATTAAAACTGACGAAGATATGACGCTTTTAAAATTCTCAATACGTCACGTCTAGGTATAATTTTTAGCTAGTTCTGACGTCACGAGCCCCCACTCCCGAGTTTTGATGCGTTTTATCTTTGTCAATATTCATTGACGGACATTCTAACTGACGGACTAAATAGATTTGCAATTTTTTGATACTGTCGTCATGCCTATTCTCTTCATGATGTGATAGTTTCTGAACAGTCTGTTTGCATCAGGGGGCTTGCCGTATTGTTGGCCTCTAGGCAAGCCAGTGCTAATCCACTAGCCAGCACCGGGTCTGCCTAGCAGATTACGGCAATAATCCGCCTTGGTTTCTTACTAAGAGGAGGTCCGTGTCCCTGAGGTGGAATTACAGACTGATTATGTTAAAATTATTGCTTATACTTTTTAGGGTTCCGTATCCAAAGGGTAAAAACGGGACCCTATTACTAAGACTCCACTATCCGTCTGTCCGTCTGTCTGTTACCAGCCTGTATCTCATGAACCGTGATAGCTAGACAGTTGAAATTTTCACAGAATTTGTATTTCTGTTGCCGCTATAAAACTAACTAAAAACAGAATAAAATAAATATTTAAGGAGGGCTTCCATACAACAAACGTGATTTTTTTGACGTTTTTTGCTCGATATTAATAATGGCAACAGGTAGATTCTTGAAGTATTCACAGAATATTTAGTTGTAAGTTCACTTTAAAAATAAATAATTAAAATAAAATAAATATGTAAGGGGGGCTCCCATACAACTAACGTGTTTTTTTTTTGCCGTTTTGTCTAATGTTGTATAGATAATGGTACGGAACCCTTCGTGCGCGAGTCCGACTCGCACTTGGCCGGTTTTAATTGGATATTCTTCAATAAAATCCTTTATTAAATGTTGAAATATTATCATGATGTTGCTGCAGAGATGAAGGTAAACAAAAAGTTATAAAAAAATTGGAAAATAAATGTGCACTGGTACCTACTTTCTTAAATCACCCTTTCCTCTGTAACGAACTCTCGTCAATCTTAGACGACACTGACTTTATTGCATTTTGTTGTCCTCACACGACGAGAAGTGGTCCATCTCAATAAAGGACTTTTCAACCCCGTTTTCTAACTAAATAAACTTAGAATGATACTTGAACTGCAAAGTCTTATACGAGCTTTAAAACAAATAAAAGTATCCCCATCACATAAAACAAAATGGCCGTCAGAGTCTTATCTTAACAAGAATATTACATACACAAAGGACCCCTTTACATATTTTACAAAATTCGTAATCCCCTCTGTAACCCCAAACAAGTCTAATGCAAAATTAACAACAATAACATAATTTACTTTAAAATTCAATTAATTCTTAATTAACTATTCATACTAAACAAAGTGGAAACTCCTTAGAGCATGCTGAATACTTTCCTCTAACATTGTTAAAGGATTAAGGGGTAACAGGCAACTTGCGAAGACTTTGCTACGCGGCTAACTTAAAATATACATGAAAATGTGAAGCGTCTTGAACAATAAGGGTTCATCGAGTGTCGGCGGCAATATACCGGCTACGAAAGTATGTCGGCTTGTTCCGAACGGGGAACTAATTAATCCAATGAGCGGCGTCTTTGCACTAACGAGGTTCGTCGTTTGTGCTTCTTCCATTCTATGCCACTGAGAAATTGTGTTTCGGAAATCGATCCCGACAAGCTTCACGCTTCTATAAAACCATTATCTCGGCGATGAACAAAATCTTTGAGATGAAGGAGTTATATTTCAACGTAATTTGTTTCGTGGGATCAGAGTAATTTTGTGAACTTAATTATTAATGACGATTTAGGATTTGATTGAGATTATTTCGTGAAATTGTTTTGATAGTAATTGGGAGAACGGTTCCCATAAGGCTCGGCTTACGTAAATCAAAATTCGTGGAAATACGGTTTGTATTAATTGGTGAAACCGAAAAGCAATTTGTTTTTAAATATAATTATAACGAACTTCTACAAATTGCAACACTCAAATTTATTTATACTTAAAAACTATGCACATGCTTTGTGTACAAAGGTGGACTGAATGCGTTTAGGTATTTTTACCAGTCTACCTTAGGGTGATGCAGAGACAAACAGCAGAGTGCAATGTACCTATAAAAACAAAAAAAAAAAAACAAATCATAGCCTAGCAACTAGGTATATAATACCCTAGTCTAGTCTAAGTCCACTTCACTTTCAAAATGCAGAAATCAGAAAACCAATTAATAAAACATGGAAGGAAAACAGTCTATAAATAAAACGAGATTGAGTTTTGATGAATGACCCACAGCAATATGATTTATTTATTTGGCAACTCCCTTACAAATATATAGCGATAACGGCTACAATTGATATAGACGAGCCTTTGCCGTCACTTAGAGTAGTTGATTGATTGCTGCACAAGGAGCGTATACTCTATCTTTTTATTCAATATTTTTTTTTAGAATGTAAACACACCAGTTCACTGCCTCGTTGTTCTAGTGGATGCAAGACTGCTGAGCATGATTCGATTCTCGGGTCGGGAAAGTGTTATTAAGAATTTCTCTGTTGCAGCCAGAGTCTGGATTTGTACCCGGTTGAAGGCAATAGGCACGCCTTCTATTACATGGGACTTAAGAGGCCGATGCGTACCTAGTTCATACAAACGTAATACCAATCTAATTTGTAATCAAACATATTCTATAATATATATGTTCATAATAATATCTATGCTCCCAAATATATATTTTGAATAAACACTAATTTAAACAAGAGTTATGATAAAAATAAGTTTTGTATAGAAATTTTGATTCCTCATCTCTCGTCTTTATATCACTGTCCTTTCAAAAATATATATTTGGGAACATATTCTGTATTCCAATCGGAATAAATACACACTACCTTAAGAATATGTTTGATTTACAAATTATTTTGATGTTACGTTCGTATGAACTACGCATCGGTCGCCGGCCTCTAAAACATCACTTGCAAAATGTGGGTGTACTATTAGATTCACTTCTGCCTAATCCTTCGGGGATTACAGGCGTGATGTTATATTAACATAAAAACATTTTACACGATAAAATGATTTTTTTCAAAACCTGAAATTCAACAAAACAACAAATTACAATAAACGATTAATTTTATACTAGCTTTTGCTCGCGGCTTCGTCCACGTGGAGGATAGTTATCCCATGAAAAGTTTTACCTGGACAAGAGTATCTAATGTCCTAAACCTAGGTTATGGTCTAACACGCGCGCCTCAAAGAGAGTCAGCAAAAGGAAGGGGTCCGCAAGGACCGATGCTTGCCGGGATTGCGGGACTTTTCGAAAGAGATACCGTGGCCCCGGAACAAAAAGGGCGATGAAGGAACATGGATGGGTTTTAGTCAGTAAAAGTCTGACACTCCCTCCTGCTCCGCCCAGAGCGGGAGAAGTCATTTGATGATTTCCCATCCGAAAAAAAAAAGGTTATGGTCTAACCGTGTGCCAAATTTTATAGAAATCCATTCAAGCATTAAGATTTGAAAAGTTAGCAGAAAGATAAAGTAACTTTCACACTTATTATTTAGCGTGGAGCTAGGGATTAATACAATTAGAGTAGATGTACGGATTCAATATCCTTCTGCCCTTGTATCATGTTACTTGGGATCGGCGCAAAATGATTTTTTCTTTCATTCTCCTCTGCCAACCGTAATGCTATCATTCACTCCTTTTACTTTCATATCATTCCTCACATCATCCATCATTTTCTTGGTTTGGTGGTGGATGTTTGTTTCAGACAAACAGTTTAGTCTTTCATCACTGCGATCTCCAATCCGCCTGCCAAGCGTGGAGATTACGGCAAATTCCTCCCATCATGGGAGAGGCTTATGTCCAGCAGTGGACGTTATGGGCTGTTGTAGTAGTAGTGTTTGTTTCAGATGTATAAAGAGGAAAAAAAGTTTTCTGTAAGTCCAAAAACTCGGTAAGTTTCATCCATCGACAACAAATTCTATTGCACCAACTAACAACTAACATTTTTTCCGAACATTTCTATACAAAATCAGGTCCAACACAAAGTAAAACTTTTCTCACTTACCCGTATTCACAACAGGAGCGTTGATCGCGAGTGGTACAATTCGTTCAAATTAGACTCATTTGGGCGCCACTTCAGCTTTGAGCAAAATCGCAGCAAATGAAAAGCATGGCCCGCAGTTCGGACCGTTCTCGTGATATCGTCGGATAATGGTCGTCGTTAGTCGGACCACGATCGTCGTTTTGGGGCGTTACTTTTTCAAGTCATTGAGTCAATCGTTTATCACAGGCCTGTTGTGTTAACTTTTGCATCGCGAGGGGATTAGGGTGGCGTGGAGCAGATTTTTGTTAAAGAAAGAAGGAATTTGAGCATGTTTTCTGTAGCTGAACAAATTAATAATAATCTAAGTAATGTTGGTGAACAGTTTCTAGGTATCAAATGACGATGAGCGAAAGATGTTTTGAACAGTAGATATTTTTGTATGTCAATTTAATTGATACACAGCAGTAGCTTAATTATTTCTACAACCCTCATAAATTGTGTATGCGTTGAAAGATATTTTAAAGTTCTTCATTTCGGTATAGTGAACAACTACGTAAATAAACTAAATATAATTGCGGAAAAAACATGCTATAGGTATACGACTCCATGTCTTTATTGTTCTTGTTTAGGGTAAGTCATGGTGGACGTCAGCCTCATTAGTTGAGGTAACTGGCCCAAATTTTGCCAAAGTCATTTCCCGCCTGTTACCCTGAAAGATTTCTACAGAATTCGCAGTAATAACGTATTGATAGATTAACTTTGCGATGTCAATCGGAAGAGAAAATTGCGAAAAACATGACCCAGTTTTGTAGGATTATGTGTATGGCCGTATCTCCAATTAGTTAGGCTTGGGCTGTGTCATCATTAGGCAAAAAATGAGTGTCTGTCTGTATGTTCCCAGTTCGTCTCCACATATGTATATTTCAAATGCAGTGTCTATACAGCGCGTACAGTACGCAGTTTGCAGAGTTTCGCTTCTCGACTCATTCAGTGAGCGGCCGATTTGCAGCGGAGTTAAAAGGTCCAGTAAGCGACGCAAAACGCTCGCTTAGCCGCCGCCGCACCCGGTGACCAGCCTTCTAAGCTACAGTTCGCTTCTAACTCGACATTGACTTACCTACGACTTTTTCGCCGCTCAGAGTTAGTCAGCGTCCAGTCAGCTGCTCACAGAGGACACAGCCTTATATACTGGGTAGATTAATGGACTGATAGCGAGGACGACATGCGACAACAGATCGATAGTTCGAAATTGCATTTCGATGTTCCAACAGGTAAGTCAGGATGAAGGAATTATCATAAAAGTCAATATGGCGACGATTATTAGCGGTTTATCTGTAAACAAATTGCCTGAAAGGCGGGCTAATGAATTCACTATTTTAATGAACGTTACATTATGTATGACTTTCCAGTGAAACCGATTACGGGTTAATCCATTCGAACTAAATAATTTTGAAACATTAGCAGTCGGTAATGAACTTATTAATTCTTGATTTAAACAATCTGTTTAAATTATACAGGTAAACTAATTTGCCTTGAAATACAGTAACAAGATTTTCTCTAAAACAACTAAAGATTCAAAAAACTTTTTGGCAACAAATAAAACCGACTTGAAAAAACACAGAACACAAAAAAGTGAAAAATAACTTGAGCTTCAGAAGTCGGTGACCTTTGTTTGATTCATTTAGTTTTTTTTTTCACCGACTTCTAAGGCTAAAGTTATTTTCCACTTTTTTGTTCTGTGTTTTTTGAAGTCGGTTTTATTTTTTGCATAAAAGATTTTTATTTTTCCATTTTTAGTTGTTCCTAAACAAATGTTTGCCATGAATTTATTTCATCATGGGAATAGGCTTATCTCCAATAAATGGAACTTAACATACCTAACTGTCGAAATCCGGGTGTATTGTACACATCTGCATACCCCCTCAGAGCACACAGGCGTGATATTACGTCATGATGTTGTATAAACAATAAACATCCAAGCGATTGCAGCAATTACGGCAGATATGTATTAGTAATAGGCTTATCCCTAATAAATGGAACTTAACATACCTAACTGTCTAAATCCGGGTGTATTGTACTCATCTGCGTTCCCCCTCAGAAAAAAACAGACGTGATGTTACGTATTGATGTTGTATAAACAATAAACATCCAAGCGATTGCAGCAATCATGGCAAATTTGCCTTCTATTTTTGAAGAGTTCCATTGTATATCTACGAAGATCAGCATCAGATCTTCACCAAAATGGGACCACACGGAAAGCACTAGCTTTCAATAAAAAAAAATACATCAAAATCGGTTTACCCAGTCGAAAGTTCTGAGGTAACAAACACAAAAAAAAAATACAGTCGAATTGAGAACCTCCTCCTTTTTTGGGAAGTCGGTTGAAAATAAAGACACATAAAGATGATTTAAAAGTAACATTTAATCACGCTATTAAATTAAAGTCTGTTGTATTATCTCAGAAATTAATTAATGTTAGATCCTTTTCATAATGTAATACTCAATCCCTCTGAATTTCCTTTCAAAGACAAATTGTAAAGGAATGTAAGTAAAGGTATCTCCTAATCTCAAATAAATTGTACCTATTAATGTATTGAAACTTTTAAGAACTTTATTTTGATGTCTCTCACTTTCAAACATTCTTAAGCTTCGGTTTTCTTTAATACTGTTGCTTAATTAATTAATGTTGCTTCTATCTACACAGAACATTCATCAGCAAACAAAAATACATTTTAAAACTTCAACTTATAGTATATTTTCGAATGATTTCTATATGTGGGAGATATGTAACGAATTTGTAGATCCAAAGTGACTACTTATAAAAATAAACAAGTTGCTACCGAAATATTTTCATTTGATGAGTTTGAAGTGTTTATTAGTACATCATTATCGGAGTTTGAAAATAAGTCAGAAGGTACCTTAGATTATTTTATTCATGGAATTGAGTATCTAAGGCCCCGAGCCTGCACACGGCGTATTTTAAACGCGCAGATGATGCGCATATACGCGCTTCAAACGAGATTTGAACGCAACCTTGTAACCTAAGCACACGGGGTGATCGTGAAACGCGCGTCTACTGCGCGTATAAGCGCAGATACAGCGATACAGACGCGCTAGAGTAGCGCTTGTAGCTTCCGCGTTTTGGTCAGAGACTCCTCGTCAGTTATACAATGGCGTCGGTTGAGACAACACTGCTTACGCTGGCTTTGACCCTTTGTACGAGCTTCAAACGAGTTTTGAACGCGCTTCATACGCGCGTTTGTATCGCATTTTACGTGCGTCTGAATCTAAAAAACGCAAAAATCGACATCACGACGCAGAAAACGTTCCTGAAATGCGCGTCGTCTGCGCGTTTAAAATACGCCGTGTGCTAGGGGCCTAATGCCCGTTTTCACCAGTAGCCCCTTAAATTTAAGTGTCTCCTTAACAAATATAAGAGGCACCTAACGCAAGTTTTGATTTCGCCAACGATTAAGTGACACCTAAAGCATTAAGCGGGCCTTATAATTTAGGGGATGAATTGACGACCCCGTAACATTTAGGTGACACATATTTATAGGTTATTTTGTGATCGACCAAGATTACCTACTCTTATTTTACGAGATAAAAATGGATAGTGACCACAATGTATACGAAGCTTAAAAGCAATTGAAGATTATAGAGTTATTAAGTAACCGAAGTGTGTTAAGGCGACCTCGTATTTACCATGAAAGATTGAAGGATTTTAACAAATATGATGACAGACTTTTTCATAAGTTACGGAGAGTGTTTTATATAATGTGCAAAAAATTTAACATTTATTAGAATTCCACGATGACAGGTCAGTACCCTATAAAGTGAATTGGGTAAAGTGCCTACTACTGCTTACGTGTAGGTAGCTACTTGCTTAATTTTGTATTTATGTAACTTTGTACCTAATTACGAGTAGGTACTTGTATCTTATTTACAGAAATAAATCTGTGGCACCGATTAAACAACTACTGTGTACAGGCAATCAATTATTATCAATAGCAGATCTAAACAGCATCAGTATTTCTACTTGCAGCCGAATTATAAAGAGAGTGTCTGAAGCTATTGTGAGTCTGCGAAGCGAATTTATACAATTTCCAGACACTCAAGAAGATCAACAAATAGTAAAAGAAGAAAGAGAAAAAGAACACGCAATCACGCGACAAACGAAATGCCACTCAAGTCAAGTCACGTGACTTCAAAATGTCACTGCGAATTAGGCAATGGCATTCGCCATACAGCCAAAAAGAGTAAAATTTTAACTTTTTGTTATTTATCTAATATTTAAAAGGTCCAGACCCAGGTAAAGACCCTACTTTTTCCAAATAAACTGAGTGAAATTACGTGTTTTATCTTGTTTTTTAAGCTAAATATCAATAAAATCGTTTACTGGAATAATTTGTCGATAAACGTTTCCGCAGTACCTCCGCACTAAACGTCACCTAATTAAGGGACTCTTACCTAAGTAGCCCTTAGGATGGTGAAACAGAATTTAGGTAAGGGGATGGGAGGAACCTTACTTATGTTACTGTTTAGGGGCTACTGGTGAAAACGGGCATAAGTGTTTTCTTCTTCTTTTCGTCGCAATAGACAACAACGAAGTAAGTTGCTACCTGAACCGCTCTGTGATTAGCCACATACCATCTGCCTAGCCTTTTCCCAACTATATAGGGGTCGGCTTCTAGTCTAGCCGGATGCAGCTGAATACCAGTATTTTGCATGAAGCGACGGCCTATCCGATCTCCGCAACCCAGTTAGTACTGGATAATACGATACCCTTTGGTAAGACTGATTGTCATACTTTCGGGCCACTGACTACCTATAACGACTGTCAAAGATCAAGAAGAATGACAGCCGAGACCAAGTCGGCTTAACGTACTAGGCACGGTGGAAACTAGGTATGTAATGATACTCACCCATCTACACACTGACCTTGGTAAGCGTGGCTTAACCTGAAGATCAACCCCAACGGCTGTTTTTGTTTAGCCACGAGCTTATAGCCAATACGAGCTTATACCAAGTTAACTGAAAGTAGCAAGGATTTAAAGAGACCCACAGCTACATTAAAACAATCTTAGAAACGTGTCCAACTGAATAATATTCTCGTATCATGAACAAGTCTAATTTTATATTTATTTATTTAGGATCTCCAACAAAGGATGTACACAAACACATGAAATAAGTAATGAACGACAAAAGTATCTCGTAGGTGTACTCCTTCACTTACAGGAGACCACAGCATGCACAATAAAATATATAACTAAGCTAACAAAGGTATAGTAGCATTAAAAACATCTAAATTAAAAGTAATATCAAACAACAAAATTGGAAAAATAAAATAAAATTAACAATGTCATATTAGCAATTGGGAAATTAAAATTAAAATCAAAATAAATTTAAATTGAATACATAAAATTAGAAATACTAAAAATAATATTAACAACTAAATAATTTTTTGGGGCATTTTTTATAATTTGCAAGAGAATCACAGATGTCAAAATTGGTGGTCTTTGCCTACAAAGTCTAAAAAGTTATAGAACCCTAACACACGCCCCGTGGCAAAAATCATTAAACCCAAAGTTACCTGATACCCAACTACTGTTCGGTATTAACTTACGTCATAATTGGGTAAAAGAGGTCGGGAGGCGAAAAAAAGGCGTGGCTCATATTCATCAGTAACGTAAATATCTTATTAGTGAATGAAGAAGGGGAAAGAAAAAAAATGACAGGCACTTGAAGGATTAAAAGTATTCCTTTGGGCTTTTCGAATAGACAGCCTACCTAGACAGTAAAAAAATGTACAGTCAGCTTCACAATGTGGGTACCCTTGGAAGCACCTACGTTCGGCCCCGGGGCACTGGAGTATCCAACTGGGCCACCCATTTTATGCAGGATCTTGCAGACACTTGCAACACCAATGAGATCCAAATGCGTTGCGTTGCCGATTATAATGGTTCTCTTTGTGGCTGTAATTTTCTAAGCAACCGTAGCAATTCTTTTTCGCTTCGTTCAATCAAAGCAAATGAACGAACACCCAGCAATCGATTTGTTTGCAAGCAGCTTAGCGGCAATTAGTACTGCCTTGTCTGAAAGCTATGTGTTTTGTGATGAATTCTAATAGTATTAAATGTAGTCCTATTCCTTGTTATTATGTTATGCTTAGTAATATTAAGCTTAGATATTAGTTTGTGCAACAATAGTTTATTGCTAACTGTGGAGGCTTGTAAAAGACTTTTCGTTGATTGCCTCACTATAAATGTTTGTATTGTTAGCTGTAATCCACCCAAACACAATAAAATAAATAAATAAATTATCTCTTGTAGTAGCTTACCCCAGACGAGCAATTTCCTCCATTCAGGTTCATTGTTAATTAGAGGACCATTCTTTTCCACCACTGGATTAGATTTTCAGGGGAACGTATCGGAATAGGTAAGTCCCGACCTTTACAAAGGACGACCTACCATATCAAACCGCGTAAAGATATAGTCTAGGTAACAGCCGTATTGTTCTCATAATGAAAACGTCCATAACGGATGAGCGGAACACGGTTACATTTGACTGACAGGCTTAATTACTGCAATGCCGAACTAATAAGGAGTGACAGTTTGTTGTCCCAACGTCTGTATGTATATAACCATATCGCGCTTACTTCAGTAGTTCCATACTTCAGGAGACTTGAATATCGGAATGCTATCTTCTTAGCCTTTTCCGATTATTATTGAGTTTGCTTCCAGTTAACCTGCAAAATATTGTTTAAATTAATGTATCGTATTATAATATCAGACTCACGGCCTACAAATTGATTTTGCAGAAATAAAACACGTTTTTAGACAGCTTCGGTAGTAGATTCTAGTACCTACGTACCAGTGTCCCAGTCAGGGCGACACGTAGACAGTCCCAATGATTAATGGCCCAAGGGGCAGCGGGGCGGGACGTCCCGAATCAGATGCACGTGACGTCACAAAATAACGTTCAAATAATATTTCGCTACAGTCAAGCGCAAAATGGGTTAAAAATTACTGGAGACAAGTACTAATGTTGAAAATCTGTATGCGAAATTCGGAAGTTTAAAATGAAAAGGTTTTGTTTGGTTTTTTGTTGTGGATTGTTGGGTAATTTTTGATGTTTTTCGTTTGAACGAAAAGGCTCGATTTTTTACCATTTAAATATAAAATTCTGTTTGATAACTTCTGCTAGTAATATTACAAACCCTGAGTTTATTCTGACGTAAACGGTTAGCACTGCAGTAACATCATAGAGAAAAAAATACGTTTTTAATTTTTCAGCGTGAAGTTGACACTTCAATTAATTAAGAAAAAACTAACTAGATTTTCTCGAAAGAAACCCCTGCTTTAAAACCGCATAATCACAGTTTACCCTTCAATATCCGGTCAAAGGTGCCACTTCCTCCGTTGCAACATTTCTATGAGTTTTGAAAGGAAAATTCAACATTCTTTAGAATTGACCGCAGGCTAGCCGTCAATACCACTGACTGTGAACACTCTTTGAATGTTGGAATCTGAAATTTATTCGGTAGAAATATTTTTCTTTATATCTTAAAGAAATTTTTTTTATTAGGAAGGTGAGGTGAATTTCATTTTATGTTGTTTATTTTTTTATGCGCAGATGAAAATAAGAAAAATAACATACCAAAATAATATAACAAAAGATCCTAAATTTGGTAGACCTATGCAAAGAAGTTTTTCAAAAATATTATCTCTTCAATGTCGGAATTAAAATTGTGATCTTATGTGATTTAGAGGTCACCACAAAATTATGTTTTACACTTATAACTGTTTTAGTGAGTAGAATAACGTAAAAAGAATCCCAAGAGTCCAATTGCCATTACAATTTAAATAAAATCAGTTTCGTTTCATTTTTATGTATACCTTACTAATAGAACCTTTTAAAACAAATCACCTGTATAAAAACTACTAAAACAACAATTCCACTTCACTCGTCAAGTAACACAATTATAGGTACCAGGAACGCAGAAATTTAGCAGAAACAGAGTAGTGGTTATAGAAATAGTTATAAAATCTATAATATTGGTAAGTGCAACACGCGACAGATGGCAGGGACGGCTTGGTGGCCGGAAACTACGACTCTCCCGGATATTGGACAGTAACTGCTGCTGTATCAGTTTGAATGTTTAGCCACGCTTGCAAGCTTGCAGCGAACAGATAGATATGTTTACAGCGCTTTAGATAAGCGATGGAGTAGCTGAATAACATTATCCTAATGCTGGATTAGAACTGTGTCTGTCGTTTAGATTGTAAACCAGCTTCTGTATGCGTGGGACTGGTTAGAAATGTGGTGACATAGGAAAGCTTAACGCTGCGCGTTAGAATGGAATTATTTATGATAAAGACTTTAAAACGTAATGCATCTGACAGAAATCTGAAAATATATTTACGCCACAAATAGTAACATAACGCATTGATTTCTTGTGGTTCGCCTTTAGGTAGCTCAAGTAGTTGGTAGCACTATACAGGGTGTAAACGAATCAAACTAATATCTACAGAAAAAATTACTAATACCAATGTAGAATGAACAATTTGTTATGATTATTTAAACAGGAAATAATCTCTGTAACAAACCTTCAATAGACTAATATTATAAAATCGCAGTCAATGATCGCACATTTAAAATGTATAAGCTTGCACAGTGGTCCGAATAATTCAAAGGCGTTACCTAAAATAAACACAAAATCGCGACTATTTCCCGCCTCGGGACTGTGGAAATGTGGACAGCGCAGCCTGTCCGCTCCGTGACATGTCCGGGCAACCAGGAATATCTGTGCTACCCGCAACAAATAGCTTTCATAAAAGTAACGTTCGCTCCAATTGTCCATTTGTACGAAAATTAAGTTGAAATATTTTGATCGTTCGTGTGATATTTCAGCGCAGCTTATTTTATTCGGATTACAGTTTGCGGTCGAACTTTCATAAAGTAATGGACAGATATGTCTGAAAACTTAAGCGAGCTTAAATAATTTATTGCGTTGACCTTAGGTAAAAGTTAGATTTATCATTGAAACTATTTGCAGTTTAAATTATATTATTCAAGGTGTAAGGCTTATTTTCGAAAAATAATACTATCTAATCAGAGTGTATAAAAATTAAAAACATCGATCATTGAATTCAATGAGCAAGTTCCAATGCAGGCCATACACAATAAAAAACGAATGAAAAAAAAATGACCATACTTATATATTTTGCTACACAAAATCTAAATGAAGTTTAAATCAGGAACGCTAATCTCAGCACCAGCGTAGTTGGGATTTATGCACTAATTCTGCTATCCGAGCAACTGGCCATTCGGACACGGTTTTGTCAGATACGCTACGGATTTGGCACACTGGGCAACTGTTGTTCTACTGCGGTTGACGTCATACTGTATATAAATTTGTATTCAGATATTATTTTGGGAATGCGGTTTTGCATTTTCTGATTTTGTTTTACTAGAATTATTTGGTAGATTTATGCCACTGTATACTATTGTGTGCTAATTTGATACAATTGATTTATCATCAGATAGAATTTCTTGTATCAATTGCAGATGGATTGCAGCCCACTCTCCAGAGACGAGAGACAGAGAGGAAGCTTATGTCTCAGTTTTGACCACAAAAGGCTGATTACGTGTATGTTTTGACAGATTACTGCCACATAAAACCAGAATCTTATAAATCAACATAATATTCATATATTCATATATTCCATGCGAGTGCATCTATCAAAAACTGTTTTATAGCTAAAATATATATTTAATGGGATCTCTTTTTATGGCTATTGATAACTTTAAGCTTGGCAATTGTTCTTCTCGTTCGGTGCTATATTTCAATCAAACTACTGACGCTGCATAAAATTTAAGTCTTAGACAGACAAAATAATTCTTAGATTTCATTATTCGTTTCAAAATTATTATATCGGATGGAAAATCGTAAAATTTTTGTAAAGACCAAGATTTTTTACCTGTCGATGTGTGTCGTTTTAGATATCTATACCTACTTATAATTAAAGTAGATTTTGGTCTATCTATGTGACCATTTCGATCTCCTAAACTGCTTAATGGATTTTGATTTCGTTGTCACCATTATGTCGTCGTTTATCGTAGAAGATTCATGTGTATAATTCACTTACATATAGCATAAAAATCTCGATGTTTTGGCATTGTCGTCATTGCACCCGTGCGGGGCAGGGGTGAAACATTAGTTCAAAAATAAATTAACTATAAATGGGTTTAATTATTCAGTAACTGAACATTAGTCCAAGTAAAGGTTAAGGACAATTTATTTCGTAAATAAAGATAAAGTGGGGTCTTTTACTGAAATTAAGCCTCAGACATAAGCTTGGCAATCTATTAGTAATAGACTTAAGTAGGTGTGTTAAGAAAATAATTAGGCACTTTGATAAAATAAATCGAACAAATTTTTATTTAAAATAATATATTTTATTTTGCGTAATGAATAGTTATGATAAAATGCATGAATGTGATTTATTTCTATACTCAAAACAAAGCATAGTAACAGTAGTACACGTTAAAAATACAGTTTTACACAAAAAAGGTTGGTACTAAATCCACAAACAAAAATAAAATGTAACGAGTATTAATCCTACACAAGAAATTAAACAAAAATAAAATAAAAGGGACAGGAACAAAAAACAACGAAGTCGACGAACAAAATGCAACTCCCGACTTTGATTATAAAATGAATAAATAAAGCCAAAGAACTTAAAAGTACAATACAGATCTTAGCATCCAAAGTTAAAATTTAATGCGTCCCATAGCTGCAATGCGAATGTTTTCAGCTAAAACTGGGCCCCAGGGCCGTACTAGGGGCCCGTTATAAGAATAATGTCGTAAATAAACTCGATCCCCAGAACAGCGTCCATTTGTAAAAAAAGCAATTGCCAAGCTGAAGTTGAAGTGCTTATTACCAGGAGTTATATTTCCATTTATATGAAAACTAATGTTCCCGTTATTTTCCTGTTTACCTTTTATTGCGGAGTTCCTAGCGTGTTTACAAAATATTTTTCAGGTATTGTGTTGCGGACGATAATAGGAAGTGGAATGTCTGCCGTATAGTAGATAGATTTTATAATAAAAAAATAAAATAAATAAAATTATTTTATTTCAGGCATTGCACGTAATCACATGCAGTTCACCCATAGCAGTTACATAATGTTAAATGTCAATCTAATATATAAGTTGTAAATTAGATTATATTTAATTAAATTATACTTATTCGATCATGGATTCACGGATAAATAATAATGAAGTTATGCATATTACTTACATAATCTTACAGTATTATAATTAATTAAATGAATTCGTCATTATTATTATTTCCTGATTATATCATAGTCAGTGTTGAGATTAAACAGTTCGGTACTAGTCACGAAAATTGTGCGGAATACAGTAGTTACATTAATATTTTTACAGTTTAAAAATCGTGTTCGAAATGAAGCTCTCATCCTTCTTAGAACGGAAAAGAAGTCACCCACTCGGTTTTCAAAGAACATACCAGACGCACTACACCACCAGTGCAGGTTAAACATGGCACAAAATGCATTGTTGTACTGTTTATGAGGATGAATCTTATAATATGGGTTTAGTAGAAACAGTAGTACCATCCGCACTTGGTTGATATCACGACGTGTTTTTTATGCGCACATCCAAAGTGTGGAACTCTCTGCCTGCGTCTGCTCCCACCCACATTTAACCCGCCTGCCTTCAAAGCTAGAGTGAACATTTATCTTCTGGGCACGCTCGTTCCATCATAGATCTCATCCATCGCTTTCCATCAAGCGTGATCGAGGTCAAGACCAGGCCTATATTGTAAAAAAAAATAAAAAAAAAAATGTTGTGAGCGAAGTGACAATCATTTTGAGTATTGTAAGTTTTTTGCATCTGCCTATTCTGTCCCACTGCTGGGCAAAGATCTCCCCCATGGCTTTCCAATTTTGGTGATCATTGGCTTTCTCTGACCAATCCGTTAAGAATGAGTCCAGATTGCCACGCCAGCGTTTCTTGGACGTGCCTCGGTTACGACTGCCGTCTACAGGCACCCGCTGTCTCTGTCAGGCTTCATCCTAGAAACGTGACCCGCCTAGTCCTCTTTTAACCTCACAGACTTATCGCTAAGAAAGATTTTACAGAAGAAAAATCATGTAAACAAAATATTATTTTATCATCTTCCCTGTACAGGATGTAGAAGACATCATCACGAAGCCAAGCATTCTGTACATCAAACTAAGTACACACATCAAAAATGTCTAGGGATCAAGCATTTTTATGCGGATTTCTTGAGATTGAGATGTGGCTTTGTAATAAATTTATGATTTTATAAATTTATATGGATCCTTTTTGGTGCATTTCATAATTTGAATCAGGAACTCTCAATCAAATTCGAGTAAAAGATGAAAATAAGCTGTCAATATTTTCCCTATAAAAACATACAACGCATTGAAGACATTATTAGTGCTACTGTTTCCCTACTACTGATTAAAACCAACGTTATTATGGAGCGGCGACGTCATTTAAGCAGGGAAGAAATGCTCAGAGCCGTGGGAATGATAGAAGCTGGTTCCCGGCAACGTACTGTAGCTTTAGCTCTGAATACAAGTCAGAGTGTTATCAGTCGACTTTGGACACGTTACCGAAGCACTGGTACCGTGGCTGAGCGCCATGGAGGACGGTATCGCTGCACCACACGGAGACAAGACCGATACATTCAAATCTTAACTCGAAGAACTCCAACAATAACCGCCATGATGTTAGCCGTGAGGCTTCATCACTCTTCAGGGAACTTAATTAGCGACCAAACAGTCAGAAACCGCTTGCATGAAGTGAACCTTCATTCCCGAAGACCGCTACGGGTACCACCAATAGCAATGCACAATCGTAGGATTCGATATCAATGGGCTCTTGAACACAGAAATTGGGCAGAAGAACAATGGCGTTTCGTGTGCTTTTCTGATGAGTCTCGTTTTGGTATGAGACCGGATACAAGACGTATACGACACTGGAGAACCCCTGGACGCCAACAGCGATTAAAATCCTGCCAGGAAGTCCATCCTTATAGTGGTGGAACCATCATGGTATGGGCGGGTATTTGGATCGGCGGAAGAACTGAGTTGATTTGGATCAGAGGCAACCTCAACGCTCAAATTTATGCTGAGACGATTGTATCAGACGTCATCGTTCCTCTACAAGTGCAAGTCGGTCCCTTATTTCAGTTAATGCATGATAATGCACGACCGCACACCGCAAGAGTTGTAAGACAGACTCTCGCCGCAGCTAACATCAATGTCCTGCCCTGGCCTGCTCAGTCGCCAGACTTGAACCCGATTGAGCATGCATGGGATATGCTACAGAGAAGAGCTCTGCCGAATATGGAGGGTATCCAGTCGCAAGAAGACCTTTTTTTGTTGTTGCAACGAACATGGGCGGCCATTCCACAGCGTGATTTGGATGAACTCATTTTGAGTATGCCAAACCGATGTTCTTGTGTTGTTAGTGTTCGCGGTAGAAACACGGATTATTAATTGTTTAAGTTACCCAATAAAATTTTAAAGAAAACTGTTATTTCAGTCTTTTTTTCGAACTTTAATGTTAGTGGTTCAAATGTCAAAAATCCCTTTATTAGGAAAATGGCAAATTTCTTTATTAATGCAAAGGTGACTTGGTTTATCGTTACTGTGACAAACGAAAACACTTTATTTGATGAATCCTTAAAGAAAATTTTAATTAATATCAATCAGGAGAAAAGTTATTGCAAAAATATATGTTGATCCCTAGATACTTTTGATGTGTGTAATTTTACGCAAAAATTATTATCACTTCAGGCCCGTTAAAAATGTTGCTTACTACTTTTAAGTTGTTCAAACTAAAGAAAGAAAAAGTCCCCAAGTGGGGTTCTATTTGAGAAAAAAGCAGCTGATGCTTGCAATTTAAATGTTTCATTCGTAAATATTTTTTTATATTAAATTTTTAAAATATTTATAAAGAAAACTCGCTCCCTATCCACTTATATAGGGTTAAAAGTTACAAAATATTAAGAATTTATTGGGAACTACGCTAAAGTTATTCAGCTTATCCTTTATTAAAGGTCCCGTTAAGGGTTTTCCAATATCTTACATTGTTTATAGAGAGCCGTTGTCTGGGGGCTGTGAATATTTGAATTTTTCCGCGGAATCTTACAGTGTATTATGATAATTCACTTCCGATGCTTAAAACTTGACTAAGTTTGTGAGAAACTAATAAGTTCTACTATTTTCGAACATACTTATTCGTAAAGTTTTCAAATAGATACACCCTCACTTTTCATGGTTATTTTAGCACTAGTTCGACTTGATGACACCTTCATTCTATGTTCTATTTTAGCTAACTTTATCGAAGTTCGTTTGTAGGCAAAGATCACCACATGCGTGAATTTTTTTCAGTCTGAAAATCAACTGTGTTGCTAAAATATATTTTTCTTGTGGCAAAAATATTGTTAATCACTGGCACTATTTCAATTAAGCAAAGTGAATAATATTACTGTTATATTCAGAGATAAAATCACAACTGTATTAAGTAATTTATTAATCCCACCCAAAGCTCGTAAACGTATGCAAATTTAACTAAATAACACTTAAAACAATTTTAATAAACGGAATTTTATACCAAGGCTTTGTGTAACTAATTTAAATTAACCATTAAAGTAAGATTATAAACCCTTACAAAATTAATTAAAGCTTTAAGAAGTTTGGTCAAGCTTATTGCAACTATGAGTGGAGAAATAACGAAGTTTCAGCTTTCAAGTAACCGACTAGAAGTTTCAGTAACCGGAGACGGGATAACGAAAAAAGAGGTTTTAATTGAAACTGTAAACTTTCTTGCTTAATCTACACGATAGGAGAAAATATTAAAAGTAAGTAAATTTTTGTGGAGTGAAAAAGTATTTTTGTTAAATTTACTTCCTCTAGAGTTTTAAAATTTTACTCTGTTGTTTGTTGCATGCAACAAATAAAAGTAAATTTTACCTCATGCGTAAAACAACTACTTAATGGAGGTCAACAGTTGGACCTAGGCCTTCCCCAAAATATCATACTGGATGTAGAAGATGAAGGATCAAGATCAAATGTTCCATCTAGTGTTGAGTCTACTGATAATCTTTTTGGATTTGAGTCTATTTTACATTGATCGTTTTGTTGCAGGCCGTGAGACACAAAATGTTATCTGTCTTGTTTAGCTGTATCTGTATGAGCAGACGCTTTTGACAAAAGATAAAGAAACACAAAAAAGTTTTCAACGTTTATCATTTTTGCCAATATAAATCCTATCATCACTAAAGTTTCCAAACTCAACAAGTCAGTCCCCATTTTAAAATAACAAATCCACAGTCTCGTAAAACATTCGTTTAGTAACAGACACTTGAAATAAACGTCAAAGCTCAAGTTGAACCGACAAATAAAATCATAAAATATAGAGGATTGTAACTCAGTCGTGTTCAAGCGATTCATTCGATGACCGTGGTTAAGCTGCGGTTAGTTCACCCACAGATTGCAAGGCCTTAGATTTGATTGCCTTGTTAAGGCACTAGCTTGTTAGGTCACACTTGGACTAAGAGTCGTTCGACCCTGTTGAACCTAATAATGGTAGGAACATACTTAGCAAAGTGTTAACATAAGAACGTTTGGTTTATGAGCTAGTTAGAGTTCTGGAACTGTAGTTTTTTTTTATTATTATTACGGCTGGTTAAGGTGTTTTACTTCGGATAGATTTTGGGTTCTTAAAAAAGCTCATGAACTTATACTCATGGTCGATTTGGTTCTGTTGTCAAAATTCGTTTGTTTAGCCACAAAACTTTCATAAAGCAACGTAAAGCGGCTATTGCTCATTTTTCCTGAAAGTTTAAATAAGGTTATGCAGCGGTGTAGGTACCTATAGTACTCCAGATTTCGGTCTGCTATTGAGAAATTCCTTAAAAACCCAATAACACTCTACCGCGTTTCCTTCTGGCTGTGTCAGGACGTATTATCGTGGTTATTTTGGCCCACAGCTCGTCGGGCATACGGCAGACATTGCAGGAGATGGCGGGACGAGCTTGTCAGAACCAACGGCCAGTAGTCTACATTGGCCATGGAGCGAAGGATTTGGAAGTAATGGGGAGAGGCTTTTGCCCAGCAGTGGGATGACACAGTCTAACAGTAACAGTAATAACACTTTGCTCGACTAGGCAATCGAACAGAGGAACATGTTCAGCAGCAGGGCTTACTAACGCTCGACCAACGAAAAGAGGCAGTAATTAAGAAATTTTTATGGAACTGGAACCTAAGTGTATTCATAACCAACAGTTTCCTGATTAGTTTACTCAGTAGCACTCCCCTAATTATAAACTGTAGCTTTTATCCTTTTGAAAATTATAAAACCAACAAACTCGTTAATAGGTTCAGAAATTTATTTGACCTAGATTCGCAGAGTTCCGATACTAAAATATAGTTTTCAATTTCATCAAATTTGTATAAGCTCGAACTGATTTTAATGAGTAATATTGAGCTTAGCAACTTTGTAACAAAGAACGAAGTTATTTAAAATTTGTTCTATTTAGTGTACTGTAAATTAACGTCACGCCGGCTAAAAGAAAATTACGTCCATCTTTGGACAGAACATTAAAGAAGTTGAATAAAAAAAAGTATGCATAAATATTTCAGAATAAAAATTGTGTCAATATACAAAATGCGAAATAACTTTGTTACTTCTTCATTGATGTCTCGCAAACCAGTTTCTTCAACACGATATATAGCTATGCTATATACAAGGTGTGAAAGACCTCATCACGAAGCCGTCAACCAAGCATTCTGTACATCAAACTAAGTAACTTTACGCAAAAAATATTGCTGGGTAACAACTTTTTTTTTCGGGGTGAAAAATCATGTTTTGTGGTAGAATTCAATGTAACGCACTCAAAACATTGTGCTGATGGATGGATTGAATAATATGGGGGTCGTGGAGGTGTTTAAAGTACAAATCTTACATTATAAACTGGTATTAAAAAAATAACTTGTCAAAATGTTGGAACTTTGACCCCCAATATCTCCGTAACTAGAAGGTTCCCAGGCATGGTGTAGAACAAAAAAATGATCACAACGGGGAGAACAAGTGCCTTTCGGCTTCGTTAAGAGGCGTTTTACACCCTTTATACAGGTCAACTCATAATTTCAAATTTATAATAAACAACCTTCTATAATCACAATAACACTATAATTTCAAACACAGAACCGTGCAACCAACAGACGATCAAAATTCTCTTTGCGCTAAAGCTCCGGTTCCACTAATCAAACACAATTATACTGAGCCAAATGAAAACTGTCATCAAAGATCCTCTTATTTAGTGTCTCTTCATTTAGCGAGAGTGTTTACTTAAATTAAGATACCGACTGATGGAATCGAACTCTAAGGCGTCTCCGTTTCTGTGACATTATAATTATTATGTGTTGAGTGTTTAAAGTAATTAATATTTACATTGTAATTTTACCTTTTTCGAATGCGCTGTTGGTAAAAATTGTGAAATTTGCTTTGAAAAGTGAATTAAAAACTAAGATGGCGTCAATTCCAATTTTGACTAGGCACCAAAAAATCTTTAAACAGCTATAAGTTTTTGTGACCCCTTGCTAATTTCAGTGAAATTTCGTTGGATAAGGGAATAATTGAGTCAGGTTACAAAATAGAGAAGTTGACAATTTATTTCAGTTCAAACTAATTCTAATAAAAAAATTGAATCTCTGAATTATTAAATCACAATTTACCATTCGGATATTGTACGAGTATAACAAATAGCACTTACCGCTGCGTCTTTTAATTAAATTCACTATAAAAAACATGAAGAAATCAACTAAAAAACAACACGTAACGGTTGTCACATTCAAATAACGTATCTATTCGTTTCTACAACCTTTTCTAAGTAAACATAAAAATCTAATTTCTCTTAGCGATACAAAATGAATATTTTATCAATAATAATTTAACAAAATGAATTGTTTTCGAGAACTTCCCTATCACGCAAGCTATTTGTTCCACTCTTGCACAGTAGGGCCCAGTGCACTTTCTATTAAAATTATCATATCGATAAATAATCATCTTGTTTTTAATATCATAACAAAAACTTGAGAGTATTGGGTAGCCATAATTTTGGTCTGGCCAGGATAGAAATCAGAAATGATTCCAAATTGTATGTTTTAGTCAACATTTATTATTTTTGACGTCAAATCGTTGGAAATATATATTAAATAATTTTATTGTTATTACATAAAACCTAGTGTTGCGAAATGTGCAATAATCATTTATATATGGGTAAAGTTTACAATTAATTCCTATTTTATAGCCTGTAGTTTAATTCATTCTCGTAGATAAAAAACCCACAAAATTTGCTCTAATTAATACGGATTTCCGTGTCCTAGAAATCGATATCCAATTTATAAAACCAAGAAGGACGCCCTACAATCATTTTGCACCTGTAACCACTTCTGGGTGCCGTTGACGTGAAAAACTAAACCGAAAAGGACAGGTGCGAAATCCTGTCGCAGCGGGGGTCTACCCAAGGGCCCGTTGACTCGACCCATAACCTTAATTGATAGGAATCGTTAACCTTTAAACGCGGGCCTTCATCGTTTCCTTAACATAAATACTTCGATTCTAATCTCCGAAACTTTTTTCTCCGTTATTTTATACGTCTGCTTGGCGATCGTTTTATTTTCGGGTGCCTTCGTCTACGGCCGCCGATAGATGGTTATTTCGTAATAAACAGTCCATTCTTTGTCATTCGATATTTTCGAGATTGTTGGTACCAGATAATATGATATCGTCTTGGCGCCGTCGCTTCAGTTATAGGTTATAATGTCCAGTGTCAAATTAGGGAAGGCCGAGTGGCGTTGGAATTATTGCTCGTTTAATGTTAATTATTTTCTCCTGAAGAAGTTAGACGTGTGTAATTAATTCGGTGGTCAGCTCTTTTATTTGGTAAGACAAGACTGATCTACCGGACATTCTAGTTGATGTTCCTTTTTGTTTGTGTCTATATTCGTCACCTGAATCTATAAGACTGATAATTTGTTTTCGTATACTGAACTGACATTCAATTTATTCTAACACTTAAATCTATTCTAAGATACTAAGAATATTCCAACAAAACCTCAACCAAAGCTTCCCAAACAAAAACAAAGATATAAATTACCAGTAATTTTGCTTACTCCTTGAATCAAGATGAAGTAGCAATAAAAAATCTCAGCAGTTTCAAAATCAGATAATGAATGAACTACAGAAAGAAAATTAACATAAACGCCGTCATTAATTTGCTGCAAATGAACCTGGTGTTGATATAATCTCGCCATTAAATCAATTAAATTTATAACTTACGACTTTCAGAATCTTCAAGGTGTAATCAATACTTGTGCCGCTTGACATAAATTTGGGAGGACCCACATCACTAACGGTCCGGATTGTCATCAAATCAGTGATCAGATGAAGTTTTCGAATTCTAAGTTATTTTTGGGACGTTGTGACGAAAGAAAAATGCGAGTTGTTATTTTTTCTTTTTTTTTTACTGGTGTGTTGAAAACTACTTGGCGATCATCTGTCAGCTCGTTTGCTTTCATAAAATCCAAATCAAGCATGTATAAAGATAACAATAAAATGAAGTGACAGACCCTCCACTTTTTGGACACTCTTTTAAATCAGAATATTTTAACAAAACCTTCTAGGTAAACCTTGCTTGATTATTCATTATTTTCTAAACGCATATTTTTGTTGTTACTATAATAACGTAGGTGATTGAGAGCAAAAATCATAACATAACAAAAATATTCTTTGGCCCTCAGTCCGTTCCTTATGACGTCCGCAATAAACAAATTTTTCTTAGCCGGCTCTCATAACCCCGAGCTGGAAGTTATGTATTCTAATCTTTATTAATTTTGCTGAGCTACCTAACCTTGTTAAGCTTACAAGCCTCGGGAATAAACCGGCTATGTTTTCCACACATACAATCCCTAGAGCCCTTAGAAAAGCATATTATAATCAGGAGCGCTCGCATATTCATGAGTTTATGGCATCATCTGGAGAATATAGGCCTCCAACCGATTCCTAGAACTCAACCATTTAAGCGGCAGAATAAAAAACTGCACGTTATCAGATCTACATTCGTTGGAACAAAACGGAAAAAAAATAGCTCGAAAATTCAGAACTTTTACAGAGTGTTTGGATACGTTTTTTTTGTTCATGGCACTCAAACTCGGTCACCTCTGCTAAATGGACCGAACAGGTGCATTAAAGTTTTTATAAAGTCCTCTCGATCGTAAATCGCCTTAAGTAACAAGGGTAAGCTTTAAGTTTTTTAGAGTACTTTTAATAAAGAATGAACCAACTAAAGTTGCCGAAAACTTTGTTGGAGTGGCTTTGGTAATACTGTCTTTAGTTTGAAAAGGGTTTGATACCTATTAAGAGTGATAAATCATTAGTTAATCAAGGAGTTTTTATCAATAACTTTTCGGGAGGTTGTGGTGGAGTTAATTGAGGTTTTAGGGGCTCTAATCTTTTGTAAATTGGTTTGAGGATTGTTGTTTCGAATGTTTTTTGACAGGTGATTCACGCCAAATTAAGATTACAATGTAGTGCAAACGTTTGAAATAAGGTTTGGACGCCAATCCGTTTTGTCGGACAAAATTTTACAAAATAATTTCTCAAATATTTTCAACATATTTAATTTTTTCTTAGCCTTTTTTGACCCACTGCTGGGCACAGACAAGCATGGCTATGCTTGTCATCTTTTCTTCTCTCTGTGCGGTTTTCTCTGGCCAATATGTCACAAACGCTTTTTAAGAGATTAAAGTACAATTTTTCAAATGCATGTCCCCCATAATACACCAACATCAGATAAAGAAAAAACGAAATCAAAGAAATCTCTAAACCAGTGACTCATCGAAATAAGAGCATGGGTCCACGACACAATAAGGCTTAATACACACGTGGTTGTCGGTAGTCCTTTAATGTCGTGTTGTGTCTTGTAGATGTCTGGATAAAGAGAGAGGACATTGTATGACGCGACCAGGAGGGTCGCCCTCCTTCTATTTATTACTACACATACAGGGAACCGTGTGTCGGTGGGTAAAGATGAAAAGATTAGAAGAGCATTGGACAATTTCAATTTTAATGACCATTAACGAGGTATCGGAATTTCCGTAGATACTTTAAAACGAAGTTAGTCATGAATAAGTGGAGTCCAAGGCCCAAATGAGATGCCACTATCTTGAATATAGGATTCATATTCCCGAAATAATACGCAAAGATGATGAGGAATGATAATGTTTAAGCGACCACGATAATGTACCAAAAAGTTACCTTCAAATGAAGTTTTACTTCTTCTTTCGTTTCGATGTTACGTCTTATTAAATCGGCTCGGTACTTACTGAACAATTTTTTAGAATGGGTCATTTCAACTTTAGGGATATTTTTCTTGGCCACATATGAACCATATTATAACTAATTTCTATAAATTTACGGCTCTATTAAATTAAGCTCCTGCCGTGGCACATCCCTAGTTCATAGATCGATTCCCCATACCAATCGATGAGGTGGCATCGATAAGAATTTTGATTCATTTGCTGTAAGTGCATCTGCTATTGTTAGTTCTTTTAATGTTTCTAATAGTTTTGGTTGGTAGGGGTGTAAGAATAGATGTGTGTTTATCTTGCCCCGCCTGAGTTTTGTCAGTTAACGTGATCAGGCCTGTGGAAGACAGTATTTTAAGTCGCATGATACCATCAGATCTAATCGCTTAGTTACTTACATTTCTTTGACGGTCCTCAACTTTAATTACTATGATCAATGGAAAACACTTTTCTTTTTTTTTTACTAATAATACACAGGCATCTTTTTCGATTTGAAATACTTGATATGCATTACTGAATTCAGATCAGTTTATAACTAACTAAGAGTAGAAGGAGACCAAACAACGACGGGTGGACTGTGTAAAGGATGATATGGCAAGAAAAGAGGTGTCTGATGAGATGACGAGTAATAGAGAAGTATGGAAGAAGAAGACTTGCTGCACCTACCCCAAATAAATTGGGATAAGGGCAAGAGAATGATGTTGATGGAGATCAGCTTAAAACTTTTTCATTGTTTCGGATAATGCACTAACACGGCCTACTAAGTGAATTACCACCACAAAGCTACAACTGAACTCATTACAATAACTCAGTACATGCATGACGTCCACTAACTGCCTCTCACTGACATTGATGAGCAGATAAGATCATAGTGTCCGATTCATTAAACGTAATGATATGCTTCGTTAATCTAGAACAATCGTCGATTCCACAGGACCTATGGTTATTTGCTCCCAAATAGATTTATAGGCCAAACATCCGGTGAAATTGATAAAAATTGTCTTGAGAAAGTATTTTATAATGGATTGAAAGTCATTGAGTTGAACTTTATTGCCTTTAATTACAATTGCTTTTAGTTTAAATTCTACTGGAATTACGTTAGGTTTGTTAAGTAGTGTGGGATTGTATCGATTGTTTTGGATACTGTTTCAATTTGATAGAAATTGAGTTTATGACGATAAATCTTGTTTTTATTGATATAATTTTGTTTTCAATTAAGTCATCTATTCACTTTTATGGTTGCGTTTCCTAATAGGTACCTTATAAAAGGTTCAAAATAAGTATTTTCCATTTGATTTTCTTTAAAAACTTGACTTATAATAGTAATAATAAAATAGTCTATTGTCACAACGAAACATACATTAGTATACACTGATTAACAAGATGCTAACTATGCTGCAGAAGTCTGTATACAGATATTGTGAGCCCTGCCTCTCAAACTAGGATAACTTGTATCTTGAGAGACAGTGTGCAGTTGTGAGGTTACTTAAAGATATGGATTATACAACTGCGGACTGTGCCAACTTATTGTTCGTGCTAACAATCAGATTTACTTTAAACATTTTTAAGAAAAGGGAAAGGAAAGGGAAAAATAATGTAAAAAATATCAATTTAATACCTATGTATGTAAATGGGTGAATGTGTGTGGGGATGTGTTTATGATGTATGTATGTGTGGTGAGTTTTTTAGTGAGAGTAGTGAGTGTGAGGTGTTATATGTAGGCAAAAAAAGGCAATATTAGACCATGCATTTTAGTAGTGATTCAGTTTGTTTATAGTACTGTTGAAGTAGCCATTCCATCCATCACCTTAGTTTTTAATTTAAATTTATTGCAATCTAGAATATTTAGTTTTTTATGAATTTTCTTATATATTAATGAACTTAAGGTGAAGTATTGGTGGTTGGCAAAAGCGGTTTTGTGTCGTGTACTTGGAGGAATATTAGTTCGTTTGTTGGGATCAGACGGTGGGATCACCGGACACGGTGTTTTCGGGAGGTTCCTGCACCGAATCGGGCGGGAGGAAACGCCCGGGTGTTTCCACTGCGAGGATCGACCGGAGGACACGGTGGAGCACACGGTGGAGGTGTGCCCCGCGTGGGCGGAGCACCGCCGTGTCCTCGAAGCAGCGATTGGCGGCGGCGACCTCTCGCGTCCGGCCCTGGTGCAAGCCATGGTCCGGAGCGAGACGGAATGGGACGCCGTCACCTCCTTCTGCGAAGCAGTAATGCTAGAGAAGGAGGTGGCGAAACGTGAGAGGGAGAGAACCTCACAGCGTCCCGGCCGCCGCGGGAGACGCCCCGGGCGTCGGGGGCCACCACATGGCCCCCGGCCACCGTAGGCGGTGGACGGTGGGCTATGGGCTAGCTCGCCGTCCGTCCTTTTCCACTATTATACCACGCCACCACCACGCGCTACGCGCGCCTCAAAGAGAGTCAGCAAAAAGGAAGGGGTCCGCAAGGACCGATGCCTGCCGGGGTTGCGGGACTATTCGAAAGAGATACCGTGGCCCCGGAACACAAAGGGCGATGAAGGAACATGGATGGGTTTTAAGTCTGACACTCCCTCCTGCTCCGCCCAGAGCGGGAGAAGTCATTTGATGATTTCTCATTCGAAAAAAAAAAAAAAAAAAACGGTGGGACACAGGAGTTTCTTCTCAGAACGGATTGCAACACGAAGAGCTGACGAACTGTCAGTACCTTACCAATCTGAGTAGAGTTGATTTGTTCGATAGCGATAAGGTTTTCGTAGCATCACTTTCAGTATTGCTCTCTGAACTCTCTCCACTCTAAGAAAAGTTGCTTTAGCTGCATCGCCCCATACATTGTTGCAGTACCCAAGAACGGACTGACACAGAGCATACAACACCATTTTGAGGGTATCAAGGTTTGCAGAGGCTCTAAGTGACTTGAAGATATGTATCAGTCTCAGCGTTCTCGAGGTTAGTGCATCTTTTTGAACACCAAGGTATTTGACGTGATCTGTACGCATGAGTACGCATGGATACGTTTGGCAATAAGTATGGGAGCAGAAACTGTGTCGAATGCCTTTAAAAGATCTAGAAATGTTCCCAGACATTTGGATATAAGTTTTTTTAAGAATTAGATTATCTGGTTCTTTATTTGATCGAATATGCATTCTATCTCGATTTTGGATACACCTCAATAGGCCTGCGTTTAATGGTCCATTTTTTACTTGGAATCTTGACATATTTGGTGTGTTTAGCAATCACCGATGTTAACAAAGTTATAAAAGTGTCCATCATTGTGTTTGGGTCGTCAAGATGAAAAATAAACGTAAAATTGAGGTTTTCTAGGTCTAGCTTAATTGCCTCATAATTTACGAAAGTAGAATGGTGACAAGTTTTGTGAGTGGGACTTGCGCTGGCAATGGTAAGGACAAGAGGCTTATGGTCTGTGATGTGTGATTCAATAACCAGGGTGGTGGTAGGCAAGCTAGATTTTATGAACGCGTGGTCTAGACAATTTTCAAGCCTAGTAGATAAAAGGTGGGATAGTAGTAGGCCATGCGATGAATTAAGTATGAGGTAATCTAGACTTCGATCATTTCTCCTGCTCATGCTAATATAAATATTCAAGTCACCAATTAGAGCAATGTTCTGCCATGTGGAAAGTTTAGTGTAAATATTATTTAAACTGTATAAGAACATATCAAAACTTTCCCTAGAACTGTGGGGACCGATTGACTACCACTACAGCAATTTTTTGTCATCTATTTGGCAGACTAGGCAGTTTCCACCCATAAACGTAGGCTCCCACACTGAGACTTGCAGACTCTGTTTCGTAAGTTAGTGGCCTTCCACTAACTTACTTATATTACAGGGCTTCCAATCTATCGTACAGACATAAACTCGAACCAGAACGATGGAATCGTAATATACGCGAAACAGAGTCTGCAAGCAAACATTAGCTTCGATATCATCGTTCTGACCGACTGTGGCTAAGTTAGGACTTAGCCACAGTCGGTCAGAACGATGATATCGAAGCTAATGTTTGTTTGGTGCGAAAGTAACCGCAATTGTTCAAAGTTTTTGTTTATACTTCGTATAATTAAATGTAGGATTTTCATAATGTCATCGGAATTCTTAACAAACATAAGGCAGTCTTCTGGATTACAAGTCAGTGAATTGCCCACGTCTATTGAGTCTAGTTCAGAGTTAATATTATATATTAAAGCCATTTGAAAAGGATATAAGATCCCAAGACGTGACCTGATTGCGTAATATTTGAAAGGGTATGCAACTTTAGTCCAAAAAACAGGAAGATATTTTTGTTTGTTTTTGCATAAAATGTGTATTGATAATGTACTTGTGTGATAATGTAAGTGTAAACTGTATTTATTGTTTTAGTGTACTTTAAATCGGCCAGTCTCTTTTTCAATGGATAAGTAAGTACCTGATTTTTTCTTTCAAATTATTAAGAGCAGTACTGCTATCATTTTTTTTAAACTGTCAAAACCACTTAGCTTATTCACGGATCGGTTTTTAATCCTCTTATAGCAATTGCTGAACAAATCAATTAAGTGTACATACATCAATCATACGTATCACATTAGACGACCCGCTTAACTGAAGATTGAACTCAATTGAAACGACATTGAACTTGAAAATTATTAGCAAGAACACTTGACACCGCCAAATAAAAATTGAGCCTTCAATTCGTTTGAATTTCAAAGATGAATGTTTGAAATAATCGATGGGAATAGGTCTTCTTAAATTGGTATTGTTAATCGTGACTCACGGACGATTGTTTGCTACAATTTTGTCTGTTCGATACTCCGACCGTCAAGTATGACGAGTCATATTAATCTTTATGAAATAATCAATTAAATAGTGGGGGAAATCTGGATTAGATGGTATCAGTGCTCTGTCGGCACATGCGTAGTCGTGAGGTCCGTAACAAGATTATTTTTGGAGCAAACGGTTTTGATATTTTAAGACCTGGACCTGTATTAAGATAATTTCTTGCAGATTTTTTTTTATTGTTTATGTGTTTTCGTTTTGAAATCCCTGAGATTTTAAAGTTTTCGACTCCCTAGAAGTATCAAAGTAGTACATCCTTGACTAATTTAGCGGAGATACAGATTTCACACCAAGTTCGGCTGCCTGTTTTTCTCCAATGTTGTGTTGTTACATCATGGCTTACTGTTTCATGTTACGTGAAAATAATGGTTGTAAAGTTCAGTTTGTATTCATGTCAATAAATAAGAAAAAAAAAAACAAAATAGTTGGGTGCAGTACCAAAGTGATGCAAATAATGCCTACTACTTTATTTAATTTTAAGACAGTAACACCTCCTAATAATATCTGGTGGAAATGCTTCTAAACTCGCAACTACATCAGTTTAAATAATTGAAGCTTTAATTTTCCATACACAATTGGTTTCGAAGAAGAAGTTAAGCAGATCATCAAACTGCTGCCTAGTAAGTAAACTACATAGAAAAATAGGCGCCTTTTCATCGGAGGTAGAGGCCGAAACTGTAGAATTTACATTCTCTAAAAATATACAGAAGACAAATATTCTGCAAAACAACGAAAGACACAGCGATCTGCGTGTCCAATATAAAAACGCGTTAAGCATACTGTTGGGGCTGTCGTGGCGTGGTAGTGCGTCCACTATGTTTGCGGAGGCTCGCACAGACGATTTTTACGCCATTATAAGAAAATGGAACGCCTCCATAGCCGGCCGGCTACGCACCGCCACCAATAGTCTCCTGAGCGTATTCTCAGATTGGTGGGACACTCCTCTGCTGCGCCACTGGGTGAGTATCCACACCAGTTGATATTTTGGGATCCCTTCTTTTTGCATAATGTTCTTTTTCCTAATATACTTTGGCATAACTGTTTTGCCATAATAATACTTAGCCAATTTTTTTTTTGCATACAGTTTATGTTGGCATAATCATCTTGAAGACTAATTTGTTTTGGCATAAATTGAACTCGCATAATGTTACTAGTCCTAATGACTATTAGCATAATAGTATTTAGGCATTCAATTAATAGAAGTTTTAAGTATAAAGTTTAGTTAGTAGTTTAGTATTAAGTTATTTTGTTGCAACTACTACTAACACTATGGACTCATGTCTGAAATAAAGAATTTGAATTTGAAAACAGTTTAAAATCTAGCACCTCAAATCCCAAACGATCAAAACCTCCGCATCCAACCACAGTGACGACCAAAAGCGGTATGTTTTGGTATCGACTGGTCAGGCATTCGAAGTATTGTCAGTGATTTAATTGAAACAGTATGGGGCCGAACCGACCGCGGCACAACACTACGTCAGGCCACAGGAAACAATGTTTTGTATGAAAAATTTCATCTAGTACATTTTAATTGCCTCCATATAGTTTAATTAGAGAGTCAAAGACGTTTCGTGTAGCCCATGATTAATGTTGTAAAGTAAATGGGATGTGTTTGATGACTATAAAATATGCGTCCAAGACTTATGCTCTACTTTGAAAATGTTATACGTTAATTTTGTTTCTCCCTGTTTTGATAAATGAGTTTTGTATGGTTAAATTGTTGGATTAGGATCTTTTTTTTCGAAGCAAAGCTTGTAGAACATGCTGTGCTTTTTTGTTTAAAATTTGAGTTGGGTGTAGCTCAATATGTAATTAAATATTTGCCTTGTCATACTAATAAGCTTATTATATCAGTAACACGGTACAACTATGTGTATAATAAGTATGTTTTTACAAACAAAAGGTATCTATGTAGTATATCAACTATCTGGTGTCCACGACACAAGACTCGTTGCTTAGTGTGGCACTAGATGGCGCTGTGTGTAATGTCCAGCGATATTTATTTATTTTTATTTTTTATAACTATGTTTCGATATTTTGATAACAGCTAACTTATCAAAAACCAAACCTAAGAAGGAATTGTTTACCAATAAACGCAACTCCGGCCCCCAAGATTCAGGCGCAGGCTAGTTTGGGGGCCTCTGTTTTCTAAATATTAATGTTAAAATTTTACTCGTTACGATTTTGTCATAGTGCTAAGTTAGGTTAAGAAAATGATTGTAACAATGATTCAATAAGTTTATTCTTATTCTTATTCTTAATTCCGTGTAAGCAATACCTTTCTTGAGAAATCCTTGAAAGCAAATACCTAACAAGATTAAAAGTCAACATTACAACCAGAGACTAAAAACAAAGCTCAACAATAGAGAAACAGGATGAAATGCAAATAGCAAGTAATTCTCCACGAACCACACCGTTCTTATTAAACACGCTACAAGCGATCAACTCTTTGATGAATGGGAATACTCTGGAACTAATCTCAACATCTGTAACTTGGCAGCTGAGGATTAAGGGGTACAAAATGTTCTTAAATACTTCAGTTTAATATTGATGTCTAGGAAGTTCGGCTAGTTATCTAAGTCGCCGAACAATAGTCCGTTTCCTGATTTAAGTTGCCTCTTAGCAGTTTGATGGGGCTAGACGATGCTATGTTTATGGGGGCTTTGTAGAGATATCAAATAATTACATCACGATGTAATGATCGTATTCCCGAATCTTTTGTGTTGTGAGATAGGTGCTTGGGGAAATTGGAAATTGATATCAGACGTGAAATAAATAAGGTAGAAGATGAAACAATTTTACCAGGTTTTTTTTTTAAGAAATTCAAGTAATAAGACTGGTTGGCGTCCACTTAACATAATAAGTTGTCTACCTAGATAGGGTAACAAAGCTTAGATTTCAAGATTAGTTAGGTTTACTTGGGACTTGAACCAGCCTACCTTAGACTCAAACCCTAGCCCCCTGTTAACAAACATGGAGTTAACTTAATCCTCGATAAATTAACAGGAAATTTGTACTGTTTTTAACGATGCGTTTATTAATAAGGGGGTAGAATTCTCAAATCTATGAACATAATTATAAAGGGTGTAAAACTGCCTTTAACGAAGCCGAAAGGCACTAGTTCTCCCCGTCATTGTGTTATGGAGTTATTAGGGGCCAAAGTTCTCACTTTTCCACCACTCTATTTTAAATATTACTATAAATACCTCCAAAGTCGCGAAGTCCAAAGCCGAGTCGTCAAAGGTAAGGAAAGATAAGGTAGGTGGTAAGTCCGGGGCTGCGGGACTGTTCAAAAGAGTTACCGTGGCCCCGGAACACAAAGGGCGATGAAGGAACATGGATGGGTTTTAGTCAGTAAAAGTCTGACACTACCTCCTGCTCCACCCAGAGCGGGAGGAGGCATTTGATGATTTCCCATCCGAAAAAAAATAATAATAATGTAGGTGGTAAGTCGTTTCCCAGCAATAATTTTTGCGTAGAGTTACTTAGTTTGATATACAGAATGCTTGATTAACGTCTTCGTGAAGGATCCGTTTACATCCTGTACAGCCTAGATTCTCTAACGACTCCCACATTCTTCAGAAACCAATTACCTAGAAATCCAACTACTAATGAAGTCCATAACATAATTATTCTAGTCTCCCACAGATTTACACAATACTCCCTGGCTGACATCCTCACTGTCGGTTTACTGCCCTCCTCTTGACAACTTTATTACCGCATCTTACAGCGGTCATTGGGTTTAAAATTTTAATTAGCTCCCTTGTTGCCTTGTTAAGGATATTGGCCCGATTTTATTATGGTACGCCTGTTGTTACTTCTTGGTAAACATCTTTGTTTTATCGCTCATCGTAATGATGTGTATTTTTCTCGTAATCACCAATAAATATTGAGGATTTTTTTTAATGTCTTTATTAATATTTGTTGATATTGGGTTTTTGATTTAAACGTTCTTAATTTATTGTACACACAAAATTAAATGTAAATTGCATTTGATATTATAGCTTGTTTAGCGTATTCACTAGCTAAATAAGCCCAGCGTTATTGGTAGAATAAAACATTATGTCCAAAAGTAAAGTTTACTTCACGTGAAACTCTCAATTGGCAAACATAGAATTTAATTGTACTATATACACGCTGCACAACGCTACAAATGAATGATTTTCCCACGGCTTTTTTCTGCAAGTATGAGGTCTGAAATAAAAGTCGTGTTTATGGGATTTATATTTATTGATTTATTTTATTGGAGATTATATTTAAAAAAATACAAGTAAAATGGAAGCGTCTATTTAATTATTGCACCACGCAATGAATGTAAAGAATTTTTCGCAAGCAAAACCATAAAAAAAAAATTATGAGTTTAGTGTAGGCAGATGCTTAGTCTCCCCTGTGATAAAACATTAAGCCATAAAAAAAAGATTTTTTAAACTTTGGCAGCTGATGCTACCGATAGCGGCGTTAATTATGCTCCAAAACCCATGAATCCAATGGCGGTATAACAATGAAATTGTCACAAAAATAAACGGGTCCTTCAAAAAACAAGGGCAACAAATAAAACAATATAGAGGACAAACACAAAACAAAGAGGAAAACCATAAATCAGGTGTTGTGGAAGTGTCTCGCTTTATAAAAGTATGGATAGAGGCAGACAGCTTACGTCGAGGCTGTTAACTGAGAATTTATTGTTAATCACGACCGAAGAAGTCTCATTCTCGTAAATTTTTGTGTAATACGAGTAGATTGATGCAAGATGCGACCCGATAACTAGGGAGCGGAAATAATTGGAAGGTTTTATGGAGAGGGCTGCCTCAGAAAGTAGCTGGGATAGCATTCGAGAAGTGTATTTAGCTTCCAGTATCCTAATTTTACTTTGTAAGGTTCAAATTTGAATGGGAATTTAATTCGATGCTTGTAACTCTTACTGGTAATGGCGGAGTTGGTTCTGGTCGTTGAGCATGTTTTAAAATTTGAATTTGTTTGAGCATGAAACCCAGTGTGGGATTATATGGACATCATTGCAATGTATCTGCTTAATTAATTGCTTTTGTTTGTTAATTGACTTGCTTAATTCCGTTGAATTTATTGTTGCTGATGCAATTTAGGGAACAATTAGCCGTTTTTTATTACTCTTATCTTTATATTTGGGTGTCATGATTTTAATTTTTATAGAGTGAATGAACCTGAGTTTATACGCGTCTATTTTCTTCTGTTTTGTAAGAGAATAAACAGTACCGATACGATCCCAAACTAAACAATGCTGGCCACAAACAAATGTCTCCATGAACCTTAAACCACTGCTATCAGAAAAGCAATAGAACAAGTAATCAAAATCGGAATGTATCCCGTAATAAAATGCTTTTACTATCTCAATATGCTTCTCGTCTGCGTAGCGACCTAAACTAACGTGTATATCTAATTTATTAGGACATTTACTGTTCAATTTTAATGATCAATAATGTACGTGGAATGCTATGAAAATAAAGTTACATCTTACTAAGTTACAAAGTTGAGCAAAAAATCAATATATCGACATCAGAAAATGATAACGTTGTAAAATCGATTTAGAATGCCAGAGGCAGACGCTCATAAGAGGGGCATAATGTACATATTTAGGCTAATAAGCTTAAAAGAAGAAGGCCTTTTTCGTTGGAAGCTTCAATATTCCCTAAAAATAAACAAAAACGTTACCATTTTTATCGTAAACCTCAGACACAGAATTAGTTTTGAAAACTTCATTCCCGCCAGTTTTATTAACCCTCTACTTCCATTCTTCTTTCAATTCTGCATGTGAAATATAGCCAATAATCTTGGTTGTAATATTTAAATCAGTGCTCCTGTTACGACAGCTCCCCCATGTTATTTCCAGTTTGCCACTGTCATAAAAATAAAAATATTCCTTTCTTTAGCCTAACTAGCTAACTGTGAAAACACATCTGCACAAACTTAAGTTGCACTTGCAAATAAGTATCCCAGTTATAATTCACACCCTTCGAGCTCGATACATAACAACGTTACTTAAGCACCATGCTTCTATAAATTCAACTTAAAAACTTGGAACTTAAGTTACAAAATTGTGTGATGGAGAATTCACGTTTGCAAGACACACGCGCGTTGGCTGTTCGATATACGGATTCCTTTGACGTTCAAAAAGCAAAAAGTAAAGGAAAGTGCATCCCGCGTTGTGACGAGCGAGCTCGCCGTTTTATAAATATTTATTACCAAATTATCGAAGGCTGGTTTAACACCTCCAATGACTTTAGCCAACGGCGAGCATCCAACTTCGAGACAACACCAATTTGTATTTTTAATCCCGAATAGCAGAACCGATATTTTATTTTTTTCAAACTTGTTAACACCGTAATAAAGTTGTCCGTTACCTATCATTCTGTCAAGTCAAACGAGATGTTCGCTTTGCGAAAGTTCTTTTTGTAATGAAGTTTTAAAAAAAAACTCATTTGGAAGTGTTATAGAGTTGTTGCGTTAACAGATTGTCGAATTAATCGTATTTTGTGATTTCTATTACTTTTATTTGAATGTGTGTATAGGCTGTTAAGGTACATGAACTTTTAGTTGTTTTATTATCAGTGTGTTGCATCACTTATCTAGACTGCATCTTGGTTTACCATTTTCGACAATCTTTCCCCAAATAATTCCAGAACAAACTTTTTCAGTCTCCCAAAATTTCAAGGTTCAAATTCGAATCACATTTTTCTAACCATCCGTAAAGCTACGCTTGTATTTTTGTGTAAATTTCTGTAGACCGTCGATACCGAACCAGTTTCCCGGTCGCATCTTGCGCTAAATAATCGAAATGTGACGTTTTATCAGAAAAGAACAGCAGTTTACACTTAAACAAGTGTCGGGGACACTATCGGGCTCAAGTTATGCGTTTAGTTACCTTATTAAATAAGGGTTTATCAACGGAGCGACCACGCGGGCCTTGGACGCCGTGGTACGGAGATAATAGGAAAGAATTATGTGGATGTTCTGTTGTTCGACACGGAAAATTGGGGTACCTAAATAAATATTACCCCATAATCATTTAGTTAGGACAGTGTACATAAGTTTCTCATGTATTACAAGACGTGGGTTTTGTATTTATGATTACAAAACAAAACATTACAAAAGTAAATAGGCCATTCAGTCGGCAAATATAAAATTGGTACCTTTTCACTATTTTTGAATAATTTGTAACTTGGTTTTAAATTGCAGCAGTTTCATTTATTTCAGGCACATATTGGTGTCGATTCTGTTGTGCACAAACTAAACTTAATTTAGACTAATGCTATCTTCTTCTCTCTAATAAAACGAGAAAGAGACGGACGTAATTTAGAGCTATCAAATTTAGTTGGAACTAATATTTCCATTCAAATGAAGGGTGCACGTAAAAACGCGTCGACTAAAAACCCGATGAAGCGCAAGGCATAAACTAGTTTGACATCTCTAACTTAGTTCATAGCTATTGCCGTCCTTTTCTCGCATTGCCTTTTAGTAAAAGATAGCAATAGCCTAAATTAAGTTTTGTTTGTACACAACAGAATCGACACCATTAACGGACAACATGGAGATATTTTATAAAGTGCCTTTTGTCATATCACTGTTAAGCAAAGGTATATCCACCCTTTGAAACACATCCTAAGAGTAGATAAAGCACTTTACACGCATAGATTACTTGTTTATTCATAAAGTTGCATAGAAATAACGTCTACGTAAAGACACCAAAAACATCGCATCGCCGATTCGATATTTAAATTTTATTTTCATTAAACACAATTTAAAATATTTAATTTTGAAACTTATTTATTTAAACTGTTGATAGTTTATCAGTTTTGATTGTAATTTATATCTTAATTTACACCTAAAGGTCTTCCTACTTAATTATAATTACATAAATTCAAGCATTTAGATTTTCTTATCTATGCTAGCCATTTTACTTTGGAATAGAGAGTACTTATCAGCGTGAGAGACGTTCTATTGAAATGTTATTCAGTTAAGCTGGACAGTTACAATGTTTTAAATTTTGAAAGGTTTTTCATTGGTTGCCAATCCTAGGTGGATATTTTCGTTAATTTCTTCTTTTTATACTTTGCTTGACAACATTCATGCGATGTTGATATCACGGAAGTTAAGCAAAATCGGATTTGGCCATTATTTGGTATAATGATTCCCTGAAAACTCCGCGTGATATGTAGGGTCGACCAAGCTATTTGGTTTATATTTTACAATGTAATTTGCATGTTAAAATGTAAACCAAATAGCTTGGTCGACCGTACAGTCATGTCACATGTGACACAGTACACACTTCCCACGATTGACTATTTGAGTTTATTGATCATCCCTTGGGCAACGTAATTTGGTATCAATCTACTGGATTGGCGAATTGATTGCGCAGGAAAATTACAATTATGAATAAAGTACCTTTACAAAAAAATGTTGCTAACTTAATCAACATAAACAAACACCAGTACCTAATATCTAACAAAACGAACCCACAAACGTACGGTCGAACAAGCTATTTGGTTTACAGTTTAACCCACAAATTACATTGTAAAATGTAAACCAAATAGCTTGTTCGATCGTACATGATTCGCTTAAACTGTCTACGACTTTAGCCCAAGGCTTGCTAGCGTCGTCCACAACACTACGAACAATCAATCAAACGGACAGGATAAACATTAGTTTTGATTTACCAGTCATTAAAATAAACAAACATTCTGTTGCACACGCACATCGCTACGTGTAATTAACGTCACGACTTCATATTTCTTCTTCGGGCGTCGACGTGTGTCTTGAGAGACACGCGACGATTTTTCATAATTTCGTCAGACAAGTTTCTTGTGAATTTTTTTGGTTGTTTTGACGAAACAATTATAGCTGTGGGTAATTTGCTGCGGGACGGTAGCTCTAATTCGAAATGAACTTACTTAGAACATCAAACTAAGATAACACTAAGCCTGTAACCTCCGTAAGGTCACAATTTCACAGCAGAAATCCTAAGTACCTCCCACATTTCACCAGGTATATCATGCAAGAGAACAATCTCTGAGAAATTCCTGTAAAAAAAACGAAATAACACTACTTGACTTGGGAAGCTAGATCAACGAACACGGAGTAAAGTTTCTACCAATATAACCTTCAGATTAGCCACTACTTTTTACACAAGGATTGATTTTTGCACAATTTTAATTTCTCTCTCTCTGTTATTTGTATTAATTTTGTTTAGTAAGATTAGGAGATAACCTATCCATGTATTAAGAGGTGAGACCCAAGTGGCAGGAGTCTTACTTAATTTTAAAAAAATCTGTCTTCATTTTTATTTATTTTATTGGCCATAACGACACATAGAAGTTTAGAAAGAAGGTGAGAACCGTTTACAGCACATAAAAACTTGAAACCGTCTTTATTACAATCGTAATAAAATCGCTAAACTCGTAAACACATTATATAAGAAGTTTAATATGATCAATAAAACTTAAAACTCCATTTTGATATCGGATTAAATAATCAAAATTTGAGATTTAGTTCGGATTAATGATATCTGTAACAGTAAAAACTGTGAACCAATCAAAACTACTTTTGACTCCAAAAAATAGAAATAACAAGTTTTAACCAGTTACAAAGTTATTTTACCAAAATCTAAGTTTCCTTTAACAACTTATCGGGTTAGTAGATCTTTTATAAACTGTTTTTACCCGACTACGGCGTAGCCAAAAGGAAGGTAATGATTACAGTTTAGTCTAAAAAAATCCGTAAAAAAACAGTCTAAGCTGCGTTTGACCTATTGACTGTTTTGACTGCAACATATCGACGATATTTCATAAATCAGTTTTATTCATAAAAAAAAAACGTTTTTTTTTCCACACTTGATTGACTCAGTAACTGCAGAAGCAGTAAAAAGTTAATGAAATAGGTAGTTTTAATTAAATATCAAATGAGATTGCATGACTGCTATCGTATGAGAATGTATGTGGAGTTTTGAGCAAAGAAAGCACTGCGGTGAATTGCTGCGGTAAAATAACTTACTATTTTAAAAGACAGTTTCGTTATTACTGTAAAAATCTTTCTTGAATTTTCAGGTAATCGTAACTTATTTCTTCAGCAGATTAAAAACGTCCTATGTATCATTGTAGGCAGGTCTATCAGTGTCAGTCAGCCTTTAACATGTGAAAAGGCTATACCTTTTCAGACAGAGTTACTATTGCTTTGTAATATTAGTACTTATACACAGTTTAATAAAATAAATTTAAATATGTAGGTATGTATGATAATAAATTATATTTGCCTCACTTTTAATCAGTAGTTCAGTAACCTACAGTTTTTTGACAACAAAATGTTTATGTAGTCAATTTAATCGAGTGGACAAAAAGAACACTAGCGACATCTATGCCACAAATTAAGAACTCAAATCCTTCATCTCGCTATCATATACAGGGCGTCCCGCGGATATGCCACATGGAGGGAAAGTACCTTGAATATTGTAGATGGAACGTTTTACTGAAAGAAGACATTATTTGAATTTAATAAACAATTTAAACTGCATTCATAGATATTTAAATAATTACATGTTTGAACCGGGAATCGAACCCGTTACACGAGACAAATAATCACCCTGTAGCTTTATCATACCGATCGAAAGGCTTCATCACAAGGATTATTTTTTGTTAAATAACATAGTGTCAGAAATAAAAGGAAGACCATGAATTTTAACATTTTGAATACAAAATTCACCAATTTATCAAATGCTCATTGCAATGAGCATTTGATAAATTGTAATAAATTCGTGTAACGGGTTCGATTCCCGGTTCAACTATGTAATTATTTAAATATTTATGAATGCAGTTTAAATTGTTTTTTAAATTAAAATAATGTCTTCTTTCAGTAAAATGTTCCATCTAAAATATTCAAGGTACTTTCCCTCCATGTGGCATATCCCTGGGACGCCCTGTATAGTTATCTGAGAGTTAAGTAACAACTGTCGGGCAGACACAACACCCGTCTGGTCGGAGGATCCTCCCGTTTTGATCGGAGACAAGGAACTTTACAACCTGTTCTACAAAAGTTCAGTAAGTAAAGTCATCATCCATGTCCATGGAACCATCCACTGAAAAGTATAACAGAACAACCTTTTAAATCTGACCACGAAAGCCCAACAAAAAAAGCAAATAAACGATTAAACAAAAACAGGAAAACGAAACAGAGAGACAATTCATAATAGTACGTAACACGTGCCATGAGAGCATAGACCACGAACATCAAACTAATGATGCACAAAAATATTTCCCGTGTACCTTTATAACCATCGATTAATCAGGACATACAGTTTTTTACTCTGTTTTAAAAGCATCGGCAAACGCGTTCCCGTTTGTACACTCTGACCACATATCGTCCATTAGGCTTTATTAAGAGTTTAGTCAATATTGATAAATGTTTGATGGAACGTCGGCGACGTAACGATGCAATTAAATTTTGCCTCCCATCATGATGGAGCACTGTGTACTAAAATGCAGCGGCCGCATCAAAATTTATTGTGTCAATAATTGATTTAATTGGCGAGCTCGTTCTTATCAATCAGCGCGGGATTTTTGGCAAATGTAGCGAATATATCTGGTTCATCTTTTGGTTTGTTTGCTTTTGATTGACATTGGGTCACATTGTATATATCTACGTGTGTGGTCATATCTGGAATCATTCCTTGTTTACCAAAAATATTTCTTCTGAATTCAAGATTTGTTTAATTAAGTACCTGTTCAATATTCAAAGCGATGAAAACAATATGAATAGATCCATTTTCTCATTAACCAACCCTATTAGTAATATCAGTAAATACAACCACAATCATCTTAACTTCAGCTTCGCAGACATTCATTAACCACACAATTATGAGTAAGTTCGCACACACGTTCGAGTAGGACAAATTCACTTGAAGATATATTGTTAGCCAGTCGAGTAATACAGTACGCGTTATGAACATACGCCCCAGGACTAATAACACCATTACTCAAAACGAATTTAGTACAGCCATCCAGGTTAATATAGAGAATTTCGTGAGAGACCATGGTAAGTAATTCGATTACAGCCTGTGTAATAAATTCGCAACAATTTTGTGGGACAAATTTATTTAGTCTTATGCTATGGTAGTTGTTGATATTCTCGGAGACTGTATGTCTTAGCCAGACATACAGTCTCCGAGAATATCAACAACTTTACGGGTACGGTACTTTTCAACGGGTTTGAATTAATCAAATTATTTGTTTTGCAAAGCCAATATAATAATGAAACCACAGCGTTGCATATTTTCAAACAAAGTTTCTCGACAGTAAGCCTTAATTCGTAGCTTCAGAAATATTTTCAAAAATAAATGTTATACTAATTGCCAATGCAATGTGGAAATCCAATATTTTCATATCTTGAACAATGCAAAATGCCTAAGTTTATTCCCAAATGTAAATTTTATTTTATCGTTCAATCAAACGAGACCGGACATAAAGAGTAATATCGTTATGAATGCAAAGAGCAAATAAAAATTTAAAAGTTTCGAAACTGTGCCATCAGATTTGACTCCAACATCAACTCACAAACTCGAACGTTAACAATAAAGCCACAGCTATTGATTCGTAATAAAACTGTCATGAAGTTACGTCCTGAAAATAGTTCTCGTTGAAATTCTGCGGGGCATACTACATGCTAGTGACTGTGATGACCAAACTCGGTCATCGTCCAATTTTGGGCTTGGAACTAGGCAAAAAGTTGGTGTGTGGACAGGTAACTCGTTCATTGTGACGACGCGCGACAGAGGCGAATTTGCATTGTAATGGATATTCCAGGCCTGAATGTTCGTTGTTTATACGTTCATCTTCACATATGCACTAGCACTCGTTAATAGCCTCAGTAAATTCAGAGTCAAAAGCAATAATACGATTTTTAGTTTTGGGTGCAGTGCGGGTATTTTATTGCGCATAACAATGTAATACGTGAAAAGTTTTACACATAATCGTGTCTATTATTTACATTTTATATTTAAAATGTCCCACATATCCATAGTCCAACAAAAGAGGTAACCGTTATTCAAAGTCATTCATAAAATCTTCTGCTGCTATAAACGAAACTTCTATTGTCCCAAATAAACATTTCTCACTATTTATGTTTACCACAAAACTGTCAAAATACATAAAACGCGGTCAAAATGCACATTAAAGTTGTCATTCAAGACGCTGAATATACTTCTGACCCCAGGCTGTCATTGAAGAAAACGTGAACTGAGTTTGTGCAAAATCAAGACCTCAGAAGTCAATATGTCATATCGTCAACATCGTCGGTCGGTCAGACAATACGGTTCTACGACCGAGCTCCCATTATTCGCGGGTGGCCTTCGAACAAGACGAAGTCTTTTGTATCATTTGCGAAATAGATTCATCAGTTTTGTTACCTTACGGGGTGCCACAACAAAGTTCATTGTAATAGATTAATGTGAAACGTTAAATTGTTAACGATTTATGTGGTCGTAAAATGTTGCTTGATTAAATAACACGACACAGCGGATGTGGTTACATCTCTACCTGTCACACACACACACACACACGGTGTGTACACTTTACGGGTAAATGGATGACGATTGACATCCGAATAATTTATAATGATTAAAAATTATTTTTCATAAAGAATGCAGTTCGATAATGTAAAATAAATTTTTATGCCAACGTTTTTTCGGCTCGCCCCTATCACATGAGACTTAAACATAATTGGCGAAATGTGGGTGTACTAAATTAAGTACACCTCTACAGTTAAGCAAAATACATTGAAAACTTCCACTTTCATTTGATATCGCACCTGAATTGAACACTCGTGAAACCAACGTGACTGAACGGGTGCTGATATTTAAAAAATAAAACTACTGCAGGCCAATGCTCGTTTGGTCTCGCATGGGCATGGGCTGTCCACAATCGAAATGAAGCAAAGGCATCTCCCGTCGACGGCATTGTTCCTTTGTAGCGCGCATCTGACCAGAACCTTTGTCCGAGAATTGTTTTATACTGAATGTAAGTCACGAATACCGTGTACTGTCTAACTGAATAAGGCCGGGTCTTTCTATACCCTCTACTGTAGGTAACCTATGTTAAATTTCACATACAACTCTATTCAATAAGTCTCGACCTTGAGTAATTGACGCTTAAGATGTTCAGTTCGCATCATTAACTTTTTCTTCTGAGTAAAAAGGGTTTTTTAAGTTAAGTTCAATTGATATTAATGTATACTTCGTCTTCGATTAGTCTAATAAATGAAGCGGTTTGAAGACTAATTAACCAAATTGAGGGATTAAAATTTTGTAAAACATAAAACTCATGCAAATTCATCTTTCTATAAAGTTTTAAGAGAATGAAATTTTGTAAATTTAATTTCACTTCGCTGAATAATTGAACGTTTTTGATGAAATTCCAATGATAGGGCCCCAATATGATCAATACATTCCCGAAGACTTATGCTGTCTGGACACCGTGCGATATAGAAAAAGAAAAGTGCAGCCGATGCGCTTTTATTACGCTACGTGGAATAGTAACATATTTCTTACGGCATTTGAAGAATATTGGAACGAAATTGTGCTCGTAATATTTGCAAGGATACTACAACGGACAGCCTGGAATTGCTTATGAATGTATTCATGTCAGTTAAAAGTCGAATATTTTGTTTCCGAAAGAATACTTCAGTTCTTTGAGATACAAAGGCAATTTCGTTTATTTCCTGAAAATGGTTTTAGTAGCATAATGCGTCTAAAATATCATACAGCCTTTATCGTTGAGTATGTTGTAGTACTTATGTATTTTATCCACAATTGTATCTTAAGATTGTTATCAAGACATTAACACTAATTGTCTAGTAAGTCTTTTCAGTAATAAGTGTACTTTTAGATAAAAATGCTATTTTAATCAAACACATCTATTCCCTGTTCCATTTCACGAAAAGATCTCATTCAACAGCCATGAACTTAACAACTTATTCAAACAGACTTCAATTAAGCCACCCATCACAGAATCCATCTCCCAAAAGTGCTGCAGTACCTCTCATACCATATTCGTCAACTAGCATAACTCGCCCGTATTTGCTCGCGTGCCGAACTTGACCTCAGTGCTATCTCAATCTGATGTGGAGATAACCGCCAACATTGTTCTCAGCGGGACGCTGAGAATTTAGGATTTTCTTTGGCAAACACTTTATCTGAACCTATATAAAGTTCAGTCTCCTTTGGCAGGTCTTTCAAGATAGATTCGTCATAGAGGGCTACATGACTGGGTAACACGTTCTTTGTCGTGATTCTGCGTATAGTTGTATGAAGAGGTAAAGTATGTGCTCATGTTGGTGTACCCATACAAGCACGCGATTTATGTGAGGCTTAAGGATCTTTGGTCAGATTGGTTGAAAGATAGTGATGTGTTTGCAATAATCCGGGGACATCAACCTGTTCTTTGGAAGGTTTGAGTTGTGTATTTCGTGTTACAAACATCTACATATAAATGTATTTTCTTAAGGTAAACAGAGGATTATCTACCCTTTCTGGTGTATCTCCATAGATTTCAATCTACCAGAATCATGCAATCGTTTGTCTTGATTATGTATATTTCCGCGCCTAAAATGTAATTTAATGTGTAAGGAGAAGAAAAATTCTTTACCATAGATCTTCTCCCGGCTAAGACCGTACTGTGTTTAAGCAGCTAGTCTTTTCAAACAAGCAGATAAAATATAAAGAAAAATGCAATAAGCGACCCGTTTGATAACACAATACCAAGTCGATAACAAAGTTTACGTAGTGGTACTAAACAAGCACAGCAGAAGCGCATTCTGCTGCCCTACAATACTTCAACTACTTATGAAGAGCCAGTATGGCTATGGAATAAAAATGTGTCCCCAAACGAAAATTTTGAAGCAAAAGACACCCTATGCACTCATGATAGAATTTATTTTTAAAATGAACAGCCTCAACAATAAGTATTCTGTATTGGATAAAACACGAGTTCAGTTCGTTGTGTATACGGACGAAGGGTAAGTTTTTCTTAACAAAAATGGCATAAATAAAATGGATGCCTATTCAAGTAAAGCGGGCCTGATTATTGTGGCGCGGGCGCCACAACGCGCTCGAAACGCTATCAAACTTTCGCTTTCCTAATGAAACTTGAGATCGCGGAAATTGCATGGAAATAAATACGAACGCAGTAGTTCGCTTAGCAACTTTTAAATGCACCCGCTGTTGAACAGAATGCCTTTGTTAATTTAAAAGCTTGCTCCGATCCGACTGGCAGCACTAAAAAATAAACTCAACTGAGCTTCCGAACACAAATTAGAGTTTCATATTGACTTTTCTTCGCTGTCCCGACTTCATTGTATGAAACTTTGATTAAATACTGTTCAAATTCATAGTTAAAGTTGGCTTTATAGTATGACGGCACTGTCAAAACAGTTTTGCGTTTCGAACTTTAAAAACATTTTGCAAGTTGCAACAACGTATGTGTTAAGGAAGAGCGATAAAAGTCTGAACACTTTAGTATCCAATGGTCATCTCCAAGTAAAACACAATGGCGGAAAAAAAATTACAATCGGCACTCTACAAGGAGCAGAGTACATGTACTCGGAATGAAATATTAAAGTTATAAAGGACTGTGCTTCAGAGAAAAGTAATAAAGTAGTCAAGGGTGAACTCGGTGAGAATGAGAAATCATGTGCCGGCTTTATTGCAAATTATACTTTGGATTCTCGCTTCACACTTTCAATGGGTTAGGTATTCGCGGAACTAATTTTGGCGGCCACGAATTATTTATCATCTTGTGCTTCCATATTCAATTTGTTTGAAATACAAATAGGTAAGTGATTATCAGGGCTGGTTTGATTTGGGACGCTTTGATTTGAATGTAGACTTTTTTTGGTAAGTCAAATAGGTTTAATTAAAACCTAACTGAGAGACTTTGAGGTCGCAATTAGTTAGGATTTTATAGCCATTTTGTGTGATTCCAAACATTAATTGGATTCTGTTAAGTCTACGAAAAGTAGCTTTGTATATCAAAGTAAATAACAAAGCCATCATTATCTTGTTTTTATTATCTTTCTTGTTTACTGAGATCGTTGAAGCTGAATCAACTTAAATCAGCTTAATTGTCACAGTATTAAGGTCTATGAACCTAGATATTGTATTGTATTGTATTGTATAGCGGGCTGGTGTCCGCAACTCCACGTCAAAGCGCGTATTTTGCGTACGGGTGGGAACTTTATTCGATCCACCCTAACTCCCGAGAAAGGCCAACAGCGCCTTGGTGTTGCTGACAATCTCGCGTAGAGTACCTGGGTTACCGAAGTACTTTGCCCTGTATGTTGCAACCACTGGGCAGTGCAGAAGCACGTGGGCTGCTGTCTCGTCTTCCTCCATGCAGGCACGGCACAGGGGGCTGTCCGTGACTCCTATGACAAAGAGGTGTTTATTAAAAGAGCCGTGTCCAGTAATGGTGGCTGTAACTGTGCGCAGCTGCGATTTGGTCAACCGAAGCACGTGTTTGGTGAGGCGGCCGTCGATAGTAGGAAGTGCTTCCTTGGCCTGCCTGCACTCGCCATGGTCTAGCCATAGCTTGTGGTGTTGTACACTAGTTCGGTTCCTTACCAGTGTGCGTAGGTATCCGAAAGGGAGTGGTACGATATTTTCGGGTCCCACCGCTGCCATGCTCGATCCCCTTCTAGCGAGTTCGTCCGCCGCATCATTGCCACGGGAATCGCTGTGTCCTTTAATCCACTGAATGGTTATATTATTGAGATTACCAACCTGGTTCAGGCGTTGATGACACTCGTGTATTAACCCAGAGTTGACTGTGTGGTTGTTTAGTGCTAGCAGTACAGCCATGCTGTCTGAGAGTATACGAATTGAGTGGTCCACAACCTTCCTGGCCAAGATAGCAGATGCCGCCAGGGAAATGCCCATGCATTCTGCCTGAAATACCGTGTTGTGGGCCCCCAGAGGTTTGGCTATGTGGATGTTGAGATCCTCCGAGAAGACTCCAGCACCTGTGCCAGTACCTGTTTTAGATCCATCCGTGAAGATCCGTAGTTCCGCGGGGTTTAATCCCTCGCAGCGGTGATCCTCGTGGAGCTGGAATTTGTACTTCTTATCGAATACGAATAGTTTTGGTATCCGATCGTTTATTGCTTTCGCCAGGGGGAACTCGTTGTGGAATCCCTCCAGTACCGCGGTGTGCTGTGTTTCTTTCTTACCCCAGAGTTGAAGTGTATTAAGGCATACAGCCGTCATCGTCGCTTCCTGCTGTATGAACAGATGAAGCGGTGGGAGCCCCAGCATGGCTTCGAGAGCTGCGGTCGGGGAAGTCCTCATGCAGCCTGTGATCGCCATGCAGGCTAGCCTTTGCATGCGTTGCAGTTTGATGGAGGCTGTAGTTAGTTTGGTGCGGGGCCACCAGACCACTGCCCCGTAAGTGATCATAGGTCGGATTACCGCGCAGTATAACCAAAGTATAATTTTAGGGGATAGGCCCCACTTCTTACCTATCATCCTCCTGCATTGCCAAAAGGTGATGCAGGCCCTGTTAATTTTATTATCTAAGTGACTACTCCAATTTAACTTACTTTCCAGGATGACTCCCAGATATTTGACCTCGTCGGCTAACTGGAGTTCTGTATCGAAAAGTTTGGGTAGGCGATAAGGGCCTAGTGTTCGTTTTTGGGTAAACATGACTAGTTCAGTTTTCGTGGGGTTCACTGAGAGATCGAACTCTCTGCACCACCGTTCAACGATGCGTAGTGCTTGTTGAGTGAGGTTGCAGATTGTCCCCGTCACTTTCCCTGAAATGAGGATAGCTAGGTCGTCGGCATACCCTATTGTGTAGAAATGGTTCGCGTTGAGTTTTGTGATGAGATCATTTATCACCAGATTCCAGAGGAGCGGGGATAGTACTCCACCTTGGGGGCAGCCTCTGGCTATCAAGGCAATCTGCTGTTCCCCTTCAAGTCGAACCACTCGTTTGCTTAACATACTGGTGATCCAGTCTGTCAGTACCTGTTCTACTCCGTGACGGGAGAGCGCGGTGTTGATGCTGGAGAAGTTAGTTTTATCGAAGGCTCCTTCGATGTCTATGAAGTTGCCCAGGCAGATGCCCTTCTGGTGAATCTCCTCTTCTATCCGGCCAACCACTAGATGGAGGGCGGATTCAGTGGACTTGCCCGAGCTGTATGCGTGTTGGTTAGTGTGGAGTGGGATAGATTTCAAAACGCCGTCCCTCAGCTCTCTCTCGCAAATTTTCTCCAAAGTTTTAAGGAGAAAGGAGGTCAGGCTGATTGGTCGGTGGTGTTTGGCGTTGGTATAATCACTCTTACCTGGCTTAGGAATGAATATGACTTTCACTTCCCTCCATCCTTTTGGAACGTATCTGAAGGCCAGGCACGCTCTCATTATGGGTACCAGTCTGTTGGCGACAGAGGTCCCACCCCATTGCAGTAAGGCAGGAAAGACCCCGTCCGGACCGGCTGCCTTGAAAGGATGGAAGCACCGGATCGCCCACTGGAGTTTTTCCAGCGTGATGACTTTGTGTGCATAGCGCCTGTCGTTTTCTGACGGTGTTTGTGTTACCTCTGTCCAGTCGATAGCCTGTGTGAAAGCGCAGCCTGGGAAGTGAGTTTCAATAAGGACGCGCGTCGCCTCTTCTGGTGAGGTGGTAAGTGTGTTGTCGGGTTTACGGAGGACAGTAGGCCCAGTCGTGTTCTGCTGTGCCAATATTTTCCTTACCCTGTTTGCTTGTTGGCAGGATTCGATGTTGCCACAGTATTTGCGCCATCCAGTGGAGCTCCTGAATCTGATGCATTTTTTATAGGATTTTTTGGCCGCGTAGTACGTGTCCCAATCCTCATCAGCACAGGTGTTCATGGCTCTGTTTAAGGCTGACCTTACCTTCCCGCGCTTACGTTCCAGTTCCGCTCCCCACCACGGTTGTTTCCCTGGCGTTGTGGGCGGAGTGGTCTCCGGGCAGGATGAATGGTAGCTGTCTACCATTGATTTCGTGAGATGACTTACATGCTCGTCGATCTGCTGCGTGTCCTCGTAGGTCATTCCGTAGTTTGTTGACGCAAGTTTGGTTTCGAGGATGCGTGTATAAGCAGCACGGTCAGTGTTTCGCGGGTTTCGCCGTGGCAGTGTTGGTGTTACACAGACCTGAATATCGAAGCGGATCCACCTGTAGCAGGAGGCCTCCTTGGAGACCTGCCAGCCGGTGGTGATGGCCGCTGCACCCTCCGATGCCAGAGTGAGGTCTATGATTGTTTGGCTACGTCTGTTTACGAAGGTTGGTTCGGAGCCTGTATTTAGTAGGGTTAGGTTAGTTGTAAATAAGTAATCTACTAGCGCCTTACCCCTTGCATTTTGTGTGTCCATGCCCCACAGAGGGTGATGAGCGTTCGCATCGGCGCCTATGACAAGCTCCAGCCCAGTGCTCTCGCAGTAAGTCACGAGGCGGGCGAGGTCATGCGGCGGCGGCTCTTCTGCCTCGGGCATGTATGCGGAGGCGAAGACCACAGTTGCTACAGTTTCCCCCCGCTGTATCAGTAGCCTAGCTGCAGAGACATCCCTGCAACAGAAATCTGTTAGTGGCTGTGTTTTTATGTTACGTGTCACATAGATGCACGATCTGGGTTTATCATGATCTGTACTAACTAAGAGCTTACCACCAAGATTGGAGAGTCCTTGTATTTGGGCCGCCCTAATCCATGGCTCTTGGATCAAGGCAATGGCCGTATGTTGTGCCTCCAGCCACTTCCGCTGAGCCGTCGCGGTCTGACTGTGGTGGAGGTTGGCCTGCAGGACCTTACAGGTCGACGAAGGGGACGCCATCGCTGGACGTTCCTTACTCGTCACCTGCCAGCCGCAGCCTGGCAAACAGGTCGCCCGCGTCGAAGCCGTCCCCCTCCAGGTCAGAGGTCGAGGACAGGATGATGTCCTCGAGCTCCTCCCCCGAGAGGACGGCGCCCACGCTAGCGACAGTAGGGGCGGCTGGCGCTGCTACTGCAGGCTCAACCGCGGGTGTTTCCGCGGTGTTTGTTGGGGGGAGAGATGCCTCCTCCACCTGTGTCCCATCGCTGGCTTCGGCGGCCGGATATCCCTGAGGGACGTCGACAAATTTGCCGTTCGGACCCTGGAACTTAACGTACACCGTCCCTACACCAAATGAGAGACGGCGTTCGGCTTCCATCAGGGTCGGAATTTGGTCCTCAGGGACCCCGACCATCACGTACCACGCTTCGGCCTGTTTGTTGGCGCCCAGCAACACCCACTCCTTGATGCCAACCCAAGAGTTCTGGTAGCACAGAGCACGCCCGATGTCGGACGGCTCCGCGAAGATCCCCTGCTCATCAGGAATGAAGATGCCGCATCTTACCCGGCGCATGAGGTCCGCCTGCCTCCTGACCACTAGCGAGGTGCTAGTGGGGGGAGGCAACTCAGAGATCAGTAGGAAACTGATCTCTAGCCATGCTAAGGTGTGGTCGTTCCCGCACCACAGTCTGAGGACCCCGCTGCTGAACACCGGCCTCGCTTTGAAGGTCGGTGCAGGTGAGTCCTGTATGGGAGAAGAGGCCTCGATGAGTATCTTCTTCTGGATAGCCGCGAGAACCTGGTGTGAAACCTCCTTGCTGATGTGCCCCGTACGGCCGCAGGTAACTGCGACATCAAGGTCGGAGCTCACAGCTTGGGCGTAGCTACGCTTTGCGTCCCGTTTGGATTTATCAAGACGCGGCCGCTTGCGCTCTCCTCGAGGTGTTAACGTCTCGTTGAGGGCTCGCTTGGCCGCGGCCTGATCCATCCGAACGGGTTGCGGTGTCGTCGTCGTGGCTGGTCCACTCGCGCCGCTGGCTGCTGGTTGGCTGGGTCCCGGTCGGCTGGTGCCGGCCTCGGCCTGCGACCGCTTGCCTGCGGAGAAGTTGACATTGCCATGGGTCGGTTTAACCCGGCCTGTGGCGTTAGCCTGTGTAGGTTGAGGGGATTTACCCGTCCTCTGTGTCTGCCGCTGCCTCATGGACGGCCTGTTCTTCCTTCTCGGTTTACCCGTCGAAGGGGCCGGGGCAGCCTGCACTGAAGATTCAGCGCAGTGGCGTTGTTTGCCGGAATCGTCCTTCCTGCCTTTACGCCAGCTCCTCTGCACCTGCCAGGCGAGCGCGAACGCGTCACCTGGTCTCCGCGCGTTGGCCAGTGACGGCCACCGAGGGGGGAGCAGTAGGCGGAGGAAGATGTATGAGGGGAACCCGGCCAGAGGAATTAACCGTCGTGGCGGGCTCCACGCCTGAAAAAGAGGGAGGAGCGGTACTGGTCCCAAGCAGCGCCGTACTCCTCCGTTTATTACGGGACCTGGTTTTGGTCCTGGCAGCGGTTCTCGCCACTGCCGGACCTGTACCCGCACTGGAGCTCGCTACGTTAGTAGCGGAGCATCCGGGGGCTAGAGAGGTGCTGCAAGCACCCCTCTTGGGAGAATCCTTGGCTTTTGCCTCCTCTCCGGTGTGTGTTTGTGCAGTATGTGCGTGTGAATGTGTGTGGGGTTTGTGTGGTTGTTGTGTGTGTTTGTGGTGTGTGTGTGTGTGTGGTGTCGTATGGTCTTTGAGTATCCATAGTAAAGTGTAAAGAATTCATCTCTCCGGCTTCCCACCCTCCATGGAGCCCGCACCTGGAAACGTCTCGCTACAAACTAGCTCAACCGTTAGGATTACCTTCGAGATATAGGGGCGTGAGGCTGGTTTACAGTGCGACATCGGGCGCTTGATCGGGTTGATGACTAAGCAAACCTTCACTTACACCTTCAGCATGACCTTCACCAACCGCTTCGGCCATCCGAAGACGACCTCCGCGGACCTCCCACCTCTCGCCGTGGCCCTCTAACGGGACACTGTGGCCATTTCCCTACCCTTGGCTATTGGGTAGGGCCACCGTTTCGCTTGAAATCCAGACCAAAGAGGGCGTGTTGCCTCACGGACGCATTACCACCAGCGCCGATCGGCTCAACCCTCCAGGACTCCTTCATCCCCGCTTACGGCGCTCAACTGCGCAGGTCCTAGCGCAGGTGACCAGATTTACCTACTCGACGCCAGCTATGTTTAGTGGCGACCGAGCCCACGCCCACTCGGTCACGGAGGGTCGTGGTTAGGTTAAAATGCGCCTGGTGATTTTCGTTGCGTCTATTTCTTAGGGAAATAGACCAAAAGCAGGGCGGCAACCACGTGAAGGAGAACACACCAGACTTGCCTTGAGGATCTACACGACTGTAGCGCTCCCCCTCAAGACCCCGCCACCTTACCGCCTCTGAGGGAGGCAGTAAGGTAGGCCTGCATCTATACTACCAAGCAAAGCGCAAGCAAAGCATGTGGTTGTGCAACCGCAAAAGCATAAATACAAGCCCTCCCCTTCAGCCAATGAACCTAGATAGATAAGTAACGATAATATTGATATTATACTTTAAAATGAATGCACAATATTTCTTGAAATACTTTCAAAAGACCAGTCCATTTTGAAATAAATACGAATAGACTGTTTTAAAGCCCTTTTAAGCAGAAGACATTTAAAATAGCGAGTATGTCATCGTCCAAAGAGCTGTTACAAATTAATAAAAAGTTTTTGAAACATTGTTTGACTTGTTTTTGTTTTATTTTGTTAACATCCAAGGGGAACTTAGTAAAGAATCAATAAATTAAAAATCTATTAGAATCAGAACGTGAAAAGTTAAGACGAAAGTTCTAATTCCCACATTTATGTAAATCATTCAAGAAAGTGCGCAGATGCACAAACACTTGAACATTTTTTACCCATGCATAAACTCATTAACTTATAAAAACCAAACAAATACCTCTTTAATGATGTTAGCTCATTTTCAGAAAGATTATTTTCTTAAAGGTAAAAATGTAGGGTACAATAATTTATGCAGAAAACTGACCAACAGTTACTGACGTACTGGTGTCAAGTTCGACCAACGTTTTGGTGGTAAAGGAGTAAGTCCGTCGGTATAAATTTTCTAGATGTGCTAAAATAGACAAACGGCCATTTTCAATAACTAACTAACCGGTTTCGGTAGGTTGTTATCTCTGTTTGTTTGACATTTTGCTTATTGGACGTTTAGAAACAAATCGTCACAGAAAAGCTTTCTTTGATTTTTCTATGAATCAAGTGACAGGTAAGTGACACGGATAGGATATTCTTTGTTTATAGAAACACCGACAGCTACGGCAGAAGGCACATTTAACCAACATTTAGTTTACCTCCGCTATTGACGCCTTATTTAACTGTAAAATGAAATACAAATAAAGTAACCTTAGGTATTTACCATATTATACTAGGCGACTGCCTCTCAGTCTTTGAGGCACGAAAGAATGTTTTGCGACATAATTATTTTCTTACCTTAACGTTTTTCGAAATTGCACAGAACAGAGAGGTTTGAAGGCCCAACATTGGGAAACCATGTAGGCTAACAAAAAAACAACATTTTTCGTGTTGTTAAAATGAGAAGTTCAATTTATTTATTTTCAAAAATTTCTGCAAAAGAAACTGTTTGCTAAACTACATGGCAATATGTCAGCTAGTAGTTGCGATTTCTAAACAAATATAATTATTTTGTGATTGAAAGAAGTAGTGGAAAGAGCATAATTTATTCCAAACATTTTATGTTAGAGAGGCCGCATAGCTTTATTAATTTATTACATTTTCTCTAACGCAAACATTTTCAGTAAAGAGTCAAAATTTGGTTTGTGTGTTAAATATAATAACGTCTTTACTTTATTTTTTCTTTGAAGACAGCCTTTTACTTATTTTGTTTTTACTTATATTCTCAAGTACAAAACGTCTTCAAAGAGTGAACTAAACTACAAAGCTTAGGCATCATCTAAAAGTTAACTTTTGAGTTCGAAAAAAGAAATACCCAATTTGCCATTTCATAAACTCCAACAATAATTTTAGTTCAGGAAATGGGCTCAAAACCCCTTTCATTTAATTAAATTGGTCTTCGGTTCCGTACTAAAAATAGATTCTACCCTTACGACTCCCGTGGGAGTTTCAAGGATCAGTTTCAGGGAGATTGTTGGTTAACAAACATCCGTCCCATACTGATAATATCCCATTTCGAAAACTTTGTTATCTAAAGACAGTGTTGGTCAGCATAAAGTTGAAAGCTCGTAATAATATGGACAAAGAAACTGATAACACTTAGCAAACTATGCCAGTCTAGTTTCTTAAATCATTTTGTGAACCCTAAATTCAAGCCAGAAAAATGGATATAGAATTTAGGCATGAAACCATTTTTTATGAGGCACGCACATAAACAATGAAATCCTGCGTTTATGAGCGCGTAAGCTGCTTTATCGCTCGCTAAAAAAATCCTTAAAAAACAATAACGATATTTCATGAAAATCGATATAAAATTACGATCAAAAAGCTGAAGTAAAGCCATAAAATCAAATGAATAACACCTCCAAGCTCCGAGCCGTTTCAAACAATTTTAGTTTGATTTTACATTTTTCATACGGCGAACGTTCCTACGGTTTAGCTCATACGAAAACGTTTTTAATAGAAATCTATCGATTTTTCGTGAAACTAGCTTCAGTAGCGAGGTTATATTATTATACTGGATTCACGCCTGGGTAAGCTCGGATAACCGGGGCAATCGATTTTTAAGTAAAAAGTGGGACTGGCTTTGGAACTTTAAAGTATAGTTACTTAGGGACTTAACGCTACAGTTCCTCTACTTTAGTGAAGTTAAAGTCTTTGTTTTTATGGTCTGTAATAAAAGCTCGTCTTAGGTTCGGTGTTTAGGGAAATATTGTTATTCATTTTCATATTTTTGAAGACGTGGCAATATTTAAGTTGGTACGGCGAAAAATGTCAAAACATGGTAAAATACAAGATTGTAACCATTTCAGTCCCGGTAATCTAACCTTGATTTCATACCTAGATAATTAATATTCATCATACCCTTATCCTAATTTATTTGGAGTCAGCGCAGCATGCCTTCTTCTTTTTTAATATTTCTCTATTATTCGTCATCTAGATAAGAAAGATTATCTCCGATTATTCTCCAAGCTTCATAGACCTTAGCAGTTATTCCAATAATGAACACTACGCATGAATCTTCTCAAAACTTAGGACGCCGGCGTCAAATAAGGATACCACACGTCAGGATTATACAGAGGTCATAATAAGTTAGACATCCATGACAGTCATGCGGTCGAAGTAAAGGACTGTGCCCGATAACGCGACGTCGCAGTTTCAAGCACGCGCGACCGATGCGGTTTCCGAAAATTTGTATGAGGTTCAAGCAATTTAGAACAAACGGAAAACGTTTAAAATTTCTCGTGTCCGCCATGCAGTTGGGTTTTAGATTTTGGTCTAAAATAGAGCATAAAATAACCAATCGGGATGAAAATCTCGTGGAAAATTATAACATTTCTGAAACTCTATTGACGCCATTTCGTTTTTATAAAGTTTTTTAACAGCATAAGTAGAAATCGGATGGGGCTGTGTCGGTGCACACGGCCATTGGTTTTTAACGTAAAACATTATTCATTTTAAAACATCGCTTTTAGAGATTGAAAGAATTGTTTTTTATTTTTTATTTATAACAGTTATTGGTTATTTTTCAATTAAATCGATTGGTCTAAACGAACTCTGTAAATACACGAAAGAACGAAAGAATCACCGCGCTATCACGCGTGAGTCGTGAGGTATACTGAATAGAATCCAGCGAGAGCGCATTCTTCGCAGTGCCCCTCCCCCGCTGCACCTCCCGGCCCCGATGTAAATTCAAGGTTTTAGCAGTGAGCTGACTATATACGCTAAATAATGGCACTAAATTAAATTAATAACCCAATTCGTAACGGTCCGGTTTTTTGACATGGTACCCCGTGTATGGTACTGATTTTAAAGACGTTTCACGTCAAAAGCAAGTAACTAGTTAATATAGGTAAATCCTGTAAGCCTAAATCAAAATTTACAAGATTCATCACTCGAACATAAAACTCACTGACACACACTTTTATTGCCCCCCCCCCGCCCCTCTGTTTAAAGACTTTGTTCGCTTTAGGACAGATTCGCTTAGCGATAGTTTCGCTTTAAGGCAGATTCGCTTAACGGCAGAAGTACAGCGAAGTCCATAAAGAAGCAGCTTCCTAACCCAAAGACCCCTAAGAGATCTGATCCCTTGCCAAGATTTCCTTGTTGTCAAAGATATCCCACATCTATCGAGATGATATTTACTGTACCGGGAGCTTCATATTTGTGGCTAAGGATAGCAATATTCTCAAAGTAACTAGACAACTAGTCGACTTACGAATACGGAGTGGGGTTGATAGAGATCTAAGGCTGTATTTGGTGTTTTCATAGAATTTTGTCTAATAATACTACAGGTTATGAATTATTACCTTATTGCTGAGGTTCTTTAGAAAGGTCAGGTGCGTAGTACTCGCAACCGGCTTGCGTGTATGGCCAGATGTATGATCGAGGATGAGGCAAAAGAAGAATGTAAGCGTCGTAGCAGGTGGCGCTTTGTGGTTTCTGCCTACCCCATGGGTCAAAGGTGTGAGTTTATGTACATATTTATGCACATTCATACTCAAAACAAATAAATATTACGTGTGTTAATTTTATGTTATTTCATGTGCACGTCATGGTTCAGAAATTAAACAGGGTGACCTTTGATTTTCTTGTTAAGTTTCTTCAACAAAAGGTTGATTTGCGAATACTAAATAGCTTAGAAATAAATTGTATGACTAATAAATAATTACGCTACATGCATAACTTCTATTGAAACAAAGTTCAAGAAACTCACATGCTGCCAAACTTGTTAGAACTCGAAATGATTACATGCTATTTGCACTCGAATTTACCATAATATTCATATTCCAGAACGCACAACTATGTTAGAGTAGGCGTAAAATCCAAGAAACTATTCATAAAGTGCCATATTGTTCATAAAAGTCTAATCTGAAACAATCGCGGATACAAGTGGGCGTAATCGGTTCTTTCAAAGCCATAGCAAGTAATCTCTATTATCACACGTAATAAAGCTAATATCAGATGTTATTTATGTCGCCTGAGCTAGCTTATGAATGCTAATTTCTGTGAGAGATATCTTTCATTTAGCCGCTTCAGTCAGCAATGGTCAAGTTAATTAAGTTATATGGTAAGTTGATGTGCAGATCCTATTAGGGTGTAGCGAGATGCTTTTAAATTAGATTAGGTGGCTCGTGAAATGAAATAGCTTTGTTTTGTTTTTGGTAATGTGTGAGTTTCGGATTAAATGTGGAGTTGAAGCCTGAATAATATTTAAGCAGCTAGGAATCAACTTATATAGAGGTTGTTAGAGTGAAGTGGCGTTTAGAAATCTAGTTACTTACAAGGGACTAAACTTTAGGACAGTTGGGTATTTTGTATTTCTAAGTAACTATTAAGCAACTGACTGCCTCGTTAGTATTGTTGTCGCAAGAGTGACTGCTGAGCAAGAGGTCCTGGGTTCGATAGTCAGATCAGGTGTTATTGGGCTTTTCCATCATTCATCAATTTCTCTGGGACTTAAACATTTCTGGCCAAATATTGGTTGTACTATTAGGTACACCTCTGCCCAACCCTTTGTGGATTACAGCCGTGATGTTATGAATTAAATTAAACAGCGGTTGTTTGAGTGAATGGGCGCTTAGAAATGTACTTTAGTTATTACTATCGGACAATTGGGTATTTCATATTATTACTGCGAATATTCGTTTTCTCTACTTTGCTTCGAACCCACGACCTAGAACACACGTAAACCTGGGTGATTCCAATGGGTCACCCACTATTCCCAACACTAGATAGACTTAAATTAACATGAATATCTCCCCGCAACGCGACCAAACCCCATAAAAAGACTCAAAAGAGCAACTCGGCACCAACCATTCCCCGCACTAAAATACTTTAAAACAGTCGACATAACATATCGCCCATTTATATCAGAACCAAGGCCCAATCTCCATATAGAAGTACTGAAAATATATTTCTGTAATACTCCTGGCTGTATATTAAAGAAACACTAAGGGGTGTGCTAAGATATTTTTATTAAATTCCACTGGAGGCCGTTTCGTCGCGTTTAGTTCCAATGCAAACGCTCTGCACTCAGTTCGCGCGGGACAGATATTGCACCGCTCCCTTATATTTATTGTTTAAACGATTGTTGGGTGTTGTTATAAGACGTTTAAAACATCGCTTATGTGTGCTCTATAGAATCCTTGGCTGCTATAAATTGTTGTTTATGATCATGACTGTTTGTTCTGATTTTGATGTTGTTCGGCTTGAATATTAGATTTGATTTAATAACGTCTAAGAAGTATTGGTATAATATTGCATGTGGAATTTGGAGACAGATTGAAATTAACATGAATTTAAATGTGCTTGTCTTTTTTATTTTCTTAGTTAGCCTGAGTTGTCCCTCTCCTGGGAGAAGGCGTCCCCCAATCCTTCCACTTCTCACGATAGTGTGCTTCTTCTCGCTTATTCGCGAGGAAGCTATCCAAGGCATCCTGCCATCCTCTCTTTTAGCTGCTGAATTATATCTTTGAATCTATACAAAAGGCAAAATTGTTAGCTATTGTTTGCTATCACTTATCTATAATGAGATCTACGAGAATTTCCACAGTTAAGCGCATCTATTACACGCATATCCAAACAAGTTAAGAGTGTTAAAGTATTACATCAAATGTGCAATGTGCTACCATACCAAATGTCATTTTCCAAACAAATCATTTACCACCTTTAAAAAAACACAATGGCTCCCGATTTTCTGGCTAGTTGAACAAATATCTATTTCAAGTTCGCCAGGTATTGTCTCAGAAAAAAAGGGCATATGTTGTCACCGGGCCGAGTTGTGGAACAAAACGGCCGACTGCCCATCTTTTGTTAAGTAAACTAAGCATTCAAGATGTTCCCAGAATTACAAAATGTTTAGCTATTTGTTAAAGTCCTATTAAGTTCTGTCACTTCGGCACTGTCCTTACAAACTTAGCTTACTCTTTATTCAAGACATTTAGAACTCTATTTCTTTGAAACTAAGGTTGGTTGTAAGTGTAACGGTAGTTGGGAAATCTGTAATTGTTGTTAGACGCAACTGAGACGTCTTTGAATGAGATGTCGATAAATTTGCTTCCGCCGTGTGGATTCTAAAGTTGTCTCAATTTGTTCTCTCTTACACAAGGGGAGGTTTTTATACAAATTCTTCTTAATGGTCTTGCTATTATTTTCTAATGACGCGTACGACAAGTCGAATTCATAATAATTTAAAATCTTTATAAGAAGATCGTTTAATGTAGCGTCATCATAAGGTGTATTCGTATTTACGAAAAAACATGTTTATAGAAATACAATATCATTCGCCTCATTGATTGACTATAAAGCAGTGTTGAAGTACCTTTAAGAGCCGATTCCAAAGATTCGGGATCGAATCCTTTTGATAAAATTATGTTTACTAGAAATTAATGGGGTCACCTTGCTGCTGAAACATTATTATATTCTGTAATATTCAAATACTAGAGCCTAGATTAAACATCAAATAAATTTGGAATGCGCCAGATGCCATTCAACATACCAATATTGATTTTAGATCTCTCAAGACCTGTAAAAGTTCAGTACCAACAGCTACCCATTCTTGACCCTCCACCAGGTCAACGTCAGCATACGAGTACATGACAGATCTTCCTAACGTAAACTTGACTATTAAGTGTCATAAAACTATGAAAGAAAAAATAGCTCTCGAGACTCAAAGTAAAAGACGCACGCATCATTACGCGTACTCAAAGACTTCTTAAGACAATAACGAATATTTTCTTATTTGTTAAGAGCCACCGAGATAAAAAAACACTCATTATGCATTCGGTAGACGGCAACTTAACACTGTGTAAATAATGATAAAAGTATTTGCTTTGTCGAGACGTAGTACAAAGATCAGAGTAAACACTTAGATACGCCCACTAAGATGCGTGCAGCGGTGGGTGATACGCCAATAGTTATGTATTTGTGTTGTGATTCTGATTGTTAGAAGCTTGGCTACCACGCCCTGGGTCGATTTTGAAAGTGGATTAAGTTCAACAAGTCTTTTAAAACGTAGAATTTTCCCTTTGTGGAACTGTCCGCGACTTGTCTAGTGATCACTCTTTCTTCAAGGTAGCTTATTAATTTGAAGATATAACAAAGGATTCTAGAATGTTGAACCTTCCACTAATGACAACAACAATGGCATTGGCTATAACACACCTAGTTACCAAAATGTGGTGACGCTGGTAATAATGTTCCTTGATCTTTCCTTGCGGTGGAGACTGGTATGAATCACTATGTTCTAGTGGATGTAAACACTGAGGATTTTGAATTCTCAGTGAGAAAAGTTGCCTCTGAAGTTGAGTTGAGATGTTGGCTCGTCCACAATTTGGAAACGCATCATGATTAGGTACCACATTAGCTTAATGAGGCTTTAAACTACCGGTTTTATGCTAGTAAACTCCATTAAGACTGTCTTCAGTGTTGTGTATTTATTTTGGATAAAATCCTCGTAATAGCCAGTCGAGGTTGAAGTATTTCTGTACTTACCGTATGCCATTGATAAATATTTTGCTTTTTGACGGATGCGTTAAGCAAGAGTTAGCTAGCACTGTTTTAAGTTGTCACGGTTTATAACTAAACTTAAAATGTCACTTTTTTTTTTTTTTTTTTGGGACAAGCCCGCCACACTGTTCCCAAACCACTGTAACTCCTGAAAGCCAGAATCAACAGTGGCGACCACCAGAAAAGCGCCGAGACAATGAAGCTCGACGAAGTCCCAGAGAATGAATTTAACTGTCTTGGATCCCGCAACGAAATTAATCAGAAAAGTATAGTGGAGGAGTAGGAAAAAACCGTAATTTCCACTTCCCTCCATTTCAGCAGGAGACAGAACGAAACAAGGCCAATAGGCACAAAGGGACGTTTACAACTGGGATAGGCCCAGTTGCCTAGCACCACGGATAAATATTAACATTAATGGGTCCTAAGTTGTGAGCTGTTATATTTGATTCCAATAATAGGTATGGCAAAAACGCTTGAACGCACGGAAATTTGTTCTAGTTTCCACAAGGTCTGTATAGTAAATAACTCCGGATGTAACCTGTACACTATCCAACATAATGTTGCGTTCATTCTGCCAAAGACTGCACTCCCATAAAATGTGATGTGCTGATTGTTCATATTCGCAGTCAGATGTGGAACATTGACAAAAAGGCGAGTCAACAAGCTTGAAGGAAAATAATTTACTCTTAAAGTTACCATGACCGGTGAGAAATTGGGCAACACAGTGATCAACATCCAACCATGTCCTGGCCAGCCGCTCACGAACGGATGGAAAGAACTGGTGGAGGTGTCGGCCCTTGATGGAATTATCCCACCTACCTTGCCATTCAGACAAAAGTTCCTCCCAGACGTCGGTCTGTGGTTTGAATAATCTAGCAATCTTAACACGGTCACGTAGGGTTAAAAAGTCTGCGTCCGCGGTCTCACGTGCGTTATAGTACATTGCAGCCCGTCGCTGCACTTCAAGATCAACTGGAAGTACACCTGCAAGTACCGGTAAGGCTTCAGTACTAACCGTCCTATACGCTTTGCATAAGAATATCAAAGCCAAACGCTGGCTTTGAAGCAATTTACGTCGTGCCGCTCCTATGGTGGCCCTATCGGCCCAGACAGGTGCCCCGTAGCACATACACCCCAAGTAAGTAGCCCCATAAATGGTCTTTAAAGTTATAAATGACAGACCCCACGTAGATTTTGATATTCTCGTTAAGGCATAAAAGTTCTTTTTAGCTTTTTCACCGACAGTTTTTATATGATCTATGAATGAAAAATTTCTCTCTAAGACCAAACCAAGGTAGCACACGGATTGCTTTCTTTTCACGGGAACGTTATTAAATTTAATACTAGGCCACGATTTAAGATTACCTTTTAAAATTAGTTGATAAGTTTTTTGCGGTGCAAAGGTCAGACGGTTTCGATCGCCCCACTGAGATATTAATCGTAGGCAAGTATCAGCTAAATTCTCGAGACCAGCCCGAGTACTCGACTGAATGAGCAGCAGGCCGTCGTCCGCGTAACCGGTTAATGAACAGCCGGGAGGAAGGGGAATCGCGAGAAAATCATCAAAACCTAAATTCCATACATACGGAGCGATTACCGACCCCTGAGGACATCCCATGGTAAGGGACTTTGACATAGAATAATGACCGAGTTTGAGTTTCGCGGAACCATTTAAAAAGTAAGAATAAACAAGATTATATATGTTTTTATAGCAGCCACGATTCTTCAGTTTAAGTAGTAGCATCGGCCACCATGCGTTATCAAAGGCCCCGGAAATATCTAAAAAGATTCCAACCACGTACTTGTGTTCCGAGTTATTAACAATTTTTCTAACAGAAAGTGCCGCGTCTACGGTAGATTTTCCCACGGTGAAACCGAATTGGTTGTTATGAAACTTTGGCCCGTCTGGCAGCAAACGTGGAACGATAAGGCGCTCCAGGAGTTTTCCTAAAGATGGCAGTAGGGTTATGGGCCTGTACGACTTAGGGTCGTCCGGTGGCTTATCACCACTTTTTGGAATTATTCGTATAAAGCCACGTCGCCATACGCGAGGGAAAACGCCGTCCGCAATACATCGGTTGAAAACAGATAGAATGGCGTCGCCCGCTGTTTTACACGCTTCTATTATCATCCGATTAGATATTTTATCTTCACCTGATGATTTGTTAAGAGGCAGTTTCCTGACAACATTAATGAATTCGTCAATGGATGGAAGGTCTGACGCTGGTGATTCAGGTGGCACAGCAGCCCACGCTCTGATCTGTTGATGGTAGTCATTGTCATTTACCGGCGAATCATCAGGAATCAGACTATTTAATAGAACTTCGGTTGTTTCCTCAATACCGGTGGTGTGTTTATTATTGACTTTAATGTTCTGGACAAACGCCAGGTCGACTGATCGATTAGCTTTGAATTCGTGATACAAAGGAGACCACGGACCTTCTTTATCTAATTTTTCTACTATTTTTCGCAGTAAATTACCCTTGGATTTTTCCACCGATGCTCTGTAGCGGGACTTGGCAACTCTAAACGCATTTAAAGCAAAGTTGAGTGGGTCTCCGGTGACCTTTTGTTTTTTAAGCTTGTTTAAATGCCTACGCGCTCGGCGATAGCTTTTACGTTGTTCAATTAAGTAGTCACACCACCAATCACATCTATGGATGTTGGTCATAGATGCGCGACCAATGGCGATGTCAGCACAGTAAGTGAAGGTGTCTGACATAATTTCAGCACTTTCTTCAGCTGACAGCCCATCACGAGTGAAGTCTTTGGCGTGACACGCAAAAAGCGAGCTAAAGAATTCCCAATTCGCGCCTTTACTTTTATATCTAAAATTACCAGTGATATGAGATGGACCTTGAGAAGACACCGGAACAAATTCGTACACGATCAGGCGATGATCACTACAAGACGCATCTGGTAGGACACGCCACCTATCCAAGCGTACGTCTGCACTAGAAAGTGTGACGTCAATACAAGATTCGCCCATTGGGCTGCAAAAAGTAGGTGGTGCATCTGGGGTATTATGAATTGATAAGTTCATTTCAGCTATAAAATCTTCAACAGCACAACGTCGGTCGAAATCCGTAGACCTAACCTTGCCATACCACAGAGACGATGACGCGTTAACATCAGCGCCAACGATAACTTTACAGCCCGCGAGTGACTGTAAGACATGACGGAGGTTATGTATATGAGGAGCAACAGGGTCTGAGTATTGAAAGTAACAGCTCACAACGTAAACTTTAAAAGAAGCTGATGAGACTTCCGCAACGGCACAGTGGGGCGTCATGAGGTTACGCAAAGACGTTACTGTAAAGTTAGAAGAACGCGCCACGTAAATTCCGGCTCGTGCTTTGCTGTCCAGCTGAACTACTTTGTGACGTAAGCGAGCGTTCTGGTATTGTTCTTGAACAAGTACTATGTCTAAGTTATAATCGATAATTAATTTGTCTAATTCAGAGGTCGCCACCCTATCGTTGTGGAGATTTAATTGTCCTATAGTTAAACTATCCATTATTTTAGTAGTTGGTGTTGAGGATTAACTGTTCGAGCTTAAGTTTGTACGTGGTACACTCGGGAGACCCGCAACGATGGTCAAACGGTTTTTTAAAACGTTTACACGCCACGCAAGTCGGTATAAAATTTAAATTATCCTTGTGCGGGCAGTTATTTGTTTCATGTGCTTCGGAGCAGTTGGCACAGGTAGGTGATTTATTAACGCAGTGTTTCTTAACGTGACCAAACTGTTGGCAATGTAAACAACGAACTACTTCGACATCATCGATGAAACGGCAAGTCGCCCAATCAATAAATAATTTATCTTTGGTGGACACTAAATGTTTACGAACTGTGGACTCGATTTCAATGCCTATCCACTTGCGACCATTATCTAAGGAACGCCTACGAATAATTTTAGTAGACTTAATAAAATCATCCTCATTTATTGGCACCTCGTCTTTAATGTTTTGACGGTATAGCGCGTGCAGAAAAGCATTGTCTTCCATTGAGGATGGGACGTCCTTAACTAATATACGAGGCCTTCGGCCTTTCGGTTTTTCAAGTCTTAAGCCGGCGGACCTAATAGCATCGACCGATTGCAACTTTTTTATTTGGTTGTCATTAGCGACACGTAATACAACGCCAGATTTCGCGGTTTTCTTAACGCCTACTATTTGAAATCCGTCATCACTAGGCTTAATCGCTTTCATTAGCGCTTGTTTAGTCGCGGACGATGACGAGTAATCGGCTAACCGCTCAGCGGTAGGGTAGGCGACGACGCACGGAAGGGGGGCGCGCGACTCAACAGCTGGCCCAACTTTAGGTAGACGAAGTTTCAAAGAATCCGCATACGAAGATTTGTTATAATCACTAGTATTGACGTTAGTAGGATTTAATTTAATTTTATCCAATTCGCGTTTCGCATTGGCTAATTTGGTTTCGTTGGAGGATGATTTTATGGCTAACAAAGAAACAATGGCCGTTACGCGCTGAGTCATGTCCATGATGGCTGATTTATTTGCGACATTAATGCGGGACCCTTGATCATTAACAAGGTCGTTAATTTTTGAGAGATATGCAGACGCCGATGAAACTAAATCGCAATAGTTGTCATTGCTCGCAGTACTGGCGTTTAATATTGGCGAAGGCTTCTCAATTGAGTTGGATGTGTGTAGCCGTTTTGACCTATCCTCGGGCGAGATGTACGAAGGAGACATTTCGCGAAACAAACGTTTTGTTGAGCTAGCGGAGGTCGTCGGCGACCCGGGTGTATGGAATGCATCTCTGCCACGGTCAGGCGGGTCATCATTAATGGACAACATATTATAAATTATGAAATTCAAATAAACTATTAGAACGTAAGCAAAGTAACAGAATTAACGGACGATAAAATTATTTAGAGGTACCCACACACCAAAGAAAGTAAATGTACTCACCGAAAGTAAACGAAATTAACTAAAATACCAGTAAAACCGACGTAAAAACACTAAAAAACTTACGATACCAGCACTTAGCACAATAGCACACAACTAGTAACAACTCACGAGCCGGGAATCGATCACGGAACACGAAAATCGTCGATAGATCGTCTTTCAGGATATTTATGTTGATGTAAACTGCAATAATATACCTAACTCTTCACATAAAATGTCACTTACTGGATATCTTCAGTGATTATTATTAATTTTGAGCTCCCGATATTTCGACGCTGTTGCAAGCGCCATGATCGCGGATTGAGTGAACCCGAAGATATCCCGTAAGTGACATTTTATGTGAAGAGTTAGGTATATTATTGCAGTTTACATCAACATAAATATCCTGAAAGACGATCTATTCATAGCTCCCAGACAATGGTAGTGGACAGGGACACTACAAAGCCAGTTAATGCATTAGTGGTTAGGAATAATGTATGCTACAGGGAATCAGAACTGTAGATACTGTATCTATAAACATCAGAAGCTATTTTGGTACTCGACATAATAGTCCAGCAGTTATGTACTATTACCTGGAAAGTATTTCGAAGTTAACGAAACTTTAACAGGTTTTTTGGGGTACACTAGGAAGACTGTCCTAAGTTTTCGACCTCGAGAACCCTGTGCCAATTTGAAGGGGGGATAAAAATCTCAATTTACAAACTTCTGATAAAATGTAAGCAGATCAACTGATCCATTTGTTTGTTATTTACACACAAGTCCCTCTTATAAAGAAAACTCCCATTTATTATTTGAACCAAAATCGTCCTCGAACCACGAAATAAACAAAATTCAATGAACTATTTCGAGGGTAATACCCGTGTTAGAACATTCACAAACGGGACACTTACGCTCAACCCAAACAAAGCCCCATAAAATAACATGGATCGTATAAAGTAAAAGCCTGAATACATTTAGCAAACACTGGTAGCATCCTCAATAATGTTCCACTATCGAGGAACTAATCCAAACATAGTAAGCATGATTATCAGGGCTGATTTTCACGACCCAAAATTTTGAATGTCGAATTTCGCGTACAATTTGTGTGTTGAAAGCCTATGAGCCAGAGCTAATGTTTTAAGCGATTCGTTGATTTGAAACGTTCGCCCGTTCACTAGCACTAAGTGACATCTAGATGACATACATAATACAATCATCACGCCTATAATCCCCGAAGGGTATAGTGCAGAGGTGTAACTAATAGCTTAGTATATCCACATTTCGTCAGTCATGTTAAGGCCCCTGTTATTACATGGGAGGAGATGGGATGGAATGGACGCGAGCCTATTTCCATCAACCGGGCACAAATCTTGACTCCGTGGTAGCTACTGAGAAATTCCTGATGACTTGATACTTTGCCCGACCCGGGAATCGAACCCAAGGACCTCATGGTCAGAAGTCGCGATTGTGACCACTAGAACAACGAGGCAGCTTAACTAATCCAAACATAGTAAGCATGATTATCAGGGCTGATTTTCACGACCCAAAATTTTGAATGTCGAATTTCGCGTACAATTTGTGTGTTGAAAGCCTATGCGCCAGAGCTAATGTTTTAAGCGATTCGTTGATTTGAAACGTTCGCCCGTTCGCTAGCACTAAGTGACATCTAGATGACATACATAATACAATCATCACGCCTATAATCCCCGAAGGGTAGTGCAGAGGTGTAAGTAATAGCTTAGTATATCCACATTTTGTCAGTCATGTTTAAGTCCCCTGTTATTAAATGGGAGGAGATGGGATACGATGGACGCGAGCCTATTTCCATCAACCGGGCACAAATCTAGACTCCGTGGCTGCTACTGAGAAATTCCTGATGACTTGACACTTTGCCCGATCCGGGAATCGAACCCAAGGACGTCATGGTCAGAAGTCGCGATTGTGACCACTAGAACAACGAGGCAGCTTTTTTCTTAGGAATGTATTTAAGCTTCGCCCATGATTTGTGAAAACTAGTAGTTGCAAGTTTGGTTTTAGTTTTGTTTATTTATTATTATTTAACAAGGTAAATTTAAAAAAAAAAGTAAACACACAAATCATTATCACACTAAAAAGAGCATCAAATACAAAATTTAAATTAGAAAAAAATAAAGTTGTCATCAAAAAATAATAATTAAGAACACGTTTTAAAGCAAATAATAGAAACTATACATAATAATAAAAAATAAAAAAATCAAACTACCTAAAACCATTCTTTTAGGCCATTTAACTCCTGGTCGGTTAGCCAGCCTTTGAGTTTAGCTTTAAAAGCATTGTCAGACGTCATCATCTGCCTAGCGTTTTCCCAACTACGTTGGGGTCGGCTTCCAGTCTAACCGGATGCAGCTGAATATCAGTATTTTACATGGAGCGACTGCCTATCTGACCTCCACAACCCAGTTAGTGCTGGGTAATACGATACCCCTTGGTAAGACTGGTTGTCAGACTTTTTGGACCACTGACTACCTGTAACGAATGTCAAAAATCTACAAATGACAGCCGGGACCAACAGCTTAACGTGCTTTCCGAGGCACGGAGGAAACTCGGTATGTAAGGGTGGTCACCTATCCACAGTCCAACCTAGGCAAGTCCCGAGTGACTGTTATTATTTAGCCACGAGCTCTTTTAGCTTGAGCCGTAAAAACATTGTCAGACGTCGCGTTTAAGATATTATCCGGTAGCCGGTTGTAAACTGAAGGACCCCTACCATGAATCAACTTTCCAGATTTAGATAGGGTGTTGGTAGTAAATGGTTTTTTATTTTTATTATTTTTTATTTTTTATTTAATCATAGTCTTAGTACAGGTTATGTTTGTTTTGTACCATTAAACCAGACATGGTTTGTATTGGTTGCTTCTCTAGTGCCTATTAAATTCGGTAGATACAATATTACTTATATTGTACAACAAATAATATAATACTGGTATTATTCTTAGGCTTTGGCCTACTTTCATCGGTCCCTAAAATAATATTCGATGTTGTTTACCTACGTATAGTCTGATTTTGTTGACCTAAATTTTGATGAATTGGTAATAAACAAATTTATTAGAGTAAAATACAAATCGGGACGCAAAATCTGAAGGATAACTACAAATATTCTCATATATAAATACATCAAAGAAAACAACAGTAACTATAATAATTGTTTCACTCTGACAAAAAAGGGTTAGGGAAAGAAGTATCGTGTTACTCGACAAAAATCAATGACAAGTATAAAGTTACGTTAAAAATAGAAAATTGCGACTTTTCCGCAACGTCAGTTTCCTGTAGACTTTATTCTTCAGGGATTTGATTGACTGACTCACGGTGGTGGATTAACAGCTAAGCGCAACCGGCACGTGTTTGGGGATACAAGCCTCCGGGGAGAATACAGGGGTTCTAAAAGAATAAGCAAAACAAGGGGGATGCTGAAAAACACAGTATAAAAAAATACATCAAATACTTTTATTTTTACAAATAAGTCTATTTTTTCTCCGAAATTGTTTATTTTATGAACATCGAAAAATGTTGTAGTTGGTACCATTAAAACGTTAAAAAATATGGGATTATTTATTGCCAAACTTTTCAAAGCATTTATATATCCCTAAAATACAAAACGAACATAAAACACAAACTATGTACCAAAATTAACGTTGACACGACGGGATTACTATGCATCAACCCACAACACACAAATTCAATATGAGTTCTAATTTAACATTATCTAGATTCATTTGGTTAACAAAACATCCAATTACAGACAGATGTACAAATTGGAAATAAATTACTAATCTATCAGCTCTCGAACTCAACCCAACAGATGTATAGTGCATCGTCATGTTCTTATCCCTTCAATCTCTCCTCGAGGTAAAAATGAAGAAAAATAATTCAATCTAGGAGAATGTCGTGTCCAAAATGATCTACATGATGTAGGAATATAATGAATAGAAGTAGACATTTTTTTCCATTTTCACCAAATCTCATGTCAATGAAAGCTCACTTGTCATCTAAATGAAAGCCAACAAAGCAATAAAATTAAGGTATTCATGTAATATTTGTGTCGTTTTGTTTTTGAAAACCGGATTAGAGACATTTCTATGATAAAGAACCAAATTATTCTGAACTAGAACTTCACCCGCGGCTTCGTCCGCAAAAAATATGATAACTCAGCTAATATGCATGACAAAAATATAATTTCAAAGCCTATATAGCACTCTCGAATAATGTAGCTTTCTGCCAGTGTTAGAATTTTCAGAATTGGAACTTTCTTTTCGGAGATGACCCCATACATACAAACTTACAAACGAATTTTACCTCTTTATATTATTAGTACAGATGACTTCTCGAATGCCAAAGCAGCGGTAAACATCAGAACAAACCTATTGTCTACAGATGCTGACAGAAATTAACAAACTTCAAACCAGCATGCGATACATTACGAGATGCAATTCGAAATCAACATTCGAACTCACAGCAATAAGCTGTCGGGTGTAAATTGCAATAGTTTGTAAGTAACTAGTAGTTTGGCAGACTTACTTACGTCATAGGAAATTCAGGCTCTCAGTTGGCTGATATAACTTATTCGAAATAATATGCAACTTACGTCATGATAACTTACGTCATGATAATTTGTTGAAATTGAGTTGAGAATAACAAAGAGCATAAATTATGTAGAATATAGATTCACTTTATCTGACAAAAGACTTGTTTGAACTAACAAAATATTTACTTGACTGGAACTTAAGTTTAGAATTAATAGTCAAGCAAGATTGGATAAAGTGCGATCTTATCGACAGCAAAGATGGCGGACTGACCACTCTAGATTAAACAGAAGTGAAAATTGAAGAGAAAAGTATAGGTGTAAATACTAACGAGAACGATAAACAGTATACAACAAAGTAAACAATATCTAGAATTCTAGAATCAAACTCTCATTCCCAAAAGTATTGAAAGCTAACGATAAAAATATAGCCATTATGTTGTAGATATTTGCCCTACTTCTACCAGGATTGTATTACTATTCAATCAGCACGTCTTTGTTCGATTGATGGTAAGGGAGGGGTTTCGGGGCTAAAACAAATTACCGAGGCTCACCGTATTTACTTACACAGATCAGTTACAGGCCATACATCAGACAATGTATCGCTTACCGACAAATTAACGGATAGAAAATATTTGCTATGTTACGTAAGTTTATTTTGTGTTGGCAGGTTACATTGTACTTCGCTCGCTTCTAGGCTATTAGCTTTTGCTCGGAGCTGAATTTTCGTGGAATAGATGTTGTTCTAGGAAAACTTCACGTACCTACTTTCAAAGTTACCAGGTACTGTTGGCAAAAATTTTGGGTGACTAGGCATATTAAGATAATAATAATAATAAATATCGCTGAACAATTCACATAGCGCCATCTAGTACCACTCTAAGCAATGAGGCTTGTGTCGTGGACACCAGATAGTTGATATACTACATAGATACTTTTTGTTTGTAAATATATACCTATTATACATATAAACATCCATGACTCGGAAACAAATGTCCACGTTCATCACACAAACATTTGCTCCTACCGGGATTAAGAACGTAAGGCAGCCTCACTACCGCTGCGCCATTCGGGTCGTCAAAAGAGCTACTATATCTAGTTTAGCTAAATGACATAAGTAGGCACGCTACCAGTAACGGCCTACCACAGTTGCCGTGACAACTCAGTGCAGACTCTATGTGGTAGGCCGTTATTGGTAGCGTGCCTACTTATGTCATTTGCCTACAGTACCCTTGCCTAAAATACATTTCATTCCAATATACTTTCTTGGAAAATTACCTTTCAACCTATTATGTACGTACCTAGTTCAAACGTGTTTGCGTTACAAACAAAAACAGACATAGTTTTTGGTTCAGTAAATCAGTTTATTGATAAGGTGAACTTGGGACGAGTAAGGCTTGTTGATGCCCTTTAGGTCTTCTTCAAATTATGTAAGATAGTTTTGGTTACGCAAACATAAAGTTTTGTTAAGTTTTCTTGCTTTTGTATTTTAAAGGCTGTTACTTAACATATTGTGCATAATCTTGCCTGTTACTGTTTCACAAAACAACATAAAAAAACAAACATAACCTACATCAAAAAATGTTTAAGGGTAGGTAGATTTCCCTTCCACGCGTATTCGTACATTCCCAATTTTACTTAACCCCGTGTTCTACACGAGAATGTAATAAATATTTAAAAAACCCTGTTTCATTGTGCGCACTGGAATCTTATTTTTCGACGGCGTTATGCAGCTGTACGAATCATAAGGGTGTCACGTTTGTTGATTTACGACATCTCTTGCTGAGCCATACTTACTTCATACCAACAAATCATGCACTGGATTGGAATAACGCTCCGCGCAATGATTCACGAGAAAGCCCACTAAAACGCCTCTTTATGACTCAAAAAGAAATTGATTTCAAATTTTACTGCATATTAAAATAACCTTTATATTTGATTGCCACTTATTTTTAAAAGAATTTTAGAGGTAGCGTTCAAGTTTTGTACACAAGTGCGAAGCGGGAGGCCCCCCACTGTTTCTCGATCATGAATCAACATAAACATCAATTCGTTTAATTGAAAATAACTCGAGACGTTACCGATAATACGAATTTGCCGAATACAAATTACGGTTTATTTTGTATGCGGTGTTGCAACAGAAATTAATATTGATTTGTGACCGCATTAAGTTATATCATCATTATAAATTCATCGGGAATGCTCGTAGAATTCTTAACGACGTACACAATGTCGATGATAAATAATTGAATTAATACGAGATTATTTTAAAGTAGTCTAAGTTTGTTTGGAACTTAAAGATGGCGTGTAAGAATCAATCATAGATATTATATAGTTGGATAAAGATACTAAGCTTGTGGACAAAAAAGATGCAGCTCGATTCGAAACCAATTAAAATGTCTATTTATCGTCATGTGCGATCTTGATTGCATGCTTCAAGCTAAGCAAGCATTCAAAGGGTATCACGAGGCATCTAATTAATTTGTGCTACAAATAGTGTCGATACAGTGACTAGCCTTCAATCAAAATTGGAGGTGATTCAATTTAAGCCTATCAGATACTTGATGCTTAATTTAGGCGAGGCTTCAAAGAGTAAATCAGTTTCTATGTTGTGTCTTCTAGATAGAGAAAATAATTCGACAATGGTCTGCTGCGATCAAAGAGTTTTAAATTTATTTAGTACTTGCTCATATCTACGGGATATTTATTATGTCAGGTCATAATAAATATCCACAGGTCATGTTAGGTCAAACGTTCGATAGTCGATATGCACATCATAAACCTATCCTATTTATCTTTAACCTTATTTTTATAAAAGCGTTTCTTTATCAAAACAAGAAGGTAAAACGGGGCTATTTGGGTTTTTGGAGGCTATTCGGTACCATACATACCAAAACGTTATTGGGTTTTTCCACCAGGAATTTCTCAGTAGCAGCCAATCAAAATATTGGTAGAGTTTGTAAAATAACACCAACCGTCAGTTATCGATATTTTTGTTCAAAACTCTGGGTCGTCTCAAATAGGCCCCAAAACCCAAATAGCCTCGTTTTACGGTACCAAATATTTTCTTTAATTTATTCCCCATCTCAAAATAAAAAATCTCTGAAAAATCATTTTTCCCTATCTGCCGTTCGCTACTCTTTGGTAATACCATTAGTTCTAAATACAGTCCATTAAAAGCTTCGATTGATTGGGCGGATCGCAAGGAACTTTTTATCGTATAATAAATATCTAACATCCCAAATATTATTGGAGGTTTGATGAGGATTGGCAGCTATAGCAAAAAATGAAATTCATAAATAAGATGACGAACATATTCTGGACGTTATTAGTTTTGGCTGAAAGACATTTCTGACATATCATTTTGTGTTTATAAAAGGTAGAAAATAATTTATGCATATTTGATGCCACTTTTTACTTTGAAGCAATCATGTAGAAATCAAACTGCGTATGTATGGGATGCATTGTTGTTTTTGCATTGTTTTGATCTTATAGAAAGCAAGTAAGTAACTACTAAACTTAAGAAAGAATCATTGAATGGCTGTTTTAAATTTATAATCACAGTCATTGGTATTGCATACAATGGCATGTTTATCTTCTTAGAGATTCAAACCTATTTATATTCGTTATTAAAGTGTAGATGATTTATGATTTTTTATGTTTTTTAAGTAGTTGACATTTTGTAATTTTTAATCAGTCTCTGTACTTTAATTTGTATGTCAGTAATGACAAAACATAGCGAAAACACTTATTGCTTACAAGATCCTTAATGTTAATACCAATGTTTAAGGCCCTTCTAACCCTAAAATTAGCAACTCTATTTGTGGTGGTTCAAACTTCGTTTGAAATTCTGTTCTTCTTCTTAATAAAGTTCTAATCAGCTTGCACTACAAAGCGGTTGTTACGAGTACGTAAGTCACTGCGGCCGAATAGTGCGAAATGAGTGGTTTTTTGCGATTTACAAAAAAACTATTGATTGGACTAAAACAGTAAAACACCTAAGACCTGCTTTATAGTTAAGTTAGTTCAGTTAGTATGCAAAGTTTCATGATCTAATTTGAAGTAATTTTTGAATACCAGCGGTTTATTGTTCGATTTGGAGGTTAGGTTAGAAGGAAAAGTTTATGGAATCGTATTTTCGTCACACATAGTACTTAGCATTAATCCATACTATATATTTATTTTAAAATTAATGCTGCAGTATTTTAGGCGTAACGGAGGATCATGCTAAGCCATTTGAGGGGGTATAGGCCCTTAACAATTAGATGAGTCTGGTTTTTGTACCTACTACATGCCCCTAGTTAAACCCGCTTTGACCAAAGTAGTTTCTGCAATGTAATAGAAATGATCCAGCATACATCTCTACTCTCTAGTTTACAAATTACGAAAAAACTTCTAGTTTGCATAATAAAACTCTAGAAACAATGAGTGTATAATAAATTCAAGACGAAACAACTGTGCTATCGTTATTAAAAACGTCATCCAACATTGTTCCAGGAATGCAATTTGCAATGATTTGCACCCATTAAGAGTCTGCGTCTAGATGGATTCCTTTTGCATTGCACAATCCATCGGGTGGTACAATTGTTTGCTTAATCATCGGGATCTAAATTAGGAATATTGCTTATGACTGTCCTTACTTTAGTTACTATTGATTCCTTGATATGTATGATGGTTCAGATTCTGTCATTTTACTCTATCTCTTGTGTAGAAATGTTATTGCTACAAATAAAAAAAAAACGTTATAGACGACGGGGATGCAAAGCTTTAAAATTGGTTTCGTTACCACATTTATTTGCTAAAACTTACTAATTCTGGAAATTAAGACGCATAAAGATAATACCAACTACAATTACTAAAACAAGAAAATACCTACTTGACTAAAGTTATACTAGCCAATTGTAGGTTTCATTACATTGAAACTAAACCAAATAAAAAAAAAGTCAGCATTTTACTTATTTGAAATTCGTGTTAATGTCTCAAGTTTCAGTCTCAAAATGGCTTTCATTTAGCTAAAGTAAAGAACTTAATGGGTCCTAAACGATTTTTATCTTTATTTAAATAATGATCTAACTGCATTAGTCTTTATTTTAAAACTATATAAATTCAATCCCACGCCCAAGTTCCACAAAAAGAAAAATTATCTGTAAAAATTTTGACAAAATGGAAAGCTTAAAAATTTGCATTGTTAACGTCGCTGTTGCCGAAAAACGTTTTTCATTTACAAGGGGTTGAATACTTGATAGATTATTAAAACGTTCGTGTTGACGTTAATAGATTTCTCTTGTAGGGTGCACATTGACGACGTTATTAAATACGTGAAATGCAGTTTTTCTAATGACCATCAGACGACGAAGTCGAACGGATTCTGCAGGGGACTGAGTTGGGTGCTAATGTGTGCCAAATGACTTGAATTATCGCCACGCGTCCATTGTAAACGGTGGATTTTTTGCGATGACTATGCATTTTGAAGATAGAGTATCTGTTTGTGGATAACGTCACTTAAGTCTTAACGTCTTTAAAGATTAGTTTTTGCGTGATTCGCAGTATTGTGCCTGGTGTCCTTCCTGTCCTTCGTTTATCCTGTAACTCATTATCTAGTTGGTCGACTCGCATCTGATTGATAATCGAGTTTCTTTATCTTAAGGTCTAGATTTTTTTAATTCCCTTACATGGTAGTAGATACCTACTGATGAAATATCGTGGACAATAAAAGGTTTCGTCTTGTTTAATACTTTTTATATGAAACGTTTCGAATAAAGCAACATAACAAGGAATGTCTGGTCTGACTACCGTAACTACTCAAACCGAAGGTGTAACCATTCAAAACTTGTTTTTTCCTAACACCTCGGTAGCAGAGAAACAAAAAACAAAAGAGAGCAGTAATTGAAGACCAGTTGCAGTGAGCTGTTATAAGCATTCTAGTTCGCATTAAAGGCCCCGGCACTTTTAGTTATCTCGTTGATCAATCCACCCACAGCTGTCAAACGAACAAAATAAATATGTTATAACTAATGCGCGCTCTACTCCGAATCAGATAACTGCTAATCTCCATTACAATTAAAAATTCGAGTTCAACCACCGACGGAATATTCAGTATAGTACTTAAGACGTGAGTCGACAAAATTACTTTGTTCGATGATAAATAAATGTTATAAATGGCCTCGTTTTGCGGGAAGTATTGGGTATTACATGGATGGGTGATCGTTGCTTGTCAATAATGCTTACAACCGTGTTAGGTTATAGTGTCGACAGCGGGATATAATCTGATGTTTTTTGGGAATATGTCGGGTAAGTATAATGGTTTCCACGAAATAGTTACTCCGACAACTCTGATTGCCTCTTTCTAAATGAAAACAATCAGAATGAAAACAAACCGCAAAATTATTCGATACAATTACGCCCAAGATGGCGCTTACTCTTAAAAATAATAAATTTCAAAAGCACTGACGCAAATTTTCACTTTCTCGCTTCATAAACAGGACAATAGACAAACAATAATGGAGAAAATTTGCATTCACTGCGAGCATTTTTCTACCATCTTCCGCCGGAGACGACGCAGCAGACTCGCTTCATTAAGCTCCAAATTATCAACATACTTCACCCTCGACGTGCAAGCGAAATTCACCATTAAATACATTATGCAAAAATCTAAAATTCCTTGCCAAATGAGCGACTATTACGAACACATAAGGCCTATTTTTGCTTGAAAGTATCACAGTGCAAGCGATTTCAGCTGTGAAGTCCGTCAGATCATAACTCACAGAGTCTGTGGAAAACTGATCACACCTTCTCGTAGTCATTAACACTTTATGCAATATCAAGCCTTAACATTAAGGAAATAAGGGTTGGTATAAGATGAGTAGAGAGAAGAAAGAAGATTTTGCGCATTTCAAGTAAAGAACCCTCCGGATGGCACCTAACCCTCATTCAGTGTGTTTAATTGTTTTGATTTTAAATTGCGAAATGAGAAATGCAAAACCGGGGTGCATTTTAAATCCCCGTCGGTTTTGTGTTCGGATTTGCTACCGTGTTCGTTTTCCTGCTATTATTGTTTATTGTTTTGATAAAAATTTCATCACAGTTTTAAAAGATTCATACAAACGGGTTTTCAATAAATATGCAGATATTTGACTAACATATTGTGTGAACTAATTGCAACGTCCATTTTATTGAAGCGTCACATCTATGACATAAAAAAAACACGCGTGAAAAATCAAAGCTTTGTTCGGTACAGCGTAAAGTTGTACAGGGATTAACAAATCAAATATCCAGTAGTTAATGAAGAACAATGTAGAGCAAAATTAAAGTCATACGTCGCAAAAATATTAAAAAAATGCATATTATAAAGCTGAATTTATGATTGACACATAGATTTATTCTGAAAAAGGCCGTCAGTTTATATCAAAATAAAAATCGGAAACCATTCGAATAACATGAAAACACTGCAAAATTGGACGCGTGCACAGAAAGATACGCGATATTTTTTCAAAACTAAGCCGGTATATTTATCTCGTCACGTTATTCGAATGAATAAGCACGTGGAAATGCAGGACAAAGGACGAAAACAGGCATCGGTTAAAACTAAAAACGTTCAGCGAATCTGCGTTGCGTGTCGGCTGCGATAGCCTGCGGCAGCGGCATTCTTTCAGGCCCCTCCCATTAACCGTTTTAACGTTATTTTCCCGTATTCCCACTACCCGTAATACAATATTCATTGAAAGCGCGTCTGGGTGTGGATTCCGAAAGAGAACTACCCGCAACTGAACGAGGAAACGCAAACAGTATTATTCTGACACATTTTGACAAATTGAAGTGTGATAGAGGTCTCTCGCTATTGTTTCATGTATTTTTATTCGTAACTCAATTCCGATGTTTGAACAACGTTCGTTAGTGATTGTCTGTGTTTGATTTATGATTTAGGAGCCGCGTGGGTCGCGTTGCGAATCAATCGAAGTGTGTGGGACGCAGCATACGTGCTTGCATACGAAAATGTGCATAATTTTATCTACTTAAGTGTGCATTAAGACATAATCTATGGGCTTATAACAATTTGTCTCGACCCTGGTAATAATGTTAGAGTTACAATGCAATTTATTTTAAACTCTACGAAGATAGTTTCTTCCTTATAATATGGGTTGGTAGTGTGCTAAATTCTGGTATGACTACGCGTTAGCATCCCTCTCTACCTTCCGGAGATTTTTATGGTCTGAGAATAGAATTACCTATTCAAACAAGAATTTGTGTGGTACACTACACTACTTACTGAAAAATCATGCTCTAATTAAAATCAGTTTACAAGGGAAAAACAACTCCTCCTAGCCTAGCTTATGTAACCCGGGCCATAATAACGAATCGATTGACACTTTATTCATGAAAATCGGATAATTAGTTTAGGCGCTATACGGGGGAACATACGTAAATACAAACACACACATTAACTGCTAAAATCTTAACCCTTCCTTTTGGATTCGCCGTAGTCGGGTAAAAATCACCCATTTTTACCCGACTACGGCGAATCCATATATTCATAAACATAATTGTATGTATATCATAACATTGAGACCAGTATCAACACAACCTGCAATACAGTAAACTCTAACTTAATTATTTCATCCGCATATATTACCAAACAGACTGAAAGCCGAAACGGTTATAAAGATTAAAACGTAGCGCGTACGGCGTGTCCCTTTCAAATTAAATGGGGGAGGTTTAACCGCGTAAATCAGACGAGGGCAAAAACGTTCTAATTACTCAAAAATCATATTTACAAAACCTACAAAGCTGTGGACAGGTATGCTCATTAAACTTTTGCGTAGCCTTTGCGCTGGATAATGTTGTAGGGGATTTTTCGCCATTAATTTTACAGCTAGTTATATAAAGAATAAGTGTACATACGCAAGACCTCTCGTGTCAGACTCAGGTCATGAAACTAAACAATTTTTGTTCTATGACTTTTGGAAAGTCATAACTGTTAATCAGCTGATCGCGTTACTTCCTACATAAAGTTCAATATTTTTTGAGAATTTAAGAACTCGTAGAACTAATGTAGTTCCGCTCCACGGTCCGAGACACCATACCAGAGGTCTTGCGTTTATTATGGTGTTTGAAACAATTGCACATAGAGAAATTTACCACCAATTAAAATCCCACTTATGTGATGAACAACATGGCTTCCGACCAGGTCGCTCGGTCAAAACAAACTTATTGTCACTCGTTGATTACGTCTCGAGCGGTCTGAATAGGGGGCATGAAGTGGATGTTCTCTATTTTGATTTCAGAAAGGCATTCGATGCAGTGGCCAGTGACATTTTACTGAGCAAATTACAAGCCATAGGATTCACACCAAAGCTTCTGCATTTTTTCGCTAATTATCTCTTGAACCGGAAACAATTTTTTGCTCAAGGGTGCTTTCTTTTGGGATCTTACCATACGCGATCTGGGGTGAGTCGAGGATCAGTTCTTGGCCCATTACTCTTTCTTTTAATGATCAATGATCTCGTCAGTGTGGTACAGCATGCAAAATGTCTGCTATATGCGGACTATTTAAAGTTACTACTCAAAATTACCGAGAATTGCACTCGTGAGGATCTTCAAACTGACATTGACCGAGTCTTACAGTGGAGCCAATTTAATAAATTGTATTTTAATAACACCAGAAAATGTTATGTTATGACGTTCAGCCGTAAATCACGACCTATTCAAGCGGTATACACATTGGGTGATACAGAGGTAAACCGCGTATTCAACATCCGTGATCTTAGTGACATTCGATTGTCGCCTGACATTTCACGAGCATATCTCCTTAGTGGCCGCCGAGTCATACAGACGACTGGGCTTTGCCTTGCGTAATGCACGTGACTTCCGTAAAACTAACATCATCAAAATTTAGTATAATTCCCTCGTCAGAAGTAAATTGGATTTTGCAGCTTGCGTTTGGAGTCCATATGAATCAACATACGCCTTATTAATTGAAAAAATTCAAAAGGCCTTTCTACGTTACTTATATAAGAGAAACCACGGGTACTATCCATTTATGTACCCCACGGATTTTTTGCTAGGTATATAACTCCCTAGCTGTCCAGCCGGCGGTCTAGAACGCAGATCATCATTGCACTGAAAATTTTGCGGAACGTATTGACTCCCCAGAATTGTACAACATACTATGCACATTTTATGTCCCTGACAATTACCTACGCCACCGGTCCAACCGCCGACACAGACTATTCGCGCACAGAGCCACACGGTGTCCCGTGCGCATTCCCCCCTGTGTCGCATTCGCAGCGCAACCAATACCCTTATTTTTGACCAACCCGATTGTGACGTGTTGAATGACAGATTCAATCAAATCATGTTATTGTGCTCGAGATTTTGTGAAAGACAATGTTTATGAATAATTGTATGTCCAACAATGATATTCTAATAAACAGATATGTTATACACCTACAAAACCACCGAAAAAAGTGTTCCGCGGGGCAGAGCCAGCTCACATACACGCAGTGGCGCAGAATAAAGGCAAAACGAGCCAATTGGCCCGTTTTCGAGTCTTCACGATTGCGCGCTCACAACATATCTGTTTATTAAAATATCATTGTTGTCCAAATAATTTGTAACATAGCAAAATGTATTTTCTTTTTTGTAATGTATATTAATGCTGTACCTACCCAGATGAAATTGTAGTTTATATAATATTTAAGAAATTAATTAATTACTGTTACTGGTGTATAACCGTTGTAATTAATAAATAAATAAATAGCCATGATTAAAACGAATATAGAGTGAAACAATTAAATAAAAATGGATGATAATAAAAAAAAAATTTGCTCGGTCGTGAAGGGATCAAAGGATATAGGCGCAGTAGATTGAGCTTATCCTTTCGATAAATTACAACATGTTGTAGGTACCGTTGACTATCTCAATTATACTGTCACAAGCGGTCCGTAAAATTCTTCTAAATTATTTAATTGTGTGCAAAATTGGGGTGTCTCAGACCACTGCAACATGCTCCGCCAGATTATGACCTCGTAAAATTTAAAGACCCTGCAGGGTACTTAAAATATTTCTTTCTTTTCCTTCTTAACGAGGTCACTAATACCAGTTCCATAATGAGGAAAACCAAATTATTTTCTCCATGGTTATTAAATCCACCCTAGAAAATCGTAAACACCAGAACCCACCCTACAGTTATTGTTTATAACTTCAGTATCATGCAAAATAACGGCAATATTTTTTTGGTTTCCAAATTACGCAGATGTGGGGTGCTTTTAAATTGAGCCTGGTACCTACGTCTAAATGAGGGAGATCCAACGAAAATTGTTAAAGCCAACTCCATCGGTAGCTTTCATTTACGCATTAAAATTCACGTGTTGGTAAAAAATATGAGGCAAAGTTGAAATACGCTGGCAATAAAAATTAACTTTCAAATTGACGAGGAGAATACAAAATAGGAATTAAGACTTTTGATTCGTACATTATTTTGTTTAATTCTGGTTGCTGTTGACCGTCATTGGCTCGTCGTTGTTTGAATTGAAAAATGTGAAGATATAGTTTATAAATTGATGAACAATTAGTGCTAATGTAAGACATGTCTTTTCTTAAATGAATAAGATTGCCCTTCATTGTGACTTCAGGTCAAATAAGACTTTTTGAAAGTTCAGTCTGTACGTCTTTAACTATGAAGCTTATGGTATTTAAAAGGTTTGGGCGAGGTATTGACGTTTTATCGTCTCTATACTTTATTGTATAGAACAAAACAGTCCATAAAAATAAAAGCAAAAAATAAATATACACATTATGTTCAATAAAAGTTATGAAGAAACTTGCTGACTGGCATGACAGCCTAATCTTTTTACCACGACAAGAGCTATTTTCGTATCTATGAGACATATTACTTACGCAACCGACATCTATCTACCCAATAAGTTAGGGGCGTCTATTTTCATTTTCCAATAAGCGGTTGCCAGTTTTTTATCCTAGGACCTATAAGGTTCAGTGTTCGATAACCAGCCCATAAATCTTTGAAGGCTACATTCACCTTTCAGGGATCAGTTTGTTGTTTTACTTTTACGGAGAAAACTAAAACTGAAACTAGGGCTTTATCGTTATATTATGAACTGCTGAAAACGTGATGATATTCAGTTTCAGTAGTGTTTAGTATTTATTAAACACAGACTAATAATATTTACATTATTTACACACTAACTCTATAATTGAAATAAAAATATTAACAAGTATCAAAGAGGGTTACAGGGCGTCGAAAAATTCGTCCACACGGCTCAAAAACATAATTACCAAGAAAATTATTGTATTTGCGCCGTTTGAGGTTTTTAGCACCTGCAGCAGCCGATTGATTGATTTTAAATTGATTCACCTGTACTGTTAGGATAAAATAGTATCACGTCTGTTTACTCCGAAGCGCTCCGAAGCATTTCACCAGTTATATTTAAGTCCTATGAACTAGGGAGTTCATAGGACTTAAATATAACTGGTTCAAAAAGTCTTATTTGACCTGAAGTCACAATGAAGGGCAATCTTATTCATTTAAGAAAAGACATGTCTTACATTAGCACTAATTGTTCATCAATTTATAAACTATATCTTCACATTTTTCAATTCAAACAACGACGAGCCAATGACGGTCAACAGCAACCAGAATTAAACAAAATAATGTACGAATCAAAAGTCTCAATTCCTATTTTGTATTCTCCTCGTCAATTTGAAAGTTAATTTTATTGCCAGCGTATTTCAACTTTGCCTCATATTTTTTACCAACACGTGAATTTTAATGCGTAAATGAAAGCTACCGATGGAGTTGGCTTTAACAATTTTCGTTGGATCTCCCTCATTTAGACGTAGGTACCAGGCTCAATTTAAAAGCACCCCACATCTGCGTAATTTCATGAGACTCTCAGCTGCTACTGAGAAAATCCTTATGGAAAACACTAAACACTTCGTCAGACCTGATCATCGAAACCAGGACCTCATTGCTGTACTTACAATCAGTAGACCAACTCGAATCAATGATGATGATGATGATGAATGTTGAAGGATGGAGAAGGAGAGGAAGGGCAAAGAAAATGTATGGATGGATTGTGTGAGGACTAAACGAGAAAGGACAAATGATGCTGTGACGTTTGACAGGGGAAGAAATGTGATGCACCGACTCCAAATAGAACATGGGCAGGAAGTTGATGATAAGACCAACGAGACAGACAACAATGCAACGATTGTTATGTACAAAGTAAAAGGTCATAAACATTTCAACAATTTTCGCAGTCAAAGTGCATTTGATGAAGAAACACAACTAAGCAGTACCATCAAAGCTGTAGAAATCGTGTTTATACTAATTTTAAGTTTATTTACCTACACTAAAAAAGCTATTGTTATATAAAGCTGGAAAGTCATAAAAATTACAGCAATTTCCCCAAAAGTCAGCGTGCATTTGATAAAGACACACAACTTAGCAGTGCCATCAATAACGTTTTAATAAAGCCACGCTTATCGTCAGTTTACACGCAAGGTACTCAGTTTAGGGCGACAACTACCACGATATGCAAATCATTTTTGACTAACATACACGAGAATTTATAATACTAACGGAGCTTTACGGTTCCTTGTCGTGACATATGACGATAAAATGGTCCGGAATTCGGAACAACGTGTTTATTGTGCATAAAAATATCTGTCTTATCAGAATATTCAGAATGCACGTGAAACAAGAAATGTTTTGAATATTATTAACGTACATCATTTTTATTATTCGCTTTTATTATTTTTTTATTATGTATGAACATGGTTTCTGTAATGTTTCTATCGTAAAAATGGTTAACAAGTAGATTTTATTGGAAATAAATGGATCGGCTCACGAATATTTTTATCAGTATTTATTGCAGCTATTCATTATTCTTATTATAAAAACCGTATAATATTGTGAGTGTGATTCTTTATGTATAAATAACGGTTGGAAAAAATTCAATAATTCTCTTTTTTTTCTCGAGTTCATAGACTACTTATTCAAGTGTTTTCCCAATATAAATATTGATAATGGAGGTCTCATTATTAATTTTTGGAATACAAACACTAGTTTATAGATCGTTAACCCGGATTTCCTGCGGTCACACTTTAGCGTTCATTAGGCCATTATATTGTTATATGTTTGCAGATTTAGACCACCTGTGAGTGCGTCCCTCTTAAAGATTGATTGCAATTTCCTTCTTCATGTACTGGGCTTGATCTAGTTCCTTTAGAAATTGTGTATCCTCGATGGCAACTTTGTAACTTAACTAGTTTTCAAAATGACTTTCACACTAACTTTCTAACTACCACTTTCTAACTGGACATTGTGATGAGGAGGGAAACGCATGTGACTAAAGGAGTAATGAATATGACTTTTGATGGATGGATAGATTGTGTGAGGAATGATATGAAAGAGTAGGGAGTAAATGATACCGCGACGTTTGACAGGGAGGAATGGAAGGTGAAAACGTCTGCGCCGGCGCCAAGTAGAATGGCACAAGGGTAGGTAGACAGATGATAATGATAACTAAGTTTCTACTAACACTTCCACCAGCAAGAATGGTCGATATTGCAATCAAATCATCCCAACGCATCACATCCTAACGCATAAAATCTTAGTTTATCTTTAAAAAGCATTCATAAAATAACTTAACCAATAAGAAAAGATTGAATCTGGTAAGAAATGACCGCTGAGATAAGGATCGCGACACACCCGCTACACAAAGGCGTATTAGTATTAGTGGCAAATAGCTATTACGGCCCGAGTAATAGCCCCAGTGTATCGGGCCTTAATGCCTTGATTTAGATATATTATTGTTGTCTGCGCTGAAGAAGCCAGGGCTGGCATTAATATATCGAGAGTATCTATGAAACAAATGAAAGAAAACAAAAGAAATCCAGCAAGAACACTCGAATTTTGATTCCTTTGTACGTCAGATATTAATTGGGTGCGTACCGTTTGAAATAATAGCAAAAGTTCTAATAATCACATGACCTAATTTCGTTTAATATACTTTTTTTTAGATGAAATTAAATAATGAGTTATTGATATTATTTCATTCACCTAATTTTATATGGTATAATGAACATTTTATCTAAAGCACATTTGAACTAATATCAAACTTGTTAGTATTCAGTTACTATAATATTAAAAAGCCATACGTCTATAATCGTAACGTTTAATATAATTTAGAAACAGTGACCAGCGAGTGGACCGCGCCAGCGACCGCAGAGCGCCAGATACCCTCTATTGTTGGGGAATCATCTGAGTTAGGTTAGGTTAGAACAGTTTGATGTTTCCTGATATTAACTTATTCATTACAGAATTTTGGCTGAAAATAAGTAAATATGAAAATTAGGTCAAATGAAAATTAGGTCAACTGAACTTTATGTTAAAAGAACATTACAAATTGAAAATTATATGAAATTAACGTTATACTAAATGTTATTAAAGCAAAAGGTTATATAAAGTTTAGCATTAGATCATATGAAATTTTGTTATTTCTTTTCATAGCATATGAAAATTATATCATGTGAACGTTATTTTAGGTGATATTATACTATCTGTTATTAAGCCATATATTAAACAACCATATTTATTTGCTGTCCAAATCAAAATATGGCTTTGTAATATTAAATGCAAAGCAGTAAATAAGAAAGCAAAAGGTCGTGTTATTCAAATGCACTTGACTATGAATAATTTTAGAACTTCAGTCGTTAAAACAGCTGATAGAGCAAAAGCGACATTTAGTTATAATTTGTGTGCTTAATGGTTAAAGCCAGAATGCTGAAATAAACATTGGAATTTATAAACAGCGATTAATTAGTAAACTATTTTACTTAACAAGAACCAGTTTTTAATGAATATAGAAAGTAATGATGTCATGTACCTACCTAATTTCATAGTTTTCAGCAGATATGTCTTTGAAAATGTCTCAATTAATTGTTTCATTCTTTGTAATCCTCATCTTCGCTAGCATGATCCATCTTTTTTACGGCAAATAAACTTGATTCACCTGAGACCACTTCAATACAGGTACTCGTCATCTAAAACTCGTAGCTATCGCAATGCCCAACCCAATACTTGACTTAAAATAAAAATACATATCAAGACAAAATAAAGTACCCATCCTTAAAATTAAATGAAGGAAGATTTCAATCCCTCCGATATAATAGAGGCTACATTTCATATCGATAGATATTTCATCGATAAATTCAATGCTTGGGAATGAGATAAGACATGATATTCAAATTAAATACCTTTGACATTTTAAGATTACAAACATCACGGGTACAATGTTGAGAAGTGGTTGTGAAGGCCAAACGAAAGAATATTGTGGATTCACTAGCAGCTGAAAATTTCTTTGAAATGAAAAATGAAAATGAAAAATGTTTATTTATCCCAAAACAGTTACATGGAATAGATAAATGAGACATCCTCAGTAGGTAATTGATAATACCTGTGTTGGGGGTATCTCGCTCTTTCCCTTAATATTTAAATATTAAGGGAAAGAGCGTTTCCCTTTAGTTTTATATTTTTATTATATTTTTATTTTTATCATGTTGACATTGTATATTTGTGATTTTATTAATTTGATTTGACATAGTGATGATATATTTTTCTATTTATTAATAATCAAGTTATGTTTTTTGTTTATTTAACTAATTTTGTTTAATTAATTTAAACTTTAACACACTCAGATAATTGTTATTAAGTAAATCAAATGAAATGTTAGATATAAATTTAATGAATATAATATTTAATTCCTAATGATATGTAAGTGATATTGGATAAATCTAGATAGATACCCTATTCTGCAATATTAGTTTTAACTTTAACAGGGTCATGTACTCACTAGTTTATGCTTAACGTGTAAAATTGGTTGTGTACATTGTGCATTAAATTAAATTAAATTAAATTAACAATATTGAGACTAATGCATAAGTTATTACAAAAAGTGACTAAAATTAAATTTAAAAATTGAAAAATTAACAGTAAATGACTTATAAACTAATTAGCAGCTCTTTGTGTAGCTGTAGTTGTATGCCTACGTGAAACTGTATGTGCGCCTTAGCGAAATAAAATGAAGTATTGAAATATGAAGTGGTTCTGGTTTACAGGCGTAACTTATGTAGACGTAGTGTACACAAGTAGGTACGTACGTACGTAGGGCAAAGTGTTATTGGGTTTTCCCATCAGGATATTTTCAGTAGCTGCTATGGTATAGTCTGGATTTGCGCGCTGTTGATGGCAATAGTCTTGCCCCCTATTGCATTGGACTCAACCTTGCAAAATGTGGGTGTTCACCTATACCCTACCTTTTTGGGAGTTGCAGGAAGGATGTTATGCTATGTTAAACGGTTAAGATAAGAAATATAGCAGTAAATACCCTTCTGAATCGATATTTATAACTGACATCATATCCACGCTTAATGAATTCAAATTATATGTTGTTTTAACGATTTTATCAATAAAGTAACAATGCAAATTATAATTTAACTAACCTATGAAGTCGGTAAAAGCATTTTAGCGTGCGGTCAACGGTTATTACTAAACGTGTGGGCTTGACCGCAACAATTATATTATTATTTTGTCGGTTGAACCGTTTAAATTGATGATTAATTTAATGACAGTTCTGAAATTTCAGCATAATTATAAAGTCGCAGAGTCGGAAAATCCGTTTTATTCTCGCATTGCCAAATTAATGTTTGACTATTAAAATAATTAGGTTAATTCGGGTACTAAATAATCAGAATTCATTACGGACAGAAAAGATTTATAGTGACCTAATGACATACTTGTGAATTCAAATACTCCTAGATTATTATTGATGACAAAGTCCTCCTCAGTCGTACATTCTTGACAGAATGGTCGTGGTTGAAGATGATGCATTTTTTTCTTTGAATGATGTAGCCCTTGCGATGCGCCTCCACTTGTACCTTGGTTTCACAATCACGAACACTGGGGAGTGGGAAGATGAGATTCAAAAGAGTCTGGGCCAATCATAATATCACCAAAGCCACAAAAGCCCGCCTGTTGAGAAGGTTGGTTTTGCTAATATTTAACTGTACGGCGCAGAAACATGGACGGTTCGCCTCAAAGACCGACGCAAAATCGATGCACTCGAAATGTGGTGCTGGCGGCGACTGCTGCGGATCCCTTGGACAACGCTTCGGACCAATGTCTCGATCTTGGAAGAACTTAGGATCAAGGAGAAGTTATCATCGACTGTACAGATGCGAATCCCCAAATACTTCGGCCACATTGTTCGAAATGAACGCTCCATGGAACGGCTTGTTGTCCAGGGGCAAGTAGAAGGCAAGAGGTCACGCGGTCGATCACCTACGCGCTGGACAGACCAATAAAAGCTGCAACACAGACGTCCATAGTCCAAAGCCCCCGAGACGCTGATGGCAAAGTAGTTTAATTGAAAACCATAGTTATAATAGTTTTGTCAAAACAAATTGTACGAGTAAAGGTATCACTCAAATCCAATGTAAAATGAAAAAATTAAAACACTTTCGTGCATACAACATGGACGCCTGTCGACAGCAAACACGAAAAATTTTGCAAAAATATATTTTATTTATCGAAAAAACGTCCACACAAATCTGTCACCATCACACATGAGTTATCACGGCAATGCACTTACGATCTCTCTGTCTCCGACAGTCGTGCTATCTTTATCCAATTTGTTACCCTTATCAAGAATTAAATGCGTTTTAGGGCCATCGCTCGACAGTTTTTATTTTTTATTAATTACGAGCCGGCACTGTATCGGCCAGACAGGTGATAGGCTTTTATGATCTACCATTAATCGGATATTCATTTGTTACTCAATGAATTTCGGATATTCGATTTTGTTTGAAAAGTTTTTGTTTAAGGTCGGATATGAAAGGTGAGCGTTGTGCTAAAAAAAGTTTTATATTATTGTTTCATTCGTTTAACCGCATGGACCTGGCATGAGTGATTTCTAATGATGATTTTGCCAAGTTTTCTTCAACAAAAATAATATTATTTACATTATTCCTGAAAGCCTTAAAGTCTCCAGGGATGCCAAAAACTTTTTGCTAAGGAAAACTGAGTGCAGAAAATGGTTTCTGGGAAACAACATTCAAGTAATTTCCAGGAATAAATAGGAATTTATACAAAACGGTAGTCTATTATGTAACACAAGATAGGAATTCATACATAATTCATCTGATGATTTATCCACAGACTAGACTCAAAAATTCTTTTAATTTACTTTTAATTTATCGTCCATGTTTAACATTATCATGGTTTATGTTTTCTCCAACGACCGTGCATAATTAGACCAGTATTTTGACCAAACGATAAAAATCTTCAAACAACTTCCCCGAAATTTACACTGACAGTTGTTTTCTGTTTTTCTCCAAATTATACTTGTTTTTCCTTAACACTGCTCAACCGAAATAAATATTTCTTTTAATCAAGCCGCTGAAACTGAACCAAAAGAATTCAAAACAAACATCGTAAAAATAAACGTCTGATGAGATGAAGTTGTGTGTCAAACTGTCTGCAAAACTGTGGATATGATCGCTGGAACGCAACTTTTGTTGTGTGTTTCCACTTTCGAACTTAGGTACGAAATGAAAGAAGTTATTTTTGGATGAATTATTTTGGTCGGAAGTTTAGTGGGTGGCGAAATAGCTATGGAATATGAAAAGAACACCAGTGTTTGAAATAGTCTTTCTGTTAGCAAAAGTCTTTATTAGTGAATATTCCATGCCATGGTTTATTTTATTTTTGAATTGTTGTTTCTATCTTTTTACTCTGGAAGCTCCATAGAGTTTCTTGCCAATTCTTCTCCATAGATATCTACCTACACTTTCCCAAGGTATTATGCTTTGTGACTGTGATTGTGGCTACGTTTTTTTATTTTTCTGGCATTTAAAAAGTGCCTGTAATGGTCTAATTGAAATAAATGCTTTGAGTTTGAGTTTTGCAATAAATAGAAAAAAAATAGGATTGTCTGGATTTTTGCACAGTTTATACTATTGGTTTTGCCCCTCTTACATGGGACTTGTGTATATATGTCCGCGAGTGTATATAGGTACTGCTGGAGGTGTCACAGGAAATACAAAATACGTTGCAAAAAAGTTGGTTCAAGGCCCGTTGCAAACAAAATGTTAAAGAATTTTTCGTCAACTTTTACATTAACCCGAAGTATGGTTCGCTGCTGTTTAATTTTTTTGCTCTCTCACATTTTAGAGGAAAACTTGGCCCAAATTATAACGTAGGAAATGTGCTGCTGCAATTTGAAACTCAAACTACCTAGCCATAGTAAATTAATTTTAATCATAGTTTGTTAATTTTCTTAACTTAATTTTCCTTGGGCTCTGCGCACAATAACGCTGTTGGTCGCTAACAGAAATTTAGGGTATGAAAAATGTCGTCGTTTCATTTTCGCAGTTCCCGGAGTAATTTCTAAGCGGTAAAACTTTGGAGATTGCTACTTTATGACCAGCTCTAAATTTTTCATTGAAGTTTGATACTTTAACCAAGTTTATTATTATATTAAGTCGTTCGACTGCATGATTTAACAAGTCGGAAATTTTTGTTACTGAATTTTTTTTTGACTGCCTTCTTTGTCTAGAGGTCACAAGCGCGGCTGCTGAGAATGAGGTCCTAGGTTTAATTCCCAGGCAGGGCAAAGTTTTATTGGGTTTTTCCATCTAGAATTTCTCAGTACTCAGAGTCCAGATTTGCGTCCGTTGATGGCAGTGGGTTCGCCCTTTATTATATGGGACATAAACATAACTGGCGAAATGTGGGCGTACTTATACTATTAAGTACACCTCTGCTTAACCCTTTGGGGATTACAGGCATGATTTTATGTTAGGTATTTTTTTTCGGCCCTGTGTTACCATATTGATATCAATTTTTATAAATATTTATGGACATACGTATGTTCGTTATGTTGTTTATTGTATTTTTACGATGTGGGCCGAATGCAAATTGCATTGATAGGCCCACACATACATAAATTCAGATCAATATTCAGGAATGCTGAATAATTTGCTTTGATGTGAGAATTGATAATATTCGACTGGTATTTGATTGTCATACTGCAAATGAAATGCCTTTGTAATGAAAATTTATTTATATGCTACAAAACATACAGGGTGTAAATATACCCCCACGATGCCGTCAAACAAGCATTCTGTACATAAAACTAAGTAATTTAAGATAAATTGATCTCAATAATTATAAATAAATATCTACTATATTTTATTACTATGTTATTTAAGATTAATATATTATAAATGTCGATACTAATTACAATACTATTAACTCAGTATATATCTCAGTTATAAATAGTATTGAAATAATGATGTTACTTTAAGTTATTACTATGTCAGTAATTGTTATTGTGTAGTTGTACCTAGTATGTTACTCTGAAAAATGTGTTACATTCCCTCTGTTTGTAAATAATTTCTATTAATAACTGCTTAAAATTTAATGTTTATTTTGTTTATTGCTGTGCCCTAACAGGGACCCTGTTAGGGCACAGCAATATAATTGTATAATATTATAATTGTAATAATAATTGTTCTTAGCTGTAAGCCCATTGTAACATCTTTTTAAACTTATGGTACGCAAAATAAAATGAATTTGAATATGAATAATTCAACGCAAAAATTATTGCTGTTTTTTTTTGGGTAAAAAATCAGGTTTTACGGTAGGACTCAATGTAACTCACTTAAAACATGGTGCTGATGGATGTTTTGAATAAACAGTACGGGGTCATGGAGGTATTTAAAGTAAAGTCATAACAATAAAAACTTGTAATAATAAAAATAAACTTGTGAAAACTTGTGTCTCCGTAACTAGAAGGTTCCCAGGTATGGTCTAGAACAAAACAAAATATTGCAATGACGGAAGAGAACAAGTGCCTTTCGGCTTTGTTAAGGGTACTTTTGTTTTAGGCCAGGTGAGTCTGTGTGTCCCGGACAGGTACGTGTGGCGACGATGGCAGCCACAACTGCTAGTGGAACCGCGTGCACGGACCAACCTTCTGAAGGAAGCGCCGCTAACGCGTGCACTCCGCACGCTCAACCTCATAGCGAGTGAGACAGACCTATTCTGTTGTTCTCTAACTAAATTCACAAGGAATGCTTTGTTTGTAATTAGTTATAGGTATTAGTTATAAGGAACAATTATGTTAAGTATAAATTATGGCACATTTACCGCATTGGTTAGCTGTAAGGGTAGATGTATGATGATAAATAAATAAATAAACAAACATCCATTATTTTTTGAATTTTCATTTCAACTCTCGTGGGAAAGATAATATAGTATATCCCGTTGCTTTCTACATCGCGGTACTACAGACTCAGTGTCTGTAGAAATCTGTTAGTGAACCGATTCAGAACATATGGTTCTACTGCTATCGCTGCCCTCCACCAGAATCCAGGTACTACGCTCCTGTGGCTCGCCTCCTTTGTTGGTTGGACCGTACTGACAGCTGTTGTCTCCGCTCTTTCCACCGCTGAGGTCTTCACCCGTAACCCTGGGCATGGGTTCTGCGTTATACCCCGCAGGACTGGGTCCCTGCTGAATTTCGCCATCTACACACTCCGACCTACTGAATGTAAGATGCCCACACCCGCGACATGGACGCGCCAGACAGGAATTACCCAAGTAAAAAGTAGAGAAGATGACTCTACTCTCCCAGGGGCCGAGTTAATGGGCGTGTATGATGCCACACCCAAGGCAACCCTAGTAGAAGGCAAGAGGTCATGCGGTCGATCACCTACGCGTTGGATAGACCTTATAAAAGCTGCAACACAAACGTCCATAGTCCAAAGCTCCCGAGACGCTGAAGACCGCAACAAGTGGAGGCGCATCGCAAGGGCTACATCATCCAAAGAAAATGCATCATCTTCAACCACGACCATTCTGTCAAGAATGCACGACTGAGGAGGAGGATTTTTAGAATAGTGCTTTCATATTCAAAAAAATAATAGTAATGTATTTTTTTTCTTTCCATACTTTTAAATGAGGTAATCAACGCTTTCTCTGATTATCATCTGATCAGATATTTTTAATTTCGCCAGATAAAAATGTATTTAACGATAATTAAAGCTCAAACACACCGCTAGAAAAATATACAGCAATAGAAAAATATACAGCAATTATATACGATTCTAAATTGCATACCTAATCATATATCGCTTCTGACATCCGCATCTAACTAGCGCTTTAGAGGCACGATAATTTATTAGCACGCATGGTTATAAAACACCACTTTCTTCAATATAAGTTAGGTACAGTAAATTTTAATGGCGTTTATAAAATACAGGTATAAAATTTAAACGATCTACCTATATTTCTAGTAAAAACGACCACAATATAATATTTATTAGGATCGTATAAGTAAGCCATATAATAGTTACTGTTTATGTCCTAATACTTATAGGTTTAATAAATTGGTCCTTATTTTAAAATTACATAGTTTCCTAGTTAAACCCGGTAGGGATATTGCCGCGGAAACTGTTACCATGTTTTCAGCACATGAAATTTTTCGTCTACCTTCTTCCTCTAAGCGTGTCAATGGTAAATATTTATTAAATATGTTTGACCCAAAATTCAGCTATGCGAATTAAATTAATTCGTCTACCTAATAATCGCTTATTCTAATTAATATTCATAGACGAAAAATTATATTGCTGGTTGTTATAGAATCATAGTCAGCAGTAATGGCCTGGTGTGACCGTCGGACAGCCAAGCACAGGTATCGAGTTCGAACCCCTGATTCTCTGATTTTTCGGATTCATGTGACTTGCTTCGGTCAACCAACACCAATCCAGCATGCCTGAGAGATATTTCATGTAAAGCCAAATCAGAGACCTGTGGGCGGCATAAAAACTGTCACACTAAGTAGGTTAGGCACTAACTGTGACAGGTAAATTTACGTCTGAATGCAGAGATTACAGGATGTAAATACATATATCCAGTACAACTCCCATAAATACACTTAAAAAAACGTAAACTCATATTTTTTATTAACAAAATGGCCGCCACTCCCCCACAATCTAACAACGCTTCTATCATACCTCACTTCGCTAATTATGAAACATGTTACAACAGAATAATTACCAAAAATAGCACATTTTGTAAACGATATTAGGCAATACTCGTAAAGATAAGCCTTCGGAAAGCAAACACTCCCTGTATCATAAAACGTCGTACTTTACAACGGCAATTATCCTGTAATGAATAATATATTCACCCTCTATATTAAATTGCATACAAATAAACATTTTTGATATAGATAAAGAAATGACTGGTATACCGCTTAATGGTTATTAACTTATTAAGTCTCTAGCTTATATCCGCAACTTCGCTCGCGTTAATTTAGAATTTGACAATTAAACTCTTAACACAAAAATAAAGCTTCTATAGTAATATAATTCTATCATGATTCGAAAGACACGTGGCGCCATCTATTATCAAAATAACGTTTTTGTCGTTTTCTTCGGAAACAGTCCTTTTTTCGAGATGAAACCCTATTTCCGTTTCTGCACACCTGACAACGGATGTGCAAAATTCAGGATGATCGGTTTAGTGGTTTAGGCGTGAAAAGGCGCTTATTATTCTATAACGAATAATATATTCACCCTCTATATTAAATTGCATACAAAGATACATTTGATATAGATAAAGAAATGACAGGTATGTCGATAAATGGTTATTAACTTATTAAGTCATTTCGAATTTGTTTCTCGGTGACACCCTGCGGTTGGTATTTTTATGGGATAGGTGCTGACATGAATAAATAAAAAGCTATAACTTGTTTTCGCGTTTTTGTTTCATTGCGTGAGTTGTGGTAACAAGCAACTGGTTTAACTTTACTGGACGTGTAAATAAACTATGGATCTTTTATATAGGTGCTATCTACGGATTGAAGCTCGTGGCAAAATAATAACAACCGCTCGGGTCGACCTTTAGGTTAAGCCGTGCTTGCCTAGGTTGGTCTGTGGATGAGTGACCACCCAGTACATATCGAGTTTCATCTGTGCCTCGGAAAGCACTTTGAGCCGTTGGGCCCGGCTGTCATTTGTAGATCTTTGTCAGTTGTTACAGGTAGTCAGTGGCCAAAAAGTCTGACAACCAGTCTAACCAAGGGGTTTCGTATTCCCCAGTACTAACTGGGTTGCGGTGGTCAGATATGCAGTCGCTTCATGTAAAATACTGGTATTCAGCTGCATCCGGTTAGACTGGAAGCCGACCCCAACATAGTTGGAAAAGGCTAGGCAGATTATGAGTCTATCTACGAATTGGGTTCCGAACAATAGGAATCGGCGACGCGGGTAGGTCCAGAAGGAGTTGGTATGATGAGCTGGAGGGAAGGATTGGACTGAAATATAGCTCTAAAGAGAAGAATGGAAAAAGGAAGGGAGGCCTTTGCCCTACAGTGGGATACAACAGACTCATAATAATTAGCTAGCTGTCTATGTTACTGGCAATTCAGAAAATCAGCATTTTTATTTATTTATTTATTTACTCTAAAGATACAAACACACACACAACACAACAACATCAACAACAGCAACACACACAACAACAACAACAACAGACACAACATCACAATAACATAACATCTAATTGGGGTCATTAATGTCTGGCTACAGAGAAGTGTCTTTTTTTTTGCGTGTGTATTTTGGTTCTAGTCACAGATTATTTTAAGTCCAAAAACTTCACATTCAAGATTCAAAAGATGACTTGAGAACAAGAGACAAAAATAATTGTTCAACTCGTTGACCTGGTTTTCTCATTCAATTGATGCAGTCACCCATGATAACCACAGGATATATTAACTGTCAGACAACGTCGTCAGTTATCTGTAGCGTGCAGTGCAGGTGGAGTTTACGTTTAGGGATGCCTGATGTAAGGGGAAACACCCTTATTATTTTCTGCTTCAATGAACTTCCTTTCAAGCGAAGAAATAAGTTAGAAGTAGTTACCATTTTACAAGGCTATATAAAACATATATCATAAACACATATGGGTTAACCAAAAGAAGACCTAATACTACGCACACATTTTGTCAGTCACTAGACCAACGAGGCAGTATTTTACAAGGTATGAATATAACTACGACCGTTTCATAGACAGCGCAAAAAGTAAACCTACTTTATCTATGATCTATTTACATAAATCTATGACACGTCACTCACCAAATATTTTTGAAGCATACAAAAAGCCGTCGGCGGGATATAGCCGTCATCACGTCAAACCAAGTCACTTTACACCTTAATGGATTTCGTTCAGTCGCCAAAAGACAGTTTCCGCATCACTTAACTCTACTTCCGACGTAATTGATATCATTTCACCTAAAAATCAAGAGAGGTGTCGTTCTATGTCATTTGAAACGCGGTATCAATGCGCTAGATAGTTGATCGTTTTAGGAAACCTTATAGGTGTTATGTATGGAGCTAAATTGTATTAAAAGTATCGAGTAACACAAAAAAGTGGCCCAACTTTCGTTTTTAGGGGCGTTCTATTTAATAATTTAGGCTATATCTTCATAATATATGTTTGCATTACATAGTCTTTCTTCTTTATCGTTTGGTTAGTGCCTAACCTCGTGTCAGAGTTTTTATGCAGCCCATAGGCCTCTAAATTGGCTTCACACGCCGTCAAGAAATATCTGGTTTTCTTACGACGTTTTCCTTCACCAAAAGTGATAATTGTACAATAATCACATGAATCCGAAAAATCAGAGGTCCAATTGTTCGGAACTACTTCCCATCTTAGCGTTATTTGCACCAGGTTTTCCCGTTTTCCAGTTCTGTTTCAGTTTCCAGGTTCGCAGCGTATTTAATAAAAAGACCTCAAAAACAACTGAACATTGTACATTTGCAAATCCTGAACCTAATGAAAACTATCTTTCACAAGTAACATACAGAGAAGTACATCAAACGCGAGGATAAATCGCCTTTTTTGCTACAAGCGTAGGTTTAGGCTAGAGTTTTTGCGCTTGCCTAGGCATTTTGCTGAAAGTCATTTATCTTGTACGCCCGCGACATATAGGGGCCTGGATAGCCTTACATACGTACGTCTACGTATAATGTGGGTTCTGAAAAATTGCTATTCGTTGCTCATTTGATGAAGTTGGACCATTTGCAGACTGAAAAGTAATGTTGATAGTGGAATTATCATTAGTTATTTATTGAAGCCATTGAAATTTTAACACGGATATTCTGAAAAATCGTCGAAATTAAAAAGTCACCGAGTCTGCAAATAAAACACTGGTTATGACAGCTTAATACACTCTTTTAATTTGTTTGTTTTTAAATATGTAACACACAACGTAGGATTAGGCAGATGTGTGCCTAATAGTTCGTTTTGTATGGTGTCGGTAAAGAACAGCACCGTCACATATCTTCCCGTGGGTGTCGTAAGACGCGACTAAGGGACTTACCAGAGAATGGGCAGCAGCGTTCTCTGTGCTTTTGTAACAACCGCACTGCGATCGCCAACCCGCCTGCCAAGCGTGGCGATTATGGCAAAAATCCTCCTTTGGGGAAGGCCCATGTCCAGCAGTGGACGTCTTTCGGCTGAAATGATGATGATGATACTGTGCCTAATATAGTAGATCCACATCTCGCTAGTTATGTTTAAGTCTCATGTAATAGAGGGCGAGCCTATTGAAGAAATGATTGATTGATTTAAGAAATACCTAATGAAAAATACCCGTTAGTACTTTGCCCAACCCGGGAATTGAACCCAGGGCCTCATGCTTAACATTCACGCTTGCGACTACTCGACCAAATAATAAATGTTTTGTTCTACTCAATACTTTGGTATAATAAGTGCCTACATGATTTGAACTATCAATTTGAAGGTATACCTTGTGCTATACCTTCAAGTACCTTCAGTATTATTTGGGTTATTGCAACAATATTCAATAGTAAATAGGGTGTGCCCTATTTACTATTGAATATTGTTGCAATAACCCAAATAATACTCCTAAATATCACTACAAAATCAAGCACAGATCCAGTCGCTCATGGTTGTCAAATTGTCAGTACCACACTAGTCTGTAAGTTATTTGCAAATACAGGAGCTTGCAATATCACTGAAATTATTGAGCTACGCACCGTTCAGCTGTATCGATAGAATTTCTGAAATTGGGTCTATAAGTTAGATCGTTTTCATCCTAACAAAGCGTTTTGATTGGTTTGTTAATGAATGTTTCAGTTTTGATGTTTCGATTTTCAGGTATAACTTGTTGTTGGGTATTATTTTCTGCAAAAGAAATAACTTGAGCTAACCTTGAGATTTGACAATGACACATATAGGAGCTCGTGGCTAAACAATAATAGCCTAGATCTTTAGGTAAAGCCAAAAAATTGTACTATTGGAAATTGCGGTGAAAATTATGTGTAAAGCTTATGCCCGCGGCTTCGCCTGCGTGGAGTTCGATAATTGTCCCACGGGATCACACTACGGGGATAAAAAGTATCCTATGTGTTAATCCAGGTCATAATCTATCTGTGTGCTAAATTTCATCCAAATCCGTAAAGTAGTTTTGCGTGAAAGAGTAACAAACATAGGTACACACACACAAACTTTCGCCTTTATAATATTGGTGTGAGTGTGAAGTGTGATTGTAGAAAATTATTCGTCTGATTGATTAATAAATTATCTAATGGAACTAAAAACGAGTGCAATCAGCTTGTCTTCCCACAACCTTTTCTTATGCTTGGAAATTAATTGACAATACATTGGAACCAATACAGACATTAGGTACTCCAAAACTCCTTAATACAATTTTTTGCAATTTTAATAAAAGATGTCATGCTAAATGTGGCTGCAACAAAGTTGGGTTGTTTTGATTATTAGCATGTGCCGGTACTAAGCCTCCGCTGTCCTATCTGACCTCCACAACCCAGTTAGTACTGCGTAATACGATACCCCTTGGTAAGACTGGTTGTCAGACTTTTTTGGCCGGTGACTACCTGTAACGACTGTAAAAGATCTACAAATGACAGCCGGGACCAACTGCTTAACGTGCTTTCCGAGGCACGGAGGAAACTCGGGATGTAATGGGTGGTCACCCATCCACAGACCAACCTAGGCAAGCACGGTTTGACCTAAAGATCGACCCGAGCGACTGTTTTTATTTAGCCACGAGCTACTCACATACTGCGACGGTACGGAAAACTTTACACCCGAGTCCGACTCCCACTTGGCCGGTTTTTTAATTAAACATGGCCACAGTAGATCGTGGAATAGGCGTACCGGGGTAACCACGTTTAAAAAAAACACGTCAGGTACACCACTTCACCGGTGGGGTGGAAACGTTTGATTTTATGAAGAACACAACTTTTTCATCTTTTTGAACAGCTATATCTCAAAAATGGTGATTCTTAGGAAAAAGTATAAAATCAGTTATTATAGATAATTGCACGATCTACAATTTGACATACATATTTTTATGATAAAACTTACCGTTTGGCTGAAAAATGCAAAAAACAAAACCCATTTACGCGACCTTTGACCTTGAATTTTTATTATGCAAAGGTCGGATCGATGGGGACTTTTGACATTTCATTTGTAATTGTGTTCCCAACATTCGTACCAATTTTTAGCTCTATGCGAATTATTGTAACCTTGCATGTAATATGACACGTCTAATTTGACTGGGCTAATATGGTTTGTTTTCACACATTCAGAAGACCTGGTTATGACCTGATTGCGACTTGCAGACCAGGAAAGCATAGTGCAAAAGGGAAGAGGCTTATACTCAGCATTTGGGGTACATAGTTGCCAATGATGATGATGATCCTTCAGTTGAAATTGTGAGATTCACACCTGGAAAATGTTTTCATCGGACCTTTATACCGAATTTAGATAAACCAGTGAATGGATAACGGGACTTCTTTGCTTATATGAATCCCGTTGATATGTGTGAATGTTCCCCATACAATTTATTTAATATTATTACCCATAGCTTTATGTTACAATACGATGCCTAAGTGCCTTTTATATTCATCAGCATAATGACTTGAAATTATAATTACCTACACTTCCATCATTTCATCTTATGAAAGGAGCTATCAAAAATAACCCTGGCCGCCTGAATAACACAAATTGTAGGCGCTCTATTAAGAATTCCACAGCATCTTTAGAACCGTAACTAAATTATGAAAGTAGCCCCGAAGACACAAAGTAGAAAATTTCAAAGGATAACTGTAGAAACTTCTAAGTCAAAATTCAGACTTTACATTCATATTTTAGTTAATGTAGTTAGTTTTTTAATTCTGCTATATAATGACGATGTTAGCATTCTAGTTATTTAGGCTTGACAATGTTGAAGAGTAAAATTGAAGGGATAAATAAAATAGTTTACAGTAGACATGATATTCTTATTATAGTATTTCATTATTTTCATAAGACTTCATATTACGCGTAGGTAATATGAAAACTTCAATGAAAGTGGAAGCTTCTCTAATATTACCAATTTCAGTAGTTAGGTACAATAATGTGAGCTTGAGGCATAGCATACACATACAGTTTTATTTTGCTGCTGCCCTAGGCAGTTCTTCTAACGCTATTTGAACTATCCGAAGAGCCACTGAACATCATTTACACCCATCAAGATAAAGACAATAATTACAAAATAAAATAAATTCTAAAAATAATAACAAGTAAATGTAAAAGTGATGACAATTTTTAATAACCGTTGCAAGGCGTGACGCAATATTTTATAACAATTTAACAGTTATAAGCAATAAATGCATGTAATACCACCGTGACTGATTGTATTGTTTATTGTAGTAAGCGTGAACGTTAACGAAAACGTAAACGCGTAACAGTACGTAACAGCATGCGTAATTGTTTGAAGTATTGACATAATAATGGAGGTTTACGGAAGCTCTTTGAAGAGTCGAAACCTGTGACTCTACAATACATCATAACATCACGCCTGTAATCCCCGAAGGGTTAGGCAGAGGTGTACCCAATAGTACACCTACATTTCGCCAGTTATATGTTGAAGTCCCATTTAATAGGGGGCGCGGCGAGTATATTGCCATCAAACAGTCATAAATCCAGACTCCGTGGCTGCTACTGAGATATTCCTAATAGAAAAATGCATTAACAATTCGCCTGACCCAGGAATCGAAACCACAGCACCCCTAGCCAAGTTGACAATCTACAATCGTTAACGCTAGTAGAAAACTGTTCAAATGAATGGGAATGACATCATCTCAACGTTAAATCACGTGATCAACACAAACGAATAGAAAATTCGTAGACAAGTTTACATCGTTCAAAATGATAGAATAGAATGTTATCGTTTCTACAATGTTGATTGCTAAACTCTTTGCTAGGAACGCTCACCATAGAGTAAAGTGTAGGTTTTTTCTACAGACATTAAAGAACGAGCGATCGACTCAGTCGTGTCAACTTGGCTACCAATTTAGCGCTTTCTACAATCGCTTACGCCGAGGCGTTTACGATTGTAGAAAGAGAATCGATACGAAACGTGTGTAACTTGGCTAGGCCTGCAGGAATGAAAATGAATCCTTGTTTTAAGTTTGTGACATGATGGTACACCGAGTAAAGTTTGATGTTATGATATTGACAAGTTATCATAATATTGGCTATATAAATGATATGAGCTCGTTCCTGACTCATGATGAACAAGGATCGATGCAATAAACGATCAAGTTGGATTAATGCTGTAATCTCCGGGCTTAGCAAATGGATTGGTGAACGCATTCCGGTGCTCAAGTTGCGATCCTCGTAGGAGCGCATTGTTTACATAAAATCCTATAATAACTAAACATAATATCACGCCTATAATTCCCTAAGAGTTAGGCAGAGGTGTATCTTTAATAGTACACCCATATTTCGCCAGTTATGTTTAAAGTCCCATGTAATACACAAATCCCGACTCCACGGCTGCTACTGCAAAATTCCAGATGGAACAACTGAACAACACTTTGCCCGACGTTGGAGAGAACCCAGGACCTCAAGCACATTAGTAGCGCTTGTGACTACTAGACCAACGAGGCAGTAACCATAATGAAAAATTAATGCTTTTTTTTAAGCTACATTATTAAGGGCTGTATATCCCTCAAATGGCTTAGCATGATCCTCCGTTACTCCTAAAATACTGCAGCATTAATTTTGAAATATATATATGGTAAAGTTGAGGATTAATGCTAAGTCCTATGTGTGACGAAAACACCATTCCATAAACTTTTCTCGATAGAAAAAAAATCCAAAGTTACCTCCAAATCGAACTATAAACCGCTGGTATTAAAAAAATACTCGAAATTAGATCATGAAACTTTGCATACTAACTGAACTAACTATAAAGCAAGTCTTATGTGTTTTATTTCTTTAGTCCAATCAATAGATTTTCTGTAAATCGCAAAAAAACCACTCATTTCGCAATATTCGGCCACAGTGACTGACGTAACAACCGCTTTGTAGTGCAAGCTGATTAGAACTTCTTGCGGAACACCAGTTTGGTTTCCGCAAGGGGCGCTCTACGGTGGACGCCATCATGCGCGTGAGAGTCCTCATGACGGGGGATGCAGTGTCCCGGGGTGGGGTTGTCTTGGCGGTGTCTCTAGACATCGCCAATGCCTTCAACTCCATGCCATGGAGCTGCATTAGGGAGGCACTCCGGTATCACCGGGTGCCGACCTACCTTCGTCGTGTGGTCGGGGACTACCTGACGGATAGAGCCGTCATCTACCCCGGTCGCAGCGGAGAATGGAACCGGCGAGAGATGTCGTGCGGTGTTCCGCAGGGATCGGTCCTAGGGCCGTCCTTGTGGAACGTCGGGTACGACTGGGTGCTGCGCGCCGACCTCCCTAGCGGCGTCAGCGTGGTCTGCTATGCAGACGACACGCTGGTGCTGGCACAGGGGGGGTCGCACGAGGCGGCGGCCGAAATCATGACACGCGGGGTTGCGATAGTCGTTGAGAGGATCCGGCAACTGGGTCTCGAGGTGGCATTGCACAAGTCCGAGGCCATGTGCTTTCATGGGCCTCGGAATGCGCCACCTACGGGATCCTTACTCACGGTAGGAGGGGTATCCATCGGTGTCGAGTCGACTTTGAAGTACCTAGGACTCGTCCTCGACAGCCGGTGGAACTTTGTGGAGCACTTCCGACGTTTGGCCCCCAAACTGAAACGGACTGGGGCTGCCTTCAGGCGGCTCCTGCCCAACCTGGGGGGGCCGAACGCCTCCTGCCGGAGGCTCTACGCGGGAGTCGTGCGGTCCATGGCCCTTTACGAGGCCCCGGTGTGGGCGCGTTCCTTGAGGCTGCGTGCAGCCCACTACCTGAACGCGCCCCAAAAGGTGGTAGCCGTAAGGCTGGCCCGTGGGTACCGCACGATCGCCCGCGAGGCGGCGTGCCTCCTTGCCGGATTGCCGCCATGGGATCTGGAGGCGATAGTCCTCGCGCGCCTGCATGAATGGCGCGCGGAGGCGCTTCGCCAGGGGGAAACTCCGCTGCCGCGACAAATTGTCGCTCAGCGGACAGACTTCCGGCGGGATCTCATGGCGACATGGAGAGAGTGACTGTCGCAACCCCGTGCAGGGCACGCCACGATAGTGGCGATAAGTCCCCTCTTTGAGGAGTGGCTGGAGAGACGCCACGGCGTCCTCACCTTCCGCCTGACGCAGGTCCTCACCGGACACGGTGTTTTCGGGAGGTTCCTGCACCGAATCGGGCGGGAGGAAACGCCCGGGTGTTTCCACTGCGAGGATCGACCGGAGGACACGGTGGAGCACACGGTGGAGGTTTGCCCCGCGTGGGCAGAGCACCGCCGTGTCCTCGAAGCGGCGATTGGCGGCGGCGACCTCTCGCGTCCGGCCCTGGTGCAAGCCATGGTCCGGAGCGAGACGGAATGGGACGCCGTCACCTCCTTCTGCGAAGCAGTAATGCTAGAGAAGGAGGTGGCGGAACGTGAGAGGGAGAGAACCTCACAGCGTCCCGGCCGCCGCGGGAGACGCCCCGGGCGTCGGGGGCCACCACGTGGCCCCCGGCCACCGTAGGCGCGGGCCTGTGGACGGTGGGCTATGGGCTAGCTCGCCGTCCGTCCGTCTCATGACGACAGGCCGTGTCGATGGCGCGTTCGTGTTCCACGCGCGCCTCAAAGAGAGTCAGCAAAAAGGAAGGGGTCCGCAAGGACCGATGCCTGCCGGGGTTGCGGGACTATTCGAAAGAGATACCGTGGCCCCGGAACACAAAGGGCGATGAAGGAACATGGATGGGTTTTAGTCAGTAAAAGTCTGACACTCCCTCCTGCTCCGCCCAGAGCGGGAGAAGTCATTTGATGATTTCCCATCCGAAAAAAAAAAAAAAAATGCGTACGTAATTAAGAGCTGTCGAATTTAATTGAACTAATATTTTCATACAAATTAAGGGTGCACGTAAAAACATGTCGACTAAAACACGGTGAAACGCAAGGCATAAACTAGTTTGACATCTCTAACTTAGTTCATAGCTTTAGCCGTACTTTTATCGAACTGCCTTTTAGTAACAGATAGCAATAACCTAAATTAATTTCAGTTTGTGCACAACAGAATCGACACCATTTTCTATATTTTACCGATGATTTAGTCGACACGTAAGAACAGCCGAACTTCCATACGAAACTGGGCATTCTCCTTTGCTGCCCTAGCTGCTTACATTTTGTTAACATCCATTTTATATGTAGGTATATCATTTTGGCATATTGTGCAAATTGTTTATTCAGATATATAGTTATATTTAGCCTAGTAGGATAAAATTGAAAGCTACTGTAATGCCGATCCAATTTAATTCATTGTTTGTCTAAAAATTCAAAATTCTGACCATTCGTCCACTCGTTTTTTTTTAAATGGCACATAAATTGGTATTTAGTAAACATTTTTAATACCAGTTACTACAATGTTTTATGGCTGGATATTTTAACTCTTTCATGTGAACTTCGACATGAATGGGTGACTTTTTAAACATTCCTCCATACATTATCCCGGTCAATTCTATGTGAACAATTCCGTTATCCTTTTAATGGGCGTTTACTATTGTGGCATACAGGTGGAGTCCAAATAGCCACACCTTTTATTTATTATAAGCACACATAAATTATTCAAAAGCGTAACGATATTATGCGATGCGAAGCACGATAGAAACTAATTTGAATTAATTTGATGCGTCCCATTTTTTATAAAGGAAGCATAAAAAGTTTTTATGTGAAAATTGTGTGAGACAAGTTTGCCCATATATTTTAGTCTTATTGTGTAACTGTTTATATGAAACACGCAAACACAGAACAGATGTTTCCTTTGCGTCTTTGATTTATAATTTTTAAAGAATTATCAAGATTTCTTTTGATAGAATGAAAGAAGTGTTCAATTACTAGAACATGTAATAAATCATAAGAATTGTGGAATACGTTAACAATAAAATATGTTTTCCTTTCCTGGCTTAGAGTCGCCGTATGTTTCTTCATTCAGATTTGAATTTGTGGTTACAGTTTACAGTTTAAGAGACATAAAAAGTTAATGTCTTTGATTAAAAATGTTGGTAATTAACGTACTACGGTTTCTCAGGCCGAATGTTAATACTGAAAATTTCACAAAAAAAATAATATTTTTAATAGTATACTGATACTGTTAGCCTGCGTCATCCTACTGCTGGGAAAAGCCCCTCCCCAGGACTTCCAGTTGTTTCTATCCAGGGCTAATGTCTGACTGGTCGTTGGTTTTGTCCAGCTCGTCCCGCCGTCTTCTACGAGGTCTATTGTTAATAGTAAACACGCAAAAATTATAAATTCTTCATTAACACATAAAACCATTCTCGTCCGGTACTGTCACCTTAGCTTTAAACGAAACACCTACATACATATAAACATACATATTACTAGCAATTAGCCAGTATGTATCTTAAGGCAATTGGCAAGGCACTCAGTTACGGCACTTATCTAGAGGATAACGATTATTGGCCGACATTTGCTACTGTTGTTAGTCTGTTTCCTCTGAATTCTAGGTGATGTTGTGCTGAATACGAAGTACTCCGGCATTTTCTCTTTGAGCTCTTGAACTTTATATTATAGCAGAGTGTAAGAGGGTCTTAAAATGTTACAGAAATGTTAAGTTTTATTGTATTGTAAGACTTCTTGGGGGAGTAGAAAGTGAGAATTCAAAATAATTTTAGGCGTTTTGTTGAAAATGTAAAGGAAACGTCGTGAGTTGGTGCTTAGTGTTAATATTTTGTAGATAAAGTATATAAAGTACAAGCTACAATAAAAAACTTCTTTGAATTGTTGAAATTTCACGCATTTGCCATATCTCAATTCATTAGGGGTCGGCGCAGCATGTCTTCTTCTTCCATACTTCTCTGTTACTCGTCAACTCAGCAGTCACCTTCGTTCTAGCCATATCATCATTCACACAGTCCATCCATCGTTTCTTTGGTTTTTTTCTACTGTAGGGTTAATAAATATTAGTACCACAGAAAATTCAAATCAACCATTTAGCATAAATACTTACTTTATGTTGTACAGTTATTTTAAGTATTGAAAACAATTACTAAAAGTTTAGGGTCACTAGAAGCCTTTGTGGTAGGTTGGCACTAAACCAGGTGACTGTTAACAATACAAATAAGTAATAAAAACCGGCCAACTAAGTGTCAGGCCACGCGCAGTGTAGGGTTCCGTAGTAGTCCGTTATCACAATATAGAACGATTTATTCTAAGGATTTTGTATTTGGTACAAAATTATCCAACACCCAAGTTCAACGACTATTACTGCTAAACTAATAAAGTTATCTTAACTGATATAATTTCCCTTTAAAGTTCGTGTAATGTACTATCATCATGAATTTTTCCAGATTTTTCAAGCCATCAGTTTAGCTTTTAGAGAGGGGCTTTTACTGGAACAAAAATTTGCAAAACAAAAATATCATTAAATCGAAAGATAGTATTAGCATTTTAAAAGACCTATTCAACGATACCCCACACGATGGGATAGACGACGAAAAAAAAATTCATCCCCACTTCATACGTAGGGGAGCTACTCTGAAATAATTCTTTTACAAAATTCAATTTTACCATTTTGTTGGTGTAATTGATATACACACCTCTAAAAAATTACAGCTTTCTAGTACTAACAGTCTCAGACTCTCGCGCACGTCTGCAGATGAGTGCGAGTTCTTACTCCCTACTCTTCAGGGGCCCTACTCTTGTAGGGCCCCTGAGCAAATCCTCGGACGGATGGACGGACAGACGTACATGACGAAACTATAAGGTTTCCTTGTCAGGACTCATCATCATTATCAGCCTATTAATGTTCCCACTGCTGGGACAAAGGCCTCCTCTCTATTAGAGGGAATAGGCTATAATCCACCACGCAGGCCCGTGCGGATTGGTAGATACTGTATGTAAAATACTGGTATTCAGCTGCATCCGGTTAGACTGGAAGCCGACCCCAACGTAGTTCGGAAAAGGCTAGGCAGATGATAATGTTTAAGTCCTATTTAGTTGGGAGTGAACCATTGCCATCATTTCGCCAAAAAATACTCAGACTTCTGCTATTTAGAAATTCCTTAAGGAAAAATCTAACAACACTTTTCCCGAGCTATGAATCGAAAATAAGACCTTCTGCGCATCAGTAGCGCTTACAATCTAGGCCAACGAAGCAGTGACCTGTGACTATAAACATGAGTTAGTAAACAAACAATAATTTCATAAACAAAAACCGACCATACAAATATAGCCATTAAAATTTAAATTCGATTACCATAAACTTATTAACATTACACAGAGTCACTGCCTCCGTATTACCAGTAAGTGTCGCCTGTCCATTGTGAGTGATTGAATCACACTTCAGCTTTACTGTCATGGGTACAGCTAATAACGTAAGGTACTTTACAAGGTTGTACAGTCAGATCCAAAAATATGTCAATCCATGTGTTTAATGTTTTGTAGCAAACAGGAACACAGAATGTATAAGGTAATAATTCAAATTAAATTAAGAGCTCGTTGACGATGGGTCAATCTTTAAGGCTACCACGCTTGCCAAGGCTCATCCGTGCCTCGGAAAGAACTAATGTGAGGCTATTGTTTGTACCGTACCACGATTGTAAGAACCAGTCTTACTATGAGGAGGTCAAATAGGCAGTAGTTCCATGTAAAATACTGGTAAGTGGCTGCATTCGGTTAGACTGCAAGCAGACTCTAATAAATAGTAGTAGTGTTTTGAAGCTGACTGTACGCACAGTTGTGTCTCATTAACAAAGAATAAGAAGCTATGTTTTATGGATATATATGAACGAAGTTGAACATAAAAGTAAGGATGTATATATTATTATGAAGCCTTTTTTGTCCACTGCTGGGTAAGAACCTGCCCCATATCCTTCCAGGACTCTTCTCATGCGCCACCTCGAACCATAAACCTGAACTGTTTATTTGACTACGACTAAAAAAAACACTTTACAAACATTGGTTTCTTAGTATTTGCAATTGAAATTCATAAAACTGAATTAAATGATTATGTAATTTTAAAATACATAAATAGAATTGAAATCATACAAGTTCAAACTCCTCGCATTAAAGACTCTCTCAAAATGAAAAATAAAATAGTTCTCAACAAAAGCAATATCCCTCACCTACACTAATTTCCATCGTATGAGACTCACGAGGAATTCTAATAAGCGTGAGCATGCGATGATCGATTCTGCTTGGATCTCGTCTCATTACCTGCAACTGTTTCATCGGCCTATGTGACATATAAAACTACGATAACTTTACCGTTGAAATATCTTTAGGGAACACGAATTAAGGTTCTAAATCGAATAGCTTGACAGCTAGTAAAGCCTTGTCTTCAAAGACGAATAATTTATGAGTATTATAACGAAACACAGCAATAGATACAGGAACAGTCATTTGTTTTCTCAGTCCTCGCTTGTTAAACAAAATTTTGACATGTACCAGTGCGTGGGTGTCTTTCAAGTGTGGGCTAGAGGCCCACGTGTCCATAATTCTTTTGTTCCGCTTTCTAGCATGTTTGTCAATGAGTTGAAAGGTTTGTATGCAAAAATCTATTTGTTTCTGGACGGAAATTGGGATTCAGCTTGTCTGTTGTGACATGTTCATGTTGGATTTCGTTGACTGCTCTGACGAAAGCTTTTTTATGTTAATTATTTATGTATAAAGAATGCCTCAAACCTACCTATTCAGTAAATTTGCAATTGTCAATTGTACTTAGTACGTAAATGCAATATGTAGCGGACTGGGCCTGTATCTCCACTGCTGGACTCTGGGACTATTTTACGTAAAGAAAAGCTTCAATGTTGGTCGGTGGAAAACTCGTGTAATAATGAAAAAGACAAAAGGTATCAAAAATAAATAGCATTCGAAATATAAAAAAACACTGTACAAAATATACTAAAAAGAATAAAACTGTAAAAAGGTGCGTCGCGCACATTCCTCCCCCCTTGTTAGGCCCTCAGCTTGAGCAGCTTCTTCAAGGGCCTCCTCAGTGTGCCCGCTGTAGTCCTGACGTCCGCCACTCTGATCACCCCATCGCGGCCCGAGTAAGTCGCCGAGATACGCCCTCTCGGCCAGGAGCCCCTCGGAAGGTTGCCATCAGCCACCAGGACCAAATCGCCCACAGCCAACTCTGGAACATCGCCTTGCCCGGGTCTGGGAATAAGATTCGGCAAGTACTCTTTAACCCAGCGCTGCCAGAAGTGGTCCGCCAGTCTGACCGCTTTGCGCCAGCCGCTTCTTGACACCAGATCTCGGTCCGTCAAGGTTGCTGGAACAGGACGCCCTGACGAAGCTGCAAGGAGAAAATGATTCGGAGTGAGCGCCTCTTCGCTGCCGGGCTCTACCGAGACGTGTGTTAGGGGGCGGGAGTTGATGAGCCCTTCTGCTTCTGCCAGCACGGTTCGGAGAACCTCTTCTGTTGGAGCACGTTCGGTGAGGGTCACTCTGAGTGCTGTCTTCACACTTCTCACCAATCGCTCCCATACTCCACCCATAAACGGAGCCGACGGAGTAATGAAGCGCCAACTGATTTTCTCCGTCGCAGCATATTCCATAGCTGCGTCCCCGTAGAGTGCACGGAGTTCTCTTCTTGCTCCGATGAAAGCGGTGCCATTGTCAGACCAGATCTCAGACGGCGTTCCTCTGCGAGCCACGAAGCGCCGAAGACTCATCACAGCAGAATCCGTTGACAAGCTTCCAACAACGTCCAAGTGGATGGCGCGGACGACTAGGCACGTGTACAAAGCGACCCATCTTTTTTCCCTTCTTCGGCCAATAGTCACCTGAACTGGCCCAAAGTAGTCCAGCCCAGTGAATGTAAAGGGGCGCTTGTGGTGAGCTAAACGTGCCTCCGGTAGATTCCCAGTGGGCGGCTGGAATTTCTCAGCTCGGCGAATGCGGCATAGCTGGCAACGGAAGGCAACGGAGCGGATGACGTTTCTCAAGCCGAGCAAGTAGAAGCTCTGGCGAAGCTCGTTGACCACGGTCTCCGTGTTGGCATGGGCTGCTCGGCGGTGGTGGTGGTCCACCAGTAGCTGAACGGCAGGGTGCTTCCCGTCGAGGACAATGGGGTTCTTTGTGGCTTCAGGCACTCCCGAGGCTCCGGCGATACGGCTGGATAGGCGTAGAAGGCCCTCTTCATCCACAATCAGCGATAGTCGGAACAGCCGACTGGTGCGAGGTATTGGCAGGGGTTGGGGGCTGCTTAGACGCATCATCTCATCGGGAAATGAGTCCAGCTGAGCTTGGCGCAAAATGTGCGTCTCGGCCAGGCGCATATCGGCAGCCGTCTCATGTGTTGAGTGTGGAGAGCCAAAAGAACTTGACGGCTGAAAAGAAAACGTTAATATCCCTCCTTGCTCATGCACTAAATTCTCTACATGAAACCCCCTACGTGATAAGGAATGGATTCTGATCTGAGTTAGATATTTATGAGCTCTATATGTTGCTCGTACCAATCTCAGCCAAGAGCTGAACCGCTTAGGATCAGCTGAGACAGGCACATCAACGCTACCGATGAGGTGAACTTCTGAAATGGTATATGCTGGATTCCTACTCTCTTCATTTACGCTTGTGTACTCTGAGGAACTACAAGGCTCAATAGGCCAGTCAGAAGAAAGCAAGAATTCTGGACCAGTGATCCAGCGAGACTCTGGGGACAACGTAGTGCGTCTTAACCGGGTTGCATCGTCAGCAACGTTTAACTCGCTAGGCACCCACCGCCAATCACTGGCACTCGTTAACTCCAGGATCTCGCCGACTCTGTGCGAAACAAAAGGCTTGAATGAGCGGGCCTCGCTTCGTAACCAACTTAATACCGTCATTGAATCACACCAAAAAACTTGCCTGACGGGTTTGAAACGATGAGAGTCACAGATTGTTGAAGCGAGGCGCGCGGCGATCAACGCTCCCTGCAGCTCCAACCGTGGAATCGACACCGGCTTTAGGGGAGCTACACGGACCTTGCTGCAAATCAGTGCGAGCTTGACTTCTCCATCCTTAAGCACGAACCGCCAGTAAGCCACCGCAGCAAAGGCAGACTCGCTGGCGTCGGAAAAAACATGAAGCTCGCAGTGATTCACTTCACAGTCGGCTAGGCAGTAGCAGCGTGGGATCTGCAATTCGGCAACCCTAAACAAATCCTGAAACCATAGCCTCCACGCTGCACTGTCCTGATGTGAAAGTTCTTCATCCCACTCGAGACCCTTGCGCCACGCATTTTGGAACATGATGCGACCTGTCACTACTAGAGGCGCAAGAATTCCGAGAGAGTCAAAAACCCTCATCACGTGGGCCAAAACCACCCGCTTGGTAAGCTTTTTTGGCAACCCACCCTTTTTTAATCCAATATTGAAACCAACACAGTCTGTAGTGGGCTGCCAAATAAGGCCGAGTGTTCTCACAGGAGTGGTCAGGTAGCCCAGGTCTACGGGTGACGTCACCGGCGCCTCCGGCAATGTCTCCTTCGGCAACAACGTCAGGGCCGAGGCGCTGTTGGAGGCCCAGCCACGCATTTCAAAACCCCCGTTTTTGTGGACAGCGTAAATATCAGCGGCCAGCTTCGCTGCTTCATCCACGCTATCAAGGCTGCAGATGCAATCGTCCATATAATGATCGCAAATAATTGCACGGGCTGCGTCCGGGTATCGTATCTGATGCTCGGCCGCATTTTTATTTTTAATGTAAATTGCCGTAAAGGGACTAGAAGCGGCACCGAACATCATCGACGACATCCGGTCAACGCGCAGCGGTTCGCGCGGACTATCGCGCCACAAAAACCTCTGCGCGTCGCGGTCTTCAGAGCGAATTCTAATTTGCGGAAACATTTCCCGAATGTCCGCGGTCAACCCAATTTTGCCTTCCCTAAACCGAAAAAGAATGCCCAGTAGTGGCTGAAGCAGGTCAGGGCCCTGTAACAACAGCGAGTTTAGCGAAACGCCCTCGGATTTGGCAGCGGCGTCGTGCACAACCCGCTTGTTGCCCTTGTTCGCCCGGGCTTGTTTGGGTTGACTACGCCGAAGTGAGGCAGGTACCAAATACGTGGCCCTGAGGGCTCCTCTGGACACAGCTCGGCGTAGCCCTTCCCAACCATATCGAGAACGTTGGCACGATACCGCTCCGCGTAGCTACCATCCCTACACAACTTCTTCTCCAAGCCTAAAAACCTAGATAAGGCGAGGTTGTAACTATCAGGTACCGATAAAACGTCAGACTTCCAAATCAGACCTACTTCAAAACGACCACTGGGCAGGCGGCGTGCTGTGCGCTCAATAATCTGACCAGCACGTTCGTCATCAGCATTGCGCGCCTCACGTTTCGAAATACCTATGGACTCGAGTTTGTACTGCTCTTTAATAAGCTGCTCTAATTCGGAACGGTCGCTCTGGCTTACAGACGCGGACTCAAACAGTGTGGCGTGGCTAACAACATCAACCTGAGTAGTTGAACTACAACCGAAACCAAACAATACCCAACCAAGTGCAGTACGAATCGCGACAGGTTGTGACTTAGACCCTTTACGTGTGGCCCTAGATACGGTGAGATGCCAGTTGTCAATGCCAATGATGAGCATCGGGTGAATTGTACCGTAACACAACTCATCTGCAAGATCCGCAAGATATGGGTATTTCGTGACGGCGTCCCTGTTGACAAACTGTGATGACACCCCTAAACCGCTAATAGATCTAACCCTACGAATAATGTGACTATCTTTCGCGTGACGACCCTTGATGTAGAAGTCGACGTAACGCACCATTGCGTTCCTGTTAAGGCCCCCTATGCAATCTACGTGTACGTGTCCTTCTGGCCCCTTAACACCTATCTTAGCAGCGACCTCCGCATCAATGAAAGTAGCGGTCGACCCGTCGTCCAACAAGGCATAAGTATCGACACTACCAGACGGACCAGACACAGTCACAGCAACAACTTTCAGCAACGGGCGCAGACTCGGTGATCGCGCCGGACTTTCAGCTGAAAACGAAGTTGACGCGTGTGACAGGATCTCTTTCCCTTCAGCAAGAGAAACTATAGGTACGGAGCTCGACGCGCACGGGGCGGAGCTTGACGTCGACGGCGCAGGGTCGTCGTCCTCTTCTAAGCCTACATGAACCGCGGCTGTACACTCACTAGCACTATGCAACAACCTATGATGGCGGAATTTACAATCGCCAATGTCGCACAAACTTTTTGCTGAACACAAACTTAACCTATGCCAACCTTCGTTGAGGCACCTGTGACAAATTCTTTTCTTTTTTATGAAATTCCACTTGTCATCTACTGACAATGAAATAAATTTGTCACATTGCGTCAATGAATGCTGTTGTTGACATAAAACACAATGAATTTTGCAACTATTTTTATTTGATTTTGACCGAGATTTCTCTCCATCAACGACTGCGTGCACCTTATCCCTGACTCTACTATTAGCAGCAGAAGTCGAACTCTGCGCACTAGCTGATTCAGGGAGGAGACCGAATCTAGACTGCAGCTCGACTATTTCGGCCAGGAAGTCAACGAACATGTCGAGCATGGGTAGGCCACTGGCCGCTTGACTGCCGGCATAGGCCACCCATTGTGCTCGTAACAGTGGGGGAACTTTAGAAATAACCGATTGAATCAGCTCTGGCGATGTTAGGTAGTGAGGCTGGTCGAGTAACCGAATCGCTTCCACACAATTACGAACACGACTAGCAAAAATAGCAAGGTCTTTACCTTCACCGGAGACGCGCGGTAAAGCGCGCATTGCAGCTGCCTCCTGAGCCACTATAAGCTCGGGGCGGCCGAAGCGCGTATCGAGCGCGCGCAGCACTACACCAGGCTCGCGCGCCGTTGCCAGCAGCATCATGACCGCTTCACGTGCGCATCCCTTTAATGCTTTATTCAACCTAGCTAGATTTTCCACTGCAGAATGCGAGTCCATCGTATCTAGAAAGGCTCTTTTAAAAGAAAGCCATTCTAGATGCGATTTACCGTCGAAAAACGGCAATGGAAAATCCCTATCAGCCCTACGGTGGCAAGCGCCTTTATTAACATTATCTATGAGAATGCCTAACGACTTCACAAGGCGGTCTGAATCGCTGGAACAGAGATGCATGTTAGCGTTTGTACCTGTGGCAGCTTGGTCAGCCGGTTTTATAGGCGATACTGGGGTTGGGTTAACTAAAGCCAGGCGAGAGGGGCCAACCGACATAATGGAAGTAAATTCAACGGGGTCAGCTAGGCCAACTGTATCAGTTTTCAGAGCATCTTGCGATTTCTGCAGCCAGTCATTGACCGAACGCTTACTTCTCGAACTGTGATGACTGGCATCGGCATCTATAGCCGCCAATTCCGCTTTGAGTTCCAACTCTGCTGCCTCCTGCTCTATTTCAGCCATACGGCGAGCATGTAAAGCCTCTGCGGCTAACTTTCTAGCCACCATTGTGGCAGAAGAACGAGATGAACTTCTACTTACTGGTCTCGACGAAGTCTGGATTGTAGTGAAGGGCCTGTGCGGGGTCTGACTGCCGGAGACGGGCCTCGAAGGGGTCTGGACTGCGGCCGCCGCGTCGGCGGGTGAGTAGCTGGGCCCTGGTTGCTCCAGCTCCCTCTCCACAGCGTTCCCTTCAGCTCCCATCTTGGCACCCGCACGAGTACGCACCATCACTACTACCTACTAGATTGGCTGTCGAAGGACCACGATGTAGCGGACTGGGCCTGTATCTCCACTGCTGGACTCTGGGACTATTTTACGTAAAGAAAAGCTTCAATGTTGGTCGGTGGAAAACTCGTGTAATAATGAAAAAAACAAAAGGTATCAAAAATAAATAGCATTCGAAATATAAAAAAACACTGTACAAAATATACTAAAAAGAATAAAACTGTAAAAAGGTGCGTCGCGCACACAATATTAATTCAAATTCTTGAGCCTAGGTCTTACTGATCCGAAGGATATTAGGATCAGTTAAATTAACCTAAGTAAACCTTAAAGAATAAATTAATAAAGAACCTGTAAACTATGGAAAGTGAAATGCAGACTAATCAAAATGCTATTCGGTTGATTGAGATCATCATAAATAATTTGAACTTAGCTACTGGAGAACCTATTAATTATGAATCTTTCATCACCGGAGATTTGTATGCAAACCAATAAAGCTTCTGTTGATTTTCGATGTCCGGAATCTGGTTTAGAGAGCGTATGTTGATCTTAAGAATTCTGGGGACACAATACCCAATACGAACTCGTACAATACCGTTTACAGTATTTAAATTGAATTCAAATAACGACTTTTTTAAAGATTCAATTCGAATGCCTGCATAAAAAGCTAGTACGGACGAAATGAGTCACCAGTGATTTGAAAAGGAATAAGATACGACTGCCAATTTATTTTTACCGTGTATTTATAGAAGAATGAGTATTATTCTTTTTAAAGAAAGGTCTAAAATCGATTGGGGAAGTGAGTTCTAAACGTAAATCTTTTGGGTTCTTCTAGTGAGGGTCGGGCGACCTTTTACTTAGTGATCGGTATCGGACGCACTCATCGATGGTTCATCGCGACAGCATCGATGCTTGAACATCGATATGCTAATGTACTGATGCATTCCATACCTTTGTGTACTTACGTCGACGAGGTGGGCGAAACTCCATTGATATACATTCGATGTCATTGTTAATATTATAGGGTGGACCCGATTTTAAAAGGCAATTTATTCTGTCTCTCGATGGGACATTAGATAATGTTTAGTCACATCGATTTATTATTATTTTTTCGAAGGCATTGTTGGGCGTTTCGATGTCAAATTTGTATACGATTCTCATGACCTTTAATGTGGGTTTTCAAAAAAATAGTCTATCTGTAAAATTGAATATTTTTTGAGTAAATTCAATAGTCTAAGCAACTTAAATACAAAATTTAAAGATACAAAACGAGTTTGTACAATGAAATCAATAAATTCTCATCAAAAGGTCATAATATTGTAGCGTTAATTTAAAGCCGGGCTATTAAATTTCAAAAACCCTTTTGGAACCCTTTGCCGTATCGTGGACTCTAACCACAATAATCTACAATGCCCATAAAATTGGTATTTACCTAAATTAAACGTTGGTCGTAATTGATACAAATGGTTGTTTCTAGTTAAATGTAATTGAAGCAGACAGAAGCAAGTGCAACAAACCTTGGACAAGCTTTGAACTATTGTTTTTGAGAGACTCCAATTAGAATTTTATTGGATTAATCTTCTAATAGAGTTGTACAATTGCTGCAATAATTTTGTTTCATCGAATTTGTTTTGTTTCAGAATTCTACTTATTTACAGAAATGAGTTCACTGAAACGAGTCGCAATTGTACTTTTGTGGGTGTGAAGTGAGCTTCAAACATGATTCTGGACGTAGGTTTATTTATACTAATAGAATCTATACTAATAATAAAGAGGTAAAGTTTGTGAGGTTGTAGGGTGTAGGTAATCTCTACTACTGAACCGATTTTGTAAATTCTTTGACCAATAGAGAGCTACGTTATTTGTGAGTGTCAAAGGCTATATTATAACTAGAAAAAATAAAAGGGGAGGGGATGAATTACAGAAAAATAAACGTCCACCAGTGCGAAGCCGGGACGGGCCGCTAGTAATAATACAATATACAGGTAAAATTAGTTTTCACTTCTCATGCTCTTAAAGTACGCCAATATAGCCCTACTATGCGGGCCTAAAGTGGCCCTTTTAGGCCCTAGGGCGTAAAGTAAATCTCGTACTCGTGACTTGTTGAGCCACGAGTACCTCGACGTGCTCTCCCCCGGCTGCCGCGACCTGCTGCTGCGTGATACGCACATTTAGCTTCAACTAAAAAAATCTGACGTGATTTTTATTTTATTAAGTAATATTTAATAAATGTTTTTGTACTAAATTGACTATTTTTCTCACACTCAAAGTGAAAAGTACAGTGTAACACACGGCGCAAGAATCTCGTTATAACTCGGTTCCTATTTACTACCTTGCTAAAGCTCGGTAGTAAAACTACCTCGTATATAATGGGTCATTTTAGCCCCTTGTATTACAATGTACTATTCCAAACTGATTGCCTACACAGTAATTTACCTAATCTCACTAGTATTTTAATCATCGAATAAATGTTCATGTTATTAACTATAGATTATTCGTAATTTATAAACACCGATAAAATCTTAATAACCAAAATTAATTTCTAGCCAAAACATAAATTGATGCATTGGCTCATAAAATTTTTAATTAACGCGAATTACACGCATAAACATAAAAAGAATGTATTACATACGTTCATCACGGCCTTTACGACTTTCCAATTGATATTTGTTATGCACGTATAAAAATCGTATAAAATGCCATAATAACAAAATTTAAGAGCAAGCGTCATTGTTTTGTGTCGTCAAAAACGTTGTAAATTTTATTAAATTGACCATCAGTTCAATGTTTGATCGATATTGAATTCTTACTTTCGGGATTCCTGCTGTGTAATGATGCTTGGCTATTGCCGTGGGGTGCACGCGACTGTAACTTTTGTCACATTAAATAACTATTAAGTAGTTAATGTGTGCTTTTCCTTGTAATAAAATACCCATGACCCTTAATTTATTGTACGATTTTAAGACGCTATTTCAATTTTAGAACGTAGGTTGGTTATTACGGGTCGATTTTGTAGGAATACGACGCGTAATTGAAACCTAATCTTTATATTCTAAGCATATGTGGTTGGATGTATCGTCAGCGCTTTCATCGCTAAAGGTAAACAGCTCTAAGTGATATGAACACGAACGAGTAAGTGCAGCATGAGTCTGCATACTAATGGAAGGGAAACTGGATTTAAAGATTGCATTATGCGGCTAAAATATTGATAGGGGTGGTTCGAACGTTCGGTTTTGTTATTGCTATAAGTTTAGATTGTGTCTGTCTAGCTCATTTAGATTTTAATAAAGCTGATACCTACCGAATATTATTATTCTGAAATGTTTCGACATCTTTGTTCGAATCTGTTTCAGTATTTAAAATAATATTTACTGGTGTAGTCAATTGGATTTTACAAACTTCCATCCCTTCATAACGAGTTTAGGATTCGGTTTTTTAAACGTCCTTCTTCAATGCTTAGTTTCGCTTATCATAATATGACCATTCCTTGTGCACGTGCAAGGAAAAATAATTTCTTCATCGAAACTAGTTACGAAACGATGGTTTGGTTTCGTAGACGGCTGATGGGGTTTTAGATCCAGCGGTTTAGACTGTTCATCGTCTGATACTTTGACATCGTTCAAATGGTTTTGTAGTTTTATTTTGTGTAAAATGAAATTAATAACCCAGTTGCAATAAATGTTCTTCACTCCCCAAAACTTTCTCAATTGATAACAGCACCAAAATTTGTCGGTTAATTCATTAATATTCATATAGTCACATCCTATACAAACTCTTCCCGGTCTTTCACAAGCCAGTGAATATTCGCAACAAAATCCATCCAACTTTTTATCATATTAATGTCAAACAAAATTGTGAACAAATATTATCATTCCTGTGTCACATATCTCCCATTCACAGTTCTGTGATCATATTAGTTGTCCTTTTCTGGACATGTTGTTGATTTACTGTTGCCAGTTAGGAACTTTCCTAATAAATAAACCTTATACGCTCCGATGTCAAACTCTCTGGTCCACAAGTATCTGTAGCCGTGGACGGTTGGTTTTTGTGTCTGTGCTACATAAATTTGTCCCCTGTTCCGCATACATACTAGGACCTTTATGAGTAGGGTTACTCCTAGCGGAGAGTAAATTCGACGATTTATCTCTTTTAATCGCGGTTTAATTTAGTTTGTTAGTGAACAGAGTGGCCGCGTTTACGACATTTTTTTTTGAGGGTCACACATTTAGGTCAAACCAGTTACTGTTGGAGTCTGGAATTAATTTTAACATGCGTAATCATTTTACTCGGAACGCTTTATTAGAAAAGGGTTAGTTAGACTCGCCAAGATTCCTGAAAAAGATGTTTTTTCGCCACCATCCGTAAAAACAACCAGCGCCTACGAACTTAAGTTGTTACTCGTTCTTGATCAGCTCGAAGCTTCGAAACTTCAACGTTTCATAATACAGTTTCCAATCTAAAATCACATCAGAATTCCTCTCACAAACAGCAATATCGCTCACATACAACAAACAAACAAACATATTTACTTCGTTCAAAATGACTTCCGCAATATTCTGGACAGTTATTCTTTTTTAGATGAAGAGCTAATATTTTGTGTGCCAAATGCCAACTGTGCCAAGCGACAACTTTGGAGTCTAGACCCAGTTGTGTATCTTAATATCCACAACACTGTCCGATAATGCATTAAAACGGCCATTTTATTACATTAATTTGCAATATCATTGATATTGCATGCATTTTGGTAAAGAGACTTAGAAACATTGGGTTTCTACAGCCGAAAACCTGGAAATACTGCTTTAGTTCTGTTGTCTATGTTGCAATTTGGCCTATGTGCTGGAGCCAGTCCAATTTAAGAGCACTTGTGATAAATTATCATGGAAGCTAATGGTCGTTATTTTTCTGGGCGTTGCGGCAAGGCACATAAAATGGCGAATTAATTAAAAAATATTTGACAGACACTACTCATGTTGATGCAGTTACTGAAATTAATGACGCATTTAATAGGTAAGTGGGGCAAGCTTTTGCGTATGATTTTAATTAAATGTCACATTTATTTTTGAGGATGGGCAGCGTTAAATGTACCAAAATAAAAATAAAAAATATTTCGTGTAGGATAATATGTTTTATCTTTCGTAAATCATTTAATGTGAAAGGTACTTTAAAAGGTTTTACCCAAAAACAGGCATTAAGAAAGTTGTATCAATTTATTTCTAAACACATACATAACAACTTAAAACGAAGCGACGTGCTTCTAAATCCACTTTCCTATCGCTCGAAGGTGTCGCACGTTAAGGACCCGTACAGATATGGCGGTTTTTTAGGACTAAAGCTAATATACGTCCAAAACCATTTTCAGTTTTTTTCTTCATATTCTTAATTTCGTACAGAAATTTGTTACATTATAAATAAAACCTATGGCGAAATTGCTGGTTATAGATACTTTTTAAAATCCTTTACTCAGAGAATGTATTATTTAGATGACGTGATTAAAGTACGAAATATTAACCTGTAAATTATTACAACCATTATTTATTCATATAAACTAATAACACATTAAGAAATAACAGGAATTTAATTCCCACGGATAGTGAAATTTCACAAATATTGTATTATCAGTCATGTAATTCCCAACTGTAGCTTTGGTTTTCAGTCAAATATTTTTTATAGTCAAATTATTTGGTGTTCTAATGACAAAATTATGAAATTTCAAAGAAACGTCCTTGTAGTATCACTGTATAGCAAGCAAGCAAGCCATGGTCATGCAAGCCATGCAAGCCATGGTCCGGAGCGAGACGGAATGGGACGCCGTCACCTCCTTCTGCGAAGCAGTAATGCTAGAGAAGGAGGTGGCGGAACGTGAGAGGGAGAGAACCTCACAGCGTCCCGGCCGCCGCGGGAGACGCTCCGGGCGTCGGTGGCCACCACGTGGCCCCCGGCCACCGTAGGCGCGGGCCTGTGGACAGTGGACTATGGGCTAGCTCGCCGTCCGTCCGTCTCATGACGACAGGCCGTGTTCGTGTTCCACGCGCGCCTTAAAGGGAGTCAGCAAAAGGAAGGGGTCCGCAAAGACCGATGCCTGCCGGGGTTGCGGGACTGTTCGAAAGAGATACCGTGGCCCCGGAACACAAAGGGCGATGAAGGAACATGGATGGGTTTTAGTCAGTAAAAGTCTGACACTCCCTCCTGCTCCGCCCAGAGCGGGAGAAGTCATTTGATGATATCCCATCCGAAAAAAAAAAAAAAAAGTATCACTATATAAATATTCAAATTAAAAAGCTATATTTACAGAAAAAAAACGCAGTTGGAAAATACTAACAGCTATTAACAGTTTAAATTCACTACGAGATGTATATTTTCCATTTTTTTTTCCATATTTTTCTTCGCATGTAGAACAAAACATAATTCAGATATAATTCAAAACATATTTCAGAGAAAATTCTAAAACTCTGAATCGAACAACCGCATCATACGTTCCGACCCTTACACTGAAAGCCGCGAGCGTTTTCGCAAATCTTGCAAGTCGAAAGTTTGTATCTCGGAGTTTCGCGCGACGCTACTTTATTCAGTTAGTTAGATTCGTATGTGTTCGTACATGAACAAGTTGCGAGTACTCCCGGAATGGGTGTTCGAGTTGCTAACTGACGGTTAGGTGTTTATAAAACACTGGGCGCTTTCGAACATAAGCAATAATTAATTTTGGGAATATGTTCAGGATTTTGCGGTGTTTTGTTTATCTCGTGTCTACAGAGCAAGATTATACGTAATATTTTACTCTGAGAATCAAATTTATTTTATTCTCCCAGTAATTTTTGAGGTTTGTTGTTGGAATTTCATAAAGGTTTAACTAAGTGACATAATCGTACTGTAAAATAATATTGACAGTAGTAGACAGTAGCCAGTCGTCCAAATGATGAATCGTAGGATCTTGACAAAGAAATAGGTGGGGTGGTTTACTTTTGTTGTTGAATAAAATAACATTATATTGTAAATAATGTAAACAGTAGTTTTGTTAACCCTGTGTCACTAACCAGCCGTCTAAATAGGCGAGATGCCAAAAAAAAACTAATTAGTCCGTCAGTTAGATTATCAGAAAATATTTGACCCGTGTTTTTTCTTTTGTTTAAGTAAATCAAAATTGACGAAGATACGACGCTTTTAAAATTCTCAATACATCACGCCTAGCTATAATTTTAAGCTAGTTCTGACGTCACGAGCCCCCACTCCCGAGTTTCGATGCGTTTTATCTTTGTCAATATTCATTGATTTACAAAAACAAAAAAACGTGTCTATTAATTTCCAATACTCTAGCTGACGGACTAAATAGATTTGCAATTTTTTGATACTGTAGTCATGCCTATTATGACTCGTATGTTTCCTTGACAGTAAAAATACTCGTAATTTAAGTAGTTTCCTTTAGTTTTCTTCGACAAATAACAAAAATAAAACTCTGCTAATGAACAATTACAAAAACCATCAAACCCAATCGACTAAACGAAATTCATTCCACGCTCAGTAGCGTAGATTAGCACTAGGTACTAAGACAGAATTTAATGAAAATCATAAGTTTGTATCAAGGAAAGTTTAGCTTTGCGCTTCAAAGTTGTGTCCCCACTGCTCGCTCAACTTAGACTATAATTTACTGATGAGCCACTTGCAAACTCCGCTCACCCCTATTTTAACGTCATTCTCCTTTTTAATTCACTTCTAGTTATAAAGGCTGTTTTTCGTTTTCTCTTTTTAAAGTAACTTTGTATCGGCATGGTTATATTCAGACATCTTTATTAGGTGTTAAGCTTTTTAGAGAAAAATAAGTAATCGCCTTTTTGATAAACTTGTTGAGGTAATTTTTTTTTAAGGGCTGAATGAGACTTTAAAGTTAATCAAATTTAAGTGGTCGGGATCTCACTCGAAGTAATATATTTTTTTTAATTTTTTTTTAGGTTCGCCTTTATCACTTTATTTACATTTCGTACGAGCAATTGAATTATATTTTTAATTACTTGATTGCTTAATCTAGTTAAGTTTACTTAAACACCAATATACAGGTGCAAAAATCAATCCAAAAGCAAACAATTAAAAATTCAAACAGACCAATGTTTTCAAATAAACAAATAGTTTTTTAAATTGTTTGCGATCGTAATAATGAGTGTTATTGCGTGTCATCATTTATATATTTTTAAGATCTGCAATAAGCCTCGCCACCGTTTGAATCGCACGCACTCGGCCGTAGGCACGATCCTCAAACAGTCAATTGTTTGCAAATTTTATTTGCACTGCACTGATACCAGTGTTACAGAGATAAAAAATAAGCGCTTTTTATTCGATATATTTGCAAAAACACTGATACATTTACGTAAGAAACAAAAAAAATGTTACTCGTATTTACTCATACTTACAGTTTGTTTTGCTCCACATCCCTAGCCTATAAAAATAATTTGTCTGGCCTCAAACTTTTGGGCTACATAAAGACATATCAGTCAACCTTAATAGGTAAACATTTATCTAAACAAAAGTATTATGGGAAATAACAAAACTACACAGCACTATTATAGGGAGCAAATCGAAGGAAAGTTCCGTAACACAAATAATTGATTCGGTACCCCGTCGTCAAGGAAGTCTGAGTTCTATTTAAGTTTCCTAAAAGGAAATGAAAGGAAATCAGAACCCGCGCCTTCGTAGCCTTTAGCGAAACTTATCGGAATATTTCTTAGAAGAAAACGGTAGTAGAGCATTTTATTAAAACGACTTCAAGATAAAAATCGTCAGTTTCTTTTTTTGATTTATTTTCAAGGCTCTGTTTTCTTTGTGCGGAGGTCCTTAGTGGGTAAGATTAAATATGAATAGCCATAAGTAACTGATCGTAATATTTACGTACACGAGTTTCAGAATAGCTCTATTTACTTTGGAGTTTAGCTATCCTGTCGGTATAGTTTTTGGTCTAAATATAAATGTTTATAAATGTTTAAATGGAAACTCTTCGTTCTGGCCACTGTTTTATGAAATATATTAAATGTTTAGCTGAACCTAAAACCTAAACCTTCATAATTAAATTAGGACGTAAAAAATCCTGAAAATAAACCTTATTTTAGGTAGCATATATGATTAAAATTGTCTTTTTATTTCACCAAACTTTGCGGAGGGTTTGTAGTTAGTTGTTTTTGTCTTAGATTCTAGGCAAACAAAGTACGTAAAAAAGAAGGCATTTGCCAGCGGATTTTTATTTTTTCCTGAAAAATCTACCTGAAACATAGACAAGTTGCCTAAGTAATTTACCATTTTATTTTTTATTTATTATGGCGCCTTTGAACAAAATCATCATCATCTGCCTAGCCTTTTCCCAGGTTTTATTGGGGTCGGCTTCCAGTCTAACCGGATGCAGCTGAATACCAGTATTTTACATTGAGCGACTGCCTATCTGACCTCCACAACCCAGTTAGTACTGGGTTATTACCCAGGAACCTGGGGGATTACCTGGGTTAGTCTGACAACCAGTCTTACCAAGGGGTATCAGACTGGTTGACTGGTTGTCAGACTTTTTGGGCCACTGACTACCTGTAACGACTGTCAAAGATCACAAATTACAGCCGGGACCAACTGCTTAACGTGGTTTCCGAGGCATGGAGGAAACTCGGTATGTAATGGGTGGTCACCCATCCATAGACCAACCTAGGCAAGCACGGCTTAACCTAAAGATCGACCCGAGCGGCTGTTATTATTTAGCCACGAGCTCCTCCTTTTAAACAAAATATTCATATTTAGCTTTTGAACAAAATATTCTATCAAATAATTCAGAAATGAATTAATAGGTAGCACACAAAAACAAAATAACCACGACACTGTTCGCCCGCAAACCAAAACAAAAGCGGTTTTGTTTTTACAAAACATTCGTTTTACTAAAATACACACTGATATTACCAATTTCGGTACAGCGAGGGTGTGAGCTATTATCCTGTCATATACACGCACGGTGTCTTGCACAGTAGTGCTAATGTGAAGTGTGTAGGGTAGGTACAACGACAGGGTACGACAGGGTTTTAGGTACAATTGCAACGTCACAATGAGCTTATCAACGATTAGGGGAAATCATTCTATTGTCAAAATCGTGACGTGTCGAAATTGGAGTCTTTTGTTTTGTAATACGATAATATTTGCAGTTACGGCTGGTTGGGAGAGGGTAAAGTATTTTTGTGGGACATCTGCTTGTTATCATATCACCACGTTACATCGATTTGACGGTTAGGTTAAGATCAAAGTTAACAGTTAGTCTTTGGTCAAGCGCCATTTTCTTAAAAAAAAAACATAAGCTATAACTTGTCACTATTTTATGAACACAACTCTGTGATTGACAACCAATCAACATCCATATTAGTAACTATTCTACACACATCAAAAATGTCTAGGGATCAAGCATTTTTATGCGGATTTCTTGAGATTGAGATGTGGCTTTGTAATAAATTTATGATTTTATAAATTTATATGGATCCTTTTTGGTGCATTTCATAATTTGAATCAGGAACTCTCAATCAAATTCGAGTAAAAGATGAAAATAAGCTGTCAATATTTTCCCTATAAAAACATACAACGCATTGAAGACATTATTAGTGCTACTGTTTCCCTACTACTGATTAAAACCAACGTTATTATGGAGCGGCGACGTCATTTAAGCAGGGAAGAAATGCTCAGAGCCGTGGGAATGATAGAAGCTGGTTCCCGGCAACGTACTGTAGCTTTAGCTCTGAATACAAGTCAGAGTGTTATCAGTCGACTTTGGACACGTTACCGAAGCACTGGTACCGTGGCTGAGCGCCATGGAGGACGGTATCGCTGCACCACACGGAGACAAGACCGATACATTCAAATCTTAACTCGAAGAGCTCCAACAATAACCGCCATGATGTTAGCCGTGAGGCTTCATCACTCTTCAGGGAACTTAATTAGCGACCAAACAGTCAGAAACCGCTTGCATGAAGTGAACCTTCATTCCCGAAGACCGCTACGGGTACCACCTATAGCAATGCACAATCGTAGGATTCGATATCAATGGGCTCTTGAACACAGAAATTGGGCAGAAGAACAATGGCGTTTCGTGTGCTTTTCTGATGAGTCTCGTTTTGGTATGAGACCGGATACAAGACATATACGACACTGGAGAACCCCTGGACGCCAACAGCGATTAAAATCCTGCCAGGAAGTCCATCCTTATAGTGGTGGAACCATCATGGTATGGGCGGGTATTTGGATCGGCGGAAGAACTGAGTTGATTTGGATCAGAGGCAACCTCAACGCTCAAATTTATGCTGAGACGATTGTATCAGACGTCATCGTTCCTCTACAAGTGCAAATCGGTCCCTTATTTCAGTTAATGCATGATAATGCACGACCGCACACCGCAAGAGTTGTAAGACAGACTCTCGCCGCAGCTAACATCAATGTCCTGCCCTGGCCTGCTCAGTCGCCAGACTTGAACCCGATTGAGCATGCATGGGATATGCTACAGAGAAGAGCTCTGCCGAATATGGAGGGTATCCAGTCGCAAGAAGACCTTTTTTTGTTGTTGCAACGAACATGGGCGGCCATTCCACAGCGTGATTTGGATGAACTCATTTTGAGTATGCCAAACCGATGTTCTTGTGTTGTTAGTGTTCGCGGTAGAAACACGGATTATTAATTGTTTAAGTTACCCAATAAAATTTTAAAGAAAACTGTTATTTCAGTCTTTTTTTCGAACTTTAATGTTAGTGGTTCAAATGTCAAAAATCCCTTTATTAGGAAAATGGCAAATTTCTTTATTAATGCAAAGGTGACTTGGTTTATCGTTACTGTGACAAACGAAAACACTTTATTTGATGAATCCTTAAAGAAAATTTTAATTAATATCAATCAGGAGAAAAGTTATTGCAAAAATATATGTTGATCCCTAGATACTTTTGATGTGTGTATATGCGAAAGTTTAGCTATTTATTATTCATTTCATAGGGAAACAAGCTATCCGTCTCTCTGTCAGTTCCCTTTTAACACCTAGATCCCTGAACTGAACGTTACGAATTTTGATAAAAGGCAACCTGGGAATTAGAGAATTGGCATTTCCATTTAAAAATATAATCAGATGAGGGTATATCAACAAGTCCTCGTATCCTGACGTTTAACAAAACTCTTTTTTTTTCTAGAACCAGCTCTTGATCTTCCTTAAATCCATAGGTATAAATTCAAACATCATTTATGATACAAGACAACGTATAGGTTTAAGGTTGAATTAATGAAATTACTGACCCTCAAAACTAGAACATTTCCCGTAAACGCCAACATAAAGGGCAACAGAAGACATAATTGCAGTGAGCCCCTAATTAATTAATCACCATTGTCTGAGGCGACTGCCGGCGACGACATAATTGATATTTGAAAGGGCCTTCTGGACAGTTCCTTGGTGACATTAGTAGTGTAGCCACCATATCGGTTTCGGCCTTAACTTTTGTCGAATCTAGTTTGGGCTCTTTTGATTTTGGTCGATTTTTTTTAGGCTTAGATAATACAATAATCTCGTTATTAATTAGTAATTACAAGACGACATAAGTAATTGATATTTCACCATATCGACTTCGGCTAAGATTTTTGTCGAAAATATATTTTTTTTGTCGAATTTTATTGGCGAACTGCAGATAATAACATTTTTTTTTTATTAGCCGTTAATGTCCCATCGCTGTGCAAAGGCCCCTCATAGATATAAGGGGCCTTTGCAGGTCTTTCCAGGTGCTATTTTCGAGCGCCACCTCGAACCAGAATTAACATTTATTGGTAAGGTAAGGTCTAATGTAAAACATACTTACTGCTACAAAATGAAACTGCTGTCAAAGTCAAATTTAATCATTTGACGTGCGTGACGTGACGTGTGGACATGTAGTTAATTTAATGGAAATACAACTACCTAAGTCTTCATTAATTTGTTGTACCTAATAACAACCCCCTGAACGCCCCCCTCCCTGTGTTTATCTACATAACCAATAAATGTTTTATTCACAACCCCTAATGCAATTGGTCTTATTCTAAGGTGTACTTTCGTAGTGACTGAAAATAGAAGATTGGAAATTAGATTACATTTTTTTATTAGGGTAGGTACTTAGCTAGGTATCTCTGACTCCGAAACTAAGCATAGCCTGTATCTTCAGGGCGGGTTCCTTCTATCTGGCAAAATCTTGATGCTCCGAAATTTATTTGGCATAACACACTTGGCATGATCTTCTTTAAAAGTATATTTTTAAGGCATAAAAAATATTTAATATAGTTATTGTTTGGCCGAACGTTTGTATGTCCGAATTTACAATGGCATACTTTTAAGATGGCAGCTTTTTATTTGGCATAATTACCTTTGGCAATGTTCAAATTTCGCATAATTTCATTTAGAATACCGTTTATTTAGAGCGACGATTATTTGGTACAATTTCGATTTAATAAGAAGATGGTAGAATTTGATTTGGAATAATTTAGTTTGGCATTATTGCCACTTCTATTAAATAGCATTTTTAACCTTAAATTAGAATTAAAATATTGTCTTAAAAAGACAATATGCTGCGCTAAAAAATTTAGTAACAGAAACGAATCGCTCTGAAACCGATTCCACGTAGTCTTGTATGCCCTACTCCTAGAGTGTAATTTAAATCCGCGTAAGCACGGAGGGGTGAGGCGGTGGTGAGCGTAAAACAAATCTGCGACGATAAGTTCGCGTGGGACCGCCGGAGCCCCACAGTGCCGGAGCCATGACGGAAACCATGCCTGCTGGATGTTGCATGCTTGCTTGCATTCTGCTTTATTGCTTGCATGCTGCATGCTGGCTTGCATGCTGCATGCTGGCTTGCATGCTGCATGCTGGCTTGAATTGCTGCATGCTGGCTGCACACATGTAGTATGCTGGTTTGCATGTTTGCATACGGCATGCTTGTTTGCATGTTTGCATACAGCATGCTTGCTGCATGCATGATGTGTGCTTGCCTGATCAGAAATATGCAGCAATTAACATTATCGTCATTTATTTGTGGCGAAAAAAATAATGTTCAATCAATTTTATTATTATGGTAAGAAATACAAAATTATTCTAACTATGAATTTTCTTTAATGTGATAGATCAGGCTTTCCATTATTATGCATTATGAAATGTAAAAGCCAAAAGATGATTCTAACTGTAAACTTTCTGAAATATGATAGTTCTGCCTTTTAATGACTATCGATTTGAAATTTATGCCAAAAGATAATTCTGACCGTGAACTTTCTGCGATAAGATGGTTCTACATTTAATTCTTATGCATATGGAATTTATGCCTAAAGATGTTTCTGACTTACAAAATTATGAGGTTTGAATGTATGATAAATTAGTGTCTGCCAATGATTTTCTGCGAAATGAAGTTTATGCTATCCGCTGTTATCCAAAATAAAATTATGACATAAAAAGTTCTGCTATAAAGGGTAGACCCCTTCAGGGCCAGTGGTACATAAGCAGGCAGTTTGAAAAGAATCTTTATTCAGAATATTCTCAAGTAAAACAATTCGGCCGTCGGCCTTCGGCCTATAAATCGATTTTGGTCGCCCTCTAGACGGTAATTTGAGTGATGCCATCCAGCCGTAAGGTTCACAAAAAGAATGTATTAAGAGCTGACCTGACACTACGTTTTCCTTTTTGTTAAAAAGGAGATTTAATTTAATAGAAAATCTGTGTAAAAGTTTCAAGAAGTGTACGTAGGTATATCAAAATGAAATTCGGATGGGAAATCATCAAATGACTTCTCCCGCTCTGGGCGGAGCAGGAGGGAGTGTCAGACTTTTACTGACTAAAACCCATCCATGTTCCTTCATCGCCCTTTGTGTTCCGGGGCCACGGTATCTCTTTCGAATAGTCCCGCAACCCCGGCAGGCATCGGTCCTTTCGGACCCCTTCCTTTTTGCTGACTCTCTTTGAGGCGCGCGTGGAACACGAACGCGCCGTCGACACGGCCTGTCGTCATGAGACGGACGGACGGCGAGCTAGCCCATAGCCCACCGTCCACAGGCCCGTGCCTACGGTGCCCCCGACGCCCGGGGCGTCTCCCGCGGCGGCCGGGACGCTGTGAGGTTCTCTCCCTCTCACGTTCCGCCACCTCCTTCTCTAGCATTACTGCTTCGCAGAAGGAGGTGACGGCGTCCCATTCCGTCTCGCTCCGGACCATGGCTTGCACCAGGGCCGGACGCGAGAGGTCGCCGCCGCCAATCGCCGCTTCGAGGACACGGCGGTGCTCCGCCCACGCGGGGCACACCTCCACCGTGTGCTCCACCGTGTCCTCCGGTCGATCCTCGCAGTGGAAACACCCGGGCGTTTCCTCCCGCCCGATTCGGTGCAGGAACCTCCCGAAAACACCGTGTCCGGTGAGGACCTGCGTCAGGCGGAAGGTGAGGACGCCGTGACGTCTCTCAAGCCACTCCTCAAAGAGGGGACTTACCGCCACTATTGTGGCGTGCCCTGCACGGGGTTGCGACAGTCTTACTCTAACCCTTATATCATATTTATACAACGTGGAGTAAAGTTATGCCAAACATAATGCTCAAAAAATTAATGGTATTTATAAGTCATACAGCCTGCGTAGCATGACCACCGTAGAAACGAAAGAGAATTAACAAATCTTTTGTTCATGCTAAGCGGGCTGGTCGTAACTTAACTCCGCGTCTAATAAGATACAAATTGTGTTCTTTCTGTTATCATCGTTGGAGCTGTGAGCTTGCCATTTTTACATCAGGTTAGTTTATTTATAACAACACATTTAGTGGACATAAGATATATTATTTTATCCTTTTGCCAAGTTCACACCAAAACTCGACCTTCGTTTGTGAGACCATGAAGAACCTATAAAAAATGTACTGTTTCATTATTCTTTCAGCATTATCTCAGATAAAAAAATACAATATCACAGAACTTAAATTTAATTAACAATTCAATTTATAACAATAAATTAATAACAATCAAACAGACCACAGTTAAAAACAATACAATATACCAATAATTACAGATAATGGGTTTCGCTGTCCAGAACTCAAACATCCATTTTGGCTGATTCCACCCTGTTTGCCCAGACAAGTCTTGATTTATTAATTAGTACCATCAGCAATTTCACCCTTTGTCTACGTTTCTGATCGGCTTGCAATGGGGAGGCCAAACTGATTTTAATTGATGCTTTTATTACTATTGGATAACCATTGATAATTTGTTTTGAGTGTCACATGGTTTTCTGGTAACATAACATCACGCTTGCAGTCCCCGAAGGGTTAATCAGAGGTCTACCTAAGAGTACACCCACATTTTGCCAGTTGTGTTTAAGTCCCATGTAATAGGGGCAAGCCTATCGCCGCCAATCGGGCAAAAATCCAAACTCCGTTGCTACTGAGAAATTCCTTATGGAAAAACCCAATATCACTTTGCCCGACTTGGGAATCAAACCCAGGACCCAATGCTCAGGCTGGCCCAGCTGTCGCGTTTTGGTTTTATGATCGGTGGCCGTAACATATTAGGGTAGGCCATAGGACCTACCCTCTAATCTCTCTATCTAACTAGGCTAGCTATGTCAAAGTTATAATGAAGATGAAAAGTCAAAACTGTAGTGGATTGAGAAAAGCTACCTGTCGTAAACGAAGGTGGGTGAAGATTTAAAAAACACAACCGATACGTGCAAGCGCATATATTGGACTGACGCAGCAGTCGTCAACTTAAAAGTACAGCACATTTTTCGAGTAAAATGAGGGACTGTTCATGTTTATAGTCTAAGCAACGTTTATTTGTGTAGTCAGGAGCTTAAATCGACCAAAACTTTTACGCTGTAGTGTCAGACAGTCATAAAAACTTTTATTTTATGTCTCGTCGAAAATGTCAGGCCCTTTCACATATTATACGATTTTTAGTGTTAGGTATACACTATACATGCTATGTTGAACAAGCGCCAATGCCCCATTTTTACCCAACTGCCCCAGAAGGAGGTTATTGTCTTCTTTTGCTGAAGATTATTTACATTTATGCACTAGGCAACATGTCACAATCATTGTGTATCACTAAGTTACAACACATGATTGGTTTTTATCTGATTTATAACCCAAAGCGAACATAAGGTGCAGAGTTTTCGGTTTAAATCAAAATAAAATTTGCCTATTCAATTGATCACGATCGACGACTCGAATGGCGCAGCGGTAGTGATGCTGCCTTACGTTCTTAGGGCCCCGGGTTCGAATCCCGGTAGAAGCAAATGTTTGTGTGATGAGCATGAACATTTGTTTCCGAGTCATGGATGTTTATATGTATAATAAGTATGTTTTTACAAACAAAAAAGTATCTATGTAGTAAATCAACTATCTGGTGTCCACGATATAAGCCTCGTTGCCTAGTGTGGCACTAGATGGCGCTGTGTGCAATGTCCAGCGATATTTATTTATTATTTATCAACACGATTTGTTTTTGTGACTAGAAGATAGAGCTTTGTTAACATTTTCAACGTGAATCGTATGCTATGTTTATCCTTGGGAACATAAATCCGTCAGCAAAATAAAGGCGTAATTCTGACGGCCTACTAGAAAATGTACGTACACGCACATGCATTGTGTACACCACTATAGTACCTAAATGCATAGGCATAGGTGTCTAGCCTATCGGCAAACAATCTCCCTTCACCCTCCAGGTCTCACTAATTGAGTCCACGAGCTATAGGCTAAACTGGGATAAGCGACTAGATGACTGTGATACATTTTGGGTATCAATCAGCACGTACGAAGAATTTGGTACGGCATTTTTTATTTCATTCAGGACATATATTGAATGAGGACTACAGAAATAATAAAAATGTGATCCCACATTTCAGTTACACTAAAACGCAAAATGAATGAATGAGAAGCACACAGTCCATATTATGTATATGCTTTTTTTTTTTTTATAGTCATTAATTTTTATTTTGTATATTTTTATATTCTGTGTGCAACGTCAAATAAACATCATTCTTTCTTTTTTTCAAAATTACATACCTAATTGCCATTTTTGACACACCACACTTGACAGTACACAATTAGCAGTGTTGGTTTTGTAAACTTTGTCCCGTATATCGTAAGAACTTAAATGTTTTTAATTTTTTAAACTCGTTTATGAGATACTCTCATAAAAATTCAGACACCACCAAAGCGGAGACGAGTGGAGATGTGCGAAACGGAGTTCCGTAAGAACTAGGGTGTATCCACGGAAGATATGCGGAAATGTAAATAAATAAAATAAATAGATAAATAAAATGCTTTTTATTCAGACTGAGTCCATTTGGTTAGTACAACACACAACATAGAAACTAGTATTAGTACTTATATCTACCCGAAGAACTACTACAACTACAACAGCCCATAACGTCCACTGCTGGACATAAGCCTCTCCCATGAAGGGAGGAATTTGCCGTAATCTCCACGCTTGGCAGGCGGATTGGAGATCGCAGTGATGAAAGACTAACAGAAAACGCTGCTGCCCATTCTCTGGTCTACAGAGGCGCAAGGTGTTCTGCCTCAGACATTAGTCGCCTTATACGACACCCGTGGGTGTAATGGGTTGGTTCTATTCTACTCTGCCGGATACCACACGGCTAAACCGGCTGAACCCGAAGAACTAAAACTAAACAATTATTAATAATGCGCCACAGTGGCGCATAAAGCGCATCCAATGCCCCAGTATGGGACTCTTCCACTTATCAGCTATAGTTTTCAGGATGCTGTTGGGGCTGACGCGTACCCTGCGCATGATGGAGGCGCATCGCTTGCGCATGATGGCGTGAAAGCCATCAATGCCCGCTTCTGCGAACATGCCGGAAGCAGTAGCACGGCAACCCCATCAACACCCTGAATGCATTGTTGTATTGTACGCGCAGAGTTCTGTATGCCCTCTGCGTGTAGTTAACCTACATACTGCTTGTATAGAACGGCTGACAATACGCTGTGAACAGTGTAGCCTTTACTTCAGTCGAGCATTTCGCAAATCTGCGAGCCAACATATTGCAGCGGACAGCCAACGCTCTGCGCTCACGCTCAATGTCTAAGCTGTCCTTTAGGTCCTCGGAAACCCAGTGGCCCAGATACTTGAAAGATGTGACTTGGTTTAAGGGACTTCCGCAAAGTTTCTGCTGAGGCGCAATCGGGTAGGTTTTAGTGCCTGCCTTGAATACCAGTACTTCACTTTTCTTAACATTGTATCTGAGCCCATGGGCTTCCGCGTACCTTTCACATATCGTGAGCAGACTCATCATTGAGTTAATCGATGGGATCAGCAACACCAAATCATCAGCATAACTAATATTGTTGACACAATGTTCCGTCTACATAACAGCCTTGATAAGTTTTGCTGAGCTCAACGATCAACCGGTTTATGTACAGACTGAAGATGCGAGGGGAGGTCAGGCCACCCTGTCTCACTCCACACTCCAGCCTGTACACATCCGATAACGAGCCTGCCCACCTCACACAATTGGTCTGGTTGCTGTACCAGTACCTTAATATAGCTATAACTCCCCTATCCACTGTGGTATCGTTCAACAGTTTCTGCCACAGTAAGTCGTAGGATACCAGATCGAATGCTTTGAAAAGGTCTAGGAAACATGCGTTAACAGGCGTTTTCCTAGACGTATAATACTGGACAGTATGCTCGAGAGACAATATGGCACTTTCCGTGGAGAGACCAGGTCGGAACCCGGCTCGATGCTGAGGTAGTCATGCCCCGGAGACCTGCCCCTAACCATATTTTTCACAACAGTAGCGACATCTTTCGCTGAAAACCTGACATTCATCTCCATCAGACAATCCTCAGCATCGACCGCCTGCGATGCTGAGCCCAGAGAGGATTCCACTTTAAAGTGTTCCACAAACAAGTTTGCTATAGTGGTAGGCTCATGTTGCCCCGCCACACTCACGGGGACGCCCCGCCTCGTATTGAATCTGTTGGTGTGAAACGGGTGTGAAATGGCGGGACGCCGCTCACCGCACTCCACTCACCGCACGCCGCTCACCGCACGCCGCTCACCGCACGACGCTCACCGCACGCCGCTCACCGCACGCCGCTCACCGCACGCCGCTCACACTACACCGCTCTCTCCTCTCGTTTCCGCCTCGGCGGAGTCCGGACCTTACAGCAGTGTTTTCTTAGAGAAAACTTCATGTACATTTCAAACATAATTTGAGTTCTATATGTTCTTAATTTGTGTTCTTGTGTAATATCTATTTAGGTTACCCTTTTAAGGAACATAATTGTGTTCTCACGTCAAAGCCATTTGTGGGCGTAGGATTCACATCAAAGAATATTTCATTCATTCATTATTATAAAATATTATTCCCATTAAAAATAGAAATTTGAGGTGTTTCTATTTTTGTCAATATTTGTATGAGAAATATTTGGTACGTTTTCGGATGACAGCGATGCGGAGGAGTACTTTGACACCTGTGTCCTTTGACGTCGTTGTATAAAGGGTGTATAAAATCTCATAACGAAGCCGAAAGGCACTTGTTTTCCCCGTCATTGCGATAATTTTTTTGTTCTACACCATACCTTCGAGCGTTTTAGTTACGGAGATATTGGGGGTCAAAGTTCCAACTTTTTGACAAGTTTTTTTTTTTAATACAAGTTTTTAATATAAGATTTTTAATTTAAATACCTCCACGACCCCCGTATTATTTAATCCATCCATCAGCACAATGTTCTGAGTGCGATACATTGAGATTTGCCACAAAACATAATTTTTCACCCAAAAAAAAAAAGTCGTTTTCCAGCAATAATTGTTGCGTAAAGGTATTTAGTTTGATGTACAGAATGCTTGGTTGACGGCTTCGTGATGAGGTTGTTTACACCCTGTACATGTAGGTACTTACTTTTAGTATTATTTTTAGAATTATCTTATTTATAGTTCTAGTTGTAGTCTGTACATAATGTCAAAAAAAAATCCGTGTGTTATTCATAACAAATACATTTACATAGGTATAAATCTGTATAATTTAATGATAAAATAAAAACTGTGCATTGGTGACTTGAGGGCCTAGACGTTATATCAGCAGTAACGGTGATGGAAATGTCCAAAAAGTGATGAATTAACATTTTTTTCAGCCACCGAAAAGCTTGGTAAGGGTCAAACCTATTGAAAATCACAAACAAAAACACTTTGAAACCGACTGCCCCTTATCTAGGGTATCTTAAGGTAAATTCCTGTATTTAAAAACTTCGAAAGTCAATATCAAAAAATTGTCAGACAGATTTGACAGATTTGGACTGAAAATCGGGTGTGGACGTTTTAAAAAATAGGGGAATTGAATTGCGTGTCTGTTTATAGGCTCGGACTATTAAAGCGGAGAGAAGCGAGATGAGCGGAGATGTCTAGTATTTGTTTAGGCCAAGCAGGTAGCGTGCAGTGAGCGTCGTGCGGGCGGTCGCTAAACTGGGCCTGAGTAGCCTGTACACATCTCTGCTCCGGTCTACCAAGTACGCATCTCCGCATGGCTTCGGTGGATACACCTTAGCTGCTAAGCACCTCCGCTTCACACATCTCCGTCTCTCGTTACCCGTGGTCCTGGTGGGTCGACCCATTACCGGGTCCATGGGTAATTTTAATTACCCGTGGTTCCATGGGATTAGGGATTGTTCCCTTATCTGACTATATCGATAGAAAATACGAATCCATAATAAGGGCATATTAAGTACGTCAAGCTTAAGGTAGGCCTAGCGATGGAAACATTCAACTAGCTAGTTTAATGTTTCCATCGTTAGGCCTGGACTCTACCAAAGTGGAGAACAGACGAGAGGAGACAGGCCTCAAGGTATTCTCTATAGGAATTCAAAAAAATGAATGCCTCTTTTGTTTCAGATAAACGACTTGCAGTGCGTCTCAACTGTAGTACCTACAAAACAGAACCTTTTGACAAAAAAAAACCACCAAAACAATTAGTAACAAAAATATCTATTCTATCACATTTCACGAACTGACGTCCCCGACGCATCCATTCGCTATCTATTCCCTCCTCATCACATCATTGGTGGCTTTAGTGGACTGTATACGTAATGGATTAGCCATTTGTCTGATTAGCAACATCAATAAATAACAAACCAACATACAGGAGGGTCAAACCAAATCATTGATTCATTAAACTTTAGGAGTAGACTACAAATATTATGCCGTTTGTACTGCAGACTCTGGGTACACTAATTAACCTGAGTAAATATTTGAAAGCGCAATTGTCGTGTTGTACAAATGTTGGTAGAGGTATACGCCAACATTGTGTTAACGGGGATAATGTAGGTACGCATTGGTAGTCATAAGGTGTTGGTATTTGCAAGTATGGTCAAGTTCCTAAAATAGAATGTATAGGAAACAAAAGAAAGATTGCATAATGTGGTATATCCAGCACAGCCAGAACAGCGTGACATTACCTTTGCTAATATTTCGTAATCTCAATACTGCTTATCCTGTAGTCAAAATCCCACTGTCGCACAACTTGAAGAGAAAGCTAGATTAGGTTTTAGGTAGAAAAAGGTATTTACTTACTGAGCTCCAACGAAAATTATTCTGCGGCATTAAAAAATAAGAAGCCAGAATTACAATTTAGGATTTACCTAATCCTATGGCACGACTTGAGCGCGTCTTTATTTAAATTCTTTATGACGGTGCTAATGTACAATCACTTAAGTATTTATATAGTCCTTAAGACAGACACGGAATAAGTAACTAAGTTCCACATGATTAAGGATAAGCAACAAGCATTCTCAATCTTGAAGGTCAGGGAAAATTTATATGGAAATTTAACCAAATAAAAATGTTTGAAGTCTCAAAAGGCTTTCGAAGTTACGCGAGCAGACCTGGAGTGTAACCCAAAAACGTTTCAACTTAATCAAAATTTCAAACCCTCTTTGTAAGTTGACGGCTCTTAATTAGGCCAACAAGAAAATGTTCCAAAGACGAAATTAAAGTTCAAAGGAGATATGTTCTTGTTGAGCAACAAATGTGTACTGACAAAATGTTAACTCGGCATGAATTATGAGTTCCTCTCCCAACTACCCCAGGGAAATTAAAGTGTCTTGCTGCAACTTTAAGACGAACAGGTACAGAAAGCGCTTCCTCGCTAGAATAATAAATTTAATTCCTTCCCTTTTTGAAATTGGCTCGCAGTCAATTGTATCTTTCAATAATGTCACATCTATAAATAATAATGTAATTGTTAAGTATTTTACTTTTTTATTATTATTATTGTGACCTTTAATTATGTTTTTTATTGACATTCATTTTGTAAATTATTATTAATTTTATTTAATTATTGTGAATGTGAGGACCATGTGGGTCATATATTTTATTTTTTTCCAAATCAAATCAAATAAATTATTTGCGTCAATATGGGTAAGTACATGAGGTGAAACATACAACAGAAGCTCTTAAGCCATATCCTACCTTTTCCCCACGACTGTCTGACAGTTTGAGTACAATTAGCGACCTACTCAAATGTCCTTTCTTTAGCATTGTTCGTCGTTTCGTTGAGCTCCTTGAGTTATAAGTCGAGCTACACAATAACTGACAAATTCTTGCACTGACTGGACAGGTCCACTCAACTCTGTGTGGTTCTTTCTTCAAAAGACCATCTCAGACACTAATCTGCATAGTCCTCATGTGATTTGAGCAAGATTATGTGTGGACTTCAAAAGAGACTATGACCTCTGAGTTTTTTTCGGCTGTTTCTTCTCAGAGTAGTCAGGTACGAAACACCGGCCCCGTCTAGTTTTTAATAAAAGACGTGTAAAAGTGTTTGTAAAAACCGACTTGCACTAATAAACATCATTTCAATTCAATATACTCTTTCCCGATAGGCATTGAAAGTTGAGATGGTAATGATAGCAGTTTTTTAATATTTAGGCTAATACATTTTTGTGCCCCGGGCAGATTGTTGTCTCAACTTTTTTGATGTCGAAGAATAGTTCATTCTTTTGATCGTCGATAAAGTCTATGAACAAGATGAAGGTATACTTTATGATATCGTACATTTTGTGGTTAGCCATAAACCAATACAGATTATATGATGACCATCGAAACTAAATCCACGGTTCGGGTTCTTGATAAAACAACTAATCCCACGATTTCAAGAACAAGAGTCAAAAATAAAAGACTTCGGAGAAACTACAATAAATACTGGCTAAAACTTACTTATCTTGTAAGCAGAAAACACAAACAAGTTCAACTTTAGGAAATGGAAACTTCTAGTGATTAAACAAGAAGTCAAGAAACAAAATTGTGCACAACAGAGCTTCAAGAAAGGCTTAACAAACAGCAACGACAAACTCAGAAAGACATTATTAAATGCTAATACAAAATGCACTCTCTTTAGGAACAATTGAAATAATTGAAGCGGTTCTTTTCTTGTTTATTTTTAAAGCAGACCCGCCGAGGGTGCAAGTAGATGCACCAGCATTGTTCTGGAAAATAACCTCGTCTTGAAAAGCAACGACCATAAAAATTCAGAGCGGAGACTGGGAATCGGGTCAAATGTAGACCAAGAGTAAATTTAGTAAAATATATGGTAAGAAATAAAAAGAATTAAATACCTAGTTGGAGGATGTCCAAAGTGATTCAGATAAGGTGTGTTGAAGTTTGACCAGTGAAGGAAAACAAACGAAAATAGCAGAGAGGAGCGTTTATTTACTTGGCAGATGGTTATCGCGGTGATATATTTTTGACGGAGATTTGGTATTCTATCTGAAAAATACTGGCGAAGAACTTTGCTTTCTCATGGGTTTTGAATTCATTGAATCATTCGAAAAACATTACTCTCATTAAATGGAATCCATTCAGTTCACTCACTTACTGTTGGGCCAACGGAACAGGGGTTATTTTGTATTAACAGTGATCGATATATTCCGGGTCATCCTTGAATTATTTCTTGGAACTAATATGCACTCTCACGACATCCTGCCAGGTCTCATTAAGGCTCCCGCTGGATTCACTCCGGGTGTCGTTAGCCCAAGGAATACGTTTTCGACGTGCCCACTAAACCAAACTATCTCAACCGACTCTTGCAGCTCCTGCAATGTCACGTACGCCAAATTTGTCGCATTGTTACTGGTCTCATCTAAATAGTCCAGGTTGTATATTTATTTTCATGCCCATTTAAAAAGTTACAAAAAAAGAGTTTGAAAGATGACCGAAAACAAACCCCAACATTTTGTTTTGACTGCTCTGTATCTGACGTGAAGATAAATTAATTTTTGAAACAAAGGCCTAAGAATATCAAGTCAATCAAGCAAGGAGAGGGTAAAACTCTTTTCTAAAATTAGATGCCGAATAACGTAAACAGTATTTTGTATCTTCGTTCTTATTATTCCGAAGATTTTGCTCCGCAAATACGCTTGTATTCCGAAAATAGTTTCACTAAAAGCTACCAGGAATACAGCCTGCATAGAATGTATTTGCTCGCCTACCTCATGGATTAGTCCAGGGGCTCATCAGGCGAACAAATAGGGCGTGTCTAGATCCGGAGTCAGCACATATGTACCGACACTCCTGGGAAATAAATTGTTCGCGCCCCGCCTGATTGCAGCCTTACAAGATTTTTTCGTGAACTCTATTCAAACATGGGATGTGAAAAAAGTTGCAAACGACTGGTTTAGTAAATATTTTTAGAAATAATTATTATAGTGGATAATTTGATACAATATCGAACTATTTGTAAGCCATACCAGTTTTATTTTTACTAGCTGTTTCCCGCAACTTTTGTTCGCGTAAAATGATTATAATAGTACATTTTGATACAATTAGAGAAAGTTTGCTATTGCATTCGAGGCAGAATTAACACACGAGTCGCAGACGAGGGTGTTATTGAGCCGAGAACTTAACATTTTCGTTTATAACGGTGATGATATTGGAAATTAAATAAGAAATTAATAATTAAATTATATTGGAAAGCGAAAACTTTTAAACGACTACAACATTGTTACATTAACTACTCAGAACCTACAAAAATAATAATACTCACCCATTTCCTACAGGAAAATGTTAGAAAAAATTGCAATAGTCAAAAGGCAATTCTAACTGAATCTATTTCTGATAATAGCAAAAAACACACTGACCCAAATGTCCATGTTTCTTATCTCATTATAGTGTCTGATGCAGAAATGGAGTGAGTCAGTCGGTTGAGCAAGAAATAACTTCCTATTATACGTGTCCAACTGTCCAGCACACGGCATAGTATTCAAGTTCTAAGGGGACAGCGTTTTAAAGTAAGCTATGTTGTTTATAGAATCAGCATTGACTGCCTTTGTTTTAGTGGTTGCAAGTGCTACTGCTAAGCGTGAGGCCTGTTTCGGGTTTGATTGCGAGGTCAGGCAAATGGATCAGGAATTCTCGGGAGCAGGAGCACCCTGGAGTCCAGATTTATGTCGCGGAATTAAAGTATAACCGATGAAATGTAAGTGTACCATAAGTACAAATTTGCGTGAACTTTCAAGGGTTATTTGTATGTTTTGCAATGTAGCATAGGTAAATGATCAGGTAGGTGCACCCATTTAAGGTGATAATTGTAGAAAACAGTCTGCAAAATAAATTATTTTATACATATTATTTTAATTTGTGTCACACATTTCACAAACAATGAAACTTGTTTATTAAAGTATTTGCTTGCGCAGTACTAGCCGTCACGCTCAACTTAAAGTTTAGACTGACTTATTTTCATTTATGGTATCCGTTTTTAATTTACAGAACTTAGTTTACGGTCCTAAATCGCTACTCTATTTTAACTTGCACTGGAACCTAAACGTCCAGTGATCGGAACTCTAATCTGTGTACACGTCGATTTTCATTACGGACTGCCCGCTTTTTGTGGGACCCAGAGCGCTCTGCAAGCTCCATTTGTATTTAAATGTCTAATTCTATCTATAAAAAAAAGAATGGCACGAAAAACATGAGTGTTTTCATCCGTAAAATGGCTCTACAACACTACCTTTTTCATAAATGAAAATTACCATTATTCATATAAACTGTTGCTTGAGAACTACTTTCGCGAAAATGTTTGAAATGCAGTTGCATCTGGCATAAAATTTTAATCTACTCAAAGTGCCGAGCGCCAAGCACGGATCCAATATTCAAATTAAAGAAACACAACTACAGACAACTCGTCGGCAACATTAATATGATTTAGTTTCATTTTTGCCGAATAGTCCTCGCAAAGTTCCACCACGGGCTCTCCCACGCGGGCCTAAAAACTTCGTTCAAAGTTATTACTCAGGTAAATACAGTTAGGGAAAAATTGCGAGGCCGACCGACTTTTTCCTACCGCGCCTTTTGTATAACTTCCAAACTCGGCCGCTTATCAATTTCCGTAAATGAAAGGATTTCTGTGTTCGTGTCCAAAGAAATGTACCAGTAATGAAGTTAATACATTTATCAGATTTCAACGTTACTGCGGACCAATATTTTGTTGTGCTAACGTGGGAACAGCAATATAATAACGTTAAAATAATGTCATTATTGACATGCTAAGCCGCAGGGTTGCGTGTGCCACGAAAAATAATATGAACAAAAACTAGTAAATTAATGGTTTCATGGAAATTTCAATGTAAACGTATGTGTTTAGTCACGTAACGAACCGAATTCCAACAGGCTTAGTACACTACATTTCACAATTAAAGCACGGCAAACGAAACATTCGAGTCAGCATTACTTTGCTTTTAAAACCGACGAGGATTTTTTTTTTAAAGCATTCAAGAAAACCTAGCATCTATAAGCTGCACCTTTAAAAGTGGAAGCTGCACTCAAGCCGTCTGGAAAGCGGATTCTATAAATAATTTCACATATGTATTAAGATTCTTCACTTCAGTGTACAGGGAAGCTTAAATAATGCAAGCTTGGGCCGTAAAACGTACCAAGCCGCGTAGTACGACGGCAGTCCGCTAAATGGCCCACGGTACAATTTAGTGTTAAAACGTGCTTCAATATGGCAACGATGTGATAAAAAGGCACCGCAGTGTTGCAATGTATAAAATCGAACTGACGCTTTTGGAAATCTGTGGCGATTATATAGCGTGAAATCGTTATTGATGTTAAAAAAAAAGTTCGATGATGAAACGAGTTGGAATAGAGAGCTTTTATGTGAAGCGGATTTAGAATTTATTTTATGTTTCATTGCGTATGTTGTAGAAGGTTTATCGTGTTTATACATATTTTTGAAATAGACCACTGAAATTGATGCTAAATCTGTTCATCTTGTTTCTGATCATCAAAATTTTCTTTTATCGCCATCGTTGCTGCAACTAAGACATCTGTAATATCTGTACGAACATTGCTGCACCAGCTCTGAACGTTAAAGCAGGTATATCCATGACGTATTCCCCGAACAATATACTAGCCTGAAATTGCACATAACACATATGAGTACGTAGTTGATTCTCTGAAGTTGATCGATATACTTCCATTCTCTCGGGGCTAAGTTTAAGTAATACGAACACATTACAAATACTATATTCAAATCCAAATTTTGATCAATATTTCGAGATCGCTTGGAGAATATACACATCAATATAACAAAAACTATTAAGTATGCTTTTATATCTGAGTGTGTAATTTCCCTTGAGACAAAAATACTATGTAGTCTCTTTGAAAAACGAGTGTTTTACGTTGATAGTATGTAGCCGAATTGTTTTGCACTACTATGGTATGATTACCCAGAGGAAAACTGCTGATAGACACAATAGATATAAACACATCCTTTATGTACCGATCTATAACATTCCTGAAATAAACAAATGAACAGCGTTCACAAGGCGCTTTGTTTGAATATCGAAAATGTTTTGTTATCAAATTGAATTGTCAATAGCAAGCAAGGATGCCATGATATCCGTTTGTAGCATTCGATGTTACAACATTGCTTTTGCAAAACTTGCATTGAGACAATAGAAGAAAGGCATTTAGAATAAACAATGTTGGAAGAAAATCGTGTTGGCGTCTCTCTGATTCGGAGAACGGAATGAAAGTTTCAGTTATAACATAACATACGCCTGTTATCCTCTAAGGGTAAGGCAGGGAAAAAGGGGTAATGTAGGTGCACTTAATAGTACACCTACATTTCACCGGTTGTTTTCAGTGTTTTCCGACCAGCGAATCATTTTCAAAAACAAAATATACTAAATATGAGCTAATGGACTGGAAATGTTGGCAATCTCACTGAGGTGACAATAAGCAATGGGCGGATACAGCAAACGAGTTGTTTGGTCGACGTCGTATTTATAACTGAACTGCTCTTACATTTTATAACAGGTATTAAGTATAATTATAGAGTCAGCACGATTTTCACCACACCACAAGGAAAACTACTTTCAACGAACCTACAATCTACTAAGATTTTCATGCATGTTTTGCTTGACTTTACACATATCCTGCTTTTGGTTCCTTGTTTTAAACCAAAAGAGTATCTAAACAAAACAAAACCAAACACAAATTCCTGTTAACAATTCTAGAGGCAGAAAACCTCAAAGTCCAATAACGTAAATGGTCAATAAATAGAAAAAGAAAAAAGGATAGGTAATAACAAAATGGGCAATCCATTAAAGCTAATATATGATATTAAATGTACCGATATTGCGATAGGGGGAGATGCATTACTGGTCCGATGCAAGTCAGCGGTGCATGAAGAGCTATGCGATTTGTGCATTTGCTGTATTAGTTAGTTTTGAAGTGAGGAGTGCATTGCTATTTCTCTTTGGTAAGGCTAATTGATGAGTTTTACTGGAAGGGGAGAGTTATGAACATGGGACCCAATAGAATATTAACATAGATAAGTATATCTGATTTGGCACTGTTTGTCTTTATGAGACTTGACTTGTGGAAATAATAATAGCAATACCTAAATGGCATTCAAAATTGAATTCATCAACCATATTAATAAATTTGTCTTTGTATTTCATGTAAGTTATAGTTTAAAAGTATGAAAAAGTATTAATTAACTCCAAATAACTGATGTAAGTTCAAAATGAAATCAAGCTCATAAGTATAGCAATGTTAAACCAACAATTTATGATTACAAAAAGATTTTACAACCAAACTCCGTGCAATATCAAAGAATATTGGCAGAAAGTATAAAAGTTTGTATATTATGTAACTTACAGTTCATTATATTCATTTAGTATGTAAGGTCGAACAAGCTCCGGGGTTGCGGGACTGTTCGAAAGAGATACCGTGACCCCGGAACACAAAGTGCGATGAAGGAACATGGAAGGGTTTTAGTCAGTAAAAGTCTGACACTCCCTCCTGCTCCGCCCAGAACGGGAGAAGTCATTTGATGACTTCCCATCCGAAAAAAAAAAAAAAGGTCGAACAAGCTATTTTGGTTTACAGTTTAATCTACAAATTACATTGTAAAATGTTGCTTGCATGAAGCTTGTTCGCCCGTACCGAGTTTCTTCCGTGTCTCGGAATGCACGTTAAGTCGTTCGTCCTGCTGTCATTTGTAGATCGTTGAAAGTCCTTACAGGTAGTCAGTGGCCTGAAACAACCGATCTTATGAAGGGGTATCGTATTGCCCAGTACTTACTGGATTGTGGAGGTTAGCTGATAGGCAGACGCTTCAAGTTAAATAATAATTGTATTCAGCTGCATTCGGTTAGATTCCGGAAGTCAACATAGTAGGGAAAATGCTAGACAAATGATGATTGGTTTGTTGGCACATGAAGGCCTGCCTTCATATGCCCACTAGAAACAGATTCATGGATATTTGAAAAATCATTGTATAAAATTTTAGAAAGCTTTTCATATTTTCATTTATTTGAAACTCTCCATCCTTGTTCAAATTAAACACCGGTTCTGGGAAAAAGTTATTGGATTTCAAACAGAAATTGTCTTTTCGGAACCTGATATGATTTTGTTCTGAAATTCCGTTGAAAAGCATTCAAAAAGTATTTTTATATACATTGCACAGAATTCATACGACTACTTTACACGTCGACACAGGATAATGGAACACGTTACAGCATGTGGTTTTATTGCGTACAGAACAGTAAACGCGGAACTTTGTGCATCTGAAACTTAATTATTAACACCCTGCGGGCCGAATGGAAATGTGAAAATTCTTATTTCCTTGAAAAACTTTAATTTAAAGTTTGTTGCCAGCCGGCATTCCTAGGCGGTATTCGTGCAAGCAAACTGCACTTCCTTATAAGCTTATTTTCTTCACAGGGACTCGAAAATTTTCTTTAGATTAGTTTCTCTTGTTGAGAAAAATAGGATGGAATAAGGAATAATAAGTTCCCGTCGCCTCTTAAATTGGACTTCGCTTCTTTTGTACGACAATTTTTGTTGGTTTACCCGAACCGAGGAAATGGCATTGCTTTAGTTATTAAGAACTTATTTGTGTAGTTAAAACTTGGAAATAAATTCCAACTTCGTTTGCTCTAACAGCTTTCTCGAGTTATGTTTTAAAATATTTTTCTCATACATTTTTAAATAGAAAGCTAGACAAAAGGCTTTTTGCGTTAATTCCGCGGCACAGGTGAAGCTCTGCGCGAATGAATTTCCCGAGATGTTTTCAATGCATCCGAGGCAGTAATTCGATGGCGAACGGAAAACTTATTCCTACTTCCTTACTTTTGTTTTATTTAACACTACCTAATTCAAAATCTGCGCTGGTAAAATGAACTGAAATCGAAACTAGTTTTTTTTTATTTCTCCATTTTTTTCTCTTTCTCTATTTTTATTACCAATAAGCACCTTATTTAATATTAGCCTGTAACCAGTAGCTATTGCTGAAAATCCTAATGGCCGTAACAGTAAATGACAAGGGGGGAGAATGGCAAAAAATTTGCCACGATCGTAGTCCAATTGTCGATGAAAGTCGGTAGTTATTAGCAAGACGATGCTACTGATCCTTTAGTTTAAAGTTATCTCTTATGCACTTTTGCCTACATTCAAGGGTAGAAAAAGTCATTTACAGGAATGTAGGAAAAAGTTATGTTTACATCGTTTTGAGGCTGTATTAGCGAAAGCGCCTCAAAGAGACAGCTTCAAAAAGATGTAAACATTGATTGAATTTATTTGATACCCGCTCACTCAGTTCTCTATGATTTTACAGTCCTACTACCCTGTAGTATGAAACCTGTACTGTCTGCCTATCAATTTAGCAAAGTAATTGGACATTCCGTATCACGAAATCCTTTATTACGAAAAGCTTTGTCTAAATAGCGTGTAAAGCCGGTCATAATTATGGAGTCAGTAGAAATAATGATTCCATCAAATAGATAAGTATACAAAATTACAAACACATTACATTAGACGGACTTATTATTGCTATAACTGTGTTGCCACACTATCGCATGCGTTTAATCGTGCGCAGTTTAATACTCGTACATAACTTTAATTTTCACATAAACTACAGCCTACTAACTCTATTTAAACGTAATGTGGTTTGTGGTTTAATAAATACTGCCTTATCTGCATGTGAAGATTTATCTGTGTCATAAACGGACGGTGACTCTTGGAGTCTTGAGTGATAACACTTATTTCCATATAAAAAGAGCAATTTTAGAGAATGACATGTCGAGTTTTGACAAATCCTTCATCATATCCTAGCATTGTAGTACCTAAATGGAAATCGTACCATACAGGGGTTGTTCATCATCATCATTTCAGCCGAAAGACGTCCACTGCTGGACCTAGGCCTCCCCCAAGTGTCGCCACATTGACCGGTCTCGTGCGACTTGCATCCAGCGGATTCCCGCAACCTTCACCAAGTCATCGGTCCACCTAGTGGGAGGCCTTACAACGCAACGTCTTCCGGGCAAGGGTTGTTGCCTTCCATCAAATAAGGTAGTTCTGATTTTTTATATGATGAATGTAATGAAATAGTTATGTCAAATCCAATTTTTCGACCTCCGAAACCCTTGGGTCATTGTAAAATTTTTGAATAACCATTAATTTTTCGATTTTTTTTAGTTTTTGATATTTTTTTCTACCAAAGACCTTTGCTACGGTAAGTCACTATGAAAGTTTTTAAGAAGACTAAATTTGCAACAAAATGAAAGCAACTTGGTTATGTTAGACCTACTTGCTTTAATTTAGTTTTCTTAAAAACTTTCATTGTGACATTTACCGTTAGCAAAGGTCCTTGGTGAAAAAAAATGTCAAACGCTAATAAAGTACGAAAAATTAATGGTAAAAAAATTTATAAGATTCGGGAGGGTTTCGGGAGGTCGAAAACTTGGATTTGACATAACTACTTCATCACCTGCAACATAATATATTATTATATTTAAAAAAAAAACAGAACTACCATATTGGACGACCCGAATGGCGCAGCGGTACTGAGGCTGCCTTAAGTTCTTAGGGTCCCGGGTTCGAATCCCGGTAGAAGCAAATGTTTGTGTGATGAGCATGGACATTTGTTTCCGAGTCATGGATGTTAATATGTATAATAAGTATGTATTTACAAACAAAAAGTATCTCTGTATTATATCAACTATCTGGTGTCCACGACACAAGCCTCGTTGCTTAGTGTGGCACTAGATGGCGCTGTGTGTAATGTCCAGCGATATTTATTTATTTATTTTTATTTGATGCAAGGCAAAATGTACCAATTCCATGGATTATTGTAGAAGTCACTACTCAAAAAACTACTACAGCAACAGTACAAAAAGTATTACAGCGCCATCTATGACACAAATGAAAAACTAACATCAAAATTCCCGAAAGTTCTCCTCGACGTAAACCCAGAAAAAACCCGATAGCAACTGCCCACCAGATACAACACCCGTCCGGTCGGCGGATCCTGCCATTTCATTCGAGGATGAAGATCTTGACACCCTGTTCTTCATACTCCTATAGCAATTTCGTTGCGGGATCCAAGACAGTTAAATTGTTTCTCTGAGAATTCCTCGAGCTTCGTTATCTCAGCGTTTTCCTTGTGGTCGTCACTGCTGTTAATTCTGGCTTTCATGCAGGAGTTACAGTGGTTTGAGAAAAGTATGGCGGGCTTGTCCCATTAAAAAAAATACTCCCATTGCATGAATAGGTAACATTCATACAGAAAGCTTTCACATTTACGGTTTAGAATGTATTTGACCTCAGTGTCGTGTAATAAAATGTTGAAGTAAAAGTTTCCAAATAATACTAGAATTTATTCGACAAAATGTAGGTTTTAGCCTTAATGTTTAACGAAATTAGTTTTCGCTGCCTACTGTTGAGTTTTGTTCAAGGATTGTTGAATTTAAGTCCTTTTCTGTGTTTTTGGGTTTAAGGTCTATTAAATTAGGTTTTATATTAATTGTGGGAATACTAAAAGAAATACTCTGACCTGGGACTGTTTAGATAGGTATTCGACCTCTATTCATGAATGTGATTGTTTAATTTTCATCATCTGTCTAACCTTTTCCCAACTTAAGTATACAGGTTGGAATTTTTGCATGCCACCTGGAGGGAAAGTACTCTTAATACCGGAGATAGCAAATTTTACTCAAAGGAATCATTCCTTTATTTTTAAAAAGAAATTAATCTGTATTCAAAGATTTTGAAAATTCGCGTGCCACACTCGGGAATCGAACCGGCTAAATTCCAAAAAAATAACATTCTGTACTTTTATTGCACCAAATGATAGGGTAAATCATAAAGATCAAATCCCTCTAACAAACATGATAAATTAAATGAAAGGAAAACCATGAAATCTAAACTTATAAATTCAATGGGCCAACATAAAGCACTTTTACTCAAAAGTCCATCCAATTACTTATGTTAGAATCTATTAAACAATTATCTTTTGACGACATTTATTGATTAAAAGGACGAAGAACTATTTAGATAGGAAGATTGCAATTTGCACAATAAAACACGTGCAAATTGCAATCTTCTTTCTTCAATTGTAAAGGTCCATCCTTTGATTAAAAGTGATTTATCGTATTGAATTTATCCCATTGAATTTATTACTTTAAATTTCATGGTTTTCCTTTCATTTAATTTATAATGTTTGTTAGAGAGATTGGATCCTTATGATTGACCCTATCGATTGGTGCCATAAAAGTACAGGATGTAATTTTTTTGGAATTTAGCCGGTTCGATTCCCAAGTGTGCGAAATTTCAAAATCTTTGAATTGAGATTAATTTATAAAAAAAAATAAAGGAATGTTTCCTTTGAGTAAAATTTGCTATCTCCGGTATTTAGAGTACTTTTCTTCCAGGTGGCATGCAAAAATTCCAGCCTGTATTAAGTGTAAGTGTTATTGTATCTAGATAGTAGTCGGATGGGGGCGAGCCTAATGCAATCAACCGGGCACAAATTGAGACTTCGTGGCTGCTACTGAGAAATTCCTGATGAAAAAACCCTATAACACTTTGTCCGACCTGGGAATCGAACCTAGGACCTCATGCTCAGTAGCCGCGCAACATACATACACACATACGCGTAGCTTACAAATAATATCCGTAATAGTATTTGTTTTGGTCATTTTCTCTATAATACTTTCATTTAAGGTAAAGTACTTAAATTGAGTATCATCCTGAACTTCGACAGTTAATTATTTCGACACGGTCTCAATTTCGAATAACACTACTCATTGCTTCGATAGAACCTAATATTTATTATATTCCATGGGACTTAAACATAACTGGCGAAAAATGAGGGTGTGAAATAAAATAAAAATAGTATATTTCATTACAAGTGCGGAAAGGCTGCTGTCATTGCAAAGAGTTTCGACAAATGTCTACCCGAGCCGAGGCGAGGGTCGGAACAAGTTGCAATGACGGTTCCGCAGGTGTACTGAACGACTATTTTTGATACAGTTGCGAAAAAATTAAGCAATTTAATAAAATAATAAAAACACAATAAACTCAAATATCTAATCATTTATTTCTTATAAAAGTTATAGTACACATGTACATTGAAAATTTTCTGGAAAATGGCGCGAACCGTAGAATATAAGCAGAGTTTTTTTTCTTCACCCATTAGTTTTCAGTAGATGTTTTTTATTGATATGAAATGAAAATGAAATTTAATGAGATGAAACCTAACCTAACTCATTCAATTAAATCATTAAATCTGATATTGAAATAAATTAGTAGCTTCTTTTTAGAAATATACGTATTTGTATGAATCACAAAAACTCTCTAGTAAAAACTTCATGGTTGGTTTTCCTTTTTAATAGACATTATTTTGACAATTGAGAAAGAGAACGCACGAGTTCGGGAAAGGTAAAAAAAAAGCACTAGTATGTAATAGCCTACATCCCGAACGCTATACGTACCTGCAATACACAACTTTTTGAGCAACTGTATTAAAAAGTAAGTATCACACTTTTCAAATTGCAATAACTTTTTAAGTACACGAGATATACTTTCGAAACAAAAAGTACTCGAAAAAGGGTTTAATTTTGTACATAAAAACTAATAAAGCTGGTAAAAATTGCTATAAAACGTTTTGTATTTTAAACCTTTAACTTCAATAGTTTAGAAAAAAAAAATTAAAGTGTAGTACTTAGTTTTGCAGGCCAGTGTATTTAGGTACACCTACACCTTATCCTTTGGGGATTACAGGCGTGATGTTGTGCGTTATGTATGGATAAGTAAGTACATAAAACGTAAACAAGCTACAAAAGAATTTTACTACAAAGGAAAAGAAAAAGGCAAAAAGTGATTTCTATTTTGAGCTTTTAACACAATAAGCTTATCAAAATATTATATTTTTGTAAATCCGATTATTTATTCTTTGCTCCGTTTTTACGGACATCCTTTGATGTTTTTAGGGTACCTTTGTATCAGGAAAGATTACACCTACGTTCGTGTTATTAATAGCTAGATGTAGCAATGCCATGTAGTACGGGAGGCACTGATAAATCTAAACAAGTATTTTCTTACCGGCTTCATATCAAGTAACAAGTTTAACCTAACCCACTTCCACGTAGTGACTATTTTTTCTACGTTTAAAGTAATACCAACAATCACCCCAAAAGGTTTTGGCACAGTATGAAATTGTTTAGTTTGACAACTCTCATTTTCAGTGGCTCCCGTAAAATTATGATTAAAATTAAATTAAAAAAACACGAGCATGGCGCATTCAAATGAAACATGCTAGAACTTAAAGAAACATATGGTTATTATTTTTTATAATATGCAGACCTGAAATCAAAACGACATGGTGTGGACATAGTGAATGGTTGGCTGATATGAACAAATATTGATGATGAACTAACATTTATGGCATAATGTTAAATCTCTACCACAGATCCGTAGACCCGTAGTCACACTGGTCAGTCCATAGTAGTAGTCTCTGCTCAAGATCATCCAAAACGAGATTCATTTCGAACATAATAATTATCAATCAGTCAATCATTTTTTTACCTGACAAATAAGGTAATAAGGTGCATTGATAAAATACACAAAATTACATTTAACAAAAATAATAAACCAATACATATTTTAAACATTATGAAACGATAATTGAACTCGTAACGTTGTCCGCGTCGTATTTCACTGCGTGGTGTCGCGTAACTGACCTCGGAAACGTCGATATACGACACCCTTCGGCCAAAAGTCCTCCTTCATGCAGGTTTGTAGATGGTGAGTAGGAACTCGTACCACGAATGACCTAAAGTTGATGTTGCAACCTTGCGACCGACTCTCAGAATTAAGTTGGTCTTCACTTTTAAATATTGCACCACTTTCTCAGTTGTAGTGGAGTGATGCAGACGTGAAATGTACAGCTGCGTCGTACCCATCAGCAAAACCAGTAAGTAGTACTTAAAAAGTAATGCCATCATAAGCAATTGATCAATTACCATACTCTTTATAAACAGACAACTCAAACAATCGTACCTACAGAACCCGCATCCGCAGAAACGACTTAACATTTTTTTATTGAAGTTTAGGCTGCGATCGGCTCGCTAACTCGCAGCATCCACACCCGCCCGCACTTTCACGGTTCATTTCATGTAAAAAGAAAATAGCGTTTTAAAAGGGTTGGAGCGGAGTCCTTTAGACGTTTTTTGTCTGTTTCCCTACGAAACTGTTCGTGCTTGCGCATCTATCAACAAACAGTGATTTGAACTTACTTTGTTAGCTGATTTCAAAGGTGTTGGTAGGAATTAATATCTTTTAAATATGTGTGAGGTTACTTATTACGTACTCTCACACTTAAGCATGTATTGTGTGAAAGTAAGTAGTTAGTGTCATGATCATGCTGGTTAGCCTTTTAAGCAACTAGGTTTGGGTCGGCTTCCAGTTTAACCAAACTGCATCTGAATATCAGTATTTTACATGAAGCGACTGCCTATCTGAGCTTCACAACCCAGTTAGTACTGAGTAATACGATATCCCTTGGTAAGACTGGTTGTCAGACGTTTGGGCCACTGACTGTGTGACCTGTAACGACTGTAAAAGATCTACAAATGATAGCCGGGACCAACGGCTTAACGTGCTTTCCGAGGCACGGAGGAAACTGAGTATGTAATAGGTAGACCCTCATCCACGGACCAACCTAGGCAAGCACGGCTTAACCTAAAGATCGACCCGAGTGGTTGCTATTATTCAACCATGAGCGAGGAGCTCAAATTAGGTAATAAATATAATTAGCATAATAAGAACGAATACAAAATGGAAGAATTATTGTCAAGTTACTTTTCAGAATCGGTATTTTTGATCATCAGTATTAACAGCGTCTTCCTGACAACGCCAAGAAACCTATCAAGCGCCGAAGGACCCATGCTGCCATGTTATTTGTTTTGTATCTGTGGCAAATACGTATTAAAAGGTTTTTAAAAAAAGATGAGTGGTATACCGTTAATTATGCATATTTTATTTCTCTTATTACACAATACGTTATTTCGAGGTTCGCATTTATCTTTTCATGTATTAAATTGAACGAACTATACAAAAACCTATGAATCTGTTTTTCAAAGAATAAACGCTTTAAATGTTTTCATACTGTATTCAATTAATTACAAGGCGAGTCAGATAAAAGAACGAATTTTTAAAAAAAAATGCGGGTTATTTTGTATATTTTTTTGCAAAATACAGTGTCACTCAAGATTTTAGTTTAGATAATATTTTAATGTGTTTTGTATACTTGATCGGTGTTAGTGACCCTTTGTATGTATAATCTTTTAATAGAATGCTTTTCAAATGTATTTAATCAGAGTAGATAGGTACTATTTTATTTTTATTGTTGTATTTTTAATTAAAACTGTCAATATTTTTGGCAGCAGCTTTGGGTATTTTGATAAATGCAATAATTTGATTGATGAGTATATAGTTTTTGAAATATTTCAGTGTCATTGTAAAACATTAGTTAAGAGTAAATCGGTATGAAAAAGTATGTATTGATATGCTTGCTCACTACATGTTTGTTTTACCTCTTAAAATGAGGTTTTTCTTTTATGAAAAGTCTCAGATGACAAGAATTGATTTCAAGTAAGAATCTTATACTGCTGTTTTAAAAGTGAAAGTTTGTCTAAATGGATGTATGAATGTTTGTTTCTCTTTCGCGCAAAAACTACTAAACATATTTGGATGGAATATGACAGACGGATACTTTTTATCCCGCGGGATCCTACACGATACCCTACACCAAAACCCACAAAGACAAAGCCGTGGGCACAAGCTAATACTTGCATAAAAGTTCTACTTTTACGAATATTCTCAAAATAGCTGGGTTCTACTCGCCTAAATTCGTATTATTTCTCTTGAGAATAGTGACTTGCTGAGATAGATAACCTAATTTTGTAATCTCATGATTTACTTACTTAAATTCTTTAACGGTGACTTCGCAGCTTAGGAGCTACGTCATCGCCTCAGACATTTAGATTATACCTATATTTTCTAGTTCACTTGATTCAGAAGAGTCACGTAGCGATCGTAGAAAAAAATGGTTTTGCATTGTGACTCACTTTACTCGTACTCGCACAGGTACCTATTTTTAAACAATGCGATAAAGGTATAATGTAGGTACGCACGATGTGCAATCAAGCTATGATAAACCAAATTAAACTGATCTCTCATTGTGCGGGAAGCTGATACGCACCGTTATTTTTAGATAGTTTCAGAACGCGTTCACGGAATCAAAAGCAATAGGCACTTATGTCCATTTGCATACTCGTACCATACATATCTACATATACAAACTCACACCTTTTTCCTATGGGTATAGGCAGAAACGACAAAAGACCCCCGCTATACGATCCTTACGTATAAGGATTATGTAAGGATTATTCCCTCGTCCACGTTCATACGTCTGGACATACGCATACGCTGGTTGCGAGTACTATGCACCTGACCTTTCTGAAGATCTTTACCAATAAATTCAGTTTGGTATACCACTTCTACAGGGTGGCTATTTAGGACAAACTCATATCAGATTCGCAACAAAAAAGGTAGATTTTCTTACAATATGTCATCGCAACAGTTTGGCTACCGTTCTGTTGCAGTTAGTTTTTCACGAATTGGATATGAATGTCCTTGGGAAAGCTGTTTAATCGAATTGTCTCTAACGGTAACTAAATCGCAACCATATATCTATATAAATAAAAGAGAAGTCCATTCACTGACTGGCTGACTGACTGACTGACTGACCACTCATCACAAAATCTCGGAAACGACTGGGCCAGGAGGTCTGAAATTTGTCACAAGCACTCTCAGGATTTTTTAAAATTCGCACCCCAAGGGGTTGAAAAGGGGTGTCAAAGTTTGTATGAAAGTCCTATTTTTTTGAAGTTAGAGACATGAATGTGGGCCTGAATGTTCCTTTCGGACGTTAAGTGCTCACTAAGAAAAGGTTTTCGAAATTCGGCCCTTTTTTTTTTTCGGATGGGAAATCATCAAATGACTTCTCCCGCTCTGGGCGGAGCAGGAGGGTGTTTAATGTTTGTATGAAAAAGTTAAAGATCCAAATTGAATCTTACGGCAACGCGTTATTGCATACTTTACATTGAAATTAGAATTCGGAAGCCGATACAGATATAAATTTAATTTCACGACAACGCGTTAATGCATATTTACATTGAAATAAGAATTTGGAAGTTCCTTGAGGTTTATCTTCAGTTTTTTGCGAAATTCTAGGTGGCCAGTATGTTTCAGTAATATGCAGGCGTCTGCTGAAAGTTAATGAAATGAGGTTCTATAACGTTCTTAAGTTTTTATGCCAATTTCTAGGTGGCCAGTATTTTACAGTATGCAGACGTCTGCTGAAAAGTAACGAACTCATGAATCAATCACAGATTACACAATAGTGTAGGTAAATCCTGAGGTTACCTGAGCGATACACGTTCAAGCTCATTTCTGTTCTGCGATATTTTGCTCTTACTATGAATTGGCTTTGAAATATTTGTCATCATCGTTGTTTGGTTTGTCTTCGTTTTGGTTTGTTTCACTTCCTAATTTTAAATTGGAGGCTAATAATTGTGTTCTTACCTATTGCCTGGTTGGAATTTTGTTATGTCTATTTCTTCGCGAATTACCTACATAATGTGTATTTCACATTGTGGTATTACTATAATAGTTTTTTAGTATTAGTCGTTCTTACTAGAAAAAGTGTCCTTGAATACCTACGTTCGTATTTTAATTTTAGTGTTTAGTATCTTTGGTTTAGGCTAGTGTTGTAAAAGAGTACCTAGCTATAAAGAAAATTACATTCCAAGTAATATTTTTACGTTATTTACTGGTCGTGAACATTGTTTAATTAAAATGGATAATCAAATTACTATCACTTCTAATGGAGTGCAAATTCTTTGCCAAATAGTAAATATCCCTGGCGATGGCGCATGCTGATTTTCATCTCTATCTTATTTGGTGAACGTTAACGTGGTCATGGCTTCTCTAATTCAAGGCAGCATTGTGCGCCACGTGTCTAACAACTAGGAAAGATTCCAACCTTTCACTCAGGATCGGTCAGGAGCTGTTTATGGTTCGAAGCGTAAATACGTCGCTGAAATGTCTTGTAATGGCACCTACGGAACTACCTGTGAACTCATGGCAGCGGGAGAGTTATTCCCATTTGAGTTCCAGGTGTTTCAAGATGGTACTGTTATTGCTAGTTTTGGGGAAGCACAACAGGGAGTAAAAATAATCCGATGCTCAGGAAACTTCAATGAAGGTCATTTTGATGTTTTAATTCCGTTGGCCAATTTAAATATTCAAAATGATCTTTTGACCTTTCATGCCGGCAAAATTGAAGAATCGCCAACTTTCACTGAATCAGCGGAATGTGTGCAGTTGACTTCACAATCCCAGCCCCAATTCACTGCCATTGATTGTGTCGACAAGTGGCAAATTATCACTTCTAACGAAGCGCAAAAATTCTTTGAAAAATATTAAATATACCTGGTGATAGTGCATGCTTATTTTCATCTCTATCCTATTTGGTGAACGGTAACGTGGCCATGGCTTCTCAAATTCGAGCCAGCATTGTGCGCCACGTGTCTAACAACTGGGAAAGGTTTCAACCTTTCACCCAGGAGTGGTCAGGAGATGTTTATTGTTTGAAACGTAAATACGTTACTGAAATGTCTTGCCATGGCACCTACGGAACCTGTGAACTCATGGCAGCGGGAGAACGATTCCCATTTGAGTTCCAGGTATTTCAGGATGGTACTTTTATTGGTGGTTTTGGGGAAGCACGGCAGCGAGTCAAAATAATCCGATTCCCAGGAAAGTTTAATGAAGGTTTCATTTTGATGTTTTAATCCTGTTGGTTAATTTAAATAATAAAAAATATCTTTTGATCCCTACGCCGGAACAATTTAAGAATCAATGACTTTCACGGACTCAGCGGTAAATGTGCAGTTGAATTCACAATCCCAGTCCCAAATCACTGCTATTGATTTTGTCGAGAAGTCGCTTGCCTTTAGTGAGTTAAGTGAGCAAACGGAATGCGAGTAATTTTTTTCTGGCATACAACGCCAGCACCAAATATTATGCTGATTTATTATTATGTTTACCAAAAAATAATAAAATTTTAGGAAACTTGAAACATTTTAAGGATTTCCTCATTTTTCTATTAGATACAATAAACTTAATTTTGAGTATGGATTAACTAAGCCTATACAATTTATAATTTCTGCATTTGGTATGGTTTACGGTTCTAAATGCGCGAGTTCCGAAGTGTACTTTGTCCGTTTTCTTGGAACATTAACTTTCACACTAAATCTCATAAACACGCAAGTGAAACCGCGCGGGTACTGCTAGATACATTAATGTAATTTTGTACCGAACCCAACCCCACAACTAGTAAGCCGGCATCACACCGATAGATCTCTCAATGATCTTGCAAAACTCCAATTCGATTGATAAAGTACGTTAGCACTTTATTCTGCGGGCGTGTCCGAAAGTGTTCACCGAAATGACGCAACGTTTCGGCCTCAAATTTCTGGTAATGTGATTTGGGCGGAGACGCCTTTATTTCAAATGCAAATTTCTTAAAGAGACGCTTAATGCCTTTGGTCACGATCTGGGGTCTGAGTGTCTATTCTTTTTTGTTCTTTGGTATTTTGAACTATGATAAAATAATACTAAATTCAGTGTGGTTCATTGTGGTTCAATGTACTATGATAATGGGAAATATGAAAAATGACGTTTAATCTTACAAATCAGCAAGCAATTGCATAACACATTCGCAATTACAATGAACGGATTTTGAAAGTTTATTCTACTGCTTTAAGTATGTATTTGGCAAATTCGTGTGCTCTGCCCAATTGTTGGATTGTCATAGATAAATAGATAAATTAATTATCTTACTAGTGTAAACGTGTTAATGCAAGTCGCGTGCCTACCTCTCATATTTTCTATAGTTTTTCATGGTTCACAAACATTTATTTAAAAGTTATAAATAATAAACCATGAGTTCGTGCTGTTATAAACCGCCGGTGGAGACCGATGTGTAGGTGTGTGGAGGGCTTGTTTACAACATTCTGGCACGGGCAATAAATAAATGTTTTTAAAAAGTGCATATTTATTTTCAATTAACGCTCATTCTTATTTATATATTTAAATGAAAAAACAACTTGCGTTATAAAATAGTTGCCACTATTTGCACGCGTTTAGCACGATTTGCACCAAAAATATTCACAGACAATGGATATTTTAAAACAAATAAAAACGTTCCATTTTCGAACGAAACAAAAAAACTTTCGTCCGTGCGAATAAACAAGTGGAATTTAATTGAAACAACTTTTGTTTTTGATTGTTGTTACGATTCAATCAAATCTGATCAGATATTTCAAGAATGTTTTCAATGTTCAGTATTGTGGAACATTGTCAATCGTGTGATCTACAAAAGAGCGATATTTTTTAACACGAAACAATTAGAAGCATTCATGGCAAAAGTTCTATTGAGATCACTTGATTCCTTTGGTCTTCTCTTATAATTCTTCTTCTTCTTTATCGTGTGGTTAGTGTCTAACCTGGTGTCAGAGTTTTTATGCCGCGCATGGGCCTTTAACTTGACTTTACATGGCGTCAAGAAATATTTCTCAGGCATGCTGGTTTCCTCACGATATTTTCCTTCTCCGAAGCAAGTAGTAATTCTACAATACGCACACGAATCCATGTACTCTTTTAATTAAGGAGAGGTGAAAAAATTATAGTTTTGGTATTCATCTGGTCAACTTAACAATGCTTAAGTATAATTACAGGCAGACTTTTCCTTTTCTGCTTTAAAATAATTCACGTTTTGTAGCACTAGTTCAACAAAATAAAACTCAAATAAGTTAAAAAAGTTATCAACAAATTCTTGAAATCTTCTTATGATTTTACTTTGAACATAATTTAATGCTCAAGAGCATTTAAACTGCTTTTTTATAAATAAATAGTCGCCAAAAACAAACTTCATAAAACTATTAACTTATCTTTTTACTCTTGCCTGAAAACGAAACACTTACAATATTTTCTAAGCACTTTGAAATCATGTGTTTGAAGTCTGAAAAGTATTTGAAAGATAAGTGAAATTAAAGCTTACGAATAGTTGAAGATTCATTACGCTGTCTACATTAAATTTTAACTTATACAAATATATAAATTAGTGTCAATCAACTGCGTGAATAAATTTTTAATTTCGGATAATTTGATTCCAGCCTAAGAAACTTAATGCCAAACGACTTTGTGGAATAAAAGTGTCACGTAGAGAATAGGTGCGATTTTCGCAAATGAGCTGCTCAATATTCAAGAGGCAAACGCCTTACCGTAACAACAGAACAAATTCGAAAGACGAAGTATCGGCATCGGACGGCCCTTAATGTAATTATCATAATGGCAACCAATAAAAGAGAGGTTCGGAATTCGTGACACAGCTTTAAAAAGTACTATCAAAGGTGCCCGAGGCGGAAAACGTCGCATCTTATTTAGCGCCCTCCCGAAAGAGGGTACCCGATTGGGGCCTTTCCTAATCACATTACGACAATGAAAGAGCTCCAGATAAAAAGGACCGAGACAGATTTGCATGAAACGTCAGAGTTGATTACGACTAGTCAATCGTCTATAAAATATGCAGATAGCAATAAATCATTATCGGCGTCTTGTTTTAGACAGCTTGATGAATTTATGTCAAAATCGGAGTCTGTTTTTAATATGAAAACTGGTGCATCTGCCCTTAATCCTTGATGCTCCGAATCACCCTCCTCATATTACACAATAAGGGCAATTCCATTCACATCTATATCGGGGAGTAGATCAGGCGTGAAGTCTTTTATGTTTGGAGTCACGTGCCAACCAACGTCCAGGAAACCGACAGCGTCGAATGTGTTTGAGCGAATCTAATGCACTCAAAACCATGCGACGTTGGCTCATAGGGGAACTGGGGTGACATTGGAAACAATGAAGACCGAAGCGAAATTTGGAGACTGTATTATTTGCGGAAAAATCAATGGTGAAACGTTTCCGATGGTGGCAGCCGGAGCGGCGACAGGAACTCTGATCATTATTATTACTGTCCATACTATGAATAGGAGCGTGCCGTGCTTGCTTCCGTGTATAACGTTTCCTTTATTGCGACTGATGGCTTTATAAAGGCGGTTATTTCGTCGTTAGTCTGTCAGCCCCCTTAATTTCTGTTGTTCGTGTAAATTACCAATCATGATAGAAAAGCATTTTCGTTGTATGAAGGTGTATTTGTTCGCTTCTTCCCTTGACTGCAGTGACTTTCTTTGATTAAATTAATCAGTTTCTTAGCTGTAGATGCGTAAACTTAAGTCTTTATCGTGTGGTTAGTGCCTAACCTGGTGTCAGAGTTTTTGTGCCACCCATGGGCCTCTGGCCTCTTCCAAGAATGCTGGTTTCTTTACGATGCTTTCCTTCACCGAAGTAAATGATTATTATACAATACGCACATGAATCCAAAAAATCAGAGGTGTCTTGGTTTCGAACTCGATTTCTTTTGCAGTCCGACCGTCACACCAAGAGACCGTACTCAGCTCACTGTTCCGTGAACTAAAGTGTTCATTCAAAAAAATATGAAGTTTTCAACACTTTCTATTTATTTAAGCTATGTTAATAATGCACAACACTCCTCCTAGGTATTGAGTGATGAAGGTATTCAAAACATGTAAAGATACTTATCGATATTAAATTGACGTAGATGGATGTAGAAAAGTTCAGTCTGTAAAACGCGATTATTAAATTTATTCCTAAGCATTTTTGCATAAACTTTCTTAGTTTTAAACACTGTTAGATTTACAACATGGAATTTCAATTTCTACTTCATTTAAGTTTAATAGCTTTTGATTAAGTTTGAGTATTTTTCAATGAGATTTCTGTCAGAAATCTAATGCATATTATTCTATTTCTTTTGCAGGTGAATTGAAAATAATAAGATAGATTTTTAAATGAAACGTTAGTCAGACTTTTTGTGGTCTGACTGCAATCAAACAACTTTTTCACAGATGAGTAACTTTAAGTGATTTTAGCAAAAGTTTCGATAAGTTTTAATTATTCGCAATTTTATTCATCTGCCACAAGCATACTATTATCAAGTTTCTAGTTTAACTCTAATGAGTTTAACCTGTGGCAATTAAATAGAAAAGTAAAAGATTATCTTTAAACTGTATGTATATTAGGTTTTCCAGAGGCCCCTTTGTCGATTTTAAAATGAGAAATATTCGTTTCGCTTATATTGTTTTCATAATTTGAAGAATATGATGATACTGATTGTTCTGTTGCAGACAATCTAACTAAAATGCTATAAGATAATTGTATTAGTTTATCGATTCAAAAGTCAACGTGTATAAGTTACGTTTTCACCACGCGTGAAATTTTCCACGTCTAGGGTCTCAGGTGCCACACGGTGAAAAAAAAAGTTTGTATTGTAGGTAACAATAGCATATCATAACATCACACCTGTAATCCTCAAAGGGATATTCAGAGGTGTACCTTAAATTATACCCACATTGAATTTTATCCCATGTAAGAAGTAGCGATTCTTGTATTAGTTAAATATCACATTAAAAAAGGATTTCAAACTAAAAACGGCCCCTTGATATTGATGATAAACCTTTTCATTACATACAATGATCTGAATACAAATCTTCTTCATTACTGGCCTATATTTATTAATAAATGCTATGTTTCCCATCCATATTTAAATTTAACTGTCAACTATAGTAACAGCAATGGCACAAACTTTCGCCCCATCACACCCAATCATAAACTACCCATATGCACTTGAATCAAATCAAAAAGTTTCATAGTAATAAATTTAAAAAAGAAAACGCACAAGTTTTTGATCGAATTGACTCTCGGTGGGGAAAACAAAGACCCCCTCTTTATATTATTGACGCGTCGCGTTCTAAATTGTTGCTCTAGGGGTGAAAAAATCTTGTTCCATCTGACATATTAGGGGTATTCCGTACCTTATGTATAGGGGACAGGTGTGTTGTTTGGTATAAACTCTCCCGTTTAGTTTATAGTCTTCTTTAAATCGACTTGTAAAGGGAAGATGCGGTAGTAAAAAGTTATTAGTCTTGGCTTGGGATTGGGAGGTATCTATTCAAGAGTATACGCAAGTGTAACTTCAACTGTATCTATTAATCCGTACAATTAAACAAAAAAATGTATGTCTGTAATTTCAAACTAACGTTTAACAAAAACACATTGTTTATTATTTTTTGTCTGTGTCTGTATGTTTCGGCCAATCTCCGAAACAGCTAGACCAATTTTGATGGGACTTTTACTGGTGTATGATGCTATGCATAAGGCTGATGTTATAAGGAGTAACTTAGGCTATTTATATTTTAGAAAAAGGGTTAGTGGTCCGTGTAAAATAGGGAAGTTATATTTTTAAAATAATTTTGAATATAATTTAAGGTTGTGGGCAACAGCTAGTTTGTTTAATGACCATAAAAGTAATGTGCATGAAACATCTATCAACTGATATGCTCGAAAGTGCGCCTAACTATTTCGAAACCACGCACTCATTTAATTTGAATTGTTAATTGTCCTGAAATGAATGTTTAGTGAACATACTGAGTAGAATGAAACTCGAGTGTGAATGGAGTCTGAAAGTTTCTTAAACATAAGAGAAATTCACAGGCAGACACCTTAGTCTGATGTTCTAAAACTTGTTAAAGGCTCTGTGCCAACAATAAACTAGATACCTTTACTGAGACAATAGCAAAACTTTGTAGCAACCCTGTAACTGAATACATTACCAAGCATGTGTGTCGCTCTACTCAAATGCCATTCACACATGCGCACGCCTTATATACCTTGTACCAATAATCTTAACCGTGCTAATAATTTTAGGTATACATAACTGCCTTTGACATCCATTCCGCGGATCGTTAGCCCTTTGACAAACCCCATTAGTTTCTGCATATAATCATGGAATAATTACTTTGGTTTAATTACTCCGTATAGTTTATTCCCCTTTAAGCCGGTGGATCCAATATGGCGCAGCGATAATAGCTGATGGTGCAAAATATATGACTTGAGATAACGCCATGTTGTTGTGGATTGGTCAGTTGTGTTATTACGTGGTTAGATGAAAACTGTGGCTATTGCCATTATTTAAAGCACTAGATTCTGCCTGCGGCTTCGCTAGCACTATGGTTAAAATTATCCAACAACTATGTTATAGCCTTATGACACTCAGTAATAGTGTAGCTTCATATCGATGAAAACGTTTTCTAAATCGGATCCGTAGTCCCAAAGATTACCCCTACATCCAAACTTTACCTCTTTTTATTATTTGTATAATAATAAACACTGAAGCGATAAATATTTCTCCTTACCTTGCGTATAAGATTTTATATCGCAAGGTAAGTGTTCTCAAAACTAGCATAATTATAGAATGCTTCTGATTCTTCTTTCAAAATAAGATTATCTTTTACGAGAGCCGTCACCCACATAAAGAAGAAGTCACAGAAGTCCTTAGAATATTATTGCCGGTAAAACAAAGTATATTGCCAATACGATACATAATGAGAAATGTCAATACGTCTCCTGAATTTGATAGTAACTGCAGATATTCGAGTATGTTTGAGTGTGCCCGCATGTCGCTACCCCGCTTAATTTCCTACAATATCTCCGCGCACTTCATAAATATTTTGATTATTTCTTTGTCGTATATCGTTCGATGTTCTGAAATGAAGTATGCTATCTTTGTTGAGGCAGCATAAAAGGATTAAGCATTGCGTGTAAACTGTGATAAAGGCGGTACTAGTTCGTGTATTAAATTATTAATAGGTATGATTATTCACTTTATGTTCAACCTCGTAATTTGAGGAGCTCGTTACAGAAGTTATTATGTTTGGTTTAGTCTCCTATAAAAATATTATTATGAATATAATTTCGTGGCTTTAATTCACCTATATCTAATTGAATATTAAACACAATTAAACAAAGGCATGTTTGTGTAGCCTTAATAGGAACTAACTGTCAAATTATCACCTCGTTATTTATTATCTTCAGAAATGATTGGCGCAGACTTGTTTGTTTGTTCTATAAAACTACAAAACATTACCTACTATTAACGGGTCGTCAACCTTTGTTATAATGATCCATTTACGAAAACAAAAGACCTACTCAATTCTAGCTCCCCAAATACAAAATTAGCACCGCTAAAAGCAACTGCTAAGCAGTACAAATCCGTTCCATCGATCCGTCACTGCCCCACCCCAACGTTAAAACCCCATTACTAGATAAATATATGCAATTTATTACATTTACCAATTTACATATACTTTGTGAAGACATGTCTGTACAGTTAAATGTCGTTAGGGACGGCGAGGGTGACAGGAAGAATGAAGATGTGACAATTTCTAAGGCATACGACGGATAATGGGTGTGGAGGAAAATGTAATGCTTTGGAGGGATTTTGAAAAGTGAAAAACTTGACACTTGAGGAAAGTAATGGGAACATTTTGGAGTCAACAGACAGATTATGGATCAACCTAATTCTGTTTTCTGGTTTTATGTACTACAACAATACGCATGTCCTCTAAAAAAATTGTCATAACTAAAAAAAAAATGGTTTTTAACTACCACACTTAACTTCAATTTTATCCTATCCTATTATTGAAAAAAACCTGCCTTATGCATACCTTCTGCGAAAATAAGTCACCGAATGACTTAAAAAGCGATAGTTTTTTTTACAGAAAGCAGCGGTAAGCACACAAAAACTTTAAATGCGTGTATCTCAAATCTGCTATATGTGTGTTACAATAGATTTTTAAAAGACATGTGAAATTATAACTCTTTTAAAGTAGCTACAGAAGTGATAAAAATCTATAATCATCATCTGCCTAGCCTTTTCCCAACTATGTTGGGATCGGCCTACAGTCTAAAATAACTATACAGAGTGTAAATTACCTCATCATGACGAAGCCGTCAACCAAGCATTCTGTACATCAAACTAAGTAACTTTACGCAAAAATTATTGCTGGGAAACGACTTTTTTGTTTGGGGTGAAAAATCATGTTTTGTGGTAAAACTCAATGTAACGCACTCAAAACATTGTGCTGATGGATGGATTGAACAATACGGGGGTCGTGGTGGTGTTTAAAGTAAAAATCTTACATTAAAAACTTGTATTAAAAAAAGAACTTGTGAAAAAGTTGGAACTTTGACCCCCAATATCTCCGTAACTAGAAGGTTCCCAGGTATGATGGTCAACAAAAAAATGATCGCAATGATGAGAAGAACAAGTGCCTTTCGGCTTCGTTAAGAGGTTTTTTACACCCCTGATTTTACTTAAATTATTAAAACACACAGAACTTTCTGAAACTAACTAGAATCAATACGGAGTGTATTGATTCTAGTTAGTTTACAAAGCTAGATACTAATCTATAGTCTATATGCAGCCTATTATGTTATCACTGTTAGGTCAAAGGGATCCTCTTTATGGGAGGAAGATGGATCATCTTCCACCACACCATCGTCATCATCATCATTTCAGCCGAAAGACGTCCACTGCTGGACGTAGGCCTCCCCCAAGTGTCGCCACATTGACCGGTCCCGTGCGACTCGCATCCAGCGGATCCCTCAAACCTTCACCAGGTCATCGGTCCACCTAGTGGGAGGACTTACAACGCAACTTTTCGGCCCCATCGGCCATCCGTCGTCATCGTAATCCGAATTGATCAAGAAAAGGACTGCAGTAGCAGGAACAACTCTAACATTCAAATAACTTAACAGTTCAACAGACTTCAAAACGAAAATCGTATCATTCCTGAGTCTTAAAAAGTCACAGTGTTCAGTTCTTAATTAATGTATTATTAGCATAGATATTAGACAACGTAGACGGTCCCGAAACTTTACAAAAATTAAATATAACTGAGAAAGCCGTCTCCTGAATTCAATTAGAACTTTCGTCGTCCGTTTCATAATTAGTCAAAAAGATAATGAAGCTGCTTTCTGATGTGTATAGTAAGACCGGTATTTTTATTAAATTATTTTCTTCTTTCATTTAGCAGTGTCAAAATTTTATCTCAAGGGAACGGAAGAATATAATTTTCGCTTTAACGAGGGAAGATGAAATTGGTATTATTTATTCGGTTTTTGCTAGGTATTTGTAGTCTTCTAACATGATGTTCTATCCTTAATGGCTAGGGAATAATCAGTTTCAGGAAGTCATCTTTATCATCTGCCTAGCACTTGGGGTCGGCTTCCAGTTTAGCCGGATGCAGCTGACTACCAGTATTTTACATGGGCCGACTGCCTATCTGACCTCCACATTCCACAACCCAATTAGTACTGGGTAATACGCTACCCCTTGGAAAGACTGTTTGTCAGACTGCCTACCTGTAACGATTGTGAAAGCTGCTGTGCTGAGAGCACGAAAAGCTGTTGATTGGTAATAAGTTTGTTTAAATATTTTATGACGCACTGAGTGCTTTTTAAAGTTAATCAACGTTGCAGTACCCCCTGACCAAATCAACTTTGATCCTAAAGTACAAACAATTCCAAATCCCATATAGTGAATTGGAAACATTAAAAATGTACAATAAACTCACCTCCCTCGGGGCATAAAACGTAAGTTTTTAAATGGAATTTCTGTATTAGTTGGGACGTTCGACAAATGGACAGACGGGAGTTGTGCATTAGAGGACTTTCGGAGTATCGCCTGAGGCAGCGCGTGGCACAGGCAGAACGAATCCAATGCCGTGCCGTTATCGATCGAAATAAAAAAAATAATTCGATTGTGAAGCGAGTGTCTGACTTTTCGGCTATACCCTTAGGCTAACTCGTTACAGATGTTAGTGAAGAATGAATGTGGAATTTGGAATGCTCGTTTATAAATGAAGTTAATAACATGTTGGGGTGTGCTGTGCATTCCTTCTGAATAGAATAACATAAAAGTACATTTTATCCACCATCCACTAGATACCATGCACCTACTTTATAGGCATAGGTCATGAAGTCTGGCGTCCTTTGACGCCATTTTTTCTTGTTTGTCTAAGAATACCCATATTTTTCTTTAACTTTTAAATGTTTTTGCCTCTCTCTGCTGATAATCTCACAAATAATAGTTTCTACTCACCAGGGCTACACTACTTCAACTACTACTGATTAGCATTTGCTTTTTTCCTTAATAAGCTGTGGTCAGCTTCCAGTCTAATCGGTTGCAGTTACCTGCATCAACCCTTATTTAAAGAAAATAGAATTAAAACATAAATCCATCAATAAATAAGTGGCACTACAGTCTGTAAAACCCCTGAACATTGGGGCACGAAAACAGCCTCACCAATTATGTTCCTATAAAAAAATTCTAGAAAGAAAAGTTGACCAGCTTCGGAGGAACAAGTTGATAAATTAAATGTCTCTCATGTTCCACTTATCGAGACTTTTAATACGGTTAGGGTCACCGCGACGAGTACTGAATCAGTCGTGCAATCTTTATCACCAGAATCACTACCAGGAAGAAAGATAGTCAACTGTTTAATCGAGATAAACTTTGCCATTGTTGTCGTGAGCAAGTGATATGGTTTATTAGAAAAATTGGTTAGAATATTATTAGGTTTAGAATGCTTTTGTTAGTAGCAGATTTTTAAAGAAACAAAATGGCGTCCAAATAATCATCTGTAGACATTTTAAGTGCAGGGCAATTCAGTGACGTATATCAGGGTAATATGAGTTAAACAAAAGTTCAAAATCTAACCGCAATCACAAATCATATCACAATCCATTGATGGAGGTATTTTTGACAGATAACCTAATATTAAATTGACAACGTACTGAAAAATACTAAAATATAGACATTGTCCTCTGAAATTCACCGCACCTGGCTTGACACTAAACTTTTCATCTGATATAGACTTGCTACTTTTTTTCCGTTTGCGGTTTTATAATCGTAAAGACGTGCTGTCAATCACTCCTGGAATTTTAATAAATAAAAGTGATACAAATAGGTGCATCAGTGCTAAAAACACAACAATTGTGTTCTAAAAACATCTGCAGGAAATCGTCGCTAAAAATCTACGCGGAATGTGGAAAATAAAGTGAAAATCGATAGTGCTAAATAAACAAAAATAATTTTGAGGTTATTTATAGTCAGCTGTCAAAGGCATGTAATCAAGTGCACCAACAGTGACATATTGGAGCTTCGACGTACATTGCTCGCTAGATTTCGCAGTACACTGCGTGTCTGCGGCACGTTCTATTTCAGGTGTATGCTTATAAATACATTCCTTTGTTCACATCTCCTACCTGGTCTGTGGTTGCTATCATGAGTACTCAACTGTCAGGTGAAATGTTATTGCTCCTAGATAAAATGAAAGAAGAACTAGATAAACAAACAATACAAATAACAGAAAATGTTACAACAACAGTACTAAAGATAGTGGATGAGAAGATACAGCCAATAATAGCGGTCAAGAAGCTCCAGACTTTAGACATAATCGCTAGGAAAAACAACATAATTCTACATGGAATCGTAGAATCTAACACCGAAAGAAACGAGGATTTGAGCGCTTCAGTGATAAAAACAATCACGGATTTGGATATATCACTCGAAAATATCGAAATAAATAAAGTACAGCGTCTTGGTAAAAAAGAGGAAAATGGGAAAATAAGACCTATTCTGCTTACATTAACAACTTTGCAGAAAAAAATACAAATCCTTAGTAACAAGAAGAAAATGAGAGAAAAAAACTTACATTACCAATGACTATTCTAAGGAAACCATGGAGAAACGCAAAGTAAAACCAAGTAATTTTCGTGAAAATGAAAAAAGAAAACGAACCCCAGAGACACCTAGTCCAAAGGAAACAACCAACGGCACTAGCAAGAAAATCCAACGAACAGACGCTTTTCAACGCATACGGAAGCGAGCCTGCTCCATATCCGAAAAAATACCTACCTCAAATAATGACCGGAAACGAAATATCGCACAGAAAAAACAACGAAAATAGCAAAAAAATCTTACATTCCCCAACCCGGCTGGCTCCCGTGGGGAATTAGACAAAAACCCTCCACTAACAAACCAACAACAACATAATGAAGTAAACAACATCAAACTAACTCTACCCAAGCAAAACATTAATATGGAGATTTCAACATCCAAACACAAGAATATACATTGCTACTCTAAACGTATTAACACTAAGATCAGAAGAAAACTTATCAGAATTGTCAACGGCACTACAAAACACCAACTGGGATATTCTCGGCATGAGTGAAGTAAGAAGAATGGGTGAAAACATTGTCGCACACCCAGACTTTATACTCTATCATATAGGGGAAATCCCTCTCATAGAGAGGAGGCCTGTGTCCCAGCAGTGGGAACATTAATAGGCTGATGATGATGAGAAACCCCAGGAAAACAAGGTGTGGGATTTTTAGTAAACTTTTTTCTCATTTGGGTAGGCTTGACTTCCTTATTTAATATTTATTTTGAAAAATTGATAATTGTTATTTTCTTCTACATTTATGTCTTAAATAACTGATAAACCCATCTTCGCTCTGAACTATCCTATCACTTTCTCTGTATAACAACTACAACACTTGAAACTTAACATCTCATCATGGACAACAAACTTGTGCACAGTGAGAACAAATGGAGAAGCTGTTTAGCTCTCGTATGCGTGAGTACGAAGTTAAGCTGCAGAGAGCTACAGCTGGAACTATCCCCATGCACTCAGATATTGCTACACTTTCGCTGGATTTCTCGGAGTTTAACTTTTCTCCACTTCAAAACTCAAATTGAATCCATATCTCTGAGCCTGGACAGACATGAGACTGCAATGAGACTAAAGGTCACGGTCAAGGTCAGGTGTTTCACGGTATTCTTGAAAAACCGAATGAAAAACTTAGTGATTCGATTCTCCATATCGTCTCCAAGCAGCTGAAGATAGACGATGCTAAATTGGATCATCTGGAAGTTTGCCACTGGCTAGGTGCCTCTCAGGGTAAATCTAGACCGGTGCTGGTGAGGTTTAGTGGCATGGAGTATCATCGGTTCGTGTGGAACGGCAAGACTTCACTCAAGGGCAGTGGCATCGCTATTTCCGAGTTCTTGATCATTAGACGGCACCAGGTATTTATTGCTGCCCGCAAGCACTTCAGCATCAATAACTGCTGGTCTGCAGAGGGAAAGGTCATTGTTTTGACGCCAGACAAGACACGGCGGACGATATCAACAATGGGTGAGCTTAAAACATTAATCGTGCTATTTCCCGCTTCCACCTGTGCCGCAACTCCCGATAACCCCGTGCCTGCAGCTTCTACCTCGCCAATTGTAGCATCTACATCGCCTGTAACAGCGACCCCTAAAGGGAAGCGGGTGAGGAAGGGTCGCCTCTAAGTTTGCTGGCAATTGGCATCTTCTACCTTTTAATTTAGTGTAATGTCTGTGCACCTTTGTAAATTCTCGTTTTGTTGATCTAACCTTTTTTTTTTTTCGGATGGGATATCATCAAATGACTTCTCCCGCTCTGGGCGGAGCAGGAGGGAGCGTCAGACTTTTACTATTTACTATAAGATGAGATTAGATAAGATAAGATAAGATTTCTTCATTTGTTTAAACATTGTATACATACAATACGTTCCGTTCCACTGTGCTATTGTTTTGTTGCATGTTTACGTATGTTGTGGCTGATATTCTAGTATTTTATATTTTTATGTTTCTGTTACCATCAAGTTATGATTTTCTACACGTCATGTTTTACGAACTTGCCCCGTTATATGTTGTTAAAATCTCTTCCAACTACACCGTTTAGGTGGTTTTATTAGTAATTGTGCATTATAAACTATTGTTGTTTTGTGAAAAGAATAATAGGAGCACTTGAATAGTTTAGTTTTAATAACTTAGTTAAATTTTGTATTCATTTTATTTTTATATAGTTATATATTTTTATTTCATGCAAACTATGTTGGATGTCGGTCGACCTTGATGTTGATTTTTACTCCTGTTCTTCCTCTTCTAGCAGTTTCCATAGTGCAGCAAGTAGTTCTTCCTCTCCGCTGACTCTTAGCGATCAGATGTCCACTTTGTTTTCGCACCTTCCCAATAATCTCAATATAGCTCACATCAATGCCCAGAGTGTTCCTGGACCCCCGATATTCTGGCCATCTTCTTCTTCCATTAACTGCGCTCACATAGATGCTTTGCTGATATCCGAGTCTTTCCTTAAACTCTCTCTTTTATCTGTACATTATGCCCTTTCCGGTTTTGTTCTTAACCGTAATGATAGAACTGGAAAGGGTGGTGGTGGGGTTGCCATTCACTGGTGTGCTGATATTCCTTACAAGGTTGTTAGTACATCGCCATCCCCGTACTCGGGGTCAGCTGAGCATCTATTTCTTGATATTTCCCTACGTCGCGTTAAAATGCTGCTGGGTGTATTGTATAGTCCTAATCTTAGCATCGATTACTTTCACTCTTTTGACTCACTTATAAATGGTTTCTGTCCCTCTTATGACCACGTAGTCTTGATGGGTGATTTTAATACTTGCCTACTTAAAAATGACAGTCGTACTCACAAACTTCAATCCCTCATATCTTCTTTTATTCTTATTATTCTGCTACTCACCGTTTCCCTAATTGTACCCCTCCTCTTGTAGACCTGATTATTGTCTCTAAATATAGTAATGTATCTATCCATGAACAGCTTACCGCTTGTTTTTCATATCACGATCTCATCTTTTTTGTCCTATAAGATACGCCCTCCACAGTGCAAACCATAACATATTCTCCTTAGGAACTACAAAGGCACAGATCTGGAGCCATTGCTGCTTGATGCTGGTAGCATCGACTGGACGGACGTTTTCAAGAGTTTGACGATATGGTTCGTAGTTTTAACAGTAATTTACTCAGTTAATACGATTGTCATGCCCCTATCCGTCCAGTTAAGGTAAAGTATGTTCCGGCTTCCTGGCTTACTCCTGCCATCAAGGATGTGATGGCAAGTAGGAATAAGGCCAAGAGAAGGTTGAAACGCTGTCGTTTCGAGCGCAATCTAACTGCGTACAAAATGTTGCGTAACCGCTGCAGTCGTCTATGTAGAGATGAGAGACGCTACTTGCATAATTCTCTCGACAACCGCAACTCTTCTAAAGTCTGGAAGTTTCTAAAAACTGTCGGCATTGGCAAGTCTCCAGTTGTTTCCAGTAAAGGCGTTGACGTGTGTGCTCTTAACAATCATTCGTCACTACCTCCTGTTACTTTGGATCCGCACGTCAAGTCAGCTAATTTAAATAAACTTTCCGGTTTGCCTTTGCCGCCATGTTCTTCTTTTAAACTAAGCCCAGTGAGTGAGAATGAGGTTAAAAAATCGATGTGTGCCATCTCCTCCACTGCAATTGGTATTGACCTCCTTTGCTCAAAAATGATCTTTCCTATCCTTCCCTCTATCCTTCCTGTTTTGACTCACATTTTTAATTACTCCTTGTTTTCTTGTACTATTCCCGAGGTCTGGAAACAAGCACATATTATCCCTTTACCTAAAATTCCAAACCCGGCCTCACCAGCCGATTTCAGACTCAATTCCATCCTCCCTTATCTCTCTAAAGTTCTTGAGCACATTGTACATCAACAACTCACTTCCTCTCTAGGAATGACCTGCTGAGTAATTTTCAATCCAGCTTTCGTCCAGGCCATAGCACTGTAACGGCTCCTTTAAAAGTTACTGATGATATCCGCTGGGCTATGGACCACAAATCTCTGACTTTACTCGTACTTCTAGATTTTAGCAGCGCCTTTAATTCTGTTGATTTTGACATCCTTCTTGGAATCCTTAAATCTATTAATTTCTCCTCTTCCACCATTGCTTGGTTCGATTCCTATCTTAAAAGCCGCTCGCAGCGTGTTCGTCTTGATGAGTATTTTTCTGATTGGTGCCCTTTTAGCGCGGGTGTGCCTCAGGGTGGCGTTCTCTGTCCTGTTATTTTTTTCTATTTTCATTAACTCTGTCACCAGAGTCATCACTTCCTTCTTCTATCTCTATGCCGACGACTTGTACCTTCACCATCATTTCTTGAAAGAAGATGCGGAAGCCGCCGAATCAGACATGAACCAGGATCTGGATTTCATTAGTGAGTGGTCGAGGTTCTTTGGACTGCTGATCAACCCTGGTCATTGGCGGCAGGTATATGCGGAACAGGCTTAATGTTGCGTCTCCACTCAGGCTGAATGAAGTTCAGATATAATAAAAGAACAAGGCCAAAAACCTGGGGGTGATAATTAACTCCAACTTATCGTGGACTTCCCAGGTTGCTGAAGTAAGTCGCAAAGTGCACTACACATTTCACTCGTTGAAATGCCTCCAAAGCTTCCTGCCTTTGAAGACTGAAACCTACCCTCGCGCAAACAGGGAGCCCATCTCATCCAGCCCATCATAGACTACTCCGATGCCTGTTATTTGGATGCCACCGAGGAGCTTTTAAATAAACTTGAGCGTTTGCAAAATATCTGTATTCGTTTTGTTTTTAACCTCAGAAACTCTGACCATGTATCCAAATTTCGCAAGATACTCAAGTGGCTCCCATTCCGACTTCGCAGGATTTCTCGGATATTGTGTCTGCTATTTAACATCCTTCACAACCCTAAAACACCATCCTATCTGCGGGAAAGCTTTTCCTACTCCCGTCCCTCTGATGCACCTTGCCAGTCGCATCTTACGAACCTCCCTAAATCCTCTCCCCACTCTACCGATTTCTACTCCTACTCCTTTACTGTACACGCTGTGCGGTTGTGGTATTCTCTTCCGCCTGATATTAGAGACTGCCAAACTATTGCAGTCTTCAAAAGAAGATTGAAAGAACATTATCTGTTCAATTCATCATAGTTGCATAGGTATTTATTATTATATATTATTTTGTAGTTTACTAACAATTACTACTACTAACAATTAACCGCCTTGATTACGGCTTTCATAAACAGAAGCATCTTTGTCCTTGATCATACTGAAGATTTTACGACACACGCCATTTTATTATGATTGACTGATATTTTAATACTATACTTTATAAATAAATGTGTAAGAAATCGGATCAAACGAAAGCCTATTACAATTTCAAAGTACAAACTTCTTTTTTGTAAAATACTTCGAAATTTCCTCCTATTTTGTATCACGAACACGTAAGTGGCTTATATATTTCACAAAATTCAATTACAAAGAAATTATTACCACAATCATAGGGAAGAAACAATTTTTCTGGCGCACTCTTTTCTCTGAATTTATTAAGGGTCACAGTAGCTCCCTGCCTAGCCAGTGTAAGTAACCGTTAGGAAAACGGGACGTTTAAATTCCGAGAGAAGTGTCGTCATATATCACACGACCATAATTTCTGGCCCCCCTATAAAAAGTGAACTTCCAGTGTCCGTAGTGCAACGCTTCTGTTTCTTATTTCAAATACTGATTGTTTTTATAGCATGAGGGGTGGACTTAGAACTTCGAAGCCATGAAACACGTGTACGTAACAACTTAGGTAGTGGACCCGACGGTTCCCTCGAGGGAAAACGCTGTTTAGTTTGGTCATCTAATAATAGAAACAATATTTGTTTTATTTTTCATATATGTTTTGTTTAGTTCGCACTTTGAGTGTAGGGAAAAACTGAGTAATACGGAAAAAAGTAAATAGTTTTTCAAATGTCAACGATGAGGAAATGGTTTGTTTACCTTAGAAATAAGCTACATTTTCTTTTACCCAGAAAATATCCCAAAAAATAATAACAGACAGATTTATACGTACCATCTAATGGATCTTTACATCGCTGCAGCATTTCAATCGACGTACATTGAGATGAGAACGTGTCAAACTAAATTGGATTCTTACAATGGCTTCGTTTCACCCTTTCCACCAAAACTGTCGAATAAAACCTTAAATCCTCAATGCTCCATCAAACAATTTGCCAAATCCATAAGAACCGATCCATTGAGGGTCAACACTCTCGAAATATTGATGAAACCTGATACCACTCGAATGTCTGACAGCAACTGTAATATAAATCCGAGAATAATCTCAACCACAATTCGTACAGAACCCCTCTCATTTCACCCCTAAATCAAACCGTTCGCGTCACAACTCAACAATAAAAAAGAGAATATTTATTCGTTATTTGTTGTCGGTTCGTATTAAAATAAAGCGACTATCTAGGCCTCAGCACCCTCCTCTTGCCTTATCTAAGATCAGGATTGCATAAAATTCACATCTCTCTTTGGAATGTGACAGGCGCCGGCCGGGGACTACGCATCTCATTTCGTCGACCTCCCGTTTTGTCTAGCGATATTTATGTAATGAACCACATTAGACCACGTATTAGTACGATATTAATATATATATTAAATACAGCAATTGTAGGAAATAAGGAAGACAAAAAAAAACAAAAGTTATGTGTTAGAACACTTGACATGAATTTACTATTCTTATTTTAATGCTCTTAGATTGTGAAGATTTAGCTGGACCAATGATCTTATTTTAGTGGCCTGAAGAAACTGGATACCTAGTCATAGCTATCTAGTTTCTTTCGCTAAAGGAGGTCTTGGAAAAGACCTACACTTATCATTGGGTGGGAAAAGGTGGAGATGACGAACAACAAGCAAAAAATAAAGTTATGGTCTCTCAAAAACACTGCCAACTGGAACACTGCCTTGTTTTACTGACAGAAACTTGAGCCTACCAAAGTATGATAATAATTATGAAAAATACCGTGTTTACATTCCCATATTCATCCTGTTTCAGATAGGGAAGGTCAAACTATTATTTTAATATTACAATCCAAAGCCAATCAGCATTCAATTTTAAGCCCATATAAGTTAAATGCAGTACTTACCTACCAAATGATCACCCATCGTGCTATATTTATTGAGCTACGAGTATCGTACAGTACAGCGAATACTGTCACAAGGCTTATTGATTATTACGATAGAGAATTTATAGCTAATTGTTAATTTGATTCCATATGTTACGACCCTATTGATCTTTAAATTTGCGATTACTAATATTAGATGCTTGTTTATTAATATTTAATGATTACTGGTTAATGTGCTTGCGGCTCCTTTCTGTTTTCTCTGGGGAATTAGTAGCACTTACTTTTGTGCAGGTATTCAGTTGTATTTACTTCCAGATAGATACATAGATTTCCCGAGAACCGAGTTATGTGGCTTGCGACTGAAGAGGCTTGTGTCCAGCAATGGACTGCTGCAGGCTTATGTCATCTTCGCCTACATAGATTCCATCAAAATCTGTTCAGTAGTTTAGCAGTGGAAGCAGGCTAAGCCGACAGATCAATATCTACTACATTACAAATCGCAAAAATATTTTCTCTGAGCCTTTTATTTTAAAATATTTTTGTTTTTTTTACCTAAATTACTTAATCGACATCTCCCAAATTAAGTTAATAACCCTTAACATAACAACACGAACAATAACCGAAACACATAATTCCACAGCTATTAACTATGTAGGTTTCCTAACTTCGCAATTAATAAAGTTATGCTGCAGTTTGGTGCATCTACACTACACAGTAATGGTACCAGTTAGTCTTCGGCGTGCAATTACTTACTGCAATAGACCAATTAATAAGGGAGGCTGTGCTAACTGCCCGACCATAGTATACGAATGTGATACCATAAGATAGTCTAGAGGAAATTACTTCAGAATTTGTGGTTAGTGTAATATTGAGATCGGGAAATTGGTTTTGTAAATTCGAGTTATTGTTGTGGAAGAAGGGCTTCCGTTGCGTGGATATCTTTTTGATTGTTCAGTTTTTTCATTGAACATTTTCTTTACTGTTCATTTCACTTCTTTTGGTATATTTTTGTTTCAGTATGTTTTGTATACAGGGTGGAAATCACCTCATCACAAAGCCGTCAACCAAGCATTCTGTACATCAAACTAAGTAACTTTACGCAAAAAATATTGCTGGGAATCGACTTTTTTTTTTTGGGGTGAAAAATCATGTTTTTTGGTAGAACTCAATGTAACGCACTCAAAACATTGTGCTGTGTGGATGGATTTAATAGTAAGGGGGTCGTGGAGGTGTTTAAAGTAAAAATCTTACAATAAAAACTTGTATTAAAAATATAATAAAATTGTCAAAAAGTTGGAACTTTGACCCCCAATATCTCCGTAACTAGAAGGTTCCCAGGTATGGTATAGAACAAAAAAATTATCACAATGACGAGGAGAACAAGTGCCTTTCGGCTTCGTTAAGAGGTGTTTTACATCCTATATAGTAACGTGCATAAATGCCTTTGCGTCACTCAGTTTTATGTGCGTTATTTGCAAACTTGTAGAGAATATAGATCTTCTTTATCATGTGGTTAGTGCCTAACTTGGTGTCAGAGTTTTTATGTCGCGCATGGGCCTCTGACTTGGTTATAGAGATAATATAGATTTAACTGTTATGCGTTATGTGTTATGTTTGCTGTGTTGTGTGTTATAGTGAGAGAGTTATAGTGTTGTGCTATCCCTACTAAGACCAATCACTGGAGTACCTAAACAATGAAATAGGATCACACATCTAAACAGAATTTAAATAATTTTCACTCCCCCCACTGCGAATTAACACCATTACCATCCAATCTTTAATTCAACCCCAGAAAACCAATTCACACGCACGAAACCCTCAATTTTTAAGCCTGCCACCAACACTCCCGCCCCAGGAAATGTCACAACCGTTACTAACATTTGAAATTTAATTGTATTGATAATTAAAAAACCGTCTGTGCGTACGTACTATGCATTAACTCAGTGTCTATGCCTCAGGCAAGCACGTGACCCAAACAAGGACTCCCTTTGCTTTTATTGCGTCTTTTTGACGTTAAAAGTGTTTTCAGATCGAATGCACTTTCATTTAAAATTCTTGGTTGTGTTTTGTTTTTTCTACTCTTAGGTCCGGGATACACGAGACTAGTTTTTGAAACAAGATAGTAACTCTGGCCTCATGTAAACAGAACTATCCTTCTTGTTATGCTAGTTCGTATGCAGTGTAATGGTTCAACTGAATGAGTTTTCTATTTTTGAGCACGGCAGCACCCTCGACTACTGCTTTCACTGAATTGGCTTGGACTTGAGCCTTGTTAGGCCATTGAAGCTATCGGATTATTTTCCTCCATGATAAAAGTCACCGCAATTATTCTGGAATAATATTTTTAAAAGCATATATTGTGTCAAGATAGAACCACTGTCCTAGTTATCCTGGCTAACTAGGTAGGATATTTCTTACTTGCTATCCTTTCATAAAAACGGGCTTCATGTAACCCGGGCATTACTTTGTACCTTGTAGTTTGATGTTCCATGCTAGTGAAGTGTTTGAGTGTAGTCGCTCAAACAGACTATCAAAACTTGGTCCTTGTTTTAAAGGTAACTTTTTTGATGATGTCAAAAGGAAAGTGCGCCTGCAGAATAGCAAATCGGGAGACTTTCGTACAAAAATAACTAAGTTTTAATTGAGTATCAAGGTATAATTCAGTGCATGCATATTAACTTTTGACTGCGACTGCAGCACGCAGCTGCGAGAGATTGCGTAAAACAGGTATTAACTAATTGACTGAACCATAATGTGATGATAAAAAAAGTTAATTCTACGATTTTGTAGACCAATCGGCTACGTCCCATCTCGTAACTTTCCCATTTCGATAACTATACAAAAGACGTGAAAAAGTGTACCAATTCGTAACTATTTTAATCTTCATACATTGAATCCCATTTCGTCAACCATAAATTTCAACTGTTTTTTGTATAGTACAGTCAGCTCCCAAAGTTACAAGGAAACCTCTCTATTGGGGAAAAAACCCACTAGTTCGTCCGTAGAACTGTATAATAGAACTAGTGGGAATGATCCTGTATTACAGCCACATTGAACACGAAAAATAAATGAAAACTTCACAAAGTTTTTTTAATTACTTATAATGATTTGTAAAATCGTTATAATGGGTATCTAATAAATTATCATATTTTTTATTAAATAAGTGAAAATAACACTTTTAAAAGTCTCATAATTTTTGTGTTTTTATGGAATTAAGGTAGCTACCTCTATTTTGAAAAATGTTTGAGTAAATAAATGGCAAAAATACCAACCATGGCAGCAACATCAGAAATTCAGAACAGCTATATCAGCCAAAACATTGTACGTAAACAATTCGTGTACACTCGTACCATCATAGAGTGGGGACCGAATCATTGACTTGGGGCAAGTTTCATTAACTTTTCCAATGAATACAGGCATTTGCCTCCAATTTGCTTGCATTGGTTGCCAACATTTGGTAACACTCAAATAAATTAATGTTTACATGAGAACTTTTCGTTTCAGTTGAGAAATGTAATTGACATTTACCGATATGATATTTTAGGTAAAAAATATCATATCGGTATATTTTTATCGGTAAATTCATTACAGAAAAAAAGATTTGTGCTTTATTTTTTCAAGTTTTTTTGTCGCCTATAGTCTCTGGACCACCATCTGGTTTTAAAATACGATTTCATTCAATACTTTCAAAAATGTTTAAACACCTATACTTCGTCCACTCATTCAAGTGCTGGTAAAAGTTCTATATTGACAAATTATCAAATGATACCTTTTGTATAGCAAAAGCAACCGCAGTGTGACTACATTTTTTTGGGTTCCGTACAAAAAATTAAAAAAACGGAACCCTTATAGGATCACTCGTGCGTCTGTCTGTTTGTACGTCTATCTGTGACAGCCAATTTGCTCCGAATCTACTGGACCAAATCAGGTGAAATTTGGTAGGATGGTGTAATCTTGTGACCCAAATACAGATGTGCAAAGTATTTTTTTTTTAAATAAGTCTCGTTTTCGGGGGATATATTAAAAGTTAAAAAAAGTTTTGCAAACCTTACTGTGTCATTCATATATCAAATGAAAGGGGTCGTTATGAGGATTTCAAATATATTTTTGTTATTATATACACTATAATAATAAATATAATATTGTTAGGAGGTTCCTCTCTCAAGAGCCCTGACCACCGGCAGCTCGGACCCTGTTCTCAGCGCTGGTGGGCTACTATTTTTTATATTTTTAAATGTTTTTTATAGTGTTTTGTATAGAAATATTTAAAAATGTGAAAAATATGGAATGTAATTAATAAAGGAATATAATATAATATTATTAATTAATACTAGCTGATGCCCGTGGCTTCGCCCGCCCGCAAATTATATATTAAAACCTTCCTCTTGAATCACTCTGTCTATTGAAAAAACCCGCATCAAAATCCGTTGCATAGTTTTATAGATTTAAGCATACATAGGGACAAATAGACGCGGCGGGGGACTTTGTTTAATATGTAGTAGTGATTATAAAGAGGTAAGATTTGTATTTTTGTATGTATGTTTATAATGAATAAACTCAAAAACTACTGCGCCGATTTCAAAAATTCTTTCAAAAATTCTTGTCTTTCACCATTAGAAAGCTACATTCACCCCGAGTAACATAGGCTATATTTTATCCTCGTACTCCCACGGGAACGGGAACTACGCGGGTGAAACCGCGTTACGTCCGCTACTTGTTGTAAAGTAAATAGGTTTGATTTTACTCATGAAGAAGACGAAAATGGACCTTTCCCCCACCCTGATCTCCGGAACAACTGAGCCTAAAATTTTGAAAAAAAAATAACAGAATATAGTTCGTTGCTTGTAGAATACAGGAACACCTTTAAGAATTCTATCAATTTAAAATAAAGTAGTAACTCAATATAAGACTTTGGCATTGTACAGAACCCTCTCCACGCGAGTTCAACTCTCACTTGCCCGGTTTTTTCTTCTTTAAAAAGCTCAGTTTGGCTTTTTAACTTCCGCTTGAAGAAAAACCACTCTCTAATATACTCTAAAACCTGTCTTACTGAATGTTATCTATCCCTGAGTGGAGACAATCTCTAATCGCACAAGTCGAGCCCGTTTACGTTACGGCCTCATAATTACATTAACTACGCAATGCATGTGTTACATCGTTGAAATACAGGGTGTGGACACTGTGTAGCAACAAAATATGTTTTTTTTTATTCTGAAAATTATAACAGTTCATGATCATCTTTTTGCCATCGTCTCATTTTATTTGAGGTCGTCGCAACACATTTTCTTCTTCCATTCTCCTCTGTCAGACGTCGCGTCTTCTGAAAATGATTGGAAAAGCATATAAGAAATAAATCGTTGCCAAATTGCAATGGTCTTCTGTAAGTTTCTGCAACTTCTAGCACTTCTGAATATCGGTATTGTAACTGCATTGCTAACCATACCATAGGCGTCTGCAAATCTATCCAATAAAAAAATAAGACAACCAGACTACCAGAGGTCTCACTAGGGTTCACTAGGTCTAGTCTACTTTGTGTAAATAATGACCAACTTTAACAGTTATAACGTTCAAAATGATGTTTAGAAGATTTTAAATATTACACTTCAGCCCTAATAAATACCAAATAGTCCGAGAAAACACCGTAACAGAACAGTATTGTAGGTATTAGTCCTTAAAAAAATATTTTCAAACACACTGTACACAACGCGCTACCCCTGCTAGCCGGTCCAGACAAATTGTCGCACCCCACGTTCGCATTATTGCCGATATTTAATTGTTTGCGTAATTTATTTCTCTAAAGCAGGGAACGTTGTTTTGTGTTCCGAATGGGAGACTGGTTATGTTCTATTATGTTCAATGTTATGTTGAGTTTTATTAGAGAGAGGTCTTGTACGTGGAAGAATAATTAAAAGAATTTAATAATGACCATAGCATGTGACGTTTTAAAGTTTCTTCCTGAGTAGTTTGTAGATGTTCGAAATAAGAACATGTTGATAATGGTTGTTCCCGCAAAAGCAATAGGCTTGTGTCCTGAAAAAATCTAATTAGTCCGTCAGTTAGATTATCAAAAAATATTTGACACGTATTTTTTCTTTTGTTACGTAAACCAAAATTGACGAAGATACGACGCTTTTAAAATTCTCAATACGTCACGCCGTGCTATAATTTTTAGTGCATTGTGTCATCACGAGCCCCCACTCCCGAGTTTTGATGCGTTTTATCTATGTCAATATTCATTGATTGACAAAAACAAAAATTACGTGTCCATTATTTTCCAATACTCTAAGTGACGGACTGAATAGATTTGCAATTTATTGATGGTGGAAACTAGCCTATTGTTTCCTGAAAAAGTATAAACCGTAAACACCTTTTAGAAGTATTAAATACTTTGACCATTTCAGTAATTAAAGAACAAAAGATTAACACTGAACACTTCTGAAAAAATTGTTAATCGATGCAATTTTTTTTTAAAGTAGATAAATAATAATAAATAATCTGTAATAATATAATAAAACAAGAAAAATAAAGAAACGCAAAGAGATTTGAATTATTTGGCCTTAAAGATCTAACTTTGATTTATTAAGCTTATTTTGCGGAAATGATTTTGTCTTATACATAACTATTAATACCAGATATTTTGAACATTAAAAATGGCGTAAAATTAAGCGGGTCAGGTTTCGCTTAAAAACATTCCAACCTTGACTTGGTGATTTAATTAATCAAATCGCGAAAATATCATACCAAAGACTAAAAGTACTACAATACGTACAATGACAGACATAACCCTCTGGTACCGAGCAGCACTAAACGACTGCAACAATTTAGGTTACCATCACATTCACTGCACAACACGACATTTGCATATTTCAATGTTAGTCACGCGCGCTCGCAGGGTTAGATTTTAATTGTTAACACTAAATTTTATGTGTATAGTTTAGTTCTGTGGTGTTGAATTGTGAAGGATTCCTAAAAACCAGAACACACCGTAACAATTATGTTACAGTATGTTCTGCTTTTTAAAAAGCTTTGTTTTTCATTGTCTCAAATATACGCACCGGCAAAATTAGGGGAACACAAAAAAAGTGATTTTTTTTTGAGATTTAATGTACATATTTTAAATTTTATTTTATCGTTTTCGCTTTATTTTAGTGTTTTTGTTTATTTTATGAAAGGAAACAACAAAATGTGGGGTTGTTAGAATTTATTTATAGAGAAATAATAAAAATGGTCGTTACTGATAAATATTAAAATGCTTTTACTCACTGTTTGTTCACTAACACGTTCGTTACGCACTTCTTCCAAAACATTTCGGTTTTCTTTCATATTCATCCATCTTCAGACAGGCAGCTGCTCCATGTATACTGGTATTCAGCTGCATCCAGTTAAACTGAAAGCCAACCCCAACATAGTTGGCTAGAGGCAAGGCAGATGATGACTGTACCTTCCTAAAGGCGAAATTACATTCCGAGTTAATTCAGCAGAACAAAATGTTTCATTAATTGAAACTGTCGTCACATTCAGATGCATATTTCAATGTTAGTCACGCGTGTAACTTAGGGTTAGATTTAATTGTTAGAAAGGTCATTTCAATAAGGTTGATTTTACGATGGGGCTAATAATCGAAAGTACTAAACAGAACCCTTATTTTGTTCTGTTATGCTAAAATAATGTAGCTCTATCATCTGCTTTTTGATTGTAAAAATAACATTCGGCAGGCATTATAATGTGTGAAGTTCATAAGATTTTTTAAATGTAATTCTAACTAAAATATAGCCCTATGTAATGAGGAAATTAAACGCAATTTTTGTATCTAAAATATATAAATATGCAGGGTGGAATCATCGACGCACAAACGGTAGAAATATTTCAACGGTAATTAAAAAACATCCTGCTGTTCCCATACGAGTACCTTTTGACCGTGTAAGCATAGCATTTTTCTAGGAAGCAGCAGTTTTTTTTTTAAATTACCGATAAAAAAAATATATTTTCATGTTTAGGATGATGTTAATTAATATGTACTGAGTACATGGTAACCGTTTACGTACGATTATTATTATTATTTACACCCTGTATTATTATGATTGTTTCTTTTTTATGACCTCCTGAATGTAACCTTTGTGTAACATCCGTGCGGAGTTTGGCTACCGTTACACGCTATTTATTTATATCAATGTTTTAGGTATATTCGTACTGCAAAATGCGAAGGGGTACCACCAAGTCATGGTCAGCACTATTCCCAAAGGAGCCTATAACATCATAGCGCGAACGCCAATCTGCGTGATTATGGAAATATCCCCTCAGGACTTTTTATTGTAGATGTCTATGGGGTACTGAAATACGTGCATGTCATCATAAATTGGAATGGGGTTCGTTGGTAACAAAATGTGTAGTTGTAACCATCAGAATTCAGAAGAACGTTACTTAGAAAATAACATGTTTTAAATTCGTAGGTTCCTGGAAAATATAGAAATTAGGCACCACGGTTGTTTATAAATCTTAAAAACTAAAATTAGTATCTGCATCTAGATGTACTGAACTGATGCTTTCTTATCTGCTTGCACCACCAGCTGTACATAAATTTTACATTGAATAATAAAATTTCATACGTTAGGGCTTTTACGTAAATACTAACTACGATGTGTGGTCGAACAAGCTGTTTGGTTTACATTTTACAATGTTATTTGTGGGTTAAACTGTAAACCAAATAGCTTGTTCGACCGGGTACACAACATTATTCGCATTGTTTTATTTATTGATTGTTGCCATTATATCTGAAAAGATGAGGCCCCAGGTGTGAACCCTAAGTTACACCAGATTCGACATAATAAAAACTATACTTGTGACTTCCGACTGAAACAGTTTGTTTCCTTTCACTCAAATATGATCTAAACCTGGCAAGAAGGGAACCGTATATACCATAAGATTCAAGATTCCGTAATAAAAGTTGATGATTTACCTCATCAAAGGCCCGGTAAAAGTCAGCGTATATCGCATCAACTTAGTCTGCTCTAAATGTCTTGTTAGATCAGAGATAAAACCAGTTCAATTAGTCCGATTGGAACAACCACTCCTAAAACCGTGTTGATGAGTAGAATTTTGCTAATAGAAACCTTTATGAATAATCTTACTAAAATACATTGTTACGAAAAGGGTTTTGAGGTAGCTTAAAGGACTAAGCCTAAAATATTAAGTACCTTCTTCTTAGAACTGTCATCTTTTAATGGACCACAAAGACACGATATCGCCTCAAAAGCCACGTGTAGGCTGTTGGTACAACACAATACACCACAGCCTAATTACGTTAACAGGATTACTCATAATCTAGGGCTGTCTATCACTCGTATCGATAACGCGAGTAATTTATCCATTTGGAACTGTAGGGAAAAACGAGCGCTATCCGTGACCGGCTTATCTTAATAAGTTCCCGAAGATAATTGTGCGTGAATGTTATCTCGAATTAGTAATGGATGTGTTCGGTGTAATTATGGTAGAGTTAATTTATTTTGTGTGCGTTTTGTTTATACGTGTGTCTGTGTATGCCCTTTTCCTCCCTTCAGCTTGAACAGAATATCACATCAAATCTAATGGAGTAGTAACGTTTTTGGTGTAACCATTTTACAAAATAATTTCAATGAATGGGTTTATAATGACAGGGAGACAAACTAACTTCGTACTGCAGAATCTGACAGTAGTTGGAAATCCATCGGTTTTAAGGCAGTCGCTACATTTGCTCCACTTTGTATGACCAATAAGTGTATTCTACAAGTTTACAACGCAATTTAAAAATCCAAGAAACTAGTGGAAAATTTCAATTACAAGTGCAAGAAAACACTTTAATTGTATTGTTACAATAACCCTCCAGCCTAAACCAAACTTTCTCACTCGTATCAGAACATCGTCTCACCTAGATTTACCAACTTCAAAACCCACATTAGTCATCGATCTAAATAACCTCAGACTTCCCTAAAGTTCACCTAACCCAGTTTCACAAATATTTCCAATTTACCTCAGATCCCTCTAAAACATTTTACGCAAACAAGATGGCAAAGATAAGCGAGTTTGACAGCTGGTCTAACTAGGTCCAACTAGGTCGATACCCAGCTTCACGGATAAAAAGGGATATCGAAACTTCCAAACTCCCAACAGCATACTACAGCGGGTAATGCGAGGACTTTTTGTGCTCAGCAAAATCTAAACAGGGTCAACCCTATTTCAATTGGAGTTCGCGATATTTTTGTATTGTTTTTTTTCGCCGAAAAGTCAGATATTTCGGTAATAGTCGCCGTTCGCTAGTTTTGTGAACAACGTCAGCTTTTAGTGAAACACTTCTAAATGGAGCTATGTAATTGCTTCATTCGTGTTACTCGTGGGAAAATAAATAGGAATCACAGAATTTTAAAATTGGATATACATTTTCGGATTTAAATTTTGGTTGACACCCATTTTTATTGGTGATGTATACGTGTGCTATGAATTCGTATAGTCTGAAATTTATATCATGTTATCCAGGAAACATTTCACTGGTTCCCACAAAAACGAGTCCAAAAATCACCGAATGTATGTGGAACAAAGTCAAATAAAATGAATGACGTTTGACAAACTATGCATATTTGTCTGAACAAATCCAACGAACCATGAAAATTTTCAAACAATGCAGCGACGACTGATTTGCCACAAATCGTATTATACCGCGCCAAATATGTGAAGTGTTTACAAGTTCCAGCGTTAAACTCAATTATTGTAGCCTTTAATCCTTTGTAATACGGCGCATGTTGATTCCGCATTAATTTGTGGAGGGATTCCGAATTGCAATATTGCGAGTTGTCGCCCCAAAGCAATTTTAATTCGAGTCCAAGCTTTAGGCAAATTGTTCTTTCACGCAAACCGGAATGTAGCCCGTCGAGCTTTGACAACGGTACAAACGTACATATTTCATCATGGCTGCGAATAAAGGTGAACCCGACCGTGTAAGTAGAAGTTTATTTAGTGTCTTATTTCTTTTTATGCGGGCCCGGTAGCTCGGCAAGAAATGAGATGTTTTATGAAATTGTTTTTCCGGGACATTAGCCAGTCCTAATTATGGCTGTGTTCGCTTGAACCGGGGGCCAATTTCCCTGGACGTTTTCACGTTGACGGTGACAAAGTGTGTACGGCGGGAGAGAATACAATTTCACTTAGACGCCCAGCTTATTAGACAGCTGGAAGTAATGCAAATTTAGTACTGCTTGTTATGTATATTATTGTAAGAATTAATTAACAGGAATAAGCCCTTGTAGGCTACGAACAAACGCAGGCAGCTTCAAATTCTGTGTGAGCTGACAAACAGTCGGAATTAATTTGGGAAGAATAACATTTTATATTGTTCGGAAATGTTTTAGCTGTGAATGAATGAAGGTTGTTGCTTTGTTTAGAAATTAAATTAATGATTGGCTTGTTACCTGAAGGTATTTCTTTGTTTATTCGAATAAGGAGAACCAATCACTGCAATATTCAATCTTAATTTAATATTTTTATGTTACAAAATTTGCATATCAAAACAAAAAAGACAACAGTTTAATTCGAATAAAGTTTTCATTCCAGACTTTACCCATCCAAGGCATTCTCAAAAAGTGCCAGATATTTCCATCTGAGTTTTATTTTGATGATGTGTACCTACTTATCCTTTTTTTCATTGGAACTTCATTTATTACTCCTTATAAGAAGTAGAAGTAGATCTTTTAATAAAAGCAAAACAGACTTTATTTTCCTTTGGCTCGCTAGACAAAATAAAAACCACTTTTAAGCTCACGTAAACTTTGATATTCTGCCAAACAAACCCTAAAACAATATTTTTACTCGTATTAAAAAACATTTGTACCGATAAACCTATTTATTTATGTTCGCATTTTAGGGTTGTATGCAAATAAGGGTCGGTTAGGCATTTTCTTTTAACTTTATTATTTTCCACGTAGTATTTTTCGCTCTTCCCCCTTATTATTGGTATACAAATTCCCTGGTGAAAAGTCCCTAGTGATTGACTGACGGGCCCAAATTTCATATAATATTTGGACATAGAGGGTTATATTACGTGACCGTGGTCTATTTGTAGTTAGCGATAGTTACAAAACAATATTTCGAAACTATTTGCGTGAAATGGAAATAGTCCGTTGATTAGTTTTGTTGATGTAGATTTTATGTCTAAATCATTAACTTGATCCCATAAGTAGGTATAATAAATACTACAGGAGCTAAATTAGCAACTCTATTTGTGGTGGTTCAAACTTCGTTTGAAATACTGTTAGAATAAAGTTCTAATCAGCTTGCACTACAAAGTGGTTGTTACGTCAGTCACTGCGGGCCGAATAGTACGAAATGAGTGGTTTTTTGCGATTTACAAAAAATCTATTGATTGGACTAAAAAATAAAACACTATCATGCTAATATGTTGCTTGTAGAATTATTTGCTAAAAAATCGCATGTATTTTAGTATGGTTTTTACTCGTTAAAAGAATTTTTTTGAGACAAGTTCGTGTTTTTTTTATCAAGTAAAATTAGTTGTATTATGTTTTCAAAACACTATCTTATTAGCATAAATCCTGAAGAATATCAAATATTTTTCTGGTTTCGTTTATTGCAGTGAATCGTATGCTTTTTTGCATTATAAAACTCGCGTTTAGCTCCTGTAGTTCCCTTAACAAAAAAAAATAAAAAATTGACATTTTGTTGACGAAAACGTCCATTAAACCACATAGAATTTGCTTTGATGCTCATGTGCACTTGGGGTGCAAAAAATCAACCCACCTAAAAATAAGCACAGATGTGAAAAACGTTAACCATTCCAAACCATTAACTAACTCAAACACTAAAAAGCGTAAAGCAGTACTTTAAAACCGCCATCTTATTACCATCGTTACGTTAAATCGAGGTACATCTCATATACATTTGATGTAAGCATGCAGTCACGTCCCTAGTCCCTAGGACGGGGAAATGAAATAATTTGTCTTAGTAAGGGTGCATTTCATATTTATACGGGGCACGAGGGTGAACGAACCAACGGTTTATGCGTACCACGTGTATGTGTGACAAATAAGGATAGCACGCTTAAAGTATCAAAGTAGTCTTAAACATTAAATGAGCTTGTTGCATTTTGGAGTGCACTCTTATTCTTAAGGGGAAGTAGCGTGTTATGTTTTATTTTAAATAAATAAATGAACCAGGGCAATATTTTCAGGTTGCGGGTCTGTTCGAAAGAGATACCGTGGCCCCGGAACACAAAGGGCGATGAAGAAGCATGGATGGGTTTTAGTCAGTAAAAGTCTGACACTCCCTCCTGCTCCGCCCAGAGCGGGAGAAGTCATTTGATGATTTCCCAGGCAAAAAAAAAAGGGTAATATTTTCACACCAACTTATCGTGAGTACCTAGCCTAGGTCAAAGATGACTTTTATTGGCATCTCATTGGAAGACATTTTTAGAATCTAGGATTGGCCAACGTATATTTTTCCAGGGATCTTATCGCTATCATCTAAATTACGATTAACTTTGTTATTAATTTGTTCAATAAATAATTTTAAAAAAAAACTTCGTGCATATATTATATTAGATTACAGGAAGCTAAGAAATCGGTATTATTAACCTTTTATTCTCAACTAAAGGCAAGTGTTTGGATTTTTCTCGCTCTTTATTTCTTATTTTACTTTTCTGCGTAAAGTCTCACATGAAACAGTCATAAAAACTGAGCACGATTCTGATTTGCGTGGTAATTTATTACCTACTGTAAAAATGTAGATATAAAGCAGGTTTATAGTGAACAAACCGACGACTAGGGGTAACACACATGGCTTACTTAAGGGTGTTTATTTCAGTAACATTTCTGGAAAACTTTATTTCTCATGTTTGTGTGCAAAACTCTTGGATAGAATATAATAGTAGCTAGTCGTACAACTTGATGATTAACGCTTGCCCAGATCGGTCCATGGATAGGTGACCATACAATACATAACGTACCTTGGAAAGCAGTGGGTCCAGGCTGTCATTCGTAGATATTTGAGACACCAACGCAGTATGTAAATACCTACCACTTAGTGTTCTGCTGCATCCGGTAAGACTTGAAGCCTTGCAGTCCGCTTCCGTAGATAAGAAAAGGTTATGCAGTTGAGTTGAATTATATTGTGTAGGTTTACATTAGTACTGACTAAGGTAAAGCTTTAGCATAGTATCTGTTACTTCCGCGTAGGCATCGAAAAACTTCAAAAAGTGGAGTACAGGAAGACAGTTTACACTTTACAAAAACGACCGTCCCAATTTAAAAAGTAATTGTGTCATTTTCCGTTTAGACGATACGTACGAATGAAAGCCTTCTGATTTATAACTCAATCTTGAGACGACATAAAAAAAGACACACATGAAAATTGCCAATTTTTCATAATAAGGTCGGTTGTGAAATTGTGCCATATTATTTCGAGGACAAATTATTTGATTTTCCGGCCTTGTTTCAAACCGTCATATTATTATTATTCAAGAGGTTAAGTAAGTGTGGCAGTATCATTATGGATATAGCCCATTATCCCTAAGTAGCATTATTTTCTATTGCCGTTCTTTGGGAACTTGTTTGCAAAGCGTCACTTTTTTCTTTTATAAAAGTGTAAGTGGGTACAACGACGTTTTGTTGATAATACTTTCATTTGTTAGGTGGGTTGGTTATCGCAGTTTACAATGTATCTTCCTCTCGTAACTCACTCGTCTACCTTTACGGTATCTACAGGAAGAAGTAGGGTGATATTCTCGTAGTAGGATCTGTGTGACTGCAGTTTGTACGTTTTAACAAAAAGTTTAAATAATTATGTAAATCTTAGCCCTCTTAATTACCCCGGGGTAAAATTATGCAAACACTAATCTCAAAAAATGAAATGGAAACTGACGGTCAAACCTACTGAATTTTTACCCCGAGTTTATAGGGAGTAGGAGTATAAAGTCAATGCAAAAGTAAGCCGCAATTTTAGATTTTTCGAAGGTTAAACGCTGAAGTCAAAATTGATGATTTCTGACGGAAACTAAACCAATTGTGTGTTTAATTTTTAGTAAGTTATAGAAGACATATTATTAAATACACATATATTGCACGGCTGGAAAACATCATTTAGTTTTCTCATTAGAACAATTTGAACATTCATATAAAATTATTCATTTAAAATTTCACATTTTCAAACTAAAAACGATATATTATTTGCTCTTCGAACAATTCAAACCACACACACGGATCGTCAGCGAATAACATTAATCTCAACATACTTCCAGTTTTGGTCAATATTTCCCCACCATTTGTTTAACTACATTATTCAATATTCATGTAGTTTAAATGCATGGACAAACAACATTATAAATCACAGTATCGACCAAACTGTCATTACGAAAACCCCTTATTGAGTAATATTCAGTTGATTTTATTTATTGCTACCGAGACTATTCAGTTAAACGGCTTACAAACATAATGCTGTTATTAATAACTTCACTCGTCTGTAAATGAAATATATCTGAGATATAATAGTTTTGATCAATTGATGGCAATTTTGCGAGCTGAAACCTATTTCTACTTGAAAAGGTGAATATCTCAGAATTTATAAAATCGAAGACTGAAATGGACTCCACGAGTACCTCGTAATACGAAGTCAAATTATACCCCAAATAAAACTGTTCTTCTCACAAATCGGTTGATATTCGTCTTATCGCACCACGTATTAGATTATTCGTATTTGTTACCAAATTCTAAGAAAACTCCGAAGTAAGTAAGACAATCGAATGGAAAAATCCATCATCGCTCGACTGAAATAACATTGGCTCATACATCTCAAAAGGAATCTAAGAGAACTTTCAAGCTATCCCATCTTTAAATCTATCATAAACTTGCTTTTAACCTGATACCTGTTCAGCTGAATATAAAATGTCCCGAACAAATCCAAGGCAGATTGAATTCAGTGGAAGTTTTCTCCTAGTGTGTCAAAAAACTTATAATTCCGTTTACTGCTCGGCTATTGAATTCACTTCTTATTTATTGTTAGCGATAAAATAATATTAATCTCGCGGGGATTACACTTGGATTTTATTCTTCTCCTCAACTCGGAACTTGGAGAATAACCCCAGATTATTCGCCAGCGTATATAATAACGTGGATGGGCAATCCACTAATGAAAGTATAACGATTGTTTTATGGATGAACATTTGGCTTTAACGGGTGTAAAAGTTGTGAGATAAAACGTGATCTGCTTAAGGCTTTTTACTTACAGTGGTCTGGGAATTAGGTACTAAACACTTCGCGATGGTCGCGGCTTGGCTTGAATAATATGTTTTACTGTGACTCTCGAATGATTTTTCATAAATACTTATTTATTTTCTTGTGACACGTAAATCACATTGTTACTGGTGATATTGTCCAAGTCCTGTAAATAAAATTTTGCGCATCAATTACAAAACAAAGAAGTTATTTTTTTTACTTTCAATGCCTGCTTCAAACTAATCACATTTTTCAGTCATAACTGTTGTAGTTTTATAAAATGCATTGGAATTCGAAAGTGTATCCATAATAACATAACAGGACGTTATCAGGGCCAAGTAGTAATCAGCAGTGGAAGTTTCCGTGCGTAAGAGGGATTATATTTTCGATAACTTAGCTTAGGGTGGAGGGCAATAAATAGAGAAAAAGAGAGATAGTGAGGGGACTATCCTGAACGTAAGTAATCTGGGAATTTGTTATGGTTTTAAGAGAAAAATGGTAGGAATCCCACGGGAACGATTCAATATTTTAGAAAACTTACGGGACCACATAATTCTTGGATGAAGGCATGCGCGCTATTTATTAATCAGATTTTTTTTATTGCTTCGAAGCAATTTTGTTAGTGTTTACTTGTAATTTATTAGAAACAGTTTATAAGTAATGGATTTATTTTGTTTATATAAAAACAAACTGTCGACTGTTGAATTACAATAATCAGACCACATGCGGATGGCGCCATCAATTTGTTAATAAAGAATCAACTTAATTAACGGCTGCAGCATTAAAAACGAATACTTTCTAATGATTGATTCGCGAACGGAATCAACTATTTTATCACAAAGATTTCCACATTTCAATTTTCATTAGTGCCCAGCAATTTTTTTATTCGGATATACTCATTGATAATAGACAGAAAACGACCAAAAAATACTTTCGACCACATTCAAATAAATGCGAATTCCGACCACTCGTGCACTTCCCTAAAAACACAACAAAAAAAAGTCAACCTGCTTACCCGACACACATTTTTATTTTCCTTAACATTTTTACACGTAAAACATTTTCGTGACGACACAAAGCGATAGCTCCACATACTTACGTGGTACGGCCCCTTCACTGCGGTTTAGAAAAAACGCAATATCGCATGAGTTTCAAGGGAGGTAAGTGTGCCCTCTGGATTTACAGCATTAAATTGGTTCAGGCAGGGCTGTCAACTCGCTAAAAGTTTTTAAGTCGCCCGCTCGCGTGACGAACGTTATAAAACTTTGAGTGGGTGAGTAACTTTTTTGTGGGAAAACTACCAAGTTTGTTATTCAGTGTACTTTAAATTTGTAGACTTGTTTGTATTATCGCCGACAGGGGGTAGAGGAGTAGATAAGGATTAGATACGGTTTAAATCCTCTTACTTCCAGATTGTTTCTGGTGGATATGTGAAAAAAGAAAGACAATTTTACTTTTATACAAACAATAACACAGTGCTTTTGAACACATAACAACAGTCGCAAATAGGCTAAACTTAGTCTACCTAAAATTCTATCTCGTTTGAAAAAAGTTTTTCCATCATAATACGTAGCCCCTTTAATACACTTAGCAATGAATAACATACATAATAACTAAAGAAAGCTATGGAAATGGATCTTCATCATTTTATTATATTAAAATCTAAAAAATAATTTTAAACCGACTTCCAAAAAGAAGGACTTCCAAAAATACACACTAAAAAGTGGTTAATAACTTTACTTTCAGAAGTCGGTGGCAAAAATGTCAACGAAACAAATAAAAGTCAGTGACTTGCGAAAGCGTTTTTAGTGTTTATTTTTAGAAGTCGGTTATTTTTTATGCAAAAATGTTTTTGACCTTATCGAACGTAACTTTTTGAACATGACAATTATTATTACGCGATTGACCAACCCTAGTCCAGTCCGTCGGCTGCCCAGTACAAATCCTTTGTCCCATGACAGCGTAGTCTCGACTAAGTTTATCACCGATGCGACTTCCACTGGTTATTGCGCCCTCGGACTTGCGACTATGACATAAACGCACCCCTAGTAATAACTGCCTTGAAGACATGAAACCCCGAATCGTAGACGCGTAATAATTTATTACCTACCGCCAGTAAGGATAAGTTAATAAGTTAGTTGTGCCGCTTATAAAAACGCTACATAAACTTTGTAACTTTGTTGATCTACTGGGAGAAAGAATTATTTATTTATCAATGTTCTATTTATGTTTGACGACGGTGTTGTCTTAGGAACGTTTTGTTAGAGATAAAACGAGAAATAAATTGTAAGTAAAAGAATTACTCCGTTAGTGACAAAGGACTTCGCTAGAGTAAGTCTAATGAATAAACGCAAATGAAGAAATCTAAGTACCTAAACACAGGAACAATTATGATTGAAACTTTTGTTGAATCCCATAAAAATCCATGTAGTACTAATGTTTGCTTTTCCTTCTTTATTCAATTTTGTTCGCTATAAGTAATAAGAGTAGGATATCACTAAACCTTTGTATAGCTTTACAATTTGATCTGAAAATATAACAAAATAACTCTACATTTTTCAGTGACGTTAAAATACAAAATTTGTCCCTTAAACATGAAAAATCCTCTGTGATCATCAGAAACTTTAGCCAAACGTAATCTCGTAACGGTCCACACGTCACATCAAAGTTTCTACGCCGTGTCTCAAGACAGTACGCGCGTGCATCATCCAAGCTTGAGGGAATCCCTAGGGGCCTTAAATGTTTGCCCAGAGATTGCAAACTCAGCTACTAACATACCGCCCTGTTTGTTAATGGGGTTAATACCTTTGTATCGTTAATTTTGTTTGCCATCTTGTTTTATTTGGTGCTTCGAAATTGGTGGTGTTTTGATCGTGTTTGTGAAGTAATAGTTGTTTCGTAATTTTCCATTTTGATTATCATCATTGTTATAAAATCAGATTAACAAGGAAGCCTGTGCAAGTTGTTCCTTTGAACAAACAAACAGGGTTATCTCTATCGCCAATTTTGGTCCAAGAACTTGCAGTTTCGTCTACAGCAAAAAGATGCTTTTCGGATCTACCTACACTTCTAAATCACAATTTAGATTTATTTCCATCTCACACAGGGTAGCAAGTTCTGAATTTCACGTTACCTCTGCAAGAATGAAAATACGAAAAACAAAATTATAATTTCCCTTTGCTGGAGCAAAGCAAAGCATGCAAAACATTCTTAGCACATTTCCAGAGAATTTTATCTTAAACCTAAAATGTGTTTCCAAAACCAGGACTCGGCTTAAATTCATTATGTTCAAATATTTACGACGTCCCAAGCGAAGCAGCAGTGCTCGAGGCTCTCAAGGAACTCACTCAAGATATGTTCCTAATTTGCCTTTCAAATACTTTGAAACACAGAAGTATTCTGGAGAGCGGCTTTGACTGTGAAAATACGCAAAGAGGCTAGTGTTACGTGCAAACTATCTCGCCAAGAAGGCAACTTACTGTTGAGAAATTCCGTCCGCGTAATCGCCGAAACACACTCCCCTAGGGACCCGGCGGTATTACCCTCCCTATCTCCAACATTCTTACAGTTTAATGTATGCAAACGCATTTTGTTTCAAAGCCTAGCTCCCTCAAGGATGGTGTTACTTGAGAGCCCTCCAGCGTTGTTCACCTCACCACCGACGACCGAAGTTTTTGCTTGGCCGTGTGTCACAACATGCTCTTTGATCTTCACAAATGCGAATATAATGTCGGAACCAGTTAAGAACATTCCTTTTTGTCCTTTATCTGCCTGCACACTCGGGAGTTTTTTCCACCTCCCTAATATTTTCGCAGATATTCCTCTAGGGTTTTTTGAGAATGCAAACAATATAAAAACTGTTTTGTCTTTTCCTATTCTGACTATTGAATATATTTGTTTGGGAAATGAAATACAGATTGAGGCGTTATGTTTTCAAATTCGACCGTTACCTTACGCCTGTAACGATAAACTTGAAGTGAAGTGAAATATGAATGACGTTTCATAAAGTCTGGTAGAAGGAATGATTCATAAAAGGAATTATTTTCAATGTGTCAGTTCTATAACGAGGTCCAATATATCACTGGCATATTAAAGTCAAGTTAAGCTCTCAAAGTTGGCGTCATCAATCGAGGTAGTGGTAAAAATAAGTATCCCAAAAGATGAGGGACTATTTGACGACAAAGTATCAACAGTAACATGTGGTGTCAACTCAGAAATAGAATGCGTCACCATCTCAGCGATGTCACACGTGGCGTTCTCAAAAACAGATCGTTTCCTTTAAAAAGTTAATTTGGCACTTTTTGTCGCGAGACAGTTACAAAAAAGCGTAATTTTTTAGAAGTCGTTAAGGGGCATATGTTTCTCTAATAATGTCGTGGTGTAGCGAGCTAGTAATGTGAGTCTTATTTTCCGATACGGGGGGTGTTTGGGGTTAAATATCATCGGAAATAAGGGATACTTATTTAAATGTTTTAGTGTTCGTATTCCGACATTCGTAAATTTTGGATATTAATCAACATTTTTGCTTTTTTTTCAACGATATACGATATTTACGATGTTTTGTGGCAATATCTCTCGTTTCATTTTTGCTTTTAACAGATTCTTTAACTATGTTTTCACTAAGAAATGCAAATATAATAATAGCAGACTGAAATTCACAACTCTAATGTTAGTAAATTAAAGCTTTTCTATGCTGTTAATTCACACAGTATTTTATTGGTCCAAGAATAAAAACAGTTGTTATCTGTAGGTATTATTTATTGTTTCTATGTTGCTAATTCTATCCAAAATGTTTTCCGAGAATGGAATAAGTTTATTAAACTAAATGAGTATCAGAAAAGATGTAAATCGTTAGATCCACCAAGCCTCGTCAAAAATGATTTAGAATAGAACATTTTTAACGACACCCTGTGTGAAATGTTTTTCTTTTATGAATGTTCATAAAAGAAAAACATTTCACACAGGATGACACAATGGGCGGTCTTATCGCTAAAAGCGACATTTTCAAGACAACCTATTTGTTTGTTGTGTTTCTATTTCGTTGATAATTACAATTATTTTTTAGTAGTTTTGCTTCATACTACTGATCTTTCATCATTCATGTGGTATTCGCACCATTCACTTCACTCATAATTATTGTCACTTTTGTCAGTGTAAATACTATTTGTAACTACCTAAGCACTGTCAGAGCACATCTAACAATTTAAATCGTTGGTTTCAAGCTAATACAGTGTCGTTGTGTAGCTAACTCTCATCCCAATTCGTCTTCCTCCAGTTGATGGATGAGACCTCGCCACTTCCCTAATAAATGTAAACAAAACATTTATTTTTTGCCCAACAAACGTTATTAATGAATCGCCCCCGATGATAAGTTTAATTGTTTTGAATGCTTCCACTTTGATCTTGATAAAAGGTTATTCGTAGAACCGTTTTTTGTAGCAAAAATGTCGCGTTATTGACACCCGAGATCTTGTGATGTCACTCCATCCATTATACACCTTTCGAAACACCGCAAACTAAACTATACCTTATCTAATAGAAGCTAGAAGACATTATTCTCTGACATAGTGTCGGCATACCAGTGTCATATGATCCAAAATCTTTTTTGTACCACAAAAATACAGTCACCGTTAAAAAAGGAAACGTCCAAGAAATTCCACGTAATAGGAGAAATATTTTAATGAGGATTTTTAAAATAATTAATGCTAATGTGTGAACGGTTGCGTGTTTTCAGTTGAAATGCTGACGAATGCTCGTGCTTCGATATAAAGTAGCGAACGGAAGTATTGTTAAAATTCTTTTGATAAGAATGTTGATTGTGACTTTTGTGGTGGAGAAATTACGCGTAAATGGGATTACGAATTCGTTTGAGTATGTTGAACTACAGGTATTTTGTTTATGGTAAGGCAGACGGCCTACCAGATAGAGGACATATGGCCAGAAGCAGAAACTGATATTGTAACGCTTACGACTACAACTGATTTTTTGGAAAACAAAGTATCAACAGAAAGGAGAAAGTTAATAGTGTTGAAATAACAACACACTGAGAAGACACTAGATCGATTTTAAGGCGACAGCATGAATATTAATAGGACTTAAGAAATCATGACGACCAAGGCTGCAATATTATTTTTATACTTTGTTAGGGGATAAGTTCTACGAGTATGAGAATTGTACTGTTGAGTATTGATAAATATAATCTCTTAAGACCATCACCACAATAATTATGTCTGCTTCCGCTCCCGCTTAAACCTGTCAATATAACCCACCTTTGATCGCAAGACATCTGAGCATTCAGTGAATCACACCACGACACACAATCTTAATCAGTACCATTATGTGGGACTAAACACTAATTGGACAAAATGTCCTTTTATGGTCCTCATCAAAATAATAACCAGATCGAATCGACCACTGAATTGATTCTAGGGAGATGAAATGAGTAATACTTTATCGTGAGTCATCTGAGATCTTTTTCCTGGGAGACCGTTTAGTTAAGCGCATTTGGCGTAGCTACATACTCATGTATTTGAACGTTTTCTGTCAAAAGATAAGGTAACACCAAGAAAAAAAGACAACCTGACAATAGCATATATTTGTATTCATATTTCGGCATAAACTCCTTGTAGATCTTTGACACTCGTTACAGGTAGTCAGTGGCCCAAAAGTCCGACAACCCAGTCTTACCAAAGGCTATCGTATTGCAGTACTAAGTACTGGGTTGTGAATGTCAGATAGGCAGTCGCTCCATATAAAATTCTGGTATTCAGCTGCATCCGGTGAGACTGGAAGACGACCCCAATATATGTATTCGGGAAAAGGCCAGGTAGATGATGTTTCGGCATAAACTGAATTTTGCACTTATTTCTATACTTCTGCCATTATAATTTTTTTGTTTCGTTGTTTTAACCAAACTGTCTGTAAGACCTTTAAGGGGCTCTCCCATGGCACACTAGCGCCACTTTAGTAAAAAAAATCAGAACTCGTTAAATACACAATTAATATAAAATCTGATTGACAAAATCTGATTGACAAAATCAATGCTTTAGAGTTCTAGATTGTTAACGTCTATTTAATTCATTAAAATATACTTCACTGTAGTTACAGTTAGAAAAATTGCTAAAAACGGCCGTTTTTTTCCATTTTGTATCTGTAACTACAGCGAGCTATGTTGCAATGAGTTAAGCAGACGTAAATAATTTAGAAGACCAGATGATTTAGTGTCTCTTGATATAAAGTTCGTTTGTAAATCGTGGTTATTTTTTGGTTGAAATGCCGCATTGACAACAATTAGACCCCGTGATTCCTGTAATAAAAAGACAGTTATATTTGGGATCGTAAACGCAGGATTTAATACTTCCAAGTTACGACAATTACACCCGGATGTGGCGACCAGATAAACAGAAATTCGACCCTAAAAATGCAGCTTATGACGTCATCGGCATTTACGATGTACTGACAACTTCAAATTAGGATATCCTGTACTAATGGACATAGCAACGCATCTCTGATCAGCAGGAGATAATCGTAATGCATCTCAAGTTGTTCCTAATGAATTGAATAATTGTATGTGGTGTTGCCTAATGAATTGTTGCGCTAGAACTTGAGACGTGCATTGTTTTGCCATGTACTCCAGTGGCCTAAGATGAGACCATTTTACTCATGGAATGAAAAAGTAATGACCAGATCTTGATCTTTTCACTGTCGATCATAAGCCGACATGTCTATTACTATTTAGCCTGCGTCATACCACCAATGGCCAATGGCCCTTGGTTGACTGACTTGAATTAATTCTATGTGCCCTAGATGAGGCAGACTCCATCGCGAACGGTCTTGAACTTCATATCATTCCGATGTCCGCTGCTTCAGCCAACAGGGTGCGACGCTGGGTTTTCAGGTTTAATACTTACATTCTGAATAGTTGGATACTCATTGGTGATGTGAATTTAAAACACATTAATTACTTTTTATTAGGAGCATCGTGAGTGATCGTGGACGATGGGCCTAATAGAGAAGAGAAATGAGTAGAGTAGGTGGGTGTTGTCAAAGTAGTGATAATCATAACTTGGACATTTTGGATTAAATAAATAAATCCTAGTTTACCAGGAAACGATTTTCCTTTGTCACATCAAGATAAGCACGTTTCTAAGAAACTGCCAATCATTCGTTTTAATGCTAAGTGTTTTTTCCTAGTAAATTAGGACGAAGATTATTTTAAATATAATCATAGCCGTTTACAGAACCTCGAAATTCAGACAATCAGTACTACCAACACCACGAGTATTAAAAAAAAAACTAACTAACTGGGTTTTGGAGGTTGGATAGACAGTCGCCCCATGGTAAATACTGGTATTCAGATAGACTTTAAACCAGCCCGAACATAGTCCACCTCAGCCGAAAGACGTCCACTGCTGGACATGGGCCTCCCCCAAAGGAGGGGTTTTGCCATAATCGCCACGCTTGGCAGGCGGGTTGGCGATCGCAGTACGGTTGTTACAAAAGCACAGAGAACGCTGCTGCCCATTCTCTAGTAAGTCCCTTAGTCGCCTCTTACGACACCCACGGGAAGATATGGGATGGTGCTATTCTTTACGTCCGACACCATACAATACCACATACGAACATAGTCAAGAAAAGGTTATGTAGATGATTATTTTTTGGACCTATTATTACTAGCAAGATTTTTAATACAACCAATATTCTCATAGAATCAACAAAACGAGGAAAAAACACTCCCGAGGTCGCAGGACCACATCAATTATCGTAACAAATCATGTACAAAACGATACACGCTTTTTATCTTCGTATAGATATTAAAGCTGGTTTATCACTAGACGACCAATTGTTGAGCAGAAGGTCGCCCGCAACGTTGCGCCACTGGTCACAAGCTCTCTACTTTTAGCGATTTTATTTTTTTTGTGCTCGTTTGGTTCTCCACGAGCGCATTGAGCATCGTAAGCATACGCGGTATAGGGGAAGTGGATCAAGCTACAGTCCGAATATATGGGACTTTAAACAATTTATGTTTTCTATAGCGAATATTATTATTTCGAACCAATAATTGTCACAGCACCGCATGTAATTGATGCGTTGAGATCGTCTGTCCACCTAGTCGGTTGTCTTCCCACATTCCTCCGTCCCGTCCGGGTCTTCAGTCCAGCTCTTTCTTCCCCCATCTTCCTTCAGTCTACAGCATTATATGGCCCTACCACTTCCACTTTCTTATTATTATCGGTTTTGCTATGTCCGTAAGTCTCGTTCGTCTCCGTATTTCAGTGTTTTTCATCCTTATAGAGGGAAATGCCCAACATAAGTCGTTCCATAGCTCTTTAAGTGACTTGCATGATGGGTATACCGACCGTCATGTCTGGGAGGACACACTGCTCGAACTTGTGACGCTTCAGGCTCATTCATGGGCACCCACTTCTACTTGAGCTCGTCGGGCAGCTTAGCGACCACTAGATACTAGGCTGGTGGCACTAGAGATCTCCCAATCCTAACCTACATTGGCGATAAGACTCCTAAATGATACCCTACAATTTTTTTTCGTGTTTCCATTTCCCAGCATATCATCCCACATAATCATTATTGTCCAAGTATCGCCCACTGAATAAGCAGCTTTATTCCACACACTAACATCGTCTCAATAATCTTTGATAAGGGAACAAGCAAAGTTTACGGTTGATGTATTCTGTTTTACGATCTCCTTTGTTTTTGTTATACGCATGAAGTGAGGACAATCAAAGATGTTAGGAAACAATTGATATTCTATGATGTAACAGAAAATTCGGTGATAAATGTTGTTTGTATTTTTTCTACCTCTTTGTGAGGACCAAGCGCACTTGTCATCTTATAAGAAAATTATAGGTTAAGGACGACATCGTTCTACTGGTAGGCGTAGTTTTATATTGTTAAAGTTGTTATTTTTTTATTTAAAAGAAAGAAAGAAAGAAAAATCATTTATTAGCCCGCACAGGACAAAACACAAATTAAAATGGTTAAATTAACAGTACAACTAATTAAAAAAAAAATTAAACAAAGAGAAAAATGAAAAAAAAAACATGAAATCCATCCATCCATGATCCATATTAATAAATACAATTGAAGTAATTATCTGTTTGTATTGTCAAAATAACATTTTTACTGATATATGAAAGCATAGACGGTACTTATAACAAAAAAAATCAAACAACATTTTGTCTGTCTACTTGTCTGCCAGTCTGTCCGTCTGTTTGTTCCGGCTAATCTCCGAAACAGCTGCACTGAATATGACGGGACTTTTAGTGGCAGATAGCTCATGTTATAAGGGGTAGGTTAACTAAAGTTATTTTTACTGTAGGAAAAGAATTAGTTTCGGTGCATTTTTACCAGTTAGCCTGTTAGCCCATGATCTAAATGCAGACCTGTTAATCTTTCGACCACAGACTAACACCAAAGAAGATCGTCTTTCTTTACGAAAAAATTTTAACTATCATAACGTTAAGTAAAATAATAAACTCGCGCGTTAAATAATGCTCAGTTGTACCTGCACATCTACTTTAATATTCCCTTAAAAAGAGCCATACTAAAATACACCTAATAAAATAAGCGCGATAATACAAATGAGTCCGTCTCCTTATAAAGAAGAAAACTTAGCATCTCAAGGCGGTTCAAACGAAACAGGACTTTATCATCCCAAAAATATAGTCCAGATTATGATGGCCGTTGGTTGGCTCAGCGAAATTTGCATATCATAAATGTAATATTTAGCTCCCAACTTGCTAATTAGAAGTCGTCTTTTGGTACCGTCAGCAGAAATAGGCGTGTAAAAAAGTTTTTCTTTTTTTTTTTGTAACACCTTTAAGCCTATTTATGCGGTCACTGTGGGACGGGATATAAAGTTTTTAGAGTTATTTTGGTACTAATTATAATAAGACTTATTAAAAGTAAACAGCTAGGTGGTCTCTTTACTAAAATTCTTCTTCGAAGCGATTTTTTCTTCAGTGTTTTATATCATCAATCACATGAATTTATTTTTTATGGTAATAGAATTGTCGTGAATAATTCAAAATCTAACCAAAAAAATAAGTACTTAACTGTAAAACCATGTGTCAAAAAAAAATTAAAAAAATTATGGTAAGTTTACCTACCATCATTATTTATGACAAAATTAATTAAATAATTCTTAAATATCCCATTCACATAGTAAAAATACCGAAAAAGCCGCCAAAAAAAGCCAGAAAATGGAAAAATCGGGTAGCGTTTTTGCAAACGTCACTTTATCAAGGTAAGGAAGCCTCCACCAGTTCGTGTCCCGGTTTTAATTAGTAGCGAGTTGTTATTATTGTTACGGCAAATGTACCCATAAAAATTACTCAGCACCTTATCACTTGGAACGAATTTCACCGCTTCGAGTTTGAACTGTTTCGTGGTAAGTGTAGCTTTAGGTTCTATCATTTTATTATGAGTAGGTTGTGTACAGTGTTGGGACTACCCAGTACAGTTACTGGGTAGGGAGGATTTATTTAGGAGCAACTACGTATCTGATCGCCTTAATCCAGTGATTATGGCGATCAGATACGCAGTTGCTCCTTGCAAAATACTGGCAGCTGCTTCCGGTTGGAATGAAAGCCGACTCAACATTTTTTGGAAAATGGCTAAGCAGATAGATACTTAAGATGTGTTGGAAAGTGCAATTCCATGTGTTGGAGTATTGTAGCAGGGCTGATTCTTGGAGGTTTACAGGTGTACAAGCAGAAATAAAAAGGCAGGCTTTTAGTGACACGTGAATGGATCGGATTTATTGCAGACAGAATGAATAACAGTTTGACATAAGGAAACGGAAACTTAAAACTAAAAAATATAAAATTTGATGGAGTTCAACACCATGTTTAGTCTTAAAAAAAATACTAATAAAAAACACAACAAACAAAAAAAAAAATACTATCACACAATATTACATTACGACTGTATTTCCCAGAGAGGCTACACTCACATTTCGCCAGTCAAGTTTCATGAGCTCAGGCTGAAGTATCTACGTAGTGATTCATCATCAACATCAACCTATAACAGTGCTCTGCTGCGCATAGGCCTCTGCAATCGCACGCTACTAAACTCGATTCTCGGCAACTATCATCCAGTTGGTACCAGCCCAACCATACCCTGAAAAGATCGTAGCCGGAGGGCGACCCACCTTAGGCTGCTTCACGGTTTCCACTCCAGAACACTCCAGTGTCTCCACTCAAGAACACGTCTGTCCCAACGGTCATCGGTTCTACGGGCTAATATGGCCGGCCCATTGATTTGATCACGTAGTAATTTATAAAAAAAACGATTAACATTATCTTAACCAAGGGATCGAACCCTCGGCAGTCGCGCTTGGAGTCTTGGACAAATCGATCACTGTACAATTACGACAAGGGACGGCAGTATCTGGTCTTATAAGATGCAGTCGTGCGTGACTGAGTTTGTCCTTAATAAAGCAGATTGTGGTTCAAACAGGCTTTTTGGCTACTTTTATGTCATCTAATAAGCCTTGAAACCTTTCCCAAAAATAGAGAAGAAACATGTTAAAATGCACCAACGTGCCCGGTTTTCCATTGCAGGAACAAGGTATCTCTGAACACCTAAGAGAAAATATTCTCGGAGTAACTAAGTATGCATGTCAACAAGTCATATTTACATAGAAGACTAGTATAAACGGAGCTCAGTGTTAATTATGTAAAAGTCCTCTGAATATTATGTGGAAACTTAACAAACTTATGTTTGCAACACAGTTTTAGTCAGAAAGTTGGGTTTATATCGTGATTTGAGTTCACTAAGAACTTTCAACTGTCACTATCACGTAATTGCACTTTTAAAATTCGTTACCTAACTGTTAGAATCATCATCATCACCTAGTCTTTTCCCAATTTTTGGGTCGGTTTCCAGTCTAACTTGATGCAGCTGAATACCAGAATTTTACATGAAACGACTGCCCAACTGACCTCGACAATCCAGTACCAAGTCTTATCAAGGGGTACTGGTTGTCAGACTTTCGGGCCACGATTACACGACTGTCAAAGATAAGAACTGACAGCCGGGACCAACGGTTTACCGTGCTTTCAGAGGCTCAGAGGAAACTCGGTAAGTGATTGGTGGTCACCCATCTACGGACCAACCCCGGCAAGCGCGGCTTAACTTAAAGATTGACCCGAGCGGCTGGTATTATTTAGCCACGAGCTCCACTAGTGACTTAATTATACCAACTTAATATTAATGTTGGCGTTTTTGTCGTTTTGCTGATTCCCATACTTATTTCAGCTTCGACCTGCCCGCGTAGCATGACCACCGTAGAAACGAAAGAGAATCGACAAATCTTTTGTTCATCTGTCATTTTGTCGATCCAATGACAGATGAACAAAAGATTTGTCGGTTCTCTTTCGTTTCTACGGTGGTCATGCTACGCCTGTTTGGGAACGATTTGGCACAGCCGGACATTTTTTTTTTTTGCCTGGCCTTCGCAGACTCATCTTATTACTGGTAAAGATATTGGTGTCGTTTCTGTTGTTCACAAACTAAACTTAATTTAGGCTATTGCTATCTTTTACTAAAAGGCAGTGCGAGAAAAGGACGGCTATGGCTATGAACTAAGTTAGAGATGTTAAACTAATTTATACCTTGCGCTTCACCTTGTTTTTACGTGCACCCTTCATTTGTATGGAAATATTAGTTCCAATTAAATTTGGCAGCTCTAAATTATGTCCGTCTCCTTCTCGTTTTATTAGAGAGAGAAAGATAGCAATAGCCTAAATTAAGTTTAGTTCGTGCACAATACAATCGACACCACTGTCTCATTGACAACGGAAGGGAAATGACATTGTTGGTGCCATGGTATTAGCTAAGTAGGCACCTAAATCGTGGAACGGGGTCAACTGACATCCCGTCCCTTCGCTGTCCATTCGTGGGTTATCACCCCTCAAATATCATACAACCCAAAACTATTATCTTACGGTGACATTAACAATTCTCGTCTAAAAACCTCAAGGGGTAACCGTCTTGGTGTAATCCTTATGTGGGTAGTAAACTATTAATTAATCAAAAGTATGTCTGGGGTCCTGTTGGGGGTCCTGTCGGAGGTCCTGTCACGTTCGACTGAGGTCGAAAGTTTTCGACCCTTTGAGGTCTGCCCTAATGTTGTTTACATTGTCGTTAATTAAATGGGGCCCGGATGTGTAATTACCTCTTTAGAGGACCTGACAAACAAAGATTCTATGAAAGATACGGGTTGTTCTTGGAAAAGTTAAGTTTTAAGTTAAAGTAGGTACACGTGAGCGTGAGAGTTTTGATGAGAGTCAGTTACTAGTTGAAAAAACACTAACATTTTAATTATTAATAATGAGTAGAATTAATTAAATATTTTAATCATTCAAAGCCAATCGGCAAACAGATCTGCAAATGATAAAAAAGCAGCAAAAATTAGAATAAGATTAATAAGTTTTTAGTTTGCTCTATAATACTAATATGTTAAAGAGTTGATCTGAATAGGCTATTAATATTGTTTTTAATCATTCAAAGTCGTAGCAGAATAAATTATTTAGGTATATTTCAGTAGGTAACATCGTTGATCAAGAATATTAGGTATCTAATACTGTTGACATGCTTTGTAAAAAAAATACTAGACTAGAATAAAAAACAGTGTAGGATCGTAGTTCAGTTCATTCATCCAATAGTTACCTACCTAAAGTACTTCCACTCAAAATCAAGACTTTATATGTGGCATCGTTCTCAACCGACCGAACAAACAACCCGAAAAAGTAGGACTGTCATTATCAGGTTTTAGTTAAAGCGCCATCTGCCAGTCATAACGAACAATTCCAAGAATGAAAGGTGCTACTACTGCCATCTGTTCCAATTTGCGTGTAACAAAACGAACTGAAAAAGCCTTTGGAACGTTCAAGTAACTGTGCGAAAAAGTTCAAAGAGTGTTCAATAGATGGCAGGATTTTGAATATTGTTAAACGTAATATTTCTATTATTATTTTAATAAACATCTGCTACTTTTCAAACAAAATATTTTTAAATGACATTGATTTCAATCAACCGACTGAACAAACAACCCAAAAAAATAAGACTACCATATATTAGGTAGTTAATAAAAGCGTCATCTGACAGTCATAGCGAACACTTCCAAGGAGGAAAATTTACTACTACTGCCATCAAAAGTGCGTTTTATCTGTAAGAAAAACTGTGACGAAAAAGTTGAAATTCAAATCCATAGATGGCATGTACTTGATATTATCTGATACTTTTCACTAAAACTAATTATTTAACGGTTTTCCAGCCAAAACAAAACACATTATTTGCACGTTATTTTATTAATAGAATTGACTAAACATAATTATATTTTTTGACTATTTTCCGCCAGTGGGTTCGCCCGCGTTAAGTTTGATAATTGTCCCATGGGATCTTACTACCGGGATAATAAAGTATCTTAGGTAAATCCAGGATATTATAACCTATCTGTGTTCAATTTTTTTTTAGTTTTTTCGTGAAAGAGTAACAAACACCCATACTCACAAACTTTCGCATTAATTTATAATATTAGTAGGATTTAGCGACATCTATTCCTAATACTGAACAACTAACGTCGTATCCTACAAGTAACGCCATCTCTTAAAACATTTTTATACTAAAACGTATCGCACGGCACTCTACTGCATACCATAGCCGGTTCCTATTGCCTGTGCATAATATGGAAAAAAGTGCGCTCAGACTTCGATAGATGGCATTTTTCTAAATTTAAAAAAAAACATCCCATGTAACAGTGTTATCTGCTCATCTTGCCCGATGACCAACATTTCTTTTCACAGTGATGTCAGCTTTACTCCAAGCTCACATAACTTGTTTTCCTTTATTGTTTTTTTTAAAAAAAAGGGTTGTCTGTAAAGTCGGTTTACGGACGATAATTTTAAGTGATAACGTAATTTTTCATCAGCCTTTTCAGCCCCTTAAGGATTGAAATTCTAATAACACCGTTGCGTTAGCTTCCAACCTAGGCGTATGGTTGGAAGCTAACGCAACGGTGTTGTTATTAAATTTTGTGATTTTTACTTCGAAAATTAAGGACTTTCTATACACAACTTCATCCCCTTTTTCTACCCTCTCGGCGTGGTATTAAAGACGCTGAGACACGTATAAATTAATTTTCAATCGTCAACCTAAACACAAAATTTAAGATCCTAACTTTATACAAACTTTCATCCCCTATTTAGGTAACTCCCGGGATTGAATTTCGAAAAATCCTTCTTTATTCAATGTCTACATTATAAAGGAAACCACTGTGCAAATTTTCAGTTTTCTAGGTCCAAGGGTTTGGGCTAGGCGTTGATCGCAGTATTCGTGACACTTTTTCGTGCGTGCAGCCGGTGTTCAACGATTTATAAGACGTTATCGTGTCAAAAAAACACAGTTTTTTACGAACAAGGTCAAAATGTCTAACTGATTCTTTCAACAGCAATTTAACCAAATCTCATTATTAGCTTTGCTTAGCTATCCGTTATCCGTTTTTAGCAGCGTTCAGAAAAAACATTATTTTTGTGTAGATATTTAACTCGGTGTGTTTTGTGTAAATATCTACACAAATCTACACAAAAATAATGCTTTTATCGGTTATAACCTAACGTCAAAAAATATCAAAGCCCAACAACAAAAGTTCAGAATACACAGCACAAACTCCATTGATCCCACTGTGCTCCGTGACGGATCGGCTTTTACCGTGAAGATATTTTGTTTGCAGACGACTAAACGATTGTCCGTAATGGGTATAATATAGCGCCCCTACCCCTTTGGGGGTCGCCAGTTAACGCCTCGCCAAAACGTCAGTGGCGATTCGTTATGGAGTACAGAGGCGTATTTAGAAGTTTGTTCTTTTGGCTAACTAGCTTGTTTTGTTTGCTTTATTTGGAAGAGAGTTTAAGCTATTTCCCAATATTTGTCTTCCTCCTAGTTAGAAAGAACTATTAAGTAGGTAAAATCTTGTAACCGGTTTTACGAACACCAATCTAGCTACACCTATATGCCTTAATAATGATTGCACAGGTGGAATTGCCACTGTTTGCGTTGAAAATTCAACAATACGCTTTTGTCTTGGATTTTGGCAGTCATTTGGTTACCAGGTGTTCGTGAAATAGGCATTGAAATTAAAATTCCCTTCGGGCCTCAGACCAAATAAAAAGGTAAAGACGGAAGTCTGCGAACAGCAAAGTGAGGCCCGTCAAATTACGTCTCGCCGTGTACACTCAGACCAAAAAAAAAGTTAAGACGGAACTGCGAACAGAGAAGTGAGGGCGGTTTCGTAAACATATTGTGCATTTATTGAGGCATAGTTTAATTGTAGTTTGATGTAAATGTGTGCGTGTGAGCGTGCATGAACAAAGCGAGACGTAATTTGATGGGCCTCACTTTGCTGTTCGCAGAGTTCCGTCTTTACTTTTTTATTTGGTCTGAGCTTCGGGCCCACTGCTTGAGTTATGTAAGTAATTCCGTTTTCACTATTATTGGTATCAGGGTATCTCTTAGTGTGTGTTGTCATCTACGTTGACCTCCACTGATGAAGACAGATTTTAAGAACGCTCCCTTGTTTTCTAAAAATCTGTTGCGACTAGAGATCCAATCAGAATCACAATGAATATCACCTAATTGCTGTGCCACCTATAAGTATTGTAGTTACCAACATCATTCACAAATTTGAAACGAACGACCAAACCCATCTGAGTCCATCCCTGTAGGTACGACTGTACCGTGTCGCGTACTGTCTACAGCCCTTTGTAATCTTATTACATTAGTTAAAGGGTAAAAGTCGATATATAGCCTTCATCAATACCACGTACGTTGGCATCCAGGATCCAGCCACTACAGAGGGTGATCTCGTAGAGCTAGCATGCTTTTGTCAACCCTATTGTAACGCGTGTAGGTATTAAACGGGAACTAATCAGGAATTCTGGCCCTTCTGTTTTGAATTAAAGTGTAATTATTCAAGTTCGAAACTGTTTTACATGCCCTTTGTATTAAAGGGCAAGAAAACAGTTTCAAGTTTCCGGAACAACTTCTTTAGTTAGATGGATCGGTTCTATATGTTACTGCACTGACGTTCACAAGAGGACAGTTTTATTAAATATTTTAACTAGACTTATAAATAATTAGTTTTTTAACTAGACTAATAAGACCAAGTAACTTGGAAAAGCAATGATAGAGCTGTCCAGGTCACTACGTAAGTACTGATCACTTTCGCTAAAAAATTACTAAAAAGGTGGGCAATACAAACCAAAAATTACAATGACTATATTTACTTACCGAACACAATCCTATGAATTAAGTTCTCAGAAGAATAGACACAGAAGGCCAACTAAAATAAATCATTCGCGGAACCGCGTTGAATTAAACGTTCCGAAAAAAAAAAAAGAGAAAGCCTGCAGCTAATCACGCGCCCATTATCAAACAAAAACATCTCACGGCTCACTCCCTTATTTACAATAGGAAAACAATCACAGTGAAATATTATTTTCGGAAGGGCGGAGTAGTTTTTACAGTGATTCCTCTCAATAGATAACACTAATATTTCACGAGAACGGACCGCTTAAATGAATGACAGTAACGATTGATGGGGCTACGCTTGTTATTTGAAAAAGCGAAGGGCCATTTCCACCATTCCGTCGAAGATATATATCATTGGAAACGTCAACAGAGTAGAAAATTAAAGTCAATAAGAGTCGGACGCCCCGTAATAAGCTCTCACCGTCAGACTGTTATGAAACGCCTTTATCACGATAGGGTGCAAAAAAATTGGCCAATTTGTCAACTGCTAAACTCGGATCGCTAAGTGCCATTTCATCGGTTCCCACCTTCATCTTTTGAAGATTTCTCTTACCTTTATTTTATTAAAATTCTCTCTGAAGGAATGAAATTGTTTATTTTAGTACTCTAATTTGTATTCGAAGTGGAGTACGGTCTGCTTTGGGCATTTTGTTAACATACCTGAAGACAGCCATGTTGGTAACAGTTCTGTTTTAAACAGGCCTTTGAAAAGGACATGGAAGGTAGCAAATATCAAGTAAAACTTTTAGGATCTTTTCAAATAAAAGCAAAAGATGTTCGTCAGAAGACGTGTCTTTAGAAAATAAAGTTCAGGCACTCTTGATGTCTCTATAACTTTTCAGAATGTCAGAATATGAACATTTTGACGTTCTGGCTTATTCACGACTTTTTAATAACTGTATAATAAAAAGTTACATACTTACATGCTGAACTGTAAGTGACATCATCAGGCCGGAAGAAGGGATGGGTTTTCTTAGTTTTTTGTTTTAGTCCAGCCAGCAACTCATTTCGAATTATTTTAAAGAGTAGAGTAATCTAAGAGAACTAAATTAACGTATATTTTAAATACTTAATAATTAAGTTTTACAATATTCAATTCTACAAAACGAGCATCGACTTATAAAAAACCGAAACCACAGAAAATCCGATTAGCAGAGTTCAAACATTAAAACGGCAAACTTATTTAGCAAACTTGCAAGCTGTTATCATTTTTACAACGCAAGTGTAATAAAGCAGTTAATATTTAAACAAGCTACGTGTACATGCATAAAGTTGCCTAAACTACTATTTATAGACATCAGATAGCAATATCTCGGTACCACAAACTGGGATTGCAATAAACATGAGAGACATTTCATGTTTTCGTTCGTTGTTTTTCCACTTTTTATCTGTTATTGCATCCTAGGGCGGAGTTATGGTGTGTCCATGACGGATGTTTATACAGAAATATCATCGCACGTGCGATAAATGTTATTGTATTCTTTTAGATACGCTTTTTTCTGCTATTAACTTGGCCTTAGGCGCAAAAGCTGTGACTGTGATAAACGGGAAATAATGAACGATTTTTTATCATAATAGTTTTTTTTCTTTTTGCACACGTTCCCTTTTTTTATAAGGAAAATAATGCACTAGTCAAATAAACTTTTTAATAAAAAAACCACTCAATACATTTCCTTTCCCCTTGTTTAAAAAAAAACACGTGCACTCTCTAAAACTTTTTCATTTAAAAAAAATGGCAATTTCTGCACCTCGTTTCAATTTTCGAACATGCCTGCACCTAATAAAAGAACATGAGTGGTGGAATTCTCGAGGCCCTTAGCACCCCCAGACCTCAAAGAAAGAAGTATTGATAGGCAAAATGTTTTAACAAAATTAATCTATGGGGACGATGTTACCGTTGACAGGGCGCATTATGTTTGGGAACTATAAATACATACAAATGGCCCTTGGTTTTTTTTAATAAAGCGGAGGGTTAGCTGAATATTAGTCTAATATCAGGGAGTGCAAACCGATGTTGCCCTCACAGTGTGCAGTCGGTGCATAGAAGTTTTTTATGAAGTTATGGACGAATGGCTGGCAATAATATGGACAATTCTTTGGTTGGTTTTGATGTTTAGCTTGGTGAAGATGTAAGATTTATTTGAAGAAATGCTAAGATTTATTTTGTTTACATTCAAACTTGGCAGTAGCTATGTTTGTTAAAATTTTTAAGATTGAAACATTCTGGCTGAAATACTGAACCTATTTGAAGACCACACTTCCTTGTTAAAGGACGATGGGCATTTCTCTATGATCTCTGGGAACAGAATTAAAAATCTCAAACAGTAGGAGAACGGGAAACTGTAAATTAAAAAACGGGTACTGGAAATTATAGCATTTAATGTTGGCCGTAGCTCTGGTCTCCAGCGACTTAGGTACTTGTAGCCTCCGTATGAATTGGAGAACTTATTGTGAGCTATGATTTCAGATACATTTCATTTCTCTTGGACTTACGCCCATTTTGACCGAGACCCCTTTTAACTTATTTAAACCCACAACAGTCTCTACTGATCGTACCTACCTAAAACAGGTTTAATGGTTTCATTAATCTTAGAAAACCGCACCTACACTAATCCTTACATTTGTTAGAAAACCCGAGAATGCACCCAGCTCCCCATAACACGGTTAATATTAAAATATTGCATCGAACCCATGCATTTTTTACAGAGGCGTATCGAGCCAAAACATTGGCTTTTCCTGCCCCTAAAGAACCACCCCACAAAAATAATACAAGTATTTGTACTCACAATTTTTTTATGCCGTAGGGTGAATGCTCATTTAAATACGTCATAATACGCGTTATATGTTTTTTTTCTTGTCTCGTAAAATATTATTATATGGCTTTTAAATATTATCTCTTTTAATACTTTCTTTTATATATTGTCCTATTGTTATTCTTCTTCCTGGCGCAAAAGCCTTCCAAATAACTTTACCTTATTGTGGGCTCCACTGCTCCACTGTCTGGTAATAAACTGTAATCAATGTTTTTTTGGGAACTACACAGTCAAAAAATCAATCAGCTGATTAGCTTTCTCTATCTCCGACTTTTATGAAAACAACAAAACAGACTTCTTGAAAATTCTTTGGAAGTGGCTTTATTACTTTTTGTCGGCTTTTTATAATTACATATAATAATTTATTAAAGAACATAACACATACGTACATATACATCGAAGAATTTTTTTTTTGTTTAGCATCAGGAGTCTTTCCAACGATGTGAGTTTCAAAGCTCCTTCTTTTCTCGTTTGTTCGTGTTTTTCTAAGTAGTTTTACTAAGTTATAGTTCATTATTTATTAGTATTATATTATTTTATAGTAGCACTTGGTGTTATCGTAAAGCGATAACATAAAATCAAAGTCGGGGTAAACACCCAATGAGAATTTATTGAAATTGTTAAGTACCTGTCATTATCTAAATGGAAAGCCTTACACGCTTCTTACGTACTTTAAAACCATTTTAAAAGAGTTATTTTTACTCTAAAATTTCGTTGACCTCTTGTCTTTTGGAACTCGTAATTTCGTTGACACCTTGATGTTGAACAGTACGTTATAATAACATCAAATTTATATTTTTGCTTTAATGCCAATGTGACCCTATGATAGTTTTAATTATAACAATATTTTAATTGACAGTGAATTAATTTTTAGTGGTCAAGCATAAATTGACTACAGAAACTTAATGTACAGACGCCAACACATCAAGCTTCATCAAGCACTTTGACAATCTGTCAAAGTTCTTTAATCGATTTTCAAATTTATCGCTAAAGCATTGTGTTCAAGGTTGATTGAGAAAATTTGACAGTAGGGTACATTGAAATGCTGGCATCTGTACATGGGTCCTATGGTTTTTGTTCTAACAGATTTTCAGAAATCTTTAAGACATGACTTATTATTCAGCGTTGGTGGTTGTGTTTAGAATCTGTTGCACATTAACACGGTGCGTGCATTCATGACTTGCTGTCAATGTCTGTACACGCCGGGACTTACAGCTTAGTACGGCCGTTATTCCAAGTGCGTACGATGTGACTACGGTTGAGACAATTGAGCCTGGATCAGTACCTAAAGCCCAACTGACGCCCAACCTAGCCCTATAGTAACTTCCTAGCACCCTAGTTATCCTAGCCCTATAGTAATTACCTATCTAGCACCCTAGTAAAAGTTACCCTCACGCCCTAGCCTACCATACAAACCACACCAAACGTAGATTACGTTGGTTATATGAGATGGAAGTCTGTCACAAGGAGACCTACGGTAACAGAGGGAATTTGGGTAGGAAGAGGGTTTTGTGTACGTCGTGCAATGTACACAGGAACTGGTTTTCTTACTGCCGATCCCACAGACTCATAGGACCGATGATGGTTATAGGTGTCTTGGCCACAGTAAGAGCAGGTATAGGAGATAAATCACACTCCACTCCAGCTTGATGACTAATTTAATTACAATAATAAACTTAATTATATACAATTTTTGTGGTAAATACACATTGATACCTATTTACATGTGTGTATCGAGCCGATGAAGCGAAGATCTCAGTAGGCCACCTCTTAGCGCTGACGGTGTGCTGGTGTTGCCGGCGCGTAGAACGTATGTATGTCGCTCTTAATGCTGACGCTGTACTGTGTGTCTGTGTACTATAAATTAGGTTCATATCTGACTCACCGTTCCGGGATTACAGGCGTGATGTAATGTTATGTAAGAACAATACCAAAGTTGCCAGAAAAAAATAAGGGTGTTTTTTTTACTTTGATAATCAAGTGTATTATCAAAGTAAAAAAAACACCCTTATTTTTTTCTGGCAACTTTGGTATGATACTAAATGACTGTATGAATGAAAATGCTATTCATTTATTTCTTTCAGTAAATTGTTGATTGTAATTAACGCTATCTAAGTTATGACTACTATTCAACTTTACCATTAGTTGATTGTCCCCTTTATGACAATGACAGGAACATTTTATTACGGAACTAAAAATAAAAGCTATGAAGAGTGTTTGATCGCCGAATCTTGATGTTATCAATTGGTTATATGCTATTTTTGTTTATGTTATTGTTTTCTTTTATAGGCTTGATGTGTGCGTCAGAGTTGTGTTGCTTCGCCTTTCTGTTTTCTTGTCTATACAAAATGTTGTCAACTATTTAAAAAGTCAGTCAACTCATTGAAGTTTGGTTCAGCCGGGCCTGACAGATTTTGCGCGTGATTCCAGACATCAAATTCTGATAAGTCATCATCATCATCAACCTATAATGTTCCCACTGCTGGGACACTGTCTCCTCTCATGATAAGAGGGAATGGGCTATAATAAACCACGCAGACCCAGTGCGGATTGGTAGATGTCACATGTTTCCTCACGATGTTTTTCTTCACCGTTTTGAGAGCAGTGGTGATAAAATAATTTACACAAAGTTATGTGCCTGTCTGTCGTACCTACAACATACTGTACGTAAGTTGGTGCCGCCACCACTGGGCCACCGCTGCTTTCAATATAGATATAAAGACAGGTAGGTAATGTACTGAAGAATCTGGTGTCCGCAGCCGGTCCTCGACTCACCATTGCCAGTTTGTCTGAACTCTTAGGAATAAAAGGCACTGCGCCTTTGAGTTGTGACCATTCAAAATTATGTTGAATTTGTTGTAGGTACGGTCAACCAAGCTATTTGGTTTACACTTTACAATGTAACTTGCATGTTAAACTGTAAATCAAATAGCTTGGTCGACCGTAAAGTAATTTTCCTGCAGTTTTAATACATATTTTTTCTGGATTTTTGGGGAAAATCAAAATTCAAATTAACTCTAAAAAGAAAAATCTTCACAACCTTATCACGAAAACATCGTAATACACAAAACGTTTCCACCCCAACGATATTACTACAAAATCTCAGTGTTTCCCTCAGTTCAGATAAAAGGGCGCGATCGTATGACACATTATTCATATTGAGGGGCGTCACACTAAAGATATTGTGGAAAGGGCACTAAGATTGCCAACTGCAATACATTGTTCCCCTACTCCTTGTTTTGACGTGATAGAACGGCTCTAGACATTCGCAAACAAACTTATATTTACACCCAACGAAAGATCCACCTCCTGAATTATTCTCTTTATCTCTCTACGTTAGGGTTTGAAGATGATTTTCAGGACTGTAAGGTTAAGTTTGCAATTGGTAGTCGTAATAAATGTTGCGTATCGATGCGTTTGAAGATAAGTAATGAAGAACTTATAGATTGCGTTTAGAATACGAATGTGTGTAGATAATTTTACAAAATGTGCGGTCGGTTTTTATTTATGACTGAAATTTTTGAAGTTTTGACGTGATAAGAGGGTTTTCCGATGTATCATATTCATATCTATATTATGTATTCAAATAATTTATAGTCAAAAATCGTTACGATCTTGTTGGGAAGTTTTTTTTTATAGGAAGTAGTTAATGCTCCAGTCGCTTCATGTAAAATACAGGTATTCAGCTGCATCCAATTAGACTGGAAGCCGACCCCAACATAGTTCGGAAAAAGCTAGGCAGATTATTATGATGAAGTAGGTAATGCTTCAGAATAGAATTGGCTTCATTCTATCGAGGTTTTTCTAAAACGTATTGTCCGAGTTTCGTGTCGTTTTGTCGACCATGGGTCCATCTTTCAAACCGCACTAAAGAACATTATAGAATACCTCATACGAAACTTGAATACAGGATTTCTTAAGTTGATGATTAGGTCTTTTTTACAAGCTTTTATTTATAATTTATTTAGGAATAATTATGATGCTTTCTATGAAAGAAAAATGCTCCAAGGAATTTTCCAAATCTTCCTTGCACTACGGGGGTTACCGAAGACACAATATGCACCAAATATATAACCTAATTTATTAACGTCTCCATATAGACGACACTCATCTTCCGCGCTCATCCCACATCTTTTACTTATGCACGACTTTCAAGTGAGGGTCGGTCCCTCAATTGTGTTACTTCACCCACTTCTATTTGTGTTTTTCCCAAACTTATTGCTATAAGTAAGCCTCTGTGGTGTTTTCATGCCATTACCTGGCTGACAGACACCATAAATATGTCGATTGTATGTCATAAATTGTGTGGCTTTTACTCTTTGAAATATTGCAATGTTTCGTCCAGTTTCTGTGGGTTTGTCAATGTTATGAGTTTGGGGTCTCTTTTGACCATTAAGTAACTTCTGAGATTACTTTTGACTAAGTTATTTGTCTTAATTTAAAAGTTCTTCAGAAAAGGTAATTTAATATGATGGCCAGTTCAAGGCCTGATGGCACGTGTTTGGTTTTTATTCCGAAGCAGCAGATGATTAATTTAACATTGGATATCCAGTGACCTACAGACAAAGCGATGACGCTGACGGGAAAGTGTAAAATGTATTGATTTGACATTTATTGTGCAAGCTACCACCAACTAAACACACTACGAAACACCTTTAAAGCATTTGTCTTGGCTTAAATGTTCACATTTAAATAACTTACAATAAAGTCATATCAGCTTTCACATAGCTTTTTAAAAAATTTATTGTCTAACAATAGAATAAAAAAGTAGTAGAGCCCATAATTTAATATTTAATCGTATAATTTAAAAGCCGTTTATTAAAAATTTTAAAGTTGACCAGTGACCCGATGTAACCATCGGCAGAGGCGACGACTAATCAAATTAAACCAACCGTTTGATGACAAAGGATAGCCGAAACTTCTAGTGATGGGATTAAAGTAGAGCCGTAGTCGATGAATTTTCTACTGCGCAAGAAAGAAAGTACTGTGTTTCCGGCGCATTTATAACCGTATTGGCAAATCGTCGTTGAAGTTTTAACACCACGTTAAAAATTGCAACTTTACAGGGGATTGAAAAAACTGCCTAATATGCGAGACGACAAAAAAAAACTAATTAGTCCGTCAGCTAAATTATCAAAAAATATTTAATCCGTGTTTTTTCTTTTGTTACGTAAACCAAATTTGACGAAGATATGACTCTTTTAAAATTCTCAATACGTCACGCCTTGGTATTATTTTTAGCTAGTTCTGACGTCACGAGCTCCCAGTCCCGAGTTTTGATGCGTTTTATCTTTGTCAATATTCATTGATTTACAAAAACAAAAATATGTGTCCATTAATTTTCAATACTCTAACTGAAGGACTAAATAGATTTGAAATTTTTGATCCTGTCGTCATGCCTATTTATTAGACCACGTACCTTAAAATGGTACAACACCATATTTTTATAATCTGTGTCCCCTTCAAATTAGATAAAGACGTTGTGATTGGCTAAAAAAACGCTCGTTCAGATTCTCTAGCAAAAATCAGAATGTCTAAAACCACCAAAAATTTACTTAGGTGGTGTTAGATCTTCAACAACGTTTTGCAGTTATTTTGCTTAATAGAAATGAGACCATCGATTGGGCACTAAGATGCTATTGGTGACCTAGCTAGAATTTAGGTTACCAGAAAGGTCAGTGAGTTGATTCTGTCTATCACTCTTCAATGGTGGAGTGCATCGCCCTTAGCAACCTGAACGTTTTATTGGCTACTTTATGGACTACTGAACATGACAGCTGTTGGAATTCAGATGCATATATCTGGAATTTACCTGAGAATTTCATATACAGCCCGAGGCCAAGATCCGTTTAGATTTATGGAAATCAGACAACAGTCAGAGTGATTGCATTTACATGGTAGCAGGTGAATATCGTAAGCTCTTTTTTAACGGCTCGATATCCAAATCGTCGAGAGAGGTCCATCCTTAATATGATCTCATATGAAACAACAGATTTTATTGTGAGCCGAGCGTGACGGATCCGTTTGGGATCGGGTTTGGTGACACGAGGGTGCGGGTACAGGCCAAGGATCAGTCGATTTATAAAATTAAAGCCTAAACCTTTTTAGGACGTTATTTTCGTTTCGTCGCCAAGGATAGACGGAGATGGCGAAACATTGTCAGGAAAAAAAATATTTCAAGGGAAGATCACGACTTGAGGAGGAGGAGGATTTTCGTTTATTGCCCGTGGTACCACCAGTGTTACCACCAGTCGTTTTTTTTTAGTTTTTGGGTGAGGCTATGTATGATCGTCGACTGTGAGCTTCATAGTATGTAGATCGAATGTACACCAGAGTCAAGAGCAGTTTTTTGTATCGTAGACATATCAGTTTTATCTTCTGTAAAAAAAATTTTTTTTTGTAATCCAAAGGGCTTCCTTGTTTTTAGTGTCTGATGTTGACTATCTATTCGAGCACAAACAGTTTGTATAAATTAGCATGTTGGAAATGGAAATTAGGTTAGATACGACCGGATGCTTTAACAATATGACGTTGATTTGCTGATGGGTGACGTTGATTTGCTGATGAGTGACGTTGATTTGCTCGGCCTGGTCAGAAGCTTGATTCAGAAAGCAGTACTCCTGAACACGGTACTCATAGTAAGGAGGGTCCACTCTCTGGAGCCCTGACCACCGGCCACCTGGCCACCTGGGCCTTGCTCCTGGTGTCGATGGGCTACTACTTTTAATATGTTTATGTTTTTAAAACTATTTTAAAATGTAAGAAAAATGTTGTCTGTAAAGTCGGTTTACGGACCATAATTTTACGTGATGACGTTATGAAAGAAATAAGAAAATATTGATGAAAAATTGCATACTTTTATGAATTGATTTGAATTATTATCACTGAATTATCATTATTTCTCTTCTAGGAGATTTTTCAAAAACGCTGATACATGTGATTATTAATTACTAACCAAAAGTCTAAATACAAATTTTCATAATATTAGTGATTTTAACTTAAAAAAAATATTTCATACCCCTTTTCACCCCCTTAAGGATTAAAATTCTAACAACACCGTTGCGTTAGCTTCATACCTAGATAATAAATTTTGTGATTTTTACTTCGAAAATTAAGGACTTTCCATACACAACTTCATCCCCTTTTTTAACCCTTTGGGGGTAGAATTATCAAAAACGTTGAAACACGTATAAATTAATTTTCAATCATCAGCCTAAACACAAAATTTTCAGATCCTAATTTTAAAACTGACGGATTTTCATACAAACTTGCATGCCCTATTTCCCTTAGGGGTTGAATTTCGAAAAATCCTTCCTTATTCCTTGTCTACATTCTATAGGGAGCCACTGCGCAAAATTATAGTTTTCTAGGTCCAAGAGTTTGGGCTAAGCGTTGATGAGTCAGGCGGAACGTGACTGGCGCGGAACGGTGTGACACTTTTCCGCGTGCAGCCGGTGTTCATCGATTTATAAGACGTTATTACGTCAATAATGTGTAGAATAAGTACGTAATTATAACCATCATTAGTAGTAAGTATAATTATCGATAGTCAAAACATCGCAATAAGCGAGGCTTCGAGTATGAACTACAATTTAGCACTTAGGTACTAAGAACCTGGCTTATTACCAAGGCGCTAAAGCTACTTATGGAAGCCGCTGCTGATTGCCTCTGAGTTAATTAAAGGGTAAAACATAAGCCATACATATGCGTCAATATGTCTGTATATGTTAAGTCTTCGAACACTGCTATAACTGGTGTAACTCGATGTTTATTACTTTTTATTGGTAGGTTTCAAAGACTTTTTTCAGTGTCCATCTTGGATTATAGCGATTTTTATGGATAAATGAATATAAACAGTGTAAAAGCAGTGTAATTTTTATGTCTGACGTGGGAACTATCAATAAAACACCTTAATTTTTTTTATGTATGTAAAAAGCAAGAATTAAGCTACTCGTACATGCACTCTTAAACCGAAAGAGTGAAAGAAATCACGAACAATGCAATCTTAGTAACGGCCTCAAGAACCTTTTTGAAGAACGATACAGTACAATATTACAATCATCACCTTTCCCCAACTATGTTGGAGTCGGCTTCCGATCTAATCAGAGGCAGCTGAATACCAGTATTTAAGATGGAGCTACTGCCTATCTGACCTTCACAACCCGGTTAGTACTGGGTAATAATGACACCCTTTTTTAAGATTGGTTGTTAGAATTTCGGGCCACTGACTACCAGTAACGGCCAGGAAACTCCGTATACGTAATGGATGGTCACCCATCCACAGGCCAACCTCGGTAAGCGCAGCTTAATATTAAAATCGATTCAGTTGGCTTTTATTATTTAACCCCGAGTTATTCACACGCTACAATTACAAAATATGTAGTGAAAATAATCAGATTACCAAAAGGAAGGTGAGACATGTACAGGTAGGTACTCAGTTTATTTACAGGTCTTGATTTAGGTACAGTCACAACACAAGTGTGAACCAAGTAGGTACATCCGACACCGATACTTGGCGTGTCGCCAAACGATAGTTCCTAAAGTCTAGGTTTATAAGTGACGATTACGATCCGAACATTTGTGTTGATATGGAGGAAATTGTATCATCTTCAAGATAGTTTAAAAAAGGTTACGCTTTTTTATCGATCACACAATAGAAGATCGGTTAGTTCTTCTTTTCCCAAAATGTTGTAATAACTTTATTAAAAAGGGAAAAACTAACGAAACCATGTAGTATTTTGCTTGTTCTTTTGCATTTACGTTTTGGAACCGGTTTCAACTTTCTGACTGTCTTATAGACTTCCTAACAAATGATGAAAAGTTCCTGAAAATGGTTTAATTTAAATAAATACTTTGAGTTTGAGTCTCCGTTATTTTTTTTTAAATACCCAAACCTTACCCAAATTTCTATACAGAAAGCGGGAACTTGAAGGTAAATAAATTGAAACCGAGAGTCGATGCATCTTTAGCTGCCTGATGTGAACACAAATTAGTTCAGAAAAATTGCCAAGCAGTCTTTGCAGAGTCTTCTTCATCATTTACTCAACGAAACGAAATTGAAAACCGCCATTTTTTCCTATATTTAACATTGTTGATATCGCTCACTGTAAAGTCACAAAACGCTAACTTTTGAATCACGCAAGAAATACCAGTGTACCATGAATTGTATGCGTAATAAATATCAGTGAAAAACCAAACAAACGGGTTAACAATGATTTACAATGAAATTAAACATCCCAATAGATATTTAAACAGAAATTAGCTGTCAATAAAAGCCCGCATGTTAAACCCATTGTTTGGGTTCATAAATTATTAAGTAAAATATATCCGGTATGTAAATCAATCATTTCAAAATTTACATTAATGTTTGGTAGTCTAGAATTAAAGATGAAAAAGGTAGTTTGGCCGTTTAGTCTCATACATTCATTCATTTCAGCCGAAAGACGTCCACTGCTGGACATAGGCCACCCTTAAGTGTCGCCACATTGACCGGTTCCGTGCGACTCGCATCCAACGGATTCCCAAAACCTTCACCAGGCCATCGGTCCACCTAGTGGGAGGTCTTCCAACGCATCGTCTTCCGGTTCGCAGTCGCCACTCCAGAACTTTTCGGCCCCATCGGCCATCCGTTCTGCGAGCAATGTACCCTGCCCACTGCCACTTAAGTTTGGCAATTCTTCGGGCTACGTCGGTGACCCTGGTTCTCTTGCGGATGTCTTCATTTCTGATTCGATCACGCAAAGAAATTCCGAGCATAGCCCTCTCCATTGCCCTTTGGGTGACTTTAAGCCTTCTGATAAGGCCCATTGTGAGCGACCACGTTTCAGTCCCGTATGTAGTCACTGACAACACACACTGGTCATAGATTTTCGTCTTGAGACACTGCGGTAAGTTGGAAGAGAAGATACCGCGCAGCTTCCCGAACGTTGCCCAGCCGAGTCGGATTCGACGATTGACCTCTTTTTCGAAGTTAGACCTACCTAACTGGACCGTTTGTCCCAGGTACACATAATCGTCTACAGCTTTGAGTGTAGTGTTTCCGATTTTGATAGGAGTGGGTGTTACATGGGCATTCAACATGACCTTGGTTTTGTCCATGTTCATTTTTAGCCCCACTCTTTTGGAAGCTCTACTGAGGTTATCGAGCATTGTACTGAGGTCCTCCATCGTCTCAGCCATGGCCACTATATCGTCGGCAAACCGAAGGTGAGTGATGTACTCGCCATTGACGTTGATGCCTAGCCCTCTCCAGTCCAGAACCTTGAAGACATCCTCCAGTGCAGCGGTAAACAGTTTCGGAGATATGACGTCTCCTGTCTCACACCTCGCTGCAGAAGGATAGGTTCCGAGGCTTGGTCCTGAAGTCGGACTGACATGGTGGCGTTTTTATACAACACTTCAATACTGCAGTACAGCCCAGGTCTCGATCGAATAGAAGGCTTTCTTGTAGTCCACAAACGCTAAACAGAGAGGCAGGTTATACTCTTCGGTCTGTTTAGTCTGATGTGATGCAATCAATGCAAATTATGTAGATTGAGGCAAACAGTTAATTAGATAATAATATTATGCTAAGAACATACATCGGGAAGGAGGGGATGCCCTATAAGGACATTCCTACACTGACCTAATTGTTGTGGTTCTTCAGAAAGGTCAGTTCGTGCGTGTATGAACAGATGTATGAACGTGGATGAGGTAATAGGAGTATGCAAGGACATGATCATGACAGGTGGCGTTCTGTGGTTCCTGCCTAGGGTCCATGGGAAAAAGGCGTGAGTTTATGTATGTAAGAACAAACATGCACAGTTTTAGGAGAACACTTGCCTTACAATAACAGGGGCTAGAGAAATGGTCTGTCAAGTATTAAGAAAGACTGGAAGCTTTTCAAATCATGGCGTATGTGATTGTTTTTGTTTTTAAATGCATTGGCTATTCGCCAGGCTATCCATAATTTGACAATTCTTTCAATAATGTTTTTTAGATCTAAATCTAAGATCCTCTACAGTTGCATCTTCTGCAATTGTCCTCTTACACACTGAAGGAGTGTCAACTGCATAAACCCAGTGTCTATTGAGAAAACATTAATTTTATTGTTGCTCGAAAATTACTATTCTGAACAAGAAACATTCACGTCCTCTCATAGAAGCTCATAACATTTCGTATTCTAACGACAGACAAAAGAAGAAAGCAAATGACACTAAATTTTTTCGTCAATAAATTCTTAAGTCGTAAATTCTCTACTGTAATTGAAAACATAAACGTTTATCGTATCCAACATTCGAATATTAGAACTACAAAATGCGTAACAAAATGAAAAAGCTACTCATCCGTAAAACTGTTTGGAATGCTCTCCAAAGATTTAGTTAAGGGTGGGTCTAACCAGCACGAACAATTTGCAGATGAGCCACCAGACAGGGACAATTTCAAACAAATAATAAAGGTTTGATTAAACTGGTATGGACAAGTTGTGGACGCGTCTCTTGACACGAACGTAGATTCCAGATCTATGATTTTTAAACACTGTTTTAAGCTGTCATGGTTCATAACTATACTTAAAATGTCACTTCCGGGATATCTTTCGTGATTATTGTTTATTTTGAGCTCCCGATATTTCGACGCTGTTGCAAGTGCCATAATCGCGGGTTAAGAAAAAAAACGGAATCAAAAATCACGGAAGATATCCCGTAAGGATATTTTAAGTTAACTATGATTTTTTGTCCGGAGAAAATTCCAGACATTTGAAGAAAATTCCGGACTTTTTCTTCCAAATTGTATGTACAGTACACACACAGACACGGTGGAGCATACGGTGGAGGTCTGCCCCGCGTGGGTTCGTAGCGGCGATCGGCGGCGGTGACCTCTCGCGTCCAGCCCTGGTTCAATCCACGGTCCGGAGCGAGACGGAATGGGAAGCCGTCACGTCCTGCGAAGCAGTCATGCTAGCGGAGGAGGTGGCGGAACGTGAGAGGGAGAGAACCTCACGTCCCAACCGCCGCGGGAGACGCACCGGGCGTCGGGGGCCACCGTAGGCCGGCGCCTGTGGACGGTGAGCTATGGGCTAGCTCGCCGTCCGTCCGTCTTATGACGACAGGCCGTGTCGACGGCGCGTTCGTGTTCCACGCGCGCCTCAAATGTCAGCAAAAGGAAGGGGTCCGCATCGGCGAGACTGTTCGAAAGAGATACCGTGGCCCCGGAACACAAAGGGCGATGAAGGAAAATGGATGGATTTTAGTCAGTAAAAGTCTGACACTCCTTCCTGCTCCGTGAGCGGGAGGAGTCATTTGAAAATATCTCAAACGAAAAAAAAAGGCATTGAAGAAGTGAAACATGGACACTGGCAGATAGTCTGAAGAACTAGTTCTAGTCGTACTTCAAGAAGTATCTGTCATTGTCGATGTTAAAGTACTTAGCTACTATTTGTATGAGTATTTGTCAGTGCGTGTCAAAAAAAGTTCTTTAAAAAGGTTTTTTTTGCACCAGTTTAACCACACCTTTAGCTGAACAAACTTTACGGTCAGACAAATAAATCAGAAAGATGCGTTGAACAAATCACTACCGTTTTTGCAGCAATACCGCACCTACAAGTACCGATGTATTGGCGATGCGTATAGATTCATGTAGCTTGTATAACACTAAACAATTTTATACTCGGATATAGCCAACAAAAGTCGAGATTTACGAAGTGTACTCGGATGAGAAGGCTGGATGTACGAAGGAAGGTAGCGGTAGATGTGATAAAAGATGAATGCCATACGGTGCGATCTTTTGTCGTTCAAATGCCGTTGGTTCTGTTGATCAACGTAGTTAAGTGAAATGAAAAAAAAAAAAAAAAAAAAAAAACTAGATTGGCGACGTTAGTTCCTATTTTAGCCACACGACAAAAGCTCTTTTACAGTTATGTAGGTATTTTGGATTTTTTTTTCAACTTTATGAAGATACAAGAAATCTGTTTTTTCTGAAATGAATTAAATGAGGCAGTAATTGGGACATGAGTGATCAAACGGAAATTAGAAGATACTTTTATTTACTACTTTAAATTAGTTGTCAAACTTGGAAACTGGATAACAAGAAACTAAATAATTAATTAGGCGTAATTAAAATGAAAAATACTTAACAGCGTAGAAAACCAATCTTTCCGAAAACAAACCTACATTTTCGGGTACCAGCTTTTAAACTAAAAACCTCATCCACACCTTGCGTAAGTTCTTTCTCACTTTTTTCAGCTTCGCAACGTTCTACGTTGAAAACAAACAATTGGCGTTGAATTTACGAGCCGTGTTGAGAGCCAAGCCGCTTATTGAGATGACTGTGCGGCGCTCAATTTAAATTCCCTTCCCCCTCAGAAGACTATCAGCTTCGTGTGTCAGACCTTTACTTTCGGATTATTACGACCTCTTTTGAATTTTCCATTCCGTAACACAAGCGTTTTGGCAAGATTCATGTGCTGATATTGTGTTCAGAAAACAATTTGTTTGATGTATAAAAAATGTCTTAGATCTTTGAATTCTTGCAATTACGATCCCCATTTGAAGAAGTACAATCGAGAATAAAACACTAACTATTTTGGATGTTTGCAAAACAAAGTTCATTATAAATCGGATCTTCAAAACGTTTTGAAGTTCTTGTTTTGTCGAAGCGCTTAGACATGGCGACGATGTTGGCACGTCGACGTCCCAAACTCTTATCGGCGCTAATTTATCTTAATTACTACTTAATACCACAATTTGGATTCTAAACAGAGCGCTAACGAAGCGCCTTATGATGCCACCGTCGGCGTTAAATACCACAAGGCGAATATTTTCGAAACGCGATGGGTGCCGATCGCTAATCGAACAATGGGCATGACATACCTAAATCGCGGCATAATAGTAATAAATTCTATTGTTGCTAAACAAAAAGTAGAATGTGGTAACAGAGGGTGACACGGTTGAAGCGCGACGACAATGCTAAACGGAATATCAATATCAAGGCATCACTTTTCATATGTCGACTGTGTTGGTAGAGCAAAAGGAAATAAACTCTGTTACTGACAGTTTAGAGTTTGGAATCCTTATTATGGGACTGTGTAAAAAATACGACGGCATTCATGCTTGCGCCTGCATCCGATATTGGATTTCAAACTCTTTTTCGAGTAATTTTTGAAAATGCAATCTGTGTATGTTAGCAAGCAGACGGGAGCCATTTGTCTTCGCAAACGAACCGATTTGTGCGTCGTAGTATGGGTAACGGATGTTGCAGAGAGGCACGTGGCCGAACAGGCTGACTTATTGTTACACTGACTTATTGCGACGCTCATTGAAGTCTATTAGTGAATTAGACTGAAATAGAACAATGTGTTACCGTCACTGGTAATAGAGATTTGTTATTTTAAAACTGGTGGAAGATTTATTAAAGTTTCAACAATTCCTTTTACCGAAGTCCAAAAGCAGTGTTTGCAAACTGTAAAATTTATGAAGGAAATAAATACGATTTCACAGTTTTTTATAGTTGTAAATTATAAAACTGCAAAACTCACTTAAAAAATTACCATTTAATACATTAATGAAGAAACAATCAACAGTTGTTAAAGTTTCTTATTCTAGAAAATAGTTAAGGATAAAATGCACAGCACCCTCACTAAATTTTATAACTCAATGATCAAAAACAAATTCAAAACCAACGAAACTAAATTCCGAACAAAACGTTGAACATAAACCATAGCCCGTGTAAGAGAGGAAGCGAAATTTCATAAACTATAAACAAAGCAATGTTCAATGCGGCCGTCTTGGTAAACTTTTGGGGAACGAATGAATAATTCAAAATGCGAATCGGCAGTCCGTCAAGTGTTTCCCAGACCGTTGCATTTTCTACGTAAATCTGCAGTAATATCTGAGGATATCTTATACCGTGTTCACAAGCAATATTCTTTATCTTTCTGTTTTACATTCCACTGTGATGCTCGACACATGTCGGGATTTCTGTCTACTACTATTATTTGGTTGCTTTTAAATTGTCTCCCGTTATAACACCTTTTTCGTTTTGTCGTGTGCGAATTTTCGTTTTCACATTTTGTTGTAGCGTTCCACCGATATGTTGTCACAAAATATAAGGCTTTGGTCAAAATGCATGAGCAAAACGAAACTGGGTCATTCCAATATACTAAAAACACATAAACACAAAATACACACATAAAATCCGACTTGCAGCTGACCGATTTTTATGTTCAATGGTATTTTGATATCAGAATACTATCCCAAAATCACTTTTGCACTCGTTAGTAAAACTCAATACTACATAATCTTACAAAAGTTGTACTCCATATAATGGTTGAATGAATTTATCGATATAACTTCATCAGGGCAGTTAAAGAAAAAGGTTTCCTCTTTTAAAATCCACTTCCACGTATTCAGCTTTCCATAAAAATCTAATACAGAAAGCATTTCGCTGGAGTCCGCCATCTCTCTCCATTTTAATGAATAAGTAAACAAAATTAGTGGGGTCCAATATCGAAATAAGTGAAACGAGTAGGTCAGAGGTACGGGAGCAGCATATAAAGTATCCATTTGAAGAAAATAATTTTAAGTAACGTCGTTCCGAACGTTTTATTCCGATCCAGAAGAATTTAAAACGTTAATATAGGTACATTTTAGCAAATTACTCCGTATATAATTTTTAGGCAATTATTTTAGGTGATTACGCAAATATGGCGAAGTAATGTTTCATGTTATTTATTTTATTCCAGAGTTTGTTTGAATATTACAGAATTTCAGTCTGCTAGAGAATAAATTTCGAAACTAAATCTCACACTCCGAAGCAGATGAAACTTCAATACCTGGTACAGAATCTAAGATTTCATATCAAAACTGTAATATTATTGAAATAAAAATAACTTCACATTTAACCCTCACTTCGCCACACTTGAAAATATCTTGAGTGCATCGTTGAAAGTAAATGCTGGTATAATTCCTGGTTCCACTGCGTTTGGATTGCATTTAGAGACGTTAGGGGATGAAGCCGGATAAACTTTATGTTAACTGTAAGCAATAAAAATAGCCTTTATGACGAAACGTGGAATGTTTAGGTTTGTTTGCGTCATATAGTTGTTTTGCCGTGAATTGGACTAGGTTTTATTGAAATAGACGACGTTATTAAGATATATATGAAAGCGTTACACTGAATTTTAGATGGATACGATTGCGGTATAGCGGATATAAATATGGAATTGAACGTTTACGGGGATTGTATCGAGCGCTCAACTTGCCTTGTCTTGACTAGGATCGTTTTGCTGCGTTTAAGACAGCCGCAGTTTTATAAATACAATGGTCTATTGTGGTTATGATTAAAGTGTGTCGTCAGATTTGGACGATGAGTACGACTACAGAAGTTAAGTCAATAATAAACGTAAGACCTAGTGTGTGGTCCCTCGGACGATGAAACTGAACAACTTTTGTTTTAAGAGTTCTTGATATTCTCTAAAAATATTCTACTTTCTTTAGGAACTGACAAGCAATCAGCTGATCAATATGTTTAGAAAAACTAAAATTTTTTTTTATTGAATTTTCAAAAGTCATAGAACAAACGGTGTTCAGTTTCATAGTCTAAGACACCGTACGAGAGGTTTTGCGTTTATTAAGTATGTTACAACTTGTATAATTTTTTAAATACAATCTTAAAAAAACTCATCATCAAGTTTAGAATTTTCCCTCCCCCACTATTTTGGGGACGGCTTCCAGTCTAACCGGATGCAGCTGAATACAAGTAAGTATTCTACATGGAGCGACTGCCTATCTGACCTCCACAACCCAGTTAGTACTGGGTAATACGATACCCCTCGGTAAGACCTAGTTGTCAGACTTTTTTGGGCCACTGACTCTTGTAACGACTGTCAAAGATCTACAAATGACAGACGGGACCAAAAGCTTAACCTGCTTTCCGAGGCACGGAGGAAACTCAGTAGGTATGTAAGGGTACCCATCTACAGACCAACCTAGGCAAGCACGGCTTAACCTAAAGATCGACCCGAGTGGCTGTTATTATTTAGCCACGAGCTCCTTAAAGAAACCAAACAAAAAAAAAGCGCCAAGTACAGAAGATAACAATAATGTTCAGGATTTAAAGATTGCGGGAACACATAAGCTATCCAACGCTTAAGCTAGCCGACCCAATTCAGCACTAAGTGCCCTATTTTGCATAGTTCTCCCTTAATAGGCTGTTGTCCTATCAAGCTTTTTGGCACAGTCTTTGAGAACTGTGCTACTGAGCTGTGTTTGTTTTTAGTTATCCGTAATATGTATAGGTATGTGTAATGTATGACCAGTTGTACGGTCGACCAGCTGGGGCCAGCGGCTGCAAATACAGGGGTTTACGATTTTCTTTCAATAGTTTTAAACCAGCCTCTAAATAATCTCACTCAGATCTAGCCTGTCCCCTTGCTAACATCCTCAGCGACGCCCTAAGCCAAGGCCCGTACCCCACAGGGGGTACCCTTAGCGTGTAGTCGCTTAGTTTGGTTTGTTCTGGCTGGAGGCCTTACACTCAAGGCACCCACAGGATAGTCCGGTTAAGCAGACGACAACCTCATAGGTTGATCTATGACCAGCGGTCGAAGGTTGTTCGACCGTACATTGTTTATATCCTGTCTATTCGGCGGGCTAGAACAAGTGATACTCTTGCTTGTCTGTTCCCAAGCCAAGCTACTGGCATCACGTAGTTTTCTTCATATCTGAGTATGCAATATTATTTTCTACCAAAAAACTGTTTTTGAGACCAAAAGAGAAGTTTTTGTACTGTGATCTTCTCAATTATTGATTTAATGTTGGCTAATACTCCGTGAATTTTTTAACGATTTGAATTTTGTATTTTTGACTCATCAAAAAACGACTTAACATCCCTGAAGGGTTATTGTAAAAGGGGGCGAGGCTATTCCCTTCAACCGGACACAAATTCAGAATCCGTGGCTGCTACAGAGAAATTTCTGATGGAAAAACACCACCGTGACCAATTAAACTTACTGTCTTTTTTCACTGTCTCTATAATTTTATTGAGGTGACTGAAGTGGCTAGATAGTTTTACCACGATGTTATTCATTGTTGTTATGATGAAAAAGGCATCGCCGCTGGTTTGCCTACCAATTAAATTGATTGATTCGACGCAAGTTGTTAATCAAAATGTTTGTTTGCCCGCCGGAAAAGCAGCGAAAAGTGCACACGAAAGACCGTTTAATTTGTAGCGGGCGAGATTTTAATTAATTTCGTTGTTGCAGTTTAAGGGTTAAAAGTGTTCGTTTATATCGGGTTATTTTTTATGAGTTTTGGTGCAGTTTTTGTCGATTTAATGATACCAACTTTCCGGGATTTTTTGTATAGTTGCGTATGGGTAATGTAATTTGATAAACATCATGATTTATAGTTTAATTTATCTAAGTTTTAATTTTTGATTTTTAATTAATATTTATTTATTTATTTAAATAAAACATCTCGTTTAATTTTTTTCCACAGCACATTGCATAAAATGCAATAAGGACAGAACTAAGTATTATCATACAGCATCCATTAAAATTCTCACTGTGTGCATATGAATTCTTAATAATAGATTGTCCAGTTCATAGCCACATAGCACGTTGGCACTCCTATACGTAGCACCTCTATAGAACGTAACTATGCGCTAACAACCACGGAACAGTTAGAAACTAAGACTTCTGGAAGAGATAGAGAATTTAATACATTCTTAAGGGGACTACAGGAGCTAAACGCGAGTTTTATAATGCATTAAAGCATATGATTCACTGCAATAAACAAAACCAGAAAAATATATGATATTCTTCAGGATATATGCTAGTATGATAGTGTTTTGAAAACTTATTAAAATTAATATTTTACTCGATGAAAAAAAATCACGAACTTATCTCTAAAAAAATATTTTAACGAGTACACTAAAATACATGCGATTGTTTTGATTTTTTGCCAAAAAATTCTACAAGCAACATATTAGCATGACAGTGTTTTATTTTTTTAATCCAATCAATAGACTTTTTGTCAATCGCAAAAAACCACTAATTCATTTCGCACTATTCGGCCCGCAGTGACTGACGTAACAACCACTTTGTAGTGCAAGCTGATTTGAACTTTATTCTGACAGTATTTATCCACCACAAATAGAGTTGTTAATTTAGCTCCTGTAGTTGCCCTAAGATAATATTTTCTAATTATATCAAGTTTTTTTTTTCAAGAGCCTTGTATTCTACGTCCCACTGCTGGGCAAAGGCCTCCCCAACTCCTTCCAGGTACTTTTCTCCTGCGCCCGCGCCACCTCGACCCAATCTTCGTGATGTGCGTCTAGATTATCTCGCCACGTCTTTCTAGGCCGTAAAATGTAACTTTTACATTTTTCTAAACGTAGTTAAGTAAATATTTAGTGTCTTTTGAAAGTGACAGAAATGAAAAAGATTGCTAATAATAATAAAAAGAAAAGAAAAGTCTGTAACGGTAGTAGGTAGCTGTGCTAGCCCATATAAGGAATTAGTGGCTCCGGCCCATCTCGTAACTTTCCCATTTCGACAACTAAACAAAAGACGTGCGAAACAAGTGAAAAAGTGTGCCAACTCGTAACTATTTTAATCTTCATACATTGAATCCCATTTAGTCAACCCCTTTCAATTCTAGTTTTGTTTCAGTTGCAAATATTCGAACAAGTACTGCCTCGTTAGTCTGGTGGTCGCAAGGGCGACTACTGAGGGTCTTGGGTTCGATTCCCGGGTCGGGCAAAGTGTTAGTGGGTTTTTCCATCAGGAATTTCTTAGTCTCAGTTACGGAGTCTGGATTTGGGCCCGGTTGAAGAGCAATAGGTTCGCCCCATGTTACATGGGACCTAAACATAACTGGAAAAATGTGGGTGTTCTATTAGGTATACCTTTTTTTTTTTTTCGGATGGGAAATCATCGAGTGACTCCTCCCGCTCTAGGCGGAGCAGGAGTGTCAGACTTTTACTGACTAAAACCCATCCATGTTCCTTCATGGCCCTTTGTGTTCCGGGGCCACGGTATCTCTTTCAAACAGTCCCGCAACCCCGGATTAGGTATACCTCTGCCTTACCCTTCGAGGATTACAGCCGTGCTGTTATAACACATTCGTAATGTACCCGCCATCCAAAAATACTGTCCAGTCCACTAGTAAAAGCGATACGTAACATATGAAACTGTTAGGACATCCAGTTTAATATCCTTCTATATCCGGACGCGTCCATTCGCCAAACCGCGGCGACATGCTGCCGCCATTATGCGTGCGTCCATTGGTGTTCAAATTAAATACATAAAGAAGAAATGTTTACATACAACTACGCTGTACAGACCATTACAGGAGTGCGTCATATGGTACCGTAACCGACATTGTGAGCGCGAAATCCCATATAAATGTAGATACGAGAGCGGACCACAATTTTATGATTTCGCGTTTTATGTTATGTCTGAATACGGTGTTGCATTGGCCGGGTGTTGAGGCAGCTGTTAAGTGTTTGTGTAAAGTACTCTATGTAGAAAAGACTGCATTTGTTTATGATTTATTTAAAGTTGTTTCTAGCTGTTTGGAGTTTGAGAGCAGCGGTAGCCCAGTGGTGGCGGCCCCGATTTACGAACAGTAAGTCGTGGGTTCGAACCCAGACAGGCGCATTACTTAATTTATTTCATCACCACTGCTCTCAAAACGGTGAAGGAAAACATCGTTAGGAAACCGGCATGTCCTAGAACCAAAAATTCGAAGACATGTGACATCTACCAATCCGCACTGGGCCCGCGTAGGTGTATAACCCACTCCCTCTCATTGAGAGGAGACCGTGTCCCAGCAGTGGGAACATTATCTAGCTGTTTGTGAGACGTAACTTTTTCTGAGCACATTGTTACTTACACAGCTCTGCTGCAGATTTTCTTTGGTAATGAACCTAATCGTAATCGTAATTATGAAATAAAAATCAGTTTTTTTTAATGAATCTGAAATCACACGCGATTTATTTAGGTTATAAGGTAATTCATTAACACCCTTATCGAATTTACTAAGTATTGAAACCTAGATAAAAAAAAAAAAAACAAATCTAACAAAAAAGATCCCAAACAACAAACAGGACGAACTAAAAAAATAACCCTGCAAATGAAAACGCTACAAAAATCCGGGAGACAACGGCAGCGGAGATAATGTCCCGTATAATTGTCACGATACGAATTTATGCAACCGGGTCGTTGGGTCCTCACAACGCGTGCGGTGACTGTGACAATGTTGCTGTTGAAGTTAGAAATGGGGCAAAGCCTGGGATATTCTAGTTGCATGATTGTCAAACTTTCGGGCCATTGACCACCCGTAAAAACTATCAAAGATCTACAAACAACTGCCGGGACCAAATTTCCGAGGCACGGAGAATGCTCGATATGTAATGGGGGGTCACCCATCCAGGGGCCAACCTAGGCAAGCGTGGCTTAACTACTGCGAATATCGGTGGAAATAGAACGTTTGTTGTAAGCAATGCTTACCTTTAGCTGGAATGGTAGTGGATTGACCTGATCTTCTACTGCACTCATGATCAATGAAGCTGCTAAATCTTTAGTGATAAATATCCACGAATTGGGGATATGGGACAACCCTTCTGCGAGTCTTTTTCTTCATCATGTCGATGATACTATTAGAAATGTTTCTGGGCCAATTCGCTGGTAGCGCAGAGGTCGCTTTGACTCAAGCTTTTGGGGCAGAGGCAGGAAAATTGAGGTCTAGTCTGTGGTAAAGCTGATGGTGAGTAGGGCATGTGAAACCGGGTTTTGGTCCCATGGTAAAACCGGTTTATCCCGGGTTTTACAATGGGTCTGAAACTGGGCTTCACATGCTCTAATAATAGTGAGATTGATGGGATTCAATAGTCGGAGGCCAAATGAGATATTATGCGTGCACAATGTAGCCATTATGGTGTAAATTAAAAGAACCAAATAGTTTACTGCAATAACTGAGTGTTTTCTTACAACTCACTTCTTTCACATTTCAAACTTTATATCAGCCATTTCAAGATTTACTTCAGCCTTGACATCAGCCCATATTTCAGTTTTTACAGCGACATCTCCGCTTGCATGCGAGGTCGCATTTTACCGGGATTCAGTTATTCATGTCCCGTGTTTCATTCGTCATCACGTTTTGATGTAATGATTAGTGTGCTGTCAACAGAATTAGTGGGAACTACGGACTGTTTTATTTGTTCGGATTATAAATTAAGTAAGTACTTTGTTTGTAGTGATTTTGGTATGTTGTGGTTTTACGTGGCACATACGTACGTGGCTACATCATATATACTAATATTTTAAGGAGGTAATTTTTCGAAGCGGCGCGGCGATCGGCTGCGGCGACCTCTCGCGTCCAGCCCTGGTTCAATCCATGGTCCGGTGCGGGACGGAATGGGACGCCGTCACCTCCTTAAGCGAAATAGTCATGCTAAAGAAGGAGGTGGCGGAACGTGAGAGGGAGAGAACCTCACGTCCCGGCCACAGCGGGAGACGCCCCGGGCGTCGGGGGCTACGTGGTGGCTCCCGGCCACCGTAGGCGCGGGCCTGTGGTCGGTGAGATATGGGCTAGCTCGCCGTCTGTCCGTCACATGACGACAGGCCGTGTCGACGGCGCGTTCGTGTTCCTCGCATGCCTCAAAGAGAGTCAGCAAAAGGAAGGGGTCCGAAAGGGCCGATGCCTGCCGGGGTTGCGGGACTGTTCGAAAGAGATACCGTGGCTCCGGAACACAAAGAGCAATGAAGGAACATGAATGGGTTTTAGTCAGTAAAAGTCTGACACTCCCTCCTGCTGCGCCCTGGGCGGGAGAAGTCATTAGATAATTTTTTCAGGAGGGTTTTGTCGTGGGTGCTATAGGGTATTTATATAATATTATATTTATAACATGCATATTAGCCGAGCTATCATGATTTTTCCCGACGAAGTCTCGGGCGAAGTGCTAGTCTACACTAAAGAGTAGACTCCGTAGATTTGAGTTCACATTTAGAGAAAATATTTAACTTAATCACGTATGATGATAAAGTGGAAACATTTTTCAAAATCAATACGGTTGGCTGATCTATGGTCCCTGTAATCTTCTTCTCTCGTCTGTGTTCATATTTCTATGGTCTGTGATGACACTACCTTGGTCAGAGTCAGCTGCCCCATTATTTATCTGCCAGTGACCTGTAAATTTGCCTAAACCTGTAGCTTTATAGTTTAATTTACACCAGTCAACAGAATGTTATTCAATCGATTCTCGCAAATGCCGTTATTAGTATTTTTGTTTACATGAGCTACATCTATTTTCATTTAATTTTAACCCGTTATTAAACTGAAACTGTCTTCCTTATTCATCTTTACATTCAAAATAACGGAACAACTCAATGTTTACGTAGACGGAGAAAAGCGATTATGGCAAAATGTTAATTAATCTACACAAGTTTACGTCAAATATTCAGTTCGTTTTACTTAAGAAACTCCAAATTGACATCAGGAGGAGAACGTTTCAACCCGTTAAATTGCCGTGGGGTGGTCCGTGTGACCCCATCTGAGCTAAAATTACACTAGACACAAAGAAAATTTAAGTGTATTTTGGTTCAATTAGAGGGTTAGGGGTGTGAAATTGCGCGGGGACAGTAATTTATTTTAAGTGTGACAATAGACCAATTTCGACTGGGCAGCGATTATAGGATTTAAACCTTTTCGGCGAAGGAGCGAAGTGTTTGGGTGATAGGAGAATTCGTTACGTATCCAGAAGCCAATTATATTACTATCTTGAAACTACTTCATAGTTTTTCTTTGAATAACTATTTTTCTTTGAACAACGACAAATCAAGCTATACGTTTCCAGTGTAACATGACCTCGTTTTATATAAATATTTCCTGCACATGAGAGATACTATTATACTGGTTTTGTATAGCTTGATTCGTCGTCGTGCGTACATAAATAAGTACTGCACCGGATCAGCATTAAATTCGATCCAAGCACCAGTCTTTAAATTCTGCAACTGCAACGCACAATAATTATAAGCGCTGTGAAGTTATCACCTCGGAATGGGATCAGTTAGTGAAAATGAGGTGAAGGATTAGGGAAGGATTAGGTGTTGTAACAAATCTACTTGCTCCTATTAAGTAAAAGGATAAGCAGACTTGTTCAATTAAAATTTAATTAGGGAAAGATTAGAATTAGGAATAAAACAATACAGCTAAATATTAAAAACCTACCTAGCACGCACTCTAGGATAGTTTTATAGTTCACGCACTTAGTTGGTTAGGAAGTTCAGCACTGTAGGAGAGACGGGAACAGGCGTCAGGGTAGCAGGTCAATACCTGGGCAACTTCGAGGTTCAGCTTCAGGAAACCAATAATACTTTACCCGCCCCGGGAATCGAACCCAGGACTTCAATCTCAGCAGTCGTGCTTGTGACCACTAGACCAACGAGGCATACATAAGTATATATATATATACCATAGTATCCCATACATCCCACACATACAGAATTAGTACTTAGATAAAGCATGATCCCTGATCACGATCAACTTAATTATGACGTCAGACAAAAGCTTACGACCTTACCGTATCAGAATTAAAACCAGTCGTAAAACATAATGACGGTAGGGCTTTGATAACGTTATCAATAGATATGTCTAATTAGGGATTTTGCGAAGACCTTTTTCGATATGAGGGTCTAGATTACAAACAGGAGTTATTAGGCCAGGTTGAAATAAGTGCAAAATATTTCAAAAGAGGTCAAAATCAGCCGGGCTAATAAAATGTTTCAATCGTCAGGTAATGTATCTGAGGAGTTTAGGCAGTTTTAAATATTCATTATAATGTCAAACTTATTCAATGTTTACATAAACGTTACCTGATGATTGAGAAATTAGGCGACTTGCAGATAATTTGAAAAATAGCCATTTCTTGGTGGATAAACATCGACGCGTGAACTTGAAGACTCCCAGACAGCATAACAGAAAAATGAAAAGATTGTCCTCATTTTCCTTTTTTAAATTTCTGTGTTAAACTTCTTGTTTCCCTAAAACATTATTATTCTTCTCCAAATTACTATTCCAACAACCCATTTTTTGCAACACATATTATTTCCAAAATAAACATGCCATGTATTTTCTATTTATAACAACATCATACAACTAGCGAAGCACCGCTTGTGGTATAAAATGTACAAACAAAATTATGCTAAGGAAACAGGCGATGGAGGAACGAACATAAATTCCTGTGTTACACTGTTAATCAACATAGAAATTGTAATTCGAATATTGGCCCTACAATTACAATACATTTACATACAGATTTGGTTGGATTGAATTTCTATGGTAACATTCAGCTTGTTAATTTACCCAAAAGGAAAGTAATTACTCTGACGGAATTTATAACCCATACGAAGTGTATGTGAAATAACGAGTGAATTTTAACGACATTCCTACGGAACCCAACGGCTTTCTTAAGTCGGTATTTTGCTCTTAAACTTTCATCTGTTATTGTCATAATTAGCAATCAAATCGATTGAACTATATATAACTCTTTCATTTAATAGTAATTTCAATTTCTCGCTTTGTCTATTTATCCAAGAAAAATATTTGTTCAGAATTTCTATTATCCTAATCAAACCGTTTGATGTGTGTTTTACAAATACAGGGTGTTCTATTGATATGTAAAATGATTTCATTACATTGTGTTACCAATTGGGTCAAGTCATTATAAATTCCATAAATTAATATGAGAACGTTATTTGAGGAAAACTGGTAAAACAACTGTAATGTTTTCGCTGGCAAATTTTGAAACGAAAATATAGTCTATGATTTTGTGTGATTAGGGTTTGTTTAGGACCTTTCGACTAAATATTCAAGAAAAATGTATTCTGCTGATCATTTTCCTAATAGATTTTAGAAATCTAATTATCAGGCCCCTAACTCCTGAATTAAATTCGCAACGGAATCTCAAAGATATTTTGACTCAGATTGACTGAACGATATCAGTAACGTATTAAAAAAAAAATGTTTATTGGCATTATAAAAAACAGAAACAAAATATGTAAACAAAACTATTAACGCCAAAAGGGCCTTAGCAACACAAGGTTATAATACCACATGACGCAGACTTTTCAGCTGCATCCCACAAGTATGCCATACACTCGTAAACATAAACAAACACATAATTATAAATGTCTAAAATATTTTTTACAAAACCCAACTTTATTTTGTACCTACCTACCAGATCCTAGACCTATATCAATTAACCCTAAACAATGGCTGCAGTAGAATAGAAGCTATTCACGAACGTGGCGTGTAATCGTTTTATTCGCCATGATTGCCCTGGGTGAATAAATATTTTTTTTTTCCACACCCGGAGCCCCACAGTTTCCGTCGTACGAATAATTGTGAGCATTCGGTCAATTGTACCGGCACGCGCCGTTCTGAGTGTTTTGCTGGCATTCTGTAAAGAAAAGTGACGCAATTTTTCGACGATTATGTATGAAAGGAATATATTGGGTGAGCAATGTGTGGGAAATGTTTCGTGGGGATTTTTATGAATATGCGAGTAAAACATTTTTGGAGCTTCAATATTCAAAGCTTCAATAGTAAAAAAAGTTCCTAATTCAGGTTATTTAGGAATGAGTTGGTTGTGAAATGATTGTTTAAAAAGATAAACACAATCTTACTTACTGTGTATTGTCTCTGCATCACCCTAAGGTAGACTGGTAGAAAATGCCCAAGTCATTAAGTCCGCCTTTAGACAGTTTTTACTGGTGCATAAACTTCTAATAAATAAAAAAATAACCATTGTAAATGATCTTGTCTTGTAAGACAGCTATATTGTCCTCTAAGTGAATGTTACTTACTTCCTTACTACCTTTAAAAGAAACTTCTAAACGAATCCAATAAACAACAATAATATAAATTACAAAAAGTATGATTAAAATTGCGTCTAACACACGTAATAAAAACCATTGCCAGGAGCGCTGTACAATATCATATCTTTCCCCTCCCTATTTCAAAGTGTGATGCAACTCATAAGAAAATGTCTTCTAAAACACATGCCATGTGGCCCTCTAATATATATTTTAAACTGACTTTATTTGCCTAACTTTGATGCAGTTTAAAGGGTGCATAATTTAGTTTAGACTAATTATTTTGCAATAGGGATGCGCAGATGGTGTCCCGAATTGGGGGTAAAGAAGAAATTTCTTGTGACAAAGTTTGTAAGTAAATTTTAATTAAATTGCAAGGTGTTTGATATCGATGAACTGTTTTAATATACTTCTTCATTAATAAGAATATTGTTAGTCGAGTTTTGAAGAATGATTTGTTATGAATCTATTAAACTTTCTTTAAACTCTATTCGTGCAGAAAGCTAAAAGCACCTAAGCATTACATTTACATTAATGATTTGGTATTGGTTTACGACGAAAGACTTTGAATGGTGACTTTATTAAAGAGAACGGTAACTGTATGTCTATTGGCGCTAGCATGGCTTGTACCAAGCATCGTCATTAGTTGAAAATCATTTTATATTTCAAAATAGCTCGACCTGATTGGTCAAATGGTCTAAGACCACAAGGCAAAGGCACAAAGACAAGTCACAAATCAGCTTTAACCAGCCTTCCCATTTGAGGGTTAATTGGTTTTCCTGTACACTTACAGACACGTTACCTATAAAGGGCATAAAAAGCCCCCTAACGAAGCCGAAAGGCACATGTTCTCCCCGTCATTGCAATCATTTTTCTGTTCTAAACCATACCTTCTACGGAGGTATTAGGGGTCAAAGTTCCAACGTTTTCACAAGTTTTTTTTAATGTAAGATTTTTTACTGTAAACACCTTCACGACCCCCATACTATTCAATCGGTCAATCCATCCATAAGCACAATGTTTTGAGTGCGTTACATTGAGTTCTATCGTAAAACGCGACTTTTAACCCCAAAAAAAAATCGTTTCCCAACGGTAATTTTACTTAGTTTGGTATAAATGTGGTACAAAATGTTGACGGCCCCGTGAAGAGTTCGTTTACACCCTGTAGATGTCCTGATTAATGTACAAATAGAAAATATCCTGAAACTAAGATATTTCCCCCATAAAAAAGTCACAAACAAACCCACTAGTAGGTACCACTGCATTCAAAAGCATAATCCAAAAAATATCCTTAAACGCTTACCAAAAAAACCGAGACCAATTCCCGACAATCCAACAAATGATCCGAGATTCGTTAATAGGAAAGTGTGGAGGCAAATTTTTGGCGCCGTCCACGTCCTCTCCCAGTTGGATTTCCAATTTCCTATACGTGACCTTTTTCACTCCAAATGTCACATGTTCTACAAACGAGGTGTCTTTGAAAACGTAATTAGAAAATTCCCCAACGACACGACGACGTAACGGTTCCGTTCTCTGTTGGATTTCGGTGCTCAGGCGCTCTAGAAGTCGCAAATTAGTTTTGTTCATGGTATGTTATCGTAGATGGGGGCCTATTGGGTGAATGTTTGCGTCTAAGTCGGTAGTTATCGCTTAGATTTATGATTAGTTCTCCCGCCGTCGTTCAGTGCTGGGCTTCATTCCTGTTCGCTCGCCGCTACTAAGGAAATCCTGGTTAGTTTCTTTTCCTCCGCTTACTAATATGCTTATTGTGTTTTTAAATTAGTTCTCGCAAGCATTCTAGAGGTAGCTAGCTGCAGTTTTCTGGCATTGCCATTTAAAAATATTACTGACAGACTTACGTCATTGTGTGGAGAATTGCATAACATATAAGACTTACATTGATAGTCTTCTTCAATTTGACAATTCAACAACATCCATTGTGCAAATACCTAGCACACATTTGTCTATCAAATGAATTTTACAAACATATTGACCATGAATTTATGTGTGCGTGTTGCCGAGCGCATTGTCCATGCAGTCGCAAGCTATAGCTCTCCCGTTCTTTTTTTCGGTCTAGCAAATGATGGTTCGGTGGGTAGTTCTACCTTTAATCTTTCAAATTATGAAAGAAAGTGTGATACATAAAATTATAGTACAGATCTTAATCATATTTGTTATTTTTATGTTTTGGACATAAAGCACATATGTAGTTTTAAATATTGTATATTGTACTGTTTCAATATGGTGTGTTGTTTCAACATTTAAATTGTTTTTACGCTCGTACGTTTTCATTTAAGCATAAAATAATAGAATTGCCATCCCAGCGGTGTTGCGGCGCACTTGCGTAATTGGTTTAGATAAATTAACAAAGTAGTTCCAAAGAGTGATATCCCACGAGACACATTCTAATTGTAAAACCGCCCCTGTTTCAACGATTCTTGCATTGATAATGAGTTTTTATGATTATTATTTAACACTGTTTCTTGTAATGGTATTGTTTAGTGAAAACAGTGTGTGGTATTGTTAAGTGCATGTTAATAAGATCACTTTTAAACATTTTAGGGAGCTCGTGGCTAAGTAATCGTTCTATGTTTATTTTATGTGTCTGTTTGTTGTATGTGGATTTTTATATCTGGTATCATTCATTTCTTAAGGAGCTCTAAGGTTGATCTTCAGGTTAAGCCGTGCTTGCCTAGGTTGTTCCGTGGATGGGTGACCAGCCACAACATACCGAGTTTCCTCCGTTCCTCGGAAAGCACGCTAAGCCGTTGGTTCCGGCTATCATTTTTAGATCTTTGACAGTCGATACAGGTAGTCAGTGGACCGAAAGTCTGACAACCTGTCTTACCAAGGGGGGGGTATTACCTAGTACTAACTGGGTTGTGGAGATCAGATAAGCAGTCGCTAGATGTAAAATACTGGTATTCAACTGCATCCGGTAAGACTGGAAGCCGACCACAACATAATTGGGAAAAGGCTAGAGAGATGGTGATAATTAAAAATTTTAACATTCTAAGTTGGTTTGTAATATACACCATGACCATGGCACATTAACGAGGAAATCAAATTTAATGCATTTAACCGAAAATTAAAAGAATATCCAACACAAAAATGCTTTTACTCGGTCGCAGAATACTTAGAATAAAATATTTAGTGAATATGACAAATAGATAATTACATAGAACCACTGAAATAGTACTTACACAAAAAAGCACAAAATTAATAAAATATAAAATAATTAATACAAATTAATAAAATACAAATTTAATAGACAATAATATATAAATATAATAATAAAAACACGTCAATAAAATAATTGAATAACCACATAATATTAATTAAAATAACTACATAAACCTAATACCTTTAGGTATTAGGTTTATTTTCTGTATGTAGTAAATTTCTAGTAAAATTTGCAATAATAATTATATTTATTTAACAAACTTGCAATCCAGTATACCTACTAACTGGATGCTTGTTTTGTTTGTTATTGTGTTGCCGTGCCCTAACTGGGTTTCATGTTGGAACTTACTTACATTAATGTAACAACTAAATGTACACATGAATGCAATATAGAGTTTGAGTTTAACTAAATATTGGCCTACCAAGGGAAAACAAGTTTTGTCTTTTTAGACCAAGGTTTAATTTCAAACTTTATTCCGACAATGTTCTTGTAGTTGAAGGTTTTAGAAACTCTACGTCTGTCGAAATAGGTAAAGTTCAGATTACAGAATCTGAATGAAAGGTGGACCGAAATTACAACCCTTTTTAAACTAACATGGTTAGTGTTTAGCATTTATAACACTTTAAGACGTCGGCGTCGACTGCAACAGTTCTAATAAATTGCTATAACAAAGCCACTATAATAGAAACCCTTCTTACATTTTAATTTCTAATAGTCATCTACTACAAATGGGACTCGATATCTTCACAACATATTCCGTGCTCAAATCAAATTTAAGCGTTACCGACAACTTGCAAAGATATGGAGCGTAGGGAAACTGTGCAAACGGTCCGAGCGATAAGCTCTACTTGCATGAATCTGAATAACAAACAGACTCAGACAGTCCTGCTATAGACGGAATGACAAAAACACGAACCAATAATCTAAATGCATCAATCAGAACGCGTAAATGCTCATTCCTTTTCTTTTATAGATGTGCATAACGCAAAAGTGACGTGGTGTTCATAAGTTCTTTTCCAAACCTTGTCCTTATTTGCCTCAAACGAATGTCACCCTTATTTTTTCGTACTTCTGCGGTCACCCCTATTTTTTTGCTTATTCTTTCATTACTAATTGTTTTTTGTTAGAAGTCGGCGATGAATTTGACAAATAAGTATAAAGGTAGTTGAAATGAGAGCATAAATAATAGTTTTTCTTCGATATTTTAGATGTGTTACAAGTAGGTGGTGGTGGGTGGTAGTGGTGGTGGTGTAGGGTGATAGTTTTGGTGGTTGTGGAATTATGGTTTATCTTTTCCTTCGCTATACTTTTCTAATTAATTTCGTTGCGGGATTCAAGACAGTTAAATTGTTTCTCTGGGACTTCATCGAGCTTCTATGTCTCGGCGCTTTTCTGGTGGTCGCCACTGTTGATTCTGGCCTTCAGGAGTACAGTGGTTTGGGAATAGTTGGGCAGACTTGTCCAAAAAAAATAGATAAGTTGGACCACCTTTTCAAATTAGATGCTGCGTACTCTGTCCTTTGTCCGGTCCTCCTCCTAGTTAGCGTCCTGCAGTACGTTTGGCGATGCCACCGGTTTCCACTCCAGAACTCGTTTACTTTATCGGCCATCGGTTTTAGACAGACTTGGCGAGCCTGCTGCGACTTCATCTTAATTACTGTATAAGCTAAGTAAGTAAGTATTTTCGTTTACTTTCTTTTCAGGGTTTAAGAGCTGAAAATACTTCATGTTACAAACATTTACCGCACTGTACTGAAAGGAGCAAATAAAAATTCATCAGCATCATTGGTAACAGATAAACATTTTCACAATAATTTAACCAATTACTTTTAAAGTTCTATAATATTTTCCAAATTAGTATTCCTTCTTTTTCTCCAGGGTGGCTCAAACAGTTTCCAATGCATACAAGTTGATCTCCTAAATAACACAAACATGGTTTGAAAGACTAGTATTTGAGTAAGTAAAAACAACAACGGCTTAAAAAGAAATTCCGCAGCAATATTGGTAAAAAACATGCCAGCCAATAATAATATTAACATCGAATCGCATATAAACGCAACTGCTATCAACGACACAACATGACTTATACTTCGTTTTGACATACTCTTCTTGCAGCATGATAAAACAGATAAAACAAAACAAATTTGAGGTCATTATTCAAACCACTGGTAACAGGCATACACACATCAAAAAAAGTTTGTAATCACTAGCAAAAGCTGCTATAATTTCTTAAATTGAACTTTATCAAGAAAAACTCTTTGTTTTGGGTTTTCTTTAAATAGAAATACGCTGTTTGAAATAAAAAAAAAAAATACTATATTTTTAAATAAAGAATCTAAAAAGAAGAAGAAATCATAATTATAATCTACCGTAACAAAAAAAAAATAGACTTTTCAAAGTGATCGCAAACCTTTTTTGATGTGTATGTAAGGTTTATAAGGTTGCAAGTTCGATGTACTTGAGATAATTCCGTAATTAACTACTATTATAGTACCAGCTGTTCTGAATGTGAACGCAGTAGCCTTTCTCTTCTTACAGCTTATTCTGCCAACGTAGACGTATACAAGTCGTAAATACGCGAGCAGTGTAGAACAGAGTGACCAGCTTATTGAAGTAATGAGTAAATAAAGAGGGTTATGATTTGATTCAAGCTGATGTAGTTCTGAAGTGAACGCCACTGCGGCAGGAGACACCATGTTGTTATCAACTGAACACTATGACACACAATATAGACAAGAGTGCTCCTGATATATAAACAATTATGATAAACATATTTCTGAGTTTTATTTGTATAAACGATTGGTATTTAATTTTAAAGTAAGCAGCTGTGTGTATAATAACTGCACAATATTAGGAATGTCAAAAGTTTATACTCTCTCTCTCTCTCATCATTATGATGTTATCTAAATCAATGGCAATTTATTTTAATTAGTCCTACTATAAATGCGTAGGTAATTTTGTTACTCTTTTACGAAAAAAATACTGAACGGGCTTGGACGAAATTTAGCACACATTCAGTAAATAACCTGGATTAACACATACGATTTTTATCCTGGCGGGCGAAGTCAGGGGTATAAGCTATGGTCATCATCATCATCATTTCAGCCGAAAGACGTCCACTGCTGGACATAGGCCTCCCCCAAGTGTCGCCACATTGACCGGTCCCGTGCGACTCGCATCCAACGGATTCTTGCAACCTTCACCAGGTCATCGGTCCACCTAGTGGGAGGTCATCCAACGCAACGTCTTCCGGTTCGCGGTCGCCACTCCAGAACTTTTCGGCCCCATCGGCCATCCGTTCTGCGAGCAATGTGCCCTGCCCACTGCCACTTAAGCTTTGTAATTCTTCGGGCTACGTCGGTGACCCTGGTTCTTTTGCGGACGTCTTTATTTCTGATTCGATCACGCAAAGAAACTCTGAGCATAGCCCTCTCCATTGCCCTTTGGGTGACTTTAAGCCTTCTGATAAGGCCCATTGTGAGCGACCACGTTTCGGTCCCGTATGTAATCACTGGCAACACACACTGGTCATAGACTTTCGTCTTGAGACACTGTGGTAAGTTGGACGAGAAGATACCGCGCAGCTTCCCGAACGCTGCCCAGCCGAGTCGGATTCGACGATTGACTTATGCCTAAGCCATGGTAGTCAGGTTAAAATTTTAACAGTATGGGTGTACATGGTTCCACTTAAAAAATTCCACACGAACGAAGTCGCGGACAACAGCTAGACTCAAGCCTCTAAAATCGTAATTATTATAAAAACGAATACAAATAGCGTCACATTATTTTGCAACGAAAGCATGAAAGAAGAGAACCAGAAATAAGTATGACAAAAATCACTTGAAGCAATTGGGGTTTGAACGATACCGTTAAAAATTAACGTAACTAGCTTCGGCCCGCGACTTCGCCCGCGTCGGTTTAGGTAACTATCGCACGGGATCGTCTACCAGGATAAAAATCTTATGTATTATTCCAGGTTATGTACCGAACGTGTGCTAAATTTCGTCCAAGTCCGTTTAGTTTTTTTTTTTTTTGTAAAAGTGTAACAAACAACCATCCTCACAAACTTACGCATTTACAATAAGACTACTTAATTAAAATAAATTGCCATTGATTTTGATAACATCATAACAATGAGAGAGAAAGTATGAACTTTTGACATTCCTAATATTGTGCAGTTACCATACACACACATACAGCTGCTAACTTTAGAATTAAATACCATTCGTTTATACGATTAAAACTCAAAAATATGTTTTACATAATTGTTCGTGTATCGGGATCGCTCCTGTCTATATTGTGTGCTATAGTGTTGATAACAACATGGTGTCTCCTGCCGCAGTGGCGTTCACTTCAGAACTACATCAGCTTGAACCAAATCATTACCGGTACCGTGTTCCAGTCTGCATCGCTATTTGTCAGTCATTCGACCTTCATTTCGATCGATCTCATTAATGATGTCTTCATCTTATCAATATGCTGGGCATTCTGTTCTTCACTGGTTGCGTATTTACGACTTGTACTCGTCTACGTTGGAAAAATAAGCTGTGAGAAGAGGAAAGCTACTGTGTTCTCTCTCGGAACAACTAGTATTATTATAGCAATTGGTAACGGGATTGTCGCAAACCTTTTGGATAGCCGACAATGGACCCTATTGTTTACACAGTTACCATTACTTTTTATGTTAACCGTGAATTTTTTTGTTTTTATAAGAATTGTTTTATCTGTTTTATCATGTTGTAAGAAGAGTATGTCAAAACGAAATATAAGTCATGTTTTGTCATTGATAGCAGTTGCGTTTATATGCGATTCGATGGTTATAGCATTAGTTGCTGTCGAACGAGCCTTTCTTCAAAAACCTGTGTTTTTTTTTTTAATTCATAGATACGTCTTCCAAACAATGTTTGTGCTGTTTAAGAGATCAACTAGGATGCATTGGAAGCTATATTTTAATAAAAGAAAAAGAAGTAATATGAATTTGCAAACCGCGATTGCACTTTAGGAACATTTTTTTTTATTATAAACGATGAATACATAATTTGAACAATTTTGTTTTATTGCTACTAGACTAAGACCAAGAAACTACTAAAGCTTCGTGTCCTGAGAATTTAAAGTAATGGTAATAATCATCTGCTTAGCCGTTCACAATATGATGGGGTCCACTTCTAGTCTTACTTACTTATTCCCTGGATTAACACATAAGATTTTTACCCTGGTAGTACGATCCCGTGGGAGAGATACCTAAACCCACGCGGGCGAAGCTGCGGATATAAATCCATTAAACACCGAGATTCCTTCTTGCCTCGTAATCCAAGTTAAACCCTTGGTCCTGGCTGTCATTTGTAGATTTGTGACAGTCAATAAAGATAGTCAGAAGCCCGAAAGTCTGACAACTGCTTAGGTGGAAGCGCCAGGGTACCCCGCGAAAAAGATACTGACCTGCAAATTGCAAAAACGTAAGAAAAATTGAACTTCGGGGGCTACCATCGGGCCTGTGGACGGTGAGTAATGGGCTAGTTCACCGTCCGTCCGGCGAGTGTCAACGGCGCGTTCGTGTTTCACGCGCGCTTCAAAGAGATGTCAGATGTCTTCAAAGAGGAGTCCGCAAGGGCCGATGCCTGCCGGGTTGCGGGACTGTTCGAAAGAGATACTACGGCCCTGAAACACAAAGGGCTAAAAAGGAACATGGATGGGTTTTAGTCAGTAAAAGTCTGATATACTCCCTTCCGCTTCGCCCAGAGCGATGGGAGTCATTTGATGATTTCCGAAAAAAAGGGGGCTCCCATGGCGCTTCCCCCAAATAGGAAATAATTAACCAAGTACCTGGGTTGTGAAGGTCTGATAGTTGCTTCATGTAAAATACTGGTATTCAGCGGCAGACTGGAAGTAGACCCAAACATAGAAAAGGCCTAAAACCAATTGATTAGATACCTAATATTAACAAAAATATACCGAGGGTCTTGCTTTTTTTATACATAAGTACCAATTAATAGATTTCCCTCTTTTTGCAGGTTTAGGTTTTTTTAGGAGGTGAAGCTTTAGTATATAAAATAAAACAAGATTGCTATAAGTAATTCAAGTCATTTATAATACAAATTATTCCTATAGAGCAATAGTGTTGAGGAAATTCAGATTCCTTCTTTTTCTTTTTTTCAAATATAGTTTCCAATGCATCCTAGTTGACTTTTTAATCAGCACAACCATGGTTTGTAAGACCAGTCTATGTGTTAGCAAAAACAATAACGGCTTAAAAATGTAATCTGATATCATAAATGAAAATAATAATAAAAATACCAACGCAATTAACATGGAATCACATAAAAACGCAACTACAATCAATGATACAACATGACTGAACTTTCGTTTAGACATACTCTTCTTACCACAAGATAACACGGACTTAATTATTCTTATGAAAACCACAAAATTCATGAGCATCAGACAAACCAATGGAAACATGCTATATAAATAGCCATTTAAATAAAAAATGTTTGGAACGATTCCATCACATGCTCCTATAATAATACCAGCTATTCCGTAAGTAAACACAGTAGCTTTCCTCTTCTCACAGCTTATGTTTCCAACGTAGACGAGCACAAGTCTTAAATACGCGACCAGTCCAGAACAAAATGACCAGCATATTGATGTGATTAGTAAATAATAACTTAGGAATAATGTCGTCTTCGGAAAATAGTCACTAAAGACATAAAATTCAAACAAACACTGGAACACGGTACTGGTTATGATTTGGTTCAGGCTGATGTAGTTCTGAAGTGAACGCCACTGCGGCAGGAGACACCATGTTGTTATCAACACTATAACACAAAATATCGAGAGACCAGATCCCGACAGCTGGACTATGACTTCGAAATCCAGAGTCGCATTCGTCATTGGAATAATTTTCATCAAAGAAATTGTATTGAAGGCAACAGCTTTAACGTTAACATCAACAGCTGTGTATGATATTACTGGCTATAAATACATTAAATACAATGACACAAGTACACACACTCATTATACTGTTATCAGGGATAACTTAAAATAACAATATTAATTAAATTTAATTAGATTTGTAACGATTACTGGAAGGTAGGGCTCCACTCAAATATTTTATTTTTAAGTGACTATACACATTCAGAAGTTTTTCAATACTTAATTTTTTTTTTGTACTTTTAGTGAAAATTCCTTACTACATAAATAAAATGACATAAACGTTTCTTTTGTATTGAAAATGAGGTTGCGCCATTAGTAAAGTTCTGAAATGTGTTTTTTTTATAAAAACTTCAATAATGCGAACTTTATCTAGTTCGTCTATGTTAGATTATGTACAAACAAACATTTATGTGGGATGCCACAAATAAAAAAATAAAACACGTTTATGCAAACAACTTTAGTTTAGAAAGTCGACTAAAAAATAAAAATATCCCTATTCTTTAATTCTTTAGATAACATTAATCTACCAAAACCTTGAATCTTATCTTATCTATCTTAAATTATTATAATGTAGATTTTATTGAGACTACACACATTTAGAAAAAACCTTAACTAAGCACAAACTAAAATATTAGTTCCAATAAGCATGACGACAGTATCAAAAAATTGCAAATCTATTTAGTCTGCCAGTAGTAGAGTATTGGAAATTAATGGACACGTATTTTTTGTTTTTGTAAATCATTGAATATTGACAAAGATAAAACGCATCAAAACTCGGGAGTGGGGGCTCGTGACGTCAGAACTAGCTAAAAATTATACCTAGGCGTGACGTATTGAGAATTTTAAAAGCGTCGTATCTTCGTCAATTTTGATTAACGTAACAAAAGAAAAAACACGGGTCAAATATTTTCTAATAATCTAACTGACGGACTAATTAGTTTTTTTTTTGTCGTCTCGCCTATTACATCAGTGAGACCACATTTAGTTTTTGTTTTTCAATTTGTTCCGTTGTTTCAGAAACATCTCACGAATGCCACTCTATTACTTAGTTAAGATAATAAATATTATGTAACACATTTTCACCCTAAAGTACAATAATATTATCTAAATTAGTATTAATTTCTTTTTTTTCTTATAGTTATGTATAGCTTCCATCGTATAATAGTCGATCTCCTAAACAACACAAACAGAGTAATTCTCAACTTGTCCTACATGCTAACGGCCCATACATGGTTTGGAAGACAACTCTATATAAAAAACAAAACGGTTATTAAAATTAAAAAATGTGATTCCGCCATCAATTCGGTCAAAAATGCAGTAGCTACTAATACTTACTATGATAACAAAATCATATACCGCGACTGCAATCAATTAAATCATATGACTGATACTTCGTTGTGACATACTCGTCTTACAGCATGATAACACAGATAGAACAATTATGATGGATATTTCGCATTCACACAACCTACATAATTTTCAAAATACGAGAATTTCGGTCGTATGATTCCTTCACAGATTCCCACAATGATAAAAACTTTAAAAATTCAAATAAAAAAAGAATCATCAAAATCGGTTCACCCAGTCGAAAGTTCTGAACAAAACATACAGTCGAATTGAGAACCTCCGCTTTTTGGAAGTCGGTTGAAAACTGCAAATGACCACTGGAACATTGCACAGGTTATGATTTGGTTCAAGCTAATATAGTTCGGAAGTAAACGCCACTTTGGCAGGTTGACACCATGTTGACACCATGTTGTTAACACTGCTTCAGTACACAGCACCGACAGAAGACATCCTGATAACACCATATTTTCTTCGTAAGATAAATTGATTTCTATGGTGAAAATGATGGGTTCAACTTTTAAATTCTCAGCTCTGCTGTATGTATGTATGGTCGTAGTGTTATAGTTATTTACAATTATAATAACTCCAAATGCAACATTTATAATATTCATTATAATTATTGTTATCAGTGGTATTTTGTTTTTGTATACTAAGCCACTAATTACAACAATATTGATAAAATTAATAAAGAACGAGAGCTGAATCACATCAGTCAGTGCACTTTGATGGAAGGACTTATAAATGCATTTTTCATAACATCAAAAATCGTGCTGGTCATGGTGATTCTTCACTGGTCGCGTAATTAAGATAAGTTATAGAGGAATTGGGATGGATCAAATAGTTTCCCACTCGCACGCGCTTTGACGTGGAGTTGCGGACACCAGCCCGTAATACAATACAATACAAATAAGATAAGTTAGTAGATTATGTAAGGTAAAATAAGTTGTGAGAAGAAGATGAGGCTACCTGTGTGGATTATCTGGTGCTAATACGAGTACAACGTGTTATAGAAAGGGTGTAGTCATAATTATGGAAGAAAAATAATCAATGGACCTATACAAAATTCCTACTCGACCTACTTGACCTATGATAACCTTGACCTTGACCTTGATGTATGAGAGAGCAGATTTTTCCCAAGGAGAAAGTTGTACAGTTTGATGGTCTGTAGCACACCCCTTCATATGACTATAAACCTTTCTGTTACACATTGTATAGGTGTTAGTTTCAAGGACTTAGAACACTACACCACACCACACTAAACGCTACAGGCATGGTGCAGGGGTGTGGTGGTACTCTTCTTCAAGAAGGGCAACAATGCCCGGTTGAACAACTAGAGGCCCATCACACTTCTAAGCCATGTCTTTAAGTTGTTTTCGAGAGTCATCTCGAATCGTCTAGCGCGCAGGTCTGACGATTTCCAGCCTCCCGAACAAGCCGGTTTCCGTAAAGGTTTTAGCACCGTGGACCACATACATACGGTGCGGCAGGTTATACAGAAGACCGAAGAGTATAACCTGCCCCCCCTGTTTGGCGTTTATGGACTCCGAGAAAGCCTTCGATTCGATCGAGACCTAGACCTGCAGTCTCTCCAACGGTCCCAAATCGACTATCGGTACATCGAGGTGTTGAAGTGTTTGTACAAAAACGCCACCATTTCAGTCCGACTTCAGGACCAAGCCTCGGAACCTATCCTCCTGCAGCGAGGTGTGAGACAGGGAGACGTCATATCTCTGAAACTATTCACCGCTGCTCTGGAAGATATCTTCAATGTTCTGGACTGGAGAGAGCTAGGCATCAACGTCAATGGCGAGTACATCACTTACCCTCGGTTTGCCAACGATATAGTGGTCATGGCTGAGACCATGGTGGACCTCAGTACAATGCTCGATGACCTCAGTACAGCTTCTGGAAGAGTGGGTTTTAAAATGAACATGGACAAACCCAAGGTCATGTTGAATGCCCATGTCACATCCACTCCTATCAACGAAGAAGTTGTAGACGATTATGTGTACCTGGGACATACGGTCAAGTTAGGTAGGTCTAACTTCGAGAAAGAGGTCAATCGTCGAATCCGACTCGACTGGGCAGCGTTCGGGAAGTTTAGCGGAATCTTCTCGTCCAACTTACCGCAGTGTCTCAAGACGAAAGTCTATCACGAGTGTGTGTTACCAGTGATTACATACGGTACCGAAACGTGGTCGCTCACAATGGGCCTCATCAGAAGGCTTAAATTCACCCAAAGGGCAATGGAGAGGGCTATGCTCGGAGTTTCCTTGCGCGATTGAATCAGAAATGAAGACATCCGCAATAGAACCAAGGTTACCGACGTAGCCCGAAGAATTGCCAAACTTAAGTGGCAGTGGGCAGGGTACATTGCTAGCAGAACGGATGGCTGATGGGGCCGAAAAGTTTTGGACTGGTGACCGCGAACCGGAAGTCGCTGTGTTGGAAGGCCTCACACTAGGTGAACCGATGACCTGGTGAAGGTTGCGGGAATCCGCTGGATACGAGTCGCACGGGACCGGTCAATGTGGCGTCATTGGGGGAGGCCTATGTCCAGCAGTGCACGTCTTACGGCTGAAATGATGATGAGAACACTACTTAAGTCCCAGAAGCCCACCGACCCGAATGAAAGAAGCGACCACAACGTGTTGTGACATTGTCAAAAAAGATAGCAAATGCAAAATTTTTTTGACTTTTCGTATTTGGTGTCGTTTTCATTGTCGGTTCGGCTTCCAGTCTAACCGGGTGCAGCTGAATACCAGTATTCTATATTGAGCGACTGCCTTTACCCTGATGACGATTATGATGATAAAATAAAAATCCAAGAAACATTGCCGATGTAAAATCAAATTTACATCATGGGAGTCTCTCAAGCTGTTCATGGCTGTTTTGAAAATTCCACATGGCGTAGGGGAAGGGCTTTTTATGTGGTGTTTTTGTAAGAGCGCGCTTGCCTAGTTTGGTCCGTGGATGGGTGACCACCCATTACACACCGGGTTTCCTCCGAGCTTCGGAAAGCACGTTAAGCCGTTGGTCCCGGCTGTCATTTGCAGATCTTTGACATACGTTACAGGTAGTCAGTAGTGACCCAAAAAGTCTGACAACCAGTCTAACCAAGGGGTATCGTATTACCCAGTACTAACTGGGTTGTGGACGTCAGATAGGCAGTCGCTCCATGTAAAATACAGGTATTCAGCTGCATCTGGTTAGACTGGAAGCCGACCCCAACATAGTTCGGAAAAGGCTAAGCAGATGATGATGATGTAGGGGAAGGTGTTTTTGCTCAATGGACATTATCAGTCTTTAACTCTAGATATTAGGAACATGGGTCGAAACAAAAAATGGGCGCTTCATACTTATTACTTCAGCTGATTAGATATTTTGTAAGAGAGGTCTAAGTAAAAAAACACTGTAAGGCAAAGTTGTCCGGTTTAACGGTCTGAATCACTACGTAAAAGGAGCTTATTCTGTTACACCCTGTATTTCTTAGCTACTTATCGAACATAACAAAATATAATTATCAATGATATGTCCTTTGTTTAACTATTAATACCAACTGTTTACCTACTTAATTAAAAATATTTCCATTCATTAAAACAAAATCACTGATAACAACACTAATGAAAATACATAAGAGTTGCAACATTTGCAAATAAATGTAGTAGCCATGCACACAACTAGGAGTATAAACGGGAAATTAATTGTTTTGACTGTAAAAAATAAAGACAATCACCAGAATAAAAATGAATGTGACTCTAAACTACCAAGATATTATGTATCTGACAGGATCTGGACTGTCGATTATGTGTGTAATAGTGTTGATAGCTACATGGTGTCTCCTACCGCAGTGGCGCTCACTTCAGAACTACATCAGTTTGAACCAAATCATTACCGGTACCGTGTTCCAGTGTCTAATAACATTATTGCCTATTCTTGAAGTTCGAATAATTGTAATTTACAATTTCATGAATTATATTTTCATTACATCAATATGCTGGTCACTCTGTTCTTCACTGGTTGCGTATTTAAGACTTGTGCTCATCTACGTTGGAAACATAAGCTGTGAGAAGAGGAAAGTTACTGTGTTCACGAACGGTATAGCTGGAATAATTTTTGTAATTAGTCATATAATAGTTGAAAATTTAATACGTGACTACAAGCCTTTTGTTAATTATATAGAGCTTTTTACAATTATGTTTGTAATGATTGTTAATTTAGTTATTTTTATTAGAATTGTTATGTCCGTGTTGTCATGTTGCAAGAATAGTTTATCTAAACGAAGCATAAGTCATGTTGCTTCACTAATTGCAGTTGCGTTTTTATGTGATTCCATGTTAATAGCATTAGTAATTATGTTATTGTTTTCCAACTATTTCGAAACACTATCCCTTAATTTTCCGACTATGTTTCTTTTTACACATAGACTTGTGTTTCAGACCATGTTTGTGTTACTTAGAAAAACAACCAGGGTGCATTGGAAGCTTTACTTCAGGAAACGTAGAAACCGCAATAACAATAATATCTTATAGATTTAAAAAATGTAGAGTAAAGAGTGCTTGTTGTTTATTTATTCTTGTTTTATTACTAGCAATTCACATGCAATTTACCAACTAAGTTAGAGATAAAAATATACAGAAACACTGATTTTGAGTTAATAGGAGCTTAGCCGGCTCCATCCGCATGAGAGTTGACATCATCAACATTGCATTGCTTTTCATCTTCGAAAGCATTATCTGCTGTTGTCACTAAGCGTTCCTCAGTACGTTAAATAACTTGTAACTACGTAAAATATGTTTTCTATAAATAAAACAGTAGCTGCCTGTACAACACAAATATTTAAAGGTATCGAGAACCGCCCGCGGCCCTTCGATACGGAACTTAGTCGTTAGCAGAAAGCGTCGAGCCGTACGACAGACAAAGCCCGCTACATTACTATAAATCTGATCGGTCCTACAGACCTGCTACGTCTCCAGTGAGTTCTGCAAAAGAGATGATGGTTCACTTTCCTTTACAAAACAAGCAATGGAGATGACAGTGTCTGTTCAGTCGCTATAGTCTGTCTTGACGTGTGTTGCGAGCAGTAATTGGGGTGAATACGCTTTATTAGCAAGAGATTTGCAACTTTACGTAGATAAAGGGACCTTTGAAGGGATGTCGATGGTAACTGTTTAACCGCTCACTAGTTAAGAGTTCATGCCATATTTGGGAAACGTTTGATTTGCATCATAAAGCTTGTTTTGAATTTAGCGTACAAAGTTTCACAAGTTTAAATTAGATGAATGAATAAATTAGTGTCTGTAAGACGTCTCATACAAACTTGGAGCTGTGTTGTGGAGTAGCTGAGATAACTAAGAATACAGATTGGGCAGGTTATGTTGTTTTTGGTTCGGATTTGGAAGGCCTAAAAATAGAATAAGAGGAAGTACTCTCTCTTATTGTATTTTGCTATAATGCAAGTAACTGTTACAGACGACATTGTTGTTTGTTTTGCTAATTTACAAAACAACCCAATACAAAAAAAAAGTTATAGTACAAAACATAGTAAAAAAAATACCCTCATACCAATGAGATCAATAACCACCAATACTCAAACAAGATTTTCCAGAATATTGACCCAAGTCATTGAACTCTTGGAGCTTTGTCTTCCACGATTGACTGGTCACTCTGATTGCTTTACATGATCTACCATCTGCTTGACCACCTGGAGCAGAATTCTGATACGGTTCGCTCGTCTTAACTCCCATAAAATATTTTCAAAATGGAACGGTTCATTGATCGTTTCGCGATGAAACTTTACTATAAGTACCCTGGACTAATGGCCAGAACGTGACTCGAGTTAGGAGGTAATTTTGTAGGAGGACCTTAAGAATATCATACACCAACAATGTGGAGGGGTTTAAGTGGTAGAGTCAATTTTTTTTGGGACCTTCTGTTTAAACTCATACTTGGTTTATCATATGGAAGTTGTCCAATATGGGACAGCAAGGTTAAACAAAGTAATAAACCACCAGTGAAACGCAAGGGTGCTTTCAAAAAAATGTGTCCCAAAGTGTTTTTCAAGGAAATGTATTGCATTGTCATTCGAGTGCATGGCGGATTTTCCTTCATGAGTTGTGGCCAGTTTACACATTTTTTTTTTCGTGGGTTATTAACTTGGTGGCGAATGTACAATAAAACAATTAGACAATAAGTTGGAACGAAGTTTGTAGTGTTCGATTTACATAGGACTTTTTTTATTGAGTTCCTATAGGTGTGGAGAAGAAAGTAATTTTTCTTTTGGATTTTTGTTTATGAATAACTTGAAATTCGACGAATTTATAAAGTGGCTTATTTGTGTGGTCTGTTTATTGGTTCATTGTTGTTGATGAAACGCAAGTTTGTTTTTTAAAGTAGTAGTAGTAAGTAAAGTAGTATTTTATTATAGTATTTTAGAATTTTATTATTTTTTACTTTTTATTTTATTTTATGTTACATTTACCTACTGATTTGACAGGAATATTTACGTATCTTACTTTTTTATTATTATTGACATATGATTTTTGTGACTTTTATTGACATTGATTTTGTAAATTATTATTAATTTTATTTGATTATTGTGAATGTGGGGACCATGTGGGTTTCATTTATATTTTTTTGTTTGTTTTTTTTTTCCCACAACTGTCTGGCAGTTTGAGTACTATAAGCGACCTACCCAAATGTCCTTGGTATTGTTCGTCGTTTCGTTGAGCTCCTTGAGTTATAAGTCGAGCTACACGATAACTGACAAATGCTTGCACTGACTGGACAGGTCCATTTAAATTTGTGTGGTTCTTTCTTCAAAAGACCATCTCAGACACTAATTTGCATAGTCCTTATGTGATTTGAGCAAGATTATGTCTGGACTTCAAAAGAGACTATGACCTCTGAGTTTGTTTCGGCTGTTTCTTCTCAGAGTAGTCAGGTACGAAACACCGGCCCAAACTAGTTTTAAAAAAATTACGTGTAAAAGTGTTTGTAAAAACCTACTTGCAAAATAAACATCATTTATCATAAACTATACTATTTGTTTCAATTATTTCTCAAATTTATGAATTATGACTAATTAGATTTCTTTTGACATTTGAGTGTGACTTTTGAGGATTTTCTAGCTAATTGCACTCGGCTATTGATTTTAATTTGTAAACACCTTTGGTTTTTGAGTTAGGACAATGCCAAGTGATTCCATTGAGTAAAGTCCCCATTTATATGAAACCACTGAAATACAGTCTTTTAAATTTTATAATTTGTGTGTGCTATAAACATAATTTAATTTTGAGTCTGCTTTATCTTCGCTGTGCTGTGTCTTAAACTTTTCCACGACAAAATTGCTCACTTTTGCACAATTCCATCCAATTTATTCCCCCCTTACAGAGGTCTTATCTTGAATGAGAGAAGCTTGTTTTAATGTCGTTAATTTAAGACTCCGGCGTCGGTAACGATTTCATTCTGTTGTTCTGTTGCACCTACAGCCTAGATTTCCAATAGCATTGAAGGTAGATTAGGTACCAGTTCACTTTTGCACATGTGTTTCAGTTCGAATTTAAACGAAAATGATATTGGTGTCGATTTTGTTGTGCACAAACTAAACTTAATTTAGGTTATTGCTATCTTTTTCTCTCTAATAAAACGAGAAAGACACGGACTTAATTTCGAGCTGTCAAATTTAATTGGAACTAATATTTCCATACAAATGAAGGGTGCACGTAAAAACATGTCGACTAAAAACACGGTGAAGCGCAAGGCATAAACTAGTTTGACAACTCTAACTTAGTTCATAGCTATAGCCGTCCTTTTCTCGCACTGCCTTTTAGTAAAAGATAGCAATAGCCTTTTTTTTTTTTTTTTTTTTTTTTTTTCGGATGGGAAATCATCAAATGACTTCTCCCGCTCTGGGCGGAGCAGGAGGGAGTGTCAGACTTTTACTGACTAAAACCCATCCATGTTCCTTCATCGCCCTTTGTGTTCCGGGGCCACGGTATCTCTTTCGAATAGTCCCGCAACCCCGGCAGGCATCGGTCCTTTCGGACCCCTTCCTTTTTGCTGACTCTCTTTGAGGCGCGCGTGGAACACGAACGCGCCGTCGACACGGCCTGTCGTCATGAGACGGACGGACGGCGAGCTAGCCCATAGCCCACCGGCCACGGCCCACGGCGGCCGGGACGCTGTGAGGTTCTCTCCCTCTCACGTTCCGCCACCTCCTTCTCTAGCATTACTGCTTCGCAGAAGGAGGTGACGGCGTCCCATTCCGTCTCGCTCCGGACCATGGCTTGCACCAGGGCCGGACGCGAGAGGTCGCCGCCGCCAATCGCCGCTTCGAGGACACGGCGGTGCTCCGCCCACGCGGGGCACACCTCCACCGTGTGCTCCACCGTGTCCTCCGGTCGATCCTCGCAATGGAAACACCCGGGCGTTTCCTCCCGCCCGATTCGGTGCAGGAACCTCCCGAAAACACCGTGTCCGGTGAGGACCTGCGTCAGGCGGAAGGTGAGGACGCCGTGGCGTCTCTCTAGCCACTCCTCAAAGAGGGGACTTATCGCCACTATCGTGGCGTGCCCTGCACGGGGTTGCGACAGTCGCTCTCTCCATGTCGCCATGAGATCCCGCCGGAAGTCTGTCCGCTGAGCGACAATTTGTCGCGGCAGCGGAGTTTCCCCCCGGCGAAGCGCCTCCGCGCGCCATTCATGCAGGCGCGCAAGGACTATCGCCTCCAGATCCCATGGCGGCAATCCGGCAAGGAGGCACGCCGCCTCGCGGGCGATCGTGCGGTACCCACGGGTCAGCCTTACGGCTACCACATTTTGGGGCGCGTTCAGGTAGTGGGCTGCACGCAGCCTCAAGGAACGCGCCCACACCGGGGCCCCGTAAAGGGCCATGGACCGCACGACTCCTGCGTAGAGCCTCCGGCAGGAGGCGTTCGGCCCCCCCAGGTTGGGCAGGAGCCGCCTGAAGGCAGCCCCAGTCCGTTCCAGTTTGGGGGCCAAACGTCGGAAGTGCTCCACGAAGTTCCATCGGCTGTCGAGGACGAGTCCTAGGTACTTCAAAGTCGACTCGACACCGATGGATACCCCTCCTACCGTGAGTAAGGATCCCGGAGGTGGCGCATTCCGAGGCCCATGAAAGCACATGGCCTCGGACTTGTGCAATGCCACCTCGAGACCCAGTTGCCGGATCCTCTCAACGACTATCGCAACCCCGCGTGTCATAGCTTCGGCCACCGCCTCGTGCGACCCCCCCTGTGCCAGCACCAGCGTGTCGTCAGCGTAGCAAACTACGCTGACACCACTAGGGAGGTCGGCGCGCAGCACCCAGTCGTACCCGATGTTCCACAAGGAAGGCCCTAGAACCGATCCCTGTGGAACACCGCACGACATCTCTCGCCGGTTCCATTCTCCACTGCGACCGGGGTAAATGACTGCCCTGTCCGTCAGGTAGTCCCCGACCACTCGACGGAGGTAGGTCGGCACCCGGTGATACCGAAGTGCCTCCCTTATGCAGCTCCAGGGCATGGAGTTGAAGGCGTTGGCGATGTCGAGAGACACCGCCAAGACAACCCCACCCCTGCACACCGCATCCCCCGTCGTGAGGGCTCTCACGCGCATGATGGCGTCCACCGTAGAGCGCCCCTTGCGGAAACCAAATTGGTGTTCCGCAAGATCCGGCCCCGTCCCCGTAAGGTGCTCGGCGAGGCGGTTTGCAATGACTCTTTCAAAGAGCTTGCCCACCTCGTCGAGCAGCACCACGGGCCGGTATGCGGACGGAGAGTCCGCAGGGCGCCCCGGCTTCCGAATGAGGACCAGCTTCCCCGTCTTCCAACGAAGCGGGAACTGGCCTCTCTCCAAGCATGCGCTTAAGAGCCCCTCCAGTCGGGGCCCGAGAGCCTCCAAGGCCAGGACCCAGGCTTTGCCAGGCAAGCCGTCGGGTCCCGGGGCGGTATTTTTGGCACTGAGCCTGCGTACCGCCACTCTCAGGTCTACCCCAGTCACTTCCGGAGTGTCGTCGTCGTCATCCTGGTGGTCCGCTTCCAGCACCGCAGGTGGCGGAGCCATAGGCGGGGGGGGATGTTCTCCCCGCGTAGGGAACAGAGTGCTCACCACGTCCTCTCGGCTCCCGCAGGACAGCCTCGCGGAGGGCGGTCTTCGCCGCTCTGTACCCCTCATAAAGCTCCGCCTCGATGGCTGCCGCATTCGGTGGGCGAATGCGGAGCCTGCGATGCCTGGCGTACAGGTGTCGCGCAGAGACGTCAGCTCTCGCGACCACCAGTACACCTGACGTCGGGCGTTTCCTGGCCGGACTCGGGGCATTGCCACGTCGCATATATCGGACATGGCCTCCTGGAACCACCCTGCCTCATTGTTAATGTCGGCAGGCCTGTCCGGTGATGTCACCCAGGCCTGCACGATCGAGGCTTCCAGGAGGAGCTCCCGGTCCAGCTGCTTTAGCGCCCAACGCGGACCACTCGGGGCCTGTTGGACCGGCGCGCTTGAGGTCTGGGTGGAGACGTCGAACCGGATGTACCGGTGGTCGGAATAGGTCTCCACCCCCTCCATGACACGCCAGTCAATGACACGCGACGACAGAGCGGGGCTAGCGAACGAAATGTCCACCACCGACTCGCCCCGCATCCGCACACACGTGGGGACAGAACCCCGATTTAGGACGGCCAGGCCCTTCTCCAGGGCCCAGTCCTCCACCATTCTTCCCCGCACGTCTGTGCAACGGGAACCCCAAGCCAAGTTCTTGGCGTTGAAGTCCCCGAGGACAAGTACGGGGAGGGATTGGTTTCCGACGACGACACTCAACTCCGCAAGGGAGTTGTGGAACTCGGCGAGAGTTCGGCTCGGGGAGAAGTAGACTCCCACCACGACAATCTCCCCGAACCATGCTGCTACGCACCCCCGACCCCTCCTGACACTCTCAAGGGTCGGGGTGCCGGCGGCGGCCGACGACACTATGGTCACTGAGCCGCTAAGGTCCGCCACCCAGTCTTCCCTGGGCAGGACAAAATACGGCTCAGCGACCACAGCGATGTTTATCGACCACTGCGCCATGCTCTGGAGCAACAGATCCTGAGCACAGGCGCAGTGGTTGATATTCGCTTGGAGGAAGCGTAATGGGGCCGTTATTGGCACTCCATTGCCGCTTCCTCCTCCCTGGCCCCTTGTGAGGGCCCCACTGTGGCGGCGACAGCGGCAGCGGCGGCAGTTGCGGCTGCGGCGGAGGCGACGGTTGCGGTGGCGGCGGAGGGCCTACCCTTGCCTCTGGTGGCTTTGGTGGGTGGAGCGCAGGCCTTGCTCCCAGCCCGGTGATCGGCCGGCTTGCCAGCCGCCGCACATGCACCGCAGTGCGGCGTGGCGCAGCAAGCTGCGGACATGTGACCCGGCTGGCTGCAGCGGAAGCAGAGGCCGCTGCGGTCAACCTCCGAGGCGCACTGTACTGACACGTGGTGTCCCACGTGGCAGCGATAGCACCTCAGAGGTCTGGGCTCCAGCAGCTTCACCTGCGCTGAAACCCAGCCCACCAGTAGCCTACGGCCCTCCACTATAGCTTTGGCCGCCGTCACAGGGCAGCATACCGTAACGGTATGCATACCCGTGAGGTCCGGGCGTAGGGCGCCTGCCCTGACCTGCTCAGCAGGACACCCACCGGACCTGGCGACGGCGGCCACCACCTCCTCCTTGGTCACCGAGTCGTCCAGACCCAGAATGCGCAGGTCTGCGCATCTCACGGGCCTGGACACTCGGGCCTCGTCCGCGTTTAGGGACGCTCTGAGCTTTTCCGCCAGAGCGTCAGCGGACGAGCCGCTGGTTTCACCGGGGATCTCCAGCATGCGTGCCCCCGTCGCGGTGACCTTAAGCCGGAGGCCCCCGGTGATCCCGAGCTCCCCGAGATCCACCGTCTCCTTCGCCTTCGCCAGCAAATCGCGGTAAGACACGCCCCTCTTTTCCGCTTCCGGCTGTAGTGTTATCACCACAGCCGCGGTCTTCGGGGCGCGGAGCCTAGCCGCGATTTTTCGGGCCCTCTGCTGGCGCTGCCGCTCCTCCTTTCGGGCCTTTTTGGCCGCCTTTCGCCCCTTCTTTCCCTCCCCGACCACCTGCCATCCGGCTTCAGCCGAGGGAGGTGTAGGGGGCTGGTGGGGCGGTGGTGGCGGCGGCGGTTGCCGTGCCGCAGGCACTGGCCCATTCGCCGTAGGCACTGGCGTTGGCGCAGTGTCCACCTGTGCAGCCGCCTTGCCCTTTCCTTTTTTGCCCCCCTTTTTAGCCGGTGCCGGTTTCGCCGGAGCCGGCTTTTCGGGGGGAGGGGGCGCCACAGCCCTGCCGGAGGGCTGGCTGGACGGCCCCGGTCCGGGTGCGGTAGCCGCAGCAGCCGCGTAGGAGGCCGCCTTTGGGCCCGTGGCTGCCTTGCTTGCCGCCAGGGGGGGGCGCAGGACAATTCCCTCCAAGACGGCAAACCGCGCCTGGAAGGAAGCCAACTCCTGTCGAACCAGGTTCAGAACCTGGTTCTCCACGGGTACGGGCTGGCCTTGTCGCTGCTGCTGGTGCTGGTGGCCCCCGTTTGTAGGCGCCACGCGGGAGCCTGACTTACGCAGACTTGCCAGGTCCGCTTGGAGCTTCGCATTCTCCTGCTGGAGAAGCTCCGTGGCGGCCGTCAGGCGGGCCACCTCCTCCCGCAGTTTGGCCACATCTCCCTCCGCGAAGGAGGTGGTGGAGGCCTCGCAAAGTTGGCCTCCGCTGCCGCCATGATGGAGGCGGAAGCTACGGGTATGGCCTTGAGTTTAGATGAAGTCTTCATCTTCAAGGCCACGCCCCTTATTGCGGCTTCCACCTCCTTTGCGAACCTGGCCTTACGCTCCGCATCGGAGCCGCCAGGTGCACCCATCTCTTCGCCAGACCCGCGAGCAGTCATGCCCGGGTGGCGCCCCTCTTCGGCCAGTCTCACCGACCTTTCGGAGGCAGACATGCCCCTCCCCCTGCCTCTGATCCCACCACGCTTGTTGGTGGGGATCTTTCTGGCCGAGGCCTCCTCCTCCCCGGATGATGACGCTTGGTCGCCATCCTTCCTGGACCGCTTGCGGAAGAACTTGCCGTTCTCCGCAGCAGTCCCGGCCCTCACGCGGCGGGAGCTCTCTGAGCCTCCCGCGCTCGCATCGCTGGATCCGAGGTTGGACTCCGACCCCGCATCCCTCCTCTCCTCTTCCTTGCCGTTGCCGGCGGTGTTGTTGGGTTTTTTAATTGTCTTTTCCATATTGTTCCCACGAGTATGGGGGAAATATTCTCAATCTAGGCAGAGACCCCTGTACCTAGAAGGGCAGATTTTGAGTATTTATTACTCGCCAGGGGGTCTGCAGGTACCCTGGCGAGGGTGAGCACTAGCGACTGATTCGTTCCATGGGAACACCCGTCAGCCATACATCCCCTCGCGGTGCGCCGCCGCTTGGGATTCGGGGTAACTTTTTATAGAGGTTTTCTACCTCGCAGTCCGGGCGGTTAAGCCAAGACCCTCGGTCCCTATCGAAGCCGCGAGACGTGATCCACAGCACTTCGACAATGGGATTACGAGACTGACGGTGACAAAGAAGGACGCATCCTACTCTGTCTGCTCGGAGGCAGGGTGAGTGCACACCGAGCCCGCCCTCACTCCTCTGCTATGCCCTCTGCTGTACAGAGGGTCACGCAGAGGAACGCACCGGTGGTCCTGGCAGGACCCCACCCATGTCAGAATAATTAGCCGCGGCAGTAACTCTCCCCGAGGGATAAAAGGAAATTCTCATTTCCTCTCATTCCCCGGAGAAGGATACTGCCGCGCCCAGGGTGCACCGGCCCAGCAGCTGCTCTTCCCTCCAGACGTATCGAGAAGGACCAGCAACCGCCAGACACACGTGGAGGACTTCTGACATCGCACCCCAGATAGCAATAGCCTAAATTAAGTTTAGTTTGTGCACAACAGAATCGACACCATTGTGGATGGAGATGAAAACAGAATTAAGGGGTTTAGTGAAGACAGGGATTTTAATAGTTGTCAGAGAAGCTCTTGACTGCCTCGTTGGTTTAGTGGTCGCAAGCGTGACTGCTAAGCATGAGGTCCTGGGTTCGATTCCCGGATCGGGCAAAGTGGATCTGTGCCCGGTTGATGGCAACAGCTTCACTCCCTATTAACATGGGACTTAGACATAACTGGTGAAATGTGGGTCTACTTGTTAGGTATACATCTGCCTAAGGAGAGATGCCTTGGGAGATTACAAGGCGGGATGTTTTGTCAGCGAGATTCTGAGATCTCGCTCGATTTTTGGTTCTTTGTCTAAACAAAAAACCAAAAATTGATGGAATGGATGATGATGGTGATTGCACATGTTTTAAATAATAGTGTTTATGTTTGCATGTTTGTGTGCATGTTTTAAAGACATTGCCGTGTGTGTGGTATATGTGTGGTATCGTATGTGGCAGAGTAGAATAGAACCAACCCATTACACTCACGGGTGTCGTATAAGGCGACTAATATCTGAGGCAGAACACCTTGCGCCTCTGTAGACCAGAGAAGGGGCAGCAGCGTTTTCTGTTAGTCTTTCATCACTGCGATCTCCAATCCGCCTGCCAAGCGTGGAGGTTACGGCAAATTCCTCCCATCATGGGAGAGGCTAATGTCCAGCAGTGGACGTTATGGGCTGTTGTAGTATAAGACATTTATTTTACTATCTGAGCGGAAGTACTAACGGCCAGTAATAAAATCTGCAAATCGATTCTCGTACGATCAACCAACAATCAGCTTCATAAAAAGTAAAATATTCCGTACGCACACCGTCGGAAATCCACTTTTTGCTCGACATTATACCCAAAATATAGACATAGAGCCTCGTAAAGGGGTGAATGACATCGGACAATGTTTTTTAAGAGTTTTATATCTCTTCGTCTTTATAAAAATACAGAAATCGGTTAATGTTTACAGCCTTATGTAAGGTTTTATTGCATTTTAGGGTTCCGTTGTGAAATATAAAAAAAGGAACCTTAATAGATTCGTCCTGTCAGTCTGTCTGTTAGTCTCTCAGTCGGCCTGTCAGTCTGTCAACGAAAATTGGTTTGAATAAGATTACTACCTATTTAGCTTTGTGATATGGGACTTTTTCGTAAAACTGCAGCAGTAACTTTGTTTTTCATTAACATACTATACAAAATAAATTTAGTTCAGTTGTTGAGTGTAAATTGACCTATGAATGAGCATTAAGAATTGTTTGGTGCTACGGACCTCTCTGTATGCGAGTCTGACTCGCACTAAGCAGGTTTTTTGTTAATTTTAAATTTAGGTACTGTCTTTATTTTATAGCTGACTATTAAAATAATAATGACAAGAAGGATAGATAAGGTAATCATAATCTTTGAATACTGCTTTGTATAAAATTAATTCAGTATTTTAAAACATCGTTAAAGTGTTGATGTCTTGATAGACGCGAGTGTAATAATAAACACTTGGGACGAGTTTCTAGGAACTGCTGAGTTTGCTGCAACGTACGTCACTCTAATGGAAAGGTTCTGAGAATTTTGTGAGAAAATATAAGGGAACCTGAGAGTGTGCTAGTGAGACTAATATATACTATGTTAGGATCGGCTTCCAGTGTAAACAAGCAAGTGAAATGAGCTAATTAATATTAAAATACAATGACGTAAAGATAATGAACTAAGGTATCGTATTCCTATTGGGCAAAATAACAGCAAACAAAAAAGGAAGAACTTGAAGTAAGTAAGAACTGTTTGACGTGCGATAGAGCCAATTTCTAATAATACTCAGAATTACTGCTTTTCGCATAGAAGGGGACAGCATCAAGCAGTCGATAAAAATCTATTAAAAGGTAAAATCTGACATGTCTGTGATACGCTTAAGGTGTCATCTTGCAGTATTCGTTAACCAATTTACATCAGGTCGGCTGTTTGGAACAGATTCTTCAATGGACCACACTATTGACGAATCTGTTCCATAAATAAACGTATTACTTGTTTTGTTATGCAACAGCCATTTAGTTTAAGAATTTGAAATTTTACAAAGAAAATACAACAGATATATGAGACGATAAGAGATATTAAACCCTAAGGCCTGTATTTCATTTAATTTTTTCAGTTGAAAAAAAAACTGTAAGCAAATAGGTATTTATTTTTCCGTAACAAACAGTAAACAAAACGAGAACTCTATTGACAAAGGCCATTTTACGTACTGCTATACGGGTATTAAATACAATGCAAGCCAATTTGTTGTATTAAAATTCACGTGTTTCCGAATAGTCGATACATTTGCGATAAGCCTGGCTCTCGGTAATCTGACTTTATCGGTATACCTGTTTGAACTGCGACTTTTACTGTGTGTAAACGGTAAATTAATTGCTTATAAAAACCCCTTTTTAAAATAAAGTTGGCTTTGTTTTATTTGTTTGTGAATGGGAACTGTTCTTTGGTTTGATAGTAGATTTACTGTAGCTTTTCCAAAGCGTACGTTTATCATTCTTCTGCCTTTATCGCAATTTATTTCGGGTCGGCACAACATGTCTTCTTCCGGAGGAGCTCGTGGCTAAATAATAACAGCCGCTCGGGTCGATCGTTAGTTTAAGACGTGCTTGCCTAGGTTGGTCTGTGGATGGGTGACCACCCATTACATACCGAGTTTCCTCCGTGACTCGGAAAGCACGTTAAGCCGTTGGTCGCGGCTGTCATTTGTAGATCTTTGACAGTCGTTAGGTAGTCAGAGGCCCAAAAAGTCTGACAACCAGTCTTACCAAGGGGTATCGTATTACCCGGTACTAACTGGGTTGTGGAGGTCAGATAGGCAGTCGCTCCATGTAAAATACTGGTATTCAGCTGCATCCGGTAAAACTGGAAGCCGACCCCAACATAGTTGGGAAAAGGCTAGGCAGATGATGACAGCATGTCTTCTTCTATACTTCTCTATTCACTAGTCATCTCATCAAACACGTCCTTTCTTGCCATATCATCCTTTACACAGTCCATCAATCGTTTATTTGAGTCTCCTCTACTCTTATACCCATCCAGATACATACTCAAAACTTTCCTCACGGCATTTTCTCATTCTTTCGCATCACATGGCCATACCAAGCCAACCGATTACCACACAACTTTTCAGTCACCGGCGCCACTTACAGACTTCCTCCAAAAACAATAATGAATAAATTAAGGTAAATATAAGGAAATTATAACAGTTCTTTCTCGATCACGGCGACCAATATTAGCCATCGACGCAGGTTTAGTTCTTTATTTAAATAAAAACGTTGCCCCTCACTAGAAATTTCTCCTGTATTGCAGGTGCGTTTACAAACATTTAAACTCACAAACACAAACAGCACAAAATTACAAATGTGTGCGCAGGTGCACTCTCTCTTCTGCCACACTCATAGTCGTAAATCGAGACGAACGGAGAGAGATCAGGCGCTGGACTAACCGCCTAACGCGCAGCTTTCCGATTCACGGTGACTTTCAAACTCCGATCTGTAAGACTAAAACTCCTTATAGAAAAAATCAAATAATAATTTTGGCCGACATTTTTTTTTTGTTTTTCTGTTGGGAATCATCGAATGACTCCCCCCGCTCTGGGCGGAGCAGGAGGGAGTGTCAGACTTTTACTGACTAAAACCCATCCATGTTTCTTCATCGCCCTTTGTGTTCCGGGGCCACGGTATCTCTTTCGAACAGTCCCGCAACCCCGAAATTTGCCCAACCTTGTAATAGAGCTCAGAACGCACGTGATTAACGGGCAGGGTAGGTACCAAACAGTCCTAGAGTAACGTTCCTGGTCCAAAGGCTGTACTGACTTCAGAATGATTTGCTGACTCTGAACACTCTTACAAGACACTTATAATCTGGTAGACAAGTTAAATAAATTTAAGTGTATTCCTATTATTTTGATAGAAGATTTAACGATCTGTTTTAATCATCGTGACCTACAGCATATTATGGCACCAAAAAACAGGATGCTCCTTACAGAAACTACACACACATACTATAAACATTTATGTACAAACATTTTGCATTCCTGAAACCTGACAAAACCAACATACATAACACATTCACAATTCCATATGACAAACGGCTGTTATTCGAAGATTATCGCTTGAACATGACTAATGACACGTCGCTTCCTACACGTCTCTTCTATATGTTAATTGTACTGAATGCTCCCGCCACTAATTTACAGTGTTTATTTTACTGAAAACCACTTTATATTTGCTGTTGCTGGAACCCTTGTTAAACAATTTCGCGCCTTGTGCCTTCCAGATAAAATAAATTCGATGTTTGATGATAGTAAAGTTTAGCTTGCCAGAGTCAAGATGATTCACACGCGTTACGTTGTCATTTCAGACGTACGATTCAATTTTTCATTTAAATGAGAACTGTGTAAACACAGCCGAAATGGAGGGGAAAGTTTCTATTTTAAAAATGTTTTTGTTTGGGCCCTCTCTGATTCTTTTTATGGGAGTGTTAAATAAAATTCACAAGTTAGCGATTGGAAACTTTCACCGTTAAGCTTGCTGAATTGAAAACAAGATCTGAGTTGCACGTGGAATAACATTGTCGAGTTTTCTTCAGATCTTTTTTCCATTTTTCTTATAGAGTGTAACTTAGTTTCATGTTTTTGTAACTTAATGCTCAACTTTTTGATTTGAACGTAGTAGGTATCTAATTCTAATCAAATAATAACTTATCATTGGAAAAAGACCTATGTTATGTACGAAGTAACTATGAATACAACAACAAAAGCAATGTTATATTAAAATTTATGAAAAAATACTTCGCCCTAGCTTTTAAAACTACAAACTCACGGATGTCCAAAGTTAAAAAAAGTTGTGAAATGTAACCTTTTAAAAATGCATACTGTTTTTAAAAGACTCCTATCATCCCATGTAAAGTTTTTAACGAAAGTTTGAGTTCATGTTTTTGATCCCAACAAAGACTTTTTCATATAGAAGCAAAACCAACCATTACACAACCATTCTTCGCAATAACAACAGAATTCTCATAAATTAATAATCTCTCTCTCTGGGAGTATTTTGTAATCAGCCGGGTATAAATTTAAACCCCTGGCTACACATAACATAACATCACGCCTGTAATCCCCGAAGGGTTAGGCAGAGATGTACCTAATAGTACACCCACATCTCGCCAGATAATTATAATAATTAAGTCCCATGTAATAGGGGGCGAGCCTATTGCCATCAACCGGGCACAAATCCAGACTCTATGGCTCCGTACTGAGAAATTCCGGAAAGGAAAAACCCAATATAATTTTGCCTGACCCGGGAATCGTACCCAGGACCGCAGCCGCAGTCGGGGTTGTGACGACCAACGAGGCAATCAAAATCCTCATGGAAAAACAAATATAACTTTGACCAGACCTAGAAATTGAACACAAAACTTCATGTTCACTAGCAGCACTTGCTTCCACTAGACTAGCGAAATTGTCCTTGTAGTGTCTAATTTAATATAGTACTGGCATGTCGGACATTGACAGTTACTTGCCAAGTACAACATTAATCTATTAGATATACGTGTACACAATTATACGTGGGTAGACAGGCTTCATGTACTCAAATGTGTCTAACTACATAGGTGAAAATTCGAAAATGGAGAAACCAAATAAAATCAAGCAAATATAATTAGAATACTTGCGTTAATTTAGCATAAACTATAGATAAGCTTTGATCTAACAGTAATAAAAATAGTTAACGGATATCAATAGTAAAAGAGACGGTAGTTTATTAGTTCGTCTTTACTTAAATAAATAAAAGTAAAATAATACATTAAATCATAGTAATTCTGAGTAAAACGTAAAATTCAAACAGGTAAAACGCAGCGTACTTGATATGGACTAGAAGACTTCTATCTTCGGCCTGCTATCAGCAAGTAAAACAAAAAGTCAGAACACATAAAGGGCTCTGATCCCCATGTTAGAGGGACACTAGCTAGGCAGGAGTGGTTTTTAGCCGGTTCGAGTCCGGCACTACCTCGACTGTCTCACAAGAGATATTCCTGTGAGATAGTCGAGTTGTCCGTGGGGATTTTACACTCCTGCCAAAACAAAAAAAAAACTACATAAGTGGGAGCAATGTGTCACTGGTCAGTATTAGGTACTGTAACAAGGGTATGGACATTGCACGTGACATTACCTGTCTGTACATGCATATAACATAAACAAGGTATAAACAGACTTTTCATCAAAACTCCAATCAAGCATTCTGTACATAAAACTAAGTAACTCTACGCTGGGAAACGACTTTTTATTTTGATACTCAACTCGATGTAACGCACTCAAAACATTGTACTGATTTATGCATTGAATAACACAAGGGTTATGGAAGTATTTAAAGTAAAGTTCTAACAATAAAAAACTTGTATTTTTTTAAACTTGTGAAAAAGTTGGAACTTTGATCTCCAATATCTCCGTCACTAAAAAGTCACTAGAAAAAAAAATATCGCAATGACGAAGAAAACAAGGCAGGCAGGTTTATGTCCAGCAGTGGACGTTATGGGCTGTTGTTGTTATTGTTGTTGTTGTTGAAGAAAACAAGTGCCTTTTTGGTTTGAAGTCTTTTTACACTCATCATGAATACAACTCTTCTACATCGTCATATAAAACGATGCTAGGAAATTTTACAATCGTACTGGTGACTGAAAATTCGCGTAGCAATCGGTTGTCATGGTATGGGCATATGATGTTGAAGAATTAATAAAATGTCGTGAAGAAAGTTTTCAGTACTTGCAGATACATTACCAGAAAGATACCAACTTTAGGGTATATACCCTGTCTTTACCAAACAACAAATAAACATAGGAAAACTTTTATAGTACTATTTATTCAGAAAAAAAAGCTTAGCGATAGTTCGCCCCACTTTCCGGTTTAAACAAAAAATAAATAGGTATGTTGTTTGAGCACGCGAATAAAATTTAACATGCATACCGTTTAGGTCGTGTTAAGGCATAGTGTTGCGTGAATGTGATATCGATAAAATTTAATCGACTTGCGTGTACACTATGCCGATTTCCTTATACTTATCTTATTTATGTTATGTTCTCACTATTAAGGAATCGTATCAGTTATTTTAATGATAATGTTATTATTTTAACGTTTTTTTGTGGAATTTCATTAAAACGTGCTTTCTGATAAACGCTAATCTTCAGAATTAGTGTAATAATTTTGATATAAAACTGTGATACTTAAGTTTCTACTTCTGTTTATTTTTTCTTAGAGTTTTGTTTTGTCGTGAGCTAAACCAAACAAAAGTATGGAATTAGAAAACAAAACCTTTCATTATATTCCCTTAAATCCATCCAAAGATTGTCTTTAAAAGATCGCTTTTAGCGATAAGACCGCCCATTGTGTCACCCCTTGTATGTTTTACTTTATTTTGTATCTGTAATTTTAATGGTGTACATAATAAAGAGTATTCTATTCTATTCTATTCTATTCAATAACGAAAGGTTTTTTAATAGGTTTCAGTTATATATAACTGACAGCTATTTTTAATCAAATTAATGATATTATATTATCAATTTAATTAAAACATTAAATTACTTGACGTCACGTGCTAACAAGTTCAAAACTAAATAGCTTAAATATATTTTCTCAAAATAAATACGAGTAATATTGAAACTATCGATAACACACCAAACGCAACCATATGATAACAAGGTGATTATTGCTAGGGGCGGGACGAGCTCACTCGATAACCGCTCTTTACAGCCATCTAGCGGTGAATATAATTATCTTAAAACCAACTCATGGGAAAATAAATCATAGATTTTCTACACAAAGCACTTTAGAGCCAGCCTTGTTAACTTTTCGGTAATGGGTAATGTGAAATTTACAAAATAATTGTGGCGTATGTTGTTGATTCTATCAGTTGGAGTAAGAAGTTCGTATTTAGTGCCCGGTTGATGGCAATAGTTTCTACCCCTATTACATGGGACTTAAACATAACTGGATAAATGTAGGGTTACGATTAGGTACTACCTCTGGCTAATCCTTCTGGGGTTACAAGCGTGATTTTATCGCTCCCACGACGTGCAAGCCAACTATTTTTTTAAATTTACTTTTTTTTATGTTCCGTTTTGAAATGCTCTGAATGTTTGTTATGTTTATTGTTTCTGTTTTCAAATTTTGTATGCACGTCATGTCCCTGCGATGAATAAAGATTTTTTCTTTCTTTCAATTGTTATTTCTAGGACATGCCAGTTTCTTCACGATGTTTCTTGTCATCGTTTTGAGAGGGTGGTGGGTTCGATACCACAACCTAGTTACTCGTAATTCGGTGCCGTAATCACAGGACCTCCGCTGCTGGAAAACAGAAAAGTAAATACAGAACGGCCCAAGAGAAAATGGTCCCGAGTCGTTTGGAAAAAAAGTCTAACAGTTCTTAGTTTTTTACATTAAGTTGTCCCCAACCTATTGTTCCACGCTTTCCGGATGTAGCTGAAAAATAAAACGATATGAAAGATGACAAAAAAAATAAATAAAATGCAAAAGGATTCTCATAAAAATGTTGCAACCTTGTGAATTTTCTTCCTTATTTCGTAAACACATTAAAATGCAACAAGTAAAATAATCAAGAATTATTCAATTCACAGCAATTTCAAGTTACTATACATTTAAGTTCAGTTTAGTGCAAGAACGTGTAGGTCGTGAAGCTGTTTTACATTGGTTGAACATAGAAAAACTTGTAGTGAACATAAAATGGTAATTTTGTAGTCTACGGAAACCCATTTGAATGCTTGGGACTTACTAAAGGTGAAGCCACTTGGGACAAAACATTGGTTTTACAGAAGTCTTTTTAAAGAAGAACGTAGCTCTAAAGTAGACAAAGGTTTTTAAAGATTTTTTGCAAAGTAGAGTTTCTTAATGCTAAACATCAGGCTTCACTTTATATAAATAACAAAGCATCATGCCTGTAATCCTCGATGGGCTAAGCTGAGGTGTACCTAATAGTACACCTTATACATTTCGCCAGTTATGTATAAGTCCCATGTAATAGGGGGTGAGCCTATTGACATGGCATGGTTCAATACCATGAACCATGTCATGGCAATAGGCACAAATCCAGACTTCGTGGCTGCTACTGAGAAATTTCTGATGGAAAACTGAACAACAATTTGCCCGACCCAAGAATCGAACCCAAGACCGACCAGTAGACCAAGGAGGCAGTCTTTACTTTGTATAATATTTGATGATTTCTGACGGAATTTCACGTACATTTAAATATTTGTTTCGATTCGATAGTTATAATCTCCGAAATAGTGGTGATTTGTTTGTGAACAAGTGAAGTACGGGCGTCTCTCATTTTATTTCATAGTTATTCACCAACACTACATACAAATTCAATAGGAACTACTTCAACGCAAACTATACAATACAGGTATTCCTACTCATAAAATACAGTCTAAAAATTCCCTATACGAAACCCTTCCACGGGCAGTCTCCTTAACATATCTAGTGGGTGGTCCATTCACTAGTATCACGAACTACAAATTGCCTTATACTTGTTTGTGCAGTCAGGCCCACATAGCTCAATTACGCACTGGCCAATTATTACATGAACTCTTCCCATGCGGCCTTCCATGCGGCTAAGCGGTCTGCCACATAATAGATAGATACAGAAGGTCCATTCCATACGATGAGTGAGAACGCACGCTTACTACAGGTACACTCATTTACGTAGTGGTCGATTTAACCACAACACCGACAACAACTCAAAGCAGCTATTTTGGAAACTTCATTATGGTTGAATTGAAACTATCTGATACATTGGTCTAAACGCAAAAATAGACTACGTGACATATTGCGTGAAATGTCAAAAATATATGAGCCGAGTGCAATTAGACAAAAAATACTCAAAAGGTGGCACGAAGTTTGTAGTGGTCGGATTTTCATGGGACTTTTTTTATTGAGTTGTTGAAGAGTGAAGAAGAAAGTTAAAGAAAAAAATTTCGCCGCTCGCGACTATTTTTTTAAAATTTTCTTTGGATTTTTATATTTTCGTTTATGAATAACTTCAAATTCAACGAACTCATATTGTAGCGTAATAGTGTGACCTGCGTCCATTAAATGTTAATTTGGTCTGTTTCTTTGTTCATTGTTGTCGATGTAATGCATATTTCAAGTATTTTTTGAAAATTTCCTATTTTCTGCAATTATTTCTAAAATATAGAATTTGAAGACTAACATTTTTGTTTGAAATTGGTAACTGATGTTTTTTAACAGATAACTGGACCAGAAAGTATTAATGAAGTCCACTTTCATGAGTGTAGTGTCTTAAAATTCATTCGGAAATGGCAGAAAATCGTCTATGTTAATGAACGCAATTTTTTTTCCAAAAACTGCTATGAAACTCAAGGTGCAAATTATTGTCTAAATCCTCATTTTATTACCTATCTAATGAGGTATAATAATCAGAAAAATATTTAAGTATACTTGTTAAATATTGGTTACTGCTGTAAAAGTAAAACATGACAAAAGGTGTCTATCGCTAAGAAGTGGGAGTAGTATCGGTATCGGTATTGATATTAAATTGCGCGCAGAGATCCAAGCTTGCAATTTATCCTAAATAGAAATCGTGAGAAATGGGTACGTTATAATTACGATAATTTTTGTAAATTTACCAACGGCCCTTCCACCGTCGTAAGCAATAATCAACATTTATCGAGTACCAGTTTTTTTTTTTTAGTTTTTGTTATCTGTGCATAGCAGATATAATAAGGATATTATCAGGATAATATTTATGTTGACCTTCACAGAAATTTTTTGAGAAAAATGGCTTTCTTAACTTTTATATAGACGATTTCCTGATTATGTGAATAATTTTTTTGTCACTTCACTCGTAAACATGGTTTTCTTGAATATTTTTACATCCAATTATCTGTGAATAAGTATCAGTTACCAATTTAAAAGAAATCTTGGTCTTAAAAATCGAAATTTTAAAAATAATTGCAGAAAATAGGAAAAAATGCTTGAAATATGCAGTACATCGACAAGAATGAACAAAGAAATAGACCAAATTAGCGTTTAATGGACGCACGTAGGTCACACTATTATGCTACAATATGAATTCGTTGAATTTGAAGTTATTCATAAACGAAAAAAAAAATCCAAAGGAAATTGAAAAAAAAAAATGTCGTGCGACGAAATTTTTTTTTAACTTTCTTCTCCACTTCTCTAGGAACTCAATAAAAAAGTTCCATAAAAATTGGTCGGATTTTATGGGACTTATTAAACTTCGTTGATTTTTTTTATCACTCTAAACAAAGCGTGTTAACATCAGAAATAGCAGAATGAAATTACTTTTTTAATATTTTTTTAAAAATACTAAGTTATAAGCATTTGAAACTGCTGATTACACAGAGAAATCCGATACAGCGAATGACGTCATTCGCTGCATCGACGTACAAAATCCATACTAAATTACGTTTATCTAGAAAGAGATAGAAACAAAAGTTTAAATGGTTAAAACTTTTGTGTTGTTTGGCCGATTTATGTCTTGTTTTCGCTTTTCGTCATTATTTTTATAGTACTTTAACATTCCGTATCGAAATAAAAAAAAGAAAATGTTTTCATATTCCCTATTGCACTCGACTAATGTAACTGAAAGCTAACAAGAAGCTTGTGTCAGTCCTGTTGAAAGTCAATGTAGAACTTTTTGCACGACCTAAGGTGAGATCACATTTGTGATTTAAATCGATTGTTAGCCTTCTATTTATTCTTCTATTTAGTGGTTCTGTTTCACTCTAGTTATGCACTTCAACTTCGAACTCGTAATTATCTGTGTTAGCTTTGAATTATATTGTGGGCACTTTTTAGGGTTCGGCATTTGAATAGATTTCGATTCCTTTTGTTTGTTTGTCGGTAGTGCATGCAATGAGAAGATTTTTGGAACAAACTCTTTGGAGCTTCCTAAAATGTTTTTTTTTTTTGTAAATAGGTTGAAGTGGTGCCTAAATGACGGGATATGGTCTTGGGTGACATGGATAATATTATGTATTTTTAAACTTAGAAAATGTATCTACAGAACCACAAAATCAGAAATCTAACTCCAATAACATTTTTAAACTATTGAATTATTTATAGGTAAACCTATGGTAGTTAGGAAAAATTATAACGTTGTGTATCCGGTTCTATGAATCTCGATAATATTGTTAGCCATCTTTTTTTCTTTGCTTACACAGTTAAGTCGTTCTCTATGATTATAAGGATGTTTTTATACTACAGTGTTTGGTCAGACCATGTTTTTTCATGGCTATTAAGCAGATCTAGATTAGGAAACAGTGTGGGATTTAATATTGATGCTTGTTTATTCTATTCGGTGAATTTTTATTAATACAATGGGCGTCGCAAAAAGTTGATGGGCAGATGTTTTTTATTCCGCGAATTTATTTAATTATAGCACTTCGTCTGCAAAAATTGTGATAGCTCAGCTAATATGCATGATATCAATATAATTTATATCCTATAGCACTAACAAATAATGTATCTTTCTGCCAGTGAAAGAATTTTTATAATTGGATCATTAGTTCCGGAGTTTACCCCCTACATACAAACTTACAAACAAATTCTCTTTATAATAATAATGTAGACAAATTTAATATCCGTAGAACGTTAGTCTTCGCCTACACATTATAGTGAGTTATTCTATCACCAGTGTTGTGCATTGTTTGAGTTAGGCTTTTCCTATCTCACAAAAAAAAACATTTCAATATTTCGCAGAAGCTGCAGTTTAGCAGCATGACAATAAAATACTGCTACTATTCATGTTTTAAAAAAATACTGACTTAGCATTTTGAAGATAGATAACCCACCAAAGAAAAATTCAAACAATGAAAATCGTCAGCTCTAGAGAAGTCTATCAGTACATTATTAACTAGGTCGGACCATTATCAAATAATTCGTTCACAGTATCGAACAACATCGTTACACTACAACCCTACCCCATCTGCGTCACAAACGCACATACATAATTTATTTATAATTTAAACTTATCACCGACTTCAAAGAGTGAAAGAAGTATGGTGAGAAATCCCACACGCTCGTTATAATTAATTCCAAGTTTAATGCTATGAGGGGTGGCTGGTGGACACCTGTCATCATCATGAACTATGAATGCTATGGGCTGATGAAATGACGTGGCATTTTCTTGGGATTTAAGTATCGAAGTATTTTTATACTTAATTAATTTGACGAATTTTAATTTAAGAGTATTTTACGTAAATGATGATAAAAAAATAATAATTACACGTATTCAATAAGACTTTTTGTGATCTTCGTTTCCAGAAAAAAAAAACGAATTTCGAAAGAGGAATGAACATAATTGCATAATTAAGTTAACATTTTTTAATAACATACAGGAAAACTTCATAAGTATCGCTGTATTTTTGCAAGGAAATTTTTTGACCCGCTTTTTTCCATTACCGCCCTTTTTCAAGGTTTTTTTTTCGAAAAAGCGTCCTACTTCCTACTAACATACAAGATTAAAATCCACTTTTTCCGTTCCCATATTTATACCAAAGTTTACCTCATAAACGAAAAAGCATATGCGTGTTATAATACAATATGTTAATACTTATGTGTTACATTTTACCTAAAACTCGGAAAATGTGAGAAATTCTCAAAAAAAGTTGGTGCCGCCGTAAGAGGTTTTCGTCGACCATAATATAAGAGAACATGTTAACTTCAGAACCATGTGGTGTCCCAGAAAACTATTTTGCAAGTCTTTTATCCCATTTTCACGAGAACGGTCCTGAGTAAAAAGTTTACCGAACTTCAAAACACAACAGGTGTTCCTAATATATAACGGTATAACGGTATTAGCCCCTTTTTTAAAGAGTATTGTTTCAAAAAAACTTCAACTTTGAATTCAATGAACAAAAGTTTAGAGTGCCACCGTTTATCTTTCAGGGTTTTCATACGAAATACTCATGAGATACATTGAATCTTAGAACTGCTTTTGTTCTGTACTTAAGGTACTTTTTCAAAAACTTTAAGCTAATGATGATAATTTAAAAGTATATACAGCGTCCCATTAGAATCAAACTAGAATCCCCGGTGTTGAAAGAAAAAGTTGTAGCAGAACAACGAGCTGTACGAAACTAGATCTCAGTTAGTTTATAATTAATGCTCGATACACCCGCACGGGAATAATTCAACGGTTTATGCACCCTTGATAATATGAGATGAAGTTTCTTTAGACGCCGGGGCGGCGCGGCAGCGCGGGGCGTACAACGCTGAGGGCGGAGCTACGATACGAAGCGCCGCTCAGTCGGTGGGCAGCCGCCGTCCGCGACACACGCCCGTAGCTACCGCGCTAACTACTGTCATGCCACGCGAGTCGCGATGTCGCTTCCAACGCGTGAATATTTATGACGCGATCGACCAATTCGCTCCCTCATAAATGGCACTGCCGACCTCGATGTCTCACCGCAGCTCGTATATAAACGTAAAATGCTAATAAAACAAACTGTCGTGAAAAGACTCGAGCACCGAACTTTTAATCGAATCATAGTGTACGTGTTGTTCTACTGCCATGCCATCGAGAGGAACTCCGCGGCCGAAATGCCGCACGAGTGCGCGTACCGCAGCCTCGAAGCGGAAACGTCGGAGAACGCGGTACTTTTCTGCAATATACGAACCATAAGCAGTTTGGACCACCTGTTACAAAATATCAGTAGGACGCATTTCGACGACGTGATATCGTTACACGTACAGTGCAGTGAAATTTTGTTTTTCGAAAGCACATTGACTGCTCACGCCGAAAAGTCGACGGGTAAACATACAAGTCTGTCAAAACTTCGAGACCTCGTCGTCGACAAATGCAAGATACGCCAGATACCGGCACGTGCGTTTGAAAATTTCAAAGACCTGAAGCGTCTGCACGTGACGACTCACAACAGCGAGTGGTCGGCGATGACAATGGAGTTACACGAACAAGCCTTCGCGGGCTTGAACGAGTTAATCGAGCTCAACTTAAGTGACAACAACATCTGGAGCACTAAGACAGAAACTTTCTGTCCGTTGTACAGTTTGAAAACTTTGAATCTGACTAACAATCATTTGCAAAACATAAAGACTATCGGTCTCTCTGATTCATTGAGAGAACAAAACTTAAGTGTAAAAAGTTGTAATTTAGTTATAGAAGTTCTTGATATGTCGTATAATGACCTAATCGTATTAACTGGCAATAGTTTGTCAAAGTTACGTTCGTTGTCGAAGTTGTTGCTACAAAATAATGCAATATCTACCCTAGAAGATGGTGCCTTTGAAGGACTGTTCAGTCTTCAGGTTTTAAATTTATCGAGTAACTTTTTGAGCAATGTTCCTCCTGAACTATTTTTTGACTCAAAATCCTTAATAGAAATTAATTTTAGTAATAACACCATTAATACTTTGCCTCCAGGACTTTTTAAAGGATTAGATCAGTTACAAATATTAGATTTGTCGCATAACGAACTAACTAGTCAGTGGGTAAATAAAGAAACATTTTTAGGTTTACTTCGTATGGTTATATTAAACCTTTCATATAATCGAATAAATATTATAGACCGTCAGATGTTCCAAGGCTTGTACAGTTTACAGAAATTAAATTTAGAGCATAATGAAATTTTTTCTATAGATGAACATGCATTTGGAGAGCTGCGAAATTTGCACTCCCTTACACTATCAAATAATAAACTTGTAGCTATTCACACACACTTGTTCACTGACTTACACGTCTTGCACGAATTGTTCTTAGACAACAATAAAATAAAGCACATTGAGGAAAATGCTTTTGATAATATGACAGCTATTGAGGACTTAGGTTTAGGTGATAACTTTTTGTCAGCCATTCCTTCCTCGATTCGTAAACTTCGATCTCTAAGGTCCTTAGATATTGGAAATAACAATATAACACATTTGAATCGGGAAAATTTTAGGGGTCTGACAGAACTTTTCGGTTTACGTCTAGTTGATAACAAAGTTACATACTTGAATGAAGATACTTTTGAACATCTACCACAACTCCAGTTACTTAATTTGGCATCTAATAAAATAAAACATGTTGCACCTGGTTGTTTTAGAAATAATATCAATCTAAAATTACTTAGAATGGATGATAACGAAATACAAAAAATTGATGGCATTTTCAACACTCTAAATAGTTTGGTTTGGCTCAACATGTCAGCAAACAAAATCACATTTTTTGACTTCAGAAGTTTCCCTACTACTTTAGAATGGCTAGATCTTCATAAGAATAACATCGCGAATTTTGTCAATGACGATATGTACTCGATTGTAAATATTAAACTGTTAGATTTAAGTTTCAATAACATAAGTCAAATAACTGTGACTTCGATACCAAAATCTGTAGAAAAACTTTTCTTGAATGACAACAACATTCAGAACATTCAAGTCGGTTCGTTTTCTAAACTACAAAGGCTATCAACTGTAGCATTGAATAATAACAAACTGGTAAAACTTGACATGAACGCGTTTAGGTTAGATCAAATAGACGAAGATAGTGATTTACCAGAGTTTTTTATAAGTGGAAACCCATTTGTTTGTGACTGTTCAATGGAATGGATTCAGCGCACTATTTATTTGAGTCACAGTCGACAATACCCGCGCGTGTTAGATTTAGATAAAGCCTTTTGTACGCTGGTCCATTCGCGGGCCAAAGAAAAAAAGGCTATAATAGACATGTCACCTTCCGACTTTCTCTGTCCGTATGAGAGTCATTGTTTTGCTCTATGCCATTGCTGTGACTTTGTAGCATGTGACTGTGAAATGATTTGCCCAAATAACTGTAGATGCTATCACGACATCACTTGGAATGCGAACGTAGTAGATTGTTCATATGCCGGATACACCGAAGTGCCCGAACGAATTCCAATGGACGCTACCGAAATATATTTAGATGGAAATCACATCAGCCATCTGGGAAATCACGTGTTTATTGGCAAAAAGAAACTTCAAGTTTTGTACTTGAACAACACAAAGTTGAAAGAAGTGAATAATCAAACTTTCAAAGGTGTTGATTCTCTCAGAGTTTTGCATTTGGAGAATAATAAGTTGGTGGAGTTGAAGGGAGACGAATTTATTCATCTTAATAATTTGAATGAGTTATATTTGGATCATAACGCTATAGTACACGTTGCAAATAATACGTTTTCCTCGTTGAAGTCACTTTCGGTTCTTAGAATTGATGATAATAAACTCGTCAACTTTTTCCCTTGGAAATTACTAGCGTCGTCTTCCAAAAGTTTGGCCCATGTATCTATTGAGGGAAACCAATATTCTTGTGACTGTAAGAGTATAGCTGAATTAGATTCGTGGCTTAGAAGGGATCCGGGGGACCCGGAGAAGATGTTGTGTACAGATACTGAAGGAAAACCAACTAAAATAACTATTGCCTCGGTATTGAGCCATTGTAAAGAGTATATGGGATCAGTAGGTGATCCGACAGTATCTAGAGATGAAATTGTTTCCAAGTCAATATTTCTTCCCGATAATTACTTCGCTGTTATATGTGGGGTAATAATAATTCTTGTGGTGATCTTTCTGATAGGTGCTATATTTTATGCGTTCAGATATGAGATCAGTGACTGGTTGTACACTAAATATGGCGTACCCTTGTTCAAAGAACAATCTTGTCCGAATGTCGATCATGTGTTGGAAGGTATTCCTAATCACATGTATGACTACTACGTGATATGCAATACCAAAGATACTAATTTTGTTTATCATAATATTATGTCCGAGATAGAATTCAGGAAAATGACCTCCAAAAAGTTTTCGCCCAACGAAGCATCACTAAACATCCTAACTTTAGACGGTTTTTCAAAATCGTCCAAACTGTCAAAACGCCTAATTATTGTCCTAACAACGAACTTTATTTGCAACGACCTCTGCGATATTCATTTCAAAAATATATTTTTTAGTTATTTAAAATCTCTTAATCGTAGTGATTTTAATAAAGTCATATTTATCAAAGTCGTAGATAACAATCAAATAAGCGACGAATTGTGTTTTGTATTAGATAAATACAAGAACGTGTCTTGGAACGACCCGCGATTCTGGGACAGATTCATCTCTTTACTCAATTCTACCGACACAATTATCACAGTAAAAGGCTCCGAGAAGAGCGTATTCAAGAAGTCGTTACGTCAGACTCCGACGTTAAGATACACGACAATGCCTGTCTCTAACGATAGTTGCTCAAAGCAGAATTTCTCAAATTCCTTACAGTATTGTAAGAGGAACGAAGGGGAATCGTCTCAGAATGAAAGTTCTCCGTCGTCGGACAACAACACGTACGGAGAAGGGAACAATTCGAACAATAGCTACATGTCTATCGACAACAGGACTTGTCCTCGGTTTAATTATGACCTGAGGCTGTCCCCTAGCAGTGGTCACGTATATTCTAGGGTAGATGATATTTCGCCGACCGTTCCGCGCTCCATAACCGGGAGTGCCTCTAATAAGGGGCGCACGTACTTTGTTTAAACGTAATTATCGGTATTTGGTATTCCAGTATTTTTTTATTTCATTTTTTTGCACTAAAGCTTGCACTTTTAGAATATTCATTCACATTTTGTAATTTATTTAATTATTGTAAATACATTGTTACTTATTGTCGTACATTTTGTCAATTTTCACATACGTAATACATATGCATTACGGAAATCGAGACAATTTACAAGAATACGAGTATTTTAATGAAACAATATTTGTACAAAGTTCGTGTGAAAATGGTGAGTCTGATTGTGGTAACATTTTTCAAATATTAAAAATTATTATTAATTGTATTGACATAGTTTATTAAAACTGTGAAACCTCACAGATCAGTCACTGTAACGCAACACCAAATAGCTTAAGATGTTTAAACGTAATTCCCATACTCACAATTATTAATAATAATGTGTATAGCTTTATTTAAAAATTGTATTTAATTGTTGATTTCCTGAAACTCAGTTAAAATTATATCCAAACTTTATTTTTATTTCTCCTTTTACCTACTTGTTGAAATATTTATTCTCAGTCAATATTAAATATTTTATCTGTAATATTATGTTTAGTTTTCGTATTATCATTTCGTATTTTTTTAATTTTATTTTTGATTGTACGAAAGCGTATTTAGGTATGTTACACTTATTAATGTGCTTACTCATAATAATTACTTATAACAAAAATGTATATAACGATAAATATTATGTTCGCAATGTTATCGTTTATTGGCTATACTTAGATGTATTGCTTGAGTACCTATTTTAAAATAATTAAGCTAAATCGTGATATTAGATTTAATAATTATAAACTTGAAAATAAATGTAATTTTTGGATTGTAATTATTAGTCATAATGAAAATTATTGTTTTGTATAAAAATGTACAAAGATATTATCTTGAAAACGTAATAAATTATACTGACGTTTTGATACTTATTTTGCTTTTCATTTTAGCCTTGGTCCTTAAAAATTAAGTATTTATTTAGGAATGAATATTTATAATTACTCCGATTTTTAATTACTTTATCTCCAAGCCAAGGGATATTTCTGAGAGCAACATGTTTCAGTACTTTAATTAAAAATAATACGGGTGGTATATCTTTTGAAGTTTTTGCTTTTACATCTAGCATTCTGGCCACTGAGATTATTTTTATTAGAAAAAGAAAATAATACTGCTGATTTTAATTTTAATTACCTATCAGATCACACATCAAAGATGTTATACGGATATTTTTGCTGTCTTTTTTATAACATTATGTTCATTAAATTAGAACACATTCTGTTTGGGAACAGCTGAGGAGATTAATTTGCTTATGCAAATTTAGATTAGGTTAAACATTTTTAAACCTTTGTAGATATGCCGCATTAGTCAACAACACATTGACACATTTCTTTCAATATTGGATTTATAATTACTCAAAAGCAGACCCCAGGATCCTCAGTCTCTAATAAACTACTTAAGATCTGTATCAATTGCCTAGACCAATAGGATTCCAATATCGTATCATATGAATGCACCTGTTTGCGAAAGTCTGTTTTCACATATTATTTTTAGACAGCTACGTCAAAGCCAGTTTATTTCTAGGCAGTCCAAACAAACTTACTAAAAATAATTGTGAGAACTGAACTAAAAACTGCGCCAGAATGCAACTCTATTAATAAAAAATCTAGTAAAATCATCTCGTTCACTGCCTGTTTCCATAATTTACTAACTTGTAAATACATGTCACCACATTGGTATAATTATACATAACCTACCACAAAGTCCAATCAAAATGTGATTCAATCAACTTAGGCTATCATCCACTGCTATAAAGGTGTGTAAAGGCCTATTTTTGTCCACTGCTGGGCAAAGGACCCTTCCAAACTGCGCCACGACATCCTATCTATCGACTTCCGCCTAGCTGGTAGTCTTAGTTTCTACTCCAGGATCCTTTGACAAACGGCCGACTCACTGCCACTACAGCTTGCTTACTCGTGATTAAAGAATCTCTATTTGAAAGAGAATTTCATCACCGAAGAGATCAAAGAGGTTTGCTTATTCATAGTTTAGAGATTTCTAGTATCTAGCAGCTAGCAACAATACTCAATCTGGAAACATATTACTAGGTATTTGTCATCATTTATGAAGGTATCTTACCATACTTCTGGTTCTGAGCAAACATTGAGTTAACCTCACGTTTCATCATTCGAAATAACGCTTGGTCCAATCCAAGTATGAAACTGGAAACGACTCTGTTGTGGACGGCATCGCCAGGTTTAAATCTGTTAGGGTTACCTGAAACACACCTGCATGAAGATTCACACAGGCTATAATTTAAAAGTAAATGAAGATTGACTGTAAAAGACAAAGAGCTTATGATAAAAAAAAAACCCTATAACATAACATCGCGCCTGGTATTCACCAAATGGAAGGCGAAAGAACAAATACACACACACACTCCGCCAGTTATATTTATGTTCCATTTCAGGAGAACTTATTCCAGGCACAAACCTAGACTCGCTGCTGAACTGCTGGCCTGAGAAATTTCTGATCGAAAAAACCCCTACCGATACTTTGCCCAACCTGGGAATCGAACATGGAAAAGGACCTTGTGCTCAGCAGTGGCACTATTGCGACTATTGGACCGACGAGTTAGGCAATATACACAAGGTGTAAATATACCCTTCACGAAGTCGTCAACCAAGCATCCTTTACATCAAACTAAGTAATTCTATGCAAAAAATATTGCTGGAAACCACTTTTTTTAACCGACTTCCAAAAGGAGGAGGTTCTCAATTCGATTGGTATTTTTTTTTCATGTATCTATACCGATTACGCTGAGATTTATGATCCGATTTACGCGATTCTTCTTTAGTTTGATGCGGAATAGTTGCATTTTATCACATATTTGGTCCCATAAAAAATTAACATAGTTTGGCCCAGTAGTTTTCGTTTTATGAATAATTGAAAATTGAATGAAATGAAAAAATAATATTAATATGTGGTCTAATTTCAACATGTTCACTGATTTCTCCCCCATTTGTGGAGTGATTCTCAAAATTCCTTTTTTATTTGAAATAATATACTCCTGATATATGGTCCCATTTAAATTTGGTGAAGATCTGATGCTGATCTTCGGAGATATACAATGGAACTCTTCAAAAATATTTGATTGATGCAATCGCTTGGATGTTTATTGTTTTTAGAACACCATGACGTAACATCACGCCTGTATGCTCTGAGAGGTACGCAGATGTGTACAATACACCTAAATTTCGACAGTTTAGGTATGTTAAGTTCCATTTATTGGGGATAAGCCTATTACTATGACATGACATGTATTGTTAACAATGTTAAAAATGCATAGAAAAACATTTGAATAGTTATATTACACGACTTCAAAAAACACAAAACAAAAAAGTGAAAAATAACTTTAGCTTCAGAAGTCGGTGACAAAAAAAAATGTAAATGTATCAAACAAAGGTCACCGACTTCTGAAGATAAAGTTATTTTTCAGGTTTTTATTAGTAGTAGTTATTTATCATGCTTTACGGTATGTAACTCACTCCAAACATTGTGCTAAATGCTTATGCATGCGTTGAATAGTAAATTAAAAAACATTAAAAACATGTGTTTAAAAAAAAAAGCTGGAACTACAACCTCCAATATCTCCGTAACTAGAAGGTTCCCAGATGGTCCTGAACATATAGGTAAATGATCGCAATGACGTGACGGGGAAAACAAGTGCCCTTCGGCTTCGTTAAGAGTCTTTTTACACCCAATATAGTACTAGTATAGTACACACATTAGTATGTCCAAAGGTATCAAAACATTTTAAACCAATATTGACAACACAATTTGGGATATCATTTGGTAAATAAGACCAAGTTGTAAACAAGTGACAATACGATTTACTTAAGCACAAGTTTGTCACGTCTCAAAACCTTTACTTAGCTCTCCATACAAATGTTGCTATCAATTCTAAAAACAAATTAGAAAATCGTAGTCATAAACATGTTTTGTTTATATTATCGTCGCACAATGGCTCATATATTAAAGTAGGTAGTATATTATGGCTAATTACGAGTTCAGAGTATATTAAACGAGCATGTTTAGTCACACAAATGCCGACAATACATCTGCATCGTGTGGATTCTCTAATTGGCTGATTGTCATGTCAATAAAGATACACCGATAAGTCAGAGCAATCCGCACGCTCAAATAAATTTATTTTTCATCAATTTGCCTTTAGCCTAATTGTTTTAATATTAAATGCCTTTAGATCGCTTTTCAAAGATAATTATTTTCATTTTAATTAAATGATTTCGTGATTTTAAATGAGCTTAATTTTAATTTATTATTTATTTGAAATGTTTTAAGTGGATTGGTATTTATTTTTTGGATGATTAAATTGGCTATTGGAATGTAATTTCATATAAGATTGCATTCTTGTGTATTTCAAACAAGAAGGTAGAACGTTCACCTTTTGGTAATGCTGTGCTTATGAAATGCTATATGCTTATGAAAATTATTGATTATTTCGTTGTGTTATTTTTGAACGGAATTTTAATAATTTTAAGAGTCAATCTTCATAATATTAAAATTAACGCAAACAGACACATATAACAAGTACGAGTTCTGACTAGACATTAAAAAAATCTTTCTAAAATACCATCATACACCGTTTGATACCAGAATATCAATACAACCTATCCAATTATGAACTTTCCTTTCCAAATAGAAATACCAATGGAATTCAATTTTAATTGCTTCGTTTTACTGTCTACAACAAATTCTAGTCAGAACGTTCAAAATTGTCTTTACGCACAATTGTACACAAAATTTTCAGGTTTATTTTTAGTGAAACTGTATTTTGCCTTTGTCGACTTCTAAAGGGCATTCGTGGTTTAAAGTGAGTCTATAGTGGTAGTATTTTTTTTTGTTAATAATATATTAATTGGTTTGCAGGAACCAGGAAAATGTCGTGAGGAAACTTTGAGTGTCAATGTGGATGGGTATAAGAGTAGAGAAAGACCAAAGAAACGATGGATGGACTGTAGGAAGGATGATATGGCAAGAAATGAGGTGTCCGATGAGATGACGAGTAATAGAGAAGTATGGAAAGAGAAATAATGCTGCGCCGACCCCAAATAAATTTAGGTACCTAAGGGCTGGAATATAATGATGATGATTATTTGGTTTGCAGAAATTGCAGAAGTTGTTTGTCACCTTGTAATGCTTAGTATTTGTTTGATATTCTTGAAAAATATGTTTAGAATAAACATTCTAAACATCTTTTTCATGGCAGGTATTATAATCAGATCAAACGATCTGATTATAATACCTGCCATGATGATTTGATTGATGAGTGATTAGTTTAGCAAACGCATTATTACCTAATCTCATCAGTGATCATAACCTTCGCAAATCAGTTTTAGCCTAATATAAATTATCATAATCTATTAGCACCTGGTTTTCTAATTAGAAAATTTCGATTACTGATTTAATTATATTATTAGTCTAATTAGTTAATTCGTGTTAACTTTACTTTCTAATAAAATTCTTCTTGAAAATATCTTGCCGTTCCAGTGGTCGCAAGCGGGAGGATTTTGGGTTCGAATTCCGGCTTAGGCATTGTTATTAGGTTTTCTAGATTCTAGCTCGTGGTTAAACAATAACAGCCATTCAGATCGATTTTCCGCGCCGCGTTTGTCTAGGTTGGTCCGTGGATGGGTGACCACCCTTTACTTACCAAGTTTCCTCCGTGTCTCGGAAATCACGTTTACCCGTTCTGTATATCTGATAGTCATTACAGGTAGTCAGTGCTGGCTTGAAAGTCTGACAGCCAGTCTTACTAAGGGGTATCGTATTACCCAGTACTAACTGGGTGGTGGAGGTCAAATATGCAGTCGCTCCATGTAAAATACTAGTAGCTGCAGCAGGTTAGACTGGAAGCCGACCCTAACATAGTCGGGAATAGGCTAGGCAGATGATGATGAGGTGTGATGGGTAACAGTAATCAATAACTTATCATCTTAACTTGAGAAGCTTTTGCCCAGCAAGTGCTGAGCAAAAGCTTCTCCCCTTGACCTCCAGTTTTTTCAAGATAGAGCTAATTTTTACCCAACTACGTGGAAGCCAAAAAGAAGGGTCATGTTTTTAGCAGTCTATGTATGTAAGTATATATGTATATTTGTATTTACGTATATTCCAACGTAGTGCCTAAACTGTTCATCCGTTTTTGATGAATAAGGTGTCAATCAATTCGTTATTATGGCCCGGGTAACATAGGCTACCTTTTAACTGATTTCAACAATAGGAGGAGTCGATTTTACCTTGTAAACCCCGAATTTAATTAGGTTGTGATTTTTCAGTAATCGGGTTTTTAGTTGTTGTTTATCACACAAATTCTTATTTCCTATAATAAACATGTTTGTCACTATCGTCTCGGTAGCTTGTGAAGTTGTAAACACACAGTTTTAGCTAACTTTAAGTGTTTAACATTAAACAAGTTGAAGTCGCAGTTGTAAGTTTTAGTCTTTGTGGCTAGAGCCCTTAGCAAATTGATGTGTCTGCATCACGACTGTAACTCACTTCTGAAGTCAAAGATGGCGCTTTGCGCGTGGCTGCAGAATACGGCTTTTGAATGAGGTTGAATTTATATTTATTTGTTTTAAACTAGTTGCTATTTACTTCTGTTCTGTTGATTTCTGTTGATATTAAAAGGCTTGATGTGTGAATTTTACGTAAAACGTAACTGCTCTTTATATATGTAAAATTTAAATAATTTGTTAAATTTTCTAGTTATGCTTGGTTGATCTTATAAGTGGCTTTTGTAAATATGAATAAGATGTTTGAAAGTATCCGTGTCCTTCAATTACTTTTGTTTATATATATTACTAGCTGTTGCTCGCGGCTTCGCCCGCGTAAAGTTCGGTAACCGTCCCACTGGATTATATTAAAGGGATAAATAGTGTCCGTTACGTGTTAATCCAGGTTATGAACTATCTATGTGCCAAATTTCATAATCATCACAATTATTATCATCACAACCACCATTATTATCACAATCATTATCACAATCACCATCACCATCACAATCACCATCATCGTTATCACAATTATCATCATCGTAATCACAATCATTATCATCGTAATCACAATCATCATCATCATTATTATTATCACAAACACACCATCACTGTCACAATCACTATCACAATCACAATCACCATCAAAATCACAATCACCATCACATTCACCATCATATTCACCATCACTATCACGATCACCATCACCATCACGATCACCATCACCATCACTATCACAACCACCATTATTATCACAATCACCATCACTATCACAATCTCCAACATTATCACAATCACCATCACAATCACCATCACCATCACCATCACCATCACCATCACCATCAAAATCACCATCACAATCACAAACACCACCACCATCACCATAACAATCACCATCACCATCACCATCACATTCACCATCACCATCACCATCACTATCACCATCACCATCACAATCACCATCACCATCACTATCATTATCACCATCACTATCACCATCACGATCATCATCACGATCACCATCACTATCACAATTACAATAACCATCACCATCGCTATCACCATCACAATCACCGTCACTATCACAATCACCATCACAATCACCACCATCGTTATTGCAATCACCATAACTATCTCAGTCACAATCACTACCACCATCACAATCACTACCACCATCACAATCACTACCACCATCACAATCACTACCACCAACACAATCACTACCACCATCACAATCACTACCACCATCACAATCACCATCACATTTACCATCACTATCACAATCACAATCACCATCACCATCACTATCACCATCACAATCACCATTATCGTTATCATAATCTTAATCATCGTAATCACAACCATTATCATCGTTATCGCAATCATCATCTTCACAATATCCATCCTCGTTATCAAAATCATCATCATCACAATATCCATCCTCGTTATCAAAATCATTACTATCGTTATCACACGCATCATCAGCATTACCACAAACACCATCACTGTCACAATCACCATCACAATCACCATCGTAATTTCATCGTAATCACAACCATTATCATCGTAATCACAATTATCATCATTAAAATCTCCATCCTCGTTATCACAATCATTATTATAGTTTTCACAATCATTATCATCATATCGCCATCACCATCACTGTCACAATCACCATCACTATCAAAGTCACCATCGCTATCACCATCACAATCACTGCCACTATCACAATCACCATCACAATCACTATCACAATCACCATTATCGTTATCATAATCATAATTATGGTAATCACAATCATTATCATCATAATCACAATCATGATCATCATTATCACAATCACCACCACAATCACAATCTCCTTCAGATTCACCATCACTATCACAGTCAAAACCACTATCACCATCAGATTCACAATCACCATCATCGTTAGCACAATCACTATCATCATTATCACAATCATTCTCATCGTAATCACAACCATTATCATCACAATCACCATCACAATCACCATCACATTCACCATCACCATCACCATCACCATCACCATCACTATCACCATCACCATTACAATCACGATCACCATCACTATCACCATCACGATCATCATCACGATCACCATCACTATCACCATCACAATCATCATCATCATTATCACAATCATCATCATCATTATCACAATCATCATCATCGTAATCATAATCATTACCATCGTAATCACAATCACCATCATCGTAATCACAATCATCATCATCGTAATTACAATAATTTTCATCGTACTCACAATCATTTTCATCATAATCACAATCATGATCATCATTATCACAATCACCACCACAATCACATTCTCCTTCAGATTCACCATCACTATCACAGTCAAAATCACTATCACCATCACATTCACAATCACCATCATCGTTAGCACAATCACTATCATCATTATCACAATGATTCTCATCGTAATCACAACCATTATCATCACAATCACCATCACAATCACCATCACATTCACCATCACCATCACCATCACTATCACCATCAACATCACCATCACAATCACCATCACCATCACTATCACTATCACCATCACTATCACCATCACGATCACCATCACTATCACCATCACGATCATCATCATCATTATCACAATCATCATCATCATTATCACAATCATCATCATCGTAATCATAATCAATACCATCGTAATCACAATCACCATCATCGTAATCACAATCACCATCATCGTAATCACAATAATTTTCATCGTACTCACAATCATTTTCATCGTAATCACAATCATTTTCATCGTAATCACAATCATTTTCATCGTAATCACAATCATCATCATAGTAATCACAATTATTATTATCGTAATCACAATCATCGAATCCGTCGTCTTCTGGATCTCAAAATAAATGCCATATTCGTAATCAGCACCCCTGATAATCTCGGTATCGACACCCATACTGATTTTTCACCCATACGGATGATGATGGTATTTCAGGTCCACCACATTAAATTTTAAAATCGTTGTTTTTGTAACACACCCGACCCGATACACCATACAAACAATACCGATGTTGATTTTCAGACTTTGTTGGGTAGCAATTTCCCCCTTTAGGGGTTGAATTCTGAAAAAACCTGAAACACAAATGTTAACTCATTTATTGATAGCACTTCTGTGAAGTTTCGAATAAAACAGTCTTACCTAATCTTGTTTCCCCATACAAACTTTCGACTCCCGTTTCATCCCCTTAGGGGGTACATTTTGAAAAATAATTTCGTATTGCACCCCTTAACCTCATAAGGAACGTATGTGCCAAATTTGCAAACTTTAGACTCAGCGGTTTGGGCTGTGCATTGATTTTTAGACTTTGTCACCCCATTTCCCCCTCTTAGGGGTTGAATTCTGAAAAAATCTGAAACTCATTTCTACTCATTTATCAATAGGAGTACTCCTGTGAACTTTTTCATAAAATAGTCTAATTAATCTTGTTTCCCCTTATAAACTTTAGAGCCCCGTTTCACCCCCTTATGGGGTGACTTTTGAAAAACCCTTTCTTAGTGTGCCCCTAGACCACTTAAGGAACATATGTGCCAAATTTGGAATCTCTAGACTCAGCGGTTTAGGCTGTGCATTGATTTTTAGACTTTGTCACCCCATTTCCCCCTCTTAGAGGTTGAATTCTGAAAAACCCTGAAACCCGTTTCTACTCATTTATCAAAAGGAGCACTCCTGTGAAGTTTCGAATAAAATAGTCTAACCTATCTTATTTCCCCATACAAACTTTGGAGCCCCGTTTAACCCAGGGGGTGAATATTGATAAATCCTTTTATAATGCACCCCTAGACCACATAAGGAACCTACTTGCCAAATTTGGAATCTGTAGACCTAGCGGTTTGGGCTGTGCGTTGATAGATGAGTCAGTCAGTCAGTCAGTGAGTTTCTTCTTTTATACATATATTTAGAAGATGTTTCTACTACCAATTGCCGTACCGTAGTCTTACATTGAATGGTTTCCCCATGCATTCACAGTCTCTGGTTAAAGCAGGAGCCATCCTTTTTCCAATAAGCCGTAATTACTCTGTACCGTAATTACACTTCTGTCTCTACTGTGTACATTTTTTTAAAGCATCCAAATGTTTAATGTAAGTGTTCTCTACCACTAGTTTAAAATTGTAAACTGAAAGTACAATTAATAAATAAATAAATATCGCTGGACATTACACACAGCGCCATCTAGTGCCACACTAAGCAACGGGGCTTGTGTCGTGGACACCAGATAGTTGATATACTACATAGATACTTTTTGTTTTTAAATACATACTTATTATACATATAAACATCCATGACTCAGAAACAAATGTCCATGCTCATCACACAAACATTTGCTTCTACCGGGATTCGAACCCAAGACTCTAAGAACGTAAGGCAGCCTCAGTACCGCTGCGCCATTCGGATCGTTAATTATCTGTGTTTTTGGGAAATAAAGATATTTTATTATTATTATTACTATGCGGAGTCAAAGACCTCTGCTCAATAATTCAGTAATAATAGACGACAGTTAGTAACAAAACTAACAAAGTACCCACTTATTTTTTATTTATTTTTTTCGTATGGGAAATCATCAAATGACTCCTCCCGCTCTGGGCAGAGCAGGAGGGAGTGTCCGAATTTTACTAACTAAAACCCATCCATGTTCCTTCATCGCCCTTTGTGTTCCGGGGCCACGGTATCTCTTTCAAACAGTCCAGCAGCCCCGGCACATCCCACCTACCTTGATTTTCAAATAAATATTGAAAACGTACTAAATTCAAAGTTGTCAATTTCCAATAGTTTATGTAGGCACTAAACTGAGTTAGTTCAACGTACTTATTTTTGGCCACAAATAGATTTTGTTTCAACTCTTATAATTATCGAACCGCGAAATTAACTAAATCGCTTTGTGAACAACGAGATCAAATTAATGAGAATTTAAACGGTTTTTGATACTTTGTTATTCTGGGAATTATTTTATTTAAGTTCAGGTGATCGACTCGTGGCTAAATAATAGCAGCCACTCGGGTCGATGGTTAACTTAAGCCGTGCTTGCCTAGGTTGGTCTGTGGATGGTTGACCACCCATTACATACCGAATTTCCTCCGTGCCTCGGAAAGCACGTTAAGCCGTTGGTCCCGGCTGTCATTTGTAGATCTTTGACAGTCGTTAGGTAGTCAGAGGTCCAAAAAATCTGACAACCAGTCTTACCAAGGGGTATCGAATAACCCGGTACTAACTAGGTTGTGGAGGTCAGATAGGCAGTCGCTCCATGTAAAATACTGGTATTCCGCTGAATCCGGTAAAACTGGAAGCCGACCCCAACATAGTTGGGAAAAGGCTAGGCAGATGATGAAGTGATCGACTCGTTAAGGGTCCCTACAGTGATATCCATATCATTCTACCCCTTGGCAGAAGGATAGATTGATTCAAATATTGTCAAAGACCTTTGACACAATACACGTGATAAAGCTATGATTGAAATGAAATAAAAAATGTAGGCTGCCTCGTTGGTCTGGTGGTTGCAAGCTCGACCGCTGAGCATGAGGTCCTTGGTTCGATTCCCAGGTCGGGTAAAGTGTTATTGGGTTTTCCATTAGAAATTCCTCAGTAGCAGCCACAGCGTCTGGATTTGTACCCGTGCCCCCTATTACATGGGACTGAAACGTAAGTGGCGAAATGTGAGTGCACTATTAGGTACACATCTGCCTAACCTGTCAGGGATTGAAGGCGTGAAATTATATTAAAAATTCTTATTTCTTAAGCTCTCTCTTTTAATAAGCTACACCTAAAAATGCTAAAACACGCTGGTAAGGCCTTATTATAGACCATGCGCTTCTAATCTTTGCCGGCTTATCTTTTCATTGTAGCTTTATCTAATCTGATCATCAGTCAACTTGAAAATATTATAATGACTTTGGTCAACGGTTTACGTTTCAATGTGCAAATTACAATAGAAAAAGAACTGCCAAGAAAAGCAAAACAAACCTACAATAAAACAAAGAAGACGTTTTCTCCTATTATGTTATTCCCTATTAGTTTCTTCAATATTATTTTATGAAAGACATTGACTAAAGCAACATTAGACCGGATCAACATTATCGAAACTTGCCACGAATAGTGAATAGTCGATGTTTTGACGCCAGAACCACCGAGGCGCGCTATAACCGGGCAATTTATGTCAACACGGAGTTAATCACAGATAAATATTTGCATAAGTTAATTATAAACATTATATTGTTCGTATGTACGTTAATGATGCTATTGTCTCCACGGTTGAGTTGGTTCGTGGGTAGGTTTTAATATGTTTTGAGTTATTTTGGTTTGATTTCAGTGAAAATATAAAGACAACTTGCTGTTTTTCAGCTATGAAGCAGGCTACTTATTTAAATAGTCATTTGATTTTTAATAAGGATGACGTATTTTTTCGGATGTCATTTTTTTTACCGATTGCCTTTACCTGTTCTTGAGTGAAATCGATAAGCGTTAGGTAGGACGCTCTCAGGATAGGTGGAGCGACGATCTTAGCAGGGTGGCTGGTAGCAACTGGATGAGAGTTGCTGAGAATCGAGTTGAGTGGAGTGCGATTGAGGAGGCCTATGTCCAGCAGTGGACTGCTGTAGGCTGATGTTGATGACGTATTTCAGTGATTTTAAGGAGTTAAACATCTCATCTACACAGTCATGTTATAATACTGGACAGGTCCACTCAAATCTGTGTGGTTCTTTCTTCAAAAGACCATCTCAGACACTAATCTGCATAGTCCTCATCTAAATTGAACAAGATTATGTCTGGACTTCAAAAGAGACTATGACCTCTGAGTTTGTTTCGGCTGTTTCTTCTCAAAGTAGTCAGGTACGAAATACCGGCCCCATCTAGTTTTAAAAAATGACGTGTAAAAGTGTTTGTAAGAACCTACTTGCAAAAATAAACATCATTTCATTTCATTTCATTTCAATATGTTGCTCAAACATAAAAAAAAACTAAACTCTGACACCAGGTTAGGCACTAACTACACGAAAAAGAAAGAAAAAATATTTTATTGGAAAATTAAGCAGGAGCTCCCACCTATGAATTCGTGACAAAAGTGAAGTTATCACAACCATTATAACGCATAGCATAATTAATCATATGTATTTTAGCAAAGTGTTAAGCAGTTAGTAACTTAGTTACTAGATAAGGTTTAATTATAATACTGTGCTTAAATGACAATTATGTGGAATTACTAATGATAAGAATAAACCCAACTTTGTATTCTATGAATAATTTGTGATTCACCCCATGTACATAGATATTAGTACTTTTAACACATTTTCGCAACAATTAGCAGTTTGAAAATAGGTCAGTTTCACACTTTTCAGCTAAATGCACTAAAAGTACAAATTAGTGTAGGTAGAAACAAATGACAACGACACAGTTAAGGTTCTACCTAGTTCACTGAGTCTACTAGTCTAGTTACTAGTCGACCAATTTCCAACCATATTACTTAGGGCATAAGTGTGAAAAGTTTTAGACCGTCAGTGAAATCAGTAGTACAGGGACCAGCACATCCAGCTACCCGAAACTGACAAATATTCCCAATCAACCTTGAACCTAATGCTTTAGCGATAAAGTTGAAAAACCATTAAATAATTTTGACAGATAACTTGATACGCAGGCGTCTATATCTATAGTGAAAAATAACACGTTTTCTGTGACACACAATAACAGTTCTTATTGTATTAACAAGTTCTTTTTGTAGTGTTGTGGAATTTGTAGGAAAGTTATTATTAGTGTTGGCACTGTTCTTTTTTAAATAATGCTTTCTGTGTTAAAAATGAAAGCTGTTACTAGAAATTCTATTCTATTCTAGAGAAATATCTCTTTCGAAAAATAAACTAGTTCTTTTGTCGTGTATGTGAGGAGTTTTGCAGGAGGAGATATGCCATCTGACCATAATTTCTTTTCGTGTTAATTACACTCAAAGCTTTTTAGACCAGTATGCAGCTAACTTCACAGTGGAGCTAGAACGCGGCAGACTCAGAACAAGATGGCGGGCAGAATTCTACTCTTTTCTTAAAATTTGGCCATAGCAATAGATAGTGGTAAGTGGAAGGAAGGGGGAGGGTCGGGATAGAAACAGACAACAGCACATGATATGTTAGGGTGTTAATTGGACGTAAGTAGATATCAATACACAAAATAGAAGGGTGAACAAAATGTCTAGTCATCCCACTTTGAAACACTTTAGTTCGTCTTTCACATCTGTGAATACACAGAAAAGTGTGCGGGTCAAACGACCCCTGAACCCGCTTGATCACCACGTCAATCAGATGTTATCAAATTTAATTTCTTCACCCATTAGAAGAGAATCATGATAGGCCAACAAAGTAATTCAAATGCATCTCGTCCATCTTCCCCTATTGGATGCCAATTTTAATCGGATGACTCTCGATGCATTGAAACACATAATTACAAATCCGAAACTCTCACGGGACAGGGTTCCGTATTAGTTTTGACATTCGGCTTGATGGATGGACCACAATCTCTGGGCGAATCTCGTGAATGAACGCCCGTATGTTCTACAAACTACCAACTTACAACTGCATCTTAAATCAATCTTATAACAATGGACTAAGATTTAGTTTTGAATGTGTTTTGTTTTAGTTGTGAAAGGTTAGATTGTACGGGCGATAGGTGTGTCAAATTGGGAGCGTTGGTTCACGTCAGTTTGACAGAATATGGACGGTTAGTTGAATTTCAGATTGATCGCTAATATCGTTGTTACTTTTTTGGGGTTTTTTTTCAGTTTTTGTCAGCTCTATCAAAATTGGGACGTTTGTTTTTTTTCTAGAATATTGTGTGACGTCAGACCTCTATGGTGATTCACATCTTACAAATTCTTTAATAAGCTTTTTGACATGACTACATCATTCAAATCTGTGATTGATTCTAGATTAGTGACTAAGCGGAAACAATTTAAATACCCACAGTACCTATTTGTAACGTCAAAAAATTATAGGTAGGTCGATGAGGTACTCGTACGTCTATTAAAATTTTACTCGTAAATATTTAATAGCTAGAATAAAAAATCACTAAAATCAAACAAGTGTATCAATTTAATCGAACAAAAAAGACCAGTGTGAAAGTGAAATTAAATATTAAGTAGATTTTATCGACGCTCTTTGAAGTTTCTTCTTATTTTTAGAAAATTAACAACTTGGCCCCGCTTTGCGTGGCTCCCATGTAATAGGGGGCGAACCTATTGCCATCAACCGGGCGCAAATCCAGATTCCGTGGCTGCTGAGAAATCAGTCTTTATATTCTGTGCTTATTTATTTAAGTTTTAATTTAGGTTTTTTAATAACAACATGAGAAAACATCGATTTTTTTTTTTTTTTTGTATTAATTTTTTTAACGGTTTATGTACACACTACATACAGAAAAGAATAAAGGAATAAAAAAATAGGTACAAGGGTGATGCTTATTTCTAAAGAAATCTCTTCCAACATACCTGCGAAAGGAGAGTAGATAATAAATGTCACCGACTTCTGAAGCTGACTTTTTTGTTTGAAGTCGGTTTTATTTTTAGTAAAAAAGTTTTTTATTTTTCCATTATAGTTGTTCCCAAACAACTATTTGCCTCGAATACATGTCATGATAATGAGGAGCTCGTGGCTAAATAATAACAGCCGCTCGGGTCAATCTTTATATTAAGCCGTGCTTGCCTAGGTTGGTCTGTGGATGGGCTTACATTACATACCGAGTTTCTTCCGTGCCTCGGAAAGCACTTTAAGCCGTTGTTGTTGTTGTCATTTGTGATCTTTGACAGTCGTTACAGGTAGTCAGTGGCCCAAAAAGTCTTACAACCAGGGGGGGCAAGGGGTATCGTATTACCCAGTACTAACTGGGTTGTAGAGGTCAGATAGGCAGTCGCTCCATGTAAAATACTGGTATTCAGCTGCATCGGGTTAGACTGGAAGCCGACCTCAATAAAACTTGGGATAAGGCTAGGCATGACATGTCATGATAATAGGCGTATCCCCAATATATGGAACTTAACATACCTACCTTTTTTTTTTCAGATGGGAAATCTTCAAAGATCTGTCGTCTATTTTTTAAGAGTTCCATTAGATCAGCATCAGATGTTCACAAAATTAATATAATCGTCAAAATCGGTCCACCCAATCGAAAGTTCTAAGGTAAAAGCAAAAAAAAACAATACAGTCGAATTGAGAACCTCCTCTTTTTGGAAGTCGGTTGAAAAGAGATGTAGACATAGTGTGTAAAAAATGAGAAAATAGAATACATAAAAACTTAGAGCAAGTAAAGAATTTAAATATACTTAACATACATTATAAGAATATACTTACATACATACACGACAAACTAAATAACACAAATATAAACTACAAAATAATATATAATAATAAATCATTGAGTAAGTTTAATCATAAACTTTCAAGAATAATTTATTGTCTATTAATGATGTGGATAATTGCACCAACAATACGTGGTGTAATAGAACAACCCAGACATGAATATCCACTTTTATTTCTAACATGATTGCCAGAGTAGCCCACGAATTTTTTTTTTACGTTTTATTTAATTTATCGGACAGTGTATAGCTGTATGTTGAACAAAATATGATTCGTGATCGAAACACGTTTGTATTTCCAGAATTATAATCATTAAAACTACCGTCTAGGTTCATTTAATCCTATGGAATGACTATTTCATGAAAAAGTCATTCAATGGGATTATAAAAGTGAACATAGGCATCAATAGTACAGTACACAATGATCCAAAGTAAATAAAAAGTTGGCTATGACTATTCGAAACGAAGATTCACGATACACAACGTCTGTACGTCTATTATCTTTACTCGTTCATAAGCGAAGCCGGGCGCATAACCTCTATTTTTATCTAATCGTTTACAAGGAAGTCTTCGTAAACAAAGCCTACCGGTACCGAGATGTTGGCACATCCCAGTGTCAACTTCCGTTTCCATAGTTCTCTCGTGTCACTATGAATGCGTCATTGTGTTAGTACTTTTTGGTACTAACATGGCATTGTGTTCGGTGAACTTCGGTGCAGATTTCTGTGAGCTTTCAAAATATTGTTACTGAACCATTGTTTGGTACAATGGAGCCCCATTGTACCAAACTGTACTGGGTTTGTGTGTGTATAGAGAGTGGTAGTTTGGTTGTGTCTGGTATCGTTGTGTATCAGTGTGATTAAAAAGATAGTTGAAGTGTGATGGAGTGTGATTTGTTTATTGGATAAACTTGTATCATTTTGCAGCCAACAATGATCATTCTTTAATTTGCCTCAAAATACGTTCAAATTCCTAGTAGTAGGTTACTGGTGGTACTTTTCTGCTCTGTTTGTGGTTGCAAAATTTTGTATATAAAATCTGAATGCAGTGGTATTATCAGCTCTTTATAAATTCGATCAAAACTGACGTGTCACCGATTACACACAATGATTACTGGATTCAATAAAAACTGACACCAAAGCTTCTTAACGATGCTCTTTGTTGGCTTTTGCATAAACGTATCAGACTATAACAATAATTTATAAATACACGTAGGTATGACGTAATGCAAGATGCATGGAAGCCTACCTTAGCATAGTTGGGAGAAGTTCAGAACGATTATGACCTCTGATGTCATAGAATGTAAGTCGCATCTTGTGTGGTCCGATTACGATGAGGTTGAGATTAGCCAATGATCGCTATGATAAGCTACGGCGTAGTATTATACTTCGTAGTAATGATATAGGTGCTACGAAGATGTTAATGCTACGTAGACAGTTTTTTTTTTGTCAATCTTCCCCTTTCTTTTCTTGTTTGTATTTTAGCATAAGCATAATCAGCCTATTATGTTCCCACTGCTGGGCCTCAGGCCGCCTTTCTATGAGAGGGAATGGGCTAAAATCCACCACGCGGGCCCAGTGCGGATTGATAGATGTAACATGTCTTCGAATTTTCGGTTCTAGGTCATGCCGGTTTCCTCACGATGTTTTTTCCTTCACCATTTTGAGAGCAGTGGTATTAGTATAAACTAGCCTCTTGTATTAATAAAATTCCATAATATACCAGCTCAAGTTCAAAGTCTAGAACGTGCGGTCGACTTTTAGTGTATAGTCAACAGACGAAGACGTTGAATGGTTTCAAAGTAAGTATTTCTACTCAGCCTTCACCTTTTTTTTCAGAACTTTTATTCTTACATACTTCTTTACCAAATTGTTTACATATTTTCATCACAGGTTTTTTTGTGGTACCTAGTGGTACTAATCAGTTTAAACGTCATTCTACAAGTAATGTCACTTATTTTGTAACAAAATTCATTACAAAATGAACTAGTCAAGCGCAAAATGTCAATTTATCTATTGTTAACTAAGTAAGTAACTTATGTTATTTGGTTATGTAACATTGTTCTTTCACAAGAAACATGTTATAATAAAGTTTTGTTGTCAATCTTGTGACGTACTCAACCTTCAAGAAAAATAAATCAGCTGGGACCTTTCTAATATTTGAGATGTCTGTAAAGAAAATACTTAAACATCTCGCCGTCGTCGGCAGGAAATTTTATTTTATTTATCAGCATTTGATTTATTTATTATATATTATATATATTTATATATTATATACTCAATTATTTTAGTCATCACAGTCATTAGCACACTCATTTTCACTCATTTTCAACTAAAACTTAAAGAAATCTAAAATAGCCTAACCTTAAGTAACATAAAATAGCTTTCACTGATATATCGTAACATACAGTAAAACAAAGAAGCAATGAGAGAATCACATTCTTCATGTACCAGTACAATAACAATTATTCCGGGGATTCCGGGAATCCGATTCCCACCATCCTAGAACCTACCAGAATGAGGAACTAAAGATTTTAGACATTAAAGTCTCTGGGATAAGGTTGCATTTGGTTGTTGGTTGAATTCTGTTGCCGTTTCTTTTCTTGGCGCTTCTACTTTATCTATGGTTAACAAGTTGGTGCGTTCCATTCTACAAAATAAATTTTTTTGTTTACTAGTCAATTACCGTATATTTTAATACGGTAACCAAAGAGCTGCCGTATACCGTATTTATGATGCCTAAGATGCCTGAATGCCGTATATTACGGCAATTGCCAAATCAAGAACAACGCTGAGTCCTAGCCACCGGTCGCTTGGACCCTGCTATCGACACTGGTGGACCACTTTTTAAAATTTTGAAACGTTTTTTATAATTTTTAAAAATGTGTATGAAATATAAATAAAGGGAACAATCGACGAATAAAGGTTATTTTACTCAATTTTAGGCGTTTCATTATTCCTTATTAAACTCGTATAAGTTTCCTCAGACATCAAAGAACATATCCAAGTCACGTACCATACAAAGTCGGTCCTTTGTAAGTAATAAATAATTCTTCACCTTCAAACATTTTGAGGAAAAAACCGCAAACTTACAAACAGCTGCAATACACCAAATACATAATTTAATGACCACTTCCGACCGCAGCGGCTTTAGTTCGCCAACAAACTTTTCAGCCAGCTCTTTAGTTTTCTAAAAACTTCTTAGAATCTTATTCCAAACACAATAAAGTTCAAATTCACGTGGTGGATTTTAGATGAGTCGAAATAGAGAGTTGCATTTACTATGTTCGGTCCAGAAATCGCACAATACAAGTACGCGACACTAACAGGCCAAGTTGTTGCGATTGACAATTGGTACAATACAAAATAATATAATATTGCGCTAGTCGTTTGTGTCAGTATACCTCTGTGCTTATGAAACTACTGATACCCGGTTGTGTATTCGATTGAAATGGGTGCAATGTTGCTGTTTTGAAATTGTTTAAAAGACTAGTTGCACTGGCTGACGGCTGGGTTGCATTGCATGGCTTATGGAGATTGAAACATAACTGAGTGTAGACATCGTTTCTTTTCTAATCACGATAATTTGTATGCTTTTTTTTTAATACGTAGAAACTTGACGGTAAGATAAACCCGAAACAACTCAAAATTCTTTCATTTAATTACGAAGTTTCTATAATCTGCAAGTATGTTTCCATTGCATTCCATAAATTTGCAGTAAAGTTAAATAAAAAGCCTGAAATTCATCCTTAAAATCACAGTCGACGTCAGTAAGGAACAAAAGCTAACACACAGATAGATTTGTTTTTTAACTGTACTTTTTAAATCTATGTCGTAAGTTGAAAATCAAACTCTAAAGTAATTACATTTACAAACAATTTAGTTTTACTAACAGACGCACGGTTCAAAAGATACACCACATACTGCTGATCGAGCATTAACCACTACAATGTGACAACCCTCTATGCAACTCGATACATTTGGAACCACCCACAGGGTCGAACTGGGTATCGCTTTACAGGAAACTGGCGGTTGCAACAATTGTGTCATACATCGCGAACGAAATACGAATCGTATTTGTTGAACACAATTCAAAACCCAACTGTAACACCACGTAATAAGAGCGAATGGATTTTTTTCTCCGATAAAAACCGGAAGAAAAAGCGATACGGCCACAAAATGACGGATGACGATTAGACGTTATAAAAGATAGTTCTTTGATAACAATCGAATGTTGTAAGAAGTTTTTATTGTTGTGATTTTGAAGGAAATATAATACGTGATGCGAATCTTTTGGGACACTTTTGTGGAAAGAAGTAAATGCACTTAATTTTGCATTTATTTCATAAGAAAAATCTAAGTGGCTACTTAGTTTTTTTCTTATGAAATAAGCGTATCCGGCTGGATCCGCTCTTTTGAAATTGTTGATTGTTGTGCTAAACCAGGTCCAAAATAAAACTTCCAATATTTAATTCGAAACGTGTCATAGGTACCTACGCAAAATTACCAGGGTTCAATACTCATCACAGTCATCACGTAACCACAGACTAAAAATCAACGACTTCTCGCAAAAACTCAAACAATGGCAAGTCATCAAATCTGCTAAAACCGAACACCACATTACCGACTTTGAGGCGTAACTCGGCCAGCAAAAAAACTCCTAACCACGTTTACCAAAGGAAACAAGGTAGAACGGTTCTACGAATAGAACTGTGGTTAGATTTAAAATTACAGTTATTATACTTGTTAACGTTGTAATCAGGGATCACGTGCAGCAAAAGTACGGCTATTCGCGTTAGCAATAGAGAATGGTAGTTGTTGGATGTATGCAAAATGTTGGTTCGTTGGAAATTGTTGTTGCGTTAATTGTTTTTCTTGATTGTGGTGCTATTTTCAAGTTTGTTCTGGAGACAGTCACCCTTAAGGGCGATATTCGTTCGGAGAAACAGTATCTCATTATCGTCCCCAGCGAACAACTTCATTTCTTAACTCTAGGTAGTCCGCGAAAAACAAATTTTCGTTTACGTTTTTTTTTGCAATTTGCAGGTCAGTGCCAGGTTGTATGTTGATTAAAATATGATTCGCGACCCTGGCGCTTCCACCATAAGGAACACAATTAACATTTTATCAGCGATAATGACAAAACTGTATTAGATTTACAGCTACCGAAAATCTTATATAAACCCTGTTTAAATATAAGTTAAGATAAGATAAGTATTTAAGTGTTGGAAGATGTCATACAAATGCGAAAAGAGATTGTGTGTAATCTGGAGTTTAGTGTATGTAGCCCACTGCAAGCAAAAATTCTGCTTCATTAATTTAATGCAGGACTCAAATATCACAATGATATACCATACTGCACAGGAGACCGCTTCGTTGGGCTAGCTGCATGACATGAAATGCATTCTATTTGTACTTGTTAGGTCCGACGTCGATGCCGTGCTGACGACCAATGAACTGAGTATTTTTTTGTACTTCTGTATTATATAGCTAAGTGCTTTTTATTTAACCGGTAGTAATAATGTAATTATTTACGCATTATCCTTTCCCCAGGATACAACGTTTATTGTTGTCGTGTCTAAAATGAAGTGGAAATGGAACAGTTTTAACTTTGGAGCGTCAAATCAGCTTAAGACAGGCTTAGATCTGTACTTTAGATAAATATGTCTTAAACTACATACGATTGTTTTTTAGTTATAGCTGACTATGACATCAGAACTATTATTTTATTTTACTACAAATTTGCGTGATATGCTAAAAGTACAGCTGTATTAACCAGCCCTGTGCAAAAAAAAAACAAGGTAATATGAAATTTAGAACAGCTTTTTAAAAAAAAACCGCAGCCCTATAGTCGTGACTCTCTACCTTCCTTTTTAATTCCCGGATACACAAGACCCACCTGCCAAAGATCATCGGACTTAAATTTGGAATTCGTTGTTACGTCATTATAATAACCCCTCGTTATAATTTTGCTGCTAACGATCCGAAACATTGTTTGTTCTTCTCAGGCCGCCGTCTGGGCTCCATAAACGTATGTATGTAACCAACAATCATTCTATAGCCAACGACCTTAATGATAGCCCTTCGAACGAGTAAATTATCAATTCCGCCCGAAGGGGCTCGGACCTTGTTTTTGGAAAGCGGTAACAAGCCTATCATCTGCCCTCCTTTTACCATTATTCATACACGCTATTTTGACCTTAACAAGATCAGTAATTGGGATCAAGTTTCTGTAAACGAAATGTAGGAACTAACTTTTTTGGTAGAAAAAAAACTGAAGCAATTTTTCGATTAAAATGTTTTGACCTTGACAAAGTTCATGGCGGTGATTTTTTGTGCGTTTTTGTTGACTCAGTATTTGTTTAGACGACGCGGGAGTTTTTATCCCTTGTTGATTTTTTTTAGAACTAATTTTATTGTAATAAGTTCATCTTGTGTTCTAGAAGTTAATGACGTATAATGTTGTACAAATAATCAAAATTACCGTTTTTATGGTTATATTTTTTGTATGAAATATACACGTTTTATCACTGTCAAATTATATTGCCAAATAATGCGATTGCATAACTGGATTATTTTGCTACAGAATGGACTCATATTACCTTATTCTGGAGGAGTGTGATGTCTACATAGTTGGTACAGGAGTCATGGTTTTACAAATAAACTCAATCAATAAAAATATTTATAGATTTACTCATTACAATTCTCAAATTCTAAGTACGAGTCATAGCGACATGAATCTACTTAGAGAGTTGCATGCACGTACTTTTGAACTGGAAAACCATTACTGTTAACCATATTTAACGAACTGCACGAATATTTCTGTGAAGAAACTTTTTTTGCGTTGTGTTAGTTTTTCCTGTGTATTTTCAATAAATGGCAACATCGTTTTCCAACTAAGCAACTCAGTAATAATTGTGTCACAGAAAGAGATTAAGTCATAACTATTGTTGGCATTGCACTCGTTTATATGCCATGCTAATGAGCACTTTCGACCCAGTGAGCTTAATTACCTTATGGATTCCTAGGTCAGTGCTACTTCTCTGATGAGAATAAGCCCTCTGTCTTTGCAAAATCTGGGGTTAAAAAGGCTTTTCGGCAACTTTTGGGGATCTAAAGAAAGCCGCTGTTGCTGCTACCAAAGTGGCTACCTTCTGGCCCAATTTAATCTAAAAATACGACTGACTCGACATCGAAAAAGAAGCAGTTACATTGCAATAAAGTGCCATCAATCAATTTCATACTCTAAAAGTTCGAAAATGAATAATAAGTATCAAAGTTAGGTGTGTATGTTACGTGAACTTATCATAAGTATGTGCAAACTCTTACCAACGAATGTCAACTACACATGATATTAAAAAAACTCATTAGAAAATGTTAAAGCAAAGAGAGAGCGATATTACACGTTTCCTTTATGTATAACTACATCGGTGTTGCAACCTTATTCTAAAAGGTTCGTGTTCGCGCCAAAAGCAACACCAATTAACGTATCCTGAAGTAGATACTTAGTACTTACTATTTTCAAGTAGGTGGACGGACTTTTTTGTAGTTCAAAATTAATATTTCATATTGTTTCTCTATGCCGCACAGGTCTTCAAGGTTAAGTAGTGTTTGCTGAGATCGATCCATGGATCGGTGACCATTTATTACATACCAAGTACCTTTCCTTTGTCTCCGTAAGCATGTTAAACCGTTTGGTCCCTGCTGTCATTTGTAGATCTTCGACAGTCGTTACATTTAATCAGTGGTTTGAAAGTCTAACAACCAGTCTTGCCAGGGGTATCGTATTACCCAGTATCTAACTGGGTTGTGGAGGTCAGAAACGAAGCGAACCCAACACAATAATAGTAGGTCAAAGGATATATATAGGATTATTTTATAATGTTGGAAATAATTGTTTCTCAATGCCTTTCTTTTTCTTTTTTTTTTTTCGGATGGGAAATCATCAAATGACTTCTCCCGCTCTGGGCGGAGCAGGAGGGAGTGTCAGACTGACTAAAACCCATCCATGTTCCTTCATCGCCCTTTGTGTTCCGAGGCCACGGTATCTCTTTCGAACAGTCCCGAAACCCTGGCAGTTTCTCAATGCCTCAATGGGCTTTAAGTGATTGAATAAAAATTTTGTATGCTGCTTTCAATGTAGCATACTTCGAAAACGTTATTTACAATCTATCTTGTCTTGACTGTGTATATTCAAAGCCTCTACCACCGATTTGCTTTTCAGAACTAGTAATTGCACTACCAAAGAGGAGAAACCGAAATATCATCTATGTGGTACAAATCCGCTTAACCTCAACAATCCTTAGCATAATCATTTCCAACTATGTCAGCACAACATCAGAAAAAAAACTGTAGCAATTATAAATAAATGTAAGTCCTATATTCATTAAAGAAATACAGAGAAACTAGTTTAGCAAAACAGGCAAGGGAAACTTCGGGCCTGGTAGAAATGTTGACGTGTGCACGAAGGTAAACATTTCACAAGAGCTCAAGGTGGATGACCTTTTTGATATACTTGTAAACCTTTTATGTATAACTAGGTGTTGCCTACAGCCTTCGTTGGTGTGAAATTATTAAAAATAAAAATATTTCCCATTGAATCGGATTTTGTTACCAACTTCAAAGATTTTGCACGGAACCGTAGCTATGTTTCTAAAATAAAAGCAGCCATGTCACCACACCACCTTATAACATCAGCTATCTCTCTATCTACCAGCAAAAATCCCATCAAAATCGGTTCAGCCGTTTCGGAAGTTAGCCGGAACGAACAAACAGACAGACAAATATTGAAAAATATGATCGTTTGATATAAGTGCCGTATACATTTTGATAAGCATTTAATATATTTTGATATTAGAGATAGACACATCAATTTTATTTATTTGTATTAGATGTATAATATACAAGTAGATGATGGCCTACTTTCTTTTTATAGTTACTACGAATATTTGCTTTAGTATTGGCCATCTCTAGGGAATGACGCACTTAAAATGGGTAGAGACTGAATATCATATTGTATTGTTCTTTTCTTTTGGGTCTAGTGAATATTGTTTCAAGGATGTTGTATTAGTTCTATTTTTGGACGACAAGGTGTTTATTCAGGCTAAAGGTTGTATTAAAAGGTACTAAAAAAAGAAAAACTAGGGCTGATACAAGCAAGCAGTTATGACGACAATTAGTTTAAATCCTATTTTGGAAAAATAAAATGTTGAGCAGTAGGTGAGTCACTTTTCACAGTTTTCAAAGTAATAATATCAGGTTTTCGCCCGTGGTCCCGGGTCCCGGTCCCTTAGTCCCTGGAAGGGACCACGAGTTGATTTTTTGTCGTGTTTTCTTCCAGAAATATATACTGCCGAATTAAAAAGTGGGTGTATTTTTAATCCTTAATGGGCGGTATGGGCACCGGGCCGTAGGCCGACGAAGGAGACCGGCGGAGGCCCGGCACTTCGGGGACAGAAGTCAAAGAGTGTTATTTAATATGCGAGCGAAGCGAGCGCGCGTCATAAAACCTCCGTGGTCCCGTCCAGGGACTACGAGAAGGGACCACGGGTGAAAAATGATAATATCACTGTTTAGTAAATTATCACTTCCCTCGGTGAAGGATAACATCGTGAGGAAACCAGCATACCTGAGAGATATTTCTTGACAGCATTTAATAAATAAATAAAATAAATAATACCAAGTCAGAGGCCCATGAGCGGCATAAAAATCGGTTCAGCCGTTTCGGAAGTTAGCCGGAACGAACAAACAGACAGACAAATATTGAAAAATATGATCGTTTGATATAAGTGCCGTATACATTTTGATAAGCATTTAATATATTTTGATATTAGAGATAGACACATCAATTTTATTTATTTGTATTAGATGTATAATATACAAGTAGATGATGGCCTACTTTCTTTTTATAGTTACTACGAATATTTGCTTTAGTATTGGCCATCTCTAGGGAATGACGCACTTAAAATGGGTAGAGACTGAATATCATATTGTATTGTTCTTTTCTTTTGGGTCTAGTGAATATTGTTTCAAGGATGTTGTATTAGTTCTATTTTTGGACGACAAGGTGTTTATTCAGGCTAAAGGTTGTATTAAAAGGTACTAAAAAAAGAAAAACTAGGGCTGATACAAGCAAGCAGTTATGACGACAATTAGTTTAAATCCTATTTTGGAAAAATAAAATGTTGAGCAGTAGGTGAGTCACTTTTCACAGTTTTCAAAGTAATAATATCAGGTTTTCGCCCGTGGTCCCGGGTCCCGGTCCCTTAGTCCCTGGAAGGGACCACGAGTTGATTTTTTGTCGTGTTTTCTTCCAGAAATATATACTGCCGAATTAAAAAGTGGGTGTATTTTTAATCCTTAATGGGCGGTATGGGCACCGGGCCGTAGGCCGACGAAGGAGACCGGCGGAGGCCCGGCACTTCGGGGACAGAAGTCAAAGAGTGTTATTTAATATGCGAGCGAAGCGAGCGCGCGTCATAAAACCTCCGTGGTCCCGTCCAGGGACTACGAGAAGGGACCACGGGTGAAAAATGATAATATCACTGTTTAGTAAATTATCACTTCCCTCGGTGAAGGATAACATCGTGAGGAAACCAGCATACCTGAGAGATATTTCTTGACAGCATTTAATAAATAAATAAAATAAATAATACCAAGTCAGAGGCCCATGAGCGGCATAAAAATCGGTTCAGCCGTTTCGGAAGTTAGCCGGAACGAACAAACAGACAGACAAATATTGAAAAATATGATCGTTTGATATAAGTGCCGTATACATTTTGATAAGCATTTAATATATTTTGATATTAGAGATAGACACATCAATTTTATTTATTTGTATTAGATGTATAATATACAAGTAGATGATGGCCTACTTTCTTTTTATAGTTACTACGAATATTTGCTTTAGTATTGGCCATCTCTAGGGAATGACGCACTTAAAATGGGTAGAGATTGAATATCATTCTATTGTTCTTTTCTTTTGGGTCTAGTGAATATTGTTTGAAGGATGTTGTATTGGTTCTATTTTTGGGACGACAAGGTGTTTATTCAGGCTAAAGGTTGTATTAAAAGGTACTAAAAAAAGAAAAACTAGGGCTGATACAAGCAGTTATGACGACAATTAGTTTAAATCCTATTTTGGTAAAATAAAATGTTGAGCAGTAGGTGAGTAGGTTTTCACAGTTTTCAAAGTAATAATATCAGGTTTTCGCCCGTGGTCCCGGGTCCCGGTCCCTTAGTCCCTGGAAGGGACCACGAGTTGATTTTTTGTCGTGTTTTCTTCCAGAAATATATACTGCCGAATTAAAAAGTGGGTGTATTTTTAATCCTTAATGGGCGGTATGGGCACCGGGCCGTAGGCCGACGAAGGAGACCGGCGGAGGCCCGGCACTTCGGGGACAGAAGTCAAAGAGTGTTATTTAATATGCGAGCGAAGCGAGCGCGCGTCATAAAACCTCCGTGGTCCCGTCCAGGGACTACGAGAAGGGACCACGGGTGAAAAATGATAATATCACTGTTTAGTAAATTATCACTTCCCTCGGTGAAGGATAACATCGTGAGGAAACCAGCATACCTGAGAGATATTTCTTGACAGCATTTAATAAATAAATAAAATAAATAATACCAAGTCAGAGGCCCATGGGCGGCATAAAAACTCTGACACCAGGTTAGCACTAACCACATGATATAAACAGTAGGTAATTACTAAAATTCTGCAATTTCAAATTATAGATCTGCATTCCGGGTCTCACCCAATCTATTTAACACGTAGAAATTTTATCTTTCCTCAAGAATCATTCGATAACGAATCACTGACCGGAATACAGTAGCAAGCATTTTATCGTGCCATCTTCATTTGAATCATAATTAAATGATAACTAGCGCCAATGAGCGCGCGCGACTTGGGTCACCACACCCACCAGCCGCCATCTTGTATTATGCGCATGGGCATATTAATTGCCTTATTAATGGAGAGGGAAGCATTGCATTAATATTTATGTATCTTAGTTGGTTTATCGTCTTGATAAAATTGACAAATTATTAACATTTAACATCATGTTTGTATTCCTCGAAGACTCGGTTTATGGTCTATGGTCTATGGTATGCTTCCATTTCTCCAAATCTGTCTTGTTTTTAAAATGTAAGCTTTTTTTGCCACCATTTTAAAACGATTTCTGGTACTAAATTGTTTGTACTTGTATTGTTTGTTTGTTCTTGTTTGTTTGTATTAAGATTACAGTTATTTGTAAGTAATATAACATAACATTACGCCCGCAATCCCTGGAGGGTTAGGCAGAGGTGTATTTAATAGTAAAACCACATTTCGCCAGTTGTTTAAGTCCCATGTATTATGGCCTATTGCCATCAAGTTGGCATAAATAGATTCCGTGGCTGTTACTGAGAAATTCCTGATGGAAAAACTCAAAAACACTTTGCTCGACCTGGGAATCGATCCCGCAGTCGCTTGCGATTAGACCAACGAGGCAGAGTAGTTATTTGTAAGTAATTGATTTCAAAATATTGTTACAACATAATCTCAAAGAAGTAAAATGTTTGATCGTCTTATAAATCGAACAGTCATCGTGCACAATTTTCTATAAAATTGTTGTGACCTGTTTATTCAGAATGACTTGCTTCTCAACTCATGGGATTAAAAAGATATAAAAGTCATCATTCATGTAATGTTGATTGTAACAATTACATTATGTAACTATGTTCTGTCTGTGCAGACGGGAAAAAACCGAACTAAAATACATAAATGTGGCAAGTTTGACATAACGATGCCAATTTTCTTGGCAAGAAACGCTACATTGAACTGTACATATAGAGCGGTCACACTATAGGTATTTTTATGACATCGGTGGCTAGATCTAGAAAGAAAGAAGTAGTATACTCCATTAGAGATCTACGCTTTGAAATGGGCAATTACAGTACTTTCACAAATACCTATTATGTTTCTTGTGGTCGGACTGTATCTTCATCTTTTTAGTTATTGACAACAATAAATTGTTCTTCTTCTTTCAGGTGTGGTTAGTGCCTAACCTGGTGTCAGAGTTTTCATGCCACCCCATCACATGGGCCTCTGACTTAGCTTTACAGCGAGGGTAATCTTTTTTTTGCTTTAGCCTTCCAATATGGGCAAATAGCAGGTAGATGATATTCATCATTTTCTTAATAGACAAATAATAATATTGTTTAGGCATTCACAACTGACATTCTCCCTCTTTTTATTTTTTTCTGACTGCCTCGTTGGTCTAGTGGTCGCAATCGCTGCTGAGCATGAGGTCCTGGGTTCGATGCCCGGGTCGAGCAAATTTTTCTTGGGTTTTTTCAGTTGCAGCCACGGAGTCTGCATTTGTACCTAGTTGATGGCAACAGGCTAGCCCCCTATTACATGGGACTCAAACATAACTGGCGAAATGTAGGTGTACCATTAGGTACAACCTCTGCCCAACAAGAATATGAGTTGACCAATTACAAAAACCGAGTCACATTACAATATACATTTTAGAATAACCTCTATTTGGTATTAAAATCACCTAAATATCGTGATTTACCATAATTTAGTAATAGTGATATCCTATTGAACCGCAATTTACAAGCCGTAGTTACAATTAGTAATTCATCGGTAATTTAGGAATTTATCCACGGTTTAGTCGTATTATAAATAAACGATTTATAAAGCTGCAAGTTAGAATATCTACCCACTTACCAACTACTACCACATATTATTATCATCACTCTCTCGCCCGTATCTCAGTTCATTTAGGGTCGGCACAGCATGTCTTTAAAAAAAAATGGTTTATTACGTATCAATTTGGGTTAAATAGCATGTCAAGGAGTCTCCATTTAGGCAAAGAAAATGCCTGTAGTTAAAGACTCCGCTCTTCTCTTACATATTAAAGATACAGAATAAATAGGCAATAAACAAAAAGACAAAAAATAAAAAAAATGAAACAAAGTATCATAAATTGTATAAGCGTGTGTGCGCCTATGTGTGGGGGCGAGTGTGCGTGTGTGTGAGTATGTGTGTGCGTGTGTGAGAGAGAGAGATTTTGAGTGTACATTATGTGTCTAACTAAGCAAATAACCTCACTATATTATTAGTGTTGCCCAAAATCGGTCTTGGTCTTGCAGTCTTGGTCTTGTTCTTGCATTTTTGCAAGACCAAGACCAAGACCGACTTATTGTAGCAAGACCAAGACCAAGACTGAACCCTGCAAGACTTGAGCAAGAACAAGACTAAGCCTGCAAGACTCTTGCGTCTCGCAGTTAAGTCAAACTGAGATTTGGGCGTTATAGTAGGTATTTGGTTTCAATCCCGATTTTGATAGACGTTCCCCAGTTTCAAAACCGTATTGTCATAACACTAAAAGGTATTGTATTGATTATTATACAGGCTGTGGCGTAAGTAGTGGTCCACCGTTCAGGATTCGATTAACCAGATAATTAACTATAACAATTCAAAATTTAAACCATTTATACCCAAGGGTTCCGAAAATATTTCCTTTTTGTCTTTTATTTACGAAATTTCTACCCTTTATTACAAATTTGGTTGTAGTTTCAACAAAAGTCATTAATCTTTCATTTTGATTTCTGTTAATTACTAAAAAACACAAAAAAAAAACAAAAATCTTCTTTTCTTCAATTAAAACTGAATATCTTTTTGTTAAATTATTGGATCTGTTATAATGATATCATTTTGAAATCGGCATTTAGTAGGCATATTATTAAATACATGGGCACTGACAATGTGGTACGTTTTTTTTACAAAAATCGCTCTTGAACTTGATGGTGTGTTAAAAATTTGGGTTAAAATTAGAGAAGAACCAACTTTTTCTTCAAAAGAGCTGAATTTACATAAAAAATCATAATTTGTCATGGTAGCTCTAGTATTCAGCAGTAATTAACAGAAGTCAAAATCAAAGAATAATGACTTTTGTTGAAACTACAACCAAATTTGTAATAAAAGGTAGAAATTTCGTAAATAAAAGACAAAAAGGAAATATTTTCGGAACCCTTGGGTATAAATGGTTTACATTTTTAATTGTTATAGTTAATTATCTAGTTCATCGAATCCTGAACGGTGGACCACTACTTACGCCACACCCTGTATATTTCGACTATTTATTAAGTAGGTAGCCTGTTACTTACAAATATGTTCCCACGTGATAAAAATGTATCTAGCATAACTTTCTAGCAAAGTTCATACCTTGTAGGTATATTTACCTATAGTATTATGTTATGTTTGTATAAGTCTAATGTGCAGATCTAACGTTAGAAGATTGGTAATCATTATGTACTTAGGTACTTATGTTTCAAAGTTTATATTATCCTTCTATTCAGCAAAATTTAAAACTAACAGCGAGTCGAGTAGGTCTAGTACTAGTAGCAGTTTTTAAGCCAGCCGTGTTATGGTACAGACGCCAGCACATCAAGTAACTACAATATGCCAAATTTCTTTAACATATTTTCAACTTTTTCGCTAAATCATTAAGGTTCATGGTTGATTGGGATAATTTGACGTTGCGCGAATAAACCGTTGGTCGGTCGGTGCATTACGTACCTACTTATTTGATAATTTACCGACAAAAACGCCGCGGTGTATCAAAGACTGTGCAACAAGTGTATCACAGCATTTGACACTGTTTGAGCGCCGCATTCACCGCCACAGAGTATGGACAGAAGCATACAAAATTGTTACCTATTTTTATGGTAGGGTTGGCACAAAAGGATAAAATTAAATGACCTTGAAGATGTCTCAGCAGTAGGTATAAATTGAATGAGTTATAGAAGATACATTCTCACAATCACTCGAATCCGAACACTACAGCGGGCGGGATAATAATACCCAGAACACGTACAGAAAATCATTAAAGGTACCTACATAGAGTTAGTAATTACGCTTAGGTACTAAATTGCGTCATTTTTTTTAATTATTGTCAAGTTAATTTTATTAATTTGGTGGTTACTACACTATGCCTGTGTCAATTTAAGCTCAACATGTACCTACATTACGTTGTTCTAAGATCTAAACTAACTTGTTTATTATATAGCAATAGGCTAATAGGTATTTGAAAGTAGTCTAGTCTAAGTAGTACAGTCTCGCAAGACTTGCGAGACTCTTGCTGCCAAGACCAAGACCAAGACCAAGACCAGGTGTATTGACGCAAGACCAAGACCAAGACTGGCTAAGGTCTCATCTTGGTCTTGCATTTGGGCAACACTAATTATTTATTATTAAGTCACACGTTGCAAAAGTAACTCTGTGTCATCATAATTTAAATTATGTAGCCAAATTGCTGGTTTTTTTTTGCATTCATATTTTTTTATCATAAATATATATTAGTTTATTAATTGCATTGTATAAATAGGCGGAGCGTTTTTTATATTGTCTACTGGCTAATTCAGTTTTAGTTGAGGGAACTATACAGTGTTTCTTTATCTTTTCTAGTATTTTAGGATCATATGGTATTTCTTTGTGCGTTTTGAGGATGATAAGAAGGATGTAAAATTTTCTCACTTACAGCAGTTTACATAATTTGTAAAGTGTTTTGTGGACTTTTTCTTCTATAGTTTTCTATCACTCGTAATCTCATCTTCCTCTACTGTAATACCCATTCACATTCATACTCAAAACTTTCCTTACGAGATTTTCCTCATTCCTCCGTATCACATGACACCACGACAACCGATTCCCACACAATTTTTCAGTCTTCGGCGCCACTTTCAGCCTTATGACCGTAACAATTTGTGTACCTATCTCTTACAGAGATTTGTGGATATTTTTATCCCTGAGGCACTCTTGTTAGACACCCACATTCAGGCGGGGTCTCAGTTCGAGGTTGAGACAAAAACAAGACCAGGTATAAATTGCTGTTGTAATAAAAATTACAAGGTGGAGGATTGTGAAGTAGAGACCGATCACAAAAATGTTGGGTATATATTTTTTTTTTTTGCGATTTTAAAACTTTGCCCCACACAAGAATTTCTCCTGTATCGTGGGTGCGTTGTTTACAAACATTTAAACTCACATACACAAACAGCCAGACCCGGAACAACTATCTGTAGGCCATACAAATATTTGTACCGTGCGGGGATCGAACCCGCGACACGCAGCGCAGCAGCCAATCGCTCAACCACTGCGCCAACCGTGTCGTTATAGTCATAATCACCGTTGTATACAGAATTCACCCAAAGATGACACGGCGTGTTATTCTGTCATTAATTTATTACTTAATTTCAGTGTGTGGGTCATAGAATTTTGCCCAGCAAATGATAACAGGTCAGCTGTGCCTGTCATGAAAGCTAGATAGTAATTAAAGATTCATTGAAATTCATGCTCTATACATACCTACTGGGAATAAAAATGTAATGATGTATTAAATTAAATTGGTAGATACAGTAATTACCTTACTCCAGTGTGTTTACAGTTGAGAATATCCAAAATAAATTATTTATTTTCTTGCAATGTCAATTTAACGCATGGGTGTCTTTTCATCGAATATCTTAATGGGGGAGACGTCGTTATTTTACGTTATTTGTCCATATTATTTAGGGCAATTAACTTCAAAAGAATTACAGTTGACCTGTTTTATATCAATGATGGCACCGTTTTTGGTCTGTGTATAATTTGGGTAGATATCTACTTGGGTGTTTATGTTGGCATGAGAATAGACTTGGAAAAGTCAACTTGGGTACAAAACTAATAGACGAATTTCTCTCATTTCAGAGCTAAAGAAGAAACAGACGTGAATTGCAATAAGATAAACCTGCTTGATACTCTGCATTTGTTTCAAACAATTCTTCTTCATCTTATCACTTTAAGTACACAATTACAAATACAATAGGCGAGACGACAAAAAAGACTAATTAGTCCGTCAGTTAGATTATCAAAAAGTATCCGACCCTTGTTTTTTCTTTTGTAACGTAAACCAAAATTGACGAAGATATGACGCTTTTAAAATTCTCAATACGTCACGCCTAGGTATAATTTTTAGCTAGTTCTGACATCACGAACTCCCGAGTTTTGGTGCGTTTTATCTGTGTCAATTTTCATTAATTTACAAAAATAAAAAATACATGTCCATTAATTTCCAATACCCTAACTGACGGACTAAATAGATTTGCAATTTTTTGATACTGTCGTCCGTCATGCCTATTGTCAGCGCAATCACATATATTGAAAGCCAGACATGTCAGTATGTTGGCACCACTCACTGTCACCATCACGAATAATGTCCGACTATAAAAGTGGACAAGGCTAATATAGTACACCATCATTGGATGAAACTTGTTTAAGACGTTATGTCTCTTGTGGGCGGGTTGTGTTGATTCTTAAGATATCGGTCCTTATTCCGTGTATCGATCGCCTTATTTTGTAATGCAAGGAAGATTGTGGTAGGAATGTGGTGGATGAATGAAACTCCTTCCCCAAAAAAACAACAATGGAGTCATTACTCCATTGTTTGGGGAAGGAGTTTCAAGGACGCATACTATTCATAGTCGTTCAGTACCCGGATATCATCATCATCATCATAAGCCTTCAACAGAACACTGCTGGACGTAGGCCCCTTCAATCTCACGCTACTTAACTCGATTCAGTTGCTCCTAGCCACCCTGCGAAGATCGTCACTCTACCCCCTACTTTAGCAAATAATTGTCGCGATTCTGATCTTATTAGCATAATTATCATACTTGAGAAACGGGTTATTGTGCAAATTGCACCAGAAAAATCATTAACTTATTGCCATTCAAAGGGAGAAAACAGAACCTGTATCCATTGCAAATTCAAACTCTCCTCTAACTCCCTCCGGAGTCATATTCAGGAACCAAAACAAAATTATATTGAATTCAGAACTGTACAAAATGTAATGTTTACCAGAATAAACCATCAATGTACATTCAGACTCCAAACATGCTAAGCAGTCTGTTATGTCCCATATACGGCACAAAGTCATTTTCGACAGCATTCTTGTACCATTTCTGAAATCGTTTCATTTCAATTTGTTTACCATATTCTCTCTTTTATTCGCTTGTTTATGTATATCGTTATCTCAGAGTATCTTACCAAGGAATATGAAATACTTGTTCGGTATCATGGAAATATTCTATTATGTAAAAGCAGTCTACTCAGGTTTATGTGAAGCCTTCTTTGGATTCATTTTATGAAACAGTCATGTTGGCTGGTTTATTATCTATTGGGTTCAGGATATGGGCAGGACAGAATTTTTATCATGAAAACAGTTTCGTCAACACAAAAAATGGAGTTACTATTACTGTTAGCCAGTCTCATTCCACTGCTGGACAAAGGCCTCTCCCCTTGACATCATGACTTAAAAATGGAGTGCCAACTACATGGATTAGTATTGATCTATTGGATTTTCGATTAAGTCAACAACAGAGGTTCAATCACTCTTCATCATCATCATCAGCCTATAATGTTCCCACTGCTAGGACACGGCCTCCTCTCAATGAGAGAGAATGGGCTATAATAAATAAATAAATAAATAATAAATATCACTGGACATTACACACAGCGCCATCCAGTGCCACACTAAGCAACGAGGCTTGTGTCGTGGACACCAGATAGTTGGTATACTACGTATATATACTTTTTGTTTGTGTAATAAATACATACTTATTATACATATAAACAAGACATCATATCCATGACTCGGAAACAAATGTCCATGCTCATCACACAAATATTTGCTACTTCTTAGGCTTGTGTCGTGGACACCAGATAGTTGATATACTACATAGATACTTTTTGTTTGTAAATACATACTTATTATATATATAAACATCCATGACTCGGAAACAAATGCCCATGCTCATCACACAAACATTTGCTCCGACCGGGATTCGAACCCGGGACCCTAAGAACGTAAGGCAGCCTCACTACCGCTGCGCCATTTGGGTCGTCACCCACCACGCGGGCCCAGTGCGGATTGGTAGATGTCACATGTCTTCGAATTTTTGGTTCTAGGACATGCCGGTTTCCTCACGATGTTTTCCTTCACCGTTTTGAGAGCAGTGGTGATGAAATAAATTACACAAAGTAATGCGCCTGTCAGGGTTCGAACCCACGATTGACTGTTCGTAAATCGGGACCGCCACCACTGGGCCACCGCTGCTCAATCACTCTTAGAATTATAGAATAACCTACTTAACCTAATAAGCTGGAACGTTCCACACCTCATTTATCCAGGTTTATTTTCTAGCACTAGTCAACAAGTTCGACCATTGGACTGAGATATAAAGACATTTCTCTTATATCTTACCTAATGGCTTAACCACATCAATCCATTTTATTTACCATCCTTATCAAGACGATCAGTGAGTCTCCTTTTATCACCGTTTTATTTCGAATGACTGATTTTAGGATCGTCCCTACATGTGAAGCCGGCTCTATTTTTATTGAGCAACTCTAATGGATTTTAGTAATATGATCCTTAATTTCTGTGTTGTTTTTTACTGCATTGAGTTCTTAAAATGTACCGCATACGGTTTAATTTTAACTTATCTGTCTGTAGTGATAAAATGTTGACACATCCGTGATTACTTCTTTTAAGTTAGATTTACAATCCATGTTTAGAACACGGTTTAGTATAAAAAAATGGCATCGATTTCTTCATCTTAATTGTTGCTCGATTTCTTTCCCATATCCTATGTTATGTAAGTATCATTTTCTGAAGGTTCGTGTTTTAAATCCACAATATTGTTACTTTGTTCAAAAACACTTTCATTCTAACTTTTTAAGACTTTGACTTTAAGAGTTTGATGTAGGTACCAAGCTTTTCGAGTGCAATGTGCACTCGAAAAGCTTGGTACCTACATCAAACTCAAACGCTTTTACCATTTATATATTTAAATTGATCATCTCAAACCGTTTACATTCATAAAACAAACAAGCAATAAGTTGTCAGCAAAGTGATGAATAAGCTAACATTTATTAAAGATTTTCATTTCTTTGAACACGCACCCAATCCTGGAGCAGTAGGTGGCAAAAGTAATGAAGCATTGTCTTCCGATGACGTAGGCGTAACTGAATGCAGTGATGAATTTATTTGACAAATCTTTGTTGGTGTTATTAATAGTGGTGATGGTTTGTATGATTTTGTTGTTGGGTTTGATGAAATTTGATTGTTGATCTTGATGTATTAGATTTTGTAGTTGAATTTGAATAAGATTAAGTGAGATTACTGACGCTGCTCAAAAACCCGCTAAGCTGAAGTGGGACTGGGCTGGCCATGTTTGTCGTATGCCCGACGAGATGTTTCTAAAATAAACACGTCGTAGAGCCCTGATACAGCCAGAAGGCGACGCGCGACGCGGTAGACCTCGCAGGAGGTGGCGGGATGAGCAGGACAGAACCAACAACCAGTAGTCCACATTGGCTCTGGATCAAAAGATTTGGAAGTCATGAGGGGAGGCCTTCGCCCAGCAGTGGAATGACACAGGCTTACAGTAACAGTATGTGAGATTGATAGAAAAAAGCTATATATTTTAAAGGTTACTTTAGAGCTGCTTCACAATGTCAATTTAGAATTACAAACTATGTAGTTGGATAAAATATACTACAATAGTCCTCATATAATCGACAGGACGAATAAATCTCAAACTTTTTATAGCTTTAAAGTAGAACAAATTGGAATCCAAATAGTAACTGGACACTAAAATGTTTTATCCTTTGTAAACTAAAACCCAATTAATCACGAAATCAGATGCTCTAAACTAACATTAATTCCGGATGTTTTTCGTTTAATCTTCTTTTTTCTTAGCTTAATGTCTTACGGTGTTGCTTACGTCTTGTCTTGACGTAAATGCGACTTAGGAATTCTTATTAACTTGTCTAAATAATGAGGTTTTAGCTCCCTCAACAAACTAGTCCGCCCTTAGAAACACACATAAATAAATAAATTCGCTTCATTATTTTTGTACGCATTGTAATCGGATATATTTTTGGTTTCAGTATATGTATAGCCTTTATTCGGGTTTTATTTACTTTTGCTTTGTGGTTTTGTGTGAACCTTAGTTCACGCATTTTTGTAGAAGCCTTTTGGCAACATAAATCGTAAATCTATCGTTGTTACGTGTTCAGCTTGTGTTTCAACCGATATGGAACTGATGGAAGTAAAGATTCGTGTGTTCCACACCAGTCAGGTACACACGACCACACTTCAAGCTATACATAATAAGTATAACCTGCCCTCGTTTTGTATGAACTTCCCGTAAGATGAAAGATCAGCGTAATTGGGTTTTGCATAGTTTGACTGGTCGTTGTGCGTACAAATTTTGAAAGACCAAGGCTAGTATTTTTTCATTTGGTAGGTCAACTGAGTTTTTTTTTTGTTGAAAGCTATCTCTATTTAGCGAAAATAAATTAAACTTAAAAATAAAATTTAGATGAAAGGAACTTATCTTTTTTATCTATCCACTTTGAAGCCGTACGTGTACAAAGTTTCGTGTCGGTGCTATTAACCGTTGCAGTTGAAGAGTTATCTCGTGAAGAGGCGGTCTTGGCTGCAGGATCAAGTCATATCATAAAAATGTATTATCACTAGTACCAAGGGCATGTGCAAAATTTCAGTTCAATCGGTTGGAGTGAACTGGTTTGAAATTCAGTTGCTAGATTAGACCTCATCCTCTGCCTAGCCTTTTCCCAACAATATTGGGGCCGGCTTCCAGTCTAACTGGATGCAGCTGAATACCAGTATTTTACATGGAGCGACTGATTATCTGACCTCCACAACCCAGTTAGTACTGGGTAATACGATACCCCTTGGTAAAACTGGTTGTCAGACTTTTTGGGCCACTGACTACCTGTAGCTAATTGGACCGATACATATTAACCAACTAATTAGTTAGTTGGCAGGCAAGGCATGTTAAGTAAAAGCTTATAAAAACAATTCAACTTTAAGAAAAAAGGTAAATAAACCCGTTTTTATCTATCAATATTGGAAATCGCACAATCGCGCGCCGCTTCGAAATCAATTGAAAAATACAATGAAAATAAAGATAACACTATACTCATTCTCTATAAGGGATTAACGCATTAAAAAGAAAAACAATATCTATCTCTGTCTACAATATTGTTTACTTTCTTTGTTATTTTCAAAGCTTTACAGTAATTCGCACAAACATAAGGATAAATAGGGGGTTTAGATAACCGAACGCCTCACATAAATTATAGACATTGTGCTCATGAACCGTCATCCATCTTTGTTACAATTGTAACGAAGCTGCCGTGAATTAATAATGTTCTTAATCATCCTTATCAAACATAATTTGATGTATTTGCTCGAAATAATTGACTGCGTAAAATTATAAAACAAGTGCCCTGCTATTTATACTCGACAACTTTTACTATAACCTTCAAATATTCCACTAAGGGTACAAAACACCCACAATGCAATTTAGCGTGATCGCGTATACATTTATTATTTAGTCTTGCCATATCTACTGCAAGATTAAACGGCGACTTGTGCGAAGATTAAATCCAGGATTTTATTCCCATATTGCCGTACATTTCCACCCCACAGTTGAGGCAGAAAACTCGAGTATTCATTGCGGGTAGCCAAGCTATGTCGGCGAGGGTTGACGAAGCAGCTTTTGCGGGTTAACCTCAGACATGTGCAAAGGTACCAGGTAAAGATATTTGGCAGATATTAAATTTGTATTAATATTAAATTTTAACGGGTGGAGTTTTGAATTTTGAGGTCATTCTATCACGTGTTAATATTTTAAAATAAAAATGCGTTAGCAGTTCGAAAACCAAAATGTTGAATTTTTAATTCTGTACTCAAACAGAAGACAGTAAGGTTAGAATTAAATCTGAAAATTAAAGGGTAACTAAACCCATTTTATTTATTTTTATAATGAAGTCTCATTCGTTGTTGGCACGCTTAAGCATTAGAAAAACACAGTCGCATTTTCCTCAGCTTCCCTATTTCAACTTCCACAGTTGCCTGCCATCCATTGCCAAATAAAAAAGGTAATTTTTCGACAACCCTGCGAACTGTATACCAAGATTTATATGGAGGTCGTGGTTATTTATACTCACCAGCCTTATTTTTATTCCCCGTGTGATATTTTTAATGAGGCAACTGAATAGCACTGCTGCACCTTTTATTAACTTTTAAAAGCATTAGTCGTGCCCAAATAGTGGGAATTCACTGAAAGTTATGTCTCGTGACCGTTTGTTTATAGTTTTCGAATAATAAAACTTATTTTACTTAGGATTCCACGGCTAATAATAATAGCTGCATTTTGTAGTTGAGTTTAAACTTCGGTGTGTAAATAGAAACCGTGGAATCTTCAACAAATTTCACTGAAACAGTATGATTTATTGTTAGAAGCTTTGTTCAGCTCTTTTATGTTTTTCTTTTAACTTGTATGTTTCCCGACCTATGCAGTTTGTGAATGTTGTACTTAGAAATTATTGGCTTATCTAATAAGTATTATTTTATAGGTTATTCAATTTTTTTTTGCAAAAACATCATTGAGAGAGAAGCTCCGAAATTCTGCCCTTGACTTTTAATATCAACAACTTGCGTCACAAACCTTTGGCAATCGTTGGGAGGGTTAAGTTTAGCTGTTTTAGAAGGTTCCTGCACCGAATCGGGCGGGAGGAAACGGCCGGGTGTTTCCACTGCGAGGATCGACCGGAGGACACGGTGGAGGTGTGCCCCGCGTGGGCGGAGCACCGTCGTGTCCTCGAAGCGGCGACCTCTCGCTTCCGGCCCTGGTTCAAGCCATGGTCCGGAGCGAGACGGAATGGGACGCCGTCACTTCCTTCTGCGAAGCAGTCATGCTAGAGAAGGAGGTGGCGGAACGTAGAGGGAGAGAACCTCACGTTCAGGCCGCCGCGGGAGACGCCCCGTCCGTCGGGGGCCTCCACGTGGCCCTCGGCCACCGTTGGCGCAGGTTTGTGGACGGTGGGCTATGGGCTAGCTCGCCGTCCGTCCGTTTCATGACGACAGGCCGTGTCGACGGCGCGTTCGTGTTCCACGCGCGCCCCAAAGAGAGTCAGTAAAAAGGAAGGGGTCCGCAAGGGCCGATGCCTGCCGGGGTTGCGGGACTGTTCGAAAGAGATACCGTGGCCCCGGAACATAAAGGGCGATGAAGGAACATGGATGGGTTTTAGTCAGTAAAAGTCTGACACTCCCTCCTGCTCCGCCCAGAGCGGGAAAAGTCAGTTGATGATTTCCCATCCGAAAAAAAAAAGGATTAAGTTTAGCCTACACGTGTATCTGAGCTAGACTATTTTTTTATGTGTTTATTCTCCACAAACGTTTTTCAACCTCCTCGTGTATGATATGAATATCAAAACAATTTAGAACTTCCAAAAAACGTTTTTCTATCCCATCATCCATGATTTCGTTTTACTAAACGAAAATGTTTATTTTTGTGAACCGAACATAATGAACCCAAACATTATGTCGAGCAATTCAACCCTCTATTTGTTTTAAAACATAATTTGGGCCGAAGAGTTCATAATTGAGCTTCACATGGACCTGTATGGAAATGTAGCAATTAGTTTAATAAAGATCCCTGTAACCTGCTGTTATAAAGATGGCTTGACTTATTTGAGCGCGCACTCGCATTTACAGGTTAAGATTTTTGTTTGCACGCGATCTTTAAGTGTTAAATAAATGAATGGAGTGAATAAAAAAGTGAAGTTTGATTACGATTGCATGGATGTGTTTTTTTATTTGTTCAACTTATGATATTTCTGCATCAGGTCAAAACTTAAATAAAGGACGCTGAGGACAAAGTAAATGTAAAAAAGGTAGAATTGTGGAAAACCTTTAAGTCTAGTTAGACAATTCAGCATCTGCAAAGCCTTTTTCCAACAATGTTGGGGTCGGCGTCCAGTCTAACCGGATGCAGCTGAATACCAGTATTTTACATGGAGCGACTGCCTATCTGTTTTCCGTAACCCAGTTAGTTCTGGGCATCATACAAAATCCCTTGGTAAGACTGGTTGTCAGAATTTCGGGCCACTGACTACCTGTAACGACTGTCAAAGATCTACAATTGACAGCCGGGACCTACAGTTTCACGACAAGACAAGCTAGATAAGGCTTTAGACAAGATAGATAAGTATTGTTTCGAAAATATTTCATCAAAATGCCACTCCTGTCAGGAAAGTCCTAATACAATAAATATAGATCGTCGTGGCTTTATTTTTGTATCCGCCCCATTATTTACAAAGCAAGTAAAACATAGATGCCACAAACTTTCCCAACAACTCAGCAAACAGTGGTTCTAGACTCAACGAATTTCCTAAAACTGATTAAACGTTTTTGTTTGTACTACTCGGATCGAAGCAAAGAGAAGCGAACCGTTTTAAAGTCGATGCAGCAGCGAACTTCCCCAGCGCATCTCTATCTTTCACTCAAGTTTAACGATATAAATATTTGATGGAACCAACAAAATCAAATGAAATAGCAACGGTACATCAACGGTTGGCATCAGGCACTCATAACAAGGGTACTTGAATCAGAATATATTATGCGATCAATAGATAGGGATTAATCCAATATGTATTTGGATAACATCTTGAACAACTCAAATATCTTGACGAGTCGATTCTTGTTGAGTTACAATAGTTCGCTATTAGGGTTAGCCGTGTCTAGTTCAAGATGAACGTGATTCTCAAGTAGGGTTTGAGGAGCAATATGAGAATTTGTAAGGTTTTGTCGGTAATATTACCTAGACGTAGAACGTGCAGCCTCGATTTTCGTGGAATTTAGTGAAACTTACCTACATGTTTAGTTTAACTACAGCTCTAGTTAATATAACAGGTTACAGGTATCTACTGAAGACCCTGGAAAGTCAATATGTTGAGTTTATACGGCCGCTATATGAACTTTCTCTGCGTATGTTGTTATTGATTGGATTTCTAAGCAGACGCCATAAATAGTAGAGTGTATACCATACATAAGTAGTTTTATAAATTGTGTTTTACATAATTATCAAAAAAGAGAGGCTTTTGCCATAGTTTATTTTCTCGGGAATCAAAATACAGGTTAACCATTTGGTCCGGCATCAGACTGACTAGATTTTTGCCTTCAGAAACAATAAAAAACAAAAGTCAATGCAAAAATCTGTCCTACATAATCCTACCTGATGATTGATATTGCAAAGAGTGCTAAAATAAGTAATTAACAGTCTCAATTACTCCTTCGTTTTTCAAAATATCTTAGAACATTCCATGCAAAAATTGACAAATAAAAAACCGAGCTATATTCCGCTAATATTCCTAAGAATTGAAACCAACGCTCGGGACAGCAAAAAGGAAGCGAATAAAGCGTCCCGCTATCCAATATTAATATCGCTCTTTCAAAAAGTTTGAACTGTAAGCAAGTCTGTTATTCATAAGCACAAGACGGTATCTGAGGGCTGCAATAAACAAAGCGGACTGAACTGAAGCAAAGTAACCGATCCGAAAAGCTCTTACTTACCGCTAGCTCATAAATTTCAGTTTGCAACTTGCAGCGACTAAACATTCGATCAATAAGTGTTTTGTATGGGTTCTATATTTGCAAGCTAATACGCCACATCAAAACTTTCATGCTTGCCTTGAAGCCAATATTACCTACTTACGTCACGGCGCCAGTCTGGACTCTAAACACCATAAACAACTACCCTTGATATTGCATTTACGTATTTATTCTCTGAGATATACGTCAACTATTCGTATGCAATTTCAGTTGATTTATGATAAGTTTGATCAAGTAAGTTTAGTTGCACCGGTGCCGATGTGATCACGTGTTAAGTTACAAAGGGCTAAATCAGATCATGTTTTATCATAGCAAGGAAATTGTGTTATTATTTCAAGAGTTTCAATAGTTACTGGTATTATTATTTGTCATTATGGTTTAGTGGGTGAAGGTCGACGCCATTGTTGATTGTTAGCGTATTTAATCGGGACTGACAATGAGCGCTATTTGCCCAAACAAAATGCTTTCATTGAATAATAATTTTTAACCGACTTCTAAAAAAGGAGGAAGGAGGTTATGATTTCACCAGCATCCTTTTTTTTAATTTATATTCACCAATTTCTCCGTGATTGCTGGTCCGATTTAAGTCATTATTATTTCTTTTCTTGGCTCCCATATCAATTTTATTCACTTTGCATCAGAACTATAGGAGTTATTCTCTAAAATAAATGCATTACTTCTTCGTCTATGTGGGTGATGTGCTAATAACTTCTAGTTACAAAGTAAAATTGATACTCGACAAGGATTTGTGTGAGATACCACAACTAGGTAGGGTAAAAAATAAAAACTTTTTTGAGTTCCAAAAAAAAAATACATTAAAAAGTGGAAAATAACTTTACTTGGAGTCGGTGGCAAAAGAGTCAATGAAACCAACAAAAGTCACCGACTTGCCAAAAAGTTTTTATTTAGTTTTCGCCTCGTGATCGGTATCTTGCTTCTTATCATTTACGGGTTATATCTCGCCCCTGAAAGTGAAAATGTGAGAAATAAAACCTCACAATTTAATCACGAGGAATTTTTACGGCGAACTCGTTTTTTTCATTTTTTTATTTTCATTTTTATACTTTACGTGAGCGTGACTTAATCAAATAAAGTAAAGGAGTTTATAAATCAGGGAGGTTGGTGCATTAAATAACTATATTTCGTGAAGGATTAAAAAGGCATCATTTTCTATGATTGTGAACTATTTTTATATGCGGGTGGCCGTCAATTTGATTCATTATGGCCGTAGGTGGGCTCGAGAAGTTTGGACAAAATGACCCATAATTCCCTTGTTAAGGCTTCGGGGAGATAACCGTGGCTAACATATTAATTTAGATCCATAAATATTGTATAAAAACTAGTATTGTGTTGTATAAACAGGTTTGCAGGCGACTCGTAAATCTTTTATCAGTTTGGCTAATTGATGGTTGCCTCTATTTGTAAATTAACGTGATTAATTCTAATTAAATTGTTAGGTTTCGATTTTATTTAAATTGTTATTTTAATTTTGACAATTTTACTGTCTCCTTTTGTTTATCGAATTTAAATAATTCCTGTAACAGCTTCGTATTTTTAAAACTACCTATAGAATACAATAAAATCACTGCTGCTGTTCTGTCACTGATTATTTAAATTAAGTGTGGTGTGGTCTTAATAATTATACTCTTTCCTTCAATAATTTCATCAGGTATATTTCAACTAATCATTATTAAACTCTATTTTATTATATTATTAAACTAATTTCTTAAGATTGTAATAAATCTTAAGAAATTAATAAAACTTCATCATTTTCATCTGCCTTATTTTCTCGTGCCTTGCGTAATCTCAATCAGTAGTCAGTGATGAATGGTCAGTTTGTCACCCATCCACGGACCGACCTTGGCAAACGTTGCTTAATTTATTTATTTAATTTTAAAGAAAGCTTACAGACTAATAACAATCTTGAATATCATGCATAAGTAGTGACATTTTCTAATTACAAGCTTCCACATGTATAAAATATTAACCTAGAAGATTTTAATAAATATCGCTGGACATTACACACAGCGCCATCTAGTGCCACACTAAGCAACGAGGCTTGTGTCGTGGACACCAGATAGTTGATATACTACATAGATACTTTTTGTTTGTAAATACATACTTATTATACATATAAACATCCATGACTCGGAAACAAATGCCCATGCTCATCACACAAACATTTGCTCCGACCGGGATTCGAACCCGAGACCCTAAGAACGTAAGGCAGCCTCACTACCGCTGCGCCATTCGGGTCGTCATTTGATGTCGATCTTCCGTGCGGCTTTTCCACCAACCATGAATCACTATAAACGCAACAACATCTTAGGGGAAATCAAACCAGACCACAGCTATACATAATATATAATAATATTCATAATCGATGTATCAAGCACAATGTTTTAAATAAATATGAGCATTATTAATTTTAAAGTAGATTACACCACAGCGGCCGGAGTATCAAATGTATAATTAAAATTTATGAGGGATGATTCGTTAGGTATTACATAGCCTATGTTACTGGTACAAGTAATATTAACCCATAATAACTGAGGGGATAACTAAATCCCTTTGTGTTTTGTATCCTGTTAGGCTGGATATTACGAACAAATGGTTTATTTTGCGTATTACAATGTTAATATCATATTAATTTATTAATTGAGCGTGAAATTTTGTTGTTTTGTGTGTTTAAGGAAAATTTGGCACGTTGTTTTTGTATTTGTTGTTGTTTTTGGTGTTCTAATCACAGATAATTCCGTTGGAATTATCTGTGATTAGAATACCAAAATATACTGGTCTGCAAAACAAAGTACTACACTTTTATTTATTTTTTCTTTATGAACTGTAGAAGTTAGAGATTAATAATTTAAGACGTTTTATAGCAATTTTTATCAGCTTTATTAGTTTTGATTTACAAAATTAAACTCTTTTTCGAGTCCTTTTGTTTCGAAAGTATTATCTTGTGTACTTACTTCAAAAGTTATTGCAATTTTAAAAGTGTGATACTTATTTTTGCAGGCAAGTGTACCTTTTCCTTTTATTTGAGATGAATGAATTAGGTATTTGCCTACGATTCTAGAAGGCAAGTAACATGTGGATCCTCCTTCTAATTTATCAGCTTTATTTGGAGAATTCCATTCCGGGATTTTATACAAAGGCATTATCCACCTGTTACTTACTTCCTTGCAGTTTTGAAAAAAAAAAAAAAAAAAATCCGATCTCGTGGTGATGGCAGGTGAAGGAAATCTATGACTGAGTGGCGTCCAAGGACTGAAAAGAGAAGTGTTGGACGTCCAGCGGCGAGATGGGCAGACGACATTATTGCCATCGCGGGAATATCCTGGTACAATCAAAGACAGGCCTATACGTAGCAGTGGGTGAAGACGGGCTGTGGGTGATGATGATGATGATTCCAATCTCTCTGAATAAAATATTTACCTATATAAAAAAAAAATAGGTGCACCTTTATACCTGCAAACAACGCTAGCCCACTATCCTGCTGATACGAGGCTTTAGAGCTCTACCCACCCAATAACAATAAACGGTCATATGATATTTTCATAGCAGCGCAGTATCCTGTTATTAGCAGTCAAGAGGGCTTTGCTGCCCATCCCCTTAAAGTAATCCTTTGAGTCCCTTTTAACGACACCCATAGAATTAAGTACCCCAAAGGGGTCGAGTTATGCCGATATTTTCGGCTAAAAAGCTCTTCCTTTTGGTTAGCAGAAGTTCTTGGGGTCAAACGGGGGGCAAACTTACTGAAAAAGTATTCGATGTTAAATACCTACACTGTAACTTTATTTTGAACCAGATAAATTTATACACTAAAACGTCTTTGAAATTAGTATTTTGAATTTTTCAATTCTTTCTTTTTTTATCACTGTGACAAGGACGATCAAATATTTCAAGTACATTAGTAACTACAGTGTAAAAACATTATTTACATAAATAATCAACTTTAATAAGTATATTACTGAACAAATAATGAGGCGCTCGTGGCTAAATAATAACAGCCGCTCGGGTCGATATTTAGGTTAAGCCGTGCTTGCCTAGGTTGGTCTGTGGATAGGTGACCACCCATTACATACCGAGTTTCCTCCGTGCCTCGGAAAGCACGTTAAGCAGTTGGTCCCGGCTGTCAGTTGTGATCTTTGACAGTCAATACAGGTAGTCAACGGCCCAAAAAGTCTGTCAACCAGTCTTACCAAGGGGTATCGTATTACCCTGTACTAACTGGGTTGTGGAGGTCAGATAGGCAGTCGTTCTATGTAAAATACTGGTAGTCAGCTGCATCCGGTTAGACTGAAAGCCGACCCCAATAAAACTTGGGAAAAGGCTAGGCAGATGATGATTACTGAACAAATCATATCCCTATACAAAGTTACCAACCACGGTAAGAATCCAAACAAAGTACCATCTAAACCCTAGTTCACACTAAATAACAAATCAACAACAAGAGAGAGACCGTTTGCAGTAAAACTTGTCAGCGAACAAGTATCCTAACCACCTACATATTAATGTTTAAATTATGTCTATTAACGTCTTAACGCCTCCATTGAGAAGCCGAGGTATAAAACAAAATTGATGGCAATTACATATACCAGGTTAGCTAAATCTGGCCCTTTGAGAATTTCTATGCAAGGTTTAGGGCATGCTGTAAGCGATTATTATTTTGACGAGTTTTTAACCGACTTCCAAAAAGAGGAGGTTATCAATTCGTTCAGCGATATCTTCGCCAATTGTGAACCGATTTTGATGGTTATTTTTTGTTTGGAAGAATATTATTTTGCGGTGGTCCCGTTTAAGTTTGGTGAATATCTGCTGCTGATCTTCGGAGATATACTAGGGAACTCTTCAATATTAGACGGCAAATCTGTCGTGATTGCTGCAATCGGTACACGCCATGGCGTGATGTTATGTAATGATGTTGTAAACAATAAAAATCCAAGCGATTGCAGCAATCACGACAGATTTGCTGTCTATTATTGAAGGATTCCTTAGAAGGGTTTCCTAAAACGGAAAAAATTAAAAAAAAATATGCAAAAAGTAAGACCGACTTCAAAAACACAAAAAAAGTGAAAAATATTTTTTAGCTTCAGAAGTCGGAGGCAAAAAAAAACTGAATCAAACAAACAAAAGTCACCTACTGTTTTTGAAGTCGGTTTTATTAATTAATTATAAATTAGAGTTGTATGTATGATTTATGAACGTATGACTTTAATACTTTAATCATATAATGTGTAGATAATAATATCTCATGTATTGTTTGAATGTTAAAAATTACCTGAATAAATAAAATACTGGTATGGTGCATCCGAATAAAACTGGAAGCCGACCCCAACATAGTTGAGAAAAGACTAGGCAGGTGATGACCATTACTCATTTTCTTTTAAATTATTTTCATGAGTAAAATGTTACATTTTATAAACTAAAACTAGTCGTCTACTCGTTGGTTTAGTGATTGCAAGTCGCGAGCATACTATTAGGTACACCTCTGCCTAGCCCTACGGGGATTAAAGGTGTGATTTTATGTTATGTTTAATATTGTACTGCAATATTGAAACCTGCCTAGCCATTTCCCGCAAATCGCTATCTGTATGACCAAAGCTTTTATATTCGCTCCTTTATGATCGCGTAATTACAGTTATGGGACGCTATTACCAATCAATGTGTGCCTAATGAGAAAGATTAATTGGCGAGCAACTAATCAAAATGATTAATTACCTAACGCGTGAAGAGATTGTTTTTACTGCAGTACTTATAGAAAATATGAAAAACAGAATTGCTTGCTCTCGGCATTTTTTGGCAAAGCGTGTACATATTTTACGATTTTATTTTTTTCTCCGGTTGGTATAGTTGGTATCAGATCTGCAAACCATATAAGCTCCAATGTAGGTAACCTGAAAACTGTCTAACATATAAAAAAATTTGGCTCGGATCCAAAGCACTGTTATTAGTATTGATAAATTGCGTAATGACAAGGTTGCACAATCACATAGAGATAGGTTAGATAGACAGGAGAATAAATTGATGAGCAAGTTGTTGACTACAAACAAAAGAATGTGATTCAAATCACAACTGTCACGCTTTGACAGTTTTGTGAAAAGAAAAAACAATTTGCGTATCACTTAATTTCTCTTACTGTACCTATACTGGTCAGCGCCTTAACTAGAATTTCATAATATTAGCAAGACAATTTGTTAGCCAACTTAATAATGTCGAATGAAAAACCCCTTGTGCCTCATCAAACAAAAAGTCAAAGAGTCCGAGGCATCTCTTCTTTTAATATTTATTCAGGTTTCAATTTCCTGCGATATTCCGTCTGTTTCAGTGTATTTTTTTCTCCTAAACTCATCGGACCAAAGAGATTGAGTCATATCGAACAATTCGCACGTAAGGTAAAGCAAATAGTCCTGAACCGAGTTCCTCTTATTGAAATAACATTCGTACAGTCTACTTAAATATCAGATTTCTTATTGTTCTTCATTTCTTTCCATTAACGTTTGTGCTAAGGACACTTGCGTTAAATGTTTTCTTTGTGATTTCTGCGTCTCTTAATGATTTCTTAGGAAGCAATATTGTTTTGATTGTGATGTCTTAAGCGAGATATTGCTGGTAGCCTTGAGGAACGTATGAAATGTCATGGTTTGTGAGAATATTGTTTAACCTTACATTATAGACTGTTCAGTTTGGTAAAGATATTGTTTTTGTAAATGTCAAATACAAGTGTTTATTCAGTTTTGAGTAATACCCGAGGGTTTAGGCAGAGGTGTACCTAATAGTACCTACACCCACATTTTGCGAGTTATGTTTAAGTCCTATGTAATAGGGAGCGAGCCTAATGCCAACAACCGGGCACAAATTCAGACTCCATGACTGCTACTAAGAAATTCTTGATGGAAAAATCCAATTGCACTTTGCCCGACCCGGGAATCGAACCCAGGACCTCATTCATGCTCAGGCAGTGCTTTCCAAATATGTTTTCCAATAAACTGGCATACAGATGTAAACAAAGCCAAAACCGGATTTTGAAGATTACAGGAGACTAAATAATGGATTTCCAATTAATGTAATCAAACCATCATTAGATTCTTGCAGTCACAATAATAACTATCAAAAAATAAAGTTAGTAGGTATCAATACCGATTGGAACACCATCAGCTTAAAAGGAAATAAACAACACAACACAATACGATCTGAAAAAGCAAATAATTTTACGTATTCCATAGCAGACACAAACATTGTTTTACACGTTAATTCATTAAGCGATGGACTTCATCATTATCATGTTTGTTAAACAAATTACAAACATCGAAATGGTTTTCGATGCGAGTCGTATAATGCGAAAACTTTTCGCATGTCCGTTGATATGGGATTTTTAGTACAGCGTGGGTAGTCCAAGAACTGATATCGAAATGTTTTCCAGTCTTTAAAAGGGATTTTTAAAGTCTTCCTTATTGGGTTTTAATATTGTGGAGGTCTGTAATATTCACAAACACGTGTAATTTTCTTACTTTATAACTATAAATCGACACTTACTGCGTAAAACCCAATCTTATCAAGTAAAGATCAAAGATCATATTATGCAGGCGTATGTAAAAATCGCTGTAAAATGACTATGAAATCCAGAAAATAACAAAACACTTAAAAATCTATAGTTATCTCAGTAAGTCATATCTACACTTATTTTATTAAGTCTGTTAATGGACGCATAATACGAGCTCAACAAGAATTTATTGCCACAAGGGAATCAAATAGAAAAAGCACGGAAGCTCTCAGAGCGTTTTGCTTTCTAGAAGAAAAAATTAAAACATAATTTAAAAAAGAAACAAACTAGTACTAGACTCCTGGACTAACAGAGCAGCACTTTTTAAAATATGCAACATTAAATTTCACATAAAAGTTCCTGTAGAGAGGTTTTGATGCTTTGGGGGTACACTTTTCAAACATTTTGACATGAATTCTACTGGCCTTTGAAATAGTCGGAGCAAAGCGTAACGCTGTACTGAATGTATGTAAAAGTTGTTTATGTCCTACAAATGAAAAGGCACTTATATTTTGTTTGAGATGGATGAAAGGTACGTGGATTGAACAGGGGTAAGTTTTGATAGATGTTGTTTCGTGGACAGAAATTGGTGGTGCTGCTATACTTATCTGGTTTTACGAAAAGACTTGTGGCTAAATAATAACAGCCGCTCGGATCAATTTTCAGGTTAAGCCGCACTTGCTTAGGTTGGCCAGTGGATGGCTGCCCGCCTATTACATACCGAGTTTCATAAGTGCCTAAAGCAGGTTAAGCCGTTGGTCCCGGCTGTCATTTGTAAATCTTGGACAGTCGTTACAAGTAGTCATTGGTCCGGGTAACCAGTCTTACCGATAGGTTTACAGAGGTTTCACTTTGAGTGTAAAATATCAAAATAATTGCAAAAACGGCCGAAAGAAAGAGAACCGCTTGATTTGGGTTTAAAAAATATACTATCAAAATAGTTATAAAACCATTTTTAGAATGTACAAAATCAAGTTAGAACAAAACACACAAGCAGGATCCATCAGTTCCGTTGTGACGCGAGTGCATGTTGTCACAGACTCAGTGTGAGGTGTTTATATGTGTCGCGCACGGGACAGCGTATCGGTTACTCACGAGCGATGCTTGTTTCTAAGGATGCGGTTATATAGTGAAGCAGTAGCGGTTAGCGTTTATATGGGTAATATCATGCGGGATCCATCAGTTCACAGTGACGTGAGTGCATAATATTGTCACAAATGTAAACGGCGTTATAACAAATGTATTTTCCTATAAGTATTCCCAGGGTTCTTGTTGTAAATTATACTCACGAAGACTCAAATCAAATCAACATATTTTTATTTCACATAGCATGCCCAGGTGGGCACCTAGAAAACGTCGACAATGGTGCACGGTTCGGGTTGGTCGTCTCCATGGAGTAGAACCGGCAAGAAACTCCATGATTACTCTTTTCAAATCACCTGGTATTAGAATATTATTATGTTACAGCATTTGTGCTTCAGTATGGGAGGATATAAAGTTTATTCATTACTACAGAATTAACAAAATACAAATTGAAAACACAACTTAGCTATCTGACAGCTAGTCGACTACTTGACGTTCTAATTGCTTATGACCACCGGCGCTATACTATCTGTCAAATCGGCAGGCTGTTTCCTCAAATTATTTGTAAAAATGTGGGTATCGCTAACACAAACTCAGTGTGACGTGTTTTATGTGTCGTGCACGGGACAGCGTATCGGTTACTCACGAGACACGTCCTGCCCAAAATCACGGTTAACGCCGTGGATGTAACCAAGTTCTGGTGGAAGATAATCAAAATCATGCCGACGACACGACTTAGAAGCAAATATCACGATCATGCCTTTTCTTCCAGGGATAGGCTAACACCAAGATCGCATTTTACTGCTTCCAAGTAAAGACTTTGAAGTTGGGAGGCAATTCGCTTTCGCTTATCAACTACCCCACTAAACCCCCTACCTTAATAATACCATTTCGAAAATGAGCTTTCGTTATCGATATGCACTACAGTGCTTTAGTGAGTCTTACGAGGCGTTAAATGAAATCAGTCATTAACTAAAGTGCCAGTGAAATGTCCTGTTTGGACTAAGAATGGACGGTTTTCGTCTAAGTAAATAGGGTTGTCAAGGCAACTGAGTGCGTCTTGATTAAAAAAAGAACTCCGGAAATCAGCAGGAGGTACTGAAAGGGCTTCGTTGTTTTATAAAAAAGGTGGACTTGATGTGATATAAGGGAAGACACTGTAGGAGGTGAGTAAATATAGGGTAGGGGACATCCACACACAAACCGTTACCAAGTATTCAGTACATCATTTCGACACATAAAAATAAAGTTTTCATCGGTAATCAATAAAAAATCGGGTGGGGCTGTCTCGGTGTATACTGCCGTTGTGAATAGCGTGAAACGTCTATATCACATATCAGTCACGATGACCCGAATCGAAATTAAAAAAAAAAAAAAAAAACACTTATTGGTTATTTTTAACTACAAATATCGTCCAATTCACATTTATTAGTATTTAAATCGATTGGTCTAAATGAATTCTGTAAACACGAAAGCATCACCACGCTATCACGTGTGAGTCGTGAGTTATACTGAATAGAAACCAGCGAGAGCGCTGGTTTCCGTTATTCTACGCAGTGCCCTTGCCACCCCGCCCCGCCCCGATGCAAACTCAAGGTCTTACAGCGAGCTGACTATATAAGGTAGTAATGACACTAAATTCATGTTTCTACGATGAATAGTTTTGTAGTTATTAATGTCAGACGATATAGACCAATCCGTTACGGTCCGGTTTTCCGATTTTAAAGATGTTTCACGTCAAAAATCTGCTGTTCCATGCATTTAGACCGTGTAGATATGTATTGCACTTTCATTGGAAACGGGATGTAAATGATGTTGTTATCTTTTGTGCGTAAATTTCCATCCACCCTGTATAATGTAGGTTAGTTGCACGCCTAAAGATAGTAATACCTTCCTCTACACAAAAAGTTATTCGAATATTATATTTCAACTCAGGGTCGCTATCAATCAATAAATTCAATTTTGTCTATATCGCAGTCTATTTTTGGACTAGTCAGTAGACTGACCAATCTCTTTCAATCAGTGTCAGACAGTTTTAATATTTTTACGAGTATTTATTTATACCTAAAAAATAGAATACCTTCAATTATATAAAAGTTTGAGTAAAAAAGGTTATCGTCAATACAAAAATCAAAGAGATTTACATTTCAACCGACTTATCTGTGCAGGTGGGACAACATAAAACTAAAATGAATGACGACCCGAATGGCGCAGCGATAGTGAGCCTGCCTTATGTTCTTAGGGCTCCGGGTTCGAATCCCGGAACCCTAAGAAGTAGCAAATATTTGTGTGATGAGCATGGACATTTGTTTCCGAGTCATGGATATGATGTCTTGTTTATATGTATAATAAGTATGTATTTATTACACAAACAAAAAGTATATATACGTAGTATACCAACTATCTGGTGTCCACGACACAAGCCTCGTTGCTTAGTGTGGCACTAGATGGCGCTGGGTGTAATGTCCAGCGATATTTATTTATTTATGTACCAAGTTTGATATTTGGATATAAATTTTATTGACAATCTTCAACTTCCATCTTGAACTGTATACTTAAAGTGGTCCTACAATATCAAAATTTTATTTAATTCAACAAAGAACGTTAAAATGATCTTATTTGGGAAGCAGGTCAACAAAGTTAATAATGCATGTAATAATGTAGTTAATAATGCATACTGGCATAAATGTTTATGCCAATAATTATTATAAGCAGGTTTAAAAATAATTTAACAATCAGTACGGCTTATATTACCGAGAAACAGGGCTTGGTTTTATCACACAATGCAGTTACTGCTGTCATGATTAAAAATAACCGGGCATAAATCACAACACTGAGTCATATGCGTGGTAGCTTGTAGAGTATTACATGTTACTTTTTAATTAGCAATCTTTAAGTAATGAGCTGCAATTTTTTTTTAGTTAGAAGTTAAACATTTTACTTAATGAATCCTAGCCATCTTGTGCAGAAAGCTACATGAGAAAAAATGTGTGTAAAACCATTTTATTCTGAAAATACTAATGGTAAAAACGCGTGAGTCGAGAAGAGAAGACTCAACTTCAACAAATACTTATAAAGGTTAACATAACATCACTCCTACCGGATGACTTTTTCATCACTTTCCAAAAAAATGGGTATATTAGGTGAACGAAGTAGAAGCTTATGGAATACTTAGTTTAAAAAATAAAAAATAAATGGAAATTCAAATCACAGGCGTACTGCGTATGATTTGAACAATAAAGTGAGGGCAGCGCAAATTACGTCTCGCTCTGTTCATACACGCTGACACGCACACATTTACATCAAACTATAATTATTAAAACTATGCCTCAATAAATGCACAACATGTATAATAAACCAGCCTCACTTCTCTGCTCGCAGAGTTCAGTCTTAACTTTTTGGTCTGCGTGTACACGGCGAGACGTAATGTGACGGGCCTCACTTTGCTGTTCGCAGAGTTCCATCTTTACCTTTTTATTTGGTCTGAGAGTAGTAAGAAGATTGCTAGTCTGCACACCTAACTCTTTTGTTGACTGTAAAGTCGTCAGAACATCAAGTTACCACAAATTGTCAAAGTTCTCCAAATGATTTTAAACCATAAAATGTTGACGGTTAAGTTCAAAATTGAATGAGGAAATTTGACAGTTCGTAGTAACTTGATGCACTGGCGACAGTACTCAAACGGTTCAAGAGCTGTCAATGCCAATTTTCATTCAGTCTTGCGGGTCATTAGAACAGATTCCAAGTTTAAACATGGACTCTATTCTTTTTTCTTTTTTTTTTAGGCTTGACATCCCTAATTTTTCAAGACGAATTTTCGAGTGACGAAATGTTTGTTATCTGTCTGAGTCATAAACTTAGTCCTATTAGCTCTAGTTTGATTAAGATATTGCTTTGAAACATTATGACCTCATTATTTTACCATATGATAATGGAGTTGATAAGCATTCTTGTTAAAGATTAGATACTGAAATAATCTTAAATAGATAAAGTAAAAAAGCCAGCATTTTTAGCGTTGCTCGGTAGCAACGTGGTGTTTCATTAAATTCTTTTGTCGACAAAATTGAAAGATCGACATTGGTAAATGACTATGAGAAAAAAATGATAACGTCTTACCATGTCTTAAGCATCTAGAGTCTACCAATACTGTTGGCCAGAATCATCCCACTGCTGGGCCCAGGCCATCAGTCAGTTTATAAAATAATTAAATACAAAATAAATAATAAAAAATAATTGGAGTAAATATTAATTTATTATTCACTTCTCGTGTTAAGTTGATGGTACTTGACTCGGACAGCTCAATGCTCTTGATATATCGATGAGATTATCAGTCGACTGCCGACAGGCAGCTCATACACATGCGATTGTATCAGGCGTCCATCACGCCTGAGCTCCTTCAAATGAGCTGAAAATAAAACGATGGCAGAGATAATTTATCTTTTAAATGAATAAACGAGAGATAATAAATAAAGAAATAAAAAAAAAAAAACTAATAATTTTTATTACAGCAAAAATAGAAATCATTGAGAATTATTTAAATGTCCAGCAGAACCATATATAAATATATCTGGCAGAAAAATAGCAGACGTCGTAGTAAGTTTTCAAGCTCAGAGCAGAGACACAGTGACATTCTATCAGCATGACGATGCGCGATGGTTTAAAAGTATAAAAGTGATAAGCTACCAACAAGCTTATGTCCAATCGTGTTGCCCAGGAGTGGGACAGCTCAGACTAACTAAATAAAAAAATAAATTAAACCCCCAAAACAACAGATCTTTTTTTTTTTGGATGGGAAATCATCAAATGACTTCTCCCGCTCTGGGCGGAGCAGGAGGGAGTGTCAGACTTTTACTGACTAAAATCCATCCGTGTTCCATCATCGCCCTTTATGTTCCGGGGCCACGGTATCTCTTTCGAACAGACCCGCAACCCCGGAAAACAACAGAACTTACAAACCCACAAACACAAACCAAACCCATACAACACACTTAACGACTTTTAGCCCCAGTCGCACTTACCACGCTATCAGAACCCATTACAAATTTAATCTAACATGTCGCCGCTTTACAACGAGCCTTAATCACGTCTACGAATGTTTATTCAGATGCAGGCCATCTAAAGAGCTCCACAATTTACTGGAAATTAAGAGGACACATCCGTTGGGGATGCTACAATAACATTGTGTTACCAAAATACAACCGCTAAGTGACAGGAATAAAAACAGTAGTGGCACTGGCATATTAGAATCGCGGGTAAAAATATTAACGGTTATTTTGAGAAGGTTCAAATGTTTCATTGATTTCTGAATGAATCTGTTTAATGGTAGTTCTACATGTGAAAAAAACCCTTAACAGTGGATACAAATTTAATGATTCGTAACAGAAAACCACACTGGTGAGGTTCTTCGGAAAGGTTTAGTGTCAAGGTCAAGTGTCAAGGTCAAGTTTCAGCCTACCCCCATGGGGAAAAGGCGTGAGTTTATATGTATGTAATAGAAAAATGACGATGTAAAACGGGTTAACCTAAGTTTTGACATGGTAAGTTCTGAAAAAAAAAAAAACAAAGAATTAAGTATACCGTACATACGGGGTGTGTTCATACGCGAAAAACTTATTCAGCTTAATCAGATTAACTTATAGCGCAATTATTGCAAAAATGCAATGTTATGTCCACAACTTTTATCCATAAAAGCAATTAGCAATCAAAAACACCTTTTTTATTCGGCTAGTTAATTTTAACGGCCACCGAGCAAACTGCATAAAAATAAATCCAATGAAAAAATCTCTGCATTTTCAGTAAGGGTTGCGCGATAAAAAATACGCTGACCAACGAAAGAAGCAAGGGCCTTCCATTTGCAACTGAACATCTTTTCATTAAAATATAAAATTGCTAATGACTCCATCTCCATATTTTAGCATAAAAACGTCAGCGCTTTGTACCATTTCGCCTTTATTATATAAAAAAAGTATAATTACAAGATACATCTGCATATCTTTTGACGCCTCCGAGCTATTACTCGACACATGGATGGAGATGTTAAATGTTCTGCTTATTTATTTTATGCTTGCTATGCTGTTTTTTTGCTCTTGAGCTTCAGATGACTTTATTACTGAGCATGGTAAGACAAAGAAATGTTTCTGTTTTTTCTTTGTTATGTGAGATTTATCCGGCTTGATAAGTTGATATCAGCTACGTACAGTGGCCTCCAAAGATTAGTCAAAATTTTTCATTTCAGATGTTTTGCTGTATTATCATCTAAAATCAGTTTTATTTGGTTTGAACTGTACTCTAGGGCTTTGTTGTTTTCTAATTCAACAGAACTATCTTTATTAAGGAATTTCCTGAAGTTATGTTCTTTTCATTTTGACAACCCGTTTTTAACAATTTAGTTTTTTTTTGTCGTGGCATTTTTCCGATCCAGTTTTATATTATTTATCAAATAAAATAGAGAACATACCATGATTAGCAAAACGATTTTTTATGGTAAACGACACTAGTATTCCTAATTTTGGAAACTGAAAAATCGGTCTGTAATACGCAGTTGGATCAACTTATATAGGATCAATTAACATGATGAGAGTCTAAACAAGAAATTTGGCTGACTAGACACGAATCAATTTAGACATTTAATGAGAACATAAAACGAGCTTATATTCACAGGACATAAAACATGAAAACACAAGGTGTTTTTTGATGCAAAAACAGACTGTTTACCCCTCAATTAATAACATCGAACAATCAACATCGCAAAACATGAAATCAAAAGGAAGTTTACGCATCAATTTATATATGAAATACAAGGAGGTATCTCGTTCGTTAATTTGTTTACACTTTGCATGCTCCCTTCGTGCCAATGTTTACGTTTCACGTCTAAGTATCCTCGTAAAACGTAATAAACTTCGCCTCCCGATGATTATGATGCCCTTTGAAAATAAACTTGGAAGTCGATTCACAAACACTGTCTTCTATTTTTGTTTAGTTTACTTTCTTTCTTTCTTTCCTGAGTTATGGATATCATCGTTATTCTTTCTCTCAAGTTCAGCGGAACTTTCCCTCGTCCCCTTTTATTGATACATAAGAAATTATTTTTTCATGTTATTCCGCCATAAAAATGACTTTGGAGTCTTGTTTTGCTTAAATTATTTAAATGGTAGTCTTTAGTATCTGTGTGTTCTGTGCAAGTATTTTGAATTGAATTTTTAGTTACATTCTAAAACGATGGTGATCAAGAAAAATTGTTTTTATCATGAAATTCGTATTATTTCCTTTCACTAAGGTAACCTAAAAAATATTTGAACTGTAGAACTTTGTGCTAAGTTGTATCATGTGCAAACACGATTATGCCATTGTTTATTATTGCAAAATGTTAGTCTTCGTATGAAATATATATTGGCAATCAAAGGATTTACTGGAGTTTAAACAGTAATGAAAGCTAAACGCCCTTAAAGAACAAAGTAATATCTTCTTCATAAATCAAACTACATATTACACGGACAACGGAAAATTCTTCAAGCCAGGTAAGCACTAAGGCATACTTCACCCTGTACATTTTACATTGAAAACATGCAAAGCTATAAATATTCACTCGGCTCCTGTTTGTTTCCACCTCTTAGGCCTCATAAAATTAATGCCTTTATATTAATATTTATTAATATATGAATGTCTCGTACATTGTAGGGAAGCCGGTATGATAAAATGGTAAGTAAACTTTATGGTGCAATAACATCGGTATTATGCTGGTGCCTATGAATTTCCATTGGATATGCTTACACTCATTATGTTGTCTCATTTCTATTAGTTAAGAAGGAGAGAGAGGGATATACCAAGAGCAGAGGTTACACTTAGTTACTTATTAGGAGTTTATGATAGGTATTACATGTTGCACGATTAATTATAATTCGAATGCCTAATTAATGTGAAACCTATATTTATTGAAGGCACTAGGAGATTATACGACAGAGGAGTAATTAAATTTCATATTGCTGTATCAATTTGGTGTCGGGTTTAATGTCTTATTTGCCAAGGTCTAATAATTACTTAATAAAATTTGCTACATATTATGATTCTGCTAAAGTGGCCACTTTAGGCCCGCAGATGGCGCCACTGTCAAGTAAGGTCTTGTCAATAATTCTATTTTATACTTTAGGTACCAATAACTTCATAATAAGTTTATATTATTACGTATAACAACATAGTGTAAACTTTAAATACATATTACAATATTCTCCCTAAAATTAGCAAGTATGAAACATTTAAAAATAATTCTACCTCCAAGTACCTATTATCAAATAAGATCCTAAGTTGCTACTTAAAATCTTTAAGTCATAATTAATCAGGAATGGCTCAGTCTAGAACACAATCGTGAGTATTAGTATAAATACGTGATAAAAAAGCACGCAACGCGCGAACACTGTATGACATCTGACATTTCGGAAGACCTTAGTCTACACGAACGCCTCTAGCGGCAAATTCATGCGCGATGCCCCCATTGACTCGTCACATATAGAAACGGCGTCCATGTTTAGGTTACTCTCTGCCTAATACCGCATTTTGAAGGTCTTCGTCATAAATTATAGGATAACTCAGTAGGTACCTAAAACACTGTCATGTAAGTACATCTTTCTATAGACTTGTTCTGCTGGATTCAAAGTGTTTGAAACAAATTATAGAAAAAAAAAAACTCAACCGAAAAGCTTTTAACAGATCAGCATGTAAATGTATTTCAATTCTAAATACAAACATCAACTTTACAACATTTAATTCCACAGATAAAATGTCAAAGCGTTTCACACAATATTCAGTTACCAGAAACGGCATAAAACAATGTGACATTAATCGAAATAAAACGAAAAGCCTCCATTTTAATTAAAGAAGCAGGTAACCGAAGCCTCACGGAAGATTAAAGAACAAGTAACACAAACATGAAAGACTTGTACCACGAAATTAGATTTTGACGAATCAAAAACGAATTTGTAATATGATAGATCATCGTTATTCGTGGAAGTTTCGAAATTACACCCCGATAACAGATTGGAACACGACAAAGGAATCACACCTCTATTAAGAAAGGAATACGGTAGTGTAAAAATCCAAGGTTTTCAACTGTCGTTTTCTGTCCATCCGGTCGGAAGATTGCTCTTTTGATATGATTAAAAGGGTGAAGAGTGCTTTATGTGGCAATTAAAGAGTTTTGTTGCTCCCTAGTTTCTATTTCTTCATCTATGACCCGGTAACGATTGGCCATAAACAACGTAACATCTTATTTGTTGGAATTGTGAACGCCATTAATTTATATTCGAACACAGAAGACATTATTTATAGAATTATGGTTTTTATAATTGAGGAAATATGAAGTTCGAGATACAGATGTTGGTAGCCAAGTGTGAAAATGTATGAAAAATAAAAATGAAAACTTTGTTAAAATATTGTAGATACTAAATTTGTTGGGAAAGCTACTAAATATAAAGGAAATAATTGATTTATTAGCGCAACTAAAGCAAAGTTAGGCCAACTCCAGTTTCATATGTAAACAAAATTAAATTATTATTCCGTACCTCAATATACGTTGTTTTTTACACTCGAGGGGACGGTTAAAAGCACAAACAACCAAACTTTTCACTTACAGCCAATGTTTGTTTGTTGGTCCAATCCGTTCAGTTTGCGGGAAAAACGTAAAATTTCGTACATTTAAAATACATTGACGTATGCGTTGGGTTCTGAAGTTGGTTCAGTCTTTGAGGAAGAGTTTTTGTTTTGACAGTATTGGTACATTCGGGCCAAAACAATACGACAATACAATACTATTGAGAGATAAGTTTATATTATGGCAAGTGATTTTATACCACGTTGGTGATAAAAGTCACAGGGAGGATTAGATTACCTTAGGGAATGTAGGCGATGAATTTGTATGTTTATAGACAATGGTCTTTGTTTTAACAATGGCGGCGTGGATTACGTTTCAAAATTATTGGAGCTGTTTGTAATCTGCTAAGGAAGAAGGTAGACAAGTTTCCAAGTATATTATAGGTTTGAATTTCACTAAAAATTAAAATGGATGGTTTTTACACTATTTTTTTTTTAAATAAATCACAGTGTAATAACATTCACCAAGGTATTCATTATTAGAAGCCACTTATTGTCAGTAAAAACGAGAAGGAAGCTTCAAGTGCGGTAAAGAATAAATATTACTTTGATAGCATTCTTTCAACTAATTGGTGAATTTATTTATATCTGAAGTTTTGTTCAATAGCGACGAGATAAAACGAAAAACCGGCCAAGTGCGAGTCGGACTCGCGCAGGAAGGGTTCCGTACCGTTATCTTATACAACATTAGATAAAACGGCAAAAATTCACGTTTGTTGTATGGGAGCCCCCTTAAATATTAATTTTATTCTTACCGTGATAGCTAGACAGTTGAAATTGTCAAAATTTCAACTGTCTAGCTATCACGGTTCATGGCCTGGTGACAGACAAACGGATAGACTGACAGTCGGACAGTAGAGTCTTAGTAATAGAGTTTTGTTTTTACCCTTTGGGTAAAGGAACCCTGAAAAGAACTCATTCATTGACCAGTAATCATTTCCTCCAGTCAACACACAAATAGGATGGAAGCACTCCATCTTTTTAACTACACATCAAAGGGTCGTTTCATTGTTAAAAGATAAAAATAAAACATTAGGTAAAGCCTGAATCGTGCATCGTACCTACACCCTGTTTTGTCTGCAGCAGTATTTTGTTTTCGCGACAGGCGGAAACGGATATAGAGGGAGACAGAATAATAGCCGTCGGAAATGGTCAGACATGGTGGAATCTTACTTTTTTTCTCATACGCTGGACATTGCTTACTCAATGCAAGGGGGTTGCATTTAAAGGAAATCATACCTTAATATATTTGTGGTAAAGTTTAGATTGTAGTGACTGAATAGTGTCTTAAAATTAAAGAATACTGGTGTTTTTAGTGAAGCATATCGTAATGCATACACATTGGTCAGGGATGTGAGATAGCATCGTTAAATTGTATGGTTTTATTTGTCAATGTTGGATTTAATTGTTTTTGTCATGAGAAGCGACAAAGGGGTAAATTAATCTGGTAGCACTTGTCGTTTTAAACAGTCGTAAGTTGATTAGTAAATTTTGTGAATGGTCTTTATATCTAACTATGTTCTATACAGCATAATCAGTCTAAAATGTTTCTTTGGAATGGGCTATAATTCACCACGCGGGCCCAGTGCGGGTTGGTAGATGTCATATGTCTTCGATTGTTCTCAGACATACCGGGTTCTTGTTGTTCTAGGACATGCAGGTTTTCTTACGATGCGTTTCTTTCACCATTTTGAGAGCAGTGGTGATTAAATACATAACATCAAGTAATGCGCCTGCCTAGGTTCGAACCCACGATTTACTGCCCGTAGGTTGGGGTCGCCACCACTCTCTATAAAGCCATTTTGTACAACGTTCATTAACATTAATGGTTACTATTTTTGCCCCTTAAAACACAAAGAAATCATACAATATTTTTTTATCTTCAATCATTACCATTCCAAGAAAAATAATAATAACGTAAAAATAACTTCCTTTTGAGAAACAAAATCTATTTCTAGCTACAGATTTTCAAGAAATGAAGAGGGATCCAATAGAAATGTAAATAAAGCTTGCCTTCAAAAAGTTTGGCTAGTTGGCAGGAGTGTCACATCTATGGGGGGATAAAATAATATTATTACAACGCCAAGGAGTGAGAAAGTCCATTTGTCTGATTAGAAAATTGTTCTTTGGTATTAAAAATAACAATCAGGAATTGGTAGTAAAAGTTTCTTTACTTTGCATTTGAATTTGAGGTGTGATTTTAATGGGAGATAAGTAGTACGTTTTTACACATTGAATGCAAATACCTAAGTACTTTTTGAGAAAAAGTCGGGCGCTACCTATAAATCTTTAGGTTCTTTAGGTTTATTATCACGCCTGTATTCCCCGAAGGGTTAACCAGAGGCGTACTTAAAGAGTACATCTACATTTCGCCAGTTATAATTTTAAGTTCCATATAATAGTGAACGAACCTAATTGTCTTCAACCGGGCACAAATGTAAACGCCATGGCTGCTACTAAGAAATTTTTAACGAAAAAACCCAATAACACTTTGCCCGACCTGGGAATCGAACCTAGAACCTCATGCTGAGCAGTCGCGCTTGCGACTACTAGACCAATGAGGCAGTCAAGTAGGTATCTAGCCACATAAATGCCTGCTATTTACTAAACAATATCTGTATACCAACATAACTTTGAAATTAAATTAAAATGAGTATATGAGCAACAGCGATAGAAATAGGTACGCTTTATTCTATTTGCCGAATTCGTGAAATTAAATGTAGAGAACATTTTCAAAAAGGGTTGAATCCCTATAAAACCTAATCTACCGTTTAATCGCTCGAGCCTGCGGTAGTTAACGCTTCCATATTCATATTAAATACCCCGTCAGATATTTGAAACAAGGCTTGTTAGCCTATAACCGCACGAGAAAATTAGGATACCGCAAACAACGTCTTAATAACGGCTGAACTCAAACAATTTACAAAGTAAATATTCAAACAAACTTAATTAGTATATCCTCGGTATAACCGACGTGAAATATGTTGTGTAACTATAGGGAATATATTGATTGGCCATTAAAATAATGGGCACAAGCTTGAACGATACGCTTCATCGCTGGAAGGCCGAAGGGGCATTCTACATCAAACATCCCACTACCAGTCAACAAAAACCCGTCCCTCCGCTTTCTCCATTCAAATTTTGCGATCACTAAAGGGTTCACCTGTACAATTTAAGAGGCCATTTTATAATGGACGTGTAACTATTTGTTTAAGATCGCCACTGCCGGGGCCTGTATCGAAAATAACGTGAAAAACGATCAAAAAGCGAAAACGAGTAATATCCGGAATTGTATTGTTCTCATATCGGGTCCGTGGAGTTAATCGAAATTAAGTGATCCATTACAAGATACCGGTCAATGTTGAGTTTTAACAAACGACTGTATTATTTATGGAATCGATTTTTATGCGTCGTTAAACTTATACCTTTGTGTTTTCTTTGTCTGGTTTTGTTCTTATTAAAAAAGGCGAATAATTTTCTTTCGTATTTTTTCGGGTGCAAAATTGACTGAGTTTTACGTTTACTTTTTAAGTTTGGATTCTGTTGCTACGCTTAAATGATTTCAAAAAATGGATTTATTCAAAGCTCTAAACTTTGTATGTATTGTTGCTAGGGGCTTATTTCCAATAAAAGAGTAAAAATAGAATTTCAAATCACACGCAATGCGCGTATGATTTGAAATTCGTAATCGATTTGAATTTCGAATTTATAGATTTTTTTTTTTTCGAAAAAAAAAACTAATAAGATTATTACATACTACAGAAGATTATTACATAGTCTTATGTAATCAGGAGCAAGTCTATTCAATATCTATTCAAATATATCAACCAGGCACAAATGCAGACTCCATGGCTGCTACTGAGAAATTCCTGATGGAAAAATCAATAACAATTGATTGAGAACAACAAACAATCCAGTACATCGTGCTCAGCAGTCACGATTGCAGACAAAGTGAAGTTTGTTGAATTTGCCCTAGTTCTAAATGTTTTGACGATGGTGTCGATTCTGTTGTGCACAAACTAAATTTAATTTAAGCTATTGCTATCTTTAACTAAAAGGCAATGCGAGTGAACTAAGTTAGAGATGTCAAACTAGTTTATGCCTTGCGCTTCACCGTGTTTTTAGACATGTTTTTACGTGCACCCTTCATTTGTATGGAAATATTAGTTCCAACTAAATTTGACAGCTCAGAATTACGTCCGTCTCTTTCTCGTTTTATAATAGAGAAAAAGATAGCAATAGCCTAAATTAGGTTTAGTTTGTGCACACAGAATCGACACCGATATCATGTTTTAAGCAAGTTTTGGTCACATGCAGTTTTAAAAAACAGTATATTAAACCGTGCCGCATTTACTCACCTCTATCAACACAATATATTTTAACTATTTTATGCCTTGCTACGCTACAACTCCCATTAGGGTAGTTCCAATGAAAAACACAACTCTTTATGCCGTGATTTACCGTTTAATGGTTGTTTGAATACCGCTAACATTTACGAGCTAGCCCTTTCGCCCTCACCACTTTTAAATCTCACTTTGAAGTCGCCCAGAATTAGATGGGGCGAATTTCTTATTTAATCTTTGATTTATAGTTGACACATTTTGAGGTACAACCCGTATGCTCGCACTTAATCTTGATTTAACCGACGTGAACCGCTTGTCGGTACCGAAGATACGGTTTACGAATAATTTACGATTACCCTATGTGGCCTATCATGTGGAATTTGTGGTGGCATAATCGAAATATTGGATGACTCTTAGTACCTACCTTTATAATAATTTCCAAATTGATTTTTAATTTTCTCTGCATTTGAACAACAGTCGTTTAATTCCAACCACCTATACAAGTACAAATCGCTTTCAAATCGGTCGTCATCGGGATTTGACAATGGCCTGCCATCGTATGTTTTTGACTTTTCCATTATTGTTATTCACAATATAAAGTGTGTAAAAATACCCATCCCACCTACCAATCCGCACTGGGCCCGCGTGGTGGATTATAGCCCATTCCCGCTCATAGAGAGGCCTGTGTCCCAGCAGTGGGAACATTAATAGGCTAATGAAGAAAAAGACTCTTAACGAACCCGAAAGGCACTTGTTTTCCCCATCATTGCAATAATTTTTTTGTTCCACACCATACCTGGGAACCTTCTAGTTACGGAGATATTGGGGGTCAAAGTTCCAACTTTTTCACAATTTTTTTTTAATGCATGTTTTTATTATATAAACTTTTTATACACCTCTATGACCCCCACACTATTCAATCTATAAACCAGCACAATGTTTTGAGTGCGTTACATTGAGTTTTACCTTAAAACGTGATTTTTCACCCCAAAAAAAAAGTCAGTACCCAGTAATAATTTTTGCGTAGGGTTACTTAGTTCGATGAACAGAATGCTTGGTTAACGGCTTCGTGAAGAGTCTGTTTACACCTTGTATATGCCACTTTTTTATGAGTAACTAAGAAGACATTAACGATACAGTAGTTACACTTGAAATTAAAACATTGTTTCACGACTCATTATTGTCGCGTGTAGGTAAAATTATAGATTCCTTACAACTTTTTGAATTCTTTTCGATAGCTTGTTACTTATATTATGAAAAATGTAAGCTATGCTCTTCATAGCATGATAATAGCTGTTTTTCCATCCTTCATAGTTTTCAAGGAACTATTCCTGAAGATGCCTGAGGTTAGGTAATTAGCTGAAACATTTTCAACTTCACATACAGCTTTTAACATTGACCGAATAGTTAAGTAAATTAATAACCTCGTTCAGAATCTCATAATAAGTTCGAACTTGAAAAAAAATGGGTTGAAAATTTTAATTAGTCCGAAAATACTTCAATAAAACCACGGAGCGAGGCATGAAACTCGTAAATTATAGGAACGTTGGGTATAAAGATTAACTATAGAGTTTTAAGAGTTAAAATTTATAGTAGGACGTGGTGCAACCCGCTGTGACGTGTTGCTACTGTTTTTATTTATCCGCTTGTAAAATTGATTGACATTCTTTACTTGGAGTTAATGATGGGGCTGTAAAATGTGATCAGGTTTTAGTGATAGGAGGTAGCGATTTTAAACTGCCTTCAGAAAGGAGGTCTTGACGTCTGAAATTATTTCTTTTAGTTCTTAGAAATTACAGTTTGATCACCCCATTAAGTCTAGATTACTCAAACATATGTTTATTAAAGCGTTAAGCCCCTGTATGTCATCGTATTATTCGATAGATATTTTTAAAACTAAAACTGAACATTAAGTTACAAAAGACAAAAACACACAAAGCTCTTTTTCACTGTGTTATAAAACTCTTGGCAGAAGTATAAGTTTATTTATTTAACGGTTTATGTACACACTACATACAGAAAAGGAGAAAGGAATAGAAAAAAAGGTACAAAGGTGATGCTTATTTTTATAAAAGTCTCTAAGTTGCTTTTATCTTATAACTTATACCTCACCCACACATGATACGGTCAGCATTAAAAACCAAGTCAGTTCTACAGGCGCATTTGATGTTTATCAGCATAAAAGTAAAGGACAGGAAGTGGCTCCTACCTATAAATCAAGACACTTAACTGTTAAGTTTTGACTTAACCTTTGATATACTTAGTTAAGTTTTAACTAGTGAAATTAAATCATTAATGTCGTATTGTTAATTCATTAGGACATACGATATTTATTTAGGTGTCTTGAAAAGGAGTAGAAAGTTAAGTTACGTTTCGGTACTGCCAGAAACTCAGTCATTAAAATAATAATTAATTTGTACTTGTGGATTAAAAAACAGTTGTCAGTGTAGTAAAAAACAGTCACAGATACCTACTGCTGAAACTGTTTAGTATTTAGATACACGTAACGAGTCATTCCATTAGTTGAATACCTACCAAAACCAATTTCAATACATTGAGCTATTACTACTACGTATAGAAAAGACAGCGCGAACAGAATCTGTGCAACAAGCGCCGCAGTGCGGGGGGCGCGGGGGGCGGCTAACCCCGAATATATAGATGCTCTGTGGCGAGCAAGCGACTGAGTGAATTGCAGCCGGCCGACAGCAGTTGAACGGAGCACAGATTTTGTTCGCGCTGTCTTCTCTATACGTAGTAGTATAATAATGTTTTAATATCGGAAAGTATCATTGTCCTAAATTCATTACAGCAACGAAAGAATGAAGTTGCAGTATATTGAATACAAAATATATTCATATCTGAACTTTTGTATTACCATATTCCAGAGTTCCAAGATAAAAATACAAAACTTCGTTATAAATACAAAAACAAAGGGAATATTATTTTTAACGGAGAATTTAATTAAAAACTTAACAGTATCCGAGTTTATAATATGCCTACTTAATTAACGTTTTTGCCGTAAAAAACGGTCGTTTTTATAACCTAGTTATGGAATATGCGAAGGCAGGGCCAACAGAAATTTTCATCAACTGAACTTCTACAGTTCTTCAAAATCTTTCCTCAAAGAGCCTTCAATGAAAAGAAAGTCTTCATGAAAAATAAATATTATTAGAATGAGAGAAGTAGGTAAAGGGGAAATAAAAGACCAAAATAAATAAAAAATCAAGAGGCTTTTTGCTTAGGTACTTTTTAATGCCTACGAAAGAAAAAGTAGCTTTCGACCCGAATAAGAAATTACTAGAATCATGACCACCTCGTTGGTCTAGTGGTGGCAAGCGCAACTGTTTAGCATATGGTCCAGAGTTCAATTCCCGAGTCGGGTAATTCGTTATTGGGTTTTTCTATCAAGAATTTCTCAATAGCTGTCACGGAGTCTGGATTTTCCCAATATTACATGGGACTTAAGTATAACTGGCTAATTTTAGGTGTTTTTGTTTAAGTACACCTTTGCATAAGGTCTCCGTGATGCTATGTCGAATCATGACGTGTATATAAATGTTGTCTTGTTGTAATAAGATTATGTCACGTTCACCAATATGGAATATAAATAAGATGTTGACCTGCTTACATACTCCATAGGTATATCTAGGTCATACAGACCTCTCCAAAGAACACCTCCAATAAGGTCAATGTTTGTCCTTCTGAACTATTTCCAGTGTATGTCCCTCTAGGGTAATATTTAAAACACCATGTCTGCAGCTGATGAATTAAGGACGCTGTTACATTTTCGATGAACTCAAATTAAGGTATCTAATGTCGCACACAGCAACATCACGCGTACGCACACATTAAATCACTCTGAGCGGTCAATTTTATACTTTTCTTACATAATCTAGGTCTTTGATATTATTTTTAATTTTATTGAAATTGACTCCGGAAGATTACTGGGCCTTTGAAAATCATTATATAATTATTTTAGCTAATAATTGGAAAATTTGATTTTGATACAAAAAAAATAGCTGAGCCTATAAAGGACTATTTATACCGCATTTTACTATAATTTTTAAGATAAAATATGCTGTTAATTTACCTAAAATGGTACTTATTTTTACCCTTCTTTTAAAAATTTTCTGTAATTATTGTGATGGGGAAAACGAATTTGTGCGAAAATTTAATACGACGACGTACAATTTTTCTCATGCCAACCTGGAGATGAATATATTATCTTTAAATTAAGACCATGAAATCTTCATATTTGTGATTGCTTATACATTAAAATGGTACCTGAAAAACAATGTTATTTGTAGAAAAATGTAAAAGCGTCCTTAGCTAAACATATTTACCATAGGAAAAGCTTAATTAAAAATCAACTATGTTGTGTAAGGCGTTATGAATGCAATATTATGGAAACACTTTCCCCCATATCAGCTTAAAACAATAACCATATTTACCTACCCACCAAATAAAGTAGTTAAAAAAACAAACGATTACAGCGTGAATGATTAAGCGACGTACGTTTTCACTTCATTAATAATAACACTTTGGGGCATTTTATTAAACTGAAGGTAATTTATAAATACTTAATATGAGCGCGGTGGTCGTAGATCACCTTAATTGGCGTTTGGACCGGCGTTACGTATAGTTTATACGACACAGAAACGCACTGGATTAAACATTGGCACGCGAAACCGTGACTCGGCTTGCCTAGTTTAAGTTTTCGAGTGTGGGTTGCCTTTTAATGGTGATGAAAATATATTGTTGTGGGGAGAATATACAATTTAACCTACTGTATTTTTTATTCAAAAATGCAACAAATGATAGTTTAAAAATACAAATGTTAATTAGCGGGCTTAGATAACTAAGTTTCTTTTTCGAGACACCAATCTGTTTTACATACATCATAACATCAAGCCTGTTATCGCCCGAAGGTTAAGCAGAGGTTTACCCAATAGCACTTTACGCGAACCGGGAATCGAACCCGTCCTGGGTTATGCTTATGCTCAGCAGTCGCGCTTGCGACCACTAGACCAGAGAGGCAGTCAATTTTTAGAAAACTTTGTTAGAAATAATGAAGTTCATATGGCTAGACTTCAATGGTAGAAGCAATATAAAATACAGCCTAGAAGTAATTATAATAAAGGATGAGATTTATATCACTTTAAAAAAAAATGGGTATAATAGGTAAACGGAGTAAAAGCAAATGACATACTTATTATTTTTTTATTTATTATTTTTGCGAAAAAAAAGACTTCAAAAAAATTCGAAATTCAAATCATACGCGTAATGCGTAGGTATGTTATTTTTTTAATTTATCTTTCTTTGTTAAAATATGAAAAGTTTACTTGAGTTTTGTAGTGTTTTTTGATGATGGATCAATTTTTTTCTAAGCTGTGGAAAAAAGAAAAAAAAAAAAAAGGTATGCCAAAAGCTTCTACTCCGTTTACTTATTATACCCATTTTTTTTTTGGAAAGTGATAAAAATGTCATCCGGTAGACAAGACTACCACTCAAACTATTCAATTACCAGCCCAAAATACCCCAATGCCAATAACAAAACAGTCAATAACAAAACTTATTGTCTCCTCTCACTACTAAAATTACGTGAAAATAGTGCGGCAAAAGTAAGCAAATAAACGCTTGGTGACATTTAGCTGTCGTCAGTCTATTAAGGGCTCTCACCCAGCTTTTTATAAATGGCCAAGTAACATGCAACCACAGCCATTCCACGGAAAAATTGGCCCAGCCAGGTAGAACGTTGAATAAACAATTTTATTTCTACCTTATTTTCGGCGTGTGCTTCAAACAAAAGAGGTTTATAGGGATCTATAGGGTACATGCTAGCATAGATACCGATGTAGTGGAGTTAGATTCGAGATATAGTACAAGAAAAAAGCATTTTATTTTATAATAGGTGGGTTTTGCCTGTGGTTTTCACTTCACAGTTGGCACATTTGTTGTTCACCATCACTATCAGGGAATGGGCTATAATCCACCACGCGGGCCCAGTGCGGGTTGGTAGATGTCACATGTCTTCGAATTTTAGGTTTCAGGACATGCCGGTTTCCTCACGATGTTTTCCTTCACCGTTTTGAAAGCAGTGGTGATGAAATATATTACACAAAGTAATGCGCCTGTCTGGGTTCGAAACCACGACGTACTGTTCGTAAGTTGGGGCCACCACCACTGGGCCACCTCTGCTATATTTGTTATTATACTGCGTAAAACTATGTCATGGTTTCGTTTACTACAATAATAGTTACAAGCTTAACGTTTTTCCGGAATACTACCAATGTAATCCCAAAAACGACGACGGCGAAGACAGACTCTTTAATGTCATTAAGTAATTTACTTTACAACTCTTTTAGATTTGGGAATCAAACTCAATAGATAGAGGAGTAAATGTCTTGATGGTGTAATTGTTTTGGATGTCGTCATCCATGGTAAAAGTCTGTCTGTCAAGTTTCCGCGTTCAAAGACCATAAATTTAAATTAAGTAACAAAAACAAAAAATAAAATAACATCGCCCCCAAATTAACAGTTTCAATTTCAAATGCCAATTCCAGTGGGTGGGTTAAAACACTCGAGAAAATTCAAACAATGGAAATGCCAATTAATTGCTTCATTGTAAACAGATTGCTTAATTAAGAGAAGGAAATGAATAAAGAGCGTTTAGCGAACATGAAGTCAAATTAATTTTAATGATAAACGATTTACATCGAAGTCTTTGGCGGGCCGCGACGCGGCGGCGGCTCACAGGCGGTTGGTAGGCAAACTTTAATTTTCTCCCCTGTTATTCACAAGACGTAGATATTGTGAATTAAGTATATCTGAAGAGTAAACAATGCAGCTAAGTTTTGAAATTGCCTTCAGATGAGTAAAATAAAGTAAGTTGATATATAAATAAAAGCTTTAGTTTGTGTTGGTAACAATATCTCTGCCTTCTGTTTGTGGAGTGGAAAATGTTTTATTTTACCCACGACGGAACGGAGACGGTATATGCGTTTGGGGTGATAGGATGTTGGTTTGTTTGTGCAAATCCATCATGTTGCCATTTTTCTCTAAAACTACTAGTCCGATTTTGATGTCGTTTTCAGTTATGGGTTCGGGTTTGATTGGTGCATGTTCTTAGATAGGTGTTACGGTGACAACTCACCAGGGGGCGCTGCAGCAAACATTTGTTTGTGCAAAACCAAAAATACTAGTCCGGTTTTGATGCAGTTTGTGCTAGATTAGTAAGGGTTCTTAAATAGATGTTACGGTAGTAACTCACTAGAGAGAGAGAGAGAGGCAAAAAAAAGGAGAAAAAGGATAAAATAATTTAAAAACCAACCTAATGAAAAAAAAACCCAAGAATATCCATCGGGGGTTTTTTTTTAAATTATTTTATCCTATTTTAATTATTTTTTAACCGTCGTGGGTTTTTTCAAAGTTTTTAATTATGCTTTTCATTTACTTTTCTCACATTTGTTTCTGTTTTGGTATTTTTTCTTCCCTTGGTTTATAGGCTTGGTTTTATAATTTTCCACAATAAATGCTCCGACTTTCGGTATTACTGTTAAATCGTGCAAAGTGATGGCGATAGCACTGGATGGATAAAAGGCGGCAGGTCAAGGAAACAATCTGCGACTGAACATTTTTCTGCAGGATGTTTTGAGAACAGTATGGCTGAACAGGCGCGCGAGACGCTAGTCAAGATTTATTTTCCAATCAAATTTCTTGCTATATTTTATATACCTAACATTCGTTTTAATATACAAACATTACACAAAAAAGACATCCGTACCCCGCATTCCCATATCGCCACTAAAAAAAGGCCCGAAAATTCCAGCAAATAAATCCTGAAAATTAAATAATAAATTCTTTTTATTTACACACGCTCTAAAAAACGCATCCGCCGAATAGAGGGATTCACACAATTCCCTTTGAATCCCTGGTGTACAATTTTGTAACTCTTGAACCGACTTTCACGAAGCTTTTAGGTTAATGCTTTATAAATCATAAATTAGAATTGGAAGACACGTGCTGTCCGGACGTGACGTGGAAATTATTTTCTTTTGTTTTGCCCGAAAAAATGTTAAAATTGCATTAATAGGTAATGTTGGAGTGCTTACTGTAATATTATGCGCCTTCTGTTTTTAGGTAACAGTGAAAATGTAAGAGCAAAGTGAAATATAATATTAAAAGGTATCATTTTCAAAATTATACCTTACTTATAAAGGATATATTTTTTTTTTATTAACGTGTTTCAAACCTGTTACAAAATCATAAATACATTCAGTCAAAAAAGTATCGGGAATGGATGATTTGTTTATGGTTCCAAATTTTTTTTTGTTTTTTTTTGTTGTTGTTAGATTAGCACAACTGTTTTCCATTTTGGCGCGGAGTTTGAGTTACATCTGTTAATTAGATTAAATACAGTACTGATTTTAGTTATATCATATCTAGTGTGTATCGCGAATTTCTTAATGGACAAAAATATCGGACAAAAAGTTTGTCTTAAATTTTGCATCGCCAATGGAATTTCGAGTTCGGAGTCTCTGAAAATGTTACAGAAGGCTTACAGTGAATCGACTTTTTTAAAAAACACGCGCTTATGAGTGGTACAAAGCGTTCAAAAGCAGTCAAGGTGTGATGGAAGATTTGCCTCGTTCTGGTAGGCCATCAACGTCTGCAACTGAAGTTAACATCGCAAAAGTGAAGGAAATAGTGACTGACAATCTTGCCGGAAGGTCAAACGGTAAATAAAAAATATTATTCGGACGTTATGCAGCGTTTAAGAGAGCAAATTAGATAAAAGGACCAGATTTGTGGAAAGAAAATTCTTGGATTTTGCACCACGATAATGCGCCTTCGCACAGTTGTGAACGATTTTTTGACCAAAACTCAACAAATACCATCGAGCAACCACCTTATTCACCAGATATGGCTCCAACCGACTTCTTTATTTTTCCTAAACTCAAATTACCACTTCGTGGCACCCGTTTTCATTCAGTAGAAGACATAAAGGAGAATTCGCGGCGAGAACTGAACTCAATTCTGGAATAAGCATTTAAAAACTATTTTTATGATTGGATTATTAGTTGGCGTAAGTGTGTCGGTTCTGAAGGAGCATACTTTGAAGGTGATAAAATAAATTTGGATAAATAACTAATATTTTGTGTTTTATTGATCTTTTCCCGGTACTTTCTTGACAGAGTAGTATACTAATACAAGCTGCGCCCGCAATCGTTGTTCTGCTATATAAATTATGGTGTGAAATATACTTAACGACCTATTCTCATACCTACCAAATATCATCTCAGGTCCAGTTGAAAACCAGCGTCGGGCACTAGAGCTGCTCGGCAATTTGCTGAACTGGACCTATTTGGCGCAGCCGTAAGACACACAATATTATTTCTCTTATTTTTTTCTGTTTAGTTTTAAATTTTTATTTTTTATTATGTAGTTTTAAGTTTCTCATTTTTTAATGTATTATTATTTTGTTGTGTGCACTTACGGCTAAAGCCAAATAAACACGTTTTCTTTCTTTCTTTCAAATATACATAAAAAATTCATAAAAATCGGTCGAGCCGTTTCGGAGAAGTGCGGCCACAAACACCGTGACACGAGATTTTTAGTCATATAGATAGATAGATGTATGTAGCCACATGTTTATTTTCGTTACTTTATTACTCAGACAATGAATTAAAGCAAACGAACAAAGAAATAAAAAATATTGCAACGTAGAATATTATGTTTGTTTAGGTTAATCAGAATAATATAAAGGGTAAAATTGAAGGCCTTTCAAAATAACGTAAAAAATGTAACGCAATAAAAGAGCAGCAGATTTTTTCACGTTTATGTTCAAAGTTTGTTTTCGTTTTTGGGTTCTGTATTCTTTAATATGGTTATTTCAAAACATGTTTTTATTAATCTCTTCTGGGTCTTGTGTCAAAATAGAGGAGATTATACACCATTATTTTTAAATCGTTCTGGAACCGAAAGCCATAGACTCTAATAACAATAAAAAAAACACGAAGAATTAAATTACATAACTCCATATTATGTTTACAAAACATAATATGGAAATAAACAATAAGAAATCATAAAAAAACAACCATGAAACCCTAACTTCAAATACATGGTTACAAAACGACGTTTTGAATATTACCAATTAGCGAATCAATAGCATTGTTATTACGGACACTTACTTTTTTAATTCACGTTTACTGAACCCCAAGATAACTGAAGCGGGCGCTTTGATTCGCATATAAACCTCCATTTACCGCTATATTACCTAACAAAATATAAAACGGGCAATGCCCTGAAGCAAACAGGTGTGGGGTAGCTAAGTACATAAAGGAAGAAAGCTTTAAAAAGGTTGAAATAAAGTCAGTTTCGGATCGCGTAATATTGTAACGTTGAGTTTTTGATTCGCATGGTTTTGGCACATATCATGAGATGTAGCGATTTTGACACTAATCGCTATTAGAGCAAGATCCCAGGGCCGCCAAACCTTACTTATTTTTTCATTAACATAATGCATCAAGTGGTTGTATAAGAAGCTTTTTGCTAAAATAAAAATATTTTCATTTTCAAGTAGTGTACTGTACGTACTGTGAACGTATACGCATACCTGCTAACTTGTGCCAACGGCCAATTTTCGAATGATGGACATTGCTAATGACCAGATATATGAACGAGGACGAGGTGAAAAGAGTACGAGTATGTAAGGATTGTTGTCTTCTTCTTAGTCGAGACACTCTTGTCAGAGTGGTCGTGGTTGCACAGACGAGGTACACGGAGAGATGTTCGGTGGATCGTTGACTTCCCCGAGGATTGCCCTTTCAGCGATGTGCTTCCATTTCTGCCGATTGGAGACGTTGCGAGTACACTGGACCATGTTGAACTCAGTAGCTTTCTTGATCAGGTCAGTCCAGCGAGTTGGTGATCGGCCGCGTGATCTCTTGCCCTCCACCTGGCCCTGAACTATTAGTCTCTCCATGGAATTTACATTTCTAGTGATGTGACCAAAGAATTTTAATATTCGTAGTTGCACAGTAGACGAAAGCCGGTTCTTAATATGAAGCTCCTTGAGGATGGAAACATTGGTGCGAAACGCTGTCCACGGGATCTTTAGGAGGCGTCTCTAGCACCACATCTTCAAAGCGACGATTTTACGGCGATCCTGCATTCGCAGATACCAAGTTTCGGCACCGTAGAGAAAGATCGGAAAGACAAGGCATTTCATCAGTCTGACCTTAGTCTTTTTGGTAATCCTCCTGTCCCCCCAAATCTTTCCCAGCCGTTCCACTGCTGACCTGGTGATGGCGCATCGTCGTTTTATCTCGTCACCACATCCCCCAGTATTGGAGATAGTAGAGCCGAGGTAGATATAGCTCTGTACAACTTCGCAATTAGCCATACTCTGTACATTAATTCGGCTTTTTTCAGCCCGGGTTACTATCATCATCTTTGTCTTGTCTCGGTTGATGGCAAGTCCGAAATTGAGGCTGGTAGTCTCGAGACGGATCAGAAGATTTTCCATATCTTCTCTGGACTTTGCGAGAAGGGTTGTATCATCAGCGTACCTAAGGTTATTTATCACGTGACCCCCAACCCTTTACCTTTGTCCCATTCCTCCAAGACAATGCGCATGATGTATTCTGTATAGATATTAAATAGCAACGGCGATAAGATGCATCCTTGTCGCACACCGGCTTTGGTTTTAAAGTGCCCAGAAAGGGTATCGTCTACTCGTACCACTGCAGTACCGTCTTTATATAGTCGCCTCAAAAGAACTATTAGGTGAGGCGGTACACCCATTCTGCGAGTATCTTCCAGAGGTGTGTCCAAATGACAGTGTCAAATGCTTTTCGGAAGTCCACAAAGCAGATGTAGAGGGTTGAATTAAACTCTCTGGCCTTCTCAATTATCTGACGCAGTATGAGGATTTGTTCGCGAGTGCCTCTTCCCTTTACAAAACGGCTTGCTCGGGTGCAATTTGCTTTAAGAGGTAGGCCAATAGTCTTGTATTGATTATGTGGAGCATTACCTTACTTGCATGCGATATTAGGGATATGAGTCGGTAATTGTTGCATTTCTTGGTGGACCCTTTTTTGTGCAGTGGAATAAAAACCGATTGCGACCAGTCATCAGGTCATATGCCAGTCTCCCATATTTTACTGCAGATGGTAAATAAGACATCGACTCCAAATTCTCCCATCGCCTTGAAGACTTCGATTGGGATTTCATCACATCCTATGGCTTTGTTGCATTTAAGGTGTTTAATTGCCGCACGTACTTCATCCCGCATGATATCAGGTTCACGGTCACGTATATGGTCGGTAGAACATGTGAAGTTTGGTGTAAAATTGCTGGAAAATAGCGACTTGCAATATTTCTTCCACACATCTACGATGTCCTTTATCTCCGTAACCGTCGGTCGACGCGTCGACCCAATGGAGTCCTCAATAGCCCACGTCTTGGGTTTAAACTGGCGTGTTATGTATCGCACCTTTTCATGGAGATCTTTGGTTTGATATTTATCAGAATGCTGCTCCAGTTCATCACATATCTTTCCCAGGTGGTCATTGCGGTCACGTCGGCAAGCAGCTTGTATTATAGCTGACTTCGCATTTAGCTCAGTAATGCTAGCGCCACTGGCTTTAAGTTTCCGGCGTTCTTCGACCAGGTGCCAGGTGTCTTCAGTCATCCAATGCTATCGCTTTGCCAAGATGTTTTTTGGCTGTGATTCTGCAATAGCATCTACAATATATTTCTTTGCCGAAGTCCACAAAGAGTTAGAGTTTTTGCTCCCAACACCTGCTTTCCATGTGGCATGTCTGACCTCTACCAAAGTGGCTAGAGAGTTTTGGTCTTTCACTTCTATTCTTCTTGCGGTTTTAAATTGTCTCGCTCTTTGCAGTTTCAGTCGCAGGTTTCCAATTAGCAGTTGATGATCAGAATGACAATCAGCACCGGGCAAAGTGTGTGTGTTAGTTATGGAGCTTCTCCATCTAGACCTCACTAATATGTAGTCTATTTGATTACGATACTTGCCGTCGGGGGAGGTCCAGGTATATTGCCGTCTAGGATGGTGATTGAACACCGTGTTCATTATGGTCATATTGTTGTCCGCAGCAAACTCTATGAGGCGCTCGCCTCTGGGGTTACGAACACCATGACCATAGTTCCCAACAATATTCCGAATGCCTGTATCCATAGTGGTGTTTCCTATCTTGGCATTAAAATCCCCAATAATGAGCAATATCTCTCTTTTTGGTATCTTTGATATAGATGACTCAAGTTGACAGTAGAAGTCCTCTATTTCCTCATCCCTGGCAGAACTTGTAGGAGCATAGACCTGAATAATGTTGAGTGGGGTCGGTGATGCACTAAGTTTAATGGAGATGATTCTATCATTAATAGGGTGGTACCCAAGCACCGAGTTTTTCCATAATTTAGGGATAGCAATAGCTGCTCCTGAAAAGCTACTCTTCTCATTGCTGGAGAAATAGATAGTGTGTTTCTGTGAGTCAAAGTGGCCGCTATCTTTCCAATGTGTCTCGCTGAGTCCTGTGATGGTGAGATTGCATCGCTCAAGTTCTTGTTCTAGAATATGAAGCTTTCCATCGTCGAGAAGTCCTCGTACATTCCATGTACCGATGCGATGGGCTTTTCTTAAATTGACATTTTTTCTTCCAGTAGCATTTTTTCCAAAGGATGCCTGGTTGCCTGCATCCCGATGGCCGGTAACCCATTTCACACCCTCAGCCCCGGAAAGCTCAGGGCGCCGGTCGCTACTCGGATTGCCAGGCGGTCTTACTCTGTCTATATGCATACTCATCATTGCAATTCTCATGGGATGAATAATGTAGTAGGTTCCCGTTACTTTCTACATCGCGGTACTGTAACCTCAGTGGCTATAGTAATCCATGAGTGAACCGATTCAGAACATATGGTTCTTTCGCTTCACTTTGGTTCTGATGGCTACCGCTACCCTCCATCAGGTTCCAGGAACTACGCCCCTGTGGCTTGCCTCCTCCGCTAGTTCGGCCGTACCGACAACTATTGTCTACGCCCTTCCCCACCGTTGAGGTCGTCACCAGTAACCCTGGGCACGGGCTCCGCGCTATACCCCGCAGAACTGAGTCCCTGCTGAACTTCGCCATCTACATACTCTGGCTTACTAGAGTATAAGGTGCCCACCCCCGCGACGTGGACGCGCCAGACAGGAATTGCCCAAGTGAAGGGTAGAAAAGGTGGCTCTACTCTCCCAGGGGCCGGGTTAATGGTCGTGTATGGTGCCACGCCCAAAAGCGGATTTCAAGGATTGTTGTAGGTGACGTTTATTTAGTTTCTGCTTTTTTGTACCAGTATGGCAAAAAAACGCGAGTTTATGTATGTGTTGCTATGGTTAAACAAAATGATGAAATGAAAATAAACAAAAATTACCAATGTTGAAATAAAGAAAACAGATCATTATTTTGTAAGAACGATACAGCTTCATAATTAATTAAAATTATTTAAGGGACTTACAAACAGCACTGACGGAATTTTGATGTATTATTAGGTACATCTCCGCCTAACTCTTCGGCCCAGAGCACACCGCTGGAGGACACATTTGAAGACAGCAATTTAATATAAACCTTAACCACCTTGATATACGGTCAATATAAGAATAAATTCGCACGCGGTACTCGGAGCGCCCTCAAGCTACTACAGGAGCATGCGTGCGATCGTATATCAAGGTAGTTAAGGTTTATATTAAATTGTTGTCTTCAAATGCGCTGCGCTGCGCCTCCAGCGGTGTGCGCTGGGCCTTCGGGGATTACAGGCGTAGTGTTATATTATTTGATAAGATTAATCTATACAATTCCAAAATGCAACAAAGAACCTAATTCCCTCTTCAGCTCCCAACTTAACCCACACTGTTAAGTTCCAAAGGTATAAAACATTGTATCACAACGGCTGCCGTGTTTGCGGCGCCTGCGGCCTATTGAAAATTAAAATTGCTGCTTGATTTTTTATCTGCACCACCGAGTTTTGAGTAGAGGGCTTTATTATATGATTCTATTTTATTTAGAATTTTTTGGCAATGCAAATGTTTTTTGTTGAGCTGTTGGAGCTTTTATTGTTTTAGGGGTTCGTGTTCGTTTATTCAAGATTGCTTTATTTAAAAGTGGAGTTTCTTATCTGAACACAAGAACAGCCGTAAGAAAATACCTCAAAATTCTAGGTTATTCCAATATAATTATTTAAAGTCGATCGGTGCAGCATTCTCTATTACTCACTATGTCAATTGTCACTTACCAGTTCATCATCTGCCTAGCCTTTTTCCAACTATGTTGAAGTCGGCTCCCAGTTTTACCGGATGCAGCTGAATACCAGTATTTTACATGGAGCGACTGCCTATCTGACCTCCACAACCCAGTTAGTACCGGGTAATATGATTGGATATGGACTCCTTGGTAAGACTGGTTGTCAGACTTTTTTTGGGCCTCTGACTACCTAACGACTGTCAAAGATCTACAAATGACAGCCGGGACCAACGGCTTGACGTGCTTTTCGAGGCACGGAGGAAACTCGGTATGTAATGGGCGGTCACCCATCCACAGACCAACCCAGGCAAGCACGGCTTAACCTAACAATCGACCCGAGCGGCTGTTATTATATAGCCACGAGCTCCTCAAACTTGTCACTTCCCAGTTTGTCATTTTTCAGTTATATAAAGTATTCGGCAAGTATATAACTGCATATTAAGTATTCGGGTCCATGTTTCCCAATCTCAACATATCTGTCCATCCCACATTTACTTCGATACCCAAAATACGTTCGCATTTCAGGTTAACTCCAACGAGGTGTCGCGTTATGGAGGTAATTGCGCGTAATTTACAACCTGCTAGCTATCAATGTAAATCTTTGTCGAATACACGACAATAGAATACGCACAAAACAAAATTAAAGTAGAACCAAAACAGGGTTGCTAGACCAAATTTCGGAATTTTCCCCAAATTCATATTCCCTCCAAAATGATGCAATATTACTCCTTTTTCCTAAATTATCAAACCCAAAAATAAAGAAATATAGGAAGGAGGTGAAGTATGATGTCAAAAGCATTATCTATGGTAATATGTTCTAGGTTGTCTGTGATTTTGTCTTTGATTAATTATCATAGATCATGTCTGTTTTTCTCTACAATTACATATTAATAAATAATCATAAGTAATCACATAGTCTTATATTTAATTCGTAACCATCATACATATAACATGGCGCAGCCGGCTCGAAAACACGAAGTCTAAAGTGTATTATTGTATTTTGTAAAACTTACATCATGGAGAATACCCAAGTAAAGTTACCACCAAATTTTGACATTCGATCTCAATCGGCATCCACTGAGTGGAAATTTTGGAAATGTCTATTTGAAGATTATTTAGTGGCGATTAGTAAAGATGACGCCTCTGATAAGATCAAGTTATCCCTATTACGAAATATGATGGGACCGGAGTCCACAAAGGTAATCCAAAGTTTCAAATTGTCAGAAAAGGATTCTCAAGTGTACAAGACAGTTGTGGCGGCTATTGAGAAATATGTAAACCCTAAATATAACGAGGTCTTTGAGAGGTTTAAATTCAATGAACGGAGACAAGAACCAAACGAAAATTTTGAAAATTTTTATACGAACTTGAGACAACTTATCTCCAGATGTAATTATGAAAGTACCAAGGAAACTTTAGAGGACCAGCTCCTAAGGGACCGAATTGTTCAGGGACTCCAAGATAAAGGACTCCAGGAAAGTTTGTTAAGGATGGATGATTTCACATTAGACAAAGTTGCAAACATATGTAGAGCAAGTGAAGTAAGTCGTTCCCAAGCTAAGGAAATGAACCCAACACTAGAAGTTGATGAAGCTAGGGTCAGTAGAAACAAAAATAACTCCACTTTAAAGCAAAATAAGTTTGAAGGTCAAGGAAATGATCGTAAGTTTGAGTGTCGTCGATGTCAAAAAGTTCATGGTCCAAGGGAATGCCCAGCATTTGGCAAAAAGTGTTCCAAATGTGGTATTTTAAATCATTTTGCAGTGAGTTGTAAGGTCAAAAAAATTCAGGAAGTCAAAAAGTGTTCAGATTCAGAGTCGAATGAAAGTTTATTTTGTGGCGAAGTGAAAAATCCAGGTGAGAACAATTCAGATTGGATTGAAAATATTTGGATTGAAGATCAATATATTAAATGTAAGTTAGATACTGGTGCAGAAATTAGTGTAATGCCAAAAAAAGTTTTTGAAAAATTGAATGTAAATTTAGGTATAAAGTTACAAGAAACAAGTATTAAAATTTAATCATTTGCGGGAAATATTGTAAAACCTATGGGGATTGTAAATTTAATCTGTAAATATAAGGAAAACATGTGTCATGAAAATTTTGTGGTAGTAGATTCTAGTACTATGTTGTTAGGTCTACCAGCATGTGTCTTACTAAACCTAATTAAGAGGGTACACACGCTTGTTGTTGATAATGATAAGGATAAGTTTATAAAAAGAAATATTCAAGTTTTTGAAGGAATAGGTAGACTGCCTGGAAATGTAGAAATTCCAACAATGCCCACAGCTGTACAAATTTGTCACCCTTCTCCAAGACTTCCTTCATGTCTACTTGAACCGTTGAAATTAGAGCTGCAAAGATTAGAAGCTAGGAAGGCTATTATTAAGATTAAAAATATCAATAGTAATGCATTTGTCAATAGAATTGTGATTGTTGAAAAACCAAATGGAAAAGTAAGATTGTGTCTTGACCCATTAGATTTAAACAAAGTCATAGTAAAAAAACCTAAAATGTTACCTATGTTAGATGATTTAAGTTTTAAACTACAGGGAAAGAAATTTTTCTCAGTTCTCGATTTAACTGAAGGATTTCATCATTTACTCCTTTCTGAAGAGGCATCTTGGAAATGTTGCTTTGCAACACCCTTTGGTGTATATAGATATTTAGTTTTGCCATATGGTTTAATGAATGCACCGGAATTGTTTCAGGAGGTGCTTGAAAATCACTTCGGAAACATGCCAAATGTTATAGTTTGGGCTGATGACATATTAGTAATGGGAAATACTGCATTAGAACATGATCAAGCTCTAGATAGTGTTATAAGTAAGGCTAAGGAATTAGGAATCGTTTTTAACAAAAGTAAATTTCAATATAAACAAACTGAAGTAAAGTATGTAGGGCAGGTGTTTAATGAAAATGGGATGTCTCTAGATAAAGATAGAGTTGAGTCTTTATTAAGTTTAAAAGAGCCAACAAATCAAAATGAATTAAGGCAAATTATAGGTTCATTTAACTATGTACGTAGATATGTACCTGATATGGCAAATATAATGGCCCCACTTCTTAAATTACTTAAAAAGAATATTGATTTTATTTGGTTACCAGCTCATAGATTAGCCTTTGCTGAGCTAAAAAGAAATATATGTAAAACACCATCACTTACACCGTTTGACTCTAAAAGGAAAATTATTTTACAATGTGATGCGTCTAAAAATGGTATTGGCTGTTGTTTGTTCCAGGAATATGATAATAACAATTTGATGAAACTAGTAGCATGTGCATCACGAACTATGAATGAGACAGAGGAAAATTATAGCCAGACTGAGAAAGAGTTTTTGGCCATTACTTTTGCAGTAAAAAAAATTCATAGGTATATTTATGGCTCTAGTATTGATGTACAAACTGATCACAAACCAATTGTAGCTATAATGTCAAAGCCAATTTCAAAAATTGGATCACCTAGGTTAAGGCGTTTGAGACTGAAACTGCTAATGTATAACTTAAATGTATATTATTTACCAGGTAAACTTTTGCATTTTGCAGACATGCTTTCTAGAAATAAATTAAATTACACTGAAAATGATAAACAAATGTTGCAAATGGTCCATACAATAACTGCACGCTTACCCATGTCTCCAGAGAGAAAACAGAATTTTGAAAATGAAACTAAAAATGATCCGATTTTAAGACAATTAAATTTGTATTGTTTAAACGGATGGCCTGCTGAACATAAAGTTTTAAATAACTGTAAACAATTTTTTAAGTTAAAAGAAAATATATATTTTCAATCAGGTTTGGCATTTTTTGAAGATAAAATAATTGTTCCTTCGTCTTTAAAAATTTATGTTTTAAATTTAGTTCATGAAGGTCACCCTGGAATTTGTAAAAGCATAAAGAAGGCCAGACAATTGTTTTATTGGCCTGGACTGACTAAAGATATTCAGGATTATGTAATGAGATGTCGTACTTGTGAAAAATTTAGGTCGGCTAATCCTCATGACAGCTTAATAAGCCATAAAATACCAAATCGAAGATTTGCAAAAGTTGCTACTGATATATTAGATTTTATGCGAAAGTCTTATCTTGTAATTGTAGACTATTTTTCTCATTGGCTCGAAGTGTTGCCCTTAAATGACAAATCTTCCAATTCTGTATTGAATGCATTTCAAGAAGTGTTCATGAGGTTTGGATATCCTGAAGAAATTGTAGCAGACAATAACCCATTTAATTCATATGAGTGTCATAAATATTATAAGAGCAAGGATATGATCTTAACAACAAGTAGCCCACACTATCCTCGAAGCAATGGGATGGCAGAAAAAGCTGTACATATAAGTAAAGTTATATTGAGAAAAGCTAATGAGGATAGAGTGGATTACAGGGATTATTTGTTAAGTTATAATAATACACCTTTAACAGGACTGGATTATTCTCCCTCACAAATTTTAAACAGTAGAAGGGTCCGTACTCTTATACCCATAAATTCAAAGCTTCTTGATGCAAAAGTTGTGCCAAATATTCATAAGCTGTTATTATTAAAACAATCACTTTCTCAGCAGAAAAATATTGTGAGGAAGAAAGAGAATGAATATAAAATAGGTGATAAGATAGTACATAGAACTGATAAGGATAAGTTTTGGAGAAAAGGAACTATAATAGGAAAATGTAAGGAACCAAGATCATATTGGATTAAAAAGGAAGGAGAAGAGGGTAGACTGAGGAGAAATATAAAGCATTTAAAAAAATCTTTAACTAGGAGCAATGATAGCTACATTTATTTAAGTAATTCTTTTAAAAATGATTATCTGAACAATAGTAGAAATAATGTGAGGGAGGCTAGTATTAGAGAGGAAATAAGTTCTTTGTCAAAACCAAATGTGATTACAACTAGAAGTGGCAGAATTGTTAAGCCGGTAAATAGGTTAAATTTGTAATGTTATAATATTATTATAATTGATTATTAATAGGTGTATTCGTCTAAAAGGGAAGGTGAAGTATGATGTCAAAAGCATTATCTATGGTAATATGTTCTAGGTTGTCTGTGATTTTGTCTTTGATTAATTGTCATAGATCATGTCTGTTTTTCTCTACAATTACTTAGTAATAAATAATCATAAGTAATCACATAGTCTTTTATTTAATTCGTAACCATCATACATATAACAGGAGGGAGATATAAAACTATGTTTCTTCACAAAATGGAATACTTTTTTCCCAAGATCCAAGATCCAAGTACCAACCACCAGGATATTTTACCTTTTTTCCCCAAAAAAGGGTAAAATATCCCCAATCTACCAACTCCGAACCAAAATCATTTCAACGTTTAATTAAACGGCACACTGTGGTATAATTGTGGATTAATTGCCAACTGGATTCAAATTCATCGAATTTACACGACAATTCGTTGAAAACGTGTCACACTAAATTTTATTGCGAATCTCCCGTATATGAGGGGCTGTATTAATTCACAATGTGAGTTATTGTTTTGAATTAATTATTTAAATGGCTGATTTTTGTTTTGGGTTTGAAGTTAAAACTAACTTTTATTACCTACACATCATCAGCTGCCTAGTCTTTTCCCAACTATGCTGGGGTCGGCTTCCAGTCTAACCGGATGCAGCTGAATACCAGTATTTTACATGGGGCGACTGCCTATCTGAGTTTTATTACCTACACATTTACTCTAAAACAGTTAAAATGTCAATAAGCTTTTCAAAGAAGATTTTAAAGTTTACAATAGTTTATTTTCTCAATAGAAGCCATATTCTTAAGTTCACCGTGAAATTACGTATTTGGAGAATACTTTTAACCCTTGAAGCTATTCAGAATCAGAAGCCATTCAATTTTCTTTTTGCCAAAACAAAAAAAAAGTTTTGCGATAAAAATAAACAACTTACAAGGTCCTAACCTAAATAAACAAAACATACACAAAAACTACCTTTAACTCTATAAAGATAACAATTGGTCCCAAATCCGAAGAAATCGCAGCGCTTTGATACTATTACCGTGGAAATTCTTTTATATCGTACAAGATCAAACACAGTATCCTATTCACAAAAGATGAACATAATGATTTTGATACACGAACCGTAACGGCCATCACTAAAATAATAGGGGGTGAAATTGGGGTGCTCAATGAAAATTTGCATCCACAACTATAAATTAAACATGTGGGGGTTGTTCACCCCGAGAGGTTCGGAAATGGCCCTCTAATGAATGGAGTGTGCGAAATAGTCGAATTTCTGGTAATTGGTAATTTGCAAATCGGTATACTTAACGGTATAGAGAGTAGGGAGATGTAGGGTAAAGTACGGGTCGAACCGTCTTGCTGTTTAAGTGCTTGGGGAAGTTTAAGTAAAAGTATCGGCAGAGAAACGATTCACTATATCAATTCCTACTACCTTTCAAAGTAAGAACAAGACTAGATGTTAGTTTTAAAGTAATCGTTTGTGCAACATCTAGAATTAGTCCAATAAAAATAAAAGTGTAGAAGCATCAGATGCAATATTTGTGTAAGATCCCGTAGTAGTCGGCACCTTACACTTGCAGTTTAAGTAAGAAGTGGCAAGTAAGTAAGTACTTGGAGTTAGGTGAGTTGACGTAAATACACACAGATTTGGTAACACTAAAAGTTTATTAGAGTACCGATGACAACAAAGTAAAAGTGGCTTGGATGCTAATCCGCGGTGTTCGCGTAAGTATGTAATTTGTCAACTAACTTAAAATTATATTAAACATGGTTTTAAATCCGAAAGAGAAAAGTAGGTTGCTGCGTTTGCAGCCTGACGTTATGTACGTAAACCGTACAATTTGAAGTATAAGTATCCAGTGATTTAATATAATTGGTAAAACCTTTTGCTTAGTTGATAAAAACGTTAGGTTTATTATTATAGTAGCTAGTTTACGGATGCTAACCCAGCTTACTCTCTCAAACTGCCTTGACGACACACAAATATTCTAACAAGATTGTCTCCGATTAACGCATATCCTAAATTGATATTACACAGCAAATTCTAATATATCCCGCTTATGTCGCATAATATCTGAATTCATGTAACATTATGCGTTAACCTACCAAGGAGGTATTTCTATCATTAATCTAGATGAGAATTCCTTATGGTTGCTTCTGCGACGTCATCAAGTGATCATGACGTCACTATTTGCAATGTGTGACGTAAGCAGTAGGAGGATGTAGGTTTATTGAGAGCTTTATTTGTTTGCAATGAGAATGCAATCTTCATTGATGCTCTCTTAAACTGTTTAGTGGCATATCGTGGTGTAAATAAAATCGTAGATTAAACCACTCGGAGTGAAATAGATAATGGTTTTGTTTCGTTTAATGTACAGCACTGAAACCATATAGAAAGTCCTTAAACTTATACTGTCACTTACGGGATATCTTCCGATATTATCATTATTTTGGGCTCCCGAAAACCGTGAAAGCTTAAAACAGTGTTTAAATATAGAAAGTATAATTTTATTGGAATAATAGATTCATATCGAAAGACAGAGCACGAAATAAAAGTCACATTGTACATTGGTACAATTGTCATAATAAAATTTAAAAAGAAAAAGTCAGGTAATATTTAACTTTTCATAATCCAATTGAACCCGGTAAGCACCTGTACTGATAAACAGATGGTATCATTTTGCCTCGCCCCCACAAGAACGTGAAAAGAATGGCAATTTCCAACCACACTCGAACGCCAGATACAAAAGAAACCGTTAACACGTCTAGACACATAATTTTACAAATTATCGTCATATTAACGACTGCCATAATTAAACATTGAGGCGAGATGATCGCACTCTCTCCATTTGTTACAACGTTGACAAGTTAAGTCGTAGTCTGGGGTGGGTAGTCAGTATTCATAAGACACCTTCCTTACAGGCGTTTCATTATAACGTTGCGTAGAAACACCAAGAGAATAGATGCGGCAAAACATCGTCTAGACTCACTAAACTCCTACAGCCTGTTGGATATAATGCTCCTAGAATTTTAATGAAATGGAAATCAATACAAAAATGCTAGGTGCAATCTCGATAGGAATCGATTAGGAAACTCGTTGCAGAAAAATAAAGTAAGTCTGAATGTAGCATGAAAGAACGTTAATGAGAAACTTCGTTCGATTCTAAAGTTAGCTGTAGAAACTTAAAACGCTGTAGCAAATGAGCAAGTTAGCGAAACTTGCGAAAACAGATGATTATATTATTTCTTTAGTTTTGACAATAGGGTAGTAAAGTTCGATAACACAATTTCAATATTGAATGCCATTAACACAACCAAGACAGTACAAAAAAAAATATCCGAATGCTCAGGTATAAATTCTGTCAGTAATGTCCACCCCTCGTTTTAGTAGCTAAACTATAATAAATACATCAAAAAAATATTTTGTTACTTATTCGTTTGTTCTACTTTCTCATTTAGTATCACATCTCCAAACATTTTCAATATTCATAACTCCTCTAAATATTCGTGGGTCCCAGTTGATAGCCTACATGCGAACGTTCGCGGCTTTGCGAATACCGTCACACGGTGTTTTGGGTGTTGTGTAATGCAATTTTGATAACCTCATCAAGAGCGTGCACTTTATTAGCGGCTTTGCTAGTTGCAATCTCATGTTTGTCGTAGACTTCATTAATTTATTCTTGTTATTGTTAATAATTATTATTGGGGCTTTTCTTATTACCGTGGGAATTATAAATGGCTTAACATCATCTACTGTCTCATTGGTTTAGTGGTCGTAATTGTGACCTCTGAGCATGAGGTTCTGGGTTCGATTCCAGAGTCGTGCAATTTGTTATTGAAAGAAAGAAAAGTATTTATTGAACTTACACAGGACATAACAGGAACAAAAAGATAGAATAGACATGTCAAATTTATTTATAAAAGTAAACAAGAGAAAAATAAAAAACAATCAAAATGGTGTTGGTTTCTTCAAACAATTCTCAGTATCAGCCACGAAGTCTGGATTTGTGCCCGATTGATGGCAATCGGCTCGTCTTTCTATTACATGGGACTTAAATATAACTGGCAAAATGTTGGTGTACTACATAGTAGGTACTGCCTACCCCTTCATCTATTTAAACCTGCGTATTTTATTGTAAATGACGGTAACCGATCTGTAGTAATAATATTATTCAGTTGTACACAAAATGGTTTCGTTACTAATGATTTGTCTCAACAAAATCAACTCTTCATTTTTTTTTATTGACCTAGATAAAAAAAAAATGAAGAGTTGATTTTGTCACGGATTCTAAAAACAAGACCTAAACGAATTTTAGATTAAAAAACTTTACCATTAAAAAGAAAAAGAATGTTTCTAAAGTGACAAAGCAATAACTAGGGATTAATCTAACGTTCCCTCCACGGGGTAGCGTTAATGCAATGGCGAAAGGCGTGATAAGCTCATCACCATGAAAACTAAATTAATTGCACAAAGACGTGTCAGGATTAAGACTCATGCATCTCAAATAAGCTACAGCATATTCTGTTGTAATACAAATTGATTGTATTTTGAACTTCATAGTGACAAATAAAGATAGTAAAAATAATGACAACGGAGCGGGAAGACTTGATACTTTGGACAGGGAAAAGATTACTATGGAAAAAAAATGTGTGATCCTTGCCATAATTTATAGCTTTTAACTTCACTGCTGCATACCATACCATTGCAACGGTTTTTTGGGGCTTAGTTTATATGATTACTTACCAAATTGAAAAAAAAAAAAAAAATTGTTATCAACTAGCTTCTGGCGTGGCTTCGCCCGTGAAGCTTAATAATATTGCCCCATGAGATCTTACTACCGTGATAAAAAATATCCTATGTTTTAATCCAGGTTATAAACTATATGTGTGCAAAATTTCATCCAAATCCTACTTAATATTATAAGTGCGAAAGTTTGTGAGTATGGATGTATGTGATGTTTGTGACTCTTTCACGCAAAAACTACTTATCGAATTTGGACCAAATTTTGCACACAGATAGCTTATAATCTGGATTAACACATATGATACTTTTTATACCGGTAGTATAATTCCGTGGGACATTTATTCGGAAGCCGCGGGCTTAAGCAAAGTATTGTAATATAATAATAATATATCTAAACTAGATGGTGCATGACCAATCAATAAATTAATGTACTACGAGCGTAGAGAAACTTAACAAACCATGTCACCCATACCAATCTAGATTACTTGGCTTCACCGATAACTTCTTCGGCAAAGGCAGCCAACTAAAATAATTCAGGCATTGGCAATCCACTCCATTGGTTTACTGCTACACGTACTTCGAATATTGAACGTTTGTCTTGTTCTTTACTTAGTCAAGATTATCATTATCAGGCTCAGTTAACTGTGTATTGTCTTACAAAGTATAATTCTTTCCAAGTATAACAGTCGAGACGATGAAAATTAAGTACAATTTTGTCGAAAGTTTGGCAATTGGCTTCAAAGACACAGCGACGAGTTCTAGACAATTTGCTGCTTTACTCAAGAGACTCTAAATACATAATACGTTAGAAACTTTATTTTCTTTTCTACTTTCCAGTGACAGGAATGAAATTATATTTTAGTAGCTTAAGCCCGCGGTTTCGCCCGAGTTAAGTTCGGTAACTGTCGCACGGGATCATGCCACCCGGGGAAAAAATGTCTCCAGGTTAAAAACTATCTATGTGCCAAATTTCATCCAAATCCGTTAAGTCGTTTTTGCGTGTAACAAGCATCCATCAATCCATCCTCCCAAACTTTCGTATTCATAATATTAGTAAGATTTATTGTAAATTAATGTGGTAATCGTGATCACAACAATGTTGCGCATATTATCAAGTCGGCACTTGTCTTCATCATCTATATCACCTATCACTTTTTATTTATTTATTTTTTACATTTGTACGGAGAATCGCAACCCCTGTTAATTGATTTTAATCCGGCTCGAAGGACCACTTGTGCACAGTACTAAAAATAATTTGTAGGTTATAAAAAACATGAAATTCGACGAACAATTAATTAGTGCAATAGTTTTTTTTTAATATTACCTATCACTATTTTGCCCTTATCCCATTTTATTTAGGGTTGACGAATCATTTCTTCTTCTTGAAAGAAGTCGTGTGAAAGAAGTGTGTGGCATTTAAAAATAGCCATCCCCTTTGTGTAGATGTTCCATATTTTTGTTTGTGTAACTGCGGATTAAAATGTAATGTCAAAAATTGTAATAAAGTTATATTATCGCCATCAAAACAGAGATTATCAACAATACAGTAATAAAATCCGAAGACACTAATTCCCCTCCATACAGCGAGCTCGAGAGCAATCTCAATGAAACAATACACCTACAGCATGGCAACTACAGGAATAATGGCTAAGACACTTAGCCAAATAACCCAGTGCTCGTGATGTACATGTGAAATTAGCCGTTTCTGCAAATTGCCCAGTTCCACCACCCTCACGGAATCCAGTCGGCGGTACACTCGCTAAAATATTTAACATCTACTCTTAGAAAGTTTACAAGGTTCGGTTGGGGTTTCAGAATCTTTCTAGATCTTTCTAAGTGATATGTTTTAGTTTCATGGGTTTAAAATGAAATGCATCAACTGATTGACATGCCATTTTGTTGTTTTGAAAAGACTTTTAAATTAAACAATCGGGTTGCGTAAGGTTCAATTGCTTAATTCTATGTAACTTTGTAAAGTAGATTTTGTTTTTGGCAAATTGTAACCTATGTTTCTTTCTAAGATGAAATGAAATAATGACACAAACACTTCTCTATTATTGTCTTGTCCCACTTAGAAAATTTCACCAACATCGTGAATGTAGTTAGTAGCAACTTTCATAAATATACTTCGTGTTGTCAAGTGCTTAGCAATTACCTTAATAACTGACACTCGACTGGCATTAGTGTTATCCCTCAAGGGACAAAATTAACAAACTTTTAAAGGTATTGTAAAATCAGCCGCAAAATGCAAATGCCCACATATTTCCTATTACTTCTTCATCAACCTGAAGTTTCATTTTCTTAAACCAGACAAAATTTCTTGAAAAATTCCCCCCCTCCCTTCTCAAATTTCAAATTCTCCCCTTCTGAATTTAAAAAATATTTGAGTATGCAAATTAAAATCAAGTCATGGACTATGAATGTCATAATTAACATTTATTACCAACCCCGACTTAAACGGGCTTAATTTGACGGGACCATCTTCATCAACATACCTCAGGGGTTAAGTTAAGGTTTTCCACACCGTCAGGTCTTGTCTGCGAAGGCTCTATGTTAGCTGGGGATACGCAGCACCTCGGCATAGAGCCGAGAAGAGACCGCAAGGAAGAGGACATGGGTGTTAGAAACAATTGAAAGGTGACTAATGGATTGTGAAGTGACATGTTAAATGTAAAGTTTAATAACATGTTAAATGTAAAGTTTAATGAAATGTTAAATGTAAAGTTTAATGAAATAATAAATGAAATAAAGGCTAAATATAAATTAATTATTGCAGTTTAGTTTAGAATAGATTAAGTTTTGATGAGACTAGCTGCATACACTTACACACGTAGGTGAAAATTTAGGCCACATTTCGTTAAAATACACACATCAAAAGTATCTAGGGATCAACATATATTTTTGCAATAACTTTTCTCCTGATTGATATTAATTAAAATTTTCTTTAAGGATTCATCAAATAAAGTGTTTTCGTTTGTCACAGTAACGATAAACCAAGTCACCTTTGCATTAATAAAGAAATTTGCCATTTTCCTAATAAAGGGATTTTTGACATTTGAACCACTAACATTAAAGTTCGAAAAAAAGACTGAAATAACAGTTTTCTTTAAAATTTTATTGGGTAACTTAAACAATTAATAATCCGTGTTTCTACCGCGAACACTAACAACACAAGAACATCGGTTTGGCATACTCAAAATGAGTTCATCCAAATCACGCTGTGGAATGGCCGCCCATGTTCGTTGCAACAACAAAAAAAGGTCTTCTTGCGACTGGATACCCTCCATATTCGGCAGAGCTCTTCTCTGTAGCATATCCCATGCATGCTCAATCGGGTTCAAGTCTGGCGACTGAGCAGGCCAGGGCAGGACATTGATGTTAGCTGCGGCGAGAGTCTGTCTTACAACTCTTGCGGTGTGCGGTCGTGCATTATCATGCATTAACTGAAATAAGGGACCGATTTGCACTTGTAGAGGAACGATGACGTCTGATACAATCGTCTCAGCATAAATTTGAGCGTTGAGGTTGCCTCTGATCCAAATCAACTCAGTTCTTCCGCCGATCCAAATACCCGCCCATACCATGATGGTTCCACCACTATAAGGATGGACTTCCTGGCAGGATTTTAATCGCTGTTGGCGTCCAGGGGTTCTCCAGTGTCGTATACGTTTTGTATCCGGTCTCATACCAAAACGAGACTCATCAGAAAAGCACACGAAACGCCATTGTTCTTCTGCCCAATTTCTGTGTTCAAGAGCCCATTGATATCGAATCCTACGATTGTGCATTGCTATAGGTGGTACCCGTAGCGGTCTTCGGGAATGAAGGTTCACTTCATGCAAGCGGTTTCTGACTGTTTGGTCGCTAATTAAGTTCCCTGAAGAGTGATGAAGCCTCACGGCTAACATCATGGCGGTTATTGTTGGAGCTCTTCGAGTTAAGATTTGAATGTATCGGTCTTGTCTCCGTGTGGTGCAGCGATACCGTCCTCCATGGCGCTCAGCCACGGTACCAGTGCTTCGGTAACGTGTCCAAAGTCGACTGATAACACTCTGACTTGTATTCAGAGCTAAAGCTACAGTACGTTGCCGGGAACCAGCTTCTATCATTCCCACGGCTCTGAGCATTTCTTCCCTGCTTAAATGACGTCGCCGCTCCATAATAACGTTGGTTTTAATCAGTAGTAGGGAAACAGTAGCACTAATAATGTCTTCAATGCGTTGTATGTTTTTATAGGGAAAATATTGACAGCTTATTTTCATCTTTTACTCGAATTTGATTGAGAGTTCCTGATTCAAATTATGAAATGCACCAAAAAGGATCCATATAAATTTATAAAATCATAAATTTATTACAAAGCCACATCTCAATCTCAAGAAATCCGCATAAAAATGCTTGATCCCTAGACATTTTTGATGTGTGTATCTGTACTTCACTTTGTTATTTTTGCTGGGAAAGTGAAGTCGTTCAATTAAAAGGCAAGTCTTTATGGGTGAATGGTTAGTAATTATAACACTTTCATATTTGTTGTAATTATCGCATTCTGGCAATTTATCGCCGATTAAATTGAGAGCATTTAGATTTGAGAAATTGATTTTCAATTCGTTAACTTGTCAGATCAAATAGTTTACTTTTTCAATTACTATCAAACGGCTCTTTTAAATCGATTAAAATAAAAGTTAATTGTTGGAAATCTCACAAGCAGAATAAAATTCAAGGTTTTTTTCTCTTCGGTGAAAATAGTAGCGTCGTCGTATGTTGAAAGTTAAGTAAAAGATACAAAATTTCTACACGGTGACACTTAAATTGTATGTGAACGTTTTAAGCCGATAGCAAATTCGTGTCCGTACACTTGTATACTACATGCACACTCATGGGAAGTTCAAACAACATAATTTCTAAACAAATAATTTTAAGTAAAACAGAAACGTTTTTCTACACCTCGTTTTATTTTTTAGACGTGTCATTGGCATTTAAAATAAGAATAAAAACTTAGCAAGCGTTCAGAGATCACGCATAGAATAATCAGCGGACCTTACGAAGAGAATTGCTCAAAATAATGACTTAACTAGCATACTGGCACCTTATAATGATTGCCTACGATATATTTAAACAAAGAACACGCTTTTTTTTTTCTTCTAACGGTCATGGGTGACTGGAGGCCAGTTACCCATAAACACTACTTTAGAAACCACATCTTCACATGCCAATGATTTTAGTACAACCATAAACGCTATGATTATTTAAACTAGAACTATAAAAGAACAGCCAGTTAATATTGTAGATATCTATCAGTTTCGGATAAAGGAAGCGTGAAATTCTTTGGGAACTTCATCTGAACAATGAGTTTTGAGGAGTTGTTAGTGTAATTCATTGGTTTGTGTCTTCAATTATGTTTTTATTAGGGTGTTGAGCTCAGGACAAGTTTTAGAATAGAACGCACTTAACATCATGAGTGACCTGAGTTATTTTCAACTCACCTAGATCGTGCAAAAGTTTTAAAGTTACGGGCAATATCAGCTGACAACTCATTTCTAGAATGGGGTCATGTAAAAGTTTTAAAGTTACGGGTAATAACTAGTGATTAATTGGTACCTATCTAAAGATACATATACACCGAAGTTATTTTTTGTAGAGAACCATTTTTATGAGTTGTAGCGGGCAGCAACGGTTAACCATATTTTTACAAAAGCCACACAATCTTTAAATTGTCACATTGTTATATTATATTATGTCCAAAAATGTAGCACTCCAAACAAATACTTCGATAGCATTATTTTTTTCAAATTGATAGATGGACAGAATAAAATTTATTTCGCACCAAAATTGTTTCTTAACTATTTTATTTAAAATTATTGCTAATTCTATTTGTACGACGGTCTTATCAGTTACGGTAAGTACTCGCAGAAAGCTCTGCTCAACTTTAAATTGAGCACACCGTTTCGCACATCCCAGTTACTCTACAACCACTGAAGAATGTCAGCATTCAAGCAGCTTGAAGGCGAGTAATTAGCTCTTATTCGCAATGAACACCAAATAATAGATGCCTGGTTCTAATACCGAGGTACATCTGGAATACGGAGTAAGGAATTTGTGGTGTGCACCGAGATATACCTGTTGTTATGAAATCCTGTTAAGCTCTCAGACTATATTCGGGCTTGGTTTAAGATGGACTTGCGTACAAAGCAAGGAGTCTAAGATTAATTTGGTAATGTCCTTTACTGTTTAGTGAGAAGATTGGCTACAGGATTTCAGTGTCTATAGTTTAATAACATATTGATATTTTTCTTAGCGAGTCAATAACAATCTACATTAAGAGTATAAAGATGAAGTAACCATTTTTGGATGAGAATTAATTCGATTTGAAATGACTCATCATCATCTGCCTAGCCTTTTACCAAATATGTTGGGGTCGGCTTCCAGTCTAACAGGATGCAGCTGATGCGGAGCGACTGCATATCTGACCTCCACAACCCAGTTAGTACTAGGTAATACGATGCCTCTTGGTAATACTGGTTGCCAGACTTTTTGGGCCACTGACTACCTGTAACGACTGTCAAATATCTACAAATGACAGCCGAACCAACGGCTTAACGTGCTTTCCGCGGCAAGGAGGAAACTCGGCATGTAATGGGTGGTCACGCATCCACAGACCAACCTAGGCAAGCACGGCTTAACCTAAAGATCGACCCAAACGGCTGTTATTATTTAGCCTCGAGCTCCTCCTGATTTGAAATGACTACCAAAAAGAAAACACTAACTTATAAAAATATACTCTAGTAGTCGATAATAGTAAATTAGCTAAGGTATTAATTAGTCTCTTTTGTGAGCAGATAAATCTGTCTATCCACTGGAGCGGAGTAAAGAAGAGAACAGCGGCGCTGAGCAAATTATTACTAAATGAATTAAATAGAATGAGCGGAGTTTAAATTTTATGCAATTCTATTGGTTAATTTCCTCTTCTCTCTCCTCCGCTTCAGTGGACAGGCAACCTAAGAATTATACCAAATTACAACAAGTTAGGACACTACAAGTTGGGAACTAAAATGCGCGAACTAAAATTATACTTATCCAACATCGAATGTGCTGAAACGTTTTGACCCAAACTTCCAACAGTATTACCATTCAAGCAAATACGACAGCAGGAAACGAGAAACAAGTCCATTATACAGCATAACAACTTCAGTAACAAAACGATGGGCGAAGGTGGTCACTATAACAATAAAACTCGGAGAACTGCCCCAGGTATAGTTTTAGCAGAAACTGAATAACTAGAGTTTACGTGTTATGTTCTAGCTTCACATGAGCTTTATTAATTAATATTAACAAGCCTTGTACCCTGTTAGCTGAACTCCTTGGTGAAATCATTTTATCAAATATTTACACGGTATTCATACCAGAACACGCTGATAATTAGGTAAATTTAAACCAGTCCGTAAACACATTCGATGTTGCGTTCAAACTGGGGAATTGGTCAAAATTGGAAACGGCTTATTGTTGGCGCCGGGCCTCGATTGTGATCCATTGTTTAGCGCAGGCAGCGAACCGATTAATGTGAAACTGCCATCGGTCCTAAGTTTACTTATTATGGCTTGACCAATTGAGGGTGCCGGCTCAATTATTAATTTCGAACGTCTCGCGTCTGTGTCAAACCCTTTCACGGAATTAAGTAAATTAAGTTAAAAATAATATTATACCTCTTGTTAAAATCGCATTTGTTTAGCAAAACTGTATATCAAATAAATAGTCGGTTTAATTCTGTGAACCAGTTTTCAGTTTATGTTTTCAGTAATTGATTATTTCGGTAAAGTTAAATTATTTAAAAATTGCATTTCAACATTGTAGGTACCTATGTGTGTTTTGATGCCCAAAACTTTAATCACTAGGTAGGTAGTAGTAAGAAACTAGGAACTTAAAACAAAATGGAAGTCACTATTCATCCATTTTTGCTACAAATATTGTATAAACGTAACTATAGATGGCCACGTAGGTACGCCGGACACGCTAGGGATGTGCTTTTCGTCCTCGATTAAAGGACAACGGTCGTGTTCAACTGGTTCTCGTGATCCGTAGGATTCGCGGGCCAATCTCGCTAATTGCGTCCAACTTCGGCGAGACGAGGGCTTTTTAATTAAAACTTATTCAATATTATAGAGACGGTTCGAGCCGGCCGGTCACTCGGATAAGTTTGAGTTTTTTAACATAACATTGTGAATCCCGATTTTTGAACTAATTAAGTAAGACTTTTTATGAAGACACTTTTATCAGAAAATCTAGTAAGCTTATACCTACAACTGATACTGTTAGCCTGCATCATCCTACTGCTGGGCAAACGCCTCCATGACTTAGAGTTGTTTCGATCCAAGGCCAATGTGGACGTCTCGTTACTGGTCTTGTCCAGCTCGTCCAGCAATCTTCAACGTGGTCTGCCGCGACGCTTGCTTTGACTTATAAAATAGTCTTCCGAAAAAAAGGTGATTAACGCAGCGAACCAACACGGGAATCACCACCACCACCTCAGCCGAAAGACGTCCACTGCTGGACATGGGCCTCCCCCAAAGGGGGGGTTTTGCCATAACTGCCACGCTTGGCAGGCGGGTTGGCGATCGCAGTACGGTTGTTACAAAAGCACAGAGAACGCTGCTGCCCATTCTCTGTAGTTGCCTCTTACGACACCCACGGCAAGATATGGGATGGTCCTATTCTTTACGTCCGACACCATACAGACAGACACGCGAATACTACGGGCTACTAACACGGGAATACTTTTGGCAATTACACTATATTTGGGTAAGCCGTTTATATAAATTTGAAGTTCTATTAAACAATAAATCTACAATATTAATTGCATAGAAATAAATATAATTCATGTGTTTAGTTATTTAAATGCATGCCTTGACACACAATTTCATGACACAATTTACAATTATTAAACCACAGTATGGAGCCAAAACAATTATTAAAAGCATAATTCATACTAATATACCGTGTGTATACGTAACTACTGATCAAGTACGTTCATAGCTCTGCGCTAGTCGGCTATGCCATTTATTTTCTGGTAACGGCAAACGACCAATAAGTCTTGCTTCCCGGGATGATATTAACACTATCATAGGTTACTCTCACATTTTATGAAGACACATTAGACACGGAGACATTTCCATAAAAGATTCTGAAATAACTACCGTTTCGAATTGAATTCGGTTGTAATTTAAAGTTTTACTATGGATTTTGGGAAAATTAATTTGAATTTACGATACGTAGGTGTTTAGTTTTCTTTTTATTGTAAGTATAAACGGTCATATTTAGTAAATAATTTGAAATTTAAAGTAAGACAAAAATACTCATATTACGTAGAAAACGATATAAATCATTAACTAAGACATAGATGGGTGTTTAATGTAGTTTATTTTGAGAGCGACTACTTCAATAAATTAAATTCACATACCACTTTGAGCGATGACTCGTGTGTGCCGCACTTTATTCGCTGGCCGTGGACGACGGACGGCCAAATAGCTAAATGTCCAATAAGTCGCGTACTCGATATTTACTGCGACATAGTTTACTGTACGCGCCGCATGTTCATTATTACCCAGCTCAGTTTTATGACATCCGAAATTCGAATTTATATAATTGACCGGTTTAAATACCGGAACGGGTCGAAACTTAATTATTGTAAGCTCATAATAAAATTAACTGTCGACGCCTACAGAATTATTTTGTAGCAATCGCCTTGTTTTTAACTTACTTCTGAAGTAGGCGATTATAACAATTAAATACAGCCGGTTTTCCTTTTGTTATAGAGTCGATCAATCACATTTATTGCCTACGTACGATATTGCGCCCTATGAATCGGATTAATAAATAATTCAGTACATATTTTTATACACCCTGTATTTTTATGAAAATGCTACAAAACAAGATGGACGTTAACGAGCAACGTTTTCTGGGGAATACCCTAACTTTTAGGACGTTACTCCACATGTTTGAAATAAGACTAAAATGTATGAAAACCTCAAAAGACCCGAAAATATTTTGTCAGAGCTAAAAGCTGGGATAAAGCCCGGTAGACGGAAAAGAGCGGATTTCGTGGTACCGGCTCTGACGAGTCCTTTGATATGTTATTGAGTTCAATTTACGTTTTTATATTCATCGGCTTGCGTGGTACTTCTTTGGGGAAAGTACGGAGTTTTGGTTTAACATGAAAATATTTCGGGGAAAAAAGTTTTGAATACAGTTTTGGATTACGAGAGAAAAATTGTAACAGTTTAGTTGATGGTTTGGATGATTTAATCAGATACGAATAAGTTTTCGCGTTTGCTGAATTTATTATTGTTATTTTATATTTGACTAGCTAATGCCCGCGTCGTCGTCCGCTTGAAGTTCGATAATTGTCCCACGGGATCATACTACCGAGAATAAAAGTATCTTATGTGCTCATCCAGGTTATAAACTATTTATGTGCCAAATTTCATACAAATCCGTTCAGTAGTTTACCATCCATCCATCCTCACAAACTTTTTTAGAAAGCAGTAAGATTGATTTCTCAAGTTTTTATATTGATAAACTGTATCATCTCAATCAGCAGTTCAATGCTGGGCATAAGTCTGTCGAATTGCGCGATATCTACCATCGTCAGTCGCGTCATATTGTCATTATCACTGTGGTTTGCAAACGGGTGATCACTAAATCACTTTGTGGCTATTAGTGTACCGCAGGATCCTATATGTCGGTTTTAAGGCTCAGTTTTGCATAAATCCTGTATTCTATGTAACCTTGCCTTATAATATAATGTTAAACAGGTAAACATGTTTTCTTTTTAGGTTTTATCTCCTATGTTAGACTACTAAAGTTTATGTCTAGAAATACGACGTAAAAACACCTCTGTTAAACCTCTTTTAGCGTGGTGTATTTAGGCATTTTATGTTTTATGGATTTTTACGGTAAATAATACGAGCATATATGTAAAATCCCAGTGTTTTGGAATCTGTTGACACCTTTTTTAAGGCTTCAGTAATACGGTTTTATATTTCATGGACGTAAAAGTTGAGTGTTTTCCATTTTATTACATGAATTATTTCGTATTTGTGATTATGGAAAGAGCTTTAATGATACTGTTTTGTTTATCAGGTAGGTATAATTCGAGAGACATCTCATAACAATGTAGGTATTACAAAAACTGTTCTAGATTATTCAGAGGATATCAATGATTTCAATAACTAAACCACAGACCATTTCGAACGAGGTAGGGATTTGCCATCGCCTTGTTGGACCGAAACCAAAAGGTGAACAGATCTATTGAAGGATTCCCTCAATGATTATTGAAAAGTTTCAACGCAAAACCCATAGGATAACCCCGTTTGTTCTCACAAAGGGTGCCTCGTCCCCACAACGTTGTTTTATTCTGGTGAAATATGAGATGGAAATGAAAAAGCCAGATTATTGTATTGTGTGTCTAGGATTTTCCTTGCTTTGCGGAATTATGTCGTCCGATTTTGAAGTCTTTTGTCTTTATACACACATCAACACGGTCTAGGGATATTTCATACTCAATTAAATAACTCGAAAAGTACTGGCCGCATTGGAATCTTTTATACACCGATTTGTTTGTAATTTATCTGAGACTAATTCCAAATTCAAATTTTTGAAAATTCTTTTGTTTCGGTGGCATAAAAATGTCTTGATGTATAGGAGAGGGAATATTCATTTGTGCGAAATTTAGAAAACAATACGAATTACGTTTAGTTACAGTTTTTTTTTCATTTTTAAACGAAAGATAAAGTTAAAATTGAGGTATTGTAGCCATGCAACGCCGACATTTGACGAGGGCGGAGATGTTACGAGCTGTGGGAATGCTGGAAGCTGGATCTGTTCAGCGTAATGTTGCTGAGGCCATAGGGACCCATCAAAATGTAATTTCAAGATTGTGGACACGCTATCGTGCCACCGGTGAAGTAGCGGAGAGGCACCGGGGGCCAAGTCGCATCACTACCCCCAGACAAGACCGATTTTTGCAAATTACTGCGCGAGCACAACCAAATGCAACGGCGACTCAATTGGTCCAAAGGCTGCGAGTGGAACACCAAGTGCTTGTGAGTGACCAAACTGTAAGAAGGCGACTGCATGAAAGCAATCTACGCTCTCGTAGACCACTCCGGGTCCCACCTTTACGGAGAGGCAATCGTGGACGACGATTAGAATGGGTTCGGAACCACGTGGACTGGGGCCGTGACCAATGGTCCAATGTGCTGTTCACGGATGAATCCAGGTTCGGCTTCCATCCAGATTCACGAAGGACGCGTGTTTGGCGAGTTCCTGGACGATGAAGCCGTCTCCAGAACCCTCAGGAAGTTCACCCATACCAAGGAGGAACAATTATGGTTTGGGCAGGAATTCGTCTTGGAGGACGGACGGATCTCCTTGGGTGCGGGGCAATATGACGGCAGAACGATACGTCCAACAGGTGCTGGGGCCCGTAATCTTGCCCCACAGAACACAAATGGGGCAAGATTTCCTGCTCATGCACGACAATGCCCGGGCACACACGGCGAGAACGGTAGCAGCTTGGTTACATACACATAATGTTAGGGCCTTAGACTGGCCTGCTCAATCGCCAGATCTAAATCCCATTGGGCATGCGTGGGATATGCTGCAAAGAAGAGCTTTGAAGGAAGTTCCTGAAAATCTGGCTACAGAAGATCAACTTTTTGCGCACCTCAGAAGGACATGGGACAATATTCCGCAGCAAGACATTGACAACCTTGTTCTGAGCATGCCGAATCGTTGCCGATGTGTTATGAACATCATGGGCGCTTTCTCAGACTACTAACTTCAAGTTTATAAACACAAATTAAATGATTTTTCTATTTTTTTCAGTTTTTACTCACAAATTAAAAGTTCATTCATATACGGTTTCCGTCTATGCTTCATTTTTTTTCATAAAATCCTGAAATTTTAATCTATACCTTAACCATTATTAAAAAATGGTAGAATATTAAATAACGTATCTTTTAAATATATACATGTCATATAAATAATTAACACATTGATAGTAATTCGCTTTTTTTAAAATATCCCTAGACCGTGTTGATGTGTGTAGATGTCATTCGTGGAGTAGTATAACAAAAACAAAACGTATGAAAATAAAACAAATTGTAACGAGAATCAGAACAGTGAAAATCCAATCCAAATTCATGACACTAATCATTTATCAGAACATAAAACAAGAGAACCAATAACAAAGCCTATACAACCGGACGAAGTACGCTTCATCGCAGACGCAAGATAAATTAACGGCAGAGTAATCACGCGCATATATCTACGTCCAACTTCAACAGAAATAGTTTGGATATGACTAGTGTAAACAAATTGCGTGTGCGTGAATAATTCATCAAAGAAACGGGCGCTGACAAATGAAATCTAATGAATACGATATGAGAGAAGGAGTACTTGAGCCGAGATTCATGCAGAAATAGATACTAGTTATCCATAGAGTTGAATTTGGTGAAAAATATTGGAGGCACTTTAATTTTTTACGAGATGCTATGAAATGTTGTTGTTCAGGTGTGTTATGTGGAGTGGCATGGCTTTAGAATTATAACGTGAAAGAGCATAGAAAAAATCGTTCAACTTTCTTAGGGTTCCGTACCCGAAGGGTAACCAACGAGACCCTATTACTAAGCCTCCGCGCTGACCGGTCATCTGTCCGTCTGTTAGCGGGCTGTATCTCATGATCCGTAATAGGTAGACAGTTGAAATTTTTACAGAATGTGTATTTTGTTGCCGCTACAACAATAAATATTAAAAATTAAGCGGGGTTCCCCTACTACGCTGGTACGGAGTCCTTCATGCGCGATTCCGACTGGTTTTTTCTTCTTAACAGAACACCAGCCTGGGTTTTTGTCAATTTTATTGTTGCAATGTAACACGATTATTTCATGCAATATTTTCACCAATTCACTCTTTGCGTACATAAACAGTATATTATTATGCAAATTCTATCAGTTCATTGGCATCATATACATTATTATCGAAAAGGCATTTGGCAGCCATGTTCCGTGGCAAAGCATTAAATTATTGAAATAATCACAACGGCATTGCGGCTTCAAACGGAACTCCAACACACAGAAAAGCTAATAAAAAATTAATCAACATTTATTTTACAGCATTTGATTATTACCTGTCGTTACTATCAATTAAGAATGAACAAATGGATCAGTTCCGTTATGGTCGAAGTCATAAAAAGATAATTGAAGTAATCATTACGAAAGCCTTCACGGCGGATTGGAATTCGTAAAATAAGGCTGCGATTATATGACCTGCTTATAGCGGTTTCGTAAATTATTTCTGGTGTTTCATTCTAAGAAACTCAAGATTTTCAGTATTTCTCAACAGGGCTTTTTTCCATTGGCTCCGTAAATTTAAAACTTATGCAAATTCCGTAAATTTAAAACTTATGTGTGTCTACACGAGGCACAATGGTTTTTTAATCGTTTCTATAATTACGACTTATGAGTGGTTAAACTTCAAAACAGGTCTGAATATCTGAAAATGAAAAAAAAAAACATGTTTTAAATAGATTTTAGCACTCAGTAGGAGTGATGTTAAAATAAAAGATACATCGACAATGTAAAAAACAGGGTAAATATGTAATTAATTACAATCGAGGTGTTATTCATTTTTAAACCTCAATGTTTTGCGTTATTTATTAGTTGCGAGCTATTGATTATTTCAAATACATTTAGGTAAATTAAGAAGATTAAGATTTTTTCCGAATCTTTTGCAATGCGATTGAAAGTCATTTATGCAGTTCAAGCAGAGTTATATTCTTATGTTTAGCCGAGACTTTTTGTTCAACAAGTAGGCACCCAATCCAACCGTACCGAATCAAAAGTAACTATGCGAACCGCTTTTAGCAGAAAGCGCTTTCCCTCTATCGCTCGTTTTTATGCACTATATCATCACCTTTATCAGACTACGCGATAAGCTTGCGGCAAATATCTTTATTGTGACTCTCTTCTTCTTTTGTTTTGGCGCGAACAAACATTCATAATTATGATTATCTTGTTAGAGCAGTGCAAGTTTCATTACAATGTTGTGCTTTTATTTTTAATTTGTTCAACTATATTCTGAGCCTCAGAGGTAGGCTTTTGTATGCGTTTAATTAATTTCTGGAGTTTCTTATGCAAGGCTAGATTGGTGTGATTTTTTTTTTATTTGTTTTGTACCTTTAATTTTTCTAATAGTTGCCTTTGCCAAGGTATAAATCAAGGGATATATCAATATCATGATTATTTCCTATTTATTACAATATTATTAAAGAAAATGTAGTGTATGTTTCTGTCAAAATACCTTTTAATATTTCTCCGCGAAATGTTGAATGGGGTAAAACCAGAAACCTCTTAAATCCTAATCATTTAAGTTGTTTCTTGTTCCAAATGATGAACGTTTTATATTGTATTGTTTTACTAAAGACTTCAAAAACTTAATTTTCCGCTCCAAAAATTCTTCCCAAATGATTAACAATTAAAATCCAATACTAATGATTAAATTCCATCTCTCCATTGTTTAAACATTCACAAAAGACGAACTCACAGCTTCCCAAGTATATTTTCTCGAATTACCGAGTTTGCGACTCTATAGGAATATTTATAAATTTGCAAAATTCTTGTAACACAAAAGAAGTAGCTGTTCACAATATACCGTCACATAAAGAATTGGAAATCCTTTGATATCATACTTTTATTACTTATGTAGAATGTACTTACTGTACGGATGTCGTTATTGGATGTGTGGACGTGAGTTCGTACTTTCTTTTATTGTATGGCATCAATACTTATTTGATGGGGATGAATAAGAATAAGAATAAGAATAAGAAATTTTATTAGCATAAACATGTGTTTACATACAGAGTTAAAATAATACATGCATGCAAGATCATCAGAAGATAAGAGTGGCTCACGACATGTCTGCCATTTCTCATGGCGTGCAAATATTTTCAGGTACAATTATTATTATTTAATTATTGATTTTGAAATTTTAAACGTTAAACATTATATACCAATTTTTTAAATACAATTATAATTACAGAATCAATGATTTTTAATTTTTACACTTATTCATTAGGTATTTTTATTCAGTCACAGTTAAACAAAAATTAAATTAAGATTTTTGTAATTTATTATTTATTTACCTTGTCCAATATTACAATGTATGTTCTTAATGAAGATTTACATCACTTTATTAAGCATTTAGTTTAAAAAAAAATTATTACATATTTAAGTTTTCCACTACTACTTTACCTTACTACACTCTGAGTTATATTTAATTATATAAAATAATCACCATGAGTCGGTTAAAAATTCTATAATACTATAATATGCCTTTTAATAAATTGGTAGGTACAGTGTATTAGGTTTTTTTACTTAATGTAGCAGGTCCTATGGAACGTAGCTTCGTTTGTAGCTGTTATAATGGTAACATCTATAGCAGTGGCAGATCCGTTGTTTTTATTTACATGTGTCAGGCCTATTAATCCACGAAGAGTTAGGCAGAGCTGTACCCATTTGTACACCCGCATTTCGTCAGTTATGTTTTAAGTGCCACGTAATAATAGTGAGCTAGGCTATTGACATCAACCGGGCACAAATCCAGACTCCGTGGCTGCTACTGAAAAATTCCTGACGGAACAACTGTGACGGACCTGGGAATCGAACTTAGGACCACATGCTCAGCAGTCGCGCTTGCGACCAACGAGGCAGTTAAATGTAATATTTTTTTTAAAATAAAGTTTTAAAAGACCCTTCTCTGTCTCTTCTTCAGCTTGTATCTGCCTAATTTTCATTTAGTTCCAATGACTAAGGACGATGTAGTTGGCAACATCTTATTTTATTTCAGTCACATTGCACAAAGTATAAATACTAACTACTAAGCTACTAGCATCGGCAAATAACAAGCCACTCAGGCACTTGATAAATACGATCGTCACACTAACCCGCTTCTGTCAAAGATTATTTGCGCGGAAAAATAAACATCTACTCGTAGCTCCTAGCTCACTATGTTTTCCTTTAATTCCCTCTATGGGAATCTACCGTAAAGTGGAATTCGAGGTATAAAAGTCGTATAGTTGCTTCACGACAAAACGACTCAAAGTAACCTTTCTAAAGTAAATAAGGACACAGTTCAAAAGGGTTCATCCATCCAAAAATAACAACATAACAATAGAATTATTGATAAAGAGTATCTAAGACAACAACAGATCCGCTCTGCTAACACTTATAGACAAGTAATAATTGGTACCTATAACTCTCAGAGGCCGTCTGAATAAACACAAGCATCCGTCTATATCGCATAGCTGGAATTTTGTCTTGTTTATTAGAGCCGGACGCTCCCCTGCCTAAGGCAAGGATCCAATATAATGGAATACCTACTTCAACATTATTTGCAGATACATGGGTACTTACGCGATATGCCCCGGGCCTGTATTAACGTGTGGTTTGCGCTTATATCGTCGACGACACGAATAAAGGCCCACTGGATACAAATTCGGGTGTATTACGAAAGGTGAAACAGTGTCTGGGAATTTCGTTCTTTGATAGTTCAATATTATTAGCCCCGGAGCGACGACTCGCTTTGACATAATTCTTTTGAAAATAACAATGGGTTCAACTCGTCGTACGTGATCCTTTATTCAATATTGCGACTGTATTATTCAACGGACGCTCCTGTTGTAAGTAAATAGATACCATGACGTATCTTCTCGAGAGGAGTAACAATGGTAAGATTGTTTTGATTTGAATTTGTTCACAATTAAGATGTGATCTAAGATTACTTGCTGAATACATTAAACGGTGAAAACTTTTTTACTTGTACGAGTATGTACACAGCAACTTTATTAATTATCCAAAACTACGATAAAATATTATTTAATCAAATAACTGGGCATTTCGAAGATATAAATAGAATCGATACGGAAAATTACTAACATTTCTTTTAAAAATAGTTTTCACTGATTGCATTGCACCAATCGGAACACGTGCAGTTGAAAAAACTGTAGTTTGAAGACCACAATGGGCATTGGCATCCAAAATATATTGCTAGTTTTTAGCCTACATATACCTGCTCTTATACTTGGCTTTTCTTTTGGTTGTTTTAAGAATTCACTAATTTAGAGCGCGATTCTATTATCTGAAAGCATTTAGGCGGGACAACCCCAAAATAATTTAAGTTTATCGGTAGAGCCTATGATTGTTCTGTAGGTAACTAACAGGTTGCCCTATTTTTTTTTTTGGATGGGAAATCATCAAATGTCTCAGAGGGAGTGTCAGACTTTTACTGACGGTATCTCTTTCAAACAGTCCCGCAGCCCGCCATAACAGGTTGCCCTGGAATTAGAATTTAGGCATTTTCAAGCAATTTTGCTTAAAAAAATTATAAGCTTTCGGGTTCTTGCGTGTACTCACCAAACTTAAAAGTTTGTTTTTTTAAACGTGCATTATTAAATATTCTGTGCCAATGTTTACACCTTCTTAAAAATGCAACTAAAATGCTAAAACTTACTTTTGACGCTTATTTGAAGGTAAAGGTCACTGCGGGCTTGTGAATTTTTTGGAAAAAAACAAGATGGTGATGTTCGTTTAAATTGGTTCACGCGCTAAAAGGTCGTATACTTAAAATTAAAAACAAAATCATACTAAAATGCCTTCCCAAAACTTGAAACTACTTACTTCCCATCGCAATACAATATAAATTGCATCTACACTTCACATACGTATTTGAACGTGCTTCAGGCGGAATAATAGACAAGTTTGGACAGCGTACAACATTGTAGGTTGCATACAGTTAATGTAACTTTGTAATAAGGGATACAGGCCCCTATGCTTTGTTCCACTGAGTTCCCTAGTTCCACAGTATAATTTCGTTATGTCCATTCTACCGAGAAATCTTGTTTTGTCGAATACATTTTAAAGCGGGTACGGAATAGAGAGTAGTGATTAACACTTACGAAGTGTGGTTATTTGGTTATTTTGGCAACTGTTCAGGTTTGTAGGTTTGTTAGTTAAGTGTGGGATGAGTCGGTTTGTGTGATTGTTCTCGTTGTTGAGAGTCTGATAACATTTTAGATTGGTCTTGATCTAATGTAGTGGCGTGATATAGAAGTTTGATATTATGATATCAATTTTGCAGAACTGGATTCACTCCATCTTTGCTATTAGCAATGTAGCAGTTGTAAATCAGCAGCTGTCTTAACCAGGTTAATTTTCGACACGTTACGTGTTGTTTGATGGGATGTATCTAAATTAACCCATCTCTTAAAGTTTTTGAATCATCACATAGCATTCGATATTTAGTGTGTTATCTCTGAGTAATAAATAACTCAATTTTACATTTTAATACTAATTTGTATTACTAAATCTATGTTTAAAATCATTGAAATAAAATCACTTTGAAACATATTTTTAGCACAGTAATAATAAATTAGCTACAGTAATTCACAAAAGAGCTTCAAAGAAACCCTCCACCATTTTTTGTATGCAAATTTTGAGCACGTGAACCGAAGGGCTGAAGTGTGCAGTCCAGATGTCGCCATGTCTTCGAAAAAAGTTCTCAAGGGTCCTCTTCACAATGATAAGGCACTTATGTAGTTACTACACAGATTTATGGCACTGTTTTAAGATTTGGCTTGTGTCAAAATTTGCACATTTTCTGCACGTTTCAAGTGTTACTTCCGTAAATAGCTTGTCTGGTAGTCTCATCCTGTTAAGTTCCGAGAAACATAAATGATGGCTTGATGAAATGTGGGGCATTTTATAGATTTTGGGATTTAAGTATCGGTGGTTTTTGTAACTTCAGAATTCTTGGAATTAGAAAAGGGTTAGGTACAATTAATTTAAGAAGGGAAAAATATCGTCCAGGACATTTCAACATGGCCTGGGCAGGCAGCATCGCAAGACTCGCTACATAATATATTTACTGGGTGGCTTCTTCAACCAGTTTTCAGGGTCTGAATGTTAGGTTCCTCCTTTCTACGTGAACGGAGTCAGTCTGGTTGACTAGCAAGCTAAAATTTCTTTACAATATAGTCATCATCATCATCAGCCTATAATGTTCCCACTGTTGGAACACGGCCTCGTCTCAATGAGATGGAATGGGCTATCCACCACGCGGACCCAGTGCGGATTGGTAGATGTCACATGTCTTCGAATTTTTGGTTCCAGGACATGCCGGTATCCTCACGATGTTTTCCTTCACCGATTTGAGAGCAGTGGTGATGAAATAAATTACACAAAGTAATGCGCCTGTCTGGGTTCGAACCCATGACTTACTGTTCTTAAGTCGGGGCCACCACTACTGGGCCACCGCTGCTCTTAATATAGTACAATATAGTAGAGAAAACCATTCACAACCGTTCACAAACCTTGGAGCCGCATTGGACGCCGCGAGCACCGCCGCGTCCGACGCGGCGTTCGACGCTGCATCTCAAGCAAACGTGCGTAAAACGCTTCTCCGTAAACGATCTAATATATTGCCATATGTTTGAATTTTAAACGTGCCGCGTCTCCGTAAATGAGCCCTTACTCAATCAAAACCCGCTCATAACAATATCAGAGTATAATTTACCACTAAATCTAGTACGAGCACATTGAGCAAATGTTCCCGTTTCGCGGAACAGGAAGCAGGAACAGCGATCCCGGAACATTGTGTAATAATTACATACACCGCTCCCGCAATGTTCCGTTTTGGTGAGGCAGTACTAAAGAGGACGCCTGGTGGAAAATTTAAGGGATAATATTGCTGAAAGGGTACCTCCCTTGTCCGTGGTACCAATGTGACACGATTTTTTAAATTACTGTTGACCTATTTATTAATATAATATAAAGTCAATGACCGCTATTGCGATCTTAACTGGCAGCAACTATAGATCTGTAAAAATAAAATACTGGTATTTAGCTGCATCCGATTAGATTGGAAGCAGACCTCAACATAGTTAGGAAAAAGCGAAGCATGAACAGTAAATACTCTTCGTAAAAGAGAATAAATTGTTGAAAAAGAGTTTTTCAGGTCGCAACGCACTGGTCGCACAGAGTCCACGATTCGAGAGGATGAACACAATAAATCATTGCGAAATAACCAAGACGGTGAATTATGGTCCACTGCTTCTCCTAATCAATCTCCAATCCGCCTGCCAAGCGTGGAGATTATGGCAAATTCCTCCCATCATGGGAGAGGCTTATGTCCAGCAGTGGACGTTATGGGCTGTTGTTGTTGCTTCACCTAAAAGTATTTTGCTGCAGCAGTTGCAACATTACATATTGATAACGCTATGGTTGGCAACGGTAAGTTATCGTAATGAAATGATGTCACATGTCTGTACTTGTTTAGTCTCTGCTTTCAAATGTTTCGTAAAGTAGCACGAATCTTGAAGCACGAAACAGGAACTGTCGCTCAGTACTGTGATCTTCGGAACAATATTATGCAAGAATTACTTATACCACACTCCAGCGTTCCGTTTCGGAAATGATGGTATGGAGGAGGCGTCTGTTTTTTTAATTTTTTTTTTTCTAAGTTATCATAGTCAAATTGGGTGACTGATTCACAGACAGTGACTGAGTCAAATTGGTGATGAGGAGCTCGTGGCTAAATAATAACAGCCGCTCGGGTCGATCGTTAGGTTAAGCCTTGCTTGCCTAGATTGGTCTGTGGATGGGTGACCAACCCATTACATACCGAGTTTCCTACGTGTCTCGGAAAGCACGTTAAGCCGTTGGTCCCGGCTGTCATTTGTAGATCTATGACGTCGATAGGTAGTCAGAGGCCAAAAAGCCTGAAAAACCAGTCTTACCAAGGGGTATCGTATTACCCAGTACTAACTGGGTTGTGGAGGTCAGATAGGCAGTCGCTCCATGTAAAATACTGGTATTCAGCTGCATCCAGTAAAATTGGAAGCCGACCCCAACATAGTTGGGAAAAGGCTAGGCAGATGAGATGATAATCAAATTGGTGACTGTCGTTTCTTTTGACTGTAAATTATGAAGATTTTTGTAAGGTAGAGTTAACATCTCCGATAAATAATATAAAAAAGCACATGTCATTATTGTCTGCAACCTTGAGCGATGCAACATTGAGTTAAATAATGACGGGTAAAAAAATACGGCTCGGGCTAAGTCTCTTCTGGTCTTTTCTGTGATTTTGGTGGAGGCACTCCAGCAAGAGAAATCACAGGAGCACTAATTGCTGCAGGTGATCAGCCCACGGATCATGATATCTTCTCAATAAACGTCACTTTCACGCGCCCCGACGTCAACTTCAGTTATAAAACCTCAAGCTCACCAAAGCCAGGCACCAATATTAAAATCACCTTTATATATCTTGTTCTGGTTTCTTAAGTCTATAAATTATTATTATTAATCTAGCCATAAAACATTTCATTTAGTTTTAGCTCATTCCATTTCTCACGGCTTTTTGCTGGTGTAGATCAATTTCTCATGAAGTCATCTAGTACATCTCGCCATTTTCGCCTGGGTTCAGCGTTGCTTTTTGTTCTTTGGCAACCGTTCAGAAGTCAACTTCACACACTTATCACTGACATTCACCATACATGGCCTGCCCAATGGCGTTAATAAAAAAAAGTCCCTCTCCACACTAACCCAACACGCGCAAATGTCGATAGACTATGAGACTGAGCATTCCGCGAGCGGTTTTAAGACGCCCGTAATTCCGCTCGAGTGTTTCACACGTAATAATCGGATAACGTGCTGTAGTGCACGTGTTGCGCTCATGCAAAACGATAGTACCACAAATGCATTTAGGTAGTAATAGGAGAATAAAATGGAGGTACAATGTGGCGAGGGTGCTTCTGACTGGTTCTCTGGCGGCAATAACAGTTCAATAAACGGTTCTGTTATTGGGGAGGATTTTTGTGATTTTATGTTACCGTTACGTATCAAACATGAAGGAACGTGCAATGGAAATAAAAGGCTGAGATAAAAATGACACAACATAACATTACCCAACGCTTCAAGGTAAGCCTTGAAGCGTTAAGTACATAACTTACATCTCTGCATAAGCCTTGAACTGGTACTTATAGTGTACTCACATTTTGCCAGGTTTCTGACCCTTGGTGTAAACGCCAATAACACTCGCCCGAACTGAGAATCAACAATGGCCCAAGTCTTAAAACTCAGCAGTACTGATGTGATTTTAAATTATCAATCAAACTAACTTGAGGGAACACTTAATGAGAACCAAGATTTGGAAAAATTAAATAATGAAAGGAACTGTTACAAAGCTGAAACAATAAACCCTCAAGACGCATAATTTGACCTGCTTGGCCCCTTTGTCACGACCCAATAAAACCAAACACTATGAAAATATTGCAGCATGACCTAAGAGCCGCACTTATAATTTGCAAACCCACACAATAAACATATACAGGGCGAACAATATCGAAAGCGCACCCGCCGATGCAGAAGGGCGCACAAAATCATAACACAAAAGAAAAATACGGTTATTTTACACCAGTGCGGTAGATTATATCTTTTATGTTCAAAATCAACAGGAAGCTTTCAAATGGGGCATGTAACCTACACTTATTTTAGATGCTGTTTCACAAGGGTGCATAAATTTTTTAACCCAAAGGGTTAAGGCAAACAACTCTGTGAAAGTAATTTGGTACTTTTTTTTAGTAATTGCACACGATACGGGGGTAGATGCAGCAGAGTGTTCGGCCGTTTGCAGAGTTTCGGAAAAGTTTTAATTCAATTTCGACGTGGAAACAAAGTAAACAGTCAGTGGACCGTTCTGGGGTTTGAGCTAAGTTCCAAAGTAGATTAGTGAAATAGCGACACTAAATTCTAGGCTTTCTGAATAATGAAATAAACCTAATTTATTTATACCGATGTAGTAAATTGATAAACGATCGAAGCACAAGATACAATACAATTATATTATTTATTGCTATAATTCTATGAGACAAGATCAGATCTAAAATTTTGTCACATAATATGACTTTTACATTTCACTTTTGCAATTTTGTATTTGTACACATGTCACTTATCTAATGATTCACACCTTTATGTATTACTAAAATAAACTGCTGTCATATTAAAGATCCAATCGTTTCCGTAGAGCGACATCAGCATGCCAACCATTATCTGGCACACATTTCAGCATTTAAATTAAATCTTCTGGTATATAACATTCCAAAGCACCGTTCACTATACATCGTTTATGGTGGTGGGTATTTTTTACGATGGTTTCCTGTCATCAGGAAGAGATGACAAAGATTTCAGGTATGGAAGAATTATAAAGTATTGATATGTTAGATTTTTTTTTTCTTTCCATTAAGACCACTTATATCGACTTCTTTTAAAAAATACTGTTTGTCTTTGACTCCTTTTTGTCTGGAAATAAAAACGTATTTTTTTTTGTTTTATGTTTTGTATTATGTTTGAATGTTACAGTTAAAACCCGTTTTTAGTGAAAACGCGTTTTCCATAGTTAAAACTAGTTTTCACTAACTGCCTTAGTTAGAACTAGTATTAACTGATTTGAATATCAGTGAAAACTAGTTTTAACTAGGGAAAACCCGTTTAGTCGATATGATTCAAACTTTCAACCGATATCAAAGTTCATTGTGTGTTAGGAGATGATTGAAACGAACGGAGACTGTTAAACATTATCTGGAGGACGGACAAATGAATGGAAGCCAGCCTATGTACCAATAACAGCATGTGATTTATCACTGGACAGGATGAAAAAGACACGTTTTTATTTTTTCTTTTCTTCAAAAATTACTGAGAACGTTAAAGTTCGGCCTCCACGGCAAAATCCGACTAACGTAATAAAATTTGATTTGTAAAGTAGGTAGTTTGCACTGATTATTTCAACTCGCAGTTTGCAGCGTGACGACTAACGTCATCGCAGTAGCGCGCAAAGGAAAAAAAGCGGTGCAACTTTACAACTTTAACTTTTGAAATCCTGACCCGATTCTACACTTTTATTCTAATATTTGTATGTGTTGGTGTGACTCATTATAACAATATAATCATCTAACTTAACATTATTAAAGAACATCAACATAAAGCAATAATGCCATGGCGACAATATTAATTACAAGTACCTACCTAATTAAAATAATCAAATAAAGAAAAGTAAAAATCAGTTTAATAAGAAACACATAAAATGAAATGAAGTAAGTTTACCTACTTATGCATGGCATACTATTGTGGCGTTTTGAGTTGCAAAGGTTGCCTTTTTTCTTGCAGAGACACTTTTTTGAAAAACACCTAGGCTGGCTTCCGTTCATTTGTGCATCCTCCAGATATCTTTAACAGTCTCCGTTCGTTTCAATCATCTCCCAACACACAATGAACTTCGATATCGGTTGAAAGTTTGAATCATTTCGACAAAACGGGTTTTCCCTAGTTAAAACTAGTTTTCACTGATATTCAAATCGGTTAATACTAGTTCTAACTAGGGCAGTTAGTAAAAACTAGGGAAAACGCCTTTTCACTAAAAACGGGTTTTAACTGTAACATATACAACCAGAATGGACTGATTCATAAAATCATTTTAAAATCTCAATAAGTTAGGCAATTCATAAATAAATAGGGGCTGCTACGATGGACCAGCAGCAGCAGCAGTATGTGGATGTGGAGCAGGGTCAATTTGGTAACCTTTATACGGAAAAGTGGCATTGAACATCAGTTAGACACAAATAATCACTTTTTCGACTTCAATCACTGTTGGGCTCTCTTTGTGCCAGATTGATCACGGTTATTAACATTTCAAACTTAACCTGGTGGCCTACCATGACGTCTTATAGCAGGATCGTTTTAATCTTGTTCCAGTGTGGGAAAGAGATGCGCTAGACGTCCTCTATAGCTCCGTCTCTTACCCACACTGGACCAAGATTAAAACGATCCTGCTATAAGACGTCATGGTAGGCCACCTGATCTCAAACTTAATGATGTGATTACTGTGGCCGAAATAGGCAAGAAAGTATATCTAGCCGATTTCGACCACAGCGACTGTATTCGATGGTTTTCTAGGTTTCCGTCAAGAGTTTGGGTGCGTTGCTCTTTCATGTGTGTCTCAAACTTACTTGTCTAGGGATTCGAGGCAATCATTCTGCATTTTCCACACAGCTCCCCATACGTGTTTGCTTTTATCTGGTACACCTATTGCACCTTTCCAATGACTGTAATACTGCGCCTCCAGAAAGTCTAGCCTGTGATTCTGTAAATAAAAACAGATTGGTCAGAACTGGTTAAAGTAATTAAATGTAAACATACTTTTATAGTTGCGTGTTCCGGTACAATCATCACTGCCAGCCTTGGTCCACCTACACCTTTATAGACTTGACTCACTCACTTTTGTGGTATTCTACCCTGGACTGCGTGTATTTAAAGTAAAACATCGGAGTCCTTACATCAAGCCTTCCTACTCCTAAAAATACCGCGGAAGGGTTATTTATATGTATCTTCTTTTCAACAAATGACTACCATAAGCAAAATAATGGAAATAGTCTTTAGACGGCTGTACCATCATACAGCAAAGCACAAGATTAATGAATTTTATAATGTAAGCAATCACAAAAATTTGGAGCATTGACATTTTATGACTGGCATTGTGGAATGACAGTATTAAATCAGCGGGGCATGGAATTAATTAGTACTAAGAAGGTATGGATACAAAAATTAAAGGCAAGTACGGAAAATGTGAAGTGTGAACATAATGCTTTTCAAATACAATAGGTGCATTTAGTTTAAATTAGGGAAATCATTTTTAAGGATATTATAACAACTAACTATCTAGGTTACCTACCGTAGAGTCAAGTTCGTCCCGTCATTTTCGTCTTGTTCTACCTTAATGTCATCATCATCATTATGGTATTCAATTAGTGGTTCTTTTAGGGCAAAGCTCATATGACATGCATAGGACAAGTTCGGCCAATTTAATATAAAAGTTCTAATTGTCATGAGAACTCATTTCATATTAAAATTAGTGACCCGCCCTGTGCTTACCTACGTTTTTAACAAACTGAAAAAAATAATGTGTTTTTTTTATTAAATGAATTATTTAATGTTTAAAACATAATCGACCTTTCGTAATATTCCAAAATGGTGGTGAAAATCGCATAAAAATCAGTTGCACAACGCGGCCATATCGACAGACCTGAAAAGTGACTTCATTGTGTTATGGTATGTTTAAATGAACATGAAAACGTAAAACTAAAACAGTGCCTGTTATTAAAGCCTAAGATTATTCTGAATGGAAGCTTACATCCAAAGCTAATTCTGCCCAGAGCGTCTAAGCCACAATGTTATTTGTTTACCAAAGACCGTGGTGTTTGCATTGATATCAACTTGGGAATTGTTATTAAAAGCTTTAAGAGATTGGTAAATATTACTTTAGTCTTTGGATATTCGCTTGTCATGATATTGGAATTTGCTATTAATATCGAGAATAGTTAGTATACTATTGGCATTACACCTACTTATTTTGAGACATAAGATGACTCATCTATTTATTTGAATGACTAAAAGCTTTATTGACAGCTTTCTTTGTCTTCAATTATATTTTGAGACCGATTGTTTTGTTTTTAAAAAGATTAAGGTGGAATGGTAAGAAACGGGTTAGAGCTTACTTGGATACTTAAGCGCAGTGACACACTTGCCGAAAATTGAGCGGTACAATACATAAAATGCATCTATTCCAACTGAATGTATACAATTTCCGTAGCGTAGTTTTCGGCAAGAAAGGCCATGAAATCAGATCAGGAATTATAAGCCAATACACACGATAAGTCTTTACATCCAAAGCTCACGGAGATAGTCAACAGTCATATCTGTTCGTGACACATCCGCCTCACCGCCACATGTTCAGTATTAGTGATATATGGCGCACAAATCCAACGATCACAATACACAATGTCGAGGATTATTAGGGGATCCTACTGGCTTAGTCTTGCTCGGTGGTCTCTCAGACCCCAATGTTTTTTGTCAAGCACATGATATGACATACGGTCGAGTGCGTTTGAGGACATCTGCCAAATTTTTATTGAGCTCAAATGGGTACGTTTGATGGGAAATGTTTACGGCAAATGTTGTTTAATGAGATTGTTCAATGTAAGTGATCAGTATCATCGTCATCTGCCTTGTCTTTTCTAATTGAGTGTTCATGTGAACATATTGTTTGCTAAATATTCTAAACGATTGGGATGTGAAATGATTCTGGAATTATTTTCTTGAACCTTTCGAGCTGCTGCAAATTCTACCTATATATAACTTATTTGTTTTCGTATATTCTAAGTAAATGCCAGAGTTCTTAATAAGTGAATGTACTGGCTGACACGGTGTTTACCTACACAAAAAAAAAATGGCATCTAAACTGATTTGTCAATATTATGCCACCCAAATAAATCTTTTTCAGTAACAGGATTTCCATATTCCTTACCATTCTGCATTTAAATACGTTAAAGGATCAACTAAACAAAAAATTGGTCACGTGCCTCATTATTATTTGACTAAAATTTCAATCCTTCTTGCGCACATTCTATTATTCTTCATCCCGAACTCGAAAGCGTGATTTTTTTTTATAACTTTTGTGCACACTGTCACCCCTTACCATACGGCTAATACTGGACTCATGTTCATTCATGATTTAGGGTTCCGTATTGTGTTAACAGTGAAATTAGTATCGAAAGGTGTGACGTAGCACTCAATGGTTATTCATGCACACGTAATGAAACCGGTTCGTGTTATGATTTTATGGGGTTTACCGAACCCTTCGAGTGGGCTATTTTTTAAATGGCAATAGCACGGGTTCCAAATGACAATAGGGTATTGTATGGTATTATTCCCTAATTGAACATGTGGGCTGGTAACATTTTTGAAGCTTTTTAATATTATAAACCAAGTACCCGAATACGACACATAATTACCGCACAAACTTCTTTAGAAACGTTATTATTATATCCTGGGAAAAATTTAGTACTAAAAACACAGTGAGAATGAGAGCAGCGTTGGCCCAGTGGTGGCGGCCCCGACTTACGAACAGTAAGTCGTGGGTTCGAACCCAGACAGGCACATTACTTTGTATAATTTATTTCATCACCACTTCTCTCAAAACGGTAAAGGAAAACATCGTGAGGAAACCGGCATATCCTAGAACCAAAAATTCGAAGACATGTGACATCTACCAATCCGCACTGGGCCCGCGTGGTGGATTCCCATTCCCTCTCATTGAGAGGAGGCCGAGTCCCAGCAGTGGGAACATTATAGGCTGATGATTAAAAACAGAGTACCGAATAAAATATCTAACTCTAATAAAGATTCCTAGAAAAGCTTGAAGTGGAATGTTAATAACTCTTTCAGTAGATGTAAGTAAATAGTCTAGACTAGTTTTTACAATTTTCTGAATTAAAATAATAATTCAGTAGGTCATTAGATAAATTCATGACTTGTTTGAAGCAGGTATGTGCTTACCATACGTAACGTTTCCAGATAATATATTATGTATGAAGAACTTAAAATAATTCGTGAAACTGATGACAATTTCAACAATTCAATGTCCAATTCTCAATGTTTTCTGAAACACTTCTATATGTAATATCTGTCTCTCTAATATCTACTCGATTTCTATTCCAATGTATTTCACAGACTACAAACAGAAAATCACATCAAAACAAGAATAAAACCAATGTTCTGAACTGCTTAGGTAATTTTATGGACATATTAATATGCAACACGTCTACGAATTGCTCAGTTAAACTCCAGTTAACGTACACTTCACAACACTTGGCTTAACGAGAGTTTTGCATGGATAATTTGTTTAAACGGAGTTTACCAGTTTAATCGCAGGTCAAGTAGGGACCGTCCACCTAAGCGCTTTCTTAATTACACCTAAAATTATTACAGCCCGTCCGGAGATTTCATACTGTCCGTTTTATATGAGTGATGTCATTTTGTTTTAATGATGCCGAATGGGCTACTGCTGAATAAGAGAACTAAAGTTTCTAAAATCATGGTAGCAAAACTATAAAATGTTTTGAATAATACGTGCTTGATAAAGATATAAAAAAAATCCCCAAAAATGTACCTCAAGTTGGTCTAAACCATGATTGAAAGCGATTTTTGATCATCAACTTATCATCGGCTTAGCTTTTCATATTGGGGTCGGCTTCCAGTCTAACCGGGTGCAGCTGGATACCAGTATTTTGCATGGAATGACTGACGCTTTTGCCATCCCAACATTTATACCCCGATTTTTTGTATACAGCGTGTACCAAAAAGTTATGGTTATATTTCAGGGTGTGATTCAGACCATCAAATTGAACAACATTATCCATTTAATTAAAATCAGGAAAAACATTTGCTGTCCAGTACAAAATTTCAAAAACTACTCGTCCCAAATGTGTGACACAGCAGATTTTTTTTTCAGGATTTCTATGATGGTCCCATGGAGAAAGTTGTTCAGTTTGATGGTCTTAATCACACCGTGAAATATTTATTTATTTTATTTTTAGGAAAACTTACAGCTAAACAGACAGTGAGTAAGAGTTTAAACAAAATATGGCCAATTACAAGTTTCCATAATTATGTAGTATATATTTAATATGACTTAAAAATAAATAAGACTGTATACAGTTTATAACACCAAACAAAAATTACTAAATTCGCTCGAAGAAGCTATTCGATTAAGTTTTGTTCAATTTAGCGGTGCTTCTATTGAAAATGAATATCTTATCTTATCTTTTTTGATTATCTTATCTTCGTGGGCGCCAGCAGTCGGTTCTTGCGGGAGACTCTTCTTCCAGCTGGTGTAATCTTGATACTAGGGTCCCTCAAGGCGGTATTTTATCTCCTTTTTTGTTCTCCATTTTTATAGATCTTATTAATACCCAGCATCAGTGTGCGTATTATCTTTACGCTGATGACTTACAGCTTTACAGTCAGACAGGTGTTGACAACTTATCCGATGCGATTAAGGAGCTAAACCGGGATCTAACAGTTGTGAAAATTGGTCAGATCGTTTCGGGGAAGCGGTAAACCCAACCAAGTGTCAAACTATTATTATAGGGAGCACCCATAGCCTACGAAGGCTGAATGGTGTAACGGTGCCGCCGGTTACCTTTGATGACGCAGTCATCCCGTTTAGTTCCAACGTCAAGGATTTGGGTTTGTATGTTGACACTTGCCTGGATTGGCGTAAGCAGGTAGCGGTTGTGAGCAAAAAAGTCACCGGGTCGTTGCGGTCGCTTTATAGATTGAGAAATATGCTCCCATCACACATAAAGGTAATGCTGGTTCAGTCCCTTATCTTCCCCATAATTGACTATGGTGATGTGTGTTACTATGATCTGAATGTAGATGTCCTCAATAAACTTGACCGACTTCTTAATAACTGCATTCGATTCGTTTTTAATCTCCGCAAATATGATCACGTTTCCGCACATCGGTCGCGCTTAAAATGGTTACCCATCAGAGAGCGCAGATCGTTAAGGGCTTTGAAAACCTTATTTTCTCTTTTCTTAATTATCTTTCTTCACTGTATATTTTGTTGTATGTCTGTATATATATGTATTTATTCTGAAAAAAACTGTAAGTACGATTGCACCTACTGTTTTGTCTCTGCAACACCCTAAGGTAGACTGGTAGAAAATGCCCAAGGTATTAAGTCCGCCTTTGTACATTAAGTGCATAAAGTTTTAATAAATAAATAAAATAAAATGTCGATCTCAGCTTCCTGGCAGGTTGCGTTGTACAATACGACTCGCTCTCACCATATACGAGTTCCGTCTGTTCGTTGTGGCTACCACTAGGGTCTACGTAAGAACACAGAAGGCACTCGCAGCCCGATTTTGTGTAGCAACTCGGTAACACCAGTTGTTTCATTAGCGATCTCAAAAAGAAACACAAGATCTGATATTTTTCGCCTTTCGTATAGTGGAAGGATGTGATTTTTTTGCAACGGTAGGTATAATTGAAAACGTAACGTAACGTAACGTTGAAAACGTTTTAGACCGATATTGAATGTGAACAAATATAATCACTTCTTTCACGTACACACTGTATAACTTTTTAACAACCACCAAATCGTGTTCCGAACTGACAATATCGGTTCGACCACTCGGCCTTTGTCAGCCGACCAACTCCAACCGCTTAATGAAAATCGGCTTGCCAGCTTTCTGCATATAGAGAGGCAATTTACTGGAATGGTCGCATGCCTTCGAACTAATGCAAAATATTGCCGCGATCTGTTGATTTACAAACTTCAACTTTATCTTAGTAAAAATAAGGGTGTGGAAATCTGAAGAGGAGTCTCTCAGATCGATGCGTTCGATACCTACTTAATGATTATGCTAATACTGAAGCTGAAGTATTTAGGTTATATCTTTGAAGCGTTTATTTGGTTGAGTAAACATGTCTGTGTTTATCTTAGGATGTTTGTTTAGATGACAGACGAATATAGAATGTCTACATTACCTATTTATCTATCAATCCATATGGAAATAATAACATTTTCACTTCTCATGCTCTGAAAGTGCTTGTTTGTGCAGGATATAGGCTGCACAAAATCGAATTTTGTGCACAAGGGCATTAACGTATCTACTCATAAATGTATCTATATTAAGGCAAAGAAAATGAGCCATACAGCCAAACGCAATAAGAAGTTTATAGATAGAATTTGTTATTTTATAATATTTACTTTAATTTATTTGCCTTATGTGTTTTTTAAGACATGAAAGATATAAAAAATTAAATTCAAGTACCTACGGTAGGTTATTTAATTAATTTAAGAAAATTATTATTACAAAATTAATTTAATAGTAGGCTGTATAGGTCTTGGCAAGTTTGCGTAAGTCAGGCTCCCGCGTGGCGCCTTCAAATGGGGGCCACCAGCAGCAGCAGCAGCGACAAGGCCAGTCCTGTCCTGAACCAGGTTCGACAGGAGTTGGCTTCCTTCCAGGCGCGGTTTTCCGTCCTGGAGGGAATTGTCCTGCGTCCCCCCCTGGCGGCAAGCAAGGCAGCCACGGGCCCGAAGGCGGCCTCCTACGCGGCTGCTGCGACTACCGCACCCGGACCGGGGTCGTTCAGCCAGACCTCCGGCAGGGCTGTGCCCCCCCCCCGAAAAGCCCGGCGAAACCGGGACCGGCTAAAAAGGGGGGCAAAAAAAGGAAGGGCAAGGCGGCTGCACAGGTGGACACTGTGCCAACGCCAGTGCCTACGGCGAATGGGCCAGTGCCTGCGGCACGGCAGCCGCCACTGCCCCACCAGCCCCCTACACCTCTCTCGGTTGAAGCCGGATGGCAGGTGGTCGGCGAGGAAAAGAAGAGGCGAAAGGCGGCCAAAAAGGCCCGAAATGAGGAGCGGCAGCGCCAGCACAGGGCGCTAAAAATCGCGGCTAGGCTCCGCGCCCCGAAGACCGCAGCTGTAGTGGTAACACTACAACCGGAGGCGGAAAAGAGGGGCGTGTCCTACCGCGACTTGCTGGCGAAGGCGAAGGAGACTGTGGATCTCGGAGAGCTCGGGATCAATGGGGGCCTCCGGCTTAAGGTCACCGCGACGGGGGCACGCATGCTGGAGATCCTCGGCGAAACCAGTGGCTCGTCCGCTGACGCTCTGGCGGAAAAGCTCAGACCGTCCCTAAACGCGGACGAGGCCCGAGTGTCTAGGCTCGTCAGATGCGCAGATCTGCGCATCCTGGGTCTGGACGACTCAGTGACCAAGGACGAGGTGGTGGCCGCCGTCGCCAGGTCCGGTGGGTGTCCTGCTGAGCAGGTCAGGGCAGGCGCCCTACGCCCGGACCTCACGGGTATGCATACCGTTACGGTATGCTGCCCTGTGACGGCGGCCAAAACTATAGTGGAGGGCCGAAGGCTACTGGTGGGCTGGGTTTCAGCGCAGGTGAAGCTGCTGGAGCCCAGAACTCTGAGGTGCTATCGCTGCCACGTGGGACACCACGAGTCAGTACAGTGCGCCTCGGAGGTTGACCGCAGCTGCCTCTGCTTCCGCTGCAGCCAGCCGGGTCACGTGTCCGCAGCTTGCTGCGCCACGCCGCACTGCGGTGCATGTGCGGCGGCTGGCAAGCGGGCCGATCACCGGGCTGGGAGCAAGGCCTGCGCTCCACCCACCAAGGCCACCAGAGGAAAGGGTAGGCCCTCCGCCGCCACCGCCACCGTCGCCTCCGCCGCAGCCACAACTGCCGCCGCTGCCGCTATCGCCGCCACAGTGGGGCCCTCACAAGGAGCCAGGCAGGAGGAAGCGGTAATGGAGTGCCTTAAACGGCCCCATTACGCTTCGTCCCAGCGAATATCTACCACTGCGCCTGTGCTCAGGATCTGTTGCTCCAGAGCATGGCGCAGTGGTCGATTAATATCGCTGTGGTTGCTGAGCCGTATTTTGTCCTGCCCAGGGAAGACTGGGTGGCGGACCTTAACGGCTCAGTGACCATAGTGTCGTCGGCCGCCGCCGGTACTCCGACCCTTGAAGGTGTCAGGAGGGGTCGGGGGTGCGTAGCAGCACGGTTCGGGGAGATTGTAGTGGTGGGAGCCTACTTCTCCCCGAACCGAACTCTCGCCGAGTTCCACAACTCTCTCGCACAGTTGAGTGTTGTCGTCGGAAACCATTCCCTCCCCGCGCTTGTCCTCGGGGACTTCAATGCCAAGAACTTGGCTTGGGGTTCTCGTTGCACAGACGTGCGGGGAAGGATGGTGGAGGACTGGGATCTGGAGAAGGGCCTGGTCGTCCTAAATCGGGGTTCTGTCGCTAGCGGCCGCCATTGAGGCGGAGCTTTATGAGGGGTACAGAGCGGCGAAGACCGCCCTCCGCGACGCTGTGTGTGGAGATGCTGGGGACTCTCGACAGAGATCTGTGGGGGCGCCCTTACAAGATGGTGTGGGATAAGCTCCGCACCTGGGCCCCCCCACTGACGCAGAGTCTCCGGCCTGGAGGACGTGGTGAGCACTCTGTTCCCTTCGCGAGGGGAACATCCACCCCCGCCTATGGCTCCGCCGCATGCGATGCTGGAAGCGGACCAACAGGACGACGACAACGCTCCGGAAGTGACCGGGGTAGACCTGAGAGTGGCGGTACGCAGGCTCAGTGCCAAAAATACCGCCCCGGGACCCGACAGCTTGCCTGGCAAAGCCTGGGTCCTGGCCTGGAAGGTTCTCGGGCCCCGACTGGAGGGGCTCCTAAGCGCATGCTTGGAGAGAGGCCAGTTTCCGCTTCGTTGGAAGACAGGAAAGCTGGTCTTCATCCGGAAGCCGGGGCGCCCTGCGGACTCTCCGTCCGCATACCGACCCTTGGTGCTGCTCGACGAGGTGGGCAAGCTCTTTGAAAGAGTCATTGCAAACCGCCTCGCCGAGCACCTTACGGGGACGGGGCCGGATCTTGCGGAACACCAGTTTGGTTTCCGCAAGGGGCGCTCTACGGTGGACGCCATCATGCGCGTGAGAGCCCTCACGACGGGGGATGCGGTGTGCAGGGGTGGGGTTTTCTTGGCGGTGTCTCTCGACATCGCCAACGCCTTCAACTTCATGCCCTGGAGCTGCATAAGGGAGGCACTCCAGTATCACCGGGTGCCGACCTACATCCGTCGAGTGGTCGGGGACTACCTGACGGACAGGGCAGTCATTTACCCCGGTCGCAGTGGAGCATGGAACCGGCGAGAGATGTCGTGCGGTGTTCCGCAGGGATCGGTTCTAGGGCCATCCTTGTGGAACATCGGGTACGACTGGGTGCTGCGCGCTGACCTCCCTAGCGGTGTCAGCGTAGTTTGCTACGCCGTCAATGTAGCAAACTACGCTGACACCGCGCACCAGCGTAGCAAACACGCTGGTGCTGGCACAGGGGGGGTCGCACGAGGCGGCGGCCGAAGCTATGACACGCGGTGTTGCGATAGTCGTTGAGAGGATCCGGCAACTGGGTCTCGAGTTGGCATTGCACAAGTCCGAGGCCATGTGCTTTCATGGGCCTCGGAATGCGTACCTTCGGGATCCTCACTGACGGTAGGAGGGGTATCCATCGGCGTCGAGTCGACGCTTAAGTATCTGGGACTCGTCCTCGACAGCCGATGGAACTTCGTGAAGCATTTCCGACGTTTGGCCCCCAAACTGGAACGGACCAGGGCTGCCTTCAGGTGGCTCCTGCCCAACCTGGGAGGGCCAAACGCCTCCTGCCGGAAGCTCTACGCGGGAGTCGTGCGGTCCATGGCCCTTTACGGGGCCTTGGTGTGGGCGCGTTCATTGAGGCAGCGAGCCGCCCACTACCTGAACGCACCCCAAAAGGTGGTAGCCGTAAGGCTGGCCCGTGGGTACCGCACGATCTCCCGTGAGGCGGCGTGCCTCCTTGCCGGATTGCCGCCATGAGGATCTGGACATGGAGAGAGCGACTGTCGCAACCCTGTGCAGGGCACGCCACAATAGTGGCGGTAAGTCCCCTCTTTGAGGAGTGGCTTGAGAGACGCCACGGCGTCCTCGCCTTCCGCCTGACGCAGGTCCTCACCGGACACGGTTGTTTCGGGAGTTTCCTGCACCGAATCGGGCGGGAGGAAACGCCCGGGTGTTTCCATTGCGAGGATCGACCGGAGCACACGGTGGAGCACACGGTGGGGGTGTGCCCCGCGTGGGCGGAGCACCGCCGTGTCCTCGAAGTGGCGATTGGCGGCGGCGACCTCTCGCGTCCGGCCCTGGTGCAAGCCATGGTTCGGAGCGAGACGGAATGGGACGCCGTCACCTACTTCTGCGAAGCAGTAATGCTAGAGAAGGAGGTGGCGGAACGTGAGAGGGAGAGAACCTCACAGCGTCCTTGCCGCCGCGGGAGGCGCCGTCCGTCCGTCTCATGACGACAGGCCGTGTCGACGGCGCGTTCGTGTTCCACGCGCGCCTCAAAGAGAGTCAGCAAAAGGAAGGGGTCCGCAAGGACCGATGCCTGCCGGGGTTGCGGGACTGTTCGAAAGAGATACCGTGGCCCCGGAACAAAAAGGGCGATGAAGGAACATGGATGGGTTTTAGTCAGTAAAAGTCTGACACTCCCTCCTGCTCCGCCCAAAGCGGGAGAAGTCATTTGATGATGTCCCATACGAAAAAAAAAAAAAAAGACTCTATAGGTCTGTAGCCCAAGCCTAATATCAATGTCGTAAGATTTCAAAAAAATAAAGCGGCGGGAAACAGCTCTTGTTTTTTCGTGCGTTTATTAATTTCTTCAATTTATACTACTGTTTTAATTTCCTCGCAATCGAAGTGAAAAGCAGAGTTTATAATTCGTCCACAAAACCATTTTATCCTCGACTTGTGCACTTGTTGTAAAATCCACTATACCTAGTACCTACCTTTCTAATTTATTGGCATAGGTTACGGGAACTTATCTCTAAGCAGTGGTGAACGAGTGGCCCATTGGTACAACTACGACTTACGAGTTATATAATAGGTTTGTGTCGTGGGTTCTAATTCAGTCAGGTATACTTCTAATTTATTTCACCACCATTGCTCCTTAAAGGGTTATCAAAAAGATGACCTACTCGTACAACTAAAACCCCAAAGATATTATGATAATTCCAACCCGCGCTGGACTAGCAAGGTGGGCTGGGCCACCCATTATATTACGGCCCACTCTCACAAAATGGAGGCCTGGGTCCCAGCAGTGGGAATATTATAGGCTGATGACATAAAAATAATAATTTCAGTATACGCGCATACGGCTTTATATCAATCCAAGCTACCATACGGTTCTCGTTAAAACGCCAAAACTTTACGGTTAGCTTAGTTTCGTACACAATTTGGGCCAAATAGAGAGGCTTTTCATTTTTACCTTTAAAATTCTGAATTTTCAGTAAAGCCTTCAAAGCCCCAACCGATGTTAGCAGCAGTGATGAAATTATAACATCGACATTCATGGAGTTTTCAAACTTTAAAACTATGTCGTTTCAACAAAATTTCAAATATTCTGAGGCTCACACAATTGAGCTTTAATTTTAACCTGTGTTAATATGTTAGTCTAGAAAGTTTTGAACGTTTATGTGGATTTTGCTAAATCAGACAGTCTTGTTTATGTGACCTTGTGAAAGTAATTCTGAGGCTTTACTTGTGAGGAATAACATTGAGGCTCTTCTATCTAACAAAGTTTATAATGATTCAGGTGGATTACAAGGAATCGTGTTAATAGGTATGGTAATTAAGATAAATTATAATCTATTGAAAGCTTTTAATGCTTCCCACCGTGTCCTAACCAATGCGATAGTTGCATTCATTTTCTTTGGCAAAACCGAATGCGTCGCGCCGACGCGCCTACCAAGAACGCTTCCCGAACAAATGTGTGACATAATATATGTACGCGACGTTCGCGTATTCTCGCGACCGCACGGGATATAATTAATATTACATTCTTATAATAAATACAAGTAAACAAAATATTGCACATTTTTATGAAAACTGTTCTGTTCAGACAGTACCATGACTCAAAATGCCAATAAAAAGAGACCGGTCTAGCTAAACTCCGATCAATATCAATTCAGCTAACCATAAATCGAATGTGCATTTTCTCAAAAGTTATTAAGTTTTACGACTTTTAAAAGATGTCATTCTGATCATTCGGTAGCTAGATTAGATAGCATATCGTGAAATAACATAAAACATCAAAATGGTATAATTATCATAAAAACTGTTATTTATAGTAACAATGACTTTAAATTCTGAAAATTTTATATTATTGCACTAAGCTCTCGTAACATAATGTCCGATAATATCAATTCTTATGTAAATTAATGTCAGAAAAGAAGACAGAAAATATATTTATGTTAATAAATAAATGTCTTCGTTTTGTCATTTTTCTGTTTTTTATCAGCTGTGTAATAAAAACTGTCAATGCCAATGCAAGTTAGCGGAGATCTTTTTTCAAACAAAGATTGATTGATCCAATCGCAATTAATATAGATTCAAGGCTATACCTACAAATAAGAAGAACCAGCTTTTGAATTCTGATTTAGCTGACTCGGTGGTTTAGTGGTGACAAGCGCGACTGCTGAGCATGAGGTATTGGGTTCCATTCCCGGTTCGGGTAAATTATCATTGGGTTTTCCTATCAGGAATGTAGCAGTAGCAGTCACGGAGTCTGGAGTTGAGACCGGTTGATGGCAATAGGTTCGTTATTACATGGGACTAAAACAAAACTGGCGAAATGTGGCTGTACTATTTAGTACACCTCTGCCTAACCCTTAGGGGATTACAGGCGTGATGTTATGTTGTTGAAAGTAACAGTGGATATAAAACAAAATTTTCTCCGAAAAAATACTAAAAAACACAAACGTTGTCTGCAAAAGTCAAATGTCAGAACAAGTTAGCAAACAAAAAAAAAACACGCCTAAAATTTCCTTTAATAAAACTTTCTCCATTACAAAGCCGAAGAACATTCAGTTTACAATTTATTTACGTGAACTCACAAATACGGAGAATTTGAAAAAACTAAACAAACTGTCCAAGTCCATTAGTTTGTTCTTTATACAGCAAACGCTGGATTGGAACAAGTTTAATCAGAGTTGATGCAGTGCATACAGTGGCTGAAAGTAATCTGATACTTGTTCAACAAATCCGGGGACTTGTCGTGTGACATCTGAGGCCACGTGTTTGTACTATGTGCGACGGATATCTATGTATATCGGAATCTGTGTACTATTATAGCGATTCAGTATGAAGGGGAGATAGGAAAGGCGATACTAACGAACCAATAATTATAATCTCTTAGTTGAAAGATTTAAATATAGAAATAAAAAATTTGTGAATACATATTAATTTATTGGGCCTATTTTACACGTGCAATTGTAAGTCTTAAAGAGTAAACTGTTATGCGCTTTTTTTGTGAATATAATCATACCACTTAAACGTTGCAGTTACCAACAGCAATATTGTAGATGATAATGAAATTAAAAACAGTAAAAAGTCGGTTTTATAGGCTTTTGTATCGCTTCAAATATTATTTTTTTAACACGATTGCTTAAAAAGTTGAATCATAAAAAAATGGTTGCTGCTCAAACTTTGCACCAATAGGCGAGACGACAAAAAAAAAACTAATTAGTCCGTCAGTTAGATTATCAGAAAATATTTGACCAGTGTTTTTTCTTTTGTTGCGCAAATCAAAATTGACAAGAATATGACGTTTTTATAATTCTCAACACGTCACGCCTAGGTTTAATTTTTAGCTAGTTCTGAAGTCACAAGCCCCCACTCCCGAGTTTTGATGCGTTTTATCTTTGTCAATATTCATTGATTTACAAAAACAAAAAATACGTGTCCATTAATTTCCAATACTCTAACTGACGGACTAAATAGATTTGCAATTTTTTGATACTGTGGCCTATTCATCCAGTATTTTTTAATGGAATGGGGTCATTAAACTTCTCAGTACCTTCACATATAACTAGCCAGCGCATTTAAACTCAAACCAATGGCAAAAATTTTCTTCGACCTACGCAGTCTTCACATTAGATTTCTTTTCTTCATCTACCTAAAGTAAAAGAAAAACTATCTTCACAAGGTGAGATAAACGAAGCAGAAACATGTCCGCTAATGTATTGAGAAATCAAACATGGCCGGTAGCGAAACCCAATACCTGACTACCTCAAGTTTAAACAAACATTGCAACGTATCCGAAATAACATTATAAATCATTTTCCCTACAAACTATCACTTTTTCTGGTGAAATTTGTTATTTCGTGACAATCTGTTCCGCTATTTGCTTAGCGTCGCTAAACAGATGTTCGGAGTACATCTATCATATTTGTAGATTATTCATTTTGAGTGTTTCTTAAGTTTGACAGGAAACAAATAGTGGCTTATGTTGGAATTTTCATTAATTTTCGTCTTAGTTTTGAAAAAGTTCATTAAGGAACTCACAACCGTCTGTTTTTTGTCTTTACTGAAATGAGCATCTGAGAATCAAACATTACCCACGAGTGTAATTACCAAAAAAGGACACTTTCCAAAATAGATCTAATCAAACAATCTTTTGTTTTTTTAATTTATCAGACAGAAAATCCACGATCATTATTTATTAACTATCATCTAAATTCTCTTCAACAGTACTTCCTACATCACTAGCGAACTCAGCCTGATCAAGTTCAAGATTGTAAAATAAATCCTAACAAGCATTAGCGGTCTTTTTGCAACAAACCAACAACTACGATTGCACTTCGGAGTTCGTATCATGTTCGCAATGCTATTAGGAACTGACATTTGCTCTCCTGCTGTACGGGCATTCGGGGAATTTCGAAATTACTCATTTAGTATTTCAGTCACGGGCCACAGTGCCGATCCAACGCTGATTTTTACTTCTTTCAATTCCAATTGCACTATTTCGCCAGGTAATTTGTCTTCATACTTCGCTGAATCGACACGGACTTAGTGCTGCTGATCTGTGTAATTTCTAGCATTATTGGATTCATATTTAATGTATTGTTAACTTCCATAATATTCAGTAACTCGTTTTGCATTTAAAACCACTTTGATTATTATATTATTAGGGACATTTGGAACTGGTTTAAACTGATTAATTGCTACAATTTGACGGAGTTTATCATCTAACGGCATAATTCGTAATTTATCTGTTTATAACGCCATGTGTTCTGGATTCCACAAGTTCGACGTGTTTGTCCGTAAACTGTATTAACACCTACACACCAATTATTGGATCCCACAACGATGTGACGAAAGCCACTGGAGCTTTAAATTAGTGATGAAAATTACCGTAACCGTTCCGCTTACATAATATTTAGTAACGCCATTAATCTTTCTACTATTATAAACGCGAAAGTTTGTGAGGCTGGGCGGATGTTTGTTACTGTTTCACACAAAAACTACTGAACGGATTTGGATGAAATTGGGCACACAGATACTTTGTAACCTGGATTAACACATAAGATACTTTTTATACCGGTAGTACGATCCCATGGGACAATTACCGAACTCCACGCGGATAAAGTCGAGGACATAAATTAGTATTTAATAAATATTACACTTTTTTTATTTTATTTACAAACTGTTAAGAAGAAAAAAAAGCTTGAAAGTTTTCGATGATCATCAAAGAGCCTAATTTGCCTAGATATTGGACAACAAAAGAAAATCAGAAACTTATTGACTGTAAATGAAATAAAAATCTCTCAAAACATAAAATATTCCGTCTAGACCAGATCAGGGCAAAGGAAAAAAACTTTTGAAAGCACCCTCGAGATCAAATTTGTCAGGAGAGCCGTGACTCCGTGAGTTAGTGAACGTATAGTAAAAGAAAAAAACTCCCCGAAACAAATTGTTGGCAAACGGGAGAAGTGTCCAAGAGCGAAAATATGTTGATTGAATAAAGAAAAACTATTAAAAGTTTTCCCTTCGAGTTTCTGGCTCAGTTGCGACAGACAAAACGGGTGCAGTGCGTGGAACGGCGTTGCAACTTTAACTATAATACTGTGCATTGGACTTAAACCTAGTGTTGCTCCTTAACAATTTTTTCTACGAAGCCTTGAATATTCCTGAAGACTTGGTATTAAAAGAAAAGCATGGGATTAAACTGCCCATCCGTAAAAATATATTTCTAGAAATTCTATTTGTATATTATACTACAGGCCTGAGTGCCTTGTTAGTCTAGCTAGTGGTTGCAAGCGGGACTGCTGATCATGAGGTGAGTGGTTGGATTCCCAGTTCGGGTAATGTGTTATTGGGTTTTTCCATCAGTAGTAGTCTGAATTTGTGCCCGGTTGATGGAAATAGGCTCGCCCCCCTGAAAAATTTTGAGTAGCTTTTGAACGTATTTAGTACCAGTATTTTGAAAGAATTCATATAATACTAAATGCCAGATAACTGATTTAAATTGCTTGATAACTTTCTCAGCATATATCTACAACATTACTACAACTACTACTACAACAGCCCATAACGTCCACTGCTGGACATAAGCCTCTCCCATGATGGGAGGAATTTGCCGTAATCTCCACGCTTGGCAGGCGGATTGGAGATCGCAGTGATGAAAGACTAACAGAAAACGCTGCTGCCCATTCTCTGGTCTACGGAGGCGCAAGGTGTTCTGCCTCAGACATTAGTCGCCTTATACGACACCCGTGAGTGTAATGGGTTGGTTCTATTCTACTCTGCCGGATACCACACGGCTGATCTATCTATCTACAACATTGTATAATGTATAAAAATCACTAATATCTAAACAGAAAAGTTATCATCGCCAGAAGTTTTTGTGGACGCAATATCAGTACAGAACTAAGTTTTCCTACCCTTAAGATTCGTATAACTTTCCTAATACTCGGGGCAGATTATACCCACTCAGCCGTATGCTATACTCAACAATATATCCGTATTATAATAAAAACGACAATTCTCTTTTATTTGTTGCATTAACTTCTACGGCAATAGTAAACTAATATGTAATATTTCTGGTTATTAATTCTGCTCAATAAAATCGAATTGTATTATGATACTTTGGAATATGGGAACAATAAAAGTTGTTTTATCGATGGCAGTAGATGACTCATTGGTTTTATGTTAGGTAGCCGTAGCTGCCGATTTCCCTTTACTCCAAAAACATGTGTTGATTTTCAGAAGTTTTGTTTCAGAGACAAAATGCATTGGAACAGTGAGCAATTCTGTTAGCGACTAGCATTCAATACACTGCTTTTAGCATTTAATGTATTTACTTAAGACTTGTTATGAATACTTAGCAGAATAATATAAAAAAAGACTTAAGTGTTAATCGACTTTTTTCCAATCATAACTACCTTCTAACCCTGTACCTTCATTAAACAATATCAAAATGTCAAAAACAAGTGGGGTAGTTAAGTAGTTTTTTTTAAACATTGCCACACTAGGAATTTCTCCTGTTTCGTGGGACAGTAAACAAACATTTAAACTCACATACACAAACAGCCAAGTGCCGTGCGTGGATCGAACCCGCGACAAACAGCGCAGCAGCCAATCACTCAGCCACTGCGCCCACCGTGCCGTCAAAAGTAGTGAAAGCTAATAGAAATAATTCTAAAAAAGTGTAAACAATAAAAAGACTTTAGTATACAGACAATGTAATCTCTAAACACCAGCAAGAAAAAACGTGGTAAAATATGTCCCAGGCGGAGACCATATAAACGAAAAAAATAAAAACCACAATAGGTTCAACTCGAAACTGTCACATTGAATTATTTGCATACCATTATAGGGGACGCGGTCCGAATACTTCTCATTCCAGTAGCAACCTTCGAATAATTCACTCAATGTTTCTTTTTTAAACGGCCCGACGTCAATTAAAATAACGCGGAATTTTTTTTTTGGTGTCCCCAAAAAGTGTTGGACGGGCGACGCGGCTTTTGAATCTTTCGCCGCGATAGCCACATTCTACAGGTGCAATGTCTGCTGGTGGCCAGGCATGTCAACCTAGCGGCCGACAACAATATTTATTCATCCTTAACCTTATCGCTCAAAGCAATTCCAACCTTATTCTTTACCGGACAAAGAGCATGATATGGTGCAGCGGCGTTGTTAATATTTTAGTCACCAGCAAAAAACTCAGGGTCAAAATGGTGGAGCATTTTATGGTTAGACCTCTTTTGACCCTTGTCTCCTAAGGTGTTTAAGGTGCGAACTTCATTTTTTACTTCATCAAGGTCCCGACGCGGGCAGTAATTAAAAGTTGATAAAATCTTGGTTCCCATGTACGAGAGCGGATTTAAATATTTGTGTGTTTTAAGTAAAATTAAAAAAGAGGGGGGTTTATATTTAAACTCCGTGGTATTTGATGAAAACATTAATTTCCCACGGGGACTGTACGCGGTTTATTATTTCATGAAAGGCGAACATTAAATTTAGTTTAAGAGTGTTGCTATATTAAAAATAGGCACAGATAAAACGGTTCCTTTTATTATAAGAACGGAGAACAATTAAGTTGTATATCAAGACGGACGCGGAGATCTAAAAAGTATATTTAAGGAAGCTGGGAATAGGATAATTTATATTACTATTTACTAAACATACAGATGTACCATTAGCAATTCCCTGAGGTTGTTTTTATGGACGAGTTTAAACATCTTCCTATTCAACGAATTCTCGCCATTTGTTTACTTTTAAAGGAACACAATCTTTTACTTTTGAGAGAAAATAAATAAATTAATCTTCATTACCAAAACTATGAAAACATCTATAATTGTGGTACTAATACGTATCTTGGTATCAAGGTCAATAAATAAATATGTCAGATTTTAATATAAAGCTTGAATAGTCGCCTTTCCATAATGTCACCATTAACGACATCATCAATTATTCACTCAAAATTCTAACATATCGAATTCGCGAGGGTTAACAAAATTTGCATACATACATGCTTGCCTATACCTAAATATCTGTATGAAGACAATGTATTATTAATCTTTAATTTACTTTATTAGCACTCTCCCCTACGCGGTGCAGACACCCTCACCCAAGGGATTTGTGCGAGAGCGAAAATTTAAATTTGAATGACCCTCTACAATCACCTATAGTCAGAATTTTGGTACATTTACCTACGCAAGTAAACATAGACGGTTTTTTATTTGCCCAAGAAAGGGTTTCTGAATTATAAACTGATTATTAGAACCCAAATTTGCAAACAGAGGGGACCAATTATATCGCTTCCTGCTAACCAAACATTTTGGTAATACATGTAGGCATTCAAATCTATGCTTTTAATTAGGGTGCTTGTGTCGAAACATACACCATCAGATATTTACATTTTTCGTTTCATTGAGTTTTGGTTATAGACACGGCCATGCTTTCATAAGTATGGCATATTGTTATTGTGTTTTTCTATCTTGAATTTCTCAGCAGCAGTTGCAGAGTCTGGGTTCGTACCCGGTTGGTGACATTTTTTATTTATTTAACACTTCAAGCACAAAATACAGAGGCGGATTTAACGCCATAGGCATTTTCTACCAGTCAGCCTTTAGGTGATGCAGAAAAAAACCGGTAAGGTGTAACTCGTACATTAGGCTGGCCCCCTACTAGATGAGACTTAAATAAAACTGGCAAAACTTCGAGGATTACAGGCGTGATATTCTCTTAAGTTACTAAACTTACTAAAATACTGTCCATGGAATAATTCTATGAAATCTGCTTGTTATCACCCAGTAACATGATACAAAAAAAAAAAGAAAAATACAGCAAAAATAAACTTACAAAACGTTTGCATACTATCACAAAGTTAATGTATAATAATACGAGTATAACTTAATCAAGTGACACTAGCCTTGACACAACTCTTGAAGTAGTGTCGCGTGACAAAAGATAGTCCGTCGATTATTATGACAATGAAAAGTAGACCTACTGAATATTTATATATAGTTCTTTTGATAGTATGTAATATGCATTACCGAATATACATTCAATGATACAAAGGTATTTGATGCCTAGGTATTAGTCAAATTATCATTTAATATATCATTTGTTTATACTTGGTTTTTATTGAAATAATTATACAATTCGACTATGTTACAAAGAATAGAAAATAGATAAAATACCAAGCAAGAAATAAATAAGTTCCCAAGGCCGAGTAGGTACTTACTTGCCGACACAAAAAGATCACACTTTAGAACATTTTCAACCTTATTGCTTTTAACATCGTTTCTTTTGTCTTTGCTTAGATAACTCAGGAACCTACTAAGAAACTGTCGCCTGGCCTTCGCCGGAGCAAGTACTAAAATACAGTTCACTGTACACCTAATATACATTTTCATTCTCATTACTTACATTAAAGCACAAAGTACAGCACTTTGTTGTACTCTTATGCAAATATTCGACGAGTAATGTGAAGCTAACTGCATGAAATTTAAAATAGGCTAGATTACCCGCTCATAGATCAGTTCGGTGGTGCCAAAAAGATAAGAGACACTATGGGAGCCAGGATTAAGGCTGAATAGGAACATGCACTTACAGGGAACTGTGTGTGTTTGGTGAATTTTGAACGTTGTGTACTAATTCGTCGTGAAGAGGGAGTTGGTTGTGGTGCCAATCAAGGGGGTTAGAATGTTGGAACGTTGGAACCCAATACTCCTTGTATTGGGTTAATAACGAGGTCCTAGTCATTTCAACAAATTAAGAATCTTATAAGGATGATGATAAATTTAAACTGGTAGGTAGTGAAAAAGCTGGTATTACTTTAAAAATATATAGTGATACTTGAGTTACTGATGAAGATTGAAGAAGATTTTACAACTTTGGAAAGGTTAGGTACATTTTAATGAATCATTTTTATTTAAAAAAAAAACCCCACTCGCCTCTTTGCGTAAATAAAACAATACAAACTGAATAGGAAAAATCTAATAACAAAACAACAAAAACTCAAGAAGCTCATAGCCAACCCAATTATCTAGAATTCGACGATCAAATAAAGATTGTGGACGAAAGAATAAGTTTTAATATAAAAAAGAAACAGCCTTTGAATATTAAGGCGAATAAAAACAGCATTGAATTGGTGAAAACACAGCATAAGTTCAAAAGGCGAGTCATTAGGTGACGGCCAAAGAAATGTTCGGGGTTGTAATGAGCTAGCTGGCGGCGATTAAGACGTACAAACTTGAACCAGCCCTGAGACAACGGCCGACTTGGAACAAGGAACGTTAATGTTTGGATATGACAACAACTCACAGACGGTTGTGAAAGCAAATGTTCCTGTAAGCGAGGAGAAACTATAGATGTTCTGCAATACCTATAGTCTGCGCCAGATAAGTAGGAATTAAAGGTCATTAACCCGCATACATTTACTCACATAATTCCGAAAACACAACAATGACATAAACTTGTCCCGAAACGACCTTTATCGTGATCTTTGACTTTTTCTAGTAATAAAAAACGATTCATAATGTATTGTCGGGGTACCTACGCAGAGAAATTAAGAAAAGAGCAATGACCTTTAATTCCTACTTATCTGGCGCAGACTATAGCATAAATGCAACTAAATTTAAGATAATTATGACAAAGCGATATTCTATATGCAAATACGACCATGAAGGTAAAAAAGGTATGGGTACAAGCTTATTCCAAACCGAAAGTCGTTTTACCAAATACGAAACGTATTGAAAGCTTTAACTACTCGAAGAAGATTATGGACTACGTGGAGACCTTTCTTGCCGTGGCGTTTGGGATGCTCAGAGGGAGGCTTATCCGTGTTGTAGACACTGACGCTCCTTCTTATATTTCACGTCCTGTCGCCTCTGTACTAAAATCCGCCGAAGACGAAAAAATAAGAAAATATTCAAACGCTTGTGAATTGCGACATGCTACATTCACCCCTCTTGTACATCCGTTGACGAAGTCTTCGCTCCACAAATGTCTAGCTTCGTACAACATCTTGGAGCTGCAATCGCTGACCGCTGGAACAGGTCCTTTAGCGTAGTGATGGGTTGGTTAAGATCAAGAATCATCATCTCAATATTCCGTGCCACTAGGATGTGCATTCGCGGCACAAGACATAAATTTAAACCATACAAGACTAATGTGAATGCGGCCGACGAACCAAGGAGACGTCGATTGCAATATATTGCAATGGATAAATGAAGATAATAAATAATTTGACAATAGTGTATTTACAAATAAGCTTTAACTACTCGTCTAAGCCTGTACTCCCACCCTCTTCTAGCTGTATTAGTTTATTCAGTGCGCTCTGGAATTACCTTTTGTTTTTCACAGAAAGTTCGTTTTTTTATTAATAATATTATCCTACTCACTTTGGTTGACGCTGCCATTATTTAAACTATTACTTTTAATTCGATGCGTATCATTCTCCTGTCGTTGTTCCATTTTATTTGGGGTCCGCGCAGCACGTCTTCTTCTTCCGATACTTCTTCATTACTCGTCATTTTCATGTTTATGTCTCTGTGAATAACTATCATCTTCGACCACAACGTCTTCAGATGATTCCATTCCATTTTCTGCAAGTTCTATACCATATCCAATATTCACCAAATATTATGTCATCAGCACACCTCCCTTCTCCTATTTACCGAAAACTTTTCCGTCGTAGCTAATTTATTTTCCAACTAAATCTTATAAATTCGGGCTCGCAAGCGACTTGCACGCGATCTCCGTCAAACTCGACTTTTTGATAACGCCATTATATTATATCGTGGATTTATTTTTGTTTTATCTACGTTTGGAATTCAATTAGATATTTTTTTATGCTTAATTGAATTTGTTTTATGTAGTGCCGTTATTTTGGATTTAGTAGTACCTGCCTACACAAATCATCATCATCATCTGCTTAGCGTTTCCCCAATTGTGTTGGGGTCGGCTTCCAGTCTTATCGAGTGCTGCTGAATACCTATTGCTATTTTATATGGGGCTACTGCTTATCTGACCTCCACAACCCAGTTAGTACTGGGTTATACGATGCCCCTTGGTTAGACTGGTTGTCACTGTCAGAATTTCGGGCCACTGAATACTTGTAACGACTGTCATAGATCTACATAATATAACAACCGGGACCAACGGCTTAACGTGCTTTCTAAGGTACAGAGAAAACTCGGTATGTAATGGATGGTCACTCATCTCATCCAAAGACGTGGCTTAACCTGAAGATTGATCCGAGTGGCTGTTATTATTTGGCCACGAGCTCGTCATTATAATGAAAAAAAACGAAGCAACAAAAATTAAAATAGTAGTTATTTATTAAATTTTCACGTGAACTTATATCATTAAAAAAATCTAAAACCGTTTTTTAACTTTCAACAAACTGATTCTCAGTAAATAAATCCATTGTTCGTAAATTTTCACGTTACTAGAAGAAAAGCAAAAACAATAACACTCCAGAATACCTGAAAACACTAAACGTAGAAGATTAATTATTCCAATAAAAAACTTCGAATTAATTTCGCGGAATTCGCCGTCGAAGCAGACCATTTAAATTAGCCCGATAACTTGAAAACCTAATGAAAAGGGTTTAACCAGGAGAGTTCCAATTAGCTTGCTGCTATTTTTCCATTCCGTTCGGCTGTATCAAAAACTGGGTCGGTTGGAAATCGATCATTTATAACATTTTGAGGACAATTTAAAGTTGGTTATAGTTTTACATTTTGGTTGAAACTAAAACATGCGGTTGATCCAATGTATTCTACAAAGTTTTGGCGCGTAAGTGTCATAATGTCGTCGTGTTTGTATATAATATGTAGCTACTTACTTTAAGTCTTAATTTTTTATTGTTATTTTAGATCTATTTGTAGTTTTACAAACAAAATAACTCGGTACGTAAACATTCATCGAAATAAACTTAGTTCTACAAGGTTCATTAAAATTGGAAGTTTGGAGTTTTACATTTTCTTGTCTATTAATATGAAAGTACAATTTATTAGTAATGAATACTAATACCAAAAGAAAAAGAAAAAACTACAAATAATCTCCTTTTACCACCGCTAAGTGTTTTGCTGAAACTATCCACGATTCACGTTGTTTACACTTCACAAAGCCAAAATTTCGCCCAAGAATTTTCCCGCAATGCCCTACCACGGTAAACAAAAATGATTGATTGTCTATCTATTAATTACAACAATATTTGCTACCATCATTCATACTGACTTAAGACAATAGACCTTCTGAAGTTTGCTCAATTTCTCAACTGCTTAAGACCTCTTGTTGCCAAATTGACTGGGGCAGTCAAGTATTTTAATTTAATCGATTCTCGGGTATCGTTTCGTAATAAGCTATTGAAGACTTCGAGTTGATTTATTTTAATTAAAGTTAAGGTTTTTAAGGGCTTGTTCAGTTTTGTTCAGGCATCTGGAATGAGCGACTTTAATGTTAAAATTATTTGTTAATTGAACTGATAATTCGACATGATGTGAGCTTATTATGAAATGTTATATTTATAATTTTATTGGATAAGCCATAATTATTGTTTGTTTTTTTTTCATCCATCTGATAGTCTCGTCTGTCCATTGACTATTTACAATGATTAAGTAAGTATTTAAACAAAACAAAGTTTCCCCAGGGGGGTGCAGTCTTGCAGCCAGACGGTATACGATCCTTATGAACTTGAAACTAGCTATAAAATAAAATTAATGAGAAAGATGAGTATGCACATTGCACATGCTAATTAGGAAACACAAGATGTTCACTTAAGACGTCTCAAACAAGCCTGAGATGCTAGACTTGTAGTTTACCTACCTACCTGCAGGTTACTCAAGAGAGTACAGTCTCGAGTACCAATTAACACTTGGTGACTTTAAAAGTGATATTCTTCCACTCTATTGATTCGTTTCATAAGTGCAGCATTTGCTTAGGTGAAATTAAATATTTTGATTTTGACTGTAGTGTAAGTTGCATTTCAGAACCCATTCTATTATGAAGTATTATTAGTCATTGGCCCAAAAAGCCTGACAACCAGTCTTACCAAGAGGTATCGTATTACCCAGTACTAACTGGGTTGTGGAGGTCAGATAGGCAGTCGCTCCATGTGAAATACTGGTATTCAGTTGTATGTGGTTAGACTGGAACCCGACCCCAACATAGTTGGGAAAAGGCTAGGCACATGATGATGACGATTATGAACAATCCTGATTGATTACAATCCAACGAAAATTACACGAGATTTTCAATGTTCTTTTTAAATTTTGCTAAAAGTAGGTAAACAAGTTGAGCTCGTGACTGTAACCATACAAGATTAAAAAGTAAAAGTTACCACAGCTGAAAACCACGAACAAAAATACAGTAAGTAAGCACTGTTATCAACTAATGAATATTTGATTAAGTGCTACCATTAAATGGAAAGTAAAACCCCGCTAGAAATAAAAAGTCGAGACTTTATCGAATCGTTCCGACACTAATACGCCACGCGATGATAACACTAAGGCGATTATCTTGAGTAATTAAATCATATTTTTATTAATATTTCACACGTAGTATTTTTATTTTCAAACGTATAAAGCACCGTGATTAACCCTGATATGTGAGGGAAACTTTAATGCTTTTGAGCATGCAGTTTGTAAGCTCGTAATTAAGAGCAAAATTATTGTTATTGTTTAACTTTGTTGTTGTGTTGGTTAATTAGAAACTGCCTAATCTTGTAAGGAATTGCATACCTTTAAGTGTGATTTAAAAAACTTACGGAGAAGTGGAGCTTTTTGTAAATTTAAAAAGAAGACAACTCTTATTTCTAAATAGGAACACGTTCCTTTTTTTTTAAGGTTAATTTAATTTTCTAATTTGAAACAGTTTACGTTAGTCATTTTAATTCTTGACGATATAATTCACATAATTTTTACTTGAAACTTATGTTTTTTTTTATGTTTTTACATTCAAAGTGAAAATTCTGCTAGAACCACATTATCGCCGTCAAAAAACTGCATACCCCACACGCAGTTGCAGTCACAACTCATAAAATCCTCACCCGACACACATGATACTGGCCACCAAACGACCAGCGACAAATTAAATTCTACATTTAAACGTTTTTATTCCTTATGGTCGGATGAACAATAAAGTAATGAAGCAAACTGGGCGGTGGCGACGTAGAGGCGAGCCGTCGACAGTTCTTATGACACCCCTTATCTGTGGCCTCACGCGATATGTGTTTGGTTAAAGTTAACTAGTTTACCTACGGAACTACGGACTTTTGTATTTTTTTACTGGGTTAAAAAATAAATGTGGATGTTTTCACTGTATTTAAATTATAGTTTTGTTTTATTTGCAATAAAAATGAAGTCTCTTGATGTTTGACAATACAAGTTGCAGCTGTCATTGATAAGCACATTATTTTTCGCCAAAATATGACTCTATATAATTTTTTTAAACGAGTTTTTTTTAAATATCTATAGCATCCAGAATACTAGATTTTAAAATAACGCCTGAATAATCAAAATCGCTATTGATTGAAAGTGATCCCAAATATCATAAACTATTTGGTTTAAATTATTCTATGCCATAATTCAAATATAGTTCTAAAAATCTCTCTATTCACAAACTTTCTCACGCGTTAAACCCATCAATAACGAATGAAGAAAAAATTAAATGAACTAAAATAGTTCAGCCAGCAATTGAAGGCCAAAATCCAAACAAACTCGTATAAATCAGTGTTTATTGCCCATTTAAATATCTACAACGCTAAAACGCGTCACGTAACTCAGTTTTACTTTACTTATGGTGGCTTTTCGCCGTATAACGTTTGTGTTACCATGAAACTAGGATTTTTGAGGAAAAACTATTACGTTTTCGCAAAAGAATTTTTTAAATGGATTTGCATTTTATTTGATTATAAAATTCGAAAGTGTCAGGCGATCATCTAAAAAGTAGATTGTTCAGTTACAGTACTTACATTTAATACAGAAATCATTGTCAATAATCATTATCATTATTCTCCTTGAATTGGGATAATCCCAATTTTTTTGGGGTCGACGCAGCATGTTTTCATCTTAAATTGTCAATTATACCAATTCAAAATATTGTGTAGTGACTTTTATTTTCTAAACGGGATCTTTTTCTAAAAGTAGCCGTTACGCTTAGCTACCAACCAACTCCAACTCTGCAACAAAAATACGAAATGATCTTGGAACTTACATTCACAATAAAAGGCTTTGATAGAAGAACTAGTTCCATAATTTGATTAAACAATTCCCGGAACTATAAAAATAAAAAAAGCAGTATTTTTTCTGAAACCAAAATTTTTCGCTCACATTCGCCTAACAAAGAATTGGTTTGTCCCAATCTCTTTCGCTATCAACACCAATTGTCCTTTTTGATTATCCTTCCAATTATAAAATAATAGTTATTCGTTCGCACTTAATCCCTCCATGGCGCAAACTTATCCGTCCGCTTTATAGTTTTCGTGCCTCGAGCAAATAATAATAAAGTTGGTTGCGCTGTACAAACGGAATGGACATTGTGACCACGTCCGCTGTGCTCTGTACAGTTTTACGGTTATACATCATCGTTTTACTTTTTTTGATTTCAAGTTCACTTTTAAATATCATGTCTGTAATCCCCGAAGAATTAGGCAGAGGTACCTAAAATAGTATACCCTCGTTTCGCCAGTTATGTTTTAAGCCCCATGTAATAGGTAGCGAGCCTATTCCCATTAACCGGGCCCAAACCCAGAATCCGTGAGAGATTCCTGATGGAATAATCCAATAAAACTTTACCCGACCCGGGAATCGAACCCAGGACCTCATGCTCAACAGTTGCGTTTGCAAAATACTTGACCAACGATTTAAAACGAGTGGACTGTTTACTACTTAGAATGTATTCACGTCTGTAACACAAAGAAATCCACGAAGGCTTAAACAGTTTAGGCAAATTTGGCCTGTTGTGTTTAAGTTTAACGTAATAGGGAGCCTGCCTATTGTCATCAATCGGGTACCAATCCTGTGGCTACTACTGAAAAATTCTTGTCGGGAAAACTCACTAAACTGAGCGACGACGACGCGACGTGGTAATCGACCCCAGGACCTCACGGTCAGTAATTGAACTTGTCACCACTATACCAACAAGACAGCTGATTAATTGAAGTTAAGTTTTAAGCGATTATAGACTAATCAAGAAATAATGAAGTTTTAAACAGCAACATTAAATTGCTGTTTAAAACTTGATTATTTTCTTACAGTTTTGGAATTAGGTAATTACTTACCTGTCCTCTCAAAAGATTCTGAAACCAAATTATACCTGGAGGACTGGAGGTACTTCTAAATGATGAAAGAGTTTCCTATATTAAGTTAAGCAGCCCACGCCTCGACATTCGCGAAGTTATTTGGATGGTAGCTAAAAATAAATAAACAGGTAAAACACTGGGATTATTTACCTTAAAAGTTCCCGCTGACTTCGTATCCGAGACCTAACACTTGTGAGCAAGTGTTAGGTCTCGGATACGAAGTCAGCGGGAGCGGAGTGGCGGCGGCGGCGGAGGCACGCGGGGAGCGGCGTGGCAACGCTGTACCCGGTCTCGTAGCCAGCGGGCAGATCGCGCGGAGCTAGAGTGGCGTAGTGTTGTATTACGAGGAATTTGTATCTTTTAAAGTTTGATTTATTGTGGTCAAAAGCCGCCCGCTGACTTCGTCGCCAGATCCATATAAATGTATGCACTGGAACTACGGGCCACCGCCGCCGCCGCCGCCCTGCTCCCGCTGACTTTGTGTCCGAGGCCTTAGAAACCATATCGCTTTATTGCTATTTACAGGTCTTAAATTCTTCTTCTTCTTCTCGAATTGATGACTTAACTTTTGTTTGACCAGTACGAAGCAACCTGGACAGCTCGGTCGTTTGCCTCAATCAAGTTCTGGAGGGTAAAATTTGTTGGTATCTCAAATTGGTCTAAGGAATATTAGATACCAGGAAGGACTTTTATTAAAGAGCAGGACAACCCGTAAAAACGGCTGACATTTAATTAAACGTATAGTAAATATACACAAAACTACTGCAGTAAATAACAGGGTACAAGGGCACATCAGATCAGAGTTTCACGGTCATTTTACCTTTACGGTGTAAGCAGATCTCCTATCGGCGGTAAAGGCATAGACGCCACTTGAAACAATGGACTTACGGTAATATTTTATTACTGGTTTTATTGTGTAATCTTATATTGAGCACTTAATCTTTTAGACTTGTATGGCCAGATTTTGCTGTGCCATTCCTCTCAAAGCTCTTTATGTGAGTACAAATTACTGGATGCACTGATCCGTTGCTAAAATACACATTTCTCTTCATGTTTAGTTGTCAAAGATGGGTTAGAGTTTCAAGCAGTTTTATTTAGCTTTTCTTTTAGCCATAGATCCATGTTTTGAGTCAATCGAAGTCGAATCGATTTTTTTGGGCAATAGTTAGGTAAGCATCATCTGCCTAGACTTTTCCCAATTATGTTTGAGGCGACTAAATATCAGTATTTTACATAGAGCGACTGCCTATTTGACCTCCACATCCCAGTTAGTACTGGGTAATAAGATACGTCTTTGTACGACTGGTTGGCAGACTTGTCAATAATAATAATAATATAGTTTATTTACCAACAAAAGTAACAGATATTTAAAAAACAATACAAATGTTGCAAAATCCGTACAACAATTTATAAAACCCTCCCCCCCTTTCTCTTAAACTAGGATCACGTGTATTTTAAGAGACAGTGTTCGGCCGAGCAGTTCCTTAAACATAAGTTGAAACAATAGGTGAACGAAACTAAAGTATTTTAAAATCAAGATTTTGTTAAAATACAAAATAGTTCGGTAGGTATATGTTAAGGTATAGGTAAGCCACAATGCTCGACAAAGCCCTTCCGTTTCCCAGTTGATAACCTCTGTGTACTCTGGTTTTCCTTAATCTCTAGTTTCTTTCACCATAAACGAAGGAAATTACCTTTTTTTTGTCAAGACAATAAATCCTTTCGCATTTCTCATTCAAGTTAATTGCGAAGTTGTAACCAGTATCTATTTGTGGAGTACACAAGCAGCATTATTAAATCTCTTTGACGTACGGTTCTTTTCCCTATAGATTTAATTGAACCCGTAACAGCTCATTATAAAATATTCCACTTTTACGTTGAACTGTGGCAGGAAACTGTTAAGTTTAATTATGTAGGACTGGGAATGATAAACAACTATGTAATTTGCTTTTTACGCTGACTGAACGGCTACCAAATGAAAGTCCATTAAGTGAATTGGACTGGACAAATGTCCACGTGTACCTTTGTGGCGTGGTTTGGACTCTTGTGGACTTTTTTCTGTGAAGTCCGGTCCTGAAATAGGGTCTGGAACGGTAAGGATTTTTTTGAAGCTTGAATCGCGTGTAGATAAAATTGCGAGGTATTTTTTAGAAACTGTCTGGCACCAGTTTGCAAAACTTTCAGTTGGAAATGTAGGAATACAAATTGATAAAAGTGAGGTTAAATATTTTAAGGAATATGCTTCAAACTGAATACTGTCTCATGGGACGAATATTGTAATTGCGAAAAAAAACAGCAATCAAAAATGTATTATCTTTAAGGGCAAATTAATTGACACATTTCTGATATACGCTGTAAATTGGGTATCACGCTTACTAATTCCGGAGTTCCAAAAAATACAACCTAGCTACAAGTTTTATTTCCGCATAAAATATTTGAAAAAATTTAGTCGGAGGTTGCAATTGAAGCGCGGACAGGGCCACGTATAAAACTATAAAACATGGACCATCTGGCTCGATGGTCTCGTTTTTACTGAAAAAATCCGTTGCCCAATTTAACTTTTACCTATGCATTGGTTTTATAAATCAGAGAACGAATTCTTTCAGCATTTTATTTACGTTTGGCAAATGTTAGGCGTCCACACGCCTGAAGGGCTGAAAGCAGGCACTATCTATAATATCTGTAATAACAGTAATTACATACAGCCTTTTTTATTTTTCTTGGATGGGAAATCATCAAATGACTCCTCCCGCTTTGGGCGGAGCAGGTGTGTCAGACTTTTACTGACTAAAACCCATCCATGTTTCTTCATCGCCCTTTGTGTTCCGGGGCCACGGTATCTCTTTCGAACAGTCCCGCAGCCCCGGCAGGCATCGGCCCTTGCGGCCTTGCCCTTGCGGCTTTGAGGCGCGCGTGGAACACGAACGCGCCGTCGACACGGCCTGTGGTCATGAGACGGACGAACGGCGAGATAGCCCATAGGCCACCGTCCACAGGCCCGAATTACATACAGCCTCAGCCAACCTTACTGTACGTTGCGTTGTCACCACTCCAGAACCTTTCGGTGCCATCAGCCATCCTTTCTGCGAAGCAGAAACGTTTAAGCGACATTTAAGTTTAGCAATTCTTCGGTTAATGCTGTTATCAGAATCGTAATATGAATCATGTTAAAAATTTTAAATTATTAAAATGGACTTTATAAAAGCAGTGCTGTTTTAGTAAAGTCTTAAATCAGGGCTTAGATTTTCTTTCTTTCGTGTTGTTAGTGCTTCAGGTTAAGGCTCAGATAGAAAAATACCAATTACAACTGAGACTGGAACTGTAGACCTACCAAAATTTCTGAGGTCTGATATTCTGTAATTCATCATTTCCCAAGCCTTTTTTTCCGAGTATGTACAGGTCGGGTTCCAGTCTAACCGGATATAGCTGAATACCAGTATTTTACATAGAGCGACTGCCTATCTGACCTCCAGAACCCAGTTAGTACTGGGTAATAGTATACCCTTTGGTACGACTGATTAACAGACTTTCGGGCCACTGTAACATCTGTCAAAGATCTACAAATGACAGTCACGGCTTAACGTGCTTTCCGAGGCATGGTGGAAACTTGGTATGTAATGGGTGGTCACCCATCCACGCAAGCGCGGCTTAACCTAAAGATCGACCCAAGCGGCTGTTTTTATTTAGCCACGAGCTCCTCTATCTGATATTCTGTAATTACGACTACATAGTTAAGTATAGTCAGTTATTAAGGTAGGTAAAGTTTGTACAGTGCTGAAACGTGACTGTAAATATTCTTTGAAACCATGTAGGCACTTAATTCATACTCATGAGTAATTCCACTTCTATGCAATCCTACGAAGTGGCCATAATAAATTCGTGGAATAAATTCCTTCAGCATTTCGTTCGCGTTTATGCGAACGTGTTGCACGTCACTATTAACGTCAAAATATTTTAGCTTCGGTGAAAAAATGAAGATATTCAAATTAGGTTCTCATTACACTGCGGGGTGGCCGCTAATGAATTGTTTTGAATAATTTTAATCCCCCACCTGAATTGTTTGTTTGCGATTTTTAAGTGTCGTTTAATTATAATAAATGTCGGTGAAGAAGATTTATTGCCTTTCCTTGATATTTAAAAAAAGAACAAGCGGCCAGTTATAAAAAGAACGTTCAAATGAGATCAAATTGTTTATTTAAACTCTATGATATGCTTTCATGACATGGGACTCAAACGTAAAACTAAATGATTATAGGTGTTACTTACATTTCTGCCGAACCCTTCAGCTAGTATTGGCTTGATGTTATGTGTGTATATATGAAAGGATTTAGTGAACATTCTAATTTCAGTAGTCAACTTGCTATAAGAACCTAATTTGCACGATAAAAAAATAATATAATTTTCTTTACATGGATTTTCTTTTACAAACAAGTAATCTAGCTACTTTTTATCACACAGTTTTATTGCGAACCCTAGTTATTAAGTAATACTTGTACATAAATTAGTGTTATGACTATTTTTACATTTTTACGAACGTAAAACAAGTACGACTCATGTTAATAACACAATGGAGTGTATTTTATCGTAAAAGTAAGTAATGGTAAGTAAAAAAACCTTTTACCATGTTCTGTAGTTCTCACGTGAGCTTTAAGGGTCAGACTAAGTTGTCGATAAGTAGAAATGGACAAGAATTTAAGGAACCAACGTATTTTTCAGTAATTGTATTTTTATAAAACTTCAAAGATGTGGAATTTGTGCTCTTTGCAGCAAAAACTGTCGTCTGAGGGTCCGTTTTCACCAAGCGTAAAAATCCTCACGCAATTTTGATTCGGTACCTAATGAACTACTGAAACTAAGTAGGTACAAATAATTACTTTACGCAAATAACTATTTATTGCCCCATTTCTCGAGCTGAAATATTTTAGTGGTTCTTATACCAACCAATGAATTTTCGTTGTAATTCTTGCTTACATTTTAATTATTCTTGCAGAAATGCCTACAATCACAATATAATAGCCTCAAGTTTAACAATTACGTATAAATCGTAATTGTTTGTTATATTCGCCGATATTAAATTCTTAATTCAGTTTAACTTATTGTTTCAATGTCCAATTTATTAAAGCTTCGCGAAAATTGCTGGAGTACTTACAGCAACGAGTGAGAATGAAAATTTTCTGAGAAGAACATTTTGTTCTTTTGTAAATTTTCGAATTTAATTTTTAAACTTAAGCACTTACCATTACAGATAATTCTAAGTAGAGGCTTATGTTAAATATTCGTTTTCAATTACACCAAATCATTTGAAACTGAAGTTCTAAGAAATAATAATGAAATAATAAAAACATCACGCTTGTTCCTACCGAAGGATAAAGTAAAGGTGTGCCGATAATACACATACGTTTCACCAAATAATATGTTTGAGTCAATAGGGGGCCTGCCTATTGCCATCATTATCTTCATCATTCTCCTGCAGTTATCCCAATTTATTTGGGGTCGGCGCAGCTCGTCTTCGTCTTCCATACTTCTCTATTATTCGTCATCTCAGCAGTTACCTACTTACTTGCCATATTATTATTGACCTAATTTAATGACAAAATAAAAATTGGCACTCCGACCCAAGACAGTTTTTAAAATCATTAAGTTACGCCCCAGCAACCTAAAATTATGACATGATATTTAAACGTAATTTTTTGGTTTTTAATCCCGCCAATTTAAAACTGCAATCAAAAAATTATTAACCATGAATGCATCTCTAATTTTGGCAATGTCAACTTGACATTTTAGAACCAAGAATCTGTCTTTTTGACATTTAATTTCATGTGAACAGAAGTCTCGTAGAGATAGCTATGTAAATCCATTCATATCTATACAATCATCACATGGTGATGTCTGAAATGCATTGCAAACTTTTGCGGAAATTTTATATTTTGTTTCGACACATTTTTTTCATAGCAAAGTCATTTTAATTCCGTAATAAATGAACGAAAAAACGATGTCCCAAAATAAGTTCGGTGGTCTCATTTATTTGGCCTACTGCAAATCGGGCACAAATCCAGACTGAGGCCATAACTGAGAAATTCCTGAAAATAATCAATGCCTTAAAACACTAATAATTAAACATACCGACTCCTTAAACCAATATATTCACACGCCATACCGCCACGACATTATATTCACCTCATTAGGCTGACCACTGACTTCTTATATAGTGACGTCACAAATATCTCCAGGGATATTCTCACGATGTAAGAGTGAGAACTAATTACTTGGTTGATCAAGCCGAAAAAAGATTCGCACCCAAAATTGAGAGTGAAAAAATGTACTCAGAGGGAATGTATTGGGGGTGAACCATTTTCAGGTCAGAAAATAAATAAATGCTGTTTGAATTTAAAACAATAGATTTATATGAAGTCTCTGTTCGTAATGTTGTTCTTCGGGATTTTTAGTAAGGAGTGGAGGACTGGCTCGTTGGTCGAGTCTTCGCAGGCGCGACTGCAGAGCATTAGGTCCTGGGTTCGATTCGGGGGTCGGGTAAAGTGTTGAGTCTTTCGATCAGGAATTTCTCAGTAGCAGCCACGGAGTCTGGATTTGTGCTAAGTTGATGGAAAAAAGCTCGCACCCTATTACTGCCTAGCCTAAATAATAACAGCCGCTCGGGTCGATCTTTAGGTTAAGCCGTGCTTGCCTAGGTTGGTCCGTGGATGAGTGACCACCCATTACATACCGAGTTTCCTCCGTGCCTTGGAAAGCACGTTAAGCAGTTGGCCCCGGCTGTTGTTTGTGATCTTTGACAGTCGTTACATACCTGTAGACTGACCTGTAGACTGGTTGTCAGACTTACCAAGGGGTATCGTATTACCCAGTACTAACTGGGTTGTGGAGGTCAGATAGGCAGTCGCTCTATGTAAAATACTGGTATTCAGCTGCATCCGGTTAGACTGGAAGCCGACCCCAATAAAACTTGGGAAAAGGCTAGGCAGGCAGGCAGTGGAGAGAGACTTTTACGAGTCTACGTGCAATCTACACTCCTGGCACACGCTTGATAGCCCAGCTACCATGTTTGCTGGCAATATTGCAGGAGTCATTCCTGTATTATGGTGATAGAAGAAGTGGAGACTAAAAAGGCTTTCATGGATTTTCCACTAAAATTATTAAAGGTTCCTTTTCGTACCTAATTTACTTATTTTACCAACTTCTCATTTCGGGCTACGTTCAGACAAAACCAAACAACAATTCATTTAAATTTAGGGCCTATTCCACCACCTACGATTATAAGTTCCCGTTAACTTACTTGGCAGCTATAATTAAATTTCGTTCAAATTCCGTTCCATTTTTGAATTTATTCGGTAAGTAGTGGCTGTTCGAACATCGAGAAATAGAGTCTTACACTAACACCGAATCCAATACACATTCAAGTAACGTATGGTCATGCAAACACGCGGTGCCACGTGACTGTTATCAAGTGCGGTCACTTAGCATATCGCTTGCTGCTGCTTTTTGTGTAGCCTAGGCGACGACGGTGTACATGGCAGCCGGTAAGGCTTGCTGTTCACGGACTGATTCTGTGACTGGAAATTAACTGGCACGCGTCCTGCTTTGCCACGCCAGGAATACTTTTTGGGCCGCGTACCAGGAGACAAAATGCAAAGCGTCTTTGCATTCAAATGCAAAGACGCTTTAGATGCACACTATTTATTGTACAGTTTTGGGTACACAACCGTTGACACAATACTTAGTATCTTGTAATGAAAACTTTAATTTAACGAGAGGAAAAAAAAATGTGACGTGCAAGTTTATGTAAGTTGACTAAGGGAAGAGAACTGATATTTGTAGTGGCAACACTGTCACACTTCGTGACAGTGTTGCCACTACAAATATCATTATAATTTTACGAAAAATTTTTGTTATGTTGTTGCCAACAGAAATGTGGGTGGTGAAAAATGCTTTTATTTAAATAACAGGTGTTAATATGACGGTCTGATCTTAATATTTCTCCATAACAACATAATATATAATTCATTGGTATGTAATAAAAAACATGTATTTCAATATTGCCAGAATATCGTGTGACTGCAATGTAATGTGTTCGTATTTTGCATTCCTTTTAGTTGAAATAGCATATTTTTATTTTTACACATGAACGAACTTTAATATTTTCCAATGGAATATAAAATTTGTCCTTGTTTTTTTTGTTAGTTATCATTTTTCATAACGTCAAGTAAGTTTCGAGAATTTCGGAAAACATTAAAAAATTCTTGTTATTTCAGGAACTATATTATCTTAAATAGTGGATTTTCATCAGTAATCACTTACTATTCACTAAGCAAATAAATATTCCCTGGTTTAGGTCCTATAAGTTTAGTACTCTCGATGATTTGAAAATATCCATTACAATATCATTTAATTGTAATCGTATTACTTTAGTAGATGTAAGCCTTTCTATATTTCCTATCCTTTATTTAATAGGTTGACAGCTTCCTAATAGTCGCTTTTTTATACTATCTGATTAGAAGTATAGGTTCTCCTCTCTCAAATAAATTATTCTAGATGAACTGATATACTTTTTCTAAAATCTTCATTTTCTTTATTTTATTTATTTAAACTTTAGGCACAAGTAAAAAAAAACTGTACAAAGGCGGACTTAATGCTTTGGGCATTTTCTACCAGTCTACCTTAGGTTGATGCAGAGATAATACACAGTAGGTGCAATAACAGAAAAAAAGACTAGAAAATATTTATAAATTTATAACTAAAACATATAAGAATAAATACATAAATACATACATATAATAAAAAAAAAAAATGTATATATATGTATACAGTTAAGAGAGATAAACAAGAAAAACTATTACAACTTAGTTCTGAGATGAATCTGCCAACTTCTTGTGAATATGCTCTCGAGCTTTCAATTTGAAAGTGAAACGACTATAGTCAATGTCCTGATACTCTGGGGGAGCGCATTCCAAAGGACGCTTAGACAAAGAAGGAGGATTTTATAAAGCCAGATCGGTGAGAAGGACAGCGTCGAAGACAGTTATTGGAGGAACGAATTTTTGCTGTGCGCAGAGCATAAATATTGAAAATGAGAAGTCAGATAAGAAGTAGAAGTGGGTTTGTGAAGAAGAGAAAACAGGGTTGTCAAAGCCCTCAATGCTCTGCGTTGCCGGATGGGCAACCACCTTAATAGCGATCGATGTGCAGATACATGATCATACTTGCGAAGATTGAAGACGAATCGAATGCAGTTATTTAGGAGTCGGTCAAGTTTATTAAGGAGTTCTGCATTCAGGTCATAGTAGCACACATCACCATAGTCAATCATGGGGAAGATTAGGGACTGTACAAGCATAGCCTTAATGTGTGATGGGAGAATATTTATCTTCTTCTAATTTTATCTTCGCTCTTGTTAATATAAGGTCAAATATTAAAGCCTTAAGTCGCAACGTCCATAGCCCGCTTTATTTACGTTTCGTGACTTCTACCTTTGTTACGTTGGAATGTCATTTGAAGTATTATCAGTATTCTGGCGAAATGCCTTATTTATTTCTAATGTTTCACCAATAACAGTTGAAAGAAATATTTTAGCATTGCGGCCACGAATACTTTGTTGAACTCATTACCATCCAGGGAAAATAAATGAGGCCCATGAACTGAAATACCTAATTTAGGTCCTAAATTATTTTGCTGAGTGGGTTGGTATCTCTTATCTAGCCTTTTTGCCAACTATCTTGGAGTCGGCTTCTAGCCTAACCAGAAACGGTTTCCACGTATTCAGTACATCATTTATAGATTTTTTTCATCGGTAATTAAAAAATAAAATGAATTTCTATACATACACGTGTAGGCAGGCATTGCACTTTTGCAGGACACAGGAGATTTTTTTTTTAAGTGAAATTGTCTTTAGCCGCGTTGAGCACTTTTTGGGTGAACAAAAATCATGGAACTCGCATCATCGTCACCGAACGCTTTCATAGAACGGTAAGTCAAAATCAACCTTAAACAATTAAGATTAAGATACAATAAAGATATAGATAGAATAGAATAGAATAAAGATTAAGAACTAAGTTTGAATAGAATCAATCCAAAATAAACTTTTTATTTTGGATTGATTCTATTCAAACTTAGTTTTCACTTCTATCCGCAGTCCACAAAGACTGCCACGCACGTTTTGTTTTTAATTGCATGTTTTTTTTATCACTAAACAAAGCGTATTAAAACATCAAAAAAAGCAAAGTGAAATTATTTTTTTATATCTATAAAAATACTAAGTTATAAGCATTTGAAACTGCTGATTAGACAGATAGATCCAATACAGCGAATGACGTCATTCGCTGCATCGACGTACAAAATCCATACTAAATTCCGTTTATCTAGAAATAGACCGATTGTTTGACCGATTTATGTCTTGTTTTCGCTTTTTGTCATTATTTTTATAGTACTTTAACATTCCGTGTCGAAATAAAAAAAAAAATGAAAATTTATGCATATTCCCGGTGAAAATTTTCTACGTAATTTTTTACTGATTTCGTGGTAACAGTTTGTGCGTCGGTGTTTCTTCCACCCTTTATACCAGTTCATATTTTACTTAGAACTACTGCTGTTATCTACACAACCTCAGTAACTGGGTTCTACTATACGCCTTGCAAAGACTGACTACCCACTGTCGTGTGACACTCTTACGACTGTCAAAAATATAAAAGTGACAGTTGGGCAGCTTAACGTTCTTAGTACATCATCATCATCATCAACTGGCTGCCTTTTCCCAACTATCTTGGGGTCGGCTTCCAGTCTAACCGGATGCAGCTGAATACCAGTATTTTATATGGAGCGACTGCCTAGACGGCCTGCCTGACGATACTCCTAGTAGTACATAATGGGGGCTAGTACACACATCAAAAATGTCTAGGGATCAAGCATTTTTATGCGGATTTCTTGAGATTGAGATGTGGCTTTGTAATAAATTTATGATTTTATAAATTTATATTGATCCTTTTTGGTGCATTTCATAATTTGAATCAGGAACTCTCAATCAAATTCGAGTAAAAGATGAAAATAAGCTGTCAATATTTTCCCTATAAAAACATACAACGCATTGAAGACATTATTAGTGCTACTGTTTCCCTACTACTGATTAAAACCAACGTTATTATGGAGCGGCGACGTCATTTAAGCAGGGAAGAAATGCTCAGAGCCGTGGGAATGATAGAAGCTGGTTCCCGGCAACGTACTGTAGCTTTAGCTCTGAATACAAGTCAGAGTGTTATCAGTCGACTTTGGACACGTTACCGAAGCACTGGTACCGTGGCTGAGCGCCATGGAGGACGGTATCGCTGCACCACACGGAGACAAGACCGATACATTCAAATCTTAACTCGAAGAGCTCCAACAATAACCGCCATGATGTTAGCCGTGAGGCTTCATCACTCTTCAGGGAACTTAATTAGCGACCAAACAGTCAGAAACCGCTTGCATGAAGTGAACCTTCATTCCCGAAGACCGCTACGGGTACCACCTATAGCAATGCACAATCGTAGGATTCGATATCAATGGGCTCTTGAACACAGAAATTGGGCAGAAGAACAATGGCGTTTCGTGTGCTTTTCTGATGAGTCTCGTTTTGGTATGAGACCGGATACAAGACGTATACGATACTGGAGAACCCCTGGACGCCAACAGCGATTAAAATCCTGCCAGGAAGTCCATCCTTATAGTGGTGGAACCATCATGGTATGGGCGGGTATTTGGATCGGCGGAAGAACTGAGTTGATTTGGATCAGAGGCAACCTCAACGCTCAAATTTATGCTGAGACGATTGTATCAGACGTCATCGTTCCTCTACAAGTGCAAATCGGTCCCTTATTTCAGTTAATGCATGATAATGCACGACCGCACACCGCAAGAGTTGTAAGACAGACTCTCGCCGCAGCTAACATCAATGTCCTGCCCTGGCCTGCTCAGTCGCCAGACTTGAACCCGATTGAGCATGCATGGGATATGCTACAGAGAAGAGCTCTGCCGAATATGGAGGGTATCCAGTCGCAAGAAGACCTTTTTTTGTTGTTGCAACGAACATGGGCGGCCATTCCACAGCGTGATTTGGATGAACTCATTTTGAGTATGCCAAACCGATGTTCTTGTGTTGTTAGTGTTCGCGGTAGAAACACGGATTATTAATTGTTTAAGTTACCCAATAAAATTTTAAAGAAAACTGTTATTTCAGTCTTTTTTTCGAACTTTAATGTTAGTGGTTCAAATGTCAAAAATCCCTTTATTAGGAAAATGGCAAATTTCTTTATTAATGCAAAGGTGACTTGGTTTATCGTTACTGTGACAAACGAAAACACTTTATTTGATGAATCCTTAAAGAAAATTTTAATTAATATCAATCAGGAGAAAAGTTATTGCAAAAATATATGTTGATCCCTAGATACTTTTGATGTGTGTATTAAGGAGAAGATAACGATGTTATAGTTGGTGCCAGTAAAAGATCGCAATAGCGGTCATTGCCCTTTCCCTAATATCTCTTGGTAAGAACCAAAAAAAATTAACGTATCGTTTTTTACCCGACTGCGGCGAAGCCCAAAAGGAGGATAATGTGGTTGACCTGTATGTTTGTATGTATGTATGTCCGTTTCTTTGTTCCCTCGTAACTCCTCAACGGATGGAGGGATTTGTATAGATTATTTAAGTCGTTGGATTTTTCTTGACAGCGCGAGTGTCACTGGCTACATGATAATCAAAAAGCAAATAAAAATCGTGGATTTGGGGTGCCTTATTGTGGAGTTCGAAATTTTTATTCTTCTAATACCATCGAGTGGGGTATCAAAATGAAGGGTTTTAAAAGGTGATTACAAAAATATATACAACTTATGTTTTTTTTACTTATTTAGCCGTGTGGTATCCGGCAGAGTAGAATAGAACCAACCCATTACACTCACGGGTGTCGTATAAGGCGACTAATGTCTGAGGCAGAACACCTTGCGCCTCCGTAGACCAGAGAATGGGCAGCAGCGTTTTCTGTTAGTCTTTCATCACTGCGATCTCCAATCCGCCTGCCAAGCATGGAGATTACGGCAAATTCCTCCTATCATAGGAGAGACTTATGTCCAACAGTGGACGTTATGGGCTGTTGTAGTATACAACTTATGTTTGAATGTAATTCGAAATGACAATAGTATAAAGTAAATAATATTCAAATTTATTTTTGGCACGCTCTTCAGCCTGAACGGCTAGATGGATTTTAGCTTGAGAGGTGTCGTTAGATTTGTATTTACTGAGAGTGACACTGGGTATATCAGAATAATAAAAAAAACAAAATGACGGATTTTTAGCGCCAAATTTAAATGTTTGGCACGCTTTGCAGCATGAACGGCTCGATAAAGGGCTCATCATAAGGATTTTAATATGGTATATTATCTAAGCTAACTAAAAAGAGTAAAATAAAATAAATAAAAAAAAACCCGACGGCGTAATAATTAACATAACTTTAAATAAAAAAACTGAAAAGAATAAAACAAGTTCAGGAGACAGGACATACTGAAAAGAATAAAACAAGTTCAGGAGACAGGACATATTGACTGCAACAGTCGGGACCCATCAAATAATCTAGACTAAAATCATTACATCCAATGTGGGTCCCGACTGTTGCAGTCAATATGTCCGGTCTCCTGAACTTGTTTTATTCTTTTCAGTTTTTTATTTAAAGTCATTTGTTATTTTTTACGCAGTCGGGTTTTTTAATTTTTTTAATTAGTTTTTTTTTATTAGAAAAAATGTTGAAGATCACGATATAGATGACGATTCAAAGCTTGAACAGGCTTATTATGGATTTCAAAGTTAAGAACTTTAATAAATTTAGGTGAGTCAAAACTGCTATTGCGATAATAACTGGCAGCAACTATAGTTACTATCTGGCTAAGCCAACCCTGTCAGTGAGTAACACGATAGACCTTCGTAAGGCTGGTCTTTAGACCTTCGAGCTTTCTAGTTAGTGTTGTAATAAATAGGTAGCCAAGATAAGCCTTCAAAAGTGTTATCTTAAGATAACAAAGTTTCACGCGACCCGCATTAGTATTTTTTTCCAATTAAGTACGTAAAATAATTCCGTACCTTACCAAGCAACATTATATAAATCTGAAATTACTTAAATACCATAAAAAAATTAAAAAGGGTTGAGCGTGAAAACTATCATGACGAAACGCCATAAAAAAATATTTACGCACTTGTAAATAAATTCGAGTTAATGATATTGTTGTATGTGACTTTTACGGGCGGGTGTTGACGCACGTATTACTATGTTACATTTTTTAGCTCACCTCCCTAACGTGATGCGAGGCCAAACGCCTAATCATAAATCAACCTCCAAATATACACATCAACTCGCAATACTTATAAATCCTTACGAACGATTAGCTCGCACAATTAAAACGAATTAGGTTAATGTGTGTGGCTTTCGAGTTTTCGACCGAAAACCAGTTCTTTTTCTCTCCTTCGTGACGCCGCCACGACTTTCTGTTTATCTGATGGCATTAATCACAATTTCCACCCCCAATTAAAAGTGCTACTCGAGTTCAAGCAAGGGACCGTTTTTATTTGCTGTTTATTTCCGAGTACAGTTTGTTTTGTTAGTTTGTACGACAATGGTTTTTATTGCGATTGTAACGTTGGAAGTTTTATATAAAGGGTATAAAGCAATATCATGTAGCAGACTAATATAGTGTAAAAATGTTCATATTTTTACACTAAAAGCAACATAAAGGTAGGTAAACATGTGTGTACACATCGGCACGTACAACAGTAGCCGCTCAAACCAAACAAAAACAGTATTATCAAAGAGATAAGGTTTTATCTAAGAAAAATATGAAGACACGGCTCCCAAAGTAATTCAGCCAGTGTTTGTCAACATGAGGACGGCAGCGGTCGAACTACGACGGCCACAAATCATTCTCACACCTGACCACCGCTTATCGCGGTTACGACATGAAAAATTACCGTCTCAGGAACGTTACCAGTCACAGTTTTTCCGCACCAGCACAGGGGGAGAGACTGGTCATTAAAACAAATTGTTGACGACAACTGGCGCAACAAACTTTAACAGCAATACCCAATAGGAGTTTTGTAAATAAAATCGTGCTAATTGATTCAGTTTGTAAAAGTATTTTTATTATTTTCAGCGATATTAAAATTAATGAAAAAGTTTTTGTTACTTTGCATTTAAGCTTTTTATTGTGAGAAACATTGTTTACTTGTTATTCTTATACATTTTGCATTGTATTTAATAATAAAAAATATTTTTTTCTTACACAGTCAAGACTGTGTAAGAAAAAAATATTTTTTGCCGAATTATTTACCTACTTACGTCAAAGTTTTATACTATCTAATTATTAATATCGTCGTCCTCATAGTATCGAATGCGGTATTTTCCTTTTTTTACTTATCTGTGTGTCTAGGCAGGGAACCCTACTCATTTAAAAGAAATACACTAAAACCTCATTATAATTTAAAACCAAAACGCTGAAAGACTAGTCCAATGTTTTTCTTTAATTCCCTGACCGTAAAAGAAAAAACTTTTCAAGCAAAAGTAAATACATTTACAACTAGATCAATCGTAGAACAAAATCGACTGAGATCGTGACGTCACTAATATTTACGTTCAGACCGGCTCCGGGCAGGATATTAAGGTTCGCTTTGATCCTACAGCCTTTTTGACCGGACTTGTTCAACAAATTCAACGGTAACATGTTTGACTTGGCGTTTTCAGCAAGTTGAGAAAAACGTCAAAGCGTGGTAGTTTTTTGAACAAATTCGAGTAGTGTTTGTTTTTTGGTTACTAAAAGCTACCAAATAAAATTTACTATGACAAAGTCAGAAATATTAAGCATTGGGGAATAAAAAATACTCAGTCTTTGGGGACATAAAAACTATCAAAGTATGTAAAAAAAAATGTAAAAAGTAATATCCGCAAACATTCCACGGTACAGTCATAAACAAAACTTCTAACTTCCAAATGAAATTAAGACATAAAAGACGTTGCAATCTGTCTTAAATTTAAGACCCCCATAAATAGTTTTCTTGTCTGTCGTTCGGTTAAGTCATAAACTAAGATATGTTAAACGACTGTCGACTAACATCGCAAATGAATTTTTCTAACAACGAAACAAGGAAATAAATTAAACTCTATTTTTCAGGAACGAAGGTTGAAATTAGAAAAAAGTGCAAGTTCTATAAAGTTTTTCATATCGTTGAAGCAGAAAACATTGGCGGGGCGCTTCACCCGTCATAAAGGGGGAAACTTTACAAATCTACGGATTTCTTACGCTTTTAGGGACACATAATATATTTATCTGCCCCTCGACACATTTACAATAGCTCAAGTTTGACGCTTGAGGATTTGTTTCGAGTTAAAATGACTGTTGGCTTAATTTTCAGACAGGTTTCGTTACCGATAAATGAAAAGTTTTCGGTTTATAGAGTCAGAGAGTTTTGTATCTCTAGGTTTACTTGGCCCATTTTGTGAAATAAAAAAGTTTTCTTAGAATTTCTACTTACTTTTAATACCATCTTTCATTTAAAGGAGAGGGGGGAGAAGGGGAAGTAAGGGGGACAATGGCTTCGATGAATGATATCATTCAATACTTGCACATTCACCCCACAACAACGCATAATAAATTGTAGCTTTTACCATTTAATACTCAAAAATGCCACAAACACTATTTATAATTTAATTCAGTTTCATAAAAGATAAAATCGCAACAAAGTAATACAGACAGCTGCAATTACATAGCTTGTTAATTTTCGTGGTGCAACGTCAAAATTTTACAGCCTCAGTAACATGTAGGGGGACCCAGGATGGCGCCTAGAAAATGAACTCATAACACTTTTATGAACGGGGGTATGTTCTCACTAGGTTCCCCGTTCAAAGATAATATGATGGCTATTAAAAATGGCCGACGCGCGACGCTCCCCGCAATCAGACTGTTATACTGTCACTGTCATCTTAATTAAAATCTACTATTTACGGCTGCATTTTGTTGTTTAAAGAGATTGGTTGTTTGGTTTAGAATTCGTGTTTGTGGGAAGAAATAGAACAGGGACATTTTCTCGGTACCACCTTTTGGACCTTATTACTTAGGGCATAATGGTGAAAAGTGACATACCCTCCGTGCACACGGTAGTACCTATATTAGAAAAAGCGATGACGTATAAAATTCTCTAAAATCGAGGAATTCCTCAGAGCGTACCATTAGTTGAGCTCACAAATTTAAATTTAAAATATTATTTGTTTATTCCTCAAAGCGCAATCATGATGAAAAATAGAGAGGGGTATGATGTATTTATTAATTAAATCGATAGACAGTTTTAAATCAACTGTCAACTCTCCTAATTGGTTACTTATTTTTTAAAACGGACTACCAGGCAAACAGAAATTTACTGAAACGAAATGTTTAAGCAACGTATGGTCAATAATGTTAAAAATACATACAGGTTCATTAAATTGAATTTATATGTACTACTCTGTCAAGAAAGTACCGGGAAAAGATCAATAATACACAAAATGTCTGTTATTCATCCAAATTTATTTTATCACCTTCAAAGTATGCTCCTTTAGAAACGATACACTTGCGCCAACGAATAATCCATTCATCAAAACATTTTTTAAACGCTGCTTCCGGAATTGAGTTCAGTTCTCGCCGCGAATTCTCCTTTATGTCTTCTATCGATTGAAAACGGGTGCCACGAAGTGGTAATTTGAGTTTAGGAAAAAGAAAAAAGTCAGCAGGAGCCATATCTGGTGAATATGGTGGTTGCTGGATGGTATTTGTTGAGTGTTTGGTCAAAAATTCGTTCACAATGATAGCCTTGTGCGAAGGCGCATTGTCGTGGTGCAAAATCCAAGAATTATCTTTCCACAAATCTGGCCTTTTTCGTCGAATTTGCTCTCTTAAACGCCGCATAACGCTCAAATAATATTCTTTATTTACCGTTAGACCTTCCGGTAAGAATTCAGAGTGCACAACACCGCGATAGTCAAAGAAAACAGTCAACATGACTTTGACTTTTGATCGACTTTGGCGTGGTTTTTTCGGTTTCGGTTCAGTTGGAAGGCGCCACTCCGAAGCTTGTTGACTAGTTTGCATGTCAAACTCGTAAACCCACGTCTCGTCACCAGTAACAATGCGTTTCATGAATGTTGGGTCCGAACTGACTCGTTCTAGCATGTCCTCAACGACTTTCATGCGATTGAGTTTTTGGAGAAAATTCGGACTTGGGACTAGCCGAGCAGCAACATGTTTCATACCCAAATGATTAGTTAAAATGGTACGGATCGACTCGTGAGATACAGAAAGTTCGGCGGCTATCTCTCTCAGAGTTGAATGGGGATTTTCAGTCACTATTTTCTTCACTTTTGCGATGTTAACTTCAGTTGCAGACGTTGACGGCCTACCAGAGCGAGGCAAATCTTCCATCACATCTCGACCGCTTTTGAACGCTTTGAACCACTCATAAGCACGAGTTTTTGATAAAGTCGATTCACCGTAAGCCTTCTGTAACATTTTCAATGACTCCGAACACGAAATTCCATTGGCGATGCAAAATTTAAGACAAACTCTTTGTTCGATATTTTTGTCCATTATGAAATTCGCAATACACACTATTTATGATATTACTAAAACCAGCACTGTATTTAATATAAATAACAGATGCAACTCAAACTCCGCGCCAAAATGGAAAACAGTTGTGCCAATCTAACAACTACAAAAAAACAAAAATTTGAATTTGGAACCATAAACAAATCATCCATTCCCGATACTTTTTTGACTCAAAATCAAAATCAAAGCATTTATTTCAAGTAAGCCAGTTACAGGCACTTTTGAATTGTCGAAACAAAGATGAAAATTAAATGTAGCTACAGTCCCAGTCACAAGACATAAAAACTGTGAAAGTACTGTAGTTGCCCATTCCCTAGCGTAGATCTCTATGGAGAAGAACGGGCAAGAAACTCCATGGACACTCTTTTAAATCAGAATATTGTTACAAAATCTTGGTTACATCATTCATGTTGAGATGGTATATTATGTGAGAACAATGTAGCAAGATGTGCACGTTAAAAGTGTCCACAGCAAAAACACACAAACAAAAAAAATACAATTCAAAATAATTCATTCAAATAGTCAGATTCAGTCACAACTGACAGCGCCCGTTCACGGACACGACGCATGGATCAGCAACATTCAACTCAACCATTTTGAAGGGAACTAAATGATCCGACACATGCGCCACCATCAGCGAGACATTTGAGTGAGCATGACATACTCTAAATCGCCAGGGCACATTCAAGTCAAGAAAAGACGTAGGTTTCCAGTGAATGATAGCTTTCTAGTACATAGTACTCACACAATATGGGCTATGCATATAATACTATAGAGATTGAATCTATACAATGCAAAGATAGTTGTACAATCTTCAGCAGCTCCAACAATACATTTTAATGCTATCAATTTATGCGCCCCTGTCCTTGTGGTCCTGCGACCAGCATTGAGCCAAGCATTTTTATCAGCGATATAGTCGCTCAACTTGTAATATGCTTGCTTACATAGTGTGCGTTTAATGCATGTTTTAAATTTCGTCTCATTCAGTTCAAGAATACTTTGTGGAATTTTATTATAGCATCTCAAACAGTACCCCATGAAAGATGAGTCTACTTTAGCGAGTCGGAAACCTAAAGGAACTAGTTGGTATTTCTAGTACTGTAATTATGTCTGTCACCCCTTTTACCAAAAAGGTGCAGATTTTTTCTGACGTACATTATGTTTTCGTAGATGTATTGACAATGTACCGTCATGATGCCAATATCCTTAAACAGTTCCCTTAGAGAATCGCGCTTACGAAGATTATATATGGCCCTGATGGCTCTTTTCTGCAGAATAAATATAGACTCAATATCTGCAGCCCGTCCCCACAGTAAAATGCCGTAAGACATTATACTATGAAAGTAACTAAAATAAACCAGTCTAGCGGTATCTACATCAGTATACTGACGGATTTTTCTAATGGCATAGGCTGCTGAACTTAGCCGCCCCGCAAGAGATGTCAAATGAGAACCCCATTGTAGCCTTGAATCAAGCGTAATCCCCAGGAAAACCGTTTTATCTACGAATTCAAGTTCCTCTTTATTTAATATTATATCACAATCACTACTTTTAACATTCGGTAAAGCAAATCTTATGCATTTGGTTTTTTTTTCATTTAATACCAAATTGTTTGCTGTGAACCAATTTTGGACCTGAAGTAGGGCATTATTCACGTCATCTAGATTTTGGGCCCGCCTATTTATCTTAAAAATTAGGGAAGTGTCATCAGCAAATAACACCATATTTTGCGGTTGGTTTTTCAGTAAATAGGGTAGATCATTTATATATACTAGAAAGAGAAAAGGACCCAATATTGAGCCTTGTGGAACCCCCATTTTTACTTTTAAACCCTGTGAATTAACACCATTTATTTGAACATGTTGTTGTCTATCATTAAAATAAGATTTTACCAAACTAAGTGCAAGTTTACCCAGTCCGTAATGCTCAAGTTTCAAAAGTAATGTGTCGTGATTTACGCAATCAAACGCTTTGGAGAGGTCACAAAAAATTCCTATGGCGTCTTGAGATTCTTCCCACGCAGTAAATATGTGCTTTAATAAGGTTACACCGGTGTCAGTTGTACAACGTCCCTTGGTGAAGCCATACTGTTAACAGATCATGTAAGATTCTGTTGGTGTTAAAATGATAGAGCATTTGATTAAGCATTACTTTTTCGAAAACCTTGCTAAAAACTGGTAACACGGATACAGGTCTATAATTATTAGTATCTTTACTGTCTCCGGATTTGAAAAGAGGTATGGCTTTACTGTATTTCATTAAATCAGGGAAAACTCCTTGGTCTACACATAAATTAAAAATTAGAGCTAAGTAAGGGGCTATAGTCTCAAGTATGGATGTACAAACTTTGACAGACATTCCCCATAGATCTTCGGTTAGTTTGATTTTTATTTGCCGGAAAGTTTTAATAACTTGCATAGGGTTAATGTGTTTAAATTTAAATTCAGCCAGGCAGCCAGACACATTCGCCTTTAATAAGCCAATTGAGAGTTCAGGTGAGGAAATAAGAGCCTCCGTTGTTTTTAGTGGTATATCGGTAAAGAAATTTACAAATTCTTGAGCTACTTCCTGATTTGAGCTTTTAGGACCACACGCTGTATCTAATGTGTAGCTAGTGTTACGTATTTTCTTCCTGTTAGTCTCGTTATTTATAACTTTCCAAACTGTCTTTATTTTATTTTCTGCTGTTTTGATCTTGTTGCTAATGTGCAGTGCTTTAGCAACCATGCACGCATTTCTAAAAATTTTTGAATACTTAGCAACATACTTGTTAAAAGTTTCAGTGTTTATAAAAGGCTTAAGGCCATAAAGCTCAAATAGTCTTTCCCTACTTTTTGTGATACCTCTAGTTGCCCAATCACTAAATATGAATTTAGGGCAAATACTTTTTGTCTTCTTTTCAAAAGTTTTTTTGAATTCCGTGTGAACTATTGAAAAGAAACGATCATACAATTGATCTATATTAATATCATGAAGGCTCATAACACTTAACTCGTTCTGTAGCGAAATATTATACCTATTTAATCTGCTAGAAGTTATAGGTCTAAATTTAATTTGAACTTTTTGCAATGGGGGTGTATTACACCTAAAGGTTAAAGTTTGTCCGCTATGGTCAGAAGGCAGACAATTTACTATTGCTTTATCTAAGTAATCACAATCGCAGAAAATATTATCTATACAAGTAGCAGAAGATGGAGTGACTCTAGTAGGTTCTTTAAAAGTGTTGGTCAAGTCAAATGACTTAAAAAGATTTAATAAGCGACTGCTATTTGAGCATTCTTCTAAAATATTGATATTAAAATCACCACAAATAATTGTAGATTTATTACTGGCTGCAAGTTTTGCCAACACATCTTCCATTATTGATTCAAATAAGGAAAAGTTTTGATAGTTTGGGGGTCTGTACACACACACAATTACATGCTTATCTAGCTCAACACAGGACAGTTCAACGCAATGTTCAACCGAGAGACCTACTATGTCATTACGTTGCTTATATTTAAAACAATTTTTTATTAATATTAGGGAACCTCCACGAAGCATAGTTTTACGGTTAAAGCAGCTACCCACCCTATAGTTCTCATAATTGATAAGCATTTGGTAATCCTTTAGCCAATGTTCAGTAAAACAAATAATGTCAAACTTACTATTTTCTAAAAACAATTCAATTTCTAATAATTTGGAAGAAATGCCTTGGATATTTTGGTGGAATAATTTTAAAGTGTTCTGCTGAGGCCCTTTTTTGCTAACTAATTGAGTGCAAGAAGATACGTTGGTAGGATTAACAATATTGTTAATCGTACCTCCTGTTGTCTCATTTTCTAGTTTAAATTAATATTTGGAGTTAGGCCGGAGACTCCCGTGCCATCCTCAGACAACAAGACCCTATCACTAATACTAATAGACCCTAATTGAGAATTCTCCACGGTGACACATGGATCCTCCTCAGTACAATGTTTGTAAACATTTATAGCATTAATGCTATATTCATTTAAAGTCACCTGTACATTAGTATTACTACTAATAGTCGCAGTGTTAATAACTGAATAAATAAACAAATGAACTAAATGAACTAAACTTAGACATACTATTTATGTCTGTGTGAATATTATAAGCTAATAGCCGAGCTATTTTGTGTCTACATCTAATAGGTAGATACACCTTACCCCGTGTCGACTTCAGTTTACCAACAATAGTGTTGATATCCAGATATATAAGTCTGTCACTATAGTGACCTACTAAAAAATGTACATGGTTATTTAACATATGTATATAATTGTTTTTTCTATTACCCAAATTTTCAAAAAATGGAAAAGCACACAATATTATTTTATTACAATTTAACTTCAACAACTCTGAAACACAGTCAGTGATGTCTTCCTTTTTAATCTTAGAACTATTACCAACACATATAGTAATGGTGGTACTAGGATCACAAACAGTCTTTGTTACTGATGCCATAATCTGTTTGTAGGTTGACCCTGGCATGCAATAATTTTGGGTAAACTCAGGTTATTACTGATTAATTTCCCTAACCCTCTACCTATACTATCAGAGAACATAACTGAAAGATTAGAACCAAGACTATTTGGTGAGACAAAATTACCTAAGTCAGGTATTGTATCTTGGGTGGAAATACAGTCCTGAGTACTCACAGCTAGGGACGGGTCCTCCGTTGCCTCAAGCTGGAGGGCATCATTGCTGGATTCCCTCTGACAAGTACACTGAGTGTTGCTGAGAGTCAGCGAGTCCACTTTGTCTACCAATGCATGTGTAGCAAGAATATGCTCTTTTATTTGATTTTGAGAGCCTTCATATTTATTATATAATGATTTTAGTGACTTATTAAGAGCCTGTATTTCTGATTGTAAGCGCTGAGTGTCAATTTCATAAATATTTATACTATCTTCCAATTTAATCTGATAGTTATTTAATTTATTAACTAGAGAAACACGTTCTTTCCTTAATTGAATATTTTTGGAATGGTGTTTTTGTTGTTTCTTATATTTATTACATTTTTTAATGATTCTATTTAATTGTGCATATTTCTTAATTTTATTTTGACTAATTTTATGGCTGTAGTTATGCTTTAGTAAGGAGTCCTCTGTAAGGTCTATTGTTATAATGGAATGAGGGTTGCAATTTGTATTAACTAATTCATTATACAAATGTTCAGTTTCCAAAGCCTGAGTATGATCCTTTTCCTTTTTCAAATTTAAAAGTTTGACATTTGCATGGACTAATTCATCCTCTAGGTCCCTAATTTTACATAAAGCCTCCTCATACAAGTTGCTACAAGAGTTGAACCCATCCGTGACCGCCCTTAGTTGATCCCGTTCATTGACAACATTCAAGAATTCCTGATGTAGGTCTACTAGCTCCCGTTTTAAGCTCGAGTTTTTGCTATTTACGTTAATGACCTCCTCCTCACTGTCTTCTCTCTCCTGCAACAGCTGTTGGCATTGGAGTTTAGAGTCCTTAAGTTCTTGGAGGGCCGTTCTCAATTTTAGCTCCATATCCTGAGCAGTAGCCTTACGGGTCATCACAGGCATGGTTTCCGGATTGGTTACTGAAAATTAAAAAATAAAGAAACAGTGAGAACTAATAGGATAGACCAATGAAGAGAATTTAGAGATAAAAAAGGGGAAAAACAGGGAAAAAGTTTGTGTTACTCTGAAATGAGGTAGGCTGCTATATTAGCTTGACAAGAATGATATTATCTTACTGAATTATTTTTTTTTATAATATAATTATTTTTATTGCTTCAATCAGAATTTTACTTTCTTATTGTTTTACTTTTTTATGTGGGTAGATTGCCTGGACTAAAAACTTATGATTATTACAATATTACTTCAAGACGTTAATAAAATAACTGTCACGAACTTTATATTTAACTAATATTGAAAAGATTGATGTAAGCAAGTATAAGTCGTTAGAATTAAATTACTTTTAACGAAATGACAATTGTCAACAATGCAATCTAGAACCATCTAAATTAGCAAAAAAAAAACAAAAACTATACTAGAATTGGCGTGGACGTGTTCTAAAGTTACAATTATGGGACAATTGTGTGCTATTCTAAATATAAAAGTAAACAAATACTCCCCGTTTAAATCCGTAGTCCGAACATCAGCTGTTGGTTTTAGGTTACCGGTAACGTCGTTACGTCGCCGTACAACCGAATCCTTTATTAATTAACAGGAAAATAATTTTCCTGGGTATTTACACATTTAAAATACGATATAACATATGATTACACCTTAATTTAACTTAATAACTATTTAAATTTAATTTTAAAATACGGAACAAAATTTTGACATGTCACTTTTTTTATTACTGACTGAATGTATATATAATATTTATTATGGCACTTGTTTTTCCATCTCATTGAGAGACGGCCGAGTCCCAGCAGTGGGAACATTATAGGCTGATGATGATGACAGTTGTTTTGAAAAGTACCAGGAAAACAGAAATATAATCGTGCTATTTGTAAGGTTTTCGTTAAAAGAGTTGAAATCTATTAGCCATGCGCGTTTGTTTGTCAATAGCCTATCCTTTGAGTATGCTTCTATTGTTTTCAGTGTACTCTGGAAAATACCTCCATAAAGGCGATGTTCTTCCTTGTAAAGTAGATTGTTAAGATTTTCCGATTGCTTATCTAGACGATAGTAAAATAGAACAGCCCATTTCCCTCAGAACAAAACTTTTACTACTCGCGATTATAATCTCCAGTTGCATTTTATTAATTTTTTACTTCTTGGGTGAAATAAAACAATGTATAGATAGGTACTTGTCCATCGTCAATGAGCTTCTATAAACACCAATAAAAAAGTATTTGAGAGGAAATTTCAACACCATAATTAAAACGGATTTTCCATCCATAAAGTAATTAAAATATTATCAAAGTCCAAACTCTGGATAAGATTACAAAACCTATTAATAAGATATCGTTTTGACATCTTCCCAGAAAGCAATACCAACTTTTAATAGCCATGAAACTTAATAGAGTTTAGTTGACCCTTGATTTACTTAGCCGCAGATTTTTATGGTATTTTTATTTAGTGATTTTTAGGGTTCCGTACCCAAACGGTGCCACTACTACTACTACTACTACAACAGCCCATAACGTCCACTGCTGGACATAAGCCTCTCCCATGATGGGAGGAATTTGACAAGCAGTCAGTGGATCTATTGTGGTTTTCGTAATAGGGTCCTGTTGGCACCCTTTAGCCGTGTGGTATCCGGCAGAGTAGAATTGAACCAACCCATTACACTCACGGGTGTCGTATAAGGCGACTAATGTCTGAGGCAGAACACCTTTCGCCTCCGTAGACCAGAGAATGGGCAGCAGCGTTTTCTGTTAGTCTTTCATCACAGCGATCTCCAATCCGCCTGCCAAGCGTGGAGATTACGGCAAATTCCTCCCATCATGGGAGAGGCTTATGTCCAGCAGTGGATGTTATGGGCTGTTGTAGTGTAGTAGGCAATGTCTGCCGCATGTGCACAGCTGTAGGCCCGATTATCGCAAGACTGGAGATCTGAGACAGCTAGATGGGGTCGCGGCAGACCGAGAAGAAGATGGCGGGACGCCTTGGATGGCTTCCTCACGAATTGGCGGGAAATAGTACACCATCGTGAGAAGTGAAAGGAATGGAAGGAGGCCTTTGCTACGGAGTAGACAACACGGGATGCAAAAAAATAAATACGGGGTTCCCATACAAGAAACGTAATTTTTCATCGTTTTTGGCTCGATTATATTCTTCAGTGGTACAGAACTCTCTGTATGCGAGTCTGACTCGCACTTACATTTTTTATAGTATTTTTATATAGTGATTTTCTTGTTTTCCCACGGTAACAGAGAACGTGCTTTTTCCGCCTACTTAACACAATGAATCGATACACCGCTGCGTTAACGCCACCAATAACAGTTTGTTCTCGTTTGACGCTCATTTAGTAAGGTAAACAGCCGTCTAAACAGCCAATATGGTGGTATAAATGCAAGCATTAGCTGTTTATGTTCCCCTTATGAAGTTAACAATGCATTTCATATAGACGTTAATGAGAGTAATTTTATATATTAAAGGGAAATGCTAATTTGTGAACGGTTATGTCGTTTTGTTTTATGTTAATTGTATGTTTACTGATTATGCAGTTTTTTGATTTATTCAATTTAGGATACTGCGCCTTTAACAAAAGTATACACTAAAAAGACTGCACAAAATTAGGTATAGTTGGTATTTAATAGTTTTTAGATAACACTGGGGATTCAAAAAAAATGTAGAGAAGAGAACCTACCACAACTCAAAAATGTCACCCAATTCACCTCGTATAACTTTCAAATCGTAACTTATTTGTACAACCACTCATTGCCAGAAGAGGTTTACACTCAAATTCAAAGCATTTATTTCAATTAGACCATTACAGGCACTACTGAAAGTCAAAAAAAAAACAAAAAAAAGCAAAGCCACAGTCACAAAGCATAATAACTTGTGAAAGTACTAGTAGTGAACTATTCTTAGAAAAGAAACAACCACACAACAAAATTAAGCAATTTCCTTGTTCAGCCAAATAAAACATAATGATTAATTCATCAGTACCGTATGTAATAACCAACCAACTAGGAAGTACGGGCAACATAATTGGGAATATCGAAAAAGAAACGAGACAGGAAAAAGGACCAATTCGGCATAAGTCGGTAGTTGAACTCAAACGGTGCGTAAATATGGTAGATTAAACTCAACCAACTATATACCCGGTGTTGATGTCATAGACGGATAAAAAAAATACAATTTCCACGCATTTCCTTTGTTTGCACCAACACACGGAGGTAATTATGTTTTTGTTGTATAGTTTTGTGGGACCGTCGACCCTTTGTTTTGAAATTCCGAACCGTCTTCGCAATTTGGGGGATTTCGTTGGTAATGTTGGTATTCTAAATAAAATGTTTGGATTCAAGATGGATGTTATTTAGTGGGTATTGTGGATTAGAAGATAATAAGAAGTTTTTATCGCTAATCCAGTTTAAAATAGTTTATTTTTAATTCTGTAGAGTAGAAACGAGAAAACTGTTAATGTGGCTAAAAATCACATATTATTTGGTTTGCCTTCGACTTCGTTCGCGTGGGATGTATGTATACTATGTATGTGTGAGAAAAGAATATTCCTTCCCGAGGATATAATCTATCTCCTTAACAAATTTCGTTAAGACCCGATCAGCCGTTTAGTCGTGAAAAGGTAACAAACAAAGTTACTTTCGCGTTTATAATATTAAATATGGATTTGTAGAATCACCGACAGCTCTCTCAGTACAATTTCAAAAACAAATATTTTCCCGAAAGCCTCTTCTCCTACAAAACCCTTACGCACATTAAAAGGAAAAGTCGTCGGAAACAAGACACCTCGTGCTCCTTTAACCCTCCAAACGCGGGGCACAAAATTTCGTCAATCAAGGGATTTACCTTACACTTGACGCTGACAACGTTCTTGAGTTACAAACTGGTGGGCTTAGCAACACGACACGATTGCATTGAGCCTGTTGACATCCATAAGTGAGGTTTTTATTTGAAAGACGTATGATTTTAGGCGGATTATATGAAAGGGCAAGATTTTATGTTTTTACCATTGAGCTATTACTACTACGTATAGAGAAGACAGCGCGAACAAAATCTGTGCGCGCGGGGGGCGCGGGGGGCGGCTGACGCCGTATATAATGCTGTGGCGAGCAAGCGACTGAGTGAATTGCAGCCAGCTGACAGCAATTGAACGGAGCACAGATTTTGTTCGCGGTGTCTTCTCTATACCTAGCAGTAATAACTGAATGGTTTTTACCTAAATATTTTTTTTTGTATGTATGGTTACTACAGTATGTAATGGTATAAAAGACCATAAAATTAGCACCCAGGAAGATTCGGAGCTCTTTTCTGTATTCATTTATTTGATATTTAACCTAACAATACTTCATCATCATCATCGTTTCAGCCGTCCACTGCTGGACATGGGCCTCCCCAAAAGGGGGTTTTTTGCCATAATCGCCACGCTTGGCAGGCGGGTTGGCGATCGCAATGCGGTTGTTACAAAAGCACAGAGAACGCTGCTGCCCATTCTCTGGTAAGTCCCCTAGTCGCCTCTTATGACACCAGCAATTTATTAATAATTAATTCATAAAAAGGCACATATTTACCTGCAACAATTACCACAACAACCACAACCAGAAACAAGCACCATAATTAAAAAAATAACCTTTAAAAGGTCTTCTATAATGACATGAACAATGATAAAAATAATAGGCGTACGATTGTCCTCCGTCAAATTGGGCCCAATCCCTCCGGCCCGTACTATATTCACGCCATCGATCGCGGGCGATTGCCAGTATTTTGTGCAGTTAATTATCCGCAGCGCTTGCGGGTTAATCCGGCAAGTCACGTGACATGCACGTGCTTGGTTTAAAGGGACGTATTCTTGACCCAAACGGTTCCCCGGTAGGGTAGAAAAATGTAGAGTAGTAAGTGCATTTTTGGTGATAATGATCCAATTAGGGGCTTAAGTGGTTAGGTCGCGTGATGAGGCATAACTTTGTTATCTGTGCCTTAGATAGTGCTGGTAGCTTTTGTTGTTAATGTTACCATTCATTACAGTTATTTCATGTACCCTGAAATAATGCTTCAGTACCTACTTTAAAAAAAAAACAAACGAAATCTTCCTTCCAATTTCAAATCTGAACGATTTGAGATTGTATTACCTATGGTTTGAAAAATCAAAGAAGCGTGTTACATCTTTTTATTTATTCTTTATTTATTTCTTCTTCTTTTTTCTTTTTGCTGTTGGAAAAACTGCGATCACAAAACGACAGAGCTTCCAGAATATTCCCCATCATCCCTCTGATGTAAAAGGATTAAATGTTATAAATACAATATTTGTAAAGGGTGTCCATAGCCAATCAGTAACGGGATTTGGTATGAAAAATATCTGTCAATATTTGGGAGAGAGTTTTATTAATTATGTCATTAGTTTTTTTGTTTTAATCAAGCAACCTAACTGATGAATTGGGTTACTTAAACATACTGTTATAAAAATTCAATTAGTGTTGTCATGGTCGTGATCATTAAATGAATCCGAACGCATCCTCTGTCGGCACGACGAAGATAACGGATGCTTAAAATCGTATTATTTATAAAGATATACAACCTTATTCGATTTGTTTTTCAAAATAAACGGAACAAACCGTAACATGTTCAGAATAAAAGAAAACTACGTGTTCCTATTTTTTCGAAAGCATATTCAATGTTCAAAAAAGCCAAACATGAAAAGCAAATAAACACAGAACACGTTATTCAGCAACATGTTTCGTATTCATTTCACCGCGTACCTGTTCTTCATACTCTAATTTTTGTATGGCTCTTTAGATCCCCTGCATAGAACCCTTGGAGGCATTGTAATGCAATTGGCCCTTAAACAAAGATTTTAAGCGCAAAGTGGCCGGTTCAAAGATTTTGTTAGGTTCCCCCAGGGTACTCTCGAGCTCATATCTCCCTAAAATCACGAAGGCATAATTTAAAGTATAAACATATTAGTGAAGGGGCAAGCGGCTGCTGCGGGCAAAATTCTAATGACGGTAATATTGGATCATCTTTTTGTTCATGGTATGCGGTAGTAGATTTTCTGGAGTGGAACAATTGCATTATAAAACAAAAAAAGATCATTAGCAAGAAAAGTCGACGTGCATAACAAAGAAGAGTATATAAAGGCCATATCAAAAGCAATTTCAAAAAGTTTTGTCGACAGAAAATGCATTGCGAACACAACGTTAGATTTTATGTCCCTGTCATTAAAATTAACGAAACGAATAATAGTGACTACGGAGCTTCCTAACTCCCTTAACAGACGTGTGCGCACGACTAAGCTCAGGAAATGACTGAGAGTAAACGCTAAGATAGAAAAGTATAATGTCTAAAGTCTTAATAGCTTCGTCTCAACTTCGACTCGGTACGCCATCTCGCGGCCAATTTCCTTACCCAGTACGTAGGATATTATTTTAATGCGTAACTTGGAGGGAATTTCAACGGAATGGTTATGGTAGCAGTTATGCCTGAAGTTGTGGACCACCAATTACTTGAATGGGCCCTAGACTGCATTCTTAGTTTCATTTTGTTTTGAACTATGGAACGTTCCAAGTTATTCGCAAACAAGTTTTTAATACTGTGTTGTTTGTTTGTATGGAAAGAGTTATGAAGGAATTGCATATTGTTTTAAAAGTAACCTACAGATATTTATTTTAATTGTTTGCCTAATTTGTAGATCAATCACACTGCAGAATTTTTCCAGAATAACATTCTGTAAGTCATGCCTAAGTTCTAATTAGGCTATCTAGGACAATATTTACTTAATTACTGGTCATTTCATAAATGACTTTTTAAAACACAGTCCCGCATATGTAAAGGACAATTATGTTCAGCAAGCACAAATAAATTCCTTGCATCCAACTTGCATTAAAAAATCTCATTTCTCTAAAAGGTATCGAGCTCATTTCGTATTTCCCCTATCATGTAGATGGAATCTCAAGCATGTTGATACACATACTCGTCGCATCTTCGAGAGCTGATCGAGTTTCCATTTCTACGAAGGCTGTTGCATTCAAAGCTCCTATTACGAAAGCTCATCTGGTAAATGCAGTATGAGCATTGCTGGGGCAGGAGGGTGGCACGGTCGCTTAAGTATTGTTGATATTCTAAACCGCCCCAGAACGGTGTGGCCCTCTGTCGCAACCGCACAGTGTCGCGTGCGTTCGCCTGATTGCAAGCATTGGTAATGTGCGGCTTGTGTACGACGAATTTTGATTTTAAGATGCGAATGTTAGAGGGGATTTTAATGGGTTTTCTGTTGATAGACAGAAAAAATAAACATTTAAATGAGCTTAAAATGATGAATAAGAAAGGTAAAAAATAATAAGTAAGGATATATGCATCACATGAATACAAAACGGTCATTGCATTGAAATTGGCCCAGCGCTAACTTTCAGCGACAGCCAGCGTTGATTGGTGAAGGCAAATGGTGAATGAAGAAAGGAGCCGAAGCCTCTATTCTATACAACCGTGTTATATACTCGTACCTACGTCGAAATAGCCGAAATAATTTGGCCAGCAGCTTGTTAAATTTCTATATTTTTAACGATAGTACTCCTAATGTAGGTAGGCGTAGGTTTTGGCACGGGTAAAAGCACCGTGCAATTTACATGATCACGATTTGATTTTATTTAAGCTTGATCAAAACACATTGAAACGACGCAAATGTTTTGTTTAGATAGATCTCATAAAGAACGCATGATTGGATAGCAAAATCAATACAGAGAATATTTGTTAAATTACTTTTAAAAAAGTATCATTGATACTATTTTAAAAGCAATTTTGAATTGTGTTTTACTTAGTGAAATTAATTTCAAGGATTTAAGTATCTTAAACTAAAACTCTGTTTATGACAAGTTTGAGATCCAAATCACAATCAAAACCAATCTTTTCCGGGTATTACCATGGGACCGAAACGGCTTTCACATGCCCCTAGTCAGTACTCAGTAGGCGGTCTCGAACAATAAAATTACAGCCTGCGTTCGTCGCATACAGCCCGCAACGTCATGGAAGTCGTTCGCAGTTGGCGAAGCGTTAAATGCTACATTTTCCTCGGCCATTTGCAATTCGATATTCAGCTAAGCTTCGCGGGATTGAACTCTCCGGATTGCATGTCTACTCGCGTTTGATATTGTAATAATATTCATCCCTTTTAAGTATAAAGTGGATCAGGAGTATGAACTCTACCCACTCGCGGTCGAGATTAAGTGATCTGTATCAAGGAATAATATTATTATATTTTGTTGTGTTAACTTTTGTACGTTGGTTTAGGTACAGTATGTTTTCTTTGGCAGTGGTAGGCTAAAGGTTGAGCTGGGTCCGTTATTCTTGTTTCAAAGCATAAGGTAAATACTTAACCAAGGTATAAGTTAAATGAACATTCAGTACAGCACCCAGAAAATTATTACCTATTTTTTTATCATGTGTCATGTCAATTCGCGTTTAATTGGGAAATATCGAACACTTCTTCTTCATACATTAGAACATATAGCCAGAACGTTCCTTGTTTCAATAACACTACAAACAAGAGTCCAGGGTTTGCTCCAAATACGGCACATTTTCACCACATTTTTATTCTTAATTCACCACACAAGCTCCTTGAGTTATCCCCTACCACTAGACAATCAGTGGCGGCGTGGGTGCCGCCCGTGGCACCTTTTGTTGCCTCGCAACTTATTGCTACAGAAATCCACACACCTACGTTCCACATTATGTTCTTACAAGAAAATCTTCATCATTCTCTGTCCGAACAAACGCATGGCAGTAACAAATTGGTCATTCTTCACAACGTTTAACGCCCACCATGCTTAAAATACTGCTGTATGCATTTTAATGCGTTTTAATGGTTCAGCACTACTGTATGCAATGGGATTATGCCTGGATGCAGCCAGACATTTCTAGGCAAGATAAACAGTAGAGGCGTTCTCTGAGATTAGAGTCTTTGCGTCTTGTATAGTCGAGATTTCCGTTTGTGAATAACCTAAATGTTCAAGTAACCATTGTTTTAATAATGAGTCATGCTTGTGTACTGAGTTAATTACTTGGAGTAAGGTTAAGACTGCAGATGTTACTGTTTGGCTTCATGTGGGTTTAAATAAAGAAAGATGTGTTGTAAGCCTGCTGTTTTAATTCTTGGGATGTTACTTGGGAAAACTTAGTATTAAAATTAGTTTCTGATCAGTTTGCACTATTACTACTTTGGTTGTAGTTGAAAGTAGCCCACGTTATAATTTTGAACTTAATTTTAGTGACAGTTATGTTTTAAAAACTGGGTTTTGGAAAAAATAATGAAGGAACTTGAGAAGTAGATGGACAGTTACTTCTCATAAAGTGTTAACTTTTGGTTGGTTTATTCAAAATTGAAATAAATAAAAATTATTATATATATTAATTGTTCAATATTAATGATAGAGGTCAATGAAATTGGCTCTTATGATATCAGTATCTTATGAGCCAATTTCATTGACCTCTATCATACTATTCAAACACAAACAAAACAAGCATATTTCACTTTTGAGGTTAATGCTGTTCGCAATTTTACGTAACCTAAGCCACATTTTAATTTCCCCCACAATACAAAGAGCTTGCATTGTCGTGGCAACTCTGAGCCAGCTAGTCTTAATCTCCGCCGGGGCACGTTGCGACTGCCCTAATGATATCTCAAGATGCGCTTAAGAGCCCATACATAACACTCTATGAGACGTTTTTAAAATTTAAGCCAACGTTAATGCATTCTACCCCGTTTACTGTTTATATTTATTCAAATTTGTAGGCGAGTCCACAATGCAGTGTCTCGCCTTTGTGATGCTATAGTATTAGCATAATACGAGGTGTATTCAATGGACAAAGTAACTGGTATAAAATAAAATTTTACGGTATACCCTTATGAAGAAGGGAGGTCGGAATATTCCCAATAAAATGCCCATGTTTCGTGGTGTATGGGAACTGAGTATTTCACGTCCATTCGCTAGATTGTTGTGATCAAGTTCTGTTGTATCCAAGTTGGTTGTTTTGTTGCTTCGGGGCGGGTGCACTTTATATTGCTGTTCTTTGTAAAAGTATTTTAATAATATAAAATGGTTATGAAATGTTGTTGTTTTATTTATTTTATGTAAATGTATTTCGTTGTCTGTGGGTTTCCTTAGCCTGAGGGGTATTACATGATAATAAACAACATCATGTTTTCGTTTATAAAGTGTTCTAATTAACATTGTCCGGGGATTTGGTTTACCTTCTGTTTGGGACGCTTATGTAAGTATGGACAGCCAGAAAAGTGGTTTGTATTTTTTTAGGTACCTGGTCATCATAATCATTTATTTATTTGCACAAACATGAGTACAATACATACAACAACAAATTGTCAGCATGCAAGAGATGTTACAATAAGTATAAATACAGATCATCACGTTTGCCAACAATGACATGCAAATGTTAAATACAATAAATGTATAATGTCACTCCGAGTCAAATTATTCAAAAATTAATATGATAATTTAAAAAAAAAGATAACAAATATAAAGAGAGTCCATAGAGAATAAAAGGTAAGTAACATATAATCAGAATTTCTCATCTAAAACTCATTTAAATTATATTTTTTTTTTATAATTAATTTGCTAGTAAATTAATTACTTTTCTTTTGAATGCTACATCCCTTAACTGCTTCCTGGTCAAACCACTACATGCACTAAAAAATAAAAGTATACTTCAAAAGTTTTGGTCTTCTTCTACATCGCACTCGTAAAGTCAGTTATTAAAATATTTTGTGCTTTAATCGTGAAATAGTTGTTAACAGATCCTTAAAGAGATCTGCAGAAGACCATATTGCCTAAAAAACACTGTAACAAAAACCAGAACAAAATCTTAACAAAGCTCCAAAAAAATAAATGAAGTTATCGAACAATTTTCCAATTACCCGCTTTAAAATAATCGAAGTAGTTGAATAAAAAATTAATAATCGATTCACAAAGTTTGAGTAACGATAAATTTCGTAATAAACTGTACCACGCTGTACTCTAAATACTTTATTTTGAACGCCGCTCGCGGGCATTGCTCCATTATTGAAACGAATTGTTTTCTGAAGTTTTAATATTAAAGGCTACGTTATTGGAATTTCCTTCTTGTTTTTTTCTATTATTGCTTATAAAATTGCTGTGCTGCTTAAACTTTTAAGTATGGCGAACTTTTCTTTATTGGGTATCGAATATTTTGTATCTAGAAACATTGTGCTTTAATTTTTGAACCAAAATACATTATTATCGTAATTTATTTTCATTCTGACTGACATTGTGAAACATTTAAATGAAAATGGTAAATCTGTATTAAATACCTATCAACTGTTAATTTTTTTCAATGCAACCTTTTCAATGGGCATTCTTTTTTCAAAACGAGGGGACGAGGAGCATATACCTGTAGCAGAAAAAAGAGTAAAAACAAACTTTTCACAAAAAAGGAGCATGCACGGTGCATTTTACTTTACGTTTTTCAAAAGAATCATTCAAGACGAGATAGAAATAAACCCCAGTTTTAACATGTAAACAGTTAAAAGTACTCAAGACGAAGAAAATGTTTTCCTAATCAAAGCCTCTTCAAGCTCTTTTCATAGCTACTTGAATCGAGAGGATGAATGGTACTGAATGTTAATTGACATGAAAGCTCGAGTTTGTATCTAATTACACTTCACAACCTTTCTACTTGTTAAGTAGACTCGAATTCGTACTGAGTTTAATCGAATTTATGTTTTGACCGACCGAGAGCTTCTTGTAAGCAAATATTTATCTATAAATCTATGCAAATATTAAAAAATCAAGTGTCTGTTTGTAAATTCAAAATAACAGCTTTTTACTGAATGCATATTACACAAGGAAAGTATAATTATGTATGGAACTTATAATACTTTTATTTTTTTATTTTCTGTCTGGCTAATCTCCGAAACGGCTAGACCGAATTTGTCGGGCTTTAACTAGCAGATAGCTGATTTTATACGGAGTAACATAGGCTATTAATTTTAGAAAAAAAATTAAAGTAGTTCCGTGCAAAACCATTAAAACACTTGAAATGGTTAATAATTTCACGCGGACGAAGATTGCGGGGTACACCTAGTAATTAATAATTTAAAAAAATGATAGCACTTAAAAAATAAACTTTTACAAGTTTTTATATGTCGGTGAGGACAATTTTTTTGCATCTTGTTTTAGCAATTTAATTAAACAGGCACGTCTAATAAACTCAATTTCTTTAAATTCATAAATATATTAATAATTATTTTCAACCCGGAAAGTGTCCCCGTCCTTACAAAATGTACTCTAAAAAATAACGTCTAAACAGTGGACAATTGTTTGAGATCAACCATTTTGTTCCCGCGCACTAAAATTAAACGTCAATCGTTATGTCAAAGGCAGCGTGGTCGTAGTTTGTTATTAAAATTATCGACAATTCCTACTTCCTTGGTATTTTCTAAAACCCTCTTGTTCCGATTATTTTTAATTTTCCCTCCTGCTGTGTGTATTTTTAATGAGAAAATGTAGCAGAATGTGCCGTGAGCGGTTGGTTTAGCGAAATGCGTCAACTTATTTAGTGGCGAGTATTAAAAAAACTTTTTTTATGACTCGAAGGACAACCATTGTTGTTTAATGAACATGCAAACAAGGATGATAAAAAATAATTATAAAACTTTGTGTGTTCATTTCCCATCTGGTTTCTGTAGCGAAAAATAGAGGTATCAGGTGATAAAAACACAGTTTCAAAAATACTTTAAGTCGGTCGAGTTCCTTACTGAATTCCTTGTGATTTTAAAGACTTTAACACTAATGCAATTTAAAAAAACCGTTTCTGCTCTATTCTGATTAAACACATTCACCCGACATTACAAACACGACCAAAAAGAAATCGCCCATTTTCTATTTCCGTACCCAATCGTTTAACATACGACGAAAATCATTTCCATCCGTTCAAACTTGGTAAAACGATTTCAAATTACTTCAAACACAACAGGAATGAGTGAACCGAAAACTCGTTTTTTCGCTATAAATCGGAATATGCAAAATGCTCGGGATGACAAAAGTTTGTTTCGTTGGCCAGTGGCTAGCTTCGTTTCGAACTCCCGATACGGTTTGACAATGCACATGCAAATTAACCAACAGCAAAGAGCATTTCTGAGCGGGAAGTTTAATGGCATAGCGTACCCCGTATAAGTTCCGCGATTCTTGCAACAATTATTTTGCTACCGGTGCTATTTCTGTTTACCCGCTTTCCCTATTTTGATCACAATGCGCTACGTGTGCGAACTTGGCTAGTCTTCCCTTACTTAAACTAAATAAGGAGCCTTTTATAATGTGGGAAAAATGGAAAATGTATTGAGCTTGGAGTTGGAGAAATAAAGGACCTTTGCGCGCAAGGTCCAGGATCAGTTGAGGTTTTCGAACAAAAGCTAATGAGAGTCAATCGGCTTAATACACAATAATATATTATACACATACATAACATGAAGCCTGTAATCCTCGTAGGGTTAGGCAAAGGTGTACCTAATGGTACACACATTTCGCCAGTTATGTTTAAGTCCCAGGGGGCGAGAGCCTGGAATGGCCAGGCTCCGTGGCTCCTACTGAGAAATTCCTGATGTAAAAACCCAATAACACTTTGCACGACCTGGGAATCGAACGAACTTAAATCTGCTTTGTGATTTTCCAAAAATATCTGTAATTATAGATCATCAAACATTAAAAAAAAATAAGAATATTTAAAATTAGCTTTTCATTTCTTATTATTAGCTTTCAGAAAAAAAAAACAGAATTACACATTTAAAATTCTCTCCTAGATCATTAATTAAACATGGAGGCACTTATTAATTTCCGCTTATCAATTTTTAATAAAGCACACTGAAACACAAGGAGGGTACATTTTTGAAACAAAGTAGAACGTAATCTTAAAAATCTAATATTGCGAAATTAAGTTTTTTAATTAATTTTCTTTCTGAATTCACGGCTTAGTTTTCTTCATTGCCCGAGGCTGTCCGGCAACAATATTGAGTTCCAAGATATCTTAAGGTGACACATCACACGGGCTCGAACTCATTGGTGGGCGTGGCCAAAAAGCACGCTGTCTCACCTGGCATCGTGCCCGACAGAGATAGTATCAGTGATGAGCAGTTAGGCGCTAGTCTTCACGCGCGTCTAGTTCGTACGCACACACTCAGCGTTCCGAACCGTTCCGAACCAAAACGAAGTTATATAATACTTTCGTCTGACCTTTTATTTATGCGCTAAAAAGAATAAAATAAACTTTTTCTTTAAAACTTTTACTATCAACTTATAACGTCATCGTCACTACACAATTCGCGAGATTAGTGGTAATAATAAAATTGTATAACTATATTGTTTGTTATAATATCCCTCGAGAGAAATAAATGTACTGTGGATTTCCTTGGACTTTTTTTTTTTTTCGGATGGGAAATCATCAAATGACTTCTCCCGCTCTGGGCGGAGCAGGAGGGAGTGTCAGACTTTTACTGACTAAAACCCATCCATGTTCCTTCATCGCCCTTTGTGTTCCGGGGTCACGGTATCTCTTTCGAACAGTCCCGCAACCCCGGGATTTCCTTGGCCTGGATTTCCTTTTCAGGGCGTATCAAGTCGGGGTCACCAATTTAGTGGTTGTTGTACACTATCTAAATTAAATTAAAATTTTTCATAATTCTATATAAATTTAATCAACACAAGACAGAGAAGTGACAGATCAGAAGAAAAGTAAAAATTATATCGTGAAGGTTTTATGTATATAAAGTTTCTAAATAAGTAAGTCGCTACACCATATTATAGGGTGTGCGTTTCGATGGCGCGACCACGACGTTTTTTTTTTTAAATAAGTATGCCATGATTTTGTAAAAATATGTATGTATGTGGTTCAAATTTCCCAAAACCTTAAATTTGTCAAAGTTTTGGTTAAAAAGTTATAAGGGTTTGAACGTGGCCACCCCATCGAAACGCGGAGAACCGCGCGGCCACGGAAATCTTAAAAACTAAGCGTTGCAGAGACATGAAATTTAGGTAAATAACAGATTGAATTTGTAAAAAAAATATAAAAAATCCTAGATTTATATTTCAGGAGCATACGTACGGTATCGCTTATAACCTTCAAAATGTTCTGAATGTGAAATTTAAAATTGAAATGAATTAATTTAATTTTAAATTATTTTTTTTTCAAAATCTTGCCATTGTTTAAAAAAAAAAATGCCGTGGTCGCGCCATCGAAACACACATTATAGGAGTGCAATAAAAATGCACAGGCCCTTCAACTTCAGCGAAAAACAAATGACACGTCACTGACGTCATGCATGAAATGACAAGGACAGAAATATAGGTCTTGTTCTTCTATCAAACGAAGTACATGTCAATATCGCGTGTTCCCCTCCCGCACCGCACCGGGGGAAACATTATTCAGTGAGATGCACGAAAATTCATAGTAAAAGGCGCGCGTAAAAAAATATGAAAAGGCTTTTGGGAAATCGAATTTTTTGAAAAAACCACTGGATAAATCATTATCAAATAAAATTTATTGAATTTTTCGATAATTGTGCTGTGTCGGTACGGACTTTGTTTTGGAAATTTGACACTTCTTTTATTACTAATTTACGCCCAAAGTTACGTTAAAATTGGCAATAAAAATGAATCTTTGGTAGCTCGTAACTTTTGAATGGCTTTTTATTTTACTATTCTGATTCCGCACAGACACAATCAATAATGAGACAAAACGATATCATGTTTAACTTTAGATGTACCATGTCAAACAGTGGAGTAATAGCCCCCCGAAATTTGTATGGAAAATATGTTGCGCAGTTCAACCTTAATAACCCAAATATCTTTTGTTTTGCTACTACGAGAGAATTATTGCTATTCTCGACAGTTAAAAAAAAACATATTTTATCATTAATATTTATCATGACAAGTAGTCGCAAGCACGTCTGCTGAGTATGAGGACCTGGGTTCGGTTCCCAGGTCGGGCAAAGTTTTATTGGGGGTTTCCATCAGGAATTTGTCAGTAGTATCCACGGACTCTAGATTTGTGCCCGATTGATGGCGATAGGCTCGTCCCTCTATTACAAGGGACTTAAACATAACTGGCCAAATATGGATGTACTATTAGGTACACCTCTGCCTAACCCCTCGGGGATTACAGGCGTGATGTTATGTATGTATGAACATTTTATGTGTATGATTTCGATTATTCGTTATTTCTCACACTGCCAATAAAATACATAGCTTGTTTTAAAAACAAAACGCAACTTACTCAAATGTGCCCACAAAGTAATTGAATATTGCATTATTATTGAATATTTTTCTCTAACATCCTATGTCCACTTGACAACCAACATAAATACCCGCCCCCATTCAAGAGGAAATGTGCTAAATTACATATTGTTCAGTAATATATTATAATGAAATGCGTCTGTGCGCATGCGATTAGTGGAGCGAGAAATTGCTTAATCAGTCATCTGTGTAATGTCGATGATTAGCCCGATACCGATATGAAATCGACGGTGAAATTTTCGGTGCATTCATTCAATGCGACAAGCAATGGTAGGGGTAGCGACGAAAGTTTTACTGGGTTTGTGAAAGTTCTCTTTTTTATTTGTTTTTTAGGGGAACGGGGTGAATTTTATTGGAAACTGATTTCTAGTTTTCAATCTTTTTTGTGTTTTTAATCGTTTTTATCGAAAGCTTACTTTTAAATGATTAGAAAAGCTGGTAGTGGGCGGGCCATATATACCGTAGACTTGATGGAAGATGGGGGAAGAAAGTGCTGGGTTGGAGACCACGGACGGGACGGAGGAATATGGGAAGATAACCGACTAGGTGGACAGACGATCTGATTAAAGTGGCCGGAAGAAACTGAATAGCCATGACACAAAACCGCCAAAAATTGAGAGATTTGGAAGAGACCTACACTCAGTATTGGGTGGCCAAGAAGAAGATTAGAAAAGTTTTTAAAGTTTTTAAAATTCCTACTTTACAAATTCTGGTAAATAGGTACAGTGCTTTAAAGAGGCTATAATGTAAAAATTAAGTCAGGCACTACAAAAATAACAACTTATTAAAACTGACTCTACAAAAATCTGAAAAATATCTCTCCTAAATAAAACTGTATCATGCCTACCAACAACAATGTATTTGGTTTAAAAACTACAACCATAATTCCCTAGAACATTTACAACAGATTTATTCACAGAATCCTTCACACATTCAAGCTTCATGAGCCGTAAATTTGCCAACAAATGGCCCTTGACGATTTTCACGCTGTCAGAGAAATGAAGGAAAACAGAATCCTGGGTATTGACCGCCCCGAGAGATATATTACCCAGTCCCAACCCGCCACGTCACTATTATAATAAATACCCCAGTAATACACATTATTTTCCTACCCTCTATACGAATTATTTACGTCAAAAATATGATACTTTATGGACGTATTGATTGTTAACGTGATTAATGATATGAGCGCGCGGTTTATATCAATTATTTGATTTTCTATTCGATTGTTTTCTATTCGAGTGGACGACGTTTTAATATCGAAATGGTTTGGATTTATTGCTCAGTCGTCGTGTAATGGTTGTGTACGGATTTTTACTATGAATGGTCTGATGTATGCATTATAAAAAAAACTAGTGTTAGTGCCAAAAGTAGTGATTTCATTTACAATTAACACAACGGTGATAAATTTTGGCTACAAATATTTCGCTTGTTTGCGACAATAATGACATAACTCGAAAAATAATAAATACAGGTCAGCGGTATAATTAGATAGACTAGATTTAGATTTTTTTATCAAAAGATGAAAGGTTTATTTTACGTAATTCGTTACTTAATTTAATACTTACTTTCGATAATTTTATATCAACTACAAACAACACCGAAAAATCTAAATTTGTCATTCTTGTCGGAATCGATTTGTCCTCTTGAACAAAAGTCATGCCTTTCTTAAATGGCATAGACTTTACAGTGGAAAAAAATACTATTCCGAATTTGGCATTTGAGGAACCCTCGGAAGATCCCTTGGAACACATAGGTAATATTAATCACAGGAGTTTTTAGACTCATTACTTATCTCCTGAACAACACATAACATCCGCCAGTAATTTCCCTTGAACTAATTGAATCCACCTTTTATCCAATTCCACGTTACCAGTACAAAATTCAATTCAGTTTTCCAATCGACTGAAAGCTGTTTACAATCACGCAAGCAAGTAACATGGCTCGTTTGAGCTAAATAAAAGTCTGCGGGCGATGCGTCCGAGCCCACTGGAGTCGGGTAGGTGAGCATGGATAGGAGTAGTATGGGTAGTAAATATGGTAATGTTTTACTATATAAATGTGTAGAAATAAAAGTGTTTTTACCGTATTATGTTGTTGACTGTATTGGTGCTTTTATAAATGAATGGAAATTACTTGTAAAGACAAATAAACACACATAGGTACTACAGGATATTGTTCCGGGTCTGGCTGTTTGTGAGTTTAAAATTGTTTGTAAACGCAAACACGATACAGGAGAAATTCACAGTGTAAGGCAGCAAGTGAAAGTTTTCGGGCAGGTATAATTTTAGGGTAGGAGATACTTTCTCTAAACAGTGTACCATTTATTAACGTTCAATTGTTTGGCCAAGGAATTAATTTAAGTCAAAATAAGCTTTATAATTATATCCTTTTAACCTAGCTTTTTCTCAACCATATTGGGGTCGGCTTCCAGTTACACCGGATGCAGCTGTGTACCTGTATTTTTACATGGAGCGACAATCTATGTGGCATCCACAACACAGTTTCTTGGTGAAAAGACACCCCTTGGTCTGCCGGCTTCTGACTACATAAACCCGTAGTCAAATTATGGAATCACTCGTTACCCGTGGTCCCGGTGGGGTATGATATCTGGTAGCGAGCTAACTAACGTAATTTCGGAGATATCGTCGTTTTAATCAGGAGCGCCGAATCGGTCCGGCCCCACAGACAAAGCCTTACAGACAAGTGCAAGCGCGAATTTTTGCCAGCCCTGACAGCCAACAGACAAGGGAAAAAAATATTATTATGGATTTGTATTTTCTATCGATATTTTCAGAAGTCCAGGAAACAATCCCTAATGCTATGGAACCACGGGTAAATAAAATTACCCATGGACCCGGTAATGAATGGGTCGACCCACCGGGACCACGGGTCAAAAAATCAGCTCAAAAAATCGGCTCAAAAAATTAGCTAAATAAATGCCATATAAATATATAATTGGTCAAAACCATTTTTTCTCGGTGTTAATTCTATTGTCAGGTCCTACCGAGAAATAATAAAAAAAACCAGACCCGTGTAAAATTGTACCAGTTTTTAATTTGCATTCGTCTCGTTCATCACTTAGTATTCAAAGCGTCGCCTTCAAGTGAATCGAAACAGGAACTTTCAATAGCAAAAACATTCCTACTAAGTGGAGTGCTGGAATTAGCGGATTTATTCATTCTTTTGTGCTTTCATAATTATATCTTAGGACGCTCGGTTACTTCTATTTTTCATGCTAATCTAGAAACGTGCTTGAAAATAACTTACGACGTTCGTTTAAAGTACGTCGGTACTAAGAGTTGTGGTTCTTCAAAACTTCTGAGCGAGTAGTAAAAACCAGCCACACTTATGTGACATAAAAATGCAAGTTTAGTTGAGTGCTTGCTAAGTTTAGCACACAGTACTAAAGTATCTAAGTACTAGTTTTTTTATAAGGTCTTTACAAGCTTCTTGCGGTTGGTCTAGTGGTGAGCAAGTATCTGCTATCACCAGCTGCTTGTGAACTGACGCGAATCTGAATGAGTCCTATGTTTCAGACTTTTCAGGGAAACTTTCTTTTAGGTTTTTAGATTTTATATTGTTATGCAACCAGCCAACCATCCTCACTAAAGGCTATCGTGTTATTGTTAAAATGGATGGCAGACCCCTAACATATTTTGGGAAAGGGTTTGGCAGAAGACTGCCTCGTTAATCTAGTAGTCGCAAGCACGACTGCTGAACGGTCCTAGGTTCGATTCCCAGGTCGGACAAAGGGCTATTGAGTTTTTCCATTTCTCAGTAGCAGCCACAGAGTCTAGATTTATGCCCGATTGATGGCAATATCCTCGCCCCCTATTACAAGGGACTTAAAGATAACTAGGGGTCTAAAATGGCTACTTTAGTAGAATCATAATAGGATAATAATATATTTATGAATTACGTTTCAATTTACAAAATGGTCACAAACTAATAATTCATATATTAACTGCGTCTATGACCATTTTAAGAATTTTAACGTTATTTTAGACCCCCTGGCGAAATGTGGGTATTCTTTTGGGTACACTGCTGCCTTACCCTTAGGGGATTACAGGCGTGATGTTATGTTATGTTACAATGCAAAAGAAGACGTATTTCTACAAAGAAAAGCTTTTAAAATTAAAACCTAATTTATTATGCCTACTACTTTATTAAAAGACTAATAAACCTAGTTAATGAACTATTGCATTATTACGACACCAAAAGACAAATGTCCAGCATTATCTTTTTAATTATACTATGTATCAAATGGATTTGCCGTTAGAGATTTACTGTCCGTTTTACTGCTGATTTATTTCAAAAATGCAATGCAATTGGCTAATGTAACCTAACTAGTTGGATAATGAGACCTTACCAAATTATTTGGGGCCGTTTTTCCACAATTTATTCGTGCCATATCTTGCCCTTATCCCAATTCGTTTGTGGTCGGCGCAGCATGTCTTCTTCTTCAATACTTCTCTATTTTTCGTCATCTCATCAGACACTTCTTTTCTTGCCATATCATTCTTTCCACAGTCCATCCATCGTTTCTTTGGTCTTCCTCTACTCATATACCCATCCACATTCATACTCAAAACTTTCCTCACGACATTTATGATCTAAATCCAAATTTAATTTAAACTGGTTCATTGAAAACACCCATCTGGTCGAAGAATCCTCATTTTTCTATGGAGGACGAAGCACTTACATCCTGATCTTCACACCCCTGTATATGTATTATACTACACAAAACACTTCCACAGTCAATTCTCAACATGATTGTGAAAACTGCATCAAAATCCAATACCTATGTTAGTTTACATGAACTAAGCGATGAAACAAACAGACACGCAAAGCTACTTTTTAATTATAACACGTATAGATGATTATGTACTTAGGTAGCGAACCCTTAAACTTTGAAGATCAATTAAGAGCCAGTACAAAACACAGACATTCCAAAAAGTAAATGAACTTTACGTCAGCGCCTAACGAAAAGGGATTTTAGATTTTCCTTTTAAAAATATCCTCGTCCCAATGTGGCTGATAAATGAGTTAAAGCTTGCTCCATGTCATATTGAGACCTTTGCTGTTCATTACTGTTATTAGTGGAGGGTTCGAACAAGAGAACAACTTTTAGGACCCCTTTTGGGATTTGCGAAGCTCCCAATTTTTGGGATCCTAATCCCATTCCACGTTCTTTCGTCTCATTTCAACGGAATCAGTTAAACTTCTCAATTACGTATGGATAACAAAATTTCTAACACAGTTCCTATTGCGTTTCACGCTTGTACATGCAAATTGGAGAGCGATAGCGAAGCTATTATTTGCTTGCAAAGTTAAATAGCTTTTGCCGGTCTTTCTCTAGAAAAAACCAGGAAGAGTTTTAATCCCAAATCGAACTGGGAACTGACTGAAGTTTTTAACGAGCTGTTGTTATAGAGAATGCGTTTTTTTTCTGTCAATGAGTACTAACTTTATATTGCTGCTAAAGTTGCACAATAGAACAGCGAGCATTTTTGAACCTTTCAGATATAAACAAGTAACTTTCATTTCAGAAAAATGTACTGAACACGTCTGCTACTTATACTGCTGAGCGTGCGCGCCTGCTGGCTGTGGGTGAGTGGGAGTCGAGTCTTTGGCTCCACACACTGCCGACGTCGAGCATAGACACTCTGTTCGATGACACCACTTTCCACCTCGCTGCTTAGGAGTCCTATGTTGTTTTCCTCATCGCTGTCACTCTGGTGAAGTTATCAACATCCTCGGACACCACAGCTTGTCATGCAGCTGAAGTTCGGGCCGTCTTGCACAGCACGCGAAAATAAATGACATAATCCGACGAGCTCTTGCCACCTTCAGCGTCCCAGCTGTATTAGAAACCTATGGCAAAATATTTTGTCTACCAATCCTAGAGGACCAACATTATACCCAATTTATATTATGATATCAAAATATGATGACTCATCATCGCGTAAAAAAACCATACTGCAAACATCCATTTTCACAACACGTCTATAAAAATCAGGTTAGTAGCTTACGTAATGCTCTCATGAAAAACTAAGAGCTTTCTCACATCGATAGCCTTTCATCACTAATACATAAACCTGGTTCATAGTAGTGATGTCAATGTAATACACATAAATCTAAGTGCAAGTTGCAACGATAAAAGTAGGTCGGGATTACGTCATAAGGTGGTGCGATTACCTGTGGGTTCTCAGGTGACGTCACGATAAAAGTATTACAAACCAACATAAATAACATCGATCACGCCTGAAATTTACGAAGGCTGTATGCAGAGTAGTTTATCTAATAAAATAATATCCCCAGTTATGTTTAAGTCGAGGTTGTTTAGGTCGTAATAGAGGGTGATTCTATTGCCATTAACTGGGCCCAAATCCAGACTCATGGCCGCTACTTATAAATTACAAAATAATATACAGGGTGTTAAAGTAGTCGCGTGCCATAGCTAGCATAGGTGAGTTCAGTATCGATAAAGGAAACCGTAAAAAATTAAATCCAAAAAAATAATAAAAAAATGATTGCAAGATCAACCTAATTTAGTACCTACTAACTTCAAATAGCAATATAAAATAATTTTAATTCAAAACGATTTCTGTTTTATATGGCAATAGAATCAGCTTGCTATTATTTTTTTTGGTTTTTTTTTTTTTGTATTTTCTTATTTTTTACGGGTTCCTTTATCGATACTGAACTCGCCCCTAAGCTATGGCACGCGACTACTTTAACACCCTGTATAATAACACTTTGCCCAACCTGGGAATCGAAACCAAGGCCTTATGCACAGCAATAGTGTTTGCGACCACTAGACCAACGAGGCATTCAAGTCTTGCTTTTAAAAACATACCCAGATTTTTTTTCATTTTTTATTAGCCTATTGTCCCACTGCTGGGCGAAGGCCTCGAACAGTGGAGCAATACCCAGAGTTACTTTGTTTTTAATTAACTATTACAACAGGGCCTATATTACTAATTTCGTGTGAAATCGTCACCACAATTTAGTTATAATCAGGTAAATCATGAATATTAATAATCCGTTTCTACTTCGCAATCAATCTTGATTATAAAAAGAACATCTGTTATAAAATATTTCAAAACGTACAAGTTACATAATGCATGCCCATCAAGTCATCAACAGTCAATACAAAACGAATACCAAGAAAAATCGGGTCTCATTTTCTTATTAAAATTCCTTAATTACCGTGAACGGTTGCGACCATTATTTCCTTGGCCTTTTGATCAATCAGACAGCTGCGGTTAACTGAATTATGTCGATATTGAATCAGCCCAAAACAAATTACATCGTCTTTGATAAGGTGAATATTAAATATAATTATTGTTTCGTTACGAACCCTCACTTTGTGGGATGCCGTTCGATTGATAGTAGTATAATTTTCATTGTTAGGAGGAATGGATATTTATTGTGTTAATGCTGCAACAGTGTTTTGTTTCGGGTATTATGTAGGTTTCAAGTCATTGTATCTATCGAGAGCTCTTTTTGCAGTTTTTACATTAAATTAAATAATTTAAGGTTGGTTGGTAATAGACAATCATAATGTTGTGCTGCCTGATAAGCAAAGATGCTGAGTTATAGACCTTAGTTTAGTTTAGTTTATTTATTAATAATTGTCAAGAATTACAGGTCAGATAATGAAAAAAACAGTTAAAACACAAATCATTATAGGTGCATTAAAAAGAGCATCAATAAAATTAAAATTAGTTCAAATTATCATGAATTAAACAAAATGAAAATAATTAAGAACACGCAATAAACAGAAAATATAACGGTAAACATGTCGATTTTAAAATTAAAAATACTCCATTCACAATATAATATGCATTCTCATAATTTTAAGATTTTTCATGTCTATGGATGATACAGATTGTGCATTACTATGTGACAATGTATTAAATTTTGTGATAGTGTATATTTCTTTTTTGCAACAATCAAACAATTTAACTCAAATTCTACAGAATAAATTGTATTTCGATTCAAAATTCGACGCATTTACGTTACGTTTACACGCAACTGCGCGCTCGTGCTAGGGCCTTAGTACCCTCGTTGCACTAGAATAATTTTAATTAATTTAAAAGCACGTCCTCTTTAGTTACGTCAACCCGTCAACCTTTTATTTACAACAAAGCTTTTCCAACAAATGTAAACAAACCAAAAACATTTATTAAAAGAAAAAAAAAGGAAAGGCATTTATTAAAGGTAAAATTCGCGATAAATACTCGTTTCCAAAAAAAAACATTAAAAAAAAAACATTGCAAAAACATAAAAGTTTTTTCTCCCAAAAAGTCATGACGTCACCCAGAACCTAATTGGCGAAGATGCGGTTGAAGGCATGAAATTAAACATGACAAAATGTTCGGACACAAAGAGAAATTACAGTCGGCAACACTTCTACGTCCTAATTATCTCAATGACAAAGTACAGGCAGACGAGAGGAAAGGACAACGAAATTTATATCGAATCACCGAGAATTTATCGTCGTGTTTTGTCTTACACATTTATTTGATTGTCTTTTGTTTCTTTTCAGTTTGAACTTCGAACAACAATGCGGTTTTAATTTGAAATAAGGCATCTAAATAAGAGTGAGAACTATTTCGTAACTTATTACGCGAAAAACAATGCATATCGCAAGAATAAGCATAATTGGCTTAGAGTGTTCCCACTGCTGGGACACAGGCCTCTTCTCGGTGAAAGGGAGTGGACCAGTCAGTCATTACGTCTTTGTAAAATAACAACTAAATATAATAAAAAAAACCAGATGAGTAGATTACTTACTAACTACGTTTAATAAAGTTGTCGATTAATTTCAAATACTCCAAACAAAATATTCAAACCAAATATAATTGTCAGCTCGATAGCTGCCCTATTTTATGAACTAACAGTTTTAAAACTATGAAACGTATCAGTCATTTGGCGTAATAGACTTAACTGCCAAACGTTTGAAAGCAATAAATTGAAGCTACAAAACAATATAAATATTTTCGACAGTTTTGACGACCCGAATAGCGCAGCGGTACTGAGGCTGCCTTACGTTCTTAGGGTCCCGGGTTCGAATCCCGGTAGAAGCAAATGTTTGTGTGATGAGCATGGACATTTGTTTTCGAGTCATGGATGTTTATATGTATAATAGGTATGTATTTACAAACAAAAAGTATCTATGTAGTATATCAACTATCTGGTGTCCACGACACAAGCCTCGTTGCTTAGTGTGGCACTAGATGGCGCTGTGTGTAATGTCCAGCGATATTTATTTATTTATTAGTTTTTATTTTTATCGGCTACTGTAGAGAGGTATACAAAACCTCTCAACAGTAGCCGATAACTATGTAACAAAAAGAATGAAGTAGTTGATTAACGGCATGGTTAACAGCGTGTATTAACAAAACGATGATTTTGAGCGAGAGAACCTGTTAACTAACATAACATAAATTCACGTCTTTTACCAAAGAGTGTAGAACAGGCAGAAACTACAGAACGCAACCTGCTATGACATAAATGCTCCTTTCGCCTCGACACTTGACCACGTTCATACATCTGTTAATTAAAAGAGCATTTTCCAATTCAACATCTTTTCTACATTTAATTATTTCATCAATAGACCGCAGAAGATTGTGAAAATTGAGGCAAACGACAGAGTTGTCCAGGTTGCTACATACATAGGTCGAACAAAATCATCGATCATCGAGTCATCGATTCGAGAAAAAAAGAAGATTACCGAAAGACGCTGAAAATTAACTAAAAATAATTCTTACGCAAGTTCGTGGTAACAATTTTTATTCAAAGAGTAACCGAGCTGTTGAAAATCCTTTTTACTCATAACAAAAGCCCAGCAGTGCTTATCTGTTCACTGTAGTGCATCAATAGCGCACGACTGGACACTAATCTTCTTAAAATTAATTCGCAGTGTACCGTACACGAAACGTAAACTGGTCGTACCTAAGGCGTAAATTGAAACGTGGTTAAGTGAATTATTTTGGTGGAACAACACTTATAAGTGGTCCTGTAATACCGTTTGATATAGAGCTATAAATAAAAAGTAGAACCTTCCGTTATTATGTAGAAATATCGGGAGTAGTCACAAGGTAGCCCGAAGAATTGCCAAACTTAAGTGGCAGTGGGCAGGGCACATTGCTCGCAGAACGAATGGCCGATGGGGCCGAAAAGTTCTGGAGCGGCGACCGCCAACCGGAAGACTTTGCGTTGGAGGGCCTCCCACTAGGTGGACCGATGACCTGGTGAAGGTTGCGGGAATCCGCTGGATGCGAGACGCACGGAACTGGTCAGTGTGGCGACACTGGACGGAGGCCTAGGTTAAAATTTCTATTACTGGACATCGATTTAAGGGGCGGGGGGAGGGGAGGGGGAGGAGGGTCCCTGTACCACTACCACCCCGCAAGCCCCCCCGAGCCCCATGGTTATGGAGATATCCATGGTTAAAGTTTTGAGGTTAGAATAGCGCTATTTAGTTATTTAGAATAAAAACTTAGTATCTTTTGGCAGGGGGAGGGAGGGGGGAGATGCCCCCTGTGCCCTGGCACCACTCCCATGTAAGGTGACGCACCGTTCTTGAGAAAAACAAATTATAGTATCCTAACCTCAAATCACTTTATATTCGCAAAAAAGGTAGTCGACGTAGTAGACTATTTGTAGAACCTCTACGACTAATAATTATTATTATCTAATTTAGGATTTCATAAATTATACAATTTAGTTTTAGTTATTGACCACCAGAAATTATTGAACTATTATGCTCTTGCATCCGAGTCCGGACCCGGTCGACGGAGCTCCGCTTCGCGGGGCTCCTACTTCTGGATGGTTTATAAAAAAATAACCTAGGCAAAACTAGTTTGTCATCAACCACCTCATTAAAATTTGGTGCTCAATTTACTGAATTTGGTGATCAATTGATATTTTAGGTGATACATTTAGGCGTTTATTTTGAATTATTTTTGACAAATTATGAAAAAATCGATTATTGTAAAAATAATTAATTATTTTTTAAAGAAAAATCGATTTTCTATAATCGATGTTTTGCTCAGAAAAAAATATCGATAAGAAAATAATAATCGATTGTAATTATAAATCTGACTAGTATTACATTATCTGTGCTAAAAATGTGAAAATGGTGTGTTATATTCGTATTTGTATAGAAACTTTAAAGAATTAAATCTCGTAAACCGTGGGCGTCCGCGTATTGAAAATTTGTGAAAAGCTTTTTATTTAAGTGTACTACCTACAAAAAAATATGAGCTTCGAAATCGATGTCCAGTAATAGAAATTTTATCCGAGGCCTAAGTCCAGCAGTGGACGTCTTACGGCTGAAATGATAATGATGATGAAACACAAGGTCGGATGTTTTCAGACTAGCTAGGTGGAACGACGATTTTTGCAGGATAGCATCTAGTTGATAGTTGCCGAGCATCGAGATTAATGGCGTGCGAGAGAGGCCAGCAGTGGACTGAAGTAAGATGATGATTATTAGATAAAGTCCAACAGTTAGACGCATTCGATCGAACTAGAAGTAGTGTGCTGAATTGATTGTTATTCGTGGCAGTATCGACAATCTTGCAAGTATTTATTAGAAAAATAAAAATCTGGAACAGCACATTATCTATCAAAAGGAGGCGTAGTCTATTCAAACCCGAAAGATAAGAAAAGAGAGAAGAGTTAAAACAATAAGTTAGAAGAATATTAATAAAATTCACAGTGTATGAAACCCCCCAGTGCGGCAGTCCACCAAAGCGGAGACGAGCGAAGATATGCGAAGTGGAGAGGAGAGGAGATGTGCAAAATAAAACGCCGCTCAAGGCACACTGCTCATCTCATCGGACGCCGCACTCAGCATACCGCTCACCACACGCAGTTCATCGCATGCCGTACATAGCACGCCGTACATAGCACACCGCTCATCGCAAGCTGCTCATCGCACGCTGCGCACAGCACACCGCTCACTGCACGCCGCTCATCGCATGCCGCACACAGCACACCGCTCATCGCATGCTGCTCACGTATCTTCTCGTCTCATTATCCTCTCCTCTCTGCTCATCCATTTCCACTAAAACTAAACGGAGATGAGAAGCGTAAATAACGAAATTCTATTAGTAGTTTAAATCACATCTCCACTCTTATCGCCTCGTCTCCGATTCAGTGGAGTCCGGCCCTAATACATTTCTAAAAACATTCCCCCTTAAAATACATTTGTGCATACAGTGGGATTGTATTTAGAAATGTAACAGTCCCTAAACTGTTGGATTAGATTAATTGAAGCTCTGTTAAACCCGAAGCTGGGTTTAACACACGATAATCCTTAGTTCGTCAATATCGACACAAAATCATCGGCATCCACGGTCTAAATGTATCCGCTGCAGAATTTAAGCCACTTTGTATTTATGCTACACTCTACGCTGATTGCATTACATTAGAGTTTATACTCTGTGACAATCTAAACGGTATTGCATTAGGGTTTCATTGTATTTTGTGTCATGTTTGCTACATGATGAAAAGACAAAAAGTTCCAATGTACTTCGCTGCAGGACACGAGAAAAACAAAGGCAAGAGGGTCCCATATCTATAAATATTTTTCAACATAAAAATCTGGACTTTTTTCTATAGTATGTACAATCAACTTTATTTATTTGGTTTTATTAAACATAATTTTATTTTAAATTAACTTGCTATTTTCTCATTTTTGCAAAATTCCGGACGTATTGGAATTCCTCTGGCAAGAGGAAACAGCTAAAATTCCAGACATATGCTAAACATTCCGGATGTATCGCAACCCTAGGATAAAGTTAAATTCTATCAGCGATATCAAAGATGGAAAAATCAAAATGGATTAAATTGACTTCATAAAATATGCTAGAGAAAAATAACGACGATTCTATTGAAAGTAGTTGTTTAAATATGGAAAGCTTTGACAGTCATTTCCACTTGTTAGGTCCCTAGCATTTTTCATAACGTAGGCTGACGGTCAGTCTTCTACAGCTGACAGGATTTTCGATAACAGTACAAACGGGAGAATTCCCAGTCTACCTTTCATAATATTATGTCCTCTTTTTTTTTGTTATTATATTTGTCGAGATATTTCTCGACGGCATGTAAAGCTAAGTCAGAGGCCCATGCATGGGCGGTATAAAAACCCTGTTAGCAGGTTAGGCACCCACAAGATAAACAAAGAAAGAAGACCTTTCATTATCGACTTGTTTCACGTATTCTCTGCCAAGACGGTAACCAACGACACCATCAAATTAAATAGACACAAAGAGAACAAATAATATAATAATAAGAATTACACTGAACACCTGTCGCATCACCAAACAACGTCACCCCTATTAGCAATCTACTCAATATACACCCCTCCCCTCTCACGCTTGGCAGCGCATACAAGGTTTCTCTTACCCCTTTATTTATAAATGGAAAAACCAACAAAAATAATGCGCAGTTCCCTACCAAATGATACGAATTTTAAAGGTGAGTTTTGATTGCATCGTGATAGACACTCTCCACAAGACTTGTTATACGTATGATGAAGTTTGTCAAGAAACTGGAAAGTGTCCGGTTAAGTCCGATTTATATTGGTCAAGTGTTTAGCGAAGTGAGTAAGGACAGGTGGTGTGAACCGATCGGACAATGGTGTCGATTCTGTTGTGCACAAACTAAACTTAAGTTAGGCTATTGCTATCTTTTTCTCTCTAATAAAACGAGAAAGAGACGAATGTAATTTAGAGCTGTCAAATTTAGTTGAAACTAATATTTCTCTACAAATGTTTTTACGTGCACCCTGCACGTAAAAACATGTCGACTAAAAACACGGTGAAGCGCAAGGCATAAACTAGTTTGACATCTCTAACTTAGTTCAAGCTATAGCCGTCCTTTTCTCGCACTGCCTTTTAGTAAAAGATAGCAATAGCCTAAATTAAGTTTAGTTTGTGCACAACAGAATCGACATCAGTAGCGCCAAGGTCACTGATCAGTGTAAATCGGGCTTGAATTCATGAGACATTGAGAAAATGTGGTGTGTTCAATTGTCAATTCGATACCTGTGCCTAAACCTTCGGTGAAAACGATTTTTTTTTATTATAGTAGGTACCTATATTATTGCGATATTGAGCTAACTAGAGGTGGCGAAACCGGTTGTTACTGTTGTTAAAACGATAAAAAAATACACTCTAATACCCTTAACGTCTAGAAATTAATAATAAAATTAAAGATTATAAACTTAATGGGACAAGTTCACAAAACCGACTATAGAAACAGTTATAACGGCGGTAAAAGACTCGCCCACACCTAGTTCACAAAAGTCGTTATATAAACAGTTTTAATATCCAAATATGGTGTATTATCTGATTTTGTGTGAATTTATCTCTTATACATATAGTTCTAGATTCCTAATGAGCTCGCTTAATTTCGTTTGCTTGGCCCCAAATGTCGTAACGTTGCATTCCATAACACGCCTACGAAATGTATGCGACTCATTAGGAGGCGTTAGATGAATTTTGTGGAATCAACAAGCTAATGACACAGAAATCTGTGCATATTTTGAATAAATGATAATGCTGTATCGTAATGTTGTCGTGGGAAATATTTAAATGTGAAGGTTCATTTAATTTGTGCCAAATTGTTTATAATATATTTATATTGCGTTCAAATCTGAAACGGTGTTAAGGAAGGCATTTGTGTAGTTTATTGCAAGTCTTTATAACCGTGAACTAAAAGAATATAAACCACATTTTGTGTTAAAATTTAAACGGACAACATTAATCTTTTTTGTATAATTGGACGTGGAAAATTGCCTGTCATAATTTGTAATTAATTTACAGAGAAAACTTTGAAAAGATAATTTTTTCATGTTCCCTGGAAGAGTCCACATCCTAATTAAAACGTTTCTAACAATTTATGTGAAAAATAACAACCTAATTTCACAAAAGTAACAAAGTATTATAGCTTCCTGGAATCGTCTCGTTAGTGATCAAAATGGCCGCGAACAACGTGTGGAATGTTAACATTGCTTTTTCTCTCCCAAAAACTTTCCTTTTATTACATCAAAGTCTCCCATAACGAGATTCACTTGGTGAAATTTTGCTTTAGCGAATTGAACAAAGGAAATTCATAGATTTCTGTGCGGCCCCAAATGAAAATGACTGTACAGTACAATACAAAACAAAGTAACGATAAATCTAGAAATCCCCTTGCAGAACGCCCACCGCATTGATTCGACTAACCCTACTCTCCCCGACGGGATATGCAGTTACGAAAGTAAACAAAATGACGCCGGGCCTAAGCAAATAATGTGAGCAAGTAAGTCTAATTCATTATTGTTCGCAGAAACAATAAAAGCGGCAACAAACGAGATTACCGATAAATCTAAAAGGGAATTTTTCTACACGGTAGGGGCTTATCTACTTTACGTCGTTTTGGGAATAAATACCGGGAGTCTTACTGCAATGAAGACGGTGCCGAACTTAAGTCTACCATTGTCTGTCAGGATAAAAAAGGTATACGAGTGAAAGTAGGCCCCGACCAACCTCCTATCGTAATCTCTTTATTTACTACAGAATCTTTTACTGACCTTGTTATTTTCTAAGGAGTATTAAAGATAGCATCAATGTTTGAATCGGGAACTATATTTGTGTCGTCTTTATCCTAAATCTAAGAATATCAATGAATTGCTTAACAATTATGTCGATTTTAATGTGTCGCTTCATCGCCTTTGATAAAGCGTAGTATATAAGAAATAACCTGATCCAAACAGTCGACAAAGTGACATAATACGAATTCATTAATACCTCCACACACAATAAAAATAAAATATTCACTTAACTTCCAAATAAACAAGCAAAACACTAGATAAAGAAAAAAGATGTAGCATTTTGTATACACTTTGTCATAATGACAGCTGCGTGAAACTGACAAGAAGCTACCAAAATATGGTAGGACGGCGCCAAAGTATTATGTTACAATCGAGTAAGGGGACAATCGAATTCAGATTCAGAAATCTCGTTTTGTGAGAAGAGATTATTTTATTCACCTTAATGTTTTCAAACAGCGTTATCGCGGATGACAAATTACTTTATTGGACCAGTTTTCGATTGTTTGAATTATTATAATTGTTTTTCGGTCTTTTAGCACACGATGGTGAATTTCCTTATCTTTTTGGTGTTTAAATATGGGTGTGAATATTGAATAGATACAAAAAGAGCAGTACGTGGTCGTGGAGTAGACATTTCTAGAAATATTGGTTTTTCAACCCCAGAATTATTCAAAGGAAGTGGTGAACGCAATTGTGTGGAGATAACTGCCTCCTATGCGTCAATTGAAGCTAGTTTCATGTACATCACAGTACTAAACTCGTGGGTGAGCCGAATTTAATCGTCCGAAGCGCTAGTGCGAATAATGGCCGCGACAAATTTTCCGTTCCGTCGAGCATTTTCCTCTGAATGCACCTACACAATCGACAGTATTGCCTGCAAAATTGTACGCTATTAAGTGACATTCTAAATATAGGGATCCACAGGATGACGTCGAGATAGCCAGTCGCACTCAACCCTTTTCGTATTCGAACCGATATTCAATATCTCCGCTTTTGTAATATCAACCTTATTCTGTTTCAGAAACTTCGTCTTTCGCGTAGCATTTGCTTTTGATTTACAACGTTTTGAAAATGAAATTCATGGACAACTGATGAAGTGTAACTGTTACACATCTGCCTTTCGACGATTGATTCGTAATGATGATTGCTACGTGCGGTTTGGAAGACATGTCCGCGGAAAGGTGCCACGTGTTATATCAATGTTGTGACGTTAATAATATGGCAACCATAGCGGACTAAAGATAACTTACTACCGACATTATAATTTCGGTGTCCGATACCATACGAGAAGAAACCCCCTACTTATCCACCGTATCGAAGAAAAAATGAATAATCGAATTTAAATTTCAAAATTATTCTGTAATCGACTTTTAACTTCAACTGACGGATTTATGCACGTGAATTTAAATGCTTGACTGTTAAAGAAATTGCACCTTAAGGCATTGCCTTTTGAGATTTTCGTAAATATTTCATTTACGCAAATGTGAACATTATGACATAATGATTATATACATTATGACTTGTATGTTAAAAGAGTTAACGTTGCAAACTTGTTAATGATAAAGCTTAAGGCACTAGATAGCCTTATGTATATGTTAGGTCAATGGCATAATAAATGGGTTTTAAAATACAGATGAGGCAAGACGAGTGTAAGTCAACTCTGAATATGGATGAAAAGGTAGGGTAGGTGTGAATGCTGGACTGCCTATTACGTTCTTGGGTTCGATTCCCGGGTCGGGAAAATTATTATTGGGTTTTTCCATCAGGGATCTCTCAGTAGCAGCCACGGAGTCTGGATTTGGGCCCGGTTGATGGCTATAGGCTCGCCCCCTATTACATGGGATTTAAAACATAACTGGCGAAATGTGGGTGTACTATTAGGTAGGTACACTTCTGCCTAACCCTTCGGGAATTACAGCCGTGATGTTATGTCATGTGTAAATGCTGATATCTTAAAATTATTCAAATGCTACAGCTTGGCAGATCACTGAACATCCGTAATGGTTCAGCGAAAATATATAATGACTTACATCTTAAATCAATATTAACATTCCCAATTCGTAACATGTTCCAAAAATACTAATAGTCTGAAATTTAAATTGTGCCTATTCGTTCCGGCAATGCATTACAATAATATTATTTCCTTTGCGGCGTATAACATCTCTTTATAATTGAAAGCAAGCGCGCGTACGCACGGTTGAGCGAATGAACGTCTGAACGTGTTTCCAATCAGTCCATATCGCGGGTTTTACGACTGCCTGTCTGTTCGTCTTCATAAGGAGCTCCAGCTTCAGCTTTGCGCTGATGAATCACACGTGTGCCTTTATGAACAACGGATTTGTGTTTCATAACAGAGTCAGTAATTAATTCGATTTTAATTCCAATGATTGTTTGCAGACCGTCGAGTAATGACTTGTGTACTGTTCGACTGAAAGCATTATGAATGTAAGAGAATTGTAATCTCACCTTCACAACCCAGTTAGTTTAGTATTGAGTAATACGGTACCCCTTGGTAAAACTGGTTGTCAGAGTTTCAGGCCACTAACTACCTGTAACGACTGTCAAAGATCTACAAATGCCACCGAGACCAACGGCTTAACGTGCGTACCAAGGCACTGAGGAAACTCGGTATTTAATTGATGGTCACCCATCCACAGACCAACCTAAGCCAGCGCGGCTTAACTTGAAGATTGATCCGAGCGGCTGTTATTATTTAGCCACGAGCTCCTCTATACAAGCATTGATCGCAGCTTATAATTGGCTGCAGTCAAAACTGTTTTCACATTGTTAACATTTTAAAGTTACTGCACTTCAATTTGGTATAAATCGAAGTCATACAATTTGTTTTCCCACCACTGTCACCACTTCCAGGCCATTAGCAGAAATTAATCCAGTTTCCTCTGCATTTCTGCACCAAATTATGTTAAAGCTCGCAACATATTGTATCTACAATATTATCGCCGAGCCCGAACAGTTACTGGTATTATTTATTTTGAATCGTAGGTATGCATGAAATTTATTTGAAATACAGTTTTATTCAGAATATAAAACATCCTTCATTCAAATGATTAATACAGTAGGCGATACCTATATTCCAACCATTTCGCACACAATGTAAAACAAACACATTTACGACAAATAAACATACAAAGCGGGATGTAAAAAAGAAAAATACGAGAGCAAGTTTACATTTTATAAAAAGGGACGTCAAAATAATGTTGTTGGAGCTCGATTTTCTATCGCAGAACAAATAACATTAAACGTTAACGTCACGAAGGCAGGTGAACTGGCAGACGTAAGGCGTACGAAAGCTCACCAAATATTTACAAGTGCCTCAAGTGGCTTAAAACAAATTCTCCAATAATCTTACCTCGTCTTTGTACTATTGTTTACAGTGAATTTTCGCTACTGCCTCCCCTTGGCTTGTATTTTTGTGGAACGCCACTCAAATTGTGTTTGATTTCGCCAAACATAAAGCATTTGTAAACATTTAACGGAGTTGTATCGGGTTACACGTTTCCTTTTGTTCGTACCGTTTGTGCTTCTAGAACAGAAAATATTTTATGATATCAATTGGTTGTGATTCAGCATTTTGAAAAATGATTGATGGTGATTTTAATGAGCCGTTGCTGGACGTAACCTTTTTGATTCGAGAATCCAGGCCGTGAGCTACTTCGGATTTATTTATTTATCATTAGTTGTTGTTAATAATAAATCATGGTTGAAAAAGATGGTGTCCGTCGTTAAAAGCATTTTTCTGTTGGACAGAATTCTATATATCTCTTAAATAACATCATGCCTGTAATTCCTTAAGGTTTAGGTAGAGGTGTACCTAATAGTACACCCAAGTTTGCCAGTTATGCCATCAACCGGGCACAGATCCAGACTCCGTGGCGGCTACTGAGAAATTTCTAATGGAAAAACCCAATAACAATTTGCTCGACTCGGGAATCGAACCCAGAACCTCCTACTCAGCAGTCGCGATTGCGACCACTACACCAACGAGCCAGTACCTATATCATTTATATTATAAAAAGTAAGGATGCTAATATAGCTTGTATTTTACTCTTAGCTCTCTAGTTTTCTAACCATAAATATAAGGTAATCTATCTTCCTCTATATTTACATCCACAGACAACTGTAAGCCTATACGTGAAACATACAAATATCCCTTCAGTTTTTTCTTAGCTGTCGTGATGATTTTGACAGTGTCGCCGTCGAATGTTTACATCGTCACCGCCAAGTCATTAGTCGACACTTTCGTCGCAGGCGCATCTGGCGGACGCATCTAACAACCTTTGACAAAGTGTATCTATTCTCCCAGAATCCCCACCTTTCATTATATTGCTTACGAAATAAAGCTTGAAATTGATTGAGATGTGATTTTTAGACGCGTGAACAACTTGGTAATTAGAATATTGGAATGATTAAATTTCAAAATCATAACAAAACATTCACGTCGTCTTGCCTTGACGTGAATGTAGCATGTTATAATAACATAAAGCTCTCTTCCAATCAAAATGTCTTTTAAATACAAGAAGAAAATACTCTTTTTCAACTATGTATCATGAAATGTTTTAAGTCTCTCTAGGAATAAAAGTACAATTGCACGTTTCATGACTTAGGGAAACGGTCCGCTATGGGGTTTATATGGAAGCGAGCAATGTGGACTGTATTCACTTCACTGCTCTAGTTTTATTTAAAGTTGTTGTTATTTTTATTGTAGTCGTATCACCTTGGTCTATATGCAACAACCTTACAGGTGGATTATGTGGTTGAACTAAATTAAAAGGCATCTTTGCAGCATTGTCATTGTGATCACCAATCTGCGCAAGTGCGCGTTGCACATCGCTGAGTCCAGGAAGGTTTATTGTTATTTACGATCGAACGTAATAGGACTAAAAATATTAACATAAAAATTATTCCATTCCGTAAGTATTTTACATTTAGCTATAAGTATGTCGATGTTGCTCTTAATTTAACATCGCCCTTCACCTTAAATCTTCACTTCATAAGTACGGATCATTTCATCTCGTACTAAATTAATTTTGACATCAAAGCGAAGCTATAAAAATCCAACATAAGCCTTCCATAATTTTTAAGAAGAGCATCACATTTACAAATTCCTTTAGAAACAGTAGCGATATTAAAATCACAGAGTTTCTCACAAAGACAAAGAGGGAGCCGACGCGAGAGGTATCAAAAGTAATAAATAATTCCCTCGCTTCGCGACAAATGAGGTCATGTGTTTCTCCTTTACGTTTTTTGTTCGACTTCCCGCGGGATCGTGTGTCTTCTATTTCCGTTTCAATGTATCGACTGAACGATTTGCTTCTTTAAATTTAGAATATGTTCGCTGTTTAGTGTGGCCGCCTTGGGGATCATTAAATTCGGGAGAACGCAGATGTCAACCTTGCCAGCATCTGGTAACTTTTAGTTTTAATTTAACAAATTGATATTTGTTGGTTACATCCTTTATAGTTCAGTAGATGTGAGAAATGAAGAGCATTATAATTATGCAGTGTTTATGAGTGTGGCTAACTAAATATATGTAATGCACGTGTTTGTTTATGATTTAAGCTTTCATAAACATTTCAATGTTACAAAAACAAAAAAAAAATTGACTCAGAAGAAAATAATTATTATACTTATGAAAGCCATTTCACAGATTTTGAACTTTTAACATACTGTACATCTATTCAATCAGCAATGATTTACAAAACATCGCTCCGTAGATAAGTAACACGGGCAAATTAATTTTGAAACTATGAATGGCATTACAAGTAAATAGAATCTAAGTTCCTCTAGTTTTGAACTAGTTACAGTCACTATGATATCAGTTACAAATGTTGTTGTCTCATTGCATTTAACAATTTCCATTATTGTCTATGAGTCATCTAGTTCTTGGAACTAAGACTGAATTATACAAGACAGCTAATCTTGGGCATAATTTATGACTGTTACTTTCAATCTATTTTGTCATAAGAACTTGAAGCTTTGTATTTGCTACTGCTGTTTTACGATGAACTAAGAATTATATTGCTGTCTTGTAAAAGTTCAAATAAACAGAGAGGTGTATCTAATAAATAAGACACCCACATTTCGCCTGTTATGTTTTAATTCCCATGTTATAGGGGGCGAGTCTACAATTGCCATCAACCGAGCACAAATTCAGACAACGTAGCTGCTACTGAAAAATTCCTGATGGGAGAACCCAAGAACACAGTTCACATGCTCAATAGTAGTGTTTGCAAACAGTCAACCAAAGAGGCAATAAATGTTTATTTGATTAATAAAACAACAACTAAGATCTTTTTCTTTATTACTGACCTCTACTTCAATGGACACAGCCATTCCTCTAATCCTTTTGTACTCTGACCTATTTAAATCACGTTAAGAGCAAATAGGAGTTTAACCTCAAAACCGCATTTAGAGTAAGCGTTGCAATCTTACGTACAATGGGCAACATCAATTGTTTCGATAGACATGATATCGTCCAGGATAAAATCTACTTTATCTCTTGCACATAGGGTCTTATTTCCCGGATCTAAGGGTTCTTCTTCGTAATAATTGGAAGAGAGGCAGCCTGTACGTTTGGAACAATCAAACTTAACCTTGGGAACGTTTTACGAGTCGCTTTCAGCTCGCAACGGCGTAATAAACATGTCGGCATCGCCAGCAACAAGTGTTCCCAGTTCGTGCTCTACGCACGTATTTACTAGTTCTGTAATGAAAAAGTAATAATTACTTGAAGTAGTAACAAAAGTAATGAGTCTAGGGCTTCAATTAAGAGGAGAGGCGAAAAGGTATTGTGTTAGCTACGGTTTTCCCATTTCTTATTTATTAGACTATACATTAGTCATAAAACTTGAAAGATAAAATGTTTGCATCGGGGATTAAATGAAAATATGCGGTGTAGCGGCTAGCATCAATAAGCTAACTAAAGAACACAAACAATACTCTTCCTTGTTCGCAGGCGCATTATTACAGTAATTAAAAAGAAATATATGTATTACTTCTTTACTAATATTTGTGTATTTCCATAAGCTTCTTAAGCCCTTAGTAGTGTTATTGCGAGTTTATAAAATGATAATTTGGCATGTAGACACAATAGCTACTTTGAGTTTTGAACAGAACTTGAAAGGTGCAATAGTTTTCTTTTATGAAAATTTATTCTTACGAATGTGCTCGTACTAAAATAAAATTGTTATCGCTAGACTCTAACAACTAAACTACGGGTCATAAAGTAAAGTGAAGCATCTCTTACAAACAGACATAAATGTGTTAGCATATAAATAAAATCCAGTCGTGCGTCATGGCTGAAAATCCATATTTTTAGTTCGTTATAAGGCGGTTACTCTCGACGTTTTTATTAGATGCATCTATCTATGTTTTGTTTTACAGCACATGTTTAATAATCTGAAGGTGAAATAATAAAGAACATAGTAAAATTATGTATTGACAGATTTATGAGTTGTAAAACAGATATGGTAAATGCTAAGGGTACTGAAGATGTTATGGTTACAGAATAAATTGATGTAGATAGTTATTGCACCCTGTAAACACAAACGAACTCGATAAAAGTGATACCTACAATAAAGACTTGACTCAATTTGTATTTGCTACCAGACGGCTTCATCAGTAGGTATCATATTGGAAACATTCATTATCATCATCATCATCAGCCTATTAATGTTCCCACTGCTGGGACACAGGCCTCCTCTCCAGGAGAGGGAATGGGCTATAATCCACCACACGGGCCCAGTGCGGATTGGTAGATGTCACATGTCTTGGAATTTTGTGATTCTAGGACATGCCGGTTTGCTCACGATGTTTCCTTCACCGTTTTGAGAGCAGTGGTGATGAAATAAATTACACAAAATAATGCGCCTGTCTGGGTTCGAACCCACTACTTACTGTTCGTAAGTCGGGGCCGCCACCACTGGGCCACCGCTGCTCTGGAAACATTGTAGAATTATATTTTAAGAATCATTCTAAAAACAAAAAGATTCAACACAGTTGAATGTCGTAAAATCCTCAACATTCTCACCTCACTAATTAACCGTTTGATCTTCTCAAATGTTTTGATGCTCTCTGTCATCATTGCCATTTCTTGATTCAAAATTTCCATCCAAAAGGCCTCGTGTTGCAAAAGCCAGAAATCAAATTTTGACAAATCATTGACATGTTTACGTTTCCCATCTTGTGTTCTTTCATCTAATTTATAAATAGATGTAACATTGGCGTTGAATTCACTTACTTCATTTCAATCATCGGTTTCGATATTTTCGTTAGCATTATGATTGAACTAACATTTCCTACCAATAACATTCTATGTTATGTTTGATGGAATTACGATACCCGCTGTGAAATGCGTTAAACTAATATAGCTCCTATGGGTGTGATCTCAGTATGCTGCAATATCTGTAAGTGATATTACTTCTCTTGTATTATTAGTTCTAATTTTGTTTCTTTTATTTGTTCAGCCTCGGTTCCGTGACCTATTTTTGTGCAATAACAACTGTCTTTTCTTGTCTATTTTGTATTGTCAAAGAATTCTTGCTAAATGCTTGTAAAACATTTATTTTATGAATCATGTTAGACTTAAAAGGGCAATCAAGTTCCCTTGCACAATTTGGCCAGCAATAAAACGTGAATCTAATCTCAACCGAGATGGTTTTCTGCATACCCTATTTAAGGAAATATCTTATTACTGCTGTATAATTTTAGAAGTTAAGAAAATTAAGCTTTGATCTAAAAACAAGCACGGTTCAGGAAAATCTTTGATATAATTAGGTACGTTATTAGAAGCAGAATTTTTATAATTATGACATAATTATCATGTCACTTATCTTATTATAGAGATAGCATTGCAATTTCAATAATCATGTTATCTTAGACATAATCAACGCGATATAATTATAACATCTGAAATATCTTGGATCTTGTTGGTGCATCTGGAAGTCTTTTAAGACTTTCACAAAGTAGATATTATTATAAAACAGATTTTCTCGACCGTGCAAAGAGATACCTGTTAACTCTGAGAAAACACTGCAATGAAGTAGCATCCGTATACTTAAAATATTAAATTTAAAATCAGAGAACAGACCGTAGACCCGTTTCCAGTGTACTTTCAAAAGCTAGCTACTATACTATACAAATTGCATCATATTATTCATCCAAAACACCGTTGAAACTGAGAGGTGAGATAGTAATTTAATACTTGATTCGTTTGAAATATAAAGTTTACGTTCTTTTTACAACGCTCGGTGTTGATGTATTGCATATTATAAAGGGTGTAAAAAGACTTTACAAAGCCGGAAAGCACTATTATTCTCCCCGTCATTGTGATATTTTTTTTGTTATTGACATACCTGGGAACCTTCGAGTTACGGAGATATTGGGGGTCAAAGTTCTAACTTTTCCACAAGTTTTTTTTTAAATACGTGTTTTTAATGTAAGATTTTTACTTTAAACACCTTCACGTCCCCCGTACTAAATTCATCCATCGGCATAATGTTTTAAGTGTGTTACCTTAAGTCCTACCAGAAACGTGATTTTACACACCAAAAAAAAGCAAACTTTTTTGCGTAGAGTTCTTAGTTTGATGTAAGTACAGAATGTTTGGTTGACGGCTTAGACGGGGAGAACAAGTGCCTTTCGGCTTCGTTAAGAGTCTTTTTACACCCGTTATAGTTTCTAATGAAATAAATAGTTCCTGTAAAAAAAGTGCCTCGCTACTCAGGACCTGGAGAGTGAGAGATAGTCGCAACAGCATCCTATGAACTGTAGCGGAGAGCTACAGCTCTCCAATTCTATTTTTTCTTGTGCAGAGGGTAATTTGTACTAACACTAGAGTATAAGTTATTTAATATTATGTTACTAACATTCTATGGATCTTTTTGTGTCCGAAATTAAATAAATAATAATAATAATATAAACATATTTCGATACAAATTATAAGCTCTAATAAAAAAAAACCTAAACCGAATCGAACTGTTACCACACTCTGTGAAGTATTGCGAATCGGGCACACTGCGGCAAGTCCTTTTTAACAAGTCTATGTTATTTGCCTCAAGTGCAGTAATCTTAGTAGACTTTTAGTACCATTACGATAGTGAAGCTGTATATAACAATCAAAGCAAACTTCAACGAGATGGTAGTATATCTTAGTCTGAAGACTCTAATTCTGTTTAGCCATTAATGAGAGTAGAGCTTAATTACTTAACTTTTTGGTGTTTATTTTGTAGGGTTTTCATTTTAAGAGTAGGGTTGTGCATAAATACAAGTACCATAACATAACATCACGCCTGTTAGAAGGGTTAGGTTGAGGTATAATAATCATAATCACATTCCAAAAATAATAATAATAAATGTTTTTATAATGTTTTTTTTTAAGAAATATTTAAAAATGTAAATAATAAGATGTTAAATAAATAAAGGAGATAATAATAAATATCGCTGGACATTACACACAGCGCCATCTAGTGCCACCCTAAGCAACAAAGCTTGTGTCGTGGACACCAGATAGTTGATATACTACATAGATACTTTTTTGTTTGTAAATACATACTTATCATACATATAAACTAGGTATACCTAAAAGTACTCCCTTTTTCCGTGACTTAGGTTTTAAGTTCCGTGTAACAGGGGGCAAGCCTATTGCCAACAACTGGGCACAAGTCCATACCCCGTGGCTGCTACTGAAAAATTGCTGATGGAAAAACCCAATAACACTTTGTCGACCCGAGAATCGAACCCAGGACCTCATACCCAGACGTCAATTGACCAAAGAGACAGTCACAAGAACTCATGACTAGCAAATAATGCAAACAGCAACTTCCTGACCTGTCTGCGATTAATCAGTTTTCAGTTCAAGCAAAATCAGCATTAATCAAACTAAATATAAATTCAATGGTAAAATTATAAGTTTTCAGCAATTTTTAGTTCTACTGTCAATCTCTTAATCCCAATCTGTAAATAACAATGATTACTTTTCAGTCTAGATCTCAACTATATGCAAAAAACTTAAGATTATATAGAACAAAAACACCTTAAAATAGACAAACTTTTGCTGTGAACTGACAAACTAAATTCCAGTACCTACCTCTATCAAGTAGACAACAATGATTACAGAACATACAACGTATTAACTGAACAGTAAAGATATAATTCATCATTAGCCACTGAAACAACACGAAGCATTTGTTAACAACATTAATTATTCTCTCACATGGGCCTCTGTGTACAAAGCCCTCCAATTAGACAGTACTAGTACAGTCACGACCACTAATATGTATACATTTACGGTCTTTTACCAACATTCAAAAGCGATTTACTTGAGGCATACCAATTGCCACTATAAAGGACAGGTAGGATAAATTCAGTAAAAGTAATAATTTAATACTTATAAGTTATAACTTAACTTACAGGATAGAAAATACTCTTATTCACACCCGTTTCTACAAACAAATCAAGTGATTCTTGAGGAAAAGTAATAACATAGAATACGATTTTTATTCTGTAGTTTAGTGATTGCATGAAGTTATAGAACTGTTAAAGGTTTATAACTGTTTATTCTTAGCTTTGCTTTCTTTGTCTTTCATAATTCGTTCAAATTCTTGTTTTTGCAATTGTTTTTAAATTAATAACTTAAACTCAAGTAATTATTATAACGCGACCATAGTTTATTAAACTGGAATTTAAGAATAAGATTGATAATTTATGTAAGAGCAGTCGATCAGTCTAAATTCAATCGTCCCAGAATTTAGCGACAAGTTTGGCACCTTCAGTAGCAAAATATTAAGTTACAAACATAAAAATTACAATAAATACAGTACGAAAAAAACACTTTTGAAAGTTAAGTGTGTTCATATTAGTGTTCCTGACTGTACCTACCAACTAGCAGATTTCACAAACAATGCCTGGCTACTTGATTGTATGATTTTTTAATATCCTATCGTCTTGAGTTCGTTTGCTCTTGCTTCGTTAACTTTCAAAGTTATTGTTTTCTTTAGAACTTGGATAGGAGCTTCCATTTTTTTTTCTTTAATGTCAAGTTTTTCTATCAGAATTTATTTACGTAATTATTTTAATATACACACATCAAAAATGTCTAGGGATCAAGCATTTTTATGCGGATTTCTTGAGATTGAGATGTGGCTTTGTAATAAATTTATGATTTTATAAATTTATATGGATCCTTTTTGGTGCATTTCATAATTTGAATCAGGAACTCTCAATCAAATTCGAGTAAAAGATGAAAATAAGCTGTCAATATTTTCCCTATAAAAACATACAACGCATTGAAGACATTATTAGTGCTACTGTTTCCCTACTACTGATTAAAACCAACGTTATTATGGAGCGGCGACGTCATTTAAGCAGGGAAGAAATGCTCAGAGCCGTGGGAATGATAGAAGCTGGTTCCCGGCAACGTACTGTAGCTTTAGCTCTGAATACAAGTCAGAGTGTTATCAGTCGACTTTGGACACGTTACCGAAGCACTGGTACCGTGGCTGAGCGCCATGGAGGACGGTATCGCTGCACCACACGGAGACAAGACCGATACATTCAAATCTTAACTCGAAGAGCTCCAACAATAACCGCCATGATGTTAGCCGTGAGGCTTCATCACTCTTCAGGGAACTTAATTAGCGACCAAACAGTCAGAAACCGCTTGCATGAAGTGAACCTTCATTCCCGAAGACCGCTACGGGTACCACCTATAGCAATGCACAATCGTAGGATTCGATATCAATGGGCTCTTGAACACAGAAATTGGGCAGAAGAACAATGGCGTTTCGTGTGCTTTTCTGATGAGTCTCGTTTTGGTATGAGACCGGATACAAGACGTATACGACACTGGAGAACCCCTGGACGCCAACAGCGATTAAAATCCTGCCAGGAAGTCCATCCTTATAGTGGTGGAACCATCATGGTATGGGCGGGTATTTGGATCGGCGGAAGAACTGAGTTGATTTGGATCAGAGGCAACCTCAACGCTCAAATTTATGCTGAGACGATTGTATCAGACGTCATCGTTCCTCTACAAGTGCAAATCGGTCCCTTATTTCAGTTAATGCATGATAATGCACGACGCACACCGCAAGAGTTGTAAGACAGACTCTCGCCGCAGCTAACATCAATGTCCTGCCCTGGCCTGCTCAGTCGCCAGACTTGAACCCGATTGAGCATGCATGGGATATGCTACAGAGAAGAGCTCTGCCGAATATGGAGGGTATCCAGTCGCAAGAAGACCTTTTTTTGTTGTTGCAACGAACATGGGCGGCCATTCCACAGCGTGATTTGGATGAACTCATTTTGAGTATGCCAAACCGATGTTCTTGTGTTGTTAGTGTTCGCGGTAGAAACACGGATTATTAATTGTTTAAGTTACCCAATAAAATTTTAAAGAAAACTGTTATTTCAGTCTTTTTTTCGAACTTTAATGTTAGTGGTTCAAATGTCAAAAATCCCTTTATTAGGAAAATGGCAAATTTCTTTATTAATGCAAAGGTGACTTGGTTTATCGTTACTGTGACAAACGAAAACACTTTATTTGATGAATCCTTAAAGAAAATTTTAATTAATATCAATCAGGAGAAAAGTTATTGCAAAAATATATGTTGATCCCTAGATACTTTTGATGTGTGTAGTTACAGATGATGAATGCTACTACTATTTATCATTGTATTGTTAACGGATAAACCTTCTGCCCAAAAAACAACAGTCAAAATTCATCTCATTCTCTACTAACCCATTTAATCTCATAACTTGACCTCTGTGAACCTACGTCTAAACGACGCTAAATTTTAAAACAACCTATTAAAAAAAAACGGTTCATTCCAGGTCATTTTCATTTTCCACTGGGATGGACTACACAGTAAAGACAGTGTAGCTACACTATAAAATGTCGCCTGTTTCTCAACTGGAATGGCTGTTGAAATATAAAAGAGTGTGTAAAACAAGGAACAGTGCTTCCATAGTTTTATGAATACTGCTCTCTGGCAACAATCGAGGCGAGGATAAATAAAATAAAAAAATAAAAGACGGACATGCACCGTTTAAAGTCACCGGAGCCAACAGCATGATGAATATTAAAGCTAGCTTGTAGCAAGCCAAATAAGATACTTGTTCGCAAAGAATAAAACAATCTTTGGATAGTGTTGTTGGCTTTCCAGTTGAATATTACGCTTTTTTATGATGCGTTACCATAATGGTGTACGAAGTTGTTTCTTGGACCTTGTAGTGTGGGTAGAACATGTAGGCATGACTTTATTAGTTGCAGTACTTGTACAGAGGTGCTTTTTATGAGAAACATTTCTACATCGATAAAGAATTGAAAGGGGTAAAATATTTATGGATATGATAAAGTAGTCTGCGATCCATGAAGTAGACAATGTGGAAAATATGTAGTAATGTAGGCTCTATAGTTAACTGATCCCGCTCATTTGGATCCCGCGGGATCAGTTTAGCAAAGAACCTACATTACTTTTATGTCATTTTATGTAACAGATTGATCCCGCAATTAAAATTAAAAAAAAAATGCCATCGAATTTCAAATTTGAGTAACAGTGTCCTAAATTTCACCCAAATCCGTGCAGTAGTTTTGATTGAAATGATGATGATGAAATGATGTTTATTTTTGCAAGTAGCTTCTTACAAACACTTTTACACGTCATTTTTTTAAAACTAGATGGGGCCGGTGTTTCGTACCTGACTACTCTGAGAAGAAACAGCCGAAACAAACTCAGAGGTCATAGTCTCTTTTGAAGTCCAGACATAATCTTGTTCAATTCAGATGAGGACTATGCAGATTAGTGTCTGAGATGGTCTTTTGAAGAAAGAACCACACAGATTTGAGTGGACCTGTCCAGTCAGTGCAAGCATTTGTCAGTTATCGTGTAGCTCGACTTTTAACTCAAGGAGCTCAACGAAACGACGAACAATACCAAATAAAGGACATTTGGGTAGGTCGCTTATAGTACTCAAACTGCCAGACAGTCGTGGGGAAAAATAAAAAATAAAATATGTGACCCACATGGTCCTCACATTCACAATAATTAAATAAAATTAACAATAATATACAAAACGAATGTCAAAAAAAAAAAAATTAACATTAAATGTCACAATAATAATAAAAAAGTAAAATACTTTACAAAATAAATATTCATGTGAAATCAACAGGTACATGTCACATAAAATAATGTAAAAATAATAAAATACTGAAATAAACGTGGAAGAGTAACAAACATACACACATACATAATTATATACAAACTTTCGCATTTACAATATGAGTGTAGTATGTGGTATACATCATAATTATTTTGTTCAAGGTCATTTTTTAAGTGGTAGAAGTTTAAACACTTCCACTGCTGGGACACTGGCGCCTTTCTGCGGGCTCAAGTTCATCTAAAATACTATAGTAATAAATTCATTCAGCTAGAATATCCACCGTGTAACATAGAACGCCACAACCATAGAATGTAAAACGAAACAAATGTCGGATGTTATGACGAACCTCAAATATTCCAGTTGGTATTCGCCGTACTAAATTATGAAGATATTTTGACTATTGCAACAAAATCATGATTTATGTGAGCCAAAGCTTACGCGTTCTCATTACTTTGTGTTATTTTTCACAAAATAAACGAAAAATCAAAGAGGAACCTTGCTCTCGGGCAAACAGATGCTGACGGTCTGACATACGGTTGTGTTTACATAATTTCGTAACAACTAATGGTTCATTTTGTCAAATAACCGATGTCTGTGAGTTATAAATTCAACAAACTAAAGGATGAATCACTTTAATGAATCAACCTATCCAAGATTACGTGATAAATCGACTAACAGTTCATATTAATATTTCACTTTAGCGGATTAAGTGAGGGACGTGAATTATGTTGTTTTATTCACAAAAAGCTCGATAATTATCAGAATAAGTTGTCCAATATAAACTTCGTTTTCGTCTCCAGTTAAGGACATTCGCATAATTTTTAAGAGATTGATTTAAATCACGGTTTATTCTTTCACTATTAGAAAGTTCAAGAGAAATCAACACCCGTCACCAATCAGATAAGAAACGGGTTTCTTTTTAACCTTCCTCTAAAAAGGAGGTTATGTTGTAGGTGCTTGCTCATACTTTTTTGGGTTCTGGAAAAAATGGATCATAAATACAGGGTGGAAGGAATACTGGCGCTAAAATGTTTACCACGTATTCAGTAGATTATTCTGACCTTAAAGTGGTGAAATAAACAGTCTTTTATAAGCCGCTGAAAAATAAATTTTTAACGTTGATGCTTTCTGCCGTCCAAAAAAGTGTTAATGTCCTAGAATCAATGTCATTTAAACATATTTCTAAACTAGGTGAAAGATTTACGTTCACATTATAACTTTAATGTATTTTGGTAAATAAATGTCGTTTATTGTTTAGCGTTCTAAGATAAACACGGCCATTATGCGATCCGAAAAAAGGTTTTTGTTAATAAAAATCACCACAACGCGTCGTCGTAAGATATAAAGTCGAAATTAATAGACTGGATTATGTAAACCAAAACATTGAACAGACTCCTGGCTACCACACATATCCTGACTACCGAAAATCACTCTAAACGACCGTAAACGCGACAAAGTGTGCGAGACTCCATAAATTAAAGTTCATTAAAACTTAGCCGGTGAGACCGAATGGTATTTTATTTAAACAAAAATGAACTTTAAATCGTTGAACGAACGATAAATCTGGCTTTTATAATTTTTATTTTTACGTGAATTCAGTCGGGATTTCTTTAATGCCGCCCGCGTGGTTATTTTCAACTTTACCGACGTGTAATGAAAGTGATGTTTTCTCGTTTTATAATTTTATTTCGTGCTTGACGATTTAATGTCGGTGTTCATCGCTTGGCAGGTGAAGTGACACAGTCATTAAGTATCGGTACCGACACTTGTGGCTGTCAGCGAGAAGCTTAATGCCCATCATTAAGATGCCACTTTGTACGTACATTTGAATATCAAGTAAACACGACGTATTTACATTAAGATTAATATAAATAGAACGATGACTTCTCGAGTACAAGTGGCCAACTTCGAAATATTTTCGTTTTAGATTAAGTTCTATAAACCCAGAAAGCAACAATGATGCTGATTAAACAAAATATTTACAGAAATGCCTTCCTAATCTTCTTAATTTGTTCCAAATTCAGCTTTCTTTTTGAATGTGTCACTAACAGAACATTGAAAACTGGTTTCGTTAGATTTACACAAGCCAGCAGCTGTGACTTTTTGTCAAGCTGTTAATGAAGATTTGTATCTGTCCGTTAGCTTTAGTGTGGTCGCACAAACGCCAAGGAGATTTCTTCTTTATACCAAAACTAAAAGGAGAATAGTACAATTTATGGCGCGCTTTGAACTGATTTCGCGCCGACATGACATGACGTATTGGGTTCGAATTATTCGCAAAATAATAAACATGCGTGCGCAAAATCTATAAAGGGATTTAATTTTATGAAGATGTAAGTTCATATTTGCTAGACAAGCAAGACTAACGAATTAATAAAAGGTCTGCCCTACAGCGTTCAAACTTAATACGAAACTAACAAGCGTAAACTAAAACACATAAAACAATAGGAAACAGCCGCGGGGAGCGGATAGCGAACTTCGTCCACTCGATAGTGCACCTGCGATAACAGATCTCCACTTAATTTAATATTAAAAGCGAAAAACTTTTTAATTTCCCTCTTATTACCCTCTTCCCGTTAAAGTTGAAGGAACTTGTATTTTGTTCTGGAAACTTCGTCTTGTATGCTCGTGACATGACATGTTTCCCGCGTTTTTACGAGGCGAAAAAAAAATTAGAGGCGGCCATCACTACGTAATTGAAGTGTCAAAAGTTATCTGATTTTACTTGCAAAACGCGTGGCGATATGAAATTTTTCGCGCAACCGAGATCGTTGGTTGGAAAAAAAGAGAATTCGATATGAGGCGAGTGTCTGCAATCAGCATTCGACCTACATTCCTGTCGTTATTATGCACATATGCGAACACTCGTGTATTAGGTGACATTTTGCTGCAGCTACTTCAGGGTGTGTTAATTAGAAACTTAATTAACTGTTAATGAAGTTTTTTTTTTGCCGTGTCGGCCACTGTCCCGCCTGCTCATCGTTTTCATGTTTATTAATGGACTAAAGTGCAATAACAAAGACCCGTTTTTTAGTTAGGACTGGTGCTATAATATTTCTTTGGTGTAACCAATTTATGACACAAGTTATTCTTTCATTGAAAACTATAAAAGTGCCCACTGACGCATCACACGAGAAACACAAAAATCTATTTACCAACCTGACATTGCCACTTACCACCAATCGCAATTACTTCCATTACGGTGCACTAAAGCAATTACCGAAAAACGTTATGTTTTTATTTCCATTTAATGCGTACTAAATGGGGAAAATTTTAACGAAGTGCGTTCTCATTGAACACTGCCAATTAAAATTGTAAAAACAACGTATGCTAAATGTTCAAATCGATGTAACGATGTCGTTACCGGTGGCCTAACTAGGTGAGTTCCATGTAACAGTTAATTGTACCTACATAGTAAACAGTGCAATGAAAACCAACTTAATGGACTTAATGGAAAATAAATTTTGAAATTCCGTAGTTCCGGAATTGAATTGGAAATGGGTCTGCATTTTAGTTTCATGTGTTGTGCTTTTATTGCAGTTATTTAAACGGTTGGTTTATGTTTTAGAGCTCCTATATTATATTTAAAAAATTATTATCCTTATATAACGAATCATTAAAATGTCTGAAAAAAGATATACCTAAAACTGAACACGTATACGACGATAGATACATAAACCATTTATTTAGTGCACACAAAAGACAATTTATGATACAATTTCCCTTTTTTTTCTTTTTTTTAGCCATGCCAAATGTTCTTAGCTTAACATAAACATAACATCACGCTTGTAATCCCAGTAGGCTCAAGTCAGAGATGTACCTAATATAAACATACTTCGGTCTATATTTACTTTTTCTAAAAGTTATTAAAGAATCAGACAAGGATGATGTGGGCAGGTCTATTTCTATATTTAGCGATAAAAAGTTGACCTTCAAATCTTTAGAATTCCACGTGGGCACACGTGGAATTCTAAAGATTTCAGTAAGTACTGGGAAAATCAGACGGGACTTCTCAAAAACAGATTGTTTTTTCTTTTGCCATAATACGCCAAAACTAACTCCACCAAAAGCATCACTACTTCACATAAACTCACGTAGTCTCTTAAAAGAGAAGGCGCAGCTCGCAGGGAATGCAAAACAGTCGCGATGTCTACCGGAATGAAGCTGTAGCTCATAAAGAATGCATGCGTCCCGCTATCTGGTTATGAGATGACTGTTGACTTAGCTTGTACACCCACAGAACTGTGATTACTAGCTGAGTTTTTTTTTTCGTTTTGGCGTTTGTTTTTTTTATGGCTGGCCAGTTCGAATTTGATGGAGGTTTTGGTAAGGAGGTAGTGTTGTTGTGTACCATTAATGAAATTAAACTAGTAAATCGACCAATAGAATTATTATTTATAATTAATTTAAATAAATAATTAATTTAATTATTATTTATTGTTATTGAACAGGAAAGAAAAAGTATAATATTTTACTCAAATTCAAATAATGTTCATTAACAATTATTAGTACATCATTATTTTATCTTCCCCTTTAATAATTATCCTGTAGATAGTAATTATAATTACTTAATTGCTAACCTACATATTACATGCAATTAGATCTTGATAAATAGCAAAGTTACCTTAATTATAGATTTAATTAGCTAATTTTGCACCGAAATCCGTAATAACCTCATAGCGTATAATAATGATGTATATTTATTATTTATTTATTTAAATATCTAAAAAACTTAATCTATTACAGTTTATTGTTGTTTGTTGTTTATTGTTTGTTTATTTGTCTTATGATTATGACTCTTTCTTTACTTGCAGATGTGCATAGTGACTGCGTTTTGTGCAAACTAACTTAGTAATCATAATATTATTCATTTAGAGGTAAGTAATTCTGCAATGTTACTTTGCAAAGGTTAATCGTGGAACATTCTTCTTACTTACAAAATATATTTGAGAAGGAAAAGTAATAGAAGAACAATTTTATCATTAGCACCATAATTTCATCCTCCTATTTCTAAAACTAGAAACAGTCAAAAGAACATACAAAAAGTTACGATTCGTAATTCAAATAACTGAAAGACTGTGCAACAGTCTCATCGTGCATTAAAAAAAAAACGAAATTGTAAGAATCTTGATTTTAAAATAAGGATTATGAACATGTATTGCAGTGATTTACAAAAAACAACCTTATCTCAAAAACGATACGATTACTAATTCAAATTACTCATTCATCACTGAGCGACTGTGCAGTGTCCTAACTAAACCTGCAGAGGTAATTCCTGCCTCATTGTGCTGGCTCGCTCAGCAATAATGCACGGACGCAAATATTAGCGCAGACAGACAGTACCGAAGTACAGACAGTCTAGAACGAAAAAATCTGTAGACACGGACGATTTAAAATCTCATTGCGGTTTTTTGCGGAAGCTTGGACTGTTGAGTGAGAAATGTATGGTTGTGTAATCAAAGAATAACGTTTTTTCACTATTTTTACAAATAGGTTAAATATAATTAGGTATGTTGTACTACCTACTTACCACTGCATATGTGATTGTATGATTTTTGTTTTGAAAAGCATTTGGTTTTTGTAGAGATGAACCGATCACCTCTTGACGTTTGTTTTTATTGATAAAGGTAGAAAAATACACTACTATGTCGTGTTGTGTCGTGTCGCGTCAGAAACAATTATTGTGCATGTGTACATGACACAGTAGTGTGTTTTTTTACACAGTAGAGGGAATGGGAAGCCGTCACCTCCTTCTGTGAAACAGTCATGCTAGTGAAAGATGTGGCGGAACGTGAGAGGGAGAGAACCTCACGTCCCAGAAGCCGCGGGAGACGCCCCGGGTGTCGGTCGGGGGCCACTTAGTGGCCGGGCCACCATAGGCCTGTGGACGGTGAGCAATGGGCTAGGGCGCCGTCCGTCTGCCTCACGATAGGCCGTGTTGCGTTCTTGTTCCACGCGCGCCTCAAAGAGATGTCAGCAAAAAGGAAGGGGTCCGTAAGGGCCGATGCCTGCCGGGGCTTCGGAACTGCTCTAAAGAAATACCACGGCCCTGGAACACAATGGGCTAAGAAGAAACATGGATGGGTTTTAGTCAGTAAAAGTCTGACACTCCCTTCCGCTCCGCCCAGAGCGGGAGGGTTCATGATGATGATTCCCCATCCGAAAAAAAGGCTCCGCTGTCTGTCCGTTCGTCTGTCACAGGGCTGTATCTTTTGAACCGTAGTAGGAAGACATTTGTCACAAAGTGCAAAGTGCAAAGTATTACCGACTAAGGCCGTTATGACAGCATATTATTAAAATAAAAATTAAGTTAAAAGTCAAGAAAGGTGTTTTTGAACCCTTTGACCGTTTTTTAAAAGACAAAGTATTGTAATTCTATTAACTGATCAGTGATATAGACGCATTTTATACTTTTTAATTAACCGGCAAACTTCATCTCCGAACCAAAAACGCACCACAAATACTCCAGGACCCGTACCGTAATCCGAACAATACGCGCTAAAAAAGAAAAACAAATGCACCCCCTACTTAATGAGACGTGGAAATACGCTGGCAATGCTTAAGGTGACGTCATCATGGATGCAATCTCCGCCATGTTGTTTAGACAAGGCTCAGTACTGATGGCTCTGCATTCAACTCGGTTATTTTAATGTTAATTAATTGCGTTTTATGTACTTAGAGTGATGTATTGCAGGGGGATTTGAAAGTGGGTTATGGATGTGGAGAAATGAGAATTTATAGTTTAGTTGTGGGATTGCTTTGTTAGACATTAAGAGCATGATGAGATTGTGAGACGCATTCATATTTATTTTTCTCCAGGAAAAAAGTTTTTTTTTGTAAATTGCTTGTAAGAAAAAACATTTAAATAGGTTGGTTTTAAAACGAGATGGGGTTGGTGTTTCCTATTCGATTACTCTCAGAAGAAACATCAATATGTAACGGAACGCATATTATTTATTTATTAAAACTTTATACACATAGTGTACAAAGGCGGACTCAATGCCTTGGGCATTTTCTACCAGTCTACCTTAGGGTGATACAGAGACAAAACAGTAGGTGCAAGTACAGAAAATTTCCAAGAAAAAAGCAATATATTTAGATAAAATAAAACAATATATACATACATACAAACAAAATATACAAAGTCAAGAGAGATTAAAATACAACGATGATGAAAAACAACAATTAAAACAAACAAACAAACTAATTAATTATGGGACAAGTCTGCCAACTTCATAGGTAGGTGTCCGCGAGCATTCACTTTAAATATGAGCCGACTGGTACCATATTGAGTTATTATTGAGATTAAAGTTATTGCTGTACAAAGGGAGAAAAGAGTGTTGTTTTAGACGAATTCTACATTACACTTTGACTGTAATGAAATAACACATAACATCACGCCTTTAATCCCTAAGGGTTAGGCAGAGGTTTACCTAATAGTACACCAATATTTCGCTAGCTATGTTAAAGTCCCATGTAATAGGGGGCGAGCCTATTGCCAACAACCGGTCACAAATCCAGACTCCGTGGCTGCTACTGAGAAATTCCTGATGAAAAAACCCAATAACACTTTGCCCAACCTGGGAATCGAACCTAGAATCATCAGCTCAGCAGTCGTGTTTGCGACAACTACACCAACAATTACACTTTGACTGTAATAAAAAAGTTGTTGATCATATTTTAAGGGTAGGATATGCTTTTACTATCTATAAGTAAGTAAGTAGTTTTAGGCAGGAGCCTGTGGCTAAATAATAACAGCCGCTCGGGTCAATCTTTAGGTTTAACCGTGCTTGCCTAGGATGGTCTGTGGATGGGTGACCACCCATTACATACCGGGTTTCCTCCGTACCTCAGAAAGCACGTTAATCTATTGGTCTCGGCTGTAGGTTGCAGATCTTTGACAGTCGCTACAGGTATTCAGGGCCCAAAACGTCTGGCAACCAGTCTTACCAAGGGGTATCGTATTACCTAGTACTAACTGGGTTGTGGAGGTCAGATATTATTATTTTCTATAATTTATTGTTTAATGTGTTAGTTTTATAATTTTAATGAACGTGATTTTGTTATAATTTTTTTGCATAGATTAATGATTTCAAATACAATGTGAATTGTTCCTGAATAAATTGAATTTGAATTTTGAATTTGATTTTAAGATATACAGTCGCCCCATGTAAAATATATCCATTCGGCTGCATCCGGTCAAACTGGAAGCCGACCCCAACATAGTTGGAAAAAGGCTAGGTAGATGATGAAGTAGTTTTATGCAGGTCAGTTTATTAGTACACAGGGGACAAAACGGGTTCTCCCAGCTTTTATCACGTGATATGGGTCACTCGAACTTCTGAAAAGTTGCGATTTCTAACTCATCCCACGTGTGCGTAGGCCAAATCACGTGCAGCAAGTTTTTTAATACAACAATCTTCGAAACTAACCCTCCCACTTCTTTGTTTTTGGCATACATCTCCCGCCTACTCATAGGTAACAGAACGGCTTATGGTGAATGCTCCAGGGTAGCCCGCGAAATTCAAATTTTCTTATATTTTTTGCAATTTGCAGGGCAGTGCTAGGTTGTATGTTGATTAAAATATTATTCGCGGCTGTAAGACATACGTAGTTACAGAATTATATATTCATCAAAATAATCAATACAACCCTCCAAGTTCTTACAGGTGGAAAAATGACTTTTCCAAAGTCAAAGTCATTCCTGCACCTTTATGAACTTGGAGGGATGCTTCGCGGGCTGGTTGGAGCATTCACCTTAAATCGTTGTAGGATTAGGCAGAGGTATACCTAATGGGCCTCCCACTAGGTAGACCGATAACCTGGTTCGACGAAAGACGGGACCGGTCACTTGGGGGAGGCCTATGTCCAGCAGTAGACGTCTTTCGGCTGAAATAATGATGATGACGATGAGACCTAATAGTACTGCTTATTTCGCCAGTTATATAATTAACAGTTATTTATTATAACTGGCGAAATAAGGAGTACGATTCGTGCACGTACGTTCAAGTATTACGTAACGAATTTAAGAAGAGGGGGTCTTGTAAAACGATACGATGCGTTACAGGGGCGGGATCTGAACGAGGGGGGTTGAACTACGCGTTACGTAACATTTTTTTAAACCCTTCAGAATAACAAAGGTATTTTAGCGACTTTCCGGTACTTTACGCCATAATAATTGTGACTTTTAGGTAAAAATCTTCACTTGGTGGTTTCGGAACGTTTTACTAGGGGGGTAGGTACAGAAAAACGTTACGGCGCGTTACATGGGGGCCGGGGGGGGGTCAATAAACCTAAAAATTGCGTTTGAACGCTCCCATAGACATAAATTGGGCACAAATCCAGACTCCGTGGCTAGTACTGAGAAATTCATGATGGAAAATCTTTTAACAGAGCGAGCTGTCGAGAGCATCGCCGATGTTGCCGCGTGCTATATAGCACTCCGGCTTTGTTTCTCGCTCTAGTCGATGACGGTTCTGAGTGACAGAAAAGGATAGGACACATCACGCCTATAATCCATGAAGGGTTAGGCAGAGGTCTACCTAATAGTTCAGCCACATTTTACCAGTTATACTTAAGTCCCATGTTATAGGGGACGAGCCTATTGCCGTCAACCGGCTGCTACAGAGAAATTCCTGATGAAAAAACCCACACACTTTGCCCGATCCGGGAATTGGATCCAGGCCCCTTATTCACAACGCTTCGATTCGATTTTCGATTCCGAAAGTCGTATGTCTATCGTTTTTCACATTATGAAATCGAGCGAGATAGACATACGACTTTCGGAATCGAAAATCGAATCGAAGCGTTGTGAATAAGGGGCCTGGATCCAATTCCCGGATCGGGCAAAGTGTGTGGGTTTTTTCATCAGGAATCGAGGCGTTGTGAATAGCTATGCAGGACCTAATTCTCAGCAGTCTTGATTGCGACCAGTAGACCAACGAGACAGTCAAAAACCAAGGAAAAATGCGATTTCGTGCTGATGGACAAGGTTCAACCAACTTGGTACCTGACCTGGGGATCGAACCCGGGTCCTCATACTCAACGAGTACCACCCAAGTCCCCCAACCCGTAAGTACACACACAGAAATCTACTTAACTAAATATCTACACGTTCGTTTTATTTTGCCTAAAAAAATAACAAGGGAATTCCGAAATCATTATCGAAACACATTTTTCCCATCTAAGGAAGTGCGATAACATGAACCAAAGGATTTTATGTACAAACTTTTCGCTGCCGTCCGCTGTTCTTACGTTTATTAGAACTCTTTAATTATATAACTTTGTTTCTTTTTCATTAAATATTATAAATACTGCTTAGTTTGCCGTGTAAGCAACTGTTCTTAGGTAGGGGATAAGTGTATTAGTTTTAGCGGCATCTATTCTGTTTGTGGAAACTCCATCCTTGGATTGCAGCATTTGATCCCTAAGTAGGATTGTGGTTGGATTTCTGCATTTATATAAACTACCAACTTAAGAAAACCGTTGTTATATAGAAATATATTTAATATGAGTCTATAAATCCAATTACATAATTTATGACACAGTAATATTTCGAACCCGATATTTTTAACCAAAAATATGACAGTAATAAACATCATAACCACAAAACTTTAACGATCGAATTAACTACCACAACAACGTTAGCTTACACTATCCCACTATAAACAGAACATCTTCCTAAGTATGTCACGCCAATAAAAAAATAAAAGAAGAGTTCTTAATTCAAAATCCCTGTCGTCGTTATAATAACTTTCTTTAATTTCCAGCCGATGGTGAACGAAAGAGTCTTTATTACAATTTTGGCTTCATTCCAAGTTGAGATAACGAAGCAGGCCCTATTCGTTTAAATGATTGATAGTGTTAGCTTAACACCTCGTTGGATTCGTCTTGATTGAGTGTGGGCTTTTTGTTATGTTTGATCAGTTAACCGATGGTCTGCCTGATTGGGTGCCTTCAACGTTAATTCTTAAACAAGACTCCATTGTGTGAGCGTTGTCTATAGAAGCGACATACGGGTGCAGCGTGTGGGCAGTAATTGGTTTTTGATTTGTCTATTTTCTTTTCAGTTGTGGTAATATTTTTTTTTATCAATTTCTTTTGGTGCAGGTACAGGAAGGAGGTGTCATCATTTATTTTCTACCTGTTTATCTTCATCTTGCGCATATAGATGCCCACTAAACCAATTGTCTATTTATTATTGGGAAGTAAGATATGCTTATTTTTTCCTACACAAGAAACATTATCCTATTCCTGTATTTATTTTTAAACAATTTTATTCGTCAAATAAACACAACCCTGAACGTCACATCGCCATTACTAAAGTCATTAGTGGCCTAAGGCACTGGACACACAGACAAGACGTAACAGACGGGGCGCGGACATAATTATGTCCGCGTGTGTGTTATGTAAAGAGACATTATTCTGTCTCTTCCGCGTCCTTTTCATACAAAATGTATGGGAGCGTCGTGTCCGCGCCCCGTCTTTTCTATATTTTTTGCGTCGCGACGTTTCTATACATTTTGTCTTACGTCTTTTCTGTGTGTCCAGCGCCTTACAGATCAAAAAACAACATTCACTTAGCTCGTCAACTCTCCGATCTGTAAGTCCATATTACTCGTAAGTGGAAGTAATAAGCATGTCAATAAATCACGTTTTTACAAGATACAAGTGAAAAAAAATTGCTGTTCGATTGCGAATTGTGTTCATGTCAAATTGGCATCGATGATACACCATGACTGTTGTGTGTTGGCCACCTTATTGCCACTTGTAAAATGATAATTATTATTCTTTGTGCTGACTGGATAATCAGAAGAGAATTCTTGAGTGACAGATTTATGCTTACTGTAGATTTTATTCATGCCAATATTATTCATACGAGTTTAGCATGGAAAGTTGTTAGACCTAAGTATTTTTTTAATGATTTATGAAATTGGTTAGATTTATTTGAACGCTGACATTGTAATATTAATTATTACTTTATTTTGGGGCTGATTGTCACTGTTATTTTACGTGCCTTTTCAGAGTAATATCTTACTTAATGCCATTGCCATTTGGTCTGCGTTATTAATGCCATTTAACTATAGCAATTTTGAAAATTATACCAAATTCCTTCCATAAAAATATGTAATTAAAAATTTGTCATCTTCATTTCGAATCTACTTATAACTGTGGGAATGACCGTCTGACCGGTGTCTTATTGCTCAACCGCATTCAATGCAACGTGTTATGTAGGTACTAATTACAGTTTCCAGCACTCTATCATTCATAAACGATCTTCATTGTGGTTGACAGGTCTTATGCTACAATAGCTCTCAATTGATTCGCGCAATTTGCTCGGCATGACAATCAGATAGAAATGTTTCTTTTTTATTCTTGGAATAATTATTTGATGGCTGAGAATCTGATTGGGACGTAACGCTGTTTATTATATCAATTAAGAATACTAAAATAAAATAATTGTTTGTTTCCCAACCTCGAATCACCGACTTTACATACAGGTTGGAAAGAATATCTTTGATTGTTCAGTAAATATTAGGTAAACCACACTTCAAATAGATTAGATCTTATATTATGTACAACTTTTCATTAAACTTAAATTTTATTTCAACAGAAAAGTTCCGATAAATTCCTCTAGATGGCAGGATCATCACGCTCGTAGTGTTCATTGCTACAACCAAATTCCTATGTTATACCTACGAGACTTTAAACATGTCTGAGCAATACACATAAAAGAGTAGTAATAAAATCGAATAATATGTTTGTACGGAAGCGTTATAAAGATAGAGAAAATATAATTTTATCTTGATGTACGTATTAGATTAGATTGGACCAGACTTCATGTTGGGCAGTGAAATAAAATATCCAATAAACGTCAGACCGTAAAAAGACTTTTTATACCTACACGTATTCGGGAAAAGCTAAATTTATCGCTAACAGTATGTTCAGGCGAAAAAAAACAACATTTTATTTTGAATGAAAATCCAATCAAACGAAATCATAGCCTTACAGCAGTCGCAAATCTCTATAAACATTGGAACGTTTGGAAAATCAATAAAAATAGACGTCAAAAATCAATACTAAATAATAGCAGGCCCGTTTCGGAAAGTTAGCTTTGGAAACTGGGAGCTAGGCGCAAGCTTTGTTGATTGATTGCAACACAAACACAGATTTTTTATTCCATCACGGTTGTTTGCCCACCCGGCGCCGTAGGCTTTACTTTTGTTATGTAACTCAGGAGGATTCCGGCCGATTTAAAATTTCGTATTTCGTTGATGAACTTTCGTTAGAGATCCCGAAGGATTTTGGATTGATACTTTTCATGTAGGAACATCTGCGCTCTGGAAGTTCTTTAGAATTCTACCCACCAGTGTCTTGGGTTTTTTGTAAATAAATCATCTTTGTTTTGTTTTTTCGGCGACTTTCAAAATATTTTGTCTTTAGAAGAATAAATTACAGTTGACTGAACTACTTTTTTGCTTCAGTAAAAGTTATTATTTAAGTTTCACGAAATTTCATAAATCTTTATCTTATTCAGTAAGTTGAAAGTGGTCATTGTGCTGAGATAAACATTTATTTAAAAAAAATGTCCTGAAATTCCAGAAATACAAACAACAAAATTTTTCAAACTGCGGTGGGCTTTACTTTTATAAATGAAATAAATAAAAGTTTTGTAGCTGACTCTGTTAAAGCTCTATAGTCAATATTTTTAGGCTTTGGGTAGTTACTTCAATTATGTTTTAGGCAATACATGAACAAAAACCTTGGCAATATTATTTGGACACAGCTTTCACGTCCATCAAAGAATCGCTTAAAGATCAATTAAACTGGTTATCGGGACGAATCGCTTACACCGGACATCAAGCGAACAGAGTTCGAGTCCGGGCCCTGCAGTTTTTCAGTACCGAATAAATCCTTTTCTGATTTCACAAAACACAGTCTTTTGCTACGCAGAAGTTCCAGCATGACCCATCATCTAAACGGCCCATAGGATAATATCATCTAAAACAACAATTACGTCAAACACTTGACACAGTTGACATTCTTATTTAAGCAGTGAGATCACTTTTGCATCACCAACTAAGAATCTCTGCTATCTGACAACGCGGTGGCAATTAAGAAATTTATTGTAATAGCTTTATCTAGGCCGACCATTACACTAATGACCGCTAATTCTGGCCTTCAATATCTAAAAACAAATCTAAAATATTGTAGTATAAATGTTTTTTTTTTCTTCTTCTAAGTATGCGCTATGCTATTAACATTATGACCGGAATTATACAAAACATTGATGTAAAAACTATTGTAAAAAGTTACGAAATGAAAGTTATTTGGAACGTTGAGCCGTTTTAAGATGCTATTTTAGTAATTATCTAAGCATTAGCTAATAAATGATAATTTGTTATTCTTCTTTGAAATGGTCATCATTATTTAAATAGTGTGCCTGCAGCGGAAAGAGACGATTATGATTGGCTGAAATATGTTATGAAGCCCTTGTGGAGCTTTGCACAATGAAGTAATGAAATTTTGAATCTCGTTTCGAAACTTTGTTGTGTTTGAGTTATGATACGAATTTTCCAGAATGATTGTGCATGTAATTCGGGACACACAATATATCCAAGATGCAATCTAAATGTCCAGTTGACATATGCACCCGACAATCTGATATGATGCTAAATCTCCGTTTTTGTACCCATACCGATCGCATTGATCGATTTGCGACATGTCCTACTTTCCATACTCCAAGAAATACCTCGTTTCAGAAACATGCGAGCATCGAGACAAAAAACACATTAAACCGAGTTAGTAAGCAACATTATTAAAATCGATTCCGTAGCAACAGTTCGTTCGCATCAGATGAACTTGCCGCATCCACGGTTAAAGATGATTTGTTTAAAATGCTGCAACCACGGGCCTCGTGATGAATATCACAGCAGTATATTGGAATAATGATCCTGCCTTGCACTGCATTCAATGGCATTTTGCATACAATATGGTAGATGGATTTATATTAAAATATGGCAAACGTCAGTGCCGGTTGCTCACAATAAATTATTCATTGCACACAGTCAATTTTCGTTCAAGATAAACAGTCGTTGTATAAGTATATCAAATTCACAGATGCATAGTACGGACGCTCATAAATATTCAGATTACGTATTATTGTTCTCTGCTTGTCGGTAATTAGATCGCCCACGAAAGGAAGCTGCCTTAATAAGTTGGTAGCGAGTGTAACGACAAAGTTCTTAATAAATTACCTCTATGACGTACACTGGCGGCCGATAATACGAGGCTCATTATTTAGAGTCATGTTTGAGCATGATAATTTTAGTAGTGAAACACGATATGGGATCTAATCCTTCTTGTAATGCATAATAAGTTGTTATGGTGGCTGGTTATGGACTAGCAATCTGTTACCATTCATGTGATATTAGTTTCAATGCATACTGCAGTTCTGTTACTCTGCTGTCGATGTTTTCTCGTTACAGTAGGTCTGTTTTTGGGACTTAATGGTAACGACATTGGAGCGTTATCGATGGTCCTGACGAGTCTTTTACACTTTTAAAAATATCGGCAACTTTTTCCTTATAGATTTCCTAGGCATCGAAACTTATTTTCAATTCGATTTCTCAAACGGTTTTCAATATATATTTTGTTCTTTTCTTTATGAAACAGATTCATCCTGTAAAACTGGTAAGTATATTTTGACGTAAACAACAAATCACTGTCGATTGAGGATACTAGGTCACAGTGTTGTGACTATAATTTTCCTAGACGCCAGAGTGACAGTAGTCTCCAGTCGTTACTTGGGTATTGTGTTACCCTATGACAAGTAAACAATTCAAGCTACATTAACATACTTCCTCTTCAGACTGGTCTCTACTCTGAAGACCTAGTTCGGGGAAAATAATTTTATTTCTTGAACAAAATCCTACTTACTCTGTGAAAACGACTTTGATAGAATTAAACGAATATTTCGACGTCGAAACAGCAGATCCTGAAATAACGACAAATTGTTTGTAAGGTAATAAATAAGCCTAAATAAAATGAATTTAGACAGATTTATTATTTATATTTAATTTATGTCAACAACAACAACAACAACAACAGCCCGTAACGTCTACTGCTGGACAAAAGCCTCTCCCATGATGGGAGGAATTTGCCGTAATCTCCACGCTTGGCAGGCGGAATGGAGATCGCAGTGATGAAAGATTAACAGAAAACGCTGCGGCCCATTCTCTGGTGTACGGAGGCGCAAGGTGTTCTGCCTCAGACATTAGTCGCCTTATACGACACCCGTGAGTGTAATGGGTTGGTTCTATTCTACTCTGCCGGATACCACACGGCTATCATTTATGTCAACACACGCGTTTAATTCTGTTTGGTAATACTGACTGTAAACATTCTCTAAATTTTTTTCTTCGAAAAGAAAAATGCGGACGAAAGGGATTCGGTGTTCAAACACATTCATAACTATAATAAACACTGGCTGGTGTACAAAATGTGTGCCTGTCAATAGCTATATCGAACAGATGACGAATAGCAAGTTTTACTAGCTGTCCATTTGACGAATGTTGAACATGACCTTACAATTTATATCTCAGACCAATAAATCATTGTTGAACGCCCGATCAAAACTGACACGGATCTCTCGGGGTAACCTCTCGAGGCATAACGAACCAACTTTTTCCCGTATCGTAAGTGTTTGCTTCGGATGAATAGCAATAAAAACTTTATGATTATGGCTTTCATGGAAATAAAATTGTGTGAGCCAGAGAAAGGAGTTATAGGTTCGAGGCAGGAAGCGTTGAGTAGATACTCTTTTGATATCAAAAGAAACGGCCGCTTTTTATATAATTTATTGACTTACCGAGTGTTTGAAGTAATATCGAAGTTAGCTGTGTTCGATATCCTGGAAATGTAAACAATTTATGATAATTATCGGTAAACATGATTAGAGTAAATATTTGATGTTTTATCTGGGACACGTGCCAGTTTAGGAAGTATACTGTAGTGAAAGCTTTACGAATGCCTCTACATTAATTCTAATTTTTTTTGGTTACTAGCCGTAGACCCAATTTTATTTCTTTTTCGAAAAACAGACAATATTCTCTCCAAACTTACGTCCTCCAATTTTCCAGCATCGTTAGATAAGGACTCTTGTACAAAATTGTATGCATCTACCCACTGTAACGTTACATTTAGCAGGGGGAGCCTGATAAATGTAAGGTCCAATTTAGCACTATCCTACTTAATAGGAGGAAAGCGCAGTTTAAGAGGAAAAAAATGAAAAGGTAAACAGAAATTTAATAAACAAAATAAAATATAACTAAACCTAAGGAACCTATCAGGCCCTACCTACCGGATGGGGAATACTAAACTAAAACACAACACTAAACAGGGAAACCGGGGTGAAGGTCCTTGGTTATGCAGAGTCCAGGAGTTTCTTCGGTGAAAGGCCTCAATTCAGGCCTTCCCGTCGTAGAGCTCGCAAAGGGGCCTGTTGTAGCCTGCAGTCAACTCAAGCCGGCTGTAGCAGAAACCGGCGGACGTCAGGAGTGCCGAAGAGGAGAAACGAAAAGGAGGATCCAGGAGGACGTCACTCTGGCACTTTACTTAGACGTAGACCACCGTAGCAGAGATTTTAGAAAACCAGCAGACTTTGTAGTAGAGATGTATTTCGTTCAGAGGCCCGGCGTAGACTTTTTAGTGGAGAAGTATTCTGTTCAGAAGCTCGGCGTAGACTGGCCCTCACGACCCGGTTCCCGTCAATGTCAGGCTATATCAAATATTTAAGAAAAATAAATAAATTTATAACGAGGTACAATATCAAATACCTATACTACCTACTCCTAACTCCAGCAGCGAATCAAAAGTAAAAACTCATATAGAAAACACAAACATTACACCACAGAGGTTTATGCAGTGATTTTATTTTTCAATTTAAGTCTATGATACATGCTATCTAAATCTTTAAATAAACTGAACTAACTATTCAGGCCAAATTACTTCGGTGGAAGTTTAATTATTCTAAATTTCTATAGTTATTTCTGTAACAAACTGATAACTTTGACGCTACTCTCTTTCTATAAAAGATCCTCTAAAGCCAGTTCAAATTTCAAAAACATTGGGGTGTTTAGTAAACTGGTCCCACACAGGTGGATCCCGCGGGATCAGTCGACCTAATGAATTTTTGAATTGGTCAATTGATCCCGTTGACCAATTTTATAATTTGTACAGTCAAGTAGAAAAGTTTCTTGATATTAATTCATTAGGTCGATGCCAGCCTAGGTACTACTGTTCGTAAGGTTACTGCCAGTAACTGGCACAATTACTGTACTAACACTACTCGATCCCATACAATGTTTGAAATACGGTAGGGCCAACGGGATTTTATTTTTATTCTTCCTAACATTTTTCTACATGACGTTACTCTAATTTGAAATTCGACGGCATTTTTTTTTTAATTTTAAGCGGAACCAATCTACTAAAGAAAATGACAGAAAAATAATAATTTTGTAAACTGATCCCGCGGGACCCAAATGAGCGGGATCAATTTACTAAAGAGCCAACATTGTTTAATCTAGTCCATTACAAAAACCCGTTGCGCTATTCGCTGGCCCGTCCCGGTCCCCGCTTGGCAAGTAATGTCCGTATACATACTGGTATAGGGTACATACTACATAATGACGCGAACTAACAAATTGGCACGGGCACTGAGCAGTGATAGATGGGTCCGCGACGTGCGTTCGAAACAAAGGCCAGAGTGTTGGTTGCAATCACATAGCCTATTCAACAAATCCAGGAGCTAATAATGAGGGTGTGGATGGAGTATTGCTTTGGAGTACCAAATTGGTAATAATTTTTTGGAGTATTGATAGATGGACCATGGAGTTTCTTGACGGTTCTCCTCCATAGGATGCAAACCAACCAGAACCGTGCAACTTTTCTCGGCGTTTTATAAATGCCCATTATATAAAATAAAAATTTTGATTTTGACGGTGCGTATTTTCAATCTATTTTTTTACGATTCTACGGAATAAACATCTGAGTTGCCAGTATTTTTGTTACGTTAAAAATTGCCTTATTTAACACACTGGAAACAGTGATCTGTGAAAACTATCAAAATTGCTATTTACATTTAATCATTTCAATTGTACACGGAAGCTGTAAAACAACAGAAAATATTTACTTTACGAATTGAGACCGTTCAGTTGCATTTGATACGGTTTAAACCCGTTTCAGAAATCTAGATTTTGACAAGCCGAAAAAAAAATACGTCGAAAAAAAGCGTCAGTCATCTAGACGTTCAATCCAGAAAATAGAGAAGCGAAATAAAGCGCTCGACCCAGTGACCCTACACGATGTTTACGCGGAAATAGTGTAGTTTCGCGACAAGCATTGACGAGCCAATTCCGATGACATAAATAAACTTGTTGGACAGACTCTAGATGCTTTGTTATGCCGTCGTAAACTGAGCGATATATTGCAACTGCATTATTATATTATGCCGTATCTAGGTGAAGTAGTTCTTCAGGTTTTTTGATTCATATATCTTTTACGTGTAGGTAACATGCTGGAAATTTTTGTGTCGAATTGAATATAGAGCCTTATTTTTGTTCATCATGCTTCTTTAATCTATCAACCTGGCTGTTTGTGGTATAAGACATCTTAGTTCAAGAGCCAGGACTTAATTTTTTCATAATGTTTCTGGTAACATCTATTAATGACATTTTTTTTAGTTGAAGAATCGAAAGTTCCAGGCACTGTTTATGTTTTTATTATTTTCTTCGCCTTATAAAACTGTACTAATGTATAAAGAGACCTCAGCGAGTTTAACATCCTCACAGGCTAACAATCACACCACAAAATTACTATAACAATACCGACAAAAAAGAAATAAAGAACATAGGCGAGTTTCCCGTCACTACCACATCCGCACTGGTTTATAGTTTCAAGTAAACCACACTGGCACGCGAGCAAAACTCATTCTACCAATTAGACGTAGCTAGTGTTGCAACCAATCATCGTTTGACACAAGTCAAATTGGAGTTTGAGCGTTTCGGTTTGATTGATACAAATCGAGGTCATCGACTGATTTATCAGCCCTCTATTCTCAGTTCAAGTAATTAACTTTCATTACGGGCTTATGTAAGACTTGTTGCTTTTATACGAGAAGCATAAAAAGTTGTATAGGCTCTGTAATGTGGTACTGGTCGAGAGAAATGTAGGTGTGGTAGAATTCATTACGGTTGAAGTGGTTAAGTACTTGGAATTTAACAGAGTTGGTACTTGAATTCTATACGTTTGCTGATCGTTTTTCGGTTAAGTAAATAAATTAGAGCTCTTGAAGTTTGTGTTTGCATATTCTAGTTTTGTAATGAAGTAAGTGTCTCATTAGTGTTGTGTTAACACTTGGAAAGATCTAGTGGGCGATATTCAGTTACCTACTTGAACTAAATTCATGAGATTTGGTGCCATTCTACGTCTCCAGTTATCCAATCAGTTTTAGCTTTATTTTTAGTTCCTACAAAACAGTTCTTCAATAAAATTCCCAAAATCTTTTCTCAAATAAAACCAAATTGAATCCCAATAAACATCAAATCTCAGTACCCAACATCGTATATCACAAAAGATTCTCATAAAACCTCGGCCAGAGGAAAATGGCCGTGAAAATATAACAATCTATCATGTTGCCATGTTTTATTGTGCTCAGCGGTTGCCCGGAGATTATTTACATTGAATTGATGAGCAACCCAAAGGCTAACACTGGCTGACCTTAACCTCAACCTTTGAGAAAGTAACTGACTGCAAAGAATGAGCGAAAAAATTACTATCGTCAATCGTGAACGGGTGGATGCCTTATTTGTCTGGAGTGGTGTTTATGAAAAAAATAAAATAAAGGTAAAGAGTGATCGATTCTTGTTTGATTTGATTGCTTTAGACAGCGATATTATTGCAATTTTGATAGAATTCAAGTAGGTACTCGGGTATTATATTTTCAAGTTTAATTAAATGGTAAGTACACAGTTTACATGTTTTTAATTTATTGTTTTAAATGGTTGTGAAGGTCAGAGAGGTAGTGCCCCCATGTAGAATACTGGTAATCAGCTGCATCAGGTTGGAGGCTACGGTCAAGCAAATGAGTCTCTATTAAGGGACTGGCGGAGCATGCGTAGTTCATACAAACGTAATGCCAAAATAATTTGTAAATCATAGTAGGTATGGTAGTGTGTATTTATTTCGATTGGATTACAGAATATCTATGTTCCCAAATATAATTTTTGAAAGGACAATGATATAAAGACGAGATAATTATGAGAAATTTAAAATTTCTATAGAAAACTTATTTTTCTCATAACTCTTCTTTAAGAGTCCATTGAGAGAGAGTCCATTTAAAATATATTTATTTGGAAACCAGATATTCTGTATTCCAATCGGGATAAAGACACTACCTTAAGAATATGTTTGATTTACAAATTATTTTGGTATTACGTTTGTATGAACTACTCACTCATTCATCGCAGGCCTCATAAGGAGATCAATTTGTTAGACTAATACCTACATAAAAAAACATTTTCTTTGTTAGGTCAGTCTAGTTTTCGCTTTTCGTTGTATCAAGATACTTTCAAGGTCTGATCAGTTATGATAGAGTCAGTCTCAATAAACAATTGTACTTATTTATTATTTAGGTCATTAAGCTTAAACAATAGAAAAGTTACGTCAAGTTTCTAAACAGTGACCTTGGTATACTTATTGTTGTTATCTCTCTGCTACCGATACTTTAACAAAACGTGATAACTGATTGAAAAGGTTACCAATGATATGTTATTTATTAAAAAAAAAAAAAAAAAAATTACGTTGCTGTCAATTTCGTAGCTGAGAACTGCTCGGGAGAATTAACTATTTTTAAACGATAATCATTATTATCATTATTCTTCTGCCGTTATCCCAATTTATTTGGGGTCAGCTCAGCAGGTGATGTGGTGTGATGGCTGTGTTCTTCCTCACTTCTAAATATAAAATATTTTTTGTACAAAAAGAACTCAGTCGTATTTGCCTAACTGTCGTACGGGATTCGATATTTTGAAATAGATTTTAGCTTCCCTGTATACCTATCTATTCATCCATAAATCCATCAACTAATTCACAACGAAAATTGGAATAGATATGCAACATAAATCACTCACAGACAAAACTCAGTTGTCCGTCGATCATAAATCAATCGAACTATTTAAGATTAAAACAAACCGACGCGACGGTCAGTAATGATATCAGTAAGAAAGAAGTTGATAAGGCTCAATTTGCACTGCCGCAGAATGTAAGCAAATTGCGGTAACGAAATCTTACAAAGCATTTATAAACCTTTAACCAATATTGTGTAATGGACACAAATAAAAGTAAAAGCTGCTAACTAGAATTCCCGAGAATGCGCGAGAATGGAGAATTCTTGCGCATTCTCGGGAATTCTCGGAAAGACGCGCGACCTTTTTTGTGACTCGTTTTTAGTATGTCATTATCTGCCTAGCCTTTTCCAAACTATGTTGATTGTTGGGGTCGGCTTCCAGTCTAACCGGATGCAGCTGAATAGCTGTATTTTATATGGAGCGACTGCCTACCTGACCTTCACAACCCAGTTTGTTTCGAGACACTGACTACAAGATACATCAAAGATCTACAAATGATATCCGGGACCAAGGCTTAACATGGTTTCCGAGTCAAGGAGGGAACTCGGTATGTGCTGGATGGTTACCCATCTACAGACCGACCTTGGCACGCGGCTGTTATTATTTAGACACGTGTTTGATTTCTAGTCTGTACGTTACACAATTAACAAAGTTTATTTACACTTTGTAAGATTCCGTTACAAAAGGTCGTCAAACTTTCGTTACCGCCGCAGTGTAAATTGAACCTAATAATATCGGTAATGAAAGCACTAGATAAGAGATATGTATACCATATTAATGAATGTCGCGACAACTTGTAATCAATTTATATCAATATCGCCAATGGGCCGCACTGTGCTTGTTAGCCTGCATTAATATGAATTTTAAGCGTAGGGTTGCCGGCTGCCGCACTGTGAAGCAACTTAGTTTTAGAATTTTCCGTGGTTGAAAATTTGTGCTTTATTTTGGTCACAAATCAAGATTGGTAAGGCGCAAAATTCTACGACGCTTTTAGTGTAACCAATTTTTCTGAAACTGTGTCCTGATGACGCCTCCAATTAAATGGGACTTATTTATAACGGGGACTGCCTCGTTGGTTTAGTGGTTCCAAGTGCGACTGCTGAGTGTGAGGTCCTGAGTTCGATTCCCAGGTCGGGCAAAGTGTTGGGTTTTTCCATCAGGAATTTCTCAGTATCAGCTACGAAGTCTGAATTTGGAACCGGTTGATGGCAATAGGTTCGTCCCCTATTAAATGGGACTTAAACGTAACTGGCGAAATGTGAGTGTACTTCTCACTTCGTCACGTTATGTTATGTAATAACGGGTGAAATTTTAATGTACATAGATACACTCCTTATCCTTCAGAAAACAGGTGTCATGTTATGTTATTTTAAAACCAGTTTATAAATTAAATACATTACATAACGATTACAAATAAGATAAAGAAACAGTCGCAAATATTAAGTCAAGTTACTTGTCTAGTCAATAAAACTTATCTCAAATCAATTAAATCATCGAGATAAAACATTTGACAGTTATAGAAAGCAATGTCGTTGTGATTTTATTTAAATGTTATCTAATCTGATGACCTGATAAGTAACTGGTTTTGATTTTCTAAAAAACAAGTAACAAGTTTCAAAATAATTTAAATAGTTGCTATGACTGTTTGGACGATGGAAGCTTTTTCACTTTTTTTTTTTCGTATGGGAAATCATCAAATGGCTTCTCCCGCTCTGGGCGGCGCAGGAGGGAGTGTCAGACTTTTACTGACTAAAACCCATCCATGTTCCTTCATCGCCCTTTTCGTTCCGGGGCCACGGTATCTCTTTCGAACAGTCCCGCAACCACGATGGAAGCTCCAATGATGATTCTGTATCACTTCTTTTCTAATAATAAACTAATAATTTCAGATAACAAAGACCCATAGATAAATACCTTAACCTAAAAATACATACTAATAACAAATTTTGGTAGTTTATGCAACTTAATAAACTATGTTAGTAGCACTTCACTTTTGTCCGCGAATTGTGGAATTTGTCCGCGGAAGCGAAAGAACACCCCTTCTTACGGCCCAAAACCTTCTTCCGACACCAGATGGAGCATACATGTTGGGATGCGCACCACAAACGCTTTAAAATTGACTCCAGAAGCACGTACTCCTTGATGTCCTCAGCCTAATGTTTTGAGAGTCTGATTTATAATTGGGATCAAAGATTTATTATGGAAATCGGCGAGTTAATTTAAATTTCATTAAAATCATTGATAGACTCCGCACAACCTAAACTACTGGGTCTCTATTGAAGCATATTTTTAGGGTTCCGTACCTCAAAAGGAAAAAACGGAACCCTTATAAGATCACTTTTTTGTCCGTCTGTCCGTCTGTGCGTCTGTCCGTCTGTCTGTCCGTTTGTCACCACAGATTTTCTCAGGAACGGGTGCACCTAGCAGGTTTATACCATATACTGAGGTCTATAGTCCCTATTAGGTGTATAAAAATCAACGTCCTGAGTCAACACGATAAAAAGATATGGACAAATTTATATTTTCGTGAAAACTTATAAGTACCAAAAGTTACCCTGAATTTTCAACTTTTTTTTATTTTTCGGACTTTTCCCTTTACTTGTACTGTAACACCTTGCTTTTTTCCAAATTTCGTGATACTAGGTCAACCGGAAGAACCCTATAGGTTTTGGGTCGGTAACCTGTATGATAGTTCCCGTTGACCTAGAATCACGAAATTTGGAAAAAAGTAAGGTCTTACAGCACATGTAAAGGCAAAAGTCTGAAAACCGTAAATATGTAGTTTAATAACAAAAAATAAGCGATTTTACTATTACAAACTAAAAATTTGCGGTTGGTGCAATAGCCGTTTCTAGGGACCGAACAGCAAAGTTAAGTTTGTCTTTTAAAAAGTTTGTACGGAACCCTCGGTGCGAGAGTCCGACTCGCTCTTAGCCGGTTTTTTTTCTTAAAAATTCCTTTAAAAATTGCCCTTATTTTATGTAGGGTGTGGCAATTTGTATGGAACTTTGTAAATGGGCGCATGGCTGGTATGTAATAAAATAATTAATATCCCTGCACTAGTCGTATGGACTACACGTACGTAGTCCATTTTTAAATTGAAATAAAAAAAACATTTAAACATTATTTCTTTATTTTAGTTATGAAAATACAATCATTACAGTTTTCTTAGCTTAAATCAATAAATCATAATCAAAACCTCCGTGTCATAATAGTTTCCACCATCAATAAATTGCAAATCTATTTAATTCGTCAGTTAGATTACTGGAAAATAATGGACACGTATTTTTTTGGTTTTGAAATCAATAAATATTGACAAAGATAAAACGCATGAAAACTCGAAAGTGGGGGCTCGTGACAGTCGTGACATCACAACGCACTAAAAATAATTGCACGGCGTGACGTAGGTATTGAGAATTTTAAAAGCGTCGTATCTTCGTCAATTTTGGTTTAAATTCAAATTCAAATTTATTATGAAATTTTATTAATAACATTTTATTTAATAAAGTAACAATTTACAAATTTATTAAAATAAACTAAACTAACTAACTTAACTAAAAAACTTAAAAAATGGCGTCAAAAAACTCCTCCTCAACACTGTCAACTGGTAATGTCCCCAAGAGACTGGCGGCGTTACCACGCTGTATGGCAATGCTAAGCCTTTGGCCAAGGTAAAAGCCAGCCCTAGGGTCACGGGAAGTGTCAACTAAACGTTTTGAAATATCCTTGAAAAGGCTGTGAGCGCTCGGACCCCACGGTCCTAGAGTTTCAACCCCAAACGGCTCGAAAATATAGTTACCAATAAGGTTACTATATTTTCGCCGCTTGAGGTTCTCCGCAGCCAAAGCAGCAGCCCCTGCACAGCACGACGAATTAGGAAGATGGGAAGGCGCAAGAGTATCGACACATGTAGCATCCCACACTAAAGGCCTACCCATCCTCCATGGAAACAAAGACATGCCGTCCGGTCTCTTGCCATCGTCGCGTGCCAAGCCATTGGGTTCTAATAAAGCTGGAACGCCGACGGTGACAAGAGACCGACGGATGATGTCATTTTAATTCGCGTGCCGTGCAAAACGGCCCGCACTTCGGCTGCATGACAGGCCGTGGTGTCCAAGGCTGTTGACAACTTCACCACAGTGACAGTGATGAGGAGAGCAACATGGGGCGCCTAGGCGTAGAGCAACAGCGAGGCGGAAAGTGGTGTCGTCGAGCAACGTACCTGTGCTCGACGACGGTAGTGCGTGAAGCCAAAGACCCGACTCCCACTCACCCACAGCCAGCAGGCGTGCTCGCTCAGCAGTAGTAACAGACGTGTTTAGTAGATTGATCTGAACTACTCTGCAGAGCGGCTCGTCCCACCGTCTCTGGGAAAATGGGTAGTCGGGTTCTTCAGAATTCGGGCAAGCGAGTTTCCAGGCGTTGATAGCCTCGGAGAAACACGGCACATCAAAATCAATCAGTGTGGAAGCCAGGATTTTCCTGATTAATTTCTCAGTGCCGTGGACCGAGGATATGTAAGCCGGTAAACTAATACTAGAAATTTTGCGGACGCCGAGCCCTCCCATACGAATGGGAAGAGTAGCTTGGGTCCAGGCTCGGTCGTCCAAGGCCACATTTAAAATGGATGATAAAGTATTTCTGATAATTTGATCCATTTTGTCTAAAAGATGAGTGTGCTTCCATAAAGGAGAAGCACGTAGGAAATATGTTAATTTAGGGCCGAAACAGCAGTAACGGATAATGGTGATGGCCGAATGCATGTTAATTTGGAGTAACCTTTCCAGCCTCACAGCCCCCTTTAGAACCAAAACCTAGCTGCAGGGGCTGAATTTTTTTCGAAACAGCCTCACCATAAAATTTACAACAAATCTTGGCTGCCATACGACGGTAAGTAGTACCCACAGCAATGGGACGAATGCCGCCATCCCTCTTGCGCAGGGCACATAAATTGGCCCCGTACAAGACACCGATGACGGCTTCGTTCACCTTGCCGGAGAGTAGAAGGTTAATCAGAGCCGTAAGCTCCTTCAAGAGCGACTCACCAGCCTCCCCGGCGCCTGAACAGATTAGGTCCTTTAAGTGCTGGGGACTTAGGCCGTCGAGGCCGCCGGCGGAGCCACTCCGGAAGGAGCAAACGGCTGTGACCACCTCACGACCTGTAATGGTGAGGGAGTGAATGTCCGAATCAGGAGGGTCGGGAAAAGAAAGGCCATCCGCGGGGGCAGGGTGTTTAGTCTCCAGAGCTGCGAGTGTTTCTGGAGAACACGGAGCCACCACATCGCTACTGAAGAGAATCCTGGCTGCACCGCTTATGTCACCTTCCCCTAACTTTGATTCAACCAGGTGTGATATACCTCTCGAAGAGGAATATCCCTGTGCCGATAAATTGGGAACAAAATTTTGAGCCGAAATATTACAATTATCTTTGATTTGAGCGGTTAAAGTCTTTTTTTTGGCCAAATTCTTTTGAACATGCAGAATACGGTAAGGGAAGGTAAGCAACTGCTCCCAAGCACTTAGCGAGTTCTCACGGACGACAAGGCGCACACAACCTGCTAGGCTTTGTGCAACTAAAGGCCTAGCACCGCGGGGAACTCGCTTTAAAACAGGAACAGAGTTTTTGAATTTGGAAAGGGTTTGCCAGATCGGGTCGAAAGTGGATGTAGCCGAAGTTGTAGGTGGAAGAATTGAGACAGGGTCTGAGGGTGCATTTGGAGGTTTATGTACCTTACCAATATGCACATTCAGACCCCGCTTACCTTTAAAAAATCGTGCCTGGGCGCAAAGCGGGCATCTCTCCAGGGTGTTCAGCGATGTTGAAGGTTGACTACTACCATTACCCACCGCATCGCTGCTGCCACTACTCATTAAAGATAAAGTACCTCTTAAAAATAAACTAAATAAAAATAACTTTATTAAAACAAACTAAAAACAAACACTGAACAGTCTATTGTAGGTTGTGATGAACAGACAGGAGCGGCGGAACACACACTGGGGGCCTGGGGTATCGCACCGCTGAAGAACACATGTCGGCGCAGCCCCGGGCACTGTTGTCTGGTAAATGAAGCCTGGTCTCGCCTCGCCTCAGCGACGAACTCGTATCTCCTTATAAGCCTTTAATTGATAGCAGTCCTCTGTGGTATGCTAGATGGTATCAACATCAACAATCCTCAACAAGGATCCCACGAATTTTGATATTTCAAATATTCCAACGCAGTGCGATTTGCCAATAAATATATATTGTGTAGTCTTTGACACCAATGAATTTTCGAAACACACAATGTTTCGCACCAAAAAAAAATAGATAAATTAAATTAATTTATTAAAATTATTATTGCCTTTTTAATTCAAATTCAAATATTTTATTTCAGAATTACATCCATATATTGTTAGTAGTAGTATAACTTAGCCTAATATTAGTATTAAATTAAATTTACAATAATAAACACCAAGAATAACAATTAACTGTTCGTTCAATGGTTACGGTTGGTTGGTTGTTATGGTTTACGTAACAAAAGAAAAAATACGTATCAAATATTTTTTGAAAATCTAACTGACGGACTAATTAGATTTTTTCACAACACCAGCCTATTGCTCATAAAAATAAAAAACTTGTCTAAACTGGCAAACAAATCACAGGTTTCACTTTAATCGAGATCACAACGACGCCTCCCTCAATCGGTGCAGCTTGTCGATTGTCCATTTTTATTCTAACTAAAAAGAAGTTAAAAGTAATACGAATTTAAAAAAAAAAAAACAGAACTTAATAAAATTCAGTTAAATTCAAACTAGGAATAAATGCGAATTTGAACATAAACTAAATAAAAATAAACACTTGAAAAAAATACTTACGTAATTGGTCCCGCGGACTACGTGTGTAGTCCAGGATCTTGATGATGATGAGATCCTGTGACACGTCCGCACAAAGGTTTATTTACTGAGTGCGTCTCTCAATTATTTATTTAAAAGTACTTGGCAGCCCAAGAAACTAACGCTTACAGTTTTAGAGTTTTTTTTTTATTTTGTAGTCAGTGGACTACCTATGTAGGCCACGCGAGTACTGTATGGTTAAGCGCAATCAAAATAGGTCGTATTTTCAAAATCAGAAAATAATCAAGGGCCAACCCTACTCGTCATCTATTCGAATTAAGGCAGAGCATGTGTGGCATCTGCGTATATGCTCCGGGACGGTCGGCCTGATCGTAAATACTCGTATCTGCTTTAACAGCACCATGTATATACTGCACCATTACAGGACATGTCGACAACGGTTTATTATGTAATTGGATATGTATTTTATTGTAAATAAGTTCGTTTGTCGATAGAGGACTCTGATTTTGTTGTACGAATAAAGTCAGTGTGTTCGGAAATGGTGCGGTTATCAATTTATAGATGCACTTGTCTTATTTGGGTGGCCTAGTTTTTCGGGTTGTGTTCGTTCAGTTGTAATTTATTTAAGCTTATCGTGCATCCTTTTAAGCTATCATGTATAGCAGTGAACTATGGTATAGGACTCAGTTTCTAATGAGGGCGTTCATCCTTTTTTGACTATATGCCTACCTCCTACATTGGTGTCGATTCTGTTGTGCACAAACTAAACTTAATTTAGGCTATTGCTACCTTTTATCTCTATTAAAACGAGAAAGAGACGGACGTTATTTAGATCTGTCTAATTTAGTTGGAACTGATATTTCCATAAAAATGAAGCGTGCATGTATAAACATGTCGACTAAAAACACGGTGAAGCGCAAGGCATAAACTAGTTTGACATCTCTAACTTAGTTCATAGCTATAGCTGTCCTTTTCTCGCACTGCCTTTTAGTAGAAGATAGCAATCGCCTAAATTAAGTTTAGTTTGTGTACAACAGAATCGACACCATTGAAATTGACCCACGTCCGACTAACACTAAAATTGTTATTATTTTGTCAATTTCATTAATATAGATCCATATGTACCCATCATTTCCTTGCCCTTGACCCCATTCTACTTGGGTTCGGCACAACACGTTTTTTTCTTGCATTCTCTCCTGTCAGACGTCACGGCATCTTGTACTGCTTTCTCTTTCATATTATTCCTCAAACGATTCATCCATGTTGTCTTTGGCCTTCCTCTCCCTCCATCACTATTTTAGTCCGAGTTTAATACATTTATCTCGGGTACTACATGAAGCTCACATCTAAATAAATATGTGCGGATAGTAACAGACTACGAACCCGTAGCAAAATTATTCCTAACAAAAACCAGACCCCCACTAACGTCATTAGCGTCACCTAATTAAGAACGCGGCACTCGACAGAATACAGGATACATTGTAGACTTTATTGAGTCCAACGTGGGCTAACACAAACTGGTAAACTAAACACACAAATTGGTATTGATCAAGTTAAGTAACCACAGTGAATTAATAGCCCGGTGACCAGATACATTATCTAGAGTTTCGACCTAGCTATCTGATGGTCATTAATCTATTCGTGCCTACGTTTTAGTTTGTGGTGCGTCCATCAATTACTTTGGTTCAAGGACCATTCGTCAGAACCGGGTAAGTGCCAAAACTGAATGCCAGTGGAAATGTGAGGGGATTAATCGTTGTTTTTGATTTCGAAGAGCTTGATACAGAGTTTGTTTTGTTTTGTTGGCAACGATTTCGATACAGAAACTAGTCAAAACAATTTTGTTCCTAAAAAGTTAGTGGTTCAATTGAAACAAAGTTTTGAAATAAATTAAATAGTTTTTCTTAAGAAACTCCGACAATCGGTAAAATTGAATTTCCATACCAATTGTAAGTCCTATATCGGATGAACTTTCATTAATGAATACTTTAAATTTTGAATGGACTCTTGTACAAAGCTCAGTTTGAGACTGACTGTGCGTTGTTTATCAGTGAATTTAAGATTTTTATAACATAATAAAGGGGTACTGTTAACAACATTACGCCTTTTAATCCCCGAAGGGCGAGGCAGAGGTGTACCTAACAAGTTCACCCACATTAAACTAGTTTGGCTTGTCCAAGTCCCATTGTAATAGGGGGCGAGACTATTGCCATCAACCCCCGAAAAATCCAGACTCCGTGGCTGCTGCTGAAAAATTTACGACGGTAAAACCCAAAAACACTTTCCCCGACCTGGGAATCGAACCCATGACCTCAAGCTCAGCAGCCGCGCTTGGAAACACTAAACCAACGAGGCAGTCATAACATATACGTACATATAACTGAAGTTATGTGTCAATGTGTACATGATAGACACTCAAATACACCTTTCTTTAATCTTATATAATCCAACAATCATAACACCTTAATCAACGATTAAGTATTATTACACAATCAAATTGTACCCACAGGTTGTCACGCGTGACATTTTATCGGACGCAAAATAACATAGGTAAGGTACACAGTCACACGACAAACTTTCTATTTCTTCAAAGTTTTTTTCTTTCTAAAACTTGTTCTATAGATCTTGTCACATTCATTGTTCGTTGTAATTGCGTGTTTAATTTAATCATTAGATTCACTATTCAGCCAATAATTGTGTTAATTGTCTCTTTCACATAATGTTTATTAAGTTCTAAAGTTCTCGTATGTATTATGCAATAATTTGCTAACAGAAAGGTTATTTCTGATGTCTTTCGAATAAGAATCTAGTTTCTATTAACATTTGAATGTGTTCCTTACACTATTTTTTTTTCTTAAATCAGCATTGTTCTAATCTTATTCCAGAGGGGAAAATAGATGGGCGCTAGTTGTCCTCTATTATAGTACTGTCTTTTTCCCATACTAGAGTGCCTTCACAAACAATACTGCTTTATGACGTCATGGTAACCCCCTACTGTTTGTATCAACGCAAAAAGATAAGTTTAATGCGAAGAGTACTTACTCTGCCTATATGTCTGTTACTATTTTACGCTCTTATACCACTGAGCTGATCGTTACGAAATGTGACAGATAGGTACTCTAGGAAGTAAGATATAAGCAACTTTATAACCCAGCAGTTCCCTTGGAATATTAACCGGCTACCATACGAAAGAAGCTGTGGGCAAATGCTTGTCAGTTATATTGTTACCAAGTCACAAATCAATGAAATTATTATAACAACAAACTTGAGCAATTGTCATAACTTCTGAAGGGCTAATGTTTATGAATCAAGTTCGAAATACAATTCGATTGTATTCAGACTGAACATTGATAAACATTCCTGATTGATGGCTCACTGATCATAGTTGATATACTTGATATATTGTTTGACAAATGCACTTACAAACACAATTTAAATCCAAGTACAATAATGTTAATGAATGAAATCTCTCCCGAAATAAATGTTAAACCTGTCTCCTCCACATCAAAGACCTCAGATTCATGCACTTTAATGGTAAGCTTTATAACAAGGCGTTAAGAACTATTCTTAATCAGCACTCCATTGTTCAAGATCAATGGAACTCTAAAGAAGAAACGATTACATATTACGAACTTGAACTTGACTGACAAATGTGTTCTTTACAACGAAGATAATAGAACATAAAATGAAGCCGAGATTCCAAATAGGAATAGCACAGCAAGTATGATTGATAGTGTACGATATCTCTTCAAAGTATGTTGAATATTAAACGATGATGACTTAACATAAATAAATGAGGTACTGAATAAAAAAACCGTGGATGCCTTCCACTATATTAGCATAACGTTCGCCGGCACCCAGACCAATGATTTGTTCATGATTAATTCTTACCTTGTCAATATTTCATAATACCATGTCAGTGTAATTTCGGTAACGCCTCTACATCTTGACGATTTATTTTGGGCGTTGTTATTCGATTGAAATTTGACTGATAAGTCTTTTTTGTTCCTTTTAAGTATTTGTGTTTATATCGTATATGTTTGTTTTTGCGTTGACTGCTTTTATAGACGTATCATCAATAACATATCAGATAATAATGTAATTTTGCTTATAAAATCATCTTATTAGAATCTTTTAGGCGACATGGACTTCTTTCAATATATCACGTACCATTACATTCACCTAAGTAAGGGCAGAACTGTTTAGTAAAAGTTCAGTAATATCATTACTGAGACCCACTAAGTAAAAGTAAGTAATAAGATCATCCTTTTCCAATACAACATACCCCTTAACATTGCTGTTTTCCTCAGGTGTCTTTCCTTATTGGATGGCATTAGGAGTTACAGAATTACAAATCCCTTGTTTAGTATATTAAAAGCTGTTAGTAACCTTTTTCTTTTCTTATTTTGCTTAGTTTCTTCAGTGATTTAGTTAGTTGGTAGTGTTGGTACAGGATACCTCTGTGGCATTTTACTATTTTATCCTTATGACACACAATTGAATAAAGATGACAATAAGCTAGCTGTGTTCTCACACGACTTCCAAGGTCCTTTATTAATTGTGATTAATAAACCTTTTTGTCAAAATATTTTGAAGCTTCATATTCAAATCTATAAAGAGTCATCTGACCATCAATTTGTCTTGCTGCTCAAGGCTTACTGCATTAGTCATATCCTTTTGTATGGCTGACTTTAAAAGCGTATGAGTTTTTAGAGCACCCTGTCTGTTCACCCACACATTGACATTGTTCGGTGGTATCAGACGGGATCTCTTCATGTTTGTCTAACAAACGACGTGTCCGATTCTTATTACTGTTTTATCTTTAGACAGTTTTTGTGTGTTGGAATTGAGAGGATATTCATGTTCAAACGTCTTGAAAACTTTGCTTAGTTTAACATAGGTAAAGCTACGTAAGTGCCTACTTGTCAAAATGGTAGTGAAATTATTTTTGGTAAAAAAAAATATTCTAGTTTCTAAACTTGAAGACTCTAATAAGTAAAAAAAAAAAAAAACTTGGTTAGTTTAGTTGTAAATAATTTAATCGTGTATAATTTTATACTATAGAGGTTTGTGTCGTTATTATACCAAATGAGTTGATTGCTCAAACAAAATCAAAACCAGAACCAGTCATGCAATCCAAATAAAATTGTTGCATTAAGCAACCCCAATGATAATATTGTATTCCTAATAATATGGGGTGCATTTCCCTTTTTTGTATCAAATATTGGTATCTACTTGCACACAATTTATGTATTGCATAGATAAGCAAAATACCACCCTATGCCAAATTTAAGGTAAAAATCATCCAAGCGACTAATTATGATTTTGGACCTTTTTTTGGAAATAATTCTATAAATTACTCATTTCCGAAACCAATTTCGTGTAATAAACCATTATTCGGATGCCGAAGGTGATTAACTAATTTAAACTGAGCAATAAAATCAATATTTGAATACTGTATATTAATTAGTCTGTCATCGTAAATTGTCCAAATAATTAGATACCTTTCGCATCAAATCGTTTACCATGCCTTTTAAATCACATTAATTTTGACAGTTTAATTATTTCGTTGAACACTCAAGTTTTTTTTTTTCAACAAATAAACGACTACCAACGGAATTATGGACCATAAAAGTAATAGGGACTAACGGAGCCTATCTACTGAGTTATCATATTTTTTTCCTCAAAGTTTCAAAACTTGAAGCCGGTGATCTCCTTTGGGTACTATTTACTAAAACGTCGGCTCTTTGTTACTTCTTTTTACTTGAGTTACTAAGTTTGAGCCGCAGACAATTTTTCTTTGAAGAGAAAACAAAGACACGAACAAAGTAACATCCACAATAAGCTGAGCGTCAGTAGAAACATGATTTTAATAAGATTAAAATAATTGTACGCGTCCTGTGAGATTGACTAGGCTCAAGTGATGGACAAAAACTGTAGCCCACGTTTCTTATAAGATCCTTTTGTCTCGGACGTGAGAGACATGGTCTTGATAACGAAGCTTTTTACAGAAATAAAAAGCTATAGTATATAAGTAGCCAACTTCGCGCTTCACGTAATCAAGTAGACGTATTACGTGAAGCACTAGTAAATTGTATAAACATTGTAGATGCATGTGTTATGTTGTCTTTCCAAATATTCAGGGGTAAGTTCTGTTTCTTTAAGTACTAAGTAAGTAAGTAGCAAACGTACGTTTGCTCTCACTCAGAAAGAATCCCGTAACAATTAAGAGATTCAAAATAAGGCTCAGTACCTATTTACATTTAGCCGGGTTCCTCTTCAACCCTTTGGTTTCTAAAACCCCTAAAAACTGCCCAATTACTTTAGAGTTACTGCACTCTATTATGTGTAATGCACCGTGATTCAGGATCAAAGATATCACTAGGTGAACCCTAATTGCCAATTACCACACTTAAGTTTTCACCTAACGACTTTGAAGCATCTATAGGCCAATCAAAATTAGCAAAACGTTTGTAATTATGTAAATGTTTGTAAGCGAAATACGCATCGCAGATAACAGGGCCTGCCAGAGATTCAACGTCATGCATAATGCAGCCTACTAATGCAGCCGTTAATTACACGCCCTTAGGGTCATTATTGATTGGCAATTTGCGCTCGGTGCCGTTTCGTCTATATTGGATTGCTTAATCGCATTACACGTAACTGTTCAACCTAAGACTATTAGGTAATTTAATTAGGGGATTATGAAGGACTTAAATAATTTGAACAATGAGTAGGCCGAGGTTTATTAAATTGACGATTAGTTCACGGAAGGACTCTTTAATGAAAGCTATAATTTGAAAAAGTGGGGCAGTAGGGCTCTGGGTAAAAATAAAGATACTCCGTTTATTGTGAAACATTGTAAGGACATAGGTATTGAACATGAATTCAACAAGAAATTTTAAAAAGTGTTGGTTAAAAAGTTTTAATTTTTAAATGATAAAGATTTTTGAAACAAGCTCACTTGTTTCAAAAATCTTTATCATTTAAAAATTAAATCTTACAAACCCTGAACCAAAGAAAGCAAAGCCCATAAATGTAAATAATCGTTGAGAAACTAAAAAGACTAAAATGAGTGAGAGCAAGACTGGACGTTTTCCCGAGATACATTTTGTGTAAGCGCTGGATAACATTTTTATTGTTAACAAGCAAAGCCGTGGCCACGACGAGCGACGATGATATCTCCTCGTATGAATGATGACTTCGTGCTGAGCCTCTGGAAGCAGTCTCCACAGATAGACATGAAGCCGAGAGACACGGCACGAATATGGAGATTTGGCCGCACTTTGTACACTCACTTTTCTAAAAATGAATACCGAATGAGAATTGCAATTCAATTCGCGAAATTGAATATTCAAAATTGTTTCTTAGTCTTGCCCATTTTAGAATTTTACAGTAGTGAGAACTTTGAAGCAAGACAACATTTCTCATGACGAAATTGTATTAGATATCAGGTGATATACCTTCTGGCTTATTACGACGATGATGTTTTTATGCCTCATTAAAATACTTTATTATTAAAAACATCAAAGATATGAAAATTGAAGTTTGATTATACTATATTATAAAGGAATACCATAAATGTCAATCAGCTTTTTAGAGCCTACGTTTTGTTGGCTACTTAAACTAGAATTGTGAATTGTTGATGATGGTCTTTATCTTCCGATGTCTATGGTAGCGACCCATCCGAGGAAGATAAGGGGTCGACGTTTTTAGCACAAAGCGTTTTCTGTTTCGGACCCTTTCTTGCTGCTTATTTGACTCAAAAAGTGCCTTGGGAGTACCTGTTTTCTGAGGCCGCCACCTTTATCGAAACGCAAGCAATATTTTGTTGAGATTATCTGTTAAAACCCCTTTATCGTTCAGTGTTCACCTCTAACAGATGAGATGTCTCACTTAACAAATAACAATCACGCTTTAAAGTTGTCGGGCCCAACATGAGTCTTAGAGATAAAGGATAAGCATTTAGCTGATACTGTGAAATATCGAAGTGATTTATTCTAAATGCTTTTAATCGAACCTGTTGTTAAACACTGCAATTTTATTGAAATCTTACTAGGTTAGATTGGTTGGTAGGTTTTATTGATATGCCAAAAAAATAGATGAGTATAGAATATCTTTAGGAAAAATAGTATGACTATGACCGTAATTATAAATTTTACAGTTACGAAACCCATAATATGGTTCACTTTAACTAATATTTTTATGACACCACAAGAGTAAAGGCACTAAACAATAAACAATTTGTGGCAAACAAGACCAAACATAGCTTTCTAAGGTTTACAATCTTCAACCGAAATGTTTTATTTGTGGCGTTGACAGCCATAAAGTAACCAGCATCGCTTTACGTTCAAAACTATTGTCTCAACAAATTTATAGAGGTAATAACATAATTGCGGTAGAATCCTTTTGTCTAACTGAGACAGACCCTGGCACTACTTTTATTACGGGTCATAACTTTTAAAAGCTTTTTTTGCTTTGGATCCGAGAAACTAGCCATATTGTTAATTTCTCTCTTCGGAGCTCTTTTGTTTTTGACTAGTCCGTGTTCAATGTTCAGTGAGGACCACTGCTGCTCTGAATAGAATATAAAACGTTCTGGTCACGGCTAATGTAATTGTTCCCAATACTGTGCAGAAGTCGTTTCTGGCCTGAATACTGGCTGCCGATTCTTCATTGTTATTTCCTTTAGTTTCCCTCAGAGCTGCTTCAATTATGTTGTCCAGGCTTCCGTTGAACACAGTTTGTTTACCTTTAGTTTTTTCACGAACTAACAATGCATTGCGTGTATTCAATTCAGTTTAATTTAGTTATCAATGGCTGTAATCGTAATTGACTCATTTCCGTTGTCCATTATGCTATCTTTGTTATAACAGTCTACTTCTATAATCAAATAACCGATCGTCAATAGGCTGATAAATTATAACAGAACTATTAGCAGGGGCGTTGTCTCTGCAATATCGATTTGTCGCATAATGCTCATGTGCTTTTTATAGAACTGTTACATTTCAGTTCTTTGGTACTGTTTGTTCCCGATTCATTTATCGAACAGATACTATCTATTTGTTTGACGATTTATAATGAAACCCACACATGGCTTACGGTTTGAAGCACCCATTTAAAGGCAATCTGTAATAGATTGAGAAACTCATAAATATTAGTAGATAAACGAAGCCATTCTTTCACATAAAAGTCATGTCGAAGTTCTATCGATATCGGGCAATGTCAACACACTCGTTGTGTTATATAACGTTCCTTAGGGAAGATCGCTATGTAAGATGTTTTCGGAGTCAGTTGTTACGAGATAAGTGGTAATATTGTGTTTGATGTCCTCTTGTAAATATTGGGCCGTCACATGGGCACGTGAGATATTTACTCTCAATATTGACTGAGAATATCAATAGTCGTGCCCTGATACGACCTTGGCCCGACAGACCTCTTTCTCGGAAACTATCACCAAATATTCTGCTTTCTACCTTTATATTGATCTAAATTTAGAATAGCGTCAATCTGGCCATTCATCATCCAGGATGCACCATTGTTAAAACATTACGTGACTGATAAGGTTGCAGTCCTATCTTCTACTAACTTGCAGTAGGCATCCGGAAAGGATAATAAATTCCTCAATTGTTATGACTCATAAAAAGTTAAACTGCTCAAACAAATCTATCCTATTGGAGACATCATTACCACATCCTGGCGTTTTGGAGCAATTATTTCATTTCCCATTAGTCAGTACAACAAGAGATTTGAGAAGTTTGTTTTTACTCTGCGTCTGGAAGAGGTAGGTACGTGATTTCTAGTGGCATTGAAAATATTCAAAGGTCTAAGCGTCTCCCACGGTAGACGCGATCCGACACGCACGTGTTATGGCATTCGATGGCCCACGATTAGAGTTTGCGGTGACGCACGATGCCCTCTTGAATGGACGTGTTTTTGTGCCTAACTAGCACAACTACGCTAGACTTTTTCTTTTTGAAAAGGAGAATTCTTCAGAAAGTTTATAACGCAGAATATTCTTCTATGGGCTTTGAATTTTTAATAACTTTAAACCATTTAATTTGTGATTGTTTTTAGATGATACTTTACTTACCAGCTTTGCCCGGCGACCTTCGTCCGCTTGAAATTATTAAAAAAATATGACTTCCCAATATTTGAACCGGATTTTGTTAACAATTTCAAGAGTTTTTAATTTTTTTTTCACGGGACCCTAATTTTTTCCATAATACAAGCAGCCTAAGTTACTCCTTATAACATTAGCTATCTGCCAGTAAAAGTTTGCTGAATATCGGTCCAGCCGTTTTGGAGATTAGCCGGAACAAACAGACAGACGTCAATTTGCATGAGTTTAAGCAGATATTTATTAACTGTACAGTTTTACTTGTTGCTTTATTATTTTATCTGATGGTATACTTCTTTAATTTATACATCCGGACGATCTGTAGAAACAGAATAGTACCTGTTTTAATGGAAGTAAATAAAGGCATTATTAACAAAAACCTCATAATTTTAAGAGTCATCACTTCATTGTACTAGAATCCCATTATTGAACATCTGTTCTTAAATCATTTCAATAACCCATAAAGGAAATTGAAACACCACAATATCTTTTGTGTGCATTCTTTCCCGATTTTAAACTGTCAATCATTTATTTTGCATTGACGTAAAAATGTCCGCCCATTTTGTCAAAATTGCATGCATGTCTCTCTAAAGTAAATATTGAATCGTTTTCTTGTTAGAAACTGAAATAATCTCTGTATTGTTAAATTATTATCTAACTATTATCGAATATTCACCCCATCATAATTTTAACTTGAAAAACAAAGTTCAAGTATGTCTCTAAAAAGTTCAAGGTTAGTTTTTCAAGTCACGTAATAGCTACTGTTTCAGATGTCACTGCGACCTCCTTTGAGATGAAATTTAAGAAGGTGCATCCAACGAATCACGCAGGCCTAAGTCTTCGGCTGCATAACCAATATTTCGAGTACTTAAAAAACACGCGTGCCATCTGTTGTAAGCCGATGCAGTGCCGGGTCCCACCCGTCGTCATTGTTGCCTTCCCCGCGCCTGCCCCCTCCCCCAATACCCATGCGGCTTTGGTTCGTTCAAACTTCGTAGGTCAGTTACCGCCCGACCGCAGGGGAGCATGGCTGCGTCAAAAGTTTTACCGCGATCTCGCACTCACTGTTTACATGCGCTATAAAACGAAGTGTACACAACAACATAGACTTCATAACATTGACTGTTTGGTGACTTAAAGTTTTAACGAGTACTTTAGTGAAATATCAGTGACAAATGAACTATATTACAGTGGCAAAATGACCAAGAACTTTTACGGCATGGTTTCGTTAAAAGTTTGGATGTGTTTGGTTGTCGTGGCCGGTGCGCGCGCACGGTCCGCGCCGCCCGCCCCCACCGGCTGTCAGTGGGACTATTCGGACCAAAAGTTGAGTGAATCAAACTTTCTCACGTGTAACATTAAAACCATCGGCTCAGTTGACTTCTTGTTTAAAAACATTACCACGGCGCAGGCGTACAACATCAACAAGTTGAAACTGACTTGCACGGATTTGTTGTTCTTCGAAAGTTCGTTGCACATGAATACCGGCAGTTTTTTGGGTCAGCTGAGGAAACTTGAGGACTTGCGCGTCGAGTACTGCAAGATACGGTACGTGCCCGCTACTGTCCTGTCTCCGCTACGTGACTTAACAAGTTTAACTCTACGTTCCTACAACACGGATTGGCCTGCGATGACAATGGAGTTTCACGCTGAAAGTTTTCGTGGACTAATGGAGCTTCGGACATTGGATTTAGGTGACAACAATATTTACATGTTACCTTCTGAAGTATTTTGTCCGCTTTTTAGCTTGGAAGTATTAAATCTTACCAACAATAGAATTCAAGACATATCGGAAATCGGCTTCTCGGATTGGGGCAAGGGACCCATCGCGCCAGGTAAATCATGCAACACTGGGCTGAAGATGCTTGATTTATCTCGCAACAATATTCTACGACTTCCCGACAACGGTCTTTCTAGTCTTAGATCTTTAGAAGTGTTGAATATTCAGAACAACTTAATTAATGAAATAGGCGACAGAGCCTTCGTCGGATTAAATTCATTAAAAATTCTGAACTTGTCGGGAAATAAGTTAGTCGCTGTCCCTCCGGAACTATTTCAATCATCACGAGTTATCAAAGAAATCTCATTAGCGAATAATTCGCTTTCTGTGTTGGCTCCGGGATTACTCGAAGGACTTGATCAGCTTGAGAAATTGGATTTATCTAGAAACCGTCTTACTAACGATTGGGTTAACAGAGATACTTTTGCCGGACTTATCCGCCTAGTTATATTGAACTTGTCTTACAACTCACTTGCACGTTTGGATCCAAAGTCTTTCCATGACTTGAACAACTTACAAGTTTTAAATCTAGACAACAACGCTATTGAAACTATCAGCAACGGAGCTTTTGCTGAGCTTAAGAACTTGCATCAACTGTCGATATCAGACAACAAGATAAAAATATTGAACGAACACATTTTTTCAAACTTGTTTGTGCTTAGTCAGCTGTATTTGGATAACAATGAGATTTCTACAATTCATGAGCATTGTTTTGAAAACATAACTTATTTACAAGACCTAGGCTTAAATGGGAACAGTATGAATACAATCCCTGATGGAATTAAAAAGCTGAGATTCTTGAAATCACTTGATATCGGAAAGAATAACATATCCAAAGTAGCAAACACTTCTTTTGAAGGCTTAGAAGAGCTCTACGGACTGCGGCTTGTTGACAATCAGATTACAAGCGTACCAAAGGACACGTTTAGTACTCTGCCGTCCTTGCAAGTACTAAATTTGGCATCAAACAAAATAGAAACCATTGAACAGGACGCATTTTTATCTAATCCGACTTTAAAAGCTATCCGATTAGACGGGAACAAACTGACCGACATCCGAGGTGTCTTTAACAAACTAAATACTCTCGGTTGGCTCAACATATCTGACAATAAGCTTATTTACTTTGACTATAGTTACATGCCAGAAAGCCTTGAATGGTTGGATATTCACAGTAACAATATTACGAAACTAGAAAACGAACAGAATTCACAACAAAACATCCGAATGCTCGACGTAAGCTACAATGCATTGGAAAACGTCGATGAAAGGTCGATACCTGATTCTATTGAAGTCCTTTTCTTAAATAACAACAAAATTCACACGATTCACCCAGGTACGTTCTTACAAAAAAGAAACTTAGAAAAGGTTGTCGTGACTGACAATAAATTGAGAACCGTTGAACTATCAGCGTTTACGTTGCCCCATATACCGAAGCACAGAATGCTGCCAAAATTCTTTATTGGAAATAATCCGTTTGTATGCAATTGCCATATGATTTGGCTGCAAAAGATAAATCTTTGGAATCACATGAGGCAATACCCAAGATTTATGGATTTGGATACAGTTACATGTGAAGTTGTAAATAATAAGTATGGAGGAAAAGCTAATCTAATGGATGTTCCTGAGAGTCAGTTCCTTTGTTCTTATGACACCCACTGCTCGTCTAGTTGCTTCTGCTGCGATTTCGAAGCTTGTGACTGTAAGATGACATGTCCTGAAGGCTGTTCTTGCTTCCATGACAGCAATTGGAATTCTAATGTCATTGATTGTTCCAATGTTGGTTATACTGAAATACCCGAGAAAATACCAATGGATGCCACAGAACTTTATCTCGACGGCAATGACTTCCAAGCATTAAACAGCCATCTATTCATCGGCAAGAAGAAGTTACACAAGCTCTACTTGAACAACAGTAACATCGCTAACATCGACAATGACACCTTAAATGGGTTGCATTCGTTAAACATCCTTCACCTTGAAAATAACCATCTGACCGACCTGTCTGCCGGAGTGTTCTCTCAAACAAAACACTTGAGGGAGTTATACTTGAACGATAACCTCTTGACAAGTGTCGCAAACAAGACTTTTGAGAACCTGTCATCTTTAAGAGTTGCGCACTTCCAAGGAAACAAGATTGTTGACCTTGACAAAAAATTGGCGCAAGTATCTCATTTGGAAAGCGTCAACATTCAAGGAAACTTGTTCACTTGTTCATGTGACAACATCCTGGCCGTTCAGAACTGGTTCAAGAAATACTACGAAGACCCCGTTGATATGTTTTGTGTTGGTGAAAATGGACTCATATCGAACTATACCGTGTTTGACGCGATTGATAAGTGTCGTGATTCAAGTGTTACGGACAATACTATTCCTACAGAAAATCAACCGTATCAATACGACGAAGTGAGCCCTATTAAATTGAACTTTGTGCCACTTTTAGCTGTAGTTCTAATCAGTGTTATTCTTATTCTATTATTCGGTGCCTTAGCGTTCTCATTCAGGCAAAATGTACGCTTGTGGGCGCACTCCAAATATGGAGTTAGATTGTTCAAAAGTGCTTCAATCCAAGAAAGTGAACTGGATAGAGATAGATTGTACGATGGATACGCTGTATATAGTTTATTGGACGATGATTTTGTGTCTAAAGTTGTTGCTCCAGAAATGGAACACTCCGGTTATACGATGTGCTTTCATTACAGAGATTTACAACATGCGCCTGATAATTACTTGTCTGAGCAAATTACAAACGCGGCTGAGTCATCAAAGCGAATTTTAGTATTTGTGTCATTTAACTTTCTGCAAAACGAATGGTCAAAAGTTACTTTTAAGGCAGCTATGAAAAATATTATTACTTCAATTCACCCCTCAATAAGGCGCCACAGAGTAGTTTTCATTTTAACAACAGATGTTAGCGCTCTAAACTTAGATCTAGATTTCCAAAGCTATTTAAAAACTTGCAACGTTTTATTGTGGGGCGAGAAGAAGTTTTGGGAGAAAATTAGGTTTGTAATGCCAGACATTTCTAATTTGCATTGGAACAAAGATACAATGAATTACAATCATGGCGTGTGTCCAAATGGTAGACGGCATCCTTCTAGATATACGGCCTCGCCTACTGCGCCGGAACATTGGTATAAATACGACGCGATACCGCCTCAAACACCCACAACTGCCAATGTGGGCATAACTATTGAGGATGACACGTCGATGTTGACAAATACAACATTGACAAGTCAGATTCAGGATGGGGAGAATTTACATCATAGCTACATTTCTATTGATACACAGAATTATGAGCAGCCGTATTGTGGTAGGCCTAGGCCTCCTAATACGTTGCGTAAACATCCTGGGCACCACTCTCCATCGATGTTAGACGAGCAGGGTTACTTACAACCCCGTTCGTCCGTGCACGACGGGTTGCCACAAACTCATTCAGCTGTGCACAGATGATAAGATTCGTTAAAATCTCCTTATCGGTAAAAGATACTTCGTAATGGAACTTGACATTCCAAGCGCATGTGTAGGCTAGACCGCTTTTTGAGTTGGCCTTGCCTTATTGAAACGTGATAGTTTAAAAATATTGGTTTTAGATCATTTGGCCAAAATGACTTCGTTCCTCAGTAGTTCGGACATTGTCATGTTATAAGACTGTATTGTTAAATGTATTCTAAACGTATCTAAGTAGATTGAAGCCTTATTGTATTTCATTGTATAAAGCTATATGAATTGTTGTCCATTAAGACTGATATAAAACAAAATAATGCCAGTATCAGGAGTGAAGACTTGCATGAGTATTTTGATATAGTATATCTCATTGTTACCAAATATTTTGTAGATAGACATTACTAATCATTGTATGAAAAATATTGTATAGTATTACTAGTCATTACTTAAAATTATTGCATAGTGTTGAAATTGTAGATACTTAGTTACATATTCAGTGGTAATGTTTGTTGTTAGAAAAACCTTGTATCAATTTTTGTCTATCTTGTTATCGCTAAGTATGTAACTGACTATTTGTATGTATGTAATTATAATATCCTCGACTGTTACATAATATTAATTTAAAAATAAAACAATATCATCAAATTTAAACATGGTCGTTTTTTTCTTCTCCAAACCTAATTCAGCTTTAATGACAGGAATTCGTATTTTCTAAAGTTTACTCAAGAACTTGTCCATAGTAATTTGCTATCATTAAACCATTAATTTTAAATGCCATACACATTTATTAAAACTTGTGGTTTGTTTAAAGAACTAGACACAAACTTTTTGTCTTACCGCCGCTCCCACAAAAACTGTAGAATCTTTAGAAATCCAAATTACTGTTAACTTCGTTGTTTCCAAATCGAAATATTAAGTAAAAAAAAAAGATGAGAAATAATTTTGGTTTGCCGACAATCATCTTGGGCATAATGATGGTCCCTTTCCAGGTAGAGAAACACACCCAAGTCATATTTCAACCGTCACGGATACCATGGTAGCTATAAAAGAGATTTACAATACGTTCTGTATTCGTCGCTAGTTATGCGACCTTCTGTCGGACACGGTCCGAAGAGAATATTGATTTTTTTCTTAATAGGTTTTAAACTGTGAGTTCAAATACCGACATATGGTGTGACATACTTTGAATGACCGCTGCCCGGCTGCTTTATTTTTTTAATTATAAGAATTTTCTGGCTACATTGTTGCAACTGCCAGTATGTGTTCAGTAGAGTGTAGGGTTAACAGACTTGCTTGAATAGAGACTTTAAAAGTTAATGAAGAAGAATTATACTTTTGAAGTTGAGTTGCTCGATTGAGGGAAACCAAATAAAAGGGTAGTAAATATTTCAATGGCACATGTTTATTTCGTTATCAATATTAAGTATATTATTGTAACGTGTAATTACACAATCGAATCTCAAGTTTAACAAAACAATGCGTAGTCAGAAGCACACATTGGAACTATTGTTTACATAATAAAAGGCGGACTATAACAAATAATGGGGCAGTTGTAAGTTACGTCACTGCTGCTATTCCAATTATACATAACCTATTTATGTCTATTAGTACACAACACACAATTAAGATCGATGGTAAAGAAAATGTAGATTGATCGATCGAACATAATGTTTTCAAAATCACTTTAGGAAAATCTAATCAAGTACAGCTACAAACAATTTAAAGTGGATGAGAGCAATCAAATTATTTTGTCAAAGTTTTAATAAAACTTATTTCAAATTTGGAATATTTGAGTAAGTACTTGAAGATTCCAGTGCACCCTGCACTGGAATCTTCAAGTACTTACTTAAATATTAGTTAGTCCAGTTACCGACCAGGCTTATTCGTCAACTGGCGACTGTGAAACTCGCGAGTGTGCGTGAGTTGACACCTTCCGATTTTATTTTATTTTTTTGTTGTAAACTCGCTCGCACGTTACCTATAAGAACAGTCAAATGAAAATTAATTTACTATATTTATTTTAAAGTCAAGTCGTATATAATATCTTATACATTTAAAGTGGGTACATATTTTATACATTTTATAATAAGTTTATATAACTGACAGTACATCTGAAGTATTTTACGTCAGATTTTTAAGGTCGAGTGATTTTACGACAAAAATAAACCAAAATTGGAAGGTGCCAACTCGCGCGTTCACGATTTTCTCACTCACCAGTTGACAAATAAGCCACCGACCAGCCTCAGCTCATAATATGAAGAAATAACTTAATCTTGGATGCGCATAGCTTACTACTAAAATATTCAATTATAACTTACAAAAGTCCCAAGTCCTGGGTAGTTACCTATAATTACAACAGAAATAATCGATTCGGTAAACGTACAAGCTACATCAACTTGCAGTCGTTGTTTATATTTAAATGATAATCTCCGTGTTTACAACTGCGAGATAAATTGAGAGAAAGTGAACACACTGAGAATGGTTGCATCGTTGAAATGTGTGGTAATTGACTTTATATCGTAAGTATTATGTTTCATTACTATCATACTAATGAAATATTATATGCTACGTGATCAGAATTAAAATCTTACAAGTATTTGGTAAGATAATTAATACTGGTCATGTTTCAAAGGAATTAAACTTTCTTCTATCAACAACATACCGTAGTCTTTTAGTTGTTAGGTAAAAATAAAAAATTATGAATAAATATACTATATACAATACATAAATAAACTATATATAAATATAATAACTATATACTATATATATATATAATATATAAGGTGGAAGGGACACCAGCGCCCAAACGCCTGGACTCGCCCCACGGAAAATTTTCATTAATTATCATTATCATCAGCATATAATCTGCTGGGACGAGGTCTCTTCTGAATGAGAGGGAATGGGCTATAATCCACCACGCGAGCCCAGTGCGGATTGTTATATGTCACATGTCTTCGAATTTTTGGTTCTAGGGCATGCCAGTTTCCTCACGAAGTTTTCCTTCACCGTTTTGAGAGCAGTGGTGATGAAATAAATTGCACAAAGTAATACGCCTGTCTGGGTTTGAACCTACGACTTACTGTTCGTAAGTTGGGGCCGCCACCACTGGGCCACCGCTGCTCTACAGAAAATTTTCATTATTAATTAAAAAAAAAAACTGAGGTTTTCTACAAAAGTGCAATACCTACATGGTCAAAATATATGGAACACGAGATATTTATTAAATTACTGTTAAAAAAATTCTATGTCAGTTTCAGTTCGATATGTGGTAACCCTTTGTTCGACCGTGACCTTTCTACCCAAACCCAACAAAACAGCTGCCAAAACACACACCTAGCATTTTATTCAATTATCAAGTAAATTACACAAAGCCAGATTCATGATCTTCAAATTCTGTCAATTATAATGATCATAATTACAATCCACTTCACAAATACATTCCTAGAAATACATTCCTTATCAATAACACCGCTCTTCCCAACAACGAATATAATATGGTTATCTGTATCTGTTTGCTCTTTCATGTCCAACAAATAGAAAACGTCAGTAGCAGAATCATATTCCATTACTGTCCCCAATAAGTTACCAAAACTATTTCTGGTTCCGAGATACCTGCTATCAATATCCGGGGATATCGGTCCTATCTCAGGATTTCACGGTTAAACGCACCATTGATTCCCCCCCTATCATACCCGATGCGTCGAATCCCCAAGACTAGATAAGAAATTGACCAGATATCAAACCAAGCTCCTTTGCTTTTGAGCTTACTCGCTTATTGTTTTATCGTAACGATATACGATTTGTACAATATCAAATACAATTCGAATTTTGAATTATAAATATTAATTTGCCGGCTTTATAGAGATATTGAATCCAAAGCTCATAATTTAGAACGGATTATGTTATAAATTACAGATTCGGAAACGGATAACTTCACTGAAAATAGGTGTCGACTAATTTTATCAGTGAGTCATTTTGAATTCTTGGCAAATTATTATCTGCGTCGGCGTCGATCAATCAAAACCATTACGTTTCACCTGTATCATCTTGACCATCCTTTCAATATCAAAACTTCCAATATGTTTTTCTACAGCCACTTAAAGCATCCACAATAAAAGCAATGACTAATCCCAGTTCTCAGGGTCACATCACATCAGATAGATTCGTATTTTCAGTGTGACATTGATCGACGTCTGATATCCGAACTCGACTTCTAAAGATTTTTCTGTTTTGTACTTTACATTAACGAAATTTGTTGTTCGGCTGGTCAACTCACGCCACCCGCTGGTTAGACATGACGTTTCACACTTGAAGTTGCTTCGACTCGGTACAAAGGTCACGTCTTCTCACTCAAATCTCGACCGGGAGCGTTTCGGTCGGAATTGGATCGTGACAACCAAGAGATACTTATCGTGATTTTCTGGCCAATTCCGATGCATAGCTCCGTTGTTAGGATGGGTAATGGGAGCATGGGAACACGGACAGAGTTGGTACTAACTAAATTATTGTAAGTCAAATAAGGCGATGTATTTGTACAGCGATGATTGGGGTGCGCCGGGTAGCTTTGTTTGTCTATTAAATTTTGTCACATGATTGACGTTCAGCCAGTTTAACATCTTATGTAAAGAAGGGTTTGACATCCAAATCCAGCTGGCATAGCTTCAAGTTATCCATAACTTTTGATCTGACAGCCATTCTGTAATATAGATAAGGAATTTTGTGAATTTAATATTTTACAAAGCATGTTAATCAAGTTTTATTAGATTTTCTAGGAACTTTGCACACGATCAGGAAGTAGAAGGCATTAAACTTTACCGAGTACACCACATTAACTTTATACATGATAAGATTGACAATAAACTACTGTATAACTAACATAAAATACACATTGTTGATAAGGATGACTCAAACATTTTTACAAGACTGAATTCGTTTTTTCTTCTTTATGAGCAATATTTTAATACAAAGCTTTAGCTGTATTTAGCATGAGAGTAGGAACAGACGCTTCTTTGATTTCTAAAACTGATGAATATTGTAACTTGTAATACATGACATACTACTTAAGAACGATAAGAGGACATTCATAATTCCAGTACATACAAATTTATAGCATGATAAATCGAGACGTAAAGCATTTGATACAATTAATGAAGAAAGGAGCGCTGCAGGACATCCCGAAGCGTCGTGAGCACATAAAATAAAATAGATACAGTACAGGTCCCTAGGAATATAAGGTATATTTATAATGACCAGTAAACAAGAAGAGGTGCACACCAATAAAGCCTACACTACAAATAGAAACGCGGACAAAAATTTAAATAGTTATGGAGAAAGTTTCAAACATGGAACCAAAAAAACGATAACTTCACACCAAATCCTTAACGCCAATAAACGCGTCAATAGAAGAAAAATAAATCCGGTTATGGGAATCCGAGCTCGGATAAATCACATCGAAAATACTGTCACGACGTGGAGAAAAAATGTTGGCATCGGAAAACTATGGAACGATTTCATTATCCCGATGTCCCGGATAGTGAGCATGACTGACTCTTCGGTGAATGAGAGTTACAAATCTTTAAAAAAGGTAAGTTCCGTTCCGGTTTTTCTACAAATTCTTCCCGATCAAAGTTAATTTGGGTAATCAATTCTCGATCTAGGAAACGTTAGACTGATGGATAAGGAAGATTTTGAAAGTGAAATATTTTTTGTGATCTATATTGAACAGGTGAAGGTTGAGAAAAGTACCTATTGAAACGTCTGAAAAGCAAATTTATACTTTGTAATAGTCAATAGCTTCTTCTTAATGATAAAACTTTTTTCTCCATCTCTTTCGGTTTCCGTCATTATTTCCGTTGCATAGGCCTGGGGGCAAGCCTTCCGTAATTTACCAAACAGATGACCAGACCAGACAGATAATTTTGTAAATAAAACAACTAAAACCGGCCAAGTGCGAGTCTGGCCACGCGCACTACAGCGTTCCGTAGTAGTCCGTTATATTCAAGCAACTACTTCATCTCAGGCTTTTTAATTTAAAGGATTTATTCTAAGGATTTTGTATTTGGTACAAAATTATCCAACAGCCAAGTTTTGTTGAACTTATTAGTAGAACTTACCTATTACTGCTAAACTGATAAAGTTATCTTAACTGCTATAGTTTTCCTTTAAAGTTCAAAAAATGCACTATTATCGTGAATTTTTCCAGATTTTTCAAGCTAGCATTTAAGCTTTTAGAGTGGGGGGGACGCCCTTCTGGAACAAAAATTTTCATTTTATAGTTTATATTTCGTAAATTGAGCACTAAATCGAAAAATAGTACTAGAAACCCCGAAGTCATTTTAAAAGACCTATTCAACGATACCCCACAAGATGGGGTAAACGACGAAAAAAAAATCATCCCCACTTCACATGTAAGGGAGCTACCGTAAAAAAAATATTTTTCAAAATTTTATTTTACCTCTTAGTCGGCGTAATAGATATTCAGTCCTCTACAAAATTACAGCCTTCCCGTACTAACGGTCTCTTAGCAAACCCTCAACAGACAGACAGACAGACGGACATGACGAACGGACAGACGGACATGACGAAACTATTAGGTTTCCTTGTCAGGACTACGGAACCCTAAAAAAAGGTCACGTTCAAAGGAACGTAAAAAAAGAAATTAAATTCGTGGCTAGCGAAGTCTCAGACTACAACTACGATATTTTAATATTCAATCTCAAGTATGCGTCTAGGAAGTCTGCTTACTTGGAAGAGCTTATCGCTCGTATGCATAGTTTCGTAATAATTCCCTCAGAATCGATCCTAGGATCTTAGTCTCTGTAACTTCGCGATAATACTATTACATCGTGCCCTAGTTAAAGTAGGGCAGATGCCTGGATAATCTTCCGGAACATCGTATATCACAGTTATTCCATATGGATTACTGTCCGTTTCAATTTATGTATCGCTGCAACCGTTGAAATGTGTGCTTGATTCCTAACGCCTCGATTTATTTCCTATTTCGTGTTTATAGAGTAGGATTCTTAGATGGCAATAAACGGTTTATGTTTCTTATGAGAGTTTTTAGAGAATATGTTCCAAGTATAAGTACTATTTTCATAGTACCTTTACGATTTCAATACTTTTATACTATTTCTTTAGCTGGCTCTTCCACCTTACAGTATGGACTAAATCTGACGAGTTCGTCTCGCCATTTCTTTCGTTTTCCATGAAAAGTACTCGTACTCTTACTTTTTGAGAGCACTCACTCTTAGCTGCTGGTGAAAGAAACAGAAGGGGCTGAGGATTGAGCCAGAATAATCAAGCTAAAAACAAAGTATTTTAAATGTGTACAAAATTTCAACCATTCGTTTTTCCACGATGTGTCACTGTAGCCCTTGCGAGTATAAAAAACTTCGTTTAATATAGGTACAGTAACGTTATTACACGCGATAAAATTCTGTACAAATGGCATGCAAAGTGATGAGTTCTAACCAACTAGAGCTATGGACGTAAATTTTTAACGAGTTCAAAGTTTGACATCGGTCGTATTGTGTCGGCTCATAGCGTATATACGTTCTATGTAATAGCAGGTTCAACTTACGTCGTTTTAGTCGGGACATGTTTTTTAATAGTTCTCTATTTGAAGGTTTTTTTTTGTTGTTTAATAGTAGCGTTTTTGTGGTGTGAATGTAACATATTATCCAATTTGAATCTAAACATCGGGGCGATACTTTAAACTGCGTTTTGAATTTTTGAACATACGTTTCATGATATTTGATTTGTACTTAAATAAAGTGTTTACCTATTGCCACATTTCAGTGACTTTGTGCTGGTCCAGCGTAAGACGAAAGTACAATAGACTGGGAACCCAGCTCATGCTGCTTTTGTTACTGAGTTGCCGTACTGTATGACTCCCACTGACACTATTTCTAAGACCTAGCCTAGTCAATACACGACAGTAAATTTTCACAATTTAAATGCCCCATCTTAACAGTATCACAGACAAAATTCCTCACACATTAACATCTAACCCACATTTCACTAATTACCTACTTCCTCCACAACAAAGTCAAATATGGCCACACTTTAACCCACTTAGTAGTGAGATAACTATCTTATCAGGACAGATGTTGCAAGCTCTAAAAGGAACGAATCACCGACAGTTTACTTTGAACACGTGCGATGTAACTGTTACACTACTATTGAATTTAGAAGATGAATGACGAAACGACTTTAACACTTACGGCTTGGCCACAAGATAGATAGCTACACAATACAAGCGCGACGCGGACGCGTAAAATGACAGTGGTTAAGGCCCTTCTAACCCTAAAATTAGCAACTCTATTTGTGGTGGTTCAAACTTCGTTTTAAATTTTGTTAGAATAAAGTTCTAATCAGCTTGCACTACAAAGCGGTTGTTACGTCAGTCACTGCGGCCGAATAGTGCGAAATGAGTGGTTTTCTGCGATTTACAAAAAATCTATTGATTGTACTAAAAAAATAAAACACATAAGACCTGCTTTATAGTTAGTTCAGTTAGTATGCAAAGTTTCATGATCTAATTTCAAGTACTTTTTGAATACCAGCGGTTTATTGTTCGATTTGGAGGTAGCTGGATTTTTTTTCTATCAAAAATAGTTTATGGAATAGTGTTTTCGTCACACAATATAGGACTTATACATACAATCCTCAACTTTACCATATATTTATTTTAAAATTAATGCTGCAATATTTTAGGAGTAACGGAGGATCATGCTAAGCCATTTGAGGGATATAATTATAGCCTTTAAGGAAAAAACAAGTGAAAGAAGTTTCTTAGTTTAGTATTACACGTGACTGCACTGAAGGATCCAAGTGATATAAGTTGCATCGCTTGAATTTGTGGACTAGGCTTTATGGCAGTAAATGGGGCTAAACGCTTTAAATCTAAAACTGTTTATTTTTTAAATAATATTTGGTTGAGTAGCATAAACCAACATCAGATTTAAAGAACATAACGTTAGGATAATAAGTTATTAAAAGTAATCATGTTAAAATTCTTTTTTCATTGTCTTATAAAATCTTTATTGTTTAAATTACACATTTGTGGCTATATATAATTACAAAAATAAAAACTAAAAGTAAGAACCTCCATATATACAACGACGTCAATAAGCGTCAAAGTACTCCTCCGCATCGCTGTCACTCGGAAACGTACCCAGTAGACTGGCAGCATTGCCACGTTGAATGGCAATGCTAATTAAATTCTTAAAATGGTCACAAACCCAATAAATATTGGCTCGCCGTTGAATGGCCGCGACAGTCACGGACGTTTGCACCGTATGTCGTAGAAAATTGTAGAAGATTAAGTTTTTTTTTGAGCGACAGGCAGTCTTTAAACTTAACTTTTAATTATTTTCTTGGGTTGATAGTACTGTACTTTATTGTTTAAGTGAAGAAAAAAATACATGCATGTTCCCTATTATTTATCCTATAATGATTCTGCTAAAGTGGCCATTTTAGGACTCCAGTTCAATACCATTGCCAGACGTGAATAGCTCAAGAGTGTCCTTAACCGTGGAACAGGTCCGCCATGCGCCAGTCTAATACCATTCAAGTTTGACTATAGCGCTCGACCTCGGCCATGTACAAATTGTACATAGTTCAATAGTTACATTGACATACTGAGTACTATGGTATCGAATATATAACGAACGATACCGACGCATAATGTATTGAGTTTTAGAAATAAAAATCAAACATTTTTTAATTTGACCGCCTCGCTGCTCTAGTTATCGCAAGTGCCTGATTTCGATAACCGCGTCGCACAAAGTGGTATAGGGTATCCATTAGGAATGTTTAAAAACCGGGTAAAAATCTTGGAACCAGTCAGGAGAATGGATTTTTGTCAATAATCGGCTCACCCTTTTAAATAACATAATTGGCAAAATGCTTTGAAGTACAAGCGTCATGTGATAAAGCGATGAATTTAACGGAACCTTTTAAAATTCCATATTGAAACTACAAATTGATTATATCGTCGCTACAAAATCAATTTTGCGTTAAAAAAACAATATAATCTCCGAAACACACTTAGTCATCTCTCCAAACAAAACAGGCTGCCATTAGCAGTTCCTTTGAATCAATGGTACTTTAAAAAGGCAATAATTCCGCTGACTCACACCTACCCTCGGAATGATTCCCTAACGGTTGTTGTTCTATCTTCGGCATTTCTTGCATATACAATGACTGTATGATTTTGATATTTTGTTTGTTTATGTATCAATCACAAAACAGAAATACACATTTTGAATCAAGTTCTTTTTAGTTTTACATTTTGTTGGCTCAAAACTTGGCCACTCGAATCTGTTGTGCACAAACTAAACTTAATTTAGGCTATTCTCTCTAATAAAACGAGAAACAGACGGACGTAATTTAGAGCTGTCAAATTTAGTTGGAACTAAAATTTCCATACAAATGAAGGATGCACGTAAAAACATGTCGAACACGGTGAAGCGCAAGACATTGAGACACTAGTTTAACATCTCTAACTTAGTTCATAGCTATAGCCGTCCTTTTCTCGTACTGCTTTTTAGTAAAAGATAGCAATAGCCTAAATTAAGTTTTGTTTGTGCACAACAGAATCGACACCACTGTCATGCTAGCTACACGAAGAATAAGAAGAAGAGTAGGTATACTGGATGTTTAGGTCAGCTGATCGTTAGCCAACGTGTCAAATGTTGGTAATTGGATAATGTCAAAACAGAAAGTTGTTTACATGTAATTTCTTGGCAAATCCAACACAATAAGGAAGCTAAAGCATTACTGGCTGGAGTAGAGGAGGTCGAGAGGCCAAATCTGACCACTTAACCACAGATGTATTATTAGTAACGCATCACGCATTGCCAATATTCTTTATTGCGCACGCAGCAGTATAAAAGAGAAACACTAATTAAATTACTTAAATACTACGAAGCCCTATTTAAAAACAAAAAGGCAACAATCAAAGTTCATAACTTTTGAATAAAGATTTATCTATTTACAGCAAAAACGCCCCATTAAATCTAATTTTTATGTAAGAAACTAAGTATCAAAAATTTTTTTCGTCCTTCAAAGCATAAGAACACTGACTGAGATGAATTAGGAAGATAATTGAAGTGCCCGTTCAAAAATTAAAAAGTTACTCGTAAAACAAACGGGTGAAGAGTGCACGGAACTTTTATATCTAGACCTTGCTTCCAGAAAATACAGTTCTGAATTTTATGCCAGTATTCTTTATTATGGCAACGAAATTGCAGCTTTATAGCTCTGGAAGAGACTTTGCTATTCTATATAAGGCATTATGTTGAGACTCATAAAGATGATTTTAGAGTGTATTGTTTTAAAAGGCGATTACAGGATCATGAATAATTTTATATAACTGTTAATTGAGTCGAAAGGTACCTACTATCAAAATTGTCTTCCTACTTTTGACTGGAGATAATATCGCGGATTACTGTATTAGATAATCATATTGCACAGGTAACTACCGTTCACTTGCAAAGAGAACAAGATAATTACCATGTTTGTTTATATAATACTATAATTTATGAGAAACTAAACAAATTCATTGAAAATCATTTTTTTTTTCTTGAACAGGAATATCTTCAAAGAGCGCCATCTAAAAGAAGTTCATAGAACTTTTACGGAAGTGAGCCCGAATATGGCGCCCGTCACGGCCATGAAGAGAATAAAAAGTTCACGTTGGGGTAAGGACGGGGACTTTGTAGTAAGATTCAACGAATGCCTTGTAGTAATTAACATCACGCCTGTTATCCCCGCTGGGTTAGGCAGAGGTGTACTTAATAACCCACGTTTCGCCAGTTATGTTTAAGTCCCATGTAATAGGGAGTTAGCTCATTGCCATTATCCAAGCACAAATCCAGTCTCGGTGGCTGGTTGAGAAATTCCTGATGGAAAAACCAAATAACAATTTTACTGACCCGGGAATAAAACCCAGGACCTCATGGTCAGCAGTCGCGAGGCGCGAGGTCTAATAAACTAACGAGGCAGGCAGAAATAGATAACCGTAACAAAATCTAATTCAATTATTAAAAAAATTGTAACTGAAAAGAGAAACATTGTGTGATGCAGTTCTTCACAACATGTAAACAGTTACTTCACAATAAAACAATCCTGTAACACAGTAACTTCACAATAATACAAAACACATTTACTACCTTTTTCACCATCAACATTAAAACCCATTCTTCCAAAAACCTCCACCAGAGAACATTCGCACCCACAATACAAAAATCAACGCATAAAAATTACTTTCCAACTTTTCAGTGCTAACAAACGCAAACAATTACTGAGCCAAAGACGGCTCAGGTATTCTACGTTCATTGTTAGCTTTCAATAATAAACTGTAATGTGAGGTGCTAAAAGAAACTGAACCATTTTATGGCCATCGCAGATTTTAAGAGCGAGTGTGAATGCATTCCGCGGCCTGAGTGTTTTACAAATGCGCGTAGGTACAAAATTATGTAAATTATTTACAATGGGCGTCAGTTTTAAAATGTTGTGAGCTGTACTTTCGCTTTTAAAATTTACGAAAATACATATTAAAAGGCAGACTTTCCAGGTTTTCATGAGATCGGGTGTCTCCAATGATTGAGACTATAATTGAAAAGAATTAGTTATTCATGGACTGCCTTCTTTGTTGAGTGGTTGCAAGCGCGACGGCTGACTGGAGCATTAGGTCCTGTGTTCAAGTTCCGACTCGCGCCAAACTCTTATTGGGTTTTTCCATAAAGAATTTTCTCAGTAACAGCCACGGAGTCTGGATTTGTGCCCGGTTAGTGGCATTAGGCTCGCCCCTTATTACATGGGACTTAAACATAACTGGCGAATTGTGGGTGTGTTCATGTGGTCGGTTAAACTTTATAATACTGAGTGTATCCGAACGCATTTTCCAGTCATCCTAGTACAATAATTATCTTCTGTAGACATAATCTTTAGTGTTTCAGCAATTAAAAAAATTACTCCAGGTTCTATATTCATTTTGAAATACATAAATCGTTGTTCTGTTGAAACATTACAGGATAAGATACGTAACGATGATGAATTTGATTTGATAAAGTAATATCCTCAAACTAATAGCTCTTAACGATTCCATGAAAAACTCCCACCGACCTAGTTAATATATTCGTCCTTATAACTCGTTACGTAACGTCGGCTTAACTAACCGACAAAAAACCTACACAATAAAATATCCTTTTAATGGACACCCCACGATAAATTGTCCTAATAACAGAAATATTTTATTAGTTAAACGGCCATCACAAAAAGTGTTCGCTTTAACAATTTTTACGGCATATTTTCATTTAAAAAAATTCTTCCCTTTGCCGGACGAGATCCGATCTAACGTTTGTGTCAGAAAAAGGATAATATCTTCCTAGCGGGTGCCTCATATATTTTTTCTTTTATTGAAATCTTGCTATGATCGTCCAATATTTGAGCCAAGTTGCTTGTCAAGGTGATGTTGGTTGCAACGTTGACTCCAATGTGTGGTGAAGATTTTAGAGATGTTCCCATTAATTTTATTTTAATAAGTAATTCTGAAATGACAGACGAAGATGACCGTCATTGGTAGAGATGCATCGCTTTTGAGCATATACTTCGCCGTCGTAAAAAAAGTTGATGTTTTGTTTTTGTTATAAAACTCCATCACAGCATGCTACTTTGTCAAAAGTTGACAGTAATTCGGTAGAAATATGGATGTTATTGGTATCATGTAAGTTATTAACAAGGAACATAATTATGTATTTAAATACTAAAATATTAAGTATGACACATTAACGTTTTATTTTTCATTAGTTTGGTAATTACTGAAAGTAATCATCCAAACGTTTTTTTTTTCTATCCAGCCTTTTTACTATAGTAGTAATAAGCAATTAGGTATACGTAATTTGAAGAATGTCCTGCAAAAAGGAGACTCAGGAGACTGCCTATCACTTTGGACACTGTCCTATTAAAAGGACAAAGCTCACTCCACATCAAACCCATACAAAATAGTTCATACACCACCATACGTACACAATAAAGCAAATCACACACAGGTTCTCAAGCAAACGTATTGTTTGGAAAGTATTCACTTAATTCTTATTTCATGACTTAGAGTGACCTCCGCCTGTATAGAGGTCGTCGCCGGCGCAGCTATCTGATCGCTGCCCGATCATGTCTATCGATGTTACGAAGTTACGAATAAATGCACAGCAATTTAGATCTATATTGTTCTGTTTATATTTTGAAATGGTATGATTATATGTTTTCGATGTTGTGTTCTTGTTTAGTAGTTGATGGTTTTGATGTTCGATGTTTTAGAGAAAAAGTTTTATGTTAAGAGTTTAATATCTCTTGTATTTGAAGCTTCTCTTTGTTTTATTGTCCTTTTTCTATAGGTACAATATTTTTATTTTTCGAGAAGATATCTATTAGTTGCTAGATTATGAAAGATGGATTGCGTTTTAATTTCTGTTTTATACAGATAAAAGGTGCTTTCAGATCTAGCGTATTGTTATTATAAGCTGGAACCAGGCAAAGATTACCCAAATAGGTACCTATATTTTTTTAGGGTTCCGTAGCCAAATGGCAAAAAACTGAACCCTGGATTCGTCATATCTGTCTGTCTGTCTGTCCGTCCGTATGTCACAGCCACTTTTTTCCGAAACTATAAGAACTATGTTATTGAAACTTGGTAAGTAGACGTATTCTGTGAACCGCATTAAGTTTTTCACACAAAAATAGAAAAAAAACAATAAATTATGGGGGTTTCCCTACTTAGAACAGAAACTCAATTTTTTTTTTCATCAAACCCATACGTACGGGGTATTTATGGATAGGTCTTCAAAAATGACATTGAAGTTTCTAGTATCATTTTTTTTAAACTGTATAGTTTGCGCGAGATACACTTCCAAAGTGGTTAAATGTGTGCCCCCTGTAACTTCTAAAATAAGAGAATGATAAAACTAATAATAAAAAAATAAACATGATGTACATTACCATGTAAACTTCCACCGAAAATTGGTTTGAAGAGGTCTAGTAAGTAGTTATTTTTAATACGTCATAAATCGTAAACCGCAATTTACTTTTCATTCAATAAAGTTTGTGCGGAACCCTCGGTGTGTGAGTCCGACTCGCTCATGCCCGGTTTTTTATTTGTTGGTTTGTCAAGTGTCCTACTGATGTGCAAAGGCTTTTTCCTTCCTAACCCCTCTATCTTTTTCGATTGCTGGCCATGTTTGCCCCGCAAAACAAGATCATACAGCATTAGAAAAGTATTATTTTAAGCTATATTAAACCCCATGATATTATATCCCATATACCATAGGAATCATCAATAACTTCAAAAAAAACACCATTAATCTACCAATACAATCGCATCCGGAGCAGATGCAGCATCAAAAGATCAGTTTTTATCAATAAAAATACCTCAACATTATAAACAAACAAGGTGTTAATACTCGCGATAAGTATCAAAAATAACTCGCCCCTTCTTATAAAATATTGATTTTTAATAGTCACATCACAGACTGAGTAACCCAGGCAGCCCTGTATCCCTTCGGCATACCAGATTACCGCATCAAATATTCCTTTTGACACTTCCCTTTATTATAAACTCAACCATGACTCTCTAAAAATAGAGTTGGTATTCTGTCTTCGGGTGTTTTTGTTAAATAAGTGCAGGTGCCATCCGATAGAATCGCATCAACTTTATCTTAACTATCACATCTTCAAATATTAAACTTTTACTTTTATGGTAGTTTAAAATTCAAGTCGTGTCAACTAACGGGTAACGGACACCTATAAATGGACGACTTTTCGTTTTTATCTGATACGGTTATAGATTTATTGCTCTGCCAATAAGGGCGATTCTTTATCGAGTCGAATGTTTCGCATTTTGCAAGACATGGTATTCTGTCCTCTTCATAGAATAGAATAGAATAGAATTTTATTTCGCAAATATGGGTAATAAAATTCTATTCTATTTATTTTTTATTCTAATTTTTTCATAGCAAATGCAGTATCGAGTTTTAGGAAAATCCGTTTCTTTTTTTAATTTACAATATCAAAAGAGCCTTTATACGTCAGCTATCTGCGTTAGAAAAAAAAAAGAAAAACATTATGGAGCGTAGTCAAATTATAAGGAAAAATGTATCAATAATTTATCACTGTATTTTCTTTAACGAGAGCAGTATTGAATATATGAACATATAAAACATTGTTTTCGTTGATAAAAATACCAAAACGATTTAAAATAGAGTAAATATTTGCCAAAATAATATCTTTGAAACCTTGGTCCAATGAAAACGTGAAAGGCTATACAAAATCTACCTACCAAAAACATGTCAACAGACGATCAGACATTGTTAGCTTAAAATAAAATAAATTATAGTATTAAATTGATTAAATATTATACAGAATAGAACCGACAGGTTCCTTACACATGTTTTTAGATTATTTATCATAACTAAACCTTTGTTTGTATTCAATAAACTAGGCTTACACTAATAGGATATAAAATCGTAGGTGTGAAATTACGTAATTTTGTAAAATAAATTATCTTGAATATTTTGACTGTCTAAAGACTAATTTAATTTTATCGTTTTCGTTTATCTTTTTATATCATATTGATTTAAATAATTTAGCGCAAGATTAAATAAAATAAATAGAAGCATTCGACAGGATTTAAGCTGAAGCTAGCCAACATATTATATAATATAACTTATAAACCACATCTTGATTGTTAATAATATTTTTATTTTCCATAATTAATAGAATGAATTTAAGATTACTACCTAAAAACTTTCCATTATTAATTTTCATAAAGTCGTTAGTTTTTTCCAGCTCGACCCACCATCTTTTGCAACCAGTGGGCCGAATGAGACCTAGATCGAACGACCAGTTCGTCACTTATTTTCAATAGAAATCACAAGTACATTTCGCCATTCTAATGTGTCCTTATAAAAGGACAATCTAAAACAAATGACCCTCTAAGAAACATTTTTTCTAGCGTCAAGTTTAAAATAAAAATGCGGTCAACCGGACAGCTAATAAACTAAGATAAACGAATGAGATATGTAATTAGAAGTTGATAATTGCTTGCTCGGTGTCAAATGACTTCATTAATACATAAAACAAGTGAATAAATCCTGGTGTTTATTAAATTGAAATTCTTGCAAGTTGCAACATTATAACGGTGAACATTAGTTAAATTGGACGGAGAGGTGATTTTTCTGAAAGATAATGCTCTTACATGTTACTAGATATTTGATCCTCATCAGCTCATCTTACCAAAACGGGCGTAAGCCAGTAAGCACCGACCTCTGAAGCCTGATGTCCAAAGAATTGAAAAGAAAATCTAAGGCGATTATCTTATTTATCACCGACATTATCTTCAAAACTGTTTAGTAGATTTTAGATTTAGATTTTACTCGTACAACAAGTGCACAAAACGAACCATTTTTATCCGAGACTTTTAGCAGCCCGAGCCGAAAGAGAGGGCTGATAGTAATGTCGAGGATAAAATGGTTTTGTGGACGAGTTATAAACTCTGCTTTTCACTTCGATTGCCAGGAAATAAAACAGTAGTATAACATAAAATTTCTTTAATTCAAATTCAAAGTAAAAGTAGAACAGTTTTGAATACTGAAGGAAATTGTTTTTCCCAGCATATCGCCGCTTTATTTTTTTTTTATCTTACGACATTGATATTTGGCTTGGGCTGCAGACCTATACAGCCTACTATTAAATTAATTTTGTAATAATAACTTACTTAAATTAATTAAATAACCTACCGTACTTATTACTTTGACGCTTATTGACGTCGTTGTATATATGTAGGTACTTACTTTTAGTTTAAACTTTTGTATTTATTGTACATACCTATAAACCGTACCGTAAACCTACCATACTTGAATTTAAATTTTAATATCTTTTATGCCTTAAAAAACACATAAGGCAAATAAATTAAAGTAAATATTATAAAATAACAAATTCTATGTATGAACTTCTTATTGTGTTTGGCTGTATGGCTCATTTTCTTTGCCATAATACAGATACATTTATGATTAGATACGTTAATGCACTTGTGCACAAAATTCGATTTTGTGCAGCCTATATCCTGCACAAATAAGCACTTTCAAGAGCAAGAGAAGTGAAAAGCAAATTAAAAATAGTGCTACCCACAATGTTTCTTTAAATAAAATAAACCTGTCGCGACTTTATGTTGTTAAAGAAGTAAAATGATTACTTAACAGTGTGTGCTATAGTGTCTGCCCTTGGCAATGTGTATTTATACGCATGCCTAGAAAAAAAAAGAATCATGTATGTATCATCCCACGTTCTTTACGGTAGTCGATTAATTAGAGAAAATTACTATCGCCTACACTACATAGAAGTCCATAGTAGCCGAGAGCTATAGCATATCTGCCTACCAGTTAAATATTACATACATACATTGCCCAACTGTCTTGGCTATGATCCTTAAAGGGAATGCAGAATGAATGAGACATACAGCTACATAGCTCTATGTGATAAGGTACCTATTTGAGCAGATCAAGGTAACGGTTACGAGATGATTTCGAATTTAGAAGCTTTTGCAATGACAGACTGGGCAAAAACGGCAACTCAAAGAGATCTTGACACACACATTAAAAGTCTGAATAGCTACGGGATAGATCTTGGCCCAACGATAGGCGAGGACTATGTCTAATTTAATCGAGCTAATCAAAAATATTTTATGGCTAAATTAATCGAGCTAATCAAAAGCATTTTATGGCTAATCTATTGCATATATTTTACAAAAATCCAATCACACCTAAAATGGAACCAAGGCTGTCAAGACCACAAGAGACAGTTCAGAATTAAATTTAAAAGTTAATTTATGAGTTTATGACATCTAACATTTAGCAAAAGACGATTTCCTTGAATATTTATGTATGCATAATAAACGTTTATAAACAACTGCATGCATTACTCCGTGAACCAGTTTATTGATTTATTACCGAAGCCCCAGGAAACGATCGTCAAATGTTACGAGCTGATATGTTTAAAATTGTATCGTGTCGTTAAATCAACATAAAAGTAATATTTGTTGTGTGTTGTAAGGAACATGTCTTACTGATAGCGTTTTTGTAGGAGCTTCATCAACAAAACTGCATGCCTTCGCGCGTGGCCAGGACTACAACTTGTCGCATGAACGGCCGCTATCTTGATCTGAGGTCGATGCGAGGTCCCTTCTCTGACAAAAATCAGAAAAGTTGCTGTAATGCCTGAAGGAATGATTATTGAAAATGATCCAACTTCGCAATCTGCTAAACTTTAGCAGATTGCTAAAGGTACGTACGCACGTACTAAAATGAGCCTTTTGTTACTAATAAACTGTATTAATTATTGAGGAAGTTATGGTCTGGTCTAGCTTCCATGATGTTATGATCTACTAAAATAATTGGATTAAATCTGGCACTAAAACGATAATATACACTACGGTTGTTTTGGCTACGAAATAATCTCTAAATATCATCCCAATTATTGCGTAATATACGTTCAATCACAATCAATAGGATTTTGAAAGATCTCCCTAATTCATTGTTTCATACGTTTGCAAAATCAACTGCTCAACAACATAAATAATTAAATAGAAGTTGTAGAATTACCAACATGAAAGACTTTGCGATTATAAGCCTGCCTTTCAAACTAAGATGATTGGTTTACTACAAGAATACAACGAATTCCGAGAGAAGAAATGATCGGAACAAATCGAATGTCCTCTTTCTTTGGAACCAAAGCCTTATACCAAAACGATTTTAAAAATTACTTGTTAATCAGTTACTGTTAACATTGAACCAAAGCTGGCGGCTAAAAATCGATCCACATAACGAACTAGTTTCATAACATTGTAACCAGTAACATGTTGAAACATGTAACGTGCTTATAACAACGTTAAAAATCAAAATGTTATTACAAAGCTCACCCAAGTGCGCTAAAGTTTGGTCTAGACCAATAAATAGTCAATGCCAGTGTGCTTTGTTATTGCAATTTCTATTACAATTTCTATTTCTGTTTATTGCTAAACCAGTATTATTAGTAATAGTCTAAAACCAGATGTTAGTTCATAGAAAATGCAGTCTTGGTGTAAACATTGTTCTACCTCAAATTGTCCACAGGGAATTTTAACGCCACCTTCTAAAGAAGCAAGGACCTTAATTTCAGAATTTTGAGGTCAGTCTGCGGTTACAAACATCTTCCGTGGATAATTTGGTACTTTACAAATGATGTCAGGTATTATTGTTAACAGTCCTTTATTGTGTTCCTTGAAGGACAAACAAGCTAATTACGATGCAAAACTGATAGTGAAGTACATCAAGTAATCTATGAAGTTGATGACCTGAAGCAGGCTCGGTGGACCGGCAATCTTCGCAGGGTGGCTGGTCGCAACGGAATGAGAGTGGCCGAGAATCGAGTGGCGTGCGATTGAAGAGGCCTATGTCCAACAGTAGACTTGTGGGTGATGATGATGATGATGAAATTGATAGTATACGCATAGTGTAAGCACTTGATGAAGACGATATACCTGCACTTATCTCGCGTTTCTGTGTTGAAGAACTCAGTATTAAAGAAGACAATCTATGAGCAAACAAAACAATAGATACAAAAACAGAACTTACTATCAATGGTGCACTCATTACAAACAGCAAGAACCATCTTTCCCATAATATTTGAGAACATTCTGGTATTACTTACAAAACAGATATAAGGCTACATTCTCTTTCTCAAATGATTTCATTGATGTTACTAAAGTGACGTAATAGGTGTCGTAATATGGAATCACATCGTCGGTGACCAATTTTTAGGGACACAACGTGTAATTTATTTGACTAGTCACGGAATGAACGAATCTTTTCTGTTTTGTGTCTACTTACGAGTACTTTCTATTGCGTAAGTTTCTTGACGATACTAGCAATATTTGAGAATCTTTCTCTAGTTAGAAGCGAGATTTTGATTATATTATTAACTTTTATTTTATTTATCGTGTTTAATTTGTTTAAATAGTCCATCGCGATTCTCTTCTCTATTATGATAATTAATTGTATCAAAATGAGGTTTAAAAAACCACTTGTTTTTATTGAGATTTTCATCAAAGCTCCATGTATTATCGATAAATAATACGTTTTGTTTACATTACATTTTTAATAAAGTGCTAAACCACCTGTCTCATTTAACGGGATAACAGAAATAAAAATAAAAGTATTGTTTTTCTGACGAAATTCAATTACGATGAGAATACACATAATATAACATGAACACTAAAAAGAAAGTACGATAACCGAATATAAAATTGCTCATACCAGAAATTGGATCGAGAATAGATTCGTGAGTTCTAACGGAACGTAAATCGAATGAAAACGATATAACAGAAAAAGTATTACCACGTAACGATAACAAGAGAGTTATGTCTGTTATTAAGGTTCCCCGTTACGGACAAATAATGGTAAGGTCAACTTATTATGAGCACGAAATTACGCAGAAGTTCAAACGATCTTTATCATTGAATGCATAATGATTGGTGTTCCGCTGAGGTAGTTTAAAATAATTGTTGAAGCTAACAGTGCTTGAAAAACTTTACCTGATATTTTGAATCGCGGGGTACGGAAGTGCCCACCAAGGACCTTAGGCTTACCGAATAGTTAATCAAAATGTCCAAATCACGGTAAAAATAGAATAAAATGAAACAAGGAAAACCAATTCTTTGTAACCCGTGAACTTCATTAGCAATTCGCATAATCATCAACTTTTCACTAAAAAAAGAACACTGGTCCCAATCAGTGAGTTTTTAATCGACTCGAAATGAAGGGTTGTGAAGGTGAATAAAGCAAAAAGTTGTATTAAAAAGGTAAAAAAGCGCGTTTCGTTCCAACGGCCACCAACACTGTGGGTGGACTACACTTGTCAATCATCGTAGCTTTTGCCTCGAACATTGCAATCTCCATAATAGACTCCCATGTTCTTTAGTTACCGCTTTTTATTGCGTATATTGATTGTTTTCTGTTTTTACTATATGTTTCTTGCCTGTAATTTAATAAATAATCTTGTCTAAAGGTAGAGCAGGTGGCTGTTATTGATTTTTAGATGACATGGTTTATGAACTGTGTGAAAATAAATTAATATGCATGTTCGGCTTATAAAATAGGCGAGACGACAAAAAAAACTAATTAGTCCGTCAGTTAGATTACTAAAAAATATTTGACCCGTGTTTTTTCTTTTGTTACGTAAACCAAAATTGACGAAGATATGACGCTTTTAAATTTCTCAAAACGTCACGCCTAGATATAATTTTTAGCTAGTTCTGACGTCACGAGCCCCCACTCCCGAGTTTTGATGCGTTTTATCTTTGTAAATTTTCATTGATTCACAAAACAAAAAATACGTGTCTATTTATTTTCAATACCCTAACTGACGGACTAAATAGATTTGCAATTTTTTGATACTGTCGTCATGCCTATTCCCACTTTTTGGATAAAATGGAGAAATTTCTATTTTTATTGTGTTTATATTTGTTAAATGTCTAATTTGATCTTCTAGGATCATTCGTTACCTTAGTTTTAGTAAACATCAAACCACGAAAAGGCTCTCAATCAAACTTAAAACGGGCTTATTTTTATAAAGTCATCGGAACATAATTATAGTTTTTCTGATTTTATGATTAATGTTGCTCATCTTGAATCAAAACACGTCAAGAACCCCCATGTTTAGCCTCAGAGCATCAGTTTTTATTGTATGAGCGAGGGTCGTGGCCCGATAGCCCGATAGTTAAGAGGTTGTGGAACAATCGAGTGGCGTTCGTGAGAACAGTATGCGCCCACTTCAAGCTAATGCACCTAAACTATAGGACGCTTTCAACAAATATAGTAGGAGCGGTGTCACGATGTCGTTTAGAACTCTACAAGTCTACATTGTAGAATCTATGGTTCGATACAATACCATGGCTTTAATACCGCTCTGATGTAGTTAAAAGATGATGTTATAAGTTACTGGACCAGCACTATTTATTTATCTTTGACTTTGGTTATTCATAAAATTGTTAGTAAGTATTCCTTAATCTATGTTAGTATAATCGACTAAATAGGAACAATTCTCTAAGACAATAACACCTAATTATGCCATCTTGCCCCAACAACCTGGTTCCCCATTTATTTTTTATTTTTTCGGATGGGAAATCATCAAATGACTCCTCCCGCTCTGGCCGGAGCAGGAGGGAGTGACAGACTTTTACTGACTAAAACCCAGCCATGTTCGCCCTTTGTTTTAGCTCCGGCAGGCATCGGCCCTTGCAGACCCCTTACTTTTGCTGACTCTCTCTGAGGCGCGCGTGGAACACGAACGCACCGTCAACACGGTCTGTCGTCATGAGACGGACGGACGGCGAGCTAGCCCATAGCTCTCCGTCCACAGACCCGCGCCTACGGTGACCGGGGGCCACCACGTAGCTCCCGACGCCCGGTGCGTCACCCGTGGCGGCCGGGAAGTGAGGTTCTCTCCCTCTCACGTTCCGCCACCTCCTTCGCTAGCATGACTGCTTCGCAGAAGGAGGTGACGACGTCCCATTCCGTCTCGCTCCAGACCATGGATTGAACCAAGGCCGGACGCGAGGGGCATGTAGCCTTAAGTCTTACTGTCACAATGCTCAGAAGACTGCTGTCGTTGTTCCGCATCCGACGCAGTAGTGATGCGGGACTGATGTAGCCACGGATTTTAAAAGTTCTAATAATTTAAAACCCGAGGCTTTATAACACCCGAGAAAGTAAGTAGGTACACATGATTGCCTACAGAGATGAAAAAACAATCTTATGCCTAATTTCACTGAAATGCATTCTGCTGTTTTGGCGTGAAGAGGTAACAGACAAACAGACGGAGTAACTAATGCATTTATAATATTTAATATGATGTATAAAAATGAACGAGCAGTCCAAAATAAACTTGCGTTAGAATACACAACTAAAGAGTATGCGTGCGGACGTAGAAGGAATGAGTATAATGTGTGATCCATTTATAGAACTGGGAAGTGAAGCTCGGTCTATATACTTGTACGGAGTTTCAGTGCTAACAAGCTTCTTTTGTGCGTTTGTTCATTACGTCAGGTTCTGGTCGTTTACTGTCTAATGCTGCACCCCAATTGCAGAACACGCTTTCAATGACAATACAAAGAATTTTTCAGGTAATTTCCTTATCCCTTGATTGATTGAGAATATATTATTTATGGAAAATAATGTCGTTGAACTTGAAATCAAAAGTATTTTGAATGAAAGTGTGTTACGAAACTGCCCGATTGGTCTCAAATGAACGAAAATAGAAGATTAGGAATACTGAAATGGATAGATGAATTAGTTTCATCACGAATGCACAAAAGCCCAGCTTCTCATATTAAGGCGATGTTATGCTTAACAATTTTTTCACAATAACCATAAGTGGGCATTGAGCTAACGTCTCTACGATGGCCAAATAAAAGCAAAACAAAAAATAATTTTAGAAATTGGTATGATTCAAGTAACATAATTAATCAATTTAATGGCTAATAAGTGTATTCGTCACTTTAAGATTTTGTTTAGAACTGCACAAATTTGTGAAAGTAAAATCGAACTACAAATTGCAATAAAGAAATATATATATTGGTGGTTTGTTATTTTGGTTTTCTAAGCAAAAAGTTACTCCATTTTCTTAAACCTCACGACATTTTGAAATCTATAGGCATTCAGCTGACTTTTTTTGACAGTATTTTAGACAGATTTGAGGAAACTTCTATTGAAAGTATTTTGTTATAAAAAACATGGTTTTGATCGCGACTGCTCTGCTTTTGATAAGCAATTTAATTAAATATTAACAGCGGTAATTCTACAAGCTAAATCTTTGTGGGAATCTTCTTGTTAGACTGGCATTTAAAACTAAGTAGGTAAGAGAAAGCTATGAAGTAACAAGTGTTGTGAATACTTAATCAATTAATATAAGTAATCAAATTGTTCATACACTCAAAAATTATCACGCAAAGGTAATAATTGTTTACAATGTGTGTGTGTTTTTTGTTTATTGGTTACAATTATGGCAAATTTGAATCAATGTTTTGTAACTTGTGAAATAATTGTGCTAACTCACCTCAACTAACATCACGGTGGGCCAATAGTTATTTACCTAAACAAGCACATAATCAAAATGACCATTCTACGAAACCCAATCATATTATTATGTATTATAGCAAGTAAGTAAGTAAGTGCAGACTCCAAGCAACGTAGCTACGCTAAATTGGCCCAATTCGTGAAGACCAGCAAAAACATTATCCAATTTTCTAGTTCCCATTGCGTTACAACAAAACTGTGTATACAACATTTTTGTCACCATTATTTATTTTTAGAAACTTGACCGTCATTATCTGTTGTGATGTTGCAGTTTTTAGTGAGAACCAATTTCCGAATGTCACTTACTTCGTTTTACTGTGGGCGGTCAGTGTCAGGCTGTCATTTAATTAAATTTTGCGCTCCAGTGCAATCTCTTTGTTTTATTTTATTCTTTACCATTGAACTAGATCTAGAAAGTGCGAATATTGGCTTTTGAAAGATAGCCTCTTCAGAAAATCTTAAACAAGTTACGTGTTGAGCCATTTCGTAATTTGCGGCTAAAGTAATTAAAACTTTAGCGGCTTCTTAATTAGAACTTGTTGGGCTATTAGTACTTTACGCAATTACTAATCTCTTTAAGAAACAGAGTCCAGTCCATTACAAAAGTAATTCTCCACTGGCTGGCTCTATCTCTCTCTCTCTCTAGCTTGAACCATGAAACCTTAAAATCTTTAGTATGGAATATTTTGAAAATCTTCATTGGCTTGTCATAAGGTTTATTCATAAGTAACCAAATATTTTCATATAACCAATTACGTAACACTTGTCTTCTGTCCGTCCGATTTATAACTTCAAAGCAGGTACACGTCAAGTTCGATTCTAAAGGCGAGTAACCTTCGAGAACCCGTAGTACTAAGGTCATGTATGCTGAGCTATCATTTGAACTTGAATGTCAGCGCGATTTGATACAACGCATCACTCGGACGGCTCGCTTCCTTTGTTGTTGTTATTGAATTATCTAATAATAAATTCGGTTAAACAATATTAACTTTGTTTCAAGCAACTGTCGGGACTTGGGACGTTTATAAAAGGATAGGAACGGACTTGGAGATATTGTATTAATGCAGTGGAACTGATAAGTTCGTATCAGGACAATGGATCGTGAAAACAATTGTGTAGTTAAAATAATTAAAATAATAGTAAAAGGACCGCCACGGTGACCTAGAGGTCAGAAATGTAACTGAAGCATGAGGTTCTGGGTTCGAGTCCCAGGTCGGGCAAAGCGTTAGTAGGTTTTTCACCAGGAATTTCTCAGTAGTCTCCACGGAGTCTGAATTTGTGCCCGGTTATGTCAATAGGCTCGTTCTCTATTATATGAGACTAGAACATAACGGCGAAATTTGGGTGCAATATTAGTTGCACGTGCACCTCTGCCAATACCTTCGAGGATTACAGGCTTAATGTTTTGTTACGTTAAATAATTATTAAATTATACACCTGCTATTGTTTCCGGATAGTAGTAACCGATGCACAAGGAAGCTATAGCGAATACTTGTTGCATGACATGCCCAAAGGAAGCATCGGATGAGTATTTGTGAAAGCTACTAAAGGTCACTACTTGAACTTAAGGATGCACAATGTAGGAGTTGAGAAAGTTACAATGTTAAGCTTAAAATTTTCTATTATACTCAGGTTTTTTGTAAAAAACACAAGTCGTCAAGTAGCAAGCTTGAAGTCATGTACCTATAAGCAGAAGCAGTTACAAAGAAATGGTACGACATTTTAATACAAATTCGAAACAAAATATTTATAAGCAATAAAATAAACGCCCAATTCATCACATCAGTCACTAATCCTCTTAATTATAATGTTTTGTAAAAAAAAATCCTTTATCGTATTACTCGTATTAACATCCAATAAACAAAAAGGCCCATTAATAAAAACCCGTGACTAATTTATGCGAAAACACTTTAATGCAGATGCGAATCGAGATAATTCCAAAGACTGTTCAATATGATCTTTAAAACAGACATTCAGATGTCCGAATATTATTGATGGACGTCGCGGAAAAAAGGCTTATAGGCACAATGAGGGAACCTGTATTAAAATTATTAATACCCATTCAGACGAAATGTGAAGGGGGCTAACGGTGATGTAAAGTGTGCTTACGCGCATCGGAATACAAGCTAAAGTTGTTGGTACAATTTTTAAATAAAGACTTCGTACCGGTGGAATTTAATATTCGTATACGAGTCCGCGGGCCGAGTGGGTGTGGTCGACTTGTTCGTGCTTCGCCGGAAAGATTTATATTACATGCATTTTCGTATGCGAGTGATCTGAAATTGTCGAGCGCGGTCCCCGACAAGAGCAGAGAATATCGCGACGGGCCGCATTGTGACCCACGCCCATTGCTCTCTTAACGACTATTCAATACACTCTTGAATGAACGTTTGCTCTTTGCTATATAATTCGAGCGGACCACGATTGCGAAGGTTTTGCTTGATACGAAAAAAAGTCTGTAGACTGTAAAGCGATATGGCTCGGTGTAGAGTTCTAAAGAGTTCGCGGTTCACACACAATATGAAACTTCTGTATGGGATTATTGGTCGTTGAGATAACTTTGTTTTTATAATCAGTAGAATAAAACCACTAAGTATGTACGTTTAAATTAAGGGTTTAATACATCCACGTACTCCTTCTGTTGATATTTTAAAAACACACAGAGATACTGAACATCGAACAATACATTTTGTTCGTCTCAAATCATATCTTGCTCAGTACAATTTCTAACATCAAAGATTACTTCCAGCCGATGTGTTTATCTAACAAAAAATCGTATAGGAGAACGACTTATGTAAATAACACTTCGATGTCATAGATAAGTAAACAAAACAAGAATAGTAAAAAGTGATGACGATAGATTTGGTTCGCCTCGAAAAAAGAAAAACCAACCCTTTCGATGTCGGCCGGTTTAAATTTTAAGTCTTGACGGGACAAAAAACAGACATGTGGATTCGGGGCATTGTGTAATTTTAAAATAAGGTCAGATGTGAGGAGGTTTCTGCTTGAACAATAACGCATTTTAATATATTTCATTAAGATTGACGTAACTGATTAGAGATTTCTAATCCTTCCATTTCCTTGATATTGTCGAGCTTGCCTAATTACCAAGTCAAAAAGATGTTCACCTGGCCAGGATGGGAGTGACATATTAAATGATAATTTGGCTTCCTGTTGAAATTAGTCACCTTTACACAAATTATGAATTAGTTCACCGATCATGAGATACACAAATCTAACCCAAGTCGTCGTAATTACCCATTGAAACATTTTCTTCACATTATTTTTATAGTCTTATATAAAGGTTTTTTAGTCTACTGGTTTTTATTTTATCATTATTTGAATAACATGCAACAAGCCCAGTCCTGCTAACTAATTTAATTGCGAACCATTCTTAATTTTACAATAAAAGGAAAAAAAACTTTCATTTTCGAGTTAAATACTGCTCAAAAAGGATTAAAACCGCGAACAGTGGCCATTTTCCTTTGGTCCAAGCAAATTACGTCTTCAGCAACTTATATCCAAACAAATTTTCTTTGCGGCAATTGTTTATAAAAGTCCGAAGGAGGATTACAACGCCTCGGTGAATAACAAAAGAGTGTTGCGGTGCTCTACAAAAGAGGATTAAACAAGGAGGTAGCCGTATCATCCACGGTAAGAGCTTACTTGAGTTTATGGAAAGTGTGTCGGGTTTAAGTCGTTTAAACCATGACTTCCCATTAAAGGGTTGCACTTTTTGTTAGACACACTAAGCAGCCCATAGTCGATCGCAAGCCGAATGATACTTGCGTGGGTATAGATTTTTTGTTGCCTATTCGGACCGGCTTAAAACACAGCATCGTGGGGGTTCTAAAAGGTTTTATGGAGGACTCTGTTTTGTTTCTTTGTTCTACAGTTTAATTAGTGGGTTTCTGCCATATTGTTTTAGTTGAACGCGCGCTATTCCTTGTCGGTACTGACGTAGGAGTCTAATTAATACCTCTGCTGTAACGAATTATTGGTATCCGAGTTGGTTTGGTTCAATAATGGCTACGAATGGGATCCTTCCGTTTATTGTGTTGCCTTCTATGGTATATGAGATATTAATATCATTGTGGAGGTTCATTACAATTATAACAAATGTTTTAGTATCATGTTGAACTAAGGTTATGTATCTGAAATGATCTTTCAACTTATAATACACACACATACACATTGGTGAAACGTAAAAAATTTAACACACACACTGAAACATATTCGCCTTGTTACATTTCATGTTGCATTGCATAATGAACAACTCATTCGTGTTACATTACACGTTACGTTACACTAATGTGACCCGGCTTTAGATGAAGCGCGAACCTAGGTGCTGATAAATGAAAAGAAGTGTTGTAAAAATCTGCGGACTGACATCCATAAAATCATCGGACGACTCTTCCAAAAGTAACATTAGTGTACTCAAGAAAGAATAAATTCTCTAATGACATGTGCGTATCAGAATCACAATATTACCATCATTCACTGAATTGATTAACGAATACACGCTATCGAACAACTGTCCCACTTAATGGAGCCGAAAAATATTTTTTTAAGTATCACAATAAAATATTAACCATCGGCTTCTTCTCCCGATAGACACATTTATCATTTTTGCTATTAAAACGGAACAACAATACGAACCCCAAAGGAGCCAATGAGCTCATCACAATAGCAAATGATACCTCGGGGCCGAAACCGTCTGAATGCGCCTTAATTAACCCTCAACTGCTTATTAAAGGAATAATGATCCCTTGTTTATTTTATAACTAATATGTAGACAAGAAAATCCGACAATTTAAATGCATAGCAATTTCATCGTCATTAATTTTAAATGTAGTCAGTCTAATAAACATAGTATTTTTTCATTAAAATAAAAGTAAAAATAGAATAAGGCAAAATTGCAAAATAAAATACCAATACCAAGGTGTAATCTAAAAAAAATAAGTACTCAGTTTTAATAAGGAGCACTAAATCTTAACAGTAACATCTGTGCTCAGGGTCCAGGCTCTGTTTAAATATCAATGATTAATATTTCTTAATTTAAATTGAAAGAATACAACTATGTAGTCCGTTTTTTTTTCTAAAAAATTATTTAGCATGAAACCTTATTTAAAAAAAGAAATATTACCATAGAATATACACATTGATGAATGACATCTTTACATAATGAACTTATGAGTAGCTTAAAGAGTATATGAGTTGCTTAAAACTTACATAACATCCAATAAACACGATATTACATATTTATGATATCAAAAAACATAACTCTATTGTTGGCAAGGATCGGATACGAATTTATGTATTTTTTACTTTTTAATAGTCGGTCAGTAAGGCAGGTGGTGCACAGGTGTAACAGAGCGATTCTTTAAAAGACGTTCCTTTTTTAAAATAGGGCAAGGTATCATCATTAGTCCAAAAGTTTGTTTTAGGTCCGTCACGCTATTGTTGTGTAAATAACGTGAAATGTTTTTGGTTTGCGGCAATTTTGCTGACGTCAGTTTATAGGCCGATTTTAGATTAGTTTTTTTTTTCCGAAAGGTCGGTTTCTTTGAAAGGGGATTCGACCTATATTTTGTTTGCCTTCGGTTAAGTTCGGTTCGGTCCGGATAAAAGCGATAATTATTTTATCGTGAGGGTGTTCCTTGTTTGTTTCTCTAATAGCTACTTTAATGGAAGTCTGTTTGTACAATGTATAAATTAAGAGCGCTATCTGTTTTCGACATCGGTTCTTTTGTTGAGTTAATTGTTTCGTTTGTGAAAATCAGTATGTACCTAACCACCTACCTATTGCAACAGAGACATTTAAGAAGGTGATTATTTTGTTTTTCAATTTCAGACTTAATGAAAAAACAAATAAATATCTCTACTGATTTTAAGGTTTTATATTGGCAGCATATTACTACTTCAGTAAAAGATCATTTATTCAATACTTATGGCGGAATTTGCGCGATTGTGAACTCGGTTATGCAACACCTAACTGTTTTATATTTTGGCATTGTTGCAGATAAAAATAATTTAGTTATACAGTTCACTTCATCAATGCAGTACCAATATAATCCGATTTAAAAATATTTTTGATTTGTTGGATCCGTCTATCTCAGCCTTATTACCCAATCAACGATAGAATTTGTTAACAAAAGATGAGTCAGGATAATAATACATTTGCATGAGCACTTCCTATAAAGTATCCATGTTAGAGAGGCATGACATGTAAACTGTTTTGCATTCAAGTACATGTCACTGTTATTGTCCAGCGTTGTACACGTTTACCATTTTTTTTGCAGTCGCGAGATGTCATTTTTAATTTAGAATAACCTTCCTACTTTTATTCTAAGGTTGAGTTTAGAATGGCTTGTGTTATTGGAAGTGGTAAAGTTAACTTGGTTGTTATAGGCCGGTATTCGCATTGTGCCGCATCGATATTTTGTATGCACATTTAAATGCGGTCATCTATGTCCGTGTTCGCGTTGGAGCAGACATGTTAATACGTAACTAAAATCTCGTGAATCGGAAAATTTTCAATGGTTTTACACTGACCCATTGTTTTGTCCGCGCCACTGTGTTAAAATTAAATAGATACAGAGATCTTATGGGATTAGCATGCTACTCCAAGAATAGAAGACAAACGCTTCTTCGAGTATTCCGATATCTGTAAGATATGGAATAAAAAATAAGACCGTATGAATACTTACACCTCACCTGTTTCCTTATGGGGTAAACTTGGTTTACGCTTTTCCAGCTTATTTCAGTGCAATATTGGATTAAGACTTAACAATCCATTCAGTTTGAGCTTACCTTATGCTGGTACGTTAGCTTAGCTTAATTTGAATTGATTGTCTACTAGAAATAAGAATAACGCTATATTAGACACCTTCTTCTTATCTATGGTCAAGTTATATATAGTACATTACTGCAGTGGCCAGCAACAGAGGCGTGGACGAACGTGTAAAGTAAGTCCATCACTCCTATTTGTGGCCAAGGTTTGTTTAGTATACTTTTCTCAAATAATGCCAGGAAATTAGAACTAAGTATGCACATAAACAACAATAATTTTTTTCGCGCTGACGAGTTAATTTTTTTTTTTTTTTTTCTATAAACTGCTGTCTATTTGCAAGCCTATTCGAAATTTAAATAAAACCTTTGATAAGTTACCTCCTTGGTTGCCATGTTTCAGAGTAAAAGATCGTTCCATTTTTAAATAACACGACAGATATGAATTTACTATGTAATTTATTTGGCCGCTAAACACGGCAGATATGGATTTTCATACAACTTTTGCCGGCCGGTGGTCTCATGTATCTGGCCAGTACAGCAATTTCGATTTATATAATTTAGTTGTCAAAATAATGCTCAAATTTCCAAGCATGTTTAAGAAAAAGTAATACTTTGAGTTTAAGTAATTACTTTTGCAACATTTTTTTAAATTAAATTTTTTTAATTACTAAAAAACTACAGAATTAAAATCGTATCTTAAATTACTACTTTTACTGTAGGAATCACTTTGACTTGTTTATAGATACGAGTGTTAGACACTCAAGGGTCAACATTACTTACCTATCTTTAAAATATTTACACGGGAAGATGTGACATCTGCTTCTCTGTTTTCTTTTAATCCCCGGATCACTTCCGCAGGATCTCAAAAGTAGTTTTGTTTTGGTTTGTCCACTCCATGTCCATTACTTTGTTATTTTTAAAAACAGTGCAGTGTGTCCCCTAATCCTATTAGATGGGTGTTAACATCTGCAAAATCCTATGCTTCCTGGATCAGCGAAATTTTTGCAAAAAATATTATGAGTGAGAGAATCCTTGATTTTAATCTTAAGACAACTGTGTCGTTTGAAGTAGGTACTTTTGTCGCCATGTTAGGTAATTGGTATTGGCATTGGCATTAATGGGGACATAACATAACATAACATCACGGCTGTAATCTCCGAAGGGTTGGGTAAGGTTAGAGAGACTCCGTGGCTGTTACTGAGAAATTCCTGATGGAAGAACTCAGTAACACTTTGACCCGGGAGACCCGGGTATCGAACCCAGGATTTCATGATCAGCAGTCGCGCTTGAGATGCCAAGTAATGTTTTGATCTACATATTTCACCGGCCAAGAACTACGATTCGTCCCTACAAGTGCTAACTGTGGTTCTTCAAAGTTTGATCAACTTCTTTAGTGTCATACTGACCTACTGCACTTTTCTCTGCTTTTTGAAAAGCTAATTTTTTGTTGTTACTTTTAGACACCACTATGATTATTATTCAAATTTATTTGAAGTGGCGTGATACGTACTTGAGCAGGTATACTGGTCTTCTCTGCCATGCATCTTGATTCCTCGACATCTGAGTTTTGAACACTTCTGCTACCAAAAATATTGTACAATGTTGCCATGGTAGCATTCATTCAGCGATAGCTCTAAACAAACAGCCATAATTAACGGACACATAAACACCCTCAATTTAATGAGTCCATAAACTCTTCAATACAGTCTATCTATTAAGGTTTGCGTGCTTCCTTTATTAGCTTAGTCGCACGCGGTTATTCCGATCAATAAATGAAGCGTAGGTAATTTGTTTTTATGGGCGGTGCAAAAACAAAGTGGATTGACCCGCTGTCGCTTCTGCTATATCGCGTGTTGGCTTCGTGGTGTGGGCTTAGGGACTGTCGCTTGGTGGGTGATTGAGCGGGATGGGAATCAAAAGGCAGGGGTTGTCAGAATAAAATATAAATGCGTGGTAAACTAAATTTGGTAATTGATCTGTAAAATGCTCAGATAAGCACATCATCTTTGGTCAATACACAAATATTGAGGCTATAGAGGAGGTCTTTGCCCAACAGTGGGACAAAGTAGGTTAATAATTGAGATTTTCAATTATTGTTGGTGTATGATATTTGGATTAATAATTTAATAATATATCCCAGAAATTATCAGTACTAAAAGATTTCGTTTCTTACTGAATGTTTTTAAACGCCGTTTTGAAACATGAGACATTGCTAAATCCATACTCCTGACAAACCTTGGTCTCAGGCTACTGCTATTCCAAAATAAACAGGAATCATAAACCTATGTCATGATCAAAAGTTTCCAACTGTTGACCAGAAACTAATCTCAGCAACTAGAAATTAATGTCAGTCCTGTCCTGTGGCTCTACATAAAAAAAACGGCTAAGTGCGAGTTGGACTCGCGCACCGAGGGTTCCGTATAAACTGTAGGTATTTGGTTATTAAACGTTTATTATGACACTCTCAAGGGATTCAAAATTTATAGGATACTTCCCGTTGACCTAGGATCATGAAATCTGAAAACCGCACATATTTACGGTTTTCAGATAAACGGCCGTATTTTTTTTCACAGCTAAGGGACTGTAAACTTGATAATGTGGTTTTAATTGTAACTTGTTACCTCCACGCGATTCTGAGATAAAAGGTCTTGACAGACATACGGACGTACGGACGGACAACAAAGTCATCCTAATAAGGTTTCCGATTTTCCTTTTGAGGTACGGAACCCTAAAAAGCTCATTAATTAATTAAAAACAGCCACCACATTTTCCACTAAGCGAGCTCCCTTAGCCGGCCAGTCATGTGCACTGATGCACGCAGTCAGATGGACAAGTGAAGATCTACCCACCTACATAGCGTCCCACCTTCCTCACTATAATGATTATTACTTTTAAACTCCGTCATATAAACTAGCGGTGCCTTTTGATGTAAGCGATAGTCTAAACTGAATTTAGAAATTGTCGTGTGAATGTATTTGAATGTTGGTGTGGATTTTGTTGCGTAGTGTTTGTGTTGGGTAGCGTCTGGCATGCCGCTGAAAATATAATTCAATTTTTAAGGTTACTGAAAAATCATCAAATGGAAACTCGATTAAAAGAGTAGGAAGAACTTAATACTACTATAATTTACTGTATACAATAAACATGAAAACAATGAATCAATAAAGAAAGCCATATTTTTAAACGAACACAAAATTCAATCCTCCATCTACAATTTCCTACAAGTAATTTCTGAACTTTCAAACGTAATTTCCCGTTACAATTATATCAGAGCTGCTGCTGACGAAAATAAAACACCATTCATAACCTATACGACCGTTATTCAATTCAAAACTGAGAAATCTATCCATCACATTCATAGCTCTGATGAAGTGACATCAATTCATTGAATTCCAATCACGACGTTCAAATCAAACAGAGTTTGCTCTATAAACGAGTTCTATTAGAACACATTCAAACAACGATGAAGACATCAGCTGACATTACAATTCCATTCATCACATGATATGACATCACGCCTGTACATCACTAAAAGGTAGAAAGAGATGTAGGCTATTGCCATAATTCTGGCAGTGCAGACTCCAAACTCAACATCATCTATCTAGCCTTTTTCCAACTATGTTGGGGCTGGTTTCCAATATAACCAGCAGCTGAATACCAGTTTTTTACACAAATCATCTGACCTCCATAACCCGGTTATTGGATCACACATGATACTTCTTGATAAGACGGATACCTACTTGACGAAATTTAGGTTATTTTTGGCTTTTCGGCAGTACTGAGTTCCAGTCTTCCAGAAATTTCTAATGGGGAAATCTAATTCAACATTCCTTAATCTGAATGAATCGGAAAAATGATCCATACTCAGCAATTGCGCCTGTGACCACAGAACCAGGGTCGCAAACATAATATAATAAGCACAAAAATATTATATTTGTAACCATCACACATACAGTTGCGCCCAAAAATGTTTTTCACACACTTTATTAATTTCACACGACGTTCGCGTCAGGAATGTACATCTAGGTACGTGACGGGACATTTTAAAAGGAATATTACACGAGTAAGCGCGAAAATGTATTTATATCCGTGTTGAATACGAAATGTGGCTTCAATTAATGGCTTAGGTGCGATTAAACCTGTCCTTTCCAGTTTGTTTAAGAGTACTTTATAATTATGTTCAGTGGTTCATACGCTGGATGTACATCCAAAAACACCTAATAAAATTGTTGGAGTTTAGTCGTAGATAGCCATTAATAAACGCAAAGCACTTCTGCGCTTTTAAACATAGGAATATTAATACAAAATATTATATAATGATTGAGTGTCTATTGAATAATTTCCTGGTAAAGTTTATTGGCAAACTGAATTGCGTAGGCGTCATTATATTTGCGAGGTTCAAAAGGACTGGTATTACTAATTCTGAGTAAATCTTCTGAAGTAGGGAGACACAAATACACCTTCAACGTATAGTAGAAGAGTTTATAACATGATCTTTCATCTTTTGAATAAAATTACATGAATGACACTTACTTACATCCTCGCATATAGAGAAAATCATAATAATATCAGTCTATTTAAATGAAAACTATGTCTAAGTCCCATATTTAGCTTACTTCTGTTTCTCTACGTAAACCAATTAGTTGACACAGAGATTCCTCAGTGGCAAGACTCCTTTGATCGTTGTAAAATCAAAGCACACTTCTAACAAGGCCTATGACAGATTTATTACGTTTTACTAAGAAATCCATTCCCGGACAGTATTTTTAAAGGGAAATGATTAAAAATAATTAAAACGAGTCCATGTTTTAAATGCTTTGTTTGGGCATTGTTTAAAAAAAAAGATAAGATTTAGAGGAAGCTGAAATTGTGTGAAATGTCTTTGGTTGTGTATCAAAATATCCACAACACTCTGTTTGAAATTGTTTCAGAAGTTCGGAATTTCACAGCAATGTTATTAGTTGAATCATCAAAGTGCGCCAACAGTCCTCAATACTGAAATAATGCTGACTAGTTTGTATGCTCCAGAATGAGTCCAGAGACAATTTTCCAAATCAATACCGAATAAATTATTCCCAGCTTCGAACAATGTCAATTCTCCACGCAACGCATACCAATAAGATTCATCGCAGGACAGTTCCCCATCATTTAGCAAGTGCGGTCATTGTACTCGATGCTCATTGGCGTTTGATTGAGACAATGCATCGGTCCGTTACGGTCTATGATGGAAACCATGATTCTATTTCCCCAGTACCATCAAGCATAACAAGAATAGCTTCCAATTCAAACCATGAAAGAACACCAATGATTACCCGCAGTTCATTAACACTTTCGCAATTGTTTTTACGCTTCTTTAATTGTGACCAATGGTTAAACCTGTTTCCAGTTATGTTGCTTCACAACAACAACGTTGAAATGTAAAGACAGGAAAGACCGAAACTAAACTCGGTGATTTTAAAATCGATTCAAGAAAGATGACAAATGTAGAAGTGTCAAGATCCTTGCGATTTCACACAATGCCATGGGTGGACCTTTAAAATACCGCATGAATACTTTTTAATGCGCCAACGATACGACCAACGTTTATTGTGTAGAATGTTTGACAATAGACGAATATTTTTTTCGTGAGACCTTAGCTCTTGAGAGGTTCATTCTTTTTTGTATATTTCACATAAACTACATTTATATGAAGTCGTATCTGTACGAGGACAAAGACTAGCTGTCGCGGTCCGAAATATAGTTGACAGCTGCAGAATTCCCGAACGAACGTTCGTAACCTACCGTGAAACTTGCTCTCTAACCAACAAAGAGTCCGTTAGAAATCTTAACAATTCGATTTTCATTTAAATCGTCGTATCTTGATGATGCATGTTGACGCCACACCTACCGTTAAAATGAATGGGAAGCGCCGTCGATCAAAGTGCATTTTGTAGTTTTATTTCAATGGCAATGTTTTCTGCAGCATCAAGAGGTTTTTAATAGTCTCCAGCGATTTATGCGGTCACGCTTGATCGATCACACCTTCAAGTTCAATACGTTTTGCGGACATGGTATCATTTATGATTATCTCGATAGTCGGTGTCTTTGAAATTGATTTTTCAACGCTGCTTCTCTGTGGCCTTGTAGATTTCACGATGCGCTAGCCTTTTTCGCTTGATTATTTTCTATTATGTGAGTCCATTCTTGACCGGCAGCAGGCACGAGCTGCTACAGTACAAAATCTTGCCTGTGTATTCTGTCAACAGTTTAAAAAAAATCTTCTCTCAGTTTTTTCTGAAAAGTTCCTCCGAACATTTTGTTATCTATAATTTTCTATTCAGATGAGTTTCTCCCAAAAATACATAGATATGGTCGGCTAACTTTATTGTATGAAGTAGTTATTATAAAATATCAATCCACTATGGAATTTCGTGAATATTTTCTTAGGATCACGTCTTTATTATTATGATACCATTGTGCAACCATCTGTGATCTATCTATCAATGTCGGGGACCTTACGAGACGTTCCAATTTATTTAACAAAAAATATCCTTGATAAGTCGGTATAGTATCAGACATGACAATGTTTATTTAAAATATATTTTGGATTCTGTCTTTCAATGAAACGGAGTCATGTGATGAATTTACTACATGGAATATTTTGATAGGCCAAAGAATCATCTCTTTTTAGAATACCAAATCAATATGTAAGTACTGTATCTGCTTGCAATTAGTTACTATCAGTCTACAGTATCAACTTCCCATTAAACAATTCATTCTAACCATCGTTCATTTGTTTCCCACCATCTCTTTTGAGCAAAACTTACTGTCGTTACGTCAAAATATTGCATCGATGAAAACAAAGGTGTTCAACAGCAACATTGTCTTCTAATACTCCTAGTGCCATCATGAATACTAATTCCATAACTACGTATACACTTTATCTGTGTGTTGAAACCCAACCAGTTATTGAACTGTACGTGATTCTAACCAATGCCAAGGTTTCCGTGGCAATATAACCTTTAAGATGTACGGCTGCTGTTTAGGATTCTGCTCACTAGATTACGAACATACCAAGAACAAACGATCTTGGAAGTTTAGTGTTTTCTATGCGAAACTCGAAGATCGAGTTGATATGCGATAGAAATTTTTGTGTTGTCGAAATATGGAAATCTCCAAGTTTGAACTATCAGATACTTACCAGCTTAACGTATGTGCACCACACATGCAGCAAACTTTAATTGCTTCATAATTGAATTTGCGTTCAATGAATAAAACACACGCACTCTCTCTACCAATAAAACGTTTACTTTGTTCAATAACATAGAAATAATCTAAGTCGGGCCCTTTATACCGTATTGAATATTCAATTCTTACAGTCTACTGTGTAATTGACGGGAAACTTATTAGGTAGTTGTATAATCACAGATTAGTATGCGATCGGCTCCTCTGCAACACAGATAAGCTGTTCCAACTCCGATAATGATCAGTATTCGAGTTACAAAGGCAATTGTCCGGATATTTTTTTTTTGTCCAAGGACCATTGTGTATGAAAATATTCGATTGCGTTTTGAATACAATTTCTATGTTGTCCTGACAGTAATAGATACTATGTCGCATTTCGTCCCCACAAAAGATAAATTGCGCATTGATACTCGATATACCTGATGTTTTTCTGCCGTGTTATGCCTTTGTGTTGAACAGTGAATATAAAGGAGATTTGTGATTAGTTGTCGAATTCAGAAAAATATATCGAGTCTATAATTAGGTGCTATAGGAATCATTGGTCGTTTGTGGAATATTATCGTTTCCGTCGTTATGTTATGATGAAAGAAACGTCTCAGCTGCATTGGACTCTCAAAACAATTTAAACATAATAATATATGCCTATGCCTTTGTGCTCTTCTATGTAAAAATATTGTCCTGTAATGTATTTTGTGTGTACTTATTATAATGATGATTCTAATTCGCACGTCCGAGAAGGTACTACTGAGTTCATTGCCGGTCGACCATTTTTCAACCTTATAACTTAGGCCATAAGGGTGACAAGTGGTAGACCGTCAGTGAACTCGGTAATACCTACTTCGTATTGTGCACTTCCAATATTATTGAGATCGTGAGTTTGTTTTAGAGGAAACTGATTATAAGCTAAGAGGCAATCTCAACTTAAACAATAAGCTGTTTAATAAACAGTACTATTCTTATTTAGAATATTAGAATAGCACTTAATATTAGTATGTACTTAGTTTGATATTATTTGGTTTGCGATGTATGTTAGGAAAAGATAATGACGCTTATAAAATTATCTTTGAAAAAGCTAAAGACAGAGTGGATGGAATTAAGGACAAAGGTGTTATCTGAACCGTAGATGACGATAGACATAGCAACAGACGAAGAAGTACGAGACAATAATGAACCAAAAATAAACAACTGTGGTAATGTCACGATTTCATGCAATTTTCTACACATCAACATAAATAAATATTGTAGTAAGATTTTCACGCTTCTTTATACAACCAAAAATGAACAGGCCCAAAATAAGGAAGAAACAAAAGGCGAACAAAATGAAATGCGAACGCAGCATTCTTGGAATCTACATCGCAGTGGGCAATCACTTCAAGTAAAGCTCAACGGGGCTCAACTTGACGACAATAGACAACCAGTAGCCCCAGTAGCCCCTTATTATTTTATTCCACGGAAACCGGACAACAGCTACCAAAACTCATTGTTATACTCATGTTTTTACTCAACCATTTGTTTCCTACCGAAAACATAATAGAGTTACAAAACCTAAGAATCTATTGTTCCCATCTGTTACTTACCTTCAATTATAAAAGACGGTAGCAAAATATTGTTTATTTTACAGTTGAAAGGGCTTTTAACAGTGACATATGGACTCTTTCTGTCTGAGTGCATTCAAATTTATGGGCCCATGACCACTGAAGAATTGGGTTATTGTTTAAATTTAGAAAGCTTGTTCTGAAGAATTGTTTCTGTGTAGCCAGTTAGCCACACACCGTTGCTAATTTATGTTAAGTTGGTTTTATTTTGTAGGATTAGGATGATGACGTTTCGATGCTTCTTGTGAAGTCGTTTGAAGATTCATTTAATGGGTTTGTATGTAGGATTCATTTATATTTTGTATACTATGTTAGGCTGTATAGCTAAGCATTTCTTAACTGTAAAAAGTATGTATCTGAACGAGTGATTGAAAGAGTGAAAGGTGAAGGAAAGAAAAAAAGAAGATGGCGATTAGAGATAGAATTTGACGGACGGTGCCCGAGCGCAGCGAGGGCGCTAATACTTCGAGGGACTAAATAAGTCTTTGAGCCTAGGTAAACACTGTGCTTTTCATTACGAATACAAGGAAAGTAAAACAAAATATGAATCAACTCGAAAAATTAAATGAACATCGGATTGCCGCTTACACGCCTATTTTGCTTTTTATTGTCTGTGGCCGGTCAGCCATTACCCATTTTTCATTTTCATCATCGAAAAAATCCCAAATTTATGTTATTTTTAACAATTAGTTGAAACGTAATTATAATAAAGTTATTTAGAAAATATATATTATGTTATTTCAATTTTACATCGTGGCTATAAAGTTGGAACATGGTTTAATAGAAAAAATAACTTTTTTTTTTATAATTTGACAGCTGTCAGTTGAAAACTATTCTCTCTGGGGCTGAAAAGTATTACTTTCAACTCGCTCCTCAGGCAACTTCAGACCTACTTTCCGAGTATGAGAAATGAAAAAGTTTTATTAAACTGTTGCATATACAATATGCCGACGACATCTACAGATTGCACGTCTTCATCATCAGGTTTTCTTGAAGATTTCTGTATACTAGCATTCTGTGCACTAGCCCTGCCTGTTTAGTGTTAGAGGTGTCGACGTGGTTCGATTGATAAATCATGATTAGGTTTCTTTGCACGATGAATAATGAATTAGTAGGGAAACGACAAAGAAAGTAAACAATGGATTTTATTCTTAGTAGGTATGTATTTGCTTTGATTCCCAAATGAGAGAATATCCTCGATTTAAAAATTCTAGTCGTGTGAGTGATTGAATTTGTTTTATACGGCAACCAAAACGCTTAAAAATAATTCATGTTTTTGCATCTCTAAATATCTCGGTCTCTCTCTAAATATATAGGTTTTCTTATGTCTTAGTTTTTCCCCAATGCTGCTGTTCACAAAGCTATTTTGAGATCGGTGAGTATATAAGTCCTACTTATCTATTTGATTGCTAATAAACACTACACTGTATTGAAGACTTAACAGAAGAAGATTTAGACTCAACTTGAGAGGCAGTGGAAAAACTGAAGCCAGCCGAATTAAAAAACAGAACTACTTTTAGACATCAACAACTTTGTTTTATGACAGTCCACGTATCTTAAATACCTCTTTCTCCATAGAAACCTTTGCACTTATTACACATACAGGGTTAGTTTTCAATGACCAGAGAACATTTAAAATTAAGATCTAGATATAAAAATAAAAGTGCATTTTAAATATTATTGTCGAAAAATATAAAATAAAATAATAGCATTAATCTGAAGATACATCCTACAAATTTCCAAAATCATAAACCTAGTGGGAATCAATGCACTTGTGTGCGTGCATGCACCGCCAAATTTATGTGTGTACTAACTGCTACCTATCTACGAGTATGTTGTTGAACTGAAATGTGCTGTTGCAATATCCACATGATCGCTTTAGTGGTGTACAGGAATGAAATTTTATTTAAAAATATGTTATATTTTTTTTTCATTATATCGAATATATTTTCGATTCTAAACCATCTCTGAAAATTTGGCCGATCATTGAAAAGTAACCTTGTATAGGTTGATATGTTACATTATTATGTGACCACTATGTAACTAGTTGCCTACTTACAAGTGTCACATTCAGTTCAGAAGAACTGTTGTGTCGCTGGTTCTTACAAAGTAAGCGCAAACGAAACTGGATACATCACAATGTCTCCAATTTCTAAGTGCAGGTGTTAGGGCTAGGTGATACTGAGAAAGTAAGAAATGCCTTGATAGCAAAAGTTTTATAGCTATGGGGATGTGTCATTAAGTGACATAAACATCATATTAAGTAATAATAGAACACGTACAAACAACGTACTAAGAGATTACAATGATTTCAAAATCGTGACGAAAGAATCATTTGAATTATGCTTCGAGGATTAAACGATTTAAATAATGCATAATTAACTAGTCAAAAGTTCCCACTGCATTGTCTATGAGTATCATTATAAAATACAGCTTATTATATTATATGACCAAAAGTATTCTCAAGCCAACTACGACAGCACAAATAAATATTTACATTCGCTTAATAACTAAAGGGTTGGTTTTACAACCGACAGCAGTACCTAACAGCAAAAACTCATCGTTGTAAACAATGCATTATAACTACTACCAATAAAAGGCAACAGCATAATTACCCCAAGTTTTTGTTAAATAACCAAAGAACCTGCCCATATAACGGTAATACATTTATCAGTAAAATAAAAACTCGTTTTAAAAAGGCCGTAAAAGGCTTGTTATTTAATTGCCGAATTAGACATAAAAAATATGAACTCATTAAACTTTGGAAGCTAGTCAAATAATTGTTTAGTCAAATTAGAAGGTACACATAATCTTTATTGGCCACATTAGTATCGACAGGCTTTCAACTTTCAATGTGAAAGTTTTAAAATCGAATGAAGCAATTAAATGGATGGGTTCAATTAAATTGAATGAAGTGCCACATGGAATTGTGACCGAACATTGAACGGTTTTTATTGCTGTGAGAAACAATCATTTTGATAATAAAGTTGACGATTAATATAGCATTGATGATAATAGCAATTAGTTAATGAATGCAGTGTGGACATGTCTGACAAGCGATGTACATGCATGTGGTTTACTTAATGTTAATTAATTAATAATACAGAGATCTGACTATCTGTTTAACTTTTAATGTTTTGAGTGGGTGTTAAACTTTTATTTTTATGGCAATTAATTAATGCATTAGGTAAGTTGGTTGTACCAGGAAGGCATAGGTGTTAGATGAATGGCGACGAATTGTGACGACCACGACCATTCTGTCAAGTAATGAGTGTAGCGGCAAAAATGAAGAGAATTACCTTGGTTAAGAAAATCTATTAGACTTAGAAAAGTCATAAAAGTTCAAGTGCTCAATTTTGGAAACCAATATTATTGTAGTGATAGAGGTCGCATTTATTCCCATATACCTACTGCCTGTTTAATTTTGGACATAAAATTACTAAAATAATAATTTCTCATAAAACTTGAACTTGAAACAATGAGGCAGCCAAAGATGAAAAAGCTATACCAATCAAAACATGTAAGCGCTAATTTAAAGCTTTTGTACACCACATAAAAAAAGTATCTCAAACTTTTTACCACGCTGCCATAAGAAACAACGATTTCTCAACATCATTACATTCATTAAGTTAGTTCTAAACATTACAGCTTGTTTGTTTTTATTCGCCAAAATTACATGTTTGGACAACGTTTAGACCATGATTGCGCAATACCACTTACGATTATGAGTTTATGACTCATAATAGTATACTTTGTATCGATAAACATACAAATAAGGCTTGCTAAGGCTTACATCTGCAATTAGGCACTAAAGGAATGATGTGAAGATTGTGTGGATCAAAAAAGACGTAGGTACCTACCTACTTATGTACGATGTTTGCATAAAAAGTAACGGAAGTTTTTTTGTGGTGGACGTTATTGGTTTTCGTTTTAAATGTACAACATTATGTTACAGTTTTTGCTGGTATTTGGGGTCAGAAAGTTCAGACATACATGGAACATTTGCATCTGTAGCAAAAAAAGTGTGTATAATATTACTTCGAGCAATTTTTTTTTATTTTATCATATTTATTACGTTTATGAAACTCGCTATTTATATTGTAAAAGCCAGAGGGCTTTTCTAAAATTAATGGTGATCAAAGAAAACGAATAAATAAGAAAAACTAAATAAATAATTTAAGTTTAATCAAGCCTTTTAACCATTCCTTAGCTGGCTCGTGAGATCAACTCAGTCTTTGAAATCTAGGGAATTCATATCATAAAAAAGGTAAGCTGTTGTTTATCGTCCTGCCAAGCAGTCCCTGGGGCTGTGTGATGAAATATTATTAATTTTTGTTACTCAATCATGTCGCTTCAGATCAATCATGTTAAAATTGGGAATCCACACGAGACATCCCTTGGGTAGCTGCTTTTGTATTAGCTACCTAGTTTTTGGAAGAAGTAATCTGTCGGCTTGAATTATGACGGTTGATGAATAGTCTGATTATCTGTTTTCTAGTTTGTTATTTAATCAATGTTTGCCCTATAGGGCTTTACTGCTTATTACGTGCTTGGATACTTATTTGTATACTTGGGTAGTGCCACAGAGTTTGCAAGTATACCTAACATTTACAAACCCCAAGTAGTATGGCCATCATTATTGACAGCCTTGTTTTTGTATTTAAATAAAAATGATTTTTAAATTTATTTATTAAAACTTTATGCACAGGTAAAAAAAAAACTGTACAAAGGCGGACATGCCCGTGGGCATTTAAAACCACGTCAATCGCGTCAATCACATCAGCATAGCTTCTTTCCATTTTAGTAATTTTAAAAACATAGTTGTCAGGGCTAACACGATGAAATAAAGGCTAAAATTGGAACTGCCAATCTAACATCAAAGTCTAAAAGGCTGCTTCTCGAAATCCTTCCGTTAAGCAATGCGAAAGTAAATTCTTGAGTTTGAATCATGTTTTGGATGACTAACCCAAGTATGAGAGGGTTACAGAACCATTGATTTTTCAAGCCTCACATGGCAAAGGGTGAGGAGAGGAAATCCAATAACGTATAGTCACCCCCTGAATTTGGACAAATCGAATTCCAATTAACGTGGAAACAGTTTTGGTAAGTTAGTTTACGGAAACTGGTTAGGATTAGGCCGAATAAAAGGTACCCGATTTTTTTGCAAAGGCATTGGAAAACCTAAATTACCGCTGTGACAGAAACCTATCGAAAGAAAAAAAAACATCTATGTACCTAGTTGGAGTGTTTCGTTAAAATCCAAATAACATGTATTTGGTGAACAGGTCTGGTGTTTTTTTTTTCAAAACTTGTCCAAAAACCAAATCAGAATTTGTGTAATTTGACATAATTATCAATGTCTTGGGTTACGATCTCTGACCCTTTGATGCACCGACTGCACTGTTGCAAAAAGTTAATAAACACCTACCAAATCTTATAATTGATCAATTTTCGTAAATCCTGTCTTAACATAATATATCACTGGAATCCATTGATTCGTGTTCAATCCTCTTCATTGTTTTGGGTTAACAATTATATACTGACAGACATTCGGACGTATAATTGATACCTCTACTAATGTATGCATTTATTCCACGAATTCTTTGAAACAAAAAGTTTGTCTGATTCATAACATAACTCATAAAATCTATGAAGATTGAAAAATTCCTCCACGGAACCCCTTTTCGTTTATGACATCAATATATATTAAATGATTCTTAGTGTGCAAGTCTGAAGTCTATAATTTATTTTAAAATAACATTTAAAAGTAAGACAGGAACCTATTAGATTTTCGTTTAGCGTTATATTTGTTTAAGCAGTTGAAGGCTATAATTATCGTCTCTGGTGGTTTCGTCGCTGTATTAGTGATGGGAATGTATTTTTAAATCGAATCTATTCGAATTTGAAATCGGTAGTCGAATTCAGTCACTGAACTTGATGCGAAGATGAAACATTAATCGATTGTATTCACGCGAACCTCGTTATCATGCAATTGCAATATGAAAAACGTTGAATTGTCTGCCTTTAACTTACAATCGATACCTAATTTGAAATACAAAACTATAAAGTTTAACTACATTATTTTATGATAAATCTACGTTGTATTCGCAGTTACACCATGAACTTGAAAGATTTGAACTTCAGCAACCTTAATAGAAGTTGTCTGTCAAACTTAGTTCCAATCATTAATTAATTGACTGCCTTGTTGTTCAAGTCGTCGCAATCGCGACTGCTGAGTATGGGTTCGATTCCCAGGTCGGGCAAAGTGTTATTGTGTTCTTTCATCAGAAATTTCTCAGTAGCTGGATTTGTGCCCGGTTGATGGAAATAGGCTTGCCCCCTATTACATGGGACTTAGACATAACTGGCGGAATGTGGATGCGATATTAGTTAAACCTCTGTCTAACCCGTCGGGGATTACATGTTACATGATGTTATGAAAATACGAAAAAGCTCAAACCTCTAATGTTGTCAGTTTTGAAAGCTGCTAATCATACCTTTTAAAAATCGATTGTACAGTTGACCTTCATTCCTGACATCTCTTTAAACAGTAATTACAGGTTCGAATGTTAAAATAACGGAAATGTTAATTCTTGAACGATTCTAATCAGACGGTGATTGCGGACTCGTTGGCTAGACTGATTTAATGCGAAGGCATTTAGACTAAGTAACCAATTAGTATCGGTTTGATCTCTACCCGTAACCGGTGGTTGCACGTGGAAATTTTGTTTAAAATGTGCTGTAGGTTCACTTATCGTGATTTTTTGATTTGTTATTGAAGTTGTTAGGCCATGAATATCTTTTGTAAGAGTCATTATCCAAAAAAGGTGTAGCTTTTTAAAGTCTTCGTTTTTTAGGATATCGCAGTAAATTAATAGCATTTTACACTTCATAGGCAAAACTGAAAAACATGTTAGGAGTTTGAAAGGAGGTCTTGTATAGGTATTGTTAATTGGATAAATGAAACAAAACATCACAATTTACCATTACAATTTTCTGCCTAGCTTTTTCCCAATTATCTTGGGGTTGGCTTCCAGTCTTACCGGATGCAGCTGAATACCAGTATTTTACATAGAGTGAATGCCTGTCTGAACTCCAAAACCCAGTTAGTACTGAATAATACGATACTCATTAGTAAAATTGGTTGTGAGATTCAGATTGCCATTACGATTATGAATATTATAAAATAAATTCTGTTTCGTCCAAAGCTGACAAAACTAACATTTAAAAAACTGTCCACTACTCTAACCAAGAAAACTCTTAATAACTGCGTTATTTGTCTCAATGCATAGCCCCATGCTTGTGAGTGTTTTAATTAAATAAATTGCTTTATCTGCTCAGAGACAATGGCGTCAGTTATGGGGGAATTACATTAAACACAGTCCTATCTCCGTCATTCGTACGGTTATACGGGTGACTACTCATTTACTTAACAAATAGAATTGATTTGCTTGATTCTTATCTTATTTTGCTCTATATTAGATCAGTATTTGTAAGGGGCGTGTTTGTTTATTAGTGGTTGTAACGTAATTTGGTATGTGTGTCTTATTTTCACGTGTTACCGACTGAACGGAGTTTTGATGAAATTTGGCTCATAGGTAGCCCATGAATGTGGATTAGAACATGTCATACACAATGTTAGGTCTCAAAAGGGGCGAAGCTGTGGGCAAAGCTACTGGGAAAATAAAAGAGAATTTTGAAGTACCTCCTAGTGAGTTGTTTTTCGGACTTTTACATTGCACTGTATTTGCCAGTCGGAATTTTGCGAATTTTTGTGTTCGTTTTTGTAAAGCAATTTTTCATGGAAAGCCACTGTGTGCTTGCACAACAAACTAACATGATTATACCTATATACTAATATTATAAAGCTGAAAAGTTTCTTTGTTTGTTTGGTTGAACACTCTAATCTCAGGAACTACCGGTTGGAATTGTTTAGTGTTAGATAGCCCATTTATTGAGAATGGCTATGGGCTAATAACATTACGCTACAACCAATAGGAGCTGAGCATAAATGAAAAATGTTGCAAAAACGGGGAAATCATCCTGTTGTGAGCTTTTTCTCTCTTATGTGACGCAGATGAAGTTGCGTGGGTCAGCTAGTTTATATATGAGCACACATTTTGTTTTCCATGAAAATAATCTGAAACCAGCAGTTCCTTCCAGGATAGCTCTGACCTGTTCGCAGATTCCATCAGCATTATAATTATAGGGTTCCAAAATGCCACTCTCTGCGTTTACTAGCACCTTTCCAGGTCAGCAATGTCTAGTTGCACACGAAGCACAGATTCTCAGTAACTTGTCCAAACTAGACACGCTCTAAGGGACGTCAACGCGCAAATGTTACCACGAATTCAGGACATGATTCAACACTGGACCACCAGCACAGAAAAATTGTTACTGTCCAAAAAGGGACTGGGAGGATAAATCAAAAGCAAAATAAACCACTTAGGTACTGGTAAACTGAATACTGTGAAATCTAAGGATCTACTTTTAAATTAAACTTGTTAGGTAGACGGTAATAGAATTATCCCTGATGAATTAGTTTTACTGAAATCTAGGAATTGAAACAGGATCGAGAAAGAGAAGTTTGAATGCGAAAGAAGTCACGGGAACATCTAGTTTGAAATAAACATAACATAATATTACGCCAGTAATAGGCTAGTTTCCACCATCAATAAATTGCAAACCTATTTAGTCCGTCAGTTAGAGTATTGGAAAATAATGGATGCGTATTTTTTGTTTTTGTAAATCAATGAATATTGACAAAGATAAAACGCATCAAAATTCGAGAGTGGGGGCTCGTGACGTCACAACGCACTAAAAATAATTATAGCACGGCGTGACGTATTGAGAATATTAAAAGCGTCGTATCTTCGTCAATTTTGGTTTACGTAACAAAAGAAAAAATACGTGTCTATTATTTTTTGATAATCTAACTGACGGACTAATTAGATTTTTTCAGGACACAAGCCTATTCCCGAAGGGTCAGGCAGAGGTTCACCTTACCTAGTTATGTTTAAGTCTCATGTAATAGGGGGCAAGCCCACTGCCATCAACCGGGCACAACTCCAGACTCCGTGGCTGCTACTGAGACATTCGTAATGGAAAAACCCAACCCAATTCCCGACCCGGGAATTGAACCCGGGAACCTCATGCTCAGCAGTCCGGTTTGCGACCACAAGACCAACGAGACAGTCAAATATAAATTAAATTTATTCTAAGAATCAGTATCTTTCCCGAACTAACTACCGAATCATTTAGTCCTACAATTTTACTTGTTCCTACAGATTATACAAATGCTGCTACGAACATTGTTTTAGTAATAAGAGCAAGCAACACGTGTTTTCAAACACACCGCCACATCGACTCTGTTATCACACTGCTGTACTACTTACTCCGTAACTCTAGTGTCGTGAGAAATATACGTTGTAACGTTTTCTTAATATTTGTTAACACTATTTGCATACGGTACTGTTTTACTATGTCAAAGGTCTAAGGTTTCTATGGAACGTACACTATATGACGTGGAACTGTTTAAAAATGGTCACGAATTTTTCTTGTCTCGTCTTGTTTGATGAACAAGGTTTGTTAAGTATGTTTCAGTGCAGATGACTAAGGGACTACTCACACTTATTCAGCTCTATTCAGCTTATGCCCACGCGCTGAACGGATGCGTACGCGTCTCATACAAACTCGTTGTTTTCTATGGGCACAAGTTTCATAGAGCTGAATAAGTGTGAGTAGTCCCTTAGACATCGTGTCATTCTATTCTATGAACGATATAACGAGTATGGAGAAGTCAAAAATATACGGGGTGACATCGTCACTATTTTCTTGCATTTCTTTTTTTTTTTTCGTTTTGGGGTATCATCAAGCATGAGCAGGAGGGAGTGTCAGACATTTGACCCATCCATGTTCCTTCATCGCCCTTTGCAGGCATCGGTCCTTGCGGACAGGAAGAATAGGAAGGGCCTATTGCAGACTCTCTTTGAGGAGCATTATCCCAATTTATTCGGGGTCAGCGCAGCACGTCTTCTCTTCCATACTGCTCTGTTACTCATCTTATCATCAGTCCCTCTTCCCTCCCTCCCTCACCTCCTTTCTTGCCATGTCATCCATTAGGGTCCGTGGCTTAGGCCCCCGGTGGTCGAGTACACAGTCTATCTATCGTTTCTTTGGTTTTCCTCTACTTTTTATACCCATCCATATTCAAACTCAAAACTTTCCTCACGACATTTTCTTCATTTGATTGCATAAATCTACGGGGTGAAGCCACCGAAAATATTGTCATTCTCGGTCAGAGTCGCAGAAATGCTGATGTGTGTGTAAATCGAATGAATCGAATTTGATTGTAAATAGGCAATAATTAAGCCCTCAGACCTGACGACTGGCGAGGAGGACACTGGAAAATCTTAATCTTAACATGGTCAACCTAAAAAACAACAACAAAAGGTACTTAAACAAAAACAAACTATACGGCAGATTGTTTTAAAACTATAATCGTTATAAAACCATACAACAAGTTAAAGAAACTATTGAGTGGGAGGGCTATATAACGGAGGCATTTCAATTGAATATGTAAATAAAATAAACGACGTTATTATAAATGCGAACACGAATTATCCACTTATGTAGAAGCAATTTTGGATTATCGGAAGTTTACCAAGATTTTTTTAATGATCCATCATGTGCTTTGGTTTAACTAGCGTTTTGACAAGTGGTGTCGTATTATAACTTCATTAACTTTCATTCGTATTCTTCCGTAAGCCATTATGAGCTGCAGGCCGAAATAATCTGTATATAGTACCCTGACACCGCCAGAAGGTCACGGCATTGGATCGAAATAACTCGAAATCATGGGGATAGGCTTTTTGCCTAGGAGTCGGTAATGCAGGCTATCAGTAACAGTGCGTTTCAACAGGATTAACGTATAAACTTTTCGGTGTCTTACGTCAATCCCTTTGGTTTTTTCATCATCATTATTGCTTCTTCATAGCGTGTCGATGGCAATCCAGATTGTATCAGCTCAGCAGGCCTAGCCAAGTTACAATCGTTTAGTATCGATTCTCTTTCTTTCTTTCTTTTCTGGTAGAAAGCGCTAAATTGGTAGCCAAGTTGACACGACTAAGTCGATCGCTCGTTCTCCAATGTCTGTAGAAAACATACACTTTAGTCTATGGTGAGCGTTCCTACCAAAGAGTTTAGCGATCAACATTGTAGAAACGATAATATTCTATTCTATCATATCATATTTCTATTCGTTTGTGTTGATCACGTGATTTAACGTTGAGATGATGTCATTCCCATTCATTTGAATAGTTTTCTACTAGCGTTAACGATTGTAGATTGTAAACTTGGCTAGGGGTGCTGAACTGAGCCACGAGTTTGGTGCCTTTAGTAGTTTTTTTTTTTATCGCTGGCTCTTTGTCTTTACCCTCGTTTCTACTTCGTAGTTGGCTGTTAGAAGTGATAAAAAGCAGCCAAAAGATTATAATTTCGTTCGCCCACTACTTTATGGAAACAAAAGCCTAACGCAATAAGAACAATGAACACCTTCTTTCAAAACAAGAGTTCACATAAGTTCATTTGTTTCGGTCATTGTTATCTCACTCACGGTTTTACCGCGAACTGATATGGATGCAATAACACGTGGTGACTTTGTATTTGTAATGATTCTTCTTGGTTTACTTTGTTTGGTAAGATACTTGGTAATAATTTCAAGTAGAATCACAAAAGTCTCGAAATACAAAACAAGGCGATGAACACAGGACCGACTGATGTAGCGACACTTGGTGGGAGGCCTTTTTTCAACGGTGACCGTCTTTCATGATGATAGTAGAATCTTCTTTCTCCTAGATCGTGTGGTTAGTGCCTAACCTGGCGTCAGAGTTTTTATGCCGCCCATGGGCCTCTGACTTGGCTTTACATGCCGTCGAGAAATGTATCTCAGGCATGTTGGTTTCCTAACGGTGTTTTCTTTCACCGAAGCAAGCTGAGAGAATAAAAACAATTCATTGTATCTCATTGGTTTTTCCACCAGATGACAGTGTTGACTAACATTTTGGAGGACTACCGTTGGCTTGAATTACTAGAAGATTACTTTTTGGTTTTTGGCTGATCTATACGTGCATAGTGGACGATCTTCCATTAGCTTAAATAACTTTAAAACCACCAAAAAAAATTAAGTATGGGAAAAACATTGTATTGCCAACAACCATCAAAAGGCACTGAAACGGCTTTGGTAATAGTATATTATTCTATAAACGTTTTAAAAAACTCATATGATATATTTTACCAAAAAGATTATTTTTGAAATGATGAGATCTGAAAACGATTCGCAGAATCTTTTACCTATTTACAAACTTCATCAGCTTCGTAAAAACGTAACCCTGAAACGCTGACCTTTATCAAAACATCATCAATCAAATCTGTTTGTCTACATTATGTCGGATATTACTCTCCTAAGAGATTGTTGATGTCAGCTAATACTGAAATTTTATTTTTTTACGAAAGTAATGCCTCATCAATATTATTTTGGGAATTATGTTACGTTGACTGCTTCGTTGTTCTTGTGTTTTTTTTTTCAGTAACAGCCACTGAGTCTGGATATAATGTGCTTTAAGAAGTGCCTGGTTGATGGCAATAAGCTCGCCCCCTAATAAGTACACCTCGGCCTAACCCTTCGGAGATAACAGGCGTGATGCTATGTTCGGTAACGTATCTTCAAATTAAGAATTGTCTTGATTATTCTACATTAGGTACTGCATTACATAAATAAAAAATACTAATATAATATATTATACGAGTACCTTTAAACACAGATCTAATTAATTATTTAAATATGTATAAATATTCATAATTATACACCCGATTTAATACATCTAATAATTTATAATAAAACTACATATTGAATTGCTACTAAGCCCTCTTCCTCTGTCTTCCTCTCTCCTAATGTTGCTGTGCCCGACAGGGTCCATAATGATCTTTTTATTTTATTTTATGACACCATCCTTGTAATACCTTATGGAACGCAATAAACAATTGAGTATTGAGTATTGAATAATAATGTTCACGTCGAATTGTTGATCATAATAAATCCTTTATTTGACCTATCGATGGTAAAATAGTTACGAATATTTTAATGTTCGCAACTAAGTGTATCACAACTCACAACATACTCCACGAAGTAACTCTGGGGTAGTTTTTCCATAAAAAAAACTACTGAAAATGCATTGATTTTCTATTATGTGGAAAATTAGGATGATCTTGTCCTGTGTCTCATCATTATTCAGTCTTTAGGTCTGATATCCTCTACTGTAATTTACTACGGGTATAATATATTTTACTTTCCTCCGTTTGGGAGGATTTTAACGCCCTACCAAGAATATTACACACAACTGATTCATGTTTACCTCGTACTTGAGGAAAATAAATATTTACGCTTACAATTTCTCCCTAATTACTTGCAACGAATAATCTATGGGTAAATATTTTTGTTACACTTGTACATAATCAGTCACTAAGAACTATGTAATAATGTAAACAACATTATTACAAAGTTCATAATGACTTCGTATTATCTCTGTTTATTGTCGATAATATTTGCTTTTGATTAGTATGCCCAATAATAGATTACCACAATGTCTCCTGACCTATGAACCTTTCCAATCAATGTTATAATACTTATAAGACATTAGTCTTTTAAGATATTCGTCTTATCGGATTCTAGAAATAATCAAATGTGACCAAAAATTGTTTAAGACGTTTAGTGACGCTTACAGGTAGTCAGTGGCCCGAAATTCTGACAACCAGTTTTACCAAAGGGTTAATATTACCAATTACTAACCCGGTTGTAGAGGTCATATAGGCAGTTGCTCCATGTAAAATACTGGTGTTGAGCTGCATCCGGCTAGACTGGAAGCCGACCCCAACATAGTTGGAAAAAGGCTAGTCAAATCATGATTAATAGTGACGCTTTTCGGTTCTTTCTTTTTCTTAAAAATATAAAGTACCCTGACTTATTTGCTGTCCGTTCTAACTAACCGTTTAGTTACAAAACGAGCTATGTTTACATGTTGATACTTGATGACATCATAAACTGATTGACTGGTTCGTCAGGAAACAAGATATCAAACTATTTTAATTCATTTACATCTACTGTCAAGTAGGTACTGGTATTTCCCCATATGTATGCAATTGACTGGTAGCAAACTGGGACCTTACCATAGTAAGGTCCCAGTGAAGATACCATGGCCGGTCACAACCGGCCATGGTATCTTCACCTATTGTAAGCATCCAGACTGCAACTGGTTTTCCTCACAACTGAAGGTTCGATTTGCATCATAAGCAAGCCAACAGTAAAATATAAATCGTATATCAGTTCCACGTTATATCCCATACAAAGTAACACAGACAAATTTATAAACTCCGGTTGCAATAAAACATCACAAAAGAAACAAATTACCTATGATAAACGTCTTTGGAAAAAAAAACATTTATATCTTACACAAGACTTTCTACAATTCGACAATATAACAAAAGAGTTTACCTCATATTAGACGCGTAAATATCTACTCGGTATGCGGCATTCATATTTATACAGTCAGTAAATTGCTATCGGGCGTAATGTAATAATATGAATTTACATAAATTTTCTATAACATTTACATTAGGAATAAATGAATTGCTGGTTGAATGGTGCCTTTGGCCGGAAAGGCGCTTGGTTCACGCCCGGAGTCGGCCGCATAACAGAAATGTGTAAACCTAATAAGAGAAACGGCTGGTTTTATTTATTCTGTTGACCATATATTTCCTGGTTCAGGAGTCGAAGTAATAAAGTAGTGGTGGAGTGGTAATCAAAATGTTTTCTCTTAATAGCTGTTAATTATGTTTTTAGCTTTATGGTGCGTTTAAATTAATCTAAACGACACGGTTGCGGTTAAATACTTTCATGAGATAAAGGAATGCCATATTTCAACAACAAAATTAGTGTATACTCAAGATGTCAAGACAGATTAGCCCGAAAAACCACCATTTTACTGATCTGCAAGCGACCTTTTCGTATTTTAAAAAAAAAGTCAAGATAAACTCATTCACAAGTGTAAAGTAATATTCAACCCAATATTTTTCTTTTAGTTAGCCCGTATCCTGAGAAAAAGCCTCTCCCCATTCCTTTCACTTCACACGATGGTGCACTATTTCTCGCCAATTCGCGAGGAAGCCATACAAGACGTCCTGCCATCTTCTCCTCGGTCTGCCGCGACCCCGTTTAGCTGTCTCAGGACTCCAGTCTTGCGATATCCAACCCAACTTAAATACAGCAAATTCTACTTCAATCAACCTATTAAGCTGCACGACATACTTGTATCTAAAACCACAGGTCCGCCCACCATCTCGCAAGCTCACAGAAAAGTTAAATATTATAAAATTTAAATATTATAATGGCCGGTCCACGACTCACGAGACACAATAGTCAGAACTGTGATTTGCATCGCAGTACAAAGTACTCAATGTGAATTTTACTTAATCTAACTTTGTACTGTCGTGACGGGTTGCCGTGACTTTTTATATTTTACAAGCGAAATGGTTGGTGCTATATCTAGCCAAAGAAAAGAACTGAACTGAAGGCTTCTTTGTAAGAGCGTACAGTGTTCTCCCTGAACAGTAAGGATAGCACAAACCTTTATGTATATTATAAGAATGTTCTTTTTATGGTTAGGTTATTTATTATGGTTACATACGGCGATAATTGTAATTATAATTGTAATTGTATGCATGACTTTATCGGTCAGCGTAATGTACACAATCAAGTGAGGTTGATATTTAGATTTTTTTCCGCTTCGAAGAAACACATCCTTTGGCACTCGGTAAACATAGCTTTCCAGCAGTGAAAATATTTTTTTTTTAATTCCAGTAGTGTGGAAGATTTCTTTTTACGTCAAACTTACATAACTTTACCTCTTTTAAATATTAGTGTAGATATGTATGTTCGCATTTGCCCTTTATCCCGTTTGCTACAGTCCATTAGCAACAAAAGCGTCAACTAACCAATCAAAAAACGTCTAAGATCCTCAGGATACATTCTGGCTACATAAATCTTACATTCATACTAGGCCCATGGTAGATTACAGTAAATTCCATCTCATAGAGAGCAAGCCTGCGGCCCAACAGTGGGACATTATAGGCTGGGTATTATATGTCATAAAGGTACATTCCGTCATTGTTACTAACTCACACTTGACGACTCTTAATTTCCGGATCAACAGAACTAATTAACCACATGGGCGCAGTAAAACATTGTACCTTGTTGATTAAAAGCTAGATTAACTGGGCATGCTTACAAAATATTATTAGGCTATAAAACCTAGGACCCATGGTTGCAGGTAGTTAGTTTATGATTTATGACTACCTACTAAAATTTAGTACTCGTTTCCGTCCTTTCTTGAAACTTTCTGTTTTTCTTTGGGAAGTGGAAAATGTGGACGATGACCACTTTTGCATGTGTTTACTATGTATTAAAAGGAATCTAAACTGGTGCATTCCAACTATAAACTTAAAACACTATCCAATCATCATCTGCCTATCCTTTTCCAAACTACGTTGTGGTCGGCTTCCAGTCAAACCGAATGCATCTGAATATCAGTATTTTACGTAGAGCGACTGTCTATATGACTTCCACAACCTAGTTAGTACTGGGTAGTACGATACCCTCTGGTAAGACTGGTTGTCAGACTTTCAGGCAACTGACTGCCTGTGGCGACTGTCAAAGATCTACAAATGACGACTGGGACCAACGGCTTAATGTACTTTTCTTGGCACGGAGAAAACTCGGTATATCATGAATGGTCACCCATCCACGGACCGCACTATCTAATCTGATAGGGAATAAAAGTATTAATGGGTAAAAGACGATTCCGACTCTAACAACCGATCAATCAATAATTATTACTTACAAAAAAATTATTTAACAAAATTTTATTAATAGAGAAATATTATCAACCAGGTGTAAAAGTTTACTTCAAATACTACCAAAACACCAGACATTCCTCCGTAATTGTGATCTTGAACGAATCGATGTAATTGATAACGGTTTGAAAGTAACTATCCCAAAAATTGTAACAGTATTTTTTAAATATTGTAGAATCGGACTCATCCATCAAACTACGTAGAATTTAGAATATACTCTTGTCAAAGCTGTCTAAAACTCAGCACATTAAACACACGAACTGTTTAAAAAAAAGTCATTTTTTAATTTGTAATCAGATAGAGATAAGTGAAAGAAAAATACCAAGCGACACTATCTTTTGTTTGAGTTTGAAGTCTTGTAAGCTCAGCTCTCTCTGCCCAAAAAAAATTGTGTAGAATTGAGAATTACGTTCCCACAGCTGGGACATTTGCCTCCTTCCTGTTAGATTGAGTACACTATATTCTACGGGTCCACAACACCACCCCAGTGCAATTTAACGAATGACATAACAATATGTCTTCGTTTTTTTTATTCCAAAACAGCATAATAACAAATGACATTGTAATCACAACTAACATTTAAGTGTCTTTGGGCAAATCATCAATAAAATCTGTCATTTTACCACTGTCATTACTAACGTGCACACCTTGTCCTAATACAATCCATTCTTAAAACCTACATCGGAAACTCTAATATCAATGTGGACATCAGTTGCACAAACGCAATACAGTTAGATGTAAAAACGCATTAATATTCGTGTTAAATAAGCGGAAATAAGAGTTGATTCGAGAATGAAGCCGTCATTGACATTGCTTGTAACTATCATCGACACGTACCAACTGCACACTGAAAGTTATTGGTTTGGATTCCACTGTTATAGGATACGGCTTTATGGACTTTGCTCTCCCTTGACTTTTTGCCGTATCGTGACATTGGAGCTCAAACCAACATTTTAGTATGGACGACATTCGATTGCATTGATGTCAGAGAGATTATGTCAATGGAGTTCAAGATAATTGTAATTGTAATAAATGTAATTGTTCAAATAATTTTCCATAGACCAACCAACTATACGTGAACTGGACAGGACTTGTTTTTTGTTATTGATAGGCTGGCGTTTGACATTTAATATCGCAATTTAACCCGTCAAAGTATTGCTTAAAATCAATAAGAGCTTCAGCTGCCATCGTAAAACCTTCACATTTTTAACCATTCTATTTGTTGTCGATTCGAAACATCGTTCATGTACTCCATGTGACATACTCGAGTCATCAATAAACTTCACTAAATATCTTTAAACATAATACAATGCATGAAACATAACAGACGTTAAACTGATACTGCCACTTTACAGGATATCCGATTCCGTAATTATTCATTATCCCGGGCGAAAATCGAAACAAAATCGAAATCGACCTGGGCGCCGAAATATCGAGAGCTCAGAGTAATTGATAATAACGGAAGATATCCCGCAAGTGACAGCATAAGCTTAGTTATACACCTTAAAAGCATAAAGCAGTCTAACAGACATTTATTTAATTTTTTATAAAAAGTAAAAAAATAATTAAAAGCATCGTGTCGTCTAACAAACATCAATGGGCACACTCCCTCGGTAAACCAGTACGCGACAAGCTCAAGCGACAACAGCTCTGATAGACTCGCATAAAGTACTTATACGTGTGTAATTCACCGATTAATTAAAAGTTATACAAGCGTGACCGGTGTAATTGCCAAGAGACTTGTGTTACGTTTAGTGCATTCACTTTTATTGGCCCGCCTTTATGCCTAGCTAAGAAAGTGGGTGAATTGCCCAGAACGATCGTTAAGTTTCTTTATTTCGAATTGCAGTTCGGAAATTAATCGCGGTTTTATGTTGGATGTGAGGTCATCTTTGAGCCTGATAAATGCATTTTGTTAGAAATTAATTTGAAAAAAAAAATGGCAACTACCAACAGGCTATAGATAGGTACATCGTCGTCATCATATTTGTGCCTTTATTAAAAAAAAGAGGTCTGCGTAGCTGGTCATCCTTTCCGTTCTTCCATACTTCTGTATTAGTCGTCATCTCAGCAATCGCCCCCTCTCTAGCCATATATCATCTTTCACACAGACCGTCCATTGTTTCATTAGTCTTCTCCTTCTGATATTTTGTGATTAGTGAGTATTGACAGACATAAAAGACATTTGAATTGACTCCAACTTTCATCATCACGGCCTCATCCTAAATTCAGAAACAGGAGATTTTGCTCCATGATTTTTTTCTTTACTCGTGTAGCCACTGGCCCAATTACAGAGATATCTATCGATATCACCAGATTAACTGTGTTCGCTTAACTGGTGCGTTAACTAACATGACCTGAATGGTCAATACGCCGGAATGTTCAGAAATTATCAGTGGCTACTTAACACAGAAGCCTACACTGCACATGACATACATAAAGGCTAAATTAATATCAAACGAAGGCTTGAGAAATATTCATAATATTTTCATATGTTTTTAAGTTCCATGTAATAGGGGGCTGGCCTATTGCCATCAACCGGGCAATATTCCAGTCTCTGTGGCTGCTACTGAGAAATTCCTAATAAAAAACCCAATAACACAAAAAGGTTGATGTATTAATATTTTCTGACAACTCAGAAACAAATTTAGTCTAGAAAATTACCAAGCTTAACATCACAGGTCGCTGAAGCATAATAAAAGCGACAGAAAGTTACTAAAGTTCTAATTTTAGGTGAAGTTAAACTAATAGTACCAACAGAGGAACATTCCGAAATAGAATGCCATAACACTTAACTGAGAAGGATAAAGAAACTAAAGCAAACCAACATGTTCACGCCTGTTAACTTTCTAGTACTAAAGTTTCAATAAAGGGAATGCATATTGGCTCTAAAATGTTTACCGTATGAGACGTATTTAATAAATATCTGTCACAACTCCATAAGCAATGATACTGACAAATTGCCTGAAATAGTTTTATAATTACTTAGATACTATACTTAGGTTATCTACTTCAAGCAAAGATTGTTAATTGAAGTTTGGTGTTAGAAACGTAAGACTGTGTTCTAATGAAAGCGATCTTCCCACATGCCTACGTTAAGTTTGGTTGCACACAGGTAGTCTCGCTAACGATTGCTTTTATTAAGACGCGGGGTATAGTGCAATAGCAATGGCAGATCATTTGTTTCCTCCAAATCTTAACTCTTGTATCCGTCCCTGGGAGCAACACGGAAGAACTCAACGATGCAAGCGTAGGCGCAATGTATGACTTTGCCCATCCAAGTAAACACTACAACTTTACCTCACAAGAACACAGAACCGAGACAATTCGAGTATCACACGAATGAGTCACGTCCGGCTAATTGTTAATAAACAGTAGCAAAGGGAACAAGCAGTCGAGGTGGTCTTTGTCAAACAAGTTAACACCTACTCCCGCCGAATGAGCTTGATAAATGTTTTTATTGCTGTGCACCACAAGTGCGAAAATTCAACCAGAGAAAATTACTTTGTGCATAACGAAGCTCAAACAATGGTTAATAATGTTACGGTGTGTGACGAATCCGGGAGGCCAGTTACGCTATACATCTACAAAATAGCACCCGCTGAGAATAAGGACACAACTCTAGTATGCGTAGTTTCGGAGAACTCGACAGTGGCAACGAGGTTGGCTGAATGTGACGTTTTTCATTCATCATTTTTAATTCTTCTATCTCATCATGCTTTTTATGGATCACTCATGGTCCGTGGAGTAGCAAAAAACTTAGGTCATTAAAAATTATACATGTATTTTTAACTCACCATTTTTATCTATGCAAAGTTTACCTACTTAGTTAATCAAAATGATTTCATATTAGAATCAGATTTTTGCCTAAAATTGTATGCTAATTATTTAATATTCCATTAACAGTCACAGAACTGAAAATGTATTTGAATTTGAAATTCGGCTTTGAGTACTAATTAATCAAATAACAAAATTAGCTGGGCCGTATTCTTTTTTTTCGCTTTATGAATAAGTCAAATACAGATCACGAGAGCGAAAGGTGAAAAGTATTTGAATATTAAATATGTTGCGAAACATAAAACCTTTTTGGTTTGAAGCTCTAAACAGCTACCTACGCATAACAATGCAACTGCGTGAGCTGCTGACTTCAACACAAATATGTCCACGATTCGCGACGCTACCCCATAAATTAAAGAGATAAATGGTTCACCAACAATGGCTAAATAAACCGTCCTGTTTCTTATAACACTCGAAAATAAGCTTTGTTGGTAGCACCGTAAAAAGTTGAAATGTCCATACGCGCGGACTTACAATGGATCAGAATATTTAAGGGGAGTTTAATACTCGTGTGGGCACGTCGATTGCTGCAAAAAAATTTAGAGCTGCATTCGATACACTATTTTATGGACATTTTTGGTCTATTATATATCTTATATGTGACATAATAGGATTGTATTCTGGTTTCTACATTGCAAGTTAATGGAATAAAGTGTTACAAGTCTTTATTTGGGCTTAGAATCATAACTTTTAAAGGTTTTCATTCCCACGTACCTGCAGTACATATATTTTAATACGATACTTTTTATTAAATAAGTTTGAGTTTTATGTTTTTGTTCACACAAAAGTGAGGTAATTTGATGGTATATTACGTTTATAAACTTATTTTACGATTGAAAATCTGATTTCATACACACCATTTATGACGACAAGTGGCATTGAAACATACACACATCAAAAATGTCTAGGGATCAAGCATTTTTATGCGGATTTCTTGAGATTGAGATGTGGCTTTGTAATAAATTTATGATTTTATAAATTTATATGGATCCTTTTTGGTGCATTTCATAATTTGAATCAGGAACTCTCAATCAAATTCGAGTAAAAGATGAAAATAAGCTGTCAATATTTTCCCTATAAAAACATACAACGCATTGAAGACATTATTAGTGCTACTGTTTCCCTACTACTGATTAAAACCAACGTTATTATGGAGCGGCGACGTCATTTAAGCAGGGAAGAAATGCTCAGAGCCGTGGGAATGATAGAAGCTGGTTCCCGGCAACGTACTGTAGCTTTAGCTCTGAATACAAGTCAGAGTGTTATCAGTCGACTTTGGACACGTTACCGAAGCACTGGTACCGTGGCTGAGCGCCATGGAGGACGGTATCGCTGCACCACACGGAGACAAGACCGATACATTCAAATCTTAACTCGAAGAGCTCCAACAATAACCGCCATGATGTTAGCCGTGAGGCTTCATCACTCTTCAGGGAACTTAATTAGCGACCAAACAGTCAGAAACCGCTTGCATGAAGTGAACCTTCATTCCCGAAGACCGCTACGGGTACCACCTATAGCAATGCACAATCGTAGGATTCGATATCAATGGGCTCTTGAACACAGAAATTGGGCAGAAGAACAATGGCGTTTCGTGTGCTTTTCTGATGAGTCTCGTTTTGGTATGAGACCGGATACAAGACGTATACGACACTGGAGAACCCCTGGACGCCAACAGCGATTAAAATCCTGCCAGGAAGTCCATCCTTATAGTGGTGGAACCATCATGGTATGGGCGGGTATTTGGATCGGCGGAAGAACTGAGTTGATTTGGATCAGAGGCAACCTCAACGCTCAAATTTATGCTGAGACGATTGTATCAGACGTCATCGTTCCTCTACAAGTGCAAATCGGTCCCTTATTTCAGTTAATGCATGATAATGCACGACCGCACACCGCAAGAGTTGTAAGACAGACTCTCGCCGCAGCTAACATCAATGTCCTGCCCTGGCCTGCTCAGTCGCCAGACTTGAACCCGATTGAGCATGCATGGGATATGCTACAGAGAAGAGCTCTGCCGAATATGGAGGGTATCCAGTCGCAAGAAGACCTTTTTTTGTTGTTGCAACGAACATGGGCGGCCATTCCACAGCGTGATTTGGATGAACTCATTTTGAGTATGCCAAACCGATGTTCTTGTGTTGTTAGTGTTCGCGGTAGAAACACGGATTATTAATTGTTTAAGTTACCCAATAAAATTTTAAAGAAAACTGTTATTTCAGTCTTTTTTTCGAACTTTAATGTTAGTGGTTCAAATGTCAAAAATCCCTTTATTAGGAAAATGGCAAATTTCTTTATTAATGCAAAGGTGACTTGGTTTATCGTTACTGTGACAAACGAAAACACTTTATTTGATGAATCCTTAAAGAAAATTTTAATTAATATCAATCAGGAGAAAAGTTATTGCAAAAATATATGTTGATCCCTAGATACTTTTGATGTGTGTATGTACATTCAGTCAAAAAAGTATCGGGAATGGATGATTTGTTTATGGTTCCAAATTCAAATTTTTGTTTTTTTTGTAGTTGTTAGATTGGCACAACTGTTTTCCATTTTGGCGCGGAGTTTGAGTTGCATCAGTGTTATTTATATTAAATACAGTGCTGGTTTTAGTAATATATATAGTGTGTATTGCGAATTTCATAATGGACAAAAATATCGAACAAAGAGTTTGTCTTAAATTTTGCATCGCCAATGGAATTTCGTGTTCGGAGTCACTGAAAATGTTACAGAAGGCTTACGGTGAATCGACTTTATCAAAAACTCGTGCTTATGAGTGGTTCAAAGCGTTCAAAAGCGGTCGAGATGCGATGGAAGATTTGCCTCGCTCTGGTAGGCCGTCAACGTCTGCAACTGAAGTTAACATCGCAAAAGTGAAGAAAATAGTGACTGAAAATCCCCATTCAAATCTGAGAGAGATAGCCGCCGAACTTTCTGTATCTCACGAGTCGATCCGTACCATTTTAACTAATCATTTGGGTATGAAACATGTTGCTGCTCGGCTAGTCCCAAAAGATCTGAATTTTCTCCAAAAACTCAATCGCATGAAAGTCGCTGAGGACATGCTAGAACGAGTCAGTTCGGACCCAACATTCATGAAACGCATTGTTACTGGTGACGAGACGTGGGTTTACGAGTTTGACATGCAAACTAGTCAACAAGCTTCGGAGTGGCGCCTTCCAACTGAACCGAAACCGAAAAAACCACGCCAAAGTCGATCAAAAGTCAAAGTCATGTTGACTGTTTTCTTTGACTATCGCGGTGTTGTGCACTCTGAATTCTTACCGGAAGGTCTAACGGTAAATAAAGAATATTATTTGAGCGTTATGCGGCGTTTAAGAGAGCAAATTCGACGAAAAAGGCCAGATTTGTGGAAAGAAAATTCTTGGATTTTGCACCACGACAATGCGCCTTCGCACAAGGCTATCATTGTGAACGAATTTTTGACCAAACACTCAACAAATACCATCCAGCAACCACCATATTCACCAGATATGGCTCCTGCTGACTTTTTTCTTTTTCCTAAACTCAAATTACCACTTCGTGGCACCCGTTTTCAATCTATAGAAGACATAAAGGAGAATTCGCGGCGAGAACTGAACTCAATTCCAGAAGCAGCGTTTAAAAAATGTTTTGATGAATGGATTATTCGTTGGCGCAAGTGTATCGTTTCTAAAGGAGCATACTTTGAAGGTGATAAAATAAATTTGGATGAATAACAGACATTTTGTGTATTATTGATCTTTTCCCGGTACTTTCTTGACAGAGTAGTATGTTACCCTAGTTTATTGAACGATGATGATAAAACCAAATCAAGTAAAATCAATATGTAGTAAAATCAGCTAACCCAAAGTACTAGGAACTCATATCTCAAAGGAGGCCACTCTTTAAATTAACCCAAATACATCTATTGAATGATTCCACCTAAACATAGGTATGGTTTCATAAACTCTTATAGAGATCACAAAGCAGAGTTCTCATAAAAACGGCCATGTATAAAATAAGTGTTTACTTTGTCGGCGGGAGTGCTTTGAAGTGGCTTCCATTTCTGTTCTTAGCAACCCTTCTAACATGTGCGGAGATAAAGATGAAATGTAACTACTCGTACACTCTTTCCCTTTCAAGAATTAAATCAAATATTAATATCGTTACGTCTAGCTGAAAAACGAGATACGAAGTTAACAAAATTGCAGTTCTGATCGGTGACAATCAAAATAATGCTTACATTTTGTGATAATGTATTTGTTTCTACTTAACAAATGTCAAACACGCAAGTTCTCATGTGAAGATATCGTTGCTTTCTTAAGAAAACAAGAAAACGAAATTGTGACTGCTGTAAAATTTTCGACGGAAATGACTTCAAGTTTTTAAGAATTTTAACAGGTTGACAAGTGCTGTCATGACAAAAAATGTCTAAAGGCAATCATAATTTTAATAAATTAATTCAATTTATTTATTTGGTGCGAAACATTGTGTTTCGGAAATTCATTGGTGTCAAGTCAAAGACTACAATATATATTTATTGGCAAATTGGTGTGTTTTGATCGCACTGCGTTGGAATATTTGAAATGTCAAAAATTCGTGGGATCCTTGTTGAGGATTGTTGATAATGATACCATCTAGCATACCACAGATGACTGCTATCAATTAAAGGCTTATAAGACGAGTTCGTCGCTGAGGCGAGGCGAGACCAGGCTCCCATTTACCTGACAACGGTGCCCGGGGCTGCGCCGACGTGTGTTCTTCGGCAGTGCGATACCCCAGGCCCGCAGTATGTGTTCCGCCGCTCCTGTCTGTTCATCACAACCTACAATAGACTGTTCAGTGTTTGTTTTTTAGTTTGTTTTAATAAAGTTATTTTTATTTAGTTTATTTTTAAGAGGTACTTTATCTTTAATGAGTAGTAGCAGCAGCGATGCGGTGGGTAATGGTAGTAGTCAACCTTCAACATCGCTGAATACCCTGGAGAGTTGCCCGCTTTGCGCCCAGGCACGATTTTTTAAAGGTAAGCGGGGTCTGAATGTGCATATTGGTAAGGTGCATAAACCTCCAAATGCACCCTCAGACCCTGTCTCTTTCTTTCTTTTTTTTTTCTTTATTCTTCCACCTACAACTTCGGCTACATCCACTTTCTACCCGATCTGGCAAACCCTTTCCAAATTCAAAAACTCTGTTCCTGTTTTAAAGCGAGTTCCCCGCGGTGCTAGGCCTTTAGTTGCACAAAACCTAGCAGGTTGTGTGCGAATTGTCGTCCGTGAGAACTCGCTAAGTTCAGGAGCAGTTGCTTACCTTCCCTTACCGTATTCTGCATGTTCAAAAGAATTTGGCCACAAAAAAGACTTTAACCGCTCAAATCAAAGATAATTGAAATATGTATTTCGGCTCAAAATTTTGTTTCCAATTTATCGGCACAGGGATATACCTCTTCGAGAGGTATATCTCATCTGGTTGTATCAAAGTTAGGGGAAGGTGACATAAGCGGTGCAGCCAGGATTCTCTTCAGTAGCGATGTGGTGGCTCCGTGTTCTCCAGAAACACTCGCAGCTCTGGAGACTAAACACCCTGCCCCCGCGGATGGCCTTTCTTTTCCCGACCCTCCTGATTCGGACATTCACTCCCTCACCAATACAAGTCGAGAGGTGGTCACAGCCGTTTGCTCCTTCCGGAGTGGCTCTGCCGGCGGCCTCGATGGCCTAAGTACTCAGCACTTAAAGGACTTAATTTGTTCATGCGCCGGGGAGGCTGGTGAGTCGCTCTTGAAGGAGCTTACGGCTCTGATTAACCTTCTACTCTCCGGCAAGGTGAACGAAACCGTCATCGGCGTATTGTACGGGGCCAATTTATGTGCCCTGCGCAAGAGGGATGGCGGCATTCGTCCCATTGCCGTGGGTACTACTTACCGTCGTATGGCAGCCAAGATTTGTTGTAAATTTTATGGTGAGGCTGTTTCGAAAAAATTTCAGCCCCTGGTTCTAAAAGCGAGCTGAGGCTGCCGTACACGCTTTGTCGACCTACCTGAATTCTGGCAAAGGTGAGGTCATCCTGAAGGTTGATATTAAGAATGCCTTCAATTCAGTTAATAGAGACACCTTGTTAACAGAAATTAAAAAAGAATTACCTCAAATTTATAGTTTTCTTTGGCAGTGCTACAGACACCCGTCTAAATTACTGTATCGTGACAAACTTTTGGAATCTGCTGTTGGCTGTCAAAAAGGTGACCCCCTCGGGCCTGTGATATTTAGTTTAGCGATTCACCCAATTGTTAGACAGCTAAATTCAATATTTAACGTTTGGTATCTTGACGATGGAACCTTGGGCGGCGATGTAGAAACAGTTTTAGATGATTTAATTTTCTTAAAAAACAATCTTCACTCCATTGGCCTTGACCTAAACCTTGCAAAATGTGAACTATATTTAGCAGACTAAATTTAACGCAATAGCCCCCCCTAACATCAAAATTATTGAAAAATGTTCTCTTCGTCTCCTTGGGTCTCCAATCTTCGAAAATTCCTTTCCCGATTTCATCGATATTTCGGAAAGGTTACTCTAAATTAACATGCATTCGGCCATCACCATTATCCGTTATTGCTGTTTCGGCCCTAAATTAACATATTTCCTACGTGCTTCTCCTTTATGGAAGCACACTCATCTTTTAGACAAAATGGATCAAATTATCAGAAATACTTTATCATCCATTTTTAATGTGGCCTTGGACGACCGAGCCTGGACCCAAGCTCTCTCTAAGCTCTCTCTAAGACTCTTCCTATTCGTATGGGAGGGCTCGGCGTCCGCAAAATTTCTAGTATTAGTTTACCGGCTTACATATCCTCGGTCCACGGCACTAAGAAATTAATCAGGAAAATCCTGGCTTCCACACTGATTGATTTTGATGTGCCGTGTTTCTCCGAGGCTATCAACGCTTGGAAACTCGCTTGCCCGAATTCTGAAGAACCCGACTACCCATTTTCCCAGAGACGGTGGGACGAGCCGCTCTGCAGAGTAGTTCAGATCAATCTACTAAACACGTCTGTTACTACTGCTGAGCGAGCGCGCCTGCTGGCTGTGGGTGAGTGGGAGTCGGGTCTTTGGCTTCACGCACTACCGTCGTCGAGCACAGGCACGTTGCTCGACGACACCACTTTCCGCCTCGCTGTTGCTCTACGCCTAGGCGCCCCATGTTGCTCTCCTCATCACTGTCACTGTGGTGAAGTTGTCAAAAGCCTTGGACACCACGGCCTGTCATGCAGGCGAAGTGCGGGCCGTTTTGCACGGCACGCGAATTTAAATGACATCATCCGTCGATCTCTTGTCACCGTCGGCGTTCCAACTTTATTAGAACCCAATGGCTTGGCACGCGACGATGGCAAGAGACCGGACGGCATGTCTTTGTTTCCATGGAGGATGGGTAGGCCTTTAGTGTGGGATGCTACATGTGTCGATACTCTTGCGCCTTCCCATCTTCCTAATTCGTCGTGCTGTGCAGGGGCTGCTGCTTTGACAGTGTTGAGGAGGAGTCTTTTGACGCCATTTTTTAGTTTAAGTTAGTTAGTTTCGTTTATTTTAATAAATTTGTAAATTGTAAATATACTTTGAGAACGTTACTTTAAGTTTTTGTTTGTACACATTGTACCTCTACCTATCACAAATAGACATTTGTAAACATGATTTAGAAATCTTCGACAAAAGATTGATCTAGAATAGGCATGACGACAGTATCAAAAAATTGCAAATCTATTTAGTCCGTCAGTTAGTTAGAGTATTGGAAATTAATGGACACGTATTTTTTTGTTTTTGTAAATCAATGAATATTGACAAAGATAAAACGCATCAAAACTCGGTAGTGGGAGCTCGTGACGTCAGAACTAGCTAAAAATTATACCAAGGCGTATTGAGAATATTAAAAGCGTCATATCTTCGTCAATTTTGGTTTACGTAACAAAAGAAAAAACACAGATCACATATTTTTTGAAAATTTTACTGATGGACTAATTAGATTTTTTTGTCGTCTCGCCTATTGAATGTGATGACTCATATCAGACCAAAACACAATTATGTGTCTTTAAAAAAACCGTTTTAAACCTCGAGGTAAAATCCAAATCAAAAGACAATACTTTCACCAAATTCCTCCGATCGCTAAATGCCAATGGTTTTCCAGCCAATTACCTCAAATCTCTAAAACCTAACTTATTAACGAAAGCACGATCCCCTGCACCTTGCTCCCTGACATCACAAGATGGATCTGCCAAGCCCCCCGTCCACAAATTACATGAAGCAATTTTACCCACAATCTTAGCAATGACATTACTGCAGCGGAATCTCACCCACGATGTTTGGTTGTAAACTGTTGCGGAGCTCCGAAACTATGCAATTGACAATCAAGGATTCTAGTTGGATGAACGCGTGTAATAATCGAGTTCAAGACCGAAGTTTCTTCATCAGTGTGTGTTTGATGCGTTATTTTATTAGTAGTAGATCTCAAAGCATTGTTTAATACTTGTTTTAGCCTACAGCTTTGTGATCGTAGAAGTCGGGTTCGGTCATGATCTACATAAATGTACCATATTAATTCATCAAAATTCAAAGGCTAACATACAGACAGACAGATAGACAGCCAGAGTGAAAATAGTATTGATAATATTAGTAATGAAAAATAATCTTATCTATCGATTAAAATCTACAATGAGTTTTGTTTTGCCAAAAACATTACTTTCAAAGGCTTTTTATGAAGCTATTTGATTCACCTGAACATTTATATTCATTCTTTAACGTCGTAATATTGCAACATCAACGTTCTAACTTTATAGCATTTTTATTAACGCTATATTTTATAGACTTCTAATATTTTAGAAGTTCAGCCAAAACGAATTTATGTCCGAAAAGTTGCAAAATTCTTGACTTGATAAAGAATAAAATGCATGTCCTATATTTATGGTTTTAATGTTGCTTCAGTGTTTCTTTTGATATAAATAAAGCATTTCCTAGGTTAGATGTTGTAAATGTACTTTTGAATATGATTTTTTCGTCTTATAAGTAGGTACCTAACTGTTTTACTGTTTTGTTACTATGTATTTACTACTACAATATTTTTTATCACTGACAGTTTGTGCATCATTTCGCAATTTTTTTTTTTTTTTGGCAATGGTTTCACGACTTTCTTAACTCCATGGTATCTCTCCCTAAAAGAATCCGTCCACGCATCGCATCTGACCCTCTGCTATACACCCCCTTGAAATTTTAGGGGAACGCAATCATTCCCTTTGATTCCTGTTCCGTCCTATTCAATTAGAAGGCGTCTATAACTGACTTCTATAAAAAATTGTTTCCTAGTTAGATTTGGATTTTACAGGAAGGAAAAATCACGGTCATTACTAACGACCCCATGATTAAAATTTTTATTTTGATTGCCAAATTATTGCTCTTTGTATTCTTAAGGAAGTCTTTCAGGGAATAAAAATGCAAGTCATAAAAATTGGTGTGGCTGACAATTACTAGGAACATGATTAGATACAAAATGGTTTATAACGATTTGTTAATGAAGTACCAATGATGATATGATTATTATGTCATAACAAACGTACAATAAAATAACTCCCATACTCAAAGCGTCATGCTTACACACACAGAGAAAGAATAAATGCCATAAGGTCACATTATACCATCTTGGTCCATTACAGAAGACACCAATTACGTATAAGGCTTATCGATTTTATAATGATGGCACACTCTTACAACAAAAGGGTTAACAATTACGACAAAAGCCCTTTCAAATATTGAGAGCATTCGAAGTACAGAACAGCCTAATTTTCCCAAATCATGCACGCTTTTAGACTAAAACAAATTGATGTGCATTATTGCTCAAGATTCTCTTCCTTCCGTTGCTGTCAAATGTGCCAGCGAAAAGGGAACAATGGAGTCTCTATTGTAGCATTTTCTTAAATACCGTACTGACATAGTCACTTCCTGTATCTCTGAGCCATATCATCTGAGTATACCGAATCGGGTCAGTGCAGTGAGGATGGTGCGACTACGAAAACTGCGAGCATTTTTTGATTACATAGTTCTTTGTGCTGAAGTTATTGTTTTAAAAAATACATCAATAGTACATTTTGATACAAGTGGAGAAAGTTTGTTATTGCGTACGAGGCGGAATTAACTCCCGAGCCGTAGGCGAGGGTGTCTTTGAGCCGAGAACTGCAATAACAAATGTCCACGTGTATCAAACGACGTTTTTCAATACACTTTTGAAGAAATAAATTATAAGAACGAAAAATATTTTTGTCATGAATTATTATGAAATTATGATTTTAATTTTCTTTTTTTCCGCGCTTTACTTACGCCAGGTGAAGGAGAAGCAAAGGTATGAAGCCGCTAAACAGCCTAATATAAAAAATAGATGTTTTTTTTGTTTTTTTTTTATTTTAGAACACTATTAAATATTATTTGTGTATAAAAGTAACTATTCGTTTTTAATAATCATTCGTTCAATCGTTTATTTATGATATTCTAAATATAAACACAATTTGAATATTCAAAAAATATTTATGCCGGAAAGACGCTTAGTGCTTTGCCGAAATTAAAAAAAAACATTCACCTCAGACTATAGGCATTGAACCAATTTGGACTAAGTATATAGGTATAGTTATCTGTGGCAATTTCCATTCCCGCTCACGTGCGGGAAAATGGAAAAAAACGCACGCGTGTGAAATACATTGCATGTTGTACTTAATCGTAGTGCGTTATGGACCAGTTTTCGAGGAAGTGTATTGAAAAGATTATTCTAATTATGCTTCTCAGTCTAATAATATCATCATTATCTTGATCTTCATTTTGTTTCGGCGTCGCATGGCTTCTTCTTCCAGACATCTCCTTTCTTGCAATATCATCCCTTACACAGTCTATCTATCATTTCTTTGGTCTTCCTCTATTCTTGTACACATCCGAATTCATTCTCAAAACTTTCCTTACGACATTTTGCTCATTCCTCCGCATCACATGCCTTTACCACGACAACCGATTACCACATAACTTTTCAGTCACCAGCACCAATTTCAGACTTCCTCTAATGTGCTCATTTCTGTGTGATGATGAATGTGATGAGAATGCTAAGATGTGTGGTGTGGTGTTAGTCCATTAATATCATTCGTAATTGATTTCTCCTTTTCACATGCTTTATTGATTAAACAATAGAACTTAGACCACCCAATTTAGTGTCATCAAACTCCAGTTTATCCTATCATCACTTAAGACAACAGACGCATAGATTATGGTCATTCATATAACAGTCACAAGCACGTTTCATTATGGAAGTTTACTAAGAAACACCGGTGATAAAATTCACACTTCGCTCACCTAAAAACAGGCTAAGTTCACACTTACGGACAAACGGTCGCATAAGTTTGTTCCGGCCTAATGAGGCGGCGTCATTCATTGCGCAAGAGCAAGCGACAGAGCACCCGCCGTATTCGCTACGCTCCGGAACAAATCGCACCCGAATACGGGCGTGTGTGTACGGCGTAGATGATGGTGTGATTTTTAGTCGTAATTGAAATAGATTGGTCGTTTTTGACTAGGTTTTGTGTGAATGTTGGTGTTGATTTGGATGGCTAAGGAATAGTTTAAAAAATGAAACAAGGAGTATTGATTGACATCTATACTCCTAAGTATACAACGAGAACCTTTAACAGAATAGTTGTCGGTTTGGATTGCATGATATTGCACCTTCTGTATGAGAATATTTGTGAATTCTGCATTAAAATCTGGATGTATAATCATTCATTAGCCGTGTGGTATCCGGCAGAGTAGAATAGAACCAACCCATTACACTCACGGGTGTCGTATAAGGCGACTAATGTCTGAGGCAGAACACCTTGCGCCTCCGTAGACCAGAGAATGGGCAGCAGCGTTTTCTGTTAGTCTTTCATCACTGCGATCTCCAATCCGCCTGCCAAGCGTGGAGATTACGGCAAATTCCTCCCATCATGGGAGAGGCTTATGTCCAGCAGTGGACGTTATGGGCTGATGTTGTTGTTGTTGTTGTTTGTATAATCATTTTCGGAATAAAAATTAAATATTCTCGAATAGCATTTTACTGTGATGCTTTTCCTCAAAGTAACTTGACTGTAGGGCTCCCTTAAGGTAACTTACTTACACCTGACATATTCTTAACTGAACGTTCTAGATATTTATCAAAGTAGGTTAGTTTTCTCTAGTCCGGTAATTTCTCTACAAACAATTAACGCCCCGTGCCTGTCTTCTCCACAAGAAACTTATAACTAGCAGAGTTTACTATTTGCTTATTATATTTAAATATAAAACCAGTAGTTCAGTTTTCTTGGTGTTTTTCTTATTTATACCAGTTCAAGTGATTAGAAACTTTCGACTGGTTTTCGGATGCGATGAATGTTTATCGTATCTTTGAATAACTAACTGTCTCATCCGATGGTTCTAGCACGAACTCGCGGGATAAACGAAAAGTTAATTCGAACATATTTGTTTCAAACATAACTCTTTTGTAGACTTCATTCATGTATATGGGTGACACTTCTTGTGATAGTAGCAATAATAGTAAGTAGTCAGACAGTTACATTTTGGATTCAAAAAATGTTTGCATCAACGATGGCGACGTTCAAGTCGCGTGTTCGTACTAGGGCTGCGAGACTACTTAAATCACTGAATCAATAGTCTTAAATACACACATTTGAATTAATTACCGATGAATAACTTCCTTTTACCGTTAATATTTACACAATACTCAGATGGAAGTATTTAACTAATACGTCGTCACGCATAATAAGTAAATAAGTAGGTACTTACTTAATATTACGCATTGAAAGGTTCTAATTGTGCATTTATAATGGCTCATTATCGGTTGATGGGTCTCTTATTAGTTATTATTTATACAATGCTATTTATTTTATTACGAGACATGACACATAAACATGGATTATTGATTTCCGTAGAAATCCAATATTGCTGTCGGAAACCGTGCAAGGCTGATTTTATGTGGTTTACTGAAGACTATAGATAGATTAACATTTTTGGTTCATCATCCACATCCTGAATTCACCTACTACTGGGTATAGGCCTTTCTTTTCTTGTGCCAATGTACACGTTCCTGTGTCAGTCTCATCCAGGGTTTTCCCCTGATGGCAACTATGTCTCCTGCCCATCGCGCCGTCAGATGACCCACATTTCTTTTCCCAGTTCTGATAGGTACAGTCAAGGACTATAAATGATGAGCCACTTGCCACCATTCGTATTTTAGCCCTGTAATGCAAATTGGGTTTAGTCGGATAAATTCGTACATATGTAGTACAGAGTGCCTACCCAAAGCCGACCAATTGCAGGTGTAGCAACCGTAACCAAGCGACAATTGTTTTAGCGTAGCCATTGTAACGTTGACGTACGGAGAAATTATGATTGGTGTAATTTCGACATCGGAAAAACTCGAACCCACGAACGCGTAGCGGTTAAAATCACGTTCATGATAATTATGATTACTTTTACACATCTAATAAACATAAATACCACCTAACTGCCACCATCTTGCAAGAATTACGAATTTTATTTACCATTTCTGTTATAGAGTTTATGTTTTAGCTAATTTAAATGTCATGAAATGTGCTAAGCTAAAAAAATAGTCAACCTTTGAAAAACAAGCTTATTTCGTTTATCTATCATATTATTGGACTGACTTAGGTAATATCGAGTGTAATTATGCTCCTTGGCTGTCTATTTCATTTTGCAGTTGTAATTGCACGGAGTTAACCGACCTAGTGCTACTATCAGTCCCTCGCATGTTTTCCCATACTTCTTGACAATGTTGAGCCAGATCTTCTTTTCTTCGTTCATTGCGGTCATCCCATCGCTGCACCATTAAACCCCACAGATTTCCTATGAGATTAGGGTTTGGAAATTTAGCTGGCCATGGAATCACCGTTGTAATAATCCTTGCACGATGAATGGCACAATTATCGTGAACAAAATAATATTTGCCATTTTGTGCTGTGGATACGCAATTCTTACAGAGGGAAGCGAATTATCTTCGAAAATGCTGATTGAAATGAGAGTTCACGGAATTTGTAAGAGCCGGTAGTTAAACCAGCTCTCCTACACCTTCGGATCTCTTTCCTACGCCGCGCACGAATTCTCAGACCCTGCTGATGCAAGTTGACAATTCAATGGCAAATTTCCCCAGAAATTGCAGCTGGCATTATCGCGTAAACAACCACGGGTACGACTAACCAAATTTCGAAACTATTGTCTGTGACATCGACATAAACTGTCACTGTCTTCTGATAGGTTTTTAGAAATAACGAGTATTTTTAATGAGCTGTAATTCAAAAGAGGTCAGTATCAAATAGTTTGTATTAACGTATGCAACATTATTGTATGGATTTATCATTGACAACTTATTAGTAATTCTTGAACCTCTATGGATAAGACTATTTACGATTATTAGTAATTTGTCATCTTGATTCCGAGCATTCGGTTTAAGTTCGTGTTTAATCGTGTAATCTCGTGAATGTATAAAACTGCAAATTGTTACATGTACTGTGTTTCTTAACAATAATAATATAATAATATAGCCTTTTATTCAGACCCAAATTACAATTTTATGAATAGAACAATACATAGAAAACTTAAATTTAATGTAAACCTTATTAATCTAGTCCTTTATTTGAATTTTACTTATTTTCTGTAGATCTGTTTGCCAGTCGGCAAAGGCCTCCTCTAACATTTTCCACTCATATGTCTTTTTTAAGGCACTCTGTTCCATGTGACGGCTGCCACTTGTCCTATGTCGTCATCCCATCTTTTTTGTGGTCTACCTCTTTTCCTTTGATCTTCTCTGGGATACCATCGTGTCAAACATTTGCTGTACATGCTTTCTTACTAAAGATATATATATAGAAGCGTTAGAAGACTTGGTTATTTGGTACCAGTACCACTACAACAGTTCATCAAAGAAACCTACGCAGGCTTAGCAACAACAACAACAACAACAACAGCCCATAACGTCCACTGCTGGACATAAGCCTCTCCCATGATGGGAGGAATTTGCCGTAATCTCCACGCTTGGCAGGCGGATTGGAGATCGCAGTGATGAAAGACTAACAGAAAACGCTGCTGCCCATTCTCTGGTCTACGGAGGCGCAAGGTGTTCTGCCTTAGACATTAGTCGCCTTATACGACACCCGTGAGTGTAATGGGTTGATTCTATTCTACTCTGCCGGATACCACACGGCATGCAGCAGCAGCAGCAGCTGGCAGGCTTAGCGAAAAGCTTCAATTGATTGATAAAGAAACAGGCTAAAGATCTGCTGATAAAACCAAGCCTTAATTGAGAAATGGAATAACCAGACCATCGATAAAACCTTCACGATTTATAGTAACAACTCTTTAACGACAGATAAAAATAGTGGACGTCAAGTCAATCAAGGTACGTCTGAACACGTAAACGGCAGTAGTATATCGATTTTAAATGCAAATGGGAACAGCTGTTTATCGTCTGAATGATTGCATTAAGCATGCTTGAAGCTTAATTACGTTGTGTGGGCGAGACGGTGAGCGTTCGGTTTCGTCTTGAGACGAACGCCAATCTACGAATGACAGACTTACGACTGCTACGAGCGGTTCGACAAAAACCGGTGTTAATTAATTAGATGATGTGATAGTGGAAAAAAGGGTTGGTCGCTAATGGTTAGAAGGCTAGTGATGGGAATAGGATTAGCGCGCCGACTTAATTGTATTGAGGTTTGACATGGAAACTTGACAGTGTTTGCTCGGTGGAGCTGAGATTTTAACGTTAACGGAAAGGAATTCAACTTGATGGAAAAGTGGAATTGGAGCATGAAAGCTTTGTCTCGATTGAAGCAATTCTTCTTAGGATTCCGTACCCGAAAAGTAACCAGCGGGAACCGATTAATAAAGCCTCCGCTGTCCGCCAATCCGTCAGTCTGTCTGTCAGCGAGCTGTATTTCATGATCCGTATTTAAAATTTGCAGCACACAGAATGTGTATTTCTGTTGCCGCTATAACAATTAATAATAAAAATATTATTACTACGATAGTATGGAATCCCATGCGCGCGTTTTTACTCACTCACTCACTCATTTGAAATCGACATTTCAAATAATAGTACGAATTCTTTTGCTTTGATAAATTTTAGCTGTTGGTGAAATTGTACAAGTTAAGAATAATCGTACTCTGTTAGATAGAAAACTAACCATTTCAGGTTTATAAAATGTTCATGTAATAAATACCATAGTACTATACCGTAATTTAATGTTTTTCCCACTGCTGTATACGTATAAATATTATAAAATTAAATTCAATAACACCAATAAAAATCGCGTTTTACCTTCAATTGAAGACACTCGTATATTTTTTACAGCATGGGGGTACTTTATTTCAATAATAGTAGTTTATAAATGATGTATTTAAAAAATATATTTTTTATCAATAAGTCGCATCATCATTTTTAAGGGGCCCGCCGACAGTTCATAAATTACTCTCAAGTCAATTCGTCACACTTTTTACATCTATTATTGTCAATTATTATAAATTTTAATATAGGCAGCTTGATTTTTTATTAACAAAAGGATGGGTTAAATTCAATGAACTTTCTTTTTGGAATGGCTTTTATCTAGTTTAGTTTCAATAATGGTTTGATTTGTTGAACGTTATGGCATATTGTTCAAAGCAATTCTTTCGCATCATTTGTGCTTTTGATGAAACTAAATGCTTAGTTACATACTTGCCTTTTTTTATGCATATCATAGCTATTGTAAATGCAAAAATATTTCAGTTTATTTTGTTCTATTGAAATAATAGGGAATATGCACGTAATTTTTTTTTATTTATATCAATAAAATACAGTACTATCAACCCAAGAAAAGTATTAAAAGTTAAGTTCAACTGTTCAACAAAAGTTAAGTACTGCTTGTCACACAAAAAAAATATTACCTAAACTCTGCAATTTTCTACGAGACAGTTCAAACGTCCGTAGCTGTCGCGGCCATGATGTGACGTCACTAGCCACAATCTGCCTTGTATACATCAAATTTTTTTGGCCTTATTTAAATAATTTCTCTAATTGTATGTGCTTTATTCAAGTAAAAATTGCACTATAAGTATTATAATAAAATTTGAGTGAAACTTTAAGCACTTTTTTTCATATAAAAGTGTTTTTTTGACACAATGTACTTTGAGGTCAGTACCGGCGTTATCGAGGACGATGCGTTTTGAGAGTGCGTTCCGTTTCACCAAAAATATGCTACATAAAACAGTAAATTGTAAAATAAGCCATGTATTAGAAACTTAAACAAGTGTACCACAATGTTTTTATGCGCCAATACAAGGCATTTTTCATAAATAAAAAGAGTTTTGTATTTCATGCATATTCCCTATTACTATGGTTAAAATAATCACTCGTAACGTTTGTTTGTCCTGTTTGTCCTATGACTGTCGAAACTGTGTGTCAATCGACGTGTTCGTAAATCAAAAGTTTGGATGACTTGGTGTTCGGATTCATGTGCATATTGTATAATTATCACTTGCTTCGGTACAGGAAAACGTCGTGAGGAAACCCGCATGCCTGAGAGATATTTGAAGCCAAGTCAGAGGCCAATGGGCGGCATAAAAACTTTGACACCAGGTTAGGCACTCAACACTTGATAAAGAAGGTGAAGACCCAACATTCACGCCAATAATGCTGATATCAGTCACCACAATTTACCCAACAACCATAACCAACTTTGGCTCCAACATTTGCCGCTACCAAACAGTGTTTGACCTATCACGCTAAGAAAATAAAAACGCCTCCGCACATCAAATGCCAAACGTTTGTTTGTTTGCTACCTCGTGAAGATTGAACGGTATCTTATGTGAGCATTTAGAATTTAAAACAATCACTCTTTGATCAGTTTTTGCTTTTAGTTTAAGGAAAGTATTCCAAACATAACCACATGATTGTGTTGACTCAGATCATCATAATAATGGTTAAACGTGAACCGCACATTACTGTAAGAGGCTCTTGGAACTTCTTATCCAAATCTTGGAATAAATTATTTACTAGGTACCTTAAAATGTTATCATCATCTTTTTTTGCTTTGGTTTTCTTAGACCTGTTTAACATCAGATCTGTTTAAATCGTGAAGAAATTAAAACTTTAATTGGATTTTCTATTTTAAAGAACAAATAAACATCTAGTTCAATTTTCCCAACCAGACACAAGTATTTCCTATGGGTGTTTTCTTATTGGATAAGTAGATTATTTGTATTTCTTATTAGCATCACACACATCACAAAGCATGCATTCTGTACATCAAACTAAGTAACTTTACGCAAGAATTATTGCTGGGAAATTACTTTTTTTTGGGTCAAAAATCATGTTTTGTGGTAGAACTCAATGTAACGCATTCAAAACATTGTGCTGATGGATGGATTGAATAGTACGGGGGTCATGGAGGTGTTTAAAGTAAAAATTTTACAATCAAAACTTGTATTTTAAAAAAAAACTTGTCAAAAAGTTGGAACTTTGACCCCCAATATCTCCGTAACTAAAAGGTTCCCAAGTACGGTTTAGAACAAAAAAAAATCGCAATGACGGGGAGAACCAGTGCCTTTCGGCTTCCTTAAGAGGTTTTTTACACCCTTTATATCATAATGCATAAATCGATTAGCAAAACTACACTTGTATGTATTTGGATCATCCGATATCTTGTAACATTACCTACTACTAGACGGAAGCTTCACAACCGTTATTCATATCCTATTGGTACAGCGTCAAAGCCAGGTAAGTCACATGAGAGATTCAAATCATCTTCTTAAAGTCGCTGGCGCGACGGTGTTTCTTATTGACCGACTCCTAAAAATAGATGTAGGTAGGGTTCACAATTCGGCTGTATTTTTGTTTTTATTTTTCAGTCCAACACTTCGCCACTACGCCGCGGCGTCGTCAGTGGCAACGCAGAGGTCACATTAATTATAAAAAAAATAATAATAAGCCATTTATTTCAGGTAACAAAGACCCATAGATAAATACCTTAACCTAAAAATATATACTATTAACAAATTTTGTTAATATAAGCAACTTAAAAAACTATGTACACTGTGTGTGTTCACTGTTTCTGTTCACTGAGTTGTTCTGTGTTGTTCTGTGTTTGTCAATGTGTTGTTGTGTTGTTGTTTCTGTGTCGTTTGTTCTGTGTGTGTTCTGTGTATGTGCATTATCGGCATGTTTTGGGGCAGGATAGGAAGTGGAATATATTTTGCGACACAGCTTCACACGTTGCTAACTTGCTACCTTAAATGCTAACTAGGTACTACCTTTTAGGATAAAATAGGCAACATCAGTGGAGACTGAGAATTAGCGAGCGGAAGGCCAGCTTCATGCTAGTGGAGTGAAAATCTTCGCAGGATGGCTAGTAGCAGCTGGATCGTAGTTGCCACAAAATCGAGCTGAGTAGCTTGCAATCGGATATGCATATGCCCAGCAGTTGACAGTAGGCTGGTGATGATGATGATAAATCTTAGGATCTAGACTTGCCACAATCTTAATTGCAAACGAAAATTTTTCGCTACCACGGAAATCCTGCAACAACAGTTCCACGTCCATATCGCGAATTACGCACATTCTACCCAAAGCGTAGGGCCTAATGTTTGTTCTAACTTTACGCCGAAGGGCGCTAAAAGGTTTGCAAATAGACGTTAAGTAACGCGTCAACTTAGACAATGACGTCTGTTTCAACGCCGCGTCTGACCCCATGTTTGTTGACGTGCGGTTCCCAGGAAAACTGGGTTATAATGTAATTTGAGGTATTATTTTGATCTAGTTTGTTATTAGGGAATTGTGTCAGGGAATTGAGACATACTCCTCCATACTAACAAAATAACGTTGGGCCAGGGTTAGGCGGAGTTCTAGACTAACATTTTCCCAGTTATCTTTAAGTCCCACGTCATAGAGAGTAGCCTATTGTCAACAACCTTGTCCAAATTCAGACCGCGCTCCTACTGAGGGATTCCTGTTTGAAAAACTAAAAACACTTTGCCGGGCCAGGAATCAGGACCAATCAAGACTTCATGTTCAGTCGAGCATTTGTTATAAATGAACCAAGAGAGCAGACTTACCTAATATTTTTGTTCGCAAAAGATTAAATTAATTTCCATAATGTTGCTGATTCAGAAAATAACAAATCAAAACAAAACGCCGTCTATTTTATTAGAAGCCTTGTATATTACACTGTTGTAGAAATGTCTTCCCCATATCCCTTCCAGGTAATCTTCTCCTGTGCCACCTTGAACCAACCTTCGTGATGCGCGTCCAGATCATTTTGTTACCTTTTTCTAGGCAGACTTTACTCCATCTTCAGGCACCCATCGCGATGAGACCTTTACCCAGCGGTCGTTATGCATGTGGCTCAGGCCAAATTAATGTTAAATAAATGTTTAGTCATATTAGATTGTATTTACACACTTACAGACACAATTTCTTACTGGAAAGTACTGATACTACTTGCAGCCCTTTCTTTTAAGAACACACACGGCTCAACAGTCCCATAAATTGCAGATGATTAATCATTTATTAAATACCCAACAAATCATAGAACAAAACAAACTCTAGGGGATCATAGTTACTTTATTAATAACCCATACAACGACAAAGTTAATAAGAGAATGACATATCAATTAATTAACAAAAACTCGAACAATAAGCTGTCGTAAAACTAATTTAATATCTGTGAGCAAACAGTTTATTTGCCGATCCGCTATGGCGCCAGCTGTTGCGACGAGGGTAGCGGCATAGAAGAAACGCGTAAATAGTGCAGAAGTGATGTTGGTATTAACTACGAAAACTACGTCGTGTTTGTGGAAACTCAAGCGCGCTGGAACTTAAAAATGCAAGAGTTCGACGGATGGTTTGCATAAAAACTGATTTCAAGTTGAAGTATAATTCAATTGCATAATACAAAAAACAACGATATATAGGCTTTAATTTTGATAATAGACTAGTGTTTGAACAATTAAAAATAAATCGACCCTTGATACTGATAAGCTTCTATTCCATATGATAAAAACCGTCATTTTGATAGCGTTTAATTAGGTGTATTCTTATGAAACGCTGTTTTAGTTCCCAATCATCGTTGTCTTGCCTTTATCCCAATTCATTTGCGGTCGGCGCAGCTTGTCTTCTTCCATACTTCTCTATTACGCGTAATCTCATCAGACACTTCCTTTCTAGCCATATCATCCTTCACGCAGTCCCTCAGTCAATCCATCGTATCCCTTGTTTTGGTTTTGAATATTACTGAAAAACTTAAAATGCAGTGTTCTGAAAAAATGTCACTTCTGTGTTTTATCACGTCTTCATCTTTGCAGTATATTGCAGATACAAGTTTTTGTTTCGCCATCGATCGTCTCCTGAATGGAAGTCGTTTAATGGATGCAGAAAATAGACGAATAAGACATTGATCTGTTATAAAACCTTCTTGGGACCTGACCATCAAAGTTAATATACCGATAGGTACACTTCACCATCCAAATATTTTGGCATAAATAACAGTAGATGCATTATCTTTTTTGCATTCCAATGTTTATTTCTTCTTCACCGTGTCGATGATTTCCATATTCAAGTTAAATTAACTTCTTTATTTACAAATGCTTATTTATGTATCTGGTTTTCTTGTATGAATTAATCCATGATTTATCTGATTAGTTATTCACTAAGAATGTCTAATTAAATCTTGAAGCGCCAGGCGCTATCATTGCAACTGACTATTAGCAGCAATAAAATATACTGGCTTTCAGATTATCATAAACGTGGTAATTTTATCTGTAAATACTTTGTAAAAAGCTCTCGCGCTTATCGGCAATCGTTACTTGCAAAACTTATGCAGTTTTTAATTCATTCATTTATGCATTACCATGCAATCGCCCGATTTCAGGAGCTGTATTTCATTCAAATAGGAGCGTCAAAGTCTAGTTAATAGTTTTATTTCTGTGACTGATACTAAAGAATAACAGTAACTAAAGTTTCTTTAGGTTCGTTCTTTTCAATCACAGTCAAAATGATTAACATTTTTTATTTGACATCGAAAATAGTTGCACCTCATTACGAAACAATTTCGGCTAAACACAATCAACCAAATCGAATCCAAAGAAAACTTTCATTCAATCGAATAAGTACAAACTTAACGAACGAATTCCTCCAAGGCGACCTGCTTGGTCCCTCAGCCATAAATATAAGATCATCTAATGCCATCATTCGGTGCGACTCAAAGTGATCTCTAACGGAGATTTGGTCCGATGTCACTGATCGTATATTGTCGCCCGAGATGACTCCGATAGCGTATGATAATGTTGGGGTTAGATTTCCTTCATGGGCGGAGCGGGAAGCGTATAGTGAAGTTAATTTCGATAGTAATTAAAATAACTTCTATTGACTAGAATACTTTGAGCTGATCATAAAAAATAAAATATCCTACTGTGTATCTCCGCCTAAGTTCATAAGTATGTGAAATAAAATTGTAAATAGATATTTATTTTACACTGTGAGACTGTAAGTATTTCAATTTAGAAAGTTACAATTATATTACAATATTTTGTAAAAATATGTGCTTAGCTTAACTTTTTGCAAAACTTTGTGAAACTTGATGACTAAGTTAGAAAAATACGACTTCAATTTAATCCAATGGGGGATTTGCCAAAGTTGTAACAAATAACTAAGGTGACTTTCTAACAATCATACATTCAGTAACAACATAAATATAATTTACAACAGACAAATAATATACCATCCAATTCAATCAATAATGCTAATAACCAAGATAAGTCCGAAGACAATAACATTATATCACCGTTGTAGCGGAAGATTTATTAACTGATATTGGTAATTTGAAAGACAATTAGACAAATACACTAACGAATTGTATAATACATAAAGATAAGGCCAATGGAGTATGTTCATTACATTCGTTTCTATTGTTGGGTTATGCAATTTGACAATTGAATATTAATTAATGTAATAACAACCGTGTTATCTTCCAGCAACTATTAACCAAGTGTTAAAAGATGCTCGAAGTGTTTAAGCCATGCTGGTTAACTTTATCATCTCAGGACTAAAAATTGATATTTAATAACGCGAAGTGCGCTCATTTTGGGGGACTATCTTAGTACAATGTCTGTGGATGAGTCAATGAATGTGATTTGTTCAGTATTGTTTCTCAAACGCAATTCTAAAAACGTATATGACTTATGATCCTAAGAATACAGAGATACATACGAGTGTGTAGAAATAAGAAAAAGTTTTATTTACTCCTTATATGACAGGGATTATTAAGTGCGAATTCACTTTATCAACATCTCTATATCAGTATTAACTGACGGTTCTTGTTAATGAACTTAATTGAATCGATACGAAACAGAGACGTCAATTTTATTTCTAAATCGAACCGCAAGATACATTAATTCATGTTTTTAATTCACTACATAAAATACACTGACGCAGCATGTTCTCTATCTTATCTGATGTCATTTATAGGATTAGGGCTAGATGAGACAGATATCGAATAGATGGGTGGTTGAACACCAAGGAATGTTTGAGAGAAATCGTTCAATGAGTTTCTAGCTTTGTTTTTATGTTAATTAGTAGGAACCAGTCCAACAGGGTCTGTGAACAAACTTCCGTTGGAAATGTTTGAAGTATCATCACAGTACGTGGGTTCCTGTGACGTCAACTGTCTTTGTCTTTTGTAGTTAGAAAGAAAGAGAGGAGATGATGCCTAAATGGTTTACCAAATTTAGAGAGATACTAAAAGATCATTTTAACAAACAAATTAGTGCAGTCCATGCTTCGTTATTACCGTTCATGATGGAATGATTAAGAGCACAAGATTGTGTAAATGTATGAAGTCAACAACACGAGTTAAGTACAGATTCATTAAGTCGTTCTACAGGATAAGTGTGTTACCTACCACAGACTTGTAACTACTTTGGAAATATCCTTTCTGGGACGACAAATAACATTCTCTGTTTACGAAGATAACGAAATCAGATTACAATATTCATGAGAACATGAAACTTACATTAGAAGTTTGCTCGATGTGCCATTTCCACTTCACTTAACTTCACATTTTAATAAATAATTGTAAGTTAAAGTGCTTGACAAACTTACACATAGTATCTGTTAGATTATGCAACAAAATCAATGTTGAAGTAATTTTGAACCGCTTTTCAAACAAGGTCTTGGTGACCACTAACTCGATAGCCAATGACGGGGAAAGAAAACCGCTAGTCCACCGAAAGAGGATGTTCTTGTCACGTGATTGGCCGTTTTTGTCAGGAAAACAATTTCAAACGAAGAATAAACAAAATAAAAGTAAATATGAAGACAAAATAATTAAAGCCGGATTTAAGCTTTAATTTGCTGGTTCAAAGCTAGGTACTTTAAATGTAAAACATATAAAAACAAGATTTGTTTATATGGCAAAGGCTATGAACGCAACATATGGCATTGCGCAAATTGTAGACTTGGGGTTGCCATAAGAGAATATAGTCTCGCAGTCGTAAAACCTGTCTTATAGGCAAAAACTAAGCGTTGGACACCGGCTCAGCGAGAGATGGTAACATGTGGCTTTTTGCAGACCAAGAGCCATTTAGGAAATTATAGGTGACTTCCAACTTGTCCTCGAGTTACTGATGGGCCTTGAACTTATTTGTATGCAACTATGTTGCATTAAAAAGTTGGATAATGAGAGGACTTAATTACCAGAAAACTTAATTACAAGATCTTTTTGTTTATTTAGTAATATTTGTAGTTAAGTAAGTAATTGCAATTGTTAACCGAATAAATAAAACGTAGGTCCTGCCTTGTAGGTCTAGTTGTTGCAAGCGCTACTGCTGAGCTTGAGGTCTCGGGTTCGATTATCAGGTCGAGCAAAGTGTTATTTGGTTTTTTCATCAGGAATTTCTCTCTAGAAACCCGTTGCTCGTGTGCCCAGTTGCTCGTAATAATGTTGATTGTTGACTCATCTCCTCTTTCATGGGTTCACAATATAACTGACTAAATGTGCGTGTGCTATGACGTACGCCTCAGTCTAACCCTTTAGGAATCGGCGTAATATTATATTATAAAGTGTACTTTACGGCCTCAAAGCGAGACATTAGAGAAGATTAATCTTAAATATTTTTACGGTAGCAAACCTTGAATAATTTTGCTCGCAAATCCGTTTTAACGCTTTCCTCTTTTTTTATAAATCGTTATCCTCATTATTTATTCCTCCAGTAAAATTATATCTTGTATATTCCGGGGAGTATGGACAATTGTTCAGCGGCAGAGGCACGTGTCGATCGACAACGGACACCACTTTTGTTTTTTGTCTCCCAACGTCGTTTATACCGGATTTGGGCTCGTCTCTGTTTCATCGTCATCTGTTTGTGATACTAGTTACATCATTTTTGACGGAATTGATTAGAGAAATTGTGATTTAAATTATGAGCTTTTTTTATTTGTCCACTTCTTCATTTCGTATCGATGTTACTTCCATATTAATCCGCAATTTTTGCAGCGTCAGTTATTCAGATCGTTGAGGATGCAGGTAAATGGTTACCTGGGACTCTCCAGCAGGTGGAGCACCGTCTGAAAATACTATATTCAAAATTGTTGTTCGCTGCTATATGCTTACATCACAGAAATATTTATTCTGTTTGAGCAACAAACAAGGTTTCCGGTGAATCATTCTTAACTATATCCCCGAACAAATTTCGATGTTCAAACAAGATCCCAAACGGCTTCAAAATGTTTTATACCAAGTGGGAGTGTCAGTCATCATTCACTCCGAAGTACATGTCTATACACGGTCATAAACTGGCCAACGCCTACATTGTGACCACTTTACAGACAGACAGACCATCTTACACAATGTTACCTCTGTTCTTTAACAATCAACGCAACGAATCTTCGGTTTCTCCTTTCAACATGTCCATGTCCACTTATTCATGTGTTGTGGTCATTGTTGCATGAATGACAACTATACGCTGTTATTAGCTCCGCCTAACGTTAATTTTAATTAACATGATTAGATGTTTCCGCGTAGAAACATGCTCTGTATGTTTAATCACTGCCAATTACTTTGGACATATCCAATCTGTAGACTCCCCTTGTAAACTATCCCTGGAATATCATGATTGTTATAATTATAATGGGATTTTAATTTCGTCGAAATCGAAAACTTTTGATAATGATGATACAATAAAATAAAGCGTGAGAATGTTCAAAACATTTCGTGCAATAAAGCCAAGTGAGGATATGTGTGAACTGCACAGCTTTTAAAGTGAATTTAAACTGCGTCGCATTGTTATAACAAATGACGGATACACCTCGGCAGTGCGACGGATGATTGGGCGAAAGTTGGGCGAGTCCATCACGATCCACGTTTTATCATGCAAACGCACGATTTTTGTGTGGTTTTTTAGAATATATTATTATCATTATTCATTCCTTGTTTTCCTTTTCGGCCTTGATTCACCGTTTCAATCATGCCGTTCATGAACACGTTGGATCTGAATATAATGGACCGGAAAACTGACGTCAAACTACGAAGAATTTAATGAATAAACAAATTACAAGAAGTTTAAACATTTTAAGCCCCCCGTAGGTAACTAACATAATTATTTTGAAGCCTACGTTCATTTTTCAATAGGCTAAAAAGTAGAAAGCTAGTCGAAGTTTTAAACTGGGAAACAGATTTTGGCGGGAAAAGAAAAAAACACAAAACGAAGCGAGCAAAATTCCGAAAGAAGTTTTTTATCACTTTTATGCGATGCATCTCAAAGCTACGAATCCCATGTTTTTCCTTAAACAATATGAGGCATTAAACTGCATAATTCGCGAAATGATAATCTTTCATCGATAATATCTTTAGCACTGTCATGTCGATCCCTTTTCGCTGAAGAGGAGTGGCTGACAAATGAACCGGTGGGAACAAAGTGTAGGTGATTCATTAGCCATGATTTGCCTTATCGCTTTTAGGTCCTGAATACCAAGTAGGCTTATAGCAATGATGATTCAGTATACCGGGCTTTAGTCATCAGTATGTGGATTTGTAAACGTGAGCTGGAAAATTTTACGACCGACATTATGCGCATTTCACAACTGACAGTTTACAAGGGTTTCGCTTCCTCATCCAAATTGCAAAAGGAAAAAGAAACGGTTTCCAGAAAGTCAATAAAGCCTGCAATAAAATATTGTAAACCCTAAAGATTGAGAGAAAGAGAACAATATTTTAACAAGATTTACATTTCCATCTAAAGTTGTGGTTTTATTATTTATACATAAACATTATCGCCAAGTTTGCTAAAAAGAGCCTCTAGATCCCGCTTCCATCTTAGATCAACTTGCCACTCACTAAACTGTCTTAAGATAATAAGTATTGAAACCCTTTAGAAGGGTGCGGGCAAGAGTCAATATTTGCAAATATAAGACGTTATTTAGATGCAAGACACGATCGTCTGCCCCCAGAGTCGGCCGTCCAGCCTTCTTATGCAAATCTTGCCATATCTCCGACTATTCACTAAGAGGTTTATTTGGCGAGGTCCTTTGAAACTCTTCGGAGTGGGTGTATTAAATTTTTCATAACTGCCCACTTCACTTCGAGTGCGTTTATTATACTTTCCGCATTCATCGCTCGTTATTTGATATTTTAAATTTCCGCGCAGAAAGTTGCACTCTGGAATTTCAGTCGCATACAGCTTAAACGAAAATTGTGTAATGTATGTGAATTTTTGCTTTGTTGTTAGTTTTCATGTGTAAAATGTATAATGAAAAGCGCTTTTAATCTTTATTGCACAAGTATTATTTCAACTCCATCCACGGTTTTCAGTTTAAAATGTTTGGGAGTAAAGGCAGGTGTTGCGAAAAGAATAATATGGTTACGTGTCTTTGAAATTGGCCGTATTACAAGAAAAACACGCACGCTTTTGGTTATCAACGTATCTTGTCAGCGCCTTTCAATTAATGCTGAGGAAAGCAGTTTAAATTGAAAACGTAAAAATTCAAGCTTTTACATTTTTATAACAAGCTGTGGTTCAGTAAGTGGGATTATCTTTGGTAGATCACAATCCCGTTGTTTCTAGTTGTATCAACTTGCTACAACAGACTTTGTTTGTGAAGGCCTACTTTACTTGCCTTTATTATACAACAATATTTTTTATAAGTATACTCATGTGAATTTTATGCAAATCTTCTGTAACTCTTTCAAACTTTCTACAAATTAAAGTGAACATAAAACTGCAATGTCTCAGAACATCCTGGATCTCACAAACAACTCGTGACACAATGATATCTTGCCATCAGCGATGCATCAGCATTGCAAACCTACGTGTACTTGCGAAATGAGTAAGTAATATAAAAATACTTGGTCACGTCATGGCAATCTAAAAAGATAATCTATCTCACGGTTCTAACGAAATAACTGTAAACCCTGTTAGAATCATTTGACCCAGCACCCTACCTGTAAATACACGAATTGAATTAAACCTTCGCATGTCTAAAGGCAGTAAAATCTATAGCAGCCGAAATAACGATATCAAAATATTTCAACAACTTGCATTGTTGTTGTCAAGGGTGAGAAGATAAGTTAATAATATAATGACATATTATTGCTCCCTCTATGCTTATTCGGCTATTTCCACGATCTTAGCCTCATAATTTATAATTTTATCCTTGCTGTCTGCTTCATCTTTATAAACTGTTACCCAAAGCTCAAATTCCTTTGGTTCTTGTGCCTTTATAAGTTTGTTGACAAAAAACAATCGTGTTGTTATTATGTTTATGGTGTAATGTCAAAATAAAATGTTTTCTCTAGTTGTGAGTGCGTCATTAATTCGAATTTTATTCACATTATGGTGCGTGACTGCATTTGAGTTTCAAACTGTTTCGATAACGCATCTAAATAGGTTATTTCTATTAAAAATTATTGTCCTCCTACTCATTTTAAGTCAATTCTTAAAGTTGGATAGTGTAGAGTTCTGTGTTGGTTTTATGTAAGAATTAATTTAATGATAGCTTTAATTGCTTAGCATACAACAAAAATATTCACTATCCTAAGTCAAGCAGTGTTGTTCCTTTTTTCATCTGGAGTTTCTCAGTTACAGCTCAGAGTCTGGATTTGTGACCAGTTGATGACAATCTTCGATATTGGAAATCACGTTATGGAACTCAAATGGAGTTGCGCATGACACCTAGTAAGGCGCGGTAATGGCAGGTGGAGTATAACTGTGACCGAGTGGCGTCTAAGGACTGAAAAGAAAAGAGTTGGTCGTCCGGCGGCGAGGTGGGTAGACGACATTGTTGCCATCGCGAGAATATCCTGGATGAGGCTAACACAAGAACGTGGACACAAGCAAAGAGAGGCCTATACCCAGCTGTGGGTGAATTAGAGCTGTGGATGATGGTGTAGTGGATCCATAAGGTTAGGTGGCAGATGGAACCGACTGTTCATTCCAAAGTTCCTCTTTTTAATGCCCAACTATAACATACAATTCTTATTGCTAACTTAAATTACTTAGTGTACTAGAATATTAATGCTTTGCTTGCGAAACGTGACCTGTTATTGGACCGACTACTGTCTTGATGGAGATCAGCAAAGGCTTGTCCTTATAATGGGGCGATGACAATCAACTTCACGCCGCGCCGTTAATAAGCATGACGACAGTATCAAAAAATTTCAAATCTAGTTAGTCCGTCAGTTAGAGTATTGGAAATGAATGGACACGTATTTTTTGTTTTTGTAAATCAATGAATATTGACAAAGATAAAACGCATCAAAACTCGGGAGTAGGGGCTCGTGACGTCAGAACTAGCTAAAAATTATACCTAGGCGTGACGTATTGAGAATTTTAAAAGCGTCTTAACTTGGTCAATTTTTTGGTTTACGTAACAAAAGAAAAAACACGGGTCAATTAGTTTTTGATAATCTAACTGACGGACTAATTAGATTTTTTTGTCGTCTCGCCTATTGTAGGGAACTTAGACTTATCCGGCGAAATGTTGGCGTACTCAAACTATACTAGGATCACCTCCATCTAAACCTTAGAAGAAACCCGTATGATGTTATATATTACTATAATTTGTCCTTAATTTGATCACTACAGGAAACAACTACCCATCAACAAAATATTTAAATCAACAACAGAATCAGAATCCAAGATCAATATATGCACCAAGAATAACTATCAAATGGTCTAATTATGCCGTCAACATCCTCGAAGTTAGTCTCTCAGTAAGTTAGTTACAAGACTACTGATTGTCTGTAACTAAGTATTTATTTGCTCAGGAAACTAATAACAAAGTGGAATGGCTTGGAGGGATGAGGAAGCGGAAACCGGTCTCAACGATGTTTGTTTGTGGAATCTGTGAATATTGTGTTTATTTTTATAATTGCTAGGGATCTCGCGGATTTAAAGATGGTTGATCGCTTTCATGCCTGTAATCCCCGAAGAGTTAAGCAGAGGTGTACCTAATAGTATACCCACATTTCGCCAGTTATGTTTAAATCCCATGTAATAGGGGGTGAGCTTATTGCCAGCAACCCGGCACAAAACCAGGCTCCGTGGCTGAGAATTTCCTGATGGAAAATCTCAATAACACTTAGCCCCGTCCGTAAATCGAACACAAGACCTGTCGCGCTTGCAACCATTAGACCAACGAAGCAGTAAAAGTAGCTATATAAGCTGTTTATAATAAACAGCATCCTTTATTTGAAGGACTGAAAATGCAGTTGAGACGGATTTAAAAATAAAAACATTCTTGAGTAAACCGGTAAGGAGTGATAGGGACGCTGATGAATAGCACTGCATGAGAGATATGTATGCTCTAATGAGTATGTACTGTCTTATTTGACATAGCCATTCACAAACAGATAGGAATCTAAGTAAATTTACGAAAGCTGATAATTTTCACTCCCAAACTCCCACGCCGTGCGGTATAGGAGTGTATAGGTTGGTTCAGTATTTGCGACACAGTTATGAAAAGAGAAACCTGAAAAACTACCGTATCAGTAAGTTGCTAATAGTCAGAACAAAGTAGATGGTCTAAATTGGCCTGTGTGTCATAGTTTTCTAACGTAGTAGTGTGATACAGTCGAGTAAGTTTCCCACGAAATATTGTACAAATTAACAGGGCCGTGTTCTATGTGAATTGACATGTATTACATAGAATCACGCCATTATTCATAAATAATAGGACTTTTTTAGGGTGCTTCAAAAGTATCGAGTCTTCTTCTTCATGCCGCTGGCACTACGGTATTCTGCTCTTTGTACCCCAGAACGTGCAATCTAAGTGACCTTTGCGTAGCTTCTGACAAAGCCTTTTATGAAGTATTGGGCCATAATTATTTTACACAGACCAAGTGCAGCCAGAATCATCTTAAGAAGAATAAAATTGTCTTTTCTCCATAGTCAGTACACTAACGTATGACTGATCTGGTTTTCAAAATGAGCTAGTCATACACGTAGGAAAGCTACTGGTAGTTGGTAAAACACGAAGGAAAATTTATGAACTTTAAATGGTTTACGTAAGTGAAGTAAACAATAACCGAAAAATATGTGAGACTTATAATTCATTAGACACAAGACACTCCTCCCCTTTCCTACTCTTTTTTGATTAATTTCGTTGCGGGATCCAAGACAGGTAAATTGTTTCTCTGGAACTTCGTCGAGCTTCATTATCTTGACGCTTTCCTGATGGTCGCCACTGTTGATTCTGAATTTCAAGAGTTGCAGGGGTTTGAGAGCAGCATGGCCGGCTTGTCAAAAAATGTTCGACAAAACAATGTGCTCAGTGTCACAGTGACAGGAAGTCCACAAATCCAAAGCTTTAGAACGAAATTTTCCACTATCCTAACATCATTTTGAAAGAAACTATCAATCACGGTTCACCGCACCATTTTTTATATGTAATCGGTAAACACAGCAACGTATGGGCGATATAGCATCCACAACATCCCGAATAGATATTGAATATGCACGTAACGCACCCCATACAACTCATGCAATGCATGCTGAGTTCACATAACAGTTTCGCAAGTCCAAACTTTAACAGCAATGGATGATCATACGTCTAAAGTTTTACAAAAGTGCATTTATCAAAAGATAGACGCTCCCCAAGCGAATCTGTTGGACATTATTCCAGCCCTTGTTTGAACTAACTTTTTTAATTTTCTTCATAAAATCTATCCTTTTGGAGCGGTCAAGCGGGAGAGAAAGTTTTAAAAGCATTTATTCTTTGTATAACGTTAAATAAAGGTTTAAGCTAACATGAGATTGGCTTCGCATATTGTTAGAACCTATTTAAACATTGACTTTAAAGTTTCTGTCATTGTTATTCAGTTAATACTCTGAGGATGGACTGGTTGCAGACCAAAATTGAGTGACTTATAAATTCATTTTATTGACAGTGAGACAATTGCTTTTTAAAACTGGCTAGTGCACACATGCATTTATATTCTGCTCACGATATCAATTTGAATCGTATGTTTTATTTTAGTGCAACTAAAAACGTTTCGTCAAAAGGATTGCTCTTTTAGAGCGGTGCTATTGATCTTCCATTTTTTTTATCAGATTGATTTTTATTGGCGCCAAATTCTGATTTTACATCCGTAAACTTCTAATTTGTATTCCAGACCACACAAGAGTGACCAACAACGTACAAATAGTCGGACCGTTACTCAAATTCCCACAATTTATTGCATCACAATGACGACACAACTCACAACTGCAAATTGCACAGCGCTTTAAGAATGTACAGTGAACCAAATAGACAAGTATACAAGAAGATAATTTTATACAATTCTTCAACCACTGTAGTGAATTCCATTAATCTGAATTGAGCTCGCGTGATACGTGTTAGTGGCAAGTACCTCTCACGGAGAAGAGGTATGTATCTTAGCAGCGGAAACGTTGTAGGTTAGGTCTATAGCATGTTGCAAATCATTGACACTGCTTGTTTGCCTTTATTTATATTTACGAAGTCACTACGCCCGCAACATTAATATTTCTTCCAGTGCAGTGCCAAGATGTCTACGTCTTAACTGTATATCTAACTCTTTCGCCGTCTGTACATTCATTTAGTATGAAGACAACGCCTGCGGACGGCTCACAGTCTGTAATATCGGCGGGTCATATTAGCACTGAATGACACACGTACTGAACCTGCGAACTGAATTAGAAATGAGAATTATGGCGGGTGTCATTTGTTTTATCGTCTCTGAGACTTCAACGGGAATGAAAAGTGAAAAATTGAGAGTTAAAAAAGCTGAACTGTCTTTTGAAGCGAGTGTTAAAAAGCTATGTCAAAAAGAACGCCGGTTTTTCAATATTTTTCAGTTGACCTAGAAACTTGATATTACTTTTTCAACGTTTACTAACCTGCTATGGATAAAGACCTGCTTCTTTTTGTTGAAAAATTGAAAATACAGGAGTAAAAATACATTTCTTAACTGTAGTTGTTTTTACTGAAATAGAACAGAAGTAGATTTTACTAGCAGGTTTTTATATCTTTAGGTTCATAACTTGAACATTCTGAAACTGAAACGATTTCTGAATTGAGTAATTGAAGTTTAAGACTTATCAAACTCTAAGTAGAGTTTTACTAGTTCTATACTTAAATCAGAAACCATGTTATGTATTTCTGACAAAACACTACCAGGTCATATAAACTGACACCTGTCCGGCAAAACTCTCACGCTTCGTAACCCTACACCATCGGTACCTGAAGAATAAAGGCTCATGACTGTGCAATTTCTATGGCTATTACTTCTCGAAAGTTAATCGCTATCGTCTCGTATTACGTGTCATAGGAACTGAGACGTTTGACAACTTCTAATGATATAGAACTTGACCGTAATTTGACAGTTTGATCGGTGTTTTGGTTAATATGTATGAGGATGTTCAATGGTGCGGAAAGAAGGATTAATTAGTGAGTGGTTAACAGTCGATATTAATGTCAAAGTGTTATGTAATTATAAGGCTTGCTTTCGCTTTCAAATTCATTCTTTTCATTTTCCTCTTTGGAATTGAATTTTATAGTGCAAGAAAGCAGATCAGATATTTTCCTTATGTCATTCTATGGGATTAAATGAACTTACGAGGGTTGTATTGATGATTATAATTCTATAAATACATACTTGTCACGGTCGCGCATCATATTTTGTCAACATACAGCCTGACACTGCAAAAAACGTAAGAAAATTTAAACTCTGGCTATTTTGGCGCTTTAAACGTTGAAATTACGACCAAAAAATTATGAAGGTATTCTAAAGTGTAATAAAAGAACAACAAAGCGTTAAAACCAAGAACCCGTGCAAATCGACAACCAATCCAAAAGTATCCCTGAAGAAACGATGTTAAACTGCAGCAAAAGTAACTCGACAACTAAAACTTTTCAAACTGGATATTTCACAGGGTTATGCAAATAAGACCCTAAAGTATACTTCTAAAGTGGACTTACTTTTAATAAGTTCAAATGCAGTCGAATCGGTACAAGTAGGTGCAAAAGTGCTAACTTCGCAACAATTTTTCGTTTTACGAGAACTCGCTCGAATTTACATAAGAAGCAAATCCCGTGCGATATTCGCGTTTGAATAGTACTACTGAGATATTAAACTAGGTGTATTAAGACTTTGCTAGCTTTGGCCCTTGAATTTGCTTGTAGAAATTTAATTTTTAAACCATTTTCTACTTTATGTGGCAAGGTGCTATGGTCTAAATTGATTCCAGAGCTTGCAAGACATTAAAATTCACGGAGCGGGCTTTCCTTCTGGACGTCTATTACTGTCCGTAGAAATGACTAAAAGGAACTACCACATAAGCATTAAAGTCCCACAACACACTACATTCACGTATGAACATGGATAGGTACTTAAAAGTAGAAAGGTTATCAATGCACTCTGTTGTACAGCCAACATAGGCCATCCCTAATAGATGATCAGGGCCACATTCTCACAAAAACAGAATCACCAGAATCAGAATCATGGACTATTAAGTCCATAAGCACACCAGTTTTAAAACCCATTAAACTGCAGAACAAGCAGCTAATATTCTATTTTCCAGGTAAACCTACAAATGCATAGAAATTGTCTTACTTCACACATAATTCCAACAAGTTTCCGAGACCTCTTATAATGCAAGTATATGTGTACATTATATCGCTAGCCACAGGTCAGTCTCATGTTTGAATTTGTAATGTTTATAAATTACCCGATTCACAAAGGCTATTCTTATGGTAAATAGGGAGCACAATTACAATACAACAATGCGATTTTAAATTAAACAATTGACGTTATGTGGGGTATGACAAAGACAAAGAAACTAAGGAAAACGGGAAGCGTGTTTCCGCAGGAGTTCGTTTTATTTTAGCGATGCGATTTGTTTTTTTGGGAACAATATTCCTCCTCTTCCAAACCAGCCACGATATAATAAACTAGAATTGAGATAGTGCCTTCTGAGTGTGATGTGAACTTAATTATTATGCACCACCAATAATATTGGGTATTTAAAGTAAAACCAGGTAACGGTACTAAGTAACTCAATATTTCTAATGAACAAAATGAGCTAGCAAAAACTGCTTTAACATTCCAGAACTTGACCGTTTGCCAACAAGTCATACAATATTACCTAGCTCTGGGCTATGAATTAAAGCCTTTTATTTTTTTTTTCGAATGGGAAATCCTTACAACGCGTGATGTCAATTTGTTACCATAAAAATATGTCTTCGGAGGACAGAATTAACTTAAACTTCACGGTAGCTTATGTCAATCTAACCATTTTTGCTAGTTTTATCATCGTTATGGCAGTTATATTGTATGTTTGCCTAGGATATGCCGGTAAAATTCCTCAAGGTGGTTCCTTCACCGTTTAGAGAGCAGAGGGAGTCTTAATTTACTCTGTGTTATTTATTCTGCAAAAGTGCCAGCTTGGGATCAAATACAAAACCCACGAAAAAAATAAGTTGGTGTTTCATTAGATCCTCTTTGTTTAATTCTGCAACGTTCTAACTTATAAGGTTCGCTTTCAAATTCTTTCTATTTTCTTCTTTCTTTGAACCAACAGCAGTGGGAACTTACTGATAAAAATCCTAAACAGATATTAAGAACTCACAAAACCTTCTCAATATTCCACAAATTTACTATACACCAACATCCCTATACAGTACAGCTACACAGTTCGGCATCCACACAACACACTAGGTGGCATTCCCCACAGCACTACACTAAGAGTGTATTGATGTTGTTGGTTATAGCACTTACCACGTCTCGGTACCGTTATGCAGTTTGACTTACAAATAAACGATCGACATCGAGATGTTTCACTTTAGAGTTTTGTGTACTTAGGCACGAGTCCCAGACGATTCTATTATTAAAGCTTTTGGAATTGGATCAAATATTGGTCGGGTTTTAATTTGTATGTGTTCGCTGGGGTATTTTAACTTTCATACAGCAACAATTGTGTGTTCCGTTCGTTGTCCTAAAGGAAATTACATCAACCGGGTACAAATTCAGACTTTTTCGGTTGCTGCCGAGAAATTCCTGATGGAAAAACCCAATAACAATTTGCGCGACCGGAGAATCGAAACCAGGACCTTATGCTCAGCAATATCGATTGCAACCACTAGACCATCGAGGCAGTCGGGGTATCTTTATAACAAAAAAAGCATTAGCAACTTAAAACATGTTCCAAACATCCCATAATTTACTTTTTCTGTCCCTTGTTAATGTTTCGTTGTACCAAACCTTAAATCCAAATACGGAAACCCTTACGAACTTAGTCAAAAAAAAAGATAGACTCTAAGGCCATTCAATTCCATTCAAGTGTTAAACCATGTTTATCTTGAGCCGCCTTTATCCTAGTTCTTGAAAGGAAATGTAATATTTACAAGGGGACATATTATCGGTTTCCCAAAAAGGCTTTTCATAAATTTCCCACAACACCTCTGGAAGGGCCTATCCTTCAAGATAGGATAGTAATAAAATCGGCCCCTTACATATTATAGTGGTATAGGTGCAGCAGGGACACCTCAAGGGATCCATATATTCTGTTTAAGCATTAATACTGTAGTACATAATCATAGGACACCCTAAATGTTGTTGTTTTCGGGTAATATTCATATATCTTGGTTATTATTGCTTTGGTTTTGGTGGTTCAGAATGTGTAGAATACGCGGCAAAAATATGTTCCCAGTTTTAATGGTTTACGAACTATAAAATGAGTCAGCATTTTTTAATGATTTACGGTTTGCTACAAATTTCTTTATCAATTGGTTCTCCTGAATTTCACCTGGTTTATGTGAAATAAAGGAAACTGTTTTCCCTTGTGCTCTTTTTCTTCGTTTTATATGTCATTTAGGATCAATATTAGTAGCCTAGACTATTCTTATACCGACTTTGAGCGAATACTTGACTCAGCCCAATAAAACGATTGACCGAACGGACTCCCATAAAATATAGCGATTAATTGAACCCATGAGAGCTCATTCAATATTTTGGTAGAGGTAAGTAAGCCTTTAATACTGTGAGTAGTCTGAATCGAATACGACCTATAAAAGTCAACCGACGATTTTATTAGAGACTTAAGAGAAACTTTTTAGTTCCTTTAAATTTTGTAGTAGCTTAGCAATCGTGTTCTAAAATTGGTTTTAGTACCTAGTTATCAAAATGGAGTAATATAACTCCAGTGTGAATGAAAATTTCATGAGTTCATGTGAATGTTCCACAATTACTTAAATTACACGGTATTTTATTATTATATTATTAATAGCACTTTGCCCGCGACTTTGTACGCGAAAATTGTGATAACACGGCTAATAATTAATAGCCTATGTTACTCGGTAAATATGTAGCTTTCCAATGATGCATGAATTTAAAATCTGTTGAGGAGTTCTTATGTTAAATCGTAAGAAACAAACAAACAAAAAATCAAATCTTTCCTCTTTATAATATTAGTTTGGATTAATATCGTTAGACAGCTGGATCAAGGGCTTCACATTTTTATTTGTTTTAATGTTTTTTTTTTTTTTAAAGAAGTTTAAATAAAATAATATAATAATATACAATATAATATATATCCTTTATACAATACAACACACATTCTTTTATACAATATATATCCTTTGTAAGCAGTGCCCCTCAATTAAAGTAGTCTTCAGAAGACATCCAAAAAGACGTAAAATGACTTCCTTAAAATATTATAAAAGTTCAGAAACAAGATTCTCCTCTGGAGACTCGTTATAAAAACATAAGCTAATACATTTATGAAATATGCAGATCCTCAACGCTAAATAATAATAGCGAAGATGTTCATGAAAGCGAAAATAAAAAGCACAAAGATAAAGAGAGGATACTTAAAAATTTACATTCTAAAGGACTGCAAAACAGGGGTTGTAAATTGCATCTTAAAAAATACACAGGTTCTATAAGATTAGCGTGGTACAGCCCTCGGGGTTGCTTTGATATCAGTAACAGAAGAGATCAAACAGATGAATTAAAAATAATGCGAAGTTTAAGTACACATCCTCTTTGATAAGTGTCTTAATTGCGCGGTTAAGGAAGCTCCGGTACTTAACTATTCAGGTATTTGATGTTTTAAGTGTATGGGGTTTTGCCTTTAAGTTTACAACAGGTGGAATGATTTTTTGATGGTTATTGAAAATGTTTATTGGTGAATGATGTTATTTAGGACAATGGTATTGTTAGACCAACATTTATTTTGTATAAAATCTTATTTAAATAAAAACAACAAAACATCAGGCCTTGTTTTCCAAATGATGATAAAAATACTTACGTTCAGAACTAAATTAATTCTAGGAATAAGAATATTCCTAGATTTAATTTAGTGCCAAAAGAACTGCATACAATTATTGTTAGCTCCAATATAGACCCTTCCCTTATCCTTTCATCATTAAGTATGTGTACAGATATCATATTTCATAAGGGGTCCTGCGAGTTTATTGCGTAGGTACGCATCTATCATTCAATTTAACACGACTTCACGAAAAGGTCAACACTTTTCTTGTGATTTTGTACTGGGAAAGTAAAGGTCTTAGTAAGTAAGGGTTTTGTGAGGACGTAGTTAGCACGGTCAGTACAAAAATTTCATAGATACGTTTATCGTGGAAGTAAGTGGGTTAGTGTCCACAAAATAGATTAATCTTAAAGTAAACTGCGTATTTTGCATAACATTAATCTTATGCAAAATACGCAGTTTTTTCCGCACCCAAAACCTATACTAGTGCATAGCATGCTCATTATTATTTATTTTCCTGCATGTACATATTTTTGCGGTCTGAAAAGACGGTGCACTCAGGCCTAGACCTTTTTCGTGGAACGAAAACTGCATATTTTGCATAACATTTCACATCATGGATTTTCGCAAAGTAACGCCTGATTCTGTAATTTATCTTAATTTTAAAGTCCATTGCTTTAAACTTGAATAAACCTTGCTTATCACGGAGCGTACGTTTTAGATTTTCTTTTCACTACAGTGACTTTGAAACACTCTGAATTTCAACCAACATTACTGAAAATTAAGATTCACAAATTATGGGTGCTTAAAAGCTTATCTCTCCAAATTTTTATAAGAAAAACCTTTTCAATTCATTGTTTCAAAAACAAATGGTTGCCCTAAGTAAATAGACCGCCGAAGTAAATTTATCACGAAGAATGCCGTGTCATCGCAACTAAGAGCTTTGTTTAAATCATTGGATCCCGTCACGCCTCCTACAATGACTTTATAGAAAGGGTTCCAAGTAAACAATTTGAAATAAGTGTTGCCTGTTAAGCATTAGAGGAATTTTAATTGAATAATACGAATGAAGCTCGATTAATCTGTAAATGCTGCTTTTTATAGCCATCGTATTGAACTTTACTTTTAGTAATTTTGTTTCGAAAAAATAAGACACTTTTACCTAGATGACAGATGAGTCTATCAAAAATTTTTAATAAAAAGAACAAATAAAACTGTGGAGCAGCTGCGTTAGACAACGAAAAATTTTTTTTTCTGATTTGTTAATAACGCCTTTTTTTATTAAGCGACCGTAAAATAGATGTGGATGATCATTAATTATTACAGGGCCGCAGTTTGTTTTAGCTCGGTCACGGCCTACAAATTTATGTATGAGCAAAACCATTAAGGGATTGTCGCTTCGGGTCATTTTGTTGGTAACATATTAAAAAAAGTCTTCGGTGTGCATAAATTAAGAGAGGGGTTTGAATTAACCCACCTTTGTAGGGAAAATTTACGCTCACGTAAACACATTGTGCCCGTGTTCGGTTAATTGCCGAGTTAGCAGCGCAAATAAAGAGCCAAATACATTAGTATAAAACACTCGAAGTACACCTTGCTACTAACAAATGAGCAAACGTATCCAGGTTTTCTTTTATTTTCCAATTAAAGTTTTGATGATGACTCTTTTTTTTCGGATGGGAAGTCATCAAATGACTCCTCCCGCTCTGGGCGGAGTAGGAGGGAGAGTCAGACTTTTACTGACTAAAACCCATCCATGTTCCTTCACCGCCCTTTATGTTCCGGGGCCACGGTATCTCTTTCGAACAGTCTCGCAACCCCGGCAGGCATCGGCCCTTGCGAACCCCTTCCTTTTTGCTGACTCTCTTTGAGGCGCGCGTGGAACACCAACGCGCCGTCGACACGGCCTGTCGTCATGAGACGGACGGACGGCGAGCTAGCCCATAGCCCACCGTCCACAAGCCCGCGTTGATGATGACCCTCAATCACGAATTCGAGCATTTTCTTCAAAGTCTATTCAGAGTATCGTCCTAAATTTGAAACCCAGCGACAAAGTCGCTAACTTTCGATCGCTAATAACTCACGAAAGAATTCGGTTGCAATAACAATGGTTGCAACAATGGTTGCCGGAAATGCAAGTCACTACATCCAAGATGCGATTCTCGCTAACATCATTATTCCAACCGAATTTATTCGTTAGTAATCAATGATCGAAGGTTAGCGAATTTGTCGCCATCTATGTCGAGACTGTCTGACTCACCGTAAAAAATTTAGAATGTAAATTAATCGAACACCCAAATTATTTGTTTAATAACAACAGATGATCAATAAGCAACCTGCTCAAACATACTTGTTCACACATCTGTAGCACTATCAAGTATCTGGAGACATAACAGGTGAATGTTTGTTTTTGTCAACCCTGTACATCATCTGGTCGATGAATAAAAATCCGAGCATTGTCACCTGCGCAACACATTGCGTGGGACCCACCTCGCAAGGACATTACTTTTAACCTAATTAGTTTAATGTGAGAAGTTGAATTAACTTGCTAATAGACCAACTTTGGCACTTCCCACGGTAATGATTGACATGAGAATGTTTTGAGGAGTGAGTATAGTAACCTGGGTTGAATAGATAGTGAAATAAATTCACTTTCACCTCAACATGTCGATTTCACAGGATTATTGGAACCTTTTGCATCAATGGATTTTATATGATGCAATTCAATGCGATGCTCTTTTTTTAAGGATCGCACCTACCACCTACACGTGTGCGAAATCGGCTGACAATAGTATAAAATCTAACAATTGATTGCGGTGTATCGCCAATATTGTGGCCAGACGAATCCATTGTTGTACATTCTGGTGACCTGATGACTTGTTTTGCACAAACCCGTGTCAGGTAACTGCGACAGATGTACGAAGCCAGATAGTGGGAAAGTATGAGATGCAAACTAAGACAGACATGACTTTGTTAGACATTCTACTGTAATAACGTTCGCGGTGTACTTAAGTTGTCATTCGTGGGAATATAAATAATGGTTATGACAATCTCTGGTGTCATCAAAGAAACAATGAGAAAGTTTTGGTTCTAGCCGCTAGCTCGTGCTGAGTATTGCAAAGTTTAAAGTTTTGTAATTAGTAGAACCAGGATGTTTAGTTATGTTTAGGCGTCGACCCGAGACTGTCGAAACTGTCCCGGAGTAGTAGCGAACAACACCACGGGAGACGAGTGAAATCTTGGCAGGGTGTTCAGAAAACAAACATATAGCCTGACCATTTGAACGTTGAGAAATAATAATGGATAAATTAATTATTATAACATTACCTACTAACGTTACTAACGTCGACGCCGTTTATTGAAGCTAACTCATAAAGTAGTAGTAGTTGACAACACTGCAGCAGGTAAGCGATAACGCTGTACCTTTTGAAATCTTAAAGTTAAGGCATAAGGTTCCAATTTGTCTATAAATTAGTTACCACTGAAACTGCCTTGCTTTTACTTATCTGACTTTCTAACGTCTATGAGCTTTACAGTTTTATCTGACGAAATCTGTATTTGTAACCGATTGTCAGCAATGGTCTCGCCCCATAATAGGTACATGGGTCTTAGAGATAACTGTCGCAATGAGGTTGTACTATTGGTATACCTCTCTTTAGGAAAAATCAGGCGTATTCTTCTGTATTACATTATTTAGGTGTAATTAAAGACAGTGTTTTTTTTTGTTTTCATCTTATCATTGGTTACCCTTTTTTTTTTTCTTTTTTTTTTTCGGATGGGAAATCATCAAATGACTTCTCCCACTCTGGGCGGAGCAGGAGGGAGTGTCAGACTTTTACTGACTAAAACCCATCCATGTTCCTTCATCGCCCTTTGTGTTCCGGGGCCACGGTATCTCTTTCGAACAGTCCCGCAACCCCGGCAGGCGTCGGTCCTACCCTGAAGTATGTTTTAAAGACGCTGCTTTTGATTTTTAAAAACTTTATTATATCACCAGGTGGGTGATAAACAAATATTAGTTAAAAAATATTCTATTATAAACAGCTACGCTGAAGCTCTTCTACTATAGTAATACTTCTGTAGTCTATGATGTGCATGGCCTATAGATCAACGTATGTTCATAAACCACTAGCTCTAGACCTAATTCGTGCACTGTTATAGACAATAGTCTATTATTTGAAGCGATCATACACGCCACAGTGAAAGCGACACACATACCCATTAGATTGAGGATAATTCCAGGGCAGTTACTATATCAATATTACCGTGTATAATGTGGAGTTTGAACTATGAACGGGTGTAGGTACCTACTCTAGGTTATGTTAATGTAAGTACAAGTTCTACACCTATTAGGAATTTCTCACGTGGATATAATGATTTTGGATTCATTTCATCATCATGATCTGTATAGCCTGCAGGCCTAGCCAAGTTACAAACGTTTCGTATCGATTCTCTTTCTACAATCGTAAACGCCTCGGCGTAAGCGATTGTAAAAAGCGCTAAATTGGTAGCCAAGTCGACACGACTGAGTCGATCGCTCGTTCTCTAATGTCTGTAGAAAAAACCTACACTTTAGTCTATTGTGAGCGTTCCTACCAAAGAGTTTAGCAATCAACATTTCATTTTTTTTGTTTGATTGTAGAAATGATAACATTCTATTCTATCATTTTGAACGATGTAAACTTATCTACGAATTTTCTATTCGTTAGAGTTGATCACATGATTTAACGTTGAGATGATTTCATTCCCATTCATTTGAATAGTTTTCTACTAGCGATAACGATTGAAGATTGTCAACTTGGCTAGGGGTGCTGTTCCCAACTGTTTTGGGGCTGGCATCAAGTCTAACCGGATGCAGCCGAATACCAGTATTTTACATGGAGCGACTGCCTGTCTGACCTTCAAAACCCAGTTAGCACCTACCAATACGATACCCTTTGGTAAGACTGGTTGTAAGACTTTTGAGCTACTGACTAACTGTAACTCTATATCTATAAATGACGAGGAAACTCGGTATGTAATGGGTGGTCACCCATCTACAGACCAACCTAGTCAAGCGCGGCTTAACCTTAAGATCGACCCAATCGAAATTATATCAGCGATAACGATGATGAAATAGCAGAAAATGTACAATATGGACATGAGCTACCGAAAACATTATCCTGTTGAAAGCCGTTAAGAGAATACGAATGCAGAACTTGTGAAGAAGTCATTGTTTAAATAAGAATTACTTTAAAAACGATTACTGCTTATGCCCTTAGGTCTTGACCCTGTTTTAATCACCAACCACATTAGATTTCTTTCAGTTTTCGTAGTATAAAAACTTGATCTTATGTTGTGACTTGTTGTGTATCAAATTCGAGCCTCGAATGCCATTTCTAAGAATTACATTTACACATATTTAGCACTATAATAATGCTAATAGAAAATCAGCACAAAATCTCATACACTTGAAGCACGAATTAATTGGTCAAATTCACTTCACTATAACAGAAGAGGTGATTAGAGAAGTCCTTAAACCCATCTCTAAACCCTAATACAGGCCCCTATTAATTAGAACGTACGTGTCCCGCACAATTGAAACACTGTAATGGACAAAGTACGGTTTAACACGCTCCATGAACAATTATGGCTGTCAAATTGCATCGGACACAGGCATTTTAAATTGTCCTGTCCGTGGAAAACCTAAATTGCCAAATTGTACCAATTCTCCTGTAGTATGCAGGCTTTTAATTTACTCTCGTTCACTAGTTGCGGTCAAATGATCAATCAATTTTTGAAATGCTACGTGGTTTATTAACCGCAAATGTTAAAATATGTACTTGTGTTTGACTAGTAAAGTGTGATTGGAGTTCAGTCTAGCGGATGTCGATACATTAGTAATTAGATTTTGTTCATGAAGTTACGTCTGCCTTTAGGTGATTTTTGAAGTCAATATTTTTCTTTTCTTCTGTGCCAGTTATCCTTTCGTGTTAAATATGATTACTACTTAATTTAGAGTCAATACCATTTCACTTGAGGAAAACATAATAAATAAGTAGGTCTACAATTATTTTAAAGATTGAGGAGGTTGAGGAGATCTGCATTACTAGTTCTCTTGAATAATACGAGTACTTTAACCCCTTTTAGGGAACCCCTGTTTCAAACAATCATAGAAGCATACTGCCTCATTACAAAAACAGTTATACAAACTATTATATTCGCATGTCATATCTAAAGATTTTATCATTTCAATCTGTTACTATACGTATACATTTCCCCTTTCCTCTATCATTAAGCCATACCTAATTTAAATGAACAAATTTAACTTCAATTATTTTGAAGTGATCCGTCGCACCGTATCCTTTTCACGTGCACCCCACCCTTTATTACATCCACAGTGCTCCGTTTCTACATCTAGATAAGCACCCATCTTTATTTTTCTACCCTCCTGTTTCCCTGGGGGCACCGTTCATTTAATTCCGATTCAATCCGTGGCAAACGAAATCATTTTTTAGTAGAGATGAACTTACTGATAAAAATGTTTAATCTCTTGTTTGTGACTGCGGGATGTGCTTTCATGAACTCGTTTGATGCTGATTGTAATGCTGGGTTGATATTTTTGAATTGTGTTGAACAGTAGGATAAAGGAGGTAGATATTGATCTTATGTGAACTTTATTTCAAGTGATGTTTATATACCTGGTTCCCATGTATAGGATGTCTGGTTGTCTAATGGTAATTATTTGAGAAAGGTTCAGGTTGCTTTTATTCTTCTACTACTCCGTTGGCCTTGTGGTCGCAAGCTTGAGCGTGTGGTCCTAGGTTCGATTCCCGGGTCGGGCGAAAATATTTATTGGGTTTTTCCATTAGGAATTTCTCAGTAGCAGCCCGAAGTTTGGAAATTGGCGGTACGTCCTTTACCTCGGATAGTACGTTAAGCCGTTAGTCCTGCGCTAATATCTCTCCGGTCGTGTTGGTTTGGCGTCCCATAGAGAGTGTACGTGTGCCTCCAATATCTTCAGCGCCCATGGCTAATATCCGCTGGGATTGGCCGCCGTGACCGAAAACGGACAAGAGGACTATATTCAACTAATGGGATCTCCAATTAGCTTAACATTTCAAAAGTCATTTTAACAATGCCCTAATACTCCATTTTACTTCATGTCATAATTTACTTAACGGTAGCAAAAACATTCTTACTACCAACCTGTTTTTATCATACATTCATGCCAAATATCATACACTTGTCCACGTTTGCCACGTCGTGACGTATCAGTGGCGCCATCTCACGATCCAGCAGTCAAAATCAAGAGCAACTGCACCCACGTGGCCGGCAGCCATTATAACCGCAAATTGGCTCCATTAGCCTCTTTTCGCGAGGAATCGCATTCATCAGCAGTCGATTACACTACTTTGTTGCTTGGTTTCTTTTGTATACCGTTGAATGAGACTAGATTGCATATAGGGCACGGCTTGAATGAGTAGGTTTTTACGACTACGAGGAAACTGATTTGCGTGACTTGTTACATTCTTGTATATAGTAGGTAAAAATTGGACAACTATCCAAAATGCATGAGCATTACCTTTATCTAAAGTTTTTCTTCTCGTGTCCGTCGTGTCTTCAGAATTACCTAGGGGTATCTTAACCAGTACTAACTGGGTTGTGGAGATCAGATAGGCAGGCACTTAATGTAAAATACTGGTAATCAGCTGCTTACGGTTAGACTGGAAGCCGATCTCAACATAATTGGGAAAAGGCTAGTCAAAATCATGTCAATGAAGCAACTTCTGAAGTTCAAACTAATGGTCCCCTTCTTAAAGAAGAACCATTAGTTTGAACTTCAGAAGTTGCTTCCATAGTTTTAGGAGTTGAACTGAGCTGCGGATAAACACATACTCAAATAACAAAATAATTAACATAAAGAATGCCATCTAACAAAGAAAGTCTCAAAACTATTATTATCAAATTGACAAAACATCAAATAACAGAATTAGCCTGGGACAACACTAAATTGTTTTGGAAAGTGAAATATCTCTGTTTTCTACACAATAGATGCAAGTACAGATTATAGTTCATTTGGCGCTATCAAAACGTTTGTTTATAGTACAAAACGACATAGTTCTGTTTTTAGTACAATAGTAGTTCTCACGATGTTAGTCGCCGCTATTTTGAGTAGAACATTAACTTTGAAGAAATGGACGCTCTTTTGCTTCCGTGCTTTTATGGGCACAAGAAAAACAGAATGTGTCTGATGGTTTATCATATCATTCTGGGTGAAATGTTGATGGGCTACTGTTGTGGCTTCCCGTCTGTGTCAACAACTCAACACTGGTGACAAAAGAATAATTAGGTCGAGTAAAAATAACTTTCTTGAATAAACGTAAGAAGAATCTGTCTGCGATCCCATACAACATAGTAAATCAAAGTTTTCCATCTACACTCCTTCGTAGTATAGTGGATAAGTATAAATCTAGCTCTTGATTTGTGGCAGTTTAGAACTAGACTAACGTTTAGAAGTCTACCGTTAAGTAGATACAGGTCGATTTTGTAAGTTGCGACAAATTGTAAAGCCTACTAAAATGTTAGATTACTGTCTGTAGTACGCTGGCAGCTTGTAACTTCAAAGGACAACATTGACAACAGCATTAATTTACACGACGTATTTATACCAAAGTTGGATTCAAACAGTGCTTTGGTAATATTGCTTTGGTTACTTCATAATGGATCATTTTCTTCTGATGTTTTCTATAAAGGGCCTTTCAGGAATCATAACGAAGTATATGACGAAATGTCGCCCTAATAGCAATTTCATTTTTCTCAAATGGTACGTGGAGGGCTTCGTCACCGATCTATTTTGTGAGTGTTGTGTATGAAATGAAATGACATATCGACTGCAAACTTTACTTACCATTCGAAATCTTTAACTTCAACTCTACCGTTGTGTCTTTAGAGGTGGTTTTTGTCTTCATTGAGTGCAAATTTATCGTGGTCTAGGTTACTTGCACCGTCAGCTCGCTCCCCAGTATTGCACCCTAATGGAATTTGTCCACGGATGGTGCGTCTCGTCTTGTGGGTCGGACCCCTGTTCCGGACATCAGAGGTCGTGCAGCGAAAAATAAATAAGCACCGAAATCAAAACGCGATGCTTTAATTGGACCCTCTCGTTCTTTGAGGATTACTTAATTTGATATTGTCACTGGCTTTCACATAAATAAATGTAATGACGTAATGTATCACAGTATGATATGGATGCTTAGTGATATTTGTTCTGAGGTAGGTGGTGGATTATTGTGGTTCTAGTTACACCCCCTGTTCCAAAAAATCTTATAGGAAACCATTCTTACAAGAGCAAGTAGAGACAGTTATACAGGGTCGTGGCAGCCCGAGGAGAGGATGGCGGTACGTCTTGGATGGCTTCCTCGTGAGTTGGCGAGAAGAAGCACACAATCGTGACAAGTGGAAGTAACAGTGGGAGGCCTTTGCTCAGGAGTGAGAGAACGGGCTAACTAGAAAAAAAAGACAAAAGTAGAAATAAAATTACAGCAATCAAATTGGCATTTTACTGCAATGATAAGAAAAACTAACACACAACAGATAATTTCTGTGTCACATTACAAAACAACAATCTAACTTCATACAAATTGCTTCAACCTCAAGATACACATGCAAGCAAATTCTCACCGTCGTATTGACTTTGGCCAATCCATTATTCTGTCATAAATCTTTACACACGTGCCTAAATCCGTAGTCAGTCCCATTTATGACAAAAATCCTCAAAATTATGCAAACATTGCTTTTCAGTTCCTGTTACTCATAATGCTTGGTGATTAGGTTGATTTTTGGGTAAATTAGGGGTGAGCATAATGTGGTGTTTGTGCTAATTTGTAGTAGTGTTTTGTAGTACGCGTGGCTGGGATTTGACAGCGCACGGCGTTGGTTCGTCATGCTTCGCCGGAACAAATTATCTAGCGAGGGAGAGTGTATGTGTGTACCTCTTTATGTTGGCGGGATTTGGTTTGATTCGAGTTTCAAAAATTGTTTTTTTTTTTAAAGAATAGTACTTACTTGATATCCCCATTAAGATGTATATGAACTGCACCGCTATTATTTTTGTATCCATGGACTATTTTAGCACAGTTCAAAATGTAAATCATCTTTGTTACGGAACAATTATGCAATTTTATCAGACTTCGATAAGTATAACGTTAAACAACATAGCATCCGGTCTGTTCCCTACAGACTTACATAAATATTCTTTTTTATATCCACCTCGCTCTGTTATTTTCAATTAGCTGAATCTAATAAGACTGGAAGTCATCCCCAATCACAACAAATGAAATGAAATGACATCATTATTTATAGACATAAAATAAAATAATTACCCAACATTACCCTTTATACTCTAAATATTTTTTGTAAAAACCCCTCTTGAAGATAGCCCCACCAGCATCACACACACACCAACAATTACCAAATGCAACATCCGGAAGATATTCAATGAGAGACCCCTTTCATACATTTGCCCCCAAAAATCACTTCCATTAAGTGAACTTTGTCACATGTCCGAAACAATGAACGGTTTCTGATGTCATTCTGTTTACGTCAGCGTTCAATTCGTTTCAGTTTTATTGGGAATGATGGAAGCTGGGAGAGGGAGACAAAATATATAATAGTAATTTCTTAATATTGAACTTGATTATATACTTCTATACCAATACCAATACCAATCGACGAAAAAATATTACTTTTCAGTGGCTATATGCGCGATCTTGCATCAAGACTAGATCACAGATAGATTTATAGACGCCAAAACTGCCTTTGAACAGATTAGTCCTTTGTTAGCAATCATGGCCTGTACTCTTGCTTTCTGCGAAAGTCACAACCGACCAAAATCTACTAGCCCATACTTTCCCACAGCTGGGCAAAGACCAACCTTCATTACTTCCATCAGTCTATGTCATATACAATAGTCAATTCTGTGCTACTTCTTTCCGATTCTATAGCCAAAATCTAACAAACGTTTTTTTTTTGACAAAAGAGAATACTAGCTAGGGTGTTCCTTCTGTTCGGTCTGTCTAAAAACGAAATATCAATGAAATGCTTTATTTCTTTTTCGTTAAGGAAACCCAATTTGAATACGCATGATGCTTTCCTATTGGAATTGATACTCACTTAATTGGAAGTAGAGAACTATATTAAATATCAGTCAATCATAATAATTTACTCGTTTCTAACCCTCTATGGCCGCATTGAACTTTTATTCAAATCGTTTAAGTACAATCGATAATGCTTAACCAGCTTCAAACGGATGGTAAGAAGCCGCATCTTGATTTATGAAACTCCGAACCAGCAAATTGAAATAAATATTGTTATCGAACACTCAGATACTATTAATAGTATCAATCTTAGATTATACATTTATTATTTCTTACCGATCAATATTTTAAACAACATCAGTTTTAAGAGAATTTAATTCACGAGTCCCAAAGATATGGCAATAAAAATCGTATTACGCCCATTTTAATTTAATATATTACTGATATTTTAGAAAATTCTTAATAAATCCGATTTCTGTTTTCCCTTATTCTGTCCAATATGCCATAAATTGTGATAAGCGTCTACCTCGAGTTAGAGAATGAAATACTTTTATTTTACATTGTCCCATTCGGATTTTGCTATTGGTTTTCGAAACTGTTGAATCGACTTTCTTTGATGATAAAGTATTCGATATATATAGAGATGGGATAAAACTTAGACCACCAATGGTTATAGCTATTGTAGTCTTTATGTATCGTTTATCTTTATGACGGAAAATTGAATCTTTTTAACACAATATTATTATACCTATTTAACGTATATCAGTCTTATTAATGAAACATAAATCCAAGTTGCAAATTATTTTATTCTGATTACCTAACAGACTGTTTACGTCCTTGTTTTTTTTTTTTTTCGTGTGGGAAATCATCAAATGACTTATCGCGCTTTGGGCAGAGCAGGAGGGAGTGTCAGACTTTTACTGACTAAAAACTATCCATGTTCCTTCATCGCCCTTTGTGTTCCGGGGCCACGGTATCTCTTTCGAACAGTCCCGCATCTCCAGCGGGCATCGGTCCTTGCGGACCCCTTCCTATTGCTGACTCTCTTTGAGGCGCGCGTGGAACACGAACGCGCACTGTATGCGTCCTCAGATTACGCCAGCAGATTTAAACAAATAGTTACCAGAAAATAATATGATTCATTTGTTTTTTGTCTTCAATCAAATTGCTACAACTACTTTTCTATATTAAAAAAAAACGTCCCCTTGTAGGTACTTACTTAAATTGTCTCTTAATTTTAAAGAACAAGTTCTAAATTTAGTTACGTCCTCAAAAATAACAGTTTTATAGTGTATTTTAAGCATTAGATAATTATTCTTCTGTTTTTGAATAGCAATTAAAGTATTTATGCTTCAAAGAGAACTAAACCCTACATACCTCAAAAAAATACTCCGATGTCATAGTCTTTTATTCGACTTCCGGGTTAAAAAAAAAATCTAGCAATCATATTTCATCTTTTTCTGTTAAAATAAGCAGACAATTGTAATTTGCCGCGTCACTGCATAGCAAGGAGAAAAATGGTCCAGTTTTTCTGGCTCACGGGGATCTAAGCGACGAGTTTTATTTTTTATGACGTCATTAACTGGAGGAAGCTGGGGTAAATAGAGCCTGCGGTCGGGCCCTCTATTTTAAACTGTTGATTGCGAACAACGGCACGGTAGTGATTTACATGCGGCTTTAGACGGGTTCTTGTTGATTTTAGTACGAGTGCAGCGGTTACGTAGTAGGCGGAAGATAAAAAGTAGAAGATAGTGTGGTCTCTAAGTCAACCAAGTAAATTATGCAGCGGGAAATACGTAACTACTGGGATTATTATGTTATTCCGTCATTATTTTATAAACTTGAGAAACTGCAATGCAGAAAAAATGTTCTTTTTATTCTGAACTCCTTCCTAACGAATATCAAACTCAGCAAGAGACGTGTCAAAAATGTAAGGGTTGGGTTAACTTTATTGACACGACAGTTTGCAACTTTATCCTCACACTTCGACGTCACACCTAAAATAGAGGTCCCCCGCTGATTTCAAAAATATTTGTATCATAAAAACATTTCACACCATCGAAATCTCGGAAAATGTAATTTTAATATCGAGAAAACAAATCGGGTACTCGACGGGGGGCGCTTCGGTCACTCGATCCCTACTGCTACCGTTTACGCCGTCGGCTCCCATAAGTCGGTCATTTGAGAAGGTAAACTATCGAGTTTCATACTCGATAGATTTAACATGACTCGACGGCATCTCGAATCGGGTGACAGTTTGAGCGCGACACTACGTTCGGTGTTCATTAGAATAATAGAGTGAGGTTTTGAACAATTTCAACAGCTTTCTGGATAAAGCATAGACCATTACCTATTATATATCTGTGAAATTACTAAAACTACAGCCATTTAATTGTTATTAAACATAACAACATAGACATGCATTAGGTGTGGTGTGTATTATGTGGTAGGCATTGTAGAGGTTCGATTTAGAAGGGTTTGACAACCAACCTCCACAATTTATTAATTATGTAACTGGCATGCAACGAGATAGCCACTAAACAGAAAAGGATAGACAGCCAATCCCTTACTGCTGAAATTTTCGCAATAGTTATACAAGAGTGCTTACAAACTCTAATTATTCTATTTTAAATACCTAAAACGAGTTGCCTTTTTGTAACTTAGATCACGACAATCCCTTTGGTTCTTACATAATAATCTGGCACTGTTTTATCAATTACATAATGTACTACATAAGCTAAGTTAATTACTCAATCACAATTTCCCCGAGTTAAATAAAACATCAAACAAACATTTCACGGCGACTCCGTAACAACATTCACAATTTTAATGATAAACCCGCAAAAACAAGGCTGCGGGCATCCGTTAGTCGCAATTTGCTATAATCACTGTATAAAGAAAGCATCACCCTTCTCAGTTGATTCCGAAACTCATTTGCGGTATATGTTTTTGATCTACACGGTTTCTCTGCGAGCAGTCGCTAGGGACACCATGCATCCGTGTAGGTTGAAAATGTAAACAAAACACTATCATTTTGATCCATATTTTGTTCGTTAAGGAAAAGAGTAAGAAAATTACACTTATTGGTTTTATAAAAAACAGGAATACCTTAAAATTAAAACAAAACTATTAATGCTAAAAGGGTCTCAGCTTAGCATAATGGTAGATGGCAACACAAGGTATATACCAGCTGACGCTGATTTTCAGTTAGGGCTTGGAAAATATTCTTAGTTGCAGTTAATTGGAACCTTTACAAAACATTCATTACAAACATATACGGTAAGGTCAAGTCAAGGACCGCCAACGCCTTCAACTCCATGCCCTGGAGCTGCATAAGGGAGGCACTCCGGTATCACCGGGTGCCGACCTACCTCCGTCGAGTGGTCGGGGACTACCTGACGGACAGGGCAGTCATTTACCCCGGTCGCAGTGGAGAATGGAACCGGCAAGAGATGTCGTGCGGTGTTCCGCAGGGATCGGTTCTAGGGCCATCCTTGTGGAACATCGGGTACGACTGGGTGCTGCGCGCCGACCTCCCTAGCGGTGTCAGCGTAGTTTGCTACGCTGACGACACGCTGGTGCTGGCACAGGGGGGGTCGCACGAGGCGGCGGCCGAAGCTATGACACGCGGGGTTGCGATAGTCGTTGAGAGGATCCGGCAACTGGGTCTCGAGGTGGCATTGCACAAGTCCGAGGCCATGTGCTTTCATGGCCCTCGGAATGCGCCACCTCCGGGATCCACACTGACGGTGGGAGGGGTATCCATCGGCGTCGAGCCGACGCTTAAGTACCTGGGACTCGTCAGCAGCCCACTACATCAACGCGCCCCAAAAGGTGGTAGCCGTAAGGCTGGCCCGTGGGTACCGCACGATCGCCCGCGAGGCGGCGTGCCTCCTTGCCGGATTGCCGCCATGGGATCTGGAGGCGATAGTCCTCGCGCGCCTGCATGTATGGCGCGCGGAGGCGCTTCGCCGGGGGGAAACTCCGCTGCCGCGGCAAATTGTAGCGCAGCGGACAGACTTCCGGCGCGATCTCATGGCGACATGGAGAGAGCGACTGTCGCAACCCCATGCAGGGCACGCCACGATAGTGGTGGTAAGTCCCCTCTTTGAGGAGTGGCTGGAGAGACGCCACGGCGTCCTCACCTTCCGCCTGACGCAGGTCCTCACCGGACACGGTTGTTTCGGGAGGTTCCTGCACCGAATCGGGCGGGAGGAAACGCCCGGGTGTTTCCACTGCGAGGATCGACCGGAGGACACGGTGGAGCACACGGTGGAGGTGTGCCCCGCGTGGGCGGAGCACCGCCGTGTCCTCGAAGCGGCGATTGGCGGCGGCGACCTCTCGCGTCCGGCCCTGGTGCAAGCCATGGTCCGGAGCGAGACGGAATGGGACGCCGTCACCTCCTTCTGCGAAGCAGTAATGCTAGAGAAGGAGGTGGCGGAACGTGAGAGGGAGAGAACCTCACAGCGTCCCGGCCACCACGGGAGAGGCCCCGGGCGTCGGGGGCCACGTGGTGGCCCCCGGCCACCGTAGGCGCGGGCCTGTGGACGGTGGGCTATGGGCTAGCTCGCCGTCGGTCCGTCTCATGACGACAGGCCGAGTCGACGGCGCGTTCGTGTTCCACGCGCGCCTCAAAAAGAGTCAGCAATAGGAAGGGGTCCGCAAGGACCGATGCCTGCCGGGGTTGCGGGACTATTCGAAAGAGATACCGTGGCCCCGGAACACAAAGGGCGATGAAGGAACATGGATGGGTTTTAGTGAGTAAAAGTCTGACACTCCCTCCTGCTCCGCCCAGAGCGGGAGAAGTCATTTGATGATTTCCCATCCGAAAAAAAAAAAAAAAAAAAAAAAAAATGGTCAAGTCAAGGACAACGTCAATTCTGTCTGCAGGCCTCAATCTTCGCCTCAGTCCGCCATCTGTAACAAAATATAGGTCAGTCATCAAGCAGTACGGGATAATTACTGGCATATAAGTACAAGATGCTAGCAACGAAGAGAGCTCTAAAAGTAAAGTAATCGGAAAAGTACCGAGAACAAAACAAAATACTACGCCAAAAAACATCTGAACAAATGAAAACATGGTCACTCTTGGTCTCATTACAAGGCGCTCAAGCGCATAATTTTGTGGTTACCACCAAACGAGAGAAGGTCGCGAGCTGCGGTTGGCAGCCACGCGCCTTTGACGCACACAAAGTGTATTTCGAAAAAATATATGTAATTTTAATGAGACTATTATTTTTATATATTTTTTCTGTCAGTTCGTGAAAATTTTTATTCAAAATTAAGGTAAATACAGAAAATAAAAAATAATGAATGTGCTTTTAGTACGTCACCGAAAAAACAAATGAGTATAGTAAAACTAAAGGTAGGTTCGGTCAATAAAGTAGGACCAACGCCGCACGTGGCTCAGAACGCTGGAGATATGATCTGACTGATCAGAAGACTGCAGCACACACACAATCTACATACAGCTAGTCCGCAATCTATTCGTAGTCCGTCCGCACCAACCAAAAACATGGGCCTTTTTTAACACATTCCTACTTCCTTCTTTCCCATACAGACACGACCATTAAAATAACAAATTAAATATAAAGACGACGAAGACCATTTACGATGCAGTTCTACTCACACATTTCAAACGGATGAGACCAGGCTTAATCTTTTGTAACACCAATCTGACCGATTATACACGGTACCGTTTTAAGCGATGAATTCAATTGTTACAGATGAAACTCATTGATTCAAAACCCGTGCGAGAGACGTCGCATTGAAAATTTTATAGTTGGTTTTATTAGTTATAAATGAGACGATTAAATATATCGTTCCTATGATTAGCTTTACGATGTACCGGTTACTTTGACGTTACGTCACATTGCATCTATGATTGTCCACAGAAAACCTCCTCTTTATACAACGGTAAACATTAATTAAGCAGTAAAATGTTACGTAATCGTCAGATATCATCTTTGTTTTATATCTTCTATCGCGTTGATAAGCGAAACGTTGAGCGTTGCCCAAATTGAATACTTGTTCACGTTTAGGTCAATGGCCTCATGAAATTTTATGCAGACGACGAATCAGTTAAGGTCGACTTAATGGTTATGTAGGCATATGCTATGCTTATGTGTGCATTGCTTATCTACAGTATCTGTGATATCTATCTGTTAGATATAAATACGCGACGTAAGCTGATGTTGTGCTTAATTAGTTAATATCGCAGTTGTATGCAATTTTCTTAGTGAAAATGTATTGTTATTTGGGCCTACATCCTTCCTACAACATTCATTTGATATCTAAAGCTGATTTAACAAAAGATACAGTTTTGGTGGATTATCATCAGCTCAACACTGCTTTTAATTGATGAAACGATACAGTAAGCATTATTACCAAAACATTGCGTAATCACCAATTGTAATAAATGTTGAATAATAAAGTTTTATTAGCCTCATTCCTTCAATCAACTCCAATAAATCGCAATAACGTAAGCCAATTGATTCTTATTCCGATTGATTTCATCCTCACCCATATTTTTCTAAGAAAGTGTGTCATTTTTATCAATTGCAGCTAGTTCCACCATAAAAAATAAGTCACTAGTACCTTATCATCATTTTTCTCCTACCCCAACCCTTCACTTGTTAGCGAAGTAGACACAATGAGGGGTATCGTTTTTGAGTTCACCAGGTGGCGCACTGTCGAGTACGGTCTTGTCAAAAATTCTATTTAATACCTTTAAAGTACCAATAACTTTATAAAAAAGTTTATTTTATTACGTTTAACAACATAGTGTAAGCTTTAGATACATATTTACAATATTCTTCCTAAAATTAGCAAGCATGAAACATTTCAAAATCATTCTACCTCCAAGTACTAACTAATAAGATCATAAGTTGCTACTTAAAATCATCAAGTCATAATTAAACAGGAATGGCTCAATCTAGAACACAATCGTGAGTATTAGTATAAATACGTGATAAAAAAGCACGTAACGCGCGAACACTCTATGACATCTGACATTTTGGAATACCTTAGTCTACACAAGCGCCTCTAGTGGCAAATTCACACGCGATAGCCCCCATGGTTAAACAATGGCGTCGTTTCGTCTGTGCACCTGACCGAATCGGTCGGGTCCACGGACGAAGGTTTATCTAAATTTATTTCCGGTCACAGCAGCATGTCTTCTTCTTCCATTCTTCTCTATTACCCGTCATGTCAGTAGTCAACCCGTTTCTAGCCATTTCATCTTTCACACAGTCCATTCATCGTATCTTTGGTCTTCTTCTACTATTATCCACGTTCATACTCAAAACTTTCCTCACGACATTTCCTCAATCAGGTATATCTATAGATTCAAGCAACCTGGCACAATATTTTGAACAGTACCTAAAACTCCTGTATCTGTTTCCCTTAAGCAACTTTTGCTAGTTCTACAAGTAGATAAGCAACGGTTACAACTATTTGTCTTGCAGTTCATTCATATGCATGAACGTAAATACTTATCTTTATATTCGTTTTCCCTTGTGATTGGTACGGGACTTCTGTTAGTATGGTTCCGCCATTTTGTTTTGATGCAACTGCATTTACTACCATTTCGAAGACCGAATTCAGGAATTTGAAATGTTTTTTAGATAATTTGAGGGCATATTGGACCTTACCTAGACACCTAATTTTTTACGTCATTCATGAGAGATAATAGAATAGAATAGGGGCAGGAACAGTGCTTTACGAGCCCAATATAATAACTCGTTCCAGGTATTGCTGGGGTTGCCGCGCTACTGTAGTGCATCTAGGACGTTCGCGGACGCACGCGCTCCGGATTTCGGCTCACTGCTGCGTCTGCGAATCTCATCACTGATGCGTCGGGTGCGCGACAGCCCGAACAGCCTCGTGGCTACTGTAACCGGCAGGGTGGATGGCCAAATAATGTGTCGCTGGCTGGCGGCACACAGACCGTCATTCAGATATGTGCTGTTAAAGTCACCCAAAGGGCAATGGAGAGGGCTATGCTCGCAGTTTCCTTGCGTGATCGAATCAGGAATGAAGACATCCGCAAGAGAACCAAGGTTACCGACGTAGCCCAAAATTGCCAAACTTAAGTGGCAGTGGGCAGGGCACATTGCTCGCAGAACGGATGGCTGATGGGGCCGAAAAGTTCTGGAGTGGGGACCGCGAACCGGAAGACGTTGCGTTGAAAGGCCGTCCACTAGGTGGACCGATGACTTGGTGAAGGCTGCGGGAATCCGCTGGATGCAAGTCGCACGGGACCGTTCAATGTGGCAACACTTGGGGGAGGCCTATGTCCAGCAGTGGACGTCTTGCGGCTGAAATGATGATGATGATGATGAAGTTTGTTTAACGTGCTTTAGTTAGTAAGTGCAAACAAAGTTTTTATACAGATATTATTTATATAAAAGACGAATGAAATTGTCTTTCAAAGAATAGTTATTCTTCTTATGAACAAGTAAGAAGGTTCCAAGTCGTCGTCATTTTCCTGCCCTAATCCTAAATTATTTGGTGTGGGCGAAGCATGTTTTCTTTTTCCATACTTCCCTAGCATTCGTCATCTCATGAGTCTCTTTTCTAGCCATATCATCTTCCACACAGCCTATCCATCGTTTGTTTGGATTACGCTTTTAGCCATTCATAATGATTTGGTTCTAAGATATTGATTCAATATTTCTGCAAGATTACAGCTAATAGCAGAAGCGACCATGTCAAGGCCAATCAAAATACGTCAGTAGTGCCATTAACACGACAGAAGATTTTGTAATCAAACACTACCAATTTAGATCTCTTGACATCTATTAGAGCTAACGAGTACAATAATAGCGAATCAGATAAACTGAGTATGTTTAGACAAGATCGGTCGGTTGCACTGTGAGCAAATAAACTGAATTGTAACGTTATGATGCCAAGGCTATAACAATAGAAAATGTTGGTCTAACACTTCAAAGATCGTATGAGATATGTTTAGAAACGTAGAACGCTTGAGTAGAAAATTCCATCTCATAATGCCTCAAGAAACTTGTGAAAACAAATACTTGGACGTATAAATAAATAGATTTTGTACAAGGTGAAATCTTATGGCTTTAGTAAAAATATGATGAGCTTATAGTGGTTTCGAAACGTAAAATTAGAAATCTGGTGATCTGTGACTTACTCATTTCCTCAACTTTTAAGAATGACTTGATTTTTTATTTAAGAATGTGAAATCATATCTGCCGAAATACGAGCACTGCTGGTCATAGCTCAAGCGTCGCTACATTACCCAGGCATGTGCTTCTTTAATCCTGTGGTTTCCTGATGCTTTCACGATTCTAACACTTTTGAAATGGAAAGGTCACTCAAGTAATAAACAATAACAATAAACATCTTTACATACTTACAACAGTGGTTTTCATGAGACAATGTTACTTTATAGGCCCGAACCGTCCAGACATTTGCAACTCATAAAACGAGTAATTTAATACAAGATTTGCATATGAAAGCTTACGTAAGCCACAACCGTTTGCAATCACATAACTATTGAAACAAATGGCCCTATGAGACAGAAATATCTGAATTAAATAGGTGTAAAAGAGAAAGAGACAGAGTCAAATGAGTTGACCCAAGATTCCTTGCCACAATCAGCGTGCGAAGTCAAGTCTTATTGGTCCTGTCAGTCTTGTTAAATGTGAAATTCAAGCCATATTCAATTAGGCATACATTACTTCAATGAGCAATGAGCCTGCTCAACTGTGGTGGTATGGTAAGTAACCACTCTACACGTTTAAGTATCGTACAGCATATAGTCAACAGGGTCTGAGCTGTGTTATGCAATTTGGCATTTCAGGTTTTTATTTTCTTTCCTCTTTTCGGTTTATAAAAACAATGACTTACTTGCTTATTCATGTGCAATTTTATGGTGAAGGTTGCGGTGATCTGCTGGATGCAAGTCGCACGGGAACAGTCAATGTGGCGACACTTGGGGGAGACCTATGTCCAGCGGTGGACGTCTTTCGGCTGAAATGATGATGATGATGCAATTTTATTCTTCCTTTTGGTCTCGTGGTAGCGCAACTGATAAGCAAAGGATCCAGGGTTCGATACTCAAGTAGGGCCAAGTGTTATTAGGTTTTTACCATGACCACTCTCAGTTTCAACACAGAGTATGAAAGTTGCCGGGATAATGTGTTTCCCCGTGTTTCAAAAACCACATTCAGGCATTGGTCCCGTGGCTGACCGCTATTCCGGCCTTGTCAGATTGGCGACCCATCGGACTATGAAAAATAGGTTAGCGAGTTATTGCACCTGTGTTTGCGCACTCAGTTGTCAATTAAATACATAACATTTCATGCATCGATGCCCAGTCCTGACATCGGCCGCTATGACGTAAAACACTCCGGATTATTTTTATTCCATGTATTTCTCTTCTATTATTTCTATGGTTTCCGAGAAGCAATCTTTATTAACACCTGGAAATAATAGTTGTAATCTTATTATAATCAAACGATTGCCCTTTGAAACTAGTTAAACCCATTTATGACGAGCAAAGGTCAATAGATGTAAAATCCACTTTATTGGTTATCTATCTCATTTCATAAAGAAAATTAAGGAACTGATTTTATTAGTTGAAAATGATTCCAAAAGGTTTCGGCGCGACGTTTTATGAGTAAAATCATTTTAAACTCCTACGCACCTGATTTTAGTGCGTTCCCATAAAATAAAGAGGTGGTTATTTTAATAACGTAATTAATTATTATATTGGGAAAACGATCCTAATAATCATTTTCGTAAATACAATAAAAAAATAATTTTTAATGTGAAAACTTAAGTATTTTTACTGCATGTGTGTGTAACATAAGGGTATCAAATATACTTCCCCTTGTAATAAACAATAGGTTTCGATCGCCCTAATAATAAGATTTCTTTTGAACTAAAAATAGTATAAATCATCGTACCAAAGGACCAAAAATAACCCACAACAACGAAGGTGACGTCATAAAACAAAATGTCCCCGTTTATCATCGCGAAGAAATGTTAATTAAATCACTGTAAACATTGGGTGGGTAGGCAGAAATCGTCATTAATACACGACAACCAACGCTAATGGGTGTGGGTGGCTGCCTGTTCAAACGTAAACCGATTGGGTTGACGACAAAAATGTTAGCTTATATTTAGAAATTAGCTCGTTAAGATATAATAGGTTTATTATAAATGTATTTGATGCTGAATTGTTTACTACGTTTTGACTGAGAGTAAAAACCGATAGACTAAGAAATGAATGAAATTTTTCAGTAGTGTCTCTTTCAATTCATTATGGAAGTAAATCAATATCGTACTTGTTTTTTTTGTGTAACGTTGAATATATTTTTTTTTTCTTTTCTTTTGTCCGATCACCATTGTGAGAAGTGGAAGGAATGCGGGAGACCTTTGCTCAGGAGGGGGACAATAGAGGCTAACGAAAAAAAACCCAAACCCACGTCCCAATGCCCACGTCTCGGTGGGCCAAAATAACCATGATATGGAGCCCTGACACAACCAGAAGGCGTCGCGCAGACTTCGTAAGATATGGCGTTACGAGCTGGACTTAACTAACATTCAGTAAGTAACTAATGTAGACCATTAACTATACATCGAAAGAATTAGAAGTCGTGGGGAAAGATCTTTGGTCAGCAGTGGGATGTCGGGGGCTAACAGTTTCAGTAATCCAATATATTAGTAATAAACTAGGATAATACAGAAAAAACACAATGAAATGTACTGGTTTGTAACCTTCCGGATTTGAGATCTACTTTGAAGTACCAAGTAATTTAATTGTCAATAACATTCGGACCAAAACAACAAAAAACCGTCGTCACATTTCAATTATAAGTGTCAAAATAATTATTTCCTGTGACGAATAAAAACAGAATCACCTTTTTGTACCTACCCAGCGTCAAAGTCGGTAGAAAATGAAACTGACTCCAAAAATAGCCATTTGTCGCCAGAACGTAACATTTTTAGCCGCTCGGTCAGATATGATTTAATGGAGTGCCGAGAGGTTCGTTAACATTAATAAATTCTATGCCCCTACCATGGGACTGCTTTTTTCATAAACGTACGTTAGAAACTGTACTGTTTTTGCTCGAAGTATATATTTGTTTTTGTTCGACCCACCTTTTTAGTCATGATATCCAAAAAAAAAAAAACACGGATTTTTACAAAAACTAGAAAACTTCTCTGAATTGAAACACATCTGCTGAAACACTGTTTTAAGCTATCACGGCTCATTACTAAACTTAAAATGTCACTTACGGGCTATCTTCCGTGATATCTGGAGCTCAAAATGAACAACAATTACGGAAGATATCCCGTAAGTGACATTTTAAGTTTACATCTGCTGAAGTCAGAAAATCAGGTTAAAGCTAACGAGCGCTTATAAAGATTGCCATATCTGAAATCAAAATTATGACTATTTAGGCTTGCACCTGGTCCTACACGTAAAAAAATAATGCCATATAAGAAAATTAACGATGGGTCAGAAATTTTGCAAAAAAAAACACTAATGCATTGGTGACATATATTTTTATGTTGATTGCTATCTCACCAATACCTCTAAGACACCAACAACGATCTTCAAAACTCCAAACCCACTTGTAGAATCCAATTAGAACTAGGAAATGGAACACAACAAACAGTCATCGTCATCCATACATAAAACCAGTAGTAGGGAACAAACTCCTTCCTACCAGACGCTTTTAACTTTCCTTCGGCACTTCGTTAGTCTTGTTTGTATTTATTTAAAGTGTGATAACTTATCCGTCGACTGAGAACAGGATATATGCCTAACAAAGTCCTGGGATTCTGGGATTCATTTGCCATTTCCACGCCTAATCTGTAAATACTTTATGTGATCGTTTTACCTTCAGTTGGTCCTTCGGGGAATAAGTTTTGAAATAATGGTCCTTGGAGATTGTTGGTAAGAAATATTTTCTGAGATTTAAAGGGGTTTACTTATAATCGCTAATTTAAGTTGAGACACGCTTAGACGTTGAAAATGTATGATAAAGCAGATGTTAATATTTTTTTTTAAGTTAAATCAGCGTTTATTAATAAACCCCAAAGAATAATAGGGTTATCATTCTCTTGCCGTTATCCCAATACATTCCCGTTCATTTGGGGTTGACGCAGCATGTCTTCTTCTTCCATACTTCTTTATTACTCGTCATCTCATCAGACACTCATTTCCTTGCTATATCATTCTTTACACAGTCCATCCATTGTTTCTTTGGTCTTCCTCTAGTGATATACCCATCCACATTCATACTCAGAACTTTCCTCACGACATTTTCCTCATACCTCCGCATCACATGCCCATACCACGACAACCGATCAATAGAGTGATGGTGATGAAACAATCTTCATTACTTATAACTGTTCTCAATGCCCCGCATTGTGTAATGCGTAATGCTTAATCCATGTCCCAAAAAGTCGCAATCCACTCGACTCCAAACTATTTTCATTTCATTTACCAATTAATCTTTTTCTCACGCCATACAGATTTTGTAGTGGCTAAATGTTTTCAGTTCGTTATTTAGAACTCCGCCTGCAAATTCGAGTAAGGAAAGCCACAAACCAACTGTAACCTAAGATACTTCACCGTTAGCCTCTCGAACTTAAGACAGTACTGTGAAATTTCCAGTATACCGCCTAACCTAAAGGCAATAAAAAATTCTAACACAACATCACCAGCAAAATGCCTCATGTTTAAAAATACTTCTCTTGAAATAACCTTAGCTGAATAAATCGTTTCAATTTCCTTTAAGAGTTGATGCAAACATGAAAGTTGGCGGTTATTTTAAAAATATGCGTTAAAGTTTATACGACGCTCAGGAGAGCATGTCGCAACTAAAGAACAAAATTGAATTTGTAACGTGAGAGGTCGGTCATAAAGAGTTATTATTATAGGTGTTTCTTTTGTTGGTTATAATAATGCGCTCAGTCGACGCTGCGCTAAGAAAACAAAATCTTAAAGGACCAAGTTTACAGTTTATGCAAACGAAAAATAAATCTGTTTTGGTTTTTTTTTGCGCTGTTGCAATCTACGTTGGTACTCTAAGCACTAATAAAAACTATGTAATAAAATATGATTAGCTCTGCATTTCATTTTAAATGTAATAGAAAATGAAACTGCTTATTTATTTTTTAAGTTTTGCTCGAATATAGTATGGGTCATGTCAAAAGTTGACGATCAATCGAAAGTTAGTGACGATACAATTTAGAGAAAATTCATAAAAAAATGATAGGATAAAGCAGCTACTCAAATGAGGTGTTCTGTTCTTTATTAGGCCATTACTGATTTTTTTTTAGCATTGTGTGCTCTGAAGCCAGTGAAGCAATTCCATCTTCAGTCTTCATGCATGACGTAAACAATTAATTATGCAACAAATGCAGGACTAAAATTAAACGGTATCAATTTGTCACCTTCCAAAAGATTTCATTGCAGGAAACTGGCCATGAATCGTATCACGAGATACGTATGTGACTAAGAGGAACAAAATTAACACTATATTAAGAATTTGTTGATAAAATAAACCGTGTGCTTGTTTTGAGACCAATTTTCAGATTTCAAATATTTTCAGATCTCTTCTTTTGCCATAATCATCATTCAGACTTCAATTATTGTAACTCAACATCTACCAGATGCAGCTGTACACCAGTATTTTACATGGAGCCAGTATTTTACACAGCCCGTAACAATAACGACTGTCAAAGATCTACAAATAATAGCCAATCTATAAAATATGCAGCTTCTTCTGTAAATGCAAAAGGACACAAACAAATTTTTAATATTTAAAACAATCCTAATTGTGCAATATCGATAATTTTGCTCGTAATTTTCTACAACAATAACCTCTGATCGGTAATAAAATGTACATAACAGTTCTACTGGTTACTTATTAGTGTTATCGATTTTAATATTATGTTTACGTTGTAACTTACGATTATTATGACCTCTACATTATGTGTAGAATCGTGCGTATTATGTTATGGTATGTAACAACAGTATAATTGCGCATTCATCTTCAAAGCTTTAGTGAATAATTCTTCAGTCATTATTTTGTTAATTAAGCCCAAGGGGCAACCTACTCATTGGCAGCGGTGACCTCTCGCGTCCGGCCCTGGTGCAAGCCATGGTCCGGAGCGAGACGGAATAGGACGCCGTCACCTCCTTCTGCGAAGCAGTAATGCTAGAGAAGTAGGTGGCGGAACGTGAGAGGGAGAGAACCTCACAGCGTCCCGGCCGCCGCGGGAGACGCCCCGGGCATCGGGGGCCACCACGTAGCCCCCGGCCACCGTAGGCGCGGGCCTGTGGACGGTGGGCTATGGGCTAGCTCAACGTCCGTCCGTCTCATGACGACAGGCCGTGTCGATGACGCGTTCGTGTTCCACGCGTGCCTCAAAGAGAGTCAGCAAAAAGGAAGGGGTCCGCCGCAAGGACCGATGCCTGCCGGGGTTGTGGAACTGTTCGAAAGAGATACCGTGGCCCCGGAACACAAAGGGCGATGAAGGAACATGGATGGGTTTTAGTCAGTAAAAGTCTGACACTCCCTCCTGCTCCGCCCAGAGCGGGAGAAGTCATTTGATGATTGCCCACCAGAAAAAAAAAAAAAAAAAAGGGGCAACCTAGTCCCTTTCTAAGCATTTCGTTCTTCTACAAGAACGTATAGCTTTAATCATCATTATCCTACCCTTATACGAATTTACTTGGGGTAGGTGCAGCATAATTATCTTCTTGTTCCATACTTCTCTATTAGGTACTCTTCATCTGATCACACATTTACTTACTTGCAATATCATCCTTCACACAGCCCATCCATCGTTAATGCTGATTGTATCTCCTTGTGTCTAGGCTGTATTACTATGTCAAAGGTTTCTGCTTTTCTCATATCTTTCGACGTTGTTATTTAAACTGCATTTATTAAAAGCAAAAATGTCCTTGATGCTAAGCACTCATTTCTTAAGTCTAAACATCAAAACCCTCAAGTACTACTTCTGCATCTAACCCCTAACATCCTACTCGTGAAAAGATCACAGTACAAGTTGAACAAGGCAAATAGTTCATCGTCAACTACTTTAAACATCCGTTCCCCTCGGTCGACTGTTGTCAGTAATAAGTTTCTCGTTTATCTCAACTAGCTCTTCGAAATTTTCTCTACCTTCAATTTGTTTTATATTTTATAAATTGCAGTTTCATTTTTTATTGCATTTAGTAAAATAAGTGGAGTTTATGATCCGTTTAAAACTAAAACAACCATAAATGAGTGTTGATGGAAATGGTTTTTGCCAAGGCCCTTATGGGGTTATTTATTTTGGATATTGTGATTTAAATAAAAAGAAAAACTGCCAACAATAATAGCTCCGATCAAAAGCAAAACTCAGTTAGATCGAATCTGATATATCAGAATTCAAAAAGTTACTAATACTCGTTTAACTCTTTTAGTGATGGTTACTACTTAATTTGCTTAACCATTTAAGCCGAATATTTTGTTTTTATTTACATGCTCTACATGCTCTCAAAATAGGACAAAGGGTAGCTGCACCAAACACGGGCCAATAATCTACACACACCAGTGCGGTCCTCCAGGAAAATACGGTGGCAGCAAAATGACGGACGGCATTAATTAACACGATTACCCTATTCGTGATTGGGGGCTAATCGCAGGGTCTGTTTGAACTGGCGACCTATTTGTCCAACATTTGCTTTTGTAATTAAAAGTACATATGAGTTTAATTGGTAGAATAGGATCGGATATGTGACGCATCAGGTGATGCTTCATTTTATACGAGGTTGGTGTTTATAAATTGGATGTAAATTAAATATGTGTTGCCCGTTCTGCCTCGTTGATCTAGTGATGGTAAATGCGACTACTGAGGAAGAAGTCCAGGGTTTGATCCCCAGGTCGGGCAAAGTGTTAATGAGTGTTTTCTACAGGAATTTCTCAGTAGCGGCCACGGAGTCTGGATTTGTGACTGTTTGATGGCACTACATGGGACATTGACATAAGTACTGAAATGTAAGTGTACAGATTAGGTACACCTTGTCTGATCTACCCTCTGCTAACCCCGAAGATTACAGGCGTGATGTTACATTATGTATTCTCCCTCTCAGAGTGACTCACAGAGAGGAGGTTTGTGTCCAAGCAGTGCAAAAAACATAGGCTGTTTTGCTATGAATTCTCATTCATGCATTCTTGAGAAAAAATGAGACGTGATAGTGCTCAGGTTTGGACGCCAATACAAATTGTATATACTGATAGCATAAAAAACACTAGTGCAAAAAGTTTATAGACTCACACACCAAAGAAAAGTCAAGGCATTTTAGAAAGCATTTTACGTTCATCCTTCTCCAATAAATTTTCAGGAGTAAGGAGGTAGCAAAATCCTTGTAACTTATGTGAGAAAGCCTATAACTTCATAAGTGTTTCCGATTCCGAGGAGGATTTCACCCAAATCTCATATCGGATGACTACTTTACAGAAGTGTTCCTTTGATATCAAACTCTGAACAATTTGAGAATGAACAAGTGGACATTGGGGACGCAAGTGGACTCAATGGGATGGCGTAAATTAGAACTCTAAGCTTCTTGTTACATACCGTCCCCAAATGCTATGCTATAGGGGTCGTGTAGATCCTTTTTGGGTCTTCCGTAATTGTAAACCTTGAGATTCGATCAAGGGGTGTGTGTTATATTAAATTTTAGTTACAAGGATTATTGCAATGTCTTTAAGGATTTTCGAGTATTCGCTCTATTAATTCGGTATTACTTTGTACCAAAGCTTGTTGCTAAAGCTTTACCGTAACTCCTTTATGAGAGGAACTGCCTTTGGATCAGTGGGGAGCCTGATTTAAAACCTTATACTCATAATCCCTACGTTTATTATGATTGAGAGGGTCAAGGAGTCGACATGGAAGATTTATGTTTGTTGGATTTACTGGGTTAGTTTATTATAGCATAGTGACGAGAAAGTGGAGTGAAACGTGAGATAAGACATAACGTAAACATTTTGATGTATAACAATTTTATTGCCTGTTTTTCGTCTATACAAGTTGACTGATAGAGAAATTTGTGTCTGTGTATAACAATAAAGACCGTCATGTCCTTGTTTCTATTCCCCAGTGTCTAAAATATCTTCTATATTCCGAACATTGCGAAGTAGGTCAAATGTCCTACCAATGATTCAAACAAATGACCGTGTTTACTGTTCTTGAGTTTATTTTGATGAAGATAATTATTATCAAGAACGCTCAAGTCTCAATGATCAATCAAGTATCGCATTGAGAACTTTAAACGACTTAATTAAGCCATCAAGCTACTTAAAAATAAATCCAATAAAGCATTTAATAATCTTTACAGTTAGACGGGCAATTTAAATAATTAGTCCATAATCGACGGATAATAAAACATTCAAATATTTCGATACGTGCTTTATCTTAAAACTCGGACGACAAAAAGCAGAATAATTAAGCAACTTCTAATTATTTTCTATCGACGAAAGATAACTCGATTGATTTATGTATGACGAAGTAACTGAACTAGATAAAGAGTTGAATTTACGATGTTTGTATGATAACCGCTTTATAATTATTTGTTTCGACGTTTTAATCGAGCTTGAAAGCGCTTTGTTCTAATGAGTTGTAGCTGTTGGAAATTGATCGTTATTTATCGTTAATACGGATTTCAATACGTCACCGATGAGTTATTTTGTTCGGTAACTGATGACACTTCATAACTTTTAATGGCCATTGATTTTAACGGGTTGAATTAATTATTTTTATCTCTTGTTTCCCTCGTAGCGTTTGGCCTATTAATTTTGAAACTTTTATCTGTGTTAATACCGATGTAATTAAAGCTTTTATAAGTATGCGTATCTCTCATATAGAACGATATCTCGTATTGTTAATTTGTGATGAATTTCGTAAGACACGGAGCATATCTATATTGGTGTCGATTCTGTTGTGCACAAATTAAACTTAATTTAGGCTATTGCTATCTTTTTCTCTCTAATAAAACGAGAACGAGACGGACGTAATTTAGAGCTGTCAAATTTAGTTGGAACTAATATTTCTATACAAATGAAGGGTGCACGTAAAAACATGTCGACTAAAAAGACGGTGAAGCGCAAGGCATAAACTAGTTTGACATCTCTAACTTAGTTCATAGCTATAGCCGTCCTTTTCTCACACTGCCTTTTAGGAAAAGATAGTAGTAGCCTAAATTAAGTTTAGTTTGTGCACAACAGAATCGACACCAATGTCAACTTTGTTGCTCATCTGACTAAAGTTGGGGTAGAATCATTTGTCACACCTCCTTACAACACTCATAATAAAAGTAAAATGCAAAAGTGACTGTTCTTCTTCTTTATAGTGTGGTTAGTGCCTAACCTGGCGTCATATAGACGGTTTATATGCCGTCCATGGGCCCCTGACTTGACTTTACATGCCGTCTTAAAATATCTCTCAGGCATGCTGGTTTCCTTAAAGTAACTCTATCTGGAACCTTTTCACTCCTTACCACCTTTACGGATTTGGGTGGGCACACTGATAGACAACGGCAACAAATGTGTTGGGACATTGAATGTGTTTTCTACACCTATACATATGGTCTACCTATTTAAACACGAAATATTTTCAGAGAATCATCTAACGGCTATAACGAAGCCATAGCAACGAAAGAAAAATGTTATCTAAGTTTTTTTTGTTTTTTTTTTTTAAATTATTATAATTCCAAAATTTCTTGAGACATTTTGCATAAAACCATTACTACGACGTAGTAAGACGTACACGACGCGGGCGACGCGACGTAGTAAACTGAAAAATATGGAGCAAGTATTTATTTTGTGGGTCAAGTAATTTTAAGTTATTTAATAATTTTTAAATATACTCAGATAATTATTTTTTTCCTTGAAATGACTTTGTTAAGGCCGTTAGATGATTCCCTGAAAATATTGCGTGTATGAATAGATACACCTTTTATAATTTTACTAAGTGTATCAAAAGAGTTTATGACGTCGCGTCGCGGTAAATACTCATCCATAACTAAAACAATCATATTGTCCACCGAAATCCGTAAAGGCAATCCAGGCTTTTGTCTGAAATAAGATGATGACTCCGTGGTATAATATCCAACCTCAACATAGAGAAAGCCATTCCAGTACTATATTATTCATAAATAATAATTTAATTTTGAAATCCAAAAAGACGTAACATCATCCTGAAAAAAAAACACCATCTAAAAGCACCAACACATCTCCATTAAGTACGTTTTTATTTCCCTCCAAACTCCTTAACATTGGGGGCATTATAAACAGTTATCAAGGTTATAATATCTTAATGGTTCAAGTTTAGTACAAATAGTCGTCGAGAGAGTACTATTCTTCATTAGGAAGGAGACCTTGTAAATTATTCTTTGGGTCACTTCGGTGCTATTTAAGTTAATTTAATAGTAACTTTGCACACTGCTCACGTACTTGCGACATCCTGGCTAATATTAATTTGGTGTTCATGTAGTAACTAGTAAGTGACTGGGTTTTCATTTTGTTTTATGTTTTGTCGTTTTGAGGTTTTTGTTGAATGAAATCTCTAATTGTGGTGTGGTGGTTTTTTTATGCGGTTAGCATTATTGTGGGAGATATTTTTTTAATTTCCGTAGGTAACAGTACTCGATATTCATTAATTCTCCTGCCCCTTATCCCTATTTATTTGCAGTCGGCGCAGCATGTCTTCTTCCATACTTCTCTATAACTCGCCACCTCAGCAGTCATCTCCTTTCTAGCCAAATCATTCTTCACACAGACCGATCATTATTTCTTTGGTCTTGGTCTACTCTCATTGACATCCAAATTCATACTCAAAACTTTCCCTATGACATTTTCATCATATCTTCGCATCACAACCGCGATAACCGACACACAGTGCTAACTTTTTTTTTGCTTACTAATTTTAAACTGTTTTATGAAATTCTAAATTCCTCAAAGGAGGTTGCATTCGTTATGTGCTTCGTACAAACTACTAAATGCTTACTACATCAATAAATAATATATTTATAACTCTCCTTATTCCGTCTTTTCCAGATCGCTAATGATAAAAAACTTTTGATAAAAAGTCGGTGGCAAAGAAACTGAATTAAACACACAGAAGTCGCCGACTTCTGAAGCTAAAGTTATTTTTCACTTTGTTGAGTTTTGTGAAGTCGGTTTTATTTTTTGCAAAAAAGTTCTTTTTTTTCAATTTTTTGTTGTAATATCCTACACAAATATTAGCTATACATTTATTTTAACATAACATAACATCACGCCTGTAATCCCCGAAGAGTCGGGCTGAGTTGTACCCAATAGTACCACACCCACATTTCACGCTGGAGTGCAAGCGTGCTCTATGGAGTGCAAGCGCGCACTAAGAAAGGATTTTTTAAAGTTCGCATCCCAAGAGGTTGAAAAGGGGTGTCAAAGTTTGTATGAAAGTCCTATGTTTTTAAAGTTAGAGACATGAATGTGGGCCTGAATGTTCCTTTCGGCTTCTAGGTGCTCACTAAGAAAAGTTTTTACGAAATTCGGCCCATAAGGGTATAAATAAGGGTGTTTATTAGAATGTTTACTACTGAACAGCTACCGGTTCACTAACATACCCAACGATTTTTTTCCCCCAACCGCTACTGGGTCACTAACATACCCAAAACATTAAAAAATACCCCGTTAATAAAATAATTAAAAATCGACTAAACGTGCTTTGTTCGTGGATAGGATAGTTTACTTCCCATCTCTATAATATTCCTCAACTCCGTACCAAAAATCATAGCTCTATTCCATCAAAAAGTGTCACAATAAAGTAACAAATTATTGTCAACAAAGCGCGCCATTTCTTGCGTCATCGTGTTATCGTTAGTGTCACATTTCAAGTGTTTACGAGTTACGTATTTGTTATTGTAATATAGTGTTATACCTTTGAATGTTCGTCAGAAGTTGTACTATCGTATTATGATAACACAAATTAGGTTTCGAATCGCAAAGTTGCAGTATTTCGCCTGTGAAAATGCAGTAGGTATATATACCTACAGTGATTGTGAAGTGTGAAGAAATAAGTGATTTTGTGATTAAAACGTGCGTGAAAACGTACAAATAGTGTTTAATAAGTGTGGTGATTAGATTTTTCAACTATCTCCACCAAAAAACCAAGTGGTTTTTTGTTTTTTTTTTTTGTTTTTTCGTCCAACCGCGGCTGGTAAAATTTGTTACCAGATGTAAACAAACAGTGAGTATCTAGGTTGTAATGAATGTTTTGATATGATGCTAATGAGATATTAATGAGATTGTGGTCTTGTTGGAAAGGAAATATAATCTAGTTTATTTTGATATAAAAAAAATAGATAAGAAGTTAATAGTTGTTGAGCAAAAATAATATTTTATTAGCAAAATATCCTTTTTTATCACTGTTTTTCAAGTTCTACATTATTATTTGAGTATCAAATTATAATTATTTATCTTGAAATTTGGTTAAATAGATTACACATCTATTCAGCTATCCATTGTGAAGTTTATTTAGCTATATCTCTTGTAGTTTGCGATCGTCAAGTGTTTATTAATAATTGCGAATTATTCGCGTTTAGTTCGCGAATTTAACGCGGTTCGATGCAAAAAAAAAGCGATTTTTGCGCGTTTGACGCTGTAGAGTGGGAAAAAAGTTAAAGATCCAAATAGGCAACGGCAACGCGTTATTGCATACTTTACATTGAAATTAGAATTTGGAAGTTCTTTGAGGTTTATCTTCAGTTTTTATGCGAATTTCTAGGTGGCCAGTATGTTTCAGTAATATGCAGGCGTCTGCTGAAAGGTAATGAAATGAGGTTCTATAACGTTCTAAAGTTTTTATGCCAATTTCTATCTAGGTGGCCAGTATTTTACAGTAAGCAGGCGTCTGCTGAAAGGTAAGAAAAAACGTTTCAAAAACGAACTCATGAATCAATCACAGAATAGTGTAAAACCTGAGGTTACCTGAGCGATACACGTTCAAGCTTATTTCTGTTCTGCGATATTTTGCTATTACTACTAATTTGCTTTGAAATATTTGTCATCATCGTTGTTTGGTTTGTTTCACTTCCTAATTTTAAATTGGAGGATAACAATAATTGTGTTCTTACCTATTGCCTGGTTGGAATTTTGTTATGTCTATTTCTTCGCAAATTACTTATTGTGTATTTCACATTACTATAATAGTTTTTTAGTATTAGTCGTTCTTGCTAGAAAAAGTGTCCTTGAATACCTACGTTCGTATTTTAATTTTAGTGTTTAGTATCTTTGGTTTAGGCTGGTGTTGTAAAAGAGTAGCTATAAAGAAAATTACGTTTCAAGTAATATTTTTTACGTTACTTACTGGTCGTGAGCATTGTATAAAATGGATAATCAAATTATTATCACTTCTAATGGAGTGCAAATTCTTTGCCAAATAGTAATTATCCCTGGCGATGGCGCATGCTTATTAAAACTGAAAAATCGTGTTTGGGCTCACTTCATTCACCTTTTTTTTTAAATCATGAAATGTCTCCTCCCTGTCTGGGCAGAGCAGAAGTGTCAGACTTTTACTGACTAAAACCCATCCATGTTCCTTTATCGCCCTTTGTGTTCCAGGGCCACGTTATTGTTCCGGGGCCACGGTATTTACTTAATGAAAACTTAAGACCTGCCTGGAGTATAACTGTCATCGAAGCGAAGGTCTGACGATGGAGACGAAAGGCAGTTGCAAGAGGTCCTCAACAGTTTACAGCAGCTATATCGTGTTTGGGCTCATCGGCGGATTTGCTGTCTATAATTTGAAGAGTTTCATTGTATTTGTTCGAAGATCAGATCTTCGCCGAATTTAAACGAGACCACCGCTAAGTAATTTTCTTCCAAACAAAGAAAGAATCATCGAAATCGGTTCACAATTGGCGAAAAAAAGGCTGGACATACACACAAATTCAGAAATTCAAAACAAAAAATTTAGACGAATTGATAACCTCCTCTTTTTGGAAGTCGGTTAAAAACACCTGCTCTTACTATGAATTCTACTCTAAGTTAGTCTTTTTCCTTACTAAAACGAAACTTACACACTTCCTGTCAAAAAGAGTTAACTAAACTTTTTTACCGTTTCAAAACTTAAAGCTTACTCCATTATGAAGTAACTTGTAGCTCGTGGTGGCTCGTGGGTGCATTCTTGTTCGAGCAACATTTTACGATACATGTTGCGTGCCCACTCCGTGGTTTGTTGTGGGTTCCCGTGGTACAGCACTAGTTCGATAGATGGCGGCACGTGCTCATAAAAATAAAGTAACAATCTAAAAAGTTTTCGCTTACAAAAAGTCTTTATAATCATGAGTATTTGGATGTAAATACCTTTGTTACATGTCGAAAAATAGACGACCTAAGTAATTCATTGAAAATGTATAAAAATATTTCCGTAGTTACCCAAGTCTTGCTCTAGCTTCTTAGAGTGCCTACCATGAATTAGGTACTTTATCAAGTTCCAAGACTTTATTTCCTAAAGCAGGAATTTCTAAAAAAAATCACCGAACCTTTTTTACATAGAAGAAGCCCGAACTTGAAACAGGTTAAGCTCTTCAAAATGAATTTTAACTCAAAATAAATTACAAGTTTATACTGAACCTAAACTGACATAGAACGGCGGGTGGTCACCCGAGGCAAAAAATTTAGACTGAATAATTATTAATATAGACTTTGGAACATTTGAATAAGACATGACATGATCAGACCCTTAAATTATGTACTAAGTTCTAAGTAAGGTAATTTAAGTGCTTGTAAAGTTTTACTTATGAACGAGATACTTATCTAAGTAAACATTTTTAATAAGGAGCTTACATTTAAGTTTACTAACAAAAGTGAAAATAGCGACATAGGTACTCGTAGGTACCTATTATATTATACACAAAGTAATATCTTTGTTTACTCCAACATAAACTTATTATCAAACTGATTTACGAGGTGCAGAAGTCTCACTTTTATATGAAAAGACTTCCTCAACCCAAACTCAAAACATTTGTTGCAGAATAAATAGACATAGTAATTAAAGGCATTTACAGACACTTAAATTGTTATACAGTCGGTCTGTCGAAAAAATTAGAATAGTTCTCCATATTTCCTATGGAGAAGAATGGGCAAGACACTACATGGACACTTTTTTTTAATCTAAATATTTTTAAAAAACATTAAAGTTTGTCTGATTTTTTTTTACGCCATGGCACTAAAAACACTCACGACACGATAGAATAACAATAAATAATATCTCATATCATATATATATTATTTATAATCAAACAAACACAATAAATCGACATTGAAACCTTAATAACATACTGGTTAACGTTTTGTTTCTGAATTTATTGGGCACGTTGAAAGACGAATAAATCATACATAGACCAGCGTAATAAAGTGTAACAATATTGGGTGTGCTGGACCAAAAAAGGATTCGTAATTGGACTGTGGTCGGTCACGTTTAAATAGGAGTTAATGTTTGAAATATGGGGGTTTGTCTGTGTGTGAATCACTGTAAAGATGATAGAATCCTAATTTATTTTTGACTAGCTTGTGCCCACGGAAACGTTTATTGGCAGATTTTTTTTTCCTATAATGAAAGTATTTTCGGAATCGGAACAGTATAGTTCCGAAGATTACGCCTAACATACAGACTAATGTTACTTCTTTATAATATGTACCAATTAGTCATCATCATCAACCTATTAATGTTCCCACTGCTGGGACACGGCCTCCTCTCTATGAGAGGGAATGGGCTATAATCCACCACGCGGGCCCAGTGCGGATTAGTAGATGTCACATGTCTTCGAATTTTTGGTTCTAGGACATGCCGGTTTCCTCACGATGTTTTCCTTCACCGTTTTGAGCCGTACCAATTAGTATCTATAGATAAATATGGGATCTTTACAGCTATCCAAGAATTTTGAAAGCCTTACCTAGAGGTGATCTTACGCAATAGTGAAGTCTCGTGATTGATGGAAAGAAATATATTTTTCTCAAACTTTGTTTGGAAATTTGAGCATTATGACAACCTTCTTTGAGATAATTCTAAATCGCTGTACTGGCCAGATACATGCAACCAGCAGCCGGCAAAAGTTGTATGGATATATCTGTCGTGTTTAACGCCCAAATAAATTACATAGTAAACTCAAATCTGTCGTGTTATTTAAAAATGGAACGATCTTTTACTCTGAAACATGCCAACCAAGGAACTCTTCAACGCGAGAAAAAATATTGTTGTTTATGTGCATCATTGATATAGAAAAGTAATTGTATTAATTTCCTCGCATTATTTGAGAAAAGTACTATACAAGCCTTGGCCACAACTAAGCATTGATGGACCAACGTGTAACGTGTGTGTGAGAAATGCCTCTGTTGCTAGGCGCTGCAGTAATGAACTAATAATTCAATTCATTAAGTAATGAGACTTACAAGATTAAGTAGAAAAGGAGCTCTCAAAGAAATGGAATGACTGTGACTTATTAGACAATTTTTACATATAAAACTTCCACAATGAAAACCCCATTAAGAAACTGACTAAAGAGAACGAACAGGTTTGTTCGTTCTCTTTAGTCAGTTTCTTAACATTATGAAAATAAAATACGAAAGCTCAGAAACAGCATCGAGGGACAGAGCTAGTCTCATCCATTTAACGGTAGTAATAAATAATTCGTGTATAGGGATAACGACGGACGATCAAAGCGAGTTTGTTATGGAATTTGATTGGCCCGTAATTACATTCAGTTTTAACTTGCTGGTCATATGAAATTGGTCGATAATTGGCCCCTCGATCGGTCTATGGGACCTGTTACAATATGAATTTACAAAATTGTTTACGTAATTTTTATATTTGTGGATATCTCTAAAGGAATTTCATTTGACCGTCCAGAAATATATCATACTGCTGAAAACTGCTGTGTCAATATCTCTCAACGTAGCAGATCATTCAAGTTTTTATCAATGACACACGTTAGTCTCACCGACTTTTGGTGACTATGAAAACGGAACCTTTTTGATATCACGGATACTACCTTAAACCAATTTTTAAAGTTAAAACGTCCCATTAATCACACCTAACTAACTAACCCACAAAAACAATATAAAAAAAAGGTTACCCTTCTACAGTTCAAACAGCCAAAACTCACAACATAACCGCAACTAAAAGCCAAAACAAATCTAAACGGGTATCAAAACAAAAAAAAATATATTCGCAGAAATCCGTAGCATATCAAATAACGTAAAAAATGTAGGCAAATACAACCTAGTGAAATAAAAGGCGTGACTAACACCGTGTTACAATTTTGTGGTCGCGGTGCCAAAGTAGATAATAATTTTATAGGTGATAAATGTGGGCCTGTGTGTGATTTTTATGGTTCTGCGAATGAGAGAAATGATAAAATAAATGATATATCAACTGATTATATTGCCGCGATTATTCATCGGTTTGGCGAACTGAATACCGAAGTAGCTGAGTTCACACGTTTGGTAGGAGCTTTGGTAGGATCGTTTCTTACAATGATGGGATGATTATATATCTGTCGCTGTACGGGTAAAAAATCTACTGTCTACAAACAAATAAATCTACTACTACTACTACATTCGTAAAAATCTACTGTCTTGGTAGGTTTATTGCAATTTTTTTAATCGATGGAAGCGCAACGGACGGTGATGATGAAGCTGATGAAGATCTAAAGAGTCAATCAGTTTATTTGCTACTATAAAATCTTAAGTAGGAATGTAACGCAACATATAAATTCAATAGCGTGATAAACGATAAATGCAATTTATTTCAAATATGTACTTTAACAATGTAAAATGAAGAAAAATATTACACTTAATATCGATGACAAAGCGTTCAATATGACATAAGATTCAACAAAGGCTATCATTTATTGTAATACTTAAATCCCAACGAAAGATTACAAAGGTGACACTAACGGAGTCACTGGAGACAAATCTAAAATATCGACGTCATAAATTATCCAATTTCTAATAAGCTTTCGAAGAATTACTGTAACAATTCTTTACGAAGATCAAATATTTGACCTGCGATTATTGCAAACCACCAATGACTCAGTGTGAAAAAAGACGTTGCGGTGTGTGGCTACAAGAACAGTATCAAATTTTACGACTCCCGTGTTCATGGTAATGTGACAATGTTTATTGCTATCATCGCTGTTTTATTAGCTTTCCGATTTATTATCTTAACAACAAAAACCCACTTTTTTTGCACTTCGTTGGCTCGATTTTAGTGGTTTACCATGTAATCTCGTTTCGATGAGTAGGTAAGCGCCAAAAGGAAATACTTAAATTCCCATTTGACTCACATGACTGTATTATGTCTCTTTGTTTTATGAGTTTGTCACCAGATTTTACTGTTTGATTGTCTTGAGATCTAGGTGAACAGATAACCTAAGACAGATGCTAACTCATGTAATCTTTATTGTTTTGTGTGGAAATTATGCTTATTGTGACACCACAAGATGATAATTATTGTGTTTGACCGGTTTTAAAATATAGACATTTGGGAACTTATGAAACACCTTTACATTTATTGGTAAGTAAGAATATATTTGTTTGTCGTGCTAACACAATTCCTAGATTCCGAAGCTGTAACTAAAAAAGCAGGAACTAAAAAACCAAAGAACAAACAGTAAACAACGAAACTAATAACATAAACATAAATAATATGAATTACCTACTTAAAACGTACTTAAAACTAAACAAAACACTACTTAAACTACGCAACTAAACAGATCCAACGATAAACAAAAATAATCTCCCACAATAAAACGGCAACTAACCTACAAAGCAGGAAAGGGAGTGTTTTGTTACCGATAAAGACATTATTAAAACTGACCATAATTTCGTTGGCATATTACTGCATCATTAAGATTAGTTTTATCATCAGGCCGTTTCTGTACGGTGAAAATATTTACCATACGAGGTTTATAAGGTATCCGTAAGATAAGCCAAGATTACAGGCGGCCCACATTCGGTAGTGCATTATGAATTTTAAGTGATTCATGGGGTCTAGTTCTGTATGAAATGGGTTATCTTAATTGTTCTCTGCGGTAATTTATTGTCCAAATTTGTTGGCGTTCCGCTAAACAGTAAGTGCTTAATATAAACGTTGTACATTAATGTGGTCAGATACATCATGTACCGTTATTTTATCGTTTGACATAGTTTTAATTTCATATTAAACTTGTTCATGAACAAACGAGAGATAAATCTTGCGTTTGTATAATGTTTATGGTATCTTATAACTGCTTTTCTCGTAATTAATATCTTTCAACAACTTAGTTTTATTTTATGCACCATCGTCAAGCTTATCGTGTTTCTCATACTTTTTAAGACTCATTACTATTTTTGGCAACCAAAGATTTTTTAACGTAGAAGTAGGTACTCCCTTGGTTGAAAACTTGATCTTCGGAAATTCACCGATACAAATAGTCAAAATACAAAATATATCACTAGCGACACAAACTTACTATTTGTAACGAATAGAGATAATGAAAATAATTGCTCAAAAGCTTACCACAATAATTATACGAACCTAAATAATCTTTCACACTGTCTCTGAGCCGTATAGCTCTTATATTCCGAGTGTAAATTAAATATTTGCGGGCGTGTCGGGCCAACGTGGGTTGTTCTTAATGAGGTATCATCACAAGGTTGTGTCAACCATCGCGGCTTCTTCGACAGCCCGCTCCTGATTCATTGACACTTGGACGTTCTCATTTAGTGCAAATATTGTTTGAACTCATAAGAGTGGATGGCAGAACCTCTGTTTGTGTTTGTTGTAAAGATTTTTAAATAAGGAAAAGTTTCTGACGGCTTCATTATCGTTAGTTTTGGCTTATTTTTAACTAGTACCTCAGTACTCATGACCGATGATGCTAAACGTTTTGTAAAGATGAAAGAAATAAACACTATTCGAATTAGGAAATCTGGTTCAATCATGTTTGGTTACATTCTTTACGAATGATAAAAGCTTTGCAATCATCATTTAAGCGGAAAGACGTCCACTGCTGGACATATGCCTCCCCGAAAGGATGGGTTTTGCCATAATCGCCACGCTTGGCAGGCGGGTTGGCGATCGCAGTATAGTTGTTGTAAAAGCTTTGCAATAACCAAACAATATTATAACTGTAATTTATTTCAATTTCAAACACACAAAAAGAAACTGAAGGTTCGTTGAAATATTAAGAGAGTAAAATAACCCAACATCAAAAAATCCTCGACTCACATTCTAACCTCCGTCACTCGACCACAATAAAGACTTCTGAGAGGCGTTCAATAAATTTTCTAATATCGTAACAAATCGGTCATAAGCTTGTACTACCCGATAAAGCTCTATTCAGCTTCACACTATCAATCATAGTTTAGCAAAGGTTATATCAATATCTCATAGTTGCACAGTCATGATGCCTTTATGAGAATTTTTGTTCGGCAGTTTGTGCTAAGCGCTGAAGAGGGTAATGTCAATCATGATTCTACGATGAAAGTTAGAAAGAAAACCTTTTTAGAAAAAGAGGTTAGGCTATTTTCTTGACGTCACACGATACGTCATTTTTTTGTGAGCTTTGATACTGATCAAGGCACTGTTCTTGCCATGGTTTGAGTTAAGTGACTGAGGATAAGTTGGTACTAAACTTCCAATAGATCTACTTGCTGGGGACTTATTATTATTATTATCATTTATTTCAGGCATTAACCCATATAACTCAATACATACTTATTACATAAATTACACTATAACTAATTCACATGACATTACATTATTAAACATTATTAAACTTAGTTTACACTGTCTTGCATAACAATCCAAACATGTGTATTGCACCAACTATGATCACCAAAATGCAAAATTTGAGGAAAATTCAAAATTTCATAGTTTTTCAAATGATGTTGAAGCATTTTTTATTCTTAGCATATGATGTCCCACTGCTTGCCTAGCCTTCCTTCAATTCTTCTCTCTGTGCGGTTTTCTCCAGCCAGTATGACAATTAAATTGATGCATATTCGAAAAGGACCAAACAGATGACAACCCGGATGGCGCTCAGACGGTTTTCCAAGAGTTCCAAGAACTATCATACAACACCCAAACAAATTGACCATAATATCTTACGTCACAGCAAATAGTAATACGTGACCATTTCATACTATACGCCCTATTTATATTTGTAGAGCAATCTATATGTTTGTGTACAATAATACTGAAGAGCTCGCGTGCCGTCACCGCCTTATTTGACTTTCAAATTATTTAAACGTTGCCAACATGAATTTTTAATTTAAAAAACTTTTTGGAAGCTCTCTTGTGTTGAGTTTTATAATTATTGGAAAATTGCTTGCAGTTTCTGGTACAAGAACAGTTTGTTAGCAAGTAAGTTTACCAAATCCGTCCTTCCGTAATACCAAACCATCAGCAACTATGTCAAAGTTTATTCATACGTTTAGGTAGAAAAAGTTTTTGCAAACAATCACAACTCTACAAGCAAACAACAAAATATTTACTCTTACAAAAACAGAAAGAATGTTAGCAATATGGCCAGTACGAAACCCGTATAAGTCAATGCTATCAGAACACAAAAAGTGCAATAATAACATTTAACAATGTTGCTTTTAGTTCGTGTATTGAGCAGGTGCACCCAATTATTTTAAAACAAATAAAGGCCTTTTAAATGGCCTTTTAATGTTCCATAATAACAATAAAGAAAAATATACCCTATAAACAAAATTTACAATGCAGATCCCAAAATGAGACTCAATTAAGTAAATTTAAAGAAAACTGCACTCAATTTCGTTAGCAGAACCCGATTGTAAAAGTGTTCTGGTCTTACAAAATTGCACAGAGCGAGTATAATGCAGTTTAATTAAGCCACACAATCAGCAGCCGTTACCAAAGGAACGCCCCAAACGTGGAATAAATTCTTGAGGGGCTAGAATCAGTTCCACTGTTTGTGGTGATATCTTGCAAACTTATATTTACATCTTCATCCATGTAAAATAGCCCTAAAATCTTCTCTATTAAGGACGTGGTTATCTCATTATTTGTGTTTGCAAAAGTCACCGTATCATGGGGTTTGACATCACTCCCTGAACGTTTAATTTTCTTTTAATCCCAAACGCTTCGATCTTTATCGTCGGGGGGTTGCCGCGTAACGAATTAAACGGATTGCATTGGTGTCACAAATGAGGCTATTTTATTCCTCCTGAGAGATGTCTCATTGGCAGGGGATAGACTGACGTGATTGTCTGTGTTATACTCCACTGCCTTGTTATTGGCATTGCGAATTTCGGATGTGGCTGCGGTTAGGGGATCGATCTGTGTTATAATTGCCACCCTAATATAGGCAGATTTGTTGTAAACAAATACTTTTATAACGATGGTCTGAGGCTTTTTCAAATTCAAGTTTTCATTTTAGTGAACAACTAACAAAACTGTTCGACTTCTATTAAAGAGAAAGTCGCAAAATATCTTTAGGATATTCTTTTCATCTTCAGATTGGCATCCTTCCATATTGATATCCTCTAAAGTCCTAAAGTAAGATATTACAAAAGCATCACTCTACTATCTTTGTGAGATGCTCGCTAAGAAAACGTATTTTGCTTCAACAAACAAAGATCTTTCACAACGATAGGATTCATACACCAAACTGGACCGTAACTAAAAAGAAAATTACTTGAACGACGAACTACAAGTACAAAGTCAGTGCTGTCATGAAGACGTAAAACAAAACTTCACAATACATTTTAGCGTAAGAAACGTTTTCAAAGAACTAGTCTAGAGCGCTTTACGATTTGCGAACAAAAGCCAAACAATCCATTGTCTATCGATTGTAGCCCCGAGTGCAGTTTGTCGTCAAAGGCCGTAAGTTGCTCTTTTCGTAGCCTTTACTACGTGTTGCTTGTTACTGCGTAATTTTGTGAGAAGTGGTAACAGTATTATGGAGAGATGATTATGTTGTTTGTCTTGGTCGTAGAACATCGTATGAGTCAAATTGTTTATCTTTGTGACTTTTCAATTTCAAAGAGTCCTAAGTGGCTATTCTATATTTCTTGTTGCTTCTTATTTTCCTGGATGACTTTATAAGCTACGTCTATCAATAGAGCATGGTTTTATACAAAGTTATTGGGTTCGTTTAACAGACTTTACCGTTTGTTCTCTTTGTGTATGATTTTTAGAATACAATATTCATCAACATAAATATTAATTTTCATTATCACTACTTAAACATTACCTCAATCACAATTAATTAATTTAGATTTTTCGAAATTTGATTATATTTTTCTAACCTATGGTAGGGCTCATGTCTCTATTGGGAACATCCCCTAAAGCACTCCATGAGTTCCTTACTTTGTTTCAAGCCTTTAACATTATCGTTCACTTGTTCTTACTTGTATGACTTACATCATGTTCTTGACTTCTACATTTTCTGATACATTTTATAAATAGGCGCAATATTTTTCAAACATTCAAATTCTCTATGGTGATGGATGTCAAAATCTTCAATAAGAATATAAGAATGACTGTCATTTGTTTGGAAACTTATAACATTAGCTAAATAGAGTTTTTAAGTCTAGTTAGGTTTGCTAGATAAGAGTTTGAAAAGTTTTAAGTTCTTTTATACTTTTTCTTCTTTTAATGTTTAAGATAACTGATAACTTTGATTTTCTTTTTATTTTGAACTAGCTTGGTCCCGCGGTTTCGCTCTCGTAGAGTTTAGTATTTGTTAGCGGAATAAAAAGTTTTCTTTGAGTTAATTTAGGTTAATTTAGGTTAACTATCTGTCCGAGAACTGAACTGAACTGAACTGTCTGTATCTGTTTGAGAGCAGCGGTGGCCCAGTGGTGGCGGCCCCGACTTACGAACAGTAAGTCGTTGGTTCGAACCCAGACAGGCGCATTACTTTGTGTAATTTATTTCATCACCACTGCTCTCAAAACGGTGAAGGAAAACATCGTGAGGAAACCGGCATGTCCTAGAACCAAAAAATTCGAAGACATGTGACATCTACCAATCCGCACTGGGCCCGCGTGGTGGATTATAGCCCATTCCCTCTCATAGAGAGGAGGCCTGTGTCCCAGCAGTGGGAACATTAATAGGCTGATGATGATGATGATGATGATAAACTATCTGTCTGCTAAATTTAATCCATATCCATTCAGCAGTTTTTGCGTGAAAGAGTACCTAACAAACATCCATCCATCCATCCATCCTCACAAACTTGTGCATTTATAATATTATTAGGGTAGGATGTAACCTACGCAGAAACGTAGTTGTTCATGAAATGAATAGCCCTGACCTAAATTCAGATAATAAAAACATAATTTCTACACAAACTTCAAAACATATTATATGACTCCGTTCTCCCACTGCTCAGATCTCCAAGTACTTAACATGTCAAGGAAAGGAACAATACATTCTCAAAGGATTCAATCCACTCACGAAGCGAAATTGTACGAAGGATTCATATTCATAACATCATCCCTTCTTGTTTATTACAAGAGCATATCAGCCGTTTTGTTCCATCCTTTAGAACAACATGAAAGGCCCAAATTCGCAAATAAGATAATACATTTTCTACTGCAGTGCGTGTTTTCTCCTTAATAAAACCATTTATGAAACTCACATAAAATAAGGCTCCGACAATTATTATTTCTATTCAACACGCTGTCGTCATTAGCATATGAATTAGTTCGGGAAATTGGAAGTATTTACTTAGAAAATATTGGATATGGAATTTCAATGCATAGGGAACATCGCGTTGTATGCTCATATTTTCGGTTCGAGTACTGGCATTAGGGTAATGTTTTGGTAACGTATGGTAATTATTTCATTGGAATTGATTTTGTTTTACAGAGAAACCAAATCGACTCATGTGCTGGTTGAATTTAAAATATTTTAAAGAAAGTCCTTACTGAACGGTAGTATCAGCATAGTTATTTCCTAATTCGAAAGAAGAAAGACTTGGTTACCGTCTTTGAAAGAGATTGCATATCATGTCTGTTTGGAAATTGTTCAACAAATGTATAAGAGCCTCAGACTTATTAATCGAATATTATGATTTCTTTATATAACGGCATTTAAAGCAATATGTGTTATGTAACTGACATAAAACATATTGGCGACCATTTGGACAGCATCAACGAGCCTGTCATCATAAATATTTACAGTTCCGGATCACTAGCTTAGATGATTGCATTAAATGCGCATACAAAATGCTCCTCAACTAGGGATGTATACTTGCAAATGCAAGTATCGATTCGGATCGCAACAAAGCGATTTCAGAATCGTATCGAATGGCCTCGATCCGATTATCTCTCTCAATCGTATCGTTTCGTCCTCTGGGATGCACGATAATGTCGTATCGTACTTATTAATCCCGTTAAGAATGTAGGCAATATTCCATGAATTCTTGTGTAGGTATCCTTCTGAGTATTTTTTTTTAATTTCACTACATTAAGAATTGATGTCAATGTATTAATACGATTCATTCATTCCAAGTTAGTAGGTAGTTTTGTATCGATCCACGCATTGTATCATCGTTTCTATCGATCCAAAATATTGGAGTATCGCATTAAGTAGTATCGATACTGTAAAGTATCTGATCGGATCGGATCGTGCATCACTATCCTCAACGTACCGGAACGAGCCGATGCGATGGGCGGAATTTCGCTTTCATTTAATAAAGGGCGGTGCTAGTAAAATTTTAGTCGGAGTAAAGCGGTTAAATTTGAATTAACGGTCGCCTGCGAAGCGCACTCGTGCGCGTTCTCATGAGATTTTTCGTAAACCTTTTATTGGATAGATTATGCCGTGCATTATATTAGACGTAATTAGATGAGATAGTGCTAAAATTAGTTTAAGTCTTACTTGCGTAAATTACCGTTTTAAAAAGCCAGAAACTTTATGACGAGAGTACTGGATTTTTGGATGCACGTCATGTCCCTGCGACAAATAAATTATTATTTGTTTCTCTCTTTCTTTTCTTTCTTTGATTTGAACCTTAGTTTCATTATCATCTCGTATGATGAACTGTTTCCCAGCTAAGTTGGGGTCGGATCCGTCCTAGCTGGATGCAGCTGAATACCAGAATAAATTTTATTAAACATGGACTGTCTATCTGACTTTCAAAACCTTCCAAGACTGGTTGTCTGACTTTCGGTCATCTTACGACTATTAACCTTTTGACCGCCACTGTCACATATACGTGACAAGTACGCCCGTACCTTGTACGCCAAACGACACAAATATGTGACAAAATGGTAAGTGAAGTAATCGCTTAACGTAGAGAGCACGCGCGTGGGCTCTGGTGGTCAAAAGGTTTAGGGTCTACAAACCTGTGTTTATCTCTCTTACCTTATACTCCAGAAAGAACCGCCCTAAAATAGGTTTTCTGAAGTCAGACAATAAATATTAATTTACTTCTAAAGAAAACTAGTTTAACGAACTTGTAAAATTGATGACAAGTTCTGTAATTAATTTCAAGTATAAAAGTTTATTAAACTAGTTTTTCTCCCACAGAAATAGGAGAGACCTAACCACTACAAGCAAAAGAATTATTCAACGCAACATTTCTAAATGAGCAAGGAAAGGGTCAGACATCAGAGAATGTTGATTGCGCGTTCATTCGCCATGGTCCATTTGATTTACTACGCTTTGCTCTAAACACGTGCATATCACGTAACGAACAACATTTTTCAACCGAAACAATCTATTTTCAACCTTAATGAAGAAAGAATAACGGTGTAAGTTAACGCAAGATAATTTAGCTTGTAAACGTTAATTAAGCGATATTTCATTTGGTGACGCTTGGCGCCGTCTGCTAAACGCCTTGACGAAACAATCTCTAGAAAGCTGCGTTTTCTTTGAATATTATTTTAGGGCTCAAATCAACTGTCTGCACAATAAGGTGAAATTGCAGGCACTATTATAATTGGTATAATATTTCTTAATAAGAGCGAGTGAAAGTCTGAGAAGTTTAGGTTGACTTTAGGATTTTGCATTTACTTTTGCTTGCCTCTTTCTGAACCATGCGTGGCTAAATAATAACAGCCAATTGGGGCAATCTTTAGGTTAAGCCCTGCTTGCCTGGGTCGGTTTACCACCCATTATATACCGAGTTTCTGCCGTGCCTCGGAAAGTCTGTTAAGCCGTTGGTCCCGGCTGTCTGTTGTAGATCTTTGACAGTCGTTACAGGTAGTCAGTGGCACGAATAACTGACAATCAGTCCTTACCAAGGGGCATCGTATATACCGTGTACTAACTTGTGGCAGCCAGATAGGCAGTGGGCTCCATGTAAAATACTGGTATTCAGCTGCATCTGGCTAGACTGGAAGCCGGCCCCAACATGTTGGGAAAAGGTAGATGATGATGTTTTTGAACCAAGCGTAATTATTTGAGTTCGAGACAACGCACTGAGGCGATTCTCATACGACACTGCTCGTCCGAGCGGTCCGGCGGGCGGTAAAGCGGATCTCATGTCGCATTGGCTTGTATGAAATCCGTTGATGCTTAACACACGATACCACCACCCGCGCGGTGCCCATACATTTGCTTCATTTGTTAGCATGAGGACAGATTTGCTTTACGCCAGATTCGCGTTAGGACAGATTTCGCCACCTCCGCCTGACCGCGCAGACAAGCGCTGTCTTTTAAGTATCACCTTCACCAATTGAACTTCTTATCGAATAACAATAATCCGGATTACTTCTCATCATTTTTGGATATATTTAACTATTAATCAATAAGCCTAGGCTGCCAATGAGTCTGAAAAATGCAGTTAGCTATTATCAGCACTTCCAGTGCCCAAGTTTATTCTTATTTCATAAATCCTATCACGTTAGAAACCATGTGAGTTTCCCTAAAAACTACACCAATCGGAACTCTGCTTAGTAAATAACTAAACACAGCACACACTAATTCGATTGCATTATCATTAATAAAGTTTATGTGACACGATGCGCCATCAAAAACTAGTTAAAATTATAATTTTCCAGTTCAAACGCCAATAATGTGGTTTATTTGAAAATTCATTGCAAATACCAATATGTATTGCGTGAATTGGATTCTGTTATGAATGTCGGTACATAATAACAATGTGTTTAATTTTCCATCAATAAGCAGCTATTGCTATTACATATACCCAGTGGTACAGAGCATTTGAAGAGATAGAGATAACACAAATTATCATCATCATTTCAGCCGAAAGACGTCCACTGCTGGACCTAGGCCTCCCCCAGGTGTCGCCACATTGACGGGTCCCGTGCGACTCGCATCCAGCGGATTCCCGCAACCTTCACCAGGTCATCGGTCCACGTCGCAACGTCTTCCGGTTCGCGGTCGCCACTCCAGAACTTTTCGGCCCCATCGGCCATCCGTTCTGCGAGCAATGTGCCCTGCCCACTGCCGCTTAAGTTTTTGTCATAGACAAAAATTATAGAATTAGTTATTATACGGCGTAGAAGAGACACCAACCATTATCACGTATTTAGTACATTCCGAAACCCTCCACATAGAAAACTTACACAGGTAATTTGAAATCGGCCAAGTGCGAGTCGAACTCGCGCACGAATGGTTCCGTACCATTATCTATACAACATTAGACAAAACTGCAAAAAAATCACGTTTGTTGTACGGTAGCCCTTATATATTTATTTTATTTTAATTTAATAATTTATTTTTAGTTAGTATACAACTAAATATTCTGTAAATATTTCAAGCGTTTACCTGTTGACGTTGTTAATATCGAGCAAAAAACAGCAATAAAATCACGTTTGTTGTATGGGAGCCCCCCTTAAATATTTATTTTATTCTGTTTTTAGTATTTGTTGTTATAGCGGCAACAGAAATACATCATCTGTGAAACTATTTCAACTGTCTAGCTATCACGGTTCATGAGATACAGCCTGGTGACAGACAGACGGACAGACGGACAGTTGTATTGTATATGCTTGTATTGTATACATGGATAGTTCAGGCAAAAGGCAACCCTATCATTTTTAATTACTCTGCGGGTATTGCAACATTTCCTAAAATATAATTTTCATTACATTTTTCATTAATTATTTAGTTTTCAGGTAATGAGATGTCATAGAGTTGTGTTAATGTATTCACGAATTTATTAGATTTAACCAATAAAATCAGAGCTAATAATTTATAAGACTTCTAATTTAATTCCTGGTAGCATAATTTTTGTAATGAGATTTGAATAATTATAAAAACTGTAAAAATATGTAACTGAGCAAAGTGAGCAAAAATGATTCATGGAGTATTGTACGAAGTACCCTGTTTATGAGTACAAAAGATTTAAATCTTGCATTCTGAAAATTTGATTAGCTTACTTACATTACAGATTATGAGTAACAAATACGGTACCACGAATCTCAGACCACTCATAAGTCATGACATATCCTTGTCAAAGATACTGATACTGTTTGCCTGCGTCATCCCACTGCTGGGCAAAGGCATCTCCCAATGGCTTCCAGTTGTTTCTATCCATTGCTAATCTGGGCCACTTGTCCTTGGTTTTATCTTCTTCTACAAGGTCCGCCGCAACGCCTTCTGGCTAAGCTGAAATAGGACTGCACTGGCCACGTCTGCCGCATGCCCAATAGCTGTGGGCCTAAAAGGCCACTTTCTGGAGCCCTACAAAGATAGCAACCGGAAAAAAGTCCCACCACATCACCCATCATTAGATATACCTACGGCTGAGACAGTAAATACCTCAGAAACCATCAAAGTATGTCGTCTCAGTGCAAATATTCTTTATTAACATTTCGTCGAGCTTCGAAACAATTAGTATCAAACATTTCAGTTCAACCAGTTGTTATCACTCACAAAACGTACTCAATCCCATCAAGGTAAACTTTAGCTTGTTTGAAATAAGTTAATTTTTTCCTATCTTTGTCACCAGACAGTGCTAGTTTCAGTTACACATCGAAGTTTAAGTTAACGCGATCAAATCGATTTTGCTCGAAATCTGTGTGGATCTGCAATGGGATTTCTGTTGCTATCTGAAGTTGTCAACCTGGTTTGCGTTAGATTTTGATTCCTGTAGGTGCTCCAAAATGGTAATGGTTAGTGGTAGGCCTTTGACTTTGAGTAATACTTTTAAGTTAAGTGTATACTTGAAATTATCGTCAACATCATGATTCATGTCTCATCAAGAATCAGCCTCTTCTGGACTCACACGTTATTCCTTCCATCTACCATCCGTTTTCACCGTTTTGTGTTCTTGTCATTAATATGATTTCGTCAGCTCAAAGCACATTCGAATGTCCGGGGTCTTCTAGCAGTTTATAGAAGACCCATAACATTTTATTGTAATCCTTCCGCACGGGACAGGGAACGGTCAATGTGGTGACATTTGGGGGAGGCCTATGTCCAGCAGTGGACGTCTTTCGGCTGAAATGATGATGATGATGAATCCTTCCGACATACTGCATGTCTGTGTAGAAAATTCATCATAAACATTTTCTTGCCCTTATCCCAATTTATTTGTGGTCGGCGCACCATGTCTTCTTCTTCCATATTTTCTCTATTACTAGTCATCTCATCAGACTCCTCCTTTAGTGCCATATCATCCTTCACACAGTCCATCCATAGTTTATTTGATTTACTTTTTTTCTGTGTAGCAAATTCTGGTCATGAAATTCTAATCTTCTGAGTGTGCCTTATTTTCATGTTTTTCGTTCATTTATATCGTATTTTCTTTCATTTTGGAATCTAATTCCACAACATTCTTGTATCCAATAATGAATTTGCCCTTTTTCAATAAACTTCAACATTAATTACCAACTCTTTAATGGCGAAGCATTTAGCTCTTTTTGCTTGCACAAGCATTGTTTACAATATGAACAGCCATCGGCGTTGATTGCCAATAACTCGAACGATGAATTTGACCCATATAAAATCCTCATATGCAAATTGGTAAACGTGTTTCAACGTTCGTAATTGTTTTACTTATTGGTTTTGGAAGTGGGTCATTACATTGGCCTATTTAATAGTTGTCTGCACGAATATCTATCTATCATATTTAGTTTCTGGTAATTGGAACATCTGGGAATACCTATAGGTGTAACCCATAACGGATCTGATAGGCATTTGTTTTCCCTGTCATTGATTTATTTTTTTGTTCTGGACCGGAGCAGAGGAGTTATTTAGTTTGATGTACAGAATGCTTGGTTGACGGCTTCGTAAAGGGTCTGTTTACACTTTTTTTATGTATGTAGGTCATCCAGCAGTTTTCAAATCCCGACTGCGCGTTTGTTTACACGTGCAAGTTTACCCTGCTTCAACCAACATGGTTTCAGAGTATGTAAGAAGACTTCCAGGTTAACCAAAAAAACTCTTATCCATGTGGGAGCATTTAAAACAAATAGGTTGGATGGATAGTATTTTATTAACAAGTAACCAAAGCATGTGAAGTAAAACTGCGTGATGAAACCGAAAGGATTCGAGGATTAAATATTAACGGCATTATCGGACTTCGTACTGAAAGAAAACTTATTAATATTTTAAAGCATCGAAAATACAATGAAGAATTTAAATTCTGAAATAACATTACACCTTTCATTTACAATAAGAATAATGTTTGACCGTCCATTCCAGTGGAAATTGTATAAAATAAGCAGCGCAGGCACGTAAGTAGTACTACTAACCGTGTGAGTCTGCATCCTAATCAAAGCCACCATCCCATGAGCACATGAACGTCACTTTCATGATTATCGGCGAACCTGAGCGCATGCCGATAGAAGGCGCAATCCGGTATTTTGAATAAACGAATGAGTGAGATCGCTTTGGTTAGGGTACGGGGTTTTTGCCGCACAATCTTCTAAACGTACTTATACGACAGACAGGCAGACTCAAAGAGGACAAAAGTCAGTACGATTTAAAACATACAATAGGCTAGACGACAAAACAAAACTAATTAGTCCGTCAGTTAGATTATCCAAAAAATAATTGACCCGTGTTTTTTCTTGACGAAGATATGACGCTTTTAAAATTCTCAATACGTCACGCCTAGGTATAATTTTTACCTAGTTCTGACGTCAGGAGCCCCCCACTCCCGAGTTTTGATGCGTTTTATCTTTGTCAATATTCATTGATTTAGAAAACACAAAAAATACGTGTCCATTAATTTCCAATACTCTAACTGACGGACTAAATAGATTTTAAATTTTTTGATAGTGTCGTCATGCCTATTTCCTTTCAAAAAAAAACCTAATTATTTTCCAACTCATGTTCAACTGATGATTTTGCAGCGGAACCTTCCACCACAAGACGATACTCACCATATTACGATTACTCACCAACCTATCAAATCAAATGCAGACAATCTGCTTTAAATAATAAATGATCAGAATGGACCATTGATATCATTCGGTATTCGCGCCAGCCGCTGCCAATACATTGCGAAATGTGTCTATCTCACCGCTAATAGATCTCATTTGTCAATGCACATGACACCTCTTCGATATTCTATATTACGTCAAAGTATTGAGAGGCTATACGAATTTAAATAACGTTGTAATGATTAATGGCGAAGTTTAACTTTACATACACTTACTCGTATAAAATAGTGTTGAAAAGCCATATAACTTACAATTTAAGCATATATCTTCTAAGCGATGAACAACGCAAATTGACATCAGCAATGTATCTACTTCAAAAATATTAGTTGGCTGTTTGTTGTAAGTTGTTTGTTGGTTGGTTGGTTGGTGGTAGTTGGTTGTTGGTTGGTTTGGTTGGTATTATTAGTTTATTTTCTTTCGTGCTTCTTAGGGATATAAAGCGAAGGAAGCGAACGTAGGTAAACGTAACGTAAATTAGAACTGTTTTGGTTCCGTACCTCAAAAGGTAAAAAAAGGAACCCTTATAAGATCACTTTCTTGTCCGTCTGTCTGTCCGTATGTCACCACCGATTTTCTCAGGAACGGGTAGACCTAGCAAGTTGAAATTTATACCAGGTACTGCGGTCTATAGTCCCTATTAGGTCTATGTTTAGATTTTTGCAAAAACAGCAAAGGGAAAATTTTTAACATTTTGGTACTTACACAAAATTTTCCGAATTTTCCCCTTGCTTGTGCTGTAAGACCTTGCTTTTCAACCAAAATTTACTATTCTAGGTCAACCGGAAGAACCCTATAGGTTTTGGGTCGAAAACCTATTTATGGTAGTTCCCGTTGACCTAGAATCACGAAATTTGGCAAAAAGCAAGGTCTTACAGCACATGTAAAGAGAAAAATCTGAAAACCGCTTATGTAGTTTAATAACAAAACAAGCGATTTTACTATTACAAACTTATTATTTGCGGTTGGTGCAATAGGCGTTTCTAGGAATCGAACAGCAAAGTTACGATTGTCTTTTAAAAAGTTTGTCCGGAACCCTCGGTGCGCGTGTCTGACTCGCTCTTGGCCAGTTTTTTTAATCGAAAATACCACTATCTTCTAGCATTTAGCGACATCCACAATTATTGTCACCTACCACCACATAGATATGAACTGATTTATATCTATGTAAGTACTCTTAAGTTTATAGTACGAAACGACTTATTTCAGATTTTAGTTTACTCCCCGCATTCATGCTTGCCCAACCGTAATACAAAGGATTCTCTTCGAAAGTGATACGAACAAATTTGAACATAACTATGACTACTTACAAAATACAATATCCAGCTTCTAGTTCACGATTTTCACTCGCCTTACAACCCAGTCAGCTTAGAAAGCAGCAGGAACTCCGACCTAAATCAAAACAAAGTCTGGTAATACATTCAAGTCTTTAGCTTGACTCATAATTTTATTCACCACGGAATGATTGACCGAATCGAGTGCGACCATTGTCTGCGGGTAGTCGAGGCACCCTGGCCGACCATTTGTCAGCCTACATCGTTTGTCGTACGTCGGGTACATAACTAATTGCTGCTGTAAATCGTCGGCACACGCGACATTCGCCGACGCTTGCTATCGAATGAGTGACGAGACTGCGACTGGCGACATTTTTGTTTGAAGTTTTTTTTTCTTTTTTGGTGTGGTGGGCTGTGAATGTGTTGTAATGAGTGGGATTGTAGTGTTGAGTGGGTTTCGAAATGTATTGGTGTAGAGAAAAGTATGAGTGTGGAGGAAGTTAACATTTTTTTTAATTTGTTGTCTTCAGTCGTTTTTGTCACCTCATATTTCAGTCTTTTTTCACTTGTTTTGCATACTTGACGAAATGAGAAAGTTACCAAACGGGACGGTTCCAGTAAAACTACGGATATTATCAGTTAAAATTAGATACTTGTTGAAATAAAATAAAATAAAACGTAGATAAAACAAATTCCTTCATACCAACACCAACTATGACAGTCCAGGTTAATGACTACAAAATCAATCCGAGTTTTCGAAACCCGCATTCAGATTTTTGCTTGTCCGAAACAAGTCAATTAGTTTTCTGTTAGCCGCCGACTTACAGAATGGCAGGCAAACAGAAAGACAGGTGATTTGACGTGGGAATAGTTCCGGAAAGTTTCATCGAAATCCCGAACGAAAGGTGGAAAAATACACAACTGCCCAGAGACCGGACTGCAGTATATTGATGTCAAAGCTAAGGGCCAATGTGCAGTCACTGTGTAAAATATTTAGCCTCTTTTTTAAATTAAAAAATAAGATTTGGCACGCCGCATGCCTTTTGATGCCATGCCAGATAGTAAATAAGTAGATGCACTAAAGAACATTTTTTGGTTAGTTATTTAATTATGTACATGTGTAGGCGGCTCAGTTGGCAGTGTCCGGGCGATTGGCTGCTGCTCTGGGTGTCGCGGTTTCGATTCCCGCACGGAACATATATTTGTATGACATACAGGTAATTGTTCCGGGTCAGGCTGTATGTGTATGTGAGATTAAATGTTTCTTAACACACAATTCAGAAGAAATTCCTAGTGTGGGGCAAAAGCATTTGAAGAGTGAAAACACAACCATTGCATCACAGAAAAAACGCAAAACCTTACTTCGAACTAATAATTTACTAAAATCGAGGAAAAACTTGTAAAACCATAATCATCATGTGCCTAGCCTTTTCCTAAAACGTTAATTTGGAGAAACCTGACCTGGGTCAATGCCTATCCAAGTTTAAAGAGATGTTCTCATCATCATCTAAATAGCCTTTTCCCAACTATGTTGGGATCGGCTTCCAGTCTAACCGGATGCAGCTGAATACCATTATTTTGCACGGAGCGACTGCCTATCTGACCTACACAACCCAGTTAGTACTGGATAATATCATGTTAATCACTATCTCGAAGATAAAGAGGCTTGGGATTAAGCTGCTCCAATTAAATTTGCTCTGTGAATGGCGAAATTTCGGACTTCGCTTGTTTATTGTTGATTCCTTTCTTGTATACTCTGACATTGAATGATTTGACATGTATTTTATTATTTTTTACTTTATTTTTTTATTATTTTATGTGACATTTACTGATTTGACATGAATACTTATTTCATTAAGTATTTTACTTTTTATTGTCATTGTGACATTTAATGATTTTTGTGTTTTTTATTTACATTCATTTTGAAAAGAACTTGTTATTAATTTTATTTGATTATTGTGAATGTGGGGACCATGTGGGTCACATTTTTATTTTTTGTTTATTTTTTTCCCACAACTGTCTGGCAGTTTAAGTACTATAAGCGACCTACCCAAATGTCCTTTCTTTGGTATTGTTCGTCGTTTCGTTGAGCTCCTGGAGTTATAAGTCGAGCTACACGATAACTGACAAATGCTTGCAATGACTGGACAGGTCTACTCAAATCTGTGTGGTTCTTTCTTCAAAAGACCATCTCAGACACTAATCTGCATAGTCCTCATGTAAATTGAGCAAAATTATGTCTGGACTTCAAAAGAGACTATGACCTCTGAGTTTGTTTCGGCTGTTTCTTCTCAGAGTAGTCAGGTACGAAACACCGGCCCCATCTAGTTTTAAAAAGTGACGTGTAAAAGTGTTTGTAAAAACCTACTTGCAAAATGTACATCATTTATCATTTATCATTTAATACGATACCCCTTGGTAAGACTGGTTATCAAACTTTTTGGGTCACTGACTACCTACTTTTTGGGCCACTGACTACCTGTAACGACTGTCAAAGATCTGCAAATGACAGCTGGGACAAACGGCTTAACGTGCTTTCCGAGGCACGGAGGAAACCCGGTATGTAATGGGTGGTCACCCATCCACAGACAAACCTAGGCAAGCACGGCTTAACCTAAAGGTCGACCCGAGCGGCTGTTATTATTAACTGTTAGTTAAACCATAAACTGCCATAAACTAAAGCCATAACACAGAGAGATACATACAAATACAGTCCACTTGTACATTAGTCGAACCACTCCAATTAGTTACCATCGTCTAGTGGCTACATGACACGTCGGGTTAATCCCGGCTTACAAGCGTAACTGTACTAAACAGTTGAAATCCTCTACAATGCAGTGCATTCGTGTCTTTGAAGCCTATGACAGGATCAAAAGGTCTCGTTGCTAACGGATTACATTGTGAACCTATATTGAGTGAAGTGTTAGTGGGAAATGGCTGGCTGTAGTTTAAAGGGCATTATAGATCAAGTGGGGGCTAGATTTCAACAATGTCGGTGCAGTAGTTTGATTTGCGAAGCTATAAATGTTGATCAATCTACAAATCAATCTAGAATTTGGCTAGATGGGGTATGTATAATCGACCCATCTTGGACACAATGCGAATGTGGAGCCCCAACACAGGATATGCCACACCTTCTCTCCTGCCCGTTGTGTGTAACTAAATGCACCCTCCAGGATTTGGATGAGGCAAACGACAGAGCTGTCCAGGTGGCTACAAACTACAGCACTTTCACAGTTTTTATGTCTTGTGTGTCTTGTGGCTACATTTAATTTTCATATTTGTTTCGACAATTCAAAAGTGTCTGTAACTGGCCTAAAGACCGGCTGGCCGGCGCCGGCGGCTGGCCTACTCGAAATAAATGCTTTGATTTTGATTGATTTTGATTTTACGTACTGAGGGATACTTACACGTTGTTCAAAATCTGAGTCATCAATTCGAGAAGAAGAAGAAGATCTACAAAATCACAATATTGAAAAGTCGTGCCCCATGAATGAAGTCGTAGTGGAATGAATAAAGTATTATGTGGGGTTATAGAGGTAGACAGACCATAGAACGATTCATCAATAATTTTATGATAAAACGTAAAAGAAAAAACTGAAATCAATCATGAAAGTTCACAACCTGCAAAGTTGCTAAACTCTTCGATCATTTATCACAAACAAAAATACTATAGGCGTAAGCATTTTGTACATTGAAAATGATAAAAATGAAAAAGTAGAAGCTTAGTCATTCACAAAAGATAGATTGTTTAACAAAGAACTACGACTAAATAACGGTCTTAGAAATAAAACAATAGCTGATAGTACCGTCGTACAAAATAGTCTAAATTCTTAGTACCAAGTAGTGCTAGAGAATGCAGAACACCGAAATAGACCGACTGTACATTTCGCCTTACTTCGAAACGGATCAAGGAAAGGAAATGAGTTGTGTACTTACGGTATCAACAGCATGCATATGTTAACGAGTTGTTGTTCCTTTTTGTTTAACAAATTGCGAATATATTTTGGTACTTTGTGAATTTTGTGGTGTGGTACAAAACTTTGGGATTTGGATGTTAAAGATAGAGATGTACCGAAATCTCACTATTATTTACACCTCTGCCCTAACCCTTCGAGGATTACAGGCGTGATGTAATGTTATTTACCTATATTATCTAGGCGGAATAATGAAAAACTAGCATTATTCTTACGTCTTTGATACAGTTTCCATTTTCTGATAAAAATTCAGGACCTGTACAATCAGATCCAGAATTCTCATGTCAAATGTCTCTCTCAGACCAGTTCAGTCCTTAAACGGCTGCAATTATTTTCGTATTAAAGACCACCTACACACGGAATCCGATTACGAATTATTCATGAAGTTTATAATTCTCGCCGCATCCCCAGGCAATAAAGTAATCAAAGATTGAGCGTTGACAACTTGGACGATACACATTCAGTTAACAGCCATACAATTCATGTTAGTTGCGTTTAAAGTAGTCATTATATGCAAATTACTGAATCGTGATGATGTCTGACTTGATAGACTGAACATGTTTCGCTGCATATGTAACTCAGTGGCTTAGTATTCAGCGAGCATGCTGTGATAAATTAGAACAGGTTGTGAGAATATGATTTGTCTTGATGTTGGTGCTGGTATTTTATGCAGAAGGTTTGTTGGTGGATGAGTAGATACTGCAATAGTTCAAGTTTAGTGTGAATTCATGTGTCAATACCTAATTTAAAAAAGTTCTAGTCGATTTCTGTACACTGTGTCACTTCTGACTATTGCCTGTCTCTCTCTAGTTCTGTAGCACATAATACTATGAAATGTAAGCGTTAAATAACATAAACGAACCTGTATTAATCAAAGTTATACAATTGTTAATGAGTCCAAAAATCATAATTAAACTGAACTCGACTGAAACTGACTAAAGCAAATATTCAAACCAACCAAAAAGAAATAAAAAAAACACCATGGTTTAACGATACAGTATCACTCAGCAAAACTCCGCCAAACTTCATAGCAGTGTGTCCATACCAAGAAGTGGAAGCGTAATTGTTTTGAAAGTAACTGTCAGTTAAGACGTGGGAGTTTGTATGGCCAATCCAAGTTGCTCAACTCACAGAATGTTTGCACGAAATGGTAGCTCCACATCATGATATGGATCTGTAGCAACTTGCTACGTAATTTTTAACATATCGTTGAGGTTATTTGTAATAATTACTAACGTAATCTATTGCATCAATATTATTATGGTTGACAGTATAAAAACAGTTTTAAAAGGGGTGTTGTTATTGCTGAAACTATTTTAGACAATCAAGTGACCATAGATCGACATTTTCAATCAACATCGGCATAAAATTTCCAGCGGTCGCTAGTTGGAACATTTTACGTTGATTACGTTATGCTTTAAATGCGTATGAAACAAGGCACAAGTTCGCCGCTGCAGATCTAACCTGGCTAGTTGGAGTATAATCGGACCATCTGGAACATAATGCGAGTGTGGATCTTAGATACAGGATTTGACACACTTCCTATCATGCCCCTCGTGAGCAACAAGCTGCACCTTCCAGGACTTGAATGAGGCAAACGATAGAGCTGTCCAAGTCACTGCGTACTGGTCGTACATAAGTTATTGATTCGAGAAGAAGAAGATATTTTACAAGCTGAAAAACATCCATTCTGCTGGACATTTCTTGTACTTACTGGATTCTATTTAATTTTAAAACAGCACTTTCTTGACAAAGCCAGCGTATACTTCCAGTACAAATTCATAGGCTGTTAAACACGGGTGGTATGCTAAGCAGTCTAGCCGAAACAATGGTGATATCAGATCGCTTAGAGCGAACGTTTTTGTGTTAATTTATGTTAGTGCCGTTCGGATTTGTTAAGGAAATCTAGGTGTTTGGCTAAGTAGGTATGTTGAATAGAGTGATTTATTAACCGGTAATGTGACGTCAGTGTAAAACATTTTAGTTACTTGAGATGTTTATTTTGAACTATGCTCATTTCAAATAAACTTTCTTGAAGTCAAAATCCTGGTGCAGTCACATTTTGTCTCTATATTTATATCCATTAAGTACATCATTGCTTTATTTGATATTATGGTACCTATGCAAAATAACCTGGTTTTGTACACAAGTCGTTCCATCGTCGACCTCTCTCTCCATTTATTTTTTTACAAGTATCGAACCAGGTTTTTTTTAAGTGAAAACTTTTTTAGGCGCGTTGAGCCCTTTTTGGGTGAACAAAAATCATGTAACTTGTCACCTAACGCTTCGTAGCACTCGTAGCCGATCCGCACGGCGTAGCACCACTTAGGCGTGCGCAGGGCAAAACCCGTAGCAGTGCTACGACTGGGGCGGGGCCTGTGTACTTTTTGTTTTCACTTCTATCGGCAGTCCCCAAAGACTGCCCCTATTGTTTTTTACCGTACCGTATATTTTTACCTTCTTACTTAGCCATAATCATACAGTTTTTTTTTATTAAAACACACCTCCCGCGCAATTATAAGCCCAACTTCGAAGCCTGCAAAAACCCTTCTATCAAAAATCTCTATTTGATCAATTCCCATAACATGGCAATAATTTATTTGTTTTGATAGATTTTTATCACTTCCCTCAATTTAATATCTGCGGGCGGGCTCGTTTGATACTGATCAGTATATTTGAAATCAAATACTCTTTTGGGGTGCTTTTGATTTAAAACAGAAGCGGATATAGAGGGTAGTCGTAAAGTATAAATTGAATTCTTATCTTGAATCTGTCCGAACAGGATTTTGTCTCGACTCAATTATTCTATTATTAATTTTGGACTGACATAATCTTGTTATACTGCTCAATTGTTCAGCGTGTTTGGTGCAAGTTCTTTATTTTATTTATTTATTTAGGTTAGCCAACAATTTTTTACACAGAACATTTTTGAAATTAATTAAGACAAGGATTTATAACATTCATAAATTCAAAGAAATAAAATTAAAAGATATCATCCTTCCTAGCCTTTTCCCAACTATGTTGGGGTCGGCTTCCATTTTTACCGGATGCAGCTGAATACCAGTATCTTACATGGAGCGACTGCCAACCTGACCTCCACAACCCAGTTAGTATACCGGGTAATACGATACCCCTTGGTAAGACTGGTTGTCAGACTTTTTGGGCCTCTGACAACCTAACGACTGTCAAAGATCTAGAAATGACAGCCGGGAGCAACGGCTTTACGTGCTTTCCGAGCCACGGAGGAAACTCGGTATGTAATGGGTGGTCACCCGTCCACAGACCAACCTAGGCAAGCACGGCTTAACCTACCGACAGGCCTTGTCGACAGCCTTGTCTTGTTTATACACAAACAGTCGTTTATGTTAAATAATTTCCTTTGTCATTGCAGTGAAACTATTTTGAAATTCCTGAGCCCCATTGAGTATCGCCAAACATAGTTGATCGTGATCATGAATCGCCAGTTAAATGACGCGTTAAATTGCAGCTGCGGCGCCACCAGATGACGTCATAAACTTGAAAAATAAACCCCTAATATTATTTGAGTTTTGATTATTTGGTTCCGGCCCATTCAAGGGGTAAATTTTACTGTTCTCTCCATCGTAAACATAAATATTACTAACATTGAGAGGAGTGATCGACGCTTGCAGAATACAAATCGTTTGATTGAAGAACATAAATAATGCAGTAAGGAATATTCGTTTTCTAAGAAAAATAGAAACTACTTGATTACGCATACTAGCTATCTACATAAATGCATTATCGTTAAAAGCATCAAGAGTTGAAGTTGAGTGAAATATTGTCAATATTTATGACACTCCAAATTAAGGATCATGATGTGTTCACTTTTCTTTTTATTTGCTTTGCTGTATTACCTATTTTCGTTTAATGATAGTTAATTCATTTCTACATGGATCATTATTTTCCTGCCCTTATCCAAATAGGATGACTTTTTTATCACTTTCCAAAAAAAATGGGTATAATAAATAGGTGAACGGAGTAGAAGCAAATGGCAAACTTAGTATTAAAAAAAAAAAAATAACAATAATCAAAAAATGACGAAATTTAAATCATCTAAATAATCCCGTATTGCGTATTATTTTAAATTCGACATTTTTCTTTTTTTTTTTTTCAAAATTTCTCTTTTTTTGTTCTAATATGAAAAGTTTACTTGAAATTTGTAGCGTTTTTTGATGATAAATCAATTTTTTTCTAAGCTGTGGAAAAAAGAAAAAAAAAGAAGCTAGGTATGCCATAAGCTTCTACTCCGTTCACTTATTATACCCATTTTTTTGGAAAAGGATAAAAAAGTCATCCGGTATATTTGGGGTCGGCTCAGCATATCTTCTTCCATACTTTTCTTTGCTCGTCATCTCATCAGTCACCTCCTTTCTGGTCATATAATCCTTTACACAGTCCATCCATCGTTTCAAACAGAATCTATCATTCTCTTCAAATAAAACGACCAATAATCAAAAGCACGCAAAACATAAGTAAATAAAGTGATCCGGCGTAAAAATAAACCAGTGAACCCGACAGAATACAAGCAAACTCTTTGAAATATAAAATACTTATTAAAGAATGGGAGCACTAACGCCAAAGGTCTTCATGTAAGCCGGCGGTAGCCATAAGTAAGAGAGTCAATATTAACGTATATAAAAAAGCAATTCACATGCCAGACGCGACTAGAGGCTTTCAGCCCTGCCCATTCAAACTTCTTATGCAAATTATATAATGTTCTTTACGACATGAGATGGCAAACTTTACTTAAGGAGTAAATATTTATGTAGTTACATATATTATGGGGGCTTTTTTTTCGTTAAAATAAAAGGAGGTTACGTTTTGGCTTGATACGGTGCTATGAAATGTTGTTTGGGTTCGTTGGGCAGTTTATTTGGCTTATATTTAGCTTGGTGATACAGAATGCTTCATCGGCCCCGCTAGGTCGCAAATAACTGAGTTTTTACAAAGGTATTTCATTGTTAAAATGTACACTGTGGTCTATTTAGTATCGTTGGATTCAATAAAAGTTACCATAAACCCGTAGTCACATAACGACTTTGAATGGAAGAAGTTACAATTGTAGGTACCTACAGAAAAAGGGCAGCAACAAAACCGGGCACCAATAATTGAAATTGAAATTGTTTATTGAAATACAAAAATACAAGAAGGCCAATACAATAAGGCCTCTAAAACTATAGGTATACAATATTTGGATTCTACCTGAACTAGGAATAAACCTGTATCTCAGGTAACTCACTCAAGCGCTTATACATAAATATTATCTAAGATTCCTTATACAACTAGTAAATAACTTATCTATATATATGCTAGGTACATAATTATTATGGTTCTAGTAAAAATAAGAAAAAACAGTTTGTTTAGCTAACTTCTCTGCAACATTCTGTTATTTTTGCAATGAAGCAGAATACAAAAATCCAGGTCACGTTTACAAAAATATACTAAAATTACAATAAGTGCGACAATTAGTAGGTACATAAAGGTAAGAATAAACTAAGTATAATACAAATGAATAAACAGAACTTATTAAATAAAACGGCGTTCTCACGCGTCATTATAATCAATGGAATTGACATATCTTGCCTCAGCTATTTTCTTAGCGGGGCACTCTAGATTGCCTGTTTTGTGGTTGCTCGGTTTTTTAAAACGCAAGCATGTTGCCCACTGTGGCAGTTCAGCATTTTTATTGCACTCATTGGATTGATGACCTTCTTCTCCACAATGCCCACAAGTGTAGGTAGCTTCCCTAGAAGTCTTTGCAGCTCATCCATACTGTTGACGTTTCGTTGTCGAACAAGCTATTTGGTTACAGTTTAACCCACAAATTACATTGTAAAATGTAAACCAAATAGCTTGTTCGACCGTACACTCGGTTTTGGTTTATAAGGGCCCTTCTAATGCTGGCAGTAACTTCAAGAATAAAGTTACACGTAGGTCCTCCCTTTTTACCCGACTTGTGACTTAATTTTATGGAAGCCATAAAAGAGTCACAAGGTAAATTAGGCAGCTTGTCCGGTAAGTTCTGCTCATAAATGCAGTCGTAAACTTCTTGATCACTTAAAACAGTCGGAACTCCTATAACAGCAACACTTGGTCTTCTCTTATGGGGCTCTTCCATTTTCAGGCCTGAACTTTAGTTCGAAAGAAAGAAAGAAAAGTATTTATTGAACTTACACAGGACATAACAGAAACAAAAAGAGAGTAAACATGACAAAATTATATAAAAAAGTAAACAAGAGAAAAATAAAAACACATACAATTCAATAAAAAAAAACAAAATCGTCGTGCAAACAAAATTTCCTGCAAATCAAACATTTTGAGAATAGTTAGCAACTTTTGCAGGTGTATGTATGTGACATCTGGTACTATCAGAAATCTTGCCAAATTCGGTGGAGAGACCACTTGGAGACAGTCCAACTTGGCACTTGATGCCACATGACCCGTATTAATAAGCGACTATAGCTTCTGTAGTCATGGGGTAAACGATGTTACATGAGAAGATTCGTGGTTAATAGAAGATACAAGAGCTATTTGATAAATATCTAGAACATATTTTTTGGAATATGTATGTTTGAAGATAAAAATGCAGTTATTGTGGACGTTTGGCAAGAAGGATATACAGGGTGTAAAAGACCTCATCACGAAGCAGTCAACCAAGCATTCTGTACATCATACTAAGTAAAATTAACGCAAAAATTATTGCTTGGAAACAACTTTTTTTTTTTGGGGTGAAAAATCATGTTTTGTGGTAGAACTCAATGTAACGCACTCAAAACATTGAGCTTATGGATGGATTGAATAGTATGGGGGTCTTGGAGGTGTTTAAAGTAATAATCTTGCATTAAAAAGTTGTATTAAAAAAAAACTTGTCAAAAAGTTGGAACTTTAACCCCCAATATCTCTGTAACTAGAAGGTTCCCAGGTATGGTGTACAACAAAAAAATGATCGCAATGACGGGGAGAAGAAGTGCCTTTCGGCTTCGTTAAGAGGTGTTTTATACCCTTTATAATTATCATCACTAAATTATTCGTTTGCAGTCCCAAGTTGGCCGCTGTAGAAATAATCTAGCCAAAACCTCGACCCGTCCCAAAAACAATGCCAGTGTGGAGTTTCTCTGCTGGATATGCCCCACCTCCTTTCTTGCCCAATCTACACAACCACGTGCAGCTGCAGAAATCTTAACGAAGCCAACCAAAGAGCTGTGCAAGTAAATTATTACTGGTCGGATATTATTTGAGTCCATCGATACGCAAAGAAGATTACTGTTATTACGAAACTTTTAAATCTAACCAAACGTTTGTTCTTCCAAATGCAAGGAGATTTTAAACATACTTCAAGTGCCACGGCATTCCATACACGTTCAAGTGAGGAAAAAATTAAAACACCTTCAGAAGTCCACCACAAAATTAGGGTTCGTGGTTTGCCAGTATTCGGACTTATGGAGATAAAGACAGTCGCTCATTAAAGCCATGCAGAACCGGTCACATAATATGAATATACATCATAATATCAACTCCTATACTTTATACTAAAGATTTTGATAATCCTTTCTGCATCATAATAATACCTACCTTCCATACTGAAGAATCTGTAAACAATGGCGATAACACTACAGATGACAAAGGGGAAAAACTGGTTGAAAATTACAAAGAAAAACTTGCTTAAAGAGCTAAAGCTGTTAACCAAACAATTTATTCAAAGCTTGGAATCCCAGAAGAACAAGCAAATCCCTTAATATATAAGAATAAAAAGAAATTAAATTGCACACGGCCAGTGGCCACCCTCTTCCATAACGCAATCATGGGACCAAATCAAATATCAATTGGAAATAGATTTGGCCAAAAATCTGTGCAAAGTTAGGGGGGTGGAACGTAAATCTCCATCTTTGGTCCCCTGGCACTTATTTGGAATAATCGATGAGGCTCACTCTATTATCTTATTACCGGTAAATAACTTAATAAAGCTTTATTGTCCTTAGCGGTCGAACGGACCTAATGTGGTATTAATATGTTTTTGTATTAGGGGGGAATATGAACAATAATAATGGTTTATTTAAACGTGGAGCATAATATACCATATCAATACCACCATACCGTAATATATATATATACGGTTTCCAAGTTAAAAGTTCCCGTTGCTAAGCATTAATGACATTGATTATTTCAATAAACATAAAAAAACATAACTCTCGTTTTTTTAGGTTGTGTCAAAATAGGTTGGTATTCAACATATTTTTGAATTTTGTGAATTTTGTTGTAATGTTGTAATAAGGACTTGGAACATCGTGATCGATGAACATTTTAAAATTGCATAATTTAATTATGTCACAAGATCCTTTTCAGATAATGTGCATATACGCGCATCAATTGTACCTACATATAATTTCAAAATTAGCACGATATCGTGAAGTAAAATTATAAGGTACACGGCAAGCTTCAATGCAAAAGTTACGGAAGATCAATACGAAGCTATTGAACTAAGATCAGTCCAAGAATTATCTTAGCAAATTGAACAGGTAATAATCTGACCGATTATAGATCCCGGTATTCTGACTTTAGAATCAACAGCGATCGAGGTAGTATCAATGAATGCAATATCATTGGCAACCAATCTCAATTGAAAGGAATGTAAGAGAAGTGTTAGCTTTTTTTAGTACCATTTTCCAGACATTTAACCTGACAGAGATTTGACCTCTTAGTAAGCCTGGGTTTAAGACTTCCGAAAGTTAACCAGTAAGAGACATTGTGATATCACAAAATCTAGTAAATTACTAGTATTGGGTAAATTTTGTATTGGTATTCAAGTAAATTATTAGTATTCAGTACTAGTTAATGTTTGAAGCACACAACATTATCTACGTACAACTTTGTTCCGTTCAATTAAACACCTCATGCAGTAACTTCAGTGGAACAGACCGCATTACCACCAATAATCCTTGGAGCGTTCGGATGTGTTCAAAATTTCACACCATTTCACAGTTGAAGAGGCTGTTAGTAGTTAGCGGTGGGATATGTCGAACCTCGCTATTAATTTGTCAGTTCCAATTGTGTCATCAAGTGATAATTGCTGAAATGTTGCAGTTAAATATAGCTTGCCTTGATGCAGTTGCTGCTATTTTTGCTGAAGCCACTAAATGCCGCAATAACGTCAGATTATTTATATATCCTGCCAAAAAATTATCAAGGATAACATAAGATTTGCGTAAGCTACTAATAAAATTGCATTGTATGAACATAATTTAAAAATCATAACAACTCATCTCTCAAATAGCCGGGCTAGAGTAGCTGGAGTAAATACTTATTGGTAGATAGGCTGCATCACACAGCTGGAAGTCATCAAATCATCCTCAAACACCAAGATCCTAGACGGACATCCGATCAGAATAATTACAGTGCAAAAGCTTTTAGGATTAACTAGATTGAAACTAGGTAATCCTATCTGCAGGGAGCTCGTTATTCAAGATCCCCTATGAATATAATAGACTCCGATATCGAGGATTTTAAATAATTAAAGGTCGGACGGCAATTTCACGGAGTTCCGCAGAAATTGTCTGCCGATTAAAATAGATTCTTTAGGAATATGTTATGGGGTAATATTGTTAAGAATATATTTTTAGATGATCCTAGGGTTATTTTTAGTGTTTAGGTACGTAATTGAATATAAACTTGGTTCATGTTTCTGTTAAATTGAAAATGATCGTGGTGTAAGATACTTCCCTTGTAAATTGCGAATTCACTGGCTCTCAATCTTAAGCTCTACAGTCAAAGTTTGTCGATTGCAAAATATTGTTTGAAAACTTCTTAGACTTAATGAGAAACGACTGATGGTTCGAAATATCGATGACAACAAATTGATGTCGTATTAGGCCTAACCTTACCAAATCACAAAATATTTATGGTAAGCTACTAAAAAGGCGACACAGTAAACATTTACGAGTATTTGTGTTACCTTTCAGCGTTTACATCCAGTTATAACAAAACCGAACAATATAAATGATTCACAACGCATTTTCACAAGTTATAGCAAAACAATAATAATGTTATGGACCATAATATATAAAATATTTTCATCGTTCTTTATGAAAGTTACCTAACGATTTGTAATGCTTTTATTTTGGGAGATAAAGTTCCGTTTGAGTTTCGAAGTGACGACAATAGACAGATAGATACATTTTGTTTTATAGGCTGTGCTTTAGACTGATTTCTCACTTTGCTCAGCGATCTTAGGTGAGAGTATTCTTTAGCAAAAGAACACGACTCATTGATGAGAACTACCTTTGAATAATATAATGTGTTGTGTGTTTTACCATTTTCCGCTTTATTGTTTTTCCTGCCGAGCCTTTTCTCAACTATGTTGGGGTCGGCTTCCAGTCTAACCGGATACAGCTGATACCAGTCTTTTACGTGGAGCGACTGCCTATCTGACCTCCACAACCCAGTTAGTACTACAATACCTATTGGTAAGACTGGTTGACAGACTTTCGGGCTGGCCCCTGTAACGACTGAAAAGAAAGATCAATAACACTTTACCCGACCTGGGAATCGAATCCAGGCCCTCACGCTAAGCAGTCGCGCTTGGGATTACTTGACCAACGCGGCAGTCACGGTGTTGAAGGTACAAAGGATTCATTGGTCTTTACAATCGTGAGTGACACCCACATAAATCCACAAAAGTACAAACAAATAAATTCATGCACAGATACAATTTTATACTGTCTCAAATTTTATTACTGATGATATCAACTGAATTATTACGCGTTCCGCCTTCGCTTTATATTTTATGAGTTTCACACAACTTTGAGAAGGTTATGTCATCATTGGTAAGTATAAAATGTCGAAGCTGTGATAATAAAATTAGATGATATCTTATTAGACGATGTAGGTTGAGATATAGAGATATCTGATTTGGAAGATGATAAAGTTTTTTTATAGATTATCATCAAGTTCTTGCTATTTAAAGCTCTAAGGCATAGGCCAAAAAAAAAAAAAAAAACTACTAGTTGGTACACGCCTTCGTCGCGCCTTCGTCCGCATGGAATTTATTAAAATAAAAAGGTATTACTCGACTTATTTTCCAAAATAAAAGTAGCAAATCTGCCAGTAAAAGTCCTGGCAAAATCGGTACAGCCGTTTTGGTGATTAGCCGGAATAAACAGATAGACAGACAAAATTTTAAATAGTATAAAATAAAAATTGGTATCAATATTTATTTGAAAATACCAATATAAATAATATTGGTAGATATCATTAAATAATTGTTGATTACAATAATTAAAACACATAATTTGAGCAGCAATTAAAGTTGCCGCGTACCTTCTTATTCAGGAGTAGAAAAAGAAGAGCTCGTGACTAAATAATAACATCCGCTCATACATACCGAGTTTCCTCCGTGCCTCGGAAAGCACGTTCAGCTGTTGGTCCCGGCTGTCGTTGCAGGTAGTCAGTGGCCCAAAAAGTCTGACAACCAGTCTTACCAAGGGATATCGTAACGCAGTATTATCTGGGTTGTGGAGGTCAGGTAGGCAGTCGCTCCATGTAAAATACTGGTATTTCAGCTGCATTCGGTTAGACTGGAAGCTGACCCCAACATAGTTGGGAAAAGGCTAGGCAGATGATGAGTAATAGAGAAAAAACAAAAGTTGTTTATCTTTATATCTACAATGTTACCTTTCTAACGTGGTTAAGTACGAACGCTCGCTTAGTTAAGGATAATTAATTCTAACGACACCCATCGTGGCTGTTAAAATGCTTCTAGGCACTTTTTAATTCCTTTCACAGGCATCTTATTTAAAAGCCAAGGAAACGAGACATAAGTCCACGTTAGAGGGTTTTAAACTGGTTAATTGCCCGATTTATAATAGTTCATTATATTAAAAGTGTCTTCTGTTTGACAGTTATTTTAATGTCCCCCCTTTTTAAGGCCATAAACGTCTGATGTTTTAAATTAGGAATGTCACATTATGGCAAGTGAGTGATGTTGAAGTCATGGCAGCTGATTGGTTAATTTAAATGGTCAGCGTCGAACTGCTCCGGAGTTTTATTAGAATGTTCTACAGTTGGTATACATTCTTTAAATATTCAAGCACTTTTTTTTTATTAACTTACTATTGAGTTTTAAATGTCAATAACATGTAGGTAAGGATAACGTCAATAAACTGTCTTTATTGCTTTTGCTTCTGGTTCGCTATAAAATTTGCAAAACAACTCGGAATATTAATCGAAGATTCCTGACGCATGACAAAGTTAGTATTAAAAATCAAAACATTTGCATTATCTCATAAAATCGCACATAAATTATTTTAACCAGCGTTTATTACTAGGTACTTACCTAAATACGTTGAACGGAACATAAATAGCACAGTACAGACCCACGGGACGTAGATACAACCCAACAACTTGATAAGTAAGCTAGGACAGTAAATAGTGATTTACTACCTATTATGTGTACTAGGCTTAGCAATTTGCGGTCAGGGACTGTCTTATTATGAAATAGTTTTTGGATAGGACTTTTCTTGTTAGCTTGAAATGATGATTCATGGTAGGGCCTAAAGATTAATGTGAGTTGGGAATGTAGAATTTATACAGGTAAAACTAAGGAAGTTTTGCGAAATGTTTTGATTTAAACTACTGCTTCGTTGGTCTTGTGGTCAAGTCGGTTAGTGTTATTAGGTTTTTCCTTTAGGAATTTCTCAGTAGTAGCTACTGACTCTGGATGTGCCTGGTTGACGGTAATAGGCTCGCCCCCTATTACATGGGACGTAAGTACAACTGGCAATATAAAGGGTGTAAAAAGACTCTTAACGAAGCCGAAAGGCACTTGTTCTCCCTGTCATTGCGATAATTTTTATGTTCTACACTATACCTGGGAACCTACTATTTACGGAGATATTGGGGGTCAAAGTTCCAACTTTTTGACAAGTTTTTTTTTAAATACCTACAAGTTTTAAATGTAATATTTTTACTCTAAACACCTCCACGACCCCCGTACTATTCAATCCATCCATCAGCACAATGTTTTGAGTGCGTTACATTGAGTTCTACCACAAAACATTATTTTTCACCCCAAAAAAAAAGTCATTTCCCAACAATATTTTTTGCGTAAAGTTACTTAGTTTGATGTACAGAATGCTTGGTTGACGGCTTCGTGATGAGTCTGTTTACACCCTGTATGGGTGAACTAAAGGTATACACCTCTGCTTTATCCTTCGGGGTTTACAGGCGTGATGCTATGTTTAAATTTATTGTAGACCAGTTATATAAAGAAGATTGTAAAAAACATAACACTCCTTTTTTGGTTGGTCGTGTAAAAAATGGATCTGTGCCTCATAATTATCTCCATTAATTTAAGAATGTAAGTATTAACAATAACTAGACATCTATCAGAGATTTATTTGATTATTCAATGTAATCATCATCGTCATCATCAGCCTATTAATGTTCCCACAGCTGGGACACAGCTCTCTATGAAAGGGAATGGGCTAAAATCCACCACTTGGGCCCAGTGCGGAATGGTAGATATCACATGTCTTCGAATTTTTAGTTCTAGGACATGCCGGTTTCCGCACGATGTTTTCCTTCACCGTTTTGAGAGCAGTGGTGATGAAATAAATTACACAAAGTAATGCGCAAAAATGTACTGTTCGTAAATCGGGGCCGCCACCACTGGGCCACCGCTGCTCGATTATTCTATTATTATTATTATTATTGATGAATGGAAACCATTAAAAAGGCTGAAAAAGTGAGTGAGTGTGTTTAACTTATAAAAACTGCCTTAAGTACCTAACCACAATAGTCAGAAAGGGTTAATAAATACCGAAGGTACTTAGTTTCTCTTCACCGCTGCAAATTCTAATTACTAACCACTACAGATGATCTAATCCTTACTTCATTATAGTACTCGCAGTGGCTTTAATATGTATGTAACGGTTCCCTTTAATTGAGACTTATGAGATAGTTAAGGGTCCCTCTACACTTACGCTGGCTACATTATGTAGATAACTAAATACAGTTTCTAATTTTGTTGACATTAAGTAACACATGTGAGTAAAGGCTAGTTAGAGTAGTAGTCTGTACATGCATCTAACCTAAAAAATAAATAAAAAAATGTTTGGACTCATCTACTTTTTAATTACTTATCATTTTTGCACAAGATAGTCGCATGATAAAGCATGATACTCGTACACATGACATAAAACTAATGCATTCATTTCTACAAAGTAAAAAGCTATCAAGATTAATCGTAATGATAAAGTTTGTTGGTGCAGGCTACATTTTGTAAAAAAAAATCCACAACACCCATGCTGCCATCTATTGACACCTACAGTCAACTAAGTTAATGTAGTTCGCTGCTACAAGATGTCGCTAGCGTGACCTGCGCATAAGTTTGTCTTCAGTCCGTTACTATTCAATAATGAACCTAAGCGCTTATTTTTCAATAATATTTTTTCATGAAGTAGTTAGTAAAAAGTTTCAGTAAAAATTTAGAGGTAGCTAGGTTCTCGTCTGGCAAAAAATCACCAGGAAATCAGTCTATTGAGAGAAGGATTGAAGTTAAAAGAAAAATCGTCAATTTTTATTTAAAAAATGTGTATTAGTTATTTTAGTTGGCAAATTTTTAGAAGTTGATACATTACCTTAAATTATTTACGCTTTATAGTTGACGCGCGGCACGCGGCGCGCGGTATACTGGTATTCAGCTGTATCCGGATAGACTGGAAGCCAACCCCAATAAACTTGGGAAAAGGCTAGGCAAATGATGATGATTTACGCTTCATAGTTGATCACTTGCAGTGGCGTGCCTAATGGCTAACAATACCTACTGTAAGCCCCTACTGGAGCAAGCACACTGTTGAGAAACCCTAACATTCTTAATAGTAGTAGGTTTTATGGACACAAGCCAAGCTTTAAGGTTTGTGTGAAAGTACCGCTACTAATCACTTGAACTAATAATATTGAACCGTTAGCTTTTAAACATCCGTTTTTGACACCCTCAGATCCTTTAGATCTGATATTCCTCTTAACATAAACAACATTACAGGTAGATACAAAAATGTGTCGATCGGGTTCCAATAAGTTTCGTATCTCCTTCTCCATCTGAAGGTGTACAGCTTTATGGTTACCATGACATTTCAATTGTTTATTGATTAATTGACTGATATCTTTGTGGTGTATAGTTACTTTGCTAAGTATGGTAAGTTGTAGGAATTTTAGCGATGAAAATCTTTGATCAAAATCCACTCTCAATGAGTCCTCTTGATATGCATATCAAGAGGTAATGAACAAATGTTGCTCAATAAATTTTGAAGTGGAAATAAAAAAAGAGATTATTCCATTTTCAAATTTTGTTAACATTGATGTTATTTTCACTTTAAGAAATATATACTTCATGATGATGTAAACTAGATTGCAAACGCAGGTTAGTTATTTGGTATCTTCAGATTTTTTTCAGTGCAACATGCATTTAATACGTCATTTTAATCCCGATCATCAGGCGATAATCGTGCTTACAATGTATCCAGAGAAGCGGTTGATCCAAAAGACTCACTATTGAAACCAACAACAGAAAAAACACGTCCCATTCTTATTTTCATCTTACTTACTAAACAAGAAAATCTATTTAATTCAAAGACTTTTTTTATCAAATCGCGATGCGACAAATCCTGGCAAGAAACTGCCACCGCGGTTACATTAATATTTATCAATTCAATCGTATTACCAACAACAGTGTTTTGTCGGGGAATCGAACCCGCACTGGCGACTACACGACAAAAGAATGCAGTACCGTCCCGCTAATTGACAATGGTCTGAGTAAAAAGTTATGATATCATTATGTTGACGATTTCATTTAGTGCAACGTGCTGAGATTACTTAATTAAAATGATTGGTTTTGTGTTTTCATGTTAGGAAAAGCTGTCCATTCATTTACACTTTGGGTAATTCTCTATAATTGTTTATTAAGATTTGACTGTGAAGAAGTATTTACAAAATTAAATAAGTAGAAGTTTAAAAAAAATAAATCTTTTTATTATCTAGTCTAATTACACGTTCAAACAGCCGTTGATTTGTCAGTGACTGAATCAAAATGATCAATTAATCTCATCTGTTCAATATTCAATTCAGTGAAAACTAAGTACCTAATCTTTCTTCCTCCTGGGTTTGATTCCCGGGTCAGGCAAAGTGTTATTGGGTTTTCCGTCAGGCACTTTTCAGTTGCAGTTAAAATTTGTGCCCGGTTGATGGCAATAGGCTCGCCCCCTATTACATGGAACTTAAAACATATCTGGCGAAATGTTGGTGTACCTCTGCCTAACCCTTGGGGATTACAGGCGTGATATGTTAAGGTATGCTATGTAAGTAAACTTCAAATTCCAGAAACAAACTCAACTCAAAAGCAACTGCCCACAAAATAATGTACCTACAAATGCCCAAATAAATAAAATCGATTACCATCCCAACAACATCAAGTTACAAGCCAAATAATTCGGACATTCAGAAGCCCGTATTATCCGCGTAATTCAGTTCGGATATAAGGGCACGCCACTGGTGTCCGGTCCCGAACGTGTCCGTTAATTTGACAGGTCCCCGGACAAAGACCCAAAGCCATGGAATCCAGATTATAGGCGGAAAGCTTGTCAGCTCAGCACCTGACTCTCGTATTGCTCTAATTTTACAAGGCTTAGTTCACTTTTACTTTGGAAGTTTTGCATTGGGACTTTCAGAGGCGCACGACTTTGGACATTTTTCGTAACGCAAATACGTCGATTATAACATTACAAATAATCGTTTCACACATTTATGGATGATATTGATTGTGCTTGTTGCAAACAATGCCACTAAAATGCTATAGTCTTGAATAACTAACAACAAACACAAACAATAACAACAACGAACAAACTTTTAATACTCAATAATTTATTTTATTCCACATTGTGTAATGGTGGTAACTTGCAATTAAATGATAACGTTCTGGATCCTGTTGGACACAGCAGATTTATGAGAGAGGAATGGCCTGACTTATCACTATCAATATTTTAACCTGCATCAGTCTGATAATAAAAGGATCTAATCTCGTAAGATTTCGATAGAATTCTAAAGATATTCAATTAATTCAAACTTCGCCTCTAACACACTAACTTTACCTAATAATCTAGTTTTCATTTTGTATATTATTAAAATACTTTTCCATTTTTAGTTGTATCGAATCTAAAATTAAATTAAAATAACAACATTTAGCTAAAAGTCTGGTAACATAATTAAATGTTCTGTTCACAATAACACTACACCCATTTTCCACAGACATTCCCTATAACCAAAACAAAACACAATCATGAAAATGAAACAATCAGAACTTAGACCATATACCTAATACAGCCAAATAACTATTTACTGGTAGACAAAGCGTGTTGTCCCCACTCTAATATTCTCTCACTGGATGTCCGACAAGGTCCGACTACACCGAATGTCTAACTATAGTTACAGATACAGTACTACTACCCTCTAATTAACTAGGATTAGCTCTCTATCTCGTAGCTCTGGAAATGAGCGTGTTGTGTTCTCCACGGCCGGTATGGTTAGACTCGTGTTCCTATGTGAAAAATAAATTATCTGTGAATGTCTGATTCGTCTGAGGGATGATTTTGAGTCATAAGAGGTATTTGCAATAATTATTAGTGATTTACAAATACTTTACTAGTGATTACTTCTTTTCTAGTTATCAGAATTTTGAAAGAAATTCGAAATTGATTGATATTCAACTAATTAAAAATATAAAAATTATCCTAGAAACTTTTCGCACTATGAATTTTCAACAAAATCTCACTCGGTAAATTAGAGAAGTATTTTATTACATGACTGATCATGCCAAAACAATTTGGTATGCCGTTGTCTTTTCATATTTCTATTACGAGCAAGGACCAGAAGTATTTAAAAACGTTTTTGCAAAAAATAAAACCGACTAAACACACAAAAAAAGAGAAAAATACCTTTAGCTTCAGAAGTCGGTGACTTGTTTGTTTGATTCAGTTTTTTTTTGCCACCAACTTCTGAAGCTAAAGTTATTTTTCTCTTTTTTGTGTTTTTTGAAGTCGGTTTTATTTTTTGCAAAAAGTTTTTTATTTTTCCATTTTTAGTTGAATTTATGAATGAAATGAATTTATTTTACTTTATTAACACTACACGTAATGGTAATAGGCTTATCCCCAATAAATGGAACTTAACATACCTAACTGTCGAAATCTGGGAGTATTGTACACATCTGCGTACCCCCTCAGAGCATACAGGCGTGATGTTAAGTCATGATGTTGTATAAACAATAAACATCCAAGCGATTCCAGCAATCACTGCAGATTTGCCGTCTATTTTTGAAGATTTCCATTGTATATCTCCGAAGATCAGCATCAGATCTTCACTAAATTGAAATGGGACTACATGGGAAGCACCAGCTTTCAAATAAAAAAAAAGTCATCAAAATCGGTTCACCCAGTCGAAAGTACTGTTCTTCTCTTTTTAAAAGTCGGTTGAAAATCAAGAAATGAAGAAGAGCTAATTGTGCATCAAAAAATCACCTGCATCGCTGTCAACAAGATAAATCCCCAAAAGGCCAGTCTTTTGGGGACTTTTCCTAGGTACTGACAGTGATTGCCATGAGCACTTTGGCGCTGTTTTTTTTTTACCTAAAATTGGCAAACCTTCTCGGTTCCATGAAAAGTCAAATGTTGGTGATGTCTTCAAAAACTCGATGAGAACTCAAACCCAATGGTGAAAGTGTTGAGCATAATTCTGTTATTACAAGATTTTCGTTTTAAAAAACATTCGTGTTAATACAATTCTGAGAGACAAGAAGTGATATTCCAATTTCGTCACCAGCTCTCTATCCTACTTTAAGTGCATGTAAATTAGTGTGAAATCGATTCGGATTAGTTCGTTACTGGCATCTGATTACATGTGCGGTTCTAGCACTCATTTGGGATTCGATTACATTGCCTTGCTTGCTTTAATGGTTGCTGACGACACTATTAGTTCCTAGGAAAGTTTTTAATGTGCGTTATTATGTGATTTCTGCTTTCTGCAGTCTTAATAGCATGTTTTGCTTACAATAAAAACTTTATAATTTTATCTCACTGTGAAGTTCGAAATCTAAATACAAAATTCAGTATTAGCTATAAGGTCTCTTAGTTCTCTTACTCTCGTAATCCCGCTGTAGAAGTACATACATGTAAATATAAGTATTTTATGATACTATCAGGCAATGAATATAGTCCAGTAAAGCTTTTGGAAAGCCTTCTTATTTATTCATTGATTTCAACTAAGATAAGATGGAGATAAAACTATCTAGTATCGTCACTTCTTTAGAACTTTTTAACGATTTCTTTACTGCAACATGCAAACATCTCTATCAGTAACAAGCAATTTCTCTAAGAGGGTAATAGTGAATGAAGTCGTTTACCTAGTTTACGATCTCTGTACTAAGACCAACATAAACATTAACAATTAACTCATTAACTATTCAATGTAATTGCATTACCTCCGCAATGGATTAATGTGTTCCTTGTTCGATTGCTGCGATCCCACCGTGTTTTTCCTCGTTAGTTTCTCTCTCTGTATCCCAAAGTGGTTTTTCTTTAGATCCTTTATTGGTAAGCACTTTGACTTCAGTGTAAATAAAACAGTATAGAATCTGGTACTCTCCGAAAATGGGAAATTAACTAAGAACAGCGCTGAATTTACCATTATTTCAAACGCCCTTTATAATAACTACAGCATAGCATAAACAAGTCCCTTCTAATTACCAGTCTTCAGAAACCTCATTAATTTTAACACTCGCATTTCCACTTACTGTGAAGTTTCCCCAAGCAACAAGTACGAAAGTCCCATCATATCAATTCGCTAGCCGGTAATTATAACATTTAAATATGGTAGTCTGGCGTAAACGGTGTCCGTGCAGGCGGAAAGTAATAAGTCCCTTGACACACCGTGATTAGGCTGTCATAGGGCGGGGGAGCGTGCATTGTAATCAGGTTCGCGGGCACTGCGCCGGATTGTGTAACTCCACACTTAGATTGGGTAGCGGGCTGTACAGGCAGACGCGTATTCTTAAAATAAAAATGACATATATAAAATAAAACTGTAGATTTGTATTTATTCATTTGAAGATAACGACGAGAAAGAGGGAGAACGAGATTTAAGAAATAGATTATTTATTTATTTAATGTGTTCTTTATAGGGTTTTTGGAATTTACTTTCATTTTAGTCCAACTAAAGCGAAGGTATTTAGTTATTAGTTTAGTTTTCATATCACTATCACTATCACTATCACTACATATTATAAAACAAAGTCGCCCGCCACGTCAGTCCCTATATACAGGGTGTAAAAGACCTCATCACGAAGCCGTCAACCAAGCATTCTGTACATCAAACTAAGTAACTTTACGCAAAAATTATTGCTGGGAAACGACTTTTTTTTTTGGGGTTAAAAATCTTGTTTTGTGGTAGAACTCAATGTAACGCACTCAAAACATTCATTAAAATCTTACATTAAAAACTTGTATTTAAAAAAAAAACTTGTCAAAAAGTTGGAACTTTGACCCCCAATATCTCCGTAACTAGAAGGTTCCCAGGTATGTTGTAGAACAAAAAAATGATCGCAATTACGAGGAGAATAAGTGCCTTTCGGCTTCGTTAGGAGGTGTTTTACACCCTTTATGCTTAGATCTTTAAAACTACGATACGGATTTTGATACGGGTTTTTTTAATAGATAGAGTGTTTCAAGAGGAAGGTTTTAGTATATAATAAAGACAAAGCCGTGGGCAACAGCTAGTTTAATTAAATGATGAAGTTAAAATGTAACTGAATTGCAATTTATATGACCGGTAAATGTTTACAGACAGGAAGACTGCTGTGGTTTATTTTCAACATCAGCCAACAGCAGTCAACTATTGCACATATGCCTCCTCAAACGCATGCCACTTAACTCAATTCCAGTTGCTACCAGTCAGCCTGCGCTGATCGTCACTCCACCGAACCTGAGGGAGTACCACCTTACGCTTACCGATTCACGGGTTATTTTATACACGTAAGTCAAAGAATTTAATAAATATCGCTGAACATTACACACAGCGCCATCTAGTGCCACACTAAGCAACGAGGCTTGTGTCGTGAACAACAGACATATACTACATAGATACTTTTTTTTTTGTTTGTAAATACATTCTTATTATACATATAAACATCCATGACTCGGAAACAAATGTCCATGCTCATCACATAAACATTTGCTCCGACCGGGATTCCAACCCGGGACCCTAAGAACGTAAGGCAGCTTCACCATTCGGGTCGTCTATTCTATTTTTCCTTTAGGTTCCCGCCTTCCTTCATCACCATGTCCGAACTCTAACGCAGGAACAAAAGCTTTTTTGTAACCAGTGCACCTTGGGGACGGACCGAGCGGGTCATTTACATAACTGCCTTATTTTATTTAAGAGTAGTCTTGCTCTCACTTTGTTACCGACACGGATATCTTTATGCAGTTCCCATTTAGTCTTTTTTTTTTCCCGATAGATTCGCGGCCAGTGTGTTCACGTATGTCACTGTATTGTTCTATGTAAGGCCTCGTGTACATTGACTAAAGTTTTTAGAAAGTGAATTTTAGGATTTTTCGTCGTTCGCGATATCGCCTTTAAAATAACCACCTTGCAGGTCACAAGACTGTTACTAAGAGGTAAGGTGGAAATTCATAAAAAAGTCTACAAACGATTCTCAGGACTTAAAGTAAACTATATCAGTTATCATTTCTTTTATGGTAACCTTTTTCATATTCAATTTAAGTCCAAGCTAGCAAAATAAAATCTCAATTAAAAAGAGAGCTAGATTTCTGGCTTTTTATGATGAAAAACATTCAGCGATTGCTAGTAACAGATTTTTAATCATTTGGAGGGGGAGGCTTTTGCCTAGAAGTGGGGCAGTGCAGGCTGTAAAAAAAACATCAACCACGCCTGTAATCCCCGAATGGTAATGCCAGGTTAAGTAGAGATGAGAACCTCACGTCCTGGCCATCGCGGGAGACGCCCCGGGCGACGGGGGCCACCTGGTGGCCCCCGGCCACCGCAGGCGCAGGCCTGTGGACGGTGGGCTATGGGCTAGCACGCTGTCCGTCCGTCTCATGACGACAGGCCGTGTCGACGGCGCGTTCGTTTTCCACGCGCGCCTCAAAGAGAGTCAGCAAAAGCAAGGGCCGACGCCTGCCGGGGCTGCGGAACTGTGCGAAAGAGATACCGTGGCCTCGGAACACATAGGGCGATGAAGGAACATGGATGGGTTTTAGTCAGTAAAAGTCTAACACTCCCTCCTGCTCCGCCCAAAGCGGGGTTTTTTTCGGATGGGAAATCATCAAAAGTCATTTGATGATTTAGTTGATTGCCTCACTATAAATGTTTATATTGTCAGCTGTAAGCCACCCAAACACAATAAGAAAAAATTCTACCAAATAGGCTTTTTAGTCAACTGGTCTTACAGCGGCGGACCCGCGGGTCCACTCGACTTAATGCATGTCCGAATTGGTCAACTGGACCCGTGGACCAATTTTGTGATTGATCTGATATTGCTGCCACAACGCCAGTGTAGTCTTCGTTAGCATTGTTCTTCTTTCTAGTAAATACTCTTAAATCCCCCTAGAAACACTGATATCAAAATTAGTATTAAAAGCGACTAAAGTTTCTTTCTGCCATAAGTATTCACTTTCCAAAGCAAGGTGATTACGAGAAGGTGGTGTTCTAACCTGAATAACACCTCAAGGCATAAATCTGACATTACAAAACCTATATGTACACCTGTCAGCTTGTCAATACAAATGAATGACTTGGTGGTATTTTACTTGAGAAACAGTTACTTAACACCTCAATACTAGTCGACTTCCTCAATATTTCCAACTAGACGTGGCCCAGTTCGAATCAGTGAGAAGTGAGAATATGACTGTTATACTTGAAATCTCACAAATATGCCTGTATTGAGTGTTGGTCAACCTATGGTGATAAGCAGAGCACTAGCAAAATGTGTGGGCAGGATAGACAATATAAGTGCTCTGCTAAAGTTAGACTAGTTACCTGGATTTGAATGGTATCACTTTTATGAGGTGAGCTTTCTCGGTCGGAGACGTTTTCCAAAGCCCACATATTCAGTTTTCCTGTTTATAAGACTTGTTTTCGACAGTATAATAATAGGCCTTTTAAAACGAATTATAACAATTCAAAATCAACAGTTCAAAAACCTCAACTTAACTTGTGAACAGTGGTGATACTGCTGATGTACCTACAACATCCTTACATAAAAAATATATATAAAAGAGTAGATTCAATTCACCGGAAAATTATATTTAAAATAATAAAATGTAACTAAACCATTTTCACAGAAAAACTAGATTCACGCTTGGTAATTGTTGTCTGCTGTTCAAAAATAATAATTATTCCAAACATCGCAGTTCTAATTGGATTGTGGAGATCAGATAGGCAGTCGGTCTATGTGAAATACTAGTATTGCAAGCCGGCCCCAACCTAATTAAAAAAAATCTAGATCTTATCGCAAATACCCTAACCTCATCAACAATGCTTCTACATTTCCGTCTCCACAAACACAAAACATTTGGTACTCCAATTTCCATGTTTACAGGTGGTTACTCTGCAAGAGTGTCAAGTATTGTGACCGCGGCTTTATACAACCTGTGCAATGCACCGAATCATTTGTAGCAGATGAAATGTAAATGCACACTCGTTACTCGGCGCCGCAGCGCGCTTCGTATTCATGAGTCCGGTGAAATGGAGCTAATTGAAGAGATGAAGCGATTTCAAGAACTAAATTTGTAATTAATGCTGGAAAGACCGTCAGCATATTGTTAAAATGACTATCAGCTCAAAATTCCTTGAAGTACTTCATAGAATCATCCGATAATACGAGACCTGCCAAACAGATTGTTAACTTCTTTTTTAGACTTTTTTTTTTTTACTGCCTATCTGAAACTTGGATAACTAGACGTGAGCCACTTTTGTCACCCATTTTCTTCACACACAGCTAGCCGTCTTCCTTCATACCTGAAAAAAAAAGAAAAACAAATATTATTATTTGACTACAAGTATTAAATAAAAATATTCAAACCTTCTCAGTTTAATATTTTGTCTTCGAAATAAACATCTTACCTGGGTACAAACTACACACCCACGACTCAATAGTGCAATATAATAATATTCGCTTAAGAATCGCTTCCCGCTTGTGACTCACACTGCTCCTGTCAGAGGGGTATGCGCACATTATCTTCAAATGTGTCAACAGCTCACGTTCTTTCTCGTTTACTAGGCACTATCCGTCTATTGTGACTTTTTCGACTTATTGTGCACTCTTTATGAAAGGTTAAAGGTTCGCTTATTATTGTTTTATCTGCTACTCGTGTTTGGATAAATAAAATTATATCTGATTAATCTGACTCCTAAGACACAAGCACATACACCTAGTTTAGGAGTCAGGGAATTAAAATTATTGTGTCCTAGCTATAAGCCTTATATGCTCTTAGTTTTTGGTTCTTGTTATAATTATGATGGCTTTTGGTGAAAAATAAAGAAAGAATTATAATATTAATATTTTACGAGATAGAAATGTGCACATTTTTGAACTGAATCATGAAATCTGTATTAGAAAACGGATGTTTTTAGTAAGATTTTTAGTTTAAATACGTCTACACCATTAATACTTACTACAGGTGTTTTGGTTTTTCTATTTTTATTCACCGTGACTTAATTCTTTAGCCTTGCTATGTTAAAGGCTTCGGAGGGGCTTTCCATCTCATATAATGCCTTGGCTAGTCATCTTAGCTGGATTGCCGATATATATGGTAGAATACGAGTATAACTTCCTGAGCACTGTTGAGACGTGGGCTGCGATAAGCAACGCATTCAAAATCTATTTGTAAGTAAAAGTAAATGCTTAAACACTTTATTAACAACGCAGTGAATCCCAGACACTCACACTTAGCTCTTTACTTTATTTAAAATCAGCACCAAACACTGTCCGACGACGACATAAAACTTATGATTCATTTTAATAAAAACCATCCCCAATGATATACAGTCGCGAAATTATAAAACAAAATGGCCACGGGGTCCAATTCTCAAGTCAAAATTTATGCGTTCCATACAGCCGGGCGATGCATCTCCTTTCCGTGTCACCCGGGCTGGGTCCAATTAAGTTCAACTCACGACCTCGGATCGAGGCGACGAAGTCTGCGATCGAAACGACATGTAGATGGTGTAATTGAAATGGTTAAAATTGATTGATTTACACCGTATAAAGTACAAAATCGTTTGTTTGTTTATTAGCATTTGTCAAACTGACGTTACGTTTTAAGTTTCCTTCTGTCATTCACGTTCTGCATCATCTGGTTTCCGTAGCAAATATTGATATGACAATGGTTATTGAGATTATTAGTAGAATGTAAGCTGATGGAAGGACTGATGGCCTAGGGTGTACTGGACGGAGCATATTGCAATAGGTGTTATAGTTTGTCATCTTATCGAGTAAACATAAGTACGAAGAAACCAAATTACAGAAAGTGCATTTTCACCCTATCAAGCAATTTTTTGCTCAGTTAACTCAAGTAGCATTTGGTAATGGTAGCAAGCAAATGATACAGTCTGTTTCACAGTAATTCTTTAATCTACATCGATGCAGGTTTACAGGCATTGCGTATTTTATATTTCTACTAAAATATACCTTTGAACCTTTCAACTAACCAACTTTGACGTCAACTTAATCTTGAACCCATGCAATCTGTAATTTGACAGAAAATTTAAATTCTCTCAATCTCGATTCGAATATACTAGTTATTTCATGATTGTGCTTTACTTTCAGCACTTTACGATTTTCGTCAATCGTCGGGTATGTGAAATGATTTATAGTTTTTACCCAAAAGCGGCTGCAAAGCGCTTTCCTCATGGCCTAACGACGGCCTCAGTCAGGACTTCGTGCTAGAGAAAGCGGAAAGCGGGTCGCAGCTAGATCACCACTATTAGATTGTCATGCATGTTGGATGAGGTAATTAATTGTGACAGACCATTTTGCGGGAGTTCACTCACTTGGTGCAACTACGATTTATCGTAGGAAAACACGGTAAATGTCGTGTTGGATTTGTTCTTAGAAGCTTTTTCACCTTAGAAGCTTCTACAAAATTAATCGATGACAGGTAATTGATTCTTTAAACGGTTATAATTCATTTAACTACACGCATTTTGAAAAGACTTATATATTTCTGCATGTACAAACCTGATTGTCGTTTTAAAACCATGGAAAATTTCAAGCATTATTTGCTTCTACAAACTAACTCCTTCTGAAGGCATTCCCAGCCCTGGAATATTCACTACCTCTTTACTCAAGATAACATTTTATAAACCTCAAATGGCCCTGCATTACTAAAACACAATATTTTAACCTCAACTTAGAGGAATAATGTTTTAGCACTAATTGCAAGCCTACTTAGTCCGAAAGATATGCGTGATTTAATGTACTATGTATGTAGGCCATCGGCTATTTACCACAAAACACAAATGCATTTCATATAAGTACACTACATTTATAAGTATGTAGGTACACTACCGTTTCGTGACTACAAACGACATATAAGTGGATGTACGAACACACTAGCATTAGTATTACAAGTTGGAACTAGCGTGAAAACTAACTAAGTGGTGAAACTATCTGCGCAAATTCCCATACTGTTAATGAATTCATGTTGGATTCCTATTAGTTTCCGACAGCTGTTGGATCGTATGAAGACTTGTGTATGATAATGAAGGAAATTGAAGCGTGAATGTGTCATTATTAGAAGACTTATTCGAAGCATCCACGGGTAAAATTAGCTTCTTGTTGCTAAATGAATTGATGGAGTGAAAAACCCACCATTAGTAAACAATACGATTCGTTTCCAACAAGAAAACGGGACTAACGTTCAATCCAAAGTTGACAGCTGTACAATTACATAATTTGCGTAATTGTATGTTTCTGTTAAAAACGATATTCAATGTATGAGAGGTGTGGTATGTAAATGTAAGCTAAGGGTGAACGAGAATGTTAACTGCCGACTTTACGGTTCGTTTACTGTATTTGTACAGGAGAAATTAAATTTTATTGATGTAAATAAGCAATGGAAATAATAACACAGTACTTTGATGTAGAATTAGCGTTCTCATTGCATTTTTAATGTTCTGTGAAGAGGGATCAGGAAATGAAAGATACCATTAAAACGTATCCTGATGCGAATGCTTAAATATTTGATAGCGATGGCTATGTATGATAATTCTTATTTTACTGACAAACCTACCATATAGTGCCGTGTAATTTGGGGAATGAAGGTATAGTATTTATGCTATACTTACAGTTTATATTCATCATTCATAATACTATTTATCATCCTTTTTATTTGTTTATATTTTTACACTCAACAAATCGATCTAATTACGATTCATTAACTTAAAAATTGCTGAAATAAAATATTATCATAATTTTCATGTTGTGACACGCCAAATTGTAAAACTTTCAATTACTTTTTAATTCTCTTCCTACCTTAGTCTATGATGATTTTTTGGTTTATAAAATTTAAAATAAATTTATTTTTATCAATATTTAGCTATTATATTTTAAAAGATTATTTATTATTACCAAGTGGTATCGTATTACCCAGTATGAACTGGGTTGTGGAGGTCAGATAGGCAGTCGTTCCATGTAAAATACTGGTATTCAGCTGCATCCGGTTAGACTGGAAACCGACCCCAACATACAAAAGGCTAGGCAGATAATGCATCGTAGACACCTGACTCATTCACTATTACGGACACCTTTTTTTTTTTTTTTTTTTTTTCGGATGGGAAATCATCAAATGTCTTCTCCCGCTCTGGGCGGAGCAGGAGGGAGTGTCAGACTTTTACTGACTAAAACCCATCCATGTTCCTTCATCGCCCTTTGTGTTCCGGGGCCACGGTATCTCTTTCGAATAGTCCCGCAACCCCGGCAGGACTATTACGGACACCTAAGTTGATATTTTTTTAAACGTCCCAGTCACACAATTTTCAGATTGACTCGGCTGATAGTATAATTAAATCAACAGTATCTACATATATAAATTATCCTCGTGCAGATGATGGCATTTGATTGTGCTAATAGATTAGCATCATTCTAGAGAGCGGAAGACATTATTTTGTCGATACTGGTACCTCATTTGTCTATGCCCCATATAATGTCCCTACAATAACTGTTGTTACAACATTATTTTCCCCATTTTGCATTCTCGTTTATACATCCTCATTAATTCTTCTTCTTAGCGTGTTGATGGCAATTTTTGGCCCAAAATTTGGTGATGTTAGATACAAATAAATTAAATTAAAAAATGTCTGTTTGTAATTTTAAAAGAACAGTTTTTTACTGAATTCATATTATAAATATCTATTTATTCACCAAGGGAGTACGGCACAGATTACTAATCGAGTGTGTATTTGAGGCCCGACGCGAAGTCAAGTGATAAATACTGCTTTATACTACACGTCTTGAGCACAAAGAAGTAAAAGACAAAATAGCAAAAAAAGCATTTCATTAAAAAGTTATATTGACATTGTTACAATTGTTAAATGTTAATGTTATGTTTTTTCCGGGTAGTTTAATATTAGTTTGAGACATATTTAGATCGGAACGGTTTACATCGACTGGTGCAGTGCTTGTGGATGGTTGAGGTAACATACGAGTGGCTGAAGGTTGAGTTAAAAACGCCCCGTTTCGCAGGTTCCAGCTTACGCGCGTGTTTAAGCGAGAGAGTGTTATAAATCTCTCGCTCTACCGCATAGAGGTTTGAAGTTTGCTGGCCATATCGGAATGTATGCTACCTGCTTTAAGAGTGCTAGTGGTCAATACTTTTTATGGTAAAATTAAATCGTTTGATTGCCAACGTCATCAAGACTTAAAAAAAACAAAACGCTTTAGTAATGGATTACTACCCTGATTTTCAGGGCAGTAATGAAATTCCATACAATATAACTGCCAAGATTTTTGAAAAGGTTTAATGAACAGCTTTCAAGCCTTTTAGTGGGGTAGTATTGGTACACTTACTAAGCAAGTGTAGTATAAAGTATATTACTATACGGTACTTAAAACTTTTATTTTTATTTTTTTGTGTCTCTCTGTCTGTTTTTTCTCCGCAACGGCTTAACCGATTTTGACGGAACTTTTACGGCAAATAGCTGATTTATAAGGTATAAGTAGTAACTTTGGTTACTTTTATATTAGAAAAAGGATTAGGCTTCCGTACAAAAAAAAACACGAGAAAATGAAATTACGGCAATATAAATATCTGCTGTAGTCTTCCTACTGTTTAATTACTTTTAACTTTACTGCATTTGCCTTTTCCCACATAGTCATTCATAACCTACCCCTGGAGTTACGACTTTACGAAGTAGGTGATAGGTAGTAAAACAGAGAAAGTTTTACTTTCGCAGCACTTGCTTATAATCTGCGAAGAGACTAAGATAAAGAACACATGAAAATTTTCATCGTAAACTGTACTTTGTTATACTTTCTTGAGCAAATAAACAAAGACTGTAAAGTTCCAACGCATTTTGTGTCCAAGACTTGCCGCCGCCGCGCCGTCACACTTTTCACGTTTACACATTTTTACTTCCCCTACCCTCATTTGTTTTGGATGGTTATGCGAAAACTTCTTTACTACTCAAGTTTTCTTAGAGAAAGTGCATACAAAAGGAGTGTAATGGTTATAAGGTGAAAGTTCATCGCCTTTGTTGGAGTACAAGGAGCATTGTGTAAAGTCCTTTGTGATCAGGAACAAAAACGTCGAACAATGCTTCCTCCTCGATTGATTGATTAATTAACTTAATTCTGGTAGCTCTTCGGGAATGTGTAATATTTAATGGCTGAAAATCCGTTCTTAAGCGCAATTGTTTCATTTCTGAGTACTTTGGCTATTTCAGTTAGAGGTGTACTATTGAGTGGGTCCCTATTTGTGAATTAATGATTAGTTTGAACAGGAAATGGAAGGTGAAGCAACAATATTCCTATTCCAACTGAACAATAGACGTCAGTGTTAATGGAGTTTAATAATTTCACTGCAGTGAGAGAAGGCAAAGGAAATGATTGATAGGCTCTGGAAAGGGGATACCTACTGAGCTCAGACCAAAAAAAAGGTTAAGACGGAACTCTGCGAAGAACAAAGTGAGGCCCGTCAAATTACGTCTCGCCGTGTACACTCAGACCAAAAAAAAATTTAAGACGGAACTCTGCGAACAGAGAAGTGAGGCCGGTTTTGTAAACATGTTGTGCATTTATTGAGGCATAGTTTAATTGTAGTTTGATGAGTAAATAAGTGCGTGGGAGCGTGTATGAGCAGAGTAAGACGTAATTTGACAGGCCTCACTTTCTTGTTCGCAGAGTTCCGTCTTTACCTTTTTATTTGGTCTGAGCTAGTGAGATGATGATTAATAGAGAATTATGGAAGGAGAACATATTCTGCGCCATCTCAAACTATCCTGGGATCGTCATCATCATCATTTTAGCCGAAAGACGTCCACTGCTGGATATAGGCCCCACCCAAGTGTCGCCACACGTGCATCATAAGCTGGGATATGGACAGAAAAATTCATAAGCTAAAGTGTTATCTGCGCTGGTTAGCATCACACATTTTCACCGTATTTCATTTCCAGTTCGAAAGTTAAACACAAGATGTTACATGCATAGGTATTGCATACCACAACAAAATCATTCGCATTTAATTCAAAGGTCACAATAGCACATTAATAATAATCAAAGAGCAATTCGACGCAAGCCGTGCAGCCCTAGGCGATACTATTTAGTTGGCACATTTCTTCTACCTGATTATTCCACCTTGCACAATATGTTTCGCAGTTAGCATTAGCACTCCAGCAGCCAACATTATTAACATTTATATTTATAAAATGTCATAATATTTAGGACTATCCTTCATAAAATAATCTGGTAACTTTAAAATGGCGATACAAGGATCTTGCGCCTGACAAAATTTGGAACTAGTGCAACCTCCTTGTTTGTAGGGTTCTGTACCCGAAGGTTAATCAACGGTACCCTATTATTAAGCCTCTGCTGTCCGTCCATCCGTCTGTATGTCAGCGGGCTGTGTCTCATTACCCGTAATAGGTAGACAGTTGACATTTTCACAGAATGTGTATTTTGACGCCATAACAACAAATAAATTAAAGGGGACTCTCGCATTTGGCCGGTTTTTCAATACATTTCACTTTTTTTTTTTGCCAGCAACGCCCACCGATCAACATTATGAGAGCGCCAAAAGATTCTTGCAGCACTGCACCAAAGATTACTTTATTCACATTCCTTTTTAACTAATTCCCATTAAAGTTTACTTTTGATCATCAACTGTTTCAGATCTCCAAAGCCATCCTTCTTTCTAAATTAACCACAATGTGACGTCTATAACCATCAACCTAATGGCGTTTAAACGAAAACGACCCTCCATGAGTGCCCCATTAATAAACTAACTAGGATAAAATATCGCACGCTCAACAAGATTTCCTCTGAAAATATATTTATACGTATAAAAATTAATCGCATCTGACAGATAAGTCGATATTTCTATACGTCACGGCTCCTTAGGATGGAGTAGACCGCTATTTTAATTCGTTCTATCAAACGGAACGTTCGCACGTTATAAATAAGGCAGCGGACAGACTGTCGCGTCGATTCCACTGGCAATATTTCACAGCCAGCTAACGCATCGGGTGTTCGTCTTACTTAGATTGTAGAATTGTGGATAGTCGTAGAATTTTTCGACATTTTCATGGTTGTGGGTTTATTGGTTATTATTGTATTAGTTTGGCTGATAGCACTAAAAGGGTAACATATTTAAGTATGGGAAAGTGTTTCTTAATTAAAAAACAATTTTGAGTGATCAGCGTTTCACTGTTGATGACTTTTCATCAACAGTGAAATGCTGATGGAGATTACATCAGTATTGGTTAGCTTCCATTGTAGTCCGCTTAAAGTAATTTTTTAAGTAATCTAAAAAGTTATCAGAAAGTTAGTCATTTCTTTTTGTTGGGTTAGTGCCTAACCTGAATGTCTGCGCATCTCTGTCAGTGTTTCCATGCAATCATGCTTAAACAAACTGTGGTGAGGTTGGGCGTAGATAAAATTATATATATTTTTTTTTATTCTATAACCTATTTTTATTACATATTAAATATTTATATTTGTTTATTAGTATTATTTTGTATTATAAATTTATATTCGTGGCCCTATCAGAATACCAGCGCTGTGACTTTTTTTTTAATGTCACAGCACCTTTCTGAGACTGGAACCTTTTGGCCTTGCGCAGGACCGTTTTGATTGTTTTTTTTATTTTTCTCTTGTATATTTTTAATATAATTTTGTCATGTCTATTTTATCTTTTTGTTTCTGTTATGTCCTGTGTAAGTTCAATTAATAGTTTTCTTTCTTTCTTGTTTTTTTTTTGACCTGGTGTAAGAGTTTTTATGCTGCCAAGCCAATGGGCTGCTGACTTGACTTTACATGCCGTCGAGAAATATCAAACCAGGCATGTTGGTTTGGTTTCCTCAAGATGCCTTCCTTCACCGAAACAAGTGATAATAAACACATGAATCTTGACTTGGCAGTGACGGTCAAACCATTTTGATATCGCTGCCATAGAGAGATTTTATTAATTGATACCTAAATAACCAATTCTAAAGCTTTTGGGGACATAACTACGGTGCAGAAGACAGAACTATCCAATAAACTTTCCTATCCAACCATCTCGAATCTAGGCAAGCAACGCATCGGGAGTCCTTTGATGATTCTGCTTATGAATATCGTGAGTGTAATACGCTGACAGCGTAGCGGGAATACGCGAGAATACGCGACCATCCGAACGAAGCCAACGAATATGTTCCCACTGATTACATTTGTATGCGGTTACTCTGTTCCTATTTTATTTAGAGGGAAAATGTAGCGGAAATCTGTCACCTGGTAATGATTTTGGTGGGAGTGTGATCTGATTGACGGGAATTGGTGATTTATCTGTGATAGGACTACCTGTCACAGACACCTATAAACACTAGTTTATAGGTGTCTACTATATACTACAGCCTGTGATGGTATAAAAGCTATTATAATGTGAACGAATACTTGAATAAAAGATTATAATTAAATATATAGATAGGTACAATTTTATCAGGAGGATTATTTAATTAAACACAAGGAAATAGCTACCTGCCTACCAAATAATAGAATTATATGCTTGTTAAATGTATGTTATTGTTTTTGTGAAATATAATTTATCTAGTTTTCATGTATAATTTAACGTTTAATTTTTGGCTGTGACTGACATTTTTAACTTCTAACTTTAAGTATATTGACATTTTATTTGGTTTCATGTATATTTCAATTTTTAGCTTGTAAATTAGATTTTGCTGTGCCCTGACAGGGTCTCCAATCAGATTTTGTCAGGGTTTGTCAATCAGATTTTATATTAATTGTGTATTTAACGAGTTCTGATTTTTTTACTAAAGTGGCGCTAGTGTGCATGGGGGAGCCCCTTAACACCATGTTTTACCTTGTGGAACGCAAATAAATGAATATGAATACATATTATCTCACCTTGCCGTATTCGGTTTTCAAGGTTCCGAACAAATGAAAATCGAAACCTTTACAATTTCACTTTTTTTTCTTTCCGTCATGGAGATTTTACTCGTGATTGCTACTTATCTCGTAGGAATTTGATTTTTGTGTTTAAATACAATCTTCTAAAATAACAGGTCGAGATGAGAGATTGATTATTTAATATTAATATTTTTTAAAGCTAGTTTTTTTCTACAGTAAGCAACGACCTATTGTCGGGCCTACGCTGTCCCCCCATACTTAAGTACGAATGCTGTAAGATAATAATATTGTAATACCACGAGTAACCATGAAGTTTCTTGCCGGTTCATCTCCATGGAAACGACCAACGCGAACCGTGCACCTTTATCGACGTTTTATAAATGTCGTCATGTTATAAGTTTTCATCTAGGCCCATGTGAAAAATAAAATATTAATATTAAAATTAAATTAAATGTTATAATAAAGTATTAACATCACTTTACAGCATAAACTAGGGCGACCGTATTTTTTTGGTCCAGCACTTATTCGTAACCACATTCAAATTCACTCCTACCAAACTACGCACGTATAGGTCCTGCCTACTTACTACCAACATAACCAACAAAAAAAAACCTTCAGAGCAAATTGTCCCCAGTAACAAGATGTCGGAGAGGCTGTGGTTTCAAGATAATGTTTTGTGGTCTTGATGATGGCCCGACATCAAACGAGATGTAGGTAGGTGCGACCTGAGAGCAATCATTGTAGTTTGACTTTACATTATGGAAGTAATTCTGAGGCTCGTGGATTAAGGGAGAGGATAAAATAAGGAAGATCTTAGAGGATGATGTTTGGGTGGGTATCATTAAAACAGAGATATATTTTATTTATGTAGCCCGTTTTGATTTTTAAACGTATTTAGCAATTCTAAGAAAATGCTCGAGTAAAACGTTCCGTAAGTTTTTTTTCGCTAAATAAACAAGTTTTATTTAACTAACAAAGAACCTCTTCCTTTTTGGAAGTCTGTCAAAAATAAATAATGATAACAGAATAAATATGAATCATTTATTATAGTGTCTTCACGTTCATAAGTCAAAATATTATGAAACGTTGACATAATATCTGTTTTTAAATCCAGCTCTTTCATTATGACAGTAAAAAAACAATGAATTTGAATCACGAAATAACCTTTAAAACCATTTCAAACATAAACATAAAAAAAAACATCAAGACTGATTACCCAAACACTGATCCGATAGGCGTCTCGTGGTCACCCGCCATTACGCTACCGACGACGCTACCGTTTACAAAATGTCATTTACCCACAAAACTAATTATTTCACAGTCCTTCACGGTTATTGAAAATATAAAATTGAGATAATTATTAAAGGGGAACTTAATTCCACGTTGGGAATAAAGCAATAAGTTGAAATTGTAGTGTGGTTAATTATTTGCTGACATTAAAACAAATAGGCCGTCGACAAAATTGCACTGATAATTGCGGCGTATCAAGAATGTGCGGCCGAAGTATTTTTGTGCTACAATTTTATTAATCGGACTTTTCTTTTTTTAATGGTAAAGGTAAATTGAATTATTAACTTGCATACGTCTTTTTAGGGTCCCGTGTGTTTTAGTTTTTTTTTTTTCACGTCTGTCATCAAGTTGTTATTCTCCAGGAATGCTTGATTATGTCCAATTAGATTGGAAATCAAAATCAAGTCACAAGTCGAAGATAAAACGCGGGGGCTTGTGACGTACCTACTCAAATGTGACGTCACACGAGTTTTTGACGCACTTTATCCTCTTCTAATATGTGTCCAATATTTTTTGGAAATCTATCTGACGGACTAATTACATTTTTTTTGTCATTTTCCCTATTTTAAACTGTATCTCCGGTACAATGTATGTGCTATACATGTCGCTCCTCATACGGTGTTAGCCTTCATCGTGACGTCATCCCCAGGAATATATTTTACAAACATTAAAAAAACCGGCCAAATGCGTGAGTCGGACTCGCGCGTGAAGGGTTCCGTACCATCGTAGAACGGTTGCCTCTTGTAATTTTAGTGTGCAACATCTATAGGCGCGGGTAAAACCAAAAAATGGCGTGGCGAGGCATGCCGTGGCGTCGCGTCGCCAACTGTCAAGTTGACAAATTGACTATCTTCGTCTGTTATCAAATAAATCAGACTAATAACAACGTCTTACTCAATTTTCTTTCATTTACTTTATACCTTTAGTTTACCTTCAACTTACTTGGAAACTTAAAGTTTCCAACTTATTTTTTACGACGCTGTTGAATAAAATGTAACGCTAAACGTAGAGAAGCTTTTACTTGAGCAGAACAACTTTACCGTTTGTCATAAGTTTTTATTTACTCTCAAACTAACTTTTCGCTTATAAGTAAGGTAATAAAAATTCACAAGAATATGGCGTTTAGGAAATTTTTAACAACACCTGAAGGGCTGTTAAATATTTTATGGTGTTTTAAACGATATAGGCCGGGCGATCTATGTACTTATCTTTTGAATCACGCATTTAAAATCGTTTATGGCATATCGTAAGGTATGTTATCTTGAAATCTTAGTCGTTTAGTTTGTGGTCACTTTTTTTTCCAAAATACTCCTATATTTACTTTATGGGCACGACGTCTCAGGCTTTGCTAGTATTTCTGTTAAAAAAAAACTCAGATTTGTCTTCATTATTGTGTGGTCTCATTATTATGATATGAACCACCTGTTTATTGTACCTATTGTTTTTTGACGTGATAACGTCTTATAAATCGATGAACTCCGGTTGCTCGCACGTAAAAGTGTCACAACGTTCCGCGCGCCGCGATCAACGCCCAGCCCGAACCCTTGGACCTAGAACCCTGAAATTTTGCACAGTGGTTTCCTTTACAATGTAGACAAGGAATAAGAAAAGATTTTTTGAAATTCAATCCTTTAAGGATTTAAATAGGGGATGGAAGTTAGTATGAAAGTCTGTCAGTTTTAAAGTTGAATTTAAAAAGAGGATAAAGTTGAGTATGGAAAGTTCTTAATTTTCGAAGTAAAAATCACAAAATTTATTATCTAGGCGTATGGTTGGAAGCTAACACTAGTTAGAATATATATATTAGAATATATATATAGTTAGAATTTCAATCCTTAAGGGGGTCAAAAGGGGGATGTAACTTTTTTTTTTAAGTTCATCATCATCAGCCTATTAATGTTCCCACTGTTGGGACACAGGCCTTTTCTCTATTAGAGGAAATGGGCTATAAACCACCACGCGAGCCCAGTGCGGATTGGTAGATGTCACATGTCTTCGAATTTTTAGTTCTAGGACATGCCGGTTTCCGCACGATGTTTTCCTTCACCGTTTTTTAAGTTAAAGTCACTAATATCATGAAAAATGACGTTATCACGTAAAATTATCGTCGGTAAACCAACGTTACAGACAACAATTGTTTTTTCTCCCCGACCACTACGAGTCCACGAAATAAAATTTATTTTAGTGGGTATGCTAATTACTTCGGAACACATACGAAACGTGTCGTTCACAATATTATAAACTGCATAATTATCATAAAGTAACAGCGGGGTATTTTTATTAATGAAACGACTAGATAATAACCTTGAAATTTTATTGTGTATTATATTTTCGTAACGAAATAAACGAATTTACTTTCTCACGACATGTAAACGACAGTCAAGTTTTTATGTCAATGTAAATATTTACTGTTTCTAAAACGAAAATTTTATTTATTTTCTTGTATTAATAAAATTATTTTGTGGTTAAAAGATTTTATGACTGAAATGATTAGCGTTTTATCGTATTCGTAAACTTATAAATATTGTAATTTTTGTTATATTCACAAGGTTTTGAAAATGTGGAATTGTTTTAATACACACAAACCAGTAAATACATACTTTATGTTAACAACCCGGTGCTTGTATAATATTTATTTATGTGATCGTTTAACTGAAGACAACATTAATATTTCCGTTGAAGAAGAGTCATCTCTATCTTATTCATGAATTAAACGTGTAGCTGTTTGATCGGATGATAACCTCGCATCACTAAACTTCACTTCTTAAATATTTTATACGATGTTAGAGATAAAAGAATAGTCAAAGAGATGACTGCCTTGTTGGTCGAGGGATCGTAAGCGCAACTCCTGAACTCATGGTTAGCAGTTGCGATTACGACCCACCCCGACGAATCCAACCCGAGGATCTCATGGTCCTCGGGTTCGATTCTCGAGTCGAGCAAACTGGTATTGGGATTTTCCTTCAGGAATTTCTCAGTAGCAGCCGGAGTCTAAATTTGTGCCCGGTTGATGGCAATAGGCGCACCCCCTTTTACATGGAACTTAAAAAAAACATAACTGGCGAAATGTGGGTGTACTAATAGGTACAACCTAACCCTTTTTTTTTTAGGATGGGAACTCATCAAATGACTTCTCCCGCTCTGGGCGGAGCAGGAGGGAGTGTCAGACTTTTACTGACTAAAACCCATCCATGTTCCTTCATCGCCCTTTGTGTTCCGGGGCCACGGTATCTCTTTCGAACAGTCCCGCAACCCCGGCAGGCATCGGTCCTTGCGAACCCCTTGGGATTATGACGAGGAGCTGATAGGTACCTACCTACCTAACCTTAATCTTAACAAAAAGGATTCTAATCTTAGTGAGCGTGTATGTATTATTGTTTTGTTTTATGGTTATAATAACATGTTTGTATGGTGTAGGTACTTCTATTATGTGTTTGTGTTACCTTCTTTGTTCATTTTAATGTTCCTAATGTAAAAAAAAATATCGTAAATTTGCATGCTATTGTTATGGCGGAATGTGTGCTCTATAACACCCTGTATTACCATATTTTATGCGAATAAATATACTTACTTACATGACAGGATAAAAGAGACCGCACAGACCAGCAGTAGTAGTACTGTTCTATTTTTAAAACTCCATTCAGAATACAAAATCTAAACTCAACCATCACCTACAAAATAATCTGTAAACCTCAACCGAAATTAATTTCTCAGGCGATTTTAAATAACTCAACGCAATGTGGAGGATAGCGTACGACTTTTTTTTTTCTTTTTTATTCCTTTAGTGCGCAATGTAAATAGCTCTCGATGCGTCCAACCGGCCAGGTGCAATTGCCCGCAATTTGTGTCAGTAAGATGGAGTCGCAATTACTATGCCTCGACAAAGAAAAATTGATTTTTCAATGTTGGTTTTAAGGTGGTCCTTAATTATTTCGTGCCAATAAAGGCTAAAAGAATAATTGTGTCTAGGAATCACTCAGGTGGTACTCGGAATTATTGATTGGTTTATTGCTAACCGAGTTTTTGTCGCCTTTTTGTGGTAATAAAATGTCAATAGTGACATACATTTCTTGTTTATAGGAGTGAATTAACTTTTATTTATTGAAAATAAGTTATGTTGCAAATGAATGAGCAAAGAAATGTCTTCGAACTGAGGCGTCCTTCTTAAGAATGAAGCATGAACTTTCAGTGTCTTGTGTATTTAAGAGCTCACAAAAACTGTACACTCGAATTAAAAAAAAAGAAACTGAACTAAGTGACAAATGTGGAACACTCGGACATACCCAACCACACACCCAAAAATCGGCTACAACCGGCAATTGTTTTGAAGAGAAAATGGAACTACCGAATCAAAGCTCACCCAAAACATTTGAAGTTTAAGAATGCTCATCAGATTCAAGTTCCACCGTACCATTTAAACTTCGGCCTTAGATACCCCAAGTGCATTTTGAAAGGGTTATGCAAAGGCATTTTACATACAGGGTGTCCAATATATCTTGACACGTCAAGGCGGCGTTGCTTGCAAAGAGAAATGTCGACAATGTCAAACTTGGAACATTTAAATTTACTTCCATAATTCGCCGCCTGTCAAGATATACTGGCTAGGCTGTATGGCACTTGTAATTGGATAGGCCCTTCAGTCGCTCGACCGACAGATGGCATGTTCAAATTAAATTAACAAGGGTATGCGAGACCCCAAGCCTTCGGGACCCAAGACGGTTGTATTCTTCAATGAAGATTTTTTGTTGCGTTTACAGTTCAAGGAATAATATTTTGAAGATGAATGGTAGGCAGGAATAATGGAAAAATTACTCGTTCTCTAATAAAATAATACTTAAATACCTACATAACGTCATTTCATGTCTTCTTGCATGTCCTAGAACGAAAAAATCAAAGACATGCGACATCTACCAACCCGCACTGGGTCCGCGTGGTGAAATATAATAGGTCGAATTATATTATATTTTAATTATATAATAATTACTATTCTTTCTCATAGAGGAAGCCTGTGGTCCCAGCAGTGGGAACATTATATGCTATGCTGTGTTAGGTGGATCTGTTAAAAACAGAGAAAACAGACACAGAAAATTCTAAAGCAAGTATTGTTCTTTTTTTAATACCATCGCTTAGAGCAAAATTTTAAAGGTGGCTGTACTCGCATGTAGCTAACCCTTCCATACAAATGGCTCGCATGATAAAAACATAGTAATTAGTCGGTACTGCGAATGCAAATTAAATGCAGTACGTGGAATGCGCTCACGGTCCATAATGGTAATATTGTGGTAGACGACGTGTTTAAAGGTTAATAAACAGGCTAGTGTAGGCAATTACAAAAACAGATCACCCAAAAGGGATATAAAAGGACCCCTACAATTAATAACACTAAGTACTAACCGATGTAAAACGTAGGTAGGGCCTCGGACAGGCCCGCTACCAACCTTGTATATTCAGCATTTTTTTCTACAGACATAACATCGCGCCTGTAATCCCCGAAGGATTAGGCAGTAGTATACCCAATTATAGTACACCCACAATTCGCCAGTTATGTTTAAGTCTCATGTAATGGGGGCCAGTCTTGTCATCATTTGGGCCCAAATCCAAACTCCGTGGCTACTGTTAAAATTTCTGATTGAGAAATCTAATTACACTTTTTCACGAACCGTTCACTGTTCACGGGCACGATTCCAAGGACCTTATACTTAACAGTCACGCTGGCGACCACTCGACCAACGAGGTAGTCCCAAAAAATGTTGAACCCGGCCCGAACAATCCCGAACATTACCGACCTGTTGAAGCAGCATAAGATCTACATATTCGCAATGGTTTACAACAAGCCAGCTGGTCTCGGGGCACAGCGCTGGGTTACAATCTCGTGACTTTGCGTTCGATTCCAGCCAGCCTAAGGATTTTCTTTTTGTGAATCTAGTAATTTTGTTTCTATTTTCTTTTATTTAATTTTTATATTTAATGAAAATAAATGATTATTAAATAATCAGTCATCATTTTCAGGGTAAAATTAGTAATATTTTATGTTTTCATTTAGCCATAATATTTAGTTCCTGTCGTAATCTGTTCTTTTATGCATATTACTTGTACAAAATAGTTTCGATGTTTCACATCTGCCAGGCGTCCTGTGACGGCTCACAATTTTTTTCTGTATCATTTTATCATTAAACTTTTCACCCTTTCCCAACGCATGATCAATTTAAATTGCCTCCAGAGCATCATCAAGAATAACCTACCGCCTTTACGATTCATAATGCATATTACAGAGAGCTTTTACAGTATTTAATTTCGTATTATAAATTTTAAAACTTCATTACAAAATGTTACAGTGGGCAATTTCGCTGTTGTAAACAATAAGGGGCATATTATAATTGTCGGAAGAGCACCTATATGTATAAGGTATATATTAGGTAATATATTAAATTAATACAACCCATGTCGAGCGACTGAGCAATAATGCAATAAACGGTTGTTAAAATTACAGCTGTTTATGTACTGAAGTTTATATAAGGGTGAAACAATGTAGTGTTGTCGTGTGTGGTCCAATCGCTTTAGATCTTTTGTTTGGCCAATGGTATTTTAGTGAGCTTATGTAAGGCTGTATACCTCCTACCTTAATTTGTATTGGTGTATAGAGTTAAAATGGCGGATGTTTGCAATAAAAAAATATTTTATTGTTACAAGAAAAGTCCATATTATTATTTATCAATCAATCAATCAGTTTATTTGTGAAACATAGGTGTTTACATAGGTGTTTATATAAATAAGAGGTACGCTATGTTTTGTCATAATTAAGACATACAAATTTAAAAGTGACCCATTAGGTATCATTACCTACATAATACAATAAAGTTAATAAATAGTCATAGTACTTCTTAATGCATTATTCTAATAATTGGTCATTCAAAAAATCGTCTAGGTTATAATAACATTTGTCAATTAATAATTTGATAAGAGCTTTTTTAAACTTACATAATGTCATGTTTTTTAAGTCATTAGGAATTTTATTAAACACTTTAGGTGCCATACCAAAAAAACTTTTTCGCATCAATGCGGTCTTACATTTTAGATGACATAGTTTGTTTTATCTGTTTCGTTTCCATCATATTCCTTCATTATAATTAACTAGCTACGCCCGCGGCTTCGCCTGCGTGGAGTTCGCTTATTGTCCCACGGAATCGTACTGCTGAATAAACTATCTGTGCGCCAAATTTCATCCAAATCCGTTTAGTAGTTTTTGCGTGAAAGAGTAACAAACATCCAACCATCCGTCCATCCTCAGTCTCACGAACTTTCGTATTTATAATATTAGTAGGGTAGGATTGTTTATGTTTTTTGTACTTTACCAATTTCTAAAAGAAATTACATGTACATTACATTCAGTCAAAAAAGTATCGGGAATGGATGATTTGTTTATGGTTCCAAATTCAAATTTTTGTTTTTTTGTAGTTGTTAGATTGGCACAACTGTTTTCCATTTTGGCGCGGAGTTTGAGTTGCATCTGTTATTTATATTAAATACAGTGCTGGTTTTTGTAATATCATATATAGTGTGTATTGCGAATTTCATAATGGACAAAAATATCGAACAAAGAGTTTGTCTTAAATTTTGCATCGCCAATGGAATTTCGTGTCCGGAGTCACTGAAAATGTTACAGAAGGCTTACGGTGAATCGACTTTATCAAAAACTCGTGCTTATGAGTGGTTCAAAGCGTTCAAAAGCGGTCGAGATGTGATGGAAGATTTGCCTCGCTCTGGTAGGCTGTCAACGTCTGCAACTGAAGTTAACATCGCAAAAGTGAAGAAAATAGTGACTGAAAATCCCCATTCAACTCTGAGAGAGATAGCCGCCGAACTTTCTGTATCTATGAGTCGATCTATCTATGTGTCGATCCGTACAATTTTAACTAATCATTTGGGTATGAAACATGTTGCTGCTCGGCTAGTCCCAAAAGATCTGAATTTTCTCCAAAAACTCAATCGCATGAAAGTCGCTGAGGACATGCTAGAACGAGTCAGTTCGGACCCAACATTCATGAAACGCATTGTTACTGGTGACGAGACGTGGGTTTACGAGTTTGACATGCAAACTAGTCAACAAGCTTCGGAGTGGCGCCTTCCAACTGAACCGAAACCGAAAAAACCACGCCAAAGTCGATCAAAAGTCAAAGTCATGTTGACTGTTTTCTTTGACTATCGCGGTGTTGTGCACTCTGAATTCTTACCGGAAGGTCTAACGGTAAATAAAGAATATTATTTGAGCGTTATGCGGCGTTTAAGAGAGCAAATTCGACGAAAAAGGCCAGATTTGTGGAAAGAAAATTCTTGGATTTTGCACGCACCACGACAATGCGCCTTCGCACAAGGCTATCATTGTGAACGAATTTTTGACCAAACACTCAACAAATACCATCCAGCAACCACCATATTCACCAGATATGGCTCCTGCTGACTTTTTTCTTTTTCCTAAACTCAAATTAGCACTTCGTGGCACCCGTTTTCAATCGATAGAAGACATAAAGGAGAATTCGCGGCGAGAACTGAACTCAATTCCAGAAGCAGCGTTTAAAAAATGTTTTGATGAATGGATTATTCGTTGGCGTAAATGTATCGTTTCTAAAGGAGCATACTTTGAAGGTGATAAAATAAATTTGGATGAATAACAGACATTTTGTGTATTATTGATTTTTTCCCGGTACTTTCTTGACAGAGTAGTATTACCCAAAACATGGTCGGTCTTTATATACCAAAGTAAATCAAATTGCAAAACCTTTTAAAAATGTTACCAAATCCAATACCATTCTTATCTTTGGTCAACCATATTAGCGAAGAATGTAACTCCTAGATTCATACTGTACCTACTAACAAAACCTCAGTGAATTGATAGCGTATATTTGTAGCTAAGACCACACACCACGAACCAAAGCACACATGTCATGTTACAATTCAAAACAGAAAATATTCGCCATAAAATCTCCATACACGATTGCAAGACAGTGTACCTACAATTTACATACGCTTGTATCAAATATTTATGACAATCGTAACACAATGAAAAGAAAATTAAACAAGTACATATCGTGAATTATCAGCGTTATCTTGTCAACTATCGGATCCGATGCCGATTTATTTCAACGGCGGTTCATTTGCACGATGCTGCAGTAAATTCTCGTTTGCGGCAGTCTTGTGACACTTTTATGATAGTGTTCGATGTAAAGAGGATAAAAGCCTATTTCTAAACAACGGTCGGTAGGGAGGGCCAAATCTTCATATCACTACTGAAATACGCTAAAAATTACAATGAATTGGGGCAAAATAGTGCGAAATGAAGACATCCGCAAGAGAACCAAGGTTACCGACGTAGCCCGAAGAATTGCCAAACGTTAAGTGGCAGTGGGCAGGGCACATTGCTCGCAGAACGGATGGTCGATGGGGCCGAAAAGTTCTGGAGTGGGGACCGCGAACCGAAAGACGTTGCGTTGAAGGCCTCCCACTAGGTGGACCGATGACCTGGTGAAGGTTGCGGGAATCCGCTGAATGCTAGTCGCACGGGACCGGTCAATGTGGCGACACTTGGGGGAGGCCTATGTCCAGCAGTGGACGTCTTTCGGCTGAAATGATGATGATGATGATGAGTGCAAACAATATTTTGCCAGACAGAGAGAAAACAAAAACGGTCATCCAGAGACAAATTTCTCGAGCACCGTTTTTGTTTCCTCTCTGTCTCTCTTCCAAATTCTCTTGCAAATCTCTCCACTTTGGCTGTTTTGTGTCATGAAGTAAAGTTAGCTTGTTTTTTTTTTTTTATTTGTGAACGAGTACCTACAGAGCATAAGTTGATATTATTATTGTAGCATCTGTGTCGTGTAAGTATCGTGCATTTACAAATATAGGTACACTTCACTGGTTATAAGGATATATAACAAATTACCAAAATCATACAGGGAACTGCCAATCAGTCGATTTAAAACAGCGTTATTCAGATGGCTTAGAGACAATACATTTTATTCTGTGAATGAGTATCTTAACCTTAAAGATTCAGGTTAACATTCTCATATTATGAATTAAGTGAAAAATTATTGACATTCATACAACTGACATTCTTATTATTGTCATTCTTATTATTGGCATTATTATTATTGACATTCTTTTTGTGGACATACATAATATTATTACATGTCAATTATTACGTTAAATTCATGTATTCTTAAATGTGTTTAAATTTGGCATGCTAGTTTTAGCGAATTGTGTGAGCAACTGTAATAAAACTCGACCATCTATTTATATACTACAATTTTAGAAAATTAATTTCATTTCATTTCATTTCAAAATGCAGGATAGGTACTTATAAAGCCACAACAAATACAAAATTGTCTGACACTGATTTTTTAAGTAAACTTTCCAATATATTTTCCAGGGTATTTTCAGTTACAACGCATCTTTCGATTACTAACCTATATTTCCCTGAACCTTCTTTTAAATTCACCCGGAATTCCCTTACTACAAAATAACTCTTGCATATTACAAAAATCCGCATTTCCGTCAACTACATTCTCCATAGTTAATCTCAAACTCAATACTTACAGAAAAATATTATGTCAGCGAAGAATTTTCATATGAAATGTTTGACTTCCCTTCTCCCCTATAAACGGACATCTTAGAAAGAATTTCGCAAAGCCTCTGGCTATAATAACAAAGTGATTTCTTGTGGTAACAAGAACGCCCATAAATTTTACTGTATTGATTCATGTGATTATTAATTGTCCAGTATAATGGGTCCAGTATAACGTTTTTAGGACAGCCATTACGAGGTAAGACTCGGCTAGGTTGACGATGCTTGTGACAATGTTGCCATATTTTAATGTATTACTTTATTTAAACGATGTTTTTGATTTATGTCCAAGTAGGACATTATTAATGAGCCTACTGGTTGATATGAAAACTTTATAGGAAAAAAAAACATGTTTTTTTTTATTTTTTAATGTGTCTGTCGCAAGGTATAAAGAGACTTAACCTCAGCAAATAACGTATGACTTTCTAACGGTAGCGATGACAGTAACGCTTTACTCAAACTAACAATACTATGTTCCGTTAACCCTTCAACAAAGCCCAATTAATCCACAGAATTCCAACACACAAGTAACAACTAATACACAATCAAGATATCCCCATTACACTGGGTACACATCAACAATGCGTACAAAAGTACAGTCGATCCACATAAATAGTAACGCGCTTTAAAAACTAACGCGAAGCTTGTGCCTCCAAATACACCGTCACCGACGTACATCCACAAATAATACTGTCAAATAATACCAGTGCATCAAATTCAGAGGTTACTTATTAAATTTAACTTTTTTTTTACATTATATCCATGCATGTTGTTCCTATGCATCGTCACTATTTGAGCGGTTTTACTGTACAAAAGTTCACGGGCTCACTCTATCGCCGACCTCGATTACAATACAACACACAATGACACGTTCAGAAGCACCTCATCCATTGATTATTTTCTTAACAAAAAGGCATGTAACTACCGTAATTGAGTGGTAATGCAATTTCGAAAGTAGCAACCTCTCGGCTCATGAACGAACTGCCAATCAACTTTGATGAATGGTCGCTTAACGAATTTGTTGTAATCTTAATTGTGGTTTCTTGTTAGTGATTTCGTATAGGGTTGCGTGTCCACGCTTATTTATTATTTTAAATGTTTCTGGAATTTAAAGGTTGAGTTTAATTAGTTCTTTGAAATTGAATACCACAATGAGGACGCGGATTGTGTGTTTAAGAGGTGGTATTTAAGGTACATCAAAACAAAAAAATATCAGGTTACTGCAGAATAAATTAATGATACCTACATACTTATCAGCAAAGTGACAACCCTACCACTTAACCTATGTGCTCTTACAGAAAGGGATCATTGACACTTAATACCAATTAAAATCTCAGAACCAACAAAAGAGACAAGAGAATACAATTGCACTTGAATGTAGTTATCATAGAAAATGATTTATTAAATAACTGTACAGTAAGTGTAAAAAGAAATACTCAGTACTTGCTTCGCATAAAAGATTTTATATTTATGTGAACCTGCTTACTTGCTGAATTTGTGTTGGTTGGCATTGTCTGCACCTTTTACTAAAGGTACTTTATTTAAGTTATACGAGTACCTAGTATACTGTAGGCAAATTAAATAACTAGTTTAGGATAAGACATGAGTTGTAAGCATTATTTTTCAATTCATATTGTTCTTTTTAACACGACTGCTATTATTCTATTATTATAAGATTTAAGAAAAACTGTAAACGTTTACCTTTTTTTTTAATAAATTTTATTATAATTATTATTCTTCTTTAAACTGTGACGAATGATCATCATCATCTGCCTAGTCTTTTCCCAACTATGTTGGGGTCGGCTTCCAGTCTAACCGGATGCAGCTAAATACCAGCATTTTACATGGAGCGACGGCCTATCCGACCTCCACCCAGTTATTGGGTAATAATAGCCCTTGGTAAGACTGGTTGTCACACTTTCGGGCCACTGACTATCTGTAACGACTGTCAACGATCTAAAAATGACAGCCGGGACCAACGGCTATGCTTTTCGAGGCACGAAGGAAACTCGGTATGAAATGGGTGGCCATCCATCCACAGACCAACCTAGGCATGCGCGGCTTGACCTGAAAATTGATCCGAGCTGCTCGTCCCGAGTGATCGTCACTAGTTATAATATTACGTGAAATATTATTCAAATTTAAAAGCGTGTGGCAGAACAAACGAACGAAATGTACTAAACATCCAATGTGAGATACAGAATCTTTATGATGGGTAAACACTGCAATTATTACACATTATACATATTAAAATAAAAAGCGTTTTTGCTTTGATATAAATATTGATGGATATTTTCTGTAAGGATGATATAAAAGAAAAAATTGTAAATGATTGCGTGACGGTTAATAGGGGAGAATGGAAGAAAAATACGTGTTGCGCCGACACCAAGTAACATGGAACAAGGGTGAGATGATGAACCGTGCTTGAACTCACCGAAAAAACGAAGCTCCCGAACTTGAGGCTAACAACGTCCTAAATCCGCGAGTTCATTCCATCAACGGATTATTGGACATTTGTCGATTACGCAAAGTATTCCCATATCAACGTGAGAAGCCTTAACCATCTGTTTCATAAGCATAAAATTATACATCGAATGATTACACAAAAGTAGCGTTTACGTATCCAACAATTACTCGTTGAATATTTCCTACATTAATTCTTTATCGAGCCATTTCGCTAATAAGTATAATGCAGTTGCCTGTCTCAGTTGATCGCCTGCATCTGTTATCTCCGTTCCCCTTAATCGCCAGTTTCCGAAGGCTTGCAAAACAAACATACGGACAGTAATGATCCTCCAAGGAGGCCGAGTAATATCTGTAGCGAGAGATGCGCCTTTAATGTCGATATTATTGTTTGTGAAATTAGTGTCGATTGTTTTAATCGATTTGACGAAACATCAGTGGGTATTCTATTCTACCTACATTAGACATATACTCAAATTGATTTCCTAAATATTGAGAAATGATTAATGACATATCATAACCGGAATAATTGCTACTATTAATGATTAATAGAAGTGTGACACTCTGTCAAAGCTTTACAAATCGAATGTCAATCAACTATTAACCACCAGTCAGAGCAATTTTGGGTCAAATTACTCGTATATTATTCTATGATACTTAAGTAATCCATTTTCCATAAACAAAATTACTATGAAGACCTATAGCGAAGTGTTCGAGATGATAATTTACGAGTACAATAACGACACCAATGATTGTATCGCAATTTTTAATTTAATCATTTCGTTATCGATAAAATATTTAAAGAGCACTAGTCAGGAGTGATACGCCCAGAAGGGATTTTTTACCCGTCTGTGGTAGAGATGTTATTTGTATTAATTAAAATGTAAATCTAGACACGGGTTTAATTTAGTAAGGCGGCAAAATGCTTTTAGGTTGTCAGTGCACGTTTATTGAAATTTAATTGCAGTCAGATCCAGTGGTTTGGTTTTAAATGCGTCGTAAACAATTTATATTTAGCAGGTAATATTGATTTCTTTTAACCGTGTTCATAAATAATAAGCTTAGCAAGCTTTTCTCCAGCTGTGGGAACTGTGGGGTGTTTCAGGTAAGAGTAAAATTAAAACAAACCACTACTACTATTCTACGAACGAAACTAAAGTTGTCTGAAAAGACAGAAGAATCCATGTTTGATATCAAATTTAGGGTATAAATGCTTTACTAAATAAAAAGTACCTACGTAAATAAAATACCTAACCGCGCTGTCTGTATTTTTGTTACTTTCAGCAACTAGGCACGTATTTTACAAGAATATCACATTATGAAATCAATTTTCCAAAATAACTATGTCTGTTCGTCTACAAGAAGAACCTGGAGGTATGCAGGTGGATGTGGTCTAGTCTAGTCTGGCACAGTCTTCTAGATACCACTTAGACCACCCAGAGAACACAACACTCCATCTGTACTAGCGATAACTACATTGTAGAATCAGTAATTATGGATAAACTATAATTACTCATTAATATCGCAGATGATAAAACGGATGTTTCTCGATACCTAGGTATTATTACTTAAGTTAATTCAGCTTTTATGGTTTGATAATAATTCCGAAAGTAAGAATTATGATTGTATCCAAGACTGTTTTTTTCGATCGGCCGAACTTATTAGATCTTTAAGACTTCTATAATGAATTTTAACATGACTTACAGATTTCAATTACTTTGGTTTTCGAATCTTTAATTTATCCAATCTCATTTTGAGCTTTGTCCTGTTGATAATACGATTGAAAGTAGCTTGAAGTTATTAAATCAACATCAATAATAGCTTGGCTGAGCTTAGCGCTCAATTGAAACTTAGTGAATTATTACGCACGATAATAATCTCCATAAATAATTATGAGGACAGGTGTTCAAAACTCATGAAGATTGCATTTTTTTCAATTGCTTTTAATAATCTGTTGCATCTTGATCGAGTCGTGCTCTTCGACTTTGTAGCACATTGTTTGTTGGTATAAGATTAAATAATAAATAAACTTATTTGTAATATGAACTTAGCAAGACTTTAAATTTACCATGGATCTGTGTCCACGCAGACGTTGAATCTGTACCCGAAGGCAAAGAGTCTATCACTGATAGCGATAGCAGAAAAAATCTAAATGTCATAGGATTGACATAAACCACTCATCATCTGCCTAGCCTTTTCCCAACAAGTTGGAGTCGGCTTCCAGTCTAACCGGATGCAGCTGAATACTATTATTTTACTTTATTTACTTATTTTAACTAGGTAATAAGATACCCCCTGGCTGGTTGACTAGACTGGTTGTCAGACTTTCGGGCCACTACCTGTGACCTGTAACCTGTAACCTGTGACCTGTTACGACTGTCAAAAATCTATAATTGACAGCCGGGAGCAACGGCTCAAATAACGGCTCAGCAATTTCCGTGAATTAACACAGTATATACAGGTAAAGGCATCGTCGCGTTAGTGCATGAGCCGAAATTTTTTTTGGTGCTGAAGATTCCTTAATTTTAAGGAAATGTAAAATACAAACTAAAGCATAAAAAAACAATTATACAAATGGCATTATTAATGTATTAATAATGCCATTTGTATAATTGTTTTTTTTTTGTGCATTATTAAAAACAAACAAAAAAAACTGTTAAAATACTCTCCGTATTTTAACAGTTTTTTTTGTTTTAGAACCAGAAGTTAGTATTTATAGTTTTTATAACAAAATTCTTCCAATTAAATAAGTAAATGAAATCTCACAGACGTAACAAAAGGTTTAATTTCACATCATACAACTTTATCCAAACAATAAAGTTTAAAACATTTTAATTAACAATAAACTGTTACAGCTAACAATCCAACATTTATAATTTAAGATGGCACTCCCTATAAATCGGAATTCATTTACAGCCACAGGTAAAAATTTGGCAAGATAAACTAGTTTTTTTATCGCGGATTTGCTTGCTATCTTTTTTTTCGATGATTGCAAGTTTTTGGAGCTGTAAAGCTGTGTCATCATTTTTCTGTCCTTATCCCAACTTATTTGGGTCGGCGCAGCATTCTTCCTTAGTTCTCTATTATTCGTCATCTCAGCAGTCACCTCCTTTCTAGCCATATCATCCTAAACACAGTCCACCTCTCATTTCTTTTGTCTTCCTCTACTCTTATAGCCATCTACAAACATATGAGTAGGTAAATAAGTTGGTTTCTAGCCTAATTTTCTTGTACACGTGCCATGGCCTAATATCTGCGTTTCATACAACTACAAAGCAACTTTTAAAAATGCTACCCATCCTTTTCAGATTCACATTTCATCATTTCAGCAGAAGGACGTCCACTGCTGGACATAGGCCTCTCCCAAGGGTCGCCAAATTGACCAGTCCCGTGCGACTCGCATCCAACGGATTCCCGCAAGCTTCACCAGGTCATCGGTCCATGGGAGGTCTTTCAACGCAACGTCTTCTGGTTCGCGATTGCCACTCCATAACTTTTCGGCCCCATCGGCCATCCGTTCTGCGAGCAATGTGCCCTGCCCACTGCCACTTAAGTTTGGCAATTCTTCGGGCTACGTCGGTGACCCTGGTTCTCTTGCGGATGTCTTAATTTCTGATTCGATCACGCAAAGAAACTCATAGGCCAGAAACGCATAAGCCCTCTCCATTGCCCTTTGGGTGACTTTAAGCCTTCTGATGAGGCCAATTGTGAGCGACCACGTTTCGGTCCCGTATGAGAGATTCACATTTATCTTCTTATTAATAGAGCGAGAAAAGCATTATTAGATTGGCTTTCAAATTATAATATGATTTCAATACGAGTAGACCTTCCAAAAAGTTTTAAGGCAGGAATTTTGTGGACCAACAAACAATAGGTACTTGGCAATCCATAGAGGTCTCATTTTAATGTGCAGTTGATAGCCTTAACTAAAGGGCTATCATAAACCGGTGGCTAAAACAATTCGCATAAATATAAACCCTTGTAAAACATAATAAAACCGAGTTAAGTTTTATTCGCTTAACTTTAATTAAGACTACTATTAAAATCGTTTCAGCAAAATAAAAACTTATGTCTTTTTGTTTGTTTGATTGAACGATGTGGGTAAGACCGTATTTACTTTTACTGTTCAAAAATAATATTACACGAATCACACTAGAGTTGAGTCATTCGTCATCTGGCGACTGTGAATCAATCTCGCGAGATGGCACCTTCCGATTTTTATTTATTTTGTTGTCGTCAATTCGCACTCACGTTATAAAGTACAGTCAAATGAAAACGGATTGAAACCAATATCTTTAAATAACTAACTATTGCGTGTATCATTTAAAGCGGCGGAGGGAGAGAGAGGCTGGCGGCGGGGGAGGGGAGGCGGAAGGTTTTTTTTTTTTTATAAAAAAATAATTCATTGGCTTTTCTTTTAATTCTAACACTGTTTTCGTAGGCTAAAACTCATGGCTTAGGTTACTAGCTCTGCAATTCAAAGAGGTTTGTGTTATCTGAAATGAAGACAACCTGAAAATCTATAATCATCTCTCCAATACCTATATTAGAGAGACGATGATAGATTTCCAGGTCGTCTTGAGTATCTTACCTATACGAGTACTCATATAAAATTATTATAAGCAGTGATAGCCTAGTGGTGTGACCTTCGGACTACCAAGTCATAAGTCTTAAGTTCAAACCCAAGACACACACCTTTTATTTTTCAGAGTCATGTGCGTATCGTATCACTTGCTTCGGTGAAGCAAAACGCCGTGAGGAAACCAGCATACCTGAGAGATATTTCTCGACGGCATGTAAAGCCAACTCGAGGAGGCCCACGATAAATAAAGAAGATATAATTATTTTCTCGATTACTCATTATTTTAATCTCGTCAAATAAGCCACATTTTCTTTGACAGTTATTTCTGGGCTTGGCTCCCAAGGTAATATCACCACCACAAAAAACATCACCAACCAACAATTTCCAAACCAATCCCTTTCAAACTCGTTAACTAATTCCGATAATTATCATGAAGCAACTAGAAGCTTAGAAGACAAGTGGCCCTATAAAATCTAGTCAATTACAGCATCAGTTGGCAAAACCCACGAAGAAAACATAAATCTATCCGATAAATACATCAATACTGCCCCAATATATTGTCCTCGAGTCCTATTTGTCTCCACATTTAATAGTATAAGGGTTAATAAGAGGCATCGCATCACATTTCAGTTCTGGTGATAATTCTTCATTGGTAAGCAGTAAATAACGGTCCCCTTTAGAGCGTACTACGTCGGTTAATTTTAATTGGATCCGAGTAAAACCCACTACTGCCGCTAAATGCTTTATTGCTAATTGATCTGGAGCTCAACGGGAATGAGAATTTGTACACGCATGCTGATCAGTATAACAGAATTTTGGTGTACAGTCTCAAAGATGAGTGGGATGCTGATAACTGGTTTTCATAGAAACATGTAGAATTGTTCTTAATTCCTGTATCTTTCCCAACTATTTATGGTTTAGTTAGCTGTCGAACATGATAGAAAAGGTTAAATGCGCAGTTTTATCTGTTCAGTAAATTAACTGTTAACCTTCGTCTAATCATAATGAGGTAAATTAAATGTTCTATAATTATCAAATTTTACTGATATTAAGACCTTATTTATCGATAACTCCTTCATCCAATAAAGTAACCGATAGGAACATAGTGTACCCATTACACTTAAATTTTATCTATCCATCCAGGCGTTGATTGTCAATGGACAGAATAATAGCACTTGACCATTTACCGTACCCATCAAATTAGCAGTAAAATCTTAATACATACTCGTACAACTATCACTAACTAATCAAGATGGCAAATAAACATGGATTTTATATCGCACTCAATCTAACACAATAACTCATTCCCTATCGAAGTCTTTGGAATCTGTAGATGGTATATTGAGTTGCGAAAGTAGCATCTTAATAACACCAGGATAGATAGTATCCCATAGAATTATCACATAAATCAACCGAGTCAATGATTAATACGATATAGACGATGAGAGTCTGACCACTATAGTACGTCGTTATAACGGTTGAGTGTAATTAAATTGAGCTTCCGTATACAGTCTGTGACGGGTCCAGTAATGGAGGATTACTACACTCGCCTGCTAAGCGGCACGCCTCGGAAAATTGAGCTTTAGACATCAACAATATAATCTTTTGAAGCGATTCTTGGTATTGAGAACTGAGAAGATATTGGAAGATGTAATAATCTAAATGATATGCCAAAGAAAATAGAAGAGTAGAGGAAGACCAAAGAAACGATGACGAGGACTGTGTGAAGGATGATATGGCTAGAAAGGAGATGACTGTTGGAATGACGAGTAATAGAGAAGTATGGAAGAAGAAGACATGCTGCGCCAACCCCAAATAAATTGTAATAAGGGTAGGAGAATGATCATGATGCCAAAGAAAATAGATGTCTATTAAGTTACACCCACAAAAATCATTGATGATACCTAATAATAGGTAGGTACACTGACTTTTAGTGAGGCTGTGAAACAATAGGTTTTAGTCATAAGTCAACCTCTGCCTTTAGTCTGATTGAAATTTCCAGAAATTTCCAAATAGTAACTAAGTGCATTATATTTAGTTTGTTTGTATTTAGTAACCTGCTTTATAATAGTCTCGGAAATGTTTGAAATAACAAGTTCTATTAATAGAGGTTTACCTCGTTGGCTAGAAAAACTTTCAGACTTTTCGTGCAACTAATCGTTTTCCAGTTAAATGTGTTGCTTAGTTGCTATGTTTGCAGTTTGTAGAAAACATGCGATAATTTTCTACACAAAAATTACTATAAAAATACTTTTAAAATGAGTGCGTTTGTTTGAGTAAAGTAATTTTTACGGATTTAGAAGCAAATATCCCATTAACCATTATCTTAAGAAAAAAAGTATTTTAGGACATATCGAGGGTCGATATCGTTTTTCAGGAGCTGTCAATAGACAGCCCACATGGCTATTACATGTAGAATTTTTTTTTTCTACCCATTACAATCATGTATGAGGGGATCCCGTATTTTTTCATAATTTCACTTCATTTTTGTGTAGCGGTTCTATACTCGTCAAATTTCAACTGTATGGTGCCAACAGTCTGGCTGTAAAATGGCATACGGACGGACAGGCAGACAGATAGACAGACAGTCACGACGAATCTATAAAAGTTCCGTTTAAGTTATTTAGCAACGGAACTCTTAAAAAAACTTCTTTACCCTTTCGATACGTTACCCTAAAACCCCAAAATCATTACAAAGTAACATGCTGTAGCAATCAATAAATCAACAAAATCCAAAGATTGCCTTCATTAACTTAAATTATCTTTGAGTGACCAAAGTAAACGTACATCAGGTTCGTAAAGTATCGAAACAAAATTACTTTAAAATTCGAACCTGTATTAACAACGGAATCAAACACTTCCTGAAATTAAACAACTTTGTTTAATGATGCCGACGTTAGATGAATCATTATTCTATAATTATACTTTCAAATAATATGAGAATATTGTAATGGCTGTAATTTTAAATACAGTTAAACTTTATTGATTTTGCTTAGCGTGCACCTACATTGCTTCTGGATTTCTTGGGTTATTTATTTTTACCAGCTTTAATTTATTTTGAACAAAAATGACAAGACATTTTTTTTTAAAGTGCGTGTTCGAAAAAATGCTCTCAAAGTAGTTTGAGAGCTATAAGATATGGGATCTACGTCGTTTGAACATTATTATCATCGCAGCATCTCTACAGAGTATCTTGAACCAAAAGGAAGATCCTCAATTTTCGGGCAAGTATTAATGTGACTTTATTTTGTATTATTATTATATTCATTCATACCCACCAATTAGGCCGTAATCCACTCAACGAAAGAATCCTCTAAGATATTTTCATTACCTAGATAATTATTTCATAAATTCTCCAAAAGCAATCATTATTCAGCTAATGCACGAACACATTAACGAAACTCAGAACAGAACACATCATTAATTGTTGTGTGAAGATCTTAAATCTCAGTAACGTTTGAGTCGAAATATTTCACTCATAATACTTAAATTATTAAAATAGACGCAGATAATTATGTCTAAAGAACGTGACTCCGAGTTAAATATGCTGAACATAAAGATTCCAACTTAGACTGAGATGATATCAACACGAATAACTTGAACAAACGTAGAATAAAGTACGTTATTATATTTGATGGTTATAATGAAGCAGCAAAAAATGCTTGGGAAATTTGTATTAGGGAGAATAAACGAGGCTGATGCCGCCGTGCCTAGTTTCATTAGCATGCTTACAAATACGGATAATAGTGCAATAGTTGGGATAACACTAACTGGTATGCTTACAAATTTCTTGAAGAATTCCATCAACGCAACAAACAATTACTCTCTCTGGATTTTTGTCAAGTGCAATTGCGAAGAAGAAACGGTAATTATGACCAACGAAGAGACATGATTTCTATCATTTTAAGTTCCTCTATAAAATGACCAACCTTTTATCATACGATCAACAAATATATGCGGATATAAACAATGCATAATTTTCATACTATGTAAAATATACAACAAACAACACTATAAAATAAATCTCACTTATGGTCGTCATACTTTACAATAAACTTGATCTAAATTCAAGAACATCCGTACACAGGTATAAGTTGGCTATGTTTGTAATGAATAGTTTTCGCAGTAAGCATGCACTGGCGTTAAGCGACTCAACCATGGTGGTCCGAGTGCAAGGCACGTTTGTTGTATTTCACGATGTTAATTTTAATATTAGCGTCGGCAAACAAATCCTGCAAATTGTTTGCTTTCGTCTACCGGCCGACCGATGCTAATGGGTAACTTTAACTCCTGCCCCTCATTCAGAACTATAACAGCAAAGCCATTAAAAACGTCTTGTTTAAAATGATTTCTTCCTCCTCATTAACGAATTTTTCATTTTCAACCGCTTCCCATATTCAATATGGAAATATTTGTTCCAGTAGCCGGACCACACAAGGGCGAAATTGGTAGCCCGCCGCATCTCGTTTTGCATATTTTCTGCATTACTGAGCAAAAGTCTTTTGTCAATATTGTCTCCTCGAGTCATTGAGTAAATGAAGGAGTCTGTCTACTAAATATACAAAATGTAAATTAAGCTCCCGGCATGTTGTTTTCTTGCATTGTTTGTTTAATATCTCAATATCCTTTAATATTGCACGAGAGTATAATGTTTCAGTTTTATGAAGCTCGATGTCAAAGATTTTAATGGTGTCGACAATAAATTTCTTTCTAGCACGTAATAGAGTTTCTTGCGAACAATATCACCACAGTAGATGGAAGGTTTAATATGTTTTTATTACTTCTTTATCGTCTTTGCTAACATCTTCATTCGATTCTGAGGACATGGCTCTGAATATTCTAATTCTAATGCAAATATCTGCGCGTTCTTATAAACTAGCATTTGGTTGATATTGCATAGTTGTAATAAAGTCTTAAGAATATATTCTTCATTTAATTTGTTGAACATTATTGTAAAATGCGCATCAACATAATTAATAAAGGTTGACGAAACTGTTACGCGGAGACAAGATTGCCGGACGTCTGAGAGAGCTCAACAAAAGCTTTTTAATATCAGCACACACCCTGAGGCAGGAAGGGGTTATTTACATAAAAGCCACGTAGTTATTTAAGAACAATCCGGTATATACGTGTGTATACGAGCGAGACACGAATATTGTTATGCTAACTGGCTTCGTTAGTTTGTTCCTGGGAATTGTTTCGCTTTGTTGAAAGAGTCGTCGGTACGTGAGCTCAGATTTACACCGTGATCTCTGTAACTGAGTTTGTGTACCAACTAATTTGCTTGAATTTAATTAAGATTGTATGAAAACGGATAAGTTCGGGAGTTATGGAAAGTATTATATTGCAGCTTTGTTTTGACTTGGACAACGTACATAATCCTTATGGATCGAGGCATGTTTTATAAGTCTTTGACTCAGGCTTTTTATCCGATTTAACCAGAGGCACAAAATAACATTCTATGAGCGACAACGATGCAGGAAAAAGTCTAAAGTGCATGGGACCGACATAAGCTATCATAAAATGTTTGCTACTCCTGGAAGTTGTTGTGTTCGTCCACTTTTATATTCTCTCAATTCTTTTCAACCTTGTCCTGACATCCGATACCCTTAAAGATGCCAAACTTACCTCGACTCGATGCATGATAACGCAAAAGACCCCTCCGCCACTTTCTATAACTGCATCAGTTATACGCAATTGACAAACTGCCAGCTGATGGTTTTCCAAAACCCATTGCAGTTAATGCTAGGCAGTGCTGTCTATATGATTACATGGTCACTGCTGCACACACGCTCCAGACGTTTGCAAATTGCCCCTTGCCTCCTTTGCTGGATGGTTATTCCGTCATTGATGGCTTGAAGGCGATTGTAGTATCGAATCAGAATGTGTTACGCGTGACTGCTAATATTTTTAATGTCAATTCCGATTCCAGAGTAGTTTGAGGTTGAGTGTCGTTGGAAATGAGGGGTTGAAGTGATATTGTAGTGCTCTGATTTGTATCGGATTGGTAAATTGTAGGTCCGTCGTATAGAGTAATCATGTTAAGTTCAATGGCAATGCTCTTGTCGATTCTGTTACTATACTGCTCATTTTTGCACTTCTATACCCGTTTATAAAATGTTGATACTAATATGGTTTTTGATACAAAGGTTTGAACTTACATTCATTCTAGGTTCGGTAATATAACACGAACATGAATCCAGTTGGTAGTCCTAAATACAAGTGTAGAAAATTTTCATCAGTTATTAAAAAAAAAAAACTACTGTTCCATACATTTTGACAGTGTTGAAATGTATTGCAATGTTTATGAAACAGTTGATTTTACAGCAATCACTCAATGAACATAAATACCGGCAAATCATTCGTATATTCAGTACTCACCTCCTTCCATAACTTCCTGAACACCTAACAAAACAAATACAAAAGTAACGAGCAACTCAATAATAACACTCAACTATTCTCCAGTACTTCGCAGTTTGCACGTTATAAAGTGGCTCTTTGGCCTACGTTTGTGTGCAGTCCGTCACTACAGGTAATTGCGTTGAAAGCCCCACTCGTTTGAACGATGACGTTTTGATTTATTTGTAACGTGATGGGTAAGTTCGTGTGGCTTTCTATTGTAGGGGTTCGTAACGGTACATGGAAATGTCGTGGTTAAGTACTGTCACTACAGAGCTTTGAAGGTCGTAGTAATCTTGGGGTTTCTAAGAATCTTCTTTCTCTCGGATTGGATATAAAGAATGACAAGACTTCTTCTTAATCGTGTGGTTAGTGCCTAACCTGGTTTCAGAGTTTTTATGCCGCCCATGGGCCTCTGACTCGGCTTTACATGCCGTCAAGAAATATCTCTCAGGCATTCTGGTTTCCTCACGATGTTTCCCTTTATCGAAGCAAGTGATAATTACGCACATGAATCCGAAAAATCTGAGGTCAAACTCGAGACCTACAACATTACTGCTTGCTATGGAGAACATTTTTGGGATACCGAGGATCAAACTTCTCAGAAAGTTTGACCACTATACGATTGTATATAAAGAGTTTTTATGATAAGACATTTTCAAATCTTATAACCAAAACATTTATCTCTATGGTCTGAAATTACTAAGAATAGTAGGCCAGACCATAGAGTGTACAATATCCAACTTTTCTCCTAACATCAGCGCCGCTAGCGGTCATGAATTAATACACGAACAAAATGCGTGTACGTAAACTGCACGCGATGTGTCTGCCAACAACAAAGTGAGCTTTGCTGGTTGATATTTGCAAAGAAGAACCAATTTCAGCTTACTGTTACCCTGCGTCTGAGCCTTTTTCTATAACTTACTAACGTATAGCTGTCAGTTAATATGCCTACGGCTCGTAGCTATTGATGTTTCTGTAAACAAAGTTAGCTTGAAAAATTTTATCCGCGTCACCTACCTGTCACTGGATTCATAGAAAAATCAAAAAAGCTTTTCTGTGACGTTTTGTTTCTTACCGTCCGTAAGCTAAATGTCAAACAGACAGAGATAGCAACCTACCGATACCTGTTAGTAAGTTATTGAAAATGGCCGTTAGCGAAGACCCCATTACTTTCAGATCATTGGTTTTGTCCAGCTTGTCCCATCATTGTATTCGAGGTCTGCCGCGACACCTTCTGGTTCCAACTTACCTGTTTATGAGATGTACACAGTTTTATGATTTTCCTTTATTCATTTTAAAATCTTATTATTTTCTTTTTCTTAAAAAAAAACATAAAAACATCGTGTCTGGACCAGGGTCCAAGCTATGATTTTTCTTGTTATTAAGATAAATAATTATCATGATAATTATCATGACAATTATATTGTCACTTCCAACCCTGGTTTGTCCACTATCTGAGGGCCTAGACAAGTGCCCTCAGGTAACTATTATAATTTGCAACTAAGGTACATCTGCAAAACCAAATCACGTCAACCAACAGAAATAATTGTTTATGTTTCAAAATGGTGCATTGAATTTTCTGGCAAATTAATCCGTATTCCCATCAAATTAGTCAATTATTGTACCAAGCATCGATATGCGATTCTAAACCGATTGACAACTGATACTATCATTCGATTCCGGTAATTGCATCGATGATATCGGTATAATTCAAACTCAAATTAACGGAATAGTAAATCTAATTTGTACATACATAGATCTCGATTCAGTTGTATGTTTCAAAATTATAAAAATAATTTATAATTCATAACAATGTAAATTAATTCAACGTTATATATTTTTACCCCAAGGCACTTTTTGAAAATCCGCTTTTTCATTTTCCTTTTCAGTATTTTTATAGAAAACCGCTAAATAAACATGAAAGCAGCTTTCATCGCTTACGTCAGCTTTGAAAGAGCAACCTTGACCGACACATGAACTCTTTACAACTGTGTCTATGGTAAGAAGCTCCACTAAACGAAACGTTTCGGAAAGTATTTTCACTTAAACACAATAATCACCTCAGTAAAGTTTAATATATGATCAGATAATTAATTAAGACGTTGTTCCATAGACAAGAGATATCTCTCGTTAGTCGTGTCTATGATAGAGGTTATAAGTAAGGTGAAAGACGAGTAGCCAAGAATCCTCTGACGACATTCATTAATCGCTTTGATATCGGTATACTCGAAACATCTTACCCTAGTTTGAGTGTCTTGTTCAAAAAGCGTAAAGCGTTTAGACATTAAGTGCTCATTTCTGGAGACGCGGCACGTTAGGCGGCGCGTTACGCGGCTCGTCGCGCGACGCGTTGAGCGATTTTTCCGTTTACGGAGCGATCCGCGTTATCACACGCCTAAACAGAAACATATGGCAAAGTACGATGTTGTTTACGGAGACGCGGCGCGTTGCCCGCGGCGTCGCACGCCGCGTTATGTCATCATGTCACGTCATGACGGATGTCAAACAGCCATAAGCTCTTTAAGTGTTCTTCTTCTCGCGAATAATTAAAAATACCAGTCTAATTCGCATAAGTTTATTGAATAAATACTTCTGTTAGAGCAACTTACGAATAACATTGTTATCTAGTGTTTATGTGTTTACGCCTGCCGCGTCTGACGCGGCGTTCGACGCTGCATCTCAAGCAAACGCGCGTAATAACGCTTTTCCGTAAACGCTCTCATACATTCAAACATATGGCAATCCATATGTTTGAATTTTAAGCGGCCCGCACCGCCCGACGCGGCGCGCGACTCTCCGCGTCTCCTAAATGAGCCCTAAGTGATTAGCAGAGCGAGCTTGTCATATTTTTTATAGAAGACTGAAAAAGGATGGGCCATGGGCGACCACTAATAACCTGGCTACGAACAATAAAATGACATGATAGCGAGAAACACAATAAAGGAGACAACCCACATCCCTACGGTGTAGCACAGAATACTTGGAGATAAATATATTGGGATAATAGCCAGGAGAAAGAAGAAAATAGTAGATTATACAACTAGTAAAAAAAATTGAATTTAATTTGAGGGACTAAGTTGGATCCCGAGAGCAGCGTAGGATTCTAGAGTAGAATCTCGAACGTAGCAAGAGCCTACCTGCCCGCCCCGCCTGCCTGCTCGGCCTGGGGTGCTTTTTTTCGAGTGGCGATGGTAAAAAGTGTTTTTAGTTAAGAGTTTTATGGACAGACGTACTTAGAATCTAAGATGTTTTCCCACCGTTGGTGGTAAAACCCGAGTTAACCGTGATGAGATCCTATACGCGGTATGCATATTGAAGGAACCTCCTTATAGCTGCATGTATTTGGCTTTTGGCCCAACTGTTCAGTGATAACTTTTCAAGAATTTCCGCGTGAAATGCTAAGTTGGCTTATAGCTCTGATTGTTAGCAAAGCGGAGCGGGAAACATGGCGGCAAGCGGCCATATTCCCCGCTCCACTCTTTGTGTGACACCATCTCAATACCTAATCTATTAATTAAACCATCTACAATTAATGCCATCGAACTACGTAACACCAAAGTCTGCTCCAAAGATCCAACATAGCGATACAAAAACATTGTCCCAACACCTTTTTCCAAGTTTAATAACACCTTAATAAGCCTTAATGTAATTCTGGTTAATTAGACTTTATCTTTTCTTTATCTAGATGAATGTCTTCCATGGTGCCCGTGATTTTGTGTTTGGTAAATATTTTCCCTGATGAGCGGGCTCTTAAGTCAGTCTTAAGATAACGCGCATTTACATTTTTGTGTGACCGGCGTTTCCTACTTTGATAGGTTGGTCGACTGTCGAGTGTGAAGGGATTATTTTTATCTCGTTTTTGGGATTGAGTTTTTTTTTTGGTAAGCTTTTGTGATTCGGTGAACGTTTATGCAAATTGGAGATTACTTTAGCCTTCGGCACAGTCAATGCCTCGCTATAGAAATACACGTTTTTACTTACACTAGGCGACACTTAAACAAATGCTTAAATAAAAGAGAACTTTATCATTTTTAGCATACAAAGCAATGATAACCTGGTACTAATTGTACGTGCGTCGGACTGCTAAGTCATAGGTCTACCAAGGCCTCTCAGAACCTCTGAGTTTTCGGATTCATGTGCGTCTTGTACAATTATCACTTGCTTCGGTGAAGGAAAACATCTTCAGGAAACCAAACAAGCATGCCAGAGAGATATTTCTCGACGGCATGTAAAGCAAGTCAAAGGCACATGGGCAGCATAAAAACTCTGACACCAGGTAAGGCAATGACCACACGATAAAGAAGAAGAAGAAGAATATGCAAAGCACAAACTCTGAATACAGCAGCTTGCTATTACTTAGGCATTTATTTTGCGCCTAGTGTTGGTGAGAACGGCATAGACGTATTTAAAGCCCTTTTGACTGTAGACCACACCTCGACGCAATAAACACATTTCTCACCCAAAACTTACGTTATACAGCAACAAATTGTGAACTTAACATAATATAAACGATGAAAGTGCCAATATTTCACTTTCTATCACTTTTCAAATACCCGAACAAAGAAATAAAACGTAGGCAAACACGGAGTTTCTGGCGCAAGTCTTATAAATACGACAGCTCTATGTGTTCGGGTTATTTGTTAGATAACTAGCTACGAGTACGCCCTCGGCTTTGTCTGCTTTAGATGGTAGTACTTATTTTACTAGAATGAGAAATAGGTTTCTTCTCGTAAAATTATAGTATACATATACATACTAGGTATCGTATTAAATTGAATAGACGCTTGCTAGTAGCAAAAGCTGTAAATGTTTATTGATATTTGGTTGTACTCGTAAGTTTTCCTAAAGTGAAATAAAATATTTTCTACGGTGTATCTCTAAGGTATATTATTTATAAATCATAGATTAAAAAACTCCGTCGTTTCTGGGTAGATAAATCATTTACCAAATCGTAACAAACATTAACTCCAAAAATCCAATTTTTATAACATAATATAAATTCATGTAATCGTATATTTTTTGGTAAAAAAAGTAAGCACCTATTAAGTATACAAAAGATTAAACGTAGGTAACGTTTAATCTTTTGTATACTTAATAGAGAGCTTTATTTTCGACTGATCAATAGGCAGCAAGGCGTAAAGAATCGAAGTTAAATGTTGATTTTTAACTTTGTGGTGTGTTCAAGCTGATTCCACGAATTATGAGCAACTGGCCAAACTCAGCTCAATTGTATCTGTGGGCAAACATTTGTGAGCTGTACGCTTTTTTACGTTTGTATAGCGTAGTAACAAGAAGTAGTGATAAAAACGTTTATATTGGAACACCTGTGGTGTTTTTCAAAAATCGTTAAATAGTTTTCAATTTCCTTTATCAAATGTCGATGACGAAGTCTATTTTTGGGTACAACCTGTTTATCGATTGATATCGATGGATAATGATTCATCTGCCACAGCCATGGCCTTTTTCCAACTATATTGGGGCATATTTTCGTTTAATTATCATTTAGATCATTATTAAAATGCCTCAGTGTTGTGCCGCATAAGTTACCTTTCATTAAGTTTTTCTTTGTACCACTGACTTTTGCAGTACTAAGAAGCTTAATCTTTAGTTCAGCTACTTTTCTTTGTCCGTAATCCATATTTATATTGTAAACAGTGCACATACGATGAAATTTCGGTAAAAAGTTTCACTAGCATACAATTCAGTACAATTTGACAGTTGTCTATACCAGACGCCTACGTAACGACATCTGGTGTCAGATAAAATCCGAAAAAACATCTCTCTCATATTTTGGTGAGCAGTAGAATGAGGGATTCCACTGCCACCAAAATATGAGAGAGATGTCAGAGGTCCATGGGCGGCATAAAAACTCTGACACCAGGTTAGGCACTAACCACACGAGAAAGAAAGACCGAAATATGATTAACTAGGGGTTTATACATTCATCTGTACCAGAAGAAAACGCTATTCGACTCGATCCTTTTCTACTTTCATCTGCCACCTTGCGAAGCTGCTCAACAAGAATTTCAATACAACTGCTGGTTCACGCATTACCCTGCAATATAATAACTCGTCCAAAACCACCTAGCGAACACGTCCTATAAGCACTTAGAAACAGCTCCAACATTCCGGCACATCAGCTTAAAGTTGTGAATTAGGACAAAAGTACCAACAAAATCTACGTGACACATTACAGGTTTTATTTTCACATACGGCGAGTGGAATGACGTCACGTGCTCGGTACACGCGAACTCACTTTGCTTGTCTCCAAATTTCCAAATTTATGCAACTTTTCACGATGTAAAAACCTCTTATAACCCCTTTCTAGAAACCACTGTTATCGTGGGACTATTCTGCGCGACGATCTACTTACGAATTCTGAAGTATGCGACGTAATTCTGAATTTAAAATATTTGATTTCGTTTACCCATTTCATCATCATCATCAGCCTATTCATGTTCCCACTGCTAGGACACAAGCTTCCTCTCTCTATGAGAGGGAATGGGCTATAATCCACCACGCGGCCCCAGTGCGGATTGGTAGATGTCACATGTCTTCGATTTTTTTGGTTCTAGGACATGCCGGTTTCCTCACGATGTTTTCCTTCACCGTTTTGAGAGCAGTAGTGATGAAATAAATTACACAAAGTAATGCGCCTGTCTGGGTTCGTGTTCGTAAGTCGGGGCCGCCACCACTGACTCATTTATAAACATATTAATTTACATTTTTATATAAATATTCAAATATAAAAAATAGCAGCTCGGACCCTGTTCCCAGCGCTAGTGCTGGGAACAGGGTCCTAGCTGCCGGTGGTCAGGGCTCTTGAGAGAGGAACCTCCTAACAATATGTGCCGTGTCCAGAAGTACTGCTTTCTGAATCAAGCCCTCGATCCAGCTGCCAAGCGAGAGCCTCCTAAGATGTTGGTCGAGGCTCTTGGCTATTAAGCCATTGGCCGACATGACTATCGGCACAATTACAGTTGTACTCACGTCCCACATGTCGACAACCTCGCGAACCAGATAGATATTTGAATTGTTTATCTTTCTTTTTATTAATTTTTTTATTTTTGTACCTTTTTTTAATAGGAAATACTGGAATACCAGAGGGGTATTGACGTGCTTCCAGTTGTACTTAATCGCTCTATCAATTTTTGGAGGTGACCTCTCGAGGCCAGACACGTTTTAATGTCTGCAATTACTGTGTTTAATGAACTGCAATTACAAATCCAATCTACCGAATTAATAAGCTGGTAATTGATACGCAATCATTTCTTGTACTGGAGCCATTTAATAAGCAATCAACACAGCAGCCGTATTAGAAAAGAACACTAAATATTATAATTCTATCTTTCAACTGTACTCAAAAATAATGATGTCACTGTAACAGAATAATGTACAATGTTTATAGACGGAATAACAAACATACTAGGATGAAAATAACGTGGGCTGGGCATTAACAATCCAAAAAAATCCCAGCACTGTGAACAAACATCCTGACACCAACTTTCAGTGTTACCAATATCATAGGTCAAAAATACTGATCTTTTATATCAAACATATCCTATCTTCCCGGTATCATCTCAACGAATCAGAATACGCCGTGTATTTCCAATAGTAATGTGAGAGAGATACTAGAACATCCAGTTGGCACAGAAGTGGCGCGCTACACGCGGACGAGCCCACGGGCCTCTGGCGTTTGCCAGTCGGATAGTCGAAGATCGAAATCAAATAATCTGTCTTCACTCGTGTCATACTTAATTTCAGCGGGACCAATGAAAACCGATAAGTAGACTAATTTTAGTTTCGTCAAAATACCCAGCTTTTATTTCTTCCTTTTAACATAATCTCCGACATATTCCCGAGACCATCTCCACCAATCAGAATACGCCCCCTATTCCCGGTAGTTACGTGTGAAAGGGAAACTGGAACTTCTAGTTGGCACCGAAGTGGCGGGCTACGCACGGATGGGCCCACGGGCCACAACCAGAAGTAAACCGGATGGTCTAAGAGCTCGTGTAACATCGATCTTTAACCATGTGTTTCAAATTTCAGCGAAAGGAATAGATAGATTTTGAATAAGGAAGCGTTCAAGTATTACGTAACGCAATTTTGGAGATTTTTGACCCCCTCCTCCCCTCATGTAACGCGCCGTAAGGTCAAATTTCTGTTCCCCCCTCCCCCCTAGTAAAACGTTACGTAACCATTACGTTACGTAACGCAATTTTTGGAGATTTTTGACCCCCTCCTCCCCTCATGTAACGCGCCGTAAGGTCAAATTTCTGTCCTCCCTCCCCCCTAGTAAAACGTTACGTAACCACCAAGTGACCATTTTTACCTAAAAGTCACAATTATGTGGCGTAAAGTCGCTAAAATACCTTTGTTATTCTAGAGGGTTAAAAAAACGTCACAGAAAATGTTACGTAACGCGTAGAACAACCCCCTTCCCGCCCCTGCAACACATCGTAACGTTTTACAAGACCCCCCTTACCCCAAATTCGTTACGTAGTACTTGAACGCTCCCTGACCTATCAATTTTTGGTCGCCCAATTACAATAAGACGTATTGCCAGGTGAGAAATAGGGACCAAGAAAGGCAATTTTACTTTATCCTGTTCCTTTTACTGCATATGTCTACCTTCTTTCAATTTAAAATGAATTATTGAAAAAAACACTTGATATAATAAAGAAAATGTGTATAAACTCAAGCTTTACCGTATTTTATTAGGCTACCCTTGATCTTCGTTATGATTGATAAATAATTCAAAGTATGCCTTTCATTGGTAACCACATGACTACACTTCTTGCTTGACTGACTCCTGTACTAAAAGTGCGCCACCATCCGATTGCATTACCTCATTCTTTCTTATTTACAAGGAACCTCTTGCATGGACATTTGTTAACTCTGGGGACACCGAACTGCTTTGGGATTTATTTCTGTTCGTACACTGTACTTCCATTAGTTTGTTTGCATTTCATTTGTTTCTGATCGGGATTGTCTTTTATTTTTTGAATGTAGGTTTAGGCATTTTTGAATTTAGAGAACGTGCACACTGGATTCAACTGTTTCAGTTGTGTATATTGGTATCCAAAATAAAACAGTGTTTTATTGAGTGAGCCCGCCATGATTATTTTCATAGAGCCACAGACTATCTACAGGCAATCGCGAATTTTTACTTCTTCTCTTATCTTTTACTTCCAAAACTGTGTTTCGGATATGTTTTCATCTGAAACTTCTAGGAACTAGTCAGAAAAGGTCAAGTTCCACGAAATCTATGTAATACGGTTTTTTCTTTTTTTTTTAGATAGGAAATCATCAAATAACTCCTCCCGCTCTGGGCGGAGCAGGAGGGAGTGTCAGACTTTACTGACTAAAACCCATCCATGTCCCTTCATCGACCTTTGTGTTCCGGGGCCACGGTATCTCTTTCGAACAGTCCCGCAGTCCCGGAGTCCCGCAGCCCCGGATGTGATACGGTCAAGCATCCCTTGTTACTTTGGCTTTTTAGATAGTAAATGTGGGTATCTTTCTTTGAATTTCTATTTAAGCGAAACTGAGTAATACATAAAAGCACAAGCCGGCTTAGCTTTTATCTGGGATGTCAAAGTTAGTGCAAAACTTCGGTTTTGCTAATGTCCAAAGACTGTTCAAACTACTTAAGCACTGTCAGGTGAAATATCTACTAGTTTGTCACTTGTGTAGACGTGTTCTATAAAGTATAGAGCTGGAAAAATATTATTTATTTATTTATTTATAATAAGCACACCAACAGCACAATCACTTACAATTCAAATCAAACAACATATAATATTGGCATTTGAGTAATCATGCAAATAACAGGAATGCATAACATTGAAATGTGAATATCAGAGACAAAGGAGAACAGTAATAAAAAGTGTGTCTAGTAGAACACTAAATTTATCTAGAACACTACAAAACAAACCAATTTGAGCTACTTAGACATGCATTTATCGCATTGTATGAAGCGAAATTCATGGAGAAAATATCAACAGGGTAATCTGTCTGTTTGGACCTAAACAAAAAAACCCCTGTAACCCTGTAACCCTGTATGATAAATTCAAACGGCTACATCTCGTGGAACTTTCCCGATTCGACAACTAAACAAAAGACGTCCAAAACAAGTTAAAAAGTGCCTTTTCGTAATTTGTTGGACTCCCGTTTCGCCAACTAATCATTTCAATTATTTTTTGTACGTTACAGTCAGCTCCCAACAAAATTTAGAATTTGAACATCATGAAAATGATGGTGCCGCTAAAATCGTCTTTTTGTGAAAACCCAACAAAAAGCACTAGGCTTGCATAAATCCAAGATAAGGAGGTCCGAAGGATTTTGAAAAAAGAATCGAGAACCTATATTGGTAATGCCTTCTGGCTGAATGGGCAACGCAATCTGCAATTCCTATGTCAACTCTCCCAAAAAGTGTCAGTTACTAGGTACATATATTATTTGGTTACAAGCACTGTACAGGGTTTTTCAATGACCAGCCAAAATTTTAAATTAAGATCTAGATATCAAACCAAAAGTGCCTTTTAAGTATGATTGTCGAAAAATATAAAGTAAAATAATAGCATTCATTTAAAAATGTCCTAAAATTTCTTAAATCATAGACCTAGTGGGAATCAATGCACTTATGTGCGTGCATGCACTGCCAAATTTATGTGTGTGCTAACTGCTATCTATATAGGTTGTTGAACTGAATTGTGCTGTTTTAGTGGAGGACAGGAAATAAATTTTATTTAAAAATGTTTATTTTTTTTATCATTATCTCGAAAATATTATCGATTCTAAACCATCTCTGAAAATTTTGCCGGTCATTGAAAACTAACCCTGTATATTAATTTAATATTACGTAGTATTTAAATGAACGAAGCATGATATATTTCATATGATGAAGTGTTTCCAATACTGGCGGCCCCTTTTCGAGACATCTCTGCCTCGCGTTAGGTAATCGCAAGTTAATTGAATTACTCACGCACGTCAGGATTCTGTCATAGATTATGAAATTCAGTCAATCATGATTTTCTTTATGGCCTAAATTGTCAATGATGAAAAGATTTGTTGGTTAAAAACATGTTCCCATTGCTGGGGTACAAGTCCTGTGAGATGAAGTTGGCCGGACACGACCATAAGGTTCCATACAGGTTCGTTTGTTGTTAACAAGTAATCATAAATGACACACATAATAAAACAAAATGATCAAGATTGAATTGGGCACCATATTAATAATCCTTCTTCAGCAGTAAATAATTTATTGCGATAAATCCATTGGGTTATCTGATCGCGTACTTCCTACTACAACTACGCAAATAAAATTAGGCAGCATATTCATAGAACAACCTACTGCACATTTGCAGGAAAAGTTAAGAAATACAGACCTCATGTAGTTTCAAGAAAAAAATACGTATAAAAGTATTATTTTTGAAAATGTAGATTATATATTATTTTGCGAACCATAAGATTTAATCAAGCAATTTTATTACCTACCCTACTTTACGAACACTGTTCTAAGGTAGGCAAAAGCCGCTTCCAATCATAATCTTTGCCTCAAAGCCTTATTGCATGTTGCAATATACGCTTATTAATGAACGACAAATACTAATTTCGCATGCCTTTGTCCCGGTCGATCATCGCTCAGCGTTCCTCCGCCTGAGCGCCTGCAATAATCCGTTTGTGACTGACATTTATGAGTACACAGCCTTGTGTGGCTATTGGCAAAATCCTTTGTGACCCGCCTAAAGGAATATCCATACAGCGTAAGATTCAATACATGCTGAAGGATTGATTTCGCTGAGCAGTACCGTATTCGACAATGCGCTCGCAAGACTATTGAAATTTGAAATCAAACGAATTTAGCTCGGCGTGGTACTCGATTGTTGTGTAAGATGTTTCGGTGCTGTTTGTCGAATCTTTTGAGATGTTACTTGTTTGTCAACTGGAGAACTGCATATGAGAATACAGGAAGTTGTTGGCTATAAGTTTTAAACCAAAAGACTTGAAGAAAAAAAGAAGATCGAAAATATTTCTGTATTAAACCCTGCATTCTCGTCATTCGCCTTCGTCTCGTTTTAGCACTGGGAGAAAGAGATACAGTAGTGTTTTATCGAAAACCGATTTTTACAAATTGGTGGTTAATTGAAAAAAAACCGGAGTCAGCATTCTTTTTAACCGACTTCTAAAAGGAGGACGTTCTCAATTCGATTAGTATTTTTTTTCTTTTTTTTATGTATGTACACCGATTACGTTGTTATTTATGATCCGATTTACGCGATTCTTTAGTTTGATGCGGAATAGTTGTTATTTGGTCTCATAAAAATTTTACATAGTTTGGACCAGTAGTTTTCGTTTTATGAACATTTTTACTTCAGTCGTGTGTTCTAATTTCAACATGTTCTCCGATTTCTCCCCCATTTGTGGAGCAAGACGAGAAAAAACCGGAGTCAGCATTCTTTTCTTAAATAAAACACCACCCACAGCACATCTCCACCGCACCTCCCTTTCCTTACAACTAATAACCCGACAACAGCTACACAAATTGCTCGTCCGTTCCCGTATCGGATTTTCATTTCCAATTATTAGTCACATAATGTAGACTATTAACATTGATGTAAAAACATCGGCAATCAGTGTTCATTTGTATACGTTTTCCGTACATTAACACCGTATGTTACTAACGCGACACAATTTGTTTCAGTGTCGATTTTTGCAATCGTATGTTTTACTGGTTTGATATTTCAATACTGTCGAGTTTTGCTCCAAGGTATAGATCATTAGCGGTGAATTATTACTTATATTATCTTTCTAAATTATTACTTTTACTTTCTTTTTTTGTTCACTTGAATTAATTTTTAATGATCCCCCTTTTTTTTTTTTTTTTTTTTTTTTTTTCGGATGGGAAATCATCAAATGACTTCTCCCGCTCTGGGCGGAGCAGGAGGGTGTGTCAGACTTTTACTGACTAAAACCCATCCATGTTCCTTCATCGCCCTTTGTGTTCCGGGGCCACGGTATCTCTTTCGAACAGTCCCGCAACCCCGGCAGGCATCGGTCCTTGCGGACCCCTTCCTTTTTGCTGACTCTCTTTGAGGCGCGCGTGGAACACGAACGCGCCGTCGACACGGCCTGTCGTCATGAGACGGACGGACGGCGAGCTAGCCCATAGCCCACCGTCCACAGGCCCGCGGCGGCCGGGACGCTGTGAGGTTCTCTCCCTCTCACGTTCCGCCACCTCCTTCTCTAGCATTACTGCTTCGCAGAAGGAGGTGACGGCGTCCCATTCCATCTCGCTCCGGACCATGGCTTACACCAGGGCCGGACGCGAGAGGTCGCCGCTGCCAGTCGCCGCTTCGAGGACACGGCGGTGCTCCGCCCACGCGGGGCACACCTCCACCGTGTGCTCCACCGTGTCCTCCGGTCGATCCTCGCAGTGGAAACACCCGGGCGTTTCCTCCCGCCCGATTCGGTGCAGGAACCTCCCGAAAACACCGTGTCCGGTGAGGACCTGCGTCAGGCGGAAGGTGAGGACGCCGTGGCGTCTCTCCAGCCACTCCTCAAAGAGGGGACTTATCGCCACTATCGTGGCGTGCCCTGCACGGGGTTGCGACAGTCGCTCTCTCCATGTCGCCATGAGATCCCGCCGGAAGTCTGTCCGCTGAGCGACAATTTGTCGCGGCAGCGGAGTTTCCCCCCGGCGAAGCGCCTCCGCGCGCCATTCATGCAGGCGCGCGAGGACTATCGCCTCCAGATCCCATGGCGGCAATCCGGCAAGGAGGCACGCCGCCTCGCGGGCGATCGTGCGGTACCCACGGGCCAGCCTTACTTACGGCTACCACCTTTTGGGGCGCGTTCAGGTAGTGGGCTGCACGCAGCCTCAAAGAACGCGCCCACACCGGGGCCCCGTAAAGGGCCATGGACCGCACGACTCCCGCGTAGAGCCTCCGGCAGGAGGCGTTCGGCCCCCCCAGGTTGGGCAGGAGCCGCCTGAAGGCAGCCCCAGTCCGTTCCAGTTTGGGGGCCAAACGTCGGAAGTGCTCCACGAAGTTCCACCGGCTGTCGAGGACGAGTCCTAGGTACTTCAAAGTCGACTCGACACCGATGGATACCCCTCCTACCGTGAGTAAGGATCCCGGAGGTGGCGCATTCCGAGGCCCATGAAAGCACATGGCCTCGGACTTGTGCAATGCCACCTCGAGACCCAGTTGCCGGATCCTCTCAACGACTATCGCAACCCCGCGTGTCATGATTTCGGCCGCCGCCTCGTGTGACCCCCGCTGTGCCAGCACCAGCGTGTCGTCTGCATAGCAGACCACGCTGACGCCGCTAGGGAGGTCGGCGCGCAGCACCCAGTCGTACCCGATGTTCCACAAGGACGGCCCTAGGACCGATCCCTGCGGAACACCGCACGACATCTCTCGCCGGTTCCATTCTCCGCTGCGACTGGGGTAGATGACGGCTCTATCCGTCAGGTAGTCCCCGATCACACGACAAAGGTAGGTCGGCACCCGGTGATACCGGAGTGCCTCCCTTATGCAGCTCCAGGGCATGGAGTTGAAGGCATTGGCGATGTCTAGAGACACCGCCAAGACAACCCCACCCCGGGACACTGCAATCCCCGTCGTGAGGGCTCTCACGCGCATGATGGCGTCCACCGTAGAGCGCCCCTTGCGGAAACCAAACTGGTGTTCCGCAAGATCCGGCCCCGTCCCCGCAAGGTGCTCGGCGAGGCGGTTTGCGATGACTCTTTCAAAGAGCTTGCCCACCTCGTCGAGCAACACTATGGGCCGGTATGCGGACGGAGAGTCCGCAGGGCGCCCCGGCTTTTAATGATCCCCCTGTGTTGAGGTTTATGGAATATTGTAGCTTAGACTTTGTTACCACCAAATTAATCATTCATGGAAAAACTTATGGATTTATTTTAACTATTGTTACTAGCTGAAATTCTTCGTCATATTATTATCTGTTTGCTTCATTAACTTTATTGCCTAGAAGTCTAATCAAATTAGCATCTCAAAGATTAGCACCACTATGTCTGAGATCTCTATCTTGAAAAACATTAATTATTTCAGACCTTACTTAAGTTTTACTGTTACAAAATATTCCATCATCTACTATTTTCATATCTACTGCTTCTTCAACAATCAAAGTAAACTCAACTAAGACAAAACGAGCACCTTATTTACCCCTCGGCAATAGGTAGCAGTCCATTATTTCTAACTCAGCATTACTATCCTTAATACCAATAAATTATGTACGGAACCGACTCTGTGGTTGATACCAGCAATTGTTTCGACTGTAATTGAAAAACGTTGCATCAATGCATCATCTTCAATGGCTGGTAAATATCTAGTACAAATAATCGACCACCCTAGTAGATGGTCGAGGCGAACGATAGGGGTAATGCCATAATTGCCACGGTTGGCAGTCAAATTGATGGTCGCAGTGTGATGTTGCATTACGCAGGTGAGCTAAGCTACTGCGTCTAATGTATTTTTGATATTATCCAGCAGCTTTAGCCACTTTAACTTCCTTATTTTCTGATGGTTATCGTTTTTTTCCGGTTGGATATTCTCACAATTTATTGAATCGGTATCGGAATTAACGAATGTTATTCGCTTATTAACAGTATAATAAGGGACTTGGCACTTTAGCAGTATTCTAAATTTATATTTTTGTTTGATGTGATGTTTCCTCAGTCTTAGAATGTCACTTATGGGATATCTTCCGTGATTATTGTTTATTTTGAACTCGCGATGTTTTGACGCTGTTGCAAGCGCCATGATCGCGGGTTAACTGGAGAGCTTGTAAGTTTAGTTATGAACCGTGATAGCTTAAAACAATGTTTACTCAGTCTCCTACATTCCTTTGACCAGATTATTAGCTCTCACCTAAACCCAACATTTTCCATCACTGCCACCCAAAGGCACCCAAAACAAACAGTTACATGCAAACTGCGACAAAACCAACAATAAGCAACGTCATAAAGTCACACCGCTGACCATTCAACACTTGCATCGGAGCGTTGATTACACGGCGCGTGTGTCGATTTATAACGCCAATTAGTCAACACGCGTGCCTGCGACGACGACAACTGACAAATCGCAGTCGACTGCCGTCTGTCGCACGTGGGTGGCGCGCCTTACTCCCTACGGTTAATGTACTTTGTATTAGTAATAGGTAGCAATTTTATTTATAATTCGTTGACCGTTGATATAGTGTTTTTTGTCCCCGTTTACCTTGATTCAAAAGCCGTCTGTTCATGCTACTTTTTTCATTATCCTCTATAGTCGTGTTGTCTCCCTCTACTTCACATGCATAACTTGTTCTATTTTCATAACATCTTGATACTCGTCTTGCATCCTGCCCATCTAATGGAACAACTGGTTACTACATAGTTGCCATTCTGATAAGTTTCTTTTATGCAAATTATATTCGATGGAACATCAACCAGATGGCATATTTTCTCTAATATAGTCAACTTGGCCATTCAATTAAAGTTAACTTTATCATCCATGCATATTCATAGGCAATTTTACACACAAAACTTTTATACACTTAATCGCATAGAAAACTGGTCACTGACCATTTAAAGCCAGTTTGAACCTCCAAAACTAAAACCAATATAAATTGAAATTACTTCGGACAACGCCTATCTGACGGTTTCCGTCTAAACGATCAGATAAACGGATTGTCTCAATAATTAATTGTGACATTTATCACAATAAACTGTTATCTACCTACCCGTATAGGACTTACGTGTGAAATTGGTTGCGCGTGCAATCAAAGAATTAATTTGCATGATTACTACGGATAGCAACCACAATAATTGGAATATAATTGATGTCAATTTGTTACTGAGGTTCAATAATTGCTCGATTTTGCTTTTGAGTAGGTAAGTTTGTATGTTGTAAATTGTACAATTTATCGATATAAGTATATTATTCTGTATACTTATTATGTTTAGAGAAAAGAACTGTCAATAAATGAATGGCTTTAAGTAAAATATTGCGTATTTTTCTTTTGTGCTCCCTCTAAAACAACCATAAATACTTAACAAGCAATTAGTAACTGTCGTAAGGGTATATTATCGGAATAATCGGCCTTGGAGAACGGATTGAGTTTCGTAGAATAGTGTACTCAATTTACAAGACGGGAATTTAGTGGGACGCTGTCATCAGCTACTCCAACTTGTTAGGCCATACTATTTGAGTTTTATTGTACTAAAATTAATATTTCTTTCAATTCACCAATGCCTGTTTTTGACTAATCATTTATCATTTTTCGACAGTGAAAAAGTTTATTAATGTATTTTTTTTTCAGGTTAAAAAACTACGACTTAGAAGAGTAACGGAAAAGAAGATGAAAATGTCAGTAGTTTGATATTTTGTACGTTTTTCAAAATGATAAAATTATTATTTACTTAACTTTAACTAAAAAAGTCGGAAAGCATATTAATTTCCTTAAATATACTATTTTTCATAAACGTTATTCAATAAGAGAATATCTGCTCATTCAATCTACGCTAGAAATAGATAAACAAGGCAGGAATTGAAAAAAAAAAACATATTTAACCTCCACCAACGCTACATCGACTTTTCAGTTCCCCGCAGCACTAAATTTCAGAATATTTTTAAAGCACGCATTGGATTATTCAGGGAGAGGCCTGAACCTCGTGACGAAGCGATAGGCGGTTTTAAACCGACCTGTGCGGCCGCGCAATTTAAAATTTAATCACGCGTTACGTTAACGTACAGACAGCGGGTAAACTTTAGCGCGTACGTTAAGGTGGCAAACTTGGAGCGCGGTGGCAACTGCCGTGAAATTTTTATTAGTGTTTGTGTGCATATTTAATTTGCACTGACGTGTATGATGAGGTGTTGTTTGTTACACTTGCTGTTATTTATGGGATGTGCCAAGCAGTTAACCTAAGCCTGTTATGTCTTAGTTGTATTTTCAACTGTGTTTAAATCGAAACTCTAACCAAGAACTATGATATTTATTTTTTCTATCTCTAATTACGTACCTACATCATCATCTGCCTAGCCTTTTCCCAACTATGTTGGGGTCGGCTTCTAGTCTAACCGGATGCAGCTGAATACCAATATTTTATATCGAGCGACTGCCTATCTGACCTCCAGAACCCAGTTTATAGTACTGGGTAATACGTTACCCCTTGGTAAGACTGGTTGTCAGACTTTTTGGGCCACTGACTACCTGTCACGACTGTCAAAGATCTAAAAAAGACAGCCGGGACAGCAGCTTAACGTGCTTTCCGAAGCACGGAGGAAACTCGGTATGTAAGGGACCCATCCACAGAACAACCTAAGCAAGCACGGCTTAACCTAAAGAGCGCCCCGAGCGGCTGTTATTATTTAGCCATGAGCTCCTCTAATTACGTACAACTCACGACGTAACTTGGTAATAAAATAGACATAAAGTGATTAGCTTTAACCATGCAAACGTATAGTTAAAGTGTCGTTACTTTAATCTAAGTTAACTTAATTCCTTGTTTTATTGATTGGTTTTAATATCGTTCACAATATTTATCCCCTCCTGATCAGAAGGTCTAGTCATAGCCTAAATTATTTCCAACAAAGAACTAGAATATTCGTTAAGCATAAATAAATCTTCGCCAATTTAAATTAAATTAACATTTAACAATCAATAAATTATGAAAAGCGCTACTTAACAAAAAAAAAAGTATTGAAAGGAAACAGGACGGAGCCGTTTAAGCATTAAAAATGCTAATCAAATTGCAAGGTATTAATCTTTGAGGAATGTTAATTTATATGCCAACTCTACGACCCTCCTTGTTACTGATTACTTCTCATTACCCTCAAATAAACCGTAGAGAGCATAAGTTAATTCGATCTGGCCAGAGATTAGTTCATGATGCCGACTGGCCACTTAAAATCTGATTAGTTAAATTACTTATTTACTTAACAATTTTCCGTGCGGACGGCGACGGAACAATGCGGCGTTCGTAAACCAAAAAGCCGTATCTCAAAAATAAATGAAAAGTCTGTTTAGTTTACATTCGATGCCTTGAAATATCCATCAGAAGAACTAATCAAAAACTCTTAGGAAGAAAATCTTTTAGTGTTTCTGTTATTTTTATAACAAAAAAAAACTACCAAATAACAAAAAAAAAATCAATGAGCAAAATTAAAAGAATATTAACCGCTAGATGCGGGTATCTAGCAGTTAATATTACAGTACAATTAAAATAACAATGCTCCGTTTCCCTTCGGGAACGCCTGGGGAGATATGGAAGTAAAAGTAGCCGCGGGTTTCAAACTAGACGCAGCCTGTATTTTGGTGGCCCAATATGAGCCGTAAAGGCAGATTGAATAATGGAATGTTCAGTGTCAAACAATACAACAATAACATTTACTGCCTATAGGTACTGGCCATGGCCTCTTCTCGCACAGTGAAGGTACGAGCATTCTTCACCACGTTTGCTCAAAATGGGTTCACGATTTCCAATTATTATATTATATTATTTAGTAGTTTTATTTTTAGTATTTTTATTTAGTATTTTATACAATTATATTATATTATTTAGACCAGGTGTCCTCACAAAGTTTACTGTCCTCTATGTCACTAACGTCCAATATAAACATAGAAAGTACAAATAAATTGAAAATGTCATATTAGGACTCGCCCGGATTTGAATCCAAAACCTGGTGGATAAGGGGCAACGCCTTAAGGTCCTTCTAACCCTAAAATTAGCAACTCTGATTGTGGTGGTTCAAACTTCGTTTGAAATACTGTTAGAATAAAGTTTTAATCAGCTTGCACTACAAAGCGGTTGTTACGTGCACTGCGGCCGAATAGTGCGAAATGAGTGTTTTTTTTGCGATTTACAAAAAATCTATTGATTGGACTAAAAAAATAAAACACATAAGACCTGCTTTATAGTTAGTTCACTTATTGTGCAAAGTTTCATGATCTAATTTGAAGTACTTTTTGAATACCAGCGGTTTATTGTTCGATTTGGAGGTAACTTTGTAAATTTTTTCGATCGAGAAAAGTTTATGGAATCGTGTTTTCGTTACACATAGTACCTAGCATTAATCCTCAACTTTACCACATATTTATTTCAAAATTAATGCTGCAGTATTTTTAGCGTAACGGAGGATCATTCTAAGCGTAACGGAGGATCATGCTAAGCGTAACGGAGGATCATGCTAAGCGTAACGGAGGATCATGCTAAGCCATTTGAGGCATGTTAGGCCCTTAACTTCTGGTCACTGACTATACTGAGTACTAAAATAGATAAATACATTTTCACATATTCCTTGTATTCTCGAAACATAGTATTATTGAGTTACCGGCTTTTGGCTTGCGGAGGCAGAATGTACGGTAAACGGCTCAAAGGAAATTCTTTATCGTCGATTTTATAATCGCGATCTCGTGGCCATTTTGTTAACGGATTGCAGTGGTATGCTGAATTGGGTCGTAGTGAAAAATAAGTAATGCCAATCTATTTTTAAACCACAGCAGAACAAAAGCTTCTTCTCATATGGAAATGATTCAAGCAATAATCAACTTATGGGCCATGTTAGATCATATCATAGATCATAGTTACAGTTTCAAAGGAGTTTACAATGAATGGCGTATCTATTGAGTTATTCCCGATTCGTTACTGTTCCGATTGGTCACCAAAACTTATACCATACTAGAAGTCTCGACTCGCCACCATCACAAGTCTTATTTTGTGAGTGGAGAAATAGTTGGGTCTTCACGGGCACATGTATACAGGGTGTAAAAGACCTCATCACGAAGCCGTCAACCAAGCATTCTGTACATCAAACTAAATAACTTTACGCAAAAATTATTGCTGGGAAACAACTTTTTTTTTTGGGGTGCAAAATCATGTTTTGTGGTAGAACTCAATGTAACGCACTCAAAACATAGTGCTGATGGATGGATTGAATAGTACGGGGTCGTGGAGTTGTTTAAAGTAAAAATCTTACATGAAAAACTTGTATTAAAAAAAACTTGTCAAAAAGTTGGAACTTTGACCCCCAATATCTCCGTAACTAGAAGGTTCCCAGGTATGGTGAAGAGCAAAAAAATTATTGCAATGACGGGGAGAACAAGTGCCTTTCGGCTTCGTTAAGAGGTGTTTTACACCCTTTATAATTATATCGTCGATGCGTATTTACGTTCTATACATGGCCAAAACGCAACCATAGGAATCTGGTTGCGTATTGTAAGGCTATTCTTAAAGGAAATTAAAAAAAAAAAAAAAAAGAGCTTCCAACGATCGGTTGACTGTAATATCTTGCTTAAAATGAATTATCGAAAAGTAAAATAAAAGTAACCGGCAAAATATACATGAGCTTATTTAGATTACAATTCTACGAAAAATAATAAACTAAATTTCCAACAAAAAATACCAAACTTCCGAAAACAATAGGTACTAACTTTGCGAAAAAATACTAAGATTGGGAAAAAATTACTAAGTTTCCGAAAACATGTTCTGCTAAAATAATCGTTTTCTTATGCTCATCTTTTTACTCAACTTTTTGTTTTGGCTCAACTTAGGATGCTCGGGACTTGGGGCACCCCGATGTTAGGTTATATTAGGTTAGTTTAAACCCTGCAGACAGCAATAGGAGCCCCGCGAAGCGGCGCTACGTCGACTACGCTTACACAAGATTAGTTTGTATGCGTACCAGCACTGTATATTATGGAACAAGCTAGTTACCTAAGCCACTACAAAGTATAAACGAGTATTTGCGTACTACTCGTGTATAAATTGGAAGGCCTTGATTAAAAAGTGATTTCCAATCTATACGCGACTAGTTTCACAGTTCACACCCTTGCGTTCTGGCCTTGTATGGAATGGAAAAACGCAACGTCGATCACGTTCAAAAGATACATTATTATAAATATGCAAACCAAAATGACGAGCCCACCGTAAAAGTCAGTCAAAAGAATATTTCCATAATTTACAACCCACCTTTAAAAACCTCACATAACTTATTCGAACACATCCAATGCAATAAATGAAACAGCTGTAAATATAATGCAACATTTTACATTTAAATTAACTTAGTAAGTTCATTCACTGACAAAGAGCGTAGATAATCCCCATATTAAGAAGTACACTTCAACCGTATATTTTGTTCAAGTTAAATAAAGTAACACAAATATTTAATTATGCGTTGTTTCAACACGTGAATGACAGCTTGAGAAACGTTCCCGATAACGTTGTTTAAATGAACATGTATATTTAAAAGATTAAGAGAGAAGTTTATATGAAAGAGAATTTTTATAAATGGAATATAAAGTCGTTTAATTTTTAATGCGTATGAGGTTAAGGTGAAGCTAGTTCTGCCTATTTTACTGCCTATTGCGTAGTAACACAAATTGAACATTTAATTTATGTAAGATAAACCATATATATAGGGCTTGCTGATCGTCAGTCTAAGAAGTACAGAAGTAACTGTGGGTCTAAAAATAGAAATGAATATCCTGTTCTGTATGTCTTGTCCTCTGTTTAAAAACTAAATTAGTTTAAGTGGAACTTTATCATCAATATCATTCTCCTAACGTTATCCCAATTCATTTGGGGTCGGCGCAGCATGTCTTCTTCTTCCAAACTTCTCTATTACTCACCATCTCATCAGACACCATTTACGTGGACCTTCATGATAGTAAAAATTTACTTTTCTTCCTTACTGTGTTACTTGGGGTCCTGCAATAGACATGGTTAAAGAAACAATGGTGCAGACCATGAACATGCAAAACAAAATGAGTAAATCTAGACACATCTCAAGGAAAGTATAGGCTTTGTAACTCATCGGGTGTCGGTTAAATTATAAATTTTCGATTGTCGGTAATTGGTTGTTATTAGCTTTATTGGTTTTTAAATTAAATGTCTCAGGTAATCAAAAATTGTTATATTTAGCAGATTACCCGTGTCCAGACACGTGACTTGCGGTGCTAACATTATTTAAACTGAAACCAACTGAAGACCCTTTTAATACGAGTTATTTCTGAACGATAAAAAACTCTTGTTTGAGAGTTTATTCAGATAGGAAAGTACGATAGTGAATATATCCTGAATTATAAATATTTCAATTTCTAATTATTGCCAAATGTGTTTTAATTTCGACACTTTTTTTACTTTTTAATGTTTTGTTAGTATTATAACTTTGATAGCTTACTCGTAGATGTGGGAAACCACAGCATATAATATAGTGTAGGTAATTATAGGTGTAACACCTATTTGCGTTTATGATGTGTACAGAAAAATATTCAGAGTGACAATTAAAAGTCCTACGATACAGCGCTCACGTAATCGTGAAATCTACCTACCACAATACGCAGTACTTATCATACCAACAAAACAGACCAATTAGCCCCATCACATGAAAACGAAACAAGCATGAAAATAAATAACACGAAAATAACGACACGCTACAGTTACAGTCGTAAAACTGACTTTAAAAACCAAGTAATTAAAACGCCGATTAAACAAGATAAAAATGCAATAATTTAAATCCTTTACGATCGGATCTATACGCGAAATTAATTATGGTAAATATTTAATTGATTGATTGATAAGGGCTGTGTGACTTATTAAGTTTACATTCCGATGGAGAACTTGATGAGATGTCGGTTGACTATTTAGTATCGCAAATTAATTATAAGTTATGCATGTTTCGTTAATTTAATTAGTTAACGAAACATGCATTTATAACTGACTTAAGGCAAGTTTGTGAGGACATTATTTTTGTCTATTTCGTTTTGAAGAGTTAAACTTTAGTATAATAAATAGTACTGAACATGTGGAGTATTCTTTTATTTATATCATCTCCATGGACGGTGAAATTATAATCCCAAGATTTATCATCTTTGAGATTTTAGTTCTGTTAAAAATACTCGAAGGGCATTCGAATTTTTCGTATTTTTTAAAACATGTACATTCAAATCTCAATATGTCAATATGAAAAATTCGAAGGCCAAAAAAAAACAAAAAAAATAACAGGCAAAAAAAAAACGAAAATAACAGGTATTTTATGACAAAATACCTGTTATTTTCCTACATTTTTGAGATTGTCGCTGAGATGAGAATAGATGGCAACGAGATTTTGAACGTTTCTAATTGCGAAAAGAGGCCTTCTGATCGCTACCTATTTAGCAATCACACACGAAAAAAGCTCACGTATTGACGTAAGCTTTTTCCCGAAGTATTCAACATGAAAAAAAAAATCTAGACACCATCACACACACACAATCTCACTCTACTTTATGTCGACAAAATCTTTGAAATCTCGACTCGAATCATTTATCGTCTGAAGCCATCAATATGTTCGCTGCACAAAGTTATTGAATTACCGTTGATGTGCTTACAATGTGTGTATTTGTTCGTTTTGATTAATGTTGCCCCTCTGATGAATGGGTGACTGATTGACCTACATCATTGATTCTTTGTGTTTATGCTCAGTGATCCATAATTGGTTAGGTTAAATAATTGATAAAAGTGAAGATTTTTCGGCATTCTTTGTCTTTGCTAATGTTACATCCTTTCTCCGTGTTATGTCCGTTTCGTCCGTTCACCTCTTCTTAGCGTGGTAGCTAAATTCAGCTCAAAAGGGGACGAGTTTTGCACTTTCACTACCGTCCATCAACTCCTGTAATGAGCAAAGAGCAGGACAAGCAGAACACGTCATCAAGTCTGTTCGTACTATAATTCGACAAGAATCAAATCCACTAAGTAAAACTACGAATTTTAATAAAACCTTAAAAACAATAAAATAGGTATATACTACCTATAGCAATTAAATTATTTTTATCGCCTACGTTGTTTCATTTATTTTAATTTAGCATAAAACAAAATATTAAAATCAACGTTTACGACATCTGCCTAATAAGTACAATAACGACCACAATTCAAAAATTAAATAATAGAATTTTATGTTATGTTTACATCTAACGCATCGTGTAAAGATAAGACTTGACAATTTAGGGGAGAATACATAACTAAAACGACCAAAACTAAACGAAAAATAATATCATTAGAATATTAATTAACACCTATTGCGATAAAATAGACATTAGTCACATTATGTGGGTTCCACGTAACCAATTTAAATGGGACCACATTTATTTTTAAGAACACTTTTAAATTCAAATTAATAGCCAGCTACCGGTCGTGTTTTTCTAACTTAGAGATCCTAAAATGTATTTCGAAGACATCTCATTTAAATATTTATTCGGTGTCGGATAAAGATAGATGTCATTCGTCTATTACCCACGTACGCTCGATGGACCTAAATAAGATGGATCGAGATCGGACGATTTATATCAATTTGTAAACGATTCCTTCCTATCCTTTTCCGTTTGATCTAAATACCTAGTAGAATTTGTCTTGTTTATGTAGCCTTCCCACATACATTTAACGAGAATTTCTCTGAATTCTTTGTGTGGTACAATTCTTAAATGAAAACGTTTTTTGGTGGCAAGCGTAAAGATTATTTTTATGTGCCAATAATTCTTGTGAAGCATCAAGTCTTAATCTTTTTAGCTTTCAATGTGTTTAAAGTTAGATTTACTTATAAAGATGTTCTCAGTTTTTATAGGTTAAAAGATTACGTTGGATTTGCTGGCAAACGGTTTACCTAAATTAATATTTTATTTTTTCTTGAGATCGATTGAATAGGTAAATGTAACCAGCAGCCAACAAGACACGTGTACCTATAGGATTTGTGAACACACGTTATTATCAAGCTTATATGTTTAATTGATTACGTGTACTTTGTAAAAACTACGCCTCAAAAAACATGCACAGAATCGTAAAGTTTGATAGCAACTTTTTATGACGATAATTGAAATATTTAATTTGATATCGTTAATTCACAGACCAGGGTTGTCGGCATTCTTGCTTCTTTTAAAAAAATATATAATGTTCAGTTCCTTTTGGCATGGCATGCACTGTAAAACCCAGTCGCAGTTCAGCGCAAAAAATCAATCAAAAACGTACCGATTAATTGAACCGTAATTAAACACAGCTCTTCGAAATCAAGTTCCACAATTCGACTTGACTCTCAAAAGCTAATGAGTTTTATTCTTTTAGCTAATCTACTGGCCGGTTGGATCACGGAGTGCAAAGTGCTGTATCGAGAGGGACAAAATGGCGTTCGACGGCGGGGAGTCGCGTTCCGTCGCCAGCGCACAGCACTCTGCCAAATGCTTCTCGGATCCGGATTTGCTAGCATTGCCCGGATGGTGGATATGTGAGTATACATTGTGACGTTTACACCGTAGCGTAACGTAAGAGGGGTCTAACAACGCGAATACTCAAAAATAAAATACACTATCATGTTCTTACATTTTAGGGTACAAAAAGACAACAAGAAAAACTAATGGTTCGGAAATAGACAAAGTAAAACTCAGTCAGCGATAACAGAAATGGAAAAGTCAAAAATGAATGAGACTGACAAAAACTTCCGAAAATATTATGTTGAAAGCCTTTATAAACAAACGAAATGTTTTGAAAGATTGTCTAGTTCAAGCCATTTCTCGCAAACATTTTCCTCAGAGTTTTTTGTAATGTCTAAGCTCTCTACGATGAAAAAGAAGATATATTATTAGTAGACAGTATTCTGTTTTCTAGTAAACTTTCACGGATCCACAAGTTACGAGGTAATTGTCCGTAACTTCACTGAGGTGGTGCTTGAAGGTTCTCGGAGCTGTAATACACTGAATAAAGCATACTTCATGAAAGCTCACTAACTTGGAAACATCGAAGAAGAAGCTGTATGAGCAAAAATGACTGTAAACTTGCTAGAATATGTTTTACTAGTTCTAAGTTCCTATCATTCATTATTTGAAACTAATACTAATAATACTAATACTAATAATGCGAACGTATATCAGTTTGTTACTTCTTCACGCTTAAAAGGCTCAGCAGATTGTGATGAATTTTGACGCAACCAGAGACAATGAACTGGGTGGTTAGTCATTTCCAACATCCACAGGAGCGAAGCCGCGGATTTTAGCTGGTTTTTTTTCTTCTAATTTTGACGCGAGGTTACACCAAAAGACATCACCTATATTTGAACTACCTGATCACGATAACAAACTAAAACCGGGGATCTCACCCAAAAGTTCCCGAAAGACCGCCAGAATTAAAAAAAATAAAACAAAAAAAAATATGATACGCTACGGTGTAAAAAAGTACTAACATTAAATCTTTAAGGATTCGGGAAGTTGCATCGGTACACAGTCTGATACAGGGAAATACTCTTACGTGATTGATTGCTCTTTTTACAGAGTTATTCCTGTATCCGAAGAAAAAAACTGGGTTAGGGGACGCACTTCCGTATATTTGTTGAGCGATCCCATTACTATGTGTCGACAAATGCGTGCAAGTAATGATATGTGTACCTACTAGCGGGGATTAAATCGATTTTCTTTGTGTATGTCGAGATTGCTGTTTCTTTATTCGGGTTCTCTATTATGTATTTACTTGTAGTTTTTTCTGCTGCTTTATTGGTTCACGATTTTATCCTGTTTCATTTTACCTACAATATCTACTTATTGTATTTTTTTTTTGTTTTTTTTTTTTATAATTCCTATAAATACTCAGAAAATTGTCAACTAATGCGTGCGCCAATTAGTCCGCGCGATCTTTGCATAGTTCCAAAAACCCGAGCCCACTCTGAATTTTTCTGCAAAGAATTCGCTTCCACAGCCAATAAATTAATGCCCTACCCCTTGTATTTTGTCAACATGGATTTATTTACCCTTGTATGTTTAAAACTAATCACAAAAGGCAGTAAATACCTAAGAGGTTACATATTTGGATCGTCGGAAACCCCTGTTGGTCCGACACTCCTGCGCAGGCAAGTCGAGGTAAGTGAAGTTGCGTGTACCGCTGTCAAATAGAACTATTTTATTGCGGTTTTTATTCGCGAAACAATTTAAACTTAACGAGAGCGCTTCGGTTAACATCGGGAATTTAAGCATTGTTTTGTTTTAGCGACTTATTATATTTTTTGTTTTTGTTTCCGCAATTTGTGAAGGACGGAGTCAAGGGTTTCTTTGTGTTTGAGCATTTTTATCGTGTCTTCGTGATCGTGTAGCAATACTCAGTATTACACCCATTATGTCTGACAACCAGTCTTACGAAGGTTGGGGGGTATCGTGTTACTCAACAACTGGACTGTTGAGGTGGTCAGATAGGCAGTAGCTCCATGTAAAATGCTCTAATCTGCCTGCATCCGATTGGGCCTGAAGCCAATCACATAGTTCATCATAGGTAGTTAGAAAAAGCTTAGGCATCTGATGGTAACATTACCTAGTATTATTTGTAATGTTTAAATTTGTTTATTTTCTGCGCGTAAAACAAACATACAAGTAAAACCAGACTATACTACAATGATCCTTTTTTACCTGTTAAGGTACGGAACCCTAAAAACATTAAAAAATATACAAAATAGTGGTCCGCCGGTGTCAGGTGCAGGGTCCAAGCTACCGATGATTAGGGCTCCAGAGACAGGAACCTCCTCACAATGCGAGCGGTATCAAGGAGTACTGCCTTCTCAATCAGGCCCTCCATCCAACCGCCTAGTGAGAGCTTCGAAAGACGGTCGTCGAGGCTCTTGGTCATCAGCATCCAGCCATTGGCCGTGATGATACCTTTATTATTTTAAGCTTTAATTTCAAAATGTTAGATTATTTTGCTAACGAATCATTATAATTATTAATGTTCTAATTCTCCATTCCCATAAGAAGTCTAATACTAAAAACATAGGTACGTACGTATATACCTACGAAAGCTTTTCGTTAAAAGCAGTACTTAAACACGGCACTTACAAAGAAACTGAATTTTTATGTTCACATAAAACTACTTACAAATAGTGGGTAAGTTAAAATCAGGCAATAAACTTACCTGGAATGTAAAGCCATAGATTATAGTAAAGGTGCCTCCTATTATGATAAGAGTTTCTTTATAGTTAAGGCGTCCCTTATTGTTTGTTAGGTATCATTGTAATGTAGCTAAGAGATCTTGTATTTACGAGTATTGTTTTTAGTGAATTGGTATCTAAAGAGTTTATAAAATAATCATCACGCCTTTAATATCCGAAGGGTTAGGCAGATCCTAATGGTACACCCACATTTCGCCATTTATGTTGAGTCCCATGGGGGCGAACCTGTTGCCATTAACCGGGCACATAAGAAGTCTAATACTAAAAACATAGGTAAGTACGTATAACTCCGTGGCTGCTACTGAAAAGTTCTTGATGGCAAAACCCAATAACACTTTGCCCGACCCGGGAATCGAACCCAAGACCTCATACTCAGCAGTCAATCCTTATGAGTGAGCCTGTTTCAGCCACCCATTTGTTGGATTTATGCTAGAAAAGTCAGCCTGAAAATAGGACATTATGCAGAATCTGACAGGACAGTAAAAAAGTAAAACCTATAAAGACCATGGTCGGAATAATCAAGGAAGGGGTCCGCAAGGACCGATGCCTGCCGGGGTTGCGGGACTGTTCGAAAGAGATACCGTGGCCCCGGAACACAAAGGGCGATGAACGAACATGAATGGGTTTTAGTCAGTAAAAGTCTGACACTCCCTCCTGCTCCGCCCAGAGGGGGAGAAGTCATTTGATGATTTCCCATCCGAAAAAAAAAAACAAGGTCGGAATAATCAACAAAAAAGACTGTATAAAATATCAGCAGAAACTGAAATGTAGGTTAAATTAAGCGCTTATAACTAGTTTGAACATGATTAATCCCTGTCCTAGAAAACTTTTCAATTTAAACGCGCTCTGATTCAAAAGCGTAATAAAAGGTTTTAATTGAATTAAGTTTCTTATAATGGAACTGCTCAAATTTTTAGTCTTATAAACGGTTTCGTAATTTAAGGCTTGAAGGTTCTTCAATATTATTTGAAAAAAAAATCTTAACAAAATAGCTTATCGACGGGTGGACGAAAAAAAATCACATCACCCGAAAAGGTCAATTTCTGTATTGTTATTTGACCTTTCTTCCTTCAGAGGATTCTTTTGAACAATTTATACTGAGTATAATCGTAATTAGTGAAAGAAAACTAGTTATGTAAGTATGTAACATTTAAAAAAAAATCTTAGAATCTCCGCTAACACCAGTTTAATGCGGGCATTGAAGTATTGCAAAATCAATCTAAACTAATCTAAAAATAATTATACACTAAGAGCCCAAAAATTCTTTCACTAACACGAAGCTACATTATGCTCGAGTACCATAGGCTCAATCATGTCAAAGGCGCTTAAAACATTCCCGTCGTTTAGTTTCGTACAAAACAGGAGCGAAGCCGCGAGAAAAAGCTAGTAACTAATATAACTTTATTTATCCAAAATCCTCATGTACAAATACACGCTAGTCTTCTAATACTGTCCACTATAACATGCAACTGAAACGCATTTCCGTACAAACTACACTTCGCAAGCGGCGATCAATGAAATACGGCATAATGTTATTTAAGTAAATAACCCCACTGATATAATCCCCTTGCCCCTTTTATGATAAACCCACGGGATCTGACGGTGTAGACTATTCACAGTCAATACTGGTAGGATTACTTGTTAGTGATAATCAATACTTTATAGAGACCAAATCATTTGATAGTTTTCGTCAAACGTCCGTTTTCAATATTATGTTCGAGATGTCTTTCATTAAAAGCATACACCCTGTATAAGACTTCGTATCGGTTTAAGACCATTGGCTGTACAGGAATTCTGGTTTAGTTCAATAGGAAATATTATAAGATAGAATATTCATCAAATGGTGCAATGTCTCAAATATACTCGTACTATTTGGATTATCTCTTTCAAACCAGATATATTTGGTTTTAAACCGTAGGTATTATTCGCTTTTGCATTTATATTTCCCATAATTCTTTCTAAACCAGCAATACTAAAACAAACAGAATACAAATAAACCTCTATGGTAATGTAAGTGCACTTCGGGCCACAAAAACCGCATCTCTCAAAAACACTTCGATCTATTTTTATATTCCACTACGTAACGCGGTTGTTTTACAGTGGAGTCACGTACAACAACATCTGTCACAGGGAGCGGTTTTAAAACCGATGTGTCGTTGAAACTATGTTGAAACCAAAGAATGCATTGCCAGACATACACGGGTTGAATTGCAGACATTCGGAACACTTCTAGACAGAACTGACGCGTAACGCGACTCCACTGCATTCTTTGCGAGCTCTGTCGTTGTTATTTTAAGTTTTAAAGTCGTTTCTATTGTTTTAGAGATTTGTCGACGGTTTAGCGGTTGGGAACTATGAGTGTGCTTTATAACTGTGACTGTACAGTTTGGGTTTGGGTTTTTTTTTAAAAGCTACTGGATCTACTTATGTATGTACACCAAAGTAGCTTATCCCCGCAGCTTCGCTCGCGTTGACTTCGACAATTGTCCCACGGGATCATACTACCGAGATAAAAAGTATTCTATGGGTTAATTTATGTTATAAACTATCCGTGCGCTAAATTTTATACAAATCCGTTCAGTAGTTTTTGCGTGAAAGAATAATAAACATCCATCAATCCTCACAAACTTTCGTATTTATAATATGAGCAAGTCACATAAATAAGAAGATATTCATCTTGTTTGACATAGAACTCTTATCACCAGTATTATGCATTAGCTGAAGTAAAAAACCTTAGCACTTAATAAGTTCTTTATTTAAAGCAAAAAAAAAAAGCGATTAATCAAACGTACACATTAGGTAACGCTCACAACAGCAACAATGATCGCAATACACTTCCAACAAAAAAACTGACAACATCGTGTAAATAAAAACCACTTCTTGTCTCGACAGTGCTATCAAAAAGTGGCTAACCATTGTTCACTTCGGAACTAAAGAGCCCGTTATCAAACCACTTAAATTGTAACACGTTCTACCGCGGCTTGCCTCGTGTTCCACAACTGCTAAAACAAAGAAAGAACGCACCTATTACTCTCGTTTAAGATCAACCATTACAAAAAGCTAATGGTTATCAAACTGGGCCACCCAAGTAGATGAATTTAGGAACGTGAGTTTTATGTAACACGTCGTAAATTGCTATAGTTTGTCTCGCGTGCCCTGCACAAACCTAAGCTCTTCCACGAACACATCCAGCGCATAGCGTACAGTTCAAAGATATTTTTTGTAAAAACGAAACGTAGAAAGTATTAACAACGAGGATGGCATGAATTTTTTCCCCGAACGTCAGGAATTTAAATTCTTGTGGCTCCTTACGCGATCGCGTGTGGTCTAATTATGAATACGGCACAATAGCATTAACTTTTTCTTTAGAGAAAAAACTTCAGCGGTTTCCCTGTGAAAATGGAATAAAAGTGTAACGGATAAAGGAAAACTTCTAGACCTGTTAAGAGGCGATACCCTACTTGGCGGCTCCATTACTTTGCATTTTATATGCCGCTCGACTGCGCCTGTTTACTTTGAACTTTTATTATATTCACTTATCCAAGAAAAATGTTATGGCTCTACCCCATTTTCCGTCACGCGAAATTTGGCGCTTATTACGTAACGGCTTTGGGAATTCAGTTGCTATTCTTAATGACAAATTAATGTGTTTCGAATTTTAAATAAAGTTAAGATCTATCGTTTGGTGTCTGAATAGCTTTTAGTAAAATTAATAAGACGAGTCCATTTTTACAGAAGCTAAATCGTTCACCTTTTAGTCCAAAAGGTCTTCATTGGAATTGGTCTGGTTCTTGCGTCATCTATAAATAATGTGATTACTTAGCGTTTCATTATTAAATGCTTTTTTCTAAATGTCACCCGTATTAAGTATTTCAGGTTAGGCTAGAGTTTTAGGCAATTTAATAAATAATTAGATGACCTATGGGTTCAGAGATTAGACAAGATTTTGATAAGATATAAATAGCTACTAACAATATTATTAAAACTTACTTATCAGAAATCCATATAAATAAGTTAATTAAACTACTAAAAGCAGTATTGATTGTACAGTCATCAACAAAAATAAATGTCGTTCGCAATTTTTTTTTAAATCTTTTATTATTCAATAAACACTGTTTACAATTATTTTACAAAACGTAAACATACATTTAAGTTTATAGTTAATAATTATTGCCGCTATTGTGTAATATTATTCTATTGTCCCGTTTTCTACTTCTTCTATTATTATATTTAAAAAATCGTAATAACATAAACTCGATTAAATAGAATGTACTTGCCTGCTGTTAGGTAAAAAAAATATCTACATGATTAATTTTTCCAAAAGTCGGCTTCATCTTCTCCAAAATTACATAGTTCAATAATAAATTACCGATTTCTTACGAAATCAAATTCAATTTCAAACAAGCTTTATATAAAAGCCTCTGACAAATAACAATATTTAATTTGACTTCGCATTAATTTAAAAAACCGCCTATCTAAATCAATAGATCGTTATCTTCTATCTAAATTCCTTGTCGCGATCTTAAAGGAATTATTATTTTGCGAATAAACCAGTTTTGTTTGATAAAAAAAATGTACACTAAATTAAATAAGATAAATGTCTTTGATAAATATTTATTTGACTTCATAACACCTAATTAGTAATAATTTGTAGTGCTGATGCTACGTAGTAAGTTCTTGTTGTCATTGTGTTCTTAGATTCAGTGCGTTCAGTTGGACAAGAAGTCGAACGCAACATAGTTGGGAAAAAAGGCAAGGCAGATGAATAACTTCGTTGCATGGCTGTACTTCCTTCGCCCGCGATGTTTTAGACTAAATACGTCGATAGCTTAATTATTCACTCGGTGATATTGACACAAGCTATTGTAATAATAATAATAATAATTGATTGATTCAGAAAGCGGTACTCCTGGACACGGCTCGTATTGTTAGGAGGTTCCTCTCTCTGGAGCCCTGACCGCCGGGTAGCTTGGACCCTGTTCCCGAGACCGGTGGGCTACATTTTTTTGTATTTTTAATGTTTTTTATATATTTTTTTTAATATTTAAAAATGTAACAAATTTGTTTAAAAATGAATAAAATAAAAAATAATAAAATAAAAATAATCTTTTTTTACGTTTTTAAATGTTTTATCTGCTTTTTTAAGAAATACTTAAAAATGTAAATAATAAGATGATAAGATGAATAAAGGAGATAATAATAATAGCTAATAATTAAAATAGAGACCAATTGGGGATCACCTATTATTGACATGCTTGCTCTTGATCTCTGCTCACGTCTGATACAAACCGATTAATGACATGAAAATTCTTATTTATATGTTCGTGCTGACTCAAGAATAGAAGACTGTAGAAAAAAGAAAATCGGTGTCACAAACAATTCTTACGGAAACTTAAACAAGAGTTTGACGACCCGAATGGCGCAGTGGTAGTGACGCTGTCTTACATTCTTAGGGTCCCGAGTTCGAATCCCGGTAAGAGCAAATGTTTGGGTGATGAGCATGGACATCGTAAGGTAGTAAGGTATTGGACCTGTATCGAAAGATTTCGAGGTCATGGGTGCCTTTGCCCAGCAGTGGGAATTGGGATGACACAGGCTAAGAGCTGTAACAGTATTGCAATATTTCCATTTTATAGGTTTATAATTATGCATTCGTTTCATTCTCCTGTAACGTCCCTTTTTTGACTTACGTGATGTTAGATTAACAAAAAGAACCTAATAGCCTAGCATTATTAGCAAACAGCAGTAATTTAATTCTGTCGTTATTTTTCTTCATCTAAAAATGTAAATGATTAATATGCAACTCGTGATAACAAGTTCGGTTAATCGCTTTTGTGCTGCGGCATTATGAAGTATTTTTACGGAACGTGTACATTAGAAGAAAAAAAAACCTTTTCGGGTCAACATTTTCGTGCAAAGCCTCCGCAACATTTTGTGTTCACACCTATGTGTGTATATTTTAAAATTTATTTGCATAGTTTAATGTGTATCAAAGCATAATAAATCGTGCCGCCCACGGAGTATCTTTAAAATATATTAACATACACTTGACCTTTGTGTTGAATTCTATCAGGGCGAACATTACTCAATAAAATGTTTAATACGGTGCTAAGTATAATATTGAGAGAGAACAATAAGCCATAAACATGCAGTCATATCAACGCATAATGTTATCCCATGCCAAAGAAATGAGTTTTTCTTTATTTCAATAATATGCGGCGCAAAAGCTTCGGAGTAGAGTTACTCGAATAATTTCTCGCACGACTGGATTAAAATAACAGTTTAATCGTTACTTATACATTTTAATGCTCTAGTCGTGCCATAAAAATATTACTCGGTATAATGCTCGCATTCGCAAAAGCGAAAGTTTTGATTTCGATTCGATTCGATTCATCCAATGTCGTGCATGCTCACGCGCAGTCTAAAACGCCAAGTGCGCCTCTTTCACTTGCTCCACATTCGTATTACTTTCCGTATGCTGAAGATAGACCTAACCCTTAAAAGGCAGTTAACGCCTCCAGGCACCATACCGCACGGCATATTCATGCATACTTTCAACATGAGTACACAGACAACACATAAACAAAGGAGTTTCAGGCATGACTTGTTCCAAGTCGCTCCAACATTTCAACGTCACGGATGTCTTCAATTATTAACATTATCGGAGTTGCGCATAAGGCGGTTGTTATGAATAATAAAATAGTAGAATACGCCGTGAAAACAGCAAAGAAAGTGCAAGGGGTGCAGTACAATGGCAAGTAAAGGCAACAGTGTAGGTTTATATGCGTTGACAATGTGCATTGTGCACTAGGACGGGTCCACGAAGAATTTTAATATTCTCAAGCGGGAGATACGGACTTCATCTGCCTCATAGCGACGCAGTTTGCACTACACAAAAAGCTTTAAAAATTCATGCCGGTTATTCAACCCTGTTCTGAAACGGGGGCAGGATTGGCGTTATTGACTTTTTGGACCTTTACTTTGGTGCAGTGCATTAGGTACTTTAATATTAATATGAAAATGAGCTTATGGATTATGCATTTTGGTTGCTTAAGGGGTTGATCTCGTCTCTTCACTTAGTAATTCCTCCTGCATTTTCCTGATACACATTTCTTTGAATACTTTACCACTACTATTTGACATTTGATCATTTAACAATTTTTGAGGTGTCGAATAAAATAAAAACTAGCAGCTCAATTATGAAACCCTCATTCATTAAAGTCTAAACGGGCTTTATTTCCGTTTCAGTGAAGAAACCGTAATCTTGCTTGCATTATTATGGAGAAATTAGGTTGATTAGAAACACCAGTTTACGACAGTAAGCCGGGTGGTCTGGTCTATCCTTCCCATTACGGTAACACCCAACATTATTCGCAGTCACACGCACATATAACATTCAAATAGTCTTCAGACCATTCTCCCCACGGAAACGGCAACAGTAACTAATAAGTACAACAGTTTCATTGACCAGAAATCGCCAACAATATGCTCCACTCGTGACTTCGAAATGTTTGAATGCTGGACTAACAATGCAGTCATCGTAAGCGCCTTGTGTACAGTCTCCCGCGCATATTTACATATGAATGTGATTCGCTTAACGAAACGTTATGTAAAACTTCTTACTGTTCATTTGAGACGTCATTTAATCTGTAGCTTTGAGCTCTCCGGTTGGTTTGTTCCCAAAAACGGATCGCATTTTATCATCTCGTTATTTCTGTTAAATATTCAGATTGGTAGTCGTTATTGTACTTACACAAACAGTTTCTTCATGTTTATTGAATTTGTCATTTAAACAGAGCCTTTCTCTACAGTATCTCAGAAAGATTTGTTCTTGTTCACCTCCATTTAAGGGATACCCGAAACCTATTTCAAATCATGGGTTCAGGGGCCGAATCTTCTTTTCTATTCTACTCGCACCTGTTGTTCTGTCTGCAACTGCGGATAACGTTATTTCAACTGTTGCTTTACTTAACACTGACCCAAAACTTTGCCCATTGCACTTTGCCATTAATAAAGCTCGTCGGATTGACGACACTGCAAAACTAACGAGATTAGATGAGGGAGGTACAGAATCGAGAAGTATGGCAGAAGAAAAGGGGGGGGAGGGTAATCCCAATACTGGTGATACCGGGCTGAAATGATGATATTAATCTTTATCATAGTCATCAAGACCCACCAGCAGCCAATTTACCCCTTAATCTATTAAACAAACAAACATCATCCACAATTCAATGTAACAATAATTATGTAAAACACTTATATCTCATCGGAGCCGTCACCAATGTTATGATAGACGCAGACGGACTCCGGAAGAGCAACCAGAACGTGGGTGGACGTTATCGCGGCGACGTGAATCAGCAATTTTCAACTAATTAAAGATAAACATTTGATGCGCGTATGAGCTTTTGGGTTAGGGTCCCCTCGTGCTTTTGTAGCAGGTTCTTTTTGTTGAGGTAAGATTTGGATTGCAAGTGAAGTGGAGAAAATGAAGCTTTGTGCGTGATTAATTTATAGAAGTACGAAGAACATGGTGTGATGTATCTCATACGCTGTTGAAAAAGGAGAATCCTCCAACCAAACGGGGGCCTTTTTTTTTTCGGATGGGAATTCATCAAATGACTTCTCCCGCTCTGGGCGGAGCAGGAGGGAGTGTCAGACTTTTACTGACTAAAACCCATCCATGTTCCTTCATCGCCCTTTGTGTTCCGGGGCCACGGTATCTCTTTCGAACAGTCCCGCAACCCCGGCAAGGTTACCTGACAGTTTTTACTGGTAAGTCTGCCTGCGCGATGTAGGATCTTCGTGATGTCAGGTACGATGCGTAGTTCGTATATTATGGCAGGGGTTCCTAATTATTAAGATAATTATTTGCTTTGACAATTATCTTGATCATTTTACCTTCATAATTATCTTGAAAAAAAAAAACAGAAAACCGGTTCGAAGTGATCAATGATAATTATCACTTGAATAGGCCAGTCAAGTTAGCAAAATTAATGGGTCAATCTCGGAATGAGAGATAGTAAGCTATAAACTTGTATAAACCTTTATTTTGACACCCTAAAACTTGTCTCAAAACCTACTTATTATATAAAATCAGAAAACTTTAGCGTTGGAAGTGATTATTATCAATGATACTATAATCACTTGAACCCTGTATTAAGGCATAGTAGGATTCGTAGGTGCGCCACAAGTTTAAAGTTCTGATGCAATTATTTTTTCTATTAGAAAAAAAATCAAAGCATTTATTGCAAGTAGGCCAGTTACAGGCACTTTTGAACTGTTGAAACAAAGATGAAAATTTAACGTAGCTACAGTCCCAGTCATCATCATCATCATCAGCCTATAATGTTCCCACTGCTGGGACACAGCCTCCTCTCAATGAGAGGGAGTCAGGCAGTCAGGGAGGGAGGCAGTCCCAGTCACAAGACATAAAAACTGTGAAAGTACTGTAGTTTCCCAGTCCCTAGCGTAGATCTCTATGGAGAAGAACGAGCAAGAAACTCCATGGACACTCTTTTAAATCAAAATTTTGTTTCAAAATCTTGGTTAGGTTTAGTAATTTCTTTTTTCTTGCTGAAAGTTAACATATTCATTCACAATCACATCTGTGGCAAATTCTACTAGATCAGAATAAACCTAGTTCAACAAATGAACAGAACATCTTCCACTTACTGTTACATACTTACCCTTCTGAGCCATAGCCGTGTTAGTTTCCCGCCTGGGGGATATGAATGTGGGCTTGTTTGTGAACGTGCTTTGACTTACAATACAGTGCACGAGACATGGTAATATACAAAATAATGTAGGTTTACTAGTGTAAATTGGATAATATTGCCGCTAAGCACTATTGCTTAGCGGCAATATTATCCACATTCCAACATTTGCAGTCAATTAATCATCTTTATAATAAAGATTGTCACGATTAACAAAATCTTTAAGGTGATTGTACACTCTCGCCAATACACTCCGAGGCTGAGTCAGAGAGAGCCTTAGATATTCTATAGAAAATATAAAGAGAGATATTATAAAGGCAATATTATCAGAAGAAACATAGAAAAATGTGATCCCATGTCTTAGAGACACTTCAAAGCAAAATGGGCTAGACGAGAAGTGAACTACACGAGCAAGCTATGGCCAGTTTGTGTGTACATTACGATTTTTGAACCAATCGAGGGTCCATTAAAATCTCTCTCAATCTCAGTCTTTGTTACTGTACAAAGTAAATTATCAAAAAAAACCGTATTGGTATAATACAGCAAGTAATGCAAACCTTCAAAGACCCACTTATCTTAAATACACTTACGGAACCCACAGGTCGCTTAAATTGCTTCTTTTTTTAAATAAGTAAATTTAATGCAAAGGAAAATTAACTCTTCTTGCAGTGACGGCCAGTGACGGCGGAGTGACGTGGTCGGCCATTACGGTTCGGAGGTCATCGACCTCACGACTGGAAAACGCCGCGATGTTTCAACTACCAGTTTGCCCTTTGTTTTCTTGTTGAAAATTAGATTGAGATGTTTTTAATTAACAGTGAGTGAACTATTAATAAATTAGAACCTGAGAAAGACGATAATGGTTAGAAAGCGGGTGAGTACTGAGACAATAGTATCTAATACAGAATTATGAAATAAGGAGACACGCTGCGTACCCGAAATAAGTTGGGATAGGAACAGGCGAATGATTAGGAGAAGAAAATAAATGGTCCCATATCACACGGCCAAGTAATTAGCAATTATTTTTTAGCCGTTTAATACCACGCCCCTAATGAAGACATTAGACGTTTGGAGAACGTCTTCCGTAGATTTTTCAGACAATATAAACCCGTACCTCACAAACAATTTTTATTTTCCATTGCAAATCGTAAAATTGGTCTGAATGAAACTGTAGTCTTTTTCTTAAAAGCATGATACACTCGTTTTTATTGAGGATATCCCGTCCAAGTAGTAAAATTTAACCGGGGGTTCTTTTTGTTTAATCAACTTTTACGGGCACGGAACCATGGGGACATTGGCTTAAACCACAAAGGGTTTTCTTGCAACAAAATTTTACAACCTGGTTGTGGTCTCTGAATTATTTTATAGGTTAAGTTTTGTTGTGCACATTTTTTTGGGTTCGTGGGTGCTAGAGGCTTAAGGGTGCACAATGGATTCGTGTGTAGCCCGTTTAAAAACATTACCCTATTTTTAGGCTTCGCCGCAGTGGGGTAAATACATACTCAAGGGAAAGGGGAGGGGTTGGTCAAAATTTAGTTTACTATCGAATAATGATTGATTATAGTCAGTGTTAATCAATCTTGATGGATTATTAACGATTGATTTTTTATACTAATAACTAAATAAAATATTATGTGCAAGACGTTAAAAAAATAAAGGATAGATCATGATTAAATTCGTCATAATTGACGAAATGATTGAAAAAATTGGCTATTTGCACAACACTGCTCAAGAGTCATTCTCATGAAGTCACGATGTAGTAAAAACATAATGAACAAGAATTGGGATTTATATGGAGCATAGTGAGCTATAAGAAATACATTTTACCTATAAATAAACTTCACAAAACCCGTAAGATTGTAATATAATAGAAACCAACTGTTACTATACCTATTTGTTACTTTAATCTAGCATTAATATTGTTTAAATACAGTCTAGAGCGACTTCCGTTGGAATGGATAAGCTGTTACTTAATGTTTTTCTCACGTCCCAAAGCCACCATACAAAGTTAGAAAGCAAAGTTCATCTATTACATTACAAAATAGCATTTTAATGTAAAACAGGACCGTAACATGAATAGACGAGTCCACTATCAAAAGGCCATCTTCCCCTTCCCCATAATTTTGTCCCAAAAAATCGGGGCTATGGAATATCATACTCTTAGCCATCCCGGACGATTTAATAAACTTATCGAGTAACGATACTGAGACGACCACGAGATACACATTAAATTCAGATTCTGTCCTGTTTTCATTATACACACACCCTCTCGTGCTAATGGAATAGAGAAAACTGTTGAGCTGAAGAAATTGATGAACTACTGAATAAGGTCAACAATTTCAACGAAAGCATTATTTTAGTTACTTCTTATTATTTGTATTGTCGAGCTTGTTATATTTCGCCTACATAACAAGAAGGCCTTTAGTTGTTTTCTTTTATTACCCGTTAATGTCCCAGTGCTGGTCAAAGACCTCCCCCATATCTTTTAGGTACTTTTTTCGTGCGCCACCTCTTTCTGGGTTGGCCATTGATGTTATAAAATGTTAATGTAAACCCGCAGTTTGAATACTGCAGTACTACACCACATGACATACGTCCACCATCACAATAGAACACGCCAAAACTGTCGGAAACCACATTTCACCCATCACAGAGGGTGAATATTCGCAATTGAAAATATATCACTCGAAACAAACGCCACATAATGTAGCAGCAGACAACTCGACAGTTTTCCCTGTCAGTCCTTTAACGTGGCAGTTTAATATAAGGGAGGAACGCCCGTATAGTCAACAGATAACATCATAGACGTATAACACGAATAAAACCGAGACTACACCAATTGGCCGATACCCTTTCATACCGATACTGATACCGGTACCCTGTTATTTGTACACGAATAGCCCCTCCACTGTTCTCTTAAACACAAATAAGCAACTTTAATTGAATCGAACGGCCCTCAACGAAAGGGTGACAGGAATTTTAATGAAATGCAATTACGTTTTAGAGTGTGGTAAACAACAAATGAAATTTTCCAAAAAGCTGGGGCACATGATATCGTATTGTTTCTGTATAATTGACTTAAACAACTTATTCGATTAATGCAAAGTTTGCCTAGTAAATGAGTTTCAATATGGGTTAGATGTACTGTTTAGTCGCTTCATTAGTGTTGTGGCACGGTTTCGAACCGGAAACAGAGCCGGGTTTTGATCATTTCACGTTGAAAAAAGTGACGATCGAGATAAATTGAATTCTTGTCTTACAAATACCGCAGTTCCAAATTCGAATAAACAAATGCCAATACTGTCATCATTTTGTAGTTCAATCAAGGAACCAGTCTATGCACTATTGATTTTGAACGTATGCATTTAGTCACAAACTGTTCTTTATTTTAATATCGCTCATGTTTAAATCGACTCAATAAACGCCATCTAAATTTATTCCTGCCACTATTCGCGTATTTCTGCCACACAACTCAGAAAATGAGGTTAGTTGTTATTTTGTGTACCATTCAGAGAGACCACTTTTTCCAGCGGAAAGTTAAAAATAGAAACGTTTAAAACACACACGTGCACTATTGCGATCGTTAAATCCAATGCGTTATTGCCATAGAGCCACAAACGGTACTGAAACAACCCGATTCGGTTCCAAAGGATTTATAGATCTATTCGGTATTATTCGAAATTCGAAAATCGATTCTTTATGTTCTATTTTCAATAATCTTGCGATAGTATTGATCTTTTATGAATATTTTATAATTTAGGTACGATATAAGTACGTACTTATGTACTGATTAAAACTTTCCGTTTATAGATGATTTTGTTTGTAATTAAATATGGTAATGCACTTTGAGCGAGTCGTAGAGCCTTCAGCATTGAAGAAAAAAATCAATATAATCGATATTGGACGTAGCCGTAGCAGAATGCGATGTTTATAGTTAAAATTTATTAAACAATCTTTAAGTAGGGGCAGTTAGATAAGCTTTAAACATTTCTGAATATAATTTGATGATGGTGACAACATTCAGCAGTATAGCTGTAAAATTTGATTTCGATTATATTTCTGAACGTTGCTTTGCTTTCTTAGGGGAAATGTTAACAAAACAATAACAAAGAACAAAAATACTTTTCGTCCTATTTTATGTATATTTATGATTTCATTTCTTCCAAAGTGTATTGAAAGTCGTCGTTTGATTCACGTGGGCATTTGGTACTGCAGTTCTCGCCTCCATAACAGCCTCACTTGCGGTTCGGGCATGAATTCCGCTCGGCTGCAATAACAAAGTTTCCCCAGTTGTAACAAAATATACTATTGCAGCAAAACATAATTTTGCATAATTGTTACCTAAATCTATAATGGAGCTAGGTTAGCACTAACGAAGAATTATGATAATAAATCCCTATCGTTGGCCTATCATCTGGACCATCCGGTTTCTGACGAGATGAAGAGTAATAGAGAAGTATGGAAGAAGAAGACACGCTGCGCTGACCGAAAATAAATTGTAATAAGGCCAAAAGAAAATGACGATGATCATGATCTATTAATTCCAATCATCACCTTAATGAAAGTTTCAACGTAATGTATACAGTGAAATACAGCTAAAAAGAGTTATGTACCACTCAGGGAATACGTGCATACGCTACGTTTGCAGGTAATATATTGCGTACTACGTCTATCGGTATGTCTCCGGTACTGACCGTAGATTTCCCTTATTGACTGTCACAATGAACGGTCTTGAGGTATTGGACTATCGGTAGGTAACATTGACATCTAATATCGTTAGCTAAAAGCTGTGGCTGGTAGTTTCTAAGATGTTTTATTGCAGGATTTGTTGCAGTCTGTCTCATATTTAGTGCAACTGCTGATTTTAGATGTCTAGGTTTCGTTGTTAAAGCAAAAAGTACTACTATATTTACAAAAAGTACCTACTATATTTTTGTCTTGAGTTTGAGTGTGAGTATTGAGATCAAATATGTTATGGATTTTCAACAGGAATTTCTCAGTAGCTGTATGGAATCTGGATTTGGGTTCTGTACAATGGGGTAGATGACACACCAATCAATTTTGATACTTTCTAAGAGCTGTCAAACCCCGGTTCTCTCATAGATTTTGTATGGCAATAGCCAACTGTGACGTCACTGTTTTTTCAACTCAATGACTTAACTATTTATTGATTTCAAAGCAACTAAAAATCGAATTTGGCAATTAATTGAAAATAAATCGGGTTTTCAGGCCCAAAATAAGGTGTTATTTTTAGAGATTGGTGTCTTGGAATTATTGTTTTATGGTGTCATCTACCCTATTGACTCACTCCTATTATATGTTCAGTCAGTTTCAGTCTTCAGTCTATGGACTGAAGACTGAAAAAGGGCTAGTGGTCCGAAGCGCAACTGCTGCGCATGAGACGCTGGTTTCGTGCCAGATCGGGCAAAGTGTTATTGGGTTTTAGGTAGATTTCGTCAGAAAAAATCTACTTATTGGTCTTGCACCTAAAGTCGTCTAGTTATGACCCCTAGAGCCCAAATCAACCGCTGGTTAAAAAGTTTATATGTAAATATATGTATACTTACGTATGTATGTGGGGCGCCAAGCAAAATTTAGCCACACTCTACAGATCGCAATTATGCACTGATTGCTTTCAAACTTGGCCCAAAAATCGAAAAGGTCAAAACTTAGGTTAAATTCGTGAATGGGCGGAATTCGACCATGGGGGGCGGGTGGGGGCGGTTTTTCGAAAATCAGTTTTTTGGCCATAACTTTTTTCCTTTGGAAAATTATGAACCGTTTAACATTTTTTCATTCAGAGTAAAAATACGGACAACTTTTAAATTGTAACTGTTTTGATGCAACCCCTAATTTGGGGACGGGGTCGAAATTTCCAAAATTTTAGACAAAAAACTTATATCTCCGAAACGGTAAACAATTGCTTACTCTAAAATTTTTACTTTTAAAGTTTAGCGATAAAACTTATAGTTTTCGAAATAAAAAATAATAACTGAAAAATTGAGGGATTCAAATATAAGAGTTTAGCATGGATGTTTCCATGCTAAACTCTTATGAGAGGATTTTAAAATTTATGATAACCATTAAGACGTTTAACTGTCAAACATCAACAAATACGTTGCCATGACGACCAAGTCTTTTGACAACGACGTATTCCTAAAGGAGGTGCATCAAACAAAAACAAAAAATCGGCCAGCGCAGCTGTGGCTAGCTAGCCACAGCTGCGCTGGCCGATTTTTTGTTTCCACCCATAGTTATTCTGGAAATACAGAGGCTATAGCTTAGCCTCTGTATTTCCAGAATAACTATGGGTGGAACCTTCTTCGAAATCTACCTCCTCACATGTTTCTCAGTAGTCTGGATTTGTGCCCGGTTTATGGCAATAGGCTGGGACTTATTATAACTGGCAAAATGTGCCTGCTCTGCCTAATCCTTCGGAGAATAGAGGCGTTATGATGTTACTTCAGTCTTTTATGGTGCAGAATGAATTTGGGCCTCTATACTCTCTTTAGATGTCGTTAGTACGAAATTCCACCTGAAACACTGACCCAGATCATAAACATCACGTATCCTGGTTCAAAATCGTGACATCAAAATATACAACCAATAGGCCACACTTTCACTGTTACAAATGCTCTCTATCATTACACATAATGATACGCAGTGAGAGTAGTTCGAATATACAATAAAACATGCAGCTTTCTTAATAGCTGTTCCACACGACTGCACGGAAGTAACTCACTGTTATGTACTATAGTAATATTATGATCATGTCTGACTCGCCCGTCTATGTAGGTGGGGCTCATATTATCAAATTCATTTATAAATACCAAGTTGATCAGATAGACGCCACGCTGCGCGCACAATCAATTTATAGCGGAGTCGAGACAAATTGCTCGGCAGTGCCACCTATACATATAGATGGCCATCGCTTTATTAGTGGTTGGTGCAATATGGCCCAGCTGTATATTTTGGAAAATAGGCGTTGTTAATTGGTGTCATCAAATTATAGGCTCCACCCCAAAAGCTACTTTTTAAGAAATTGCTCATCATGAAATCAGCCGTAAACATATAATTTATTGCATATTGCCGATATTTGGGGAACCAATTAAGCCAAAGTATAGGAACCGCTAACTAAAAGAGTTGCAGTTTTTATAGCCAAAAATAAAAACCACACTGTATAGAGATATCTAAACTAAATTCAAATTGTATTCTTAGTTTATAGATATTTGATATACTCGGCTAAATAGCCGTATAAACGATATAACACTTCAACTATTTATCGATGTTTATAGCCGATAATGATGGGTACGATTTTTAGTTTTACGACTTTGTAACTATGACAAAAATAAGGCTGTTGAGGTCGAACCTTCGCCGCCCGAAAAGTATCAGTAACTTCGTAAAAAGATACTGGATACGTTACAAAACTTAACAACCGAGACATAAAATGAAACTATATTCTCAAAGGGTCGTATAAGTTGTTAAATTAATAATTTGTTTTGAAAACTAACACTCGTAAAAGAGCTTTTACTTAGTGATGAGACTATTTTTGATATGAATTCACATAATAAAAGTATTTTTATTCGTATTTTATTTGTCTTTAATTTCTTTTCCGTGATGTGGAAAGCAAACTTTGAAATGGTGCCATGTCTACAAAGTTACTAATAGCTTCTGCTTAATTACGGAGCTAATGATAATTTTCGAAACGTGGATGACGGTATCTGTACTGAAAAGTGCAAGATAAAAGTAGCCGAAGGTGACTCAAATGTCAACACTATACACGACATTAGTAGTGAATCATATAATATAAACACTTTAGGTGAGCAGTTCAAGGTGGCGCTGCTTGTCAATCAAAACTGTATCGATATGTCAATCTTGGTACATTTTATTTTAGTTCTGCGATTCCCGCCTGCACAAATAAGTTGATTGAAGTTGTACAGTGCTGCATGGATTTTTGGTACTCGAATGTTGTCAGGAGAGCGCTGTTATTGCACTATTGATTGTGAAATAATCTGTGGTAATTGTATTGAAAACAAAAGGTTGGCGGCATTGGTTCTGATTATGACCATGCGCCAAAAGGTTTCAGTACAACTACAGTACTATATATCAGTAAGTAATTACTACTGAAGTATCTCTTCCATATTCAGATAGCTTCACTTTTTCCAATATTTTCAATTCCCAGATCATCGAACTCTCACACGCAATGATCACAACATCAATATTTTACATTCGCCTCAACTGTCAGAATTTCGTGTACTGCAACGTCATAGCTGCATTGTCTGACTGTCGGACGCTCGTCAAGTCCGAGTGACGTGGCCAGTCAGACGTCAGATGTCAGACGTCGATTCCACGTCATTGGCGAGTGAGGGTTGACTTCGAGCCCGACGGACGTCATGTTGGCAATCTACGTTGTGCAGGTGCGATATGAAGGTTAATTGTGATTACTGAAACGATGTTTTTTTTTTGCAAATTTCTTGATTTTTGTGATATTAGTGACTGAACAATTGCTTCAGGAAGGGATATTAACGTTTGCTTTATGAGAAGTTAAAAGTAATTATGACGTTTTTAGTTTCATGCTACATCTACTTAATTCTTCGTTCTAGTCTCTGGTCTGTCTGGCCAAATGGCGCAGTGGTAGTGAGGCTGCCTTACGTTCTTTGGGTCCCGGGTTCGAATCCCGGTAGCGAAACAAATGTTTGTGTGATGAGCATGGACATTTGTTTCCTAGTCATGGATGTTTATATGTTTAAATATGTATTTACAAACAAAAAGTTTCTATGTAGTATATCAACTATCTGGTGTCCACGACACAAGCCTCGTTGCTTAGTGTGGCCCTAGATGGCGCTGTGTGTAATGTCCAGTGATATTTATTTATTTATTCAGCTGCATTCGGTTAGACTAAAAGCCGACCCCAACTAAGTTGGGAAAAGGCTATCCAGATGATGATGACGCTAAATTTAATATATTTTGGTAAGGAATTGTAAAAATATCTTGAAACCATAATATGTTTTGTAGAAAAGCTATACAAACAGACATATTTCTAAAGTATGGATAAAGTATGTTTTTAATTAATAATGTGATGTTCAAGGTTAAGATATTTAGCCCGTTGATGACAAATGAATAAGTAATTTCTTAATTAAGCTAATTTAAACCCAAATCTCTCTAAATAATACAAATCTATTCATATTTGAAAAACTCATAATGAAATTATTATCATTAAAGAAACAATTCAAACTATAGGTCAAACTAATTAATGTTATAAATATGTATGGTCCTATCAGTTTCGCATTTCAACGCATAAATATCGAACGGATCTCGTTTTTAATCTGCGGGCCCTGTTTATAATTCATTTCTTTGCAATTTTAATAAACTCATCAAAACCCCATCAAGATTGTATCAGGGAACGCTTTGCATATGAATGTGATGCTTCAATCTGCCTAAGCAAATAAAATACCTCACCTCATTCGACCAACAGCTGTTTGTCCTACAGCCAATCCTTTGACCGGAACACTTACAAAGGAAACACGTTCAAAAGTCCTGTGCAACTTTCTTATCACAAAAAAACTACTTAAAATCAACTTTATCAATCAGCAATAGAGTTTAATTTTCGACATTAAAGCACTGCAGCCCAAAGTAGACATGTTTACTCTGTGAAATCCAATTTTCTGCTGACATCTCATCTGTCAAAATGTAAACGAAGGGTGATGTAAAAGTGTCTAAGCGATAACCGACACTATACGTTACATCGTGATATTTGATTTACTGATGTTCTCATGATTAATCAAAATATTAGATCCGCGAATAATAGATAGAAAGTAGAATAAGAGATGAGTATCACAATTATATTGATAGACTATGAATGCCCATGAATCATTTCTAGTAACAATAACCAACTTTGTAGCTAGAACTATCTACAACGCAGATTTAGATAACAGTAAAGTCCTGAAGATAGCCGAACAATTAATCACCGCGAAAGCAATCGCATCGGTCATACGATGTCACTCGGCAGAACGCGCTTGGCTCAGCTCTTGCGATTTTCCCGATAACTTCACCTCTTCAGTAGTCTTATCGCTTTTAATCAGACCACCGGCTACTATACCACAAGCACTTTTGGTAATAATGTTAATCTGATTTGGTTATCAAATACGTCCTTCCTCATTGTGCTCCGCAGCAGGGGAGTAAACGGTACATTTCTTACATTAAGACGCAGTTAGTATTCAGATTCAGATTCCCTACGCCTCGACGAGGAATGCGTTCCGCCTCATAAACTCCTTCAAAGTATACTTACCGAGCCTCAATACCCACAAACCAACGAGCGTTCGGAACTTAAACGAGTAATTACAGTGCTTATCCAATTTGGCAGGGCAGAAAAACGCGACCCCCCTTGTACAGGAAATTTGTTTTAAATTTCGACAACAATGGGGAGATCGCGAGTCGGATAATTGCGTACGGGAACAGTCCGTGACGCCGACGACGGTATAAATCCACCAGCAATGAACGGTTAATAATAGCTTGCACAGGTTAACCAGCGCTCTCAATGGGACCCCATGACAGCAATCTGCAGAATCTGCAATTGAGTATCGCATGCTTCGCGCCCTTTATTCCGAGCCACTTGCCGACCGCGACGATTCGAAAATCTGTGATGATATTTTCACGATGACCAACGATAAAAAGATCACAAACAAGATATTCTGAAGATGTAAAAAGTTTTACTGTGTCAATAAATCACCGAGATTATAAATCGGTTTTACAACCTACCTAAAGGTGATCGGAAAGTGCTATAAATCATAAGTGAAATAGGGGTTGTTACCGCCGATGTCCCTGGAGGACCATTAGAAGATTCCAGAACCCTCCCACGGCACGGCATCGAAAATGATAAAACGGAGAAATAAGTTTTTAATTAACCGTGGTTTAATACTGGTGCAATAAAACTAAAGAGCTTCGATCAAAACAAATCAACAGTTATAATGACCGTCATTAATCATTATAAAAATTCTTCATCGCCACCGCAAATAAAAACTAATATCTACAATCTCGTGTTCGGTTACAGTATGGCTATCAGTAACCATTAAAGTAGGTGCAAGTCAACATCAAATCATATCTGGCATCGATAAATTGCCAAATTATTTAAATCACGTGTGGTCCAGGCGGAAATATATTATTTGAGTAGATATTTACATGGTTGTGATGTTTTTGAGAAAGTCAATATGCATAATTTGTGTTTTTAACATTTCTTCACTTTTTGATTTCTTACCGTAGGATGTCAAACTTCAAATGGAATTTTATTGTAGTTATAGCAAAACTATTCTAAAAAGATATTCATAGGTTTCCATTTTAAAGGGAAGGTACGATGTCTTAATCATATGAAAGAAACTTAATCATGTTTTAAGAAAATTCAAAGAAAATAACAACAGCTCGAATTTCATCCATGTAATTAACGCACATAACGAAAGTTCCAAGAGTAAACGACCACAAAACTTTGGCTTCTAAGAAAGGCCAGCCTAACGATCTACATAATTTCTTAAGTTCATCATCAGAGTAAATTCACGTGTAAAACATACGTGCTTGCTCACTCACTCGCCTGGAGACAAACAACCCACGAAACTTAGCATCTTACAAACAGTCTTGGATCTTAATGGAAACCTTAATTAATGCTCTAACTTAAACCCCGAATCGTCGTCTCGAGACAACACTATTCTTCATTATTTTGCTCGAGTCTTATGAATAAATTTGTCCGTGACGGTTTGCATCTCGTATGGGACATTAATAACTGGTAGTACAATGCGCATTACAATAACAATTGGTACAGGAAGCTTGTAAACCGATTATGCTGGTCGAGCGTCACTCACTATGACATCAATACAATCGATTGCAACGGAATCATGAATAAGATATCGAAGCTCCGATTTTATCAAGCTTTTAATCGGAGTCATGAGAATGAATGCTTACTTCCTCTAGCAAGTTAAAATATAATTAGGGACATTGGACAAAGATCGTATCTCGAGATAATCTTCTTGGAATCTCAATAAACGTTAATGCAGCGAAATGAGGATATTGGTAATTTACGAATTAAGCTGCATGAAATCGGTGAATCATGATATTAATTCAACAAACTATCTACCAAGCTGTAATTTATCACTCGATATGCGTAAACGAAACAAAGAAAATTACATCATCCATTACGAACAAAATACAAATGCCATAGAATGCAAATGCGATTTTTCAAAGCCGATAATGATGCGTCAATTTCCCGAGACAATTTCCAATAGTAAAATAATACGATCAAATAGAGGGTGAGATAAATTGCAGTCCTCTGCGCGTTCTGATCGCAATCGAGCGGCGCAGATAAAACGTAAAGCGACGGCAACAATAACCGATGCACTTCCTTTGACAATAGTCGCGGCCGGACCAGCCGACCGGCCGATGCTAGCCAGTAATTTATACGACGCCTGGAGATCGCAACGATACGCCCCACTAAATCGATCAATAATCCGAGAAAGTGATAAGACCCAATGGGAAACTATCAAATTGAAACGTCAGCAGGGTATAATCAAGCGACACACCACAATTTATTATACGGTGGGAAGCTGGCCGGTTACGTTCAGAGTAAAGCGGCCCTTAATAATTATGATGTCGTTGCATGTCTAGATCAGCGCTGGTGGTCTCAACTTGCTCACAAACTCTTCTTTCTATTACTTAAATAAACAAGCTTTAAGTTGAGTATGCTCCAAATAAAAGTGTTGTACCAACTCTCCCACAGAAAATTTTGAATTAAAATGCATGGTTTGAGTGTATCTCATTATGTCATGAAGTTTATGTCTTTAACGTTAATAATATGACTCGCTTTATGGTACGGATATGGTCGAGAACAAGACACGAGGCACGCTCAGTTTGTCTTGGGCGACAAACACAAATATTAGACACGAACAAGCAACGGTACGGAATAGCAAATCACAGTGTATTTGTATAAGATGCGTACTTTGAAGCAGGTTTGTATTTGTAAACAGACCAGTGAATGTTCAATACAGTTAGCTGCCAATGACAGTGGAATGTCGCTAACAAAATCAACCTTATTTTTAATGTTTATTCTGCAAGCACTAATAAGAAAAAAAGAAAAATGAAAACGAAGGGAAATAAATATAAATATCGGAAGCGAGAGGAATCTACAGCTGATAAAATATTTGAACGTTGCGATTAAACTTTTCCGGAATGTTTCCGAATTCTTAACGCAGACTTACTGAATTACGATTCGAACCACATACAAAAAAAAAGCTATCGCTTACTACGCACAGCTCATCAAAACACACGTGAAACAAGGAGTATGAAAATGGACGTTATTATCAAGGGCTTTAAGAACAAACGAGGTCCTGATGCTGTTCCAGTTCTGCGTGCCTCAGCTCCGAGTCACAGTCGCCTGACAACTAAAAAATTGTACTTTATTCATCGAAGAAACTTTAACATCGAGTTTATGTTAAAATTTGTAGTGTAATGGAAACAATGCATTATGCATTGACTTGGCTTGACACAATGACATATGGAGTAACTTTTGTTTGACGTTAGGGACGGGAATTTAAAAATATCAAACATGTAAAAACGTCAATACGCTTTCCACAGTTTTTCACATTACATTGTAAATATATTTTTTGCTTCTGTTAGCAATTTTTGCAGTCAATTTATTTCGATAAAGAACGAGGCGAATGTTCGGCTTAAGTGGACGCTGCGTTTACGCATAATTGGAACTCCTTTTTGCGCACGAGTCGAATACGAAATGATCCCGATATTAATTCTGTTTTTTGTAAATCTCCTTTAACATTTCTTGCTAGTACGTATTCGATAAAAGTTTAAGAAACTGTGGGTTTTATATGTTTCATTTTCTCCAATTCGATGAGCACGAATCGCGAAACGAAAAAAAAAGTAATTATGTGAGATTTAGATCTTTTACGTTCACTTGCTTATCTAAACTAAAATGTTCAGTCAATGGAAAAATGGTAACTACGATCTTTGACCTCATTCACATTCTTTATTTTCAAGACCACACTGTTTATTTTGAACAATGTGTTTCTCGATTGGTCATAATAATACGCTGCAACCGCATACAATGTAAAATCCATCACGTATCGTCCTAATAAAACGTCTAGCAGTGTCCGATGCCTATCAATTTGGGCATTCTTCAATACACATCGATGGTGAGATATTGTCGATACACGAGGTATAAAAACAATAATGTGAAATCTGTGAGGGGCGTGACTTGCGCGTGGGTAGCGCGTCGGTGGACATTGTTTAACAAACCACGCCGATATTAGAGCCCAAACATCCACGCTACGAGATTTTATCGTAATTATAATGTTCTTATATTGGTATTTACACAGGTATACTCAAGTGATGCTATCGTGTAAACGTGTTTTGTAGTTTTGAAATTCCACAGCGATGATGGGCAGGCATGATGGAAGTTGCTTAATATATCATAATGCAACGCAATGCAAAATACGACGCAGTTATGTTTAGACAAACATCGATTTCTGATTACTTTATTTTCGATTACCTGACTATTCGAAATGATCGTATCAACTCATAATATCACTGATATCTTTACATATTGAATATTAATATTCGATGGTTATCACAAACTGACTGCTACCGTACGCAACTAATTTTAAATTTAGATTCGTGTTTTCAATGCATATATTTTTTATAAAACTGTTTCGTTTTATCAAACTCAAATTATGCATACACTGCTTCCCGTACAATACACAACACAGGCCATTAAACATTCCCTTAAATAGACGGTAAAAAAAAGTATAAGTACAGTGATTTAGAAAGACACGGGGTCTATTAGCGTTTTCCACCTAACAATTCAAAGTAGACCGCAAAAGGCTTGGCATATTATTCAAATTCGCACACGTGATCCCGATTGTCACGAAGCTCGGTTTGCGGGCTAATTAAGCTGAGCACGACACAGGATCACCGTGTCATGAATGTCATGAGTCCGAGATCACGGCTGCCGTCATGACTTGTGGAGAAAGCAAATTAGAGCTATTAGTACACGCCACAGAGACGCGACTAGCTGCTACCATCCCCGAGTAAATAGGTGTAGCAATTAGAATAAGAATAAGAATAATTTATTTAAAAAGTAGGTATTACAAAAGTGTACAGCAGTGCATGGGTGCAGTAGTGTTATTTCTTAAACAATTGTATAATTAGTGCTTATAAGTAAATTATAACTAAGATATAAAGGGTGTAAAACACCTCTTAACGAAGCCGAAAGGCATTTGTTCTCCTCGTCATTGCGATCATTTTTTTGTTCTACACCATACCTGGGAACCTTCTAGTTACAGAGATATTGGCGGTCAAAGTTCCAACTTTTTGACAAGTTTTTTTTTTTAATACAAGTTTTTAATGTAAGATTTTTACTTTAAACACCTTCACGACCCCCGTACTTATTCAATCCATCCATCAGCACAATGTTCTGAGTGCGTTACATTGAGTTCTATCACAAAACATGATTTTTCACCTCAAAAAAAAAGTCGTTTCCCAGCTATAACGTTTGCGTTAACTTACTTAGTTTGATGTACAGAATGCTTGGTTGACGGCTTCGTGATGAGGTCTTTTACACCCTGTATATAACAGTTGCAAGTAACGACAATGTCGAATTCAAATGTTAAGTAGCGACCTGCCTGATCTAGGTTTGTTTGAACCTGTGTTTCAGGCCATCACTTTACATTGCATAATTTAATTATTTAGGACAGTATAATTTTTAAACTAAAATAAATCTATTAACAACTATAACAAAAATCAAATTGGTACAAAAACATTAAACATTAAAACTAACTTAAGTAACAATAATCAAACTAGGACTTCTAGAAGTTTTTCTGTGTCCGTGTAATTAAGAATCGGTAAATAATCGGATATTACAAAATAAATAAATATATCACTGGACATTAACACACAGCGCCATCTAGTGCCACACTAAGCAACGAGGCTTGTGTCGTGGACACCAGATAGTTGATATACTACATAGATACTTTTTTTTGTTTGTAAATACATACATATTATACATATAAACATCCATGACTCGGAAACAAATCGAAAACGAAAACTAAATTTCCTATAACTTAGACTATAGATGAATTAATTAATTATGTACAGTCGTGATGGAAAGTCCCGCGACGTCTGTGTTTTCTTATTTAATTAAGACGCGTAAACTGTCAATACCTAGGCTTGGATGACTAAGATTGTGGAACGTGGTTCCCCTTTCCACACATTGCAATGATAACTGAGAGAGTAACAAAACGTCTGTATCCGACGTAAGCAGTCATAGTAGGCAAGACTTAGCAGAAGGACCTCTTAATAAAAGTTACCTGAAATAAAAAAATTAGTTCTGGTTGAGTTTGAAAAGCGACTATTTTCGTTTTCACATACCGTGGAATAGTTTTGAAAAATCATAAGGAAATCAACGAAATTAGGTTTCAAGAGTCATCATTTTTATTATCCCAATTCATTTGGGGTCGCCGCAGCATGTCTTCTTCTTCTTCTCTATTACTCGTCATCTCATTAGGCACCTGCTGAAAAGAACAAAGTTGGTACCTACAACTTTACTTGATGAAAATTGAGAGCCAAACATGTACATTTAGTTACATTACGCTGAGTCGGATCAAAGTTCTACACCTCAACATAATATGGATTGTGGGTGCTTGTTTTAGAGAATTTGATTACATAGTTGAAAAACTACAATTTTCATTGATGACTACGAAACAGTTCAATGTCAAATTAGCAATATAATTTTTCAAAAAATATTATGTTTTCTATTGTCATTGATAACCTAAAACTGTTTACAAAATAAACAGGGTTTCATCAAGAAAATCGAATTGGTACCTTTTAACATTGTAACTATCTAGAAAAGAGCAGTACATGGGTAATTAATTGGTCACACCGTTGTCGCTTCAATGGCGACATTAACAGACCGAACTTGTGAAACCATACGAAAATTTTTACAAAATCAATGACTGAAAGATATCATCCACGTAATACTTCATAGAAGTTCGACTTCCCACGCTACATCCCCAAAAAAAAACTTAAGTATCTAGACCGGTGAACAAATTCCGAATCAGAAATGGCGGACGCCGGTGACAAGTAAACAAAATAAAAAACGGACCTGTTGCGCGAAAAAACCAGGAATTAGGTAACTTGATGACATAAAACTGGAACCAACTTGTATATTCTACTATTTAAAACCATAAAACTCACCATGTCGGGGCCCATTCCTTTAAATCAGATTCGAAAAAAAAGCACCTGTCTGTTGCTGTTCTTACCATATCATCCTTTACACAGTCCATCGATCATTGCTTTGGTCTTCCCCTATTAGGTTTCAAGAGTAACAGAGGAAAATCAATTGTCATTTTGTGACGCCAATCCCGTTAAATACAACTATCTAAAATATGTAGTGTAAAGCCAAGCAATATACCCAGCTCTGTTTTCCATACATAACAAATCCTTCACACATCGTAAAACTTACAAGTTGTATTGATTTTAAACGTAGTTATACATGTGCAACAATAATAATGGCAGTTAGTCCGTTAGGAAACAAGTAGTTTCCTCGGCTGGTTGAAGAATTAACTTGTTTTCCTGTGTCAAGCGGCAGGAAAAAGGGTATAAAGTCTGTTTTCATTTAAGCTACTATGCAAACAAATAGTAAAATGTGTTTACAGTGTTTATTTTATTTGAATAATGCTTCCATCAAACATAAGCTTCGATACCTGATAAATTAATTTGGCACATAACATAACTTAACACCACGCCTGTAATCCCCGCAGGGCTAGGCCGTGGTGTACCTCATAGTAAACCCACATTTCGCCAGTTATGTTTATGCCCTATGTAATAGAGAGCGAGTCTATTGCCATCAACCGGGCACATATCTAGACTCTGTGGCTGCTACCGAGTAATTCCTAATGTAAAATCCCAATAACAATTTGCCCGACCTGGGGATCGAACCCAGGAGCTCATGCTCAGCAGTCGCAATTGCAACCACTAGACCAACGAGGCAACTCATGTTGCTCCTCAGTTTCCCAAAATGATAGACAAATGCATGGATTAAGGTGTTAATTACTCACAGTGTAGTGTGACTGTGTGGCATAGGTTCTGACTCTGGATTGTGGCACAGCCTCATTAAAATCTCCAACAACACTTTGCCCAACCTGGAAATCAAATCCAGAGGCACACTTAAACGTGCTTACGACCTTTAGACAAATAAGAAGACCTCGACAAAAAGTTACATTCTAGTTATGATGGAAAATTCAAAAGTGTGTGGTATTATAACATAAGCTAACATGTTCTAATCCTATTTAAAGCCGTTTTAAAATTACGAAACGCTATAAGGCATCGTTCTTAAAAGATTATTCTGAAAAAAAAAAAAAACAATAAGTTTGAAGGAAACCTTTTTCATGCTCTATAGAATGTTCCCATGATTTCTTCATATCAATAACACCATACCCATGCAAACAATTTGTCTACTAGCATCAACTTAGAAGTCTACCCTTATTTAGCTTTGGGACCTCTTTACTGGCTATCCATTTCCCCTACATCTGACGATCCCACAGTAGGTGCATAACATATAAAAACCGGCCAAACGTGACTTTGACTTGCACCCCAAGTGTTCCGTTCAAACTTGTAGGTATTTTGTTATTAAAAGATGTATATATTGACAGCTTTCAGATTTTTTCCTTTACATACAGCGACCCGAATGGCGCAGCGGTAGTGAGGCTGCTTTACGTTCTTAGGGTCCCGGGTTCGAATCCCGGTTGGAGCAAATGTTTGTGTGATGAGCATAGGCATTTGTTTCCGAGTCATGGATGTTTATATGTATAATATGTATGTATTTACAAACAAAAAAAAGTATCTATGTAGTATATCAACTATCTGGTGTCCACGACACAAGCCTCGTTGCTTAGTGTGGCACTAGATGGCGCTGTGTGTAATGTCCAGCGATATTTACTTTTTTATTTATTTATTTACATGGTCTGTAAGACATTGCTTCTTGCCAAATTTCATGATTCTAGGTCAACGGGAAGTACCCTATAGGTTTGATTCCTTTGTGAAATCGCAAAATATGCGAAAGTATCCGACACAAACAGTCATATCTTTCGATCGCGTTGACTAACAATTTTGATATTTTCACAGCTAACAGATTTTAAACCTCTACGCGTCCCTAAGAAAAAAGAATCACAGGAGACGGACACAAGGGACACAAGAGACAGACAAATGGACAACAAAATGATTCTTTAAGGGTTCCTTTAACTTTTTATGGTACGGAACCCTAAAAAGTAGAAATACTCCATAAAACCTCAAACCAGCCCAACTTAGCATATTTGACATTCAAAACCACAGAGAACCACATTTCTAAACGCTACTAATACTCCAACAGGTACAAAAATATGTTTTTGTGCGTGTTCATATAAATCTGACTTGAACGACGTTAATCTTGATAGACGTGCTGGCTTACTTTTATTCAATATGCTTGAATATATTTTTTAGTTTGACTATAAAATGGTGTATTTTGGGACTCAAGAGTTATAGAGCATGCGAGTGGCTGAGAGTTCCGCTATTAATAGATAACAATCTCTATTTATCAAAGAATAGGTTACCTTTTTGCAAACTGCCGGTGTTTTAAGGATTACTTAGGTAGCATCTTCTCTGACATTTAGGTCGTCATTTGTAGTCTTTTGATTTTGGTTATACTATCTGAATTTTAAAGCGATTAAAAAACGTATCGTCAATTAAATAAGACTTTGTCCTAATTTAATGGCCGATATGTTACACAAACGCCTATAAAACAAGGCAAGGCAAAACATGGTAGCTACATTTTATTTTTGTAAGACCTGTATACATACCTACCCATGTTTTTTTTTTACACAATAAATATATTTTCACCTTTACATTATACTGTTTTAAAGCTGTCGGGGATCGAGTAAAACGTTTTGTTCCCCACTTATATTGCATCCAAGCAAATATTATAAAAAAACACCTAAACATACACATTCATACAAATACAGGGTGTAAAAGACCTCATCACGAAGCCGTCAACCAAGCATTCTGTACATCAAACTAAGTAACTTTACGCTAAAATTATTGCTGGGAAGCAACTTTTTTTTTTTGGGTTCATGTTTTATGGTAGAACTCAATGTAACGCACTCAAAACATTGTACTGATGGATGGATTGAATAATACGGGGGTCATGGAGGTGTTTAAAGTAAAAATCTAACATTCAACACATTCAGCACCAATGAGTATAAATACTGTTGGACAGCTGGAGGGAAGATCTTTATTCGCAAAAGAGAGGGAGAACGACACCTGCGTCTTAATACAGAAGCTGATCTAGATAAGTTAAAGACTGAACAGAAAATGTGACTAGTTATCTTTCTCTTAATTGTGTCTATTGTTTTCGTTAGGTTTTGCATGTTTATGTTTATTTTGTATTATTTTAAAAAATGTTCTTGTTTGAAACTGCTATTAGCATTATCTGGGTTTAATAATTACTATTCTAAGCATCTTAATTCACTTATCAATCACTTACAACACTTATTATTTTACAGAAACACAAAATGCATGCTTTCCTACAAACACGTATATTATCGTTTCATTTTGAAGTTCAATGTTCATATGACGTTCGTAAATGAGGTTTACACCATCAGAGCTACACTTTTATACTGGCAAATTCTAAAGTGCACATTGATATATCCTACATCGAAATATGGCTGATTTTGCTATGACTTTTAACAATGAACTGGACTCTGTGGCTGTGGCACAGTCAGCAACGTGTGAAATAGAGGACTGCAAAAATCTGTTGCGACATTCTGAAACTACTTTGAAGGTCATTACGCAAAATATACGCAGTATTCATCGAAACTTTCCAAACTTTCAAACGTTGCTGACTAGAACTAATATTGAATGGGATGTTATTGCTCTGACTGAGTGTTGGCTGACACGTAACCCCATTATTCCTTTCATCGACGGGTACAAGTCCTTTTCCACTTTCAACAACCAAACTCAAAATGAAGGTGTGGTGATTTACTGTAAGAACCACTATTCTCCAACGATTGAAGAATCACAATTCTCAGATGCGAACACTCTCATGTTAAAGATCGATCCAGATACTATCCTAATTGCTATTTACCGTCCACCAGGTAATAGAAATATTGACAACTTCTTGGTTTCGCTAAATGACTGTCTCTGTAAATATACTTCGTTCAAGAATGTTATCATAGTGGGTGATATCAACATTGATATTTCACCTGGGACCCAAGACCAAAGATCATCCGCCTATCTAGATATGATTACGTTTCACGGCATGCTTCCAGCCCATACAATACCTACTCACAGTCGAACATGCTTAGACCATGTATTATTAAGAACTAAACTGACTGCTCATTGCTACGTTGCGCAGACATCTATAACTGATCATGATTCCGTTATACTTTTCTTGAACACTAAACCACCCAAGCCAATTATTAAAAAGACCTACGATCGGATCGATTCCAAAGGTTTGAACGAAAACATGAGGAGTATTGATTTCGGTCCTATTTATAACATGACTGATGCTAACTTGGCGGCAGATTTTTTCATAGGATCGATATCTAAAGCTATTGAAAATAACACGGTAACCGTAACATGTACTGGACGCAAAAGAATTCTAAAGCCCTGGATAACGAAGGGACTTCTAAGATGTATGCGAAACCGCGATAAACTTTATATAAAATCTAAAAAAAATCCTGGGAATGAAACAATTCAAACCACATATCGGAGGTACCGGAATTTTTGTAATAATATTTTGAAGAAGGCTAAGATTAATTACGAAAAGGATATGATTAAGAAAGCTGGAAGTAATAATAAGAAGTTGTGGGAAACCATTAAAAATATCACGTACACCTCTAAGAAAAAAGAAAAGTCAACCCAGTTAATTTGCCCCAAAAATCCGTCCAATTCTGTCAATAATATAAACTCATTTTTTGCGGGTATTGGTAAATCATTAGCAGAAAAAATAACTTCCAATAACGTAAATTCATCATACTCTAAAACGGCGAGTTCATCTCAATCAACTAGTTACTGTGAAAAATCAATGGTACTGTTACCTACAGATGAGTCCGAAATAAAATCATTAATACTAAACCTCAAAAATGATTGTGCAGTAGGAATAGATAAAATCTCAGGTAACTTCTTGAAAGAATACATTGACGTTATTGTCCCTCCTCTAACTGTAATTTGCAATTTATCATTTGCCTCAGGAGTATTCCCATCTGCTTTTAAAAAATCACAAATAGTTCCCCTCTTCAAAAGTGGGGACAGATGTTGTGTTAACAATTATAGGCCTATTTCTATACTTCCAACACTATCTAAGATATTGGAACGCTTAATGAATATCAGACTGGTTAAGTTCTTGGAGACAAATCAGCTTTTGTCTTCATCTCAATTTGGATTTCGCGCTAATAAATCAACTTCAGATGCTGTTCATCAATTGACGGATTTTATAATTTCTAAGCTAGATACGAAGAAAAAGACTATGGCAATCTACTTGGACTTAGCCAAAGCATTTGACACAGTGTCTGTTCCCATTTTGATAAGCAAACTAGAGCACTTGGGTGTTAGGGGTGAAACATTAAATTTGTTTGCGAATTATCTAAGGGGGAGGACACAGGTAGTTAAAGTGAATGAATGGGTAAGTGATGAGCTACCTATTGAATATGGCGTCCCACAAGGCAGTATCCTTGGCCCAACCTTGTTCTTAGTGTACATAAATAACTTGTGTAACACAGACCTAACCAATGGGAAAGTGATTACATTCGCCGATGATACTGCATTGCTTTTCTATGGTGACACTTGGGAAGAGGTTTATACGCACGCCCAAAATGGATTTAATAAAGTTTTTAAATGGCTCAATGACAACATCCTCACACTAAATGTAGATAAAACAAAGTTCATGACCTACACGATCAAGAAACAAGACGTACCAAACCTCGCAATTATCTCACACAATTGTAGCCTTCCATTGAACAACAGCTCTTGTGAATGTCCACGTTTGTCAAAAACGAACGCTATTAAGTATCTGGGTGTTGTAATTGATAACCGACTAAATTTCCAACAACACATCGAGGCCTTGGTTCCCAGGATTCGTAAACTTATTTATATATTTAAATCTCTTCGACATATTGCTGACACCTCTGTAATCAAATCAGTTTATCTCGCTTTGTGTCAGTCTTTACTGTCCTATTGTATAACTTCCTGGGGTGGGGCCGCTAAAACGCTCCTGTTAAAGTTGGAGAGAGCTCAAAGAGCCACATTAAAAGTGAGTTCTTTTCTTCCCATGCGCTATCCTACAGTGGACTTGTATAAGCGCTGTAAGGTACTGACTGTTCGACAACTTTTTATTTTAGTGACTGTTACAAAGAAGCATGCTGAACTTCCATACGACCCAAAAACATTTTCAGGGAAAAGGAGAAATACAACTGTCTGTGCGACAACGCAATATAGGACCAGTCTCGCACATAATTTCTACGGTTTTCTGGGTTCATATTTATACAACAATATGAACAAAACATTAATCATCTATCCTCTTTCCAGGGTAGAGTGCAAAAAGAAAGTGTTCTCGTGGCTTCAAGGCATTGATTACAGTGCAACAGAACGTTTGTTGAAACCCCTGAACTAATGCATGGAACGATATACTACACATACCTACACGAGTTGTTCTTCGCACTATTGGATTATTAAGTATGTGAAGAGTAATTTCTTTCACACTCTCACTGACACACACACACACACACACCTACACACACGCTCCACCAAATCAAAGATAACCCATTCTTGTCATCTCAAATGTCTACTTTTACTTTTATTTTGAAATGTTTAAATTATTAATCTTTGAATTAATTAATTGATTATCTAAAATTGTTAATTTAATTTATTTGCTAATTTTAATTTACTTAATTATATTAAATTCATCTTGTATAAATAAAAATTTAATGCAGTAAAATGTCATAAGATACATGTCCGACGGTGGGTCAGCCTGGTGATCTGTAATACAGGTTTTACCTAAAACAGACACCAGTCTCTTTAAAGTGAAAATTGACTTTGTACTGTATAAGTTGAGAGAAAATAAATGAATTATTATTATTATTATTATTATTATTATTATTCAAAACTTGTATTTAAAAAAAAACTTGTCAAAAAGTTGGAACTTTGACCCCCAATATCTCCGTAACTAGAAGGTTCCCAGGTATGGAGTAGAACAAAAAAATGATCGCAATGACGGGGAGAACAAGTGCCTTTCGGCTTCGTTAAGACGTGTTTTACACCCTTTATAGCTGCCTATGATTACATCAAAACTTTTTCTTATCAGCTAATACTTTCAACTTGGGAGAGATTCATACTCATTGCTAGAAATAAGATACCCTTTATTTTCGCTACAACACCTGGTCCCAGATTCACTACGCAAAAGACGCTGAGATATTCTTATCCCTTGAGGTATACAATACCTTTGCAGTATGAATACGATATAATAAACAAAATCTGTAAGAATACTTCTGGTTTTTATTTACCAGTAACTGCGAAATTTTGATACGTAAATATAAATCGCCTCTGCCTAAACCTTTGGGGATTACAAGCGTAATGGTATGTTTACCAGTAACTGAAGAACGTTTGCATAGAACTGGGAACGATGACGGTGACTTTTATAATTTTACAAAGCCTAATAGCTAGTACTAAGCTCATTGCTCTGCAATGGAAATAACCGTAGGTCTAAATTTTACAATCCATAAAACCATATAAAATGAGGGTCTTAAACTTGCAACCACGGTTACGGGAGGAAGAATATACGACCGTAATGCTTACGTCTTAAGGCACATTATAATGACGTCAAACTTTATGCTCTATTTTATTCCTCCGTTGTGTAAAGTATAGCCTTTAGTACTAAAATTACCTCAGAGTCTACCTATAAAGAGAAATCCTACTTTTGTCGTTTATAACACAAAATCACTAACAGCAGGAGCCGATTCTATGAGATTATTGTCATAAATCCAATCGTAAATAACATATGGATGGCGAAAAAGTCTTAGAAGACATTTATTTTAGTACATTTTGGCAATAAAATTAGAATAATCCTAAAACGTGTCGATTTAAAACCTCCAGGGTCAAGAATCTATCACCTTATCTAACATTTGCGAGATGAATATCAAAGTGCTAAAATATGCTTACAGCTTCAATAAGGTTTAACGAATATTTTAGCTAAAAACTTTTTCAATATGGCTAAAATATAAAAGTTTTATGATATTAAAAAAGCTACTGTGGGGTGATATTAAAATGTTGTGAATTATTTATTTACAACGCCTTTTAAAACACATTTGTTAGTAAAGTATGAATTCATAATGTCTTAAGAGACCTCCCAGACAATAGTGCATATTGTGTTTTTTCTTTAAATTGGAATCCTTGTTTAATTAAGCCATTTTAATTATTCACTGCTCACCTCGCACCCAAAGCAATATGTAATCAACAGAATGAAAACACAAAACGCATAAATCGTGACTTCTAATCCCGCCTTGATCTATTAAATTAAAATATTAAAAGGGTTCTCCCAAAATTCAAGTAGCCATTAAATCGCTTCAGTTACCTCATAACGGATTCAGTAATTTGCCCATACGTCTTGTTATGGTCGTTCAACAAGATTAAAACCTTGCCCACCCTTCATAAATCCTACCCAGTACTCCAAACGCGATATATTATTCATGGATACGTAAAATCGGGAAGCACACCCAAATTGTCAATACACGGTGGAGGTCTCCGTTACTGCTATTTACTGCAGTTTTCGTAGTAAACCACAAATAAAATGGACTCTATGCATATTAAAGTATCATCATACGGCCGGGGCTGCAGTTTATTCGTCCCAGGGGCTGTGTTTATGGGGTCTCTTTTATAGGAAGAAGTGTCAATAGTAAAATCTGAGGCGGTCATCTTGTGCACGGAGCAATGGTGGCATGGCGGGAAAACAATATCGTCTGTTAACCGCAACCTGTTTATTCATTCTCTCTCTTTAATTCTTCAGAGACATCGAAGATGTACATTTGTAGTTTTAGACCTTGATTGAGGATCAGTTTTCAAATGAGTAGTTTTTTTTGTGAATTTCCTTTTTTTTTTTAAACAAACTGGACTTGCTATGAACATTTATACAATTTAGTAGCGCTTAGATGGTTGCGCTCAGAAATAGGTGTGCTCTGAGGAATACCTCCTCATATCCTCTTACAGACCGCGATAAACCATCGCTACCGTTTTGATCCTGCCTATAAAATATTAGTAAATAGTCCCAGTAAGCGCTAAGCGCACAATAAAATTCAATCATGTTCGCAGGCGGTACAGTTTGTGTCCCACAAGAATGTTTTATCGTGACACTGCTCCCACGCCCCGCCCGCGAATCAACTCTGTAAATTCCGTTCAAAGATGAATGGATGTCCACACTAAAATATATCGGACAAAGCTTACCCAACAATCCTTGTCGGAAGTTATTGACGAACGTTCAATAGACACAACCGTAAACGAAATCATATTTATGACGAATCATAAGGAGTCGTAAGTTATCGTTTCCGTGACGATAATGGCGCCGAAAGTAAAATGTTGCCAGATTTATCTTTAATGTTTTCTCGTCAACGGAATTAATGTGTAAGCATGCATTATAAGACGTATTTAAGGAAACATAAAAACTAATTTGGTATTAACAGGTAGTATAAAAGTTAATGACAGCTTTTAGATAGTGTGAGTGTCCATGGAGTTTCTTGCCCGTTCTTCTCCATAGAGATCTACGCTAGGGAATGGGCAACTACAGTACTTTCTCAAGTTATTATGCCTTGTGACTGGGACTGTAGCTTTGTTTTTTATTTGTAATTTTGACATTCAAAAGTGCCGTAATGGTCTAATTGAAATAAATGCTTTGAGTTTGAGTTTGAGTCCCTGTGGTGGTCCCTGGCTAAAAATGGGCTGCCTCGTTGCAGTTTATCACAATCTTCGTCAGCTATTAAATGAATAGATCGATCTGAAAGTACTTACGCCTTTCGTAAGTTAAATATTTGACAAATCACATGTAAATAAAAAATCTCTACGTTACGGTTTGCCGCTGCTAAAGACTTTCCTTATTTACCTGGGCTGGCAGTCTCGACAGAGATAACGACAAAATCGCTAACTTTTGATTGCTAATTACTAACGAATAAATGAATGGAAAATGCAACCGATTTTTTTCGTTAGTAATTAGCGATCGAAAGTTAGCGATTTTGTCGTTATCTATGTCGAGAGTCGAGACTGCCGGCCCTGTTAACTTTCGGTTACAATAATGGAAATTACCCATTAATGGGTATCAGGGGTGCGCGAATGTACTTGTATCTCCCGGGCCTTCGACACATGAGTAGTAGGAACAGTGGCTCGCCCCAGACGGAGAGTATCCATGAGGACGTTTCCTCTCTTAAAAAAAAAGGTTACAATGTTATAAAGAGGTACAATTTATGAATCCTAAGATATAATTTCGTTGTCAAGGACTGAATTAAATATAATAAAGGGACATGTCACTATCAACCCATGTGGCCTGCTAATCATGTAATTAAGGACAATAACACAAAAAACTAATTCGTAGTTCCATCTCATATAATTCAAAGGACTCGTATCAAATGGCTATAATTTACAAGCAGCTGAGTGATTCACCTGCACAAATCAAAATGTCTGTATTCTTTTGTGTTTCTATACGTTTGATATCTTCATAGAAACTAATTAGTATTTCATGAGCTCAACCCTATTTGGAAGGGTGGTTATGTTAGTAGGTACCGCTATATTTTAAGACTCTTCACCCTGCGCAATGAAAGGTTGCGTTTTTGGCTTTGAAATTAAATCGTGCTGAATTTTTTACGTGTTTTTTTTTTATATTTCGAAATATTTTGTTTCTAACATGAAGCCGGATAGATAAGCAAATATTGTCACACAGTGCGTGCCTGAAGACGGCCATCGTAACTGAAGACAGGACTGGACTTATTCTTAACAGATTCTTCGGAGAAGGCAAATGATAAACAAAAGTAGAAAGCCGTAGGGGGAGGCTTTGCCCAGCAATGGGACAAATAGATTAGTGTAAAAAATGTCATAGGTAAGTCGTCAGGAATATGAGGAATATTGTGTGGCACTACATAATGCATGGATGATTTTATATGTCTGATTACTGTATATTAATCATTAAAATCTTAGTTTTGAACACAAGCAATTATTTTAATTAAACAACATATTTTTGCTTAATTAACCTAGTCACAAGATAAAAATCCATTGTTAAATTATTTTCAACGAGTCCATTTCCCAAAACGTACGTTACATAAAAATGTTTTTAATTCATTACCCCGTTTATACAGACAAATAAGGTGTGGAAACGAAACCGCGCGTCTGTCTGGAACGCACTTAACTATATAATCGGCCACATCAATCAACCTGGCCTTAATGAATAGTTTGCTTAAGGGCAAGCTTCGATAATCTCGGCAGCGATAGAATTACACAATGGGAGGTTTGGTGTCCATTTTTTATTCTATACAAGTTTAGTGCTTTGGGATGGGAGAAGGGTTAACGATTTTCTTTTTTTAAATATGTTTGACAAGTTTATGTCGTCCGTAGTTTTTTATTAGTGTCAATTTCTTTTTTAAAAAGTTTCTGACTATTTTGACTTCGGTACTTGAAGCTTAAAGATTTGCTTAAAGTCTGTATTGTCTAATACTTCCCTTAAAAGACTAGAGATAATCTTGTTGGTCCAAATTCTTTAAAAGTACTGAATACCATGCATCGATACGATATGGAAACATCAATATGTCAGATCATTGACTTCTCAATAGATAATCAACCAGCCAGCCACGGGAATTACCTTCTAAGTGTAGTCTACATCGCTAAAAAAAGGCTAACCAAAGACGAACACTAAATATGCAAATACCATTGATAATCGCGTTCCCATAAACGTGTAGTTTCCAAGTAAACCATGACCAAATAAACAGACAAAAAAAGTGGAACCAAAACAGACTAATTCACTCACTATCGTCTCTAATTTATGGTGTCCTGGTAGGTAACATTTTACGTAGAGACTTTTTTACCTTTACTGATCTATGTTCTAGGCATGCTACGTACACATAAATAAGAATAACGTTAGCAGGAAATTGTACTTAGGTATTTACTTTGAACCTGAGTTTTCATTTTTATGACCGTGGAAAAAGTAACTGGTATCTTGAAACTAGAAAATGTACGTAGAAAAAAAAAAGGTTTTTATTTCTTAAACTTATGACTTAACAATCACATGATAGGAAGTACCTTTTGAGCAAAAAATTACTTGTATTAGGTACTTCCGCTCTTCCGGTTTACGTTAACATTACATAAGTTAGAAATTTAACAATAAAATCAAATCCAAAATCAAACACAAAATAAGATACCAAAAAATTAAATTAAAAAGCAAATAAAAAATGTAAAATTAAATTAAATACAAATCATAATTTAAATTAATAACAGAATTAAATCAAAGATACAATTATAATCCAAATTAAATTAGAAACCAAATAAAATGTGACTTTGACTGGTTCGCAGTCTTGTTGTTGTTGTTCTGCGATTGATTTTTGGACTTTCTGTCCCTAGGTAAACTATCGAAAGTGAAATGTGCTTAGTAGTAATATGTGTTTTTTGTGCTATTTCATTATAATATTTTTTAACAGATGCATAATAGTAGATTTTACAAGTGCACAAAACAAACCATTTTTATCCGAGACTTTTACCAGCCCGAGCCGAAGGTGAGGGCTGATAGTAATGTCGAGGATAAAATGGTTTTGTGGACGAGTTATAAACTCTGCTTGACACTTCGATTGCGAAGAAATAAAACAGTAGTATAACATAAATTAAAGTAAATATTATAAAATAACAAATTCTATCTATGAACTTCTTATTGTGTTTGGCTGTATGTCTCCTTTTCTTTGCCTTAATATAGATACATTTATGAGTAGATACGTTAATGCACTTGTGCACAAAATTCGATTTTGTTCAGCCTATATTCTGCACAAATAAGCACTTTCAGAGCATGAGAAGTGAAAAATCGCTTTCCTGTAAAGTAAACACTTTTCACTTTCGATATATTACCTAGGGACGAGTTTGCGAGCTTACGAGTTTTATCACTCACAAGATCTTCACGTCTGCATTAAAATAAACTTAATTTTTTTATGGAATAATTGTGCTTCCCATCTTTATCACCAGACGGCGGTACTTCAGTTTCAGTACTCAGTTAGTTTAACGTTAACGCGATCGTATAGGTGAAAAAATCTCGCAGTTGCCCGTCAAAATTCACTGACTCATTCTCATACGTGCAAGGACTGTTATGCGATTCTCCGCTACTTTTGAGCATATCGTCAACTTGCACCGGTACGCAGGTAGCGGGGCGGTAGTGAAGAAGTGTTCGGTTGCAGTAATCGACGTATAGAAGGATGGCCGCTGGAGTTGATGACAGTCAGTAGTTAGTAGCGAAGCAATAGCACCTAAATAATGAAAAAAGTACCTACTTATATAGACGGTAGACGTAGAATCATTTGTCGCAGTACAATTTACTTACTTACTACTTAGAACTGTTCCCTATTCGTGTACTGAATCGGTTACTCGATAGTGTTCGACAGAAGCCATTTCCAAGTCATCGAACTTTGATCTTACCGGGATCTATCGCCAAGCTCCAAGACGCCATAAAGTATTAATAGTTGAAACATTATCGATACTATCAAGGAGTTTGTTTATCACACTAATATTTTTACTCCCACCGTTCAGTAACACAGAATGATGAATGAACCGAACCGATCTTTATCGTTCACCGGTCCCCGTCTCATCTACTTCATTGTTAATACACCATTGTCATATTATATTTATAATAGATTCGTATCGTTCCATGTGAATGTTTTCCATCAAGTAGTGGGTCAGTTAATGTAGAAAAGATCCACTTTCTAATAATGTTACCGGTTGTAATATCAATTTGCCGAACAAGATGAGTAATTACAAAGCTTGCTCTTGACAAATGCGTTATGGAGTACGTACCGTTGAAATTTGATTGGTTAAGGTGTAAGGCACACGAATTTGGAATTGTGGCACGCTAGAGATTGGTATGGTTGCTCTAAATATTCTGCATCGTCTGCGTTTATCAATGGTATATTAGAAAATATGTAATTTCGATCGTCAGTGTACATTTTACATGCAATCATAATTTAGCCTACATTGTTATTGTTATTACAGTTTGCCGACGTAACGATATAACATCCTATTGTCATTTTTCCGGGCCAATTTCCGACCAATGCTAATTTCTCAGCAGAATATACATTACCAACTGCCACGTTGATATAGCGTTCACATTCGCTGAGCTTAAAGTTCTGGGTTCGACTCGAAAATTGGGAAAATTATATTGGGTTTTTCTATCGGGAATTTCTCAGTAGCAGCCCCGACGCCAACGTCGGTTTGTGCCCTATAGATGACAATAGACTTGCATCATCATCATCATCAGCCTATAATATTCCCACTGGTGGGACACGGCCTCCTCTCAATGAAAGGGAATGGGCTATAACCCACCACGGGAGCCCATTGCGGATTGGTAGATGTCATATGTCTTCGAATTTTTGGTTCTAGGACATGCCGGTTTCCTCACGATGTTTTCCTTCACCGTTTTGAGAGCAGTGGTGATGAAATAAATTACACAAAGTAATGCGCCTGTCTGGGTTCGAAACCACGACTCTGTTCGTAAGTCGGGTCCGCCACGCCCCCACTGGGCCACCGCTGCTCTGACTTGCCTCTAATATAATAATTTTACATAGGATTTAAACACACAAGCGAAATGTTGGTTTACCTACCTACTATTGGTGCACATCTGCAAAACCCTTTAAGTAAATACAACCATGATGCTATGTTAAAATCCATTATCACCGTTCCCAACATGAGAATCAAACGCACTACATTCTCGTGAACTTAATACCACGCGACCAATGAGGCAGATACAATTTAAATGATACGGTAATCTGAGCACATAAGTTAAAGTAACAGATATTCTGTCGCACACCTACAGCTCGACCTATGATAGCGAGCCTACAGTCATTTATCAGGCACAATCTTAATCACGGCCGTAACGGGAATCTGCATAGGCTGCAGTATATCTCGGGAACAAAGTAACAATTTCAATTAATATAACCGACACACTGTATAAGGTGAAGCGTTTTCACGCCTACTGTTTGGTGATAACGGTATTGAGGCTTAAATGAAAGAGGAAAAACCTATCAACGGTAACCCTAAAGGAGAACTGCGAAGTTTGCGACCAGTTAAAGTACTTAAAGTGTGGGTTGAATCTCACACAAATATATTTAGGTCGAAAGCTGCGTTTGGGATTGCTTATATACTAACATACTAATACCAAAATTGTAACACAGCTCTTTTATAGATAATGTTGCTAATTCTATAGAAAGATGAAAAGATGTCAACATTTATCAACACATCAAAATTAAGGTCTTCTTTCATCAGTCAATAATCTGACAAATTCTATTCAACCTATCTGAAAATTATACACCAATGGATAGTGGTAACCATCCCTTAACTCTTGTAGACAGTACGCGTAGAGTTTCCTTCAAAACTTCAAATATATAACAACATCAGTGGTACTGCATTCCGGAGAAGTAAGTAGGGCATCCAAATCTTAGATCACGAACATATCTTCCACAATGTGAGTACCGATCTTGTCACATACGGGATATACACATGTTGCCTTGAATTAGTCGCTACGTTACATATAGATTGTATGACGTAAAAGTGGTGTGAAAGACTAGATAAAATCGGCTAGTGAGTTTGGGTTAATTTGGCATACAATCCTTCTAAAATTAGGATGAATCTTGTACATAAGCGACCTTGATGGCGGATGGACAGCAGATAAAATTCCGCAAGAAGTAGTCAACCACCTAAGGATTTTGAAAGTAAAGTAAAGTCCGTGTAATATGTACAAATATTGCGCATGAAGTTTAAATATATGTATAAAAACTAATCGTACTATTATTAACACTTGAAACAGGATTTTGGCTCTTGTGATACAGGAACTCCTAGTACAAAAACCAGGGCTACACTGATGTTTGAGCAATCATTTGTCAATAAAGATTTATTTTATTTTTATTTTATTTATTTAAGGATTCAACATTAAACGTAGGAACTGATCAAGCCTTATAAGAAACTGGTTGATGAGACAATGACACCTCTAATTAAGGGGGTGGTATCTGCTAACGAGAGGTTTTCTCCAAGTAACTCCTCTTTGATGAGTGAATATAAATGTGCAAAAATATGTTGCTTATTAGACTCTAAACTTTAATTGGTACAATTGAAATAATACTATCTTTATTATAACTATATGAAAAAAATATTCAAAGTGAAGAATTTTTTCTTTGAATCTTCGTAACTACTCCTAAACATAAGTTTTAGTATATTTTTTTCACACAAATATTTGTCACTTTTTTCTTTACAAAGTGTACAATTGACATTTTGATCTGATGATTTATTAGGCTACAATTAAATAAAAACCACTCATTTCGCACTATTCGGCCCGCAGTGACCGACGTAACAACCACTTTGTAGTGCAAGCTGATTAGAACTTTATTCTAACAGTATTTCAAACGAAGTTTGAACCACCACAAATAGAGTTGCTAATTTAGCAGATCCCACAGCCGTAAGTAGGAATCGACCAAATCGTAAAGCCGGAAAGACGCATGGTCCAACAAACACCGTGGATACTTTAAGACCAAAATAACTTTTAGTTGTTAATTCAGCACAAATAATAAGACCCACATTAACCCATATGCCCAGATTTTTTTTTTGCACCGCGATATTTATAATTTTCACATTTCAATTAATTCGATTATTGGGTATGTCCCGTAGTTTTGTCACAGGATATTATTTTTAATTTTCAGGATTTTCTACATGATTAATTAGGCTAGCACTTACAGGTTATCAACCCCCGCATCGGTATAACTAAACACATGTTGCCAAGTCGCTACTTCAAAAATCTTTGCCTCTATCTCCAGACGCGAATTATTGCAAATTATACGTAAGGTTAGTAAAACAATATTTATAAATGGTGTTGTATTTCGTTAACAGTTTTACGCTATATAATTAGTTTTTTTATTATTTTTATTTCGATGTTAGGATTTATTTGATAGTTTAAAAATATGGCTAAGAACTAGTATTACCAGTGCAGTGTTTTCATTTATTGTCGTATTGTCGGCGCCACCTGTTTATGGTTTAATTTCACAATAAGCCCTCCATGTTGAATAACAACCTAAAATCAAGTTCTGAACCAAGTAATTTGTTCAAGTAGACCGTACAAATCCAAGATCACGACTACCCCCGTTTCTACTCAACGGCGACACACAAACTCGTACCGTATGATTAGTGTATGTTACACGTGCGACCGTTGACATGCGATGGTTCATATTAATATCAAGACCTTCGACGCTATCTATTAATATAGGTACTGAAAGGATATTATTAATAGACTGTCGACTAGTTTCCTGCCTTGTGTCACGGGGTCATTAAGTGTAGTGTAGATATTTCTTTCATTTTCTGAGAAGTCTTTAGTCTTTACTACTATTACGAGCATTGCCGGTTGCGGTTGCCGTTGCGTTGGAAACCCTCCAACTAGGTGGACCGATAACCTGGAGAAGGTTGCGGGGATCCGCTGGATGCGAGACGCACGTCATGACCCGTCCCGTGCCTCTCGCACCACCATGCACCTGGGGGAGGCCTATGTTCAGCAGTGGACGTCTTTCGGCTAAAATGATGAGGATGAAAATGATTGCCAGTTAATTCTTCTTGTATAACGTAGTGTTTCGTAGGGTACTGTAACAATTGGCCAGCAAGTTCTTTGTCACATGAATGTCAATAAAACTGCGTTCAACTGCTGACAGTTTCAGTTTAGTTTCGGAATATTTTACAGTAACAGTTTTGAACGCGATTTAGTTGCATTGATCAGGTTCAGTTGATTTGGTGAAATTCACTCGAAGAGTCAGGTCATATTTCCTGTGTCTCCTCTTAAATCGATTTGAGGTTCACATTGTGCTTAACCTTCTTTAGCGTAATTATGCATTTATAATTATGACTTAGCCATCACAAAAGGAATTAATTTTCTGGGGCCGGTTATCAACATGCAATACTTGTAATCTATTGCATGTTGACATTCTTATCGAATGTCATCAGAATTTTACTGCTAAAATGAGTTTCAGCTCTAATCATTCAATATAATGACAAAATTGCGCATGTCATAAATTAAATACGATACTTATTCAACATCTGTAAAGGTACCCACTAGAGTTGGTTCAAATATTTCAGCCAACCTTGGTGACAGACATTGCTTACATGGCTCTTGTACTATTTAGTGATTATCTTAACCGTTCTCTATAGTCTTTAAGAAGGCTACCATAAATCGGTTAACAATCGAAATTATGACTTTCTCCCTCCAAAATATCGTCGTCTAATTGCTTTGGATTGGCCATGCACATTACATCGAACTTAATGATTATTTCTTTTTAACAACGCAGTTGGCGATTGGTCTGCTCAGCAGGTAATAATGTACTAACGATGTAAGAAGTTGTGATCGACTAGATTCTGACATTACCGAGAACAGCATTAAGTATTGCAATGTAGCATTTTAACGGAGACAGGCTTGCCTGTCTGTTTATCAATGTTTTTATTTTGTACATGGATTTTTTGATGCAATCAATGCTGATGGCTCCTTTTTTTTTTTCGGGTGGGAAATCACGAAATGACTTCTCCCGCTCTGGGCGGAGCAGGAGGGAGTGTCAGACTTTTACTGACTAAAACCCATCCATGTTCCTTAATCGCCCTTTGTGTTCCGGGGTCACGGTATCTCTTTCGAACAGTCCCGCAACCCCGGAACAGTCCCGCAACCCCGGATGCTGATGGCTCCTAAAGAAGAGGAAAACCAAAGAAACGATAGATAGACTGTGTAAAGGATGATATGGCTAGAAAGAAGGTGTAGATAAGATGACGAGTAACAGAAAAGTTTGAAAGAAGACATGTTCCGGCGACCCCAAATAAATTGGGATGGAGCAGGAGAATGATATTGCTGAATTGTTTGGCGCGTGGCCGTTAACTGACCTAACATCGACATCTAGTTGTTCTAGAACAGTCTCTATAGATCCTACTAATATTATAAATGCGAAAATTTGTGAGTATGGATATTTGTTACACTTTCACGCAAAAACTACTGAACGGATTTGGATGAAATTTAGCACACAGTTAGTTTATAACACATAGGATTCTTTTTATGCTGGTCCCAAGAGATAGGTCTGGTAGATCCCATGGGACAAAAATCACGCGTGCGAAGCCGCTGGCAGAAGCTAGTAGTTTCATGACTGCTTAACATTAGCGGGGCTCTCAACAGCGTTATTCCAGCGCCAAAAAAATCAGATCTATACATGAGTGTTGTATGTATTGATGCGAAACCCCGCTTCATAAAAAGATTCTCTTCAATCCACTAATTATTGTGTAAACAACTAACCTCGTTATTAAAGTCTTGAAACGAATGACCTTTAACTTTTAAGTAACCTTTGCTTAAAATTTTCTTGAAAAAATAAACAACAATTTGTAACGTGAAGAACAACATTTCTGAGAAAGCTGATAATGAACGCTGAAATCTTATGTTGAACATATTTCTTGAAGTTAGGTACTCCTTAGTCTTACAACAGACTACTTGATAAGATCAAGTTTCCTTTGATCAACCCCAGGCAAAACATTTTTCAGAGACTATCCAAAATCCAAGACACATTTTTCTTTTGATAGTTTTTGTACTTCATCTCCATTATTCTACTGACAAATTTATGTGTACCAAGCAAAAATGATGCTTAACGACATAAAATCTGTAGAAATGCGGTTTTTAATGGTTTGTCCGTCATCGATATTAACTGGCTCGATCGCCAGTCGCTACACTTCCCATGGTTTTTCTCCATCTCGGCATCCTGTTGCCATAGTGATAATTAATGTGTACTTTTTGTAGGCCCTTGTTAAGTCCTAGATGTACCATTTTATGGATTATTGAGCTTTTAATTATTAGGAAAAAAGATTCCTGATGTTGTTAATAATAGTTTTTGAAGTAAAATTGCTGGTAAATATTGTATTTTTGTGAGGGTTTCTGCTATAATCATCTTTTAAAGACTCATGGACATGGAGCTAATTGATTCAATCATTTGTTGATTGATGATTTCTAAATACTAATTTAAAAAACGTTTTCATAAGGCATGGCAGTGAGTTTGAGGTTTTTAGACTGCAAAAAATAACTGTACTTTGCTTTCATACTTTTCCTTCCTCGTGAAGATTCAGCTCGAACAATCTTTGATCGGGAAGACAGACGCATGTTTTCGGTTTCTCTATACCATTGTAACTTTAAATAAATACATTGTATTTAATGATAATCCTTGACACTTAGTTTTTTAAACTAACGAGTCATACTAAGATAACAACCTTCTCAGAAAAAAATATTGAGTAACTACAGGAAGTGCCTATTCCACGGCCCATACTTATTATAATAACAACTTGTAGTTACCTATCTACTCAGTTTGTCAACCAACAAAAAACCCAGATTACTCGGATCAACTTCGCATACAAATTTGGCATCGCATCGTATCAATCAAACGTGGTATTTATAAAATTATCGCGAGCATAATCATAAGAGCCCGTCAAATATCATTATCGTCAATGATTGATAGCTAATTCTTTAACCCTATCTGATTATATTAGTCGTAAAGATGCGTGGGACTGGAAGCACAATGCATCATTTTATATACCTACGCATATCGGCAAGGATCGATGGAGAGATCAGGAAGTGAACGAGACCTTTAGATGTTAAGTATATGGAAGAATCATTTATAGCGGTACCATTTGTGGTACTAAAGTTTTGGGACTAGTGATGGGTATGCGATGCGGAGGAATAAGGAAATTGTCGTATACGAGTAGAGGAAGACCAAATAAATAAATAAATATTGCTGGACATTAACACACAGCGCCATCCAGTGCCACACTAAGCAACGAGGCTTGTGTCGTGGACACCAGATAGTTGATATACTACATAGATAATTTTGTTTGTAAATACATACTTATTATACATATAAACATCCATGACTCGGAAACAAATCCCCATGCTCATCACACAAACATTTGCTCCTTTCGGGTCGCTGCGCCATTCGGGTCGTCATTCGTCACTTCGTCAAAGACACGGTGGATGAACTTGTGAAGGATGGTATAGCAAGAAAGGAGGTCTGATGAGATGAGAAGTTTGGAAGAAGACATGCTGCGCCGATCCTAAATAAATTGAGATAAGCAGGAGATTGATACTGATGATGATGCGAGAGGGTATGATAACTATGGTACAGTAAAGTACGGTAGTTATATTATCTGTGACGGTAGCAATGCTATTGACGAAGATACCGTGGATGACATTCATCGATTCGAAAATCGAAGTCGCAGTTTTTATATGCCTTTAGTTTATGCCTAAGAAGTAGGTACCAGATTTAAAGGAAAAGACCGATGATGAATGTATTATATAAAAGTTAGTTTATTGCTTAAAGAAAGAAAATATTCATAGCTATTAAACAAACAATTATAAAACTATAAATGACTGCCTGTCAATAAAAAATAATGTTGATGTCTTCATGCCTAAGGAATAATTATAGGTTCGGTTTGTTAGTTTTCCAAAATTTATGTCCCACCCAAAAGAAATAAATATTACAAATTCAAACAATGTTGCGTCATTAAAAAAAATACAGCTCCATAAACTTTGGCGCTCAACTCTCATACATTTGGACGTCCACAATTATTGTTATTTAAGATCGCATCCATAACTCGGCTGTTGCTAATGCTCAAACAAAACCCGGTACATGCAAACAAATTTACCGAAATTGTTCACTGAGCGGCGAATAAAAATTACGACCGGTTTGTTCGCCCGCGGCTTGCGCTCGCGTCGCGGTCGGCCCGTTTCGACGGCCATCCACTGATATTTATGCCCCCATAAAATACGAACACGCATCGAACTCCAAACGGTCACAACGGACAACGTATCCTTCGATCAAAAGCAATAGAATAATAAAAGCTCGGCTTATGTCTATCGATTCCAACTGAATCGGTGCGATTATCATTGCGCTCATGTGTTATACTCCATTTGACACTTTACAGCCAATCTACATATTCTCAGAGCGACGTTTTTATCGACACACAAAAGAAATCGTTTAAAATACTGACACATTCTACGTTCGAAATAGAAATTGTTACCCAATATTCGAAATTCGAATGTAAAAGCATATAAACTTCTTTGTAGATTAAACAAAACGCGGAGATTCTCAAATCAATGTTTTATTCCCTCCTAATGACAGGCAGGACGGAGATATTGCGCATTCCTAATTAGTTTTTTGTCAGTATAAAGTAGCGTTAATTAAGATTCAAAAATTGAAATGTATATCGTGTGCTACGGTCTGTATATTAATTTAGAGATGGATATATATTTAGAGGTAACGATAACATCATTGAATAGCGACCATCTGATGTTCCCGATCAATTTACTATATTGCCTGAATTTATTTGTTGTTTGACAATTTAATGGCATTTTCAGTGTCGATCGCTGTTAATTAGATAGTCGTAGTGCCCGGAGCTAGACAAATATTTTAATACAAACGTATACAACGCCACCCACGTTCATAAAAATAGTATTCGCAGTCGGTAGGCAGATCGCAGCGTGTTATTAAGTGATATCTTTTATAAACAGCCAGCGCGAGGCCTTGGCCGTAGGGGATATGTTTCACTTATTATAAAATTAATTTAAAACAAATTAAATTATCTGTAGTCAGCCTTTAAAAGTTTTACTATCTACCGCTCTGTTCTATTTTTACTTCTCAACATAACATTGTATACTTGACTAATATTAAAGTAATCTACGCAGGTCACTTCTATGACTTTAAGATAACCGATAACTGTCGGGCTCTTTTCAAGGTTTTATCAATATTACTTGAAGCTCCAATATTCCGTTACATTAATAAGTACGCTACATTAATTAATAATTGATTTACGACTAAAAAACTTCGATAAGGAATTTCCTACAAATCTCATTGCCGCCGAATTTCAAGAACCCGACAACTCTTATCGTGTATCGCAAACTACCAAAATGACATTCGTTTTACGTTTTAAATTAACGCAAAGGCAGCCGGGTGACAGCCGGCGCACGTCACACCGTGCGTAAAATAAAACGCACGCGACACGACAGATCAACCGACTTGTCGGCTACCGATGTCGTGCGACGATAACGTCGCGACGGGATGACGAGTTAATTCGATAGTCGCTGCACTTTATATCGCTTAAGAAACATAAATACGAATTGACGGCTCGGACAAATTTTATAGGTCTATGTGTACCTGAGACTCGGACATGCTGCGTTTAGATGAGTAATTTATTTAGTGATAAGTTGTGCAACAAGGCGTATAAATTATATCAATGTCTTGACCCCTCAGACTTGTGTGCGTTTTGTCTGCAATGGCTCGACTCAATTCAGCGTGCCGTCCTAAAAGTACTTTTATCACTAAAATACCGGACGCCCACGACCGAGGTATCCGTAAAAACCAAAGTAATTCTTCGTCGCTTCCGCAAGCACTTTTTTTACGAATGCCTGCGAAGATACCACCGATACGCCATCCCGAGTCTACCTATCTCATCCAAGAGAATAGTCAGGTACCAGTCGAAGGTACCAAGAGCGTCTTCGCAAGACGAATCAAAAAATCTTCACATCATCACTTTCACACACTCACCACACACACACACACACACACAAATACACAGACAAATACACACACACTCACACAGCACACACACTCACACCACACACCCCAGCCACATTTACCCACACTTTTCCCAGAATGCGTTGAGTGGTTACTCAACGCGTTCTGTTATACCTACCCATGTAAATACATAATTATTGTCACATTTTATTTTTTTACTGCTTTTTTTTACTCCTTTATGTTTGTAAACACTTTTAATGCATGCCAAATCTGAATAATGAGTAATGATCAAATTTTTGTGTCTATCGTTTTTTACATATTCTCTGTTAACTGAGAGGTCTGGCTCTTGTGATACAGGATTTTCTAGTACAAGAGCCAGGGCTACACTGATGTATTGAGCAATCATTAATTTGTCAATAAAGATTTATTTACTTATAATTACAAAGCTTCTATTAACAACTATACAAAAGTTTACTAGGTGAGTCGGTATTAAGAATATTCTCCAGAATTTTATTAAAATATTTTGTGACGAATGATATGACCAGAAAAGAAGAGTTGAGATGACGAGTAATAGAGAAGTATGGAAGAAGAAGACATGCTGCGCCAACCACAAATAAGTTGGGATAAAGGCTTACAGGAGAACGGCTTACAATTAATAAACCATCAGATTTCGCAAAATGTAACGGCAAAAAAATCACTTTTGATTGCCAAAATTAGTAAATGATCACCAAAATGAATCCCCATTTTATTGTGAAATTAGAACCAAAAATTTCTAGGGAGACCCGGTCGACGTAGCCGCTTCGCGGGGCTCCTACTTCTGAATGGTTTATAAAAATAACCACGAAGGGTATGGCGTCATACCCTTCTAACCTAATCTATCCGTGTCAGGGAGCCCCAAGTCGGCCTAGGCAAAACTAGTTTGTCATCAACCACCACATTAAAATTTGGTGCTCAATTTACTAAATTTGGTGATCAATTGATATTTTAGGTGATAGATAGTGGTCACAAAGTTATTTTTAGTGGTCATTATATTTTTCCCCCAAGAGAATGATGATGATTTTGTGAATTTGTTAATTCGAATTCTGAGGACACCCGAAACACGAAGAAATCTGATATCGTATTGTCAACCTGAAACCAAATTAAAATTACTTTTAAATTGTGATTTCACATAAAGATCACGACTCTTCAAAATTTAACATTACTTCTTGTCGTATGAAACAACAATGACGCTAGAACCTTTTATAAGGAGCTCCATTACTACTTTTGATTTATTATTAACGATCGGACAGATCCGAGATACGCTAACAAGTCTGACTGATACAGGGACAATAAATATAACAAGTTCTTGACATAAAACATCAATAGTGCATGAGTTTGGCGCTAGCCTAGGAGCTCTGATACTGCAATTCAATCTTACGACTAAGTATTTAAAAAAAGGATGAGTCGTTAATTCAAAGTGTTGACTTTTTAATTTCCATCAAAATATGGCTACCTCCCTTACCTACTTAAAAGTTATAGATCAGTAAAAGTATTCGAAGACCGCGAAAGTGTAGTAAGTGGTAATAATAGGCAAGGAACACGATAAACATATTGGTATGTGACTTTTTAGTCAGGAGTAGTACTAATTATTTGAAAAAACATAAATGGTTAGAATCACAGGAGCGGCACCAGCAATTACAGTATATTATGCTTTTCCTTTCGTAGATCTGAAATATTATAAAACTTCTGTTGCACTTACAATGCACTGTTGTATTTACAATAAATAACTACAGAACAAACACAGACAAATCCCAATTTATGTGACCATAAATCGTAGGTACTTGCAATAAACCATTTGTAGAACCATCCACTAAAATACTTACAGAAGATTGCGTGCCCGCACTTTATGGATCATTATTGATTGTAAACGGTACGAAAATGGACATTAAAGCTTCACAAGACAAATATCTTGTCGATTTTTAAAGACTGTAAGCGCAGGCAGGGGGTTTTAAAAAATAATTGCTCCTCCCGCCTCAACCAATATCTCATCTGGAAGTGCAAAGAAATTGCTTCCTTATTAATGGCAATTTATTGGGCTTTATATCACTATTATTTACGCCATATATGATCACTTGGAACCGGTAAATATTCAATGTTTCATACTATTTCTGTATTCCTATTTGTAAATGTTGGAAAACATGTAAATTATTTTGCAATTTGTAATTTTAATGTATGATCAAAATTAATCATCGAAGTAAATTAAAAGGATTATTTTTTATTTTCATTATCGAATACAGTACCTAATTAATTTTGCACTACCACTTGGGTGAGAATTAATTACGAAATTAAAGTGATTAATTGGACTGGAATTTAAACGGGAAAGCACACAGAAAACAAAATCACCCAATTAACGTAGACAACACAAATTCTGCACGTACGAAATTAATCAGATTGCCTCTTAAAATTCCATTAAGCGGTACTCATCGAGCTCACTACTGATGTTCATAACTCAAAACTACTAATAACAATCATCAAAATACTCGGGCGAATCTCAATGAAGATTATGATTGATACCACTATTTAGCTAACGGTAAACCACATAGTGAAATTGAACTTTTCTTAATGCACGGCTGTAGGTTAAACGAAAATAAAATTGGTGATTCAAATTATAATGAGAATGATTTAATGGCTCTCGCAACAGTTAACGCCACCAATGTAGTTTTGATACGTGAAGCCCAATCAAAAACCATACATTGAACGATGACAAAGCATTTCTTACAACAAAACAAGTGAACACGAGGCAATGTAGAATACCGAAAGACAATAGACGGCACCTTTTTATGCAGTGAGATGAAGTGAAGGAATTCTGGTAGCAAAAAATCAATAAAGCTCGGTCGAATAAAAAACGTACGGATAAAAATAGACGATCACGCCGAACAGAAACAAAGTGTTCGTTCAGATACTATTAAAGAAGTGTACGTGCTTGATAACATGACAGTAGAATAGCGAAACAAAACAACACATCGAAAACGAATCATTAATTTCCAAGTAACAAAACGGCGAATAGCTTCTGATTGGAATTCGAAGAAGGAATTCGAACACAAACAATATAATTAATTGTCACGGGCGAAAAAACTATTCAATTTAGCTGGAAATCAGCTCAAACAGCCAAAATTTAGTAAAGCAAATCCACAGAAACAATTTAGAGTACTGACAAATTGATTTTTTGCCGTAACAAACTGAGTCTGTCAATCCCTGACATAATTGCCATTTACAATAATCCACATGGCCATGTTATTTGCTGGATTAACAAAAAAAGTAGTGGAGCTACTAGATATCATTCTATAAACCTGTATTTATGCAGATGATACCAGTTTCCAACGTGTTTACTGTGAGCCTGTCGAGTTATTAGCGTAAGCAAAATATTGAAAAATTAATTGCAATCAATTTTCAAGATCGAAAACCTGTGGTGAAACAATTTTGATGTATGTGTAGATTGAGCGTGTATTTTGTTTTGTTATTTGTTAGCAGACGGCTAATTGATTTACTTGATGATTTTGTTTGCAAAAAAACCTTATGATTTATACGAAAAATAACGCTATCAATATTTTTTAGTGGGTAGATTTTTTAGTTCCGTTCGCTATCTTAAATTATTTAGTTTGACAAGAGCGATTATTTTGAAATAACAGCTAGATCGAATAATCTTTATCATAGTTCTATTAGAGGTGCTCCTAATATTTTCAATATTTTAACAACGGCCCCTGCAGCTAAACCATTAAACATCGATGCGCTTTCCGCGAAAGCATTTAATCTTCCTACAATTTCTCTAAGATACTAGTCAATGTTGACACTAAAATTAAGTCCTAGATTATACCCTACATAATCTCACAGTGGACACATAAATCATAATCAGCCTTAGGGCTCCAAACTAGTTTTATTTACTCTATTGCTAACGGTAGTATAATTAATTCGCGAGCGGAACGGTAGCTGTCGCCTCTGTATTGAACTTAACATGTGGTATTACACGTCCGCTAGTTGTTTGATCAGCTTGCAGAGACTTGCAAGCTCTTGCAATGTTTATTAAGTGACTGTCGTACGTTGAGTATGCTTATAAGGAAAATATTTTTCAATCAAGACTATTGAAGTTGAAACTGGGTTATAGACGACACCTAGATGAGGCATCCGTTGATGCATTAAACATTTCGTTCAAGTGAAATCTCAAAACATACCATGAAGTATTTCGTAATCTTTAACCAAGTCATCTGTCTGATTTTGAATTGCAGTATCGTCTTGCTTAGCTTTCATTTTCCTCACAACTTCTTCAAACAAGTCAGCATTGTTGATTGGTGAACATTGCCCAAGGTTGGCTCAGATGGGCCACGTTAATAACCGTAACAGGATTGTGTAGTTTGATCTAACAATCACTTAATTGGTACAGAAACTTGGATTGGCCGTGCGAAATCTTATTTGCGTGACGAAATCGGACACGAGAACCTTGTTAGAGGGTCCAAATTAAAACGGAATGATAGAAAACTAATCATTGCTCTCTCTTCACTTATAATATCAGTATGATTAAGTAATAAATAGATTTTGTTGATTACGGAATTAATTCGCTTTATTGGTAGGTTTACGATGATTGCGTCCACCGACTTCTTCAAAAACGTTTTAGAGCTTCATAAAATATCAAAGCAAATAACTGCGGTTCTTTTACTGTTCTGTGCTTTTACTCTTTGTCCTTAATTTTCATAGCTGTAATAAGAAAAAAATGTGGTTTTTAGTGCTTTATAGACTAACTACTCAGATCAGGTTGAAAATTTTCTTGAAATAAGCAAAAACGAGATTTACAACAAAACATAAATAAAATACTCAGCTCAGTATATCTAGTCTTATTTGCCAAGAATGCACGAAGGTCTATTCTGCCTTGTAAACTCGCTTTCCCACCTATCGGCTGTCAGCTGTAGCTTGTAATCTTTACTTGAATAACCCACCCGACTACTCTATAGAGATAAGATGATATTAAGGCTATCAGAACATTCGTATGGTAATTAGACTTTAATTATGTTGTTTAAGTACACCGATGTTCATTATTTTAAACACATGGTTTAATAATATAATTTGCTTATCAGCATTGATAAATTATGGTTCAACTTTGCAAGCTTACCTACTCGTTTGTAGTTTTATTAGTTGAGAAATGAGGACTATTTATATTCGGTCAGAAATTGGGCCGAATATACAATTAACGTATCTATCGGATTTAGTTATTCTATTACACAGCAGCAGCATCATCAATCAACTATTCAACGAAAAAATAACCATCCGAGTCCTCTTTTTGGGATATAACTTACGCGTCACTTCCCAGATATTTTTTCCCGTAAAAAATAAAACCCATGGCTCAGTGTTGCACGACCTTCCCGCGGGATTCCTCCTCGTAGTCACACCATCACTGGACCGTTCCTACGATTTAATTGATCTCAATGCTCGAGACTAATCGACTCGCTACGGAAATGACTTCTTCTACGGTTGAGTCACAGCCGTAGACAAAAACGGGTTGGTCAATTGTTTTGGTTGAATACTCACCCAAGGTGCCAAGGAGCTTTATTAAAATTTCATTCTCGTTAAACGATGATAAAAGACAAAATATGGTCTTCATAAAAACACTCTTTACTTCGGCTATTAAAATAGGCGTAGAGGATAATATGCACAACAAAGAATAAAGTACAAAAGTTACTACACTACATTATTAAACGAGACAATCGATAAATTAACAAGGGGACCATAATTTCGAACACAAAGTAAATGAGAAGGATTCATCGAATAATTGTACCGCCAATAGCTTACGCGGCTTTATTTTTTCACGAGCGGTGTGAAGTAGCCGATGGTATTTTAATGTGACAGCTGAACACATAACCGCACTTAATTTTGTCCTAATGCGAGCACCGGGCCATAAGAATCTTACCCTTTAGTTCGCTCCGTTTTTCTCCTGAGAATATCTGTGAACTGAATCGGCGATGAGCCAGATAAGGCGAGTGTTTCTTTAAATATGCAAAGTGCAAACTTTGTGGGACTCTTTCGACAGGATCCTGAATAATTTTACACGCTCTTAATGGTTCTCGTGTCGTTTTAATTCAGGCTTGCGGTGTTGCGTTGACACGGTAAGGCGAAATTAAGCTAAAATTGTTTTAATTACAATCAATGGTATTATATTTGGTTGGTACGCTCGGTTTAATAAAGGAAGCTATTGCATGAATGTGTAGTGCTGGTAAAATTACCATAATTAATGGAATAGCAATAAACTATGGCTATTGTTTGGTGTTGCTTGCAAATAAAATGTATGGAGTATAAATAATGAAGTAGGATGTTCGCGCTCCCTCGTCGGCACCTCTAGTGTTTGTCAGGCGCGGTGTTGGCTACATCGCGCCGACATAATTTAGCACCCAGGCAAAGACTCAGGCATTTTTCTAAGAGACAATACAAGCCTCTCGGCCAATGGAATATTCAGAGTGCCTGAAGAATTCTCATTCTCGCACCCGCTAATGAATAGCTATTCTTTGAGCATTTTAACTATGGCTCTCGGAATGGAATTCGAGTGTACAGGTTTCTTAAAAGGTCCCTCGATATGCGTCGGACCCTTTCCGCTTCGCTTAATTTATGGACACTCATACGTTTTTTTCTTCTTTTATTTTGTATTAATTATTACAGACCGTATAAAAGTTTCGCGCGCAGTTCCAGTGCGGAATTTTAGTGGATTACATTGTTAAACACTATTTCTGCTTTACTGTAATTGAAGGCAATTTTCTTGTCCAATCTCAGCGGAGACTACCTATCCACGCAGGAAATACTATCGATCACAAGTACTTACCTATTTAGGAAAACATAGGTGCACTCTCTCTCCCCACACTCTCATCATCATAGTACGATGGGATGGCTATCCAAAGTAACCGCAGAGGGAAATTGGTGTAGGACCACCTGCTTAACGTACTCCCCGAGGCCCAGGGGCAGCTCCGGTTTTGCGACCGGAGAGGGATCAGGTATAAGACCAACGGATTAACGTGTTCCCCAAAAACCAGGGGTATAATACCACCAATTGAGAAATACCTGATGGAAAACCCAAAATCCCAGACCTGGGAGTCAAACCCAGGACCGCTCAACAGTCGTACTATAGTAACCACGAGACCAAACGGGACTTATAAGTATACGTATAACATAAACTAAAGACGTGACATTATCCTCGAATTCCTCATTTCTCTATGGATCACAGTTGGTGGTTCACTGCAGGTTCTATCGTAACTAATTCAAACAATTACTCATCTGCCGAGACAAAATTGGGTTTTATTGTTCCGTAATAGAAAACAATGATAATAAGGCTATAAATTACTTGTTAGCCACGGTTGTCCATCATCTTATTTCGTTATTAGGCATGAAGTATGCTGTAGTTTTGAGTTCTTGCTAATTTATATTCAAAGTATGTAGGGCTCACTATTACGGGGAGTGTTTTGGATAAGTACCTTTTTTTATTTTTTAAAGAGAGTTCTCGTCGCGGCGTCGCTATCATCGTGTCCAGAATACATTAATACTCATTAGTGTTTTGTATATCTAATTATTTCATTTTACTATGTCCCGTCTTTGACGATGTTTTTAAAGTTGTTAAAAAGACCTTTGACACTGTAAGTGCTTCCTTTCTAACAAGAATTGTAAGTGCATTGACATGTGTTCAGTTCGTTGTTAAGTTAATGATAAACCTATTTGGGAAACAAACTCAGGATAAAGATTGTTTAAACTTGAACCTCACACTTTTTCTGTTATTTTAAATACCCAAGCTCCTCTTATTAACCATTTTTAGCGACTACCACAAATAAAAATGAATAATAACGCAATTAATTCGAAAAATCAGAACCTCATTAAATTTATAAGTCCTGACATTTGAAAAGTCAGCATCAACACAATAATACAAAACATTAAGTTAGTCGTCATTCGCCGAATTCTTTAATCGACATTCAAATTTTGAAAATTCAAACACTACTTCTTTTTTTTTGTGCTTTCGTGGCAAACTGCAACAGATAAGTTGGTCTTAGGCTGAGCCCACACTAGGGCACGCCACAATAGTGGCGGTAAGTCCCCTCTTTGAGGAGTGGCTTGAGAGACGCCACGGCGTCCTCACCTTCCGCCTGACGCAGGTCCTCACCGGACACGGTTGTTTCGGGAGGTTCCTGCACCGAATCGGGCGGGAGGAAACGCCCGGGTGTTTCCATTGCGAGGATCGACCGGAGGACACGGTGGAGCACACGGTGGAGATGTGCCCCGCGTGGGCGGAGCACCGCCGTGTCCTCGAAGCGGCGATTGGCGGCGGCGACCTCTCGCGTCCGGCCCTGGTGCAAGCCATGGTCCGGAGCGAGACGGAATGGGACGCCGTCACCTCCTTCTGCGAAGCAGTAATGCTAGAGAAGGAGGTGGCGGAACGTGAGAGGGAGAGAACCTCACAGCGTCCCGGCCGCCGCGGGAGACGCCCCGGGCGTCGGGGGCCACCACGTGGCCCCCGGCCACCGTAGGCGCCGGCCTGTGGACGGTGAGCTATGGGCTAGCTCGCCGTCCGTCCGTCTCATGACGACAGGCCGTGTCGACGGCGCGTTCGTGTTCCACGCGCGCCTCAAAGAGAGTCAGCAAAAAGGAAGGGGTCCGCAAGGACCGATGCCTGCCGGGGTTGCGGGACTGTTCGAAAGAGATACCGTGGCCCCGGAACACAAAGGGCGATGAAGGAACATGGATGGGTTTTAGTCAGTAAAAGTCTGACACTCCCTCCCGCTCCGCCCAGAGCGGGAGAAGTCATTTGATGATTTCCCATCCGAAAAAAAAAAAAAAAAAAAAAAAAAAAAAGGCTGAGCCCACACTGCGAAGAAAAATCGCACGATTATAATTCGCGCGGAATAGGCTAGTTTCCACCATCAATAAATTCCAAATCGATTTAGTCCGTCAGTTAGAGTATTGGAAAATAATGGACACGTATTTTTTGTTTTTGTAAATCAATGAATATTGACAAAGATAAAACGCATCAAAACTCGGCTCGGCTAGTGACGTCACAACGCACTAAAAATTATAGCACGACGTGACGTATTGAGAATTTTAAAAGCGTCGTATCTTCGTCAATTTTGGTTTACGTAACAAAAGAAAAAATACGTGTCAAATATTTTTTGATAATCTAACTGACAGACTAATTAGATTTTTTCACGACACAAGCCAATTATCTCGGCACACGCTGTGTTTCACGTACACCAGACTGATGATCAAAAAAATCGCGCGGAAAAAAATTAGTGGTGTTTAGTGTTATACATAGAATGGAGATTAAAAAATCGCTCAATATTTATCACAGTGCGGGCTAAGCCTTAAAAGCCTTACAGAGCGCTTTATGAAATATTGCAATGATCAAGCAACAATGAGCTGTAAAGGCTGCCAAGCGACTACGCAAACACAATGTAATCTCTTCTGCAAACCAGAACATGATTTATTAAAGAAAATCCACATTCGAATTTCGAGTCTTGTAACGGTAAACGGAACAATCTATACTTAATAATCTGTGGCTAATTTGAAATTCTTAAGTCGGTACTACAGAGGCCTGACTTGAGCATTAAGTGGCTGTGGTTACAATGTAAGGATATGCTATGGGAATACTTCTCAGCAATTTTGAATAATCTGATAGTATAACAACCTATTAATATTGATTATAATGTTGATAAACCTATGTAATTATGAGATTGTGGAATCATTGCACAAACGTAATAACGCACCACAGGGCTCAATTAACTGCCTTGAAGTATACCCAAAAATTTTATCGCCTATCAGAAAAATAAAATGAAATCGTTTCACTTTTTCAGATAGAACCATAAACTATCGGAACATTCACCTTCTTAACAGCTAACTGACACCTCTCAACTGAAGTTCTTCTTCGTATAACACCACGTAATCATTAATACTTCCAAGGACAATATGCCACCCATCATCCAATGACACCAAACCAAAAAAACGACTCAAAAGTATTAAATATACGTCGATCACGTACTCATTACTATTCAAAGTGAAAGACCGGATGCATTGTAACTAAACGTTAAAGGGAACCGCGATGGCGTTTAAAGGCTACAAATAACCCATTCACATCAACATAATTTATAAACAATTCCCAACAAACCATTACTGGGTGTATCAATATGAAAACATAAAGAATAAACGATCGTTGTCTCTCTTTATATGCAAGAAACACCTCATTAAATGTTTGTCATACAATTTACCTATCTGCATTAACAAGGCAATACAATGGGATAAAAAATTACAAAGGTAGCCGCTCAGAGGGGCCTTATATTGTAAGTTTCAGATGCAACCATCTTGCAATAATTGTGGTTGTATCGGTATGTTGACATCGGGTAGTTGCTGCTTGTGTATCGGCAGGGTTCCGTATTACTTTGTTGCACAATGTGTCGAAGCAAAGAAAGAGTAGAAAAAGCAAACACACTTTCTTATGAAGAAACATTTTACTGCGCAAGAAAAAGTTACAAAATACTTTGTAAGCATAACTTTGCCATACAACAATTTGATCATCTTTATCGAAAGCCTTTCTAAATAAGTAATAAGACTCAATATCTATCCCCTTCCTCGTTCATTAGCCAAGACTTCCGCCTTAACAATCATAACAGCATTGCTAACAACCGATTGCTCTCTTTCCATAATGAAGGCACCCGACTTTCAATAGAACAACATGGCCGCGAGTGAGTTATTCAAATGAAGTTTTATACACGTTAGTGCATGCTGTGGACATATTCGATAATTTATACTAACAATGCACCGCAGTGTATGTCGTTTGGCCAGTCTTGTAAAACTTGCAGCGATGCAATTGAACGTCATTTAGTTGTCAGGATTATTATAAGGTTTATGGGAATATAATTTTGCATCTGTCCTGTTAGTTCGTGACCAAAACCATTGCTATTGATAATGGTAATTTCAAAGTAATGTTTAAGCTTTCACGGTTTGTAACTAAACATATACTGTCACTTACGAGATATCTTCCGTGATTTCAATAATTGTGAGCTCCCGATATTTCGACGCTGTTGCAAGAGCCATAATCGCGGCATGATAGTTGACAGAAAATCACGGAATATATCCGGGAAGTGACAGTATAAGTTTAATTTTAAAGTAAAGTAAATTGAATCTAAGTAGTGTTTTGTTTAAAGTCTAGTGAGTGCAAGTGCGACTGCTGAACTTGAGATCCTGGATCGATTCCCAGTTCGGGCCAAGTGATTTTTGGTTTTGCCCTCAGGAATTTCTCAGTAGCAGCCCACTATTACATGGAGCTAAAAACACATCCGACAAAACGTGTACTACAAGTTCACCTCTTTCTGACTCTTTGGGAATTACAGGCGTGATTTCATGATAACATAACATTAGGCCTGTAACAACATAGCTCGCCGTCCGTCCGTGTCATGACGACGATAAAAGTCTGGCACTCCCTTCTACTCCGCCCCGGGAGCCTCCGGGAGGAGTCATTTGATGATTTCCAATCCGAAAAAATAAAAAAGGCCTGGAACAACGTACGCATTTGTTCAGACTATAATGAGGAAATCGTCAAGAACGATATATAGGGCTCGATGATTTTATTTGTTATTTATTAAAACTTTATACACAAGTAAAATCGTACAAAGGCGGACTTTATGCCTTGGGTATTTTCTATCAGTCTACCTTAGGGTGATGCAGAGACACTCAATACACAGTAGGTGCAATAACAGAAAACAATTAGAAAATATTTATAATTAAAATATAAAAATAAAATACTTACATGCATATACAGGGTGTAAAAGACCTCATCACGAAGCCGTCAACCAAGCATTCTGTACATCAAACTAAGTAACTTTACGCAAAAAATATTGCTAGGAAATGGCTTTTTTTTTTGGGGTGAAAAATCACGTTTTGTGGTAGAACTCAATGTTACGCACTCAAAACATTGTGCTGATGGATGGGTTGAATAGTACGGGGGTCGTGGAGGTGTTTAAAGTAAAAATCTTACATTAAAAACTTGTATTTAAAAAAAAACTTGTCAAAAAGATGAAACTTTGACCCCCAATATCTCCGTTACCTAGAAGGTTCCCAGGTATGGTGTAGAACAAAAAAATGATCGCAATGACCAGGAGAACAAGTGCCTATCGGCTTCGTTAAGAGGTGTTTTACACCCTTTATACATGACATACAAAGAACGAAATATAAAAAAGAAGAAAAATAAGTTATGAGAGATATACCAGAAAAACTACATCTTAGTTCTGAGTCGAATCTGCCAACTTCTTTTGTATGTGTTCTCGAGCTTTCACTTTAAATGTGAACCGATTGGTTACCGTCCTGATAGGATTCAACGAAGAAGACGATTATTCTCGGACCGAAGATTCTCGCTGTGTGCAGAGCATAAATATTGACAACCAGAAGTTAGACAAGGAGAAGTGGTATGGTGTGATAGTTTTTCAAATTCAACGTAGAACTAAAACACAGAAGACAAAAACTAAAATCCTGTAAATTACATTAATATGAGTACATTCACGTACAGTGTTATTTTAGTCTCTAAACACAACAGTTTAATTACACACGTATTTGTATTACATTAGGAACAAATCCCGCAATGTACGTATTGTACGTTCTTTCACTAATTCCTGTAACTACTAATATACATGTTAGACAATACTGTTAATTGTGTCCGTATGTCCCGGGACCGGGATTACGGTGCGGACCTTCGTTAACACGGGATTTAGCTCTTTGATACGGGGTGTACGCTGTAGTTTGGTAAATATGAAAATGAACGAATCGAGATTTTTCCAGGAAAATGTATAATAACGAATATATCGCGTTTTATTATTAGGATGAAAATGCGTTTGCTCTTACGGAAAAATACGAAGCTGCTGAACAGAGTTATATTAAATCTATTCAGGAAAGAGAGTTTTATGTAAGTATGTAATTACTTACCTTATATATTGTTATTTTATACATATTATAGTTAATTCCTTTTTAACAAAAACCACTTTTGACAACTGTATAATAATCTTTTTGTTTTTAAAAAACCATAAATAATGATAATGTCAGAAAGACACTTGATCGCAGTCAAAGAAGAATCCATCCTATTTAGATACACTCTTGCTTTTTCTTTAGAAACAACATACAATAAATGTTTTAATTTCTACCCAGCACATACCCCTGTTAAACTTCCTAAGTTAATTATTGTGTAAAGAACTTAATATTTCACTTTATCGGCAAGCACTACTAAGGAAGCCTTTTAATAACACTGGAAAGAATTTTCACACAGGAAAACAATTCTAATAGCAATTTCCAACACTCACAAAATCTTACTACTACTGTAAATGCGAAGGTTGGATCGATGGATGTTTGTTACTCAATCACGCTAGAACGGCTGAACGAATCTGGATGATAATTGGCACAGAGATAGATCATCAACTTCTGCCTAGCCTTTTCCCAACTATGTTAGGGTCGGCTTCCAGTCTATGTGAATAAATAAAATACCAGTATTCTACATGGAGCGACTGCCTATCTGACCTCCACTACGCACTCCATAGCACAAAGATAGATCATGGAATATCACATAGGCTCCTTTTTTTTCTCACACACACACATAAAAAATCCACGCGAACGCAGTCACAGGCAACAAATAAACAGCTAGTGGACTAGAAATATCATTTAAATTGTACTGAGAAAATACCCGTAATTAGGAACAAAACTAATTTCCGATATGAAGCTGTATTATTTTACTACTCTTTGCAGGAAATGTTTGCTTAATTAACTCATTACGAGTAACCGAAGGCACAATAATCAAGCCTAATAATATAATATAAAACAAAAATAAGTTCTAACGGGAGATGCTGCTATTAGCGTTTTTATTATCCGGAAAAATTAAACTCACTAAGCTTAATGTTAGTAAATGTTGAAATAATAAAATTGGATGCTTTACTTAATAGTTTTATTTAATGTGCAAAGTAATAAACAGTTATTCTTTTATGAAATGAAATTACTTCGGATGATACTTTATTAACTTATGACACGCGACTCAAAAGAAGTATTTTGGTATTTTAGACAAGTAACATAATATCACGCCTTGTAATCCCCGAAGGGTTAGGCACAGGTGTAGGACTTAACAAGTACCTATCCCCACATTTTGTCACTTATGTTTAAGTCCCATGTAATAGGGGTGAGCCTATTTGCCATCAACCGGACACAAATCCAGACCCCGTGACAACTACTGCTTATAACATTTTGCTCAACCTAGGAATCGAACCCAGGACCTCATGCTCAACAGTCGCACTTAGGGCCACTAGATCAACGAGGTAGACCAGTAACGTTTTATAAAAAGCACAATTTCCTGAAAAACTTTTTTTACCTTTCTCAAGTAATTCTAGGCAATCTTTTCCCGCGCCCATGGTTCGCAGAAGAACTTATTTCATAAAAGTTGTTAAACTATTAATTTTATCAATTTCCAGAACATTTACATGGACATGGCGAGAAGAAACACACCATCGAGAGAAGTGGAAGGATTGGGGAGAAGCTTTTGCCTAGGAGTGGGACAATTCTGGCTCACAAAAAAAGAAAAAGGGATTTTAAACTAAACTAAAACTCATCGAAGTTCGCCTTAAAGTAATAAATAAATAAAATAAATAAATATCGCTGGACATTACACACAGCGCCATCTAGTGCCACACTAAGAAACGAGGCTTGTGTCGTGGACACCAGATAGTTGATATACTACATAGATACTTTTTGTTTGTAAATACATACTTATTATACATATAAACATCCATGACTAGGAAACAAATGTCCATGCTCATCACACAAACATTTACTCCAACCGGGATTCGAACCCGAGACCCTAAGAACGTAAGGCAGCCTCACTACCGCTGCGCCAATCGGTCGCAAAGTAAATATGTAATATTAATAATATTTTGAAATGTATTTTTTTTATGAATATTTTAAAATGTAATCAATTTGTGTAAAGATGAATAAAAGGAATATAATAATAAAAAGGTTCACCGTAAAGTATCAAAGTTAAATACAATTTCTAATAATTAACATTGCTTATTGTATGTAATTTTGATATTCATAAGTAGTTTGATCGTAATCCAAGAGCGACTAATTCCATGGACACCAAAAAGTTGACAAACGAACAAATCACTCCGAAATTAAACTGACATCTCATTCAACGGCTTATGAGGGATCATCGAAAATAGTCGGGCTATTTATATGATGCAGGGAAATAAACAGAAACACAAGTCCATAATTTACAATAAAAATGAGTGAACATGTGATTAAAAGAATTTCTTTGGGAAAAGTTTTGTTAAGACAATTGTTTCTGTAAAGGTGATTGTGCATGTTAATCGAGATCAATATTCTGTATAATGCTTTCAAATAAAAATAAGAACGACAATGGCTTATTTCTATCAACAGTCACTTTTTTTTTACTCTGTACTGTCCCACTGCTGGGCAAAGGCCTCCCCCAATGCCTTCTATTTGCTCTTTTGCCGTGCCTTCTCAGACCAACCCTCGTGGTACCCGTCCAAATCCTCCCGCCACCTTTTTCTGGGTCGGCCTCGCCGTCGCCGTCCGTCTTTCGGAAACCATCGTGTGGAGGCTTTTGCCCAGCGGTCATCGTGCATGCGCCTGACGTGACCCGATTTTTATTTACGCAAATAAATTATTTTAAATAATATCTATGATCGTTGCTATCAACATAGTAGGGGAAAAGGTTATACAGTTGATGACGATCGTTCTTCTCTCTGTATGACCTAATTCGTACTTTTCAATTGACAGTAAATTTAAAACATTAAATAACTTTCTATAACGACCACGGATATTGTTACAACTTATTGAAAGTTTTCCAAAATGTTGCTCCCTGAAAGTAACTACGGTGTTGATGCACCTTAAGGTTTGGGAAAACTAAGCCCGATATATTAAAATTTTAAACATTATATTTACCTATTCCGCTGTAAGAAACACAGGTACCTATGTTAAAAAAAATCTTCGTATAACCAAATCATAAATTATTATTGCTAAAACTCGTAATACAGAATAGAATGTGTTCTTCAAAAAAAAACTATTTACACCCAAAGTTCAGACTAAACATAGGCAAAAGCTGATTCACCAGTTCCTCGCGTTCAACGCCTGATTTTTGTGCCACAACAGCATACGAACTTGAACTACTCTTGCTCACCTGTTCTATGCCACAACGTTGCCCGTTCACGAATCGTCGACTCCACTACACGTTCGTTGGTTCTCTCCTCACGATCTCTCTGTGACATCTAATTACTCGCCAAATTAAGCCTCAGCTATATGAAACTTTCTTTTCATAGGGCAGGCTATGCTTCAAACTGTTCAAATTTTAATTATTAGTCGATTTCTTTTTGTCTGTCGTTAATTTGGGTAGTTATAAGGATGAGTTTTCTTTGTCTAAAATATTGAGGTTGGGTTAAATAGTATAATTATCTACACTAACGTTTTATCTGTTTATAGTAATACCGATAGTTATAACATTTCAGTACTAGGTAGGTACATACTTAGAAAGTTTCCAAACATATTTGACACACACATCAGTGAAACATTTTAAACAAACTATTTTCGTACACTCTACTAAGAATCCGTTGTAGTTATTCTTGCTAATACTACTTCCTGTTACATCCTACCTTCACGCCTGTAAGCCCGAAGGCCTAATAGTAAACCCATCCATGTAAAAGGCCATCATTGCCATCAATCGGGCACAAATCTAGACTCAGTGGTTCATCATCATCATCATTTCAGCCGAAAGACGTCCACTGCTGGACATAGGCCTCCCCCAAGTGGTCCCGTGCGACTCGCATCCAGCGGATTCCCGCAACCTTCACCAGGTCATCGGACCACCTAGTGGGAGGCCTTCCAACGCAACGTCTTCCGGTTCGCGGTCGCCACTCCAGAACTTTTCGGCCCCATCAGCCATCCGTTCTGCGAGCAATGTGCCCTGCCCACTGCCACTTAAGTTTGGCAAATCTCCGGGCCACGTCGGTAACCTTGGTTCTCTTGCGGATGTCTTCATTTCTGATTCGATTGCGCAAGGAAACTCTGAGCATAGCCCTCTCCATTTCCCTTTGGGTGACTTGACTCAGTGATTGCTACTGACAAATTCCAGATGGAAAAACACAATAACACTTTGCCCGACCTGGGAATCGAACCCAGAACCTCATACTCAGCAGTTGCAGGCAGTTTTCTGTTAGTACTTTGGTATTTTCATAATTTAATTTAATATTCAAATAATAAAGGAGCGGCACTTTACTGTGAGCTTAAAGAATAGAGCTCCAAACAAAATCACGTCGGCGACGACGAACGTCTCCATAAATGGTTAACAAAATAAACGCTTCACTTTGTAACACTTTGTCAACCGACGTTCATCTAATGAGAACCTTCATAAGCTGCATATTAATTCGAAAATTAAGCTTACCTTCGAATATTACACGAACAAATTGCGTCGACCTTTGCGCCGCCAATAAAACACATTATCTGCCTCAGTTGAATTAATGATTTAACTGCACAAAAGGAATGTCCTCCTCTGTTGAGGCCACGAAAACGCACGCTTATCTCAACTGGCCGGCGTTGTATGCGCTCTCTAATTGGCTAATTGGCATACTAGTGAAGATAGATCAACAATTGCAATCTCTTCCTAGTTCGGTTAGATAATGCATCCGCCTCCGTCGCCCTGATGAAATGCTAGGCGATCGATATCGCGTCCATTGAAATACGCTTCACGAACGGTAATTGTAATATATTACAGTGGTAATTTAATACTTGTTTTGTAAACGTTGCACTAAGGTCATTACTATGGGCGATTAGAATTTGTTGGCGCAAAAACAACGCCGCGTGTGGTCAGACGTGAGATTCTATTTACTGATAACAGTTCTTATAAGGTTCGCTTGATATGACGTGTGGTGTGTTTGATTTGAACGTACAACTTATCGCATGTAGTGTTAGCCCCTTGTTAATTAACCGGTTGTGAACATTGAGCAATTTTGGTACTTCAATTTAATGTTATGTTTAGACGTGGAAATAAAGACATCGTATTCTGATTTATTAGCACCAGTCATCACGCGTGAAGCAGGAAGTTTGGTTTATTCGAATATTAAATTCTTTCTTGTTTTTTGTTGAAGCAATTTTGTCTACAGCACGATTAAAATTAGAAGACCAGGCGTGAACTATGTCCGCAAACATATTCTGTTTTATCAATTTTCCTTTTTCTATCGAAAACATCGGAAGCCTACACCCCAATCGTTGCCCAAATGCTAGGGCTTCTTGAATAATTCCTTTACACATCTTCGTATCGCCAAAGCCCACCCCTAACTGCGAATACATTTTTAAAGCTGTGCGCACATAAAAGGGAATACAAGAGTGTTATTCGAAAGTGCGGAAATGCGTCCCATACATCAAGTGAGGAAAATAGAAAAACAGAGGCAAGATAAAATGTGAGTACATCGCCGTGAAATGTTGCTACAATTCCGAAAGAGACAAATAGCCCTTTGACAACGACAGCATATTTTATATGCACTTGTTGTTTGGGGCATATAGCTGGAGAAGTAAGCCTGTTTTCGTACGTGGTCGGTTTAGGGACCAACTGTTTGGATTGCGAAGCCACGCTACTGTTTGATAATGAATGCTGAAGCTGCGGCTGAGCTTAGTTCCGTTTCAGGCTAAACAACAGGTTTGTTGAACCGGATTAGACGTAGAGGACCGAAAATTGTTTGCGCTATTCTCTGTGACTATAACGGCTTTGTACGGGTATTTAGAATTTGCTGTTACGCACACGAGAGCTAAATTGAAGCGGTAATTGATAGAGCTTCTAACGTTGAATAAGCTACGTGTTAAAGCAAAATGAACCTTAAATAACACGAAATACCACCAATTATCAGGAAACGGAAAACCAGTCGAAATATTAATTCGAAGACCAAACACTCGTAGCTAAACAGCTTAAAAGACAAACAACAGAATTACCTTCCTTATTTGAATTTCAAACAACTTTATTCTAACTACAATTTTCCTACCCGTAAATATAACTCCTAGCAACGCGGTTTCAAATTCGCACGTCCCAAAGAACATTCAAAAGAGCCACAAACCACAAGTCGACATTTTTCGCCGAGGCACAAAAATAAAATGACAACCCCGAACGTGTTTGTTCCCAGTTGCAGTATATAACACTCTTCCGACGATTCCTTTGCCCCGGTGTATTTCTGTCTCGTCGGCCAAATTGTCCTGGACAGTTCATTCGGCCGTGTACACTATCTCACTTTGAAGTCACCTAATTATGTCGATTCTGTGGGCTGTCACTCGTGATATATCGAACTTTGAGGGAAGTAAAAACTCCCCCTTGATTAGTTTCAATCTAAAACTGAATGCACTTTAGGGTTTTGTGAACATTTCAATTACTGTATATTTTAGGAAATTGTGAAAACAAACTGCAGACGTATAACTGCGTATGAGTGCGTAATTACTTCTTTTTGGTGTCAATACCGTGATCATAAATTATTCACAAAAAAATTAGACTTGGCCTAAAATCTACTGTTGCTGCTCTTCTGACCTTAAAATTAATCATTGAAAAAAAAAAACTATAAAATTTACTTTACTGAATTAACCATATTTGAACTCGTGATGTTACAAAACCTTTGCCCTTCACTTTTTCTTCTTCGTGCACTGAAAATATAATCATTATTTTGTATTACCTACTTATTTACTTTTAAATATAACCATATAAGCGCTTTAATGGTGCACGATTTATATCTTTGCATTCCACTTAAAGGGAATTACACAACAATTGAAATAATGGGGCCTTGAAATACCCATGGGTACTTAACCTATAAGAAGCCTACTGGGGTTCCAAGGTCTAGTTGGGTTGGGGCCACTTGGGGCTCTTATGAGATTATGCTTTTTATATTTCAAGTAGAAAAGCTACCTGGCTAATAAGAATTCCATAAGGCAGTGAATTGAACAAAAAGAAGCAATAAAATTGTAGCTTAAATTAATGTTTTAATAAATGCATTATGTTTCCCATTGTTTTGACAATACTTCGAAACCGAATGTATTTTACATACACATTGTTTAGATATATTAACTAAATCGTTATCTTACAAAAACATTAGCAAGACATTACTTGAGAAGTTTTCACCAGACAGAACACACTTTCCGCAGCACCACCCCACGACAAATTAAGGGATGCCACTTCGAATCTCATTTCTGGCCTTGTCTCCGTAAAAGTGGCATCGCAAGCCAAAAGTTCAGACTAAAACCACGAAACGTGTCTGCAAGGCAGATAAAATAATTAAGAAAATGCGACGGTTATTTAAATTGACGCAGATATTTATTTAAATTAAGCGTCAATCGTCATAATCAAATCAACAGTCTAGTATGCCAGCGATACTCAACCTGCGGCCCGCTGAACTTTTTTGAGTGGCTCGCCTGGCATAGGTGAGGACTAATAAATTAAAAAAAATCTCGTCATTTTTGTCCCATAAGTTCTGCTTAAAGAAAACCTTAAAGATTGTTTGTCATTTCCGTGAATGAAGTAGGTACGCAAATAATGTACAAAGTTACAGTCTCCCATCTTGATGATGTTATATGATTGGCAGACAACCACAGCTCGTACTTCCAATAATCTCATAAATATTGAAGTTATCGATTACGAAAGCTTTTTCAACATTTTGTCAAAGTCGCATTTGGCTGGCATTAGATATGTAACGCTTGGCTTTTATAAGATCATTCAGACAGATTAATTGTTAACACTACTTGTTTCAATTAAAATAAATAAAACATTAAATTAAATTCTATGTTAAAGAACACCTAAACAAAATATTCCGGCCAGCGATACCATAACTAAAGTGTAAAAAAGGTTGAGGATCGCTGGTCTAGACGGTCCTCGAAATATGTGCAGGGTGTGGCTTTAGCATTTTTTCTACAGATCAACATTTACTGTATCGTCGAATACTACTTCATTATAAAATCACGATTCGAATCCACGTACAATTAAAAGTAGTTAGCAAACATGTCAGTAATGATTGCGAACATTAAACGCTTTCGAACTTCGGATCGAAATAAAATGTTTTATTCATAACTTCTAGACGATTTTTCATCAATGTTACGATTGCCACTGCCTACGAGTTGTATAGGCCCCGAGCCATTGAATCAATTTATCACTCGCATCATTACTGTTTATTGTATTTCTTTAGTTAAACCATATCCTAAGGTCTAAATTCTTCCTATTTCCTAATATGTTTCTTATTAGTCGGTGTAATATATACGATAGACAAGAAATGGTTCCATTATTTTACTAATAATCTGTGTAGATTTTACGAGTCAAACGGCAGTTTCATGTACATTAAATCAACAAGGCATATAGCAACGGAAAGCAGGGCTTTAATTTTATCATTCATCACCTTTATAGCTTAACAATCATAGGTTACGTTAAATTACCAATAAAACTGCTTATGACTATACTTATATACTTTCAAGAGTTCTGTCAGTAACTTTATAGTGACACAGTAATCTTAAACACTATGGCAGATTTGAAAAAAGGTTATCTGATAAGGTAGTGAATGCCTACTTATATTCAAAAATTGTTAATATAATTTAGATAAAAACAATGGAGTTTTAGTCAAAAAATTAATACTGCCATAAGAAATCACACAAAACAAAACTGAAGAATATGGAGACCAAAATAGTTACGAAATGGGACTTTTGTGATGCTATTTTATTTAATTGTAGAAATGGAAAAGTTACGAGATAGGACGTACCCATGAATCACAGCACTAAAACATCTAAATGGATGGCCGCCTACTCGTCTAATAAAATTAGGCAACCCTAATTTCGATTGTTCACAATCAAGATTGCACAACTGACAATTAGACATAGAGCTTTCAATAACTCCCCTCAAGGTCGGCGAAAGTAGCCCATAGAGGCATAAATGTAGTTTTCGATTTCGTTACCGCGTTCTATACATCAGCTGTAGCATTTGTACTTTCGAATAATCATCTCATCTTAGTACTATTTCGATAAATAACGAAAATGTTTGAGGATGTTGTTGGATGTTTGTTACTCTTTCACGCAAAAACTACTGAACGGGATTTGATAAAATTTTGTAATAATATAGCATCAGTATAACACATATTTATATTTACTAATATAAATCTACCTGTAGATAATGTGTGACGTGTCTCTGAACTTCTCCTAAACGGATATACCGATTATGATGTGTGTTTGAGTATAAAAAAAAACTTCATTTCGGACAAGCAACATCCATAGTAGGTTAGCAAAATTAAACTTATAAACTATGTTAGTTACAATTTATTATTTATTTAGACACAAACTTGTTGTTCGTAAGACATCTACGAACAATAGCCCCGAATATCGGGGAGTCGTACCTCCCTGCTATAGTCTTCAGGATGGAGTTGGAGCTGGCCCGTACTCTGCAGAGTAACGACGCAGACTTCTTCCTAATAATCGCATGAAAGTCATCGACGTGTGCCTGCGCGAACATACCAGATTCACTGCAGAAACGGCCCCATCAACATCCTGAATCCATTATTATACTGGACCCGTAGGGTTTTTGTGACCGTGTATGGTTAAGATTCACAATTGGACTCGGCAGGTGGCGCTACGATTGTGTTCGGGTTTAAACGATATTTTATAAAAAACAAACAAAGCGAGCGAAACCATGTGCGCAAGCTAGTAGATTAATAAAGAACGCATGCAGAATGTTTTATTGCATGTTTTTCTTGTTCGATTATAATTAGAGTCGGGATCAAATGCACGATTCTAATCGAATGATAGGTACTGGTGACGTAAGGAAGATAATTCCAGTTGGAAATAAACATTTGCATTGATTGAGCATGTAACCTTGTCGGAAGTATTAGATAGGAAGGCGCCTTGAAGATCCATCGGAGCGTTGTTTCATCTAATGAAGGATGACGCAAATGTTGGAGTTATCTTCGGCACACACTATTTACATAGTATCGTGGTGTTATTGGCACGATTTTTAACTACCTACTAGTCGAAATTACTCGGATTCTTGATTTTTTAACCAAGAATGAAATCTTGAAAATCTGTTAGTAAGTTTTCTATAAATTAAAGAACATGCGTGTCTATGAATGAATTGAGCAATTTCAAGTTTTATACTAAACTAGCACTTCACCCGAGACTTAGTCCGCGAAAATTGTAATCGCTCGCCTAATTTACATGATATCAATATAATTTATAACTTAGATTACTCGGTAAAGATGTAGCTTTCTAATGGTGAAAGATTTTTTTAAATCAATTGAGTAGTTCTAATGCTAAATCGTAACAAACAAACAAAAAATCAAATCTTTATAATTTTAGAAGTTTAGATAGGCTTGCGTTTATCGGCCGCATGTCGCCTGATGTGACGCGCTGATGCGACCTAGGGTGGTGGAACAAACCAATTCACTCGAACTTTGAACAGATCCAGATCATACTGATGATTCACAGATGACCTAGATGCGAAGCATTGTGCTTATTAATATCCCAAACGAGAATCATCAAAGCCGCTTCCTTCAAACATAAAGCTAGGCATTATCCCACTCCTGACACTTAAGCAAACAAAGATAATTCCACACAGATCCGCAATCAAATACATCCAGCCAATGAAGCTAATAATACATTTACATCAAGATAGCCAGGTAGACCGCATCAGCATGCATCGTACGATGCCATAGACGGAACTCTGCGGCGAGTTAGTAGAAGGAAACGGAAACACGCGACCGCGACGGCACAGCGTTTGTTTTGTTCGATACCGTTTCACATACGACCATACCACCATACATCCTATACAGGAACTAAGTCCCTACATTTGTGGGATAAGCTCACTCACATATAGAAAAACAAATGAATTTGGAATTTTAAGTTCAAAAAGTGGTGGTGTTCCCGTAAATTCTCGCTATATTCCATCTCAAGTTATGTTATGCATGGGTGCCTCTACTAAACTACAAACCAAAGGAGTAAATAATGTGTATAGTGTCATCGTGTGACTATACTAAAGCTTGTCTAAGTTCAAACACAGAAAGGGCACAGACGAGTCCTGTGTCTCCCTCAGTGCCTGCCATAAAGAACTTAATCAACGTAGAGAGACCGAGGATGTTGACACAGTGTTTGTTTTGGAAAGCTATTTTCGGTTTGTGTGACATGATGGAATGTTTATGACGAGGCCACATCCTCGCTTATAGGTGGATTCGGGGTTGAATGCGTCGTTGCACAACGGAAGGCGGTCGTTGAAAAAATAAGCATGAACTTAATGGTAAAAAAACAAAGGTCTTTTTGCATATTGTTGGTTATGCTGTCTCGTCACATAGTATATTTATGGCATTGTCTGGAGAACGCAATTTTGCATTTCCTATGATTATATAGAAAACATATTTCTGATACAAAAACAAACATTAAATAAGAATATTGTTATTCGGCTAATTATCTTATTATATTATCGGCGAACTTTCTGGAATTTATAATTAAGGTACTAACAGGCTAACACGATAACCACAAAATTAATTCCAATAATTAAAAACATTCTCTTTGTCGGCACTCGTTACGTCCAATCACATAAAAACTATAATATAAACGTATCCCTCATCATATCCAGTCCTTAAAGACTTCCCGCTGGGAAATTAAATACCGCACCATTATTTTGCAATACACATATATTTTCATACGTTTATAGTTCACTTTTACGGGACCTCTCCCTTAATACACTGTAAAACCATTTAAAAATATATTAACACGTAAAATACTGCCAATATCAATACACAAAAAAATATTTTTCAAGTTATCCATATTAAATACGTAAGTTAGTGGAATATATTAAGTTCTCGTACTGTTAACTGTCAATTTCTTATACTTTTAATATTCATTTTATGGACTGTGTACCTTTTTAAAACAAGGGTCAGGACTGACTCGATACATTTATTGGCCTCTTCGGCTTGTATTGCCTGTCAAATAAATCACTACCATAATAAAAAGACAATTTCACAAAGTTAACGAATGAATTTCGAAATGATTAAGGATGTATGGACTGTATCGGCCACACTGGTGATTTACTTTTGTTTTTAATTGCTGCAGGAACACGGATGCCACACATTCTTTGACCATATTTGTAGTATAGGTAGACTATTTATTTTATTTAGCCAAATGAAACAAAGTAATCGATTTAAGCCGCAGACATAAACAAACAATATTGACCGCGGTAAATCAATGGATTAAAATCAGAATACCAAATATTGCACACAAACAACATAAAAGCGAGGAAATTATAAATCATCATAGACAAAAACTAAAATATTTGACATATTAATCGCTTTCATATTAAAGAGTTACGCTACATAAGTTTACAAGTCGGAATCCGTATTTTAGGATGGCCGGCGTGGGCGCACGACATTATTTCCGTATTAAAAGCTTCGAGTTTCGTAAGATCCAGTTTTATTAGCTCTGTATGCATTCTTTCGGTCACTTAGCGGATATCTACGAAAGCCGAGCCGATTGGGGACACTAAAACGTTTCGAAGGGCCATCATCAAAGTCGTGCGAAATTCGGACCACACCTCGAGCGGCTTACAGCGACATGTGAGATGCTTATTAGCGTATACTTTATACCCTCGTAAAGTACGACAGACGACGTTTACATTCAAAACTATATGGGCCGTGACCCGTAATAGTTATTTACATAAATAATTATATTATCCTGCCTCTCCCTAATTACCTTAATAGTCGTAAAACAAACTTAATTAACTTCGTCCACTGTAATTTGAGTCGGACACTTGGACCGAATATCAAAATAGGCTGCGCAGGTAATTTTAAATCCACCAACTTCGAAGGAAGCGTAAACGATGAGCTTGAGCAACAAAACCTTGAAAGAAAATCTTGAGGAGATTAAAATATCAGAGCATCAATTGAAAGTTAAAACAGATTAACTAAAAGTAAAAGTAACTGGATGAATGAGGTGGATAAAGACGTGGAATTAGGAACAATTAACGACGAAACTCGGTTACAATGGCGACGACACATCAAAGGCACAGGTTTACAGGATTAACGTTCGAACAAAGAGAAACAAAAGGATTAAGAGCTCTCGTCTCAATTTGGCAATGCCACGTTTAAATTAAAAACTGGAAAGTGTCATTCAAATATGTAACAAGGTATAGGTACGTTTCACGGTTTCAGCTGTCAAAAAATTAATCCTCGCGCCTCTAAAGGCAGAATAAATAACGTTTTGCAAAAAAGTGCATTACTCGCCCATACAAAAATCTTTTGTGAGCACAAAAGTCGCATTTAAAATTAACTTTTCGTCAAATCTTCGAGGAGGTGTTCAGCAAACGAAATTCTTGCTTGCGTGGTTGGTGATAAGGTTCAGTTTGTGGGAGCTGCAGTTAATTCAAAGTGAATGCGACATATTTATTTTACGAAATCCAATTTTCTGCTGACATCTCATCTGTCGACTTTAAACGTTCGGGACCATGGGACTGTCTTCTCGGTTTCACGCTTACTCTTTGAGTATCATCTTTGGTCATGAATGTTTTTTGAATTAAAACGCTTCGTGTAAAATTATCATATCAACAGAGATGCGAATGTCCAATTATTTTTTGAGAGTGCAAATTGAATTTTTATTTCATAACTTCATTCATTTTTTTGCAGTAAGCTCTTTTTTTCTGTTCAGGTTGTGTTTATGTTACCAGCCAATATTATGTATGAAATAATCTTTTTAATGAAGTAGAAGTAGTTTTAGATAATCCAATAGTAGATTTTCTTGGACTCTACTATATAACGAACACTATATTTTTTACGTGAAAAGGACTATCTATATTTTACTAACGAAATTATTACGTATACTTTTGGAATTTACTCTTCTAGAAAAATGTCGGTTTCGTAACTATGAAATTCTTCTATATTTCACTGCCGAAAACAAAAGAAACCCTGAACTTGTCCTAACAAAAGCTAAACTATAAGACCCTAAGTTATAAATGTAAGCCTCGGAAAACCGATCTGTGTTCGTTCGTAGGCGGGCCACAAAGAACCTGTCATGTTTGTACTATTGTGATATAGTTAAACCCTATATTTTATTGCTGTTGTGACTTCAAGAAATACAAGAAATACTAGGCAACAGTGAAAATATAGTGAATGTAAGGGCTTTAGGAAAAACAAAATACAACTAAGCTCTTTTACGCAACACTTCACTTGTTTCTGTAATTTGTTTGTCATATTAAATTCTTACAAATGGAGGCACCATTTGTGTTTGATAATTTGAGATTTCAAAAAGGAGTTTTATCTTGTTGTAAATTGAAAACTGCAACAAGTCTCATAATCGTATAAATCTTCAGTTTATAAAAACGTTACCAAGTTCCCTTCCAAATTATCTATCTTCAACAATTTAGCCAATAAACTGGATGAAGAACAAATGGGCCTATATTTTACATTAATATAAGTTGCTCTTTGCTCTAAACCACAAATACTGGAAGCATAAATTATGACAGAATTTAATCGCCATTCATTTGTTTAATTGAAGCCAGTTGACTACAGTCTAAAGTCGACCATTGAATGTCGGTTTTGCATGAAGGTTTTGCATACCTTCATGCAAAACCGACTTCCATAGAAAACACACACGTAACTGCAAGCCTGTCGATTGGCTCGTTTGCAACACTTGTCATAAAAAATAAACTGAGAACTGAGAGCTGTGCATGCAACCCACGTGACCCACGATCGGTTTATATAATACAGGTCGAAAAAAAACTTTTCGATATTCTCTGGGATGCATGTAGCATGCAAGGATTACTGTACAGTTTTCTCCTAAACACGTTCATGCCTGCCTGTACAGTTTTACTTTACAGGCAAAACTGCATATGCATGATCTATGGCCGGCTTTAGGTTGGCACCGTATGTTTTGACACACGGTGTAACCCTTCTGAAATTCTGAATCTATTCTACTTCTTCAAATTTCAAACTCATTGGTTTATCTGGCTCGGAGCCATCACACAGTCGTTTGTTATCCCCTAATATAAACGAGCCATTATAATAAAGAATAATGTCCTCCCAACACACTTGCGAATAACATATCTATCCGGGACATCTTCCAAGTATAATTTAACATCATTAATAGACAAAAGATCGTATAAAAGTTCATAGTGATCATTACGTAGTTCCGATGACGTATGTAGGTGTCTGTGTAACGGTATATTTTATTTATTACACCATAAGTCACATAAAATTCTAAGCTCCCGGTACTGTGATAGCATCTTGAATTCTTGCCGGTCGTCGGTATAGACCGATGGAGTTATACAGGGTATTTGTATTAAATCACTAAAGAAACTTACTTCTATCTAATGGGAATTCTGTACAGGAATTTTTTGATGCAGCTTTGTTGTTCAACTGTTTTATTCGAAACGCCCATTCTCGAAATTCAAATACAGAAGTTCGTTTAAAATCTTTTTAATTTTAAAAGCAAAAAGTCCCATCATTTTCACCAAAGAGTTTTGATATCAACTATCATGCATATCGGGTGGTAATAATTTACAATAACGTATTGTGCATGTGTGGGATATTTTATAATCTGTAATGTAATACTGATAGGGGTTTGATCCTGATAACCTTGGCTTACTTGGTAACTAATACCGGTATATACGTAGCCACCGACAAAATACCTATATACAGGTTGGTGTCCGGAAATTGTGAATCAAAATATCCTTTATAGGTATAAATAGCAACAGTTAGTTCGTTTATTTCTCAAATTAGAACCCACAAAGCCTCTTTGCTGTAACAATGCACACAGCCTGTATATATTTTCCCGGAAAAATATTTGGACGTCAAAAGCCGCTTAACTTAAAGGTTAACGAGACCTTCGTCATTGTGACGCGTATTTTGAATAAATACTCAAAATATACTCTCTGTATCATATTTATTGTGTTTATTTCATAAGCTATTATGGACCTAACATTGATAAGGTGGAGCTTATTTCGCTTAAACACAGAGAAAATAATAGCAGAATTAATTTAAAAGGCCTATACTTAACTTGCGCAGTCGGATAAAAATATACCGTATGCAAACAAGAGCTGACTATTTTTCCTATTCCCCATTCAATTTACAACTCAATGACAATAAATATTAAATTCAATTTTGTAGAGCATGTTTCATAAAACTCTGGGTTCATTTTACTGAAACTCGAACAAAATTTTATGTAACATCTTTTGGAATAGATTTTACAAGGAAATGATCTTTCTAATAACTTTTGAACAAAGAATTTGTGATAAGTAAAGAGTTAAATTTTGTGCCTTTACTAAGAGTATCTTAAACTTCTTAATCAATTTGTGTTTAATTAGGATTTTCGAATAATTTTATTCTAGAACTTCGAAAATATTAATTAGTTGATTTGTCAAAATGATATTTAAAGGATTAAGCGTAATTTGACGGCTAGGCGAAAGTAACTGTGCTTCTATTTAGGCTTTTATAAAGATTTTTTCAATTTGTTTTGCAAAGATAGGTACAATGTGAGTTTTTACATAAATATTAGATCTATATAATTATATCATAATGCAAGGGAATGCGCAAACTGTTAAGATTGAGTGAGTCTAAGATCGACCAGCGTTAAAAATAAACTATGTCATACAAAAGTGTTCCGCAGAGTGAAAATGCATGGCACAACTGTTGTATTTTAACCGACTAGGGATTTATACAATGTCTCTTACACCTTGAATAAAAACTCACATCCATCATCTGCCTAGCCTTTTCCCAACTATGTTGGGGTCGGCTTCCAGTTTTACCGGGTGCAGCTGAATACCAGTATTTTACATGGAGCGACTGCCTATCTGACCTCCACAACCCAGTTAGTACCGGGTAATACGACACCCCTTGGTAAGACTGGTTGTCAGACTTTTTGAGCCTCTGACTACCTAACGACTGCAGTCAAAGATCTACAAATGACAGCCGGGATCAACTGCTTAACGTGCTTTCCGAGGCACGGAGGAAACTCGGTATGTAATGGGCGGTCACCCATCCACGGACCTAGGCAAGCACGGCATAACCTAACGATCAAACGCAAATAAAATAATTTCCCCAACACGAATCGCTAAGCTTTATTCGATCAACATTGACACTCGAATCACGTTAGGCCGTGTCTACAAAACAGCCTTTTACTATAATCCGATCTGTTCAAGTTATAAGAAGATTGTAATTGAACGTCAAAGAACGCCGATGGAATAGGCGATCGCCGGACAGATTACAAGTGACAATTCGGAATCGGCCATATTGATTGACGTGACTTGACGTGTCTCGACGTCGGACTGTAAAGCTATTCGTTATGCATATCTCAGTAGCGTGACGGTGATTATTAATGTTCAATTAAAGTTATGTTCAATAATTATGTTGATTATTATTGAGCAACAAAAAACTAGATTTGGATTGGCCGGTTGGCTTTGACGACTTTGTAACCAAACGTCAGGTGACATGACGTGAGAAAAAAACTAAATGATGAATTAAATGATAAATTGTACTAAATTGAAGGTACCTATGTATTTATTATTGATATTTGTGTATGTACTACCGAGTTCACTGAAGGTCTGCCACTTTTCAGATTCACCTACGTAATAAGGTTGAAAGTGGTGAAACGTCAGTGAATTCGGTCATCATCATTTCAGCTGAAAGACGTCTAGCAGAGGCCTCCCCCAAGTGTCGCCACATTGACCGGTCCCGTGCGACTCGCATCCAGCGGATTCCCGCAACCTTCACCAGGTCATCGGTCCACCTAGTGAGAGGCCTTCCAACGCAACGTGTTCCGGTTCGCGGTCGCCACTCCAGAACTTTCCGCCATCCGTTCTGCGAGCAATATGCCCTGCCCACTGCCACTTAAGTTTGGCAATTCTTCGGGCTACGTCGGTAACCTTTGTTCTCTTGCGTAGTTTCTTTGCGTGATCGAATCAGAAATGAAGACATCCCTTCATTTCTGATTCGATCACGCAAAGAAACTCCGAGCATAGCCCTCTCCATTGCCCTTTGGGTGACTTTAAGCCTCGGTGAATTCGGTAATACCTAATTATGGGTTATTAGTAAACATAACATTTATTTATTTCTAGACAACTTTGGTCCATAGAAATATAAATATAATTTGACGACCCGAATGGCGTAGCGGTAGTGAGGCTGCCTTACGTTCTAAGGGTCCCGGGTTCGAATCCTGGTTGGAGCAAATGTTTGTGTGATGAGCATGGACATTTGTTTCTAAGTCATGGATGTTTATATGTATAATAAGTATGTATTTACAAACAAAAAAGTATCTATGTAGTATATCAACTATCTGGTGTCCACGACACAAGACTCGTTGCTTAGTGTGGCACTAGATGGCGCTGTGTGTTAATGTCCAGCGATATTTATTTATTTTATTTATACCTTACAGACTAAGAACTAAGTCTGAATATAAGTTTTTACCCGCATCTTTCCTTTTCCAAATATGTACCTACTTACTTTCTGGATAAATATTACCTTAGAAACTCAGTCGCCGACATCTTTAGGATGTATTATTCCATAAGCTATTCCAACTTAACCGCAACTGATCTGACTGAACTTAGTCGCAACTTACCTCATGTTTTAAAGAACAAAAAATCCTTCGAAAGCTGTTCTATGAAAAATGTAAATAAAGTAAAATTATCGTTCCTGAATTACAAAGAAAAATATTGACTTACGCGAAGTGAATAACATCATCGCTATTGTGCTGGCGATCTTCGATAAAATTCTTTAAGCAGGCTAAACAGTTTCGACTTTTTATGGTCTTGTTTTTACTAGCAGAAATATAAAATAAATGCTAGGTAAAAATCCCGTTTTCATACTTCAAATAGCAAACAGTGGTGTGACCGTCGGACTACCAAGTCATAGATCTCAAGTTCGAGCCCCAGACAGAGTGAGGTTAGTTGCTAACCACACGTTATAAAAGAAGAGACTCCAAATAAATAATAAAGTCTCCCAGTAAATACTTTAAAATTGATATTACAACAGAAACCAATAACACGGAACTCTTTAAATAAAAAACAAACTGTAACTTAGCATGCACACTGCCTATGCAATATCAATACTTTATACAACACCCTATGTAGTCCCAATAACTTCCCAAAACCACTTTGTCCCCCACAATTTAAAAGTTGGGAAGAAACAGATGACGCTAGGACATAGTCCGCATACAAAAAAGCCATAAGGAGACGTAAAAAATAAAATAATGCATATTTGTTGGCGTAAATACAGTTAGATGTACGTTGGGGAGTCGCGGAGGCTCAAACTCGTTCAATTCGTGTATCGCGAGCCTATCAGTTACACATCCTGTAGGAAACACGTGACGGGAATAGGGACTGGGACTAGGCGAGGCCTCTAGTATAGCGGGGATGGTGGGAGTCGTATGGATGAATTGGTAAAGGCAGCGGGGTTTGCAATGAAGATAGGCTAAAAGGGTGGCAAAGTTGACGTAGTTTTATAAATATCATTGAAATTCTCGTTTGTTGATTGACTGCCTTGTTGGCCGACTGGTCGCAACCGCGACTGTTGAGCATGAGGTGCTGGGTTCGATTCCCGGGTCGGGCAGTGTTATTAGGTTTTTCCGTCAGAAATTTCTCAGTACCACGGAGTCTGGATTTGTGCGTGGCTGATGGTAATAGGCTCGCACTCTATTACATGGGACTTAAAACATAACTGCCGAAATGTAGGTGTACTATTAGGCACACCTCCCTCTACCCAACTCTTTGGGGATAACAGGCGTGGTGATGTTATGTTTTGTTTAATTAAATTCTCCAAATAACTTACGCTCTCCAAAAAGATATCACCAAACCGAATTCTCCACCATTTGTTCAGTAAGATGATAATTGAGAATAATGTTCTTTTTCATATCTTTAAGTATTACTTCGCTAATGTTTAATACAACAACTACAAGAAAACGCATTGACAACATCAATACCAATATCAGTGAGTTACAAACTTACAAGAAATCGTCGTACGTGATGCCATTCTACAAAAAAATCAGTATTGATGTCCACCGATTTCGAGGCCCGGCTTAAGATTCACAGGAATAAGACGCGACGAAGAAGATGCGTCGCGCATAATGTCCTATTTTGTTTTGTATACAAAGTTATTGTGTTACCGATATTTTCTATCAAAAAGATTTCTTGAAACATGTTGTGCGAACACATATGGAATATTTATATCTATCGCCTAGAAATTGAAAGATAACATAAACTGCATAACTCTTTAGATCAATGGCAGTTTTTTGTTCTTTTTCGTCGCAGACAAGAGGAAGCAGGTTCGTTTTGTTTTACCAATGATGAATGCAAACAATGTGTCTTTTTAGAGTAACGTGAAATCAAGACATCGATAGATCATTCCTTACAAAAAAGATATGCAAAAGAACAACGTAAAGCATACAGAGACATGTTTCGAAGAGCGAATTCCAACTGGCTGATGTAAATGTTCTTTAATAATAGCAAGAAAAAATAAACACAAATACTCGTAGCTTCGAGATCATTGTTATCAATCGAACATTATTAAATTAACGCGCTGCACTGATCACTAGCCATTAACAATCGATTACCCTTACCATTGCGATCGATGCCATAAATAAACCCCACAGTACGTTGTGTAAGCCATAATTACGCGCATAATACAAATGAAAAGCGCAACCGGGCACACGTAGCCACCATGTCTTACCCAGATTATTTATTGCCGTTTTATCTTACGGCGACCGTTTGCGATAAAATAAAAGAAATGTCAGTCCCCCGTGATCGCGATTATCACGAGACGATCACTGAATCGCCCCTGAGTAACAGATTCGAACCGCAACATGTGTCCGTATGAATAAACGCAAATACCATCTCCAGCGCATTTCGAAATGGGTTTAGAAAATGGATACAAAAACCGCAATGGATGTTTCGCATTCGAAAGTATTGTTTGTGAAAGAATGCGGTTAAACAAAATACACATTGAAAAGACTTTAAAAGCTTACTTTACAACGTGGTAGTATTGGTAGTCAGTCATTGACTGTGAAGAATGACTTGCTCGCATGGCGTGCCCTTCATGTAGGCCTGGTAGACAGCCGAGATCATTGTGTATGGGAATGTCCTTTAATTAGCACATGTAGAGCAAGATTATCGGCCGACAACGTCACCGACTGGCCGACAACTGAATAATGACGACGCTATTTATATCAAGATAATTATTTGTTAAAATTAAACACTCGTTTGTTTTATGCTGGGCTTGAATTAGCGAAATAAAGTGTTATTGCAGGACGTTGTTTTCGTGAAGTAAATGGTTTGTTCAGCATTATTATTGTGGTTGCTTAGAGTCTAAATAACCATAGCTATTTAAAGCACCTCCAGTAGTCTAAACTTAGACTACTAGAGGTGCTTTAAATAGATGATGTTATAAATGGTATAACTGCAAAAAGGTCAGATCAAAATATCATGGAGAACTTTGTTTATTGAATGTTGAGTAGACAACGTCATAAAAAACTAGCGTCTCCATGAAAGATTTTCATTGTTACACACACTTTTCAGAACACGTCACCATTGTCTTCAACAAGAAGGTAATCAATAGATTTCACAGGTTTTCACAGGCATAACAAACAATGACCATACATGACCACACAGGCGCAGTCAGACAAGCAGCCTAATTGCGTAACACATCTAAAATTGCAATGCATTTGCCTTTTATTTTGAAAGAACAACAATATTTATTGCATTATTCACATCGTCGTCGAGTACCTACACGTATTTTTAAACATGAAACATAATATCAACATCATCGTCATCAGCCTATTATGTTCCCACTGCTGGGACACAGGCCTTCTCTCTATGAGAGGGAATGGACTATAATCCACCAAACGGGCCCAGTGCAGATTGGTAGATGTCACATGTCTTCGAATTTTTGGTTCTAGGACATGACGGTTTCCTCACGATGTTTTCCTTCACCGTTTTGAGAGCGGTGATGAAATAAATGGATTAAGAATTTCTTTTATAATCTTTCAGATTATGATGTCAAGTGTATTCCACAATTAGGTGGTTGGTAAGCCTCAGGACAATTAGGCAAAATGTAAAATTGCCGGTAATGGCGCTGGCCTCCATTACACGTAACTACAGAAAAAAACATTCAAGATAACAACTGCCAGCCATTAGGCAGCAGAAAGGACGTTCTTGCCAACATTATATTGCGAACTGTCCTTTCCAACTTTCGGAGCCAAATGGCCAGTGTTGAGGAGCCAAGTAAAGCTAAACAGGCACCTGCCATCGGGAGCCAGCCAAGTCCTGGTAGGCTATCAGTCTGCGCCAAGTTTTAAATTAGAATGCCCTATATTTACTTGTTAGTGTTTAAAACGGAGACTTTACTAATGCTTCCTCTCAAAGACTACAGTTAGTTGGTTTTGGTTTCAGAGACAGAAAAATGTGCAGACAAACAAGTATACAGGGTGTAATGGACTGACAAAATAAATAAATAAATATCGCTGGACATTGCACACAGTGCCATCTAGTGCCACTTTAAGCAACGAGGTTTGTATCGTGGACACCATATAGTTGATATACTACATAGATACTTTTTTTTTGTTTTGTAAATACATACTTATTATACATATAAACATCCATGACTCGGAAACAAATGTCCATGCTCATCACACAAACATTTGCTTCTACCGGGATTCGAACCCGGGACCCTAAGAACGTAAGGCAGCCTTACTACCGCTGCGCCATTCGGGTCGTCGAAAATGGCAATAACCGACCGAAAAGTTTCTGCAATAGGCTTCTAGAAACATGTGCTGTATTCATGGTTGCTTGCGCGTCGATGAGTACCTTACACCCTATTTTTTTACTCCAGATAAGGTTTCGTTTTTGTTCCTTCTATGTTTTAAAATATGTAGGTAGTTACTGATTGTTAATAATAATTTCCTATTCATCGGGCTCTCCTAAGTTTATAATAATTCCGTTATGTATCGGGAAACAGAACTGTTCAGGAACTTACACTTCCTCGATGTCATTGATGCGTCTTAATTCCTATGTCTATATAGTTGCTGCCAGTTAAGATCGCAATAGCGGTCATTGCCCTTTCCCTAATATCTCTTCCTTCGAAACAAAACAAATGAATCATGTATCGTTTTTCATTAGAAAAAATGCTGAAGATCACGATAGATGACGATTCAAGACTTGAACAGGCCTATTTCTTTATTTCAAAGATAAGAACTTTAATAAATGTAGGTGGGTCAATGACCGCTTTTGCGGCTATAGACACATATATTATATAAGATAAGTAAAAATCATTACACACACGTGACTTGTCCGGGATCGTGGTCGCGGACTGGTAGCTAATGGTCACTGAGTCATCTTGTATCTCTCGTCTCTTCTCATTCCTGACATCTCATGGTGGCTAGACAGATTTACATGATATACGCAAAACTGACGTCATCAGACTAATCAACACGATAACGCATCACAATCTCTTTCATACAAATTTATTGAGTAAAGATAAGTCGATTTTATTAATGTCGTATGACCAATAATTTGTTATCAGATGTTATTAAAATCGTATTTATCATAATTATTCTTCCTTACTTACATTATAAATGCGAAAGTATTTTGTCTGTCTATAAGTAAACTTTTTTCACCTTGACGGCTAAGTCGATTTCGTAGTTTGCACATGGTAGACTTATGACATGCGACTGATAAAAAAAAAAAAATCCCGACAAGTATGTTTCTAAGCAATAATATCCGACCTACACACAGGGGACACCGCGGGCAAAAACTATAGTTCAATCTATTCTACACATATACTAAAATTACACTGAATACTAAGCAGTTCTATTTTGGTACAGAACGAGTGCATCACTAGTGCAAGTAGAGTGCAATCCCAGTGCAACCAGGACATTACAAGTATGTTTATAGGTCAATGCCAACCGCAGTGCAAACTCCGTATAGTTTTAGTTCACGCAGTGTTCAAGTTCAGTGCAATGAAACTAGTTTTAGTGCGACATTCGTTCAGACAGGTGCGTTACAAGAGCTTTGAAAGAATCCATGAAATTTTGTACTAGAACATGGCATTAGGTACTAAAATGTACGTAAGATAGTTCAGTTAGGACAATATATAATAAATTATTAATAAAAATTGACCAAGATAAAACGCGTCAAAGAACATGAGTGGCTTGTGACGTCACTTTCCGGTAAAAAATGTACTCAAATGTGACGTCACACGAGTTTGCGGCGCACTGTCACACACGTCTTAATTTTTTGGTCGTGAAAAAAGTGTCCATTATTTTCTCTTTATCTGACGGACTAATTGGTTTTTTTTTGTCATCTAGGAGAATGGAGAACCCTAACATCGAAGTAAGGAGTAGTGCTCGAGTTGGGAACACGATGTTCAGTAGGTACTAGCCAACTAAATAATATACAGCCGACTGATATAATCTAGTAATATTAAAACATGCGGCTCTAGATTAGTCAGACGTGACATGCTTATCCCACAAAAAAAACCCTCAAAATTAAATTATGTCATAACATCACAAGCAGGGGCGTTGCACATTTCTTTGTTTATTGTTGAATAGTCATTATATGTAAATAGTGAAGTCGTGATGATGGGCAGTACGATAGTGACGAGGCATGTTTCGCAAGCACACGGCATGATAATTGTCTACGGTCGGAGACTCGGCACCCGTGGGTTGGGCGCACCTGCCTATCTCTTCTCGGTAGACGTAAGCCAGTAGAGATTCCCTTGGCAGATATAACTAGATTTAATATTTCATAAACGTGATTTTTTAAACGTGCTCCCATGATTTTTTAGTTTTAAGTTTTTTTTAGTTTTTTGTGAAAGTTAGGTACGGACGTACGGTATGGTAGTAGTTACTGAGTAGAACTCTGATGTTTGTTTTAGGTGCTCCTGGATCGCCTCTTCAAATAACTTCTAGGTATTATATTTCAGAGAATCTATGCAAAATTTAAAATGTAACTCTATCAGTGACAGTGTTTTCGATGATGTAAAAATCAAATTATATAATAAGTACATTCAAATAAATATACAGTCAGCCCTTTTGAAAGTCATTATTGAATAACGACACGTTTTGAAAATTAAAGACAGGTACTTTGTTATTTTTTTCAATAATTATCATGATAATTAGATTTTTCAGCATTTTCGTAACTATCAGTACTCTGGTCCTATATACTTATAGTGAAATAGTTACAAACAAAAATGAAAACAATGAAAATGTAAAAATCTGTTAAAATCTCCGTTGAATAATATTATTGTTAAAGCCACTGATCTTTATACGTCACAGGAAACGAAGCTTGTTTCTGGGAATCATACAGAAGTAAGATGAGTGTTCGGAAACCGCAAAAATGCGTGTAAATCGTAACTTAATTTGGTACACAATAAAGCTTAATTCTGTGTCGTAAAACTAATTGGTACTCCTTCACTTTCGTCTTTTGCGGTGCCCACAAAACATTCCAACAACGGTTGCAAAACTAATAATGATTTGTCTCTAACAGGGGAACCAGTGCTTCAAGCAACCAAATTAACCACAAACCTAATAATGATTTGTCTCTAACAGGGGAACCAGTGCTTCAAGCAACCAAATTAACCACAAACCCCAGTAAGTTAGTTTCCAGGCTACCTAAATCTTATCGCGACACCTTCCATGTTAAGCAAAGTTGACTTACAAAAATGTTTAACTCACAACAAGTTAGTGAGTTTATGTGCAAGTGACAATGCGCCTAAATGAACGGACACGAAATATTGGTGACACACATAAGGAAACTGCAGAAGCGCAACTTTGAACAACTTTGGATGTCAGCTCAAATAAGATGCTACGGTAAACATAACACAAAACGAAGAATCAGTATTATTTAATAGACAGATTTTGGAAGTATAGACATTATATAGCAATGGGGAACTTAATATCGTGGCCTGAGTGACCTGTTGTTTATCTATTAGAAAAACTGATGGACTCTATTAAAGAAAACATGTCTCCAAATTCTTGACTGATATAATTAAGAATAATCATTGAACCATTAAGAAAAAGACGGCAAAAGTGAAATCACTTTGTACACCTCAGTAACGGTTTTCAAACTATTGGGAAAGTTTACATACGCAAATTAAACAATTTTCAACCAGACAGTTTACGAGCTTTCAAAGAAGCTATATTATTTTTCCTTTCGTCCTCTATGCAAGTAAGTTCACGCCTTACCTTAACTTCTTTATTTATTTATCTTCCGTTGTTCGTTAGTTAAGCAAGACCGAGTGGCTCTTCAGACGTAACTTAAAGAAATAAATTAACTTTGACCCCACAATGGCCGTGTAAACATGTGTGTTTATGTTTGACACACTGAAATTTACGACTCCACTGTGGAAACTCTAGCTACTTTGTCTTTTGAAGTTAATGTTTCACATATTTGTTTAAAATATAAAGGAAAAAGCTTTACACTAAACATATTGGTTGAACAGTAGTTTCACACTTTGAGCCTGCGGTTTATAGCCCATAGTCAGAGTAAGTAAAGTATTTCACAATTTCCTTTCATTTAAAAACTTAATTAGTCAAAGGAACTTGCTTCGAAACACAACAAAAAGAACTTGATATCAAATTAAAACAAAATGCTGATACCATCAAATGAGGAAAAGTAAAAAATAAAATAGATTCGACGGAATCCAAGCTCCCCCTTACCGCCTAATTATCATCTTAATTCTTCATAATGAGGTAGACGTAGCTACCGTACTTCCCAGAATACCATCACCATAGACAACTTAAAATAAGGTTGTTTATACCTATACATACATAGCGCCCGCCCCAAACATTCCCAACATGTAAGTTATTACCAATAACTAGTCATAACTTCTATACCGTCTCGGTAGCCATTAATGAAGAGAAATTGGTAATACAAATCAATATTCAAAACATTTGCTAAGCACAACTATAAAGGAAACTACATAAACTTTAAAATTTATATTCAATTTATCCATCTGTCCGAATGTTACATGTTACATCTTGAGGCAATTCCTATTCACCATCGATTAGTATCCGATCGTTTATTAATGCCGACTGTAGGAAATCCATTTTGGTATATTGAGATACGAGCTATAAACTATATTCTCGTTTGAATATAAATAAAATTTAAGCAAATATTTTAGGAACCTAATTCGGATTTACAATTTTATATTTTGAATGTTGTTAATACCGAATGTTGCTGCCATCGCATTCAGAATGTATTTCTTTGAATTTATGAACATCAAGTATTATGTCGCTTATGATAAGCATGATATTTATTTCAATAAAACTTTTCTATGTTGTAATAGTGAATATAAAAAAAAAAGTTGCGATGTTCGATATAATGAACGTCGAATAGACTCCCTATTTCGTAGTTGTATTTTTATCCCTTATCCTTTTAGTTCGTTAAATACAAAAATGTAACATCGTGCTTCATGTCTAATACTCGTTAACTTTTTCTGTCAAAAATAAAAAAATGATGGTTACTGGTTAATAACGGCTCGAAGAGAAATTACTCTTAAACACACGAACCTTTCGTCATAACACGGTACAAATTACGTCAAATCATGTAGATATTATTTTTTACGTCGAACGAGAGCACCATGTGGTAAATTAGGGTCCCTAATATGAGGAACAAAATAAACAACATAACGACTATACACAGTTTCTTGAGGATAGAAAAAAAAACTAACAACTTCCCGAAGTGAATGTCGCGCGCTTCACAAATTATCGACCCCCGAAACTAGTTTAATTTGGGATTCTTTTTTGTTTGAACAACAAAGTAAAAACATGCCATAAAGAATGATGAATTAGCGATAGATTTTATTACGTATAGACGGTTCTTTAATTTTATAACGAATTTTAAAAGTCGTAAAACAAACGTTATAAAGGCAATTGCCAACATTTAAATAGTTTTTCATAAAATTTTAAACATCAATATACTGTTTTTTCGTAGTTATTGTTAACTAGATTATGCGCGCGGCTTCGCCCGCGCCGAGTTCGCTAATTATCCCACGGGATCATACTACCCGGATTAAAGTATCCTTTATGTTAATAAAGGTTATAAAGTCTTCGTGTAAAAACTTCACATCCTTCGAAGCATTTTTGCGGGAAAGAGGAACAAACATCTATCCATCTATCCATCCTCTCAGACTTTCTTGGTAGGATTGATCCTATCGAAAACTGGTTCTTGGCTTTGATTACTCAGGTACTTACTTAGGAGTCCTTCGCATGCATTTTCCCACAGGATCGTTATTCCAATAAATCTGGGCAATTTGAATTCCAATAGGGTATTAGTGACCCTAAAGTCCAAATGGTATGTGGTCTCCGAATTTCATTCCGTGTATGGTTTCACAGCAATCTGCATGGTATTTCTTATAGCTGCCGAATTGACTCTACTAAATCTGTGAAAAAATGTAATAATAACCTATCATTGACGAGCAGCCTGCGGTGGCCTTCTGGTGGTGGCCCCGACTTACGAGTAGTAAGTCGTGGGTTCGAACCCAGACAGGCGTATTACTTTGTGTAATTTATTTCATCACCACCGTTCTCAAAACGGTGAAGGAGAACATCGTGAGGAAACCGGCATCCTAGGACCAAAAAATCGAAGACATGTGACATCTACCAACCCGCACTGGGCCCGCGTGGAGGATTATAGCCAGCCCTCTCATAGAGAGGCCGTTTGTCCCAGCAGTGGGAACATTATAGGCTGATTATGCTAAAGCTATATAGATTGACGAAAATTAACACTTCTATACGAGAAGTTATAATGATTGAGCAACCTACAAAGTACACACAAGTAATGATTAATCACCAAGCAATAATGTGCTAACCAAACAGGTTATTGGCATTGGAACGAATACATTCGCAATACGTATTCATATAATTCCACATCCGATGAGAGATAAGGTCTTGTTCACACTCTCGCGGCTAATTTGACAACGGAAGATGATGAGGTAATAAGAAAATATGTGTGAAGTGATAGATAAATACCGCCAACTCAAACGGTAAAATATGTGGGTACTTATGTACTTATGAGAAAAGTATTACTGTCTTCCGAACAAGGTATAACTTCAGTGATCTAAATTACTACCTACTACTGTTAAAGACAAATATTACAAATGCGACAGTAACTTGGTTTGTTACCTTTTCACGCCGAAACCACTGAAGTGATCATCCTGAAATTTTGAATATACGTTGCATGCCCGCTTAGCATGGCCAGCGTAGACACGAAAGAGAATCGACAAATCTTTTGTTCATCTGTCATTTAATCGACAAAATAACGGAGGAACAAAAGATTTGTCGATTCTCTTTCGTTTCTACGGTGGTCATGCTACGCGGGCAGGTGTACAGAAACGGACTTAGTGTACCTTTCATTCCGTAAAGTACTGTTCCGAAGTGTTGTATTGAATTTGTTATTACGAGCAGGGTACAACTCGAATTGATTGTCACATTCTAAATTAACGGAAGCGAAGCCGCGGGCAAAAGCTATATATAGTAAAGAAAAAAGAAAGTTTTTTATCTTAACTGATCTTGAAATTTTTGTAGCAGCAACTAAAACTTCCTTGATCGACATTTTGAGTAAAGTGGTCTTACTAAAACATTTACCAGGAGAGATCAATTTACTCGATTGAGTTATTACCGTCCCAAACGGCCTATTAGGACATTTAGCCAAAACTGGTTAAAGATCATGAATTCAATCAACCGATTACTTGAGTAAAAAAACGAAAAAGGTTAATTTTATTAAGTTTCGACACCAGTTTCGACAGACAGACAGAACAAAACCAAAGTCGAAGTCGATTACATTGTAAAAGCCGAAGTCGTGCGTGAATGATGACAAACGCATTGACGAGGATTATGCAACCCTGTGCGGTGTGAATGATTGCTCGGATTATGTTGTTTTAAATGATTTGCTGGAAGTGACTGCGTTTTTTTTATTATTCTTATAATTGCTATACTATTCTAAATAATGTAACTAATAACAGTCGCGCAGGGCGATTTTCAGGTTAAGCCGCGCTTGCCTAGGTTGGTCTGTTGCTGATGGGTGACCACTCATTACGTACCGAATTTCCTCCGTGTCTCGGAAAGCACGTTTTGCCGTTGGTCCCGGCTGTCATTTGTAGATCGTTAGCAGTCGTTACAGGTAGTCAGTGGCCCAAGTCTAACAACCAGTCTTACCAAGGGGTATCGTATTACCCAACATAATTGAGATAATGCTAGGGTAGCTCGTGAATTGCTTTTCTACGCTTGGCACAGGAATTCCTACAGCAAAAACTTGTGTTAGGACGTGCTGAGTTCTAAAGGCATCCTAGGATATTTACAATTTATGATGATGATAAAATTTGCATCCTCATGGCAGTAACATAAGATTTATTTTCCGCATCAAACTACTTAATTGTGCTGTTAAAACTGCCGAAACGAATCAAGAAATTAAAATTATAAATCAATCTTGTGACGCTCAATATTCTTAAACCGTGCATCATCGACTTTTATAAAAGCCGTAAGATGAAAATAAAAGGACAATAAAGATAGTAAAAACATTAAATATTCTGAAATGTACAAGATCCCTAAAAGTAACCCAGACACATAAATTTTATTTACATGTCTAGACAACGCAAGTAACGCGTAGGTACTTAGCAACTCAAAAGAGATATAGGTCCTGTCCCTAGGAGTGTCCTACCTTCACATATTTCAATAACACAGACTCAAAAGAAAAGGTTGTCGAATTCTGAATTTGAATCTTTATCCTTTATACTCGTACTTATTATTAGCCTTTTGAGTGAATTACAACTGAACACGAATGACAAGACAAGCTTTAACCGCTTTCAAAGCGTCGAAAAGCTTTTCTAAATGGTTTCAGATCAATCCTTTACATAACATAATTTCACACCTTAATACAAAATATCATCTGTGTGATGAACCGGGCACAAGTCCAGATTCCGTGGCTGTTACTGAGAAATTACTTATGGAAAAACCCAATAACATTTTGCCCGACCCGGGAAACGAACCCAGGACCTCATGCTCAGCAGTCGCGCTTGCAACCACTAGACTAACGAGGCAGTACTATACATCATATACATTATTAACTTTTCTGACTTATCTATACAAATATTATAAAGCTGAAGAGTTTGTTTGTTTGGTTGAACGCGCTAATCTCAGAAACTTCTGGTTGGAATTTATAAATTATTTTTATGTTGGACAGTCCATTTATCGAGGAAGGTTATATAATAACACGCTACGGCCAATAGGAGCGGAGCATAAGTGAAAAATGTTACAAAAACGGGGAAAATTTGTTCCATTTTCTCTCTTATGTGCGTGGGTCAGCTAGTTGATAATAAAATGTCCTGTCTTCGTCCTCAGTTATCTAATGTGTCATTGTCAGAATCTGTTTCTTGTCAAAACCGTCGTGTGGTGTCCATGCAGATTAAAAGCAAGGTCAATGAATCTTATTGAACGTTTACTGACTTCTTAATGATGATGATTAAGCTGCCTCAAATACAATAGTGCTGATCAGATTCAACGGAGGTAGCGGTGCGTGGGTTTTAACAAATCTCATTTTTTTTATTGAGTCATTTAAAATCACGTCTTAGTCGTTGGTCAGTTTAAAACCTTCCATATTGGTATTGCAAAGATTTTTTTTAAAACTATTCTCTCATTTATGTTTTTCTCCTTCTGTATGACCCAAAGATATACTCTTTGGTCTCTCAAATCTTAGAAAACAGTGATTGATTTATGAATTTGATTTAAAGCAGCGCATTTTGATCTAGTGACGTGCCTAGGGGTTAACCATCCGGCAACCTCATAGGGCAAGCAAACTGTTCAGAAACCCTATAACATTGTGAACAGTAGTGGTATATAAAAGAAGGCCAAGCTTTTAGGCTTGTATGAAAACCGCCATTATTTCATACTTATATTTTTTTAAATTAGTTTTAGTTTTTTTAAAAAAAAAACGTTGCCCCACACTAAGATTTTCTCTTGTATCGTGGGTGCGTTTACAAACATTTAAACTCGTATACACAAACAGCCAGACCCGGAACAACTACCTGCAGGCCGTACAAATATTTGTTCCGTGCGGGAATCGAACCCGCGACACGCAGCGCAGCTGTCAATCGCTCAGCCACTGCGTCAACCTTGCCGTCAATATTATATAAGCCTGTACTATATCACTGCTGGGCAAAGACCACCACCAATTCCTTCCAAGAGCTCTTTTCGCGTGCCTCTTCGAACCAGCCCTCGCAGTACGCGTCTAGAGCGTCTCGCTACCTCTTTCTTTCTTTATTCTTTTATTTGCGTTCCATAAAAAATACTAAATTAAATCTAAGACACAATTTAGGGCTGAAGATGATTTCGAATATTTAGTCACTAAAAATTTAAGAAATTTGCTCGTAGCCTCAATGGATGCCACATTCAGTAACTCTCTATGCTTGTCTCAAATAGATTTGGGAGCGCGGTCGTCTCTCGGATTAGCAATGGCGTGTTATCACTTGCCTGCAGTTAGCACAAACTTTGGGAACGCGGGCCGAGGGGGTCGCAAAAATCAACACGATTTTGCTGAAAAATCTGACATGACTTGGTGTTTCTCTTGGGCTTGTGGTGATTCGTGAAACTATGGTTAGTATTCATCTTTGAATAAAACAATAAGAATACACTTTATCTACTGCTAAAAAACTTGGTTTTAAAAAGATAATAGCCATTCCCTCAGGACAGGAGGCCAGCGTCACAGCTATGAGAATATTATGGGCTGACTTTCCTTGTCTTGCTATGCATACTACATGAGCTACTTATTCCATTTTTTTCAATCTCATCAAACATGAATCTCTCTTTCTCAAATTATTTAAAACTGACATAACATACTTACATTAAAATCATCATTCGTCGACAAAAAACCATTTATCGTAGCTCACGTTTGGATTATTGCGGTTCATACAACTATCACTCTTATGATTCTTTAATTACAGTCTCCTCGACCTCACATTCGGGAACCCCAGAGATTTGCAAATGCGAGACAATCGCGACCCGAATAACATGGACAAACGCGGCGTCTACAATTTGTACCACATTTCGTCTGGTCACGATATCGTCCAGTCTGTCTCATTGGGTGCTTTTATTGTTTTGTTCTGTACGATTTGGTTACGATTTGAAGTGATTTCATGACTGAAGTCGGTAGAAACCAACATCAATTGTAATTTTGAATGTCAGATAATTGTCTCTTTCATTGGTGTGAAACAAATTATAGATGCTTTTGGTGGTTTTATTTCAAAACACGTATCGGATTAGAGGAGGATGCTCAACGATAAACTGCCTCTGAAGACTGTGTATTGCCTATAGGTAACAAGCATGTGGGTAAAGTAACAAGTCGACCAATATCCAAATACACGGTAATTCGAATACTGGCCATCTGTATTGTTGATCTTCATCACCATTACAAGCGCTTTCAAATCTGCTGGAAGCATACCGTGTCGTTCACGTCTCGCACCTAGCAAAATTCTAAAAGTTTCCATTGTTTCACAATTCGACAGATACCGACCGCTCACCGTTGTGCAATAGTGTCGTCCGTATAATTACTCTGACTCATTGTTAAACGCTCCACTGACAGCTTTGTTATTTATCACCTAGTTACTGTTAAGCTAGATATGGTCGGATAGCTTTTTGATTGGTTTTGAACTGTCACCGATGTTAATGTCCTGGCAGAAAGATATGAAGCAAATCGAGGTCCGGCTAGTTAACGATAGGAATCATTCATGCGATCGTTAATGCTTCTTCGGTAACGTTCGAGACCTTGCTTATTATAATCATTCATCATCAAACCTCGAATCGTGGCTTATGTGATGAAACAACAGACATTGAATCGTACAAATAGCACAAACCTATTAGATTATCATTTGTGTTCCACTGTTATTAAGCCCGTGTATTGCAATTCAATTTGTGTTATTCGGTTTCGAAATCGCATTATCGGACATATCGCAATATTCTCTCATGTCAACACGACTCTCTTTACACATACGGTACAAAAAAAAGGCCCGCTTGCCGCTCTAAATTTCAAACAAAATTACTGACAACAAACTAACAACGTCAATCACTTTGGCTAATGGCGCACAAAGCGATCTTATCTGGGGAACCATAAGCTCAGTTGTCAGCGAGACGGAGCGGCCAGTAGAAAAAAAGGCTCATTGAAAAATTATGAATTTGAAGCAGTAGCGACGTGGACCGGTCTGTGGGCAAACAAATGATGCGTCCGCCCCATCGCACGGACATCCGTGGCTTCGGGCACCTTCGGGCCTCAACTGTTACGAGTCGTGACCCTCTCTAGCACCGTTAACTAGCCCGATATTAATCACAATTTCCACTGACGCGATCCGCTCAAGTGTTTTAGATCGGCGTCATTATCTTAAACTCTTGAAGCTAACTTTGGATAGCAAGCACAAGCGATGATAGATGGGGCAACGCGAAAATTGGCCTCCGCGATAGTCGATATGTCTGTCGAAACATAAGGAGTTATACTGACCAGCTAAGCTAATAAATTGAAGAGCTTGCCAAAGTAAATTCTCTTTTGAGTTCACGTATCAAATTATAATGTCCTAGATAATTTATGAGGGGGCGTTTCCTACAGTGTGTGGACGGAAAAAATTATCAAGAAGACTTCTATGGAACTAGTCTAACAAAGAATATTTCTAGAACAGGCAAACTCACGTTATACATATAATGGAGTCTTATTTCATTTATCAATAACCTTCTCATCACCTGCCAACTATGTTGGGATCGGCTTCTAGTCTAACCGGATGCAGCTGAATACCAATATTTTTACATAGAGCGACTGCACGACCTCCATAACCCAGTTAGTACTGGGTAATACGATAACCCTACGATACTACCTGTAACGACTGTCAAAGATTTACATATGACAACCGGGACCAACGGCTTAACGTGATTTGCGAGGCACGGCGATAAACTCAGCATGTAACGGGTAGTCACCAATCCACAGACCAACCTAGACAAACGCGGCGTATGATCCAAGCGGCTCTTATTATTTAGCCCACAAACTCAACATTATGTATAACCTCCTGATAAGTTAAAAGAATCTCGAAACTCATTGTTCCACCGTATATCCAAGCCTTTATACCTCACCCGTCAATAGCCTCAACCAAACATAGGAACAACTCGAAAATTGAATAATTGGCCGAAGATTCCCACGACATACGACCATGTTCGTATATATCATTGAAATTGAGATTAGATAACGCACAGATGTATTGGCATCTTGTTATAGTGATTAGTTTGTGTTACAACGTTACAACCGAATACAAGGGCCATAATGTACAGGAAACAAAAGAGGTGAGTAGTCGACTCCGACTCAAACTGTGAATGGCACTGTGCAGGTATCAACTTGGAAATAAGCAATGACTACGATTTCAGTAGAACTATCCTTTGCATTAAATATAGTCATGCATAGGTGGGGTTAGAATATAGGGGAACGTACAGACGCCTGCACACTAGGCTACCCGAAACTGTCAAATTTTCCCAATCAACCTTGAACCTAAGTAAGTACCTTAGCGATAAAGTTGAAAATCTAATAAAGAAATTTGACAGATTTTTCGCGCACGAAGGTCGGTAAACTAGTGTCGACGTTATGGGAATCGCAAAATAAGTACTTGATTTACTTAGTGATGGAGTAAGTTTATTAAAATAAATTACAAGGAGCAAGAATGCCGACCGACCGAACCCGGAGACGAAAAGTTCCACTTCCAAAGTGTGAAGACGAGTGGAGGCCTTGCGGCGATTATCGTGGTTTGAATGAAAGAACAGTGCCCGACCAATACCCAGTGGGCAGTGCGACATATTGAAGACTTCGCCCAGTAACTTTCCGTCTCCGGGTTCGGTTGATCGGCCATTCTTGCTCCTTGTAATTTATTTTAATAAACTTACTCCATCACTAAGTAAATCAAGTACTTATTTTGCGATTCCCATAACGTCGACACTAGTTAACCGACCTACGTGCGCGAAAGTAAAAATTCTTAAAGCTAATATAAAAAATAAGCAAATTGGGCAAGCAAGGCTTTACCATTGACTATTGTTATCCTTGCACAAACCCTGCAAATAAAACATCTGCAGGCTTGCCGTAAGAACCTAAAGCTAGCGGTACTTAACAGTTAACTTAAAATACTTACATACTAATTTCACTAAAGTAATACCTATAATATTAATACATAATTAATGAAGACGCTACAGATTGTAGTAGCTTGCTGTGCTAGCGTCTGTACCCACATTCCCACTTGGTGGGCTGATACCTTACGCTCCTTACACTGACAATGGCAATGCCTTCCCTTTAATAAGTTCAACAACATGCATTGCATTATTTAATATCAAGCAATAAAATTTCAGTCAAATTCGTTCGGATTGTGATACGTAATTACAGAGCTGGCGATTTTCAAATCTGCAGGAAGCTCGGCTGAGTAACATAGACTATATTTTATCCCCGTACTTCCACGGGAACGGGAACCACGGGTGAAACCGCGTGACGTCCGCTAGTATTAAATAAAATAGGAAATATTATTTTAGATTAAAACTTCGGTAAACACTTTGTGTTTATAGAATGGGATCATTGCGACTTCGAATTTCATTCCCACGAAATCATTTTGATAGCACTTATATTTCCTTATAAAGTTTTCTGTGGTAATATAACACTTGCTACATGACACACAACAAACAATAAACGGGTATTACGGAACTTGTTAATAGAAGCTCTTGCATTATTGAACCGATTGTATGGAAATACACCGAACAACCGTTTTGATATTCTCAGCATCATAAAGTATATTTGTTGGAGAAACAAAAGATGCTAATATTAGTAGGTAAGCAACCAGATCATAAATACTGGCTGCGGTATGTAAAATAATATTATTTTCCTTACATCTGCCGTCTTACATACATCCGTTAAGTAATTCCAATTTTACCATAGTATTCTGCTAGCTGGTTGGTGTTATACACATGAGGGAGGGAGGTATGAGGAAAATGTAGTGAGGAGAATGTTGAGTATGAATGTAGATGGCTATATAAGAGTAGAGGAAGACCAAAGAAGCTTTGGATGGACTGTGTAAAAGATGATATGGCAAGAAAGGAGGTGACTACTGAGATGACGAGTAATAGAGAAGTATGGAAGAAGAAGACATGCTGCGCCGACCCCAAATAAATTGGGATCTGGGCTTAGCTAGAAATAAGCACCTCTTTCTTGTAAGTACATATTGAAAGAGGTTTTGTGTACCTAATTGTAAAGTCATAATTATAACATGGATATCGGGAGGAACCTCTAATTGTTATTCAAAGTCGAAGAGCGGCAGATATTTTGTGTATGATTATTGAAGTCATCGATTGAAAGCAGGAAACTGAAAAAAAAACACTTGGGCTAAAATGACAATGAAGAAAATATTATCATTTCAGACATCAATTATATGAGTTTCGTATGAGCTTCCCGTACAATGAGAAATCAGCTTAATTTTGTTTTGCATAGCATGGTCGGTCGTCGTGCGTACTAAATGTAATTGCATTGACAAAAAGAACATGTAACACTAATCGCAGAACAAAATGCACTTTTTGCATCAACGTCTCAACGCCTATCGAATCAAGATAATCTTATCTCATAATCTTTATTAATATAAATTGACGTCACCCTTCAAAAATGTCCGATATCAATTAATAAACAACGAATAAGAACGAGTCATCAATTATTGTTATAATTTTTTGTTTGGATCGAAAGGAAAAAATACGTCAATTTAATAAAAATCATTAGCTGCTATTGAAGTGAGGAGTGATTGACAGTATGGCGGGGTTAATCAGACGAATTTGTAATGCCTACTGAGAGAACACTTGGGACCCTACAACATTTTACATACACGTTTGACATCCCATACAAAGGATGATGATTGTTTATATATACAAACGGTCTCTTGGACTAAGGCTGACGTTTTTCAATTCATGCTCCCTAACAAATTGGATGGATTTTGCACAATTGACGATTATTTTAGCTGATTCATGAAGACTTTTAATTAGGACGAAACAAATGGAATTTATTCTAATTTTATCTCTCGACGCAGAGATTAACGTTGAAAATCCAATAGAGCACGTTAATTTAGGTCTTTAATTAGATATCGCCTACTGTTAGTGAATCCGGTAAAAAATCTCAAGGCTTTTGTTCGGGCCGCCATGTAATAACCAGTTACTTAGAAGCTATTTTTAAATCACGAGCGTAATTTTTACACCTGTCTTCCACTAGCAATACCTTGTTCGCAAACACCTTGCAACTTTGTAAATAATTAGTACAGGAAATCATTGCTAAACAATGTGTACCGACATTAACACATCAGCACCCCTAGCCAAGTTGACAATCTACAATCGTTAACGCTAGTAGAAAACTATTCAAATCAATGGGAATGACATCATCTCAACGTTAAATCACGTGATCAATACAAACGAATAGAAAATTCGTAGACAAGTTTACATCGTTCAAAATGATAGAATAGAATATGTTATCGTTTCTACAATGTTGATCGCTAAACTCTTTGGTAGGAACGCTCACCATAGAGTAAAGTGTAGGTTTTTTCTACAGACATTAGAGAACGAGCGATCGACTCAGTCGCGTCAACTTGGTTAACAATTTAGCGCTTTCTACAATCGCTTACGCCAAGGTGTTTACGATTGTAGAAAGAGAATCGATACGAAACGTTTGTAACTTGGCTAGGCCTGCAGGTTTACCAGCTGGAATTATACCTTCCAATAATTTAAACAGGGAAAAATAATGTCATAAAATATACACCAGCCGAAAACTGTCCCACTGCAGGGCAAAGACTCTTCTCATATGTAGAAGATACGATCATTGATCACCACGCTGCTGGCTCAAGGACGAATTGGCGTTTTACAGGTTTCCTCGCGAAACTTAAGTGCGTTCACTGATGTCATTGGTGTTCAAGATAAACTTTGAAAATACATATAAATGGAAACAGTGACATTGGTACTAACTTGCCCGAGTTTAACCTACAACCTCGTGCAGCTGCTCGACAGCACAAAAACACTGGACCATCACTATATTAGCGAAAACTAGGTAACTCACAAATCGATCCAGACATATTTTTATTCGATAACCAAACTTCTCGACTCGATTAGCTAAGTTAGAACCGATAGGATTTCCAATCTTGATACTAACCAAAGATTCCGTCAAATCACTTTAGGCTACGCGATCGAGCGAAGCCAAACTTAGGTAACAAACCTAATGAATCATTAACTAATCTGGCCACAATGGGCCGATTGTCCCGAAGAGGAAACGATAAGACACGAAGTACGCCGAACCCGAAAACGAATCATTGTTGCGTTACAAAGTGGGTATCTTATCATATGTACGTACAATAGGAAAGTGTTTGTTTCCGTCAGCGTGCGGTTTGAAACAAGATAAAGCTTACCCACAAATGACGTCATGTCTGTATTCTCAGAGCTGAGGTCGTTCTCACAGACTGAAGTATTTTCTGTTTTCACTCTTCCTTTACTTGCACTTGCAGTTTATGGGGCAGTGCATGCAATCAGTACTCAAATATTATGTCCAACATAGACTAGATAAAAAAACATTAGTGGCATTATTATATTACCCAACGTAGAGTGACAATGATACTAAAAACTGATCAACTTACGGCCATTTTCAATAACTTACTGTTCGGTTTCGGTAGGTTTCTATCTCTGTCTGTTTGACATTTTGCTTACAGACGGTTAGAAACAAAACGTCACAGAAAATCTTTCTTTGATTTTTCTAATCAAATGACATGTAGGTGACGCGGACAGGATATTTCAAGCTAACTTTGTTTATGGAAACACTGATAGCTGCGAGACGGGACATATGAACTGACAGTTATACTTAGGTAAGTTATAGAAAACGGGCCATAATGTATTATAATTCGTAATCTTCAGCAAAAACATGCGTCTACCAAGGTCTTACTAGATCCTACGCCTTTTCAGTACCAAGTGCACCTCAGCGGGTTTCTGAGACAGCACCTAAAAATTACTGCATCCTAGTTTCTATCCACTCTCATGATATTTTTACAATTAGACATCAGTTTTCAAATACCCAGTAACGAACTACCAGATACAGATTCCCAGTAGACAACTATTGACCAGTTGACGACCCGAATGGCGCAGCGGTAATCAGGCTGCCTTACGTTCGTAAGGTCCCGGGTTCGAATCCCGGTAGGAGCAAATGTTTGTGTGATGAGCATAGACGTTTGTTTCAGAGTCATGGATGTTTATATGTATAATAAGTACGTATTTACAAACAAAAAGTATTTAAGTAGTATATCAACTATCTGGTGTCCACGACACAAGCCTCGTTGCTTAGTGTGGCAGTAGATGGCGCTGTGTGTAATGTCCAGCGATATTTATTTATTTATTTATTTTATTTATTTATTAGATGTTCCATTTCAAAAGTTCCAGTTATTCAATCGTACGATAACAACAAAGTACAGCATGATCGAGAGGAGCAAAGCTAATAAATGCTACGCGTATGCTCACTGCTCTGCCTACACTTCATTACGAATGCATGGTCATGCACGCTTGTACCCGTAATAGCTGCGTCATTTAGTCTATTAAATAGCTACTGACAACACTGGAATAGTCATTATTAATTTTATCTATTTTTAGCAGCAAGAGGAAATTCATTTGTTTAGTTTCGTTCTGGGATAGACGACGGAAGAAAATCATTTAGTTGATGATCGTGCAACTATGCAAGTCAAAACCTTTTATATACACATAAAAAGAGTGAACAGTTTTTAGGGTTTTAATGTACTTTAGAGCTATTCGTTTTAGTTACTTGCACCAGAAATCTATTGTTGATCTAGTAGTTGCACGCGCAACTGCTAAGCATGAGGTTCTGGGTTCGATTCCCAGGTCGGGCAAAGTGTTATTGGGTTTTTCCATCACAAATTTCTTTGTAACAGCCTTAGAGTCTGAATTTGTGCCTGGTTGATGGCAATAGGCTCACCCCCTTTTACATAGGACTTAAACATAACTGCCGAAATGTATGTGATATTATGTTATGAATTTAAAATTAAAATATTGTCGTTTCAAACTGGTTTGAAGATGACAGACGTTCAGCTGAAAATGTATTTACCTAGTTATTTGTGGTGCAAATGGGCCTTTTTTTTCTGATGGGAAATCATCAAATGACTTCTCCCGCTCTGGGCGGAGCAGGAAGGAAGTGTCAGACTTTTACTGACTAAAACCCATCCAGGTTCCTTCATCGCCCTTTGGGTTCCGGGGTCACGGTATGTCTTTCGAACAGTCCCGCAACCCCGGCAGGCATCGGACCCCTTCCTATTGCTGAATCTCTTTGAGGCGCGCGTGGAACACGAACGCGCCGTCGACACGGCCTGTCGTCATGAGACGGACGGACGGCGAGCTAGCCCATAGCCCACCGTCCACAGGCCCGCGCCTACGGTGGCCGGGGGCCACGTGGTGGCCCCCAACGCCCGGGGCGCCTCCCGCGGCGGTGCAAATGGGCCTTAGTTTTGAAATTACATAATGTTATTTATTACAGTTAAGTTTATTGCTTTCAATTTACCTATAACAATTTTATGAAAACCAGGGTCACACGCCACATAATTTGTGTGGTAAAGACGCCAGCACATCAAGCTACTACAATCTGTCAAACTTTAATAGATTTTTAACTTTATCGCTAAAGTATTAGAGTCGAGGTTGATTGGGAAAATTTGACTGTTTTGTAGCTGGTGTGCGAGTCAAACTATGTAACTTCAAAGTATGTAATGTCAAACTAAGAGTGTCATTTTAAAACATTGAGCTATTACTACGTATAGAGATGACACCGCGAACAAAATCTGTGCTCTGTTCAAATGCTGTCAGCTGGCTGCAATTCACTCAGTCGCTTGCTCGCCACAGCATTATATATACGGGGTTAGCCGCCTCCCGCGCGCCCCGCACTGCGCACAGATTTTGTTCGCGCTGTCTTCTCTATACGTAGTAGTAATAGCTCAATGTTTTAAAACAAGTGTCAGTTCTAAGTACGCTAAACAGTATGAACCGAGTTCTTTGTTACAAACTTATCACGTCTGTGTGACAGGTGGCCTCACAATTGCTTACAGAGTGTAATGAAAGTGTCTTCACAATGTAGAAGTGGTTAGGAGCAATACACTAAACTGTCATTCATTAACTCAACACTTGGGATGAAAATTGGGAGAAAGGATGAAAATAAATTATACTAACTTGTAAAAAGTTCGCCCTCAGGCTCGGTGGAGCGACGATCGTAGGGTGGCTGGTGCAACTAAAAGAGAGATGCCGAGAATCGCGTTAAGTGGCATGCGATTGAAGACGTCTGTGTCCAGCAGTGGACTGTTGGAGGCTGATTATGATGACGACATATTAAATAGTTTGCCTTAAAAATATACATACTCGTAATATCACTGTTTTAAGCTTTCACGGTTCATAACTTACTTAAAATGTCAGTTACGGGATATCTTCCGTGATTATTGTTTCTTTTGAGCTCCCGATATTTCGATGCTGTTGCAAGCGCCATGATCGCGGGTTAACTGGAGAAAGCGGGTGGATGGAAAAAATTGATAGGGCAGACAAATCTGTCTACCCTCTTTCTTTGTCTTTTTCACGGCAACACACACTCACAGTATTACCACGTTTTGTGGAGTCCTTATTATGTTGCTGGCTGCTACTTTTGAGCAAACTCAATACTGGATTCCACGTACTTGACAATTTGAAGCCATCCTCTCGATTGAAATTTTTGTGTTTCCTTATTTCAATTGCATCTCTTGTCAGCCTTGGAAAGGAATGTTTGTCTGTTGACAAACATAACTTATTAAACATTAAAAATTAAACATTAGGTATTTTGTCTGCTCCTAACAATTTCCATCCACCCATTCTCCAGTTAACCCGCGATTATGGCGCTTGCAACAGCGTCGAAATATCGGGAGCTCAAAGTAAACAATAATCACAGAAGATATCCCGTAAGTGACATTTTATATACACAATACAAGTGTTTTTTAACAAACTCACACATTTCACTAAACCATTACATCAGTTTATAACTACAACACAAGTGTTTTACTACTTCCAAAAAAAAAAAAGCATTCCAAAGGAAACCATCAAGGTAAGACCCACTTGTTCGATTTTGCAGCTAGGGGCGAGGCAGATGAATATGATCTGTCCTACACCTGCTTACGTGTCTCCTTTACAAAAAGGCTGGGTACACGGTTCATATTTAATGACGTCATTAACTGCAGGAGACAGGAGTCTTGTACCATGCCTCGGGCGTCCCATCGCTCGCTTTGTCACTGAGCTGTGTGAATTAGCTTCAAGTATGAGTATGAAATCTTTATTTATTAAACATGATTTGTGGTTGTCGGTGACCGATTTGTGCTTTTGTATTTTGCGTTATTGGCTATCTTCGTATCTTTATTTTTACTCTTAACTAGTTTAATATCTCTGAAGGGTAAGGTAGGGCAGGGTTGGAGATGCACACCTGTTGTGCATATTACATTTCGTAAATTATATAGTTAGTTGGTTTCTAGGCAAGCGTGCCTAGGCTGCATCATCTTTTCACATCAGGCGAGTTGCAGCCAAACGCAAGCATAAAATGTTTGGTATCAAAAAATAAAATTATGTTTAAGCTCCATTTTGTTTAGGCCCAGAGGCCCTATTTTGGCATTTCTACCAACCACACACAAATCCAGAACCCGGTGTGGTACTGAGAAATTCATGGTGAAAAACCTATGAACATTTAGCCCGAACTGAGAATCGAACCCAGGACCTATGAGCTGAGTAGTATCGCTCGAAACCAATAGACCATCGAGGCAAGCAGTAAGTGTAAGTGAACATTATAAACCCTCAATTTTTTCCTTAATATAATCAACAAGCCCGTAGGTGTGGCGTGAAGCGTGGGCAGTTTAGATAACCTTTCCAAACAAAAGAATGGAAGGCGCAAATATGATAAGAGCAATGATGATAAACTGTGCTTGCTCAAACTTCAGCCTATATTTTTATTACACAACGCGGCCCCATAAAGTGCATTCCATAGTTATCGCTTCTTTTGTATTCAATTAGCCTTGCATTTAGATTACTGATGCCTTTCACGACGACAGTGGTAACGAGCGTGGTCAGCTGTCAAAACGTCCAAACAATCAACCGTATACTTCTACACCCGGTCTGCTTTTCGATACACACCTTTTCGAGACCTCGAAATTATATGGCATCCATTGAATATTTGGTACGGGTCTTATATCTTAGACTCCTTACAATAGTATCAATGGAAGTTCACACATGATTTGTATCGGACAAATTTTGGACAGTCAGTCAGCGTATATTGTTGGTAAAGTTCGATTCGGGGCACATTGTTCAGTCTATTAAAGTCTTTCAGAGGTGGGTCAACTTGGACAGGGCGTGATGAGATTATGCAATGAAATGTGTTTTGTATCATCACTTATATTATATGCATGACAAGAATGTTTTCAATGTATTTACGATAACAAGAAAGGCTTTGATGTGACAATATTAGTAGGCCGAAATAAAGAGCAAAATAGGCTAGTTTCCACCATCAATAAATTGCAAATCTATTTAGTCCGTCAGTTAGAGTAATGAAAATAATGGACACGTATTTTTTGTTTTTGTAAATCAATGAATATTGACAAAGATAACACGCATCAAAACTCGGGAGTGAGGGCTCGTGACATCACAACGCACTAAAATTATTGCTAGGCGTGACGTATTGAGAATTTTAAAACCGTCGTATCTTCTTTAATTTTGGTTTACGTAACAAAAGAAAAAATACGTGTCAAATATTTTTTGATAATCTAACTGACGGACTAATTAGATTTTTCAAGACACAAGCATGTGCTTGCATTTGTGCTTTATTTCAAATAAAGATATTTAAAATAAGTTCAAGATACCTTATCGAACAAATTAAAATAACTTTACCATATAAATGGAACAGCTTTGATTACAATCCACAATTTCCTTGAAAAATATCTCTAATAACTCCCACTTGTCCAGCTGCAGTTGTTCCTTTCTTATTTTCTGTTAAGGACCTTTTAAACGGCCTGCGTTCTGATTACACTGCGATACGCTCCCCATTACCCGATGCATGCGTAGAGATATATGCCGATAGAATTGAAGAAATAAACAAAGAAAGAATTGAAAATATGACTGCACCTGAATCTAGACCAGACTATAGTAGGTACCAACTTATAGTTGTACATGGTGAAGTTGCGGACGTTGTACACACCGTAACAAGTTATATCAATTGCCCAACATGAATACGTAATGTGTTATACTCGAATGATCGCCGATTCGACAGCCAGCCGACCAAGATAGGTATCGGACATTACCACAATCCACAACATGGTTTGCGGCATCGGAGATCCAAGTGCTTATACGAGTTCGATTGAATCGAGTAATCAAAGCGCCATGTCTATATCGATTCAACAACAGCTACGGCTATCTGCTGGACGATCGATATTTGTTACATTCGGAGCGACCAACGAGTTCTTGCTGTTCTCTAAATCGATTTAGAAATTGATCTATTCGATTATGCGTCTTGCGCCTTTGAGAAAAGAGTTTGTCGCTTTTGCCGAAAAAATACGCTTGTCATGATATGGTGGTAATTTCAAGCATTCCAAATTGATTTACTGTCAAAATCGACACAATTGATTCAATGTCAAATGTTTGCGATAGTATTGAACCCTTTTATTGAGTTGAACTTCTAACCGACTCGGTTGGTATAGTTAACGACAATGCGTTAACACATATGGTAAACGATGCAGCTGTTAAAATTGAATAACTCATGCTTTAACTGTTTCATAATGTACTACTGAAGAGTGATACAAAATTGGAGAAAGCTTGTTATATACATATTTAACTTTTGATGTTGACTGTGCACCTTTATTGTCCACTAGCACTTCGCCCGCGACTTCGTTCGTCTGGATTTGGAAAAATCCGTTTTTTCAATGATATATATATACAACAGCGCATGCAAATAACTCTGTTTTTTAAAAGATATATTATTCCGCCTGGCTCGATCAAAATTGTGCTTGCAGAAAATTGCAGCTCAGCTAATATGCATGATCTCAATGTAATTTATAGCCTATGTTACTCGATAGTAGATGTAGCCTTGTAATGGTGAAAGAATTTTTAAAATCGGTCGAGTTATTTTTGAGTTAAATCGTAACAAACAAACACACAAATAAAACAAATAATAAAAATCAAATCTTTCCTCTATATAATATTATTATTAGATTATTACATTATATTATATCGTTTAGATAACATACCTACTTAAAATGAGGATAGCTATAACAAAATCTAGTTTACAAACGGTATCTATCCAAAACCTTCATTGTAAAAAACAACAGTCGTTGGTGAATCATCATCATAATAAGCACGACGACAGTATCAAAAAATTGCAAATCTATTTAGTCCGTCAGTTAGAGTATTGGGAATTAATGGACACGTATTTTTTGTTTTTGTAAATCAATGAATATTGACAAAGATAAAACGCATCAAAACTCGGGAGTGGGGGCTCGTGACGTCAGAACTAGCTAAAAATTATACCAAGGCGTGACGTATTGAGAATTTTAAAAACGTCATATCTTCGTCAATTTTGGTTTACGTAACAAAAGAAAAAACACGGGTCAAATATTTATTAATAATCTAACTGACGGACTAATTAGATTTTTTTTGTCGTCTCGCCTATTATTTCTTATCAACCTGACCTAAACTAGAGAGAATATATAGCAAAGCAAACTATTTGTATAGAAACTTATACAATCACGTAAATTAAGTAAGGTGTAAACCTAAAACAAGTAGGTAGCGATAACCAGTTAGCTCATCATCAACCTATTAACCCAGTAATCAAGGCTCCTCCTACGTAAGAAGATAAAGAGCTTGCTTGCACGCCAAACGAGGCCTAATTAATTATTGTTTACGGTATTTTTTACCGTACCTCAACGGATGCGGACGCAGAAGTTTTAATGGCGTAACACTGTTCACATGAGATGCCATAACCATTATCGGAACATATACTCTCTGCTTCGATACACCATTTGTCAGCCACCAAAGGTTAATAAAGATATTCTCATACTAAAGCATTCTAACCTTAAATGAGTTATTAAAGAAAACCAATTAAATATACACGAACAGTAGTGGACGGGCTTGCTTTCTATTTAATTCCATCTTGAGTCGAACATGATTCTAGACCAACAAATACCGTAGAACCATGAACCAACCCGAAACTGTCAAATTTTCCCAACCAACCTTGAACCTAATGCTTTAGCGATAAAGTTGAAAATCTATTAAAGAAATTTGACAGATTGTAGTGGTGACTGTACAATTTATAGAAACATGCTACTTTCACTAGTAAATAAGTAAAAGATTTCCGATTCATTCAGAAGTCGAATGTCACGTAGCCAATATGCGTAGGAAAAAAGGCCGGTCAGAGGCCCTACTCTCTAACGTTTCGTCCGAATATTCGGATCTATCCCTCCCTCTTCATTCAAGCAGCGTCAGTATTACAAGTTTTATCAGTAGCATAACTGTTATTTTCAAATCAATTTATAAACCCACTGGGTATACCTTGAAGCCTGCACTCCCCTAAGGGTTAGGCAGAGCTGTACCTAATAATATACCCACTTTTCGCCAGTTATGTTTAGGTAAATCACATGCAATAGGTGGTGAACATATTGCCATCAACCGGGAACAAATCCAGACTCTGTGGCTGTTACTGAGAAATTCCTGATGGAAAAACCCAATAACACATTGCCCGACCCGGGAATCTAGAGACCTACACTAACATAATTAAGTTTAATTAATTCAATAATTCGGTATCGGTAATTCAAAAAGGTATCATGATTGTCATCAGAGCAGCGGTGGCCCAGTGGTGGCGGCCCCGACTTACGAACAGTAAGTCATGGGTTCGAACCCGGGCAGGCGCATTATTTTTTGTAATTTATTTCATCACCACTGCTCTCAAAACGGTGAAGGAAAACATCGTGAGGAAACCGGCATGTCCTAGAACCAAAAATTCGAAGACATGTGACATCTACCAATCCGGACTGGGCCCGCGTGGTGGATACGCAAAACCACCAAACCAACCATACGCAAAATACGCGCTTAGACGTGGAGTTGCGGACACCAGCCCGTTATACAATATATGATATGAGTTTTTTTTTTCAACTTTTATGGCACTACTCCAGTTTCCTTTACATTACTCTCATAATAACCTGTTACCCTTAAATAAATAAAACTTACTATTTAAGAACATAATTATTCGATCAATATGTTTATCTTATCAGCAGCCTTGCGGCTAAGGGCCTCCAATCGATCTTGCCGAGACATAAACACGCCATGAACTTATCTGCAGCGGCAGATAAAAGCTTTAATGGTCATCAAACACTTTAATATATTGTATAGAAGTTCATGCTATAAAACTGATAAACCTGGACCCAACAGTTTTTCATGATAAATAGCGGACGAAATGTGTAAAAATGTGAAATTAGATTAGAATCTTCACATCCTTTACTTTCCTGCTTCGATTCTCGCAGGATCGTGTGAGATTACGATATCATTTTGTATTACTTATATCTTCTTCTGGTGACCTGTTGAAGACCGCAGGAATCCGCTGAAAGTGAACCGTGATAAGCATAAAACTGTGGCTCCTATCCTGCTCTATGTGTAATAATACCTCCTGCACTTTGAGGTCCTGTCCGAAGCCACCACCAACGCCGGCGAGGTGGCTGAATTCTAGTCAAAGCCAATTTGATTAAGATGAAGAAGAAGAAGCATAAAACTGGCTGATTCCGCGACGCCTGGGACAGACCTATGACCAGAAGTGGTCTTCCGGCTGATACGATAATGTCTTTTCAGGTATTGATTGTAGATCTCATTATTTTCAGCACACTTAAAGCAAGTTTTAAAGATGAAGGAAAAGGCTGGAAGAGATCGGGCTAAAAAGCGCATATCGGGCCGATTCGTGCCTAACGATGTAACGAGGTTCCGGAGGTTAATGAACATTCTACTGCCCTTAGCCCAATTTATTTGATGGGGTCGGCAGCATGTCTTCTTCTTCCTAAATAGACATGTGTCCTGAAAAAATCTAATTAGTCCGTCAATTAGATGATCAAAAAATATTTGATACGTATTTTTCTTTTGTTACGTAAACCAAAATTGACGAAGTAACGACTCCTTTAAAATTCTCAATACGTCACGCCGCCGTGCTATAATTTTTAGTGCGTTGTGACGAGCCCCCACTCCCGAGTTTTGATGCGTTTTATGTTTGTCAATAGTCATTGATTTACAAAAACAAAAAATACGTGTCCATTATTTTCCAATACTCTAACTGATGGACTAAATAGATTTGCAATTCATTGATGGTGGAAACTAGCCTATTGTCTATTATTCGTCATCTCAGCAATCACCTCCTTTCTACCCATAACATACTTCACACAGTTCACCAAAGGTTTTTTGGTCTTCCTTTACTCTTATTGCCATCCACATTCATACTCAACATTTTCCTCACTACATTATCCTCATTCCTCCACATCACATGATGTGACGAGGTTATCGTCACGATATCGTGGGGACAAATCCGAAAATTTGTGACGAACTTCAGTATAAGTAATATTTCCTAAAATATTCCTAAAATTATACGCTATTAATATTAAACAAGCCCATATATTTTATTATACAAGCCCTATTTATAAACAAGGAACACAACTCAAAGATAGAATAAAGATAGCCTTTACTGTTTACCTTTAGCTCTACAAGGGATAGGTACACACAGTACAACATATTTACTTAGGAAATAAACGTGTTTGTCTCTCTCAAATCGCTGACGTTATATTTACTTTTAACGTGCACATCTTGCTACATTGTTCTCACATAATATACCATCTCAACATGAATGATGTAACCAAGATTTTGTAACAATATTTTGATTTAAAAGAGTGTCCATGGAGTTTCTTGCCCGTTCTTCTCCATAGACATCTACGCTAGGGAATGGGCAACTACAGTACTTTCACAGTTTTTATGTCTTGTGACTGGGACTGTAGCTACATTTAACTTTGTTTCGACAATTCAAAAGTGCCTGTAACTGGCCTACTTGAAATAAATGCTTTGATTTTGATTTTGATTAGTTATGTGATCGGAGATAACATTTTGACAAAGGTATATACATTCGTCTGCTACTCTTTAACCATTTGCTTTATGATTAAATGCATTTCCATGCATGTCAATTGTTTCTTCGTGTTTTCAAATGCTGATTTTCTCACTACTTTTATTTATTGGTAAATACTACTCGACCCAAGAGGAGACCCCGAGGTTTCAGGCTTAAAGTCAAAAGGGCTATCAAATTCCTAATGCCAGTAATGAGATATTCTCACGGTTTCCCTTTAGGGAGTAAGCAGACCTCCAGGAAGGGAGACACCAATCTCTAGGAAAACTTAAAAACTTTTTATGAGCATAAATCATTATTTCATCCAACACGTCTCGTTCCCAAAAGTTGGTCTCAAGAAGGCCGGAGAGCAATCTGAGTAAAATTCAAAATAAGCTCACGTGCTAGGGACATGTAAATCTACTTACGCTCGTGAGAAGAATGCTAACAGCGTTATAGTAGCTACAATATCTAAGTAGGACTGTAAATATTTTTTGTTGGGTAATGTAGTTTTGAATGGAATTGCGTCATTTAAATATGGGAATGGTGCTAAAATTGTATATGAAGTTGTTACTTGAAAATATTTATTTTGAAGCTCAATACATAGTATCTATTCGAAAACACGGAATGAAAACTTTCCAGTATTCATTTTGGTTGGTAATACATGAACATAACATAACATTACGCTTGTTTGTAAACCCCGAAGGTTTAGGATGAGGTGTACCCATATTTCGCCAGTTGTAGTAGGAGGCGATCCTGTTGTCATCAACCGGGCATATATCCAAACTCTGTGGCTGCTCTGAGAAATTCCTGATGGAAAAACAAAACAATAACACTTTGCCCGACTCAGAAAACGATTCCAGGACCTCATAGGTACCTACGACTTGCACATATCCGATATGCCGATAACGTTGGTTTTAAACTTTACAGACATGATGGGTGTCAATAACTAATGAGAATGACAATAAAAATTCTTACCTCATTAATTCAAGTAAATTACCCACAGTACTAATTATGGGGTCAACGTTCGCTGGAAGACTAGTAAAAAAAAAAATTTCGTTTTTTTTTTATAATTCTCTTTAATCGTCATTACATCACTGGCGCAAAAGTCTGACAACCAGTTTTACCAAGAGGTATCTTATTTATACCTACTATGGGAGAACTAACTGGGTTGTGGAAGTCGGATAGCCATCAGTCGCTCATGTAAAAGAAACCAGGGCCGTCCCAAAGCTCGTTGGGTCGGTTATACATACAACATCCATGACTCGGAAACAAATGTCCATGCTCATCACACAAACATTTGCTCCAACCGGGATTCGAACCTGGGACCCTAAGAACGTAAGGCAGCCTCACCACCGCTGCACCATTCGGGTCAACTTACATTAACTAATTTAATTAGACCATGTATAACAACCCTGGTAACTCAGCAACATAGGTATTGTTCAGAAGTCTATGCTACACATACACATAAATTAGTTCACAGTGCGTGAGCGGTACGCGTGAAGTGGCAAACAGTTGCCGACATCAGTCAACTGCCAATGAGCAGCTCTTTGACGTGCCGACCGAAACTATTGAGCTAATGCTCGCTCCAATTCCCCGCGTTTGATGTAGGATGTTGCTATACTTAGAGAGAGGTCAATTTGCAGTTTTAGGAAATGAATGTTTATGTTTTTGTCTATCTTCTATGGATTCTTAAACCGTTGATCCGATTGTGATAAATTTTTTAAAGGAAAGGAAAGGTTTCTGGTCCAAACAATTGATATTTCTACGTGGTATTGCAACGCATGCCTGGTACAGCTATTGTTTAAAAAATTTGACGGCCCAGAATTCGGCTACGAGCTTAATTTCTTCAGTGGCATCCATCAGTTCTAGCAACGTACAGTCAACAGGACACATAGGATTCAGTATTGAGTATAACATTATAAACACCATACTAACACTACAGGGCAGAATCATGTATAAGTGAGGCTGCAGCTATAGAACGTCACTTTCAACACAATTTATATGAAAATATTTAGTCTTGTGATGTGAAATGCTGAAACAGCTATTACCAAAACAAACTAAGAACTGCCTTTTCGCAGCCAGTCAATAACTGTCCATATCCGTTTCGACCAAACTTAGAGCACGTTTTATATTTTTAACCGACTTCTTTTATAGGTTATATTTTCCTTAAAGAATTTTACAGGTCCAAAGAAACTGTTACATCGTCTTAAATGTTTGGACCTACTTTAGTTTGTGCTATGACTATATTAGCACAGTTTATTATGAGACTGTTTATGTGAGCTTCGAACGTGCTCGTAATATTCATTTTCTTATAACGTAAAATATCTTATGAATGAGCTCATTCATTGATAGTTCCGAACGAAAAACTTGTATTACGTGAAACCTTCGATCTTTTTAAATCAAGTTGATTATTTTTATTATTTTTGAACAGTGAAACACATCACGTTTTAAGCGTCAAGAGTAAAATAGGCGTACTGAAATAAACAGAGCCTTTTACTTCTTCTTCGTAGCGATGACATACTCAAATCAATATCCCATTAAGTTTTAACACTTTCAAGCAATACAAAATGTCACAAGGGCAACATAACTGCAAAGTTTCCCACAATAAATCTTCTAAACCAAACAAACAGCAGTGTGGACCAACCAAGCAAAATTCCTCAAACAACTCTCGAGGCACACAAGAATTTAATAAAGTTCACGTTTTATCAAAAGTCGTCAAGTATGAAAACCCCGCAAAACAATACAGGCTAGAGGTTAATTCCCATCAATACAATGTTAGGAACAGCTTCGGAAAATATTATACGTGGCCTATGCGACCCCATGTTAGTACAGTCTCACTTCGGGCGGTTTTTACTTAAGGGTTTCACTTAAGGGCCGTGTCGACGGCGCGTTCGTGTTCCACGCGCGCCTCAAAGAGAGTCAGCAAAAAGGAAGGGGTCCGTAAGGACCGATGCCTGCCGGGGTTGCGGGACTGTTCCAAAGAGATAGCGTGGCCCCGGAACACAAAGGACGATGAAGGAACATGGATGAGTTTTAGTCAGTAAAAGTCTGACACTCCCTCCTGCTCCGCCCAGAGCGTAAGGAGTCATTTGGATGATATCCCATCCGAAAAAAAAAGGGTTAAACGAGAAGATTCTATGGTCAACATAGTAAATGTTTTTAGTTGAAAAAGGAATATCTTGCAAGCAGTTTTTTTTTTATCTAAAGCAGTCAAAATGAAATTCAAAACATATATTTCAAGTAGGCCAGTTACAGGCACTTTTGAATTGTCAAAACAAAGACAAAAATAAAATGAATGTACAGTCCCAGTCACAAGGCATAATAAGTGTGAAAGTACTGAAATTGCCCATTTCAAAGCTTAGATCTCTAGGAGAAGAACGGGCAAGAAACTCCATGGACACTTTTTTAAATCAGAGTAATGTTACAAAACCTTGGTTACATCATTCATGTTGAGATTATTAGAGTAACTATAATTATGTCCTTGTCAGAATAAGGTTTGTCTCCACCGATCACAGTATCAGATCACGTTAATACGTATTATTCTGCCATTCCCCCGGACAACGGTAGTAGGAATACTTCCTTTATTAGGGGAAGAAACAGCGTAGTAATAATAAAAGTATTCAAAATTGAGTTCTCTCGTAACAAACCTTAGTGTGCCAGAGAGAGACAAAAAATAGCAACATCAACAAATGGTTTCCTTGTAACTTTGGGAGCTGACTGTACTGTACAAAAACAGTTGAAATTTATGGTTGACGAAATGGGATTTAATGTAGGTATGAAGACTAAAATAGTTACGAGTTGGCACACACTTTTTCACTTGTTTCGCACGTCTTTTGTTTAGTTGTCGAAATGGGAAACTTACGAGATGGGCCGGAGCCCTTATTTCTTTAAAAAGTGGATGGCAAAACAAAAGTCTCACATCAATTAATATCAAGGAAATTAGTTGAAGCCATAAAGGTAACGGACGGAAGTTATCAAACAGTTAAACACGATCGAACCGCAGTATCTACGAAAAGATCTAGTTTGTTTGTTTTTATTATGAGAATAACCATCACATAAATCTAACTATTAATCATTTGAACAACGTGCAACGCAAGCATTGATTCCATTTTCCTAATAAACTATTGCCCACAAAGCCGGACTGCTTGTATGTCTGTTCATCAATTCCCATTAGTATTATATTCCACATACTTGAACAAAGTAAAAATGTCTGTAACTACAAAGAAAAATGTTAATTACTTGATGTAAAAATTCAAAGAATTAAACAGATTTATGAACACAAACAAACAGTATTGACAGCTCACATAATTCCCACTAAAAACACAAGAGAGCATAACTTGAAAATAATAAAAAAATGTTGTCAAACGACATGTTAATCTCGAAGATTTCTATAAAAAGTTCTTCGAAATAGTAGTGGCAGAGTAACGTGAGTTATCTAATCGGACTAATACATCACGTAAGTTTGACGGGCGGCGTCGGACGGCGAGCTAGTGAAACGTAATGTATAGCATGCTTTATTAATATTCATAGAGACCCATTTGTTAATATACACACGGCTGACAGCTCAATTTCACTCGCAATACGAACCACATACTACCCATAGAACCATTCCCGACCAATTATATCTGATATTGGTACTTTCATCTTTGTCTATTAGGATTACTAATTGCGTGTATTTATTTTTAAGTTTGGAATTAACTAATTGTCTTTTGATGCATCGTTCCTGTCAGTTCCAAACGGCCATGTTTAATTTTTGTTTTTGGAATCATTACTTTTTGGTGATTATGTTCTACACTTTCACTATTCCTTGGAATAAATACTTTTTATATGATTTACTATGTCTTGCTTGCATCTCTTATTTTCTTTTTATTTGTCTGTTCCTATTTTGAGGATAGATTTCTGAATTTTGTTCATGGCTTTGCTCATTTTACTAGCATCGTCACCTATGTTTAGCAATTCATCTTTCCTCTTATCTCGCACCTCATTTCTGGTAATCTAAAAGCACGTACTGTGGTACAAACTGTATACTTCATTGACTAAAGTGTCACAACTTCCAACAGTTGTAGCTGCAGAGTGAGCAAAGACACTCAATGAAGTGTCATCGTAGTGAGTACAAGTGAGTGCTAGTGGGTGCACTCCATGTACTCCGTATTGCCCAACGTCACATAAGTGGCGCTATTGCTCTTGTGACACTGCACAATTTACATTTTGTTTAATGTTTTGTTTCCCCTTCTGTATCCTCCTACTCTTTCATTGGAGTAACGGAGTAAGCGACAGACTGGCCTGCTGGTAGTCTAGGGTCTGTGTTGGAGTGCTTAAAATGAGTACCGGCTGTACGCTTTTCTCTCAAGGCACTTAAAAAATTGCCCGGTTAAATAGACGACAACCTCTTACTTAAACCTGCAAGATAGCATACACAGAATAAAAAAATGCCTACAATTGGAATCCTACTCCTAACCCTAAGCGACACATTACATAAAAGTTCCTGTCTTTTTTCTACAGGTTATTAATATGGGCATTTAGTGATTGTTTGACTTTTTCCTGGTGTTCTTGGTGGGCCTTACGACCTAGTCCGGTGCAGTCATAATATCATCCTCTGCCTCACCCTCAGATTTTTCCGAACTATCTGGTCTGCGTCCAGTTTAACCGGATGCAGATAAGTACCAATATTCTGCATGGTGCGACTGCCTATCTAACTTCCACAACCCAGTTACCGCAGTCCAATTCACTATTCAATCTACGCTTTTTACTAGTTATCACTTTCACCATCCAAGAAGATCGGTCAAACAAATTGAAAACAGTAATTCTTCAAACTGACAACCAACAAAACTGTTATTAAAATCCAACTTCACAGCACACAAAAAACATGACGATCGTAACGCATTCGACTCCATCCTAATCTAATCTCAGCAGAAACTCCATCAATATTATATCGCGTCCGTATTTTTTGGCATTGCACGTAATAGATTTTTTCTTTGCGTTACGAATCGCATCCGCAGAATACTATTTCAATTTCCCACCACGTTTACATTGTAACTATTTTGTGTGATTGTCATTTACAAATCATAAGAAACGGCCTACAAAAAGTTCGGTTTATCAGAATAGGGAATTAAAAAAAAAGCAAAGTTATTTCTTTCACAATCCAATGTAATTTCTTACTGGTTCATTTTTTAATTGCTTTTTTTTGGGCATAACAATCGGCGAAGTTGGCGCGGACAGCGGGTGGCCGGCCGGCCCCTTTGCCTCTCATATAATTATAATTATTCCATTAACTTGTACCACTGCAATTATTACGTGAAATTCCATCTCATAATGTCATGTAGACGCTAATTCGCAGTCTTCATACGTCTCTGGTGTATGTAAACAACAATTATTTTACAATTTTAACATTTAGGTAACAATGTCAGTCGTTAAGCAAATATACATTTATTAATTAAATTACTGGCCATATACATTTCTGACATTGCCATTTCGAATCTGTGTAAATTCGAAAGTTGAAAAAGGAATCTTCGAATAAAAATTGCAAAACACGGCACAAACGATTCTACATCATTGTCGCGTCGTTAAATAAATAAATTACTGTCGATTACGATCAAAGTTAACAATGCAAAAAATGAACTTAATTTTTAACAATCTTAGAAACAAAGATAAATTCGTGCCGCCCCGCCGCAGTATGACGTCGCATCACCACCCGCCCTTTGCAAGATTTATATCCGCTATAAAAACATTAGCAAAGTGCATTGCGGGATATCATAAAGATTACGCAGCAAATTTTAGGCTTGAACCAGCAGTGTATTGCATAACACATAAAACATTCCTTTATTGACAGTTGCGCCATACGGCGAAGATCTGCAACATTTAACTTTTGTTACTTTTCTAATACCCTGTGGCGTGGGACCAGGGATCACGAACTGTTTTTTATAGGGCCGATTAGAAAACCTGTTGTAATTAAAAACAATTTACGAATAATAGCAGCTATGAATAATTTAGAGATCGTTCACTGTCATTAGAGTACAGATTGGAGTTTTATTGACCTTATTATTTATTTATTTAGGCCTTCGTTTCTATATTGGGTTCTAGTCAATTACTTCATAATGTTTGTGTATTGCTTGAGCGTGGAACTATGAAGCCTATAAGAGGGTCATAAAATCGAAAACAGATTCCAGAGAACGAGCTCAATGATCACCTACGGAAATGGTCTTACTGCTTGTTTGCCTCAAGTTTTGGGTAAAGCCTATAGAATGATTCTAAATAGAAAATGTAATTCAACTTGTAACGTATTTCTAAATTCAATGGTTGAACACCCCTGCTACACCCGAATTTAAAATGAAACCGCTACAAAAACAATGTTTGCGGTGAGCATCAATTTTTTTTTCAAAAGCAGAATTCCGAAAATCCGCACTCGTGTGCAGGTAGCGATCGAATTTTAAAACTATTTGTATTTCCGAAAAAAAAAAACGCGCAACAATAGACGATGTTATACCTGACGCCGATTATAATAAGGTACAAGAATTATGACGACATCCATAGTCATCCATATGTTGTTTTATTTTGTCTATGAGTAGAAAAAATATTTAGTAGTCTTCTGTAGTGTTTGGTGAGTGAATTATTCGTTATTAGTTGTTTGGCCGGGTCGTTAGAAATACGTTTACAATTTTGTGGATGCGCCCATTTTTTGGAGTGCCCTCGGGCGGAAAAGGAGTTTCTGCGTCGGTTGGCTACTTGAATCGGATTTGCTACAATTATAAGCATTAGGCCTGTTGCATGTGAGACGCAATGAACTGAGAGATAGGGGCATTTTTTTTGGAAACCAGAATTCTATTAGTTCCGTTTCTTGTTTGTTAGCTTTTGTAAGGAGCTTTTGAGATGTTTGTGGAAAGCGCGGTCGGCATTAATTTTACTAATCTTCTTGTAAAGTTAGCATAAACTTATGTTTTAATTGCTATTTTTCCCACAACTTACCATATCTGATCTATATATAGTGTATCTATTCATACACGAAATATTTTCGGGAATCATCTAACGGCTGTAACGAAGCCATTCCAAGGAAAAAAATTATCTGAATATACCGATTTAAAAAAAAAAAATACTTGGCCCACAAAATAAATACTGGCTCCTTATTTTTCAACAACCATTACGCTAGTCGCGGTCGCCGCGTCACGTCGCGTCGTATACGTCATAGGTACAACGTCGTAGCAAAGGTTTTATGCAAAATGTCTCAAGAAATTTTTGAATTATGTATAATAATTTAGTAAAAACCAAAAAAAAAAATTTTTTTTTTTTCGTTGCTATGGCTTCGTTAAAGCCATTAGATGATTCTCTGAAAATATTTCGTGTTTGAATAGGTAGACTTTATATTCTTCAAATTTACAAATCTCTTCTTCTGGCACCCACATTGGTAAATGGCCTCATGTGGATTCAAGTTTGAAAACTGGCTTATGTTTTACATGTCAAGACTAGTTCAGAAACCGCGTGACCTAGTATTAAAACACATAAATAAACAGCAGCATAACGGACAGTTTACTCTTTTCATAAATGCGAAAACCAAAAGTTAACAAAAATATAAATCCTCCATGGTCAATAAACAATGTAAACAAGTAAGGTATGTCCTCACTATGTCCAAACACAGTGCTCATTAGTCCAGGCCGGTTGGACATGGACACCGACCTCGCCACAGTAAATGATAATAATGGGCAGTTATTATTTCCCTACTTTAAAATTATTAACCTTTTTCCGACATTTCCGACCAAATTACACTTGCGATTGGGACTCAACTGCTCACTTCTAGGCAAGGTTAGCAATGTGTAGAATGTTTTTTTTAAAAGCAAAAATCAATGAATTAAACATTGTGAATGTTTCAAAAGTAGTAATAGGTCAAAAGTAATTCAAAAGAAGTAAACATACCCAGTTTAAGTCTTGAAAATTGTATTGTTACAATTTTCAGCACATTGCAATTACTATTTTTTTAATATTTTATTTGTATTTTTTTCATTTGCTTAGGTTTTTACAAATGTTAAATAATATGCAGTAATTTACGAGTAAAAACAGTAAGAGTTTTTATAAATTAAAGTGTACACAATAATGTACGTGTATGTGTTATAGTTTTTTTTTTTTTAGTTAGTAAGTGCCAAGTTTGTTTTATTTTTGTTTCGTGTTTTTATTATGGATCTATGGTCTGAAAATAAAGATATTATTTATTTATTTATTTTAATAATCAAGATTTTCTTTCATTGGTCAATTTAAAATGCAAATCGAATATTTTCCAGCGAAAGAAACCGCTTTGCCCATCCCTGCATCAAGCACATCCCGGTTATTACCAACGTTACACGCACAATCACCAAATAAGATGTTTATTAATGTTTATAGAACGAGATTTAAATTAATCAAGAGAATAATAACTTTATTTTGATTGGCTATCGCTTTCGCGGAACGGTTAAGGCGAGTTTTTTCTTTTTATCATTGGCTAGATATCTTGATTAATGATTTTTAATCGTTGGGTACGACTTTTTTGCAGTCGGTCCGTGACCTTGGCTACTCTATAAAGGTAGGACGACTTTGTTGATGGTACAACTGACTGATATTGATTCGTCAAATTTGTGTGCTTTGATTTCTATTAATAAAATAATAAGTAAGAATAATATAATAATAATTTATTTGCATCGGACACAACGATCCATAACTTAGTTCATAAACACACTCAAAATAATGTTAATGTTGTAATGTCCGTTCTCGTTTCTCCCGGACGTTATCTAAAGAGTTGATTTTGTGTGCTTACTGCTTGAGTTTGTTTTGAACTAATCAATTATACATGATACATAGATTTCAATACCATGATGACAAGAAATTCCCAAGTATTATTTTGCTGGCAGTGTTGGTGTGAGGTGTGTAGTGGATGAAGGTGGTGACTTTATTTTGTTTGCGCTGTGAATGATTTTATCCGTGTCGGATAGGGTTCTCAATTATGGCAAACACCTACTGTAAATTTATACGCATATTGGATTGATAAGGATTTGAATTTTTCACCAAGTTACGGAAATCTAATAGTTTCGGCATTGGAACCAAACAAGTGCTGATTCCATGCTCAATGCGTGTCCCACTCAAGTTGTAATCTGCTTAAGTCTTAACTTTCAATCCCACATGGCCCACTGAGAAATAAAAACCAACGAAATCAACGGAGGACTAATAAAATAAAAGTTTTATATGAAACTGATATTGGGTGTCGTGCCCACGATAAAGAAAACACACTCATAAAATCGATGAACGCTCAATTAGGTCTTGGAACTTTTTGGCTTGTTTTTTGCGGAATCATAAAATTGTTTTCAAATTTTACGTTTTATGGCAATTTTGTGGTCAGTCTTATACAGTAATTATTAAGTGGAATTAATTTAGTGTCGTATTAGGAATATTATGCAAAAAATAATCTGGTTTTACTGTGTGCAGTAAATATCTCTAATTAAATCGGATACTAAATTACATAATTATGTACATACAGCGACCAAACAAGCTTTACAAAACGAGGGCATGTTATACCTGAAATGTATAGCTTGATGTGCGCTGCGTGTACTTAGTTCTTTCTTCCTTTTTTAAAAAAAAACGTTGCCCCACACTAGGAATTTCTCCTGTATCGTGGATGCGTTTACAAACATTTTAACTCACATACACAAACAGCCACGCAGCAGCCAATCGCTCAACCACTGCGCCAACCGTGTCGTCAGTTACTATCCCAATTGGTGATAACGATAGTGTTATTCCTTTATGTTTGTAATTAGGTATGCGAACTAGTTGTACTAACTCTTTGTTTGTCTCTCATTAAAACGTACTTACTTTTACAATATTAAACGTCATTGTATTTTATACCTAATTTAATAGTTCCTATTACAGTGAATCTATTTATTCTTAGCTATGTCGACATACAAGGTAAATGTCAAGCTTAGTTTACAATAATTGTACTACATATTTATAAGTAAAAACAATCCATCAATAAATATAAAATATAGAGTGATAACGGTAATGATATTTTTTTATTCGCACCATGAGGTCGATCTTTAGAACAGTTTCTGAACTGATAGAAGTGGGTGTCAAAAGCCCCAAATTTTATTAACAGACATAATAATATTACAGAAATACTCATTATAACAACAAAAGAATTTAAAGATATTAATGTTACGGTCAAAAGTTAATAAATCCTGTCTGAATAACAACATTATTAACAACATGGTTGACTGACCAGTCGAAATGTTTTTGCAACATTTTGTGTATTGTGAAACACCGCCACATAAAGCACTTTCAGATAATCAAATTTGATTCGCGTCCATTAATCAGTTTAACACATTTACAGTGTGGCCATTGCGATTACATGCGATTAATAAACGCAGACAGTGCGGACGAAACCGAATGATTAATTGTATCAAGTGTGAGCACCAATCAAAATAATTACGAATATTGCGACTCGTATTGTTTAATATTACGCATTGACTTAGTTATCTTACATCTGTATGGAACATCCGTTGGACCACACAAGCATAGCTTGATAATCTTGGAGTCCCCCTACTGTTTATTGCTCGTCAGATGTTTATTGTAATAGAACCTTGTCGTACTCACAGCGCAGATTACCGAGTTCATAGTAACTGTGTTCCATTCTCAATTCATTTAGAATTTTAGACAATAGTGCCAATACAGCTGCGTCTGAATCCGTTTGCTCTGAAACTATTATTGAGAAACCTATTTCAATTTATCGGTGTTGGAGCAGTGTCGTATTAAGAACGTTCTCATTGGAGGGCGTTTCAAGAACTTTGAAGATGGATTTAAATCCAAATAGAACAATTTCCCTACTAAATTATACATTACCCAATCAACTTCCAATATTTGTTACGGCTCTCCCAATTATTTAGTTTTGTATTATACGAGAATAATTTTAACATACTTATTCTATATTCGGAATAGATGTGGTGGTATGGTATAAAAGTAGAGGAAGACAAAAGAAACGATGAATGGACCATGCGCAGGATGATATGAAAGAAAGAACGAACGATGATGACATGACGAGAACGCCAAAAAAGTATTTGGGTACACCAGTGGATTTGAGCTTACCATAGATTGCTAAATGAGTTACGCACAGAAAATCGTCAAGGTTATGAAAACTTCTGTCGAATGAAATATGAAGATTTTGAATATTTAAAAAAGTTACTCCTATAAAACCAAAAAAAAGAATGTGATCGTCAATCACTCTGAAAAAAAAAAAAACAAACCAACCAACCAAAAAGTCTCAATGTTACTTGTTGTTAATGTTAATCTTAATGTTAATACCTAGTAGATTTTACAACAAGTGCACAAAACGAACCATTTTTATCCGAGAAATGTCGAGGATAAAATGGTTTTGTGGACGAGTTATAAACTCTGCTTTTCACTTCGATTGCGAGGAAATAAAACAGTAGTATAAATTGAAGAAATTAATAAACGCTCGAAAAAACAAGAGCTGTTTCCCGCCGCTTTATTTTTTTGAAATCTTACGACATTGATATTAGGCTTGGGCTACAGACCTATACAGCCTACTATTAAATTAATTTTGTAATAATAATTATTTTATTAATAATTTTTATTTATTTTTTTATATAATATTTTCTATATAATTTATTTTTTTATTTATATAATAATTTTCTTATATTAAATAAATAACCTACCGTAGGTACTTGAATTTTAATTTTAATATCTTTTATGTCTTAAAAAACACAGAAGGCAAATAAATTAAAGTAAATAAATAAAATAACAAATTCTATTCTATGAACTTCTTATTGCGTTTGGCTGTATGGCTCATATTCTTTGCCTTAATATAGATACATTTATGAGTAGATTCGTTAATGCCCTTGTGCACAAATAGTAGATTATTAAACAAGGGGATAAAGCAGTGTCTTCTGTCGCGGGTGACGATTTAAATCGCGAGCGTAACGATGGACTCGAGGTTTACTCCCGAGCGTAGCGAGGGTGTTAAAAACTTAAATCACGAGCGAAGCGAGGGATTTAAGACGAGTCCTGACTTCCTGAGTGCAGCGAGGGATTTAAGTTCACCCAAGACTAAGACAGCTTTATCACCGAGGAAAATACTCTACTTTTCGTACCATGTGCGAAAAAATTAGCACAATAATAATATGAGATAAGCATATAATAAAAATAATGACAATTAAAAATAAATTAAAATAAACTTAACGTTTATGTATTTGAAGAAAACAAAAACGCGGCAAATTCCTAGACTAATATTTTTTTGTCGGAAAAGCAAAGGCATCAAGCTCATACGGCCTCGTCGGTTTTCGTATTTTTATTTCATAATCATAACTGCATTATAAATGCGTATTTCTTTTTCAAAAAGATGTATAAACGACGTGTGTGTGTGTGTGTGTGTTGTGCTTTATATACAAACTCAATGGTGTAAACACAGAAGAACTTCAGTATAAATTTCGGTAAGTATTCCAAATTTAAATCACATTCTCCCCCTAAAGGGTGAATGAAATTCAGTACAATTTTCTTTCCCTGTTTGTAACAGATTAAAAATGACTATTGTTATGTTCGCTTTTTGTGGCATAGAATGTCACTTTTTTGAGCAAGTGGTACGAAAATTCGATTTTGTGCAGCCTATATCCTGCACAAACAAGCACTTTCAGAGCATGAGAACTGAAAAAAATGATAAGTCTCTTTATGGTCTCCTTGTTCCACGTAAAACTATTGTGCACTCAAACGCGGTGTGGTGTTTCAACTACACTAGGACACAAAGTGTTCACACAGCGGCCGATGCGACACTTAATTATCATGTCACAATAAATTTTGCAATTAGAGACACTCGAGTTCATACAGAGACACTCGATGTATACACTGAGTGTACCGTGTATAGTGTCGTAGGTACCTTAATAGCACCTTCCCTTATCCCAAAAAAATGGGATAACGGCAGAAGAATGATGCTGTGAATTGTCACCATTTCTTTCTTAACGTGAGATCATTTGCAGACAGTAGCGATAACAAAGTTTCATGACAGAAACATTATAAACCTTTACGCATGCCGCTGACTTTGGAAACTCAGCCAATTATCTTGACCTTTATACCAGGAAAAGATGCCTAGGGATCACGTCCAGTATGTCATACCCATGTCAATTATGGGAACATGCTCACTATGTTGATTGATTATTATCAATATAAAGGGATACATGGAAGTTGCCACCCTTTTTTTGACAAGGGCAACCGCTAAAGACTTGTCGGAAAAAGATCACGTTGTTATAATTCTAACCTACACTAACTGCAGCGAGCAGCGGTGGCCTAGTGGTGGCGGCCCCGACTTACGAACTCGGCTCGAACCCAGACAGGCGCATTGCTTTGTGTAATTTATTTCATCACCACTGCTCTCAAAACGGTGAAGGAAAACATCGTGAGGAAACCGGCATGTCCTAGAACCAAAAATTCGAAGACATGTGACATCTACTAATCCGCACTGGGCCCGCGTGGTGGGTTGATAAATGATGTTTATTTTGCAAGTAGGTTTTTACAAACACTTTTACACGTCATTTTTTTTTTTAAACTAGTTGCTGCCGGTGTTTCGTACCTGACTACTCTGAGAAGAAACAGCCGAAACAAACTCAGAGGTCATAGTCTCTTTTGAAGTCCAGACATAATTTTGCTCAATTCACATGAGGACTATGCAGAATAGTGTCTGAGATGGTCTTTTGAAGAAAGAACCACACAGATTTGAGTGGACCTGTCCAGTCAGTGCAAGCATTTGTCAGTTATCGTGTAGCTCGACTCGCGGTCGCTTATAGTACTCAAACTGCCAGACAGTTGTGGGAAAAAAAAGAAAACAAACAAAAATATATAAAAATGAATCTCACATGGTCCCCACATTTACAATAATCAAATAAAATTAATAATAATTTACAAAATCAATGTCAATAAAAATCATATGTCAATAATAATAAAAAGGTAAGATACGTAAATATTCCTGTCAAGTCAGTAGGTAAATGTAACATAAAATAAAATAAAAAGTAAAAAATAATAAAATACTGAAATAAGTATTCATGTCAAATCATTCAATGTCAGAGTGTATAAAAAGGAATTAATAATAAACAAGCGAAGTCCGAAATCTCGACATTCACAGAGCAAATTTCATTGGAGCAGCTTAATCCCAAGCCTTTTTATCTTCGTTCTTTGTTAACTTGATAGTAGGCTTTCAAGCACAGTTTCCGTTTTATAACGATTTGAATTTATTTAGGCTTAGTGCTTGAATTTGGCTCAGAAGTTTATTGTAAAAACGTATACATCAGCATCTGAACGTACCCCCTATTTTTTTGAGCCTCGTTACAGGAACAACAAATTTGTGTTTGTTCCTCGTATTTATGTTGTGGATATCACTGTATTTTTTAAACAAATTAATATTTTTGTGTGCGTACAAAAGTTTATAAATAAACTGAGAAGGCACAGTAAGAATATTAATCTCTTTAAATTTTTCTCTGAGGGAGTATCTGGGTCTTAATTTATAAATTGAACGAATTGCCCTTTTTTGCAAAACAAAATAAATATTGTCTGAATATCGGCGGCATTGCCCCACAAGAGAATACCGTACGACATCACGCTATGGAAATAACTAAAGTAAACTAAACGGGCTGTCTCTAAATCAGTTAACTCACGAATTCTTCTAACGGCGTATGCTGCAGAGCTAAGTTTTTTCGACAATTTGTCTATATGCTGGCCCCACTGAAGTTTGGCATCCAAAGTCTTCATTCTTAATTAGTACAGTGGTTGTCTTACATGGGGTATCGTAAACTTAATACATTTAGTTTTTTTCTCATTTAGGAGTAAATTATTAACATTAAACCAATTAACGACTTTTGCCAGGGCGCTATTAACATCATCCGTAACTAACTGCTGACGTTGGAGTTTAAATAAAAGAGAAGTGTCGTCTGCAAACAATACTATGTCATGATTATTCTTTATGAGGTAAGGCAAGTCATTTATGTAAATAAGAAACAAAAATGGACCAAGAATTGAGCCCTGGGGTACCCCCATTCTTACTACGGATCCGGGAGATCTTTTCCCGTTGACATCAACTCTCTGAATCCTATCACTCAAATATGAAATAAGAAGATCCAGAGAGGCGTTACGGATTCCGTAGTGGTGTAGTTTCCTGATTAATGTTTCATGAAGAACGCAATCGAAAGCTTTAGATAAATCTCAAAAAATACCCAAAGCATCGCATTTGTCCTCCCAGGCATTATAAATGTGTCCTAAAAGTTCAACACATCAGTAGTTGAACGACCCTTTGTGAAACCTAACTGTTTTTTATGTAATAACTTATGTTTATTGAAAAAACTTTGCATTTGTGCCAAAATTAATTTTTCAAAAATTTTACTAAAGGTGGGTAGTACTGAAATGGGTCTATAATTAGTGGGGTCTCATGTGCTACCCGATTTAAACAATGGTATTATTTTACTATATTTCATTAGATCAGGAAACTCACCATGGTCAATACAATCGTTAAATATTACAGCTAATGAAGGAGCTACAATGTTTATAATGGATTTAGCAACGTCTACAGAATGACCCCATAGATCGGCAGTCTTTTTAACATTTAAGGTGTGAAAAGTTTTAATTATATCTTTACAGGTGACATATTGAAAATTAAATTCGGAATCACAGACTGAAACGTTTTCCCTTAGTAAAGACTCGGCAGCAGCAGGTGACGAGCTTAGCGATTTAGTAGTCGATACGGGAATATCCGCAAAGAAATTTTCAAAGGCTGTGGCAACTTGAGTGTCTGAATTTAAAATATTATCGCCAATAGCAAGGCTGTAGTCACTATTTCGATTGCAAGACCTTCCCGTTTCGCTATTTATAATGTTCCATGTCATTTTAATCACATTACTACTATTTTTAATTTTTGAACTCAAGTAACGTGACTTTGCTATGAAACAAACTTTTTTAAATAATTTAGAATAATTCTTAACATACAAATTAAATTCTACAGTGTTTATACAAAGTCCGCTCTTCATACAGCTCATAAAGTCGTTTTCGATTCTTATGAATACCAATGGTGGCCCAGTCGTTGAAAGAAGCGTTACTATTTACAGATATTGTTTTAGGGACAAATGTGTTTTCAAATTGTGTGCAATACATACTGAAAAATCCTTATATTGTTGATTTGGATCATCATTAACTGACAAAAGTGGTAGTTTAGATAAAAGTTTAGTTTTAAAAGTTTCCAGGCGATTTTTACTTTTTGGATTAATAATGATATCCTTTTTAGTGACTGTCTTGTTTACATTTGGAATTGTGATCAATTGCCCACAATGATCTGAATCTAATAAGTTAATAATTGCTTTTTGGGTGGGTATAATATCAGTGTAAATATTGTCTAGGCAAGTGGCACTAGTTGGGGTTATTCTGGTAGGCTCGAGAAATTTGTTTTCAAGATTGTATGACTGAAAGGGGCTTATAATTTTAAAACTTAACCCAGAATTTTCTAACAAATTTATATTAAAATCACCACAAATGATTATTGACTTCTTAGAACTACAGATTTTATGCAACACTTCATCCATTAGCTTTTCAAAACAATCATACAACCCTGAAGGAGGTCTATACACACTTAATATAATAAACTGCTCCAATTCTATACAGGCTATTTCAACTGTTCGCTCAACAGGCTGACAATATCCTTGCGGTCTTTAAATTTAAGATTAATATAGCCCATTCCATCTCATTGAGAGGAGGCCGTGTCCCAGCAGTGGGAACATTATAGGCTGATGATCATGATGATGATACACAAATACACTTTTTTATTTGTAATCGAATCACGTACCTACATCTTGTCTACCTACTAAATAATTTGAATAAAATACACTCTTATACTCAATCTGTGACAAAGAAAATTGAGACGTAATTCGTCGCCTTTGAATAAAAGATCAAATAAACACAAACTAGACAAACTGAAAATTGAGACAGAATGCTATAGTCTGACTACTTCAGTTGTCCCATAAAACCCACGTACAGAAACAGACAGCCTGATAAAACTGTCAATAGTGGAACCGTTGGACCACAGACTGTAGAAAGTAGGTGGTTACCAGTAGTGAAGGGTCAATTTTTGTATTAGGTAAGCCGTAGTACATAATATCTTTAATACGATTATAACCGGTAGGAATTGAGTTGTATGGAATCTTCGCCACTGGTGACACTGTGGTTATACCAAAATATAACTATGTTTTATTCATAGTAAGTTAACATATTATAGAAATTTTCAAATAAATAATAACCAACAACGAGGAAGAAAAGGCAAAGGTTTGCAATAAACATAACGGTTTACGAGATATTTAATTTCCATAGACTTTTGGAGGGAATGAAAACTCTATGTATTATATTATTATGCACATCGACCAAGCAGTAAAATTTTACTATGAGAGGCTACCTTATACTCGGTAATGTTGGCTGTCTTTATGTACTTAAATACTACTGTCATTATGAATAGCTGTCTTAGATGATAGAAATGACTGAATCGAATATTTTGAATTGTATAATATTATTTACGATACACGGTATCCAGTAGCTTTTGACGAACCCCTTCAATTTAATGGTGGAATGTGGAGAAAGTAAAACTAATATAAAAAAACATGATCTAAGCATTAGTAATAGCTCAATGGATCTAAGCGAAGTTTTCAAAGGGCCTAGCTAGAATTATGGCAATCGCTTTTAATCCGTTCCGTATTTCCACAAAGAGTTTTGACAGTGGTGTCGATTCTGTTGTGCACAAACTAAACTTAATTTAGCTTAATTTAACTTTTACTAAAAGGCAGTGCAAGAAAAGGACGTCTATAGCTATGAACTAAGTTAGAGATGTCAAACTAGTTTATGCATTGCGCTTCACCGTGTTTTTGTCGACATTTTTTATCTACGTTTGTATGGAAATATTAACTCCAATCTGCTGTCTTCTCACTAAATATTTTGGTGATAAAAATCCCATGCACAAATCTTCAAATATACGTACCACTATTTTCTCAAGCCCTCTCACGTCAAGTGCACTAAAGGTCGTCACTTGATGGGATTGAGTAACATTGCGATCAACTTTCATGTTCGAAGCGTGAATTTCGGTTATTCGTTCATTGTGTAATATCAAAATCAAATGCGGGACGACCTTTGACCGTATCGATGGACACACACACTTTGGAACAAAACAGACAAGTACAGAAGACCCACAACGTTACGAAAACGAACAATGGTGTCGATTCTGTTGTGCACAAACTAAACTTACTTTATGCTATTGCTATCTTTTACTGAAAGGCAGTGCGAGAAAAGGACGGCTATAGCTATGAACTAATTTAGAGATGTCAAACTAGTTTATGCCTTGCGCTTCACCGTGTTTTTAGTCGACATGTTTTTACGTGCACCCTTGATTTGTATAGAAATATTAGTTCCAACTAAATTTGACAGCTCTAAATTACGTCCGTCTCTTTCTCGTTTTATTAGAGAAAAAAAGATAGCAATAGCCTAATCTAAGTTTAGTTGGTGCACAACAGAATCGACACCAATGTGATGTCTAAATTGAGACAATTTATTTCCAGTTCCTTGGCCGTCGTTTTCTGTACGTTGCACTGATAATCTTAGATCACAAATGCAGCTTTCTATTTTGCCCTTCTCTTGAGTGTTCCCCTTGAGAATCCCTTTGATTGGAAATCTTAGTAGGAGGTAGGTATGAATATACTCAGTCAGTTTGGTTATGATGATCTCATTCATATGAATTGTTTATTCATGACATTATAATAATATGATTAATCAAATGACTTAAGGAAGAAGCGCCAGTGTAGCCCGCGAAATTAAATTTATTTTGGGTTCTTTGCAATTTGCACGTCAGTGTCAGGCTATTTATCAATATATGGTTCACGACCGTATCACGTATGTACGGTCGAACAAGCTATTTGGTTTAAAGTTTAACCAACAAATTACATTGTAAAATGTATACAAAATAGCTTGTTCGACCGTACTTAGTTACAGAAATTATAATCATCAATACAACCCTCTAAGTTCATTTAATCCCATTTAAATTCAATGACTATTTCATGAAAAAGTTGGCTATTGCAACTTGATCTTCTCTTGTTTTCGGGGATCATTCATGGCTCTCAGTCGGTCGAGAAATAGTGGCGTCCATTGTTAACACACATGATAAGACCACGTTCGCATGCAGTGAGTTTTCTAACTTTTATTTTCTTAGTGGCCAGTATTATGTAGCCAACTAGCGATGTTATTGCATCCATGAATTCGTAGTATGTCAACGAGACTTTGTATGTATCTAATGCGCTATTATTAGAATTCGTGTCACCTCTCGTTAATGCCTATTTTAATATTCAATATTTTTATAGCTTATAATATTATAGAGATACCTAGGCCGTGAGTCATGATTGACTATAAAATAAATGACAGTTACCGATAGTTCGCACAAAATATGCCTAGTTTATTATGAAAATATTTTTGTTAAAATTCAACGTAAAATTAATTAAAATTGATGGTTTCCCGACAAAATATAAATGTTCGTCGCCATTTAGGATTTCCTTTATTTTTTAAATTTTGTCAACGTTTGATAAAAACGTGTAGTCAAATTGTAAAACATTTCTTCTAGCTCATAAACTCTCTTAATTATGTCGACAAAAGTTTCGATATTTGACTGTACAGTCAACCGATCGCCAGTGATAATAATTTGACATAGTCTGCGCCTTTAGTCTTATGTCGTAGCTATAAGAGTGGTTTTCGTGAAAATAGTTTCTACTGACGGTTGCGTGGTTGACTGAATCATACATGCAGGCCTCATAATTGCCTTATTTGTACAAAACCTCTGCACCCTATGCCCAATCATTGATATATATCAATAATTACATTCGACATTATATAGCAATTATTTCCTCATTTACGTCCTAATTCAAAGTCGTGGGAAAAATATTTTTTTTCTATAACAGCACATATTCATTCCACCTCACATTATAGCACTAGTGACTTAATAAATAAAATAATAAATATCACGCGATTCACCAGTGTGATTTCATGGCGGAAGTTACTCTATTACATACAGTCACGACTTGAGCTACTGTTATAAATATTACTTTATAAAAACATAATAATTGTCGAAAACGTGTGTCGAAAGTGTTGCGTGTAATTTTTATATTAAACCAAAATCGCAAATCGTTTTGTTCATTATTGCTAATTAATTACCTACAAAAAGTTTATAGATAAAATCTCATTTAAGCCGCGTTATTCATACTGGTTTTGTAATCTTTTTGGACAAAATTAAAAGACAATACATTAACAAAAAATTTGTTAATACCTATGCCGAGAGAGCTTCTGGCTAAATAATGACAGCCACACGGGTCGATCTTCAAGGTTAAGCTGCGCTTCCCTAAGTCAGTCTGTGGATGGGTGATCATCCAGGACTACAACGGCCTCATAATCTACCTAGCCTTTTCCCAACTATATTGGGGTCAGTTTCCAATCTAATCGGATGCAGCTGTCAGGATGTATGTTGATTAAAATATGTTTCGCAACGAATGCAAAAAACGTAAGAAAATTTGAATTTCGCGGGCTAGCCTAGTGCATCCCCCGTAACATACTTTCCGAGGCACGGAAGAAACTTGGTGGTATGTAATAAATGGTCACCCATCCACAAACCACCCTCGGCAACCGCTGCTTAACCTGGAAGATCGACCCACGCAGATGTTATTATTAAGCCAAGAGTTCCTCGCCTACAAAAAAATATGATAAAAAAATGTGTCAATAATGTTGCAACACTGACATGTTCTTCACGAATAAAGTGCATACACACTGGTAGTTTCACGCTTCACAGTCTGGTTGCAGTATTCAAAAGCAGGAACTTTAATGTACAAGGATTCGCTCATTAACGTCTGAAATTGGCGTAACTAGATGTAACTAGATAGAAGATTTGATGAGTTACCTAAGCCACGCTAATGGATGGGGATATTCTTAATATGTCATTTTAATTTGTTACGTGTGATATATTTAGAAGACTGCCTCGTTGGTGTAGTGGCCCAAGCGTGACAGCTGAGCATGAGGTCCTGGGTTCGATTCCCAGGTCGGACAAAGTGTTATTGGTTTTTTCATCAGGAATTTCTCAGTAGCAATCACGGAGTCTGAATTTGCACCCGGTTTATGGCAATAGGCTCGCCCCCTATTACATGGGACTTAAACATAACTGGCGAAATGTGGGTGTACTATTAGGTACACCTCTGCCTAACCCTTTGGGGATTACAGGCGTGATGTTATGTTATGTTATTAAGAAGACATATTGTATTGATATGGGGTGTGTGACAAATGTTATGTCATTTTGTGGTAAAAGGATGTAAATATTAAAATCTATGGTTATTTTACATCTGATAGAGTGTCAATATTAAAATTGAGATGTTAATTACAAGTAACTAAACTAACACGATTTCATCTTAATCATAAATGTTTGATAATGACAATATAAACGACTAAATTAATTATTTCGGCTTCCTGCTCATAGGCGATAAATAACAACTGATCCACTTTATAAGCTGCTACATAATTAATATCAATATTAATTAGTTCATATTAATGCTAATCCTGTTACTACTTTGTTACTTTAACACTGAAATATAATGCCGATAAATTTTACTTAGCACCAGACATTGCCCGCCATAATACGTCCATGCATTGTGTGGGAGTCGGACAAGTTTAGCCACCATTTAGATGTTACCTCACTTCCAAATGTCAAAACATGCCCCCACTGATACACTATTCAAATACCTCCATTAAGACATCACTTTATGCCGCGAACCTGCTCATAAAAATTAAGTGATATGACTTCTGCTTCAAAAATCGCAATTATGTTACCTATATAATTAATTCCATATATTATAACAAAGATAAAACTTGTCTCTGACCGTATAATCGAATTTTCGTGGGAGGCACAAAGTTCCCCAAGTCATAATTCATCTAAAACTCTCATTCTATAAAACGATTACAAAAATAGAATAAGAGTTTTTGCCCCGTTCGGCCACCAGCCGTCGAAAAACAACAATTAATAAAATATTAATAAAAAATTCCAGCCAGTGTTTCAATTCATTCGAGGGGCGGGGTCGTTTTACATTCAAGGGGAGGGTATTCTCGAAATCATTAGTTGTGGAATGCCTCAGAAAGTGAACACGGTCCATAATAATTTTCGGTGCCCTTCGTCCGGCATCGTGGGCGGATATTGCCTTTGTCTTTAGTTACAAAAAGGACAAAAATACCTATCCAAACGTCAGTTCAAAATATTTATTTGCGCCGCGCCGGTCAATATGAGTCGCTTGTAATTTCGCTTGCATTGTACGAGACCCGTGTTATTGTCCAACAGAGTGATGTATAACGACACGCGTTTCATTATTTAAAATTATGTTCCAACAGACGTAAGGGCTGTGTTTCATCAAACCAAAAAAAGATTTTAATCGTCGAGCACAAACAAATTTCGTGCGATCGAACGCTATGAGGCCTGAATACGAAGAACTCCGATACAAGACCATCTTCCTTTATTAATGACGTTCATAATATTAATTTAATGATGTCCGGTACAAAATTATAATTCATGTCCTTTTTTAAAACAGCTCATATAAACTTCATTATTGAATTCGCAAATAAGAATATTTTATTTGCGAATTAGTGAATCATTTTATTGAGCTTCATAAATTAATGAGTAACAACTCAACTTGTTCGGAGCAGGTTTTCTGTTTGCTTTTAAACTTCACAAGTTTCCGCGTGCGTCCGAATGTCGTAATATATAACAATACAGCCGGCTTTTATCACTAAAACCGCCAATTAAAGCTGGTCTTGTAAGGCAGGCCCCATTCATAGGGGTTATTACTCCAAAATCTTGTTTGTATAATAATACCATAATATCATTAGTGCTTTTATGGTTGTATTCATAAAATCATGTGTTCATACTTAACGTGCATCGTTATAACCCTTGTTTGGGATAAGATAAACTGAATTTACGGTAAAATATTCTTTCCAACTAGCTTTCCCTTTAATTGACTACGGATACTTAAAAGCCTATTTAGAGTTTTTAACACGAATCGTTATCCTGATCGTAAACTAAATGGACCCGAATTTCCTATGAACGGAATGACTTTACGAGGGAACATGCCCAACATTTAAGTAAAAAATATATTAAATCATTGTGACGAGGTGGGTGCTTAAGGCCCATTTAACTTGCCTATAAATCCTTACAATGGTTGGTAATGTGATTTAAGTACAACTATAAAGGAACATAATTATTTCTCTGAATATTTGAACGCCAATATTTTTTCCCACAATTGTTAAAATCACTCAAAATATTTAATCAACATAACACCAAGACACATTTATTTTCAATATAACTTCGCATTAAAATCCAAAGTGTGAATCTAAATTCAAATCGACTTATTACCCGGCAAGGTGTTCAAAATTCAAATATATTGACATAAGATGGCCGAAGTTTCAAACTAATCAAATAACACGCGTGTGAATAAAAAAACTAATTATTTAGTCGGTGCTTCTGTATGAAGGCAAATAGAATCAAGACAGCTAATGAGAACAATTTACATGAATACACTATTATCACATGAGTGATGATCGTCTTATGTAAACGGCATTTTTAGCTGGCAACACGAATGCAAGTTGTTTTTTTTTTATTGCCTATTATGGCAACCGGCTTTGTATTTGACTTACCGCCTACAGTTACGACATTTTTGTTCATAATAATTTAACTATTTGTGTGGTTTGTTCTCATAAATGTTTACACAAAATCTGGGTAAAGGTAAACTTGTAATTCGGTGCGGTTAAATAAATATTTGAGCTAATGTTGACTTAAACTACTGCAAAATCTGAACTGAGGCACGTACGATTACGTAACGTAGCTGTGTAAAAAGTTAAAAACTAACGAAAAGATAAATACTGGCTAATGCGGCAATCAGAATCAATGCTCAGTTCGGCGGTACAGATGCCACATCAACTCGAAACTGTCAATTTTTTCCAATCAACCTTGAACCTAATAGGTACTTTAGCAATAAATAACATCAAAAGAAAGCTGAAAATCTATTAAAATTTTACAGATTGTACTAGCTTAATGTGCTGGCGTCTGTAGGTACATTATATTTTTCTAAGCTTTGGAGATGCAAGCAAATCCGACTTAATAAAAGACGAATAAGTTAATTTTTGCATTAAAGATAAGATACAGATAAATAGAAAACCACTTCGTTTATTGCATTTAAACATTTAAAGACACGACAAAATAATCCCACAATGCGAAAACGGCAACAAAATTTAGCAATTCCTTACCACCAGCCAGTCAGTTAGCTAAACTGCACATGTATATAAAGGTTGTAAAAGACCTCTTAACGAACCCGAAAAGCATTTGTTCTCCCCGTCATTGTGATCATTTTTTTGTTTCACCATACCTGGGAATCTCTTAGTTACGGAGATATTGGGGGTCAAAGTTCCAACTTTTTGACAAGTTTTTTTTTAAATACAAGTTTTTATTGTAAGATTTATACTTTAAACACCGCCACGACCCCCGTACCACCCCGTACTATTCAATCCATCCACCAGCACAATGTTTTAAGTACGTTACATTAAGTTCTACCACAAAACATGATTTTTCACCCCAAAAAAAAAAGTCGTTTCCCAGCAATTTTCAATTCAATTTCTCTTGAAAATATTAGAGACGTCGTAAGGATCTTAATACAATACACACCTACACGCGAAGGAAGACAAGGGACAAGTTTCACTTAAATCTGAAATCGTCGCGACAAAATCTTTTCACTACAGTCTGTGCGTTTAATTAGAGTGAGCGCAACTCCGTGACGTGACAAAGAACTTTGTCGCTTGTTTGTTCGCAGACGATATTGTCGTTGAGTTTGTACACAAACTTTATAAAGCCGAGATTGTAAGGAACTGCTTGCCTTTTTTAGATTTTAAGAAAAGTGTGCCTTAATTTGTTTAACGACATCTCGCCCTGCTACTATCTCTGTTGGTATATTGACTTAAATCAATTTACAGGTGCTGACTTAAATCAAACGCATCGTTTTTTTTTTGTAAATCTTTAATCGCCTTTTATTTCCTACGATAGATCTGTGGTTCCAGCAGACGTTGCGTGCTACGCCCCATAACCAGATGGGGCTGGCGACCAAAGACATGGCAGCTGGAAAATATTAGACAGGGAGGCAGATAAAACTAAATGAAAGTTAGCTGGTTGCATGAATAATTATAGACTACAGATATTTTAAGGTAAAACATAATATTTGTAGTATTTTTTATAACCACTCCCACGATATAATGGTCCAACTCTATCATCAGTTCTTAGATATTTTAAAAATGGCAATTAAACTGACATTGAGGTTCTTATTTATTTTCTGCTACATACAATGTACTTTAATCAGCTTTGGACATTTGATATCCCGACGACTAATCTACATCTATACTAATAATATTAAAAAGAGGAAAGATTAGATTTTTTGTTTGTTTGTTACGATTTAACTCTAAAACTACTCGACTGATTTTAAAAATTCTTTCAGCAATCGATAGCTACATTATCAGCGAGTAACATAGGCTATATTTTATCCCCATACTCCCACGGGAACGGGAACTACGCGGGTGAAACCGCTTGACGTCCGCTAGTTATATATCAATATAATTGTAGCAAGTAACCGCGAAGCGTTCAATAGTTGCATTTTTACATTATGATGTACCAACTTTTCTTACTTTATCAAACTATTTCATAAAACTCAACACACGCACCCTACTCATCCACCCAGGTCATAATGAAGGCAACCTTTCGCCGAGCAAGCGACCAGGGGGACAGATCGGCCAGTATTTATACCCACATAAAACAGTTCGCGATCCGAACAAGCGATCACACAACAGATGTGACTGCCAGACAACGACAACGTGATTTTCAGCTTTGTATATTGAAAGAAAACCTTTCATATAAACCTTTGTGGACAAACTGCTGCAATAAAGTTATGGGAGTTAAAATGCAGATGAAAAGTTTTGTTTTGTTTTTGGATTTTGTAGCTTTAACAGCTCGGTAAACTCAGTTTAATATGGGTTTGAGGTGCCATCTACAACACCACATACAAACTACGCATAGCACCTGACGTCACGTAAATCATATATTCCGAAAGCGGAGGCGCGAGATTAGATTATACAACAACCGATATCCGTTAACGTTGCGATTGTTCCGATCCAGCTTGTCCCTTGCTGTCCTTCCAGCGACGAGCCGATGACGCTCTAAGCCAAGGTTCGTAGTCCACACTGCCCTGAGCATGTAGTCGTTTAATTTCTAAGTTGTTATGGCAGGCACCCACAGGATAGTCCTGTTAATCAGACGGCAACCTCCTAGGTTGACCTGCGAGATGCCATACACAACAAAAAACCGTTACGCAGTAGCAAATAACCACTGAACACAACACTGTTCTGGTCGGAAGGTCCTCCTGAATGGAGGATCAGGTTCGTTTGCTAGACCAAATGGGACGCCGTCACCTCCTTCTGCGAAGCAGTCATGCTAGAGAAGGAGGTGGCGGAACGTGAGAGGGAGAGAACCTCACGTCCCGGCTGCCGCGGGAGACGCCCCGGGCGTCGGGGGCCACGCGGTGGCCCCCGGCCACCGTAGGCGCGGGCCTGTGGACGCAGAGCTATGGGCTAGCTCGCCGTCCGTCGTCTCATGACGACAGGCCGTGTCGACGGCGCCTGTTATAGGGGCGCCTGCCGGGGCTGCGGGACTGTTCGAAAGAGATACCGTGGCTTCGGAACACAAAGGGCGATGAAGGACTATGGATGGGTTTTAGTCAGTAAAAGTCTGACAGTCCTGCTCCGCCCAGACCGGGAGGAGTCATTTGATGATTTCCCAGGTAAAAAAAACAAAAAACACAAGGTAATTAATGCTCGTAGGTATAATGACAATTGCGCAAAAACATTCGTAGAAACTTCACAAGCCCCAAGACTTCAGAATTTACAAACCTAAAAATATTAAGCTAGATCAAACTGTGTAGATGTCATTCATAACTTTGAACTGTCGATTAGTTCGGAATTGGACTGCCTCGTTGGTCGAGTGGTTGTAAGCGCGACTTCTGAGGTGAGGTTCTGAGTTGGATTCTCAGGTCAGGCATAGTGGATTTGGGCCCGGTTGATGGCAATAGGCTCGCCCTCTATTACATGGGGTACAACTCTGCCTATCCCTTCGAAGATTTCAGGCGAGATGTTATGTTATGTTTATGTTGAGCACAGAACCACGTATAGAACGAATGCGTTTCATATTTAGAACTCTACAAACGAAATGTATATTCTAAACGTGTTATTGATTTCTTTTAGAATAACAATCGAAAAAATACCACAGCAGACAAAAAAACTTTCACTGATTATAGGGTTCCCAGACAGACCGCCATCATGCATGTTCCCGAGGCGGGTTCGCAGACAAATCCGTTGAAAAAGATATGTTACTTAAAGTATTCTATACATAGAGATATTGATCTCTAATTTTGCCATAAGAATTATAAACAAATGCGTTGTTTATAAACAATATAGCACCAATGTGTGTCATAACTTCCTCTTACCATAATATATAATATGTAAAAACATAAAGATCCGACAACTAAAATAACGGGAGCTAAATATTAAGAGCATTCTGGACTGTTTTATAGCCACAATATTTACTGCCACTAAATATATTACTGCGGCGTACAAAATTAACAAATGAATGAGCGTTCATTGAATATCTCATACAATTTTAGCATCCCCGTTCATACATTGACGCTGCAATCACTCTGAGGTTGTTGTAAATCAATTTTACAACGTTTTTGATGATCAAACGTAAATTATGAGCATGTTCTCGCAGACTGGTATTGTGAAAACGGCCATTCCAGGATTCGCAACGTACGCGTCCGTATTTATAAAATTAAATAATGTTTACTGTTTCCGATAAACATTGCCCGTTTGTCGTTTACGAGTCCGCCAGTGTAAATGTACACCAGTTATATTGTTTACACAAATATCCGAAATATTTAAACAATACCCGAAACTCATACGCTACGAACAATATTTGCTCCATTACGCAGTACGCATGTTCTCTAAAAGTACCTATATCATTTTGTGGATCCCAAATAAACTGAAAAGAAAGGGTTCGATCGCTAAAGTGCTCCTTATCAAAATCCCAAAAATACCACGCATTTATATTCAACTCAGATATGAGGACATGTGTTTCAATATAACAATCCTCTTTTTAAGTTGAGCAAACAATTTGTTCGGAGCAGTGACAAGTGATAACTGCATTAAAATCGCATTAAGAATTCTTATCGCACAATTTTATCTCACACTTAACACTTTTAGTGTGTGATTCAATATGATTTAGCCTCGGTTCGAATCAGGAATCCGAATCAAAATCCCACACTCGGCACTTACGGTCTTTTTGAAGCGAGCCCGGTATTAAATCAAATACACAAGTAATACTTGTTCCATGCATATCCATACTCGTCAAATTGCCTATAGAATCAATACCTCCCACATAAAAAGCTCACGACCGTACAAGCGCCGTGACCAATAAAAAACGATTAGTTCACTGCTTCAACATGCGAAGAATTAATATTTGTATAGACGCGATCAAAGGTCGCCATGAAGCGGTGGTCTATCTCGTTAAAAAAAATGTCAGTTTTTTGCTTCTATACCAAAGACTGCACAATAAAAGTGCCAGTGTGTTCTTACAAACGAGAATTTATGTTCGCTATATGTAAATGAAGTCCGGTGACGGTCGTACGCCGTGCTTTTTTGCTGAACAAAACACTGCTCGTTGCGTGCCCGTAATCAAACTGTAATGAAACAGTTTACGCAATGTATGCGAACGTTTTTTGTGTGTTTCATGAAGTATTTGTACTGGCTTTTTTTAAACATGTGCGTTTTTAACGGTGTTTTATATGAGGATAGAGTGGGAATAACTTAAATGTTGGCTAAGTGAATTTTCCCAACATTCCTACCCACATATCAACCTAGCGCGAGCGGTCATTCAATAAACGCTGATAGATGTGAAAGTCTCAGCTCAGTAGCACGCAGGTCGTGTGACCAAGAGACCCTCAACCCTCAACCCTCAAGAGAACCTCACCTATTCGGATTTCTGAATTATATTGATTGCTTTTAACTCTTCGATTGTATTTGAGCCTCGAGCCCTTTTTTTTTTTTTTTTTTTTTTTTTTTTTCGGATGGGAAATCATCAAATGACTTCTCCCGCTCTGGGCGGAGCAGGAGGGAGTGTCAGACTTTTACTGACTAAAACCCATCCATGTTCCTTCATCGCCCTTTGTGTTCCGGGGCCACGGTATCTCTTTCGAATAGTCCCGCAACCCCGGCAGGCATCGGTCCTTTCGGACCCCTTCCTTTTTGCTGACTCTCTTTGAGGCGCGCGTGGAACACGAACGCGCCGTCGACACGGCCTGTCGTCATGAGACGGACGGACGGCGAGCTAGCCCATAGCCCACCGTCCACAGGCCCGCGCCTACGGTGGCCGGGGGCCACGTGGTGGCCCCCGACGCCCGGGGCGTCTCCCGCGGCGGCCGGGACGCTGTGAGGTTCTCTCCCTCTCACGTTCCGCCACCTCCTTCTCTAGCATTACTGCTTCGCAGAAGGAGGTGACGGCGTCCCATTCCGTCTCGCTCCGGACCATGGCTTGCACCAGGGCCGGACGCGAGAGGTCGCCGCCGCCAATCGCCGCTTCGAGGACACGGCGGTGCTCCGCCCACGCGGGGCACACCTCCACCGTGTGCTCCACCGTGTCCTCCGGTCGATCCTCGCAGTGGAAACACCCGGGCGTTTCCTCCCGCCCGATTCGGTGCAGGAACCTCCCGAAAACACCGTGTCCGGTGAGGACCTGCGTCAGGCGGAAGGTGAGGACGCCGTGGCGTCGCTCAAGCCACTCCTCAAAGAGGGGACTTACCGCCACTATTGTGGCGTGCCCTGCACGGGGTTGCGACAGTCGCTCTCTCCATGTCGCCATGAGATCACGCCGGAAGTCTGTCCGCTGCGCGACAATTTGTCGCGGCAGCGGAGCTTCCCCCCGGCGTAGCACCTCCGCGCGCCATTCATGTAGGCGCGCGAGGACTATCGCCTCCAGATCCCATGGCGGCAATCCGGCAAGGAGGCACGCCGCCTCACGGGAGATCGTGCGGTACCCACGGGCCAGCCTTACGGCTACCACCTTTTGGGGCGCGTTCAGGTAGTGGGCTGCACGCAGCCTCAAGGAACGCGCCCACACCGGGGCCCCGTAAAGGGCCATGGACCGCACGACTCCCGCGTAGAGCCTCCGGCAGGAGGCGTTTGGCCCCCCAAGGTTGGGCAGGAGCCGCCTGAAGGCAGCCCCGGTCCGTTTGGGGGCCAAACGTCGGAAATGCTCCACGAAGTTCCATCGGCTGTCGAGGACGAGTCCCAGGTACTTCAGCGTCGACTCGACGCCGACGGATACCCCTCCTACCGTCAGTGAGGATCCCGGAGGTGGCGCATTCCGAGGCCCATGAAAGCACATGGCCTCGGACTTGTGCAATGCCACCTCGAGACCCAGTTGCCGGATCCTCTCCACGACTATCGCAACCCCGCGTGTCATTATTTCGGCCGCCGCCTCGTGCGACCCCCCTTGTGCCAGCACCAGCGTGTCGTCTGCATAGCAGACCACGCTGACGGGCCAGGTCCCTGGCCCGCAGGACAGCCTCGCGGAGGGCGGTCTTCGCCGCTCTGTACCCCTCATAAAGCTCCGCCTCGATGGCTGCCGCATTCGGTGGGCGAATGCGGAGCCTGCGATGCCTGGCGTACAGGTGTCGCGCAGCCACGCACGCCTCGCGCAGAGACGTCAGCTCTCGCGACCACCAGTACACCTGACGTCGGGCGCTTCCTGGCCGGACTCGGGGCATTGCCACGTCGCATATATCGGACAGGGCCTCCTGGAACCACCCTGCCTCATTGTTAATGTCGGCAGGCCTGTCTGGTGATGTCACCCAGGCCTGCACGATCGAGGCTTCCAGGAGGAGCTCCCGGTCCAGCTGCTTCAGCGCCCAACGCGGACCACTCGGGGCCTGTTGGACCGGCGCGCTCGAGGTCTGGGTGGAGACGTCAAACCGGATGTACCGGTGGTCGGAATAGGTCTCCACCCCCTCCATGACACGCCAGTCAACGACACGCGGCGACAGAGCGGGGCTAGCGAACGAAATGTCCACTACCGACTCGCCCCGCATCCGCACGCACGTGGGAACAGAACCCCGATTTAGGACGACCAGGCCCTTCTCCAGAGCCCAGTCCTCCACCATCCTTCCCCGCACGTCTGTGCAACGAGAACCCCAAGCCAAGTTCTTGGCATTGAAGTCCCCGAGCACAAGCACGGGGAGGGAATGGTTTCCGACGACAACACTCAACTCTGCGAGAGAGTTGTGGAACTCGGCGAGAGTTCGGCTCGGGGAGAAGTAGACTCCCACTACCACGATCTCCCCGAACCGTGCTGCTACGCACCCCCGACCCCTCCTGACACCTTCAAGGGTCGGGGTACCGGCGGCGGCCGACGACACTATGGTCACTGAGCCGCTGATGTCCGCCACCCAGTCTTCCCTGGGCTGGACGAAATACGGCTCAGCGACCACAGCGATGTGTATCGACCACTGCGCCATGCTCTGGAGCAACAGATCCTGAGCACAGGCGCAGTGGTTGATATTCGCTTGGAGGAAGCGTAATGGGGCCGTTATTGGCACTCCATTACCGCTTCCTCCTCCCTGGCCCCCTGTGAGGGCCCCTCTACGGCAGCGGCAGAGGCAGCGGCGGCAGTTGCGGCTGCGGCGGTGGCGACGGTGGCGGTGGCGGCGGAGGGCCTTCCCTTGCCTCTGGTGGCCTTGGTGGGTGGAGCGCAGGCCTTGCTCCCAGCCCGGTGATCGGCCGGCTTGCCGGCCGCCGCACAGGCATCGCAGTGCGGCGTGGCACAGCAAGCCGCGGACACGTGACCGGGCTGACTGCAGCGGAAACAGAGGCCGCTGCGATCAACCTCCGAGGCGCACTGTACTGACACGTGGTGCCCCACGTTACAGCGATAACACCTCAGAGGTCTGGGCTCCAGCAGCTTCACCTGTGCTGAGACCCAGCCCACCAATAGCCTTCGGCCCTCCACTATCGTTTTGGCCGCCGTCACGGGGCAGCACACCGTAACGGTATGCATACCCGTGAGGTCCGGACGTAGGGCGCCTGCCCTGACCTGCTCAGCAGGACACCCACCGGACCTGGCGACGGCGGCCACCACCTCCTCCTTGGTCACGGAGTCGTCCAGACCCAGGATGCGCAGATCTGCGCATCTGACGGGCCTGGACACTCGGGCGTCGTCCGCGTTCAAGGACGCTCTGAGCTTTTCAGCTAGAGCGTCAGCGGACGACCCACTGGTTTCTCCGGGGATTTCCAGCATACGAGCCCCCGTCGCGGTGACTTTAAGCCGGAGGCCCCCGGTGATCCCGAGCTCTCCGAGATCCACCGTCTCTTTCGCCTTCGCCAGCAAGTCGCGGTATGACACGCCCCTCTTTTCCGCCTCCGGCTGTAGTGTAATCACTACAGCCGCGGTCTTCGGGGCGCGGAGCCTAGCCGCAATCTTGCGTGCCCTATGCTGGCGCTGCCGCTCTTCATTCCGGGCCTTTTTGGCCGCCTTTCGCCCCTTCCGCTTCTCCCCGACCACCTGCCATCCGGCTTCAGCCTCGGGAGGTGTAGGGGCCTGGGGGAGCGGCGGCGGCGGCGGCGGCTGTCGTGCCGCAGGCGCTGTCCCACCCGCCGCTGGCACTGGCGCTGTCACAGTCCTCGCCTGTGCAGCCGCCTTGCCTTTCTTCTTGGCCGCCTTCTTAGCCGGCGCCGGGTTCACCGGAGTCGGCTCTTTGGGGGGGGCCGCCACAGCCCCGCTGGAGGGCTGACTAGACGGCCCCGATCCAGGTGCGGCAGCCGCAACAGCCGCGTACGACACCGTGCTCGGCATCGTGCTTGGGCCCGCGGCTGCCCTGTTTGCACCCAGGGCGGGGCGCAAAACAATTCCCTCCAGGACGGAAAACCGCGCCTGGAAAGAAGCCAGCTCCTGGCGAACCAGGTTTAGGACCTGGTTCTCCACCGGCACGGGCTGGGCTTGTCGCTGTTGCTGCTGCCGCTGCTGCTGGTGGCCCCTATTTGGAGGCGCCGCGCGGGAGCCAGCCTCACGCAGACTGGCCAGGTCTGCGTGGAGCTTGGCGTTCTCCTTTCGGAGATCCTCCGTGGCGGCCGTAAGGCGGGCGACCTCCGCCCGCAGCTTGGCCAACTCCTCTCCACCTATCGGAGGAGGAGGAGGAAGGGGTGAAGGCCCTGCGAAGTTGGCCTCTGCTGCCGCCAAGATGGAGGCGGAAGCCGCGGGTATGGCCTTGAGTTTTGAAGATGTCTTCACCTTCAAGGCCACGCCCCTTATCGCGGCTTCCACCGCCTTTGCAAACCTGGTCTTACGCTCCGCCTCGGAGCCGCCAGTTGCGCCCGCCTCGTCGCCTGACCCGGGAGCAATGTTGCCCGGATTTTTCGGGCTTTTTCGGGCCGAAGCCTCCTCATCTCCGGATGACGACCCCCGGTCGCCATCCCGCCTGGGCCGCTTGCGGAAGAACTTGCTGTTCTCCGCGGTCGTCCCGGCCCTCGCGCGGCGGGAGCTCCCTGAGCCTCCCGCACTCGCATCGCTGGATGCGACGTCGGATTCCGACGCCGCATCCCTCCTCTCCTCTACTATGCCGTTGCCGGCGGTGTTTGTTTTTGTTTTTTTTAAATCATCCATTGCTAATCCCACGAGTGTGGGGGAAATAAGGCTCAATCTAGGCAGAGACCCCTGTACCTAGAAGGGCAGATTTTGAGTATTTATTACTCGCCAGGGGGTCTGCAGGTACCCTGGCGAGGAGCGCACTAACGACTGATTTGTTCTATGGAACACCCGTCAGCCATACATCCCCCCGCGGTGCGTCGCCGCTTGGGATTCGGGGTAACTTTTTATAGAGGTTTTCTACCTCGCGGTCCGGGTGGTTAAGCCAAGACCCTCGGTCCCTATCGAAGCCGCGAGACGTGATCCACAGCACTTCGATAATGGGATTACGAGACTGACGGTGACAGAGAAGGACGCATCCCTCTCTGTCTGCTCGGAGGCAGGGTGAGTGCACACCGAGCCCGCCCTCACTCCTCTGCTATGCCCTCTGCTTTACAGAGGGTCACGCAGAGGAACGCACCGGTGGTCCTGGTAGGACCCCACCCATGTCAGAATAATTAGCCGCGGCAGTAACACTCCCCGAAGGATAAAAGGAAATTCTCATTTCCTCTCATTCCCCGGAGAAGGATACTGCCGCGCCCAGGGTGCACCGGCCCAGCAGCTGCTCTTCCCTCCAGACGTATCGAGAGGGACCAGCAACCGCCAGACACACGTGGAGGACTTCTGACATCGCACCCCAGCCTCGAGCCCTCAAATGACCATCATTGAGAACCAAAGTATTAAATAATGATGACGCCCTAAACAAAGAGACATTATTTTATTTAGCAATAATAATGCTGGAAAGGTTCAAACATGAATTAAATTGATATAAGCTATTGAAAACCTATGCCAATCCTGTTGAATGTCGCTGTAGAAACATAAAACGCTTTAAAAAGCGGTCGGTATTAGTCAAAGCTCTTTGGAATTTCACTTCTATCTAATGGACAACAACAACTTCAACACGAAAGTTGATAAAAACTATAACTTACTAGCTGTAGCCCACAGCTTCGTTTACGCGGAAATTTTGATGCGTATCTGCAAAAAAACACAAGTAAAAAGTAGCCGTTGTGCTAACTAGACTATATTATATCTCTGTGCCAAATTTCATCAAGATCCGTTAAGCCGTTCTGGCATGATTGACTGGCAAACATGCATCCATCCAAACTTTCGCATTTGTCATAGTAGTAAGATTCATTACTGCATATAGTTAGACTTCAGGAATCTTCGAAACACTGTAGCATATGTGTAGTCTATTGTAATTTCAGCCAACTCTCTAACATCTTCGTAATTAAAATCAATTACACATACATACATTTGAAGTAGCTTTACGTTTACTTCAAATCCCCAGTCATCGTTATTAAGCCTTCTAATTTAATTTCTGCAGCCAAACAATAAAATTATCATCTCTATTCATAAATATTATTTAACTACTACCGTGACACAACCGTGAGTAGACATGGGTATTTTATCACCTATATTTTCTAACTACCCACTAAATTATCGAGACGTTTCTTGCGAAATAAAGCAGGACTGTGTCTAAGTTCCCATAATATTTTTCATCGACAGTAAATTTTACCATGATACTAGACAGTGAGGGGGGTCAAAATGCATTGCTCTTGGTTGTAAAACAGCACTTAAAAAATAACTATCTTCTTCTATGTTGGTCTCTGTCAGAATGTACGCCTGTAAAGGATTTATGTGAAAGACATTGAACGTTTCTGTGTTGGGTTGACAACAGCATAATACTTCAACACTGCTTCTAAAGCATAAAATTGACGTAGCTTAGGAAATAAAATTGAAAACTTCAAGTTGATCCTTTCTAGGCATTTTGCTAAATTTTGCTACTAGGACTGTGGTCTTTAGAAATGCAATTTTGTTTCGTCTGTTTGTATCAAGTTTTAGTAGTGAGAATAAAAAATTAAACAAGCTTGAATTGCAAGCACTTAGCATCTGCCCCCTCACTGCTGGGACGCAGGCAGGCCTCCTCTTTATGAGAGGGAATGGGCCATAATCCACCACGCGGGCCCAGTGCGGTTTGGTAGATGTCAGATGTCTTCGAAATTTTGGTTCTAGGACATGCCGGTTTCCTCACGACGTTATTCTTCACCGTTTTGAGAGCAGTGGGAATGAAATAAATTACACAAAGTAATACGCCTGCCCGGATTCGAACCCGCGACTTACTGGGCCACCGCTGCTCCCCAAGCAAGCACTTATTTTCCGATAAATCACCATAATATCAGAAAAGTATAACTCAATAAACATTCCCACAATAATCAACTTGAGTGAATAACTTTAATTCGCCACTCAAATTAATTTTGCAATAAGATAAAAAAGAACCAAAAAAAGTACACACATTTCCATGCTATGCAATTTAATGCCTGTAAATTGGCTGGATGCAATTCAAAAATGCATTCTAGTCTTTGTACTTGTTCAATCACTAAAAGGAGCTTGTTTAATGGATTTCTACCATTACTGAGCAAATAATCGTACTGGACCCGTAAGGGTGCGGTGTTATTGCGCTGTCTATTAACACAATTTATGTGCGCGTAATAAATAATTTTGTACTTTTTGAATTATTAGGACGCTCTTCTAACGAGATGTATTTTATATCGTTTGTTTCTATCTCGTTATTTGTTCTTGCTACATTATTCAAATCTTACGCACGTAAAGTTTTGAAATACATATTTTAAATTGATGTCACGTGTTTGTTATGACTAACGAACTTCAAATGCATTTCATCAAAAAATATTGCTGAGTTCTCTCGTTGAGTTACTCCAGGCAAACCTAGGCACTGACACATTGATTTATTCTCTCATTTCTGCAATCAGAATCCTCTACCTCTTCATCTCTTAGTTCAATCTACCCCTGCAACATTATCCCTCATTCCACCTTGCTACAAATTATGTCAATCGGGGAATACCTGTTGTACTTGTCTTCTTCATAATCCATATCATTATTAGGTTCGACGTCTTTAAAGTCTTCGTGTTTAAATGAAAGGACATTAATTTTCTATTGCTTCTTTGTCAGACTTACTAACTTCAACAATTTTTTCTTTCCCAGTGTGGTTCCCGCTGCCCGCTCCATTCGCCGCTCCGCTCATGTTCTGTCCTCAATAAGTGGATGCGCCCGCGGCGCGGCGGCGCAGTCACGACGTGCCCGTCTCGCTGAACCGCCAATTTGTGGCCGCCCCGTGTTGGTTTTGTTGAAGCCAGCGTCTTCATATCTACATGCGAGGCTTTTTACACTTTTTGCCACCTCAATACACCTAGAGTGGACGTGAAAAGATGTTTACAAGCCCTTCTTACCGATGCATGCGATATGATTCGAATACAATAGAATATTTGAATTACCATCAAACCTGTATACCGGTATGAGCTTCTATTTACTTCTTTGTATTGGTTTTGGAAGATGCACATTGTTCTACAATGTACTGCGGTTATTCGCTTTCCGATTCCTATAGTCTCTTGAATACATTTCAGGATTTAATATAACTTTGTTGTTATAAATGGTTACTATACTTTTACACAAAATAATTTTCCAATCCGAACATGCATTTATTATTTAACGCTTATTACCTAGTAACCGAAGCTAACGTTACATGAACCGATATAATTATTAATTAAGTACGTAATAACATTTACCTCGTCAACTACAAAATTTCCAAAACATACAACCTGCACCAGCGCTGATTGACCTTTGACTGCACCGGGGGCCACAATTTTGTGTATGCAACAGGGGGCATCGCGGGTCGAGATACGGTGGACGCTCTTCATAATGACGTGCCCGTCAGTTCGCCCGTCAGTCAGCGAGTCCAAAGAATGAGTTCATTTCCTTCGAACACGCGAGATACGATTTTTAATTAAGTTTTTGTTAAAAATTCATTAAAGAGCCGCGACGATGGCGCGGGTGGGTCTTCAAGCTCAACTCTACATGCATAAATGAGTATGTAATTAATGAGCGTACAACGCGGCCACTTTACTCGTTACAATGTCGAATTTTAAAGGTTACGTTACCATTATTTTTACCCGTCAACTTTTTAAATTAAACTTCGGCATGGAAAATGTTTTCTAGATAATATAGGCGATGCGGGGCAGCGAGGGCTGAATTTAAAATTTAAAACACAAGAAACATCGGAGGGACGTATGAGCCGAAGAAATGTAAATTCCTACTTAATAAACCAGCTCCCGAATGTCAACGGGAACGGTCAAGTCACTTTTTATTCATGGAAATAATAGTCAATGTGTCAGCACTAAACGAAAGGCAGTCGCGTAACGAATATCGGTTTGGACACGATCCGACAGGTAACACACCCGCCGAGCGAGCAAAGAACTATTGCCATAAATAGAAATAGAGAATTTTTTGTAAAGATAGCAACAAAACTATATACGTCGTTTCCCTTACAAGCGTTTTCCTTTTCATGTTCTTTATGTTTAAATGTAGTTTCTTTAACCTTCCTTCCTTCGGAGATTCCTTTGGAATACTTTTATCAACATTCTTAAGATGTCACGCCTAGTATTTTAATAATTTATTTTCCAGTAAGTACCTATGTATCTCAAGAAAAAGATGAGCTCAACAAAGCCAAGTTGAACGACGATGCAAGTGTAACACTGGATCTGTCAAGAAATGTCACACATTAAGAAAAACTAAAAGCATTGACATGAACGCGAGTTGACAAGGGGGTGAGACCCGACGGCTCATTTAAAAACCCAGTCAGCATTGTTAACGAGTCGACAGGTATGGATTTTCATATACTTAAGGAAGCATAAAACATTTTGGGATAACTAAAGTCACAATAGGTTACTATATAACAGAGTCTTTGATGGAATTGGAATATGTTCGAGGCTGCAATGAAGAAGATAGGACGGGATACAGGACTTTGGTTAACCGAGAGACACAACCGTAAAATCAACCACCAGATTTTGTTCTGAAGAATTTGAAGATCTGAGAACTTCTGAAGATAACAAATCTTAAGCTTGTTGAGAAATGCAACGTAAAACTACTTGATGGTGGTAAAATAAACGTCCAAGTATCATCAGTAACGATAAACAAGAAAAACAGATATAAAAGTCTAGCAGTGATTTAGCTATCCCCTCTAACCATGTTACAATAACCACGCTGTCTTTGAAGCCATAACAGACGGAATCAAAGGGGAAATGAAAAGCGTGATAGATGAACCTGTTACCCGAATTTCTATAGAACCGTTTGATATAATCCATATTATATTTAGTCGCTAACAACCCAATCGCAGCTGTGACAATGCGTCCGCGCAGCGCAAGCCCGCTGTCAACGCGAGGCGCCTCCGCCATTTGTAAATTAATCTTCAAAGTGAGCCCCGGTCCTAACATATTGCTCGACGGATCGAATTGAGCGTCGCAGAATCGTTTATTTGTATCGCAACTAAAATAAGAACGTTTTTAAATGAATGTCTAATGTTGTGTTTTAAATAGGTCTCTATTGTTCACCGGTAGTAGCTTTCATCTTAATTAATTTGTTACTTCTGTTCTTTAATAAAAATAAAATTACCTAAATACACATACGAGTAGATGAAATCCGGGTTTTGACTGAAAATGTGACTACTGGATTTTTCATCTTGGAAAAAATGGCTACCAATGTCTACTTTAAACAGTCAGTTCTTCTGTTGGAACTGAATAACCAGTCGATCATGCCAAGTGTCCAGAGGGCACAAATTAACGTTACATATATTTAACGTTAGTTTATTTCAGTCCTATACATTTTACTAGGCCCTCAGCCCGCTTAGCATGAACGCCGTAGAAACGAAAGAAAATTGACAATTTTTTTGTTCATCAGTCATTTTGTCGATTCAATGACAGATGAACAAAAGATTCGTCGAATCTCTTTCGTTTCTACGGCGTACATGCTAAGCGGGCTGGTTTGAACAATCATATTTTATTACGGCACATTTGGCGCAGTGGCTGAGCGATTGGTTGCTGCACTGCGTGTCACGGGTTTGATCACCGCACGGGGCAAATATTTTCAAGGCTTATAGGGTTCCGGGTCTGGCTGTTTGTGTATGTAAGTTTAAATGCACCGAAATTACTAGTGTAGGCCAAAGTTTAAAAAAATATCTTAGAAAAGAAACCTAACGTCGCGAAGTCGTCATGTGTATGTTTGACAAGATGTTTGTTACCATTTCAGGCAAAAACTACTGAACGGAATTAGGTAAAGTTTGGCGCACAAGTAGTTTCTAACCTGTATTAACAATAGGATATGTACTTTTAATCGCGGTAGTACGCACGACGACACATAAAACTATAAAAAACCTAGTTTATGCAGATCTGTCATTTTACGGGAATCTGTACAAAGCGAGGCCATGTTATACTGGAATTTACAGTGAAGGCCATAAGCTAGTGTTTCATATTTGCAACGTTAGTGTTCCAAGCTAAGGAAACTATAAACTTTCTTTAAAACAAAACCACGGATATCGACAGTCGTTACCGTAAAACGATTCACTTTACTGGCACTAACAACATGTCTCGTAAAGGGAGAGCAACAGCTTAATACCGATAAAATATTAATTATCAAATAAAACATGGAGTGTTAAAATAAATGCCTAATAATGGTGTCGATTCTGTTGTGCACAAACTAAACTTAATTTGGGCTAATGCTATCTTTTTCTCTCAAATAAAACGAGAAAGAGACAGGCGTAATTTAGAGCTGTCAAATTTAGTTGAAACTAATATTTCCATACAAATGAAGGGTGCACGTAAAAACATGTAGACTAAAAACACAAAAGCGCAAGGCATAAACTAGTTTGACATCACTAACTTAGTTCATAGCTATAGCCGTCCTTTTCTCGCCACTGCATTTTAGTAAAAGATAGCAATAGCCTAAATTAAGTTTAGTTTGTGCACAACAGAATCGACACAATAGTCTACTAGTACTGTTTAGACAGTTAGATTTAATAACTCCATGCAAAACGAGGTCTTAAGTGTAAGCCTACACAGGTTTTTGTAAAGTTGCTGGAAAAGGTACAAAAATAAAAAAAAAAACCTTACGGCCAGGATCCTTTGTAGTGCAAGCTGATTAGAACTTTATTTTATCAGTCTTTCAAACGAAGTTTGAACCACCACAAATAAAGTTGCTAATTTTAGAAGATCCTGGCCTTAAAAGTTAAGGAGGTAAAAAAAATACAATTTTATAGATAAGTTAGAGTAACATTGGAAAATAGCGGTAATAAGAATAGTAAGTACATAAACGTTTTTGATACCTTACACAAGCATAAACCAACTCGCACGGATACACCCGGAGAGATGGGCAAAGATCGTCCCATTCGTCACACACTGGACGCCTGAAGAAGGACAGTGCCGTCGAGGTCGACCGCGGCGAAAGTAGCGTGACGATTTGATCATGTTTGCTGGGCTAACATGGCCAGAGATGCACAGAACAGAGAGGTATGGAAGTAAAAAGGGAAAGTCTGCCCAGCTGTGGGACACGATGTAGGCTAGGGAAAAAAAGACTTACTATTTTTTTTAACTTGTTACCAACTATACGAAACGTTCCTTATTTTCGATTTCAATTTCTGGTATAACTTGAATCAAACAGTTAGATTTCTAACTTTCACAACTGTTAGGGAAACCACTCGTACTATGATTTTATCACATGATTCTGCTGTCTATCAAACTGATTACTTTACCTGTGTTGTTAACTATTCCGGCACACACTAGATATCAAGATAAAATTCTAGAAAAGTTATAAATAATACACCATTATTTTTAGGTCGTTCTGGAACCGAAAGCCATAAACTCGGAACGATTGGGACTGTTTATTTTTTAAATAAATTAAATTTATTTAAATATATTATTACAATAATTAACAACAAAAAAAATACTTATTTAAAAAATCACGATATTTTTTTTTTAATGGTCCCGAAAATTTTTGAGTCTTGTTCAGTCAAGTTGAGTCAAGTTTATGGCTTTCAGTCCCAGAACGACCTAAAATTAACCGTGTATATTATAGTTTGATCAACATTCTCCTGACCTTATCCCAATTTATTTGGGGAGTTGCAGCATGTCTTCTTCTTTCATACTTCTCTATTACTCGTCATCTCAGCATCCATCGTTTCTTTGGTCTTTCTCTACTCTTATCCACATCCATATTAAAAAAACTTTCCTCTCGACATTTTCCTCAGATTAACATTGTTAACAGCCAGATAAAATTCTATAATTTTATCCGGTAATTTAGTTTTTCTTTTTGGTTTTGCCGTAGTCATACAAAAAAGTTTAGGTAAAATCGTTTCAAATATAATTTAACTCTGCAATTCAATTTCAAAATCAAAAACTTTTTATATTTAATAAGTGCCCTCATTAAATATAAAAAAAGTATTCCCGTACCGGGAATCGAACCCGAGCCTCCTGGGTGAAAGCCAGGTATCCTAGCCACTAGACCATACGGGATGCTGATGCTTCTGCCAAACGGAGCGTTAGTATTATGCCACTTGCTCGTTTACAAGTTCGTTGAAGAAAAGATTTCAACGTTCGATTTGTGTCTGTGAAACATAAATAATTTTGTTGTTTGTACGTTATGCGTCTTACTTTGTCTGTATGTGGGTTTATTTATTGTTATTTATTTGGACATCTTAACGTAAAATTAGTTATTGGTTGTACCTACATAATTATTAAGAAAGAGTTTTCGAATTAATTAGTTTTTCTCCATCTCAATCTCATTAACTCAGAGAAAGTTTTAAAGCTAATAAATAATAAATGGCATCAAAAACTTAATAGGCTCATAAGATGATATTTTATACCACATAATGTTACTATAACCGATGGACAAGTCGACCTCAATTTGACATTTACGCAAAATAAAATTTATCTACAATGAAATATTAACAATTTTATTCAGACATTTAATGATGTGTTTCCTTTAACAACGCCTAAACGCGTATCTTAGGCATTTTATGATACTTATCAATTTCATATCAGTTAAAATCTCTATACAAATTTAATTTAGAAGGCTTGTTTTTTATGCAAATTGAGGAAATAAATTCAACGGAAAAATTATGTGATACTATTTTAAGCGGCTGTTTAGCACCTTATGAAATATGATACGCGATTGAGAATTCTGCGTTCTCAATTACATGGTACTCGGAACGAACGACAAAAAGCGTTGTATTAATAAGTCAGAATACATTGTTTTTAATTAAGTCGTTATGTGTAACGGAAATACTAATTATAGACAGGATGATAGTCTAACACTTGCAGTTTTGGATCTGTAGCAAAAACTGCCGGCTGCTCTGGTTAAAAAAAAAGAATCAGCTTTTGAAATGGGATGTTCACGATTGCCACTGAGATAAGTACTCGTAATTGGAATGTTCCAATAATTCTTATGGTCGCCGGAAACAATTTGTGATTTCAGATCTTTAGTTCTGATCCTGAATTAATTTATAAATCCTTATGATTTCTCATCAATTCATAAATCACTTAACACTAAGCGGATGCTAATTTTCATCTTAATACATTTACTATGAACGCCATGCTCAATTGCACAAATATTTGTTAAATTCAGTATGAGTAGAGACAGAAAGCCGCGCTTCCGTGGTAGATATGTACGGTCGACCAAGCTATTTGGTTTACGATTTACAATGTAATTTGCATGTTAAAATGTAAACCAAATAGCTTAGTCGACCGTACCTACAGTAAGTCGCGTCAATTGGGTACCCCAGTATCCCGGATTCGAACGTAGGCGTTTTCAAGGGGGTAGCACATCGTGATGGGTAATGCTGACTGTACCTGACCTTGAACTGGCCTACCATAGTACGACTACCTACCTACGTAGTGTTATTACCACTGACTTGCGGCCTGCTGCAAGTACCTAGGTACTCCTAAACCCAAATTTTATCACATAAGTGTGATCTTTGGAATGAATACCTCTAGCTACGTTTCAAAAGCTTGCTATATAACTAGGCCCAGGTGTTACTCCGTTACCATTAGTACATTTAACAACAATGACGTAGGCAGCACAATATCCCTTCATACAGTTCTTAATGCCGTATCATTGGTGGAATACGATAAATATTTTAGGACACCAGTGTGAATGGACATTGTCGCGTTATATTGTTCTGGTGACCGGCTTTATGGCTGCTATATAGCTGGTGCACTTCTTATGTTTGTAGGAGCTCCATTTTCAAAGGATATTCTTGTATTGAACGCTATACTGTATTATTGAAACTCTTTTGTTTGTAGTGTGGTTTAAGGAAAAGAATAAGACCTCTCTCTGATTTTTTCTGAGTGTTGTAAATTCGAAGAGTATTGTTTTGAAGAAAGGCGGTGGTAACACAATGTGCTCCAATAAAATATACGGTTGCCACTGTTTTTCCATGTGATGATTGGCAATATTTCATCATAAACTACTACACCGTCTATTAGGAATAGATCGTCACAGTCTAAAGGATAATGCTAGAGTAGAAGGGGACACTAGAGGACACTTTTAACGTGCACATCTTGCTACATTGTTCTCACATAATATACCATCTCAACATGAATGATGTAACCAAGATTTTGTAACAATATTCTGATTTAAAAGTGTCCATGGAGTTTCTTGCCCGTTCTTCTCCATAGAGATCTACGCTAGGGAATGGGCAACTACAGTACTTTCACAGTTTTTATGTCTTGTGACTGGGACTGTAGCTACATTTAATTTTCATCTTTGTTTCTACAATTCAAAAGTGCCTGTAACTGGCTTACTTGAAATAAATGCTTTGATTTTGATGATTTTGAAGAAGTCAAAAAACAGGTACCAATATTATTATGTATTCATTCATCTGCAGCTTTATCTTTCAGGTTGATACCAATTTAAAACTATCACTTTACAGAAATATTTCACAAGACTTTGACCTATGGATTGTCGGACTGAACCAAATCCCAGTGTCTATTGAGAAATTCAGTTTGGTTTAGTCCGACAATCCTTCCCAACGTTTGGTAACCCACCTGTAGGAAACAATTCAACCATTTAGCATACATACGCAAAGGCCGAACGTAACAATGTTGCCAGCCCCCAAAGATGCCCCACTCCTGACCATTGTCTACACAATGGTGGACCGTGGACGACTACACCACGTTTATAGACCGGTGGATTGTAAACCGCGTAATGGAAAAATAGCGATTAGCGGGATGATGAGGAAGTTTACTACAAGTGTCAATTGAAAAGCACTTCTATTGTAAAAGAGTTGATGACAAACAGCTTGTGAAATAATATTTAGGGCCGGATTCCACCGAAATAAAAACGAGAAAGAAGGTGATAGTGGCACGCGGTGAGCGGCGTGCTGTGTGCGATGGATATACTTACTCTAGCTTCTAAAGATATCCTCATCTCTGCTTTGCACATCGAATCGTCCCAGTCCGGGCCTGCAGTTGATTGAAAGTTGTGTCAAACAAACCGGACTGGATTCCGGACTGTCTGCGAACACCAGACTTTGACAGATATATCAGTAATTTTCTATCTGGAATCTGTACATGGTAGAAAACGTACAGGATCAAAATAACTATGAAGGTTGAATGGTGGATGTCATCTTTATGAACAACTTACGTAATGATAGATATTCTTGCTATAGATGTTGTAACTGGTTCTTGAAATAATATACATATTAAGCTAAAATATACAGAAGATAAGATCTACAAACGAAATATGGACTCTTTTAACAACTACCAATTTATCAGAAACAGCAACACATCTAGAATTATTTATGACTCATATTAAAAATTTAATGGCATGACAAATATTTCACACTACATAGACTATATATTTTTGAGGTATTATCCTAAATGATAGTCACAAGCATCATTAGCTTTTTCCAACTACGTTGGAGTCGGCTTTCAGTCTAACCGGATGCAGCAGAATACCAGTATTTTACATGTAGCGACTGCCTATCTGACCTACACCACCCAGTTAGTACTGGGTAATACGATACCCCTAGGTAAGACTGATTATCAGACTTTCGGGCCACTACTACCTATGAAGACTTTCCAAGATCTGCAAATGACAACTCGGACCAACGGCTGAACGTACTTTGCAAAGCACGGAGGAAACTCGGTATATAATGAGTGGTCACCCATCCACGGAGCAAGCACGGCTTAACCTAAAGATCGGCCCGAGCGGCTGTTAGTATTTAACCACGAGCTCCTCTCTCTCTCTAAGTGTTAGTTAGCACAACCGTTAAATTACCATCGAGTCACTAACCAAACAACTTTTATGTCTACGATAAGAAATACCTGACCATGATAATACGCCCTTCCCGTGTCTGACCCAAAACCATTAAGAGTAACTTCGCGACTACCGTTCAAAACAAACTTGAACCTCATTTTATTACTCCGATAATTAATGCTCGATCAGTTTGTATCGGCCGCCAACGCGCAGACGTCGGCATCTATCAAAAAACTGAACATAATAGCCGGTAACAATGGCTGTGGGCATCGACAACCACCTCAACTTAATACCAATAACTAAAACAGTACACAGCGGCTTGCCTGTTGTCAAAACGCATTTTTCCCCGAAGTAAAGGGTCAATATTTACCCTTTCCATGAGCAGCACAAAGCTTAATGTTTGTCCCGACCGCGACGCGCGTTGCACTTCGGGTCCTGAGTAAACGCGCCCTAACAAATTGTACGTAGTACTGCTGATCGACAACATTACAATCTCAACCTTGTTCTTAAAAGGTTAAGGTCGGATTTAGGAAACGGCAAACCGAGCCATAGTAAAGACACAAAAAGCTTTATATATTTTATGTCTATAGTAGCATTTAGTAGCCTAAGGCGATTCTGCGGTTACATTGTAAAGAACTTTATAAGAAAATGGATATATCGCCTGCAGTGCTTTCAAGATAAACTATAACGCAAACTCTGAAGATATAATTATATTGATATAAGACCTAACTCAGGGGACGTTTTTATGAATTACTTATTCCTTTGGACTAGAACTGGTTATTTGATTACTGTACGGCGATAGGTACACTAATGGATTCCCTGAGAGAATATCTGCCTACTAATGCTAGAGTATGTAAGTACGCAATACTAAGCTTAGGTCCTGTTTAATATGTATATGTAAATCTACTTTGATATAATTTACGTTTCATACCGTGATTTTATGCTAAGAATTTGTATATGTGAAGTTGGCACGCAACCGAAAGAATTTGCTGAGATACTGAACAGCTACCATACATTCTGAATCCATTACATTAATATATTGATAAAACACTTTAAATCCACTAAACCTGCGATACTAATTATTCAGTTAGGACTTGTAAAAGAAGACCTACGAGTTCTTAAAAACTTTCCATCTCAATTTGTAAGGGAACAGGACCACGATGCTTCGAATTCAATTTGTTCTCATGCTAATTTAGAAATAAAAGTAAAACAGAGGTATCAGACGGTTATCATACCTCCCAAGAAGTAGGACTGAACGTTAGGGGAAACTGGTTATTTTGTGCTTCTAAGCGGGTTATAGTAAATATAACACGATTATGATTCCCAAGGGGATAAACAGGCTCCGATTTGTAGCTGTAGTTTTGTTCCGCTTTGAAGTTTACAAGAAAGCTACTGTTGATTTGTCAATATTGTTTAGTTTTGACCTAATAAACGCGCAAAATTATGGAGGATTTTGATCAGACATTCAGTATTGTTAGAAAGAGTTAGTGGTTATTCGCTGTTTATTATTAGACTACTCATTGAAATTACTTTGAATCTAAATAGAACTCTGCAAGAGTTTTATGGGATTTTCAGCTGACCATGAAACAGAAGTAGTAGTATATGTTTATACAAAGAATGTCCTTCTACTGTTGTGACTCATCCATTTAGTTCATTTACTTCAGAAATCTGTCCAATGTGTTGTACTCGCTCCGTACTGCCTGGTGAATGACCAAATGTGAAGGAAGGCGAAGAACGAAGAAGTATGTTAGGATCGTAACAGAAACTTTAGAACGTAATGTTACCTAACGTGGTACCTAACGTTACTGCCAACCCTAGAGGGTACTCCTCCACCTCGAGGTACTTAACGTTTCTGCCTACCCTCGACGAAGAAGGCATGAGTTCATGTAAGTACTATCCAAATATCAACATTTCTTCACTTGTTATAGTTTCATACACTATGTTCCTTTAATCAAATACCTGTAAATTAATACCCAAAAAAAACAATCCACATTTGAGAACTCCATCCGTCTAGTTCGTAACAGCGCAGCTTGAATATTTATTTAACATGTTTTGATTAAAGCGTTAGATAGCTGAGACAGCCATCCTGCGGTATCGTGAGATGTGAACATCGCATTCAAATAATGTAGGTACTAAGAGATAAACAATCACACTGTTAGAAAAAAATGAGATAATAGTGTTTGGTTACGCTATTATGTTGAACAATCATATTGTAATTTAATAAAAAAAAGTAGTAGGTATTGAACATAGTCGTGCCTAATGATTATTGGTTTCAGTAAATAATTGTCCTTTTTCTCTCAAATTATAAAAAAATGTTCTTTTTTTTTTTTCATGAAATATTTTGTGACTAATACAATTTATATAGTTATACAAATATACACACAGTACCTGGCATTTCAAATTATCATAACTACTTTATAAGTGCGTATTAAAATTCAAAAGACCATTAATAACGATTTGTATTAAAATAATACCAACAATTTTAATTAATTAAAATACTCCGTTTTAATTTACATTACACGAACGAATTAAGTAGATTTTCTTAATTATAGGCATAATTGAATGCACAAAAAATTATTTATGTTTAAGTAGCTTATAGTTTTGCAAATTATTAACACATCATCAAATTACAAAGCGGAAAATTTTAAACAGTATCTGATTACGTTTTATACGAATCATCCCATTTAAAGGTATCTAAACTGGCCATATTTTTTAATACTTTAAACGGCACCAATAAAAAACCCATAATATTCACATCTGAGTAACTGGATCATAAATCACGTTGAAGCATAAAACTAACGGGACCACTCTATTACTTGACAATACTTTTGATGGAGACAAACCCATTCGAGACAGCAATTCGCAATCCAGCAGCAATAAACATTTACCAGTTAAAACTTCATTGTTCCACATCACAAAACAAAGGGTTGTCGCGAACCTCGTAAACAATAACATAAATATATTGCAGATCTTTCACAAACTAGCACAAAGTCTTTGTTGCTCGCAAACCCTTTGGGAGCTTTCGCAATGACAGATGACTCAGTAACCTATTAACTGTGGAACAGTTTGAGAGATATCTAAATATTGACTGTTGCTTGCTACATCCACTACAGGCACAGCTACTGTTAAATTACGTATCAAACTAGTGTACATATATTTACATGTTTCTGAATACATCAAGCCTTTGGATATTTGTTGTTGAATTCTCGTTTTCTGTCATTAGTTTCAAGTTGTTCTCTTAAAGCGCTTAAGGCATGCTTAAGGCCATTAATTTAGTTTCGGCTTTCCACATAAAGCTATAAAACATTCGTTCAAAGCCTAAATTGCCTACAAACGATACAATCTGGAATGGCTACGTTCCCAATTTACGAGTATAGTTGCCTCAAAGCATTCTCCGTACGGAGGAACGGTCGGCATTTTTGTCGAGCACAATATTCTTATGAGTTCCTAAACATGACCATTCCATTTAAATCCGAGATTCGTCTGTGAATATACTTAAGATTTTATTGCGCTATTATTCTTTATAGACGGAATTTAGAATAATTTTGAAAGTTTAAAATAGTCTGCGGTAAAATCTAGATAAGTATCAACAGACTCACTAAATTAGGTATTATTGCTATTCAAGATATTTTGATAAAGTTAATTGTTTCTTGTGTTCATAAAGCTTCGTCTAATAGGGTGATTCGCTGTTTTTAATTAAACAATGGCAAAGTTATGAGTGCTTTAGTTTTTACTGATGCCGATAGCAAAATATGATGATGTTCTACCACTAAATGTACGACAATGATCAAACTTAAAATACATTTCAAAACATGTGAAAAAAATGCCGAAGATTCGCTTTGAAATACAACATAATTGTAAAAAACTGTCACAAGGTTTTAAGCATGAAATATGTCCAAACTATGAAGGATGTAGAATTTCCAACAATGTCCGTTGACTAAATAAATGACAGTCAATTAATTTTACTATCATTTACATATCTATTTGTAAACTTGCCCACGGCAGGCGAACAATGTCGTCAATTCAGAATTTGTATATGATCATTTAACGATATGATATTCTTCTTCAAATCCTTATAGAAATACTATCAATATTTTACAAAATCCTTTAAGTATCTTTAGGAGGTTTAATCCGACTTTGTTGCGGGCTCCTAATGGCAACTCAAAAGTGCCGACAATAAACGCATTAGCTGTCTGTCGGATCACGCGTCTGCATCAAAATAATGTGTCACATTCACAAATCCCCGAGAGACTGTCGCTTTCATGAGCTTTTACCAATAAAGCCACCAATGGCAATGATGTCAATAAGTAGAATAAACGGATTGAATTACTACTTGGTGATAAAAGGAGTTTTGTACAGGTGTTTTTATAGTCAGTCTGATATATTTCTTGAAATCTTTACGCAATATTGTGGATATTATCATATTAAAACACTTAACCTTAATCTGCCTCTCCGAATCCCAAAACCCATCAATGAATGAAGCATCACACAAAGAGTCCATATGGAGAGCCACGTGACAATTATTCACGTTTTATTTACCATAATTCAATCGTCCGTCGCTTAAATAACATTATCTAAAGGCAGTAAATATCGGCCATTATCGAGGGCCCTTCAAAATTCCACGCGGTGTTTTTGAACGAACGCGAGAGAATGACGCGTCAACTCCATCCACCAAGAAAAATATTGAGACAACAGGCTTGTCGAGTGCCCTCCGCGGCGACATAATGGCTTTTCATTGAATTCCTCTTGCTTTCTTTTGTTTATATCCCATAATGTTTCGATTGGAGCATGATGGAGGGCGGCCGTGATTACTTTAATAACAATGACGACCGTACAAAGGACGAGACCACTAAAATTATGTGCGGGGTCGGTCTGTATGGTTCTCATGCCCCTCACGTAAGCACGGCGAACCGGAGCATGCTCGGTGACGCTTACCTGCCCCCACGTCACGTCACATTTAAATATTATCAACACAAAATAATGAGCCTTTCATAGAAACCCATTAGCTTTATGACCTGATACTAAAATGATAAAGAAATATACAAATATGTGACTAAAATACGGAAACATGCTTATTTTTATGTTAAGATTAGATTATCACATCGATAAAGAAATTCAGCGAGTCTAAGGCAACAACCTAAAGATAAACCAAACAAATACTTGCCAAAGGTGTCCCCAATTATGAAGACATAAGGGTGGAGTCATACCGAGCCGGCGGTGTCTATCTGTGAACGTGTCAGGTATTCAGAGACCGTGTTCGGTAAAGCATTAGGTATGGAAGCCCCGCCGCAACGGAAACAAAATGCATTTCTTTACTTATTTTAATATAGGATAAAGGCGTCGCTGGCTCGTACCCGCCGATATGTATGCGACACAGCAGAGGGACACGCTGTTTGATATGGTTATTACGTCCTTTGTGGAAAGGATAAAGAAGCCGGTGTGAGCGGGCTCTAGGCACCGCGGTGAGATTTGTCTTCGTGATACGCTAAAATTTAGAAAAAAGCCACTTGACAAGAGGATACACAGTCGGCCTCCTTGGATATGGCAATGTTTCATAAAAATCGAAACCTGTTTGGGAGATAGCCTTAAGAATAAATAAATTTGGTGTGACTAGACTGGACGCCATTCATCTCCGTGGATGTCATTCACGACATGATTCATTTCTTACTAACGCTACGAGAAACAATACACAGCAACCGGCATTCACTGAATAAACTAAAGTGGGAATAATTTTCGAATATGGTGATATTCACAAAAAGCCGTTATTCAATCTGGTTTTCGAATTCCCAAAGCTTGTTCCCTTAAATCTTGCTACTTGACGTGTGGCCCTCAAACAATATTCACTTAAGTTTACCATTACCACCACGACGTAACTGCTACCTTAGACGCTTCAAAAGATACATGAAGCATAATGGCTGTTTACTGTCTTCTCCCCGTAGCGAAGCATATTTTATGGGTTTATGTATGAGCGCCCCGGTCCGACGAGCATAGCTCCAAGCGATTCCGACACGATAATCGCAACAGAAGAGGATGTCTTGACATTTCTTTTCTTCGAGGCGATGGGTAGCAGTAAATAAGCTAGCATGGACATCAGTACTGGGCTGACACTGTGCTATTATATTGTTTGCGTAATTGCACCCCTCAACCTGAAACACTTAGCGTATCCAGCTTGAGATGCTAATGCATGCGAAGCGGACGCAAATTACTCATGTGAAACATTAATAAATTCTACAAACATTGCATAACTCGAAAAAAATCAATGAAAGCCACGCATTATGTGATTATGCAGTTGTTTAACATGCAAATATGTGAACCTCTTATACCGATATACGGAATCTGAATGTATGCAGAAGCATTGTCGTTCTCATATACAAACAAAGGTTTGGAATAAACTTAATGAAGCGTCGAAAGTCAACAGGGAAAGTAAACCTGGGTAATATTTGGAAAACATCTTTATGATAATACGACTTAGGCTCTCTTTTATTTTTCTTACGAACCATACTGTTTGACTTCGTGCTGAAAGCGTAGGGACTTAAAACTAGGATCAAGTAAGGCTAACTATAAGATATGTGTTCTTGGAAGCAGTCACGCACTCGGAAAAATATCCACGTTTGTCGTTGAGACTTTTGTATAAGTGACCCCAGAAGTATGTCTAATTTAGAGGGAGTTTGCAGTAACAGTTTTTGCAGCACTTCCTTCATAACAGAGGAACGTTATTGGTAACAAGTTTATAAGGAATTTGCTGCTTAATTGTTTGGATGATCTAAAATGGCTCTTCCTTCATAAGCACTAATATAATAATGATCAAGGTTATGTTATGTTCCATTATGACTTTCTCGGTAGAATTAGGGTTTCTGAAGTACTTCTCTGTATTTCAAGAATATTAAAGATTCAAAACAAAAAAAAACTGGTTGTTCAAACAAACATACATCACAATGAACTCAGCATATCACCTGATCCTGTTCTAAACAGGAATTGTAGCGTTCTGTATCTAATCTTCACATCTGCGCATGTTTCTTCCAACGTAAGTTACGTACTTACGTTAGCACCTCTGTTCCTTGCGTTGTCAATTCGCAATGAATCTCCTCGAGTCGAACCCCATCGCACTTTATCAGCTAGATCTGAAATGCCGCATACCTGATCTCTGGAGATAGTAATCTGCGGTTGAGAGACCGCAATTTGAATATTACTACGTCCTATATTATCTTTCAGATTTAAATGTTATTGTTATTCTGGTCCTGGGTTATTAAGCGGTTGAGGTTCTCAAGACTCTTTCTCGTTGATGTCTTGGTTAATAGGTAAGTACGTTGGCATTCAAAAATGTAGCTTCAGCAGATTTACTATGATTCATTTCGGATTCCAGCTACGTACATGCATTTAGATCGATGCATTTACAGAGTCAATCGACCAACCTAGCGGTTATGTTATAAACACAGTACACCAAACTGTCGTTTTACCTTAAAACAACAGTTGTATCACTGTTGACACACAAAAACAGTTAGCCGATCGTTTGTACAGACTGTAATGCAGGATGACAATGTTGACAACATCTAAAGTGTCAATTTAGACAAATTGCACGGATGTCGCAACTTTGAAACAAAATACCGTTACTGTAATCTCTTAGGTCTAATGTACTTTCTACACCATAGTCGGCAAACACAAAAAGGTGATTCACACAGGCGTTAAAACATTCCATTTGCTAATATTTGTTTTTTAGATTTTCCACTTTTTACTACTTTCGTTGTACAATGCAATTTTTATGGGTGCCACAGGCGCCGACTTTTATTGGAGACCGTTAACGAAAAAACTAGAAAGCAACGGTACTGAAGGGTTCGCAAAAAGAGTTGCAAATAAGACAATAAAGACTTACGAATCCGCAAACAAACCCATTTGTTGTAACACGAGGAACCGTTAGTCCGTTAAAGGGCTTATTTATTGCAAAAAGTAATTTGTTTGCAACGGTCCTTCTAAAAATTGAGATTTCGCCAATTAGAGACAAAGGGTGTAACGGGCTGTCGGCAAAAGTGAAACAAAGAAATGTTTACAGCCTAAAGGGATTTAAGTTCCGTTGCAGGCATACGGGAGCAAAAGAGTTAAATACGTAGATTTTCTTGTTTATTATTCTTGACAATTTAGCAGACAAGAAGCGAAATTACCGAGCAATAAATTTGCCGTAGGAAAAACCCGGACACAGTTATTCAATCATAACTTTTTAAGTACCTACATGCGCATATCAATTTTAATAATGCTATATTGTACAAATTATCTCAAGATGAAAATAAGGACGTACCGTCATATTGAATTGCAATATCAATTAATTTCGTATTCAGGATCGTCAAGATTGTTAGTAATTATTTGATATAATTATCATCAAGTCAATCGTCATAAAGTCAAAAATAACACACCACTTCGGTTTTTACGACATCTGTTTTATTATATGGTTTATTCGCTTTGATGGACTGAATATATTTTATGAAGCTTTACAAGCTGTTATGGCGTTTGCATAAGCAATTACTAAACCGATATGGAATAATCAATTTCTAAAATGAATTATTTGTAATTGTGTGCTAATAAAAATACGAACACACATAGGAAATATCTTGAAAGTCAAATGTTTATTTCGAATTGTGTAATGTCAAAAGTGTTTCAATACATAATCAGTATACAACGTTCCTACTGTTGGGAAACAGACCTACTCTCTGCGAGAGGGATGATTCAATACCAATATACAATATTGTAAAAACATCAGCATTTCTCCTGCCCTTATTCCAATTTACAATTCATTTGTGGTCGGCGCAGCTCGTCTTCAGCTTCCATACTTCTCTTTTACTCGTCATCTCATCAAACCTCCTTTCTTGCCATACTATCCTTCACACAGTTCATCCATCCTTTTTTTGCTCTTCCTCTACGTTTGTAGCCATCCACATTTATACTCATTTCTTATTTTATCCATTCGCGTCACCAAACATCCCCCTTAGCATTCAAAATATTGTAAAAACGTCAAGAGATAATTGTTCCACGCACAGAGCGAACTAATTCAAACAGAATGAACCGCTCTTATAGTGTTCCATATAAACACATAGCTTTATGCATGACAACGAAATTTACTGTTGTAAAGGTCGCTGAAGCCTCTCACAATGTAGTACATTGTCATGCGCTTAAAGCACGTCCGAGTGAGGCGCTGTGAGTGACAGGCAAATAAAAGTAGACAAAGCGACGATCGCGCGCGCAAGACGTGGACCGTGGACATCGCTCAACTCTTGATTCACACTGGAAACATCCTCCGCGTTTCGCACACTTTCCCTACTCCAATAAGAAGTTAAGAGCGAAGTAAAAATTAAATCCTACGCATGCGAGTTTCATTAAATCACTCTTGAAACAAGTATTGTAACAATGAACAATACTTCACAGTTTCCGAGTCGAAAGCCAATACTAATACCATACTAAATGTCCGGCCGTGAGTTCCCAGATGTAGTGAGCTTTTCTATAGCTCGGCGGCACGGCGAGAGGGGGGCCGGACCACCAGCGCTGCGCCTGCGCCGCCCGATCCGCCGCATAATTACTGTGTACAGACACACACACACCCATGCCACTGGCCGCACACCTATCGATAAAACATTAAATTAAATTTTATCTGCCTTGTAAATTTCATGGGCACTGATTGAGTTTTCGGTGTACGGACTTTAACTGGTCCGGAATCAGACTCGAAAAACAGACGGAGCGTTCTCCGGTAGCCATATTAAAATCGGATGCGGTCTCACTCCGGTCAGTTTTACGAGCGTCCCGTATAGTATATTCTATTGATCATGGTAATCGATCCGCAACAATGTTGGTCCATCAGCAAATAAGCAATACAGAGTTGAAATATTCACCTCAATCTCTTTAAAATCTCGATAGGTATGCGACCTTTAACTCCACACATATATGACTATTGTCAAAACGGACTACCTCACGTAACGTGTGGGAGCGATATATTCGCATTCTTTGCGTGTTTGTCGTTTCAATCAAAAATGGCTTCTATATTTGTTCAGTGAAATGTCAAAATATGTCGTGAGAACGTTACGAGGCGTATGATGGCGCGGGCGCATCGTGTCGGACCGGTCACGCGAACGCTACACTTGTACTGCCAGTACTCCAACTACTCTGCACTGTTTGCGAAATAAGAATTTCAGCCTCAGGGAGATTGAAGGCTTTTATGGAATTTTAAGTTGGAAAAGCATCCGTCAAAGGCTGTTGATTTATGGCCTGAGAAATATAAAAATAAGTGAATTTATCTCTTTAGACAACGAAAATTACTGTCAGATAGCTAATGATTTTGAATCTTCGCACTTTGATACTCAATAAAAAACTACATGGACGAAGAATCTTCTTGTTAAATATATGTCTCCAGTCCAAAAATTGGTTTGGAAGAATTTCGAGTGGTATGTGTCAAATTCCTCTCCACAACGTTAAATCGACATTCTACAATAATCGACAGCGGAAAATACAAGACTTGGTATTACTTTCTAAATGATTATTAACCTCTATAACAAAGCAGTTAATCAAGCCTCTAAGCAGCTCCAAAGTAAATAGAAGCCTGACCCCGTTTACCACAGCGCGGTAAGTTTTATAGATGACCTACGACCCGCGACAAACATGGCATAGCTTTGATAAAACACAGAACATTAAGCAATCAATGAACAACACGAACCTTATTGCAAAATACACAAAACATTAATAAAACAAAGTTATAGTTCCACACTGAGCGAGGTGAACAAACTCGCCGGACCAAGGAATACAATGATGATAGAGGACCGTCGCACATAACTCTCGATTTGAACGATAATCGATGATTCATAATTGAGACTTCGAACAGTTCTAAATCAATAGATAACTATGAAACATGATCTCATAATTACTGGCGAGCTAACGTCGGTACAAAACCAACAAAGCAAACGGGAAGACTGTAATTTAACCACCCATCTGTGGAGGCGACCCAGTAATGGCCATCTAAATCACTGGACGTAATCGCAACAGTGATTTTAAACAGAGGTCACGAAGCACTCCTATTGGACAATATTTATGAAGACAAAAAAGGTAGGCCCCTCTGGATGCCATTTATTACAAAGCACTTTTTTGTCAATTATACTGTCACGTCACACACCAAATTTCTGAATAGCATCTCCGTTTGTTTTTGTCTCGGCCCGATCGATCGATATATGAAGGCTTTATCCGAATATGGCCCGATCGATGCACGAATAAAAGGATCAACGAAAAAAGCTCGGCGTCCTTTCAGACGTCGAAGTTTGGTATCTAAGCGACGTGTCTAAAAACACATTAAGTAGATAATACCGACAGTGTTTTACACATAAATTGTGTAGAGGGCCGAGTCTCGGGTTCGAGTCGCGCTCTGGATCACGAGGCTACTACAAATGACTGCGTATCCTTATCAGGTAGCGCCGATGCCCGCGGTGAAATATTTTTATAGCGTTTAGATGCAGGCGGCTTCCGTGTCTTTCAAACTGTCCGACGGATCTAGTTACATGTCCCTATTACGACGTTTTATGGCTCATATCTCATAGAAACATTACATCAACGACATTTCACAACATCTTGGCGACGTATCGCGATAGCTCGAGCCGCTCTACAGTTTATGAATCCATAAATATTTGTTTTAAATTGAACGATGTCGAATATAAATTCCGTGCCGGATTTATTTTTAATTGGAGTAGAGTGTGCGCTCCTTTTATACTCTGCGTGTCTCGTTTCAATAAAATTGATCGAAATCGCGCTCGTATGTTTTATCTACAAAGTCAGTTTTTGAGCGGCATACCGTGGCTACAATAAATCGATGTTCATTACAGAAATCGCCGTAAAATACCTGAGCGATTCGACATCGATGCGAGGGCTGCGCGGGCGGTGGGACTCGCGAGCGCGGCGAGGCAGTGTGCGTGCGAGCACCACACCTCGGCGTACGGCGGTGTCGGGAACAGGTAGTGTTGTGTATAAACAAATAACAAAATCGACTTGTCTTACAGAGCGCGCCAAGGTCGGGCTGGCCTGCCCGCGCCAGACCCGCCGCGCCGCGCCGTCCATCCACAGGCCACTTTTATACTTTTTTTCTTTCTACAAAAGCCCTTATTTATTGTGATGGCTGAGTATTTGGGCGCAGTTTGTATAAGCAATCAATTTTATTCATTTAGACGGACCAAGTTCTCTTCTACAAATAAATAAGTAAATTTAAAAATATTATTGCTGCCGACTGGGCAGCCGGGTTCTTGAGTCATCGAATGTGAGCAATTATACAACCGAACCGAAAAAATATTTGTATTGACCAAATCCAATATAATCGAATACCGTAAAAAACATACATCCGCTAAACAAAACTGAACTTAACGGTGATAACCTAACAAATGGTGGGGAACGTGTCCGTGAAATCGATATCTCAAACGTTTGATTCTTCGATCGATTTCGTGATGAATGGTGATATTCAATACTCGATCGATTAGTGAATGGCGGCGGAAGTGCGAGCGTAGTTGGAGTAGAACGTAAGCCACGGGGCCCCACGATCCTCAACTGTGACAAATCGCTGCGTGCCATCACTCGTTCTAATCGTTCTGCTTTGCGTCCACAATAATATCGATTTAATTCAATTAACGCTTCAATGCACTCTTGCCATGCGAACGGATTTATGAGAACAAAAAACTGATAATGATTTTCGTTTATGCTTTGATCCGGTTGATCAGCAGGCAGCCTGGTTAATTATTATGTAATTTGTCGGTCTTATCACTTATGTAAGTCTCTGTAACCTTTTCTGAACAGAGACAGTGACGTCATGACGTGCAAAAATGAGCACAACCACATAATGCTTAGCACAAGCTTGATTGCCTGATGACTGGGCAATCATGAAAGAGAAAAATAGAACTACATATTATTATGTGGCATGTAGTTCTACTTTTTCTTTTGTGATTGCCCTAGTGGATGACATCATGCAATTAAAAATAACAAAACAACTTACAATTTATTTCATAGAAACTTCGTAGACATCCAGGTGACATGACAAAGATTGAATTACACCTCGCTGTTGTACCAACAATAAAGGTAGCGCTATTTTCCCATACACTCCACGTTATAAATTCTTAGAACCATGTTCCATATTGTAGACAATTACTAAAGCATATAACTACATATTAACATACCTATCGGTAACGGAGTTTTTTACGACGCGACGTTGTTAGTTTTAATAAAAGTATCAAATATTTAGTTAAAACAAAGAAAACTAAAACGAAAATGGTTTATTTTGGACATGGCAGTAAGGTTATAACGAGTCTTTATCCTAAATAAACCGTCATGGGTATTGCAGGCAACTTTTTCGACTATCCTATCAATCCTAAGCCTAATCCTAATCCTACCAATTTGTACGCCACAATATGCGGCTAAACATGTTAGAACTTTTCTGTATATTATTATTATCTTGCATGCAATGTATCATGTACACCATGTTTAAACAAATAAAATTTGTTCTGAGACAGACACAAAGCTTCACAAACATCACAGCAGGTAGGGTCCTGAAGGGTAGGTAGGTATGATGCACTAGTCAGGAGTCATCTGGAACATAGTGCGGTCATATGGGCTCCACATGAAACTAAGTACTCTGCAATGTTGGAGCGCGTTCAGAATAAGTTCACGCGCCATTTGTACAGGAAATTATATGGGGTATATCTGTTTTACCCACTGATGTATCCCACTCTGTTTGTCCTGGGCATGGTTGGCTATAATCAACTGCTTGTCCGACGGGAGTTTACGCTGGTCGCCTACTTGGTGAAAGTGCTTCGTGGAGTGGTGAGTCACCCAGGAGTATTGCAGCGCTTGAGTCTGTGGGTGCCGGACCGCTACGTGTGGAGGCGGCGCAGCCCGCCACTGCTACCGGTACCTACAGCCAGAACTAACATGCTTGCCAAGGCACCCCTTACCAGAGCCATCCGTACCATCAACGATCTTCAAACTCAGATGGATGTATTTACATGTTGTTTTAGTGAATTCGCAAGGGTATTACTATTTATATTATGTTACAGGCGAAATAATATTTAATTTTATCTTTATTTTTTTTGTGTTTACCTATGTTATGCCTATGTCTTTGTGTTTTTAAATAATGTAATATTTTAATAATGTTGTTAATCTTTTCTAAATTGGTTGCAAGTGTATGGTTTAGGTTTAGTTTAAGTTCTTAGCTGTCGCATTAGGGTAAACCCTGTAATGATAGTTTAAGGTGTTATAAATAAATAAAGTAAAAAAAAATTACTTACTTACTTACTTAACAAATATATTTAATGTGACACACAAAAGCCAATGGATATATCCATTGACTTTGTGTTGACCATCAACAAAAAGTTTAGAAATACCTTCGTTGTTTGTACCGTTAAGGACTACAGTCCATCATGCATCTGCTACTTCTTGTTTTTCAACCATTCGCATTTTAACATTTCATTGGCACCCGTGTTCTATCCACTGCTGAGTATAGGCCTCCTCTATTTTGTGCCATACCTACTTCCCTGGTGTCTGCGAGGTCTGCTTGGTGAGTTTGTCTGCCAACACATTAATTGTATTTTAAGACTTTGCTCGGCAGTGGTCTTCTAGTTGGTTCATATATATACATAGTTCGTTTTCCGCATCTTACTGTATTTCTGTCACCTCATCTTATCGTCCTTCAGATTCATTGGTATTTAAATTTCCACACACCTCTTATACCTACATATTCAATTTTCATAGCTTTACACTCAAGTGTGCTTACATGTGATCGAATCTATAGTAAGAAATTATCAATCTAACCGAGGTCCTTTTATTATTGGTTACGACCAATAATAAAAAGGACCTCGGTTAGATTGATTGCAATTGTTGAGGTAGGCCTCAACAGTTGTTAAAGTCAACTACAAATAAGTACGGATTCGCACACCGGTACCACAGTATAAATATGGACGGACTTTGCTCTGTGGTACCTACAGATAAATAGGACATTCCTGCATTGTCTAATGTTCAAACAACATTGAAATAATTATACCTTCAATTCAACAGTTACATACTAAACAGTAACAATGTATTACAGTCAAAGTGGTTTACTCATAATAAGCGACGACAGGAAGAAACCGAACCCGACAATTTTCCACAATTATCATATTCTCAAAATTGCCTCTAATGTCAAGAATTTCATCACGAGCCTCCTTGTTAGCGACAAAAAACGTCACGAGCAACAAGACAGTAGCCTGTATTAGAAGCTGTCAAAAAAAAAGTATGTAAATCGATCCGAAACACGCAACGGCTCGCATGTGTAACTGTATCAGGTTCTTGGGGGCTTTTTTAGAAGTTTGTATTCCGGTAGCGTTAAAAATAGTTGATATGCGACGGAAATGTTGGAATTCTACGGGTTTTTCAATGAATATGGTCGTGTTGAATTCATTAAGAGCATTTTACATACGTTTTAGGAGTAGCGCTGTCTGATCTTGGTGAAGTGCCATTCTTTGATTGGAAATTCCAAACAACCCTTGAACAAAGCAATCAGGCACAACTCCAAAATTAGGAAGCATTTGCACATCCAAACAAAAATTTGCCTTACAACTGACAACCCAATGAACTACATAGACGAAAAACTTACAAAGCAGCCTATCATTATCAATCAAGTCAAACAGTACGGGTCAAGTAAAGAGAACGGGACGAGCCAAAGCTTGAAGGCAACAGATTATATTAACAAGCAACTTGTCATTACCTCTGTGAATCTGCGATCTTTGCCCTTATAAGTTACTTTGCTGCGGTTCAAGACCTCATAATGCACGTTTTGGAAGTCTGCCAACACAAAAGGAAGCCAAGCTCTTATTTGCATAATTCTAACTTAAAAAGACATTACAGCATTATATTCTCCTTTTACAGAATTCCTTACATTATTTTGCCTGGTTAATCTATGTGCAGCTAGACGCTGAGATCACCGCCTCCGTTCCCAAGCCAAGTCTTGACACATATCATCCGACAACAATGAGCAAGAACATAGTAAACGTCAATTACAGCATTACTCGTGTATCGCTGACTCAATCGTAGGCACATGCGGAATCGAACAAGCGACATGGTGCGCCGCTTATGAGAACACAATTACAATCCATTATATTCGCCTGAGACCTTTTAGGGCCGAGCTAACCAGCTAACCGGATCGCAGAGCAATGCGTAGCAGTCGCCAGACGAGGAACACGAGAGTTCGTGTCGAGGCAGAGCCGGGGCACAACATTATGTCCCGCATCCCGTATTGTTTGTCACTCAGACGGATTTCACGGCGACAAATGGCCTCAGAGACCCAGGATAAACACGCCACGGCACAATGCCTCTCGTATAAAATTAAAACAACTCCAACTTAATAAGAGTTTAGTGAGCTAGTTATAAAGGCAATTTTCTAAACGATTTCTTGTACGACTTCATTCTATACGTTTGTTCATCTTGAACGGCAGCAGAATAGTTCATTGTGGATACTATAAAGAATGTCGGATAAAAAAACGTGTGGGCGGAAACTTTCGTTCTTACAATCAACATGTGTATTGCTAATGATCATTATTCCGACAACTTCGTTTATGTATTCGAAAGTGAACAAAACACGTTCGCCCGTCAAAATTAAGCCGCGAACGTAAAAGTGTATCAAATTGCATAGAGCTCATCATTATAATGTTTGAAACGAGAATATTGCGATGTTCGAGTGAAATCATGTAGGATGACAATTCCTACCGTAGCTATTAATGTCTGCGCTAAATATTTATGTATTCGGAATGGCCTTTTTCGTGTCACCCTACACTCATTATGCAATAAACAGTGACGATTTGCAACCTAAAGGGCAAACGAGTGCGTACGAAATTGCGTCCAATTTTCCTCTCGCACACAATTGTAGGATTAGAGTAAAATTTATATGTCTGGCTTTTTCAAATTAGAGCTCTGGGCTTAATACCGTCTGAGGACTAGCAGCCATTCCATTTGTCGCCTAACCCAAGGCTATCGTAACAATAGGGCTTTACCTTTAGGTAGGTGGGCTTAAGCAGACTCAGGCTAACTTAAACACCATCTTCATAGAATTGTTTGTTGCTGACTTTCTGCGTCGAGCGTGTGACTCCTTTGTATGGCACGCATTCTTCTTTTCATTGAGTTTTATAAATAGGAAGGCTATATTTTGTTTTCCTTAGATTTCGTTTTTAGAGTAACAAACAGGACCCTATGACCCCCCACCCTATACCCTCCGGTCGACGGACACGGACGGAGACGGACGGACCGTCTGTGCGTCTGTCTATCTATCAGTGGACAGTCTCTCATGATTCGTAATAGGTAGACAGTTGAAATTTTCACTGAATGTGTAATTCTGTTGCCGCTATAACGACAAATAAATTAATTTTAAAAAATTAAAGGGGGCTACCCTACTACGATGGTACGTAACCCTTGAGCGACGTTTTTTTAAAGAAGTAGGTTATTGCAAAAATGAACTAATAGTCACTGCTTGGTATTTCATTCGCGCGACTACCAACGTCAATCTATGTCCTCATTTCTTCACTATCCATTTTATATCTTTTCCTCAATTTATATTCACTCACTTTGAATAAACATTCCTCTTATGCAACATACACCTTAGTAAAGTCAACAAAACCATAATAAATTAGTGCAGATCTTGGCAGATAGAACATATACATGACATTAAGAGGCTGATAACCTTTATTCAAACCGTATAATTATTGGAGATACCATTGGCCGAGACTCTAATGTTTAAGTACAAACGGTTTATGGTCAGGGGAAAATGGGCCTTGGTACTTGAGGATAAGAGTGAAAGGTGTTTGTCGAGGTCCACGGTCCGTCAAGCCTGTACTGGCACGTAGCCTTCGTCGCCGCCACGAATTGGTCTATAATTAAGAAATGAGTTGAGATACGGTTTTTAGCTGACTTTTTACAAAGTATCTTACGGGCCAACGCAATTAACCCGCCTTGTAAATTGAATGTTTGCTTTATAGTGATTAGTAATTAACTTTTAAGTTTTTTATAAGAAGTATAAGAACCCGTGCACGACCGCATTGATCTTATTGATGCTGATTTTGTTTTGTTTATAGCGCGCAACTCAATTTTGTACTCGGGGTATTAATTTAAAGCATGCTTTGTTTGTTTTTGTCGTAATTATAGTACGCTCTGCTACTCAAGTTATAAAATTACACATCGTTCGTGGTATGAAAGATGATCAATACCTTCCTGCGACAATGTAGACATTTGAGTATTTTTTATAAGCGATAAAGTTAATCATACTTACGATATCCGGTATTTCACTGTTTTATGCAACTTTTTTAATTTTTTATTGCTAACCGCTTATAAAAGGACGAAAAGACACACTAAATAATAATAATTTTGTAAAGGCATAATCGTTAGCAGATCGAGAAGAAGATGGCGGAACGCCTTGGTTGGCTTTCTCGTTAATAGGCGGTAAGAGGCGCAACATTGAGAAAAGTGGAGGGAATAGGCGCAGGCTTTTGCCAAGGAGTGGGACAGTGCATATAAAAATAAACTTAAATGCGTCAGTGAATTCTAAGAAATCCAAGCCAAATCCATGACTACTCTAGTCATGAGACATGACCATGAATCAAACTTCGTAGCTCTCCAAGTCTTCAGATTTTACGGGAATCCCTATTAGTAACCTAGACTAATGCTGATGAAATCATAACAAAACACAAAGGCACCATTAAATACAAACAGTGATAACATACTTCGAGTACCTACTTCAGTTCAGATAATCTAATCACTTCCTGAGCAACGGTGGATGAGTAAGTTTGATAAAAGATAGCGTCATTAACATGAATTTCGTTTCGTTTGGAAAATTGGTACAAGGTTTGTAATTGTATGATGCATCGATGCATTCTTATCAAGAAGGTATGTCTGTATGCTTTGCAATGAGGCCGAAGAAAAATCCACTTAAGGTGAATGCTCCAGGGTTGTATAGTATAGTATATATTATAGTGTATAGTATGTATATAGTGTACAGTATAGTATGTATAGTAATAATCAATACAATCCTACAAGTTCATAAAGGTGCAGGAATGACTTTGACCCTGAAAAAGTAATTTTTCCACCTTTATGAACTTGGAAGGTTGTACTGATAATTTTGATGAATATAATTCTGTTATAACATACGTCTTACAACCGCGAATAATTTTTTAATCAACATATAACCTAGCACTGGCCTGCGTAAACGTAAGAAAATTTGAATTTCGCGGGCTGGTTGGAGCATTCACCTTAACACATCATACTTAGCTTATTTTGAAACTTGTTTAGTTCATTCATTAATACATTACTCAAGGGATAGAGCTGACAGAATCGAACAGCCGCAACTGTGAAAAAGGAAAAATACGAATTAGTTTCTGAACCAGACAGAAGACTTCTTTAACTAAATTTAAATTGTCACTTACGGGATATCTTCTGTGATTATTATTTGTTTTGGGCTCCCGATATTTCACGGAAGATATCCCGTAAGTAAGTAACAATATAAATTTAGTTTTGAACCGTGAAAGCTTAAAGCAGTGACTTCTTTAACGTCCGCTAAGTATCTACCTTCTTGTCATCATAACTGTACTTAAGTACATAATTAAGTTACTGGTTTTCAGTACACCCATACCGTTTACCTAACCTAACCTAACCTTCTTCATCTTAGCTTGTCTCTGACAACCTCAATAAACAACCAACTCCACAAAAACAACCACTCCATATTCTCCAACTCGTGATAGATCGACAGGAAATCAAAACACAGTAAAAGAAGCGATACCCGCACATAACCATGCATATTTCATAGTCAACAATATCACGGAACACATAACATATCCCAGTTTCAATATTCGATCAATTAGCAATAAACCATTTCGTCGTAGGGCGGTCGCAATCCTGCATAAATTCAATTAGAGTAACCTCGGTGCCGGTTCCACAATTCCCACTGCCTTTCCAGACATAACTATATGGAATAATTGATCGGTCGACGATGAAACCCGGGAAACCCTTTAGGAATTGATATCGGAAATTATTGTCTCTTGCGCGTGATATGAGTATATTTATTTGCAGTAAATTATTAGGTTTATGAGGCATTGCCAGTTCGCCTGACTCAGTCGTGGCTTGTTGATATGGTTTATTGAAATCGAATGGTAACCTGTTTTACATTGAGGAAGCACTTAAGCGTTAGGTAAGTCTATCATCACATTAGGTCGTAAATATTCTATTGTCGAACTAGTCCTCTCATAAACCGTTGTAACGATCAGTTCAAGCTGAATATTGGCATGATCGACGCACTTTGGCGCTTGGTTTAATAGTATTTCGGCATAAGGAGCTGTTGCTGAACTCAAACAAACTATTTTAAACCACTTTTGAATTGTCAAATAAGTTAGTTAATCAGAAAATTGAAGCTATTTCCCAAAATAAAGATCTCTATGGAAAAGAACCAGCAAGAAACTCTATGGACACTCTGTTGATGAAAATCAGGAAATACTCTTCTATTAAAGAATATTGAAACCATTCAATACACGTATTAAACTTTATTGCTCTCAAACTATAACAGAATTATAGATCACAGTATTGCCCAAGTCGTTTGCTTGAACATTACAGGATCGCACGCGCCGCAACTACACGCATTGCATGAATCAGATTCGCTGATAACACATGTTAATATCGTATGCAATGGACGTATTGCATTGCACTGGGATTTCCTTTGGTTTTTCTTCGGGAAGAATGACGTCATCGGAAGGATGTCGCAACTATTCCAGCTAAGCATCTTGCACATTTTCTGAGTGTACGAGTATACTACTCGTAGAAATATGTAATTTCACTTTAAAAACTATATCGTACAAAGAACACCAACAAGATGATCAGATGTAATCAAGAAAGCGGTTGGAGGTAACTTGAACCGTGCAATGATGCAGCAATCCATACTGCACTAGACCCTATACCTACATATGTGATTGCGATCCTCAGCATTAAGGGAACGACAAAGAAGACAGGTGCACTACGCTAATTTGGTAAAAAAAAGTCTGGTACTAAACGTGAATTCAAAATCAATATATCATTATTGGAAGATCAGAGAAATTTATTTATTGACAATCCAAAGATATGCAAATGAATCTCAAGACCACACACTCTATTGTTATGTTAACAACCGTAAGGCTAATGAAGCATCTAATGAGATTTCAAACGATATTGGATATTTCCTGAAAATCGTTCTTAGTTACAAAGGTTGTTAAGACCACCCGGTCTTACAGCAAAATCAACCTCAGGAAACTAAAGATTCTGCAAAACTAATCACGTTCGTATCAGAAATTCTCGAATTGCAATAAAAAGGTCTTCAAAATAAATTGCTACAAAGGCATAAACTGTTTTGAAATATTCCGACGAAGAAACTTCCGCGAGGTTAAATCTTAAAGCGGACAATTTTATGACTACAACCAATGAAGGTTTGAGGATAGGAATAAGATTCATTTCCGTCTTCTAAGATTTCCGTGGGTGCCTATAAAATATTTAGTGTAGATAATAATTTTGTTCCAGGATCAGCTACAGGTAGGTATGCAGTTACAGATCCACTCCTAAAGGCCTTTTTATTGCCTGATTGATAGGCAGTGTTGTACCTATGTTTTATTGACCTAGCTGGATGGCTAGGTCTATCTTTTACAGTAATATAATTATCCACTAAATAATAATTGATGATGTAATCTGGTAAAAAGGAATGTCCAATTTTACTTATTTCATGGTTGATCTAGGAAAATAAAGCTTAAAGTGTAGTTAAGTTTTAAAGAAAGAATCTAATCTGTTCTGCAAAAAAAGCGCTGGAACATCTGAAGAGGAAGTAGGTAGATGCCTATTAGAACTCGTGCACAATAGTTATTATTTTGTTTCTAATGTCTTCCGTAAATTTCTTCCGTGTTTTACGTTTATTGCTTTTGTAATTGTCCATCAATAGAAACTGGCCAATCACTTTTATTGCTATTATGCAATAAAAAAATGGATGCCAATAACACGTGCTAAAAGTGTAGTAGTATCTACTGCACTTTTCTCTTCTATTTCCTCGTCATTTTCCTGCCCTTGATCCGTGTAATTGAAGACGGCGCAACGCGTTTTTTTTCTTCCATTTTCCCCCGTCAACCGGCATGCTATCTATCGTTTACTCCTCTTTCTTGCATATCATTCCTCACACTATTCATCCAATTTCCTTGGTCCTCCTCTCCTCCTCCATCCATTAAGTCATTTTCATCATGTTTTTAGTCACATTCGATTCATACGTCATCAATCCATGACCATAAAGTGCAGTAAATAACTATACCTGCATTATAAAAGATAATTTACAGTAGGCAAAGCAAACACAACACAGCAGCACATAGTAGCGTCACGGAAGAGGGAAGACTCTTGAGAGTACAACACAACATAATCTCCCGCCGCTGAGCCGACCGCTCCATTTATTTATTTATGGAGATTATTATCGTGCGTAATAATTCACTAAGTTTCAATTGCATAATGACGGCGGACAGGGCTACTAGGCCTGCTAGCTAGCGCTCTGGGCGGACGCACCGACTAGTACTAGCGACCACAGATAATCTTCCACGCGAGGACTATTATTAAATAGGGGGCTGTCAGTGAAACGGCAGGCCGCCTCCTAGCGCGATCCCGCAATGTTATGTCCAACTTGTAAGACTGGCAACATCGAACAGCGGAACATTCGTATTTTAAACACTTGATTAACGTTCCAATGCGTACAAAATGTATTACTACATGGGAAATCGGTGAACATTAGTCAACACTGGAATCTAGATATTTTAGATTTATGAACTGAATGTCGCTGTTCCACTTGTAGAAACAAGATAAGAGATATAGGTAATCTTGTTACGATATGCGTAAATCAATGAGATTTCGATCAAATCGATCATATCTATCTCAATGTTATCTATGCAGACGTTTATACGCAGAGAATTTCAAAGCCAATCGTTTTAACCGTTTCAAATACGACAAACAATTGCACCGATACATTGAAGACTTCAGATAATGGGTGTTAGAAACAACTTTAAAACGGACACTCATAGACGCGATAAAGCGTGACTCCATCAGCAATGAACGCCGGTAACCCATTACAAATCTGTTTTATTGCTGTACAAAAAGTTGGAATTTCACTGAACAAAGAAATTGCGAGAACGTGTGAATGATAGAAAGTACTATTACGGATATCAACAGCTAAGTAACCGCTCGTTCGGCCATCAACTAGTTGACGCCCTTTAAATATTTCGAATTCAATAGAAATTACTGCTCGCCAGCACACCGCAGACAATGAATGAGCTTGTGAAACTGTGGGTAGAGCTTTGAAGACAGCGGTCACTACGAACAGTCTACGTGAAAAATCAACAACGATTTCACAGAAGAAAACTGCGTCGTTCACAAACTAACACTAAACCACCAACGAGGAGGGAAGTAAACTACTATTTTAAAAACTCCTGTACCGTTAACTGACATTGTTTTATAAGCACGCTCGTTTAGAAGCCGCTCGCGCGGCGGAGCTCCCAACACCACATTCCCATCAGTACGGCATCTCGCTCCGAACACCGTTACCTAAACAGATATTAATCATAATTTTCACTGACGCCTGCTCAACTATTTTAGATGATAGTTATTAGCTCATTTTGATTGTAACCCGACTGCGTGTGGGCAAATTCGAAAGAGCAGCAACTGGAAAATTGCCGTGTGACATCTAAGGGGTAATGGATTTAAAACTGCTCTCTGAGACACCTTTGAATAGCAAAATAATCACTTCCTGCGCAATTACGTGGACAAGCATTACGACAACTTGTCTGGGTGCTTTACAACGATTTGTCTTTAGACTTTTATCATACTTGTAAGTTGACTTAATAGCTACTTCAAAACGTTTTCTTGGATAGTAGAAATACGAACATTTTATTGACTGTAACTTCGTCCGATTCATTTAATCCGAGGAATTCTTGATGGGAATGCGGACATCGAGTGAACAAACAGAGCTAGTAAGAATGCGAAGGAATTCGTCGTAAAATCTACACGTTTTTATGTTTCTTAATTGTCTTACGCCGTACGCATATCACAGGAACGTTTGAATATATTAATAGGAACACACAGCGGTAACTATGGTATGCTAAGTGAAAAATAATGAACTTTTCATAATAATTGATACTCTGAAAACCAATACGTAGCAACTAGCTGGAAGTTTTTTTACATAAATCAATTTATTTATGGAAAAAAGCTTCAGCTAGTTGCAAAAACTGTAAAGGATCAAATGTTGGAATTCATGACAAAGACAAAATTCTTAACGGTTCACACAATATTGACCCTAGGTCGTGTCACGATTTTCCTTATTGTCAGTGGCCTATCAAAAACTAAGGAAAACAAAAAGTCTGAACACTCAGTCATTCATACTATATACTAGGCTATCATAATATCCGATGCGAAGATTGCCAAGTCAGAATATATATCAATTTTATGACTCATCAAATCGCCAGTATATGCAGCGAATTTTCAAATATTTAGTATTAATTCGCTAATGGCCCCTAAGCGACTATGATTGAGAAATACCAGACTTTTTTGTATCACGCTTGAGGCGAAACAACATTTTAAAACAAATTAATTTAGCTATCTTGACTAAAGACGCAATGACTTATATCAAATGAATTGACGGGTACATGGTCTTAATGGATTTTAATTCGATTGGTGACTAGGGCCAATTGTACCCGGGATTTTTTCGGGATCAATCAGATCAATTAGAAGACGGCAATTGTTTTTTTTTGTGACTCGTTTAAATGGACTTTGTAACGTTACATTTTCCTGGTAGGAGCCAGAAAACTGTAATGTCACACTGAGCACTCACCTACCTAACTTTCAGTCTGGAGGAGAGTACGGTTAAAAGAAATAGTTAGGGGGACGGGATAAAGAAATTTATTATTAATGTACAACCTAACCTATATGAGCTGGAGCTATCGAACCCTAACTAGGCCAGAGAAGCCGGCGTACGAAGCTGATGATGAAATGGTGAGAAAGAGAGCCAAAGGTTGTCAGACATCAGCCTTGGCAGCGGAGGGCCGATATCAGTCTTGAGTCTTCACCGCGGAGGGCCAAGGGACATCAGTCTTCTGACATCATAGCGGAGTGTCCAGGTTCTGAAGTCGCCGACCTCGGAGGGGTAGGTCGTAGAAAAAGGGCTAAGAACCACCAGCCGTCGAAGTGTTGTTGCTTGCTGCCGATAATGTTGTTTCTGTAACACGGTGATAATATTTATCGACGGACTTGTGTCCACGTGGCGTCAGGAGTTATGACAGACGCCAGGGCTAGGCGTCGCCGGCTTGGCGACCCTCTGGTAGGCGTCGCCGGCTTGGTGACCCTCTGGAGGCGTCCAAGGTAAAAACGACGCGTAGCTTTGCTTGCTATACCGACATAGCTTTTAAATATGCGAAGAGGAGGGAACTGCCCACCATCAACCGATACTAAAAATCACCAGACTTCTTGCCGACACGAGCACCAAAAGTGGACATTTTATAATATAGAATGAATTTCTAGATTATAATAAAAAAAAAGATAATGAGGTCGATGTGATTTACCTATACGACCTACAACTAGCTCCAGCAATAAATTAAAAATAAAAACTAGGCCTGCCACTCACTGACATTACTAACGTAAACAAAGATTCAAGAGAGATAAAAATATACAGAAAAACTTAAATAACCTTAGATGAATTACGAGGTTGAAGGTATGCTAAGCCTCTAGGAAATGAGCATGAAGCTACCTAGAGAGAAGGAATGCTTACATTTTCAGGTAAAATAATATCCAAAAATATAAGAATAAATCCCATGTAAAAACAATCATTACAACTTGCGCTTCGAACGTGGTTGGCTATAAGAGTAGAGTAAGATTCAAAAACGATGGATGGACTTTGAGAAAGACCATACGGCTTGAAAGGGGGACTTCTGAGATTTCATAGAGAAGTATGGAAGAAGAAGACATGGGAGCCGACTCTAAATATATTAAGATAAGTTTAGAATGATGATGCTAACGGTTTCACATATAGATAACTTTATTATTTCTGTTAGAGATGTCTGTGTTCACAATATACTCTAAAAGTGATTTTAAAACTGGAAAACTCTGTAGAAAGAGATCGCTAGATAGATAAATAAGCAACTCCCAATATATGTCGGACACTTAGTTTTTCCGGACAATATATTTTGGCAAGACTGAATTCTAGTAGAAGCAACAGATTCTAGCAGATCACCAAAAAATTGTGACTGCAGCCATTAAACTCGGTTTTACCAGAGAAAATGTTATTTACATTAAGGAAAAAATACGTTTTCGCACTTCTTGAAGACCCAACGTACGGTAAATTGTTAGTAGCAAAATTATTGCTCAGGAGATATTGAATTTTAGCAAAACCATAAAATCTTCAAAGACCTTTTGCAAATATAGAAATATGTAAGTGTTTACTAGAAACTCTTCGTCATAACTGCCAGACACAAAAGCACCAAAGGTGGCGTCAAAACCGGTTTTACCATCAAATTAACTGCGTCACCAATTATCAATAACCTATTACAGGCAAATATCCATGGAAACCATTAGACAAAAATTGCATATCGAATCTGCAACGATTACAGTATGTTAGTTATGTGAACAAGCCGTCAAATAAAAGCACGAATATGGCAATCCATTTTTCTTACTTCTTAGCGTGTCGATAACAATTTAAAACGAGTCAGCCCATTTAGCGATGAGTTTGGCACTTTCAGTAACGTCCATCAGCGCCTGTGATGTGCAAACAACAGGATACGATATCAAGTGTCCCATCGTTTGTGGGGCTACACCACATTTTCCTTGCTTCGGTCAACCTGTGTCCGGAGTCTATTTCAAGACGTCCAGGTCAGTCATGGCAATTCATGTCCAGGTGGGAGATTTTCAGCAAAAGCACAAATGGGTTGGGTAGGGAAACACTTCCTCGCTACAGCTTGAGAAAGACTCAAGCTGTGGCTTGAAAGTAGCTTAGAGCGTTCGCCAGCTGTTGAAAGCTGATGAGTCGTTAGGCGTAAACTGTTGTCAGTAACTTGTCCGAATAGTTAACAAATCTTATCCATTCACGATAACAGCTAAAAATGGTTTGCTTGATGACTTCAAAAATAGAATACGTATATACTGTCACTAGCCTCATTTAGAGCCATGCCGTGGTGTGCCAGGCATTTCTTACTTAAAAATTAAGTTTGAGTTTCTTTGATAATAATCACAGTTCAACCACCACTATTGAGAATAGGTTTCTATTAGGAACTCTTCCTCCAATTTGTTCCACCTAAACCTGAAAGCGCTACTCCGTAAATAAATCTAGCTCACACAGTCAGACACAGTTTCGCTTGTCATTTAGAAGAACTTTAAAAAGAAGGTGGCATTAAGATATTCCCATTTCGGTCAATTCGGAACAGTACGCGTAAAACAGGCATAAAATTCCAGTAAAAAGGAACAGGTTTTCCGGTACCGAGAAAGCGGGAACGGAAAAGCTGCATTTTTATACGCGAGGACCCTAAGCCGAAAGTTTAGTCACACAGCACTGAACACAATTCAGTATTTCATAGTATCGAAGATGAGCTTGTTTTATTCATACTCAAAGCTGTAAATATTGCGGCAGTGGCACTGGCAAGACTAGCAAGTCAGGACAGGCGGCATCATCCGATGTGGCCACTTGATTTAATTGAATTAAATTGAAACAATCGATGGCCGGTGCCCAGCGGCTGGCCGGCCACTCTCCGACTAGTGAATGGTTAACAGAAGAATGGATAGTTAGTTAGTTGCTTAGTAATTAGCTTTTTGGCAACTCGTAAGGTCAGCTTACCCCGTAGGACAACCCCGAAATAAACAAGAAAATGTGAAAAAAGAACAAAAATACTGGCAATCTTTTTAACGGGGTCATAGAATGCGAGTGAATTCTTTTTCCAAAAAAATATTAATCTTTTAGTAAGCTGATGTTATTCACGGATGCATGTAAATAGGTTATCTAATCAGAAATCGAGATATGAAAATGCTAACGACCCTTTATTACAAAGACAGACAACAACAACAGAAATATGCAACTAATTATGCGATTATGTCATCACAACGTTATTCATGCATATGCGAAGCCGAAAATAGCGCTCACACACAAACCAGCGCGCGCGCACACTTGAATGACGCAAGAAAAACAAAAGACAGCTTTTATCAACGTATCCCAATGACTAACACAGCTGAAAAGATATTTTTAAAAGTCAATGTCAGTCCTCAAAAACCGCTAGCATTTCTTCTTCTTGAATCGCTTCATAACAAACATTCTACGACAGTGTAACAACTTATTCACTGGCACTCTGCCTCTCGTTGCTTTTTAATACCCCCGAGGCACTAATCGTCGTACAGTGTGCCTGCTACATACAGCTGCTATGCGCCGTAATTGCTCACATTTCAATCCACAAAGAGTAAGTGCCAACTTAACATCCGCTTAAAATAAACAACCTGCTTTGTTTAATATATTAGTCGTTACATTTTTATTAAGAGACCAACGTTATTACAAAATCTATTGCTCCATCGTTATCTATATATTTATGGACGACTCAAACGATGGACAAAATATAAATGTCGCAGCAAAATAACGATATCTGTATCGTTTAAATAACAAAAGGACATCGATACTAACGCATATCCGGGCGAATCGCCACGTTCAGGCCTTTAAACGCAACCGATAAAAACATTACTCGACGCTCTCAATAAATACACATTAATGTCCTGGAGCATTCTGGTTTACATTCCGTGCGGTTTCCAACGAGTTTTATAAAAGCTCCGTTCGGCCGCACACGCAATTACAAGCGCCTCTTTGCGGTACAATCAATATTTATTCCCTTACGAGACAATACAGGACACACGAGTACATTACGGCGCCAGCTTCAGACCACGAACACGCCATGTTTGTGAAGCCGGCAATCAATTCCCGACTCGAAATTTCGTTCACGTTACAACGTAGCGATTTATGTAAGGGTGGGCGCACACTGGCCTGCCCGCAGAGTTCGTGTCCGTGCATAAATAACCCACCGTGCAATCTCCAAGTTAATGATATTGCGATGCATTATCATTTCAGTCATTTGAAATCGCTCATTTCGTTTTTCTCGTCGATATCAGGAACAAATGGCCTTTCAGCGAATTAATAAAATGTGCAACAAATTAAATGCGCGTGATTGTTTTCGCTTTCAATTAAAAGCGATTAAAGCTTGAATTCATGGGTGTTCAAAGAATAAAAGAAAAACATGGAATTAATTGCGCCGACAAGACAGAATAAAGGCAATCATAAAATAAACGGATAAATTTTATGGCGCGGAAAACAATGCGCTCGATTCGAACAATCGAAATCGTCGATGCAATGCAAAGGGATGTTGAAGTGAAAGCGCATGCGCTGATACAAGAAAAAGCTTCGCGAGCCAACCAGTTATTACACTAATCGCAGCGATATAATTCCCGAGTCAACTTAAACACAGGTTCCTTGCGGATCGAAATGCAAACATGGCGGGCGCTTTGAGCTCGATAGCGCGGGAACTGACGAGTGCGGCTTCACTTTTACGAATGTTGTAAGACTCATTACTATCAATTAGTCATTTTATTGTAACATCCATGCAGTGGCTTCACCTTCCAATAACAACTGAACTTCCTGAAGACAACTTAAAGGCTGTCCAAACTGGAAAATCCCCTAATATAAAGTCGTGTTATGAAATACACATTTGTTTGTTGTTTCAAGTTAGCCTTTAAGTAGCAGTGCCTGCATTTCTCATTACGAAGCAGGTACTGGCGAAGACTAAGGTTCGTCCATGAAGACGAAAGACAGACAAGAAAAAAAGAGCTATATTTACGGCTGCAATGGGTATCTACATCAGCGTTGGTGAGGGGGTGAGACACACAATATTATCTTTTTTAACTTGTGGCATGTGCCAAATAAATATGTTTTCTTTCTTTCTTCAATCGTTTATACAAGTAGCAGTCGCTTTCAAACTAAAACTTTTTGGTAGCTTATGTCAATCCTTTACATTTTCGAGTTTTTCACAATCGTAAAATGTCACTTTGTGGTTTGTGGCCCTCAGGTTTTCATCATTTCCTCACTAAAATAAGGCTTCAAAACAAATTCTTCAGCATTCACAGTAAGTAATCCGCACGTACAGTCGCACCCGGCCCGTTTCGGTCCATCAAAACGCAGCGCGAAAGTCACAAGCTTCGTTTTATCGCGTTCGCGCCAGAGTTATCTGGCCGAAGCGCCCGCGCAGCGCCCCGGTACAAAACGGTTGCTCGATACAACTCTTTATATCCCCATAAACGTTTTACATGTTATTTATCACGATCTTAGTGGGTGACCCGCTTTATTTATGACGCTAAATATTATAATCGTCTTAATGTAACTTGATATTGAATAGTGACTCTATAATGTTCGAGTCGGACTTATGACTTCACAGGATTTCTGAATATTTTCTTTACAATTTTTTTCTTGTTTAGGAAAGCAAGCCAAACATAGGCGCGGTTATTTATGTCGTTATTTTAGTAAATTATACCCATATTATAATTAGACAATGTTCCAAATCGGTCGACTTAATAATTTATAGTTACGCATTTAAATTATAATACGAATGTTTTCGTAACACCTAGCCGATAAAGATGACGTTTACTACCGATGTTGTATCCAAATATTTATTGGCTCAGAACAAATTAAAAAGTATAATTTTAAAGTAAAAGGAACTAAAATCTCTGAGAAGTATAATCATGCTGTCACTTGACAACCAAATCCTGTTTATTATTGGTGTGGACCCACTTGTCTCAGTCACCCGGAGTGAATTTTAATGAAATACACCTTTACAACTCGTATAATTCCTTCTATGTCTATTTGGTAACAGTTTATAACGCGAGCTTTATAATAAATAATCTTATTATTTTTATGATATTTATTAATTATACATCGCATATAATTTTATTGGATAATCCACCTAAACAGCCATAAAATTGAAAGCAATTCGAATTATAAAATTGAATTAATTTGGGATTAAAAAACAGCAATAGTGTTAATAAACCTTTGCGGAACGGCGAGTCAATTCATCGAATTAACTTGAACAGAAACAGATTCGTATGAAACGGAAATTACAAATAATTTATCAGATATAGACCTCCTATAGCATCTGGATTAAGATTAGGCTATTAAAAAGATGTTCTTTTAAGGGTAGCTATTATAGAGTGAAATATAGCCGGGGAGGCCGACCATAACCACACAATTATTCGCCTAACCCCCCACAGGCGGCCACCTCACAGTACAGACTATATTTAAAATTGATCACTTGGATATTAAATGTCGTCCCACATATAAATAACTGTCTGTAAACCGAGGTATTGGCACGATTACTGCACAAGTGATTTTGTATCTCGTTTAATTGGAATTATTAATTTCTAATTGCCTTCTGCGGTACTTGATCGGCTTCATCTAGTTAATAGTAAGTTTCGTATATAGTCCTGGGAGTAATTGGCACCATTTGTTATATTCCTATAACATCCTTTCCATTAGTTGGTCTATTGCCAATATGGCTTGAAGGTATGTTGTTTTCAGCCAACACACTGTAACTAACCATTATTAACGATATACTCCGTGACTATTAGGTATAGTCAAGGAGTTCGACTAACTGAATTTTGTGGCCATCATTTTTGAACTATTATCCATTGATACGTTAAAAAAATACTGAACCTCATATCATCCGTAAATTATTTCTTAAAACTTAAAATAATGTTTATAAAACAAAATTAAATATGCGTAAGCACCTACTAACTGCATTAAGTCTAAAAAAAGTAAAGAAAACTTTTTACAAAAGCCCGATGACGTGGCGCCCTCTCGCGTTTTCTCGCCACACGAAATGGTCAGCTGAAAACTGAAAGGTTTCGTATTTAAACTCGCACTGTCGGACTGTTTTCAGTAGCGCTACGCACAGTCGCACACAGCTACGGACGGTGTTTGAACGATACGAATCTGTGAATGTATGTATGGGGACGCTTTGAAGTCTGTTACCGTAGTGATACTTTTTAACTAAACGTTTTGTTTTTTATGAAATTTTTCAGTGTTTTAAAAACATTATTAACATCACCATTCTGCTTCCAACGTTTACTTAGAAGCGTAACTTTATCTTCCAGATGATAAAAGCTCTTTCTTAATTGTTGGTCGTTCGATCTTCTAAACATTCTTAATAGTGCTATAATTACATATACACATATATACAGTATCCGAGTTCTGTATTATGCCATCAAAACGTTAAAAATATGTCCTAATATTAATCAGTTAGGTGTCACCTATTTCTCACATCATAGCTTCGTTCTTCGTGCTGCCTGCAAACACTGTCAAGATCATTAATGCCAACAACTGCCTACGTATTTTATAAATCTTAACCTGTTTCACTAATTAGATAGACGCCTCCCACTGTGCCCTAAACACACCGCGACAAATTATTCATCCCCGCTGAGTTTTGAACTTGACGTCCATTCCCCAAAATAGTAGCTCCGCAAGGCCAACGAGCCAAGGCAACTAAACTGGTTTAGTCAAACGTAAAATAATAACTTCCAATGCAATCCGTGCAAGTTCGCTTTCATTGCGAACTACTACGCACAGGTGGCTCTCCTACCTCACACGGCATCGTATTTCGTTCGATTGTGTATCGCGAATTGCGATCGAACCTTTCCGGTCGGAACTGGGTTGCACGCCCATCGTGAGCCATTGTACGATCCACATTAATTGGCCTCAGCCGCAGTCATTTAATATCTCGTAATGCTCTCGAAAGAACACAAAAAGGCACCCCGAAATCTCCCAAAGCTTCAACATCCGCGCATTCAATGCGCTCGGTGTATAAACTGTAATGCGATATTTTCTTAAGCGATTTGTTGGCAATAGCAGATGGGTGTGTCTCGAAACAGGAAATAATTTCGAACTTGTTGCCACTGACTGATCTGTCTGCGTTGTGTTCGTTTTGTTAACAAACCACGTGTATTTATTTTGGAGTTTCTTCCATTGAAACATGACTACTTGTATACGTAGTTATTATATTCATGCTCGCTGCAGTAGGGGACCGGGGAGTATTGAATTTCGCATATATGCACCATCTGCTGCTGCTTTTGTGTTTTGTGAATTTTAAAGCTACTGTAAACTATGTTGCACAAGTGTGACTATCTATGCATTTTATGCTTTAGAGGACTACAGAAGACAGTCTAATTTATAGTTTTGTTTAATGTAGATTATCAGAACTGTCCTCTCTTAATCTTGAGTAGAGCGTCCATGGAATGTTTAGGATTATCTTCAGCGTACGACAAAGTAGTGACGCTAAATTATTCAAACGAACACTGGTAGAAGTTTATTCCTGTCAAATCTTCAAAAAACACCTCGTCTATTCGTGTGCACACATTTGTTTAACGGGACCCATCGCTAACTAACTTACCGTTCAGGTAAAAGATAATATTTTTTTCGACGCACGATCTCCCCGCATTCGTGTCGAAACGCAACGACGAGGGATTATTATTTTAGTAACATCTGTACGAGTAACTCTAACTAGATACTAATAGATAACCACTGATGTTTTTTATGCGATCCCGCTTTTTAATCTTTTGTATCGGGTCGTACACCAAATGTGCATTTTTATTTATAGGGGTCCGTTACAATAGGATATGTATTGGGGTACTACAGTCGGATATACAATAAAATGAATGATGGAGGTCGCACTTGCGACCACTTGTCGCTAATTGAATTTTTTATTAACAATAACAAACAAGTGCTTGAAATTAGACTGACATTTGCGTATCGTCTGCTGACAAAGGACCTGCGAACGAATACAACAAGTTTAAACTAAATTAAATTAATTGGCGGCAAGTACATACTTAATTATTAAGGGCAGTCGCAGTAGTTAATCACATTTGGTAGGGACAGGACGTCCCCAAAGCTCCAATAAGCTGCTGCTAATTACGTAATCCAAGGACCGTGACTGAAATAAATAAAAAAACTAGAATAAGTCGAGCATTGTGGCGGCAAACGTAAAGGGAATGTGGATCCGGGGAGACGGGACGAACGTCACATTCTCTGGAGCTGAGTAGTTTTGTCCTTGTTTTTTTTTTTGGGACGATCTAGGATGGAGTATAGTGAATTAGCTGCGACGAATCCCTTGGTCATTGACGAAATCAAAGGGATTATTTTATCCTTGTACTAGCTAGTTTCAAGATTACGCTGATTTACAGTTCAAGTTAAAATACTAGAAACTGAGGTAACGTTTTGTGGGATATTTCTAATTTTATTACTTACTCTGCATACCTCTTATAAATTCCTGAAAAGAAATGAGGTCGTAAACCTTATTACTTATTTGAATTAGCATACTTACGAAAATCTCAAAGAAAAACAAAATCGTAACGTAGGTATTCCTCAGTTCACGATCATTTGAATTCCTCTTTCAACCCTACAATTGTAACTCGGGGGTAGTTTTTAACGAACCACGTATTGTACCGGAGCATGTCACTGCCACAGTCTGTCTCCTAATGTCCAATGTATTCAATTTCATCCACTTATTATTTTTTTCTGACACACCCCCTCATTTTATTCGCATATGGCAGATTTCTGCTAACCAGTACTTAACCACATTTTGTTATTTTTAATTAATGGTTGATGGTTTTTTTTTTATTTTTCAGTCTTGATGAGATTATGATTATTTGTGTACACTTAAATTTATTGGCTTCGTTAGCCAATGTACTCTCTATATTTTATAGCTTTAATTGTAAGATATTTTACTCAAAATGCAAAGGTTTAGAAGTTGAAAATACCTTAATAAAAAAACGGATGAATTCATCGGAAAACAAAAAACAGAAAGTTATGTGATTTTTTCTGGGTAATCAACCAAAATTAGTAGTATCCTTGTATTGAGGCATTGAAGAGCTTTGAAGAACCCTTTGAAGCCTAAGTAATATAACAATTTCGAAGAACACAATAGAAATAAACACAAAAATCAATATTAGTTCCCCTCCGAATAACTAACAAGAAAAAAACCTGAAACTCGTTCTACAATACTTGAGAATATTTGCCAAGATTATGCAAATAGCTGCTTATGCTCGGTAATTATTTTCTTGCTACATAGTAAACTGACTCATGTCGGACCCAGAAGCATTTATTATGTCTGTGTTTACTTAGATAAAAGCACGTTATCTTTCAGCATCCGTTTGTAGCACGTCCGGGGAATTATCCGCAGATCTTAGTCCCGTACTATTTACCCTTATTCACAAAATCATGCATTCCTTTAAATATCGTGGTAAAAACCTTCAACTTAATACCGGGGCTTCATATGACTAATAGCCTACAGATGTTCGTAAAACGTAGACGTATATCAAAAATAGAAATTAGGGGTTACACGCTCGCTCTCGATCAATGATAATAATTAAAATTAAAATTGTATCTCCTCCGAATCTTGCAAGCCACCCAAGTAACGCTTCAGTGTTTTACATAAATAAATTTATATGAAGAGCTAGCTTCATTAACACATTCGAAATTTTTATATCATTTTTATGACGCAAAGCTTTTTGGTGATGTTATCAGCGATTATCGCTAATGTTCGTTTTATTGCTTCTATATCTTAACGTTTGCAAATTATAATTAAAAGAGGCCTAAATAAGTTATGTTTGTACGCCAAAATTTAGGCTATGAATTTGATTCCGTCGATTAAAATTTGCTTTTTCATCTGAGTCGTAAGTGATTCAATTCGGCGATGTTCTAACAATATTTTTTTGTAACTGGTTTTTTTATTATTTTAAAAATCGGACCGTTTTTATAAATAGACTCTGTTTTTCTACTTTTTGACGGAAACATTAAAAACGAAAAGTTAATTTAGTACAACAGCATATGCGTTACATTCTCCGCTTTCAACACTGTCACGGGGTATTCCCTGGCGAATTTAAATTTGTAATTCCTTCCTTCGTTCCTACCAATAACAGCGAAACATTTATTAAAAAAACCTGTGGCTCCTCCCATCGACGGAAGCAGCTGCAACCCTAATTATTACCAACATGGACTCTTGAGCATTGGGCAATGCTATAGGTATAGATAACTAGAGTTATTGTTAATCATCTATAAAAAACTGTTATTAATTGACCAGCTGGCATCGAAGACACAAATAGTTAAAGTTAAATAAAATAGTAACAACTAGTTTTTATAGGTAATTACAAGGCCTAGTAATTAACTTCATCAACCTACAATTTGGTGTCAATCGCGTTGGTAACTCATAAGGCCATAATTACAACAACATTATAAATAAATAAATAAATAAATATTATCGATCATCACCAAAAAATTAATATCAATAATTCTATTTAGAATTTTAATTCAGGTGTCAAGTATTTTATTTGTTTTTATAAAGCCATAACCGAACTATTTTATTATGACATCGAAACATCCTACGCGAATCTCACGGGTTGAACATTTCTTTAAACATTTCATTAGCTAGGCCTGGGATATTTATGATTTTGGATAGCTATGGGCGGTCACGTTTACGGTCATCGAAGTATCATTTAATGAGGATACAATACATTTAACTTGTAGCTAATAGGAGACAGCCTTCATTTACCCACCCACGCACATTGAGAGGTTAGAATTTAGTTATAAGTAAATATCATAACGCAAAATAATAAAAAATAAATCGAATGGAACGGCTCGGATCTGCACTCAAATGCTGTAAATATCGGTGATGATTTACATGTTCACTGTTGGGCTTGCAAAAGACCTAAAAACGTCAACAGAAATTTATAGCAGCATTTTCATAAGAAGTGCCATTAATACTTTTGTAATAAACCTGTCCGGACACCGATAACATCACAATCTGAACTTCACCAAAAGCTAAAAGGTCGTTTATAGGGACATAAACGTTTATAGAATCATAAAGCAGAGCCAATCTATTGTTTCGAGTCGGCCTACGCTTGCCGGCGACATAACTAATCGAACGATTCCGCTTTTTGTCTTTACAAGGGACATAATCAATTGTCACTTCGGGCTTAGATATTTCCCACCTTAGTTTAAGATGTCTAAGATCCATTTGGAACGGGTTTAGAATCGTCCGTGGCAAATAAACGATAGGATATCGTATTGCATGGGGAAAAAAGGTGATGAGTGGCCGATGTCGAGGTCTTGGCTTGAATGAATGGCCTGTATGTCATAGACATGGGACCTCTTGATGACCATCATTTAAATCCTTAACGATATTCGAAGTTTGAATTCTTATCGATATAATATTACTTGAGTGAATCGATTCAGCAATTCTCTTGTTTGTTTTTTTCTTTTTCAAGTTTTGAAAGGCATCTAACATGAGAAAAATACTTTTACGACTTTAGAAGTGATCATTTGATCAAAAAAGCTTAGCCTTTATTGCTAGGTAAGGCTGTAACGCAATACATTCAATTTTGCTTAATTTCTTAACAAAAAGTTTAATTCATTGAAAGCTTTGAAACTGTATTACAAAAAGATCTAGATTCGATCACTCCACCTTAAAAAGAAACACAATTAGTTAAAATATCAAATGGAACCTGACACATGCGTCTGCGCACTTAACGTGTAATCGATTGCTCCACTTGCTCACACCGCTACTTAACAATGAAGAGACATCGTCGTAATCAAAAGTCAATTAAAATGCTGTTTATTCATCATTGGCCCGGTCGGCAGATGATTTATAATTTCGCAGCGGGCCATCGGCGCACGCGCTCTGTCGCGGTCGCTTTTTAAATTAAAATCGTACGGACTCGGGCGTGATCTTATCCGGCTCGATCAATTTAGATAAAATAAATATTTATACATTTGACTCTGGATGGGCGAACAAAGCGTTCGGTAAATTGATTATGTCAATGAAAAACTTATGTCGACGTCTCGACGTTTGCCCCTATTCTATCACCTGTGATTTAAGATATGCATTTATAAAATATATTAGGACTTGTTACGTGAGATTTAAATTCAAGCCTTTTTTGTAATCATATTGGCACTTTAAAATGTGGACTTTTAGGGGCAAAGCTCATGAGAGAAAATGTTTGAAATCGAGACAGGCCTGTTAGATAATGTTTATGATTCAGGCAAACAGTTCAATAGATTCGTCCGAGGCTTTTGAGAGCCTCCACCTGTCCGCTACAAACTTATGGAGTAAGCTTAAACATTTTATTTATATAGACAACACTTTAAATAATATTTACTTTTCATTGACAGCTTTGACAGATGGTTGCGCTCGAACTTAGCTTGAGCTTTTACCATTATTGTATGCGTCAGAGTGACCGCTCTAATTTAGTCTCACTGCTACCCAGTAATATGACTTGTATTTGAATATTCTCATGTACAGTTGATTGTATCTCTTGTAATTTGTCTTGTGTATGTGTGTGAAGTGTGAGTTTAGGTTGTATAATAAGTTAAGTCATTAAAAGGCAATAATAGTAGATAAAAATATTATTTTATTCATACTCTGCGTTTGGAAGCGTAATAAATACGAAAAAATTTCATATCCTAGCTAAAAATTACATCACAAAATTATTTACTTACGTATACTTCTTACATTTAAGCTATTTACAATTGACTAGGGTACATTTCAGTTCTGCGATACCTTTTACTTACATAGTTATATTTACAGTATATATTTTCCCACAGTTCTCACTTGTCATGATAAATTCAATATAAGTACCTAACATTATCACAATTACTCAGCATGTCAGGTCTTAAAATTAATCAGGAACCTTAAAGTACCAGTGTATGTATTTACTCGTTTATATTACTACCTATGCATGCTCATACTGCAAAAAGGAATGTATGGGTTTACATAACTTCATTTATCTACAAAGAACTCATAAATAGAAAGTGGACAATGAATGCTATTCAAACAGGTACAAAAGATGCTACAAATATGTTCAGAATTCGTTACAGACATCAATAGTACTTACAGTACAATAAAAAAGAATTTTCAAGTCTGGCACACAAGACCGATTACTGTTACATAATACAATTTAATATTACAGCACCAACAAAGATAAGCTTACAAACACAATTTGCGTCCAGTACATATGCCAGTTATTTTAATAATATTTTGTTTACGATGATATTTACAGATAACGGATTAAATCACAATGATCGTTCGATTATACAAAGTAAGTCTTTCGTGGATGCGTTGTGCTCGACATGGGAATTTGTTGGGCGGGCCTTAGGGGACGTTCCTCGCACTGGTGATTGTCTATGGAGACGTAACTGTGATGGTGAGGTAGACGATCATCAGGCCGACCCTCACTACTAGCCACCGAACACGTTTCGTCCTCCGTGCTGCGCGCTGACACCTCTGCGCTTGCGCTGGTGGAATGCATCGGGCTTGACATCATCAAACCAGGTGGATTCATACCATACTTATACCAAGGATCATGAGACGTCGGCGGCGCCGTATACCTTAAATTCCCATGACGACCAAACGCCTCTCTGTTACTACCACTTTTCATGTTATTCGCATTATGAAGCGTCCGATTTGGAAGAGTCACGTCCACATCCGGTAAACGAAAATTTAGCTTTTCCCAACAGTTCCTCTCGCCCCACACAATCACTGTACACGTTTTAAGTAACACTTTTAGGTCTGGATCAATGTTTATGGCACTCAAGTCCGTCGTCACAAGGAATATTATCTTTTGACGTCTATGCCTAACGTTCACTGAATTGATTGCACTTTGGATAGCTGCATTCGATTCTCCCGCGTACCATTCTTGTTGCAAGAATGTTATTGATAACACTATAACGAGTCTTTTAGAACTTTCGGAGGCACTCACTAAACTGTCACCTGAACGTCGTTCAACCAAGGGCAAGTCCCTGTGTTGCAAACATAAAGTATGCCCCATATTCTCCAGTTCGGAACTCACGGCCCGAGTCACGAAGTCTTCATCTCGTGGATTGTACACAAAAAAAGCGTCGAACCGTTTGTTTTTATTGTCGTTCATATCTTTCGGAGTCGAAGTGAATACTCTTACACCGTATCTCGAATGCATCCATAATTTAAAATCTTCTCGGAACATGAACAGCAAAGCACACATTAGTAAGAGAATAATTGCTATTATCAGCACCGCAGCGATATATGGAATGTAATTTTCGACACCGTCATGCGATTCAATGAATAATCGCTTCAGTGTCTCGGTGCCGGTCTCCTCAGTTGTTGTCTCGGTTTTACATTCCTTTGCTACTGTTGCGATGGTTTTGTTCATTGCTTGACCATGAGCGAAGTAGCACATCATACTCTCTGTATCTTTCGACTTTTTTATTAGCCACTGATTCAGCTGGTTGACGTCTTTACAATCGCAAATCCAGTTATTCCCATTTACTGAGACACGAGTGCGGGGATCGTTGTCTGTAATGACTCTCCATGGCATGTAATCAACATACCCGTTATTGTCTAGTCCCAAGTACTCCAGTGAAGGCAGGTAATTAAATGTGTCGTTTTCTATAACCTTGATCTTATTGTTACCGAGATAAAGCTCATTCAGATTTGGTAATCTTGTAAACTGTGTATTCCTCAAAACCTCCAAATTATTGTTCTCCAAATGTAGAATCCTCAATGACTCAATACCGTTGAATGTTCTATTTTGTATTGTATTGATATTGCTGTTATTGAGATACAAGACTTGTAACTTTTTTTTGCCGATGAAAACGTGATTCCCTAACTCTTTCAAGTCATTTCCATCTAAGTATATTTCGGTCGCGTCCATCGGTATTCTGTCCGGCACGTGATCGTAGCCAGCGCTCGAACAATCGACCACGTTAGTGGTGGTCCAGGTTTGATCATGATAACACGAGCATTTATCTGGGCAAGTCATCTTACAATCACAGGCGTCAAAGTCACAACAATGGCACACCGCGAAACAATGTGACTCGTACTCGCACAGAAATTCTGAAGATTTTACTTCAAGCAAAAGCATATCCGATCTGGTTCGTGAATGGGTTAAAGAGCACCTTACACTTTCTAAATCCATTACTCTCGGGCGCTGCCTGAGGTCACTTAATTGGTTAATTGTCTGCAGCCATTCCATTGTACAGTCACACTCAAATGGATTTTCGCTAATATAAAACTCGGGTAAATCTTTGTCATCAGGAACAGCTGATATTGCGAAGGCGCCGAGCTCCAGAGTTCTTATTTTGTTTGCGTATAGTATAACTTTGTTCAGATTATACTTTTGCAGGAATGTCCCTGGGCTTATTTTGTCAATGTTGTTATTGTTCAAAACAACCGTCTCTATGCTGCTTGGAAAAGAGAACTCATCAATGCTTCTTAGTTTATTGTAGCTTATGTCGAGCATTTTTACTGAACTGGATTCCTTTAGTCCGTATGTGTCTTCAAGCTTTTCAATTTTGTTTTCGTGCATATCCAGCCATTCCAGATTGGTAGGAATATGGCTGTAATCAAACCAAAGTAACTCGTTGTTAGACACGTTTAACCAAACAAGCGGTTGGGTGTTAGTAAATATGCCTTTCAAGTCCACCAGTTTGTTACCGTCCAGTCCGATTGCTTTTAACTGTTGGTTTGAAGCAAAAGCTCCGTCGTCTATTTGATCTATGTTGTTTGAAGCTAAGTTCAATATTTGCATCGACGGTAATGCAGCAAATGTATCCTTTGATATCTTTTCAATTTTATTTCCGACGAGACGTAAGCCATACAAATCATCCAATCCTTCGAACTGAGCAGTTGTGACTTTCGTTATCCTGTTCATGCCCAAGTCCAAGGATGTCAAAAATCTCAGCGTTTTTATAGCTTCTGGGACTTCTGATAACTGGTTCCCGCTAAGTCCCAAGTCATGAAGCTTTGTTATATTCTCAAAGGAACGTAAATCAACTTTTGTTATTCTGTTCCCGTCGAGGAACAACTGGTTCAATACGTAAAGATTTGAAAAATGTCCGCTGTCAACTTCTAATATGTTATTATGTGCCAGAGAAAGCGAGTGAAGGTTTTTCAAATTAGAAAATGCACCATCCGCTACGCGTGCTACGTTGTTATGCTCCAAACTTAAAAACTGAAGGTTGTTCAAATCTTGAAATAATAGTGCATCTATTTTTGTGATTCTGTTGTGCGATAAATTGAGAACAATCAAACGGACTAGTCCTGAAAATGTGTCTCTATTTACCCATTCACTTGTCAATTCGTTCACCGATAAATCCAATATTTGCAATTGATCCAATCCTTCCAATAGTCCAGGGGCTAGTACACTTAGCGAGTTGTTGTTCAAATATATTTGTTTGATATCTCTCGACGACTGGAACATTTCAGGTGGTAAAGCAGTCAAAGCATTTGTTGACAGATTGAGAATTTGCAAATCACTCAAGCCTACGAAAGCTCTATCCGCAACAGCTGATATTCTATTGTTTTGTAAGAATAACTTTTGAAGTGCACGTAAACTTGATAATCCATTGTCAGGTAGAGTCCTTATTTCGTTGTACGACATGTCTAACGTTTCTAGCACTGTGTTGCACGATTTACCAGGTGCAGTTGGCCCATTGCCCCAGTCGGAGAATCCAAGATTTGATATGTCTTGTAATCTGTTTTGGGTTACATTCAGCTCTTTTAAATTGTACAAAAGGCAGAATATCTCAGGAGGCAGGTTCCAAATATTGTTATCACCCAAATCCAAAGTTCGTAAGTCAGTGAGGCCGCGGAATGTGTCTCTATGGAATTCCATTGACATCGCTGACCAATCCGTGTTGTGTGTCCGAAGAGTCAGGCTCCTCAAACCACTAAGCGGTGATAACACTGCAGAGGGAACATATCGGATCTTACAAGACTCTATCCTCAGTTCTCTAAGGTTGTGGAACCGGGACAGGAGCTGTGTTCCTTCTTCTTTTCTTCTTCCAAAGTCGAGTGAGCTCTCAAAAAAGAGAACATCTGTGCAATGTAGGTCTAAGACAGTGATGCGCTGAGCTTGTGAGGAGCTCAGACCGGCCAGCAGGTCTGTGGCGCCGGCTGCCGTGCGCAGCGAGCACGCCAGCTGGACGCGAGTGGACTCACTGGCATCCCCCGACACTCGCTGCCACTCACACTCCTGAGGCGCCTCGGCGACACGGCTCGTCAGCGAAGCAGCGCCGGCACCCAAGTACATCCAACTCCAAGCGGCATACCACACAGCCAATAATCCCATCGACAACATCTCGAATAACTCACTTTAAACTGTCACTTTATTTAAATTGTCACCGTTTGAGTTGATATTATCGCGCACATCGCTACGTTAGTCCGGACGCGCTCGGAAAACTTCACGAATTTCCCGTCAAACTTGTTTCGAAGTGCGACACATAACGGCACGAGTTGGCGAGCTGAGGAGCAGCAAGCGCCTCTCTCGAAGACTCGTGAGAAGCGACTGAGTGTAACGCAAGGCAAGTTGAGCGACCGACCGGTGGCGGCACGCTCCCCGCGCACGGTTGCTCCTCCCCCGACAGAGAGGCCCGATACGTATGTCTCTGTCTGTTAAAAAGTTCACAACGGCAACAAGTTGCTCGCCGCAAGATTGGCATGAACAGAAGCGCGCTTTGCGAGCTTTTATAAACATGGCGATGCTTACTTTGTTTGTTTTGTCTAATCATAAAATTTCAATAGAGTTCCGACGGAAAAGCGTGCGAACTAAAAAAATATGGTTTAAATTAAATTTTAAATTGAAACACAACTACTGAACCGAAGAATATTTTATTTTACTGTTCAAAAATATTTAGAAACTTAATAAAAGAGACGAACGTAGCCTACTTAGGAAAATAAATAATGTATGCAATGCAAGCTTTAAAAAAATAGCATGCATAGGTATTGCTCAATAATTACTAATTTAAATTTTAATCCAAACCGATAGCTCAAAATAACAATGCAATAAAAATATGTACCCAATACCAAGAGATAAAGGCAGATTACCTATGATATTTATCGCCTTTTATCAGCTGAGAACGTGCATATTTTCACATGATCGTTGATAATGCAGTACAATTACACTGTCATTTCTGACAATTCGCTTTTGTTCTACATATTGGGACCTACCTGGGTTATTATGACGCATTTTGCAATATCTTGTCTTATCTAGCGCACCTGTCTACTTACTCACGATGACGTCATCAGTAACGAGTTACAATCTTCCTTAAAACCTCTTTGGAAACTTTTTGGACGACTGATAATCGGGTTACTAAAGGATTAAAGTGTGAAGTGGGTAATTAGTGATACCTTGACTTTATCAGTCGGTTTTGTAATTTTATCAATGCTAATGGATACTTTATTTCTATTTCCCAACACTGCATTATCGATCTTGAATGTCTAAGGACTTAATTAATATTTTGACACCATCCTGTATATTTTTAAACTAAAATGTAGAGTCACATTAAAATCTTTTCTCATCACATCCGCATTAATTTCACAAAAAATATTTCAAGAAGTCAAAAAATGTACCAAAACGAACTGTTCTGAACGTTAATTAAAAAATACCGCATAAAAATAACATTCACACATTCAGGTCGAAAAAATACCTGAACTACTGTGCGGCAAAGTGTTCAATACTTCGGTTTCTTTGGTATTTTATCACAGAATCAAATGTAAAAGCGAACACGCAATTCAGTTGGACAAACAAAAGGCGTCGGGGAACATGAAAAGGGCTTTAGTAAAAATTGTACCGCAAAGAGTTAACAGATCTAAACGAGTGCTCTCCGGACGACCTGACGTGCGACGGTGGCATAACGTGGATTTATGGATATCTGATTTTATTACTGCCTCGTTGGTCTTGTGGTCGCAACCGCAAGCACGACTGCTGAGCATGAGGTCCTGGGTTCGATTCCCTGGTCGGGCAAAGTGTCATTGGGTTTTTCCATCAGGAATTTCTCAGTAGCAGCCACGGAGTCTGGATTTGCGCCCGGTTGATGGCAATAGGCTCGCCCCCTATTACATGGGACTTGCAAAACATTAGGTACACCTCTGCCTAACTCTTCGGGGGTTGCAGGCGTGGTGTTATGTATGATTTTATTTTATTGTATTGATTCATTGCAGAGGGACTCCTGGATAAATAATAACAGCGTCACGGGCTGATCTTCAAGAATAAGCAACGCAATTTGCTGCGGTCCTGGTGCCGGCTCTCGTTCGTAGATCTTTCATAGTCGTTACGGGAGTTAGATAACTAAAAAGTCTTTCCAAGGGGTTTTTGGCTACCCAGTTAATTAAAGAGGAGGGCACATCGATCGTTGCTCCATGCTGAAATCTTGGGAAAAGGCTAGGAGATGATGGGCCTGTAAAAAAAGACTTGGCTGTATTTCCAGTGTCTACCTCCATAGTCCAGGTAATAAATTCTTAGTGACACGTTGAAGGCACAGTGACGAGACAGAGATATTATTTACGTAATCGGCGCAAAGGGAAACATAAGAAAAAAACACATACGTAGACCTCAAGTCATTCGACGTAAGGTTATTTTTGAATGTTGCAAAACAAATTTAAATCGTCCAAACATGAGCTCGTAATGAAAAGCTAAGAAAACTGAATATTTAAACAGACATTGCAGAGTCAATTTATTATGAAAATTTAACAGTTAGGTACGGTTAAAACGAAACTAAACAAGCAAAGAGGAGAAAGGAATTCTGGCCATAGGCAAGAAGTTTAAATTAACGAAGAAAAATCGAACATAAATTAAAAGTAGAAAAAATTGCCACGCCTTGTATACCTTTAAAGTGCGAGTCACCTGCTCATGCTAGGATTCCGTCCATATTTTTTTAACAACGAGTTAATTTCTTCATTAAATGAACGAAGTTACTTATGTAGTGAACTTTGTCAAAACCAATTGTTTAAATAAATACTAAACTTCAAGAACTCAATTTAAAGGCAAAGTTTTCATGGCAAGTAGAGCTTTTGCAACTTTACTTACTCTGTGCATGCGTTTCGTTTTTCCATTAAAATGACCAAATTACCAAAGCTTCTTTATTTAACTACAGAACCCCAACAACAAAGCGTACATTAATAGAGACCACATTCGATAAAACAAAAAGGTAAAGACATAATTTAAAATTTAAATATTTATCCAGCTCAAGTCAAAACTAGTTTTAATAAAATATTGTGATCTTTATCGAAAGTGATCATCGATAACGATCATTGATTGCGATCATCGATCTTCAACTTTTTTCTCGGAGATAACTACTTTATGAGGGATGGGTAAAAACGCGCAATAAAGTAGTACTTGGCTGCTTTAAGTGTCCCTGGCACATCAAGTTCAGTACTAACGTGCCACTTACTCACTACAGGAAGTTGTAAATCTCAACAGGTCTACTAACCAGCTTACATTGACATTCCCTACCTCCCTTACTTGTTACTAAACAGCGGACAGATTCAAACTTTCTCCCATCCCCACAGTTCTTAATAACTTGGTCGAGATTTAGACAAACCGCTGAAAATTTTAAATCTTCTTTTTATTAAACATGCATCCTGCGTGACACTATTATAGAGAAAAAGGAAGGTCACCTTCGCTTTTCATAGTTCATATCCCTAATGAATCAGCACCACAGAATGTCACCCATGATAAATTTCTATCATTATTCAATGGACCTTGATATTCAGAAATATTGTTTATAATAACTCTCTTCCGTGGCTATAAATATTAAAATAACGGCGACAACTCTTTCGTAAGTGGGCTTAAAATGGGTAATACAAAACGATGGGTACAAAAGGCTTGTCTATGAACACAGGTGTTGGATGTACAACACTATAATTTATACGTTTGGCAGCAAGATATACCACATTAACTTAATGACATCGAATGAAATCAACATGTGATTTTGATCACCATAACTAACCACATTACAAGTTGAATCGATTCCCGCCAACTGTTCTCTATGGTTTCTGGATTCTATTATCTGTCAATAAATAGGGTCCTTTGTGTGATTTGGCAAAAAACGCATAAATCGAATCGATCTTCCTAGCTGTCTGCCATTCACTTTGTTCCCGTGTTTCCAGGGATCTAATGGGCGATCCCTAAAGACCCATATCCACATTTGGTGGTAGTAAATGTCAAAATATTTTGTATCAGTTGTGCTAATGGTTTGTAAAGTCGGCATTAAGGTCATATTGTTATTTTGTACGGGGATATTGTGGCCAAATGTGCGTTATTTTGACTAAATCATATTTCTTCGAAATTTCGGATGTTTATTGATGAATGAGAAATCGTTTTCCATGGGGAATTATGTGTGGTATGTAGGTCGTATTTTAAATACAATGGTACCTACCTATATCTCTGAAAAGTAACTGCAATGAAAAAATTAAAGCACGATAAATAACTCTCGAGCCGAGTTAACTTTAATTCAACTTTATTAGAACTGGGTCGAATTCTTGTAGAAAACCGACTTACCGAGCTCTGAATTCATTAATTTTCAAAATGAACTTATAAAAGAGGCTCCATTTAACGTATTTAGCACAATTAACAAATCGCATTTCTGATTAGCTTCCACAATCGCAGCCGCCGCTTACATTAGCGTTTTATAATGAGAACAGCACAAGGAGAGAGAAAAAAATGATGAGAATTCGAGACCTATCTCGGGATACTTGACAAAATCCGACGAATGAATGTAATGTCATTATGATTAGCATTATTTTGTTGGGAGGGTCGCGGATTCCGGTTTACTGGATAAAACGAAATTCGTCGTCACAAAAGAGGTTTTTTTGACATGCTTTTTAATTCCCCCCTAAACATCTGTGGTGGCTGGGTCTGTATAGCGGCTTTAATCGCATTTGTTGCGCCACACGTTATTGATAGTTGAATGGTTTGTTTAAATATTTTGGTGATAGGATACAAGGAATATACGGCTGTAAGATTTCTCGAGTAGGTTCTGTAGGGTCAGAGTTTATTGAAAATCTAACTGTGGGAGTATTGTGTGGCAGCTTGTTATATTTAGATACATGCCTTGTAAGATCCGAATTATATACAGCAGCTACTGCAGTGGGTAGATCATGAAACGCTTAATTATGAAAAATGTCCCGTGCAGTACCTACCTACTTTTATCTATTTTTCTGTCGTAAGTACAGAAGTAAGCGACACTTCTGTTCCGTTTATATTTCTGTACTGTGTAATAAAGACATAAAGCCGTGGTTTTAATTTTACAACTTTCGGTCTTACGGAACTCCAAAAACTTCTTTACACAGTGACACGAAAATTTTAATTTATGTGGGGGATTTTAATAAATAATTACAGACGTGATCTGTAAACAGTAAGCTGGAATGTTTTATTTTTTAACGTATTTTATTTATAGTTCTGCTAGCTAATCCGGTTACGTTTGTCACGAAGCCTTTTAGTACGAGTCTGACTGCACTAAATATGAATCTTTATGTTTAACTGTGACATTAATCACAAAAACCCTGTGATTTATGTAACTATGCAAGAACACGGATCCGTTTACAGTTCAAACTAGAGTTTAGTGACATGCTTCACATTTGAGGACAACAAAAGCATCGTTATGTGTTTTATTAGTACTCGACGCGTGGCTGTAAATAAAATATGGCTAAATTGGAACAAAGACGTGGTTTAGAAGAAATATCGACGGTGGAAATTTGAAATGGTGTAAAAGACACTGAGACAACGTTGGGTTCAGCGCCGAAAGTTCAAAATCCAACACATTTAGAACCACTGACGATATTATAGGCTTACTAAGATTCCGAGTTATGCAAGACGAAAAACGTAATCATTATCCATAGTCCACAAGGTTTCAATATCAGAACGAGTCCTCATCATACCTTTGTCGGCCGCATCTTCGTACAAAATAGTATAATTAAAACTCAAATCGAAATATCGACGTAGCTACGCAAGTGTGCATCCCATCGTGTGTCAGTGACCGCTCCTGAATGGGCCCTAATTTTTTTCAGGCCTTCGATTTGTGGGTTCTTGCTTTGTGATACAAAATTAATGATTTTTGGTCTGTGCTTCGCAGCGTCAGCGGGTACAATGGGCTCAGTGACAATGGTGCCCCGCTGTCCACGATATTGACGGAAGGCCGCGCGGACGATGCTACCTACGCTCCTGCTGCCCTACCGGCCCCAGCCCTTTGTCCACAAGAATTTTAGACACGTCATCAACCAAATGGAAGCTCGTGAGAATAACCGCGATATTGTATAAAAATAATGATTTAATTATACCGCGATAGATGCCAGTTATTTGTACTTATACTCATTTTCGATATATTATGTCAGAGCATGCTGAGCGCCTTTTTCTTGTCGTCACGTAAGCTAATCAAAATAAAGTTTAAAAAAAGTTATACGCCTGCCTAAGGCCATAACATGCCAGTAACTTGAACTTATTACGTGTTTTAATATTTAAATATCACACAACGTATTCACACAGCTCACATTGTTAACGTTTATTTTATTTGAGGCAACCTACTCATTGACCAACGGCCCCAATAAATTACATCATTCGTTTATTGAAGCAGTCCAAACATCTTGCTCCCAACACTATTGTGACTGGGGACCACAACGCACCCAAACATTTAGGGTGGTCTTATTTTGTGACCACTATTTAACCCAAATACGGCGCATTGTAAATGACCATCATTGTGGTGGTCACCCCAGGAACGAACATTGTCGCCTCGCCTCGCCTCTAATTTATAGCAATTCAATATAATTTCATTAGCACCAAACTGTTTATAAATCTGTATGACCACAATATCTATTCGATTGACGACAGTCTGTTGTTATGGCCAATAAATTTTAGGATTATCTTGTCCGTGGGCGCCGTGATTAGGTGCCATCAATGTTTTGAGGGAAAGTCGAAAATTAAATCGTTTAAGCCCAGTTAATGGCGGATGTACGATGACATCATACGTAATGATAAATTACGGCAATGAAATAAAACCACAATGCATCATAAAATAACGTTTGGAACACCCACAAAATGTATTCAACGATTTGACTGTATGTTTATTAGAAACTTTCTTTGCAATTTACGTTTTGTGGGCCCACATTTCAGAATACCTATTACAAACTTAATAAAAATCACACAAAGTTACATATGTTATTATTTGGATTCAAAGATCAATGAAATAAAAAATGCTTGTTCTCGAGGCGCGTTTGACCACGCTTTGCGCATTTTCGGCTTCAAAAGAACTGATCCGAGAATTTGCTATTTAAACGACGACAGGCGCTCCTTTAATTCTTCAACATTTTATCGAAAATCTTGACCAAATCGGCGTGTATCGTTGTAAACAATTCCCGTAATTCATTCGAGATTCGCTTTGCGTCTAACAGAGATATACTGAAATGACCAATCACGGACGTGCGCGGACTATCGAACTCCATGTTTACTGCAGACTTACCATTGTTGTCACACCGACTTGTTAGTATATTAGCAATATTTATGAAGCCAATTTATAGGTCTTACCTTTGAACGACTCGCAATAGAAGTCTAATGTGGGATTCTCGAACAAATGATAACAGTATCATAATCATCATCATCATCATCATCATTTCAGCCGAAAGACGTCCACTGCTGGACATAGGCCTCCCCCAAGTGTCGCCACATTGACCGGTCCCGTGCGACTCGCATCCAGCGGATTCCCGCAACCTTCACCAGGTCATCGGTCCACCTAGTGGGAGGCCTTCCAACGCAACGTCTTCCGGTACGCGGTCGCCACTCCAGAACTTTTCGGCCCCATCGGCCATCCGTTCTGCGAGCAATGTGCCCTGCCCACTGCCACTTAAGTTTGGCAATTCTTCGGGCTACGTCGGTGACCCTGGTTCTCTTGCGGATGTCTTCATTTTTGATTCGATCACGCAAGGAAACTCCGAGCATAGCCCTCTCCATTGCCCTTTGGGTGACTTTAAGCCTTCTGATGAGGCCCATTGTGAGCGACCACGTTTCGGTCCCGTATGTAATCACTGGCAACACACACTGGTCATAGACTTTCGTCTTGAGACACTGTGGTAAGTTGGACGAGAAGATACCGCGCAACTTCCCGAACGCTGCCCAGCCGAGTCGGATTCGACGATTGACCTCTTTCTCGAAGTTAGACCTACCTAACTGGACCGTTTGTCCCAGGTACACATAATCGTCTACAACTTCGAGTGTAGAGTCTCCGATCTTGATAGGAATGGGTGTGACATGGGCATTCAACATGACTTTGGTTTTGTCCATGTTCATTCTAAGACCCACTCTTCCGGAAACTCTACTGAGGTCATCGAGCATTGTACTGAGGTCCTCCATGGTTTCAGCCATGACCACTATATCGTCGGCAAACCGAAGGTGGGTGATGTACTCGCCATTGACGTTAATGCCTAGCCCTCTCCAGTCCAGAACCTTGAAGACATCCTCCAGTGCAGCGGTGAACAGTTTCGGAGATATGACGTCTCCCTGTCTCACACCTCGCTGCAGGAGGATAGGTTCCGAGGCTTGGTCCTGAAGTCGGACTGACATGGTGGCGTTTTTGTACAAACACTTCAACACCTCGATGTACCGATAGTCGATTTGGCACCGTTGGAGAGACTGCAGTACAGCCCAGGTCTCGATCGAATCGAAGGCTTTCTCGTAGTCCACAAACGCTAAACAGAGGGGTAGGTTATACTCTTCGGTCTTCTGTATAACCTGCCGCAGCGTATGTATGTGGTCCACGGTGCTAAAGCCTTTCCGGAAACCGGCTTGTTCGAGAGGCTGGAAATCGTCAAACCTGCGCGCGAGACGATTCGTGATGACTCTTGAAAACAACTTGTAGACATGGCTTAGAAGTGAGATGGGCCTATAATTCTTCAACCGGGCATTGTCGCCCTTCTTGAAGAAGAGTACCACCACACCCCTGCACCATGCCTGTGGCGTTTTTCCCTCAAGTATGACGGAATTAAACAGCTTCTGAAGGGCCTTAAGTACCGGTTTTCCACCCGCCTTCAGGAGTTCGGCCGTAATTCCGTCATCACCCGGTGCCTTGTTGTTTTTGAGCTGCTTCAGAGCCATCCTAATCTCGTACAGGCTGACGTCCGGGATGTCTTCGGTATAGTGTCGGGTCAGTCTAGCTCTTGGGTCGTTTGCTAGATCTACGACGGGTTGACTGGTTGACGTGTACAACTGTCCATAAAAGCTCTCGATCTCCCTCAGAAGCTCCGGTTTGGCGGATAAGATCCTACCATCGTCGGTCTTCAGTTTCGTGAGCTGGCTTTGCCCAATAGCCAGATCTCTTGCAAATACCTTGGAGCCTTTATTCCGCTCAATCGCGTCTTTAATACGCTCGGTATTAAAGCGGCGGAGGTCGCTCTTCAAGGATTTAGAGATCCGTCTATTGAGCTGCCGGTATTTACACGCCTCGTCTGAAGACTGTAGGATCATCTCACGCCGCTCCTTCATGAGCTTTAGAGTGTGATCGGAGAGTCTCTTGTTCTGATCAGTACGACGTGCCTTGAAGAACTTAGACCCGGTCGTATGGACAGTTTCCACGAACCCATCGTTATATTCGTCCACTGAGCTTCCTAGGCATTCGAAACGGTTCTGGAGTTCAAGCTGAAAGCTTTCGGGGTTATAATAGTATCATAGTATCATAATGATTGTAATGAATAATTAGATCCCAAACTTATTAAATGACACGACGTCTAAACCGATTTTAATATAATTTACTAATTGAACCGTAATTTCATTAGTGATCCTAAACAACAAGGTCCTTCGAACTTAATCAGTGATAATTAATGCAGTTTGCAAACAAGTATGCACACAACCTAGTTACTAACGAGTTCACTGACCGTCCACCAATTTTCAACCTTATATGTTAGGGCTTTTATGGGTGAAAAGTGGCAGACATATTTATTTTCCAAATTTTAATTTTTTTAGCCAATTATTAATCAATGTTTACCACACTTGCTTGCGGCATATAATATTTGATGTCAGTATAAACCCTCGTCATTTCATGATTGTTGTGTTAACCCAGTCAAAAAAAAATAAGATAAGGGAGATGATTTATACAGGGTGCTTTTCTTTCCATACTTTCCCAAAAAAGATTGTTCGCAAAAGAACTTCGGTGTAAACATTCACGAGCACCGAAGTTCGATACGATAGTTACATTTGCTCCGAAATCGACTATTTTTATGTCCATTAGTTTAATGTGATTTCTTTTAGATGTTGGAAAAGCATGTTGGTACTTATCTAATGGTCTTATCCCTTTGGTAAAAGGTTCAACAGTATGTAGGTGGAGCCTTCAAATATATAAGAGTGTCGATCCAGAATATCTAATGTTGTTATTATCTTATCTAGCTGCCTACATACACTGAAAGCTAAGTGTAACACTAACAACTTATTCCTATACACATAAATAATGAAAGTCTTATTCACTTTATACAGGACTTATAATTGTACGATCAATAAGTCTGATAAGGCAGGTTTTTTCTAGCACACGTTGTTAAAACAATATGTATAAAGGTCGCTAAGCCGTTGGGTCCCGGCTGCTATTTGAAGATCTTTGACAGTCGTTAAAGGTATTCAGTGGAACAAAATGCTAACCACCAGTCTTACCAAAGAATATCGTAGTACCCATTACTGACTGGGTTTTGGAGGTCAGATAGGCAGTCGCTCCATGTAAAATGCTGGTATTCCGCTGCATCCGGTTAGACTGGAAGCCGACCTCAACATAGTTGGGAAAAGGCTAGGCAGATGATGATGATAATATTTTTAAAATAAACCACGCGACGTTCATCAATCGTTAATTATGGCAGACACAGAAACTTATAGAGAACTTGGGAATGTTTCTGGAGAGGTCGTCATATTATACACAGAAACAAGGGAAGGAAAGGAAAAGAAAAGAATAATAGAATAGAATAATTCCAAATATAGAACAAAATCAATTTATTTCAAGTAGGCCAGTTAAAGGCACTTTTGAATTGTCGAAACAAAGATGAAAATTAAATGTAGCTGCAGTCCCAGTCAAAAGACATAAAAACTGTGAGAGTACTGTAGTTGCCCATTCCCTAGCGTAGATCTCTATGGAGAAGAACGGGCAAGAAACTCCATGGACACTCTTTTAAATAAAAATATTGTTACAAAATCTTGGTTACATCATTCATGTTGAGATGGTATACCTATTATGTGAGAACAATGTAGCAAGATGTGCACGTTAAAAGTGTCCATAGTAAAAACAAAAAATACAATTCAAAAATAAACATTCAAATAAGCCATGGCAACTAAGAGATGACCAGTCACAACTGACAGCGCCCGTTCACAAACATGACGCATGGATCAGCACCATTCAACTCAACCATTTTGAAGGGAACTGAATGATCCGACACACGCGCCACCATCAGCGAGACATTAGAGTGAGCGTGACATACTCTCAACCGCCAGGGCACATTCAAGTCAAGAAAAACATGGTACATTAACATTAAGGTCTTATACATAGGGTGATGTACTTACTTACATGTTTCGCCATAGAATGGCATACAAATATTAGAACATCGTATATGTAAAATTATAACACAACAATTGGTGTCATCATCAACCTATAATGTTCCCACTGCTGGGACACGGAACACTGTTTTCCTGCACCGTTTTGAGAGCAGTGGTGATGAATGTGCCTGTCTGGGTTCGAACCCAGCCAGCCGCCACCGCTGCTCCAACAACAACAACAACATCAGCCCATAACGTCCACTGCTGGACATAAGCCTCTCCCATGATGGGAGGAATTTGCCGTAATCTCCACGCTTGGCAGGCGGATTGGAGATCGCAGTAATGAAAGACTAACAGAAAACGCTGCTGCCCGTTCTCAGGTCTACGGAGGCGCAAGGTGTTCTGCCTCAGACATTAGTCGCCTTATACGACACCCGTGAGTGTAATGGGTTGGTTCTATTCTACTCTGCCGGATACCACACGGCTAAACCGCTGCTCCACCTTTACACAATTTGGTGTAAATATTAATATTATGACTTGATTTGCTTATTTTCCCAAAATAAGCATGACGTTTTTAGTGCAGACATGCCCCTGCCTGCATCCCTATGAAACGTAAATGTGACTAAAAGAGTGATGGATATGAATCTTGATGGATGGAGAGGAAGAGCGAGGCCAAAAAAAAGATAGATAGATTGTTTGAGGAATGCGGGCCTAAAATGTCCGCTTTAGCAGAAACAATACGAATCACGTTAAAAAAAAACTTTAAAATGGACTTTTTTAGTCAAATACATAAAGTCCATTTTAAGAATTTTAAATGTTTAACGTGATTCTTATTACAATTCTGCTAAAGCGGCCATTTTAGACCCGATGATATGAAAGAGAAAGGAGTAAATGATGCCGTGGTGTCTGACAGGGGAGAATGAAAGAAAAAAGTGTGTTGCGCCGACCCCAAGTAGAATGGGACGACGGCAGAAAGATAACGTTGATGATGACAAGCAGGAGCCCTTCTAGGTGGTAACTAAGACAGTGACAAAGCTGAAAATGATTTTCATCAGCTCAGCAGTGCAATTACATATCTCTGTTGACAGTTCGAAACGATGATAACTGGGCTCAGTGTCCATCAATTCACTGTCAAAAGGTTAGTTTCGTATTATATATGACAAGTCGCGATCAAATATGACGTCATTGGTTGTCATCGTGGCTGAAAGTCATCACCGTAACTCACTTTGACAGACGGTTTCGTATCGATACTTATATTATTTCGATTATAAAAAAGCATAGTGGACAACAAATTGATGACAACTGAGTTAGAAGTGACTTTCGTGAAAGACGTTACACCGTACCCGGGCTGTTAGTCACCGTAAAGTGATATCCACTCAGTGCGATACGTAATACCAATATTATGACATTCTCGGTTGTCATCAAGTTCGGTGTACAACCGAAGCTTGATAGTCACTGGATATCAGAAAGATACGTAATAGGCCTACTGATCATTTCTAAAATCAAAGCTAGGTAAGCCAAGTTCTGGACTACCGAAGGGACATCTAATCACTTCCCCCAAACATTTTATAAACAGAGTTTAACGACCTATTACTACAAAAACGATGAATAGCGGAAATTATACTGTCAACGATAAATTCAAACATAATTAGACGATTCCTGTAATTACCTCTCATTCTTGAAATTAACGTTAATTGGTTCATTAACATATAACATCTACTTAATTTATTTGTGTCGAGATTATGTTAGTGCAGAACAACAATGACACGGGACATAATGTTCATAGAGTATTTTAGGGCTTTTACAAAGTGCTAAATGGTTTCAGGGATAATCCGTGCAGAAACATTAAATCTAGGAGTTCTTGTCTATTGTTAGTCTTGCCTTGTCATTCACCTGTGTTAGTCTATGGGAGTAGGCCCAATATGGAGGTCTCCAAACGTACCTATTGCTATTAACCTTATTATGAAAGACCTAACGATTCTTGGATCGGAAAGAAGACTATTAAAATCTATTTTGTTTGAAAACTACTCGCTAAATTCTTCTCGTTAGAAAACTTTTTCAGGCTGATTGTTTTCGAAGAAAGATCAAAATTATGAATAAATTTTGATCTTTCTTCGAAAACAATCATGTAGAACTGTTAACATCATAAATCAATGCAACACTAACAAGACCTAACACCAAATACTTTACTTTATCCCTCAATAATTATCGTGAGTCAGACTATTTTATTTTATGTGCCATTAAATTTAACAACAATTGCCTTTTAGTGACGTGGAAGTAGACATCTTTATGTTTATATGTCGTTAAGATTAACTGGTCCTACGTTTCGAATGAGTCCGGCAGACCGGCCTGTTGGGAGTAAAGGGACCTCTGTCGAGGTATCTCCGTATAGCCATTACCATAACTCAGGTGAGTTTCAACGCTATCGCTGTTATGGAGCATTTGTGAGTTGTTACAGCAACCCATGAGTTTTAAAGTCGTTCGAAAAGATAGAGATGTGGACTGGTGGTCGCGAGAATTTGTTTCTAAGCAATGGCAATAGATTTTGATGTAATACAGAAGGTAAATCGTTGAATTTGAGACACAGATTGTTTTTTTTTTATTTATCTATTTGTGTACTTAATGTACTTTGTATTTGTAAGGTAAGTATTTGACTTTTTAAGTAGGTATACCTAGCTAACTGGAGAACGGAGATATGATGTTCGTTAATTAGGAAAAATTTCTTACTATCTACTTTTCAATTTTAACTAAAGATTAGCCTCCTCGTGCCTGTATATTTCTTAAATAAAAAGAGCTTCTTAAATATCTAAGTTCATGCAAAACACCCAAGAAATCGTTACCTAATTTCACTTTTTTTTTCTGCACCAGGTGTAAACTCAGTTTTGACTTTACTAAACCTTTTCAATAAACCTCAAGACCACACAAAGATGTCCGTTTACCGCCAAGAATCACACTATTGTGATTGTCAAAACAAGATCGGTTACAATAAATCTTATTAAAAGTTAGGCCCGCCACAACGCCATTCATGGCGGTTTTGATCCGACCTCAAAAGAATGGTTTGTTTACAGATATTGCTAAAAGCCTTTGTCACGGCGTACATCTGCTCTACCTACCTGAACGGCAACGCACGTGATAGGGTAAGAAAATGCAAGACTTGAATATACTTGGGTCAGGTTTTGCAAAGAGTATGGAGCAATTTTCACCGACTTCAAAAAAAGGAAGAGGTTGTGAGTTATTTTTTCTTTTCTGGGTTTGACGTCTGACTCAGTTTTCTGCTGATATCACATCAAAAAAATGTTTTCATTTTTAAATAATTATTTATTTTATATTGGGATTTGATGCCTTTTTGAAAGAAGCAACATTCGGTAAAAACTGAAAGCCTACTACTTACTTACACTTACCTGTAGGTAAACATAGCTACGATAAAAGTATGCGCCTATCAAAATTAGAACTCCCACAGTAAAGTCCCACAGTTTCGGTCCCATAGTAAAACCCGGGAAATCCCGTCCCGTCTATGGGACTGAAACGGAGTTTCGCATGCCCTACCTGTTCTTGTCCCTAAACATGTCTTGCCAGAAACAGAACATCAACAACACTTCAACTATAGTGTTATCCGAAATTTAAAATATGAAATTGCCGATTTGTACTGAAAAATTGAAACTCGTTTTTTTATATGATATAACATATGTATTTTATCAAAATATCTCTCATTATCTATACATTGCTGCCATCTAAACGGAAGTTCATTTATGCCTTTACGATAGAACTCTGAGGATCTAGATTCGCCTCCTGGGAAGGAAATTTTTTATCACGTAGAAAATTGTCCGAGTCCGCGTAACACTGGTCAGTTTTCCTCACTCGTCATTTTATTTAATTCGACACTTTCGTTGATTCGTCACTTTAACTGATTGGACAGTTGTGTGAATTCGACAATTGTGTCAAGTCGACAGTTTCCATTATTTGCCAATTTCGTTGACTCGTCACTCAAGTACCTACACTTGGAAGAAAAAATATAATAAACAATTAATGTGGATATTTTAAAATAATTCTGACAAATCTATTGAAATAAATAAATACAATAAGTCAGTTTGACATTCATAAAATGAGTTTATATTACTTACATTTCATATCCATTGTTAGAAAAGGTTAGTTGTCAAATAGACCAATATAAATCCCATCGTCATAGATTAATTGTTTTTCTTTAATTACTGAATTTAATGACATGAAATTTTGCATAAGAATAGTTGAATGAATACACTAATTATTGACATACATATATATATACATATACAACATGCAATTGCTTCAGAACGTCGTGATATTTGACTGCTTTGTAAACAGTGATCTGTTCATGGTAAATTTGTCCTATAACTCTTTAGTTAGGTACTAACGGAACATCATTGATACTTGGCAACATGTTGCAGACACTTACAAGGTTTGTATAAACGTGAAAATCTAGACCCCAAAGTGCATACTTTAAGAACTAAGACCTAATAAGCGTATTTTACGTTTATATTTTTATCTTTTAAGCCCTACGATTTTTTCTAAATCTGTTTTTTAAACAAATATAAACAAATTCAAAACAACGTATGTAAAAATCTACAGTTCTCTATGTAAGCGCTTTATATGAAAACTAGCTAATGGCCAAACGTTCGCGTAGCGGAAACTTGAATTTCTCCGAAGTTTATGCATGCACTAGTTTTATTCATACATACACAATTACACACAAATACACACTAATTTTTGGACACATCTCTTTTCTTCTAAAGTCTATGGATTAAAAAAAGTTCCGCCAGGACAACGTTCGCCCAGCGGAATCAGTTTTTGGTGAATTTCTCCACAATGGTTGCGTGCACAATTTTTTTTTTACCATACACAATTATACGACGTCATACACTAAATATCTGCATAATTAAAATCTTTAAATTCAACAACATTCCGCTGCGCGTACGCACACATCCATGAACATGGATGGGTTTTAGTCAGTAAAAGTCTGACACTCCCTCCTGCTCCACCCAGAGTTGGAGGAGTCATTCAACAATCTACTTTTCGTCACATGTCACAATTCGATCCAATATTCCATCATTTCTGTACCGATTCAACAAGGCAACACAAGTTTCAACACGCATTTCTTTCTGCAGATCAATCAAATCATTGGGCACCCACTTTTTATATTTTTTTATCTTAATGATTTGATGCAAATGAGTCAATATTGTAGGTAGGGTAACGTTAAACCATGCCGCTAATTTCTGGGTAGTTTGACTCGGATCAGCTTCTGCCATCTCCTTTAATTCAGCGTTATTCACCTGTGTGGACGGTCTACCACGTGGTTCATTCTTCAAATCGAAGTTTCCATTACGAAAGTCGAAAATCGAATGTTACACATTTCCTAAAAGGAAGAACCTCATAGGTATCACGTGAAAAAAGTTTCACACAAAAATCTCACACCATGAAGATTTCATGTCAATTCGAAGTGTCTATTTAATACACAACGGCAATTTCATACTTTAACCCCTATTATTATGTTATCAGCTAAGAAAAAACACATTGGAGCAACAATGTTGCTAAGGTCCCTTGGTAGCCTAGAACTCCTTTTTTTTTTTTTTTTTTTTCGGATGGGAAATCATCAAATGACTTCTCCCGCTCTGGGCGATGCGGGAGGGAGTGTCAGACTTTTACTGACTAAAACTCATCCATGTTCCTTCATCGCCCTTTGTGTTCCGGGGCCACGGTAAGCCTAGAACTCCTGAGTTCAGGAAATACGAAAAAACTGCAAAGCTCATGCTTTACCGCTGCTGAACCGGACATTCCTTGCTGTAGGCGGGAGAGCCTACAGCCGGGGCAATAAACTTCGCACTAGGTTATAACTTTTTCCATTTCTCTTAATGTGACTAAACGTTATGGCCGCTACAGGGGCCTTCCCATGTGAAGTACGTGCCTCTGTAAGGGCTTCACTGGAGAGATGGCAACTATCGACAAGCTGGTTGGGATTGCGACAGACCCTGTTAAAGTATGTATTGAGTCGCATGCGTTTGTCGCGGGAACTTAACTCAAGCAACCATGATTAGTTTATAGTTCATGACAAATCCGACAGATGGCGTGACTAGTATCAGCTTTGCGTATTGCATGGTTTTCGACAAAGTAAGCGCTATAACGAAAATATAGAAATGTATAAAAAAGAACTATCATAAGATGAAAAACAGAGGAAAATATCTAAAATTCATTTTGACTAATCTTTTGGATGGAGATTCCCAAAGCAAACGGTAAAAATTGCCAATCTTTACACTCAGATAGCAAAAAGCAATCCTTTTCAAATGGACTAATTAAAATTATTTGTATTATTTTACAATAATTCCAGCATAATCTATGCATATAATATATCTAATAAAATTGTGTTTTCAATAACTCAATATTTTATACTATAGTAACCCAAGCGATTAAAAATGCATTTGACAATATCAGTCGTCTAAATCGCATTCCAGAGCATTGCTTTATTTGTTTTCTTTGTTGTTATCATAGTTTTTCGTACAAGCTCAACTTTTTGATGCTACAAATGTGTAATAGTTTAAAGTCATATACCTGTAACTTCGAAGTTTGACAGTGTCGCTGTCGACATCGTGATCCATTGCAGTTAGTTGCATTCACTTTGTTTGCTTTGTTTTGAACGCAGGTAGAGCTCAACAAGTTTTTATGTGTGCTGTGCTAATATCATCCTAACATAATATATGAAAAATTAAACCTGCGTTGAAATATGGAAACAAGTTTACGAGTGAAGGAGTGAGTACAACATTTTATTTAAACTTTTTGAACGTTATTTTGTATGCCTAAAATGAAAGGACGAGCTTATGGGCACAGTTTGTATTATAAAATAATCAAAGCTACTGTGTGTGCTAACAATACAAGTCTATCTAATGCTATCTACAGCTTTTGTTTCTGTTATCATGCACAAACTCACTGGAACTGTGGAAATTCAACAAAATGAAACAAAAGCTTTAGATTTGAATAGAAGAACAATTTTAACTGAAAACATCACATCAGCATCAGTGCAACATTTACTGATATTACGAGACAATAAAATATAAATTTTCTAATTATTTTGAGTTGTGTGTGCCAATTTGTGTCAGCAAAATTCTTTTAACTGGAGTGGTATTGTTGAAATAATTTCTTGCTATCAAATTACATGATTAGTTGCAACATCAAACATTTACTAGGAACTACAGGTGATTGACCACGAAAATGACTGCTTGTTGCCTGTAACATGTTGTGTCACAAAAAAATTGCACAATTTTTATTTTTTGCTGTTTCTGGTATATATATCTGAGTAGGAAGTATTAGAACAGCATTTCAGCACACTAAAGTAAATAGTTGTATTATCCCTCCTGCTCCTCATCCATAGTGCTTATAGAGATAACATACAAAACTATTTATGTTATGAGTTACCAACATCAGCAAATTAATATGACTTCTAAGATAATTATATACTAAATATAATTTATTCTAAACAATGTGTGTGCATGGACCTTGATTTACTCATTGATTCCATAAATTGTCATATCAGTGTCGTTGCAAAAAGGACTATGGAGCGAGCCATGTTAGACCTATCATTAAACAACCGAATCCGTAATCCAGTAATCCGACATAGGGCTAATGTTGGATTACAAGTAACAGCTCTGAAATGGAGGCGGGCAGGACTCTTGGCAAGGGGAAACGATGGAAGGTTAAGTAAAACCCTCACTGAATTGTTGCCGAGGGATGGTAGGAGAAACGTTGGCAGATTGAGAACCAGATGGCTTGATGACATTCAAAATATTCTGGGTAAGAACTGGTTATGACTCACAAAAACTAGGAAAGCATGGCTGTTAACGACAAAGTGTAAATTCTGGTGGGTCCGATCTTTACTTACTGTTCCCAAATCATTGTGTCTCTTTAACTACTGTAAGGTGTTTAAGATATGTCCGAGTATCTTGTACTACAGTCTGTATTGAATTAGGCCTCTCTCAAATATCGCGTTTTAGGAGAACCATTCCACTGCACTTAGCAACATTTGTATTTTTCTGATATCAAAATAACAGCTAAATTGACTGCCATTAAAAAAAAACATCAGTATAACTTTTGAAAACACTGGAGTAAAAGGCTGATTTTTTATTAACAAAGAGCTTGATCTATCAATCATACAGCCTTTTGCAGTCCTCTGCTGGACTTAGGCCCCTCTCAATCTACACCACAACATCTGAGCTATGGGTCCATCTACTTGTGATTCTGGTTGGTACATGGTTGCCACTCCAGGACTCATTTGCTCCACTAGCCATAGGTCCTTTGATAAATATTACCAGCCCATTGCCACTTCATTGTAACCTCTACAAGAAAAAATTAAAAATACATTTATTGGCACATGCCACAAGTACACATAAACTAATCAAAATAATAATAAAACTTAAATCTAAACTAAAAGATAACTTGTGTGCCTTATAGCTACACAAATAGGCCCAGTTTAGCTAAGTTTCAGGCAACTAGTGCGCAACGCTGGTATGTAGGGTTAGCCATACTTACATACAAACTGTTGAAACCAAAAATCCCGCAATCAAACTTTATTATTTATCAATTTTATTTGGCTTCAAAACTACTATATTTTATGCCCTTTAAACATCTAAAAATCATCTCTCTATGCCAGATAATTCACATTACTCTCATCATCCATTATAATGGTTTTATTACATGACTGACTGACGTCTAGACAACATTTTTGCTCTATTTTTATGCCCTCTCAATGATGAATGAATGAACCTGGACTACTTGACTAAAGTTAGAACTAGTAAACAGTCTCGGGAGTTTCAGAAGGTTGAAATTTTTATTCAAATTGTTGATAAGCAGTATAATCATGAATGCGATAAAAAAAATTGGGACTTAATCTTTATTATTTTCCACTACCAGACTTTACCCACAGCTGGGTATAAGCCTTTCTTTGTTTGGGCCAGTCTTTTCGCTCTTGTGCCAGCCTCCTCCAAGGTTTACCCTCAATGGCAACAATCATATGCAGTGAGATTGCTGGAATTAGGAAATATTAATCCTAGTATGCAAGCGAAATTGGCTACAGTTGCGTTGCGGCTAAAGTTCGTTTACATGTAGGAGATAATATCCAAAAACACCCATCCAAACAAAAACACTTCCACTGCTAGAAAGATAAACTATTGTCCACACAAACGAAGTCAAAGTAGTTTTTTTTTTTTATGTATCATCTGACCTCTTCTACTATAACTGCATATTTAAAACAAGACAAAAAAACAAAGTTAAATTTGTAGTAGACAACATTTCAACAAAATTAACTTGTTTGTTTACAAATCTATGGAAAAGTTTGAGTTTCGTTAACTTTACCACGGATAATTCTTCACAAAGCTATCACTTAACAGAAAAACATTGCTCATGCTAATTCTTAAAAGGGCTATCACTTGACAATACAACAATGTAGAACGATCATTATCAAGAAATAATCCAGACTCAAATATGGGCAATACCAATCTCCTAATTCTAAAAAGAACTATCACTTAACAATGCAACAGACAAAGGGAGAATGGTCATTATTACATTATCATGAAAAAACCAAAAACCAATAAAGGGCAATACCAATGTTAGTTCAATTATGCTATACATAAAAATTGCTTAGTCTTAGTTTATGGATTACAAGCTACTTTCACATTTTTGTGTTGAAATTTAACATTTAATAGAGTTTTTGTAGAGATAATGATGTCATAGTGTCATAAGGTTTAGGGGTATCATCTTCTTTTTGAAATAAGTATTTTTTTATTAGATACTTGGATACTTCATTTCCAAGCAGAGACAATAATATCATAGTGAATGTAGAAGCTGCACTCCAGTGCCCACTTGAAAAAGACCGCCTTTTTATCGCCTACTAAATGTCGTCATTCAAAAATGCACCTTATCGCCACCTTCGTGAGGGTAGTAATTACCTAATTACTAAATTAGACTTGAAGTTGTTCATTATAATATTTTATCTACACCTGCAAAGCCGGAGCGTCACAACTATTGCAATTTATTTTGCATATTTACAATATGTTTCTTCAACATAGAAGTTTCACAACAATTTCAGTGTGTAGGTACTATCAGTAGTATCAGTCCTGTGCTATCTTAATTTTTTTCTATTAGTATTGTGAAAACATTCATCCTAAAAAGTTGTATTCATAATTTCCTAAACCATGAAGTTGATAAAGCGTCTGTCTCCTCGACAACACCGTAAACGACTAGCCTTTAAGGGTAAGGTTTTTTTTTTAATTTATTCATAATATGTATAAATTCTAATGCGGTAAATCTCCAAAGAACATAAAAACCGTTTTATAGCATGGCAGCATCAAAAGTAATTTACCTGTGCTTATTATTATTTTTTACTTTTTATTTATGAATAAAAATGTTCAATTAAGTACATATTTATATTATTTTTTGTAACAAAAATAATGTCTGAAAAGCGAATTCTTTGAATTACTAGAAATTCCGGTTGACGTGGAGATCTGGCGAAACTAAGAGAAATCCCGCGCCCAATTTATTTTCTAATTTCTTTCAAATCGTCCGGTTTTTTTGGCCGGGTAAATCCCGTTCTTACGCCCTTGAATTATTTTGAACACACACTAATAGCTGATGAATAAGTGAACATTCCGAATGATCCTACCCAAAATTCTGGTTTTCCAATAAGTGGATTAAATTACCAATAACTAAACTGTGATGGGAAACCATGTAGTCATCATTTCCTTGAAAAACAAACGAGTGTTACCATTTTATAGACCAAAAGTCGACCTATACCTAGTTCGACTGATCCCGCGGGATCCGCCTGTGTGGGATCAGTTTACTAAAGAGCCTTTATTCCGTAAATAGGGACGTGGTGGTACTCGTAGAACTGACGTAGGTAACTGGCGAAATGTGGGTGTACCATAGCACACCTCTGTCCTGTCGGATCCTTCGGAGAAAACAGACGAGGTGTATTTTTTTTTTTATGTATGTCATCTTGCAGTTCAGTCTAGGCGACTGGCTACTGCTTAACCGGGCTAGTCCTGTGGATACTTTGAATTTAAGGCCTCCAGCCAGGGGCATAACTAAAAACTAAGTGACTACGCACTAAGGGGACCCCCTGTGGGGTACGAACCTCGGCTTAGGGCGTCGCTGGGGGGGGGGGGGGGGCAGCAAGGGGACAGGCTGGATCTAAGTTAAATTAATTAGGGGCTGGTTAAGACGGGGTATAAAGTGTGGTATATATAGGTCCCGTCACGTAAAAAGAACGCTGACCGCTCAAATAAACATTGGTGTCGATTCTATTGTGCACAAACTAAACTTAATTTAGGCTATTGCTATCTTTTTCTCTCTAATAAAACAAGAAAGAAACGAACGTAATTTAGAGCTGTCAAATTTAGTTGAAACTAATATTTCCATACAAATGAAGGGTGCACGTAAAAACATGTCGACTAAAAACACGGTGAAGCTCAAGGCATAAACTAGTTAGTTCATAACTATAGCCGTCCTTTTCTCGCACTGCCTTTTAATAAAAGATAGCAATAGTTTATATTAACAAGTTTAGTTTGTGCATAACAGAATTGACACCATTATCTATTTCTTTAATTCTAGCCTATTGCTCTATTCCATAGAACTAATTAGTAAAGTATCTATTAAGATGCTACAATAAGACAATAACCTAAATGTTATAAAACAATAGCCCTAGTACTTTAGAACGGGGTTGTACCTAAAACGTGCGCAGACAAATCCCCTCCACTGCGCCCAGCGTTCTTTTTACGTGACGGGACCTGTAGGACTGGTAGGCAACTCGTGTTAGGTACCTATACAACATGTTGCCACCTGTCCAATAATGGACAGGACTCGGGAAACAATGAATCACTGATAGTTAGGTACTGCACAAACAGACGCTCTCTAGGTGTTTGTTATCGGTCTACTTGACCAGTTTCCGTTCAAATGACACTAATATGCTGCTGACGAGTACAAGATAAGGTGACCTTGGCATAGAAACATAATTTTGTTTTGTCCATTATGCCGAACACTGTTTCAAGGTGGCACTCATTAATATGGCTGACCTGTCTTTCAGAATCGTGATTTTAAACAGTTATTTTAAAGTTATTTTTCAAAATATACATCTTTGTGGATGTTGTAGACCTGCTGTCTTGTATGGATCAGAATATTGGGCCACAAAAGGGACGAAAGAAAGGCAATTGCATATCGCGGAGATGAGAATGCTAAGGGGGATGTGTGGTGTTACGCGAATGGATAAAATAAGAAATGAGTATAAAAGAGGAAGTCTGAAAGTGGCGCCGGTGACTGAAAAGTTGTGTGGTAATCGATTGTCGTGATCCATACCACGACAACCCAAACATGCATGTGATGCGGAGGAATGAGGAAAGTTTTGAGTATGAATGTGGATGGGTATATGAGTAGAGGAAGACCAAAGAAACGATGGATGGACTGTGTTAAGAATAATATGGCAAGAAAAGAAGTGTTTGATGAGATGACGAAAAATAGAGAAGTATGGAAGAAGAACACATGCTGCGCCGACCACAAATGAATAGGGAATATGCATCAATTTTCTTTTTTTATTTCGATGCGGAATGTTAAAGTACTTACTATAAAAATAATGACAAAAAGCGAAAACAAGACATAAATCGGCCAAACAAAACAAAAGTTATAACCATTTAAACTTTTGTTTTTATCTCTTTCTAGATAAACGGAATTTAGTATGGATTTTGTACGTCGATGCAGCGAATGACGTCATTCGCTGTATCGGATCTCTCTGTCTAATCAGCAGTTTCAAATTCTTATAACTTAGTATTTTTTATAGCTATTTAAAAAATAATTTAATTTTGCCATTTCTGATGTTAATTCGCTTTGTTTAGAGTGTTAAAAAAATATCATGCATGTTTTGGCATGGGGTGACACAACATTACTATTTAAAAATGTATTTATTGCTTTTCGAAGTATTCTCCGCGAAATTTGGCACATTTTTCCATACGATGGAACCAATCATTGAAGCAACCATTCCATTCGGAAGTTGGGGTCTCCAAAATGGCCGTTTTGTAGGCGTCCACAGCTTCTTCAGGTGATGAAAATCTCTGTCCACGCAATTTATTCTTTATTTTAGGGAAAGTATAGAAATTTTAAAATTCGTCAGCATGATACGATGTTGTATACAGCATTTGAGGATCCTGCGTGGAATCTTTCGAGAGTTCTGACGCACCAAGTAACGCGAGCCGCTTTTTGCTCTTCACAGAGCGAATGCGGTATCCATCGGGAAAACAACTATTTTACACCTAATTGTTCATGCAAGATTATTTGTATTTGACTCATGCCAATGTCTAAAGTTGCCTGAATCTCGCGGTATGTCACATGTCGATCTTCCTCAATCAGCTTACGCACAGCATCAACGTTTTCTTGGGTGACTGCAGTTTTTGGACGACCTTGGCTGGGATCATCACTGAGCTTGACACGTCCACGTTAAAATTCAGCAAACCAGCGCTAAATTGTGGTTTTGGATGGGGCTTCATCACCAAATGCAGAAATCATTCGGTCAACACACTGTTTTTGTGTTAAACCACTTCGAAAGTCATAATAAATCATCGCTCTTGAATTTTCTCGAGTCAATTCCATTTTCTCAACGACTAAACAAGTTTGACAAAACCTTGTGACAAGACCGAGAATCTTTTTTTAAAATAAATAAATGGTATTCGATTTTTAAAACCAAGGAGTTTTCAATTAAAAAGATTTTAATATGACAGGAACAGTGGAAATATTCCAATCCCGATACTTTTAGTGCAGCCCTCGTACCCTATTGGGATAAGGGCAAGATAATGATGGTGATACATCTTTTTGGGAACGAAATATTCGAATTGCGAACGCAGAATACGCTCGCGAAGATGTGCGTACTTATTTTGTCAGCGCGGTATCCAAACGTTCTTAAATTAATAACGATTGATTCATGCGTGAATCAATTAAATGTTTGCTTACGTCTGACTGTACGAAATAAACTAAAATCCGACAGCAGAATTTAATGAGATATTGCATGACTTGACCTAAATAGAACTAGAAATACCGAAAAATAAGAATAAGAATACTGAGTGGTATCGATCAGTCAGTTCCAGTCAAGTCTTTTGTAGTGGACGAGTTATGCCGCAGTCCTTGGGCAGGCTAGATCTTGGATGGTCTACCTCTTGCTTTTACTATATCCGTTCTTTCATTTCGTGAAAGCAAATCTCATCCAATAATACTTGCTCCGAATCTTTCGCTGATGAGCTCTCAAACAACCTACTATTTTGTGTCCAGTGTATCCGCAGACCGAAGCAGATCTGCAGGTCTTGGTCATGTCTTTCACTCACAGAACTCATGTGTCGATAGGAATCAATTAAATGTTAACTCACGTCAATCTGTCGTAGGATATAAACTGAAATCAATATATTAATGAAAACAAGCAATATTGTAGAAATATCTAATCCCGATGAGTCAATCCTCGTCAAGACTTATATTATGCTCGTTTTGTGAACAAAACAATCCATCAGTTGTCCAGAATTAGAAAGGTAACGCTATTGGAATTTGCTGAAAAGTTTGTCGTCGTCCTCTGACGGTTTATGGGCCACCGTGGCGGACCAAGCTAAATCTGGGGGCTGGCGATGCTGTCTCCAGCATTTACTAATGATGTAAGTGAATCACGTTTAAAGTTTGTCCGAATCTTTCTCTGATGAGCTCTTAAACGCCGCTCTGCTATTATGCTGTGCCTCTACGTTATTGCGCAAACCAAAGCAGGTCTTAGTCAAGGCCTTATACTGCAAGCCATTGGTCGACAATGGTCCAATATTCGATCGACTGTTCGTTGCGGTGTCTGAAATGACCTGTGCTTTGACCGATTATGCCGAATTGCTAGGATACGGCTACAATAAGTCCTTCCTAACCGTAAAGCGCCTAGGGGAGATGCTATGTCCTGATTGATGACTACGACATTGAATCTAAAAAGAGACCATTTGCCGAATGTGACCCTAATTGATAACTGCACTGCTAAACCCTAATTTGTACCTATAAGGAAAAACGTTTGCGAAATTCCAACTATCGATGCATTAAATCTATGCCTAAAATTGCGTAGAAAAGTGCGCATTAACGAGCACTGATGCACTAAAGTGCCGTTATGTTGCCTTATGACTAAGATGTTGTTAGCCGATACCACGAATTGTAAAAAAAACTGGTTTTCACCACCTATGAGAATTCACACACGAGTTTTGGATCAGACAGATATTTGATAATGTTTTATTGGAATATGATGCGTATTTTGTTAGCTGCTTATCATCGCCCATCGGTCAACGACATTTGCACCCGAATGGTTCATCATTATTATTAGATACTTGTTAACTTTTGCTGAGCTATCGGGTTTGCTAATTGGTCATAACTGCTATAATATTTTGCACAAATGCATACTTCAGGTCAGTTTTCATGGACGATAATAACATAATCTTTGTACCTGTTGAAAACCACATTGCTCACATGAATTGGGTTTTACCCGTGAGAACATTGTTGAAGTGCATTTAGAAAGAGAAAGTTCTCGTGCAGAAATGATTGGACCTAGTCTACCATCATAAACTGGCTGGCCTTGGCAACGATGACATCTGAGATCCCTACGACCTAGTTCCGGTTTGTAAAGAGACTGATGGTTCACCTATCGCCAGTTCTGAAACATGATTCAATCTTAAACATAAGTATTGTGTTACAATATTGCTAAACGATATTGGAGATAAGTTCTTGCTTGAGTCATCATTAAATTAATTAGGCGGGGCGAAAATATCAACACCCGTCATACGTTTTGCGGTTACCATCGAACCAGAGAAGATGAGGAGAGGGTATGGTGGAAGGGGCAGCAGGAGTGCAATTTAAATTGTCCGTAGGTCCCTACTTTAATCTAGGTGTTTCCGCAGCATTACTATAATATAATGATGACTCTGTATGTTCTCAGTTCAGTTTCCGATCAGCCTTGACCATCGTTCCGTCATAGTGCGGTCAACGACTTCTGATCACGAATTTTAAAATATGTGTTTAGTTGTTTACCTACCTCCTTGTTATGTAGGAGGTTGCTATCGACAAGGTCGTATGTTTAAGACATTGGCTATTCTCAGTGTGAAACTTAATTTACATTCGAGTACTTGTGTCTCGGATTAGTTCAAGATATCATCTTCGTTTGTTTCATTTTCTTTATTGGTTTTCTTTTTAATTTTGTCTGTTAAGGTGTGTTGTGACTTGTGTTTTGGAGTTTAAAGATTGAATGTTCTGTGTGAGTTTCTGATTTCCGAGTGGTTTCAGATGAAAAGCGAGCCGGGAAAATGGACAGTAACAAGAAGCTGCTGCTGCAGAAGCACCAGCAGGAGATAATCGACGATCTAGAAGTAACTTACATTTATGATGACCTGTTCACGAAACGTGTTATTTCGGCAGAGGAGTTTGATCACATTCTCAGCCTTGTAAGTATTTTGACTACATATTTTAGCAAAAATCTTTGCCGCTCGCGTTTCAATGGGTAAGATTTTATGACACACCAACATTTTTTTTAGCATTCTTTTCTTGGGAAACCCACGCGTGCTTAATCAGCTTCACAACACGCGATTTTATTAATCAGGAGTTCTTTACATCAAATATAATTTAAGTTATCGTAAATGTAGTGGGTTATGATCTGTTTTTGCGCCATTTGTAACTTTGTTTAGCCATTAAGGAAAATTAAACATGTGAAATTGTTCGTTTAGCTAAAACTAATCATTTACTGTTTACCTTGTTTCAATAGGCAAGACAGTAATTGTTTTGTTCGATTAATTTAATAAGTAGTTAGCTATTTAATTTTAAATGACCTAAAACCTATTTCAATAACTCGTTCCGACTCCGTTTTACTGAAGGTTTCTCTTGTTTAGCCTAACTACTGAGTTTTATTGACTTACCTTTAAAATATTATATATTTCCGATTTATCAAAATTTTGCCCTAATTCTGTATAAATTTTCTAAAATTTCTACTTACACGGGAAGAAAGACAGTGCAATAACATTATTATGAATGAAAATGTGTAACCGTGAAAACAAAACGGTGGTAATAATAACGCTAAGAAATGTCAGTTGAATTACAGCTTCTGTTGAAGGACGTCGTGTGTCGTGACGTCTATGTATTATTTAATTTAAAATAACATTTTTTGCAGTCATCCCGCGTCGAACAAGCTCGGTTCCTACTGGACTCGTTGATTCGTAATGGTAACAACGGGTCTTATCAAGCGTTTGTAGACTGCCTGCTCAAAGACTACAAGTGGCTTTGGGAGAAACTGGCCATTGAGAACAATAACCCGATGCCTAATGATAGTTTTGAGGACAGCCTTAGTAAGGGCGATGTGCCTAGACTACCTGACCATCATGTAAGGAGAAGTAAAGTGGTAAGAAATATTTTGCTTGATAAAAAACATGAATTCATTCATTAAGTCCACTGACTCTGACAGACAACGCACAAGCTTACAAGCATTTGTGTTATAACAAAAGTTTCTTTTTGCATTTACGCCACAGGGGTTAAAACTTCGTTATTTTTCCGAAGGTAAGCCCAAAGAATCCACCTGGCGCGCGCTTTGTCAAATAAACAAATGACGCCAATCGTCACTGTAAATTGTAATTCATCTTTTTTTTTTGTCTTAAGTAATGCAATTCGCTGAATAAGAACTGGTCACTGATTAAAAGGTTATGTTTTCTCGTTTCCGCTCTTGTGCATGCTCATGGTCTGGATCTGTAATTGATGTAACTGATACTTTACTTATTAGACATTAACTCAAGGGCTCACTTCAACAACAATCGTCAGGATACAACAATAGTTAATCAGTGAAAAGCCTTACAAAGAGTACTTCTATCTTACTCCATTGTTACCCACTTAGTATGCGTTATCTAATGTAAGACAGCATTTCAATCTCAACTATGTTAATTCGTGAATCATGCGTCAGTACACGATCGATTTACGAAGACAATTCAATCGATGACTTTTGATATTCTTGAAGGACAACATATTTGGTTCACATAATTTTTTTACGGAAGATACACGTACAGTCGTGGTCTTTTCCGCCTGACCAGTTAAATTTATTTAGCATAAATCATGCGGCAAGTCACACCCCCTTAAAGTTTAGGCCTATGAGGAAAGCGTCAACTTGGGCACGCAAAATAACAACAACTCTCGTTTGGCGTGCGTCGTCAGTGCGCTCGGCCGATCGGTAGCTTTTCATTCATTATTTCTATACAAAGTCAACGGGGCGGGGCTAGAAGCGTGTCTATGTTGTAAGTGCAAGCAAAAATTAGCTTAGTGGTGATCAGGCGGGTCGTCCTCGATAGTGCCTACATACCTCCTTAGAAATATTAATTTAATAGGTGTTGCTCGCGACTTCGCCCGAAACATATTACTTCCCTATTTGAATTGGCACAGAGCCGTAATCCTTTTTATAAAATATAGCAGACGTCACGCGGTCTCACCCGCGTAGTCCCGTTCCCGTGGGAGTACGGGGATGGCTATGTTACTCGCTGATAATGTAGTTATCCATTGCTGAAAGATTTTTTCAAATTGGCTCCGTAGTTTTTAAGATTATTTGTTACATACAAAAATACAAATCTTTTCTCTTTACAATATTAAGTATAGAAAAGTACCTACTTACTCCTTATAACATCATCTTATCAAGTCTCTGATCATCAAAAGTCTCTATTCATCTAAAGCCATCTAATCATGTCTGTAAGTAAAAGTCCCGTCAAAATCGGCCCAGCCGTTTTGGAGATTAGTCGGAACAAACAGACAGAATGACAAACATAAAAAAAAATGTTTTAAGTACCGTAAATACGCATTCAGTTTAAGTTCCATGTAATACGGGGTGACCCTGGGATCAACTGGGCACAGTTCCAGACTCCGGGGTACTAAGAAATTTCTGATGGAAAACCCAATAAGACAGTCATCTATCTTTTCTTATCACAGCGTCATGGATGTCTTTTTACTGTGTCGACGGATAATGACCAAAGTTTAGTCATCCTTAATGAAAATTACATAGTGTAATATCAAATGAAATATCCCAATTGGTAATTTTCTATATGCAAGAGCTAATCCCGTTTACTTGATGAATTTATTACGTTTTTCCCCATCAATTACCTATATGACATGCAGTATGGAATCGTAGTTTTGAAAACAATAATGGGTTTTCCTACAAAAAAACATTAGCCTCATTCACTTGCAAGTGAGAAGTGACGACTCATAATAACAAGGGACTGGAATAAACAGTTACTTTAAAATAGCCTTCAGTGACGAATTATGACGATTCGTCCAAGTATGTCCAGCACGCCCTCAACAGTAACCGAGTTAGCACCTTGCTTGACAGTCAAGTCTAATAATTTTATGGCCTATCGTTTTAAATCATGTCGGTACTAGAGAAGAACAACAAGATTAAAATAAATCGATTGACGTAAGAATCATCAAAATCGGCCCGCGCGTTTGGTCTCTAGAGCGCCAGAAAGGAACATACATACATATTATATAAGCTGATAAACACATTACCCTCCTCAGTCGGGTAAAAAGCGCTGTCTGATCAGTGATCAATCAACTCAGCCTTCCAAATCGATCCTGGAAATCTGAAACTGCGTTTTTTCACCTAGTTCTCCGCTTACTGCATCCAGATTATCCCGGTCGCTGTACTTGATGAAGAGTTTTCTTGGTTTACCAAATCAGTTATCCCATTTTATCTGTGCTCGGCGCAGCATATCTTCTACATCTAGCAGACGTGATGACAAGGTTTAATTACCCCTATCTAACCATAATTATACTCTTTCCTATATTTTTATTATTTAAACAATCCAAACAAACATCAAAAAACAAAAACACCAAACAACAAATCAAACGTCATCAATACTCCAAACCATCCTCACGTTGACGTTTCCTTGTTTTAGATAATATTATTCTGTATTAACTTGTAGGAACAAAATGTAGCGGACAGCCTGAAGCATCTGACGCGGCACAAAGTCGTCGCTCTTCACGGCATGCCCGGTTCAGGCAAGACCTGTGTCGTCCTCAGCGCTTTGAGAGACAACCCTGACCTGATCACAAACAACTTCAATGGCGTTGTGTTCTGGGTCAACTTTGGCAACTGTAAGACTGATGATGACATTATTTTTCAACAAAGCAAGTGAGTATCATATTTTCCTTCTTGTGTGGTCACATGTTTTTTTTTTTCTGAGGAATGTGCTTTTTATTTTAATTTCTAGTATATTTCACTACGTCGCGGTCTTGGCTTTCTGCCGACTCATATAAAAGCTATGCGTTGTCGCACGAGAAAAATTTCAGGGATTTTCCTTAAGAAATTACGGATGACGTCGAAATTTATTTGCAATTAGACGTCATCTGACGCAAACGTTAACGAAGCAACTTTATTAATAGTTTCCATGCTTTAAATGTTTCCTTTTAACACTCAAACACAGCTCAACCTCTAGGAGCCTCTTGGTTCAGATACCACCAATTAAACTATGTCAAAAATCCATAGCAGTGTTTACACCTATAGCTCTTGGACGCAGTTTAAATATGCATATCGCGTTCCATCCCTACGATGAAATTGGCCCTAAATCGATATCTTAGTTACTTACTGCCTCTCCTTTCCACAGATTATTAAGAAAAGCTTCCTCAATGTACACGCAAATCTCGTACATGAACTCATCAATCTCTATGTCTAGTATTGGTTCCAATGGCGACAGTCACTCGTCTTCCAATTACGAGTGGACCATGATTGATCTCAAAGACAAACTTAAGGCGCAGTTCTCCGAACAACCGCTGAAGGAATGCCTCCTTGTGTTGGACGAAGTCAATGATAAGAAGTGCTTGGAAGCTTTCGATATCGGATGCAAGATTCTGGTGACGACCAGAGACGTCGGTGTGGTGGCTAATTATCATCCGCAGATTATTAAAGTAAGTTCCTTTGTTTTTACGGGATAGCTAGACCTCGCAGGAGATGGCGGGACGAGCTAGACAGAACCAACGACCAGTGGTCCACATTGGCCCTGGATCGAAAGATTTGGAAGTCATGGGAAAGGTCTTTGCCCAGCAGTGGGACAGTAACAGTTCCTTTGTTTACCTATAAACAATCCGCTTTAGCCCTCGTAGCACAGACAAGTCTCTATCGACGATAATTTATCGCGCGATGTGTTTTCAACGCAATGCTTAGCGCCGAGAGTTCAAATCTAACAGGGAATTTTTTTGACGCACATGCGTTTTGTTAGAATGTGAATGCTCTGTTTAATACCGAGAATTGAAAATCAAATGTGCGATAAAAATGGCCCATACGAACGAGGGCTTATTGAATAAGACGGGCCCTGAGTACTTAAAAATTGCGTTGTTAAGAGTTATTTTAGCCGAGTTAACAATTCCATGTAAAAATTTGATTGTAGGCGGTAGAATACCGTTTTACTAAGCATTGAATATCGTGGTTAAATTACCTCTACCATTCGTGTACTAATATAACTTATCGTATAATGTGTTTATTATGTAAAAATAAACAAACACATTCTGTGACGTCATGTTGATACTACATTATATACTTAGTCTATCTTTCCCTACTAAGTTATCCTATATTGGTTATTGTAGAACCATATTTGGTAATAAAATATGGAATTAATACTTTCTCATATTTTTCTGTAATTTGCTATTTGCTCATGAAAATCCCAAATGTGTATTTATTTCTTCATGATACATAATAAGCGTATGTAGATAATAAATAAATCGCTTGTATGCTGCCATGGCAGTTATCTAGGAAAAACAAAAGGAAATTATTCTTTCATCTGCTCATACCAAAGATCTGTATTATCCTAGTCAATTTGTTTATGCCTCTTATAAAAACATAACAACAAAAAATCACATTATTGAAAAATACAAATCATCTTTAAAATCACTGTAACAAAGCAAATTTCTGCATGACAAGGCTATTAAAAACAATTAATAGTTAAGTGAACTTGAAACTAAGACTTCTAATCCCAAATCACACGGCTTGTACGTACATTATTTCAATCAATTTGATTGATTACATCATGCACGGTCATAGCTCCCACGCATGTTTTAGCAAAAACTCGACAGGATATTATGTTTTTACCCATTTTACAAATCCACAGATAGAAAACAACCTAGAAGAGAAAGAATCTTTGGAAATCTTCGCATTGTCTCTGGAAGTGTCTGTTTCAAAGTTGCCGTGGCAAGCAAAGAAGATACATGAGATTTGTAAAGGCAGTCCGTTCAATATTGGCCTTATTGGAGCACAGTTAGCAGAAAACAGAGAAAGACTGATTGATGATCCGAAACGGTGGAATTACTACGTTAAAGAGTTGAAGAATAAGAATCATTTTTCATTGTAAGTTGGGGTTTGTTTATTCATTTGTATTTGTCTTTCGTTCGACACCTATAAAACTGATAGACATTTTTTTTTTGTTGGTAGTTGCACAATATTGCCAAATTATCTTTTGCAATATGTCGCAATTACCAGAATTTACTTATGTAAATCAAACAAAAAAAACAGCTTGATCTTTTTATTTTATCTACAGTATCATAGATACGATAATATCTAGTTCAACATTCATGTTTTTCCTCTAATTAAGTGTTACAAAATATTCGTACAAACAGGAAAACTAAATGTTCTTAATATTTCAGCATCCCAATAAATCAAAGTTACAATCCAATGAAAACAATCGAAGTTTGCATCAACTCTCTAAACGAATCAATACTACCATTATTCAAGAAGCTAAAAATCCTCCCTGACAATGTAAAAGTATCAGCCAATGTGCTGAGTAAACTGTGGAACAGAGAAGCATCACAGGTCGAATCTATTATGAAGGAACTGCGAAGCAAATCACTCATCATCGAGTTCTACGATCGCGAAAAGAGGAACTATATGTACGAAATACATGAACTGATAATGAAATACTTGAAGACTACAGGTGAAGATGATAGCAAGAAGCTACATTCCGAATTCCTAAACAGTTACAACTACAATAATCTAACCCCACCGCTTGAAATCATTGATGATGGCTACATCGCGTTTTATATTGGCTACCATATTAAACATACTGATAATTTCAATGATAAATGGGGTCTTTTCAACAAATTATTCCTGAATTTGAAGTTTTTGGGCAACAAAGTGAGATTAACGGGACCAGCCGATGTGATGTCTGATCTACAGAACTATGAGAATAATATCGTTAGATATGTAAGTATTGTTATTATTTTGCTACTTATGCACAGACAGAGTGAGAAAAAAAATAGAAATGGCACAGACGTTAGTGGTTTCGATATGACAGCGCGCAGTGGTTGCAGTATGAATTATAGCCAAGTCCCTAAATATTAATCAGAAAAAGACACACTTATTGGATTCGCTCGTATGAGTATACGAGACAGAAATACGTTTCCGTTTTCTCTTTTGCATATGCAGACATTTTGTCTGAGCCCAATTGTTAGACAACGACTGAGTTCCAACAAAACGGCTGTACCTACCTTTAAGATTTCTTTGGAAAACATTACCAGAGAGAAGTGACTGTCAAAGACTCGCTGAAGGTAAACGCTGATAGCTAATCTATACTATACTCTATCTACGTAGATTCAAGAATGGTTTTCCTAGTTCAAGTGTCAATGTGGATGTGCGGTTAGCCATACGTGGTGTCATAATACGTCACATGTCCGTCGCAAGAATCATACATCGTTAGGAAAGTCCGCGCAATCCAAAGAATTTGAATAAAATCATCATCTGCCTAGCCTTTTCCCAACTAACTTGGGGTCGGAATTCATTCTAACTGGATACAGCAGAATACCAATATTTTTCATGGAGCGACTGCCTATATGACCTCCAAAACCAAGTTGAAGTAATTTTAATAAATGCAGAAGATTAGCTAATTTCTAGATGACATTGACGTACATAGCGGGAAATGACTCGGCAAAAATACAAAATGAAGGCCATGAAACCATCTCTATCTTTTTAATTGCTCCGTTGTGACATGATCACTATCATAATCTCTTATAATAATTATAACTTAGCAACAAATATTGTTACCATGGAAACAATATTTGATTTTCCTAGTTATTACTTAGAGCGATAAGAAAGATTTTGCTAAAATAAAACCATATTAATGAATTCTTTTTATCCGCCTATTTCACGTCACAAATCATATTTATAACATAAGGTCGTAAGTGTAACTTCAAGTCGGAGACTACGCATTCTTCTTTCAAATCTGATGTTACAATCAATAAACACACATCATAAAAAAAGTGTATCTTTAAATAGAAATACCCTGTTTGAAATTTAAAAAATATAAATCTATATTTTCAAATAAAGAATCTAAAAAGAAGAAGAAACCATAATTAAATCTACCGTTACAAAAAAGATTTCGATTTTTCAAAGTGATCGCAAACTTTTATTGATATATGTGTAGGTGTAGGCTGTATTTAAAATCTGTAAAGCTAAAATATTAACTTTCATTTTACCTATAAAGCTGCATCCACACTGCAGTTATATTTATAGAACAACATTTTGTAACATGACATTAAGTAACCTTCTATGACATTTGTGGCCACTTGCTGGTATTTTTGGGAAATTGCCCATCGCGTCCATTCCGCCTATCATAACGATTATTAGATATCGGAAAAGTTAAGCAACACATAACACGTCAACATTGAATAATAATACCAGCCTATTAATGACCCTCTTCTCATACAACATTAAATAACTTTTTGCCCACTAAAACTTGCAGAGTTCCTTAAAAACATAATTGCGGTGTTGATGCACCCATAAACTGACATTGACAAACACTGCTTTATCCACCGTTTTTTTTTTTGTAATTTTTAGTCTAATCATGCTTTATTTTCATAGGAGTTAGACAAGGAACTTATTAACAACATCAAAGCGTTCTTAAGCACCCATGGAAATGACCTCTTTCATTATCCCTGCACTGACATAATCCAAAGCATACTTCAAAACGAATCAAAAGGCATACTATATTCAAAAGCATCGCAAATCGCTCAAGAAAACTGTAATAGTAATGAGCTGTATTTTGATTTTCTGTAAGTATTTTTTGTTTTTTTTTCTCCCTTTTTTGTGTCGTTTTATTTTTATTTGCTCTTTTTTAAATTGCTTTTTTTAAATTATGTTACTCATCTCATGTGTTTTAATTATATTTAAATTTTAATGAACAATCTTACAAACAAAATCTTGCCATTCAAACTGTATAGTCGACTTCGAAGCTGCTTCAACACCCTAAGGTTCAATATCACATGCACGTCATAAAACGATTAGCTCTATTTATCTATGTGTCAGTTAGATAGTTTCAACCTTAGTGACCTTTTAATTAATTTCCAATGTTGACTACACAAGTGTATAAGTGACCTTTTAATTAATTTCCAATGTTGACTACACAAGTGTATATGTTTATTTTATCTAGAGTCTAGACAATTATAATATAATATAAATAATATAATTATAATAATAATAACCATAAATTATAGTCGGTCGATACAAATCTCTGGAGGTTTGATATCAATCTAATAATTGCTATTTGTATTGTATCAAACCCAGACATCTCACCCTACTGGCGTTCACGAGCTTAATTTAACTATTCACTTCTGTCTGATGAGTCAAAAAAATTGCATATTAAAGCCCCATTAAAATTGCACATAAATAACATGTTTTTATTTTGCGGGGACAATGTTGCGCAACATGATTTTATGTCGCGGGTCTAAACACCGTTAATTTTAGGTCGTTCTGTAATCGAAAGTAACTGACTGTTTTTATTTTTTAATAACTTAAAAATAATCAAATTTATTATAAATTTAACTTTTCGTGATTTTTTATATTTTTATTTAGTTATTTAAAAAAAAACGGTCCTAAACGCTCCGAGTTCGAAGATCGAGTTTATGGCTTTCGGTTCCAGAACGACCTAAAAATAAGCGTGTATTGCGGGAAACATGTTGCGCAACCTAACAACTCTTTTAATGCTAATGTTCCGAAATCAAGACCCACAAAAAATTCGTAGTTTCTTAGCATCATTTAATATTGCGCAACTGATCCTTTTTTTTCAAAGATTACGTAACTCAGCTGCTGAAGTAGAAATTTATAAATTTCACAACACTGTTCAAAACTTGTTAAGCATACATAAGTAAAACAATTCTGTAAATAGCGGAACAAATTGATATCACTGAAGGCAATAAACCTAGAACAATAATGCTTCTGTTCCAATTACTAACAAATTGTCGTCACGTTTTTCTATTTTTTCATATTCTTTGTTAAAGTAACATTACTGTCGAAAATTAGATGTACAATGAAAGCTCTGTTCACCCGTTTAGTAAATAGAGGCGAGATGATTTGTCATAATAAGGCTGAATCGTTTATCCTAAGCCATGTTAATATTAGTATTAAGGTCGGTTTTCCCCTACTATTTCTATCAATTCTTTCCTTATTTTAATAATGCGACCAGGCATGATTTTATAAACTAAACACTAAATGATTAGGAAATACTGGCGTATTATGATGTAATTTCTTACGCATATTCGAGGATTTAGGAACACAGAGAATAATTTAATGTTCCCTTTTCATAATCCACAGGCATGAACAAAATGTGGATGAGATCAAACCCTCGACCATCGACGTGAAGGAAAAGATCACTTCAGTATGCTTTCTAAGAGATTACGTACTTGTTGGGACTTACTCCGGTGTTATTAAGGTATGTGGTGTTTTATTATTATATGGAAATTAAGTGACACTGCGTAATTTGATGACTAATTATGTAAAATAATGTTCTGAGTATCAAATCTAAATGACGGAACCTGAATCCTTTTTGCCTAATTCACTTTTAAACAATTCCAGTCGGATTTAGAATTAGAAATAACTCCGTTGCTTCATAGATTTAGAATATCGTCTTCCCACGACGTAAATAAATAATAAAATAAAACTAATATCAAACAAAATAAAAGTAACTAAAAATTTAATATGAACGTGTTGCTTTTAGATTATTTTAAAGTAAACAAATATGGCGAATTGGCCATTCTACGAATTGGACTTTTTATTTCAACCTTTTTATTAATCAGTCGTTCTGCATCGAAATTAAAACAAGTCTTATGCCATTATTAATAAAGTAACTTTTTTTGTATCCAGTTCTTCCACATCTTCACAAACAAACTAAGGAAGGAGCTCCGCGGTACAGGCTCGCCAATCAAATGGATCGGTGTGTCCCTCGCTAAGAACCCACCAATCGTAGCCGCGCTGGCGTATGACGGCGTCATCAAGCTGTGGTACGTCGATGACGTAGAGAGTGAAGAGACTGATGATATTATTGAAGAAGGTATTCTTTTTTTTCCCTTATTTTTATTTTGGCTTTGAATTTGGAATGTTGAGCTCCAAAAATACACTATAAACTGGCATAGTTCCTTCTTATGCAAATTAGTTTTTTTTTTGCAAAAATAGTCACATGACGATAAAAAAGCTTGGGTAGACGACAATTAAACAAACAAAAATGTCCAGGTATATAGTGCGCCGTAACTTTAAAGAAAACTTTAACGTAGAACTAAGTGGCTGTCACTCACTTAATTTTTTTTTACTAGTAACAGTAATGAAAGTTTTTCCTTTTTTTGGAAATAAGTACCTTTTTTGTTCTTGTCTTTTATGTTAGATATTTTTAAGCAAAACCTTTTAGAAATTTATTGAAAATTGCTTCAGTATTAATCTGCACATATTAAGGCACACACAAACTAGTTTTTCTCTAAAAAGTAATTTTCTCTAAGAAAAAACTCACAATACATTTTTTTCTTAGTAGCCTTGAATGCCCCACTGCTTGGCAAAGGCCTCCCCCATATCCTTCCAGGTACTCTTCTCCTGCGCCACCTCGAACCAGAATACATTAACAGAGCAATAATGTACACCTTCACAGAACCAGAAGATGCCAACACATACGCCGACTCCGAACTAATTCAAGGCTCCTACCTAAACTGCAGATGGTCAAACAACGAGGAATACCTAATCATGCACACAAACAAAAAGATCGTCTTCTACAATCCTTCCAGAAACGAGAAGAACAAAGTCTTCAAGACCATTCAAGACTTCGAAAGGGACCGGGAGATCTTATGCTGTATCCCTTGCAATTATGATAAGAACGTTATCGTTGCTACGAATGGGAAGGACGATAAATGCATTGTTGATGTCATTGATTTGAAGACTAAGGAAAAAGTCAGCTCGTTTTTAGAGTCCGATATCGTTCTAGATATGATTACAGTTCCTCGTAAGTACTGAAAATTATAGTTTACTTTATCTATTCCTAGCTTTTTCCTACGACGTCGTCTGTGATTTAGGATCATAAGTACCATACAGAGTGTTAACAGATTCATCACGAAGCCGTCAACCAAGCATTCTGTACAGTCGTGGTCTTTTCCGCCTGATCAATTAAATTTTTTTCGCTTGAATCATGCGGAGGCGCCGAGCCACACCCCCTTAAAGTTTATGCCTATTAGGAAAGCGTCAACTTTGGCGCGTAAAATAACAATAACTCTCGTTTGGCGTGCGTCGTCTGTGCGCTCGGATCTTTTCATTCACTATTTCTATACAAAGTCAACGCTAAACGGGGCGGGGCTAGAGAGCGTTTCTATGTTGTAAGTGCAAGCAAAAATTAGCTTAGTGGTGATCAGGCGGGGTGTTCTCGGTAGTACATCAAACTAAGTAACTTTACGCAAAAATTATTGCTGGGAAACAACTATTTTTTGGGGTGAAAAATCATGTTTTGTGGAAGAACTCAATGTAACGCACTTATAACATTGTGCTGATGGATGGATTTAATATGCGGGGGTCGAGGAGTTGTTTAAAGTAAAATCTTACATTAAAAACTTGTATTTAAAAAAAAACATGTCAAAATGTTTGAAGTTTGACCCTGATCAGATTTTATATTAATTGTGTATTTAACGAGTTCTGATTTTTTTACTAAAGTGGCGCTAGTGTGCATGGGGGAGCCCCTTAAATCGTAACAAACACACAAACAAACAAAAAAACAAATCTTTCCTCTTTATAATATTAGTATAGATCACAGTAGGTGATTGAGTGTCAGCTACTTATTTGTTTAGTGGTTTACATATTTATAATAAATAAGTATAATTATATAATAATTCCTACATCAAAAAGTTTACCTGTTTACAATATCAGTATAGATTGACGTCACTTATCGCTTGATGTTTGTTTACGCAACCGTAGTGACAGCTGATGACGTCAAATATGAAATGTGGTCATTTGAAATGGGAAATTTTATGCAAATTGTTTTGTCAATTGGCATCATATCGCGTCATCAAAATAATAGTTGTGATTAAGAATTAAACTATTGTTGATATCCTTGATTATTTAAATACCTGCTACCCTTTTAATCCGAGCTCGTTTTAGACATTATTTTATGAGTGTTTTTTACTCTGTTTTTTTTGTTAGCCTGTATAGTGTCCCACTGCTGGGCAAAGGCCTCCCCTTTCTTCTTCCACACCTCTCTATCTTGTGCGATTTCCGGGCAATGTTAGCCCCGCAAACATGATCAGATCGTCACGCCTTTTTCGCCGAGGTCGACTTCGACGGCGCGGTCCTTCGTCAGGCGTCCAGTGTGTGACGATCTTTGCCCATCTCTCCGGGTGCATCCGTGCCACGTGGTCTGCCCACTCCCACTTCAGCCTGGCTGTTTTTTCTCCAACATCAGCTACTTGAGTTATGGAGCGCAGGGTGGTGTTTCTAACGCGATGTTCGCTTAACACCTTCACATTCTTTGTTTTGTTACTATACCGCATTAACTTAAGTGCCACTAGTCTAATGTAGTAACTAACCTATTACCGCGACCGAGGAAAACTGTTCCACCATAATACAATTTATACTAGTACGGGGAGCAGGGTGAATCAGTTCTGTGTAAACTAACATCCTAATTAGAGTTATCTAGTGAAACTGATATTAGAAGAATTTAAATGATTGTGTTAGCTTGTTAGATATGTATGCTAATAAATAAGTTATTATTACCTATTTTGCTGCGCTCCATTGCTCGCTGGCAAATCTTGAGTTTGGACTTCTGTTGTTCAGCAAGTGACCAACTTTGTGCACAGTAGGTTAGGACGGGCAGGATGCACGTGTCGACGAGTTTTCTTTTCTATGTTAGTGGAAGGCTTCCCTTCATATGTTCCTTAAGGGCCCAGGTCTTCCAAGCATTTTGGACTCGTCTTTCGACTTCTTTGTTTTGCCTGTTTTTGAACGACACTATCTGGCCCAAATAGGTATATTCGTCGACATAATGCAACGTATACACGTCTACTCGAGCCTACGTTTCGTGCTGTTGGTCATGATCTGGGTATTGGATCTGTTTATTGAAAGTCCAATCTTAAGACTTGCTGCGCTCAAATCTTGGAGCATTTCTTTGAGTTCTGGAGGTGATGTGGAGAATAGCGCAATGTCATCGGCAAAGCAGAGGTTAGTTAGGTGTTTGCCGCTAACATTTATGCCTCGTGACTGCCACGAGTCGGGCACTTTGTTAAAAACTTCCTGCAGTGCGCTTGTGAATAGCTTGGGTGAGAGCGGATCACCCTGTTTGACACCTTTTTCTATAAAGAAAATTTGGACCAGAAATGTGCAACTTGATGTTCGCAGAGCTATTTTGATATATGGTATCAATGAGATCAGTGTGTGTTATTTACTTATAAGTATTTATTTGGCTTTACACGTATTTTTTCCGAAGTGCCCGAGTAAAGGAAGGCAAACCGTAGCGGCACTGCAGGTTTCTTAAAAACTCGCTGAAAATTCTTCCGTAGATGGACCTTCAGCATTGTACGGTTGTATCTTTATAAGTCCGGCGCCAGGATAGCCCGTTAGTCGTAGTAGCTTGTATTAAACTAGCTCTGGTAGAAACGCAGCCAATAGCTATCAGGACATATTTCACGTGGTCGCTAACCGACCAGTCATCATCTGCCTAGCCTTTTTCCAACTATGTTGTGGTCAGCTTCCAGTCTTACCGGATACAGCTGAATACCAGTATTTTACATGGAGCGACTGCCTATCTGACCTCCACAACCCAGTTAGTACTGGGTGATACCATACCCCTTAGTAAAACTGGTTGTCAGACTTTGGAGGTCACTGATTACCTGTAACGACTGCCAAAGATCTATTAATGACAGGCTGCTTTCCGATGCAAGGAGAAAACTCGGTATATTTGAAAATAGTCACCCATCCATAGACCAGCCTAGGTAAGCGCGGCTTAACCTCAAGATCGACCCGAGCGTCTGTTGTTATTTAGCCACGAGTTTCTAACAAACTCACCAGTAAAACCCCTAAAAACTTCCAAATACATATGAGTTTCACACTACAACTTGTTGAATATCTTCTATTACAGGTAGCAACAAAATCATCACCTTAAAACCCAACGAGGTTATGGAGCACACGCTTAAATCGAACACATACCCATCTCGGGTGATCGGTAGTGAAGACATTAAGGAGAATGTGTCGTTCATCGCCACAGCTGTAAACAAGACTGGCACACTACTGTTCGTGGCTACTGATGATAGCAGAGTTGTATGCGTTGACCTGAAGACTTATACGCATAACTTTGATTTGGATAATCGGAGAGGGTGAGTTTTGTGTTTGTTTTCTTGGTATTCTAATTTTTGAATTATTGTAATAATAATATTTTTTATTTCTATGTTTATCTTTCATCACTGTCATCTTATAATTAGTATAAATCTGGAATTGCCAATTTTTCTTCCTGCTAGAGCAAGCGTGGTGATCAATGCTTATTATTACTTTTAAATTAATTAAATAAAGAAACTAAAATCGGTTATGGTTGAGTCTGCAAACCAACCCGAAAAAAGAAAACATTAATCTTGAAAAAAAAAAAAAACGCCTTTTGCATTTGCTTTGCTCGGTTTTTCTGCAACACATAGCAGGTTTTATTACGAGTTCAGGACATCATACATGCAGGCACTTTACTACCAATCTTAATAGACACAATTTTTTCTGTGATTAGTTCTAATTTTGAAATCTTGGTCTAATTTCAGGAACGTAGTAGCAATAGCAGTTACTGAGATGATGTGGGACGAGTTCGAGCCCGGCTCTGACGTGCTTCTCACAGGCACTGGTTGTATCGAAGATTCAGCCAAAGTGTGGTACTTGGACGCTTCCTACGTGTCACAAACGGCGCAACGGAACGGGTAAGTCACATTTAAGTCTTGTTTGTACGACGCAGCTACTACAATCTGTCAAATTTCTTTAATATATTTTAAACTTTATCTTATTTTTCATACGGTTTACTGCTGGCAATGGGAACATTATATGTTTACACAATAGAATATTTAAAATATTCGACGCGACAGCACCACAGCCTTGACTTCAGTTTCCGAGAGCTAAAAGAAATACTGTAAAAACAATTAATAACCAAGCTATTTTCCTCTAAGAAATGTCAGTAGGTGTCAACAAAAAAACTATTAACTTATGCATGACGCTGCAAACGGACTAGAATCACAAAAAACTTGTTTATTTTAAAATTAATGTCGTAAATTACATTCAGCTCCGCCTATCACCGCCTATAACTGGCTTGTGGAGGTCAGATAGGCAGTTACTCAATAAACTGGTATGCAGCTGCATCTGGTGAGACTGGAAGCCGATCCCAGCGTAGTTGTGAAAAGGCTAGGCAGATGATGTACCACACCTAACACCAATGCACTCTCTTTCTTAATCGTGTGGTTAGTGCATATAACCTGGTGTCCGAGTTTTTATGCCGCCCATGGGCCTCTGACTTGGCTTTACATGCCGTCGAGAAATATCTCTCAGGCATGCTGGTTTCCTCACGATGTTTTCCTTCACCGAAGCAAGTGATAATAGGGAATATTCATGTATTTTCAACTATCAACCCAAGAAAATAATTAAAAGTCAAGTTCAAAGACTGCTTGTCGCTCAAAAAAAAAATTAAACTTCTACAATTTTCTACGACAGACGTCCGTGACTGTCGCGGCCATTTCTGTCAAAGCGGTTGACGTCATTTCCCTCGATCTGCCTTGTTTACATTTTATTTTTTATCCTTAATATTATAATTTTACTAAATGTATGTGCTTTATTTAAGCAAACATTGCAATAACAATAAGTATTATAATAACATCTATGTGAAACTTTAAGTAGTTTTCAAATAAAAGTGTTTCTTTGACACATAGCGTTTGACGTCACTAGTCGACGATGCGTTCAGTTTTACCAAAAACATGCAACATAAAATATTAAATTGTAAAATAAGTGTTGTATTAGAAAGTTAAACAAGCGTACCAGTGTTTATATGGGCCAGTACAAGGCATTTTTAAGGAATAAAAAAGTTTTGAAATTCTTGCATATTCCCTTTTAGACAATACACATTAGACAACACACATGCATCCGAAAAATCAGAGGTGCTTGCCTTGGAACTCAAGACTTGGCGGTCCGACGGTCACACAACTAGGATATCACTGCTACCAATGCACTAACATAAATCTTTAAAATTCCAGAAGAGTACGACTAACAACGAAATTCGACGTTAGCTTTGTCACCCCTCTAACGCATACGCCAAACTCAACGTCACCACCAAACAGTGGAACCGAAAGTGCTAACACCACACCAAGGAGGCATCAATCATTTAACCATAGAGAAGTACCAAAGACGCAGCTTAAGAACTCTATGAGCTTGGACAGGGGTTCGTTGAAACTGAATTTGAAGGGAATTTGCAATAATAATGATGGTGTTTTACAACCTTTGTTGGCTGTGGTTGATGATAAGAATAATATTCAGGTACGTTTTATAGTAACAAAGATTCTTTTGCGTACATTTATAAACGGTATTTTTCTTGACTTTCCATCCATTTGTTAATTCATTGTTTCATTGCAATCCATTTGTTTAATAAGGAAACAGCAAATGTTTCCTTATTAAAACAGCTTTCTGAATTTGTGCTGATTAATAAAAATAAGTTATTGGCCTTCGTCTGTGGACTCGACCGATTCGGTCGGGGCGCCATTGTTTAACTATTGTGTCTACTTCGCTAACAGATAAAGGGATAAACACAATTTTGACTGAGTACTAAGATTAAAACTGGTCATTTTCTGAGTTCCAATTCGATCCCTCGTTTATGAGCTATGATCGTTTTGCGCAAAAATGGCGCATACATTACTCATATTTATTTTGTTTTACTTTTATGCGTCATATTAGGCAATAGCACTGCAAGTTGACAAATTTATAGTTTAATGAACTTTCAAGGTTAGTCCCGTCTGTCATTTGTAAATCTTCGACAGTCGTTACAGTGGCCCGAAAGTCTGACAACCAGTCTTACCAAGGGGTTTCGTATTACCCAGCATTAACCGAGTTGTGGCTCCATGTAAAATACTGGTATTTAGCTGCATCCGGTTAGACTGGAAGCCGACCCCAACATAATTGCAGCATTGAACTTTCAAGATTATAAAAACTGCCTTTTTAACAATCATCATTTTATCCGCCTTCCAGGTTATGCGCGGCAGAAAAGTACTTACAGAAATCGCAGAAAAAGCAGACGAATACATTACCAGGATGAAAATCTCTCCATGCAACCAGTACATCATTTACGGACTCAAATCCGGTACAGTTAAGAAATATACGCTCCGAACGAAAGAAAATGCCGCTATTATGGATGTATATAGCCCAGTGCAATACTTGAACTTTGTTAACCCTAATTTGTTAATTGTTGCGGGAAAAAATACTTGTTTGATGGCTTATCGATTGATGGCGAATGGGGATTGGAAACCTGAGATGATGCAGAGAGGCAATAATAGTCTTGGGTCGCAAGAGATACTAAATGATATTCAGGGTGAGTTTTTAGGCTCGTTTTTTTAATGCACTATCTTCCAGGTTTTTTGTAATGAATGTTTACCATTCCATTATTTAAATTAGTAAATTTTATTTTTTGAGTCAAAATTAGATTTTATTTTAATTTTATTTATGGGGTAGATGACACACCAATCAATTGAGATACTTTTTAAGAGCTGCCAAAACGCGGTTCTCATAGATTTTGTATGGCAATAGCCAACTGTGACGTCACTGTTTATTCAACTCAATAACTCAACTATTTATTGATTTCAAAGTAACTAAAAATTGAATTTGGCAATTAATTGAAAATAAATCGGGTTTTCAGGCCCAAAATAAAGTGTTTTTTTAGAGATAGGTGTCTGGGAATTATTGTTTTATGGTGTCATATACCCTATTGGTTTCATGAATGAACCCAACACAAGTTATGTAATATTGTTATCTTGATGGAAGTTTGTTTGAAAGAGCTCAGCTAGAAAATACAACATAGGCTTAGAGAGTAATTCATACTCATTTCTACTTTATTTCTGAAGTTGTATAAGCGATGTTGAACAGTTCCCAGTTAGGCTCTTATAACAGAGCGTCACTCAAGCATCACCTAAAACTAGATTCAAGCTACTTGATTGGTTGAATATCATTTTACGAGTAAGAGAGTCTTTAGTGACGTTCTGTAAAACGGACCTTAGTGTTGGTCCAGTTTATTTGTCAACTTATCGCTTCAAAAACATTATTAATCCTAGCTTTCATTACAGCAGTTGATCACAAGGTCCATTTATTCTAATTCACCATTCCTTCCCAGGTATCAAGAAAAAGAACGGCCACTTAGAAAGGCTATCAAGTTCTAGCAGTGAAACGAGTATCAGCTCACGAGACCGAGCCTTCCCCAACGGAGAACACAAAAGTCTTTGCAAAGGTAGCGGTCTAGTCGACAGTTTCTTCGTAAAAGACTTGGGTATCATCACAGTAGAGTTCAACGCGACCATCAAACTGTGGAGTGGCAGGAATCTGAAGTTGCTGACGATACTGAACGGAAGGCAGTCGGATGTGTGCATCAGTTCTGCGGCACTGCAGAATAATGTTCTTGTTATTTGTGAAAAGAAGAATAAGGCTTTTCAGGTATGTTCTACTCATATTTTGAGGAAACATTGAATGACAGCGTGAATATTTTATTGATTGATCAGTATTCAAGACTATAATTTCCTACTGCTTAGTCCAAATTGTTCCAATTCAAATCTACAAAAAGATTTTTTTTCACAAAAATCTTTTCAAATAACTTCTGGACAAAACAATGTCATTATCATCATTCTCTTGCTTTTATCCGAAGTTATTTGGGTTCGGCGCAGCGTGTCTGGACAAAACAATTTTTTTTTTTACATGCATGTATTATATCTCAAGAATAGATCTCAAAAAGACCACTTCGGTTTAATATTTCTGACAGCGTCGGATTCCATCGGTTTTTACTCATGATATTAATTAAAATAACTACATAAACCTAATACTAGTAATATTTTCGATAATAATAGGCTTGTGTCCTGAAAAAATCTAATTAGTGCGTCAGTTAGATTATCAAAAAATATTTGACACGTATCTTTTCTTTTGTTACGTAAACCAAAATTGACGAAGATACGACGCTTTTAAAATTCACAATACGTCACGCCGTGCTATAATTTTGTGCGTTGTGACGTCACGAGCCCCCACTCTCGAGTTTAGATGAGTTTTATGTTTGTCAATATTCATTGATTTACAAAAACAAAAAATACGTGTCCATTATTTCCAATATTCTAACTGACGGACTAAATAGATTTGCAATTTATTGATGGTGGAAACTAGCCTATTATATTTGTTTAAAAAACTCCAATCCAGTATACCTACAAACTGGATGCTTGTTTTGTCCGATCTACCTATTATGTTGCCGTACCCTAACCGGGTTTCATGTTGAAACTTACTTACATTATGTAACAACTAAATGTACACATGAATGCCATAAAGAGTTTGAGTTTCACCCTAAAATCAGGCTGCGCTGTAGTGTAGGTACAACATGCAATCAATGCTATATCGGTCGGTTTCCAAAGAGCATTTTGCTGCAGCGTTTTCTCGATGCTATAAGTACCTTGGGCTACACCGAGGGGTGTCTAACTGTCTAGTCTTGGATCTCGGACACCTCACTGAATTAGCTACAATGAGCATGCACCGTAATCACGTGCGCCAATAGAGTTCTTAGTAAGAAGATTTAATTTTGTGTTTTCAGACATTCGAGCTAAAACGCGATGAAGTAGAACTGCAAACTATTCAAGAGTACAGACTGAACAATGTGATTGTGTCATGTGATCTCACTTCGGACGGAAATGTTCTAGCGTTGGGACTCGACTCCGGGAATGTTGTGGTAAGTTTTTAAAGACTGCTGTAGCTTTATTTTGAACTAGAGACTGCCTGCCGTGTCGAAGGAACGTGGTATTGGAGATTACTCCTACATCCAACCTAACAAACTGTAACTCTTAATAATACTAGTGTTAGAAAATATTTAGGTGTACATATTTTTTACTAAGCTTAAAAAAAAATATTATGAACACATGGGAAGTAATTACCATCTTAGTCTTGCAACTAAAGTAGTGAATACTATACTACGTGCTGTATGGTTCCCCAACTCATTGACACGATGTTGGGGTCGGCTTCCAGTCTAACCTGATGCAGCCGAATACCAGTATTTTACATGAAGCGACTGCCTATCTGAGTTCCACAACCCAGTTAGTACTGGGTAATACGATACCCCTTTGAAATACTGGTTGGTTACCATCATAATATTTTTTTAATGAGAAAATATTTCGTAAGATTAATGGCCCTTTTTTTAATTTAAGTTCACAAAACTTATTCTATAGAGCTCTTATTATATAATCGTTCTACTTTTCCAGGTTTGGAACGTCAGAGGGCGACGTCAACTATGCTTACTAAAACACCACAAGTCCAAAGTACATTGGTGTTCATTCTCCCCCGTGCCGAACCGATCAAACCGCAACTCCATGACGTCATCACCGCATCCGGTCCAATCGCCGTATCACTACTCATCACCACAAGATGATGACGTGGATACTGAACAACCACCGCTGGTGTTAGTTACCATGGCGACGGAGATTGTTTGGTGGAATATAACTCAGGTTATGAAGACGCAGAAGAATAAAATTGGAAAGAGGTAAAAAAAAAATATGTTTTTCTTTTTAATTTTATTTATATTTAAGGGTTTTTTTAGTAACAGGTATTTTTTTCTTTTCTTCTGCTATTCTATCATTTAGTAAAAAATACTTCATTGAACCACATCACATAACATTACACCTGTAATCCGCGAAGGGTTGGGCAGTGGTGTACCTAATAGTACACTCACATTTCGCTAGTTATGTTTAAGTCCTATGTAATTGGGGGTGAGCTTATTGCCATCAAACGGGCACAAATCCAGATGCCGTGGCTGTTACTGACAAATTCCTGATGGAAAGACCCAATAACACTTTGCCCGACCTGGGAATCGAACCCAGGACCTCATGCAGCGGCGTGCAGTGGTCCACCAGGATGGTAGGCCACTCTCCACAACGTCGCTCTACATAATTATGATCAAAGTAGTCACATTTATTGATTTATAATATTTGAAAATAAGCCTGTAAAAACAAAAGTTATAAATACAAGAAGTAAAGAACTCACCACATTATTCAAGGTTCAACTCACGATTTTCTAACGATGCAAACAGAAGAAAGATTCGGCCACCTCTAATATCTTATCCAAGTGAGTGGGTGATAGTTACAGAACACGTCAGTTATTTGCCATATATTATTTTTGGATTAATTCTCGTAATTCGGGTACACATCTACCTGTAGACACAACTTGAAGCTTGTCATTATACGATAATTGAGAAAACTTATTGCCTTTAACTTCTAACAAACACACATTATCAGCACAAACTTCATAAGTAAACACCATTGTTAGATGAATAAACAATTAATACACAACAAAATTAATATTTACTGTTGAATGCTGTTACTGTTGAATGTATGTTTTCTGTTTCAAAACAAATGTGTAAATAACTTAATATGTTAAATTTAAAACATTCAAGATCGCGATATAAATTGCTTGTCACAATGAAATAATAATGGCTTCCTTCAGAAAAATATAATTTCTAATCTGTCGGTAAAAAAATACTACCAAATAAAAAATTGCATCATTTTCATATCGAGTTGCTTCACAACAGTGATCAACAAAATTTTGCAGGATAATATCATAATACGAAATCTCCACTAATTTAATTGGAAAGTGATCCGGAACCAACCCTGCTGCACGGTAGCCCGCAAAATTCATACAACAAGCACTGGCCTGCAAATTGCAAGGAACGTAAGGAAATTTTAATTTCGCGGGCTTAAGAACCTCCACCTTGAATCCTGACCTTGTGTTGTAGCAGCCAATCACAGCCCAGCTACACTCGCAGGAGTTACCGCCCAAAAATGGCTGTAATCATGTGTGCGGTTCATACACATGAAAATATGCACCAATGTGCCGCTGTGTGCGTAAATTTATTAATGGGTTTTAGGCTAGTAGCGTATTTGCCTATTAGATGCGTCCGGCGGGTGAGCGTCGAGCTTCGTAGCTACTTCCAGTACAGTGCTAGTTACGTAACACGGGCGCGAAAAATTGCTATAAGTATTCGAACAGGAGTTTGAACTTTTTTTTAATATTTTGTACAAACTGTTATTTTAGTTCATTAGTTATAATAATTGCCCCAGTTGGTAGGGTAGGCTTTGCCTAATTGCCTCTTCGTAGCGCACTCCCATGACCTCATGCTCAGCAATCACTAGACCAACGAGGCTGTCAACCCTCCACCCCCTAACCTAAATCTTCCTAAAAGATCCCTGTCGAATTTCAGTAACCCTATACTTTTTGGATGTTTACTTCAACATACGCTATTCTACTATTTCATCATCTCGTTTTAACACTCACACGTATAACTGCCGCTAAAAAAATTTGACATTACTGAAATCAAATCAATAATTTTTTTGTATACTTACAGAACCTACAACGCCATGACACCGATCGGCAGTCCATTAGAGAGTAGATGTGACACGCCAAACGCAAACAACAGCTCGAACGCTGCATCGTCAACATGCAACTTCTTTTTTGGAGACGGTGACCTACCGCAGCAATGCTGGAAGGTTATTTGGAAAAGGAAAACGTGAGTTTTATGCTTTTTATTACTGGTCAATTTTTGCAGTTTATTGCAAGCACAGAAAAAAGGAGTGTTGACAGTAAAATAGACTCCACGCATCATAAAGGAGTTGATGTATCATCAATAAGTTGTCTATCGCATTCCAGTGCTAGACATAGGGCTTTCCCGAGTTGCACCTCATTACTCTGGCCTCTACCTTAGGACAGACTGGCTGCGAACTTTAAAAAGGTCCTCTCCTAGGTGGTGGTCTACACTCCTAACCGTGGCTCATAGTCTCGTTCCTGCCCTGTTGACTAATTAGACTTATCCCATGAATTTTAACATGTTGGATATAAGAATTTAAAACAATTAAGTAGTTAAGGGGGTGGTATCTGCTAACGAGAGGTTTTCTCCAAGTAACTCCTCTTTGATGAGTGAATATAAATGTGCAAAAAATATATATTGCTTATTAGACTCTAAACTTTAATTGGTACAATTGAAATAATTCTAACTTTATTATTACCATATGAAAAAAAATATTCAAAGTGAAGCATTTTTTCTTTGAAATTTCGTAACTACTCCGAAACGGCATTAAGTTAAATAAAAACCACTCATTTCGCACTATTCGGCCCGCAGTGACTGACGTAACAAACACTTTATAGTGCAAGCTGATTAGAACTTTATTCTTACAGAATTTCAAACGAAGTTTGAACCACCACAAATAGAGTTGCTTATTTAGCAGATACCCCAGCCTTGAGAGATTTTGTGTATGAATAGATAGATCTTATATTATATGCTTTCAATTTCAACCTGTATATCATTATTTTTCATTCACAGGTACAAAGAAGGCTCCAAAAGGAAAGAAATCCTAGCATGCATCAAACTATCAGGTATGAACGCGAAGAGACTGAGTCACGACGAGAAGTTCTCGTGTTTTGTCACAGTCGACAACCCTGGATACATCCATATCATGAACGTAATGCGGACGAACAACACATAGCACAGCGCCACTGCCATTTAATGTTATGTCATTTAAAAAAGGAATACGCTTTGTATAGAAACGAAATTCCAATTTCGAACGCGTTTTAGATCGCGTTGCGTTGATAAGGCGTGTGATTTACAGCCAGTCAACAGCTAATATTAGTCTATGCCTTGCCGTAGCCATTTATTAGGCTCCATTTCGCGTCTATACGAAACATTTTTTCTGTCTATGGTTAGGTGAAGCAATATCCATACCTATTCCCTTTTACTGTCAAGTTTATTGTGTCATCGTTGTTAGTATTATAATTCCTTTAATTTGGTGCTATTGTTACTTGTTAAGTTTAAAAACAATTTTGCCATTTGTTTTTTTTTTTCGGAAGCGCCGAATAAGATAGGGTTATACCGGTTATACCACAGTGTAAGGCTAGAAAGTAAATCAATTGTAATACTTGCAATAAGCGATGTCGTTGACGGTCAAAGGGCTATAAATATTATGGCATATCAATGATTAAAACTATAATATTACGAACTGCTCAATGAAATACTTAAGGACTAAACACTGCCTTGAATGCATTTATTTTAAAAATAGTATAAACATTTACTCCTAACATTTTTTTTTTAAGGTTCTAGCGGTTTTTTATGGTTAGATTTTTTGGTGCTGATTTAGGTAAAAAATGACAGCAAAGACATTCGAATACTATTATTATTGGAGACCTGCCCCTGTATTCACAAACGCTTCTATCGTTTCTTTGTCTATCTCGCTTGTTTTATCAATGCCAAAAAAGATAGACATATGATTTGTCGAATCGAAATCGAATCAAAGCGTTTGTAAACACGAAGGCTGCAGGTGAGAGTTTTCATCCTAATGCCTCAGAAGCGTAAATGACAATTAAACTAGATTATTATTTGAGATTTCCATTTCTCTGTGCTAGTCCAGTGCATTTTCTTAACCACACCCTAATTTTAAATGGATATTGCTTCACACAAACCTGTTATATTAATCATGAACAAACTGTTATTTTAGAATATTACATTTAAGTATGAGATTATTGTAATGTTTATCCCACCAGTATACAGGTATGCTTTATTTGATTTGGGTAAACTATCTCCTCATTTAGTCGAAATTAAATTATTTTTATCCTTTGGATAAGTAGATGCAATTAAACTTTAATACTGGATTTGGGTGACCTGGATCAAAATAGGTACTTTAATTTGAATGTTTTTATTCTATAGATAATCAATTTTTTTTTTATTTTCATAATGCTGAGGGTTTTATGTATTTTACCCCATCGGTATTTTAAAAATATTTGCAATAATATGATAGTAGAGAAGTACTGACTAATGTTAGTAAATTAAAATAAAGTTCGGTACATCTCTAAAGTGAGTAAGAATTACGTATGAAATATGTGCCATCTTTCGGCTTTACACAGTTTTATTTTTCTTCTTAAAATTTAGAATTGAACTAAGATATTCTTATGCTTCCAAAGAATTCAGAGTACATACGTAATATAATGGTCATTCCGTGTTGGCTCACTGTGCTACAAAATCAATAGAAATGACCGTATAAATTCCAAAATTACTCTATTTGTAGACAATTCTTAAATATGTAATTATGTTTAAAGTCCATAGATCTCTCTGTTAAACGTAAATATATTTTTTAATTATGAACTAAATAATGTAATGGTGCTTAAATAATAAGACGTAGTTTTAAACGTTTATATTTACCGACAACTCTAAATATGTAGAAGTGTAGAAAATAGTTACAATTTTCTGAACAAAATCTTAACTTCATACGAAATCTATTTTAGGTATAGGAATGCGTACGCCATGATATGAATCTAGAGCATCAATGTAAACTAGAAAGTCAAAATACGAGACTTTTTACTAGAAAACCACACGCACAAGTTGTCCATACTAAAACAGTATTGACAGATATTTTTATATACGAGAACAACGCATTATCAATGCCGTATCCTGTTTAAATGCTCTAGGTTTCGAATAGTGTAAACGAACAAGAGAAGATGTGAAGAAGATAGAATATAGTTTTTCCTTGTGGTGCAAGCATTAAAGGCCCTCGCGTACTACACGGAAACCAATAAGAAAGGCGCACGACCGGGAGCCCGACCGGGGTCCTACTCTCTAACGCTTCGTCCGTAAATTCGGATCTATCCGTCTCTCTCGCGCACGTCTGCAGATGAGTGCGAGTGAGAGAGATGGATAGATCCGAATATAGAATATACGGACGAAGCGTTAAAGTAGGGCCCTTTTGTTCAAGATAGCGGCCGGATTGCGACAAGTCGTGGCCTCGTATTCCGCGAGGCCCCGAGGTCCTAGCAGGCATCCTTTCTGTGAACCCACACGAAGATAAGAACAAAAATGAACAACGATTTATATTGTACATAATTTTATTATAAATTTTATTTTATAGTTGTCGGATTTTATACAGTAAAATTGTTCTTTTTACTGATTAAAATAATAATTATTATTAAATGCGACTTTAACCTTTGCTGCAGTGGTTAGATTCACAATGTTGTTATTACTTTAGAAAATTATAGCTTTTTAATTTGTATGCCACTGCACAGAAAGGTTAATCAAAAATTGCCGCCCAATTGCGTGTCGTCAGCGCATGAAGTAGGGTTCCGTAGGAACTAATGTGATATACGTAATCGATAATATGTATCCAAGATCCGCCTAGTATACAAAATCGATTAAAAACCAAAGAGGAATATTGATCAATAAATGAAACCTACCTAATATTCTGAAAATATTTGGTAGGTCTCCACTTCTTAAACACTTATCATTTTGCTCGATATACCCCTAAACGAGTATAGGGTTGCCTTGAGCATTTTATAATCAATATTGAAAAATAATTCCCCTTTGGACTACGGAACCTTACCATTATAATGCTCAATTTGTGTTTTTACAAATATGTTATTACTATTAATTAATATTTCAAACCCAGCATAATTTAATGACAATGCAATCTTAAATTTTTTATTGTCTCAAAATATTTCAGCTAACAACGAAATTATATTTTATTATAGTAATTGGTTCTGTAATATTAATAAGGAAAATATTTTTTTAAATATATTTTTTGATAATACGTTATTTTATTTCTAGTAACAATATAAAAAAAAACCGTTTCGTTTCGTTCCGTTCCCCTAAAAAATGGTTTTATGCAAACAGAATATCCAGATTCCAGACCCACCAACGGAACTACATTCACAGCATGAAATCGAGGTAAATTTGCTTCGCAAGGGGAGCGAAAAGGTAGCTGTTGAGTTAACCATAACCTAAAACATCACATTTAGAATGCTATATGCATAAAGTCCTTTGTCAGGTTATTTCCTGGAGTTCACTTAATTCATCTGGGTTGACCCAGGTGCCTTTACTATACTATTCGTAAATATTATTCACCCAGGTGCATTAAGTATACTAGAAGTAAACTTAACTCTCCTAATTCACATGGGCGTAAAAGTAAACTTTATTCACTTCATGTGGTATTTTTAATTTTTTAAAACAAAGGGACACTGGTCACCTAAACTTATACTTACTGTCGAAATCTGGGTGTATTGTACACATCTGCGTACCCCCTCAGAGCATACAGGCGTGATGTTACGTCATGATGGTGAGAGTCAAAATGGCGGGCGTACCATAGCGAATCAATTATACCAATTACCAAAAAAATTTACCTAAAATATACTATTTAGTACCTAGCTCTAAAAAATCTGTACCTCCTTCAGAACGAAGTTATTTCGAAATGTAAGGTACACCCGCCAGGAGGTTCCTGCACCGAATCGGGCGGGAGGAAACGCCCGGGTGTTTCCACTGCGAGGATCGACCGGAGGACACGGTGGAGGTGTGCCCCGCGTGGGCGGAGCACCGCCGTGTCCTCGAAGCGGCAATTGCCGGCGGCGACCTCTCGCGTACTCCGGCCCTGGTGCAAGCCATGGTCCGGAGCAAGACGGAATGGGACGCCGTCACCTCCTGCGAAGCAGTAATGCTAGAGAAGGAGGTGGCGGAACGTGAGAGGGAGAGAACCTCACAGCGTCCGGGCCGCCGCGGGAGACGCCCCGGGCGTCGGGGGCCACCACGTGGCCCCCGGCCACCGTAGGCTCAGGCCTGTGGACGGTGGGCTATGGGCTAGCTCGCCGTCCGTCCGTCTCATGACGACAGGCCGTGTCGACGGCGCGTTCGTGTTCCACGCGCGCCTCAAAGAGAGTCAGCAAAAAGGAAGGGGTCCGCAAGGACCGATGACTGCCGGGGATGCGGGACTATTCGAAAGAGATACCGTGGCCCCGGAACACAAAGGGCGATGAAGAAACATGGATGGGTTTTAGTCAGTAAAAGTCTGAGACTCCCTCCTGCTCCGCCCAGAGCGGGAGAAGTCATTAGATGATTTCCCATCCGAAAAAAAAAAAAAAAAAGGTACACCCGCCATATTGACGTCAAGATGGCGGGTGTACTATAATATTTTATTATTTAACCTTTACTCATAAAATAGTATTACACCATTAAATTGTACCTAAAAAGTACCTCAATTAAAAAAAACACACTTGATCAGTTGGATAGTTCTTGAGAAATAAAACAACCGCGTCTTGTATATGTTACAGTCAAAACTGTTAATCGGTCAAAACCACTTTTGACTGGTGTCAGTAAAAATCCTATGACGTTAAAATGCGTTTTCTGCATTAAAAATAGATTGTTTTAGAACGCTTCGGTTGTAATTACCAGTCCTAGAATTACATGATGTTTTTCAAAGTGTCACAAAAAAACCTAACAACCTAATAAGTTTCTAAGTTAAAATAGTTTTGACCGGTCAAAAGTAGTGTTGACCGTAACAGTTTTGACTGTGACATATATATGTAAACACGATAATTATCATGATATATTGATATAGTTATACAAGGTGTCGCTTTGCATCCTGGTCAAATTCAAGGAAGTATCTATGCTAATGATTCTCGTCCAGAATCAACAGTGAGTGAGAGTCAAAATGGCGGGTGTACCATAGCGAATCAAATTATATCAATTACCAAAAAAATGTACCTAAAATTGTTGTTTTAGAACGCCTCAGTTGTAGTTATTATTCCTAGAATGAGGTGTTTTAGGGTCAGCTTCCACGAAAAAACGATATATGGCACTGTGCAAGACTCGGTGTAAAAACTTTTTTTTTGGCTATATTGAGCTGCTGTTCAATGCCTTTTAAAAATAAAATAGTGTATATGTGTGTGGGAGCTATACTTGTACTTTTCTTGGTTGCTTGTCAGTAACAGATGGACTGCGTTTTAATACGGGTGCTTTTAACACTTACTGATTTCAGTAAATTAGAAGAAAAACTCATTTTATTATTGATTCGGGACTAGAATCATTAGCATAGATAATAATAATAAAAATAATAAAGATTTATTTCTCACCACAATGTAGGTACATTAAAGAGGTATCAATACAAAATACGTAACAACAATAATTATACTGTGGGAGACTGGTGCCTAAGCTGGACGTGAAGTTTGTATTTCAAGACACCAGGTCTCCACCCCTTGGGTAATGCTTACATTTTAATTTTATGTACTAATAAACAATGCGGTAAAACCTAACAAAAAGTATGTTTTTCTTTTTTTTTTTTTAATTAGAGATAGTAAATAAAGAAAACGAAAATAGTTACAATTATTGGTTTAAGGTGTTAGTATGTGTAGTAGGTATTTGTAAGGTTGTGTATCAGTGAGTGAGTAAGGCGGCGAATGTGTAGGTGTAAGTGGGGGGTAGTGAGTGTTTGGGGAGGAAAACAGGATATGCATATTGGTTATTTTGGGACAGCAAGTAGTTTTTCTGTTTCTTCATAATTTAGCACCCAGAGCCAATTGGTGCCGATTCTCTTGTCACAAATATCTCTAAACTAGACTAAAAATCACTAAAATTTAGTTTGTTCCTGTCAAACGACGTTTCCTATTCTGATTTTGATTAAAGTGACATGACTTAAACAGATTATAGTTTGACAGCACTAAGTTATTCAATTTGGTGAAAATGGCAATTTTGCTATTCTGAAATTGACGTTTTTCACCTAAAATTTAGATAGTCAAACTAAATCAGACTATTTTTAATCGCGATTAAAAAGGTGTGGAATAAAATTAGTTGTCATGAACTAAAATTTACAAAGCACATTTCTCTCGTATTTCATAAAAGTTTGGATGATTTTGAGTTCAATAAGGAAGCACATGTGATTGCAGCTGTTGTCGATTCGGCAGAAAGGTAAATTTAGTGTTATTTTATTATGATAAGATACAAACAAAATGCATTCATGAAAACTTACCAAAGGATTTTTGTACTGAACATGTATTGCATTTGCTACATTATTAGTTGGAAAAGAAGTGGATAAATTCACTTCTCATACTTAAAGCCACTTCCAGGTTCTGTGTCTAATAAGAAATAACTATTTTTTAGAAACTTTCAAGAAAGAATAAAAATATTTGAGGTTAGAATTCTTTTTTTGTGTTCTTTGGCTAATTATCTTGTTTTAATTTATAGATTAGAAGCGTATGATCGAAACCAGAACTTTGGTGCCGACTGCAACGGTCAAGACATCGTATACCTGTGTCCACCCTGTGATACATTCAGTGATATAAATGCGGATTCTCCACTTCCCATCACCACAGGCAATCCAAGAATAGTTTCATAGGTACCTACATGAATACATTTGTTGGTCAAATTTTTAGAAAGCTCTCCATACAACAGTGATCATAAATAAAATACTGTTTCATCTGATCACAGTATACTCTAAAAAGCTTCTGAATATATATTTTCGTTATTTGTTTTCAGCTGTAACACTCAGCGTAAAGGACAGCATTTATATGAATATCGCCATCTTTTGACCGCTTGCTTTACCTCTGATGGCATTTACACCTATTTACGAGACCAGTGTAAAGCAAACAAGGACAGCTATATTGCTCCCACAAACAATATTGTAATTTAGTCATTTACACTTTTAAGGAAAGAACATGAAGGCGAGATGATGCATATTTTAATGAAACGTTAACTCATTTAATTAACTTTTATGTACGTTGTACATCATTTAAAACCAGCAATTCTAAATAAATACCTACATATATGTGGACTATTTGAAAATAGTAAAAAGGCAGAATTAAAAGTATTCTTTTATTTAAAATCCTTCATAATACACTCTCCAAAATTAGATATACCATTACACTTAGAGTTGAGTAAACTAACTGAATTTTTGTACTTATAGGATTCGAAACCTGTGTAAAACTTTATGGATTTATCATCCTCTTTGTATCTATTAATAGACCCGTAGACATACTCGTGGTCAATTTGAATACTTTTAGATAAAAACTTAGGTGCACTGTACACATGCTTGTTCACTGTTGTTTAATGTGTTTACTTCTTCTTCGAGACCTATTTCTAATGCTTAATGTTTGCTGTTGTATGCATGGAAGTAACACTACTGGTTGAAGGTTGCGGTTCTAATTCAAAACTTTCCTGAAATAGTTTTCTCTGCCCTTTTTCTCATAACGATGCTGTCGTTCGAGGGCGGCTGGATTTTCTGGTTTAGCTTCAGTGAAACAGAATACCCATGGTACAGCTGTCTTTTTATGGAACTTGGCTTCTGAAATAATAACGAAACCACTGTTAACTTTTTTATTACTTACAAAGAATGACACAAATTTGTAAGTAATGCATAAAAGTATGTGATGTTACTGTGATAACTCACCTGTATACTATGAAATGCACTCCACAATCGTGCGCTAGACACTCCTTGACTTTTTTAATGCGTAAGGCAGACTTCCATTGTTTTTTGAGTTTGCTTTCCTTAGGAAACTAATGAACTCCCCTATTTTTACAATTTAACGCGCTAATTTAGGCAATATTACAATAATTGCGGCAATTAATAACGATAAACAAAAACGATTGAAGAAATCCATAGGATTTGACAGTTCTTATTTCAAAGCAGGGTATGGTCGTAGAAAGTGCCCATGGCAGAGGAGTTTAGTTTTTTTTTTTTTTTTTTAACCTATCGGTTGATTGATTCATCATTTATAAATTTGGTTGTTTTTTTGTTTGTTTGAGGTTTCAAGCAAACAAAAATTCAATCCAAAGGACATGGCCGAAAATAGTTTTTTTATTAATCAAATATTCTAACCAGGAAAATATGTGTATAAACATCGCAAAAAAGAACTGTTCGTTCTTATTATAAAATACATATCTAACAGACCTCAAATTTTGAGAAAAATCGTTTTTTATTTAAGTGTAACTTATTACTAGTTAAAACGAACAAACCTTTTCCAATCATCAAGGATAATAAAGCGAACACACCGGAAAAAAAGTAAACCAATACTTGACAATGTCATGTCACTGTCAGATATTGACTGAAAGTGTCAGTCATTAGTGTCATTACTCAGGCTTTTTTTTTGCAATTCAGATCATTTTCGTTCACTTTCATTCAGCTGTTGTCCATGGTCTAGTGCAATCTTAGTCTATGGTTTACTCAATTTGGTGACTGTCAAACTCAAATTTAAATGTGTCAAAACTTTATCTAAGTTTAGAGAATCTTGTTTTCAGAATAACTTAACAAAACCAACTAACTAAAAATAAGAAATTTTAGTTTTAGTTTAGGTTAGTTCGGTGTACAAGAGAATCGGCACCAAACTCTTAGTTTAATTTTGCATTTGATTTTGGACAGGTTGTAAATTGGGAGCATCCTATTTGTCTTATTATAAAGAAAGCGACCAAGGTAGCAAAAGAAGCGATGGGAGGAAGTAGTCGAGAGCCGGATGTGATGGCGGACTATGGGATCGAATCGTCTACATCTATGGGAGAGATAGATATAGATACTTCCTTAATTCGACCAGGATGCAAAGCGACACCTTGAATACTATATCAATATATGATAATAATCGTGTTTACTTAGATATGTCACAGTCAAAACTGTTACAGTCAACACTATTTTTGACCGGTCAGAACTATTTTAACAATAACTAACAATTAACTTAGAAACTTATTAGGTTGTTAGGTTTTTTTTGTGACCCTTTGAAACACATCATGTAATTCGGGCATCATGTAATGCATTCAAGGCGTTCTAAAACAATCTATTTTAATGCAGAAAACGCATTTCAATGTCATAGGATTTTGACTGACACCAGGCAAAAGTGATTTTGACCGATTAACAGTTTTGACTGTAACATATACAAGACGCGGTTGTTTTATTTCTCAAGAACTATCCAACTGATCAAGTGTGTTTTTTTTAATTGAGGTACTTTTTAGGTACAATTTAATGGTGTAATACTATTTTATGAGTAAAGGTTAAATAATAAAATATTATAGTACACCCGCCATCTTGACGTCAATATGGCGGGTGTACCTTACATTTCGAAATAATTTCGTTCTGAAGGAGGTACAGATTTTTAAGAGCTAGGTACTAAATAGTATATTTTAGGTATTTTTTTTTGGTAATTGGTATAATTTGATTCGCTATGGTACACCCGCCATTTTGACTCTCACGTCATGATGTATAAACAATAAACATCAAGCGATTGCAGCAAAAAATACACGATCGAATGAGAGGTTTTCTTTTAAGTATTAAAAAAAACAGTTTCCAAGAACTCAGTAGATGGCGTTGAACTGACTACGTTACCAGGTGCCAAAGCCAAAACACTTGAAAAAAAAACATTGCGTTACGTCACATACGCTCGTTGAATGACACTTTCGTTGCGACACAACTCACGGTCCCGAACTCATTGGTGGGCGTGGCCAAAAAGCACACACACAGCGTTCCGAATCGTGCCGAACAAAAACGAAGATACACCAACGACACATAATGCTATTCGACGCCGCTCATATACATATATTATTGTATTATATATATATCTTTACAAATAACTTTTTCTTGTAATATTTTCGTCTGACTTTTTATTTAAATGCGCTAAAAAGAATAAAATAAACTTTTCCTTTAAAACTTTTATTATCAACTTATAATGTCATTACACAATTCGCGAGATTAGTGGCAACAATAATATTGTACAACTATATTGTTTGTTATTGTTGGCCTGGGGTCACGATGTCCTGGACGCCTTCCGCCAGGTCTGCTAGTCACTCGAGAGAAGTAAATGGCTGTGAAGCCAGCAGAGTCTGGACGTTGGTCGGCAGACGACTACTCTATATTGTCATCCTGGTACTGTGGATTTCCTTGGCCTGATAAAATTTAGGATTTCCTTTTCAGTGCGTATCACGTCGGGGTCACCAATTTACTGGTTGTGTAAAATTTTTCATCATTCAATATAAATTTAGTCAACACAAGACAGAAGTGACGATCAGAAGAAAAGTAAAAAATCATATCGTGAAGGTTTTATGTATATAAAGTTTCTAAACAAGTAGGTCGCTACACCATATTATAGGGTGTGCGTTTCGATGGCGCGACCATGGCGTTTTTTTTTTTAAATGACTATGCCATGATTTTGTAAAAATATGTAAAATTTGGTTCAAATTTCCCAAAACCTTAAATTTGTCAAAGTTATGGTTAAAAAATTATAAGGGTTTGAATTGAACGTGGCCACGCCATCGAAACGCGGAGAACCGAGCGGCCACGGAAATCTTAAAAACTAAGCGTTGCAGAGACCTGAAATTTAACTAAATAACAGATAGAATTTGTAAAAAAATTGGAAAAAATCCTAGGTTTGTAATTTTAGGAGCTGTAAGACTAAAACCCCATGGCTGCGCCATTGTAACGGTAAAATACACGTTATCGCCGATATCTCGCTGAGAAAGCATCGCAGAGGTCTGAAGTTTTTGTAAAACCTAGATTTGAATTTGTCAAAGTACACAAAAATCCTAGGTTTATGTTTCAGGAGCTGTAGTACGGTATCGCTTATAACCTTCAAAACGTTCTGAATGTGAAATTTAAAATTGAAATAAATTAATTTAATTTTAAATTCAAATTTTTATAAAATCTTGCCATAGTTTTTTAAAAAAAAAAAAAACGCCGTGGTCGCGCCATCGAAACGCACACATTGGTGTCGATTCTGTTGTGCACAAACTAAACATAATTTGGGCTATTGCTGTCTTTTACTAAAAGGCAGTGTGAGAAAAGGACGGATATAACTATGAACTAAGTTACAGATGTCAAACTAGTTTATGCCTTGCGCTTCACCTTGTTTTTAGTCGACATGTTTTTACGTGCATTCTTCATTTGTATGGAAATATTAGTTACAACTAAATTTGACAGCTCTAAATTACGTCCGTTTCTTTCTCGTTTTATTAAAGAGAAAAAGATAGCAATAGCCTACATTAAGTTTAGTTTGTGCACAACAGAATCGACACCATTATCCTTAGGAGTGCAATACAAATGCACAGGCCCTTCAACTTCAGCGAAAAACAAATGACACGTCACTGACGAAATGTATAAAATGAAAAGGACAGAAATATAGTTCTTGTTCTTTTAACAAACAAAGTTATATAATTGTGACATATTGTTCATATGTCTGAGTGAACGTAATCCTCCCGCACCGCACCAGGGGGGAAACATTATTCAATGAGATGCACGAAAATTCATAGTAAAAGGCGCGCGCAAAAAAATACGAAAAGGCCTTTGGGAAATCGAATTTTATAAAAAAAAAACCACTGTTTAAATCATTTACAAATAAAACTTATTGAATTCTTCGATAATAAAATTGTGCTGTGTCGATACGGACTTTGTTTTGGAAATTTGACACTTCTTGTAATACTAATTTACGCCCAAAGTTGCGTAAAAATTGGCAATAAAAACGAATCTTTGGTAGCTCGTACCTTTTGTATGGCTGTTTATTTTACTATTTTGTTTCCGCACAGACACAATTAATAATGAGACAAAACGATATCATGTTTAACTTTAGATGTACCATGTCCCCGGGGTTGCGGGACTGTTCGAAAGAGATACCGTGGCCTCGGAATACAAAGGGCGATGAAGGAACATGGATGGGTTTTAGTCAGTAAAAGTCTGACACTCCCTCCTGCTCCGCCCAGAGCGGGAGAAGTCATTTGATTTCCCATCCGAAAAAAAAAAGATGTACCATGTCAAACAGTGGAGTAATACCCCCCCGAAATTTGTATGGAAAATATATTGAGTAGTTCAACCTTATGCTTTCGAATATTATAACCATTACATCCAAGTGAAATAATGTGACGTTCCGTTCCTTACAGTAACTTACCAAGTTCAGCGCCATCTATCCAGCGACTAGGGAAGAGTTGAAAAAGAAAGTTAAAAACGTGTTAAATTAATCTTTCTTGAAATAACCTCCTATTACACGCTACACATCCTCGCACCACACAGCGGCCTAGTGTAACAGTTAGCCGCCAGCTGTACAGCCGTAGCCCAGAAAGCTTCAATCTACTCACCTCATCGTAAAGTATAATCGGCTAACGCCATCTATCGACATTGAACGCAACTAGTATAACAGCAGCCATTAGATATTATTTATATATAAATAATATCTAATGGCTGCTGTTATACTAGTATTACTGATTACTTTATTTATCTCGACATCAAAAACAACAGGCGCTGGTATAAGTTCAATGAGAGGTTTTCTTTTTGAGGGATTAAAAAAAAAATAGTTTCCAAGAACTCTCTAGATGGCGTTGAACTGACTACGTTAGTTGGTGCCAAAGCCAAAACGCTTGGAAAAAAAAAACATTGCGTGGCGTCACATACGCTCGTTGACTGACATTTTCGTTTGCTTAAGCTTCCGAATATAACCTAGTTTTCTCGCGCTTTGTTAAAATCAGTTTTTAACGTTCCCTTCATTGCAGAAACGTACCAAGTTCAGCGCCATCTATCCAGCGACTAGGGAAGAGCTAAAAAGAAAAGCCGTCATTGTAAAAGTTTACTCGAGGCCGTGCTAGACCGCGACCATCCCGACGTCGCCAAGCAGCTTAACAACCTAGCGCTGCTGTGCCAGAAAAAACCTATAGCTTATATTATCTAAAATGGTAAACTGACTGACTGACTGGGTGATATATCGATATCACACACAGCCCAAACCGCTGGTCCTAGAGACATGAAACTTGGAGGGTGTGTTCTTTGTGAAAAGTTAGTATCCACTATGAAAGGATTTTTGGGAATTCCACCCCTAAAGGGGTAACATAGGGGATGGATGTTTATCCGAAAGTCTGTCAGCTATAGAGTTAGGATCTTCAAATTTGGTGTTTATGCTGAAGATTGAAAATTAATTCGTTTTCGATAATTCCACCCCCGAAGGGTTAAAAAGGGGGATAAAGTTGTGTTTGGAAAGTCATTAATTTTCGAAGTAAAAATCACTAAATTTATTATCTCGTCTTATGGTTGGAACGGTGACGGTGTTGTTAGAATTTCAACCCTTAAGGGGTGAAAAGGGACGGAAACAAACAAAATAACACGTACAAATGTACCAATCCAACAATGCGAGATTATCATAATAAAAAATATTAGACTATGTAATATAATAAAAGTGGGAACCATAAACAAGGTACACCTCATTCTCTTAACTAGATTTATTTTCCAAATATCGGGATCCTTCTAGTGTTTTTGGTCAAAACGGTTATTCACAGGTGTTGGGTGACAATTCATGATTACAATTTCACACGTTAATAAATCAATAAAATCACACAGCACAACTTATGTAAAACTCGTGCAACGCCCTGACAGCACGCAAACATGGACGGGACTGTGATTGGTCGAGCGAGCCGCTCGAGCGAGCAGTTTGCCATGTTTGATTTTGAATTTTTACAGAAAGCCGGATTTGTTACTAAACTGTGACTTTGAGTGGATTTTCTATGAAAGATAGCCATCTCTGAATATGGACATTAAAGTTCGTTAAAAAGTATTTTAAAATTTTGAATGTTGCCTCATTCACAGTTCGTTTTTACCAAAAACGTCAGTTAGCCGGATTTGATTCAAATATTTCAAAGAATTAAAATTATTAATAAACCGCAATGCAAAGTCGAGAATAAGAAAAACGTTAACTACAATGTCAGGGGTAATCAATTAAAATGTTAAGATTTATTAAACAATGTCAGGGGTTATCAAATAAAATGTTAAGAATGATTAAATACAATGTCAGGAGTTCCTAATCAACCAAGAAAATATAGTTGATTAAGTACCTAGGTATCCAGTCCACCTAAAACGACATACGTCTTTTTTCGATCTATTTGTCAAGTATATAATTTTTTAAATAATCTCCCTGTGTTGTGAAATATCATAATTATTAGGTACGTTTGGAAGATTAAACAATTAGAAAGAAGAAAAACAGGACCGATTGTGGATGGATGGCCAGGCATAAAAAAAGAGTAGGTACCTATGCTCTGGGCAGAGTATACTTACACGGTAATCTTAAGAAGCATTACAATTTTTTTCGAGTTTCAGTTCTAAGTTTTCTATTTTTGTGTGAAAATCTTAATGCGGTTCACAGAATACATCTACATACCAAGTTTCAACAGCATAGTTCTTATAGTTTCGGAAAAAAGTGGCTGTGACATACGGACGGACAGACAGACAGACATGACGAATCCGTTTTTTGCCATTGGCTACGGAACCCTAAAAAGTACAAAAAAAATATTTTTGGATACTGATTATGGGTATCAAATTAAAGGGCACATCATGAGGATTTCAAAATGGTATTTTATCATGACCGTATTTTAATTTTTTTAAATGTGTTATAGATAGGTACGCGCAGATGACTAGGTAAGTTTGTGAACTATAAAGGAATAAATGTACACCAAAATAAATAAAATGCGTAATTCTCCATCTTATTATAGTCGTAACTAAAAAGTGTAAAATAAAAAATAAATTATTTTATAAAGTTAAAAAACCCGACTGTGACGGCAACAGTCGGGACTCTCGGGACCCATTAAATAATCTAGACTAAATATGGGTCCCGACTGTTGCAGTCATTAAAGGTTCCCATGAAAGGTTTGGTGTAGAACAATAAAAATGATCGCAATGACTGGGAGAACAAGTGCCTTTCGGCTTCGTTAAGAGGTTTTTTACACCCTTAATGAGCTCGCTGACAATACATTATAAGTACAATCATGTTACTAAAGTAAAGCTAGATGCGGTCCGCCGCATCCGCATCGCCTCGACTCCTATCATGTGGGCGAGGGGCGACGGGCCTTAGAGGTCAAAGGTGACGTAAACAAGTGTCATGCTCAAGTGTCAGTGTCATGTTCACTTTTTCCTACCTACACCTACTACGTACCTACTTACCTACTACCTACCTACCTACATGGTCTACTACCTACCTACCTACCTATTTCTCACTCTCAGTACTAATATCGCTTTTCAAAAATAGGGTTTGGTGGTAGAATGGTGAAAATTTAGGTTGTATGTATTTTTTAATGCCCAATCATAAAAACATTAAAATAATAAAATTTGGTTAGACCACCCTTATCACTTAGGGGTATGAAAAATAGTTTAGAGACGTTCCAGACCTACTGAATATACACCCAAAATTTCATAAGAATCAGTCAAGCCGGTTCGGAGGAGTTTTGTTACAAACACTGTGACACGAGAATTTTATATATTAGAAGATAGATAATAAATAATCTAATTAATTATATTAATTTCAAAACATTTCCCCATGTTTGGGTATATAAGCAGATAGCACTCTCAATGATACTTAATCCTAGCTTGGCTTCGGGTAGAACAACAGTGAGTACACTTAGAGCTTTTACACACCACGTGTGTAGGGTTCCGTACCTCAAAAGGTAAAAAAGGAATCCTTATAAGATTACTTTCTTGTCCATCCGTCTGTCACCACCGATTTTCTCAGGAAGTTCGATTTTCTCTTTCTCGATTTTCTTAGGTCCACCCGGGACCTAGCAAGTTGAAATTTATACCAGATACTGAGATCTATAGTCCCTATTAGGTGTAGAAATCAAGGTCTTGAGTGAACACGATAAAAAGATATGGCCAAATTTAGATTTTCGCGAAAACTTGTAAGTATTGGTACTTACTTACTTAAACTTGTAAGTATTGGTACTTACAAGTTTTCGCGAAAATCTAAATTTGCCCATATGTTTGGAAAAATAGAAAATAGTTGAAAATTAAGGTAAATTTTGGAATTTACTTACCTTAATTTTCAATTTTTTTATTTTTCGCAATTTTCCCTTGTGCTGTATTATTTGCGGTTGGTGCAATAGCCGTTACTGGGGATCGAAGAGCAAAGTTAAGTTTGTCCTTTAAAAGTTTGTACGGAACCCTGGGTGCGCGAGTCCTACTCGCTCTTGGCCGGTTTTTTTTTATGCGCTGACGACACGCGTACAGGACGCTCAGCAAACGCGAGACTGAAGTCACGTTTAACAACGTGACTTCAGTCTCGCGTTTGCTTTTCCTTTGCACATGATTCTTGCGTTTGTATCACTGTAAACGGGCAGCGTTCACATCGCGTTTGTATTGGATTAGCCGGAACAAACACTCAAAAAGACGGACAGCCGAACAGACAAACAAAAATGTATTTTTTTGTTGTAGGTTCCGTACATACTTTTATATCCATTCAGAAAAAGCTGTTATTTTGAAATTACAAACACACACTTAAATTTTATTGATATGTAAAGATTGTAGATAATTCTTAGAGTGTAGATAATTCACAAGCTGATAAATAACAGTTTGGCTTATAATTCGACCCTGATTGAAAAAAATCAATCTAGTATAGCTCTAAATCTGAAATCAATAATAATCGTGTTATTTTTTTTCAGCAACCAAAGGCGAAAGATGATGCGCTTCGGGACTCTCGCAATTTTGATGATGGGTCTAATGATGGTCATTGCCGGCCCCGTCCCAAAAAACTGCACTGTAACGACTGAACCGGTAAACAAATTATTATACTTAACTACAAGCCAATGTGCCCGATGAAATATTCGAATACGAATTTACATGGCCCATTTTGGATGCCAGTTTGGAGCCCCTCTGCTCTGCAGGATATGCCCCACCTCCTTTCCTGCCCATTCTGTACAGCAACCTCACCTTCCATTTAATTGTTACGGGTTTTCGCAATTTCCACTCATTTTTCTTAGCTCTTTTTTAAGCTTTACCCAGTGGCGTAGCTAGGGGGGGCGCGGGCGATGGGGGCGGCCCGCACCGGGTGTCACCCTCTTAGGGATGGATGGCACCCGACCGTGAACATCACTAATGCCACCTATAAAAAATCGTAAATATAAACTTCTGTATAAATACATTAATAGGCACAATAAGCCTTTTTTTCAAAATCAATGCATTTATTTCAAGTAGGCCAGTTACAGGCACTTTTGAATTGTCGAAACAAAGATGAAAATTAAATGTAGCTACAGTCCCAGTCACAAGACATAAAAACTGTGAAAGTACTGTACCTAGTTGCCCATTCCCTAGCGTAATCTATAAGAACGGGCAAGAAACTCCATGGACACTCTTTTCAATCAAAATATTGTTACAAAATCTTGGTTACATCATTCATGTTGAGATGGTATATTATGTGAGAACAATGTAGCAAGATGTGCACGTTAAAAGTGTCCATAGTAAAAACAAAAAATACAATTCAAAAATAAACATTCAAAATAAGCCATGGCAATTAAGAGTTTACCAGTCACAACTGACAGCGCCCGTTCACGAACATGACGCATGGATCAGCACCATTCAACTCAATTTTAATTTCTATAATAGAGGGCAAAAGACAATCTAATCAAGTTCGAGGTGGGTGCAAAAATTTTCAAGCTCGCTACCCTCGCTCTTGCATCCTATTTTTTTCTCCTAGTCTTTTCTGTATAAATCGTCAAGATGACTCCAAACTCAGACTCTGTACGAATAGACAAACGAAATCTAACAAATCTGAGGTGGAGTGCAAAAATTGTCGAGCTTGTTTTAATGAAACTGAAGATGCACCCCCGGAAATAATCCTGATTTTTGGGGTGACACCTACAATATCCGCACCGAGTGCCACCCATGCTAGCTACGCCACTGACCTTACTATACTTTTGGGTTAGAAACTTGACAGACGTGTCAATTGATAATAAGCTAAACTAAACTGTAAAGAAACTACAATATTAGAACTGGACCAAAAATTACGTTTTATTTCATCATGTTGACATAACGGTACTCCATTATGGCTCCGGAGTTACTAATTTAATTTGACTATTTTTCTCTTCCCAGAACGGATTTATAACTGAGATTTGCAGAAGTGGACATGATGAAGTCGTCCTAACCGCAGCTGATGGAAGACAAGTCGTAATACACGATTCAATAAACTTTAAAGATATAGCCGAATATAATAAACAAGGATATACTTTTATTAAAATTAGTTCACATATGAGTTACTCGTTACATACTAACCGTAAATAAAACGCTAATCCCCAATAAGTTATAGCGTTCTGTAGTTTTGAAAAAAAAAAGAGATTCTTATTTTTGAATCTCAGAGCACATCAACCAAAAAAAAAAATTAGAGCCATTTTATGAGCAAGTGTGTTGAAAAGTTATTTTCAACACACTTGCTCATAAAAAGGCTCTAATTTCACCGCAATTAGGCACATAATGACACCTATAATCAAACTGTGACTTTTTCATTACTATTATTCACAAGTGAGTTATAGGGTTTTTTTTTTGGTTGTTGTGCTCTTTGCTTTGTTCCTACAAAAGTTTCTATATAAAAAAAATCGTGTTCAATAGTACAAATAAATTAATGTACCTATTGCTTGCTCATTTCACTGAAATGTAACTTTTGTTTTCTCTGTAATAAAGAAAACTTTGAATTCCACATTTTGTACGTGGATTCGCTATCCGCGAAAAGCCAAAAAAACAAACTTCATTATTTTAGTCTATGGCCGATCGCCATTGTTAGATGCGCGCGCATAGGAAAACTGATTAAATTATCCCGCCATTGCGAAAAATTTTCATTACTCGTTTTCATTGTTGAAATTATATTTATTTATGAATAAAAAATGTCTGCAAGTACTAGTTATGAAGAAAATGATTTATGTTGTACACCGCCCGTTATAACTTATAAGATGTGAAGCCCTTAACGTTATGGAAAGTTTACTACCTGAAAATTCCAAGGACAAATATCTATTATCTATTAAATAAAATGTTTTTTTTTTTTTATTATTTTATTCACAAGTGTGTTGAAAAACGTCGTATGACACACGTGTGTATTGATGATTACCGTCCCCGGCTCTCTTAAGACCCTCGCCTAACGGCTCGGGTCTCAATCGCGCCTCAGCGGTAATCACCAACATTACACACTTGTACCATAATGTACTATTATCACAAATTAATAACTTTATCTAACTTTGACAGTGCTTGACGAAAATATTCATGATTGAGTATTACAGGCTTTTTGTTATTATTAAAGTGATGAATAAAGCATGGTACAAATCTATTTTTTCAGATTTTCTTTTATTTCAATCCTTTTGCTTGTAAAATAACAAAATTTACGTTAAATAACGTAACTAAAACTGTAGATAGTATATATCCGCTTTTTGGATAAATACTCGAGTAAAAACGGACATTTATTGAGTATTTATCCATTTTGAGTATTTATCCATTTTGAGTACCTACCTATTTATCCGGATAAAATCCCAACAATGCAATAATTTAAATTTAAATTTGCCATATTTTGCTAACTATTTTTGCTTTTGTTATTTGAAAAATGCTGTAAATTAATTGATGATAATGGGTACTGTGTTTTTGTATAACTAAAAGTCTGGAAAAATGAGCATAACAATATGGTAAAATAGCAGTATCCTCAGAGCCGTCATCGGGACGAACTCGACAAATAGCTTTATACATTAAAGACAATCACAATAATTGCAGTACTCTTTCCAGAGTCACCTTGCCCACTTCTGGACCCAGATATCTAGTTATCAGACTCCCCTGCACATGTCGCACCTAATGATTGTCAGATTACCGAGCAAATTATAAACGATGTCTGTCAAGATATCCCAGCGTCAGTTCCAACCAATGATTCTGACAAAACCGCCTCGGTCTTGGCCCCTGAAAAACCTAGCCAGGCCTCAGGAGTTAGATACTGACACACTAGAAATTTTAGGTGATGACCCATTATCACAAATTAGGTATAGGAGAAGGTGCTGTACCTCGATACCGTTTCGGTTCAATATTTTTTTAAATTTATATTATTAAAGTTAAATTAATAAAATTAACAGAATCTGAAAGGCTAACTAATAATACAAGTAATATGAATTTTACAAAAGCATAAAAAAATGTTTTGTAAGCATTTATTGGCTTTAAAAAAAAAAGTAGTTCTTGGTTCAAGGTACAGCATTGCCTATGTACCTTGATCAGTATGTGCTGTACCTTGGTCATGGGCGGAAATCCATTGAAATAAGAAGCAATTTATTGACTAATATTAATATAATTAAAGTTTTTTGGTTCACAATTCTTAATATGTCTTTAATCAACTAGAATTCTAAGGAAAACACCAAGTATTCTGGAAATAAAATTCACAAAACGAATGTCAAAAAAAGTCTTCTTTCTTCTTATTATTTTGCATAATTGGAATATATTTATTCTTTGCTATAGCAATCAATAAATCTTAATTAATTAAAATCAATTATTTATTATTTATTAATTAATGAATTATTAAAATGAATTAATTAAATGATCGTGAAGAAGGGTTGGTTCTTTGGCATCGGCAAATGATTTTAAATAATGGTCAAAGTTTCTCTTCAAAATCAAAGTACATCTGGACAAATTAAATTCTTTGGCAGCCGCTCTATCATAATAATTTCTTTCCTGTATAAGTTTTATGGCGCACAAAAGTTTACGTTTGTCGACTGGGATCCGTGTGTTTTTGTTTTTACTTCGAAGCATTTTACCTGAATCAAAACAAATTTTACGTGCAAGTACTTAATGTTATAGGCATAATATATTATATCGGTATGTATATATAAATTTAAAAACACATATAATACGAGCATCTGCACTGTAAATTCCTTCTTATATAAGACTAGAAATAATAAATTTTCTATTCAAGGAATCCCGCAGTACCTTGATCATGATCAAGGTACAGCGGGATTCCTTGGATCAAGGTACGACACCCCTACCTGTCGATATTTAATGGTTCGTAAAATTTTCGAGGTTATCTTTAACTAAAAACCACAAAATAAGTCGTAAACACTACTAAACTGCCTCCAAAGTAGTCGGATATAAAGAATTACAAAACTTAATTAGGTGAGTTAAGTAGAAAACAAAAAAAATATAAAATTACTTTTCACTAGCAAAAACTTTCAATGTAGTCTCACGTCGAAACGAAGTAAAATGAATGACAACTACTAACTTCATGTCAGTTGGTCTTAACAATCTGTCATTCTACCATAGATAAACATCCGAGAAATTGACGGGAACATTTCAAAAATTTAAGTGGCTCAAGGTACGAAGGGTGTCAAGGTACAGCACCTTCCCCTTACAAAGATATACGTCCGGAACTCGCATCGCGTTTACAACATCTCGCCCAGGGAAGTCTTAGCAAAGAGGTAAAAAAGACTGTTATGGCAAAATATCCTTTGCCCGCGAACTGTCTTTACGAGCACCTAAGATAAACCCTGAAATTAAAGCAGCGCTCGCTGATATCGCTTTAAAGCGAGACAAGGGTATTGAGGCCAAGCAAGTGCAAATGGCATCGGCTGTATCTTGCTTAGGCGAAATTATTACATCACATCTTAACTCGAAAGATAGGGATAACGAGTTGCTTTAAAAACTTATGGACGTCACTCGCCTTCTTTGCGACATCCAGCACAATGATTCTGCTACTAGAAAACATTTCGTTCTATCGTCTCTTAAAAATGATATGAAAGAACATCTAACGAACACAAAAATTGATTCCTTCTTGTTCGGGGAGAATTTGGCTGAAACGATTAAATCTGCGAGGGCCGTGAACAAATCCGGCGTCGAATTAAAAACCTAGAGATAGCTGCAAACCCCACTTTATGAAAGGAAAAATGTTAACTCTGCCCTGCATTTATATATTAGAAACAGTCACGTTTGTTAAGAAAAACATAAAACTGTTTAATTTTGATAAGAATGAGCGCCGATGTACAAAAATAGCCCAGAATATCGTAGCATACAAATATACAATAAATTACCAGAAAATATACGGTGCACGAGAACAGTATGTGTATTTAAAGCAAGGTTAGCCTTGCTTTAAATACAGTCGTTTCTCTTAGAAAATTGCTATTATAGTATTCAAGAATTTATGGAAGATAAAATGTTAAAATAGATTTTAAAAAATATATATCATGTGTTCATTTTATTATAGGTTCTTTTTTATGTAAAAACTATTTGTTAATATTTATTATTTTATATGACATGTTTTCGTTTATGATTGGTGTTTGGTTTTAATTTTTGACATTCGAAATAGTTCTGATACGACATTTTAAATGTCGATTGGTGTATTTTTATTATACAGGGCGTCCCACGGATATGCCACATGGAGGGAAAGTACTCTGAATATTGTAGATGGAACATTTTACTGAAAGAAGACATTATTTGAATTTAAAAAACAATTTAAACTGCATTCATAGATATTTAAATAATTACATGGTTGAACCGGGAATCGCACCCGTTACACGAGAAAAATAATCATCCTGTAGCTTTATCATACCGATCGCAAGGCTTCATCATAAGGATTATTTTTTGCTAAATAACATAGTGTCAGAAATAAAAGGAAGACCATGAATTTTAACAATTTTAATACAAAATTAATCAATTTATCGGATTGAGCACGGCACCTTTTATTTTCACCAAATTTATGAAACACGTGGCGAAATGCTTACGATCTATTGGATTATTGTCCACCCTGTATTTGGACGACTGGTTATTATTTGGCCAATCGTACAATAGCAATGTCTCACAAATATTGATACCACTAAAGAGCTGCTTATTTCCTTGGGTTTCATTGTTAATAAAGAAAAAAAGTGTCCTCGTACCCTCACAAACATGTACATTTTTAGGAATGATTATAAATTCACCAAACTGTATGACTCTTAGTTTGCCCTTTGAAAAACGAATGCGAATTCATTCTGAATTAGAAAACGCTGTAAGATAAGAAAATATGCCCAACTGGTAGGTTTACTTGTATCGGCTTGCCCCGCTATTGAATACGGGTGGTTGTACCAAAGAATTAGAACGCTGCAAATTCCTTAACCTACGTGACCATAATGATTACGACAAATTCATGAATATCCCTAATTCTGTTTTACCAGACATTCAGTGGTGGCTCGGTTCCATAAATCACTCCTTTCGCTTTAGCAGAGATGATGATTATACCTTTGAAATATACTCTGACGCCTCAACAACGGGGTGGGGTGCCTGTAGTAATGGTAACACGGCAAGTGGTCAATGGTCACAAAGCGAACAAGAACAGCATATCAATTATCTTGAGCCGTTTGCTGCTTTTATAGCCCTCAAAATCTTTGCCAAGGATTTGCACGATTGCCAGATACTCTTACGAATAGATAACACTACCGCGATATCTTACATCAACCGGATGGGTGGTATCCAATTTCCTCATCTCACTCAAATAACCAGAAATATCTGGCAATGGTGCGAATCCCAAAAGCTTTACATCTTCGCATCATTCATAAGGTCTTGCGATAATATAGTAGCAGACGCAGAGTGTCTTAAAACACATCCAGACATTGAGAAGGTTGAACTACTTAACATATTTTCCATACAAATTTCGGGGGGCTATTACTCCACTGTTTGACATGGTACATCTAAAGTTAAACATGATATCGTTTTGTCTCATTATTAATTGTGTCTGTGCGGAAACAGAATAGTAAAATAAAAAGCCCTTCAAAAGTTACGAGCTACCAAAGATTTGTTTTTATTGCCAATTTTAACGCAACTTTGGGCGTAAATTAGTAATAAAAGAAGTGACAATTTTCCAAAACAAAGTCCGTACCGACACAGCACAATTATCGAAGAATTCAATACATTTTATTTGTAAATGATTTATGCAGTGGTTTTTTCATAAAATTCGATTTCCCAAAGGCCTTTTCGTATTTTTTTGCGCGCCTTTTACTATGAATTTTCGTTCATCTTACTGAATAATGTTCCCCCGGTGCGGTGCGGGGGAGGATGACGTTCACGCACACATGAACAATATGTCAAACGCGATATTATTGACATGTCCTTTGTTTGATAGAAGAACAAGAACTATATTTCTGTCCTTTTCATTTCATGCATGACGTCAGTGACGTGTCATTTGTTTTTCGCTGAAGTTGAAGGCCTTAATGGCTCTACCGAACGCTGTAGTCTCGTGCTACTTGTAAGAAAATACACGACCATAACAATTCAAATAACAAGAAGAAATACAAACGTCATGGCAGCAGTTATAACAGCTCTCTGCAAAGGACAATCTGTGAACTTGTATATAATAACAACACACATACCAAGCACTAAGCCAACTAAGACATTTTCCGATTTGATCAACTGCATCAATGCAAAGCCAAAAGGGTTAAACATGATCATCCTAGGAGACTTTAATGCGCACATAGGAAAGCAAGACATAAACACCAATGGAAATCAAACGACTGATAAAATTGGTGTCGAATGACAATGGTGAAATCTTATTAGATATAATAAAAAGAGAAAACCTTAGATTAGATACATCACGAGGCAGATCAAGCTGCAAAATAACGTGGCAATCTGGAAAAAGAAAATCGCAAATTGACCATATACTAACTGCTGCGGACGAGCCAAATATATTCAATTACATAAAAGGCGAGTGGAGAAAAGATAATATATCAGACCATAAAATTATTCTCGCGGATATTATTATTCTGAACCTTAAGAGGGAAAATTCGACACTGCATATGCTGAAATCCAGCACGAAACCAATGCATAAATCTGAGCTCGAATTCAACTACAGAAATCAGGACTATAGCCGGCTCCAAAATGAGGAAATAATGAAAAATTACCAAGAGGAAATCAAGAGCCAACCTCAGGTAATAAATCTACAAAACAAGGAATATAGCCAACTAGTCCCATGGGATTCCCTTATGAATATCATGAAATCAGCAGCGGCGAAGATTCTTATAAGCAGGCCAATTAGATCCAGGGAACACAGAATCGCGCTCGCAAAACTGCAAAAAGCCAAGTTTATAAAAAACTGTTACCCCAGAGAAGCATTCGCAATCAAACAACTAAGCGAAGCAAGACACAAGCTGCAAAATATAAGAAATAAAGAAGAAGAGGAAAAATGCGAAATATTCTTTAGAAACCTAAGCGGAACTCATCCATCACAACGCATGAAAATCACATACGATTTTTACAGGAGACATAAAATGAACACGAAGCACAACAACAAACAACCTTTTATACCCATGTCAAGGTGGGAAGAAGACTTAAAAAAGACAGCAGGCCCACACATAGAACTCCTACCCAATGAAAACCCATCAGACGCAAAAGAAGAATTATCGGAAGAGGAAATAAGTAATATCATTAAAAGCATGAGCAACGGCAAAGCGCCAGGTACTGACAAGGTGGTGTCCGAGCTATTCAAAGCCTTGCCAACAGAAATGCTATCGGAAATTATAAAACACATGCAGGCAGCATGGGTAAGCAATGATATACCAATGTCTTGGAACAAAACGATCCAAATTCCAGTTCCTAAAAAAGCAAAGCCAGACGGAATTAATGACTACAGAAAGTTATCTATGTGTAACGCGGGATATAGGAAATATGCAAGTTTTCTTCTTAGAAAACTGGATGCTTCAATAAAAGAACTAGGAAACTACCAAGCCGCCTTTCTTTGCAATAGATCGACCGACGACCATATGTACACACTTAGGAGAAATCTTGACGAGGAATGGAGAGCAGGCTCAAAAACCTATGTGCTAGCGTTAGACATCGAAAAAGCCTTCGATACGCTGGACTTAAACTCTCTTAGAGACATTTTAGTTACTAGAACTAACGAATTTCTAACGAATAGAATTATTAAGGCGTGCATGCATGAATTCACCTGCATAAAATGGTTTGGACAGCAAACGGAATCGACACACAAAGGCAAGGGAGTCAAACAGGGATGTCCACTATCCCCACGACTATTCACCATAGTAATCGATGACGTTCTCAGAACATTAGAAGAAGAAATAGAATACCTTCATCTAGACCAGGACCTTAAGATTCAACTCCCTATTATACTGTCCTTTGCAGATGACGTGATAATAGCAACAAATAATCTCAGTGAACTGGACGAAATAGTCACCAAAATCAAACCGTTGCTGGAATCAGTTGGACTCCACATTAATGAAACGAAAACAAAACTAGTAATCAGAGACCCACTCAGCACCGCAACCCGAAGTTTTATTAGAATTGGAGGAACCAGTATTCAACCGGCAGACGAGATTAAGTACCTTGGCACGTATATAACACCGACACTTAATCGAAACAACACAGTTAACGCCAGATGCAAACAAGCGATGCGTAACTGTAAGGCCTTAATATCCATCATAAAAAACTCGAAAATGGAATGGAAAATTGCGCGTCTTTTCTATAAAATGGTCATAAAACCTGCAATGACTTACGGCCTTAAGGCAGCGGCACTCACAAAGGCAAACCGATCGAAACTCAGAAGATACGAAAGACTCATTCTTAAAGATATGATAAACAGCACGCGATACCCCCCGAATAAGATAACACGCGAAATTCTTATGGGAAAAACAATTATCAAAAAAATTAAATGCCTACGGCTATGCTACTACTACACGCAGCTATTAGATACAAGGCGAAACGGTTAAAAGTAGGAAGACCAATATATACATGGACGAGTCACTCCAACAAGACATGGAATATTTCAACAAAAGCAAAGAAGAATGGATTCAGCTAGCAGCAGATAGAGAAAAGTTCAAGTCGGCCACCCAGGAAATATATCACCTCAGCGAAACTGACAGTGAAACAAATACTACTGACGACGAAACATATACACGAAAATAATGTTTAAATAAGACGTGTCAAAACGAATGGAATCGCAACCATCAGAAACGAACATGATTCTCCAATGTTAGAAGAGACCAACCAAACGAAGGTCAAAACACCAATGCTCATTCCTATGGATTGTACCTGTCTTTACCATTATTCCTATATTGGCTCTAGGCTGCATAGTCGGCTGATTGTGCCCAACTGGCTGCGGTTGGTCGGGCTTCCTTTCCCATCCCAGAGCATGTCTTTCCTTACAAAAAAGTGCCCCCTGGTGTATCCGGCTTGTCCGGGTCAGGCTTGCTCCTGGCTGGGTGTGGTGCTCAATCAATCAATCAATCAATTTGAATTTAAAATTAAATTAATTAATTTCAATTTTAAATTTCACATTCAGAACGTTTTGAAGGTTATAAGCGATACCGTACTACAGCTCCTGAAATATAAACCTAGGATTTTTTGTGTATTTTGACAAATTCAAATCTAGGTTTTACAAAAACTTCAGACCTCTGCGATGCTTTTTTAGCGAGATATCGGCGATAACGTGTTTTTCACCGTTTCAATGGCGCGGCCATGGGGTTTTAGTCTTACTAGTCTTACAGCTCCTAAAATTATAAACCTAAGATTTTTTCAATTTTTTTTGCAAATTCAATCTGTTATTTTCCTAAATTTGAGGTCTCTGCAACGCTTAGTTTTTAAGATTTCCGTGGCCGCGCGGTTCTCCGCGTTTCGATGGCGTGTGCCATGTGCCATGTTCAAACCCTTATAACTTTTTAGCGATAACTTTGACAAATTTAAGTTTTTGGGAAATTTTAACCAAATTTTACATATTTTTACAAAATCATGAGTTATTTAAAAAAAAAAAACGCCGTGGTCGCGCCATCCAAACGCACACCCTATAATATGGTGTTGCGACCTACTTATTTAGAAACTTTATATACATAAAACCTGCACAATATGATACTTTTCTTCTGATCTGTCACTTCTCTGTCTTGTGTTGACTAAATTTATATTGAAAAAAAAAAATAATTAGTGTACAACAACAACAACCACTAAATTGGTGACTCCGACGTAATACGCCTTGAAAAGGAAATCCTAAATTTTATCAGGCCAAGAAAATCCACAGTACTGCGATGACAATATAAAGCAGTCGTCTGCCGACCAACGTCCAGGCTCTGGTGGCTTTACAGCCATTTATTTCTCTCGAGGGATTAGCAGACCTGGCGGAAAGCGTCCAGGACATCGTGACCCCAGGCCAACAATAACAAACATAATAATACAATATTATTGTTGCCACTAATCTCGCGAATTGTGTAATGACGTTATAAGTTGATAGTAAAAGTTTTAAAGGAAAAATTTTATTTTATTCTTTTTAGCGCATTTAAATAAAAGGTAAGACGAAAGTAATAAAAGAAAAAGTTATTTGTAAAGATATTATATTGTTGGCGAGTGTTGAGCGGCGTCGAATAGCATTAAGTGTGTATGGTGTAACTTCGTTTTGGTTCGGAACGGTTCGGAACGCTGTGTGTGTGCGTACGAACTAGACGTGCGTGAAGACTAGCGCCTAACTGCTCATCACTGATACTATCTCTGTCGGGCAAGATGCCAGGTGAGACAGCGTGCTTTTTGGCCACGCCCACCAATGAGATCGAGCCCGTGACTTGTGTCACCTGATTTTGATTTACTGGAAATCGGGGGGCACGTCAGTGCCCCCGCCAAGTCAAGCACGAAGCAAACTGCCGTACCATCCTTTACTGGAACTATTTCGCCGCATTTTCAGGCCCCTATTTGAGAACTCTGGATAACACCAAAATTTATACTGTTTGTTTCAGGCTCGCCTATACATAAGTATTATTGAAATACGCAGCTTTATCAAGCCTACAATTGACTGGTTATTGAATCAACGTTTTCCAAGTGGCAATTTTCCATCGTCAATGGGTAGCGGTTCTGGCGACAGATTGGTGCAATGGTGTCATGGAGCACCTGGTTTTGTACCCTTCAATGGCTAAGTCACACAACATTAACTATAATAATAAAGAAATCGCAGTAAGGAACCTTAGACTTGGCACGACTTTGTCTAGATTTCATTACTTTTTAGAGTTAAACAAGCAGCTCCATCGAGACTTAACTAGTTTTTTTCAGAATGTTTTTGGTGGAATTGATCTTTTTGCAAGTCGATTGAATAATAAATGTCCAAATTATATCTCGTGGCACAGGGATCCAGACGCTATTAATGCATTTACGATATGTTGGTCCAGATACTATTTTTACGCTTTCCCACCTTTCTCAATTATACTCAAAACACTTAGGAAAATCATAGCGGACGAAGCGCGTGGCATCTTAATTGTTCCATTATGGCCCACACAGGCTTGGTACCCGTTATTCAAGAACCTCCTTGTATCCAAGACTGTTACGTTCTCACCCGACGATAACGCCTTGTCATTTCATTCCAGTTCCCGCCGAATACACTCCTCCCTTACCCTGGTTGCAGGAGTGTTATCCGGGAGGCGTTAACAAGGAGAAGTCTACCAAAGGCCTCCTTAGATATCATGGTATCCTCATTGTCGGATAGTTCAATAAGACAATATGATGTATGTCTCCGCAAGTGGTGGCTTTTTTGTCAACATAACTCAGTTGTTTTTTACAAAGCTTCGGTTCCTATTATAATATCTTTTCTTACACAAATGTTTAACGAGGGATACGGGACATTGAATTCATACAGATCTGCCCTTTCATTGACACTAGGCCCAGCCTTAGCAAAAGACGATAGGCTTCAGAGATTTTAAAGGGCGTATTCCGAATAAGACCACCACTTCCAAAATATAATTTTACTTGGGACACTAACGGCGTCCTAGATCATCTTAGTTCTTGGTTTCCTAACGAAGACTTACCTCTAAACCAACTGACTAAAAAGACTATTACCTTACTTGCCCTTACAACAGCTCACAGAATGCAAAAAATGTGTTAATCGTATTTGATAAAAGAGTACATTATACTATGCACTAGCTACGCAAAACCAGTGTTGCCAACTCAACTACTTCAAAATCTGCTAGATTGGTGTAAAAAATATGCCAAAAATATACTAACCTATAAAAAATGAAATGCCAACTTATATAAGTCAGTATTTATTAAGAAAATAAATTATGGGAATAGAATATCAATGTCTTGATATTCATCAACATTAGCAGATGTGGAAGGCTGAGAGCTAGAGTTGTAACTCTCTTTGGTTCCGATACAGTCGTACATTGTTAGAATAACAGCACTTTCCTGCTCTTTTTAGGCCGAATCTGACGTACAAAATGGCATTCAGGGTTCTTACCGCCAAACCGATGCGGAGTCGAGTATCAATTTAAATTTTAATTTATAGAAAGGTTGTGATTTTCATTCTTTTCATGTTTTATAAAATATCTTAAAAAATATGCCTTAAGCTAAAAGTAAAAAAAATATGCTAAACAAGAACAAAATATGAAAAGAACACAAACACTGTGCAAAACTGGCAGCAGAAAGTGTTGCTGTTGGTATATATTACTATTAGAGATACCCATCTCTAATAGCTATTCCAATAACTAGCCAAATAGCGGCTATTAATGAAATAGCCACGGCTATGATATCCGTCAATACGATAGCTAGCTATTGGCTACTGGCTGGCTAGAATTCGGCACAGCAGCGGATAGCTGCCCCAGAGTTTAATATAACTACTGCGTTTTGCAGCCGTCGCGATATTCGGTAGCCGGCTAGCCGGAGTAGCCGTTAGCTAACTAGCTGTGTGCGTGCTCACTGCGCTGAGTAGGTAGTGACGTAATGTAAGACGCGAGTGCGAACTTCATTCACATCGCACATCTCTTTCTCACAATAGTCACAAAATAGAATAAAGAAAGAGAAGGCATTGTATCTTAGTAATTTCGTTCGGTTAGTGTATAAATTTACGAAATACGATAGTTAGAAAGGTAGTAGCTAATTACAGTTAGATGTGAAGGAATTTGATACTAACTATACGATTTTAAACCTAATTTCAGTCAAGAAATGGGTTTAAATCGTTTAAATTATCAGAAGCGCGACATCTGTACTTTACTTACCTACAACTAAAGTCTGAGTCGATTTAAGTACGTAAAGTAAAAGTTTTTTAGTTCATACAAACAAGAGATGACGCTACTGTAGATTTTCGTTTTCTTAAAATAATAATAAGTACGACCTACGAGGGAAGTCAATTCTTTTCAAAAGATTATGAAATAAAATAAAAAGTAAATGAAAAACGATATTATGACATTAACTAACTTATTGACATCTAGACTTGTTGCCGCGGCGAGGATCGAACTCGAATCGCAGGCCAGTTGACTGTTATTCATTTTAAGTCCCGCTGCGCCGCTAGCCGCTAGCGAGCGCTAGTCGTTATTGTTCAATAGCCAAGTAGTCAAAATAGCTGGCTATCTAGCTGGCTATTCCACCACAAATAGCCGGCTAGCTAAGCTATCGAAATTTCGGCTAGTTACCCATCTCTAATAAAAGAGACAACAGAGAGCTGTTGCTCATAATGGCAACATTTTGTTGTGACGTAGTAACAGTTGTAGGTAAGTGCCGTATCCGCCATATTATGCGACGAGTTTCGTGGTAGTTCTGCTTTACTTTTGCATTTATTGAGATGTTACAATTACAAAGAGTTTATCTTTAAAATTGCAAGTGTATGGTGGAAAACAGCTATTCAACATGCCTGCGGGTTGTATTATGAAGTGTGGTGCAAGAAAGAAGGAAAATCAACCTCAATGGGGAAGGCTGGTCAAAGCTGATTGTAGATGGCGCGTCCATAGCTTAGACCCAATCTGACCAATGAGGTCAAAATATTTTAAATATAAAATGACATTGACAGATTTTCAACCAATGGCGGTGTTTGGTTCATGCGATGCTAGCGCCATTAGTTCCACCAGTTGCCCACCCCATTGTCGTTGCACAGGTTATTAGCTGGTTTTCATGATATAATCAACTTAGTAATACACTTTCGATGAAAAAAATGCTGAGGGATCGTGAATTTATTGCTGTAGTGTTTATATTTGGGCTTATTTTCGTCCAACAGACCTTTTTTCTTTTTTCTAATTTCATAATTTCATTCGTTTGTTAACCGACTTCAAAAAGGAGGAGGTTCTCAATTGGATTGTTTTTTTTTTATGTGTGTTTTATCCGATTTATATGATTCTTATTTAGTTCGATGCTGAATAGTTGCCATTTGGTCCCATAAAAATTTAACATAGTTTGGCCCAGTAGTTTTCATTTTATGAACATTTTTACTTCAGTCGTGTGGTATAATTTCATGTATGTTCACCGATTTATCCTCCATTTGTGAAGCAATTCTCAAAATTATATTTTTTAAAAGAGTATACTCCTGAGATGGTCGCATTTAAATTTGGTGAAGATCTGATGCTGATCTTCGGAGGTATATACATACATATGGAACTCTTCAAAACTAGACGGTATATATTTGGAACTCTTCAAAACCAGACGGTAAATCGGTTGTGATTGCTGCAATCGCTTGGATGTTTATTGTTAATACATCCATCATGACGTAACATCACGCCTGTATGCTCTAAGGGGTACGCAGATGATACAATTCGCCCAAATTTCGACAGTTTAGGTATGTTAAGTTCCATTTATTGGGGATAAGCCTATTACCATGACATGTATTGTTATCAATGTAAAATAAATGCATAGCAAATATTTGTATAGGATATTACAACAAAAAATGGAAAAACAAAAAAACTTTTTTGTAAAAAAAAAACTTCAAAAAACACAAAAAAGTGAAAAATAACTTTAGCTTCAGAAGTCGGTGACAAAAAAAAACTGAATGAATCAAACAAAGGTCATCGGAGTTCTGAAGTTAAAGTTATTTTTCGCTTTTTTTTACAATAATAAGTCATGGTGGAATAGTGTAGTACCGTTGCCGTAATATTTTCCGATCCTCCTTATTTTCCTTCAAGGAACTAGTATCGAAAAATATAACAGAGTTTTAAAAATTATATGTAAATATTAAAATAATGTCATGTAAATATGTACGCTTTAATACCGAGCGATTGAGCGGAATAAAGGCTCCAAGGTATTTGCAAGAGATCTGGCTATTGGGCAAAGCCAGCTCACGAAACTGAAGACCGACGATGGTAGGATCTTATCCGCCAAACCGGAGCTTCTGAGGGAGATCGAGAGCTTCTATGGACAGTTGTACACGTCAACCAGCAAACGACCCAAGAGCTAGACTGACCCGACACTATACCGAAGACATCCCGGACGTCAGCCTGTACGAGATTAGGATGGCTCTGAAGCAGCTCAAAAACAACAAGGCACCGGGTGATGACGGAGTTACGGCCGAACTCCTGAAGGCAGGTGGAAAACCGGTACTTAAGGCCCTTCACAAGCTGTTTAATTCCGTTATACTTGAGGGAAAAACGCCACAGGCATGGTGCAGGGGTGTGGTGGTACTCTTCTTCAAGAAGGGCGACAATGCCCGGTTGAAGAATTATAGGCCCATCTCACTTCTAAGCCATGTCTACAAGTTGTTTTCAAGAGTCATCACGAATCGACTCGCGCGCAGGTTTGACGATTTCCAGCCTCTCGAACAAGCCGGTTTCCGGAATGGCTTTAGCACCGTGGACTACATACATACGCTGCGGCAGGTTATACAGAAGACCGAAGAGTATAACATACCCTTCTGTTTAGCGTTTGTGGACTACGAGAAAGCCTTCGATTCGATCGAGACCTGGGCTGTACTGCAGTCTCTCCAACGGTGCCAAATCGACTATCGGTACATCGAGGTTTTGAAGTGTTTGTACAAAAACGCCACCATGTCAGTCCGACTTCAGGACCAAGCCTCGGAACCTATCCTCCTGCAGCGAGGTCTGAGACAGGGAGACGTCATATCTCCGAAACTGTTCACCGCTGCACTGGAGGATGTCTTCAAGATTCTGGACTGGAGAGGGCTAGGCATTAACGTCAATGGCGAGTACATCACCCACCTTCGGTTTGCCGACGATATAGTGGTCATGGCTGAAACCATGGAGGTCTTCAGTACAATGCTCGATGACCTCAGTAGAGCTTCCGGAAAAGTGGGTCTTAAAATGAACATGGACAAAATCAAGGTCATGTTGAATGGCCATGTCACACCCATTCCTATCAAGATCGGAGACTCTACACTCGAAGTTGTAGACGATTATGTGTACCTGGGACAAATGGTCCAGTTAGGTAGGTCTAATTTCGAGAAAGAGGTCAATCGTCGAATCCGACTCGGCTGGGCAGCGTTCGGGAAGTTGCGCGGTATCTTCTCGTCCAACTTAACACAGTGTCTCAAGACGAAAGTCTATGACCAGTGTGTGTTGCCAGTGATTACATACGGGACCGAAACGTGGTCGCTCACAATGGGCCTCATCAGAAGGCTTAAAGTCACCCAAAGGGCAATGGAGAGGGCTATGCTCGGAGTTTCCTTACGTGATCGAATGAGAAATGAAGACGGATGTCTATCTATATGGATGCAAGAGAACCAGGGTCACCGACGTAGCCCGAAGAATTGCCAAACTTAAGTGGCAGTGGGCAGGGCACAACAACCTTGAACCTAATGCTTTAGCGATAAGTTGAAATTCTTTATAAGAAATTCGGCAGTTTGTAGTAGCTTGATGTGCATCTGGCGTCTGTACCTTCGTACGACATAGTTTATCATATAAAAGTTTATTAATCAGCCTGCCAGTCCTAAGCTTAGAAAAAGTAAGAAGGGAAGTTCATTTCGATTCGCAAGTACAGTTCGTTTATCCGTCGATTAGTAAACAAGTTTCAACTAAACGATCTAATCTGATCGTACAATAAACGGTGGATAAACTTTGTAAACATAAATTCGTATAAATTCTGTTCAGTCTATGTAAACTAGTCGAAAATTAAACTGTTTAAGAACTAGTTTATTGTAGACGGTAAACCAGTTTCGTTTCGTCGACGGCAAATACGTGAACGACCCACTCCTAGTTCCTTCGCTGCGCTGATACGATATCGGTATAGTACATCATCAACATCTCCCTAGCGTTTTCCCAACTATGTTGGGGTCGGCTTCAAGTCTTCGGTATAGTACATACGTGTGCTAATCGGTTCGAGTGACCTTACTAGGTCCGGCTCGCGGTTCACAGCACCGAGAGACCGTTCCACAGACTTTTATGATGGTTGGTTACACAAGATCCGAAAATAAGACGACAGCATTTTGTTATTTGTTTTATTTCCATATTGTAACAACTCGAAACAAATGATTGATTGAAGAAACAAGACAGACTGTAAGAATATAAATGATAATTAGGATTCAAACGTAATAAGACTCGTAATATTAATAAGTAGTATTAGTATCGATACTTGTTATAGTATGGTTATAGTAACACTATATTCCCTAATTGGCACAACCTTAGCATTGGCAGCCATTATATGAGACATTTTGAGTTGTACGTGTATGCACCTTTTTTTTGTAGGTATTTCCAGTCCATCTACTTCTAAGGGTTGCAGTTGTGGCGTCGGCGGCTGCCGTCGGCGCGTTGACATTAGCCGTCGACACACATTTACGCGGCATGCCACAACTGCAAGCGTCGACGGCAGTCGTCGGCGCTTCGGCAGCTGCCACCCGGTGCGTGGCGACGGCTGCAGTATAAATAATTATAATATTTTAGTACGAAAGGATTAAATATTAAAATTAAATTTATTTTATGGAATTTTATTAAATTATAATTATTTAAAAATATGTGCAGTTGGAAACGTGCCGCTTGTCTGTAAGAACAGTAAGAACCATAAGTAAATGGTTTCCTATCACTCTTCGAACATGCTAACGTCAAGATTAATTAAGGCTGCATTCCGTATTACAAAATAATCGGTCACAGCGCTCACATCTATATTTTGCGTTCCGATTTAGAAATCACTATTATGACAGTTAAGAGCTGTCGACCGCTAAGCTAAGAGCTAAGAGCTGTTACGAGCTGTAAACGCTCGTGAACGCGTTGACAGATAACATAACCTAAACCAAAACCAAAACCTATTTTGCTCCCGGCAAAGATTTACTCCTTAAAAAAATACCACGAATTACAAATTACATAGATGCAACGATAATTATTAAATACAGGGTGTAAAAGACCTCATTACGAAGGCGTCAACCAAGAATTGCATTGCATGCAAAAATTATTGCTGGGAAACGACTTTTTTTTGGGGTGAAAAATCATGTTTTGTGGTAGAACTCAATGTAACGCACTCAAAACATTGTGCTGATGGATGGATTGAATAGTATAGTGGTTTTACACCCTTTATTATGTATAGTTAGATGTCGGGTCGATCTTTAGGTTAAGCCGTGCTTACCTAGGTTGGTCTGTGGATGGGTGACCAACCTTACATACCGAGTTTCCTCCGTGCCTCGGAAAGCACGTTAAGCTGTTGGTCCCGGCTGTTATGTTGTAGCTCTTTGACAGTCGTTAAAGGTAGTCCCAAAAAGTCTGACAACCAGTCTTACCAAGAGATATCGTATTACCCAGTACTAACTGGGTTGTGGAGGTCAGATACTGTCTGATAGGCAGTCGCTTCATGTAAAATACTCGTATTCAGCTGCATCTGGTTATACTGGAAGCCGACCCCAACGTAGTTGGGAAAAGGCTAGGCTTATGATGTATAGTTAGATGCGACTCTGTTCTTATCAAAACAACACAACCTGTCAACACATTTGTCATTTTTGACAGCGCTCACGGTGATATTTATTTGGGGCATGGTCGGTGTAATCCCAAGATGGCGCATGTCATAACGTCATCTATGACGAATTCAAGGGGCGTCGATATCGCACTCACGGAATTCGGAACGGGTTTGTGGACGCTCAAATCGATTACAGCTTGATTCGGAATGTAGCCTTAACTCTTCATTCCACTTTCGAGTAGTAAATTTAAAAAGCTGGCAACATTTAAAATTTGAAATTTCATTTCCAACATTTCCAACCAACGTATTTTTATACATCGACTGTCAGTACGTTAGAATTTTATTCTTTTGATGAATAATTTGATTTATCTCTATTGAGTGTTTCTCGTGCATTTATGAATGATAAAACTTATGTTTTTATTGACAGTATTTTGATTTATAAGGATTGCTAGTGTAGTTAGTGATTTAGTGGAAGTATGGCCCAGTTCAACTATTTAAATGAAATAAATAGTTTGGCGACAATGGACGGGCCAATAACTCGAGGCCCTCTTCAGCGCTGGGCGAAAAAGTCCAATAATGAGAACATAAATCCATTGAGTACGTCTTTCAAGAACCATTCAAATGTGAACTTGAGTGCTTGCAACCAGTCGATGCAGAAGTTGTCTCTGTCGGCAAATCAGAGTTGTAACAATAGCGTGCTCTCTAGTAATAAGACACCGACGCGCAATGATAATAAGAAGGGCAAGAAGACGCCGTCGAAGAACAAATCTCCAGGTAAAGTTATTGAATATACTACAAAAAGGTCATTTTTTTAATTCAAGTGGCATGTGTATGTTTTAGACCCATTTAGGCCTTTTGTGTTTGCTTTCGCAGTTTAAATAAAATCCCCAATACTAGTAGCAGCTTAGAAGCTTCACACAACCTGTTGTTTTGTCTTAAACAACTCCCTTTGTTAAGCCATGCCTGCAATGTTACCTTAGAACACAAGCATCAAGTCTTGAAGGAAAAGTTATCCGTCTATACCTTGCAGGTCGCTCAACCACGCCAACTCCTAACAAAGCATCGAAGACTCCGAACAAAGCTGATAGATTCATTCCGTCTAGAAGTAATTCTAACTATGACTTGTGCCATTATATGGTAAGTTTTTTCTTTATTTCTAATATTGGTATAATCTACTCGATTTTCTTTGTATGTGAACAAGGTTGTTTGAAATATTTTGTGTACTTTTTGTTATTTTCAGCCTATCATAGATGTAAAGTAAGACATTATTTTGTATGTTTATTTAAATTGCATAAGCAATGCATTGCAACATTTGCGTAATTTACACATTTATTCTGCACAGAGCTTGCATTTTTCAATGATGTGTATTGAGCTCAACATCACTGAAAAATGAAAGTAGTCTATAGAAACTTATCATTCCATTTTTGGCCAGTTGTGTAAATAGGGTAGTTATTATTGCCTGTAGGTTTAGTTGTAACTAATCCAATGTATATCCCAATCAGTTTTTCATAACTTAATCTCTCACTACAACAAATTACTAGTATTGTAATAATTATTTTTCATAATAAAAACATGAGCAGTACATTCATATCTATTTTAAAACAAACAGTTGAGCCGTGAGGAAGACAAGAATGAAGAAGTGGTGGCTCAAACAGCAACAGGAGAAGCAATCGGCCGAGCACTCACTGACACTGAACCTGGACGACTACTGCAGTACACTTGCAAAGCACCCGCTGCTCCTGAAGGCTACCAGAACAGACTTAGAGTTGTGTATTCACAGGTATATCTGCGCTTGCTTTCACTTACACTATGCTGTTCACTAACAAGTCTTTACCTACCTTTTGAACACTATTGTCACATATACATGACAAACAGGCTCATGCCCTGTAAGTGCCCAACAACACAAATATGTGACAAAATGGTAGGTGAAATTGTGGCTTGGCATGGATGGCATTTGAGTGCTTTTATGATTTGGCGTTCAAAATGTCAAGTGCAGTTTAAACTCCTTTTTATAGACTTTTCAAGACCCCTTTCTTGTATGACTGTTGGTGCAGCATAGTTTGATTGATTTGGTGATATCTAGTTCTCATTAAAACTTGTAAATAATTACTCACAGCTTCTATCTTAATCTTCTTTGAAGCTATAATATGCTATCTATGTACAATGAGCTTGGACGAAATCTCACCACCAATACGTCTCTGTTTGCTTGCAGTATTCGGCCGCTATTGAAGCTCTTAATCAACCAATAGCATTGCAGCATCTGATCCCAGGTTTTTGTAATGAAAAAAAGGGTTGAAAGAAAAAAAAAAATAAGACCAATAATAGTTCTTCTTCTTCTTCGTGTCGATGATTCGTTAAGGGTGGTAAACAGATGTGGGATTTTGTTTTAAAAATGAGCAGATTTCGTCCGAGCTCATGGTACATCATCACCTGCCTGCCCTTGCCCCATTTTATTTGAGGTCGGCGCAATACGTTTTTTTCTTCCATTCTCCCCTGCCAAACGTCACGCTATTATTTACTCCTTTTTGCCTTCCTAACATTCCTCACACAATCGATCCATCTTTATTTTGGTCTTCCTCTCCCTCTCGATCCAGTAACATTAAAATTTATATTCATTACTTAGTCACATGCAATTCATCCCTCCTCAACACATGCCCATATATCAAGACAGTCGTTTCCCTTTCAAGTTATCTGTAACTTGCGCAATAATATGCTATGTACAGAATAGGCTTGTGTACTGAAAGAATCTAACAGTTAGATTATTTTTTTTTTTTCTTTTGTTAAATAAACCAAAATTGACGAAGATACGACGCTTTTAAAATTCTCAATACGTCACGCCGTGGTATAATTTTTAGTGCGTTGTGACGTCACGAAACCCCACTTCCGATTTTTGATGCGTTTTATCGTTGTCAATATTCATTGATTTACAAAAACAAAAAATACGTGTCCATTATTTTCCAATACTCTAACTGACGGACTAAATAAATTTGCAATTTATTGATGGTGGAAACTAGCCTATTTTGTCGAGGTTAAATTAGTTATTTCTTTGGTGAAGGATAGGTTTATGGGACTCTGAAAACTTCGTAAAATACTGATTCTTTGCCTATTGCAAAATATGAAAGAATCTAGAACAAACAATGACCACTAACATGTAAATTTATGTTTTCAGGCTAAAGCTCCATCGTCAGTGAAGAATACAACAAGATACATTCCACAAGCTCCCGACAGAATACTAGATGCACCTGATATCTTGGATGACTACTGTAAGTTTTTGTTATTTATTTACTTAATAGTCCAGTCTTCCACTCAATTTTAGAGTTTTTTTTTTGTTGAAAAATAGCTAGGTATAGATCACAGAACAGTTTTATTCTTATGTTTATCCTGGGCAAAGTCTTCCCCCATTTCTTCCACACCTGTTTTATTTGCCAAAGATATTTAGTTTTCTTTGATAATAGTGGTTAGCAATGCTATGACATAAATGAAAGCTGCAATAATAACGAGAAAGGCTTTGATCCAACTAGGAGTCATTCTGGGGAGTTTTGTTATTTCCGTAGGTTTCAATCACATTTTATGAACCCCAAATGTAGACAAGTTAGGCAGGCGACTTTCGTCATTCTGTCAGCAGTCGACTGCAACAGCAGTCGACTGCAACAGCAGTTGACTTAATCTACAACATGTATATCACTTTCTTAAATCAAAAGTCAAACCATTAAATCTTTTAAGCCAATTTCATTGTATTGTCATAGAAGCATAAAAGCTTGGCTTGCCTTTATAACCAACTACTCTTCATGATATTAGGGTTTCATGAACAGCCTGCTTCCCTAGTAGCTTGCCGTATTATTGGCCCTAGGCACGCTACTCTCACATTCACAATAAATAGTTTCTTTCTAACCATATTCTTCCAACCAGACCTCAATCTAGTCGACTGGAGCGCCTCTAACATTCTCGCGGTCGCTCTCGGCAACTCCGTGTACCTGTGGAATGCTGGCTCAGGGCAGATCGAGCAGCTGTGCACTCTGGAAGGTTCCGAGACAGTCTGCTCAGTGCAATGGGTGCAGGGAGGCGGGTCGCATCTCGCTGTGGGGACTTCGGCGGCAACTGTTGAACTGTGGGATTGTGAGAAGATTAAGAGGTTGAGGGTATGTGAATAATGCTCTATAATTATTCGCTGGTTTATCAAAGTATTTTTCGAAGAGTAGATACGTATTGTAAAAGCTCCGCATCAGTCACGTTTGATGCAGAAAGAATACTTTTTGGCCTTGTTAGATATAAATAAAGAATAAAGAAGAATGCTGGAAAATATAACAATATAAATAGGTACTGTTGTTTTTTTGCCCACACTTTGTCTTTTTTAGATTTTAGTTGTAATTTTTTGTTTGAATTCTGCTTTCTCTTTGGACACAAGTTGTACAAGTTTCTGCAATAAAACTTTTTTATTTATTTATTGTTTTAGTTGCATTATTGCTAACATCACAAAGTTACCTAAGCTTGTAATAGAAGCAAGTTTACATCAGCATTAGCCATTTTACTAATCATTATAATCTAACAGGTAATGGACGGCCACACTGGCCGGGTGGGTTCCCTCGCATGGAACATGTACATCGTGAGCAGCGGCGCTCGCGACGGTAACATCGTGCATCACGACGTGCGCCAGAGAGACCACGCTGTAGCTACCGTACATGCGCATACACAAGAGGTACGTCGTAATTCGCAGATCATTAATAGCGATCACTAACTCTGAACTATGCTCTTAACGTTTAAATGTGTTCACACTGCATAAGGCGTTACAGCACGAACGCCGCTTAAACATTTAAAGCTTTCGATTTAATTATAAAGGAAACATATTCTAAAATTATACCTAATTCAAAGTAATTATAGAGCTTTTTTAATAACAGGCTTGTGTCCTGAAAAAATCTAATTAGTCCGTCAGTTAGATTATCAAAAAATATTTGACACGTATTTTTTCTTTTGTTACGTAAACCAAAATTGACGAAGATACGACGCTTTTAAAATTCTCAATACGTCACGCCGCACGGTGGGCGAGGAGGGAGGATTTCAATTTGCAAGTGCCTGATTTTTTGCCGGCTATCGCTTCTATTAGTCATTACTATGTAAAAAATTTGTATGAAGCTAGTATGAAAAATCTAATTATCTCCTAAACGGCATGTTTAACCGTAATATCCTTGGAGGTGGTCATAGTGCTAATTATTTATGATTTTTTGGTTGCCGATTTGACGAAAAATTTAATGCCGTTTTTTTTTAAAAAAATTGTACATGTAAAACGATCCCTTTTAGTGTCCAAGTTAAAAAATTCGATATGTTACTAACCCAAATATTAAGAACACACAAAACAAGAAAAATTAAATAAAAAAATTGCTGTTTTTTGACACATTTTTATAAATTTAAATAAAAAAAGATTATCAAACTCTTATTTAAGTAACATATAAAGTTATATTATATACAAAATCATTTAATTTAAGGAATTAATACTAAGCATTTGTAAAATAAAGTAAAATAAATTAAAAAAAAAAGACAAAATATCATTAAATATTACAAAAAAAAAACCCAAACACACTCAAATACAAATTTACAAATATGTACATATATAATTTTTTTACAAATTCTCCTTATCACTCTCGTTGTCAGACTCCTATTCTGAGTCAGCATCCAGATTGGATATATCCAAAAACTCGAACTCAGTTTCCTGAAATTGAATTAAGTCGAGAGTTTCAGCAAAAAAGCTCTGCTGTTTCTTGGCATCTAACTTAGGCCTTTGTGCACTTAGCAAAGGATCCGAAGAAACAACAAGCATATTTAAAATGTCTTGATTGGAATCCTGCCTACTTCTTTTCCGCGAATGATGTTCTCGAAACCTCCTAAAATCTTTGTTTCGAGACTCTGAGGCTTCTTCCGAGAGAGTCCCAATCGGCACAATATTATTTTTCTCGATTATGTCAGCCCCATGGATTAATAATTTATGAACGGTTGACGACATGTAGTACCAGTCGTATAATAATACGTACTTTTCTGCTGTTTTGCGGGCATAATCTCTAAATTTTATTATATCGACCTGCTCTCCAGATGTAATTGCTTGTAAAATTACAGCAAATCTTTTGATGAGGTCTTCATCCAAACCGGTTATAGCTGCGGTTTTATTAGGAAACTCAAAGAATTTTCTTGCAGTATTCCCGTTATTGGTGGTTCCCGAGCCTTGTTTTACTATATCAATCAACAGATTGAGCTCATCTTTGAATTTATTTTGAATTATTGTTTTCCTTGTCTGTAGCATTTCTTTGTGCTCATCACTTCTCGCTGCCCACCGTTTGAAGTCGAGCCTGTATGCAATGTGTAACAGACATTCCATACAATTTATACGGGCGTGTAGGGATGACAAGCCAAATTCATACAGGTCAGAACACACAATTTTTGATGTTACAGCATCTAAGCGGTTCATTTCTGTAGGCTTTGCTAAGCACAGGCAGCACGATGCATTTGATCTTGTTTCAGAAAGGTAAGTGCAAACTTTAGCGTCGATCATCGTCATCATTAGTTCATGAGTCACCCTATTATTATTATTGCACTCGGTGGGGATAAGGGCCTCAATTTCTTCATCCATAACTTTATATGTTACTTAAATAAGAGTTTGATAATCTTTTTTTATTTAAATTAAAAAAAGGTGTCAAAAAACAGCAATTTTTTAATTTAATTTTTCTTGTTTTGTGTGTTCTTAATATTTGGGTTAATAACATATCGAACTTTTTAACTTGGACACTAAAAGGGATCGTTTTACATGTAAAAATAAATAAAAATATTTTGACGATTTTTTTAAAAAAACGGCATTAAATTTTTCGTCAAATCGGCAACCAAAAAATCATAAATAATTAGCACTATGACCTCCTCCAAGGATATTACGGTTAAACATGCCGTTTAGGAGATAATTCGATTTTTCATACTAGCTTCATACAAATTTTGTACATAGTAATGACTAATAGAAGCGATATCCGGCAAAAAATCAGGCACTTGCAAATTGAAATCCCTAAGTCTATGAAAGCCGATTTCCAGCCCATCGTGCGCCGTGCCATAATTTTTAGTGCGTTATGACGTCACAAGCCCACTCTCGAGTTTTGCGTTTGTCACTATTCATTGATTTACAAAAACAAAAAATACGTGTCCATTATTTTCCAATACTCTAACTGACGAAAAAATAGATTTGCAATTTATTGATGGTGGAAACTAGCCTATTGATCTATAACTGCTGTCAATCATGTAGAGAAAATTTGTTTTTTCCATGGCATTTTGGCAATTATTCTAGAGCAAATTTAAAATCGTATTCTAATTCATTATTTACATAGATTTGCGGGTTGAAATGGTCCCCTGATGGTAAATGTCTTGCTTCGGGCGGCAATGACAATTTACTGAATATCTGGCCACTCGCACAAGGACAGCACTACTCGCAATCACAGTACCTGTATTCATTCAAGTAAGTCGTTATAAACCGTATATCGTAAGTTCAATAGGTAATAAGCGATGTGCGAAGCAGAGACAAGTTTTAGCCTTTTGAACGCCAGAGCATAAACGCACGCGCGTGCCCTCCACGTCAAGCCACAATTACACCTACTATTTTGTTACATATTTGTGTCATTTTGCCTACAGAGCACGCGCTCACTTGTCACGTTTATGTGACAATGGCGTTCAAAGGGTAAAACTCCTCAAAGTTGACTTCTAATCGAGCGTGTTCTACCGATATGAAAAAATCAAACAATAAAAAAACACTAAAAGAAAAACACAAAAAAGTGAATAATAGACACCAAATCAATCAAACAAAGGTCACCGACTTTGAAGCTTGACCTTTGTTTGATTGATTTGGTGTTATTTTCACCGGCTTCTGAAACTAAACTTATTTTTCACTTTTTTGTGTTTTTCTTTAAGTGTTTTTTTTTTTTTTCATTTTGAGCTTTTTTTTGTTAGTGTTTTTTTGAAGTCGGTTTTATTTTTTGCAAAAAAGATTTTTATTTATTTTTCCATTTTTAGTTGTTCCCAAACAAGTCGCCATGATTTTATTTTACATTATTAACAATACATGACATGGTAATAGTCTTATCCCCAATAAATGGAACTTAACATTTATTTAATTACAATGGTTATATTTAAACCAAAAGGAGGAGCTCGTGGCTAAATAATAACAGCCGCTCGGGTCGATATTTAGGTTAAGCCGTGCTTGCCTAGGTTGGTCTGTGGATGGGTGACCACCCATAACATACCGAGTTTCCTCCGTGCCTCGGAAAGCACGCTAAGCAGTTGGTCCCAGCTGTCAATTGAAGATCTTTGACAGTCGTTACAGGTAGTCAGTGGCCCAAAAAGTCTGACAACCAGTCTTACCAAGGGGTATCGTATAACCCAGTAGTAACTGGGTTGTGGAGGTCAGATAGGCAGTCGCTTCATGTAAAATACTGGTATTCAGCTGCAACTGGTTAGACTGGAGGCCGACCCCAACATAGTTGGGAAAAGGCTAGGCAGATGATATTTAAACCAATTAGTGTAACTAAAACTAGAACTAAAAGAGTAAGAGATAACATAAAATTAAAATATACAAAATAAAAAAGTAAAGGTGCACACATTGTAACAAATCTACTTGCTCCTATTAAATAAAGGGATAAGCAGACTTGTTCAATTAAAATTTAATTAGGGAAAGATTAGAATTAGGAATAAAACAATACAGCTTAATATTATAAACATACCTAGCACGCACTCTGCGATAGTTTTATAGTTCACGCACTTAGTTGGTTAGGAAGTTTAGCACTGTAGGAGAGACGGGAACAGGCGTCAGGGTAGCAGGTCAATACCTGGGCAACTTCGAGGTTCAGCTCCAGGAAACCTCTGCAGGAAGGGCGTCGTGCAGATCTCAGAGTCCACCGAGTCAGCTCTGTAGTAAGGCAGGCGAGACAAGTAGCAAGACAGCTTCAGAAGATCGGGAGTAGAGGTCCCAGATCCGTAAATAGCTTCCGAAGATCGGGAGAAGAGGCACCAGGCGGAATCTTTAGTTGAATCCCCTGGGTAATATAGATATGTAACAGCAAAAACCAAACTTTTTTCTGATGCTTCTTATCTCAGATTCAATGGTAGACCGCCTCCAGCGGTTCGTCAGCTCGTTTTCAAAGTAGTCTTCCTTTTTAAATTTTCAAATATTAGTTTACTTGTGGCCATCATCTCATCTGACAAGTGTAGTCGGCCAGGACATATCCATGAGTGCGTAAAGAATTTTATAAATATAATTTAAAATTAAGCTATTAAGCTTCCCTGGAGAGATGCCCGCTTTGCGCCTAGGCACAATTATTAAAGGTAAGCGCGGTCTGAATGTGCATATTGGTAAGGTACATAAACCTCCAAATGCACCCTCAGACCACAATTTTTCCACCTACAACTTCGGCTACATCCACTTTCGACCCAATCTGGCAAACCCTTTCCAAATTCAAAACTCTGTTCCTGTTTTAAAGCGAGTTCCCCGCGGTGCTAGGCCTTTAGTTGCACAAAACCTAGCAGGTTGTGTGCGCCTTGTCGTCCGTGAGAACTCGCTAAGTGCTTGGGAGCAGTTGCTTACCTTCCCTTACCGTATTCTGCATGTTCAAAAGAATTTGGCCAGAAAAAAAAATTTTAACCGCTCAAATCAAAGATAATTGTAATATTTCGGCTCAAAATTTTGTTTCCAATTTATCGGCACAGGGATATACCTCTTCAAGAGGTATATCTCATCTGGTTGAATCAAAGTTAGGGGAAGGTGACATAAGCGGTGCAGCCAGGATTCTCTTCATTAGCGATGTGGTGACTCCGTGTTCTCCAGAAACACTCGCAGCTCTGGAGACTAAACACCCTGCCTCCGCGGATGGCCTTTCTTTTCCCGACCCTCCTGATTCGGACATTCACTCCCTCACAATTACAGGTCGAGAGGTGGTCACAGCCGTTTGCTCCTTCCGCAGTGGCTCTGCCGGCGGCCTCGACGGCCTAAGTCCTCAGCACTTAAAGAACCTAATTTGTTCAGGCGCCGGGGAGGCTGGTGAGTCGCTCTTGAAGGAGCTTACGGCTCTGATTAACCTTCTACTCTCCGGCAAGGTGAACGAAGCCGTCATCGGCGTCTTGTACGGGGCCAATTTATGTGCCCTGCGCAAGAGGGATGGCGGCATTCGTCCCATTGCCGTGGGTACTACTTACCGTCGTATGGCAGCCAATATTTGTTGTAAATCTTATGGTGAGGCTGTTTCGAAAAAATTTCAGCCCCTGCAGCTAGGTTTTGGTTCTAAAGGGGGCTGTGAGGCTGCCGTATACGCTTTGTCGACCTACCTAAATTCTGGCAAAGGTGAGGTCATCCTGAAGGTTGATATTAAGAATGCCTTCAATTCAGTTAATAGGGACACCTTGTTAACAGAAATTAAAAAAGAAATACCTCAAATTTATAGTTTTCTTTGGCAGTGCTACTGACACCCGTCTAAATTACTGTATCGTGACAAACTTTTGGAATCTGCTGTCGGCTGTCAACAAGGTAACCCAAGGACCCCCTCGGGCCTGTGATATTTAGTTTAGCGATTCACCCAATTGTTAGACAGCTAAATTCAAAATTTAACGTTTGGTATCTTGACGATGGAACCTTGGGCGGCTATGTAGTAACAGTTTTAGATGATTTAATTTTCTTAAAAAATAATCTTCACTCCATTGGCCTTGACCTAAACCTTGCAAAATGTGAACTATATTTAGCAGACTGTACCGACAGACAACTGACAAATTCTAAATTTAACGCAATAGCCCCTAACATCAAAATTATTGAAAAATGTTCTCTTCGTCTCCTTGGGTGTCCAATCTTCGAAAATTCCTTTCCCGATTTCATCGAGGAAAAAATTCAAAATTTCAATGATATTTCGGAAAGGTTACTCCAAATTAACATGCATTCGGCCATCACCATGTTCTGAAGAACCCGACTACCCATTTTCCCAGAGACGGTGGGACGAGCCGCTCTGCAGAGTAGTTCAGATCAATCTACTAAACACGTCTGTTACTACTGCTGAGCGTGCGCGCCTGCTGGCTGTGGGTGAGTGGGAGTCGGGTCTTTGGCTTCACGCACTACCGTCGTCGAGCACAGGCACGTTGCTCGACGACACCACTTTCCGCCTCGCTGTTGCTCTACGCCTAGGCGCCCCATGTTGCTCTCCTCATCACTGTCACTGTGGTGAAGTTGTCAACAGCCTTGGACACCACGGCCTGTCATGCAGCCGAAGTGCGGGCCGTTTTGCACGGCATGCGAATTTAAATGACATCATTCGTCGATCTCTTGTCACCGTCGGCGTTCCAGCTTTATTAGAACCCAATGGCTTGGCACGCGACGATGGCAAGAGACCGGACGGCATGTCTTTGTTTCTATGGAGGATGGGTAGGCCTTTAGTGTGGGATGCTACATGTGGTAACGCCGCCAGTCTCTTGGGGACATTACAGACAGTGTTGAGGAGGAGTTTTTTGACGCCATTTTTTAAGTTTTTAGTTTAAGTTAGTTAGTTTAGTTTATTTTAACAAATTTGTAAAGTGCAAACATTAATTAAATTGTTATCTAATGAATAACTATTTAGTCAACAATCGTAATAATCTTTTAATACAATAGCTAAACACATATTGATAAAAATAATTTAAATTTTATAAACCAAAAATCATCATAGACTAAGGTAGGAAGAGAATTAAAAAGTAATTGACAGTTTGACAATTTGGCGTGTCATAACACGAAAATTATGATAATATTTTATTTCAACAATTTTTAAGTTAATGAGTCGTAATTACATCGATTTGTTGAGTGTAAAAATATAAACAAATAAAAAGGATGATAAATAGTATTATAAATGATGAATATAAAGTGTAAGTATAGCATAATACTATAACATTCATAAATTCCTCTCACAATACTTCTGACATGCCAATAAAATATTTTTCCACCCATCCGCAAACATACCTTAGTGTCGAAATCTGGGTGTATTGTACACATCTGCGTACCTCCTCAGAGCATACAGGCGTGATGTTAGGTCATGATGTTGTATAAACAATACACATCCAAGCGATTGCAGCTATCACGACAGGTTTGCGGTCTATTCTATTAGCATCAGATCTTCACCAAATTTAAATGGGACCACCTCAGGAGTATACTCTTTCAAATAAAAAAAGAATTTTGAGAATCTGTTCACAAATGGGAGTGAAATCAGGAAACACGCATAAAAAAAAAACACACGAACATTATAACCTCCTCCTTTTTTGAAGTCGGTTAAAAATAACACTATTCAAAAACACTTGATAATGTTGAACCCTTGAAATAATACTCCGAAACTCTTCAGCAATTTTGATCGTTTTCGCAAGAGTTACAGTGCCAATGTGCTTTATGAAGGTTTATATTTTTTTTTTCTTTATTAGTTTTTCTATTTTTTTTTTGTGTGTACTAATACTTACCACTGTCTTTAAGTTATTCTTGTTTGATTTAACTATTGTATAAAACTATTTGTGAAAACTTGTAATTGGCCATATTGTTGTTATTAACTAAACTATTGTGTCTGCCTAGCTGTAAGTTTTCCGAAAATAATTAAATATATTTTTATACTTCTTTACCAATTTCTTCCTAATATAACATAGTTTTCCTCAATTTCAGTCAGCATTTAGCAGCTGTGAAAGGTCTTGCCTGGTGTCCATGGAGTGCTGGCATCCTGGCCAGTGGCGGCGGTACGGCTGACAGAACAATACGCATCTGGAACATCAAGACTGGAGCTAATCTTAATACTGTTGATACTAAGTCACAGGTATGAGATTATACCTTATTTTAATGCAATTAAAACCTTTTTATTTTTATGTCGATACATCTTCTAAAAATTATGTTTAACAGGACTGTTTCAACTGTGACTGTGTGTGTGTAAGTTTACTTCCAATCACAGTTCGACAAAATCACCGTATTATATCGCCCTACGAGTCCTTTACAGACATTCTCGCTTTTCGGCGGGGATAAAGTCGCTCCCAGTGAATAACCCAAACATACTATATCAGTAAATGTCATTATTTTTACCCAATTAGAGTGAAGCCAAAAGGGAGGGTTATGATTTTAGCAGTCCAGACTGCTGATGTATGTTGTATTTACGTATGTTCCTCCGTGGCGCCTAATAAACCATTCATTCGATTTTGATGAATAAGGTGTCAATCGATTCATTATTATGGCCCGGGTAACGTAGGCTAGATTTTAACCGACTTCAACAATAGGAGGATTCAATTTTACCTTGTAAACCCCGAATTTAATTAGAACGTGATTTTTCAGTAGTCGGGTTTTTAGTTGTAGTACACCACACAAATTCTTGTTCCTTTCAAGGAGACTCTACATCAGTTCCATTTCCCAGGTGTGCTCAATAGCTTGGAGTACCCACTACAAGGAGTTAATCTCCGGGCACGGCTACGCTAACAACCAGCTGGTGATCTGGAAGTACCCGGTGATGTCGCGCGTGGCCGAGCTCAGCGGTCACATGGCGCGAGTACTGCACCTCGCGCTGTCGCCCGACGGGACCACTGTGCTGTCTGCTGGGGCTGATGAGACACTCAGGTAGCTTCTTTTTTTTATAATGCATCTCGCTGTTCTACTTAGGGGCTACACGGTAAGGGCACCCCCTGTAGGGTACAGACCGCAGCAAGTATCAACAGTCAAACTTAGAATATGGACCCACAATAAAAAAAAAACAACGATTTTAAACGGCCATTTTTCATTGCTTGGTTTACGTTTCAAAGAATCATTTCCGACATACTAACAGGCCTTATATGAAATGTTGGAATTTAGGTGTACAGTTCAAATCAGGTCTTATAAGCACGGGCGGTTTTCCAACGTTATACAAACACGTATAGGAAAGGCTTACCCTACTAAACGCGCATCCCTTGATATACCTTGTGCGCTGTCTGCCCGTCAGTCAATCAGTCAGAATCATCACTCTCCTGTCCTTATATGCCCTTATCCCAATTTATTTGGGGTCATCGCCAGATTATTAATTTCAATTATCTTTTACAGGTTGTGGAAATGCTTCATGTTGGACCCATCAAAGAAGAAAGAGCCAACCGATTCGAAAGCAGCTAAATCGTTACTCAATATGAACTCTTTGATTAGATAACTCGACTTTACGAGTACGAACTATTTAATTGACTGACATTGTGATCTTACAATTAATTTAATTACAACTGTGTTGTACTACTTTATGTTGACTTTTATAAAAATTTCGTATTCACGTGATTTTTTTGACTTAACACTTGCACTACTTTGCATTGCATGCTAATTATCTTGAAAATATTTAATATTATTTTGTAATGAAGTTATTCTCGATGTTTTAACGAATAACACTTTTGATGAGTCGCGGTATTACGAATCGTACTTTATATTCGTTTTTGGTTTTTGACAAATCAAGAGAAGTTGAGGTCGTAAAATGCGGTTGCGGCTTTTAACTATTTAATCTATAAATCTATTCCAAAAAAATCCTTTCCTTTTTCTTTTACTCTTGTTTCGTTTAACTATTCTATTATTACCATTTCATTACCTCGGCTTCCTTGTTTTAAAGGACTGTATAACTAATTATTGTTTAACTGTACTATTTGTAAGACTTTAAGTATGTGTTAAGATGTTTTCAATATTATGTATGTAATTTTTACACTATAAGAAGGAAAATAAAGATTTACATTCCCATACATTTGTTTATACCATACTGTCCCACTGCTCGTAAACGCCTCTCTCAACTGTGTGCGTTTCGATGGCGCGGCCACGGCGTTTTTTTTTTTTTTTTTTTAAACTCATGATTTTGTAAAAGTTGATTCCCAAAACCATAAATTTGTCAAATATATGGTTAAAAGTTATATTGGGTTTGAACGTGGCCGCGCTATCGAAACGCGGAGAACCGCGCGGCCGCGGTCACGGAGATCTTTAAAACTAAGCGTTGCAGAGACCTGAAATTTTGATGAATAACAGATTAAATTTGTAAAAATATAGAAAAAAAATCCTAGATTTATATTTTAGGAGCTGTAAGACTAAAACCCCATGGCCGTGTCATTGAAACTGTGAAAAGTTATCGCCGATATCTCGCTGATAAAGCATCGCAGAGGTCGAGAAGTTTTTTGTAAAACCTAGATTTGAATTTGTAGAAATTACGAAAAAATCCTAGGTTTATATTTCAGGAGCTGTAGTAGGTACGGTATCGCTTAGAAATAAGTCGCGATTATTTACCGAAGAAATTAAGTATTAGCTAGATCTTTTTTGTAAAAAACACCGATGAATATGTAGAACTACCGATAATACGCAAAAATATTTTTAGTTTTTCATAATTTAAGACCTTTACCACGATTTATTGTTTACAGAAAACTTTCCACATATTGTGTTAGTAATTATTTCTCAAGGATTCTAAATTAAATTAAAATGAAAAGTCGTTTGTTTATTTCTTATAAACACAATTATGTTTTTGTATTTTATCGTTACATTTTAGTTTATTTATTTTTAATTATAAAAAACACATAAATCACCGATTATTCAGTTAGGTGCTTTTTCAGCTATCGGGCAATGGTGGCCTTAATAGCTGAAAAAGCTCAAATTAAAAAAAGTTTTGTTTTGAATTTGTCTAAAAGATTTGAAATATATATAATATGCCAGAAATAACTCCTGTAATTAACTCACGGATTCCAATATCAATTTACCCTGATAAACTCAAAAGAGGCATGTTATGGCATAACAATTTAAGTACCACCGCTGCTACTTTTTCGTGTAGGTAAAAGATAAGTTCGTCGAAATATTTTCTTTTCTAAGCCACCCTTAAGTAAACAATTACTGTTACTTTTTTGCGGCAGCATTCTTAAAATGATTAAACATAGTACGACATTGAATTGCACTGAAGGAATCAACAATAAATGCTACACACACTACAGTACACAGGAGCGAACGGAGTGCGGGTCCAGCGCGGGAGTTGAAGACTAGCTGTCTAACCAATCACAGCAGTCCAATATGTGCTGTGCGCTCTAAAAGAGATATCCCGTTACTCCCGTAGTCGCGTCCCGTCCAAAGTTGTTCCCCCGGTTGTAGGCCTAATTGTTTATTACAAGTGTCATTGCTTAGTAATTCCAGAATGATTTGTTACGACGATAATACAACCAGAATGCATGCAAGTTTTGAACAACCTATGACAATACATAATCTAACATATGGTCTAATAGATGATTATTAAAAACAGAGTAATTTTAAACCAAGCATACTTTACAGTCGTATTTAAAAAAAAAAAAAAAAAAAAATTCTTTGTGTAGGTAAGTAAATAATCTGTGATTTGTGATTTTGACAGAAATATATATCTTAGTGTAAGTAAACAATCTGTGATTTATGTGATTTTTAAAGAAATAAACATATGTTTTTGTATATTATCGTTTCATTTTAATTTAATTTAGAATCCTTGAGAAATAATTTCTAGGTAATGCAATAGGTGGAAAGTTTTCTGTAAACTAAGTCATGGTCACCCACCCTATCGAAACATTCAAAAAGTATTGAAGGTTCTAAGCGATATCGTACTACAGCTCCTGAAATTTAAACCTAGGATTTTTTCGTATATTTTTACAAATTTTGACAAATTCAAATCTAGGTTTTACAAAAAACTTCTGAACTCTGCGATGCTTTATCAGCGAGATATCGGCGATAACGTATTTTTCACCATTTCAATGTCGCGGCCATGGGGTTTTAGTGTTACAGCTCCTAAAATATAAACCTGGGATATTTTTACAATTTTTTTACAATTTCAGTCTATTTACCTAAATTTCGGGTCTCTGCAACGCTTAGTTTTTAAGATCTCCGTGGCCGCGCGGTTCTCCGCGTTTCGATGGCGCGGCCACGTTCAAACCCTTATAACTTTTTAACCATAACTTTTACAAATTTATGGTTTTGGAAATCAACTTTTACAAATTTTTAAAAAAAACGCCGTGGCCGCGCCATCGAAACGCACACTCCCAACTCGAACCAACTCTCACGTCCACACGTAGCATGCACAATTCCATCCCTATTCTAACCAAGAATAGACAAAGCTATAGAAAGACTTAGATACAAGACAAATTATTTTCATAGCAACTGGAAAGTAGCTAGTGATGTGTGGAGTTGTGTGTTATCCGAATCTCGATAGTCATAATAGTATCGATAGTCATGTTGGTGAAAACAGAGGCATTCAATTACAGGTGTCAGTGTTGGCACAGATAATATAATATGTTGGTGAACACGGGCATTAGGCATTAAGTTAGGTGTCACTTAGTGTTGGTTCTGGTTCTGTAGAGTTCCAATTGTGAGTGCCGTCATTGCTGATACTGGATCGGACGTTCGCTCGACCTCCCGAGTCCGTTCACCCTCGGTGTGACTGACAGACCTGACCGACCAGATTCTGCACCAGAACGCATACACATGGTGTCATCATCCGACAGGTATCAGCCACACCTTGATATGATCGCTCCCATGCCCTATAAACCCACACCTACGATTATTATAAACAAAAACGTCGAAATTCAGATGGGTGTTCATGGTATGGTAATGGTGGTATTTTCAAAATGAAACGGCTTATTCATGGTAGTGTAAAAATGTTTTAATATCTAATTTATATACATTGCAACAATGTGGAATGTAAAAGAACGCAAAAATCAAGATAAAAGGGTAAATTATAAAAGAAGTGCAATAAAAACGTGCTAAAATAATAATAAAATATAATATGCTTTAGTAAAATGTGATGCTTTACGAAAATGTTTTAAACTTACAAGGTGGAAGCATTGGTGACTAGAACTAAAAAATAAAATTTTGAAGAACACAAAATGCACTGAGCCAGCTACGCACTACTTATATTGCAAGTACAACCAAATTAATACTGATTATATAGCTTCATTTCACAACACATTTGAGATCAAACTTTTAATCTCGACGAAGATGATAGAATAGATAATGTTTTGTTTCAATATTCGAGAAAAAAATATGACTAACCTACAAAATTAAAGACTCAACGTTTATTTCTTACACAATAGGCTAAACAGACGGCAGAGATTTGCGTTATTGCAGACTTTGCGCGTCATTCCTCTTAGTAGATATTCTGAGTTAACCATGTTGTTTTATAAAGAGTGCGCCAAGAATTTGTCAGTCGCCTGTTTTCGCACTTAAACTTTGTGAATTTAATGATTTATTATGAAGTAAATACAAAAATGATAGAACAATATCAATTTTAATAGTGAGTAGCCGGTTTTACATAAATGCAAGAAAGGAACTAAAGAAGCCGTTATTTTCACCTAAAACTATCGAACAAACTGTTCGCTTACTGAACTAAATTCATTGTACTTGACGCATTCAACACGCATTCACTGATTTATTGTATCGCTTCGATTCGATTTGTTTATATCGATATCTTAGCTGCCGATATCGATTCTAACTCGATATTCTAAGAGGTTGCTGCCAATTATTGTTCTCAGTTACTATCGAACACTGATTTTATATTTAGAACACTTTAATTTTTACGTAACGATTATATTATTTCCATAAAATGGAATATAAAATTGCATCCTATCGATTGTGGAAATTTGAAATGCCGTAAGGGACATAACTAAGCTCTGGTCTCAGCGCGGAAAGTTAAAAATCAAACAACACGCTCAATGTCCGTTGTGTACTTTAAATTTCCACGATCGCTATATCGATATTTATTTATCGAGTTTTAAAATTAGAAATTCTATCCTAGAATTAAATGGGGTTTTCACGCATGTCTAAACATTATTAGGGTAGAGGCTTTGCTCTTTACAAGTAAACACACTAACGAATGTAACAATCAACTGCATTCATTGCCAACATCTCATTCTCATAATTTAGAAAAACACGCTCATAATAATTTAACGAGAACACATTTCTAGTCTGTTGATTCACAATTTCCATTAAAAAATAACTGTCAACAATCGTCTTCACATTTTCCAAATGTTAAACACATTTCTCTAAGCTCTTGAGGTTATTATCAATTTAAGTATACAATGTAAGTACACTTATGCTATTCTTATACATCTAACTAAATGGCTCATTTATTGTGCTTACACAAAATAAAGGAATAACAATGTTTAAAAAATATTGGAGTAACTGAGATTCCTCTTCATTATGACTACTTATTATGTTAGGGTCGATTAAGTACTAACAATTTTAAGTTTCTAAGCTTAACAGCTAAACACGAATTAATAACAAAACGACGACAAACAGTCGTTAAAAAAAAAAAACCTTTTTAAAGTCCATTACACATAATATGGTTATTCGGGTATGGGAACGTTGTTTATTATGTACTTACGAACAAGTGCATTCATTGGTTGCCCTTTTTCTAATGGCGAGTACATATTGGTGTAGCGTAACGTGAAATAATAAATAAATATCGCTGGACATTACACACAGCGCCATCTAGGTGCCACACTAAGCAACGAGTCTTGTGTCGTGGACACCAGATAGTTGATAAACTACATAGATACTTTTTGTTTGTAAATGCCCATCACACAAACATTTGGTCCTACCGGGATTCGAACCTGAAATGTAACAAGAATGACCCGTCCAGACTTATGCAATGCAACATGAAATGTATCCCAACAACAAGGCGAACTTGTTACAGCGTGTGTTACATTTCATGTTACGTTACACCAATGTGTACCCAGCATAAGGTTATTGTAATCAGAGATACCCAATTAATGCATAACTACTGTAATTTCTCTATACATTACGCTTAAAAATACATTGTAACGGGTTGAGGCATTCTCTAAAAACATTCGTGATCATGGGCGCCGGCAGATTCATGGAAAAACCAATGCATATTTTTTCTGATTGTGTTAACAAAATGAACTTAATTTATCCGAAAATATAAGAGTGTGCGCGTGTGTTTGCGTTCATAAGCTTGTCTTTATAAATGGGCAGAATTAGGCATATTTCTTTATCCTCCCGTCCGTTACTAAATCTCCAGAAGATTTATGTCAATTGTTTAACTATTGTGTCTACTAATTGGTCGTTTAAACGACAAAAGAATACCTATCAAATTCGAGGTGGATGCTAAAATGTTCAAGCTCACTGCGCTCGCTTTTCGAATCCCACTTTTTTCGATTGATGGGCTTTTCTTGATAGTCCGGATCGGTTTCTTTTCTGGATCGGGTTTTTGTTCCTTGAATCTAACATATTCGAGTCGGAGTGCAAAAATTTCAAGCTGTTTTCATGGAACTGAAGGTCCCTGGAAAAAAATCTGCCGAGGCTCATGTTCATGATGCCATATTCTAAGGCGGACTAAGAAAAATCATATGACAGAGGCGCGGCTGTGTGTGTCGTGCGACGAACTGACGGCCGACATGGCGACAGTACTGGAGATAGGCTCCGCACCCCTCACCAAATGTTCGTGACTGCTGGTCAAGGCACCGCCATACTTAAAACTCCTTCGAAGGCTCGAACGGATACTCTTCGCCGAATCGCTTTTTCGAACAAACGATCTCCGAAGGTAATCCCTAGTTAGGGATAGGGAATTCCTAGATGTAGACGATCTAGGGCGTGTTGTTCTAGAGACGGTTTCGTCTGTGATTGTTATAGAGGGTGTGGCGAAAACGCCGCTGTAGTCCGGTGGCTGGGATTCGAGGGAGACGAGGGCGTCTCGTTCTACGGTCTCGCTGACGGTTATTGGGAGCTGCGTGTCGTCTAGGGGAGGTTGTTCTGGACGCGCTGTTGTCATTCTGTAATGTAATAAGATTAATTTATGATACATTTGAACTAATTCAGATTTAAAGCGTAGTACAGATTAAAAAAAGCTGATTCAGATTTTTTTTAATCCACATAGTTTTCGTATATAATATAAACTATAAAGTTAACCCAAATCAAAAGTATCTGCACCAAGACATTCAAATATATTACTAGCTATAGACGGGACAAGACGAAGAAACTGATATTCCAGTAATCTGTTATCGGATGGGAAATCATCAAATGATTCCTTCCGTGTCAGTTTTACTGACTAAAACCCATTCATATTTCTTCATCGCTCTTTGTGTTCCGGGGCCACGGTATCTCTTTCGAACAGTCCCGCAACCCCGGCAGGCATCGGTCCTTGCGGACCCTTTCCTATTGCGGACTCTCTTTGAGGCGCGCGTGGAACACTCCTGCTTGTCGACACGGCCTGTCGTCATGAGACGGACGGACGGCGAGCTAGCCCATAGCCCACCGTCCACAGGCCCGCGCCTACGGTGGCCACCTCCACCGTGTGCTCCACCGTGTCCTCCGGTCGATCCTCGCAGTGGAAACACCCGGGCGTTTCCTCCCGCCCGATTCGGTGCCGGAACCTCCCGAAAACACCGTGTCCGGTGAGGACCTGCGTCAGGCGGAAGGTGAGGACGCCGTGGCGTCTCTCAAGCCACTCCTCAAAGAGGGGACCTATCGCCACTATCGTGGCGTGCCCTGCACGGGGTTGCGACAGTCGCTCTCTCCATGTCGCCATGAGATCCCGCCGGAAGTCTGTCCGTCCCCCCGGCTTGCACCTCCGCGCGAGGACTGTCGCCTCCAGATCCCATGGCGGCAATCCGGCAGGAGGCTCGCCGCCTCGCGGGAGATGCGTTTTGAATTTGCGTTCAATCACCAAAAACACTCTACATAAAATATTAAATTGAAAAATAAGTGTTGTATTATAAAGATAAACAAGTGTACCAAAATGGGCCAATCCAAAACATTTCTAGGGAATAAAAAAGATTTAAATTTCTTGCACTTTCCCTTCGAAAAACCAACAATGGTTATTGTTTGGTAACCAGCAAAGATGCAAGTCTGACACTCGAGTGTCTTTGTTATAGGGGTCCACAGTCCACACACACGTACACTAATTACTACCATCCTAAAATATAGAAGCTATACCTTCTAAGCGTCCTAAAGCTCCTCCTGATGGTATTCAGCAGGCGGGCGCCCGTCGCGGTGGAGTACGAGGGAGGGGGCGTGTACTTGGGGGGCGGGTCCGGCGGAGCGGGCGGGGCGCCCGGCGGGGGGGGCAGGGGCTCGTTGGCCACGCCCATGCGCGGGCGGTACAAGTTCTGAATGCGCTGGAAATTATAAATCATTAAAATCAAAGCAGAATATCAGCGTCAGGTGCATGCCTGACACATGCTGAACTGGACTCCCATTTGGTGCAACCTTGAGACGCACACCGCACCTTCTATATAATCGTTATTTTATTTTAATTGAAGTATGTCATGTTATTACTATACTTATTTCGTAAATATGTTTTTCTTTTTGTATATTGGCACCTTGTTTTTACATCATGTAAATTGTATCATTTAATCATACTTCTGTGTGTTGTACTATGTCTTTTATGTGCACTAAATAAATGGTTTATCTATCTATCTAAAACAAGAATTAGAAACAACACTAAAATATAGTTCTAGTCAGAGACGGTGGATGTCTGGGTTTCATCAACAATCAAGCATCAAATGAAAATGCATTACGTGTGATGATTTTTCTCGCCCCCTACTGATTATCTATAGGTATTAGATATTCTTTTATATATTTTTATTTTGTACATTGTATATTATTATTCTTATTGTATATTATTTATTATTATACATTGTATAATTATTCCTATAATAGGTAGCACCTCTACCTAACCCTTCGTGGCAAATAGGCGTGATGATTGACTGATGTGGTGATGTGATCACCATCCACATTCTATGATATATATATATGTAGTTATAAAACAAAAACCACAATCAAGAGTTTAAAGCTTAAGAATTTGTTAATTAAGTTTTACAATTTGGAAGAGAAAAATCTTTACCCTGTGAAAATCCACTGTTGAAATGGACATCGTAGAAATCCCTAAACTTTATGTTACACTGAAAAATGCAAAGTTATTGGCAAATTAGAAAAAATCTTATTTAAACTTGAAGAAAAACACTGTTTCAGTCAAATTCCACTGCATAACACCATTTTTAAACACACACACACACACTGATTAGGTCATTAATTCACCTTCAAGTTCAAAATAACTAGAATCGAATGCTAATTTTTGCAACCGCAGAAACAATAAAATGAATTGTCTTATTTACTCAGCAATTATCAAAAACCGTACTGTTATCTATTATATCAGAACTAAGACTAAATCAAATATTACTGCCGGCCTTGTATAAGTTCACGTTTCATAACTACAAAGTCATACTCATGAAATCGATTGATTTGCTAGTGACACAATAAAATCACGAATGCACTAAGTGGCTAGTTATTTTGAATGATTTAAACAACTATTATGTTTTCTATGTATGTACATGTCAAGGTTTTTATCTAAAGAAGTAGTCATCAATTCGTTAAAACATGAAACTTGACTGTACATGTGATATCAGCATGCTCCTGCCATCAGCCTCATTATAAAAACCACACACAAAACCCCACACACCCACACACAAAACACACACCACAGCCGGTTCCCGGTTCTGCCACATATAAAATGCTTTGTCCTGAATGAATGACTGGCGGATCAACCACAGCCTAAACCGCGCTGATCGTAGAGACCTAAAACTTGGAGGGTGTGTTCTTTGTATGACGTAGGCATCCGATAAGAAAGGATTTTCCGAAATTCTACCCCTAAGGGGTTGAAAAAGAGGGCAAAGTTTGTATAGGACAACGTCATTTCTTGGTCCAATATAAGTACTTTAAATTTTGCATAAACCTTTTTACATACACTTTTTATTTTATTTTGGAAGTGAATATAATAATTTAAGAGGAAAGATTTTTTTTGTTTGTACCGAATAAGCTCCGAAACAACTGGACCAATTTTAAGCATGTTTTCACCATTAGAAAGCTAAATTATTAGGAAGTAACTTGAATTATACTATGAATTATATTTTATATCATGCAAATTAGCAGAGCTTGCACAATTTTTGCGGACGAAGTCGCGGGCGAAGTACTAGTCCTAATATGAAAGGTAGAGAGGGCCACCGACGCCCAAACGATTACCACATACATATCCAGTACATCATTCTGAACTCCATGAAATTTTAAAAAAAATCTGCTCTTCCATATATATTGACCGTGCACGTATTGCACTTTAGTTAGAAACCGCAAATGTTTCTTTAAATTACCGAAGAAAAGTTTCTATGTGGCCCCCCCCCCACATAGAAACTTTTCTTCGGTAATTTAAATTATTGTTTTTTTTATTGTGTGGTTAGTGCCTAGCCTGGTGTAGCCAAGTGTAAGAGTTTTTATGCCGCCCATAGGCCTCTGACTTGGCTTTACATGCCGTTCAGAATGATGAATATGTGGTAACCGTTTGTGTGTCAGTGCCCTTCCAACCTGTATTTGGCGACAGAACTTTGTGTTTTTCTTCCTTACTTCATAAATCTGTAGTAGTCAAGTCATTTTTGTCGTCATCTCAGTTATATTTTTAGTAATCTTTCAAAAAATTCAATCGTTTCTTTATCTCTCTTGCTCTTATAAACTCCACATCCACATTCATAAGATTATGTCAGTGTGTGTGATGTCATATATAATGTATTGCCTAATATAAATAAGCCATTTCAGTCTCTTTTCAATGTTATCAGTTGTGATAACCCTGAAATAAAACTGAAATGGAAAATTATAAAAAAAATACTACATAAGATGACGTCAATGTTTGTGATGTCATATTGTATTGCCTAATATAATTAAGCCATTTCGCATTGTTATCAAATACGATAACCCAGAAACTGAAAAGTTATAAAAATAACATACCAGTATTAACTATAGTTATTTTTATAACTTTATCTTAATTTTTGTGTTAAGGGTTATCGATTAGTAGATTTTTAAAACATATGACTTTTAAAAATAGACACAACTGATAAGACTGAAACGTCAGACAATTTCATCATGAAAATAAAAAGTTACACAGCGTTATCGCTACTGAAGTGCAAACATCTGAGTACATTTCTATTAATAATCAAAATTAATGGGCAGGAAGTACCTACAAAAATAGCAAAATGCGTACCGCGTAAAACGGGGTGAATAGAAACAAAACTTAGGGATTTTAACGCCTGAATTAATATTATATATTGCCAACAAGGTATCTAAATAATTAAGTATAATTTAGTTAATAAAATAGAGTAGTTGGTGGTAACTTATCACGTGAATTCAACTTTACGTAGGCTGATTCTGCCTCTTTTGTAGGTACTCAAAGACGGTCGATTTTATTACTGCACCTCAAGGCATAGGGTGAAAAGTGAGCGCGGTAGTACAGACGCCAGCACATTAAGTTACGCGAAATTGTTAAATTTTCCCAATCAACCTTGAACTTTATGCTTAAGGGATAAAGTTGAAAATCTATTAAAGAAATTTGAGATTGTAGTAGCTTGATGTACTCGACCACTTTTGCCCTGGGTAAAAGTGAAAAGTGGTCGACCGAATGTTGAGACCTTTACATTTCCACAGCTGGGACATAGGCCATGAACGCACATGTCTTGGAATCTTTAGTTCCAGGACATGCCGGTTTCATCACAATTATCCTACACCGCTCTGCTCTCATAAGCAGCGGTGGCCCAGACTTACGAACAAGTCGTGGGTACGAAACCAGACAGACGCATTACTTTGTGTAATTTATTTCATCACCACTGCTCTCATAACGGTGAAGGAAAACATCGTGAGAAAACCGGCATGTCCTAGAACCAAAAATTCGAAGACATGTGACATTTACCAATCTGCACTGGGCCCGCGTGGTGGATTATAGCCCATACGCAAAATACGCACTTTGACGTGGAGTGCGGACACCAGCCCATTATACAATACAAGGGTCAGAGCGTGATGTTAAGTAAGCTATAAACTTTCCCAAGAATTCAGCCACCAAATGGTACAATTTTTTTTTAAATAAGACTTCCAGAGACTCAAACAAACAAACTCTTCAGTTTTATAATATTTATAGGTGTACCCGCACTCCGTCCTACAGGCAATGCGTGTGTCCCAGCGGTGCGAACAATATAGGCTGAATATGCTATGCTATAAAGGAGCAATGGTGATGCAATGAGTTACACAAACACGTATAGCACCTATCTAACGTTAATCCTGCTACATACCGGCCAACAGTGCAACATTATATAAGAAAAAAACAAAACTGTCTTACCAGCTCTTCAATACAATCGTTGGTTCCATAATCCTTGTAGCGTTAACATAAAACATTATGTAACGAATGAACATTCAGATGTAATACAGGGTGTAAACAACCTCATCACGAAGCCGTCAACCAAGCATTCTGTGCATCAAACTAAGTAACTTTACGCAAAAATTATTGCTGGGGTTTTTGGGGTGAAAAATCATGTTTTGTGGTAGAACTCAATGTAACGCACTCAAAACATTGTGCTGATGGATGGATTGAATAGTACGGGGGTCGTGGAGATGATAGTAAAAATCTCACAATAAAAACTAGTATTAAAAAAAAAATTACAAAAAGTTGGATCTTTGACCCCCAATATCACCGTAATTAAAAGGTTCCCCGGTATCATGTAGAACAAAAAAATGATCGCAATGTTCTTCGTTAAGAGGTTTTTTACACCCTGTACAATACCTTATTTACTAGTCAACAGATCTATAAATAAACAACTTGCTAATTGTCAAGTCTTGGTATCTAATCTAATTGTATGGAGTTCGCTAATGACTTGTGTTTTTATGACACTTTCGATTTATATCACCTTGTTCAGATGAAGAACGGAGAATGAACGAAGAGGCAAGAACGGTAGAATCAATATTGAAACATTTATTCAGAGTTTTCACGTGAAAGCAATAAGATTAATGTTGTATTATAACTTTGTAAACCTGCTAAATCTCAAGGGTATTTGTAATCCTGGGCTGAGGGACTGTTCGAAAGAGATACCGTGGCCCCGGAACACAAAGGGCGATGTAGGAACATGGATGGGTTTTAGTCAGTAAAAGACTGACACTCCCTCCTGCTCCGACCAGAGCGGGAGGAGTCTTTTGATGATTTCCCAAAAAAACCGGTATTTGTAATCTAGACTTAAGAAAATCGAGGTTTCTGAAAATCGGATCAAGACAGATCATCAAATATACTGCAAGTTGGTTTGATCCTTGTCTAAAATAACAACAACTAAACAGAGGTGACATAAGAATGGCACCCGTCCCAGCGTCGAAACTAGCGAAAACGAGTAAAGTCAATAACTAGAAACTTCCCTTGAGCAACAAAAAACAACTAGAGACCTTGGCAGTATGAATTTCTTCTTCTTCTGGCTTTATCTGGCTGTAATGTGATCTACCGGCGATTGATCAGTGATAAACTATTTAAATAGATGATATGTACCACTTTTACTGACACGAGATTTACTTTAATCTAATCTCAAATATACCTATTCGCTTCACTATCGTAGCCGGGACAGGCCTAATGTTGAGTTCACATTGAGTTGACATGTGAGAAAATACCTCGTATTTCTGTGATTTCAACTACACCTCATAGAAAAACCTGTTGTTCGCAAGAAGGGTAATTTTGAGTACTTACATCGAGGATATCCGGTGGTCCCTTGTTCATGTAGCGCCACGTTTGTATGAACGCAGCGACAGGCACTAACAGTAACGCTCCTTGTTGCAGAAACACTGCTACCTGGCGACACCATACTGGCCAATAACTGGAATGAAAACGTATAACCCAAATCTATGTGGTTCTTTTTTCAACAGATCAGACACTAATCTGCATACTCCACATGTTACAAACTTTTTACCAAAACTACATAATGCATGACCACCGTAGAAACGGGTTTCTTCGAAGAAAGAATCGACAAAATGACAGATTTCATTTTGTCGATTCTTTGTCGAAAGAACACGTTTCGCATGGTCATGCTACGCGGGCTGAGTTTGTTTCGGTTGTTTCTTTTCAGATTAGTCAGGCACGAAACACCGAACACATTGAGGTTAAAAAAAATACTTGTAAATTGTTTGTAAAAACCTATTAGCATATTAATAAGCATCATTTATCATTTATATCGTTCGCGTTAGCTTTGATTCAAAAAGTATGGGTTTTTCCTTGATCTACTCTTTTGACACAATTATGAAGATTGGGCGACACGACATGAAGGATTACAATGCCAGAAATGAATCCTTTGTATCGTATTCGACTACTAAGTAATGATTTGTGAAGTATTTCAAAGACAAACAAAAGTTATAAAAACATCGTAACATACCCGGCTGGTTTTCTCCAACTGTACATTTGTTTCTGTTGTCCCACTCGGAAATCCATGACGCAAATTGCCTGAAAATAATACTTCATTTCAGATTTACATTTAACAATAACATAATATACATTTAACATCTTGCCTGTAATACCTGGAGGGTTAAGCAGACGTGTACCTAAAAGTACACCAACATTTCGCCAGTTATGTTTAAGTCCTATGTAATAGGGGGCTAGCCGATTGCCATCAGCCGGGCACACATCTAGACTCCGTGGCCGCTACTGAGAAATTCCTGATGTAAAAACGCAATAACAATTTTCCCAACCCAGGAATCTAACCCAGGACCTCATGCTCAGTAGTCGCGATTGCGACCACTAGACCAACGAGTCTCACATCATATTCATCATATTACAAAAAAAAGGTATGCAGCTTTTTGGATTTCTAGCCCAGGGTGGTGACAGCGTCCGGGGTTGCGGGACTGTTCGAAAGAGATACCGTGGCCCCGGAACACAAAGGGCGATGAAGGAACATGGATGGGTTTTAGTCAGTAAAAGGCTGACACTCCCTCCTGCTCCGCCCAGAGCGGGAGAAGTCATTTGATGATTTCCCATCCGAAAAAAAAAAAAAAAGTGTGGTGACAGCGTGTTTTCTTTACTTAGTTATTTGGGTGAATTACTTATTACCTAGAATGTTTAAATTTAAAAATCTGAAACCTATTGCGCACCTAGTCGGGTTGTTCCCTATCTGACTTAATGAGGCATTCTCGACCCATCCCAAACACAGTGTCCACCTTGACCTTTTTTTCCTGTCCATCGCATGCACAACCACTTCCTTCATGATCTTATTATGGCTTACGACATAGCTAGCCAAGTAGCTACATTATGATAGGACATTATACTTCTTTTTTGAAATGAAAAGAAGAAACTCCTAGTATACTTACACACAACAACACAGGCAACACCACAGTCCAGGTGAAGCTCAGTAGCGCCGCTAGAGTCGCCGACAGTCTGCTTCGCGAGGAGTACAGCGCGGCGACCACGACGTCGGGCGAGTACGGCCGGCCTCGCACCACGAACACGCCGCACGCGAGCGCCACTTGTATGACGCACTGCCACCAGGAGCCTACCCACACGTAGTCTATGAAGTGGACTATGCGGATACCAGACTGGGGAATAGAATAAAACGTGCTTATTGTAGAAAGGAAAAAAAGTGAGCCGTCGCGGGACGCCTGGCAGATGTGAAACATCGAAATTATTTTGTACAAGTAATATGCTTAAAAAAAAAAAAAAACAAACGTAAAATGAAAGAAAATTGATGAAATCTTACTGATATCTCTATATTAATAGACAAAAAAGCGGCCAAGAGCGAGTCGGACTCGCGCACCGAGGGTTCCGTACACACTTTTTAAAGGACAAACTTAACTTTGCTGTTCGATCCCATGAAACGGCTATTGCATCAACCGCAAATAATAAGTTTGTAATAGTAAAATCGCTTTTTTTTTTGTTATTTAACTACATTACGGTTTTCAGATTTTCCCCTTTACATGTGCTGTAAAACATTGCTTCTCGCCAAATTTCGTGATTCTAGGTCAATGGAATTGACAATTTTGGTTATAAGCAAGGTCTTACAGCACAAATAAAGGGATAATTCCGAAAAATAAAAAAGTTGAAAATTAAGGTAAATATTGGTACTTACAAGTTTTCGCGAAAATCTAAATTTGCCCATATCTTTTTATCGTGTTGACTCAGGACCTTGAATTTTATGCACCTAATAGGGACTATAGTATATGGTATAAATTTCAACTTGCTAGGTCCACCCGTTGCTGAGAAAATCGGTGGTGACAGATGGACGGACAGACGGACAAGAAAGAAAGAGTTCCTTTTTTACCTTTTGAGGTACGGAACCCTAAAAAGGAAGCCAGTTTAACATCATACAGTTTCATGTGGAGAAGATCATCATAACATCACGCGTATGAATATACGTTTTTGGTTCGCTGCCTAACAAAGCAGCGAACCATAAACCCACAATAATTTTTAACTCTCATGAAGGTGGCAAGCCTATTACCATGAAATGGGCACAAATCCTTACTCCGGGCTGCTACTGACAAATTCTTGACAGAATAACCCAATAACACTTTTCATAACCTGGGAATCGAACCCAAGACCTCATGCTCAACAGTAGCGCTCGCAACCACTAGACCAATCATGAATCAAGCTAACGTAGTTATCGTTAGTAACAATATAGATATCCCAAATCGAATATGGTAAGTGGTCAAACCAACTTATAAAATATTGATGATCTAATTTCCCGTTTTAGATAACCATCTTTCCAATGCATGATAATACTCTGCACACTTTTTGCATAAAAATATTTATACGTAAGTACTTAACTTAGATATGCAGATAGATAAAATGTTAATATATACTTTTATATCATGAAATATTTACCTGTGTTTACAATTCATTATCATTTTGTTAGAAGCTTTTATGACAAATTGTATATGAATAAAAAATGCGTCTTATGTAGGTATGTAACAGGAAGTTTTTAATAGTAATACTAACATAGTTCTCACTTCTATTAAACTGATGACTTAATTTAATTTAAATGTCCGTAAATAAAGATGGTTACGGACTATAAAATATTTTTAAGTAAAATAATCTTATATCACGAAATAAGTAATTGTTCTTCGCCTGAAATAAATGATAAACAGGCCTAGCCTTTTCCAATCGTTTGCAGCTGGATACGCATTATTTTACGTGGAGCGAATACCTATACAACCTCCAATCTAGTTACTGGAGAACACAATACCCCTTGGTAGGACTGGTTGTCAGACTTACGGGCCGCTGACTATTCGTAACGACTGTCATAGATCTACAGAAGATGGCCAGGCCCAACAGCTTTCTGAGGCACGGAGGAGACTCGATATGTAATGAATAGGCAAGGCTAGGCAAGCGTAGCTTAATGTTAGATCGAACCGTCCGGCTGTTATTAAGATTTTAAACATTGCATTATTTATTACCGTAAAAAGTTCTCTATATTAAGATTGCCATTGAAACCACGTTCAAAAACTAGTATAATAACGTTTACTTAACACGATAAACGATACTATACATACATACGTCGTGCAGCTAATATTAGCATAGCTAAACAATTAGTTTTACGATTACGTATAAAATCAAGGAAACATCACACTAGCTGTAGTAAAATATCGTTCTGAACGCATAGTGCTAACGTAACCAACGCTCTAGGAGATCAATATTTTAGACGAGACATATTTAAACAGGTAAAATGTTTTGTTTTCTACATTTTTTACAATGATGAAAAAAATATGTAGAAACGGCCCATTAAGGAATGGGCCGTTTCTACATATTTTTAGAAGATTTAGGGCCTATTTCAGTTTTCAGAGAACCACTATCCGATTGCTTAATTAAAAACATTGAACTTTGAATTCTAACAAAATCATGGTTGAATTTAAACATTGACAATCTAACAGGAAGTAGTGAAACACGTCATTATAATGTTGGTGCTTTATTGATATAACATAGTTAGGCCACTCCCATTTCATTCACCAGCGCGTGCCAATAGTGTATTTACGCACGCAATAACGATATATGAGTAATACGGTTATTTTCCAACGTTGGGCTGGATTTAGCTTTACACTCGATAGGAACGTAACTAAACGCAGCACGAAATAGATTTTCGCAGCAACGAACCGTGTAAGTACCATATTTTCTTGAAGCTTTTAAAAACGGCATGATTTGGGAGTCTTAACCTTTGGGGCATAGTATTGTGGTGCTTATGTCATGTTTTACTGCAGTAAAGACACATCATCTGGGCATCAGACCCGAGTCTCAAGTAATAATAGCGCTTGAGGCGAGTAGACAAAATACTACTTAATATTTACTCGTCCATCCCATGACCTTCGCTCCACAAGGTGAGGCCGTAAATAAATAGGTAAATCGATAGATTGGTATGAGAAAAATAACACTTGGAATATCCATGCAGCATAAGCTGAATTTTAATGTAGGTACTAACCAAGTTAGTACTAACTCATTTAGACAGTTTCTGGGTTAACTATAAGGTTTAATAATTCTTCCAACGAACGTTTATAATCGATGTCGTCCCCAAAACCTACATTTTGGTCGGTGCTCATTGCGACCCTTGATACATTTCTATTTTTACCCTCTGATACAATTTATGAAATTGTGTCACCATACGTAAGGGAAACCGTAAATCAGTAGTGAAAGTTTTATTGTAGCAGTAAGAATGTTTTCATAGTGGTTGACTGTACAATACGATACCCAAATGAAAAACGACGCCTAAACAAAAACACACTTTTTCAGTTTCGACCCTCGTCTAAGTGCTGAGAGTTGGAATTCCATTAGTGTAGGCACTCATTTAGGCGTCGCTAAAACTTAGCGCCTATTAGACTGTGACTAGCCGTAGCCTTAGACGTGCCTAGTGACTTAACATTTGGTTACTAAGGATAAAAGGTTGCAACACTGGGAGGCACCAAGGCCGCAGTGTGGCTGGATGCGAAAATTCTAGAATATTAATTTCGCTTCGCTATTCGCATGGCGACTCGCTAGGTTCTAAGTTAAGCGTAGTACTATCGAGGACACTCCCGCCTGATCACCACTAAGCTAATTTTTGCTCGCACTTACAACATAGAAACGCTCTCTAGCCCCGCCCCGTTGACTTTGTATAGAAATAATGAATGAAAAGATACCGATCGGCCGAGCGCACTGACGACGCTCGCCTAGCGAGAGTTATTGTAATTTTGCGCGCTAAAGTTGACGCTTTCCTAATAGGCCTAAACTTTAAAAGGGCGTGGCTCGGCGCCTCCGCATGATTTAAGCGAAAAAATGTTCAACTGATCAGGCGGAAAAGACCACGACTGTACATGTACGTGCGTACGCTGCTGAATGGTAAATAAAATAAAATGTGCATATTACTCACATCAGTACTAAGCAGCAACCCCATAGCCAGTCCAAAAACGCAGCTCAGGAACGTGATAGTAGTCTCCCATACTTTGAGGGCCTCAGCGTTGATGGCCATGATGCCAGTTATAACGCAGTGCCATATCGCCAGCTGCTGTGCGATGCCGAACATGATGATGATGAAGTAGAATATCACTGCCCATGCTGGGGAGAGCTGGAAACAAATTAGAATATTAGACGTTGGAAATTAAACTTACCGATTTTTGAAAAAAAATCTATACTAATATTATAGAGAGTAAAGATTTCTATTTTTATATTTTTGTATGTAACGAATAAACTTAAAAACTACTGGATCGATTTGAAAAATTCTTTCAGCATTGGACAGTACATTATCAGCGAGTAACTGTAAGGCTATATTTTATCCCCGTACGCCCACGGGAACGGGAACTACGCGGGTGAAACCGTGTGACGTCTACTAGTTTTTATAGGATACAAAGGTATAATGATGGGCTGAAGATTATGATTGTGTTGTAGTAGATCAACAACATTCAGTCACCCTGAAGATTGAAACTTGCAAACAGTTGAAAGGATCACGACAGGTTTGATTCCTGGAGCCTGCCTAAAGTACGAGGTCATGTCACTGATAGCCTTATCTTAGAGTTTATCAAAATACGCTCGACATATAAAACTCGTTGAAATTTATTTTTCGACAGTCATTCTCGGTGTGCCTACCTAGTCACTTGTCTCCGAAAACATTAACATATTAAATTTCCGTGTATTTACAAGTGTTATTAATAACTTTCATTAATTTAACCAATTGAACGACAGCTTTTCAAAACGATGGCAGCGAACTCTCCAAAAGTTTCTCTCAACGAAGTGGTTATCGCGTCAGCAGCCAGGACTCCCATAGGCTCCTTCAAGGGCAGCCTAGCGAGCGTTGCAGCTACGGAACTTGGTGCAATTGTCGTCAGAGCAGCAGTGGAAAGAGCTGGTATACCCGCGGACGAAGTTAAAGAGGTACTTGCTTTTATGTATTCTATCGATTTACAGATATCATTTGACCATGACTAATTTAGTTGAGTGCCGTTAGTTATAAGTGAAAAACCTCTGCCAAGAACACCTGTGAATAGATTTTGTTTGATGGTGTTTCTTGCATTCAAGCTCAAACTCAAAGCATTTATTTCAATTAGACCATTACGGCACTTTTGAATGTCAAAATTACAAATAAAAACAAAGCTACAGTCCCAGTCACAAGGCATAATAACTTGAGAAAGTACTGTAGCTGCCCATTCCCTAGCGTAGATCTCTATGGAGAAGAACGGGCAAGAAACTCCATGGACACTCTTTTGAATCAAAATATTGTTACAAAATCTTGGTTGGTGGTCATTGTACTGCTAAAACCCAAAGCTAATAAAAGTCTATTAATCAGAATCTTGAAGAACCTTGATTAAAAAAAATGAATATTAATGATGCTATTTCCTAAGGAGGAAAGAGGTACTTTCTCTATGTATATTAATAGTTCAATTAAAACAAGCCATGTGTATTGTCATGAAAAATTTGTGTTAACTGATGAGTTTTTTATTTATCAATTACCAATAGTAACACATGAATGATAAATGATAACATAAAAACTGATTTTGATATTTTTTTCTTTAATTTGATTTAATTTTGCCAATTTAACTACTTACACATTTTGTTTATTACTGGTAGCATACTCGTATAACAAAATTTGTTTGTTTCAATCAAGGTTTTACTAACATTTAATGTTAGTAAAATCTTAATTACTGAATCTCAAGATTCAGTAATTCAGATTTTTGAATCTCAAGATTTTTACATTGAATACATGAATAAAATATTAATATTTTTGAAAAAAATGAAAATTTTGCAGTGACTATACTATTGCAATTTACTTTAGTTTAAAAATTCTTATTCTGTTTAATTTCAGGTGTTCATGGGAAATGTCTGCTCAGCGGCTATGCGCCAGGCTCCGGCGAGGCAAGCTGCAATTTTCGGTGGTCTGGCTAAAAGCACTATTTGCACAACTGTTAACAAAGTTTGTTCATCTGGTATGAAGACCATTCTGCTGGCTGTTCAAGGCTTACAAACTGGTACGCAAGATGTAATATTAGCTGGGGGAATGGAGTCTATGTCAAATATCCCATTGTATTTGAAGAGAGGTGACATCCCATATGGAGGTACACAGTTACTTGATGGCATTTTGTACGATGGTCTGACTGATGTTTACAACCAGTTCCACATGGGCGACTGTGCCGAACATGTAGCGAAAACATTCAACTTCTCCAGGGAACAGCAGGATGACTATGCTATTGCTAGTTACAAGAAAAGTGCAGCAGCATATGAAATTAAAGCTTTTGCTGATGAACTTGTGCCAGTTCCTGTGCCTCAGAAGAAGGGAGCCGCACCAGTTATGTTCTCCGAAGATGAGGAGTACAAAAAGGTCGACTTTGAAAAGTTAAGAATACTGCCAACTGTCTTCCAGAAGGAGAATGGAACTGTAACAGCTGGAAATGCCGCCGGATTGAACGATGGTGCTGCAGCTATGATCCTCATGACTGCTGAAGCTGCTCAAAGATTGAATGTGAAGCCCCTTGCACGTGTTCTTGGTTATGCTGATGCAGAGTGTGACCCAGTTGACTTCCCAATTGCACCAACCCTTGCCATTCCCAAGCTTTTAGAAAAGACTGGTGTTAAAAAGGAGGATATTGCCATGTGGGAGATTAATGAACCCTTCAGCGTTGTTGGTCTTGGTGCCATAAAAATTCTGGGAATTGACCCTGCCAAGATCAACATTCATGGAGGAAGTGTCAGTCTTGGTCATCCTATTGGCGCGTCTGGAAATAGAATCGTAGGACACTTGTGCTATGCTCTGAAGAAGGGAGAAAAAGGTGTAGCCGCTGTCTGTAACGGTGGTGGTGGCGCAACATGTATGATGATTGAGAAATTGTAAGTTTCGTCATATTCGGACCATATTCGGACCATATTGTTTCATTATACACTGTGCTGTTTAGAAATTTGCTGTCAATGATTGGTTTGTGTGGTTGAGTTAACAGTTCATTTTGCTGTTGAAATATTATGATTTTTTGTAGGTCTCCATATTATCTCTTTTAAATAAACTAAGGAAAAGTGTAATTGGTTGTAATCTATTGCATGATTGTTTGATTGAAAATCAATAAAACATATTTTATATATTAACGATTTTTTCTATTGATTACTACTTTTTTGTGCAGATTTAGGCAATTGATATCCTACCTAATTAATCAGTTTTATCTTACTCAATTGACGTAATTCCTTTAAAAACCACTGACCTTTTTTTTTGTTTGATTTTAATTGGATTTTTGATGCTATATTTTAGATTGTTGTTTTTATTTTATATCTTCAATTTGTATTTAAAGTACACTAGACCTATGTGGTAACAAAAATAGGGAAACAAAACTTTTCGATACACACTGAGGTTTACTTTAACGTCGCACTAAGCCTACCTACTGGACAAATAAAGTTAACCATAGTAAAACAAAGGAATTCTCGGAGGGTGTGAAAAACTTATCGACAGAGTCAATTTGAAATCACCAGTCGCGGTATACTGTCATGATCTACAGGGTGATTGTGTCTGGACCCGCCATAGCAAATTCGCATATGGAGGTCATTTTTAGGGTTCCGTACCTCAAAAGGAAAAAACGGAACCCTTATAAGATCACTTTCATATCCGCCTGCCGTATGTCAGTTCGTCTGTCACCACCGATTTTCAGGAACGGGTAGACCTAGCAACTTGAAATTTATACCATATACTGAGGGTCTATAGTCCCTATTAGGTGTATAAAAACCAAGGTCCTGAGTCAACACGATAAAAAGATATGGGCAAATTTAGATTTTCGCGAAAACTTGTAAGTACCAAAATTTACCTTAATTTTCAACTTTTTTATTTTTCGGACTTTTCCCTTTGCTTGTATTGTAAGACCTTGCTTCAATTCTAGATCAACCGAAAGTACCCTATAGGTTTTGGGTCGAAAACCTATATGATAGTTCCAGTTGACCTAGAATTACGAAATTTGGCAAAAAGCAAGGTCTTCCAGCACATGTAAAGAGAAAAGTCTGAAAACCGTAAATATGTAGTTTAATACAAAAAAAAGGCGATTTTACTATTACAAACTTATTATTTGCGGTTGGTGCAATAACCGTTTCTAGGGATCGAACAGCAAAGTTCTGTTTGTCCTTTAAAAGTTTGTACGAAACCGTCGGTGCGCGAGTCTGACTCGCTCTTGGCCGGTTTTTATAGTAGGTAGTAGGTTTTTATAATAAGTACTTATAATTCTAGAATGTTAGTGAACAATTTAATTCATACCATATACCATGTTCGTACTTACATTCTACTACAGACAGGGTGGTATTTATAAGATGACTCATTATGGGGCTTTCATCATTCCTATCAGCAATAATTCTCAAGAGGTTAATTTGCTAATTATTGGACCCTACTTCACGACTTCTTAGTTAAGATTTTTTTTGTTTTTTTTTTTTGAAAGCCCACTATCTTAATTTCTAACCCTATTTTAAGGGAAGTTCCGAGGTATTTTAATCACCAATGTTTATGACTAACAACAAATAATAAAAAAAAAACTACCAAAATCTCAAGACTACCAGTTTATAACGTGAAGCGACTGCCTATCTGGCCTCCACAACCCAGTTAGTACTGGGTAATACGATACTTCTTAGTAAGACTGGTTGTCAGACTTTTGGGACACTGACTACCTGTATAGACTGTCAAAGATCTACAAATGACAGTCGGAACCAATGGCTTAACGTGCTTTCCGAGGCATGGAGGAAACTCGGTATGTAATGGATGGTCAGTCATCCACAGATCGACCTTGGCAAGCGCTGCTTAACCTTGAAATTGACCCGTGCGGCTTATATTATTTAGCCACGAGCTCCTCAGAATCTAGATAGAGAGATAAAGTATAATTTTAGATTTGCTTAATAGTATTTTTAGGGTTCATTCACAATGTAGACGCCGGACGTTTCGTCACACTTCACGTTCTTATCTTGGCTGTTTCCTTGTTTTTCATACATAATTTGCATTATAAGTGATGCAATCCAACTGATGACAACACTGCCTGGCTTCCTTGAAGCTTTAGTAACAGTCTAACAATAATAACATCAGTAAAGTAATCAGTAGGTTTTTCTGTCTATCTGTTTGCTCTTTACACATGAATGGCTGAATGGGTTTTGATAGACATCGTCTATCATGCTCGTCAACATCTCTGTCGATGTCGATCCATGGTCGGGTATTCTACGTTATGGGATACTTTTTATCCCGGTAATATGTGTCCGTAGGATAAATTAAAAGTAGCGAACAAAATCAAGTTAGTTTTATCATAAGAATTTATTTTGATGACAAGCTCAATGACTAGATATCATCGCTATCTCACATATCCCAAGACGGAATGTTCTAGCCTAATTCATAATCAAATCTAAAACACACACATCAAATCCTCAATCCCGCGATTATCCAAAACAAGGCTAGTTCAACAAACAATTACATTTTACTCTAGTTTCATAACAACAGTTGTAAAACAAATTCTAGGCCGCAGAGAATCAAGGTCATAATCCATATTTCAAAGTCTTGGCAATAAAAAGATATAACTTTGTGAGGTGGGCTAACTATTATCAAAGTTTAGTAGGAAATAATTGAACTGTCGAGCCGGATAACATTGTTATGCTTGTTGGTTAATTGTTTCATGCATGCCAGTTTGAAGAATCAATATGGAATTATGAAAAAAGAGGTTTGTCATTGAGAAATTGTTATTACATACTATATTGTGTCGTGTATATTCATTAGCACTAATTTGTTGCGATTTTCTTGTGGAATAACGTTTGGAACGTTAACGTTGTAAGAGTAACTTTAAGACTGAGATAAGACCGCGGGCCTGTGGATGGTGGGCTATGGGCTAGCCGTCCGTCCGTCTCATGATGACAGGCCGAGTCGACGGCGCGTTCGTGTTCCACGCGCGCCTCAAAGAGAGTCAGCAAAAAGGAAGGGGTCCGCAAGGACCGATGCCTGCCGGGGTTGCGGGACTGTTCGAAAGAGATACCGTGGCCCCGGAACACAAAGGGCGATGAAGGAACATGGATGGGTTTTAGTCAGTAAAAGTCCGACACTCTCCTGCTCCGCCCAGAGCGGGAGAAGTCATTTGATGATTTCCCATCCGAAAAAAAACACTGACCTAGTTCATTAGATTGGCTTCCAAAATAATATGTTCGCAACAACATAAACCAGCTATTAATCTCACTAGGGAAAAATCACTCAAAAGTTTCTAAGTGTATTATATTATATTAGTACTCGTACGCATGATGAAATATACTATATTTCCAGTACTAACCGATATTTCATTTGAACTCATTTCACGGAAAGCCTTTATAATAGGCTAGTTTCCACCATCAATAAATTGCAAATCTATTAGTCAGTCGGTTAGAGTATTGATGGAGTATTGGAAAATAATGAACAAGTATTTTTTGTTTTTGTAAATCAATGAATACTGACAAAGATAAAACGCATCAAAATTCGGGAGTGGGGGGCTCGTGACGCACAAAAAATTATACCTACCACGGCGTGACGTATTGAGAATTTTAAAAGCGTCGTATGTTCGTCAATTTTGGTTTACGCAACAAAAGAAAAAACACGGCTCAAACGGACTAATGGGGAAGGCTGGTCAAAGCTGATTGTAGATGGCGCGTCCATAGCTTAGTCCCAATCTGACCAATGAGGTCAAACTATTTTGAAATATAAAATGACATTGACAGATTTTCAACCAATGACGATGTTTGGTACAAGCGATGCTAGCGTCATTAGTTATACAGTTGCCTTCCCCATTAGATTTTTTTGTCATCTATCCTATTCGAGGTCAGCTTATGTCAAAGGTATAAGGATGTAAAAAAACCTCTTAACGAAACCGAAAGGCACTTGTTCTCCCCGTCATTGCGATGATTTTTTTGTTTTACACCATACCTGGGAACCTTCTAGTTACCCAGATATTGGGGGTCAAAGTTCCAACTTTTTGACAAGTTTTTTTTTTTATACAAGTTGTTAATGTAAGATTTTTACTTTAAACACCTCCACGACCCCCGTATTATTCAATCCATCCATCAGCACAATGTTTAAGTTTAAGTTTTAAGGCTTTGTGATGAGGTTGTTTACACCCTGTATGTGTGTGTGGAAAGGGCACTAACGCAAAAACGGTTATAACGTATTCAGTACATCATTCTGAGCCCTCCACATAAAAGGTTGAGAATCTCAACTTGAAAATGATGTACTGGATGTGGGTCCGTGGTAACGTTTTCACGTCTTCGGTGCCTTCCACCCCGCATAGTGTGCAAAAACCGGCCTAGTGCGAGTCGGACTCGCGCACGAATGGTTCCGTACCATTATCTATTACAACATTAGACAAAACGACAAAAAAACACGTTTGTTTTATGGGTGCCCCCTTAAATATTTATTTTTAAAGTGAATATACAACTAAATATTCTGCGAATATTTCTAGCGTCTACTTGTTGCCGTTATTAATATCAAGCTAAAATCGGCAAAAAAATCACGTTTGTTGTATGGGAGAAATTATTTTATTCTGTTTTTTTGTTTGTGTTAGCGGCAACCAAAATACATCTGTGAAAATTTCAACTGTCTAGCTATCACGGTTCATGAGATACAGCCTGGTGACAGACAAACGGACAGATGGACAGACGGACGGACAGACAGACAAAGCAAACTAACAAACTTTATGAAGGGTAGAAACTATTATTGAACCCTTATTACTAAATAGTAATAAGGTTTTAATAATAGTTTCTACCCTTTGGGTACAGAACCCTAAAAAGTAAAGATTAAATCAAATCACAATGAAGTTTTATCCAGTAATCTTTTTGTTTTCTAAATAAATTCTCTTGTATCTTTATGACATAATATATCATTATCAAATTATTATAAACACCGTGATTACGTAGATTACACAATTCAATTACTGATACCTTTTTTGACCGATTAAAATCATGTTGCTATCGTAGTAACAAGAATATTTTTTATAAAACTTACCAAATTAGCGGGCAATACGGCAAGAGTAGCCGGCACGATTTGAGTTGCCAGCTGTAAGGGTTGCCAGCCGCTGAGCGTGCGTGCGAGGTTGCCGCTCTTCCATACCGTAACTCCTACTAAGCTGCCGTAGTGGCCCATGTACCGGACTGGGGTGGAGACAGCATTACCTGGCATGGGCTCCGAAATGGGCCATAAGAATTGCGTCGTTCTTACCGTTTCTGGAATCAAGATGATTAATGCATTAGATAGAATTTGCTTATAATATTAACTAGCGAACGTCACGCGGTTTCACCCGCGTACTTTCCGTTCCCGTGAGAGTACGGGGACAAAGTATAGCCTATGTTACTCGCTGATAATGTAGCTATCCATTGCTGAAGAATTTTTCAAATCGGTCCAGTAGTTTTTAAGTTTATTTGTTACATACAAAAATCTTTCCTCTTCATAATATTAGTATTGATATAGATATGCTCCCGACCGTATTTTGAACTCGACGCAGGAGGTGTTATAGTGTACAAGTGCGCAGACACAGGTGCACTCTCTATTCTTATCTCTTTTCTCTCATATTCTGATGGGACAGCAGTCCGACATGATCGGGGAGAGATCAGACGAAGGACTAACGGGTGTTACACTCTTTCCGAGACAAGGGGGGTGTCACACCGCTAACTTCTAACTGCAGGCTGCTACTGAGGAATAGGGAATATGCACGTAATTTTTTCTTCAATAAAACAATAAAATACTGTTATAACAACCCAAGAAAAGTATTAAAAGTTAAGTTCAACTACTGCTTGTCGCCTAAAATAATATTAAAAAGCTCTAGTACAGGAAAAATTGCAATAACAATATTTTAATGAAATCTTAGTGAAACTTTAAGCACACCTTTTCAAATAAAAGTGTTTTTTTGACACATAGACTGACGTCACCGACGTTATCGAGGATGACGCGATTGGAGAGTGCGTTCCGTTTCACCAAAAACATGCTATATAAAACTGGAAATTGTGAAATAAGTGATGTATTAGCAACTTAAACAAATGTACCACAATGTTTTTACGGGCCAATACAAGGCATTTTTAATAAATTAAAAGAGTTTTGTATTTCATGCATATTCCCTATCCCTAGTAGAAAATCATTTACGCTTTTGCCCGACCCGGGTTCGAACCCAGGACACCACGACCCGTCGACAAATGGTTTATTGTGTTTTTCAGAGAAAACTCCGACATAGAGAGTGGACACATTTGTTCCTAAACAAGTGCAAGTCCATGCCACTAACTGCACTTTACCCGGAATTCCCTGACCTGATATCGAGTATGGAAATTTGAAACTTCGTAATAGACATTGAGCAGCTTTAGGATTTGCAATGTTCAGTTCAGCGCTTAAAATAGAAAATCCAACAGCAGCTCAATGTCTCTTACGACACTTCTTTCCAACGTCGATATGTATGGATGAACCGTAATAGTGATATTTCAGTGTTGATTTCAGCACTTGTGGTTGAAACTAAAGCCAAAACAAAACATTACAATGGTATACAAATCATTGTACTACATCATCGTCAGACCGATTAGCACATCGCGAGTTGTGTTGGCAATTTCACAGTAAATAAATAAGTTGTACGTTGTAAGTTGTGTGTGTGTTGATACAGCCCGCTGACAGACGGACGGGCGGACAAGCGGAGCCTTAGTAATAGTGCCCCATTGGTTACCTTTCGAGTTTGGAACCCTAAAAATTGTGAATTAATATGGTTGGTTCCAGCTTGAAAGATAGGATATGGAGCCGGTAGATGGCGCCGTGCAAGGCAGGAGCGAGTCGCTAGTTAACTATGGAATAACTGGCTGCCCGAGTAAAATATATCAATTAACAAGCTCATCTATATTGCTAATATTCTTCGTCTAAATAAAAGCAGAGTTAAAGAAAAAAAACAAGGTAAATAATACTACAATTTCCATAAAAATAAAATATCCATTTGAAAAGAACAAACTTTCATTTTTTAAATATTAGTACGACAGACGATGCGTAGAGAATTGACCGCGAAATTGATATTATACACCACACTTAACTTTGCGATGGCTGTAAGCCTAAAATGTACATTTCGCAAAGCAAATTCCTAAGCATGCTTTATTTATATATGAAAACTGAATAACTTAATTATTTTATTTTATTTTCAGCTCTTGTTTCAGCACTGAGAGTCGAAATTCCAACACAGCATATTTAGGCATTAGCATTCGTTTAGGTGTCGTGTCTTAGTAAATAAAGCCTGTATTCCGACTTCATTAGTAAATGGCGTAGGTTTCTGATCATTAAGTGCAGCTAAATATGTATACTAAACAGGAGTGCCTAACGACTAACGAAACCGGTTCCTAAGTCAGATCATGTTTGTCTCTGATATGATCAAACAATCGTCAAATCGATGTTAGTTTATGCACAAAAACGCATATTTATGTGAAAGGTCATATAGCAGATTAATAGGTAAGAGAAGGCTTTAGTATCCCATGAATGTACCCAGACTGATAGTCCTACTATATATATCCTAGTAATATTATAAATGCGGAAGTTTGTGAGGATGGATGGATGTTTTTTACTCTTTCACGCAAAACTATAGAACGGATTTGGATGAAACTTAGCACATACATAACCTGGATTAACACATAGGATACTTTTTATGCCGGTAGTACGATCCCGTAGGACAATAATTACCGAAATACACGCGGACGAAGCCGCGGGCATCAGCTAGTATTAAATAATGAAAAACTCACCAAAACTGCCCGGTATATAAACGTAGCCATAATTCTTTAATATTTGCACGCAAGTGTTGGCCAAAAACGATCCCAGTAGCAGAACTGCGAACGTAAACGCCACAATACACGCACTCTCCTTCTGTAGTATTTTATTAGTTTTGTTCTTTGCGTTCTTATGTGATGTCAATTGCATTATACAAGCTCCAAGGAGGCCCCATGTTAGGAACGTTTCTTGAGCAGCCGCTGCCCAACTCTGAAAAAAAAAACTTTTTATATAATATAATTATATATAATATAATATTAATATATATTATCACAACTGTATTGCTCTGAAGGGTTAAGCAGATATGTATCTACCAATAGTACATACATCCACATTTCGTCAGTTGTGTTTGAGCCTCATATAAAAGCAGACTATTGCCATCAATTGGGCAAAATCCAGACTGGGCGGTTAATGCTAAGTCGTGATGGAAAAACACAACAAAGCTTTTTTCCAACCTAGGAATCGAACCCAGGACCCCACACTTAGCAGCGGTAGCGACCACTGGACCAGCAATGCAGAAAAAAAACAGAATTTGAAATGAGAACTGTCTGTGAGACTGTGACCATGGATTGAATAGAGCTGTACTGATTGTTGAGTTATTCTTTTGTTTACGTAATTAGAGGTTAGTAAGAGCAAGTACGTAAACGAGATAAGATCTATAAATTATTCTAAGGTGAAAAAAATAATCATACATTACTATTAATGAAGAATTCGCTCCATTCAGTCTCGGAGAATATGTTGACGACGGTGTCGTAAGGTATTAAAGTGAGCAATTTGGTACATAGCACTAATGTACCACAGATCGGCAGAAATATCAGCATGTATACAGCCTGTAATAGAAAATATAATGTGTTACCATTTCGTGGGAAAATCACCTCTACGTAACAATGACAGTAGGCTGTAATTCCTATTACCTTGCCGTAAGACCTCAATCCTTTACTCAGCGCGACGAATACAATCATCCACACCACCGCCAAGTTGAACGCTACTTGAAACTTTATTGTGCCGAAATATGAACTATTGGCCCCTAAATTCCTTTGTAACACTTCCTCGTGAAAATACTGCGGCAAAGTATCCTGAATTTTATAAGTACCATTCTTCGCAAAACCATCTGTAACATAAAAAAATCTTTCTTAGTCTGACCCTATTTCCCTGTTCCACTTAACGGAAAAAGTAATTGTGTAAATTGACGACCTTCATTCTTCACTTCCTGCTTCATTTGTTGATTGATATCACCGAATTTGCTGACATTGTCCAAACAAAAAGCCTTATTTAATTAGGTAATGGTTGACTCACCTTCAAAATTGAATTCGTGTGGTAATGCCCATTTGTATTTGTCATTGGACGTTATAAAAGAGTCTCTAAAGTAAACAAATATCCAAGACAGGCCTATTATACTGTACATGCCAATCACGGCTTGAGTAATGAGCAACGAGACGCCTACACCTTGGAATATCGGCGATATACGCCACATGTCCACCGGGCCCGACTCCAACACTTGGCCCAAACACAAATGTAAAGTAAATAACGGTATTCCAATTAAAAACGACAGTATAAAAAACTGTATTATGAAGCTTGCTGCAACAATAAAAAAGATCCATTATAAAGATACTAGGAAATTAGGTGAATCCAATTAATTACGTAAAAGTCCATTCATTACCTCCAAAATGAACACTGAATATGGCAAATCTAGATATATTAAATATTCCCACGGTACAACTGAGGCACGCCAGCATGGCACTCATACGATGTGGCCAAACTCCAAAAGGAGGTTCTTCAGTCTCTTCATTTCTGGAAGAAACGTTCCATTTATTCATATATTTTTTGGAGAAAATGACGATAAATTCGTGAATCATCTAATCACATCCTCTGACCTCATTTTAAGAATGAAGTGAGTAATGTATTACCGAAATCGCGAAGGTTGCTTAATGTATGAGTTAACTACAAAGTGTAACACAAATACACAATTAAGTTTAAATGAATGTTTGTAATTACCTCTCCTCAGTGGCACTTGAAGCATTTTGGATGATGGGAGCAACGTCTAAAGAGTCAGAGGACGAGCTGGACGCACTAGTGCTCCTAGCGGTACTCCTCCCAGTGTTCCGTCCAGTCCAGTCCCCAGCCGTAACGTCACTATCCCCCGGAGATGGGAGTGAAAGCGTGCGATTCATGAGCAAAGCACGCCGCCCCACAATCAAAGGTCCCGAAGCACCATCAGTACTGAGATTCGCCGCCGTCACTTGCAACTGTATGGGAGCGCTCGTCGGCCGCATGTTAATATTATGCTCCAAAAAAAGTATCACCGGCAACGTAAGAGGCTCGCAAGACGACTCCGGCGTTATCGCCGGTAGAACAATAGGGTCTAATCTCCTCATTGAGTTTCGCAATGTGTCGTTCGTCGTACTTGCTCTCTCTAATGATGAAACTAAAACTTGCCGATCATTGTCAGTAAGTTCTGAATAACTTTTTGAACGCCCAAGGCTTGTAAGATTTGACCTTTCAGTTAGACTGGGTGTGATGTCCATATCCTCCAAAAGCGGCGCTAACGTATGAACGTTGGAACATGTTATTACTTGAGTATTGTCATCCACAGAACTTTGCGCTTCCGAACGATCTGATTCTCCTTGAGCCTCGCCAATGACTTCCTTAATCTTACAAATGAGATCCTCTTCGTCGCTGTCGAAGTTTTTCGTTCCATCGTCAAGACATGCTAGTAAAGACTTATCTAAAACTTCGTCTAAATCATTCAATATATCCATAAACTGGCACAACGCCGTCGCCTGAAACTCTTCGTCATTTGTGATGCTTGCTGTGTGTGATGAAAAGTTCGAGTCTGATTTGTAACATTCTGGTATTGTCTTTTGCAAATCCTCTTTCAAGTCACCATCTTCTGATGTTTTGTCCAAGTCCTCGCTAAAGTGGTCACTGTCGCTGCTTTCAAACGCGCTGCTGGAGGCATCACTATCGATACTGCTTCCTGGGACATTTTCACTTTGTTCGTACCGACCTTCGCCTATATTGACTACTTCCATTTTTATCGCATGGCCTAAGTCATAGCCCGCGCGCTTTGTCGACCCTGCAACAAGGACTTCACTAATCATCATGGTCTAAACATGAAAAAAATAAATTAAATTAACACAAAAAGGCACATTTTGTAGTGATGATTTTCCACAGCTTGAACATGTTAGGCAGTGAATGCAGAATGTTGTTTGTATTTACATATGAATAAACTTGCTAATAAGCCTAATTATTGTATGTAGCAGCACGTCAAATGTGGCTTAATGTTAACACAGTAATGCCAAGAGTGTCAAGTAAGAAGTTACAACATGGTACACAAGTATGAATCACATGGGATTATTTCTAGCTACACATTGATAACAACATTATTCTCCAGCTGCCAAAATTTGAATTTGGCAATTATGCTATCTGTACCGTAAACATTCAAAATTTTAGAACTTTATTCATTCTGCTTCTTCCAGTAAGAATTCAAACATATCAGAAGGTGTGCAAGACCTTGACGGTCAACATAGTATAAGAAACTGAAAGCACATAATTTTCATTTACACACTAATATTTTCCAAGGTAATGTTAAAACAAAACATGAAAGATGAAAGACAAATAGCCACAAAATATGTTTATGTATAGCACCTTCACACCTTGAAACAATGGAGAAAACAATGAATGATGCTTTACCCAACTTAATCACTTTTCATTTGCCATTCAATGTTTTTAAAGCAATCAGTGACTAATGACCAATTAACAATAATCACTTGAACACTTAAAACATACAGCGAAAACAACTATCAAATTAATATAACAGTACTGCAATACAGTTGTAAGTATCACTTCTCAGAAATACTTAGATAAGATGACAAATAACACATGCTAAGTAAACTGCAGTTCTTTCGCAATGCACAGATATTATGATAGATAAATTATAAAGTAACAGATGTTATTTCTCAACAAAAACAGATAACGTTAACAATATCTGATCTCATACTTACTATGATTATTCAATTCATTATGTCATAATAATTTGTTAGATGAATGGTCTTTTCAAAGAATTGAATTGGTTGGTTGTTCACATATAACAATTTTCTCATATCATGCTTTCACATGCTTACATGAGAGTGTAAGAATTAGTATGGTATAGTGGGCTATTATTAGAAGTCCGAGACAAAGCAAAGTTCGAGAATAAAGATTATTTAGTTCAAAATAGGACTTGTACACATGAACGAGCAATAAACTCCGTAGATGCATCAAAATTGATCAAGAATCTTTAGATAACTTTTGAACATCATACAGTGGCATTTCATTGTATGAGGATTGTATTGATCTAATGTAACATTCACATACCATCTTATCTAGCCATATTGTGTGAACAAATATTTTAATAGGGTTTTAGGATTTTATTTGGATAGCCAGAAACTTACATTTATGAGGATTAAACTGTTGAGCGACTTTTAAACAGTTAACGCAACAAATGCCTTGCCTATGAAGGTATACAGGTGATGAAATTTTCTTATTGGACAGTGTTTTAAGTCACTGAGAGTGTGACTACAAGATTATCCCTGTCCTGAATTTACTCCATTAAAAAGGGATATATATAAATAGATGATACTCTATTGGCTCACACTGGTTTCAAGCTAAGCATTGAAAAACATGCAAGTTGGCATGCCAAAGCAAATGTTCCGTACACAACAAGTACACAGCACCCATGGAAACGGTTGTGTACATGTGGGTAGGTATTTTATTCCAAGGAATGGAATTATGAATAAGACACCTACTGTGAATTTCAACATTATTTACAGCACTAATTTACCCTATTAACTTGAGCTAAAATCTCAAGTAAGGTACTTCATGATTAATTAAAGCTCATAGACATGCACATTAAATAAAAGCCATTCCAAGATAGAAAAAGCAAATTGAGTATTAAGCCAAGTTCAACCAGTTTGAAAACTACTGTTACTGCTTGAATTATTTAGACATAGGATATTGAGAAACCTTATATAGAATTTGTAGTTTAACAGAACTAGTACCAACCAACAGTACTTGTATGAATGCAAGGTAGAACAACCCCATTTAATTGAAATCATCAGTCAAAGTATTTTTTTCTAATAACTTCGATTAAAGATGTAGGCTAAACAGAAGCAATAGTATAATATTACAAATTACCGTTTTATAAATATATAACACTAACCTGATTTCCCGATTTTTTGTACACTTCAGCCCATCAGTCGTCAGCTGTCTAAGAAAACATTATTATCAAATGACATTCATTTGTTTCACACACATTTACTAATTGAATACTAAATTGAAAAAAAATATAATTGTGATGTTTTTCGTAGTAAATGAAATTAAGCGTTAGTTGTACTAAACTTATTGCACTTCGCTCGTACCAGCAGGTACGCACTAGAGGCGTGCTTGCGTGCGTTTATTTCAATTTAACAAAAGTCGATTATAGATGAGTCGATTTTTAAAATGTATAAACAATATAATCGATTTGTATTAGGCTTATTTATTAAGAGTAACTAATGACAGTTAAATTTTTTTTTTAAACTAGTAAACATTGCGTTTGCTTAGAGCAATATTTACGTCGCTATCGGTGTCTGTCCCGCATCAACCCCGGTTATGTTTTAAAAATGGAGCACTTCTAATTTTTTAAGTGTAATTAAATGCATTATTAGGTTTGGTGTCATTGAAACTAAGTATATAATTTCAGGAGTTAAAATATTTTCTACTTCTTACTTTTCTGGAAAACTACTGATTTTTTTGGTTCGTAAGTAGGTAGCAGGAACTAAGAAGTGCTTAGTGCATACATACTTATTCCTTGAACACTCATTGGGTTACTTATGTAACATGTCTAGAATAAGGAAGGGGGCCCGCGCGGGCAACAAATTTTACTCGATGAAGTGTGGAGCATAGAGTATAATTTATGCGAAGCGTGTTATATAGTTGGCCGGTGAGTGCTCAAACTTCAAAGTACGGTTTAATAAACATTCTGTCAAGTCGTAGAAAATAGTCGAGTGAAATAATTAAACACAGCAGGTTGGTCATAATTTCCCGTTGAGTTGTCAATTTTGACAGAAAAATTGTCTAAAATTAAACAGCTGTGTGCAACTTCAACTCCGCCAGAAAAAAAAAAATAATAACTACCTGTCAAATCGTATTTGTTCTCTTTGCGGCGCAACTGATGTGCACAGAATACTAATAACCTGATGTGCATGTTCGGTCTATTGTACAACATATCAATAAAATAATTATTCATAAAAAACCTAATTTAATGTACGTTTTAATCGTATTATTTTGTACGAGCTTTTAATTTCGGATCCTGCGTTTCAGTCTCTTAGGTCATTCCCGATTAGAGCGGTTGGAAGTTTGGAAGTCTTGTAATGTGATTTGTCTTTGTGAACGTATGAAATGAACAATCTATGGTTCAAAGTATTATTCTCGCAAAATCTTTTCCAACATTTGTCTAGCGATAATAAACCTTATTTCTTGAGCAATAAGCGTATAAATTGAAATTTAAAAAGTTCGGGGGGTATCATAAATAGATAAGTTTATGTAAATGTATTTTTGTAATTGCGGCCGATAAGTATTATCAATTGCTATCAGTGCGTCAGTTGCTTTTCTTGGTGAATACTTACAATAGTTTTTTAAAGAATAAATCATGTTGTTTTTAAAAGGAAGTAGAATTATTACCATCAAAATGCGCCCAACAAATAAGGTTCGTCTTCCTTCAACCGAAGTTTATTTTTCGACTCAGTAGTAGTCGGTTTGCCTACCTAGTCACTGCTCTCCGAAAATATTAATATTTTAAATTTCCATAATTCGTAAGAGTGTGGTAAGGTTTATTAATTTGACTGTTTGATCAACAGCTTTTTAAAGCGATGGCAGCGTATTCTTCAAAAGTTTCCCTCAACGAAGTGGTTATCGCGTCTGCGGTCAGGACTCCCATAGGCTCCTTTAGGGGCAGTTTGGCGAGCCTTTCAGCTTCAGAACTTGGTGCAGTTGCCGTCAAAGCAGCAGTGGAAAGAGCCGGCATTCCTAAGGAGGAAATTAAAGAGGTTAATTGATTCACCCTACTTTCTCTCATGTTTTCCACCGATTTACAGTTATTATTTGACCATGAACAGTTACTTAACTTATGAATTTTATATATGTGGTCAATTCGTTATTTAAAACAAGCTACCATATAATTTGTGGTAGTCATTTGTCAAGATAACTGATGAGTTTTTTTATCACCTCTATCAACAATGAATGATAACTTAGAACACTGTATTTTCAATTTTTCATTATGTAGACAGTAATAATGGTGACTGTTTTATAGCTTTAATGTGTTTTGTAAATTGGGTTGATTCAAATTTTTTGTTTATCTAAATATTTACTTTTGAAGTACCTAGTGTCAAAGTTGTAGTTTTATTGTGCTATCAGTATTTTATTTTAAAATTCTTAATTCCTTATTTTTATTCCAGGTTTACATAGGAAATGTCTGTTCAGCCGCTATGGGCCAGGCTCCGGCGAGACAAGCTGCAATTTTCGGTGGTCTACCTAAAAGTACTATTTGCACAACGGTAAACAAAGTTTGTTCATCTGGTATGAAAGCCATTGTGCTAGCAACTCAAGGCTTGCAAACTGGTACGCAAGATGTAATATTAGCTGGGGGAATGGAATCTATGTCCAATGTACCTTTCTATTTAAAGAGAGGTGACATTCCCTATGGAGGTACACAGTTACTTGATGGTATTGTGTTTGATGGTCTAACTGATGTTTACAACAAATTCCACATGGGCAATTGTGCTGAAAACACAGCAAAGAAATTCAACATATCTAGGCAACAGCAGGATGACTATGCTATTTCTAGTTACAAGAGAAGTGCAGAAGCATATAAAAATAAAACTTTTGCTGATGAACTTGTATCAGTTCCTGTGCCTCAGAAGAGGGGGGCTGCACCTATTATATTCTCTGAAGATGAGGAGTACAAAAAGGTCAACTTTGAAAAGTTCACCAAGTTGGCAACCGTGTTCCAGAAGGAGAATGGAACTGTTACAGCTGGAAATGCCTCTACATTGAATGATGGTGCTGCAGCCATGGTCCTCATGACTGCCGAAGCTGCTCAAAGATTGAATGTTAAGCCCCTTGCACGTGTCATTGGTTATGCTGATGGAGAATGTGACCCAATTGACTTCCCAATTGCACCAGCCGTTGCCATTCCCAAGCTCCTCGCAAAGACTGGTGTTAAGAAGGAGGATATTGCCATGTGGGAGATTAATGAAGCCTTCAGTGTTGTTGCACTTGCCAATATAAAAATGTTGGAACTTGACCCTTCCAAGCTTAACATTCATGGAGGAGGTGTCAGTCTTGGTCATCCTATTGGCATGTCCGGTAATAGAATTGTAGTACACTTGTGCCATGCTCTCAAGAAAGGAGAAAAGGGTGTAGCTGCTATCTGTAACGGTGGTGGTGGTGCATCATCTATCATGATTGAAAAATTGTAAGTTTCATCATATTCATTTTGTTTTGTTATCTAATGTGCCTTGTAGGAATTATTTGCTGTTAATGAATGGTTTGTGTGTTTGCTAGACGGCTCTAGGAGTTAACAGATTTTATTATACTGTTGAAATAATATGAAACTTTTATATCCATAATATATCTCTTGTAAATAAACTTCAATATGGAAAAGTGTTAATGGTTGTATCTATGGCTTATGTGATTAAAAATCAATAAAATATATTTTTTAAATGATGATTTTTTTAATTGATTTTACTTTGATTTACTATTCCAGAGAACACACTTCAGATGGACCACCAGTTTTGACATTTTACACTAAAGACCCATGTGGACTATGTGATATAGTCATGGAAGAATTAGAGCCTTACAAAAACAGAATAGTCATCCAAAAAGTAGATATTACTGAAAAAGAAAACGTGAGGTGGTTGAGATTGTATAGACTTGATATTCCAGTATTATTTCTCAATGGTCAATTTTTGTGCATGCATAACTTGAACAAACATTTACTAGACAAACGACTTCAAATGATTGAGGATGGAAAATTACATTAATATGCAAAAACAGTAGGAATAGTTGTTTTTTAGGGTTCACACCGAGCTCACCGCGCGCGGCATTACGTAGAGCGTAGACTAAGCGGCTAGTACATAAATGTAATTCGTAATAATTAATTAGTTGTTGGAAAAATACTTTATAAACTTAAGCGTTGGGCGTTGCGACGACAAACCGTTTTCAAAGACCGTTTTTTGTATTGCGACGATGAAACCGTTTTACGTCCTGGGTTCAAACAATCTTCGTTGCACAAACCAGTCTTCGAATGGGGGCTATCGTTTTTGAGCTCACCAGATGGCGCACTGTCGAGTAAGGTCCTGTCAATAATTATATTTAATACTTTATAGTACCAATAACTTCACAAAAAGTTTATTTTATTACGTATAACAACATAATTATGTAGTGTAAGCTTTAGTTAAATATTTAGTCTACACAAGCGCCTCTAGTGGCAAATTCACACGCGATAGCCCCCATTACTTGGTGCTATTTTTATTTTACGCTTATGAAAATACAGTCGAGAACGCAATGATTCAATTACTATCTTTCTCACTAGTCACTCGTCGCGTCGTTCCGCGTTTTTAGGAGTCCTTATAATAGTTTTAAGAAACTGCAACTATTTCACTCGTAGAAAACGCAATTCAACGAACGACTCGACGAAAACGCATGTTGGATAAGTTTCTTCCTTTGAAACTTTGAAACCAATTGACGACCCGAATGGCGCAGCGGTAGTGAGGCTGCCTTACGTTCTTAGGGTCCCGGGTTCGAATCCCGGTATAAGCAAATGTTTGTGTGATGAGCATGGACATTTGTTTCCGAGTCATGGATGTTTATACGTATAATAAGTATGTATTTACAAACAAAAAAGTATCTATGTAGTATATCAACTATCTGGTGTCCACGATACAAGCCTCGTTGCTTAGTGTGGCTCTAGATGGCGCTGTGTGCAATGTCCAGCGATATTTACTATTAATTGCAACGACGACCGTATTCTGCATTCTGCAACCGTTTTCGTCGTTGGGTAAAACAGAACTTGCGTTCCGTCCGTCAAAAATTCGACAACGAACCACCTCTACTGGATACCAATCACCGCATGTTGGGTTCATAGACTAACAAAAACATGACAGAAGGTACAAACCGCGTGAACTTAAACGCGGTTTGTACCTATATAGACTAATAAACACTACTAAAGGTAGGTAGGTGAGGGTTGCGGGACTATTCGAAAGAGATACCGTGGCCCCGGAACACAAAGGGCGATGAACGAACATGGATGGGTTTTAGTCAGTAAAAGTCTGACACTCCTGCTCCGCCCAGAGCGGGAGAAGTCCTTTGATGATTTCCCAACCGAAAAAAAAGGTAGGTAGTTGAGAAATAAAACACGATGTGTAATTATTTTGTAATAAAAACTATCATACACCTTCGAAAAGATTCATTTTTTTCTTTTCTGCCTCATAAGACCTCATTGGAAATATGTAGTTAAAAACTCGGCTGTTGTGACAAAGTAAACTAATATTTACGATTCAGACTCGAAAGTTGTTATATCCGGTAATTAAAATAGAAATGGCTTTATTTTAACATTCTCTGTGATATAATAAGGTAATGGTAAGCTATTTAAATTTCCTCTTCCCACACATGACATGTTTAAAATAATATAAATAAGTAAATCAAATAGTTCAAAAAACAAAATGATTAAATAATACAAGGTTAGAAAAAACGAAAGCAGAACTCTGGGGTAACGATGACTTTACTGCTTAAAACATTCGCATCTGTACTTTTATTCTATGTCTGAAGTGCACGCGTCCTTGTCGTACTCAAGAGAAAAATGTAGTTCCCATCTCTTTCTTTTTCCTAACCTCCAAATATCAGAATAATAAGAAAATAAATGAAAAATATTAATTTTAATAAATCGAAGTATATTGCGTAGTTAGTTGCGGGTCCACCCTATAGCTATGAACTAAGTTAGAGATGTCAATGTCAAACTAGTTTATGCCTTGCACTTCACCGTCTTCTTAGTCGACTTGTTTTTACGTGCACCCTTCATTTGTATGGAAATATTAGTTCCAATTAAATATAAACAACAACAACAACATCAGCCCATAACGTCCACTGCTGGACATAAGCCTCTCCCATGATGGGAGAAATTTGCCGTAATCTCCACGCTTGGCAGGCGGATTGGAGATCGCAGTAATGAAAGACTAACAGAAAACGCTGCTGCCTGTTCTCAGGTCTACGGAAGCGCAAGGTGTTCTGCCTCAGACATTAGTCGCCTTATACGACACCCGTGAGTGTAATGGGTTGGTTCTATTCTACTCTACCGGATACCACACGGCTAAATATGACGGCTCTAAATTACGTCCGTCTCTTTTTCGTTTTATTACAGAGAGAAAAAGATCATTCATTCAATTTTTTCGAAGGTGTATAATTCCGTACCATTATTTAAACAATATTAGACAAAACTGCAACAAAATCACATTTGTTGTACGGGAGCCCCGCTTATTTTACTTAGTACTTAGAGCCTTAATTAATTTTAATTTACCAATTTTTTTTTTAAATTAGATAATTTTAGCTTATATATTTTAAGTATTAGTATGTAGGTACCTACCCATTTATGTGTTTTTAATTGATTCTTACAAAATGTATTTTTCCTAATCTTTTTTGTTGGTACTCATAGCACAATGCTATCCTATTTGACTCAAATATTTACTGGTAGAGAATGCCTTGTGGCATTAAGTCCACATAGTACCACCCTTGTACATGAAGTTATAAATAAATAAAGTTAATATACAACTAAACATTCTGTGAATATTTCAAGCGTCTACCTGTTGCCGTTGTTATATCAAGCAAAAAACGGCAAAAAAACACGTTTGTTGTATGGGAGCCCCCCTTAAATATTTATTTTATTCTGTTTTTAGTTTGTTGTTATAGCGGCAACCGAAATACATCATCTGTGAAAATTTCAACTGTCTAGCTATCACGGTTTGTTGTTATAGCGGCAACCGAAATACATCATCTGTGAAAATTTCAACTGTCTAGCTATCACGGTTTGTTGTTATAGCGGCAACCGAAATACATCATCTGTGAAAATTTCAACTGTCTAGCCATCACGGTTTGTTGTTATAGCGGCAACCGAAATACATCATCTGTGAAAATTTCAACTGTCTAGCTATCACGGTTTGTTGTTATAGCGGCAACCGAAATACATCATCTGTAAAAATTTCAACTGTCTAGCCATCACGGTTCATGAGATACAGCCTGGTGACAGACAGACGGACAGTGGAGTCTTACTCGGAGGTCCCGTTTTTACCCTTTGGGTACGGAACCCTAAAAAAACAATAGGACGAAATGGGTAGATAGGTACCTACATTATTTTACTCTTTTATTAACTAATCTGACTAATACAAACTTTTAGCTGGCTATTACTACGTTTATTTTCTAATCATAAAAACCAAGTCACAGAATAGCTAATGGTGCTAGCGTACAGATGTTGCACTCCTTTGATCTTGAAGAAAGCCGACATTTTAAATACCTAAACTGGATGCGCTTGATCTAAATTGTGCCTTGTCGCCACACGTTAGCGTATTTTATTCGGCATCTCACTGCGTAATGGTCAATCGGTAGGGTTGCCACAAGTACTAAAAATAACTACCAACATTTTTGTATTCTATTGTATTATTATTTAAATGTTAATTAGAACTTATATAATTACAATTGTTTTACTCTATTAAAATGTCTCATATATTTCTTGCCTTTTCTAAAATAATGACTGCCATAGACGTATTAAATTTAGTAGCAGCTTATGTGCGAAATCTAACAAATAATTTTAAAATAAACTGATGCGAAGCATGGACATGAAGCAATGAAATGAATATAAAAAAGACAATTCTTTTTTTACATTTATTAACAGCGACAGTATAAACGGCTTGTCATTTTCACTAATAATGATAAATTATCAATAACTCAGTCAGCTAACAAACACAAAGTACGAGTCGGCACGCGACGCAAGCGACCAGTCGACAGAGCGCGAAAAATTAACGCGGCATACGTACGCACGCCTGAAGCGTGGGCGTCCCTAAAAGCTAAACTGCTGGCTTGAAAAATCTGGGAAAATTCATGATGATAGTATATTTCATGAACTTTAAAGGAAAACATATAACGGTTAAGATAACTTCATTAATTTAGTAGTAATAGTTGTTGAACTTGGGTGTTGGATAATTTTGTACCAAATAAAAATCCTTTGAATAAATCCTTTATAGTGACTAAGATGAAGTGGTTGCTTGTTTATAACAGGTAAAGACTTGCATTGAAAATCAAAACCTAAAATTAAAAAAAAACACCTTAATTATCATAAGCTTCATACAGCTGCCGCTAGATGGCGCTGTAAAAAAATAAAAATAAAATGTTTATTTCAGACTGGGTAATGTCCATACTTTGTTAGTAGCATAGTAAATATCTTAAGACCAATACTAAGTTAGTAGCAATGTACGTAGGCAGTCGAGATGAATACGCTGTACCAACGGGTTCGTTCTATATTGTGTTAACGGGCTACTACGGATCCCTACACTGCGCGTGGCCCGACACGCACTTGGCCGGTTTTTCGGAATAGTTTTTCAGTTCACTAACTATCTAGTATATTAAATTTAAAAAATAAATCAATTAAATTATTTAGCAAACTATTGTTAAATAATTTAATTGATTTAAGTAACAATTTCCTATATACTTACAGCAATTAAACTATGCAAGGGGAGGGCCCGCCCGTACGGGTTACATTTTGAATAATAGTTGGCATCTGTTGTTTCTTTGATCTGTGGTTTACTGTGGCAGTTACAAAGTGCGCGAATGAGCATGATGCTGTTGAGCTTCGACACAGAATATATAATAAGTACCTACTTTAAAAATAAATATTAGGCTACGAATACCTACTCTATTTTTTATTAAGCCACCCCCTAATAGAAAATCGTAGTTTGAAAGCTCTTACTTATTCATCTTAAGATTTGCCTCTGTATTCTTTAAACACGCTTGTAAAACTTGTGTGCATTTGTTTCTTCATTGCCAATTCGGCTAAGTATAAACAGTAGGTATACATTTATCTTGATTGATTCTTAACAATAGTCAATAACACTTTAGTCAGTTATGGGTATTTTCAGTACACAAATTCTAAAAGCAGAAATAAACACCGCGAAACATCAAAATACCGCGAACAAACAAACTGTATAATGCTCAAGAAAAATATGTCTAATGTCAAAATGGAGAAGGCTGGTCAAAACTGATTGTAGATGGCACGTCCATAGCTTAGACCCAATCTGACCAATGAGGTCTATCTATTTTGAAATATAAAATGACATTGACAGATTTTCAACCAATGACGATGTTTGGTTCATGCGCTGCTAGCGCCATTAGTTCCACCAGTTGCCCACCCCATTTCGCGCGTCTACGTGAATGCTCCAACCAGCCCGCGAAAATCAAATTTTCTTACGTTTTTTGCAATTTACAGGTCAGTGCTAGGTTGTATGTTGATTAAAATATTGTTCGCAATTATAAGACGCATGTAGTTACAGAATTATAATAATCAAAATCATCAATCACAACCCTCCAAGTTCATAAAGGTCTAGCAATGACTTTGACCTTGAAAAAAACTTTCCTCGACCTTTATGAACAATAATTCATCAAATAATTTTCAAAAATTGAGTATTGATTGATAAGTGGTTGAGAAGATAGAGCATATTTTGGAACCCTATTAATGGCGTTATGGCCCTGAACGAAGTGCTGCCTTAATTTCTATTTTGCGTAACCTATGGATCTATGTGTTTAATCGAGTGGTTTTGAAATGTATGCTGGTCTTCACCAAATCGTCCAGCCGATTTACTATTATAAAACATAATACACACATACAAATTTTTGCATTTATAGAAGAACACAAAACCTATCGATATCGATATTATGTGAGCACACTTGCACAACAACAACATTTACTAGACAAACGTTATATCTTGAAAAACAACTACATAAGTATAAAAACCGAAGGCCATGAAACTGGAAAATCAAGTTTCTCTATTTGTTCAGTACCTAATACCTGATTCTGCTTGGTAGTTGGTAGATGTTATGTCATGCATACATGAATACGAATACTATTATAGCAAGCAATGTACCTACTGTAAAATAACATCAACGAGTTGTGAAGGCCAAGTTTAAATCAATCATATAAACGCATACCGACAGCATACAAATTGATAAGACTATTGTTTTTTTTTAATTCAAACGCGTACCTAATCCTTTATCCTCTTAGCAAAGTACTTCTAGCGAATAAAGGTGGGTTCGGATGACAAACTCGATAGGTAGATAGGCTTTTCCCTTTTTAATAAGTCCCGGCCTTCATTACTGAAGGTCGTACCAACACACAGCAGTAAGTTGCGAGCGCCTTCATCAGGTCTAACCAAGGAGCAGGTGAACGCCCGAGTGGTCAAAAGACTCTTTGTGGGGAAAGTGAATACTAAAGGATTTCCTTCCACTTTCCATAATACAACGAGTTTTTGTAAGTTATCTGGCGATATGACCAAACTTACTTTATAGGACCAGTTGATAGCGTTCTTGGTGAGATTTTGATGTGCTTTTAGTAGGTCGAGAACGAACTTAATTGTTTTCTTACTTACCTTTTTCACTCCATTAAACAGCAGGATTTGGAGCTGTAAAGAAATATCGAGAATACCACCTCTGAGGAGTCTCTTCTTGGTGCTATTGGAGATTTTTCTATCTTGCTAATTGCTCTTAGCGACTTTGGCCATCTGTGTACACCTTCGAATTTCCCTATCGTAGCCTTCCTGGTCTCTGATCAATGAGCCCTGATGTAAGTACCTACACACATCAAAAATGTCTAGGGATCAAGCATTTTTATGCGGATTTCTTGAGATTGAGATGTGGCTTTGTAATAAATTTATGATTTTATAAATTTATATGGATCCTTTTTGGTGCATTTCATAATTTGAATCAGGAACTCTCAATCAAATTCGAGTAAAAGATGAAAATAAGCTGTCAATATTTTCCCTATAAAAACATACAACGCATTGAAGACATTATTAGTGCTACTGTTTCCCTACTACTGATTAAAACCAACGTTATTATGGAGCGGCGACGTCATTTAAGCAGGGAAGAAATGCTCAGAGCCGTGGGAATGATAGAAGCTGGTTCCCGGCAACGTACTGTAGCTTTAGCTCTGAATACAAGTCAGAGTGTTATCAGTCGACTTTGGACACGTTACCGAAGCACTGGTACCGTGGCTGAGCGCCATGGAGGACGGTATCGCTGCACCACACGGAGACAAGACCGATACATTCAAATCTTAACTCGAAGAGCTCCAACAATAACCGCCATGATGTTAGCCGTGAGGCTTCATCACTCTTCAGGGAACTTAATTAGCGACCAAACAGTCAGAAACCGCTTGCATGAAGTGAACCTTCATTCCCGAAGACCGCTACGGGTACCACCTATAGCAATGCACAATCGTAGGATTCGATATCAATGGGCTCTTGAACACAGAAATTGGGCAGAAGAACAATGGCGTTTCGTGTGCTTTTCTGATGAGTCTCGTTTTGGTATGAGACCGGATACAAGACGTATACGACACTGGAGAACCCCTGGACGCCAACAGCGATTAAAATCCTGCCAGGAAGTCCATCCTTATAGTGGTGGAACCATCATGGTATGGGCGGGTATTTGGATCGGCGGAAGAACTGAGTTGATTTAGATCAGAGGCAACCTCAACGCTCAAATTTATGCTGAGACGATTGTATCAGACGTCATCGTTCCTCTACAAGTGCAAATCGGTCCCTTATTTCAGTTAATGCATGATAATGCACGACCGCACACCGCAAGAGTTGTAAGACAGACTCTCGCCGCAGCTAACATCAATGTCCTGCCCTGGCCTGCTCAGTCGCCAGACTTGAACCCGATTGAGCATGCATGGGATATGCTACAGAGAAGAGCTCTGCCGAATATGGAGGGTATCCAGTCGCAAGAAGACCTTTTTTTGTTGTTGCAACGAACATGGGCGGCCATTCCACAGCGTGATTTGGATGAACTCATTTTGAGTATGCCAAACCGATGTTCTTGTGTTGTTAGTGTTCGCGGTAGAAACACGGATTATTAATTGTTTAAGTTACCCAATAAAATTTTAAAGAAAACTGTTATTTCAGTCTTTTTTTCGAACTTTAATGTTAGTGGTTCAAATGTCAAAAATCCCTTTATTAGGAAAATGGCAAATTTCTTTATTAATGCAAAGGTGACTTGGTTTATCGTTACTGTGACAAACGAAAACACTTTATTTGATGAATCCTTAAAGAAAATTTTAATTAATATCAATCAGGAGAAAAGTTATTGCAAAAATATATGTTGATCCCTAGATACTTTTGATGTGTGTATAACTAATCAATCAATTTTATGAAACAATCGTAATTCTGTAAAAAAATAAAAATTACGACCATTGACCTTTTTGTACACTATACTTTGCACTGGACGCATGCACACGTGTGTAATTAATAAGGGGGCGTGAGTTTTGCCGACAATCGAGCACATATCGTTATTCTGGGCTAATATACTTTGCTCGTCAGACGTCCAGAATGCAAACCAGGGGAGGACCCCACCCTATTCTATGCGCCCACTATAACACGATGGTTTAATAATCGATGTACTATTCTATTCACTGTTACTGTCAGGCCTGCCTTATTCCACTAGTCATTGCTTCTATTGTTAGATTATCTTCCTATTATCTTATCCTATCCTATTTATCTTATCCTAACGTCCTTAAGTCCATGTCAGTATAGATCAGTTTGTGGGATATCACGAAATGATCTTTATTGCTACATACATTATAGTTCTTTTAAGGTAGAGCGGTACCTAATGCCTTGGGTGGGGCTCCGAACTCTAAATTGGGAGGTCATGCCACACAGATAGCCTGCTTGCTTATCAAAATACGCCGGACTAATAAAACTCCTTGAAGTTTAATTTTGGACTCAGTCGTAGCGGGTGTGCTTGCCTTGTCACTGGTCTCTGAAAGCATTAATATATTTAAATTTCATAAGTAATAACTACTTATTAATTTAGTGTAATAATTTGTATGACAGCTTTTTAAAACGATGGCACCGTATTTTTCAAAAGTTTCTCTCAATGAAGTGGTTATCGCGTCAGCAGCCAGGACTCCCATAGGCTCCTTCAAGGGCAGCCTAGCGAGCGTTGCAGCTACGGAACTTGGTGCAATTGTCGTCAGAGCAGCAGTGGAAAGAGCTGGTATTCCCGCGGAGGAAGTTAAAGAGGTATTTATATAGGCTTTTATATTTTTTATAGATTTACAGTTATTTTGACCACAATCGGTTTAGTGTAGTGTCGTTAGTCGTAAGAAGTGAAAAACGAGGTTGAATGGCTCGCAAGAAACGCTATCAAAATCTATTCACTGGTGTGAATAGATTTTGATAGCGTTTCTTGCGAGCCTATTACTAACAAAAAGTTTATTATTCAGAATTGGCTGAACTTTGATTCTAAAAAAAGAGTATTAAAATAATAATTATTAATTCAAAGTAACCACAATAATTATATAATTTTAAGTAGGTACAGTTTGATGATTTATTGGGCGGATGATTGAAAGAAACAATGTTTTCTTGATTAATTTTCTTAGTTTATTAAATCGTTGCACATTAAAAGGCAGAACACAAAGTTGACAGATAATCTGCTGCTTTAATCAAAATTTAAAACTAATTATAAAATAAACGACTGAATTATGTTTACGATTTCCTACACGGTCCTGAGTCATGCGATGTAGAAATCGTCACGCGTCACGTAACGAAATTCCGTATGCTGTGTGTGTGTAGTAGAACTACAAGAAGGGTATGGCGGGGTCGGATGAGCGAGCGAAGCGAGCGAATAGATCCTACCTAAAATATTCGTTTTTTTCTTCATGGGTGTCGTTTTCGTTGTTTTTGGGGTTGGTGATAATGAAAATGAGGTCAAAATGAAAATTAAAGATGGCTCCGAAGAAAATTTTCGGTTTTTCTTCATGGGTGTCGTTTTCGTTGTTTTTGGGGTTAGTGATTATGAAAATGAGGTCAAAATGAAAATCCAAGACGGCGTCGACGAAAATTTTTGGATTTTTCTTCATGGGTGTCATTATCGTTTTTTCTTCAACTCCGAATGTAATTCGAAGTTGAAAAAAAAAACAAAAAACGTAAGGAACTTCCCCCTCCCTTTAAAAGCTAAAGTACTGGCTTGAAAAATCTGGAAAACATCATGATGATAGTGCATTTCATGAACTTTAAAACCACCAATACATTTCCAATACTTCAACCAACTTATCTAAGGAGTGCGGGAAAACACAGAATTAAAATAAATGTACAAAATTTGACATATCGATACAAATCGTGACAAACAACCTTGAACTTAAAGTGGTCACACTGTACTTTTTATTTGGCATCACTGTCAAAAGACAGTGATCTTTATTTTGAGAAAGATAAGGTTGTTGTTGGATTGCCTGTCAGACGTTAACGAGATAGAGCTGTAGTCAGGTCCATAATACAGATAATATAGATAAAAAAAAAACTGTTACAGTAAACTCCTAGATATGACCAGGGCTTTTGATGTCGTTATTCGCAATCATCATCATCATCATCATCTGCCTAGCCTTTTCCCAACTATGTTGGGGTCGGCTTCCAGTTTTACCGGATACAGCTGAACCGCACCGCACCGCACCGCTGCTGCTGCGTTATTCACAATCATTCTTGATAAATGAGAGACGTTCTGTTTTAGAGTGGCTGAAAAGTTATCTCAGCAATTGTTAAGACTTGTTGCAATAATAAACAGATCCATCCATATTTCGACGTCGACACAATGTGTCAGGAGTCCCTCTATGAAGAGTAGGAAGTATCCTTCCTTGAGCCTCTTCTCTAAATCTTATTCCTACCAATGACTTAAGGCCGCTTTACATTTGGCTAAATTCAGTTAGCTAAATGAATTAGACTCTGAATTTAGACAAGTGTAAAGACATTCAGACTGTTAGACACACTAGTTAGACAATCATAGTCGTGTCTGCCGATCTAAATCAGTTAGCATGCTAAATTTAGCCAAGTGTAAAGCGATTTAGACAAGAATTCCGTTTAGTTGTCTGCTACTCTCAGAGGAGAAAACTATGAATTCTGTAGTGAAATTTTTCCCAATAATTCCTCATCAACTAAAAAAAGGTTAGAAGGCAAAATAATTGAAATTATAGAGTTTATAATTATAAGTCCTAAGAAAAAAATGTTTTTCTATTATAATTGCATGATATAATTGTTTGTTTGTTTTAAGCATTTGTATATCGCCCACCACCTCTTTGGTATTATTTTTAAAAGAAGTGGTGCAGATATAAATGAACTGAACTTTAATCTTCGTATGTAGGTACTTCCTGTTGGTAAGAATCTCAAAGTAACAGCTAACAGCAGCAGCAGTAACAGCATCTCTGAGTCAACTGTCTTCTTTTAAAATGTACGGTGTAACTAATCTTTAAATTGTTCATATTCCAATCTCAGAAAATTTCTTACATCTTCCGGTTCTAATACCTACATATATAATTTGTTATAGACAGTTTTTTTCTTAAAAGCAAATATTTTTTCACCCAACACTTCCTGCGTCTTTTTTTAGTTTTAAAATCGAGCTCGACGCAAGCCTTTGACGTTTAGATGTTGCCATGCAAGTGCCATGAGAGTGACAAATACGTACGACACGCTTGGAATTCGCTGTTATACTGAGTTAGCTAGCTAATTAGATCAATTGTAAAGAGCAAGCTTTTTTTCGCCAACGCTCACTGTCTGAATTTAGTGAACTAAATTTAGCCAAATGTAAAGGCCGCTTTACCACATATCTACCTAAATCAAAGACGAGTGAAGGAAACTGACCAGTGTTACGCGGGCTGATACTTAAGTACTTAGTTCTATTTAGGTACCCTAACGAATGACCCTGTTAGCGGTGATAACTAATATGTCCCTGAACTTTGATTTAAATATCAACCTTGTACTTACCATAAATAGCTACATAATAGATATCTGTCTCTATGTGGATTCCATAACAAAGAAAATGGCATAAATAAACGTAACCATAAATATGATACATACGAACGTACGTATGGAAACGTAGTAAACGTTTTATTTCTTTGCCTAAAACATGACAATAGGTTAACACAAATATTTTGGTAACTACATATTTTAGAGTTACATAAAGAGGGATTTTCTTTTTAACTCTTCCCTATTCACTGGATAGATGGCGCTGAACTTGGTAAGTTACTGCAAGGAACGGAACGTAAAAAAACTGATTAAATTCGGAAGCATAAAGCAAACGAAAGTGTCAGTCAACGAGCGTATGTGACGTAACGCAATGTTTCTTTTTCCAAGCGTTTTGGCTTTGACACCTAGTAACGTAGTCAGTTCAACGCCATCTACAGAGTTCTTGGAAACTATTTTTTTTAATACCTCAAAAAAAAAAAACCTCTAGGTTTATGCCACAGAGTACATTATACATATAGGTTTATGCACTAGGTAACGAACGAGCTAACGATTCCGTTCTAACGATATCAATACGAGCTAACGAGCCCGTTCTAATAATAATAAATAATTTATTAAAAAAATTAAAAGAAGAAAAATCAACTTTTAATGGTATATTTTCATTCCCATAAATATCTCTTTCATTCAACCACACATTCAGGTTATATGTGGGATATCCTATGAAAGGCATTTTATTAAACAAGACACTCGACTACGTATGGTAGTGTTAAAAGTTTAAAATACTTAATTCCTTATTTAATTCCAGGTGTTTATGGGAAATGTCTGCTCAGCGGCTATGCGCCAGGCTCCGGCGAGGCAAGCTGCAATTTTCGGTGGTCTGGCTAAAAGCACTATTTGCACAACTGTTAACAAAGTTTGTTCATCTGGTATGAAGACCATTCTGCTGGCTGTTCAAGGCTTACAAACTGGTACGCAAGATGTAATATTAGCTGGGGGAATGGAGTCTATGTCAAATATCCCATTGTATTTGAAGAGAGGTGACATCCCATATGGAGGTACACAGTTACTTGATGGCATTTTGTACGATGGTCTGACTGATGTTTACAACCAGTTCCACATGGGCGACTGTGCCGAACATGTAGCGAAAACATTCAACTTCTCCAGGGAACAGCAGGATGACTATGCTATTGCTAGTTACAAGAAAAGTGCAGCAGCATATGAAATTAAAGCTTTTGCTGATGAACTTGTGCCAGTTCCTGTGCCTCAGAAGAAGGGAGCCGCACCAGTTATGTTCTCCGAAGATGAGGAGTACAAAAAGGTCGACTTTGAAAAGTTAAGAATACTGCCAACTGTCTTCCAGAAGGAGAATGGAACTGTAACAGCTGGAAATGCCGCCGGATTGAACGATGGTGCTGCAGCTATGATCCTCATGACTGCTGAAGCTGCTCAAAGATTGAATGTGAAGCCCCTTGCACGTGTTCTTGGTTATGCTGATGCAGAGTGTGACCCAGTTGACTTCCCAATTGCACCAACCCTTGCCATTCCCAAGCTTTTAGAAAAGACTGGTGTTAAAAAGGAGGATATTGCCATGTGGGAGATTAATGAACCCTTCAGCGTTGTTGGTCTTGGTGCCATAAAAATTCTGGGAATTGACCCTGCCAAGATCAACATTCATGGAGGAAGTGTCAGTCTTGGTCATCCTATTGGCGCGTCTGGAAATAGAATCGTAGGACACTTATGCTATGCTCTGAAGAAGGGAGAAAAAGGTGTAGCCGCTGTCTGTAACGGTGGTGGTGGCGCAACATGTATGATGATTGAGAAATTGTAAGTTTTGTCCTGTTTGGACCTTGTTTCATTATCCACTGTGCATTTTAGTAATTATGGCCGTGCTTGTTAATGAATGGTTTGTGTGTTTGATATAATTATTTTGCAATATCGCCTACCTACTAAATATTGTACACCTTATAGGTATTTTACAGCGACCCTTAATGTAATAATCATAAGAACCGATATGGCATAAATGTATGATCGAAATCGTAAAATGTAGATTTTTTTTATTATTAATTCCCTTACCTATTTCGATTTCCTATTCCAGAGACCCATCCTCATCATCATTATCTTCCTGCCCTTGTCCCATGTTACTTGGTGTCGGCGCAACACGTTTTTTTCTTCCATTCTCCTCTGTGAACCGTCACGCTATCATTTACTCCTTTCTCTTTCATTATATAAAGGGTGTAAAACACCTCTTAACGAAGCCGAAACACACTTGTTCTCCTCATCATTGCGATCATTTTTTTGTTCTACACGATACCTGGGAACCTTCTAGTTACGGAGATATTGGGGGTCAAAGTTCCAACTTTTTGACAAGTTTTTTTTTAGATACAAGTTCTTAATGTAAGATTTTTACTTTAAATACCTCCACGACCCCCGTACTATTCAATCCATCCATCAGCACAATGTTTTGAGTGCGTTACATTGAGTTCTACCACAAAACATGATTTTTCACCCCAAAAAAAAAAGTCGTTTCCCAGCAATAATTTTTGCGTAAAGTTACTTAGTTTGATGTACAGAATGCTTGGTTGACGGCTTCGTGATGAGGTCTTTTACACCCTGTATATCATACCTCACACAATCCATCCATCGTTTCTTTGGTCTTCCTCTCCTTCCTTCCTCTCCATCCATCAACATTTATATTCATCACTCTTTTAGTCACATGCGATTCATCCCTCCTCATCACATGTCCATACCACGACAGTCGATTCCCTTTTAACTTTTCTGTAACTGGTGCAACTTTTAAGCTTCCTCTAATGTACCTACTCAAACTCAAACTCAAACTCAAACTCAAAGCATTTATTTCAATTAGACCATTACGGCACTTTTGAATGTCAAAAATACAAAAAAGAAAATCAAAGCTACAGTCCCAGTCACAAGGCATAATAACTTGAGAAAGTACTGTAGTTGCCCATTCCCTAGCGTAGATCTCTATGGAGAAGAACGGGCAAGAAACTCCATGGACACTCTTTTAAAATCAAAATATTGTTACAAAATCTTGGTTACATCTTTAATTTTGAGATTATACATATATGTGAGAACGATGTAGAAAGACGTGCACACTAAGAGCGTCCAGAGTAAAAGATTAGATCAACAGTTTACGAATAAAGTAATTAAAATGAACCTTGGCAGCTAAGAGATGACCAGTCCCAACTGACAGCGCCCGTTCACAAACATGACGCATGTACCGGCGCCATTCAACTCAACCATATTGAAGGGAACTAAATGACCCGACACACCCGCTACCATCAGCGAGACATTTAAGTGAGCATGACATTCTCTCAGCCACCAAGGCATATTCAAGTCAATGAAATATAAATAAATGTAAATGGTGGCTGAACAGTACAAAGTACTCACACATGTGCTATGCAATTATATAATACTAAGAACTGGAATCTATATAATGCAAGTATATTTTTACAATCTTCTGCAGCTTCCACAAAACATTAACATGGGAATCAATTCTTCATCTTCTTCTTTACGTTTCGATGGACTCAAATAATGCCCGACCCAAACAATCAATTAATTAATCCCCCCCCCCCCCTATGGTTGTGGAGCAGGACCAGCATTTAGCCAAGCATTTTTATCATCAATGTAATCCCCCAACCTATAATATGCTTGCCTACATAGTGTGCGTTTTATACAAGATTTAAATTTTGTCTCGTTCAGTTGAAGAATGTGGGGAGGTATTTTATTGTAACATTTCAAACAGTACCCCATGAAAGATGAATCTACTTTAGCAAGCCTGAAACCTGGCTGAACTAGTTGGTCCCTATTTCTAGTGTTATAGTGGTGTCTGTCACCTCTTCTACTGAATAAATGCCGATTTTTCCTAACGTACATGATGTTTTCATAGATGTATTGACAAGGTACTGTCATGATATTAATTTCCTTAAACAGTTCTCTTAGAGAATCGCGTCTACGTAATTCATAAATGGCTCTGATGGCTCTTTTCTGCAGAATAAATATAGACTCGATGTCTGCAGCCCGTCCCCATAGTAAAATACCGTACGACATAATACCATGAAAATAACTAAAATAGACTAGCCTCGCGGTATCAATATCAGTGAATTGACGGATCTTTCTAACAGCATATGCTGCTGAGCTCAGCCGTCCTGCAAGAGATGTTAAATGAGGACCCCATTGTAACCTTGAATCGAGCGTGATTCCCAAGAAAACCGTTTTATCGACAAATTCTAGTTTCTCTTGATTCAATATTATGTCACAATCACTACTTTTGACATTTGGTAGAGCAAATCTAATGCACTTAGTCTTTTTTCCATTTAGTACTAAATTATTGGCGGTAAACCAATTGTGGACCTGCAGTAGGGCGTTATTTACGTCGTCAAGATTAGTGGCACGTCTGTTTATCCTAAATATTAAAGAAGTATCGTCAGCAAACAACACCATATGCGGATGGTTGTTAAATAAATGGGGTAGGTCATTAATATACACTAAAAAGAGGAAGGGACCCAATATCGAACCTTGTGGTACACCCATTTTTACTTTTAAACCCATTGAGTTGACTCCATTTATTTGTACCTGCTGCTGTCTATCATTCAAATACGATTTTATTAAACTGAGCGCAAGTTTACCTAAACCGTAATGCTCAAGTTTCAAGATCAGGGTTTCGTGATTTACACAATCAAATGCCTTCGAAAGGTCACAGAAGATTCCTATGGCATCTTGTGCCTCTTCCCACGCAGTAAATATGTGTTTTAATAAAGTGACACCGGCGTCAGTTGTACAACGTCCTTTGGTGAAACCATACTGTTGCTCGTGTAATATTTTATTGGTGTTGAAATGGTTAAGCATTTGATTGAGCATTATCTTTTCAAACACTTTGCTGAAAACCGGCAACACTTGCATTACTTGCATTGTGTAAATTCCAGTTCTTAGTATTATATAATTGCATAGCACATGTGTGAGTACTTTGTATTGTTCAGCCACCATTTACATTTAGTTATCTTTCATTGACTTGAATATGCCTTGGTGGCTGAGAGAATGTCATACTCACTCAAATGTCTCGCTGATGGTGGCGGGTGTGTCGGGTCATTTAATTCCCTTCAATATGGTTGAGTTGAATGGCGCCGATGCGCGCGTCATGTTCGTGAGCGGGCGTTGTCAGTTGGGACTGGTCATCTCTTGGCTGCCAGGGTTCATTTTAATTCGTTTGTTGTTAAATTGTTGTCTTTTTTTACTCTGGACGCTCTTAATGTGCACGTCTTTCTACATCGTTCTCACATATATGTATAATTTCAAAATTAATGATGTAACCAAGATTTTGTAACAATATTTTGATTCAAAAGAGTGTCCATGGAGTTTCTTGCCCGTTCTTCTCCATAGAGATCTACGCTAGGGAATGGGCAACTACAGTACTTTCTCAAGTTATTATGCCTTGTGACTGGGACTGTATCTTTGTTTTTTATTTGTAATTTTGACATTCAAAAGTGCCGTAATGGTCTAATTGAAATAAATGCTTTGAGTTTGAGTTTTGTAATATACTCGTTCCTTACCTTATCCATTTTTGTCACACCACACATCCACCTCAACATTCTCATCTCCGCTACATGCAATCTTTTTTCAACCATCTTCTTCACAGCCCAGCATTCCGATCCATACAGTACGACAGGTCTAATCACGGACTTGTATATTTTCCCCCTTAACTTCAAGGGCATCCGTGGATCGCAAGTTGTTCCAGTGACCTGTCGCCATTTCATCCATCCTTAGTTGATCCGGTGCGTTACGTCTTAGTCTACTGCGCCATCTCCTTGGACAAGCGACCCGAGATACCAAAAATCGGATTAGATCGGTAGGGGCGTTCTGGCAAGAGTTATGGGCACAGGACTGGAGAGACCGCCGAAATCACAGAATAAGTATTCTGTTTTGGTCCTAAGTACTTACTTTCAGGCCAACATTCTCCAGTCTTTGCCACCACACCTCCAATCTGTTCTGGACCTCTAGGTAACTCTCGGCAACCAAAACAATGTCGTCGGCAAACCGCATACACCAGGGTGCCTCTTCCTGGATGTCCGACGTAAGTGCGTCCATTATCACCAGAAAGAGGTAAGGGCTTAGAGCTGACCCTTGGTGCAAGCCAACAGCCACATTGAAGGAAGCTGCCGGTAGTGCCCACTGTAGACCGGAATTGGGTACTACATCGACTGTACATCTTCTCAGAGTAGTCAGGTACGAAACACCGCCCCATCTAGTTTTAAAAAGTGATGTGTAAAAGTGTTTGTAAAAATCTACTTGCAAAATAAACATCATTTATCATTTACATCGCTCGGATCAATTGCACATACGTCCCAGGCATATCTTTCTCTTTCAGGGCCCACCACAAAACCTCACGAGGTATCCGGTCGTATAGGCATACGACCGGATGGAGGCCGATAAATACCATGTGCAAGTTTTTGTGTGCACTTCTGTATTTCGCGCACAGCTGGCGGATGGCAAAAATGGCATCCGTCATTCCCCGACCTTATACCGAATTCAATTCAGAGTCGTCTTTCAATAACTTTCTCCCAAACTTTCATACTATGCGCCATTAACTTCGTGCAGATTTTGGCCATTGTAACGTAGGTACACAATTAATCAATTTTATCATCCTGAATGGACGATAAAGACGATTCCTGTACAAAACTAATCTGGTGAAAGCTAAAGTCCATTTTAAGCATTTTTGTGTTTTTAATGATTTTAATTCAGAATACCCGAATTGATCATATGGAAAAAGACATAAGTCCTACAGCCAATATATTTCGCAGATGTAAAATTATAAATAACATAAGTCCAGCGTGAAAAAGTGAATGATCGTATGGTTACCTAATATTGTTCACTATTTCTGTAGGTGAAAAGTGAAGGGCTTTTTTTTTTCCGATGGGAAATCATCAAATGTATCCTCCCGCTCTGGGCGGAGCAGGAGGGAGTGTCAGACTTTTACTGACTAAAACCCATCCATGTTCCTTCATCGCCCTTTGTGTTCCGGGGCCACGGTATCTCTTTCGAACAGTCCCGCAACCCCGGAAAGTGAAGGGCCTTAAGTCACATTTTGTAAAGTTTTCAGTAGAGCTCAAAGAACTCAATCGAGGGGGATGGTGAATGTATGAACTACTGGGTGGGCAGACTGGGCGGGTGAAGATCAGCTATGTTGAAGTACCCAAAACTAAGATGTTCATTCCCGAAATTAGATAGTTGACCGTGTCTAAAAAGTAAATAGCGTATCGTCAGTCATACTTTTTATTCGACAACGATACGCTATTTACTTTTTAAATACGGTCAACTTAAATATCGAATTTCGGGTATGTACTCGTACATCTATGACCTCTACTGAATATTTTACAAAATGTGACCTAAGGCCCTTCAGTTTTCACCTACAGACTTTTTTCCATATTATGCTAATAAATAATTTGATTTGATTTGCACACCATGCTGGATATTACACGTGCTATGTGTTATATGGGGATGTGTCTTTTCCAGACAATTCAACATATTGTTACATCGTACCCGTACCTACAATTACGGTAGTAGGTGCCTACAAGTAGGTAGGTACTAGTAGGTAGGTAGGTAGGACGAGTCTCGCTCGAATGATGTAGGTACCTACCTACAAGTAGGTAGGTAGGTAGTGAACTAGAAGTGTCACAACGAAGCGAATCAGTACGCGATCAGTACCTAGTGTATTTGTGATTGAATTAAAAGGGTTTTGTAATTAAATAAAGTTATTTGTTATAGTCGGTAGTAATTAATTTATCCCATACCCACTCGTAACAAATATAACCAGAGTAGCAACGCATAACTGAGACACTCCTCATGGAAAACTCCAATTACACTGCCCGTCCCGCGTCCGGCGCCGCGTACGGTAAATCTTACCCAAGAAGGGTATTGTTAATATTTAGGATCTTTGAACGCACTCTATGTAGATAGTTACGTCACTGTCAGGTAGCTATGACAGATATTGTAATGCTGTCCCTCTCTCTCTTACTGTGTCTCTCGCTGAACGACATGCATTGATCTGTTTGTAATAATTAAATAATATTTTATTAATCGTTTAAATTGACGAACGAGTGTTATGATTTTGTGAATAAAAACAGTTTCCAATGGACCCGGCGTATTTTCATTTGCTTTCTGGCTGAATCAACTTACCGAATAGGTTTGGAGTATGTATAGTGTCCTGTGTCCTATCCACTGATCAATATTTAATAGGTATCAGCTATGCAGTTGCACCTGCGACCGCCAGACCAAGTTGGCAATTTCATAAATTTTCTTAAGTGTGGCGAGACCCTGTCGCTGTTGACCGTAGTTCACTCGATGGTCGGCGGCGCAGAGTCCTGGGATGTGGTGATTTCCTTATGTGAAACAGAACAGGGGGTCTAAAATGGCCGCTCTAACAGAATCTTAAAATGAATCACGGTTCAAATTTAAAATTCTTAAAATGGACTTTAAGATTATAACCATAAAGTCCATTTTAAGAATTTTAACGTGATTCATAATGTGATTTTGATAAAGCGGCCATTTTAGGCCCGCAGAAGAAAGCTGTGGAAAAGGAGAGGGAGATGGCGAGCACCCGCCTATATCGCGCAGCAGAGGCACTGGGCGTCGCCAGAGGGCTGACAACGTCCAGTAGGGCTATTACGTATCTCTGTTGACAGCTCGAAATGATAGTACCACCTATAAAGCCAAGAAAAAAACTCGCGAAAGTATTATTTATTTTGGCAATATTGTCTCTTGCAACCCAAACCGAAATACGTCTCTCTGCAGATGTCACTTTCTAATTTTTGACATATGAATTTCATTCCTATCACAGTGCAATAAGGTACCAATTGCATGAAAACTTCTTCTTTGTTCAAAATGTTGAAAGACTGTGTGCTGTGCATAATCTGTGGTTGTCATTGTAATGGTTGACAATTGACATGTAATAAAATTTACGAATAAATTCGTAATATTTTGACTGTTTTTCTCAAAAATTATGTGACTTATCAGCCAATTTACTTAATAGCACATTTTATAAGTGTTATAAGTATTGCCTCTCATTCATCTTTTCTCTTAATTTGATCTTAAAAATTAAGTGTTACAATGGATAATTCTGCTATACAAACATTGGAGGCGGCTGCTCAGATGCTGATGGTGAGAAAGTACTACTTTTTATGAAAATAATGTAAACGAAAATCCAAGAAAAAAAAAATCTACATTACCCGGTGGTAATTGAAAGGTCGCGACATAAACACAATTCTTTTATTTTGTTACCTAACTAAAACAAGATCAGTTAATTTACAGATTTCAAAATATTTATTTAGAAAGTCTCAGAAGCATGTTATTTTTATAACTGTAAATTAAAGTATTGAAATCCTAGCTTTTATATTTAACACAAAGAATTACCACAAGGGAAGGGACTCATTCATGGTTTCTTCAATATTATTAATAAAACTTCTACGATCTTTAGTAGAGAATGACATACAGTAATAGTTCAAAGAAAAGGTTCACTTTCCATTATGCCATAACATTTAAAACTATATGTGGTTTAGAATGTTCAAGCCCAATTTGATTTTGAATTGTTAAGTGTACTAGCTCTGCTCTGCGCTTTTAGTCTTTTACTCTAATTGCTTGACTCATAAGGGTTAGAGCGGAGAGCAGCGGTGGCCCAGTGGTGGCGGCCCCGACTTACGAACAGTAAGTCGTGGGTTCGAACCTAGGCAGGCGGCATTACTTCGTGTAATTTATTTCATCACCACTGCTCTCAAAACGGTGAAGGAAAACATTGTGAGGAAACCGGCATGTCCTAGAACCAAAAATTCGAAGACATGTGACATCTACCAATCTGCACTGGGCCCGCGTGGTGGATTATAGCCTATACGCAAAATACGCACTTTGACATGGAGTGCGGACACCAGCCCATTATACAATACAAGGGTCAGAGCGTGATGTTAAGTAAGCTATAAACTTTTCCAAGAATTCAGCTACCAAATGGTACAATTTTTTTTTAAATAAGACTTCCAGAGACTCAAACAAACAAACTCTTCAGTTTTATAATATTTATAGGTGTATTGACTTTCTGTCTGATAATCAGTCTAGTCTTACCAAGGGGTACACAAGGGGTCACATACCCAATACTAACTGGGTTGTGGAGGTCAGATAGGCAGTCACTCCATGTAAAATATTGTTATTCAGCTGCATCAGTTTAGACTGGAAGCGAATACCGACATAGTTGAGAAAAGACTAGCTAGATGATTTTCTATTCAAAATAACAAAATTCCATATAACGCCGCCTTGCTAAGCTATCTGCCACTGCCACTGCTTTATTGACGAAGCAGTCAGCAAAATGTTTGAATGTAAAGTTGCTTGAGTTCATCTAGAATTAGTCTGTGCCAGATAAGTAGGAATAAAAGGTCATTAACCCGCATACATTTATTTTAATACATTTTTCCGAAAACAGAAATAATGACATAAACTCGTCCCGAAACAACCTTTATCGTGATCCTCGACTTTTTCTAGTAATAAAAAACGATTCATAATGTATTGTTGGGGTACCTACGGCGAGAAATTAAGGAAAGACCTTTAATTCCTACTTATATAGCGCAGACTATAGCAGAAATATGTCATTAATTTGGCTGTTTATGGCAACTAATACCATTTTTTGCTAAAAATAACATGAATGTAGATTTAAAATGCTAAAGAATGTGCATTCAATACATTAAACTCAATTCGAAATTGCCTGACTGGGATGTGTTCTTTATTTCTCTTTCCAGAGCTGGTTTCGCTCTCATTTTAATAGACATTAAAAGTTACAATTAGTTTTTACATGTTTATTTTGTCTATATTACTATTGTTATTAGTAATACCTTTTTTTTTTTACCTAACCCATTTATTTTTATTGTTATTATATTCTGTTGGCATGGCAATTTTAAATATTAAAAAAAAATTGTAAAAAAATAAAATGTTATTTTTTTAAACAGAACACAAACCTCTCAATATTATTTTTCATCAATTTATAGGCACCACCGCAAATGGTGACATCAGAGCAACGTCACCAAGCTGAGAGTGTATTTCTAGAATTTCGAAGCACCAAGAACCCTTATCAGTTGTGTAGAGAAATTTTAGAGAAATCTTCATCAGACTACGTACTGTTTGAAGCAGCCGGCTTATTGAAGGCAGCACTTATCAGGGAATGGAGCTTATTATCTGAAAACGATATTTCCTCCCTGCGAGAATACTTACTCAATTATTTATTGAGAAAAGAGGCTCCACCGTTTTTGAGGGAAAAGCTATTGCAGGTAATTCTTTATTTTACATATACCAAAAATTTTTTTTTGGTTCGCAATCTTAATTAAAACTGAGAAGAACTGTGTGTGTGTGATTATAAGTAGGCAGCCTCTATTCACCAGAAGTGCTATCCAACTAATTCAACATATTTCCAGTCCAAGGCATTGACCTATTTTTACTATGTATAGAGAAGACACAGCAAACAAAATCTGTGCTCAGTTCAACTGCTGTCGGCTGGCTGCAGTTCTTTCTTCTTGCTCGCTACAGAGCATCTATATAGGTATACGGGGTTAGCCGACCCCCGCGCGCCCCGCACTGCGCACAGATTTTGTTCGCGCTGTCTTCTCTATACATAGTAGTAATAGCTCAATGGTCCAAGATTAAGTTTTCCAGTAAATAATTGCAATTATTGTTTTTATTTTACTTTTTGAAATGGCAGCATTATGCCTTTACATGTGTCATTAATGCAAAGTGCTAAACATACAATGATGTTTCAGACTATTGCTATTATTATCAAAAGAGGCAGCATCGATGATGGTGGAAGAGAAAGGAAAAATTTATTTGCTGAACTAGAAAAGATAATCCTTAGCTCCCCAATAAGTCAACAAAAATTGGCCTGCTCGCTCATACTGGCTATAATGCAAGAATTTGCTATAACAGTCAAATCGGCTGACGTCGGCTTGATATGGGAGGTCCACTTTCGACTGAAGAAATCCTTCGAAGCTCTGGACTTGAAGAGAATATTTAGGTTTACTGTAGGAGTTCTGGAACAGATAGTGCGTTCTGGACACCGGCCTGAAGGCGAACAAGCTTTATTGACGAAGCAGTTACTAACTATAGTCGAGACAGTATTATGTTGGAGCCATGTATCTCCATTATTGTCTAAGAGATTGATCGGTGCTTTTGAAGCGATTTATGAGAGCGATAGCGCCCCAGCTTTACGATTAAGTCTGAGCTGGAGGGACACGATAATGCAACCTGAACTTCTGGCATTGTTTTTTGAGATACACATGTATGTTAGGTCCAATCCTGACTTAGCAAGTCCATCTCTAACATGTTTGGTGCAACTAGCTAGTCTGAGCGGTGTGGTTGTGTCTGCAAATAACCTGAAGCAGCAGTATTTGGAGAATTACGTGAACAGTTTCCTGAATATGATGGCGTACATTCAGCCGGGCGAGAGGGAGATGCTCGGTATCTCCGATATATACCGCAGATTAATCCAGTTCTTCTCGCCAGCTATGATAGCAGCGACACCACCAACTTTTCTGCAGAACTTGACTTCGCTGACGTGTCATTGTATCAGGGGATCGGTTATCGAGGAAAGGGTGAGTACAAACCAATAATTAAAATAGTTGATAATGCATAATGCATATAAATATTGTAATGCTATTTTATATGATCAAAAATATAGAATTTAAAAAAAAACACAAAAATGTTATAGTTTATTCGAGAGCAGCGGTGGCCCAGTGGTGGCGGCCCCAATTTACGAACAGTAAGTCGTGTGTTCGAACCCAGACAGGCGCATTACTTTATGTAATTTATTTCATCACCACTGATCTCAAAACGGTGAAAGAAAATATCGTGAGGAAACCGGCATGTCCTAGAACCTAAAATTCGAAGACATGTGACATCTACCAATTCGCACTGGGCCCGCGTGGTGGATTATAGCCCATTCCCTCTCATTGAGAGGAGGCCGTGTCCCAGCTGTGGGAACATTACAGGCTGATGATGATGTTTATTCAATTTTCCGTTTGATTTCAGATAAACGATGACACAGTATGGCGAGAGTCACTAAACAAGTTCCTTCATAGTTGGAGTTCATTAGTGCATGAGACCGACGGATACACCAATGATACACTTATGAATCCGTGTATAGAGATATTTAACACTTACCTACAGTGCAGACTGGCGCCCCCTGATGGAACTAGGTAAGATCTTAAATTTATAAAGTGTTTAAAACACATAAAACTGCCAATACAAGGTGGAATTGACAGCCCTCCAGATTGATGGGGTGAATTCAGTATATACCTAGGTACTAAGATGACTGGTACAAGAAATTATTTCAGGAACTTTATGGGAATCCAATAAAGATGCATTGCAAATGAGGAAATTAAACAAAACTATGTATTATTTCCCTTGACGAAACGGTCTCCGAATGATCTACTGAATACGTGGTAACCGTTTTCACGGTGTCGGTGTCTCTTCTACCCAGTATAATGATACAAGAGAATGTGTTCCAAAGATCAATTTGTGAACGTGATTACGTGATGCAAGCATAAGTATGCATCGTAACGTTACTTAATATTTCATGTAACTTAACAATTGCTTAGAAGAAACTAGTTAATGACGCAGCTGTAAACCGGGAAGTAAAATGTAATTTTTATGAATACTGCATGGAATGAAAGCCTAATCAAATCCGGATTACATAATCCTATTATTTCAGCTTGGCTATAGTGTTAACCAATAACTCACTGTTATAATCAAACAACCTTCATCAACAACATTTTAAGAGATTGCGAGTTTGTTATTTAAAACATGATGTTATACAGGGTGTAAGAAACAGCCCTCCGCAAACTGACATGCTTATGAGGAAATAAAACAATTCTATGATTTATTTAAACGCACGTATCAAACGGCAAGCGCGACGACGAGTTCGATAAACTCTGTAGCTAAGCAGGAGCACGAGGTTTCAAATTTATTATAATAGTAAGGAGGTATTTTTACGTGAAATAAAACACAATTTATTTCTTAAATGTTAACATGTTAACAGGGGAGACAACGCAGAGGAGGATATTAAGGATGAATTGGAAGAAGATGAACGTAAGCTCCACAGCAATGTACTGCTGACGATTGGAGCGATTGCGCGAAAGGCACCTGCCCATTGCTGCCATGTGCTGTTTACTTTACTACAGAATAGGAGCAAACAGTAAGTTGTATTGGGGATTATTTGTCTATGACGGCTAAAAAAGTTAACAGAAAAAAAAACTTTTAAAATGAAGGTGGAGCAAAATATTAAGAAAAAGTGTCTGAGACATGTAGCATCGTTTGTTTTTTTTATCTATTCAGATCCTAGCTCGCGTTATAGCATAAGCTTCATCAGCCTGTAATGTTCCAACTGCTAGCACACAAGCTGCCATCCTATGTGAGAAAGTGGCCCATAAGCCTTTACGCAGGCCCTATGAGGGTTAGTGGATGTTACATGTCTCCAAATTCGAACTCATGAAAGTTATTCTAAAAATACTCACACAAAATATTATAGAACTAATTTAACGTGTTCTGAAATTGTCTTTTTAACGTCGGGCTTATATTAAAGGTAAGGTTTACATATAATATACATATATCAACACGCAAAATCGCTATATAAGTTATTTATATATGTATGTACAAATTAATTATATATGTATGTGTAAGACTTTATCAAATTCTTCTTGTTTTGTTTATCCTAGGCTCGAAAGTCAACTGCAGTTAATGCACATGGGCAAACTACCAATCAGTGCAGGAGGACAGTTAGTCACCCTCTTCGAAGACCTACACTGGATACTTATGATCACTGGTAAGATCACAGCAGCTTGTTTGTAGAGTAAACGGAATAAATAATAACCCGTGTTAAAAATAAGACAAGATCTGATTTGTAAAATGGGAAAAAAATAATTTCTGATTTAATTGCGTACCTTTCAAATAGTCTACATGTTTGTGCACATTATTATGCGACTGAATAACATGATGGAAAATACCTAGACTAGGCATTACTTAAAACTAATTCCAACCAATGACATGGCTTGAATCTAGTTTAACCTTTTGAACGCCAGAGCACGCACGCGCGTGCCCGCAGAGCCACAATTTCACCTACCATTTTATCACATATTTGTGTCGTTTAGCGTACAGGGCACGCGCTTGCTTGTCACGTATATGTGACAATAGCATTCAGAAGGTTAACGTAATGCTTAAGTATTCAGTGTCGTTCTGTAATACGGGACTAAGTCTAAAGATTGCAAGCGACTGCTAAGCTCGGCTCTAAGCTATCTATACCTAAGTCATCGCAAAAACCCGAGAGACTTAACATTTCCTTTATTCATACCTGCAGGTCATTTCCTAGCCGTGGACTGTACCGAAGGCGAGACCGTGATGATTCCGTCAGAGATCATCACCTACAGTTTGATGGAGAACGCTAATATTGACGCTTCTCTCCGGTACTTGGTCGGCGAGAGCACTAGCACTGAAAATGTTGATCCTATACTCAAGTAAGTTGGAATTATTTCTTTAATATAAATTTTGGCTATTCCCAGGGTGAGTTTTTGAGATGGAGCGTCTAGGCAAAATGTCGAATTAGACGATAAGTATTCGTACCCACCATTTTGGAGTCAATAAAGATCAGCGCATACGAGGAACAGTTCTCGGCGTACTATTTTGTCCCTCAAATATATCACTTCTTGTAACTGCATTGCACAACGCACACAAACGGATTAGAAGTACCGCGTACTCGTGTGCTTTTTGCGATGTAGTTCTAAGCAATCTATTTTGACGGACAAAAAAGTACTCCGAAGAGTGGCGCTGGCTTCAAAACTGTTTAATAATCATATTATTTATCATTGCAACTGTTTTTTCTTTTTCCTTAATCTACCGTTCTATATAATTGTGCACTGAGCTATATTGTTGCTGATATAAATTCAATCCTCAATCCTACATGGATATACAAATCATCCTGCTTAAGCCTCAAAATATTTATAATAAATAGACTATGCAATCATCATAGGATTTGCATGTACCTCATCTAATAGGCCATTATTTATGCATGATTGCATGCTAAAAACACACAGGTAATAAAACATAATATTCTATCATTATCTATTGTATTTTATAACGGGCTAGTGTCCGCAACTGCACGTCCAAAGCGCGTATTTTGCGTACAGCATTATCTATCCATAATGCACACTGATATTGAAGACTGTGTAGCACGCAGTTCAATGTTATCACATTTCCTGTCTCTTGTGATGTTTTGAAGTCCCATTATGGTTTACATATTTTCTTTTCACATGTAAAATAGTTTACTATGTGAAAGATTGATTTAATAATATAAGGAAAATCTTTTGTTGGTATCTGTCATAGTATCTTAATCTTGAATAGAACTGAACATAGTTTTGATAAAATATTCTCTAAGACTTATTATTATATCCTGTTTGGTATGCAGAGCGGTTTTGTAAATGTTAATAATGACCTGTTTCAACTTTGAAACGTCTAGTGATCTTTATCGTCAGAAAGACGAGAAACTTAAGGCGATTACATGAGCTAAATAAGCAACAGTATTTGTGTTGGTTCAAACTTCGTTTGAAATACAGTTAGAATAAAGTTCTAATCAGCTTGCACGACAAAGTGGTTGTTACGTCAGTCACTGCGGCCGAATAGTGCGAAATGAGTGGTTTTTTGCGACTTACAAAAAAATCTATTGATTGGACAAAAAAAGTAAAACACTATGGTACTAGTATTTTGCTTGTAGAATTATTTGCCAAAAAATCAGATTGATCGCATATATTTTAGTATGCTTTTAACTCGTTATAAGAATTTTTTATAGATAAATTCGTGATTTTTTTCTATCGAATAAAATTTGTTGTATTATGTTTTCAAAACACTATTGTACTAGCATATATATCCTGAAGAATATCATATATTTTTCTGGTTTTGTTTATTGCAGTGAATCATATGCTTTTTTGCATTATAAAACTCGCGTTTAGCTCATGCCTGTAAGTACGTTTTACACTGGCGAAGCGCATTTTATAATATGTTTAAGGAAATTGAGACGTTGATGAAGTAGTTAAATGTCATATTTGCATGGATTATCACCAGCTACCGCAGCATGTATGCGGATCCTACTAGGTTCCTGTTGTGTAAGGATTCAACCTCATCAGCACGGAATCGCATTTTTCCATGCTGCTGTGACGGAACCCTAAATGCGCTCCGATGTGGCCCGACACTCGCCGGCCGGTGTAGTAGGCGAATATTTTACAATTTACTTGATCTGCCATCAATGGTGCGGTATTTACCAATATTCAGCTTTGGTTGATCACCGTTATCGTTAATCATTGTTAAGCTGAAGGCATGGATCCGATGTCGATCATGTGCCGAGCTACGGTGCCTCTGACAGCATTTAGTTTGAGATATGAGACTGCGAGATGGTGCAAACTCTACAAATCGTTGTTCCAATGCATGTCACTTCTGCTTTTGTCTAGCAACCATCAACTTTGTTTATGTACAAATTAAGTTGATTTCAGAATGATTAGTAGGAACAGTAAAGTAAGTTTTATTATTTTCCAAAAACTCATAATTAAGAAACTAAATTGTGCGAAACTTAATGATACTATATGTAATAGTTTCTCCTATCAGGTTGATTGGTGAAATCCTCCGCGTCAATGCATGGGAATGCGCGGCGTTGGAAGCGGGACTGGGCAGTGTATTTAGTCCAGAACTTTCTGCCACAATCTCCTGGCTGCTCAAGATATGGGCGAATTCGTACCTGATGCCGCAACCATCTGTTTATTCCGAGGTGAGTTTGATTTTAATTTGACGACTGATCTTCATCTGCCGAGCCTACTCCTTCTCCTAGCAATAAGAAATGTATAGGCATTAGTAGTAAACAATGCTTTCAATAAGCATTAATTCCGTAGCTGGTTAGGTTGCGTCATCTTTTCGTTTACAAAAATTACAACCGTAATTTTGTAATAGATTGGTTGGCTTGGTATGGCCATGTGATGCGGAGAAATGTCGTAGGAACAGTTTTGAGTATGAATGTATACCCATCCGGGTATAAGAGAAGACGAAGACCAAAGAAACGAAGGATGGACTGTGTGAAGAATGATATGGCTAGAACTAGAAAGGAGGTGACTGTTGGGATGTCGAGTAATAGACAAGTATGGAAGAACAAGACATGCTGCGCCGACCACAAATAAATTGGATAATGGCAGGATTATGACAAAATTACAACCGTATTTTAGCTTTTAGTTAAATTAAAGCAATAGAGTTATGTGATATGTTATGTTGTGTGATGTGTGTGTTAAGTCATTCTATCATTGTTCGTGTTTACCATCCGTGTCGTGTCCTATCGTTACGGACTGCATAGTATGGCAGTTGCGCAGTATTAATATCAAACTGGTTTCATTAGTTATTGTTGTATGTCGCCTTCATTCACATCCTTACTTAACCACTTTCTGCTATGATGCGGTATTACGTTAGAAGTAATTGAGAATGACGTAGGACTTGAAAGTCTTATGTCCGCTTCTTCTAAGGGTCAGTTTATACCATGCAGAAAAATTTACTGCACTTTTTTATACTTAAAGGCAATACTAATAAAGCATTAAGTCCGCCTCTGTACTTTGTGCTTGAAGTGTTAAATAAATAAATAATAGTGTTCTTTAATCAGTGACATAAAAAAAAAACAGTTTTCTGGTGTCATAGATATTCGTTTCGGTGTAGATTATTGTTAGTTTCAACGGTCATTAGAGTAAAATGAAGTCATTTCATTTCATTTATTCAATAACAATAACAATTGTGTCTGAATGCGTTACATAAATAGGTTAAACAAACAGAAAAAAAAAACACATATCAACTAATAATAAATAGAAAAATATACCATCGCTAAACCAAATTAAATGAATAAAAATCACAATTATAAACAATTTCAACATAAAAAAGTAAAAACCATAAAAATATTCAAAAGAGAGAAGTAGAGTACCAATAACTTTAGAAAGTTCCTACCTAACTTTCTAAAGTAAAGGAAGGAAGTGCATAAAATGATAATATTCCAAAGGCGACGTAAAACCACAAGCAATCATCAGCACCATTGAGGTTGACAATAATCCCAAGCGACAACGCCTCTCCTGTAATGATTCTATAATTCTATCACGATATGATCACAACTTTATCGGCAAAAGTGTGTCGCTATCTACAGAACAGAGCTACATGGAAACCAGTTATACTAAAGGAAGTGAGACTGAGAAGTCCCAACCCACATCACATGTCATGTTCTTAAACCGATACTCGACACGTGTTTGCCCTCTCAAGGGGGCATCCTAAGATGTTGACTCGAATCGACCGCTCATCAGCACACAATACCACCACTAAATAAGTATGAAATTGCCGATTTGTACTGAAAAATTGAAACTCGTTTTTTTCTAAGATATAACAACACATTTATTCAATCAAAATATTTACCCTCATTATCTATACATTGCTCCCATCTAAACGGAAGTTCATTTATGCTTTTACGATAGAACCCTGAGGATCTAGATTCGACAAACTGTGTGAAAGCATTTTGTACTGCTTCCTGGGAAGAATTTTTTTTTATCACGTAGAAAGTTGTCCAAATCACGAAAAAATCATGTATAGTTTCTAACTGCAGCTCCTGTAGAGTTACAACGGTTTCTCGTGCAGTTTGAGGTCTTGCGTTATCATGGAGCAATAATGGTGAAGATCGATTCACGATTCAGGGCTGTTTCATTCGAGACGGAATGGGACGCCGTCTCCTTCTTCTGCGAAGCAGTAATGCTAGAGAAGGAGGTGGCGGAACGTGAGAGGGAGAGAACTTCACAGCGTCCTGGCCGCCGCGGGAGACGCCCCGGGCGTCGGGGGCCACCACGTGGCCCCCGGCCACCGTAGGCGCGGGTCTGTGGACGGTAAGCTATGGGCTAGCTCGCCGTCCGTCCGTCTCATGACGACATAAACATCAGTTGTTTTTGCCTGACCAGACCTGAGAAAGCTATAGTGAATAACACCATGCACCACCAAACAGTTACCATTACCTTTTTATTTATTGATAAGCTTTCCTTTCCTGTTTCCTGATCTGGGATCAGCCATTGCATTTTTCGCTTACGGTTATCGTAAACAATCCACTTTTCGTCACATGTCACAATTCGATCCAATATTCCTTCATTTTTGTACCGATTCAACAAAGCAACACAAGTTTTAGCACGCATTTCTTTCTGCAGATCAGTCAAATCATGGGGCACACATTTTTCATATTTTTTTATCTTTTTGATTTGATGCAAATGAGTCAATATCGTAGGTAGGGTAACGTTAAACCATGCCGCTAATTCCTGGGAAGTTTGACTCGGATCGGCTTCTACCATCTCCTTCAATACAGTGTTATTCACCTGTGTGGTGTAACAAATCTACTTGCTCCTATTAAATAAAGGGATAAGCAAACTTGTATAATTTAATGAAGGAAAGATGTACAAATGGAATAAAACAATACAGCTAATTATTAAAAACCTACCTAGCACGCACTCTAGGATAGTTTTATAGTTCACGCATTTAGTTGGTTAGGATGTTCAGCACTGTAGGAGAGACGGGAACAGGCGTCAGGGTAGCAGGTCAATACCTGGGCAACTTCGAGGTTCAGCTTCAGGAAACCTCTGCAGGAATTGCGTCGTGCGAGTCCACCAGGTCAGCTCTGTAGTAAGGCAGGCGAGACAAGTAGCAAGACAGCTTCAGAAGATCGGGAGTAGAGGCACCAGGCGGAATCTTTAGTGGAATCCCCTGCGGGTAATATAGATATGTAACAGCAAAAACCAAACTGTTTTCTGATGCTTCTTATCTCAGATTCAATGGTAGACTCTTCCAGCGGTTCGTCAGCTCGTTTTCAAAGTAGTCTTCCTTTTTTAATTTTTCAAAATTTTAATTTTCTTGTGGCCATCATCTCATCTGACAAGTGTAGTCGGCCAGGATATATCCATGAGTGCGTAAAGAATTTTATAAATATAATTTAATTTAAAGTTATTTAGTAAACAAACGTAATAATCTCTATAATACAATAGCTAAACACATATTGATAAAAATAATTTAAATTTTATAAACCAAAAATCATCATAGACTAAGGTAGGAAGAGAATTAAAAAGTAATTGACAGTTTGACAATTTGTCTTGTCACAACATGAAAATTATGATAATATTTTATTTCAAAAATTTTTAAGTTAATGAGTCGTAATTACATCGATTTGTTGAGTGTAAAAATATAAACAAATAAAAAGGATGATAAATAGTATTATAAATGATGAATATAAAGTGTAAGTATAGCATAATACTATAGTGGGCGGTCTACCACGTGGTTTGTTCTTCAAGTCGAAGTTTCCATTACGAAAGCGTTTAAACCAAAACCGCACGGTGCGTTCATTAGCAGTCTCCTCTCTAAACGCAACGTTGATATTGCGAGCCGTTTCTGCCGCGTTAGTTTTGCGTCTGAACTTGTATTCAAAAATAACTCGGATTATCGAAGTAGGATTTTCGAAGTATCCATCTTTACGTCTAAGCTGGGGTGCGTTTAAGTCAATTATCCAGTTTAAAATGTATACTGACTAAACGTCAAACACCCCGTTCAGGCACACCGCGAGATGAAAAATTAAACTGACTAAAATTTAATCTGCCCCGTTCACGGTCGTCCGCTGGTATAAGTTTTCGCCTGACTAGGATAAATTTTAGCGACCTTTTTACCTCGCTAAATTTTAGTCTGCTGTCAGATTGACATTGACATTGAGCTATTTGTTGTTTTATTTGCTCGATTCGCGCCCCAGAAACGAATATTTCTACCGAGTACTTTAATTCATCGTCTCTGTGAATTTTATTTGTGGATCATGGACTGTTGAGTTGAATTGATAGTTGTTACTTGTTTGACAAGCTGAGCTGTCAATTGAATTTGATAGTTAACATTGATTTAGACCATAGTAGACCTAGGACTCCGTTCAGCGAACCCTCGCTAGTTTAATTTTTCCCGGCGAAAACTTCGCCGGCTTACTTAAACGTACCCATAAAAAAAACAATTGAACGTCGAAAATCGAATGTTGCACATTTTTTAAAAGAACCTCATAGCTATCACGTGGAAAAAGTTTCACACAAAAATCTCACACCATGAAGATTTTATGTCAATTCGAAGTGTCTATTACTATACAACGGCAATTTCATACTTTAACCCCTATTATTTTGCAAAACATATTTCCCCAAAGTAACGCCTGATTCCAATCGCAATATTTCTGTTGTAAGATGTCGCCGATCCTGGCGTGCGCGTTCGGTCGCGGGTCGCGCGGCGTGTCGTGGGTGGTGTCGCGGCTGGCGGGCCGCGCACACGCGTGCCTGCGCCACCAGGCCGCGCAGCCCGCCGCCGCCGAGCACGCCACGCATCTGCTCACCACACTCGCGCACTCACACCACAAGTTAGTACTCAATAGATACTTCTACTCTTCACCACACGTCTTTACACAACCATATTGGGCCGGATTCCAGTCTAACCGGTAACAGCTGTGTATACCAGAATTTTACTTCGAGCGACTGCCTATTTGACCTTCACAACCTAGGTAAAGTTAGTACTGGGTAATACGATACCCCTTGATAAGACTGGTTGTCAGACTTTCGGGCCAGTCAGTGGCCTTTAACGACTGCCAAAGATCTACAAATGACAGCCGGGACCCACCGTGCAGCTGTTATTATTTAGCCACGAGCTTCTCTAATAACTCCTACTAGCTTCAGGAATTAGACCACAACCGTGCGCGTGACTCGTCCGTGCACACACTTGTCGGAATGTATAAACGATAAATGCGTTATGTGTAGGTACGTAGCAACTGGCCTGATTTTTTTGATAGAATGTCATACATTACAACTGGTGCGTGTGTCAACACGCTAGGCGCACATTACGCGCACGCATTTGCTCTGTTCCGACTTTTAATCAAACCTGGATTGGCTATATAAAAGGTGTAACTTCACACCGAAGTTAATCTTTGATACATCCTGATTATTCCTACTGGTAGATTCCGATGAATTAAAGCAGTACCTTTGTACCGACTTATCTTTTGTTATTTCTCCCTTCAAATTGTTGTATAAGGTATTCTGCAATACCAAAATAATAATAATCAATCATTCTTCTAAAGGCAAAATCCTCTGGCAAGTTGTGAAGAGTTCCTTGCGCTCCTACAATGGGAAGCGGCCGGCTGTAACTTGCCGGGTGATCTCAGGAAGGAGTTGCACAGGGCCTTCGCTATAGCTGCCACTTATGCCGAAGGTATGTACAGAGGGCGCTTGTATCGCTTGTTCCATTTCATGGATTTGTTAAACCATGTTAAATAGCGGTTAAAGCTCACTTTAACCGCCTCAGAATTAATTTTGAGGTTGTTTTGCTGGAACTGTAACGGTTGAAAAGACATACACCCGGTTTCTGGACCGATAATAAAAACAACATTTACCTAAATGATTAACGTGCGTAAACTACTGTGATTGGTTCAATGAATAATAATAAACAGCCAATAACATCACTTGTCTTACGCGTCTCGCGATTTTTGTTCCAGGAACAAGTGTAAACTTATTTAAATAAATGAATATAAATTGATTGATTACTCCTATAGCAAAAATAATCCGGCCAAGAGCGAGTCGGACTCGCGCACCGAGGGATCAACACAAACAAACTTAACACAAACACTAACAACACAAGCAAACTTAAGACAAACTGAACTTTGCTGTTCGATCCCTAGAAAGGCTATTGCACCAACCGCAAATAATAAGTTTGTAATAGTAAAATCGCTTTTTTTTTTGTTATTAAACTATTCGATCCGTTACGGTTTTCAGATTTTTCTCTTTACATGTGCTGTAAGACCTTGCTTTTTGCCAAATTTCGTTATTCTAGGTCAACAGGAACAATCATATAGGTTTTCGACCCAAAACCTATGGGGTACTTCCGGTGACCTAGAATTGACAATTTTGGTTAAAAGCAAGGTCTTACAACAGCACTTAAGTAAGTAGGGAAAATTCCGAAAAATAAAAAAAGTTGAAAATTAAGGTAAATTTTGTAAACTTACAAGTTTTCGCGAAAATCTAAATTTGCCCATATCTTTTTATCGTGTTGACTCAGGACCTTGATTTTATTTTATATACCTAATAGGGACTATAGACCTCAGTACCTGGTATATTACAACTTGCTAAGTCCACCCGTTCCTGAGAAAATCGGTGGTGACAGACGGACAAGAAAGTGATCTTATAAGGGTTACTTTTTTTACCTTCGAGGTACAGAACCCTAAAATTAACCTGACGGTTTTTAATTATCCCAATTATACTCCCACTTCGTCCTGCAGTTATTTCCTCGTTGGCCGAGTGGTTGCAAGCGTGACTACTGAGCGTGAGGCTGGGTTCGATTCCCAGGTCGGGCAAAGTTACTGAGTTATTCCATCAGGAATTTATCAGTAGCAACCACCGATTATGTATTCGTACCCGATTGATGGTAACAGAGGCCATACGGATAGATCCGAATATACGGACGAAGCGTTAGAGAGTGGGGCCTCTGGCTCGGACTACATTACTATCGAAATGTGGGTGTACTTATTAGGTACACTTCTGCCTAACCCTTCGAGGATTACAGACGTGAACTTACAGTGTACAGTGTTTCCAGTTCTTATGAAGTTGCACTTCTTTTCGCCAACTGTGTTAGTAATTGCTGTGTCCATGCTTTAGGTGACGTGCGAAACCGTCTGCTATCAAGTACAGTCTCACTGCAAGAGAAGCTGATGAATTTAATAAATATGGAGTCGGATACAGAACCAGTGCGCAACATGCTTGCTGATACACTCGACTGTTTTATTGGAGTCACTGAAGGAGTACTTGAGGTAATAAATTTCAACGATGTCTCGATGTTTTCTCGTCTTCGAGATAAAGTACAAACACAATTTGGATACGGTAGATGACAAAAAAAAAACTAATTAGTCCGTCAGTTAGATTATCAAAAAATATTTGACCCGTATTTTTTCTTTTGTTACGTAAACCAACATTGACGAAGATACGACGCTTTTAAAATTCTCAATACGTCACAAGTTTTGTTGCGTTTTATCTTTGTCAATATACATTGATTTACAAAAACAAAAAGTACGTGTCCATTATTTTCTGACGAACTTAAGGGGCTTCCCCCATGGCACACTAGCGCCACTTTAGTAAAAAAATCAGAACTCGTTAAATACACTATTTATAATATAAAATCTGATTGACAAAATCAATGTTTTAGAGTTCTAGATTATTGACGTCTATTTAATTCATTAAAATATACTTCACTGTAGTTACAGTTAGAAAAATTGCTAAAAACTGCCGTTTTTTTCCATTTTGTATCTGTAACGACAGCGAGCTATGTTTCAATGATTTAAGCAGACGTAAATAATTTAGAAGACCAAATGATTGATTTTGTCAATCAGATTTTATATTAATTGTGTATTTAACGAGTTCTGATTTTTTTACTAAAGTGGCGCTAGTGTGCATGGAGGAGCCCCTTAATAGATTTGCAATTTATTGATGGTGGAAACTAGCCAATTGGGTACTGTTATTAACATACCAAGCCACATAATTCGTCTAAAGGCGGATTTACAAGTTACGTTTTGTAGAGCGCCATTTTGCAACATAATATTAAGTAACTTTTGCGCTCCATAAAAAACTTAAAAACTTGTGTTGCTCCATAAAAAGTAACTAGTTTTTCACTCCACAGGTCGGAACAATGGACGAACAGTTCATGATGCTAATTGGTGCCTTAGACAAGATACCTGCGATCATATTCAAATATCACAATTATCCTGGAGTGGTGTTGCCAGCTCTGAATTTACTGGCTAAGAGTGCTAAGAGGATGTTACACTCGGTACAACCGCAGAATGTACACAAGTACGTAGTATTTTTTAACACATTAATCATCATATTTTGCCCTCGTCCCTTTCTGCTTAGTGTCGTCGCAACACGATTTTTTCTTCCACTCTCCCCTGTCAGACGTCACGGCATCATGTACTCCTTTCTCTATCATATCATTCCTCACAAAATCCAATCAACATATTCATCACACGTTTAGTCACGCAAAAAATAAATATCATCAAATATTTATTTTTTTACGCATTACATTGTTCGATGCCCAGGGGAGAGTGTTTTGTTTTCCATTAGAACTGTCTCAGTAACAGCCAAAGTCAGGACTTGTGGAGAGCTTGGTGGTAATAGGCTTGCTCTTACTACATGGGATTTAAAAACTTAAACATAACTAGTGAAAGGAGGAGTACATCAGGCGTGATGTGATTTCATGCCATATTTGTTTTCGTTAATTAAAAACTACCATTAAAAAAATGTGTAGAATTGACACTGGATGTAGGATACGCTCTTAATTTGGCTCAATTTTGAACTTTAATAACTATAATTCACAGATTCCTGGAAATATGTAACACGACGTTTGAAGTATACATGAGGTGGAATTCCGGGAAGATCTCAAGTATCCCGCAAGACGCTGAAGAAGAAGTGTATGAGGTGATTAAGCTACGTTTATTTAGATTTATCTCACATTTCAGAATCCATAATCTTTACATACTATAAAACAAAGTCGCTCCCGCTGTCTGTACGCTTAGATCAGAGGTTCCCAAACTTTTTTCTGGTTTCGGTGGACCCTGCTGCATGCTGCATATTTTTCAAGCCCGTGGACTAGAAAAGAAAAATCCGGCCCAGTGCGTGTCGGGCCACGCGCCGTGTAGAGTTCCGTAGTAGCCCGTTATCACAATATAGAACAAACCCGTTGGTACAGCGCCATCTAGCGACAGATTTGTGAAACTTATGATAAGTTATTGTTTTTTTTTTATTTATTATTTTATTTTAGATTTTGTTTTTCAATGCAAGTCTTTAGCCGTTATAATCAAGCAACTACTTAATACTTAGTCACTTTTTAGGATTTATTCTAAGTATTTTGTATTTGTTACAAAATTATCCAACACTAATAAAGTTATCTTAACCGCTATAGTTTTCCTTGAAAGTTCATGAAATGCACTATCATCACAATTTTTTCCAGACTTTCCAAGCCAACAGTTTAGTTTTTAGAAGTGGGAGGGGGAGGGGGGCACGCCCTACTGGAACATTAATTTGCACTTTAAAGTTTAATATTTCCTAAATGGAGCATTAAATTGAAAAGTAGTATTAGAAACCCCTAAATCATTTTAAAAGACCAATTCAACGATACCCCAAAATAGTAAAAGTATTATCCCGGTTGTACATTCCTGAGAGCTAAATGTCACGTATACGCGAATGAAGCCACGGGCAAAAGCTTATATTTTCAAGTTTATTTTAATTATAAATGCGATATTTTGTGTGGATGGATGCATGGATGGATGCTTTAAAGAATAACAGACATGTTATTCTTTCAAGTAAAAAACTACTGCACGGATTTGGATGTTTGGCTCACAGATAGTTTATGCCCTGGATAAACACATAGGATAATTTTTAACCCGGTAGCACAATCCAGTGGGACAATTACCGAACTTACTAATAAGCTAGTTTTATTATTACAAAAAAAAATTGACCATAGAACCAGTTTACAGAATAAAACGAGTAGTAGATCATACGACAAGTGAAAAAAAAGGGGAATTCTAGAGTAGATACAAGAACCGAGATGTTTTTTTCACGAGTTGTGTACTCTACGTTTTACCATTGTCTGCGAGAAAATAAATAGAAGTATAGTACTTACTTACATTTCTCGTGGGTTAATAATAAGTCAATCGGGTCGATCTCCAAGGTTAAGCCACGCTTATCAAAGTCGGTCTGTAGATGGGTGACCACTAATTCATTACATACAGAGTTTCTTCCGTGCGTCGGAAAGTACGTAAAGCCCTTGGTCAATCTCTCAAAGCAATTTTCGAAATTCAGTGTTATATTACGTAAGTCCATCAATGCCTAGTTGTGGCCAAGGCTTGTATAATACTTTTCACAAATAATGCGAGGAAATTAAAACTAAGTATGCACACAAACAACAATATTTTTTCTCGCGTTGAAGAGTTCATTTGTTTTTTTTTCCAATAAACCGCTTTCTTTTTGCAAGCCAATTAAAATTTAAATAAAACCTTTGATAAGTTACCTCCTTGGTTGCTATGATTTCAGAGTAAAAGATCGTTCCATTTTTAAATAACACGACAGATATGAGTTTATTATGTAATTTATTTGGCCGCTAAACACGACAGATACGGATTTTCATACAACTTTTGCCGGCCGCTGGTCGCATGTATCTGGCCAGTACAGCAATTTCGATTTATCTCGAAGAAGGTTGTCAAATAATGCTCAAATTTCCAAGCATGTTTGAGAAATAGTAGATTTTACAACAAGTGCACAAAACGAACCATTTTTATCCGAGACTTGAGGATAAAATGGTTTTGTGGACGAGTTATAAACTCTGCTTTTAACTACGAAATAAAACAGTAGTATAAATTGAAGAAATTAATAAACGCACGAAAAAACAAGAGCTGTTTCCCGCCGCTTTATTTTTTTTAAATCTTACGACATTGATATTAGGCTTGGGTTGCAGACCTATACAGCCTACTATTAAATTAATTTTGTAATAATAATTTTCTTAAATTAATTAAATAACCTACCGTAGGTACTTGAATTTATTTTTTTATATCTTTTATGTCTTAAAAAACACTTTGCAAATAAATTATAGTAAATATGATAAAATAACAAATTCTATCTATAAACTTCTTATTGCGTTTGGCTGTATGGCTCATTTTCTTTGCCTTAATATAGATACATTTATGAGTAGATACGTTAATGCCCTTGTGCACAAAATTCGATTTTGTGCAGCCTATATCCTGCACAAACAAGCACTTTCAGAGCATGAGAAGTGAAAACATAATTTATTGATGATGTTTCCAGGACATCTGCGCCCTGATGGAAGTGATCTGCAGCATCGCCCGCTCGGGCTGCGACCGCGGCGTGGGCGACACGTGCGCGCGCGGCCTGCGCCTGCTGCTGCCGCTCATCACTCCGCCGCTCCTCGCGCTGCCCACCTTAGCGCAGCATGCCTACAGGATGCTGAAGGATCTTGATAATGCTGATCAAGTAAGTATCATATGCTAATGTTGAGCAGCAGATTGACCTGAGACTGACGCATTCTCATCAAGGGCGTTTGCTTGCATATGCATTTCAGATAATACAAAATTTTAACAGACAGACGCACTTGTGGCTTAAAAAAAGGTTACCAGGGTAATTCTCATATTTTAAATTATTTTTAAAATCAGTGCGAATCATATAATCAATCACTACACTTGACACTGACCTGCAAATTTCAAAAAACGGGCTTCAGGCATTTAGTGTTGGTGAAAACGGGCATTATGCATTCAGTTAGGTATCTCAAAGAATAGTAATAAAAAGAATCTTGTCTTGGTCCAATGTGACATTTGTTGAGAAGAAATGTTTCTACCCCCAAGTGTCTTAAAGTAGAGAAAAAATTGTCGTAATGCTTAACGTTGTATACTTTGGTCGACTGAAGAATAGAAACATTTATTTTCTACATTTTAAATATCGCCTTGCCAACGACAATAGAAATCTTTCTACAATCTGTCATTATTTTTGTCTTTCTTCCGTCGACAAAACCCGTTTCCACAGTGGTTATGCTACGCGTGCAGTAGAAAAACACACTCGCAGTGTATAGTGCTTACATTAGGCAATTACCATCTATCGTCATTCCCATTATATCGCTTCTATTTTTTTACGTAGATTACCAATCTGCCCATGAACGACTTCAACATGGTAGTGACGGCGTTACGCGTGGGCCTCACCGCTGTGTCGTGCGACGTGTCCACTCTGTGCTGCGACACTATCGTGGGACTCTCCAACAAAGTGAGGACCCTGGGCGACGACAATCCCTACGCGCTGTCCCTGCTCACTCTGGCCGAATTACTACTCATGCTGATCATTAAAATGGAAATACCACCGGATTCCATTCCCGCTGCTGGAGCGGCCATATACTCGCTCACTTGTGTGAAACCGGCTCTACTTGAAGGGTTAGCGAGACAGCTCATCGAAGCGTTCGCCGTCAACGATCCCGCGAACGTACCCCGACTGGAAGAGGCATTCGGCGTACTCACAAACGGAGTCCTCTTCGACGGCATGAGGTCCCACAAACTCCGCTTCCAAGATAACTTTGACAAGTTCCTAGCGAGTGTACACGGATTTCTTATCGTCAAATAACTTTATCACGGTAAAAAACCGGGACAATTATTAAAAATCATAGCTTTGCTGGCGATTAACGCCTTTTTCAATCCTGTCTCAAGGATTTGACGCAGAAATGCGGTTTTGACGATTCTATATTATCGTTACGTACTGAACGTGAACCAAATTGGTGCATATGTGGTCTTCGGTTTTGTTGTGCAAGCGCGATTGGTGCGACTCGAATGTTTTATATATTGAATAGTTAAGTTTATTGTTTTCAAGTCCTTCCCTGGGCTGTGTCAAATGTAATGAAACACTATTGTGTCTAGAATAGTTTGTTATGACATTTTCTTAGATGCCATTAGGAAAAAATGCAATATTGATTTTATATTGTTTGAGAAAAATTATTACGGCCTAATGTTGCACAGGGTGCTGTGACTTTAATTGACTGTATGACCCTTATGATATCTTATTTTAAGAATGAAATATTTTAATTTTATTATTTCATGCTTATATTTCTGCAATCTTATGTTCACAACGAAGTTAGAACGGATTTTATAAATGTGGTTGTGAATGTATAAATATGCAGAAGATTTACTGTGGTATTATATACTTCTTAGGAGTAAAATGAAGTGTACACTTTTGGTACTTATTGCTAGTTAGAGAAATTGTGATTTCTATGAGCTAAGCATTCGTAAAGTAAACCGCAATGAGTTTACATTATGGTAAGAGGAAGCTCCTCAGCACGTTTACGTATGTATTGCAGGTTTTACTCCGTCTTATTAAATTAGTCAAAATATTGTCATCTTGTCAACTTATTCTTATAAAGTGTAGATAATATTGAATTTTGTCGTATTAACTAATGCTTACAATTTTTTATAAAATTGTAATGAGGATTGCAAATTGAGTTTTTGGTAAGATTAAAAGTACATTATTTTTATCTTTTATAGTCCTTTAGATTAATAACTTAATGATGAAGATAAAAATACGTAGATATAATTCCAGATGTGGTATTTTTCTTTTTGTATTTCTTACTACCTCTGTCTAAAGCGTAGGGCGTGGTACATTTCTGGGTACACATTGGTGCATCGTAACATGAAATGTAACACCCGCTGAAACAAATTCGTCTTGTTATTGTTACATTTGTATGTTGCATTACATAAATCTAGACGGCTTATTCGTGTTACATTTCGAGTTACGTTACACTAATGTGTACCTGCAATTAGAGCTTGTTCACACATTTGTAGTTCCTCTTAAGGGGCTGACAACACCTTATTGATGTTACTTAAGCAGTTTTTTTTCAAGAAAAAATATTTGTTATAGCACATAAAAAAAAATTATGTTAATATTCATCATATTTCAAAGACTCATAATTGGACGAAATCGGCTCGATAGAAATGAATTGCAAAGAGTGGTCTTAAAATCATCATTAAACGGTTCTGTCTTTATTTTTTTGACGAATGGGTCTGCAATTAAAAACATGAAGTCAACATATTCATATCTAAACGAGACATATTTTATAAATAATCCACACTTTTTTATTTCAATATTTATTTATGATTTTCTTCCAAAACCTGGCCGCCCAGTAACTCTCTTGCTTTCGTTTACTCCGATACAAATAGAGAGTGTGCGCGCATTTTGGTGTTGACATCCCCTTGAAACATTGAGGTCGCTTCTGTAACTCTTGAAAGTGTAATTGAAATAACTAAAAACTTCGCAAAGATTTTTGAAGAATTGTACTCATAATGTTTTAGCGTCTGTGTTCCACGCTATATTTAAATTACACATTGTAATGTCACGATTAAAAGATATTCATAACATAATATCACGCCTGTTATCCGCGATGGGTAAGGGCTTGTCCAGAAAGGGCGAATCACGCGCGAGTCGAGGGTCTGGCGTTATGCACGCGATTTACGCGCGTATTTTGAATTCGCGCGATGCTTGTGGACGCGATGTATTCGTGCCTAGTATCTCAATAGCGCGCGAATGAATTTGCGCGAAACGTTTCGCGACGAATTCGCTTCTTCTGGACAAGGTCTTAGCAGAGGTGTTTAAGTCCCATCTAATTCATTCTTCTTTATTAGTGAATTAAAGAGTTTAAAGCATTACTCATTTAACAACATGAAGTAAATAACTAAAAGTGTGTAAACAAGCCTGAAGGTTCATTATTGTTTAGTCATATATTTAAACAGTCTCCTAAATGTTGAAGTTGCAGCAATTGTTTAGCCAACGACATTGGCATATAACATTATTTTATTAGAAGTAGTATTTTATCGTTTTCTGACGCAATAATGATAGAACATGTTTTGTCCTATATATTTGTTGATATTGGTAGATAAATACAATGAAAATCCACCTAGCGTATATTTATTTTTGTAATAGACTAAGCTTCTACATTTCAGTAGTAATATAAAAACATTGTGCTTATATGATGCTAGTACCTTATATTGTTATTTAATTAAATACTTACATTTTAATTTTCCTCGAATGGATATAATTGATTATTTATGTAAAGGAACGTATTTTATTGTACAGAATACTGACAATTCTGGCGTGTCCTAGCGATTTATATATGTATAGAAAAAATATGAAATACATATTTTCTTAATGTAGATAAGTATCTACAGATAATATCGTTAGTAAAAAAATATTAAGTGCCCTACGTCTATGGAACAGACGTTTAAGTTTGTTCATTCGTTTTGGAAAAGAATATTAAATAAAAATTATTCGAAAAACTTGTTGCATTTTAAATTAAGAGATACCTTGACTTGTTAAAAAAATATTATGATTTATTTCAAGTAGTGTTCTAAACCGATGTTTAATGAAATGAGGCTTTTGATGAGTAAACACATTTTGTAAATACTCAAAGCCAGAACATTATTATTACCGAAAAACAGTCTTCTTTTAAATTTTTTGTCAATATCAATTTAAATAAATTGTACAAATTTTATAAAATTATGGTCTGTTTTATTTGTTTAGCTGGTCCTAGAGACATGATACTTGGAGGGTATATTCTTTGTGAAGAGTAAGTATCTACTAAGAAAGGATTTTTGGGAATTCTACCCCTAAAGGGGTAAAATAGAGGATTGAAGTTTATATGAAAGTCCGTCAGCTTTAAAGTTAGGATCTTCCAATTTTTTTGTGACGATTGAAAATTAACTTATACGTGTCTCGGCGTTTTTGATAATTCCATCCCCGAAGGGTTAAAAAGGGGGATGAAGTTGTGTGTGGAAAGTCCTTAATTTTCGAAGTAAAAATCACTTAATTTATTATATAGGCTTATGATTCGAAGCTAACGCATCAGTGTTGTTAGAATTTCAACCCATAACGGAGATAAAATTATGTTTTCATTTCTCATACTCGGAAAGTAGTGTTTGTTTAATCAGAGCAGCGGGTCGAAAACGATGCTTCCCTCCCTTGGGCGGGAAAGAATCATAGTAATTGCTTTCCTCCCTAGGGCGGGAATGAATTTTAAAAATAGAACTAAAATTGGTTATTTAGTCGGCTATAATTTTTTTTACATAATTAAGAAAAATATCGATTAAAAAAAAAATGCTGCGGTCTTGTGAGTGTATACGGCCAATGTGAATTAAAAAAATACCTATTAAAGTGGGATGGCCCGCGGCGGTGACGCGGGCGGTGTGTTCCATATTTGAAATTTAAATTAAAAAAGACTAACTTTGAATTTCACAAATTGTTCTAACTTCTCAATTAATTTTAAATAGGTACTACTCATGTAATAACATGAGTAGTACCTATTTAAAATTAATTAAATATAAGGAAAGTAAAAAATAGTAGTTTTTCTAAAATATTTATTGATAGTAATAACTATCAATAAATATTTTAGAAAAACTACTATTTTTTACTTTCCTTATATTTGAAATGAAAAGTAGAGTGTTTAACACGGGTGAAAGTCATCAATTCCCACTCGGACTATAGCCGCCCTCGCTTCGCTCGTGCGTCTAAATACCTCGTATGGGAATTGATTTCTTTCCACCCTTGTATAACAATCTACTATTTTCGGGGTCTAGAGATTTCAAATTTGGCAAGTAGGTTCCTTAAGGTTGAACTGCGCAACATATTTTCCATACAAATTTCGGGGGGCTATTACTCCACTGTTTGACATGGTACATCTAAAGTTAAACATGATATCGTTTTGTCTGATTATTAATTGTGTCTGTACGGAATCAGAATAGTAAAATAAAAAGCCATTCAAAAGTTACGAGCTACCAAAGATTCATTTTTATTGCCAATTTTAACGTAACTTTGGGCGTAAATTAGTAACAAAAGAAGTGTCAAATTTCCAAAACAAAGTCCGTACCGACACAGTACAACTATTAATGCAGTGTTTTTTTTCATAAAATTCGATTTCCCAAAAGCTTTTTCATATTTTTTTACGCGCGCCTTTTACTATGAATTTTCGTGCATCTCACTGAATGTTTCCCCCGGTGCGGTGCGGGAGGGGGGACACGCGATATTGACATGTCCTTCGTTTGATAGAAGAACAAGACCTATATTTCTGTCCTTTTCATTTCATGCATGACGTCAGTGACGTGTCATTTGTTTTTCGCTGAAGTTGAAGGGCCTGTGCATTTTTATTGCACTCCTATAATGTGTGTTTCGATACCGCGACCACGGCATTATTTTTTTTTTAAACTATGGCAAGATTTTGTAAAAAAAATAATTTAAAATTTAATTAATTAATTTCAATTTTAAATTTCATATTCAGAACATTTTAAAGGTTATAAGCGATACCGTACGTATGCTCCTAAAATATAAACCTAGGATTTTTTATATTTTTTTTACAAATTCAATCTGTTATTTACCTAAATTTCAGGTCTCTGCAACGCTTAGTTTTTAAGATTTCCGTGGCCGCGCGGTTCTCCGCGTTTCGATGGCGTGGCCACGTTCAAACCCTTATAACTTTTTAACCATAACTTTGACAAATTTAAGGTTTTGGGAAATTTGAACCACATACATACATATTTTTCCAAAATCATGGCATAGTTATTTAAAAACAAAACGCCGTGGTCGCGCCATCGAAACGCACACCCTATAATATGGTGTAGCGACCTACTTATTTAGAAACTTTATATACATAAAACCTTCACGATATAATTTTTACTTTTCTTCTGATCTGTCACTTCTCTGTCTTGTGTTGATTAAATTTATATAGAATTATGATTTTTTTTTAATTTAATTTAGATAGTGTACAACAACCACTAAATTGGTGACCCCGACATGATACGCCCTGAAAAGGAAATCCTAAACTTTATCAGGCCAAGGAAATCCACAGTACCACGATGAAAACATAAAGCAGTCGTCTGCCGACCAACGTCCAGACTCTGCTGGCTTCACAGCCATTTATTTCTCTCGAGGGATTAGCAGACCTGGCAGAAAGCGTCCAGGACATGGTGACCCCAGGCCAACAATAACAAACAATATAGTTATACAATATTATTGTTGCCACTAATCTCGCGAATTGTGTAGTGACCATGACGTTATAAGTTGATAGTAAAAGTTTTAAAGAAAAAGTTTATTTTATTCTTTTTAGCGCATTTAAATAAAAGGTCAGACGAAAGTATTATATAACTTCGTTTTTGTTCGGAACGGTTCGGAACGCTGAGTGTGTGCGTACGAACTAGACGCGCGTGAAGACTAGCGCCTAACTGCTCATCACTGATACTATCTCTGTCGGGCACGATGCCAGGTGAGACAGCGTGCTTTTTGAACACGCCCACCAATGAGTTCGAGCCCGTGTGATGTGTCACCTTAAGTGGTCTAGGGGTGCACTAAGAAGTGATTTTTCAAAATTCACCAAAGCTCCAAAGTTTGTATGCGGAAACAAGATTAGTTAGACTATTTTATTAGAAACTTTACAGGAGTACTCCTATTGATAATTGAGTAGAAACGGGTTTCATGTTTTTTCAGAATTCAACCCCTAAGAGGGGGAAATGGGGTGACAAAGTCTAAAATTCAATGCACAAGCCAAACCGCAGCGTTTAGAGATTCTAAATTTGGCACATATGTTCCTTATGAAGTCTAAGGGTGCAATAAGAAAGGATTTTCAAAATTTACCTTATAAGGGGGTGAAACGGGAGTCGAAAGTTTGTATGGGGAAACAAGATTAGTTAGACTGTTTTATTCGAAACTTCACAGGAGTTCTCCATATCGATAAATTAGTTAACATTTGTATTTCAGGTTTTTTCAGAATTCAACCCCTAAAGGGGGAAGAGGGGTGACAAAGTCTAAAAATCAACACACGGTTGGATTCCATTGTCCGACAAATTACCTATCTAAAAACATTAAATGTTAGTGTTCCATAAATGATAAATATTAATTCAAAATTATAATTACATTCTGTTTTAAAATTATTTACGTTGTTTTATTAAAATTTCATTACGTGCTATTTTTTTCCTTGAAATGTTGGTAAAATACGATCTTTTCTAGCCCATGGCATAGATTAGAATAATCTAGCCCATGGTACGATTTTCTAAAAAAAATAAAGTTGGCAACACTGTTCTATGATTCTAGTGGGAAAGTAGGCCTGCCTACTTCGTCTGTCTGTTAGAAAACTAATACAACAAAAAAATAAGTAGCTCATCATCAAGTATAAATTATCAAAACCAAGGTGATGTTGAATGCCCATGTCACACCCACTCCTATCAAGATCGGAGACTCTATACTTGAAGTTGTAGACGATTATGTGTACCTAGGACAAACGGTCCAGTTAGGTAGGTCTAACTTCGAGAAAGAGGTCAAACGTGACTCGGCTGGGCAGCGTTCGGGAAGTTGCGCGGTATCTTCTCGTCCAACCACAGACCACATAGAGCTTCGTCCAACTTATCGCAGTGTCTCAAGACGAAAGTCTATGACCAGTGTGTGTTGCCAGTGATTACATACGGGACCGAAACGTGGTCGCTCACAATGGGTCTCATTAGAAGGCATAAAGTCACCCAAAGGACTATGCTCGGAGTTTCCTTGCGCGATCGAATCAGAAATGAAGACATCTGCAAGAGAACCAAGGTTACCGACGTAGCCCGAAGAATTGCCAAACTTATGTGGAAGTGGGGAGTTTTACTCGCAGAACGGATGGCTGATGGGGCAGAAAAGTTCTGGAGTGGCGACCGCGAACCGGAAGACGTTGCGTTGGAAGGCCTCCCACTAGGTGGACCGATGACCTGGTGAAGGTTGCGGGAATCCGCTGGATGTGAGTCGCACGGGACCGGTCAATGTGGCGACACTTGGGGGAGGCCTATGTCTAGCAGTGGACGTCTTTCGGCTGAAATGATGATGATGAGTTAATCTGAACAGAGACAACTCTGGAATTGATAAATTATTTATGCACCCAAACACACAGCAATAAGTTCTCCTGTGATTATCAAACATTTTTTATTTATTAAGCTGTGCTGAAAAGCCGTGACGCGCGAGCCTTGTGCGATGTTAGCCTCGACTGGCGCACTGAGAAACGGGTCGAGATTTTGTTTAAGTGTTGCGTGCAGCGACGCAAAGATACTATGACGCACACATACAAGACGCGTGCGGTGCGTTTGTATGAAGATATCGTACTTCCCCTTTTTTATACTATGGTACAATCGCTTCTTGTGGCGGTGCGCGGTGTTAAAATAAAGCAGTAAACATCTTTGATGTTGTAAAAGCACTCTGTGTGTAAATAGGACCGCACATGTCACTGTCAAGTGTCACAATTTTATTCATTCATATCAACTTGTCAAAATTTTATTGTCCTGTGAAGGCTGTCTGTCTTTGTTGATTAAGTTTTCTATTTTATACAATTTCATATCAGCTTATTAACAATAAAAAATGAGTGGTGTGCGGCAGAGTTTATCATTGAACTCATCAGTAGCGACGTCTCAATACGACAGCCAGGATGACGCCGACCCGACAAAAATTAAAAATTATCTCAAAGAAAGATTGAAATCACGCATCTTCTTGGGACGTTACGTAGAAAGGAGACTTGCAGACAAACGTATCGGGTACCGTGACGTAGTTGTAATAAGTCCCGCAGAAGTGACATTAAAGAAAGACTTGTTCGATGTACAGCATAAATTGCTTACGATTTGTCCTAACGCGCACTGGATAGGTATCACAGATACAGAATCCTTGGGATATGCGCCCGGCGTCTGCTTGTGGACAGAGATAGATAACCAACCCTTCGGACCCTTTTGGTTCCAAATTAAGAGTTTGAAATTCAGGGATGATGAAGTTATGGTGACATTGAAATGTTTGAGACATATTTCTGACGCATTTTTAGAAGTAGAACCAATGTTATCTGGCACAGCAAAGAAAGCTAAACCTATTGAAAACACTGACAAGAAACTAGAAACTAGTGTTGCTGCTCTCAATGAAACCTATACCGATTTTGTTGAGACAGTCAAAAGTGCTTTGTCTATAAGCAATGTGAAGGAATTTGTAACATTTTTGCTCGCTTTTGTTATTGCAATATTCACAGGAACTACTTCATTTGTAAATTTTCTTGGAAACTTCATATTGGCATTGATAAGAGAATTCTCTCTTTTAATAAAAAACTCCACACCAATGTTCCTTGGATTATTAGATTTCTTTAGTAAAATTGTTGGAGGTTTTTATATTTTGTTAGCAATGTTATTCAGACAGAGTGCTCCAGTTCCGTCTAATAAAAGAACAGTAGGGGTTTATGATAGATCTCGCAGAAGTTATAATGAACAATATGATGATAGTCAGTTTGACTGATTGTAAATGTGATCTGGTGCAGTTTTATTCATTGACAGCTTTATTTATTTCTGTTAAAGCATTGTGGTCTTTCTTTGTCATCTACAAGAATACGATGTTGTGGTGGAGTTTTTAAGTTTTAATATTGTTTATTTAGATCTCATTTTTAAGGCTATTTATTAAATCATTTACTCTATCTCTTGTTTGCTAAGAATTTTATTTTGAGAATGCAATAACATTGCTGGTGTACCAAAAATGTGTTTAACCAATAATCATTCCAAATGCATTTAGGAATTAAAATATTTATTTCTGTTTTGTGTATTACATAAATCATTAAAATGTATAATTTTACATAAGTCAGCAAATATACTACACAGTTCTGTTGGATGTTACCTTCTTGGTATTGTAGATTTATGTGTGGGCTGGTTCATAATATAGGCTCTTTTTATTTCATTTGTGTCTTTTTTTCAACCGGTACCACTATGATACTTCTAGCTGTAAAAAGAAAAAAATACTTGTCTGTCATATTTATTTATATATATTATATAAAACTACAAAGCCACTCACTGACTGATTGACATTTCGGTTTTCGGAATGGGGAGAGATGGATTAGGGACTGTTCGAAAGAGATACTGTGACCCCGGAACACAAAGGGCGATGAAGGAACATGGATGGGTTTTAGTCAGTAAAAGTCTGACACTCCCTCCTGCTCCGCCCAGAGCGGGAGAAGTCATTTGATGACTTCCCATCCGAAAACAAAAAAAAAAAAAAAATGGGGTATGTTTTGCAATAATGTGTAAAACCATAGAGTGAGTAGAGGAAAATTATAGAGGACATTCAAATCCAATATGGCGGCCGCGTCCATTTCCGGTTTCAGTGGGCAAAAGACTTGGACGGGTTTTGACTCGTAGGTCCCATACAAAGTCTATAATGGTTTAAAAAATAAAAAAAACAAGATGGCGGGTTTTACCGATTTCAAAAGTTGGCAACACCAAGCAAACCAGTCGGTGGCTAAATCCTAGACTTTAGAAAAATTGTGACTTTTTAGAAAAACAAAATGGCGAACAGTATGGCGGCAATCTTGTAAAAAGTTGGAATTTTTGACTTTTTTCAAATCCATTTTTTGGGTAGTTGGTAACATCCGACGGGTTCAAGTTGTACCGAGCGGTTGTGTTTCGTCGAGGAATGTTGCCTGGTGCAAAAAATTTCCCCATTTTTATGGTATTTTCCCAGATTTTGCCCAAAAACATGAAAAGTAGAAATAAGGACATTTTAAATAGAGACTGACTAGCTTGCAACATTGGGGTCCCCCCTAATGACATTTGACTATTTTGGTTCGTTTTAGTTGGCAACCCCAAAAAATATTGAATATTTTAATTTTTGGGACTTTTTGAATTTGGCGAGTTCTTTTGTACTACTAAACTCAAAAGTTGGCAACACTAAGTAAACCGGTCAGTAGCCTATATCCTTGAGATTTCAGGAAAATTGTGACTTTTCAGAAAAACAAGATGGCAGACAGCGTGGCGGCCATCTTGTAAAAATGAAGAAAAATCTCAATTTTCGATACGATAAATGGGACAGCTGGCATCCCCCGACTGGATTGCGTTGTATGAACCGGTTGTGTACTTCGTTGAAAAGTGTTGCCTGGTGTAAAATTTTTCCCCATTTCTAGGGTATTTTACAAGTTTTTCCCTAAAAACATGAAAAGTAGAAATAACGATATTTTGAATGGAGACTTTGACTAGCCGGCTACATTTGGGTCTCCCAAATGACATTTGACCATTTTCATCAATTTCAGCTGGCAATCCCGAGAGCCATAGGGGCTTGAATTTTCGGGTCAGACCCGACTTTGGCGAGTTCTTTTGTTCTACCAAACTCAAAAGTTGGCAACACCAAGTACACCGGTCGGTAGCCTATATATCCTTGAGATTTCAGGAAAATTATGACATTTTAGAAAAACAAGATGGCAGGCAGTGTGGCGGCCAATAAAAGAAAAATCCCAATTTTCGACACGACAAATGGGACAGCTCGCATCCCCGATTTTTTTGTAAGAACCAGTTGTGTGTATTGTCAAATAGTGTTGCCGGGTGCATAAATTCTCACTACTTTTGCGGTAATTTTCCCAGGTTTTCTCCGAAAAGTGAAAAGTAGAAATGACGACATTTTAAATGGACATTTTGCGTAACCACCAAGAATCGGGTGCCCGAAATGACTTTTGGCCACTTTCATCACTCTCAGCTGGCAACCCCGAGAGCAATTGGGGCTTGAATTTTCGGGTCAGACCCGAATTTGGCGAATTCTTTTGTTCTACTAAAGTCAACTCACAGACACCGTGTTTTCACGGACAGGTAGCTTGTATCCTGGTTGCTTATGAAAAATTTTGACATTTTAAAAATTCAAGACGGCGGCCGTGCCATTTCCGGTTTATTCCCACTCACTCACTGACGTAATTGTTCTCCCCGATGGTGGAGGGGGAGCCGGGTATATTTTGACAGCTTCGTAAACAAGTAACTCTCACAAATAGGGGAAAAGTCCCAAACCTCCCCTTTTAGCCCCCCTTCCCACCCCTCCGTTTCGTATCTCGAAAATTAAGAGAACAGTATTCTGTTTTTTTACGGATTCGTTTAGAGGAGGCTCGGGGAAGTATAAACCTATTTTCAAACTTACCCCTTTTGACCCCTTTCTCCCTGTCTTTAGATGGATCTCGGAAATTAAGAGACTTTGAGCATTTTCTTTTTCAAATTCATATAAAGGAGCAATACTTTAGTCAAAATCATTTTTATAATCTCCCTTCTCTCCCCCTTCACCCCCCTCCTCTTATATCACTGAAAAATCTTTTGATTCTTAACTAAAACTATTGAGGGGCGTTGAAATTTGTATACCCTCCCCTCCCTACCCCTCCCCTCCCCAACCTCCAATAAAAATTTAAAGGGCTGTATCTTCATAACGGTTTGAGATAGCCATTAGGAGTTTGAACAAATATTATAGTAGGTGTCGAAGCCTGTCCGGTGGTGGTACCGGTAAAGCGAAGGGAGGAGCGGACGTGTGAAGCGAGCCGGTGACCTCCGTAGCGTAGGGCCTGGATAAGGTCACGATAGTTTTCCAGTGGTAGGTAGGTCAGACCCGACTTTGGGGAGTGTTACCTGGTGCAAAAATTGTCCTCACTTTTAAGGTAATTTCCCCAGATTTTCCCCAAAACCATGAAAAGTAGAAATAACGATATTTTGAATGGAGACTTTGACTAGCCGGCAACATTGGGGTCCCCCAATTGCCCCCCTTCTTCCCCCCTTTTGGCGGATCTCGGAAGTTGAGAGACTTGGTCCATTTTTTTTTCAGATTCATATAAAAGGGCAATGCGTTAGTCAAAATTATTTCACAAAACTTCCCCTCTCCCCCATTCACCCCCCCATCTTCACCCCTTTTTTTACTACCTACTGAAAAATCTTTTGGTTTTTACCTAAAACTATCGAGGGGCGTTGAAATTTGTATACCCTGCCCTCCCCAACCTCCCCTAAAATTTAAAGGGCTGTGGCAAGATGGCGGACTTTATGGATTTCGTTTGCGAGTGATTTGGAGGTTCTAATTTAGAATGATTAAGAGCTTAATCAAGTGGGAACCTTTCGGGTCCCTTTGGCTTTATTTGGCATTTCACTAGACTGAAAAGTGAAGGACTCTTTTAGGGTTATGTTTGACATTTTTACGACATTTAAGGGTTCTAAAAGTGAAACATCTACAAGGACAAGCACGCGAGGTGCTTGCACCTCGCGCAACACGCAAACATTAGTTATACTATATTATTATAAAGCTCGATTATCACTGACTGACTCACTGACATAATTGTTCTCCCAGATGGTGAATGGGGAGGGGAGTATATTTTGACAGATTCGTAAACAAGTAACTCCCGCGAGTATGGGAAAAGTGCCAAACCTCCCCTTTTCACCCCCTTCCCTCTTTGTTTCCGAGATACGATAGGCCCCTATCGAATCTCGGAAACAAAGTGATTTAGAACATTTTTTTTTACAGATTCGTATAGAGGAGGTTCGGAAAAGTAAAAACCAGTTTTCAAAAGTTGACCCACTTGTCCCCCTTCTCCCCCCTTTAGGCGGATCTCGGAAGTTGAGAGACTTGGAACATATTTTTTTGCAGATTCGTAAGGAGGAGGTTCGGAAAAGTAAAAACCAGTTTTCAAAAGTTGACCCACTTGTCCCCCTTCTCCCCCCTTTAGGCGGATCTCGGAAGTTGAGAGACTTGGAACATATTTTTTTGCAGATTCGTAAGGAGGGGCCTAGAGTTGGTCAAAATCATTTGTAACCCTCCCCTCCCCAACCTCCCCTAAAATTGAAAGGGCTGTAACTTCATAACGGTCAGAGATAGCCATTGGGTGTTCGAACAAATATTATAGTAGGCGTCGAAACCTGTCCTGTAGTAGGTAGGAAGGTCCTAAGCGGAGCGAACCTGCGAGACCGAGCGTAACGAAGGTTGAGTGGGTGAAGCGTAACTCAAGGGCGACGACAAACAAACTTTAGGGTAATGTTTTTTTAACGGGAAAAGGTCTGAGGTTTTAATTAAGGTTGAGGTTTTAGAGTTTTTTAGGGGTACTTAAGGGTTTTCAAAATATTTAAAAGATTTTATAAAATTTATAAATCTTTTAAGGACTTAAATGGATTTTCCAATTCGTTTAAGGATTCTTATGGATTCTCAAAATTTGATATGGGTAAGGACTACTTCTCAAGAACACGACGACACGCGAGCTGCGCGCAGCTCGCGCACCCACGGAAATACTAGTTAAACTTATAATTTTAGCATAATTCTACTTGAAGATTGTAAGCTGGTTAAGGTATGGCCATGTTGGAGCAGGTTTGTATCAGTCAAAAAGAAGTCTTTGACCTGCAGTGGGCCAACACAGACTGAATTATTATATTATGTGTTATCTACAATCAATATCCCTGAAAGTTCATAATCAGGTCTCTGAATGAATTTATGAAGCTTCTGGATTGAGTTATGTATATGACATAATACAGGGTGATCCCGTGACTCAGACCTACGTCATTTTATAAAAGCTGAATCTTTTTCTGTGGAAGTACCTTTGGTAGGAACAATTGTTAATGAAATAAAATGTTATGAAAAGTCAGTCGACAACTGGTGGCTTTGGCAGATATCAGGTAACAAAGGTGTGCTGAAGCTGCTAAGTGAATTAGGTGATGTCATACTATAAAGGCTGATTTTTTTATATTACCTACATAGGGGCTAGTATGATGATTCTGTTAAAATTGTCATTGGGCAAAAAGGCAATTACTCAATTATGTTTTATTTTTTATTGCAAGTGCTGTACTGTACTATAAGGTATGGTATTGTATCTCCGTATCTATCTATCTCTGCTTCTTGTCTGTCGGTAGTCGGCGGTGGTACATGTAAGATGGTATGTGTGTCCTCTTGAATATTTTTTTTTATTAAAGATTCTTAGTACCAATTACAAAAGTGGTAATTTAATGATACCTTGAACAGGTTATGGGCCCAGCACGCTTCCACTGCGCCACTCTGCTCTATCTGAATTTAATCCCACTAACCACGCGCTCCCTACCGGCAGACAAACCAATGAACCAATAATTACAGGTATTTAACCCACAATTTCACTTCCCGCAGCTTAGAAATCAAAAAAATTATTGACTGCAGCCTCAACACAAAAAAGGTCACAGGTCACTGTCGCCAGCCACATCACCCAAAGGCTTACTGACCGCACCTTCATCATCTACAGGGTTATTGCCGGCAGCATCAACACACTCAAGCTAAATGGAGAAAACAAGCTTCAGAACTCAAATTATTACCAGTCCTATCTCAATTCGTTGTCATGCCACCAAACGCATAATCGCTAATGCCGACCACACTAACAGCAGCCTCAACACCCCAACTCTATGGAAAGGTATTTATCAGAGATAATATCTGTAACACAAGAATTATGTGAAATTGGCTGTAAAATTGATGACAATGAGATCGCAGAAATTCTCTTGAAAGAAAGATTCATTGACATTGGAAATGGTAAAGCAAAAACTCGTGAGTGGTGATTTTAGACGTTCAGAGCTGGTCTTTCAAACCAGTGCGTTGATAGTGCAGAAGTCCAATAGAAAGACTATCGGATGTCATCATTGACAAAAAGAGGGACATAAGACCCAAGTGTCCAGATTTGAAGAAAAATACTGCAGCCAACAGTTTAGCTGCAACTTGTGACAGCTTGGCAACAAGGTGCGAAGGTTCAGCTTTCCCTACAACAGTGAAATGTGAAGAGAAGCAGGCTGCTGCTTTGTTCACTGGTTTATGTGGGAGCTCTGATTGGTTGGTAGACTCTGGTTGTACAAATGTACAACACATTTATGTCAATGCGAAAAGACTGGCTAAGTACATTACTATTCTGATAAAATTAAACTACAGATACAGAGCTAATAATCAAACTGTTTATGGTTGGGGATCTGGCAAGAGGTCACTATTAATAATAATTTAAAGAAAACCGTTACTAATGTTGTTCATGTGCCAGATATTGCTGCTAATTTACTCTCGGTAAATAAAATTACTCGGAGGGGTTATTTAATAGTATTTGATGTTAACGAATGTAAAGCTTATACTAAAAATAATATTTAAATTAATGGAAATTGTATTTTTTCAGCTTGCAACAGCAATGGTGTATAAACTCAATCAGCATCAGCAATCTTTGAAATCTTCTAAAAATACTGATGCAGAATCATTTGAAACTTCATTAGTCACAGCTTCATGTAATGATATTGATTTGTAGCAAAAGCGATTATGACACCTCAGTTAAAAAGATATGTTCTTATTACGTGATGGTCTTGCAGACGGAATTTCATTTTATGATAAAGCTCTATGGCCATGTGTTCCTTGCATTGAGGGGAAACAGAAAACTAAAACATTTCCAAAAGGTGTGTCAAGAAGAGCAATAATTTATGTAGATTATTAACCAAGGGGATAAAGCAGTGTCTTCTGTCGCGGGTGACGATTTAATTCGCGAGCGTAACGAAGGACTCGAGGTTTACTCCCGAGCGTAGCGAGGGTGTTAAAAACTTAAATCACGAGCGAAGCGAGGGATTTAAGACGAGTCCTGAGTGTAACGAGGGATTTAAGTTCACCCAAGACAAAAAAAATACTCTACTTTTCGTACCATTTGCGAAAAAATTAACACAATAATAATATGAGATAAGCATTTATTAAAAATAATGTCAATTAAAAGTAAAAGTTAACATTCGAAACATTGGTCCAATTATTGATAGAGAGAGTTACAGTTTTGTTTGGTAAGTACATTTATTGTTGATAAGTTGATTTGAGTATTTCTCTGTTCTTGCGTCTGAGGAACTTGCGTTTCATTGTAGATAGTATACGTCGGAGATAGTGGTGGTGGTGCATCGTGAGTAACGGACGAAGATAAGATGACAGAAGTTGATAGTTGTGGCTCTGATGGATTAAGTTTTATATTTTTGTTAATTTGACTGCTTAATATGGTTTTATTCGCCATTGAGCTTTCGATATAACCCTCAGCTACTCTATCAGAGCTCCAACCACCGTGTCTTTTTATTGACGCAATTTCCGCCCCTGAATCCGCCAAGAAAGTCGCCGAAGTTCTTCTAAAGCAGTGAGTGACCGGTGTAGAGTTCAACATCTTTAAGTTTTAAATATTTAGCAATTTCCTTTGGCATATTGCTAATTTTATTTTTGCCGATGGCTTGTCGAGTACATTTCTCATTCCGATAGTTTATAAAAAATCTATTGTTTTCCATGTTGGTGGGACGTAATGCTTGGTATTTATGAATGATTTTAGTATATTGTCCTTGTACAATGAATGACCGATTTTTCTTTGTCTTGGTTTCCTTTACATTAATCAGCAGTAACTCATTGGAATGATTTTCAACGTCTTCCACCTTTAAGTTTACAAGTTCACATCCGCGGCAAGCACCATTGAGTCCAAAAATTAAGGCCACCTATAACAAAGATAAAAAACAGGTAAATATATAGAATAATTACCATTACTAAGATACGAAATATTCATAGTTAAATCATGTATACTTACTTTTGTGGCCAGAAAAATTTCGTCAGGAGCTTCATTAAGAAATTTTTCCACATTTTGAGTCGTAAAAATTTTAGACTTCTTTGCGCAATGCCCTTGATTTTCTTTTTTTAAAAGCCAGTAATTTCGTGAATCTATTTATTTCAATGCTGTGATGCTTGATGGTTATTGTAGCTTTCAGTTTTGAGTTTACGCAATAAAGTGTATTCGGATTCTTTGTCTTGGATAAATAATCAAAATAGACAAGAATTCTGATTCTGAAATTGATAGGCCTTTCGCACTTCTCCACGTTGAAAATTCTTCATAAGATTTTAAATAATTTTCCTTGGATTTTGTTGGAAGCAAAAAAAACAAAGCATTTATTTCAAGTAGGCCAGTTACAGTGACTTTTGAATTGTCGAAACAAAGATGAAAATTAAATGTAGCTACAGTCCCAGTCACAAGACATAAAAACTGTGAAAGTACTGTAGTTGCCTATTCCCTAGCGTGCCATCTCTATGGAGAAGATCGGGCAAGAAACTCCATGGACACTCTTTTAAATCAAAATATTGTTACAAAATCTTGGTTACATCATTCATGTTGAGATGGTATATTATGTGAGAACAATGTAGCAAGATGTGAACGTTAAAAGTGTCCATAGTAAAAACAAAAAATACAATTCAAAAATAAACATTCAAAATAAGCCATGGCAACTAAAAGATGACCAGTCACAACTGACAGCGCCCGTTCACGAACATGACGCATGGATCAGCACCACTCAATCACTCAACTCAACCATTTTGAAGGGAACTGAATGATCCGACACACGCGCCACCATCAGCGAGACATTAGAGTGAGCGTGACATACTCTCAACCGCCAGGGTACATTCAAGTCAAGAAAAGACGTAGGATGAAGCTAGCAGTGAATGATAGCTTTCTAGTACATAGTACTCGTACTCACACAATATGGGCTATGCTATAATACTAGAGATTGATTCTATACAATGCAAAGACAGTTGTACAATCTTCAGCAGCTCCAACAATTTTATTTAATGCTATCAATTTATGCGCCCCTGTCCATGTAGAGCAGGACCAGCATTGAGCCACGCAATTTTATCAGCGATATAATCGCCCAACTTGTAATAAGCTTGCTTACACAGTGTGCGTTTGATGCATGTTTTAAATTTCGTCTCATTAAAGAATGAATTGAAGCAAATTATTTATAATTGCGGCAGCATTTGCACTGATGGAATCCGACAATTCACTGTCACTGTCGCTTTGATTTAACATCGTAACGTATTTTTAGAACATTAACTTATTTATAAAAATAAATTAAAGTAAACTTAACGTTTATGTATTTGAAGAAAACAAAAACGCGGCAAATCCCTAGACTAATATTTTTTTGTCGGAAAAGCAAAGGCATCAAGCTCATACGGCCTCGTCGGTTTTCGTAATTTTATTTAATAATCATAACAGTAACTGTAAATGCGTATTCCTTTTTCAAAAAGATGTATAATGCTTTATATACAATCTCAATGGTGTAAACATAGATGTAGTTCAGTATACATTTCGGTAAGTAAGTATTCCAAATTTAAATCACATTCTCCCCCTAGAGGTGAATGAAATTCAGTACAATTATCTTTCCCCGTTTTTAACAGATTAAAAATGACTATTATGTTCGCTTTTTGTGGCATAGAATGTCACTTTTTTGAGCAAGTGGTACTAAAAATATATATTAACATTAAATGATGATTTTACTCGGAAATCTTTTGTTTATTGTTTATATAAAAGGAAGACCATGAAATTTAACATTTTTAATACAAAATGTATCAATTTATCAAATGCTAAAATGAGTCCCTTCCTGTTTAATACAAGGTCGCACTCTTTTGATTATTTCGCTCCCTGTCAATTTTTTGATCTTTTGTGGCGAATATTTAGAATAATACGTCTAATTTCTGCTTGTAGATCGTAGACACTTTCATACTGGTTCTTGTAAACGAATTTTTTTACGTAAATAAAAAAAAATCTAACAGGGTTAGATCTGAGCATTTGATAAATTGATTAATTTTGTACTAAAAATGTTAAAATTCATGGTCTTCCTTTTATTTCTGACACTATGTTATTTAGCAAAAAATAATCCTTATGATGAAGCCTTTCGATGGGTATGATAAAGCTACAGGGTGGTTATTTTTCTCGTGTAACGGGTTCGATTCCCGGTTCAACCATGTAATTATTTAAATATCTATGAATGCAGTTTAAATTGTTTTTTAAATTAAAATAATGTCTTCTTTCAGTAAAATGTTCCATCTACAATATTCAAGGTACTTTCCCTCCATGTGGCATATCCGTGGGACGCCCTGTATATACTGGGTTAGCTGCCCCTCGCGCACCCCGCACTGCGGACAGATTTTGTTCACGCTGTCTTCTCTACGTAGTAATAGCTCAATGACCTGTACGAAATCGTCAACCACCTGTATGGTTAAATGACTATGTTAGTATTTTTGACTTTTAATAGTGACAGTTCAATGCTAGTGACTGAACCTAAAACATATGCTGAAGCAATATCTTCTAAGCATTACCTTGATTCGAAATCTGCCATGGATAATGAATATGACTCATTGATACAAAAGCATGTATGTACTTATGGAAGTTAGTTGATAGGCCAATAGATAAAAATATTATTTAATGTAAATGGGTTTACAAAGAAAAACGAGATGCTTCTGGTAATTTTGAAAGATATAAATCTACGAGTAGATTGGTTGCTCGAGGATTTACACAAGTGCAAGGTATTGACTGTGATAACTTTCACCTGTAGTCCGTCACTCAACATTAAGATTACTTTTTTCAATTGCAGTAGATAGAAGCATGGACATTGACCATGTGGATGTTAGTAAGTACTGCGTTTTGATGTTGGGGAATTAGAGGAGACAATATATATGGAACAACCTCCTGGATATGAAAAGGATAATAATAAAATTTGTTTATTTAAAAAGGGCCTATAGATGGGTTAAAACAAGCTAGTCATCATCATCATCATCAGCCTATAATGTTCCCACTGCTGGGACACGGCTTCCTCTCCATGAGAGGGAGCAAGCTAGTAGAAGTTGGAATTTAAATATAAAAGGTCAAAATGTGAACTTTTACTCATAGATAAATAGTGAATGCACTTAGTAGCTGTGCTATATGCTGAGTGAAAAATGCCGAGTAAAATGAAAAGTGCTAAATCTCTGAAAAACAGAAACTTTTAAATAAGTACTGTAGAACAAAATTTTGATATACAAGAGTTGGGTGAAGTTAAGAGTTGTCTGGGAATGTTGAAAGAGATAGAAAGAATGGTTTACTAAAATGATCCCAAGAGGACTACGTAAAAAACTTGTTAAAACACGATTTGACATGACACAATGTAAATAACTTTCCACCCCAATGCAAGTGAATGTTATATTAGAAAAATATGACACATGTGATAAATATCCATTTCAAGACTTGATAGGTGGGTTGATGTATTTGTCGGTATGGTACACGTCCAGACATTTCATTTGCATGTAGTAAGTTAAGACAATATAATAATAGTCACACTGAGATACATTGGCAAGCAGCAAAAAGGGTACTTACTAAGGTAGCGCTGGAACATCTAATTATGGGTTGCAATTTAAGAAAGGAAATAACAAATTTGAAATATTTACTGATGCTGATTGGGTAAATTATAATATAGATGATAGAAAATCGTTTAGTGGGATAGTAGTTAAGTATGAAGAATGTCTTATTAATTGGGAAGCACGCAAACAGCAATCAGTAGCATATTCTAGCACTGAAGCTGTAGGAGAAGCAGTAAAAGAAAGTACCTAAATATTTGCATAACTTCTTTATTAATATAGGTAATTATTAAGGTGAACGCAGACTTAGCCGCACCGCAGTCGCCGCATTCTAATTCTTCGTATCAAGTTCTATGCAATCTGTGTCTGTGTGCAATCTGTCTCTATGTCTGTGTGCGAGATTGCATAGAAAAATTTGAATGCGGCGACTGCGGTGCGGCTAAGTCTGCGTTCACCTTCAGGTTACTGTTTGCCTGCAATCACTATTTCCAATGATAATTTAAGTGCTCATAATATTGTTGAGAATAATTTATGTCATCGAAGAACTAAGCATATTGATTATATCCGTCATCATTTTATTCAAAATGCTGTTCATGATAATTCTTAATAGTAACCCACAGCAGATATGATTGCGGATATACTAACAAAACCTCTTCAAAAGTGTAAAAATACTAAATTTGTTGAAAGTCTCGGTTTAGTTTAAATTCTTGTTATTATTGTATTAGACAAAGTATTTTCCCGTGGGCGTCGTAAGAGGCGACTAAGGGATTACCAGAGAATGGGCAGCAGCGCTCTCTGTGACTTTTTAAAATAACTGTACTGCGATCGCCAACCCGCCTGCCAAGCGTGGCGATTATGGCAAAACCTAAAATGGATACCGCATTACGAAAATGGCCCCTAGTACCCGGCAGCCCGGCTACCTTCGACTACGGCAGCGGTCGAGGTTACGGCACGGCGTGACAAGGGGTGCGAAAAATCTCCAGATGGGATCCAGCTGCCTATACCAACGACTGGACCTGACAACATATAACACACGCACACTCCGGACCGACGAGAAGATAGCATAGATTGAGCAGGCTGCGATGGAGTATTGTGGGATTATCTGAAGTCCGAAGAGAGGGGGAGGACACGATAATCCTGAAATCCGACAACCTGCTCTATTTCCGAGAGGATGACCGGCAGTCCCAGGGTGGTGTTGGGTTTATCGTCCACAAGTCCCTTGTGAACAACGCGGCAACGTGGTGAAGATCGAGAATGTGTCGACCAGGTTGGCGTACCTTATACTCAGAATATCCTCAAGATATTCGCTGAAGGTCATACAGGTCTACGCCCCGACCTCGGCACACCCCGACGACGAAGTGGAGACCATGTATGAGGATATCTCTAAAGCCATGCATGGTCTCAAAACTCACTTCACCGTTGTCATGGGGGACTTCAACGCGAAACTGGGCAAACGAGACGGGATGAGCTGCAGGTGGGGCAATTTGGAGTTTTCTCTCTATACACTCTATGGTATCTCCCCTTCTTGACGGTGGTACATTAAGTAAGATGTGTGTCCTCTTGATTATATTTTTTTATTGAAGATTCTTAACAACAAATGTGGTCATGAAACCTTTAACAGATTCACCTCCTCCACTGCCACACACATTGTGTGGTGGAAATCCACCGACAGACACCTATAGACTACTCTAGAGTACTTTAAATTGTGATTGAACTTACTTCGTTTGATTAAAAATCTGAATTATAAATATGTTACTTGGGCAATATTTGAAGTTGTTTCCTAAGCCGCCAGACAGTTTTGAGATGGTTCGATCCCACTGCCAGACACCTTTAATGTATGAAAAAAGTTTCAGCTTTTATAAAATGACCTAGGACTGGCGTTCATGGCCATGGGATCTTGGTCCAATAGTTGATGGTGTATTGTGCATCAAAATCCATTGCGTAGTTCAGAAGGAACAACAAGGTCACGTACAGTGTGGCGAATCGCTTTTTTTTTATTTAACTTGTCCAGTGATGTGGTCATTCATGTTTAAATATCCCCGTCTGAAGAAAAAAAAACCCATTAGTTCTTTTTGGGATTTCCTAGGTGCTCTGCTCTGAATATGCACTGCTGTAGGTACATAAGAGCAAAAGGGTTAGTAGCTTGGTTCCACTTACCAAACTTTTTTGATCTATTCAGATTCAGGACCTGCTCTGGTTCTGGTAACTCTTGAACTGAAATGACATTGCTTAGTTTTTATTTATTTCTTCTACAATTCTACACAAACTAATTTATTGAAGTGTCAGTTTGTAATTTCAAAATAACAGATTTTTACAGAATGCATTATGAAATTATACAGTGTGTTTGCTTTCCGGTTACAGGTAGTTCGTGAAATTCAAATATTCTTACGTTTTTTGCTATTCGATGATTGATGATGATGATTCGCGGCTGTAACACGTATGTATTTACAAAATAATGATCATTAAAATCATCAATACAACCCTCTAAATTCATGTAACCTGATTGAATGACTATTTCATGAAAAAGTTATTCAATCAGGTTACATGAACTTAGAGGGTTGCATGACATTGAGGGTTACATGAACTTAAGGGCATATTATACCACCATTTCTATCAACAAATTCACGTTTATAGATATTCCTAACCCACAATGTCATATTTTTTTTGACTTATTGCTTATTTTTCAGGAAATTTATTTAATAATTTGATAGCCTCGTGACTCGTCGTTTACCTATGCAATAAAATCATTTGCATCTCTCTAGGTCTCTTACATTCAAAGATAATAGCATTTTATTGAACAAACCCTAAATCAGCCGATCAAAATAAACAAAATGGGTGCCATTTGCGGGGTGTGGGGTTAATAGTAGGTACATTATGGTACAAGTAATCATCAATACACACGTGTGTCATACGTCGTTTTTCAACACACTTGTGAAGAAAATAATACAAAAAAATCATTTAGATAATAGATATTTGTATTTGGAGTTTTCAGGTAGTAAACTTTCCATAACGTTAAGGGCTTCACATCTTATATCGGGCGGTGTACAACATAAATCATTTTCTTCATAACTAGTACTTGTAGACATTTTTTATTTATAAATAACTATAATTTCAACAGTGAAAACGAGTAATGAAAAATTTTTCGCAATGGCGGGAAAATTTAATCAGTTTTCGTATGCGCGCGCATCTAACAATGGCGATCGGCCATAGACTAAAATAATGAGGTTTGTTTTTTTTTGGCTTTTCGCGGATAGCAAATCCACGTACAAAATGGGTAATTCAAAGTTTTCTTTAGGTATTACAGAGAAAACAAAAGTTACATTTCAGTGAAATGAGCAAGCATTAGCTACATTAATTTATTTGTACTATTGACACGATTTTTTTTATATAGAAACTTTTGTAGGAACAAAGCAACAAGCACCTCAACCCAAAAAAAAACCGTATAACTCAGTTGTGAATAATAGTAATGAAAAAGTCACAGTTTGATTATAGGTGTCATTATGTGCCTAATTGCGGTGAAATTAGAGCCATTTTATGAGCAAGTGTGTTGAAAAAGTATTTATTAACTCTCGATAGAAATGAGTTTACAACATATGGCTTAAAGTATCGGTAACCGATAAGCCGGTAGCCAAACACATTGATATATACGGTAGCTACATAGAACAAAAAAAAAAAAGTTTTTCTCCGAAACGGCTGGACCGATTTTGACGGGATTTTTACAGGCATGTTGCTGATGTTATAGGTAAGGAGTAAGTTACTTCTTAACTAACTTTAATAACCTACTATTAAGGGTTCCGTGCCTATATTAATTTCACGCGGACGAAGGCCGGACCTTCATCCGCGTGAAATTAGCAGCAACGGCTAGTATTTTATACAAAACATACCTCTGCGTCTTAATGTTTGACGAAATTTAGAGACCTGCCGTAATTTGTTGAATGGCTTCTTTGCATGATTTGGAATTTGTGGCACTTGAGTTATTTCACTTATCATCTCAATAGGCTGAAATGTTTGTAAAGAATGTGTTATGGCCAAAATTAATACATTTTAATTATTTATTTTCAAAATACCAGCACACATAACAGATAAAGAGGTTGGAACTTTGGAATGGCCTTGTGGGCGGGGCAGACGCGTCGCTCACAACGCTCATAATATGTCAATCGATTGCTTATTGGTCACCGTATTGGCGTGTGTGAGTGCACCGGTGCACGTCAAACACAGTTTTTGCGTTAGTGTGACAATTAATAGCAAGCTCGCGATCTAAGTGTGAGTAGTTTATTGTGTGCGTAATGGTACGTATTGGTCTCTTGCTTGTAGTGGAGTTAGGGCTACCGCACACTATAGACAAAACTGTCTTTGAACAGACAATTACTCTTCTAGTGATAGCGATAGAGTGGGAGACAAGCAGCGACACGCGTTCTAATACAAATTAGGAACTATTTCCTTTCTACCTCTTTTATCTGTTCTGTGTTCCAGCATTACTTACCTCTGTAGCGGTGTCTGCCACTATCAGTGGCAAAGACCCATCTGGTTGTTTTTTTTTTTTTTCAATATTATTTTTGGAGTTCGAGACAATATTGTTAAGAATGTTTGTTATTATAATATTAATTTCACTGTTGTCATACTCTTTCAGCATTTGTTTGAATAGAAGCAATAAATCAGGCAAGTATGTTGATAAATCGATTTTGCCTGTTCCCGGATGACTGAAGTGAGTTAGTAAATCCAAATACATAGTAACTTCTTCTAAGGTCATATATTGTCTAAACTGGTGTAGACCATTTATACTGTCTTTCACCTTACCTGAAAATCGATATGTCATAGTAGAGTTTTACACTCTAAATTAACAAAAAATCTCAGGATTTTACCTACCTACATACATAGACAGCAGTCGTCTGTCTCTCTAAGACTATCAATGTTTACTCAACATTGCAAGTAAAGTCGTTTTGACTGGGGCATGGTATTTCCAATGATTGTTTAAGTACTACGTACTCGTATGTTGGTCTCAGTAAAAATGTTCTTTAATTTACCTTCGTCATTATGCCTGGAGTAGTATACTAGACTAACATTTTGTGGTGTTTGTGGAACAATCAAATTTAATGCGGCTTTTAATGTTGTTATCACATCTTCGTCTATTTTCGACCCTCCTTTCTTTAAAACTCTTTTAATGTCATTGGTTATTTTTGTTGTGTATTTCAGATACCTCCTCCCCTCTTCCAACTTAGCAAATTTGTATAAAAATGATGCTGCTAAAGCCTGAAAGTTATAAATTCTATAAGTAATGTGCACATATTTTCTAGACTTAGGTATTTATTGTTACGTCGTACCCGTACTTACCTACAGTTACGGTAGTAGGTAGGTAGGTAATAGTAGGTAGGTATGTAAAACGAGTCCCGAATGATGTAGGTACAAATTCGCAAACTACTTACAAAAGAACATCATTGTAATTTCGACCGTACGCCGAGGGCATAAAGTGACTACTTCTTTCCTTTGTACAAGTTGTGGAAGTTTCTCGAAGGACAATGACCCACTATGGAATTGTCTAGAAGATTCTAGGAAGTCGTGGATATTTCTCGAACATTCGATCGCCATATAAATAGTCGACGTGTTTGCAGGAGCAGTCAGTCTGATTTTGGCTACACAACGAAGCGAATCGAAGTGAAATAGAAGTGCGATATCTAAGCGAATAGTGATCAGTACTGTATTTATGATTGAGTTATAAGTGTTTTGTGATTATTAAAGTTATTTGTTGTTTCTTCGGTAGTAGTTAATTTATCCCATACCCAGCTCGTAACATTATTTACTAGTTGTTGCCCGCAACCATCGTCCGCGTGAATAAAATAAAATTACGTGAAGGTCGAAGAAACAGGTCAGAGGGTTGCCTTAGGGGCGGGTGAAACCAAATGCCATCAATAAATACATCATATATAGGCAGGTAAACATCATACCTGAGTTAAGTTATCTGCAAAATTTGTATACTTTTGAGGCCAAGATATGCAAACAGTTACTATGGTTTGATTCTCAAAAACATTGCACAAGTCTGCGTGTGAACATCCAAGCGTTATTTCTACTCTCTCTGCATGCGCTGACTTTTCAAAGGCCTGCAAATTATCAGATGAAATATGATTTAGCATTTGACTTATGTCTGAGGACACGTTGAGGGTTATGTTTGATAAACGAACAAGGCCCGGTCACACCGGATGCGTAGCATGACGTGACGCGTGCACACATCAGTTGTAATGTATGAAATTGTAAGAAAGATGCCAGTCCAGATGGGTGACGTGTGCACGTGCGTCACTCACGCACGCAGAGCCGCATCTACTGACAATCAGAGTCCGCGCGCGTGTGTAGAGGAACGGCAACGTCGCACACGCGCCTGCAGTGATGACGTTGTATTATATGGCGCTCCCTGTTAGATGCCATACCGGGCACGCACGCACACGCATCGATCATTGCTGCACGTACGCACGCACGGCAGGTTGTATTTATTTACAAACAGAATATAGTTTACAAGTGTTTTTTTTTCGCAATGGAGACAATTTTAAAGGAAAAACTAATAGAAATAGTTCGCAAATATGATATTCACTGCATTCCTCTCTTCAATTATTAAAATCATGGACCCAAAGTTTTTTTGTAGCAGCAGAAGATTCTTGGCATAGTAGCAACAATAACGCTTCTTCTTCAGAAGAACTGCTGTTGTCTAACATCTTTTCGCTAAATGCTTTCAACTCAATATCGTATGCGCGTGTTGCAGCCTGCGTGACGTGATGCGTGCGCGCGCGACGTGTGCTGCACCGGTCTTGGCCGGTGTGACAGGGCTCGCACGCGCGTGTGAACGTCACGTTTCTCACAGACATAGACACAGATTGCATAGAACTTTATACGAAGAAAAGGACTGCGGCGACTGCGGTGCGGCTAGGTGTGCGTTCACCTTTAAGGGTGAAAAGTGATCGACCGTCTTGTCGCTTTCACCTTAGGGTTCTTACAGACGAGCAGCACGTTGCCACCCGGCGCGGCGACGGCAGCCGTCGACAGGTGGCGACGGCTGCAGTTTATGTGCAGTTGGCAAGTTGGCTCCAAGATCGAATGTGCAGTGGACCACAAATGCTCTTCACTAGCTGTCTTCATTGACATAGAAAGCGCTTTTGACAAAACCATCTTCCATAGCATCAACGCAGCCCTCGAGGAACACGGTGTGGACTCGACCCTGCGAGGATGGATCACAAATATGCTCCGACTGAGAGCCGTACAAGTTACGGTAAATGACACCACTAGAGCCATAGTGGCGAAGGGCTGCCCCCAAGGTGGTGTCCTCTCACCATTACTATGGAACCTCATAGTAGACAGCCTCATCAAACGTCTCAACAACAGAGGTTAAGCTAATGAGGTTATGCTGATAATCTGACCATAATAATAAACGGCACACACGAAAACACACTATGCAACCTTATGCAATAGTAGAAGACTGGTGCAAGGAATACAAACTAGCAGTGAACCCTACCAAAACCGAACTTGTCCTCTTCACAAAGAAAAGGAAGCTGGCAACGTTACAATTGCCAAGCTTCTTTGGGACAACCCTAAGCCTATCGACTGAAACCAAATACCTGGGTATCTTTTTGGACAAACTGCTGAACTGGGCAAAACACACTGATTACATCATCACAAAAGCCAGTATAGCCCTATGGCAATGTAAAAGACTCCTCGGGAAAAATTGGGGCATAAGCCCCAAAATCACCTACTGGCTATACACCACAGTTATCCGACCAATCATTACATACGGATCCTTAGTTTGGTGGCCCAGGACCAACCTAAGTACAACCCAAAAGGATCTCGAGAAACTACAAAGATTTGCCTGTGTAGCAATCACCGGCAGCATGTGAACTTCCCCCATTGCTGCCTTACAGGTGATGCTGGGGCTGTCTCCCCTACACCTCGTCCTAAGAGAGGAGGCGGCCATAGCGACTTTCAGACTCGAAGTATCCGGCACCCTAAGAAATGATTGTAGATTCAAACACACACGCATCAAAGAAGATACAATCAAAGAACAGCCGATGATGACATTACCCATCGACAGAACCCTGAAGACCCACTGCTTTCAAAAACACTACAACATACAGCTCATAGAGGAGTGGTGTGACTACTCAGGTACAAGAGAGCTAAGGATTTACACTGGAGTGTTCTCCGACGACCAAGATATCCAAACCACTTGGAATGCTCAACTCTGTTTACCAAGCAGAGTGTGTAGGTATTATCCAAGCGGCACACGCTATAGAGGCCAGGGAGGTTACGGATACCAATATTCGAACACTCACCGACAGTGCCTCAGTTCTTCAATCCCTAAAGAGTAATCAGATCATGTCGAGACTAACACTAGAATGCCACAAGGTCCTAGAACGAATCACGGTACTAAATCACAACACGGTAACGCTACAATGGATTAAAGGTCACAGTGGATCACTTGGTAACGATGCGGCTGACGAACTTGCCAGAAGAGTATCCAGCACAAAACCCTACGGACCCGAACCCACTGTGCCCATTCCTTTCAAGCAGCTAAGAAGCTGGTTAAAGGATCACACTCGAATACAAGCGGAGAAATGGTGGACCTCGACACCAGGATGCAGGCAATCCAAGGAAGCTATGCCATCCCTGGATACAAAGCTGACTAGGCGCCTTCTGCGCATGGACAGAGATAGCCTGCGTCTGGTGGCGGGGACCATCACTGGACACTGTTCACTGAATAAACACTTCCACACCCTAGGAATCACTAACAGCCCCCTGTGCAAAGCATGCATGGAGGCGGAGGAAACGGTGGCGCATGTGCTCCTTGAGTGCACAGGCGTTACCAAGATTCGCGAGGAGACCCTGGGAGCACCAAGATCCCTTGTGGATGCCCTGAGGAAACCGGGAAGTCTGATCTGCTTCTGGAGGGAGGTGGGAAGGTTGGAGTAATCGGCCACCAAGTTCACGCACAATGGTCCACTTCAAGGACTAAGTGCGGAAACCTAAACCCCATGATAGATAGACACCCTGGCGTTTCCTCTCGCCCGATTCGATGCAGGAACCTCCCGAAACAACCGTGTCCGGTGAGGACCTGCGTCAGGCTGAAGGTGAGGACGCCGTGGCGTCTCTCAAGCCACTCCTCAAAGAGGGGACTTATCGCCACCATTGTGGCGTGCCCTGCACGGGGTTGCGACAGTCGCTCTCTCCATGTCGCCATGAGATCCCGCCGGAAGTCTGTCCGCTGAGCGACAATTTGCCGCGGCAGCGGAGTTTCCCCCCGGCGTAGCTCCTCCGCACGCCATTCATGTAGGCGCGCGAGGACTATCGCCTCCAGATCCCAAGGCGGCAATCCGGCAAGGAGGCTCGCCGCCTCGCGGGTGATCGTGCGGTACCCTCGGGCCAGCCTTACGGCTACCGCGCGTAGGGGCGCGTTCAGGTAGTGGGCGGCTCGCCGCCTCAATGAACGCGCCCACACCGGGCCCCGTATAGGGCCATGAACCGCACGACTCCCGCGTAGAGCCTCCGGCAGTAGGCGTTCGGCCCCCCAGGTCGGCTGTTGAGGACGAGTCCCAGGTACTTCAGCGTCGACTCGACGCCGATAGATACCCCTCCCAACTAGCAAAACATGGTTTTTAAACTATCCTAGAACCATCATTTATCGAGGACTATATGAAACTTCTATCCGCATATAAGTTGCGAAAAGGGCCCACTTTATAGGTCTACTTTTACTTATAACGTATTCATATTAGACCGCTTAAATGCCATTATACACTTATATTGCTCCTGTAATTGAATTACGTCAATGCAATTACTCCTGTAAATCTCAATATAAGTAAGTTATAGTAAAAAATGAGATTTTTGCGCGCCTAGAAATGCTTCTATAAGCTCATATATTGTGAACAGTCAAAGTTCGCGCATTGTTGTGCTCTGTATAAAAATATTTTTAACTTAAGTATTTATAAGAATCAGAATTTATCCATGTCAACCATTGAAGAAAAACAAAAACCTTATTTTTGTCAAATTGTTGGTCTTATAGCTTATTTGTAGGGGAACGTGAATTTTCTGTGAAATCTATCATGGTTTTGATCAAAACTTTAAAGCGCCTCTTGAAATTTGCTTATTTACAATTTAGTATTAATTAATATTTAATAAATATTACGAAGGCAGCTGTCATTTTCTTGGTGAGCATTTCTAAGTATGACATTGTGCTAAAATAAGTATTTTTAGCATTTCCAAGTGTGACATAGTACCAATATAAGTATATTGGTTCTATATTGAGTTATCTCAAAACCGAAGAAAAATGGCTGATGTCAAATTCTACAATAGAATTTGCAAAACTATATAAAGCGTGTTTTCACCTGTACTGGTCGTTACAAGCAAATGTGGCTTCTTAAGAGTTTTAACCAGGATTGTTTGAGATTACTTGCTTGGACAATAAGACTACTGTGGAATGCCCATATAAATATGCCTAATTTTAAAACGGCATACGACAAATCGATATACCTAGAGAACATTTTATCCTACCGAGTGCTGTTATAATCTTGGCGATTTATTGTTTTTAAAACATGGATATAAAATTCATTTAACATTTACTTTTAGGCTTATGTAAAACCAAGCCATAAAGATTTACAGTAATTTCACTTTAATTTACTTATATTGGCTTTTAAATTTTAGCTTATATGAGATTATAAGTAAAAATAACAAGAGTAATTGCTCTTCAGTGCATATATTCCTGATACATGCTCCTACAGGAGTATTAAGATTTAAATGGTCCGTAGATGTTATCTTATAGGCGCATATAAGTCCGAGTTACCGAAGTAATTACTCTTCAGTGCAATTACTCTTGTTTCATGCTTTTATAGGAGTCTTCATCCTATATTTGCCAGGAAATATGATCCCATATACCGATATAAGTACAAATTATAGGATTAAACGTACTTGAGTAAAAACAGCATGTATTTATGCTGTTAAAAGCGCAGTAGCAACCACCAAAACCATCATCGGAGCTTTATAAGTCCACATAGCATTATCAAATCGCGTTCCAGGATTATTTTGCTTGTTGGGCTCCTACCTTCAGTGAGGATCCCGGAGGTGGCGCATTCCTAGGCCCATGAAAGCACATGGCCTCGGACTTGTGCAATGCCACCTCGAGACCCAGTTGCCGGATCCTCTCAACGACTATCGCAACCCCGCGTGTCATTATTTCGGCCGCCGCCTCCTGCGACCCCCCTTGTGCCAGCACCAGCGTGTCGTCTGCATAGCAGACCACGCTGACGCCGCTAGAGAGGTCGGTACCAGATGTTCCACAAGACGGCCCTAGAACCGATCCCTGTGGAACACCGCACGACATCTCTCGCCGGTTCCATTCTCCGCTGCGACCGGGGTAGATGACGGCTCTGTCCGTTAAGTAATCCTCGACCACACGACGGAGGTAGGTCGGCACCCGGTGATACCGGAGTGCCTCCCTAATGCAGCTCCAGGGCATAGAGTTGCGTTGGCGATGGCGTTGGCGATGTCGAGAGACACCGCCACGACAACCCCACCCCTGGACACCGCATCCCCTGTCGTGAGGGCTCTCTCGCGCATGATTGCGTCCACCGTAGAGCGCCCCTTGCGGAAACCGAACTGGTGTTCCGCAAGATCCGGCCCCGTCCCCGCAAGGTGCTCGGCGAGGCGGTTTGCAATGACTCTTTCAAAGAGATTGCCCACCTCGTCGAGCAGGCCACGGGCCGGTATGCGGACGGAGAGTCCGCAGGGTACCCCGGCTTCCGAATGAGGACCACCTTCCCCGTCTTCCAACGGAGCAGGAACTGGCCTTTCTCCAAGCATGCGCTCCAGTCGGGGCCCGAGAGCCTCCGAGGCCAGGACCCAGACTTTGCCAGGCAAGCCGTCGGGTCCCTGGGCGGTATTTTTTGCACTGAGCCTGCGTACCACCACTCTCAGCTCTACCCCAGTCACTTCCGGAGCGTTGTCGTCGTCTTGTTAGTCCGCTTCCAGCATCGCAGGCGGCGGAGCCATAGGCGGGGGGGGATATTCCCCTCGCGAAGGGAACAGAGCGCTCACCATGTCCTCCATGAGCTCAGGCCGGAGAGTGCGTCAGTGGGGGGGCCCAGGTGCGGAGTTTATCCCGCACCATCTTGTACGGGCGCCCCCACGGATCTCTGTCGAGAGTCCCCAGCATCTCCTCACGGGCCAGATCCCTGGCCCGCAGGACAGCCTCGCGGAGGGTGGTCTTCGCCGCTCTGTACCCCTCATAAAGCTCCACCTCGATTGCTGCCGCATTCGGTGGGCGAATGCGGAGCCTGCAATGCCTGGCGTACAGGTGTCGCGCAGCCCCGCACGCCTCGCGCAGAGCCGTCAGCTCTCGCGACCACCAGTACACCTGACACTGACTGTGGCAGCGATAGCACCTCAAAGGGGTCGGGGTTCCAGCACCTTAACCTGCGCTGAAACCCAGCCCACCAGTAGCCTTGGGCCCTCCACTATCGTTTTGGCCGCCGTCACAGGGCAGCATACCGTAACGGTATCCATCGGGTATCTATCGGGTGCGTGCCCCCGTCGCGGTGACCGGAGGCCCCCGGTGATCCCGAGCTCTACGAGATCCACCGTCTCCTTCGCCTTCGCCAGCAAGTCGCAGTAGGACACGCCCCTCTTTTCCGCTTCCGGCTGTAGTGTTATCACTACAGCCGCGGTCTTCGGGGCGCGGAGCCTAGCCGCGATCTTTTGCGCCCTGTGCTGGCGCTGCCGCTCCTCATTTCGGGCCTTTTTGACCGCCTTTCGCCCCTTCCTTTTCTCCCCGACCACCTGCCATCCGGCTTCAGCCGAGGGAGGTGTAGGGGGCTGGGGGGGCGGTGGTGGTGGCGATGGCTGCCGTGCCGCAGGCGCTGGCCCGGGCACAGTGTCCACCTGTGCAGCCGCCTTGCTCTTCCCTTTTTTGTTATCGTGCTCGCGCCCGCGGCTGCCCTGGTTGCACCCAGGGTGGGGCGCAGAACAATTCCCTCCAGGACGGAAAACCGCGAAGGAAGCCAGCTCCTGCCGAACCAGGTTTAGGACCTAGTTCTCCACAAGCACGGGCTAGGCTTGTCGCTGCTGCTGCTGCTGCTGGTGGCCCCTGGCTGGAGGCGAGCTAGGCGTTCTCTTTTTGGAGAACCTCCATGGCGGCCGTCAGGCGGGCCAACTCCGCCCGCAGTTTGGCCACCTCCTCTCCACCTATCGGAGGAGGGGGAGAGGAAGGCCCCGCAAAGTTGGCCTCTGCTGCCGCCACGTAAAACACCCTTACGTGAAATATGACAACGTCGAATTTTCTTAGCTTTAAATACCAGTATGTCCCCAGCCGTTCCCGAAAGGGAACAGAACATTGTTATTTTAATTGTGTCTGTAATTGCAGGTAACTACAGGTTAAGAATGATTGGTTTGAATTAAAATGAATTACTCGTATTTATCAATGAAACTTAGATACATATTTTATAATTATGATTGATGATATCTCCGAAACTATACGGCGGATAGTCTTCCTCAACCTTAGTCGTCGATAGTCGTATCTAGTAGTTAGAATATAACCCTATTAGAGTTATGGGATGAGGGGATGGGGATATAAAAAAAAACAGGTTGTATATTATTGGTCAGGGGGGGCAACAAATACAAATTGACAGTGACTAATATGAATATGACCGCTTTCTAAACATAATAATGGCTGTTACCTCATTTAAAAACAACAATGTATTTTTCGTATAAGTGCCACCCATGTACAAAAATTTCTTCAAAATACGTATATTTTTTATAACTTCACCGACAGGGGTTGTAACGTATTTGGTGTCTTCATTGAAATGTATCATTAAATCATTGTAGTCCGTCCGATTTAAACAAGTGCATTTTCTCGTTAGCCTTTTGAATATTGAGCAATCATTATCGTCGTCCTAAAACGCAGGAAATTATTATAAATAAACAAATATTGTTGTAGTGTCGACCGCTCGTTAGAGGTGTTTGAGGTATCACTTTGACATTGGCTTAAGTTTCAAATGAATAAGATAAGAGGCCAGCTCATTCTGGGTGGTTCGAAGGAGATGGCGGGGTCTAAATCTAGCGAACTAAGACCCCGCCATTTCTTTCGTGTAAGTTTGCTTTTAAACCCTGCAAACAGAAAGGAGCCTTGCGCTGCGGGGCTGCAGGCGAAAACCCCGGTGAACTGGTTTGGCCGGTATGTTAGTTATACTTACATCATTCCAAAAATACCTATTTATCGTAGACAATAAAAAAAATCTGTTTCATATCATTTGACCATTAATTACATTTTGAACGTGTAAGTATTGCACTTTCGAGGAAACAGCAGATTTATTTGAATGTTGGTCCATCAACTGAGAATTGCCAATACTTATGAGTAGGCAATTTGACTTAATTTGATTTAACTTTTGAAATAATTAAATTGCCTGGGCATTATGAATAATGTGAATCATCTATTGGGCCGGATATAAATTTAAGTTTTTATGTCAACAATATAGACTGAGGTACCTAGGATAATTTCTATTATAATAAAATTATCAAAATTGCCCGACGATCGCGTAGCAATATAATTATTATGTAATAACGACCCGGGCACTGACTGTAATAAAGTTTCGGTAATAATTAATCATTTTGCCCGATTTGACTTTTCATTATTAATAATGCCCTCATTTATATTATATGAGTTCACTTGGTCCATAACCTTTTACCGCCCTAATCCCATATACTACGTGACAAGCAAGCGGGTGCCCTGTACGCGAAACGACAAAAATATGAGAAAAGATTACAGATTACCTGCTACACTACACTACACTACAACAGCCCATAACGTCCACTGCTGGACATAAGCCTCTCCCATGATGGGAGGAATTTGCCGTAATCTCCACGCTTGGCAGGCGGATTGGAGATCGCAGTGATGAAAGACTAACAGAAAACGCTGCCATGCCCATTCTCTGGTATACGGTGGCGCAAGGTGTTCTGCCTCAGACATTAGTCGCCTTAGACGACACCCGTGAGTGTAATGGGTTGGTTCTATTCTACTCTGCCGGATACCACACGGCTACTAGATAAAATTATTATTGGGTACCTGTATGTAAATAGAATTTAATGTTTTAGTTTGCGTTTCTAACTGTTTCAGTGCCTTCTCAGTTCCGTCAACAATTGAGATCTTGGTCTGGAACTGGAAACATGCCACCACAAGTATAATTTAGCCAAACAAACCATCACCAATGTACGGTATGTACCTAATTAAAATAGAGGCTAAGCACGAGCGCGCGGTATAAATGTATTTTAAATACAAACGATTTTAAAATTGGAAATGCTCGTTTTCCACGTAAAATTTTCTTCGTTTTAAGATTTCATTCAAATCTCAAGGTTGTACTGTTGTGTTAGTCGCAAAATTAAAGTGTTCTTGAGTGCTTGTATTATAGTTACAAATCCTTAGTAGGTACTAGGTACCTAACTACCTACCTATTAAACTATAGGTCAGTGGGTCGTCTTAGGGGCACTATGAAAAAAAGACAACTAAAATTTGCCACGAGAGACGACGAGCGACGCACGATTCCATTCCCACCCCGCCCGCACTCCGTTCTCATCCGTCCCTCATCCACTCGCGCCCGGCGGCGCCCGTGCCCTGTCATTTCTATGTGCTTTACAACAGGGCGCAGACGGGCAATGAGCGTCGTGTCTGCGCCCTGCCTTTTCTGTGTGCTTTGAGTCGCGACGCTTCGCGACGCTTCTCGACGCGGAAGAGACATACGTCTGCGCCCCGTCTTACGTCTTTTCTGTGTGCCTTGCGGCTAAGGCACTAAGGTACACTCCAACCAACTTATATTATTGTCACTTACTTATTAAATCTTCCGTGATTATTATTTGTTTTGAGCTCCAGATAATTCGACGCTGTTGCAAGCGCCATGATGACTGGAGAATGTGGGTGGGTGGAAAATAAATTGTTAGGAGCAGACAAATCTGTCTACCCTCTTTCTTTGTTTTTTTGCTACGCGCACTATTGGAACACGCAAAAGCGACAAAACGCGCGTAGGTGACAATATAAGTTTACTTTTACACCGTGAAAGCTTAAAACAGTACCTACCTATAATTACCATGTAACGTTTAAACCGCGCGTTCGTGCTAGGGCCTCAGAGAACCTTATTTTTTGTGGATTGCTGGTAGAGTGCCATAAAATAGGACAAATGGTCGGATTTTCATAGGACTTTTTTATTTATTGGTGTGGAAAAGTTACAAAATTTTCGCCGATATCGTTTTTTGAAGTGAAAACTTCTTTAGGAGTGTTAAGCAGTTTTTGGGTGAACAGAAATCATGGAACTCGCGTAACCATCACATACGCTTTTCGTAGCACTCGTAGCCAATCCGCTACGGCGTAGCACCACATAGGCGTGCGCGGGGCACAACCCTTACCAGTGCTACGACTGGGGCGGGGCCTGAGGGGGGAGGGGGAGCGAAAAAAATAGAAAATGATCACACAAATTAAAAAAAATATGCACACAGCTCGACGATACAATTCACAAGTTATTTAGTTTTCACTTCTATCGGCAGTCCCCAAAAACTGCTCTGCATGTTTTGTTGTTTCATTTTTTTCGTGTATGAATAACTTCGACGAATTTATAATGCGGCGTACCTAATTGTGTACCTGTATATTTACGTTGGCCATCCATTGAGTTATTACTACTATCTGCGTATAGAGAAGACAGCGCGAACAAAATCTGTGCTCCGTTCAACTGCGGTCAGCCGGCCGCAGTCCACTCAGTCGCTTGCTCGCTCTTGAGCGCTTTAAGCTTGTTTGTTTTAAAGCAATAAAACGTAAAAACTCAACAAATATGCCGTGTGTGTTACGATATTGCACTAATAATTCAAGTAATACGGCAAAGTGCAAAGGAACAAATTTCCATCGGTGAGTAACTAGATAATCATTTTTAAAACTTAATTCGAGAAAAATATTTAGCGGACGCCACTTTGCGTCATTTGACATAGACCAAAAATTTAAGAAGTGACATTGGGTGTGTCACAAGACTCACAAGACGTGTAGACAGTATTAGCTGACGTATATTTTTTATTGGAAAATTATAATCTTACACATTTAGAAAATAATAGACTGCGGTTATTAATTGAAGGAAGGTATAGATAAAATCATGAAAAAAAAAATCAATAAGCTACGTAAGTACCGAAAAGAAATTAAAAACAGGTTCAAAATAAAATTAACTCAAAATTAAAATCAAAATTTAAATTTAAATTTAAATTTAAATTTCGATTTTGATTTTGATTTTAATTTTGAGTTAATTTTATTTTGAACCTGTTTTTAATTTCTTTGTTTATTATTTGTTTTTTTTTCTCTATTAATATTTTAATTATTCTTTGTTTGTATAAGTTTCTACTGTCAATAATTTATAAATATGTTATGTTTTAAATTAAAACTAAAATCAAAATCTAGTTTAAATTAAATTAAATCAAATTAAATCGCCATTGGATTATTTAGAAAAGCTCGAAGGAATTTATTTATGCTATCGTGGTGTACATCTACTAAGTCACTGTGGCCATTAAGGATCTTGCACATTCTAGGTATCGGAGAATTCGCACCAAGCACTGACTTTCGAAATGGCGGACACAGGGGTGTTTTCTTATTCCTAGGATATCTAGAAGGCGCACGGAATCGAATAAGCTTCAGTAAACCGGGGCAGTCAATCTTATTGCGCAACAGTTTGTAAAGAAACATAACATCGCTTATATCTCTCCGCATAGACAACGTCTGCATCTTGAAATGACATAGACGGACTTTATAAGAGGGTAGACGCTTAGATTTCCCGTCACTAAAGGCTAAATGCCACACAAAACGTTTTTGGACCCTTTCCAGACGCAACATGTGAGTGGCACACAACACTACAATATTCCATAACACCTCTCAAGCTCAAGCACCAAAAGACTCTACGCAATTGTTTTTTCAGGTCGATGACTTCTTGATCATCTACAATTTGTATCGAAACCGTTGAATTATTATTTACAAATCTAGTACAAAAATGATAAGAAGCTTATTCGATACCTTATCAGTAAGTTGATAATCAATACCACACTAGGAGGTCAAGATACTAGGTTAGGAACAAAATTTTCGAATGTCTTATTTGCTGCAAAGAACCATTGACACATTTTCAAATGAAATTTTAATGATCTAGAAGAAGTATTGATGTACTATTTGATACAGCAATTTATTTAAAACATCATTCTGACTCTATCGTATGCAAACTAAACGAAGAGTTAAATAACTTTTGTGCTAAATACAATTTATTGCAGTCGGACTCAAGCATAGAGCTTGCTAGTGAGGTCTCCACACAACACTACAATATTCCATAACACTTCGTACGAAACTGTTATATAAAATTATCTTAGTGCTACTTTTACGAAAGCCTTTGGTGTTACGAAGTAGGAACCCAAGCATTTTTGATAACTTTTTAATAATGTTATCAATATGAGGCACAAAAGTGACCTTCCTGTCAAAGTGTACTCCTAGATCCCTTATTGTTTCGACTTCTTGGACTCGCTCTTGGTCTATGAAGTACTCTGTGTCAATACAACAAATTTTTCTCGTATATTTAACATGGTAACATTTCTTCGGATTTAGTTGCATTTTATTATTGCGGCACCATTTTATTACTTGGTTAAGATCGTGTTGCAGAAGTTCGCAGTCTCTTTTAGTCTCTATTACTCGTGAAAATTTTAAGTCATCAGCATACAGAAAAGGTTCGGAAAAACGAAAACACTCAAGAAGGTCATTAATGAACATAATAAATAGTATTGGAGCTAAGTGAGATCCTTGGGGGGCGCCCGATGTTATTTTGTGTGCAGCCGATCGAAAACCGTTTACAACGACAAAGAATTCGCGTTCAGCAAGATAGGACTTGAACCAACTTAATAAAGGCCCTGTTATACCATATGCTGCTAGTTTATATATCAGAATAGAGTGAGGCATTTTATCAAATGCCTTACTGAAGTCGGTGTACACTACGTCAAATTGTTTGCCTCCATCTACAGCCTGTATTAGGGACTCCGTGAATGACACCAAATTTGTGGCTGTAGATCTCGATGCTACGAAACCGTGTTGGTTATCATTAAGATACAATCGTAAATGTTGCTGAAAGTATGGACATACTCGTATAATAGATTCAAAATCTTTGCGAATGTGGATAAAATTGAAATTGGCCTGTAATTGCTTACGGTATCTTTTTCTTCTGACTTATGCACTGGGACTACCTTGGCCTTTTTCCATTCTGACGGAAAAGTTCCAGTAGCCAGCGATGCATTATATATTATTAGTAAAGGAGACACTAGAGCTGTGGCACAGTTATAAATAAAAACAGGTGGGATGCCATCCGGGCCAGGTCCTTTACTAATATTAACTGTTTTTAGTTTTTTTAGTAAACAGTCGCGGTCAATCACTGGAATACTCAAGCCCTGACTATTATTATGCAGTGCTTGGAGGAACTTTGTATGGCAATTGATTTCTGTATCTTTGTCAAGCGTGTACACGGTTGCGAAATAGTTAGCAAAAAGGTCGCAGATTTCAGAACCGTTAGATGTAACAACCTGTCCATCAGTCATTGCCAAAGGGTAGTCACTAGAGCCACCGCGTTTCGCTTTTATGTAACTCCAGAGAAGTTTGGGATTATCTTTTATGTCCTTCTCAATTCTATCAATATAGTCATTATATAGATTCATGGCTAGTTTTTCACACCGCTTGGAAACCAGTTTCAGTTCAATCTTATCTAGAGGATTCTTGTATTTCCTGTAACGCAACCTCAACCTGTTTTTTTCCTTTAATAATTTTATTAATGCTATATCAAACCACGGCGGATAGCGACTATTGTTTGGTTTCCGATTAGGCACAAATTTCCCAATCGCATCACGGAGACATTTGTAAAAAATCGCCACCATGTCATTCACATCACGAGTATTTAGAAAAAGTTCATTCCAGTTTAGCTTATTCAGGTAATTATTAATTTCATGGTAATTAGCCCTATAAAAGTTAGGTCTTGAGTCCATACTATATGGTAAATAACAATTATTTTGCAAAGCTATAGTTAGTTCAAGGGGGGGATGCAATTTATCGACAACTACCAGAGAATTGCTAGACTCACTCACCAAACAAGTTTGCTCTGTTGATAAGACCAGATCTAGTATTCGGCCAGAACAGTTTTTTACGTGATTACATTGTGATAGTTGATTTACATTCATAAAATCCAAGAGGTTTTGACAAGCCTTAGGTAAGGAATCGTTTACGGCGGTTTTATCCCAGTTCAATTTACTTAGGTTAAAATCACCAATTATGTAACAGGGGATGTCCGTTGAGTCAAGCACTCTGTTGCAGCTATCCACAAAATGATCAAATGTTGCGAGACTCACTGGTGGTGGCAGATAGACGGCACAAAGAGCAACTTGGCGCGACTTGTGAGATGTCGACATGTCAAGCGTGAGCCAAAGGTCTTCACAATTACTTTGCCAGCGTTCGATACGTGCAGAGTTAATTTTTTTATTAATTGCTATCAAGACTCCTCCTCCGTTTCTGCTGTTTCGAGACCCTGCCGTTTCTCTGTCACGTCTGTAAACTTCATAACGATCATCAAACAATTCACTACTCAATACATTACTGTTTAGCCAGGTTTCTGTTAATACTATAACATCATAATTCATATTGCACAGATTACAGTAAAAAATATTCGTTTTAGTTCTTAAGCCTCTACAATTTTGGTAATAAATTGAAATATCTTTGAATTCTATGCAGTTTAAACCTAATACATGCGCTCAATTACAATAGTAAAAACAATAACAATAACAACAATTAAATACGCATCAATCCTCACTCAACCTTACTAAGACTACTCTTGTTTCTAATTTGTATATGATCTGCGCCATCAGTTTTCCTCACAAATATTCTGCCGTTTCTGACCCACACGTATTTATAATTCTTCTCTTTGGCTTTTGTCCTCGCAGCTGCATGAAGAGATCTATTTGTCGGGGACAGATGTTCAGTAACAAAGACTGGAGATATTGGTCCAGCATATCCGAGGTGTGAACAGTTTAGCTTTTCTTTGGGGTTAGCTTGATTGTATTTAATTGTTGCTGCCAGAAGATGGTTTTAATTGATTAATTGTTTGTACAAATAAAGGCCACTGGTCTGAAATAAAATTATTGTTTATTTAGGAATACAATACAATTTGTTTAGGAATGAGACTTCCCATGACCCTGACTGAACCAGTTCGTATAGGTACTCGTATATATATATGCCAGAATATATTATTTGTTCTGCAGAGTAAAGTCAGTTTAAACCTAAAATAAATACACTCTAACAGTAAGTCGTGGGTTCGAACCCAGACAGGCGCATTACTTTGTGTAATTTATTTCATCACCCCTGCTCTCAAAACGGTGAAGGAAAACATCGTGAGGAAACCGGCATGTTCTAGAATCAAAAATTCGAAGACATGCGACATCTACCAATCCGCACTGGGCCCGCGTGGTGGATTATAGCCCATTCCCTCTCATTGAGAGGAGGCCGTGTCCCAGCAGTGGGAACACTATAGGCTGATGATGATGAAATGAAATTTAATTGTTTGCCGTAGTCTGTATACTTGTAATTGTGTAAATAAATAGGCGTGAAGTGAATTCTGGCATTTTTTTTTAATTTTCGTTGAATTCTTTAAAACCGATGTAAACGGCCAAACAATAAAGTGGTCAGCAATAAAGACAAGAGGATTTTTTTAATTAAATAAAGTTACAAATGTAAAAACTTAATAAAGAGTGTGACCTCCTCTTGCCAAAATTTCAGCTTGAATCCTTCTGGGCATGCTTGTCACGATGTTTTTAATAACGTTTTGAGAAATACGTTCCCATCACTCTTCTGCAATGACTCTTTTTAGCTCCCTGAGGTTTTGTGGAGCAGGTTGCACTGATCTTACCCGTCTCTTTAGAACATCTTAGACACTCAATTGGATTGAGGTCAGGACTTCGAGCTGGCCAATCTAAACGACGGATCTCAACTTCTTGCACGTACGCTTCCACGTCGCCAGAACGGTGCGGGCGAGCATTGTCGTCCATAAAAATGGAATCTTCCCAAGTGCAGTCAATGCGGGTTGTGCATATGGAATTCATTATGTATCGGTGTGCATTTAATGTTCCATTTTCTATGAAAACTAACTGCGTACGCTCCGTCGAATTCATTGCTGCCCAAAACATAACGGACCCTCCGCCATAAGGAGTGATTTTTTCAAAACACACTTCCGCATAGCGTTTTGGTGGTCTTCGCAGCACTCGCCGGCGTCGGTCCTCTCCACACAAAGAGATTCTAGCTTCATAAGAAAACAATACTTTATTCCAGTCCTCCAGAGTCCATGAAGCACAGTTTCGAGCAAACTGAAGTCGAGCAACAGGGTGCTCACGGAGTAATTTAGGGCACCGAGCCGGGCGGTAACTCCTGATATTGGCAGCCAAAAGCCTCCTTTGACCGTCCACAAGCTAACTTCTGCTCCTCTTACTTCTTCAGGTCCACACTTGAAGCCTTATGATTCCGCAACGCCTGACTAGGGAATGCAAATCCGATCTGTTTTAAAATCCGGATTTTTAAGAACAGATTTCTGGTCCAATCCGGAATATCCGAATTTTACGGATTTTTCATGAAAATAAACAAATTGTTAAAATGGGTTAAAATTATTTGTGTAAATGGGTTAAAATAAAAACAGAAAAATCAAATCATGTTTTTTGAATTTTTGTTATTTGGAATTATACAAATTAAATGCCATAATTTTGGTATTATAGCCATAATATTATAATTCCCTTTCTATACATATGTTTTACTTTTTTAAATATAAAAACGTTTAAAAAAATAGTAGCCCACCGGTATCGGGAACAGGGTCCAAGCTACCGGTGCGGCGCAGAGCCGCCGTACCTCCGCGCAATACGAGCCGTGTCCAGGAGTACCGCTTTCTGAATCAAGCGCTTGATCCAGCTGCTTAACGAGAGCCTCTTCAGGTATAGATCGAGGCTCTTGGCAATTAAGCCATCTGCTGATACGACTATCGGCACAATGATCGCTGAGTCCACATCCCACATGTCAGCAACCTCGCAAGCCAAGCCAAGCCGCTCTGATCGCTCCACCACTACTATATCAGGCATATTGGCAACAATAGTCCTGTTAGTGATGATGGACTGATCCTAGTACAATGTGATACTGCTATTTTCGAGAACTGAGTCGGGCACATACCTATAGTACGGCACTTCCGATTCCACAAGGCTTTATTTTAGAGCAAGTTGCTGATGGATAATCCTGGCTACAAGGTTGTGTCTATGGAATTACTCTCCGTTAGCCAGACGAGGACACCTGGAGATAATGTGACGGATTTATTCGCCTGGACGGTGGCATGCCCGACATATGTCAACCGTGTCGTCCGTCACAATAAATCTTCGTCATCTTAACTTCATCCATAATTGCACAGACAAAACCTTCGGTTTCTCCGAATAGGTTCCCGGAACGTAGATAGGCTACAGATGCTGATAGGTCTACATTGGGCCCATGCAGGGCCCGGTAAGAGCGTCCGTGAAGCTTCTTACTCAGCCATACTTCACTGCACTACAGGTTTGCGCCAGTTCTCTTTAGCCAAAGAGAGCGGGGCGTGGCTTTTGTCCATCAAGACCACATCTCGATGCATCCCCACGTCGGTTTCTAGGAAATATTCCCTGAGACTGCATATCTCACGAATGAGGAGAGTCCAGGCGTTTAAAAAGCCTCGACCCCAACACTTCCGCGGAATATAGTCTCATAATCAAAGAACGTTGGTAATTCATTCGATAAGACGTCAAAAATTTACGGGCCCTAATATTCTTATTATTCAAATAATCCGTAACGTAGTGACGACCCGAATGGCGTAGCGGTAGTGAGGCTGCCTTACGTTCTAAGGGTCCCGGGTTCGAATCCCGGTTGGAGCAAATGTTTGTGTGATGAGTATGGACATTTGTTTCCAAGTCATGGATGTTTATATGTATAATAAGTATGTATTTACAAACAAAAAGTATCTATTTAGTATATCAACTATCTGGTGTCCACGACACAAGCCTCTTGCTTAGTGTGGCACTAGATGGCGCTGTGTGTTAATGTCCAGCGATATTTATTTATTTATTTATTTAATCAGTCTGTGACTCGCGTGCGGAGTAACGTTAGTAAAATAATGAATAAGTACAAATTAAAAGAAACTCTGGAGATCAAAAATAAAGACAAAAAGACTTCTTCCCCAGAGGCGACACGAATATTCGCGAGATAATTTAGCCCCCAAATTACAATTTCTTATAATTAATAAAATCCGGATTCGAGTTTGAAATCCGGATTTGATTGATTGATTTTTGACCCAGTAAAAATGTACGGATATCCGGATTTTTCGGATTACTGATAGTCCGGATTGCATTCCCTACGCCTGACTCACCAAAAAGCGGTCATCTCTTGGTTCTGTGCATCGTTTTCGTCTCGAACCAGGTCTTCTTTTGACCGAACCGGTCTCTTAATGATACCGTTGCCTTTGTTGCCCTCTGGACAGTACAACGACTCACATTTAGCCGCTGAGACACGTACGTTTGTGAACAACCTCCTTAAAGTAGGGCTATAATTTTACCGGTCCGGATAGCTTTATCACTCATATCAAAAAGTGGTATTTAATGTAAAAACAAAGATTAAATTGTTTAATTTGCAGAAAATATACAAAAAGTTTTAAAATTTTAGTGATCAGTCAAAAATCGTTTCAGCAATTCGCGCCATTAGTAAAGCAATTTTACAATAATCCACAATAACCATTAATTTTCTCTCGTTAATTTCAAAATTTAAGTTTGGAACGTAAAGAATCATGCCAGGATGCTTCAAATAACATGCCAATACATCGTCAAATTAATAAAAGCTCTTTCTTGTTCTTGTTCATTGAAGTAGAGAAAAAAAACTAGTGTGCCCGTTTTTTTTTCAAAAGAGTTTATTATAATTAAAATTGTAAGTCAAACAATGTGCACGTAAAGTGTACCCAATGATGGCGACATAGAGAGCGCGACTGTCGCAAGTGTCGCAACTAGTATTGTCAGGTCCGATTGGATTAAAATCTGGGCAGATGGTAAAAGAAATCGTGATTTAGGGTTTTGAATTGGGACAAACAAAAAATAATGCTTATTTTTTTCACATTCGCAGCGCATAAGATGGCCCGCGAAGTTTTCTAAACGTGTGACAAATTAGGCGAATTTCTAACTGAGAATGCGCGCATCCGCGCGGATACTGCGCCCGGATGGGCGAGTATGCGCTATACTGCGCATAATCGACAACCGTCGTCATTCGTTTTGCAATTTTTCGAGAGACCGACCGTGTACATTCGTTAATAAAATGATGGATTGGGACGTGCTGTTGATTACATTACTTGCAGAAGAGGAAGAAGAGGAATTAAAAAAAAAGAAGATTGTTGTGTGTGTTGACAACAAATTGGCGGCTCTCGCCCGTGTTGCGCGAGCGTCACTTCGGCAAGCCGGGCCGACTGGAAGCGGATGCGCGTGGAGAAGCGTGCAGTCGCGTTCCTGCGCGCTATCTTTTGCATGTAGTCGCTTCGATGCTCTTCAGGAATTAATTGTCATGTCAATTGATTTTAGATATTATTTCAATGAGGAGAATGTCGATAATAGTTTGACAGTGAAAAATGCTTTGCGCTGCGCTCCGCTCCGCCATATGTGCGCCGGCCTTAATTGTCGTAATTTATAGCTTCTTCTCTACTACTAATAATATTGATTCTTAAAATATTGATATGATTATTGATGATTAAATTTCTACTTCTAATACTACTAATAATTTTACAATTAGTTTAGTAAATCTTATTTTAAATTGTACAATAACTTGCTGGACGAATAGACAGAAGAATAGACAAAACACTTCCTACAACATAAAATCGACATGGTAATTCGAATGCGACTGATGTCATTAATTACATATTATCCCTTCATCTGTTAGCGAAGTAGACACAATAGTTAAACAATGGCGTCCCGAGTACCCGACCGAATCGGTCGGGTCCACAGACGAAGGTTAAATTTTTGGTAATAATTACGGTTTTTATTAAAGTTATTGATTTATCGGGACATTTAGCGTCCCGATCATGTGCAAATCGGGACGCGTTCTCAGACCCCTGAAAATCGGGACGTCCCGCGCAAATCGGGACACCTGGCAACACTAGTCGCAACCCCTTGCAGGGCACGCCATAATAGTGGCGATAAGTCCCCTCTTTGAGGAGTGGCTTGAGAGACGCCACGGCGTCCTCACCTTCCGAGCACACGGTGGAGGTGTGCCCCGCGTGGGCGGAGCACCGCCGCGCCGTGTCCTCGTAGCGGCGTTCGGCGGCGGCGACCTCTCGCGTCCGGTCCTAGTTCAATCCATGGTCCGGAGCGAGACGGAATGGGACGCCATCACCTCCTTCTGCGAAGCAGTAATGCTAGAGAAGGAGGTGGCGGAACGTGAGAGGGAGAGAACCTCACCGGCCTCCCGGCCGCCGCAGAAGACGCCCCGGGCGTCGGGGGCCACGTGGTGGCCCCCTGGCCAACGTAGGCGCGGGCCTGTGGACGGAGAGCTATGGGCTAGCTCGTCCGTCCATCTCATGACGACAGGTCGTGTGGACGGCGCGTTTGTGATCCACGCGCGCCTCAAAGAGTCAGCAAGGGGCTGCGGGACTGTACGAAAGAGATACCGTGGCCCCGGAACAGAAAGGGCGATGAAGGAACGTGGATGGGTTTTAGTCAGTATAAGTCTGACACTCAATCCTGCTCCGTCCAGAGCGGGAGGAGTCATTTGATGATTTCCCATCCGAAAAAAAAAATAGGCAGAATATGTATAAACAAAGTGTCGCGTCTATAACGGTGACATCGCATGATCGCATCTATGACTCATTAGCCGACCTCCGCGCGCCCCGCACTGGCGTGCTTGTTGCACAGATTTTGTTCGCGCTGTCTTGTCTACACGTAGTAGTAATAGCTCAATGTGGCCATCATACAAACTTTTGGAGAAAAATGGCCATCTTTAACTTTACATGCCCATAATAGATCAGTGAATGTGCCAATGACCAATGACAAAAGAAATCTTAGTATTTGTTGTGTGGCGTAATTAATAACCTGACTTTATAAATTCTTCGAATTTCAAGTTCATTCGTGTAGAAACTAACAAAAGGAACTTAAAAAAAAAAATCGCGAGCGGTGTACTATAGGTACCTATTCACCAAACCTCAATAAAAAAGTCCCATGAGAATCCTCTATCTTGCCTCTATAACTTTAAACTTCGTTTCACCTTTTGAGATTTTTTGTTTAATATGGAATAAATAAGCAAGTAATTTTTTCTTCACTTAAATCGATAAAATACAGTACGGTAATAACAACCCAAGAAAACTATTAAAAGTTATGGTTAACTACTGCTTGTCGCTTAAAAATAATATTAAACTCCTGCAATTTTCTACGACAGTTCAAACGTCCGTAGCTGTCGCGGCTATGATGTGACGTCATTTACCACAATCTGCCTTGTTTACATCTAATTTTTTGCCCATAATAGAATAATTTAACTAATTGTATGTGCTCTAGAAAATAAAAATTACAATAACAATATTACGAGTATCATAAAATCTCACTGAAACTTTAAGCACTTTTCAATTAGAAGTGTTTTTTGACACAGACTTTGACGTCACTACCGGCGTTAGCGAGAACGACGCGTTTTGAGAGTGCGTTCCGTTTCACCAAAAACATGCTACATAAAACAGTAAATTGTAAAATAAGTGATGAATTAGCAACTTAAACAAGTGTACCACAATGTTTTTATGGGCCAATACAGGGTATTATTAATAAATAAAAAGAGTTTTGTATTTCATGCATATTCCCTATTGTAAGAATTATACCTACACTTAAAAGTCGAGTAGGTACCTACTCGACTTTTAAGTGAAGGTATAATTCTTACCAATGTCAGTGGATATAAACAATAAAATAAAAATTAGAGTAATTTCATACACTGGACAATTCTGCTGTCGGAGGTTCGTTTTCGTCTGTGTTTGGAGGAGGGAGATCTTTTGAATAGGTTTTAGATTGAATGTCCTCTAATAAATATAACAACTTTCTCGTGCTGTCTTTTAGATTGCTTGTTGGATCCTGAAATGCAAACGAAATGTAAGGTAAGTACTAAATTACTAATGGAACTTCAAGTACCTACTTAATAAAATTATGACTTCTTGTTCTCGCACAATGGTTTTGAATTCCTACGGGAAATTGCGATTTATTGCAGTAATTAGATTAATTGATGACAACAAACGGAAATAATTCGCAAGATAATGCAGTACAGACGGGTGTCTGTGTTGGAGCTGCCTTTGTATTTACGCAGCTTATTACCTGGGGACCAACCGACTAACGCCCAAGGCGTTGTCTCCGCCTTGAGTGTCCTATAAAGATCAATAAAAAAGAAGTTATAACCCACCACTTTAAACTGATAGTTAGGTAATTTACAGTAAGGTTCAAGGTAGGCTCTAATCGGATTCGGGTTAGTGGTTTGATACACTAAAGACGCATGTGCAACGTTTTTCTTTGATGGCGACATCGGGCATGCTTGATCATTCAATTGATTCACTAAATGCACTTCCTCATCACTAGCAGCGATACCTTTACCTAATGAATTATGCCTGGCCAAACCCACTTGTCTTCTATGGCTTCTATCAAATTCCTCATGTCCGCAAATTGTATAGCTTGATGAATCAATGATTCTATCATGTTCTTGTTTAATGCAACGCTTGGATTGGTTATCCATTAGGTAAAGATGATAAGATAAAAATTAGTGCAAAAGAGAGCAAAAACACTGCATCGATGCGAGTTTGTGATCGTAAAACAAATTGGTTGATTCAAGTATTCATGATTCCATGCTAACCACTCAAGATGTTTCGAGCCTCGCCATTTTTGAATTTTGGAGCCATGGAGAGCAGTGTGCCATTTTTGTTGGAATGTAAGAATAGACAACAAGACTGTTTGTTTATAGTTTTTAGACATGGAATTAATAAGTACTTGTTGTAGATGAGTTTAAGTTTTCGTATAAAACTCTTAAGGTGGAAGCGCCCAATTTTATTTTATTTTTTTGCGATTTGCCGAATGAACATACAGCATGTTGAACAAAATATGATTCGAGCCAATGATATTCTAATAAACAGATATGTTGTGAGCGCGCTATCGTGAAAACTCGAAAACGGGCCATTGGGCTCGTTTTGCCTATAATCTGCGTCACAGCGTGTATGTGAGCTGGATCTGCCCCGCGGAACACTTTTTTCGATGGTTTTGTAGGTGTATAACATATCTGTTTATTAGAATATCATTGTTTTCGGCTGTAATATGTATGTATTAACAAAATTACAATAATTAAAACCATCAACATCAACTCACTATGTTCATCTAAACCCACTTAGTGATTAAAAACTCATTCAATGGGATTAATGTACTTAGCGTTTTACTGATGATTTTTATGATACCTGCAGTGCAAGTACGTAGGAATCGATTCGATAAATCTGACAGTTATTCTCGACAAAATGACTTTTTATCTTTGTTATATACTCATTTTGTCGAGAATGACAGTCAGATTTATCGAATCGATTCCTACGTACTTGCACGGCTGCTCATCTACATAGCCGGGCACCGTTAATCAAATAGTTAACTTCGTTAATCGTTAATCCGCTACAAAAAAAGTTAGCTTCGTTAAACGATAAAGCGTTACATTTCGGAAGAATTAACGCAAGTTAACGTTAATCGTTAATCCGTTATTATGTGCAAAATTGCATCTTTATATCGTTGCGTTAGTGAACACGAATGAAATGAATGAATGAAGTACACTGCACAGTACACTTTTTCTATCTAACTAAATAACACTGCACTCTTCTTTATCAATTATCAACACGCAAATGATCACTGACAGTAATTTATAATAACAAGTTGTTATTAAGATTATTATCAACAAACAAACAAACAAAACACTCGTCACTCTAAGCACCGGCGCGGCGCTAAGTAATGAAAATGATCAATCGAAACAAATCTCTTCGCAGTTTTCTTTCTCACTCGCACGCGCCGGCAAAATATATCTAGTTTTGTTTTTGTTTCACTCGCTACCACGCGCCATCGCCACCCGGCACTTGTCGGTGCCGTGCAGTAACTATTAGGCATTGGATTAACGATTAACGGAATTCTGCATATTAACGGAAGTTAACGTGTCCGTTAACATTTTTAAAAGTTAATCCGTTAATCAAAATATTAACTTCATTAATTAGCGAATAACATTATTAGTTATGGTCGTGAATTATATTACTTATAACCAACTTATAAACTGACAACGACCTGCAAATTACAAACAATAATAATTTCGCTGGATACCCTGGCGCGTACACCTTATTTACTTAAGCCCAGGTTGTCATTCTCACTTACCCCTTTACCCGTTTGAGATTTTTGCCAAGCTATGTCCGTGGTGTTTCCGAAATCCTCTTGCCTTGTTTCAAGTTTACTGTATTCTGTTTAATCCTGCTCTCTGTTTCATTGTGGTTTCATTCGATCTTTCAATGACACATAATCTATGCACTTATACCTGTAATAAGTGCATAGATTGATGATTGATTTTTTTATCACTTTCCAAAAAAAAAGTGGGTATAATAAAAAAATAAAAAATAAATATTTTAACCAAGAATAATCATTTATTTAAGCATTTTGCAAATATTTCTGTTAGGGATAAATTACCCGATACTCATAACATGTAACATTATAAGTGTATGTGATTTATGATCTATGGTCACTCCTCCCTTCTCTCTGCTACCTTGTACCGATTAATGTGTGGTTTCCATGTAAGCTAATTATTAAATATTAATTACTACAAAAGTCTTCTATTTACTGCTTCACTGCCCTCATATATACCTAATAGGTTATGGGCTACTCAAAAAAAAGTGAGGGCAAAGTTACAAGCACGAATAACAACAATATAATAATTTGAGAAGCGTGCACGAACGAACGTGAACGATCAATATGGCTTCCGTTCAAGAAAAATTTCCCCAATTGAAACCAGATAATTTCAACAATTGGATATTCAGAGTTCAATGCATACTGGACGAAAAACAATTATTACATACCATAAAAATGGATGAATCAAAAATTAAACATGAAGACGAAGAATTCATGAAAGCAAATGCTAAAGCAAAAAGCATCATTGTTCAATGCGTTCCAGATAAATACTTGAATATTATAAAGTCATGCGAAACCGCAAAGGACATGATAAACATCCTCAAAAATATGTTCGAAAGAAAAAGTATAATTTCAATAATTCACTTAAGAAGAAAATTATTAAACTTGAAACAAAAACCTGATGAAAAATTGGAAGACTACTTTGAAAAGTTTGAAACTATTGTAAGGGAATTAGAATGTAATCAAGAAAAACTAAGTGACAGAGATAAAATTGCTTGCTTGTTAACGGGTCTAGATACCAAATATGATACAGTAATAACTGCCATCGAATGCAACAGTGATATGTCAGGCATCACTCCAGACCTGAAATTAGATTTTGTGAAGCAACGTCTCCTAGATGAAGAATTAAAAATCTCTGAGAAGAACAGTACTACAGCAAATACTGAAACGGCTTTCTACACTTGTAACATATGTAACAAACAAGGGCATACAGCAAAATACTGCAGATCAAATCGAGGTCATCATAGAGGAAGAGCACGAGCTAGAGGATATAGAGGTCACCGTGGGTCGCAACCTCAACAGCATCCCAGACAGGAGAACTCATCAGAAACTAATGTAGCTGTAAGTCAAAGTGCATTTACATTTATTTCCACAATTAACTACAATAATAATGTTAATGAGAATAACAATAATTGTGAGATTAATTGGATTATAGATTCAGGCTGTACAGAGCATTTAATTAATGAAAAATATGAAGAATACATGTATAATATTCAAAAACTTCAAACGCCATTAAAAATATATGTTGCCAATGGTGATTATATTTTAAGTGAAAAGAAAGGTTCTATTAAAATGTCTTATAGAAATTCTGAAATTAATTTAGAAGCATTAATTGTACAAAAATTAACCTTTAATCTACTTTCAGTAAAACAGTTGGTAAACAAAAATTATAATGTGAATTTTAACAGAAATAATGTAATTATTAAAAAGCATAATACTAAAAACTATGTAAAAGGAATGCTTGAAGGTAAATTGTTCAAATTGAAATTAGAGGTATGTCTCAGTGTTTCTTGTAATAGCGCCTCATCTTCAAAAGATTTGTGGCATAAAAGGCTTGGTCATCTAAATAGAAGAAGTTTACACAGTATGGGATTACCAGTCAGCGACACAACATGTACACCCTGCATGTTAGGTAAATCTACAAGGTTACCCTTTGTTCCTGTAAAGAGACCGAGATCAACATGTATAGGTGAGTTATTACATACAGATATTGCTGGTCCGTGTCGAATACCTGGAATTAATGGTGAGTTATATTATCAAGTTATTATTGATGATTATTCGCATTTTTGTGTAACATTTGTGCTGAAAAATAAAAGTGAAGCTACTCAAAATGTCATAAATTATATAAAACAATTTGAAACACAAACAAATACTAAAGTTAAAAATATTAGGTGTGATAATGGTCGTGAATTTAAAAATCATATATTAGAGAATTTTTGTAAACAAAAAGGAATAATAATCCAATATACTCAACCTTATTCGCCTCAGCAAAACGGAGTATCGGAGCGAATGAACCGTACCCTGTATAATAGGACTCGCACACTTTTGTTGGAAACTGGACTTCCAAAGCATTTATGGTGTGAAGCTATAGCATGTTCTACCTATCAGCTTAATCGTTGTCCATCATCTGCTATAAACTATAAAACTCCTGCAGAAATAATGTATGGTAAAAAGGATTTATCAAAATTAAGAGTATTTGGAAGTAAGTCATGGGTAGTAACAATGCCAAAAGGAGATAAACTTGATCAAAGAGCAAAAGAAATGCATATGTTAGGATATTCCCCAAATGGATATCGCCTGTGGAATCCTGAAACAAATAAAATATTAGTATCACGTGATGTAAGAATGAATGAAGATGATATAACCTACAAAGAAAATGAAAAAGTAAAATATTATGAGCATGAAGAAGATGAAGAAGAAGAACAGGAGAAAAATGTAAAAGCAAATAAAGATAAAAAAGGAAAAGAAATAGAGAAGAATAGAGAAGAAAAACAACTTGAAATTAATAGAGAAGAACAAGAATCTGAAACAGATAGAGAGGAACATGAAAACACAGAAGTTTAAACGATTACACATGAACAGCAAAGAAAATCAGAAAGAAACAAAAAGTTACCTCAACACCTACAAGATTATATTCTAGAAGATCAAGAAGATATATCAAACATTGCATACTGTTTACTAGTGGACTCGGATCCATTAACGTATACACAAGCTATAAACAAAGGAGAAGAATGGAAGAAAGCAATAGAAGTAGAACTCAAATCACTGGAAGACTTGGATACATGGACAGAAGCAGATCTACCAAAAAGTGAAAAAGCTATTGATACTAGATGGGTATTCCGAACAAAACAAGATGGGAAGAAAAAGGCTAGATTAGTGGCCAAAGGATTTCAAATAAACAATGCATACAATGTATATTCACCAGTAGCAAGAATGTCTACAATTCGAATAATGTTTAGCTATGCAGTACAAGAAAATTTACCAATGAAACAGTTGGATGTACCAACAGCTTTTTTAAACGGTCAACTGAATGATGATATTTATATAAAACCACCAGAAGGAGTAATAGTACAAAAAGGAAAAGTGTTAAAGCTCAACAAAGCTTTATATGGACTTAGAGAAGCTCCAAAATGCTGGAACAACACATTTCATAAATATATAACCAAACAAGGATATCAACAATCTAAATTTGATTTTTGTTTATACATCAAAGATAAAACTTTACTTCTAATATGGGTTGATGATATTTTAATTATAGGAAAAGTTAAAGAAACTTTGGAAATAATAGAAAAACTAAAAGAAGAATTTAAAATAAGAAATTTAGGAGAAGTAAAAGAGTATCTTGGAATGGAAATTATCAGAGAAAAAGGAAAACTTCAGATAAGTCAACGAAAATTAATAGAAAAAGTCTTACAAAAATTTGCAATGCAAGATTGTAAAGGTGTACAGACGCCTATGGAACATGGAATGTCATTATCAGATGAGGAAATTATAACCAATGTACCATATCGTGAATTAATAGGTTGTCTTACATATATTTCTACTACTTCAAGACCAGATATTACTTTTACCACATCATATCTCAGTAAGTATTTAGATAAGCCAACTAAAACTTTGTGGATAGCAGCCAAGAGGGTATTAAGATACCTTAAGCAAACTTCAAGTAAGTACCTAACATATACAAAGTCAGAAGATAAACAGACATCTCTAGTAGCCTACGCCGACGCAGATTGGGCGAGCGACAAAGAAGACAGGAAAAGTGTAAGTGGTTGCGCTATTTATCATAATAATAATTTAGTCTCATGGTTCTCTAAAAAGCAGCAAACAGTTTCATTATCTTCAGCAGAAGCTGAGTATATAGCAGCCGCAATGGTATCTTCTGAACTACTATATCTAAAAGGTATACTCACAAATTTTAATTGTCTCACAGATACATACCTTTTGATAGATAACCAAAGTGCCATACAAATGATTGAATGTAACGAAAATGGTAAAAGAACAAAACACATAGACATAAAATTTCATTTTATTAAAGATTGTATAAATAAAAATATGTTTACTGTTTCTTATGTGCCAACCAATGAAAATGTTGCAGATATTTTTACTAAGCCATTGTTATCAGTAAAACATAATTATTTTGTAAGTAAACTTAAGATTACACTGTAAACAATATTTATACTAAATATTGAGAGGGGGTGTTAGGGATAAATTACCCGATACTCATAACATGTAACATTATAAGTGTATGTGATTTATGATCTATGGTCACTCCTCCCTTCTCTCTGCTACCTTGTACCGATTAATGTGTGGTTTCCATGTAAGCTAATTATTAAATATTAATTACTACAAAAGTCTTCTATTTACTGCTTCACTGCCCTCATATATACCTAATAATTTCTTTTTTGGTTTGGCAACATTGTAATCACAGCATCATAAAAAAATACTGGTATTATTGTCTTAGAAAATGGTAATTAATTTCAGCGTGTGCGCGAATTAGTAGATCTCTTCCATTTTGTGTAATTTAAATGGTTTGTCGGTTCTATTAAAGCTCCAGAAAGTAGAATTGAGTCGAGTGGTAGTCCTTCTCCCGTTTTTCTTGTCTGTTTTACATCCGGAAACCTCATTAATTTTAGTGCTGTGTTTTGTGAAATAGACGCTTTCAGATCTTGTGTTATAGTTTACTGTTTAATAAAGATCTAAGAAGATAGATGTATCGTCTTAAGAAGCGGGGAAAAGGTTTAAAGTCGTGACTGGAAAATGCTGAAAAGCTGTTCAAGAAATCAAGTTTCTTAATATTTATAGTTAGTGCAAGTCAATGAACCGGATTTTAGCAGCGAAGCGTACATTCGACGGTGAGGTGGAGGATGAAACTAAAATGTATGCTCAAGATAATATTATATTATACATCGCCTTAATAAGATCAATAAATGACATAATTATTAACATAATCATCGATTTATTTTGTGCTGGCTCTATAAAACATCCAATTTTGTAAACATTTGCTGTATTTGTGTTTTTTTTGTGTAAGTTAAGTAAAGATCAAGATCAATCACGAATCGCTATGTTACAAATACAAAATGTTAACAAAACTGGTTTTTATATCCATCATTTCAAACTACCCGCCTTCCCATAGAAAACCTATTCATTATGATATAGAATTATAGATGTATACCTAAGGCGTAATGTGCAAGAATAACTTTTCAAGGTCAAAGTTATTCTTGCACCTGAACTTGAAGGGTTGTATTGATTATTTTGATAATTATAATTCTGTAACTACATACGTTTTACTGCCGCGAATAATATTTGAATCATCTTATAACCTAGCAATGGCCTGCAAATTGCAAAAAACGTAAGAAAATTTGAATTTCGCGGGCTACCCTGAGGATTAGTTCAGCGGATATAGTATCAGATGGCGACACCGTTCAATATAGGTGTCAAAAATTCTCGAGAGAGGGCTCTCTATTCCATATTTATTACTATACTCTTTGGTATATTTGTCTGTGGGCAGGCCGCGCAAAAAAGACAATGTGGACGCGTTGCAAAAAAGTTATATAGCTCGCGAGGCCGAGCCACGCGGCCCAAAAAGCCGCGCGGCTTTATGTGGGGACTTTCAGTTTCAGTTCAGTTTACAGTGTACTCTGTGGTGGGGACGCTGCTTTAGCTGTCATAGTCGTGATATCTAAATCGGAACGCAAACTAGAGATGTGAGCGCCGTGAGCGATTATTTTATAGTTCGGAATGCAGCCTTGGAGTTGGCTTGGCATGGTCTGATGGATTGGATGGTTTCCGCTGGGGAGCGTTTAAGCTCCAGGGTAGCCCGTAAAATTCAAATTTTATTACGTTTTTTGCAATTTGCAGGCCAGTGCGAGGTTGTATGTTGATTAAAATATTGTTCGCGGCTGTAAGACGTATGTAGTTACAGAATTATAATCATCAAAATCATCAATACAACCCTCTAAGTTCATGCATGTCTAGCACTGACTTTGACCTTGAAAAAGTCGTTCCTAGATCCATAAGAAATGCGCCGGCATAAACGTATCCCTGGAAACCAAGGCATGCCAAAAATTTTCTGTCATTCAACTGTCATTCTGTGAGCGTGTGTGATGCACTGACGTATATCATATGGACTTGAAATGTTTGACTATAGAAAATGTAGATAAACAAATATGAAGCATATCGACGCCGAAATCATAAAAATACTGTCATATCTTTTTAACTTTCATAATTTTGCATAAGTGAAAAAGGATAACAGTGTTTTTGACAGTTACTATAATAGCAACCCTTCATTCCTAGCGTTATTGAAATACCTATTTGCGGCCGGGTCGCCATTTTATTTTCCCGCTGTTTGGCTATTGCTATCTTTTTCTCTCTAATAAAACGGGAAAGAGATGGACGTAATTTAGAGCTGTCACATTTAATTGAACTAATAGTCGATGTCGACTAAAAACACGGTGAAGCGCAAGGCATAAACTAGTTAGACATCTCTTACTTGGTTCATAGCCTATAGTCCTATAGTCTTATGAGAACGGTTGTTGAATCCGCCTAAAATGTTAGCTTAATCAAAAACCGGGAAGTGGGTCAAAAATAACTTTTAAGATTTGTTTATAGTTAGTTATTTTGTTAGTTCTAAACAAGTGAAGAAAAGTGTGTTAAAAATACTTACCCGTCGATATTGGACCGTGACAACGTGAAAACATTCTCACAATGGGTAGGAAAAACTAGTTTCAAAGTAGGTTTCTGAGTCAGTGGAGGTTGCATTCCGTATTAGAAAATAATCGTTCACAGCGCTCACTATCATTTGCGTTCCGATTTAGGGTGCATTCCGTATTAGAAAATAATCGCTCACAGCGCTCACATCGAGATTTTGCGTTCCGATTTAGATATCACGATTATGACAGCTAAGAGCTGTCATCAATTCGGAACGCTCGTGAACGCGTTGACAGTGAACATAACCCAAACCAAAACATTTCACAAGACCTATTTTTGAAAATGAAAGTTATGTTGGTTGACTCTATCGACTCTGTTAACTCAGATTTTGAGATAGAGAACGACGATTCGTCCAGTGATGAAAAGGATGACGGATGTGTTTATACTAGCGATATGTTCATATAACAAAACAACACAACCTGTCAACACTAGAGATGGGTAACTAGCCGAAATTTCGATAGCTTAGCTAGCCGGCTATTTGTGGTGGAATAGCCAGCTAGCTAGCCAGCTATTTTGGCTACTTGGCTATTGAACAATAACGACTAGCGCTCGCTAGCGGCTAGCGGCGTAGCGGGACTTAAATGAATAACAGTCAACAACCCTGCGATTCGAGTTCGATCCTCGCCGCGGCAACAAGTCTAGATGTCAATAAGTTTGTTAATGTCATAATTTCGTTTTTCATTTACTTTTATTTTATTTCATAATCTTTTGAAAAGAATTGACTTCCCCTCGTAGGTCGTACGTATTATTGTTTTAAGAAAACGAAAATCTACAGTAGCGTCATCTCTGTTTGTATAAACTAAAAAACTTTTATTTTACGTACCTACATAAATCGACTGACTTTAAGTCGTAGACAAGTAAAGTACAGATGTCGCGCTTCTGATAATTTAAACGATTTAAACCCATTTCTTGACTGAAATTAGGTTTAAAATCGTATAGTTAGTATCAAATTCCTTCACATCTAACTGTAATTAGCTACTACCTTTCCAACTATCGTATTTCGTAAATTCATACACTAACCGAACGAAATTACTAAGATACAATGCCTTCTCTTTCTTTATTCTATTTTGTGACTATTGTGAGAAAGAGATGTTCGATGTGAATGAAGTTCGCACTCGCGTCTCACATTACGTCACTACCTACCTACGCAGCGCAGTGAGCACGCACACAGCTAGTTAGCTATCGGCTACTCCGGCTAGCCGGCTACCGAATATCGCGAAGGCTGCAAAACGTAGTAGTTATTTTATACTCTGGGGCAGCTATCCGCTGCTGTGCCGTATTCTAGCCAGCCAGTAGCCAATAGCTAGCTATCGTATTGACGGATATCATAGCCGTGACTATTTCATTAATAGCCGCTATTTGGCTAGTTATTGGAATAGCTACCCATATCTAGTCAACACAACTGTCATTTTTGCGCGCTCACGGTGATATTTGTTTCGGGCATGGTCGGTGTAATCGCAAAATGGCGCATGTCATGGCGTCATCTATGACGATTCAAGGGACATTGCTATGGAGTATCCTAGACTAGAACCTTATTATTTTTGATAAACTTGTTTAAACTTATGTCAGATATAACCGCTGTTATTAAGGGGCTCCCCCATGCACATTAGCGCCACTTTAGTAAAAAAAATCGGAACTCGTTAAATACACAATTAATATAAAATCTGATTGACAAAATCAATGCTTTAGAGTTCTAGATTATTGACGTCTATTTAATTAATTAAAATATACTTCACTGTAGTTACAGTTAGAAAAATTGCTAAAAACGGCCGTTTTTTTCCATTTTGTATCTGTAACGACAGCGAGCTATGTTTCAATGAGTTAAGCAGACGTAAATAATTTAGAAGACCAAATGATTGATTTTGTCAATCAGATTTATATTAATTGTGTATTTAACGAGTTCTGATTTTTTTACTAAAGTGGCGCTAGTGTGCATGGGGGAGCCCCTTAATGAAATTATATTTTTACATGTCACAACCACGACCACAAGTCTTATTTTATAATGATAAAATAGTTTTATCCGACGTCGATATCGTGCTCTCGGTAATTCGGAACGGGGTGTATTGACGATCAAATCGATTACAGCGCAATTCGGAACGCGGCCTGAATGAAGTGGTGAAAATGTAAACAAAGCGGAAGGCGCACGCACGGTATAACGAAATATTTTTATTCAACACAATTATGAATAATTATAAAAATAAAATAAGCTATGATAGCCCCTGCGATTCAGATAATGATTGGACAAACTCTTCAGACGACTCGAAGTATTCAGATTCAGAAAGGTAACATTTGTAAACTTTGTTAGAAAGTTTGATGAAACTTCCTGAGCTAAATTCAATATTATTTGATCACAAAATTTTAGCTCAGTACCAGAGTGGGATTCTGATGTAGGAGATGATGGAGAATTGGTGTTCATAAAAACAAAAACCAGTAGCGAGGCTACGAACATCAAAACGCCTCTTCTAGAGAACTGTGAAACTTTTAAACTCCGAAACAACTTCAAAAGATCTTCTACAAGACGTTCTACTAAAGGTAATTAGAAAAACAATGCGTTTTTACTTAGTATTTATTTGACAGAAAGATAAATATTTGACTTTTCACCAAAAGTAATGAAGGAACTGCAAATATTAACTAGTTTTATCTTTTTATATTTTTATTGCTCATCTGATTGCCTCGTTGGTCGAGTGTCAGTGGCATGAGGTCCTGAGTTCAATTCCCGGGTCATGCAAAGTGTCATTGGGTTCTTCCATCAGGAATTTCTCAGTAGCAGCCACAAAGTCTGAATTTGTGCCTGGTTTGTGGCAATAGGCTCGCCCCCTGTTACAAGGGACTTACACATAACTGGTGACTTGTGGGTGTACACCTCTGCCTAAACCTTCGGGGAATACAGGCATCATGTTGTGTAATGTAATTTGTATTCATCAATTATAATTGTAATCAAATAATAAAAAAATAAAACCATTTAATAAAAGTAATAGGGATGTTTTAGAGTTTTCAAATATTACACAAATGTAAATGATCACCATTTGCTGCCTCAAGCACCGCCACTCCACATCCCAACAGACTAAATATTGAGCAATTACTTATTAACTTATGTACTTACTTGATTTTTACTTATTCTAGGTAGAATATTCAAAGTTTTAAAAGCACATAAGTCAAAAAATACAGAGAGTGGCATAAGAAAAGAAAATGATGGAGTATTGGCTTCCAGTGCTAATAGGAATGTGCCTACAGGTGATAAACTTATTATTATTCAGGTATGTATAAACAAGAGACTTGAAATTTTACTTCAACTCAATTTTCGTTCATTCTATGACTGCACATGTGACTGGTAACCCTATGTAATTTACTGTATTTTTAGTGAAGGTAAGATATTATAATTGACTTACAAACTGCATTTGTAGCAGGAAATGAAAACGCGGCAGGCCCAAATTGAGATGGTGGGATGAGCTAGACTCTTTCGCAAAGGATTGGCCTACAATCGCGCTAGATCGCGAAATGTGGAAGGAGGGAAGGGAAGCCTCTGCCCTGCAATGGGACAGTATAGGCTTGTATTAATAAAAATAACTTCATCCCGTTTATTCTTATAATATGACTATCTTTATTTTCAGGTTAGCAAAAGCATGATATTCAGCAGCGAAACAAATTGCCAGATTGAAAAGCTTTTCGGCTTAAGCCTAGAGACACATTCAGATGGCAAGACATTAACAGTTGCAGATTTCCTAACAGAAGCCAGAGCTATATACACTCCCAAAATAAAAAAGGGATACTATTTATCAAAAATAAATGGAGTTGATGTGAACTCTTATAACATAAATAATATTCTCCAAAGAGTAGTAGAAGATCATAACAGTCCGAAACTAACATTTCAAGCGCCAACTGAAGGACATAACATTGATTTAGAAAGGTTATTGAAGTCTAAAAATGCTCCCGAAAATTCTTTGACTCATTTGTTGAAAGAGTCCCTGTGTTCAGTTCTGTATCTATGCTGCAATGACATAGAGTACAATAGTAATGACGACAAAGGAGTTCTCTACTGCTATCCAAGACCTTTCAATCAGAACTTTTTGTACAACACTAGAGGGGCCTATGTGACTTTGAATCATTTAGCTCCCAAGTCTTTGGGGACCAGTGAACCGACAAGCTCAACTGTTCTACACAATAATACTCTCATTAACGTTACTTACACATCACATTATAATGATCTGCTGTTGGTAGCATTTCCTAATACGGAAGTAGATTTGTTTGCAGCTAAAAAAGTAATAGCTGACATCTTAGGGTTGTTAGAATTTTTGTATGGTTCTCTTAAATCTAGCTTTACTAAACCTAATAATGTTGACAAATTGGATGGTTTGTTTGCCCGTATATTTGTTACTTTGATCATTGACAAGGGGAATATAGACAATGGTATTAGGAGTGTTGGTTTCTATTTTGAGGATATGTTAGCTGCTCATTCTGTGACTCTGCCCTTAGAAGTAAAGGTACAAGTTGACGATGCTATAACCGAGTTGGAAGCAGCTGATTATCGTGAATGGGTAAATACTTTTTTATTATAATAAATTCATAATTAACATTCGACATTTGAGAATGTGGCTGTAATCACACATAGAGCAAAATTTGAAGTAAGTATACCTACAGTAGCGTCTATAAAGACTACTATTATAAAGAGTTAAGTTAAAATTTGTCTGTAAGTTTTTATTTGTATGTAGGGGTAATCTTTGGAACTACTGATCCGATTCCGAACTTTCCCGTGAGTTAATTACCGTACATAACTGGAGCGAAGTCACGAGCAACAGCTAGTCTGCTTACAAGAATATGTACATCAACTTACACATTCGCTCTAGAGATTTCGGTTTAGACTTAAAATTGATGATTAATTTTCACAAAATATTTTTCCAGACTGACGACGTAGAAAATTTTCAAAGACTGTACACAGTTATTGGATCCTGTTTATATTATTCGGGACATTTACTAAGTTCACACTTGCAAGATGAAGATTTGAAAGAAATCAATGCTTATTTGCGTTTAAATGGTGTTCTGAAATTCAGTACTGAAAAAGAATTGGAGAAACTTGTAATGTGGAGGGAAGTGTTTATTAATGAACATAGAAAACAGAATAAAAATGATGGGAATGAATACAGGTAAACAAAAAACATGCATTATAAAAACACATTAGAAATAAACAGTGCCTTTGTACTTTCATATGCCATTGATAAAAAAAAACAATTGCTGGTGTAGAAGAACAATTCAAATTATTTTTAAAAACATAGATAGGATTGTCTATTGTTTAGACTACAGTATGTAATGCCTTGGGCTGAGATCCTTATAGTGAACTTGGACTCAGTAGCATTTCATTCGAAAGTGGACCTTATTTATAAACTGTTAATGTTCATGTATTAATGTATCATCGCAGCTACGTATAGGAATTAATAGGAATGTGCCTCATACGAATATTTTGCATGGACAGCTACCTACATTCTTAGCCAACGTAAATTCATACGTAGTTAGTGGTAACAAGACACAAATTCCAATCGAGGGATTGACCCCAAGGCATCAAAGGGAATTGTACTGTGGGGAATCTGTATCTTGTTACGACAAGCGATGTATGAAGTTACGTTTGGTAAAGATAAAATAGCTTGCCGTAATAAGAAGAACATGTATAGTGATTTTTAAGGAGAGAGGTCTTGTAGAATTACAGATGGGCGTTGGTTTCTTCTTACTGTCGGTAAAGGACACTTCATATTGGCAACACTAATGGAAGCTGGTGGCTGCACAGAGGACGTAAGTACCTTTTTACTGGTATAAGTTTCTTAGACTTATCTAATTATTTATTTTATTTATTTATTTAATAACTAAAACTTTATGCACTAAAAAAACTGTACAAAGGCGGACTTAATCCCTTGGGCATTTTCTACCAGTCTACCTTAGGGTGATGCAGAGACAATACACGTCAATTATTCCTTTAGGTCGGCGGTCTGCCTTGTTGGTTTAGTGATCGCAAGCGCGACTGCTGCAGCATAAGGTTCTGGGAACGATTCAGCTCGAGCAAAGTGTTATGGGTGTGTTGGGTTTTTTATCAGGAATTTCTCAGTATCAGCCAGTGTCTGGATTTGTGCCATGGGATGGCATGGAACTTAAAAATAATGACGAAAACGAAATAAAGATGTATTGGGGATTATAGGCGTATTGTAATGAAGTTATGTAATTTTTATATTTTTGTAAATATCTAGGCTGTCGGCGTAACACCGCCTTCGCCATTTTACGTGGAAGAATGCGAGAGTTGTTTGGAGTTATTGTATGATGTGGGACTGAACAAATACCTCTCATCCTGGTACTGTTCCAACTCACAGCCTCAGGTCGAAACTTCACCAGAATATCTTACGAAGTATGGGAGGAAAATAAGGGACGTTAATAGTGAGTTATGTTTTTATACGGCTTTTAATCAACGATGCTCAAAAAAAAAATCAGGAGCGTTTTAATTGCTACATACCGTAGCCCTTCCCAACCTAACTAATCTAACTATGTTAAAATCGGCTTCCAGTCTAACCGGATTACAGGATGCACTTGAATACCAGTATTCTTATCAGACCTCTACTGGCAACAAAAGGCCTTTTTTAAAATGCGTATACACGTAGAACGCTGGCTACCGCCGCCGATAAGCGCCGAACGCCGCCGACAAGTTCCGACCTGCTTACGCCGTCAGAAATGGTCGGCGCTTATCGGCGCTGGGTCGGCACGTCGTATAGAGACTGCCTGTGGCAGGTCGGCAGGTCGGAGCTGTTAGCCAGCGTTCTACGTGTATACTGTATACGCCCTTACACAGTAACTATTTATTCTTCCAGCCCTAAAACCAGACTCGACACTCAAAACCTCAACCCTAAAGCTCTCAAAACTGCAAACGGACAAACGTCGTCACAATTCCTCTGAACAAATCAACGTGGGGTCTAGTACCAGCGACATGAACTCTATGAACTCTCTCACTAACTATGGCAGCCACCATAGTTTGTTCGCGCAGTCTTATAATACTGCGCAGAAGTATAGACACTCGAGTTTGGATGTTAGTGGTTATTCTGAAGATTCTAATAGCTTGAAAAGTAATAGGTAAGGTGTGTATTGTCATTCTGTCGTCTTTATTAAGCGACAAAAAAAAAGAATGAGGTTCTCAATTCGAACCGTATTTTTTTTTTCTGTTTTTATTTTTAAATGATGGATGTTAGTCTTTTTACACATTTTGTATACCTCGGACAGCAGCTACAGCAAGCCTACAGCATCCTTATTCGGAAGAGAAGATCACTGTAATTTGGACAGTGCAGCAGTGATGCAAAATAACTACTTTTATGAAAAAAATCTGCTATACTATTCTTTAAAATCATTTTTAAATTAAACTTTTTACTGTAAAGAGATGGTTATATTTCCCAAATTGCTTTATTGTAGCTCCTAAATATGTATTCAATAATTAATCGTGCTCGTTTCAGTGAAGTAAGTGAGGAACGCGTACAAGGCAGAAGAGCGGATAGAGAGCAGAGGAATCGTCGGGATTCTTCTGGATCAGACTCAGATTGGGACAGGCTGGTAAGAAAAATATTACACTATTTTTTATAATTCTACGCCATTACAAACCTCCTTGAGACATTATTTAAAAGAAGAACGTAATAAATGTGCTTTCATTTAAATTATTTCTTTAATGGGGACGGAAATCAATATCTAACTGACCATGTATATTGTTGATTTTAGGATGGGAGCAGAGCCAGTGGAAGTATTGACATGTCTGATATCAGAAAATCTTTGCTGAACGAAATTAATCATGTAACTGCAAAGAGGTGAGATAAATATCAAAACGAAATGTAAAAGAATTACCTTTCATCGTTTTAACCCATTTAAAATCTCGCCTCCTTCGTCAGACGCGTTTTGAGGTATACCTAGCCCACCAAGTAATACGTACCCACGTTTCGCCAGTTATGTTTAAGGGCTACCGCACACTTGAGAAAAAACTGTCTTGAGACAGACTATTTCCCTACTAGCGCGAGCGAGAGATAAATAGTCTGTCTCAGTTGCACTAGTAGGGAAATAGTCTGTCTCAAGTGTGCGGTAGCCCTAAGTCCCATCAACTTTGCAAAAATCAGAGACCTGATGAAAAAAAAAGCCACACTCGTTTGTCCCACATGGCAATTAAACCCAGGACCTCATTCAATGAAGTAGCATTTGCGTCCAATAAGGCCAACGAGGCGGTAAATAAACTATTGTTTTTTTTTTCCTATAATATGTTTATCTTTTTTTAAACATTTCCTACTCGCCTTTTCAGAATAACAGCAGGAGAGGATAACGTTTTATTCCACTTTGTACAGCTGGAATCTGAAAAGGGTATACTGATTGCCCCAGTGAAGAATATAGAGATGCAAGCCAACAATGTACTATATTCATACATAATGAAGACATTCAGATCAGCTTGCAAACGCATACATGAGCAGTTGCAGCATAGTATACGGTAAAACTACAGAATAATATCGGATTGTTTTTTCTCTTTATTTTATAATAGTCTCATTTTAAAATTATATTAATCAGATGTATGTTAGGTATATTTTCAACATTACAGATTTAGTATTAAAAAAGGGCATACAATAAACGAACCACAAGATTAAGCAAAATTTAACGGCAAAAAAAAACACTTTTGATTGACAAAATTAGTAAATAATCACCAAAATTAATCCCCATTTTATCGTGAAATTAGAACCAAAAAAAATATTTTCTTTGTTAATGACCACCAGAAATTGAAGTGCTATGCTTTTGCATCCGAGTCGAGGGAGACCCGATCGATGGAGCCCCGCTTCGCGGGCTACTACTTCTGAATGGTTTATAAAAGAAATAACCATGGAGGGGGCTAGTCGCTCGCTTCGCTCGCTCATTCGACCCCGCCATACCCTTCTAACCTAATCTATCCGTGCCCCAAAACGGCCTAAGCAAAATTGGTGCTCAATTTACTAAATTTGGTGATCATTATATTTTCCCCCCTAAAAAAGTTATTAAAAAAAAATTAACTAATTATTTGAAATGGCTGCCCTGTTCTACGATTATGACGAAATGTTGACGGGGTCAGATTAAATGCTGAATGTGGAGAACGAGTGGCTCAGCTTGGGAGAAGCCTATGTTTAGCAGTGGACGGCTAAAGGCCGAGCTCATTAATAAAAATAAAAAAACATTTCTGTCATGCTTTTTTTGTTTACCTGTGTGCTCGTATCTTCTCTGATGAGGTCGTATGTGTTCATTTTCAGATTCAAGAAGAACCACGCTCCATCGAATCCTCTGAACAAAATTCTGGTGGCTGTCAAAGAGTATGGGATGCTTTTTCAGGCACCTCTTGATATTTTGAGCCAATGTGGCGTCAGTAAGAAGAATACAGAACCATACTTGTTTTGGGTTGTCGGGTAAATAGAAGAAGCGACACAAACGTTTTACCATAGATTCAGTTCAATATTTTAGACTCTAGAATATTCTGTGAATAGGTTTAGAATTTAGACCCATCCTAGTTGAAAAAAACCGTTTCAAACCAAAGTGCAATCTTCACAGTCAATATGCATGTTACAGGTAATTTTCTGAACCAAGTACTGAATCCGTGGTAAAAGTTTATGCCGGTAATATGACCCATCACGTACCTAGCGGGACCTGCATAGCACACACACAACGCACAACGCTTCACAACGCTTCGATTCGAAGCGTCGACGACAGTCGTCGGCGCTTCGGCGGGTGCCGCCCAGCGCGTCGACGGCAGCCGTCGACAGGTGGCGACGGCTGCAGTTTATGTGCAGTTGGCAACGTGCCGATCGTCTGTAAGAACCCTTATTCACAACGCTTCGATTCGGAAAGTCGTATGTCTATCTTTTTTTGACATTACGAAATCGAGCGAGATACATACGACTTTCCGAATCGAAAATCGAAACGAAGTGTTGTGAATACGTATGCTGGAGGGAAAGTACTCTAAATACTGGAGATAGCAAATTTTACTCAAAGGGAACATTCCTTTATTTTTTTAAATAAACAAATAAGCATTCACATATTTTCGAAAATTCGGTTGCCACACTCAGGAATCGAACCAATTAAAGTTCTAAAAAATAACACTAGTACTATTTTACATCAATAGATAGCGGCAATCATATGGATCAAATCCTTTAAAACCATGAAATCCAAAATTTGAAAAATAAAAGTCAAGCTATGAAAATGGCTATGAATAACATTTTTGTTTTGTTTCAGCCGAGTTTTCAGTGAGCCAGAGCCCAGAGAACTATATGTATGCTATCACGAATCCGTACCTCAAGATCTAACCGAAGTGGCTTATTTGCTCTCTTATTTAGAATAAGTACACAAGTATTATAAAGACTGTATTTTATGCATTTATATTTAACGTATTCCGTCCAATATACTTAATAATTTAAAACTTAAAGAAATATATTTAATATTGATCTATGCAAATGGCAATAAACACTTTTTATTCCGTATCTACCCTGTTTTATTTTGAGTCAATTTTGCGAAGTTGAGAGCACACAAAAAAAAAAGCAAAATTAAACATTTTGAGAAAACCCACGACGTTTAAAAAGTAATGGGGAATATGCCAGTGCTTTTTATGAACGAACTAGATGGCGGTGATCAAACTTGGGAAAATGGGTCGTTTTTATGATAAGATGAAGATAGAAAAAAAACCATGCAAAAACTTGAAGTTCAGTTCAGTGATGCATAGGAACAGTAGACTTTTTATTTAGGTTAAACATTTTTGACAGAAAAAAGGTTCTTTCCAGTTCTCACTTTATAATACAACAATGAATAATAAAGAAATTTTACTATGCAATGAGTTTGACATGTGTCTAGGAGAGTTTTTTTTTTGCCTTGATAAGAGATTTTACCATTGACCTATAATGTATTACGTAGTAAATTAATTTTTCTTTGGATTTTACTAGAACGCCGCTTAAAAAAATATTCCCAAAGCTGATCAGCGCCATCTATTGGTATATAGTGTATACTGAAGCGTTGTGACAAACGTCAGTGGAAAAATCATCATTGAAAAAGGATAAAATAATTAAAATAAAAACGTCAACTTAGGGATGCCATTAAATGAACTAGTTTTGCAGATTTATAGTAACGAATTGAATAATTGGAGATTTTTTAGCGATATACTTACACCCTTAATGGGTAAGCCGTGCCCCTACAGTGGGGATCTTATAAAGTTGATGATGATACTTATTTTTATTTACGATGAAATTTAAAATAGTGATGGCAGCCCCCCAAGGATATTCTTGGTTTTTTTTTTAAATTATTTTACCCTTTTTCCATGTTTTTCTATCAAATATGAACGCATCTACAAATTTTCGTATCCGTGCTATTTACCGTTAAGGAGTTCCCTCGTGAGAAGACAACTGGTGAGTTGTCACCGTAACACCTATCTAAGAACATGCACCAATCAAACCCGAACCCATAACTAAAAACAGCATCAAAATCGGACTTATAGTTTTGGAGAAAAATAGCAACATGTATTTGCACAAACAAACAAACGAAAAAACAAACATCCTCTCACCCCAAACCCATACACCGTCTCCGTTCCGTCGTGGGTAAAAAATAGCAACTCATGGATGGTCCCTTTCCTACGTTTCGCTCTGTATTTTTGATTTTGAACTTTCCGCTCTTGGCATTTGAAATTCCCGCCAAATTCCACAGGAAATGTGCTTTTCAAAAGTTAAAAGTATTTTTTATTGATGTTCATCGAAAAAGGAGTGTCACAAACTATAATTATTAATAGAAATTCGTAATAAAATTCTTTATCGCTGCAAATACTTATCTAAATTATGGTACTGATTGTTTCAGTCAATTATTAAATTAATTACCATAGACAGAAAGTTACCAAGCGTTGTGAACATCCGTCACAATCAATCAGGCTATTATACCCAGTGTCGCGTTATTGTAAGGACCACAATGGCACATCAACAATTATAGTCAATGTAATGTCTATTAAACATATTAGGACACATTGTTGAAAAAATTGAGTTGTTTCCGTTAGCCGTCGCGTCGTGTGCGAAATTGCGGATTGTGAGAGAGAAGCGTTGCGGTGGTCTATTTCCTAATAGTAATGGCAAATGAAAAATAAAGACAACTGTTTTTTATGGATTTCTGTGTTTTTGAGCTTTATGAAGATTTGATTAATGTCAACGATGATAACCAAAATGCAATCACAAGCGAACGTCTCCGTGCCACAATCTGTCACGACGCAACCACAGTCTCAGCAAATAGTTGGAGTAGGAGTTCCTGCAAATGCGGTGATACTGAAAATGTCAGATATTCAGCAGATATCTACAGTCGGTACGTATTACGTGGTGTTTTTGTTATGAAACATCTTACAGTCAACCTGAAACTTTCCATGAACTTGGAAATTTCCTAAGAATATCAATAGGCCTGCAGGAAGCTTTGTCATCGTTAGCAAAACATTAACTAAGATCAGCTTTTGCCTTTTTTGCGTAATCAAAGTTGGCTAATAACGGCGGAATGTTGGATGTGTATACATTTTATATCCTTGGGAGACTTCTATGTATTTGTTATTTTTTTGTTAGGTTATGCAGCTGTCTTATTTTTTATACAGCAGCTGTAGCTGTAGTGGAACAACAATGCAGCCTCTAATTATTGTAGTTTATTGTATATGCTTTGTTTCTTGTATTTGAAAATAATGATTAGAGACAATTTCCATAATATTTCCAATGGTCTTTTTGAATAAAAATTTAACAGTGTTACTGCCATTTTATTATTACGAATAATTTGGATACTTAAATGATATAAGTAAAAGAATAGTCAAGGATTGTGTTTTTTGTCATCAGGACTACTAGAACTTGCCCACCGAGAGTACCAAGCGGGTGATTATGAGAGTGCAGAGCTGCACTGCATGCAGCTATGGAGACAAGATGGCACGAACACTGGTGTGCTCCTCCTACTGTCTTCCATTCACTTCCAGTGTCGGAGATTGGACAAATCTGCCCACTTCTCCACTTTAGCGATTAAACAGAATCCGCTGTTGGCTGAGGCTTACAGGTAACTTGCTTTTCTATGCCAATATTATAAAGAGGATAAATTTTAAAGTTTAAATGTAAGGAGGAAAAGCATGAAATGACTCATCCAATTTAAAAAAAATCTCTCACTGACTGAAGGAAAACTACACTATTAGCAAGTGTCATATGACACATATTTCTTTGATACAGAAGTCGCGAGCAGAAGCTAGTGTTATGATAAATTAAAATCAACATAGCTATAGTATTGTGCCTCTATGCATACAAACATATTGTGAGTGTATTCATAGATTGAAGAGTTCTAAACACAATGCTTTTCTATAATGGTTGAAACTTACAAAAATACCATAGTCATTGAATCATCATTATTCTTGTGTCCTTTATACCAATTTGTTGGGGTTCAGTGCAGCATGTCTTCTTCCATACATCTTGTCTTCTCTATTAGTCATCATAACGGTAGTCACCCCCGTTCCAGCCATATCATTTATCACACACACATCTTTGATTTGCTCTGCCCCTAATCTTTATCCAAATTCATAGCATAGTCAATCTATCCATCCACATTCAGAGTTAATCAAATCCTCAGATAGTTATATGATTGTGTTGATGACACAAACCTTGGTAGTATGTATGTGATACGTGAACAATCAACTCGGGCTGGATTGTACAACAATGCTATGACATATCTTGTTCTTAACAAAAGGAATAGTTCAAATTCCAGGCCTTGGTTTGCATTCACATATAAACAAGTAGACTGTAAACATGTTATTTTATTATGTTGAAATGAAACACGGATTTACTAAAACATGGTATTTTGGAAATTAAATGTTTGTTTTAACTTGTAATGGAACTAAAATTAATCAAAGGAAAACATCTAAAGAAAGATATAGAATATTTTTTTTTAAATTAAAATTCAGTATCAAATACTCTAAAGTAAACAAAACATAACATGCTAAGACAAAACATAAGTAATCTTTATCAGTTCAGAAGAAATAAGCTATGCCTATACCTTTGGGTATGTTAAGTCTCCCTCCTAAAATAATTTTGATGTGTCACACTGACGAACATTTTGGCACCAGCAGCCCATTAAAAATTAGGCCATTTTGAAGATGTTCAAGTGTATTGCACTCATTTGAAACTGATGTATATTTAGGTGTGCCATTTTGAATGAAATCATATGCACTTGAGATTACTTAATCATCATGAAGAATTTGGCTCAAGTCTTAAGCATTCCTTATTCTCACATTTACTTAGTATATGGGTTATTTACATCACAAGTTTCTTTATTATAGGGGCCACAGCACAGATATTATCTTGTTGACTGCAATCTAGTAAAAATACATTTCTTTTAGCATTATAATGTTATCATTCTGCAAATACCACAGCACTGGTCTGCTCATTTATCTATTTCACTTTTATGACACAAACACTATATGTGGGCATATGTTGACACACGGTGGAAATTCTTAACTGAAACCAATTTACATTTCAATATTATTTATGATTATTGATAGCGTGCCGCGAATTTCTAACCGAATGTAAAACACATTCTCATATTGTTCCACAAATTAACATAATTCGAATCGGAAAGGTCGCGTAGGTATAGTAGTCACGCTTTCGACTGTTAGAATATCAAATCATGTTATCAATAATTGGGATATGAATCATATGTATGGCGTAAACATACCTACAACTATGTTATTGCACTCTAAAAAGGTGAAGTCTCTAAATATAACCCATTTGATCAAACTGATCCTAATTCCAGATGCCTGCTCTACTTTCCAACTAGTTAAACACGCACCCGCTCTAATACACTATGTACAGACAGACGCCAGCACATCAAGCTACTCGAAACTGTCAAATTTTCCCAATCAACCTTGAAACTAATGCTCTAGCGATAAAGTTGAAATCCTAATAAAGGAATTTGACAGATTGTAGTAGCTTGACGTGCTAGCGTCTGTACAATTGACTGTCCTACTTTGATTCCCCATAAAGTTTAATTTCTACAATCACAAGAATCTTCTGACCTTCAGAGATATTCAAGATATCATTGTCTCGACGAAATATAGTACAGCCAAGCTAACGCCGCATTGCAAAAAATACCTTTTATTGAAGGCCTACCGTACGGTAGAAGATGTTTCTGTCATGCCCATTATAGCCGTCACGCTTATAGTTTGCGACCGTTGGTAAGCAGGGGTGTAATAGTTCCCTGTACTTCAGGTAGAGAAATATTATGAGTCATTGACCCAGCTTTCGCCTACGGTGGATAGGGGAGCGCATTGGGTCGTGCGAATTTTAAAAGTAAATTGTACGGGGGAGTTTTTACGAACCCTATAATACGATCGCTTGAGCCTTTTCGTGTAACGTCGTTCGTCACTTGCATAGAAACTTGTTTTTAATAATACTATGTAAAATGTACTGCAATATTACAGTGTATTTCTCCTCATATGTATGTCTTATTTGTAAACAAACACAGTATCGCAGAGTTTTCGCGTCAATCACATGCTCTAATTTACATAATGTTCTTCTTGATCTTTGAAAGAAACATACAGTATGAATAACACGAAAGTCAAGTAAACTGCTTCGATTTACACGTACATTTTTCACACACAGTACCCCGTTTTATGTTTAGTAAATAAGACAGCACAGCACCATACGTCATTGGTTTATATTGTTTGGAAAAGACAGCCACGCGTCCGTTCAGCGCGCGCGACGCGTACGCGTCTCAAACAAAATCGTTGTTTTCTATGGGCATAAGCTGAATAGAGCTGAATAAGTGTGAGTAGTCCCTTAATCTTCATTCTTCTGCCAATTTGTTTAAAGTCGGCGAAGCATGACTTCTTGTTCCATACATCTCTATTACCCGTTACCTCACTAGCCATAAGTAGGTACCATCTTTTACAAAGAAAGGGCAGCCTTTAATCTTTGTTATTTCCTCCAGCAACCTAGGCAATGTGTACAAAGAGCGGGGTCAGCTGCAAGAGGCTTTGGAGAACTACAGGCACGCCGTCAGACTAAAGCCGGACTTCATCGATGGCTACATCAACCTGGCCGCGGCTCTCGTGGCCGCTGGAGACATGGAGCAGGCGGTACAGGCTTATGTTACCGCCTTACAGTATAATCCTGTAAGTATTCAAGATCTTTCGTACCTAGTAAGAACTTCTCGATTGGCAAAGCTCTCATTCGCAAGGGCCGAAGCCAATAAAAAAGGAGGAATATAAAACGAAACTTTGAAAAAACACTTTCGTGCGTAGAATTGTACAGTTTCACATTTTGCTTCAAGCGCATTTTTAACTCGCTTTTCTAAACAGTATAACAAAACACCATTTAACAGCGAAAATCGGAAAATCTTAGTAAGTTTCCATTATAAATCGGAGAATCTGGCTTTAGGAATATTCCATCCAAATGCACGTGTTTTTCGCGTTTAATTCGTCCAGAGTTCAGATACATAAAGCAACTAATTGCGAAAAACTTTCCTAGCCTACGCATCGCAGAAACAAAAATGATTGGATGGTAAACAAGTACCTACTTGTTCAGAGTGTTTACGTCCACGGTGACACGTAAAATTCCATAAGCTTTACGAGCAAGGGGCTGAGAGCTCTCTACGTTGTATCCACTCACCCTATTTATTATGTTCGAAGGGTGGAAGCGGCTGCAGTTGGACGACCATTACTATCGTGGCAAATGAAACCTACGAATGCTTGTTCATCAAATTCATATATTTGAATTCGATATTTGTATTCCAATTTTTATAAGACTTAAGAAATTGAATATTTTTATGCATTATTTAAAAATTTGCTATGATCTAATCTATTGACAAGCTTATCACACCTCTATGCTAATAAGGCGCTTTATAAACGTGCTGATTCTGTTTCTGAGTCATACATCTACTTGTTGCTATCGGTGACAAGTTATGTGATATTCCCGCATATGCAAAGACAAAGCAATTTGAAATTGCCGCATATGCAAAGACAAAGCAATTCAGGCGATAATTAATGTATTAAATTATGTACACACAACACAATAAAAGCCAAAACTACGTCGTCGTATCAATTTAAGGTCACTGAATCTTTTGTCTTAAGGTGGATGCTCCAGGGTAGCCCGCGAAATTCAAATTTGCCGGCCAGTGCTAGGTTGTATGTTGATGAAAATATGATTCGCGGCTGTAAGACGTATGTACTATGTAGTTACAGAATTATAATATTACATGAACTTGGAGGGTTGTTTTGATGATTATAATTCTGTAACTATATACGTCTTACACTTGCGAACAATATTTTAATCAACATACAACCTAGCACAGGCCTGCAAATTGCAAAAAACGTTAGAAAATTTGAATTTCGCGGGCTACCCTTGGAGCATCATCCTAAATAAATACTGGTATTATATTATGCGGTAATACCTACTAGTCGCCCTATCTCAATACATTGTTGGACGTATGCCAGAAAAACAGGTATTGGTCGTAGTTGCCACGCTAGGTATCGTATTTGGTAACCGCATAGTCAGTACGATAGCACCAATGCCGCTGCCCTTCACCGGCCTAGAAAATTAGGACTGACAAGTTGGGCAATTGCGCCATTTGTCATACCTTATTACAAATAGAATAGTACCTACCTACGACACCGTTTTGCTATGAGCCACACACAATAGTGTGTGGCTCATAGCAAAACGGTGTCGTAAAATGCGACAAGACGTTAGCTAGACTAGGATAGGAGACGGGCACTGCGTTTACCAATCACGGTGACATGGCAGCTTTTACCTATCATCCCTTTACTATCTTTCAAAAATACTTGAGAAAACTACATTCAGAGAGGATGTTATGAACGTAGACTTATTCGGACGTGATATCGTATCAAAGAAGTGAATAGTTGTAGGCCGTATTTTTGCAGTACGTGATAATGCCGCAATGCGGGTGAAGTGGTTGCGAATGCGATGCAGTTAACCTTTACCTTTGCACACGAATAGACTAGGCCATGGATGTTAGCGCTATTCACAACTATACAGTATGTGAGGGAGCTAATAGCGCGTCTGCTGTCTAGACTTTCTCGAACTATATCGAGATTCGACATATACTAGATTCAGCTCCCTGTAATAGAATCACTCTCTCCAAACAAGACTGGCCTTGGTCATTATTCTATTTAACTTATTACGAAATGTTTATCGTAATATCGTTTATCGTATTTATGTAAACGGATTATGGAGGCATTAGCAGGCTGTTTTGATACTTTTAGTTGTAGACTAGACTGAAAGGATCTGGAAATTAAATATTTCAACTTTCATTTTACCTAACTTTCAGTAAAGAGATTTGAGATTTCTCTTCATTGTTCAATGTGAACACAGGCTAACGGGACATAAAAACAAAAGGTCTCGGTGTCACGCGTCTGCATCGATGCAGATCTTGGTAAAAAGTTGATGAGTCAAAAAAATATCAGTCTTTAGAATCATTACGATTAACCAGTATTCATTCAGCATGGTCACGATGGTTAGAAACAACTCTAAATGGTTTCTATATTTGTTTTTCTATTTAAATGCATGTGAGTCAACTCTCATCAGTGGTAACATATTAACATTGACAGCTCCTTTATATCGTAACAGGTAGCACTAAGGATGATTTTCGTAGAACAAGTGTGCCTGTACTAGCTAAAGATTATACGGAAGACCGCTGATGCTGATTGTTATCTTGTTTTTATTAATAACTTGTTTGTCAAGCCGATGATAATGAATTTGGCTGTATAATTGATTAGACTAGGAAAAATAAGTCAGCCAATGGGCCAATATCTACATAAATCTTGTACATAAATTAAAGTAACAATGCACAGGGCATTGATAGTGACGGCTTATATCGTTAACAGTTACTTTGAAAGCTTTTAATCATGTTAATAAATCCAATTGATTTTATCACGGTTCTGTGGACTGTGACATAGTTTACTCGTGGTTTCAACCGCATTCAACATTACTACGGTCAGGTCATGCATATTTCTTTGTATGAGTCACTTCCATAGCACATTAAGGTTTATTATAAGCGTATGTCTGTCTAATCTTGACTAGAAAGATATCAACTGCTGTAGATTTTAGCTAATTTCAGACGTCAAATTTTCTAACCTTTGAAACTGCAAACCTACGTAAAGAGCATAAAATATTTCATAATAAATAGAAAAATAAAACATGTATTTAAAGTTATGTACCACACCTAATTCAACAAGATTTTCGCTTATAAATATCATCCTTGTTCTAATCAAACCGACAACAGTACTTTACTAAAACTTTAAAAAAAACTTCCTTCGCGTAGGTACTATTGTTCCACGTTATTAATGTCATTCTAATTCAAACTGGCACGGTTGGCGCTTTGGCTGAGTGATTGTCTGCTGTGCTACTTGTCGCGGGTTCGATTCACGCACGGAACAAATATAACTTTTGTGGCCACAGGTCTCGTAGTTCTTCCGGGTTTGGCTGTTTGTGTATGTGAGCTTAAATGTTTGTTTGAAACCCACGATACAACACAGAAATATCTAGTGTGGGGCAACGTTTTTTAAAAATAAAAAGCTATCAGTATTCAAAATCATTTAAAACTTATTTTTTGTTGCTATGAGTTTGTTTGAAGGATATTCAGAGTTTGTGAAAATAAAACTATCAATCAATAGCGGACGTCACGCGGTTTCACCCGCGTAGTTCGCTATGTTACTCAGGGTGAATGTAGCTTTCTAATGGTGAAAGAATTTTTGAAATCGGTGTAGTAGTTTTTGAGTTTATTCATTACAAACATACACACAAAAATACTAAACCTTCTTCTTTATAATAATACTAGCTGCCCGTCCCGGCTTCGCACGGGTGGACTTTTTATTTTTTTCTATTCTATCCTATCTCTCAAGTTGGATCGAACTGCACATGGTGTGCGAATTTTATTATAATCGGTTAAGTGGTTTAGGAGTCCATTGAGGACAAACATTGTGACACGAGATTTATATATATTAAGATTAGTGTACAAGTGTAGATTACAATCTGGCTAGCCTAAAACATTACAGTTAGCCTAAAATAGACTTTTTGCCCACTAAGATCTAGAATAAAGACAACTTATATTATGTGACCTTCTGTGTCACGATATAATGTCAGACTGTTCTTACTACAACACTACACTACAACAGCCCATAACGTCCACTGCTGGACATAAGCCTCTCCCATGATGGGAGGAATTTGCCGTAATCTCCACGCTTGGCAGGCGGATTGGAGATCGCAGTGATGAAAGACTAACAGAAAACGCTGCTGCCCATTCTCTGGTCTACGGAGGCGCAAGGTGTTCTGCCTCAGACATTAGTCGCCTTATACGACACCCGTGAGTGTAATGGGTTGGTTCTATTCTATTCTACTCTGCCGGATACCACACGGCCTTACACCGGATACCACACGATCTTAGACTGTTCTTAGCAATTACCTATTGTTACGTTTATGTGGTAGGACTTGCAGGTAGGTAGGTACTAAACAAAACGGTGTAATATTCCACGATATTTTCCTTTACTACCTCATACTAATGGAGTTGCCCACTTTATTATATTATGACCTCACTGATTAGAAATACGTTATTTTTCTATCGGTTTTCTTCTGATATAAATGTTCCTTGTTGATCTTACAATATTTGCTAGTTTACACTATAATGTGTTAGATAGCTAAACCGCGAACGGCGCTTGAGGCCGTAAATCAAATTTATTACCGCGGAGATTAAACGGCGATCCCAGAATTAAAATGTTTCGTTATTAATTGCTGGACAAACTGTAATTATGTGGATTATTTTATCATTGAATTTTTGTTACGCTATTTTTATCCAATATTTGCTTGTTTTCCTTATATAAATAGAAAATATGAATTAATCAAAAGCTGGAAATAATTAATTTATCGGATTATAAATTATAATACTTAACTCAAACTGTAAGTAGAAAAGTAAAAGATTTTAAGAGAAAATATTTAAGATTTAATACACGTCTCGAATGTCTGGCGTATTTGTTGGTTTATGTTAATTTACTTTCGTTTCAACGATCAGCTTTAAGAGGAAAATCCTTTGTTCTTTACATTTTGTATGATAAATATCAATATTACTCGTAGTAACCCACTCGGATTAAATACCAGGAATAAATATTATTTTGGCGCTGTTATATTCACTTAATATGTGTGGGTTGTAATGTGGTTAAAGTCAGTCTTTAAAAAACCCTTCCTCTGCACTTTAATATCAAGTAATTAATGGTTATTATAGATCAACTATGTATTCCAACTAGATTGATGTAAACTGTGAGTGTGCAGGGAGCAATTGTCATTTAATTGAAGTATAATAATGCGTAGCCATCCATGAATCGATTGTATCGGCAATATGGCTTGGTGATTATCGGGAAGTAATCATAGGTTTTATAAACTTCATGTCCGGCATTGGCAAGGCTGTGAGTCGTCGCGTGTATGCCATTAGAGAAGGCTACTAGAGAAAAACGTCAAAAGCTTGTGTTAGTTGCGTTATATGCTCTTATAAAGACAAAATATTATTATTGTTATCTCAAGTACACCTTTTTTTTTTTTTTTTTTTCGGATGGGAAATCATCAAATGACTTCTCCCGCTCTGGGCGGAGCAGGAGGGAGTGTCAGACTTTTACTGACTAAAACCCATCCATGTTCCTTCATCGCCCTTTGTGTTCCGGGGTCACGGTATCTCTTTCGAACAGTCCCGCAACCCCGGCAGGCATCGCTCCTTGCGGACCCCTTCCTATTGCTGACTCTCTTTGAGGCGCGCGTGGAACACGAACGCGCCGTCGACACGGCCTGTCGTCATGAGACGGACGGACGGCGAGCTAGCCCATAGCCCACCGTCCACAGGCCCGCGCCTACGGTGGCCGGGAGCCACGTGGTGGCCCCCGACGCCCGGGGCGTCTCCCGCGGCGGCCGGGACGCTGTGAGGTTCTCTCCCTGTCACGTTCCGCCACCTCCTTCTCTAGCATTACTGCTTCGCAGAAGGAGGTGACGGCGTCCCATTCCGTCTCGCTCCGGACCATGGCTTGCACCAGGGCCGGACGCGAGAGGTCGCCGCCGCCAATCGCCGCTTCGAGGACACGGCGGTGCTCCGCCCACGCGGGGCACACCTCCACCGTGTGCTCCACCGTGTCCTCCGGTCGATCCTCGCAGTGGAAACACCCGGGCGTTTCCTCCCGCCCGATTCGGTGCAGGAACCTCCCGAAAACACCGTGTCCGGTGAGGACCTGCGTCAGGCGGAAGGTGAGGACGCCGTGGCGTCTCTCCAGCCACTCCTCAAAGAGGGGACTTATCGCCACTATCGTGGCGTGCCCTGCACGGGGTTGCGACAGTCGCTGTCTCCATGTCGCCATGAGATCCCGCCGGAAGTCTGTCCGCTGAGCGACAATTTGTCGCGGCAGCGGAGTTTCCCCCCGGCGAAGCGCCTCTGCGCGCCATTCATGCAGGCGCGCGAGGACTATCGCCTCCAGATCCCATGGCGGCAATCCGGCAAGGAGGCCCGCCGCCTCGCGGGCGATCGTGCGGTACCCACGGGCCAGCCTTACGGCTACCACCTTTTGGGGCGCGTTCAGGTAGTGGGCTGCACGCAGCCTCAAGGAACGCGCCCACACCGGGGCCCCGTAAAGGGCCATGGACCGCCCGCCCCCTGCGTAGAGCCTCCGGCAGGAGGCGTTCGGCCCCCCCAGGTTGGGCAGGAGCCGCCTGAAGGCAGCCCCAGTCCGTTCCAGTTTGGGGGCCAAACGTCGGAAGTGCTCCACGAAGTTCCACCGGCTGTCGAGGACGAGTCCTAGGTACTTCAAAGTCGACTCGACACCGATGGATACCCCTCCTACCGTGAGTAAGGATCCCGGAGGTGGCGCATTCCGAGGCCCATGAAAGCACATGGCCTCGGACTTGTGCAATGCCACCTCGAGACCCAGTTGCCGAATCCTCTCAACGACTATCGCAACCCCGCGTGTCATAGCTTCGGCCGCCGCCTCGTGCGACCCCCCCTGTGCCAGCACCAGCGTGTCGTCTGCATAGCAGACCACGCTGACGCCGCTAGGGAGGTCGGCGCGCAGCACCCAGTCGTACCCGATGTTCCACAAGGACGGCCCTAGGACCGATCCCTGCGGAACACCGCACGACATCTCTCGCCGGTTCCATTCTCCGCTGCGACCGGGGTAGATGACGGCTCTATCCGTCAGGTAGTCCCCGACCACACGACGAAGGTAGGTCGGCACCCGGTGATACCGGAGTGCCTCCCTAATGCAGCTCCAGGGCATGGAGTTGAAGGCATTGGCGATGTCTAGAGACACCGCCAAGACAACCCCACCCCGGGACACTGCATCCCCCGTCGTGAGGGCTCTCACGCGCATGATGGCGTCCACCGTAGAGCGCCCCTTGCGGAAACCAAACTGGTGTTCCGCAAGATCCGGCCCCGTCCCCGCAAGGTGCTCGGCGAGGCGGTTTGCAATGACTCTTTCGAAGAGCTTGCCCACCTCGTCGAGGAACACTATGGGCCGGTATGCGGACGGAGAGTCCGCAGGGCGCCCCGGCTTCCGAATGAGGACCAGCTTCCCGTCTTCCAACGAAGCGGGAACTGGCCTCTCTCCAAACATGCGCTTAAGAGCCCCTCCAGTCGGGGCCCGAGAGCCTCCGAGGCCAGGACCCAGGCTTTGCCAGGCAAGCCGTCAGGTCCCGGGGCGGTATTTTTGGCACTGAGCCTGCGTACCGCCACTCTCAGGTCTACCCCAGTCACTTCCGGAGTGTCGTCGTCGTCGTCCTGGTGGTCCGCTTCAAGCACCGCAGGTAGCGGAGCCATAGGCGGGGGGGGGATGTTCTCCCCGCGTAGGGAACAGAGTGCTCACCACGTCCTCCACGAGCTCAGGCCGGAGACTCTGCGTCAGTGGGGGGGCCCAGGTGCGGAGTTTATCCCGCACCATCTTGTAAGGCCGCCCCCACGGATCTCTGTCGAGAGTCCCCAGCAACTCCTCGCGGGCCAGGTCCCTGGCCCGCAGGACAGCCTCGCGGAGGGCGGTCTTCGCCGCTCTGTACCCCTCATAAAGCTCCGCCTCGATGGCTGCCGCATTCGGTGGGCGGATGCGGAGCCTGCGATGCCTGGCGTACAGGTGTCGCGCAGCCACGCACGCCTCGCGCAGAGACGTCAGCTCTCGCGACCACCAGTACACCTGACGTCGGGCGCTTCCTGGCCGGACTCGGGGCATTGCCACGTCGCATATATCGGACATGGCCTCCTGGAACCACCCTGCCTCATTGTTAATGTCGGCAGGCCTGTCTGGTGATGTCACCCAGGCCTGCACGATCGAGGCTTCCAGGAGGAGCTCCCGGTCCAGCTGCTTCAGCGCCCAACGCGGACCACTCGGGGCCTGTTGGACCGGCGCGCTTGAGGTCTGGGTGGAGACGTCAAACCGGATGTACCGGTGGTCGGAATAGGTCTCCACCCCCTCCATGACACGCCAGTCAACGACACGCGGCGACAGAGCGGGGCTAGCGAACGAAATGTCCACTACCGACTCGCCCCGCATCCGCACACACGTGGGAACAGAACCCCGATTTAGGACGACCAGGCCCTTCTCCAGAGCCCAGTCCTCCACCATTCTTCCCCGCACGTCTGTGCAACGGGAACCCCAAGCCAAGTTCTTGGCGTTGAAGTCCCCGAGGACAAGTACGGGGAGGGAATGGTTTCCGACGACGATACTCAACTCCGCAAGGGAGTTGTGGAACTCGGCGAGAGTTCGGCTCGGGGAGAAGTAGACTCCCACCACGACAATCTCCCCGAACCGTGCTGCTACGCACCCCCGACCCCTCCTGACACTTTCAAGGGTCGGGGTGCCGGCGGCGGCCGACGACACAATGGTCACTGAGCCGCTAAGGTCCGCCACCCAGTCTTCCCTGGGCAGGACAAAATACGGCTCAGCGACCACAGCGATGTTTATCGACCACTGCGCCATGCTCTGGAGCAACAGATCCTGAGCGCAGGCGCAGTGGTTGATATTCGCTTGGAGGAAGCGTAATGGAGCCGTTAATGGCATTCCATTACCGCTTTCTCCACTCGGGCCCCCTGTGAGGGCCCCGCTGCACGTGCAACTGTCGCGACGGCGGTGGCGGCAACAGCGGTAGCGGCGGCGGTTGCGGCTGCGGCGCATGCAGCGCAGTGCGGCGTGGCGCAGCAAGTCGCGGATGTGTGACCGGGCTGACTGCAACGGAAGCAGAGGCCGCTGCGGTCGACCTCCGAGGCGCATTGCACCGACACATGGTGTCCCACATGGCAGCGGTAGCACCTCAGAGGTCTGGGCTCCAGCAGCTTCACCTGCGCTGACACCCAGCCCACCAGTAGCCTACGGCCCTCCACAATTGCCTTGGCCGCCGTCACAGGGCAGCTTACCGTAACGGTTCGCATGCCCGTGGAGTCCGGACGAAGGGCGCCTGCCCTGACCTGATCGGCAGGGCACCCTCCGGACCTGGCAACGGCGGCCACCACCTCCTCCTCGGTCACTGAGTCGTCCAGACCCAGGACGCGCAGGTCTGCGCACCTAACGGGCCTGGAAACTCGGGCGTCGTCCGCGTTTAGGGACGCTCTTAGCTTTTCAGCCAGAGCGTCAGCGGACGAGACACTGGTTTCACCGGGGATCTCCAGCAACCGAGCTCCCGTCGCGGTTACTTAAAGCCGGAGGCCCCCGGTGATCCCGAGCTCCCCGAGATCCACCGTCTCCTTTGCCTTCGCCAGCAGGTCGCGGTAGGACACGCCCCTCTTTTCCGCGTCCGGCTGTAGTGTAATCACTACAGCTGCGGTCTTCGGGGCGCGGAGCCTAGCCGCGATCTTTCGCGCCCTGTGCTGGCGCTGCCGCTCCTCATTTCGGGCCTTTTTGGCCGCCTTTCGCCCCTTCCGCTTCTCCCCGACCACCTGCCATCCGGCTTCAGCCGCGGGAGGGGTAGGGGGCTGGGGGGGCGGTGGCGGCGGCGGCAGCTGCTGTGCCGCAGGTGCTGGCCCACTCGCCGCTGGCACTGTCACCGGCACAGTCACCGCCTGTGGGGCTGCCTTGCCCTTCCTCCTCCTGGACGCCTTCTTAGCCGGCGCCGGTGTCGCCGGAGCCGGCTTTCCAGGGGAGGGCGCCATTGCCCTACCGGAGGACTGGCTCGACGGCCCAGGTCCGGGCGCGGCAGCCACAGCAGCCGCGTACGACACCGTGGTCGGCATCGTGCTCGGGCCCGCGGCAGACTTGTTTGAACCCAGGGCGGGGCGCAGAACAATTCCCTCCAGGACGGAAAACCGCGCCTGGAAGGAAGCCAGCTCCCGCCGCACCAGGTTCAAAACCTGATTTTCAGCCGGCACCGGCTCGGCTTGTCGCTGCTGCTGGTGGCCCCCATTTGGAGGCGCCACGCGGGTGCCAGCCTCACGCAGACTAGCCAGGTCTGCGTGGAGCTTGGCGTTCTCCCTTTGGAGAGCCTCCATCGCAGCCGTCAGGCGGGCCAACTCCGCCCGCAATTTGGCCACCTCATCTCCACGTATCGGAGGGGGAGGGGAAGGCCCCGCAAAGTTGGCCTCCGCTGCCGCCATGATGGAGGTGGAAGCCGCGGGTATGGCCTTGAGTTTGGACGATGCCTTTATCTTCAAGGCCACGCCCCTTATCGCGGCTTCCACCTCTTTTGCGAACCTGGCCTTACGCTCCACCTCAAAGCCGCCAGGTGCACCCGCCTCGTCGCCAGACCCGCGAGCAGTTATGCCTGGGAGGCGCCCCTCTTCGGCCAGTCTGGCCGACCTCTCGGAGGCAGCAAGCCCCCCCCTTTTGCCTCGGATCCCACCTCGCTTACTGGTGGGGATCTTTCGGGCCGAGGCCATCTCTTTTTCGGATGACGACCCTCGGTCGCCATCCTTCCTGGACCGCTTGCGGAAAAACTTGCTGTTCTCCGCAGCAGTCCCGGCCCTCACGCGGTGGGAGCTCTCTGAGCCTCCCGCACTAATCTCGCTGGATGCGACGTCGGACTCCGACTCCGCATCCCTCCTCTCCTCTCCTATGCCGTTACCGGCAGTGTTTTTGGTTTTGTTTTTTGAAATATCCATATTTGAACCCACGAGTATGGGGGAAATAAAAGTCAATCTGGGCAGAGACCCCTGTACCCAAGATAAGCAGATTTTAGCATTTATTACTCGCCAGAGGGTCTGCAGGTACCCTGGCGAGGGTGAGCACTAGCGACTGATTCGTTCCATGGGAACACCCGTCAGCCATACATCCCCTCGCGGTGCGCCGCCGCTTGGGATTCGGGGTAACTTTTTATAGAGGTTTTCTACCTCGCAGTCCGGGCGGTTAAGCCAAGACCCTCGGTCCCTATCGAAGCCGCGAGACGTGATCCACAGCACTTCGACAATGGGATTACGAGACTGACGGTGACAAAGAAGGACGCATCCTACTCTGTCTGCTCGGAGGCAGGGTGAGTGCACACCGAGCCCGCCCTCACTCCTCTGCTATGCCCTCTGCTGTACAGAGGGTCACGCAGAGGAACGCACCGGTGGTCCTGGCAGGACCCCACCCATGTCAGAATAATTAGCCGCGGCAGTAACTCTCCCCGAGGGATAAAAGGAAATTCTCATTTCCTCTCATTCCCCGGGGAAGGATACTGCCGCGCCCAGGGTGCACCGGCCCAGCAGCTGCTCTTCCCTATCTCAAGTACACCTGCAAATCGAAAAGATACTGTGCCGAAGAAGAAGTTTTTTGCATAAAGATTCCTGGGACGATCTTATGCGACAATCAATCAGATCAATTTGGATCCTCATCGATCCTTAATCTTATCTCTCATCACTACTGCCTCGCAATTTTATTTCCTGAAATTCATAAATCCATTTTAACTCTATTTATTTTTGTTCACAGGACCTTTACTGCGTTAGGAGTGACTTGGGCAATTTGCTCAAAGCTCTTGGTCGTTTGGACGAGGCTAAGGTAAATATAATTTCCTCTTCGACTTTCTGGTTTGCTCCGAAGTTAACAGGATTCTCTAAAAGTTTCCTTTGTACAATATCAAATTAGCGTACTCTCTGCTCTGTAAGCGTACATTGCTCTTGCGTATATACATCAGAATAATTTGCAACTTGCGTCGGCTTTCCTTATAATGGTTTCGACTATTAGTTCTCATTGTTGTTTATGTTTTACCCTCAAATGCGCCATTTAGGAGTCCTAGTCAGTTGAAACTATTATTGAATCTGTGAAACAGGATGGGAAATCGAATGCTTTGTTTGGCCACACAACTTCCGTTTCCAATCGTGTTGCACCACACAATATCTACAGTCACAAAATATTAAACATCTTATGTGTATCGTTATCTGATAATAAAATTACGTTTGATAAAGTTTGATCCACTGTTTATATCAATGGTTGACATTGACTGAAATAAAAGGACATTTCTGCGTAGCATATTTTTACACGTACATTTTTTATTGAAGCTTGCCGTACACATGGGTCTTATATTGAATTTAAATAATGTACACAAAAAGTATGTACATGTCTTATACAATAATACAAAATCTTTCCGGGGGAAAGACGGAAGCGTAATATTTTGTGACAGCGTTTTGCGTTTAAAATATCAATTCTCTACCCAACATTTGTCCAAGGTCTACTTGTTTTGTTATTATTTGTACTAAAATTCATATTATTGCTTCTTGTTCCTAACAATGTCGTGTGGAGTATTGAACAGTAAAGGAGAGTAAACTAATTCACATCGCTATACTAAACGTTTGAGACAACATTCAATCCTGTTTTCTTCAAAACCTAGTTAACATTATAATCCTTTTGCTTGTAGTGATTTCTTATTACAATGGAGGATCAGAGGAGTCAGTAGTGATAATTTCATTAGTGGTATGACGTAGTGAGTTTATTTGTATTATATGATTTGGTTATCCACGTCATGCCTGTGGCATACTCTGCATGATGACAGCGTGAGCTGGACAATGATCCTCTCAAATCATAAATATTTGATTTGCAATATAATTTGTTTTTGAAGACGATCGGGTGAAACAAATTGACTCAAAATCAACTAATTTTCTATTATATTTTCACAAGGTGTTGTCTGGTAAGGCAAGTGTAGGTGTGCCCGCTGCTGTATCTAGCTGGGTTATGGTTCGTACGACAGTCGCTATGCCGCCGCGATGCCGCCGTGTCTGCTGCAGGTAAAGTGGAAAAGGTTTGCAAGAACTAAACTAAGAACAGGACTCGGATACAACTCGTGCTCTTGACTTATCCATTGTCGTGACCATCTTCTCTCATCGGCTAGGAAGTGGAAGCGTTTCACTTGTGGTTGGCTCGTTTGTTTCGTGACGTATGATTTATTTATTATTTTCTGTTTATACAAGACGTATGGATGTGCGGTTGCACTTGGTTTGCACTGGTTTTTCGTTTGCATTTCCTACTGATGTGTGTGGCAGTCGGCGTAGTTTCGTTTCTCTAGGGTGCTGTTTGCGTAATGATTTCTGTATGCGATTGATGTTTGGTGATCGTAGCTTCTGGTGTACACGTCGATCACCCAGCATCACTCGTAGCAACGTGTAATTACTGACATTGGCGTAACATACATTTCAGAACATCATTACATCAAAATATAGTTTTCGTATGGTCATTAACTTGTTGTTTTTTCGTGTGTGTAGGCTTGTTACTTGAAGGCAATAGAAACGAGGCCAGACTTCGCAGTGGCATGGAGTAACTTGGGATGCGTGTTTAACGCACAGAGTGAAATCTGGCTGGCCATTCATCACTTTGAGAAGGCCGTTGCACTAGATCCGAATTTCTTGGACGCCTACATTAATTTGGGAAATGTTCTCAAAGAAGCCAGAATTTTTGATAGGTGAGTTTAATTAATTTCATTGGACTATCCAAATAGACAACAATAAATCAGAACTTAATATTCATAGCACATTTTATTTTACACAACATGTATACATAAGTATGCAAATTACATATTAATGTTTTGTCATTACCATTTCAATATCGTAAACACACATTAATATGGGTCGGCACGTTAATTAACAATAATTTTCATGTTCAATAGGGCTGTGGCTGCTTATCTTCGCGCGCTCAATCTGTCGCCAAACAATGCCGTGGTCCACGGCAATTTGGCGTGTGTTTACTACGAACAAGGATTAATTGACTTGGCAGTTGACACGTACCGACGAGCGATTGAGTTACAACCGAACTTCCCTGATGCATATTGTAATTTAGCGAATGCACTGAAAGAGAAAGGACAAGTCGCTGACGCAGAGGAATGTTACAACACAGCTTTAAGATTATGCCCATCACACGCCGACTCCCTCAACAATCTCGCGAACATCAAACGTGAACAAGGGTACATCGAGGAGGCAACTCGTTTGTACTTGAAAGCTTTGGAAGTGTTCCCTGAATTTGCTGCAGCTCACAGCAATCTGGCTTCAGTACTACAACAGCAAGGCAAACTAACCGAAGCGCTCATGCATTACAAAGAGGCGATACGCATTCAGCCAACTTTCGCTGATGCGTACAGTAATATGGGCAATACGCTCAAAGAGATGCAAGATGTAGCGGGCGCTTTACAATGCTACACTAGAGCTATACAGATAAACCCAGCGTTCGCTGATGCTCACAGCAATCTTGCTAGCATCCACAAAGACTCTGGAAACATTCCCGAAGCTATCCAGTCGTACAGAACGGCTTTGAAATTGAAACCTGACTTCCCTGATGCTTACTGCAACTTGGCTCATTGCTTGCAAATTGTTTGCGACTGGACCGATTATGAGTCGCGAATGAAGAAGCTTGTTAGCATTGTGGCTGAGCAACTTGAAAAGAACAGACTGCCGTCCGTTCATCCTCACCATTCCATGTTATACCCGCTTACACACGATTATAGAAAGGCGATTGCCGCGCGGCATGCTAACCTATGTCTCGAAAAAGTGCAAGTTCTGCACAAGCCAACATTCAAGTTCCCGCGTGAGCTGCAAGGACGCCTACGTATTGGTTACGTCAGCAGCGACTTCGGTAACCACCCGACCTCTCACTTGATGCAGTCCGTACCAGGTCTCCATGATAGAACTAAAGTAGAGATCTTCTGCTACGCTCTGAGCCCAGATGATGGCACCACATTCCGTTCCAAGATCGCCCGAGAGGCGGAACACTTTATTGATTTATCTCAAATGCAATGTAACGGCAAAGCGGCTGATAAAATCTATGGCGACGGTATTAACATTCTCGTCAATATGAACGGTTACACAAAAGGAGCGAGGAACGAGATATTTGCGTTGCGACCGGCCCCTGTGCAAGTTATGTGGCTCGGATATCCGGGAACCAGCGGCGCCAGCTACATGGACTATTTAGTGACGGATGCAGTTACGTCGCCCCTAGAATTAGCGAGTCAGTACAGCGAGAAAATGGCGTACATGCCGCATACATACTTTGTGGGCGACCACAAGCAAATGTTCCCGCATTTACAGGAGCGTCTTATTCTCAGTGATAAGCTTAAAGCTCACAATAATTTAGGAAGTTTACCTGATAACGTTGCAGTCATCAATGCTACAGACTTGTCGCCACTTGTGGAGACCACAGACATTAAAGAGATTAAAGAAATTGTAAGAGCGGCTCGACCTTTAGAGATTTCCTTGAAAGTAGCTGAATTACCGACCACCACGCCCATTGAGACCATGATTGCTTCAGGACAAGTACAGGTAAAAACACTACATAATACATAATTTATTTATTTTCAATCCTACTTCCTATAAACGCGAAAGTTTGTGAGGATGGATAGATGTTTGTTACTCTTTCACGCAAAATCTACTGACCGGATTTGGATGAAATTTAGCGCGCAGATAGTTTTTATCCCGGTAGTCGGATCCCGTGGGTCAATAGGGAATATGCATGAAATACAAAACTCTTTTAATTTATTAAAAATGCCTTGTATTTGTCCGTAAAAACATTGTGGTACAATACTTAACTTTATTACTTTTCTTGGGTTGATAGTACTGAATTAAAAAAAAAAAAAACATTCATCATTCAAATTATATAATAAAACCTTCTTGAATCACTATATCTATTAAAAAACCCACATCAAGCAGTTTTAAAGATCTAAGCATACATAGGGACAGACAGACGCAGGAGGCTTTGTTTTATATTATGTTGTGAAGTGAAGAAAAAATTACGTGCGTATTCCCTATTACGGAACTCCAGCATAAGCTAGTTATTTTTAAAAGAAATTATTGCGGTATGGTAACGTATTCTTCATTTTCAGACTTCAGTAAACGGAGTGATTCTCCAAAACGGACTAGCGACGACACAGACGAACAACAAAGCTGCGACGGGCGAGGAAGTACCACAATCTATTGTAATAACAACTCGCCAACAATACGGACTACCCGACGACGCAGTGGTCTACTGCAATTTCAACCAGCTCTACAAGATTGATCCGTTAACATTACACATGTGGGTGTACATATTGAAGAATGTGCCTAACAGTGTGTTATGGCTGCTTAGGTTCCCTGCCGTTGGGGAGCCTAATTTACAGAATACGGCTCAACAACTAGGTAAGCAAAGTTTTGGCCATGTAATTTTTTTCGTTTAATTCTCGACAATTTGCTTTGAGCAAGGTCCTTTTGTAATGAGCCTTATGCTTTGTATTGTGTGACGTCACTGTCGATATATTCCTCGCATTGGTGACTGTTCAGTCAGTCCGTCAATCTGCCTTGATATAAAAACTTGACCACGACAGAGCATTGTCTACTACTATAAAAAACATACTTCTATTCACAATAGCCACTAAGAGAATTCAAACATTGTTATTTAAACAATAGATAATGTAGAATAACTGAGTCAAGTTTCCAGAGGGTATTTGTCATCATTGGACACCTAATATTGTGTCCTGTGTATCTATACAACCTATTTTTTTTTATATCCCATAACTCTATCCTCTAACTCAATCATAATTGAGGCCATATCAAAGAATCAACTGGCATATGAATTATGTTTCAGTCATCCTTTTTTTTTATCATGTTTCAAACAAAATAATTCGGCAAAGTCACGATTATTAACGTAAAACACCCTTACGTGAAATATGACAACGTCGCATTTTTTTTAGCTTTGAATATGAATGATTGGTTTGAATTAAAATGAATTACTCGTATTTATCAATGAAACTTAGATACATAGTTTATAATTATGATTGATTATATCTCCGAAACTATGCATTTTTGGACCACCTATTCAATTCAAATTGTATTTATTAGTTTTAGTATTATTTTTACCTACAGAATATAACCCTAGAGTTATGGGATATAAAAAAACAGGTTGTATATATGCACACTACATGAATTGATGGACTCTAGTTAGTGATAGCAACTTGTTGCTAAGTCCTCAGCTGACTCATCATCACGCTAAGAAGAAAAAGATGTTATTTACGACTGTGTTATTAATAAATCATAATTATTTTTACCCAGGTTTGCCACCCGGCCGCATAATCTTCTCAAACGTCGCCGCAAAAGAGGAGCATGTGCGTCGTGGACAGTTGGCGGACGTTTGTCTCGACACGCCATTGTGTAATGGACACACGACCAGCATGGACATTTTGTGGACTGGCACGCCGGTCGTCACGCTGCCTGGGGAGACGCTAGCTTCCAGGTAAACTGAGATAACTAATTAAATTATTTTTTTGGTGCTGCAGAGTAACGAAGCGTGAACTCTTACAAAGAGGTGGTACCACCATGTTGTCTATGGCCTACCAAGCTCTCTGTTCTCCGAGCCGAGTCAAAGAATGGCTTGCTAAGGTGTCCACTCTCTTTGCAAGTTTAGCTGACGGTAAAAATCAGAAACAAGTCAGAAAAAGTATCGAAGTTAAGGTTAAGGCAGGTTAGGCTAAGGAATCTCACGACAGCCTTTTTAAGTACCAAAAATGTTTTAAAAATGGTTATACCTTTTGTTACAGAGTGGCAGCATCTCAGTTGAATACGCTCGGATGTCCCGAGTTGATCGCGAGAACGAGGATAGAATATCAAGACATAGCTGTAAGACTAGGAACAGATAGAGAATAGTAAGTAATTCATTTGATAACAAACAATCCTATACATCTGCTACTTGCAAAGGCTGCTTATGTTATAACATCCGTAAAAGGAATTTCATTATCTATCTAGCTTCTGCCAGCGGCTTCGCCCGCGTGAAGTTTGATAATTGTCCCATGGGATCTTACTACCCGGGACAAAAAGTATCCTATGTGTGTTAATCCAGGTTATAAATTATCTGTGTGTAAAATTTCATCCAAATCGTTCAGTAGTTTTTAACAAACATCCATACTCACAAACTTTCACATTTATAATATTAGAAGGTACTCACAAACTTTCACATTTATAATATTAGTAGGATAGTAGCTGAAGGATCCAGTCATACTTTTATTCGGCACTGACCTGGGACATTCGTCATGCCATTTATTCGACCAAAATACTATTCATATGGATATCCCAATAACGTTTTTCTTCCTTTCTTTACAGTTTAAAAGGCATCCGCGCTAAGGTTTGGGCAGCGCGCACCGATAGTCCGCTCTTCGACTGCAAAGCTTACGCCACCGGCTTAGAAATGTTATACAACAAGATGTGGCAGAGGTACGCACGCGGAGACCGTCCAGATCATATAAAGGCGGACAAATAGACTGCGGTTGGCACCGGCAGGAACAGTGATGGGACAGCTAAGAAACGCCGATGGTGCTAAGTGATAGTGAACCAGTAAGTGAAAGGTGAACGGTTTCAAGTTCTCGTGAGTGACGATAGAGCCGAGTGCGGATTGTGTGTGATATTAATTGTATGAGCTGGAAGCTCTGTTTAGTTCCGAGTTTGTCAGCTGGTGTCGATCAACCTGATCAATGTAGTCGTACGTTAATGAAATTGTACTCTATAGACATTGATCTGTCCTCCATCGCCTGGTGACCGATCAAATTCTGTATGTTATATAATTTGGTTGGTTTAGAACTAAGTCGGTATCCAGAGCATCCTTTGTGGATTTGATACGACAGTTTCGCAGGGCGACTGATGTATTAGTGATACAGTTGATCATGACCTGGTAAAGTTTTACTAACAGTAAGTTAAAATACAAACAGGCTTTCGGATATTTTAAACAAGAAATGTATGCTCGTTAGTTTTTGTGTATCTCAATATCTTCCTTAGCTGTAGTTGTGCGCTAAAAGGTTCCTAACTATAATCTTACAAATGCAATACTGATTAAGTTCAAGCTGAATTGTGTGAACACTGCAAATAAATATTGAGCAATAATATTATGTAAAGTGTAGTTTTATAGGGCCTTTGATAACTGTAAAATAATACAGAGCTGTGTAATATGTTACAGGCAATGGGGTGTAAGGTATAAATATGTTTAAGTTGCTATAGTTGTTTTGCAAGAGTTATTGCATAGCTTGTATTTAAATTCAATGTTATAAACATCTAATTGTTTAGTAAATTTTAACACAGAAATAGTTAGAAAAGAAACCATTTAATTGTATATCAAAGTATAAAGACAGAAGTAGATACAGTTCCTCAAACTTAAATCAATTCATATCAATAAATAGACTATAAGGAAGTATAACATACGAGTCATTTTTAATGAGGCCTTATATCCATTGTGTTTGTGTTGCATTTGCCAAAGTTATGAGTAATAATTAATTGTTATTTAAACTGTACTGTGAAGAATGGAACATGTCTGTGTGTTATACCAAACATTAGGCCGTGTGTATTGATACTGGAGCCTACGTAAGACTGAATTTCCGGAACACTAACAGTGCAGACAGTTAATAAATTAGTTCAATTATAGTTATTGTCGCTGCAAGCCGTTGTTGGCGACTCGTTTAAAATAGTGTTTTAAGAGACTCGTGTTATTCTAAGATTATAAAATGGCCATGCTTGACGAATATAGTTTTAGACATTTTTTACCCAGCGATTGTAATACTTTAGACACAGATTTGCAGTGAACGCGTTTAATTTAGTTTCAATAAAGTTTTTTCTTTGTAAAAACATTTTTTTTTGTTTTTTGGAACATGTTAATTTTTTTTTGTTTTCTGACTTTGTAATTTGCTTATGATGAGTTTATAAAATGTATTTTGTGTTGAATGATTGTTTTTGTATTTCATTTAATCAAGTTTCTATGTTATAACTATTCCAATATTATGTATGAAGTAGTTTCTGATTCTATTAAGGTGTTTTAGCCTTCAAATTTGTACTATTTAATCGTAATGTCTCTAAAGTAATTGAAAAAGTTAGAGAGAGTGAGAAAATACTATAGAGAGGTGGGTATAAACTCAGCTATTTATTAATTTATTGCTCATGAATTTCTTCGCTAAATGACGGGCTATAATGTTGTCTTCTCGCAATAAACGAGCGTATAGTAATGTAAGATGTTAGGGCTATAAAATGTGACTTATCCAATTGTTTTGTCATTGTCTGCTGATTTGTTGTAAATAGTAATTAAGACTAGACTATGATGGAATAAACAGAAAAATGTATTGTGGTTTTAGTTTTCTTCTAATGTTAAGTATTTTCATCATCATTATCGATTTCCAAGGGACAAATTCGCCAACGCAAATATTTAACACTAGCGGGCGTCACGCGGTTTAGTTCCCGTTCCCGTGGGAGACGGGGATAAAATATAGCCTGTGTTACTCAGGGTGAATGTAGCTTTCTCCGGCCCAGCGCACACCGCTGGAGGCGCAGCGGAGCGCATTCGAAGACAACAATTTAATCTAAACCTTAACTGACACACTTCAGTAAGTACATTTTGAGTCCGTAGTACGGAGACACGTTCACACTTTGTCTGATCGAATATTTACGGTGTTATCAGCTGGGCGTGTACTACAGGAATCCAGAAACAAGTCCGATGGATCGTGTCCGTTACCCAGGCCAGATGTTGTCGAAAATGGTCATTTGAATCTTATAGATAATTAGTTTTACGGCTTCTTTAATGGTTGCGCACATTTTTAAATTTGTTGCGCTTATAGTTTTTTAATTATTTCACAAAAACATTTCCTGCTGGGGTAACATTACCCCAGCCAGGTGTGGCTGACACTGGCAGAGCCACCATCAGGGATTTTAATTTTGATAACACAAAAATTTAGTCGCTAATTAGTCGAAATTACTCGCCAAATATCAGATTTGGTCGGTCACTGGTTCAAAAGATATAAGGGTTTATAGGTGGCCCTGCTGGAGAGAGTTTACCCCAGCAGGGCCACATTTATATCTCAAAAACTAGGGCACCTAGCGAAGATCTGTTTTCTCCAATATTTACTCGCTAATTAGTAAAAATTAGTCGCCAAATATCAGAATTAGTCGGTCACTGGTTCAAAAGATATAAGGGTTTATAGGTGGCCCTGCTGGAGAGAGCTTACCCCAGCAGGGCCACATTTATGTCTCAAAAACTAAGGCACCTAGCGAAGATCTGTTTTCTCCCATATTTACTCGCTAATTAGTCGAAATTAGTCGCCAAGTTACAGATTCAGTCGGTGTGTCATTAAAAAGATATTAAAGAATTCAATTTCCCCATACAGTGGTACAACCAAGTACAAAATACTTAAAGTAGTTTTTAGACAGGTGTATCTACGACGTCTGGAGGAATTCTATAACTTCAACCCACCAAAGGAAAGCAGTATTCATTACCTAAAAACAAGATCTACAATAAATATATGTAATTATTTAGGTATCGAACAAAATGTGTGCATTTAGTCGCTGGCAGATAGATCGCTGCGCTCCGTTACATTTACACGGTAAGTAAGAAAGAGATAGATGCGCGTGTACAGACGAGCTACTTAGAACGAGTTGCCCGTGACGTACCTAAGTTAAAGTCGGCCAGTTTAAAGTGGAACTTAAAGAATAGTTAGGAACTCGAATGTTGTTATCTTTAGGTATTCCGCAAATACAAAAACGGGGAACAGAGCGAGCGCCGGCGCGTCGTCGGCGGTGTTCGCGCCGCTCAAAGTATTAAAAAAAAAAAGGTAAATTAACAAACTTGCTCTAAAGGATTTTTTCTTTAGTCATCCACCGGGAGTACAGCGAGAAGGTTTGTTTGTGTAAAATATTAAAAGAACAATTACGAATACGGGCTTTTAAGTGCATTGGACATGTCACATGGTGGTGGACAATTTGAGTGTTTTGAAAAGAGGACGCCGTATGAGTGCAGATTAATATTATTATGTAAGTTACCTTGATTTTTCGTCATTAGCGTGTTTGTGTGTGCGTCCTAAGATACCAATATTGATGCGCTACCTACCAATGTAGTCCGTCGATGTCCATATTATTTGGCTACAATTAGGATAGATAATTAAAAAAAAAAAAAAAAACTACCTACCACGACACAATACACACACACCCACAACGCAACACTGACAATCACCCCAAAATACACACATCAAACCAATTTTTTGGAAATTAATTTTTATAAAATAATTTGATTTAGATTTTTATCTACACCCATGCTAAAAATCCTCTATAAAAGTATTTGAAACAGTTAGCTTATGGCCAACATTAAAACAGCCAGTGTCATAATAATAATTATAACACCCAAACGGGTGTTATAATGTTGTACTAAATTTCATTATGCAACTCGTTTTAAAAAAAGAACATTGTCTAGCACGTGCGATTCACTACCACAGCGCCGTAATTAAAAAAAACTTATAGGTTAATTCGAATTAAAGTCGAATCCCGCCATTTTTGTTCGATATTAGTATTGCATTACTTTGTTGTTTACAAAAAAGAGTGATATAAGCTTTGTGTACTTATTTTAATAATTGTACAATCCAAAATGTAAATAATTATATTATTACCTATACATGATTTGTTTGTATTAAATACTCAGCATTTCAACTTTCCATGAATTTACATAGACTTCTTACAACACTACAACAACCTATGGTTTCAGAACCTTTTATGGAGGATTCATATCATGGATGTAGATAAAGTCTTGTATGCAACTGTACATAATTAGGTATAAAACACTCATGTGATACTATTATCCCACATTATACAACAGTTGCATAAATAACTAATATATTATTTCCGGCATTTATATACAGTTCAACATGTTGTATTTCTAAGGAACAATAAATAAACTTACTTAGTAAACCTTAAAATTAGAGCCGTTAATGCTCATATTAGGTATAGTAAGTATTTACATCTTTGATTTAAGTTAAGTATGTATTTTTTTGTAGTGTATTTCAAGCAATGGGTTGATACTTACATAAATACTTACAATACGTTTTCAACGTTTAAGTATTACATTTTACTAAAGATACGATAATTTTAACGTATTTATTATTCTAACGTAAATTAGAGCTCAACATTGTAAATTAGTAAAACAGTTGCATGCGACTGTACATCTTGACACTAAATAGACCAAGAGCAAGGTTTAATGGTTTCAAAGAAGTTTAAGCCACTCTAACTTAATAATTAAAAACATTAAACATGTATCTATTAGAGAATTTATCTCTCTCGGTCATTTCTAAGGACTTTAGACCGATAAAACTAGAAGTTTAATACACATATTAATAGAAATATTTTTTCTTGGCAATTTTTCGTGAACTCTTCGATCTAGCTCTTGGACTATACCTTAATAATTGAACTCATTATATCTTCTGAACTAGGACCCGATTAAATCTGTAACTTGGCGACTAATTTCGACTAATTAGCGAGTAAATATGGGAGAAAACAGATCTTCGCTAGGTGCCCTAGTTTTTGAGATATAAATGTGGCCCTGCTGGGGTAAGCTCTCTCCAGCAGGGCCACCTATAAAGCCTTATATATTTTGAAACAGTGACCGACCAATTCTGATATTTGGCGAATAATTTCGACTAATTAGCGAGTAAATATGGGAGAAAACAGATCTTCGCTAGGTGCCCTAGTTTTTGAGATATTAATGTGGCTCTGCTGGGGTAGGCTCTCTCCAGAAGGGCCACCTATAAACCCTTATATCTTTTGAACCAGTGACCGACCAAATCTGATATTTGGCGACTAATTTTGACTAATTAGCGATTAAATTTTTGTGTTATCAAAATTAAAATCCCTGATGGTGGCTCTGCCAGTGTCAGCCACACGTTTTTGCGTCAGGAATTTCCCGGTAGCAGCCCGGATTTTATAAGTTGGCGGTATGATATGCTCCCGTGGCTCGGAGAGCACGTTAGGGGCCGTCTCCACGAGCGAGAGAATCACGGCGATATCATAGTCGTGCTACGTATTTTCTATACACTTAGGGGCCGTCCCAACGAGCGAGAGAACCGTGACGAAGAGAATGTATAGAAATACGTGGCACGACGATAATAGGTACCTCCGCGATTTCCTCGCTCGTAGAGACGGTCTCTTAAGCCGTTGGTCCGGCCCCTGATCTATCTCCGATCGTGTCAGGTTGCCGTCCCATCGGACTAAGACAAACCAGGGAAGACTGCACCGTGGCTACGTAGAAACTTGTGTGCACTAAGTAGGTATAAGTATTACCTCCCGAGCCGATGGCTAATCTCCTCTGAGATTGACTGCCGTGACCGAATACGGTCAAGTGGATTAATATTGTTATTTCCAGAATTTCATGTGACGCAATGTGAATACGAAAAGCAGCTAGACTTACAGTTTACGCAAAATCTACTGCTCAGCTAACATCAGCGGATCGACAGGAATTAGCTACCTCAAGAGACCACTAGACTTCTCGAGCCTTCAAGGTGTAAAGCAACATTTTGATGGTGCTTCAAATAATTTGACTGAGCACTCGGTGATGTGTTTAAACGTACCGAGAATTTGGCCAAGAGCACTGTCACGCCCATCTACTCGGTACGTGTGATCAAGGCATTAAGTCTGCGCCGGCCCTAAATCAGCAAGCGAAAAAGCCGTGTAATAAATAACGCCAGACCTCAATAGATGGCGTTGTTCTGGCAATGTTAGGAAATGCTGACTTTAAAAATGGTTCTAATAAGTACCTACTTATAATGAACAAAAAGATTAGATAACTCAAAAAATGATTATTCCATAATAAAGATTTGTTAGATTGTCACATTGCCTGTGTCAATGGATGTTGGTGCCTTGAAATTTTCAATAGCATGTTGGCCGAAACTAACTTGTTGCGGCTTATAATAATACTTTACTCCGAGGTTAAAAACGGGCCAAGTGCGGGTCAGACTCGCGCATGAAGGGTTCCGTACCATCGGAGTAGGGGAGCCCCTCTTTAATTTATTGTTATTATTTGTTGCTACAGCGGCAACAGAAATACATCATCTGTGAAAATTTCCACTGTATATCTTTCACGGTTCATGAGATACAGCATACAGCCTGGTGACAGACGGACAGTCGAGTTTTAGTAATAGGGGCCCGTTTTTACCCTTTTGGTACTAAAGCCTAAAAAGGTTTGTAGTCTTTCAACGTTAACTTTTCTATAATCCTAGGATTAATTTCCATAGTCCTCATAATTTGAAAAAAAAAAAACTGAGACAGGGAGTCTCAGTTTTTTCAGTCTTATTTTATAAAGTGTAACCAATTTATAAAATAAGCGTCGTTCAAAAATCAATTTAGTCTCTGCTCTGCCTACCGTAGTCCAGTTCTTAGTATTTTTTTTTTTTGTATCACACAAACCGCCCATATTGTTTGAACTCAAAGGAACTCGAAGCAATCATTTGGCAAAAAATTGACTATGCTTATGTCATAGCAGAAATTTGATTTTCGTGGTTCAAGTGCGCTGGTAACGCAAAGTCAAACGGAAAAATTGGCAAAAACAGCCACTAATAAAATCCTTCCAACTTCAAATAAAGTTTATCAACGTTAGTTAAGTAGGCTTCACTTCAATATCATATTAATAATAGCAGCGGAGAGCGGGTCAGGAATCGGGATCGGACCCGTGACCTTTGCTTACTAATCTGCGTCTTTATTGTAAAAATAGCTGAAATTTGGCTGACGACTAATCGTGGCGGAATATTGAACGAATGTTTATTAAATAAATGATCGACACCTAACATCTATACTAATATTCTATAGTGGAAAGATTTGTATTTTTATATTTTTGTAGGTATGTAACGAAAAAAACAAACTACTGGACCGATTTGAAAAATTCTTTCAGCAATGAATAACTACATCATCAGCGAGTAACATAGGCTATAATATTATATCCATTATAATAATATATATAATATTGTATATATTATGTACTACCACGCGAACGAAACCGCGTGACGTCTGCTAGTATAACTAAAAAAAGTACTTATTAATGGTTTTGATCCAATGGTTAGCCATTGGATCAAAACCATTAATAAGTAGGTACTGTGTGCTACATGCTAAATACAGTGGCCAAACGGGTAAACCTTTCCTTCTGCGCTACCTGGCGGTACGATTCCCGCAAGAAACGAAATTAAATTACCGATATAAGGCGACCCGAATGGCGTAGCAGTGGTGAGGCTGCCTTACGTTCTTAGGTTCCTGGGTTCGAGTCCCGGTTGGAGCACATGTTTGTGTGATGAGCATGGACATTTGTTTCCAAGTCATGGATGTTTATGTGTATAATAAGTATGTATTTACAAACAAAAAGTATCTATGTATATCAACTATCTGGTGTCCACGACACACGCCTCGTTGCTTACTGTGGCACTAGATGGCGCTGTGTGTTCATGTCCAGCGATATTTATTTATTTATTTACGAATGCAATAGAATTATAGAACCCTGATCAACAAAACGTTGATAATCATTTGGCAAAAAGTATGCCATTATTTACCTTTCTGAAATTTTGTTAGAACTGTCTTATGAGTGCTCTTTTTGACTAATACTAGCGCCACCTAAATGAATCTATCTAAAATAATTAAAAAGTGGATTTGTTTCTAAGTTTGCATGGGAGTAATCTTCGGAACTACTGATCCGATTCCGAAAATACTGTCACCAACGGGAAGCTACATTATACCTGGGTGCCATAGGCTACATTTAAAACGTTCCCGTCGGTTAATTTCCTTAGATAACGGGACCGAATCCGTGAACAAAAGTTAGTGCTTAAATAAAACCGCCGTTAGATTTTCACTGCCCCTTTATCGGCAGTTGAGATTCCAACAGTGCAATAATAATAAGGCATACTTTTGTCCATGGTTTTTAGTGAAAACGGGAATAATTCCCGCAGATTTGTCCCGCCTTAAGTTGTTTCTACGCCGGTTTTGTCAACAACCGGCCGGCACACCAGCTGCAATCGGTAACACAATGTGTCCCATGCGTGCCCCGCAGCTACCTGTACATGTACCTATACGAGATGTTTTGATAAAGGTGAATCAGGGAACAACCGCAGCTTTCTATATATTTATGATTTGTGTATTATTTTATTTTATGACATTGTATAGGGTATTATTTTTATTAATTATTTCTGAATTTATGACATTTTATGACGTATTAATTTGAAGTTATGACATTGTCTAAGGTATTCATTTAGATTTTATTTTCTTTTCGACTCTGTTTGTGGTATTAATTGAATTTTATGAAATTTTTAATTATAAACTTTGCATGCCTGAATTGGTACAATACAGTGGACTGCGCATTCACTTGACATCTGCAAATGTATAAAATGTACTGTGTTGAACAATAAATATTTGAATTTGAATTTGTAGGTACCTACCAGAGGAAAATCAATTAAAATATTTTAAAGTGCGAAATGTGGGAATCAACGACTACACTAGGGCAGATTTTATTCAAATTCAAAAGTCAACGTAAAATAGTACAATAGCTCTGTTGTGACTAGAAGAAAAGTACAATTTCGACTCTATACGTCGCCGTAGGACTATGTTGGACCGTATTTGAACCTTACAAAAACAATAAGCGCATGTTTTTTAAATCATTTCTGCATCTCTTCTCGTGCAATACAACTGTAATCTTAATAAAAAAAACATCTTAATTACATCAAAAGAGAATGAATCTATTGATAATACTTAATAAAAAAATACAATTTTCTACTCTCTAACCCTGTCTAGTCAAAATTGAACCTGGAACTTATGTGCTAATCGGACTTGCGCACTGAACTGTTGGTACCTATAGATCATTTATCTTTGGACCTTTTTGGCGCAGCCGTGAGGCACACAGCACAAAAGTACTATGTTTTCCTCCTTATTTTGAACTTTTTTTTTTATATGTGTGTGTGACTGACATAACTTACGTCAAATAAATATTTTCTTTCTTTTTTAATTTATATATTAAATATTATATATAATATCATAAGATATTGACATTACACATATTAATATTGACATTGCCGGACATTACCTATGCATTTTATTAAAATTGATATTGATTCTGCTAATTAAACTTTTACTTCTTTATAATATTATTACCTATAGATTAATTTACTACCTAGTTGGCAAAATTTGTACGCCAAATGGCAAAACATGGAGAAACTTTAAAATGTATTGTACCATCCTGCACACTGTTTGTTACCTGTGTTTACAAATAAAGGCTATTGATTGATTGATTGATTGATTGATCATTGTAAAAAGTAGTTTAAAGAAAAAACTTTTGAAAGTTGGATAAAATTTGAAAAATATGAGTGTAGTAATACGCACGTTACCAGTTAACATTTATGTTATAATTATGTCAAAATATTGTTTAACCTAAAAAAAAAACGATTATAAGCCCAAACAAAAAACTTTTAAAAATGTCGATAGCTCTACTCTTATTAGAGCTAGAGCATTCGTGCTTTATTCATTTAAATTAGAATTTTAAAAGGGTTATTATTCCCAAATAAAATTTATGGAAACAAAGTCACGTAACGGTTTCCGTTTCGTACAAAAGTCAAAACTACGAGGGTTACTTATTATGCGGCAATAGAAAATGTTGGTGCGGTCCGTTCCCTCCAAGCCGCCGCGCATTCATGGCATTTCATTGTACGCGGCAGTCGCGGCCTCGCCACCGCGGGGGGATCGCGTGCTTGCGTTGTTACGTTGCCATGCTGTGCCGCACGCACACTGCTCTATTTACTACACCGCTCATAATCGTCGTTATCGAAATGTTTCCGTGGAGTACACGCGTAGACAACAGCTGAACATGACTGTGCGCGACTTACGAACTGAACTTTCATTCATCAAAACTCTATTTTGACAAGTGACGAAAATGATATGGACACAGTGCCGTTTAAAATGATAATTAACGCGATATTCTTTTGTTTAGTGATGGGCGCGGCGCTTACGGAAGCGCCTGACGATGCAGATGTTTGTTTCCGTGTGTCCGGTGAGAATGGTGTGGTGGAGTGCAACGTACGGACACTGTCGGCGGACAGGGACGTCGCCGGTTCGATGCACTCGGACGGCGCGGAGCGACTCGCGATCCGCTGCAGCCCGCTGCTACTGGAGAGCTCACTGCGAGACCACCACTTCGGAAGAATGCAAGGTTTGGCAGAGATTACCATAGATAACTGCAAAATACTGCGACTGCCTGGTAATGCGTTCGAGGGGCTGCGAGGGCTGAAGACTTTGAAGATTCGCTCTATGAACAACGAGTGGAGTGAAAAGAAAGAATTGGAACTATCCCTGGGAGCTTTCAATGGACTGCGCGAGCTGCACACGTTAGACTTGGGCCACAACAACATAAGAAAAATACCTTCGGACCTGTTTTGCGCGCTGGAAAACATAATTTCACTCAATTTAACGCACAACAAAATCAAGTTTGTCGATGAACTGGGTTTCGGTCATAAATGCGGGTCCACGTTGCAGACTATAGATTTAAGTCATAACGACATCATGTCGCTGCCGGCTGACTCCGAAATTTTACATTTGCGCCGGTTGACACAGTTGTTCCTTCAAAATAATAAAATTAACGAGCTTCCAGGCGAAGTTTTTAGTGACTTACTGTCGTTAAAAGTTGTAAACCTTTCGGATAACGCGATTAGTTATTTACCGGACGGTTTATTTTATAATACTAGGGAAATTCGTGAAATTTATATACAAAATAATGAACTGGAAACTTTGCCTAAGAGAATATTCAATCGGTTGGAACAATTGCTCGTTTTAGATCTTTCGGCGAATAAATTGAGGAGCGACCACATAGAAGATGAAACGTTCGGTGGTCTAATAAGATTAATCGTGCTCGACCTGTCCCATAACACGGTCGCCCGGATCACACGCAACATGTTCAAAGACTTGTTCTTTTTACAAATTTTGAATCTGTACAACAACTCCATAGCGTTCATAGAGGATAATGCATTTTCACCGCTTTTTAATCTACACACTTTGAACTTAGGTCAGAATAAGTTACAGGCTATTGAAGACCATATATTTAATGGACTATTTATATTAAATAAGCTAAACTTAAATAATAACAAGCTATCTTATATCAGTGAGAATGCATTTGGAAATTGTTCAGACTTAAAAGAATTGGATCTAAGTTCGAATAAGATTGCAAAAGTCCCAGACGCAATTATGCAATTACCGTTCTTGAAATCGCTAGACTTAGGTGAAAATTCATTAACAGAGATAGCAAACAATTCATTCCAGAATCTATCGCAATTGACCGGGTTGCGTTTAATCGACAATCAAATTGGAAACCTTACCGCGGGCATGTTCTGGGGCATGCCAAGTCTGCAAGTACTCAATTTGGCTAAAAATAAAATACAGTCAATCGAGACAGAAACCTTTCAAAAGAACACCCAATTGGAAGCCGTGCGTTTGGATGGAAACTTCATTTCTGACATTAACGGGGTGTTTGTGGCGCTGACTAAACTGTTATGGCTTAATTTATCCGAGAATCATTTGGTATGGTTTGATTACGCGTTCATTCCGGGCAGCTTGAAATGGCTAGACATCCATGCGAATTTCATTGAGATTCTCGGTAATTACTATAAAATTCAGAATGAGCTTCACGTCAAAACATTAGACGCCAGTCATAACCGTTTAGTGACCCTGTCGCCGATGTCTATTCCTAACAGCGTCGAGCTTCTATTTATTAACAACAATTTCATTACAAGTATAGAGACGGATACATTCCTTGAGAAGAGAAATTTAACTCGAGTCGATATGTATGCCAATGAGATTGAAAGTTTGGACATAAATAGTTTACGTGTTTCGAGAGTGGCAGATGAACGAGTATTGCCCGAGTTTTACATTAGTGGCAATGCCTTTCGATGCGACTGCACAATGAAATGGCTCTTACTCATCAATTCCATTACGTCTCGCGAATACCCGCGCGTGATGGACTTGGAGAATGTAATCTGCAAGGAATCCTACGTACGCGGCGTCAAATACCTCCCGGTCAGTTCTCTCCATATCAAAGACTTTTTGTGTAAATACGATAGTTACTGCCCTGATGGCTGTCATTGTTGCGATTTCAATAACTGTAGCTGCAAAACACTGTGCCCAATTAATTGTTCGTGTTATCACGATTCAGAGAAAAGTACCAGCGTTGTTGATTGTTCTGTTAAACAATTGAAAGCTATACCTCAGAGTTTTCCTGTAGATGCAACTCATATATATTTAGATGGTAATATTTATAGCGAACTTAACGAATCTGTTTTCGATTCTATGCGTAAGGCCGTGGTTGTATATCTTAATTCAAGTAATATTATAAGCATACATAACAATACATTCAGCCAACTAAGAGATCTCAGAATCCTACACTTGGACAACAACAAACTGAAACAATTACTGGGTCTCGAGTTCTCAAAGCTAAGCAACTTAAAAGAACTGTATCTTCAAAGTAATTTAATTGAGTACATTTCTAATGAAACTTTTTCCCTTTTGGGAGCGCTTGAAGTTTTGCGCCTGGATGGAAACAGACTTGTGAATTACGGTCTGTGGCATTTAGACAATAACAAAAAGTTACAAACATTGTACATTGGCAGTAACAACTGGTCCTGCGATTGTAAATATTTGCAAGGTTTTTTAACTTATGTATCTCAGAACGTCGAGAAAATGATCGATATTCCAAACCTGTGGTGTGTGAATGAGAACATGAACCCGGCAAAGAAGCCATTGAATTTAAATGTGACGGTTTGCAGTGAAATAAGCGATAACTCGATGATAAGCGCGTTCTTCGTCTCCCACAATTTGCCATTATTGGCTTCGGCTTTGACTGGGTTCATGCTTATTTTATTAATATTAGCTTTAGTATTCACATTTAGATACGCTTGTAGGATGTGGTTGTATTCGAATTGCGGAATTAAGCTCTCCCCTCTAGCGAGCGCTTTTAAGGATGCTGATAAGCTTTACGACGCATATATTTGTTATAGCCCTAAAGACGAGGAGTTTGTCGTAGAATCGCTCGCTCGTGAATTAGAGACCGGTTATCCGTCGTACCATCTTTGCCTACACTACCGAGACGTTCCGCAGTTCGAAGCGACGTACGCTCAGTTCCCCGACTTGGTGGTCGAGGCCACCGAGGCGTCGAGGCGTATCATAGTAGTTCTAACAAAGAATTTTATCTTAACCGAGTGGTCACAGATAGAGTTCCGACAAGCTTTACAGAAAGCGCTACAAAAGAATCCACATAAATTAATAATAGTGAGCGTAGGGATCATCCCACGAGATCCGGAGTTGAAGTCATATTTCAAAACGGGTTTGGAGATAACGTGGAAAGAGAAACGGTTTTGGGAGAGGTTACGTTATGCCATGCCGTCATCTAAGCGACACGGACAGAAATTAAAAAGACTAAATTATGGAAGAAATTCTAATACTTATACTATGGACGCGTCTGTGTTGAACAGCACCTGCCAGACGCTTTGTGGCAAGTCTGCCAACTCGGCGGAACGCTCGCCTTGTGACAGGCCGCTGTCCGAGCACATTTACTCCACGATAGATTCGGACTACTCTTCCACCGACTTCCAAGGTCGCCACCACCAACCGCAGTCTGTGGTATTTCAGCACACTGTTCAAACGTACCTGGTATGAAGGACCTCAGTAAATATTAACCCAAACGATCTCTTAAATAATTGATCTGTAGACCTTAGTCTTAGCCGTAGGCGAACGCTAAAGAACTTGTTTTGTTATAGACGAAAATCGTCCCAAGTTGTAAATATTTATAGAACTTTATATTCTACGAGTATCTTTAATAGCATATTTGTGTAACTTTTGTACAATAACGATACCAAATTTTCGCATTTGAAAAGGTTTGCTTCTTCATATTTATTACTTTTTTAAATGAAAAAAATGTTTAAGTATTACTCGGAAAGACTGTAAATTATTGTGTAGTTCTAATTCAATTGGCTGATGTTTGTATAGATATGTAATTAAAGAAGTTTATAAACGATTTTGATGATTTTAATGGACTCCTTAACGTTTCTTAATGTTGCCATTATATGAAGATGTAGTAAAATTGCGCGAGTACTGACATTAAAAATACATGTTTTATTCTGTTTCCAATTCAGTTTTTACGAGCCGACCCAGAAATGGAGCAGCTGGTCCATGTAAACAGAATAAAAATGAGAGGCAAACATGGCCGACATCTATGCCTTCAATAGGCAGCTATATAATAAGCCCCACTTGCTTGCACTCGCTTTGAAATACTCATTTCCATCAAAAGTTTTTCTCAATTTTCTGCCGGTGTGCGAGGTGAACACGAAAATGTAACTGGCGGCGACTGTAACAATTAAGCACAAACGACTGTTAAAAAGAAAGTAGTTTTTCGTAATCACGACTTTTTGGACATTTAAGCGATGATGACTTTTAAAACTAAGTATTATCATAGCTCCCATTATCACTTTATTCTTTAAATAAACCTGAATACCATTGTGTTGAAGCAGCTTTTCTTCAAGCCTGTCATAAATATGAACAATGGAAAATCTGTAGGCGACGTGCTAACAATTTGTCTCAATTTGAATACTTGTCATTTTAAGTCTTTAGATGAGGTCGTCCGCATTGATTCCTTAAATGTGTTGGTGTCCTAGATTCATCATATAAAACATAACAGTTGGTTACAAAAAGCAAACAAAATTCGAGAATACATTGTCAACCAAAAAAAGGCAGACAATAAATAAACTTTGGAAATATGTTGAACAGGAAAACCGCGTTATATAATGTGCGTAATCTGGTGGTCAATAAATAACAGCACATCTCGATGAGACAGCGACAACAAAAACTATATCGATTTTGTATTTTTTGCAGTCACCAACGGTTCGCAGCGTTTGTATACAGTTACATAACAATTTTATGTAGGCATAGGTACGAAGCGTCGTGAGCAGAGTACAAAAGTGTTGGATGACGCAGGTTACATGATTGAATTTGGCTTACTTCGGTAGCTACAATGAGACAATGAGACTTGTCTGTGCTCAGTTAATAGATTACTTTTATTTTTTATTTGGGGATCCCGAACTCCCAGATGTGTTATAGAACAGTGTTATATATTTGTGGTAGAAAGAGGGACATAAATATGGCGCAAAGGATGCACAGGGAGGGATAATAACGAGTTTTAAATCATTAATTAAGGTTAATCAGGAAGGGCGTTAACTTAATGACTGGAATATGACGTCGAAGCGCTTTTGAGCTTTTTAATATTGTGTCTGTGGGGCAGAATGTTTGTCGTCCTTTGCAGTGAATTCTACATACAAAGTATTGCTTTCTTCAAAGTGGCAATAGAGGTTGCAATGTTCTAGCGAGAGGCAAGACAGCATCTAAGAATACGTGATTTGTAACGTTTTTCGAACTTTTTCTCTTTGATTCTACGTTCAGATCGAAAGTTTCAGGTTGTAAATGAGTTGGTATGAATTTAAAAGTAACAGGATTTGATTTAATTTTCACATTTTGTAGATAGGTAATATCTACAGGTGTCTTTGATAGGAAAAGAACTATTTTTGTTACTTCACCCCGCTTAGCATGACCACCGTAGAAACGAAAGAGAATCGACAAATCTTTTGTTCATCTGTCATTTTGTCGATAAAAAAATATTTATCGATTCTCTTCTTTCGTTTCTACGTTGGTCATGCTAAGCGGGCTGGGGGTGTTACATTAGTTTTGTAGATACTCGCAATAATAACTACAGAGAAGAAACAAGACCATAATATTACGAGTATTCAACATGAAAGGTTACAAGTTCAACACCTACACAAATAACTTTCAATACTTCCTCAATGGGCCTCACAAAGCCAAAGAGATAACCCTATCTAAATTAGCATTAAAATATATTTCTCGACTCGCTTTATCAACAATATATGTATACTATATAATTCTCGTCTTATTGATAAGGCGAAAACAAAATAATATTTTACAAAAGAGGATTTTGATAAACAAAATCAGCGAGGCTCAAGCGTAGGGAGATTTTGTTTTACAAGTAAGTAGATTTAAGTGTTTTCCTCGTACTCTATTTGAGTAGGTCAAGTTAGATTTGTTGGTGGGTGGGTGTTAATCTCTGTAGGTGTAGGTATGTAAAGTGTAAACGGATCAAGGTAACACCATGGTACATAGGTACCTATCTAATATGTAAAATTTGGAGTTTCTTTGAAGAAAATCTAATAGAAATCTAATATGCACCATAGGAGAGAAATGTGTGCACACAAGGATGCAAGGCAAATACCTACCTTACTTGCTAATGCATTAGCTTGTGGTGCTATCCAAAAGTCTACATGAACTAGGTCCTACTTACAAGAGATGGATAAGAAAGAACAAGTTACAGTAATGACATCATCGTTCTGAAAATAAATCAATAGGTACATACAAGTACAATTATAATGACTCGCATGATCAAAAGCTCAACCAATTCTTTCCAAATTTTCCGGGAACACATCAATCTAGATTTTTTTATCAATATTTCCAGTGATTGGTTTCATTCATCTTTCCTTCTCTTACGCCATCAGGGAAATAAGAAAGTTGTGTAAAGTGTACCTATCTATTTTGCCGACCGTACGAAAATAGAAGTTGATTATTCCGTTCGCTTACTGAGCCGTGGTGCCTCGTTCGGTCGCGATCTATTGTTTCACCCAAAGGTTGGAAGTGATTGTACTAAAAGCGTTTGTTTACGTTACGGGTTTTTGTGAATCGAGGCTTAGGTTGGGCGCTTTGATAGACAAATTGCTATTGTCAATATTGTTGTATAGAATTAAGGAAAATCTGGGAATGTTTTTGGCTGTTGTGAAGCGGTACGGCTATTTTAGTTCAGGCGGTTCAACTGAGGTCGGCTGCTGTTACCTAACTTAATTTAGATGACCACCACAGTCATCTGAAGTTCTGAAGTTCGATATCAAATTGTTGAGATACAAAATTGATGAATGAAAGGCAAAATTGCATTTAGCTGGGATGAGAATGTTAAGGGAGATGTTTGGTGTAACGCTAATGGTTGAAATGGCTTTATAGCCATCCACATTTTTAGGAAGACCAACAAAAAGGATAGATGGGCTCTGTGAAGGATAATATGGCTAGAAAGATGACTGCTGAGATGACGAGTAATAGAAGAAGAAGTATGGAAGAAGAAGACATGCTGCGCCGAGCTCAAATAATTAGGGATGCTTCAATAAATTGGACAGGAGAATGATGATCCAAAGTTCGAAATATTTTAAGGAAAATAGGACTTATGGCTGTCAATCATGACTACACACACAGGTAGCTGAATGGCTGGCAGGCAGAGGTAAATAGGTGACCGTGTTGTAGACTTTAAGAAAAAAAAAATGTTTTATACTTACCTATTTACCTACCATCAACCAGAATCTAGCAATGCTGCTGAAAAGTTACAGCTCGCCTGAGCACATAGTAACTCCGGAAAAGCACGTACCACCACCTGCAAAAGCAATTCCAATTTTGTTGCAGCCGTGCCGATTTGCTGAAGCATGCACGGTCTTAGTAGATCCTGACCCTTCTCGTCGCTGATCAAACACAGTAAACACGACATGGCCGTTATGTTCCAGTACTGTGTATTTGAACGCGTGTCACTGAAATAAATTGCCCGATTTTATCTGAACATGACCTAATTTGTGGTCCATATAAATATGTCAATCTAAAACAGACTGTACACTTTATAATTTGATAGAGCCCGATATAATTCGACACGTGTCATGCCTGTTAGATCACTAATCATTGTGGTGTTGTGTATTGATAATGCATTGGCTGATTCCATTATTATATAGTCGCTTATTAGGTTAAACCTGGCTTGGGCCTTTGGTATTCTGGTAGCACTTTTAAAGTCTGTTAACTTGGTTTTTGTACACGATCGTTATGATACTGAGCCGGTTGGATTGGAAGGGGCGCTCATGGCAGAGCATCGGTAAGTTACGATGAGACCACAAGAAGGCTGTAGGAGGCAGCATGCACAGAGCAGTCAACACTGTAGAAGACTGCATATCTTGGAGGAGCATCGTATGTGGTCGCGACGGTCGCAAGCACATTAAGGGTACATCGAAGAATAAGTCCACTGAGCACCTCTGTGCAATGATGGAGGCTCTGGATGTGGCGAAATTAAAATTACGTTTGGCGCCTTCTGAGGACTTGTGTAGGTAGACAAATCTCAATCGCCTTCAAAGTGCTTTGTATTTCTACAACTCTCATCTGTGCTGCAGTGTGACCACTTTAAGTGCCTAAATTCAGTATGTATTAGGAAAAATGCGTCGACTTGTCAAACTTGGTACATTTTATTTTAGTTCTGTGTTTTCCCACCTGTACATATAAGTTTGCTGAAGTGTTACCACAAGTAAGCCAGATGACAGCCATTTTTTTACTCCTACATGAGCTAATGTACTCGTTTAGCTAATTCCGTCACAAGGAAATAAGAACGAGGTCTTGGTTTCAGTGTTATCATAACAAGCCAATAGGTCAATGGCATTCTCGTCGTCACACTGGTGACCTATATTACGAGTATGTTCAAACAGTTTCAAAGCATGATGTCATTCATCAGCCTAGTCTAGTCTTAATTGTGGATGGCTTCTAGGCAGTTAAGAGATTCTGCTGATTCTGTGGTTATATATGAAGATACAACTAACGTCTCACGAATTAGGAGTGATGTGTTTTTGATTTGGGATGCTCGTGGACACTTGTGGTTAAAGAAAGACATCACATTAGAAGAACTGAGAAACTCGCAGGTAGTCAGTTCTTTGCCTGCAGTTTCATGTTTCTTAGTGATCATCTTCTTCATAAACAGTTTTATCTTGTTTTCGTTCCAATATATGATTTTATGGCAGATGTCTGTTACTCGCCTTCCAAGCTAATTTTAAGTACGCAGTTCTATTTTCAATTATGTTTGCTGATCTAAGTCAGTTAATGGCTCTAGCTGTATCTTAAATAAGTAATAATATAAATGTGAGTTGATTTGTTTGTTTGTTTGTCTGTCACGCCTTCACTCCGTAACCGCTGACGGATTTCGATGAGGGCCATACAGATAGACGAAGACCTGGGTCAGACATAGGACAGTTTTAATCCCTGCAGGATCCCCAAGTAGTCAGTGGCACAAATTCTGACAACCAGTCTTACCAAGGGGTTTAATACACAGTACTTACTAGGTTGTAGAGGTCAGGTAGGCAGTCGCTCCATGAAAAATACTGGCATTCAGCTGCTCCCACTTAAACTGGAAGCCGACCCCAAACCAACATAGTTAGGAAAAGGCTAGGCAGATCTTGATGATGACGTTTCCTCAGTATAGTAGGTATCCGACTTCTCAGCAAGCGAAGCCACGGGCTAAATCTAAAAAGTGTATAAGGACGTCCGAATAACGGTAAGTAATTAAACCTGACCTGATTGACTTGTTAGGCTAGGTCGTTAGAGTCCAAAACTTGATTTAAGGCATCCCAGCTATGTATCGTACATTTATGTTCATGTTTAGGCTATGAATAGAATATAAACGGCGTTTTTGGTTACCGTGAAATTGAGGGTACGAAATTGAACGCCCAGCGTTTTTAATTTCGTATTTTCTAGTACGAAATTTTTCGAATTTAGAAGCACTGAGGGTCTCAAAACAGTCTCTATTACGTTTTTAATCACGAAGGAAATATGTTCGTGTATCGACCTCCTACCCTCAGTGACTATTTTCCTGCCCTTCTCCAAATTTATTTGGGGTCGGAACAACATGTCTTCTTCTTCCATACTTCTCTTTAAAGCTCATAGCCCACATAAACGACTCTGCTCCCACCCATCAAAAATAATATTATTCAAATATGGGCTTTATGTATTGCTCTTTAGATATACTTAACATTGGCAACCGAGCAGTCTGACGGCGGTAACCTCGCTGACAGCGAGCTGTCTGCTATAATTTATGTTGCCAATGTAAAGTATATTTAAACAACAATACGTAAAGCCCATATTTGAATTATATTCTTTTTGCTGGGTGGGAGCGGAGTCGTTTATGTGGGCTATGAGCTTTCATCATCATCTGCCTAGCCTTTTCCCAACTGTGTTGGGGTCGGCTTCCAGTCTTACCGGATGCAGCTGAATACCAGTATTTTACATGGAGCGACTGCCTATCTGACCTCCACAACCCAGTTAGCACCGGGTAATACGATACCCCTTGGTAAGACTGGTTGTCAGACTTGTGGGCTATGAGCTTTACTCGTCATTTAAACAGTCACTTCCCATATCACCCTTTACATAGTCCGTCCATCGTTTCTTTGGTCTTCTACTCATATTCATTGAATACATTGACTACATGTAGGTATACAATGGTGTACCTGGCTGTCTACTCAACCCTTAAGGGCAACTGCGTGATACTGTGACAAGCTTATGGTGTGGAATAACGGAATTGAAATGGTGACAGTATTATCGGAATTTTACATCTTGGTGAGTCTGGGTACTGCCGGGTCGAAGGTCGCAGCAATGTGAAAGCTTAACGCCTATACAACACACCTTTTTAAACCTTAAAGCTTACATACGTAAGTACGTAGTTGCAAAATTTATACCTTTACACCTTAATAAGTTTTGTTATTGTATGAATTCTTCGGTTTAGACTACCTCGTTGGTCTAATGGTCGCAATTGCGATTGTTGTGCATGGGGTTCTGGCTTCGATTCCTGGATGGTGCAAATAGTTATTGGGTTATTCCTTCTAGATTTTTTCAGTAGCAGCCACGGAGTCAGGATTTGTGCCCGGTTGATGGCAATAGGCTCGACCCCAATTACATGGGACTTAAACATACCTGGCGAAATGTGGGTGTACTATTAGGTACATCTCTGCCTATCCCTTTGGTGATTACAGGCGTGATGTTAAAGGAGATTTTTTTTTTGTTTGGCGAACAGGCCACCCACATAAACTGTAGCAGATATTAATGAAACGTATATAGATTTCTTCCTTATAATCTCTAGATTACAGTGGTAATATTAGCTAAGCCATGTCTATGAATGATGAGAAATTCGAAAATGAATCCACACACATACAAGTTTCTGCACGTCTATAGCAGTCTCTGAAAGTAATTGCGTTGAAATCTTATTGCACAATAATTGACACAACGACCAGCAGATGCCATTTTCATAAAATAGTTTTTATTATATACGAAAAAATTGCAGAAACACTTTCACGAATATCCAAATAAACAGAAAGTGTAAATGTCAAATGAAGTTGTCTGTCAACCACCAAAAAGACGGATTTACAACGTTCCGTGCCATGATGATTTTCTATACCATCTAAAAGATTTTAGAGGAAACCTTTAAAAATGGCATTAAAAAGCTCACAGTTTAATATTATTAATTTTTATATTATATTCTATTTCTATTATAATTAAAGCAGGTATTATTACCAATGGATACCGTATTTTTTTTTAGTAAACGGAAAAACGCCCCTATTTACGTAAGTATTTTCTGCAACAGGAATGATTTGACTCGCAAAAAATATCATAAAATAACTTATTTATTATGATTTTAAGATTCCGGTTTCGTTTCTATGTAATCTTTCGTTTATTACTATAGTAAAATGGTTACTATTTTTTTGGTGTAACATGAATAATATTTATGAACCATCGAAGAGGGCCTAAAAAAAACTGTCTCCTTTATGTTTTCGGCTTCTTACTCGTGTTACTCACAGGGTGTAAGAAACCTCCATTTAATCTTCTTTATGCTCGTAATTATATTGATATTTTCTTTAACAGATCTTGAGAAACTTGAGACATGAGCGTATGACTGTCGTGTAGTAGTATATTGCTTGCCCATCCTGCACAACTACCAGCAGCTTTTAGGATTAAAACGAAGCCAACATTAGAGCTGTGCAGATGGCTACATCCTGGTCTGACAAAATTTGACTATGATCAACACCTAAAGAAAAAGAAGTGGTATAAGTATTACACTCTATATTTTAAACATACTTAATTTCAGTGGCCTGGGGCAGTGAAACAGATAAACAAAAAAGTTTTACTCGTTACGTGGATGCAACGAACACACCAAAACTATTAAAACCGTTTAGCGATTTCCGGCAGATGACGAAGTCTTGATCTCCACAACGTTTTTTCTTGCGAAGTCACTGATCTAAGATTAACTTAGCAACCATTTCCACGTCAGCAATATTCACACAGTTGACGTAGCACTTCCCATGTCCTCTAACCTCTAACTCAATGATTTCCAACCACACAATTCTATTCACGGTCCGCTGACAATCCATTATAGTCTATTTACTATAAATACTCGTTTTTTATTTACATGTACTTATATTGAATTAAAGAGCCCGGATGTTGGGGCCGTTTCCCTAAATTACATCTCTATTATGGTAGAACCTGCCTCATTGTCAAGTTCTGAGTGAAAACATTGTGTTATAATACGAATGTTTTGGTGATTATTGTGTCAAGGTAAGTTATCAGTTGTCTTGTTAGGTACGAAGAGTTTTACAATTATATTTATGTTTGAGAAAATTTGATAGAAAGATAGATAAACCATTTATTCAGTGCACACAAAATACATAGCTCAACACACAGAAGCATAATTAAACGATAACAAATTACATGAATATAAAAACAAGGTGCCAATATACAAAAAGAAAAACATACATATGTACTTAAAGACGCCGCATCCCAGTAGTTCCATTCTCTAGTTCCATTATGGGACTACTGGGATTTTTTTCTCCCAGTAGTGCCATGGAGCTGGTATACTTTTACACCTAATCCCATTACTTCCATTAAGTACAGTTGAGTGGTAATTTAATATATTAAGAAGTATATCTTACCTATTTACTACCTACGGGCAATATGTGAACTGGCCTATAACATTTTTATTACGTGCATTTGGCAGATTTTAGATGTATAAGGAAAATAGACATTTATTGTCATAAGTCATAAGTCATTTATTTCTGAACAAAACACATTGTGTAGAAAATATAAATTAAAATTATATTATTAAGGATTAGTTAATTCATAATAATAATAATAAAACAAATTCCAAAAAAATAAATAAAATAACAAGCTCCTTTTTACAATAATAAAATGAAAAGTCGTTTATTAAAAAAATAAATGTCAAAGATGAAAAAATAATAAATTGAATAGTCACTAATTTACAAGATTAAAATGAGAGCAATAAAAATAATAATAAAATTCAATAATAGCAAATATCACAAATACATGATTGTCATTTGTCAACTGAATTGAACAATAATTGTCAATAATGGTGACACTATGACATATTTCAAATAAAATACTGGGATTTTTTCTCCCAGTAGTTCCATGGAACTGGTATACTTTTACACCTAATCCCATTAGTTCCATTAAGTACAGTTGAGTGGTAATTTAATATATTAAGAAGTATCTTACTTATTTACTACCTACGGGCAATTTGTGAACTGGCCTATAATATTATTACGTGCATTTAGCAGATTTTAGATGTATAAGGAAAATAGACATTTATTGTCATAAGTCATTTATTTCTGAACAAAATACATTGTGTAGAAAATGTAAATTAAAATTAGATTATTAAGGATTAGCTAATTCATAATAATAATAATAAAACAAATTCCAAAAAAATAAATAAAATAACAAGCTTCTTTTTTACAATAATAAAATGAATAGTCGTTTAATAAAAAAATAAATGTCAAAGATGAAAAATAATAAATTGAATAGTCACTAATTTACAAGATTAAAATGACAGCAATAAAAATAATAATAAAATTCAATAATAGCAAATATCACACATGATTGTCATTTGTCAATTGAATTGAACAATAATAAATTGTCAATAATGGTGACACCATGACATATTTTAAATAAAATAACAAGTATACAAGGTGCGGTGTGCGTCAAAGTCCCAAATGGGAGTCCAGCTCAGCATATGTCAGGCATAATTGACGCTGATAAAAAAAACGCTGAAAAAATCGTGGTCCAATTATATTTGCTCTTATAGAAGTCATTAAAGTTTTTGAAAATGAAAACGTTCATCCAGCAATTTTTCAGTAAGCAATAATTGCCTGCTGAAATTGTGTGAAAAAGAACAAGCCGCATTGTTAAAGTTAAAAATAGTAACAAAAAGTTAACTTTTGTGAATGAACAGAAAAATAACATGAACTTGTTGCTTTTAGCTTGACGTTTACAACTTGAAACAAAAGAGAACAGATGGTCCGTTCAACATTTTCATTCATTCTTTAAACGTTCACACATGAAACTGTTTTAGTTATACAAAGTTTCTTTGAATTTAAGTTAATGTCTGCCTAAGTCACTTTTCATTCATGGTTTGGCTAGTTGACGACTATAGGTATTTATCTTGGTTTGTTTAAGTCTTACACAACATCACGCCTGTAATCCCCGAAGGGATAGGCAGAGGTGTACCTAATTATAGTACACCCACATTTTTCCAGTTAGGTATGTTTAAGTCCCATGCGGGGCGAGCCTATTGCCAACAACCGGCCACTAATCCAGACTCTGTGGCTGTTACTGAGAAATCCCTGATGGAAAATTCCAAAAACACTTTGCCCGACCTGGGAATCGAACCTAGGACCTCATGCTCGGCCAACAAGGCAGTCAGTTTAAGTCCTATGTTATTTGAAAAAGCCAGAACCAGACTCCGGGCTAATCGAAAAATTCTAGATCGTTGTTTTTAATTAGTTTTTCTTAGAAGCTATGTCTTTCTTGGTTCACTTCGATACCTACCTATATTCATGCACCCAGTTTTATACCCTTTGCCATAGACTATACGGCAAACTTTTGGGTAACGTTATTAGAAAACCTTTGAACAACAATGCCTTTCCGATAGTTATTGTCGCCATGGAGGTAAGTACTTGAAGCTTCGGGATGAAGGTCGCTTGTAAGGAAACGAACGGTTAAGAGGAATCCGGTACGGGTACTTATTGGAAATATTATGGAGAGGGGTTCAGGAATGGGTAATAAGAAGAATAAATTAGTTTTATAGGCGACTGTATAATGTTAGAAGAGGCATATGATAGTGGAAAGGTATGTCATTTCTAAAATAATTTAACTTTATTCTCGTAAAATAAGAGAATAATGGTAAATGTATGTAATGACTGTGTAAGAGACTGTAAAGATGTGTTGTACACAGAAGCTGTTTGAAAACCTTAATAATAAATAAAATAAAACAGTACTTCTCGACACGGCTCGCATTGTGAGGAGGTTCCTGTCTCTGCAGCCCTAACCACCGGTGGCTTGGACCCTGCTCCCGACACCGGCGGACTACTATTTTTAAATGTTTTTTTTTAAGAAATATTAAAAAATGTAAATAATAAGATGTTAAATAAATAAAGGAGATAATAAAATAAAATAAATGTAAAGTCGTTTTTACATAAATATGAACATGGTACTACTATTGCCTGAAACACAGGTTTATCAGGCAGGTCGCTATATAACATTTGAATTCGATATTATCGTTACTGTTATATATTTTAGTTATATAAATAGTTTGCATATAAGCACTAATTATATAATTGTTTAAGAAATAACACTGCTGCACCCAAATGTACACTTTTGTAATACTTTACTTTTTAAATAAATTATTGTTATTAATTATTGTTATTCATGTTCAAGGTTTAAATTAGATTTTCCTCTTTTTAATGCCTTAGATTGTCCGATTTAGTGCTGAATTGCGAATTATAACTAGGTTTATTCACTTCTCTTTAGAAGTGTATTGTATAAGATCCTGAAGAAATAAAGGAAATTAATTTTACAAAAAGAGGAAAACTTTTTTTACTTCCTGATTTTAAAATTACCTACTGAACCTAACATTTAAAGATATACTTACATACAACGACCTCAATTTAATGCTGGGCTCTTTGATTCGAAATTACGTACTAACAACACGTATCTAATATTTACGACCTTTCGAAGAAAATATGTTTTACTTATTGATCCATTACTTTCATGCCAATAGAAAAACTATTAAAAGTTTTTATGACATCGCGCTAGACTTCCATAGAATTAATAGCAATAACGGCCGTAGACTATAGATTTTACAAGCAATCTATCTATGTGTATCTGTGTAAGCTAAACCGGTTTTGCAAAAGCTCTTGTAGGGAATTGGTAGACGATTATTTTCAGAAATTCAAGGCAACAGCGGTCACCATTCTTCAGCTTTGTCATTTGCCTACTCTCTGTAGGGCTATATGATAAGGATCACGGTTCAATCTTTGCAAAAATATTCACTACTTCTACTACTTTTTTTGTGGGATTTAGGTGACACCTCTATAGTGTCCGACCGAAACTTCGGCCAAAATGAGCTGGCCGAAGCTGAAGTTTTCTAAAAATAACCAAAATTAAAGGCGACGCACGGAGGGCATGGGTTACAGTCAACAACACTTTCATCATCATCAGCCTATTAATGTTCCCACTGCTGGGACACAGGCCTCCTCTCTATGAGAGGGAATGGGCTATAATCCACCACGCGGGCCCAGTGCGGGTTTGTAGATGTCACATGTCTTCGAATTTTTTGGTTCTAGGACATGCCGGTTTCCTCACGATGTTTTCCTTCACCGTTTTGAGAGCAGTGGTGATGAAATAAATTGCACAAAGTAATGCGCCTGTCTGGGTTCGAACCCACGACTTACTGTTCGTAAGTCGGGGCCGCCACCACTGGGCCACCACTGGTCGCACACTTTAAATATAGTCAATATAAACCTTTTCTAAGTAAAAAACATAGGGTTACTAAACCTTTGGCTTTGACTTCTTCGATCGAAGTTCAGTCGGACACTATACACCAGATTTGTATGTAGATCATCATCCAACACTGAAGTGATAATACCTGGCCAATATAGCAGTGGTACCCTATAAGCTGATAATAATGATATCTGATGTAATCAATCGACATTGAAGACAGAAGCTCCTCCAAACTCCACATCCATTGTATACAAACACCATCCTATATAAACACCAGCCATCAAACACATGCTGACAATCGTCTATCGATGAATATGACATCCTATATAGTGTTGACACAGTTCTGTTTACTGAAGGGAAGTCTGCACTTTAATCTTCATTCATCAATACAAATTGAGCCACTCATAGGCAAGTGGCCCCCTGCGACGTAAAACCCTCATCCCTCGGGCTATAAGCCAATATATGCAGTAAAAGTTGATTATTGGACATGATTTTTGACTAGCTCTATCTAGCCCCTATGCGTTCAAGTAATTACATCAGCAAATATCATATTTTTGTTACAAAATATTTTAAGCTTGGAGCAAAATATTGGCAGGTCTACCTACATAGTTTATGTCGTCTAGTTTAAGTTTAATTCATGAGAGAAAATCTTTTAAAAGACGATTTAAAAGTTAGAAAAAAAAAGTAGAATAATAGAATGCTTGCTTTATTGATAATTTGCAGATACTTATTCCTACCTAAAAAGTGAGATAAATATAGACTTCGAATCTTTCAGGTGTCAGACAGTCAAGCAAAAACCCTGAAAATAGTATCGCATATTGATTCTGATTGTTAGAGGTCTTTCAACTACACAATCAAAAGACTAGCCGAATGACATAACAGGCTTTGATCATGTGCATACAAAGTGCTATAAACTCATTTCATTGTTACTTCACCTCTGAGTTTACAGTAAAGTGACCTCTATTCCTAGTGTGATAAGGTTTATGTCAAAGGTAAAATAATTGCTGTGAAAGCGCTATAGCTTTCAATCCGTTAGATGTCTGGATGACAGACGGACGCTCTACGCATTGGTAATGAGCGGCGCGTGCGGTGACGTCATATGTGCGAAATATGCCATTCAGTGTTTATTTAAATGAAGGTGTCGACTGCAGTGTAGTGCCAGGTGCGATGCCTGGCATATACGAATGATTTTTAGTAATAAAAACATATTTCATCACATCTAAAATCTATACAAATAAATAAAATTAAAGTGTCTGTTTGTAATTTCAAAATAACAGCGTTTTACTGAATACATAATTATCAAGTATTATACGGTACTCAAACATATTGTTTTTTTTTTTTTTTTTGTCTGTCATTCCGTCTCTCTGTTTGTTCCGGCTAATCTCCGAAACGGCTGGACTAACTTTGACGGGACTCTAACTAGCAGATAGCTGATGTTATAAGGAGTAACTAAGGCAAAATTTATTTTAGGAAATGAATCAGCGTTCTATGCAAAATAACAACTTGAAATTGTTAACAAAATCCTATTCAAATAGGGAAGTAATAATTTCAAGCGGACGAAGTCGCGGGCAACAGCTAGTTTACAATATTATTAAAAAAGCAACCTACAAAATTATAGCCATTTATGTATAGAACTTGAGCAAAGAATATAAAGGGTGTAAAAAGACTCTTAACGATGCCGAGAGGCACTTGTTCTCCCAATTATTGCGATCATTTTTTTGTTATAGTTTATACCTGGGAACTTTCTAGTTATTGATTAGATATTGGGAGTCAAAGAGTTAACTTTTTCACAAGTTTTAAAATATTAAAGAAATACATGTTTTTAATGTCAGAACACTTTAAACACCTCCACGACCCCCACACTATTCAATCCATCCACCAGCACAATGTTTTGAGCGCGTTACATTGAGTTTTACCGTAAAACGTGATTTTTCACCCAAAAAAGTAATTTCCTAAAAATATTTTTTGCGTAGGGTTACTTAGTTTGATTTACAGAATTCTTGGTTAATCGCTTCGTGAAGAGTCTGTTCACCCTGTATTACCTACCTCTATTTTATATACTTCAACAGTATAAGTCGAAGTAGATTACAAAGTGTAACTCGATGTAACTTTTAATCTCATGCACGTCAACTTCGCGGGTCTATAAACGAATTGTCGCAGAGTTGAAATTTTAAGCGTGACTTACCTCCCTCGCAGGGGTCTATTAAATTTATTGCTTGTAAAACGAGTAGCTAATTTAGAGTTACGTTTTATTGTGTTAACTTAACTAGTTTACGTTATGACGCCGCGGGTGTTCTCCTATGTTGAACGCATTTGAAAAGTAACTTTATTGTCACAGTTATAAGAACGGGGGACTAAACGATAAATACACATAAAAACAACTAGCTATGTACACTTTTTATTAGCCATATGTAATGCGTAATAAAGCAGTGGGGTGTGTTTCTGTTTTTACGATCACAAGGGGATGAATGGTGCCATAGATGAATAATATTTTTGTGGCACATGTTGTCGGTTAGAAATATATTTAAGTTTTCTCGGAAGATAACGTAAAAAACTAAGGTATTTTCTGAGGTATGTTTTTCAGACAACTATAAAAGAGATTCAAAGATTTTATTGTAAGGTTTCAATCGACTTTTCAAATCTATGTACTATGTTGGGCGAAGATCTAAGATATACATAATCGTACATACATACCAGACTGCTAAAATCATAACTCTTCATTTTGGCTTCGCCGTAGTCAGGTAAAAAGATGGACGATGATGAAGACGTTTCGTTCGTATATTTTTCAGAAGATTAAATAAGAAGTAAAGTTTGCTTGCCCCTCAAAGGTCTATCTACAAATGACAGCCGGCACCAACGGCTTAACGTGCTTTCCGAGACACGGAGGAAACTCGATAAATAATGGATGATCACCCATCCACAGACCAACCTTGGCAAGCGGCTTAACCTGAAGGTCGATCAGTGCGGCCGTTATTAATGAGCCACTAGTAATAAATATTTGATAAAGCTTGATTCACTTCTGCAGTCCATTAATTTTTATGGGCGTCTCACACTTGATCAAAAAATAGAGTTAGCCAAAATTGTTTTCATAAAAACATCTGACGTTAGTTTCTGATCAAAGTTCGTTCTTAGGGTTCGAATCCCGGTAGAAGCAAATGTTTGTGTGATGAGCGTGGACATTTGTTTCCGAGTCATGGATGTTTATATGTATAATAAGTATATATTTACAAACAAAAAAGTATCTATTTAGTATATCAACTATCTGGTGTCCACGACACAAGCCTCGTTGCTTAGTGTGGCACTAGATGGCGCTGTGTGCAATGTCCAGCGATATTTATTTATTAAAAAAACAAAAAACAAACAAAACAAAAAACAAAGTTTTCCAGTATCTCATGTGGATCCCCATATTGCGTAAATATTGCAATAATAACAAAAAGACGTTTATCAGTTTAGGTTTCTCCTTTTTTAAATTACTTGGATCAATTCCAAGTAATTTAATAAAGGAGAAACCGAAACTGATTACTTAACTACATTTAAACTTTTGTTTCTATCTCTTTCTAGATAAACGGAATTTAGTATGGATTTTGTACGTCGATACAGCGAATGACGTGATTCGCTGTATCGGATCTCTCTGTTTAATCAGCAGTTTCAAATGCTTATAACTTAGTATTTTTTATAGAAATTACAAAAATAATTTCACTTTGCTATTTCTGATGTTAATATGCTTTGTTTATAGTGATAAAAAAAATCATGCATAAACCCTATAGTATTATAGAAATTTTAGTAGTGAGTAAATTGTTTTATTGTCAAATTCTAGATTAACGCGAGCGAAGCCGCGGGCGAAAACAGGTATAATATAATAAAAGAAATCTCGTTTACAGCCGCTGAACAAGGAACAAGGGAACTCGGGCTGTCATCGCTCATTTCTTTTCATTTGCACATTTCTTCCCGTTACACACGGGTGCCCACACATATTGCTCGTAGGCTCTTATACAATGGCTTATGATTGTTAAACGTCAACTTAATCTACTTGTGTGCCACCATTTTCTCACGGAAAACTAAATCTTACTACTAACATAAATGCGGAAGTTTGTGAGGATGGATGGACGGAAGTTTGTCACTCTTTCTCGCAAAAACCACGGAACGGATTTTGATGAAAGTTTACAGTAGGTAATATAGTTTGTACATCAGAAATGCTCATAGGCCAGGAGCAAGCCTGACCCGGACTAGCCGGATACACCAGGGGGCACGATTTTGTAAGGAAAGACATGCTCTGGGATGGGAGAGGAAGCCTGACCAACCGCAGCCAGTCGGGCATAATCAGCCGACTATGCAGCCTAGAGCCAATATAGGAATAGTGGTAAAGACAGGTACAATCCATAGTGATGAGCATTGGTGTCTTCTATCATTGGAGAATCGTGGTCGTTTCTGGTGGTTGGGATTCCTTTCGGTTTTGGTACGTCTTATGTAACAATATTATGTTCGCGTATATGTTTCATCGTCAGTAATTTGTTTGCTCATAGGCTATGTATATTTCATATTGAAATTGAATATACGCGAGCAAAGCCGCGGGGGATGCCAGTTATATTATAAAAAGTAAATTTCTTGCCATATTTTTGATAATGATATATATAGTGTGTGTAGGTTTCTTAAAATAAGAGAGATATAAATAAAAATAAGCACAGTTTATAAACTGATAAACTGTGGTCTTGCTCTTCCAATTGGTACTGCCTTCAATATATTACTAACTAACTACATATTACTGTAATAATAACAACGGGGAATTTGCAATCGCTAAGGAAGTTATCGTTCACTATCGCTTAGGAGTCAGAGAAATGTTGCTACGCGAAGGAAAATAAACTTCATGTAATTAAAGAAGCAAGAGTGTAATTTAAATGGTAGTTTTATTTATTTCAACCTGTTGTAGAACTAAAGAAATAACTCCACTGTGCTTAGTTTTGAGACGCCATGGAAATGAGTATGAAACTTAGGTACCTCTGCTTGTCATAGACCTATCTCAAAATGAGATTTTTTTCGTAGAACCCGTAGGCACTTCGTGGTCTATGCTGTGGTTCCGCTGTACCATCGGTAAAGCGTCGATTCGGTGGCGACTACTGTGGTTTGTCACTTGTGACGCTGCTGCCTGATTATTATTTACCAGCTATTTCGAAGACAGGTCAATATAATATGATATTGCTGATTATTGGTCAAGAGCATATTGTAATCGGGAATCAGCAATAAGGAGACATGTGTCATTTTCTCATAAGACCCTGTAAACGTCGACTCAGTATATTGTGAATTATTAACGGTAATAGAACTCTATTGATTTCTATTACATGTGACTACGTCATTGCTTATTCATCGATGAATTAAACTAGCCTACCGTTGCCAAATCTAATGATTCACAACGAAGGAATTAGACATTTAACACACTTCAAATAATCAAAGATTCGTATCACCATCCCGTATATTAAAATTTAACACAAGCGTTTATTCAAATTGGCCGGGCATTTCGGTAAATCACATATTTGGCTATTGTTTTCAGTACGGTTCGCATATTGAGTAGGTCACGTGGTCGACGCGAGCCAACAATCCTTCTTCGATTTTATTCTTATCGAATACAAAACTAAAGCCGGCCATTCTCGGAAATTATGGCTTACTTTCTGCTCATTTGAATAAAATTCATACTGTTTAGGTGTAAAACTTGTTCTTTTTTTAAATTCGGGCCGCGGAGCAGGATTGTTTTCTGCATAATTCTTTGCATATTTCCAAGATTTTTTTACATTAAATATCCGAGAGATTTAAAAATAACATTCATGAACAATGCATCCTTAAAATCAAAGTAAGCAAGTGATATTTTATTTGCGAAAATTATATAAATGTCAAAAATGTATTGGATTGACATTAGCCATCGAATAGCTTAGAGCTCCTGTTGATGACAGTTGATGTAAAAATACGAAGCGCTTTAAAAGCGATCGTCTCTTGTCCAAGATGGATGGTGTAACCATGGTGTTAACATAGTTTTACGCCACAAAAATTTGCCTTATTATTAAGATTTCTGTGTTGTACGCACCCACGGAGCAAAACTTTGTTGCCGCAGACGACTTCTTATTATTATGATTTTAACTGACGATGTTCTTTGCAGTTCTATTTCTTTCTTCTTTATGGGGTTTTGGTTTCCGCACTTAGTCCTTAGATTGGACCATTGTGCGTGTTCTTTGCAGTTTATAAAGGGTGTAAAAAGACTCTTTATGAAGCCGAAAGGCACTTGTTCTCCTCATCATTGCGATCATTTTAAGTACTAGACCATCCCTGGGAACCTTCTAGTTACGGAGATATTGGGGGTCAAAGTTCCAACTTTTTTACAAGTTTTTTTTTAAATAGATGTTTTTCATGTAAGAACTTTACTTTAAACACCTCCACGACCCCCGTACTATTCAATACATCCACCAGCAGAATGTTTTGAGTGCGTCATATTGAGTTTTACCGTAAAAAGAGTCATTTCTCAGAAATAATTTTTGCGTAGGGTTACTTAGTATGATGTACAGAATGCTTGGTTAACGGCTTCGTCAAGAATCTGTTTACAACCTGTATAGAAGTGTGGAGGAAGAACATAGGTCGAGTTGTTAAATAATAAACATAATTATCATCTGCAATAATCTGCATAGTCTTTTCCCAATTACGTTGGGGTCGACTCCCAGTACTCGTATAAGCAGTGTTTAGTAATTTCAACGTCATGTCAGTTGTCAAAACTAAATATGAACCTGGCAACACTGGTTCCCTTCTATCTTCACGATGAACAGAGCGCACACGTCTCTTGTATTAATTAATATAATAAAATGTTTATAAAGTGCTTATTACCTCCTAACAATGTACAAAAGTGTAACAGATTAGTCAATAAACGATATTAAGTACAGTGCATAGTGGTTTCCATCAAGATTCCCAACAAGCAGAATCATCTGAATACCAGTATTTTACTTGGAGCAACTACCTATCTGATCTCCACAACCCAGGTAGTACTGGGTAATACCTGTACCTGGGATAACCTTTGGTGACTGGTTAGACTTTTGGGCCACTGACTACCTGTAACGACTGTCAAAGATCTTCAATTGACAGCCGGGATCAACTGCTTAATGTGCTTTCCGACTTTCCGAGGCACGGAGGAAACTCGAAATGTACCTAATGGGTGGTCACCCATCCACAGACCAACCTAGGCAAGCACGGCTTAACCTCAAGATCGCCCCGAGCGGCTGTTATTATTTAGCCACGAGCTCCTTGTAAAATAACAGACTTTAAAAAAAAAAGACTTGAAATTGATTGCTCTCTATTGTCTGTTGCTTCACAATAATCAAAGCTAGACACATTCGTGCTTATAATACGTAACGCGTGTTACATGTTCACACAAGAGTAAAAATATGGCTGCTTAAAATTTCGGCGTATTAGGTACTTCGTGTACAGTTTGTTCTAAATATAGTTTTGGTTCAAAGGTAGAGCAGGGTTTAGCACCCCTCCGGGGTTTTGTGGTTTTTTTTGCAGTGTATCGCAATTTGTTTTCTGTTTTTTTATGTACCTAAGTACTTACATTAAAATTTTCGGGTCAATAATTATGGCTTGAAAAACAGAGGCTCAGTATGCTGAGCCTCTGTAGAGTCTGATGTATAAAAATATACTCAGTGCCGTCTTTTTTTTGTCATACTTGTATATTGTATGGTGTACATAATAAAAAGTATTCCATCTGTATCTCACTGTACTTACACAGCATTTTATTGATCATGTTTTGACTTATGTTTTTTTTAGTAAATGATAAAAATATTTATGTTTTTTTAATCTGTAGGTAAGTTGTAATTATTTTAATGCATACTAACTACTATGCAATACAAAATACTTTGTTAGCACTTACTACATACGTTGCTGATGGTAGTAGCGGTGTCGTGTTTAAGCGCATTAGTATACTCGTAAATTGTCTTTGTGTACGACCTAGTTTATTTTCTTTTTATAAAACGTTTGTCTAGCACTAAGTGGCATATCTTTACTTTGAAAGTATAATAAGCGCAGGTTTCATTCTGCTTAATCAGGTACTATAATAATAGCCTACCTTGACAATATTATATTTTGTATGTCATGAAGTAAATAACACATTGAAGGAATTTGTTTGATATATAAATGATGAAAACAGTAACATGAAGCCTGTAAATCCTCGAAGGTTCAGGCAGAGGTGCACCTAATACACACCCACATTTTGCTTGTTTTGTTTAATTAAGTCTCTTGTTTTAAGGGGCGAGCCTACTCATCAACCGAGCACAAGTTCAGATTCCGTGGCTGCTACTGAGAAATTCTTTATGAAAAAAATACTAACATAATGATATGCCAGACCTGGGAATCGAACCCAAGAAGTCGTGCTCAGCAGTAGCTTCTGACGACTAGACCAAGAAGTAAATAACACACTGGATAACTGTATTTTCGAAATGAAAGACGATACTGCAATGCATGGAAGATAAGATACCTTGTTAGTACGATTTTCAAATCCTTTTAAATACAGCGAATACCATTCCAGATTTTAATTAACAGTTTTATGTTTTACAGAAAAAGCAATCCTAGTTTTGTACGAAATTGTAGTTAACAGCTAAAATAAACAACGTGCCGGGTTAATCCAATGAAATAAAAATCATACGTACAAATTGTAAATACGGCACATAGGTAGTCCAACACAACACACCGTAGAAACTGAAACCAATGCCATTGAAAATTCAACCTTAAAAACGAAGTTTTAAAGGTTGTGCATCAGTGATTGGAAAGTACAGTCGCGTGGTAAAGTATTTTGGCACGTGCTCTTACCATAGTGAATGATTATTCGCGTGAAGAGTTTTTGTTAGGCCACCGGGCGTGCCAACGATCGCTGCGGTCGATTGTACGAGTACTTGGATCATAATAATCGATTTGCAATGTGATATGAATTCGTCCGATGTTGTTACTTGTTAGTAGTCGAACCGAGTAGAAACGGTATGAGATTGGGTCGGCATTAGGTCATAAATGGAAATAGGCTGTCTGCGGGGTTTGGTGTATTGTGTACGAAATATGCTAAAAACGGTCAAAATATACATCGTTTTTTTGCAAAAAATTTGGCTACATCCAAATTATACCTACAGGGGGTATACAGACACATCACGAAGCCGACAACCAAGCATTCTGTAGGTCCATCAAACTAAGTAATAATAATAATAATATAGCCTTTTATTTAGATCTCTTTACAAAAGTTTAAACTTAAAAAATTAACACTGGGCTTGTAAACTATTTATACTAATATCTGTTGTTTTGTTATCTTTCCTAGATCTGTTTGCCAGTCGGCAAAGGCCTCCTCTAACCTTTTCCATTCTTGTGCTTACTCTGTTCCAGATGACATCAAACTAAGTAACTCTTCGTAAAAATTATTGCTGGGAAACGAGGGTAGGTGCCTATTAAAAAAAAAAACTTGTCAAAAAGTTGGAGCTTTGACCCTCAATAACCGTAACTAGAAGGTTCCCAGGTATCGCAATGAAGAGGAGAACAAGTGCCTTTCGGCTTCTGCCGGGGTTGCGGGACTGTTCGAAAGAGATACCGTGGCCCCGGAACACAAAGGGCGATGAAGGAACATGGATGGGTTTTAGTCAGTAAAAGTCTGACACTCCCTCCTGCTCCGCCCAGAGCGGGAGAAGTCATTTGATGATTTCCCATCCGAAAAAAAAAAAAAAAAAAAAAAAAAAAAAAAGTGCCTTTCGGCTTCGTTAAAAGGTTTTTTACACCCTTTATTGCATTATGCATACAACATAGACTTCAGTTACCCTATGAGTCAAGTTTTTCAGATAGTTTCAAAGTAAAATTACATTACAACTATTTATCATCGTCAGCCTTTTCCCAAATATATTTTGGTTAATTTCCAGTCTAACCGCATACAGCTAAATACCGATATTTTACATGGAGCGATGAATCTGTCCTCCACAAACCAGTTCCTCGGTTTCGATACTCCTTTGCAAGACTGATTGTAACATTATAATACCACTGTTCTACTTTAATAATGACAAAATTAAAAGATACCTACTAATGCTAGGTATATCAGTAAGTTCTAACAAATGACCCTGACCAGCCGACAGGTCAGGCCAACACCTGCATAATATTGACTTAAGTCCTAACTAGGGCAGTAGTCGCTATTCGTTCAAAGTTTTATTACCATACCAGTTGTGAACTCCATTTTACTTTTCTTACCGACTGAAATTGTTTGTTGTGGAATTTGACTACAGAATATTTGAAAGACTAGAATTTTAGGAAAACCAAGTCTAATGCTGCACAAAAATACAGGTAAATACCTGATAATCTTCCAAATTGTTGAGAAGTTGATGAATCAGTTTACAGTCTCACACATTATTAAAATTTGGACTACTCAAGTGGCTAGTAGCAGTTTTTGTACATCAGTATGTTTTTCTGGTAGAAAACGGAACACTGCAGAAGAACGAAAGGCTAGAAACCTCTAGCCTTTCGTTCTTCTGCAGTGTTCCGTTTTCTATCAGAAAAACTGCTGCTGCGGAAAAGATTTTAGCAAAGCTAACCAGCTTTGCTAAAATCTTTTCCGCAGCTTTTTGCTGATTTCAACTACCTATCTGGGTTTCAGCTTCTTTCTGTTAAACTTCACCTGAACCAATTATATCTAGATCTACTCTGGAATAAAAACTTGCATCATTGCTAAAGTATTAAGAATCATACAAACAAACATTCCCTTCAAACTTCAATTTATCAACTGAATCAGCTAATCGTCCACTGCAAAACAAACAACTTGAGTTGAGACTCCCCACATTGTTTATATCAAGCTTATATCGATTCGACCACTTGTAAACACCCATATCATGCAAGTATTCAAGTTCCCGATCTATTGCGATGTCCGATGCCAACAATTACGTATTGCATCACAGAATCCAGTGTCGATATCATCTGTATCGAGAACAATAACGCTCGGAGCATAACAGATAATCGATTAAGATTATGATGCAGTAAATACTGTATCAATGCTGCATGGATTAAGTGAAGTAAACATATCTAGTAGTATAGGGGATCTTGATTTGCCGGAAGGTGCAGATACGGAACCGTCTAAGTGAAACTGCACAGATGCTGCAAGATCTGATGTATTGCAGAACAAATTCCTTTCGGTTAATCTGATCGTGATACTATAGTATTCTATACAGTGGTTCATTTATGTTCAGAGCTTAATGGCTTGCTTCTGATCAACCATTTTTCCTTCTGATGATAATAGTGCATACTGACATATGGTGCACAGACTTGGTCTTTGTCAAGTCCAAACTCAAGGTTTACCAACGGGCAATGGAGCGCAGCATCCTTAACGTTAAACTTACCGACCGAAAAACGAACACCACACTGCGTTCCAAAACTCAAATTGCTGACGTAGCTCATAAAGCCGCTAAACTAAAATGGGACTAGGCAGGCCATGTCTGCCGGATGCCGGCGAAGCTGCGGGCCCGCATATCACAAAACTGGAGCCCTGAGACAGCTTCACGGGGTCGCGGCAGACCGAAAAGAAGATGGCAGGACGCCTTGGATAGATACCGCGGCCCCGGAACACAAAGGGCGATGAAGGAACATGGATGGGTTTTGATTTCCCATCAGAAAAAAAAAAAAAAAAAAAAAAAAAAAGGACGCCTTGGATGGCTTTCTCTTTAATTGGCGAGAAGAGGCGCAACACCAAGAAAAGTGGAAGGAATGGGGGGAGGCCTTTGCCCAGCAGTGGGACAGCTCAGGCTAACTTAAAAAAAAAGTGCATTGTAGGGAAAGTAAATCAATGTGAGTTCTTTCTTTTCACTTACCCAAAGTAGTGCATTTAGTCAGAATCCTACACTAATCAGTGTTTGTTGCATATTAAATGTTGGCTAAGGGCTGTAGCCAGCGTTCTACGTGTATACGCACTAACCTACCATCAACGCTGCCATTCATCTCATGAAATGAACTACGAAAAAAAAAACAGATTTAGTTTCTTGCTTCTTTACAATTTTTATAAACCTTTTTTGCCCTGCTGCTGAGCAAAGGTCCAATCTTCCCTATGCGTGGTCTTATCCTTGCAATCATCAGAGTTTTCAGCGCCTCCTAGCACCCATTCTGGTCCATCCGTCCCGATGATTCTACAGACATGAGAATGGCCCACCCAATCCCACTTCAATCTACCAGACTTGTTGCCCACATCGACGATTCCTGTTCTGTATGCTTCTGCGGAAAATAAAACACGACCTGAATAAGTAAGTCTCCGACAGAATCATATTACCAGGTGGTACCATACGTAGGTGGTCAAATGTTACTTGAAGCACACTTCCAAAAACCAACACGTGTTCCTGTAGGTGTTGCCGTTCCGTGACCATACATCTATAGAGGAATATTAGTACCGCTAACAGAAATAGAAGCATATTTATCATACGTAATGTTAACAAGTAAGTTGCAACTGAACTAGTACACTTGTAGTAGAACAATGAAGGTACAGGCAGGAGGTTCACTTTGAACGAAATGTTAAGGCCATGGACTAGACCATGGCCTTAACATTACTACATTACTATAGAGCGAGCGAAATATAAATTTTGCGGAATATGTTGCTGCTGCATCATAATAGATAATCGTTACCTGTCGTGTATCTGGGCAATAAAGGCCATGTATTGTGTTTCTAACGCAGTCTATCGCTGTCCACTGCTGGGCATAGGCCTCTCCCAAGTTGTGAAGCTGCTTATTGTGTTTATCAGAAAAAAAACAACGGTGTTCTGGTGCTAACTCCACAAGTTGACGGCGATCCTAAAATAACAAAAATCTTTAGAAAATTGTCTGTGTCGTTAAGTGTACGTATGTACTAGAAACTTAACTTACACTAATATATTAATTACACGGTTGATAATCCAATTATAGACTCATTACACACATTTCTTGTTTTTTGACATGACTTGTTCGAAAGATCTGACAGCTATTTAACCACAACCCCTTCAACAAATGGGCTTTCTGTACCTTCTTGTATCATTAGCACTAGCTACTTGTACTTGTGTAGGGCTCCGCACTGGGCGTTGCTTCCTGCTCCGCCCACGTCTGCGGCCGACGGAATACATTGTTAATTATTTATGTTAATGTTATTGATAACTATTACTACAGCTTCTGATTCTCTGCTTTTGACACAAATGTTGAGGGAAATTAATGGTTGATTAGATAGATGCCCCTGTAACTTGAATGAGTCGGCAAGGGAGCGCCCCTGCTCTGCGCTAAGGGGCATTTGCTCCCACAACGAGACAAATAGCGAACCAGTATACGACGAGTTTGACATAACCAGTCATGAGCTAGCGATGAGATTTCGTCGTCATCCGCATTAAGTATGCCAAGTTCCACTACTATGCATATAACATTTGACATCACGCCTGTAATACCCGAAGGTTTAGGCAGAGGTGTACCTACTAGTACACCTACATTTTTAAATTCCATGTAATAGGGGGCGAACCCATTGCGAAAGCTACTGAGAAATTCCCCTTTAGGCACATAAAGTCTGCCGGGGTTGCGGGACTGTTCGAAAGAGATACCGTGGCCCCGGAACACAAAGGGCGATGAAAAAAAGGCACATAAAGTCTTTACCAAAAATACCACTTTACCAATATCACCACTTTTTCGTAATGACTACTGCGTTTTACAAAATGATCTCTTACCAAAATGAGTTTGAATTTTCATACTGACCACTGCCACAATGCACATATTCTGATAGAAAAACCCAATAACAATTTGCCCGACCTGGGAATCGAACCCAGGACCTCAGTAGTCGCGATTGTGACCACTAAACCAACAAAGCAGTTACTACTATGCATGAAGTTTAATTAAATCATCATCATCATGAGCTTGTACCAGTCCTTGCTCGACATAGGCCTCTCCTATGGCACGCCATTTAACTCGATTCTCGGTAATTCGTTAAACTGCTACCGGCTGGTAGCTAACCTAACCCAAGGGTGTCCTTCATTACGTTGGTTATGAGTAGGTATGACCTTTAAATACCATAAAGGTAAAGAATATTTATTTCCTTTCCTTGTTAAAGTATTTTTGGTTTGCTCAAGTTATTATGCCTTGTGACTGTTTTTTTTTGACATTCAGAAGTGCCGTAATGGTCTAACTGAAATATAAATGCTTTGAGTTTGAGTTTTGTAGTAGATTACTACTAAGAATTCTTTTTTTTTTTCACTAATAAGACTTATTCCTGCACAGTTTATTATGTCAATTTATTATGTTAGTTTATTATGTCAAGGAAAATGGAAGGCTTCAAGAAACAATATCAGGATGATTTTATGGCATACACGACGTTGCAGAAATATTTAAAAATGGAAGAATGTGCAAGCCCTCCCAGGATGTCGTCCGCATAAAGTCTAAAACAATTCTGGGCATACAATTGTTTCGTAGCTTCCGTACATACGCCCGGCATTCTTCACTGAAATGTATGGTACTGAGGACAAATTGCCGGCACGGACTTTTTGTACCCGTTAAATAATTTGTTTTCTTAATTAAAATAAGAAGTTCTTAGGAACTTCTATAATAAAAAATATACAGAAGAAAAATGAACTAAGTAAGTTATTGTGCACTAACTTACTCCTCAAAGAAATTTCAGAGTTCGCTTGTAAATATTCCAGTCTTTTGTTACTTTTCTTCTCGTAATTCTTCGGCTTAGAATGTGTTGGTTAACATTGTGGTATATCTTCTTCAAAAACCAGTAAATGAAGACTTGAAGTTGTCTCGTCATGACTTGTGGTAGCAAATATGTCAGATATTTTAAACTTTGTGATTAGAATTAATATAAACTTTGTATAACGTTTCCGTTTAAATAACAAAATATCCAATCTCATAACAAGAAACATTTCTTAGCCAGGTAAAACGGGAAATCTAAATACCAGGATTCCATACATACTCAGCAGGTTGCAAATTCGTTCCGACACATTTCTCGCACGGGTCGGTAGCGTGGTTTCATAACCGAGAATCGTCAATGACTGACGTGGCACATTCCGGGAACGAGTGACGTCATGGGGCTCTGCGGTCCTGGTCATATTCCCCGTAATGTTACGTCACGGGAATAGTTATAACTTTGCCAATCTCGGTGGCAGCATGGAGTGGGAATCGTGTTTCAAAAGTCTTATGAGCATGATGTAAAACACTAACGACTAGTAGTGTAGTGTAGTGTGCTTGTTTTTGTTAACATCAAATAAAAACGGCGAAATTGAAACAAGATTGCTTGTTGATATTCTGAATTCTACACGTACTAATATCCATAGAGCCTCTTTCAGTCCTCCATTTTTCGATGTTTTGTTTCGATTCCTCGCTCTTTTTTCAGTAGCGAGACTAATATTGTATTGTATATTGTATAACGGGCTGGTGCCCGCAACTCCACGTCAAAGCGCGTATTTTGCCTATGGGCTATAATCCACCACGCGGGCCCAGTGCGGATTGGTAGACTTCACATGTCTTCGAATTTTTGGTTCTAAGACATGCCGGTTTCCTCACAATGTTTTCCTTCACCGGTTTGAGAGCAGTGGTGATGAAATAAATTACACAAAGTAATGCGCCTCTGAGGGTTCAAAACCACGACTTACTGTTCGTAAGTCGGGGCCGCCACCACTGGGCCACCGCTGCTCTTTAGCGAGACTAATTCAACGACGTCAAAAATTTCGCAGACGTAGTCCATGATATAGACGAGAACAACGGCCGCAGGAAGTGAATACGTAATAGTTTAAAAGTATATTATTATCTACAATAGAAAAATATAAGATGCAAAATGCAAATGTATATTAAGTGTAAATTTCAAATACGTTGTGGATATCGATAACTACACAGGATAAATCTGAGACCCTTCATTCCAGGAATCTTCTCAATCGGCAATCGCAATTTGCGTCCCGAGAATGACAACCCCGGACCGAGTTCCTTGCTCCTTACATAACTCCTCTACGACCTTGAAACAAAAACAGCGTGGTTTATCTCCGGCACAACAAAGATAGGCACGTCCAGAAGGGCAGTTTCATGCAAAGAGCGAAAACGGGTGCATGCATTCATAGTCTTTTTTTTTTCGATTCTATTATTTTTAATAAGTGAGTTAGACCCAGTAGGTGGCCTGACCTCGTCATCAGCGTCGTGTATGAGGTCCTCAGAAGTGCAGGTGTTTAGGTATTTTAGACATTGACACACACGGACACATATATGGGACTTGGGTTGGTTAGGAGCACCCCACACTGGGTGTCGGTGTAGTCCATACCTCATTTCGCTAAATTGTGCTTCGTAAATTCCGCTATCGATTGATTATGCACTAGTTATGTAGAGTCATTGGTCTATCTAATAATAAGTGCCATTTTGTTCATTAACCCTTGGCCACGAGTTATACGGACAAGTGACGTGCGTTTCGGAACAGTGACAGTGGGGTAAACAAACGAAAGAAGTCGTTTAAAACATGCCACTACCAACCGCGATGCAACTTGCGGAGCGACGCGATGGACGGAAACAGGTGATATGCGGGCTTGTCGCATCACTAGGCGTGAGCGTGGCTAGCCTTCTGTATCTCTCTATGTTGTGTCTCCAAAGCGTCAATTCAAAGAGCCAGCTGTAAGGAATGGGGTACTTAATGATGGTCACAAACGACGGGCTCAGTGTTGTAGCCACTGAGTTATAGTTAGGACGATATTTCGTAAGACAATATTTAATTTTAGACTGGGATACCAATTGTCTAGCGACGAAAGTGGACCAATTTGTGAGTTACGTTTGAGCTGGGAATTGTTCTATGCTGACATTTGAAGAAATGAAAAATGTAGGTACAGACATCCTTGAAGTGAAGGTGGCAGACGGGATTCGTTTTTATTGAGTAAGCCGCAGCTAACATGTAATTTGGTCACGCTTTGAAGTGTCTATAGTTGCTTTTAGTATAGGTTGAGATAGGTAGGACGACAACTGCTTTAAAGTATTCATATTCAGTCGTATCTACTCGAACTATTCTCATATTTATTCTACGTTTACTTGCGTTTCGGATTAAATATTCTCGTCGAAGATTTTTTAAGCAATTCAGCAATTTAATTACTTAAACCTTTTCCTCGTCTCTTCTTTTTGATACCAGCACAAGAAAAATGGCTGTAATGGTGACAAATTCCTCCACTGTTTATATTTCTTGTATATTTTACATTCAAGACGTCATATCAATGTTCAAAGGACACAGCTCTTACTGCTTTAAAAACAAAGGCGAATTTTCAACAGCACATAATATTTATACGATTTTTGTCCTGAAAGTCCTTAGTCGTAAGTAAACAGATAAAAGGGTAATATTCCTTCAATACGAACGTTTTTCCTAGACAGGTGCGGCCTAACCGTTATTTATGAGGACCCTTCGTAACGTCCGTACGCAAGATGACTGTGTTTCATTTTTATAGGATTTATGTTACATCGATATTTGCAATATCCTAGGTAGGGCTTGAAGTGAAAGTGTATTATAAAGTATTGCTGTGAGTAAGTACGGTTTCATGTAGGGAGATGCTTGATCTATTTTCGTTTTTACCCGACTGCGGCGAAGACCAAAAGGATACAATTTCATGAAAAAGTCATTCAATTGCGTCAAGAGGGTTGTATTGATGATTTTAATGATTATAATGTGTTACGGATGCGAATCATATTTTCATAAACATACAACCTGACACTGACCTGCAAATTGCAAAAAACGTACGATAGTTAGAATTTCGAGGGTTACCTTACAATATTTTGATTTAAAAGAGTGCCCATCATTGGGCTATTACTACTACGTATAGAGAAAACAGCGCGAACAAAATCTGTGCGCAGTGCGGGGCGCGCGGGAGGCGGCTAACCCCGTATATATAATGCTGTGGCGAGCAAGCGACTGAGTGAACTGCAGCCGGCCGACAGCAGTTGAACGGAGAACAGATTTTGTTTGCTCTGTCTTCTCTATACGTAGTAGTAGTAATAGCTCAATGGTGTCCATGGAGTTTCTTGACCGTTCTTTTCCATAGAGATCTACGCTAGGAAATGGGAAACTACGGTAGGTACTTTCACTTTCACAGTTTTCATGTCTTGTCACTGGGACTATAGCTACATTTAATTTTCATCTTTGTTTCGACAATTCAAAAAGACCTAAAAGTGGCCTACTTGAAATAAATGCTTTGATTTTGATTTAATTCTGGCGCTTCCACCTTAACGGATACTCGTGAAATGTTTTATAATTTTTATTATTAATGAATCAAGATAATTATCAAGGTATAATTAAGTATCATAATAATTATCAAGATAATTATCACTTTGAGCTCTGGTGAAAGTGTTCTACCACTGATGTGAGTTCCTATTTTGATTCGGAACTGGAACCCCCCCCCCCTCCTGGGCCCCCAAGATATTTGAAGCAGTATACGACTTGGGTTTATGAAGGATCTTTCAACAAGCTTTCAACATAATATCTTGCAAAACTTTGGAATACGTTGTGTAGGTAAGACACAATGTAATGAACATCTGCCATGAATCTTTCAGCGCTTTACATTATAATAACTGAAGATGGAAGTAAATATTCATATTCTGTACCCACGTAAAACTCGGCCTCAATTTCGCCAGCATTATTATATTTATTGCGTCGATAAAGTATTTCAGTATGAATATTCCCAATGTTTGTGACGTCAGACAAAGCTTTCATTTAAAAAAAAGCATAAAGCGCTGTCGAATTCACAGAGAGTGATGAATACCTATCCGTGACACGGCATACGCGGCTTTTATGTTACCATTTATTTTCAGAACATATTATACGAAATCAAACCAGTCATTTAGAAAAACCAACATGAAAACTCTAGAAACAAAAATGGAGATTTAGGCTAAGTTGTTGTTAGGTACGATTGCGTGATAAGAAACGTGGAACGTGAAACGTTTTTAAACAACATTGTGAAAGACATATTACAAGATCAGTCTTCCCTTTCATTCCTCGCCCGCGTCGCTGCAAGAATACGTGTCGCTTAAATGAAAAAATACAACTTCCTCGGCGATGCTCGCCTAGTGAGACATAGTTTAGCGAGCACCTAGACAAGGCATTATGTTGTTCAATTTAATAATAAAGGTCCCAGCCAATTTGGCACGGAGCGAGCTCCTACTGGAGTCGAGGGCCATCGCGCTTTGAGAGTAGTGCAATTTGCCTGCAGCCCGCACTCGGCCCTTGAGCAAGCCTCCAAGAGCACACCAATTAGACGAGACAAATTCGGATTTATTATGCAGCGTGGGCGCTATTCAATTGGATAATAGATCGAGTTGTTTGTTTCCATCGACCACTTACCTAGACGTAAATAAGCAGGAATGATTATCGATCTGTTGCCTCACGCGACTTTTACGGATAACACTTATACTTATAGCAGCGGAAAGTCCTATTCTACCGGTCTAGGGAGTTTTCTAAGAACTATGTATTAGACGGTGCAATTGCCCACAAACGACTGTCTACGTGTAATTTGCTTCGGATAATGCGACGGCTTTCTTATACGTTTGTGTCATCGTTAGTGTATATCGAGTTTAACTTAGTCTCGTTATGGGCGGCTGTTTCTTCCCACTCTAGACCATAATCAAAGTCAGGTTTTAGCGCTCCACCTTGTCGTTTTAAATAATCAACGGGTAAGAGAACCGTGCAATGTCAATCGGGGGTAGGTATTACCGTCGTATTATTTAGTGGGTACAGTTACAACACATAAATAATGATGCGCAAAACGCCTATGATTGCTATAATCTTTATCCATATTTTATCTACCGCTGTCAGCGGTTATCCAGTTTACCAGCCGTGATTATACAGTGTTGGGAATCAACGAGTCATCTACTCGATCTTTTGTAAACATTATGCAAAATACTGTTACTATTTAAGCTTTGTGAGCGTGGAACGGTGTTTTGACAAATGGTAAAGCTGGCTCTGATATAATCTGTGTACGATCTCTGCAACGTGTAATTAGACCGACTGACTAAGCGGAATCTATGGGAGCGTTGCCCGTCTGACCCGGCACAAGATTTAAGATTCCATTGTGGAGACTTCTTTATTGCACACTACGGCTTCAAGTAATGGCTGGCATTCGTTCCCAAGTTATCGAAACATACATTCGGCTGGATAGCATTGTGAATTTATCAGTCAGAAAATTGAATGTCAAGACTTCGACAGTAAATTATATTACTCAATACCTCGGAGTGTTAAAGTTATCCGCTCGAATGAATCATGGTTCCAGAATGAATCTCGTTTTACATATGAGAAATTTGTGATGAGAAATAGCTGATCCCTCATCACGTTATGACATAAAGTGGTTACTGAGTGAGGGTCGTGTTTACAATATTTTTTGTTCAGTACCTACGCGTCGCCGTTACCAATTAGTTATCTGATGTTAGATCAAATTACGTCTCGCCGGAGGTCGATGGTTGATGCTGTTGAATTGCATCACAATAGTGTTGTGGCTAAATAGCTGCGAGTCACCATCGAGTGGACGAGAACTATTCGAAGAATCGATATCATCGTACGTGAGGGAGCAGCGTATTTATGTCGATGAGGTAACAACGACCACCTTCATCACCTGTGCAACTAATACGAAACCGATTTTTTGTTCCAATTGGAATTACGGATCGTGTATCCAATCAAGTGTTTTAATAGGTTCGTTGTAATTATTGGAACACTCCATTTTAGGTACATCAAATATTTCACACAGAGTCTATGGGAAATATCGCGAGTATTTTTGTAAATTGGATATGATCATAATTAAGGCCCTGTTAAAGGATTAATTAAAGCCGACAGCCCCGGCGACCCGATATGGAAGCAAAAAGGGTTTCATTTCCAAACTACGTCCAAATCAATAGTGTCGCAATTAAGAATTTTGGATAATTATACCGATCGTTCGAGCGGAACGTTGCGATTGCTATTTTGTGCCTCGAATTCGCGATTATTTTGCAAAACGCGCTCGACTTTTTTTTTATTCGGAAATCATGGCAGGGTTAATTAACACTCGGATTTGTGAACTCTTTGTCGACCCTTGATAACCTTTCATGACACGTTTTATATAGTCATTGGTTTAATCAAACGGGAGGAGGATTATGAAGTCATCAATTTATTATTTCTGGTGTTAATTGAAATGCGACCATTTTGTTAATAGGTACTACAGGCCAGACGGTTTAGTGTTCGTGGAAATAATTAATTCATGTCACTTGGCAATCTCACCACTGCTTCGGTTTAAATTTCATCGTTCTAATAGATGGCTTGGGTTAGATAGCAAAAAATTTCAAAACATTCGGCAATTTGGAATGTGAGTACGAAACACTTGAATCAATATTTTACCACATTAAATTTATTAACCGTGCTTAATAGCAGTCCACATCTGGGCTTTTCTTTTAAAGAAACAGGTAATAAATCCACAAATTCCTGTTGCGTAACACTGGCTGCTTAAAAAAAGTACACTTAGATTACTCTAAATTCAAATTTAAAAATGGTAATTACACAGTCATGGAAATATTTCTAACACGCGGGTTGCCCTTTATTTCAGAAAAAAAGAATTAAGAGCTAAATAATGACATGTTATTACGTTTCCAACTGGCGCACGGTTAAGTAATAGCCAAGATAACCGAATTTTAATGACTAACTTTGTTCGTTAAAAATACTTTAGCACAAATTGTCTTCTAGAGAAAGTGTTTCCTTCGTCATTTTCTATCACTTATCCCAATTATTCGCATCTGTCGTTCGTTGGGCCATTTGTTCCAGGAGGTTCTTAGGGTCACTTCTGGTAGAGCAATTTATTCTGTTGAAGATTTATTTTCATATTTAGAAATACATTATACATGTTTATTTGTGGGATTACCAACACACAACACACAGTAGACACGACGGAGAAGAAGATAATGATATGGAAACTCCATGACATTAAAATGTTACAACCTAAAAAATAAATTAAAATATCTTTCATAAAAATTAAAACATTATTCAAGCTTTGTAATACCTGTCCTAAATAGATGTTATTTTAATAACGGGCCGACCTAATTAGATTTTAATTTCACACATAAAACTCTTTACGACACCCTTAAAAATAAGTGGAATAAGATAGAAGTTACGGTCGGCTTTGTCCTTAATCAGGAGGGGCTGGGTTGCAATAATCCTGAGACACGGAGATAAGATCTTGAAGGGACCTTCCCTTAATAAGTCCGATAGGTCAGGCCACTCGAGGCGCGAAGGTTACCCTCATTCCGTTTATTATGTACTCCTGTTACTTGTGGCTTGCGGCGAGGCTGATAATATCGAGTTAGGAATTAAGAGGTTCGGGTCGTATACTTGGTAATGTTCGTTAGTTATGTTTATTTGTGATATTTGGGACGTAATCTTTTTCATTAAGTGGAATGAGTTAGGACAGAAGAAGAAAGAACACAGAAGGGGACACTAATTGTAATATCATTATCACGCGATTTTTTGGACACACTGTTTTTGTCACTATCAATATTTAATTCATCTTCATCCTTTCTAACTTTCATTTGCTTTGCTGACAACTTAGTTTTAACAACTTACATTGAACATACATTGGTGAAATAGCTGTCCATTTGGTTTATCAAAGAACTTTTACCTCAAGTTATTTATTCAAATAAAATTTTGAATAAATATAAGAAAACGTTCCCAACAGAACTAAATACCCTTGTAGCTGTATGAAGCGATGCATTAGCGAGAGCGACGATGTCTAATGAAGCGACTAACGAAGATAAATGAATTTGCATTTCCATCGAAAGTTTAATTACGGCAGGTATGTACTATTCTGTAATATTTATTAAATGATTACATAATATAACATCACGACATGATGTTTTCCCCGAAATGTTAGGCAGTGGTAGCCGTAGTACTCCCACATTTCACCAGAATATGTAACAGGGGAGATCCTATTCCGATCAACCGTGCATACATCTAAACTCCGGGTTGCTGCTGCTGAGAAATTTCTGATAGAAGATCCAATAAAGTTTCACCCTAGCCTATAGACAGTCATAGTTACATTCGCATATACAATAACCATCTGTACTTGTACAATATTACGTTGAATCAAATTAATTCAGAAGTTGATAAACACCTAAAATGATCCGAGATTAGAAGCGAAAAATAGAAAATGACGAATGAATATACAAAAACAGCACCGAAATTATAGACCCATAATATTGATATACGCACACGTTTCGAAACTTATAAAGACAATGGAAGTAGAAGAAGAAAGTAGTTATATAATACAAGAACAGACTAAATTAACGTTATGATGAAGAACATTAACATTCACTTAAAACACAAGACACGCCTGTAAGTGAATGAGAGGATAAAAAGGAACATCGTGGATAAAGGCGTTAATTTGTTACTGCGTCTGTGTGAGTTTCGTTTTCCAACTATGAGGCACAGTGTTTTGTTTTGATGAGAATTTGATTAACGATGCTGGTTTTGATGTCTACGTCATATGGTTGGATGGAGTCGGCTCGTTCCGTTAGTTTTGCGTCAATGCGGTCTTGACTGAGACCAAAGATACGCTTAACACAAATCTGAGCTATTTTTGTCTTTTACTGACTTTTTCTTTAAGAAATTGTAAGTTAGTAACAAAATATTTCGTTCTATTTAGAAAAGAGCAAAAATACATCGTCTTTTTCTAACGCGCACTAGTAAATTCCGTAGAGCTCACCGCAGTTCGTAAAGTCAACCAGTCTTTATGGCTGGTTTACTTGCAAAGGTCTTGCTTCGGAACAAATATTAGTATTGAAGGCGTTTACTCGTGTCGGTATGGTTAGTTCCGTTCCACTTGTGAGTTCAGACTATTATTAAAAATTCCATTAGTTTACGTCGAAGTTGCAGTCTCAAGCGTTAATTTGTGACTGTGACGTATCCCTCGTGTTTATAACTCCCAGTGAGTCCAATTGACAAATTGTTCGCTCGTAACGCGGTTCGTCTCGCCTCGTACCGTTTGTATACGTCACGCTCTTTTTCTTTATTGGGTGAGCAGAAAGGTAATATGAGCTTCAAACGGTATTCTTGCCTCGTTTCAGCTGCGTGAGCTGGGAAACGTGTTGGATTTTGAAACATGGAAAGACTCATATTGTTGTGTCAGCTTCCTTTATCCATAATTTTTCTTGTTTTATTGTTCTCTGTAATATTAAGCGGGTGGAGCTTTTTATTACATTTATCGAAAAGATTATTTTTTCATCCGATGATTTCTGCAGATTTCTTCATCGGCTGTTTCCAAAATCACTGCCTAAGGTAGGCAGTGATTTTAAGGGATTATAATTATATTGTTTACTACTGTGGATATTATTTTATGTGCGGAACCATGTAGTGTTTTATAAACACAACAATGTTTAATCGTGTGTGTTCAGTAAAGAACGTCATTCGCTAATTAAGGGACTCTGGTTTTCTTCGTTTTTGTAATGTGAGCCTCCCGACACTTGTCTTGTGGTCGAAGCCACCTACATCGTTAATAGGGTCAATAACGTCTGTTATTGTCAGTACATGTTCTCTTTAATGTCGCACTTGTTTTGTGTAGGAGTGTGAAAAATTACAATCATTATAATCTTCAGTGTTCCGTACAATTTGTGTGGGTAATTGGCGTTTATCCGTATGTGGATTGTGTAGTGTTCTTTGATTTATACGTGGGTTTATGCTTAGCTTCAATTTCATGATATTCAGTGAAATCTCTTTTGTCACGTTTTTTTTTTAAATATCTTCCTGTACAGGACCATCTTTACGTAAACAGCTGTTCTGTGAATCCAGGTAAAATATCTAAACCTAAACCCACATTTATTTGAATAATTTACCTGGATTTTATTGAATTCCCAAGAATTTCACGTTGACCTACTTTTGAAAGCAGCTTTAGTAAGTAGCAGGTGAACTAGTGGTTCTCAAATACATCGAACTTTGTCTAAACTTAACAGTTATGTGAGGTAGCGTTATGTGGGGTTTCATTTTGTAACAACCATGTACATATAATATAAGTACTGTAAAATCTAGGGAATCCATTCCCAATTTCCCATACTTTACTTCCTTTAAAAGTATATTGAAGTTAGGGAATGCAATCAGGCCTATCCGTGATCCGAAAAATCCGGATATATTTTTTACATTTTTAGTCGATTTCCAAATCCGGATTTCAAAATCGAATCCGGATTTTATGAATTATAAGAAATTGTAATTTGGGGGCTAAATTATCTCGCGAATATTCGTGTCGCCTCTGGGGAAGAAGTCTTTTTGTCTTTATTTTTGATCTCCAGAGTTTCTTTTAATTTGTACTTATTCATTATTTTACTAACGTTACTCCGCACGCGAGTTACAGACTGATTATTTGAATAATAAGAATATTAGGGCTATAACATTAGAGGCCCGTAAATTGTTGACGGCATATCGAATGAATTACCCACGTTCTTCGATTATGAGACTATATTCCGCGAAAGTGTTGGGGTCGAGGCTTTTTAAACGCCCGGACTCTCCTCATTCGTGAGATATGAAGTGTCAGGGAATATTTCCTAGAAACCGACGTGGGGATGCATCGAGATGTAGTCTTGATGGACAAAGGCCACGCCTCGCTCTCTTTGGCCAAAGAGAACTGGCGCAAGCCTGTAGTGCAGTGAAGTATGGCTGAGTAAGAAGATTCACGGACGCTCTTTCCGAGCCCTGCATGGGCCCGATGTAGACCTATCAGCATCTGTAGCTTATCTACGTTCCGGGAACCTATTCGGAGAAACCGAAGGTTTTGTCTGTGCAATTATGGATGAAGTTAAGATGACGAAGATTTATTGTGACGGACGACACGGTTGACATATATCGGGCATGCCACCCTCCTGGCGAATCAATCCGTCACATTATCTCCAGGTGTTCTCGTCTGGCTAACGGAGAGTAATTCCATAGACACAACACAACCTTGTAGCCAGGATTATCCATCAGCAACTTGCTCTAAAAGCCTTGTGGAATCGGAAGTGCCGTACTATAGGTATGTGCCCGACCCAGTTCTCGAAAATAGCAGTATCACATTATACTAGGATCAATCCATTATCACTGACAGGACTATTGTTGCCAATATGCCTGATATAGTAGTGGTGGAGCGATCAGAGTGGCTTGGCTTGGCTCGCGAGGTTGCTGACATGTGGGATGTGGACTCAGCGTGTGCCGTTAGTCGTATCAGCAGGTGGCTTAATTGCCAAGAGCCTCGATCTATACCTGAGGAGGCTCTCGTTAAGCAGCTGGATCAAGCGCTTGATTCAGAAAGTGGTACTCCTGGACACGGCTCGTATTTTGCGGAGGTACGGCGGCTCTGCGCCGCACCGGTAGGTTGGACCCTGTTCCCGATACCGGTGGGCTACTATCCTTTTAAACGTTTTTATATTTAAAAAGTAAAACATATGTATAACAAAGGGAATTAGAATATTATGGCTATAATACCAAAATTATGGCATTTAATTTGTATAATTCCAAATAACAAAAACTAAAAAATCATATGATTTGATGTTCCTGTTTTTATTTTAACCCATGTACACAAATATAAGAAACGTCATATTAATAAACTAATGGGTAGATTTGTTTATTTTCATGAAAAATCCGTAAAATCCGGATAATCCGGATTGGACCTGAAATCCGTTCTTAAAAATCCGGATTTTAAAACAGAGCGGATTTGCATTCCCTAATTGAAGTAAACAAAATTCTTAGAATCGGACAAGCATGAAGTATCTACTGTAAGGCAGGTCACTCTCACGGGGCCTTTAGCAAATGGTTTGCTAAAATAGCTGTGTACCTGCTTCTCAAATCACAGGCTCGTGCGGGCTCGCTGATAACCGCAGGGTAAGAAAGTATAGTAAGTGTTCATGGCCTTTTTTACATACTTAAGACCTTATTTGTATGGATATGTCTTGTAAAAGGTGAAGGGTGAGCTTTGAGAAGATTGGTTGACGTAATTTTGTGGTAAATAGGATTCTGAACACAAAAAATCTGTTGTATAAGTCTGTGACGGGGGGTCGCTTCTTTTTCTCCTGATTTAATTATTTATTTTTTATTATGATCTTTTTATTGTGAAGACCGATTGTGAGCCCTGCACTAATCTGAAATGCGACAGATCGTGTATGCTCAATGAAAGACAACCACTGGATTTATGTACGGTCGAACAAGCTATTTGGTTTACAGTTTAACCCACAAATTACATTGTAAAATGTTAACCAAATAGCTTGTTCGACCGTACATGACATGACGTCCAGATTATTGCCGAAGAATTAAAAGCGACGTCATTGCGACCAGGCGAAGATGACGATAAGAACTAGACCACAAAGTCAAACAGTGTGAGAGTGGAAAAAGAGTTTTGCCTAGCAACGGGAAAGTATGGGCTGATACAATACGGGGTTGAACGGACCCCGACGACGACGTAAACCGACGTATTTAGTACATCATTCTGAACTCCACGACACAGAAATTTTTCATTAGTGAAAAAAAAAAGCAGCTTTTCCGTATATTTCGACCGTGTATACGTATTGTAGTTTTGTAAGAAACGGATCCGTTCCCAAAGGGTGAAACGGGACCCTATTACTAAAACTCCACTGTCCGTCTGTCTGTCTGTCACTAGCGTGTATCTCATGAACCATGATAGCTAGACAGTTGAAATTTTCACAGAACGTGTATTTCTGTTGCCGCTATATAACAACAAATAATAAAAATAAATTTATCATTAAAGGGGGCTACCCTACCACGATGGTACGGAACCCTTCATGCGCGAGTCCGACTCGCACTTGGTAGGTTTTTTTTTCTTTTTAATAACCGACGTAAATTTGTAATTAGAGTAAATATAGTAAGCCGTGTGGTATCAGGCAGAGTAGAATAAAACCAACCCATTACACTCACGGGTGTCGTATAAGGCGACTAATGTCTGAGGCAGAACACCTTGCGCCTCCGTAGACCTGAGAACGGGCAGCAGCGTTTTTTGTTAGTCTTTCATTACTGCGATCTCCAATCCGCCTGCCAAGCGTGGAGATTACGGCAAATTCCTCCCATCATGGGAGAGGCTTATGTCCAGCAGTGGACGTTATGAGCTGATGTTGTTGTTTGTTGTTGTTATAGTTCTAGACACCAGACACTACATAATCATAATGAAACAAGGTGATTAAGATTGAGCAACAAACATGACGATAACAGATCGTATTCCAGACCAAACAATGACTCATAAAATACTTCCTGGTAAAGTCGAGAAGCTCGATTGAACCATTCTGTTTATTGTTTTCAGTTTCCGATCAGATGAACGAACCTTTGTTCTAACTTCGAGCTTAGTTTCAAATACACCCTGTATTCAGTAGTATCGGCAAATTGCAACGGTTTATGTCTCGATTTGCAGTGTTTTGGTTTCAACGGTCGGTTGGCACGGAAGAAAACGTTTCATTAGTCTACTGCAATAACCAAATAGCGTCGTAAACAAATGCATTTTTTTTATTTTTTCACCAATGTTTAGGCGACAGTATTTTGGCTTACAGCCAGAAGGTCGGTCACGAAATGTTATTTATTATCTGTGCTAATGGCGCGGACATTATTAAATTATGATAGTTCGTTTGTTACGATAGCAGTTAACATTTTGATGACAACAACGATAAAAAATATAAATTGGTGGGGTATTATGAATTGTGTCGTTAAAAGTTTGATGAAAGATATGACGGAGTTTGTTATTGTTAGCCGTGGTGACTAGTTATGGCAGCCAGATTAAAGCTTGTATGCTCGACGACCAATCCCAAACCTCGAAACCAGTTTATGCGGATTTCTCATTGTACAGGAAATTTATAAAAAGCGAGGCCATGTTTTACTGGATATGTATAGTTTGATGTGTCGCTTGTGTGTACCCATTTACCCAACATGCCTTTTAAAGTAGTTTATACATACATACATAATACCTAGTACCAGTAGTAGGTATCACTAGAAGTTTACCATTTTACTGCAAAATTGTCACTTGATCCCGGAATAGTTTTACAAGCTTTTTAAGGTTCCGTACCCGAAGGTTAACCAACGGGACCCTACTACCTAGGCCTCCACTGTCCGTCCGTCCGTCTGTCTGTCTGTCTGTCTTACAGCAGGCTGTATCTGATGCTCCGTAATAGGTAGACAGTTGAAATTTTCACAGAATGTGTTTTTATGATACCGCTCTAACAACAAATAATAAAATACATTAAAAAATTAAAGGGGTTCCCCTACTGAATATTTCTGCTTGCCCTAGAACTGATCCAGATCAACAGAATTAGTTCTCAAGATATCTCTAAACAGTAAGCAAGCAAACATATCTACCTAATGCAATGTCCGATTTATATGTAACATTGATCGTAAACTCACAGAAGCTGCTAAGTGCATAAATAAAGCTGGTGCAGCTGTCTGTTACAGCTTACAGTTGCGCCATGTGGTCCATTCACTTGCATCTAGGGTTACCATTTCGTAATTTGAAAAGTCCTGACAAAAAGCTGGACATTTGTAAAAAGACCGGTCCATGTACGGTCGACCAAGCTATTTGGTTTACAGTTTACAATGTACACACATCAACACGGTCTAGGGATATTTCATACTCAATTAAATAACTCGAAAAGTACTGGCCGCATTGGAATCTTTTATACACCGATTTGTTTGTAATTTATCTCAGACTAATTCCAAATTCAAATTTTTGAAAATTCTTTTGTTTCGGTGGCATAAAAATGTTTTGATGTATAGGAGAGGGAATTTTCATTTGTGCGAAATTTAGAAAACAATACGAATTACGTTTAGTTACAGTTTTTTTTCATTTTTAAACGAAAGATAAAGTTAAAATTGAGGTATTGTAGCCATGCAACGCCGACATTTGACGAGGGCGGAGATGTTACGAGCTGTGGGAATGCTGGAAGCTGGATCTGTTCAGCGTAATGTTGCTGAGGCCATAGGGACCCATCAAAATGTAATTTCAAGATTGTGGACACGCTATCGTGCCACAGGTGAAGTAGCGGAGAGGCACCGGGGGCCAAGTCGCATCACTACCCCCAGACAAGACCGATTTTTGCAAATTACTGCGCGAGCACAACCAAATGCAACGGCGACTCAATTGGTCCAAAGGCTGCGAGTGGAACATCAAGTGCTTGTGAGTGACCAAACTGTAAGAAGGCGACTGCATGAAAGCAATCTACGCTCTCGTAGACCACTCCGGGTCCCACCTTTACGGAGAGGCAATCGTGGACGACGATTAGAATGGGTTCGGAACCACGTGGACTGGGGCCGTGACCAATGGTCCAATGTGCTGTTCACGGATGAATCCAGGTTCGGCTTCCATCCAGATTCACGAAGGACGCGTGTTTGGCGAGTTCCTGGACGATGGAGCCGTCTCCAGAACCCTCAGAAAGTTCACCCATACCAAGGAGGAACAATTATGGTTTGGGCAGGAATTCGTCTTGGAGGACGGACGGATCTCGTTTGGGTGCGGGGCAATATGACGGCAGAACGATACGTCCAACAGGTGCTGGGGCCCGTAATCTTGCCCCACAGAACAAAAATGGGGCAAGATTTCCTGCTCATGCACGACAATGCCCGGGCACACACGGCGAGAACGGTAGCAGCTTGGTTACATACACATAATGTTAGGGCCTTAGACTGGCCTGCTCAATCGCCAGATCTAAATCCCATTGAGCATGCGTGGGATATGCTGCAAAGAAGAGCTCTGAAGGAAGTTCCTGAAAATCTGGCTACAGAAGATCAACTTTTTGCGCACCTCAGAAGGACATGGGACAATATTCCGCAGCAAGACATTGACAACCTTGTTCTGAGCATGCCGAATCGTTGCCGATGTGTTATGAACATCATGGGCGCTTTCTCAGACTAGTAACTTCAAGTTTATAAACACAAATGATTATTTTTTTCAGTTTTTACTCACAAATTAAAAGTTCATTCATATACGGTTTCCGTCTATGCTTCATTTTTTTCCATAAAATCCTGAAATTTTAATCTATACCTTAACCATTATTAAAAAATGGTAGAATATTAAATAACGTATCTTTTAAAAATATACATGTCATATAAATAATTAACACATTGATAGTAATTCGCTTTTTTAAAAATATCCCTAGACCGTGTTGATGTGTGTAATTTGCATGTTAAAATGTAAACCAAATAGCTTGATCGACCGTACAGTCGAGGACTTTAATTGATGCGTCACTTGCCACTATTCGTATTTTAGCTGTGTAATACAAATCGGGTTTAGTCGGTAATATTCGTACTCGTGAATGTATGAAAGTGCAAAATTCGAAAGTGGATTATCAATTAAAGACCTTTTTTTTTTTTTTTCGGATGAGAAATCATCAAATGACTTCTCCCGCTCTGGGCGGAGCAGGAGTGTCAGACTTTTACTGACTAAAACCCATCCATGTTCCTTCATCGCCCTTTGTGTTCCGGGGTCACGGTATCTCTTTCGAACAGTCCCGCAACCCCGGCAGGCATCGGTCCTTGCGGACCCCTTCCTTTTTGCTGACTCTCTTTGAGGCGCGCGTGGAACACGAACGCGCCGTCGACACGGCCTGTCGTCATGAGACGGACGGACGGCGAGCTAGCCCATAGCCCACCATCCACGGGCCTGACCTAGAAAGACCTTGGCTCTACATACAGTCGACGACAGCACATCAAATTACCACAAACTGTCAATTGTGATCCGTGACTTCTCCAAATGATTTTAAACCATCAAATGTTGACGGTTAGGTAAATTCAAAATTGAATGAGAAAATTTGACAGTTTGTACTGACTGTGCTTTTAATGTTACATTTTTGTTGTCGTCTTATTACTGTTCTATATATACCTGCATAAACTTATGTATTTTTAAGATCCGTTTTTATTTCCCAGAAGAACTGTTTTAAGGCCCATAAAACAGAATGTCACTCAATGCAAGCATTGCTTGGAACTGATTGGTTGGAACTACACACATCAAAAATGTCTAGGGATCAAGCATTTTTATGCGGATTTCTTGAGATTGAGATGTGGCTTTGTAATAAATTTATGATTTTATAAATTTATATGGATCCTTTTTGGTGCATTTCATAATTTGAATCAGGAACTCTCAATCAAATTCGAGTAAAAGATGAAAATAAGCTGTCAATATTTTCCCTATAAAAACATACAACGCATTGAAGACATTATTAGTGCTACTGTTTCCCTACTACTGATTAAAACCAACGTTATTATGGAGCGGCGACGTCATTTAAGCAGGGAAGAAATGCTCAGAGCCGTGGGAATGATAGAAGCTGGTTCCCGGCAACGTACTGTAGCTTTAGCTCTGAATACAAGTCAGAGTGTTATCAGTCGACTTTGGACACGTTACCGAAGCACTGGTACCGTGGCTGAGCGCCATGGAGGACGGTATCGCTGCACCACACGGAGACAAGACCGATACATTCAAATCTTAACTCGAAGAGCTCCAACAATAACCGCCATGATGTTAGCCGTGAGGCTTCATCACTCTTCAGGGAACTTAATTAGCGACCAAACAGTCAGAAACCGCTTGCATGAAGTGAACCTTCATTCCCGAAGACCGCTACGGGTACCACCTATAGCAATGCACAATCGTAGGATTCGATATCAATGGGCTCTTGAACACAGAAATTGGGCAGAAGAACAATGGCGTTTCGTGTGCTTTTCTGATGAGTCTCGTTTTGGTATGAGACCGGATACAAGACGTATACGACACTGGAGAACCCCTGGACGCCAACAGCGATTAAAATCCTGCCAGGAAGTCCATCCTTATAGTGGTGGAACCATCATGGTATGGGCGGGTATTTGGATCGGCGGAAGAACTGAGTTGATTTGGATCAGAGGCAACCTCAACGCTCAAATTTATGCTGAGACGATTGTATCAGACGTCATCGTTCCTCTACAAGTGCAAATCGGTCCCTTATTTCAGTTAATGCATGATAATGCACGACCGCACACCGCAAGAGTTGTAAGACAGACTCTCGCCGCAGCTAACATCAATGTCCTGCCCTGGCCTGCTCAGTCGCCAGACTTGAACCCGATTGAGCATGCATGGGATATGCTACAGAGAAGAGCTCTGCCGAATATGGAGGGTATCCAGTCGCAAGAAGACCTTTTTTTGTTGTTGCAACGAACATGGGCGGCCATTCCACAGCGTGATTTGGATGAACTCATTTTGAGTATGCCAAACCGATGTTCTTGTGTTGTTAGTGTTCGCGGTAGAAACACGGATTATTAATTGTTTAAGTTACCCAATAAAATTTTAAAGAAAACTGTTATTTCAGTCTTTTTTTCGAACTTTAATGTTAGTGGTTCAAATGTCAAAAATCCCTTTATTAGGAAAATGGCAAATTTCTTTATTAATGCAAAGGTGACTTGGTTTATCGTTACTGTGACAAACGAAAACACTTTATTTGATGAATCCTTAAAGAAAATTTTAATTAATATCAATCAGGAGAAAAGTTATTGCAAAAATATATGTTGATCCCTAGATACTTTTGATGTGTGTAGTTTTAAGTAATTATTTAGTGACGTTTTGTTTTACGAGACTAAAGGGGAACCGACCTTAATATTAAAATGATTTCGAAAATTTTATCAGCCTTAGGGTAATTTAGGAACACTCACAAGTGGAAACGTCAAGGCCGGACAAACCCTGAATGGAGCTGCGAAGGGGCAAGAAAGCGAACTTGTCCGGACAATAAATAAGAAGGATGGTAACATTGGTAACCCTAGTTGCATCTACACGAAGAGGTTTTATGAATGAATTGATTTAGATTTTACGAGGATTTGTGCATTTTATGTAACTGCATACTTATGCTTATTTTCTTCGATGATTGATGAGTTTAATGTCTTCAAGGCTTGTTCATTATCGAGGTCCAAATAAGAGGTTTGTGCCATATAAGGAGTAACTTAGGCTACTTTAATTTTTAAAAAAGAATTAGTCTTCCGTGCAAAAAAATTAAAACCCATGAAATAGTTAAGGGGCTCCCCCATGCACACTAGCGCCACTTTAGTAAAAAAATCAGAACTCGTTAAATACACAATTAATATAAAATCTGATTGACAAAATCAATCTTTTGGTCTTCTAAATTATTTACGTCTGCTTAACTCATTGAAACATAGCTCGCTGTCGTTACAGATACAAAATGGAAAAAAACGGCCGTTTTTAGCAATTTTTCTAATTGTAACTACAGTGAAGTATATTTTAATGAATTCAATAGACGTCAATAATCTAGAACTCTAAAGCATTGATTTTGTCAATCAGATTTTATATTAATTGTGTATTTAACGAGTTCTGATTTTTTTACTAAAGTGGCGCTAGTGTGCATGGAGGAGCCCCTTAACAAAATGCGATTCAAAGAGGGAAGAAATATTTTTATAATAATTTCACACTTACAAAGGCCGCGAGCAACAGCAAGTCTATAATAAAATCCAAGTTGGTAGCACAGCAAAAATCTCCAAAAGTACCAAGTACCTAAGTACTTCCTTCTTATACAAGTAAAGATATCATTCTATTACGGAGAACCGTCGAGTGGATTCAAGTGGAGCCGTCGACTTGACGGCGCTGTCGAAAGAGTTGGACATAAGACGGTGAGAGAACTTGTTGTTTGGAGAACTTGCTTCAGTTGCAAACAATGAAATAAGGTCCATTTTATTTTTTTAAGGTGTAGCTTTTTAATTTTACTTCGTACTTACTTACTAAATACTTATAAATGCGAATGTTTGTTAGGATGGATGGATGTTTGTTCCTCTTTAAAGTAAACACTACTCAATGGATTTGGATGAAATTTAGCACACAGATGATTTATAACCTGGATTAACCAAAGGGTGGTTTTTATCCCGTTAGTACAATCTCGTGGGATAATAACCGAACTACACGCGGGGAATAGGCTTGTGTCCTCAAAAATATAATTAGTCCGACGGTTAGATAAAAAAAAAAAATACACGTTTTTTTTCTTTTGTTACGTAAACCAAAATTGGAAAATACGACGCTTTTAAAATTCTCAATACGTCACGCCGTGCTATAATTTTTAGTGAGTTGTGACGTCACGAGCTTCGTCCCGAGTTTTGATGCGTTTTATCTTTGTCAATATTCATTGATTTACAAAAACAAAAAATACGTGTCCAGTATTTTTTCGTATTCCAATTCTCTAACTGACGGACTAAATAGATTTGCAATTTATTGATAGTGGAAACTAGCCTATTCTGAATCGTCTGATTCTTTATTTTGTTTAAGTGTTGAATTGTGAAAATATTTTCTAGAGAAAGGTTACAAACTTATTTTTCATTTTCAATTTAATTCGCGAATAAATATAACTGGAATAATAGAGTTGTTTTAAAGAAATAGCAACAGTGACCTATTGTACTATTCCGCATTCAAACAACTCTTAGCATTTTCCGTAGTTATTGTGCAACAAATTGTATTTTCTTTTCATTTCATGTTTAACTTTAATAAAGTCTACAGTGTATTCGAGTAAGTTTTTCTAGACGGAATGCCGCATGCCTAATATTCGTACGAAACCGCACCTGAGTTTTTAATTAAAGAAAATGTACGCCGATGTGAAGCTAGACGGTATTTTCGTACACCACAACAAAGTTACGCTTTTAGAAACCCCCCGGTACATATGTGTACATAGCCGTTCCACGTCAGTCTTTATATCCCGAAGCCAATGTTTCTCGGCTGTTTACATGGGAATCAATAAAACAAGAGACTCGCCAAAATGCTAAACACGAACACTATTCCCCTCTCTGTCCACACTACTATAGAAGACGGGGACAACAAACGAAATATAGCGGCGAAATTCATTTGAGTATCATTAGGTTAAAAAAGGGACTGGCGCCGTTGATCGCGTGACGTTCTACTAAAGAACATGCATCCCTAGAGGATTGTTTCCTGTTCATCTATGCTGTTAACATCACCTTTATTGTTTTAAACATAAAGTTCAAAATAAGTTGTTTGTAATTTAGTCTCTAGGGTTATATCGCTATCATTATTAAGGTAATGAGTCATTGCGTTAAGTGGATCTATAAAATGAGTCATGGTTGGTACTAGGTTAGTATTTTTGAACGGAGAAAGGCAAACTGCAGTATGTTGACACAGTACGGCTTAATATGTGTGGGTGGACCAAGTTCGACGACCCCGGAAAGGTATCTTTGATATTGTGTTGCCAGGGTATTGAGAGAAAGCCGTATTTGGGAAATAACCTGAGGAAACTCTAAAGAGGGACGTTTTACGGGAATGTTTCCCAAGGTGCACGTTTTAAAAGAATGGCTTGTGTCCCTTTTGTAGCTAGTGTACATTCTACGTGAAGACATCCCTTATTCGGTTTCGGGTGTCAGCATTTGTTTTTGTTGTTTTATAGGAAAGCGTAAGTACCTACTTCCACGTACACAGAGTAAACGTAAATTGTACGATCGCAAAATGAAAATACTCGTACGGATTATATTTCCATGGTTTTAAGTTTGTCGAAAAATCAAATCAAACTGCTGAAGGTTAGTTTTATTTAGGCATCGAAAATTGTTTTAAATTACTTTTTATTTACGTCACGCCTTGCTGTTGGAGACTAAAAACGAAAACCTCAATAGGGAATATACATGAAATACAAAATAATTTTATTTATTAAAAATGCCTTGTACTACTCTGTCAAGAAAGTACCGGGAAAAGATCAATAAAACACAAAATATTAGTTATTTATCCAAATTTATTTTATCACCTTCAAAGTATGCTCCTTCAGAACCGACACACTTACGCCAACTAATAATCCAATCATAAAAATATTTTTTAAATGCTTATTCCAGAATTGAGTTCAGTTCTCGCCGCGAATTCTCCTTTATGTCTTCTACTGAATGAAAACGGGTGCCACGAAGTGGTAAATTGAGTTTAGGAAAAATAAAGAAGTCGGCTGGAGCCATATCTGGTGAATAAGGTGGTTGCTCGATGGTATTTGTTGAGTTTTGGTCAAAAAATCGTTCACAACTGTGCGAAGGCGCATTATCGTGGTGCAAAATCCAAGAATTTTCTTTCCACAAATCTGGCCCTTTTATCTAATTTGCTCTCTTAAACGCTGCATAACGTCCGAATAATATTTTTTATTTACCGTTTGACCTTCCGGCAAGATTGTCAGTCACTATTTCCTTCACTTTTGCGATGTTAACTTCAGTTGCAGACGTTGATGGCCTACCAGAACGAGGCAAATCTTCCATCACACCTTGACCGCTTTTGAACGCTTTGTTCCACTCATAAGCGCGTGTTTTTGATAAAGTCGATTCACTGTAAGCCTTCTGTAACATTTTCAGAGACTCCGAACTCGAAATTCCATTGGCGATGCAAAACATAAGACAAACTTTTTGACCGATATTTTTGTCCATTAAGAAATTCGCAATACACACTAGATATGATATAACTAAAATCAGCACTGTATTTAATCTAATTAACAGATGTAACTCAAACTCTGCGCCAAAATGGAAAACAGTTGTGCTAATCTAACAACAACAAAAAAAAAACAAAAAAAAATTTGGAACCATAAACAAATCATCCATTCCCGATACTTTTTTGACTGAATGTATTGGCAGATAAAGACATTGCGGTACACTTGTTTAAGTTGCTAATACATCACTTATTTTACAATTTACGTAGCATGGATTTTGTAGCATGTTTTTAGTGAAATGGAACGCGCTCTCAAAACGCGTCGTCCTCGATGGCGCCGGTAGTGACGTCAAAGTCTATGTGTCAAAAAAACACTTTTTTTTAAATGCTTAGTTTCACTAAGATTTTATTATAATATTGTTATTGCAATTTTTACTTGACTAGAGCACATACGATCAGTAAAATTATTCTATTATGGGCAAAAATTTGATTTATACAAGGCAGATTGTGGTAAATGACGTCACATCATGGCCGCGACAGTCACGGACGTTTGAACTGTCATAGAAAATTGCAGGAGTTAATTATTATTATTATGCGACAAGCAATAGTTGAACTTAACTTTTAATACTCTTCTTGGGCTGATAGTACTGTATTTTATTGATATAAATGAAGAAAAAATTACGTGCATATTCCTTATTTAGAATTCCTTTGATCACAAGCACGCATGCACCTTGCAGTATATAAGTGTAATTACAAATACTGCACCCCTAGCCAAGTTGACAATCTACAATCGTTAATGCTAGTAGAAAACTAATCAAATGAATGGGAATGACATCATCTCAACGTTAAATCACGTGATCAACACAAACGAATAGAAAATTCGTAGACAAGATTACATCGTTCAAAATGATAGAATAGAATGTTATCGTTTCTACAATGTTGATCGCTATACTCTTTGGTAGGAACGCTCACCATAGACTAAAGTGTAGGTTTTTTTACAGACATAAGAGAAGTCTCAGTCGTGTCAACTTGGCTAGCAATTTAGCGGTTTCTACAATCGCTTACGCCGAGACGTTTACGATTCTAAAAAGAGAATCGATATGAAACGTTTGTAACTTGGCTAGGCCTGCTGTTCAGAAAACCTTTACAAGGTTTTCTGAACAGCAGGCCTAGCCAACTAATTACCTAACTAATTTTATTACTTTATTAATATTTACGTTGAACGGGAAACTCGTAACACTGGCAACAATGTTCCAATAATATCTCCTATACTAATAAGGCTGTGCATAAATCGCGCCGCTATCGTGGGCTATTGAGTAATAGTACAAGAGATGGATAGAAAATACTTTATTGCATGGCTAACTTGTAACATAGCTTTTTTACAATATTGTTAATACTGTGGTTACATTAGCGGACAAGAGCTGTTAACTTATTTTGGGACCGTTTGTAGGTTAAGTCAGAATTATTGCTAGCAACTTGCCTACGTAATAATATGTATCATCATCTGCCTAGCCTTTTCCGAACTATGTTGGGGTCGGCTTCCAGTCTAACCGGATGCAGCTGAATACCAGTATTTTACATGGAGCGACTGCCTATCTGACCTCCACAACCTAGTTAGTACTGGGTAATACGAAACCCCTTGGTAAGACTGGTTGTCAGACTTTTTGGGCCACTGACTACCTCTAACGACCGTCAAAGATCTATTACAAATGACAACCGGGACCAACTGCTTTTGGTGCTTTCCGAGGCACGGAGGAAACTCGGAATGTATATATGTATACAAAATGACAGTTGTATGAAATGGATGTCAATTTCTTAAATAATAATTTCAATGACGGTACGAGGATTTTGCAAAGCTGCGCATCTCTGTAGGTAGTGCAAAATAGAGAGTGGTTTGGTCCAGGTTAGCGTTTGCCCTACTATCAAACAAAAGATTTTGCCGAACCAATTTTCCTTTTCTAGATGGTGCAGGGTGAAAACGATAGATATAAAAAAACTTGAATTTTCCGAGAAGTAACTAGGATAGCAAAGTTTGGATTTATAATTCGAAACGCTTTTTACACCAAAATGAACCTTACCTATCCCAAACGTGCATTTAAAAAAACCGATACTTTCCCAAAATTAAAGTCACCATAACTCCCCGCCTATAAGCAATACTTTCACGGTCAATTTACTCCGAAGAACTGTTATGATTAACTCAAGAATACATTAAAATACACGCGACCATTAGACCGACGACTTGATTATTTATACAGAGAGAATATTACACAAACTAAACAATGTCTCAAAAACGTCTTTCCCTACTTTTAGAAATGGCTTAATTATGTACCGTGTCGTTAAGACGTACGGTATTGGTTTTGACGCCTACGATCACACGTCTTGGTAATCAATGGTGCATGTTGATGTTTAAATGCAAATGTGATAGGTATGTTAGGAAAGAAGATAAATATTGATTGATGATGAAGATGTTACAGAATTAAGACTTTTAAGCCGCAAATGCCGTAAAGCCGATGGTAGGTGGGGTAAGGAATGTTGGAGTGGAGACAAAGAACTGGAAGGAGGCAACAGTGAGGCAGGCGACGACCTGGTCATAGTGGCGGGAAACAGATGGATGCGAGAAGCCCAAAGACCGGGTAAAGTGGCGTGTAATGGAGAAGATCTTACACTCAGCATTGGGTTCATACGAGTTGATGAAGAGAGGAGAAAATCTCTCTACCGCGTAGCATATGCATGGCAACTTGGCAAGGTTACATATGTTTGTTTTCCCTCCGTATTCGTGCTTAGTAAGCCGTGCGTGGGTCGCAGTGGTTGACACCGCCTACATACAAAGCGTAAATAAGCACCTACTCGTGTATAGCCGTAGGCAGCAATGGAACCACGTCTTAAGTCTTCTCCAAACAAATACATTCCCCTTCTTTCTTCCTGAATAATGCCTCTAGAAGTCTAGAGCAATCATTTTTTTCTTCATAAAATCAAGGTCTACTGTAGACACGTACCAGCATTTTTTCAGCAACTAATAAGTATATGACACTCCAAAATTAATAATAAAGAGGGCTACTAAACAATGCGCTAGAAGTATGGGAAAGTGTGGCCGTGGTCCTGACGGCTCTTTCGAAGGCCTTTGACTAAATATATCACGAAGGTCTGACGAAGAAGCTTCGACGTCCCGAACAACATCATCAAAGTAATAGAGAATTACCTGAGCGGTAGCAAAACCTACGGACGCTTCAGAACCACCAATGGCGACGAAAAACCGGTGCCACACGGGGTCCCCCAGGGCTCTATCCTGGGTCCGGTCATCTTTAACCTGTACGTACACGACGTTTGGGACCAACGGGATCCGCGGACTCAAGCTTTCCCAATACGCCGATGATCTGTGCATCCTTAACAGGTCTCCCGACCCAAACTGAGCGACACTCCGCTCGGGGTGGGCCGCCGACACCGTCATCGACTACTACCATCGCTGGGGGCTAAAATGTAACGTAGACAAAACAGAGTGTGCTATGTTCACTCACTAGAGAAATTACCACAGAACCTTTCTCATCAAAACGAGGCAATTGAATTTCAAAATAACATAAAATATCTAAACAGACAGATTACGTCGTGCAGAAGGCGCGACGAGCACACGGTGCGCCCCTATCATAGGTTGGCCCGCCAAGACAGATATCATTGTGTAAACTTGCTGTCATTCAGGCCAGGCCTGCCTACTTCCTATATAGGATTATGGCGTGGTACAACTACTCTCACGTTACAGTAAGAGCAACCTACAAAAAATTGAACGCTGATATTGAATGGATCTCAAGTCCAGCGGGCAGTTCCCAAGACGCCTAGAAATCACATTACTTTGGGATATGATCGACTGGGATCCATGGCACCTCCGTGCACAAAACTTCAACGAGGACTTGCTGCGCTGACTCCGCGAAATGCACATCAAGGATCTAGAGATACCTGGTGACGCCTGCCTCGGATACGGACAGCACCACCCCCTCCTCACTAATACTCGACTAGGTGACATCGAATATGTACCAAATAAAGACAGGAGTCGGCTGTTCAGCAAGCAAACAACCGCTTCCCATAAATTGTAATTAGCTGTAAATAGTATAGGGCAATATACAACAACATTATAAATTTATATAAATTTATTCATTCATGTTGTATGTTTTGATTTCTCTTCGATGACATATTGTCTCAAACAAATCACAGATTACCTATATACTAATATGTATGTCTGCGCCCGCGTCTCTGTTCGTCAGTGTTGCCTGTGAAAGTCATGGTGGTTACGTGGGGTGTAGATGTAATTATTATTTTCTTCATTTATTCTTCACATATTTGTATTATTTTTTCGTTTACACTATAAATATTTATTATTTTATCCGTATCTGACCGTGGCATCACTCTAGGCCCTATCAGAATACCAGCGCTGTGACGTTTTTTTTTAATGTTACCATGCTGAGATACCCCTATCTCAGCATGGTAACATTAAAAAAAAACCTTTTGGCTTAGTACAGGACCAAATTCATTTAATTTATTTTTTTATTATTTTTTCTCTTTGTTTAATTTTTATTAGTTGTAGTGTTAGTTTAACCATTTTAATTTGTGTGTTTTGTCCTGTGCGGGCTAATAAATGCTTTTTCTTTCTTTCTTTCTGTACACACTAACAATCTCACAGCACACACTACACGACACTTATATAGATCTCTCCCAGACAAACAATCTGACACACCCACAAGACGAACACATGAACATGTAAAAAATGATGTAACATATGAACCAGGGAAATAAACATCGTTCTATTCTATTCTATTGTTACCAAACAAATTCGAAAAGTTTTTATCATAAAAGAAATTGATAAGAATATATAATTTATAATACATAATATCATCATCAACATTATCTTGCCATTATCCCAATTTATTTGGGGTCGGCGCAGGTAGTCAGTGGCCCAAAAAGTCTGACAACCAGTCTTACCAAGGGGTATCGTATTACCCAGTACTAACTGGGTTGTGGAGGTCAGATAGGCAGTCGCTCCATGTAAAATACTGGTATTCAGCTGCATCCGGTTAGACTGGAAGTTGACCCCACCGTAGTTGGGAAAAGGCTAGGCAGATGATGATTTGGGGTCGGCGCAGCATGTCTTCTTCTTCCATACTTCTTTCATAAAAACGAATTGAATCAGCTCAGTTTTCGAGGAGAAAAAAGGGGGAAACGAAACGTCGATATCGTTTTTATTGTGATAAAATCAATCAGAGCTGCAGCCGTCCTATCGCTCATTACGGGGGCAATATAAGTTTCTTCAAATACCATTTTTTTTTTTAATTCCTCGCAGGGTCTGTTCCCTCTTAATACGTTGAAATATAAAAATTCAAGATACCATTAGCTTTCTTCAAAGAAATATCATAGGTATAATATGTTCAATATACTGAAAGCTCAAAGAAAGTTCCTGTACCAGTCTGTTTCCGAAAGGCTGTAATATTTAATTTTCCGGGACGACAAGTTCCTTTCAGGTTTGAGTTAACTCCCAATATATTCAATTTCAATTCTTCTGTACCTATCAAATAGGCAGGAGAGATTTCTTACAAAATTAGATAATATCACGATAGAATTACGTTTTCGAGGTCAAATACGTCCGGAATCTTGGATTTTAAGATCTTAGGAATGTTTTATAATGGAATTTGAAGGTATTACATAAAGTAAGAGCAATAGTAGATACCTGAAGACATTCGCTAACTAGGCCTCCGTAGTGGATTATGCACCATACCTTCTCACAGACAGAACGAAAGTATGTGTCCCAGCAGTGGGAACGTAATAGCCTGATTAGTTATGACAAGCATAGCTTAATCAGCTACTATATGTATAAAGCCAAATAAGAATATACTTTTATCAAATATCGGTCGAATGTTCATTGATTGAGAGGAAGGTCAAACAAAAGATTGAAGGATTGTGTGAGAAATGATATGAAAGAGAAAGGAGTAAATAACACCGTTAAGCTTGACAGGAGAGAATCGAAGAAGAAAACGTTTTCCAAAGTCAGCAAGAAAATGATGATAGTAAAATATCGATTGATACCTATCCAACATGTTTGTGAAGTTTCACCGAGTAATTTAATAATCCCTATTTTGATGTTCACATCTAAAGATAGCCAGAGAACAACACCACAAATACTTGTAAGTTACTAAATACTATTTGATAAACAACTTCATCTGTTTGACAATGAATGTAAACTAATACAACAAGTGATACATCATTCAATTTTAACCGCATTCAAATGTAAGAGCCTTGATACCACAATTCAATACAATTTAGATTTAATACAAAATATATTGTCAAGTGAAGGTTAGCATTGAATCATACAATAACCTGAGGTCAGAAATTGTGCAACCGAATAAAGCCTCGGTCAGGGGGCCTAAAATGGCCGTTTTAGCAGAATCAAAAAAGCAGTGATAGCCTAGTGGTGTTACCGTCGGACTGCAAGTCATAGGTCTCGAGTTCGAACCCAAGGCACGCACCTCTCGGAGTTGCGGGACTGTTCGAAAGAGATACCGTGGCCCCGGAACATAAAGGGCGATGAAGGAACATGGATGGGTTTTAGTCAGTAAAAGTCTGACACTCCCTCCTGCTCCGCCCAGAGCGGGAGAAGTCATTTGATGATTTCCCATCCGAAAAAAAAAAAAGGCACGCACCTCGGATTTTTCGGATTCATGTGCGTATTGTTTAAAATTTATCACTTGCTTCGGTGAAGGAAACGATCGTGAGGAAACCAGCATGCCTGAGAGATGTTTCTCGACGGCATGTTAAACCAAGTCAGAGGCCCATGTACGGCTTAAAACCTCTGACACCAGGTTAGGCACTAACCACACGATAAAGAAAGAATGCAGAATCACATTAATATCCTATCATCATCATCATATCAGACCAGAATCACCCACTGCTGGGTTTAGGCCTCTCCTTTTTGCTGCCACACTTCTCGGTTCTGTGCGTCCCCCCTATCCAGGTGTTTCCTGCGACATTGTTCCGAAGTAGCAAAGAACTTCTCAGTTAGGTCCCAAGTTTGTTAGAACCTGATTATATGCAGAATTGTAGTTCAGAGTCAGCTAGGACACTAGCGAAGCGCAGCAAATGATATTCCACCAAGTACGGTTAGCAAGAAGTACGACACAGGATAAAGTTTAAAAGCACTTCTGCTGTTACAGCTAAGTAAACTTTCAAAAGTGATTGAAGAAATGCATTTGCACGTTATATTCACAATATTAAACCTGACAGACTTTGACTCCAAAAGCATATTATGCAAGCATTCGTTTCTAAATTCTGTTATAACTTATACTGTCTCATGAAGCTGGTAGCTTAATAATAACTCGCTGCACGGGTCGGTCTTAAGGTTATACTATGCTTGCCTAGGTTGGTCCGTGGATGGGTGATCACCCATTGCATTCCAAATTTCTCTCTCCTCCTCCTCTCCTCCTCTCCTCCGTTGCCTCAGAAAGCACGTTAAGCCGGTGGTCCCGGCTAACATTTGTAGACCTTTGACAGTCGTTGCAGGCAGTCAGTGGTCTGAAAGTCTAACAACCAGTCATACCAAACCCAGTACTAACTAGGTTGTGGGGGTCACATAGGCAGTCGCTTCATGTAAAATACTGGTATTCTGTAGCATCTGGTTAGACTGGAAGCCGACCCCAACATAGTTGGGAATAGGCTAGGCAGATCATGATGACTGTCTCATGAGCTTAATTTGCCGACTCTACTTAAAAGAAAGAAAACTTACAAAGATAAACTAAGTTCAAATGCAAACGTTTAGAATACTAATGTTAGTTCATAGGGGAGTTCTGTTAGAACATTCGATAACAGTTTCAGTAAGTTTTGGACATGTGTGTGGAGTTTCTTGCTTGTTCTTCTCTATATGAATCTACTTAAATGAGGTTACACGTCTTGCCGAAGTGTACTTGCCTGTGGATTGCAGGTTTTTATGGGCCTATGTTGTCCTACTGTAGGTTACAGGCCTTGTCAAAAACATAACAAAAATGTACCTAAACCAAATGTGTTTTTGTGTGACTAGAATGCGACTGAACGTTATTGTTCCTCTAGATTCCCTAGGCCAGGCTAGGTCAATTTTATTGACCGCAGTCGTAGTAGTGATTACAACCAATTATATTGACGACTACAATATACTATTGTTTGAAAGTTTTAGGAATATTTACTAACTGGAACTTTATACTGCACCTTACATCTTAGCGTCTGAACGATTTTGGATAAAATTTGGCACATAGACCGACCATTTGTACAACCTACTACCAGTAGTACGATCCCGTGGGATATTGACTAAGTTAGATTGGAATAATCATTGACCCTTAAAACGAGATATTTATCATGTTTATTATTTGTATTGAGTTCCCGATATTTCGGTACTGGCAACAGTGCTGAAGTATCGGGAACTCGGTGCAAATAATAAACAAACAGTTAAATTAAATATCTGCTTTTCAGTATTAATTATAGTTTAAGTGAGAATGTCACTTTAAAAAGAATTTGATATTGTAAAAGGAAATGAATCACCCATTTTAAAAGTAACGGGGAAAAAGCTCATAATACTAATTGAATTAAATTGAATACCATCTAGTCTGACTGGAGAGACAAACGTACCTAATGAAATAAGCAATCGGAAGTTTTGCAATAATACGTTAGCTGTACCTATGTCTAATGTACATAGTTTATGAATAGCAAAGCTATGAAGTGGCAAACAAACACGTGCTCTCGAGAATAGGCGAGACGACAAAAAAAAACTAATTAGTCCGTCTGTCAGTTAGATTTTCAAAAAATATTTGACTCGTGTTTTTTCTTTTGTTACGTAAACCAAAATTGACGAAGATATGACGCTTTTAAAATTCTCAATACGTCACGCATTGGTATAATTTTTAGCTGGTTCTGACGTCACGAGCCCCCACTCCCGAGTTTTGATGCGTTTTATCTTTGTCAATATTCATTTATTTACAAAAACAAAAAATACGTGTCCATTAATTTCTAATACTCTAACTGACGGACTAAATAGCTTTGCAATATTTTGATACTGTCGTCATGCCTATTACTGAGGCAGGCACAAGTTGATGTTATTATGTTCAATATTGGCTATGTCCGAACTCGAATCAAAACTTAACATTTTTATTGGACTAAAAATGTTTATGAATGAAATAAAACTTCTGTAAATCTAGACGAAAAAATAAAATTTAAGTGTCTGTTTCAAAATAACAGCTTTTTACTAAACGAAATGTCTGTCTTTTTGTTCCCGCTAACGTCCGGAACCGCGGGACCGATTTTGACGAGACTTTAATTGGCAGATAGGTGATGTTATAAGGAAGAACTAGGGTTACCTTTTTTTAGAAACAAAAGTCGTGTAATTAAACAAATGTTTATTATTAAAACCCACGCGATGTCGCGAGTTAGAGCTAGTAGTATAATACAATGCTTGGTTACTTTTTGTCTGTTTATGTTATAGCTTTTTTCTTCTCAATTTCTATGCGGGTTTCACGATTATTCAGATAATTCATACCAGAAATTGAATACATATGTATAAGATTGAACCTCCATTCAATAAACAAGTCTCGATGTTTTGTCAAATCGTAAAACATGCGAAGCTTGGGCGGCTAGAACCTAATTAATACGATTAACGGTTAATACCTATTTGCCAATATTCAATAATGAGGTAGAAATATGCCAATATTAATTAAACAAAGCACAAATTCCTGTAACTAGCTTACCTGATATTTCTACGAAAGCTGTCGGACTAATAATATTTAGGCGCTTAGTATTGCGAACAACTAAATGCTTTTGTAATAAATTATGACAGCTTAGCATTTTCTAAAACACACTTCAAAGACAAATTTGAATTTGGAGTTTGGCTCTGTCTCATATTTCCAACAAAACTTTTTGCGAAAAAATAACATTTTTATTTATATTAAAAGGTCAGGTCAAAAATAAAATAAAAATGTCGCCTTTCAGAAACAGTTAAAGCTTACTTTACATGTTTATTGTAGGGATGCGTGTCCCAGTGTATGTTCGTGTAATATCTGGGCCACATTCTGTCTGACAATTAATTAGGATTACACTTAGCTCTGCTGTGGGTCAGATAAAACTTTGTGGGCGGTAGGGCTGGCAAAGTTACAGGGATTCGCTAATATGCTTGGGTGTTTGAAACAATAAAGATGGTTATGTGATGGTTATGATGTTATGTTATGACCTTACAACAACAGCCCATAACGTCCACTGCTGGACATAAGCCTTTCCCATGATGGGAGGAATTTGCCGTAATCTCCAGGTGGCAGGCGGATTGGAGATCGCAGTGATGAAAGACTAACAGAAAACGCTGCTGCCCATTCTCTGGTCTACGGAGGCGCAAGTGTTCTGCCTCAGACATTAGTCGCCTTATACGACACCCGTGAGTGTAATGGGTTGGTTCTATTCTACTCTGCCGGATATCACACGGCTAATTATGACCTTAGATTACAGTTAAAGTAACATATAGCGAATAGGAATACATACACATGTAAAATAAGTATTTCAGAAGTTATTCAGAAGGTACCTGAATAACTTCATAATAAAAATGATATTGTATGAAAGCTTCTATCTTGATCCAATCAAGGAGAAAGAACAGGCGTAGGACCAACGGCTTAACGGGCTCAACTTTCAAACTCCGGGCTACTACTGAGAAACTAATGAAAAACACAATAGCACTTTTTGCACGGCCCGGGAATCGACCCCAGGACCCCACGAGTTGATCAGCAGTCGCGCTTGCGACCACGAGACTAACGGGGCAATCGAGAAGGATCTATTTACACCCTTTTTTTTTCGGATGTGTCATCATCAAATGACTTCTCCCGCTCTGGGCGGAGCAGGAGGGAGTGACAGACTTTTACTGACTAAAACCCATCCATGTTCCTTCATCGCCCTTTGTGTCCGGAGCCACGGTATCTCTTTCGAACAGTCCCGCCGCCCCGGCAGGCATCGGCCCTTGCGGACCCCTTCCTTTTGCTGACTCTCTTTGAGGCGCGCGCGGAACACGAACGCGCCGTCGACACGGCCTTTCGTCATACGACCGCGACGGACGGACGGCGAGCTAGCCCATAGCTCTCAGTCCACAGGCCCGCTGCCAATAAATGAGGATGATTTTATTAAGTCAACTAAAATTATTCGTAGGCGTTCCTTAGATAATGGTCGCAAGTGGATAGGCATTGAAATCGAGTCCACAGTTCGTAAACATTTAGTGTCCACCAAAGATAAATTATTTATTGATTGGGCGACTTGCCGTTTCATCGATGATGTCGAAGTAGTTCGTTGTTTACATTGCCAACAGCTTGGTCACGTTAAGAAACACTGCGTTAATAAATCACCTACCTGTGCTAACTGCTCCGAAGCACATGAAACAAATAACTGCCCGCACAAGGATAATTTAAATTTTATACCGACTTGCGTGGCGTGTAAACGTTTTAAAAAACCGTTTGACCGTCGTTGCGGGTCTCCCGAGTGTACCACGTACAAACTTAAGCTCGAACAGTTAATCCTCAACACCAACTATTAAAATAATGGATAGTTTAACTATAGGACAATTAAATCTCCACAACGATAGGGTGGCGACCTCTGAATTAGACAAATTAATTATCGATTATAACTTAGACATAGTACTTGTTCAAGAACAATACCAGAACGCTCGCTTACGTCACAAAGTAGTTCAGCTGGACAGCAAAGCACGAGCCGGAATTTACGTGGCGCGTTCTTCTAACTTTACAGTAACGTCTTTGCGTAACCTCATGACGCCCCACTGTGCCGTTGCGGAAGTCTCATCAGCTTCTTTTAAAGTTTACGTTGTGAGCTGTTACTTTCAATACTCAGACCCTGTTGCTCCTCATATACATAACCTCCGTCATGTCTTACAGTCACTCGCGGGCTGTAAAGTTATCGTTGGCGCTGATGTTAACGCGTCATCGTCTCTGTGGTATGGCAAGGTTAGGTCTACGGATTTCGACCGACGTTGTGCTGTTGAAGATTTTATAGCTGAAATGAACCTATCAATTCATAATACCCCAGATGCACCACCTACTTTTTGCAGCCCAATGGGCGAATCTTGTATTGACGTCACACTTTCTAGTGCAGACGTACGCTTGGATAGGTGGCGTGTCCTAGCAGATGCGTCTTGTAGTGATCATCGCCTGATCGTGTACGAATTTGTTCCGGTGTCTTCTCAAGGTCCATCTCATATCACTGGTAACTTTAGATATAAAAGTAAAGGCGCGAATTGGGAATTCTTTAGCTCGCTTTTTGCGTGTCACGCCAAAGACTTCACTCGTGATGGGCTGTCAGCTGAAGAAAGTGCTGAAATTATGTCAGACACCTTCACTTACTGTGCTGACATCGCCACTGGTCGCGCATCTATGACCAACATCCATAGATGTGATTGGTGGTGTGACTACTTAATTGAACAACGTAAAAGCTATCGCCGAGCGCGTAGGCATTTAAACAAGCTTAAAAAACAAAAGGTCACCGGAGACCCACTCAACTTTGCTTTAAATGCGTTTAGAGTTGCCAAGTCCCGCTACAGAGCATCGGTGGAAAAATCCAAGGGTAATTTACTGCGAAAAATAGTAGAAAAATTAGATAAAGAAGGTCCGTGGTCTCCTTTGTATCACGAGTTCAAAGCTAATCGATCAGTCGACCTGGCGTTTGTCCAGAACATTAAAGTCAATAATAAACACACCACCGGTATTGAGGAAACAACCGAAGTTCTATTAAATAGTCTGATACCTGATGATTCGCCGGTAAATGACAATGACTACCATCAACAGATCAGAGCGTGGGCTGCTGTGCCACCTGAATCACCAGCGTCAGACCTTCCATCCATTGACGAATTCGTTAATGTTGTCAGGAAACTGCCTCTTAACAAATCATCAGGTGAAGATAAAATATCTAATCGGATGATAATAGAAGCGTGTAAAACAGCGGGCGTCGCCATTCTATCTGTTTTCAACCGATGTATTGCGGACGGCGTTTTCCCTCGCGTATGGCGACGTGGCTTTATACGAATAATTCCAAAAAGTGGTGATAAGCCACCGGACGACCCTAAGTCGTACAGGCCCATAACCCTACTGCCATCTTTAGGAAAACTCCTGGAGCGCCTTATCGTTCCACGTTTGCTGCCAGACGGGCCAAAGTTTCATAACAACCAATTCGGTTTCACCGTGGGAAAATCTACCGTAGACGCGGCACTTTCTGTTAGAAAAATTGTTAATAACTCGGAACACAAGTACGTGGTTGGAATCTTTTTAGATATTTCCGGGGCCTTTGATAACACATGGTGGCCGATGCTACTACTTAAACTGAAGAATCGTGGCTGCTATAAAAACATATATAATCTTGTTTATTCTTACTTTTTAAATGGTTCCGCGAAACTCAAACTCGGTCATTATTCTATGTCAAAGCCCCTTACCATGGGATGTCCTCAGGGGTCGGTAATCGCTCCGTATGTATGGAATTTAGGTTTTGATGATTTTCTCGCGATTCCCCTTCCTCCCGGCTGTTCATTAACCGGTTACGCGGACGACGGCCTGCTGCTCATTCAGTCGAGTACTCGGGCTGGTCTCGAGAATTTAGCTGACACTTGCCTACGATTAATATCTCAGTGGGGTGATCGAAACCGTCTGACCTTTGCACCGCAAAAAACTTATCAACTAATTTTAAAAGGTAATCTTAAATCGTGGCCTAGTATTAAATTTAATAACGTTCCCGTGAAAAGAAAGCAATCCGTGTGCTACCTTGGTTTGGTCTTAGAGAGAAATTTTTCATTCATAGATCATATAAAAACTGTCGGTGAAAAAGCTAAAAAGAACTTTTATGCCTTAACGAGAATATCAAAATCTACGTGGGGTCTGTCATTTATAACTTTAAAGACCATTTATGGGGCTACTTACTTGGGGTGTATGTGCTACGGGGCACCTGTCTGGGCCGATAGGGCCACCATAGGAGCGGCACGACGTAAATTGCTTCAAAGCCAGCGTTTGGCTTTGATATTCTTATGCAAAGCGTATAGGACGGTTAGTACTGAAGCCTTACCGGTACTTGCAGGTGTACTTCCAGTTGATCTTGAAGTGCAGCGACGGGCTGCAGTGTACTATAACGCACGTGAGACCACGGACGCAGACTTTTTAACCCTACGTGACCGTGTTAAGATTGCTAGATTATTCAAACCACAGACCGACGTCTGGGAGGAACTTTTGTCTGAATGGCAAGGTAGGTGGGATAATTCCATCAAGGGCCGACACCTCCACCAGTTCTTTCCATCCGTTCGTGAACGGCTGGCCAGGACATGGTTGGAGGTTGATCACTGTGTTGCCCAATTTCTCACCGGTCATGGTAACTTTAAGAGTAAATTATTTTCCTTCAAGCTTGTTGACTCGCCTTTTTGTCAATGTTCCACATCTGACTGCGAATATGAACAATCAGCACATCACATTTTATGGGAGTGCAGTCTTTGGCAGAATGAACGCAACATTATGTTGGATAGTGTACAGGTTACATCCGGAGTTATTTACTATACAGACCTTGTGGAAACTAGAACAAATTTCCGTGCGTTCAAGCGTTTTTGCCATACCTATTATTGGAATCAAATATAACAGCTCACAACTTAGGACCCATTAATGTTAATATTTATCCGTGGTGCTAGGCAACTGGGCCTATCCCAGTTGTAAACGTCCCTTTGTGCCTATTGGCCTTGTTTCGTTCTGTCTCCTGCTGAAATGGAGGGAAGTGGAAATTACGGTTTTTTTCCTACTCCTCCACTATACTTTTCTGATTAATTTCGTTGCGGGATCCAAGACAGTTAAATTCATTCTCTGGGACTTCGTCGAGCTTCATTGTCTCGGCGCTTTTCTGGTGGTCGCCACTGTTGATTCTGGCTTTCAGGAGTTACAGTGGTTTGGGAACAGTGTGGCGGGCTTGTCCCAAAAAAAAAAAAAAAAGTCCACAGGCCCGCGCCTACGGTGGCCGGAGGCCACCACGTGGCCCCCGACGCCTGGGGCGTCTCCCGCGTTCTGTTTACAACCGGTACTCGTATGAAGTTACTTTAACTACCACCAAAAGCTCCATGTTAACTCTTGACTAAGGTTTCATATTGGGGTAGTTAAGAGGTTAGATTCACTATATTCGGCTGCAACCGGTTAAACTGGAAGACCAAACATGTTCTTCTTTCTTTATCGTGTGGTTAGTAGCAGTCTAACCCGGTGTCTGAGTTTTTAATGCCACCCATGGGCCTATAACTTGGCTTTGTATGCCGTCGAGAAATATATCTCCCAACATGTTAGGAAAACCTTACCTTGATATTACCTTATCCGTTTTTGACTAAACCTGTAACACTAATGCTTTTGTCATGAGTCAAGCTTTCGATTCCACTTAATTATCCAAAAAGCTAACATATATCCGCCCTAAGTTGAGTCAACATACCGAATAACTCTATGAAAAGGTGAATCATATCAATTCCCCCTAGTTTGTGTAGAAATACATCGTTAACACCAATAAAATGACATTAGCATAATTGATAAGTTGCACTTTGTTTAAGGTGTGTCACAAATACCACTCACTGAATGGCAGTATTACACGGTTCAACCAAATTGTTTTACTATGGTTGAAAGTCCCAGTAAATGGTTTATTGCCGACTTTGAATGCTGTATTTTTAAGTTCATAATCGCATTATTTATATTTAAGGCTGCTTTATCCAAATTGTAAGTACGAGGTACAGTATCATCGTTATTCTCCTGCCTTTATCCCAATTTACTTGGGGTTAGTAACGTGTTCTTTCATACTTCTCTATTACTCGTCATCTCAGCAGTCATTCTAGCCAGATCATCCTGCAAACAGTTCATCGATCGTTTCTTTGGTCTTCCTCTAATTTTTACTCAAATCGGATCTTCAGTAGTAAGCTTAAAATCAAGAATTGAGGCCGGATGACGGCAATAGGCTCGACCTTATAGTCTTTGTCTGTAACCCACCACTACACACAGGTTTTCTTTTCGGGATCGGCGCAGCATACATTCACTCTTAGCTGTCATCTCAGTAGTTACCGTGGCCTTTTTTGACTATATCACCATCAGCCTAGCCTTTTCCCAACGAGCGAGCCTATCTGACATCCACAACCCAGTTTGTACTGAATAATACGATCAATAATTTTAATCTTAGTAATTCTTTAGCTATATATTTCCTTAAATACATGGATATCTCTCCAATTAAGATTGTAGGGTCAGCCCTAACCGTGCCGTGTGGCGCCTCAGCCCTTAAATCATTCCGGTACTTAAATTTTACCTAATCCTTCCCGCGGCTCGACCTACTTTTGTCTGATTGCGGTTGTGTTCGAGATTACAGATAAAATGCTCGAGGAATACCACTTTTAATAACACAGATAGCACATAAAACGTAGGAAATATAAGGTACGTGCCTGATGAGATTAATTTAATGAGATATTTCACCTAATGATTTGCGAAATACGAACGTTGAAATTCGAAAGTTTTTGGTTCTAATTTTCTACGGTTGATGATTTACGGTAATTTACAAAATAATGACCTCGTTATAAAGAAAGTAATAAGTACAATATAATAGCATTACTCTTCAAAACCGTTCTTCAAAACAACCAAGATACCATAAAATTACGTCGCTAACAAATTGCATAATTTTCTGTTCTTAAAAAGCTTTTACTTTTACGTTGGTATCTCTGTAACTCGATATTTCATAGTCAAGAGAAACATCGCAATATCTTACACAAATGCGGAGCGACTGGTCCAATGTTTCAAGAAAATGAACTCGGGACGAGGCGAGCTCGATTATTGAACTCCCGAAAATGACTGACAACGCGGCACAAATGAGTCTGTGTCGTAAAATTTAACGTGACACCAGACACCCGCTGATAGTGACAATGGCAAAAGAAAGTGGCCATAAAGAGAATTGATGAACGCCCCCCGCGCCGTAATGGTGTGCTGATGTCGGCCTGTGTGTAGCGAGCCTTATATTGATTTAGAATCGACTAGATGGCCTGTCTGTGCCGTAAGTAATGAAGATACGATTGTTGTTGATAAGACTCGTAATGAGATGTTGTATTTTCTACGGCTGAGAATTGGAAAAGTCGACTGTTAATAGTAAGTAAGAGGTATTATTTTTCGCTCTGTCTGGGTTTTGTGAACGAGAGGTTCTTCGTCCTTATTACCTAGGGAATTAGAGCTTGTAAACTCTCAAATTAATACATTTGTTGGAATTGTATGAGGATTATATAATGAATAACAATTTTCTTTCTCTCAGGCTCCTTATTTGACAGGGCTCTTATTTGTCTCTGGTTGCCAATTAGGGCTGAGTATAATTTATTTATTACATTTCTCGAAAATAATATAAGTCGATGCCTTAGAAGATAGATTTCTTTAATAAAGTTGTTTTTTTTTTCTCCGTTTCCTATTTGTCAGCTTCTCAGCCTTTTCACAACTTGTTGGGGTCGGCCTACAGACTGACATTGTAACCATATCGAAACTGGTCTGGATTTTTTTTCTGATTAATCCAATTGAACTGAAGCGCGTTACCAACTTATTCCTGAACTAAACTACTGACCTGCATAACACAACAATTCGTACTAAAACTTAAAACTAGAATGTTAAGTACATGTTTTTAGTACTAAGCACTTCATTACAATAGAGAAGAGAATATACTGTGCGGAACATAATTTATTCATAACTACGTACGTAGTGAAACGTTAGCCTAAAGCAAGTTTGTTCAGAGTTGAGTTCTAGAACATTATTATGAGCGCTTATCATAACAAAACAGCTTTACTTCGAAGACGACAATGTGGCGGAATGATGGGGTACTTTACACATTTTGATCTTTGTTAAAAACATACACAAACATCACGCTTTGTAATCACAAAAGGGTTAGGCAAAGGTACCTACCTAATAGGACTCCCACATTTCGCTATGTTAGATTTCAGATGTAATAAGGGCGTGCCTTTTGCTATCAACTGGGCACAAATATAGGCTTCGTGGTTGCTACTGAGAAATCCCTGATGAAAAATCCCAATAACAGTTCGCCCGACCTGGGAATCGAACCCTTGTCCTCAAGCTCAGTAGTCACGCTTGCGATTTCAAAACAACCAACGAGGCAGTCTGTTTGTAAAAACACAAAGTCAGTTTGATGCAATAAAACAGATTAAAACACGATCTAAATATTTACAATGTTTTTTTAACTAATTATCCAATTTTGGGTAATAAAAGTGTCTTCACGAGTGATTCTTAAGTTTCCCACCCTACGCTGTCAGCTTTGGCACAAAACTTGCTAATTGGCAAATATCTTTTTATCGCAAGGGGAGTTTAATTAGCCAATCAACATTTTATCCATTAAAACATGACATCGTATCCAAAGAATGAACAATAAAGTTCTACCGGTTCTTTTTTGAACAATATACTGGCACCATGCCATAGTATGGGCATGTGATGAGGAGGGACGAATCGCCTATGACTAAAAGAGTGATGAATATAAATGTTAAATGGATGGAGAGGGAGTAGAAGACCAAGGGAACGATGGATGGATTGTATGAGGAATGATATGAAAGAAAAATCAGTAAATGATTGCGTGACGGTTGACAGGGGGGAATGGAAATGGTACATTGTAATACAAGGGGCTAAAATGACCCATTGTATACGAGGTAGTTTTACTACCGAGCTTTAGTGAGGTAGTAAATAGGAACCGAGTTATAATGGAATTTTAACACCGTGTGTTACACTGCACTTTGAGTGTGAGAAAAGTCAATTTAGTACAAAAACATTTATTAAATATTACTTAATAAAATAAAAATCACGTGAGATTTTTTTACTTGAAGCTAAATGTGCGCATCACACAGCAGCAGGTCGCGGCAGCCGGGGGAGAGCACGTCAAGGTACTCGTGGCTCAACAAGTCACGAGTACGAGATTTACTTTACGCCCTAGGGCCTAAAAGGGCCACTTTAGGCCCGCATAGTAGGGCTATATTGGCGTACTTTAAGAGCATGAGAAGTAAAAAAGTACATGTTGCGTCGACCCCAAGTAAGTAACATGGGACAAGGGCAGAAAGATTTTGACTGACACCATGCCTTCACTGCACCCGACAAACTACAGATTAAAAAACCGGCCAAGAGCAAGTCGGACTCGCACACCGAGGGTTCCGCACAAACTTTATTGAATGAAAGGTAAATTGCGGTTTACAATTTTTGACGTATTAAAAAAAAACTACCTACTAGATCTCGTTCAAACCAATTTTCGGTGGAAGTTTACATGGTAATGTACATCATATATTTTTTTTAGTTTTATCATTCTCTTATTTTATAAGTTACAGGGGGGGGGGGGGCGGGGGACACAATGCGGTTCACAGAATAGATCTACTTACCAAGTTTCAACAGCATAGTTCTTATAGTTTCGGAAAAAAGTGGCTGTGACATACGGACGGACAGACAGACATGACGAATCCATAAGGTTTCCGTTTTTTGCCATTTGGCTACAGAACCCTAAAAAGATCAAGGTTGGTGTGTGCTAGTTCTATCCAAGTATAACCGAATCAATTCATGAGTCTTTCATTGAACTTTATCGGTCCCTGGACATTTTCTACTTTATAGTAGATACTGCAGGTGCCGACTAATACGAATTTAATTTTAAATGAATGCCTGATGTGAATGGAAGGCGTAAAAGAGAGGTTATTGGTTTATTGGTAAAACGCAGTCCTAATGGTACTAGTGGTCAAACGGAGCACTCCGTTTGACCACTAGAAAAGGCTAAGTAGATGATGATTAAATAATCATCAAATATGGTGTAAGTCGGGTGGTAAGTTCGGCTTCCAGTCTAACCGGACGCAGTTAAATACCAGTTTTTCACATGGAGAGACTACCTATTCGACCTCCAAAACCCTTTTAGAACAGGGTAATACCTTACCCTACCCTTTGGTAAGACGGCCACTGACTACCTGTACCGACTGTCAAGGATCTACAATTGACAGCCGGGACCATCGGCTTAACGTGATTTCCGAGGCACGGAGGAAACTTGGTATGTGGTCACCCATCCACGGACTAACCCAGGAATGCGCAGCTAAACCTGATGATCGACCTGATCGGCTATTATTATTTAACCACGAGCTCCTCCCTTATGCTTAAAGAATCCAGTTAAGAAACTGATTTTGACTGCGCTGTGATTTCTAGATCTCTGACTGGAACGAAACGAAACTTTACGGATAGTTTATTAAAATATAATTAATATAATAAATTAAATAATCAATCAAAATTATCAATTACTCTGTTACCAAAGCTCTTATCCAACGTTAAACTTCGATATGCACATTTGATTCGCGTCATTTCACCGGACATTAATTTCGGAAAATGTAATTACACACACCGAGTGAACAAGCGTAAAGCAAGATAACGCGTGACTGATGGCTGCCCTAATTATAAATCATTATTAAACATCTACGGCCTAATAACACGCACGCATAATGATCATGCGGCGACTAGCCTATATTATCGGTGTATTTCTATACCAGGCATTAATTAACCTCTTACAAGAGCCGGATATGTTGTATGGAACATGTATCGACATGGCCGTTGGCCCAGATGCTGCATAATCTGAATCCAAATCCGTATAAAGCAGGACACAAGGCGGGCCACTGCCGTCCCATGCCCGGGCACCCATCTGAAGCATTTGCATAGAAATTAGCCGACCAACCGACCGGCCGACCGACATTTCACACAAAATAAATAACCCAACCCGCTACATCTTTACAGACTTCGCTAATGAAACGTTTGAGCAAATCCTACTTTGTTTCAAAACTCGTCTCAGTTTCGCTTTTGTTTAAATTTTTTACTCGCGCTGACGAAAAAGTAAGTACTACGTAAATGGGGCAACAACTGAAAAAAAAAATGTTGTTACGCGAAAATGTATGCCCATCTTGATAGAAAGGCGAAAAACACTTTTTATGTGTGAGGCGCGTGTTTCGTCTCGGTTTTACATAGTTTTTAAAAGAAATAACATAGTAAAGCCACAGTTTTTAGGACAAGAATTTTTCTTTCAGTAAGTTTTACGTCGTCGTTTACTGGGTGGGCTGACAGGCAGTTAATTTATTAATACGTAATCGATGGTATCGCTCAATTCCTATGCATTTTAGACGAGACGAAGAACAGTGAAGGCAATTACTAGGGCAAGCTTTTCAACATCAATAATGATTGATAAAAGTACTGAAGTAGTAAGTGACTGCACAGGTGGACCGATGTTTTGAAGTAAGTGGAACAAATTAAATGGGCAGAGTTATACAATATGCAGTAGTTAGTTGGCAGATTTTGCCACACAATTTTCCGACAAATTTTCTTTTTGCTCGTTGTTGACTTGCTCACCGGGCACACATGAAATGTTTGTGCGTTTCGCGTTCCCCCGAAAAACTGTATATTCTTTATTGTTTCCTATTATTTTCGGACAATTCAAAAGCTATGCAAGGTTTACCAGCAATAAATATTTGCGATTGGTTATCGTTGCTGTAAAAAACAAAGCCCCGAGCGATACATTCAAATATTTTATGCATTTCATGTTTTATCGTAAAGTAATGTAGGATGAGATTATGCAATAAAGTCTCCGCTCTCACACAAAAGGTATAAAAACAGTATTGTTGCATTACCGTGAGTGCGAACGACAATATAGTATGTAATAATGAAATAAACATGTAGCGGCAAATCATTGTTCGACACAGGGTTTTCATGGCATGTAATTCTTGGAAAATGCAGTAAAATGTGACGTGACAAAGATAGCGCGATGCGAATCTCTCGGAATAAAGATACTTATTCTTTTCACATTACGCTGGCAACAGTCTGTATAATACCTTTTTCTACAGCTACTTAAGTGAAATATAATACAGTTCGGGGAAAAGATAATTCAATCTTATTTCGGTTAGTAGTACGCGCGAACAGAAAATAGAAAAAGAGCACCTAAGTAACCAAAAAAGATATCCTGGCCAAGCACTTACCTACTTTTGACTTCTTTCCTCTCACAAAATGAATAAAGAGATATCAAATAAATTGAAATTAAGTACCTAAGTTATACCACATGTGTCGCGTGGCGAATTATCTATTTATCGACACAGTTTTCTTGTTCCTAACGTTCTTATTATTTACAGAACTTATTAGCATCATCATCTGTTTAGCCTTTTTCGTAACTTAAAATGGAGTCGGCTTCCAGTTTAACCGTACGCAGCTGAATGCTGTATTTTACACGGAGCGATATCCTGAACAGTTAACTTTTATCCAAACAAACATTTTTGACCTTTGTTTATTTATTTGTTTACCATCAATTATACTCGTCCAATACTATGCTATAAGTCACAAAATACAACAAAATAAAATATAAAACAAGTAACATTATGTTGGAAACATTCAATTGTCTACTGCCTTTTAAGTAATTTTTGTTATCTGTGTCATTCTATTATAAAAGTTTGTATATTATCTGTGGTCCCCTCTCGAATAAACTACGAACCTGAGCACACGCATTTTTATATTAAAAATGCTCAAATTGCTCCTACACGAACAATAAACCAGAAAACATCTAATCCGAACTTAAACACATTAAACCTAGTAACAATATATCATCATCATCATCATCATAGAGCATCAGCCTTAAACGGAGAGTTAGACACGATATCCTTACAGGTGATTATGGTGCTAATTATTTATGATTTTTTTGTCACCGATTTTCCGAAACAATTAATGGCGTTGTAACAATATTAAATACCTATGTTAATTAAACATGATAATGTTTATAGTTTCACAGCTTTTTCAATTATGATTTGTGCCCTTTGAACAAATCTCGGCAGGTTTTGCCCAAACATAATATATCATCCGATACCGTTATAATATGTAAGTATATTGATCATACTACTTCTATATTACATATTTGCTTCCTGCAGACCTGACGACTACATCTATGACAATCCTCGTAGTACCACATACTCGTATAAACTTCCACACTCAACACATAAAATTAACACTCGTGCTAACCCTATAACTGCAATGGTGTTACTACGGTTCAGAATGGTTTTGAAACAAAGGTTTTTATGTCCACAGCCTTGATGGTATCCGGTGTTAAAACATCCTTTGGATGGATGTGACGCTGCATATTGTGATAAATGTGTCAATGTCGGTTAGTGCCTTTTGTTAATCATGTTTGGTATCTAGGGTTTGTTATGCAATCATTTGGTATGAATGGAACGGTATGCGTGTGTGAATGGTATTTACACGACTGCCCAAAAAAGGAGTCATGTTTTCAGGGTTCATGTATGTATGTGTTTGTGAGTTTTTTTATTCCACCATAACTTCTAAACGCCAAAGCCGATTTCGATGTACGTGGTCTCGTTAGATCCTTGTATTACCCCGGGTAACATAGGCTAGTGAAAAATTAAAAACTTTTTTATTTTAAACTAAAGTTATAAAGAAAAAAAAAAAAAAACCCCGACTGCGTAAATAATAACTAATAACTTTAAATAAAAACTGAAAAGAAAAAAAACAAGAACAAATAACAAATTCTGATATGGAACATATTGACTGCAACAGTCGGGACCCATTAAATTATCTAAACTAAAATCATTACATCCAATATGGGTCCCGACTGTTGCAGTCAATATGTTCCGTATTAGAATGATTATTATTTGTTTTTTTTTGTCTTTTCAGTTTTTATTTAAAGTTAGTTAGTTTATTAGTTATTTTTTACGCAGTCGGATTTTTTTATTTTTTTTCTAATCGTTTGAGGTCAGATACATTACATTCATTACAAATCAGTTGTGTTTGACTTGGTTTTAAGATCAATCATAAGTATTGGGAGCAAAAGGTGTTTGTAAAAGTGGTGACTATTTCAGCTTTTAACTCCGCGTTATGGTCTACTATCTAACGCCTGAAACAAGCTGTTAAGAGTAAGGTAACGTGTAACTATGACCTAATTAGGTGATTAGTGAATCACCGAGAGACATTAAGATTTTCTTTGCAACCAATTAAGATTTTCTTGACAACGGAAAGCCACAAGATATCATTCATTCATTCATTCATTCGTCATTGGAATGAGGTTTTCAAGGAAAACTTTTGCCACTAAAACGACTTTCGCCAATTCGTAGTCCGTTTGGAGCTATTCACTTAAATCCCTGTGTAAATTGAGCACCGAAGTCAAGATTTAACTGTTATCATCTGAACGCAGCATATGCTTTGACATACTGTCATATTTACACCAGCTGTAAACAAAAGCAAATGTAGTTACAGTGACATTAAAATGAACAAAGTCTTAACTGTCAGTCATTTCGAATGGACATTCTCAACAAACAATTTCATTTTGACTAACGTTGATTATTTTAGTACTTATTATTGTAATTATAGGTACTTTGTTGGTTTGTCAAATACGAGTGGATTCAGAAATAATTGTTGTCAATTTTACATTAATGAAACACTTTTTGAAATTAAACACGCAATTACTTAGGTTTGACCTTTTGACTAAACGGATAGGTATTTTATTGCTGCTTTATCAATGTTTTTTTGGACACACAATCACGATTACATGCTGTAATCTTCGTAGAAATGGATGGGTTTTACTGTACTCTCACAGTCAGTTATATTTTAGTACCATTTGCCTAATGGTTGACCCTAGGCCTATTGCTCTCAACCGGGCACAAATACAGTCTCTGGGGTGCTGCTGAACATTTCTGATGAAATGTCCAATAACACTTAGAGCCAGACCGGGGAATCGCACAAAAGTCTCAAGCTCAAGTCAGCGAGGCAGTTCGCTACTAGAGAAACTAGTCAATTAGAATGATATTTTTTCAGCCAAATTTTAATTTGGTTTTTTCCAGGGCATTTTTCGTCAAATGGTATAATAATGTCTCCATGATATTTTTATTAGGACGTCTACTTAAGCATACCTTGAGCTTATCTAAAGTTATTTCATATTCCGCGTGAGTTCATACATTTACATCAGAAAAGTGTTATAATGCAAATTCATTTGAATTTTAAAAGGCTTGCACTGAAGAAAAGGTATTCGTATCATAAATTCTTTAGATTCCAAGCATTTCGAATATTTTTGTAAAACTTTTTTGTTTCTGAATTCTGAACGACTTACGTATAGTTATGAGCACCAATAAGTATTTTAAGCAAAATTTAAAAGGAATTTTCTTCTATGGTACTGATTGAAATTTCATGTTGTAACATGTCAGTAACAATCTTGGACCCCATATTGTTATGAAATTGGTCTTATTTCAAAGTTGCAATCGTTATCACACAATTGAATCGCATTTGAATTTAGGTAACTGTATACATATGTCACAGTCAAAACTGTTAATCAGTCAAAACTATTTTAACAATAACTAACATTTACTTAGAAACTTATTAGGTGGGAAAATCATCATGTGATTCTAGGACTAGGTAATTACTAACTGAGGCGTTTTAAAACAACATATTTTTAATGCAGAAAACGCATTTTAACTTCATAAGGGTTTTGACTGACACCAGTCAAAATTGGTTTTGACTGATTAAGAGTTTTGACTGTAATATATACATGTTGATGCTCGTGACTGTACACATTTCTCTCGATAAAATATTTTACAATATCTAGATTTGAGGTTGAAAGCGAGGCGACCTGGTGAAGGTGACTGGGGAATAAAATGGCGAACTGTAGACAAAAGTTAGGGCACTCTACAATATTGACAGAACGAAATATAGACAGTATCGGTGAGATTGTTATTTTATCTGTGTTGTTATTTATCGTTGAATTTATTGGTGAATCGGACGAACTTAAATATAATGGAAATATGTTTTCAAATTTCTCTTGTAGGTGATGACGAGATGGTTGAAATAAATAGTAACGTCGTAATTTTCACTATTATGTACTATCGTGTTTTAAAGTTAATTGACAGATTTTGATATCTTTCTAGAAAATATAAAGATAATAAAACAAATCAAAGAAAACGTTTAAATAAGTAGAACATAATATTGTGAACTATTTGTTGCCCGTGGCTTCGCCCGTGTGAAGTTCAGTAACTGTCCCATGGGATCATACTAAACGGATAAATAGTATCCTACATGTTAATCCAGGTTATAAACTATCTATGTGCCAAATTTTATAATCATCACAATCACCATCGCTATCACAATCACCATCATTATCACAATCACCATCACTATCACAATACGATCACCATCACTGTCACAATCACCATCACTATGACAATCACCATCACTATCACAATCACCATCACTATCACAATCACCATCACTATCACAATCACTAACACAATCACTATCACAATCACTATCACAATGACTATCACAATCACTAACACAATCACTATCACAATCACTTTCATCGTCAACAATCATTATCATCGTGATCACAATCATCATCATCATTATCACAAACATCATCATCGTTATCACAATCATCATCATCGTTATCACAATCATCATCGTCGTTATCACAATCATCATCATCGTTATCACAATCATCATCATCGTTATCAAAGCATCATCATCACAATCACCTCATAAAAAACCTACGCATGCTAAATTTAGAATCTCTAGACCCAGTGGTTTGGGCTATGAGTTGATTTTCAGACATTGTCACCCCATTTCTCCATATTGGGGGTTGAGTTCTGAAAAAAACCTGAAACACAAATGTTTGCTCATTTAGCGATAGGAGTACTCCTGTTAAGTTTCGAATAAAATAGTCTAACTAATCTTATTTCCCCATATAAACTTTGGACCCCCGTTTCAACCCCTAGGGGGTGAATTTTGAAAAATACTTTCTTACTGCTCCCCTAAACCTCATACGGGACCTATGTGCCAAATTTGGAATCTCTAGACTGCTATCTACGCGCTATCACGCACACGCGCCGCCAGCCCCCCAGCCGGTACCGCCACAACCGCTATGTCCCTGCAGTTTTAATCTGTAATATCTTCGAAAAAATTAATTTAAGTTACATGCTGTTAAGGGCCATATTGATCTATATTAAATGCACAAAGTATTTAAGATACTTAATTGGAAAGGATTAATGCTGTATTGCTTAAAATCGCTTCGTAAATAAGCCATTATTTCTCGTAAAAAGTAAAGGATAAAAAATAGTTATTGTGGGTTATCCCTAAGAGATAGACATATATCATCGGTTTGCTAATTGTTGATCGAAGATCATCGGAGACTTTATCGTAGACTTTTTTAAGGTGTACAATACTGTAGTACATTATTTTGTTCTATCTCGTAGGGTTCAAACAGCATTTGCAATGTAAGCTCAAAAAAATGTGTTTATCTACGCCATCGCATTAGAAACCTCTAAAATTATCAGTGTTTCTCTACCATACAGTGTATAGTGATGCAGTAAAACAGGCGCGCCGAAAACAAAAACACTATAGCTGCATATTATGTTTCACTTATACCTAGTTTATCTACACTGTATTTACAAATATGTTATGTTTCATATATCCGTTATGTGTATGACAAAATAAGTAATTAAAATAATAACTAGCGCCGCTGAATTCGCCACGTTTACATAATTCTCTAGTATTTCAAATTACGTTAAGTGCCGTTTACTCTACACTGTGTGTAATTATGAACTTAGTCAAGCATGTAAATAACACCAATGTAGGTACGGCGCTTATTAACATAAGCACTGACATTTAAATGTATGTGCACTTAAGTATCAAAGTTACTATGTTGCTAGTATTTTCGTCGGGTACTGTTTCTTATCTTCGACCCAATCGTAGGTGTAAATGCCAAATGGATTAAGCACATTAATTCATAGATTGGCGCTTACCTTATTCTCGTTAGGCCTCCGGGTAGTTGGTGCTTAATAAATTAGAGCTAACATGCTTCGCATAAGATGAAAATAGCTGCACGGGCACATATCAACGCCCACTCAAAGCCGAGCCGTAAATCAATAGAACTGAATGGCTTCAATGCATAAAGCTATTAATGCGCGTACGTTCCATGGTCCTTAACACATTTTGAATGTCACATGCTATAATAACTCTTCAAGAAAAATAATCACACTGGCTGAACAGAAAAGCTGATTGAACAATTTTTCTACGCTGTGGCAATGCAAAGCGTATTGATTCACACTGTGTGTACGCAAATACGAAGCTTCAGACCCAATACATGTTCAGAACCCCTTGTATGCTAAACAAATGTTATATTTATGCACCTCCGTAATCGGAAAATCGTCAATCAAAAGATAGTTGTTTTGATAAGTAATGTTATTTGTATGTTTATCTAGTACATGTTAAGAGCCTATACTACCTCAAATTAGCAACTCTATATTTGGTTGTTCAAACTTCGTTTGAAATACTGTTAGAATAAAGTTCTAATCAGCTTGTACTACAAAGTGGTTGCTACGTCAGTCACTGAGGGCCGAATAGTGCGAAATTAGTGGTTTTTTGCCATTTAAAAAAAAAACTATTGCTTGGACTAAAAAAATAAATAATATAAGACCTGCTGTATGGTTAGTTCAGTTAGTATAAAAAGTTTCATGATCTAATTTGAAGTATTTTATGATTGCCAGCGGTTTATTGTTCAGTTTAGAGGTAACTTTGGGGTTTTTTTCTATCGAGAAAATTTTATGGAATCGTGTTTTCGCCAAATACAGGACTTAACATTAATCCTCAACTTTACCATATATTTATTTCAAAATTAATGCTGCAGTATTTTAGGCGTAACGGAGGATCATGCTAAGCCATTTGAGGTAGTATAGGCCCTTAAGTTTTGTCAGGAGAACTAAGCTCGCATGTTTGAGATCAATGCCTTAAGCGCCAATGTATAAGATTAAAACGCATGTATTATAGTTGTTTTTAGCAAGATTGCTACGTAACCGGTCGATGTGCAATTTTAATTATGTAGGTAATTTTATTTTAATTGTATCAAGTAATAATAGAATGCGCAATTTGTATTGCAATTACAAAAGAACATGATTACTTTGGAATGACAATTAAAAGCCGTGTGTGTTGCAAGCTCACTGATTCCAGATTACGTTCGCTAAAGCAGATAATATAGAGGAATGAATGAGCTATTAAATTTGTGTAATTTAAATTATCTTTAAGTTGGAGAAATATAACATAACAATACGCCTTGTAATCACCAATGTGGGTATACCTAATAGTACAGCCACATTTCAACAGTTATGTTTAGCAAACAAAACTGACTTATTACAATAATTTCACCCTCTATAACATTTTCCAGCATATATATATGAGTGTTCAGACGTGCGGTAATGAAATGCCGACTCTACCCTTAAACGCCAATAAAATACAAGCGCCCATATTTATTTAGCGTTCACATAAAATATTTTATTACAAAGTCCAAACGAAACTATCGACGAGACACCACTTTGTAGCTCTGCCCTTGTTTTCGTGGGGACCATGCGTTGAGATTTTATCGATATTGTCATATTGCATGTATATTGTATATGTACTTATACGAGCACAGCTGATACACATCGCAATATGTACAAGAGCCCTTACACTTTATAGTCCACAGCACCCGTCTGGGGGTTAACAAAAGGCTAAAATGAAGGTTAGAACACGAAGGTCGCACGCACCATTTATCTTTTGTCATTATCATTGAATTTTTAATCGGAAGAGTTATTCAAATTACTTTAGTGTTCGATAATGGGTTTTTTGTCTCCATCACTTACGATTTATTTCTCGTGTGTCCCGTAATTTACCTCACGTCCATTCGACCGACTCAAGTTAATAGACCGTGTCTTATACATTTTCTATAATAACAATGATTTAATTAATAGTTGAAGATAAATAAATTTTGAAATACGGTCTTTATCGTGAAGTTGACGAGAAGTATCTACAATGTGGTCGTCCCCGATTCAAAAGTTAATTAAACTGAAATATTTGTTAGCGCTTATAAAACGAAATAAAACAAACTTTCACAGCGAGGGACCAAGAATTTAACACGGAACATTTTAGTGTTTCATGTAATTGTGCCACCCGACTTCATAGTGCGAATTAATTAAATGTTGGTGACGTGTTTCATCAAATATTTGTGTGTGTGGTCCAACATGGGCGATCTTATCACGTTGCACACAAAAAATACACATAATTACTGTAATCAGTGATAATTGTGTCCGTTGGGGCAAGGTGATGTATGAAAAACAATGGTTCATTGTCGAACCGTCGGACGCTGGAGTAATTGTTTAAACTGTCTCATTAAGCAGTCGTCCCGACCGGCATGCGGCATACTATAGTTTTTTGTTTACAATCATTAATTATATTGCCTTCTGTATATTGCCTCATTTAAATTCAGTGCTTTCTTCCACTTTGTGCTGTCGGCAAAAACGGTATCGATTTTTACATCGATAATGTTATTCTTGTTCTGTTTTTATCTTGTAATTAATCGTGTCTTGCCACGCGAAATGTTCGTGTTATAATTCCTTTTATTATTGCAGTACAAGTTAATGTAACCCGGTTTAATAAACTAACTGTTTATAATTTTGTTTCCTAATGTTCATTTGTAATTTGGAGACAGCGGTTTGTTTTGGCGCCCCTGATAACTTCCAGGTTCTGTCTTCCAGGTGAAGAATGCCAGTTCTGTTATATTTTAGACTGTATCATATTATATCCGGACATTGTAAACCAGGCCTTTTAACGAACAGGTGTAAACGAATACTACGGTCTTAATGAAAAGGTTAACTCTGGGCAACCTTTACCAGAATCTAATAATAGCGCCTCTATAAATACCATTTCCAATTACTACCAAAGCTTGTGGCTTTTTAGCGGACCGTGGGGCGGCGTGGTTCTTTCTGTGGAACTATTGGGATATGAACGATGTTCATATTTCATAGCTTTTTAGGTCAACTGGGCCGAGCTAACGATACCAGCCGAAATATATTGCTATTTGATTTATTTTATAGGTTATACTTTGGTGATGTTCACAGTGGAAACTTTGAAAGAGGTTGTTGTTTTCAGAGAGCCATTTGTCACGGGTACAGCCAATTAAGATTAAAGATGACACGGTGAAGAGAAATCACTTTTAAATTAATTGGCCTTTATATAGGTCATATTAATTGGCCTTAATAATTGTGTAGTTCCATCAAAATTTGAACTACAAACATGTGACACAGTTTTCAGATCATTACTATTAAGGGGCTCCCCCATGCACACTAGCGCCACTTTAGTAAACAAAATCAGAACTCGTTAAATACATAATTAATATAAAATCTGATTGACAAAATATTGATTTTGCTTTAGAGTTCTAGATTATTGAGCCCCTTAAAACAATTTGTAAAAACATTCGTGCTTTAACTAACAATTATGACAAATATTATAGGTACAACTGAAAGTGAGTTTATTGATTTGTTTACAATTTGACACAGGTATGACCAGGGTTGATCATATCTACCCGGAATCACCCATAACTGGGCGGGCATATGCTTCCCGATTCTTCTGCCATACTTTCTGGTTCTGTGAGTCCTTTATCCAGGTGCTTCTCGCGATTTTGATGATATTGTCGACCCAACGAGCTTTAAGACGGCCTTAGTTTCTTTGCTAACATTGACCAGGGTTGTTAGGTCATAGTATACTTGTTATTTATTAATTTAATTATTCGATCAACCAATTATTCGTTAGATGTTTTCCGATATCCACGTGGGCGAAACGGGCGGGCAAAATCTAGTTTTATTATACTTAATTACGAAGCGATCAGTGTATTTTTTATGTGTCTCTTAGAAACATTTTTACCAAAAAAAACCCTAACGTCGTCGTCGTCGCGTCGTGCATAATTGATTTTGCAAACGACACCGTTTGGTAAGAGAGAAGATTATTAATACCATTCTGATTTTCCTCACCAAACACGGTTGAATTTACAATGAACACATTTGTGTAGGAAAACACAGGAATAATTTCCAGAATTATGGGCTGTTTGAGCTAAACAGTCTAGAAAAAAACCGGCAAGAGCGAGTCGGACTCGCGCACCGAGGGCTCCGTACAAACTTTTTAAAGGACAAACTTAACTTTGCTGTTCGATCCCCAGAAACGGCTATTGCAACCGCATAAGTTTGTAATAGAAAACTTGCTTTTTTTTTGTTATTAAACTGCATATTTACGGTTTTAATTTTTTTTCCTTTACATGTGTTGTAAGACCTTGGTTTTTGCCAAATTTCATGATTCTAGGTCAACAGGAACTACCATTTTGGTTTTCGACCCAAAACCTATAGGGTACTTACGGTTGACCTAGAATGGTCAATTTAGGTTAAAAGCAAGGTCTTACAGCACAAGTAAAGGGAAAAGTCCGAAAAATAAAAATAAATGAAAATTAAGGTAAATTTTGGTACTTACAAGTTTTCGCAAAATCTAAATTTGTCCATATCTTTTTATTGTGTTGACTCAGGTCCTTGATTTTTATACACCTAATAGGGACCTTAGTATCTGGTATAAATTTCAACTTGCTAGGTCCACCCATTCCTGAGAAAATCGGTGGTGACAGACGGACGGACAGACGGACAAGAAAGTGATCTTATAAGGGTTATCCTTTTTACCTTTTGAGGTACGGAACCCTAAAAGTACTCATGTCCTGAAGTAGAGTAAAAATTAACGGATCTATTTGTTGCTCAGAAAAGGATTGTTTGTATACACCATGAGATATTTTGTTTCTGATACATTCAAATAATTAGCCTATTATAATTGGTCTCCTGGGACACAGGCCCCACCTAAATGTGAGAAGGACCCGGAATTAATCTCTCACATGGACCCGGTGTGGATGTCAGTCTCTAAGAATTTTTGGTTGGTGAATTTTTAGTTTAGGTGATATTTCCTTGATAAAAAATTCAAATTCTGTACCATTTTAGCCTTTATCTAATATAAAACATGTCCTTAATCCAATACACCTATCTCCCTGAATCCCTACTGTCCTCACAAAACTAATATTAAACGTGTGAACCGCATCTCGAATGCGGTCGATGCACTAAAGCGTGTATATTTAAATCGTAGCTGCAATTAACGTCGGCTCCACTCATTACACGTTCGATACCCCTTGCTAATTATACACCTATTGCAGAACCGCAACAGAGGAGATTGCGGAGCTCCCGGCTCTTGGCTCTTTATCTGGATTTCTAGACTTTGTGGAGATTTGTGATGGATTATCTTAAACGTTTTATGTGGTAGTTCTGGTTTGGTCTAAACATAAGTTATTTGTATCAACTGTCAGCATGTAGATAACAAATTTATATGCGTTTAGGAATTGTTTGATCGTCTTTTGTTCCTCCTTGTCTATAGGAAACGACTAACGGCCGTTTTCACTTACGTATTACTGTTAGTTAATATGCCTACGTCTCTAGCTATCGGTGTTTCTATAAACAAAGTTAGCTTGATATATCCTATACGCGTCACTTACCTGTCAATTGATTCATAGAAAAATCAAAGAAAGCTTTTCTATGACGTTGTTTCTAATCGTCCGTATGTCCGTAAGCTAAATGTCGAACAGACAGAGATAGCAATCTTCCGTTACCTGTTAGTAAGTTATTGAAAATGGCTGTAACCCGATCCGTTCGGAAAGACGTAGTGACATTTATAATGATTTTTGTTATTATAGGATAATTATCACTTCAAAACTTGTTTATTGGTAAATAAAACGGATTCTGATCAGGACTTATGCATAATATGTATGCGAAACTCTTATATGCATGGTTATATCTGAATCAAATAAATCAGAATGATAACTCTCCCCTGAAAGAAAAATTCGGAATGAATAGGGAAAACAACACCATACACCTAATATTGGAACATGAATACCAAAGTTATCACACCATACATCAACGTTCGTTCTTACCAAGCATATTCCAGGTAGTCAGTGAAAACAGCTACTAAATTATGTCCCTGGCAACATAAATCGCCAGACACTGGCACACTGGCAACAAAAGCTCTGGCATTAAATGGCAACGGTACAAAATGGCACATTAAAATGTCAAAACGCAACCGTCAGTCGGTGATGTCATGAAATAATGACGAATATAAAACAAGGGTGTGGCGAACATGTTACATTATGGAGTTTGCTGAAATATTGTTAATTTTTGTGACGTATGCTGTGATTTTATGAAGGGTTTATTAAGGTTCCTTTTAGCTTCAATACTTAAGTATTTTTTCACAAAATGCGAGACAACACATCTTAGCCATACAAAAATAGACCTAAATATTTCTTCCGTGCAGAAAGCTAATCCAGTCATCCACAGCGAAAACCTCTAAACGCTCAGAAACTGCAATCAAGCCGTCTCTTTTATTTTACTTTAAATGTTCTAGTTCAAATGCTATATCAAGAAACTCGGTACCTACACGAAGATGCCTTTTATCTGCCCTGTTCTAATTAAACTTTTTACTTCGTGAAGAACAATAAAAAGTTCTTTAGTCCATGGACTGCAGTAAACTGCGATCCTCCGTTTAAAACTTTAAAAAAGTTTCTACTTTATATGAAACCGTTTTAGAAACGTTTGGCCCCGGATCTTAGGACTCATATTTTTATCTCTTGGACATTCTGAGAACGGTCCAAAGCCGGATGGTTTGAATTTGGAACAAATCCGTTTGGCAGACTTGTGTATTACTTCCTTTGAGTTTTTTTATGTCCTATATTATTTATTATGTATACTTTTGCTGGATAAAGCATCGACTGGTAAATGTTTATCGAGAATTTCTAGGCAGAATTTACGATTCTACGCTCAAATAGTCTGAACTTTAACGAGGCTATCCCTATGTCGAAAGTTAGTTTCGAAGCCCCGAGGCAATATACACTTTTAGCCTAATGTCGCATTGCGTTCAAATAAATTTTCATTTACCCATTTGAATATTTAAACTGCGAAGCATGCACAAATTAATTGCAAACTACAATTTAATGTTCCATTAATTTTACAATAACTGGTTCAACTCAAAACTAAATCAACCTAAATAATTCGATGGCTGTAAATTGGTTCGGACAGATTGGAACTTGCTGCGGATACGGGAATATAAAGGGTGTAAAAATACCCTTAACGAATCCGAGAGGTACTGGTTCTTGCCGTCATTGAGATCATTGTTGTTTCTAAACCATACCTGGTACCATTTTGGTAATGGAGATATTGAAGGTTCAAAAATTCAAAGCTTTAACATTAGAATACGATAAAAAATTGTACATTTTGATACAAGTGGAGAAAGTCTGTATTTGCATCCGCGGCGGAATTAACTCCCGAGCCGTAGGCGAGCGTGTTTTTGGGCCGAGAACTGCAATAACAAATGTTCACGTGTATCAAACGACGTTTTTCAATTCACTTTTGAAGAAATAAAATAAAAGAACGAAATTTATTATTAGGAAATAGGGATGCAACGATACGGCTATTACGATACCAATACGAATGACGAATACATCGTAATGGCCAAATACTATAACGAATTACGATACGAATGCATTACGATATTTGTTTAATACCATTTTGATGAATTTATTGGAAGCTTTGTTGTATGTTATTATTGTAAGACTAAGTAAAGTAAAAGTATAAAAAAAAGTTATGCATTTTTAATCAATATATTTATTAATTATCAATTTTCATCATTAAATTATATTTTAATTTTTTAAATTGTTACTATTTGTTACATTTACTGACTATTATTTAATTTTAATTGTAGTCGTAATTTATTACTGGCATATTCTTAAAACTGTCAATGCCAAAAGTGACGGATGCGAAGCGTTCAGAAATTGACGCGTTATGCGTTTCGTTTCACCCGAAAGAGTAATTTTTTTTTTTTTTTTTAAATAAATGTATCGTAAAAATAGCGTACCGTAATATTTACGATAACGAATGGTCGTAAAGGTTTACGATAATCGCCGATATACGATTATCGTATCGGTATCGTTGCATCCCTATTAGGAAACTATGACTTTAATTTTCTTTTTTTCCGGGCTTTGCTTTCGCCAGGTTGAAGGAGAAGCAAAGGTATAAAGCAGCCTAATATAAAAAATAGTTTTTTTTTTTTATATTTTTGAATTATGAGCACAAATAAATGTTAATTTGTTTAAAAAAGTAAATATTAGTTTTAAATTATCATGTTTATCTATGAAATTCTATTTATGAACACAATTTGAATATTCAAAAAATATTTGCGCCGTAAACACGCATTCATGCTTTGCCGAATTTAAAAAAGAACTTTCACCTCCGACTATAGGCATTGAACCAATTTGGACTAAGTATAGGTATAGTTATCTGTAGCAATTTTCATTCCCGCATATGTGTTCGAAAATGAAAAAAAAAGCACACGTGTGAAATACATTGCATGTTGAACCTAGTCGTAGTGCGATAAGAACCAGTTTTCGAGGAAGTGTATTGAAAAGATTATAACTTTACTTTAAATTATTCCATGACAGCTATTGTACTACTTATTGCATCCATCAGCACTTTTAACTTAAAAAAAGTCGTTTCTCAGCAATAATTTATGCGGTGTAGTTTGATGTACAGAATGCTTGTTTGACGGCTTCGTGAAGGCTCCGTGGATACCCTGTATACTTCAGTGCAGTAGCGAAGAGTCAATATTTGTAAGAGGTAAGCCGGAGTACACATCTTTAATGTCATACTTATAATGAGTCTATAGAATACTGACTGTGCCATTTTTCAATGGGAATCCGGTAGGAATCGAGTTCTTTGGAACCTTCGCCACTGTTTCAATTTCGCTACAGTTTCACTGAACCTCTATTTAATCTATTTTGTAAATAGGTTAGGAACATAACGTTCAGTTCCTCCAACTTTGTAGTGACACCTGCACCATTTCAAAGTTCTTACTCGGATGATCAAAGAAGTACAAAGGACTTTTCGTCTTTACAACTTGCAGTCAATTGTTTCTTTCGAATAGAGAATTTATACGTCCGTTCGCTTGACGTTTCACTAAAGCTCACTTTACACTTTGATTAAACAATTAAAGAATGAAAGAGTCTCTTGTACCTAAGTTAAGAAATACACTCACAAAGATTTTAATTTGAATTTAAGGCTTAGTACGGTTACTATAACTATCTTTGTGACTATATTTCTTAACTTAATAATCGTAAACCAATGAAAACTGTGTTGGTGGTAAAATTCGGAACGAATGCATTAAATTTGATAAACTTTAGTACCTATTTTACTCCATGGGCCAGTTACCTAGCAACGCATGTCTAATAAGTCAACTTGAAAATTTAAGTTAAGAAATCCAGTCACAAAGATAGTTATAGCACAGATAATATAATACTTCGGTTATAGTAACCAACCGGACTAAGCCTTACATTAAAATATGTATCTGTAATCAATTTAAAGTAATTACTTGAGGTTAAGTTATAACTTACGCAACCATTTATTTCGCAATATTCAAGACTTTGGACGAAGTAAGAGCCGTCAAAGAGGTTTTGAAAGTTCTAACTTCAAGCAATGACTAAACTACAGAATAAGAATCGTATCTTAAATAATTTCGCATTGCACGGTTCGGGTTTGTCGTTTCAGGGAAGAACCGACAAGAAACTCCATGGTTACTCTTTTCAACAAATACACTGAGTAGACTAACAAATTACTTGACATTACACTTTCACACAATAACACTAGGCACAATGTATCGGGTACAGTTTCAAGACGTCTCAACTCCGCTGCGATCAGACACAGAATGTCTTCCTCGCCGTGAGCTGTTAACATCAGGAGGACTCTGTAGAAGCACGCCATGGTGGGGTAGACTGGTATGCAGGTCGCGTGATGTCACCACTAGCGCGCTTTCGATACATTCGCCCGTCCGTACTCATGACCGGCACTGACATGTAGATACGGATGTTAAAATTCTTCACCAAACTACAGAACTAAACTGACTCAACCACAGAACAAGAATGCTTTTATTCAAGTAATAACTCTGACTTGTCTAAATTGTGAAGAATTTTAACACCCGTATCTACCATAGGGGTGTTAAAATTCTTCACAATTTGAAAAGTTGAATGGGTAGTCTTTGACCAGTCATAACTTTCATTAATATTATTACCATGTAAATACCTCACTCATATATTGGAACTTAGTACTGGTTTTTTTCATGGGGGTAGGCAGGTACTAAAGAAAGCCTGTTACAATCCTCGCTTTGATTTTTTCACGTTCATCATCTGACCTTACTCGCAGTCAATCGCAAGGCTATGTGTATTTAGCATTTAACTTAGTATTTGAAAAATATGTGATACTAGCTGTTGCGTGCGACTTCATCCGCGTGGATGTGTATGTGTGAGAGAAAAAAATTTGACTAGGTGCTGTTCCAGACTATAGTCCGTCTCTGTGACAAATTTCATCCAGATCCGTTCAGCCGTTCTAGCGTGATTGTGTTACAAACAAACATCCACCCAAAATTTCGTATTTATTTAGTAACTAGCTGTTGCCCGCAGCTTCGCCCGCGTGAAGTTCAGTAACTGTCCCATGGGATCATACTAAAGGGACAAATAGTATCCTACATGTTAATCCAGGTTGTAAACTATCTATGTGCCAAATTTCATAATCATCACACTTATAATCATCACAATCACCATCGCTATCACAATCACCATCATTATCACAATCACCATCACTATCACAATCACAATCACAATCACAATCACAATCACAATCACAATCACAATCACAATCACAATCACAATCACAATCACAATCACAATCACAATCACAATCACAATCACAATCACAATCACGGTCATTATCACAATCACCATCACTGTCACAATCACCATCACTATCACTATCACAATCACAATCACAATCACAATCACAATCACAATCACAATCACAATCACAATCACAATCACAATCACAATCACAATCACAATCACAATCACAATCACAATCACAATCACAATCACAATCACAATCACAATCACAATCACAATCACAATCACAATCACAATCACAATCACAATCACAATCACAATCACAATCACAATCACAATCACAATCACAATCACAATCACAATCACAATCACAATCACAATCACAATCACAATCACAATCACAATCACAATCACAATCACAATCACAATCACAATCACAATCACAATCACAATCACAATCACAATCACAATCACAATCACAATCACAATCACAATCACAATCACAATCACAATCACAATCACAATCACAATCACAATCTCAATCTCAATCACAATCACAATCACAATCACAATCACAATCACAATCACAATCACAATCACAATCACAATCACAATCACAATCACAATCACAATCACAATCTTAATCACAATCACAATCACAATCACAATCACAATCACAATCAAAATCACTATCACTATCACAATCACTATAACTATCACTATCACAATAACTATCATAATAACTATCACAATCACAATCACTATCACAATCACCTTCATCGTGATCACAATCATTATCATCGTGATCACAATCATCATCATCATAATCACAATCATCATCATCGTTATCACAATCATAATCATCACAATCACCCTTAGACCACATAAGAAACCTATGCATGCTAAATTTAGAATCTCTAGACCCTCTCTCTAGGTCTCTTTGGGCTATGAGTTGATTTTCAGACATTGTCACCCCATTTCTCCATATGATGTAAGTTAGAACCACCTAATAAACGTTCACTCATTATGTCACTCACCTATTTCTCACACCCACGCTGTATTCAAAACACAATACAAACATACACTCACTTCATTCACTCCACGTCCACACACGACAAGCATAAAAGACCCCAAACACTCCCACTCACAATCATCAAACACTTACATCTACATCATTCACTCTTCACTTTCTCACGCTCATATTATAAAATTTACCACAAGATCATTATAAAGCGCCCATTTGACACAGTCCACTGGCACGTCTGCCACGATAGAATTATATAAGCATACCTCATAGCCGGACACTGCCCCCTAAGATACAGGCCTAGCCTAGTTTAGGGGACAGGGTTGAACCTATTGTACTTTTTTTTTAATGCTAAATTAAGAACTTTAATCTGTAAACAGTGCAATGTAATTGAACTTTATGTTAATTAACAATTTTATTATTATTTATTATTATTATTAATTCTGACAAAAACCTGAAACGTAAATGTTAACTAATCTAATCTTGCTAACTAATCTTATTTCCTCGTGTAAACTTTGGACCCCCGTTTCTACCCGTTAGGGAGTGAATTTCGAAAAATTCTTTCTTAGTGCACCCCTAAACTTCATAAGGAACCTATGTGCCAAATTTGGAATTTCTAGACTGCTATCTACGCGCTATTTATAGGCACGAGCCGCCAGCCGAGCCGGTACCGCCACAACCGCTATGCCCCTGCATTTTAAATCTGTAATATCTTCGAAAACATTCATTTAAATTACATGCTGTAAAGGGCCATATTGATCTATATTAAATGCACAATGTATGTAAGATACTTAATTGGATAAGGATTAATGATGTATTGCTTTAAATCGCTTTGTAAATAAGCCATTATTTCTCGTAAAAAGTAAAGGATAAAATGGTTATTGTGGGTGATAACCCACTCTCACTCTCTTAGGGATACCTAAGAGATAGGCACATATCACTGTGATCTTTTTTGTAGATCTTTTTAAGGTGTACAATACTGTAGTACATTATTTTGATCTATCTCGTAGGGTTCAGCCAGCGTTTGCAATGTAAGCGCAAAAAATGTGTTTATTTACGCCATCGCATTAGAAACCTCTAAAATTATCAGTGTTTCTCTACTATATTATGCATGATATATACATACAGGATGACTATTTATCACATTCCAAAAAAAAAAAATTAGGTACCTATGCCATAAGCTTCTACTCCGTTCACCTAATATACCCATTTTTTTTGGAAAGTGATTAAAAGTCATCCTGTATAAACCTTCCTCTTGAATCCTCTATCTATGAAAAAAACGCGCATCAAAACCCGTTTCAGAGTTTTAAAGATCTAAGCATAGGTACATAGGCACAGACAGACAGCGGAAAGCGACTTTGTTTTATACTATGTGATGATGAAGTAAGATTTTGAGCAAATGAAAGTACATAGATACTGAATTGTTGTTAAATTCGCTTGAACTATGTCACCGTAACTTTGTGTAGGTACATCTAAAGGCGTTGTGATCAGATTAATGTCAAAATGTATTTGTTTTTGCAATAAAAACATTGTCATAAAGCAGGGCTATATAATTTTTATGATCGCGAAATCAACAAACAAACATGATTCGTAAATAACTTGCGCTTCAGTCGCGTTCCTTACTTTTGTTGACTATTACTTTGATATGTATCTTGATACTTTTTCATGTGTTATTGCCACTCATAAAAATTTCGTGTCTATGTAAAAAAAAAACACGTATACTAGCTTATGCCCGCCTTAAGGCCGATAACTGTCCCACGGGATAATACTACTGGGATAAAAAGTATCCTATATATTAATCCGAGTTATAAACTATCTGTGGGCAGAATTTCATCCAAATCCGTTTGGGAATTTTCGTGTGACAGAGTAACAAACATCCACCCATCCATCCTCACAAATTAAATGGAATTATTTACTGACATTAGACTGTTTGTTTTACTGGAATATCCCAGGGAGCCCTTGCAAGTAACATAATTACGAAGGATTTTTTCGATTCGAAAATAACAATTATGCTTAGTTTTAGTTCTAAAATTGTTCATCATTCAAGCATTCGTTCTAGGGCCACATAAAGGGCAACAAGAAAACGACCACGTTACTCACGAGATTTAAAATATATTTATAATTTTGCTGCAAAATAAAATAGCAATACAATAATAAAACTGGTTCAATGTGATCTAGTTTTAAGCAATGGTATTCTAACGAAGTATTTTATATTAAATAAATAAAATAAAATAAATAAATATCGCTGGACATTAACACACAGCGCCATCTAGTGCCACACTAAGCAACGAGGCTTGTGTCGTGGACACCAGATAGTTGATATTCTACATATATACTTTTTGTTTGTAAATACATACTTATTATACATACACATATATACTTATTATATTTAAAAACACAGATTGAAAAAACTGACCAACTACATGAAATTAATTCTAAGAGCCGAGCCATTTACAGCTTTCTACGTGATTAGGCCCTAAAACAAAGTGAGAAGCTTTTGTAGAACAAATAAAATCTACGAAGGATCGAATAGCCTCTACACTCTCGACTGAATTTGATTGGCTTGGCACATAGACACATTTGAAGTATATTCGCAAACCAATCAATCTAACTCGTCAAAGTCTTTTTTTTCTTAGCTTCGAATAGAAAATGCCCTAGTGAAACAGTTCCTTTATTTATCTTCCCGTGTTTTTGTGTCGTGACTGCTTAGTGTTATTTTCTTTACACTCGCATTTGTTTTCTTGTATTGTGGTACCGTTTTCGTGGTTTCCAGTCTTACCAAGGTGTGTTCTATAACCCAGCAACCAGGTTGAGGAGGTCAGATTGGCAGTCGTTCCATGTAAAATACTGGTATTCTTAAAAATAGCTGCAACTGATTTGACTGGAAGCAAGCCCTAACATAGTTTAGAAAAGGCTAGGCAGATAATGATGATCGTTGTTCCATTTTCAAACACACGTCTCCTACTAGACTCGATTTCTAAACCGAATTGTGACTGTCCTGTCAATCAGGCGTGTCACCGAGATTTTGTGTGTTTTAAAACCGACCGATAGAAACCGAGACGCGATGGCTTTGGAGACACTCCGTATCAGAAGTTGCAGTACGTTGTGTGCGTCACGAATTTTATTACTAGGTACTCTCCAGATACAGCTGGTGCGGCAATTCTGTACTCTGTCATCCATACAGCCAGGTTTTTAGCACAGGGTGTGTCAAAAGTAAGTATCGTCATACTCGGAACACTTTCTACATAGAAAGTACCAACTTAATCAACAACATGAGTAGGTGACCTTCTGCCATATTTCTCGTAAGCCGTAAGCCAACACCTGTGCCCAGTAATATTGTTATTTTACTGACCGTACCGAAGTACGGATAGTAGAACAAACAAAAGGTGCACTTAGTAACGTTTGCATAATGCGTAGGTGGGTATTGACATGGGAGCCGCTGGACATAGCCCTATAAAGTTTTAAAGAGCGTAAGGGACATTGGTGATACTGTCGCTTATGCCGTTTTATTTCTATGTTCAGCTTCTGCGTTCCCATTCTTCGGTATACAGGAGGGTTTATTAAATGTTGAATTTATTTTGAGTTTGAATAATGAGCCTGATGCTATGCCTCTACTTTAAATATGCCTACTAGGTGACAAATTATTAGAGTATAATTTATTGAGTTTTTGACATGACAAAGATTTATCTTTGTGCCTTGAAAAATTTCTACACTTCCAGATTATATCAGTAAGTTTCTTCTCACATTAAATAAGTAAATAAACTAACACAACCGACAATTTCTTGTAGCATTCAAAAGAAAATTCCCCAACTTCCACAAATTACTTTAACAACGTTTCACATTCTGCCAACTTTTATGTTACACGAAGAATTTCACAAACAAACAGTTACTTGAGAATTTTTCTCACGTACCTAAGTGAATTTTTATATCTTTAATCCAGCCTGTACACTATGTACAGCGTGTATTAGAAATATGTGGTACAAATATTCAGCTATCCCGTTATTTTCTTCTTATCTTATGGTTGCCTAATCTAGTGTCATAGTTTTTTTGCTCCACGTTGGTTCTGACATCCCATACGAAATTTCGACACCTACTCTACGAAAATGAAATCATTTCTTGGTAAGCTGTTTTTTTTTCGCGGCTGCAATGTTGGCCTACCTACATTTACAGCATTATTTTTAGTATATGCGAAACCTGAATAAAGTTAGTTCAAAATAAGCAACAGAATCGATTTTAATAATTTTTGCACCATGTTATATGTTGTCCTAAAAATATTTAAAAAAAGGATAGAAGTTAGACACCGACTGACATATCTATCCGCTATCATACGCGCACAAACGACAAGTCATGGCGGCGCGTGCCAAAACCGCGGGCGGCGCGGGGGCCCTCGCCGCGTTGCGACAACTATTTAACATTGTCACTGTTTGTTTCAACTAATCTCCGAAACGGCTGGACCCATTTTGATGGGACTTTTAGTAGCAGATGGCCAATGTTATAAAGGTTACTTGCAAAACATTAAAACCCATGAAATTGTTAACAAAATCCGATTCAAGTAGAGAAGTAATATTTATAAAATTTCACGCGGATGAAGGTCGCGGACAACAGCTGGTCCTTAAATATAACTACACATTTTGGAAACATGCTGTATATGGAATACGGGTTGTTCAAACTTGATTATAAATTACAGGAATTAATGCACGCATGGCTTTGTTTACAGATACATATCTGTTTCGCTCTATTTTGTTTTGTTTTAGCGCAAATGTTTCTGTGCGGGTGGGTGTTCGCTGTAATGGTAGAATGTATTTGATTGTTTTCTTTCTTATGAGGTGGTCTAGGGGATTAAAAGTGACTTTCGGTAAGTATTGGGTCTTGTTGAAGCTGTATTTCTTTCTTGTTATTATTATTGATAACTTAAAAAAAAATATATAAGCACCTTTTCCAATGTCTCTACATTGGAAAAGGTGCTTATATATTTTTTTTTAAAGTTATTAATAATAATAACAACGTTAAATAATGACGTTTTATAAAAAGAGAATCTTTAAAGAATATTTACAGGTAAAGCTAAGCTTTTTAAGGGACAAATTTGAATATAGAAAAAAAACTAAGGAACTGGAATTGTCAAATATACTTGAATTAGAGATTTATTATGAGAATAAAACGATTAATCGTTAAGAAGAAGTAAACGTTGATTTCATATTAAATAATCCATATAAAAAAATAAAAATAAAAGTTACATAATTAATTAAATAAAAACAATTCAATTCAATGATAACAAATCACAAAAACTTACAAGTAAATTACGAAACGTAAACGTAACGTAATTACGTGGTTGGTAAGTGACCAACAAAATTAATATAATACAATAACCAAAAGTACATTATTTACTCGACCAAAAATCACAATAACAACAATTCCATTACAACCTCGGCAGCGACAAGAACGCTCGACAAAAATGCAGTGAAGCGGCAAAACGCTCATGTAGAAACGCCCTTAGGCCTCGGACACTTAATCAGCGGCGCGGCGCCGCTGTACCCAGTCTCGAGGTCAGCGGGCAGATCGCGCTGCACGAGAGCAGCGCGTCGTAGTGTTGTGTTACGAGAAATTAATATCTTTTTCTCAAACATACTTGGAAATTTAAGCATTATTTTGACAACCTTCTTCGAGATAAATCGAAATTGCTGTACTGGCCAGATACATGCGACCAGCGGCCGGCAAAAGTTGTATGAAAATCCATATCTGTCGTGTTTAGCGGCCAAATAAATTACATAGTAAACTAATATCTGTCGTGTTATTTAAAAATGGAACGATCTTTTACTCTGGCAAAACATGGCAACCAAGTAGGTAACTTTTCAAAGGTTTTATTTAATTTCAAAATGGCTAGCAAATAGAAAACGTTTTATTGAAAAAAAAAAACAATTGAACTCTTTAACGCGAGAGTTTTAATTTCCTCGCATTATTTGAGAAAAGTACTATACAAGACTTGGCCACAACTAGGCATTGATGGACTTACGTATGTGTGCCTCGGCTTCGTCTCGGCCCACATTTACATGTTCGTCCATCAATGCCTCTGTCGCTGGCCGCTGAAGTAATGTCAACGCGAACAAAATGTCTAAACAGTGACGACAACATCTTTTTGATACCAATTCTTTCCTAAAGTTTGATTTAATGTGGGCAAAAGAAGATGTAAATTCCTACGTCAATGCAGACGCACGGGCACCGTTCGTACGCCGCTCGCCGGCCGCTTCCACGCCTCGCCCGCACCGCTAACTTTAAGGTCAGTTCCATATAAATGTATGCATTGGAACGCACCGCTGCACGCGCCACCGCCCCTGACTTTGTGTCCGAGGCCTTAGAGAAATGGTGCGAAGGGAAATAGGCCGTTTGTCTATGGCAACTTTGGTTTACACCCGTTCCGTTGGCGTAAAATGTTCCTCTGATAATACCCTCGATACGGAATAAATGTTTACATGCCGTATGTTAGGTGTTGGCGAAGTTTATACCTTCTACTGTCCTCGTAAATGTTGGAAAGGAATTATTTTAGAGTAAGAGCGTCGGGTTAGATCATTAGTTGTTTCGCTCTTTAAGATTTGTTCTAAGACTTGGATTTTGCTTAGTTGTGAACCAGGTTTAAGTAGTGTATTCTGTAATGTTTTGGTACTAAATTAGTGGTCATCAACAACATAACATCACGCCTGTAATTGCCGAAACGTCAGGCAAAGGTGTACGCAATAGTACACCCACATTTCACCAGATATGTTTTAGTCTCATGTAATAAGGGACGAGCCTATTGACATCAACCAGGCACAGATCCAGACTTCGTGGCTGCTACGGAGTTGCCGATGTAAAAACCCAATAACACTTTGCCCAACCTGGGAATCGAATAGGCAAACAAAACAATACCAAACACCAAGCCAAAGTTAGAGACACCAAAGAAATCATAATTTCATATTTCAATGTAATATTTTATTTATGTATTGCCAATGTTTGGATTAGTATTATACCCTCAGACCAAATAAAAAACCAAGACATAGAGCTGCGAACAATAAAGTACTGGATGCTGGTTTCGTAAACGTGTGTGCATTTTTTGAGCGTAGTTTAATAATTGTAGTTTGATGTAAATGTGTGCGTGTGAGCGTGTGTGCACAGAGCGAAGCGTAGTTTTGAGCTGGCTTCACTTTATTTTTCGCAGAGCTCTGTCTTGGTTTTTTATTTGGTTTGAGATTGTACCTAGATTATTGCAAAAGGTTTATAATAAACTTAACCGGTAAAATGTGGGTCTACTGTAAGTTCATCTCTTTCTTACCTTTCGCAGATTATGCATATTTTGACGTTGTTAAGTAATAATATACTGTTCCGTTTTTGACACACTGAAAGTGCTTAACATTTCAATCCAATCCCAAGCAACAGAATAATACATCACACTAAATACGCAACAGGAATCTCATAACCAATTCATCCAACCAAACACGCATTCCCACCGTGAAAACGGAAAGCTATTTTCTCGTCGAATGTACACAACATAAGTGGTACATTCGCGCACATAAATCTACGAATCTATAGTGTAACACGTCTATAATGTGACTGTCACCCATGATTGATCGCTTCCGTTTGGCTGTTCTCTAAATTGGACTAATGTGTGTTTGGTAACATGAACTGGGACAATGGGATAGTATAGTTAGTGTGATATGGAGATTATGCGTCGGAGCTATGGAGCGGGTTAGCTTGGAGTTCTTTGACGGATAAGACGCCAAATTAAATTATCCGAAATAGAATGCAAGCAAGCTGAAGTGGCAATGGTCCGCCACTTGAGTCCTATGGCCGATGGGCAAGCAATTCCTACGGTAGACCGTTTATATGTATAGACAGAAATGTTCCTGCAGTGGAAAGATAAGACCCAGAATTAAATTATCCGGAAAAGAACTGAAGTTCCAAAATAGCTAGCAGAGTTAGCAAACTGCAGTGGCAGCGGCGTGACCACGATCGATTTTCAAATAATAGTGTCTGGACTTTAAAAGAGACCACGATCCCTGAGTTTGTTTCGGTGTTTCTTCTCAGGGGTAGTCAGTTAGGAAATGCCGGCGCCAAGGTTCTCCTAGAACAAAATATTGACGTGTAAAAGTGATTTAATATCCTATTTGCAAAATAAATAATTTCCTTTCATTTCATTTCATCGTTGAAGAACCGATGGCCGATGGAGCAAGCAAGGCGTATATAGCCAGAAGTGTACCTGCAGAATCTACACCAATATGTCACCAGCCACATTGTATGTGTAAGACTCGTAAAGGCAAGTAACTTGCCATTAACCGGGCATGAACCCAGATTTTCGGGATGCTACTAATTTTGTTTGATGAACGTATAACACTGCTCAGCTTGGGGATAGGGCCCTCATGCTCAACTAAAGCGCTTGCGGCTACTACACCAATAATATTATAGTCTTAGAAACTACTTACATACAAAAAATATTCTTACATTTCTAGCGTGTATTCGAAACGTTTTGGTCAGATAAACCCACTAAAGTGGAGACATTCACACGAGATAGATTTATAAACATAAATAGAAGGTAAGTAAATACCGTGGCCTGCAAGTGCTGTCATTCCGTACCTTAAGCCCCCACACTTCCTCTTAAGAAATTCTTAAACGTGCCATTTACACGAGCTTCCTAGATATTCTATAAACATACAAACAGTCAATTTCCATCTGATTGATGATGTAACAATGCAAAACATTGTTAGAAAGTTTATCTTTAAGGGATTTGTTGAGGAATCCTATAAGCTTATAACTCTTTTATTTTCTTTTTTCTTTGTATTTCAAAATTGTTGTTTATGAAGCTTGTTACAGTGTTACTTAATAAAAATGTTCTTATTTAAATTAATGTTTAGATTTTGTCACTTTCATAACTTTTAGCTCAGGTACTCACGACAACAAATCAATCTGTAAAGACCAGATTATGCGGATGTCTCTTATTGTACGGGAAATCTGTACAAAGCGAGGCCAGTTACGAGTATATACTGGAAATGTATAGCTTGATGTGTCGTCGTGTGTACTAATTTCCCGAAGATTATGCGGAAGTGTATAGATCTGGGACTTTTACGCGAAAGCTATTTAAGCGAAAGACACTTGCGCGCAAAAACATACGCGTATGGACTTGCAGAACGGATATTTGCGAGCTTGGACACTTGCGCAAATGGACTTTTGCGCGCCAGGACTTGCAGGAATGGACACTTACGCGACTGGACTTTTGCGCGACTTTTTATCATGGGTGTCGTTTTCATGGTTTTCGGGGACGCTGATACTGGGGTAGGTAGGGATAGGTCAGAATGAAAATCCAAGATGGTGCCGACGAAAACTTTCAGTTGTTCCTTCATGGGTGTTGTTTGATGATGGAAAAACCAATAAAAATCCTTATGTTTAAGTCCCATAGAATTAGGGGGCGAGCCTATTACCATCAACCGGGCACAAATCCAGGCTTCATGGTTGCTATTTAATAATAAAATTTCTGATGGAAAAACACTTTGCCAGACCAGTGAATTAAATCCAGAATCTGACGCTCAGTAGTTGCGCCTCCGATCATTTAACTACAGGGACTACAGGAGCTAAACGCGAGTTTTATAAGGCAAAAAAGCATATATGATTCACTGCAATAAACAAAACCAGAAAAATATATTATATTCATCAGGATAATATGCTAGTATGATAGTGCACTGTTTTAGACTTTCATAATATCCGTGATTTTCTTTTTCTATGAGCTCCCTATATTTCGACGCTGTTGCAAGCATCATGATCGCGGGAATACACGCAGAAAAGTCGGATATTCCCGCGATCATGATGCTTGCAACAGCGTCGAAATATCGGGAGCTCATAGAAAAAGAAAATCACGGATATTATCCCGTAAGTACTTTAAGTGTAGTATGATAGAGTTTTGAAAACATAATACAACTAATTTCACTCGATAAAAAAAATCACGAACTTATGTCAAAAAATTTTTTTAACGAGTAAAAACCATACTAAAATACATGCGATCATTCTGATTTTTTGGCAAATAATTCTACAAGCAACATATTAGCACGAGTGTTTTAATTTTATAGTCCAATCGATAGAATTTTTGTAAATCGCAAAAAACCACTCATTTCGCACTATTCGGCTTTGTAGTGCAGGCTGGTTAGAAGTTTATTCTAATATTATTTCAAACGAAGTTTGAACCACCACAAATAGAGTTGCTAATTTAGCTCCTGTAGTCGCCTTAAGGTCAAAGCGTCAGGGTAGCTCTCGAAATTCAAATTGTCTTACGTTTTTTGCAATTTGCAGGCCAGTGCTAGGTTGTATGTTGATTAAAATATTTTTCGCGACTGTAAGACGTATGCATTACGGAATTATAATCATGAAAATCATCAATAACGATTTTTTCAAGGTCAAAGTCATTCCTCGACCTTTATGAACTTGGAGGGTCTGGAGCATCCACCTTAAGACTAACGAGGCAGTAATTGGTACATTTCTATACTAATTTCCCGTGGTCAAGCTGTTAATGAAGCTAATCCAAACCTAGTGAAATAATACCAAAGCTAGTAATAATATACGAATCCTAGTTAATATAAGCGCGACTTCTTTATCTCATTGTCATGGAAGCTGATTACTTAAAGCACACTAGACTGAACAACACGGGTAACTCACATTTTATTCGCTTAATGCGGAAATATGAGGATGTTTTCTGACATTGCCGTTAATGCATAAAGTGGTACTTTCATGAGTAGCTTTCATAAAGTAGTATTTTTTAGGAATACTGTCTTTTTGTTCAGATAAACTGTAGAATTTAGGAAGCTTATTTTAACTGCTTACTTTATATTATGTAATAAGCCTGCCCTTCCCACTGCTGGGACAGAGGCGTCCTTCTTAAGGGTCTGAGAGTCTCCGTGAGGGAGTGGCCCGCTATCCGCGCGACCCTATATGTGTGGTGGTGGTACGGTTTCTTCACGATGTTTTCCTTCACCGTTATAAGAACAAAGATGGTGATTTTAAAGTACCTAAAGTTATATGTCTGCGTGGGTTTGAACATGCGGCAAGAAATACCGGGGCTTGTTATCACTGTTCTTGGTAATCTTGTTATCGTTAAAGGCAAAACAAATCATGGATACAATAGTAGTAGCAGTATAGTATTTAGCTGTAAAGCGAATCAACAATGCGTACAATTTTTCTCAGAAATCTCAAACAAAAGTTTTCTTCAGAAACAACTGCTGTGATACTGCTTCCAATAACGGAGAGGTTTTCGAGGAGAATGATTTTTTCAGTATTAAAAATGAGGATCGAAAGAGTGCTTGTACTTTGAAAGCAGGGGTGTACCCAACAGAACATACACATTTCGACAGTTATGTTTATGCGCTTTGAAAGCGATTGTAGTGTAGGCATTTTTGTTTTACTTGAGACAGACCGGACTCTGGACTGGCTGCGGACACATTCGATATCTACTGCTGATAGTCGAACACTTAATGTTCAGTATAGAAGAAAAACCCCTCATACGGCTACTGTAACGGTTCCTATAAGCGAATACTGAAAACATATAACTCATAGAAATGCTCGCATGCCTTGAACGCTCATATTTTATGCTCGGATTCTCGTAAGTGAAAAATAACGCGTTTGCCTCGATGGATGCTTTTATTATTATTAAAGAGTTGAGGAAATGGCTCGTTTAATGGTCCATGATGGGCCATTAGTTACCACTATATCGAAGTTGAGTTCTATATGATCATGGTGGTTCATTATGGTGGTTATTGAAAAGTCTAGTTAGGGGGACTATTTCATGACAAAAACACCTCGTTTGGAAAGAGTTTTTCGTTTACCCGTTGGTACTACTGAATACCTTTGTAAAATAATGGAAAAGGGTTTTTTTGAAAAGGAAGCCGAATGGTGCATCATGTGGAACTTGGATTTAAATTTCCACAAAAATTTTGGAAGCAATTGTCTATGAGGTGTGTTTTACAGTTTCTGGGATGACAATTTCTCTTTGTTCTTCTGTGCCACCAAGCTATCCCCCTGCCCAGTTATTGTTGCTTCAGAATACCAGATATCTTCCTTTAGTATTACGTAACACTAAGAAACATTCGCGTGGGAGAAAGGATTCCAATGAAACTTCATACAAAGTTCCTATAAACTAACTTTAAAGGAACAGCGCGGCAGCGTAGCGGTTACAATTCTACGATTAAATCTGCAATTTTACGTACCATTGCCATCTTATTCGACATTAATTAAATACAACTATCTTAGTACTATATTTATTGGAACTAAGGAATTTGTACAAGCTTCCTTTGGAGTTTATACGTAGCCATAACGCCTTGGGAATTTCTGGGGTCATTATGAATTCTGACTGAGTCAAACCTGATAGTCTGTGTAGACTAGAGATGTAACTGAGCTACTGGTCGTCTTGATTATTCTGCTGAATAAACGCAATCAACTTCAACGAAGTTTGGTCATACATTAAGATGGTTTTGGGGGAGCAGCATATAAAATTAGGTTTGCATAAGTCGTGTCACCTTCTGAATATGATGTCATAGTGACGTTACCGAGAGACATCTCGGTAACGTCACTATGACGAACATGGAGATTCTTTTTCTCGCTAATATTTGACACATATCATTACACACAGCATACATATGACATATTTTTCATCACTTTGACAAAAGTGATATCAGAAATATTAGCGAGAAAAAGAATCTCCATGTTCTCGTTATAACAACAGCTATACTATGACAACCCAGTCATAGCTAAGAAGTTCTCTTCTTCGAGGAAAAAATATAGTGGTATTTCTTTCCTGTTCCACGGCAGTTTATAAAGAAACAGTCTATCTGTTTCTAAGGCCTTATTTACATTGGTCAAGGATAGTAGCGACTTTAAGTACAGATACAGAGTGAACGGCAAAAACCTAGGCAGTGACTGTTGACTTGGTATACTGTCCGATCGGCTTACACCACTGTACCTATCTTCTTCGCTAATCACTGGAGCAATGTAAATGAGGCATAAGATGCGACAAAAGTAAGTAAGGGAATCTACACGCTTGTTCGAGTCTGCGACATTCGGTTCGGCAGTATCCCACCCCGAAGCAATTACTACATAACTACATTCCGCTTTAAGTCTGTTGGTCCCTATCGGCAAATTCCATTCGGCATCCACCAGAGCTGAATCATGTTAGGGTCAGCTCTGCACAATTCATACTAAGCCGCGCGCCTTTTCCACGAACGTAAATCTACATAATAAGTACTCGTTTTTTGTGTCCAGCTGTGAAAAATCAACCAACATGTAGAGTCGAGGACTTTAATTGATAAGGCACTTTCACTACTTTCCAATTTTGCACTTTTATACATTCACGACTACGAATATTATCAACTAAACCCGATTTGCATTACACGACTAAACTACGAATATTGGCGAGTGGCTCATTTATTAAAGTCCTCTACTGTACCTACATTTGTATAGCACCCAAGACAAAACATATCTGCGACAATAGATTCCATATAGTCCAGTCCTTCAACTAGTAATCCAATAACGCTACAAATACTCAGTCGGCAATAACAATTAATTAAGAAACTTATTACCTAGTGGGCGCAGATCCCGCCGTTTGTTGTGCTAATGAATGTGGGTGCAAGTGTATTGGTGTATGGAGCGCCGTTTGTCAAAGTGGGGCACAAAGCAAAAAGTTGTAGGTTTCATTAGTGATGGGACGTTGTGTATGCAGGGAAATGTTGACTTGAATTTAATTCGTTTTAGTAGGTTGGTACTGAATTAAATAGTCGTCATTTTTTTCATCCTCATTAGCCTAGAACAGTTCACTTCTAGATATAGGTATTTTCAATCGCGTTGCTACCAGCCATCCTGTGAAGATCGTCGCTCCACCGAACCTGAGGGCGTCCCACCTTACGCTTGCCGATTTGCAGTCTCTTATCAAGAACACATCTACCCCAACGGTCATCGGTTCTAAGGCTAAAATGGCCGGCTTAGTGCATTTTTTTTTTTAATCGAATTGTATCCAATCAACTCAACTTATTGCAAAGGCCCAGTGGCGCCACAATACACAGGGTATTCCCCCCCGCCTTCTACATCCTGACGGACAATACAATACATATGTGCAAAACTTTATCAACCAATTTAATGTAAAAAGTATCCATGGATGTCCAATAAAAGTTACATTATAATATTCTTACTATATGTAGAAGGGATAGCGCGAACCAATTTCTTATCTACTTGAAAAACAACTAGTTGTTATCGGTAATAATGTAACTTGTCAGACTTGGCAATTTTTTCATTTTGCTTTATAGTCTCCTGGCCTCAGTGAGAACACATTTTCCATGTTTTTATTCTTTGACTGTAAGTATCTCTTCTGATAGCTTTTCTCTATAAAATCATAAATGTATTGCCAATAATAAAATTAATGTCTTCCATATACATTTATTCCTAATCTTGGACTTAAAAACTTTGAGTCAATTACCAAAGATTTGGCTCCCTAGCATTTTAGGCGGGAGATGTAAAGTGTTTCTGGCACTCAGCCCAGCAAAAAGATAATTTATCTTGGCCTGAACGGTTGTAGGGAAGGCGGAAAACGAAGATGTTGATAGCATAGCATTAAGTTATACTTATGATAATGAAAAATGTGTCTAAGTTTGGCAAAAAGTTTAACAAGGTTACCGAACCGGTTTCAAAGAAAAGTCAAAAGAAACTTGCCAACCCGCCATACTTTTCGCGAAAATTTTGAAATAATAAGAATCTTGTGGACTATATCTAGGCTTCTATCAAAGCAAAAATTTGTAGAAACAAATTCAGTATAAGCCTCCTTAAATTGCTGTTTTGCACAATTATTACCTCAACTTTGGCCGTTCATAATGTACTCATAAATTGTAAAAGTAAAGAAAGCATCCTGATAGAAGCCTTGCAAATGTAGTGGTCATTTTAAATAACAAATATTTATTTCACATACTTGTAAGACTGTCTGTATGGCGTCGGACGTAAAGATAGCACCATCCCATATCTTCCCGTGGGTGTCGTAAGAGGCGACTAATTGACTTACCAGAGAATGGGCAGCAGCGTTCTCTGTGCTTTTGTAACAACCGTAGCCCACCCGCCTGCCAAGCGTGGCGATTATGGCAAAACCCCCCATATTTGGGGGAGGCCTATGTTCAGCAGTGGACGTCTTTCGGCTGAAATGATGATGATGATGATGATGATGATGATTGTAAGACTAATTCAAAAACACGTATTTCCTGGAACAAGTTTTATAAATTTTCGAACACTATTTTTCGTTCAATGTCCTTGCGTTAGGCGGTATGAGATGCGCGGGAGGCAAGTAGTGCGGGGTCGTGGCTAGCCCCCTGCCCCCCCCCCCCCCCCTATCCTAACTAGGTAAGACAGGGGAGTTGAAAGAATACCACCGCCGTGGCTCTGGATGAAACAACAAGCTTTTCGACCATACTCGCGTTGACGAAAGGCGGGCCGGGAAGGGTCCTCTTAAGGCCCTTCTAACCCTAAAATTAGCAACTCTATTTGTGGTGATTCAAACTTCGTTTGAAATTTTGTTAGAATAAAGTTCTAATCAGCTTGCACTACAAAGCGGTTGTTACGTCAGTCACTGCGGCCGAATAGTGCGAAATGAGTGTTTTTTTGCGATTTACAAAAAATCTATTGATTGGACTAAAAAAGTAAAACACATAAGACCTGCTTTATAGTTAGTTCAGTTAGTATGCAAAGTTTCATGATCTTATTTGAAGTACTTTTTGAATACCAGCGGTTTATTGTTCGATTTGGAGGTAACTTTGGCTTTTTTTATCGAGAAAAGTTTATGGAATCGTGTTTTCGTCTTACTTCGGACTTAGCATTAATCCTCAACTTTACCATATATTTATTTGAAAATGAATGCTGCAGTATTTTAGGGTATAGTCCTTAATGTTTTGGACAAATTTGATACACTCTATCAGCGATAAAAATGATGGGAAAGTTAAATTGGATGTACGGTGGACCAATCTATTTGGTTTACATTTTACAATGTAATTTGCATGTAAACCAAATAGCTTGGTCGACCGTACATCAATTCATCGAATGTTCGCAAGTGCGTTTGCTGACCATGAGGTCCTGGGTTCGTTTCCCAGGTCGGGCAAAGTGTTATTTGGTTTTTTCAGGAATTTCTCAGTAGCAGCCACGGAGTCTGGATGTTGGTAATAGGTTCGCCTTCTATTACATGGGACTTAAAACGTAAGTTGTGAGATGTGGGTGTACTATTAGGTATACCTCAGCCTAACTCTTCGAGGATTACAAGCGTGATGTTATAAGTCAAAAAGCCTAGGTCAATACTGTTGTTGTCGGTGTGAGTTTTACGAAACGATTTGAAAGTGATTGTCAATTTTCTGGGCCCAGTAATAGTGGTTATAACAGAATGAAAGACGTCGTTGCTATAAATGTTCTCAAAGAACTCAACTAGTTGCTTTATTAAAGCTGAAAGTAAAATCCCAAGAGTGACTGCAACGGCACGATTTATTGCTATGTAACTCTAAGAAAATGGCAACAGGCGTCGATGTCACCATCCAAGGAAACGTTTTCACACTGTTACCTAGAAATCAGTCGTGATGTTGCTTCGGTCTATCATAGCAATTGCGCGGCTTTGCCTTTGTGGTTCGCGGTGTCCTTTGAAACTGGATGTACAATCAAATGGATGTTAGAAAAGTGGTTTCATACAACAAACCCTGCATAAACACTAATGAACAGTCAGTGCAGCTACCAACTTTTTCTTTATCTTAGATTACGTCATATTATAAACTTGATCCTTGACCCAAAGAACACACATAACACCCTGGAAGGGTACGCAGAGATGTTCGTAATAGTACACCCATATTTCGCCAGTTATGTTTAAGTCCCATGTAGTAGTGGGCAGGTCTATAAGCCATCAACCGGGCGCAAATCCAGACTTCGTGCTAGGCTAGGCTTCGTGCGTGACAGCTAATGAAGAAATCCTCTTAAAAAAACCCAATAACAGTTTGCCCGAGCTGGGCATCGAAACCAGGGCCTCATGCCCAGCAGTTTCGCTTCGCGTCTCGCGATACAGAATTAAGGAAGACCATACTCATTTAAGAAATACATTCAGCTATTCATATTTTCCAACAACGTAATATCGGTCATTTTCCTCATTAATTACCGCAGTCATGTACACGGAAAGACCAAATGAGAATAGATTAAGTATCTCGTGCTTGATTGATATCACTCTTCTCAAATTAGCCTTTGTTTTGCCCAGTGGCCTCTGTTATCTGTCATCGGAAACGCTTTCACTGAAGTTAAGGTAAATTCACACATAGACGGACAATGGTATCCGGATTTTTATGGGAGAATTGTATTTAAAGAAAGGTGTGAAATTGCAAATTTGGTTGCGTAAGTTGCCTTCTGTGATTAATTGACTTGCAACGTGAAAATCTTATGCTAGGCGATTTGGTGATTACGTGGCTTTTGTTCAGTGTATGTCGAGCAGACGGAATTAAACAAGCGCGTTATGTGTGTTTATGAAGTTCATAAAAACGGTGATTAATTCAGGAAACATTTCGGTAGCTGATGACGTCTTTAGCAATGTCTGTTTGGCTTTTCGATATCACGACATTCCCGAGTGCGATTCCACTTTTAAACGTCAATTCAATCATTATGCCCTCTTTGTTTTACCAACCGACAACGGTCCTTGTTCACGATAGAAAAAATATAAAAATAAAAGGTTCGCCACACAGCGAGAGATAATCGCTGATGAGATCTCCGCCGTCGGCTTCGCATTGTTTGTAAATGAGAGCAGCGAAAATAAAATAAAAATGCTCATTTGATAGTGCTCTCTCGACTCGATTGTTTCGGACCTTTTGAATCGTTTGTGTTTTTAAATTATAATTATGTTTTAGTTGTTTCTATTTGCTATAGCGAGACGTGTTAAGAATTGATTGGGACGGACGAGTGTAAAACTCTTTTTCGCTTGTTTGTTGTGACGGCCAATTACTGGCAACATTTTTGAACATAAAACACGGCTTGTTACATTAATTGTAGATCCGGCTGAGTTCAGTGTGCAATAAATGGACCCGGTTATTGCATTCTTGGAAAAACAAAAGGCATTTTAGAAAAAATACCACCGCTCATCTTGGTTATTAGTAGAACTTCTAAATTTGAACGAAAAGTTAACATTTTCTTCATAAATTAAAGCAAACACGAAGCTTCATTGCTTGCGGTTTTCTTCAGTCTATTTTTGGCGAAAATAAATGTATGTGTTTATCATCTAACCGTAACGCCCCCGCCTGTAATAAATGTATTTGTTACGGTACAAAATATTGCCACATTTATATCATGTCGTTAGTGGTCGGACGTGGTTCGCGTGTAGACATGTTTGTGTTGTTTAATTTGCTCGGAGACTTAGGGGACATACTAATTAATATAATAATGACTTTTAAAAGCTAACAAGCGCTAAGTAGAAATTAGTAGTAGTATTTTTATAAGCGACCCACCCTTACTTCACTAGGAAAGTTTTGAGAACAAATGAGGATGGCTATAAGAGTAGAGGTAGACGAAAGACCATTAGGCCATTAGACCATTAGACCATTACGGCACTCTTGAATGTCAAAAATACAAAAAAAAACAAACTTGAGAAAGTACTGTAGTTGCCCGACACATCTATGTGAAGGATGATATGATTAGAAAGGAGATGACTGTTGGGATGACGAGTAATAGAGAAGTATGGAAGAAGAAGACATGCTGCGCCGACCACAAATTAATTGGGAAAAGGGCAGAAGAATGTGCGTGTGAATGATTTTACACGTTACCACAAAAGATTTATATTATGTGTGGATGAGAAAGTTTGTTAGTTTTCTCTTAAATGTGGGTGTTCATGATACACATACTCTTAAACTTCGGGGAAACATTCCAACTGTCATATTACCTACGTTATTCTTTGAAAAATATTGTATTATTTGTGTCCTGGAAACACAGATATTTCACAGTACTACTGAAGAAGAAATTCTATGAACAAGAAAAGTACACAAGTTCATTCGCAAAACCTGACGGCTTCTTGAAAAAGTCTCAAAAACATTTCTGTGTACTTGACATTAGCCTTCACAAACAAAGGCACGTGTCTGTTGTCTAACCGAGTGATAGTACGCATTGATTGGTCCGTTTATTTATCAAGAGCAGTGAACGTTGACCGTGATTGGTGGAGCGTTGCGGCCAGGCATCGTAACGAGAGTAATGCAGCAGTCAGCACTTTGCGGTCGACTGGCCATTGTCAAATATTTCGAATATTGAATTTAGTGAGGGGACGCTTTTTCTGTTAGTTTCGGATCGGTAGGTCTAGATTGGGACTCTTTTTGTGAGTGTGTGTGTAGAGTTTGATAAATCATTTGTGGGGTTACGTGCAATATTTTAGACAAACTCTGTGATATTAGATCGTAGCCAACTCAATGTGTAACTACTTAACTATTTTAGTTAAGTATTACAGCAATGTCTACCAACTGCCTTGTTGGTCTCGCAAGCACAGGTCGAGCGAAATGTTCAAATGGTTCTTCATCAGGATTTTCTCAGTGGCAGCTCGGAGTCAGAATTTGAACTTGGGATTCAAACATAAACAAAACGTGGTTATACAACCATGATATACCCTTGCCTAATCCTTCGGCATTTACAGACGTCATGTTATGTTATATACCTACCGGACTCACCCCAAGAAGACGCCTGAAATAACCCAAAAGTCTAAAATCTTATCCTCTCAATTTATCACCACATCCCTCCAATAAAACCTCATTATTGCCATCGCTAAAGATTAATCAATAATAAAATATGTCCCGAAACCATTAAGACGTACCTAAATAGCCGTCGATTCACACAAATGCTATTGCAGGCAACGATGCATTTAAGGATGATATTAATATAATACGTCGCGCATCATTTGGCTTGCTTGAATACGATGCTTGAGAATAAAATAGAAAGTAGAGAAGGCCAGCTCCATACAACGGTCGAAAAGGAACATGCACCGCATGCACACCGAATGAAGATCAAATTTTTTTTTTAATGTCTTTGATTAGACTGACTGATTGATTAGATCAAAATAAAGAATATCCTCTTCGAAAAGATTATTATCTTTTCGAAGAGGATATTCTTTATTTTTTCTTGAAGCTGTTTATGTCGCTTCTCCACGGAAATAACTCTGGAGGAAAGTTTCTACAGTGACTTTTGACAGGACTGTCATAAGTTCTTCAGTAACTTACGTCATGAGGCCCTGGGGACGATTCCCGGGTCGGACTTATCGAGTTTTGCCATCAAAAATTTCTCAGTAGCACCCACGGAGTCTTGATTTGTGCCCGGTTGATGGCAATACGCTCGCCCCTTTTACATGGGACTTGGATATAACTGGCGAAATGTGGGTGTATTATTAGTACATGTCTGCCCAACCCTTTTTTTTTTTTCGGATGGGAAATCATCAAATGACTTCTCCCGCTCTGGGCGCAGCAGGAGAGAGTGTCAGACTTTTACTGACTAAAACCCATCCATGTTATTTCATCGCCCTTTGTGTTCCGGGGCCACGGTACCTCTTTTGAACAGTCCCGCAACCCCGGCAGGCATCGGTATTTGCGGACCCCTTCCTTTTTGCTGACTCTCTTTGAGGCGCGCGTGGAACACGAACGCGCCGTCGACACGGCCTGTCGTCATGAGACGGACGGACGGCGAGCTAGCCCATAGCCCACCATCCACAATGTCTGCCCAACCCTTCGGGCGTGATGTTATGTGACGTGATGACGTCATGTCAAATGTGCAAAAATTTCAACGTTTTAGAAATCAGTTTGTCTATGTTATCTGACTGACCTTCTGCCCCTATCTATTCTATATAGCTTGCTTGAGCATCGGCGGCGCATTTACAATGTTACATCGCATCACTTACGACTAATGGTTGCGTTTTATCAAACATCGAGTTATTTACGAAGTTTTGTTTGGTTAGGTTTCCGTATTTCTTTGAGGACTAGTCGTTAATGTAATAAAGTTTACTTCGTACTATTATTATTGGTGGGTAATAAATGTTTTTAACTCAGTGATATCGGTATTTATTTGTGCGAAGGTTCTTGGAGAGCGAAAATTGTGTTGATGTTTATGAGAAAATGGAAATAATTTGATCAAAATAAGTGAATTAGGATCATGCTGGAGAAAAACAACTTTTCAGTTGCCTTAATAAGGAACCGTGGTTATAGTTGTTTATTATAAACGGTATTTGTAAAGACCATTAAACAGGGTGTAAACAACCTCATCACGAAGTCGTCAACTAAGCATTCTGTACATCAAACTAAGTAAGTAAGCTGCGAAACGACTTTTTTTTTGGGGTGAAATATCCTATTTTGTGGTAAAACCCAATGAAACGTACTCAAAACATTGTGCTGATGGATGGATTGAATAATACGGCGGTCGTGGAGGTGTTTAAAAATCTTACATTAAAAACTTGTATTTTAAAAAAACTTGTCAAAACGTTGGAACTTTGACCCCCAATATCTCCGTAACTAGAAGGTTCCCAGGTATGGTGTAAAAAAATATCGCAATGACGGGGAGAACAAGTGCCTTTCGGGATCGTTAAGAGGTTTTTTACACCCTTGATAATAATAAAACCTGCAAATTACTGTCCCACTGCTGGGAAAAAGCCTCTTCTCATACAGAGAAGGCACGAGCATTGATCACCACGCTTGCTCAAGACGGGTTGGCGATTTCAAACTTATGTTGATTATAAGTCCAGGTTTCCTCACGATGTCTGTGATGTCCAAGATAAACTTAGAAAGTACCTACATATGAATTGTAAAAGTCACATTGGTACTTGCCCGAATTTGAACCCACAACCTCACGGAGGCGAGGCCTTAACCTCAAGGCCATCAGGACACCATTAAACACCATTACAATCACAAAATTGAAACTCTTTGGAAATAATATTCTATGGAACCCCCACCCCCGCTCCTTGTTACATGGGATTCAAACATAACTGGCGAAATGTGTGTGTGCTATAGGTTGGTATGCCTCTGCCTAATGGGAAGTACAGGCGTGATGATACCTTTGTAGCTGAAAGTATAATCCGGGCAAGCAATGGGGTGGCTTAAGTTCAGCAAAGGACGTCTTTCTACTGAAATTATGGTGATGTCGCAAAGTTTAAGAAACATGATTTAGATACAGGCTGTTTTTATTCAAAATTTCGCAGATTTCGTGCCTCACACGACAATCGAGCACATTGGAAATGAATCTACGGAATTCGAAAAATTATTGTCGCTGAGCAATGAGAAAGTCGGGATTAGGAAAAGGTTACAAATAAAATTACAACGTTGAATGATAATTATTTTATGCTTAGATTAAAATAAGTATCCTCGACACCGATAACGAACTCTGCAAAACGTGAAGTCATAAATGTCATGTGAAAAAGGTCTTTCTGACTTTTTTAAAAAAAGCTACAGGGCAAACCCTTAACCCAATCGTCTTTGTTTTAGACTCAAATTGTAGCTGACTAAATTGTCCATAGGAGTATTTCTCAAATTGTTGATATCATTCTTCGTTTCCAAAATATCGAGCGCTAAAGTCAAAAATTCGGAAAAAAAAATAAATGTTTTTTTTTCACTATTTCGGCCATAACTTTTTTAGTTTTATTTTTGCACCTTACAGCTCTCGTTAATACGCGTATTTTCAGCTTTTTTTGAATACCATATCTTCACAAATCTCAGAAATATAAGGGGATCGCACTTTTTCGTGAAATCGGAGCCTAATACACTGGAGCGAGCAAAAAGACATTTCCAATGTCAAAAGCTTTGTACCAATACCCAACCAAAAAAACATATCAACACTCAATAAATATGCTTCATCCGACTATAAAAAACGTTAATTAAAAAATTAATAAAAATTCACACTTGACATACATTTCAAAATCACCCCTTTTAATTGCCAACGCTACGTTTCTCGGGGATTACACCATTTCCTAGGCACGTAGAAGTGTGTATCTACCCTCGTCATTTCGGATATTTGACACCTGCTATTTACGGATCAGATACTGCCTAAATTAATTTCATTACGCTTCCATTCGCCGTCGGGAACTGACGTACGGACAACGTCCCAATTATTAATGTTTGTTTAATTTAAACTTGTTTTGGAGTCATAGAGGAAATATATTTAAAGGAATTTTAATAATCTCATTATGAGGGGGTCGGTTCTCATGCATAAGCGTAATTGTACACCAGGTCTGCTGTTCCCAGTGAATGCTTTCTATCAAATTATGACCGTATCATTGAAGCTCCCTAAGAATATCGTGAGTTATACATCACTTTCTGGTTGACATGTATTTGACATTAAAGCCCCCTTGCACACCAAATCGCTAAATGCGTTTAAAGATAAACAGATTTAAAACACCATTCAGTATCTCAGTTCTTAACCAATGCAATTGACAGAAAAATAACGATATCATAAAGACACACAACACTAAACAGGACCCTTAGCGAACCCGAGGCCACTTGTTCTCCCCGTCATTGCGATCTTTCTTTTGTTCTAGACCGTACCTGGTAACTTTCTAGTTACGGAGATATTGGGGGTCAAAGTTCCAACTTTATCACATGTTTAAAAAAAAATACACGTCCCCCGTTCTGTGTAATCCATCCATCAGCACATTTTTTTTGAGTGCGGTACATTGATTTTGATACCTGCCGTAAAATGTAATATTCAACCCAAAAAAAAGTCGTTTCCCAGCAAAAATGTTTTCTTAAAGTTACTTAGTTTGATGTGGTACATAATGCTTGGTTGACGGCTTCATGCAGGGTCCGTTTACACCCTATATTCACTTCAAGCCAAGCTCTAAACGCATTTTTAATTTTATTAGTAGTACAAGCGAGCCTAAAACTCTCGTCTTTAGTTTTACAGCTGTATTGGAAAACCTTAAAATAATAAAATTATTTTTCACTTACTATTTTGAAACTACTCACTCTAGGTCATCGTACATAACGCCGTTTATTACCGTACCCTTGATAAGCCGTCGGTTTATCGCCGTAAACGCCATTGTGTTATCGCTTCTCCGACAGGCTAACCTAACCAGTGACAGCTTATAGCTTGTTAACCTGCTGTCTATGAGTTTCCTGCCTTACCTAGAGGCAGCTTGACTTGAATGGCTTCTAAATTAGCTTAAATACCAGTAGTGTGATGGTTTGAGTAAGGTGTCATTGATTTCAAACTTGCATCTGATTGGCTAAGCAGCGTTGATCATGCCAGTCAATTCTTTCCTTCTTCGTCGTCACACTTTTGGCAGAGAGGTCGTGGTCGCCACATCAGGGGTGGTGGCAAGCTTCACAATCCGTCGACATTCCTCCTGAACTGTGAGGTCTGTGGCTTTTCTTGTGCATTCATGGAGTAGACCATTGAGTGCAGTTTATTAGAGCCAAGGGCTAAAAAAATCTGAATCGAACTTGTGAATTAAAGTAAAAAGAACCCTATAAGTAACATGGTACAAGGACATTAAAAAGAACAGTCAAAGTGGGTAACTGTAACTGCCAAAGAAATTTCGACAAGAATTTTACGTTAAGGAAACAAAGTTTAGTTTCCCAATTTACATTGCTATGCGTAATAAACTGATACCATACTTCACTAAAGAATATTTTCTTTGCTTCCGCGACTCGTATAATAAACATATACGTAAACGTTCGATACCATTTACCGTAGTCGCAAACAAATATCGTTGTATCTGTCACGTGTACCATTCGTCACCCACCCCCATAAGAGTTGGATTTTTGATTTGTTATCCTACCGAGGTTGTCAGTGTTATTGATGTGTAGCGAAATTGGAAAGTTCAGAGGCACTTATCTCTCAGATTTAGATAGCGGGGCAATTTATAAAGCGGGGTTTCTTCCCCTAAAGCACCCTTGACGCGAGCCCGCGGCAGTGTCGCTTGCAGCCCGCCTTCACTCCCGGATTATTGAACCCGATATTACATAAATACCGAATGTGGATAGACAATGATGATACGGTATTGAGTTTATTTCATTTCGTGTTACACGGAAGGCTCGTTTTGTGTCGTGTCTCGGGTGTAGTATGTAAACAATCCCGTATCTTGTAGCCTACAACCAAGTATTACAGGATTTATGTTGTAACTTTTGTTTTTCTGTAAGATATCTTTGGACCCACGAAAAGACGGTTGAAAGTACCGGCAAAAGAAAGACTTTTAGTGACATGTTAAGTCATCATTGTTCCACTAATGGATAGAGCAGATTCCACGAAAAAACAACTGTGAGCTCCGAGAATTCGTTCTGTTGGTTTTTTCCCGGATTTTTGATAGGGTCGAAAGAAATTGGATGTACGTTCATTATCAAGACCTGAAGTACTTCTTTAATACCATGACACGTTTTTTTGTGAACCGACTGTTCCTTGCAAACAATAAACAGACGAGTATCTAATCTCAGTATTAATTCCTCAAAGGAAATCAAGTGAACCGTTACCGATATCTTTTGTAATGTAAAAGCTATGATATTAAACATAAAACACAAAGAGATATAAAAATCTGTTTCAAGTCGTTTTCTTGAACCATTTGGAGACGAGAGCCCTGAGTGGCGTGTCGAATCATGTCTTCGCAATCGATACTTCAGTTTTTCCCTCGATTCGTGAAAAACGTTACCGTTTCTTGTCGAGACAGAAATGCTTCTTATCTCTGTAGGAGATTAATACGAAGGGTACGTCAGTATCAAAGCTGCCCAAATATTTTGTTAACATTTACGCCGCGATAAAAATGCAGGGAAATTTTGTGGATACAGATTTTGTGAATTTATGGTGAATGGATGCTTGTTTTATCTTAACGATCGGGGATTGTTTGTTTAAATTAATAAGAAGTTTGTACACAATATTGTTAGTTCTCTAACGCAGTGTTTTCTTAGTAAATCGATGAGTTGAACTATGTACTTAATTTAAAATAAAACGTCTAGTGATGTAATCTAAGACCATTTATCTCGAGCTACAAGCAAAAAAAGACAATATTTTAATAAAATCTTTCGGCAGCAAATCTGCAGTAAACAAGGAATTGGACGTCCTTTTCAGAACGCAGAACGATTTAATACATTGAATGAAAAACTTCTCCGGCTTGTATCAATAATAACAGAATCCTTTCAAATTCAATGCCGGTAATATCGGCAACAATACCCAGCGAGGAGATAAAGGTGTCAGGTTGAAGAATCATGGTGGAAAGGATTCGGAGCGTCTGCGGATAATCTATTGATTAGTACGGTCAACGTTGGGGCCTTCAATTTACACTATTTGTGGGGAGGAACACTAGTCTGTAGTGCTGATGTTACCATTGCTTGAAAATTTTCGATTACGATCTTTTTTTTATATTTTAGTTTCTAATACAGGAACTCAAAATTCAAAACTGTCATTTTGCTTTCTCACTATCGATTCATTCGATGATAATGAGCTTCTTAAACGAATCTAGCACATCTTTGACCTATATTACTTAAAAATTCTAGTTATTGCATAGTTTTATTGAACTGCTCTGAGACAAGAATATACTTAGAAGTTCTTTAAAACTCCGTAGATGATTAATATTAAGACCTGTTAAGGTTGCGAGTGTGAGTGTAAAGTTTTCGAGCGTAAAGTCGACAAAAACAAACTCGCGACCAACCAAAAAGTCGTCCTGAATCCAATAACCCACAGTTACAATACAGATAAAGGTGTCAGATTGAACGATGGTCGATAGCATTCGGTCTGCGATATATCCGCAGATGTAACTCTAGATATATCCGCAGATATATCGGGCGGACAGCGTGGAATGCCTTCAATTTCCACTTGCGCCAGTCTGTTGAGTTCAGAGGATGAATATTTATGGGTTTCAGACGCTAATGTACTATGTGGTGGATGCGTTTGTTGCTGAAGATGTTGGTTAAGTTGATTGGTGAATGCAATTACACCAAGGACACGATAGACTGTGTAAATAATGATGTGGCTAGAAAAGAGGTAAGTACTGACGCTGGTATCTATACTCAAGTTTATGTAAGTTTTTACTTTTGCAAATATTTTTATGCAACAGACGAGAATTTGAATGAAGTAAGAACCGTCAAAGAAAGCAAAGCTAAGAATTCCAACTTTTGATAATTGTAACTTTAAGCTATTAAACTACAGAATAAAATCGTATCTTAAATAATCAATTTTACTCAAGTAATCACTTTGACGTTTAGATGATTTCACGCGGTAGCAGGCCTCTTTCTAAAAAAGTGATGTTCAGGAAATAGGTTCAGCTTTAATTCTACGAGGATGCCACCGGAACCTACACAGCTCAACTGAACAAAACCCCATGGTAAGAATGGTCATGGAACTTACGGCATGATCGACAGTGCGTGTTCGAATCACAAAATTTTAGAATATTCTGCCGAAAAAGAAACAAAATATTGTATAGGTAGTTTTCGTATTTATTTATTCTGTAAGATAAGTTAAATGTACTATCAATCTGAATGTAGGGAAAACGGTAGCGGGAAAATTGTTTAGATTAAACTCAAGAGAGTAGGTGGTAGCTGTTTGACGCTGCCAATTTTGATTTAATATTTATTACTCAGACCGCTCTTAGGGTGGGGTCAGCAAAGTTAAGCTTGTGGGGAAAAGTCTACTCTATTTCTTTTTCCGGGCTTTAAGATGCCAAATTATATCAAAATCGAAAAGCGAAAGAAATACTCTTGGACGTAACATGTTGGGTGTAAAACGACGAGTGGTGTTTTTTTTTTAGTTTGCCCTGGACTATTACTATTACGAAGTTTTAAAAGAATGTGAGATCAGGTTATACTGGTAGTATTAACGTTGATGTGCGGTCTACTGTGCCATCCTATCAATTTTATTTTATTACCTTTCTTATTCTCTATCAAATTAAAACATCCCAAATCCGTATAACTGCCTCGTTAGTCTAGTGGTCGCAAGCGCGACTGCTGAGCATGAGGTCCTGGGTTCGAATCCGGGGTGGAGCAAAGTGTTGTTAGGTTTAGTCAGGAATTTCTCAGTAGTAGACACGTAGTCTAAATTTGTGCCCGGTTGAAAGCAATAGGCTCGCCCCTTATATTACATTGGATTTAAACATAACTGGGAAAATGTGGGTGTTCTTGTTAGGTACACATCTGCCTAACCCTTCGGGGATTACAGGCGTGATGTTATGTAATCCATAAAACAAAAGAACACTTAATCTAGCTATTAAACACAACAACACAAAACAGAAGCACACAAGAGTAAACAACCAATATTATAAGTCCCCGGTTCTCATCAGTCATGTGTAAGAAACGAACGTAAGTAAAGGAAATTATGTTTTTTTCTTTCCACTGTTCTTACACATATGTATGATATTATGTATTATGGCTAGGAGGGGACTGATATTGCTGCCAATGTATTTGTTCCCCCTTTGTAACCTGTCGCTTGAGGCAATGCGTGGATGCATTTAGAAATTACGTTTGTGATTTATTTTTATCAGGAGTAAAGATTTTATGGCTGGAGAGGTCGTAACGTCTTCGGGTGATAAAAACTTTCGATTACCTAGATTTACTTGAGAAAATATTATTTTCAGCGTGGTTGGGCTGAACTTGGGTTACAAGTAGATCAACAAATTTTGGAATTCAAAATTCGATGAAATTGTGAAATTCATATCACAATTCAAATTCACATTCGATCAACTTTGAATGAAATATCATCCAAAAAGTTTATAATTGCACAAAATAAAAGACGACCCGAATGGCGCAGCGGTAGTGAGGCTGCCTTACGTTCTTAGGGTCCCGGGTTCGAATCCCGGTTGAAGCAAATGTTTGTATGATGAGCATGGACATTTGTTTCCGAGTCATGGATGTTTATACGTATAATCAGTATGTATTTACAAACAAAAAAGTATCTATGTAGTATATCAACTATCTGGTGTCCACGATACAAGCCTCGTTGCTTAGTGTGGCACTAGATGGCGCTGTGTGCAACGTCCAGCGATATTTATTTATTTATATTATTTATAAAATATGGAAATTATTATGATATCCTACTCTTGTTTAAACAAACGAATTAAAGAATCAAAACTATCTTCAGATACCAACAATGTTCCAGACTTTGCGCTGAGAATCTGAGATGAGAAACCAACACCGCAATAAACTTGCATCAGCAACAGACTCAACAATAATTAAACTACTTCACTTTACTCCAACTGTCATTCCACAAACGCAACACAGCTGAACAAATTCCCAGTTAATTTCCCACTTCACGTTCTGTTTGTACAAATTCCCAGCTAATTTCCCAGTTCCCTTGTATCGTACATCCGGGACGAAGTCTGTCCATATCGTCCGGTTTAATTACTAAGCTGCCAACGCTTCTAGTAACACATTGATGATAGTGGCTGGCTTCCTTACGAGTTATAGCATAGGCCGTTTGCTTTGCTTTTAATTTGTGTGTTTTGTCCAGTGCGGTCTAATAAATGCTTTTTCTTTCTTTCTTTAAGTCCTGTCTTGTCGTGTTCAATTTCATCGTCCTGCCCTTTTAACATGTTGTTTGATATTTTGATGGTGCAGTGATATGTTGACAGGAGATTTCACGTTGTAGTTGCATACGTTGTCTGGTTATAGTTTATTGATATTTACTTCACTTGATATAATAATTGTGGCCGGAATTATGTAGTGTTTTAAATGTAGTTTTTCTGAAAGCTTAGCGTGAAGTTGATTGAATCTCGTTTTCAAGGAGAGGTATTCCTTATGTTTTTAGGGTTCCTCACAGGGAAAAAGCACCCTTTTAGGATCACTATGTTTTCCGTCTGTCCGCCTAGGAATATACCCTTAGGAACTCTTTAGGAACTCGTAAAGGTATCAAGTTGAAATGTATATCGAAAACTTGGGCCTAAAGTCTCTTTCAGCAGTGAAATCAAAGTTGTAAGTAAGTCAATGCGATCAAAAGTTATGACTGTTTATGTCGAATATTTTCGCATATTTTGCGATTTCACAAAGGAATCAAAACCTATCATAAAATTTAGTGTCTAATTACAATGTCAATGTACAATTACTGTGTTCAATTGTCTTGAATATGAACTTATAACAGACCCTTCTGAAGCCATTTTTGCTTGATGACATTGTATGTTTTTTTTTCCAATTCTCGTTTAGAAGTAGGACCAACATTAGATGAAAATTTATAATGTTCTCTGAAATGTTTTTTCTTACCTGGCATTTCTTTCGTCCCAGGTTAAGAAACAAAAAACGTCGGAAAAACAACCTTTTCATTTTTTTCCCCACAAAACGCAGCTTTGTATGGAATTAAAGAAAAATTACTTCATTACTTGAGTGCCGACTTCGCTGCCTTTTTACTATGGCTTTTCTAAGATACCTTTTCTGCTGTTCACTGTTGTATAGATTATTATAAACAATAATAATAAGTAAAAGTTGTTTTATTTTTCATGGCTTTTACGTACCTATAAGAAAGATGAATGGTTTATTGACTTAGTTGTTATTTTATTGCCAAAAATAAAAACAAGTAAGTGTGTAAAAATGTCTGAGATTTTATTATTTAATTACAGAAAACAATGTATGTAAGAACTTGTTAGACAAGTTGATATATAATTCAAGTTTGCTCCGAATCGCTGTTTTATTTGGTTAAGCTGGACACATTATTTTATTGTTTCAGTTGCTTAAAATAAATAAGATTTATTTATTCGAGCTAGGCATATTTATCTGTAGTACGTACTTATTTTTGCTGACTGAAAACAATAAACCACACAAGTGTAAACCTAATACTATTATCGTTAAACTCAGAAAAATAATATATTGAAAGAAAAATAAATGAAGGAGAAACGGGACGCTCATTACCACTTAGTAACTCATAATTTCAAAACAGCCATTTATAGCTCGCATCTCTTTTACAGTACGATCGTAGTTTATAGTAATTGCATTACGTATGCCACAAGGCGCTAAGTTCAATGGAAATGAATGAGAGAGAATTAATTAATGTATTCATTCAATCCTATATTCGTTGAGGTCTGGAGATGTAAGAAACACGAGATTGTGGTCTTAAACCTACTTCCTTTTAAGGTTGTCTATTCAATGGACATAATATGTCGTAGAAATTAATTTAAGACACTCTGCGAAGACTGGTTGTTAGACTTTCGGGCCACTCACCACCTGAAATGACTGTAAAAGATCTACTAATGGCAGCCGGGACCAAGGGCTTAACGTGCTTTCTGAGGCACGGAGGAAACTCGGTATGCAATGGGCGGTCACCCATCCACGGACCAGCCTAGGTAAGTCCGGCTTAACCTAAAGATTGACCCGAGCGGGTAATTATGTAGCCAGCAGCTTTTAGCCATAGCCCTATGTAATAGGGATTAATAAATCATTAATCATATTTCTGAAAGAATAAAGCAGTAGGTTACTTGTAAAACTTAATCAATACTTAATATTAAGGGCATTAAGGAAAATTATCTAGAAGCTTCTATAAGGACTAATTGGAAGTAGGAATATGTTAATCATGTACCTACGCCAGCAATTTGTTCACATTACCGCATCATAAATGCGTGCAATTGTCAAAGATTATGTCCGATGGAAGCTTGTAAGTGAAGTAGGATATTATGCGACCAATAATTACGTTACTTTTAATTTTAAATAGCTTTTTCGAGTCAGCATGCAGAGCAATGAAGTTCGATTTTTGAGTCAGAAAACAAATAAATTCATACAACGAGTCAATAATATTTTGTATGGTTAGTGAATACCAAAATTTGTAGAACAACTCTGATTCTGAAAAAAAAAAATTTTTTTTTATATTCATTACCATTATTTAGTATTTTACCTCATTTTCGAAGCAGCATTAGCATGGCAGATGTACAATTCATTTAATCACAAAATTCAAAGTAATAACTAGACACATTATAAAACAAAGTCGAGGTCAAGCGTCAAATACACAATTGTCTTTTGTTTTAAGAATCGACAGAACTAGACCCAGAGGTAACGATGAAATAATTTTATGTTTCACAGACAATTAATTTTAACAGTTTTGCCCTATTAACATATATAGGAACATAACATCACGCCTCTAGTCACAGAAGGGTGAGGTAGATGTTTACGTAACAGTAGGTACATACACACATTTCGCCAGTTGTCTTTAAGTCCCATGTTGTTGTTCAACAGACAGGTCCCTGCTTGTATTAGTGTGTGACTTTAAAAATGTTTGTAAACGCACTCACGATACAGGAGAAATTCCTAGTGTAGGGCAACGTTTTTAAAAAAGAAAAGATGCTAAAGGGGTTGAGCCTATTATTATTATTTATTTATATCGAACGCAATTGAATTATATTGTTGTTAGTAGTACTTACAAACTATGTTAGTAACATTCTCATTAAAATAATAATCAATTCAAAAACCTATAGCTATAACTAAGTCCGCCTCCCGCTGCACCAGACCTGCAGCTGTGTATACGGGTCCAGTGCCCCAGGAACGGACAGTCAGGTTCATCCACTATCACCTTTAAGATGCTATTGCCATCAACTGGACAGAAATCCAGACTCCTATTGAGAAATTCCTGATGGAAAAACCCGATAACACTTTGCCCGACCTGGGAATCGAACCTTGGACCTGGCTCAGGCTCAGCAGCAGCGCTGACAAACGCGGCAAAGCAGTTTCACCAAGATTTTTTTTTCTTTTGTTTCACCATACACTGTATCCGTACGCTGAAAGTAACTCTGACAAACAGTTTAAATATGTATGTCAATCGGACACAAGTACTAAGAGATTGCGGGTCCATCCTCCCAGAAATTTGCGGTCCCATTTTTTCAAGCCAGTTTGCGTTTTACGACGTGACGTAAGCTAATCCAAGTAGATGGAATAATGTGGTTACTTAGTTATGGTATATGAAATTGGTCATTTGAAATCAATGTTTTACATGGAGTTACTGCTTATCTAACCCCAGTTATTTATAGTACTGGGTAATACGATAAGCCCTTTTGGTAAGACTGGTTGCCAGACTTTCGGGCTACTGACTACCTGTAACGACTGTCAAAGATCTAAAATGACAGCCGGGACCAGCGGGTTATTCGTCCGATAAAAACTCGGTATGTAATGGGTGGTCACCCATCCATGGACGAACCAAGGCAAGCGCGGCTTAACCTGAAGATCGACCCGAGTGGCTGTTGTTATTTAGCCACGAGTTCCGCTATTTTGCTGTTCAAGACTTCGAATTAATGACGTTTCTACACTAGAATTTTTTTTCTTTTTATCTTATTTTGTTTTTTCGGATGGGAAATCATCAAACGACTCCTCCCGCTCTGGGCGGAGCAGGAGTGTCAGACTTTTACTGACTTTCATGTTTCTTCATCACCCTTTGTGTTCCGGGGCCACGGTATATATTTCGAACAGTCTCGCAGCTCCGGACATTTTACATCCTCACGATGTAATTAGAAGAAAAGTCTGTTAGCCTTTTACAACGGCTTCGAACATGTTCATTCATTCTCAAATAAAGCATCTGTAAAATGTGAGTTTTAGAAAACATGTTGCAATTAGAACAATTCACCAAAATAGAGCCATTTTCTATTTTAAACTACTTCAAATTAGAATTTAATTAAAATTAGGTAAACAATGTGCTGTTTAATAAACTCGTCTAGTGTGAGCGTAGAGTAAAATAATGCATTTCATAAATTAAACAGAAAACGAGAGAGAAGGTAATTTACATATAACTGAATTTCATAAAAGCCACCTGAAGCTGCGACTTCATTACGCCTGCCACAGTTATTTCAGCATATGATGTGTGTATGATATGAAATATTCGTGATATTTGATGTACAATATTGTGGGTAAGCTAACTTATTAATGAATGGAGTATTACGTAGAATATTAGAACGGCACGGTATACAAAATGATTTTAATATTGAAGAAGACAGAAAACGATTTTATCACAAAATGGAATTCGTCTGGGAAGTAATACGAAGGTTGAAGTCATTCGAGTCCAGTAATAAGAAAGAAAGAAAAAGTATTTAGACTAGCACAGGAAAAATCAATAAAACAAAAAGAGAACAAAACAGAAACTTAGTTTAAACTAAACTTGGACTACTAACTACTCTTCTGCTGAGGAGCTCGTGGCTAAATAATAACAGCTGCTCGGGTCGATCTTTAGGTTAAGCCGTGCTTGCTTAGGTTGGTCTGTGGATGGGGGACCACCCTTACATACCGAGTTTCCTCCGTGCCTCGGAAAGCACGTTAATCAGTTGTTGTTAGTTGTTGTTGTTGTTGTTGTGGCTGTTATTTGTAGATCTTTGACAGTCGTTACAGGTAGTCAGTGGCGCAAAAAAGTCTGACAACCAGTCTTACCAAGGGGTATCGTACTACCCAGTACGAACTGGGCTGTGGAGGTCAGATAGGCAGTCGCTCCATGTAAAATACTGGTATTCACCTGCATCCGGCTAGACTGGAAGCCGACCGCAACATAGTTGGGAAAAGGCTAGGCGGATGATGAACTACTCTTCTGCTGTGAAGTCGTTAATGGATCTTTTTCATAGAACTCATTTGCCATACCGCTAATGTATATTGTTATAAGACCCCTCCATGAACGTCGTCGGAATTACACTCGTTACAAGATACGTACTTGAAGCAAGCAAAAGCAAATGCTTTTCACCGTATTTACAATTCTCCTGATAAAAAAACACTATAATGATGAATTTTCCACTGACGTTTGTCACAACGCTTCAGTTTATAGCAATAGATGGCGCTGATCAGCTTTGGGAATATTTTTTTAAGCGGCGTTCTAGTAAAATCTAATGAAAAAAGAATTTACTACGTATTATATGATAGGTCAATGGTAAAATCTTTTAGCAGAGCAAAAAAAAACTCTCCTAGACACATGTCAAACTCATTGTATAGTAAAATTTCTTTATTGTTGTTTCCATTGTTGTATTTAGAGTGAGAACTGTAAAAAACCTTTTTTTCTGTCAAACATTTTTAACCTAAAAAGTCTACTGTTCTTTTGCATCACTAAACTGAACTATAAGTTTTTGCAAGGTTTTTGCTATTGTTCTTCTGAGTGTTTTTGCGTTACGTCTAAACTCCTGGTGCGTCGAGTCAAGCTTAAGTTGCTCCGTACTTCGTGGTTCTTCCGTGATTTGTGGACATAAAAAGGAGCCATTTTATTATTCCCAAGGTTGATAAGCGCCATCTAGTTCGTTCATAAAAAGCACTGGAAAATTCCCATTGATTTATTAATGATTCACATAATAAAACCTTAACCTTTTATAAAGCTAACAACTACTTTAACTCTATACATTTCAAACCACAGCGAACTGAAAGTAGATAATGCTTGTCCAAGATCACAGTCCGTAACTTCAAAGAGAGCAATAAATCTTCGTAACAAAAGACTTAACATAAAACACAACTTAAGTTCGTCAGTGCAAACTGCACTACAGTGAAGTAAGAATAAACATAGAGTAGTAAGTGAATGGAGGTCCAACACGCATCTCTTGGTCTCGTGATCTCGTCTCTACGCGAAGTTGGCATAAACTACTTTTGGGTGACCTATCTTTTGAAAATAGAATCATGATAACCAGAAATTGAAAGTGAAGGATTAAAAAAAGTATATCAAGATGTAATTTTATAGAAAACAGAATTATTTGCCTAACTAAAACGGTTTTGTTACATTCAGCGCTATTTTCACTAAGCGATAGTTCTGATTTTCAGAAATGACACCTACCACTACTTGTCTCTGCGTCACTTAAAGGTTGACTTGTAGAAAATGCCTATGGCATTAAGTCCGCCTCTGTACCTTGTGCTTAAAGTGTTAAATAAATAAATAATAGACTAAAAACAGTTTTGACTTAGTTTTGCATCAATTCTTCACATGATTATAAGTAAGTTCTCCAAAGTTGGTTTGTGTGCAAGTCAGAAATAAAACGGCCACACACACAAGTTGAAGCTAACAATTGGAGGTGGATCTCTGAGAGCCTGATGAAGTGAAGACTGAATAATTAGATCAATCACGATATTTGCAACTTTACTTTCCATTCTATCTTACTCTGAGCCAAAAAAAAAACCCTCTGTCGGACGTTTTATTTTACAAGTAACTTGATACGAGTCGAACGTCAAACTTTTCACTTAAGCTGTATTCGTCGCATCTGTGAATTCACAGTTGAAGCTTTACGACTGAACTTGGTACAACTCAATAGGTAGGGAGTACTTTCTATGTGTAGGTAGACAGGTAGGTTGGTTAAGGTAGAGGTTTTAAATGGTATTGGAAAGGGTTTGGTTTTCAGACTGTACCTCAAATTCTGCCGATTTTGTCTAGTGTGGTTATTAAAGTCTAGCTCTCGAGATCAAAAAGGTCAAACGTGATGTTAAGACATGTGGTAAAAAAAACCTTAAATCCCTTATGCGTACAAAAATAATGATCACTATGATGTAAAATCACCGGAGCTTGTGGCTAGAAAATTACTGCCGCTTGGGTCGATGGTTACATTAAGCCGTGCTTGGACTGTGGATGGGTGACCACCCATTACATACCGAGTTTCCTCCGTGCCTCGGAAAGCACGTTAAGCAGTTGGTCCCGGCTGTCATTTGTAGATCTTTGACAGTCGTTAGGTAGTCAGAGGTCCAAAAGTCTGACAACCAAGGAGTATTGTATTACCCGGTACTAACTGGGTTGTAGAGGTCAGATAGGCAGTCGCTCCATGTAAAATACTGGTATTCAGCTGCATCCGGTAAAACTGGAATCCGACCCTAACATAGTTGGGAAAAGGCTAGGCAGATGATGATGTAAAATCACCGTGAAAGTCTTAAGTCCTTTAGAACTAATCTATTCTGGTACTAGACGACATAAAAATATATAAAGTAATAATAAATAACAGGGAACAAATAAAAGGTAATCTAAAGCTCGTTAAAAACAACTCGATTAGAGAAAGTAGACAGAGAACTATAACACCAATCATAAAACAACAAACAGGCGCGATATTGTTTATGAAAATAAAAAAATAAAACATTTTACGAGACGCATTCCATAATAAAAGTTGTTAATAATAATTCTGCGGTCCGACACGCTGAACAACTCAAAAATTTGTTAGTTTATAGCTGTCAGTTTACGAGTTTATACCCTCAGTTTGCTTATAAAATATAATGGAGAACAACTGGCGGCTTACATGGGAACAGCTAGGAACAGAAGGTTGGGCACAAGAGTAGGTAATTACCAGAGGCTAAACGTTATGCCGACTGTAGTTAGATATATTGGGGAATCATCGCGGTTGACCATCTGAGTTCTGTGTTACTGAATGCCTGGTCAGGGAGACTCTTTTCATGCACTCCTTATTATAAAAATTATTAACACTAAGAAAAAGAACAAGATAGGTAGATGGACTGACAACCTGCAATGGCATTTAGATCAGACCGGATGCAAATGAGGAGAATAAGGTATAACAACGACTCTTGGAAAAGGCATATGTCCATCTGGGATTTCATGGGCTGTGTGGATCCTCTGAAAGTTTAATTGACTTAACATGTCCGTCCATAGACACATTATGAATAAGATGCCCCAAGTTTAAAAACAGTTGGCCTTCTGTTTCTTACTTATCTGTGCCTTATATTACTAAACCAAAGGAGTAACCACCTTATATTACTAAACCAAAGGAGTAACCACTTTTAGTTAAAGCATTACTTTTATGACCAAGTCAATACAGCTATTTTGTAGTAATAAAATGATCTTTAATTTTAATTCCAGTTTAAAAGGCATCTGCTACTTTCTTGTTTTTTTTTTTTATCCGTTGCTACAGTGAACGAATTTACAGGGAACCAATAATAGACTGAAATTTTCAGAAGAATAGATTCATGTGTAGGTACGGTCTCTAAGGGCCGCCCAAAATGATATTGCATCAAAGATAATAAAAATGATTTAGGTACTTAAGTCACCGAAAAGTTTATGGCAATCCTGTTGAAAGTCATTGCAGAAATACAGAAATACCAAACGATTGCTCCTGCATTAAAGTTACCTACTTGAAACATTTACTTTTATACAGCTATGCAGAAAGGTGCGGTCATATTAATTTGCTGTTCCATACAGTTAGGTCGAGTAGCAGTTTTGTATGAGACAGCCGATTTTTTGAAAAAAAAGAACAACATCCTACAACCAGACTACCGTACTTCCTTCAAAACTGCACAGGGGTGTTACACTTAACATTCAAGAATTGTACTACTGTACCCACTCCATTATTTTGAAGCGTCCGCGTCATTTGTCCGGTGGCCGTCCCCCATCGCTGGCACGACTCTAATTAGTCCAGTCCGCTGACAACCCTGAATATTGACGTAGAACCGAATATGCGATTTGAATTTGGTTCGTCGTTTGTCGGAATGATTCGTATGATGAACGTTGGTGATGCGATTATTCGATCTATCGGTATCGATATATCGATGTTCTGGTCCAATTAAGTTTATGAGTAGGTGAAATTATTGTGGAAGTAAGTGATTTTGTCGGCGGAAACGAATAAAATGTAATTTTGTATTAGTGAACAGATGCCAAATGTAGTTTGGAGCTTTACTAATGCCGGATATGCGTAGTTATTGCTGCGGTTGGGTTTTCTTGTTTAACAAATACTGTCGTATCGAATGTACTAACTCGAAGAACTTTTAAACGTAAACAAAAGCTAACTTTGTCTAGAACTGACCAAATATCAACTATTTCTGATCAAATGTAGTTTTAAAACATGACATAACATTAATTTATTCTCAGGCAACTTTGGCCCTTAATTAAATACCTTACAGAATAACATACACATAAAATACAATTTGTGTTAGTAAATAATAGAACCTTAAAACTATGTTAGTAACATACATTCAGTCAAAAAAGTATCGGGAATGGATGATTTGTTTATGGATCCAATTTTTTTTTTTTGTATTTTTTTGTTGTTGTTAGATTAGCACAACTGTTTTCCATTTTGGCGCGGAGTTTGAGTTACATCTGTTAATTGGATTAAATACAGTACTGATTTTAGTTATATCATATCTAGTGTGTATTGCGAATTTCTTAATGGACAAAAATATCGGACAAAAAGTTTGTCTTAAATTTTGCATCGCCAATGGAATTTCGAGTTCGGAGTCTCTGAAAATGTTACAGAAGGCTTACAGTGAATCGACTTTATCAAAAACACGCGCTTATGAGTGGTACAAAGCGTTCAAAAGCAGTCAAGGTGTGATGGAAGATTTGCCTCGTTCTGGTAGGCCATCAACGTCTGCAACTGAAGTTAACATCGCAAAAGTGAAGGAAATAGTGACTGACAATCTTGCCGGAAGGTCAAACGGTAAATAAAAAATATTATTCGGACGTTATGCAGCGTTTAAGAGAGCAAATTAGATAAAAGGGCCAGATTTGTGGAAAGAAAATTCTTGGATTTTGCACCACGATAATGCGCCTTCGCACAGTTGTGAACGATTTTTTGACCAAAACTCAACAAATACCATCGAGCAACCACCTTATTCACCAGATATGGCTCCAGCCGACTTCTTTATTTTTCCTAAACTCAAATTACCACTTCGTGGCACCCGTTTTCATTCAGTAGAAGACATAAAGGAGAATTCGCGGCGAGAACTGAACTCAATTCTGGAATAAGCATTTAAAAAATATTTTTATGATTGGATTATTAGTTGGCGTAAGTGTGTCGGTTCTGAAGGAGCATACTTTGAAGGTGATGAAATAAATTTGGATAAATAACTATTATTTTGTGTTTTATTGATCTTTTCCCGGTACTTTCTTGACAGAGTAGTATAATTTATGCGCTATGTCACTGTGCGTTCATGTAGCGCTTGCCCGTGGAAAGGAAGGAACACTACTCCCTGCGGCTAAAAGTGCTCTTCCAAGACGAGGTGTAGAAAACACGTTGATATTCGCAACACGAATGCCTTAAAGTTGACGTTGCGAATGCATATAGTAGGTTAGCAATAGCATCATTATAATGGTTCAAAACAAATAGTAAACAGAATCTCGAAATAAACAAGCACGTAATAAAAGTTAACTTAAGTTTTATTAAGTTACTGCTTTTTAAACCAAAGTTAAACAACACAAGCATGCATGCGTTTAAGTTGTAAGCTAGTAAACTATAATTACTTTTACACATATGAACGGCTCAATTAAAAAACCGTAAATATATTAACGATAAAAATATTAATGATGCAATTGATGGCAACCCCACCGCCTACCGAGTTTACCATATTAATAAATATTACATTTTATAACTGGCTACTTATAGAATTGTTTAATTAATACGCCCAGCTCGTTTAGTTGTCCGTTTTATTATTCATTAAATTCTTAATTAATAAACACATAATGCGGTTTTAAATGTTCGGTAATAATAAATGTTTTTTATTGGTAGTTAATTATTTTTGTTTTAGTTGATTCTGTCTAGAACGAAAAGACGAAGACATTTCGCGGATATGGTTATAAGGTTTTTGGTGATTTAAGACATAAGCTAAATTGGTTTGCGTTTGTCCGCAACTCGCCTGATGTGAAGCGAGACGCGGCCTCTCCTGCTCTGCCCAGAGCGGGAGAAGTCATTTGATGATTTCCCATCCGAAAAAAAAAAAGGGTGCAGCACGCTATGCCTAGAAGAAACCGATGCACTTGAACTTTGAAGAGATCTAGATTATAATGATCGGGAAACAGAAACTGGCAGTGAATTCCACAGACGGTAAACACATTACATTTGTGGAAAATTGTTTCAATAGTGCTATTTTGACAACCTACTGCAATCAAAATGAAGATCAAAAAAGTGCTATATAAAAAAAAAAACAAAAACACTAAAAAACATGTTTTATTTAAAACAAGAAACTTATACAAATCATATAAAATAACTAGGCTATTGGTACATACATGGTGATAAAAAACTTAAAAATAGTGTTCCTTTAAAAACAAAGAATCTTAAAAGATACTATTTTCAAACTAAACAGAACAAAGGCAACCATTTTCAAGTATGTTCACAATTCTTGTCTAAATTTCAAGTTGATCGGCGGGCACTTTAGACGCGAAGATTTGGATGTCTTCGATAATTTTATCGAGAATCTGGTCCACTATGGGTCTGGCAATCGAGTGCATAATTTCTTTCCAATTCTCGTTGAGTATCGACAAGATGGGTTGAGCTAGAAAAATAAAATGTTTTGTTAATTCATTTGTTTATTTGGCAATGACATTTAAATGTCAGCCGGGAACATAGGTTTGACGTGCTTTCCGAGGCACGGGCCTCTACATGTAACTCTACATGTAATAGATGGTCACTTATCCACGGACCGACCTTGGCGTACACGCCGAGGTCGGTCCGTGGATGAGTGGCCAATAATATCCGCACTTGCAGATCTTCAAGGTTAAACAGTACGAAGATCTACAATTGCGGATATTATTATTTAGCCAGGAGCTCCTCAAGCCATCAACGACGTCACTAAATTCTATAATTTTGTTAATCTTACCCTTCGCCATGTCTCCATTGAACAAATTCTCTAAATTGATTGTAGCTTTCTCTAGGACTTCATAATTATGTGTTGCTTTGCCGATCTTCCAGTACTTCACGCCATCAGCGCCAACGGTTTGAGTTACCTCAACATCAACTTCCAGGCGGATATTTTCTGTAATTTTTCAAACATGCTTTAGAATACGTTGCCCGACACTATGAATTTCTCCTGTTTCGTGGGTGCCTTTATAAAGACTTTTAAACTCACATTTATATTTGTTTATATTTAGTATTTTTTTCGATTTTTTTTCATCCGACCACAAAGATCGGTTGGTCATAATAAAATTGTGAGTTTCTATTGTAAAAATAAATAAATAAAATAAATTTCGCCATGATTTATTATATACATATTTATATTTATTAGTCTATATATCGTAGCATTATGTATTTATATAAGTATATATTAATATTTACTTATATGTGTATTTATGTATCTTAATAGGTTAAGTTAGGTAAGGCACATAATCTCTATTCTCTTCCTTTTTTAACACACTATTGTCTACATTTCTTTTTCATTTCTCCTTTTGCAGGTCTGCTGGCAGAAATTTCTTAAGAAATAAACAGTTCCTTTGTACTCATATTTTTAATGTATTTTCCTGTGTTGTATACTGTGTGTACATAAATAGTAAAATAAATAAATAAATAAATAAATCGCTGGACATTTCACAGCGCCATCTAGTGCCACACTGAGCAACGAGGCTTGTGTCGTGGACACCAGATGGTTGATATATATTACATGATATAATTTACTTTTTGTTTGTAAATACATACTTATTATACATATAAACATCCATGACTCGGACAAATATCCATGCTCATCACACAAACAATAAAAAAAATACCAAAAAAAATAAAAATGCATGTTGTGCATTATGTAACTTACTGCAATTCACTTGGAATGGGCCATTTCCTTCGATTGGTACAAAGAACAGTTTTCCCTTAGCTTCATAGTGGCCAATGACGTCAATGGGACACTCAGCCTCGATTTTTAATAAGTTTTTCTTAGGGTCACGCCTATAGACATAAAATAGTACATTGTAATACAAGGGGCTAAAATGACCCATTATATACGAGGAGCTTTAGCGAGGTAGTAAATAGGAACCGAGTTATAGTGGGATTTTAGCGCCGTGTGTTACTCTGTACTTTTCACTTTGAGTGCAAAAAAAATAGTAAATTTAGTCAGACGGACAGACAGACGGACAGACAGATGGACAGACAGACGGACAAACAGACGGACATACAGATGGATAGACAGATAGATGGACAGACAGACAGACAGACAATACTAACGAAACGAATTAAAATAAAGAGGTTATTCTATGAAGTTGAAGTTGTTCGTGTGGCTGTTGGGCCGATTGCCTTGGTCTTCGACGAAGAGTTTACTTTATGCTCTAGAGCATAAAAAGCTACTTTATGTCGCCTTCGCACGACAAAAAGGCGAACTTTAGAGCATGAGAAGTGAAAAAATCATTATAGATCTATTTAAAATAAAAAGTTTTTAGGTTTAGTTAATGTTCATATTCATTTATTTTGCATGCATGTTAGACAGTAGATGCGATGAAACAGGAGTATTTAAACCAATACTTACTCTACGTTAAGCACTTTTGCTTTGCTGGTACCAGTCACATCCATAGTCGTGAACTCGACTGACAAGTCGCCCTCCAACAGAGTGACTTTAGACATTTTCAGAGGATCCATGGGTGCTATTCCTAGCTCAGGTAAACCTTTCGCAAAGTACGGTATGGCTTTTGTGGTAGATGCCACCATACAGGCCTTGTCACTCCATAGGCACTTGTCAATGAAGGGTGCTGAATAGAAAAAGAGAGTATTACAGGAGAAAAGATAAGGATTACCTGCCACCAGCACATTAAACTACCCGAAATCAACCTTGAACCTAATGTTTTAGCTATAAGGTTGAATATCTATTAAAGAAACTTGACAGATTGTACGAGTAGTAGTTCGATGTGCTGGTAGCTGTACCTAACTTCTGGTGTAAATTCATGTATATTGACTTAACATATTATCCTAACACGGCAACTTATTAAAAATAAATAATACTTGGAAACGTTGCGGTGTGGTTGCACCTTAAGAGCATATTTTCAATAGTCAAACAACTTTTATTGTGGAAAAATATACAAAAAAAAAAAAAAATGCGAAATGCTAAATAAAAATAAAAAAAAAAATGCTAAAAGCAAAAAAAAAAAAATGAATGAAATGCATAATGTGCATATCCATGTATATTGGTGGTGCAAATTGCTCAAAGCTAAGTCTTGAGTTCTGGTCCAGTGGCGAAGGAAACCGCTGTACTTGGTAGTCAATTGAATGCTAATCAAAGCACTAACATAATTATTGGAAAATATATACAGAGATTTTTAAGCAACTAAAAAAACATACAAGCCCTATGTCTGTAATCCTGGAAGACCTCATTTCACCAGTTACGTTTAAGGCCCATATAATAAGGGACAAACCTATTGCCACTGACCGACTGACTCCATTCTGTTACTAAGAAATTCGTGATGGAAAAACTTTAATAACGCTGCCAGACCTGGGAATAAAGCCCAGGCTATGAGGCCCTGTCCTAGCACTTGTGAACACTACAGCATTGAGACAGTCAGTTTTTTTTTATCCGTATAGAATTAAAATTGTCGAGGCAGAAAAATTATTGTTCTTTTAAAAAAAGGCATCCCTTACCCAAATTGGCGCCATAACAACTAACGGCGAAGTAGCACAAACACAAGAACATACACTGTGACTTCAACATTTTTACTATTGTAATAATAATTATTACTTCTATTGTTTAATAGTTACACTAGCTCCTTCTATTGTGTAAGACTACACTGATGATGATTTTCATGAAGCAGCTCAATTTATATTACGTTGACGGCCATATGGGTGGTGTCCTAATATATTTTTTTGTGTTAGATTCTAACCTTGCTTGTTAAATAAGTTTCTATTTAGTTTATGTATTAAATTTTTTCCCTATTGTTAGTTTCTTTTGTTGCTATGTAAATAATAATGTGTTAATTTACGGAAACTGAGCCTAAATTGTTTTCGACCAATAAATTGAGATAAGATCTTGAATATGTGTAATTTAATTATGTATATAATACAATGATTATCATAGAAATAGATAATGACTGTATACTGTCAAATTAAAGTCACTTCTCGTGTTTGATTGTGTAACCGGTTGGATATTCATGGATTTCCAAAACAAACTTTTGTTTGGTGGTAACACATGTTCACAGCTATACAATATTTACCAATTAGTTGTACTTATGTGATGGGTGACCACCCATTTCATACAGAGTTTCCTCCGTGCCTCAGAAATCACGTAAAAGCAGTTAGAACCGGCTGTCAATTGTAGAGCTGTGATAGTCGTTACAGGTAGCCAGTAACCCGAAAGTCTGACAACCAGTATTACCAAGGGGTATCGTATTAACCAGTACTAACTGGGTTGTGGTCAGATAGGCAGTTGCTCCATGTAAGTTACAGACTACAGTATTCAGCTGCATTCGGTTAGACTGGAAGCCGACCCCAATATAGTTGGGAAAAGGCTACGCAGATGATTATGGAAAAACGTTGCAAGTTTGGAAATGCAACATAGTGTAGATATTCTTAGATAAGCAGCAGTGTGAACCCTAGTTTGTCTAACAATGTAGTCTGGTATGTTCTCAACATTAAAACTTGTGGAATTCTATTTGTTCGCAAAGCCTCCGCGTTTGGCTTGGTGCCACCACTGAACTAGATTGCACCTGTTATTTACTTTACCTAAACAATTAATTACTTTACTAACATTCGTGACTTCTCAATTTACTGGCACGAAATTAGGTTTTTGAGTTTTTTTTGTCTTTGTGTTTTTCGCTATTGATAGAACCGAGGGTAGACCAATATAAACAACCAATCTTGAATTTGCTTGTACAGTTTTTATCAGAAAAGTAAGGATATGATAAAAATCATCAATGTGAATAACTTTCTCCATGAGATAAGCATTTCAATCGGGAATAAAAAATCATGTTTTTAGTAGGTTATTTAGGTTGTGTTTAGGAACACAATTTGAATACCTACTCAAAACTAATGACTGTCCAAAATGATGTACTGAGTACCTATGCCCCTTTCGGATCGGAAACAGTTTTTTTTAACATAATTGTTTATTCATTGTACCAAGAATAACCGTAACCTACGATCTGACAAATTATGATAAAAGTACACCCTGTGTAGTTCCGACACTCAGACAGTCCACCTAACAAGAGAACCTTTCACAATAACCTCGTAGTTTCGAACAAGCAGTAAATGGTGTCGATTCTGTTGTGCACAAACTAAACGTAATTCAGGCTATTGCTATCTTTTACTAAAAGTGCGAGAAAAGGACGGCTACAGCTATGAACTAAGTTAGAAATGTCAAACTAGTTTATGCCTTGCGCTTCACCGTGTTTTTTAGTCGACATGTTTTTACGTGCACCCTTCATTTGTATGGAAATAGTAGTTCCAACTAAATTTGACAGCTCTTAATTACGTCCGTCTCTTTCCCGTTTTATTAGGGAGAAAAAAATAGCAATAGCCTAAATTAAGTTTAGTTTGTGCACAACAGAATCGACACCATTATTCAAGAGTGACGTAATGCTCCTACAAGCCCCGATTTTAGTCTAACTAGCAACAGACTGAGTCATACCGACCGTTAGTACTCCGTACACGAGCTGTGCAAACCGTAAATGTTCAAAATACGAGCTAGCCGGCCTATGTGCGGCGCATTGTGCCGAGTGACGACCGTAACGGCCGAAATCGACATGTATGTAAGACACTTTATGCCTAGCCGGCCGATACATTTCAGGATTGGACTGCAAATGCCTAGCGTATGGAAATTACTGGTTTAGTAGCGAGAAAGCTGTTTATGTGGAAAAGTAGCAGTAAAGTTCTAAATGGATTACGTGACTTTTATTGGGAACAGGTTTCACGAAATAATTAAAACCGGCCGCATGCGAGTCGGACTCGCAATATTTTTAACACTCATTCATAGGTCAATTTGCAACGGACCCTAAAGGTAAGCGTCCAGCTGTCCGCATCAGACGCATCGCATCAAACGGATTGTAGTATTATTGAACAGATTCATGCGATCCGTACGGTGCGGATCAGTAACTTTCTATACAAAGAATTCTACGATCCGTTTGATGCGATGCGGACAGCTGCTGGACAGGTGGACGCTTTATTCTACACGCGATGGTTACTTAGTTCATTAAAGAAACGTACGTCTTAATTCCAGTGGATTCTTTATACGTCTGTACAAGCCTTTTAACCGGCTTGAGGGGGTATCTGACCCCCTCAAGCCGGTTAAAAGACTGGAAGCCGATCCCATCATAGTTGGGAAATGGCTAGGCAGATAATGAAGACGTAGAAGTCTTTTGCCGGACCACCAACGACTCCCTGTTATTGAATTATCTAATTTAGTTTCCGCTCGCGCCTTCGCTCCCGTTATGTAGGATAATCAATCCACGGGACATGTAACTTAGGGATGATGTAGCTTCCCGATCGAGAAAAAATTTTCGGAATCAGATCAGTAGTTTCGAAGATTACATTCAAACAGACAAGCAAATTTGACCTCCTTATAATATTAGTATTGACAAATTTCGTTATAAACCCAATAGCACACCAGCCAAGCATAATAATCACGGTAAACATCATTGTCATTTATTATAGCGGACTACATTGCGTGCGCCTACGGTCTCAGGGGAGGCTTATATTGTGTCTGATAGAAGCCATTGCCGACTCCCATGGATTAGGGGTGTAATTTGTGACACCATACTATGGAGAGCTTAAAGGGCGTTACGTAAATGTTGCTTAGGAACCTTGGATTGGATGGAATGGACTGACGATTTAAAATAATAATGGTTGGTTCATTGGTTTTGCAGTCGCAAGTGTGACTGCTGGTTTTTCTTTTCATTTCTCTGTCTGAAAATGACGCCGGTGACTGAAAAGTTGTGTGGGAATCGATTGGCTTAGTTGGGCATTTGATGCGGAGGAATAAGGGAAACATCGTGAGGTAAGTTTTGAGTATAAATGTGGATGGGTAGAGTAGAGAAAGATTAAAGAAACGATGGTTTATCTGTGTGACGGATGATGTGGTAAGAAAGAAGGTGTATGATGAAATGACGAGTAATAGAGAAATGTTGAGGAAGAAGACATGCTGCGCCGACCCCAAATAAATTGGGATAATGGTGATGATCTCATTTCTCTGTGGTAGTTTTTCAACTGGACCATTACAGGCACTTTTGAATGGCAAAAACAAAAGGATGAAGCTACAGTCACAGTCACAATAATAACTTATGAAAGTACTGTAGTTGCCCATTCCAAAGCGTAGATCTCTATGCAGAACAAATGGCAAAAAACTCCATGGGCACTCTTTTATATAAAAATATTTTTATAAGATTAATTATTGCCTATTGTCATGTCTTTAATGGCTGGGAAAATACTATGTACCAATGTGGGTAGGCCTGTAGCTGTACGCTAAAAAAATCTTCAACTATGGATTGTATTTTCAGCGGAACGGAGTAACATGTTAAATGTCTGCCAGTGATATGGTAGATGATACGTATTAAATGTAAATATGTACTATTTAAATTGATTGCGAGTCAAGGACCGTGAAATATGATAATTAATAACTCACGTTAAATATAGTTGAAGTACTGACTTTTTTATATTTGTTTGTTGTTTACGGTTGAAGAATTTATGTAAAAACAGAGTAGTTTTAATTGTGTACTCTACATGAAACTTGAGAACGTAAGTGGGACACAAACAAAAAAATTGTGAACTGCTGTTAAAGAGAAAAGTCCAACACAGTTGCAAAACGAAGCATTACAGACCTGTATGATAATTTGATTGTGGGACGAACTAGAATATCTTCAGATATCATACTAGTAATGAGCAAGTCGAAGATAGAAAGGAAGGCCTTTACCCTGCAGACTTAGGTACCTAGGATTCAGGTGAATAGAGTTGTTTCCTCGAAATATGTCTTGACTCCTCTCGACGTCATTCAAAGACAGTTGTCAAACATCGAATCATGGGGATTTCTGACAGCTATCTGTTTGAGTGATGTTGAATGAAGTCATGGATTTTTTGTATGTTAGAATACAGAGGTTAGAGTTGCATCCTAGTGTCAAAAAGGATACGACAAAAACAATACTAATAAAATAACTAGTATGATAGAAATTGTTAATTATAAAGATAAAGTCGATTTGTCTAGGCACTCCATAGTATGAGAGTGCGTTCCGGACATATCCCACTGAAAATTTTTGAGTACCTAATGAGCCAAGTTACCAAGAATTGTACTGACTGTGATTTGATTGAAGATGTTTTTCATACTTTAGTGGAATGTGTTCGGCACAAAGCTGAGAGTATATCTTTTAGGCTTGCTTCCGGCATTATGGTTGGTGGTTTATGGTTTATATGTGTAATAAGTATGTATTTACAAACAAAAAAAGTATCTATGTAGTATATCACACAAGCCTTGTTGCTTAGTGTGGCACTGGATGGCGCTGTGTGTTAATGTTCTGCGATATTTATTTATTTTATTAGCTAACACGACACCCGGTGTATGTAATAGTATTCTTGCCCCTATTCTCTCCCCTTATCAGAGGAAGCGAGATTCATCTAAATATATAAAAGAAGAAACTGACTGACTGACTGACTCATCTATCAACGCACATCCCAAACCGCTGGGTCTACAGATTCCAAATATGGCAAATAGGTTCCTTATGTGGTCAAGGGGTGCACTAAGAAAGGATTTTTCAAAATACACCCCCTAAGGGGGTTAAACGGGGCTCCAAAGTTTGTATGGGGAAACAAGATTAGTTAGACTATTTTATTCGAAACTTCACAATATTGTTCCTTATGATAAATGAGTAGAAACGGGTTTCAGGGTTTTTCAGAATTCAACCCCTAAGAGGGGGAAATGGGGTGACAAAGTATAAAAATCAATGCACAGCCTATACCGCTGAGTCTAGAGATCCCAAATTTAGCAAATATGTTCCTGAAGTGGTCTAGGGGTACACTAAGAAAGGGTTTTTCAAAAGTCACCCCCTAAGGGGGTGAAACGGGGCTCTAAAGTTTGTATGGGGAAACAAGATTAATTAGACTATTTTATTAAAAACTTCACAGGAGTACTCCTATTGATAAATGAGTAGACATGAGTTTCAGGTTTTTTCAGAATTCAACCCCTAAGAGGGGGAAATGGGGTGACAAAGTCTGAAAATCAATGCACAGCCTATACCGCTGAGTCTAGAGATCCCAAATTTAGTACATATTATCCTGAAGTGGTCTAAAAGTACACTAAGAAAGGGTTGTTCAAAAGTCACCCCTTAAGGGGGTGAAACGGGGCTCTAAAGTTTGTATGGGGAAACAAGATTAATTAGACTATTTGATTAAAAACTTCACAGGAGGACTCCTATTGATAAATGAGTAGACATGAGTTTCAGGTTTTTTCAGAATTCAACCCCTAAAGGGGGAAATGGGGTAACAAAGTCTGAAAATAAACATCGGTATTGTTTGTATGGTGTATCGGGTCGGGTGTATTACAAAAACAACGATTTGAAAATTTAATGTGGTGGACATTCTCTGTTGGGGTGCGATGGGGTTGAAATGTCTAAAAATCAATATGGGTGTCGATACCGAGATTATCAGGGGTGCAGATTACGAAAATGGCATTTATTTTGAGATCCAGAAGATGGCGGATTCGACATCTATACAAGGTTATTGTTGATTTATTGTGATAATTGTGATAACGATGATGGTGATTGTGATAATGATGATGATGGTGATGATTGTGATTACGGTGATAATGATTGTGATTACGATGATGATGATTGTGATTACGATGAAAATGATTGTGATTACGATGATGATCATTGTGATAACGATGAAAATGATTGTGAGTACTATGATGATGATCGTGATAATGATGATGTTGATTGTGATAACGATGATGTTGATTGTGATAATAATGATGATGATTGTGACAACGATGATGATGATTGTGATAAAGATGATGATTACTGTGATACTGATGATGATGAATGTGATAACAGTGATGGTAATTATGATAATGATGATGATGATTGTGATTACGATGATAATCATTATGATTACGATGATTAAGATTATGATAACGATAATGGAGATTGTGATAGTGATTGTGATGGTGATTGTGATAGTGGCGATGATTGTGATGGTGATAGCGATGGTGATGGTTATTGTGATGGTGATAGTGATTGTGACTTTGATAGTGATTGTGATAGTGATTGTGATTGTGATTGTGATTGTGATTGTGATTGTGATTGTGATTGTGATGGTGATTGTGATAGTGATGGTGATTGTGATCATTGTGATAATTATGGTGGTTGTAATAGTGATGGTGATTGTGATGATTATGAAATTTGGCACATAGATAGTTCATAACCTGGATTAACACGTAGGACACTATTAATCCCTTTAATATGATCCAGTGACACGGTTACCTAACTTAACGCGGGCGAAGCCGCGGGCAACAGCTAGTATTATATAAAATTGTTGATTTTGCTTTAAAACGTGTATAACATAAATAAGTAAGATGTGAATATTTAAATTAGTTCGTTCGAACAACGTGTGTGTTGACAATGTCATGATCATTGGGCATTTTGCGAATTGGACATTCTGCGCCTAAACAGATAAAATCTTCTATTTTTCAATAAAAAATTATAAAGGGATAAAGTCAATTGATGGAAAATCATTAAAGGTGAAGGAGAAGTGATAGATTTCCAATTAGAAATTATCTCGTCAATTTAGCCATTAGATCTAATGGCTTCAAGTAGCTTCTAGTGAGTATATTAAATATAACTATTAACACTGCTTGGCTTCCGTAATTAAGCGTAGAATCTAATTAATTCGGATACTGTGTCTTATATTACATTAAATTAGTTAATTTTGAGTTATATCTTACCTACGGAATAAACCTTGAGATAATTTTACGACTCTTTTAAAACTAATTTCCAGAAAACTCCGTGTTGAGTTGAAATGCACTTATTTATAATTGACCTGCAGTTTTATAAGACGATTTGTCTTACGTATCATCTCCGATGAAAAAATCTACCGTATACGTCTTCTTCTTTAACGTGTGGTTAGTGTCTAACTTGGTTTCAGAATTGGGCTTTACATGGCGTCACGAGATATCTTTCAGGCATGCTGGTTTTCTCACGATGTGTTCCTTCGCCTAAGTGAAGCAAGTGATAATTATACACTACGCACATAAATATGAAAAATTCGAAATCTATGATTTGTCAGTTCGACGGTCACACCACGAAGCTAGTTTAAAAAAAAAAACTAGAAATAAAAGTCATTCACCCATCATGTATTTTCCATTGAAATTGGCAGGCAGACTTAACTGTGATGCTTGCCATTGATTTAACAGTATCCTGCCTGTCATAAATACACCATTAATTAATTAATATTCGATTAAACGTTAAATATACGGACAGTATCTATTTATTTGACAGCTGCAGCCAACATGGTTGAATCAGTTCGGAGAAATCAATATTTTGGGTAGTTATTGTATTAATATCTGAATTTGCATTCGTAATGTGAATTGTGGGATCTGATTTATTTGTTGAAATATTATTTTATGAATGTTTGTAATTATTTCAATCACGTAAAACTGCTTAGTGAGTGTGACCGTTTTTCGCTCAGTGGCGAAAATTTAAATTAGGTTGTGTGTGTGTTTTCAAAGTTTTCATCTGCACAATTTATCTTCTAATCTCTGAAACTACCGTTCTGATTTGAAAACCTCTCTATCTTTTGGCATTTGATATCCCAATTCTTGAGGAAGGTTATACGCTATTTTGTGCTGGTCACACGGCGGAGAGAAATATTGAGAGAGTAATATTGAGGGAGATAAAGTCACGGGTAACGGCAAGTCTGAATATATTTCAATGGTGGTTACATGAACCACAAATTGTGGTCTATTTCAAAGGCTATTGGCAGCTTTAGCCAGTCTAAACAGCATGTCAAATGCAATCAACCATGAGGCCTTTGGCCTACAAAGGTACGTTTGTACTTTGGTTTACAGACGGCAGCGGTTTAACTGCAGGAAATATCTACTAACGTTTGGTTTAGACGAATGCTGATATTAAATTAGCAGTCCTATAATAACCTCATAATTCACAAAGGGATATTTCCGAATACAACATACAAAGGATATTTCCAAATGAATCTGGTTGCTGTGGTTTTCATCAGACTGTAAAATAATACACACACACATAACATCACCTTCGTTTCCCCTAAGAGTTGGCCAGAGGTTTTGGGCACATTTGGCATGTTATATTTAAATCTCATGCAATAGGAGACAGACTACTGCCACCAACCTGGTAATAGACTCCGGGGTGCTATTGAATATCCCAATAAAACATATCCCAACCTGGAAATCGAACCATGACTTCGATACCAAGACTTTCGTACTAGCGTACAAATTCAATCAATTTTTCGAAATAGCGAGTGTCGCTATAGCATAACGTCAATCGATATAGCGGATTCCGACTTAACGTGTTTTCGAACTGGCGTACCACTCGTTAAAATTTTTCGAAATAGCGTGCGTCGAAATAACGTCATTCGAATTTACATATTACTATCACTCCCAGTCTAACATTATACACTTGGTGTTAGTGAACATTTTCGCATACAGTCTTTGTATTTCTCGACCTACATAGGGCTGATAAGACTCTAAAAAGTTTAATCAACAGTAATGTTTATAGTGATGCCGAAATAGGATACGTTCCAGAGTTTATATACCTGAGCGTAGAGCGAAAATTCTTCTGCCGTGTCAACATAGCCAAAATTCAATTGCCTAACGTTTTCCAAATATTATCACGGAACTAATCAGGTTTTACTGTTTTACCGATTCAGCAGTTCAAAATTGACATTTACTGGATAATAAAATCGAGATGTGAAAATACGGTGTACATATTTGATGCTGTGCTAAGAAGTCTAGGAGAGGAAATATCATCTATCTAGCGGTGGTCGCATCAGCTATTTCATACAAAATTCAACGAACTCTCTCAAAGCACTGGGGACTACGGTCCAAGTTTACTTCACGATTGACTGTGCACCTTGAACCGACATCGACTATTTAGAGTTGTTTTTAGATAGATTCGAGGGAATGTAGACGCAATTTGTCGAGGGACGCAATAATCTAGGAGCACAAATCTAGCTCACTGGTGTGTTCTTCTCTAGACATCACTTCAGAATTCCAACTGTGCTGACTTGTTAATGCGTAGGGACAAAACGAACACGCTGAATGCTGTCATTTAGGTGAGGTTAGACAATATTTCAAGATGCCGTAGGGAATTTAAACCAAAAAATAATGAGAATTCAATTTCCATTGCAAACTTACTGCTGAATCATTTAATTGCACTCCTAACACGACCACCAAATAATGGAAAAACGAAAAACCTGTCTGTAATCTGATATTTAATGGCCGCGAAATGTAAACATCACATTAAACTAATTACGCAACCAAACGAAAACCACTCTTCATTATCCAACCCGAATAAAAGCGAAAGTGTCAAACCCAAACGGCCAAGCTAAACAATTCTAATCACACCAAATCTCATCGTGTGTGTTGACGTGAATCACACAGTGTTTACAATACAATGCTGCGGCAGGACGGGCTGGTTCCGGCGGGCCAACATTAGCATGCAAATGGACAGGACATGCCACGTGCACCGCACGGTAATCGCACGGCCTGAGACGCTCCACTTACGTGTCGTGACATAGATCACCGAGACGTAAAGGTAAGGAAGGGTTTGTTATTGGAAAACAATACTAATGTTCTAAGCTAAGAAAGTTTGGAGTAAAACAAGAGAATAGGAAAATAGAATGGTATTTTCTTGCAGTAAGTGAAAAGTAGGTACCAATTATAGCACGGTTTTTTCTTACTGTTTCAAAGGCATCATTCTCCTGTATGTCATCTTCATTGTCTCTTGTAGTTTTCCCAATTTATTTGGGGTCGACGCAGCATGTCTTCTCGTCTCGTCATCTCAGCAGTCACCTCCTTTCTAGCCATTTTGTCTTTCACACAGTCCATTCATCGTTCTTTTGGCCTTTCTCTCCTCTTATAGCCATCCACATTGGTAGTCAAAACATTCTCCTGCCTGTATCACGAATTAATTGTCGTCGAAGCAGCATGTCTCCTTCTTCCATACCTACTTCATTGAACAGATTTCACTGTATTCTGATTCCATATTCTGATTCCAAAAGAAAAATCAACTGTTATTATTCTCTTGTGTTTACCTAAATTGTTTTTCTTTCATAGGAAATTGCTTTTTTTTCTCATTTAGTATGTACTACATAACGGAGTTGTTTTCACATAATCTTAAAGAAGATCTAATAGGGTGTAAACTTCATACCCGAATCTTTAGAAAACCGTTTTTCACATTTAACCGCTCCACATGGTTCTACGTTAGTTTTTCCTGAAAGGATGTTTAGCTCGTTTCAGAAAACATTACACAGCACCTCCTTTCAAACACGTAGAAAAGATACCTACTTACCTACCTATACACCTACTCGTATGCAGTTTGAATGTGGGTTTAGCAAACTATGGCTGCTGAAAATTTTAAAAGGGTTTTAATGGAAGAGAAAGGTCGTTTAAGAGAATATTTCCAGTTAGGGTGTTTAGTATCTCATCAGTGTCTCTTGGATATTTGTTTTCTTTGTTACAGTTGCAGTGGATTAGCTGACAAAAAAACAAAATACAATCGTTTGATTAAATAAAACAGATGACAGCTGATTAAATGGAATGAACTTTTCGTAACCGGTAAGTTCGTATACGTTCGTATACTAGTGAGTGACGTCTTCACAATATTTAATTCTATGTTGTCTTTAGTATTATATTAGCATGCATGTACAGAGCATGATATGATGTTAGCTTTACAAAAAACAATGTAGTGACTACAATAGGCAAGACGACAAAAAAAAAACTAATTAGTCCGTCAGTTAGATTATCAAAAAATATTTGAGCCGTGTTTTTTCTTTTGTTACGTAAACCAAAATTGACGAAGATATGACGCTTTTAAAATTCTCAATTCGCCTAGGTATAATTTTTACCTAGTTCTGACGTCACGAGCCCCCACTCCCGAGTTTTGATGCGTTTTATCTTTGTCAATATTCATTGATTTACAAAAACAAAAAACACGTGTCCATTAATTTCCAATACTCTAACTGACGGACTAAATAGATTTGCAATTTTTTGATACTGTCGTCATGCCTATTCGTTATTGAGAGTCTAAAAATAGTACCTACACAATATATTGTTTGTATAAATTATGCATTAACCCCTATAATTGTCATTTTTGTCATTCTTTCAAAGAATAATCATACTTGTGAATATACATATCTTTGCATAAACAGTACCTATACATTAGCGTAAAATTGAAACAGGTTTTTTTCTGAAGTTCACCTAGATAATAAACCTAGAAAAAAAAACCTGTTTAAGTAAACTGGGAATTTCGTATATCACCATCCTAAGATAGCCTATTGGCTTCATCATCTGCCTAGCCTTTTCCCAACTATGTTGGGGTCGGCTTCCAGTCTAACCAGAGGCAGCTGAGTACCAGCATTTTACATGGAGCGACTGCCTATGTGACCTCCACAAACCAGTTCCCAGTACTGGATAATACTGTACCCCTTGGTAAGACTGTTTGTCAGACTTTTTGGGTCACTTGGGGACTACCTGTTACGATTGTCAAAGATCTACAAATGACAGCAGATACCAACTGCTTAACGTGCTTTCAGATTCAAAGAGGAAACTCGGTATGTAACGGGTGGTCACCCATCCACAGACCAACCTAGGCAAGCACGGCTTAACCTAAAGATCGACCCGAGCGGCTGTTATTATTTAGCCACGAGCTTCTCGAGGGGCCTTTTGGCTTCGTACAAGACTAATTTAGTTTAATGTACATAATTATGTCTTACTTTTAATTTTTCTTGTTAACTTTTCATGAATTTTTGTGTTATCGTTAAAAATTTTGTTTTGTCCTGTGAGAGAGATTAGATTTAGTTTCTTACCATTTCATTTTCATTTCTGCAGTGATTAAAATTCAAGTATCCATCAAGCTTACGAAAGCTGCAGTCCAACAGTAAAACAATGATAACAATTTATTCCTTAAGAGGACGCATTGGAAATTTTGGAGTCAATTTTTGTCAGTAATTACAAAACGAATGAAAATATATGTTGGTGACCTGATAATTCATGATAAAAACCTTATTTTGTTAGTTTTCAATACATGATTAGGTAACTTTTGTAACAGAGAAAAAAATATCAAACATACCTCTTTTTAAAAAGAGATTTACATGTTATGAGCATACGGAACCGATTTAAGCCTCTTAACTTTCTCCGTAGATGAGTCTATACATACTCTTTAAAATTGTAGAAGGAATTTATCAAATTATCGTTTCCAACTAAATTAAATAACAAAAACCATTTTGTCGTTTACGTCCTTTAGTTATAAGCTAGCAATCCTCGCCCCGCTCAGACGCTCAGTCCCGGGGTGCGCGTGCCCGGTTGTAGAACAATGCGTCGCCTTAATAGAACTCTTTAACTGTTATTACAATAATGAAATATATTTTACCATCTTAGGTACGAGAGACATCACTATCAAAAAGCGACTTTGACAGTAGAATTTTAATAACATTATCAGCCGGTTAATGTTCCCCCAACTCTTTTGAAAAGCACTTATTTCTGTATAAAAGATACCTAAAAGCAGTTATCTTTGTATAAAAGATACGTACCCGTATCTTAAGTGTTATGGTCCCTACATTTTAGGGTTGGCTTTTTCACTGCTGTTGCACCGGTTAAAAACTTTAGGTTAAAAATAAAAACTGTTTATAAAATTTGGATAAATGCAGTTTTGTTTCAGTCTAATGATAGTTTCTGTTCAGTTTTAAGTTTAATTGTTATCGTAGATGTAACACACAAAGAAAAAAAATTGACAAAGACTTAATTTCTAGTTTTTATGTCAGCATATATTATACATCTAGCGCGTTAATCTAGAATTTGACAATTAAACTGTTAACTCACTACTAAAGTTTCTGTGACAATATAATTCAATCATGGTTCGAAAGACACGTGGCGCCATCTATTAACATTGAAACGTTATTGTTGTTTTCCTCGGGAACAGTACTTTTTTTCGTGATGAAACTTACCTTATGTCCGTTTCTGTACACCTGATAACGTATAGGGAAACTTTCAACTTTCAGGATGACTAGTTCAGTGGTTTATTCGTGAAAAGGTAACAAACAAATACACAAACTTACTTTCACATTTTATAATATATATTTTAAAATATTAGTAAGATAAGAGTAAGATAGTTAGGTTAGTTAGGTATATATTATATTCATAGTTAAGAAGTAAAGATTACTGAATATTTTAATGAGCGTGTTGCAAAATAAAGTACAAATTAGAACTGATACCTATTTGTGCTACTGCTTGTGTTTCTCTAGATTAAAAACTCAGCGTCGAGAGGAAATAGATCACTTCTACTCAAACCACGACCATCTGCTACTGCATCATCATCGAATACCATCAGATATGCATTATATAACTTCACGCCTATAACAGGCGACAGGCGTGAGCATAGGTGTACAGGTTCCGTCAAGTAAAAAGAACGCTGACCGTTTACCTGCGCACTGAGCGATTTCAGCGGCGCCTGATATCTCTTCGGTCATGTTGGATTGCCGTCCCATCGGACCCTGAGAGTAAGGGAAGAGAAACTGCACCTGTGCCTGCACACACACGCCGGACTACAATATCTGCGGCGCCTATGGGAAATATAAACTGATATTGGCCGCCGTGACTATTATTGGCCATTCTGACTTTCATGACTGTTCTCAGGCATGCATTACTCTGCTTACATCCACATACACTCATTACTCGAAGAACCAAACACATACCATTTAAACTTTTAAGTAAATAGCTCATGCCCGCGGCTTCGATTATGTCCCACAGGATCATACTACCGGGATAAAAAGTATCCTATGTGTTAATCCAGGCTATAAAATCTCTGTGTGCCAAATTTCATCCAAATCCGTTCAGTAGTTTTTGCGTGAAAGAGTAATCAACACACACATACTCAAATACACACATACAAACTATTTAAAGGACAAACTTAACTTTGCTGTTCGATCCCTAGAAACGGCTATTGCACCAACCGCAAATAATAAGTTTGTGATAGTAAAATCGTTTTTTTGTTGTTTTTAAACTACATATTTACGGTTTTTAGAAGTTTTCCTCTACATGTGCTGTAGGACCTTGCTTTTTGCCAAATTTCGTGATTCAAGGTCAACGGGAACTACCATACCTATAGGTTTTCGACCCAAAACCTAAAGGGTACTCCCGGATGACCTAGAATGGTCAATTTTGGTTAAAAGCAAGGTCTTACAGCACAAATAAAGAGAAAAGTCCGAATAAATAAAAAAAAGTTGAAAATTAAGGTAAATTTTGGTACTTACAAGTTTTCGCTAAAATCTAAATTTGCCCATATCTTTTTATCGTGTTGACTCAGGTCCTTGATTTTTATACACCTAATAGGGACTATAGACCTTAGTATCTGATATACATTTCAACTTGCTAGGTCCACTTATTCCTGAGAAAATCGGTGGTGACAGACGGACAAGAAAGCGGTCTTATAAGTGTTCCTTTTTTACCTTTTGAGCCTTAAAGCTCACGCTACGTTTATTAATATATCACAGTGCGGAACCCTAAAAACAGTATTTCGGAATCTGCCAAATGTTTCTCTTATAATCTTGTTTAATAATAAAACTAGGTAAGTAAGTAACTAAGTATAGCATTTTACTGCACTGTTTTTTCATCTTACATAATTAGCCAAAATACATAATTAATGTGGCATGTGTTAGCTTAAATTTTATTTTTCTATGTTCGGCCTTCATTTTTTGTATGACACGTGCTTCGTTTGGCATTGCATTACATAATGCGAGGTGGAAGGAACATCGCACAAACGATCACCACATGTTCAGTACATCATTCCGAATCAAAAAACATCAGAAAAAAACAAACTGCAGTTTCATGTAAAAGTTTCAAGTAAAAAAAACCTACACCGTCAAAATGTATGGAACAGCAGATTTTATAAGACTACCGATGAAAAAAATCTGGATTTGCGCCCAGTTGATGGAAATAGGCTCACTCCTATTAAATGGGACTTAAACATAACTGGTGAAATATAGGTGGGGTGATGTTATGTTATGTTATTTTTTGGATGGGCTTCTTTCTACTTACCTCAAAAACAACATGATCGTGAAAATCTACTTATGTTATAATAACTAACATAATAGGTACTTTAAAATTTAAAATAAATAATGATATAATTAATCACCACATGGGAATACACGCACGAAAAATTAATAGCGGTTTAATTAAAATATTTAATTTAATAGTTGCATAATGAATGGTTTATTTACAAAATGACAGGTTTACATTACAATAATTTGCATAATTTTGATGAACGTAATTTAATTAGTATGTTACAGTTCGTTTGATACGATTATTATGTATCGTGGGAATATTTTTATTTACACTAAAAATACTGAATAAATATTTACGGATATATTTATATATATATATATTTAGATCGCAGACGTTTTCCTGCGTCATACGAATATAAAATGACGCAGGAAAACGTCTGCGATCTAAATATACTACTCTGTCAAGAAAGTACCGGGAAAAGATCAATAATACACAAAATGTCTGTTATTCATCCAAATTTATTTTATCACCTTCAAAGTATGCTCCTTTAGAAACGATACACTTGCGCCAACGAATAATCCATTCATCAAAACATTTTTAAACGCTGCTTCCGGAATTGAGTTCAGTTCTCGCCGCGAATTCTCCTTTATGTCTTCTATCGATTGAAAACGGGTGCCACGAAGTGGTAATTTGAGTTTAGGAAAAAGAAAAAAGTCAGCAGGAGCCATATCTGGTGAATATGGTGGTTGCTGGATGGTATTTGTTGAGTGTTTGGTCAAAAATTCGTTCACAATGATAGCCTTGTGCGAAGGCGCATTGTCGTGGTGCAAAATCCAAGAATTTTCTTTCCACAAATCTGGCCTTTTTCGTCGAATTTGCTCTCTTAAACGCCGCATAACGCTCAAATAATATTCTTTATTTACCGTTAGACCTTCCGGTAAGAAGAATTCAGAGTGCACAACACCCCGATAGTCAAAGAAAACAGTCAACATGACTTTGACTTTTGATCGACTTTGGCGTGGTTTTTTCGGTTTCGGTTCAGTTGGAAGGCGCCACTCCGAAGCTTGTTGACTAGTTTGCATGTCAAACTCGTAAACCCACGTCTCGTCACCAGTAACAATGCGTTTCATGAATGTTGGGTCCGAACTGACTCGTTCTAGCATGTCCTCAGCGACTTTCATGCGATTGAGTTTTTGGAGAAAATTCAGATCTTTTGGGACTAGCCGAGCAGCAACATGTTTCATACCCAAATGATTAGTTAAAATGGTACGGATCGACTCGTGAGATACAGAAAGTTCGGCGGCTATCTCTCTCAGAGTTGAATGGGGATTTTCAGTCACTATTTTCATCACTTTTGCGATGTTAACTTCAGTTGCAGACGTTGAAGGCCTACCAGAGCGAGGCAAATCTTCCATCACATCTCGACCGCTTTTGAACGCTTTGAACCACTCATAAGCACGAGTTTTTGATAAAGTCGATTCACCGTAAGCCTTCTGTAACATTTTCAGTGACTCCGAACACGAAATTCCATTGGCGATGCAAAATTTAGGACAAACTCTTTGTTCGATATTTTTGTCCATTATGAAATTCGCAATACACACTATATATGATATTACTAAAACCAGCACTGTATTTAATATAAATAACAGATGCAACTCAAACTCCGCGCCAAAATGGAAAACAGTTGTGCCAATCTAACAACTACAAAAAAACAAAAATTTGAATTTGGAACCATAAACAAATCATCCATTCCCGATACTTTTTTGACTGAATGTATATATACAGGGTGTAAAAGACCTCATCACGAAGCCCTCAACCAAGCATTCTGTACATCAAACTAAGTAACTTTACACAAAAAATATTGCTGGGAAACAACTTTTTTTTTTGGGGTGAATAATATTTTTTTGTGGTAGAACTCAATGTAACGTCAAAACATTGTGCTGATGGATGGATTGAATAGTGCGGGGGTCTTGGAGTGTTTAAAGTAAAAATCTTACATTTAAAACTTGTATTTAAAAAAAAACTTGTCAAAAAGTTGGAACGTTGACCCCCAATATCTCCGTAACTAGAAGATTCCCAGGTATGGTGTAGAACAAAAAAATTATCGCAATGACGGGGGGAACAAGTGCCTTTCGGCTTCGTTTTATACCCTTTATATATTATATCATTTATATATTTTTTTATATTTACGTTTTTACGGATTTATTTTCATTAGGTGGCAATTAATTCAATCATTAATTCTTTATTGCCTACCATAACGTTTATAGGTGGTGGTTTTTTATGTTTATCAATATTAGCGTTGGACTATTAAGACAGGTTTGTAAAAAGATAACATACATAACATCACACCTGTAATCCTCGAAGAGGTAGGCAGATGTGTACCACAGAAAACACTAATAGTACACCCACATTTCGCTAGTTATGTTCAAGTTGTTATGTACCTAATAAGTTTAAAGTCCCATGGACTTACACAACTGGCGAAATGTGTGTGAAGGTCGGCCAAAGTATTATTGGGTTTATCCATCAGGAAGTTCTCAGTCAGCCACGAAGTCTGGATTTTTGCCCGATTGATGGCAACAGGGTCGCCCTCTATTACATGAGTTAGGGTCAAAACTCAAATTCAAAGCATTTATTTCAATTAGACCATTGCAGGCACTTTTAAAAGGACTGTAGTTTCCCTTTCCAAGGCGTAGATCTCTATGGAGAAGAATGGGCAAGAAACTCCATCGAAACTCTTTTATATCAAAATGTACAATTAAATACTCTTATGCCTAACCTTTCGGGGACTACAGACGTGGTGTGACACAAGCTTCAAGAAAAGTAATTACTGTACAGAACCTACCCCTACAACATGAATATAAAATTCTCCACTTCATCTATCGATTCATTTCGCATCGCGAGGGTTGCTAAACACATTGTGTCTTCGCGCTTCCCTTCATACTCCTCAACGAATTCCGGTCACGACCGTGGAATAAAATCTATATGCTAGACGTGTCCCGCTCTGCATTAGATAAATACGATAAACACAGATTAGTGTGGCTGAACGCGGACGTTGCTGGCGCCTTATTTTGACGGGAGTTTTGGAAAAATGTTTGGCTTTCTTTTGGGTGTGACCGGCTGTTGGGAATGTTGTTTTTTTTTCTATTTTTTTTGTTGGTTATGTATTTATAAGAAAGCTAGAAAACGTTTATTACCCAATAAACGTTTTGAAAAATACTTTCTCGATTTTGAATATTACGCAAAAAAATTGGGCCTCCTTTCGGTAGGTACTCCTATTGTTGTACTTGTTCTTTATAATTCTTCCAGAAATTTCTTTCATCTGTTTTAGTCACCATCTAGCTGGAATGATATTTTAATAATTATTTTTATAATCTTCTTAATGTGCTGTTTAAAAAAGGTTCTTTTGAAATATTCTTTGTCGACAAAACGTATCATTTGGAGATACAAACAGTTTTGTTTTAAGTACTTAGATCGATATTCACGTCCATAATTTGTTAGGTGTTACATAATAGCGAATAGTGTCCAGAAGTCTGTAAAAGTACAGACTTCTGGACATGGTCTGGTATTTTTTTTAAAAAATTGTTCAATCTTATCCAGGGAATATCTTTTACCATTCAACATCCACGCTCCCTTCAAGCATCGTTATTCTGAAGTACACTTCTCACGTCGGTCCCCACTGCGACGCATTATAATTATTCGGAAAGTTTTCTACTAAACATTAGTATATGGGGAGATACTGCAGGGGCGCTATCAAAGAGATCTTTTGTGAACTATAACTGAGCCTACTTACTTTCAGACGCTTAATATAGTCTGGTAAATATCTGAGTTTGATGTAAGTGGGTGCTTAGAAAGAAGCTTGTGTTTTTATAATGTTTCTATAATAGGAAAGGATTTTTGAAGATACGCCCCTAATTACATGGGATTTAAACATAACTTGCGAAATGTGGGCATACTGTTAGGTACACCTCTGCCACTGCCCTTCAGGGATTACAAGTGCGTTGTGTTATGATTTTTGTAAAGATAGACCTAAAAGCAAACCTGTCAATGATACGGATTCTTTTAAGACAACGCAGGTAGGTAAAGCTGAAGATCTCGTTTAAAAAAGGTTGTATCAAGTTTTAGTTTGATATTTCCCATACAATGAGTTATAATTATGGTTTTATCAAATGGCTCAATTTTCGGCTGAGAAAATCTACTTGATACTGCCTGACAACGCATGTCTTGAAACAATGGGTTTAGACGCTTTAAATTTTGTACAAGATTTTCTTCTCAAACCAAGGTGGGACATAAATAGAGGATTTTTGAAAAGTAAATCCCTAAAAGGCTTATATGGAAATTCGTCAATATTGCTGACGGCAGATCCTATTGGGCACACGCATAGTCCATATTATAATTATTTCAAAAGATTTTGTCGTGAGAAAAATCAAGGGAATATGATGTGAGCTTTTCTTAAATCTTTCTTTAATCTTGAAAGTTCATACAAACTTTACACATTTTGTAAGTAATTTTGTATGCCTCTAACCCAATGCCTTTGTTTTGTATAAATTGTTTAAGTAAAGTCAAAACAACAATAAATTCAAATTAGAGGTTTGTACAGGCTTACCATTTAAAGCCATTCTAGAACATTTTGTAATCAGAATAACAGGCTTAGTCGCTTACGTCATTTTATACCAAATAGGTAAACAATTTACGTAATTACATGGTCATTTATTTGATCGCTTGTATGTTTATATGCAGCTGTTCTTTGTTACGGAGTTAGAATGTCTAAAGCAGCTCGCAGTCTAGATTTGTCTGTATGATGGGAATAGGCTCGCCCACATTGCACTTAAACATACTTGGCGAAATGTGGGTGTAATAATAGGCACAAATCTGCCTAAACCTTGGGGAAAAAATATGCATGATGTTAATATCTAAAGAAAATAAAGCACATTTAAAACTTGTTTTTTTTTACTCTTAACTTGAATCTTGGATCCAAGATTGACCGTACACTTTACATGGATTGGTATTGCATAATGAAACATTTAGTTACTTACTAGTTCAAACTTTTTCCCTAAATATGAAGTTTTAATTTTCTATAAATCGTAATGCTTCTAACTGCTCTATTGTCATTATTACTAGCCATTGCCCAAATAAGCACAACGCACAAGCATTAAACTTAAGGACAAGCAAATCGCTCGTTACTCGTTACGTAGTTTGTTGCAATTAAATCATATGTCATCGTATAGTACCTACGTGCCTCGACCGCCACTGACACCCCTCGTACTTGTAAGTATTCCATCTTTAATTATACCACATAGAGAAAGCCCTTGACGGGACTAGGGTTTTTTTTTGTTTTGATCAATATCTGATAGAAGAAATTAACATATATGTGAAAATGGTAAAGTGGGCTATTTCTGCTGATTCTTTCTTCTTTTCAGCCTATAGTAGTATAGTGCTAGACATAGGCTTCTCCGATTTCCGAAAACTATTGTCTAGTGGCTACTAGCCATCCTGGGAAAAACGTCACTCCACCTAGCCGGGCGTCTACCTTTCGTTAACCGCCCGTTGCTTTTTTAGCTTCCTTTTGCTTATTCTATGAGCTAATAATATAAATAATTTATAATAATAATATATGGTGGTAGCACCATATATTATTATTATAAATTACTAGCTGTTGCCCGCGGCTTCGCCCGCGTAAAGTTCGGTAACCGTCCTACTGGATCATATTAAAGGGATAAATAGTGTCCTACGTGTTAATCCAGGTTATGAACTACATAATCATCACAATTATTCTCATCACAACCACCATTATTATCACAATCATTATCACAATCACCATCACTATCACAATCACCTTCATTATCACAATCACCATCACTATCACAACCACCATCATTATCACAATTACCATCACAATCACCATCACATTCACAGTCACCATCACTATCATCATCACAATCACCATCACAATCACCGTCATCATTATCATCGTAATTACAACCATTATCATCGTAATCACAACCATCGTCATCACAATCTCCATCCTCGTTATCACAATCATCATTATCGATATCACAATCATCATCATCATCATCACCATAACAATCACTATCACGATCACCATCACCATCACTATCACGATCACCATATTATCACAATCATTATCACAATCACCACCACTTCACCATCACTATCACCATCACCGTCATTAGCACAATCACCATCACCATCGCTATCACCATCACAATCACAATCACCATCACAATCACCATCACTGTTATCACAATCATCATCATCGTTACCACAATCATCACAATAAATCAACAATAACCCTGTATAGAAGTCGAATCCGTCATCGTCTGGATCTTAAAATAAATGCCACATTCGTAATCAGCACCCCTGATAATCTCAGTATCGACACCCATACTTTTTTTTAGACATTTCAACCCCATCGCACCCCAACAGGGGATCTCGATGGTATTTCAGGTCCGCCACATTAAATCTTAAAATCGTTGTTTTTGTAACACACCCGACCCGATACACCATACAAACAATACCGATGTTGATTTTCAGACTTTGTTACCCCATTTCCCCCTTTAGGGGTTGAATTCTGAAAAAACCTGAAACACAAATGTTAACTCATTTATCGATAGGAGTACTCCTGTGAAGTTTCGAATAAAACAGTCTTACCTAAACTTGTTTCCCCATACAAACTTCGACTGCCGTTTCATCCTCTTAGGGGTACATTTTGAAAAATCCTTTTATGTTGCACCCCCCTTTTTTTTTCCGGATGGGAATTCATCAAATGACTTCTTCCGCTCTGGGCGGAGCAGGAGGGAGTGTCAGACTTTTACTGACTAAAACCCATCCATGTTCCTTCATCGCCCTTTGTGTTCCGGGGTCACGGTATCTCTTTCGAACAGTCCCGCAACCCCGGCAGGCATCGGTCCTTGCGCGCGTGGAACACGAACGCGCCGTCGACACGGCCTGTCGTCATGAGACGTGCGGACGGCGAGCTAGCCCATAGCCCACCGTCCACAGGCCCGCGCCTACGGTGGCCGGGGGCCACGTGGTGGCCCCCGACGCCCGGGGCGTCTCCCGCGGCGGCCGGGACGCTGTGAGGTTCTCTCCCTCTCACGTTCGGCCACCTCCTTCTCTAGCATTACTGCTTCGCAGAAGGAGGTGACGGCGTCCCATTCCGTCTCGCTCCGGACCATGGCTTGCACCAGGGCCGGACGCGAAAGGTCACCGCCGCCAATCGCCGCTTCGAGGACACGGCGGTGCTCCGCCCACGCGGGGCACACCTCCACCGTGTGCTCCACCGTGTCCTCCGGTCGATCCTCGTAATGGAAACACCCGGGCGTTTCCTCCCGCCCGATTCGGTGCAGGAACCTCCCGAAACAACCGTGTCCGGTGAGGACCTGCATCAGGCGGAAGGTGAGGACGCCGTGGCGACTCTTAAGCCACTCCTCAAAGAGGGGACTTACCGCCACTATTGTGGCGTGCCCTGCACGGGGTTGCGACAGTCGCTCTCTCCATGTCGCCATGAGATCATGCCGGAAGTCTGTCCGCTGCGCGACAATTTGCCGCGGCAGCGGAGTTTCCCCCCGGCGTAGCACCTCCACACGCCATTCGTGCAGGCGCGCGAGGACTATTGCCTCCAGGTCCCATGGCGGCAATCCGGCAAGGAGGCACGCCGCCTCACGTGAGATCGTGCGGTACCCACGGGCCAGCCTTACGGCTACCACCTTTTGGGGCGCGTTCAGGTAGTGGGCGGCTCGCCGCCTCAATGGACGCGCCCACACCGGGGCCCCGTAAAGGGCCATGGACCGCACGACTCCCGCGTAGAGCTTCCGGCAGGAGGCGTTTGGCCCCCCCAGGTTGGGCAGGAGCTGCCTGAAGGCAGCCCCGGTCCGTTCCAGTTTGGGGGCCAAACGTCGGAAATGCTCCACGAAGTTCCATCGGCTGTCGAGGACGAGTCCCAGGTACTTAAGCGTCGACTCGACGCCGACGGATACCCCTCCTACCGTCAGTGAGGATCCCGGAGGTGGCGCATTCCAAGGCCCATGAAAGCACATGGCCTCGGACTTGTGCAATGCCACCTCGAGACCCAGTTGCCGGATCCTCTCAACGACTATCGCAACCCCGCGTGTCATAGCTTCGGCCGCCGCCTCGTGCGACCTCCCCTGTGCCAGCACCAGCGTGTCGTCAGCGTAGCAAACTACGCTGACACCGCTAGGGAGGTCGGCGCGCAGCACCCAGTCGTACCCAATGTACCCCCCTTAATCTCATAAGGAAAGTATGTGCCAAATTTGGAATCTCTAGACTCAGCGGTTCGGGCTGTGCATTGATTTTTTCCCCTTCTTAGGGGTTGAATTCTGAAAAAACCTGAAACTCATTTCTACTCATTTATCAATAGGAGTACTCCTGTGAAGTTTTTAATAAAATTGTCTAATTAATCTTGTTTCCCCATACAAACTTTAGAGCCTAGTTTCACCCCTTTAGGGGGTGACTTTTAAAAAAACTTTTCTTAGTGTATCCCTAGACCACTTAAGGAACATATGTGCCAAATTTGGTATCTCTAGACTCAGCGGTTTAGGCTGTGCATTGATTTTTAGACTTTGTCACCCCATTTCCCCCTCTTAGGGGTTGAATTCTGAAAAACCCTGAAACCCGTTTCTACGCATTTATCAAAAGGAGCATTCCTGTGAAGTTTCGAATAAAATAGTCTAACTAATCTTGTTTCCCGATACAAACTTTGGAGCCCCGTTAAACCCCCTTAGGGGGAGAATTTTGAAAAATCCTTTATTAGTGCACCCCTGGACCACATAACGAACCTACTTGCCAAATTTGGAATCTGTAGACCCAGCGGTTTGGGCTGTGTGTTGATAGATGAGTCAGTCAGTTTCTTCTTTTATATCATCGAAAAAGCTATTTGGTTTACATTTTACAATGTAATTTGTTGGTTAAACTGTATACCAAATAGCTTGTTCGACCGTACATATTTTGGTCTTTATCAATGTGTGTAAGGCAAGTCACTCTAAGTCAATGTTTACTAACTACCCGCAAGAACACGGACAGCATAACATTTCAGAATCTTAACCCAAGTTCGCGACGTGACCAGACCACGCCACTTCCCAACTCCGAGCTAGTTAAAATATGAATGACGATAGCGCTGCACATCTATGAATAGCTACATGACACTGATATCAGCTCAAAGTTACAGTTGCAGTCAGCAATGGAATATTCATGTAGTATCCGACTTCGTTGAAGTTGAGACTCTATTTAATTACATGCAGTTGCCATGAAGTTGTAAGGGAATGGAGTGCACTGCGATGCATTTCTTAAAGAAGGAGACAATTTTTTTTGTTTGGAGAACAGGCCACCCACAAAAATTGTAGCAGATATTAATGAAACGTAGGTATATAGATTTCTTCCTTATAATCTCTAGATCACAGTGGTAATATTAGCTAAGCCATGTCTGCCCGAAATGATGAGAAATTCGAAAATGAATCCACACACATACAAGTTTCTGCACGTCTTTAGCAGTGTCTGAAAGTAATTGCGTTGAAATCTTACTGCACAATTGACACAACGACCAGCAGATGCCATTTTCATAAAATAGTTTTTATTATATACGAAAAAATTGCAGAAACACTTTCACGAATATCCAAAGAAACAGAAAGTGTAAATTTCAAAATAATGAAGTTGTCTGTCAACCCCTAAAAGGCGGAAATACAACGTTCCATTCCACGTTGATTGTTTAAACCATCTACGCGATTTTAGTGTAAACCTTTAAAAATAGCATTGAAAAAGCTCACAGTTTAATTATATTTCTTTTTACATTCTATTCTATTTCTATTATAATTAAAGCAGATATTATTACCAGTGGGTACCGTACTTTTCACGTTTACAAAAACGTAAAAATCGCTCCTATTCACGTGAGTATTTTCTGTCAAATGACATTGACCACAACAGGAATGATTTGACTCGCAGAAAAATAGCGTAATATAACTTATTTATTACGATTTTAAGATTCCGGTTTCGTTTCTATGTAATCTTTCGTTTATTACTATAATAAAATGGTTACTTTTTTTGGTGTAATATGAATAATAATTATGCAACATTGAAGAGGGCGTAAAAAAAACTGTCTCCTTTGGAATAAATGTTCGCATTAAAAGAAGTGGCTTATCGGTGGATGTATGCTGATGTTACCTTAATTTTAAACTATATCCTCATACTGATTGGTTACTGCGCCAAGACAACTTTATTGGTGTAGTTTGATGACTTCAAAGAGTTTTTTTTCGAACCACTGTAGCCTGTCTTGTGTGATTTTTTGTACTGAAGAGGTGGATACAGATGTTCCAATTCTTGCTAGGTATGGCGTTAAATGTAGGGTGACCTATGTTGCTGTTTCGTCCCGCCAGCCGTTCAGATGTTAGTTGCGATAGTCGTCGAGAGGATCCGGCAACTGGGTCTCGAGGTGGCATTGCACAAGTCCGAGGCCATGTGCTTTCATGGGCCTCGGAATGCGCCACCTCCGGGATCCTCACTGACGGTAGGAGAGGTATCTGTCGGCGTCGAGTCGACGCTGAAGTACCTGGGACTCGTCCTCGACAGCCGATGGAACTTCGTGGAGCATTTCCGACGTTTGGCCCCCAAACTGGAACGGACCGGGGCTGCCTTCAGGCGGCTCCTGCCCAACCTTGGGGGGCCAAACGCCTCCTGCCGGAGGCTCTACGCGGGAGTCGTGCGGTCCATGGCCCTTTACGGGGCCCCGGTGTATACGCGTTCCTTGAGGCTGCGTGCAGCCCACTACCTGAACGCGCCCCAAAAGGTGGTAGCCGTAAGGCTGGCTCGTGGGTACCGCACGATCTCCCGTGAGGCGGCGTGCCTCCTTGCCGGATTGCCGCCATGGGATCTGGAGGCGATAGTCCTCGCGCGCCTACATGAATGGCGCGCGGAGGTGCTACGCCGGGGGGAAACCCCGCTGCCGCGACAAATTGTCGCTCAGCGGACAGACTTCCGGCGTGATCTCATGGCGACATGGAGAGAGCGACTGTCGCAACCCCGTGCAGGGCACGCCACAATAGTGGCGGTAAGTCCCCTCTTTGAGGAGTGGCTTGAGAGACGCCACGGCGTCCTCACCTTCCGCCTGACGCAGGTCCTCACCGGACACGGTGTTTTCGGGAGGTTCCTGCACCGAATCGGGCGGGAGGAAACGCCCGGGTGTTTCCACTGCGAGGATCGACCGGAGGACACGGTGGAGCATACGGTGGAGGTGTGCCCCGCGTGGGCGGAGCACCGCCGTGTCCTCGAAGCGGCGATTGGCGGCGGCGACCTCTCGCGTCCGGCCCTGGTGCAAGCCATGGTCCGGAGCGAGACGGAATGGGACGCCGTCACCTCCTTCTGCGAAGCAGTAATGCTAGAGAAGGAGGTGGCGGAGCGTGAGAGGGAGAGAACCTCACAGCGTCCCGGCCGCCGCGAGAGACGCCCCGGGCGTCGGGGGCCACCACGTGGCCCCCGGCCACCGTAGGCGCGGGCCTGTGGACGGTGGGCTATGGGCTAGCTCGCCGTCCGTCCGTCTCATGACGATAGGCCGTGTCGACGGCGCGTTCGTGTTCTACGCGCGCCTCAAAGAGAGTCAGCAAAAGGGTCCGAAAGGACCGATGCCTGCCGGGGTTGCGGGACTATTCGAAAGAGATACCGTGGCCCCGGAACACAAAGGGCGATGAAGGAACATGGATGGGTTTTAGTCAGTAAAAGTCTGATACTCCCTCCTGCTCCGCCCAGAGCGGGAGAAGTCATTTGATGATTTCCCATCCGAAAAAAAAAAAAAAAAAAAAGCCGTTCAGATGTTCCTTCATTTACTTCCTACTCCACGCAACTCGCAGTAGTCACCCACAGACACAAACTTTTACTTAATCACCACCTGCTCCTTCAGTTTAATTGAACACTTGTGTGAATCAGCAAGTTCTGATCCCTGTTTGTAACTAATTAATATTTAAGACGGTGGCTTATTAGTTGATTCTTGTGCCTCGAGAATTGAAACAGAGTTTATGGGGCGCCTTGATGAGACCGTGGGTGAGGCGTAGGTGTCTTCAATGTTCTTAACGAAATTCTTATGGCACTTTCGAATTGCCTTGAACAATTAAGCCTAATGATTGGTGTTGTTTATTGAAAATTATTACGAAATGTGTTTTGTTAGGAATTAATTACAATGATGGTTTGTCCGGTGGCTCAATGTATGGCTTTTATCTTTCTGGGGATTTCTTTGAATAGATTTATGTTTAGCAGACGCGTAGGCACCTAAGAAGCCGATTCCTGCCGATTTCCCTTCAAGAACAAAGCACTCTACGTTAGCTTAAAAGTTTGTGCTTATGATTTGTGTCTCTAGCGAACAAGAAACTCAAATAATCCTAGTGTTGCTAGTTTACTAAAGAAAGAAAACGAATAAAAACTCTCTCAGTTTTTCATTTGTCCATTTCGAAGAGACATAAAAAGTGTCTGCTCAGTTTTATTTCAAAAAGACTAACGGGTAGTGAAGCGACTCGACTGAAAACGAAATTACATTTGACGTCAAACACAAAGATAAAACAGTTATCCTAGCGAATCACAGTTGAGAACGTAGAACATTGCCCATTTGCTAAGCGGAGCTAAAACTGCAAGTTTTTCATGTCTTTTCTTATAAATAAATGTAGTGCATTCGTAGAGTCGAGGAATGGCTCTTTTATGATGTGCCCGCTTAAAGCTGCGTTGGTGTTTGTGCAGTTGAGTTATTTTCTCACGAAGCGGGAACCGCCTTTGATAGTTGCGCATTCTGGCGATGCGAGTGTAATTGTGTGACTTGCAAGTAGGCGCGTTCGAGTTTTACTATGAATTGGAAACTCGAACGTTGCGAAGAATTGAAATGTAGTAGTACCTTTTGTCTCGATCGTGTCACCATTTCGGAATACGATTTTGAAGTTATTATGTTTTTTTGTAGTTCTAGGTGTTTGATGGATAGAGCGGGAGAGAAAAACCAAAGAAACGATGGATGGATCGTGTGAGGAATGATATGAAAGAAAAGCAGTAAATGAAAGCGTGACGGCTCTGACAGAAAAGAATGGTATAATAAAAATAATAAAAAAACCCGACTGCGTAAAAAATAACTAATAACTTTAAATAAAAACTGAAAAGAAAAAACAAGTTCAGAAAACAGGACATAAAATATTGACTGCAACAGTCGGGACCCATTAAATAATCTAGACTAAAATCATTACAGCCGTAATAAGATTTCTGTGTTGCAGTCAATATGTCATGTTTCCTGAATTATTTTTTTCTTTTCAGTTTTTATTTAAAGTAATTAGTTATTTTTTAAGCAGTAGGATTTTTTAATTATTTTTATTATTTTACACTTTTTAGTTGCTTAGCTATATCATTTTAAAATCCTCATGATGAGCCCTTTATCGAGCCGTTCAGGCAAATTCAAATTCGCCATTTTGTTTTTTTTTTTTTATTTTGATATACCCAGTGTCACTCTCACAGTAAATACGAATCTAGCGACACCTCTCAAGCTAAAATCCATCGAGCCGTTCAGGCCACAGAGCGTGCCAAACATGCAGTCGGGTAAAAAATGTGTTGCGCCGACCCCAAGTAACATGGGACAAGGGCAGTAAGATAATGATTTTATCGTTATTAGACTGTGGCGATCAAGTGTAGCTAAAAATAACAATTAAAAGAAAATCTATTTTCCACCTAAAATATTCACTTTAGACAAAGCTATTCAATATTAAACTAATTAATCTTCAAAAAGCCTCTTTAATGTAGACCTTTTATAAAATCTTTAGAACTTTAATTAAGGTAATGAAATGGCCTCCGACTATTTATTGATGCTATTGAAAATTGAGGATTTATTGGAAAAGTGTAAAACAAAGGATTTTAACTTTTTTTCTTTACTTTTAATGAGATATTTGAACATTAATGAACGCTTTTGCTAGAACATTTGGTTTTATGGTAACAAGTAGTCTGCTCCAACCAAAAACATATTATGACTGTTCTAATAATCTTGGTTTTGTGCCCCGTTGATGGCAATAGGGTCGCCCCCAATTACATCAGACTTAAACATAACTGGCAAAATGTGGGCGTACCATTAAGTACACCTCTGCCTAACCCTTCGGGGATAAAAGTCTTATAGTAAATGCTGTAAAAATATTTCATAGTAAGGGTTGTGATACTTCAGACGAAAACAAATTTCTTAGCAGCCAAAGAGCAAAACAAGTGAATAACTTCATATTTAAGTGTCAGAAGTTTCTTACACCATGAAACGTACGAGTATGTAACTATTATGAAGACGGAAGCTAACTTAGTATTAATAAACGAAACTGTTTACAAGAAAGATAGAACCGGGGTGAGGAATATTATAATGAACTTTAAGTTGTGAAAAACATTGTTCCGCGAGGTGAAAATAGCGTGAAAGCAGAAAAAAGTTAGAGAAACTAAAAGTCTATCTTGACCTCGCACATGAGGTTGTCAACATGTGGAATGTGGGTTTTCGTTAAAGGAAGTTGGATTAAGGTGGTCCTTAAAACTGATATTATTTCTGCCTGTTCCCAATGTAGTCCAGTTAGACATGCGTTTAATTGTGGGCGTGGAAATCAGAATTTCGCTCATTGGTACAAAGTGTTATCCGGTACAGCGTCCCATTACTACAAAAACCAATACTTTATACAAGTTTATGCTTGCGGCTTGTTCGGTAATTTTCCCATGGGATAAAAGGTATCCTTTGTCGGTAGTTGTTGCGGGAAAGAGTAACAGCAGTGATTCTGGAATATTTGAACAGCTCCTTAGTTGGATTTTCATCCATCTAGGGCGCTGAAGAGAGCTTTGAAAATCGAATTGTTTATGTATTACAGGCGTCCCTAGTGCCAGCGATATTGTTGACATCGTAGGTATTAAAAGTCCCTCTCTTGCTCCACCTATTATTGCATCGGTAGCTATCGTACTAGGTACCGTACGATGCTTACGTAAACCCACTTAAAACATAACTCTCATAATGAGGTTGTCCCAGGAAACGATTACGTTTGTGATGTTCGACGTAAACTCCGATTCAGCAACCGACAGCAGCCGTGTGAACCTGCAAATGAAATTGTTTCATTAATTGAAACTTAAGGTGAGGTCAGTCTGTTAGGGTCGGCCCACAATGGCTGGTTGCTGACAAATTCCGACAAGCCGACATTCTCGGGATACCCTCGCTTTTAATTGCAAACTTAATTGCTTTAGCAAAAATTGTTCTAGAACAACGTAATTTTATTACGGATAATACAAAAAGAGTATTTATATTTCCCGTTTACGATGTTTAATTAGACGGAATGTAATGAGATGGTGTAATTTTAAACAAATTAAGGAGGAGGTGGTTTACGATTCGTTATTGGGAGGTAATTGTTTGCTCGTGTTGTGAAGAGATTATGAAGTTTTAAGAGAGTTTAAAATAGAAGCATTTTTCCTGATACAAAAAATGTCATATTATGTATCTAGCCTGTCTGAAACCTAGTCATTTCTGCATAGTGAGTTTACAACTGAAGTCCGCGTGACAATGCTATCTATTTTATAGACTCACACATACACCTACCTACAGTGGAGAGAAAAAATATAAAAATTGTTATCACTGGGACCCAAATAATGCCGATAATACCGAGAAAGTCGAAACGCCTGTCTCACATGTTTACTAGGTTTCAGACAGGCTCAGACAACATAATAAATTACTTTCTATATTAAAATTTAATAACTTGTAGATATCGACAGTCGGCAAAGAGTTACAAATAGATTTATATGATCTTGAGTGATTGGTTGTATCCTTTACGATGTTTGATGTTGGCTACCACGCGGACAAAGTCGCGGGCAACAGCTAGTAGATTTATAAGAAAGGACAGAAACAACCGAAATCTTATTACATTTTCAATATCATAATTTGTGTTTCATGAGTAGGTACTTATAACTGCAACGATATTGCGTCACGAACTGCATATCTACGTAATCCGCAGTGATGAAGGTATCATGAGGAAAAAGATTTCGTTATGAAACGAAGAAGAAGAATGTCCATGAAAAAGAAGAGGATTAACCCTGGTACCTATCAAGTCAAAGTAGTTATTTATATGATCTTCCTAGTTTAGGAGTCAGGGCTCAAATTCTGTATTGACTGTATATATACTGTACATACTCATCTCTCGCACACTACTTCTGTTTGCTAATTTTTCTGTAGGTACCCTAGTGACTGTTGTGTACTTTAATATGTGTCAAACTTGTGTTTTCCTAATAAAGACTATTATTATTATTCCTTTTTATTAATTTTTAAACTATACGTTACATTTTTAAATATTAATTAAATAAAATAAAAAATAAAAACATTTAAAAATATAACCGGCGGTCAGGGCTCCAAAGAGAAGAATTATTATCTCCTTTATTCTTTTTAACATCTTATTATTTTCATTTTTTAAATTTCTTTAAAAAAAAAACATATAAAAACATTTAAAATATATAAAAAAATAGTAGTCCGAGGATGTCGGGAGCAGGGTCCAAGCCATTATTATTACTATTAGTAGTTACTTGAGTCTAAGTAATTACTTATGAAACTACTTCTATGCAATGTCAATGAAAGCCAAGCAAAGAATTCTTTAACTTAATTTTTGACAGTTTTAACTTCAAGCAATTACTAAACTACAGAATAAAAATCTTAATCGTATCTTAAGTAATTACTTTTACTCAAGTAATCAGTTGACTTGTTTATAGATGCGGGTGTGAGTATTTGCAGTACTAGAAATATCATACTTGTTTTTCGTGTCTGGTAAAAGTATTTTGATAATTGAATTTATAAACAACAAATCTACAAGTTGAGTTTAGTTTCGAACTATTATATGTTTTGTAGTCAACTTAATTCTAGTGTTCTTCAACAATTTCACTAAGTTTGAGAATATTGAAGAGATTTCGATAAAATGTAATATTGAGTATATTCTTTTGTTACTTATAAGTGTTTGTTAGATTGAGCCATAGAAAAGACTGAAGACCAAGTACTTTACAGTATTTTTTTTTTGTAACAGTTTGTCTACAAACTTATAAAATGTTTTCCAATTCTTTCAGCCCGAAATTAAAAACAAAATTCTAATCCTACATTTTTACTGAAAGCCTCTTGAGAGCCGAAACTCGTTAATTTAAAAGGGATTGTTGAACTACTGCCCTCAACACACTTAAAGTTATAAAATGTTATTTGAGTCAAGAAGTATTCTGTTTTATGTAACACTTCGTGTATTTAGTAACCTGATATAAGTAATTGTTATCTTTACATACTCGTGTTATACAGTCGCTACACTATGCACCGGATTTTGATGTGGTTTTAATCATTATTTAAAGAGCTTAGTCCGACAGATTTAAGTGTGTAATACTTTCATATTTCACGTAAATAATGATCATAAATAAATCCCTGCTTTGAAAGTCAAAAACCGTGTGATGCAATGCAGGATAGGTTGCTAGTTATTTTACGGTAATGCTTGCTATTTCTAACAGTATTGTCAATTCGACACCCACTCGTTGTTCGACAGTACAAATCAAACGAAACAATAACCGAACTCCTACGCTAAACACGAGAAAATAACTTCATTACACAGCAATACTCAGAACACAGATTAGACAGGGACTGGAAGACTACTTCAACACAATGCAAATGTTGCGACTTGCGAACGATAAACGCAATCCTCACGACGTGAAGCAGGCGCCTGCACGCAATTGAATGAAAATATAATTGCGGAGCTTACATTTAATCCGCCACGGAGTTTGATATTCATGTTAAACGTCAAAGTCATTTGATATAATTAACTGTTTTGAAATATGCTAGGATCAGTCGTTTGATCTAATATTGGTACATACAAAAATTGATCAACCTCCTCAAGATCGAATTTCTATACTGGTGGCTAATCTCAGCGTTGACCCGGGAGATTTTATAGTGCACAAGTGTGTGCCCAGCCATAGGTGCACTTTCTTTCCTTACTCTCATAGTCTGATAGGACACAATCTGAGAGAGATTACTCGCAGAACTAGCACCTTACCGTGCTTTCAAAAGTGCGGATATGGCACACCAGTTAGCTACGCTTAAGTTAAATTTGTTACCAGTTAGCTCTGTGTTAAAATCTATTCCGTGGTTCTGATAGACGCCGGGCGTGGCGTCAGAAGCGCGATGCATATCAGACTTACATGTAATCAACGCGGAGCTTGCAACCGGCTGATGTATCGTTGTCTTAACTGATCTTGAGTGTCCGAATAAAATTAAAGGTTTGCTGTTAGGTGTGGGAGTAGTTTACTTTTAACTTTAATGTTACTCCGTAATGAAAAAAACGAATAAAGAAATAGACTGACTGAATTTGATTTTGATCTCTTTCCTTTTACAATTCTGTAAGAGATTTGGACGTATGCCACATTGGGCACCCGCTTTAACGGCACCTGAGGAATTGGAACTTGAGGTATTCCACATACGGCACCTATTAATATTTTTCGCAGGTGGCATTAGGATTAGTGGAATAGTTTATTATTTAAAATTTTATTCCACAAACGGCACCTACGGATTAGTAGGGGTTGCTGGCGAGTTTGTTCCGCAACTTCTTCTCTCTTAAATCACTAAGAAGTGATACGACCGTTCTGGGGGACGTTTTATGTAATTTCGATGTTAAAAAAAAGTATTGATTAATTTTCAGTCTAATAAGAATAAATTACTTTGAATTTAGTGGTTTAATTATTCTTTTGGGCAATGAAACTATCTCTTTGCCTATGTATTAGCATCACTTGACACTCAGCATAAAAAAATAAAGAAGAATACTTAGTAATGACATGATATAGTATTCTATTTATGTTCCCAATAATTTAACGCTACAATGCAGTGCAAAAATAACCAGGTACTACTTGGAGACAGAGATAGCAAAATTTAGCTTCTTGATCCACTGATAAGGGTTGGTTGACTGGAACCTCACAGAAATTGTATGCAATACAGCGTTATACGAATTGACTTTATTATAATTTGTAACCGCAAAAGATTCATTTGCAAAATGCAACCTGCAACTAAGCCTTTCCCGGTATGAAATCTAAAAAGATCTAGGTGTATCGTGAATGCAAATACGTCAAAGAAAACTTTATTCGCTTGCTTCTACGACTAGTAACGAGGCAACAAGGCTGTTACCAGAGGCGTCTGGCGCTTGCCGTAAATTGAGAACTATTGCGATTTATCTAGATTGAAATCTTTCGTACCAAGTACGTACTTGGACTTTTTTTGGCTTCTGTAACTGGTACAGAGTGTCAATGTTCGTTTAATAGCGCAATGTACTCGTTAGATCTTTGGGCTTAGATTAGGGAGCGAATCTTGTGATAGCATGTGTCGATGAACGGCCTTCAACTCATCAGATATCTCAACCCGCTTAACGAATATAAGCTTCAATAGAATTGACAGTGTATGCAGATAGCACACATATACGTTTCTCTGTTAGCGAGTGTCAAACCTAAACTCATCGTCATTATCAGTTAATTACGACGGTAATTAAATATGTACGAGTATGTGATGATAATTTGCATAATTTTGCGCCTTGCGTACCCTGATTCCTGCACACTACAGAAACAGATAGACACTAGTGATAGCGCCAAATGCGTGATAATTACTCATTAATGCTTTCTACAGAAAAGGAGACAGTCTACAAACCAAGGACATTTCCCTAACGCTTTCATCTTCATTTTTATCTCCAGATACAAGGCGAACTGCTGAGTGAGGCTTGTGGCGTATACGCCACAAGCCTGAACTTCGCCGACACAGTTCAGACGTACCGCATGCCGACTAAGCGTTTTATCGTTACGTCGCAGAGCTGAGCTTTCCGCGTTTATTGTACGTTAATATAGAGGAAACAACGGCTTTATTATAATATACAGGTGAAGTGAAGATGTATATACAGGGTGTAAACTGTAAACGGATCCTTCACGAAGCCTTCGACCAAGTATTATGTGTGATGCACATAATACTTGGTCGAAGGCGAAACTAAGTGACTACGCAAAAATTATTGCTGGGAAACGACTTTTCTTTTAGAGATGAAAAGTCAGGGTTTACAGTACTGTGGGACTCAATGTAGCGCACTCGAAATATTGTACTAATGAACGCATTTAATAGTACAGAGATCATGGGTATTAAAAAGAAAAAAGTTATAACATAAAACAAATTGGAAATGTTGGCAACTAGAAGATAACTAAAAGCTGGGTAATTATAAGCTTCCCAGGTATGGTCCAGAGTAAAAAAATCCCTGGTGACTTTCGGCTTCGTCGTCAAATGAAAATAGGGTAACAATGTCTGTCGATGACTCAGAGTCTACACCAGCGGCAATCGCTTCCAAAGCGTTTCATATTACTACAACGATTTTCAATAGGATTGACAATTAACATAAAGTTTTCGGTAGCTTATGTCAATAAAAAAATAAAGTGACTTTTCCCGTTTTCCTTCTCTGTATTCGCTGATATAAAGTTACTTTGTCTAGGCTTGAAACTGCTGCCATAATGCTTGGCAGCAAATAAAGGGTGTAAAAAAGCAAAATTAAAATTTTTGAAAAAACCCAGGACGGTTAAAACGTAATTGAAAAAGGATAAAATAATTTAAAAAAACCCAAGAAGTCAGGGGCTGCCATCACTATTTTAAATTTATTTCAATTTTTGTCTCCGTTCCGTCGTGGGTAAAAAACCTTTTAATGAAGCTGAAAGTTACTTAGTTTCTTCGTCATTGCGATAATTTTTTTGTTCTACACCATACCTGGGAACCTTCTAGTTACGGAGATATTGCGGGTCAAAGTTTTAACTTTTTGTCAAGTTTTTAATGTAAGATTTTTACTTTAAACACCTCCACGCCCGCCGTACTATTCAATCCATCCATCAGTGCGTTACATTGAGTTCTACCACAAAACATGATAAAAAGTCGCCCCCCAAAAAAAGTCGTTTCCCAGCAAAAATGTTTGCGTAAAGTTACATAATTTGATGTACAGAATGCTTGGTTGACGGCTTCATGCTGAGGTTATTTACACCCTGTATAGGAGTAGTGTTACGTCCTTAGGCTCGCCCCCTATTACATAGGACTCAACATAACTGTTGAAATGTAGGAATTATTTAATTGTGTGCACCTTTGCCTAACCCTTCGGGCATCACAGGCGTGATGTTATGTTATGTTAATTCCTTCCATCAACAAGCCTTTTCACTAGTTAGTAGATCTACATCGTGCTCTAAATATACAACGACTCTTTTGTCTTATTTGTTTGTATGAATACCATTCATTGAATAACATCGCGTTCGTAGAGTGACAGGTTTCGCAGAACACAACAATACCATTCGACGAGAGAGTCGACTGACACGCACTGTTACCTCAAAATGTCGTTCAAATGTACGTATACTATGGTAAAAGGTGCTTTGGTTTTTTTTGCAAACTTATTTTGATGATGTAAATATATATAGCAGGAGTTTGCATACTTAGATGACAGTTTTAGAAGATAATCGAAATAAAATTAGAAATAGTGAAATTATAACTAAGATATCAACACCGATATTTATTTCTGTTCTTCATCATTCAATTGTTTTCGTTATATTTTTTACTTGCTACGATGAAATTACAATCCAAATTAATAATTCACCGTCAATTTTATTATTTTCAATAAAAATTCGCCGAATGGTAATTGGAACACTCGGTTTACACTAGTTTCGATAACTGAGTGTTCTCGATAACAATCATGGTTTAATAAAATATTGTTTAATAAAGAATGATCGGAAAATTGGACATTGATACCGTTCTGATTTTATTTTATATTTAAACTAGTATTTGCGTGGGTGCGCGAGCTGCGCGCAGCTCGCGTGTCGTCGTGTTCTTGAGAAGTAGTCCTTACCCATATAAAATTTTGAGAATCCATAAGAATCCTTAAACGAATTGGAAAGAACCCCTAAAAAACTCTAAAAAGTAATTAAAAAAAACAATACCTAAAAATCCTAATAAAATTAAAGTAAAAACCTTAATTAAAAACTCAGACCTTTTCCCATGAAAAAAACATTACCCTAAAGTTTGCTTGTCGTCGCCCCTGAGTTACGCTTCACCCTTTCGCTCCGCTCAGGAACTTCCTATCACCGGACAGGTTTCGACGCCTACTATAATATTTGTTCAAACACCCAATGGCTATCTCTATCCGTTATGAAGTTACAGCCCTTTCAATTTTAGGGGAGGTTGGGGAGGGTTTTGAAAAATGATTTTGACCAACTCTAGGCCCCTCCTTACGAATCTGCAAAAAAAAATGATCCAAGTCTCTCAACTTCCGAGATCCGCCTAAAGGGGGGAGAAGGGGGACAAGTGGGTCAACATTTGAAAACTGGTTTTATCCGAGCCTCCTCTATACGAATCCGTAAAAAACAAAAAATACGGGTCTCTTAGTTTCCGAGATACGATAGGGGGGGAGGAAGGGGGGTGAAAAGGGGAGGTTTGGCACTTTTCCCGTACTCGCGGGAGTTACTTGTTTACGAATCTGTCAAAATATACCCACCTCCCCATTCACCATCTGGGAGAACAATTATGTCAGTGAGTCAGTGAGTGAGTGGTAATCGAGCTTTATATTATATAGGATAATAATACAATTGTTGACGACATAATATTATGGGTACCTACCATGTTGTATATTGAACACGGAAAGTAAAAAAAACTGAATTATAAACAACAGAAATAAATACAAGGAGCTTTTCGCTCGTGGCGATTTTTAAACCTTTAATGGATGTAAAAACACCCTTAACGAAGCCTTAAGGCTCTTGTTCTCTCCGTAATTGCGATTATTGCGATATTTGTTTTGTTCTGGTTCTATACCCAGAAACCTTCTAGTTACGTAAAAATTGGAGGGCAAAGGACCAAGTTATTCATAAGAAAAAAAATGCGAGTTTTTAATTTTTTTAACTCATCTACTTTAAATACCTCCATGACCCCTGTATATTCAATGCATCCGCCAGCACAATGTTTTGATATATGTTACATTGGGGTTGGGTCCTACCTACCGTAAAAGGTGATTTTTCTCCAAAAAAAAAAGTCGTTTCCCAGCAATATTTTTTGCGTACAGTTACTTAGTTTGATGATACAGAATGTTTTGTTGATGGTTTCGTAAAGAATCCGTCTACACCTTGTATATCTTTCGGATCAAGGCAGACCAAACAAGCTAGCTTAAAAACCCACAAGTCCCTCATATATCCTTAATAACCAACTTCCAACAACAAACGAGAGCAAATTATTATTTTGCATTCCACTTTCCACAAATCCTATCCCGCGGAATTAGGTTCACCAAAAATTCGCGGCAAAGTTTCGGACGTTTCGAAGCACTTTTGACCCGGTTTCCCCTAATCCGGACTGGGTCGGGTCGGTCTAATATTTTGTGTGTTACCGCGGGATCTTGGCACTTTGTACTGACCACGTTATTGTGGTCGTCATGATGTTTGTGGTCGGCAATTGTCTGTGTTATGAGATGTGTGTCGTGTTTTGTTTAAGTTTGGAGTTTAGGTTTTTCTATTTGTATGTGGGCGTTGTTTGTTTTTGAAGTGGTAACTTCTATTTTTTTATTCTTCAGTTATAATAATATTTCATTAAATATATTTTTCTTGAATTCTGACAAGTCCATTTGTTAATTAATGTTAGTAGCCAAACATAAAACCTTACCTATATGCAAAAAAAAAACGATCTGCCAGAAGTACAGACACAAAACTTCACAAAATAGCTTTAAGAAAAAGTGCGGCAGTCTACTAATTTACCTAGATAGTTTTATTTAAATTCAAAAATAGATGTAAAATAATAATACAATTTGTACAAGTATCAAAATAGAAAAAGTTACAGGGCGTCAAAAAATTCGTCGACATCCTTGTCAATAGGAAAAGTGCCCAGAAGGCTGGCAGCATTGCCATTCAACGTGGCATTCTTTGGCCAAAAAAAGGCCAGCCCTCTGGTCACGTGAAGAGTGTAAGGGCTTGTTTATCTAGATAGATAAAATGTGACTTTTTTTTTCGGATGGGAAATCATCAAATGACTTCTCCCGCTCTGGGCGGAGCAGGAGGGAGTGTCAGACTTTTACTGACTAAAACCCATCCATATTCCTACATCGCCCTTTGTGTTCCGGGGCCACGGTATCTCTTTCGAACAGTCCCGCAGCCCCGGCAGGCATCGGCCCTTGCGGACCCCTTCCTTTTGCTGAGTCTCTTAGAGGCGCGCGTGGAACACGAACGCGCCGTCGACAAGGCCTGTCGTCATGAGACGGCCGGACGGCGAGCTAGCCCATAGCTCTCCGCCCACATAGAATGTGACCTTGTATCCATTCAAATAAGTATACATAGGTGCCTAGCAATTTTGCTGCCTATTGAATAGACGTCAAATTATTAAACTAAAAATTCATATTCATCCATTCAGTATCACATACCGAATACCCAAACTCATATCATATTCATGCCATACTAGAAATACTCGTATACAATACATACCCTTTGACCATCAGTTCGATTCGGCCTAGTTCTCACCTTCAGGTCAGCGACTACTTATAATGCATGACCGAAGAAGTGCTATCGGAATACATATTCGCCGAAAACCAATTTGTTTGATGATCCTTGTATCGAATTGTGCAGCTTCTACAAACTAAATTTTGTAAATGTTGGTACATTGTAAGATGTTATACGATTTGGATGTTGTGTGCTGGATGATGTTGTTTTTGTTTTTTTTTTTAATGTTTAGATTTCGATAAAAAGAACATGATGAAATCTGAATGTGAATAAATCGTTCGATTATAGCCCATTCCCTTTCATAGAGACAAGGCCGTGTATCCCAACAGTGGGAACATTATACATTATACAAAACGATCCGAAAAATAAAACGATTCATATGGAAGATTCACAAAAAACGGATTAAAGACTGCACAACGCATACTTGTATCAGAATGCAAGCTCAACGGTGATAAATTAATATAATTATTAAAGGAACGGGTTCCTTTAATAATTATATTAATTTATGTATCGTCACGTCCTTCCCTCTATGGGACAGCGAAACTTTAACTAGCCCATATAGTAAATGCACACGTAAGCCGTTTTGGGAATGTGTAATGAGGTCGGTGGTCGGTGCTTGCGGAATAATATGTTCTACCAACGTGAATATTTTGGTGGTAGAGTGAACGGTAAAATTAAGGTTTTGACGGCACGGCTGGTGCAGTAGCTGAGTGATTGGCTGCTGTTCTGCGTATCGTGGGTTCGATCCCCGCACACGGAACACATATTTGGATGATCTACAGGTAGTTGTTCCGGGTCTGGTGAATATGATTGTAAATAAATCAGATTGTATTTGGTTGATTGATGACTAATTTTTGAGGGGAATGCTGGTATTTAGTCGATTTTAATAAAGCAAAAAATAATCTTTAATCTTCTTTATACTGGCAACACTATCAGTACTGTCACTTAACGAGTGTTATAATAGCGTTGGTTGCCTTTAGTCACTCTTACTTCTATCTACACTGTCCTAGGAGGTAGATATTATAACCTTCCTTGTGAGTCTTTTAAATTTGAATATTAAACAAGTTAACGTATATTTATATTCAAACCGCTGCAGTTTTTCTTCACGCCCATTTCCTATAGTTTGTATATGTGAGCTTAAATTTTTGTAAACGCACCCACGATACAGGAGAAATTCCTAGTGAGGGGCAACTTTTACAAAAATGCTACTACTTGGTGGTTTTACTCACACCTCTACTCCATGTAGGTTATATGGTGTATACGGTATACACACATTTAGGTATACAGTATACCTAAATGTGTCATCATTAGGTCGCATAATATTTATTTATTTATTTATTTAACACTTCAAGCACAAAGTACAGAGGCGGACTTAATGCCATAGGCATTTTCTACCAGTCAACCTAAATAAAAAAATAATATAAATAAAATAATAATAATAATAAAAAAAAACAAATAATAATATAATGAATTTTTATTTTTTTATTTTGTTATTTTCATAATATTTGTGCTATTAAATCCCTTCTATAGCAAATTATGTTTGGTCTTCCTCACAAATTCATGATTTACTCTAAACAATCGCTTGACTAAAACTTACAGTTGACCCTTTTCTGGAAAGATAATTATCAACTCGTCAAAATGAAACGCAAGTCAAGTGACGTTATTGGATTTAATAGTCATCATTTTTATTTTTATTTTTTGTTGCTGAAATGCGTTTAATCTGTTAAATATTTTATTAATATTCATGTTTCATAACGTTATGCTCGACCTGGCTAATATTATAGTCCAATTTCATCGAAAACATCACCACGGACCAACACAAACACCGCAAAATTGATACTGTAAACAAAAAGATTTACGGTGAAACAATCGAACAACCGTGAACACTACAAGGAACGAAGGATAAACAACAACACTATTGAAACAAATCAATTTCCCTAGCGCACGTAGAACTCTGCAAGGATTTTTTGGCGCGTGGCTAAAATCGGAACTAACTTTGTTATATTGTTTTCACAACATCATATTTATGAATTTCACGCTTGTATTTCCCCGATTTGTTTCGCCATACTGTAATAACAGTACTTCTACATTTCGTGTTATATTTTTAAGTGCTATTTCTAGGGATCTATAAAATAGCACTAAAAACGAAACTTATCCTTTGAATTTTGATTCGCGCACTCGCAGCAGACGTGCTCATTAGCAATATTTAATTAATACATACTTTAATAATATTGACCTCCTTTCGTGCAGGTATTACTATCGTAATGCATGTATTCTTGCTTAGTGTGTAGTTTTAGTGAATAATGGTCACGAAATAGTGAAGTTTAATAAAACTAAGAAAATGGAAAACAGCCCCTGTAATCCAAAGGGGCCAGTGCAACCCTCCAGCTCACCGTCACAGTCGACCACGGCCGTTGTCATTGCTTCAACGCCCGAAATCCAAGGATGGATGGCCAAGATCCAGCAGTACCTGGATGATGTTTGCTCTATTGCCATGGATGGGAAACTTAACACCGACCAGAAGATGAAGATTTCAAACCTTTGCCGTAAAGTCGAATCTGGTACGTCACAAATGGCAGTCCTATACCAGTCGCTAAAACAAAAAGCTATTCACGCGGAAAACACGATCGATGCCCTTAAACAACAGCGCGGCCTTACAGAACATATATCGGAGCTGAAGCAGACCATACGGGATTCTAGTTCTGCGGGAAATGCTTCTTTTGCCGATATGGTGAAAAAGGGATCAAACCATTTCGTTCGACCCAATAACTTAAGTTCTGTCGCCATCTATCCAAATGATATGTTGAAAACCAGTGACGAAACCAAAGAACTGGTGCAAAAAATCATACGGCCCGAGCAAATGAAACTGCAAGTACGTGGTGTCCGAAAAACGAAAAATGGTGGCGTAATAATAAGTACCGAGACGAAACAAGACGCCGATAAGCTGAAGAACGCAGTCCAGCTCTCTACATCTGGACTTACCGCCGACGAACCCAACAAGCGCAAACCTCGGATCGTGGTTGTAGGAGTGCCGACTTCTTTGGCTGAAAATGAGGTTTTCAAGTGCATTTTCGAGCAAAATATAGCTGACAAGTTACCAGCGATGTCCCTAGAATCCTTTTTGACCTTGATAAAATTAAGCCACAAATCTGGGAAGAGAGAGGCTGCGACCTGTAACTTCGTTATTGAAGTTGCGGCCAACATACGAAAAATTTTAATACCTCAAACTAGGATTTTTATTGGTCATCATGTCCTGTCAGGGACTTCACGTTAGTTACGAGGTGCTATAAATGCCAGCAGTATGGCCATGTAGCCAAATCTTGCAGAGAACTATTTTCCGCATGTGGTCACTGCGGTGACGCAGGTCATACGATGTCCGAATGCGCGAAGAAAGCTGACACTCCGAGATGCGCGACTTGCTCCCGCTTTAAAAAGCCCAGTGTCCACAAAACGGGAGACGCTGAATGCCCTGCCAGAAAAATAGCGGAACATAGATATAAAACTCCGTCGATTATGAGGGCACCTAGTGCGTCATACTCCAAGCCAGGCCGTTCCGTTGATCTTTCGCTGTCTAAGCAAATTGTCGCCCACAACAAAAATACCTTGACGGTGTTATTCGCAATGTTTACTTGTTTAATACTGCTGACAATCATATTAGTATTAGCAAATAAGTGCTACAAACTGTTTTCCTTAGATTTATTTACATGTGTGACCCTAATTATTATTTGTTGTTCGTATCTTATAATAGCGTTTAAGTTCATTAGGTAAATCATAAATATTAACCCACACTAACTTATTTCACTATTATGTTTTATATTGTTAAGAAATCCATTGTCCAAATAGTATTTATTAGAAACATGCCGCCTGTGATACAGGTTTAACCTAGTACAGGCATCAAACTCTGTTATACCAACATTATTTTTAAGATTTAACTTGTATTTTTCGTGCCAATTTTAAATTTGAATAAATGTATTATTATTATTATTATCCTGCTTCATTTTTATTTTATTTTATTTATTTGGAACAAAACACAGTTACACGTTGCAATATTAATAGTTAGCTTAGGTCTAATAGAAAAAAAAAAAATATATATATATATATATATCGCTGGACATTAACACACAGCGCCATCCAGTGCCACACTAAGCAAAGAGGCTTGTGTCGTGGACACCAGATAGTTGATATACTACATAGATACTTTTTGTTTGTAAATACATACTTATTATACATAATAATAGTAAACAAAAGCATAACCCACATGGAATAAAAGTCCATCGAATTAAAACAAAATAAGGAAACGGACGTATACAGAAAGGGACAGTAAGAAAATAAAAATAAAAAAGCTTATAAACCTGAATGGTCACACAGACCAAGTCTAGACAGCGCTCCCCTCCAGATTTAGTTCGTAGTCACCAATCAGATCACAACATAACATCAGCAAGAACCAGTCATCGTTAAGGATGACCAGAAAGTAATTCAATAGCTTTTTTTCTAAATTTGTTCTGATTAAGAGCGAAAATATCTATATTTATAAAATGTGAGTTGTACGTTTCTAATAATCGGCGGAGTGAAGCTCTCTTTCCAGCATTTGTTCTGTCATCAGCCGGGCACAAACGCAGACTCTGAGTGGCTACTAAGAATTGACTAACGGAAAAACCCAATAACACTTTGATCGATCTGGGAACCTCTTGCATCACCATTAGCGCTTGCTTCCACTAGACCAAAGAGGCATTCAGTTTCTGTTTACCAATAGCGCCACTTTGTAAACGTCATTCGAGCGCCAAAACATCCTTGTAGCTATGTAAAGATTTTCATTACATCTGGAGTCACTTGACCGAGTTCCAACACAAAGGAATCTAACTTTTATCTCTTTAAGCGAGGCATTTATTGCGGTCAGCTAGAAGGTCTACAGATCAAAGGAGTGCCATAAAATATCTTGTTGAAAGTAGAAGCGTTTAAAGGCTTCCCGTGATTTATTTGTTTAAGATGAACGAGGCAGATAATTGTCTTGTATCTGGTGAAGATCTCGGCGTTGTAAGAAAGTTAATTGAAGGCTTAGTTTTGGTTATGGTGTACCCGAATGTTTTGATTGATGATTTTGATTTGTATTTATATCTTTATTAGTATTTGATGATAAAGCAAAATATAAATATGTATACAGATCAAAAAAAAAACGGCCAAGAGCGAGTCGGACTCGCACACCGAGGGTTCCGCACAAACTTTATTGAATGAAAGGTGAATTGCGGTTTACGATTTATGACGTAACGTAAACCAATTTTTGGTGGAAGTTTACATGGTAATGTACATCATATATTTTTTTTTAGTTTATCATTCTCTTATTTTAGAAGTTACAGGGGGGGGGGGGGGGGACGCACATTTTACCACTTTGGAAGAGTCTCGCGCAAACTATTAAGTTTTGAAAAAAATGTTATTATAAATCTCAATATCATTTTTGAAGACCTATTCTATAGACACGTATGGGTCTGATGAAAAAAAAAATTTGAGTTTCTGTTCTAAGCATGGGTAAACCCCAAAATTTATTGTTTTTTTTCTATTTTTGTGTGAAAATCTTAATGCGGTTCACAGAATACATCCACTATCCAAGTTTCAACAGCATAGTTCTTATAGTTTCGGTAAAAAGTGGCTGTGACACGGACGGACAGACATGACGAATCCATAAGGGTTCCGTTTTTTGCCATTTGGCTACGGAACCCTAAAAATGGAATATGTATTGTGTTTTGTTACTACTATATTTGTAGCGTTGCAAGCTCTTTTTCATTGTGAAAGCTAACAGCTAGATGGACTATCATCATCATCTGCCTAGCCTTTTCCCAACCATGTAGGGGTCGGCTTCCAGTTTAACCGGATGCAGCTGTATACCAGCATTTTACATGGAACGACTGCCTATCAGACCTCCACAACCCAGTTAGTACTGGGTAATCAATACCCCTTGGACTGATTGTCAGACTTTTTGGGCCACTGTAACGACTGTCAAAGATCTACAAATGACAGCCGGGACCAACGGCTTAACGTGCTTTCCGAAGCACGGAGGAAACTCGGTATGTAATGGGTGGCTGGACCAAAGATCTTCAAAAAGGTGGTCAAAGTGGAGCTCAAGAACATCTGTGAGCCAGCTGAAATCTGTGATAGGCTGTAAGTTTAAAGATTTTATTATAGCATCTTTTTTTTTTTGGATGGGAAATCATCAAATGACTTCTCCCGCTCCGGGTGGAGCAGGAGGGAGTGTCAGACTTTTACTGACTAAAACCCATCCATGTTTCTTCATCGCCCTTTGTGTTCCGGGGCCACGGTATCTCTTTCGAACAGTCCCGCAACCCCGGATCAGTCCCGCAAACCCGGTTATTATAGCACCTAGATAGAGAACATTATAGTTATATCAACACAAGTTGTACCACAGTTACAAGAATGGAAGCCATTTTGAAACAAGTCGTGTCTGAATTAATCAACGTATGAACAATACATCCTCTGAACGGGTACATGACTTATCTAAAATTAGACACTAGTCGGCATTTATCATTCACAAACGGCTAAACGATCCATTTCCTTAGGAGGATGACTCTTGTAAGTCTTTGTTACTTGGTAACTGAGGAAATGATAATTTAGAGCATCGCATCGCTTAGCTAGTGCGTAAGTCGCTGACACATTCTAAGATAAATTCAGTACTTACTGAAACATTACTGCTAGCCTGTGTCATCCCACTGTTGGGCAAAGGCCTCCCCTCATTACATTAAAATCTATCGATACTAAAACATACAAATTTTACTGTTAGTTTCCTTTCGTATTCTTTTATTACCTAACAGTGATATTGCCACCAAAAAGCGTTCGGGAGTTGAGTTTCTAAGGGATTCATGAGGATCAAATTAATTGTAGGATTTCACCTACATTATTTCATCATCATCATCATCAGCCTATTAATGTTCCCACTGCTGGGACGCAAGCCTCCTCTCTATGAGAGGGAATGGGCTATAATCCACAATGCGGGCCCAGTGCGGATTGGTAGATGTCACATGTCTTCGAATTTTTGGTTCTAGGACATGCCGTTTTCCTCACGATGTTTTCCTTCACGTTTTGAGAGCAGTGGTGATGAAATAAATTACACAAAGTAATGCGCCTGCCTGGGTTCGAACCCACAACTTACTGTTCGTAAGTCGGGGCCCCCACCACTGGGCCACCACTGCTCTCCTACATTATTTGATTAGGTATTATGGCGATAAAACTACTTATGGTTAGTATTGTTTGACATAACATCACACCTGTAATTCCTGAAGGCTTAGGCAGTGGTGTACCTAATAGTATGTTATCCATTTCGCCATCCATTATGCTTTTAAGCCCATGTTATAGGGGGCGAGACTATTGCCATCAGCTGGGCACAAATCGAGACTCCTTGGCTGCTGCAGAGAAATTTCGGATGGAAAAACTCAATAAGACTTTGCCCGAATCTGGACCTCATGTTCAGCAGTCGTGCTTGTGACCAGTTAGTTTATTATCTTCCTGGTGCTTATCTACTCAGTATATAGTTAGTTTTGGTTACTGCCCCTACAGCTTATGTCAGACTTTAGATATTTTGATTAAACAATTATTAAAACACATCAATTAATGTTTTAATTCACAAACTGATTAATTACCGAAACCAAATACCAAACATTACGGTTGACCCGTTCACCACATAACCGACTACATAAAGTAGTAGCAAATTGAAATATCATTGTTTTTCACGGTAACTTAGCGTCGATCCAATCAAATGACCCACTGATCCGGGTTATTATAAATCGGACGTAAATACCTTTATTTATTTACTAAGAGAATTTATTTCGAAGCCAACGATATTAGAGCTAAATTGTGAGATGATTGATCGTGATACGAGGTTACGGAGCCTTGTTGCGATTGAATTTCAGACGGGTTCTTGATAATATTACAGTCCTTACTTGTTGTCAATAGCTCAAAAGGTCGTCAACTGTTAACTTTCAAATTGGAAATTTAATCAATTTATAGGTAATGACCGCGAACCGGAAGACGTTGCGTTGGAAGGCCTCCCCCTAGGTCCGATGACCTGGTGAAGGTTGCGGGGATCCGCTGGATGTGAGTCGCACGGGACCGGGACATGTGGCGACACTTGAGGGAGGCCTATGTTCAGTATTGGACGTCTTTCGGCTGAAATGATGATGATAATGGCCTCACAGGCTACCTCTCGTGTGTGAGAGAGGGCCCTAATTCAATACGTGGGCCCAATGCGGGGTGGTTGGTGGAAGTTACATAATTTCTCTGAAGTTTTGGTTCTAGTTTATTTCCCCCGGTGTTTTTACCCGACTGGTGAGAGTAGTGTCTTTATCAGCCTTTAATTTATGCAAGTATGTTTGTTCCTTTGTGGGGACTCTAGAGACCAAATGCGTGGGTTGATTTGGATGATTCTTACGTCAATCAATTTGTCTTAATCTTGCGAGTGTCATTGAAGTAGTTCAGTAATCAAGTTAGTAAGTTTAGATGGTTCCGCTTTAATTACTTTACGACTCGAAGCGAAGCGAATCGGAGAGATGTGCAAAAACCGATCAATCATATTTGTTGAAATCCGCATCATTCGTCCTTCTTGTGATTGGTTGAATCTTGTCTGTCTCCGCACGGTTCCGCTTGACTCCGCATGGCTCCGCTCGTCTTCGCACCGCTTCGCTCGTCTCTGAACTGCTAGGCTCGTCACCAAATGAAACCTACAGGCCAAAACATGAAATCATTACAACAGGCTCACTACTCGGATATTGTTATTGCCTAGGAATTGGGTTGTTGAGATTAATAAGGCAGTCGCTTGGTATAAAATTCTGATATTCAGTAGCACCTGTTCATACTGAAAGCTGGCCTCGATAATTTGTCGTTGCGTAAAGTAGGCAGATAAGTCATATAATTTGGGTTCTAGTTTATATACACCTGCTACAAATAATAAAACTTTGAGGCATTAAATATGATTTTATATTTATTTTAGAATAGGTAAAGACTTAATTAATTACAATGCCTTACTTTGCCTTTTATTTCGACTCCGATGTTGTCAACTTAAAGTGAGATTAATGTCTAGCTTAGCCTAGGCTGAATGTCAACTGAGTCAAACAAGTTAAATCTAAATAAAAACAAATATATTATACTAAATAAATTACTTTTAAAACTTCTTAGAATTTATTTATTTTGTGACCGATGTCTAAATGACGTTTTCGCATAAATTAGTTCAGTTTCATTTGTTTTGTACTATTAAATGTAGGCTATTAATAAATGTTTATTAAAGCTGTTCTGTGAAGTAAGAATAATATTAAGAGAGTAAAATACCATTCTAAATAACTATGCCTGAGAGAAATTTCTCGACGGCATGTAAAGCAAAGTCGAGGCCCATGGGCGGCAAGAAACTCAGACATCAGTTTAGGCACTAACCACGCGATAAAGAAGAATAACGATTATAAAGATAATAAGATATATATTATAAAGATTGAATATTAAACGTGGATCGTAGGAGGTCGCGTTTCTGCGTACACCATGAGAAAAAGACGTATTTTTTTTAATAAAAACCTATATTATTATGTGGGTTTGTAATCGCTGGCTGTATAGATTGATTGATTAAAACAGTGATGGTTTCAGAATACGTGATTACCGAGCGTTGTAAGTTATTTGATATTGTCTAAGTAGGTACTTTTGAAATCCCTATAATTTTCTCTCAGTACCTACCTACATTAAATTCACATATATTTTTCAAGTATTTTCAGCCTATTACTCAATGACAAATTATCCGAAATTTCTATGTTAAATAAAACATAGTTTTATCATCTAAAGTTACTAAGAGCGTACCTAGGGACAAGGCTCCAATTACTCTCATTGTTGTAATATTAAAGTGTCACAAAATTCCTTAAACCCATTTGTCACGAGCCCTTCAACTGGTGTGCTAACCCCTTTATGAGTATAAAGACATTTAATACTTACATTTGGACCAATGAGAGGGATTAGTCCGGACTTGGTTTTCTAATGCGGTGGCAAAGAGTAAGTCAAAATGTAGAAGTAATTAGGGGCGTCCTGTATTTTGCCTATAACTGTCACATTTAAAGTTATACAGGGAGGCAATTTACTCACCTGAATCATCCTTTAAATAATTGAGTCTAACCGTAATATAAAACAACTTTCCCAAAAAAACTCATTTCTGATCCTTGATTTTTTTTTGCTATTTATACATTTACCGAAACAGTCTGTCTACTGTTGTATAAGAATTTGTAATTTTTCACGAGTCAGATATGAGTTTCTTTAGGAGTGTTGTTTAATATGAAGGGCTGATTCGTCTCCTTGAAGGATGCAGGTGACTAAATTGCCACTCTGTATTTTTAAGTAAATCCAGTTGTTAGTATAAATGGGATGATATACCACATATCCCACATCTACCATAATCAGCATTAGTTATCCCGGGTATTGTCAAAATCCTATGGTTTTAAATTTTCGAGGTAGGGTCAACAATAATGTGATATGTGCTTTTAGAAAGCTGTTATTGTATTTTTTTCAAAGCTTAAACGTTGACTTGAACGTCTGATCTGTAAACTTGTATATCCCATACTCTGAGTACATTATCGGGCATCTTCACGCAGTCGCAGTTGTAATCCTTTTAACGCCGATGCGAAAATTAATATACATGTCGTTTTGTGTTCTATCACAATCACATAGAGTCGACATTTGTTTATCACATATTATTTGTGAAGTCCTGTAGGACACAGATGTGCAAGCAAGTGTCTGCCTTGATTACACCAACGGAATACGAATCTAATTTGTGTGCAGTAGGTACTATTGGTATAGGATCAGCTGGGCTTGTGAGCTTGTCACAAGATAATGGATTTAAGAACGTTCACTGAATACTCATTATACAGTTTTGTTTTGCGGGGATTTTGACATGAATGGGAATTTGATTATGCATTCAATGTAAGGGGTACAGTGTCTTTATTTAACGTGGTACGTGATACGTGTCCCAGGGTTTGGGTGTGCCCCTTTTTAGGAGTCTGAATTAAACGGATTTGCAGTAAGTAGTTGAATAAATTCATCGTTGAAAATTGCGAATGACAAGCTGGCCGTTTTGATTTTTTTTACGTTAAATAATTTTGAAAATGAAATAAGACTGTTAAAGAAAATGAAGACTTAAAGATTTGAACTCGTTCCTGACTGATTGGTTAGAGGAGGCAAAACACCGGGAGAGATGGAAAAGAATGGGGGAGGCATTTGCCCAGCAGTGGGACAGAACAACGCACAATCAACTATCGAAATAAGAAATATATCTTCGAGATGTAAAATGCCTATATTTTACGGCTGTTTGAAACAGATATATAGTTTTATTTATTGCTGTATAAGTAATGGAGTCAAATATTTTAACAAATCCATATCGGTTAGGTGGTTTACAAAGGTTCCTGACACAATTTTCCCAATCAGGCCACTTGCAAGAATTAATTGTAAATGAATGAATGAATTATATAGTAATTTAGTTGGACAGATATTGATATTGCTAGTCTTTATAGTTTTGAAAATGAATCGCCTCTTTAAACCTGTGAAAAAGGCGATTCATTATTCTTCTTTGGAAAGTACCACTCAGAACTTCACAGCTGGAAACTACATATTATTATTTAGTTTTAGGTCCCGTCTGACGCGGGTAGCAGGATAACCATAGAGTTCAGTACTGGCCCGGAAGGGTTCAGTAATATGTATTTTACACATATTTGGTAATAGACTGGCGCCGTTTCACCGACCTCAACACGTTACTGGAGAAATTAACCACAAACTTATGTATGAAACAGCTGCCGTGACATATTTTTCTTAAAAAAATCGAAGGCTGAAAGTTCATGAAAAATTCTTGAATTTCTTGACAATTCGCATCACCCCGCTGATTAACCTATGTGTTATGTGTCAAAATGTTGTCGTGCATAGTGGATAAACTGGTTCATCATCTCCCTACCGTTGTCGTTGTACTTTTTTCTTACGTTCGCCTCTGTCAAACGTCACGCTATCATTTACTCATGTTTCTTTTTCATTAGAATAAAATAGACTGTATTTTATTGAGTACACCAAAATTGAAACACATCTTTTTTTCAACATCGCTTATTTGTTGGTTACAATGGCGGTCGTATCGCTGATAGCGATATTTTCCAGACAACCTTTGGATGGACTGTAGGTACGAACATTCTCTCGTTATAAACATATTGAGCTCAATTTTGACAAAAGCAGATCCACAAAACATCTTGCTAGGACCCGGACTTTAGTCCAAAATCTAGTCACCATACCTACCTTTTAACACATCTCCGGAACATTAACGAATTAAAGATCTCTTCCGAACATCCTGCAAATTCTTGAATTAACATACAAATTCCTATTAAAATTTTATGGGGCATAGCAAATATAATCGTATTAATAGGCTGCGTTAAGTAAATTGGTCCATAATTCCTACTGTTTTCGGGTATTATGCAAATCGCCTTGAACTAATTCAATCTTTTGTTGGCTCGTAATAATTAAAGTCATTTGAATTTATATGCTCGTAATCCGTATGCTCTTGTTCGCATACATTTGCTTTTAGCATTGTTTGTTTGTACTGTTTTATCGTTTTACCTGCAATCGTAACGTTTCTTTATCCTTTTAAATTGATAGGTCTTTTTTGTTTGTTTTTCATGCGGATTTTCTCTGTACGTGTGTTGTTTGGTTCAAATTGTTACGATGCTTTTATTGCGTGGCGCCTCTTTTTCTTCTTTACGGTTTAAGTCGTTGTTTACAACTATAGGAACGGATTTTACTAATGAAATCGAACGAGATCAGTATATGTAAAACGCGATCAGTAGTATTCCTATCACTGACAGCTCTTGAACGCAGTTTAAATTTGCTGATCGCGTTCATTTTCGTTGGTGAAATTCTCCCTAAAAAGAAGATTTCATTTGTTGTTCCTTTTGTGATACTTATGAACGTTCTACCTGAGTATACATGGTGTTATGTACCTAAGTATCATTCGACTACCTACAATATTTAATTACAAGCAGCAGCTGTTTTTTGCCGGAGTCACGAAGCGTGTATAAATACCATGTTCCGGCCTTATTTAATATATGTATAATATAATATAATAACCAGTTTTGCTCGATCCTTATAGAAGTCCTAGCTATTTTTTTGTAGAAATCTTGTACTTTGATCTTATTTTAATAATTTATACTGGAATAATATTTTTTAATTATACGGTTGTGAAGCAAGAAGGTGTTTATAAGGTGTTTTAACACCATAAATTATAAAAAGAAGTAAAGTTTTTTTTTATCACCTTGTATTTTTATGTTCATTTATTTTACCACAGCCGTTTTAAAACCTAGGCTCGTAATATTTTTATAGTTTACCTACTTAAGAATTTGAACTCTTTGATCTTGAATCACCTTTCCACCGAGTTAAAAGTTCTCAAAACATTTTGCCGAGTCCTATAAAAACTTGTAAACCTAAAACTTTTTACTTACAATTTATACATTTTGTATTCTTAGTTTGCGGTAAACCTTTCTTAGATCGATGGTATGAGAGATTTAAGTAAATCGTAGATTTATAGCTCACAATAAGATGGTCTACAGTAAGAAAACACAATATTTTCATAAAATAGTTGGGTTCTGTTCTGGAGGAGCACGTGGCTAAATACAGTACTTTATGTAAAAATTATGTACCTATGAAGACTTGTGACGAATTCACACATATTTTTTATGCATGTGGCGAATACACAACGTATGGAGACAATGTATGGAGTTTACAAAATGTGACGAATTTACTTTGTGGTGAATGTACAATAAATAACACATAACAGCTGTTCGGGGTTAATCTTTAGGTTAAGCCGCGCTTGCCTAGGTTGGTCCGTGGATGGGTGAACCATGACATTCCTAGTTGGCTCCATGCCTCGGAAAATACGTTAAGCCTTTGGTCCTGGCTGTCATTTGTAGATTTTAGAGAGTCGTTACAGGTAGTCAGTTGCCCGAAAGTCTGACAACCTGTCTTACCAAAGGGTATTCTCAGTACTTACTGGGTTGTGGAGGTCAGATAGTCAATCGTTCCATGTTAAGTACTGGTATTCGTCTGCATGCGGTTAGATTAGAAGTCTAAAAAGGCTAAATGATGATGAGTATTTTCATTGACCGAAAACAAACTATATTGTGCTCAACTAAAGTATTATTTTGTCTACCGTATTGTCTGAAAACCATTTTTGTTTAACTAAATCCACGAGTGACTTGCGTTGTACACTTATTGAGAGGAAATGGAAAAGTCGGTGTGACGGCACTGTCACACGGTACGGTCGCCACATTTTATAAAAAAGTTTATTTTATTTATAGTCGGTAGGGAGCAGAACTTTTACAGATTTGTTTTCCATTTCAATCTAAAATAGCAGTACCTAATTGTTATGGAAAGTGGTAAAAGGCGGTGTACGTTACTCCAGCAGGAAAGTGTCTCATAGAGTTATATGAGTGGAACGTTTAATTAGTGCCTTATCTGCTGTAAATGTACACACCAAAAAAAGCCACATAAAAAATGTGTGCCCCCATGTCGTTTTGAAAAAAAAACGGAAAAAACGATTCATGCTGGGGTAACGTTTTTCTAGCAGGAAAATTCTAAACGAAACATTGTGCATGGCCTTGTAGCTTATAATAGTGCCAAAATGTGCCCTCAAAAATAAAAAGTGTGCCCCTTCAGGTTTTCGAAATATTGCATTTCCTGCTGGAGTAACGTTTTGCAGAATCGTATATCTCTAAAACCATTGCATGTGCCCCTGTAGAATAAACATACATGAGTAGCTCTTAATGTGTGTTAGTGCCCCCTTGGTGCCCCAATTAGATTTAAGAAAATATTTATAATTTCCAAGTTATCGCAGTTTTATGAAAACTCGAAAAAACATCGCAGCGCCTAAATGAGACAAGGTATAAGCTCGCTGAAAACTGTATTTGGTCCGTCTTAATGCTAATAATAACCATACAAAGTTTCAAAACTGTTGCAAACGCATGCATGCGTTTTTGAATTATCTTGATAAAAGTTAAAACGATGGTGACATAACTTTGACGGCAAAATACAAGGAACCAGCTCAATCCCAGATGTGTAGGTGTAAACCAATAAGTGTGCCTTTAGTCAAAAATATGTGGTGAAAATATTCAGCTCATATAACTCTAGGAGACACTTTCCTGCTCCCCAGCAGGAAAGTGTCTCCTAGAGTTAACGGACACTAAAAAGCGAGCGTTTTGGGGGTTTGTCTTGTTTAATTTTGTCGTTAAAAATGCGTTGATTTTTATTTTGAAATAAATATCACGAAGAACGACTGCCTTGTTTGTCTAGTGGTCGCAAGAACGACTGCTGAGCACGAGTTCTTGGGTTCGATTACCAGGTCGGGAAAAGTGTTATTGGGATTTTCCTTTAGAAATTTCTCAGTAGCATATAGTATATATATAAAGTACAATAATCGCAGTTGTTACGAAAACCACCCGTCGTTTTAAGTAAACCGCTATGAATGAATCAGTTAAAAGAAACAAAACGCACTCGATTCTAGATTACACCTCTCGATTCACTGCTAATAACTTTATTAGCCGTGTGGTATCCGGCAGAGTAGAATAGAACCAACCCACTACACTCACGGGTGTCGTTTATGGCGACTAATGTCTGAGGCAGAACACCTTGCGCCTCCGTAGACCAGAGAATGGGCAGCAGCGTTTTCTGTTAGTCTTTCATCACTGCGATCTCCAATCCGCCTGCCAAGCGTGGAGATTACGGCAAATTCCTCCCATCATGGGAGAGGCGTATGTCCAGCAGTGGACGTTATGGGCTGTTGTAGTAGTGTAGTAACTTTATTAGACCCCGACGGCGCTCACTGAACTTTGATTTAGACCACAGAGGGGTCGATAAAAGAGTTTGACACAGTTTTATTTTTGATGAATGTTAGAACACAGTTTGAGATTCTATTATTATTGATAGAGATAGATAGGTAGTCTGGCTGCATTACGTTCTTAGGGTCTCGGGTTCGAATCCCGGTAGGAGCAAATGTTTGTGTGATGAGCATAGACATTTGTTTCAGAGTCGTGGATGTTTATATGTATAATAAGTATGTATTTACAAACAAAAAGTATGTACGTAGTATATCAACTATCTGGTGTCCACGATACAAGCCTCGTTGCTTAGTGTGGCACTAGATGGCGCTGTGTGTAAAGTCCAGTGTCCAGTGATAGAGGACTATCCTGATTTGAATACAACTTTTGTAAACAACTATCATTGATGATTTCTATATTTATGTTCAAATCAGACAGAAAGTGAAAATATTGGGTTTATGTTTATGTTTGAGCCTCGTGTAGTAGAGGGCGAGCCTATTGCCATCAACCGGGCACAAATCCAGATTCCATGGCTGCTACTAAGAAATTTCTGAAAGAAAAACCCAATAACACTTTGCCCGACCCGGGAATCGAACCCAAGACCTCAAACTCAGCATTTGCGCTTCCGACCACGAGGCAGTATATTGAAGGCATAATAGAAGCATATACTTACGAATAGTAATCGCAACTAAGTTGTTTTAATAATTAATTAATTCAACATATCATCTGTGCCGTAATTACTAGTTAGACAACAATTACACAGACATTATTAATGAAGTAATATACGTAACAAGACACATTAATATTTAGTTAGCAACTAAGCTTCGTTTATGTTGTAATCTATTGTCGTCTTTAGATTCTGAATATCTCATGTAGGGATGATTTATTATTCAATTCTCTGAATGTTTATCATACATTCCTACAATTGTTTAGATAAACCTAAATGTTGAAATTAGAGGCCTCATCTCTACTTCATAAAAGGAATGGTTTTTAAGATTGGATGTAAGGGATTGTCGGAATTACTGATTCGATTCCGAATATTCTTTTACTAATCATCATCATCATCAGCCTATTAATGTCCCCACTGCTGGGACACAAGCCTTCTCTCTATGAGAGAGAATGGGCTACCACGCGGCCCCAGTGCGGATTGGTAGATGTCACATGTCTTCGATTTTTTTGGTTCTAGGACATGCCGGTTTCCTCACGATGATTTCCTTCACCGTTTTGAGAGCAGTGGTGATGAAATAAATTACACAAACTAATGCGCCACCACTGGGCTACCGCTGCTCTCTTTTACTAATAGGAAGCTACATTATCCCCGAGTGTCATACATAAACATACATCCATACATAATATCACGCCTGTAACCCCGAAGCTATATTCAGAGGCGTAGTATTAATAGTCCACACACATTTAGCCAGTTATTTTTTAATACATAAATTAATAATCATTTTATTATCAGGTAATTATTATGGCCCATGGAAAAAATACACAAAATGGTGTCGATTCTGATGTGCACAAACTAAACTTAATTTAGGCTATTGCTGTCTTTTTCTCTTTAATAAAACGAGAAAGAGACGGACGTAATTTAGAGCTGTCAAATTTAATTGGAAATAATATTTCCATACAAATGAAGTGTGCACGTAAAAACATGTCGACTAAAAACACGGTGAAGCGCAAGGCAAAAACTAGTTTGACATCTCTAGTTTAGTTCTTAGCTATAGCCGTCCTTTTCTCGCAATGCCTTTTAGAAAAAGATAGCAATCGCCTAAATTAAGTTTATTTTGTGCACAACAGAATCGACACCAATAACATTTAACAACAATAAACTAATACATATTTAAAACCATAAAGAAACTAAAACTATACACGTAACGTTGTCGGCGTCGTGTTTCGTTGCGTGGTGTCGCGTAACTGTCCTCGGAAACGTCGATATACGACACCCTTCGGCCAAAAGTCCTCATTCAAGCGGGTCTGTAGATGGTGGGTTGCAACTCGTACCATGAATGACTTAAAGTTGATGTTGTGGCGTGATTCCAACCTTTCGACCCTCAGAGTCCAGTTGGTCTTCACTTTCAAATACTACACCACTTCTTCAGTTGTAGTGGAGTGATGCAGACGCGAAAGGTACAGCTGCGTCGTAGGCACAACAGGACGCAGCAGCATGTTGGGTCCAGTCGGTGCGGTACCGCACAGGTTACGAGAACAGGGCTTCAGGGTTTTAAGTCCCATGTAAGAGGGAGCAAGCATATTGCCATCAATCACAAATTTAGACTCCGAGGCTGCTACTGAGAAATCCCTGATGATAAAAGCCAATAACACTTGGCCCGGCTCGGGAATAGAACCTAGGCTCATGCTCAGCAGTGGCGTTTGAGACCTCTTGACCAACGAGGCAATTAAAAGTAAAAAACTACAGCTATATTGAACTGAAAACTAAGTGGATTACCTACAAAGGTTTTCATTCAGTTTGATTCAATTATCCTCACTAAACATTTGCTCTGCAGTGATCGGTGTCACGATTCCAATTTTATTTTAAAAACTTTGTAAATATGTAACTCGATGTGAAAGGCTTGTCACAAACAGAATTTTATAAAGAGTTTTACCGGTAGGTACGAGAAATAATTTGAATGGACTAGTTGGTTTTGTAATTTTGGAATCAAAATAGTGGTAGATACAAAGTATTTATAATTTGAACTGATTTCGCATTTCTGTTTGGTTTTTTCATGTATAAGTACACATGTATATATGTGTGTATATGTATTTATTCTATACAAATAAATAAAATGGAAGTGTCTGTTTCTAATTTCAAATAACAGTTTTTACTGAATGCTTATGAAAGTATTACGGAACATAAAACAAAAATAAAAAACATTATTTTATTTTTGTGTGTCTGTCTGTCTGTTCCGGCTAATCTCCGACACGGCTGGACTGATTTTAAGGTAATTTTCACTGGCAGATAGCTGATGTTATAAGGAGTAACTTAGCCAAGGTACATGTTTTGAAGATAAACTATTCCTTGCCGAAGACACGTTCTATTCGGCATAGTAGTTCGTGTCATGTTTTTTTCCATGCCAGGGGCTCTACTCTCTAAGCACGAAACCCATAGTTTCGGCCGAAATTACGAGCGTTTCCTAATACTCCGTGGTTATTATTTACGGACATAAGATTCGTTAGGGGCGAGAACTAAAAAATAATGACAACTCGATTTGGTCATCTGTCCTTACTTCCGATGTGTTTTAAAAACTCATAAATCCGAAAATATTAGGGAGTAGGTTCATTTTAAAGTATAAAGCTACTTTTGGACGGGCCCCGTATCTTTGTTGACGGACTTAGAGAGTAGCCCCCCTGATACGTTCATAGCACGGTTAGATACGGTGTGGAAACCTTTATTCATAAATTATCACCAGATTCATCCACTTTAAACTATAGGGCCCACGAGTCCCTTCTCTATGCAATACCAGTTCAATTGTTTGCGAAGCTCAACTGCATTGTCGGTGCCGATCGACCTATTCGAGTCTATTGCACTTGCTTTCGATGCAATGAAACTAGGAGAGGAAACTGCATTGCTCCCCATTTGTTGAATTGCCGTCCACTTATCTTGTTTGTCGGCGCGTTAACAGTAGCGCCATCGAGCGTGAACGGCGGGAAGTGCACTAATTTGTAACTTTTTGAAGTTGTAAGTGGTCTTTTTAATTTTTTTGTATTTGTGTATTTTTGCTTCCGTAACTTGACAATTTAGTAATGTGTGTGTATGTTTGTGTGTATTTAGTAATGTGTCTTTAATGTATTGTACCTACTGCCTCGTTGATCGAGTGGTCGCAGACGCGATTGCAAAGCATGAGATTCAAAGTTTGTTTCCCAGGTCGGGCAGAAAGTTATTGGGTTTTTGCATCAAGAATTTCTTAGTAGCAGCCACGGAGTCTGGATTTATACCCGGTTGATGGTAATTGACTCCCCCTCTGTTACATGGGACTTGTAATATTATTTGCGAAATGTGGTTGTACTATTTGGAACACCTCTGCAAAACCCTTCGGGAATTACAAGCGTGATGTTAAGTTATGTGTTGACAGTCTAGTAGCAGCTCGGAGTTTAGAATGGGGTAGATGACACACCAATCAATTGAGATACTTTTTAAGAGCTGTCAAAACCCGGTTCTCCCATAGATTTTGTATGGCAATAGCCAACTGTGACGTCACTGTTTATTCAACTCAATGACTTAACTATTTATTGATTTCAAAGCAACTTAAAATCGAATTTGGCTATTAATATAAAATAAATCGGGTTTTCAGGCCCAAAATAAAGAGTTTTTTTTAGAGATAGGTGTTTGGGAATTATTGTTTTATGGTGTCATCTAGCCTATTGTGCTCTGTTGATAGCCATTGGGTCACCCCTATTACTTGGGCTTGAAACATAACTGGCGGAATTACCTATATGGGTACGGCACCTCTGCCTTACCCTTCAGGGAAACAAATGCGTGATGTTTAGGTAGAACGCTGAAAAGTAAATAATAATCGAAACCACTGGCTTCTTAATCCCACATAATTTGTTTCATTGAACCCAACTTTTTGCAAAATACTTGAACATACCAAGTAAAAAATATGTGCATACTAAGTAGCAATATTTAATAGCGCGCTAGCCTTCAATTAGCAGACTGTTGAACAACTTAATATTATACTATAGCCTTGACTCTGTGCAAGCGGTATTAAGGGGCCCGGAGGCATGCTCGCTAGTATGGAGAGATTCTGCATATTTTATGAAATCTTTAGGGGTACGGAAAAAAAAAATAAAGCAACGCGCGGAACAAAAGGAAAATTTAAATCACAGTTTCCTGCTAATTCATGACAAAAATATTTGTCGTTTTTTTATTTTATTTCTTCAAAACTGTATTGAAACACTTCGTTTGATACACGTGTACACTGTCTTCTGGAGTGGTGAAATGCTAGTACACAAGGTAGAACCTAGTAAGTCTGAGTACACCCTGTGTATTCAGACTTACTAAGTTCCTTGTCAATAGCCTGTTTTCTGGAACAAACAAATTGTGAACCGTCACGGGACGCCTGGCAGATGTGAAACATCGGAATTATTTTGTACAAGAAATATGCATAAAATAACAGATTACGACAGGAACTAAATATGGTATAATGAAAAAATAAAATATTACTATTTTTCCCATGAAAATGATGACTGCATATTTAATAATCATTTATTTTCATTAAATACTAAAATTAAATAAAAACAAAATGACTCGATTCACAAAAAGAAAATCATTAGGCTGGGATCAAACTCGAAGTCATGAGATTGCAACCCAGTGCTGTGCCCCGAGACCAGCTAGCTTGTTGTAAACCGTGGCAAATATGTAGATCTTTTGCTGCTTCAACAGGTCGGTAATGTTCGGGATTGTTCGGGCCGAGTTGACAACTTGACAGTTGGCGACGCGTCGCCACGGCATACGTCGCCACGCCATTTTTTGGTTTTACCCGCGCCTATAGATGTTTCACATCAAAATCAACACCTGCTGTTTTTAGTTAAATGCAGCCAATTGCATTCCAAGACTTGCATTTAATGTGGATGATTTTCGTTCCAGAAGCATGGTATGAGTGGAGGAGCTCGTGGGTAAATAAAAGTAGTTGCTCAGGTCAATCTTCGGGTTAAGCTGCACTTGCCTTTACATACCGAGTTTCCTCCGTGCCTTAGAAATCACGTTAAGTCCTTGGTCAAGGCTGTCGATTGTAGATCTTTAACAGTCGTTTCTGGTAGTCAGTGACAGACAACCAGTCTCTCCAAGAGGTATTGTATTACCCAGTATTAACTGGGTTGTGCAGTCAGAGAGGCAGTCGCCCCATGTAAATACTGGTATTCACCTGCATCCAGCTAGACTGGAAGCCGACCCCAACATAGTTGGGAAAAGGCTTGGCAGATCATGAAACTTGGTATGAGTGGCTGAATATTCCCCTGCAGCATTTGGGGAAACCAAATGCTGCAGGGGAATATTCAGCCCTATTTGTTAAAACTAATACTAATTAAAATTAATTCTCTATAAAGTGACATAAATTCGAATGACATAAACTACCCAACAACTTCTATTTATCTTGTTGAAAGCAATTATTACTTATTGACAAGACCTTCTAGAACAAATATATCAATAACCACAACCAACAATAACATTAAACCAAAGAGTCAATATCATGGTTGTAAACGGAAGCAATATTGCCTTCCATGAAACCTTTTATACATTACCAGCCAGCTTGTAGACGCCTATAAATATTCCGTGTTAATTAATGTGTACCGTGTCCCTAGCAGGAAAGCGTTCTATCAGCCAGAATTATCGCCTTCGGCCATCTTGAAAATAAAACAAAAATAAATGATGCCCGCATATCTGGTTCATAAAATGCAACTTGTGTTAGGCAAGCCATACACCATTCGATTTATTGCTCCCTATATCATGGCATCGCAAGAAAATCTGATAATTCAAATTGAATAGAAATTGTTAGAAATATCGTTAGCGATGTGCAGTTCGCAGCAATTTATCTGAGGACTTTTGAATCGTAACTAAAGATGGTTCCGATATGGAGGACTAAGATTCTCTGTATTGTTGGTGCTATTACGCCTACCAGTTCATGTGCAAAGTCTTGCTAACTTTTATCCGCGGCTTTGTTCGCGTGGGTGTTAGTTACCCCTCCGAAATGTGCTACCAGGTTTAAAAATATCATATGTCCTAACGCAAGTCATGGTTGACTTTCTTTCAAATCCGTTGAGCTGGCGAAGAGTGAATTTTGTTTCGTCCGCAGCTTCACTGTTGTTAAATTTAGTAGCTTATTTGCGTGGAAGTCAAAGTTTTTTGCAGCGTGAAGGAGTTACAAACATAGACACACACACATTTTCGCATTTATATAGTAGTAGTGTGATTAGTGTGAATAAGGCAATATTTTTAGCCAATAAAATGTTTTTGTGTCGTGCAACTTGAATAGCACTTGAATGGCCACAAAGAAAAGGCACACTCTGACGTTTCGTCAGTCAGTCCGCCGTAAGTAGTGAAAGACTAATTGGAAGGTGTATAGTCGGCTTTATACTGGTCGAAGATTTTATATTTTTATTGCGAAAGTGATGCAGTGTCCTTTGCAGGGTAAGCAGAGACGTATAATCGAATGTCAGTTATGATAGTGATGGCTACAGCGATTTTCTTGTAAGTTTTGAAATGTTTTGCGTTTTAAATCTTTAGCAGTTATGTGCTTTTTTTTTTGTTTTCATGTAGATTCGCAGTAAAATTACCGAGGTGTCTGATGAGATTATGAGTAAAAAAGATGTTTGCCCTTATCCAAATAAATTGGGATAACGGCAGAAGAGTAATGATGCCAGTAAAGCTGCTATTACTTTTTAACAAATTTTCATAAGGGCCATTGAGCTCGCTCCATGGTCGTTTATGCCCGAGTTTTATGGCCGAGTATGGCTTGCCATGCTCCTCAAGTGGCCAATGGAGCAAGGCTTTGACCGAGTGGTGGCCAGGGTAAGGCCAAAGAAGCCGGACCGTTCTCGTTGACCGGGTTGATATGATGATGATGAAATTGTTATATGGACTATCAACATCATAATAATCAGCCAATACTGTTCCCACTGCTGGGACACAGACTACCTCTCTTATTATCGGCTATAGTAATTATGTAGTAATTTCTCAAAATTTTCCCTTAACGTCCACATCCATTAAACTATAAACTAGCCGGCTTTCAAATCAGCTTCATAACTTTTCATGACCCGTATTTGCGAAATGGGTTAACTACTTCTTTTAAAACAGCCCCTCACATAATCAATTATAAAAATACTCTCACAGAATCCGAGTAAAATAACAAAGTGGAGCTAATTAGTATATTTTAGTGCACTTTCTTTGTCTTAATTACTCTCTTCTCCGGGCTTTGCATTTAAATAAGGCATAATAGTCAATTAAATTTGTGTGCAGTACGCGTTCTGCATATAAAAACTTTATTATTTTATTGTGAAACGAAATTGGAGCTTTTTCCTTAACTCTTTATTAATTCTTATTTTTATGGGTTGATGAAGTGTGAAATATATTTTTGTGTCCGGCATGCGTTGTAAAGCACTTTTTCCTACCTAAATATCTACTAGCTACCTACCTACCACCTACCTATTTCTCACCAGCTGGGTCCAGCCGTTCTCGAGCTTTAGCGAGACAAACGAACAGCAATTCGAATAGGTTAGAAGAAACTAATAAATTAGAAGCATTGGTAAGAGGGTGTCAACTGAGATGACAACTAATACAGGATTGGATTAGAGTGTACGTACGGGGCACAGAAAAAAATAAAAAAATAACCAAAACGTGTTACTTTCTCGATTCTATCGTATAAAACACCTAAATATTAGGCTAAAAGTGTCTTGGTGTTTTTTGTCTCCGATTAATCGTTTGTCATAAAAACGATGTCGGAGGGATTCCGTTCACTTCGATCACATAGGTTAGGTTAGATTAGAACTGTGACCAACTATACGCGAGCCGAGCGAGCGAAGCGAGCGGTGTCGCAGCAGCGGCTGACGAGCTCTACGAAATTGGTCGCAGTAAAAAAATAGTACCCCGTTTCGTATCCACTGACCCAGCATTGGCGAGGAATAGATGGGAAAAGAAGATATGCTGCATCGAATCCAAACAAATTGGGATAAGCGCAGGAGTATTTGCTTGAAGGATGGTAAACATAATTTGCTCAAGATTGTTTTTTTAAAGTGTTTGTTATATATTATATACCAAGCTTTAAATAACATAAATATTGTCAATCTACTCATCAAGTTTTGACTTATTTAACTAACGACCATATAATCACGTATACATAACATCACGCCTGAAATCCCCGAAGGGCTAGGCATAGGTGTACTTAATAGTACACTCACATTTCACCAGTTATGTTTAAGTTCTTTGTAATATGGGGCGAGCCTGTTGCCATCAATCGGGCATAAAACCAGACTCCGTGGCTGCTGCTGAGAAATTCCTGATGGAAAAACCCAATACCAATTTGCCCGACCCGGGAAACAAAGCCAGGACATCATGCATAGTAAACGCGACTGCGAACACCTTTAGACAGTAGATTGATCTAATGATTGTAATGTAAATAAAGAAGAAATCAAAGTTTTAAATGACAAGAATAGAAACCATAAAATAAAAGGCAAAGTAAAAAAAAACAAATCCTCTAAGAAAATCACCGACAGGCAAAATAAATTAACCCTATGTAGACAAAAAAATTAATAATAAAAGCAAACAAGTAAATCTTTGAGAAGATAAGTCCGAAATTAGGTTCGGATCGAGATTTGAATAAGTAATTTGGTGGATATAATGTAAACATCGGTGCTAGCCTGATGGGACATTGAATTTGAATGTACCGTCTGGTAGGCATACAATATTGACTGTTAGGAGTACCCATTGTGTTGGGCGAATTTGGGACATATAACATTATAGATAGGCCAGGTTTTCTTACAAAAAAGGTAACCACAGTTCGAGACCTTCGTCGACCGCAACAGATGACATAGTGTAGAGGTCAGATGAAGCAAAGACAGTATTCTTTAGAGATCTTAGTCTTTTAGATGATGCTATCTTTCCTACTAATATTGTAAATGCGAAATTTTGTGAGGATCGACGGATGTTTGTTACTCTTTCACGCAAAAACTACTGAACGGATTTAGATGGCCGATAGGTTGTAACCTGGATTAATACATAGGATAATTATATCTCGGTATACGATCCCGTTTTACAAGTACCAAAATCCACACAGGCGAAGCCTCGGGCTTAGGCTAGTATCTGATAATCATCTGTCTATCCTTTAACCACTATGTTGGGGTCTTCCAGTCTAACCAGATGCAGTTGAATACTAATGTTGCCTGCGTTCTCTATAACTACTAACTACCTCATATTTTTTCAAGCCGGGATGCTTACCTAACTTATTTGTACCTATTTGCTGTAAATATCATCTAAAACCTCTTAAACGGAGTCAAAACAAGGCTGCCATCCATTATTCATTAACCCATCTACATAGTTCAGTGGACTTAATATTTAAACCATCCCTTTTTCCTTTACCAAAATTCGTGGCACCCCTACAGTCCCTACGCGCAAGTCCGCTCAACTTTATAAAGGACTAAAGCGTTAAAATCTTTACCCAATCCATCTGCTCGGTTCACAATGAAATATTCCCGTTCACTTCGTTCCAGTATGTCAGCCGTTTTCACATTGATTGAAAACCTGTTAATATCCAACTTTCTTTGCCTCGCCTTCCCTTTATCTTGTTTATATAAACTTTCCCTTTATTCTCACTGGTAAAAACGTGTTGAAAAGCGGGTGGGAGGTCTGTTTGAGGATTATAATAAACGTCAATTGGGAATATTGATGAGCGCCAAATATACAATGCGTTGGAGACAGTTTTGTAAGCTCAGAAATTTGTGCTGTTTTGCATAAATAAATAACGGCTTTTCATATTTTTTGGTGGGTTTGCTTTTTCCACGACGGAACGGAGACGGTATATATGCGTTTTTTGTTTGTTTGTGCACAAATCCATGTTGCCATTATTTTAACCTGTTTTTATGTAAGTGAAGCATTTTTTCAAGTTACAAAAACTAATTGAACAACTTCATGAGCTTACAATACAGAGAGTTCCTCTAGTTTATTAACAAAATTATCTCATTTGTCGATAGTGACGACACAGACATTTTGTATTCGTGAACATAAGTAATCTTGGAATCATAGTGGGTGTTTGGGAATATTAAATCTTTATATATTTAAACTATTATTTAAAACATCATCATCCGTGATCCATTCATCTTCATCATGATCATCGAAATCTCGCTCTTTCACCTATCCTACTTGATTTGCGGTTGAAGCAGCATGCCTTCTTCTAATTCTTTAGTCTTCATCTCAGATAGTCACCTCATTTCTAGCCATATCATCTAACACACAATTCATCTATAGTGTCTTTGTTCTTCCTTTTTTATATAATAGCCATCCCCATTCATACTCAAAACTTTTCAGCAATTATGAAAGAAACTCATTTAATTGTCATAGAAATCTCAACAAGTTCAGCATAAACACACGCACACACACACGCACGCTTCGACGCTAGAAAACGTCGAGGTTTGATCTTTGTTCTTCGTAACAGTGTTGTCATTCGTCTCTACTTAGTACACAATGAGACAGACAATGAGTCTGTTTACGGTCCTGTCACAGTTATTTTTACCTTTATCAGCTGTCATCTAACAACCCCCTTATTGCTAAGAAAATAAAAACCATTATGGTATGACAGACTTGTAACCTTATTGTTACTGTTAGCCTGCATCATCCCACTGCTGGGCAAAGGCCTCTCCCCATGATTGCCAGTTTTTTCGATCCAGGGCCAATATGGACCAATGGTCGCGAGCTGCAGGCCAATATAACGACTTCCTGGAGCCCTGACACAGCCAGAAGGCGTCGTGGCAGACCTCGTAGAAGATGGCGGGACAAGCGGGACGAAACCCACAGTAACCTTACTGTTTTAAAATAAAGATCATAATGACTTTGACAGTGAGTTGACAAGTCGAAGGTAAAATAATTATGAAAGGACTTTAGTAAGTTCTATCTTCATAATTCGAGTGGTTTCATTGACAAAGGGCCATGTTAACTTTGTAATGAGGTGGAAATCTTGTTACACAATGATGTGGAAATTCTAAGGTTATATTATGTTTGTTAAAGGAATCTTGTCTGTGTAGTTGCTTAAGGCGGGTTCGGGGATGTGTAGCAAAATGAGATCTAAAATTATTGTATTTTTGTTAATAAGGTTTTGCCATTGACGTGTGAGCTTTATTATTAGAGAATTGTTTGTTTTATCTGTATTTCTTAAAAAAAATTAGGAAGGCCTTTTTTTTTTTTTTTTTTTTTTTTCGGATGGGAAATCATCAAATGACTTCTCCCGCTCTGGGCGGAGCAGGAGGGAGTGTCAGACTTTTACTGACTAAAACCCATCCATGTTCCTTCATCGCCCTTTGTGTTCCGGGGCCACGGTATCTCTTTCGAATAGTCCCGCAACCCCGGCAGGCATCGGTCCTTTCGGACCCCTTCCTTTTTGCTGACTCTCTTTGAGGCGCGCGTAGAACACGGACGCGCCGTCGACACGGCCTGTCGTCATGAGACGGACGGACGGCGAGCTAGCCCATAGCCCACCGTCCACAGGCCCGCGCCTACGGTGGCCGGGGGCCACGTGGTGGCCCCCGACGCCCGGGGCGTCTCCCGCGGCGGCCGGGACGCTGTGAGGTTCTCTCCCTCTCACGTTCCGCCACCTCCTTCTCTAGCATTACTGCTTCGCAGAAGGAGGTGACGGCGTCCCATTCCGTCTCGCTCCGGACCATGGCTTGCACCAGGGCCGGACGCGAGAGGTCGCCGCCGCCAATCGCCGCTTCGAGGACACGGCGGTGCTCCGCCCACGCGGGGCACACCTCCACCGTGTGCTCCACCGTGTCCTCCGGTCGATCCTCGCAATGGAAACACCCGGGCGTTTCCTCCCGCCCGATTCGGTGCAGGAACCTCCCGAAAACACCGTGTCCGGTGAGGACCTGCGTCAGGCGGAAGGTGAGGACGCCGTGGCGTCTCTCAAGCCACTCCTCAAAGAGGGGACTTACTGCCACTATTGTGGCGTGCCCTGCACGGGGTTGCGACAGTCGCTCTCTCCATGTCGCCATGAGATCACGCCGGAAGTCTGTCCGCTGCGCGACCGAGTTTCCCCCCGGCGTAGCACCTCCGCGCGCCATTCATGTAGGCGCGCGAGGACTATCGCCTCCAGATCCCATGGCGGCAATCCGGCAAGGAGGCACGCCGCCTCACGGGAGATCGTGCGGTACCCACGGGCCAGCCTTACGGCTACCACCTTTTGGGGCGCGTTGAGGTAGTGGGCTGCACGCAGCCTCAAGGAACGCGCCCACACCGGGGACCCGTAAAGGGCCATGGACCGCACGACCCCCGCGTAGAGCTTCCGGCAGGAGGCGTTTGGCCCCCCCAGGTTGGGCAGGAGCCGCCTGAAGGCAGCCCCGGTCCGTTCCAGTTTGGGGGCCAAACGTCGGAAATGCTCCACGAAGTTCCATCGGCTGTCGAGGACGAGTCCCAGGTACTTAAGCGTCGACTCGACGCCGACGGATACCCCTCCCAATTGGAATTGTTATTTTTTTTCTGGTGGATATTAAAAATACCAAGAAATACCGATGTTAGTATGTCACAAATTTGTTTTATGTTGACTATGTATCTACAATACTGAATGCTTTCATTGAAACTTAAAAGATCTTTAGCATATTATCTATTCACACCTTTTTTTGTAATACTAATCTATAAATTTAAAACAATACAGATTTATACCAATGATACCAGCTGAAATGCATCGTTTATTGTAATTAGTTTCTCTCCACTCCACAACAGATGGCGCTAGCTGCACGATTAAATCGTTTCAACGGAACTTGTGAATCCAAGAGCAGCCTTACAAAGTAAATTGTGTCACATTATAATTAACTCGATATCAAAGCATTTATTTTTGTTGAAATAAAGAGTTCGTATTAAAATCATGTTCATTATGTTTATTTCAGATGAAAGGATTTATATAAAACCGTGTGACAGATTTCACGGAATTCGTTAAAATTTGAGATTTTACATTCATTTTAATGTATGACTTGTGTGATATTATCATTATCTACATTTTGAAAGTGAAAATTTTAATTAAATAAAAATAAAAATAAAAAAATATATAAAATAATAGAATAGAATTAAAATTTAATTTAATTTATTTTGTAATTTTGTGCACATCGTTTATCCATGTTTAAAGAATGATGCTGATGAACATGGACTATAATGATCATGAAGAAGTAAAGGAAGACCAAAGAAACGATGGATGGACTGTGTGAAGGATGATATGGCTAGAAAGGAGGTGACTGCTGAGATGACGAGTAATAGAGAAGTATGGAAGAAGAAGACACGCTACGCCTTATTGATCGCCAAGAAATTGGCATAAGGGCACATGATGATGAATGATCATGTTGTATGCACAGACGCCAGCCCATCAAGCGACTACAATCTGTCAAATTTCAACTTTATCGCTAAAGCATTAGATTAGGTTCAAGATTGATTGGGAAAATTTGACAGTTTCGGGTGGCATGATGTGCTGGTGTCTGTACCTATGTCGGTCAATAGCAAACTGTGTCAATACCGGATATGAGATCAGAGATGACTAGAGGCGACAAGTACTTCCTTCCTACTAGCTTATTAGCCATGCATTCTAATTAGAAGAACTAGGTACCTATCCAGTTTACAAATACGATACCCACAGGATTACTAGTAGGTATTTTGAAATTCAAAAAAATCTCATAAAATGTATGGTTATACACACATCAAAAATGTCTAGGGATCAAGCATTTTTATGCGGATTTCTTGAGATTGAGATGTGGCTTTGTAATAAATTTATGATTTTATAAACTTATATGGATCCTTTTTGGTGCATTTCATAACTTGAATCAGGAACTCTCAATCAAATTCGAGTAAAAGATGAAAATAAGCTGTCAATATTTTCCCTATAAAAACATACAACGCATTGAAGACATTATTAGTGCTACTGTTTCCCTACTACTGATTAAAACCAACGTTATTATGGAGCGGCGACGTCATTTAAGCAGGGAAGAAATGCTCAGAGCCGTGGGAATGATAGAAGCTGGTTCCCGGCAACGTACTGTAGCTTTAGCTCTGAATACAAGTCAGAGTGTTATCAGTCGACTTTGGACACGTTACCGAAGCACTGGTACCGTGGCTGAGCGCCATGGAGGACGGTATCGCTGCACCACACGGAGACAAGACCGATACATTCAAATCTTAACTCGAAGAGCTCCAACAATAACCGCCATGATGTTAGCCGTGAGGCTTCATCACTCTTCAGGGAACTTAATTAGCGACCAAACAGTCAGAAACCGCTTGCATGAAGTGAACCTTCATTCCCGAAGACCGCTACGGGTACCACCTATAGCAATGCACAATCGTAGGATTCGATATCAATGGGCTCTTGAACACAGAAATTGGGCAGAAGAACAATGGCGTTTCGTGTGCTTTTCTGATGAGTCTCGTTTTGGTATGAGACCGGATACAAGACGTATACGACACTGGAGAACCCCTGGACGCCAACAGCGATTAAAATCCTGCCAGGAAGTCCATCCTTATAGTGGTGGAACCATCATGGTATGGGCGGGTATTTGGATCGGCGGAAGAACTGAGTTGATTTGGATCAGAGGCAACCTCAACGCTCAAATTTATGCTGAGACGATTGTATCAGACGTCATCGTTCCTCTACAAGTGCAAATCGGTCCCTTATTTCAGTTAATGCATGATAATGCACGACCGCACACCGCAAGAGTTGTAAGACAGACTCTCGCCGCAGCTAACATCAATGTCCTGCCCTGGCCTGCTCAGTCGCCAGACTTGAACCCGATTGAGCATGCATGGGATATGCTACAGAGAAGAGCTCTGCCGAATATGGAGGGTATCCAGTCGCAAGAAGACCTTTTTTTGTTGTTGCAACGAACATGGGCGGCCATTCCACAGCGTGATTTGGATGAACTCATTTTGAGTATGCCAAACCGATGTTCTTGTGTTGTTAGTGTTCGCGGTAGAAACACGGATTATTAATTGTTTAAGTTACCCAATAAAATTTTAAAGAAAACTGTTATTTCAGTCTTTTTTTCGAACTTTAATGTTAGTGGTTCAAATGTCAAAAATCCCTTTATTAGGAAAATGGCAAATTTCTTTATTAATGCAAAGGTGACTTGGTTTATCGTTACTGTGACAAACGAAAACACTTTATTTGATGAATCCTTAAAGAAAATTTTAATTAATATCAATCAGGAGAAAAGTTATTGCAAAAATATATGTTGATCCCTAGATACTTTTGATGTGTGTATATAGTCAACGAACAAAATGATCAACTTAGCTTATTAAATGGCAGCATTCACAGAAAACACTACCGTATAATAAGAAACCTGCCACGAAATACATCGAAGATAGTAGTAATGAAAGTAATCTAATATCATTCATGTTCTACAGCTAAGCCTTTGGGACATACATCAAAAACTTAACCGATATTGATTAAAAATATAAAGCCTACCTTGCGGTTTGATCAATAGATACACATTTACCTGTCCTATTAATACGACGGAGCCATAAAAATCCCAACAAGTTACTTAATACGCGTCCTACGCAATCAACTTAACTTAAACATGCAATATAGCAGAAGAGACCGCGTTATGAAATGAAATTTCATTACCTACTGTTTTTTATTTCATTCATATTTTATTACTAGAGATGTACCAACTAGTCGGTAAAGCTGACTAACCGGCCATATTTGCAGTTGGCGACTAGTCGGCTCGAGTCATTGCTATGAAATAGGCATGACGACAGTATCAAAAAATTGCAAATCTATTTAGTCCGTCAGTTAGAGTATTGGAAATTAATGGACACGTATTTTTTGTTTTTGTAAATCAATGAATATTGACAAAGATAAAACGCATCAAAACTCGGGAGTGGGGGCTCGTGACGTCAGAACTAGCTAAAAATTATACCTAGGCGTGACGTATTGAGAATTTTAAAAGCGTCGTATCTTCGTCAATTTTGGTTTACGTAACAAAAGAAAAAACACGGGTCAAATATTTTCTGATAATCTAACCGACGGACTAATTAGTTTTTTCTTGTCGTCTCGCCTATTATAAAAGTTATGGCTAATAATTTTATTTTATAATCAGCTTTCAATTTTGTTGAAAAATCCATAACCTTGCAGATGCCTTTGGTAGTCAAAAATAGAACTTAAATCAGGACAAATTTAATTTCACTGTTCCAGAAATTCTATGACCGTAGGTACCTACGCCGTGTGCGAGAAAGTGCGTTGTATGATTTACTCAATGCAAGCGACTCAGCTTTACATGAAACTTCACGGACATTGCCAATGCCCCCTGAACTCCACCGAAAGCAATGAATGCAATGATCGGCTTGGCCGACTAGTCGGTTAGTCGGCCAAAGTCATAGCCGGCCCATCTCTATTTATTACTTCATCGCTACCTGATCATAGTCGTTCGGTGATTCAAACGGATCGCTATCCGATTACTAAAACAGTCACGGGTGGAAAAAGTGCCGACAAAGCTTGGCAGACGACATCGGGAGACGCACGGCGCGCCGTTCATGCCAACCGGACGTTTTTTCTTACACGTTGCCGCTTGGCAATGTGACATACAGATGGGATGTTGAGTTAGCTAGAAGAAGTGGTGCTTTGATTGCTGGGATTCATGTATTCATAGGCCTTGAATGGTGTTTGAATTTTGTATATCGTTCGAATTTTCAATAAAAGTTTCAGGGCTGTGGATTTTATTTGGCTTGATTGTGATATAATATCAAACACATAGTTCAGACTTGACACCTACAACTTTATTACATATTGTAGTTTACCTTCAACGTCTTACTTTTTATGTTTATTTTTTTCAATTATTCTTATACATCTCACTTTTTTACTGTTCGATTAACAGAAGACGTTTCAAAATTGTTAACCTTTCTTCAGAGCAATGTGTCACGCTTATAAAGGCGCCTTGTCTTAAAACACACCTGCTTAGAATCTTGATATTGAATTCCCAGACTTAAGAAACCAGTCGGGGAGAGCTTTCATTACTCGCAAATCCTCTTCTTTTTATCAGAAGCGAAAAGACTTCGAGTTGTAGGCACGGTTCTTTTGTTTCTGGTCCTTGAAGTGTTAAAAAATGATGGCAGACGTACAACGCATTCTTTGATGCATTGTGATTAACACAAACGTGATGTTTGTGCAATATGAGAGGTTTTAAATCAAAGTAATAGATGTGTGTACAGCTTTATATGAAGTGTTATGGCGATACTAAAGTTTATTATGTGAATTTTAATTGTTCGAATGGGTTTTCGGAGGGTTTGATCCTTTCTATGAATTTTTAAAATATGATTTTTATTTTTGTTACGAGGTGAATTTCAATATCAGAATTATTCTTTAAAAAATGCTAATAGCTATTTTCTGTGTCATGTTTACACCGCCGTAAAGCAATTCATTCACTATGTCATGATTTAATGACAACATTTTTCATTTATAATTCATTCAAATACGGGTTAAACATTTCCCAAACAAAGCCATACCCGAATCTAATGAGGCGTAACCAGAACATATATTGATTTATTATTGCGGTCTAAAGGACCAAAAAAGGGAACAAGGTGTATGTCAATGGATGCGGGATAAAAAACGATAAATGAAGATAAAATGCCGGCAGTCCGAGTGGCAGGTGTTTAGCTTGACGCCGATATTGATGCTGTTCAATCCGTGGTATGATTGGACAAGCTGTTGGTGGGCATAGATTATGTGATTGGTTGGATGGTTAGGGTATATGCCTAAGTAGGTATAATGTAGGTGTAATAGAGCCAAGTTGTAAGACTCAATTATTATTGTTTGAGCAATGATGTGGAATGTTGATATGGTTGTGCGAGGTTCGACATCAGCACTACCTGTTTCTAATGTCGTGTTCATTTCAAGATGCTTGCTTCATGGTCTTGAGGCTCATTCATCGTAAATTGGCGGTGAGTAATTTATGCATTAATTAATATAATTAGCCAGATGTATCATTAGCCATGAGACCGGGCGTCGTTGCCGAAGGAGGCCTAGAAATCGCTGGTGATCCCACCAGCGATTCAATCAGCGATTCAGCGATTCGTTTTAAGTCATCCGACTTAGAGGCGTTCCTCAGTGATCAGCCGGACCAAACCGCACGGAAAGAGTAGTGGTAGGCTATGGGGGAGGCCTTTGTCCAGCAGTGGGACAATATATACTAAGGAAAAAAAGCCAAAGCTTCTTTTCTATTGTGCCTGTCTTATGCAAGTTTTAATGATCCTATATGGACCGTTTAAACTTGCATAAGCTTGCTCTTTTTTATACCCTTGAGGTGTTTTTAGCCTTTATTCGATTTCTGTCTTACTCCATCTGTCACCACCAGCACAGACTCCGGCAAAACCAGGTCATAAATGAAATTACTCATTATTTGCTCTGTCTGATAGAACTCAACACTTATTCTGTGGTCATGTACCACCGAAAACTTGGCACCTGCTGCGTCTGGCCGAAGCGACAAAACGCCGCGACTGTTTTTCGACTACTACTTATCGCACGGTAGAAGCGTAACAAAACAAAATCGTTATCTTTCTTAAAAGATAACGCGAGGCTTTCGTCCGTGGTGTTAATTGGAGGCTAATGTTGGCCTTTCTTTTGTGTCGGCCTCTTAGATAGTCGCAGATAAGAATAAGCTGCGATTTTGTCGGAAAGTGATGTTTCGTGTTTTTTTTTATCGTTGGTGCTAGCTAATTTCGTAGGTGCTAAGTTATCGTTTTATTAGTATTGGTGTGTTAATTTTCATTAAGCATAATTTTGGTGACATAAGTTATCATGAGTTTCGGTAGATATGTTTAGGTTGGTTCTCAATCCAGACGCCTACATAAAATGACATAGCATAAAGTAGGAGGTGAATCGAGACAAATCTTTGCTTGTTTAAATAAAAGCCTAGTGCTCGATGAGGTTTGCCATTGGCAAAAATAGCAAACATTCGTGCAAACATAATCTTCCCCCTAAGGGGCTCGCCTTCCGAACCTTCGATAACCTTCAGAATCTAAGGACCAACCTTAGCTTGTGACCCATCGGTTTAGACTAGGCATTGCCTGTGAGCTAAATTATTACTAACTAGATCCATTAGATTCTCAAACATTTTCATTCAATTCTTTGAAAAAAGTATTTCTACGAAAACATTTTAACCAAACTAGATAAAAAAACTTCCCCGAAACCTCTCCTATCTCCTGAATTTCAAAATTCACATAAACTTCACCGTATATCATACTTATCCTTTGGATACGTGATATTTTGACTAAAAGACGACATTAAGGTTCAACCCGTGAAGGTGATAACATCAGCGGTGATTTAAGATGGCGCTATCCTTCGCAGAAACCATAAAGATTATCTCACTTCACGTTAATGGACATACTAATTATTAATTAGGGACTGCTCTAAGTGTTACTTTACACGAGATTAAAGTTTTGTTGCAGTATTTAGTGGCACGTGTGGGCGATTAAAATCGCGATTTTATTGTGTAGTAGTGTTTTGCCTTGTCCGTTGGTCTAGTCGCGCAAACGCTGCGTACTGCTGAGTTCATGTCCTACTAGGTTCTATTTCCGGAAAGAGATAAGCGTTATTAGGATTTATAAGGTGTGGTCAATTGTCTGTGTTTGTGCCCGATTGATGGGACTTAAAACATTAGTGGCAAAATTTGGGTGTTCTATAGATCACTTCTGACATAACCGTCGGGGAACACAAGCGTCATATAGAGATATATATATTTTTTACGACGGCATGTAAAGCCACACACAACAGCCGCTCGGGTCGATCTTAAGGTTAAGCTATGCTTGCCTAGGTTGGTCCGTGGATGGGTGACCACTCATAACATACCGAGTTTCCTCCGTGCCTCGGAAAGCACGTTAAGCCGTTGGTCCCAGCTGTCATTTGTAGATCTTTGACAGTCGATAAGTAGTCAGAGACCCAAAAAGTCTGACAACTATTCTTACCAAGGGGTATCGTATGACCCCGTACTCACTGGGTTGTGGAGGTCAGATAGGCAGTCGCTCCATTTAAAATACTGGTATTCAGCTGCATCCGGTTAGACTGGAAGCCGACCCCAACATATTTGGTAAAAGCCTAGGCAAATGATGTTCGAGTTCGAGTTCGAGGCCCATGGGCGACATAAAAACTCTGACACTGGGTTAGGCATTAGCCACACGATAAAGAAAGAAGAAGCGTCATATTGTGTTTATTTAGTAATGTTTCTGGTAGAATGCTCCATCGAAATAGAACCCAAATACAGGAGTCAAAGACGGGAGGAGAGGAAGTAACATTTAGTTAATGTTCCCACTGCTGGGACACGGCCTCCTCTCAATGAGAGGGAATGGGCTATAATACACCACGCGGGCCCAGTGCGAATTGGTAGATGTCACGTCTTCGATTTTTTGGTTCTAGGACTGGTTTCCTCACGATGTTTTCCTTCACCGTTTTGAGAGCAGTGGTGATGAACACAAGTGAGCAAGCCTTACAGTTCGTAAGTCGGGGCCGCCACCACTGGGCCACCGTTGCTCTCCAAATTAATCTCTCTCAATTTATTTGAAAATGCGTTATTGAAAAGCTGTATACGCACTTAATTGAAACGTGCTAATTGCGTAGCCACAGGAGGGCGCTTTTTTATGTTTCAGACCGATTTCTGGAGTCCAACGTCGTTATGACGACTGATGACAGCTATCCTGTGGTTTTATTGGTAGGAAATTGTACCTACACCTGAGTCTTCTCAAAACAACATTAAAAACGAAGATAATAATATACTTTTTGGGCTAAATGTGACATTTAAACTCCTGGTGATCGTGATAAGCTAGAAAAGAGGTTTTGCTGTGTAAAACTTTAATTACATCTAAGTGTATGGAATCTGCTATCAACTGGCCATCTCCTAATTACGAGGTATTTTTATGTTATTGGATGGCAAATAAGCCGACGGCCCGTCTGATGGTAAATGGTAATCGCCATCTATAATGAACATTATGCGTGCCTTTTCAGACGCAAACATAAAATGAAAGAAATTCAAGCTCAGGGGGAGTTTGAATTTCTTTATTTACATAACATCATACCTGTAATCCCCAAAGGGTTATCAGAGGTGTTTCTAATAGGACACTTAAATGTCGCCAGTTACGTTTTTTAAATCCCATGTATTAGGGGGTCAGCCTATTGCCATCAACTGAGTACAAATTCAGACTCCTTGGCTGCTACTAAGAAACTCCGGATGGAAAAACCCAATAATCCTTTACCTGACCTGGGAATTGAACCCAGGACCTCATGTTCAGCATTCGCACATGTGACCACTAGTCCAATGACGCAGTCATTTTTCTTAGTGTTTAAAACATGGAGAACAAGTTCGCCAGCCAGAATCAAGTTAGATTATTCCAGTTCATACCTGTAGACGTAGAGGTAAAAAACCACTTCTAATATAGGCTTGTCAACCGAAAAAATCTAATTAGTCCGTCAGTTAAATTATTAAAAAAATCTTTGACCCGTATTTTTTTCTTTTGTTACGTAAACCAAAATTGACAAAGATACGACGCTTTTAAAATTCTCAATACGTCACGCCGTGGTATAATTTTTAGTGCGTTCTGACGTAATGAGCTCCCACTCCCGAGTTTTGATCTTTGTCACTAATCATTGATTTACAAAAATAAAAAATACGTGTCCATTAATTTCAAATACTCTAACTGACGGACTAAATAGATTTGCAATTTATTGATGGTGGAAACAAGCCTATTACTTTCGATCGGCTTCACTGATTGGTTTTACTAGAACAACTTCTTTAGTTGTAGTAAACTTTTAGGGCTTATATAATATTTTATCGTCAGTACTTTGTCTACCCACGCCCAGTTCAAGACTTTGTTGTTTAGATCTTATAAAGATTTTATAGACTTGGTGGAATGTTTTTGGACCCTAAGTTTTTTCTGCCTTATGTCAATGTGTTATCGGTTGAAGGAGCTGAGTAAATGAAAGACGGAACTAACTTAAACGGGAAACACTTTGTAGTCACATAGACCTGTTACGTATTTCAGGTAGTTCAACGCGTGTGAATTTGCCGCTAGAGGCGCTTGTGTAGACTAAGGTCTTCCAAAATGTCAGATATCATAGAGTGTTGGCGCGTTGCGTGCTTTTTTATCACGTATCTATACTAATACTCACGATTGTGATCTAGATTGAGCCATTCCTGATTAATTATGACTTGAAGATTTTAAGTAGCAACTTAGGATCATAATTGTTAGTACTTGGAGGTAAAATGATTTTTAAATGTTTCATGCTTGCTAATTTTAGGAAGAATATTGTAAATATATATCTAAAGCTTACACTATGTTGTTATACGTAAAAAAATAAACTTTTTTATGAAGTTATTGGTACTTTATAGTATTCAATATAATGATTGACAGGACCTTACTCGACAGTGCGCCATCTGGTGAGCTCAAAAACGATAGCCCCAATTCATTGAACATTTGGTAGCTAATGTTTTCATGATTCTTAAGTTTTTATACCGACCATGGGGCTCTAACTTGGCTCTACAGGCCGTCGGGAAATATCTCTCAGCATGATGGTTTGGTTTCCTCACAATATTTTCCTTCACGCACATGAATCCGAAAAATCAGAGGTCTAGAGTTAGTAGGGTTCGACTCGAGATCTATGACTTGGCAGTCCGACAGTCTATCACTGCTGTCGCGCTTCTAAGTTGTATCGCAAAATCCAATGAGAGGTTTTCATTTTGAGGTATTAAAAAAAAACTTAGTTTCCAAGAACTCTATAGATGGCGTTGAACTGACTACGATAGTTGATGCCAAAGCGAAAACGCTTGGAAAAAAAAACATTGCGTCACGTCACATGCGTATGTGACGACGAGCGTTCGTTGACTGACACTTTCGTTTGCTTAACCTTCCTTTCCGCTTTGTTAAAATCAGTTTTTTTAGGTTCCGTTCCTTGCATTAACGTACTAAGTTCAGCGCCATCTATCCAGCGACTAGGGAAGAGCTAAAACGAAAATCCCTCATTCTATATTACCCAGTCTGACCCAGCTGCTTTTAATGTAGTCTGTTCAAGATTTGATAACTAGTCGCACATAATCTGAGCTATTTATAGCATCCCACATAATAAGCATTGTTGTTATGGCCAATAACACCTCCATAACCTTACTTTGTATCTGTAATTTAATTATGAATAGCTCACAAACGAGATTTCAGCAATTTCCGTTTATGACCTGTGAAACATAGCACCTAGTTTACGCCATTATAAATCTTAGTTACATTGTAATAGAATTGATCATACTGTAAAATAAGCTACTGCTTTATTATGGCGCTCTCTTCTGGTTTTATAAATCTGAAGAGTGATTGAAGTTATAAAATAAAAGTAGAATAAGCTTGTCAACTGAAAAAATCGAATTAGTTCGTCAGTTAGATTATCAAAAAGTATTTGACCCATATTTTTTCTTTTGTTACGTAAACCAAAATTGACGAAGATACCACGCTTTTAAAATCTTCTATACGTCACGCCGCTTTATAATTTTTAGTGCGTTCTGACGACCCGAGCCGACTCCTGATTTTTGATGCGCTTTATCTTTGTCAATATTCATTGATTTACAAACACCAAAACTACGTGTCCATTATTTTCCAATACTCTAACTGACGAAAAAATAGATTTGCAATTTATTGATGGTGGAAACTATCCTATTGGATAACTTTTAGATTATTTTTAACGAGCTGAATCTTTTTATGAGTATCGAGAATTGAGTTTTTGTTGTGAAGTAAACATACCTATAAAGGGTGTAAAACACCTCTTAACGAAGCCGAAAGACACTTGTTCTCTTCGTCATTGCGATCATTTTTTTGTTCTACACCATACCTGGGAACCCCTAGTTACGGAGATATTAGGGGTCAAAGTTCCAACTTTTTGACAAGTTTTTTTTAAATACAAGTTTTTAAAGTAAGATTATTACTTTAAACACCTCCACGATCCCCGAACTATTGAATCCATCCATCAGCACAATGTTGTGAGTGGGTGGGTTATTGAGTTCTACCACAAAACATGATTTTTCACCCCAAAAAAAAAAGTCGTTTCCCAGCAATATTTTTTGCGTAAAGTTACTTAGTTTGATGTACATAATGCTTGGTTGACTTTTTCGTGATGAGGTCTTTTACACCCTGTATAGTAAAATCACTTACAGTACTTTCGAGTCGTGAAGGTCGTGGGTTGCGGAGTTAATTGGGTCCAAGGAAATAAACACATCCTGGTCTGAAAAACCAATAATAGCAAAATAAGTAACTACAATAGTAATCCAATTTTTCAAGGTATTCACATGTAGGTACAAGTTACAGGGTTTTATGACTTAGTGAATGATGTACATAATTATCCTGTTATGTTACATAAATACAAAATTCAAAAACATGGGGTCGATTAAATGGCATTTAGTGCACCTGAGTACAGAAGCCAGCGCATCAAATTACTACAAATTGTCAAATTTTCTCATTCGACTCTGAAATTAACCATCAACATTTTATGATTTAAAATCATTTGGAGAAATTTGACAGTTTGTGGTGACTTGAAGCGCTGGCGACTGTACTATGTCTATTTGTTTTGTTTTCTATCTGTGGAGGCTTGTAATTAGCAGTTTAGTTTGTAAGCTTTCCTAAAATAAAAAAAAATAAAAAAAATAATGTATGAAATAAATACATTATTATTCATAGATTTGAGTGGCTTTTTAGCCTTTTCACATCATTTATTATAGTATGTAATACCAAGTTTAGTAACATAATATATGCCCACCCATCATCTGCCTAATTTGATTACGCATCAAATTATTCCTGTTGATATCCCCATGTATTTATTGTGGACATAAAACCACTATTAAAGGGGTGACGAGAGTTTAGTCCGTCTTTGAAGTTATAAAAAACTATTTGATTGCATTTTTGAAACCTTTATAGGTGAAGTTTATGTCGTTTTTAATGTTAAAAGTATTTACATATTAGTATGTATTTTTAACAATAATTTTTGACGTTAAGCTCATTAATGAACGAAGGATCGTTACATTTGCTTTTAAATAAATATCAGCTACAGTTGCACTTTATATTGTTTCTCATTGCAATCGAAATGTATGCCCCACTTATTAATTATAAAGAGTTTTAATTCTTCGCATTGAATTTACAAACACCTGATGTGTTCAAAAGATCTATGCTTTTGGCTAACACTTTTAAATCTATTGTATAACGAAAATTAAATCAGAGAAAATAGTAGAATTACAAAATAAAGATTTATAGACCGCTGGTGTAACATAAGGTTTCCCAGACATCGTGACAGCAGAAATATTTATTACTTGGTCTGTCGACGACAATGGCTTTGCGTGATGGTATACCTACCGTCTGTGGTTACCGGTATTCTAACAACACTGAAAAAGAAACGGTATTTTGTAAATTAGAAAAGCTAATATGGAAATTTATTGTCCATTAAATTACCATACTTATAAATAATATACTGGCTGTTGCCGCAACCATTATAAAAATGTTACTTCCTTATTTGAATCGGATTTTGTTAACAATTTCATGGGTTTTTTTTTGCAAGGAACACTAATCCATTTTCTGAAATCAAAGTAACCTAAACTTTTCATAATAACATCAGCTAGACGCCAGTAAAAGCGGTCCAGCCGTTTCGGAGATTAACCGGAATAAACAAACAGACAAAAATTCAAAAAGAAAAAATGTTGTTATTACCATATGTATATACTTTCATATGCATTCATTATGTAGAGAGCTATTATGTTGAAATTACAAACAGACGCTTAATTTGTTTGTTATTTGTGTAGATACTTATAATATAAATTATTATACAAAGTGTAGTTTTGCATCCTAGTCAAAATTCAGGAGCTTGTCACAAAAGTCATAAATAATCAATTAAAATTACGATACCCATGTCAAATAATTAATAAAGCTGCCATTAAAATTTTTAAAATTTGACAGTATTTCAGAATAAACGAAAGTAATAGAAGAATCATGAGAGCAGCGGTGGCCCAGTGGTGGCGGCCCCGACTTACGAACAGTAGTCGTGGGTTCGAACCCAGGCAGGCGCATTACTTTGTGTAATTTATTTCATCACTACTGCTCTCAAAACGGTGAAGGAAAACATCATGAGGAAACCGGCATGTCCTAGAACCAAAAAATTCGAAGACATGTGACATATTGGTAAATGTCACCGCACTGGGCCTCGTGGTGGATTAAAGCCGATTCCCTCCTATAGAGAGGAGGCCTGTGTCCCAGCAGTGGGGTCATTAATAGGCTGCTGATGATGATGATGAATAGAAGAATCACCCATCGCGCGACATGTCTCTGTGTGCGTTTATTTGTGTGTGTCAAGGCGCGGCTATAGAGCCAGTTACAGGCGGGCTACGTTTTAATACGGGTGGTTTACACTTAACGATTTCCATAAATATGGAATAAAAAACCTACTCATTTTATTATCGATTCGGGTCGAGAATCATTAGCCTAGCTACTTTCTTGAATTTGATCAGGATGCAAAGCGATATCTTGTATAGTAACTTTTTCAGGTGTTAACGGCTGAACGGATTTTGACATAATTAATTAGCACACAGCTAGTCCATGATCTGGGTCAGTTCCCTTGGAATAATTTTTGCCGCTATCGTTGGTGACGCCTAGGGCACAAATTTTAGATGTCTATGTTTTTTTAATGTTATAAATATTTAAAGATCTCTGTATTTTAGCACCTCTAAAAATAACGGTAATGTAATGGTTCCATTACGCTAAGGGCTTAATTCTCTAAAGGGATATTTGTTTGTAGGGACCAGGGACACAGAAATACGTAGGGACGTAAGTCTTCCAAAGGTTCAATCCCTTGTGGTCTGACGTAGATACTTTGGTGGAGGTTCCTTCGTGATCGAGCTAGAAATTGGATAACGCCTTGAATGACAAAGTAGTACTGATCAACTATGTAATCTCTAATCAAGCGAATGACAAACCTACAAATTTACGATTAGCTTCCTTTTAGAGCAATCTACTGTTGGTATAAAATCGAGAAGAAATCTAGGCTTATTTATACTAATATTATAAAGAGGTAAAATAGATTTATTAGTTTGTATGCAAGGGGTAATCTTCTGGCCTTACTACTCAAGCACACGTCATGTGCACACAGTGACATTATCCTCGAGTTGGATTGGCAAATGCTAGTTTTTAAAATAAGCCTGAAATCTTCAGCAAGCTCGTGATCAAAGCTCTTGCTAACTCTGCATGACAGTAAACCTTTGTCCTGAGGAGGGACAGTGCTAGACTCGTACTAATTCTTTTAGGTCCGTAAAATATGAAAGGAAGGTATGAACCTATGCGATCCATGCTCGTACCTTTACGAACTACCATCATAATCAGTCCATCAACCCACACCTTTACAGCAACAAACACGTTCGTTAAACTCAAACACCTGTTAATACAAAATATGGCTTTTACTTTCTCGCTAACCGCGCTAAAGAGTTCCGCTGAAGTAATTTCCTAGGTCCCAGCTTAATGCACGATGTCACTTGACGCTGCATCGCGTGAGCCTCGACAGCAATTACTCGTACCTCGGTTTGTCTCCTTGCAATTAGAGAATTCCTAAGCGTCAGCGTGTGGGAGAGTTATTTCAACATCGTTTAAGTAAACTGTTCTGTATTTTCACATGAAAATTATTTTGCTACGTTGCTTGAGTTGGCATTTCTGCTGTAAAACGTTACGGCCATGTGTTGTTTCTCATTCATGGCGCACGAGACTTTCTGTCGGGTTCAATTTGCAACTTCTGTGTCGCTTGCCTTTTTTGAAAAATAAATGTCGTTTTTTTACTGCAATACCGTATGTTTATCTTCTCTCTGTGAATTAACTTTTACTTACATTGGTTACCTAATTACATCCCCGGTTACGATAGGGTTGGTAGAATTATTGCCTTACCATTCAATCCTATACCGGCCTCTCTTGTTCGTTCCATTGTTCTTTCTGCTCTCTCAAGTTTAGTCATACCCAGTTTGACATTGCCAACTGCTATCAGACTTTAAAAATTCAAATCTCCTACTGTGATGTGAATCTCCTAAGGATAAAATTTACATAAATGTTAAACAAAAAACGTTTAAACAAAATAATAATAAACTAGCCTAGCAAGTTTAAAACACCCGACTGACTTAATTTTGTAGTCGTGTTTACTAGATAGAGCATTAATGCGACAAACTGTCCTTGTCACATCCAGTTTTGTAGCTACTATTCCCGAGTTCTTCGGTCGAGCAGCTATTTTTATACTGGCAACATTTTAGTGATAGTTTGCGTTTTCATAGAGGCGTAATGAGAGTTTTTTGATCGCGGAATGTTTTTACATCCGTACACACGGCGGTGGTTGAATTGCATGTAGTTTTTGTGGGATGATTCTTGCAGTTGCTTTTGCAAATTAAAAGTGATATTTTTATAGTTCGTCAGTTTTTGTGTAGTGTTTTAATGGAGATCAAGGTGTATTTTATTTAGTAAGATTTTGCTTTTCAATTTAAATGTGTTTTACGACAAAAACAGGTGATGACTCTATCGAGTATGAGGTACTGATTATAGAATGTATTACTTTGCTGCCGTTACACTGACAACGTATAGCAGGTACGGGTTAATACTTCTAAAGAAATTTTTATGCAGACTGTACTGAAACTTACTACTTAGATTGAAAACTTTCCGCGTGCCAATTTTGCTATTTACCAAAAAAGTTGCATCACTGAAAACTGGCCATTAATACTGTCATGAAACTTGACAAGTAACCACCCTGTTATAATTGTTTCAATTAAAGTTAAACATGGGTCTTTTTCTTTTTACAGTCTTTCACAGAACAGAGAGGTTTGTAGGGAGAAAGGGGAGGCCTTTGCCCAGCAGTGGGACACAATGTAGGCTACAAAAAAAAGTGTCTTTTGGTCGGAACTAACGAAGATAATATTTTTTTTTTAAAGTGCATACGGTGACACATCAAGCTATACATTTCCAATATAACATGACCTCGCTTCGTATAGATTTCCCGTACAATGAGAGATCCGTTTATACTGATATTGCATACCTTGATCATTCGTCGTGTGTACAGTTTCCGAAGACCATTTCACAAATGTTTATGAACCCCTAACAATGTCAATGTCATTTAAGCACCAAAAGACCCATGCAGTAGGTACGACAGTAGGGCCAATTTAATAGACCACATTTGACATCTGTCAGTTTAGTACTACTACATTTTAAAGTTACCTTATTTTGTCATTATTACAATAAATAGGTATGTAATCGTAATTGAAAAAAGTTAAGCAATAGGGTTTATGCATGATTTTTTTATCATTCTAAACAAAGCGTATTAACATCAGAAATAACAAAATGAAATTATTTTTTTAATATCTATAAAAAAATACCAAGTTATAAGCTTTTGAAACTGCTGATTAGACAGAGAGATCCGATACAGCGAATGACGTCATTCGCTGCATCGACGTACAAAATCCATACTAAATTCCGTTTATCTAGAAAGAGATAGAAACAAAGGATAAAATTGTTATAACTTTTGTGTTTTTTGACCGATTTATGTCTTGTTTTCGATTTTTGTCATTATTTTTATACTACTTTAACATTCCGTACCGAAATAAAAAAAAGAAAATTTATGCATATACCCTATTGTGCAGTTCTAACTTCGAAGAAATAAATAATATTTTATGCCAGCCGTTACAAGGTTACGTTGTTATATTTTGATGAAGTGTCAAAATGTGGTCTATTATATTGGCCCTACTGTAGACTATTAACAATGAAAAAGACAAAAACCAAAAAAATATCAGCCGGCATTATTTTAAAACCAACAAATACAACAAGGCTCCAATAGATCCTTTCTTAAAAAACTGATATCACAAACGCAGACTGGTGTTAATTTCGAGCAAAATCCAAAGAATTCGGTGTTGTACCTCTTTTGAACATAAAAACTTCATTTTCATAATGCGAGGGGCGGAAGCCATAAAGCGGAATTGTTTCGCTTTTTCCGTTTCGCCTCGCTTTTTTTTCCGTTAACATTTTTAAGTTGGGACGTCGTGACGTCACTAATATATTTTAAGCTGCTAAGTTTATGTTTACATTGTTTATGGTTTATTATGTGCTGAGTTATTAGGAGGAGTTTGCATGTGATATTTTTTATGTGGTTACGTTTTATGCTATAAGCGATAAGGGTGAACTATAAACTATCAAGTAAAATGGGGTTTGAGGGAAAGTCTTTTAAATTCGGCTAAGAAAAGTCATGTTTTGTAGGAATCGTACCTACCTATTAATTAACGATTGAAGGACTAAAGATATTTTGCTATTGAATCATCACAAGAGGCAAATAAACGTCAAATTGACGATTTCCTCAAATGCAGGTTTCATGTAGGTAATAGTGGTTTATTTAAATCTATATCTGTGATAGACCATTTTTCCTCAATTGGTGGATCTTGCAAAACTAACATGTAAAAAAAAGAACAAAAGCACGTAATATTTTGTGTTCCAATTAATAATTTAGGTTTGACCCACACGTTGTCTACACAATTTACATTTCATCAAAAAATACTTCATACAAAAACATCCATTGACCTACATTGCACCCTACAAAAGAGCACCCTCAAACATTGCAGCGTCCAGGAGCACTTTAACGTCCCGGTCACATCCTCAGGTGATGCATTTTGCGTTAAGCGACACGCGTGAGCGTCGCTTGTTTCCGTCTTGTTGCCAGACGCGTCGCGGAAAGCCCCTAACTATTTCTTTCATTTGTCTTTTCAACACGCCTGTCGCTTGAGCGTGTGGGGCAGGCAGCATAGCAGAACATACTTTGATTTTGACTCCATTTTCGTATTGAACGCTCTTGAAAATCACGAAAATGAGAACCATAATATAATAACTCATTTCCGTTTAATGGTATACAAATAATGACCTCATACTTTTTTTTTGTATTGTAACACGATTTGTTTGTTAAAACATGTGCTGTAAGCTTGCTATACGGGCTGTAACATAATTATCGCAAGACCTCTCGTGTAGTGTCTCAGACCATGAAACTGAACAACTTTTGTTCTATGACTTTCGAAAATTCTTAACTTTTTTTTAGTCTTACTACACATGTTGATCAGCTGACGACGTCTGTTTCTATGCTGCTCTGGTGTTCGGCATGTCTAATTCGTGGCCCAGCTGTAAGCATTTTTTCACAAAGGTCAGGAGGCCAAGATGATTTACTTCCTCAATATTACGCCGTCAGGTGGGAAGCGGACACGGAATTAAAGTTCCAAGGAAATATGGCGTTTGTCTTGCCTCAGAATGAAAGTACCTAGTGGACCAAGGAGGCTTTGCAAAAATTGTGAGGTACGTCTTTTACTTTCCTGTGATTCCATTTTTATTATTTTAGTTTTCTTTTAATTTAGATCACTATGTTCTGTAATTGATACTGCGTTTGTAAAAAAACTTAAATAAATATGAAAGAAGCTCTGGATTGTTCAAACGACTGCAGTACGAGACGAGAAACAATGATACTACAATATAAACACTGATTTTGAGGTTAGTTTTATTAACCTTTTGTTTTTCACTGCAGAGTTAAAAAACTGTAATTCGTACCTCCTGATTTTGGGGTTACCTATAGAATGAATAGACTCCTATAACATAAGGATCCCATGTTTTAAAAATATAAATCCATTCTCCTGCATGTTTAACTTTGAACAATAATCGTTAGACTTCAAACATGCAAAGAAAATCATATTATTATTTATACCCAGTCTAATTGTTTAGTATTTTTTTGTAATATTTTCTCTATGAAAGCTAAATATTTTAAGCATTAAAAAGACATTCAGGTCATTCAGAGAGGCTATTACACTATCTATCTGCATTTCGCCAGAGTTGAAAGTTTTCTTGAATTTCTACAAGAAGGTTCCTAAGCGAGCTAGCAAGACGCAGAGCACCCAGCTTTTAAAGTAAGTTATTAAATGATTTTAAGATTCTGCTTTAAATGAGCAGAATCTTGAACCTGAGTAGAATCTTAAAATCATTTGAATTATGAATAATGTGAAAATTTCAACATTACAATCATCTTAATTTATTTCTTTTTTATACCAAGTTAAATTACTGTAAGTGCTGCCGCGGAAAATGATTTATGACCGTATATTAGTTAGTTGTAAGAATTATCTCTCTCAGGAAGGAACCCTTAAAATTATAATTACACAGTCATTTGAAAGTTTGACATTGTCTTTGAATCTTCATACTTTTCCACCACGCTACCTGCTGCAATCCCTACATGTTCCATTTGCTTCTCCAAGTTCATATATCTCATATTTTATACACATGTATTAAGTGTATGTCTTTGAAACAATCTTTTAGGTTGAATTTGAACCCATATGGGTTCAAATAGCCTAAAACTGGTATCGGAAAAGGCTACAGCATTTTACAAAGAAAATTCCAATAGCGTCTACGAGTATAATCACGATAAGCGTACTGCACAGGTTAGATTGCAAACTAGAGATGCTTTTCCCAGGGATTGTCAACACAGACCGCTCGTAAAGCATCCAGTTAATGCTAAAATTGCTGGGGCGATGCACACAAAGCGGATTGTGGCCGTGACACCATTTCAGACGCGTCCGATGGCCTATATTGATGACATGGAACTGATTATATGGCTGAGAAGAGATAGGATTTATTGATATAGAAAAGTATTCAAAAGGAGCTCGTGTCTAAATAATACCAGCTGCAATGGGTCGACCTTCAAAATAAAGCAGCGCTTGCTAAGATCGGTTCGTAGATGGGTGACCATTTATTATATATCGAGATTTTATGTTGTTAATATAAACGCAATGGTAGGTGAAATTAGTCTCTATTGATTGTGACTAAGTGTGTGATAAGGCTTTAGTTTTCGAAATGGGAAAGTTACGAGATGGGACGTAGCCGGATCAGCAATACGTTTTTTCAACTCCATTGTGGGCAGAAACTCTGAAAGTATCGACATTTCGACATTTCGACCGTACTTCACTAAAATGAAGGTGGACCTATTATTGGTCCCTGCAACATGCCTCAAATCCACCGGTCTTATCTTCCCTTGTCATTTATAACCAAGTATCATGGAATGACGTCTCGAGTGGGGTTCCGCAGGGTTTATTCCGGGGGTTAATTCTGTGAGAGGGATCGTAATGATTCACCAGCTTGACGGCTTAGTGCATTCTGTAATAAGAATATGCTGCCAGTCATTTGAAGGTAATATTTTGGTTGAATGTAAGCCAGGCATGATGTAAGATGGAACGGAGGAAATTTAAATCTAAATTGGAATATTTCAGGTTCTTGTTTCAAAGGCGTTACGGTTTATTTTGAATCTGCTTTCAGATTTAGATAAAGCATGTATGAAAATTAACACATAAACCAGCCAGCAACGATAATTCTTGATGCTTAAAACACGTCATAATTCTAGCCACACCTGTTTCGAATGCCCACAAAAGCAATTCAAACGAGACACCAGCAGCAAATCCCACCAAAATTATCCTTTGCCAAATAAAACCACAAGCTCAAGTAATTAATTCAATTTATTAGTCAATATCGTGCCAAGACTCCCAAAGCCGTATATATACCTTTCGGAGAACGGTTTATGAATTATCGTGGCATACAAGTATTTTAATGCGTTTCCAGCTTGTGTGATGTATCGGCCAAATAAATATATTTGGAGTAAAGGATGGTGGACGTGAAAAGACATTAGTCATGTGTAATAAGTTCCGAGCAAGGATCACGATTTTAGTAGCGGATTGTGGTCGGCTTTTATTTTTTCCGTCTGAGACTGCTGGTTTCCTAGAATAGAATGTAAGTGAAGATAAGAATAGACTAGTCGGAATCAATTGACGCTGCGGTAAGTATGATTATACATTTATGTAGTGCCAATTACCTACCGTTTGATTCGGAAAATAAAGATATGGTTTGATCAAGTCTGTGGCACTAATATTTGTGTGTATTGACCGTTTATTAACAATGTGTTCATGTTTACTTTAACTGTTTATTTTAATATTTAACACTCAGCAGCATATATTTGTTTCCCTAATAAACATGCTACTACAAGCAACTGTACCAACTTTTCTTTACCCATGCAAGCTTCTATACAACAAACAATAATCCCTCTAACGTAAACAGCTGAAGTTCCGCAACAATATCTAATATTTGCATTGCAATTCCATGTATAGCGAATAGACGGTAAAGTAGAATCGATGCAATATTCGCATTGATTCTAATCAAATAGCCACTGGCAAAAACTGGGTCATATAATGAAAAATCAATGCATTGAGTATCGTCACTGGGTATTGCGATGTGCCTATGAATGCTATTGTATAGACAGACTGACGACCTGGTAAAGGTCGCGGCGAGCTGTTGAATGCATGACCAGAACCGTTAGATGTCCATGGGGATACTTATGTGGACATCGCTGTACTGTTTGATATTTGAATGTAACTGTTCGGTGAATAAATGTGGAGTTATAGATCTCGATGTAAGTTAAATAGAGTCACCTAAGGGACTTGCAGCCTACAGTGTTTTGGCTTTATTTTATAGGATGATAAATTCAGGGGAATGACTTCTGTGGTTTCATAATAACAGCCACTATGGTCGATCTTCAGATCTGATCTTAAAATCTGCTGCGCTTGCCTAGGTTGGTCCGTGGATGGGTGGCCACCCACTACATACCAAGTTTCCTCCCTGCCTCGGAAAGCACGTTAAGCAGTTGGTTCCGGCTGTCAATTGTAGAACTTTGACAGTCGTTAAAAACTCAGTGGCCCGAAAGTCTGACAACTTGTCACCAACAAATGTAAAGATGATTATTATAAGTTATTTAAAATTTGCAAAATTCTTCCTATCAGCTTAAAACATAAGTACCTACTTCTGGTTAACAGTCATGGCAGCTGGGAGCGTCACTCGCTAGTTACCCATAACCACGCAACTAGGACAGTATCAGCCGGTAAATTTGATGTACCTAGAATAAGGAATTATTTTGGAGACCGTACGCTTGATAAAAGAGTACCTTATCTTCTCAACCGATTGCCTGCTGACATAAGAAGTCAGAAAATAAAAGGCAAATTCGCCAAATTACTTAAGCAGTTCTTTCTTAAGAGTCTGTAAACCATCTTTTTAGGAAAGTGGTTACAGATTGTTGAGTGAGAGCAAATAGGTAACTAGTTAAGTAAGTAATTATTATATTAGATTTATGTACTGTAGATAAAGTAGTTATTCCGTTCCAATATCCTGTAATCGTGTTCCATTCGTGTTCCGTTCCCGCAGACAAACCGTGAAAACGGTTTTGTGGGGCATTGTAATAAATTTAAGACTGCTGTAAACTTTCATTTAATAAATAAATAATAAAAAAAAAAAAGGGTATCGTATTACCCAATACTAACTGGGTTGTGGAGGTCCGATAGGCAGTCACTTCTGTGCAGCCTTTTCCCGTGTATGTGGGGGTCAGCTTCCAGTCTAACCAGATGTAGCTGAATATCACTTAGTAATTTTCATGAAGCTTCTTACATCCGAATATTTATATTAATTATTAATATTCGAATGTAAACAGCTTCATCAAAAGTATGGTCTATTACACTGTACAAAACGACGTTATCTGAAGTTATTTTAAATCAGCGGCATACATTGAAAACCGCTATTACGACCTTAGCAATTTGAAATTTATTCATGACTTAAACAACAGCGTAGCCAAATTGTTTCTGGGCTATTCACTAAAATTTAGCACACGCTCATAACATAGCTTCCGTTTTTATAATATACCCTAAAAATGAAGAAAATTTAATAATCGACAAGAAATTTCCTCTTATCGCTATTCGTTACTACTGAATAGGTATGACCACAATGAATATTTTACGATGACTTTTATTATATCACGTGCTTTCCACCTTTATTGGCTGTAAAGATACTACCTACCTTCCTACCCACTCCTACATCGTTTAAAATATTCCGTTTCGCATGTACGCTGAAGGAAGTTTTAGTTAGGTACTTGTTTCAACTCTTTTGTTTCTTTTTGGGGTGAATAAAATGGTATGAGAATGTGGAAGTTACCTAATAATTTCAGGGAATTTTGTGAGAAATGTTTTTGGTGTATTTCAGCTGTCTGGATCTTCTCAGCTATTTTTTAAATAGGACAAGGTTTTGAAATATGCTTTAAAATGCACAAATTTCATACAACTTTCAAAAATTATAGAAGCCCGAGGTTTCTATAATTCTTTTAGCACACATTTTGTGATAAAAGATTCTCTTCATCTCGTGTATGAATAGGAGCTAGCCTCCAAACATATCGAGTCACTACAATACACATGATCACTGCGTGCAACTTTAATTCTAGTTTTACGCAACAGATGTCGCTACTTATCTATGAAATTGAGGTACAAGACGTGTGCTTGATTAAACTTCTCATGGAGAAAAGTGACTAAATTAAGAAACAAACATTCATTCCCTATTGGAAGACTAAAATTTCTAAACAAATAATATAAAATTCAATTTTTTAATTCGAATTCGAATTTCTAGATGTTTGGACTGACCGATTCCAGTCAGTGAAATAATTAATTCAAGAACTTTATTAACATAACACAAGGTTGAAAATATCACGTATAAACAAAGATAAGCTTTATCCTGCGATTTATCTCACACGTTTGGACATTTTCTTTTCAAAAACAAACATCAAAACCTGAGAACACACAGTAAAATCCAAATAGAGACACCAAAAATAAATGTTGATAAATAGGACACCAGCTGTTACAACTTAGCGTTGAAAACAAAATCTCATATTTCAATACACGAACTAGAGCAATATTTAAAGCAAATAGAAAACTAATGAGTCGTTATGCAACGTGTGTTGGCGTTGCACAAAGCACAGCACTTTGCAAGTTTGCGGCAATCACTTATGTTGCTGTAACTGATTGCATGTTGCACGAACATGTTTGTAATGGCCCTTCATTTGTTGTTTAGTTTGTGGGCGATATGAATATCGCTGTCTTGTTTTAGAATGTGAGTTCTTATACTACTATGTGGTTAGGGATAGTGCTTAATTTCTTGGGTAGCAAGTGGGTACGTCTAGACTAGACCTAGAGTAGCAGATAGCTGACTGCCTACAGAATAATGTTGTACCTTAACTTTCCTAGATACTTTTGGATATTTTCTATCATACTGTGTGTTAATATTACATTTACATTTACTTAGGTCACTTCACACCTGTGTTTATTTATTGCGTTCGTTAGTAAACTGTCATGTTAATTTTCCATAGTTGGTGGCGAAAAAGTATATGTACCTATTATTTTTATGCACACCTATTCCGTTATAGAAGAGGTACGAACCAACTTTTTACTAGCATATCAAATCAATTAATGTAACTAGTATAAATATTTGGGGAAAAAAAATCGGTCAAGTGCGTTTTGGAACACGTAGGTAAAGTGAAGGGTTCCGTAGTCGTGTTGAAAAGTTAAAAATTGTATCCCAAGAACAAGCTTACATTTGCAGTTCTCCCATACACTGACATACATACGTCACGGTCGTTTCTCCTGCAAATATATGTTTGTATCCTCAAATTGCCCAAAATAGCCCGAAGAATTGCCAAACTTAAGTGGCAGTGGGCAGGGCACATTGCTCACAGAACGGATGGCCGATGGGGTCGAAAACTTCTGGAGTGGCGACCGCGAACCGGAAGACGTTGTGTTGGAAGGCCTCCCACTAGGTGGACCGATGACGTGGTGAAGGTTGCGGGAATCCGCTGGATGCGAGTCGCACGGGACCGGTCAATGTGGTGCCACTTGGGGGAGGCCTATGTCCAGCAGTGGACGTCTTTCGGCTGAAATGATGATGATGGTGGTGAATCTCAAATCGAAACGATTTTCGCAATTTGGTACTTTACTTGCACTGTGAGACCTTGCGTCTTGCCATATTTCATGATTCTTGGTCAACGATAAGTACCCCATACGTTTTAATTTACTAAGGAATGTGCAAAATATTCGGCATAAATGGTATTATCATCCTTAAATACCAATCTATGACTGCGTTGACTTAGAAGGCTGTTGTTTAACCTGTACCTACCGAGAGACCATAGACCTCAGTATTTGATATTTTCAAATCGATACTTCCACAAGTTCCTATGATAAATGGACTTTGAAAGCAGACAGACCGACGCGCGACGGAGAACGAAGTGATTCTATAAGGGTTCAGTATTTTCCTTTTGATGTATGGAACCCTAAAAACGTATTTCGACGACGATGACGAATCATTAAACTAACAGGCCTTTAATCGATTTGCTTCTTAGACGCCATGGCGCATTTGTACGACCATTCATTACTATTTTTTGGAAATAGACAGTCTGTATTCTAAATCTTGGTTTTTGATGTGAGTTTATTAAAAGATGTCTGTATTATCTGATAATTATTTCTTTACGTGTCGAATTCTAAAATACTGGTATTCAGTTGAATCAAGATAGACTGGAAACCGTCCTCGACAGTTTGGATAACGCTTTGCTTGATGATGTTGGTAATGTATATTACGAGATTTGCTACAATTTTTTATCGTAACATTATATTTTTTCCTTCATTGTATGGTAATAACTTTTCTGACGGACATAATCATGCTCAGTTCATCATCATCTATTAAGATTTAGCCATTGTACTAGCTTCAGTGTTTTATTTCAATTTGGAATTAATTTTAGTAGAAAACTGATCTCTTACTTTCTAAAGCAAGTCCTTCCCAAAAATACATCGAAAGTAAATAAAACAACGCAGCCGTCTCCCCCATGTCTTACTGCTAACGAACGATCAAGGGCTGATAATCCCATAATCACCCCGCTTGACAGATGGATAGTTAATCTCAGTTAGATGGTATCACAGTACAGGTGGATCTATTGCTCATTCATTTGATAGTAATCGACTGCTAGATTTAAGAGCATTTTACAGTATAGACGGAAAGGGAGGGCTTGATAAAGTATTATAATCACGATTCCAAAACAATATGTCTAAAGATGACTATAAAGTCTTACTCAACGAAACTCAATGTTGCATCGAACGGACACGCACTTGGCCATTTTTTATTTAGTTCAATTACAGGAGAATTAAAGGCGTTGATGAGGCCTGTACAACGCACCACACGACGATACCAAACACAACATCCTAACACACCATAACAGTTCTTGATACAATTGAAATAATGGCCGTTATAGCGTGTATAATTCACGTCTGAACAAACTCATTGAGCAGTACAATCATGTTGAACAATTAATGTTGATTTCTATACCGCTATTTGATTTGTATCTCGGGCTAACAGTACAAGGTTGTATGGGAAATGCGCCAATTAAATCGCTATAGAGCAATCGGAGCTATCGAATTGACAAAAGGATCAGACATTGTCGATCTAAAACAATAAATGGTAGATTAGTTTGCATGTAAGACGCTATTGTTCAGCAATGAGCCTGTAAAGGAAGGATTTAACGCTATACGATCTAAATTAAATAATTTAGATATTACAGTACCTACACGTGGTAGTATCAGATGAAAAGAGTATAATTATGGTACAAATGAAATAAACGATGCAATATAGTAGACAATTAAGTCAGCTGACGAATCCTACGTTTTCCCAATCTAGACTTTTAATAAACAACATGCAAAACCCTCTGTAAAACGACACTAAAAATGAATCCATTTTTTTTTATTAACATACTCAAAAATAATCTCTTAAAATCCGAATTTTCCATCAGAAAAAGAAGCTCTCTCAGAGGCCCTACTCTCTTACGTTTCGTCCGAATATTCGGATCTATCCCTCTCTCTCGCGCACGTCTGTAGATGTGCGAGTGAGAGAGACGGATAGATCCGAATATTCGGATGAAACGTAAGAGAGTAGGGCCTCTGGTCTAGACAGTATCTAATTACATTCCTTGAGGCACCTATAATATCAAGTCTTAACAATCTGCACGCGCCATATAATCGATACGATAAGCATTCTGCCGATGGCGTAATATCCCAAGATATAAAAGACATAAAAGCTAATGATACTAGCAGGTTAGACGGTAATGACTGCTGTCAAAACACATTATTCATGGCAAAAGCGATCAATGTGCGTAACAAAGATCAAAGAAGAACGGCAGATGTGCTCAAGTTTAATTTTAGAATGCATTCCAATATATTTTCGCAACGAAATATAGGAACATTCATCCCGAAAAAAAGTACTACTTTTCCCGAGGAAAACAACAATAACGTTCTTATGATAATAGATGGCGCCACGTGCCTTTCAAATCATGATTGAATTATATTGTGACAAGCAGAGTACAACCCGTATTGATTGTCTAAAATCTAAATTAACGCGAGTGCACACACGGGGATATTGGCTTATCAACGGTCTTGCTCCTAGAACACAGGCCTCCTCTATTGAGAGATCGGCTCCTAATTCACCACATCGGCATAAGGTGAGTTGATAGACGAAAAATGTCTGCGAATTTTTGGAAATGTAATTGGCATTGTAAGTTCAGCTTTGTTTTTGTTGAGCGATAATCGAAGGTGTGACAATTTCTTCAATTCTAAAACTCAATATTGTGGGGCATTCTGTCGCATCAATTGTTCTCCTCCACTTCTTCAATCTTAGTTGCGTACGTAATAACGATGCGTCCTTCCGGGGACGGTGTGAGATAACTAAGCTAATGGCTGTTCGATGGGTGCTTTTAAGTAGGTTATTTGTACACAGATGTATGTGACGTTAGGTAATACATGAAGTGTCAGCTGATTGACGTAGGGCTCCGGAGATAGGGGTGTGGTTGAAGTGTAGTGGTACTTAGCAAGTTTTGGGGACGGTGTGTGAGAGCTTCATTGATTTTGTCATGGTTTTAGAGGAGTTACGTATTGTGTTAGAAATCACTCATTGAAACACTTATCTTCTTATTAGCTGTACGAAATTTTTTTGAAACGTGGTGATCTTGACGATTTTAGTACTGTATATTTATAGTTGTAGTTTGAAAAGATCTTACAAAAGATTCTTGTAGCACTGTATTTGTTGTACCAGAATTTTCTTTTTTTACCAATGATGATTTAGAAATATTTGCGAAAGTGATTAAAAGTCTCAACGTAAAGCACATTGATTTTATTTTTAGAATAGTTACTATGGCAACTTCATCGTTCACCACAATCGTCATTTCAATCTTCCGAACCCTCATTGTTTTTGGAGATCCAATCGTATAGCCTAGTGTACTTATAATTAATGAACTGCCAGAATCACTTGAACTACCGTAACACGGCATGGATAGGTTCCTACATTCACTATGATAACAATTTCTTACCACGATTGTTCGCAACTGACAGTCGATTAAATACCTTCAATTGTCTTATCTCTGACCGCAAATGAGATATCGCAATTATTATTTTTTGTTGATTGCGATGGACAGCTGAATAACTGTCTTTAGGGATTTGGGATACTTACCTATTAGTATTTTGTTGTCATTTTCAGGGTGAATCTATACAGCTCTTCCTGATAGTTGTGTTATCGCACCTGGTGTTCTCTTAATTAGTACAGAGAGCCTGTTCAAAGAACTTTCAAAACGCCTAGTTGACGCTTCCCTTGACCCAAGAGCTGGCTTTTTCCTTGGTCAGAGGCTAAGTGTTGCCATACAACGTGGCAACGCCGCCAGTCTCTTGGGCACATTACCAGCTGACAGCGTTGAGGAGGAGGTTATCAATGCCCTTTTATAGTTTGTTGTTAGTTTATTTATTTTAGTTTATTTAATACTTAGTTTTTAATTAATTATGTAAAGATTAATAAATAAATAAATAGTACAGACCATGTAATAATCAGGTTGTGATTATATTAATTCATTGTTGTGTCAAATTCTGTCAAAGACATTTGACAGAATAACAATAAGCTTGGCACAAATTGATCGACTAGAACTGCCACAAATTAAAACAGCGCATCACAACCCCAAAAAGAATTATGAAGTAGGAAACAGGCATGACCATAGACTCAAAGTCCGAAGATTTGTGACAACCAGTAACCTGCAGGCCTAGCCAAGTTACAAACGTTTCGTATCGATTCTCTTTCTACAATCATAAACGCGTCGTAAGCGATTGTAGAAAGCGCTAAATTGGTAGCCAAGTTGACACGACTGAGTCGATCGCTCGTTCTCTAATGTCTGTAGAAAAAACTTACACGTCTATGGTGAGCGTTCCTACCAAAGAGTTTAGCGATCAACATTGTAGAAACGATAACATTATATTCTATCATTATGAACGATGTAAACTTGTCTACGAATTTTCTATTCGTTTGTGTTGATCACGTGATTTAACGTTGAGATGATGTCATACTAAATCTGCATCTTTTTGGTAAAAGAGGTGATAGACATAATTACAGTACTAGAAATAGGGACCAACTAGTTCAGCCAGGCTTCAGACTCGCTAAAGTGGACTCATCTTTCATGGGGTACTGTTTGAGATGCTATAATAAAATTCCACAAAGTATTCTTGAACTGAATGAGACGAAATTTAAAACATGCATCAAACGCACACTATGTAAGCAAGCTTATTACAAGTTGGGCGATTATATAGCAGATAAAAATGCGTGGCTCAATGCTGGTCCTGCTCCACATGGACAGGGGCGCATAAATTGATAGTATTAAATAGAATTGTTGGAGCTGCTGAAGATTGTACAACTGTCTTTGCATTGTATAGAATCAATCTCTAGTATTATATAATCGCACAGCCCATATTGTGTGAGTACTATGTACTAGAAAGCTATCATTCACTGAAATCCTACGTCTTTTCTTGACTTGAATGTGCCCTGGCGGTTGAGAGTATGTCACGCTCACTCTAATGTCTCGCTGATGGTGGCGCGTGTGTCGGATCAGTCAGTTCCCTTCAAAATGGTTGAGTTGAATGGTGCTGATCCATGCGTCATGTTCGTGAACGGGCGCTGTCAGTTGTGACTGGTCAACTCTTAGTTGCCATGGCTTATTTGTATGTTTATTTTTGAATTGTATTTTTTGTTTTTACTATGGACACTTTTAACGTGCACATCTTGCTACATTGTTCTCACATAATATACCATCTCAACATGAATGATGTAACCAAGATTTTGTAACAATATTTTGATTTAAAAGAGTGTCCATGGAGTTTCTTGCCCGTTCTTCTCCATAGAGATCTACGCTAGGGAATGGGCAACTACAGTACTTTCACAGTTTTTATGTCTTGTGACTGGGACTGTAGCTACATTTAACTTTGTTTCGACAATTCAAAAGTGCCTGTAACTGGCCTACTTGAAATAAATGCTTTGATTTTGATTTTTTTGATTTCATTCCTATTCATTTGAATAGTTTTCTATGTACTAGCGTTAACGATTGTAGATTGTCAACTTGGCTAGGGGTGCTGGAGGCCTGTGTCCAAATAGTGAAAACATTATAAGCTAATTACACTACTATCTAACGACATAACTCCACCTAATTTACATCTAAATACACAGACAATCAATCCTCAAATAATGGAATGCTATAATAGGCGCTAATATAAACAATGCATAGCAATCAGCAGGGTGAAAGCTTACGTGGTCAATGACCCGAGATCTGAGATATGTTTGGGTGATGTATGGACGTCGTGGTGAACGGAGGCGATTTTGTGGTAAGGGTCAAGTTCAATGGGTAAGGAGGTGTTTGTACTGGTGAGTTTTTGTGTTATGTAACTCTTTACAAACGTATTATTTTTATACTGAATTAAGATGTAGGTATAAAAGTACCAATTTGTTATTTTTTAAATAGTTTGTTTTGTAATTGTAATAGCTGTCTTATTTTGTGTGTAATAAAAATAGAAATAAAATATCAGATAACAAGCGCCTATCGCTTGTTATCTGATATTTTACTATTTATCTTTTGTTACCTTGTTACGTAATATAAACAATTTATTAATTTAATACTTATTGTATTAAAAAAATATGTGAGGAGCTCGTGGCTAAATAATAACAGCCGCTCGGGTCGATCGTTAGGTTAAGCCGTGCTTGCCTAGGTTGGTCGGTGGATGGGTGACTACCCATTACATACCGAGTTTCCTTCGTGTCTCGGAAAGCACGTTAAGCAGTTAGTCCCGGCTGTCATTTGTAGATCTTTGACAGTCGTTAGGTAGTCAGAGGTCCAAAAAATCTGACAACCAGTCTTACCAAGGTATATCGTAATTCCCGGTACTAACTGGGTTGTGGAGGTCAGATAGGCAGTCACTCCATGTAAAATACTGGTATTCAGCTGCATCCGGTAAAACTGGAAGCCGACCCCAACATGTTGGGAAAAGGCTAGAGATGATGATGTATTAAAAAATATGATAAGTAGTAAAATAAATACATGACAGTATCTACCTAATTTATATCGTAAATAATATATATATATATATTTATTTTCTTGCCTGCCTTCTGAAAATCATCAATTTTCTTTCTGTACGCTAAACGAAACCAATTTACTTAAAACCTCTATTACCTTGGAATATTTCTGTTACATGTTATATACATTGGAAGTACATATTACCGTTCACAGTATTACTCATCGTTGCTAACAGCACGCGACCTGTCACTGTTTACTTATCGTGATTTGCGGTGGCAATGAATTATAGAGAGGGGAAGGTTGGCCCCAGGATTGTAGACAAGTTATCGAGCCAATGTTGACGTCACACATTGGGGCCAACGTTGGACACTATAAGCGCTGCATAGTTCAATCATTATTGGCGTGTGGTTTTAAACGGAACTAACACCGCCATTTTTTCTACAGACAATTATTTCAGAAATGTTTTAGAATAGAGTAGAATCCCGCCGACAAACTATTACGCAGTTTGGTGGGTGTATAAAATGTACAAAATGTTTGGTCCTAATTAAATTATTTATTTATTTATTTTATTTATATCTTATAGTTGGGTCACAAATAAAAGAGCAGTTTAGTTAAATTATTTACAACAAGCAAAATCAGTATCATCCAAGGAAGTGAATAAATTCTTAAAATTATGAATATAGGACGTATATTAGGTGAAACGAGTAACTTTCGTTATAAAATTGAGGTTCTTACGTTACGTTACGCTTACATTTGAGACTACCTTACTAGACGTTACTTTTTTACCCGACTGCGGTGAAGCCCAAAAGGAGGGTAATGTGTTTGACTTGTATGTATGTTTGTCCGTTTCTGTGTTCCCTCGTAAATCCTCAACGGATGGAGGAATTTGGATAGATTATATGTCGTTAGATTCATCTTGATGGCGCGAGTGTCACTGGCTACGTTATAATAAAAAAAAAAAAACAAATTAAAATCGTGGATTTGGGATGCCATATTATGGAGTTCGTTAACGAATAACTTTAAATAAAAAACTGAAAAGAATAAAACAAGTATATATTATATTGGATGTCATGATTTTAGACATTTTAGTCTAGATTATTTAATGGGTCCCGAGTCGGGTTTTTTATTTTTTTTAATTATTTTTGACGTTAGTGAAAAGGGACATAATAGTTGCATTTAAATAATGAGCACATAACATTTGATCCAATATTGGTAATACCTCGTCACACACCATGTCAAACAGGTTTTCCTCAGCATAGTAAAGGGTTAACGTTTGCGTGAATTAATGAAATAAATTATGGAATTTTAATCATGTGCACTCGTTAGTTGTTATGTCAAGATAATTATTTAGATATTTTTGTTTATGGGGTAGATAAAAGCAGCAATTAATTTAATGTAGTACAAGTAGGATTTATGTGTTTTCCCGGTGACTTGAAACGTTTTACTTGTTATGTAAAAAGCACAAAAAGGCAGGAACACATTTTATTGTTTTTACGGCGTAAATGAGCTCAAAGAAACATTTTCCTGGCTTATTTATGTTAATGTTGAATAATTCATATCTATTAAAATGGATCAAATATTTATTATTACTTCAATAGTACGTACCTACGTAACGTAGCATAAAATTACACCTAAAATTTCCTCAAACCTATTCAGTTTGGATGAGGAGCCCAGTGGTGGCGGCCCCGACTTACATTGCTTTGTGTAATTTATTTCATCATCACTGCTCTCAAAACGGTGAAGGAAAACATCTTGAGGAAACCGGCATGTCCTACAACCAAAAAAATTTAAGACATGTAACATCTACCAATCCGCACTGGGCCCGCGTGGTAGATTATAGCCCATTCCCTCTCATAGAGAGGAGGCCTGTGTCCCAGCAGTGGGAGCATTAATAGGCTGATGATGATGATGATTCAGTTTAAGACTTAAACTTAAATAGGCCTATCCTATTTCTAGTTTTATCCTATTGCCTTCAACCGGGCACAAAACCAAACTTCTGCCTCTGAGAACTTCCTTTGATAAAAACCCAACAACAATTTATCCGAAACAAACCCAGGAAGAAATAATAAGAAATAGCTTATCATGATCTGCCTAGCCTTTTGCCAACTATGTTGCGGTCGGCTTCCAGTCTAACCGGATGCAGCTGAATACCAGTATTTTACATGGAGCGAGTGTCTATCTGTACTCCACAACCCAGTTAGTACTGGGTAATACGATACCCCTTGGTAAGACTGGTTGTCAGACATTTTTGCGCAACTGATTACCTGTAACAACTGTCAAAGATTTACAATTGACAGCTGAGACCAACGGCTTAACGTGCTTTCCGAGGCACGGAGGAAACTCGGTATGTAATGTGCGGTCACACATACACAGACCAAGAAGAAATAGCTAATAATATTTTTAATATTTAAAATTTCTTTTCTTACTCTTTATCGAGCGTAACTGTGAACACGTCCTAAGAAACTGTTTTCAATCAATGTCAAGTCTATAGATTACGATGACTTATGAACTCCATATGAGTCAAGTATTTCCCATTATCAGTGTACCAAACGAGATGTTTGACGCGGTTTTATGCGGTAGTTGAATGACTACATTTTTTTGTTGTTGTAGCCCATCATAAAACTGCTATTTTCGTAGGGTTAAGCAGACGTTTACCGTAGGGATCGACTGTATGTTGTGTGTGTAATATATTGGATGTATATAATAGAAAGGCGTTAAAACGATTAAATTAAGATAATAATTATTGAAAAGAAATCATTTTTTTTACATGTCATGGCTTTTGGCGGCTAGCTGTCTCACTTTTGGCGGCTAGCTGTCTCACTTTTGGCGGCTAGCTGTCTCACTTTTGGCGGCTAGCTGTCTCACTTTTTCTTGTTCTAATTTCAACCTTATTGTTTATTTCCATATTTTTACAACGTGTCAGAGTTACTTCCTAAATCACAACAAAGTTAAAGGTATCTACAGTAGATTCCATGTAATAGGGGGCATCCCTATTGCCATCGATCGGGCATAAATTCAGATTCCTGGCTGATACTAAGTAAAAAGCCTAAATAACCAGGATATTTTGCTCAGCGCTTTTGAGTTCATAGAAATCGCCAGCTAGGTGTTTGGTCTCTGTAACTATTTTGAGATTTAGCTTTGTGTGTGCCCTTTACATTAAACAAATTCCAATTGGTCGAAGTAGTTTTTTTTTTTTGAAAACCACATGTTTGAAGAAAGCGCGCTGTTTTGAAAAGCATAATCTATTTCACACATTCATGTCTCTAATTTCACAGGACTTATTTGAGTTTAGCTAAGCTATTTTGGTAGTCTGATTGGCAAAGACCAAACGTAATCTGTCCAGTAAGGCCAATTAAAAATAGTATGTGCTATGCAAGTGCACTTTAATCACACAAATAATAACAGAAATTATAATTACTTTGATTAGCACAAAACAAGCTCAGTGCGATCACTGTAGCTTTGTTACCGTAATAGACGTATTCCATGAAAATACGAGCGTTTGACTTAAAAATTAGTTTTACAATATTTCATACTTAAAGTGTAATCACAGTATTCATTTACTTTTGTGTCCTTAAAGGCGGCGGGTGGAGATTGAATCATCTTTTATTAAGATAAAGATAATACTGAGGGCCTGTTTCACCACCTGTTATAAGGTTCCCGTTACCTAATTGACAGATAATTTCATACAAATTCTGTTCCATTTTTGAATAAATTCGGTAAGTAGTGGCTACTGGAACATCGTGAAACAGGCCTTTAAGATTTCAGTTATGTGTGGTTCTCGCAAAAAAAAATGAAGTCGTATCCTTCTCTTACCAATAGATAGATAGAGGGTTTGAGCCAATAAGAGTAAGTACTCGTTGTAAAACAAAACATGATCACCAATTTAGGCAAGAGTGGTGATTTTATCAATTTCCCCTTTGACCGTAATTCATGTTTTGACCGCCGTTCGCGGGCGCTGAATTTCCATTAAATACCAAATAGCTGTAATAAGCACAGTGAATTCTGTTCTCAATTCATTGCATATTGCAGGTCCCCAACAATTTTCGTCAAGAGTAATTTACAATTACACCTGAAAAGGTCCAATTTCAAGTTAATCGCTGTTTTCAAAGCCCCAGTCAATGCATGTCAACAGCAAAGTGTGACAACCACTAATCACAGCACTACACCACATCAATGCGCGCAATTCTTACAATTTCCAACCTTATATGTTTTCAATAAGATCTGTTTCGCGTGAAAATGTAACTTGGTATTTTAATGCGTTCGTGTTTACCACAAATATGGTTCGTTTTAAAAAGAAATATTTAATTAGGAACAAATTAAACTTTAAATAATGTTAATTAGTGACACGCGTATGCAAAACGGAAGTGGAATTAACCCTGTGATTATTCGTTTGTGGCTACACCGGAATTAAAATTAAAATATGTGTAGTAAAAAGGTATTTTTTTGCTTTGTGTTAGGATAAGGAAATAATGTGACAAAGGGCGAGTCTTTTGAAAAATACTGAAAATAAAATATGTATTTGGGTAGTAGGTACCTACTTTGTTTTTATTTTCTGGCAATTTTTTCCCAAAAAAATGTGGGTACACGGTCTTCTTTCCCAGTCAGTAACAGAACCCAAATGATTCGACATTTTTCTTGGAATGGCTTCTAAAACTGAAATGATTTTAGAAACAAAAAATGAAAAAACGGCCAAATTGATAATTTTAAAAATAATTCTTGAAATCGGTTTCTCTCTCTATTTTAAACGGTTTTCTGTTTCCCCCAAAAACAAAAAAAAAATATCTTACAAATTCGCACTATCCAAAAATAGAGTAATATAATTCGGAACAGTTTATCGGCAATCATTTCGGCCTTGTCTGTTTGCGAGCTAAATATAGTCAACGATTCGTCTGAATTCCATCTCTTATTTTTTCCCCGTCACTTATGTACAATTAGCCTTATCTATCATCGGATTAGGCAGTTACCGAACATACGAACCCTCCAAATTACATTAAAGGGAGCAAAAAAAGTGACTAGTCACACTTGGCCGTTGAGAGGTTGAAAAAAAAGTTGATTCGATTTTTAAATATTCTAATTATGGAATGATTGAATTCGTGGGACTTGGTTTGTTGAGAAAAAGTTTGTTGGATGTTAAAAGGAGTTTTAAATCTATACGCGACCTCTGTCGATGACTGTGTGAGATTATAACTTCTTTGGCTGCTGGCAGATGGCGGTGGGTGGCTTGAAAGTTGTGAGCAATATTATTTTTATTCGAGTTTGAGCTGTGGCTGTTCCTTGGTTAAAATTACCTTTTCATTATACTTCCTCTAAAACTGGTTCTTATCGCACTATGATTAGGTTCAACATGCAATGTATTTCACAAGCGTGCGATTTTTTTCATTTTCCAACACGTGTGCGGGAATGAAAATTGTCACAGATAACTATAAATATCTTACTTAAACTTAGTCTAAATTGGTTCAATGCCTATAGTCGGAGGTGAATGTTTTTTTTTTAATTTATTTTTGTAAAATTTTTTTGAATATTCAAATTGTATTTATAAATAGAATATCTTAAGTAGACATGATTATTTAAAACTAATATTTACTTTTATTATCAAATTAAAAGTAAAGAAAGCTAACTTTTCACAATGAATTGCTTGTGTAACAACAACTTTTTAACCTAGCGTACATTTACTCAGCGCTTATTTACTAGCGTATATTCTACATTCTTTCTACCTACGACCTTCAATTTCTTCCCTTCACATCTAATCAGATACCAGTAGCTCGTAAAGCCATTTCCCCTCGGAATGGGAACAAAACCTCAAACTCATTCGTTAGTCGTTTTAAAAGAGCACATCTCGATACGTCACGCGAATGGTTTCGGCACGTGTCATCCTCCCCTCGCCAATAGCGGTAAATGTTTGCTGTTTACACGATACTAGTGGTTAGGACGAGGTCCCTATGTAAGCGGGTAAAAAAAAGTTTTGTCACGAACGAAATTAGTTCGGACTGATATTAATCTTGGCGGGCTTACAAGTTGATTGCTACTTACATACTAAACGTAGATTATGGGAATTTCTTTTTTACCACCGACTACTTACTATCTGGTTTTATTTACAAAAAAGGGAGACGGCCTTAATTCGACGCGTGTATTATTAATGGGCAGACACAGGTAAGATAATCTAAGATGGCGCCACCATAGCTGGTCTCAATCTGACCAATGAGGATAAGCTATTTTCAACCGACTTCCAAAAAGAGGAGGTTCTCAATTCGAATGTTTTTTTTTTTTTTTGGGTTTCTTACCTCAGAACTTTCGACTGGGTGAACCGATTTTGATGATTATTTTTTTATTTGAAAGCTGGTGCTTTCCCATTTCAATTTAAAATTTGTAAGATCTGATGCTGATCTTCGGAGATATACAATGGAACTCTTCAAAAATGGACGGCAAAACTGCAGTGATTGCTCGAATCGCTTGGATGTTTATTGTTTATACAACATCATGACGTAACATCACGCCTGTATGCTCTGAGGGGGTACGCAGATGTGTGCAATACACCCAGATTTCGACAGGTTTAGGTATGTTAAGTTCCATTTATTGGGGATAAGCCTATTACCATGGCATGTATTGTTTTTTTATTTGAAAGGATGTTTGATGAGAGTTTGGTTAGGTTCTGATTATGGGATCCATGACAAAGTAACGGATCTCTTCAATTCTTAAGAGCAAATTAACGATACTCAGCCGAATCTTATATTTAATGTAAAATAAATTCATGGCAAATATTTGTTTGGGAACACCTAAAAAAGGAAAACATATTTTTTTTTTTGCAAAAAATTAAACCGACTTCAAAAAACACAAAAAAGTGAAAAATAAGTTTAGCTTCAGAAGTCGGTGACAAAAAAACTAAATCAATCAAACAAAGGTCACTGACTTCTGAAACTAAAGTTATTTTTCACTTTTTTGTGTATTTTGAAGTCGGTTTTATTTTTTGCAAAAAAGTTTTTCAAATATAAAATTACATTACCACATTTTCAACCAGTGACGATGTTGGGAACCAGCTATGCTAGCGCCATTAGTTCCACAAGTTCCTTTCCCATTACGGTGCCTACCTCAAAAAATCGTTTGTCACTGTGTTGTGTACATAGCAATGGCATAATATTACAACATCCTAAATATAACGAAATGAATTAAATTAGGTATTTTTTAGGCTACTTCAAAATCTGTTAAAGCAAAATTATTAAAATACATATGGGACCACCGCGCGGCTTCTCTAGCTGTCATTATTGGTGAACAGTTATGCTGGATTTAGTCACTGACATTAAGAGCCGGCATCCAGTTTTGTAATTGAAGTATAGAATGATTACTAAAACATCATAATTTAATCAATCAATCACTTTATTATCAGTCATCTTAAGGCCCATTGATGAAATACACAAAATTACATTACAACAGGCGCATCGGGTAGGTGAAATACTCGTAGAATCAGACGTATTTACTAATACATACAAAATATAACTTATAAACTATGAACTAAACTACTACACTGACACGCATAAATAAATAGTGTTTCAAAGAAAAAAAAATACATAATAAAACATGATTAATAATATAAGCAAAGCCCATTGCAGTACACTGAACAACGATGTTCGGACCTACCTAATACGAATGTTTAACTTATTCCGTCCGCCCGCTCGCACTGTGACCCCTATACGTGGGTAGAGATTTTTTTCATTGATATCAACACCCCACGGGAATAAATCAGTTTGTTATTGATTGGCAGTTAGTAACGCCCCGGTTAATTCGGTTTCTTCCTCATTTAGGGGTTCAAGTTACATTATGATAATGTATGTGGGAGTTTTTAGTTCGAGTTTTTTTTGCAAAAATAGGCACCGTAAAATGATAGGGCTGTAAATTTTGTTTTTATCGAGGGGCGTAGTGTAGGATACTTTGGTAATATAATAAAATATAACAGAACATCACGCGTGTAATTCCCGAAGGTTAAGGCAGAGGTGTTCCTAGCAGTAGGTACAGTCGTGGTCTTTTCCGCCTGATCAGTTAATTTTTTTTTCGCTTTAAACATGCGGAGGCGCCGAGCCTCGCCCCTTGAAAGTTTAGGCCTATTAGGAAAGCGACAACTTTGCGCGCAAAATAGCAATACCTCTCGTTTGGCGTGCGTCGTCAGTGCGCTCGGCCGATCGGTATCTTTTCATTCATTACTTCTATACAAAGTCAACGGGGCGGGGCTAGAGAGCGTTTCTATGTTGTAAGTGCAAGCAGTGTCCTCGATAGTACATAAGAATTTTGCCAGTTATGTTTAAGTCCCAAATAATAGGAGGCGAGTCTATTGGCATGCAACTGGGCTTTTGCTCGACGGCGAATCAAACAGGGCTCATGCTACCACTAGACTTATGAGGCATTAGAATAAAATATGGAATATGTTTATTTATTAGTTTTCCTTTGCTTGAAGGCGGTCGTATGTCACTAGTGTAGGAACAACCAAGAAGCTTGATTCATATTCTCTGAGTGTTCTTTAGTCCTTTGTCCCTCAAATCAAATCAAAATCAACATAATTTATTTGCATAATATAGGTATTTAGATGGTACATAAATGTTATATTTCATAATTTAACAATGACCATCATATTAACCATTTTTGGTATACTCTTGTATTTCCAAGATATGAGGAACTGGGTTGACGTGGAATGTACCTATCTCAACTTCCATTGAAGAAAAAAATGATGATGTGTCTGGTTAGTTACTGTAGTCGGAGTTCTGTATTCATGTTATTCATAATCAAGAAAAAAAAAAAAGTGCGGCCTTCTTGAAAGAAGTATCAAATTGATAAGCTACAGAATCAGTCGTTACTTTGCGGAAATCCATGACATTAAAATGTAATGCAAAATATTTAGTTTTAATTGCGCGAAAAAAATCCAGGGGGCCGAGTCTGCTATTACAATAATGTCACAATGGTCTATCATTGATTTCATAATTGTTGATTTTGAAAAGTTTGGTAATCTACTACAGAATGGCGTCATTATGACTTTCCAATGATCAACCACTGACACTCCATTGAAAGATATGGCATAGAATGGTAATCTCGTACACAATGACAAATTAATGACTGACTTACGCAATGTAAAGTTATCTGCTAAAATTCCAGCCGAAATTTGCTCAATTAGCACCATTTTGTATTGCAACAAATATAAGCTTCTATATCAAAGATAATTTAAAACACAAATGAAAATAAATCAAAACACCGGCCGCTAAAAATAAAAACAGATAAAACGTCAGTAAGCAGTAATGTCACATTTGACTTTGACAGTTAAACAGATAAAATATTATTGAATTGTATAGTTTCACATTAATCCGCGTTATACATAACTTAATGTTTTTTGCTATTTAAGAACTTCTTACTTCTTCAGATTGCATAGAACATTCTATTCTATTAACAGGTTTTATAATAATGGCTATACTACAATGTCATTATAACACAATTCTTTTACGAGACCATTGACCGACCAATGATTGACCATAATGAATTTATCAGATTACGAACTTTTAACAAAATGACAATGGCATCGATCAACAATTATGAAATCAATGATAGACCATTGTGACACTATTGTAATAGTAGACTCGGCCCCCAGGCCTAGATGCAGGATGCGCAGACTTTCCTGACTGCAAAAATATGCACATGCAGGAAAAGCAGTAATAATTAGCATGCCATCATCTGCCTAGCCTTTTCCCAACTATGTTGGGGTCTGCTTCCAGTCTAACCGGATGCAGCTTAATACCAGTATTACTTCCAAATCTATACTATAAATAAATTTGATTTGTCTCAATAAATCTTTTGAATAACATTTACCTATTTTAAAACTATCACATGTTATGAAAAGGAAAAAAGAGATGTACTTTGAAGATGTTTTGTAATGCGTTGTTGTCTTTTTAAATTGTTGTCTTTTTCTACTCTGGACGCTCTTAATGTGTACGTCTTTCTACATCGTTCTCACATATATGTATAATTTCAAAATGAATGATGTAACCAAGATTTTGTAACAATGTTTTGATTCAAAAGAGTATCCGTGGAGTTTCTTGCCCGTTCTTCTCCATAGAGATCTACGCTAGGGAATGGGCAACTACAGTACTTTCTCAAGTTATTATGCCTTGTGACTGGGACTGTAGCTTTGTTTTTTATTTGTAATTTTGACATTCAAAAGTGCCGTAATGGTCTAATTGAAATAAATGCTTTGAGTTTGAGTTTGAGCGTAGTGTTGCAGCACTGTCTGCAATAATCTATGGACGTCACTTCGTTAGCCTTTTCCTGCTGCCGAGTTGATTATTGAAGCATTATTTTTTCTAATAATAATAAACAATAAACGTTATATTCTAATGGTAATGTATCCATATTAATAACAAGTAAATTACCTGTTTATAATATCCTGGTTCTATTGTGGTTTTGTTTCTACGAACTATGAATAATCTTGAGTTTTAATAGCATCAAAACTACGCCAATACACGTGAATATTTATCTTAGAACGTTTTTATAATATTATCAGTAGAATTGGTACTTATCTACGAACCTAATAATTTTACATGGCAAAGTTTTCCAAGAATCCCATATTTTGCCAACTGTTTCAAAGAAAATTGTATTTAAGGAAAGAACATGCGACAGGATGTAATGTGGTCCTCAAAATCTTAAAATAGTAGCTTGTTTTCACAAAATTCATAAAATGTACAGGCATTTTATGAATTTTGAAAATAATTTATTTACTTAACTAAATATTGCGGGTTTAGAGGCAATAATTACCCAAATAAACGAGCAGCGGTGGCCACATTCCCGAAATCATATTCAACATAAATAATATGAATGACATCAAATTATCAGTTAAAATAGCCCATATTGAAACCACCCTTAATTTGCGACCCGAATGGCGCGGCAGTAGTGAGGCTGCCTTACGTTCTTAGGGTACGTTCGAATCCCGGTATGAGCAAACGTTTGTGTGACACTTGGTTCGCAATAAATGTTTTGACTTTGACTTTGAGCGAGGACATTAAATTTGTTTCCAAGTCATGGATGTTTATATGCAAAATAAGTATGTATTTACAAACAAAAAGTATCTATGTAGTATATCAACTATCTGGTGTCCACGACACAAGACTCTTATTTTTATTATTTATTGCACACAAAAAAAAAACAAATAAACATATAAATTGCAATTATATAGCTTAAGTACAAAGGCGAGCTTAACCCAGAATTGGGTTTACTTACAGGAAACCTAATTTTCATGGCGAGATTTGCAGAAGAGGAAACACTTATGAATGTGCAATAACATTACAAGCTGTTTACTTAAATTCATTAATTTTAGCCTCTTTGCTTAGTGTGGCACTAGATGGCGCTGTGTGTATTGTCCAGCGATATTTGTTTATTTATTAATTATTTATAACATAATTATGTAATAGCAGAATGTCTTTTTAGTCAACCTGTAGTGTCCCATTACTAGCCCAAGAACTCAGCCATCTTTAGGAGTATTGTAATATTATTTTCAGACAAGAATCTCATAAATAAATACTTAAGATTACTTTAACTATCGTCCATGGGACTCCGGGTGGAATTTAACTATTAATCTAACAGGAAATACAGAAAGCTTATTGATTATACTCATAAATTATGAATGCCTAATCTTTGGTGTTGACTCTCCATTGATTTATGGCTAAAAGGTTATCTTAGATATTTGGCGATGGCCCAATGGTGTTTGCGTCCTGTTGATAAACCGAGATACCGCGTAAGCGTAAGCGTTACCTAGCCGTGAGTTAGCCGTGTGGTATCCGGCAGAGTAGAATAGAACCAACCCATTACACTCACGGGTGTCGTATAAGGCGACTAATTTCTGAGGCAGAACACCTTGCGCCTCCGTAGACCAGAGAATGGGCAGCAGCGTTTTCTGTTAGTCTTTCATCACTGCGATCTCCAATCCGCCTGTCAAGCGTGGAGATTACGGCAAATTCCTCCCATCATGTGAGAGGCTTATGTCCAGCAGTGGACGTTATGGGCTGTTGTAGTGTAGTAGTGAGCGTTTGCTCTATGCTTTATTTGCAGTTTAGTTACTAAATATGTAAACAAATAACATAATGTATGTACCTAACAGTACACATACATTTCGCCAGTTATGCTTAAGTCCCATTTAATAAGGGGCTTTAGTAGACATTTATTAAGGAGCTCGTGGCTAAATAATAACAGCCGCTCGGGTCGATCTTTAAGCCGTGCTTACCTAGGTTGTTCTGTGGATGGGAGACCAACCCTGATATACCGGGTTTCCTCCGTGCCCAGGAAAGCACGTTAAGCTATTGGTCCTGGCTGTCATTTGTAGATCTTTGACAGTCGTTACAGGTCAGTGGCCCAAAAAGTCTGACAACCAGTCTTACCAAGGAGTATCGTATTTATACCCAGTACTAAATGGGTTGTGGAGGCCAGATAGGCAATCGCTCCATGTAAAATACTGGTATTCAGCTGCATCCGGTTAGACTGGAAGCCGACCCCAACATAGTTGGAAAAAGGCTCAGATAATGATGAGCCTATATTCATTAACTGAGTACAGATCCAGACTCCGTGGCTGCTACAGAAAAAATCCTGATGGAAAAACTTAATATCGTTTTGCACGAACTGGGAATCAAACCCACGACCTAATGCTCAGCAGTTGCGCTTGCGACCATTACACCAACGTCCGTTTAAAAAAATATGCCCGTAAAAATAACTTTAAACCCCCACACATTAACACCAGTTTTGCGCAACATCTTCAAACATATTTTGTGTTTGTTTACTTTGTCAATATTTTTGGACATGCAGATTTTACTTAATTTACATAAGTAACAAGTTGGTAGGTATTTGTTGAAGTGGAGTCAATGTGAATAGGAACTGAAGATTTTGTTTAAACTAAACTTGTTTAAAGTCGCTACTGGTTTTATGACTTTTTGTTGACGTAGGCATTTTATGTCACCGCTGCACCGGTTTGAAACAAGATTTTTTTCTCGGACAATTATTGTGGACCTTTGATCAGCAAAAATAACAGTAAAGGGTACCTTATGTAGTATGGCTAATTAGTTTGACTGTTGGTTAACACAACTAAATATGTAGTTCAAAACTTGAAAGTTTCTGATGAGAGATACTTACTATAATATTATTGCATAGAATCAAGTTCTTATAATTATTTTTAGAGACTGGTACATTATGCGTTGCTGTGGAGTTTGTTCCCCCACTTTTTCTGTTGAATGGCGAGAGTTTGGGGGTAAAAATGTAATGATTCTGAGTTTTGAATACTTAGAGGTATGACTTATTTCTTTCTGATTTTAGTGTTGTTTATCAATTTCTAAGCTCACAGAAAATTATTTACATAATAATTTAGATGAACAAAATCAGTAGTGCCTGTGTTTTAGAGGAGCTCGTGGCTAAGTAATAACAGTCGCTCGGGGTCGATCTTTAGGTTAAGCAGTGCTTGCCTGGGTTGGTCGGTGGATGGGTGACCACCCGTAACATTAAGAGTTTCCTCCGTGCCTCGGAAAGCACGTTAAGCCGTTGGTCTTTTGCCGGTTGGTCAGGTCATTTGTAGATCTTTGACAGTCGTGACAGGTAGTCAGTGGCCCAAAAAGTTTAACATCCAGTCTTACCAAGGGGTAACGTATTACCCAGTCCTAACTGGGTTGTGGAGGTCAGATAGGCAGTCGCTCCATGTATAAAATAATGGTGTTTATCTGCATTCGGTAAGACTGGAAGCTGACCCCAACATAATTGGGAAAAGGTGAGGCAGATGATTCGAGTGTGCCTGTGTTTTGTTTATTTTTATTCATGAGAATAAATAATCCTTTGTTTGTCCACGTCGCGCGTCGTTAGAAAAAGCCTACCTCAAACAGAAGCGTCATGTTTATGGAAAATATTCTAAGGTTTTTTTTTATGTGCTGCCTGGTCAATAACCTCATGTTTGAAGTACCTATGATAATAATTTTATAAAAAACTAGCGGACGTCACGCGGTTTCACCCGCGTATTTCCCGTTTCCGTGGGATAACATATAGCCTAGTTACTCAGGGTGAATGTAGCTTTCTAATGGTGAAAGAATTTAAATCGGCGCAGTAGTTTTTGAGTTTATTCATTACAAACAGACAACAATACAAATCTTTCCTTTTTATAATGTTATTATAATAGTGAAGATGTCAGATTTCGCATTCGAGTCTCGTTCACCTACGGTTCATTTGCGGAATTCCTGTTGGAAACAATAATTAGTATTCATTCCGAATATTTTCTGTGACTCATTACAGGTACCTACTGTTTGTTTATAACTGAGAGGTTGCTATTATCATCCTACTTACTATTATAAATAAGTTAAGTTTGTTACTCTTTCACGCAAAAACTACTGTACGGATTTGGGTGAAATTTAGCGCACAAATAGTTTAAACCTGGATTAAAATATCATCATCATCAGCCTATCAATGATCCCACTGCTGGGACACAGGCCTCCTCTCTATTAGAGGGAATGGGCTATAATCCACCACGCGGGCCCAGTGCGGATTGGTAGATGTCACATGTCTTCGAATTTTTGGTTCTAGGACATGCCGGTTTCCTCACGATGTTTTCCTTCACCGTTATGAGAGCAGTGGTGATGAAATAAATTGCACAAAGTAATGCGCCTGCCTGGGTTCGAATCCACGACTTACTGTTCGTAAGTCGGGGCCGCCACCACTGGGCCACCACTGCTTTCAAGGCCCGGTGGTATGGTGGTAGTCAATTATCGAATTTCACGCGGGCGAACCCCCAGGCATAAACCAGTAGACTATATTTTTATTTGGTACGTACTTGCTTATTCCTGCGGCTTCGCTAGTAGTTAAAGCGTGAAAGAGTAATAAACATCCAGATATCCATACATCCTCACAAACTTTCGCGTTAATAATATTAGAAGCAAAAAGGGTGTGTTTATCATCTCCGGCTTCGATGCCTAGTGTCTGCTGAGGTGAGCTACCCGAGGACAATTTAGGTTCCCTCGTTTAATCGATGTTCCGGAGCGAGATGGAATGGGAAGCCATCACCTCCTACTGTGAAACAGTCATGCTAGCGAAGGAGGTGGCGGAACGTGAGAGGGAGAGAACCTCACGTCCCAGCCGCTGCGGGAGACGCACCGGGCTTCGGGGGCCCCTGGCCACCGTAGGCGCGGGCCTGCGGACGGTGAGCTATGGCACGGTAATATAATAATACAGTAGTGTAACTCGGCCGCATGACAGAAATAAATGCCTACAGCCGCGCGGTACGTAAACATGCGTTAGGGCTGCCCGTCTCCAGCATTTTAATTACATTTGCCTACTTTCTGTTTTTATTTAGTTTTGTGATTGTAAATATCCTTTTTATATAAATAAATGAAATACTTTGTATATTGAATAGGAAGTGTTCAATAAAAATGCGTGTTGTTTTTTGATTGGTAGATTTAATTAAAAAAACATGTTACTCTATTCGCTTTATTTATTAATCCAAACACCTTTTTTTTCATGAGATAAAAGGAAATACTTATCCATTAAAAAGACACACATTATGTACCTACCTACTAGTAAGTAAAATTATTTTATAGTCTTACCTTTCAGAGTTTCCAGGTAATTAAAAAAAATGCGTTATTGACGATTCATACAACCAAAAACAGCACAATATTTCCTACTCGTCATATTAACTGATTTTTAGAGAAAAAATCGCGCGGTTATTGTTAAAAAAACAACACACCGTCCGTTCGACACTGTGGTACAGCCATGACTGTCTGCACCCCGAGCGCACCCCGAGATCGAGGCGCGTAGGTATAGCTCAAGTTTCGTCCGTTTGTATGAAGTTGGAGTACTGTATTATAATATTACCGGGGCTAGCTCGCCGTCCGTCCGTCTTATGACGAAAGCGAAAGGCCGTGTCGACGGCGCGTTCGTGTTCCACGCGCGCCTCAAAGAGATGTCAGCAAAAGGAAGGGGGCTGCGGGACTGTTCGAAAGAGATATCGTGGCCCCAGAACACAAAGGGCGAAGAAGATGGATGGGTTTTAGTAAGTAAAAGTCTGACACTCCCTCCGCCCAGAGCGGGAGGAGTCATTTGATGATTACCTATCCGAAAAAAAAAGGGCTAAGGCACGCGGCAGCGTCGTCGTTACGCTCGGCGCTTTCTTTAATTCTTCTAGCAACAGAAACGGATAGGAGCATGGAAAATGTGATTCCGGGCTGATAGATGTGGCGTAACCCTTGCTAATGACGTGACTAAAAAAAGAGACACTAACCGTGGAAGAAAAGATAAATCAATTTTCCCAACCTCTTCTATAAATTCTTCACCTACACTACACAACATTTGGCAAGAAATTCTTCGGTCAAGTCTAATCTTGGTGATATTTTATAAGCTTCTAAGTATGCTTCCAAATTCCTGTGAACTGTCACACAGCAATTAAAATAAATAAAAAATAATTTATTAGTCTGACAAAATCAAACAAGTTTTTTATTTATTATGGCTCTTAACTATCAGTCTGCGTGCAAATCCAACTCACGTGGCACTTTTGACGCACAAACATTAAAAAACCTTATCAGAATATTTAATTATTTATGTTGTTCCATTTATAAAAGATACAGGTTTGCGGTAAATTGTTGGCACGTTAAGCCTTTAGTCTCCGCTGTCAATTGTAGATATTTGACGGACGTTACAGATAGTCAGTGGCCCAAAAGTCTGATAACTAGTCTTATCAAGGGGCATCCGTATTACGCAGTACTAACTGAGTTTTGGAGGTCAGATAGGCAGTCGCTCTTTGTAGAATACTGGTATTCAACTCCACCGGTTAGACTGGAAGCCGACCCCAATATACCTAGCTTTGAAAAAGCTAGGCAGGAGATGGATGTTTCAATGCCAAGTTTGTGCAAAAAAATTGATGCATTAAAAATAACGATTTATTTCAATGCAGTTGGTTACCTTTTTTTTTTTTTTTTTTTTCTGATCGGAAATCATCAAATGACTTCTCCCGCTCTGGGCGGAGCAGGAGGGAGTGTCAGACTTTTATTGACTAAAACCCATACATGTTCCTTCATCGCCCTTTGTATCTCTTTCGAACAGTCCCGCAACCCCGGCAGGCATCGGTCCTTGCGGACCCCTTCCTATTGCTGACTCTCTTTGAGGCGCGCGTGGAACACGAACGCGCCGTCGACACGGCCTGTCGTCATGAGACGGACGGACGGCGAGCTAGCCCATAGCCCACCGTCCACAGGCCCGCATGCAGTTGGTTACCTTACGTCTCATTAAAAATTAGTATTTCAATAAAGAAATCAATAAAGAAAACATCCAATTTATCGTACCCTAGATCTTTATATATCTAGATATTTCTAGATACTTTATATAGAACCTACTTCATCAACTAGTTCAACCAGCTTGTTGATAAGTAAGAAACATCAACAGCCTATTCACGTCTGTTTTCCTAATGAATACTTTACCCATAATACACCCACATTTCCCTGATTATGTTCGAGACCCATGTGGGGGCAAACCTGTTGCAGGCCACCAAATGGAAAAAAATTGAATACAGGTTGCCACTGAGAAATTCCTGGTGAAAAAATCCAATAACACTTTGGCTGGCCTTGGAATCAAATCCAAGACCGTAATAATGCTTGCGACGACTAGATCAACAATACCATGTCATGTGTAAAATGTTAACACTAAATAGGTACATAAACCTGTCCAAGTGGATGATAAATAATGGATATCTGTAACTTAATATTGACTGAAGTGCTTAAGGGGAAAAAACTTCTCCGAGTCATCGTCATTTATTAAGACTTATAAATGACGTATTGTCTTTATGAGGAAATTATCTGTTTATCAAAATAATGTCTACAGTGTTTTTTGTGATATTGAACCAACGTTATAGGTACCCTCCGTTGTCCTTTACTTAATCAAATAGAATAATTTCTATTTTTATACTTTCGTACGGTACATACATATCAATTTTCGAAGTAGGTACCTATATAATTTAAGTTTTTTTTTTGTTTTGAATACCTATTTTTTTTTCATGATTTATTGTTTTACGTTTTGCGTTTGTTTCTTTAAAAAAAAATACGGATAGCGCCAGATAGGTATTTCGCAATTAAAACAAACTTTTCGTAAAATAATGTCATAGATATTTTACCTAGGTTAAATAACTTATCGTAGGTTTCCGATTACAAAATTAATGTGACAAGACTGTGCAGTCTTAGTTTTTTTTTTGGCATTCATAAGTTGGTCTGACAACCTTTTTTTCCAGCTGAGCTAGGATCACCATATAGGTTACTGGGTCTCGGACCTCGAACACAAATCTTTTGCAAACACCAAAGAATTTCCCTTAGTTGACCCTCATAACTTTTACTTTTTTCCTTAAGTTAAATCTCGCAGCGAGGAAAGATAAATGTTAGAAGGAATTACGATTGTAGCAATGTATGTAACTTTGTTTTATTTTTGGTTTGTTAAACTCACTTGGAATTGCAATTCAATGTTTGTTATTGGGTATAGAAAATATTGAAGAATACCTCCTTGAGACAGGAACACCTCATCTTGACAAATTATACTAATATTTTAGAGAGGTTGTTTGTAAATTTAATCTTTGTGTTGACTGAACATATGGTAAGCCACTTACATATACACCCATAACACAAGTTCAATCTTAGCTTGGGTGTCAGAGGTGTATATGTCTGTGTTAAGTACAATTCACAACTTAAATAATATATTGCTGTAGCATGTGCATGTGCACATTGGAATTGTAAACTGGAAATAAAGTTTTTTTTTTTTTTTTTTTTTTTTTTTTATATAAAAAGTACTGACGATATTCAAAGTGGGCAATTAAAAAATAAATTATAATTAAAATCTGACTAGGCAAATTATAAAATGACGGGTTTTACAATATGTTGCCGACATATATATTTTAATGCACAGCCAGCGAAACGGATTTTTCAAACATCAGTGACGTGTTGCGTCCTTCACAACTAATAAATAAATAGGTGAATATACAGATTTACTGGATTTACTTTTACTCCATTACGCGAGAACGTAAGTTCATTTTTATTACGAAAATCATCTTTTGGGCTTCTTATTCTTCGTTGAGTCGATGATTCCTTCAGATCTTCTTCTTCTTCGTATCGCTAGCACGGCCAATTTTATTACTTAGCTGGCCAAAAACTTGCCAATTCTACCACGTCGTCTGTGGCAGCGCAAAGGTCACTTTGGCTGCATATTTTTGAGCTACAGAGCAGGATAGGACGTAGAGCATAGTTTATCTATTTATTTATAGTAGATTTAGGACTTACAGCCATAAAAAACACCAGTAGTTTGCGACACAGTTTCACAACCACACTCCGCTGCAGTACTGTTTTATTGAGATACCCCACTTCACGAGGTTGGAGTTGTTCCCACTTGAGTCCGGAGACGGTTCAAGGAGTTCAAGGTGGACCACGGAAGGTTAGACCCTGGAGGAAGATACTCACTTGGTGGTAAGTAGTGAGCTCAGAACTCTGCCAATTCAACAGCGTTCTCAGTGAAGCGAAAATACAATATAGTAAATGTCTTACGCGGTCTGATTTAATTTATCTTTGTTATTTTTCATTAAGAGTTGTGTGCCATAGCAACTAAATGATAAATACATAAATGAATAAAATAATTTTTGCTTTAATTAAATGCACAATCATTCTTTGTTTATATCTAATTGCTATAAAGGGTTAATTATCCTGGATTCTTAGACATTATCAATAATTATAGTTTGATTATAAAGTACGAACTAATTATTACTCGTATATGCAATAATACTAATTATAAGATTCCATTACCTACGTAATGATAACATGGGTGTTATTACATACATGGTAATGTATAGATGATTATAATAAAAGAGCTAATTGGTCATTTGTCTAACTTCATGACTGCCTCGTTGGTCTAGAGGTAGCAAAATGGTTTGATTTTGAAATTTGGTTTACCATCAGATTTTTTCAGTAGCAGCCACGGACTGACTGTTTGTGACTTAAACATAATTGGCGATATCTGTACTTACTAAGTATTAGATGCACCTCTGACAGGCTCTTCGGGGATTTCAGGCGTGACGTATGTTTGGTCCATATTAACTATTGTGAATCGTAAAACACATAGATACCGGCTGCATACTGTAAGAAGCTTAATGATAATGATCTGATTGAATCTCGTTTTAGATCATGGCTCATTCTATACATTAGAAAGAGGGTATGTTTTCGTTGAATGTCGGATCTGATCAGACGGATCGGATTGGTCAGATCCTAGTAGGATAGAATTTTACTCAGATTTTGAACGTATGAAAGCAGCAAATGAAATGTTTGATTAACATATTCGGGAGAAAAACGACAATTCACACAGAAGAAATGTTATAGAAAATTGTGATTCCTTGTCCAATGTCACGCATTTAAGGTAAAATACAAAATCGCCAAGTTACACGTTGCACTTGTACCGGGAGCAACCAGACTCTTGTCTCTCTAGATAACAGTTAAGTTTGCGTTATCCAGTCTTTCATCAGTAGCCATATTTAAATGTCTTTGGGCCAGTTTCACGTCAAAGTTCCACATCCTCTTATTGTTTTATACAAAAACAGATTTTAACAGCGGCATTCCCTTTTGTCTGTAAATAACCCGAAGACATTCATTGCCACCATGTGTTCCTTACATTCACTGCGCCGTTGACGTTTTTATATTCCTTAGCTGCGTGTGAAGATCCAAAATAATTGTGCTTTTATGGTTTATTATGATACCAACGCAGTGTTTAGTGTTGATGACAGTTTTATGACATGATAATACTATTTATTTGGAGCTGTTAAAATGAGTTGTGTTTCATATTTTGTTTTGGACGTTAGTGTATGGTAATGTTTGAATGTGTTATTTGAGTTGGTATTGGCTTATTGATATCGTTTCTATTATACATTTTATAACCACGTTTTAAACGCGTATCGTCTTTGTAAAACTTGACTTCCCTATCAAGTGGATCGACGCAATAGTGAATATTTTCTTTCTGGTAGTAATGTATGAATACTGCATTAGAGTTGGAATTGGCTTTTTGACATGATTCCTATTTCAGAACACCTCATTCTTAAAATAAATATGTATGTTGTATCACCGACCAGACTTTACGTTGACTTATCGGTGTTCACGTGGATCGGTGTTCACTCACCATCATTATTTTACGCGGTTGTAATATAACACTGCCAATCAAATAAGACAGCTTACGGGTTTCGTAATAAAATCCAGATTTTTTAACAGCACCAGTTTATTATGATAATGATTCAGTTCCAAATTATCTTGTTGGTATCCACTAATCACAATATTTTTACTTTCAAATCAGACTTAGCAACAGCTAATAATAAGTTAACTATCCGCATGGGGACCTATTTCTTTTTTAATATCTTTATCATAATTTTCTATTTCGTATTCTAGTTATAGGAACTTTCTGGAACATTAATATTAATCCGAAGACAATTCGCTGGCCGGGACGTGTTGGAAGAAGTTTTCGACGTTTTCAACGATCTTGGCGACGATGGCTTTGACGATTGGGGGTCCGACTTCCTTGACGATTTCGTTGCTGCTGGATGCAATCAGCTCACGGGCAGCACGACCTGGTGGAAGAAGGATAAACTTAGACCAGAAACATTTAACCAAAGTCAACCTTGGACAAAATCCTTAAAAAAATGTTTTTTTTTCTTATATTTATGGTATCAGTTTCCAGCCCAACCTGTTACAGTTGAATAGCTATTACGCGGACTTCCCCTGGTAAAAATTGGAATCCTAAAAAATATTATGTTATATTGTTTTGTTTATTATTAAAATTGAAGTTCAGTGGCCGTTATTCGTGTTTGTCACTTATCCATAGGTACGCACTAGGAGAACCCTAGATCAAATAAAACAAACAAAAAACTAATCAAGTTTTAAATAAATATGTTATTTGAGGTACCCGGAAAGAAATCCAAGGACTGTATTTGCGTCAGTCGAACGACATTTTGTTTTTTTAACTTGCTTGTTTATGATTGCTTTTCTTGCTTGCTTGTACTAAAAATGGCACGGTTGGCCCAATGACAGAGCAATTGGCTACTGTGATGAGTGTTGCGGGTTCGATTCCCGCACGGATCAAATATTTGAATGGTCTACTCAGGTAGTGGTTCCGGGTCTGGCCTGTTTGTGTGAGTTTAAATGTTACTTACCAAGAACTTCATTTCCGTTGAAGAGGTTTTCCAATTCGATGGTAGATTTTTCCTTTAGATCATAGGAATGCTTCCAGGTCTTGATAGTCCAGTGCTTTTCTCCGTCCTTACCAAGATTGTTTCCCATATCAACATCAACGGCAATGGTAACCTTCCCTAGAAAGTAGAAAATACGTTGGGTTATATTTTTCTTATTGTATCGACGTGGGTGACTAACTAAATCTGTGACAAATATAAGGGAACCGAAATAAGAAGCCAAAGAGACATAATTCAACAAAAGAAGTAACAAGCCTTAGCAAATAAAACTGCTGAAGACACTGTGGGATGGATAAGTGGACATCAACACTAAAACTAATTTTTTTCATCGGCCGTAGACAGTTTGGCATAGATATGCCAAACTGTCTACGGCCGATGAAAAAAATTAGTCCTAGTGTTGAGACCGTGTATTTGCAAGTGTCATTAGTCAAGTGTCGAAGAAATGCGGGAAGACAACCGGCTAGGTGGACAGACTCATTAAACTGGACAGAAGAAACTGGATAGCCATGACACAACATTGGGTTGCCTAAGAAGAAAGAGATTTGCAAGTGTAGCGTGGGATGCAGATGGACCAGCAACTTTGAAAAAGTAGTTGGGACAGAGTGGATGCAGAAAGATACAGACAGGGTGCTGTGGCACAGTTTCTGAGAAGCCTATACCCAGCTGTGGATTGCAATATTTTAAGTGTTTGCGTTGATTGGAAATTACAATTCACATAAATGTTGATAAGCAATTGAACCTATAACAGGATAGAGAGATTCTGCTGGTAATTATCGAATGAACAGAAGTTAGCCTTGAATACAATGTGGTCGAGGTTGCAATCTTTGCAGATGCTTTTATTTTAGTGGATAATGGGTGTAGGAGGACCCTTTACGAAGCTAAAAGGCACTTTGGTCTCCTTTGTTCTAGACCAATGCATCCATCCATCAGCAAAATTTTGTCAGTGCGTTACATTGAGTCCTAACGGACCCCGAATTTTTACTTAAAAAAAAATGGCTTTCCAGTAATAATTTTTGCGCAGTGTTACTTAGTTTTATGTACAAAATGTTTGGCGAAGAGTCCGTTTACACCTTGTATGCCGTTTATTTTTTAGATCAAAAACTCCAAATGCAATAAATGCTGTATTTATAAATGATATTTTTTCTAATTCATAAAAACAGCGGTAGTTCTGTTAAGTTATATACATTTTAATTATTTCCGTTTAGCTTTTAATATAATTTAGATACTCAATTCAAGAATACAATATCATAATATTACTAACTATAGATTATTTTTTATTTCTTGTCTCTATACGGATAATCACTAATTGACGATCATTCATTACTAACTTCGCGTAGGTATAAAACCCGAAGCTTTTATAAATGTCTTTGATTATATTTAGATTGAGAATCGCCATAAATCCTTGGAACCGATCTCGAGATAGTCTATAATTTACTAGATGTCTTAATTTTTTGTTGCTATCGATTATCTTCAGGAAAAATGGTGTAGAGCAGGAAATTATTATACGTCTGCTTTTTTAATACTATTTAAAACATTTAATAATACGAGATAAGCTTGTGCGCTTATATATGACACATCAAAAGTTTGACGCACGACCCCAAGGTCATTTCCTATAGTGAAGAACTCGTGGTTATTTTTTATAATACATAATTGCCTTTTACAATGTGTATTGGGTGGCAAACAAACAGGAGAATGATCACCGACTTCTAGAGATATTTGCAGTTTTCTTATAATTACAGCTGTAGCATGTCCCTGGATGAACTCTTTTACAAAAACCTCTACTAATCTTACATCGGTCGAATATGATGAAGTTTCGATTGAAAAATCAGTTCGAGTTAGCCTGAGTTGAAGCCGACAGTCCGAGCAGTTCACAGCTCTGATAATTGCTTATAACAAAGCATACTCTATCTACTTAGGTGTATATTTATTATTAATAAATGGATTTAAATATTTACTCAAATGTCTTTGTCTTGTCCGACCTTTTGCCTTTCCTGTTTCCTTAGCTGTCAATATCGTATTTTTATAAATATTTGACAACTTTACCATTCGCGACGTCAATTAACGTCACTCTAAAGTTAGTGTCATAATTTTAATATATTTTATCATAATTGTAATATATATTTTTGTTTTATTTTCTTGAAAGTCTAAAGCCCTTTTTTGAGGGGCGTTATATGGACTTTTGAAACGGTAGATGTTTCGGTACCATTTCCGGACCAAAGAAAATAAAGCTTTAGTCACAAGGCATAATAACTTGTGAAAGTACTGCGAGGGCAAGAAACTCTATAACCACTCTTTTAAATATTTTTTTATACATAGATCTCGTTTATATCATTCATGTTGAGATTATAGATAATATGTGAGGACGATGTAGAAAGACGTGCACATTAAGAGCGTCCAGAGTAAAAGATTCTGTTTTCCGAGTTCCCCGGTAGCTTGTGTCCATCAGAATCTATTACGTTTTGACGTTTCCTTAGATTCTTACCATTCATCATCTGCCTGGCCTTTTCCCAACTACCCCAACATAGTTGGGAAAAGGCCAGGCAGATGATGAATACTTCCAGTTTGATGAATGCTTGCAGCTTCCAGTTTTACCGGATACAGCTGAATACCAGTATTTTACATGGAGCGACTGCCTATCTGACCTCCACAACCTAGTTAGTACTGGGTAATACGATACCCCTTAATATTCTTACCATTACGACTGTGAATTTCATAGGGTATTTAAAAATGGCTAGTAAGGGACTCAGTGCTACAGAGTGGGATCTTACGCCTTGCGTGTCGTTCCTAGGTGAATGAATTTTAAATCTATCATGAGTACTTACTCAGAACAACGTGCGCGTCGCCTTTCCCTTCGATGGGCAAGAAGAGCAGACGTCCGTTCATCTCATATTTGCCTTTGAAGTCAACGCTGCACTGGAGCTTCACGGTAAGTTTCGATTTAGCGATATCACGGCTGAAAACAAAACCGATATAATGAATAGATTTCAACAATAGTTTTTGGGATGAATGTTTTCTTTCTGATGAACGCTACTGAAAGTGCCAAACTCGTCGCGAAATTTAGGGCTGAGTCAATTTAAATTGTCATCGACACGCTAAGAAGAAGAACATCTATGAAAAGAATATAATCATGCTTCGGAATGTAAAACCAATTTAAAAATCCTGGCTTTCTAATATTGCAGAAGTTCTTTTGCTGTAACTGCAGTGATCGAAAAAGCTGCTTGCAGATGATGTTGTGATGATTTTCACTGGCACTATTCTAGGCACAACAGCAGTTATTAGCTGAATAAATGCAGGGTAAAATAATACAGATTACACTTACTGTATTTTCTTAGTCACACAATTTTTGAGTCCGGTACCGGTGATATCCCGGAGAAGCAGCTTGAGTGACGGCGAGCTGGCATCTAAACTCTCCATACTGAAGGGGTCGAGCTTCTGCACTCCAAGCTCTGGGATGCCGTTGGCAAGGATTGGGATCGCACTTTGAGCTGTCTGCTTTAAGCATTTCGAATCATCCCATTTGCATTGTTTTATGAAAGGCGCTGAAAAATGGTTTTCGTTGAGAATTTTGTTTAGATGGTAGTTACGAGTTTTTTTTTTCGTTTAGAAATTGATAATGTCATTTGTTTTTCACAATAGGTATCCGCATAAAATAATTACGATTATTGTTCAATGATGATTGTTGTGAATTCCAAAAATTTGAAGAGACTATTAATTTATACGTATTTCATAAAAAAGATAATTTGGAGTTTAAAAAAAAACAAATGCTTTGTGTTTTTTTTCTGTTGGAATTTGCAATTTGTCTAATGATCATTTTATTATTTGAATAGTATTTTTACTACAATACTCATAGAACTTTTTTTAATTTATTTTGAAATTTGAAAAAAAACAAATGAATTATAAAAATACGTACCGTAAGCGGCATTTGCCGAATAAACCACGCTCAATACTAGCACCAAAAACGAAAACCGAAAATACATTTTTGAAAAATAAAATTGTTCACTTGGACACAACTGTATGATTCCGTGTAGTTCTGCGGTATATACCAACCACCAAAGATCCACATACATATATAGGATGATAAAATATCTATATATATACGTAAGCGATGTAGACAAACTAGTTTCTTTCATTACGGAGCCAGTTGTTAAGCCTTTAATAAAAATTGATTATAATAAATAAAGTTTTAAAGTACGTTGACATTGCGCTTTGTTTTTTGTTCACTTAGATCAGCATCTGTAAGTATATTTTTTTTCTTAGTGGTCCTTTCATTATGTATGTAAAATTGTAATAGATGTTTGTCTGTCACATTTATTTTGTCTTTTTTTTTGTTTGAAAAAAAGTCTAGGAAAGCTACACCTTTTCAGGAACCAGATTAAACAAATGCAAATGCATATGCAATGATGTCTGGTTGTTTGTATATGTTATTGCAAGTTTAGGAATCTTGAATATTGTTTTGCGTTTTTAAATAAGATAAATTTTTACTGTTTGTTTGGCTAGATTGTTTCTTTGTAATAATTTTGAGGTGATCCGACAGAGAACCAAAGTTGGCAGCTGAAGTAGCAATGGCCACATTAGCCGTAGAACTAACCACGACCACTGTCTACCATTGGGGTAGACGTGTTCTTGAGTGGACACCATGAAACGACAAGCGTAAGATGGGACGCCCTCAGGCTCGGTGGAGCGACGATCTTCGCAGGGTGGCTGGTAGGAAATGGATGAGAGTAGCCGAGGATCGAGTTAAGTGGCGTGCGATTGAAGAGGCCTATGTCCAGCAGTGGACTGTTGTAGGCTTGTGATGATGATGATTAATTTTATACTTCAGGTTATTGTTTCTTAAATATGAATCGTAAATAAGAATACTGCAGAAGGATATTAAACTGGTTTATTGTACGTTGATTATATTAAACTATCTTGGATCAATTTCAATCATCACCTCGGCTCAAAAGATTATTAAATTGCTATGCCGTTATAGAGTCAAAAACCTTTTGAAATAGATTTCGAAAGAAAAATTAATTGAACCTATCTTGCGGATTACTACTTTAGATACTTGTGTTAAGGATATAAATAGCACTCTCTTGATGGAATGTAGCAGTGCCAAATAAGATCTTGATAAAAAATCATTTAAATTGAATCTATCGTTAGAATCCATGGCAGTCGACATGTCGAAAAAAGGTGAGGCCCAATATTAACGGATATACAGCCGATCAAAGTTAGACGATGTTTCTTAAAATGTTAGTGTTGGGGCAAAAGGGTAAACAGTAGTGTATTGTCAGTGAGACCGTAGTACCCTATCCTGCTGCAAGCAGGTTAAATCAACTTAAATATTCTTACTACTGGGATACAGAAGTTCTCTCTATAAAAGAGAGTGGACAGTAATCCACCACACGCACAGCTATTTGTATAAACCTGATTTTTTAATTCTTTTTGTTGTTTATTTTCTGTTGATGTGCAATAATGAGTATTGAATCTATTTACTTAAGGAATACTTCTGAGGAGAACATTTTGAGTTTCCGTATTGAAACTCAACGCTTTGGTTAGCAATGGTGTCGATTCTGTTGTACACAAACTAAACTTAATTTAGGTTATTGCTATCTTTTTCTTTATAATAAAACTAGAAAGAGACGGACGTTATTTAGAGCTGTCAAATTTAGTTGAAACTAATCATCATCATCATCTCAGCCGAAAGACGTCCACTGCTGGACATGGGCCTCCCCCAAAGGGGGGTTTTGCCATAATCGCCACGCTTGGCAGGCGGGTTGGCAATCGCAGTGCGGTTGTTACAAAAGCACAGAGAACGCTGCTGCCCATTCTCTGGTAAGTCCCTTAGTCGCCTCTTACGACACCCACGGGAAGATATGGGATGGTGCTATTCTTGGTGTTGAAACTAATATTTCCATACAAATAAAAGGTGCACGTAAAAACATGTCGACTAAAAACACGGTGAAGCACAAGGCATAAACTAGTTTGACATCTCTAACTTAATTCATAGCTATAGCCGTCCTTTTCTCGCACTGCCTTTTAGTAAAAGATAGCAATAGCCTAAATTAAGTTTAGCTTGTGCACAACAGAATCGACACCATTGTCTATTGGTGATAGAAAAGTTTATTTGCTGTTTGATAAAGTATACTTATTATTCATTTCCATGGACCAGACAAGCAAACAGTGGCATCAAAAGTATGTATTACAAATCCTCAATACCTGAAAAAAAATCTGGGATTATGACATTACGGTCGGTGGCATAAGGTTCAATTACCCGTTAAACAAAGTTCTTGGACAATGGGGTAATGTCTCAAACATTTATCACATTGACGCTAATACGAACCCTACAATATTCGACAAGAAGTCTTTAGATGTGTTTATGACTGTAACGGTTACTTGGTATACCTACATAAATATTGTATTTTTTATGGATAAACAGTTGAACTTTGTTTTGAAAACCTTGAGTTTTGGAAAGGTTGATTAGTTTTAGGGTTCTGTACCCGAACGGTTTCCAACGGGATAAAAAGGATTCCCGTCTGCCACCACTGGGGTGAGTTGCACGTGGGCACACAGCACATACTATGTTTTTCTCCATAATTTGGATCGTTTTTTTTTTATGTGTGTTTGTTTTAATAACTGACGTCGAATAAATATTTTTCTTTCTTTCTTTCTTTCTTACCAGTTTCCAACGGAATAAAAAGGATTCCCGTCTGCCACCACTGGGGTGAGTTGTAACTATTTGTCGCATCTACAACCACTGGTGGTGGTTGCGTCGGTTCAGTCGCATTTGCCACTACCTCTGCCGCCACTTGTGGCATATGACACTTAAATTAGTGGAATCGTCCACCAGTGGTGGCAGACTCGACGATCAAGTAGCCGTCTCTGTAGGGAATGGTCCCATGGAAATCTGCTACCAGAACAAAAAGTATCTTATATTCTAACTCTGACAGACAAAGCGATAAAGCGATAGGCAGACAAATTCGTATGGATATTATTAATTAGTATATTTACTTGAACTTTGTTTAGCAAACCTAGAGATTCGTTTGTAGTGATTCATAAGATTCCTTCTTTTTTAGGGTTCCGTACCTGAGTCCGCAAAAACGGAACACTAAAGGATCATTTTGTTGTTCGTCTGTCCGTCTGTCCGTCTATCAACAACCTTTTTCTCAGGAATGCGTGGAGATGTACGTTTGACCGTGTAGGTATTACAGTTTTGTAAGAAACAGCCGTTTTCTTTTAATATCTGACTAAAATTACTATTTATGGGAGTTCAGAATGATGTACGAATACGTTAGGTTTGAAATATTAATAACAACACACCATAATGACCCCAAACCAAATGGCGAAGCGGTAGTGAGGCTGCCTTACGTTCTTAGGGTCTCGCGTTCGAATCCCGGTTGGAGCAAATGTTTGTGTGATGAGCCATGGACATTTGTTTCCGAGTCATGGATGTTTATATGTATAATAAGTATGTATTTACAAACAAAAAGTATCTATGTAGTATATCAACTGTCTGGTGTCCACGACACAAGCCTCGTTGCTTAGTGTGCACTAGATGGCGCTGTGTGTTAATGTCCAACGATATTTATTTATTTTATAATGAATATACAGGCTGTAAACAGACTTTTCACGAAGTCGTCAACCAAGCATTTTGTACATAAAACTAAGTAACCCTACGCAAAAAAAATTGTTGGTGACTTTTTTTTTGGCGTGAAAAATCACACTTTTCGGTAGAACTCAACCCATCCAGTACAATACATTTTACTGATGGATGGATTGATTAGTACGGAGGTCGTGAAGGTGTTTAAAGTAAAAATCTTACATTAAAAACATGTATTAAAAAAAAAAAACTTGTGAAAAAGTTGGAACTTTCACCCCCACTATCTCCGTAACTAGAAGGTTCCCAGGTATGGTCTAGAACCAAAAAAATATCGCAAAGACGGGGAGAACAAGTGCCTTTCGGCTTCGTTAAGAGCGTTATTACACCCTTTATAATGTCTCGCTGGTCCAGAGGTTGCAAGCACGACGGCTGAGCATAAAGCCTTGTTTGGCCGAAGGGTTGAGGCTACAACTAAGTTAAGCCAGTATATTTTCACACCCATCTTTAGCCGTAACACATACATCATCTGCCTAGCCTTTTTACAACTATTTTGGGGTCAGCTTCAAGTCTAACCGGTTGCACCTGAATACCAGTATTTTACATGGAGCGACTGCTTATCTGACCTCTATAACCCAGTTAGTACTGAGTAATACGGTACTCCTTGTTGAGACTGGTTGTCAGACTTTCGGGCCACTACCTACCTGTAACGACTGTCAAAGATTTACAATTGACAGCCGGGATCAATAAGGCTTAAGGTGCTTTCCGAGGCACGGAGGAAACAAGGTGTGTGTCTCGGTTGTGTGTGTGTGTCTCGGTGTGTTCACACATCCATAGACCAACATAGCCAAGCGCGGCTTAACCTTAAGATTGATCTGAGTGGCTGTGATTGTTTAGCCACGAGCTCCTCACACATACATTGTATCGTATTGCAACTTACATTAGAACTGTGACTCACTCAAACAACATATATTTGTAGGTAATGTCTAAAATCCAAACATATTTTCCTCATACATTTTTCCTAAACTTGTCTTCAATTTTATTCTACATTGTTCTGTCAGGTTTAAAAAAAACCTTACTGTAAATTCTAAATAACCTTTCATAAATAACTACTTCAATTTAGACGAGTCTATTGACTCGTTTCTTAGGTGTCAAGTACTTAACGTAACTATATTATGATAATGAGCGAAAGAAACTCTAAACAGCGTTGATAACACTACCTTGGCTATTTATCCATCTACGGTAATATTTTAAAGAAGAATAAACTCAAAAACTGCTAAACCGATTTCAAAAATTCTTTCACCGTTAAAATTCTACATTATGCTTGGGTAACATAGGCTATATTAAATAAAAAAATGTCCGGAGCAGGCCACTATTTTCAAAATAAAAACAACGATAGTTAACAAACCCAACAAATGATATATTTAATGCATAATCGTGATTTAATCAATTTCATGCTCAATCAAGCGATAGTTCTTTATACGGACGTGCTTCAAAAAATTTTTTTATATTTTCTACTCCCCTTGTAATAGTAGCTATGATCATTTTTGCTCCAATCTCATAGATAATTTCGTTAGGACTGTCCTTCATGACTTGATTCGTAGCTGCTCCTGTAATTGGAAAATAAGACAATATTAGCTGTCTGGTCTCTGAAAAATATAAAGACCAATCTACATGTAGCTGTTTATTTGCCTTCATGCCATCTTAAGTTGAAACAATTATCAAATCACAATCAACAATATTTATTCAAATTATGTAAGACCAAGAGCCTCAAATACGCGCATCTTTCGCCAATACATAGTTAGGCACATCAGCTATTACACACGATAAAAGTTGAGCCGTCTAAAACAAACCAGCTTTTAGATGTACAAAATATCGCCATTAAAATTTTCAAACTCAAATCACAGGCATAGATTAAAAAGAAGAACAGCACATCTCAGATCCATCAATCACACTTACAAAGGCATCGAATCCTGTGGCCTGAATCGCCCAGATGGCATCGTCATCATCGTGTTTTAGGCAAAAACCTTGCATCGTGTAAATGCAACAAGAAGAATTTACAAGAGTTCTTATCTAAAGCCACGAGAAAAAGATCCGGGAATCATGGTTTAAACTGTGTGTAAATGGAACAAGCACCATACTGCCGTTAAAGACAATTTTGCATTGTTGTTGGAAACTTTTAAAAGCTTTGTAATGCAATTTTTTTTTTTTCGGATGGGCAATCCTCAAATGACTCCTCCCGCTCTGGGCGGAGCAGGAGGGAGTGTCAGACTTAAATGACTAAAACCCATCTATGTTCCTTCATTGCCCTTTGTGTTCCGGAGCCACGGTATCTCTTTCAAACAGTCCCGCAGCCCCGGCAGGCGTCGGCCCTTGCGGATCCATTCCTTTTGCTGACTCTCTTGTCGTCATGAGACGGACGGACGGCGAGCTAGCCGATAGCTCTCCGTCCACAGGCCCGCGCCTATGGTGGCCCCCGACGCCCGGGGCGTCTCCCGCGGCAGCCGGGACGTGAGGTTCTCTCCCTTAGCTTTGTAATCCTTGGAATCAAATGTTGCGAATCATCGTGCTGCATTACTTTTACAACATTTACACGATAGAAACTGAATGATGGACTGTGTGAAGGATGGTATGGCTAGAAAGGAGGTGACTGCTGAGATGACGAGTAATAGAGAAGTATGGCAAAAGAAGACAAGCAGCGTCGACCACAAAAGAATTGGGATAAAGGCAGGGAAATGACAATGATGTCGCAAACTTCTTGCTTGTGGCATACCGGAAAACTAAAGCAACAAATTACAAGTCATTTGTGTTTAAACGATACTAATATTGTCTCAACATTAAACAAGGTAACTTTTTTGTTGCTTCGTTTTACAGGCAATAGGGTAGATGACTAAAAAAATGTAATTAGTTTATACTTCCAAAAAATATTGGACACATATTTTTTCTTTTTTCACATAAACAAAAAATTAAGACGATACAGAACTCGTGTAACGACACATTTGAGTACATTTTTCAATAAAATAAAATAAATAAATAAATATCGCTTGACATTACACACAGCGCCATCTAGTGCCACACTAAGCAACGATGCTTGTGTCGTGGACACCAGATAGTTTTTGTTTGTAAATACATACTTATTATACATATAAACACCCATGACTCCAAATGTGACGTCACAAGCCCTTTGATAAGTTTTATCTTCGTCAATTTTTATTAATTTGATAAAAGAAAAAACACGTATATCCAATATTTTTCGATAATCTAACTGACGGACTAAACAGAATCATATTTTTTTTTAAGTCAGTCATCTTCCCTGTTCAGTCAGTAGATAAAAAGTTGCGCAACTGTTTTAACTGTTAATACTTACTTAAAACCTCATTGTCCGGGAATAAACCATCAAATTCAAGAGTGGCTTTTTCTTTCAGCTCGTAACTGTGTTCGAAATTCTTGATGTGAAGATATTTCTGGCCGTCTTTGCCATCTTTATAGTTGTATTTACAGGAAATCTTAACTGTAATCTTTGCTAAAAGGACAATGATTATTTGTGGTTTCTTGAATTGAATTACTAAACTCGCTTTGAGTCGTGTCTCTATTCTCTAAGCTACTCAAGTGCGTGTAAACATAGCTTTAGAAGTTTAAAGCTAAATTACAAATTCTTAGCCCTCAAAATTTATTTCAATGTTTATTTTTAGAGCAGTCAGTTAGGAAATACCGAACTCATCTGTATATATTTGTATGTGTTACAAGCAATTTAAAAAAAATGACGGTTAAAATTGACCAGGTGGCCTACCATGACGTCTTAAAGCAGGATCGTTTTAATCTTGTTCCAGTGTGGGTATGAGACGGAGCTATAGAGGACGTCTAGCGCCATCTCTTTCCCACACTGGAACAAGATTAAAACGATCCTGCTTTAAAACGTCATGGTAGGCCACCTGGTCCAAAACAACGTGTTTCGACGGTTTATTCGAGCAAAATTTTTTGAGCCCATCAAAACTTTCTATCTTGTTTAAGGAAACACCAACAAGAACTTTGCTCGGCCATTGATACACATCGTATAAAAATTGTATGCTCATAATTCAGACCAAATAAAATCCAAGACATAGCACTGAAAACAAATAAAGTGAAGCCAGGGATAAAATTTCCATTAGTGGACAAAAATTTCGAAGTTCATATTTTTTTGTAGATAGTACCTGCACATAAATAGAAAGCTTTTTACAAATTTTCAATACGCGGACGCCAGCGGTTTACGAGATTTAATTCTTTAAAGTTTCTATACAGATCGGAAAATAGCACGACATTTGCACAGTTTTAGGTTGGTTATATTGTCAGGGTAGACGTCAAAGTTGACATTTCATGTTACGTTGACGGTAGAAGTGGACGTATATTTTGTTCAATTATAATTATGTAATATTTTTTTACATAAATATAATTTGTACATAAAACTAAGTAACCCTACGCAAAAAAAATTGTTGGTGACTTTTTTTTTGGCGTGAAAAATCACACTTTTCGGTAGAACTCAACCCATCCAGTACAATACATTTTACTGATGGATGGATTGATTAGTACGGAGGTCGTGAAGGTGTTTAAAGTAAAAATCTTACATTAAAAACATGTATTAAAAAAAAAAAACTTGTGAAAAAGTTGGAACTTTCACCCCCACTATCTCCGTAACTAGAAGGTTCCCAGGTATGGTCTAGAACCAAAAAAATATCGCAAAGACGGGGAGAACAAGTGCCTTTCGGCTTCGTTAAGAGCGTTATTACACCCTTTATAATGTCTCGCTGGTCCAGAGGTTGCAAGCACGACGGCTGAGCATAAAGCCTTGTTTGGCCGAAGGGTTGAGGCTACAACTAAGTTAAGCCAGTATATTTTCACACCCATCTTTAGCCGTAACACATACATCATCTGCCTAGCCTTTTTACAACTATTTTGGGGTCAGCTTCAAGTCTAACCGGTTGCACCTGAATACCAGTATTTTACATGGAGCGACTGCTTATCTGACCTCTATAACCCAGTTAGTACTGAGTAATACGGTACTCCTTGTTGAGACTGGTTGTCAGACTTTCGGGCCACTACCTACCTGTAACGACTGTCAAAGATTTACAATTGACAGCCGGGATCAATAAGGCTTAAGGTGCTTTCCGAGGCACGGAGGAAACAAGGTGTGTGTCTCGGTTGTGTGTGTGTGTCTCGGTGTGTTCACACATCCATAGACCAACATAGCCAAGCGCGGCTTAACCTTAAGATTGATCTGAGTGGCTGTGATTGTTTAGCCACGAGCTCCTCACACATACATTGTATCGTATTGCAACTTACATTAGAACTGTGACTCACTCAAACAACATATATTTGTAGGTAATGTCTAAAATCCAAACATATTTTCCTCATACATTTTTCCTAAACTTGTCTTCAATTTTATTCTACATTGTTCTGTCAGGTTTAAAAAAAACCTTACTGTAAATTCTAAATAACCTTTCATAAATAACTACTTCAATTTAGACGAGTCTATTGACTCGTTTCTTAGGTGTCAAGTACTTAACGTAACTATATTATGATAATGAGCGAAAGAAACTCTAAACAGCGTTGATAACACTACCTTGGCTATTTATCCATCTACGGTAATATTTTAAAGAAGAATAAACTCAAAAACTGCTAAACCGATTTCAAAAATTCTTTCACCGTTAAAATTCTACATTATGCTTGGGTAACATAGGCTATATTAAATAAAAAAATGTCCGGAGCAGGCCACTATTTTCAAAATAAAAACAACGATAGTTAACAAACCCAACAAATGATATATTTAATGCATAATCGTGATTTAATCAATTTCATGCTCAATCAAGCGATAGTTCTTTATACGGACGTGCTTCAAAAAATTTTTTTATATTTTCTACTCCCCTTGTAATAGTAGCTATGATCATTTTTGCTCCAATCTCATAGATAATTTCGTTAGGACTGTCCTTCATGACTTGATTCGTAGCTGCTCCTGTAATTGGAAAATAAGACAATATTAGCTGTCTGGTCTCTGAAAAATATAAAGACCAATCTACATGTAGCTGTTTATTTGCCTTCATGCCATCTTAAGTTGAAACAATTATCAAATCACAATCAACAATATTTATTCAAATTATGTAAGACCAAGAGCCTCAAATACGCGCATCTTTCGCCAATACATAGTTAGGCACATCAGCTATTACACACGATAAAAGTTGAGCCGTCTAAAACAAACCAGCTTTTAGATGTACAAAATATCGCCATTAAAATTTTCAAACTCAAATCACAGGCATAGATTAAAAAGAAGAACAGCACATCTCAGATCCATCAATCACACTTACAAAGGCATCGAATCCTGTGGCCTGAATCGCCCAGATGGCATCGTCATCATCGTGTTTTAGGCAAAAACCTTGCATCGTGTAAATGCAACAAGAAGAATTTACAAGAGTTCTTATCTAAAGCCACGAGAAAAAGATCCGGGAATCATGGTTTAAACTGTGTGTAAATGGAACAAGCACCATACTGCCGTTAAAGACAATTTTGCATTGTTGTTGGAAACTTTTAAAAGCTTTGTAATGCAATTTTTTTTTTTTCGGATGGGCAATCCTCAAATGACTCCTCCCGCTCTGGGCGGAGCAGGAGGGAGTGTCAGACTTAAATGACTAAAACCCATCTATGTTCCTTCATTGCCCTTTGTGTTCCGGAGCCACGGTATCTCTTTCAAACAGTCCCGCAGCCCCGGCAGGCGTCGGCCCTTGCGGATCCATTCCTTTTGCTGACTCTCTTGTCGTCATGAGACGGACGGACGGCGAGCTAGCCGATAGCTCTCCGTCCACAGGCCCGCGCCTATGGTGGCCCCCGACGCCCGGGGCGTCTCCCGCGGCAGCCGGGACGTGAGGTTCTCTCCCTTAGCTTTGTAATCCTTGGAATCAAATGTTGCGAATCATCGTGCTGCATTACTTTTACAACATTTACACGATAGAAACTGAATGATGGACTGTGTGAAGGATGGTATGGCTAGAAAGGAGGTGACTGCTGAGATGACGAGTAATAGAGAAGTATGGCAAAAGAAGACAAGCAGCGTCGACCACAAAAGAATTGGGATAAAGGCAGGGAAATGACAATGATGTCGCAAACTTCTTGCTTGTGGCATACCGGAAAACTAAAGCAACAAATTACAAGTCATTTGTGTTTAAACGATACTAATATTGTCTCAACATTAAACAAGGTAACTTTTTTGTTGCTTCGTTTTACAGGCAATAGGGTAGATGACTAAAAAAATGTAATTAGTTTATACTTCCAAAAAATATTGGACACATATTTTTTCTTTTTTCACATAAACAAAAAATTAAGACGATACAGAACTCGTGTAACGACACATTTGAGTACATTTTTCAATAAAATAAAATAAATAAATAAATATCGCTTGACATTACACACAGCGCCATCTAGTGCCACACTAAGCAACGATGCTTGTGTCGTGGACACCAGATAGTTTTTGTTTGTAAATACATACTTATTATACATATAAACACCCATGACTCCAAATGTGACGTCACAAGCCCTTTGATAAGTTTTATCTTCGTCAATTTTTATTAATTTGATAAAAGAAAAAACACGTATATCCAATATTTTTCGATAATCTAACTGACGGACTAAACAGAATCATATTTTTTTTTAAGTCAGTCATCTTCCCTGTTCAGTCAGTAGATAAAAAGTTGCGCAACTGTTTTAACTGTTAATACTTACTTAAAACCTCATTGTCCGGGAATAAACCATCAAATTCAAGAGTGGCTTTTTCTTTCAGCTCGTAACTGTGTTCGAAATTCTTGATGTGAAGATATTTCTGGCCGTCTTTGCCATCTTTATAGTTGTATTTACAGGAAATCTTAACTGTAATCTTTGCTAAAAGGACAATGATTATTTGTGGTTTCTTGAATTGAATTACTAAACTCGCTTTGAGTCGTGTCTCTATTCTCTAAGCTACTCAAGTGCGTGTAAACATAGCTTTAGAAGTTTAAAGCTAAATTACAAATTCTTAGCCCTCAAAATTTATTTCAATGTTTATTTTTAGAGCAGTCAGTTAGGAAATACCGAACTCATCTGTATATATTTGTATGTGTTACAAGCAATTTAAAAAAAATGACGGTTAAAATTGACCAGGTGGCCTACCATGACGTCTTAAAGCAGGATCGTTTTAATCTTGTTCCAGTGTGGGTATGAGACGGAGCTATAGAGGACGTCTAGCGCCATCTCTTTCCCACACTGGAACAAGATTAAAACGATCCTGCTTTAAAACGTCATGGTAGGCCACCTGGTCCAAAACAACGTGTTTCGACGGTTTATTCGAGCAAAATTTTTTGAGCCCATCAAAACTTTCTATCTTGTTTAAGGAAACACCAACAAGAACTTTGCTCGGCCATTGATACACATCGTATAAAAATTGTATGCTCATAATTCAGACCAAATAAAATCCAAGACATAGCACTGAAAACAAATAAAGTGAAGCCAGGGATAAAATTTCCATTAGTGGACAAAAATTTCGAAGTTCATATTTTTTTGTAGATAGTACCTGCACATAAATAGAAAGCTTTTTACAAATTTTCAATACGCGGACGCCAGCGGTTTACGAGATTTAATTCTTTAAAGTTTCTATACAGATCGGAAAATAGCACGACATTTGCACAGTTTTAGGTTGGTTATATTGTCAGGGTAGACGTCAAAGTTGACATTTCATGTTACGTTGACGGTAGAAGTGGACGTATATTTTGTTCAATTATAATTATGTAATATTTTTTTACATAAATATAATTTTATTTTTACATATTCACATACTTTTGGTGTGTAATAAATGTGCACAATAATTGATTGCTGTATTACATTACATTGACAATTACATTGACTTTTTTACACATCATAGTTTTATCTCTAGTGCAAAAAGGTAATAGTGTGAAAATAACGTGAAAATTGACAAAACGGAACGTTTAAAAAAGTGTATGTTGTGTCACTGATTGTATGTGTGGACAAATAGGCAATGTTACTACTGCTACTAGGAGAATTTGGATGCAAGAGCGAGCGAAGCGAACTCGGGACTTAGGGCACCCCGATGTTAGGTTAGTTAGGTTCCTTTAAACCCTGCAGACAAAAATAGGAGCCTCGCGCAGCGGGGCTCCGTCGTCGGAGTGGTGCCCAGGGCACAGGGGGCACCTCCCCCCTCTCTCCTTCTGCCAAACGATACAATTTTTTTACCTCTTTTCATTCTAATAACTTAACTTTAACCATGGATATGTCCATAACCATGGGGCTCCGTGGGGTGGGGTTTTTACAGGGGGATCCCCCTCCCCCCTACCTCCCCTCCCTCCCCCCTAGCCCCCGCCCCTTAAATCGTTGTTCACTAATGGAAATTTTAATCTTTTATTTGGTCTGAGGCTCATAAAGATCACCCGCGTATGAAATCAAATTCAATACCCATACTTACGAAGTTCAGCACGGACTTTGCCAGCTCCTTGTATTTTTATAAAAAGCGCTGTTCCATCCATCTCATAATGTCCTGCAAGTTTCAAATTGCATTGAAGTACTAGGACCAGTTGCAAGTTAGCTTCGTCACGTCTGGAAATTAAAGTATGTCCACATTTATATACAATCAATTTTAATCATGCCTATATTTGTAGGATGGATGGATGAAGAGAAAAAAAGAGATCCAGGCTCCTGCAACAACACACCTGTAAAAAATTGAATTAACTTAACTATACATGTGTCTGTGTCTACAATTTTCTTATCCAACTTTCCTCTTGCAGGTCTGCTCGAAGAAATTTCTTAAGAAATAAGCAGTACCTTTGTGCTCTTCTATGTAAATATATTGTTCTGTAAAGTATTTTATAACACATTTGCTCGTAAAGGGTCTCTTATTTCACCAATTTCAATATCGTATTGTGATTTTACATTACAATAACGCACAAGTACGTAATGAGATATCATTACGTACTTGTGTGTAATTGTAATGTAAAACGCACGCTTTATCAAGATGCTCCGTCTAAAACGAACGGTACTTTTTTAAATCAAAGCAAAGAGTTTTTATGTCAGAAAAGTGGTCAACATTTTATGAATAAAATTAACTTTGGGAGATAAAATATAATAATAATAACTTGACAACATTAAAAATGCCAACTGGCAACGTAATAATCAATTTTACAAATTGTTCAAATTTTTATAACTGCTTTAACAAGTGATTAAAGATTTATTCGTTTAAGAAAGTCCGAGTTTTATTTATTTCCTCGCAAATATGTTATAAAACGTCGTATGAAATACGTGCGCTTTGATAATTACTGCCCTCGCCTACGGCTCGGGCTAGCAATATCGCCTCGGCTGTAATTTTCAACTTACCGCACTTATATCATAATGTACTATTGTGTACATAAATAAATAAATAAACATCACGCCTGTAATCCTAGAAGAGTTGGGCGGAGGTATACCTGATAGCACCTACACCCACATTTCACGAGTTATGTTAAAGTCTCATGTAATAGAGGCGAGCCTTAACCGGGCACAAATCAATACCCTGTGGCTGCTACTGAGAAATTCCTGATAGAAAAACCCAATAAATCTTTGCCCGACCTGGGAATCGAACCCAGGACCTCATGCTCAGCAGTCGCGCTTACGACCACTCGACCAACGAGGCAATCATCAATAGGGAATATGCTTGTATTTTTTTTTTTCACTTAAATCAATAAAATACACTAGGTAATATCAACCCAAGAAAAGTATTAAAAGTTAAGTTCAACGACTGCTTGTCGCTCAAAAATAATATTAAACTCCTGCAATTTTCTACGACAGTTCAAACGTCCGTGACTGTCGTGGTCATGATGTGACGTCATTTACCTCAATCTGCCTTGTTTACACCTAATTTTTTGGTCTTAATAAAATAATTTTACTAATTGTTTGTGCTTTATTCAAGCATAAATTGCAATAACAATATTATAATAAAATATTCGTCAAACTATAAGTAGTTTTCAAATAAAGTGTTTTTTTTTGACATATACAGGGCGTAAAAGACCTCATCACGAAGCCGTCAACCAAGCATTCTGTACATAAAACTAAGTAACTTAACGCAAAAATTATTGCTGGGAAACGACTTTTTTTTTTAGGGTGACAAATCATATTTTTTGATAGAACCCAATGTAGCGCACTCAAAACATTGTGCTGATGGATGGATTGAATAGTACGGGGGTTGTGAAGGCGTTTAAAGTAAAAATCTTACATTAAAAACTTGTAATAAAAAAAAAATTGACAAAAAGTTGGAACTTTGACCCCCAATATCTCCGTAACTAGAAGGTTCCCAGGTACGGTGTAAAACAAAAAAATTATCGCAATGACGAGGAGAACAAATGCCTTTCGGCTTCGTTAAGAGGCAAGCCCCTTTATACTTTGACGTCACTACCGGCGTTATCGAGGGACGATTTGTTTTGAGAGTGCGTTCCGTTTCACTAGAAACGTGCACATAAAACAATAAATTGTAAATTATGTTACGTTTTAGAAACTTAAACAAGTGACCCACAATGTTCATAAGCACTAATACAAGGCATTCTTAATAAATAAATAAAAATTGTGTTTCATGCATATTCCCTATTATGAATTAGTAACGCCTTTACAGTATCTGTGTCATAAAGTAGAAATGCTAAGTCTATTTAAATGGATAACTAACCACCAACAAGGTAAAACCAATCTAATTTTAAAGCATTTGTCAATTTTCAATCTATACTGAGGCTCAGAACTGCCCGTGGCTAATAAAAGCCGCTCGGGTCGATCTGTAGGTTAAGCCGTGCTTGCCTAGGTTGGCCTATGGATGGGTGACCACCCATACATACCGAGTTTCCTCCGTGCCTCGGAAAGCACGTTAAGCTGTTGGTCCCGGCTGTCATATGTAGATCTTTGAAAGTCGTTACAGGTAGTCAGTGGCCCAAACAGTCTGACAACCAGTCTTACCAAGGGGTATCGTATTACCCAGTACTAACTGGGTTGTGGAGGTCAGATAGGCAGTCGCTTCATGTATAATACTGGTTTTCAGCCGCATCCGGTTAGACTGAAAGCCGACCCCAATATCGTTAGGAAAAGGCTAGTCAGATGATGACTGAGGCCCAGAACTTTAATTTTATTTTTGGGTCAAGCCCACCAGACTATTCCCAGGCCATCGTCATTTCCCAGCACGAAATCCCAACTTATTTGGAGTCGGCGCAGCAAATCTTCTTCTTTCATACTTCTCTATTACTTGTCATCTCATCAGACACCTTCTTTCTAGCCATTTATTTTATTTTGCAAACCACTGTCACTAAAGGCCGTTTTCTATAACTTACTTACGTATAACTGTCAGTTAATATGCTTAAGTAGCTATCGGTTTTTCATTAAACCTTTATACGACTAACTAGTAGACACAATAGTTAATTAAACAATTGACATAAATCTCCTGGGGATTTAGTAACGGACAAATATCCTATCCGCGTCACCTACCGACCCAGGTAGGTGATTTCACACTTGATTCATAGAAAAATGAAAAAAAAGCTTTTCTGTGACGATTTGTTTCTAACCGTCAGTAAGCTAAATGTCAAACAGACGGAGATAGCAACCTATACCTGTTAGTAAGTTATTGAAAATAATTAAATAAATATCGCTGGACATTACACACAGCTTCATCTAGTGCCACACTAAGCAACGAGGTTTGTCTATTTAGCAAAATGGCCGTTAGTATTTTATTTTTATAGTAATTTTTATTTGTGAAACCGGTCGTCGGTTTTTTTCTGTAGCTCAATTTCATCAAAAGTAGGTATTTTCTGCATGACTTCCCGGATCCACCGCCAGTTACCAACATTCTTAATAGACGGATGTATCATAATTATTCAAAAATAAGTTTTTTTAATCCTTAATTTTATTTGAATTTGTCCAATCGGGCGGACACAATTTAAAAAAAAAATCCTGTGCGTTTCATGGTGAATATTTTGTTCATCTTTCAATCCATAATTATTTCTTTTCCCATAAATAAGTGTACAGAAAATATAATTTTGAATGCAAGCACTAATTAAAATAAAATATTATAGATTATTTGTGATGATGTTTATTCGTAAATCTAGATATTTTATGTATTTTGTATGTTTTTTTTGCCTATAGCTTAGCTGATAGGCTAAGGTGGTTCGGAAGTAGAAAGTGTTAAACTTTTTTGAAAAAAAAAGTAAAAAAAAGTTGATTTTATAATTTTCTTTGTCTTTGGCGGTGTCTGTCACATCGGACATGCTTTAAAAAACAAGACAACATGAGAAAAAAAATATCCCAATTCTTTTTCGTGCCTTCAAAACCCGTCAACACAGATCTTTAAAAAAAATGATAGATTTTACACTTTTTTCCGTTGCCAATTTAAGGGTTAAAAGGAAAGACCTACATTCTATGGATATTTTCAGGAATAAATTAATTTAAGCGGAGGTGTACCTAATAGTGTTAGCCGTGTGGTTTCCGGCAGAATAGAATCGAACCAACCCATTACACTGGCGGGTGTCGTATAAGGCGACTAATGTCTGAGGCAGAACACCTTGCGCCTCCGTAGACCAGACAATGGGCAGCAGCGTTTTCTGTTAGTCTTTCATCACTGCGATCTCCAATCCGCCTGCCAAGCGTGGAGATTACGGCAAATTCGTCCCATCATGGGAGAGGCTTATGTCCAGCAGTGGACGTTATGGGCTGTTGTTGTTGTACCTAATAGTAGGTACCTACACCTACATTTTGCCAGTTAAGTTTTAAGTTTCATGTAATAGGGGACGAGCTTATTGCCATCAACCGGGCACAAATCCAGGCTCCATGGCTGCTACTGAAAGATTCCTGATGGAAAAACCCAATAACACTTTGCCCGACCCGGGAATCGAACCCAGGACCTCATGCTTTGGTTACCTACTCTGCGATAATATAAACCATAACTTAATAAGTTTATTATTGTGTTATGAATTGGATAAAACAAGGATTAAGTACTTATGAGAAAGTCTGAAAGTGGCGCCGATAAACTAAAGTAATTAATGCATTCAGATTTTATTTTTGTTTAAAATTTAGTCTCTGTACCTTTAATTTGCATGCTTAATGATATTATAACGGTGATACCAAATTGAATACATGTGACATCTACCAACCCGCACTTGGCCCGCGTGGTGGATTATAGCCCATTCCCTCTCATAGGACGAGGTCTGTGTCCCAACAGTGGGAACATTAATAGGCTGATGATGATGATGAATTGTCTGTTTATGACGTCACTACCCGTGAAGCGACTGCAGTGTCGCCACCCGCGCCCCTGTGTTGCCATGTCAGTTTCCTCATTTTAGTACATTTGATTTAATTTTAGGTTATTTTTTTACATATTGTACAAAAAGGATTAAGTACATTAGTAGAATCTAATCTCGAACCCTAATATTACCCTCACGGCTTGGGCAGGGTTTTTTCAACATATTGCATGATATTAATAAAAAATATTTGGAATAATAATAATTTGACTTTGACTTTGACTTTGTCGTATAATCGCTGCCCTAGTTCAACAGTAAGATATGTTGAACAAAGTATGTTTTGAGTTATTCATACTTTTATAATTTTAGTGTCATTAATTCACTCGTTGTTGATTGAAATGTGGTTGATTTTTTAAAACTATAGTTTGGTTTAATGTGTTACGGAGTTATTTATATTTCAATATGAATAAAATAATTTGTATATTAGTTTTAAGGCTTTTAATAGTAAGATAACCTTATATTGAACTCAGACTAAATAAAACATGTTTTGTATTTTTAATGTTGTCTCTAAAATGGTTTATTAAAAATTAAGTTTATATTGTAACTCATAGAGTTATTGTTTTTTGTTTTGTTTAAGAAATACTAAAGATTTATCCAACCAAGCTTCCAAATTTATGGAAAATCAACAGAGATCGACATAATTTTAAGATATCTTAGTATTACAGCACATCGATATTTGAGAATGTAAGTTGTCCGACTAAATCCGCGGAAATGTTTGGTAACGGGATAGGAATATTAATTAAAAACTGAGAAATTAGTTTGCTTGTAATGTATTATTTATTACCTAGTATCATAATTGCACAAATCAGTCTCATATTTTCAGTTAAAATCTTATTATTATTTTTGCACAAGTCAGTTCAACTATTATAATAATCAGTCAGTGCTATAATGCTATTTATGTGAATCTTAATGGCACAAACAGGTAAGTCTTATAAAGCAGCTAAAATTTAGTATTATAATCAAATTAAAATAATATATAATTAATTAATAACAATAGTGAATTAATAGTTAACCTACTCGTTACAGGCTTTCATCATCACTATTGCCGCTTTCATTTTCCTGATTATTTGTAGTTTTAAGACTTTCGTAAAAGCTGTGATGACATTGAGGTATCAAATTGGCAGTACACAATGATATCAGATCTCTCTTTTTGTTTTTTTTTTGTTCTCTCTTTTGTTTTTGGTCCAATTTTTCTCATTTCGGATTCTTTTCTTGGGTAGCCGCTCACTATCAATGTTATCCAGTACAGGGATTTGACGAAGCACCGATGTTGAAATAATATCTGAATCAGTCGAAGAATCGATGTGTGCAGGGTCCGGGTGATAATCGTCATCTGTGTCTGAAGCACTAAAATCACCAATCGCGCCCTGCAACAAAGTAATAGTTGAGTAAAATGGAAATCGATTGCAAGTAGGTACATTCCACTCGTAATAATAACAATTTCTACAATGTACAAACTTTAAACTACCTACAAAATTGAACACAGCTTACGTCATTTGGTTGCTCCTCATTTACTGTATTATCAATTGATCGAAGATTTTCAACACAATATTCACTATTTTGCAATAGAGATGGTGACAATGATTTTTCTCTTCCTTCTGTTTCTAAAATTTCTACATTCTGAAAATAAACACGAATAAAATTATACGGGTACAGAAAACAAGCAAGTTGGTCTGGTATAACTTTTAAAATAAGTTTGTATAATTTTTAGATAGTTTTCTTAATCATCATACTATAATTATAAATATTATTTACCTGTAAGTCATCAATCGTAACCTTATCACTTGTTGGTTCTTCCATGCATACTTCGTATGCAACTTGTACCAATTCATTTTGTTTTTCCGGTAAAATTGGCGGGACCCCGACCGGTGGTGATAGCCGTTCTTGAATAATCTATTACAATAAAACAATTAAATAGGTAGGTACAAAATGAAAACAATACAATGTTATTTGCGAATACCGTTATTAAAGAATCACAAAAACAATCACATTAGTTTCGTTAAGTAGGTAGGTACTTTGTTTGAAACTAAATCTTATGGAACTTACCTCACGAGTTTGGTTGTTTGCTAGTTGAACTAATAATCTCCCACGTTTCATTGATACTCGTACGAAAATTGTAACAAAAATACTTAAAAATGTCAATTAATTATGACGTAGGTGACACAAATATTATACCAATAACAACAACAGCATGGCACAGACTGTTCGCGAAACTAGCATCCATTGTATTGGAAGCGCGGGGTACCGGCCCGCGCGGGCCTGTGGACGGTGGGCTATGGGCTAGCTCGCCGTCCGTCCGTCTCATGACGACAGGCCGTGTCGACGGCGCGTTCGTGTTCCACGCGCGCCTCAAAGAGAGTCAGCAAAAAGGAAGGGGTCCGAAAGGACCGATGCCTGCCGGGGTTGCGGGACTATTCGAAAGAGATACCGTGGCCCCGGAACACAAAGGGCGATGAAGGAACATGGATGGGTTTTAGTCAGTAAAAGTCTGACACTCCCTCCTGCTCCGCCCAAAGCGGGAGAAGTCATTTGATGATTTCCCATACGAAAAAAAAAAAAAAAAAAACCGGCCCGCGAGCATGTCGCGCGACATTCGACGAACGGAACGAAAAATCAGTGCGCCTCACGCAGCCGCGTGATGCGGACATCTTATTGGATGAGTAGGTAGGTTATTTTAAAATGTCCTAGAAAGAAAATATAATTTAACGATTTTTTAGTTAAACACTGGGACAATTTAAGATGTCTCAACATAGAAATGTTTTTATAATTCCATAAAAGGACATTTGAAGAAGTCTCTGTGTAGAAATAAAAGAAAAGTAAAAATCTCCATGACTTTATAAATATCTTAAGATGTCAGAATCTTGAACTAAAGGTCGTTAAAAATATGCTTAAATGTCTCAGTGAGACATTGAAATTTAGGCACTTTGGTTGCGTTTTACAAATATCTGATTTTTGAACCAGACAGAAGAGCAAATTTTTCACATGAAACAAAACTTATCTCAATTTTGTTTTTTTTTAAGATATCTTACTGTTGAACTAGGACAGCGGTATATAAGATACAAGTTTAACAAGTGCTGGTTTTAGATTCTGGTATAACAAGACATTTGACATTTTGCACGGTTAATATATTATTATTATTGACTTGATTAATATTTTATTGTTTTTATGATTGTTTTATGTCTTATTTGACCTGTGAGTCATTAAAACCGGACCTCTGTAACAAGTTATGACTTGCTACAAAGTGGTCCGATTTAAACAATTCCTTTTTATTGGAGATGGTATGCCGTGTTAGCCGTGTGGTATCCGGGTAGAATAGAACCAACTCATTACACTCACGGGTGTCGTATAAGGCGACTAATGTCTGAAGCAGCAGGCAGAACACCTTGCGCCTCCGTAGACCTGAGAATGGGCAGCAGCGTTTTCTGTTAGTCTTTCATAACTGCGATCTCCAATCTGCCTGCCAAGCGTGGAGATTACGGCAAATTCCTCCCATCATGGGAGAGGCTTATGTCCAGCAATGGACGTTATGGGCTGTTGTTGTTGTTTGTTGGAGATGGTATACCTTGAAGTTAGTTCATTTTTTTTTTTATAAGTTGATTGAAGTTTTACTGAATAACTTTAAAGTGTGAACCGACTGTTGAAATTTGGCACTAATTTTAATTCTGATGACATTACAACACAATAAGAACTGTAGAGAAAAACACAAAACCGAAAAGCGTTTTTTACAATAAATTAAACCGACGAAAAGAGAAACTAGAACCTAAAGAAAACCTTATTATAATATAATTAAGCTCCTTACACGTATGAGCTAATTTAGCACCTAAATTAATGTAACTAACTTTTTTTTGTTTTGTGTGTACTCACTTGTAGCATGTGCCAAATAAACATAAATCGTTTCTTAAAAGAAAATAAAATAATAATAATAATACTCACTTCAATTCAAGCGCTTTACAATTTTGCATTCCTGTTAAGGTAACGTCGGTCAGGATGAATTTCAGGTTTGGTGTACTGGCATCTACTCTTGTATAGTTATCAGGGTCCGTACTCTTTATACCAATATCTTGTAGGCCACCAACAAAGGTCTTTATTCCATCGTTGGTATTTTGTAACATACACGCATTATCGTTGTTTTTGCACGGTTTAAAACCAGGAAACGGGGCTGTAATGTTACCAAAGCATAAAATGAAAAGTTTTTAAATTATAATTCACAACATTACTCATTTATGCCTAAAAATTTGTACCCAGAGTTAGTGAGTCTATTTTCGTCAAGCCTGCCACACTATTCCCAAATCACTGCAACTCCTGAAATCCAAAATCAACAGTGGTGACCACCAGAAAAGTCCCAAAGTAACAATTTAACTATTTTGTATCCCGCAACGAATATAATCAGAAAAGAAAAGCGGAGGAGTAGGAAAAACATAACTTTAATAATTTGTTTTTTTGGCAGTTCTTAATTACTAGGGGGAGCTAAAATCTTGGCTGCCCAGAACAATCTCTTCATAGAAACCCCAGTCCTTTTGCTTTCTCCGATCCCGGTTAAAACCTAACCCGGAATTAATTAATCATTTATTTATTTATTTAGCAGGCATTTAATTTTTCGTTATTTTTTTTTTCAAAAAACAACTTTAATAAATTTAAAAAAAACATGAAAAATTAAATTTATATAAAAAAATATTGTTATTTTTTTAAAGAAACAGCCCTAATAGTTCCAAGTTCGATGATTGAGTTTATGGCTTTCGGTTCCAGAACGACCTAAAATTAACCGTGTATAAATTTTTCATCGGTAATAAAAAAAAATGCTGTTAAAAATTACCCATGCATCATGTTCAGAATGAATGAATTCTACTGAATATGTGGTAACCTTTTGTGCGTCAGTGTCAGTTCCATCTGTTTGGGGTATACAGGACGAAAATATGTACCTCGCAAGATCCTAAACAATCGGAAAATTGTAAACTGCAACAAACCATTTACAATGTAAGTCATTATTTTTCTATTGTTTATAATCTACACATGGGAAACCGTATACATATGGGTACTATTTTATTTTTAAAATATCACTGTTTACAATATTAAGATTGACTTACCTTCATGACCGTTCGCTAAATTAAAAACACAAGCAACACTTGCAATTATTAATATTCTAGCCACCATTTTAGTGAAAATGTTAACAAATCCACAACAACCTGAAGAATACAGAGTTTATAATGCACTAAACTCTTCATTTATATCTAAGTCCTAGCATCAAATATTATAACATGTTTTAGTTTTTTCATTTTTATTTTACACCTTTTTGTTGAACAGTGGGGTCACCTTTAAATGTAATGTCATATGATTTTGATACCTATACTGAACGTCCCAGAGCACATGAGGATGAACGACCTATTACGTGACCTATTAAGTGAACATAAACATATTTTATGCTGAATATATAGGGAAAAACGAAAAAAAAAAGCACTTTTTGCGTCGCTGCCTTATTTATTCTGCTTTAATTGAGAATAACTTATTCCCGCGGTTTCGCCCGCGTGGAGTTTGGTAATTGTCTCACGGGGTCGTACTACCGGGATAAAAAAAACAGTATGTTAATCCAGGTTATAAACTATTTGAGTGCCAAATTTCATCCAAATCCGTTCAGTAGTTTTTACGTGAAAGGTTAATAAACATCCATCCATCCTCACAAACTTTCGTATTTACAGTACATTCTAAACTCAACAAAGTCAGGGATTGATCAAAAAAGTTGTGGCCACTAAAATGTTTGAATTTACATAGGTTGAAACTGCATTTAATAACAGATCGAAATTAAAAAAAAAAATCAAAAGCTATTTATTATTATCTAATTTTTATATTATGGAGACAAAACATAACTTGTTCGTAGAGTCATTTTGTGACATGAAGGGGTTATTGCAATTTTTTTTTTCTTTTAAGAGACACATGTGATAGTTTGTACGTGTTTATAGGGTGTAAAACACCTCTTAATGAAGCTGAAAGGCACTTGTTCTCCCCGTCATTGCGATCAGTTTTTTGTTCTACACCATACCTGGGAAACTTCTAGTTTGGAGATATTGGGGGACAAAGTTCAAACATTTTGACAAGTTTTTTTTTTAAATACAAGTTTTGATTGTAAGATTTTACTCGCGCAAAACCGAAGAAATAAAAAGGTATATATGGATAGGGTTACTTGTAAAACCAAATTTAGTGAAAGATTTATTGAATTTCTTGGTCCGTTCCTCTATAGCAAAATTAATAAAAAAATAAATATTTACCCGATTACTAAATATAAATGTAAACAAGTAGTAAGTGAATATTTGCAACAACTAAATTATGAAGAAACGGAGTTATTATTAAGCGTTGAACAGTAATTAGAATGTTAGGTTCGAATTAGTTAAAATAATCATAGATAATAATCATGCTCATGCACTTCAATCACACACACTCACACACATCACTCAAACTCCACATAAATCACCAACTAGTGCACACTCATAAACGCTTCTCAGTCACGTACAGACCATTTGCTTATTATATATGGGTAATTTAAAATCTTAAACAAAGTAGCATATAAGTTAGTTTTAAGTCATTCAAAATTTAATTAGTAGTACAACCAACAATATTTCTTTGTTGGCATTTTATTGTTGAAATATCGAGGGAAAAGGCGCTGAAAACCGAAATACAGGCATTGCCTAGTTCGGCTGCAGTGGCTACACTACATCCACTTATTAATGAATACTGCCAAACTATTTTTTCTGTAAAATATTACTAATTTTTTTGAGAAATAAAATTTATTATTATTATTCCGTTTATTCATTTATATCCTTATCTAATTACATATTTAAGTATTTCTTAAAATAAAACGATACAAAAAAAAACACTTAAAAAAATAAAAAAATAGTAGTCCGCCGGTGTCGGGAGCAGGGTCCAAGCCACCGGCGGTTAGGGCTGCAGAGACAGGAATTTCCTCACAATGCGAGCCGTATCGAGGAGTATTGCCTTCTGAATCAGGCCCTTGATCCAACCGCCTAAAGAGAGCTACGATAGATGGTAATCGAAGCTCTTGGCTATAAGGCCATTGGCCGTCACGACAATCGGCACAATGATAACCGAGTTCATATTCCGCATGACGAGAACCTCGTGAAAGCTGAGAAAGAGAAACAAATAAAATATCTCGACTTGGCACACGAGGTAAACTAAAAAATGGTAACATCGATTATCATTACGCGGCGCGCTGATCGGTCCATCATCACTATGTCAGGCTTATTGGCGACAATAGTCCTGTCAGTAATGATGGACCGATCCCAGTACAGCGTGACATGGTCTTTTTCGAGAACTTGGTCGGGCACATACTTGTAGTACAGTACCTCAGATTCCACAAGTTTATATTTCAAGGCAAGTTGCTGGTGTATAATCCTGGCTACTTGGTTATGCCTGTGCAAGTACTCGCCGTTAGCCAGATGAGAACAACCAGAAATAATATGTCTGATGGACTCACCCGGAAGGTGGCATGCCCGACACACGTCAACCGTCTCGTCCTTCATAATATATTTCCGGTAGTTGTTCGTCAACATAACTTCGTCCATAATCGCACAGACAAAACCTTCAGATTCCCCAAAGAGGTAGCCGAAACGTAACCAGGACACGGACGCTAGAAAACCTACATCGGGCCCATGAAGAGCTCGGTAGAAGCGCCTGTGAAGCTCTTTGCCTTGCCATACTTGCTTGCGGTCATCGGTGGTAAGTACCTCAGGTTTGTGCCAGTTCTCTTTAGCCATGGACAGCGGAGTGAGTCCCTTGTCCACTGCGACCACATCTCGGTGCATACCCACCTCGGCTTTTAAAAAATATTCTCTGAGACTGCACACCTCGCGGTTGTGGAGGGTCTTCGCGTTTAAAAAGCCTCGACCTCCGCACTTCCGCGGGATGTACAGTCTCATAACCGATGATCGTGGGTGATGCATCCGGCTTTCGGTCAGCAGTGTACGAACTCTTCTATCCAGGGCGTTGAGTTCAGTCAGAGTCCATTTGAGTATGCCGAAAGAGTACATTACATAGAAACCGGCATGACCCAACCATTGAAGGCGCGCACCTTATTCCCGCCTGAAAGAAGGCTATTTAATACCTTTCTCAGGCGACCGAAGAAGCACTTCCTCAACGATTGCTTCATGTCAGTTACATTAATGCCTAACGCTTCCGACATACCCAAATACTTAAAGGTTTCGGATGAGGAAAGAGATCTCAGCTGTATGGAGTCCGAGAGCTGAAGTCCCTCGGACTCCACAATCTCCCCTCGCACCACATACATGACTGCACATTTGTCCAGACCAAATTCCATCCTGATGGCGCTACTAAAAGTTTCAGTTACTTTCAGTAGATCCATCAGTCGCAATTTGTTGGGGGCAAAGAGTTTCAGATCATCCATGTAAAGCAGGTGAGACCTGACCATCCTTCCTCAACCGGCAGCCTAGGCCTGAATTCTCCAGCAATGTGCTTAGAGGATTCAGGGCTAAACAGAACCAAAGTGGACTAAGACTGTCGCCCTGGAATATTCCCCGCTTAATTGTACAACTCCAGCACCCTCATGAGCCATGAGCTGTTGGCTAATGGCCATGTCGATGAGGAGTAGCTCCTTAGTACCGCGGGACCCATTCCTACATCCATTCTGAGAGGCTGCATTATGGAGTTTTTGTCAATGTGTGTATTAATTTTCACTCTCAGAATGGATGTAAGAAGCTTGTAGATCAAACTAAATAGACAAACACGTGATTGGTCTATAATTTTTGGGTTCCGCGGGACTATCTGACTTATGGAGCAGGTGGGTAACGCCTGTTGTTAAAAACTGTGGGAGGGACCCGGACTCTAAGGATGACTGGAATTGCAATGCCAGGCAAGTGTGTGAACTACTAAACCATTTGAGCCAGAAGTTGTGCAGTCCGTCCGGTCCCGGGGATTTCCAATTTGGTAACGGACAAACTGCTCTGGCTACATCTAAAGGTGATATAAAAATTGGCTCCATTTCTGGGATAGGTTCACACACTCGCTCGACATCACGCATCCAGTCAGCCTCAGTATGACAAACGGGTACCGACCAGATGCTGCGCCAGAAAGAACTCGTGGCGGCATCATCCGGTCGGCACACATCTGTCATATTTTGCTCGGGTCGCTCCCAAGCCAATACCCACCTCTCATCGCTCTGGAACATGCGATTCTGTGAATACCGATCAACCCGTCGCTTATACCTCCGAATACGGTTCGCCCATGCATAAACTTTCTGCTTCAGGAAGTCGATGCGCTATGTAGCACGGGACATGTATTCTTGAGGACTGATTTCAGTCCCCGAGAATGCCCGCCTCACAAAGCGCATCACTCGTGGTCGTGTATTGCCCACCCTGGCCCCGTCGATACAGCGCTCGATCCTGCACTGCCAGGCTGGTACGGCTGGTTTTGGTAAAGTAGCTACGTCACAATTTGGAAACTTGAAATTAGCTATACGACATGTCGTAACAGCCCCACAGAACAGGATCGAGTGTGTATCAACGAGGTTATCGCTACTCTCGAATATATTCTTAAGTTGCGAGTCCAAGGCACACACCAGCGCAATATTTTTCTTATGCATGGGTAACCGTGGTAATCGGGGCCTAAGTTTGGTAGGAGTGGACCGATATTCATGGAGCGCATTCTCCAGAGCGCTCCTCAATCGGTCGTTGCACTGGCTACTTACCGTGGCAACTCCATCATCCTCCACTACAACAGCAGGGTTCAACCGCGGTGGTGTTGCGTCAATAGCTGACACTTGCACCGCGGTTTGTGTCGGAGTTAAGACGATAAGGTTGCTCAGTACTTCTGAGCGCAGCCAATCAAGCGCGGCGTCGTCCAACCTGTGACTGCGTTGGATGACCCGCACCTGATCCGATAGTCGTTGGGCCGAGACGTTGACGGTTGGTTCAAGATCCTGGAACAGAGACAGCATCCTAACACGGTACGCAGTGAGGTTAGTTCCCCCCTCTGTAGACCCGTAGTATGCGCGCATGACGTTCTCGTTAATGGATTGAGTCCATTTCATGCGCTGCACACAACCACCGGTAGCGGGGACCCGGCTCGGGGCCTGTTGGCCCCTAAGCCCCAAGCTCTTCGGTGGCCGGCCTCTCCCCGCACGACGTACAGGGGGTGGCGACGTCGGCGGAGAGAAATACTCGTCGCTCGAGCTCGACGCAACTGCCACGGCCGGTGTCACAGCGCTCAAGATGGGGCTGGGTTCCGGCGGCGGCGAGGCGGAGCTGAGCGACGGGTCCGGGTGAAAGGCGTGCGCGACGAGCAGCGGCTCTGGTCAACATTGTCTTGATTTCGTTGTTGGTGAAAGCCATTCAAATATAATTATTACGAGCTTGTTTTGACATATGTCACTATTGATTGGTTTTTTCAAAGGTTTTTTCTTCTATGTTTATTCATATTTATTGCCTTCGTTTTATTTTTATATGGTAAAATTAAGTTATAGAATATTGTAAATGGATTCCTGGCTATTTAAAAACTCTGTAAAATAATTATTTATAAACGAAATTTGGAACGAAATACCAAGACGTCTGTTAACGTTAATAATAATAATACTATTATTATTATTATTTCTTGTTCTTTCATTTTCTTCTCTCGTAAGAGAGTACAAAAACCCTACCCACGGGCCGTAGCCAAGTTTGTAGGGGGAAGTTTAAATGGAGAATGTTGATGATATTGTAGAAGAAGTTAAGAATTTCCGGGTGATGCGACACGTGTTCAGAATTGTGGCTTTTTGGAGCAGGTGAAGTGTGTGGGGCGAAATGTGTAAAGTGTTTAAGCTTTGCATAAGAGATTTCGGTACGATACCAGTGGAAGAGAGCACTATAGGGACGATGTGGACGGTTTGTGCTTTCCACTGGGTTTTTATTTCTATGGCGAGGTCTTGATATTTACTAAGCTTATCAGATATTGTAGTTTGAATGTTGTGTGACTTTGGGATAGCTATATCTATTAGGTAAACAGCTGTTTTGTTGGATTTGTCGTGAAGGGTTATATCTGGTCTATTGAAATGTATAGTTTTGTCAGTTATTATAGTCCTATCCCAATAGATTTTCTGATTCCTATTTTCTAGTGTTATTTCGGGTTTATATTTATAGTATGGTTTCATCTCACTTATGAGTTTATATTTGAATGCTAAGTGTTGGTGTATAATAGAGGCAACTTGGTCATGCCGATGCTTATAGTCAGTCAGCGCAAGTGATTTACTACAAGCTCCTGTAATATGTTGTATGGTCTCAGAGGCAGTGTTGCAATGTCTGCATAAGTCAGTCGGCTGATGAGGGTCTTTAATTATATATTTCCTGTAATTACGAGTAGCTATTATTTGGTCCTGGATCGCCAGCATAAATCCTTCCGTCTCGGGAAATAGCTCGCCTCTTTTGAGCCATTCGTTCGACTTAGCTTTGTCGACGTGTGGCTGGCTCAGATAGGCTCGGTGTCTCCCGTGGAGGGCCTTGGCAGACCAAGCGGCAATTTTTTCTTGTGTGGTTATGAGTAGTTCATTCATTTGAGTGTTTCTATTGTGTAGGTTAAGTGGCGTAAGTTTCGTATCGTTTTCGGTTACATGTTTGTGTAGTGTTATTATTATTATTTTTACTTTAAACACCTCCACGACCCCCATACTGTTCAATCTATCCATGAGCACAATGTATTGAGTCCGTTACATTGAGTTCTACCACAAAACATGATTTTTAACACAAAAAAGTCGTTTCCCAGCAATCATTTTTGCGTTATGTTACTTAGTTTGATGTACAGAATGCTTGGTTGACGGCTTCGTGATGAGGTTGTTTACACCCTGTATGTGTGTGCATGATGCATGTGCCTTCACGCTCAAACGGCTTAACGGATTTGGATGAAATTCAGCACACAGATAGAATATAACCTGGATTAACACATAGTATACTTTTATCCCAGTAGTACGACCCCGTGGGACAATTACCGAACTCCACGCGGGCGAAGCCGCGGGCATATGCTAGAAAATGAATAAATCATTCAGAATGGAAAGTAAAATAAAAAAAGTAAAATAGAAAATAAATCTGAGACTAACAATATAGGTAGGTATAATGTTAATGTAAGATGCCTGTACTAGGCTATTTCAGGCTGCAGGAGCTCGAATGAATGGTATAGGTACCGAGCCGCTAGTAAGCAAGGAAGACTCACACATGGACGGATGTTTTGTACTTTTGTGTCAAGCATAGATTGTATCTTATTCATCATTATCATCATCATCATTTCAGCCGTAAGATGTCCACTGCTGGACATAGGCCTCCCCCAAGTCGCGCCACATTGACCGGTCCCGTGCGACTCGCATCCAGCGGATTCCCATCGTATTGCATCGAGTGATTTGCTCAAAAAATATTTATAGGCGATGTAAATCCAACATTACTACTTCATTCATGATTATCATCTCTCTGTCTTTTTTCAAAGATACTTGGGGTCGGTACAACACGAATTTTTCTTCCATTCTCGTGTGTCAACTGTCACGCTATCATTTACTTCCTTTTAATTCCTCACAAAATCCATCGATCGTTTGAATTCATCATTATCTCGCTAAAATCTACAAATAACACAACATCACGCCTGTAGTCCCCGAAGGCTTAGGCAGAGGTGTACCTAATATTACACCCACATTTAGCCAGTTATGTATAAGTCCATGTAATAGGGGTCAAGCTTATTGTCATCAACCGGGAGCAAATCACGACTCCGTGGCTGCTAGTGAGACATTCCCAATGGAAAAAAACCAATAACACTTTTCCCGACCTGGGAATCGAATCCAGGACCTTATGCCCAGCAGTCGCACTTTCGACTACTAGACCAACGAGGCAGTCTAAATCGAATTTTACAAATATACAGGAATATTAATGAAACAACGTTAATTAACAAAATAATAATACTTTTAATAAACAATTTTATGTTAATTTTTTAATGCTTAATCCAGCGATATTTCATCATACGCTATGATTCCAAAGAATTTATTCAATTTTTCTACAATCCTGGTAACAGCGGCTGTGAACATCGGTTTCCCAATCTCCTCGACAATTTCGTTACCATTGTGCTTGACGACTTCCAACGTAGCTTGTCCTGTAATTGGAAAATTGGACAAAATTAGCGTGTGGTCTCTGAAAAATATAGGTATAATGGGTGGACTAGCTATACGCAGCGAACCGTCAGTGCCCTGCGGGTCCAATATAACAATGCTTTCAAGTTGCTGATGGGATTGCCTCGCTACTGCAGTGCGTCAGCCATGTGCAAGTGGACGGCTTTCACACCATTATACGTAAGAGAGCAGCATCGCTGATGCGGAGGGTGAGGGGCAGTCCCAACAGCTACCTGAGTGTAATTGCAGACTACATCAATAGTCCTGTTTGGAGGCATTGGATTGGGCTGCACATATTTTAGGCTGACTGGCGTTCTTTCCCTTTTTTTTCTCTTATGTTGTATTTGTAAGGTACTAACATAGCTTTAAGTCATCTTGATGTACTACTAACACTCTATGGACCGACAAGTCTGAAATAAATGTTTTGAATTGAAATTAATCTACACGGTTAATTTAATTGCCTTTTCCACGTTATAAGATGTAAGATTTTTCCTTACGAACTTCAGCCCTCCCAAAAACCCAACCGAAGACAACCCTCGAAAGCTAGCCATCACTTTTCTTTTCACTCTTTCGAGGATTCTCTTTTGAAACCTTATTATAGAAAGTATTATTACCTACTTCCTGGGCAAGTTTCAAGTAAATTGGATGACGTATTTAGATTTTTCCCACAAACTTAATCACCCTGCAGAGAATCTTGTAATGCAAGGAATGAAGATCTCTTGTAATGCAAGGAAAAGTGTCCTTGCATTACAAGGGATCTTATGGTATGTACCATGTTCGTATCGATTACTGGGTTAAAAACTCTACCATTTTCTTTTACAGGGTGCAATTTTATTGCCAGTACCAGGCACACAATAAAACTGAAGCAAAAAAATTACTTGAACCATCTAAACACAGTTTAGATAACGCAAGTGCTATTGTTGCTTTATTGTATGGTACTGGAGGATGGATGGGAGGATTCTGCCAGTCTGGTTCAAATTTATTCTCTTTTCTATCGTGAGGTTTGTGAATAACCTGATGCCAGAGTTTTTATGCCGCCCATGGGATTCTGACTTGGCTTTAGGCACGCTGGTTTCCTCACGATGTTTTCCTTCATTGAGATGATAATTATACAATACGCATATGAAACCGAAAAATCAGATTGGCGTGTTTTAAGTTCGAACTTGACACCTATGATTTGGTAGTCCGGCCACACCACCGGGCTAATAAATAAAAAAATATTTGAATACTTACTTAAAACATCATTGTCCGGGAATAATCCTTCAAATATAACAGTGGATTTTTGTTTAAGCTCGAAATCGTGGACGAAGTTCTTGATACGAAGATGTTTCTTGCCGTCTTTGCCGTCTTTAATGATGTAGTTACATTTAACCGTATTTATAACCTCAGCTAAAAACACAATGGGCATTTGTTAGTGTTTAATTTATTAACTACACTCACTTCGAGTAGTGTCGCTCATCCTTAAACTACTCAAGTGCACATAAACGTACACATATAAGTTCAGTTTAATGCTAAATTAGAAATTCGTAGAAGTAAGTCTGGCTCAGCATCGACTTGACTGGTGGACTTAATTCATAAAGGGTGTAAAAAAACCCTAACGAAGCCGAAAGGCACTTGTTTTCCACGTCTTTGCGATAATTTTTTTGTTCTAGATCATACCTGGGAACCTTCTAGTTACGGAGATATTATTGGGAGTCAAAGTTCCAACTTATTCACAAGTTTTTTTAAAATACATGTATTTAAATTATTGCTGTCACATGGCAGCAATAACTTTAGCGTAAAGTACTTAGTTTGATGTACAGAATGCTTGGTTGACGGCTTTGTGAAGGGTCTGTTTACACCCTGTATACAGGGTTAGTTTTCAAGAGACCGGCCAAATTTTCAGAGAGAGGTTTAGAATCGATAATATTTTCGGTATAATTAATAAAAAAACTTTTTTTTTTAATAAAATTTAATTCTTATCCACCACTAAAAAGCGAACGTGTGGATATTGCAACAGCACAATTCAGTTCAACAACCTAGCAGTTAGCACACACTTAAATTTGGCGGTGCATGCACGCACACAAGTGCATTGATTCGCACTAGGTTTATAATTTAGGCAATTTTTAGGACATTTTCAAATTCATGCTATTCATTCTTATTTCATATTTTTCGACGAATGCACTTTTGTTTTGATATGTAGATCTTAATTTTAAATTTTGGCTGGTCATTGAAAACTAACCCTGTATGTATGTGTGGTTCTTTCCTCAAACCACTAGTTAGATAATATTCTTATGCCCATACAATATTATCAATCACCATACCATCACGCCTGTAATCGGCAAAGGGTAACAAATAAAAAGATAATAATAATTGTCTGTTCCAAAAACAGTTAAGTACATTAATCATAAATGAGACATCCCCAGTAAGTAATTGATAATATTTGTTTTGGGGATATCTCGGTCTTTCCCTTAATTATTAACCATAATGAGACTATTGCACAAATTATTACAAATAACCCCCAATATCTAATAACTCCTTGTAGGTGTACCTAATAGCACTTCCAGATTTCGCCAGTTATGTTTAAGTACCATGTAATAGGGGACGAAACTATTGCCATCAACCGGGCACAAATTGTTCCGTGGCTGCTACTGACAAATTCCTGATGGAAAAACCCAATAACATTTTGCCCGACCCGGGAATCGAACCTAGGACCTCATGCTCAGCAGTCACGCTTGCAACCAACGAGGCAGTAAATTATTATAACTGGACATTCATACTTACGAAGCTTAACATGGATTTGGCCTTTTCCTTGTATGTCAATAATAAGGATTCTTCCATTCAATTCATAATTTCCGTCAACATTCAAAGCACATTTAAGTACTATGTTGAGTTGGGAACTCGCTCTGTTACGCCTGAAATATATAAAACGTACTTGTTTAATACGGTAACACCCAGGAAGTATAGGCAGAAAAAAACGGGGGACACCATAGACTTTCGGCAGGAAAATTAAAAAATCGTAACGCCTTGGGCGATGTCGGCCGCTGTCAATCTCAAATAAGCTAAGACTTGAATTCCTTCTACGCTGATGTCGGTTGCGAACGTCGGTCCCGCGTACGTGTATAAATTGTGTTCTATACAGGGTAAGTTTTCAATACATAATTCCATACTGCGACGCTGACATCACCCGACTGACCGTACGCGACCGAATTCTGGCCTATCAGGATCCGCTTACCAACCGACCACGCGGAAGAGCGGTGTCATGAGAGAATCGCTTTAATTATACACTGCGCAAAAGTATCATTGCTAAGTCTATTTGATAAGGTTTTAAAATTACCAATATAAAACCAGTATAACTTCTAGATTCACCAGTGTTTGCATAAATAATATTGCAAAAAACAGTATAAAAGATTATGCAATCCGTAGATATATGTCGTGCTCCTGACAAAAAGTAATTTATGTCACCTTGTATCTTTGTACGTAAAACCAGTTATTCTACCTCTGACATTAATCTTGTGCCAACGGTAATAAAGATCACTACTGCAAAATCAGTGTTCAAATAACAATGAAAGGACAATGTGCATTTCGTAGTCACATAACAGGAAGGAGTCAAAAATGTATTGCATTGACATAAGCTCACGAAAACCCGTAGTAAGTCGATTTTATTTCGTGGTGAATTGTTGCAAGCTGTTAGGTACCACTTTTTTAGGCACTAAAATTTCGAAAATATTCACGAATGATCGTTGTCATAGTCATTTTTACAAGCCTGAAAATTCAACGTTTCGGTGTCATGCCCGTTCTAGAAGTGACACCCTAATATTGGCATTGATTGTTTTGTTTTCGGCGCCGAGCCGATCGTTGAAAATTCAATAGTGTGCTTTTGTTTAGGCATTTATAATGGGTATTAAAAGACCATCAAAGAAGTCGAAAGGCACTTGTTCTCCCCACCCGTCAATGCGTTTTTTTTATTATGGAGATATTGAAGGTCAAAGTTCCAACGTTTTAAAAGTTCTTAGCATTATAACTTTACTATAAAATACATCCATGACCCCTGTACTATTCAATACATCCATCAGCACAAAGTTTTGAGTGCGTTACATCATTAGGTCCTACCGTAAAACGTGATTTTCCACCTCAGAAAAGAAGTCTTTTCGAGAAGTAGAGTTAGCTATTATGTACAAAACGCTTGTACAAAACGCTTGTTGACGGGTTCGCGACGGGTCTCTGTTTGTACCTTGTGTTAATGATAACGGGCATTAGTCTCTTTTTTTAGCTCAATTAATATTACGTAACAAACGAGTAGGTATTATACTGGTTACAAAAGTGTTGACACTTTGCCCCGACGGCTATTATTATTTTAATCTTGATCAAAAAAGGCAAATATTTTTACAAATTAATTTGTTAGTGCCTAATGGTTTTTATCAAAAAAGTAATTAGGGAGTTAAAATTAACATAATACTTACGTCACTTTTATTGCCTTACAAGTTCTTAAACCTGTCGAAGTAACGTTACTTAGGATGAACTTCAGGCTTGGTGAACTGGCGTCTACTCTCTTAAAGAATTCAGGATCCATAGACTCTACTCCATAGTCTGGGATGCCATTAACAAAGGACTCAATTCCATTTTTAGCATTTTGTAACACACAATCTTCATCGTCGGTTTTGCATGGTTTAAAACCAGGAAACGGGTCTGAAATGTTAACAATGGCATAAAATAAAAAATCTTGAACTCATGGTACGCACCATAACGCATTAAATCACCGAAATGGTACAAAAAGGTATTTAAGTTAAGGGGCCGGCGTAGCATGCGTAGTTCATACAAACGTAATACCAAAATAATTTCTAAATCAAACATGTTTTAATGGTAGTCTGTATTTATTTTGATTGGATTACTATATGTAAATATATATTTTGAAAGGGAAATGATATAAAGACGAGATTATGTGGACTTAAAAATTTCTATAGAAAACTTATTCTTCACAAATTATTTTGGTATTACGTTTGTATGAACTACGCATCCATCGCCTCATAAGTGAATAAATTTTCATCAGGTATATTCTCAATGAAAAAGGAGAGCTTAACTCACGGCTGCTTCAATCAACTATCGAGCTCATGAAGGCCTACAGATTTTTAGACAATTTGAAGACTCTATAAACTCTTCAAATTGTCGTTCTTGACAGGAGAATAAAAAAAATTGTAGTAGTAGTAAATTAGATTAGATTAGGCATTAGGATTTGGGGGGTGATTAGGGTTTTGGGATTAATTAGGTTAGATTAGTAGTAAATTAGTAGTAGTAGTACCTAGTAGTTAGTAGTGGTAGTGGTAATTAGTATTAGTAGTAGTTATTAGTTTTTTAGTCTTATTAAACTTACATGTCATGTAACTTCCGAAATAAAGATGAATGACACAGAGTAGGCTTTAGTTATGTCTTTTACTTTAAATTGTTTTCCCAAAATTGTGTTTATTTAAGGCTGATACAACCGGAGGGTTAGAAGGTAATAAAAAAGATCTTTTGCTTTTTTATATAATTCTACAGTCCTGAGTATTAGTCCTTTTGGCCCCGGTAAGCATCAGTCCCCAAATGGTACCAGTTTATTTGAAAGTTCATTTATCACGAGACATAGGAAAAGAATGACCGGAAAAAAAAAACAATTTTTAAAATACTAGTCAAATAATTTATTTTAGGATTGAATCTTATTTGACAGCACGAAATCGCGATTTTTCCATGCTCCTATACTTTTTTGTCGCTAAAACAGACAAAAGCAACAGAGCGTGCGATAGCATTATGTTACAGACTTGCTAAACTTAGATCGTTACTTATATACAAATTTGAAAACTTGTTAGCAAACAAGGCTGCTGCCATGGCCAATCGAGATGTTTCATATTGTGTTTTTTTAGCTCAATCAAATTTGATTGACGTTATTTCATGTTGTTATAATTATTTGTTTTATTTTGTGCCAGGCAATATCCTGAAATCTTTTTGAGTAGGCAAACGAAGACTTGGCATACCTACCTACTTTCTTTACATGCGTCATTGCTTGCGCCTGCATTTTCGTATTATTCTATGATTTTTAGTGCATTCTTGTTTTTTTTTTATAGAAAAGTAATCCTTCGTTGATAAACAACAACTTCAGTGTGTGTCTTTGAGACTTTGAAATATCAAAGTAATTTAAAAAATCGTATAGTCCGATTACTAAAATCTACTATCAAATAGCTTTGTCCTTTAAATAATGCAGGACTTACATTTCTTATATTATTTTACCGATGGTAAAGATGACAAGACGCAATTTAAGTCCATTATCGCCATTATCCAGTATCGCCCATTTTTCTATGCGTTGACACGCATAGAAAAATGGGCGAACTCCTTTCAAAAGGATGTTGGAAATCCTAACACACATGCTCCTAAATTACGCAACGACGTAGTTCAGGAAAACATCACTGTCACACTGGCAGGTCCGAAAAGCGACTTTTACAAATAAATAAAATAAATATCGCTGGACATTACACACAGCGCTATCTAGTGCCACACTAAGCAACGAGGCTTGTGTCGTAGACACCAGATAGTTGATATACTACACTTGAAATAATACGTACTTATACATAAATTACTTATTCAGGATAATTATCACTTATATAAATCTGGACTTACCTGATAGACCGTTCGCTATATTAAAAACACAAGCAACACTTGCGATTATAAATATTCTGAATACCATTTTAATAGAAAAATGTTTACAAGTCAACAACAACCTGATCAGTACTGAGCCGAATAATAAACTAAACGCCTAATTTATATCTAAGGTCTATGAATCAAATATTTTAATTATAACATGTTCTCGTCTAAAATTAGCAGTTGGTAGCCTTAAAAAATGTGTCAAGGGATTCCGAAACTTATGTCAAGCGCACAAGAGTTAATAACGTAAGTAGAGGACTGAGAATAAAAAGAGGAAATGTACCGCAAGCAATTCATTAAATTATTTTCTTACTATCCTGATTGCAGATGAACTGACTCAATGCAATGAACAATTAAGAGACAAATAACTTCCACAGTCACGCGTCTAGCCTTTTACACACTCTCAACAAACAATAAATATAGGGATATTATTTGACCTCAATCACACTGATGGAATGGTTGAATGTCGAGGTCTTTGGTCTAACGAGCATGCCCAGAAGATGTCTGTTGCCGACTGCCTTCAAAGCACGAGCTTTGAAGGCAGTCGGGGTTATTGAAGAAAGAGACAAAGACGTTGGCATTGAGTTCCATGCTCAAAATCATAATTGCAAAAAAAATGTGAGGAGTAGTTGGAAAGATGTTCTTTCTTTAGCAATTTCGTTCAGCATACTCAGTAGGTACAGGGTAATTGACTGATGATAATGAACCGTAGAATTCTAGGTAAACAAGGCGTTCAAGGCAAAGATACATATGTTTTACCTCGATAACACAAGAGCACCACTTCGCGTGTCCGGCTAAAGCATTTTATGCTTAACGTGGCTTCTGTCGTAGCAAGATAATTTTGTTTAAAACAACAACGTTATAACTTATATAACATATGGAAACGGGTATTTATCGAGAATTTTACCTTTAACGCCGTGGTCGCGTGGTTTAAAGGTAAGTTCGCGATAAATACCTTACGTTTCCATATGTTTTGAATTGTGTTCTGATCGTGAAAGTTTAAAAAAACAAACGTTATAATATTTAAGAGTTTCGCCTTAAATGCATACTGGTCATAATCAATATACATTTATATTTTGGTGTGAGGCATTCTTCGGAACTAGAAACGCCATTTTGTTTTTCCCCGCCATCTTGTTTTTCCAAAACGTTTTCCAATGATAATTTGATTTAGTGTTGTTCAAGCGCCTCATGGACCAGACTGCACTGTTAACACTGGTCTATGTATTAGTGAGTTCTTGCATTTCGATATGGTCGGTGACTGTAATTATGGTTTTTAGGTGGACCGAATTTTTTTCACACAGTTCCTCTAATTATTTATACTACAAATTTTAAAACAAGAAAACACTTGAACTTTTAAAACCAGCTTTTTGTCCTTGATATTTTTCGAAGCAATGTGTTGCAATTATTATTAATAGTGACCGCCATTGCCACTACTCTATATTATTTTGTTTTGTAATAGCAGGAAATGATTTTCTTTGTGATTGGTATTCGAATTAGCCACAGATTCGAAAATTTCTAACAATTTCTATCAGCTCTTGTCAGCATACTGCCTCTTTGCTTCCTAAGAATCGATTACCTTTTGAGATATAGGTATACCTAAAAGGTATACAAAACCTCTCTTCTCCCCGTCATTGCGATAATTTTTTTGTGTAGACATGGTGTAGACACCATACTTGGGAACCTTCTAGTTACGGAGATACTAGAGGTTAAAGTTCCAACTTTTTCACAAGAATACTAGTTTTTAATGTAAGATTTTTACTTTAAACACCTCCACGACCCCCATACTATTCAATCCATCCATCAGCACAATGTTTTCAGTGCGTTACATTGAGTTCTACCACAAAATATGTTTGTTCACCTCAAAAAAAAAAAGTCGATTCCCAGCAATAATTTTTGCGTAAAATTACTTAGTTTGATGTACAGAATGCTTGGTTGACGGCTTCATGATGAATCTGTTTATATTCTGTATATTAGATCAATCTGAAGTGGCTTAGCTTAGCTTATTTCTAGGGGACAACACACTTTGTAATCCCACATGGCCTTCAAGCATTGAAAAGGTTCTTTGAAAAAAAAAGGGGTTGGCGTATGTCAAAAACGTTGTACAGCTTATACTACGTTTTGTTTTGCTGGCTGCTTGCATAATGTACTGGTTACTATCAGGAAGATTTACGTTCTCGTACATAGGTATGGAATTTGACAATTTCGACACTGAAAACAAAGTAAGTATTGACCGGAGATAAATAATAAAACTAGATTGATCTCCAAGTCGGCTTAGGCTGCTGGTGTTTCAACAAGTCAGTCTGTATTCATGCTTGGTTTATGGCAATAGTGAGTCTGTTGCCGTCTATTAATGACACAATAAATGCACTGCGTCGTATCAGCAACTTCTAAACTCGATCCATTCAGTATTTTTCATATGAAACTCCACATTGCAATGTCTGCTTTATCTTTAAATACTAAATACGCACGACGACCAATTAAACTATGCAAAATCAGTATTTAAGCGGATCTCGGGGATCTCGTTCGGGAAATCTACACGAAGCGAGGACATGTTATACTGAAAATGTATAGCCTGATATGACCCTGTGAGTACTTAGAAAATATGGTTTTCCCACTATGTAACATAATCGTGATGTTATGTATGTTCTGTCAAAATGATAAACGATTCCATTAATCTTGAGGTGCTAGTGGAAGATTCTGTAGATCTTTAAATATAGATATGATCTCAAATATTCCGGTCGTAAAATTTTAAAGTGATTTATAAATATTATGTTCTTGTTATTTGAACTTATCATGAGAGAAAACAAACGTGTGAATTCATAAGTGTAATGTCTACATTCATTTAACTCAAATGCAGAAAAAGAAAGACCTTAAGTCAATTATTATAAACTTAAGTCAATGTTTGACGATTGTAAGTATTAACTTAAAAGACGTATTCGTATACAAGAGTGTCATAGAGTGTGATGAAGGTTACGATGCATTTGCAATGCAAGGTAAATTAGCCTTAGAAGAACCACCAACGACCTCATCTAGTTTCTAAATTGTGTTAAAGTGTTTGCTAAAAATAATTTTTTATCTTTGTTTTTCGTGTGGTTAGTGCACAACCAGTTGTAAGAGTTTTTATGTCGCCCATGGGCCTCTGACTTAACTTTACATGCCGTCATGAAATATCTGTCATGCATGCTGGTTTTCTCACGATGTTTTATTTACCAAAGCAAGTGATAATTGTACAAATACGCAAATAAATCCGAAAAATCAGAGGTGGCGTGTCTTGGGTTCGAACTCGATACCTATAACTTGACAGTGCGAGGGTCACACCACTAGGCTATCACAGCTTGCTCAGAAAAAAAAGGAAGCAAAAGAAAAAAAAAAGTACTTCATCCTTTTTCACCCAGTCATAGACGGGACGACAAAAAAAAAAAAATAGGCCGTCTGTTAGATTATCAAAAAATATTTGACCTGTTTTTTTTCTTTTGTTACGTAAATCAAAATTGACGAAGATATGACGCTTTTAAAATTCTCAATACGTCACGCCTAGGTATAATTTTTAGCTAGTTCTGACGTCACGAGCCCCCACTCCCGAGTTTTGATGCGTTTTATCTTTGTCAATATTCATTGATTTACAAAAACAAAAAATACGTGTCCATTAATTTCCAATACTCTAACTGACGGACTAAGTAAATAGATTTGCAACTTTTCGATACTGTCGTCATGCCTATTCGTTACAAAAACTTTCGGTTGAGTACTTCCTAGCTATAAAGGCTGTTATAATACTCTTAACGAAGCCAAAAGGCACTTATTTTCTCTATCATTGCGATATTTGTTTGTTCTACTCCATACTTGGGAACCTTCAAGCTGCTATGGAGATATTGGGTATCAAAGATCCAACTTTTTCTATATTATTTTTTTAAATAGATGTGGTTTTTAATCTAAGAACTTTACTTTAAACACCTCCACGATCCCCACACTATTCAATCCGTCCACTAGCACAATGTTTTGTGTTACATTGAGTTTTACCGTTAAACGTGATTTTTCACCCCAATAAAAAGCAGCAATATTTTTTGGGTATTGTTACATTTTGATGTACATACTGTTGGGTGCTGTTGGGTGTTGTTTACACCCTGTATTTCACTTCTTCTACGTCATGTTGGTGATTGATTAAAGGAAGTTAAATTAGCTTCAACCAGAACACTGCCATCTCAATAACGTTAGTAGTGCCTTAGACACGGATAGTTTCCTCTACGTGCAGGTGGAATTACACAAGGAGCTGGACAGGAGGTGGGGTCGGATCGTCTGTCGTGTGGCTCCGAGATCACAGTTTCATCGGAGTACCGTACTATAGTAGAATAATGTTTAAAGTACAAAACACGCACTTGGCCGGTTGGCCAAGTGCGTTTTGGGCCACGCGCAGTGCAGCGTTCCGTAGAAGCCCGTTATCACAATATAGAACGATTCGGTTGTTCTTGTATTTGGTACAAAATTATTCAACACCCAAGTTCAACGATTACTACTAAACTAATAAAGTTATCTTAACCGCTATAATTTTTCTTAAAAGTTCATGTACAAATGCACTAACATCGTGAATTTTTCCATATTTTTCAAGCCAGCAGTTACAGCTTTTAGAGCGGGGGGGGGACGCCTTGCTGGAACAAATATTTGCATTTTTAAAGCTTAACATTTCGTAAATGGAGCATTAAAACGAAAAATTAATAGTAATAGCAACCCCTAAGTCATTTTAAAAGACCTACAACAACGATACCACACACGATGGGATAGACGACGAAAAAAAATTCATCCCCACTTCACATGTACAGCAAAAAACAAAAAGTTTGTTCGGGTCTCATTTCCTACGACAGCTTACGAAAAACATTTTTCGAGTTCTGAATTTTCTAGGTATTGAAATTCCGTTGGTCCCATAAAGGTTTTTGATCCTTAAAATAGATCAGGGTCGAATTTTAATTGTAATTTTTGTTTTTTTTTTGTTGCGAAATCCAAAAATCTAAAACAAAAATTGTGAAAATTGCCAATTTTCAAGCAGACTGTACACTGATAAACACATAATTATATTATGTGTGATTGATTTGTATATGATATTATGTGTCTATCAGTGTATAATTATTGACTAATAATTATACTGATATTGATACTGTAAGCATGCTTCATCCCACTGCTGGGCAAAGGCCTCTACCCATGACTTCCAGTTTTTTCTATCCAGGGCTAATGTCGACCACTGGTCGTTGGTTTTATCCAGCTCGTCCTGCCATCTTCTACAAAGTCTGCCGCGACACCTGGTTGTGTCAGGGCTCCAGAAAGTTTTTATTTTGATCCACAGCTCATTGGGCATACGGCAGATGTGGCCGGTCCAGTCCCACTTCAGCTTAGTGGCTTTTTGAGCAACGTCAGTAATTTGTGTTTTGGAGCGCAGTGTGGTGTTGCGTACACGGTCGGTTAGTTTTACGCCTAGAATGCTACGCTCCATTGCACGCTGGCAGACCTCTTTTTTTTTCGGATGGGAAGTCATCAAATGACTTCTCCCGCTCTGGGCGGAGCAGGAGGGAGTGTCAGACTTTTACTGACTAAAACCCATCCATGTTCCTTCATCGCCCTTTGACGCCCGGGGCGTTTCCCGCGGCGGCCGGGACGCTGTGAGGTTCTCTCCCTCTCACGTTCCGCCACCTCCTTCTCTAGCATTACTGCTTCGCAGAAGGAGGTGACGGCGTCCCATTCCGTCTCGCTCCGGACCATGGCTTGCACCAGGGCCGGACGCGAGAGCCGCTTCGAGGACACGGCGGTGCTCCGCCCACGCGGGACACACCTCCACCGTGTGCTCCACCGTGTCCTCCGGTCGATCCTCGCAGTGGAACGCTGGCAGACCTTGAGTTTGGACTTTTGATTATTTGTCAAAGACCAAGTCTGTGATCCATAGGTCAAAATGGGAATATGTCCATGATTAAAACAACATACACAACAACACATACAACACACACATACACACACACACACACATACGTACACACACGTTACATTTTTGAATAATTATGGAATGTGATTATTAATCTAAAACTGTATTATCATGTTTATCTAAATGACATGTATTTTAAATTGTATTATTATTTTTCTTAATGCAATCTATTGACATGCCACCTTAATTATAATTGCTTACATACACAATTACACAATTACAACATAGTGCACACATTTTAGACGATATACTATTTATAACCATAGCGATGTTTCACAAAATAAATGATTGATTGATAAAAACATTCAAAAAGTCAAGAAAAATCTCCTAAGATCGTTTCCCTGTAGCTACAACGGGTAAGGTAGCTTTCCCTTACTGCTCCATCGAAAAATTCCAACCTGTCTATAGCATTTGCTTCGGGTTTCAGAAGGAGTTATAGCTAACTAACGTCACATAATTTATTGGCGAGTTAAAATTATCGTAAATCAGATTTAGCTGCGTCATTCAGGTGCCTAACTAATGTAGTGTCAATATTACTATTTGTTCTTTAATACAACGTGACACTAGAACATTTTGCCTCATACAAAACTTATTTGTATTGATACCAGCTATCGATTAATATAGGTCTTATGCGTAACAGCGTACTTTGAAAATAAAAAAAAACAAAATGATGGAAGTTAATCCGAACACGCTTTAATTTTATGCATGATCGTCTTTTATGCATGATGACCTCTGGACAAAGGTCTCAATGCGATGGGTGCCTGAGGATGGACGACACCGCTTAGAGACAGATGTCGAGTTGATCACGAAGGCTGGTTTGAGGTGGCATAGGAGAAGAGAACCTGGAAGGATATGGGAAGGCCACCAGGACCTAAACGGAAATTGCAAACACATTTTTCAATAACAGATCCATTTTTTTTAATCATAGATATTCAGTGTTTACTATTACATTAATTCTAATCTTTATTCCAAAGCAAGTTCTTCAACTGGAACTGCGAGGAAGAAATTCTTGATGCTATCAACGACCTTGGCGACAGTAGCTTTGATGATAGGCTGTCCAATTTCTGTGATGACATCGTTGCCGTTACTAGCAATCAGTTCTTCTGTTGACTTGCCTGTAATAGTTAAAATTATCATAAACATCACGCCACATTTTGCTAGTCATGTTTTAAGTCCCATGTAATAGGGGGCGAGCCTATTGCCATCAACTGGACACAAATCCAGTCTCCGTTGCTGCTTTTGAGAAATTCCTAATGGAAAAACTTAATATTATGTCCAACCTGGGAATCGAACCTTGGACATCTTGCTCAGCAGTTGCGCTTGTGACCACTGGACCAACGAAGCAGTCCTTCTCCTCCTCCTTAACCTTAAATATCTTTCATAACCTTTTGGGTTTTTTCCATCAGGAATTTTGTTATAATTGTATATAGGTCACTACCTATATACAATTATAACAAAATTCCGGTACCATTATAAAAAAAAAACAATAGAAGAACTACACTAGTTCTTCTATTGTTTTTTTTTTATAATGGTACCGATAGATATTTTAAATTACTTTACTCTTTTACTTTTTACTCTAAGATCTTTTAATAACTTTCAAACCAAAATATATTACTTACGTAAAAATTCGTTGTCAGGGAATAAGTTTTCGAATTTCACGTCAGATTTTTCCTTTAATTCAAAACTGTGCCTCCATGATTTAACACCCCAGTGCTTCTTTCCATCTTTTCCGGTTTTTTCGGTCATATCTACTTCTGCGTTTATCACAATCTTTGCTGAAAAAATAATTAATTATTGTTACATTCAAAGTAATATAGAAATAAAATTGTTTTGACCGCCATCTGTGTTTCTCAGAGAAAACTATTTGCCACGGTTATATTGACCGTGACCTTGACATAATGTATCCGAGAGTTAAGAGCTACAAAAGTCAAGGCTGCCATTCATTTATATAAAAAAAATATTTTGAGCGCCATCTGTGTTCCTCAGAGAGAACTATTTGCCTTGGTTATTTTGACCGTGACCTTGACATAATGTATCAGACAGTTAAGAGCTACAAAAGTCAAGGCTGCCATACATTTATTTCGGGTTGTCATATTCGATTTGGCTGTATTTGTTGAATAATAAACCAAGTCGAAACAATTGCTGGGCATATATTCTGCTTTCATCCGACTCGAACCGATTGACAAACTTCGGTCGTCATTTATCATCGTCAATCATTTTCGGGTCCACTCGGCACAATAGGCAGACAGTATCAAAAAATTGCAAATCTATTCGATCGCGGGTTAACAGGATCATGGCGCTTGCAACAGTGTCGAAATATCGGGCGCTCAAAATAAACGATAATCACGAAAGATATCCCGTATTGTGTCATTTTAAGTTTAGTTATGAACCGTGATAGCTTTAAACAGTGTTTGTTCTTCATACTCCTGAAGTTATAACATTCCTATCATCGTAACGTTTTAGTATCGTCATGTAATAAACATAATATTGACGTCAGAAGCCTGTCCACTTAAGCCTTAAAATTTATTTAATCTAAACTATTTGAACTTGGATCATCGGTTGAAATTTTGACCTTACTGTGACTGTTACGGAAGCTATAAGTTGAAGTTCGTTCAAGGCGAAAATTCTTTTTCAAAAAATAAAAACAAAATGTGCATTTAGTTTCTAACTTTATAAAAATAAACTGGAAACCTGGCCGTGGAGATATTTTGATCATATTTAATGATCAATTCTTATATTATGAACACTTTAAATGCTTAGCTTGTATGTTTAAATTGTATTTAAACAAATAAACAAAAAATGCGATCTTACTAATGTAAGATCGTGTTCATAATCGGGAAGACTAGCGCAACTTGTTTCTTTCTTAGCCAGAATGTTTACTACTAGTATTAGAAATGTGGGCCGTAGAGGACGCGGCTGACTACATTTGTGTCATCAGTAAGCGTCGTCGCGACGAGCCTTACTTGTTGGTAGTCCTCTACATAACATTATCGCATCAAAAATCTTAATCACTAATCATAGACCTGAACTCAAAAAAGCTCCCCGCAAACATGTACTCAAGTAGGTTGTTAATATTTTTGACACGCATACGATACATCATTAGATAAGGTTTTTATGACTTCATAAATTTTGCATTTAAGAGGTTTTGCGAAGACCCTTGCAATGTAAATTTCGCTCTCTTAATAAAAACAGTGTTCGTCCAGATAGTTTTATCGGACCTAATGTAAAATGCTTTCCAGAACATACAGTTATGTTATAGTTGGATCATACAGTTGTAAAATAATCTAAAACACATTGAATACGAAATATAAGGTAATTCGTATTCAATGTTTTTTTGATTATTCTACAACTTTGACTTAAATGACTTCCCAAATTGTCAGAAAGGACATAAGTTAGAGAGTATTTGTCACTGCCATCAAGTTTAGTTACTCTTATTATTTATTTGTCAGTAAATTGATTGGGAAAATGTCTCCACACGATGGTTACTGGAAGACGGGAGGCACCGCCGAGGCCGGACCAGAAAAAGGTGGCAAGACGATCTGGAAGACCGCGAGGGCTGGGTACATGGAAAGAATTGGGGCTGGCCTTTGTCCAGCAGTGGGACAATACAGGTAGTTAGAAAAAAGGCGACGAACGGATAGTCAATCATGACCTGAATAAGGTATATGCATGATTTTTTTATCACTTTATACAAAGCGTATTAACATCAGAAATAGCAAAGTAAAATTATTTTTTTTAAATCTATAAAAATACTAAATTATAAGCATTTGAAACTGCTGATTAGACAGAGAGATCCGATACAGCGAATGACGTCATTCGCTGCATCGACGTACAAAATCCATACTAAATTCCGTTTATCGAAACAAAAGTTTAAATGATTATAACTTTTGTGTTGTTTGGCCGATTTATGTCTTGTTTTCGCTTTTTGTCATTATTTTTATAGTAATTCCGTATCGAAATAAAATAAAGAAAATTTATGCATATTCCTTATTGAAAAAGAAAATAGAGTACCTTTTTTTCAGTATTACGCTCTTGTGGGATTACTTCCTACGCTCAGACGGGTGAAGCCTAGAATAGGTACTTACGGACATGAGCAGTCAGATCCCCATGGCCTTCAATGGGTAGAATGAAGAGTTGTCCTTTCATGTCATATTTTCCTTTGAAGTCTACTGCACACAGAAATTTGACGATCAGCATTGGAGCTGCGATGTCTCTCCTGAAAAAGATAAACATAAACAATAAACATAAACATAAACGATAAACATAGTTGTATTTACGACAAGAAATCATTCCTGGGATGTAAACAGTAGGCAACGTAAAATTCCACCGTATGAACACAGCTTTAAATTTATATAAATATTTGTTTATAAGTGAACAAGTTCGGTCTGGTCACTCAACGTGTTTTGCGAAGGCCATCTAGTTATACTGGTTCTTTGATACAAATTGTTGAAAACATCACATGCCTTGCTCTAGATTTTCTACCTACAAGGTTTTTCCCCATCTTTTGATAGGTAATATTATTCTTTCATCGAAAAATAGTTGTAACATTATGTTATCAATATTTAACTTCAATAATTTATGCTAATAAAAACGTTGTCAGTTGTTAGAAGTTTGAACAAGTTTTATGTTTTAAACCTAACTTGGAACTTGCTGTAGAATAAAAAAGAAATAATTTGATGCAGATTTTGGAATTTGCGGAAATGAACAATGTACATTTTTGGAGTTTTTTATTTATAAATGTTATTATATTTTTTATTATAAACGTCTAATCTATACAAATTAGACGTAGAAACAGATGAACAGTGATGTGAACATCACTGCTACGCTTTATTTTCAGCCCTTTTCGTCCCATTGAGCCGCTTTGGACAGAAAAGGTAAATGCATAACACAAATTATTTTATTGGTCGTAGGCGAGGTTTATTGTACATAGATGTATTCATATGTTTTCGACCTGCATGACTTTAGATCAGATACGTTGTTGAAACACAGTCTACGCATAACTGCCATGCTCCTTTGTTTTTTGTATTTTCCTTCCCCATGTTATTTGATGGTTACGTGTTATCCTCAAGAAAGCACTCGCAAATGTTTCATCTATACTAATATTATTAAAAGGAAAAATTTGATCTTTTGTTTGTTTGTGTGTTCGTTACGATTTTACTCTAAAACTACTCGACCGATTTTAAAATTCTTTCACCATTAGAAAGCCACGTCCTTACTGAATAACATAGGCTATATTTTATCCCCGTACTTCCACGGGAACGGGAACAACACGGGTGAAACCGCGTGACGTCCGCTAGTTTTTATAAAAAATATAACATTTGAAGCAGCTGCATCCGTGGTTCAAAGAACCTTTTGATGACGCATTTTCAAAAACCTTGACCTATAGATTTTAATCATAAATAAAAATTGTGTGGTATCTATACCATATTGCAGTATTCAATAAATGCACGATGTATAAACTGGTTATACGGGTATTGAGGTCTAGTCCACAGGTTGTTTTGACCTAGACATCGTAAAGTGTGATGTATGAGCCATTTTTATTTATATATATTTGTTCACGCAGTGGGTGCCAGAAGACGGGCGTCATCACAGAGGGAGGCCTAAAAAACGTGACTTAGAGGCGTTTGTGAGAGATTAGCCGAAGAAAACCGCACGGAAAGAAGAGTGTAAGGCTATAGGTAGGTCTTTGCCCAGCAGTGGGACACTATTTTAAGGTTTTTGGTTCAGATTAGACGCGGAAAGTGGAGGCGGAGCAAGTAGTTGTGCCGCAGCTGGGAGAGGCATATGAAGTCCAGCAGTGCACTTCGATAGGTCGAGTTGATCATTTGTACCATGTTCCTTCAATATAAATAAATAAATTGTATAGAATTGATCAACTAGTGAATATTTAACTAAGAGTTAATGATGAAACCTTTCATTATTTTAAACCTTTGACTTGTTAGTTTAGTAACTGTTTACACAGGTCAAATCTAATCAGCTTACCCGTAAATGTATTTTTGACTAATTTGTTAACATTGCTTATGTAGGTGGCCTGTACCCGTTTCTGAATATAGGCAAACACACTATGTTGTTACTAAGTTAAATAAGGATGCTACTATAACCATATAAAGGTCAACTTCTTTAATAAGGAATCACGTGCCACTTATCGAGGATTAAAGAAAGATCAAATGGGGTTTAATTGACATTAATTCGATGACAATACGAGGAAAATGTAAGGAAAATCATTAAGTATAATAATGTTAGAAGACACGCACAGTTGCCTGTAATCGTTACATGTCAAAGTATTTAATTGGCTGGTCTATGATCAACGTAATTGAAGGATATTTTCTCGTTGTCTCGTAATTATAATATCATTATTCGTAATTTAAAAACCAGTTTGTTTAGTTCCCAGAATCAGTTGCAACAAAAAATAGGTAAACTAGCTAAATCATAAAAATAGGTAAAAAGCTAATCTAATAACCAAATCTAATGATTTGGTGATTAGATTTGGTAGGTATTTTTTTTGTATTAAATTAGCAAGCAAAATAAGCTGGTTTTGCTCACTTTACGTACCTAGCAGTGCCATATATTTTCTTGCAAAGTTGGTGTTATCTTGGAAAGCAGTATTGTCTCTTTTGTTGATATTTAACATTTGCCCTTGAACCGTCTGTCCTATACTTATTCGCACGACTTTTTCAACAGCTTAAATTTACAGGCAATTTCTTCATAAAAACAAACTAACTTATAGTGTAAGCATGAAATCGGAAAAAAAATATTTCCTCCATACATTAAATTCGTACTTCGACAAAACGTATTTGGTAGTTTTACCTGGAAAGTTTTCCGGGAGTTTTGAAAATTATTGACTTTATAGATTTTGACGTGCTCTTTCAGAATTTTTATTTTGCCACCTCGTATCTTTGCCGCTCGCGCCGCCATATAAGAAAAAGGGCGCTCAAAAATCGTGTTTTAAAACGATAACTTCTTTCTGACTCATTTTACGATGAAAATAGCTCAGAACTAAATTAAACTAAAGAAAATTTCCTATTCCTATTCCTATATGCCTATATTTTTTTTTGTAGAATCTATGGTTTTATCGTACGAGCGCCGCAAAGTACACGTGTTTTGGCCAAATGACTCATTTCTACACCACCATGAGGCGCGCATAAGTGGCGTGGTGCGCACGAGGTCGCAAAGTGAAAATTCGAAAAGAGCACGTCAAAATAATTTAGAAAACCACCAATTTTTAAAACTCCCGGAAAACTTTCCAGGTAACTCTCTTTTTGAGCCCCAAATGACTGCACTATAGGGAACAACAGCTGATTTAATGCCATTTCATGGACCCAGGTATCCACAATTTTTTAATTAAACAGCCCTACTAACAGTGTTTGCTACATCCGGGTATCGAACCTACGCTCAGCAGTCGTGCTTTCGATTACAAGACACACACTAACAGCTGTTATTCTTTTTTTAATACATTGGGTGTACTTTGAACCCTGTAACACGTTCAACAGGTTTTTGTGGAATAAAAAATAAGTCAACTTTTGGAAGAATTTATAATTTATAATTGTCATTTATCCAGTTTTTTTATTAAAGACTTCAAGAACTAAAAGTATAGTTATTATGTTTGATTTTTAGGGTTCCATACCTCAAAAGGTAAAAAAGGAACCCTTATAAGATCACTTTCTTGTCCGTCTGTCTGTCCGTCCGTCCGTTTGTCACCACTGTTTTTCTCAGGAACGGGTGGACCTAGCAAGTTTAAATTTATACCAGATACTGAGTTCTATACAAGAAAGAAGAAATCAAGGACCTGAGTCAACACGATAAAAAGATATGGGCAAATTTAGATTTTCGCGAAAACTTATAACTTTGTAAGTACCAAAATTTAGCTTAATTTTCAACTTTATTTTTGTTTTTCGGAATTTTTCCTTTACTTGTGCTGTAAGACCTTGCTTTTAACCAAAATTGACCAACCGAAAGTACCCTATAGGTTTTGGGTCGAAAACCTATATGGTAGTTCCCGTTGACCTAGAATCACAAAATTTGGCGAGAAGTAAATATGTAGTTTTATAACAAAAAAAAAAACGATTTACTATTACAGACTTATTATTTGCGGTTGGTGCAATAGCCGTTTCATGGGATCGAACCGCAAAGTTAAGTTTGAACCCTCGGTGCGCGAGTCCGGCTCGCTTTTGGCCGCTTTTTTTAAGCATGTGTACACCAGTTTTTTCATAATCCTTTTTTCCTAAATGTTGAAGACCTGTCTAACCGGATAGTAACCTTGGAAATATTTTATACTAGCTTAAGCTCGCGGCTTCACCCGCGTGGAGTTCGGTAATCCCCACGAGATCGTACTACCGTATACCGTGATAAAAAGTATTATTTGTGTTATTATTATTCGCAAAAATCCGGTCACAAACATCCAGACATCCATACAATCCTCACAAACTTTCGCATTTATAATATTAATTAGGATTAAATGACGGCCTTTCGAACCTCCAGAACTAGGTTCCTGGATAGCACGATACTCTTCGAACTTCTGACTACCCGAAACGATTGTTGAATGACAGAAATAAATCTAGAACCAAACGCGTCAAATTAGGTTAAACTTGACCTTGATCGGTCCACTCCTGCGGCTGTTAGTTAGCCATAAGGAAACTGCAATTTTATAGGTTCATATGCTTTGCTTCTCCCAACTGCCTATGGTTGGGTCTGCTTCTAGACTCAACAAATGCAGTTCAATACCACTGCTGAGTGCTGTGTATGAAACACACTGCTTATCTGACCTCCCAGACGCCTATTAAAGATTAACAAATGACTGCTGCGTCCCACGGTTTAATGTGATCTATGAGGCATAAAGGGACAGGTTTGTATGAATTGGATGGTTATCCTTGCACAGACCGCGTCTGGCTTTGGCCAATGGCCATTAAAACATTGCCTGTTGCAGTTGGCTCGATTCCTAACATTGGTCCACTGCAATGTCATAAATTCACACTCAATCAAGAACACTTATTTCAAAAAGATGTTTGAATGTAGCGAGTAATCTTCTTGGGGAAAATGTGATCAAATTTCGAAAATGCTTTCAATAATGGGAAGCCACTTTACCACAGAGAGGCAAGCGATTAAAAAAAAAGCTGATCTAAATTCATTCTTAACGGATTGATCGGAGAAGGCAAATGTTAAAGAAAATGGGAAAGCCTTGGAAAGGCCTTTGCCCAGCAGTGGGACAGAGTATGCTGATATATTATAATATTAGGAAGAAATGAGGTTGTGCGTAGCACATGTTACTTCTATGGAAAGAAGTGACAACTTCGAATAGAGTAGATGACAAAAAAATCTAATTTGTCCGTCAGATAGATTTCCAAAAAACATTGGACACATATTTTTTCTTTTTTCACGCAAACAAAAAATGAAGACGATACGAGTGCGACGAAAAGTCGTGTGACGTCACATTTAAAATTTTGAAATTTCCACACTTGAAATTTCCTCAGCTGTGACGTCACAAGCCCCCACTCATGATCTTTGACACGTTTTATCTTCGTCAATTTTTATTAATTTGATAAAACAAAAAACACGTATCCAATATTTTTCGATAATCTAACTGACGGACTAAACATAATCATATTTTTTTAGTCATTCATCATGCCTATTGTGGGTGGTCGCGGAAGACTATTGTTGGGAATATTGCTCAAAGGGCTGTATGATTAATTATAATTTCCTGTTGCTATTTTGTGTACTTACTCGTTATTTTTGTAAACAATTACGTGTTATTTGAATTCGTTATGTTTTGTGGTGGTTTAGGTTAGTTTCAGTGATTGATATTTTGTTCCAAGTTAGAATAAACGTTTGTATTCATTATTTTGTGTACCCCGTTGTCTTTTTTAACATCTTTGCTTCTGTTTGCTAAATATAAAATAATAAAAATACACTTACGTAATCTTCTTAGCCTCACAATTCTTGAGTCCTTTAACTACGATGTCGGTGACGATCAGTTTCAAGTTCGATGTACTAGCATCTACGTGCTTAATGGTTAGAGGGTCATGCTTGTCCACATTCAGCTCGGGAATACCGTCTGCAAACAGTGGTATCGACTTCTGCGATGATTCTTTGAGACATTTCGTGTCGTCCCATTTGCATTTTGTGATGAAAGGTGCTAGAAACAGATGGAAAGTGTGATTGAATTAGTTTACTTTGTAGACTGTCTTTGACTTTTCGATTTTGTATACCAAAAACAAATGTATAATTTCCTGACTATTTTTATATTGATATGCCTTAAATTCTGTTAGATTTCAGTGCAGAAAATAAAGGTAAAGTCAGTCACTATTGTTTATATCAAAGCGTTTGAAACACAAATATCCCATAAAAGCACACATAACCCATAAATCCTATATTTTGCTGACCGAACAGCATTCAAATGCATTTTCTAATGGTAAATGCCATTAGAATAACTTTTAGTTAGTAAGTTGGTGAGCGTTCGATTACATTTTTTTTTAATAAATCATAAATTGAGTAAAACTTTAAATTAAACATAAAAATTAAATAAAAAAAAGAAAATGACATTACCCAATCCAGACGCCGCTAAAGAAACGTAGGTTAAAAATACTAATATAAAAACTTTGTTGCTCATTTTAATTGAGTAATGTAAAGACAGATGGTGTAAAAGACACGTCTGCGCACAATAAGATAAACGGTCTATATTTTCCTGAATCAAGAAATGTCCACTTTTATATAAACAGATTCATAGAAATGTATAACAGCTTAGGAATATAGAGACCTACTTATACATACATACTCGTAGCGGCCTATTTACACGAATGCTAGATTTTACTACAGCTTCGCTTGAGTTGAAGTCGACTTTTATCATAGTTTTTTTTGCTTAATTAGTAATATCATGTCCTCTATTTTTTGCATGACTCTGATAATAACCAGAAGTTTCATAAAAACAAATGGGTACATCAAAAAATGTTTAGATCTAATCTCGTTGTAGCACGCACAATTGTAAGCCGACTTTTTGTATATACCTAGTAAAATAAAATTGTTTTGTTTGTTCGGTCATAAAACACAAAAACGTACCTGAAGTTCCAAAATAGAGCTATATCGACTGAAATCTTTTAAACTTACGACGAAGCCATCTTTCAGAATGGGTGCTTTCTAAAAGTTGGTGCATTCTAAAAGTTGGTAGTTGGACATATGTAGTTTTCATTACAGTTTACTGTTTTGATAAATAAATATTACTAAAACAAATTATGAAATATCTCTCTGTGTTGGACTTTTAAAATTGATTATGAATTATAAATACCAATAAAGTGGCACGGAATATTTACATTTAAGTGCAAAAAAAAACATTTTCATCCAAGGAACCCAAAGTTCTCAAGGAACCTTTTAATTGCTTTTTTACGCTTAGAACGGTTTCATACTCTTAATGAAAATTTTTGTGCAACACAGAAAAACATTTCATAATTTCGTTGCCAACTTTCAGAATGCACCCACTTAGCTTGAAAAAAGCAGCGTAGTAAAGTTGGTATGGCAAGTTGTTTATTTTAGTTTAATTTAAAACACATTTTATGTGGCTTTTGATAAAACTAAAAATTATGTCTTTCTATTTTTTCATGTTTTTTCGTTAATTTCACCTTACCATTAGCAGATGTGATGATATGCATCATAACAACTATACAGTATAATAATGTTGACGTTTCGTATGTACGAGGTGCTGAATTATGAAATTTTTTGTTGTTTTGGAACCTGATCCGTACAAGTAAGTTTAAGTGAGGTAATAAAAGCAGAACCCTGGAGTTGATTTCCGAGAAAAAAAAACCTTAAATGTGCAGATAAACGCAAGAAAATATACCCATGTAATATCCAGTACAGATTTATGAAACGTAACATGTAATGTAAGAGACGTTAAAACAAATCCGCCTGGTTATTAGGTTACATTGTTACATGTTATATTTCATGTTGCACTGCATGCATTTGGCTCGTATGTGTTAGGTACATTGTATATTATGTTACACCAATCTGAACCCATGGTTAGCCGTCATTTTTCTGTGTTACGGAACCCTTTAAATTTCATGACAACGCGTGAACGAATAAGTAAAATAATTTTAACGCCGAAGTCATCAGAGAAAAAATGGCAGAAGTGTTTTTTTTGTTTTTCAAAATTAGAGTAGCATTCATTAAATGCCAGTTTGCAAATAAGTCTGACAGAAAAAAAAACATGATTGATATAACGTTTTCGAAAAAAATAAACTTGTTTAGTAGTTACACTTTTCGAGATTTTTATACTAATTCCTTTTATTTTCTATTAGCTTTTGGATCCCACTGCTGGGCAAAGGTCTCCCTTCCCTCTTTCCACTTATCCCTATCCATAGTTGTGATATATCGTTTTTTTTTCGAAAAAAGAAAAAAATTGCAGCGGTGTATAATAGTGGGTGTAAAAATATGCTTAGCGTAGCCGAAAGGCGCTTGTTCTTCCCGTCATTGCGATATTTTTTTGTTCTAGACACAAAACCATTCTAGTTATGTAGATATTGACCAAATATTCTAGTTATGTAGATATTGAGGTTCAAAGTTTCAACTTTTTCAGAAGTTTTTTTAGAGGTACAAGTTTTAAATGTTATAACTTTACTTTATACCTATACCTCCACGACCCTGTACCACGGTAATATTATAATACAGTACTCCAACTTCATACAAACGGACGAAACGCGAGCTATACCTACGCGCCTCGATCTCGGGGTGCACTCGGGGTGCAGACAGTTACGGCTGTACCGCAGTGTCGAACGGACGGTGTGTTGTTTTTTAACAATAACCGCGCGATTTTTTCTCTAAAAATCAGTTAATATGACGAGTAGGAAATATTGTGCTGTTTTTGGTTGTATGAATTCGTCAATAACGCATCCAGACATTAGTTTTTTTAAATTACCTGGAAACTCTGAAAGGTAAGACTATAAAATAATTATACTTTACCAATCAAAAAAACGACACGCATTTTTATTGAACACTTCCTATTTAATATTCAAAGTATTTCATTTATTTATATAAACAGGATATTTACAATTACAAAACTAAATAGAAACAGAAAGTAATCAAATGTAATTAAAATGCTGGAGACGGGCCCTAACGCATGTTTACGTACCGCGCGGCTGTAGGCATTTATTTCTATCATGCGACCGTGTTACACTACTGTATTATAATATTACCGTGCCTGTACTATTCAATGCATTCAATTAGCACAATTAATGTTTTGAGTGCGTTAAGTAGCTAACGTAAAACTTGATTTTACACACCAAAAAAAAGCCGTTTCCCTGCAACAATTTTTGCATAGAGTTGCATAATTAATGCACAAAATTCTTGATTGGCGGTTTCGTGTAAGGTCCGTTTACACCTTGTATAGCAGGTGTAAAAAAAGTCTTGGCACTGTTTACTAAGCCGGGAGTTAATATTATTGTTTTCATCGTTGATTTTTTTAACAAAATTGAATTTTATATTTTTTTATTGCACTGTTAGTATTTCAACTATTGGGATCTTAGAAATTAGAAACTACCCCACTTGACTTGTCTTGTTTTGACTTCGAAATAGGTTTTCTTGCATTTACTGATATTATACCCTATTTAAAAAAATATAATAATGTCTTAATGCGACTGTCAAGCATAAAGTTACATTACTATATGAAATTATTGTCATGTGTCATTAATATTAATGACAGATATTCTACATTAAAAAAAAAACCTGATCCATCGTGTAGTGTCACTAGACACGGACTGCCAACTGATAATTATTTATCTTAAAATAATTTAATAAAAAACACATGACGTGTCGTTCTAACAAACGTCTTTAGGGTTCCGTAGTCCTGACAAGGAACCCTTATACGTTTCACGTTTTATGTCCGTCCGTCCGAGGTTTTGCTCACAGACTGTCAGTACTAGAAAGCTGTAATTTTGTAGAGGTATGTATATCAATTACGCCGACAAAATGGTAAAATAAGATTTTGGAAAATATTTTTTTTTGGGTATTTCCCCTACATGTGAAGTGAGGATGAATAATTTTTTAAATTGATAGTACATTTCATGAACTTTAAATCTTATAATGTATTTGCTGTAGTTGCTAAACTGACAGATGACAAATTTATTCTAAGATATCTATTATTTTTCATTTTTTATTATTTTTAATACTGCGGAACCCTGCACTGCGTGTGGCCCGACACGCACTTGGCTGGTTTTTTTTAATATTATTATAACAATTGAAGTGTTTTATATGAATATTATACCTAATAATTTAATGACAGGTTTTATTATATACATGTTAGTCTGTTAGGTATTTATTTATCTAGGGGCCAAAGTAGCCTGAAAATAAAGGTTTTATTATTTATTTTCAATTCAATTCAGTTCGATAATTTATTTTGTGAAACATAGGTATGATAAATGATAAATGATGTTTATTTTGCAAGTAGATTACAAACACTTTTACACGTCACTTTTTAAAACTAGATGGGGCCGGTGTTTCGTACCTGACTACTCTGAGAAGAAACAGCCGAAACAAACTCAGAGGTCATAGTCTCTTTTGAAGTCCAGACATAATCTTGCTCAATTCGCAATGTTTGTGTGCAAAGTTATGGCCCATAAAATCGACTGCCCGCAAATATTAAATAATTTTAACTTCCGTGCTCCTTCAAGAATTCCTCGCCGTCCAATAACGCCACTCTGCCCTCCGCAGAGAAGAACGGTTCTGGGTGCAAACTCTCCCTACGCGAGATTCTGCAGGGTTGTGAACAGTCACAGCGATCAGATCGACCTCCATTTTGGCGGTTTAGGTAAATTAAAAGCATGTTTTTATAAGCATCTCCCTGAACAATGAGTTTCTTTGCCCTGCGTTATCTCACTGTGAATAAAAGCTACATAATTATTACCTATTTTTGTACCACCTAGTTTTACATAGTTCACTTTGTTTTAATTTAGTTTAACATAGTTTATTTTGTTTTAATTTAGTTATTTTATTTAAATTTAGTTTAATTTGTTTTAATTTAGTTATTTTATTTCAATTTAGTTAAATTTGTTTTAACTTAGTTTAATTTGTTTTAATTTTGTTTTTGTTGTTTTAATAGTAGTCTAAAAGTCTGCTTATTTCTATCTTTTTTGTTAATAACGACAACGTTTTGTGTGTATGCAGAGTTTACCTGTAAGTGATTGTTACACTTTATTCTGATTTGTTACTTCTGTTTTATTTCCTTGTATTAGTGTAAACAATTGTTGGTGAACCAAATAAATAAAATAAAATAAAATTCACATGAGGACTATGCAGATTAGTGTCTGAGATGGTCTTTTGCAGAAAGAACCACACAGATTTGAGTGGACCTGTCCAGTCATTGCAAGCATTTGTCAGTTATCGTGTAGCTCGACTTATAACTCAAGGAGCTCAACGAAACGACGAACAATACCAAAGAAAGGACATTTGGGTAGGTCGCTTATAGTACTCAAACTGCCAGACAGTTGTGGGAAAAAATAAACAAAAAATAAAAATGTGACCCACATGGTCCCCACATTCACAATAATCAAAGAAAAATTAATAACAATTTCTTTTCAAAATGTGGTATGTGGTATGGTTACAGATAGTAGGAATATCGTCTAAAACGGGTGTACTATGTTTTGCCAATATATGGCGTACAAAATGGCGGACAAAATTAACATAAAACAAGCATAAACAAGCAATTACAATTAAGGTTTTATAATTTTATTTTATTTATTTCACTTCAGCTTCTATCGTGCAATGAGTAGACAAAAATATCAATAAGAATGCGGATGTATATTATAAGACTCGACATTCGACAATACAAAGTTGCTTACGAGACCGAGGGTCAAAAGATCTGGCCATAACTGTAATATTTTCTTAAAAACTATGCTGTACCCCCTATTGGGCAAAGGCTTCCTCTTTCTCCCTCCAAATCTCTTTGTTTTGTGCAGTTTCAGCCCACGCTTGCCCCACGAACATGATCAGATCTTCAAACCAACTTCGCCTTGGTTGACCTCGTCGTCGATGACCACTATAAAGCGCAGGTCACACCGCCAGCTAGAGAGCAAGCATTCGACAAGGTCTGGCACAACGGGCTTATATACAAGCTATACCAGCTCGGTGTGCCTGATCGTCTCGTGCTCATCCTTCGTGACTTTCTGTCAAACCGCACATTCCGATATCGCATTGATGGTGCGCTCTCAACCCCACATCCGATTCGCGCAGGAGTCCCTCAGGGATCGGTGATATCCCCATTAGCCTTCACGCTATATACCAGCGATATCCCTAAAAATAAAACAACCCAATTAGCCCTCTTCGCCGACGACACGGCCATCTATTACTCTGGTAAAAGCTATTCCAACATTACCCGCATTCTCCAAAAATCTGCAAACGCCTTAGGCGATTGGTTCCGGAAATGGAGAATCGAGGTCAATCTTGACAAGAGCCAGGCGGTACTTTTCTCTAGACCCCGTCGTCTCCCCCCATCCCTAAACCGATCACCATGTTTGGCAAGCCGATCCCTTGGGAATAGTGAGTAGCGCTAAGTACCTGGGAGTTATCTTAGACCAGCGCCTAAACTTTAGTGAGCACATTAAGACGGTGCGTTCGCGTGCCGCCTTCGCTCTCGGTAGGCTTCACTCTGTTCTGAACGCACGTAGCAAATTGTCACTCAAGTGCAAATTGCGTATTTACACCGCGTGCATTAGGCCTATCATGACATACGCATGTACCGTTTTCGCGCATACCAGACCCTATCACCTCCATAAGATACAGACCCTCCAAAACCGATTGTTACGAAAGGCCTCGGTAGCCCCATGGTACGTTATGAATGAGCAACTCCATATTGACCTCAAAATAGCCACCATAGTTCAATGTATGAAACGCCTAACTAAGGGTTTTTTCGATAAGGCCGAAAAACACCCAAACCCCCTAATTTCCTCAGCAGCCAACTACGTCCTCTCCAATCTATCTAGAATTCGCCGACCTAGGCTCACTCTTGTCACACCCGATGATCCCATCACCCTTCTTCAAGAAAGTTGTAGGGAAACCACTACGCAAGAACCGATACAAGAACCGATTTAAACCGCGTATCCGGCCCCGCCGCCGAGGCCCTCCGCGACCCCCCAGTAACATCACTGCCCGACCCTTGCTCGACGAGCCAGCCCGCGACGCTGAGCATGTAACGACCAATTCCCCAACCCACCTGCTGTCCCTTGCTGCCCTCTTATCAATGACGCACTAAGCCGAGACCCGAACTCCACAGGGGGTGCCCTTAGTGACTGTTCATTTAACTGTGTAAATCCTTAGTTTGTAAGCCCTGGCTGGGGGCCTTAAAGTAATTTTTGGCCACCACAGGATTATCATTGTCCGGTTAAGCAGTAAAGCAACCTTAGCGAGTTGCAATTGCAGGTGGTCCTTTCTAAAAAAAAAAAAAAACAGCTAGAGAGCGAGCGAGCGAGACGGGCTAGGCCCTTTTTATACTTCTTTTCGGCTCTTTTGTCGTTCGCGGTGTGAAGCAAAGAATGAAAAGAGGTGAAACGATGCCTCGTTCGGCTCGTTCGCTCGCTCGCTAGCTGGCAGTGTGGCTTGCGCTTTAGACATGCTATGCTGAAGTTGAATTAATCAAACGTTTCGTAAGCATTATACACTATAAAATTCTGTTTTTTAATGGAAGTAGATAAAGGTGATAAGATTGTTACTTGTATTATATCGCAAATATCTTCTCACGTATTCTAGTTTTCAAACAAGGTAGTTTTTTTGGTAACTGCTAAAGTCTGACTCTGATTTAATAACAAAAACAGAAATAATTATTTTAATCGTTTTGAGTAAGATGATGGACAGGTGAGGTTACTCAAAACAATTAATTGCTCATTAGGTTTTCTTCCTGGAAATATCATAGGTACCTAAATAATTATAAAGTGTACTTAAATGTTTTAGTATGGAAGAAAACATGCGACTCAAAATAAATTGGTCTTATGGCAGGAAATTTATGATGAGCTGTACTCGTTAGTGTTTATTAACATCAATCTTATTTCATTCTCGATAGACGAGACAACGCAAAAAATCAACTGGTTCGATGGTTATGATGGTGTAGAGACAATTATGTAATTTTGCTGCACGGCCTCACAGAGTCAGATTTTTTATAAATTACATTTTATATGATAGAGTATGTAAGATGCCTAAATAATTACAGTCGCACGGGTTGATCGTCAAGGTTAATCAGTGCTAACCGAGGGATGGCCATCATTTAAGCTACATATTATATAACTAGCTGTTGCCCGCGGCTTCGCCCGCGTAAAGTTCGGTAACCGTCCCACTGGATCATATTAAAGAGATAAATAGTGTCCTACGTGTTAATCCAACTTTCTATGTGCCAAATTTCATAATCATCACAATTATTATCATCACAACCACCTTAATTATCACAATCGTTATCACAATCACCATCACTATCACAATCACCATCACCATCACCATCATCATTATCATCGTAATCACAACCATTATCATCGTAATCACAATCATCATCATCACAATCTCCATCCTCGTTATCACAATCAACATTATCGTTATCACAATCATCATTATCATTATCACAATCACCATCAATATCAAAGTCACAATCACTATCACAATCACCATCACAATCACCGTCACCATCACAATCACAATTACCATCATAGTTATCACAATCATCATTATCGTTATCACAATCATCATCATCATTATCACAATCACCATCACTGTCACAATCACCATCACAACCACTATCACAATCACCATCACAATCACCGTCACCATCACAATCACAATTACCATCATCGTAACCCAATCATCATTATCGTTATCACAATCATCATCATCATTATCACAATCACCATCACTGTCACAATCACCATCACAACCACTATCACAATCACCATCATCATCGTTGTCACAATCATCTTTATCACAATCATCATCATCGTTGTCACAATCATCTTTATCACAATCATCATCATCGTTGTCACAATCATCTTTATCACAATCATCTTTATCACAATCATCATCATCGTTATCACAATCATCATCATCATTATCACAATCATCATCATCGTAATCACAATAATTTTCATCGTATTCACAATCATCATCATTGTAATCACAATCATTATCATCGTTATCATAATCATCACAATAATTCAACAATAACCCTGTATAGAAGTCGAATCCGTCGTCTTCTGGATCTCAAAATAAATGCCATAATCGTAATCAGCACCCCTGATAATCTCGGTATCGACACCCATACTGATTTTTAGACATTTTTCAACCCCATCGCACCCCAACAGGGGATGATGATGGTATTTCAGGTCCGCCACATTAAATCTTAAAATCGTGGTCATAGCATCCGACCCGATACACCATACAAACAATACCGATGTTGATTTTCAGACTTTGTTACCCCATTTCCCCCGTTAGGGGTTGAATTCTGAAAAAACCCTACTCTTGTGAAGTTTCGAATAAAACAGTCTTACCTAATCTTGTTTCCCCATACAAACTTTGGAGCCCCGTTTAACCCCCTTAGGGAATGAGTTTTGAAAAATCCTATCTTAGTGCACCCCTAGACCACTTAGGGAACCTACTTGCCAAATTTGGAATCTGTGGACCCAGCGGTTTCGGCTGTGCGATGATAGATGAGTCAGTCAGTTTCTTCTTTTATATATTTAGATTTAGATTATGTGTACTGAATAGGGTAGACGACAAAAACAATCTAATTAGTCCATCCGTCAGATAGATTTCCAAAAAATATTGGACACGTATTTTTTTTTTATTTACTTTAACAAAAAATGAAGACGATACAGTGCGTCGGAAACTAGTATGACGTCACATTTGAGTACATTTTTTACTGAAAAGTGACGTCATAAGCCCCACTCGTGATCTTTGACGCGTTTTATCTTCGTAAATTTTTATTAATTTGGTAATACAAAAAACACGTATCCAATATTTAAACAGAATCATATTTTTTTTAGTAAGTCGTCACCTCTATTTCTGTTCACCTAAGCAGAGCAACTACACTGGCCCGCAAAACTACTTAGTTTTAAAAGTGTAGTACTTACTACACTTTTATAATTTCAGTTTTTCTAAACTATAGAAGTTAGAGATTTAAAATAAAAAACGTTTTATAGCAATTTTTATCAGCTTTATTAGTTTTTATTTACAAAATTAAACTCTTTTTCGATTCCTTTTATTTTCGAAAGTATATCTTGTGTACTTAAAAAGTTATTGCAATTTTAAAAGTGTGATACTTATTTTTGCAGGCCAGTGTAGTTAAAAAATACGAAAAATACGAAATGTGTTTGGTTGAGCATGCTTTCTCAAGATATAACTTCGTTTTTTTTTCTTGTGATCTCAAAATACTACTCAAAAATATTTAGGGGGGATCTGGGACCGCGGTCCCGGTCCCAAAAGCCGCCCGACCCATATAAATTACATACTTACTTACTGGACAGTAGGAGATTCTAAATTTAAAATCTCGCTTCTTACTGGACAGTTGTGAATAAGTCTCCGGTAGAGTTCACTTTCTGGACACTTTTTAGAGATATTATGGCAACATTACATACCATTTTTGAGAATCATTTTTACATTGGCATCAGTCCGGCTAATTTTCAAACTAAACGTTTCTAACCTAGCTTTATCTCAACTATGTTGGGGTCGGCTTCCAGTCTAACTGGTTGCAGCTGAATACCAGTACTTTACAAGGAGTGACTGCCTGTCTGACCTCAATAACTCAGTTTTAAGTTACCATTTAAGTGATAAACAATAATGAAACAGGAACCGGTTCTCAGTCTATATGGGTTGGCACGTGCAATTCGTAAACAATGTAAATCTGTGCAAGTTTTTGGTAGAAGCAGGAAGCTAGATGTGGTAACGAATAAAAGTCTTTAACTTCCTGATCTTAGCTTGCGTCTCCATTCTTTGTGTCGTAATTTTTCATCAGCTTTAGTTTCTGAAAAAATATTCTACTCTTACTCTACATTTCATCTGAAGTTTGAAAAGAAGAGGAATGGTAAAAGTTACTGACGGTTTAAGGACTGTTCGAACTGAAGCGAATTCCGCCCAATACGTAGCGCAAGATTGCGCGCGTCGATTGTTTCAGCGATCAGCTCTCGACTATTTGCTCCCGCTTGAGGCCCCTCCACCAAAGCGGTGACGAGCGAAGATGTGCAAAGCGGAGAGGCGATAAGAAGTGCAAATAAAAGTACTTTGGTCTAAAACCGGCTCACCGTACGCCGCACACAACACAGCGCATCAACATGCGTGAGCAATGACAACAACAACAATGTATGTGACTGTCCCTTATAACTTATTATTGTTTATTCATTTGTTTTTTTTTTACACCGGGCCGATCGGACGTAAACATTTGTTGTCTACGTCTGAACGGACCGCGGTCCATTAATTTTGGTCCGTTCAGACTAAACACCCACACCACTCACGTCTCTTTTCGTGTCCGCTCGCCTAAACAATTACGAGACATCTTCTCTCCTCTTTGCTACTTCTAGTCTAGCTTTAGTAGAAACGGTTGATCGTTTCTACTAATGCTAGACGAGAAGTGTAAATAACGAAATCCTATTGATGGTTTACAACACCATCTTTTTTCCTCTCATCTCGTCTCCGCTTCGGTGGAGTCTGATGCTGAAGACCATACAAGTTGGTTCACTCAGTCATCGCGAACAAATTTCGTCCCGCAACCGCACGAGATTTGCTTTAGTTTGACCAAGGCTTTAGTACATTTCAATTAAAAAACTCATTTCATACATAACCCTTTAATGAAGTTGGTTAAAAATATATTTCATTACTTAACTATTACAATAACTCTATCAATCTTCCGAGGTAATATACAGTAATTTCCTTTGGTAATTTCTTTTACAGTATTAATACATTTCAAAACCACTCATGGTACACAAATGATAAAATCTTCACTACAAAGTTAATTTTAAAACAGCTCTGTAAAATGTGTGCCAAGATTGTTAAGCAAGCCTCAATACTCCATGTTACTGAACAATATATTCGTCCAGTGATATAGTCTTAAGATATTTGTTCGCATTTTTGACAACTTTCTTGAAATTTGCTGTAAATACTGGCAGTTGGACTTCATTGGCGACTTCATACCAATTCCCATTGGCGAATGTCATGACTGCATCAGCTGAAATGAGTGGAAATGTTTGTTATCTGGGAGAACAGTCACACAACAATCAATCAACAGAAAACTGATATTTCTCTGCCCTTATGTATTCTATTTACCCTTAGTATAATTTTTTTGAGGATATTATTATGTCTTAGAAACCACCACGATTGTATTGCATAAATGTTGCAGCCTCGCAGGATAACTTGTATTTTTTTCCGAAAATCCTACACTTTTTCAAAGGTAGGTAACAAAAATGTTCATACTCAAAACAAATTAGGCTAATCATCATCTGCCTAGCCTTTTCCCAACTATGTTGGGGTCGGCTTCCAGTTTTACCGGATGCAGTATTTTACCATAACCCAGTTAATACCGGGTAAGACGATATCCCGTGGTAAGACCGGTTGTCAGACGTTTTGGGCCTCTGACTACCTAACGACTGTCAAAGATCTACAAATGACAGCCGGGACCAACGGCTTAACGTGCTTTCCGAGGCACGGAGGAAACTCGGTATGTAATGGGTGGTCACCCATCCACAGACCAACCTAGGCAAGCACGGCTTAACCTAACGATCGACTCGAGCGGCTTTTATTATTTAGCCACGAGCTCCTCCAAAGATAATGCCGGCTCCAAAAATATAGGCTAATATTTCTGCAAAAAACAGCAATGAAGATTTTTCGGCTAGGAAGATTAAAATCCAAAAAGTGTCTTCAGTAGCTGGATTATGATTCACCATAGATGATTATTCTCTAAACCACTATATAGATAGACTTCCAGCCCTGTGCCCAGTTCCGGATGCAGCTGTTTACCTGGAACTGGGCAGAGAGGTCAGATAGACCGTAGTTCCATGTAAAGTGTATACTTTGGATAGGCAGTAGTTCCATATAAAACACTTTACATGGAACTACTTTCTATCTGACCTCCCCGTCCAGTTACTAGGTAACAATGGCTCTTGGGAATGGCTTTTTAGACTTTCTGGTTTAACGATCTACAAATGACAGCCGGGACCAACTGTTAAATGTACTTGCTGAGGCACGGAGTGAGATTTTAATGTGTAATGAACGTCCCGTCAGTGGCTACGACAACCCATGCAGCTGTTTGCATTATTTGGGGTGTATTCCATCAAATAAACTGAACACATACTATCGGTACGTCTACACGACATTCAAATCCTGTCGGGGTCAGTATTCTATGCAATTATGATTCTGACAGCTCTTGAACGGATGTGCTGAATCGCGTAATTATTAGTTTAGTTAGAGAAAAAAAAAAACAAAAAAGCCCAAAAAGCCCAAAAAGTTACTATACTGTACTATTATTACTGTGTGTATAGTGACTGCCTCGTTGATCTAGTGCACGCAAGCGCGACTGCTAATCAAAGTTCAAAGAATCAAGGTTCGATTCCCAGGTCGGGCAAAGTGCTATTGGGTTTAACCTCTCGGAGTTTCACAGTAGCAGCCACGGAGTCTGGATCCGTGCCAGTTAATTACAATAGGCTCGCTCCTATTACATGTGACTTAAGCATAACGACATTATCAAAAAATTGCAAATCTATTTAGTCCGTCAGTTAGAGTATTGGAAATTAATGGACACGTATTTTTGTTTTTGTAAATCAATGAATATTGACAAAGATAAAACGCATCAAAACTCGGGATTGGTGGCTCGTGACGTCAGAACTAGGTAAAAATTATACCTAGGCGTGACGTTTTGAGAATGTTAAAAGCGTCGTATCTTCGTCAATTTTGGTTTACGTAACAAAAGAAAAAACACGGGTCAAATATTTTTTGATAATCTAACTGACGGACTAATTAGTTTTTTTTTTGTCGTCTCGCCTATTCTGGTGAAATATGGGTGTACTATTAGGTGGATCTCGGCTTAACCCTTCGGGGAATACAGGCGAGATGGTATGTTGAGTTACTTTACCTAAGTCTTTCTGTCCGTTGAACAAGTTTTTGAAGTCGAATACAACAGGTTCCAAAGGCTCTGCTTCAACTTTGAAGTTCTTGATACTTCTGTAAGTTTTGCCGTCCTTTCCGGTGTATGTTTTTAACTCCATGTTCAGTGCAATGCGGAATTTTTCTGAAAAATGCAATCAAGAATTTTTGTCAGTTTCGGAAATACACTAACTACAGTATTTATTTTTTTGTATTTTCGTTTAGTAGGTATTTTTTTAGGGTATAAATAGACCCTTAACGAAGCCGAAAGGCACTTATTCTCCCCGTCATCACAATGTTTTGAGTGCGTTACATTGAGTTCTACCACAAAACATGATTTTTTACCCCAAAAAAAGTCGTTTCTCAGCAATAATTTTTGCGTAGGGTTACTTAGTTTGATGTGCAGAATGCTTGGTTTAAGGCTTTTGAAGTCAGTTTACACCCTGTATTGAATGGGCCTACTCTTGACCTAGGACCGAGATGAGATCGACAATGGAATCGATTTAAACCCGAAAGAAGTCTATTAACTCGCGACTTAAATGCAATGTAGATTGGGAGCATATGAACTTGGGAACACCGCTGCGACGTAGGCAGAGAATTCCCCTCCTTGGCTGTGCGCATTATAAATGACGTCACAAAGCGCTTCGTAAAGTGCTTAGTATTTGGGAAATATAGTTTAATAAGAGTGTAAAGCCGTCAAATTGACTGTCATAACGGAAGCAAATATTGAACTTGATAATTATTGTCTAACGTTAATAACAGGGACGACGATACCTAAAATAAAAAAAACGGCCAAGTGCGAGTTGAACTCGCGTGGTAAGGGTTCCGTACAATGCCAAAGTCAAATTTTCCGTAAGTGAAAATATTATATTAAGTTTACCACTAAATTTTCAATTGATATAATTCTTATAGGTTTTCCTGTATTCTACAAGCAATGAACTATATTTTTTATTTTTTTCTAAAATTTAGGCTCAGTAGTTTCGGAGATCAGGGGGGGGAATGGTCAATATCCGGCTTCTTTCATAAATAAAATCAAAACTTTTCATTTTACAATAGTAACAAATCTATATTTGAGATCCTCATAACGAGCCCTTTCATTTGATATATGACACAGTAAGATTTACAAAACTTTTTTTTTTAATTTCCTAATTTGTCCCCCGAAAATGACCCTTATTTTAAGTTGATAGAATTCTTGTAGGCTTTCCTGTAATCTACAAGCAATGAACTATGTTTTGTATTTATTTCAAAATTTTAGGCTCAGTAGTTTCGGAGATCAGGGGGGGAATGGTCAATTCCCGTCTTTTTTCATGAATATAATATATTATTTGAGAACAAAAAACACAACTATATTTGAGATCCTCATAACGAGTAACGACCTTACATTTGATATATGACACAGTAAGGTTTGCAGAACTCATTTTTTTATTTCCTAACTTGTCCTTCGAAAATGACCCTTATTTAGAAAAAATATTTTTTTTTTTTGCACATCTGTGTTTTGGCCATAGGATTACACCATCGTACCAAATTTCACCTGATTTGGTCGAGTAGATTCAGAGCAAATTGGTTGTGAGAGACAGACGCACAAGTGATCCTATAAGGGATCCGTTTATTTATTTTTTTCTACGGAACCCTAAAAACGATTTTACGAAAATGTATCCAAACCAAAATATCTTCAAAATAAACGAGTTCTTCGAAGATACCTAATTAAAAACCCGATTTTACGAAAATGGATACAAATAAAAATATTTTCAAAATAAACAAGCTACGCATTGCATCACTATCTAACCTGCAGGGTCAAATTTATTTTTAAAGACAATGTTATTTTTAGCTTAAAGTTGTCGAATAAAAATAGTCCTTAACTTACTTGTAACAATGCTGTAGTCTCCATTTCCTTCGACTGGGAGCACGATAAGCCGGCCGTTGATATCATATAAGCCGGTTAAAGTAAAGCCACCACATTGAAGATCCAGTTTCAGAGTTTGTTGTTCTTCGTTGAGCCTGCAAAGATGGGCACAGAAAAAGGATTAGTACATGTTAGTACGTAGCTACAAAATAATGAAAACCGATCACGAAAATGTTGGGATCGGCTTCCAGTCTATTTTACATGGAGTGAATGCCTATCTAACATCCAGAAGCCAGTTTATACTGGATAATATGATACTCCTTGGTAAGACTGGTTGTCAAAGTTTCAGGCCACTAAACCCACCAAAGATGTACAAATGACAGCCAGGACCAACGGCTTAACGTGATTTCCGAGGCACGGAGAAAACACGGTTTCTAATTTTCACTAACGGCCTCACATCTCTACTGATTTCTGAAGTGTTTTAAGTATATGTATTTTGTTAATTTTTAAGACCTTAAGGGGCCGCGGAGCATGCGTAGTTCATACAAAAGAAATAACAAAATAATTTGTAAATCAAACATATTCTTATGGGTATTTATTTCGATTGAATTACAGAATATCATTAATTAGTTTGGTATTACGTTTGTACGCATCCTCTTAGGTAATGTACCATGGATTTACACAAATAATTTTTTTCTATTCTATTTTATTCTCTGAACGTTACTAGTTTTAATATCCATATGCCTTCTAAGAAAATTATTAAGGAAGTAACCCCCGGTAACCCCTGATTGAGTATGATATCTATAATTGTACCCACAAATGATCTACAAAGTTTTTCGCAGTTAATTTTAAGATCTTGTAGACAATTAATGGGGAAAAACATCTTATTTTGTATTAAAAAATTGTTTGGATTCTAACTTACTTTGCACTCTCAATGACACATGACTTGAATCCAGTTATAGTGGAATTAAATAACTTGAACTTCAGGATCGACAGGTTTCCTTCGATTTCTGTTTGGAACATAGGATCCATGGGTTCAGCGCCAATTTCTGGGTTAGCTTCCAGGATCAAAGGATAGGCTGCGTTAACCGCACGAGTGACACATGCATCATCTTTGGACTTGCATTGGTATAAGCTTATCGCTGAAATAAAATAATTACTTAATCAATTTTAATTTCTTAAAGCAGTAAATATTTATAAGGAAATGAAACAATATAATAATCATAGTAATGACTGCCCTTTAAGTTCAAGAAAGAATTCGAAATTTTAAAAGAAGTTTTTACTTTTATTAACCAAGGAATTAAAATGAAGTAAAGTATTTTTTTTTTTGTCTCGTCCAAAAGAAAGAAAGAAAACATATTTATTCGGCACATGCCATAGGAGCACACAAAAAAAATAAATTAAAAGAGTAAACTTAAATCTAAACAATAAAACTTAAATCGAGACAGAAATAATGAGATAATATTGCGTGTCTCACGGCTGCGCCAAATAGGCGACAAAAGCGCGTTAGGTTGACAATATCATCAAAATCACGGGAAAAAACACATGGATAAGGACGCACAGAAAAGAGAAGAATGGCAGAAGAAAGGGCAGAATACACAGAACAGATAAGAATGGCAGAAGAAAGGGCAGAATACACAGAACAGAGAAGAATGGCAGAAGAAAGGGCAGAATACACAGAACAGAGAAGAATGGCAGATGAAAGTAAAGAACAAAGGTAAACAAGCGTAGTGTCCGTGCAGATACTTACATTGTTCTTTGTAAATACCTGTCGGACTAATTTAGGATTGCGTTGCCCTATTTGTCGTAGGTATGGTGGAATCTTATAGTAGCAACTTCATTGATATTGATATTTTTGTATGTTCCAAATCGAAATTTAAGTCCAATGTTTTAAAATCTTATCCAATGATAATAAAAAATAGTGCGAGTCCTATAATTTTAATTTAATTTATTTAAGCGTTTTAATTATTTTTATTAATGAATTGTCCAAGGCGGCGAAGAAAAAGAGTACCTAGAAGGATATGGGGGAGGTCTTTGGCCAGCTGTAGGACATTCAGGGTTACTAAAAAAAAAAAAGAATTGTATGAATTTATAATTTGATTGTATTGTCAATTTCCTTATTTCACATAATTTTAATTCTTATTTGTGATAATAACGAATAATCCCATTATTTTTTTTCAATTATTATTTCTTTTCTTAATTATTTAATTAATTGTATTGTATTTATTTTAATTATCTGTTCTTTTTTTTTCAATTTATATATCTGAGTAATGCTTAATCTAGCGGTACTTTTTACCTTGCTAAGACAAGGTAAAAAGTACCGCTAGATTAAGCATTTAACATTATTAACATGCGGATAATGAAGTGAGTTGCAATATTGTTAATACTACATAATATGTTTATTATTGTTATTTTATTTGTTAACATTATATATTGTAGCTGTTTATTGTCCCATAATAAATAAAATAAAAATAAAGGGAACGCCTAAACCCGCGTAAACGTGGGTATGTGGGTGGGTGGGCCCAGAAGGGCTGAATTGATGATGATGAATAAAATGTTGGGGGTAGGCCGTCTTTCGGAAAGGAAATTATTTTTTTTTATGATTATAAACCATAGAACCACTCACCTGGATTCGACAGCACATTGACTATCGCACATAGCAATAACAGCAAGAGGGAAAACATAGCTAGCACGGATTTCACTTCCGAAGACATCCGTCTCTGGTCGTCGAATGCAGGATCTCGAGATTTCAAACTGTTTATATTAAGAAACGCAATGATAAGAATATGAAATCCGATTTGAACGTTTCCTCAACGAATTTTGATGTCGTTGATGCGGAACTGCTTAGTCGTGTTTTGTTTTGAATACGCTTATGCTTAAAACAAAAGATTTTATCGTATTTTGGCAACTACGTAATTGAATTTTGCAATCAAAATACCGATTATTTTTCCTCAAGTAAACGTCATTGTTCATGGGAATTGGCATTGTTTCATTATTATTAATATGATTGTACAGACTCCACATCATGCTACCCGAAACTGTCAAATTTTCCCAATCGACCTTGAACCTAATACTGTAGCGACAAAGTTGAAAATCTTTAGACATACGTCAGACATTGTAAAATGCAATAAATGTCGAGATTTTATTAAAAAAATATTATTGCGATGGCTGGTCTGAGGTGGCGCATGAAAAGAGTATCTAGGAAAATATTTTATGGGGCTAATAAAAAAACAAAATGACACCGGCATAATTACAATGTTAGTTATAGTAAACAATCCTGTATACTTACCTAATTATCAACTTGAGCTAATTTATGCAGCAGATGTATACGCAAAACTGGTATTTTTTACCTTGAGAGCTTTATATATTAGAAAATTTGCATGTAGGCCATTAATATCTATATATATTTTTATTCAGATGGAATTTAAATGATCTTGATTAGAATATTACATAAATTGTCAAAAATCAGTTTGTTTTATGAAATTAAAAATTATCGAGGCACCACAAAGAATAACTGAAGCCAAAAACTACATAAAAATATTGTGAATAATCGACATAATAATAATTATACGAGTAGTAGAAATAGTCAGTCTTTTTTGTCGAGAAGATTCGGCCATGGTTACAAAACAAGCATAAATTGGCCTCTTATTCTACTGAAACTCTTTACTACACTAGGCCAGCCCACATTCAATTATTTACAGCAAACATCCGGTAAACTGTGCAATTTTGTAAGGATATTAAGGGGGTTTAAAACTTTATGTAAACTTTGACAGTTTCACAAGCTTTTTGCATGCATTTTCAGCTTAAATTGGCCTTAAATCAAAATGGTGTAAATTGGCAAATATGCCACATTATACCTACATAGTCCCCAGAGTTTTGCTTCAATCGCTGTTTTCACTAACCAAAAAGTTCACATCTCTCCAGAGGCCCAAGCCTCTTTTAGGGCCTTTGCCCTTGGCGATCTTTAAGCAGCGATGTAAACACAAAACGCCCGTAATACAGTTGCAATATTGTCGCTGGCTGTGTTCTGCACGTACTCCTACGATTGAGTATCGCTACTATCGCAAAGCTACCGCGTTTTTCGCAATCACTGCAAAAAGCTGCCGTGGTCGAAGCCCTAATTTTTTCACCGTTTCATACTGACATATCCCCGCTGGTTTTTCCAACTATCGCTACCGGTAACCATGGATTTTTCCATGATTACCGGTTAGATCACTTCAGTATTTTGTTATAGCTGCCTAACATTTTTTTTTTGTTTTAGAGGAATACTGTAAGTCGCTGAATCAAAAGGCCTTGCTAGTCGACAGTGAAGTGGAAGGCCGTCGCTTTTTAGCGATGCGCAGCGACGACATAATATGGCAGGCGAGTATGAAACTGGTGTTGAAAATGATTTCACACCTACGAGACACTTTGTAGAATTATTTGACACCTCATTGCAAACTGTTCGCCGTGCCCTTCACGCTGAAGGCTTGCATCACAGAAGACCAGTTATGAAGCCCTTAAAGAAGAACGATTAAAAAACACGAAGAAAAACGATTAAGTTTCGCATGGGATTATTTAGATTTTGACTAGAATACTACCACGAAAAGACTTTTAAATCAGATCAAAAGGGTAGGCTCATTTATGGCGCAAGGATAACACTCGCTGGTCTGATAAAAACATAATCTCTAATACAGACTCAGGTCGAATTACGGTTAATATGTGGGGGGGATCATGTGGGGATGGACTGACTTTTATTCCTCCACGCGCCAACAGTTCTACTTATGTAGAAGTATTAGAAGATGTCATGCTACAAAATATTAATCCCGAGATGTTTTGGTTTTAATTATACGTGTAACAAAATATTTACTGTATTAGTATATAGCGTAATTATTTAATGATCTTAAATTGAGGTTTAGTTACAATCTTATTTTCTTCGAGAAAATGAACACTTAAACTATAACCTCAACATTTATTGTGACGTCACATAACAAAATATTCATAAAGTCTAAATCATTTATATTAGTTTTCAATAAACTCTGCATACCGATACCTATAATAAGTGGGTATCAACTATCAACAATAATTATTATATTTGTGCGATTAGAATATCCTTTCCTTGTTACATAAGTATGTTATTTTGAATTGACTTACAGTAAGTGGGTATATCGTATAAAATAAAAAATCTTATGAATGGTTACAAGAGAACTTCTTTTATATCTAGGTAGGAATGTGACGTTACAATTTTCATGAAAGTTTGTTAATTTTATAAATAAAAAAAAAACGAATAAAATTTTTGTTATCATTCAGCACGACTTTTTTATTTCCACCTTCCAACACCGAAAAGATAATACACAATCATAAGAATAGTTAAATAATAATACTATGTTTTTTTTTACTAACATTTAACTTAAAAAAATAAATAACAAGTATGAATCCATTATAAAAAAAGTTCAAAACATCTAACAAGTTTTTAAGAACACAAGATATAACAAAAGAGACGGAAATATATTTTTATGTTTCGTGGAGTGTGTCGCGACGATATGCAATTGGGCGAACTCTGTGGCTGTGGTGTACGCACTGTATTGAGACCACTTACACATACAGACGCACGGACGCTCGACCGTACGTTCACAGCAATACAATCCTTAGCGTGCCTATGCACTTATCTTTTAGAAGTTACAGGGGGGGAGGACACACATTTTACCACTTTGGAAGTGTCTCTCGCACAAACTATTCAGTTTAGAAAAAAAAAAAGTAGAAACCTATTATTTTTGAAGACCTATCCATATATATAGATATCCCACACGTATGGGTTTGATCAAAAAAAATTGGCCATCCGTTCTGAGGGCAACGTGCCCTACCCACTGCTACTTAAGTTTGGCAATTCGTTGGGCTTATACGTCGGTAATGGTGGTATTTTCTATTCCAAAATGTAATGTAGGTAATCGAATTTATGTCGTTTCGCACGTGCTCTGATATTTGGATGCACCCGGTTTAATCCGAAGCCGGTAGGGTAATTGATGTGTAACTAAATTTTCGTATATTTCTTCAAATTGCACACTACACATACTACAATCCTCAATGTACCGAGATGTGGATAACCTTGGCTGTTCTTGAAGCACGTGGAGGAAAATTTCGGTCTAAAATTTAAATGATCTCTCTCATCTGTTAGATAATAAATACATAAATAAAATAATCCTGTTTATAGCAAAGTGCTATTATTATAATTAGCCTCTAATTTTAAATGTCATACTATAATTAGGACTAATTGCTTGTAAATCTAATCTGTGCTAATGTTGATTGCTGTCTCATAATATATAGCATGCAGCCATTTAAAAACACATAATGCGTGTCACTCTAGAAGGGTTAAACAGAGGTGTAAGTACCGACAATTCTCTCACATTACGCCAGTTATGTTAAGGTCCCACATAATAGGTTATTCCTTCGGTTTTAGCAAACCAATAGTCATTAAACGAGCTGATATTCAGATAATTGTGATGAAAAAACTCAACGCTTTGCCCAACACAAGTCTTTCGATCAACATCCCACCATCGACATCCCAAGACTCAGCAGTAGCGTTAGGGTAAGCAGAAGCTTTTAAAACTTTTTTTCACGAGCCCTCCACATTATGACGACTCGAATGGCGCAGCGGTAGTGAGGCCGCCTTACGTTCTTGGGGTCCCGGGTTCGAATCCCGGTAGGAGCAAATGTCTGTGTGATGAGCATGGACATTTGATTCCGAGTCATGGATGTTTATATATATAATAAGTATGTATTTACAAACAAAAAGTATGTATGTAGTATATCAACTATCTGGTGTCCACGATACAAGCCTCGTTGCTTAGTGTGGCACTAGATGGCGCTGTGTGTAATGTCCAGCGATATTTATTATATTTTATTTATTTCTTTACAAATTAATTACATTTTTAAATATTAATTAAAACAATAAATATAAGAAACATTTAAAAATATAGAAAATTTGTAGCTCACCAGCGCTGGGAACAGGGTCCGAGTGCCGGTGGTCAGGGCTCTTGAGAGAGGATCCTCCTAACAATACGTGCCGTGTCCAGAACTGCTTTCTGAATCAAGCCCTTGATCCAGCTGCCAAGCGAGAGCCTCCTAAGATGTTGTAAGGTATGCATTCGATTTGCGGTCAGCAGTTTGCGTACCCTCCTATCCAGGGCATCAAGTTCCGTCTGAGTCCATTTGAGTATGCCGAAGGAATACATCAAAACCGGCTGACCCAACCGTTGAAGCCGCGCTCCTTGTTTCCGCCTGACAAAAAGTCTTTTGTCAGGCGGAAACAAGGAGCGCGGCTTCAACAGCCAGCCGGTCAGCCGGGGTCAGCCGGTGAATAAGGTGCTAGGCAGTCGCGTAGCACCTTATTCAGGCGGCCAAAGAAGCGCTCCCTCAACGATTGTTTCATGTCGGCAGTATTGATACCTAATGTTTCCGACATACCCAAATACTTGTAAGTTTCTGTTGAGGAGAGGGATCTAAGGTGGAATGGATCCGAGAGTTGAGTTCCCACGGATTCCATAATCTCCCCTCGCTTCACATGCATAACTGCACATTTGTCCACACCAAATTCCATCCTGATGGCGCTACTGAAAGTGTTTTTATTTATTATTAATAATACTATTCCCAAACCATTGCAATTCCTGAAAGCCAGAATCAACAGTTACGACCACCAGAAAAGCGCCGAGAGCAGTGAAGCTCGACGAAGTCCCAGAGTAACAATTTAACTGTCTTGGATCCCACAACAAACTCAATCAGAAAATACTAGCATATTATGAGTATATAAAAAACATAATTTCTACTTCTCTTTATGGAGAAACGTAGAAATTATAGTTTTCAGCAGTAGACATAACAAAACAAGACCAATAGGCAGAAAGGGCCGTTTATGACTGGGATAAGCCCAGTTGCCTTGCCTTTAAAATAAACTGCAAAAGCTTGATGGGTAGCACTACAACTAAAAATACTCTGTGTTCTTAGAAGTGCCATAGCATACTCTGCCTAAAATATTTCCCCCTGCACACTGGGTCACAGAAGACGACTCAGTCATAGGCTGTAATCCACTACGTTTGCCTAGTAGGGGTTAATGCCGACGTTAAACGTCTTCAAAGTTTTGGATCTTGCATGGTTTCAAGAAGAAGTAGTGAAAAGAATGAAGGGTGGATGAAGGGTCGGTGGCGGCGACCTCTCGCGTCCAGCCCTGGTTCAATCCATGGTCTGGAGCGAGACGAAATGGGACGCCGTCACCTCCTTTTGCGAAGCAGTAATGCTAGAGAAGGAGGTGGCGGAACGTGAGAGGGAGAGAGCCTCACGTCCCAGCCGCCGCGGGAGACGCCCCGGGACGCAACGGGTGGAACACAAAGGGCTAAGAAGGAACATGGATGGGTTTTAGTCAGTAAAAGTCTGACACAGTCCTGCTCCACCCAGAGCGGGAGAAGTCAATTGATGATTTCCCATCCGAAAAAAAAAAGGTGGATGATGGTGTGAAGGATGGTGGTGGAAGGAGTAGACGAAGGCCTTTGCCTAGGGGTGGGACACAATGAAAAGAATATTGGTATTTTACTCGCCAATGCGTGCTAGGTCTTAGCAGCTAGTTGTCACATTATTAAAAGGTGTTATTAGTACAATAGTAGCACTTTATTAAAATTACGTGTTATTATAGTTACGTGTTAGTTTAAGTGGACAGGTAAGATAATAACATTTTGTAATGGGTATGGTGTTAATTTTGCCATATTTTATGGTAAATACAGAGAACCGGTGTGTCATGGGGTTTTTTTAAGAAGTAGTAGTACCTATTTGCGCAGCCAATTTCCAACTAGTCTGGCCCAAGGATTATTCTAACGTAGTTTATTGTAGTCATTTTATTTATTTTCCTCTGTTTTGCTAGTCTCGTGGTCGTATGCGTGAGTGCTACATCAGCTGCTTCTTGCACTTTATCAAATGGTCCCATGACTAGCTTTTGGCTGCACATTTGCTCGCGTGGAGGGGCGAGACAGCGGAAATTATCCCTCTAGAACCGCTCTACCGGGATCAAAGTATCAGTTTCCCTAACCCCGGTCAAAGTTTACCCATAGGCCATAGTGGCTTTGGTCACAATAAAAAAAAAAAAAAAAAAAAAAAAAGATTTTTATTTCTTAAACTTATGACTTAACAATCACATGATAGGAAGTACCTTTTGAGCAAAAAATTACTTGTATTAGGTACTTCCGCTCTTCCGGTTTACGTTAACATTACATAAGTTAGAAATTTAACAATAAAATCAAATCCAAAATCAAACAGAAAATAAGACACCAAAAAATTAAATTAGCAAATAAAAAATATAAAATTAAATTAATTATAAATCATAATTCAATTTAAATTGACAGAATTAAATCAAAGATACAATTATAATCCAAATTAAATTAAATTAAAATCAAAATCAAATTATTAAAAAGCAAATAAAAAATATAAAATTAAATTAAATACAAATCATAATATAATTCTAAATTAATAACAGAATTAAATCAAAGATACAATTAAAATTCAAATAAAATTAGAATCAAAACTAAATTCAAATAAAAAATCAAATCAGAATCAAAAAAGAGTACCAAAATCAAATAGAAAATTTGATTTAGTTTAGTGTGCGCATAGGGTGTGTATGTGAGTGTGTGTGGTGTGTGTGTGTGTGTTGGTGGCCAGTGCAGTGGAGTCGCCCTAAAAACGGTCACATAATTCGTGAGATACATTACGAACTATGTGATCGCATGCAGGATTGACTCAATTTCTTCGTAATTTTTGTTCATCAGCCATTGAGTGAGTGTTTTTTTGCAATCGTGGTATTTCATAGAATAAATGTTTTGTTCTTTATTTAGAATGTTGTATAAGCGAGATGATTGTTGTGTATATTGTCTCCTGGCAAATTTGGTTTTGACTGGGGTTTCTGGAGCGACATTATTCTTCCTTCTAGATTGTGTCCTGGAAGGGATGAAGGGAAGGGATTTATGTTTTTTTAAAGCAATCTGAAGAATATATATTTTTCTAACTGTCAAAAGATTCGAAGTTAAATAAAGGCTTTCAGTGGGGAATCTCATTGGTTTGAAGTACATAACCTTCAATAACAATCTCTGCGCCCTCTCTAGTTCTAAAAATTTTGTTTTTGTTGCACCGCCCCAGATTGGTATACAGTACATTATTATTGACTGACCCAAGGAGATGTATACTTGCCTGATAAGATCTTTGGTAGCCACGTGACGAAGTAACTTGAAGGTCCATATTAGTTTCCTGACTCTACCCATTATTAGATCTAAGTGCAAATGCCACGAAAGTCGTTGGTCGAGCATGACACCAAGGTATTTAGTTTTATTGACCTTGTTTATTTTTAGACAAGTGCAGGCGCTATTGGAGGAGTCGGAGCATGTATGGATTTTAATCTGGAGGTCTTGTGATGGATAACAAAGATTGTAGATGGAGAAACATATGTAGTTAGTTTTCGAGATATTCAATGTTAAAAGGTTGCGATCGAGCCAGGCAGTTATCTTAGACAAGCCACGTTCAGCAGTGCGGCCGACACTGTCCCATGACTCTCCCGAAAAGACAATTGCTGTATCATCGGCGTAAGAGAATATATGAGCGTCTTCTATGGACAAATTACACAAACTGTTAATATAAATAAGAAACAATGTTGGGCCTAGCACACTACCCTGTCCAACTCCGTATGTGACGATTTCTTCAGAACTAGTGAACAATCCTATTTTTACCACATATCTTCTCTCGTTTAGGAATTCCTGAAACAGCTTGAGTGGGACCCCTCTGACGCCTATGTCTTCTAACCTGCGCAGAAGTATGGGGACCGAGACTGTGTCGAAGGCTTTTTTGAGGTCTAGAAAAACTGCTAGGCACTTACTTCCACTGTCTACTTTTTCAGTGACAATGGAAGCAAGCGCCGTGACTGCGTCTTCTGTAGACTTGCCTTGTCTAAAGCCAAACTGTGAGGGTGAAATGATGTTATTTTTCGATAGATATCTAACCAAGCGTTGGTTTATTAATCTTTCGACTATTTTAGACAAGGCCGGGAGGACCGATATCGGTCTGTAGTTCGACGGGTCAGCTCTATCCCCACTCTTGTACACAGGTGTTATTACAGCTTGTTTCAGGGCGGTGGGAAAAGTTCCCTGTTCAAAGCAGAGGTTAATCAGGTGAGAGATAATTGGCGAGATAACTAGCTGAGTAGCCTTTAAAAAACTTACAGGGATTTTGTCCCAGCCGGTGGCACTATCAGATTTGAGGCTCCTAATTACGGCGGCGACCTCATCAGGGTCCGAGTTGAGTAAAACGAAAGATGAGACTGGCGGATTTGGATCTCTTAAAGATACATTAAGTCTATCGTGTTGGTCGTCGTTAGCTGGCCTATCGGGGTTATTTAATATGTCGTCAGCCAAGCGCTTGCCTATAGTGGAGAAGTATTTGTTAACGTTGTTTACTGCTTCGCAAGGGGTAACAGCTGATTCCAGTAATTCTGTATTTTGCGTTTTAGGTGGCTTTCGTTGGGTAATAGTGTTAATCGTATGCCATAATTTTTTAGGGTTTTTGTTTGACTTATATAGCTGTTCACGATCATGTTTGCGTTTTTGTTTTTTTATTATACAGCTGCAGTAGTTCCGGTATCTCTTATACGTGATTTTCAGAATTTCATTGCACGGGTCTAGTTTCAGCTTTTTTTGCATATTGTTACGGTTTTGTATGCAGCGCAATAACCCTATAGTCATCCATGGTTTAATAAGTCTGTTTTTTAGGGGGATTCTCATAACAAGAGTGTTGGCAGTGAGTGCTTTTTGTAGTAAAGCTATTAAGTTATCTGCTAAAACATTGGGGTTACTTAAGTTTAAAAGGTCTTGAGTATTGTAAGTTTTTAAGAGTTCGACAGCCTTATCTACGTTTACTATTGTTTTCGTCTTACTTATTTGATGTTGTTTCGTGAGGTCGGATAGTTTTAGAAAAATCATAAAGTGGTCTGTAATAGTACTGTCGATAATTCCAATAAATGCTGATTTTTTGTTCGGTCTAAGATTCAAAATGAAGTGATCTAAGCAACTTTTGTCTCTCGTTGGAAGTGCGTGTCCGGGGAGCAGGCCATGCGTTGCCAACATATTTAAATAATTGAGTCTATTTGAGCGCTCAGATGACTGCTCTTCTTGTCGATGAATTAAATTTATATTAATGTCCCCAGTAATAATTACGTTTTTATTTGAGGTCAATGTAGCTAAGTGGAGAGACAAAGAGTTTATGAAGTCATCCGCGTTTGTCTTTGACGGAGAGCGATATATACCTAAGACTATAAGATCGAACAATAGGTTCAACAAAATTGTTATATATCTCAAATCTCAATCAAGGTAAGCAGCAGTCGCCGCGGGAGACACCCCGGGGCCACCGTAGGCGCGGGCCTGTGGACTGTGAGTTATGGGCTAGCTCGCCGTCCGTCCGTCTCTTGTCTCATGTCGACGGCGCGTTCGTATTCCACGCGAGCCTCAAAGAGAGTCAGCAAAAGGAAGGGGTCCGCAAGAGCCGATGCCTGCCGGGGCTGCGGGACTGTTCGAAAGAGATACCGTGGCCCCGGAACACAAAGGGCGATGAAGGAACATGCTATAAAAAAATAAGTAATAAAAGTAGGAATATATAATTTAAATAATATAAATTTATAACTATTTGATTTAGGTTCTTTTTCTTAAAGTGAAGTCATAGATCTAAGCTACTATTTGAGATATATTTGTATTCTGTTGGTCTTACGCTCAGAATTCATATAAAAATGCGCATGGTCCTTAGAATTAGGATAATTAATGATGAAGGGAGCAGCCAACTTTTTTTATTATTACATCTTGAATGTGCAAAACTCCGAGTGCAAAAGTCCGATGCATATTTTTTCCTATCCATCGATCAGTGTGAAGTAACAGAAGAAATAAATGAACAATATTCATAATATTTTATGATTTATTAAAACCCTTATAGAACTAAAAATCCACAAGGATTTGTTCCAACGGAACACTTTTCAGATACTTGTTGAAGTTCATGACGAGTTTCTTAACGTTAACGTTAAACACCGGTGCTTGAAGTTCCTTTGCTACTGGTCTCCAGTGCTTGTTCATAAAATGAAGAACACTTTCGGCTGGAAATGAAAAAAAAAAACATGTAGTTATCGTGAGAAAATGAGGAATTTTCCACTGACGTTTGTCACAACGCTTCAGTATATATCAATAGATGTTCTGTAAAATTTGATTTTTTGTTTGTTTGTTTGTTACGATTTAACTCAAGAACTCCGCAACCGATTTTAAAAATTTTTTCACCGTTAGAAAGGTACATCTTTACCGAGTAACATAATTTATATTGATATCATGCAAATTAACCGAGCTAATACAATTTTCGCGGACGAAGTCGCGGGTGAAGTGCTAGTGATCAATAAAACAACACGACACGGATTAATCAGACATCCGAACTCAGGAAAAGAAAGGAAGAAGCCAAAGGGGCTTCGGGGTATCTATTTTTCGTCTTCCAGTTTCAACCCTATTGATTTTTTTAATTTATTTTGTTACAACATGCCAGAGTTAATTCCTAAATTACCACAAAGGTATCTCTATAGTATCTAATAAATACAGGAGGCTTTAATTAAAGTAGTTGGTATTGTTTTAGCTCGCTAACTGAATATTATTGCAACAATATTCCCAAAACGTAAAGGCAGGAACAAAATAACAACAACTGCCTTTACTTTACGCTTGGATACCGAAGCCAGGAAAACTTCAGTCATAAACATTCTTAAGGTCCATTAAGCAAAAGAATTATTTATGTATGCTGAGACAGTGAGCCCGTGCGTTAGATTTATGGGGAAAAGTAAGGAAATTGAAAAAGTAGAGGTTGTAAGAAAGTTCGAGAAGTTTAATAAAGGCACTAAAATTTTTCTTCTTGAAAAAGATATGGATTTGTCCTTGCTTCCATCATTTAACTGACTTTAAAATATCTGTTGAAATTTTAAAGTAATAAACAACGGTCTAACTCAATGGTGAAACCCTCCCAAGATACAGACTCTGTCTAATTCTGACCTCACTGGGGACCTACTTGTAGGTTTAATTTTGAAAAAACCTTAAATGCCTACCGTATATAAGGTTTATTTTAAGGTGGTTATTTCAACTCAACTTCTGCTATGATATGTAACTGTATGTACATGCTTACTGTGTTACCAGAACCAATAAATTATTATCATTTTGATTTGTAGCGGACAGAACAAAAAGTAATACAGCAACTCAACACAAAAGTACAACAGCGCCATCTATGCCACAAAGGAAGAACTAACATTGTTAACTTGAATTCAGTTTGGGCTATTATAGTTATTCACGACTTAGACTATAATTTATAGGAAAACCAGACAACAATTTTTGGGCAGTAGCGTACCAGACACAAAACATTTCTATGGAGTATTGAGGCACTTTACATACTGTTTTTCATACCATTTATTTGCCATTAATAGATATTTTTTCCAACAATAGTTTAACATAGCTCGCCTGTACTCAAATCAGAAATGTATCACACGACCAATTCTTGGTCAACCAGGTCCAATAAAATCTCATATTATTTTACGAAAAGCAAAGAAAGGTTTTATTCCTAAGCTCAGTATATTCCACTAAATCTAATAAATATATTGCCACTAGCTTACCCGTAGAACTATTATTAGGAAATTCACAGGATCTTTGCCTTGGCCCAGTTACCGGAGCCAGAAACCGTTGACCCGAATAATATCGAGGCTCGATTTAAGTGAGGTGAGTGGCAATTAACGAAGGGAAACAAAACGCTTTGCTAATCACCAATGATAGATTGTTAGGTGGTTGTATCAGTTTGGGTATTTACTTTAAGAGATGCCAAAATATATGAAAGTGATAAAGAATAGAAGAGGGAATAAAAACAGTGATGTGATCAAAGCTCAAAATAGTAATTGTTAATATGCAGATATTCGTTTACTACCCTTGAAAATCTCACCATACAGTTCTCATTTACATCTTAATCTTAAAAGATATCGGAAATAAAATATTAAATAATCGAGTTGGAATCGATTTAATTTAATTTACAGCACAATTTAAGTTCAGCCAAAGAAATTCAAAAGCTACAGCTTTTGAATTTCTTTGGCTGAACTTATACTACTTCCCTTTCCTAGCAGATTACTTTACTTGTAGTACATAATCATTATGATTTGTATCACAAGCTTCTTCAGATATTAGTCGGGGTTCTTGTCTTCTTGTGGAATAACCATTACGTTTGACGACATACTTTATTATCGACAAAATGGTCAGTGAAGTCACAACTTCACATTGGAAGTAAAGTCGCTAAAATACACTACCTAGTTTTGGGACCACCAACCAAGCCTACTTTTATTTTAGGTAATCATTTTTCAAAATAAGTATATTTTTATGTACTTTTCTGTTATAAAAATGTAATTACAATGTGCAAGTCTTACCCAATTCCTGTTGTTTTCCATTGAACAAGTTCGTCAGGTCAGAAACCATCCCTCCTTTTAACTCACTGTTGATTTGATAGCTCTTCAGCGAAATATATTTCTTTCCATCCTTCCTTTGACTGACCTTTATGTTAGTATCGATTTGAATATAGTAGTCTTCTATAATTTGTACAAAAACAAATGCATGTTGAATATTTTTATCAATAGACTTCTTGTTGGATGATTCACAAATAGAATAAAAAATCCCCATTGTACAAGGTATGGGGATGCATTTAACAGATGAATTACTACAACTACTACTACTGAACTGTGTCCAATATCAAAATACTAGCTTGCCTCGCCAAAATTATTATTTTTTATCATAGCCTATATGTTATTCTGTAAAAGCTGTAAAATTTAATCGAAAGTCGTTCCATAGTTATTGCGTGAAAGAGTGACAAACCTCCATTCATCTATCCTCACAAACTTTCACATCTATAATAGAATTAAGATTTTTCATGCGCTCATCTTCATCTTCATGACCGTTAATATGCTTCTAACTTCCCAAGTCTGTGCTTCTTTCGGGCGCTTGAAAGTTAGAAAATCTTGACTTTGACTTACTGGCTTGAACTCTAAAATCTCCGTTTCCTGCGATGGGTATTGATAGGATCTGGCCAGTTACCTCGTAGAGACCATGCATAGCCAGAAGTGGGCACGTCAAAGCTAAATATAACTTTGACTTTTGTAACTCAAGTCTGAAACACAAAGCATTGCGTTGGAATTTTCATTATTTATTTTTGTTTTTTTTTTATTTCTATCCTTTTTTTGGATGATGTTTGTACATAAAATGACTTCATCGGTATGAAAGAAAACATCAAAAAAAGACAAAAAAAAGTGATCTACACAACATTACGAGGAAACGGTAGCGCATGTACCTACTCCTCGAGTGCACCGGCGTCACTCTTGCGAAACTCTTGGAACACCAAGATCACCTGAGAATGTCCTGGGAAAACTGGGAAGATTGATGTACCACTCTCTTGTGCATGAAGTTTAAATAAATAAATTGATCTGCTTAGAGAGTGCAGTCGGTGGAGGAGCTCGTGGCTAAATAATAACAGCCGCTCGGGTCGGTCTTTAGGTTAAGCCGTGCTTGCCTAGGTTGGTCTGTGGATGGGTGACCACCCATTACATACCGAGTTTCCTCCGTGCCTCGGAAAGCACGTTAAGCAGTTGGCTGTCATTTGTGATCTTTGACAGTCGTTACAGGTAATCAGTGGCCCAAAAAGTCTGACAACCAGTCTTACCAAGGGGTATTACCCAGTACTAACTGGGTTGTGGAGGTCAGATAGGCAGTCGCTCTATGTAAAATACTGGTATTCAGCTGCATCCGGTTAGGCTGGAAGCCGACCCCAATAAAACTTGGGAAAAGGCTAGGCAGATGATGATAGAGAGGGCAGTCGGTCGGCTGGAATAACGGCCGCCATGGCTCACGTACAATGGTTTAAGGACTAAGTGCGGAAACCGAAACCCTAGCGTAAAACACATAGAACTTAGACCTACACAACGACGCAAATTTTTTTTTACAGTATTTCCATCCGTTGAATGAATGTTCAGGGACACCGTATCGAACATACAATATACGAACATTTTGAAAATAAATTCATAATTTCACGATTAATTAAACAATTTAAATACATACTTCATATTAACCACATCACAGTTTTTGGATCCTTCAATCGTGCTGTTGGAAAGCTTATATTTTAAGCCAGTAAGGTCTCCAATTATTTCATCTTGATACATTGGATCTAAGTTCTCAATATGTAGTTCCGGGGCACCTTGTATGGTTAGCTTGTATACCACATTTGCTGTTTTTGTCAGACAAATGGAGTCTTCTTCTTTACAAAGTGTAAATTTTGGTGCTGAAATATCACCAAGAGAGAGATCGGAGTAAAGACAACATTTAGAGTAGAAATTCTTATGGATGTCCCTCGTATTCAGTCCCACATTTCTCACCCATGGCAAAATGTGGACACATAGGGCAGATGTTAATAATAATGTTGACTTAAAACAGTGATGTAAGTAGTAACAATAAAAGCCAAAAAATATATAAATCAAAAAGGTTAACACTAACCTGGACTAGATTGTACTCCAATAAAAACCCCAAATAATAACAATATTACTCCGGACATGTTCACGACTCCTGCTTAAAGATTCTCCCGACAAAATAGGTTTTTATTTCCTACAACGTCTTTATAAATGCTTATATATAGGTACACCTACAAGGGAAACTATACCTATCTAGGTACTAAACGAGTTTTAAAAGGTTCAAAAATAAAACAGAATCAAAATTGTGTCAAGCGCGCGTTCCGTATCGTAACGCTTACTTTTAAGCTTTCATAAATACGAGTAAGAGCATAGAAGTGGGAAACAATATTATTATAGCAAAACTTACTACATCTGAATCTGATGATCTTGCACTCCCAAAAAAAATACAAAAAATATAAACATTTGAGTTTTGAAATAGTTGGGATCGGTCAATGTGGCGACACTTGGGGAGACCTATGTCCAGTAGTGGACGTCTTTCGGATGAAATGATGAGGATGAGTTGTAAAAGTGGAGTTTCTGATTACAATCAACAAATATGAAACAAAATATCCAGAAAAGGTATAAAATGACGTTCAAGTCGTAACATTGCATTCATTATTGCATGAAAATACTCCCGAGGGCCCAGAAACAGTGACCATTTTTCATGGATGATAAAACGCAAAATATTTATCATCATCTGCTTAGCCTTTTCCCAACTATGTTGGGGTCGGCTTCCAGTCTAACCGGATGCAGGTGAATACCAGTATTTTACATGGATCGACTGCCTATCTGACCTCCACAATCTAGTTAGTACCGGGTAATACGATACCCGGGTAAAATGCAAAATATGTATGGGCAATCATATTTAAGTTACCGTTCAAAAGTGCTGCAAAATACAAACTCTTTGTCTTTCTTTTCTTCTTTGACTGTCACATCCTAAGCCTTTAACTAAAAAAAATAGTTTGATAAAAACATAATACTTACCAGCATATACGAGCACCAGTTACAGAATTTGTAAGAAAGGGAACCCTGACTGTGCAGGTCTTGCACTAGTTTTTATTTTTCTTTTCTTAAGATGAACCTGACATTGAACTGCTAGGAAACCACTGAGGTCATTACTACTCGTATTGCCTATTTGTTATAATTTTATGTAGTTTGAAAACATGATGTTGTTTGTTCATTAATTTATTTTATATGATTGGTAGCATTATCATTTAATTTTAAATAAATAAATAAATATCGCTGGACATTACACACAGCGCCATCTAGCGCCACACTAAGCAACGAGGCTTGTGTCGTGGACACCAGATAGTTAATATACTACATAGATACTTTTTGTTTGTAAATACATACTTATTATACTTAAAAACATCCATGACTAGGAAACAAATGTCCATGCTCATCACACAAACATTTGCTCCTACCAGGATTCGAACCCGGGGACCCAACGAACGTAAAGCAACCTCACTACCGCTGCGCCATTCGGGTCGTTATTTTGTTTTATTGTTGCACGTAAATATCTTATATGAACTTTTATTTGAAAATATAAGTGGCAGTGAATTATGAAATGTGTAAAAAAACTCTTAATCTTTTGGTCGTCTCGGACACTCGGTGCCATAGTGATTTATTTTCAGTTCAAAATGAGGTATCACACATAATTATGAGGATTACCAAAAAACAGCTTCAGCCTTTATTTCTAGCTGTGTCATCAATAGTGCAGCATAGTTTTTTTGGGTTCTTTTGACTGACATTTCCAGATGGACGTTAAGTAACTTATTGGTATTCTGCTTTTATTTTGGAGTCGAAATCAAATAATGTCGATTTCTCTTGTATTCATCCTTTTTCTCAGTTTTAAATGTTTTACATGTCACAGTTGATTCATAAACCAAACTAAATAAATTAATAATATTGTACTGCTTATTGATCTCTTTTTACTTTTTACAAAAAAAAAACCCTAAAAGCGCTTCGTAGTCAACGCAAATACTTAAAATGCAGATCTTTACTTTATGGTGGAAATTCTTCAAGTTTTATCTATGGTTTTTTTACATGAAAGAAAACGCGTGTCATCTGCAAGAAAAGACAATTAGATTTCAACAATCAATAAATTAATACTATAAGTACCTACACGTGTATGAAACTCAGTTTATGTTAAAGTAATAAACATTTTATTTACATTATTGACCCAACTCTTTACCATTCCAAAAGGTTTTTTGGCACAGCCGAGTATGTTACGAGTACGTTCAGAGTATACAACCTACCGACTTGTCAGTTCTCAAAACAAATCATAGAGGTCGCTGTTTCAAATTACAAACAGGTGCTAAGTTATACCTGTTTAGTTCCAGTAATTGTGGTGTGGCAATAAGAATTACCAACATTTTTAATCTTAAAAAGTTATAATTACAGGAATCATGGTTGCTGAAAACTAAGTTTGTGTATTCAGGATCTCTAACTATTCCTACCTTCAGATCTCGGAGTACTGTGTAGTCCAATATATTGCCGTGCTACTTTTCTTCACTTTCTCGTGTTTACCGCTAATTAATATATGGTAGTGTTCTGAAAATAGTCAGTATTGTAGTAATAGTATTGTCAAAAAAGTTTTATATTGGCCCCAAACCAGACAAAACCTGTATCTGTTGCTGTTTATATTATTTATTCAAACGATGTCGATTGAATGGAACTCATTGTTGTATGTCTCAACTAAACGATGAAGTGGTGAATGCGAGCAAGAGCGTTGGATTTACAGAGTCTAGTAGCAAATAGACGTCGAGTGCGTATCTTTTATTGTTATTGTGTTTAAAACCAAGAGAAAACAAGTCTAGCAGTCTAGCTGGCCAGAAAATAATAAAGTGCACAAGAGTTTGCGCAAACACTGGCACGTCCTCTCTTTTCTCATTCTCATAGTCAGATAGGAAGGCAATACGACACCTCGGAGAGAAATTAGGGGTAGTAGCGACGGTTTCTAACGTAGTATTTTCCGAGGTATGGATGTATCATATGCCCAGCTTCGTAACTCTAGACAGAAACCGGGAAATTCCTGACGAAAAAACTGAATAACAGTTTTTCCTATTCGAGAATTGACCTCAAAACTCCTCGCTCAGCAATCGTGCTTGCTACAATCCACAACGAAACCAATTTGGCAGCTAATACAACATTACCTACATGAGAGAAACATTATCTATAAATCTATCTACGAAAATCACATGTGAACACTTTTGCTTCTTTTAAAATTTTTGTGCTAATTATGTAAGTTATTTTTCATGTTCTTATTTTATGTATAATGCATAGTAGTTAATAATTGAATGCAATAATCCAATTTTTTTTTAGTTTTTCGGAATAGAGAAAAAATGCTTAATCACGTATTCTAGCTTTGTTTTACTTGTTCGTGGTAATAATGGGCTTACAGCCACTATTATCCCACTGCTGGGACACAGAGGCAATATGCATCCACCACATGGGCCCAGTGCAGACTGCAGGTCGGTCAATGTCACAAGTCAGAATTTTAACTCTAGGACGTGCCAAAAAAAATGGTAGTCCGTTGGAGCAAGGTCTGGCGAGTACGGAGGATGACGTATAGTTTCTAACTGCAGCTCCTATAGAGTTACAATGGTTTCTCGTGCAGTGTGAGGTCTTGCGTTATCATGGAGCAATAATGGTGAAGATCGATTCACGAGTCGGGGTTGTTTCACTGCCAGTTCACCATCATTGTTCGAAGTTCGGCATAGTAAACATCTGCTGTTATTGCCTGACCAGACCTGAGAAAGATATAGTGAATAAAAATAAATAAATAAATAAAATAAATAAATATCGTTGGACATTAACACACAGCGCCATCTAGTGCCACACTAAGCAACGAGGCTTGTGTCGTGGACACCAGATAGTTGATATACTACACAGATACTTTGTTTGTAAATACATACATAATATACATATAAACATCCATGACTTGGAAACAAATGTCCATGCTCATCACACAAACATTTGCTCCAACCGGGATTCGAACCCGGGACCCTAAGAACGTAAGGCAGCCTCACTACCGCTTCGCCATTTGGGTCGTCAAAAAATAACACCATGAAGAGACCACCAAACAGTTACCATTACCTTTTTATTGGTAAGCTTTGCTTTAGGGCACTGTTTTTTTTGACCTGGGGTCAGCCGTTGCATTTTTCGCTTATGGTTATCGTAAACAATCCACTTTTCGACACATGTCACAATTCGGTCCAATATTCCTTCATTTCTGTACCGATTCAACAAGGCAACACAAGTTTCTTTCTGCAAATCAGTCAAATCATGGGTCACCAATTTTTCACATTTTTTTTATCTTATTGATTTGATACAAATGAGTCAATATTGTAGGTAAAGTAACGTTAAATCATGCTGCTAATTCCTGGTTAGTTTGACTCGGATCGGCTTTTCTACCACTTCCTTCAATTCAGCGTTATTCACCTGTGTGGGCGGTCCACCACGTGGTTCGTTCTTCAAGTCGAAGTTTCCATTACGAAAGCGTTTAAACCAAAAACGCACGATGCGTTTATTAGCAGTCTCCTCTCCAAACGCAACGTTGATATTGCGAGCCGTTTCTGCCGCGTTAGTTCCGCGTCTGAACTCGTAATCAAAAATAACTCGGATTTTCGAAGTATCCATCTTTACGTCTAAGCTGAATAAAAAAAACAATTGAATGTCGGAAATCGCATGTTGCACATTTATTAAAAGAAGAACCTCATAGGTGTCACGTGAAAAAAGTTTCCGACAAAAATCTCACACAATGAAGATTTCATGTCAATTCGAAGTGTCTATTACTATACAACGGCAATTTCATACTTTAACCCCTATTATTTTGTGGTAAAAGGTACTTACCGTAAACAATTAAACATTCTCCTTTTCCTTCCACTGGTATGGAATCTATATCTGAGTATTAGGTAGACAATTGCGTAGTCAAATAAGGAGTATTGGCACGTTTGTTGCTGAAATATTAATCAATGTGATGAGATAGGGTAACGAACGATAGAACCTACTGTGCGGAATTTAAAAAATAAGTGGTGACACACTAGTTGAAAGACGGGTTCAAACCACAAACACATTTTACAACGGTGCATGAAGTTATGTTTTCATCCTTTGCCTTTAAGGTATAGGGTCAGGTATAGGGCCAGGGTAGCCCGCGAAATACAAGTTTTTTGCAATACCCGCTCAATCACTGCGTTTATGAGGCATTCGTCATTGCCTTTGCAGACCTATTTTTTTTTTTTTGGGAAATCATCAAATGACTCCTCCCGCTCTCGCCCTTTGTGTTCCGGGGCCACGGTATCTGTTTCGAACAGTCCCTCAGCCCCGGCAGGCATCGGCCCCGCGTGCGCCTCAAAGTGAGTCAGCAATAGGAAGGGGTCCTTCCTATTGCTGACTCCCTTTGAGACGCGCGCTGAACACGAACCGCGTTTCTGACAGCGTAAGCAGGTCGGAACTTGTCGGCGACGTTCGGCGCTTATCGGTGGCGGTAGCCAGCGTTCTACGTGTATACGCACTTAAAGACAATTTATAAATGGTGCTTTTCACTATTTTTCAACCAAAATCGTTTGGAAAGGGTTAATTAATTAAACGTTATCAGATATTCTAGAAAATCTTAATATTATACCTATTTGTTAACAAGATGACAGTATGTAAGGATTTGTCAACACATTTCTAATCTACTAAGTACTCACTGAGTCTGTGCCGGACGGGCGTGATCCGCTGAAGGCGTGGATGTAAAACGTGTAACTAGCGGTCTGCCTATACCCCTTCTACACCGGGCGCACGCATACACACTGGACTTCGCTCTCAAACGTCGCTGACGTCCTACACCTGTTAACTGTAGCCTATCTACGCAATCTCAGGCGTAGAACCTAACAAGGGAAGAGTGTTACTGGGAAATGATAAACTGATAAACTTTCATAACTATTCAGGAAGCGATTCGGAGCTTCAGGACTTTTCTCGCACAACTTTTCACTGTTACTTACACATAATATTTGCCGTACTGATGACTACGATTCTAGGAAATGTTGTGTTTACTATCGTACTCCAGAACTTTACTGTAACGAAAACCCTGATTCGCTTCCTGATTTTGGAAAACTTTTATTGAAAATTTTGATCTGAAAATATTTTTTTTTGGAAAATCACAGTTATGTTCTTATATCTAAGTACATTAGATAAACGACATGGCTTTTACATAAGGTTATTTATGTATACACATGAAAATCACGATAATTTTTATTGTAATTAGAAAATTATTTTTAAAAAACCAGACAACTTTTCCAGCATTGGCTGGTTGAAGGATCTTTCAGGCTGAATTACACAAAAACTGTTACTGTGACTGTAAGTATATAATTGCCATATACTAGGAGAGTACATGGCCTATCGAAAACTGTTATTTATTTTTTCGTGTCTATATTTTTCAGCCTGTAGCGATCCTTCAACTGTTAATCTGTAAGACAAAATTTTCCTGTTACTGACAACGATAGCTACGCTAGACTGTCATACTCTCGTCAAAGTGGTTTTCCTGAAGGTCTAAGTTATATATTATCCAGGCCTAGGTCACAACCTAGGCTACCTGGATCTAACTAAAAAACTCCACTTGCGAGTTTATATAGGCTAGCACTTATGTAAATGGCTGTTTTTTACTATTCTATTAAATTAGGCACTTATTATTTGTCACTATATTGCCCATGCACTGACTTTACACTGTTTTACAATAACAAAAACACTATATGCTGTTTTGGTTGTTCGTCGCGAACAGTGTCATTATTCAAGTAACATTCAACTATAATTTATAGAAAAACACTGCTGTTAACCAAATTGTTACTTAACAAAAAATAACCGACTTAAAAAATCACAAAAAAGTGAAAAATAACTTTAGCTTCAGAAGTTGATGACCTTCTTTGATTGAGTTAGTTTTTTTGTCACCGACTTCTGAAGCTAAAGTTATTTTTCACTTTTTTGTGATTTTTTAAGTCGGTTATTTAAAAATAACTTTAGCTTCTTTAACTTTTTTTTTAAACTTTAGCTACTTTAACTTTTTTGCAAAAAAGTTTTATTATTTTTCCATTTATAGTTCGTAAGCGCATTGCAATTTAAGACAGATAGAAATTCTGCCACAGATCGCACCCTTTCTGTAAGGAGTTCCATTGATCATCATATTCCACTACGACAGTAACTTGACCATAACGAAGTTACGGTAGGTGACTCAAATATGGAGCCCAAGTTGATGGGCGCGGCGGGCGCGCTCGCAACGCTGCTTCCCAATCTGGGGGGCCCGAGCACCAGCTGTAGGAGATTGTACTTGGGGGTCTTGCGATCTATGGCCCTGTATGGGGCCCCGGTGTGGGCCTCTGACCTGACGGCCGGCAGCATCGCGATCCTGCGAAAGCCGCAGAGGGCGATGGCCGTCAGTTCTGTCAGGGGGTATCGCACAATCTCCTACGAGGCGGCTTGTGCACTGGCCGGGTCGCCACCCTGGGACCTAGAGGCGAGAGTCCTGGCGTCACTGTACCGGTGGCGCGAGGAGGTGCGGTCGCGGGGCGGTAGACCGATACAGCGAGAGATCGATCTGCGTCGGTCTCAGCTCCGCGAGGTCATGGTGGCGGAGTGGCGGGAGAGGCGATCCGACCAGTGCTCGAGGAATGGCTCGAGAGAAGGCACGGCTCTCTGTTGTTTCGGGCGACGCAGATGTTCTCGGGACATGGTTGCTTTGGGAAGTACCTGTGTCGCATAATCAGGGAGCCGGACGCCCGGTGTCATCACTGCGTCCATTGTTTGGAGGACACGGCGCGGCATACGCTGGCAGAGTGTGCTGCATGGGAGGAGCCGCGCCGTGCCCTCGTGACAGAAGTGGGAGCCGACCTGTCACTGCCGGCCGTCGCTCGCGCGATGGTCGGGAGCGCAGAGTCGTGGGATGCGGTGATCTCCTTCTGTGAAACGGTCATCTCACAGAAGGAGGCTGCGGAAAGGTTGAGGGAGGTCGAGACCGCTCTCCCGACCCGTATCAGACGTGCCGGGCGTCGGCGGAGGGCAGACAATGCCCTCTTCCGGGGCCCCCCTAAACGGGTTCAGAGGGACGGCGGACTTGGGGACGTCCGCTGCCCCGCCGAATAACTGGACCCGAGGCAGTGGCGCGTAGTGTTCCGCGCGCCTCTATTGGCGTTGCGGGGGGTACACCTCGCTCCCCCCGCAGACATGAGGTGGCCCGCAGACGCGGGCCAGCACTAGCCGGGGATCGTGGAAGGCGCACTAGTTCCCATGATCCTCGGTGCAAGTATGGGAAGGGAACACCGGGGCGGTTTTTAGTCGGTTAGAGTCCGACTAAAAACCGCCTCGTGCCCGTGGCCATCCGTGTGGATTTTGGAAACCGGCAAAAAAAAAAAAAGGTGACTCAAATATCCGGATAGCCTATAAAAGATTCGGCCAAGTATCGTTAATTTGCTCCTAAGAATTGAAGAGTTCCATTACTTTGTCATGGATCCCATTATCAGAACCTAACCAAACTCTCATCAAACTAACCCTGAAGTACATCCTTTAAAAAAAAAACAATATATGTCATGGCAATAGGCTTATCCCCAATAAATGGAACTTAACATACCTAAACCTGTCGAAATCTGGGTGTATTGTACACACCTGCGTACCCCGTCAGAGCTTACAGGCGTGATGTTAGGTCATGATGTTATATAATCAATAAACATGCAAGCCATTCCAGCAATCACTGCAGCTTTGCCGTCTATTTTTGAAGAGTTCCATAGTATATCTCCGAAGATCAGTATCAGATCTTCATCAAATTGAAATGGAACCACACGGGAAGCACCAGCTTTCAATCAAAATCGGTTGACCCAGTCGAAAGTTCAAAGGCAACAAACTCAAAAAAAAAAAAAAACAGTCGAATTGAGAACCTCCTCTTTTTGGAAGTCGGTTAAAAAAACAACTTTTAAAACAGAAATAAGACTAGAAGATTAAAATAAATAGATGTACTTACTTAGTGCGTACTTAAAATAACACAATAAAACAATTAGTCGAACTGAGAACATTTTGTCTTTACTTCTCAAAAGTAAATGGCTATTTTTTTCTCAGACAATTGTAGTGATTGTAGTGAGTATTTAATTTTTAAATGTTTTATGATAAATTGTACAGATATAGTCAGACACACTAGTTCTTTCCACAAAACAAAGCAAAACGCCTGTCCAACAATGGGTTAGAGTTGAACCATTATCGTAGTACACCCACATTTTGCCAGCTACATAATTAAGTCATTCGTAGTACGAGTTCCAACCCACTATCTACGGACATGCATAAAGGAGGACTTTTGGCCGAAGGGTGTCGTATATCGACGTTTCCGAGGAAGGTTACGCGACATCACGCAGCAAAACACGACGCCGACAACGTTACGTGTATAGTTTTAGTTGAACCATTATCATACGGCACCCACATTTTGCCAGCTACATAATTAAGTCATTCGTAGTACGAGTTCCAACCCACCATCTACGGACCTGCATAAAGGAGGACTTTTGGCCGAAGGGTGTCGTATATCGACGTTTCCGAGGACGGTTACGCGACACCACGCAGCGAAACACGACGCCGACAACGTTGCCTGTATAGTTTTAGTTTCTTATGGTTTTAAATATAATATATATATATTTAGTTTATTGTTGTTAAATGTTATTTTGTGTATTTTATCTATGGGCCTTATTTGACTGTAAAATGATTACTATTATTATTTAATTATGTTGAAGTTTCATGTAATAGAAGGAGCCTAAATTGTAATCAACTGGCCAAAAATTAAGACATCGTGCTGCTACTGAGCAAAGACAGTGTTACTTGTGTTAATCAATTTATTACGTGTACCAAATATTAAAAAAAACCGTCGAATTGTAATATGTATATACCTTTAAGCGAGCAATTGCATACAGCACTTGTAAACCGGATGACTTTTTTATCACTTTCCAAAAAAAATGGGTATATGGGTGAACAGAGTAGAAGCATAATATGGCATACCTAGTTTTTTTTTTTCTTTTTTCCACAGCTTAGACAAAAATTGATCCATCATCAAAAAACGCTACAAATTTCAAGTAAACTTTTCGTAAATTTTCACATTGCACAGTTCGGGTTGGTCGTTTCCATGGAGAAGAACCGGCAAGAAACACCATGGTTACTCTTTTCAAACAAATATTCGGTATATTTGTTTGAAAAGAGTAAACATGGAGTTTCTTGCCGGGTAAACTAACAAATTACTTGACATTACACTTTCACACAATAACACTAGGCACAATAAATCGGGTACAGTTTCAAGACGTCTTAACTCCGCTGCGATCAAAACCAGAATGTCCACCTCGCCGCGAGGTGTTAACATCAGGACTCTGTAGAAGGCGCCATAGACTGGTAAGTAGGTTGCATGATGTCACCACTAGCGCGCTTTCGATCCATTCGCCCGTCCGTACTCATGACCGGATCTAACGAAAACCATTTTCATACCAACCGTTTTTATTTAAAAAAACCGAGCAACCAGATATTAGTACCTAATGCGTAATTGAAGAACATGTTATGAACTAACAAGTTTTACAGAATTCTGCGATTGGTTGGTGTTCAAAAATGTTTTGCTATCAATAAAAAGATCTTGATTTGAAAATGTTTGTAGGTTTATGTATTTACAGCAAATATTCTCACGCGGTGTTAACATAAAGTGCCATTGGTTTTTGATTTGTTACCTATTGAAATTATTTTCCCAGTCAAGCCGTCTGTTAAGGGTGTTGCTATCAAGAAAAAGTTATAATTTTTTTAAGGTAAGTGAGGGGTAGATCGGGATGACTGACATGATAGTATACCCACTTTTCGCTTTAGTCGCCAGTTAAGATGTCCCTATTGACATCTTAACTGGCATCAACTATAGTGATGTTTAAGTTCCATGCAATAGGGGTCGAGCCTGTTGCCATCAACTGAGCACAATTCATGGCTGCTATTACTTGGAGAAATTCCTGATAGAAGATTCCGATCACATTTTGCCCAACCTGGAAATCAAACTTGAGGTCCTGACACAAGCTCAAAAATCGCTATTGCGACCACTAGACTAACGATGCAGTTGAGATGTTAATTAGCCTAAAAGATACTTGAGTTTAAAATATTAATAACATAGCTAATTAAAGCACTGCTGTTTTTGTAAGACTTCATCACGGTGGTGATCTTGCAGGCAGTCTGTTATAGTTGGCTTTTATGGTCTGATACCATGAATGTTATATTTAAACGTTGAATAGAATACAAACATAATATAATATCCAGATCAAATGTAAGGCGATTCTCACACGATACCGCTCGTCCACGCGGTCGTGTGGCGCCCACCGCCTCACCTCGCGACGCACCGCCAATACATTTGCTTCGCCGCTTCCGCTCGACTGCACGGACGAGCGGTGTCGTGTAAGAATCGCCTTCTAGTCAATTGTTTAAAGGGTTGTAAACAAAAATGTTTATTAAAATCAAAACTTTATTTTCACTTGACTATTGAATGCTAAGTATAATTTATATTATCGTAACTCACACTTTGTCTTGCCCCTTAGGTTTCACTTTCTTAGTGAACAAATACATTAAAAACAAAATTACCGTTTTCTTTGTCACTTAAAGATAGATTTTGGCACTGGGTTGTTGCTTCTGCCTCGTTATCAACAAGATGGGAAACTTCAATAAGGTGGAAGTGTAGTTTACTACACACACACACAGTGTAGTGTACTCTCTTGTTATTCTCTCATATTTACCACTAATGTTCAAGAAATAGTTATCTGAAAAATAGCAATCTATAATAAAAATAAAAAAAACGGAAACGTAACTGGGTTTTGGATGTCAGATAGGCCCTAGGTCACTTCATGTTTAGTATGGTTATTCAACTATGTATGTACGGTTAAACTGGAAGTGTAGGGCTACTACTACAGCAGCCCATAACGTCCATTGCTGGACATAAGCCTCTCCCATGATGGGAGGAATTTGCCGTAATCTCCACGCTTGGCAGGCGGATTGGAGATCGCAGTGATGAAAGACTAACAGAAAACGCTGCTGCCCATTCTCTGGTCTACGGAGGCGCAAGGTGTTCTGCCTCAGACATTAGTCGCCTTGTACGACACCCGTGAGTGTAATGGGTTGGTTCTATTCTACTCTGCCGGATACCACACGGCTAAAGTGTAGTGCTAGATTATTGATAGTGTAGTGTAGGGCTAGATTGATAATAATATGAAATCAAACAGTGGGCTGCGCTGTGGCGGCTGCTGCAGGTGCTGAAAACTTCAAACGGCGCAAATACAATAATTTAATTGGTGGTTATGTGTTTGAGCCGTTTGGGGTTGCAACACTAGGGTCATAGGGTCGGGGCCGAGTGCCCACCTAGTATCGGGAAATCGCCAAGCGGTTGGTCGACTCTTCACGTGACCAGAGGGCGGGTCTATTATTTTAGCCAAAGAATCAGCATTGCCATCCAACGTGGCAATGATGCCAGCCTTCTGGGCACTTTTCCTGTTGACAGCGATGTAGATGAATTTTTTGACGCCCCGTTACCGTTTTGATACTTGTACATATATTTTTATTATAATCTATATATATATATAGATTCATAAACAAAGAGTTCTAAAAAAGAGACAGAGAGTTCCAGTTAAAGACTTCCAAAGAATTGTGCCACTTGAAGAGCTGCACTTTAGATACATTTGAATATTAAACTCTCTTGAAAAAAAGCAACAGTATCATTTGATTATTATAAAGCTGCATTAAAAAAAAACGATTATAAATGTTTTTCAATAGGGTAGATGACAAAAAATATCGAATTAATCCGTCAGATGAGTCGTTACCCGTGGTCCCGGTGGGTCGACCCATTACCGGATCCATGGGTAATTTTAATTACCCGTGGTTAGATAGATTTCTAAAAAATATTTTTCATGTTAACAAAAATGAAGACTATACAGTGCGTCGAAAACTCGTGTGATGTCACAAGCCCCTCCCCACTCATGAAATTTGACACGTTTTACCTTCGTCAATTTGTATTAATTTGTTACAACAAAAAACACGAATCCAATATTTTTCGATAATCTAACTGACGGACTAAACGGAATCATATTTTTTTAGTCATTCATCATCCTGCGATAATTGAAACTTGTGTTTGCTACTTGCTAGCTAAGACAAATAAAATGTTGATTGTAAATTCATTATTATTGTTTCTGTCCTGAAAAATGTTTAGAAACACTTTCCCTGCCCCAAATCCAAACCCCGACTCTGGATTAAAATATTCAACAAATTATGTCAATGAACATTGTATCAGACGATAAAAACCTAGATCAAACTGAAAACAGCAGTTTCAGAAGTCAGATTTGAATTCCCTTGGTCCTATTATAATCTAATTAAGGCCGGCGCAGCATATCTCGCTACTGTTCTATAACGTTGAAAGGCAACATCATATACAGGGTGTAAACAGACTCTTCACTAAGCTGTCAACCAAGCATTCTGCATCAAACTAAGTAACTCTACGCAAAAATTTTTGTTTGGGATGAAAAATCACGTTTTTCGCTAGGACTCAATGCAACGCACTTAAAACATTGTGCTGATTGATTAGTACGGGGGTCGTGAAAGTGTTTAAAGTAAAAATCTTACATTAAAAACATTGTATAATAAAAAAAAAAACATGTGAAAAAGTTGGAACTTTGACCCCCAATATCTCCGTAACTAGAAGGTTCCCAGGTATGGTCTAGAACAAAAAATATAGTAATGACGGGGAAAACAACCTTTCGGCTTCGTCAAGAGTGTTTTTATACCCTTTAGAAACCGGCATAGAACCAGAAATTCAAAGACATGTGAAAGCCACCAATAGTTCTAAACTCGTGGAGCTCGTGTCTAAATAATAACAGCAGCTCGGGTCGATCTTTAGGTTAAGCCGTGCTTTCCTAGGTTAGTCTGTGGATGGGTGATCACCCATTACATACCAGGTTTCCTCCGTGCCTCAAAAAGCACGTTAAGCCGTTAATCCCGCCTGTCATTTGCAGATCTTTGACAGTCGTTACAGGTAGTCAGTGACACAAAAAGTCTGACAACCAGTCTTATAAAGGGGTATCGTATTACCCAGTATGAACTGGGTTGTGGAGATCAGATAGGCAGTCGCTCCATGTAAAATACAGGTATTCAGCTGCATCCGGTAAAACTGGAAGCCGATCCCAACATAGTTGGGAAAAGGCTAGGCAGATGATAATGAGTTCTAAACTAGAAAGCTGCTTCTAAACCGTCCTCTATCTGTTCAGCATATCAGGTAACCTTGTTTCAAAAACCTTGTTTTATTTAAAAATAGGCACCTCAGACCTGAACCTTCCCCTACATACATACTTTTCAGCACTGAAATTTTAATTATAAATAACGGCTGTAATGGCAACACAACTAGCTTTAACGGTTTAGTAAATATAAGCCCTATTCGTAAAATGGCATACGGCGAAAAAAAAGGGCATGTTTTCGGAATAGATTATTCTTAAAATGAATTGTTTTGCAGTAAGAGTGCAGGTTCCTCCATCATGGGAGAGGCTTATGTCCAGCAGTGGACGTTATGGGCTGTTGTAGTTAAGAGTGCAGGTCGGATAGTGCGACACGCTAGCATTAATGATCTCATCCATCGTGCTCTTGCCAGAGCCGGGTGCCAGCTGTATTAGAACCCACTGGCTTGGCACGCGTCGATGGCAAGAGACCAGATGGTATGACCATAATGCCATGGAAGTTGGGTAGGCCTTTGGTGTGGGACGCAACTTGCGTCGCGCTATCCCATCTTCCTAGTACAGGGCGGCTGCTGCAGGTGCTGAAAACCTCAAACGGCGCAAATGCAATAATTTAATTGGTAATTATGTGTTTGAGCCGTTTGGAGTTGAAACATTAGAGCCATGGGGTCCGAGTGCCCACCTAGTATTTAGGGAAATCGCCAAACGGTTGGTCGACTCTTCATGTGACCAGAGGGCGGGAGTATTTTTTGGCCAAAGAATCAGCATTGCCATTTAACGTGACAATGCTGCCAGCCTTCTGCTTACTTTTCCTGTTGACAGCGATGTGGACGAATTTAACTTGCCTAAAAAGCAAACTAAATAATTATTTAAGCTAGTATTTTGTTAATTGACGAACCCTAATTATAAGGACCTCGTAACTCTGACGTTTACTACTACGTTTTATTTTAACACAATACGTATAAATGTTACTGATTTACGAGCTATTCTAATTAAGATTTATTTAGGGAAACTCCTATAATATCACCGAGTCGGCTTACGTCATACTCGTATACAAAGTTTTTGTTATGTTTTTTTTTACTTTCAGCTAGGCTTTCAGTCAGTTTAGACCTACCTAACTTTTTGCCATTACTAGAGAGCCATGGCACGGGGTCGCAGGAGACCACGGAGGAGATGGTCGGGCGAACTGGATGTATTCCTTGAGAATTGGAAAGAAGTAGAGCAGAATCATGATCGTTGGAAGGAATGTAGGGAGCCTTTGCCCATGCAGTGGACGATATAGGCTAGCCATAACAATTATAATACCCAGAGAGCCTAGACAAATGGCAATCGAATATAGAATAATGAATGAAATATGTCAGATGAACAAAGGGTGATAATTTAAACATTTCTGTCGTAGATTTTAGTCGGCATGTGGCTGTTAAAAAACGTTTACGTCAAATCGTCTAAAACAGAATCGTAACTCGAAAATGTTTGTTGAAACTCTTTACAATAAAAAAACCCGCACAATGCATAATACCTACGTCATTCAAATATAGATGAACAAAGGATGATAAATTAAACATTTCCGTCGTAGATTTTAATCGGCATGTGGCTGTTATAAAACGTTTACGTCAAATCGTCTAAAACAGAATCGTAATTCGAAAATGTTTGTTGAAAATCTTTACAATAAAAAATCCCGCAAAATACATAATACCTACGTCATTCAAATAAAGTTTCATTTGTTTATTATTAATTTGTCATACATTGAAATTATTTTCCCCAGATCTGCTTATACTCAATTTTACATTAAAAGTTGCAAAGTATTTCTTTAAAGAATTGCCCCACAGTAATCTCGTGTGTCTCTATTTGGCCATTTTTTTTTTAATTTCGTTTCAAATATGATATCTTTAATTCTTCTGTTTCGCCGTTGACTTTCAACAAAACTTTTTGTAATAATCACTTCAAAATGCTTTGACTCTCCTCGTATTTTGTGTATGAAGTGCAATAATTGGAACAAGGGCAAGAGATGATAACGATGTTTAATAACTTTTAACTTTTTCTCTATACAAAATTGTGCATATTCCAGCGCCTGTCATTTCTGTCTTTTTTTTTTTATTACAATATGGGCCTACTCTTGACCTCGATCTCGGCTGATGGAAAGTGATGGATGAGATCTATGATGGAACGAGCGTGCCCAGAAGATGCCTGTTCACTCTGGCATTGAAGGTAGGCGGGATAAATGTGGATAGGAACACAGACGCAGACAGAGAGTTCCACACTTTGACTGTCGAGATAAATAAAGATTTATGAATATGATTATTATTACTACCTATTGTTTGGTGTTAACGTTAAAGCATGCAGGTATTAAAAAAAATGAGTCATTCCAAGAATAGGTCATTCCACGAATAATGTACGAATGAGTATTTTGCAGAAAGAGGTAATGAAAACAATGGTTTTTATGAAACACTGACTATCATTTACATTATTTACACATTATCTTTATATTAGAAATAAAAATATTTACAAGTATGTTACATATTGGTGTAACAGGGTGATCGATTATTACGCATTGATGTAATAGAAGGAAATAGCAGAAACGCTGACTGGAACTGACCTCCATTCCGCGCACCGCAACCTTCGCTGACATGAGACGCGACTCAGCAAATACGTCACTGAATCATGCCACCCTAATTTCGCAATAGATTTCATGCATCCGCGTAGTTAATCATCTCATAGAAATATTCATTCTTGGTACATACATCGGCCAATTATCACCTCTTTAGAATGTAGTCCATAATGTAATTATTTTATAATTAAAATTATTTTTCTATAATTAATTTTTTTTTTACAAATTGGCTTTCTCTGCATCCTCCGGCTCCAGCTTACATAATTGGCGCAGCCGGTAGGATACTCGCGGGCCGGTTCACGAGCGCGATGACTAGATAACGTCTTTATAAACGCGATTCACGAGTCATCCGGGTGACTTCCAAGGACCATCAACGAGTATCCGAATCTACAAGAGTTGCAGCCAGAGGTGTATCCAGACATCGATACCGCAGAGAGACCAGTCATGCATAATTATGTAAGTATTCTAGAATCGTTCTTGAGTTGCTTCCTTTGTATTTTATGTTATAATCCTCCAAGATTTTCCATCCCAGGCAATCGCGGAACCCTAGGTTAGATAGAGTAGATAGATAGTAGAAATAGCCGAGGTTAGAGTTATTAGATTCGATTAGAAGTCTAGGTTTTAGTGACTTAGAAAGTTCGGATTATTTATAAAATATGTCAGGAATAGATGAAATATAAGGCCCTGCGCATGGTGCCCGAATTCGATAAATATACGAACGTCTCACTAGATTCATTTAACTATTAACTAGTAGTAGTTGCAACTAACTGATAGTTGCAACTCACGTATCGCAAGAGGCAGGAAACGAATTTACCAATTTGGCTTTAATAAACGGTATTCTTAATAAAGTCACGGGTCCCGCCGCTAGGCTAATTAACACCAACGGTATACCTTAAAAGTGGGAAAGCATTCGTAAGGCTCCAGTTAATAACTTTTCCGACCAACGCGATGAGACCTCGCTTTATAACGACATGGCACTTTTGACTCAGGGGTCCTATACACCCCAAGAGAACGGAACTTGTCAAAATCTATTCGGAACTACTATGACCTTTGTAAGCTTGCACCAAACAGTGCAAACTACAATAGAATCCAAACGCACCCCAAAAATTAACCCTCCAGTCTTATCCAAGGGGCCTTCGCAATCCACTCGCTTTACGTATATAAATCTATTCATCTTGAAACAATGAAAAACGCTCTAGAGTTTGTTCAGGAAGAAATGAACACTCTTTACCTACAACAACGTAATGATCCAATACCGAAAAAAAACGCATTCACAGTGCTAATACCAGTAGTTTATCGCACGTGGGGCGTTCCCCCGTCGCAACCCGTACCCATGTCTACATCTAGGCCGTTTAATTTGAATGTGGTCCTTCTCGACCAGGTTTTGTAATACACCCTCAGCGCCCGCCGCTGCCATGGAGACCTAATATAAATTACGTGTCGAGGCCAATGCCATCTCGTAGCCACGATTGGTCCACACAAGGAAATCCACCCCATCGAATCCAGGGAGACGAATTTCGATACATGCTCTGATTATCTTTATCAGCCTTACGGTAATCTCGAAACAGTTCGACTACGACGAACGAAAATAGAAGTCTATTCGCAGACACAGCGTTACTTACCTTATATTCAAATCTTAGAAACACCTTTAAAATTACTTATACTGGGTCCAATCAATTGTTTATTAGTCCCGAAACTATAAAAAAATATTATCCACACTTGCCCTGAAATTACGATCCCTTTGAAGTCACTAATGTGCATGCTACTAGTTGTAATGATTACTCCATCACTAATGTGCATGCTACTAGTCGTAACGATTACTCTATCAACTTGCCATGCTTTCAGGAATTTAATGATCATAATTATTTAACATTTTTCATTTATTGCAACTTTCATGATTTTTTGATGAGCTTTTTAATTTTGATCTTTTAAATGGGAATCTAATATTGATCTTAAAAATAATGGACTAGTTACAAAAAAACGGCTGACCCTATTGCTATGTAAAATTCACGTAACTACAATTTAAATGAGGTTATAATTTCGGCAAAAACCTCTAAATTAGCAAGAGTCCCAGTTAATCTAGCAAACGGCGATGCACTAATCCTCACACAAAGTATTTCGAACTGTAACGTAAACGAATGTATTACTATCGTTCAAAATAGCCGCGGTTACCTAGAAGTTCTTAACATAACATCAAATAACTTAATCTTTTCTATGACGAACCCGTTAAAGCGGAAGTTTTAATATGGAGTTCACGAGTGATAAAGCGCCATCGTCCCGGTTACGGACAGACCACTTAAACGAAGAAGAAACTAGTTCTCTAACAGTAAATGTATCCATAAAGCCAAACGCCTCAGCGAAATCAACCACGCTGACAGCCCATGTTAGCGCTGAACATACAATGTTGGAAATACCCATACCAGACGAGCCTTTAAATAAATTCAATAAACAGATTTGCTTTTAATTGGCGACATAAAAAAAAAAAAAAACTAACGACCAATTGTTTCCAAACCATTTCAGACCCGCACTCGTATTTCCATTCAATTATCGGAAAGTAATCTCGAAGAAGACGCAATTAACTCTGTAAAATAATTCATAAACCCCAGAGTCAGAACATTAGAATTCATCCCACATCGGCCATGTATGAAATAACTCCCATCATTCAAGAAAAATTCAAAAGCTCTGAAATGAATCTTGTTTTAATCAAAACCGAACCTGAAAATGTCGAAGAATATCTTCGACAGCAAGAGACCATTCAAAAATACCACGAAGGCAAAACTAACCACAGAGGCATTAGCGAGTGCCATCTTTCCTTACCAGATAAATACTATTGGCCTAAAATGATGGATCATATCGCAGAATATATATGTTTAAGAATGTAACATTTATGTGGCCCGGCTAAATGTGATAGAAATCCCATTAAACAAAGATTCTGTATTGTTCCACCACCGTCCAACAATTATCGATTCATTTTCTAAATATGCTCAGGCGTATTATCTTAGAGACGGTACAGCAGCTAGTGTCATTCAAGCCATTCTAAGGTATCGCTCTCACCACGGTGTGTCGTTATCCGTAGTTACAGACCAACGACTATTAGTTACAGACTAACGAATTTACGCAAGTCCACAAAATTCAACATCTACTACATCAACTTTAGCCCATACTCCCAATGATAACGGAATGATAGAACGTTTACGCGATACCCTATTAGAACATCTTAGATTACTTAGACCGGAAAATTGCCTTGAACCATCGTTAATCTTATGTCCTACGCTATAATAGCATTTAGTAGCAGCAGACATAGCTTCACAAAATGCAGACCACTGACATAATCACGGGTCATACAGATCCTCGAGACCCCTTTAGATATATAGATTTATCTGTGCATTTGCTTCAGCAATACGTGCAAGAGCACAAGAACAAAAATGGCTAAAGTTTATGAGGTTATCAATGAAACATCCCTGCATAATCGTATTGAATTAACTGAGAATAGAAACAAGGATAGAGAGCCTGAAAAGAAATACGAGCCAAACCAACAGGTATTTGTTAAGAATCCCCCTCGTGAGCCGCCTAAAACTTGCCCCGCGTTATACCCATGACACAGTATTACCCGACCTACCCATACATATATACACAAATCTCGCCAAATCACGTCTTAAAAGGACACTTGACACCGGCAAATTGTTGTAGGATACTACCTCCATACTACTCTAACATATCTCATAATACTCTATCTCCAAAATAAATTAGGGAAAAAATATCTCTTCAACTAGGAAGTTTTGAGCCAAGTCGCAATAAACGTGGTCTCATAGCCGGATTAGGTTCAGACATCAAGAGGATCTCAGGTAATTTGGATTATACAGACGCGTTAAAATATAACAATGCCATCCGAGTTTTACAAGGTAACAAAGATTAAATACAGTCAGAAGTTAGAATAGACTGACACAACTCTAAATAAACTTGTTTTATAAATTTATATCGGCCACATTACGTAAATACTTAAAAGATATATTCGTTTGCGCATTCCAGTACATAGTAACTCGATATGTTTACGGATATTTAAATTGGAGTCAATAGTGACACCAAGAAATGTCAAATGGTCAGCTGTTCTAAGTAAGGCAAGAACATGCAGTGTCAGAATACGCGCTACAGGTGTGCGCGCAAATTATTAGGTTACTCGTAGTAAGCGGTGTGCTAGTATTACTCATTGTAAATGAAATGTATTTAGTTTTATCAACATACAGTGTTAAAAGATTATTCCGGAATATTAGCCAATCAGATACAGATTAAATTATAGACCTCGAACTTTGAGATTATTATAACATTATAAAAGTTGGATCATATTATAGCTATAAAAATATAGTCATAGTCATGAAGTTCCAATTGCCTTACCTAGAACCTACACCTTATATAAACTTTCCAAAGTACCCAATAAATATAACCTAGCCCTAATGCCTACCCTACCTTACATAGCAACCCAGGGACCGTATTCTATGTACATAGAGACAGAATGTCCGAAGACTGATTCATGGTACCTCTGCGAGGAAAAGGTCTACTACAACATTCAAGATAAGCCGGATTGCACTCAACAGCTAATCACGCAACAGAACACCAGCTCATGTAAAATAACACCGGTCAGCCTGAACAAAGAAACCATGGAAATCTGGACGACTTGCATTACACCTTCGGCTTCCCGATCCCAACATAAATCTAGACGACTTGCGGACAAGAACAACTTATAACTATGCAAGGAACAGGAAGCTACCTAGCCATACCCCAGAACTGCTTTATCAAAACTTCGGAATTTACGACACCTAACACTTTTAAACCAGAACGACTTACCGAAGAATGAAGAAACATTATAAAACTGAACTCGATTAAACTTGAAAACCTGCACAACAGACCCCGGAAAAAAACCCAGTACAACCTCTAGTAAAGCTCACTCATACCAACTTCGAGAGCATCTATCACACCACCATACCTACCTATACACTCACTACTATTAGGTGCAAGTGTACTCGGAAGTATGTTAATGCATTGACGATATGCAAAAAAAAAGGGTTCAGAAAGCTTGCTCTGCGCAACCAGAAACTGCCCGACAAATCCACGCTGAAGCTGAAGCTAGAAGAAATATCCGACCAGAGGAAGTCAGAATCGACGCAAATCATCCAGCAGCAATATTTTCGACTTCGTTCAAATAGTTGCTGTTCTTCGGGGGGAGGTGTTACATATTGGTGTAACAGGGTGATCGATTATTACGCATTGATGTAATAGAAGGAAATAGCAGAAACGCTGACTGGAACTGACCTCCATTCCGCGCACCGCAACCTTCGCTGACATGAGACGCGACTCAGCAAATACGTCACTGAATCATGCCACCCTAATTTCGCAATAGTTTTCATGCATCCGCGTAGTTAATCATCTCATAGAAATATTCATTCTTGGTACATACATCGGCCAATTATCACCTCTTTAGAATGTAGTCCATAATGTAATTATTTTATAATTAAAATTATTTTAAGCAAATTGGCTTACTCCAGGATGCATCCTCCGGCTCCAGCTTACATAATTAGTAGGTATCAAAAAGGGCGTAGAAAAATTCGTCCACATCGCTGTCAACAGGAAAAGTGCCCGTTGGAGCGCGCCCTCTGGTTACGTGAAGAATCGACTAACCGTTTGGCGATTTCCCGAAATACTAGGTGGGCGCTCGGACCTCATGGCCCCAATGCTTCAACTCCAAACGGCTCAAACACATAATTACCAATTCAATTATTGTATTTGCGCCGTTTGAGGTTTTCTGCACCTGCAGCAGCCGCCCCAGAGCAGCACACTGTGCTAGGAATATAGTTGCAAAACTTCTGAAAAATTCCGGAATACTTCTGGGAAAGTTTCGTTATATCAGAATTATTCAAAATGAATTTAATTAAGATTTTTATTTTTTTTTTGCTGAAAAATCGTATTTTGCATCGATCGTCGATCGCCGCCGCCGCTACCTGCCGCCGCGCCGCGCGCGCCCGACTGCCACGAGTCGTGTGTGCAAGCGATGGAGGTGCGGGGTGCGGTAAGAGGGGTGATGCTCCCCGGAGATGTTTTCGCCCCCGCGAGAAAGATTCATACCCCGCAATCGAATGTTTCCGCCGAATATTTCGCCCGAATAATTCAATGGGAATAAACGTGTTTGTTTGTGGTGAGTTAATTATTGTTCAGTGGCACATACGTAAGTAAAATATAAATGTTTATTTTATTATAAATGGGATTGATTAAGTTTTTTTGTTTTTCTGGTTTTTTTTTAACATTTGAAATATTCCCAAAGTTTCGGAATATTTCGGAATACTTCCGAAGTATTCGACGGGAATGATTCGGAATTTTTCCCGCCAGCATCTATAGCTAGGAAGATGGGATGGCGCGACGCAAGTTACGTCCTACACCAAAGGCCTATCCAACTTCCATGGCATTATGGTCATACCATCTGGTCTCTTGCCATCGACGCGTGTCAAGCCAGTGGGTTCTAATACAGCTGGCACCCCGGCTCTGGCAAGAGCACGACGGATGAGATCATTAATGCTAGCGTGTCGCACTATCCGACCTGCACTCTTACTGCAAAACAATTCATTTTAAGAATAAGCTATTTCGAAAACATGCCTTTTTTTTCGCCGTATGCTATGCTATTTTACGAATAGGGCTTATATTTACTAAACCGTTAAAGATAGTTGTGTTGCCATTACAGCCATTATTTATAATTAAATATTTCAGTGCTGAAAATCTGCCGCGGCTTTACTATTGAAGGTATGTATGTAAGGGAAGGTTCAGGTCTGAGGTGCCTATTTTCAAATAAAACGAGGTTTTTGAAATAAGGTATCCTGATATGCTGAACAGATAGAGGACGGTTTTGAAGCAGCATTCTAGTTTAAACCTCATTATCATCTGCCTAGCCTTTTCCCAACTATGTTGGGGCCGGCTTCCAGTTTTACCGGATGCAGCTGAATACCTGTATTTTACATGGAGCGACTGCCTATCTGATCTCCACAACCCAGTTCATACTGGGTAATACGATACCCCTTTATAAGACTGGTTGTCAGACTTTTTGTGTCACTGACTACCTGTAACGACTGTCAAAGATCTGCAAATGACAGGCGGGATTAACGGCTTAACGTGCTTTTTGAGGCACGGAGGAAACCTGGTATGTAATGGGTGATCACCCATCCACAGACTAACCTAGGAAAGCACGGCTTAACCTAAAGATCGACCCGAGCTGCTGTTATTATTTAGACACGAACTCCACGAGTTTCAAATGGCTTTGAATTTCTGGTTCTATGCCGGTTTTTAAAGGGTGTAAAAAGACTCTTGACGAAGCCGAAAGGTTGTTTTCCCTGTCATTGCTATAATTTTTTGTTCTAGCTAGACCATACCTGGGAACCTTCTAGTTACGGAGATACTGGGGGTTAAAGTTCCAAGTTTTTCACGAGTTTTTTTTTTTAATACAATGTTTTTAATGTAAGATTTTTACTTTAAACACCTTTACGACCCTGTACTATTCAATCCATTAATCACCACAATGTTTTAAGTGCGTTGCATTGAGTCCTAGCGAAAAACGTGATTTTTCATCCCAAACAAAAATTTTTGCGTAGAGTTACTTAGTTTGATGCAGAATGCTTGGTTGACAGCTTCATGAAGAGTCTGTTTACACCCTGTATATGATGTTGCCTTTCAACGTTATAGAACAGTAGCGAGATATGCTGCGCCGGCCTTAATTAGATTATAATAGGACCAAGGGAATTCAAATCTGACTTCTGAAACTGCTGTTTTCACACTGCAGCGGCATCGTCACGCATAGGTACGTCGACCCCAAAACGTGCCTATACTGCTATTGTCAACAGCGGTAAAACTGATGCGTCGCAGCCTAAGCGACAAACCGGGAAAGGGGAAAAATTGAAAATGGGTGCTCAACCAGCCCTGGCTGCGGTCCGTAGATCCGTGCCAAGAACGAGCCAAGTTGATGAGGAGGGCTTCACTAAAGTGGAAAGAAGGAAGAAGAAGAAGCCCTGTTCTCGTAACCTGTGCGGTACTGCACCGAGTGGACCCAACATGCTGCTGCGTCCTGCGGTGCCTACGACGCAGCTGTACATTTCACGTCTGCATCACTCCACTACAACTGAGGAAGTGGTGCAGTATTTTAAAGTGAAGACCAACTGGACTCTGAGGGTCGGAAGGTTGGAATCGCACCATAACATCAACTTTAAGTCATTCGTGGTACGTCAGACCTGCATAAAGGAGGACTTTTGGGCGAAGGGTGTCGTATATCGACGTTTCCGAGGGCGGTTACGCGACACCACGCAGCAAAACACGACGCCGACAACGTTGCGTGTATAGTTTTAGTCTCGTATGGTTTAAAATATGTATTAGTATATTATTGTTGTTAATTATTATTTTGTGTATTTTACCTATGGGCCTTAGATGCTAATAAAACGATTATTATTATTATTATTATTATCATCATGGTGATTGTCGCTCAGGCAGTTTGTTCTAGGTTTTTATCGACTGATACAATGTTCATTGACATAATTTGTTGAATATTTTAATCCAGAGTCGGGGTTCGGATTTGGGGCAGGGAAAATGTTTCTAAACATTTTTCAGGACAGAAACAATAATAATGATAATTTACAATCAACGTTTTATTTGTTTTAGCTAGCAAATAGCAAACACAAGTTTTAATTATCGCAGGATCATGACTGACTAAAAAAATATAATTCTGCTTAGTCCGTCAGCTAAATTATCGAAAAATATTGGATACGTGTTTTTTGTTTTATCAAATTAATAAAAGTTGAGGAAGGTAAAATGTGTCAAAGTTTATGAGTGGGGAAGGGCTTGTGACGTGACATTTGAGTAAAAAATGTACTCAAATGTGACGTCACACGAGTTTTCGACGCACTGTATAGTTTTCATTTTTGTTAACATGAAAAAAGAAAAAAGGTATGTGTCCAATATTTTTTTAGAAATCTATCTAACCACGGGTAATTAAAATTACCCATGGATCCGGTAATGGGTCGACCCACCGGGACCACGGGTATCGACTCATCTGACGGATTAATTCGATTTTTTTTTGTCATCTACCATATGGAAAAACATTTATAATCGTTTTTTTTTTAATGCATCTTTATAATAATCAAATAATTCTGTTGTTTTTTTTTCAAGATAGTTTAATATTCAAATGTATCTAAAGTGCAGCTCTTCAAGTGGCACAATTCTTTGGAAGTCTTTAAGATTTTTTATGAATCTATTCAAAATAGTTTTCATTACGTTATGTCGTGTGTTCTCCTCCAACTTTTTTGCGTATTGGTCAGCTGAAAAACAAAAAACATGGTTAGTTCAGTTCATGTGACTGACTGGCTCAATTGCAATGAGGTTGCTAAAGTGGTTTAGTGGTTAAGATTCAATGTTCAAGACAAGAAAGTGTTAAAAGGTTTTTCGAAGGTTTTTCATCGAGTTTCTCAGCCGCAAAAGATTTGTGCCATTAAATGACAATAGACTCCCCCCCATTGGACTTAAATAGGACTGGGGGAAAATGGGTCTACAGGTACAGTCGTGGTCTTTTATTTATTTATTTATTTAAACTTCATGTACAATAGTGGTACATAGGCGGACTTAATGCCACAAGGCATTCTCTACCAGTCAACCTTTGGGTTAAATAGGAAAACATAGTGATAGGGTACAAAGTAATGTCTAAAAAAAAAAATTTTTTTATTATTAGAGCCGCCTGATCAGTTAAATATTTTTTGGCTTAAATCATGCGAAGGCCCCGAGCAACGCCCCCTTAATGTTTAGGCCAATTAGGAAAGAGTCAACTTTGGCGCGCAAAATAACAATAACTCTCGTTTGTCGTGCGTCGTGAGTGCGGTCGGCCGATTGGTATCTTTTCATTCATTATTTCTATACAAAGTCAACGGGGCGGGGCTAGAGAGCGTTTCTATGTTGTAAGTGCAAGCAAAAATTAGCTTAGTGGTGATTAGGCGGGAGTGTCCTCAATAGTACATCTCTATTTAAATTCATAAAGCAGCATTGCACATGGGCTTGTGCTTTCATGGGCCTCTGAATGCGCCACCTCCGGGATCCTCACTGACGGTAGGAGGGGTATCCGTCGGCGTCGAGTCGACGCTGAAGTACCTGGGACTCGTACTCGACAGCCGATGGAACTTCGTGGAGCATTTCCGACGTTTGGCCCCCAAACTGGAAAGGACCGGGGCTGCCTTCAGGCGGCTCCTGCCCAACCTGGGGGGGCCAAACGCCTCCTGCCGGAAGCTCTACGCGGGAGTCGTGCGGTCCATGGCCCTTTACGGGGCCCCAGTGTGGGCGCGTTTCTTGAGGCTGCGAGCCGCCCACTACCTGAACGCGCCCCAAAAGGTAGTAGCCGTAAGGCTGGCCTGGGGGTACCGCACGAACTCCCGCGAGGCGGCGTGCCTCCTTGCCGGATTGCCGCCATGGGATCTGGAGGCGATAGTCCTCACGCGCCTGCACGAATGGCGCGCGGAGGTGCTACGCTGGGGGAAAACTCCACTCCCGCGGCAAATTGTCGCGCAGCGGACGGACTTCCAGCGTGATCTCATGACGACATGGAGAGAGCGACTGTCGCAACCCCGTGCAGGCCACGCCTCAATAGTGGCGGTAAGTCCCCTCTTTGAGGAGTGGCTTGAGAGACGCCACGGCGTCCTCACCTTCCGCCTGACGCAGGTCCTCACTAGACACGGTTGTTTCCACTGCGAGAACCTCACAGCGTCCCGGTCACCGTAGGTGCGAGCCTGTGGACGGTGGGCTATGGGCTAGCTCGCCGTCCGTCTGTCTCATGACGACAGGCCGTGTCGACGGCGCGTTCGTGTTCCACGCGCGCCTCAAAGAGATTCAGCAAAAAGGAAGGGGTCCGCAAGGACCGATGCCTGCCGGGGTTGTGGGACTGTTCGAAAGAGATACCGTGGCCCCGGAACACAAAGGGCGATGAAGGAACATGGATGGGTTTTAGTCAGTAAAAGTCTGACACTCCCTCCTGCTCCGCCCAGAGCGGGAGAAGTTATTTGATGATTTCCCATCCGAAAAAAAAAAGCAATACATGTTATTATTACTACTTTCTACACGATTGACATAAGCATCTTGGTAGCATATATCAATCACAATGAAAATGTTAAAAAATTTAAAGAAAAATGGAGCTACGTCTGCCAATAAACTGCTTTGCAGTTTGGCGGGGGTAATTACTCGTACGAGTATGTACCATGTAAACAATATTTTCGTGAATAAACACTTTTCATTTTCTTTTTTCTTTTGCCAAGTCACTAGGCTCTAGGCGCAAAGTAAGCGCCTAGAGCCTAGTGACTTGACATCTGGTTACTTGCTAGAGAAGGCGCAAAGAACGCAGTACGGCGGCGGGAGGAACGTTCGTTTCACTTCGCTACTCGCTAGGCGACTCGCTAAGCAAGCACTTGTCAGTGCTTAACTGCTTACGTAACCTTGGACATTTATGACTAAATAAATTATATACACGATTACCGTCTCTTCCGCCAGATATGGACAAATTTTGGTACTGCGGTGTGGCTTGTGCATCGTTATCAAGGTGAACACAGTAGTCAATAATATGGAAATGCAGTTTGCCATCTTCTCTTCTTATTCTCTCATATTGGCCGGTAACATTTATGAAGTAGTTATCTGAAGGATAATATTAAGGTTTTTATTTATTCTAAAATCATTCATCACTAAACATCATTATTCCTTTCTTTTCTCATTAACAGAAGGGCTAGGATCAATGATCATCGCTTTGAAATCCTTTTGATGTATTTCTATATTAAACACATATAAGGTTTCTGTAATTTATTTGAAACCATTATTATAGGTACATTAATGACTTTTCAATTGGTCATCTTCGCTGATAACACTACTGACTGATGACTTATCACTTTGTCCAGAATCTCATTTCACTTGTTCTTCTTATTCAATCTAGAGTCTTCTAAGCCAGAACTTACCTCCGAATATTTCATACAAAAGTATAGATATTTTAAGTCACTAAAACCTTTTTGCTTAGATATCAATGCATACCTTCCGTCGAATGATTAAATCATCTACATTTGTGGTAGGTACAAACAATGAAACCTGGATGGTCTTTGGGATTTGTGCAACACTTACCGTATTTGATTTCACAGTTGCCATTTCCTTCTGTGGTCATTTTGTCTATTTCTCCTTTCACTTCATATTCTGATTTTATGATCAGACGTGGACATAGATATTCATAGACTACTGAATTAGTTTCTGGAGTAAGTCTGAAAGTCAAGATGTAATATTATTTTGTGAGTTCTTTAGATGTCAGCAACTACATTTTTCTCATTTCCGTATTTGAATAGTTTTAAAACAAAGAAAATTTTATGTTGTGCAGAGAAACGATTACATAATGTTTGCCTCATAGTTAGGAGCTCGTGGCTAAATAATATCACCCACCTAGGTCCATCTTTAGGTTAAGCCACGCTTGCCTGGGTTGGTCTGTGGATAGGTGACCATCAAGTTTCATCCGTGCCTCGAGAATCACGTTAAGCCGTTAGTCCCGGCTGTCATTTCTTAATCTTTGACAGTCGTTACAGGTAGCCAGTGGCCCGAATGTCTGACAACCAGTCTTACCAAGGGGTATCGTATTACCCAGTACTAGCTGTGTTGTGGAGGTCAGATAGGCAGTCGCTCCATGTCAATTACTAGTATTCAGCTGCATCCTGTCAGATCGGAAGCCGACCCCAACACAGTTGGGAAAAGGCTAAGCAGATGATGATTTTTGACGGATAGTTATTTAATATTTAAAGATATCCAGTTATAGATTTATTAGTCGAAAAGTTAACTACATTTAATAGAACATTACTTGCCTTAACTGGAAATCGCAATTCTTCAAACCCAGAAGCGTAGGATGATCGAGTTTATACTTTAAACAAGGTAGATCAACCACAATTTTTTCTAAACACAATGGGTCTGAGGGTGCTACCCCGGGCAACCCCTTTATAACCCTCTGGTAAACATGTTCTCTTACTGCCTTTGTCAAACATTCATTGTCCGTGGGTTTGCAGAATTCTTTCTTTAACGCTGAAAATATAAGAAAAAATACTTAGTTTATCGTGCTCTTATTTATTTATTTAATTTAATGCACAATGTACACAACCAATTTTACACGTTAAGCTTAAACTAGTGAGTACATGACCCAGTTAGGGCGCAGCAAGATAACTTAAAACTAATATTGAGAATAGGGTATCTATCTAGATTTATACAATATCACTTACATATCATTAGGAATTAAATATTATATTGATTTAATTTATATCTAACTTATATTGTGACATGGAGTTTTGTAAGCCTTTTAGTGTCAACATTTTGTAGAAGTCTTTTTACGTTCGATAATTAAAAATATTTTAAACAGGTCCTAAAAGACACAAAGGTAAACTAGATCAAGCAGTGTTTTATGTAAAATAGACAAGATGAGTTAGTCAAATGTTCCAGTAGAACAGTTTACTCACCAAACGCATCTTTCAAACACAGCAAAACTAGCACTATTTGGACTGTCTGCACCATCGTAAAGGATCAATTGCGACTAAGCAAAGACAATGGATTAAGTTTTTTATAAAGAAGTTTTGGTAACAGTTATTTATTTTTTAATTAACCCCCTGTGTACCAGGTGGGGTATGTCATACCCCAGTCCCGCAAAATCGCATTCATTTCTGAACTGTGGCTGCCGCCAAGCACGTTTAGACGCGCGTACAGTGCAATTGGCTCTCACACACTCCACCTCGTATAATTTTTGAAGCTTTTTGTTTTTCATTACATATATTTTTTTTATCAATAAATAATCTCAAATTAGTAATTTAATCAGATATACTAAGAGCACTTTTAGATGAAACTTACAAAATCGAAACTAGACCTGGGTGTTCTATAAAAAAGACTGAAGAACTTAATACTTGTAAAAAATCGCCGGTCCGGTATGTTTGGATGGAGCATGCTGAATTCATTAGTTAAAACTGAAGTATAATGATATGTAATGATGAATAATGATGATCTCAATACTTTTATTTAATTTTATGTCTTGGTTCTTGTTTAATTTAAAAGCATTTATGATTTTGTGATCGCCTAAGTTAAAAAGATTATGATAATTAAACGTGTCATGAGTACAAAAGCAAAAGATTATTGTTCCAAAGATGACAGAAGTTGTACTTTTTCTTCGTTTTTATTAGGAGGTTCAACTATTCCAACGCATAGATTTCATAAATTATTGTCATTTTTTTCATAAAATGGTCGGTGTTGCATGTGGTTATGAATCCCCACCTAGTGCAGGAGGACTGTTTTAGTCATAGTCACCTGGTACACTGAGGGTTAAAAATTTATTCAGAATCATTGACCCTGGATACCATCAGATTAGCGGTATCGAATCACCGCCCGATCGCGCAGACGAGTTGTACGAATATAGTGTCAAAACCGTCTGAGCAAGAAGCAATATTGCGTTATCATATTTAATTTTCTTTTGACACCAACAGAATTGTCATTGTTTTGCTAAATATTTTTTGATGAGCCCTAAATAATGTTAACTCTAAGCGCAAAATAAAACACGATTTGCGGTCCATTGTTTTATGGTTTCCTCTGGGAAATACCTGTAATTTAATGAAGTTATTGTTATTGTTCTTTCAAAGGGACTTTCCAGTTTTGGTCTTCTTACTTTTTCGTGTGGTTGGTGCCTAACCTGGTGTCAGAGTTATGCCGCCGTTTTTTTGGCCAGCTATGAGCCTCAGACTTGGCTTTACATTCCGTTGAGAACTATCTCTCGGGCATGCTGGTTTCCGGGGCTGCGGGACTATTCGAAAGAGATACCATGGCCCCGGAACACAAAGGGCGATGAAGGAACAGGGTTTTAGTCAGTAAAAGTGTGACACTCCCTCCTGCTCCGCCCAGAGCGGGAGGAGTAATTTGATGATTTCCCATCCGAAAAAAAAAAAATGCGATGCTGGTTAGGTTTCTTAACGATGTTTTCCTTTACCGAAGCAAGTGATAAATACAGGGGGTAAAGCGAAGCCGTCAACCAAGCCCGACGGTCGATAACTATAATTGAATTGAAATCACTCTATCAACAGTAGACAACATACACCAAAATGAAAGCCAACAATATTGTTTCACATTTTTAATTATTTACAATATTTGTAGCCACATCAAACATACTTGTAATATAACTCTTCAACTGGAACTGCTATGTGAAAATCTCTGATATTTTCCATGAATTTATCAACAAAAGCATTCATGATCGGTGTCCGGGTGATTTCCTCGAATCTGTCATAGTACCTGCTCCTCGAAGCAGGATTACCTGGAAGTGAGATTAATAGAATGTATAATGAAACATTACAATTTTTTTGTTGTTGCCAGAGTGTTACAAGGATCATTTTGCGCTCGAATGGTGGTGTCGAGAGGGCGCTGTCGGTAAATATTCGTACAATTGTTTTTAAATGAGTATTAAAAAATAATGTGTCGTTGGTTTGATTTTGGACAACCACCAAAATATCCGTGTTCTGTATATGTTGTTAGATGACGTTAAATCCTGATAAATGTAAATTATCTTATTGAACATAAAGCCACCACCCTTATTAGGCACGTACATTTTAAGTGACAAATCCATTGGACGATTACAGGTTTTCACAAGACGAGTGATAGAATCACTTTCCTAATAAATAACTCATTATAATAATACTGGAACTGAGTAGAGGCCCGGTTATATAATTGCATAGCACATGTGAGGACCATGTATTGTTAAGCTACCATTTGCATTTAGTTATCTTTCATTGACTTGAATATGCCTTGGTGGCTGAGAGAAAGTCATGCTCACTCACATGTCTCGCTGATGGTGGTGGGTGTGTCGGGTCATTTAGTTCCCTTCAATATGGTTGAGTTGAATGGCGCCGATACACGCGTCTTGTTCGTGATCGGGCGCTGTCAGTTGGGACTGGTCATCTCTTAGCTGCCACGGTTCATTTTAATTACTTTATTTTTAATTTGTTGATTTAATGTTTTACTCTGGACGCTCATAATGTGCACGTTTTTCTACATCGTTCTCACATATATCTATAATCTCAACATGAATGATGTAACCAAGATTTTGTAACAATATTTTGATTTAAAAGAGTGTCCATGGAGTTTCTTGCCCGTTCTTCTCCATAGAGATCTACGCTAGGGAATGGGCAACTACAGTACTTTCTCAAGTTATTATGTCTTGTGTCTAGGACTGTAGCTTTGTTTTTTTTTTTGTTTGTATTTTTGACATTCAAAAGTGCCATAATGGTCTAATTGAAATAAATGCTTTGAGTTTGAGTTTGAGTTGAGTTTGATGTTCTGGCAGCTTGGGAGGGGTCCTTGTCCTGCAGTGGACCGTTATAGTTTAAGCTGTTTAAATACTGGGACTACATTTTCAATACTACCAACGAGACAAATCTGGAGTACTAGTATCATGGCAATTTAAGAATGGTTTTTACAAAATTAAAAAAAAAGTTTTCTTACATTTACACCTTCCTGAATCTCCAAAAACTAAGTTTTTGTAATCGTACGTTGATTTTCCTCTTAATTCTAAATGTGTGGTGTAGTTCAAAATCCGGATATGTTGCTTGCAGTCTCCAAATTCCGCTTTCAATTGATTTCCAGTAATATTCATGTAAAAGTTCTCTGTAAAAGAAATAATACAACATACAACCGTATTACCCGGTACTAACTGGGTTGTGGGGGTCAGATAGGCAGTCGCTTCATGTAAAATACTGGTTTTCAGCTGCATCCGGTAAAACTGGAAGCCGACCCCAACATAGTTGGGAAAAGGCTAGGCAGATGATGATGACAACCAACTAGTTTTTATGGTGGAAGAGCCAGGGTAGCCCGCGAAATTCAACTTTTCTTAGGTTTTTGCAATTACCGGTCAGTATCAGGCTGTACGAGTAGGTATGTTGAACAAAATATGATTCGCAAACAAAACACGTCTGCATTAACAGAATTATAATCATTAAAATCATTACTACAATAATAACACTGTTCTGAACAGCGATGACAGAACAAAAAAAAACGTTATAAATACGATTTCAGAAACATTGTTCTGCTTCCTGTATTATTTATTTGTTTTTCAACATGATATGTTCATCTCTTTTTCAAGTTTATTTACTTTTCAGCTATAAAAGTCAGGTCATTGACCAAGTTAGTGCATTGTCTACTTTTCACTGACTCAGCTAATTATTGTGATGTGTCATAATTTTTATTTTAGACAAAGCATCCAAAAATTCAACGTGAGGTGACGTGAGGTAAAGGTCAATAAAATCATAATTGGAAAGGACATTTAAATCGTTTGGTATAAATAACATAATACTAGTAAAGAGATTTTAAATAACTTACCGTAAGTGATTTTGAATGTCCCCTTTCCTTTAACAGATACTGCATCTACTTTGCCTTCCACTTCATATTGTGATTCTATTGTCAGGTGAGGACAACATGGTTGGTATTCGAATGTTGTATCTGATGGGTTTTTTCTGAAATCATGGATAACAAAAAAAAAAATACAGTACTAGACACAAATTCTTTATTGTTGCAAAGGTAGGATTCACTGATTAATGGTAATGGTTAGTAAGCATATTATTGTACTTAACTGAGTTACGAGTGAACGATTATGTATACATGATTTCTTTATCAGAAGAGTTAACTTTGGTGGTACTTCTAAACAAAAATGGAACATAAACCCTTCTGGACTATCAGAGATCAAAATGGCGCAACAGATAAAAACTTACTTCAGTTTTATCGAACAGTCTTTAACACCGGTCATTGAGGCGTTAAGGAGCGAGTACTGCAAGTCTGGCAACTCTATTTTCAGCCTTGGAAGGTGCAGTGGCTCCGACGGGTCTACACCGGGTATTCCTGGCAATAACTTTGGGAAGACCCTTTCTTTAGCCGAATTTGATAAACATTCTATATCGTCCATTTCGCAGTATACTTTCCGTAGACCTAGAAAAATGAAAAGATTCATTTCAGACTTTATTAATAAGGCCTCTCCCAAAAAACGGAGTTCAATTGTATTAGCAGTGAGTGGGGGGCATTTATGACATATGCTATAATACAAAGAAGATTAAACGAGATATACCTTGAAGCTATATTCACAAACACAAATCGTGTGTCGTGTAAGAATAATTCGAAGGGTCACTTACATAGAACATTCTGAAGGCCAATTGCAGCAATAACAATTATTTGCAACGAAAACATTTTGGTGGAATAACTTCCTTGAAACGCTTCAGAATAATGCGTTCTATCCGGCAAAATATAATATTATATCTAATTGTTAGAAGTGTGATAACGGGACTAGAGAATTATAAAGCAAAGTGCACACGAAAGTCAAAATTCTTTACAGAAAAAACGTTAAAAATGGAGGATTTCCTACGCTGTGTTTCTAAAATTAAATGGACAGTTGATTGCAATTGAGTCCTATGTATACTATATTTTTTACATATTATCTAGTTCTAATAATTTCATTAATTTTAATTTAGTTGCCATCAGATAAAAATAACTTAAGTATATGAACCTCTTTTTTTATTTGTTTCTGTTAGCTACATATTTTGTTAGAAACAAACGCGACTTGATCGTAGGTTATTATGGTTTGACAGAGGTTGCTGGTTTAACAGTAGGTACATCTAACAGATTCTTCAAAAGGTACACACACATGCATACATAAACTCACGCCTTTTGCTTATCTAGAAACGCAAAAATTGCATAACGCCCTTTTATAAACAGTGCAAATAAGAGAGCATAAATAATGTGAGCGAAGCAATCAGGACTTGTTGCGTTTTCTTACCAATTTGGTTGATTGTGGTTGACAATTGCAATAAAACTTTTTGGAACCTGATAGAATAGAATGTCTCTCTATTCAAGTATCCATGACTCAAAGGCGGTAAGTAAAACTTACGACTATGATAGTAAGCACTGATAAAATAAATAATGGTGGATCACTGCTGCGACAACCCATGAGCAGCAGCGACCCACATAAACACAGTCCAGGCGACTGGGAATCATGCTTAAGAGCGGCCAACCCGCCATACTTTTAGCGAGAATTTTGACAAACGCTCGTGCGTGATTATGCCGTTGTTATACATATATCTTAATTTTTTTTGAACGGATTGGTATCTTGTTCACTATATCTAGGCTTCTATCGAAGCAAAAAATAAAAATTTGTAGGAACAAATTCAGTATAAGCCTCCAAAAATTGCTGTTTTGCACAAATTTTACCTCAACTTTGGCCGTTCATAAGGTACCCATAAATTGTAAAAGTAAAGAAAATATCCTGATAGAAACCTTGCAAATGTAGTGGAGATTCTAAATAACAAATATTTATTTGACGAACTTGTAAGACTTATTCAAAAACACGTATTTCCTGGAACAAGTTTTATACATTTTCGAACACTATTTTTCGTTCAATGTCCTCGCGTTAGTCGGTATGAGGTGCGCGGGTGACGAGTAGTGCGGGGTCGGAGCTAGGTAAGACAGGGCAGTTGAAAAAATATCGCCGCGATGGCTCTGGATGAAACAACAAGCTTTTCGACCATGCTCGCGTTGACGATAGACGCGCCGGTAAGGACCCTCTTAAGATACTGTTGGTGCTGCTCCACACCCTACGCACCAGGGAAGCCCACCTTTTACGCATTGTTGCGTAAAAACAATTCACATGCGCATCTGCGTACATCCCCGACGCACTACAGAAGCGGATAAGACCGATGTTTAACAGAGGATGTTGAATTGATGCTATGTATAAACGCGGTCTTATTTTACCGTTAAACACCAAGTTTTGCTGTAGTGTCAATAGACGTATAAAAAGATTCAGATATGCATCTTTGCTAATTATGAAGCTCACTTACTGTTAGTTTATTTTGCATTGTTAGACTACACTGTTAACACATACATAACAAAACAATATTACGCCAGCTATCCACGAAGGATTACTGAGTCGGAAATATATAGTACAACGCGATTTTGCCAATCATGTTCAAGACCAATGGCAAAAGGAGTGAGTCTGTTGCCATTAACAGGGCACAAATCCTGAATCTGGGATGCTTCTGAATCTTAAAAATCATATTTCTAAAACCTAGCACTTTATTTGATTTGGGAATCGAAACCAAGATCTTATACAAGCAGTAGCGTTTGCAACCTTTAGTTAGACCAACAAAGCTCTCCATCAAATACTACGAGTTTTGAAACAAAACTGGTAAAAAGATACATCCCCTAAAGGAACCTGTCGAATAAGGCTCTATAACACTTAAAGTACTTACGGAATAATGTCCGTGTACTTTAAGTGTAGTGAAAAGCAGTGAAAGTCTAAAACAAGGCTCTATAAGTAGAAGAACTTCCTACTTTGTATAGCAATATGAAGTAGGTCATTTCTGGATCTGTAGAAATTAAAAAACCGGCCAAGTGCGAGTCGGACTCGTGCATAAAGGGTTCCGTACAACCGTAGTAGGGGAGCCCCCTTTTAATTTTTTTTATTATTTTTGGTTATAGCGGCAACAAAAATACATCTGTGAAAATTTCAACTACCTAGCTTCATGATACACAGCATGGTGACAGACAGACAGACGGACAGTGGAGTCTTAGTAATAGGGTCCCGTTTTTACCATTTGGGTACGGAACCCTAAAAACGTGTAAATTTACCCCATCAACGACCCCTGCAGAAAACTAAGTTAAAAATACTTGTAGTCTAGTTCTGGGCCAATTTAAATGGCCATCATCACGAGAAAAAAAGGCCAATCAATTGATCCTAAAAGGATCTTTTTTTTTTGTTTTTTTTTTTTTTTTCCGTTGGGAAATCATCAAATGACTTCTCCCGCTCTGGGCGGAGCAGGAGGGAGTGTCAGACTTTTACTGACTAAAACCCATCCATGTTCCTTCATCGCCCTTTGTGTTCCGGGACCACGGTATCTCTTTCGAACAGTCCCGCAACCCCGGATCCTAAAAGGATCTAAGGTAATAAAACTCAGAACTCGCAAAAAAAACAAATATGATCGTATTAATTTGCTATAATCATCTATCAAGGTTCTGCAAAATGTACGCCCTACTTTTGTTTTGTTGCCAGAATTATCATGATTTTAATTTAATTTGCATTGTCTTCTGTTGAGCATATTTACGCTTTGTTACTACAAGTACTCTGTATAAACTGTGTATTGTAAGACTAGGATACTACGTTAGATTTTTGTATTAAGGCGATTACATGAGCTAAATAAACAACTGTATTTGTGTTGGTTCAAACTTCGTTTGAAACACTGTTAGAATAAAGTTCTAATCAGCTTGCACGACAAAGTGGTTGTTACGTCAGTCGCGGCCGAATAGTGCGAAATTAGTGTTTTTTTGCGATTTACAAAAAATCTATTGATTGGACTAAAAAAGTAAAATACTGTGATACTTATTTTGTTTGTAGAATTATTTGCCAAAAAATCAGAATGATCGCATATATTTTAGTATGGTTTTTACTCGTTAAAAGAAATTTTTAGAGATAAGTTCGTTATTTTTTTCTTTCGAATAAAATTTGTTGTATTATGTTTAAAACACTATCGTACTAGCATATATCCTGAAGAATATCATATATTTTTCTGGTTTTGTTTATTGCAGTGAATCATATGCTTTTTTGCATTATAAAACTCGCATTTAGCTCATGTAATCACCTTAAGTTCCTATGTTTCCCTACGACAACGAACTGATGTGGACAGATTTTTGGTTTCGTCTTACTCGTCCTGCCCTCTTTGAAGTCTGTCGCAACGCTTTCTGGTTGCGTGAGGTCTCTGCCCAGCAGTGGGACGCAGGTTAACAGTACCCTATGTTTGAGTTTTTTGAGCCATGACCGTTTCCATTTCCGTACCCAAAGAATGAGGCCTGTGGGATTGTGAGCTACAGTTGATATTCTTAGGTGTTATTTATTTTTACATGTGAGGTACTCTGCACATGCGTTGATGCAATGGATATAGTTTTACAATATCATTTAAGTTACAAACTAATATCGCCATACTTACTTACTGCCTTTTTGGTCTAGTGTTCGCAAGAGATACTGGTGAGCATGAAGTCTTGGGTTCGATTCCCAAATAGGGCATAGTGCTATTGGGTTCTTAGCTCTGGATTTGCGGCCGGTTGGGGGCCGTCCATAAATTACGTCACACGTTAAGGGGGAGGAAGTGGGTCGACGAAGTGTGACAAGGGGTGGGACGGGTCCTAAATTTCGTGACGTCACATTTCAAAATTTTATAAGTCTGAATCTTTAACAAAAATAATTAATCGTTATAGTTCGTCGTATAGTTTTGTAAAATTTTTGAAATGTTTCATTTGATATTAATTTTATTAAAAAATAATTTAAATCAAAATAAAACTAATGTCGGAACTGCTTTTTTAATTCAATAATTTGTAGATGAAAAATTGCCAAATATGTGACGTCACACGTGACCAGCTGTGACAAGGATGGGGACGGGGGTAAAAAAAACATGAAATTCTTGTGACGTAATTTATGGATGGCCCCTTATTGGCAAAGGTTTGAAGAAGAAGAAGAAGTTGGCAAGAGGTTTGTTCCCATCACATATAACTTACAACATATCTGGCAAAGTGAGAGGGAGGGCCCAGAAGTAAATATCATGTCTTGTGGAACTAAACAATTATTTTTTCGACTCCAGGATGAACCCATTTTGGCCCTCAATGGCTTGGGTCTAATGAGCTTTATAACAGTGATATTCAAAGTTTGTAATAAGCAGATTCATGTGTTGTATCTTACTCTCACATTTATGACGCTTGTGTAGCATTGCAGTGGGAATGTGTTTACAAAATCAATAAGTCGAAAAATACGAGAACAAATAATTTATAATACTTTTGTTTATTATTTGTTTCATAACGGTTTATTCCCTGTAAAACAAATCTTCTATGGCCTTAACTTTCAAGTAAGCATTGACGTTGTATATGTACTTATTCATAAACGCTTCCATGGCCGGTTGACGAGTCAGCTTGTGCACAGTTTGCCAGTTTTCATTTGCATATTTGTGCAAGCTGTCCGCTGAAAACAAATATTAAGTAATCATCATTTTTAGTTCCTAATAAGTTGACATTACTGATCATCAATGATCGCGACGGTAATCAATCATGGTATCCAAGACCAGAAAGATAATAATACAGGGCGTAAACAACCTCACCACGAAGCTGTCAACCAAGCATTCTGTACATCAAACGAAGTAACTTTATGTAAAAATTATTGCTGGGTAGCGACTTTTTTTTGGGGGTAAAAAATCATGTTTTGTGGTAGAACTCAATGTTACACACTCAAAACATTGTATTGAGTAGGATTGGAGGACATTGGAGTAGTTTAAGGACGCTGTTACTTAACTTAACTCAAAGGTATCTAAAGTCGCAAAGAACTTAAGGTGAAAGAAGGGTAGCCCGCAAAATTCAAATTTTCTTACGTTTTTTTGAATTTGCAGGCGAGTGCTAGGTTGTATGTTGATTAAAATATTGTTCTGTAATAACAATTATAATAGTAATAATGATTACAATTCTGTAACTTCATTTTATAGCCGCGAATAACATTTTAATCAACACACACCAATGCACTGCCCTGCAAATTGCAAAAAGAAATTTTGAATTTCGCGGGCTGGTTGGAGCATTCACCTTAAACAAGTGATCCACAATGTTCATAAGCACCAATACAAGGCATGTTTAATAAATAAAAAGAGTTTTGTATATTCCCTGGACCTTTGAAAATGCACTTGGTAGTTCTGTTACTTAGTACCGTCGCCCAGTGTGTTCTTTTGCCTTAGTTGCGGACATGCCAGTTTCATGGGTTTTTTTTTGGAAATTGTTAACCAAACCAAATGTAGGTTAACCAATTGTTAACCTATTATAACTCCGCCAGCCCTGACTACTATATCAAGAGAAAATAAGAAAATCGAGAAACATCCTAAAATCATTTTAAACACAATATTTTGATTTTGGATTTGGTTTTTACATTAAATGTTATAAGTTATGATAGGAATTCACTAGGAACCCTTTTTTTTAACTTATCTTGCTCACCCATGTGGGACTTTTTTTCTATGACTTATTAATAAATTTTTTGTCTGGCTCTTAATCAAATGGTCGTGTTTTCTTTAAAAGTCTAATTGTTGATTACTGTAGTGACTATCGCCACACAAAAAACCGTATGCAACAAACACAAGAATTCGGAAATTTAGAATTTTAAAATTGTGTGTTTAGGGTTGTCAATCAAACCTGTGTGCAACATACAATACTGTTATAAAGAAATGAGGTTTTACGTAGTATTATGAAGAAATGAGGTCGACGCAGCATTGTTGGGAATATAGCTTCGAGTTATCATTAATCCTATTTTCGTAATTTCAAAATTTAAATATTCCGAACGTTCATAATTACTATTCTCAAAATACCGAATTTCAATAGTGCGAGTCCGAATTATTGAATACAAAACATTAAAAATACGAACCTAATTTTTTTTGTTTTTTTTTACTTACGTGTTGAGAATTACGCACCAGGGGTGTCTAAAAGGGGGCGAATTTTTCATTATATTTGCGATAGGATGCCCCGTTTTCAAGATATAAGCAAATTTAGAAGCTACGACATTACACACACCCACTTTCTGTCACAATTGTTGTCGTCGCTCCGCCGGCCTTCGGCCTACGCTGGAGAGGAGAAATATCATGACACAGTCATTTGTCATGGATGCGTTTTACAAATAGGTTTACAACATTCTGATCTGTACATTTTGGCCGTGTAGACGTTTGTATTTTAACTCTGGAGGATCTAGATAAATTAACTGAATCCATCGTAAAGTTTGTATCGCGATGATATCTTCCACCGGGCATAAATTTTGACTGGCTTACATTTTTCTTTATCCCCACTAAAAAGATCTTTGCAGTCATAGTTCACTTTTGTTTTAGCTTCATATTTAAGGATATGATTTATCACTTGGATATGCAATTTTCCATTAGTGCTGATAAACTTTTCGTAGTCACCACTTAATAGGATATGATAGTCATCTGGAACAGAAAATTTAATTTAGATTTTCGTGAGACACCTGAAATACATATACTAAACCAATTTATCTTACAACTTATTGGCAATTCAAGAAATGAAAAAGGAAATTATCTTCCTGCGCTTGTCATCAGCACTAAAAATATTTTTTTCCAACATCCCTTCCGTTTTTTCGGTTCTCTATCATTCATCTTTCATATAATCCCTCACACAACCAGGGAATTTTGTCGGTATCCGCAGAGGTGTCTGGATTTGTGGCCGATTGATAGCAACAGGATCGCCCCCTGTTACATGGGACTTATACGGCGAACTATGGATTCATTACAACACCTAACACTGCCTAACCGTTTCAGGCGTGATGATGTTATGTTATGTAGTTTTTGATTTTCAACCCTCCTTATCACATGCCTATTCTAATACAAATGATTCAATTTCAACTTTCCGATAAAATAAAGTGTGTTACTCACAAATATCTACTTTGCATATGCCCGTTCCTTCAATATATTCCGGCCCTAATTTGCCCTTCACTTCATAGTCTGATTCCAAAACTAGATGCGGACATAAAATATGGTACTTGTACTTCGATTCCTTCACTAGAATTCTGGAATTATTTAAAAAAGTTAATTAAGTTTTGGTTTACTGTAACATCTCTATGAACAGGAATCTTGGGGCTAGAAAAGATACAGAGGACCTAGACAAATAGTGCCAAACGCTATCTAAGCGTTTCATGTTCTTACAACGATTTTGAACATGATTGGCATTCGTTTTTTAGTAACTCATATAAATTTAATATACTTTTGACAGGCATTATCGTATTGCTAATAGAATGTCACATTGTCAACGCTCTCTGCCCTCAGGGAATCAACATTAGTTTTAAAGCTAGCCAATTTATCCAAATACACAACTTACTGGGCAAGATCCACATTACAACTCAGCATTCCAATGAGCGAACCGTTAATTAATCTATACTTCAGTGTAGGTAGATTCCCTTCAATCAAATCCAGGGTTAAAGGATCCGAGGGTTCCACTCCAGGAAGGCCCGATATGAACTCCTTGAAGGTCCGTTTAGCAGCGTCTGTTAGACATTTGTTGTCGTCTAGATTACATAGTTTCTTTTCACCTGTAATTAGAATTTAAATCGTTATACGAGTATGATAAATGCATTCATGCTTTTTTATTTTAAACTAGTACTTCGCCCGCGACTTTTTCCGCCAAAATTGTGATAGCTCAGCTAATATGCAGGATATAAATATAATTTATAGCCTAAAGCACCCACGAATAATGTATCATTCTATTAGTGAAAAAAATAGGATTAGATCATTAGTTTCGGAGATAACCTCCTACATACAAACATACGTACAAGAAAATTTTACTTTTTATAATATTAGTATCCACTGCTCTCAAAACGGTGAAGGAAAACATCGTGAGGAATTGTCTAGAACCAAAAATTCGAAGACATGTGACATCTACCAATCCGCTCTGGGCCCGCGCGGTGGATTATAGCCCATTCCCTCTCATAGAGAGGCCTGTGTCCCAGCAGTGGGAACATTATAGGCTGATGATGATGATGATGATGATGATGATGAATATTAGTATAGATAACTCTGGTACTCTGTTGGCCTATATATCCTTTTCACAATTACATATTTATAAAGTATTTAGTATACAGTGATCTGAATTAGGAAACAAAATATTTTTTGTCCCGATAGTTCGATCTAATATAGTCGTTCAAGTAGTAGTTTAAGTAAAGCCTGCTACTAGGCTGTAGAACGAACGCCGCCATTTTGTTTGTTCAGTACAATTTCACGAACCAATAGGTATGTGAAGTGCTACCAACGACGCTCCGCTACCAATGTCATTTAACCGCCAGAAGATCCTTGTAGTGCTATATTACTGATGTATAATTATTTTGGTTGACGCGACAATGACACTCTCGTAAAGCTGAAGAATTCTATGGTATATTAAAAAAGCATCACAAGTTGCACTTACTTAACACACTGCTGACACAACACAAAACAACAAATAGTCGTGTTGGAAACATTTTCACTGACTGAATGTACGAACTTCAATGAACATCACAACTTCAGGCGAAATATATAAACCTAAGGCTTATCACACAATCGATCAGTTACGAAAAAATACCAAAAAACCTTATTTACATATACGTTTTTTTAATAATAATAACTACAAGATAATTTATTGTTATGTAGGTATAACTGGCGTCAACGAGGTGACCGCCTTGTTTGCCTAATAACTCTTAATTACACACCTATTGCCATCAACATATCCTTAACTACTCAATGAACAGTTTATATTATTATTAGTTATTAAATGCGTCAATTAACTAAAATCCGGTTCTTCCAAAGTCGCTTACACAATAAGGCGGCATTAAGAGCCTTATCACACTAGCGGATTGCGAGAGGATTCAAAGCGGAGCGAACGCGCAGCGAATGTTAAAGTACTACAAAAATAATGTCAAAAAGCGAAAACAAGACATAAATTGGCCAAACAATACACGAGTTATAACCAATTGAACTTTTGTTTCTATCTCTTTCTAGATAAACGGAATTTGGTATGGATTTTGTACGTCGATGCAGCGAATGACGTCATTCGCTGTACCGGATCTCTCTGTCTAGTCAGCAGTTTCAAATGCTTATAACTTAGTATTTTTTATAGATATTAAAAAAATAATTTCACTTGCTATTTCTGATGTTAAATACGCTTTGTTTAGAGTGATATAAAAAGATCATGTTTAGACCCTATTGATGCAGCAACCACTTTCTCTACTGTTTGGAAGATGCAGCAGTGGTTTTTCTTACACAGAAATTATGATTTGGACGTGGCTAATTCATCATCTGCCTAGCCTTTTCCTAACTATCTGACCTCCACAACCCAGTTAGTACTGGGTACGTACGTCTACGTTTTGGGTCACTGACTACCTATAACGACTGTCAAAGATCTGCAAATGACAGCCGGGACCAACGGATTTACGGCTTAACGTGCTTTCCGAGGCACGGAGGAAACCCGGTGGTAACCCATCCACAGACCAACCTAGGCAAGCACGGCTTAACCTAAAGATCGACCCGAGCGGCTGTTATTATTAAGCCACGGGCTGTGCCACTAGCACTCTGCCACTGGGAGTCTTATCCAACTAGGTTTAGCGTCATGGGATCTCTAACTATCACGATGCCACCGCACGGTCGACCGCGTAAACTGCATTCGCCGCTCCCCACGCGGGAGGCTGTCACGCCCATCAAACTACGATTTGAACTTGACTTCTACTTGAGATTTTTCCACTTGGGACTTCAAGTTGGTCCACTGAAAGTTGAACCCTGTGGGAAGAAGCTCACAATACAGTACGGTAGAACAAGCTATTTGGTTTACATTTTACAATTGTAAACCAAATAGCTTGTTAGACCGTAGGTGAGTCGGTGGGAGACAGGGATTTTGCTACAGTTTGCATTTTTTCTGTCGTTGGCCGGAATCGTCACGCCAACGATACGAAAATGAAGAAAATATGGTATTCTAACCAAACCGATGTTTTGCTGAGAAGTTTGTTTCACCACTTCTTTTTATTGCATGATGCATTGAGTAGTAAACTGGTATCTCATATCATCATATTTTGATTCAAAAGAGTGTCCATGGAGTTTCTTGCCCGTTCTTCTCCATAGAGATCTACGCTAGGGAATGGGCAACTACAGTACTTTCTCAAGTTATTATGCCTTGTGACTGGGTCTGTAGCTTTGTTTTTTATCTGTAATTTTGACATTCAAAAGTGCCGTAATGGTCTAATTGAAATAAATGCTTTGAGTTTGAGTTTGAGTCATGGAGGTTTTTAAAGTAAAGTTATAACATTAAAAACTTGTTTTTAAAAAAAAGTTGACCTTTGACTCCCAATATCTCCGTAACTAAAAGATTCCCAGGTATGGTCGTGTGACGAAGAGAATAAGTGCCTTTCGGCTTCGTTATAGGTCTATTTACTCCCTTTATTGTTGCCATTTCAAATAAATTGTAACAAAATTTTAGTAGTAATTAGCAAGGAGCTAAATAAGCAAGTAGTCTACTTGCTAACAATTAATTTCTTTTTGGACTTAACTTTTTGGACTAGTTTGGACCAAATCTGTGACAACTGGGCATCTGACTACTTTATTTTACTTTCGGCGGCTATCACAGAGCACCATAATATCGCAAACGGATCCTAGGTACATACATTAAAACCCTAATCCATATAATACAAAAAAGGCTATGTTGTAGTTGTATATGTTGTAGGGAAATTAGCACTATGGAAGGATTTTTGAAAATTTATCATTTTGGGGCTTTAGGGAATATTTTTAATTTTGGTTCGAACAGAGTTCATCCCTGGCCATTATTATTTTGCTTTAAGTCTAGGTACGACTTCTTTTTAAAAGATTACGTAAAACCGTAAATCAAGAAGCTAGACCAAAATAGTTTTGTAAAAAAACTGCATTTATCATCGGATTAGTCGGTATTAAGATTATAAACAATTAAACGCAAAGGTACCTAGAACCTTTTTTGTTGGCTAACCATCGTGGGAAAAAAATACAATTTAGTAAGATAGTTGAAGGTTTATTTAACACAACACAACAATGTTATAAAACATTGATAATATCAATTTAAAAATTACTCTGACAGTTAAAAATCTTGTTTTGCAGCCACTAAACTTGAACGCAATGCATTTATTTTGAATAATCGGTGTACATACATAAAAAAAATACCAATCGAATTGAGAACCTCCTCCTTTTTGAAGTCGGTTAAAAACAAATTACAGCCTTTATTTAAATTATCAGAGAGTTCGACAATCACCTACAAATCTACTCGGAGGTTACCCTCGAGCAAATAATATTCAAACAAAAATCCTTGCGCACTTAAACGACTGTATAGAGGGTGTAAAAAATCTCTTAAAGCACTTGTTCTCCACGTCATTGCGATCATTTTTTTGTTCTACACCAAACCTGGAAACCTAGTTATGGAGACATTGTGGGTCAAAGTTCCAACTTTTTGTCAAGTTTCTTTTTTAAATACAAGTTTTTAATGTAAGATTTTTACTTTAAAAACCTCCACGACCACTATTACTATTACTATTCAATCCATCCATCAGCACAATGTTTTGAGTGCCCTACATTGAGTGCTACCACAAAACATGATTTTTACCCCAAAAAAAAAGTCGTTTCCCAGCAATAATTTTTGCGTAAAGTTACTTAGTTTGATGTACAGAATGCTTGGTTGACGGCTTCGTGTTAAGGTTGTTTACACCCTATGTCTATATGTCTTGTTTTAAGTACAAAATTAATCATTTACACTTTTACGACTGTGAGTGTTAGGAAAGAGAGTAAATCGGTGTCTGCTTGGTTGACGGCTTTGTGTAGGGTCTGTTTACATCTTGTACTAATAAATGTTACTTTATCTAGGCCCACAGGAATGTAGAAATACATAGTTTACGATGTCCAATATAATACTTATTTTTTTTGGACCGACGACGGCCAAAAACTTATGCATAAAATTATTAGTTTTGGAGTATACAAATGTTATTTTAATAAGACGTTACAATTAAACAATGACCCTATTCATCTAGTGACGTCATGACGATGTGAAGAAAATTAAACGAGTTTGTTTTTTTTTGTTTTTGCCACATATTTGAGTGTTGTTTAACATCGTCAATCTTTTCATCAATTACCGAAACAGTAAGGTCGTTAAAATGTACCTATTCATATTTTATGTAGCAATTTTTTCTTCTGAACAACAATGTCGTTTTTAGACACTTAATTTTTATGTTAATTACTGTATACACATTTATATATAATATAACAATTAACAAATCTACATTCTTATTAAAACACCGTTACCGCGCATTTATATTTTCTTAAGTTTATTGACTTCGGTAAATAACTTTTTGGAGATCATTCATGAAATTATGAATCCACAATCTTTTAAGGTTATAGCGGGGTAGAGTGGTCGTTTCATGAAGGGCATTCTCTAGATAAGCTAGTAAATATTCTTGCAACGTTTGGATTCGTTTATTTTTCCACACCTTTTGTCATTCTCCAAACTTTGCTAAACATTTAGATTTCTTATTATTTATTTACTGTAGTACCTTGGGAGAAAACTGGATTTACCTACTTCCTTAGCTGTCAGAAGGTAGATTAATTTATGGTCAATGATCCGAGTTGTACTTATATGTTAATAATTATGATATCGGATTCTCGAGCGGCTGAGACACCACGTGTCGCTATTTATCCGTTATTTGTTGTTGGTCCTACATTTTGGGCACGTACGGTCGAACAAGCTATTTCGTTTACAGTTTAACCAACAAATTTCATTGGCAAATGTAAACCAAATAGCTTGTTCGACCGTACGTGCAGTTGGTTTTAAAATAATACGTGCAGTACAATTCACTTGATAAAATTAAAAAGATTTCAACAGAACGTTATCAGAATAATGAGAGATTAAATTGTTACTGATTAAATCCAAATTAAGTTTAGAACCAATGGATTTGTGCGTGATCATCGGCTGACAGCCCCATCAAAGAGCCGTTGTCACCGCCGCCATGACATTCAGAACCCCATTCGGTGTTAACCGCTCTAAAATCAATCTTATGGCGACTACAGGAGCTAAATTAGCAACTCTATTTGTGGTGGTTCAAACTTCGTTTGAAATACTGTTAAAATAAAGTTCTAATCAGCTTGCAATGCAAAGTTGTTGTTACGTTGGTCACTGCGGGCGGAATAGTGCGAAATGAGTGGTTTGATTCGATTTACAAAAAATCTATTCATTGGACTAAAAAAATAAAACACTAACATGCTAATATGTTGCTTGTACAGTTATTTGATTTGCCAAAATATCAGAATGATCGCATATATTTTAGTATGGTTTTTACTAGTTAAAAGAATTTTTTAGAGATAAGTTCGTGTTTTTTTTTTATCGAGTAAAATTAGTTGTATTATGTTTTCAAAACACTATCATACTAGCATTATATCCTGAAGAATATCATATATTTTTCTGGTTTTGTTTATTGCAGTGAATCATATATATGCTTTTTAGCATTATAAAACTCGCGTTTAGCTCCTGTAGTCCCCTTATACCACAGAACAATATTAAACGATTACAACGTTTCAAAAGTGTTGTAATAAATCAACTAAATCATCGCGCGCCGTTAAAGATGTACCTCCGTGATTGTAGAATTTGAATGTTTTCTAGATTTTTCCTCTGGTTACTACCCCAACGAACTACCATTGCAGTTAAATTACAAAATCGTATGAATACTTATTGTTTACGGAACCACAACAGTATTATCATAATAATTTCGCAAACTGTATAAATTCGCCTGAACTTAGAAAATGCTAGCATTAGATAAACACAGTCATGTGCTTACGGAAGCTGAAAATGTACTCAACTCGGTTATTTGTTTTTGCTTTATTTGGCGTCAGCAGCGTTGTATGTGAGTGACGTCTACTTTTTTAATGAACATAAACTATACCTTAGGGCTTAGGCTAAGCATAGGATTCCTCCATAGACTTGCATATCTTGCTCTTTGCTGCTTCTTTGACCTATGTAGAAAAAATCCAAGTCTTCCTATATATGGGCCTCTGATGACACCCTTCTTCAGGCACCGGGGGACTCTGGCCGTCTTTTTTTTGTCGTGGATATCCTCCTGTGGCTCACCCTCCGCGGGCTCTGGGGGATGGGGCTGTCAGTTAACTCAGATCGGTCAAAAATTTAGATCTCGACTATCAGGGGTATTTAACCTCTCAAATAATTTATGTTCTGATTCCAGGTGAAAAGTATCTATGTGATATAGACGACAACAAATGTCTGACAGAGGGCGCTGCACGAACTTTTGAGCGATTCGTTTCCGGCATGCCAGGAGTGGAATCTTCAGATCCTCTACACCTGGATTCATTTGAAGGAAATCTTCCTTCACTGAAGTATAAACTCACCAATGCTTCTCTATCTGGAATGAAAGATTGTCGTGTGGAACTTGTGCAGTACGTTATTTTAAAATCATATTGCTTAATTATCTGATTGCATATTTCTATGAAAAACCATCACTCATACTTCGATGCAAAGTTTATGCTTGATTGTTAGGATAATAATAAAATAGCAGACTACAATTTTGTTTTGCTGAAATGTGCACTGTTATTGATTTCAGCAAGAAAAAAAAAGTACTACTAATATACAATTTTTCAGTGAATTGCACAAAGATACAGGTTTTCTGATTAAAAAAACAGATACAGGTTTTCTGAAAAATACTGTTTTCCCTTTATATATTTTCATTCACCTGTTTCTTTATGTGCGACTGCATCATCATTATCTGCGTAGCCTTTTCTCAACTATTTTGGTGTTGGCTTCCAGTCCGCATATATAGGTACAAATTATGGGACTATTTTACCGGCCCACTCAGATCCAGCCTGTCCCATTGCTGTCTTCTCCCAGCGACGCCCTAAGCCGAGGCCTGTGCCCCGCAGGGGGTGCCCTTAGCGTGTAGTCGTTTAGTTTGTAAGTTGTATGCCTTGGCTGGAGGCCTTACATTTCACACCTCTCTAGGCTGCGAGATGCCATTTCGGAAAAAAAAGGCACCGTTCGATACCGATTTAACCAGAATGAGAACCTGTCTCCCATTTAAACAATAAAATCTGACATGTATTTAATTTAATTTAAATACTAACTAATGTATTAACTATTCAATTTCAGAATATCTAAACAGGATAAAAAGTTTCACTATCACGTTGGATGTCCGTATCTTGTTTTTAAATCAAGATATGAAGCAACGGGTCAAGTTGGACCCGAGTTCGTAAAAGGAAACGGCAACTGCAGATTGTTCTATTGTAAGTATAACCTCTATACTTAACTGCAGAAAGATCTCTTTATCATGATTTAGAAATCAAATAATCAATAGCTGTCTTCGCAATAATATTATGCTACAAAACAATGATTAAGATAATTGAATTCGGTCGGTGGTAACCGACGACAAAACAAGACAAATATAAATAAAAGTTATAAATAAATAAAATCATTTTAATTCGAGCATCAACAACAACAACAACAACAACATCAGCTCATAACGTCCACTGCTGGACATAAGCCTCTCCCATGAGTGGAGGAATTTGCCGTAATCTCCACGCTTGGCAGGCGGATTGGAGATCGCAGTAATGAAAGACTAACAGAAAACGCTGCTGCCCGTTATCAGGTCTACGGAGGCGCAAGGTGTTCTGCCTCAGACATTAGTCGCCGTATACGACACCCGTGAGTGTAATGGGTTGGTTCTATTCTACTCTACCGGATACCACACGGCTATCACTCGAGTATCACACACATTCGAGTATCACTGACTCTTAATAGAAAAATACATTCATACAGTCACTTTACATACACAACATTAAAATCAATCCAATTAATAACAATTTCATTCACTTAATTCAATTAAATTATAAAAAGTTATGTTTCGCTCACTCATATTAAAAATCCTTATTTATCCATATGAAAAAAGAAAAACAGTGAAAAGTGATGATTATGCTAACAATACTAACTTAGTACAAGCACCATTGTTACTAATACTTAATACTAACAAAAATATGTAGTCGGAAATTTTAATCCATCTTATTAGTGTATTGTTTATGTATGAGTGTCTAGAGACACACCGACCCCACAGTCAAACCATTAAAACGGTTTTTTGGGGCTTAGTTTATAAGTTTACTTACCATCTTGATTAATAATTATATAAATAAAACAATAAAAATAATAATATTTTTTTCACGCAACTTCATTAATAGGGTTAAATGATTAATTTTTTGCTACAAAAGTAAAGATCTCAATAAGCACTTGATTAATTTCAAAATGTGAATTATAACTTATGAAAATAAAAATAAAAACACTTAATAACAGTGAGTCCCCTCTATAATGACGAAAATTAATGCAGAACAAAATTTTCGTTTTCAGTTGACTACAACTTCCTTTTCAATGGTGATTACGAAAGAAAAGACTGTAACGATAAAATGACACACATCCAGTTGAAAAATACCAATCTGGAAATTGAGGCAAGGGGAAAAGTGCATTTTGACATTGAAAATCTTTATGATGGCGATAAAGTAAAATGTAAGAACGTTATAATACTAATGTTTCTGATACTACGAGTTGCTTTTTAATCGGATAACAGGCGAGAATGGAAGATGTGGCCGGCTTCACCTCGGTATAAGCTCGTAGGCCTAATGTCGGAGGCTACCTTCAGTGTGATCATGTGGACTGTATATTTTCTGGTATCTTGACCCTCGATTGAAACAACTTGCTTGATGTTACAACACTTTAATGCTCACTGTGACAGTGTAATGTACAGACACACGCACTCTCAATGGCAAACGGAACAGAGAGAAAAAAATAGACAATGTTGATTGTTGACCACAGACTAAAAAACTAAAACTAACTTTGTGTTGCCATAAACAGAAGATACTAAAGTTTTGTGCAGACCCCAAGTAACATGGGACATATTCAGGAAGAAATTGATGATGACTTTTTTGTATCTTAATAATGTTACCTTGTCACTGTAAACGCAACATGATACCAAAGCAAGATAATCAAATCGACCACATTTGATGCCTGTTTGACAAAGTAATTCTGAGTGCAGTTTAAAGTAGGAATAGAAGTAAAAAAAAAAAGACTTCAATTTTGGTTGCAATAGGCTTGTGTCCTGAAATAATCGAATTAGTCCGTCAGTTAGATTATCAAAAAATATTTGACATGTATTTTTTCTTTTGTTACGTAAACCAAAATTGACGAACATACGACGCTTTTAAAATTCTTAAAACGTCACGCCGTGCTATAATTTTTAGTGCGTTATGACGTCACGAGCCCCCATCTCGAGTTTTGATGCGTTTTATCTTTGTCAATATTCATTGATTTACAAAAACAAAAAATACGTGTCCATTATTTTCCAATACTCTGACGAACTAAATAGATTTGCAATTTATTGATGGTGGAAACTAGCCTATTATAGCTAGCGTTCACACAATTATGTCTTATGGCTGTCCTGTACAACATTTTATGTTTAAAGTGTAGATCACACCTCAATATCCCATTATTCGTCAGTTTAAAAACAAAAGACATTGTAAACCACCGCCGCCATGATATTGTCACCATCGTTATATTGATGCCCCAGAAAAAGGAGTGTATACTCTAAGTAACATGTACTTAGAGTATACATTCCTTTTTCTTTCATATTATTCCATCCATCTTTTCTTTGGCCTCCCATGTTATTACGGTGATCCCAAAATAATATTATTATAAAATATCTAAAGGGGTCATTGACTCAAAACACTTAAACTCTTACTGACATTTTATTTTGTTAATATTCTCAGCTGACGCGTATCACAAGTTTGCAAATGAAAATTGGCATTATGTGGACAAACTGATTCGTCAGCCAGGCATGGAAGCATTTATGAAGAAATACATCAACAACGTTAACGCGTTCCTGAGAAAAGTGTCTCTTGAAGATTTATCTAATGGAGAATACAGCCGTCCGTTTTGAGTATTAAAATTAAAGAGATAAGAAATGAGTCTTTTCATTTTTGTTTCATTTCTGTTGACTGAAGTTGCCAAATGACGTTTTCTACTAATATCTATAATGAGATGAACGAGGAAAGTTTTGAAAATGAATGTGGATGTCTATGTACATGACCAAAAAAAACGATGAGTGGACTGTTTGAAAGATTATGTGACTGCTGAGATGACAAGTAATAGAAAAGTATGGAAGAATAAGACATGCTACCCCGACCCCAAATAAATTGAGATAGTGGCAAAATAATGACGATCTGTAATGAGTTGTAAGGCAGATCGGATTCAAGGCAGATCGCGTTCGTGTTCCACGCGCGCCTCAAAGAGAGTCTGCAAAAAGAAGGGAAGCGAGAAGGGCCGATGCCTGCCGGGGCTGCGAGACTGTTTGAAAGAGACACCGTGGCCCCGGCATGTGTTCCGGGGCCACGGTATCTCTTTCGAACAAAGGGCAATGAAGGAACATGGATGGGTTTTAGTCAATAAAAGTCTGACACTCCCTCCTGCTCCGCCCAGAGCGGGAGGAGTCATTTAACGATTTCCCAACCGAAAAAAAAGGCAGATCGGATGGTAGCTTCTGATTTTAAAGATATTGAACATGTTTTTACGATTACACTCTCTGTTTCTCTGCTCTCATAGCCCAATTGAATACGATCGTGGAGAATCCAGGCAAAAGACCTATTGGAACGGTTGTAAAAGAATACAATGTTGTCACTTATCAGTCAATGTATGTGTCGTTTGAGTTTGACGTTTCTCATCTTACTTTCTGGTAATGGTCGTTGAACTAGATAATTAAATCCGTGCTCTTTAAGATTAAAATTTTAACTTTAATCATAATGTTCAGTTATTGTATCGTCCCAAAACCATCAAGACCAACCATAACGTGGTTTCTGAACTACGTTGGTGTTACACAACTAAATTTCAAAGTCCGGGTTGTTTTTGAGAAATTCCTTATGAAAACCATCCAATAACACTTTTGCCGGATCAGGAACGGAACAGAATAGAACCATGGACCCACACACTCAGTAGTCAGACCTGTAACTTTGAGACGAATGGGGGCAGGTAGACTTAAAATAATTACACCTGTATATTTTAATATTTATTTTGAACAAAAGTAACGGTGTGATGATTACTGAATCTGAACTGTGACATTTTTGGGAAGACAATCAATAAAATAATGATGAACATTGTTTACTAATAAATACTTATCGTTACATAACGTATCTTCTGGAATATCATTTTTCAGAATAAAATATATCTTTTATAGGCATAATAGCCAAGTAAGCGTTTTTGTTCGTGATGTGTTGGTTCATAAACGCTTCCATAACTGGTTGTAAAGCCCCTTTGACCACAGACTTCCAATTTTCATTTGCGAACCTTTGAAGAGCGTCAGCTGAAAACGTAAACTTTAATTTTTTGACACTGCAACATAGCATCACTTATGTTTCTACATTTTCACAAAGACGCTCTTAGAATCGCGACTTAGAATTTTCTAATCAAAATATCCAGTGGACTACACGTTCGAGTGTCTATTTATTGTTACAGAAATAACTCATTATCAAACTCAGATTAAAATCTCCATTATTACCTCTAGCCCGACTTCTGCTTAACATGGCTCAGAAGCGTGAAAAGTCTGGTGATAGAGAGAAAGAAGAGCTTTGCTTCTGCCAATCTCCACGCCCGTACTAAGAATCATTAGTAGAAATTTTTAGTTAGCCTCTAGGGTTATAAAATATCCCAATCCTTGACATAGGCCTCTACTCTCTCCTACCAATCCTCTATCTTGAGTGATCACTGACCATGTTCACAAAAAAATCAGATCGTTACACCGCCATCGCCTCGAAGTACATTTATATTTCCCGATACTAAGAAACCAGTCTAAGAGACAAGAATTAAAACAAAAATAAAAAATAACAATAATGCAAAAAACGCTTGATCAATGTGTTAAGAAGATTACTCACATTTTTCTTTGTCATCTATGACAATATTTTTGTAGTTGTAGTGGACTTTCCCTTTAAGCTTCAATTCTAGTTCATGACTTTTCAAGTTAAGGTGCATGTTTTCTTCCTTGCCTTTGTTTATAACGAAATCACCATGAAAAAGGAAATGATAGTCATCTGAAAAAATAAAATATATATGTAGGTATATTATAAATTCAGTGGGCTAACCCGAAATTATGGACTATGGCGGCCTAACTCACTCTATTTATTGCAGTGACCTTCCAATTAAATTTATGTTCAGTGTATTGGTCAACATCAAAATGATAAGAAATCTTACATAAATCAATCTTGGATGTTCCTTTTCCTTTAACATTTTGTGTTTCTGTTCCAGCCTTCAATTCATATCCTGACTCTAAAATGAGATGTGGACATCCAATGTGGTAGTCGTATTTTAGCTCCTTTGTATTGATTCTGGAATAGGCATAATTATGACGACAGAATCAAAAAATTGCAAATGTATTAATTTAATCCGTCAGTTAGAGTATTGGAAAATAATAGACACTTTTTTTGTTTTTGTAAATCAATGAATATTGACAAAGATAAAACGCATCAAAACTCGGGAGTGGGGGCTCCTGACGTCAGAACGCTCTACAAATACATACACAAATTATACCACGGCGTGACGTATTGAGAATTTTAAAAGCGCCGTATCTTCGTCAATTTTGGTTTACGTACTTTCTTGATAATCTAATTCTAACTGACGGACTAATTAGATTTTCAGTCGACAAGCCTATTGACGAAAATAAAAGAAAACTTTTAACTTTGAGAGGGAGTAGACTGTACCCCTCAACGTGGACCAATATAGTAATCTTCTGTAATTTGTACAAAAACCAATGCATGTTGAATGTTTTAATCAATAGATTTCTTATTGGCGGATTCACAAATGGAAAAAAAAAGTGCGGAATGATGGATGTCAGATGACTGCAATTTTTGGTTGCAAGACAAGACAGATTTTTTTTTTTTTCGTCGTGATGTCAAGAATATTTAAGAACAGAAAAGCCCAATAGCCTTGATAACCTATCTACAGCTTTGTATAGTCGTAAACGAACACCTAACGTGGTGATATTTAATTCTGACTTTTAATAACACGCCTGTAATCCTCGAATGGTTAGGCAGTGGTGTACCTCATAGGAAATCCACATTTTGCCAGTTATTAAGTTAAGTTTCATGTAACCGGGCACAAATCCAGACTCCGTGGCTGCTACTGAGAAATTCCTGATTGATAAACCTAACAACACTTTACCCGACTCGGGAATCGACCCAGGACATCATGCTCAGCAGTCGCGTTTACCACCACTTGATCAACGAGCTAATAAAACAATAAGAGCTGAAAAACTTACTTAACAAGTTCCACTTTGCATTGTCTCATTCCAGAGAGCTTTCCATCGATAACTTTATAGTTTACTGAAGGCAGATCCACTTCAATCAACTCTCGGTGTAAAGGATCAGAAGGTTTTACACCTGGCATGCCAGATACGATCTGCGCAAACACCCGGTTGGCAGCCTGCGTTAAACAATTGCTGTCATCGAAGTCACATGCTTTCTTTGCACCTGCAATTAGAAAATGATTAGTTGATTGGTTACAAAATCACTCATATAAAATATCCTGTGCTAACCTTAAGGATGATCAGAGCATGCCTAGACCACAGGCAACGTGACATTTTGCAAAAAACGCATGGCGGAAAAATCATAATCAATACGACTGACATAAAATATCGAAGAGCTAATGTTGTAATAAGGATTTGAAAACTATCCAAGGCTCTTAAAAAACTGTTCGTCTTGCTGACAAAAATATTATCAACCAGTGAAACCGCAGCGCATCAGCAGCAGAGACGGTGGAATCCCAGTGAAAGGCTACGACAATCGATGAAAGCTAGCAAATATAGGGTATCGTTGGCACCTTTATTTTAGGACGGAACCCTAAAAAAGCGGTGAAAATCAAACAGTTTACTTACGTACAGCACTACTGATGTATAATACGCCAATAGTCAATATAAATCGTCTTGCAAACATATTCGAAAGGCACTGATTATTTTATGCTAGTAAGACATTACTTGAGGTGAATTTATAGCTCAAGACTAACTACTAATATTGGCTAATTGCGAGTCGGTCTCACGGACAGAGCATTCTGTACTTTTAAACGAAATACACATTTTATCATTGCAACAAAAACGTTAGGTTTTTTAATACCATCTCGGTACGACGGAATCCTAAAATATTATTTTGGTGGTACAGCAAAAACTATAAATGTCAGTCGGTAATCGGCATTGATGAGATAGAAATTAAGCAATGAAGCTATTACTTTTAAATTTAGTTATAAATATCATGTTTTTTTTAAGCTAGATTGGTTCGATTCAAAAACACAAATACAAATTACTGATGCTCAAAAAGCCGCTAAACTGAAGTGAGACTGAGCTGGCCATATCTGCTGTATAGCCGATGAGCTGCGGCCTAAATAACCACGATGTAGACACAGCCAGAAGGCGACGCGACAGGCCTCGAAGAAGATGGCGGGACGAGCTGGACAGACTCGACGACCAGTGGTCCACATTTTTACTGGATCGAAGTATTTTATAGTCATGGGAAGAGACCTTTACCCAGCAGTGTGATGACACAGGCTGGCAGTAACAGATTCGATGTTTTCAAGCCCTCAACCTGTAAAAAGAAACAATTTTCAAACTTGTTCAGACCATTTCTTTTGGTGCTTGCTTGAATTACAGCTGAATTTGACGGACCTTGAGACCTTAAGAGAGCAGCGGTGGCCCAGTGGTGGCAGCCCCGACTTAAGAACAGTAAGTTGTGGTTTCGAACCCAGGCGCATTACTTTGTGTAATTTATTTCATCACCATTGCTCTCAAAACGGTGAAGGAAAAGGAAACCGACATGTCCTAGAACTAAAAAATTCGAAGACATGTGACGTTATTTGCTGTGATACCAGATGTAAGCTATCAAATATGTAACTTTAAACAGGTGGGGACCTGGTCACCTGTATTACAGGTGTTACTACCTACCACAGGCACCAGCGATCGCCAACCAAAAATCGTTGGCTACTTCCTATATGTAAATATTGTTTGTATTTTTTAGGCTTGTGGTGAGAAATAAGCAATTTTTATTATTATTCCTTTATTCATCCATAAACAAATTTGATAAATTTTTAAATATTAATTAAAAAAAATATAAAAAACATTTAAAAATATAAAAAATTGCAGCCCACCGGTATCGGGAACAGGGTCCAAGCTACCGGCGGTCAGGGCTCCAGAGAGAGGAACCTCCTAACAATACGAGCCGTGTCCAGGAGTACCGCTCTCTGAATCAAGCCCTTGATCCAGCTGCCTAACGAGAGCCTCCTCAGGTATTGATCGAGGCTATTGGCAATTAAGCCATGGGCTGATACGACTATCGGCACAATGATCGCTGAGTCCACTTCCCACGTGTCAACAACCTCGCGAGCCAAGTCAAGATACTTGATTTGTTTATCTTTCTCGGCTTTCACGAGGTTCTCATCATGCGGGATCGTTATGTCAACAATCATTGTGCGCCGCTCTGATCGATCCACCACCACTATATCAGGCTTATTGGCTACAATATTCCTGTCGGTGATGATGGATTGATCCCAGTACAATGTGATGCTGCCATTATCGAGAACTGGGTCGGGCACATACCTATAGTAAGGCACTTCCGATTCCACAAGTTTGTATTTTAGAGCAAGTTGCTGATGGATAATCCTGGCTACAAGGTTGTGTCTATGCAGGTACTCTCCGTTAGCTAGACGAGAACACCCGGAGAAAATGTGACGGATTGATTCGCCTGGACGGTGGCATGCCCGACATATGTCAACCGTGCCATCCTTCACAATAAATCTCCAGTAGTTATTCGTCATTATAACTTCATCCATTATTGCACAGACAAAACCTTCGGTTTCTCCGAATAGGTCCCCGGAAACCTAGAACCTAAAAAATCTAAGATATGTGACATCTACCAATCCGCACTGGGCCCGCGTGATGGATTTTAGCCCATTCCCTCTCATAGAGAGGAGGCCTGTGTCCCAGCAGTGGGAAAATTAATAGGCTGATGATGATGATGACGGACCTTGACCTTTTCTTTGTTGGTAGTGGAGTATCTCTAAATATGAAAGTACATTTGCAATGATTGTGGCGGCAGTGAAGGTGAAGTATCAATATCAATACATGTATGCAACTGACCCTGTCCCCTGAACTAGATTTAAACCTGTTTCTCAAAGAACAGTGTTTTAAACATGAACTTTAACTTTATGGTTAAAATAAACTCTGCAAAAAAGAACTAAGTTATTTCGTGTCACAAGTACATAATAATATTCCAATCGTGTCTTTCGTTTGATAAATTATTATGATAATGTTGAAGAATAGGATACATAGGATAAGATAAATTATTGAAGAATAATAATTTCATTTTTTAATGGAAAAAATCCTCACTGCAAACTTCCTGTTTTAGTTAGGTTTAAGTAATAATTTGCTTGTTTACATAATTCGTAAGATTCTGCTGTTGATATTTTGATGGCAAAGTGAGCCTTAAGCCCCTATCCTACTGGCGTTATACAAGCGTTGGCGTTTCTCCAACGTCTGCACTTTCCTCTAGAAACTCGCGACGTCAACGTCGCGTCTGCGCAACGTTTTAGCTGTGCCATGATATTTTACGATACTGGAGAAACGCCGACGCTCGTAAAACGAAAGTGAGATAGCGGCCTTAAAGTTTGAAAGTTCTGTTATGTAAGTGTGCCTTTTCTATTTGTTTCGTTCCTTGGATGCCAGCGTCATTTCTGACAATAATCACGCGACAAAGATTGATGCTTGGGCTGCAGAAATGGTATTAAAATTAATTTATGTAATATAGGTATGACGCTGTCATCCAGGAGGTTTAATGAGGAAATATTGCATGTTTCCTGTGATGCTTTGCAACTAACTTTCTGTTGACTGTTTCATGTTTTGTCATACTAAGTTAGTTATTACAAGTTCTGATTAACCATTTTATTATCCAAAAGTATTGTGTTGTTGTATTATCCAAACATATTTTTCTAAAAAACACGTCATCATTCTCAACTGATGATTATACCACTTATCATGAAGCCAATAAAACAAACAAAAATGTTTACTGTTTATTCGAAAATATTGTTCACCTCACTCATAATTGCTTCTACGTTCTTACTTTTCATAAGAATACAACTCTTGAACAGATTTAGTGTTCAAGTAATCGTTGAGGTTGTCTATAAAGTTTCTCATAAACGCATCCATTGTGTCTTGGCCCGACCAGTCCTTCTCTACGAGCTTAGAGTTTTCATTTGCCCATTTATGTGCAGCGTCAGCTGAAAATATTACAATGTATTTTAAATTCAGAACTACGAACGCCATTTTGTTTTTTTTTTTCACGCAACGATTACACAAATGTTCAACAACAACGCCTCTCAGTCGATGTCGTCGAATCGCCAAAAAACCTTTAAAAAGTGCTGTTTCTCAAAAAACAGTGTTTACCCATGAACTTAAACTTTATTGTTAATTTTTTTTCTACAAAAACAAGAAAAAGGTTTGTTTGCTACAGGTACACACCGCGACACATCAAGCTATACATGTCCAGTATAACCTGACCTCGCTTTGTATGAGCTTTTGTACAATAATAGGTCAGCTCAATTTAGTTTTGTATAGCTTGATTGGTCGTCGTGCGTACGTAGGTATCCTAATCATAGATCATCACTGAAAACAACGCCTCTAGTCGAAGTCATTTAAACTTCGAAGCACCAAAAGACATTGATAAAAGGCTTGGCTATTTCTTTTCTTGTAATTTTCGCAGTATAAAAATAACTAGCAGCTTCAAAATAACCTTGCAGCACTTTAGCACTGTGCCTGTGTACCCATTTACAGGTATCGTCAAAACTTTCAACTTCATCTACACCGTTCTGTGTGATATAAAGGTTAAAATTTCAAACAAAATCCTTACATTTCTCCTTATCACCGCCGAAGAGATTCTTAAAGTCATAGATGACATTCCCGTTAGGGTGTACTTCCAATGTGTGAGTCTTTAAACTGAGGTGACTCTTTCCTCCTTTGCCTTCTTTAACGGCGTAATCACCACTGAAGAGGAAGTGGTAGTCATCTGAAACAATCAAATGTACAATTTTGATTCAATCAAGTAAAATAGGTGGCATAAAATAACACTCATCTAAAAAAGCGAGGCAATGCCTTGTCTTAGATCCCACACTGAAGTTAAAAAAGTATCAACAACAACAACATCAATTTATTTCAGGCTACAATGGCCCATAAATATATACCTTATAAAATCATGAGCTGTCCACCCGACCGATTTGGTCGGGACGCCATTGTTTAACTTTTGTGTCTACTTCGTGGACAGATTAAGGGACTAACATAAATATAAAGTAAATACAAGACTTGTGTTAATAAAATTAAATAAGACTTAAAATTATGTTAGTTGCACTTCACTTAGTCACACTTCACTTGTGTTGGCTGACCAGCGGAATTTGTCCGCGAAAGCGACGGAACACCACGTCCTGCGGCCAAAAGTCTTCCTCCATCACCATGGGCAGATAACAATTCGGTATTCACACCACGAACGCCTTAAAATGGACGTTGTGGCGCGACTCCAGTAACGGCACCCTTGGTGTGTACCTCGTCTTTTGGCGCACGTCCTCCAAGATGTCCTCCGCTTTAGCGGGAAATGTACACCGGTGTATTCGGCTTGGCAGCACGCAGGCTCACTTTAGGGTCCGCAGGAGCCTTGCCGCAAAGGTTCTTGGTTGTTCGCGAACGGCACTTCCTCCTCTGCACCGTCACGAAGCCCTCGTTATCAGCCTTATTCGGTGCCTTTTTACAGGATTATTACTAGGAACATCAGAGGGGCTTGCGGTGACGCTGGCGTAAGCCCTCCGTAGAGCGCGGGGATGTGAAGCGCGCGGATGGAATGCTCTGCAAGCTCAGCAATCGACGTATGCGCTGATGTGGAAACTGCTGCTCCGAGACACGAGTCAGCGTTAGTAGCAGCTGTGTCATATATTTTGGCCGTGTAGGTATTGCAGTTTTGTAGAGTTTTTTTTTAATAACCGACTTAAAATTTTCTTACGGAGGGTTCAGAATGATGTACTGAATACGTTATAATAGATTTAGCGCCGGTGTCCCTTCCACACTGTAAAGTATCTTCGAAAATATGCTTCGACGAATGAAATACAGGTCTGACACTATTTTGTACTAACGACGTAAGGGCTTAGACAAAATGAAAAAAAAAAAAAAACAGAATGGAACAGCATAGGAGTAAGGTAACAGGGTATCCAACTTTATGACACCTACCCGTAACGACTGTGAAAGTTCCTAGAGTGACAGCCCGGACCAATAGCCTAAGGGTTCTTACAGACGAGCGGCACGTTGCAAACTGCAGATAAACTGCAGCCGTCGCCACCTGTCGATTAAGCCCCTACGATTTACCATTGTGATTGTACTTACAATATTCAATTTTGGAGTCGCCCTTTCCTTCAACATGCTGCGGGCCTAGATCACCATTCAGTTCATATCCAGCTTCGAGGGTTAGAAGAGGGCAACCAATATGGTAATTGTATTTAAGATCCTTTGTAGAGATCCTAGAATTAAAAAGTAAAATCAGTAAGTCTGTAAAAATTTAGCGGACGCAAATGGCCAGTTCGTTTACTGTGTTTTAGAAGTAGAAGAAGTTAGAAAATATAAATCCAACGAATAAAATACACTACGACACAAGATAATTAGATACAAAATGCTCTGGATCATTTTGTCTACAGTAACTTGTGGTATACATATGAGTTTAGTATTGACGCCGTATTTATTTAAAAAATACGATAATTAATTTGTAATGTTTTCAGTGTTGGAACACATGCATCTTTCTGTGACAGTGAGTGGACTTTATTTCAATACGTGGATGTTAAGGGAGTGATATGACGTTATTTCGACGCACGCTATTTCTAAAAAACAATACTAGTGGTACGGCAGTTCGAAAGCACGTTACGTCAAATACCTTCCAACAAACTGACGAAGGAGCGCCTCAGTGATGAGTACATGATCACTCTCAACACCTTCCAGGTGTGCACGTCTTAAATTTTTTTGTTCTAGGACCCACTGGTGTGCTTCTGATATTATCACGATGTTTTGAGAGCAGTGATGATGAAATTTTATAAAAAGTTTGTGCTTGGGTTCATACACACGACCTACAAGCTTCAAAAATAATTATTCATACAAAAAAACTTACTTGACAAGCTCCACTTTACACTTCTTCATTCCTGACAGTTTGGCGTCAGTGAATTTGTAATACAGCGTAGGCAACTTAGCTTCAATCACTTTCTGGTATAAAGGCTCCGAAGACTGGACGCCTGGTAAGCCGTCTATGAACTGCTCAAACGTCAGTCCAGCTGCTTTTGTCAGACATTTGCTGTCGCCGAAGTCACATACTGCCTTTTCACCTGTAATAAAAATATTTTGTTAGTTAGCTTTTATATCCTTTAACTTTAATGTTAACTAGTAATAAGTCTTTGGCAAAAAGTAAACTAATAAGGTTTCAGATATGGACACAATTTGTAAACAGTTTTTTGGGGAATGACACAGATTCCACTGAAAAGACTTGATGTGGTACGGTGATAACTTTAGCTTTAAATACAAAACCGAATTTTTGAATTCAGTGGACATGGGTTATATCATCATCATCATCAGCCTATTAATGTTCCCACTGCTGGGACACAGGCCTCCTCTCTATGAGAGGAAATGGGTTATAATCACACCATTTTTTAAAAATCAACACACTTACTTAAAACACTGCTAACGCAGAATATCCCAATAATTAAAAATGATCCAGTTGCAAACATTTTCTCTTCGTAACGCCTCGCAAAGCACTGATTATGTAATGCTACTTTGTATCAACTTAAATCGAATTTATAGCTCCAAGCCGAAGCTATCAGGAAAAGGTGGGACTCTAAGTCAATGAACCTACGGGTTTTTTTGTTCTGCTGGTGGACATTTTAATTTAATATAAAAGGAGGAAAACAACAAGAATATTAATTATACTATGTCTTAATACATTTGCAATGACTTTGGCGCTTGTGAAGGTGGCACACTCTCAGTCTGTTGACCCTGTCACCCGCACTACTTTTAAACCAGTATCCTAAAAGACAGCGTTCATCCATGAGTTTATACTTCATTGAAGTAATAGTTTACTGTAAAAAGTTTATATGCCACTGCTGGGAGTTTGGGAAGTTTGGAAGTTTCGGAATCGTTGGTCACTGATGTCGCAACATATGTCGCACATATCATCATCTGTCTAGCATTTTCCCAACTATGTTGGTGTTGACTTCCAGTCCAACTGTATGTAGCTGAATACCTAATATTTTATATAGAGCGATTGATCTGACCTCCTCAACCCAGTTAGTACTGGGTAATACGATATCCTTTGGTAAGACTGGTTGTCCGATTTTCGGGCCACCGACCTGTTTCACAATTTGTGATCCGTAAAAATATTCACCTTTTCCTTATTTTTAAGATGATCTAAACATAGCATAAAACCAATAACACAAATCATAAAATTGCATAATGTTTATTCGGAAAGATTGTTTGCCTCATTCATTATTGCTTCCAGGTTCTTACTTTTCTTTAGAAAACATCTGCTTAGCAGGCACAATGGTCATAAAATCGTTGACGTTGACTATGTAGTTGTTCATAAATGCATCCATAGTTGGTTGGGCAGTTCCCCCGTGTACGGTTACATAGTTGTCATTAACCCATTTATGAGCAGCGTCAGCTGAAAATAAAAAAATGCGATTTTAGAACAGAAGTACAGGTTCTACTACCATCTCCTGAGGCAGTGTTGTTTTAATCTTAAGTAAGATGTACCTAGTTTTCCGTGAAATGAGAGGTATTACCTTGAGAACTACAACTTTGTCACGTTTGTTTACAAAAAGGTGTGGTCATATTTTGACGGTGTAATAATCAGCTGTTCCAAAAATGACCCAAATGTCGCCTACTCTACTCGTCTCAGATGTATAAAAGAAACATCAAATTATTATTTTTGACAATGGAGAAATTCCTATTCTTCAGTTCCATGGTACTCTCAAATATAATGTAAACGTGTGGCTGATATGTGTCCACACCCTTCTGCTACGTGTTGTAGAGAGCCAGATAGAAATAAGGTATTTTAAGCAGAATCCTTACATTTTTCCTTATCACCACCAAAAAGATTCTCGAAGGCATAGACGACCTTTCCGTTAGCCTTAAGTTCCAGTGTGTGAGTTTTCAAATTGATGTGATTCTCTCCATCTTTGCCTGGTTTATCGACGTAATCACCATGGAAAAGGAAGTGGTAGTCATCTGAAACAAGTTTTTCTTTTTATATTATCAAAGAACCTAAAGAGACTAGTAAATGATAGAGCATTAACACTGGTACAAAAACGCGCAGCACACCTCCCAAACATGGATGAACCACTTCAAAAAAATCTTGAAGAAAGTTCAAAATAATGATGTCTCGATGTCCCAGAACAGACGCGTCTGGCTTAGAAGGACAAGAAGAGCACTCAGGAGACATGGACGATGCTACCAAGGTATCGAAACCAAGCTAAGGAACCCAAGCAAAGGAACCCACGCTTAGAAGCGATGATGACGTCGTCATCATCTTCTGTCTAGCCTTTCCCTGTTCGGACCGGTTTCCAGTCTAACTTGGGACCAGGATTTTACATGGAGTGACTGCTTATCGGACCACCACAACAGTTGCCAACTGCGCAACACGATATAACTCCTGGTGAGACTGGTAGTCAGACTACAGGGCTTCCGACTGTCACTCGCACGACGAACGATTGTCATTAGCAGAACCTGCTTTTTAAGGCATAGACTGAGTTACTATTATAGTGAATTTACTTACAAAAATCAATTGTGCATTTGCCCTTTCCTTCAACATGCTGTGGGCCTACTTCACCGTTAATTTCATATCCTGCCGCGAGGGTTAGATGAGAGCAACCAACATTGTAGTCGTATGTATGATCCTTTGAAGCGATCCTGGAATGAAACAGTAAAATAATAAATCTTTGGCAGTCAAAACGATAAAAGATATTCTTCGAACGAAATAAATGTGCTACGACGCAAGTTATTTAGTCAACAAGTATTCTGGGCTGCTTGACCAAGGGTACACATCAAAACAATCTTTGAACATAAACTTAACTGATTTATAAAGAACAGTAAATAACGACCGATTAAAAAATACTCACTTGACAAGCTCCACTTTACACTTCTTCATTCCAGTGAGTTCGGCGTCAGTGAATTTATAAAACAGATTGGGAAGGTTAACTTCAATAACTTTCTGAAATAAAGGGTCCGAAGACTGGACGCCTGGCATGCCGTCTATGAACTGCTCGAACGACAATCCAGCTGTCTCTGTGAGACATTTGCTGTCTTCGAAGTCACATACTACCCTTTCACCTGGAAAAGAATTATTTTGTTAGTTATACTCTGTTGTACTCTGTTGACTCCGCTTCCACCCGGCAAAAAGAATATAATTTAAAAATGGGCTTTATGTATTGCTCTTTGCATATACTTTACATTGGCAACCGAACAGTCTATTTCTCCAGCTGGGTGGGAGCGGAGTCGTTTATGTGGGCTATGAGCTTAACCAAAAAATCACTAAAATAACAATTTCAATTGACGGGATACCTTTCGGCTACGAGCTTTAGTCGAATCGTTTTAAGCTGGCAAAACAATTGAATGTGAATTCGTTATACCATAAACTCGCAATAGGCGAGACGACAAAAAAATACTAATTATTCCGTCAGTTAGATTATCAGAAAATATTTGACCCGTGTTTTTTATTTTGTTACGTAAATCAAAATTGACGAAGATATGACGCTTTTAATACTCGATACGTCACGCCTATGTATAATTTTTAGCTAGTTCTGACGTCACGAGCCCCCACTCCCAAGTTTTGATGCGTTTTATCTTTGTCAATATTCATTGATTTATAAAAACAAAAAATACGTGTCCATTAATTTCCAATACTCTAACTGACGGACTAAATAGATTTGCAAATTTTTGATACTGTCGTCATGCCTATTGTAAACGTAATTTATCGCTACCCGTACTAATTGTCGCTAAACATCACATCTCACCCGTATCATAATACAGGACCTGTGTATTATGATACGTGTGCGATATGATGTTTAGTGCAGTTTATATGGATAGCGATTGCCCTCGTTCAGCATTACGAGTTTTAGAGAGTTTGTTTTGCGTAGTTATAGAGATTTGTCCATACACGCATCTTGCGAAAACAATTAAAAATAGTTCTTTAAACCATGCCACGATTCACCACAATTTAAATTCAAAGGCGAAAGTTACGAGCGACACTTCGAAAATCGCCGAAAGCTGTGAACTATGGTAGTTTGGCTTTGAATTATCGCTAAATGATGCAATTAGGCTACTTGTTCCAACCTGGAAAACGTTTGACACTAGAGTTTACTTACTATACATACCTACTATTATCAATCAGAATTTTATTAAAATAAACACACACTTACCTAAAACACTGCTAACGCAGAATAAACAAAATATTAAAAATGATTTTGTTGCAAACATTTTCGATAAGCACTGATTATGTAATGCTTGCCTGCCTGAACTTGAACTGAATTTATAGCTCTAAGCTACCTAAAAAAGTTGTAACTATTATGATCTTATTTTATTACTGCAGCAAAAACTATAAATAAATTATTGAAATGTCGATGGATGAGCGACATGACGTGCTTAATTTAATAAAATTAAGCACGTCATTACTGATTGTTTTTTTCTGCACTTTTTAGGACATGGTAATAAATATCTATCTACATGGAGCTGATAAAGTTTAAGAAACTATTAAGTTTTTTTATAAATTTTAAGCTTAGTTATTAGAAACCATTTATTATTTGAGATGAAAATGCTGTTTATCTTGGCACCATACTCAAAAGATTACGCTGAATTATAGAATCTCCATGACTAAAAAGATATAGAACTAATCTATTAGACTAAAAATAAAAAATAAGACCATCCATTAAGAACGCATTCATTTATGCAAATGGATGTATTTTAAAGGTCAACGCGCACGTATACATATTGGACTCATGTGACATCTACCAACCCGCACTGAGACAGCGTAGTGGATTATTAGCTCATTCCTTCTCTTAGGCCCCTCGGCCGGAGGCGTTCGTAGCTGCGCGACACCTGTACGCCAGGCATCGCAGGCTCCGCATCCGCCCACCGTATGCGGCAGCCATCGAGGCGGAGCTATACGAGGGGTACAGAGCGGCGAAGACCGCCCTCCGCGAGGCTGTCTTGCGGGCCAGGGATCTGGCCCGCGAGGAGATGCTGGGGACTCTCGACAGAGATCCGTGGGGGCGCCCTTACAAGATGGTGCGGGATAAACTCCGCACCTGGGCCCCCCCACTGACGCAGAGTCTCCGGCCTGAGCTCGTGGAGGACGTAGTGAGCACTCTGTTCCCTACGCGGGGGGAACATCCCCCCCCGCCTATGGCTCCGCCACCTGCGGTGCTGGAAGTGGACTATCAGGACGACGACGACGACACTCCGGAAGTGACTGGGGTAGACCTGAGAGTGGCGGTACGCAGGCTCAGTGCCAAAAATACAGCCCCGGGACCCGACGGCTTGCCTGGCAAAGCCTGGGTCCTGGCCTCGGAGGCTCTCGGGCCCCGACTGGAGGGGTTCCTAAGCGCATGCTTGGAGAGAGGCCAGTTCCCGAAGACGACGGAGACGAAGACGGGGAAGCTGGTCCTCATTCGGAAGCCGGGGCGCCCTGCGGACTCTCCGTCCGCATACCGGCCCATAGTGTTACGAGGTGGGCAAGCTCTTTGAAAGAGTCATTGCAAACCGCCTCGCCGAGCACCTTGCGGGGACGGGGCCGGATCTTGCGGAACACCAGTTTGGTTTCCGCAAGGGGCGCTCTACGGTGGACGCCATCATGCGCGTGAGGGCCCTCATGACGGAGGATGCAGTGTCCCGGGGTGGGGTTGTCTTGGCGGTGTCTCTCGACATCGCCAATGCCTTCAACTCCATGCCCTGGAGCTGCATTAGGGAGGCACTCCGGTATCACCGGGTGCCGACCTACCTTCGTCGTGTGGTCGGGGACTACCTGACGGATAGAGCCGTCATCTACCCCGGTCGCAGCGGAGAATGGAACCGGCGAGAGATGTCGTGCGGTGTTCCGCAGGGATCGGTCCTAGGGCCGTCCTTGTGGAACATCGGGTACGACTGGGTGCTGCGCGCCGACCTCCCTAGCGGCGTTAGCGTGGTCTGCTATGCAGACGACACGCTGGTGCTGGCACAGGGGGGGTCGCACGAGGCGGCGGCCGAAATCATGACACGCGGGGTTGCGATAGTCGTTGAGAGGATCCGGCAACTGGGTCTCGAGGTGGCATTGCACAAGTCCGAGGCCATGTGCTTTCATGGGCCTCGGAATGCGCCACCTCCGGGATCCTTACTCACGGTAGGAGGGGTATCCATCGGTGTCGAGTCGACTTTGAAGTACCTAGGACTCGTCCTCGACAGCCGGTGGAACTTCGTGAAGCACTTCCGACGTTTGGCCCCCAAACTGGAACGGACTGGGGCTGCCTTCAGGCGGCTCCTGCCCAACCTGGGGGGGCCGAACGCCTCCTGCCGGAGGCTCTACGCGGGAGTCGTGCGGTCCATGGCCCTTTACGGGGCCCCAGTGTGGGCGCGTTCCTTGAGGCTGCGTGCAGCCCACTACCTGAACGCGCCCCAAAAGGTGGTAGCCGTAAGGCTGGCCCGTGGGTACCGCACGATCGCCCGCGAGGCGGCGTGCCTCCTTGCCGGATTGCCGCCATGGGATCTGGAGGCGATAGTCCTCGCGCGCCTGCATGAATGGCGCGCGGAGGCGCTTCGCCGGGGGGAAACTCCGCTGCCGCGACAAATTGTCGCTCAGCGGACAGACTTCCGGCGGGATCTCATGGCGACATGGAGAGAGCGACTGTCGCAACCCCGTGGTAGAGAGGGGACTTATCGCCACGATAGTGGCGATAAGTCCCCTCTTTGAGGAGTGGCTGGAGAGACGCCACGGCGTCCTCACCTTCCGCCTGACGCAGGTCCTCACCGGACACGGTGTTTTCGGGAGGTTCCTGCACCGAATCGGGCGGGAGGAAACGCCCGGGTGTTTCCACTGCGAGGATCGACCGGAGGACACGGTGGAGCACACGGTGGAGGTGTGCCCCGCGTGGGCGGAGCACCGCCGTGTCCTCGAAGCGGCGATTGGCGGCGGCGACCTCTCGCGTCCGGGCCTGGTGCAAGCCATGGTCCGGAGCGAGACGGAATGGGACGCCGTCACCTCCTTCTGCGAAGCAGTAATGCTAGAGAAGGAGGTGGCGGAACGTGAGAGGGAGAGAACCTCACAGCGTCCCGGCCGCCGCGGGAGACGCCCCGGGCGTCGGGGGCCACCACGTGGCCCCCGGCCACCGTAGGCGCGGGCCCGTGGACGGTGGGCTATGGGCTAGCTCGCCGTCCGTCCGTCTCATGACGACAGGCCGTGTCGACGGCGCGTTCGTGTTCCACGCGCGCCATAAAGAGAGTCAGCAAAAAGGAAGGGGTCCGCAAAGACCGATGCCTGCCGGGGTTGCGGGACTGTTCGAAAGAGATACCGTGGCCCCGGAACACAAAGGGCGATGAAGGAACATGGATGGGTTTTAGTCAGTAAAAGTCTGACACTCCCTCCTGCTCCGCCCAGAGCGGGAGAAGTCATTTGATGATTTCCCATCCGAAAAAAAAAAAAAAAAAAGGCCCCTCGGCCGAACGAACGTAATTTTTTGAGCTGTGAGTCGCATAAAATGAGTAACGGAATTTACGCTGCATTCGGTTTCATACTAAAGTCCCGTTGCGTTGGTACAACTCATTGCCTGTGTCCCAGCAGTGGAAACATTATAGTGATTATGCCATGCATTCTTTGTACGAAACTCTATAAAACACACCCCTCACATCGTCAATGTAGGCATTGCATCACCTTGACTCGAGATCGCGTCGTGTGCTGTCGCTACGCTTGTGGCGGCGTGTCAGCCAGCTTACAGGTTGCGATAGCCACGCTTGAACTTGTCCATATTCACAGTTTGTAGCCTGCTCTCCGCAAGAGAGGTGTCCACCAGCCATACGTGCTGAACCGACGTAGTTAGGTGCTTGCGTTTGATTGACGCAGTGAACACCGACCAGCAACCGATAAGCATGGCTGATGATGATCTGGTGCATCATTTATATATGTGCGATGACCTTTAGTGCAATTTTATTTGATAGTGTTTTGGTTTATTTGATGCTGATCTTTGAAAACAAATCAAACGTGCTTATTCTACATATAGGAAATAAAAAAAAACATAATTTGTACTTAAATTAGAATGCAAAAACACCTGTGTAAAAACAAAGCAAGTTTTTAGCTTTTTCCATCTATAACATTAAAAATACCGAAAGCAACAGTTTTTTGTTCAAATGTTGTTAATCTGCATAATAGCAACATTAAGTTAGTAACAACATCTCAGTCGGAAGACACAATAATCCACACATGGATGGATACAACGCACGTGTATCAAATATGGCCACAAGGACAAAGCTGGGGCTGGCTATCCAATGATAGGCTGAAAAATGGTAATGTGACTGATTCCCGTAAGGTTCGATTATTGGGCCTATGGTAATGGTATTTTTTTTTTAATAAATGTGTTTATTAACAAAAAACGTGCAAAACCGATTATTACTTAACTTTACTAACACTTTTTTTACTGCCAGGTACGTACAAGTAAGATTTTAGCCGCTCCGCGCCGTGGATTATATCTGCAACTTTTTCAAAGCTTTTTTATAATTTTGTTATTAAAATGCTCATAACTTAAGGTCAAACTAAATTAAAATTACCATTGACATGCAAAAACGCCAAAAGTTAAAATTTTATTAATATTGATGTGCATTTAATTTGCATGAGAGCAGCTGTGGCTCAGTAGTGGCGGCCCCTACTTACGAATAGTAAGTCGTGGGTTCAAACCTAGACGCATTACTTTGTGTCATTTATTTCATCACAACTGCTCTCAAAACGGTGAAGGAAAACATCATGAGGAAACCGGAAAACCTAGAACCTAAAAAAATCGAAGATATATCTACCAATCCGTACTGGGCCCGCGTGTTGGATTATAGCCCATTCCCTCTCATAGAGAGGAAGCCTGTGTCCCAGCAGTGGAAACATTAATAGGTTGATGCTGATGATTTAATTTTCTCATTAAAATGTAGGTGTATAGTTTGAAATAACCTTTAACATATTTTCACACTTTTTTTTAACTTTTTCCATGGTATTTAAATTCCATCGTAATTAAAAAATAATCAGCTGTCTCATACATTTGATCGAGTAGATATTGGAATTTTATAGGGCGCCGTTTTTTCTTTTTTTTGTGATTATTTTTTCGCGATTACGATGGTGGTCCCATGGAGAAAGTTGTTCAGTTTGATGGTCTGTAGTTCACTCTTCTATATGACTATACCATTTCTGTTACACGTTTTATATATGTAAAGAAAAATATAATTTTCTTTAATTTAAATTTTGCAACAAACCTCTTCGAGCCGGACCGTGACATGACAATAGAAATTTGTAATCTATGGTAAAAGTAACCGATATGCGTCTCGTGGTAGTTGTAAGAAAATGATTTTTAATTAATTACTTAAAAGGATTATCTAATTGTGATTTAGGAACAGACATTAAGATTATTAACATTAAATGTCGTTTCTTTTATTACAGGTATGTAAGGTTTTGTAACTAAAACACTTTATTTTATGTGAATTTAACATAACATAATTGTAAAATAAACATTACAAAGAAACTCAATTGTGTTTGATTGACTGTGTCGTCCAAATCACAGAAAAATATCTTATAAAACGACATTTTTTGTCAGAAAATGGAAAAAATTAAATTTACGTTTCAAATCAAACCAACAATTTATTGACGGAAAGTCAAACTATAACGACATAACGGCAATTGCCACACAAGATGACAAAGTGTTCTTAATTCCTGAAGTGTATCAAGCAGTATCACTTCACAAACATATCCAAACCTCGAAAACCTTCTCTACAGTGAAAAATACACTGAAAAAAGGTATCAAACTAGAAACGTTTGGATAAAAACGACGGAAGATATGTTACAAACATATGTTGATGAGGATGGCAACATGATATTACAGGACCAATTTCTAGATGAAACTATCCAAGAACAATTGACTATTGCTGATAAAAAGTGTTCAGAAGATCCTATAGTGAAAATTTTGGAAAAAATTGTTGAAGGTCAACAAAACATAGAAAAAGAAAATATTAAAAAGTTGGCTGACCGGTTTGTAATTGGAAAATTTGACGGAAAAAATACAAGTGCATATCAGTAGATGGAAGTATTTGAAAAAGAATGAGCAAGGTTTGATATTGTAAAAGAGGAAGATAAAATTGAAATCTTAAGATTATTTCTAGAAAAATCATGCACAGATTGGTGTTCTTAAATGATGATCAAGCTTACTTTACATTCTGAGTGGTCAGAATGGAAATCAAGTTTTTTGGAAACCTATGCCAATAAAGGTTGGACCACTAGCAAGTATGCTTTAGCTTTCAAGTATCAATCAGGATCTTTATTAGAATATGCAGGTAAACAAGAAAAACTTTTACTAGAAGTAACAAAAACAAGGAATGAAGAGACCCTTATCAATATAATTGCTGCCAGCTTACTAGATTTTATAACAGATAGAATTAACAAAGAAGGAATTGTGCACACAAAGAACTTATATAGTGAACTTGCGAGATTAGAACATTTGGTTACAAGGAAGAAAATAAACAAAAAAAAAAAAAAAAAGAAGATACTAAACCATTAAAAAAAGAAAGAATAATTTGTGAAATAATAAACAAAGGTGTACGCTATCATGCAGAAGATTCCTGTTGGTTTAAAACAAAAATAAATACTGAAAAGGATAAAAAGCAAATAAAGTTCATCAACAATTCAGAATTGGAATGTGATTTGCAGTGTGAGGTACAAAAAAATTAATAGTGCCGCCATTGATCAAAGTAAAATTAGTACTCATTAAAGATATTGAAGTATTTGAGATCTACGACTCAGGCTCTAATGTCTCATTGATAAACTCAAAGTTGTTAAAGATAAATAATAAGGAAGCCAACAATACTAATTTAAAAATGATTAATGGCGTTAAAAAGGCAAATGGCATAATTACACTCAATGTAGCCATTTTTGATGTGGAAAAAAAAATGAAGGATTTTGTAATAGATAGAAAATTTCGATTACGATTTTTTAGTGGGACTAGATTTTATAAAAGAGTTTCACCTAGTTCAAAACAAAAACTTAGAAATTAATCACAAAATACCTATACAAAGAAGTAAAATAGTTTATAAGGAAACAAATAAAACAGATATAAATTCTAAGGAACTAAAATCTGATAATTTAGTAAACTTCAACGAAGACTTCAGTGAAGAAAACTTCAAAATTTCAATTAAATCATCTAGACTATCAAAAACAGGCAGTGATAGATGAATTAATATTGAAAAATAAATTTGTATTTGCAAAGGACAAATATGACAATATCTTATATATATACAAGAATTGCTCGTTTAGAGGTATTAGATATAATGTTACTACTATTATAAATGCCAAAGTTTGGATGGATGCATGTTTGTTATTGTTTGTTACTCAATCACGCCAGAACGAGCAGAAAATGGAGCAGACACTTTTGTAGAAAAAAATAGTTATTTATGCAACTGTTGTATAATGAGGGGTATTAAAACACGAATGTGGGTTTATCAGCCGAGCGAAGCCGAGTGTGATAATAGTATCACATGAGTGTTTTAATACCTAAATATGTACAGTTGCATACAAGACTTTATCTACATCCATGATATGAATCCTCCATAAAAGGTTCTGAAACCATAGGTTGTTGTAGTGTTGTAAGAAGTCTATGTAAATTCATGGAAAGTTGAATTGCTGAGTAGTTAATGCAAACAAACCATGTATAGGTAATAATATAATTATTTACATTTTGGATTGTACAATTATTAAAATACACAAAGCTTATATCACTCATTTTTGTAAACAACAAAGTAATGCAATACTAATATCGAACAAAAATGGTGAGATTCGACTTGAATTCGAATTAACCTATAAGTTTTTTTTAATTACGGCGCTGTGGTAGTGAATCGCACGTGCTAGACAATGTTGTTTTTTTAAAACGAGTTGCATAATGAAATTTAGTACAACATTATAACACCCGTTTGGGTGTTATAATGATTATTATGACACTGGCTGTTTTAATGTTGGCCATAAGCTAACTGTTTCAGATACTTTTATAGAGGATTTATAGCATGGGTGTAGATAAAAACACAAATTATATTAAAGGATATATTTCGCCACCATTTGATAATGAATATCTTTGATAGGGACTATTAAAAAAAAAAAGAATAATTTTGATGTATTTTTGCAAAAAATATTTAGTCGAACGTGCAACTCCAACTGTTTTGCTTTGTCTTTAACCGCATCATTTGCACCTGAAAATGATATAAATTGGTAATTAAAATCACTTTCGTGTTTTCAAAAGATTTTGTTAGTATTTTTTTGTGTTTTTCCCTTAAACAAGTCCACGACAGTGAACACAGATCAGTCAAAGAGTTTCACTAGATACGTTTGACAGTCAAATTTATGATACAGATAAGGTCATTCTTTGACCTTCAAACTGGGGCTATGAACCAGTTCGGCTTCTAGGATGCCACTAAAACAATAAAAAAAAAACTTACTCCTCACTCCTTCAAAACACAGGCCAGTGACATTTCGTATAACTTCTTCAGGGCTTAGTTCAGTAACAAAATTAGGACTTGAGTGTGGAGATCTCCTGCTTTGTCCATATGTTTGTCGTAGTAGCCCTTTATCCAAATGTCGTAGTTATCTAAAATATAAAACAAAAAACTAATTAAAGAGTAATTATTTAAGCCAAAAGGAAGGAAATCGTTGGAGTTAATGGCAATGTTTTGATTACTTGGATCACGCGTGGAATATTTGTATAGTCTAGAAATTATTTTCGGGCATTGGTGCAGAATCTATCAGGATCTATTTTTCGTTTATTCTTCTTAGTCCTGTACAAGTCCTGGTCTAGTCCTTGGTTTTCTCCTTAATCAACTATGGATCGGAAACATGGACTTTAAAGAAAACCGATCGTGATCACATCAATGCCTTTGAGAAGTGGTGCTCGAGGACCGCAAAATGTGCCAGATACTTTCGATTGCATTCCGCACCACCGAATCTACATATTTTCGGTGACCTTAAGATAAAAACCATGAGTCCTGTACGACCACATACAATCCGGATTCACGGCGATTGTGAAATTCATTCACCTGCTGCCACTATCATAATTTATTTGGGGTTGTCGTAGACGTATTTTGCTCACATACATCTCTTGGCGTCATCCTAGTTTTATAACAATCATCTTTCACGCAATCCTTTCATATTAAAGGTAGCGGTAGTGGGGCTGCCTTACGATCTTAGGGTCCCGGGTTCGAATCCCGGTAGAAGCAAATGTTTGTGTGATGAGCATGGACATTTGTTTCCGAGTCATGGATATGTATAATAAGTATGTATTTACAAAAAAAAAAAAGTATCTATGTAGTATATCAACTATCTGGTGTCCACGACACAAGCCTCGTTGCTTAGTGTGGCACTAGATGGCGCTGTGTGCAATATCCAGCGATATTTATTTATTTATTTATTTATTTTATATATTTCTTAGACATACATTAAACGTAAATTATACTCACTAAATGTAATTGCACGTGTGCCGCTTCCTTCAAAAGGCGTTCCATCAAACACTCCACTGGCTTCAAAGGTTACTCCATATGTGATACTTGGACACCAAATCTTGTATATAGAATATGTCTTTCCGCGCCGCTCATCCGCTCGGTCGGGCGGTGTACGTGTGTATTGGCTTTAATACACGCCGACCGGGTGTAGTATGATGATCGTCTGCGTTTTTAGGTTCTAATAATATATTTTACCATAAAGCAAGACTTCTAATCTACCAATGAGCGGAATGTTTTCTTGTTAGTTATAACTTACAGCACATCCTTGACCTTACAATCCAATAGCCCTGTCATCTTTGCCTTCGAAAAAACAAATTTCACATTCGGCTCTTCTATGACAATTTTATCCAAGAACAAAGGATCTGAGGCTTCCACTTCCCCAGGTCTTCCTGCCACAATAGTTCGGAATATTGCTTTCGTTGAATCAGTTAGACATTGTTCATCATCATAGCTACATAGCAGTTTTTTTAAATCTGCAATAAGGTCTCACGTCGATTAGTTTGACGGAGAAACTTGAAAACAAGTTATTAAAAAACCCGTTTTGACTTACATAATAAATTAAAAAAAAAGGTTATGATCTAGTTATCTACGAAAACATGTTTGGGTGTTTTGATTAGTCTTATTTTTTTTTTCCAATTCCAAACGTATATGGTATTAGACTATTTCTTGTCTTTTGATATACATTTCAAAAATGGAAATAAATAGAAAGCAAAAGAAATATCAGTGAAAAACTGTGCAGTTCACAATTAATAACATATTGAGTTTTACAAGACAACAGGCAGGAAAAATCTACTCTTTTACTTACTTGCACTCAGTACAGTGAACGAAGCACAGTATAAACTAAATACTATTAATATTTTATGCAACATTGTAACAGAAAGTTGTGTCAACAACTACTTGTTTTCTATTCAAACAAGTTTGATATAGGCGCTTTTGTTTCTATAAATACTTAATTCCTGTTTTTATATCATGGACTTTGAGTGTGAGAGAAATTCGCACAATTCGCTAATTATAAAAAAGAAATTGACTCCTTTCGGATAATTATTTTTGCAGAAATGAGTTTATCTTTAGATAATCTATTCCCACATAAACTAAATTATAAGTTCATCTATGTATTTTAAACAAGTTACATAGTTACTTAAATAAATCTATTTTAGTTAACAATTACTTCAACTTCGTTTTACTAAAAGTAATTTAAGATAAACATACTCATTATTATCTTAAATTACTATTACATTTATTTGTAAACTTAATGAAATAAAGATTTAATCATTAATTTACATTACGAGGTGGTTCGTTATAAGTCAAGACTTACTAACATAACTTGTTCTATGTAAAGAATCACGCATTATCTTCCTATAAGGCGTAGATATCCGAAGAAAAACCGAATATCAAATTCCAAAATCTCAATTATCCAATATTTAAGTAGCCAATACATTATCTTCAGCAAACAGTTTAATTAGATACTTCCCAAGGCTCCCACTTCTTAAGTCAAAAAAGCAAAATTAACTTGTTTTATAAAACCTACGACGTTTAAAAAGTAATTGAAAAAGTATAAAATAATTTAAAAAACCCAACTTAATAAAAAACCCAAGAATATTCATCGGGGGCTGACATTAAATGAACTAGTTTTGCAGTTTTATAGTAACTTGAATAATTGGAGATTTTTTAGCGCTATACTTACACCCTTAATGGGTAGGTCGTGCCCCTACGTTTCGGTCGTTTCCCAACTGTTTTGGGGTTGACTTCCAGTCCAACTGTATGTAGCTGAATACCTAATAATTTACATAGAGCGATTGATCTGACCTCCTCAACCCAGTTAGTACTGGGTAATACGATATCCTTTGGTAAGACTGGTTGTCCGATTTTCGGGCCACCGACCTGTTTCACAATTTGTGATTCGTAAAAATATTCACCTTTTCCTTATTTTTAAGATGATCTAAACATAGCATAAAACCAATAACACCAATCATAAAATTGCATAATGTTTATTCGGAAAGATTGTTTGCCTCATTCATTATTGCTTCCAGGTTCTTACTTTTCTTTAGAAAACATCTGCTTAGCAGACACAATGGTCATAAAATCGTTGACGTTGACTATGTAGTTGTTCATAAATGCTTCCATAGTTGGTTGGGCAGTTCCCCCGTGTACGGTTACATAGTTGTCATTAACCCATTTATGGACAGCGTCAGCTGAAAATTAAAAAATGCGATTTTAGAACAGACGTACAGGTTCTACTACCATCTTCTGAGGCAGTGTTGTTTTAATCTTAAGTAAGATGTACCTAGTTTTGTCGTGAAATGAGAGGTATTACCTTGAGAACTACAACTTTGTCACATTTGTTTACAAAAAGGTGTGGTCATATTTTGACGGTGTAATAATCAGCTGTCCCAAAAAAATTCCCAAATGTCACCTACTCTACTCGACTCAGATGTATGAAACATCAAATTATTATTTTTGACAATGGAGAAATTCCTATTTTTCAGTTCCATGGTACCCTCAAATATAATGTAAACGTGTGGCTGATATGTGTCCACACTCTTCTGCTATGTGGTATAGAGAACCAGATAGAAATAAATGTGTTAAACAAAGAAGGTTGAGATTTTAAGCAGAATCCTTACATTTTTCCTTATCACCACCAAAAAGATTCTCGAAGGCATAGACGACCTTTCCGTTAGCCTTAAGTTCCAGTGTGTGAGTTTTCAAATTTATGTGATTCTCTCCTTCCTTGCCTGGTTTATCGACGTAATCACCATGGAAAAGGAAGTGGTAGTCATCTGAAACAAGTTTTTTTTTTTATATTATCAAGGAACCTAAAGATACTAGTAAATGATAGAGCATTAATACTGGTACAAAAACACACAGCACGCCTCATAAACATGGATGGCCCACTTCAATAAAATCTTGAAGAAAGTTCAAAACGAAGTTCAAAATAATGACGTCTTTATGACCCAGAACAGACGCGTCTGGCTTATAATGACAAGAGGAGCACTCAGGAGACATGGACGATGCTACCAAGGGATCGAAACCAAGCTAAGGAACCCAAGCTAAGGAACTCTCGCTTAGAAGCGATGATGACGTCATCATCATCTTCTGTCTAGCCTTTCCCTGTTCGGACCGGCTTCCAGTCTAACTTGGGACCAGGATTTTACATGGAGTGACTGCTTATCGGACCACCACAACAGTTGCCAACTGCGCAACACGATATAACTCCTGGTGAGACTGGTAGTCAGACTACAGGGCTTCCGACTGTCACTCGCACGACGAACGATTGTCATTCGCAGAACCTGCTTTTTAAGGCATAGACTGAGTTACTATTATAGTGAATTTACTTACAAAAATCAATTGTGCATTTGCCCTTTCCTTCAACATGCTGTGGGCCTACTTCACCGTTAATTTCATATCCTGCCGCGAGGGTTAGATGAGCGCAACCAATATTGTAGTCGTATGTATGATCCTTTGCGGAGATCCTGGAATGAAACAGTAAAATAATAAATCCTTGGCAGTAAAAATGGTAAAAGAAATTCTTCGAACAAAATAAATGTGCTACGACCCAAGTTACTTAGTCAACATGTATTCTGGGCTGCTTGACCAAGGGTACACATCAAAACGATCTTTGAACATGCCCCCAAAACTAAACTGATTTATAAAGAACAGTAAATAAGGACTGATTAAAAAATACTCACTTGACAAGCTCCACTTTACACTTCTTCATTCCAGTGAGTTCGGCGTCAGTGACTTTATAAAACAGATTGGGAAGGTTAACTTCAATAACTTTCTGAAATAAAGGGTCCGAAGACTGGACGCCTGGCATGCCGTCTATGAACTGCTCGAACGTCAATCCAGCTGTCTCTGTGAGACATTTGCTGTCTTCGAAGTCACATACTACCCTTTCACCTGGAACAGAATTATTTTGTTAGTTATACTCTGTTGTATCCTGTTGACTCCGCTCCCACCCGGCAAAAAGAATATAATTTAAAAAATGGGCTTTTTGTATTGCTCTTTGCATATTCTTTACATTGGCAACCGAGCAGTCTATTTGCTGGGTGGGAGCGGAGTCGTTTATGTGGGCTATGAGCTTAACCAAAAAATCACTAAGATAACAATTTCAATTGACGGGATACCTTTCGGCTACGACCTTTAGTCGAATCGTTTTAAGCTGGCAAAACAATTGAATGTGAATTTGTTATACCATAAACTCGCAATAGGCGAGACGACAAAACAAAACTAATTATTCCGTCAGTTAGATTATCAGAATTATATTTGAACTGTGTTTTTTCTTTTGTTACGTAAATCAAAATTGACGAAGATATGACGCTTTTAATACTCGATACGTCACGCCTATGTATAATTTTTAGCTAGTTCTGACGTCACGAGCCCCCACTCCCAAGTTTTGATGCGTTTTATCTTTGTCAATATTCATTGATTTATAAAAACAAAAAATACGTGTCCATAAATTTCCAATACTCTAACTGACGGACTAAATAGATTTGCAAATTTTTGATACTGTCGTCATGCCTATTGTAAACGTAATTTATCGCTACCCGTACTAATTGTCGCTAAACATCACATCTCATCCGTATCATAATACAGGACCTGTGTATTATGATACGTGTGCGATATGATGTTTAGCGCAGTTTATATGGATAGTGATAGCCCTCGTTCAGAATTACGAGTTTTAGAGAGTTTGTTTTGCGTAGTTATAGAGATTTGTCCATACACGCATCTTGCGAAAACAATTAAAAATAGTTCTTTAAATCACGATTTAAATTCAAAGGCGAAGGTTACGAGCGACACTTCGAAAATCGCCAAAAGCTGTGAATGAAGGTAGTTTTGCTTTGAATTATCGCTAAATGATGCAATTAGGCTACTTGTAAAACCAACCTGGAAAACGTTTGACACACGAGGTTACTTACTATACATACCTACTATTATCAATCAAAATTTTATTAAAATAAACACACACTTACCTAAAACACTGCTAACGCACAATAAACAAAAAATTAAAAATGGTTTTGTTGCAATCATTTTCGATAAGCACTGATTATGTAATGCTTGTCTGCCTGTACTTGAACTGAATTTATAGCTCTAAGCTACCTAAAAAAGTTGTAACTATTTTGATCGTTTTTTATTAGTGCAGCAAAAACTACAAATAAATTATTGAAATGTCGATGGATGAGCTATTAAATTAAGCACGTCATTACTGTTTTTTTTTTGCTGATGCACTTTTTAAGACACGGTAATAATTATCTATCTACATGGAGCAGATATAGTTTAAGAAATTATTAAGTTTTTTTTTATAAATTTGTAAGCTTTTTTATTAGAAACCATTTATTATTCGAGATGAAAATCATCATTTCAGCCGAAAGACGTCCACTGCTGGACATAGGCCTCCCCCAAGTGTCGCCACATTGACCGGTCCCGTGCGACTCGCATCCAGCGGATTCCCGCAATCTTCACCAGGTCATCGATCCACCTAGTTGGAGGCCTTCCAATGCAACGTCTTCCGGTTCGCGGTCGCCACTCCAGAACTTTTCAGCCCCATCGGCCATCCGTTCTGCGAGCAATGTGCCCTGCCCACTGCCACTTAAGTTTGGCAATTCTCCGGGCTACGTCGGTGACCTTGGTTCTCTTGCGGATGTCTTCATTTCTGATTCGATCACTCAAGGAAACTCCGAGCTCTCCATTGCCCTTTGGGTGATTTTAAGCCTTCTGATGAGGCCCATTGTGAGCGACCACATTTCGGTCTCGTATGTAATCACTGGCAACACACACTGGTCATAGACTTTCGTCTTGAGACACTGTGGTAAGTTGAACGAGAAGATACCGCGCAACTTCCCGAACGCTGCCCAGCCGACTCGGATTCGACGATTGACCTCTTTCTGGAAGTTAGACCTACCTAACTGGACCGTTTGTCCCAGGTACACATAATCGTCTACAACTTCGAGTGTAGAGTCTCCGATCTTGATAGGAATGGGTGTGACATGGGCATTCGACATGAACTTGGTTTTGTCCATGTTCATTTTAAGACTCACTTTTCCGGAAGCTCTACTGAGGTCATCGAGCATTGTACTGAGAGCCTCCATGGTCTCAGCCATGACCACTTTATCGTCGGCAAACCGAAGGTGAGTTGTCATGGGGGACTTCAACGCGAAACTGGGCAAACGAGACGGGGATGAGCTACAGGTGGGGCAATTTGGAGTTGGACGTCGGAATCGCCGGGGTCACCAACTGGCTAGTTTTATGGAGAAGGAGGGCCTCTATATGATAAACTCCTTCTTCAGAAAGCGTGAGCACAGGTTACAGGCTAGGCCAGGTAGGCTTACAGGTTGCGATAGCCACGCTTAAACTTGTCCATATTCACAGTTTGTAGCCTGCTCTCCGCAAGAGAGGTGTCCACCAGCCATACGTGCTGAACCGACGTAGTTAGGTGCTTGCGTTTGGTTGACGCAGTGAACACCGACCAGCAACCGATAAGAATGGGTGATGATGATCTGGTACATCATTTATATATGTGCGATGACCTTTAGTGCAATTTTATTTGATAGTGTTTTGGTTTATTTGATGCAGATCTTTAGAAACAAATCAAACGTGCTTATTATACATATAGGAAAAAAAAACAGAATTTGTACTTAAATTAGAATGCAAAAACACCTGTGTAAAAACAAAGCAAGTTTTTAGCTTTTTCCATCTATAACATTAAAAATACCAACAGCAACAGTTTTTTGTTCAAATGTTGTTAATCTGAATAATAGCAACATTAAGTTAGTAACAACATCTCAGTCGGAAGACACAATAATCCACTCCTGGGTGGATACAACGCACGCTTAGTGTGTTAAGGATTTGTCCTTGTGGCCATATTTGATACATGATACAACGCACATGTATCAAATATGGCCACAAGGACATATCCTTAACAATATTAGTTAGCTGGGGCTGGCAATATAATGATAGGCTGAAAACTGGTAATGTGACTGATTCCCGTAAAGTTCGATTATTGGGCCTATGGTAATGGTATTTTTTTTTTATAAATATGTTTGTTAGCAAAAAACGTGAAAACCGATTACTACTTAACTTTACTAACACTTTTTTTACTGCCAGGTACGTACATGTATGATTTTTAGCCGCTCCGCGCCTTGGATTATATCTGCAATTTTTTCAAAGCTTTTTTATAATTTTGTTATTAAAATGCTCGTAACTTAAGGTCAAGCTTAATTAAAAATACCATTGACATGCAAAAACGCCAAAAGTTAATATTTTATTGACCTTATTTTTTCTAAAAATCAAATAAAAGTAATGTGCATTTAATTTGCATGAGACCAGCGGTGGCTCAGTGGTGGCGGCCCCTACTTACGAATAGTAAGTAAGTCGTGGGTTCAAACCTAGACTGACGCATTACTTTGTGTCATTTATTTCATCACCACTGCTCTCAAAACGGTGAAGGAAAACATCATGAGGAAACCGGAAAACCTAGAACCTAAAAAATCGAAGATATATTTACCAATCCGTACTGGGCCCGCGTTGTGGATTATAGCCCATTCCCTCTCTTATAGAGGAAGCCTGTGTCTCAGCAGTGGAAACATTAATAGGTTGATGCTGATAATTTTCTCATTAAAACGTAGGTGTATAGTTTGAAATAACCTTTAACATTAACGAATTTTCACACTTTTTTTTAAACTTTTTCCTTGGTATTTAAATTCCATCGTAATTAAAAAATAATCAGCTGTCTCATACATTTGATCGAGTAGATATTGGAATTTTATAGGGGGCCGTTTTTTCTTTTTTTTTGTGATTATTTTTTCGCGATTACGATGGTGGTCCCATAGAGAAAGATGTTCAGTTTGATGGTCTGTAGTTCACTCTTCTATATGACTATACCATTTCTGTTACACGTTTTATATATGTAAAGAAAACTATAATTTTCTTTAATTTAAATTTAGCAACAAACCTCTTCGAGCTGGACCGTGACATGACAATAGAAATTTGTAATCTATGGTAAAAGTAACCGATATGCGTCTCGTGGTAGTTGTAAGAAAATGATTTTTAATTAATTACTTAAAAGGATAATCTAATTGTGATTTAGGAACTCAAACTCAAACTCAATGCATTTATTTCAATTAGACCATTACGGCACTTTTGAATGTCAAAATTACAAATAAAAAACAAAGCTACAGTCCCAGTCACAAGGCATAATAATTTGAAAAAGTACTGTAGTTGCCCATTCCCTAGCGTAGATCTCTATGGAGAAGAACGGGCAAGAAACTCCATGGACACTCTTTTGAATCAAAATATTGTTACAAAATCTTGGTTACATCATTAATTTTGAAATTATACATATATGTGAGAACGATGTAGAAAGACGTGCTCAGTAAGAGCGTCCAGAGTAGAAAAAGACAACAATTTAACAACAAACGAATTAAAATGAACCCTGGCTGCCAAGAGATGACCAGTCCCAACTGACAGCGCCCGCTCACGAACATGACGCGCGTATCGGCGCCATTTAACTTAACCATATTGAAGGGAATTAAATGACCCGACACACCCGCCACCATCAGCGAGACATTTGAGTGAGCATGACATTCTCTCAGCCACCAAGGCATTTTCAAGTCAATGAAAGATAACTAAATGTAAATGGTGTCTGAACAATACAAAGTACTCACACATGTGCTATGCAATTATATAATACTAAGAACTGGAATCTACACAATGCAAGTAGGTATATTTTTACAATCTTCTGCCGCTTCCACAATACATCAACATGGGAATCAATTCTTCTTCTTCATCTTTGCGTGTCGATAGACTCAAATAATGCCCGACCAGTACAATCAATTTAGTTTGCCCCTATAGTTGTGAAGCAGGACCAGCATTTAGCCAAGCATTTTTATCATCAATGTAATCCCCCAACTTATAATATGCTTGCCTACATAGTGTGCGTTTTATACAGGATTTAAATTTCGTATTTTATTGTAACATTTCAAACAGTACCCCATGAAAGATGAATCTACTTTAGCAAGCCTGAAACCTGGCTGAACTAGTTGGTCCCTATTTCTAGTGTTATAGTGGTGTCTGTCACCTCTTCTACTGAATGCCGATTTTTCCTAACGTACATGATGTTTTCATAGATGTATTGACAAGGTACTATCATGATATTAATTTCCTTAAACAGTTCTCTTAGAGAATCGCGTCTACGTAATTCATAAATAGTTCTGATGGCTCTTTTCTGCAGAATAAATATAGACTCGATGTCTGCAGCCCGTCCCCATAGTAAAATACCGTATGACATAATACTATGAAAATAACTAAAATAGACTAGCCTCGCGGTATCAATATCAGTAAATTGGCGGATTTTTCTAACAGCATATGCTGCTGAGCTCAGCCGTCCTGCAAGAGATGTTAAATGAGGACCCCATTGTAACCTTGAATCGAGCGTGATTCCCAAGAAAACCGTTTTATCGACAAATTCTAGTTTCTCTTGATTCAGTATTATGTCACAATCACTACTTTTGACATTTGGTAGAGCAAATCTAATGCACTTAGCTTTTTTCCCATTTAGTACTAAATTATTGGCGGTAAACCAATTGTGGACCTGCAGTAGGGCGTTATTTACGTCGTCAAGATTAGTGGCACGTCTGTTTATCCTAAATATTAAAGAAGTATCGTCAGCAAACAACACCATATGCGGATGGTTGTTAAATAAATGGGGTAGGTCATTAATATACACTAAAAAGAGGAAGGGACCCAATATCGAACCTTGTGGTACACCCATTTTTACTTTTAAACCCATTGAGTTGACTCCATTTATTTGTACCTGCTGCTGTCTATCATTCAAATACGATTTTACTAAACTGAGCGCAAGTTTACCTAAACCGTAATGCTCAAGTTTCAAGATCAGGGTTTCGTGATTTACGCAATCAAATGCCTTCGAAAGGTCACAGAAGATTCCTATGGCATCTTGTGCCTCTTCCCACGCAGTAAAGATGTGTTTTAATAAAGTGACACCGGCGTCAGTTGTACAACGTCCTTTGGTGAAACAGACATTAAGATTATTAACATTAAATGTCGTTTCTTTTATTACAGGTATGTAAGGTTTTGTAACTAAAACACTTTATTTTATGAGAATTGTACATAACATAATTGTAAAATAAACATTACAAAGAAATTCAATTGCGTTTGATTGACCGTGTCGTCCAAATCATAGAAAAATATCTTATAAAACGACATTTCTTGTCAGAAAATGGAAAATTTTAAATTTACGTTTCAAATAAAACCAACAATTGACGGAAGTCAAACTATATCGCCATAACGGCAATTGCCACACAAGATGACAAAGTGTTCTTAATTCCTGAAGTGTATCAAGCAGTATCACTTCTCAAACATATCCAAACCTCGAAAACCTTCTCTACAGTGAAAAATACACTGAAAAAAGGTATCAAACTAGAAATGTTTGGATAAAAACGACGGAATATATGTTACAAACATACAGGGTGTGGCGTAAGTAGTGGTCCACCGTTCAGGATTCGATGAACCAGATAATTAACTATAACAATTTAAAAATTTAAACCATTTATACCCAAGGGTTCCGAAAATATTTCCTTTTTGTCTTTTATTTACGAAATTTCTACCTTTTATTACAAATTTGGTTGTAGTTTCAACAAAAGTCATTATTCTTTCATTTTGACTTCTGTAAATTACTGCTGAATACTAGAGCTACCATGACAAATTATGTTTTTTGATGTAAATTCAGCTCTTTTGAAGAAAAAGTTGGTTCTTCTCTAATTTTAACCCAAATTTTTAACACACCATCAAGTTCAAAAGCGATTTTTGTAAAAAAAAACGTAGCACATTGTCAGTTCCCATGTATTTAATAATATGCCTACTAAATGCCAATTTCAAAATGATATCATTATAACAGATCCAATAATTGAACAAAAAGATATTCAATTTTAATTGAAGAAAAGAAGATTTTCATTAAACTACTTTTTTAAACTTTATTGCGTTAATACTATTACAAAACGTATTAAAACTTAAAAAACGGATACAATCTAACTTTTTACATTTCTAATGTGATTTGTGTTGAAGCACAAACATGTAAGGTAAAAAAAACCTGACCCTTTTTTTACCTGAGACATCGTTTGTTAACAAAAACCCGTTGAAGCTTTCGCAATCGAGTTACGCACAATAGGAGTGATAAGGAAAAGATATGGTAGGGTATTGCTATCTCTTTCATTACTAACGTTGAAATATCCAAAAATCTCGAAATGATTTAGTACGATCTCGTCACCCGTGTCGTGCGTCGTATGCGTTTCGTTTTTATTCTGCCTGTGTTTACCTCCGCCATTTCTTTACCCTTGCCTGACCTCGGACTCTGTTTAATTTGCCTACTGATTGGACTTGTTGTTTTGGTGATCTCTGCGATATTGGCTACGTGTACTGGTGACTGGCTTGCTCAACGATTTGGACAAACGTGCATTGCAGTGACAATTAAAAAATGAATCAGTACACACCGCGCGAATATGCTGACATGCATTTTATTTATGGCGAATGCAGAGGTGTCGGTAGAGAAGCAGCTCGTCTTTATCGGGAGAGATATCCCGATCGAAGACATCCAGACCACCGAGTTTTTGGGAGAGTGCATAACGCATACACCGAGGGAAGGATACCCGGCACAGGCGTAGGCGGTGCAGGTGAAGGACGACCGCGACGACACAACGATGAAGAGGTAATGAATTTAGTTACACAAGATCCTTCAACATCAATCTATGTCTTAAGTCGCAGAACTGGCATATCAACTAGATCTGTACATCGAATACTCAAAAGACATGAACTGTACCCATACCACTATCAAAGGGTACAGTCATTGCTACCAAGAGATTATCACTTGAGAGTAACATTTTGTAGAGTAATGCTACGCAGAATAAGAGAAGACCCGCAGTTTTTTAATAAAATACTATGGAGCGACGAGTCATCCTGCAAAAAAGATGGATATTTAAATCTACACAATTTTCATAACTGGCAGCTAGAAAACCTGCATCTCATAAGGCAAGACAGATCACAGTATCAATTTAAAATAAACCTTTGGACCGGTATCATTAACGGACAGATAATCGGTCCACACGAGCTGCCAGAAACATTAAATGCAGAAAGATATTTAAGTTTTTTGCAAATTGACTTGCCCTTGCTTCTGGATGGTGTCGTTCCTGAAGTCCAAGAAGACATGTGGCTGCAGAACGATGGCTGTCCCGCTCACTATGCTGTTAGAGTACGAGAGCACCTTGATACAGCGTATCCAAATAGGTGGATTGGGCGCTTAGGTCCAATATTGTGGCCACCACGCTCGCCAGATCTAAATCCCCTAGATTTCTTTTATTGGGGTTGCCTAAAAGAAAAAGTCTATAGCAAAGAAATCACAAGTATTGACCAATTGAGGACTAAAATCCAGGCAGCAGCTAGAGAAGTCAGCGAAAGCGGGTTTGCCCGACGACTTAAACGGTCGTTTATTCGACGTTGCAGAGCGTGTATTGCTGCGAATGGGGGCCATTTTGAACATTTCGTTTAATTTTAATGATTGTAATCATGACAAAGATTAATAATAAATGATAAATAAATTGATTTGTTTTTTTTTAAATTCTTTGTTCATAAACCTGAAGTAACAAGTTAGGTCTACATAACTCTGTTATAGTAGTTATTTTTAAAACAAATGGGCATTGACACTGTAGTGCATTTTTTAGCAAATATCGTAAGTATTAACGCAATAAAGTATAAAAAAATAGTTTAATGAAAATCTTCTTTTCTTCAATTAAAATTGAATATCTTTTTGTTAAATTATTGGATCTGTTATAATGATATCATTTTGAAATCGACATTTAGTAGGCATATTATTAAATATATGGGCACTGACAATGTGGTACGTTTTTTTTACAAAAATCGCTCTTGAACTTGATGGTGTGTTAAAAATTTGGGTTAAAATTAGAGAAGAACCAACTTTTTCTTCAAAAGAGCTGAATTTACATAAAAAATCATAATTTATCGTGGTAGCTCTAGTATTCAGCAGTAAATAACAGAATCAAAATGAAAGATTAATGACTTTTGTTGAAACTACAACCAAATTTGTAATAAAGGGTAGAAATTTCGTAAATAAAAGACAAAAAGGAAATATTTTCGGAACCCTTGGGTATAAATGGTTTAAATATTTAATTGTTATAGTTAATTATCTGGTTCATCGAATCCTGAACGGTGGACCACTACTTACGCCACATCCTGTATGTTGATAAGGATGGCAACATGATATTACAGGACCAATTTCTAGATGAAACTATCCAAGAACAATTGACTATTGCTGATAAAAAGTGTTCGGAAGATCCTATAGTGAAAATTTTGGAAAAAATTGTTGAAGGTCAACAAAACATAGAAAAAGAAATTAAAAAGTTGGCTGACCAGTTTGTTATTGGAAAATTTGACGGAAAACATACAAGTGCATATCAGTGGATGGAAGTATTTGAAAAAGAATGTGTAAGGTTTGATGTTGTAAAAGAGGAAGAAAAAATTGAAATCTTAAGATTATTTCTAGAAAAATCATGCACAGATTGGTATTCTTCCATGATGATCAAGCTTACTTTACATTCTGAGTGGTCAGAATGGAAACCAAGTTTTTTGGAAACCTATGCCAATAAAGGTTGGACCTCTAGCAAGTATGCTTTAGCTTTCAAATATCAATCAGGATCTTTATTAGAATATGCAGTAAAACAAGAAAAACTTTTACTAGAAGTAACAAAAACAACGAATGAAGAGACCCTTATCAAAATAATTGCTGCTGGCTTACCAGATTTTATAACAGATAGAATTAACAAAGAAGGAATTGTGCACACAAATAAGTTATTTAGTGAACTTGGCAGATTAGAACATATGATTACAAGGAAGAAAATAAACAAAAAAAAAGAAGATACTAAACCATTTAAAAAAAATATAAAAATTTGTGAAATAATAAACAAAGGTGTACGCTATCATGCAGAAGATTCCTGTTGGTTTAAAACAAAAATAAATACTGAAAAGGATAAAAATCAAATAAAGCTCATCAACAATTCAGAATTGGAATGTGAATTGCAGTGTGAAGACCAAAAAAACTAATAGTGCCGCCATTGATCAAAATAAAATTAGTACTCATTAAAGATGTTGAAGTATTTGAGATCTACGACTCAGGCTCTAATGTCTTATTGATAAACTCAAAGTTGTTAAAGATAAATAATAAGGAAGCCAGTCACTCCAACAATACTTATTTAAAAATGATTAATGGCGTTTAAAAGGCAAATGGCATAATTACACTCAAAGCAGCCATTTTTGATGTGGAAACAAAATGAATGGTTTTTGTAATAGACAAAGAAAATTTCGATTACGATTTTTTAGTGGGACTAGATTTTATAAAAGAGTTTTACCTAGTTCAAAACAAAAACTAAGAAATTAATCAGAAAATACCTATACAAAGAAGTAAAATAGTTTATAAGGAAACAAATAAAACAGATATAGATTCTAAGGAACTGAAATCTGATAATTTAGTAAACTTCAAGGAAGACTTCAGTGAAGAAAACTTCAAAATTTCAATGAAACCATCTAGACAGGCATCAAAAACAGGCAGTGATAGATGAATTAATATTGAAAAATAAATTTGTATTTGCAAAGGACAAATATGACAATATCTTATATATATACAAGAATTGCTCGTTTAGAGGTATTAGATATAATGTTACTACTATTATAAATGCCAAAGTTTGAATGGATGCATGTATGTTATTGTTTGTTACTCAATCACGCCAGAACGAGCAGAAACTGGACACACTTGCACACTGGCACACACTTTTGTAGAAATAAAAAACACAAATTATATTTAAGGATATATTTCGCCACCATTTGATAATGAATATCTTTAATAGGGACTATTTAAAAAAAAAAAAAAGATTTTTGATGTATTTTCATACATTTTCATTTCATCATGTATAAATTTACATTTTTATCATGTAAATTTATACATGATGGGTTGTCGAACGTGCAACTCCAACTATTTTGCTTTGTCTTTAACCGCATCATTTGCACCTGAAAATGATATAAATTGGTAATTAAAATCATCATCGTGTTTTCAAAAGATTTTGTTAGTATTTTTTTGTGTTTTTCCCTTAAACAAGTCCACGACAGTGAACACAGATCAGTCAAAAAGTTTCACTAGATACGTTTGACAGTCAAATTTATGATACAGATAACGTCATTCTTTGACCTTCAAACTGGGGCTATGAAACAGTTCGGCTTTTAGGATACCAGTAAAACAATAAAAAAAAAACTTACTCCTCACTCCTTCAAAACACAGGCCAGTGACATTTCGTATAACTTCTTCAGGGCTTAGTTCAGTAACAAAATTTGTGACTTGAGTGTAGAGATCTCCTGCTTCGTCCATATATTTGTCGTAGTAGCCCTTTATCCAAATGTCGTAGTTATATTGAGTTAGAAGTCAAGCTACACGATAACTCACAAATGCTTGCACTGACTGGACAGGTCCACTCAAATCTGTGTGGTTCTTTCTTCAAAAGACCATCTCAGACACTAATCTGCATAGTCCTCATGTGAATTGAGCAAAATTATGTCTGGACTTCAAAAGAGACCTCTGAGTTTGTTTCGGCTGTTTCTTCTCAGAGTAGTCAGGTACGAAACACCGGCCCCATCTAGTTTAAAAAAAAATGACGTGTAAAAGTTTTTGTAAAAACCTACTTGCAAAATAAACATCATTTATCATTTAGGTATCTAAAATATAAAACAAAAAACTAATTAAAGAATAATCATTTAAGCCAAAAGGAAGGAAATCGTTGGAGTTAATGGCAATGTTTTGATTACTTGGATCACGCGTGGAATATTTGTATAGTCTAGAAATTATTTTCGGGCATTGGTGCAGAATCTATCAGGATCTATTTTTCGTTTATTCTTCTTAGTCCTGTACAAGTCCTGGTCTAGTCCTCTGTTTTCTCCTTAACCAACTATGGATCTGAAACATGGATTTTAAAGAAAACCGATCGTGATCACATCGATGCCTTTGAGAAGTGGTGCTCGAGGACCGCAAAATGTGCCAGATACTTTCGATTGCATTCCGCACCACCGAATCTACATATTTTCGGTGACCTTAAGATAAAAACCAGGAGTCCTGTACGACCACATACAATCCGGATTCACGGCGATTGTGAAATTCATTCACCTGCTGCCACTATCATAATTTATTTGGGGGTTGTCGTAGACGTATTTTTCTCACATACATCTCTTGGCGTCATCCTAGTTTTATAATAATCATTTTTTACGCAATCCTTTCATATTTCTTGGACATACATTAAACGTAAATTATACTCACTAAATGTAATTGCACGTGTGCCCCTTCCTTCAAAAGGCGCTCCATCAAACACTCCATTGGCTTCAAAGGTTGCTCCATAATATGTGATACTTGGACACCAAATCTTGTATATAGAATATGTCTTTTCTGGGGTTACCCTGGAATCAACAAAATTGTATGATCATCACCATCATGACCTACCTACCTGCTCCTATTATTGCTTTTGTACTTGTTCTTTTGCATTTTATTCATAGAAATCTCTTCTAGGCTATAGGTACGTACGGTCGAACAAGCTATTTGGTTTACATTTTACAATGTAATTTTTTGGTGAAACTGTAAACCAAATAGATTGTTCGACCGTACATATGTCTCACTTATACTCATAAATAAACAACTTAAGCGATTCTTACACGATATCACTCGTCCGTGCGGACGAGGAGAGGCGGTGAGCGTCCGCGCCGATCATCCGCACGGTCGGGTGGTGTACGGGTAAAAATTTAGAGACATGATGCCCGCAGACGGGTTTGGGATGGGAGGGGAGGGGGGGGAGTTCCCCCTGCCCCCTGGTACCACTCCCATGAAAAGGTAATGCACCATTCCTGAGAAAAATCGATTAATGTAACCTAACCTCAAAACACTTTATAGTTGCATAAAAGGCGTAGTAGGGTTAAATATATATCCTATACCACTCACCGTGGCGCAGTTCAGGGAGAGCCGGCCGACGAAGCCCCGCTTCGCGGGGCTCTTACTTCTGAATGGTTTAAAAAAAATAACCGCGAAGGGTATGGCGGGATCTATTCGCTCGCTTCGCTCGCTCATTCGACCGGTGCCCCAAGTCCAGAGCTTGCTTAGCTCGCTCTTGCATCCAAATTATTCTAGTAGCATTCTCAGCTTTTAGTAACATTGCCTATTGTACACAAGAAAAACAACGAAACAGGGAAGACATTCACGCAACTCGAGGAGAAACGGCAAAGAGTTTAATAATAAGGGAGAGAAACGGAATGAATATGAACATACGAATGACAGTGAGTGACACATTATAAACATTTTTTTTTACGTTCCGTTTTACAAATTTTCCACGTCATTTTGCACCATAGACAATATGTGGGACAGATTTGGTTGTCAATCGTCCAATTCATCCAATAAAACGTTCCGTATTCGCTATAAAACTGATTTGAGGTTAGTAACTTTTTTCATTAATTTCTCGAAAAATATGAATTACCTTGCAATAAGAATGGTCTAGTTATAATCGGGGACCCGTTTTCTACCACCTTTAACCCCTTTTACCTCCGTCCGCGGGCATCACGTCTCTAAAGCCAACCCCATCTTTGACCTTACAATCCAATAGCCCTGTCATCTTTGCCTTCGAAAAACAAATTTCACTTTCGCCTCTACTATGATAATTTCATCCAAGAACAAAGGATCTGAGGCTTCCACTTCCCCAGGTCTTCCAGCCACAATAGTTCGGAATATTGCTTTCGTTGAATCAGTTAGACATTGTTCATCATCATAGCTACATAGCACTTTTTTCGATCTGCAATAAGGTCTCACGTCGATTAGTTTGACGGAAACTTGCTATCAAGTTATTAAAAAACCCGTTTTTATTTACATAATAAATTGAAAAAAAGGTTTTGATCTATCTACGAAAACATGTTTGGGTGTTTTGATTAGTCTTTGTTTTTCCAATTCCAAACGTATGTGGTATTAGACTATTTCTTGTCTTTTGATATACTTATCAAAAATGGAAATAAATAGAAAGCAAAAATAATAATAAATAAATATCAGTGAAAAACTGTGCAGTTTACAAAGTTTTATAAGACAACACGCAGGAAAAATCTACTCTTTTACTTACTTGCACTCAGTACAGTGAACGAAGCACAGTATAAACTAAACACTATTAATATTTTATGCAACATTGTAACAGAAAATTGTATCAACAACTACTTGTTTTCTATTCAAACAAGTTTGATATAGGCGCTTTTGTTTCTATAAATACTTAATTCCTGTTTTTATATCATGGACTTTAAGTGTGAGAGAAATTCGCACAATTCGCTAATTATAAAAAAATGACCCTTTTCGGTTAATTCTTTTTGCAGAAATGAGTTTATCTTCAGATAATCTATTCCCACATAAACTGAATTATAAGTTCATCTATGTATTTTAAACAAGTTACATAGTTACTTAAATAAATTTATTTTAATTAACAATTACTTCCACTTCGTTTTACTAAAAGTAATTTAAGATAAACATACTCATTATTATCTTAAATTACTATTACATTTATTTGTTAACTTAATGAAATAAAGATTTAATCATTAATTTACATTACGAGGTGGTTCGTTATAAGTCAAGACTTACTAACATAACTTGTTCTATGTAAAGAACCACGCATTATTATCCTATAAGGCGTAGATATCCGAAGAAAAACCGAATATCAAATTCCAAAATCTCAATTATCCAATATTTAAGTAGTCAATACATTATCTTCAGCAAACAGTTTAATTAGATACTTCCCAAGGCCCCCACTTCTTAAGTCAAATAAGCAAAATTAACTTGTTTTAAAAAACCCACGACGGTTAAAAAGTAATTGAAAAAGGATAAAATAATTTAAAAAACCCAACTTAATAAAAAAACCCAAGAATATCCATCTATCTATATGAAATGAACTAGTTTTGCAGTTTTATAGTAACTTGAGTAATTGGAGATTTTTTAGCGCTATACTTACACCACTAATGGGTAGGTCGCCCCTACAGAGGGGACCTTTAGAAGTTGATGATGATACTTATTTTTATTTACGATGAAATTTAAAATAGTGATGGCAGCCCCCGACGGATATTCTTGGGTTTTTTTAAATTATTTTATCCTTTTTCTATTACCTTTAACCGTCGTGGCTTTTTTCAATTTTTTTAATTTTGCTATAAATTTAAAACTTTTTAGAGTGCATCAAAATCGGACTAGTAGTTTTGGAGAAAAATGGCAACATGGATTTGCACAAACAAACATCCCCTCACCCCAAACGCATATACCGTCTCCGTTCCGTCGTGAGTAAAAATACTGGTATTCAGCTGCATCCGATTAGACTGGAAGCCGACCCCAAGTCGGGACAAGCTTTTATGAAAGCTTTTCGTTTTCATTTACTAAAAGGTTTATTTTCTTCTTTTCAGTGCATTTTTATTAAAGCTTATTTTTAAAAAGGTTTTTAATTAATAATTTTATTTTTAAATTTTTAAGCCTGACAACCAGTCTTTCCAAGGTATCGTATAACCCGGTACTAACTGGGTTGTGGAGGTCAGATAGGCAGTCGCTCCATTTAAATACTGGTATTCAGCTGCATCCGGTAAAACTGGAAGCCGACCCCAACATAGTTGGGAAAATTTTAAAAACCCCCGACACAAAAAAATAAACTCTAAAAACTAACAAATAATATTTTAAACCTATTATAATTCTTATCGTCACATATATTATGTAAGTTCAAATATTTTTATTTTCCAAGCGTCGTCGTGTTGGGGGAGTTCCCTCGTGATAAGGGAATCCTGGTGAGGTGGCGGAACGTGAGAGGGAGAGAACCTCACGTCACGGCCACCCTGGGAGACGCCCCGGGCTACGGGGGCCACGTGGTGGCCCCCGGCCACCGTAGGCGCGGGCCAGTGGACGAAGAGCTATGGGCTAGCTCGCCGTCCGTCCGTCTCATGACGACAGGCCGTGTCAATGGCGCGTTCGTGTTCCACGCGCGCCTCAAAGAGAGTCAGCAAAAAGGAAGGGGTCCGCAAGGGCCGATGCCTGCCGGGGCGGCGGGACTGTTCGAAAGAGATACCGTGGCCCCGGAACACAAAGGACGATGAAGGAACATGGATGGGTTTAGTCAGTAAAAGTCTGACACTCCCTCCTGTTCCGCCCAGAGCTGGAGGAGTCATTTGATGATTTCCCATCAGAAAATAAAAAAAAGGTATAGTGTAGAACAAAAAAATGATTGCAATGACGAGGAGAACAGGTTCCTTTCGGCTTCGTTCCATTATTCTTGTAGTTTGCGATCTTCAAGTGTTTTTTATCTAATTGTCAAATTACTTGCGAATAGTGTCGCGAACATGCGCGGTTAATGCGTTTCGGTGCGTCTGTTCACTGTTTTATTCTTCTTTCTTGGAACTTCTCAGGAGTACTCCTATATGGTATGGTTAATAAGTGAACATTTGTGTCTCAGGTTTTTTTTAGAATTTAACCCCAATAGGGGGAAATGGGGTGACAAAGTCTGAAAATCAACATGGCTTTTGCTTGTATGGTGTATCGGGTCGGGTTTATTATAAAAACAACGATTATAAGATTTAATGTGGCGGACCTAAAATACCATCATCCCCTGTTGGGGTGCGATGGGGTTGAAATGTCTAAAAATTAATATGGGTGTCGATTCCGAGATTATCAGGGGTGCTGATTACAAATATGGCATTTATTTTGAGATCCAGACGATGGCGGATTTAACTTCTACGCAGGGTTATTGTTGATTTATTGTAATGATTGTGATAACGATGATGATGATTGTGATTACGATGATGATCATTGTGATAATGATGATGATGATGATTGTGATTACGATGATGATCATTGTGATAATGATGATGATTGTGATAACGATGATGATGATTGTGATAGTAATGGTAATTGTGATGGTGGTAGTTATTGTTATATAAAATGAGAGTGAAGAAAAACTACAGCTGTTTGAATTTAAATATACGTTAACTTGTCTCATCATATCATTAGTACTCAAGAGAACGCGCCCATAATGGATGTGTTTATTCTAGAGTGCAATTTATTATTTTAAGTCAAAATAAAATCACTTTAATCACTGTTGTTTTTGCTTAGTTATCTTTGGTTAGACGTACTGAACGCTATGTTAAAATTTGTCCATCTATTTTAATGGGACCATAAATTAATAATCTTACTACTATTATAAATGCCAAAGCTTGGATGGATGCATGATTATAACTCAATCACGTCAGAACGAGCAGAAACTAGAGCAGACACATTTGTATGAAAAAAAAAACATAAATAGTAAACTCTTATAGATCAGAAGCTCATTTAATTTTTAAAAAGCAAAAACAATTTAGAACTATTTATTTTTAAATAACAAATCACCAAATCGACACAATTAAAAAAAAAACACCGAAATAATTTAAAAACTACAGCGCGCACTCAACGTCCGTCGCATCCGAGCTTCCGAGCCAAAAGTGTACACGCGCCGAAAGCGGACCGCTTATATTGTGTCGCCCCCTCCATTAGCTACGTCACCACGATCGTGCGATATCCCTGCTCTTTAGGCCGATGAATCCTCTAAGACGGCCGTTCCTGACAGCTGAACGACCTCGTCAGCTTGGCTCTCTGACATCTCTTGCTGCATTGGTCCCTCCTCTACAGATAAGTTCTGTGCCTGGTCTTCACCGGGTTGGTCCTTATTGGTAGCCTCGTCATCTAAAACATAAAGCCAAGACTTGTATGAGGTATTCTGAAAGTTTGATCTTTTAACTGCCTATTGTAGTGAAATTACTAGCAATTGTACCAAAATAGGCAGTAGTTGGTAAATTGTATCACCAATGAAAGAGTTCCGGACCTCAATCATTACTGAAACAACTACGACATCGCCTGGCAACCACTATCGGGGTTCCAGTTGGCCATAATGTCGAGGCCATTGCCACAATGTCGGGGCAAACAGGTAGCCAAATGTCGAGGCTATAAAACAAAATTGCCACAATGTCGGGGCAAATAGCCACAATGTCGGGGCTATACAAAATAAAATTGCCACAATGTCGGGGCAAACAGTCACATTGTCGGGACTGTGAGTAATAACGCTGCCACAATGTCGGGGCCGCTTAGATTACTCACCAATACCAAAGAACGCTTCACACGCCTCCGGGGTCCACTCACCACGCCACTGAACCATGTGTTCTGCGGCAGTCTGAGTCTTCTTTCCGTACGAACCAGCCATTAGCTCAAGCTCGTATCGGTGATGCGGCAACGCTTGCACAACCTTATAGGGGCCGCGCATTCCGGAGTCCAGCTTTCCAGTGCTTTGCGATCCCTTGCTAACAAACACAAAGCTGCCCACAGCAAATGTTCGTGGCTGTCGACGACGCTCATTGACATACGCATCTTGTCGCTGCTGATTTACAGCAAGCAACTCAGATGCCCTCTGTCTCCTCAACGTAAGGAGCGCTTCTCGGTTAGAATGAGAGCCGTTCAGAGCGACGTCTCGCACCAATGATCTCAGGACTGGGGTTGTGCCTTCGACACCAGTCAGCAACTGTAGAGGCGAGGTGCGGGTCGTAGCTTGCTTTGTTATGTTCAGGGTTAGTTGTACCTTCCATAACGCGTCGGACCACTGAGCACCCTTATTATTCACCTCGATACGCAACATATTGAGGACCGTCCGGCAGTAACGCTCGACTTGCCCATTCTCGCGGTGCATATCCGGCGTGATAAAATGTATGTCACAGCCTAACTCCGCAACCCAGTCTTTAAAGGACGCGCTGTCAAACATCCTGCCACGGTCACAAACGATTGTTGACGGCGTACCAAAGAGTGAGATGGTATTTGAAAATACGCGTTTCAATTCGGCAGTATCTTGCCTATATAGGGCGTACAAGAGGCAGTATTTGGAGAAAGAATCTATTACGAGGAGTATATACCGGAACCCGTTTGACTCCGTTAGGGGGCCAAGAACGTCGGTGTGGATCACTGAAAACGGTATTTCAGGCTTTGTCCACGATTCTATCGGTTGGCTAGGAGTTCGAGGTACTTTCTTGTGGGACAAACAAACAATACAGTGACCGACATATTTCTTAATGAAAGGTCTTAGACCAGGGAACCAAAAATGACGCAATATAAGCTCCGTAGTTTTATCTATTCCAATATGATCGTGCTCATCGTGAAAGACTCTTAACAAACTAAGTCTATGACCTTTAGGAATAAAACAAAGGTAGCGAGAATCTTCACCAGTAGCCGCATACTTATAGTACAACAAATCGTTTTTAATTAAAAACCGTGTGGAATCTAACTGACCATCTCTCAGCTTTTGCATCAAACTTTGAGTTTCAGAGTCAGCCGTCTGAGCAATCTTCGCCCAATTTCGCGGATTTTGTATTTGGAGAACAGTAACGGGTTGTCGGCTCAAAAAGTCTGCATGTTGCATGAGGCAACCCTTTCGGTATTCCAACGTGAACTGGAAGTCCTGCATGTAGATCCACCAGCGTGCCACACGTGGCAACAGGTCCCTTTTACGCTCGGTCAACTTTAAAGAGTTGCAATCGGTTACTATTTTAAATTTAACACCGATTAAATAGTGCCGAAAATGTTGTAACGCGCGAACAATTGCCAAAGTCTCGAGTTCGTAACTGTGATAACGGGACTCTGCACCCTGTGTGGATTTACTGAAATAGCCGACAACTCGCTTCCGTTTTCTCTCATGCTCCTGCATTAAAATCGCACCGTAACCGATAGCACTGGCGTCGGTATGGAGCTCAGTAGGCAGATTGGGATCGAAAATTGCTAAAACGGGTTCTTCGGTTAGACTTTTAATGACATAGTCACGTGCCAAGTCTTGTTCCGCACCCCATTTGAAAGGTTCGCCTTTCCTGAGCAACTTGGCGATACAAGCGGTTTTTGAGGCATAGCCTGCTATGTACCTGCGAAAATAGCCGGCCAATCCCAGGAACTGGCGAACCTCTCTTACATTAGAGGGTTTCGGTGACTTAACTAGAGCTTCAGTTTTACTTGGGCTCGGCCGTACCTGACCATGCCCAATAAGTCGACCAAGGTATTCGAGCTCTGTGTCCAAAAACGTACATTTTTTGAGGTTTACTGAAAATCCAGCGTCGGTTAGTGTTTTTAATACCTCACGCAAAGTTTTTAGGCCTTCACTGACAGAATTGGACATGATAAGCACATCATCTATGAAAACCAACACTTTTCCAGTATCCATAAGTTGCTTCAGAGTTTTGGAGATGACTCTCTGATAAACGATAGGGGCATTAGCGAGCCCATAAGGCATCTTTAAATATTCGTAATGCCCTTCAGGCGTTACGAATGCTGTTTTACTAATAGAGTCATCATCCTTCATTGGCAACTGATGGAAACCTGTGGCCATGTCAAGACTTGTGAAATATCTAAAACTGCCCAATCTGTCAATGTGGTCGTCAATCAGCGGTAACGGAAATCGCTCTTTAATAGTGACAGCGTTTAAAGCCCGGTAATCGACGCACATCCTATCAGCCCCGTCCTTTTTCTTCACAAGGATTATAGGACTCGCGTAATCGGACTGCGACTCACGGATCACGCCTTTACTTAACAGATCATTTATTATCTCGCGAACGCGGCGTTTTTCATCTGCAGAGAGTTTATAATGTCGATAGTTGATAGGAATATCACTGCTTAGCTTAATTTCCATACTACCCGTGTTAACTGTAGATGTCGCTGTCCCAGTGGTAAAAGTATCGGGAAATTCATTTAGCAGAGCCATCAAACACTCTTTTTCATCGCCAACCAAAGGCGTTCTTATCTTAGCGAACTCTACAGTTGACACACTATGTATATGTGAGACCCTAATCAAGCGTTGAGAATCATTCGTTCGAATGTATGTAACCCCGCTGCGATTTAAAACATCTGTGCCTATCAAAATCGGTGCTTGAATGCAATCCGGGGAGACCACATACAAATCTATTTCCAAATAAAGTTCTGGAAACTCGATAATTGTATTAATAAATGAAGTGGATTCTATATCCTGACTTCCAATACCTCGCATACGGCGATAGGTAGGGATTTTATTAAAACTAAAATGCTTCAACACGGAATCAGATATAAGCGAAATATCAGAACCGGAATCAACTAAGACATCAACTGGTACTTTTTGAATAACTGCGGACATCACGTTGCTTTGTCCGGAGGTGACTCTGAGCAAAAATTTACGTTACTTGTTTTATTTTTAACATTTGATTTTGTTTCCGCACGTTCTTTATTAAAGCAAGTCTCAACAGAATGCCCAGTCTTTTTACAATAACTGCAAGTTTTAGCGGGTTTAGAAACCGATTTTGTTGTTTGTGAGTTTGCATCGGTTTTCGATTGAGAATTTACACCATTTGTTCCGGTCTTAGCCGACTTTTTTGGACAGTGAACCTGTTTATGGCCTACATCTCCACACGAAAAACAAGTCAACCGATCATATAGCGCAGGTGCCTTGCGTTTACGCGGATCAGGGTTATTTGAGTTTGCCGTGCGAACGGGATTGTTTGCAGTAGTAGGTGCACTTTTAGGTTTCAAATATACTGACAAAAATTCTACCAGATCTTTTGACTGTAGTTTAGCGTTGGTTGTCGCGGCTTTAACTTGGGGATCAGAAATGCCACGAATCACTATGGCAGCTTTCAGTTCATCGGAAAGCCCCCTGACTATATTCAACCGCAACAAGGACTTTCGGGCATATTCTGCATACGTGGTGAATTTGTTCGAATTCGTATTCATCACGTCATATAGCACAGTGGCCATATCTACTTCACGCGGACACAATGACCGAAATTCAGCCTTAAAATTGGTCCACGTTCGGTCATTGGTCACCCAATCGTTAAGCCACGTTTTAGCATCACCACGTAAACAACCACCAATGCGTCCCAGGCATTCCCGATCGCCCCAGTGGCTTAATTCGCGCCCCTTATCTACCCCCGCACACCACACGTCAAAGTCATGGACACTGGGATCAAAATTAGAAATATAGTAATGGTTCGATCTTACTTGAATCAGGGATGAAAGTGCACCCACAATCCTGTCCGCAGCGTCAGCCTCACGCGATGCCTCGATGGCGGTGGTCCCCGTAGCACGTGTTTCCTTATTGGCAACAGGTACCTCGGTTATCGCCGATACTGGCGCCGGTGTGTAGCTCCTCATGCACGGATGCGACGTCATTGGAGTAGAGGTCTGTATCGCATTTGGAGCCAACCGTTCCTCCAAAGCGTTCAACCGATCAAGCACTTCATTTAAAGGGTTGCGGCGAGGGCTGTCCCGACGCCCATAAGAACAATCACGGCGCCTACTACGTGGACTTTCGAAACTTCCTGATCTATCGCGACGACGCCTAGAGGATCTGCTACGCGTTTCGCGATGACGGTCTCGACGCCTCGTATGATCATCGCGACGGCTACGCGACTCTTTACGACGGTGGTCGCGAGAATTACGCTTAGACGAATTTTCACGCGGCGTGCACTCGCGATCCGACATGATTAAAAAGCAGTTAGCACAATAACGTAAACTAAAAACAAACACACGTGGGCGTTAACCTAAAACGCACCAGAACCGATAAAATAATTAACACGTGGTGAGTTACTTTTAAATTGTGTTTAAACTATCCAAGACACGACTTCAAACACAACACGTGGTTGGAATTACTTTAAAACGAAACAACAAAATTATTTTAAAACACACACTAAAAAATTGATGGCGAACGATCAAAGTCGCGTGTATTTTTAAACGAATCCCACTTCTGATCTTATAGATCAGAAGCTCATTTAATTTTTAAAAAGCAAAAACAATTTAGAACTATTTATTTTTAAATAACAAATCACCAAATCGACACAATTAAAAAAAAAAACACCGAAATAATTTAAAAACTACAGCGCGCACTCAACGTCCGTCGCATCCGAGCTTCCGAGCCAAAAGTGTACACGCGCTGAGAGCGGACCGCTTATATTGTGTCGCCCCCTCCATTAGCTGCGTCACCACGATCGTGCGATATCCCTGCTCTTTAGGCCGATGAATCCTCTAAGAAAACATTTATTTCGCCACCATTCGATAATGAATATCTTTAATAGGGACTGCTTTCAAAAACGCATTAAAATTTTTGATGTGTTTTTGTAAAAAATTATACATGATGCGTTGTCGAACGTGCAACTCCAATTGTTTTGATTTGTCTTTAACCGCATCATCTGTACCTGAAAATTATTATAAATTAGGAATTAAAATCACTTAGGTAAATTGTTTTCTGAAGCTAGGATTTTCCCCTAACAAACATCCACGACAGTAAACACAGATCAGTCAAAGAGTTTCAATAGATACGCTTGACAGTCAAATTGGCGACACAGAAAAGGCCATTCTCTGGCCTTTAAACTGGGGCTATGAAACAGTTCGGCTTCTAGTATGCCAGTAAAATAGATTACAAAAACTCAATTGAATTTAAAAAAAAAACTTACTCCTCACTCCTTCAAAACACAGGCCAGTGACATTTCGTATAACTTCTTCAGGGTTAACTTCAACAATAAAATTGGTAACTTGAGTGTGAAGATCTCCTGCTTCGTCAAAATATTTGACATAATAACCCTTTAGTAAGATGTCGAAGTTATCTAAAATATAAAACAAAAAACGAATTATAGAGTAATCATTTAAGCCAATAGACGGATGGATAATTCTATGGACAGTTGTACATGTCAACCAGTAAACCCGTTGTAGATCTAGCAAACGACCCAAGAGCTAGACTGACCCGCCACTATACCGAAGACATCCCGGACGTCAGCTTGTACGAGATTAGGATGTCTCTGAAACAGCTCAAAAACAACAAGGCACCGGGTGATGATGGAATTACGGCAGAACTCCTGAAGGCGGGTGGAATAGGTACGTAAGGCCCTTCAGAAGCTGTTTAATTCCGTCATACTCGAGGGGAAAACGCCACAGGCATGGTGCAGGGGTGTGGTGGTACTCTTCTTCAAGAAGGGCGACAATGCCCGGTTGTAGAATTATAGGCCCATCTCACTTCTAAGCCATGTAAGTTGTTTTCAAGAGTCATCATGAATCGTCTCGCGCCCAGGATTGACGATTTTCATCCTCCCGTACAAGCTGGTTTGTGGAAAGGCTTTAGCACCGTGGACCACATACATACGCTACGGCAGGTTATACAGAAGACCGAAGAGTATAACCTGCCTCTTTGTTTAGTGTTTGTGGACTACGAGAAAGCCTTCGATTCGATCGAGGCACCCTTATTCAGAATCATTTGATTCGATTCCGTACTGAATCAAACGTCTAAGATATCGAAGATGTCCTCCAAACGCAATTCACAAATCCGAAACCGAATAATTTTGACAGTTCAAATTCGATATGAAGACTCGAATCTTTCCGACAGCTGTTTGCTATCGGGAGTCATATCGAACAAAAATAAACGAAGAAATAAACCATATTTCCAGCTTATTTCAGTGAAATAAAAATACTGTAAACTTATTAAACACTGCCTGAAGTAAATGAAGTTTTTATTGTATTGACCGTATTTCATTGATGTATCCGCATTTACATAAATTAAAAGTGTTTACAAAAATGTGACATTCGTTCTAGATTTTAGTTAACTATATTTGGTATTTTGGTAGATGGAGTATGTGATTGTGCGTGCCAGAGACAATTTCTGCCGCTGCTCGACAAACACTCTTTTCTGAAATTATGCATTTTCACGTGTTATTGCTTGACAATGAGCAAATAGCAAGAATTGTTTATTACTGATATCAAATACTTACAGTAATTTTTCCTTTTTTATATAAAGTTATAGGAAAAAAGAAAACTAGTTTCACTTTAAAAAATACGTAGATAACGAAGCGGTCTATCCTCCCATACATAGACTAATGTCCCTTATGAAGTTATCAAATCAAATTCAAAACACTTTTTCCGCTTTACCAGTTTGACAGACGGCTGTTTACAAAGCAGGTTCGAAATAAAGTTTCTTTTGGTTATTATAATATTAAAATCATTTTGTATCGTTTGCTGTCTATTAAGTTACTAGCTGTATATTCCTTATTTAAACGGAACTAAATATTCAAATAAACCAATTTTATTTACTACTTTAAATTTTCAACCACGATCATCTATTTACTACCATTTTGTAGCGTTCCCCATAAATACAATGGTCAATCGGATAGAAAAAAACGCATCCGTTCGGATCTGTGAATAGCGTTTTGACAGTTCTTCGGCTCGGAAATGAGATTGTCGAATACGGTTCCTTACCGACACGGAAACGTATCGAATAGTTTAGAACATAGTTTGGTTTGCTGGGCTGTATTGCACTCTCCAACGGTGCCAAATCCACTATCGGTACATCGAGGTGTTGAAGTGTTTGTACAAAAATGCCACCATGTCAGTCCGACTTCAAGACCAAGCCTTGGAACCAATCCTTCTGCAGCGAGCTGTGAGACAGGGAGACGTCATATCTCCGAAACTGTTCACCGCTGCACTGGAGAAAGAAAGAAAGAAAGAAAATAGTGTTTATTTGGCATTCAAAACATTATAAAATGTCACAAAATAAATAAACAAACAAAACTAATAATGCCAAAAGGGCCTCAGCTCAGCATAATGCCAGATGGCAACACAAGGTGTACCACCTGACGCTGATTTTCAGCTGTAGCCCACGAGTGCCATACGCTCGACAACATAAACAAACACTTAGTAAAGTCTACAATTTTTGCACAAATACCAACTAAAAATAAAATGTTATATTATAAATACATTAAAAACAATAACAAAGAGTAAAAATGATGAAATGTATAAAATAAATAACATTCAATTATTTTTAATAACTTATAAAATTTATAAATACTGTTGTTGTTGGAGGATGTCTTCAAGGTTCTGGACTGGAGAGGGCTACTTACACCTCAGTAGAGTTTCCGGAAGAGTGGGTCTTAAAATTAACATGGACAAAACCAAGCTCATGTTGAATGCCCAAGTCACACCCACTCTTATTAAAATCGGAGACTCTACACTCGAAGTTGTAGACGATTATGTGTACCTGGGACAAACGGTCCAGTTAGGTAGGTCTAACTTCGAGAAAGAGGTCAATCGTCGAATCCGACTCGGCTAGGTAGCGTTAGTTGCGCGGTATCTTCTTGTCCAACTTACCGCAGTGTCTCAAGACGAAAGTCTATGACCAGTGTGTGTTGCCAGTCGCCACAGTGGAGGGAGATGTTGGATGTTAGAAGAACATCTCTATTTTAGTTTCACTAATCTAACAACACTAGTGGTTGGTTTGTTGTCTTTGATTGATTGACTCTGGTCAATAATTGTACCAACAAGTTGTAAAATATATTGTGCTCAAATATATAAGGTATTTTGTGATTTCTCAACTCATAATAAGTTAGAACATGGCCATGGTATGAACATGGCATGGTGTGGTCGCTCACAATAGGCCTCATCAGAAGGCTTAAAGTCACCTAAAGGGCAATGGAGAGGGCTATACCCGGAGTTTCCTTGCGTGATCGAATCAGGAATGAAAACACATGTCTTCATTCCTGATTCGATCACGCAGACTGGCAAGAGAACCAAGGTTACCGACGTAGCCCGAAGAATTGCCAAACTTAAGTGGCAGTGGGCAGGGCACATTGCTCGCAGAACGGATGGCCGATTGGGCCGAAAAGTTCTGGAGTGGCGAACGCGATCCGGAAGACGTTGCGTTGGAAGACCTCTGACTAGGTGGACTGATGACCTGGTGAAGGCTGCGGGAATCCGCTGAATGCGAGTCGCATGGAACCGGTCACACCGCCACATTGACTGGTCCCATGCGACTCGCATCCAGCGGATTCCCGCAGCCTTCACCACACACACCACATACCCCCACACCACAGAGGCTTCCCCCAAGCGTCGCCACGCTTGGGAAGGCCAATGTCCAGCAGTGGACGTTTTGCGACTTAAATGATGATTTAAACCAAAAGTAAGGGGATCGTTTGGCGCAATGGCAGTGGTTTGATTACTTGGAATTTTTATATACACGCGTAGAATATGATTATAGTCCAGGAATTAATTTGCGTTGGCGTTGGTGCAAAAAGCTATCAGGATATATTTCTCGTCTTCTTAAAGGTCGTCTCGTCCTGTACAAGTCCTGTGAAGTTCTTGGTTATCTCCATATTCAATTAAGGATCGGAAACATAGACTTTAAAGAAAGCCGATCGTGATCGTATCAATGCCTTTGAGATGTGGTGCTCGAAAAACGCAGAATGCACCAGATACTTTCGACTGTATTCCGCACCAAACGAATCAATTTTCCGTGACCCAAAGCTTTTTTTTCTCTCTTTATTTGTTTTGGGGTTTCTAGCTAAATAGATATCTCAACCCCATCGTACCTTTTACCATTGTTACTTAAACTTTATATAGAAATAAAACAGTTGGGGTAAAGATAGAAGTCACCGATGAAGGACTGTTATTAAGTAACATAAGTTTTTGGCACCTTCTGATGTTGGTTGGGATAAAATTGATTGGATTAATCCTACGTTAAGCCTATTTAAGTCTAATTCTCTCAAAAGTGACTTCCTCTCGCGCCTGTTGCGGACACAATCCATCAGCAAATGCTGCACGTTTTCAATCTGATTACATTCTCTGCAATTCGGTGAATCAATTTTTTTCATAAGGAATGGAAACTTAGCTGATGGGCCTAAAGATAAAAACCAGGAGCCCTGTATAACCTCATACAATCCGGATTCGCGATTGTGAAATTCGTTCAGTTGTCGTAGCACGTATTTTTTTCACATACATCTCTTGGCGTCATCCTAGTTTTGACTTCCTTACAAGTCATAATGATAATCATCTTTCACGCAATCCTTCCATATTTCTTTGACATACAGGATGTAAACAACCTCATCACGAAACCGTCAACCAAGCATTCGGTACATCAAACTAAGTAGGTAACTTTACGCAAAAATTTTCGCTGGGAAACGACTTCCTTTTTTGGTCGTGGTTATGTTTAAAGTAAAAAGCTTACAGTAAAAACTTTTATTAAAAAACCGATTGATGACACCGATTTACTCTCTTTCCTAACACTCACAGTCGTAAAAGTGTCAATGATTAATTTTGTACTTAAAACAAGACATATAGACATAGGGTGTAAACAACCTTAACACGAAGCCGTCAACCAAGCATTCTGTACACAAATTAAGTAACTTTACGCAAAAATTATTGCTGGGAAACGACTTTTTTTTTGGGGTAAAAATCATGTTTTGTGGTAGCACTCAATGTAGGGCACTCAAAACATTGTGCTGATGGATGGATTGAATAGTAGGGGTCGTGGAGGTGTTTAAAGTAAAAATCTTAAATTAAAAAATTGTAAAAAAAAAAACTCGTCAAAAAGTTGGAACTTTGACCCCCAATATCTCCGTAACTAGAAGGTTCCCAGGTATGGTGTAGAACAAAAAAATGATCGCAATGAAAGCAAGTGCCCTTCGGCTTCGTTAAGAGGTTTTTTACACCTTTTATATTAAACGTAAATTATACTCACTAAATGTAATTGCACTTGTGCCCCTTCCATCAAAAGGCGTTCCATCGAACACTCCATTGGCTTCAAAAGTTGCTCCATATGTGATAGTTGGACACCAAATCTCGTAACTAAAATGTCCATTTTTTGGGGTTATCCTGGAAATAATAAAATTGTTATGTCTCACCATTACAACATACATTGACAACTTCAACGATTCTCACACGACATCACTGGTCCGCGCGGTCGAGCGGTGTACGGTCGAACAAGCTATTTGGTTTACATTTTACAATGTAATATTTTTTTTTTCTGCTTGGTCGACCGTACTTTAGGCATGCGGATTTCATACAAGCCAATGCGACGTTAGATCCGTTTCACCGCCTGACCGCGTGGACGAGCGGTGTCGTCGCAATGTTCTAATATTTTAGCATAAGCTACAAATTATTACAACAATATTTTATAAATTATTGTAAATTTAAACTTGAATGGTTTGTAAAGCTTGAATTTTTTGTACACATTCCTTGGAAAATGTTGGTGGTTGTTTTTTGTTCTTTTTTAAATCTTATAATTTATGAAATAAAATTAAGCAAGACTTTTAATATACCAATGACGAACGTTGTCTTGTGAGTTTATAACTTACAGCACATCTTTGACTGAACAATCCAATAACCCTGTCATCTTTGCCTTCGAAAAAACAAATTTCACGTTCGGCTCTTCTATGACAATTTCATCCAAAAACAAGGGATCTGAAGCTTCCACTTCCCCAGGTCTTCCAGCCACAATACTTTTGAATATTGCTTTCGTTGAATCAGTTAGACATTGTTCATCTTCATAGCTACATAGCACTTTTTTTAGATCTGCAAAAAGGTGTCACCTGGATTAGTTTGACGGAAACTTGATAACTAATTAAATGAAAACCGGGGTTGTACACTGCTTTATAGACAAAACTTTTAGAATTTCGTTTCATAAAAAATAATTGTCATATTATCGTTTCATAGAATAATCAATACGCAGAATATTTATTTCGAAAAAAAATAATTCATACATTTTTGTTTCAAATAAAATATAAATATTTAAATCAAATATTCTTTAAACTCATATTGTTTAGTTAATATAAAACTTATAAACCTAGGTGCTTTTCACGATTTTAAACTTTTATTTAACGTGCACATTGAGCAAATAGTAGCTAAAACTTCGAAGTCACTAGGTTTTATCATAAGACTCGCTGGATGTTTCAAGAAGGCCAAAACCCTTGAGATTCTCTATTGCTCTTTTGTCAGAAGTCACCTTGAATATGCGTCACAAATTTGGAACCCGTGTTATGGCAAATACTTATCGTCTAAGGAATATTCAAATGAGATTTATTGGTTTTATTTGTTTTCGGCTGCGTATACCATATCATTAAATCTCTGCAAGAAATTCAATTTACAGCCACTTATAGATCGCCGCCGACTTGCAGATTGCACTTTTCTGTTAAAAATTATAAATAACGAGATTGACTGTCCTGATCTCCTGCATAGGTAACTTACATTTCAATGTCCCCCAGAGATCAGTCAGATTTAATCCACCTATCTCCCCATTCCATTTTCTTCATCCAACTATAGTCAAAACTCATACATAGTGCGAGCGAGTAAGGACTTTATTATTCTTTGTAAGGAGTTCTCTTTTGACCCATTTTCCATCAAAGCATATTCTGTACGCACTCAGCTGAATGCAAACTTTTATAAAAGCGCGTAGGTAGTGCTTTATTTTTATTTTATTTTTTCCCCATGTCCACAATGCCTAACCTAGTGCATTTAGTGCTTATTGCTTATTTTATTTCCTTTTATTTGTATTATTATCGTGGTGATCCTAAGGTTTCTACTATCATCTCTGTGTCTACTCGTGAGAACCTGTAATTGGCTCTGTGTCGCTTATTCAATTGTTGCTCATTTATTTTAGCTGTTGGTTCTCCTTTTAATAAATAAATATATAACCAAGAAAACATTTTATCGAGTGACAGTTTCTAAATTTTTCAATTCATACATATAAAACTGAAATCTGTAGAAATTATTATTAAAACACACTTGCACACCTATGAATATAACTTTACTGGGACTATTTTATAATTGATAACACTATATTCCGTAGTATTAATGTATGAAAGTGGTTCATAATTGTCGGAGGGCCCTAAGTTTGCTACTGGTGAAATTCAAAATTTTTTGGTTCAAAAACTGGTTTTTTGATCAAAACTCAAAATTTTTGGTCGGCACCTAATAAGTTTTATTCCGTATATCGCTAGCCCGTGCGGAGACGCGTCTCTGGACACCTCGCCCGCGCCCCTAGCCCGAATAAATTTTTGCGACCAATTTCGATGTAGTTGGTCACAGTTCAAACCCAACATTACCTATTTGGTCGGAGTGCTACGCGGTGCTCTTATTTCTGTCTGCAGGGTAAGTAACCTAACATGAATTGGATACCAGTGTCGTTGAAAAAATACTTTTGAAAAATACGCCGAATAAACAATATTCGTTAAAAAAAATATTCTACTGTTTGATGAGGGTGTTAAATAAAAAAAAGGGATTATAAAATTCTTTGAATTGTGTTTCTGTGAAACATGGTTTCATTGAAGTAAATAGTCTTTAAAAAACAATAATATTGCAAATAAAAATATAAGGACCGAATATTTTAAGAAACATTTTCCGCGAAACGAAAATCTATGAAAATAATGTATGTCTGCGAAATAAGGGGACACCGAAAAACCGTTTTGATTTACATACAAAACTGCCAAAAAAGTTTTGATCTAGTAATCTAGTTAATTATGAAAACATGAAACAATAAAACGAAAGAATGAACACACATTAATCTTGCATTAGAAAGATTGAGCGTTATTGTTGTTGTATTAAACTTAAGATTGCATGAGAAAATAAACAGTTTCATTTTTTTATGTTTGTGTGTTTTAATTTGTTTTTTTTTTTTTTAATTCCAATCGTTTTGTTTATTAGACTATTTTTACCTTGACTTTTTGGTTTTAAAGGGTTATGATGTTAGCAGTCTAATGTGTATGTTGTTTGTATGTTTGTATTTACGTATGTCCCTCCGTAGCGTCTAAACTATTCATCCGATTTTGATGAATAAGTTGTCAATCGATTTGTTATTATGGCTCGAGTAACATAAGCAACATTTTAACCAACTTTAACAATAGGAGGAGTCGATTTTACCTTGTAAACCCCGTTTTTAATTAGAGTGTAATTTTTCAGTATTAGACGGGTTTTTTAGTTGTAAGTAGTGTACCACACAAATTCTTCTTTAATTTAACTATCTCACTTTTATCGTATTTTGCAAAGGCAAAACAATAATTGTCTTCTGATTTTTAAATTAAAAAAAAAATGAACATAAATGGAAAACAAAACGAATATCATTGAAAACTTCTAGCTCACAAATAACAAAATTATATTATTGAGTTTTATGAGACAATAAGTACGGCATATCTGCTTTTCTACTTACGAGTACCTGCACTACGTACAGTGAACGAAGCCCAGTATAAACTAAATACTATTAATATTTTAAACAACATAGTAACAGAAAATTGTATCAACAACTATTTGTTTTCTATTCAAACAAGTTTGATATAGGCGCGTTTTGTTTCTATAAATAGGTACGTATAACATGTTTTTATTATGGACTTTGAGTGTGAGAAAAATTTGCACAATTCGCTTATTAAAAAAAAAAATTAATTGACATTTTATGCTTAATTATTTTTGCAGAAATGATTTTTTTACATATAATCTATTCCCACAAAAACTTATCTTTTATTTTTAAACAAGTTAGGTACATAGTTTTCTTAAATAAGTACATCCATCTATTTTAATTAGCAATAACATTATCTTAAAATACTATTATTTATATACTTAACTAGCTGTACCCCATGGCTTCGCCCGCGTGAAGTTCGGTAACTATCCCACGGGATCATATAAAGGGATTAATAGTATCCTACATGTTAATCCAGGTTACAAGCTGTCTATGGCCACGTGGTGGCCCCCGGCCACCGTAGGCGCCCGCACCGTAGGCCTGTGGACGGTGGGCTATGGGCTAGCTCGCCTTCTGTCCGTCTCATGACGACAGGCTGTGTCGACGGCGCGTTCGTGTTCCACGCGCGCCTCAAAGAGAGTCAGCAAAAGGAAGGGGTCCTTAAGGGCCGATGCCTGCCGGGGCTGCGGGACTGTTCGAAAGAGATATCGTGGCCCCGGAACACAAAGGGCGATAAAGGAACATGGTTGGGTTTTAGTCAGTAAAAGTCTGACACTCCCTCCTGCTCCGCCCAGAGCGGGAGAAGTCATTTGATAATTTACCATCCGAAAAAAAAAAGTGTTTGAATTCTGAAAATACCTGAAACACAAATGTTTACTCATTTATCGATAGGAGTACTTCTGTAAAGTTTCGAATAAAACAGTCTAACTAATCTTGTTTCCCCATACAAACTTTTGACCATTTCTCCTTATTAGGGGTTGAATTCTGAAAAAACTTGAAACACAAATGATTACTCATTTATCGATAGGAGTACTCCTGTTAAGTTTCGAATAAAATAGTCCAACTAATCTTATGTCCCCATGTAAACTTTGTAACCCCGTTTTAACCCCTTAGGGGGTGAATTTTGAAAAATCTTATCTTAGTGCACCCTTAAACCTTATAAGGAACCTATTTGCTAAACTTGGAATCTCTAGACTCAGCGGTTTGGGCTGTGCAGAGTACTCATGTGAAGTTTCAAATAAAATAGTCTTAACTAATCTTATTTTCCCATACAAACTCTGAAAAAAACCTGAAACCCGTTTCTACTCATTTATCAAAAGGAGTACTCCTGTGAAGATTCGAATAAAATAGTCTACCTAATTAGACTTTTAAAAAAATCCGTTCTTAGTGCACCCCTAGAGCACTTAAGGAACCTACTTGCCAAATTTGGAATCTGTAGACCTAGCGGTTTGGGCTGTACGTTGATATGTGAGTCAGTCAGTCAGTCAGTTTCGTCTTTTATATATTTAGATGAAATAAAGATTGAATCATTAATTTACATTACGAGGTGGTTCTTTATTAGTCAAGACATCATTAAGTAAAGAATCAATCATTAGCTTACAATACGGCGTAGATATCCGAAGAAAAACCGAATATCAAATTATAAAATCTCAATTATAAAATATTCAAGTAGCCAATACATTATCTTTAGCAAACAGTTTAATTAGATACTTCCCATGGCTCCCACTTCTAAAGTCGAAAGCAAACCTAATTTCCTTAGATTAAAACAGAAGAAGATCGTCCCTCCTTATCATCAATGAGCACAGACTTGAAAGATTGAATATAAAATAGAATTTTGCAAAGTTTCTATTCAGCGATAAACGTATACAAATTTTGGGCGTAACGGTCCATCCCTGTGGCCAGATAAAAGGAAAGTTTTCAAACAAATCGAGCCTGAGTTTTATCTGATTCAGGCAGGATCTCGTTCAACGAGATACATTATATGGGGTATCTTTTTGCTGGAACTTTTCTCTTTATGTAGAGATTTTAATTAAATTAAGGTAAGGGATCAACCGTTGACGTTCACACGTTGCTTTCCGTGATTAAAGATTTCATTAGAGGTTGTATTTTATTTATACCTCTGTTTGTTTAAAATCTCTAGATTTTTGTTGTAAGTAATATCTTTATATGAAATTTTATTTCTGCCAAGCTTATGTCTAAGATTTAATCATAACTTCCATGTTGATACCTTAAAACAAACTATACTAGAATAATAAATAATAATGAGAATAAACACGAACGGGCTTCTCCACTTTAGTTTTGTAATATAACATAACATCACCCACATACTTATTAGCGTGGGTATGCTTGGTATTTCGTCAATTAGTCACAAGTAAAAAAACAAAAAAGTCCTATGTGTTCCATGTGATTCAAATACAACACAAGTAAGTCTAAAATTGACAAGCAACATCATAATAGTTTTCTATCCAATAAACGTGAAATTCACCTGAAGGAAATATTCTAACATAACCATCGTATACCAAGTCATAATCCGGCTGGATTGCTTAGCTATCGTAGCCAACGAGGCGTCAAATAATCCCGCCTTTACGCTGCACGAACCCGCGGTAACTTGGCTGCAAAGATGCCTAGGAACATAAGAGGGAATGGACACGACTTGACTTGCTTATATTCATCATCATCATCATTTCAGCCGAAAGACGTCCACTGCTGGACATAGGCCTCCTACAAGTATCGCCACATTGACCGGTCCTGGCGACTCGCGTCCAGCGTATTCCCGCAACCTTCACCAGGTCATCGGTCCACCTGTGGTAGTGGGAGGCTTTCCAACGCAACGTCTTCTGGTTCGCGGTCGCCACTTCAGAACTTTTCGGCCCAATCGGCCATCCGTTCTGCGAGCAATGGGCTCTGCCCACTGCCACTTGTTTGGCAATTCTTCGGGCTACGTCGATAACCTTGGTTCTCTTGCGGATGTCTGTCATTTTTGATTCGATCACGCAAGGAAACTCCGAGCATAGCTGCCCTCTCCATTGCCCTTTGGGTGACTTTAAGCCTTCTGATAAGGCCCATTGTGAGCGACCACGCTTGCTTACATATTAGAATTTGTTTATGTTACAGAAACAGAATGCTGACAGTACGATGGTATGCCAATTTTATTATTGCTTTTTTTGGCACCTGCATGTGCAATTGAGCATACTTTTACGAGCGGGAGCTGATTGACTACGTGCTTTCCATCCACACCAGTGTGATTATTGACAATCTAGTTAGCGATTTTTTTTAAAGTCTTAAGTCTCACAGCTTTGGAAGTACATAGTGGACATTTGGAAATAAACTATTACGACTTGTTGTTGTGTCGAAAAACTTTTTTCTTTTCTAGTTCTGTTTTATCCTTCTCTTTTTTTCCAGCTGTTCAAAATTTTTTTCGTTGTCTAAGTGTTTCGAAATGTGTCGGAATATTGGCCTTCAAATATAAGTTAACAAAGTTACAATCTTCGCCGTAGGTACAATTTTGATAGCTTTCGGAAACATGACGCTTTAAAAGATTTTGTCTCATACAAAACTTGTTTGTGTTCATATCAGCTATTGACTGATATAGGTTTTATAAGTAGCTTCTATTTTGAAAATAAAATATAAAAGGCGTTAATTGAAATGACGGTAGTGAAAATTCCTCTCTATGGGTTTCCCTGTTACCATGTTGATGCGCTACATTTGCACTGTTAGCTTTATGATTATCTTCTATGAACGGTTTAATATGGTTTCGTCTGGCATTTAAAAGTCGAAAAAAAATATTTTACATTAAAAATTTTTACGAAAAAAAATATTATACATTTTTTTTAAATGATGTTTATGATGATTGCCGCTTAAATAATGATGATATTTTACTATCATCTCAAGATCTTGTTTTCGTAGTGTAAAATAAATATTTTGCACATGAAAATATAGATAGACTGATATAATAATACGTATATGTTACCGTCAATCTGTATAATTTAGGTATTCTATACAATATCTAAGCAATTTATAGAATACCTGGGGCGTCCAGGCCATGAATGAAATGTTATGAATATTATTGTCCATTACATACTTTACCTTGGTAATGAATACAATTCCTAGGGATTGTATTGTAATAGGTAGTGTACCTGTTGGTCCACCGGCAATGTGTAAAATAAATAGATTTTGGTTTATACCTTTTTATAAAATGACGGGAAAATCAATTGTTGTTGGTATTGTCTGCCTGCCCGCACGTCGCCTCCTTCCCTGATCTCGTCTTTTACGCACATTGCCGGCTGCGCATTCGGTATTGTTTATAATACCTAGGCAAAGTATAAAATAGATAATATTTCATACATTACCTACGTTTTAGGTTTTTTTTTTTTGACATTACACACGGCGCCATCTAGTGCCACACTAAGCAACGAGGCTTGTGTCGTGGCCACTAGATAGTTGATATACTACATAAATACTTTTTGTTTGTAAATACATACTTATCATACATATAAACATCCATGACTCGGAAACAAATGCCCATGCTCATCACACAAACATTTGCTCTGACCGGGATTCGAACCCGGGACCCTAAGAACGTAAGGCAGCCTCACTACCGCTGCGCCATTCGGGTCGTCAATTCTATACATTACCTAGATATTGTATAGAATACCGTACTGTACAGATTGCCGGTAACATATCTATAAATAGCATTCTTCAGTTATTTTACGTCATAACAAAAGACGTTATAATTATTTTGATTGTTCTATTAAATAAAAGACTGGGAAAAAATAAAAATAAAAAACAAAAAAATACAAGGTAAGAATCATTAATGCGTCATGCTACAACAGCATAAAAATCCTAAAACTACAAGCCAATGTTACATTAATCTTAGCAGAAAAACAACAAAAATGTAATTAGCAGTCACAGCACTCCATGCATCAAGATAATTTATTTTATGCAGAAACTTCTTATATTACAACTTTTATCTTTGCATCATTAAAAACGTGAAACAACGCCATCTATGTTGGCCACATGGAAGCTCTAACCGCGATTTTGCCTTGTAGCAAAATGTTGCCAAACTGAAACTACCAAGCGAGGGAATCAATAATTTGGTGCAGAGATAAAACATAGGCGCTTGTTGTGTGCGTAAATCAAACTTTAATATTTTGTTTTTCTGTCTAATTATGTTTTATAAATAATACGATTTCTTTGTGATTTCAAGAAAAAACGAGAGTACTATTTACTACCCGTGAGTGTGTTTACAACTATGGAATATTATGTAAAGAGGGCAGCAGCATCGGCCCTGGCGGATGAAAACCACCATATCATGGTAAACAACAAACTAAAATTAACAATACACGTGCCAAATAAATAATTAGTTACGACTGGGTGCCATGATTATTAAATTATTTGTTCCTCAGAAACTTGAAATAAGAACAACCATGATAACATGATTAAGTAAGGAGGATTTGTTGAAGCATTATTTTACCGTTATTTACTGTTTATGACGAGAGGTGTTTCTTTGGAGTTGAGTCAAATTATGGATTTTTGATAATTAGGTCAGAAGCGCCCAATCAGCTAAATAATATGCTAGTATACAAACTTTCATCTTCAAAGAAAAGATGGATGGATTGTGTGAAGAATGATATGAAAGAGAAAGGAGTTAGTGATGCAGGGGACAGGGGAGAGTGGAAGAGAAAACGTGTTGCGCCGACCCCAAGTAACATGGGACAACGGCAGAAAGATGACGTTGATACAAACTTTCATGTCCCATTTAACCCTTTAGACTGAAGCCAAACGAGCGTATTTTTTTGAGTTGTGAGTGGCGTAATTTCGGTAACGTAATTTCTGCTGCATTCGGTTTTATACAAAAGTCCTGTTTCATTCACACGGCGACGCAAAATGAGTTGTCTGCCGACTCACACGCATTATTCGGACCGAATTGAGCTTGCGGGGGGCGAGGGGACCGACCGACGCGGGCCGAGCATAGTGTCAGTCAGGTACAGATTGCGTAAGAGTCGACACATATTTTTACTCACAAAATGCTGGACACAGAAAAAATGATAATTGAAATTGAACAACGGCCATGTCTATGGAACTTATCGGAGAAGGCTTTTTAGTGATAAGTTTTTAAAACAGAGGGCATGGCAAGAGGTCGCCGAGAATTGTTTAATATGCTGAATATGCTTCGTAAATACACAAAATTTTCAACGGTTCCATTGCACGACACAAACATCCGCTATAAACGTTGGATAGTAACTGAATAAAATGCGCTCGTCTGGCATACCAACAGAATTTCTACCAGGCAGAATTTCTGCGACCGAAATTTTGCGACTCACGACTCTCAAAATTACGCTCGTTTGGCCTCACCCTTTAGGGGGTGTATTTTCAAAACTCTTTCGCTGGAGCTTGTTTCGTATCATAAGGAGTTCTAGTGCAAAAAGTACGTAAGTCTAGATCCAAAAGTTTAGACTTTGAGTTATCTGTTAGTGAATGATTTTAAGGTTTTTATTAAGATGATATTAGTAAGATCTTAAGCACAGAAAAAAAAAATAAGCGTGTTTACAAAACATAATAAAGTAACGGCCAAGTGACTTGCCCAATCTTTCCTAATCGGGCAAACACCCAAAGCCCTTTTATATCTATTTTTTTTATATAATTTTCACCTGGTGTATAAAATTAAATTTACAATAATATTTCTTTAAGAACTTTACAATAAAGTTGGGAATCCCATTAAATATGACGGCAAAAAGTTCGCTCGTTGCTATGATGTGTGGCCTGCGTCTACGCACATTGTTTGGTAATCCTTGTGGGCTTGCGCAAAAAATGTGGGAACTTTATTGTTGCGATTTAGTGATGGTACTTGTATATCGATAAGCATTTATTGAAAGTACTTCTGCGTAGAGAAATTACATTCAAAGAGAGTGCAACCGCTTTTCGGTTAGACCATCAACGAATTGCTGTGTCTTGCATACTTAGAGACGAAGTTGTCAGCACTTTACACACCTACGCAATTGCGAGATTAATTTTCAGAGAAATACCAGTAGTCCAGGGATTCATGCAGTAGTTTAGGATAATTTTCATATTGCATTCATTTGATTCAGATAATATTATGATTGCTCTTGAGTAGTGGTTTTATACTATGTAGATCACAAAAAAACAAAACTGACTAATTTTTTGTTCGTAAAATGCAATGGCATCGCCTATTTAGAAACTTGAAACAATTACTAAATGTTTAGCATTTTGACATAACCTACAGTAATTTTCCATACAAGCATACATTATCAAACTGTCGATACAAAATGCATGTCAATCCCTATCAACCCCAGAACATTCGTCTGACAGAATAATGACGTGCCTACCTCCACCTTCCATTCACAAACCACGTGGACAATAGCACGGCAAATAGCCCTTTTTATCGTTGCAAGGGCCCACTAACCCGGACGAGGCGATTATTGAAGACTCGTATCGATATTGTAATAGAGTGGGGCTGTTCAACGACAGTTTTCTTAGAAAGTCTTGGGCAATGCAAGGACATCTATAGAAGACGTGATGCATATAATCATGAAGCAGATTAGAATATATTTAGCTTTACGTCCTTTTAGTTAAGGAAACTTCTAAAGCGGTGCCTTTGAGGACCGTTAGGTGACGAATACTGTTGTAAAAGATTGTTGCAGTTGATGCAATCAGGGTCATCTTTGGTTAGGCGCTCGTTATGGATATTTTGTCATTTATATCCATGAGGCAAGCCAGCATGAACGTAGCAGTACACACACTGTTTCAAACATAATTTAAACATTTTTGGGTTCATGAGCTGGGAAGTCATTCTCTAAAAACCGACATACCGACGGGTATGGCGACTTTCATTGTTGGTGGTTTTATCGGTATGCAACACAGTCAATTATAATAAAATATCCAATGAAAAATACTCAGATTGTGTGTGTATAGTATTTTTTTTTGGCAATTTTTAGAACATTTTTACCCAGTCTCATACTATCAAACTAATACTATGAGCTTCAGACCGTTTGTACCACACAATTGCTTTAATTCGACCACCACCGCCTCGCTAAACGCTGCAAAAAATAACCCTACAATGAACGCCCATTATTTTCCCGTCAGAGGCTTCACAAAAACATTTTTTTCATACAATTGTGCAATGATCACAACAGACTATAAATAAAACACGCCCACTTTACACGACATTGTTTGGAATCCGTATGTTCGGATTTCAATTCTGTTTTATCATTTTGCACGCAGAGACTAAAGCTATCGCTCTGATATAGAATTCGATGATAAAAGAGTTTGTTTGCTGTAGAAAAAAGGTTGGTTCGATGGTATTTTTTTTAGCACTGGCTCATAATTTGTTATTTGACCTTTTGTGGCGTGAGGTAAGAGGGTTACAGCTGTATGTTGTCGTAGGCCACAAAGAAGCTGCATGATCTTAAAATTTTAGATATAAGATAAGGTAAGCCTTAGATTTATAATAGATTGAAGATTGCCACGTCTTAGTAAATACTTTTAGTACAAAATTAAACACGTGTCATTTCCCTAGATAGTCCGCAGTGCAAAGTCAGCCTCCCAAAATCGGCTAGCCGATTGAGCAAAAGACAAACAATATTCACAATAACAGCTTAACAATTCGTGCGAAATTGTTTTCGGCAGATTAAAGGACGGTCTATAATGCCAACGACAATAGGCCCCGGGCAGAACTGTTTATATAAATACTCTGTCAACCGCACGATTCGCACAATAACAGTTCACCGTCTCCTTTTGACCAAAAATTGTATTTTCGAACACAATAACGAACTAAACAACGCGTAGAAAGAAGACGTCATGTCTAACTAAACGAATCATTCATTATTTACTCTGATAACATTTTTTTGTGAAATACTGATGTTGCTAAAATAACATAATTTATGAATTCGCATTCTTCGAAACGTTGGAGAATGTTTTTATCCCGTCGAAAATGTGATCGTTTTTAAATAATTCCGTTATTTGCACGCAAAGACTTCCCTTGGGATCAAAAATAACTTATAAGGCTCCTTGAAACTTAAGCGTATAAAAACTTGAAATCCTTTCTTATTTCTGACGTAAGAAAGGGAAGGGATGCGAGCTTCTAAATCTCACAATGAACAATTAAGGCGAAGTCGAAAGTACTCTAATCCTTCACTGTATCAAAGGCATTTAGATAATCAAGGGCCTTAGTGGGACAACAAAAAGAACTGGCATGTAATGACATCGTGACGTAACCTCAAGGAATTTTATAACGCTCGCTAGGTTTTGGGTCATTATCGTGATTTTGATCAGTGATGCGTCAAAGGGCAGCCACACACGACGCCTGCGTCCTTGTTAGCAATTAATCTGAGCATCTACGTGGCCATAATGTTATTGTGTTTATGCATCGTTCGGAGAATAAATGGAACGCACCCTGCTCATAGATCTGAGACTTTGTATCACGCGTCTAGAAGATGATTTTTTATTATTGTTATTATTATTCTGATAAAAAAATGGTGAATCTGATGGCATCCATTTGGTAGAAATAAATCACCATGATTTGCCTGCGAGACCAATTTACCCAACATTTAATCAACAATTCCAACAATGTCTTCAAGTAGCCGTTTCGTTTAAATAGACTTCAAAAAATAAACCTATTTGATACCCTTAGCATTCGCCCCAATGCCCATCACTCTTATCTTATTGCATATTGCTATACTCCCAAGAGTACTTAGTTACAAAATGGTATGTAACTGTGACCACATAGTGATGTACTTAACCTCAGATGACACAGCGATAAGATCGCTACAAAAATGTAGCAAACAATTGACGACCGCCGCTTGTCTGCAAAAATATAATACCCAGTCAAAACACGTGCTCCCGACAAACACCACTGATCGTTGATAACTTGATAAGTTACTCAAAAAAACATTTTTCTACCTCAAATGTGTTTATCGGCTTTCAATCTGGAATCTGTAAGGCACACATTGTAAGTCCTTGCGGGCTCTTATCATCTGGATTAATCGTAGAATGAAAGCTTTGGGTCTCGACCGCTAGTCCAACTGAACCCTTGAAAACCAACAGATGTTTGCGTAATGAATTTATTCTTAGTTTGCGAAGATTCCTTTGACAAATTTCTACAAATCGGTTTGGCTACCTGCTTGGAATGAGGTTGTAAGACATGGGTGAAGATGTAGAAAGGGAATGTTGAAGAGAGTGAGAGGTGGTGAGTAGATAGAGAAAAGCTACAATTATTGTGCTTTTAAACTTAGGTTGCAAAAGTACAAACAAACTTACTAACCTATTAAGTGGGTCCGAAAAAGTTGTTTAGCCAAGGATTTCTTTTGGTTTCATTATACCTTTAGGAAAAGAAAAAAAGAAAAAGAAGAAATAAAGAAAACCAGAAAAAAGAAAGAAAGAAAAAAAAACAAAAAAAGTCAGAAAGAAAAAAAATGAAAAAAAAACATCTGAAAGAAATCATCCTACTAATATTTTAAATGCGAAAGTTTGTGAGTATGGATGGATGTATGTACGGATGTTTGTTACTCTTTCCCGCAAAAACGACTGAACGGATTTGGATAAAATTTTGCATTCATTTTGTTTATAACTTAGGTTAAAACATAGGATACTTTTTATCTCGGTAGTAAGATCCCATGGGACAATTATCAAATTTCACGCGGGCGAAGCCGCTGGCAGAAGCTAGTAATACATATTTATTTATTTTATTTATTTATTAAAACTTTATGCACATAATGTACAAAGGCGGACTTAATGCCTTGGGCATTTTCTACCAGTCTACCTTAGGCTGATGCAGAGACAAAACAGTAGGTGCAAGTACAGAAAATTTCCAAGAAAAAAAAAGCTTGCATATTTCGTTTTCTTTGGCCTCCAACCTAGAAACTGACTGTTCACAACAAGATCAAAAACTAGTTATTTTTTCATACCATCTATAATTTCAGAACAAACCTACATAACGGATTAGTAACTTCAAAAGTAACTGATGTATTACAGGTCACTAACCGATCTTTGGCTGGACTTAACGGCTTGGTGATTGTTCTCATTAGGAGCGTGTGTAAATCAATTAAACTGCACTGATGTAAAACTGTAGTGACAATATTGCGAAGTTATGTTGCGAAACATGATCACTTTTGCTTAGTGCAATGGCTTGAGATATTCGGTATAATAAGGCTTTTTATTATGAAGTTTGCTGTCGCCAAGGAGACGGCTAGGCAAATAATATCTGTTTGAATTTTTATTCCAGTGCATACATAACTACACATCATATACACTAACATCCCTGTAATCCACGAAGGGTTGGGCAGAGGTGTACTTAATACCCGGGAATCGAATCCAGGACCTCCTGCTCAGCAGTCGCGATTGCGACCACAAAACCCGAGGCAGTCACTTCCAGTGCAGATTTCAGCACATATTGATTGAAACTCCTTTGGGCATGAACCTTAGAATACCGAAGGCTAGAAACCGAGGGTCTGCTTCACTCATGAAGTACGTAGAACTACGAAAAACGTACCTCTGAATGGGTGCTTTAAACGGATACTATCAATCAATCAGCTCAGCCTATTGAAACCCATTGCTGGAATCAGGCTCCTCCTTAACTGAGCCATTACACCTTGCCTCAGCCTTCTACATCCAGGGTGTCCCACCCAGACATCTTTTTACGATCATTGGACGAACTTAGAAACGATTAAAAAAAACTCAAAAAAAAAATCAATGCATTTATTTCAATTAAAACATTACGGCAGTTTTGAATGCCAAAAATACAAAAAAAAAAACAAAGCTTCAGTCCCAGTCACAAGACACAATAACTTGAGAAAGTACTGTAGTTGCCCATTCCCTAGCGTAGATCTCTATGGAGAAGAACGGGCAAGATACTCCATGGACACTCTTTGAAATCAAAATATTGTCACAATATCTTGGTTACATCATTCATGTTGAGATTGTACATATACTCGTATGTGAAAACGTGCACATTAAGAGCTACTACAACAGCCCATAACGTCCACTGCTGGACATAAGCCTCTCCCATGATGGGAGGAATTTGCCGTAATCTCCACGCTTGGCAGGCGGATTGGAGATCGCAGTCATGAAAGACTAACAGAAAAATACAAACACACACACATTGTGAGCACACATTAAGAGCGTCCAGAGCAAAAGATTAAATCAACAATTAAAAAATTAAGTAATAAAATCAAGTACATTTATGACGTATTAAAAAAAAAACTACTTAGGTACTAAATCTCGTTCAAACCAATTTTCGGTGGAAGTTTACATGGTAATGTACATCATATATTTTTTTTTAGTATATTTTAGCATTAATTTACTACACTACACTACAACAGCCCATAACATCCACTGCTGGACATAAGCCTCTCCCAGGATGGGAGGAATTTGCCGTAATCTCCACGCTTGGCAGGCGGATTGGAGATCGCAGTGATGAAAGACTAACAGAAAACGCTGCTGCCCATTCTCTGTTCTACGGAGGCGCAAGGTGTTCTGCCTCAGACATTAGCCGCCTTATACGACACCCGTGAGTGTAATGGGTTGGTTCTATTCTACTCTGCCGGATACCACACGGCTAACATTCGGCTAGCATTAATTTATTTAAGCATAACATAATTAATAAAAAACTATTAAATAAACTAACAATAAACTATAAAAGGGCATCGAAAAGTAATAAAGTAATTAAAATTAACCGATCTGGTTCTGCGACAACAGCTTATTAAGACAACAACCAAGACATCATTCTAAAACAATTTCCAGAAAAAAATCCTTAACGGAAAAGAAATTAAACAAAACAAAAGGAAAAAAAACTGTATGAGTGTAATACAGTATTTTTCAGGTGAATAGTCTAAATAAACCTTATCATACTGTTATTAAATAAGTTATTCGGTTTTTATGTTTACTTTAGTTTACAGCTTACAATGTTGGTATGTGCAGTTTGCGTGACGCAATGGATATAATCCTGGTAGACTAGCTATTATTAGGTTAAAATATTGTGTTGTGTATTTTTAATTTCCCTAATTAGGTTTTCTTCCAATTGAAAGGGATTTATTTACGGAAACGGTGCTGGCTTTCAACGTTATATGGCTGGCTATACACTATATTTCAGGAGCAGCGGTGGCCCAGTGGTGGCGGCCCCGACTTACGAACAGTAAGTCGTTGGTTTGAACCTTGACAGGCGCATTACTTTGTGTAATTTATTTCATCATCACTGCTCTCAAAACGGTGAAGGAAAACATCGTGAGGAAACCGGCATGTCCTACAACCAAAAATTCGAAGACATGTGACATCTACCAATCCGCACTGGGCCTGCGTGGTGGATTATATACAATTCCCTCTCATTATGCGAGGAGACAGTGTTCCAGCAGTGGGAACATTATAGGTTGATGATGATACACACTATTACATACAATTTTCACTAGAACATATTGATACCAACGATGACTATGATTTTGAAAGTGACCCAAATTCAAGGTAAATTAGTAAAAAAAAAGGAGTGAATAAAATAAAAACAGTAGTAGTAATAAAAATAGTAGTGTTAATAGATAAATAGTAGTGTATTTTGGTAGTCAGTACAGTGAGGATATTGGGTTGTAATATGACAAGATAAAAGATACGATCAATAAAAAAAAAACTGTTTTCCCAGACTTATTCGTTTAAACCACGACTTCCAAAATACACAAACATCCAGCCAGTGTTAGTCTTTATTAGGCATTATTTTTATAGCTCTTTTGCACCATTACTACGTTCAGCGTTTTTGGTTAGAGATTTGTGGTGCATACGGGTCTTAGTCTCCATGTCCAAAGAAGCAAACCTAGCCCCTAGCTTCCCCCAAAATACAAGTAACAGTTTGGTTTAGACTTACCCTACTATTTCTTTAAAGGGTACATAGAAAGATTGCATGTTGCGGTCAACGGTCCAGTAGCGTTATCTTTTAATTTATTTACGTTTCAAGCGACACAACCCATAAACATTCATTATATTCACTCCATGAGGCGCCACTACACAAGGCATGCTTGAAAACAATAAAACAACGCATTATAAAACCACCCTTAACGACTCTAGTGAAAACTTTAAATTATTATGGGAATAACTCCACATAAACTGGGTATTATTTCCTATTTACAGTTCAAATTATAAAAGCTAAATTATTACTCGGTACTAACGACAATCGTATTGAAAAATTGAAACGGAAACTTTCATAAACGTATTTGTTTATAACTGAAATAACGTTTACGATATTATTTTAATGAGTCTCAAATAAAACCTTGTTTTATGATTCCTTATACGTTATGGTCTGACCCAGATTTGAAAGCAGCAGTGACCGCGTGTTAATTACTATAGCTACTACCGTATTTCTGAAGGGTATGATCATTTTGTATTTTAATTATAAAGTAGATTCATAATGTGAAAGAAAAATGGCGAGATCTTTGCTGAATTTTATTTCAGCGTCTATAAGTGACTTATATACGAAGACAGTTCCATTATTTTTCTACGTTTTTTCAATGTTTCACATTAACTAGTTAAGGCCGGATAAAAAAGATATGATAATTGAAAAGTTGTTTGATTTTTTCATTGAGGTTTAGTGTTGTCATTTTATATTTATTCTGCCAAGTGACAGTAAGTACAGCATTATTGTATTATAATCAGTTTTAGTTTGTTATTTCGTCTATCTTCCTTGAATTGGAATTACCATAGACATAACCTACAAAAGTTCATGAATGAATTTCTATTTATCTCGGCCTTCTCGGACAAAAATTCTTGCATAAACTAATTCAGAAGTTGACGCCGAGTTAAAAAAGATATTTTTAGACGCAAAAATTTAATCTCAGCTAAATTAATGTATGGGTGGCTGCTATTGTCCTTTGATGAGTAAAGATATGAGTGATTGTTAAAATCCAGTTCCTTTTCAGGTCTGTTCTTATTAATCTTCGTAGTGTCTACACTCAATCGATTGCGTACCTAAGTGGGGCCATTGCAAATACACTTTGGAAAAATGACGGATTAAAGATTCATCCGTCACCCAGGGTAATTACGGTGCTACCGACCAGCCTATGGGCTATTTGCTGGAATGCACATTAGAGGACAGGCTTTAGACGCCGCATATCATCGATACAAAAGAAGTCGAAGAAGTTCAAAGATTTCATTGATCAGAACTCCGCCACATCAGTAGCGTTTGCTTTGACTTCTCTGAAGTTCCACAATAAGCAGGCAATATGCAGTCTTTCATGATATATTTAAAAGAAGAATACCCATAACAGGCTTTGTGTTTGCGCCGCAGTACTAGCCTACAATCAAATTGTGCATACAAAGCATCGCCAAAGCTCCTCACATTTACAAACCTCCACGATTCACAATGATATTTGCCTTTGAACATCAAATTCCAGTTTAAAATAGGAACGCACTGACATACATCAGGTCAAACAATGAAGGCCTCATACTGAATATTGATCCCTAATATCATGACGGTATAGTTGATATACGTTGTCAATTAATTAACTTACTGAATGGCACACAGCAATTGTACTCTCTAATGAACCGGCCAGTTACGACTCGAATTAATTGTCATACGTGGCAGGAGTACCAACCAGACCAGAATTGGCTGAAACATTCCAATGCGGCTTACATCCCCTTTGATATCCGTGTTTGTGGAGATGCGGGGGGCAGAGGTATAGTTGTTGTGTTATTTTGGTAAGTCGATAATAATACTTGCTTAGGATAGCTGCTGCATAGGCATTTTATGTGCATTTTGGTTGGTGTTTACGTGAAAAACCATAAGGAAGAACACGATTGAAGAGACAAACCTTTTAATTTGAGGTATGGTGGTAAAAAGCAAAAACTACATAATTCTTAACCCGTAGGTAGTCTTTTTCTTTTTTCAAATCCGACTCCCAATGCAATCAAAGTGCTCACTGGTGAGACACAGGCCTCCCCTCCGTGAGAGTAAGTTTGCCAAGATTCCTTTAAATGCATGCAAGTCATCGTTAGCCTAGCCTTGTCCTAACTATTTTGGGGTCGGCATCCAGTCTAAGCACACGCAGCTCACCAGTACCGTAAATGCTGCCGATCTCACCTCTACAACCCAGGAATTGTGTAATCCTGGTATTTAGCTGCGTCTGGTTAGACGAGAAGCCCGTCCCAGCATAGCTGGGAAAAGACTTGGCAAATTATGAGTGAGTCAAGTTTCAGAGGCATTTTTTAAGGCTTGACCCTTTGGTGTGATTGGTTGTCAGATTTCTGTGTGTGTTTTGATGTCGTTCGATTGTCACCCATCTATCCCGCATTCGCATGCAAACCCATTAAAAAACAACACTAATTATAATCTGTAAACTCAAACTCAAAGCATTTATTTCAATTAGACCATTACGGCACTTTTGAATGTCAAAAATACAAAAAAGAAAATCAAAGCTACAGTCCCAGTCTCAAGGCATAATAACTTGAGAAAGTACTGTAGTTGCCCATTCCCTAGCGTAGATCTCTATGGAGAAGAACGGGCAAGAAACTCCATGGACACTCTTTTAAAATCAAAATATTGTTACAAAATCTTGGTTACATCATTAATTTTGAGATTATACATATATGTGAGAACGATGCACTAAGAGCGTCCAGAGTAAAAGATTAGATCAACAATTTACGAATAAAGTAATTAAAATGAACCTTGGCAGCTAAGAGATGACCAGTCCCAACTGACAGCGCCCGTTCACAAACATGACGCATATACCGGCGCCATTCAACTCAACCATATTGAAGGGAACTAAATGACCCGACACACCCGCCACCATCAGCGAGACATTTAAGTGAGCATGACATTCTCTCAGCCACCAAGGCATATTCAAGTCAATGAAAGATAAATAAATGTAAATGGTGGCTGAACAGTACAAAGTACTCACACATGTGCTATGCAATTATATAATACTAAGAACTGGAATCTATATAATGCAAGTATATTTTTACAATCTTCTGCAGCTTCCACAATACACATTAACATGGGAATCAATTCTTCATCTTCTTCTTTACGTGTCGATGGACTCAAATAATGCCTGACCCGAACAATCAATTAATTTGCCCCCCCCCCCCTCCCTATGGTTGTGGAGCAGGACCAGCATTTAGCCAAGCATTTTTTTCATCAATGTAATCTCCCAACTTATAATATGCTTGCCTACATAGTGTGCGTTTTATACAAGATTTAAATTTCGTCTCGTTCAGTTGAAGAATGTGGGAAGGTATTTTATTGTAACATTTCAAACAGTACCCCATGAAAGATGAAAATTAAAATAAATGATGAAAATTAATGTAATTCCATGTTCCAATTTTACAAACAGTAAGTAATCTACCAACAGATAAGCGAAACGTTGTAATGGAAACAAACACAACCATAGTGATGTGCAATGACACGTTCGATTTGATTAGTTTACGTAGCACAGGACTATCGACTGTTTGGTTTAATTTATTGGAATCAATATAATTGATAATTGAATAATGGCGTTGCATTTCCAATTGAATTGAACGAGTTCGAAGGGAATGGAAATGATAAGGGTGATTTGTAGTGTCGTTTTATTTTTAAAGTGATGAAAGGGTTTTCGGGTAATTGTGTAGATTGTTTGAATTACGGTAATTCTTTGAGGGCAAGTTAATAGTGGTGTTTTAATAGTGTATTATTACCTGAATTGTCGGTCCTCCATTAAATGATCACGACATTATATGTATGGGTCATGGTCATCAAGATCACAAGCAGACAAGAACTATTTTAGACTCTCACGGTTTTTCACTACACTTATAGTACTTACGGGATAATATCCGTGATTTTCTTTTTCTATGAGCTCCCGATATTTCGACGCTGTTGCAAGCATCATGATCGCGGGAATACTGTAGAGGTATGCGGGTGGGACGAAAATTATTTATTATGAGCAGACAAATCTGTCTACCCTCTTTCTTAGAAAATCACGGATATTATCCCGTAAGTACTTTAAGTGCAGACAAGAACTGTCTTGAACAGTTTTAGATTTATTTTTACGAAAAACTGGTGATTCTTTTCCATTTCTATTTCCGAAGATTCCGAGCTGATGTTAACTTCGATATCAATCGATATGATTTGTTGCATACCATCGTTAAGCATATCATCAATGAAGAATGTCAATGAATAGATAAGTAGCTATGGTAATAGACATAATACCGCTTCCAAATTTAAAAGTAATACAGGTGCATTTGATCTAATTAATCCTGTCCGGTATAAAGGGTGTAAAAAGACCCCTAACGAAGCCGAAAGGCACTTATTCTCCTCGCCATTGTAATCATTTTTCTTGTTCTATTAAACCATACGTCGGAACCTTCTAGTTACGGAGATATTGGGGGTCAAAAGTCCAACTTTTTCACAAGATTTTTTAATACACGACCCCCGTACTATTCAATCCGTCCATTACCACAATGTTTTGAGTGCGTTACACTGAGTTCTACCGTAAAACGTGATTTTTCACTCCAAAAAAAAACACTCCGACCATATAGGTTATGTTATGTTAGAACTGTGACCAACTACGAGCGAGCCGCGGCAACGGCCGGCGAGCGCTACCTCGAAATTGGTCTCAGTAAAAAAATTGTGCCCCATTTCGTATCCACTGACCGAAATTTTCAATAAAAATTGCATCTTTAAAAAATTAATAAAAAAATAACTATGCATCTCCGACGATTATCTCCCCCTCGGGGGGTTCCTATGACCCACCCCGTCCCTCCCCCCAACCCCCTCCAACATAAAAGTACCGATTTAAATGTCCTTCCGAAATTACACCTATAAATTATTTGGAACGTTTAAAAAAACATTGATTCAGATCTCACTTTTCCTGTGATCTGTCTTAATACTGTGTGTCAGAGTGCAATAACCTCATGGTATAGGAAGGTACCTATATAATTATGTGGGAAAGTTAACTCGCGATTTCTTCTGTTATTGGAAAAGTTATGATTGGTTTCACCGTAATCAGATCTAAGTGTTTAACTCAATGGAGATTGGGGAAATCTTCCCCATTGGTTTTGATCCCCGATATCAGAGGTAGGAATTAGACATTGATTCTTTACGAGACTTTTGCATTTATTTTTTTACTTTCCCAGAACACTATTTTTCTTTCAATTGGTGGTTTCTATTCGTTTTCGAAAAAAAATCCTAGTAATACTCGCATTTTACTCGTATTTTTATTTCTTGACACTACTTTTTCTGTAAGTCTAAGAAACGTTTAATGGTGACTCATCTACAACATAATATTTTAAACCTATTATTTGTCACTAATATTACGAAAAATAGTCACAAGACCTAGAAACATTAATTTGGCCACTGATCACCATGCTGTCTGAAGGTATCTTCCAAGATAATTTCGGGAAGTATAATAAATTGAAAGAACCAGAATCAAACTCGCTCCTTCATTTTCGAGAAGCTCCCTAACCTCCAGGCCATCTCAACATGCAGCTCCATTTTATTAAAATTCCTCTAAAGACAATACCAAGACCACAAAAAAATAAGCCACGAAATTAATGTAATCTTATTAAGTGTTACCTGCAACCTTTCCCATCGCAGCGATGATCTGTCTATGTAAATCCCATTGTGAGGTTGTGAGCCAGTTTGAAAGCGCGACCCGAATATTGTCACAATGAACTCCAGTGCCTGAGGGACAAAGAGCTCGGTATAATTAATGACTGAGACCACGAAATGTTGCTATCTTGCGTCGGAGCAGATAGAGAGATGAGTTGAGAGGTATGGTGCAGCATTCTTTGGGTTAAAATTGAGTGGTTGTGGTCAATCGTGTTTTTTTGGCGATGTAGTTTGAAAAGAGGGAGATTTTTGGCAGGTTCATTCTATCAGATAAGTATAAACATTTCATCATCATTTATAGCTTTTATTCGCCCACTGTGGGTACCTTTAGGTCTCCATTTTTATGTGCAAATATCACGTTAATGTACCAGTCTCATCCAGGTATTTCCCCCGATGCTAGCAATGTCAAGCCTGACAAATTATTTACATTTTACTCGTGTATTTTGTTTCTCAAAGATGAACCCAAGTGTCAAGAATCAATCTCACCAAATACGCTTCATGATTTTATTTTCAAGAATTAGGGGTCCGATTGAGAATGTAACCCAAAAAAAAATTACTATCGACAACTCCACAGCTTCACTAGTCTGCGTCATCCCACACCGAGGCTCATATCGTTAGATTAAGATAAAACTAAAACAATAATCCTTTTCATTTCTACAGTCCTTTATTTCAACCACTCTGAACGGGATAGGCAATGTCTTCATATCTGTGGATGACGAAAAAATCTGTGTGGGATGTACTTTACAACCATCTTTATACCCTTTGTTATACTTTGTATCGCCATTAAACCAAGTTTAAACCCATGTGAGATACAGCTTCAGTCGTTCACTCTCATTAGCCCAGTACCTAACAATAGTATTATTTTATTGCGGTCAGCATAAACAAAGAAGCATTTACGATGATCCTCGTATGATTTTATGTTCTTTCTTGTTTATTATTTGATTTATAGCGTCGAGATTTTTTGGAGTTTTAAAATGTATAATTTTGTAGGATGAACCCGGGTCTAAAAATCAAGTGAATAACTCATATTTTTAAGTAACGATACATTGTTTCCGAATACGTTATCCGATTTATTTAAATATTTTGCGTGCAGGATTATTTCGGTTGTTAAAGGCGATTGCGCTCTTTTGTAACGACGATTCGCGAGACTGCATTTTTAACAATATTAATGATTCATTTCCATTGTCCTGTGAAATTACTATTTTAACATTAACTGGAACATTTACAGTAGGTTATTTTTTAAGTACAAATTTTCGATAACTGCCTTGATGTTATTGGGTTTTTCCATCAGGAATTTCTCAGCAGCAGTTTCATAGTCTGGGTTTTGTAGCCGATGCAATGATGACAATAAGCTCGCCCCCAATTACATGTGTACGATGTGCTATTACGATGATAATTGCGATGCGCTATTACGTGCACCTCTGTCTAACCACTCGTGGACTATAGGCGTGACGTTAGTAAGCCTTGAATTTATCGCAGACCAAACAAATTAAAAAACAAAGGTTCTTGCCACTAATTGTACCTGCAACGTCTATCTCAAAATACTCGTAAATCCAAATCAAGTTACAAAAACCGCAGACAAAGTCGTAAGAAACCACCTTTTAAGTATTCAGAATTGCATGGAAGCCTTCTGATTCGCTATTTACCGGAGACCGGAGCTGTGAAGTACTTGGTGCGGCTTCTTAATAAAGCAAAGGTGTTTAATTGGCTGACAAACTGTTCGCGAAGTAATTACGTCTTAGCTGGCAACGGTTCAAACAACGCGTCAATCTGGTTGCGTAGGGATGGGATGAGCTGTGTGGTGATAACTTACTTAAAACTGCATTTTTAATTAAAAAAATGCTAATACCGCTGTGGCTACCTTCTTAAGGTTCTTTAGTAATTTGAGGGTATAAAGAACATGGTGTCCGTCAGTTGTTTTTGGGTTATTCTATCTTATACTCCTAAAGTTGCGGATATCTTCAACTGCGTGATTTTGATGATAGCTCTTCATTCGTGCCATAGATAGCACTGTAATACTTTTTGTTGTACCACTACCAGTAACTTCCAGAGCAATTACCTAGGTACTGCTTACTGATTTCGTTCCACACAGATGACATTCTTCCCAATGTTTCTTAAATATCCCTTAGTTTAAGAAAAAGTGATTATGACCATAAACTGACATCTTCATCATGTTCCAACCTTTGTTCCATGTTACATGAGGTAGGGGAAACACCGACTTTTTCTTCCATTCTCAAACTGCAATGTTGTTTGTCTGCATCGGTAACCTAGGTAAAAAAATCGTAGTTTGTTAACTTACGTAAAATATTTTTTTAAAGATTTAAGGCTATATATCACGAAGGCTGGTACGAGGTGGCGCAGGAGAAGAATACCTGGATGGATGCGGGGGAGGCGTTTGCCCAGCAGTTTGACATGCAAGGCTACATAAAAAGCCATAACCAGAATAAAATTCTGTTAATGCAGTGTTTTCAAAATAAAGATTAAAGAATAATCAACGGTTTTACAATCATCCGATCATTTTCACCTTAAGTGAATTAAAATTTTATCGATAAGACCTACGTCAATCCCTACCGTCAGGTGAAATTCACGAACACTTCAAGTGTCAAAGAACAGGTTCGCGCGTGGTGCGGTTACCAGCTATTATACTGCGCGCCGTAAGCAATTGCTTTCCTTGCAACGATGAGCCTTTCTGCATCAATTAGTTTTTGCTTCGGAAACGTTTTAATTCCACACTCATTTACTCAGGCAACAAAGTTTTGTGGAAATTTCGGATACCCTAATTTCTTAGCATTTGGCGCAGAGACCACGGTTTTGATTAAGACATGCTGAATTGTGGTTGGAGTGTTGTGCCAGCTTATGCTTTGATGTTGCAGGTGGAAATTATGCACCAATCAAGCAACACCATTAAGTGACGGCTTCAACGTTATTGGTGCGAGGTGCGCGTCATTCTGTGGTCACCACTTCACTTCACAATTTGGAAACTGTATGGTGGCATAAAGGCAACCCCGCACAGAGATAATATGCAGTAACTGTTTTGATCACAATCCATATTATGAAGTCATCATCATCATCATTTCAGCCGGAAGACGTCCACTGCTGGACAAAGGCTTCCCCCAAGTGTCGGCACCTTGACCGGTAATAATGAAGTAAGAAAACATAATTCATCTGACATCATTTTGTCAACTGAGTCATTAATCGTGGAGTGCAAATATTTACGTCCTCATCTACAGCCATCCAAATACAAATTAAATTTTATGAAAAATAGGTTGATCTAGAATTGTATCGTATTCGACGACGCTTTCATCTTACGAAGTTTATAACCAAAATGCTCGTTTCTGTCCAATTCAGAAAACAGCTGCTGACAAACCCCCAATTTTTGCTGCCATAACAAGCACATTACCAACGTCTAGCCTTACCCTGCTGTTTTACGGGACACTTGACAACACAATATTGGTAGCAAGACCAACCATTACAACGTATTGAAGCGTGATATGAGTATAACGGCGTAGGACGGGTCATGTACAAGCATTAACAGCAAGAATTAACTGTTTCATTAAAGTTGCACGTTTTACTAACGTGGGTTAAAGCGGCGTGGCTTATATATATAAGGGGTGCTGTTTCGTACGATAATTATAAAGTAGGATCAAATTTTGGTTGAGCTTCCTTCGTGTTTCTATGCTGATTTCGGAGCTCGGTAATTATAGAATTTTGTTAAACTTTCTGCGTAATTGGTATTAGTTAGGCTTGATAATAAGTTGGGTAGTGGGCTACTATGCGCACTTTTGTTGTTATCTTAAAACATGACACTTTTCTTGGTCGTGAAAGTATTGGAGACAATACAACTAATTAATTAATTATTAAAAAAAAAATGGTAATAGTATGGCAATAAAAAAACAAATCGTTTGTTGAAATTCTGAAATCAACCATCCGTTAAAAAATTAACGGCTCCACAGTCAAAGGAACCCTTCAAATATTGTACAGAATTACTATTAAGACATGATTGTATACCTTAAAAATAAAATATTTGACTATCGACTATTGTTACTCGCATTCGTAATTCGAACCCACAATCAATTTCTGTTGCGGTTCCAAAAAGGTGTGGTAATAAAAGTCTGATTCGATATTCAACTGTCAAAATAGAACGAACCTCTTTATTAGTTTTTTTTAATAACTTTTTAAGACACCTGGTGGTGGCTGTCTTATACACCTGCATCACCGGATGGAGGGTTACCTTGTACCCCTTTTCACGCTTTTTTGGTCTTACTACGGAAGAACTTTGGTGGTCTAGACAAGAAAGAAAAAGTAGACACGGCAGCATCAATTAAGAAAGGGCTGACCAAGTTATGATCTTGCAAGGAGGTATTTTGTGTTTTATAACAGTGATATGTTGAGACGAGGCCTTTGCCTAGCATAGACATACGACTTTCCGAATCGAAAATCGAATCGAAGCGTTGTGAATAAGGGGCCAGTTCTACGTTTTCGTTTGCATTTGTAGCAAAGTAGGTATAGAACACTTATGGTGGCAGATTGGCAGGCAGGCCAAATTGGTCGTCGAAATTTATCAGAAGTTGTAACAACAAAAAGTTTGCCCATCTAATATCTATCTTAACTGAAAAGCGTGCTGCTGAATATTTTTATAACAAGGTTGGTCAAATTATCGGTAAACCTGCCCTTGACCTTTCAAAAGGTCACGTCTTTTTAGGATACCTCAATCTAATCCCGCAACGTTGAGGATCGCTACCCGAATGGACTGTCTGGTCAAAAAGTCACAAGGTCAACCTTTCAAATCGAGTTCCAGCAAAAACCTGCAAAAAAAAACTCAAGGTAGGTATTTTAATACGGTCAATTTAGAAAGGGATAAGCTACATTGTAAATAATTCGGATTTGTTTACACCTTTTTCTCGGATTAGGGACGAATTATTATTTAAATATTAAAGAGATTTTCGTATAAAACTGTGAAGTTCGTGAAACCCTACACGGTACGGGATTTGGTAAAAGGGCACACCGTTTACCAAAATACTCTATTTACGCTTGCATTTTCTCATGGCTTTGCTTTACTTAATTTTGGCTGTAAACTTCAACAAAAAAATTGCCACAATAAATAATCACAGAGTGATTCGATAAGACTCTCTTTTCAGGTAGTTAAAGTTTAAATTGGTGTAGGTAAAGTTTTGAAACTGAATTCTTTTAGAAACTTAAAATGTAGCCCAAATTCGAAAACGATTTCGATCTGTTTCATATTTTAGTACCTATGTGAAACAAAATTATGCAATCCAAAATAACGAAAACTCGAATGTCTCCTCGAATTTTATGTATCGTCCTAGCCTTAGGCTTAAGGTGTGGGATTCGCATCTGCTTACATAGATTACACCTGTACCTACCTACTAAATCCCTTAATTAATTATGAACGACCCTGCGACACATGATAACGGAAATGGTGGTTAGTTCCCCATTAGATTTTATTACAACCGTAAAAAGGATTTAATTATATTTTAAGGGTTTCGGCCAGAGGTCCAAGATAGGTTAATGTAAATTCACTTTTATGATGTTGTGTTAATAGTGCTGAACTGGGCTTGGTTCCGCAGGGTGCGTTTTATGGATAGAGAGGAATTGCTTTGATAAAATTTAGGGCGATTTAATTAAGGTGGGCAGTTTTATCTTCCTCTTTGCGAGATAATAATGGTATCTAAATAACTCTGTTTCACTTGGGTCAAGTTCGTCATGAGATCAAAAGAAATAAGGTACATCTTGGACTTTAATGAAAGTTGGAGGACTTGAGAGAGTAAGATAATAAAAATAAAAACTAGGTTACTTACAGGTCATGGTAGCATGAGATGCAAATACCCAAGGATTGATAGAAATAGTTACAAAAGTTTAAACGACACCACATGCACTTCATCAGGTCCACAAGACCTAATAAATGGGCCATTCAGTACAAATGCCCCAAAACCGAACATTATTGAATCTAGGGCGAAAATTTTCTACTTTTTCACTTTTGAACCATAAATTCGAAGCTTTGCAATTTTCGAGAATATTTTTTACGAATCTTCTTCTTTATTGGCTAAATTTATACGAACTGCACTGTAATTTTTACTTTACGGTGATTTAGAGGACGCAGTTTACAGGCTTAGGATTACCGAAAACCATTTCAATGAATTTATTGAAGGATTACACGTTATTTTTGAAGTTACTTTATGAGACTTTGGAAAGGTTGAAAGGTCTGTGAGATAATTTGGAGTTTATTCATAAAAAAAGTATTTTAGCTATGAATCTTTTTAATTGATCTTACAACTAACACTAGCCGACTACCAAAGACGCTCTAATAACCGATCCATTAGAAGAAGCTCTCATAGAGAGGAGGCCTGCATCCCAGCAGTGGAAACATTATAAGTTGATCATGCCATAAAATACGCCATCAAATGATTGGAATATCAAATTTTTGTGAGGTGAGGTGTGACGTTTAAAGGGGTGATTTTAAGGAAAAATAAGTTATTATAGAGAAAATGAAAGCTAGATTACTCTTCGACACTCATTGAAAAAACTCTGCAACTGCAATAACCATTACCACTTCAAATAAAGTGCGATTCTCATATATCGCGAAAAATGGCCACGTAGCATCATAAACTATTGTGTTTATCCCTTAGGAAAGGTTTCCATAAACACCAATAAAGTCAGCGATCGGATGCGTGGTGCTAACAAGCCAATATGGTCGAGATTAGTGGACGAACCGCGCTAAGGACTGTGTCACATGATCTGTCGTCTGTACGTGTTGGTCTAAAAGTTGAGCGAAAATAGAATGGATAGAAACGGCAGCATCACCCTTCGTGTATACGTACGTAGATCTACACGAGACACAATAACTTTTTAACTGTTTTTATAATTACGGCATATGAGTGGTTAAGAGGCCTCTTGTCTATTATGCATGTAAAAGCCATTGCCATTTGCAAGCCAAGCCAGTCAGAGGCCCATAGGTGGCATGAAAACTCTGACACCAGGTAAGACACTATCATCAGTGCTGTAAATAGGGCGGTGCCACCGGTGCCCAGGCACAGGGCGTAGGCTCTGGTCTCGGTTTGCTCCTGATAAGTTCCCGCTGCGCCCCTAGTGCTCGATTCCAACACATACGTACCATATCATCAAAAACGTCCGTTAAATTAGGCAAATCATCGCGCTCATTTTGGCAGCGCACGAGCGTATTTGTGTAGTAGCCCATAAATTAAATCTTATGCATCAGGGTGGGCAACGCATTTGCACTAGTGAACTTGCGTGAAAATGGATTTTTCTTCCAAAATATTAGATAATTGGTCCACCAACACCAAGCAGCCTAGCTCTAGAGTACCTATAATAATGTAAAAAAAACAAGAACGCAGTTATAGAAGCTCGCACAGAGCGCAGAAAAGGCTATTTACGGCACTAAAGAAGATGGGGGTTGTTTATGCACAAATGGACACAGTAGTCGTGTAACTTCATATTTTAAACAAATTTTGGTTCTATGAGACACAAGTTATACTGATTCTTGGAACAATTTTGCGGAAGCAGTTGTTTCAATCAAAACAAAGTAATCATAAACTACCTTGGTTCCTTTGCTTAATTTCGTCGTAGGTTTTAATCTCTTCTTATCAAACTGTATATGAACAGTAAATCATGTTATAATATCAGTACTTTTTACACAAAAACTAACAGAATTGAATACAATTTCCATGAAGTAGCAAACATTTCACCTCGTTTGTGCTTCAGCCTTTATAGGTCGGTCATAATGAGCTGCGACGTTGGACGGTGGCAAAGTGACATATATCACGGTAATGTGACTTACTGTTATGATCTCAACTGCTCGTAAAGGTATGTTTGTTACTTGTTTTGCGCTGTTTATATATTTTATGCTAGCTTTAGGCCTCGTAAAGCTGCTGGATGGTATAATCGGATTTTAGTTTCGTTGTTTTTTTTTATCGATGACTATCTGTGTTTTGTTTTAGTTGAGCGATGTTTTAGATGTGATTATAAGTCAGCTGCACACTGAATATTCAGTGAATATCAAGTTAGATTTAGACAAAATATATTGTGAGATTCAAGCATTCAAATAAAATAATCTGGTTTTATTTTGTAGAAAAAATGTCCAAGTAAAATAATCGCAAAGTTCTGTTTTTTTTTTTTTTGGTCTGAATATTATTTCTTACGTATAGAAGACATTTTAGCTACACTGACAAAATATCAAACCCATAAATCGAATTTAAACTTTACCCCAACTACTGAAGTAATAAAATCCTTTACAAACAAACTGGACCCTGTTGAAGCAAATACCGACCAAATAAACGCGATCCTAAACAAACACAAAATTAAATTCTCAGCAATCGATGAACGATATAAATGACAAAGCGAATTAATACGCGATGAAGTTTATGGAACGTTAGAACGTTTCCTGTAGGTAGCAGATGCAGGAGATGTCAACAATAAGAGCAAACTTCCGAAAGAGTTGGGAAGTAATATTGTGCTCCCGCGAGTACTGAGTCAATAATAAACAAAGGGGGCGTCTGATACACTTGTAAACTAATATCCCCACCCCTAGACGTTCGTGACTGTATATTAATAAACAATAGGTCGTGACAAATATGCTACTGCTGGTAACAATCTGATATTGTGACGGAGGGTGATTTAATTGAATTTTTGGTGCTCATAATGGATCATGGAATTTAATCACAACACAAAAAACAATAATAGAATAAATATACCTATAGAAAAAATAGAATTTAGTTGTTAAAATAAACACTAAATATTTTCCTGGAAACAGTAAATTAATAGAAAGTGAGAAAGCTGATGTAGATGATAAAGTAGAAGAACTTATAGGAACGGAAACTAAACTAAACTAAACTTGCACAGCAAGTGCAAGTTTGTTAACTTTTCTTGTAACAACTAAATTGTTGCTATTTCGCAGATGTATTGACATTTGACGATACTAGTCACGAATTGATCCACCTATTACATATTGCGACTAACCCATAAGCAATAAGCACAGAATCAGAAAAGCAAAGCAGTCTGCCAATAAGCTAAAAATACGCCAGGACGTAAAAAAGACTGGCGTTCTGGCTGTCTACGAACGTTATTAAACAATTCATTTCTTTACAGCCGACTCCAACTTGCATCAAATAAGCTACCCATACTTTGTGTTGTTTTTATCCTCATGGGAGGGAAGGGCGTCACTTTTGTAGGTTAAATTAAATTTTGATGATTGAAATGCTATTTGCTTCATTATTTGATTTCCTATTTGTTGAGGCTTTATGAAACTCTCAAAGATGTATAAACCTTTTTCAATGTATTGTGACTCCAATATATTTGGTGTCTGCTTCATGAGATGGTTTGCCCTACAAGGCCATATTTTTGGGTTTTTTTCCTAAAGAGTGTATGACCAGGGGCCTAAAATGACGATATAAAGTTTCCTCATTTCACCTATTTTAAGTTATTGTTAAATCAGTGTACCGACAAATAGGAGATCAACTACTTACATAATACAAAACTTCGCTCACCTATCATCCGATCCACGAGTCTTCAATTAATGAGGGAATTAGAAACATTCGAGTCCTTATAGCTATAAATTGTGCGAAATTCTTGGCAATAACACTCTACTGAGTTTGACTTTGAAGTCAACTAATAGGCTTTTATTAGTTACTAAGTAGTTACTGTGAATTTCTAGAAACAGTTGCTGTTTCTTGTATTCGTTGGTATTGTGTTGAGGTTAAGTTTTGCTTAATACCTTTATGTAGAGAAATTAATCATTTAAATAAAGACTCAACATGCTATAAACGTAACAGATAGTTAATAAAAAATATATATATTTTTTAATTAGTTATCCGTGTAGCGTTCTGAATTTGAATAAAAGAAATGTTTTGTAGCAATTTCAGATTTTTCAATCCACTGTCACTGTAAAAACTTGCGTTGTTATTTAAGTTCCCAAATATCGGAAGTTTTGAAAATCTTAACTGTTTTAAAACAACTATTGCTCATCTTTTAAAGGAAGACGTATTATTTTCCAAAAATTTCGTGCGTCAAAAAAAAACAAACAATGGCGGCGACGCTATAGGTGCGGCTGAATGAGCTAATTATTTACAATCCGACACGCAACCAGCATTTTGTTCCAAAAAACTGTTACGTGAAATCTCATTTCCTAAGTTTGCTTTGTCCCGAATCTAAAAAAAAACAAAAGGGTTCCCCTGTGTGTTCTTTAGACTGATTGATAAACTATGCTTACTCAGTCGTTACATGCCTTTTTTTATTTAAACTTAAAGTGTCAACGGCCTGTACCGTGCGATCGAATATTCGAAATAATTATTTTTAAATCGATACGGTCGCACAAAGCTAGCAGTCGAAGCATTCGATAATGATATAAAATAAATATTTTTAAAAAAGCGCGCGTAGTGTTGTACCCGGGTCGATGCGTTCTGTCGCGTGATCGGCTCGCGTGTCTCATGCCAACCTCAAATTAAAACCCAGCCGATAAGACACCATGCACCTCACGACTGTCGCACGACGCGTCTCTTTTAATTACGCACCCCACACAAAACTTATCTACCCCTTTTAGAATTTACATTTTAAACGCTATTACTCGGACAATTTGTTTCGAAAACATTTTCTAAAAATGTTTGGACTCTCTAATTAGGGATGATAATAGTGTATTCAAATTATATGTTTACTAAAATGTGGAGCAGTCAAGAGTGTTGGGAACTCGGAAGTAACTTGTATTTTGATCATTCGTTTGTAGCTCGGTGGATGGTCTCGGCTGATTCTGTTCATTAAAATACTGGTGAATATTTTCTGAGCAAACAACATCCGACAGAATAAAATTAATGGTATCGATTAGCAGGCGTCGTTGCTGAGATCGCGTGCGAGTGATGCGAACGGCGACACCTTCTGGGAGCTGTCTGTGTCAATTTTAATTGGGCCAGTTGGTTTGGTCTTGTTGCGATGCGAAACGTGATTGCCCCGCCTTATTTATGTGGGGTCACGGAATTTAATAAAATGGTTTTTGTGCACGTGGTGAATTTTTGTGGGAAAGTATTTAATCAATATTATTGACGGTACCCCTATAATAAAGGTACTATTTGCTTGTTGTCCAGTCATGGGTGCAAATATTTGGTCGGCTTTGGAACTAATAACTAGCATTTTTGGTAAATATTTCCTTTTTTATTTTATCTTTCGAACAAAATTTATTTTATCTTTTCATTTGGATTATGAGTTATAATTTCATGTGTATTGAAGTAAAAATATACTTAATTAGTACTTTAGTTTTATGATGAGGCATCGAACTTAGCAAGTAACCTTCGTCTTCAGAATAAATGTAACCTACTAATTCTTCAAACAAATACTAAATTACTAATTAATGGACGTTAAGGTTGTCTGTCTTAATTGAGGTTTAACAAACTGAATTATTGATGAACCAGTACCCTAATAAGTCTGCCTAGCGATAGGTAGCGAATATTATATTGAGTCTAGAATTCTAATAAAGTTTACCTTCTTCATTTAAATTTTTATATGACCCGACCGGCCTGCTGACCTTTACAAAATGCGTCTGAAGGACGTACACAAGTAAAAAAGAAAGAAAAGTTTTTATTATCAGTACCTAATCAATTTACTTTCATAGAATTATTGAAACGTGTTGACTTCCAATTGGACTTTTGTAAGTTTTACAATTCAAAGAATTTGAATCCTGTTATTAGTGCTCCATAGTGGATATTTGTGTTCAGCATAAATTAGCAAGTCAAAAAGTGTGATTATTTATGCTGGGCTTATTATCAGTGCGTGCATAAAAAGTAGGGATTATACCCGAAGGTCGAATAAAACTTTCGCTTTTCTACCTTTCGTTTCAAATGCTCAATTCTTCGCGTCGAATGATTTAACATAAAGTTCTTTCGATGCCGTATTATTCATTTTTGTCAATGGCCGTCACAAAACGCGATAAAAATATTCTTTACTGATAAAGCGAAAATAATTTAAGTATTTTTAGTCATAGCAAAGTAGTTTGATGATCAATGTAAGATACCTGTTATCATTTAGCATTTAACTTTGCAAATAAATGCAAAATACCACAAAATAAAAACCACTTTCAGAAAAACAAACTACCAGCTACCAGGCACCCATTACGACGTAGGAGATGTTACTCTTAATATCCCTCCACCTTATTCCACGCGACACACACAGGTAATACAAAACCATTACATTTTAAATAAAGCAGCACGATGATCTAATTTCATGGCGCATGGTCCATTCAACGCTCGATTACGGAGTGGCAAATTGGACCATCTATTGCCGCGGCTCAGGACTGAAGTCTCCTATTGTCTAAATGAGTATGTTATCCTAGTACTCGCAATGTTCGTTGGAGCTTAGTTTTATTAGGTTTGTTTTCATTATGTATTGTTATTGGATTATGGAAGGTGCTTCATGTAAGGGAATTAATTTTAAATGGTAATTACATGGCAGGAATAAGGTTAAATAAACTGAATCTCTTTTACTTTTGTCTGAGCCTTTTGCAAGGAGTTACATTAAAAAATATGCAAACTTTGCTTTCTTTTGAAATGTTAGGGAGTAAAAGTTTTGCCCAAAGGTTGTGAACATGTTATGTTTATTAACGTTCAACACAACGTTTGACTATTCATTTAAAATCAGTTCTTCCTTTTTACAAGAGACACATCGCTGATTTGGAGTAAAAGCTTTGACGCTATCAAAAGTGACGCTCTTCAGCTAGATAGGTTTGTAATGAAAAAGATGAAAACTATCAAAGATAATCGTACTATCTAAAATAGGAATTCCATACGTGCCTCTGATCATAATAACATCACGATAACTATCGTTCCACTCTAAAATACGATCCTACTAAAATTAAATGAGTTTTCAGCGACAAAAGATTGTGGAAGCCATCGATTCATTCTAATTTCAGCTGTTGGCTCAATGCAGCATTCATTTCAGTAAGTGGCGTACGAATCGAACTCGAAGCTCGAACCACTCGGGGGATTCATACAATCGACTTTATCTACTGTCATAGTTGTAAATTTTAGTTTTCTTTCACGTAGAACATAATGTCTCTGCGGTTGCTATAAAATTCTTCAACATTGAAATAGCCGTTCTTTTATTTTTAAAGCCGTTCTTTTTTTTTATTCTTGAATTTGTTTGTTTTTTTTTCTTTGTCTTCGTTCTAAGTTTGAACATTCAAATTCTATTTTTAATTGAAAGATGGCCGGTAAGTCTAGATGGCGCCTGACCCAATGTTGCCGATAAGTGAGCGAACAAAAAGATGTCGACACAGTTTTTTCGCTAACAGTGAGATCAATATAAAATTCCCTATTTTTGTACTACTCTATCGTTTACCAGATTGAGTTTTTTTCCTGCATTACTAGTTCTCTACGGTAGGTCATCATAACCTTAAACACATTTTTTGAGAGTTAACCAATTTAAGACACTAACATTAATTTGTACATATTTTGATAAACCTTTTTTGATGGACTTATTCTTTAAAACACTAAGCAATTGATATGTAAAGATGAAGATGCTAGCAGGACAAGCGATGGATCAAAATCGTCATAGCGAACTGAGCAGCTTAATATTCTAACAAAACTGTAAACATAAACAAAACACTTTACAAACAAAATAAACGCCTGAATTATTTATAATAGCCATAAAATTCTATATCACATATTATGGCGAGGAACACATACGCTGCCATTGATATTATTATTTAGTAGTAATAAGAGCATGACATGCAATAGAATTTGTTTACAAAATGCTTTCTAAACCGGTTCTCCAATGTTTTTTTATGGTTTATTGATGCTGCAACTTGACTCTTACTTCTTTCTTGAGGAGCTTGTACATTATTTGGTTGAAAGAAAAATATTCATTTAATGGAGTTTCAATGTTGTTTATAGTGTGATACTTACATTTTGAATCTTGGTGTGTGGCAGCGATCACTAACTTATTTACTTAAGTTGACTTTATTGATTATACTTAATAACTACGATATGCATCCGCGATAGTACCAAAAATCATGAGAAAAGTGCTATAAAAATTTGTTAGTGCTTGAATGACACTGGCAGGACGCGTCCGCCGTTGGTAAACATTTTGTGAAATTGTATTGAAAAAACCGGCCAAGTGAGAGTTGAACTCGCGTGGAGAGGGTTCCGTTACAATGCCAGTCTTATAATTACGTATTGAGTTTACCACTTTATTTTCAATTGATAGTATTCTTATAGGTTATTCTGTATTCTACAAGCAGTGAACTATATTTTGTATTTTTTTCAAAATTTTAGGCTCAGTAGTTTCGGAGATCAGTTGCAGAATGATCAATTTTCTTCTTCTTCCATGAATAAAATCAAAACTATTTATTTTACAAACATAACAAAAATATATTTGAGATCCTCATAACGACCCTTTTCATTTGATATATGACACAGTAAGGTTTGCAAAACATTTTTTTTTTTTTTTTTTAATTTGTCCACCGATAATCACTTTATTTCAATTGATGGAATACTTATAGGTTTCCTGTAATTTACAAGCAATGAACTATTTTTATATATTTTTATTTTATTTTAGGTTCAGTAGTTTCGGATATCAGGAACTCCTAGTATCCGGGAATAATCAATTTTAGTCTACTTCCATGAATAAAATCAAAACTATTTATTTTACAATAATAACAAAAACATATTTGAGATCCTCATAACGATTTCTTTCATTTGATTATATAACACGGTAAGGTTTCCCCGGAAAAAAAAAATACTTTGCACATCTGTGTTTGGGTCATAGGATTACACCATCCTACCAAATTTCACCTGATTTGGTCCAGTAGATTCGAAGCAAATTGGCTGTGACAGACAGACGTACAGACAGACAGACACACGAGTGATATATATAAGGGTTCCGTTTTTTTTTAATTTTTTGTACGTAACCCTAAAAATAAGATGGCGGCGTTAGTTCTTACCTAGACTTTTTAATTTTGGTGCACAGTAAAGCAAATTATATCTGCCATTTCTGGGTTTCAATGTACATACAATGTACACCCACCTGTAAATAGTTACGAGTTCCGAAAATATTAGATAATCACTTAGTAAAAAAAATAATTTAAAAAATTAAAAAACCTGACTGCGTAAAAAATAACTAATATCAATAATATAATAAAAATATATAAAAACTAAATATATAATAAATAAAAACAAATAAATAATAAATATAAATATAAATATAAATAAATAAAAACTGAAAAAAAAACAAGTTCAGGAAACAGGACATATTGACTGCAACAGTCGGGACCCATATTGGATAAAATGATTTTAGTCTAGATTGTTTAATGGGTCCCGACTGTTTTTATTTAAAGATATTAGTTATTTTTTACGCAGACGGGTATTTATTTTTATTTTTATTTTACACTTTTTAATAACATTTTATTTAATAAAGTAACAATTTACAAATTTATTAAAAGAAACTAAACTAAACTAACTAACTTAACTAAAAAACTTAAAAAATGGCGTCAAAAAACTCCTCCTCAACACTGTCAACTGGTAATGTCCCCAAGAGACTGGCGGCGTTACCACGTTGTATGGCAATGCTAAGCCTTTGGCCAAGGTAAAAGCCAGCCCTAGGGTCACGGGAAGTGTCAACTAAACGTTTTGAAATATCCTTGAAAAGGCTGTGAGCGCTCGGACCCCACGGTCCTAGAGTTTCAACCCCAAACGGCTCGAAAATATAGTTACCAATAAGGTTACTATATTTTCGCCGCTTGAGGTTCTCCGCAGCCAAAGCAGCAGCCCCTGCACAGCACGACGAATTAGGAAGATGGGAAGGCGCAAGAGTATCGACACATGTAGCATCCCACACTAAAGGCCTACCCATCCTCCATGGAAACAAAGACATGCCGTCCGGTCTCTTGCCATCGTCGCGTGCCAAGCCATTGGGTTCTAATAAAGCTGGAACGCCGACGGTGACAAGAGACCGACGGATGATGTCATTTAAATTCGCGTGCCGTGCAAAACGGCCCGCACTTCGGCTGCATGACAGGCCGTGGTGTCCAAGGCTGTTGACAACTTCACCACAGTGACAGTGATGAGGAGAGCAACATGAGGCGCCTAGGCGTAGAGCAACAGCGAGGCGGAAAGTGGTGTCGTCGAGCAACGTACCTGTGCTCGACGACGGTAGTGCGTGAAGCCAAAGACCCGACTCCCACTCACCCACAGCCAGCAGGCGTGCTCGCTCAGCAGTAGTAACAGACGTGTTTAGTAGTTAATTAAGTACTTACATATACCATTTTAAAATCCTCATGATGAGCCCGGCTTCAGACTTCAGAGCGTGAAAACATTTGAATTTGGCGCGATAAATCCTCCATTTTGTTTTTTTTTTTATTTTGATATACCCAATATACCATCTAACGACACCTCTCAAGATAAAATCCATCGAGCCGTTCAGTCCACAGAGCGTGGCATACAATTATACATACATACATACATACATACTCTCGAAAAACATAACCCTCCTTCTGGCGCAGTCGGGTAAAAAGAGCAGTGGTAGCCCAGTGGTGGCGGCCCCGACTTACCAACAGTAAGCCGTGGGTTCGAACCCAGGCAGGCTCATTACTTTGTGTAATTTATTTCATCACCACTGCTCTCAAAACGTTGAAGGAAAACATGGAGTTGGAGGAAACCGGCATGTCCTAGAACCAAAAAATTCGAAGACATGTGACATCTACCAATCCGCACTGGGCCAGCGTGGTGGATTATAGCCCATTCCCTCTCATAGAGAGGAGGCCTGTGTCCCAGCAGTGAGGACATTAATAGGCTGATGATGTTTTTTTTTTTTTTTTTAATAATTAAAGTTATTTGTATCTTTACCCACTTCACTACACACTTCACACACTTCGCCCTCGAAAATTTCTACCCTTGAGTTTGCGTAGAAAAATAATGCAACTGACGTGACGTTCTATTTTTATTTTAAAATTCCCATGGCAGTTGTCCAAATGCTTCCGTAATTGCGAACACTATTGTTGTAATTTTATTCGTAAATGTAAGTGTAACTGTAAGTAATGTAAGTCTGTGCATGTTTGCACACAACGTTGTCACATAGGGCTCAAACTTTAATTTTTTGATCCTTGCCTTTTTTTTTTTTTTTTTTTTTCGGATGGGAAATCATCAAATGACTTCTCCCGCTCCGGGCGGAGCAGGAGGGAATGTCAGACTTTTACTGACTAAAACCCATCCATGTTCCTTCATCGCCCTTTGTGTTCCGGGGCCACGGTATCTCTTTCGAATAGTCCCGCAACCCCGGCAGGTATCGGTCCTTTCGGACCCCTTCCTTTTTGCTGACTCTCTTTGAGGCGCGCGTGGAACACGAACGCGCCGTCGACACGGCCTGTCGTCATGAGACGGACGGACGGCGAGCTAGCCCATAGCCCACCGTCCACAGGCCCGCGCCTACGGTGGCCGGGGGCCACGTGGTGGCCCCCGACGCCCGGGGCGTCTCCCGCGGCGGCCGGGACGCTGTGAGGTTCTCTCCCTCTCACGTTCCGCCACCTCCTTCTCTAGCATTACTGCTTCGCAGAAGGAGGTGACGGCGTCCCATTCCGTCTCGCTCCGGACCATGGCTTGCACCAGGGCCGGACGCGAGAGGTCGCCGCCGCCAATCGCCGCTTCGAGGACACGGCGGTGCTCCGCCCACGCGGGGCACACCTCCACCGTGTGCTCCACCGTATCCTCCGGTCGATCCTCGCAGTGGAAACACCCGGGCGTTTCCTCCCGCCCGATTCGGTGCAGGAACCTCCCGAAAACACCGTGTCCGGTGAGGACCTGCGTCAGGCGGAAGGTGAGGACGCCGTGGCGTCTCTCAAGCCACTCCTCAAAGAGGGGACTTACCGCCACTATTGTGGCGTGCCCTGCACGGGGTTGCGACAGTCGCTCTCTCCATGTCGCCATGAGATCACGCCGGAAGTCTGTCCGCTGAGCGACAATTTGTCGCGGCAGCGGAGTTTTCCCCCGGCGTAGCACCTCCGCGCGCCATTCATGTAGGCGCGCGAGGACTATCGCCTCCAGATCCCATGGCGGCAATCCGGCAAGGAGGCACGCCGCCTCACGGGAGATCGTGCGGTACCCACGGGTTTGATCCTTGCCTTCCTTGCAGAACACACTCCACAATCACATTGCTACTCACAATCAGTTTCAACAATATTCAGTGCGTTATGCACGTAGTCGAGTAGACGAATTTCTTAACAAGCAATAGATGCGAATTTCTTTCAAAATCTGTCGGATGGTGATAGAAAAGTGTGCTACGCAACAGAGGTATAATTTTGAGTTATTCAAGAGCGTAGTTTTGCTTGACACATAGTAGTATTACTTTAAATAGTTTTTTAGAACTGATTGACGAAGTTAAATGTATGTAAAAGTCTCTTAAACAGTACGAGTAATTACGAAGACACATTTAAAGCTAATAAAGTTATATGGTTGTAAACAAACCACCGGCGGAAGAGTCCTTTAAAAGTGTTCATAATTATAACATTCCGTCTGGAGTCCTCCTAATTGGATAGCTTCAAACCGCTCGTAAAACTTCTTGCACGTTCACATAGTAAACAAATTAAAAGAAGTCTGGAGTAACTGTTTCAAAATGTTTTATTTTTCAAAACTAAGTTTTGGTAGCTTTTGCTTTATTTTGTAGGTGAGTTTCATTATGACAAAGCTAATTAAAATACGAAACTCGTTGTTTTACCTTCAAAAAACTTTGGGATTGCTGTCTAGCTCCATGACGTCACTATGCTTAACAATCAAATTTTTTGCATTTTGAGTCGTAAAACTTTTATATTAGAAATACCTCATAATCCTAAACTAAGGAACTCCTAGTATAAGAAAGAAAAAGCCTACTTTCCAACCATGTACTTGCAAGTTGAAAGTTTAGTTTAGTTTAGTTTAATAAAAAAATACAAGCCCTTGAAAGTTCTTCCCTTTTAACCCTACAACCACCGTGTAAGTATAACTTTAACACGTTGTACTTAAATAACTTTTCACGTACCGACAGTTTGTTTCACGTAGTGCGCTAAAGTGTATTTTCATGTATTCCGTGCGTAACAAATGAATCGGAAATACAAAATATAGTTGTATCGCTCATTGAACAAAAAATGGTTGAACAAATAGAATAGCTGTGACATGAGCGTTTAAAATGTATAGCAAACGTTTAAAAAGAATGAAACCAAAACTCATGGAGTTGATTATAAACAAAGCATGTTTGTTTTAGTGAACTGCCGGCAACAGGCGTGAAAAGTTTTTAATTATTCGGAATGAAAATCGCATACAACCACTCTTGATATGAATCCTTTCTGACCTCTGAACCGGAACAAAATAGACAGTCGAACCATGTTTAAAGTTGTCTGGGTTAGACTCGGGGCAGAAGGTAGAAGACAGGGTCTTGTGAAGACTTTTACTGACTAAAACCCATCCATGATCCTTCTTCGCCCTTTATGTTCTGGGGCCACGGTATCTCTTTCGGACAGTCCAGCAGCCCCGGCAGGCATCGGCCTTTGCAGACCCAGTCCTTTCTGCTGACATCTCTTTGAGGCGCGCGTGGAACACGAGGGACTGCGCCAGCCTGAGTTGAAAAAAGTTAGCTTTTTACGTTCTGTTCTAGGTTCTTTTTAGCCCGGAAACTATAATTACCTATTATGTTCAGTGATAGTCCAATACCAGCGGCCTTACGTAACGTAGGTATGTAGTTTATTTACGAGCTCTTACAAAAACCGGCCAAGTTCGAGTCGGACTCGCGCACGAAGATGTCCGTACCATTATCTATACAACATTAGACAAAACGGCAAATAATCACGTTTGTTGTATGGTATTTTAATTTACCTATTTATTTTTAAAGTGAAATAAACAAATAAATGTTCTGTGAATATTTCAAGCCTCTACCTGTTGCCGTTATTAATATCGAGTAGAAAACGGCAAAAAAACACGTTTGTTGTATGGGAGCCCCCCTTAAATGTTTATTTTATTCTGTTTTTGGTATTTGTAAGGCGGCAACCAAAATACATCATCTGTAAAAATTCAACTGTCTAGCTATCACGGTTTATGAAATACAGTTCATGGTGACAGACAGACGGACAGTGGAGTCTTAGTAATAGGGTCCCGTTTTAACCCTTTGGATACGGAACCCTAAAAACGACCTAAAATACTGGAAAACCGTTTTAACACCATTAATTCAACTTGTTACTATAAATAAAATCAACCGGAACGAAACACTAGGTATTAAATATGAAGAACCTTTACTAATATCATATTTACAACTTCCAGCCACACTTAATATACAAATTGATTCGTACTTTCTATAGTGTTGAAAGCACGGAAACATTAATCATAAAACAGGGAACTCAGTACCTACTTTAGCCGTTTAGACTCATCTAGGTAGGGTTGCTAGATTTAAATAATAAATATAGTAGTGAAAAAAAATCTTTTAAGTAGTTTGGCCTCAATGTTTTGCTAGCATCTTCTTTCTTTGTCATGTGGTTAGTGCCTAACCTGGTGTCAGAGTTTTTATAGAACCCAAGGGCCTCTGACGTGGCTTTACATGCCGTCGAAGATTTATCTCTCAAGCATGCTGGTTTCCTCACGATGTCTTCCTTCACCGAAGTAAGTGATAATTATACAATACGCACGTGAATCCGATTAATCAGAAATGCGTGTCTTGGGTTCGAACTCGACACCTATGATCCTATGACTTATTTTGCTAGCTGAACAGAAAAACCTAAAATTAAAATGAAACTGTAAACGATACGTTCCAGTCAAAACGGTAATTACAAGTCAAAATTGTAACTACTTGGGAAAGTGTCGCCCGGGTGCTATAAGCAGCACAAAACAGCCCATATTCCGGTCAGACCATCCGTTTATTTTTAGCCTTACACCAGACAAACATGCCGCAAATCAGGCCGAACATGTCCGACTTAATACCACAGAGCATCCGTGCTCTGGTTTCTCTGAAATCTCTGTGGCCACTAATAGAGGTGGGCATTGTCAACACTTTTCATGGGAATCAAGTGTGTCATCGTTTTCGTGTTTTTAGTGGCCCAAAAGTCGGACAACCAGCCTTACCAAGGGAAATCGTATTACCTAGTACTAACTGGGTTGTGAAGGTCAGATAAGCAGTCGCTCCATGTACAATACAATTATAATTATTCAGCTGCATCCGGTTAGACTGGAAGCCGACCCCAACATAGTTGGGAAAAGGCTAAGCACAGGACCTAAGGTGATGCGAAAACGCCAAGCGTGCGATACACTTGTATTGTTTCTTTCGCATTCACAAGTCGCGATGACTCGTGGCATGATAATAAAAAACCTCTTTCGTTTAAACAAACGAAACCGACTTCTAAGAAAGGAGGACGTTGTGTATTCCAACAGTTTCATTTGTCAGAACACGCGTGTATCTGGTGGTGTAAGGTAAGTATTTCATGCGCGGCAATTTCATACTCTTCTCACCAAAGTCTGACAGCCCTATCCTCAGGAATTATGCTGAGAATGTCATTAAGGGATGCCCTTCAACTTACCTACAGCGATGCTTGTCACTCCGTACTGTCTTTCAACGCAGCTTTTTTGGTGCGTATAAAAATATAAAATGTTCATTAGTGCGACATCAACACTGAGGACGATTTATTTTGCTTACAACGGTATTAATGGAAGGTAAAGGTGGAAGCTTTGTTAAGTAATTTTTGGTACTGAAAATGTAAGGTGAAAAGATTTTCTTGATTTGAAAAGACATGGTTTGATCTAGAGTTTATAAATGAATCTTAGGATCTAGATAAATGGTTTTAATTAATTATAAGCACGATTAAGGAAAATTACATATAAACATGAGCTATCGAAAAGCTGTTGTCAATTCAATACAAATGTCAGTCCTGTAGAAAGTCGCCAGTTTTGCCTAGCCCCCTCATTCGTTTGTTAGCAGACGACATGGGCAGCCAAAATGATACTTTATTTCTTAGGTCTAATTCATCATAATCATCAATAGTTTTCTCATTGAAAGTTTCCATGACTAGATATTTTATTTGGATTTTGCAAGTTTTTGTCAGATATTATTTCTCAATTGCTATTTTAATACCATTTTCAAGACCATAACAACAACACATTCCAGAACCCACACAACGCCAAGCACAAAACGTAAAACCATTACATTTACTACGATCCTCCGCGCCCCGGTACAGTCGAGTGCAGTCCGCGATCAACAAATTAGGCCGGCTACACGTTACGTGACTCCACGGACGTGATTACAGCACGTGCTGCGAACGTGACGCCGATGTCCGTGACTGTACGCCTGCGTAACAACTGATAAGCTGGAATGAGCTGGAGATTCTGTGACGTCATCGTTAGTAGGTGGAAAAGTTAGTTTGACTTGAAAAGACTGGTAAAAAGACCTTAGTCTTTTTATGGAATTTTCAAAGCATTAAAAGAACTTTTGTAGAAAGTGAACTTAGTGTCTGCGATCGTTTCTTCTGCGATAAATGCCCTGAATGACCGTCCCTTGAAATGTTTCTAGCTTAAGACAGACCAAAACAATCATTGCGGTCTGTAGAGAACATTAAACTTGTAAGTTCTAGATTCTATTTAAAGCACTTTTTATTTTTCACTACATTAGGAACATATCTTCAGTTTCATTGAATCTTAAGATTGCTAGTTCACGTTTTCCTAAAAAAGCGTTTTAATTTAAACTTAGCTAAATCACCGTTAAAAGCAGCTAGTGGTTTTACAATATGCAAATAAATAGATAAAAAAAATAATTGGTTTAAATTTAAAACCTCTATACAGTTTCTAATGAATGCAGATTTTCGATTTAAAAAACGAATCATTTCTTGGAACTGTGGAACAATTTGGGGGCATTGAACTCGTAAAAAAATGGCACCTTAACAGTTGAACTTGTAGTACTAATTGCCACTTTATTGTGAAAGCCTCTAACGTAATTGCAAACGCTAAAATAAACTCCATACTACTACTAATATCGCTGCGTTGTTGGTCGACAACATGAGATCCTGGGTTCGATTGCTGGGTCGGCCAAAGTGTTATTGGGTTTTTCCATCAGAAATTTCTCAGTAGCAGCCACGGAGTTTATTTTTGTGCCCGGTGACTTAACATAACTAGCGAAATATGGGTGCACTATTAGGTACACCTCTGCCTAAGCCTTCGGGTACATGTAAACATCACTCTGTCTGTTTGTTTGTTAACTCTTCGCGCCATGACGGCTGGATCACCCTGAGAATAGACGGCCGATGGGGCCGAAAAGTTCTGAGTTGGCGACCGCGAACCGGAAGACGTTGCGTTGGAAGGCCTCCAACTAGGTGGACCGATGACCTGTTGAAGGTTGTGTGGATCCACTGAATCGAGACGCACGTGAACGGTCAATGTGGCGACACATGGGAGAGGCCTATGTCCAGCAGTGGACGTCTTTCGGCTGAAATGATGATGATGATAGACCCTGAGCCAGATAAGAACATTATTCAATACTTTTAGCACCGGTAGAAATTTCCGAGCGAATTCGCGGGCAAAAGCTAATATGTTATAAAGAGTTAACAGTACACACAATACAGTTATGTCACAAAAATTCAATTAGTTACAAATGTCAACGCGGACTCATGCAGGTTGAACAGATGGGTGTGCGATAGGGACTGTGTTTGGACGTGACTATGATCATGGCATATGACTTGGCAGGCACTGGTATTTGTCAACGTTAAGCTGGGTGGGTATTTTTGAAAACAACATAACATAACATAGCTCCTGCAATCCTCGAAAGGTTATGCAGAGGTGTACCTAATAGTGCACCAACTTTTTGTCAGTTATGTCCAAGTCCCATGTAATAGAGGGCGAGCTTATTGCCATCAACTGAGCACAACTCCAGACTTCGTGGCTGATACTGAGAAATCCCTGACAGAAAAACCTAATAACACAGCTCGGCTTACGAATCCAACCCAAGACCTCCTGCTCAGTACTCGCGCTTGCGAGCAACGAGGCAGCTCAAAACAGGACCCTTATTTTCAAAGCTCGAGTGATTAGGTAAATTCTACGCAAGCGTGGATTATTATCAATATTATTATTAATTATTATCGATTCTCAATCATAGAAAGCCTATCAAATTATTTAAAAAAATATTCAAGTAGAATAAAGAATTAGGATGACGTCATCATTATCCTGGCCTCTTCAATCGCACGCCACTTCACTTGGTAACTCTCCTACAGTTGCTACCAACCTGAGGGCGCCACCTTACGCTTAACAGCATGTATCTACCCAAAATCGAACAGAGATCTAAATCACTGTCACAATCAAGAACATTGTATCACGTAGAAAAGTCAATTGCAGCTTGGACATCTAACATTATGGATGGGCCAATTTAACCCGTCTAGACATCTAGACGTAACGTGAAAAAAATCAATCTTTCAAATTCTTTGTATCTGTATTATTGTAATTTCGAAATCTAAACTCCTTGCTCGATGACGTCTGCGTTTGAAGTTATTTTTATTTAAATTTCAAGATGGAGAAGGAATCTTCAAACGAGAGTTCATTTTTGAAACAACCCTTATCCTCAAAAGTTTCTCGTCAGAGGACGACTTAATGACCTGTTCAATACAATGGATACTTCAGGGTACAACGCAGCGTATTGACAAATTTCCCCACCATCCCTCTTAAAAGGGGAAAAGGCAAAAAATGATTCAATTAATCAAATAGTCACGGCGTGACTTTGAAGATCTTTCCGATCTGAATTGACGACATTATTAGTCTTCCCTCGTAACGAGTCATCGGAGGGCGTATTTCAATTTCGTCTAATGCAAATTTAATACGCTCCCACGACCCCTGAAGGGTTCCAAATCGAGTTTCTTTGTTTTCCTCTACATGTTTCGCCCTTAGAAGAAAAAGTACGGATTGTGTCAGTCTTTCTTTGCTAACTTAATTGTTATTCCTTAGGGTCCTAGTGTTAAAGTGTAAGCTATTAATCTTGATTAATTAATGTTTTTCGGAGGGGACGTCGTTGGGTTTAATTTAAATAAACATGGTGTCTGTGTTAGTTTGTCTAATTTGATTACAATAGGAGCGAAACGAATGCATCACAACAAACAAAAATTTAAGAACCGGCCAAGTGCAAGACGAACTCGCGCATGAAGGGTTCCGTACTATCGTATATATTTTTGTTATAGCGGCAACAGAAATACACATTCTGTGAAAATTTCAACTGTCTAGCTATCACGGTTCATGAGATGTAGCCTGGTGACAGACGGACGGACAGTGGAGTCTTAGTAATAAGGTCCCGTTTTTACCCTTTGGGTACGGAATCTTTAAAAAAAAAACAGAAGATACCAATGGCAAAAACAGACGACACAGGACAAAATATCAACATTCGAAATTTTAGAAAAAAAAAAACAAGTTCATACATTTCTTACATAACGATCTACTCGTGAAATAAATTTACTTGACGTATTACAACTTCGTTGGTAACAGTTGTTCATTACGAGAAAAATCCTTAATAGCCAAAAGTCGGAACCTGTTACTCGTAAATCTGAAATATTCCTATTTCCTACCTTGACAAATTATCGTCAACAGGCAATTAGTTCAAAGACCACCTAAATCTTTCATTTCAACTTGGCCCAAATTAGTCAGAAGTAAAAGTATCCAAAAAGGTCCTGATCTCATTAAAAGGCACACAGATATAACAAGAAAAGCGGGAGGGTAAGTGGATGAACCAAAAATGTTGGCTTTCACCCCTAGATAAATGTAGGGTGTATTCAGAACTAAAGAATCAAGGAACCTATTCATACTAAATAATACGGTGGAAAGCTTGGCTTAGGGACACGATTAATTTTATATAAAAGTAAGAAGCTACCGGTCCTGTCTAAAACATTTTCTTCAGCCTCCTGTTTACGCAAGTACATAATGTTTTTCATGAATACGAAAGCGAAAAAAACTGTGAATAATTTTTCGTGTGAAACTGACAAATTAATGCCGTAACATAGATTGCTTCGTTTAATATGTTTAGGTTGAGTTCTTTTATTAAGAAATATATAGTGATTAAGGGTCTAATTGTGACTGGGTTTATTAACTTTAGTTAGAAATTAACTCTTGATGGCGAACTTATTTATTTCAATTTGTTACTTAGTAGCTGTGGCCTGTGCTTCGTCTGCGACCTTAATTGAGAATACACTATTGTGCTTATTTAGGTCCTATGCAGGTCAGCGGGAAAAGGTAACAGACATAAAAAGGTTTTTTAGCACGGATGGACAGGCCACAGTAAAAAAAAAAAGCCGATATAACAAACAAGTGTTGAAATTAAATCTAAATTTAATGACATTTTCATCATATTTGAAAAAATAAGGGGAACAAAGCTTACTCGTATATCTCTATTTGTTTTGAAATCGGGTGTCATAGTAGCAAAGTTTAGGTCAAATGATAAAATCTTTGTTAGAAAAATGTAGCGTTGGCTAACATTCACATTTTCAATGGTTATAAAAATCCAGTGAACAAATAAAAAGTTCGCATAAATCAAATAATGTCAAACTCATGTCGGAACTATTCTTGGCTTTTTTTATTAGTCAGTAAAAATAGACTCTATTTGTTTGCCGGCAGCTACATTAGGAAGTTTAATTATAAAAATGTGTTCCATAAGTCTAGTAGAAATAAAACAAAACTTGAGACTTTAAAAGTAAGCCTTAAAGTCTTTTTTTTATGTTTACTGAATTTTAGAAATTATTCCACTACTGAAAGACCCTCCATGGTAAGAATCATTCTATCAATGTCAATTCCCGCTATATTGATTCTTGATTTTGATGCATTGTCTTTTGTTTTACCTTGTTAGCGATGTCACAAAGTAAAGTTTTTTACAAATAAAATAAACTTCTGTTTTCATGTGCATGATACCATGTAAAACTGGTACTGGTTTGGAAGCCGACCCCAATGTTTAAAAAATTTTGAATTGAATTGATTATGGTTAGTTATACCTAGATTTAACTTCACAAACAATATTAATTATTTCAATAGACATACCTCAATCGATGTCTCAGTACGTTTAATATCCCAACGTATTTACAAACGTCTTTTTTCTTTCAGATCATTTGCTTTGACGAAGTTTATATTACACAGAGATTTTTTTTAGGGCAATATACATATTCATTATAAACATTATATACTTCCAATACTATACATTCATTTATTTATTTTTTATGCATAAGTAACTTTTATTTAATAAAGTAACAATTTACAAATTTATTAAAATAAACTAAACTAACTAACTTAACTAAAAAACTTAAAAAATGGCGTCAAAAAACTCCTCCTCAACACTGTCAACTGGTAATGTCCCCAAGAGACTGGCGGCGTTACCACGCTGTATGGCAATGCTAAGCCTTTGGCCAAGGTAAAAGCCAGCCCTAGGGTCACGGGAAGTGTCAACTAAACGTTTTGAAATATCCTTGAAAAGGCTGTGAGCGCTCGGACCCCACGGTCCTAGAGTTTCAACCCCAAACGGCTCGAAAATATAGTTACCAATAAGGTTACTATATTTTCGCCGCTTGAGGTTCTCCGCAGCCAAAGCAGCAGCCCCTGCACAGCACGACGAATTAGGAAGATGGGAAGGCGCAAGAGTATCGACACATGTAGCATCGCACACTAAAGGCCTACCCATCCTCCATGGAAACAAAGACATGCCGTCCGGTCTCTTGCCATCGTCGCGTGCCAAGCCATTGGGTTCTAATAAAGCTGGAACGCCGACGGTGACAAGAGACCGACGGATGATGTCATTTAAATTCGCGTGCCGTGCAAAACGGCCCGCACTTCGGCTGCATGACAGGCCGTGGTGTCCAAGGCTGTTGACAACTTCACCACAGTGACAGTGATGAGGAGAGCAACATGGGGCGCCTAGGCGTAGAGCAACAGCGAGGCGGAAAGTGGTGTCGTCGAGCAACGTACCTGTGCTCGACGACGGTAGTGCGTGAAGCCAAAGACCCGACTCCCACTCACCCACAGCCAGCAGGTGTGCTCGCTCAGCAGTAGTAACAGACGTGTTTAGTAGATTGATCTGAACTACTCTGCAGAGCGGCTCGTCCCACCGTCTCTGGGAAAATGGGTAGTCGGGTTCTTCAGAATTCGGGCAAGCGAGTTTCCAGGCGTTGATAGCCTCGGAGAAACACGGCACATCAAAATCAATCAGTGTGGAAGCCAGGATTTTCCTGATTAATTTCTCAGTGCCGTGGACCGAGGATATGTAAGCCGGTAAACTAATACTAGAAATTTTGCGGACGCCGAGCCCTCCCATACGAATGGGAAGAGTAGCTTGGGTCCAGGCTCGGTCGTCCAAGGCCACATTTAAAATGGATGATAAAGTATTTCTGATAATTTGATCCATTTTGTCTAAAAGATGAGTGTGCTTCCATAAAGGAGAAGCACGTAGGAAATATGTTAATTTAGGGCCGAAACAGCAGTAACGGATAATGGTGATGGCCGAATGCATGTTAATTTGGAGTAACCTTTCCGAAATATCATTGAAATTTTGAATTTTTTCCTCGATGAAATCGGGAAAGGAATTTTCGAAGATTGGAGACCCAAGGAGACGAAGAGAACATTTTTCAATAATTTTGATGTTAGGGGCTATTGCGTTAAATTTAGGAATTGTCAGTTGTCTGTCGGTACAGTCTGCTAAATATAGTTCACATTTTGCAAGGTTTAGGTCAAGGCCAATGGAGTGAAGATTATTTTTTAAGAAAATTAAATCATCTAAAACTGTTTCTACATCGCCGCCCAAGGTTCCATCGTCAAGATACCAAACGTTAAATTTTGAATTTAGCTGTCTAACAATTGGGTGAATCGCTAAACTAAATATCACAGGCCCGAGGGGGTCACCTTGTTGACAGCCAACAGCAGATTCCAAAAGTTTGTCACGATACAGTAATTTAGACGGGTGTCTGTAGCACTGCCAAAGAAAACTATAAATTTGAGGTAATTCTTTTTTAATTTCTGTTAACAAGGTGTCCCTATTAACTGAATTGAAGGCATTCTTAATATCAACATTCAGGATGACCTCACCTTTGCCAGAATTTAGGTAGGTCGACAAACCGTGTACGGCAGCCTCACAGCCCCCTTTAGAACCAAAACCTAGCTGCAGGGGCTGAATTTTTTTCGAAACAGCCTCACCATAAAATTTACAACAAATCTTGGCTGCCATACGACGGTAAGTAGTACCCACAGCAATGGGACGAATGCCGCCATCCCTCTTGCGCAGGGCACATAAATTGGCCCCGTACAAGACACCGATGACGGCTTCGTTCACCTTGCCGGAGAGTAGAAGGTTAATCAGAGCCGTAAGCTCCTTCAAGAGCGACTCACCAGCCTCCCCGGCGCCTGAACAGATTAGGTCCTTTAAGTGCTGGGGACTTAGGCCGTCGAGGCCGCCGGCGGAGCCACTCCGGAAGGAGCAAACGGCTGTGACCACCTCACGACCTGTAATGGTGAGGGAGTGAATGTCCGAATCAGGAGGGTCGGGAAAAGAAAGGCCATCCGCGGGGGCAGGGTGTTTAGTCTCCAGAGCTGCGAGTGTTTCTGGAGAACACGGAGCCACCACATCGCTACTGAAGAGAATCCTGGCTGCACCGCTTATGTCACCTTCCCCTAACTTTGATTCAACCAGGTGTGATATACCTCTCGAAGAGGAATATCCCTGTGCCGATAAATTGGGAACAAAATTTTGAGCCGAAATATTACAATTATCTTTGATTTGAGCGGTTAAAGTCTTTTTTTTGGCCAAATTCTTTTGAACATGCAGAATACGGTAAGGGAAGGTAAGTAACTTAGTCTACATGTCTGTCCTTTAATGCTTTCAACGTTTGAATGAATGTCGATGTTCAGCAGAAAAGTAGGTCTTTGCCCTTGTAGTGTAGTACGTTCTCATAAGGATAATTTCTTACATCCACGTGAACGAAGCCACGGGAAAATGCTAGTTTATAGGTTTGTTCTTCTTGCATTTAAATTGTTTTTATTATCCACACGGTTGAACATCAAACGTTAATTTAAGGGAAACCTGTGAGAGATATTTCTTTGCAAGAGAGAATGGTGTGCGCTTATGCATGTTGTCTGAAACATTGGATGAAGGTGTGTATTCTGTTGTGACTTAGACATAGTTAGCATAAGCCATATTTATTTTGAACCTATGGAAATGATCTATATGCCAGTTGCTCCTGCAAAAAACATTGCTTCTATTCTCTCGATTTGAATTGTTGAATTGTCTCGAACTGAGAAATTCTATCATCCAATGAAATGAAATTTAACTATCTATAACACTGTATAATTTACGAACTTTGCAATTTATAGTACTTTTTACTATAAAAACAGTTACTTAATGTCCATTAAAATTTACAACCACATTCCGAAATCAATAACAGAGTCACCAGAGCATTTTTTTTTAAAGTTTGAAGTCGTGGCTACGTCAAAAGTTCTTTTGCCCAGTAAAAGAATTTCTTTGAGATATAAATATTAATATGTACTAGATATTTTTTTTATTTTTTATTATACCTTAGCTCATTATTGTGTTTTATCTTATTTTTTACACATTTTAGTTTTGTTTTTTTTTCCTTTTCATGAGTGTAAGTAAGCTATGGTTAAGCTATTTGCGTAAAAATTAACATATTTAAAGTACGATTTTGTAACCAACGTAAACATTCGTATGCCGCGTCGAGCGGCGGATATGTCCTGTCCTGCTATTTACAACTTTGTGCTTACCGTATCCTACGAATAAATGTGTTTGTCTTTGCTGCAAATGCCACATATTTGTACTTTTTTACGCATAGACTTGTTATTCAGAAAGAAGAAGCCTTATTTCAACAAAGACCAAACCACAATGCAATCATATTGCATGAAAAGCCAAAACAAACAAACCAAATGCATCGGTACTTGAAATCCACGAAGCCTACCCCTTATCAATACCACAAAACACAATATAAGCCACTCCAATCTAAGAGTATCTATTCAACAACTCAGTCAACAACCATAACACTAGCTGGTAACATAAAATTACATTTTATCCGGCACTCAGCACAGTCGTTAATAGGAAAATGTTGGTATAATTCCCGTTGCTGAGGGTCTATAAATTTCTTGAGCAACATAGTAAGTTAGTACCTACATTGTGTAGGAATCGTATCGTGGGGTGTTTGTCGGAAACTTGAGGGAGTGATATGCTTATGTGATACGGAATATGGGAAAATGGAATTCGACTGCCTGAATTTCTTGTAACACTTTTTTCTTTTAGGTACTTGGCTTCTCTGTCGATAAAGTAAAAGAAGTAAAACGTAAAAGTTTTATTACAAGTACAGTCGATATTATAAATGGATTCAAACAACGCTAGAGGCCTAAGAAGACTAAGTACTTTGTGATAAGTCATTCAGAGTGAAAAAAATAATTTCAATCAACTAAGAAAAGATTTACCTATAACTAAAATTTAAAAGAGTACCTATGTATAGGTACGTACCCGTTTCGTTTCACTGTTATTATAAGCTTTTATTTTAAGTTTCGTATACCAGAAATGGTTAACATGAGGATCCAATTTGTTATATTATGTACCATCTATCTGGGTAGATATAAGGCGGATAAATTATTTGATTTGAAGACTGCAGTAAGCTACTGCAAAAACCAATCCCTTTTATTCGATAATTATAATTAATTAAATACCAATCCAGCGTCCCAAAGTTAATTCTAAACAGCTTCTCTCGTCTGTTTTCATCCCTATCTCAAACATAAATTCAAGAATCCAAACACATGTACACCGAAACTAACAAACGAAGGTGCCCCTATATGTGCCCCACCCTCACTTAACCCTCAGAATATATTTGAACACGGATCTTATCTGCATTGTGGCTCTTATTGCGGTCGTATAATGATGTCAACACATTACTGCCGTATACCGAGTACCGAGGAGAGCGGTACAATAGACCCGGAATGTATACGTACACGTAGAGCGTTGGATACGTCTTGGGGACGTAGATTGAAGAATGTAAGGTTACCGTTCCATATTTTTCGTGTTATTTGTATACTATTCTTTGGTTGGAGACAATACAAGGTAAGTGACTTGTATTAAGATAATGATAAAAGCCAACAGATAAATAAGAACATTTTTATTTATTTAAACTTCATGTACAATATTGGTACATAGGCGGACTTAATGCCACAAGGCATTCTCTACCAGTCAACCTTTGGGTTTAATAGGAAAACATAGTGATAGGGTACAAAGTAATGTCTAAAAAAAACTTTTTGTTAACGAGAGTTTAGTTTAGTTAGATTGATACTAATACACATAAACAGATATTTTACAGATACACAGATACAGATATTTTTCACCAATTATGAAGATATAATAGGCACTAAGACGCTTCTACTACAAAAGAAGCCTAAACCTAATTAAGGGATATTGTGTTAAATTATCACTCCAAAAAAAATCTGGCAATACAGTACAGGCTAAAAAGATACAAAGAAAACAAAAAGAAAATAAGAATATAAAAAAGAAGGTTCCATTCTATGTAGTTCAGTTTACATGGCTTTTTTTTTTCACAATATGCTAATCAAAATTAAGTTTTGATGATAGTTTCATGTAATTATTAAGGGTGGTTATTCTTCTTACTAATACTTTATAATGTTCCCATAGGTTTATCAGAAACCTAGTTTCAAGAAACAAAAATAATTCCTAGATAACGAAAGTTACAAGAAACGCATTACATAGCAACATTGCATTTACTTCACACAAACCCTTTCATATGATGACGTAACACTCATAAAACCCAAAGATTATGTATAAAGGATTAGAAATTTAAAATATTCCCAGGGCTTGAGTCACCACCTGAAAGTATTTAATATTTAATATTTTCTCAAAATATTCGATCAAACAATAGAGGTTCGAAGAAGTGCTAATGCAGGGATAGATAAGCCTTCTACCTGGAGTGGCGTAACTCCGGATGTCATTAATAGAGGGTTTAACAGAACCATTATCAGTAGGGTTGATAACGATAAATATTAGAATATTATGCGGTTTTTAAAAATGGGTGTTAAAAAAAACAAAAGATATGATAGTGTTTTTGGAAATGGAATAATTAGGAAGTGTGAGAACTTTTTAAATGTTTCTATGCAAAAGTATAATTTTTAAACGTCTTATCGCTAGAAGTGTCCTTTGTGCAGCACAAAAAGTTTTGCGCAATAATGAAACACACACACAGAACACAGAAAATATCTCTTGCTACCTTTTGCCTGCAGCTTCGCCCGCCAGGCGGTCAAAAAATTTGATCACGGAAATGTTACCACTACCACTACCTACCGGGATAAAAGTATCCGTCCTTACCCAAGTCATAATCTATTTGTGTGCCCTATTCCCAAGGTAACCTGAGACGTTAAGACATGAAAAGGTTACAGTTAACATGACATCACGCCTGTTATTGCTGAAGTGTTAGGTAGAGGTGTACCTAATAGTACATCCACATTTCGCCAGTTATGTTTAAGTCCCATGCAATAGGGGGCTAGCTTATTGGCATGAACTGGGCACAACTTCAGGCTCCGTAGCTAATAGTTAGAAATTCCAATAATACTTTACCCGATTTGGGAATCGAACCCAAGACCTCATGATCAGCAGTCGAAGCAGGGCTTTACTTTTTCATTTATGATATTAGTGTAAATTTCAGGCATTTGGACGTAAGGTACGTTTAGACTACGACGCTATACACGGTACACTCAGTGTATACATCGAGTGTCTCTGTAATACTCTGTATGAACACGAGTGTCCCTAATTGCAAAATTTATTGTTACACGATAATTAGTGTCGCATCAGCCGCTGTGTGAACACGTTGTGTCCAAGTGTCTAAGTGTTTTGAAAAGTTTTCGAACAGGTTTGAAATTTTCATATACACCGCACCGCGTTTGAGTGCACAAAATGAGTTTCACGTGGAGCAAGGAGACTACAAAGAGCCTTATCATTTTTGTACCAGAGTTTTGGAATGTTTTATCTCATGATTATAAAAATAAAGTAAAAAAGCAGGCGGCGGCGCTTTAAAGTTTAGCAGAAGAGTTTAAAACTACCTCGGTAGAAATAAGCAGAAAAAATCATAACTTAAGGACTCAACTCAATAATGAAATACGAAATCACAAAATCACAATTTCTGTCGTAGTCTATACGTACCTTTATCGTCTGTGTAAAGTTTTTCTATCACCAAATTACCCATGAAGGTGAAATTGAATCAATTACCCAGTTCCCTTTGATGACCTAATTGTAAACGTTGACATCAACATCCAATTCAACACATCCACGAAATTAGATCAATTGAAATAATTGCATCCAACATTCGCCAACGCTGCGGCAAAACTTTCCAATGAGCTTCCCTAGCAATTCGCCTGTGGTAGTATGAGACGAGAAGACCGCCCGCATTATGTGGTCGGAGATGTAACGTTGCTGGTTTGTTAATGTACGTACATTATCGTGTTTGCGTTTAACATTAGGTGGGAATTGAATTAATTTTGGAGGGTAATTTTGTCATGTATGTGTGTGAGGTGGTGAGGAAACTATGACTATTAACGTTTAGTAACTATTATAATTATTATGTACTGTCTAGCGCACTCTAGTAAAAGAGTAACCATGGAGTTTCTTACCGGTTCTTCTTCTTCTCGGAAATATTGTGTTCCCGTACCCTAACCGGGTTTCATATTGGAACTTACTAAACATCAATCATCATCATTAATGTAACAACTAAATGTACACATGAATGCAATACAGAGTTTGAGTTTGAGTATGAAATGAACAACCGTGCACCTTTTCTCAACGTCTTTTAAGTGCCCATGTAGGCCTATGTCAAATAAAATAGGTATTTTGATTTTTTATTTAGTACCTAACATTGATGACTGGCTGATTTTCTCAGCCAGGGACACTCAGGGTTCATACTTCGTACTGACATGATCTCAGGTGACGATTATTGTGGAAATAGTTTTTCTTCATTGGAAATCATCAAATTGTCCCTGGGCTGGTAAACATTAAAACTAGGCGAGGAAACGTTGGCACGGGTACACTGGATATCTGTTGGAGAACCTCTTGTGCTGGTTCTGTGACTTGCTTATCATTTTATGCCATGATAGAAATTCCCTAATATTTTTCGAATTTGTCTGTGCGTTTTCGCTGCCACAGTATCTTTAAGTAAATATTTGACCGCCAAACTCTTTGCCATCAACTTTTCCCTATATCACAAGTAAAAACAAACGGTACACAGTAAACCACATATTATTTTATTCGTGGTAACAATGTTCGAAGTATTTTAAGAGGAATTCACTTGTGGACGCTTTGTGGTACGGACCGCCCACGTGTTTGTGGTCATATAAAGTCCCATTTTAGACCCATTTTGTTTCATGGGCGCCATTATGACGTCACGTTGTGACACATTAAGGAATGGGGATTAATTTTATGGATTTGTTCTGTTGTAAACAGTGATTAAGGCGCATTATGTGATGGCAGGTGTTAGTTTTAGTGTTTGTTTTATCTTGGTACAACGCATGAGTGGGTACGGTCGAACAAGCTATTTGGTTTACATTTTACAATGTAATTTGTAGGTTAAACTGTAAACCAAATAGCTTGTTCGACCGTACAATCCACAATTTTTTCAATTGCACGAACCAGTTTGTTTCTGCGTCACCCAAAGCTTGACTGGTAGAGAATGCTATTGGCATTATGCCACACACAACTTCACACTTCACACTAAATATATTATATTATAATAATTAGTAAATAAGCTTTTACGCAAATTAAATAAGCATTAAGCAATTAATAAATAAGCTTTTTAAATTCACGCTAATAACCCATGCAGTACTTATCTGCCACAGTTCCTTTAGAATAACATATCCAAATGTTTCCCTTGTCAGCCATATTAACACATTGAGCACGAATTCACAACCATCTCATATAATAAAAATATACATTAGCTGCTGGGAAACCTATAAAAAACGTTACGTAAATTATTTACCAAAACACAGTACATACACTCGCATTCAACAAGACTTTTCCATTTTTCTCCCTCCGTATTCCGTCAGACACTGCCACAACTGTGATAAAAACATTAGGCCACAATAAAACATTTCGTGAATTTTCAAATTTTGTTATGAGTAAAAATTCGAAAGTGCCTCCATAATGGTTTTTATGAGCTTGCAAACGTGATTTACACCAATGAATTTGTGTTGGGGAAATTCTAAAGTCTATTAAATGTACGTAGATTGGGTGTTTTTGTGATTTACGTCGGCGTTACTTATCTTTGTGACTGTGGCTCCATCTAGCGGCAAATAGAGGTGTTAAAATAAAAGCTCTGTTTTGTTTTTAAGAGTGGAGCACTGAAACTCTTATATATATTTTTCTTTTTGTTAAGTTATAGGTAGGTACTGAAAGTTTTACGGCCATTTACAATAACTTACTAACTTACTTTCGGTAGGTTGCTATCTCTGTCTGTTTGACATTTTGCTTACTGACCGGTTAGAAACAAAACGTCTCCTTGATTTTTCTATGAATCAAAGATACGATATTCTTTGTTTATAGAAACACCGATAGCTACGAAAGTAGGTATATTAACCAACAGTTATACGTAAGTAAATTTTAGAAATCGGCCGTTAAAGAGTTCGTAACTACGCTATGGTCCTGACATAACTTCAACTTTTGCTACAATGTTGTTCAATGTTACTCTACTATTACAGATTTGTATCCAAGTGTGATTCCTGCGTCGAACTTCAAGCAAAAAAGTATTTAATTCTTACAACGGTTTTTATTCGTAATATTGTACAATAATATACACTTACCAAGCCTAAAGATGGTCAGTTTGTACACTACTTATCAGGTAAACTACGATTAACAAAAGAAACTTTTGGATTGTGTTGCTGTTCGGACAAAGCGCCCCTTTTTGTCAGCTGACTCTTCTGAGTAATGGTAGAAATGCAATATCAGATATAGATAGATAGTATGTAAATCATTCCTGCAGCTAGTGTTTTAGTATTTTATGTCTAGACAGACATAACATACATACGTCTCTCACTATTTAACGAAACATAATTTTATTATTTATCAGTTGACAAAACTTTCCAAATCTCGATGTAAGCATCTGAGGACCTACTCTCTAACGTTTCGTCCGTATATTCGGATCTATCTGTTTCTCTCACTCACACTCATCTGCAGACGTGCCCGAGAGAGACAGATAGATCCGAATATACAGACGAAACGTTAGAGAGTAGGGCCCCTGATCTGTCATCGAGGACACCACTGAAACAATGGATCCTAGGATTATTAGAATGTTGGTGTAATCTACTACTGCCTAATGTCTAAATAAAAGGTTATTTAGACATTAGGCAGTAGTAGATTTCAATGTTTTAGTTACGTTGAATAGCATTCCTTGAATTAACCGCACGTTTACCTACTCAATGAAAAGCTTAGCTTAGCTTCTATTGAAATAGGTTAGGTATTAATTTATCTACCTACCTACTTTAGTGAACTATGAGAACTGTAATGATTGGTCTACTTTTTTTTAAGTATGCAGGTATTACCAAACTTTACTGGAGAAAATTAATACATTCACTTAGTGGTTTTACTTTTAACTTCTCGTATTATGTTTATTTATAACAAGTAACAGTTGACAACGTTTATCAGTAAAACTTATAAACATGTAACGCACAAAATCAAAGCAAACAACGATTAAACAGGATTTTTAATGTCGCTACTCACTACTAGATAGCGCTACTTGCTCTCACAAAACAAGCGAAGAGCTTATGAGGGACGCGGGGGCGGGGGCGACTAAGTTGCGCGCCCCACTGCTACTTGCTCGAGTCAAGCGCTCCGCTTGACAGTCGCAACGAAACCGCGCCGCGGGAAGGTCGTGCTACACCTCGCGCCGGTCTATACTTCACGCAATAAATATTTAATACACAAACTGATCTCAAACGATAAACAACTATTCGTGAGTGAAAAATTTAATCAACTTCAACTATAAAGGACTATTTCAACCACGTACATTACGGACTACAGTGAAGTGAAATGCTAGGAAGTTTTTCTTCAGCGCTCAAGTGTACCACATACTTTGTTTCGGAAATGGTGATATCGACCCACGGGGTGTGTTTATGAGACGTTTTGTGGTGAAATGAAAAATCTGTGATAATGTACGCTATTACGGCTGTACTATGTGCGCTGGTGCACGTCGGAGCGACGGTGTTGCCCTACGGCTCGGACAAGTGCGTCCGAGTCTCGGACCGCGGCTCGGACGGCAGCGTACTCTGCAGGATACGCACTCTCGACGGTGACGGCAGCAGCATCATCTCAGTGGCTTCAGACACCAGCCGGCTGGCTATCGAGTGCAACCATTTACTACTCTTTGAAAGCTCTCTAAGAGCTCACTACTTTAGCCCCGTTTCTGCTCTCACCGAAATGTCAATAAACAACTGCAAATTGACACAGTTGCCAGACAATACTTTTCACGAACTCAAGAAATTAAAGAAGCTAAAGATTCGTTCAAAGAATTTCGAGTGGAGTCCTACTAAGAATTTAGAATTATCTCTGAACGCTTTCAATGGCTTGTCGGAACTACAGTCATTGGATCTCGCTCAGAATAACATAAAATTTGTTCCTTCCGGCGTGTTCTGCTCTCTGGAAAACTTGAGCACATTGAATTTGACGCACAATAGAATAAGAACAGTGGGACAACTTGGATTCGGCCAGGGCTGTGGATCGAATTTGCACGGCTTAGATTTGAGCAATAATGAAATTAAGTCACTGCCAGAAGACTCGGAATTACTCAAATTAAGGAGCTTGCAACATTTATATCTGCAACATAATAATATCTCTGACATATCAGCTGAAGCGTTCAATGGACTTGTATCAATGAGAGTTCTAAACATATCACATAACCAGCTACATACACTGCCCGAAGGCCTTTTTGCTAATGCTAGAGAATTAAGAGAAATTTACCTAAATGATAATACTCTTTTTGAATTGGCTCGAGGGATATTTCATCGTTTGGAACAGCTGATTGTTTTAGACTTGTCAAGCAATCAACTTACAAGTAGTCACATTGATGATGGAACATTTTTGGGATTAATACGCTTGATAGTTTTGAATTTATCCAACAATGCACTGACAAGAATCGACGGAAAAACATTCAAAGACTTATTCTTCCTTCAAATATTGAATCTCAAGAACAACTCCATTGGCTACATTGAAGATAATGCATTTCTGCCGCTGTATAATCTACATACCCTCAATCTTGCGGAGAATCGAATTCATACTATCGATGAGAACTTATTCAACGGATTATTTGTTTTAAGCAAGTTGACTCTCAACAACAATTTGCTAGTAAACATAGACCGCAAAGCATTCAAAAATTGCTCGGACTTGAAAGAGTTGGATTTGAGCTCCAATCAGCTTTTAGAGGTTCCCGACGCATTATGGGAACTCTCTTTCCTCAAAACGCTCGACCTCGGAGAGAATCAAATATCCGACTTCAAAAATGGCTCCTTCAAAAACCTAAACCAATTAACGGGACTGAGACTGATTGACAATCAAATTGGGAATCTTTCCGTCGGAATGTTTTGGGACTTACCAAGCTTACAAGTGCTTAACATCGCTAAGAACAAGATCCAGTCAATCGAGAGAGGGACTTTTACCAGAAATATGCAACTGGAGGCCATCCGGCTCGACGGGAATTTCCTGTCTGACATCAACGGTGTCTTCTCGACGCTCGCGAGTCTTTTGTGGCTCAATTTATCGGAAAATCATCTAGTGTGGTTTGATTACGCGTTTGTGCCTAGCAATCTAAAGTGGTTAGACATTCACGGCAATTTTATTGAACACTTAGGAAACTACTACAAGTTGCAAGATGAAATCCGTATAAAGACATTGGACGTTAGCCATAATCGTATAGCAGAAATATCGCCTATGTCGATCCCTAATAGTGTAGAACTGTTGTTTATTAATAATAACTTTTTGAACAATATTCATGTGAACACGTTTTTCGATAAAAAGAACTTGACGCGAGTGGACATGTATGCTAATGAACTTGTGCATTTAGAACTAAATAGTATGCGTTTAGCTACAGTGCCGGGAAATAAAAGTTTACCTGAGTTTTATGTCGGCGGCAACCCGTTTCAATGTGACTGTACTATGGAGTGGCTGCCGATAATAAACAATATGACCGCTATGAGACAATACCCGCGTGTGATGGACTTAGAAAACGTTTTGTGTAAAATGACGAACACTCGAAGTGGAACTCATGTGCCCTTAACAAACTTAAAAACAACAGACTTTCTTTGTAAGTATGAGACTCATTGTTTTGCAATCTGTCATTGCTGTGACTATGATGCGTGTGACTGTGAAATGACATGCCCTCAAAACTGTACCTGTTACCACGATCCATTGTGGAACACGAACGTTGTGGATTGTTCCGGACAATCTTCAATAGAAATACCGCACAAAATACCTATGGATGCAACCGAGGTATTTTTAGATGGAAATAATATAAAAGAACTACAGGACCACGTTTTTATTGGACGGCAGAAAATGAGATCGCTGTACGTGAACAACAGCAACGTTGACAGCATACAAAATAGAACTTTTGCTGGCTTGAATGCTCTCCAAATACTACACTTGGGCAACAATAAGCTTAAAGAACTGAAAGGCTACGAATTTCTACAATTGAGTAGTCTGAAAGAGTTGTTCTTACAAAACAATCTTATTAGCCATATTGCTAACATGTCCTTCCTTGGTCTAAAATCATTAGAAGTTTTACGTCTTGACGGCAACAGACTAGTCGATTTTGGTGTGTGGAGTTTTAATCACAATCCTAATTTGAAAGCCTTGTCACTCGGCAACAACCTGTGGTCTTGCAAATGTCGCTACTTACAAGAGTTAACTGCATATTTGGCTGAGAATGCGCAAAAAATCATCGACATTACCGACGTATGGTGTTGGAACGGCGACGCGAAGCCGCCACAGAAAAAAGAGCTCAATTTAAACGGTACAGCCTGCAGCGATTATTATGCTGATAATTCAGTCATCGGAAACATGCTTGTGTCCAACTATGTTCCCATGATGGTCTCGACGCTCACCGGCTTTATGTTAATTTTATTGGCCCTCGTCATACTATTCCTTTTTAGAGATTCTCTGAGAGTGTGGCTGTACACAAATTGTGGCATAAGAGTGTTCTCGTTCTCGGGCGCATTTGAGGAGAGCCAAAAGTTATACGACGCCTATGTATGCTACAGTCCGAAAGATGAAGAATCTGTCGTTCAGTCGTTGGCGAATGAACTAGAAAACGGGAATCCATCATACCGGCTCTGCCTTCATTATAGAGACATTCCACACCATGGCGCTCAGTACATGCAATGCGCGCCGCCTGTCGTCGAGACCGCGGAAGCATCGAAACGGATAATCATCGTTTTAACGAGAAATTTCATGCAAACGGAATGGTCCCGATACGAATTCCGACAAGGGCTGCACGATGCCTTGAAAGGGTGTATTTATAAACTAGTACTAATAGAAGAATACTCCGTTGTGGCGGATGCGATATGCGACCCCGATTTGCGTCCCTATCTAAAAACAGGGTCGCGGTTACGATGGGGTGAAAAAAGGTTTTGGAAGCGCCTCAGGTACATGATGCCGGAATCGCAGCCGAATCACAAGGCGCGGAGTCACAACTATAGAAAAAGTTTGAATACTTATACTTTAGATTCGTCGGTGCCTAACGGTGGGAACCGTACATTGCCTTTTCCCGAGCGATCACCTGTGTTGGGAGGAGGTCAAGGTGCTAGTGCCCCGCCGGAGTATAGTACTGAAGTGCGGCAATCGCCCTCTGCTGTGAGGCAGACGCAGGCGGTCGCGTATGGGCCAGACGGCAGGCCGATCTCAGATCACATTTACTCCTCAATAGACTCTGATTACTCTTCGCTGGAGCATGGCATGGCCCCGGGCAGGCGGCGGGACATGCGCCAGTGGCCCCCGCCGCCTCCCCTTGTCGACACGAGCAACGCCGTGCAAGCTTACCTAGTCTAGAAGGGCAATCGTGCCCACCTTCCAGTCAGAATTGTAAATATTGTAGATTTTAGTAGCGCGCTGTAAATATTGTAATTATTAGTCTGTAAGTGCTATACCAAATGTATGTAAGTGAACTATTATTGCCTGTTCGTTATCATGTGTATAGATATTAAAATTTTAAAGACTGCTGTAGTATATGATTGTAAATAGCGAAAACAAGTGATCATTCTATATTATTATCAGTAATATGGTTATTTATACAAATAAAAATAAAAATGATGAAGATTTATAATTTTATATTTTATTTCGAATCCCAACCCAATACACTATGTTTAAATACACCAAGAGTTTTCAAAACACTCAGAATGATTAAATTACTACATATTTTTTCAGAAACTTTTAATGAATTACACAAATATTTGTATAAATTTTAAAACAACAAAAAATCACAACACACAATCACGTTAAGAGTTAATTAAGTGAATGGCCAAACAAATGGAGTCACAGTAATATTAATTTAACAAAAAGCTCAACATATTTCAATCATGATACTGCAAATGTAAACAGAATTTACATACTTATGAAAATCCGATCATTGTACTCATAAAACACGTTCACAATACCGCAGTCACGACAGTGTCAATAAATATTATTAAATTGGATATAATTTAAAATTCATAGTTTTTTTTCCTGATAATTATTGCCTTATTGTTTTTTCATTTAATTAACACGCACTCATCATTTTTGGGTAGGCGTTTAATAAATTAAGGTTTGCATTTCATTAAAATTATGGTATACAACAGTACATACACATAATTAAATGTACACGATGTACCAATGACACTACACACAATGACACATAATTTTATTTTGCACAAAATTAAATGTACACGATGGACGTAGTACTTGTGGACTGCCTCTTTGGTCGAGTGGTCGTAAGTGTAACTGCTGAGCATGAGGTCCTGGGTTCGATTCCCGGATCGGACAAACTGTGTTTCTCAGTAGCAGCCACAGAGTCTGGCTTTGTGCCCAGTTGATGGCAATATGGTCGCCCCCTATTGAGATTTAAACAAAACTGGCGAAATGTGGGTTTTCTATTAGGTATACATCTGCCTAACCCTTTGGACATACATTCGTGTACCGTGATGTTATGATGACATAATATTGTACACGATCTAAACAATAATCAACTGAAATCATCACATTGTATTTTTATAGGGGCCTTAAAATATTTTGAATTACCATGATAATATTATAGTCATTAAAAATTAATTAAAAATATTAATGTAATGTCTACAATTTTATATTTAATTTAATTTATTTTATTACAAAATTTTTAAAAGTATTGCTTCATTATTAAAAATATTAATGTTAATTTTATAATTTATATTTTATTTTATTACAAAATATTTAAAAGTATTGCTTCAATTCGTAATAATCAGCTGCTGAATTTCTATACTAGGACAGTAGATTTTTTTTTCGTGATTACGATGTTGGTGCCATGGAGAAAATTGATCAGTTAGATGGTCTATCTATACCATTTATCCCTATAACCACAATTTTGTGATAAACTCTCTATACAGGGTGGCAACGTATTTACATTAAGCTGCGTATTTGTCATAACGTTTCCAGTTTATACAGGGTGTAAACCACCTCATTACGAAGCCGTCAACCAAGCATTCTGTACATCAAACTAAGTAACTTTACGCAAAAATTATTACTGGGAAAAAAATTTTTTTTTTGGGGGAAACATCATGTTTTGTGGTAGAACTCAATGTAACGCACTCAAAACATTGTGCTGATGGATTGATTGAATAGTACGGGGGTCGTGGAGGTGTTTAAAGTAAAAATCTTACATTAAAAACGTAGGTCATTATTTTTCATTTTCAGCATTTTCTACATGATATAGATTAATATGCTAGCATCAATAGGTTAACGACCCCCGTATCGGTATAAACACTAAACACATGTTGCCAACTCGCTACTTCAAAAACCATAGCCAAATTCGTTTTTTAAATTTTATTTCCAGATGCGAATTGGACCTAAGGTTAGTGAACCAATATTTATAAATGGTGTTCTATTTCACCAACAGTTTCATGCATTTTAGTTTGTTGAAAAAAAAAAATAGTTTTTTCGATGTTATTCGATAGTTCAAAAATATTCTTATGAACTAGCATTACCAGTGTTCTCATTTATTGTCGTAGCCACCTTATAAACATTTTATATTTAAACACACAACAAGTCAAACTCCACATAGTAAATTAATACTCTTTTAGCTGTCACATATCATAACATCACGCCCTAGGGGTTAGGCAGAAGTGTACCTTACATAGTACACTCACATTTCACCAGATAAGTATAAGTCCCATGTAATAGGGGGCGACCCTGTTGCCAACAACAGGTCACAGATCCAGATAAACATTGGCTAATACTGAGAAATTCTTGATGGAAGAATCCAATAACACATTGCCTGACCTGGGAATCGAACCCCACCATGCTTAGCACTCGCGTCAGCGACGATTAGAACAAAGAGGCAGGCACTAACTGTAGACACAAAACCGCTAAGCCATACATTATCGCTCACGACCGTCTATTAAATTGAACGAGCTTTCTTCACAAACAGTAACAAGATGGGAGAGGTTGTCACCACACTTGACATCCGGGCTGAGGTAGCTGTTTGCTGGTATGATCACGTGAGCTTGAAGACTGGAATGTCAACAATGAAATCAGCTGTTGTAACTTAACACTTAAATTGGTGATTGTATATTTATTTAACAATTAAACAAAAAGATTCTTGAGGGAGGAGCTTGACTTCTCGCAATAATCATTGGCATAATTCTCGTTTTCGTCCTCATGTACCTGCAGAAAAAAAATCATGTTAAATAAAATAAAATAAAATACGTAATAATTAGCCGGCAAGTCCAAAATTTGGTCTCAAGGTCATTTATTTTACAAGTGGTCTCTTTAACATTCTCAAGATGATTACTTTTCCAATAACGGACCAGACGTCCAAATCATTATAAATTCAATGAAAATATATAGTTTCATTATAGAATACATATTTCACAAACTCCAGCATAATACAAATTGACATGTCCCTTCAAATTCTTAAGTACGAGAGCGTGTGAGAGAAAATACATAATGCCCCATTTCGACTCAATTTATATCATAAATGAGGTTTGTAATACAAAATTTATAATATAAATGGGTTTGAGTGGATACTCATGTTTTTCTCACATATTCAAATGAAGAAATTTTGTGGTAGCTACCATCAATTTTTACGAGACAGTCTATAATGAGTACCTAATATGCTTTTACATACATTATTCTTGAGGGGTTCTTCGTGCGTGGGTTTAGATACTTGACAGATATGAGTGTTTAGACAGCCTGTTTAATTAATATTGAGTGTGTAGTCTATCTTTTGGTTTCTTAGAGGGTTTACTTACTACTACAAGCAACCTAAACTGTTTTCCCTTGCTAAACGTGTGTTAGTAATGGTGAGTTATTTGAACAGTGGTAACGAAATCATTATTAGTATTCGCTTAATATTTTCTAAGAGTAAGACAAGGATACGTCGAGCTATGGGTTCTGTATGGCAGTTTTATCTGACTGGAAAGATGAGAAACTGGTGCCACTTTTCTTGCTCTCCTAATTAAATGAAAGAAAGTACCTACAGAGGTATGGAAAGTATACAACGTTATTCCTAATTTTATCAAGTCAGTATAAAAAACAAATACAAGGTTATTCAAACAGATTTAAACTTTATCAGTGGAAACATAAAGCCGAAAATTCAATAAAAGTTACTCAACTGATTCTGTTCCTTTGAAAGTTTAATGAGTGGAATTAATGCCTCGGTTAGGTTGTGCACTGTAGAGGAATTTCACGCGTTAAATAAACATAACAATACTATGGCATACAATATACATACCTACATGTATACATAGAGACGGATCGGAAAAAACGTTTATGTCAACAAATCTTTTCAAAGCAAATAAAGATTTGCTTACTCTGTTGAAGACCTATCAGCAATTTGAAAAACTTTTTCCTAAATAAAGGGTGTGAAACACCTCTTAACGAATCCGAAAGGCACTTGTTCTCCCCGTCATTGCGATATTTTTTTGTTCTACACCATACCTGTGAACCTTCTAGTTACGGAGATATTGGGGGTCAAAGTTCCAACTTTTTGACAAGTTTTTTTTAAATACAAGTTTTTATTGTAAGATTTTTTTCCCAGCGATAATTTTTGCGTAAAGTTACTTATTTTGATGTACAGAATGCTTGGTTCACGGCTTCGTGATGAGATTATTTACACCCTGTATTAAAATTAAACGGATGATTCCGACTTCACACTTCTGCGCCAACATCCATACGAAGCAACGTCCCCAAATCAATTTCCATACAAACTTGAACATACAGAAAGCTATCAAAATTGAATCCAATAGCCCCAAATCTTGGCACACAACACACCAAAATAACATATGAACAAAGAGAAGCAAAGTGACGTATTTTATTGTCAGTGGTACATTATTTACCATAATCGGAAATTCACTTTGGCGTTTAGCCAGTAAGCTTCCTATATCACTTTGGTGGAACGTAAAAAATTCGTGTTTTCATTCGGTTTTCGAAATTTAAGAAAAATAAAGCTAGATTATATTGTGCCATTTGTATCGGCTAAGAATCGAGTAATGCAATGCAGCTACTATTGAGGTACGCAATTCTTCGGTTGATGAATTGCCTATGATCAGTTCTAAATAGATTTTACAGATTTCAATTGGTCAGAGATTTATCATGATGTTGTAAGTTTTTTAAATAAGTGAAACCGAATGGCATTTGTTCACCCCTTTATTACTTGGAAATTTCTTCTTAACTCTTAATTTTCTTCTTATTTTGGACGTCAAAGTTCCAACTTTTTCATTCATGATTTTATTGATACAGTTATATTTAATGACAGAATTACATTCTGTAAATAAACTCGTATTACGGTCGTCAAAATCATATTTTAATCAACATACAACCTGCCACTGACCTGCAAATGGCAAAAAACGTAAGATTTTTTTAATTTTGCGGGTTACTTTGGCGTTTCTACCTTAAGTAATTATTGATCACTTTTGCTAGTATTAACCATAGCATTAACTTCAACAGCTTATAAAGATTTGAGTACCGATTAATACTATATCATACCCCGTTAGCTCGAAGTAAGCTATAAATAAGTACATTACCCACCATAATCGGTAATTCAGTCTGGCTGACGGCCAGTAAACTTCCCGTATAACGCGATACAAGAATCGTTTCCATTACGAATGAATAATTGTGTCGGACGCTACAACACTTTGTGGACGCCGTGCTAATGGCTAGAAAAATTAGGGAAACGAGATCGTGGCAGCTTGTTTTGAATTATGTTTTTTAATGTTTCTTTATTATGGATCCGGCTCGAAGGACCAATGTTTGGTTTCTAGGTTCTTCAGGGTAGGTAAGACGTTTTATACTAAAATATTGTCAGTATTTTAGCCTTTATGTTATTATGTTTACTGATATGAATAGCTAGGTCGTTGACATAGCCTACGAAGATTCGGTAAACCAGCAGAAGAATTGATTATCTTATTAGATTAATTATCGTGATTCGTGCTTCCAAACATCAATCCTTTGTCAAGTTTCCTACTCTTCTTCTTCATCATAGGACATATCCATAGAAATAAGAATCTCTAAAGCTCATAAATTGTGTACTTATTTACAATCTCAGTACTCGTCCTTAATTTCGATAAATCGAAATGTTTTATTAAGATGATACTTTGTGAAACCTATTATATCAATCATCATCTTCCTCTTGTCACTATTCCAATTCATTTGTAGTCGGCACAGCATGTCTTCTTCTTCCATACTTCTCTATTACTCGTCATCTCCTCAGACACCTCCTTTCTTGCCATATCATCCTTCACACAGTCCATCCATCGTTTCTTTGGTCGTCCTCTAGGTACTTTTATATCCATCAAAACTTATATTATATCAACGGTCTTTAATTTATTTCTGACTAATCGGGAACTGTTATGTTTGTTGTTGATAAAATATTTAACGTTTATCAGGCCAAGATTTTTCTTTAAAAATCAACATTATATTCGCAGATAATTAATGTAATATCATGCAAGAATCTGATTCACACAGAGCTTAAATTAAAAGAAATTTCAACCGGTACAAAGTTAAGTTTAGAAGACTAGCTGTCGTCATATTGTCGCAGTTGATTACGCCAATTATATCTCATTGAGCTGATGTACTCAATAACAGAGGAATGTTTGGATAAACAAATTGGACTAATTAACACTGAAATACTTGAGTTCGTTCTGAAGATTTGCTGTAATTTGTTGTTTATTTTCGTTCTGATTTAAGACACTGGTTTCATCATGTGATTTAATTATTATTTTAACATTGGCTGTTTCAGTGTGTATAAACTGTTTAAATTGCCAAAAAAATAAGTGTGTGAAACTCGATTGTTCTTTTTTAACTAGGTGAAAAAAAAATCTGCAAATAAAAGCAGCTATTTAATAGGCTCCCATTTTCTAGTTCAATGTTAGTAGCAAAGTACCCATCGTTAGCAACAGCCCAATTAAAAACCTACACCCCTAATGACTTCATCTACGATACGGTTATCCATTAATCACATTTAAAGACCTTTATCCTTAAACTTGCTTTCAAAATCATCCATCGACTATAAGTATTATTTTTTTCTATAAGCCCGTGGCACCGGACGCCACATCCGTTGAGGATCGTGACCAGAGTCAACCTTTGTCAGTCGGCTTAACACAAACTCCTGGGCTTGAATGTTTAATGCCATATTAGCTCATACCGCATCTGATTTGACTATGAATTAGTGTATAATATCCCGCTCCTCAATTGTTTTAAGTATTTTGATGGCCAGTTCCTGGTGTATATTGTTTTGTAAAATCTCCGGTGATTTATAAAGTCCTGGTAGTTGTTTCGTTAATTTTTGGAACGGTAGTGATTTGAATGGCTAATGGACGTGAGGCAGCCGTGTGAAAATCAGCTGCTCAGTGTCCGGAAACAACAATTGATAAATGTCATTCGTATAAAACTTCATATGACTTATTCTATTTTTGTGTTGATTAAACTTTATTCAAATTGGACAACGTTTTTTCAACCTGCGTTGTTTATAATGAGAGGTTTTCTTTTTGAGGGATTAAAAAAAAATTGTTTCGCTCGTTAATGAAACTTTCGTTTGCTTAAGCTTCCGAATATAACCTAGTTTTCTCGCGCTTTGTTATAATCAGATTTTTTTTACGTTCTGTTCCTTGCAGTAACTTACCAAGTTTAGTGCCATCTATCCAGCGACTAGGGAAGAGCTAAAAAGAAAATCCCTCATTCTCGACCTTATGCTTCTGATGTCGCGAATTACAAATAAGTAAGAACTCGCAGGGTGACTGGTGTAGCAGCTGGATGATTGTTGCCTCGAATTGAATCGATTTGAATGGCGTACGTACGATTGAAAAGGCATGTACTGCTGTAGGTTGATGCTGCTGATAATTCTCAATTTTGAGCCTTCCAAATCTTTGGCCAAAGTTAAATACACAAGTACAGATCGTGATACTACTTATAACAATTACATTGATCGTGCAAACAGCCAGTCTGTGGAAGTCACTGCCGGATCTTCTGTTCCCTGATCATTATAATTTGGATCTATTCAAAGTTCGAGTGAATCGGTTTCTTCTAAGTAAGTAACTAAGTACTGATATAAATCTAGCAGTGACTTTTTTGTTGGTTTAGCTATGAATACTATAAGCGTGACTGCTTCGTTGGTCTAGTGTTCGCGAGCGCGACTGCTGAGTATAAGGTCGGGTTCGACTCCCAGGTCGGGCAAAGTGTTATTGGGTTTTTCCATCAGGACCTTCTTAATAGCAGCTACGGAGTCTGGATTTGTGCCCGACTGATGGCAAAAGGATCACCTCCTATTATATGGGAATTAAACATAACTGGCGTAATGTGGGTGTACTATTAGGTACACCTCTGCCTAACCCTTCGGGGATTACAGGCGTGATGTTATGTTATGTATTATAAGCGTTTTAATAAATATTCTGCTATTAATTTGATTGTTATTCAAACAGTGTGTTAATAGCCTCGTTATAGTGGATATTCTAAAACAGTTCTGCATTTAACTCAAAATAGGTTTTTATGTAACCTGTTTTTTTATATCCCATAACTCTAGGGTTATATTCTGTAGGTAAAAATAATACTAAAACTCCTAGAATAGGTGGTCCAAAAATGCATAGTTTCGGAGATATCATCAATCATAATTATAAAATATGTACATTTAAGTTTCATTGATAAATACGAGTAATTCATTTTAATTCAAACCAATCATTATCACCTGTTGTTACCCGCAATTACAGACACAATTAAAATAACAATGTTCTGTTCCCTTTCGGGAACGGCTGGGGACATACTGGTATTTAAAGCTAAGAAAATGCGACGTTGTCATATTTCACGTAAGGGTGTTTTACGTTAATAATCGTGACTTTGCCAAATTCTTTTGTACGAAGAAAAAAAAAAAAAGGATCATTGAAACATAATTCATATGCCAGTTGATTCTTTGATATGGTCTCAATCATATAAAAAAAAAAAGTTATGAGATATAAAAAAGAACCTGTTGTATAATCTGTGACTAATCTTACTTCCTTTTAAACTTCGCATTTCTGCAAATTAAAATTTGTATCATTCTTCTAACCTAACCCATGTCACTTGGGGTCGGCGCAACATGTTTTTTTCTTCCATTCTCCTCTGTCAACCGCCACGCAATCATTTACACCTTTTTCCCTCATATCATTCCTCACACAATCCATCCATCGTTTCCTTGCTCTTCGTCTCCCTCTCCATCCATCAACATTTATATTCATGACTCTTTGAGTCACATGCGATTCTTCCCTTCTCATCACATGCCCATACCAGGACAGTCTTCACCCTTTCAACGTTGCTGTAACTGGCGCAACTTTTAAATATCCTATAATATACTCGTTACTTACGTTATCCATTCTTGTCACACCACACATCCACCTCAACATTCTCATCTTCGCTACATGCAATCTTTTTTCATCCATCTTCTTCACAGCCCAGCATTCCGATCCATACAGTACGACAGGTCTAATCACGGACTTGTATAAAATCTACTTTTCATTCTGAACAGATCCCTTAAATTTACTGTCATGTTCCATTCTAAGGGCATTAATAAAGCGAATTTAATGTCGAAACCCTGTTAGAAGATTTAAATTAGGTTTAAAACTGAAACTGAACTCGACACCGCGATTCAATTACGACCTCTCAACGACACTTTTTGTAATTAAAACCTGGATAGAACTAGATTAAAATTACAAGGTATATTTTTAATTTATGGTTAACTGACCTCGTTTCTTTGATCTGATATCGCTGGAATATCGGTTTCGACTTTTGAAATTTGCTACTTTTGATCAATGAGAAACTGTTGTAGTCAATTTGAATATGGAATTTAACCGTTATTAAAGCTATTTGGTTCTCAAATAAAAGTCTAGATCTGACACTGGCTTTATAGAATTCCAAAACGTATTTCGAACTTAGCATTCTATGTAATTCAAAAAGAGACCGCGACCATCAAAGTAACACTCTAAATTTAAATACGCAGCCATTCCAGACTGATCGAAAGTCTCTATCAGTAGTAACAATAAAAATAATGTACAAATAATATTTTATTACTTCTCGTGTTCAAAGATACTTTGCAATTGGCAGTGTTATAAAATACAGACTACCGCTGGCCGTTACGTATATTATATTGTTTATATGCTGGACACATGGTTACTAAAGCACTCAGAACAATACGACTGAATTTCCACCTTATTTTTTGATCACTAAGATTGAAATTAATTGTTTTGCAAGTAAAAGCAATATTTTTGACACCGAACGTGTTACAATCGAACTTGATTTATAAAATAATTAAAAGTTATGTACTTGGATCATGTTGTGCTTTTGTTTTGAGTTATTTAAACGTTCGAATATTTATTATTTTTACCGGTGGATTGCATTTGTAATGAAAGAAGTTGATTGAAGGCAATGAAATATTTGGGCATTCATACAAAAGCTTTCTCTATGAAAGAATGCTCTCACGCCACTTTAAGAACTATTCTTTGTTTCCTTATTCCTTTTAATTAGCAACCGTCTAAAATAAAATGCAGCTGCAGTTTAACTATTGCCAAGCTAGTTAGAAAAACGATTAAAAAAACGTAAGGATATTAACCAACGTTAATTTGAAGGCGCCATTTATGTCATAAAACTAATCAAATATAGGTCGCGACATTGAACAATAAAAACAAAACAAAAACCGTATAAAATCGAATAACACCTCGGAACCTTGTTCAAACAATTAATGCCAGAACAATTCATAACTGTTGATTGCCATACCGAATCGCGAAGTTCGACGCAAAAGCAATTCCTTTACAAAATATTAATTTTCAAATAATTCACAAACCTTCAGAGTGGCGCCTTGATTGAAATTGACGACAACAAATACAAAATTCACTTTACTTATATTGCTTCTTGGTAATTTGTTAATCGCTCACATTCCGTTACGAATTTCCCTAGAATTAGTCGGTATTTAGTAAGTTCGCATTCTGTATCAGTTTTACTGGTTCTCGTAATTTTTATGGTGTGAACCTGTTGACCTTTGCTAAGGTATTCTAATTATAGTAACAAAACAAATAAAGACTCGCAAAAGTATTGCTAATAAAGAATACTAGTAGTAGGTACCATCCGTTTCTTAGGATTGAACTCAGCGACTAAGGGTGGACCCATCTCCCAATAGACGAATATTTCAAATAGAGATACATAGAAACTTTGACCGAAACCCTTGAAATATTAAGTTTTATTTAGCATACTCTTATTTCTCAAAGAAATAATTAGGAAACGTATAGGGAAAAAGAAAGATTTTTGAAATACATTGGAAAATCCTTTTCCTGTAGTATCCTGATTGCGTAAATTGAGTCACAAGCACAATTCCTTTCATTTAGACTAGTTTTCACCAGTTTTTCAAATTTTTCAAGCATAGAAAGAACCATTGGATTTTGAATCCCGTTTAAAATGACCGAGAATGACAGTAACTTACGTATAGATAGTGTTGTTTAATCATTTCTAAACCAAAGACTTATTTTCTAACTTAAACGTCGTTCAATCCACAAAACAAGTCTCTAAATAGCACTCATCGTCTGCCTAGCCTTTTCCCAACTTTATTGAGTTCGGCTTCCAGTCTAACCGGATGCAGCTGAATATTAGTAAGTGTAATAAAGTTGTCTAGTAGTTACCATTCCGGTTTTACATGGAGCGACTGCCTATCTGACCTCCACAACCTAGTTAGTACTGGGTAATACGGTACCCCTTGGTAAGACTGATTCTCAGACTTTAGGGCCACTGACTACCTGTAACGACTGTCAAAGATCTACAAATGACAGCCGGGACCAATGGTTTCACGTGCATTCCGAGGCACGGAGGAAATTTGATATGGAATGAGTGGTCACCCATCCGAGGACCAACCTAGTCAAGCGCCATTTACCTAAAAATCGATCCGAGCGGCTGGTATTATTAAGCCACGAGCTCCTAAACATCACTAATGAATACAAAAGCTGTGTAGCGAATGCAGGTTGATTCAACGATTCATTAATTTTCGCCATGACAGTGCAATATCGAGTGTTTGCTATAAATTAACAACCCTAATATTTATCCAGTAGATAGCGATAACATTTAGTCGTGGCTGTAATACAGTTTCTGCGTTTGTATTTGTTTTTCATATTGCTATTGAACTTTTTTTTGGCTTTCCGGAAAATTAAGGAATTGTCGTGTTCGTGTTTATGTTTACTGGTGGAGCGTGAAATTGTTTACAGAACGCTAATACGAATAGATCATTCATTGATGGGCAATGGACTTTGAAATTTGAAATATTTATGTAAGTTATTTTAATTTGTTAACTGCTTCGTTGGTCTAGCTAGTGGTCGAACCCTGACTACTGAGCATCGGTCCAGGTTTTGATACCCGTGGTTGTTATTGGGTTTTTCCATCAGGAACATCTCAGTAGCAGCCACGGAGTTTGTACTTGTTTCCGGTTGATGGCTCGCCCTCTATTATATGGGACTTCACCAAAACTGACGAAATGAGATTGTACTACAGTACTCCTCAGCTTAATTTCACAGGGAAAAGTAGACGTAATGGTATAAAGTCGTTTAACACGGGACTTAAACATAACTGGCAAAATGTGGGTGTACATGTACACCTGTGCCTAACCCTTCGGGGATAACAAGGCGTGATATTATGTTAAGAGTCGCATAGTGTTACGGGAAACAGTCACAAAGTCTTAACACAGCGACTCATGTACTTCTACGTGAAGAGTCAAGTCATCGAGAACTTTTCACTTATTCACAAACACAGACATGATTACTTTTATGGTACCATTAAACCTGGTGGAAATAATTTCTACTGAGCTGTTAACATAAAGTAAATTCATCACTAAGGTGCAGAATTTTTGTCAACTGTGCTTTTACCTGAAACTTACCGCGACTTTTACGAGGAAACTTGGCATCATTACCCCCGTCGTTAAAACCTGTTTTTATGGGCATTCTTCTTACAATATTCTTATTTTTTTAGTATGTTAAGTGTAACATATTTACATGTGTGTATTTTTATTTTCTTTCTTTCTTTCTTACAAAGAAAGGTAAGAAAAACTGTTTATTCTGCACAAATATAACGCAAGTTACAAAAATAACATAAAGTAGTCAAAAGCTTCGTACAAATATATTATGGTTCTGTTTTTCAGTTCCGAGGTAGCCTCCGATTGGTTTTAACTCTCTAAAAGATTGGACCTGTCCTAGTTTTCCAAAGTTTGCTCGGAATCCAGCGTCAGCAATATTGCTTGATCGATTTTTTCCTGAAACAAGACTAAAACTTCTACTGAAAGTAGTTGACCAATTTGTTTGAAATTATTTTGCTCAAGTGAAGTTTTTTTGTTTATGTAGGGCGCGATTTTAGTTAAAAACTTAGATAAGTACGGAAGTTCCACAATATACCATTTGATTGATCATATCACTTCCATTCACGGAAACAAAAAAATCCGTATCCGTCCCATAGATGATAATGTAATTTTTTTTTACATAATCATAACCACAAACAATAAAAACTTTAATGGCAAGCAAGACGCGTGCAAATGTTTTTCTACATTCAATCGTCACACCCATAAATTTTCTCAGCGCCGTTCATTCACTCACTCTAATACCATTCACACATCATTTGCACCTGTCGTAAAAAAACCATTCACTCTTTTGATCTAGACCAAACTTTCACTCTGTGGTTTTCGAAATTCGAACCATACGTTATTTTAAACGTTCTAAATCGGTTACGCTCCAGTAGGACTATTTTCTTTGTGTTTTTACTTTCTCTCTATTCAATAAAATGGCACTCATTACTAGACTTTCCATAATTTTTGGATTTTTTGTCCACTCTGTGACTAAATTGATGTCACGCATTCATTTAAATATTGGATGTTTCGCCAAGGTAGGAAATGAAGCGTAATTTTGGTGCAATTTTGTTACTGCAGACGAATTAAGACACTGTCACATACAGTTTCTAGTAATTCTTCAAATTATTATTATTATAAAAACAAAAAAGATTCTAAAAAAAGACTAGGAAGTCTAATACTTAGGTCTGTTTTTCTGGTAAAAACAAACTTGCATTCACTATTTCAAAACTATGTTTCTCTAAAGCTACTTCGCATGTCGATTGTTGGCATGAAAGCCTACTATCATTCCAATCCATGTTACAAACACCTAGTTTCATAAACCGGTTGTTTTACCTTAATCTGGTAAAATAATTTGTATTGTGCAATTTATTCGCGTTTAATCGATTTCGGCAAGAAACCGTTGCAATTGACTTTCATTTAGTCTTTGCATGAGTTGTTCTTGAAAGGATTAGGTAAATATTAATAACCTAGTTACGAATGAATGTGACGATAAATGTAATAGAAACAACACGAATTTAGTATAGAGTCTGAAAAATGCAGTAGGGTAAATGTTAGGGTGCTGAAATTCTCGATACTGATTTTTTTCTACCCATTCTGGACCTGGGCAAGCAATTATTTTTATCACAAATAAACAAAAGCATTTCCCCTGAATCATTGCAAGGCACTAAAACTAAAAAAAAATACAACACAATAAAAAAACGAGACAGCCCAAATGTTTTGAAGCGTGATTTTAATGCACCTTTTATAGCATCGAATAAAGTGATTACCACTCGTCACATTATCGATACAAAGGGTTCATCTGAGCGTGAAACACGTTTCATTTCCGATACGTTCAACACGCGCGTCACACGAGGCTAAATCAACTTTAACATCGGCAGCAACTCAATGTCAGCAGTCAGTCTTTTCGCCACGTCAACATCTAAGTAAAACAATTGACCATAAAATTGTCCGTACGTGTCCCTCACAAAAAGAGAAAGCCTCGCCCGGGTCCATTCTAATGTCCCGTTTCTAAGAACATTATGTCTTATTTAAGAGATACGACAAAAAAATAAAATAGCTCGCGCCGTGAAAGAATAAGGCGAAATGGGCCATAAACGCTGCCCCGTCGTATCTAAAGACAAAAGTCGTAGAGCTACCGGCGCACAAATATTTGGGATGTTGTAAAATGCGTTTCTAAGTTTATTGCGACATTGTTACACATAACATTTTTTCCCATTCAGCGAGTTTTGACAGCGAAACAATGGTAATTTCAGCTTCTGTTTTATAATGAGGAGCTGAGCGACAAAAGCTGTACGATATTTTGGGATGCCTGCCGTTACGCTTTTGTTTTCACGATGCTGACAAAGGTCTTATTATAATATTGTAAACACGAACTTCATTTCGAAGTTAAGCGGGCTCCGTAAATTGCATAATTCTTTATAATTTCTTTTCTTTTTGTCGTTCCTTACTATTATGCTTATAACTAAGAGAACTGGGGACAGTGTTGCATTTAAATTTCCTATTTTACATTCCTTCCTCTTTGTCTGTCTATCAAATAAAAAAATAAAAGAATAGTAGCATCGTCACATGTTCGGAATTCGAATCCGCCACAAATACTATATTTTTTGCGTTATTAAACTCCATAACTTTTACACCGAAGTATTATTAAACGTACGATGGTATTAATTCTCCAGACTCAAAAGATAGCGCCACAGATTATGCGACAAAAAAGTCGTAAGGGGTGGTTTAATCGGTTTTTTACTGCTGTCGGCATTACACATGCGGAACCGACAGACCAGAACCGATGTTCATGCTTCAGGCAGACAGTGGATTTGAAAAGAGCGGTTGGCGATTTCAGTTGTGTGATGTCATCAAATTGCCACAGTGTGTGTGTGTATTTTGGTTGACATTTTACTTTAGATTAAATATTTTGATGACCCCAAAAAAAAAATAACTTCACTACTATAACAACAGAAGTAGAAATGTTAGGGCAGACCAGTCTAAGCCAGTTAAATATCAATAATTTATAGTCAACAGTTGCCAATATTTGCTTTTATTGCTCTTCTGGCCAAAGAAAATATAACACAACAATGAAAATGACTGTCATAAAATACAAAAATAAAGAAGCAATTACGCCGTTTCAAAAGGCAAGGTCAAAAACGCTAGCTCTCTTCTATACATTAAAGCTACCGCTAGTTTAACAGCCCCAGCGACTTTTATTGTACAGAGAAGCGAACATCGGGACTATTCCGTGACGTCCTGTTTATGCCAAACAGATTCGAACGTATCCCGACCCTATTCAAACTATTCGGTAGCTGTCGGTACACATCAAATAAAATTTAATTTGCCCATTGTTTGCCAGGGTTGCTAGTGTGAAAAAAAATACTTGTATTGGAGGAAAAGTCGAGGTTGTAATAATGTGATGAGTACGGATTTTGAGGCCTTTGCCCAGGTGTCTGACAGAACAGGCTCGAAAAAAAAAAAATATTTTGATGCCATGATTTTTCGCTCGTGATGAATAAATAATACTTGTAAACTTATTTGTATGGAAGGTGCAAAACGTAATAGAAACCGGTGTTGCTATTAATAGATGTAGGATCTTTGTATGATAAGCATACCACATGCAAAATGAATTCATTCAAACGAATCAGTGACAATGTTTGAAGAGTGGCTATTGCAAAACTTTGAAAGAACCATTTTATATCCTATTTGCTGGGTAGGTATTTGTGATAGTCTTAATTTAATATTATGGTGACAAAATGCAAGTTTATTTATTTACCAGATCCCTGCAAATATCTTTGCTCCAAAAATTCGACCAACCCACCACCTTCCCATCTCGATTACATCTCTCATTTAACTCATAGAACAGCGGGAAATCGTTACCAACAAACACATGTTTATCTCCATTCATTGCTAGTTTATTTGAAAAGTTCCAGCCAATTGTGTCCCACTTTGGTCGTAAATCATTCTAGTAGGTACCTACTCCTGTTGCTTGTGCTACCGAAGTTTGGCTGTTCGTTTTATGATTCTTTTGTTTAAAACTTTTATTGGCTCTGGCCGTTCCAAAAACTAATTTATTCAGGAGCCTTAACCATCAGCCTTGGAACTTGGAACTTGCCTACTTCGAAAGGTCCCATTCTCCCATTTCGCTTTTTACGTTTTACGATTATTTTTCCTTTACCGTGTAAATGTATCGGATTGGAGTAAATGGGTGCTCCGTTTAAGTTTGTGCTTTTATTGTTTTAGTTTTTAATTCTGTGTTTATTTATTTGTTTCTCAAACTTGTCTTTTTTAGGACTTTCTAAAACAGTTTTGGCTTTACAACTTTACTGTCAATACAGATACTATTGTCCTTACTAACACAGGGTATTTCACACACTAATCTCACCAGCGCGCAGCGCCAGGTGAGCTTTTGTGAAATAAAGTGACATTAAAATGTATCAGACAATCGTTATACAAAATACCTGGTCCATTTGGATAGTTTTAAAATAATTTACATACGTCCACATAGATGTGAAGAGCTTTCAGAGAGGGAAAGTAAGAGCCAATATTTTCTCACCAAATGGTCAAATTCAATTCCAAATATTTTCAATAAACCACACTCCTAATCAGCACCCAAATGGCTTTACCAAATGAAAATGTCCAAACCTATTAGGGCTTGCGTAATAGTTCGGAAATTCTGTTATCACTTGATAGACAAGCCCTAATAAAATTTTATGTCACACTTTCTAATAACCGTAACGTAAAGATAAAGCGTACTCAATGGGAATGACTCTATTCAACTTTGACATTATGTATGCAAAGAGCAGTAAACCAAGTTGATCGTGATTCGTGAGTAAGGAATTCATTAGTAGAGACGAAGTTATAAAGCTAGTAATTTACATTTGGAAGTTAAAGAAGGAGATTTAGTTTGAAGTTCAGTTCAATGAATTTGATACTGATTTATTTATGTCGATCATTGTGAAAACTGAAAAAGGAAGGACTAATAAGGTATATATTAAACAAGCTTCTGCCCGCGGCTTCGCCCGCGTAGAGTTCGGTAATGCCCCACGGGGTCGTATAACCGGGATAAAAAGTATTGTATGTGTTAATCCAGATCATAACCTATAATATCTGATAATATATAATATCTAATAATATATAATATCTGTGTGCTAAATTTCATCCAAATCCGTTCAATAGTTTTTGCGAGAAAGAGTAACATACACACATACTCACATAGAGAGCAGCGGTGGCCCAGTGGTGGCGGCCCCGACTTACGAACAGTAAGACGTGGGTTCGAACCCAGACAGGCGCATTACTTTGTGTAATTTATTTCATCGCCACTGCTCTCAAAACGGTGTAGGAAAACATCGTGAGTAAACCGGCATCTCCTAGAACCAAAAATTCGAAGAAATGTGACATCTACCAATCCGCACTGGGCCCGCGTGGTGGATTATAGCCCATTCCTCCTCATAGTGAGGAGGCCTGTGTCCCGGCAGTGGGAACATATTAATAGGCTGATGATGATGATGATAATACTCACATAGATACATACAAACTTTCGCCTATAAAATATTAGTTTAATTTGTATAAGTAGTAAATTAGACTGCCATTTATTTTGTCAATCAACGATACGAGAATTTTATTTGTAAAATAAACACTAAAGAGTACTTATTATTTTTAAAGTTAAATCATAATTTTATCGCTTACAAAATCCCCCAATGATGAACCAATATTGACCTACGCATCTCTTGTTCAAAGCCGCTTTCATAAGTGATGCGGCGTGAAAATACCAAAGTAATAACACAGCGGATTTCTTAAAACATACCTAATGAGTTTTTAAAGTTATTAAGGCAAATTACCATTGAAACGATGGTGGTGTCTGAAGGTGTGTAATAAGTTACCATGATGTGTTTGTGGGCGTTCAAAACGCTCAGATTCAAGCCGCTAGAAAGGCTTCTGTATTGCAGCCGATTAGTTTTATGATTTATTATGGGTTATCTAAGTTTTTGCTGGCTTGACTGATCTTTGGCGGCTCTCGTGCAAGTCTGGGTGATTTGTGGAGCTTAGCGAGTGATGTGTGGTGTAATTGCTTCGAAAATTTGTGCTGTTTTTGTTTCGTTAGTCAACTGTTTTGGCTGTTTATGTTTGACGTTTTTCGGGGCGTTGATTTTTACTTTGGCTTTGACATGATTTAAAGTTGAGTAGGGACTAACTTTGTCGCCTTTAAAACAGTAAAGGGCACAGACTTTTTGCTATCAAAATGTAATTAATAAACTTTTTAATGATACAAGAAGACATGTTTAATAAACGCCAACTTAAACAACAGAAAACTCCAAGACATTATAAATAGTAAACCTGTCAAAGTTTGAACTGTTACGATCAAAAGTCGTTCAATATTGTTACGGAATTTCACTCTCATTCATTTTTGTAATGTACATCGTAGGTAGGTACAGGAAACAAACTTAAAAAAAAACTTTATCGATGATCGTTTAGGCCGAGCGGTACCACCGAAATGGTTATTTAATGTGAAAAAATTATAGAACTCTTTTTATTTGGAGGTTCTGGTTATGACTGACTTAATTACCGGTTTACTATGATTTATTATATAATGCAGGAATAATTTTTGAGGCAGTCCAATGACGTATGACTGGTCTCTCTGGGAACAGGTTGAGCCGCCGCTGGCGTTACGGACTCGGGCATAGAGTAGGTAAATAAAAACGTTTGTGGAATTGTTTTATTCGAACAAATTTTAAAAATAGAACATGGGGTAGCTGCTATTTGCAATAACATCTTGCAAATGAAGTCTATGGCAATACAGCTATCATAAAAACTCCTTTTTTTTTAAATAAAAGTAGCTGTAATGAATGACAAAAAATTGATAAAAATTAAGCAAAATACATACTTCGTCAAAGTTGAGATTAGTTTTAGTTATAACTTTCTTTTAAATCAACTAATTATACGTATAAAAATAATGCTCTAACTTTTTAAGTTACTAAGAAATAAGTCATAATTTTTCTTCTGACTTTCTTAAAGTTTTGTACGAAATATTACTTATGGCAAAAGCAAGCGTAATTGAATTATAGCACAGCTGCTTTTGTACAATTTACTAAAAATATTATAGTTATCTCAAAACATATTTATTTTATTTTATGTTGTAGAGTAATTGGACTACTATTGCCCATAAAAATACACCCCTTATCAGCATAAAATACAGAAGGTTATTTACGTTCTATTCAACCGATAATATCTGAACAAATACATATTCTTTACAACTTAATTCTATACAAACACATTTATCGTGTAGAAACAAGGTAAAATGTTAATGAACATAATTCAGAGAGCTATCGCGCATCTGCATCGCTAATCTATGCAGTATAGCGTATGCCTCGCCTTTCTACTTGCGCCTGCGTCGTCGTCGGCCTGAGCTGCTCCGGTTATAAATAATACTATAATGACAAGGAATTACCCTGTTCTGCCACACTACACGCTAGACGTTCCCGTTCTTATACTAGTTCATTATACTCAAGGTCTGTACCTTCTTACGGTTTTATATAATGTTAGGTATTATTGAGAATGGATATTCCATGTTGCGAAGAAATTATTCTAGTGTAGTGTAGATCGATTTTAAGTTTTGCTCTTGGGTTTGTTGGTTCTTGTTATGAGGAAATTGGTGGTGTGAGCTTCGGTTGATTTATGAATTATGTAGAGTAATGATGTTGTTTGTTTTGGTTTACGAGAAATACAATTGAACCTGCCCTTACTAAAGTATATACCAAAATTAACCAAACTAAAAAAAAGGCTTTTCTTAAAACAATAAGAAGTACATTACGTTTATCCATCAACATATAGAAAGTTATACAAAGTTTCGTGTCCGTGCTATTAACCGTCGAGGAATTATGACGACCCGAATGGCGCAGCGGTACTGAGCCTGCCTTACGTTTCTAGGGTCCCGGGTTCGAATCCCGGTAGAAGCAAATGTTTGTGTGCTGAGCATGGACATTTGTTTCCGAGTCATGGATGTTTATATGTATAATAAGTATGTATTTACAAACAAAAAGTATCTATGTAGTATATCAACTATCTGGTGTCCACGACACAAGCCTCGTTGCTTAGTGTGGCACTAGATGGCGCTGTGTGTAATGTCCAGCGATATTTATTTATTTATTTATTTATTCTTTCGTGAGGTGGCGATCCTCATGAGGAAATCGAGTCATGTATGTCATAATAATGTTTTGTCACCAGAACCAAAAGTGTGTGCAAAATTTCAGCTCAATCGGTTGGCCTTCCAACCGATTGGTTTGAAATTCAGTTGCAAGATTTGACGAATACATACTAACTATCTTATAACAAGGCAAGATAAATAAAAGCTTATAATTAGCGCGTTTCAGCAAGTTGCTTTACATTTGTTGTATTTTCATCTTCTATATCCGGAAAACATCCACCCAAATTTAAAAAAATATTGTTTTTTTTTTACTTCACTAACTAAACCAATACATTTGACATGTTGGTTGTAGTAGATTCTAGAGAATCCTTTACGCCATCTCATCAAATTCTTCCAGTAATCCAATACATTGTCTATCACAATGGCGGATCAACACAAAGATTACAATAACCTCGAATCTGCATCAGATCAACAATCAATTGTCCACTTCTCGTGGCTTCTCGAATTACCTGACGTCATAGATCTCGTTTACCACACAAGTGGTGATTATTTATCGGCCCGTCTGAGGGTGGAACATTAAAACAATGTTCTTATAAGAACATGAGCCGTTAATTACGAACAAACATGATGCTTATGACGGTAGTGGTCCGGGAGTTGGGACTTGGAACCAGTCCTGTAAGGTTACTTTGTGTATGTGTGGGTGTGTCATGGGTAGCTTGTACGAGTATGTCAGTGTCATGTGAGAAGATGCTACATCCAATTAAAATGATTAAGAGTCTTAGTGTGGAAGAAGACGATAAACTTGAAAAAAAAAATGTATTGAAGAGTTTAAAGTTGTACTAAGACAGTGAATAGCATGAGAAGTCTACATGTGTTAGTTTAAACTAAGGGTAACAATGTAACTTAGACATCAAAACCACGTTCAAAACCTGCTGTCAGTGCCAATATTCCATAGCAATGACGTTATTGACGGCTCTGGAACGTAACTAGTTTAAAACGTCCTGATCGCGTTCAATTAGTTGTTGATTCCAGCGTTATTTCCAGTTCCAGTAGCGAAAAAAAAGTATTTTTAGAAGTGAATGTCATCATGCTTTATATGTTATTGATGATCGCACTCATAACGGTTGTTAACCGCATGATATAAATCATCCAACTGGCCAAGATAAATGCCCCGGGCTGATGACGGGCAACAGCATCCTTAGTGTGAGAAGAGACTTTAGACATTAAAAGCGTTTGTAAAAACCAATTGACACAATTAACTTCTTATAGTATTTATTTTCATTCAAACATGTGTTGTGATGTTTTCAGGAAAACATCACAACACATTTTTTTTTGTTTTCTTGTTATTTATGTAGAGCCAAGTCAAAGGCCCATGGGTGGTAAAAAACTCTGACACCAGGTTAGGCCACACCATTGAGCGGCACACTATTGATTGACCACACTATTAAGACAAAAGAAGTTTTCCGACAATATGCTGCGCTGACCCCAAATACATTGGGAGAACGGGAAAAGAGTGATATATATAGATAATACTGAAGGAAAACATCAAAAAGAAGGAAACTGACTCGGTATGGTAATCAGTATTCTACTCTTTCTATTTCCATATGAGAGAGAGAGAGGCAGTTGCCCTGCTATTGAATAATTACAGACAAACATTACAATACCGACAGTGACTCACACACAACAGAAGACGGTTATGTTATTATTCACCCAACTATAGATTATCTTATTATTTGCATAAAACGCATTTCATATTCTAGCCACGCTCCGGGCCTGTAATACCAGTGTCGGCTTCTGTTCGTGGCTGAAAGGACCATTGTCCACTGCGAGTCCGGAATACCGCTCACGTGCTGCGAGTAAATACAACGGTTTTATATTATCACACTGGTTATAATCAATAGTTAACTAGTGCTTTTATCTTTGTGTTGTACATATTGATGACTAAAACGCTGGAGCAAGCGTAATTTGTTCTTTGCATGCGGTTTCAGACTCAGTATGCTATATTTTAAAACTTAAGTGCAGTTGAAGCTCACAATAAACAATGTGAGATTTTACAATATTAAGAAGGTCCGTAGATGGGTGACCGCCCATTACATACCGAGTTTCCTCCGTGCCTCGGAAAGCACGTTAAGCCGTTAGTCCCGGCTGTCATTTGTAGATCTTTGGCAGTCGTGACAGGTAGTCAGTGGCCCGAAAATCTGACAACCAGTCTTACCAAGGGGTATCGTATTACCAAGTACTAAATGGGTTGTGGGGGTCAGATAGGCAGTCGCTCCATGTAAAATACAGGTATTCAGCTGCTTCCGGCTAAACTGTTAGCCGACTTCGACATAGTTGGGAAAAGGCTAAACAGATGATGATGAGAAGTCGTTCTTGAAAGACCTTAATTTCAAGTAGATATTATTATTTTAGTATATCACTCAACAGGGAAGGCAATAAAAGAAAAAAAATCTTAATTCACTTTCGTGTATTACTACCTAGTTCTCTGACGGTCGACCGCTGTTCAACCTTATTCCTTAGACGCACATTTGTACACTTGGATCAAATTGTGAATCGTCTGCCTTTACCCTTAAAATATGAGTCACTATGTTAGCAGCTGGGCTGGCTCAAAATGTTACAAGTCCTTTGCGTAATTTGGACATTACCTTTGCAGAAAGTAGACATTCTGCATTTTCCTTCGACCGTGTCTCATGTTTGATCAGTACATCGGAGATTATTAGCAATATGTTGGCTTAAAGGCTTTCACGTATTAGCTGATATGGTAATTATATCGTGTCTTGTTTACGGCGGTTTTGGTGTTTGATGTTCTGAAGCCTTGTTTAATCTGAAAAGGGAAGTGATGGGTAAGATTCGTGGAATGATTAATATAACGTGTTGATTTAAACCACAAAGCGTGAAGAAGCTTTGGCGGCTGCTGAGGAGAACTACGTGGATCAGATCCAATGAAAAATAACAACATTTGACTAAGAAATGGCATGTCGTCACATACAGAACTAATCAAACTGTCTATCTATTACAATCCACTAAACACAGAGCATGGAATCTTAGCTCTATAAACATACAGACAGCAGTATTATAAAATTCGTGTTGCCAAGTGCGTTAGGCGCACAAGTTCTGTCACGGACCGCCGCGCCATTAGCCTCTAAGTAATTTGTATCGAAGAACGAGTAAACTATAGTTAAGTTGTTTTGTACAGAATACAGTGTTAGTAATTCTGCGTCTAGTGAAAAATCGCATGTGACTAAAAGAGTAATATAAATGTTGATGGATCGAGAGGGAGAGGAAGACCAAAAATAAGATGGATAGATTGTGTGAGAAATGATATGAAGGAAAAAGGAGTAAACAATAGCATGATGATTGACAGGGGAGAAGGGAAGAAAAAAGCGTGTTGCGCCAACCACAAATAATATGGGACAAGACGAGGAAGATGAATACTGCCTCTAGTAGAAGAAGCCGTCAAGGCGCCTCCTTGTTCTGTTACACCTGGACAAAACAACTGGCCTTTCCAACACACGCGGTTTTCTGCCTCCCGCATCAACCACAACTAATGGCTCATATAAAACATACTATAAGACATTCGCAGTCGATGTAACATTCCGGACCATTAACACACCATTTTCAATTACGCTTACTGATCTAACAGCATCAACACTTTAACATTCCACCCCATAAAACGTAATAGGATACTAACAAAACTATCAATCCGTAACTAGAAATGAAGAAGTTAGTTTGGAGGATCAGCACAAATGCACGCATATCCAATGATCCCACTGCTGAACATAAAGGCCTTTATGAGAGAGACTGATGGCCTACAATTCATTCATTGCAGTCCGGGTTAGTAGGTAGATATTAAATATCGGTTTATTCTTCGTTAGTCCTTTTTCGGTTCTAGTACTTGTCGGTTTCCCCACGATGACGTAATAAAAGTAATGTAAATTCGGACACTATCCTATAACATTTAGGTTTTATTTTTGCTGCAATCACACGAAGTGTTTAAGCAAATATGAAAAGAGCCATATAACTATGTAAATATGACTTGCGAATTCAGTATTAATTTCATTTTTAAAATCCCACGAATGTACGGTAGACCAAGCTAATTGGTTAACATTTTAACATGCAAATTACATTGTAAAATATAAAACCAAATAGCTTGGTCGATCATACGCTACTCCACGCGTTTGTGTTAGGCCTATACGAGTAGAATGTTTTAAAAGAGCTACCACAACAGTTTTAGCTCCTATGTCAAAGTGTCGTGGATACGTGCGACACGTAATAGTGTCGGTTTACTACCAACAAGTCGTTTAACCTCGGCTTGCATCTGTAACACGATTGCTTACGAATCGCAGTTGTTTTATGGCCATGCGAATGTCTTTGAGGAATAGTCCGGGAGTAAATTGAATCTGCGAACCAAGAAGCTTTTTTTTTGTTTTACTTTGTCGCAGTATTAACAGTTTCATAGGTAGTTCATATATTTCTTTAAAAAATGAGAATTATTTTAATCAAAGTCAATGAAAAGGATAACATTCTATCTGATAGAGAATAAATAGTAACCGCTGTCTATTCGAAAACAACAATATAAAAATGTTTCTGGCATACAAAACCTAGCTCAAAAAAATATCTGCGCAAACACCAAACTACCTATAACACTAACCCCCGAATACTGAAACGTCACTCAAAATATAAGTAGCACTTATATTTAACAGATACACAAAAGTGACGTTTGGCCATACGAAATTTAAAGTTTAAGAGCTGCTCAAATGTTAAGCAGCCCTAAAATTTTGAGTGACGTTTCAGTATTCGGGGGTATGCCAACGATCGTAAAGAATCAAAACCATCATGTAAGAAGCATGCAAAACGTATAAGAACACCCCAATTTAATCGCTACAACATGATACGAATAATATATTTAAGGATCTTAAAAATACCGACTCCCTAGATTCCCTTCCAAGATAAAATGTCTATAAACAAATGAAAAACCAGTAAGTGCGTATTGAATTTACATAAACGGAAATAACTTCGTTTTACGTCTACTAAATGCTGCTTATCCGTGTGTCTAAGGTTGAAAGCCGTACTAAACGTTCTTCTGATTGAAAAAGAATTCCGGAGACTCATATGGCATGAAGTAAACTATAATTTACATTAATTATTGGTGTCTTGTTCATGATGGTTCGAATGACAGAGAATTAAAGAGACATGACAAACATGATGACAGTATTGTGTTTTCCCATGGTTAACCTTTTTTTTTCCAGCCTGCTCTGGGACAAAGCAGCGTCACGACACGCGCGTCTTACTTGTGAACCACATCAGCATTAGCACCATCATCACTATCTAAAAAATAACTAGTATTTTCATATGTATCTAATGTTAAAACGGTAATCTCCACCTGTCACAACATAAGTACCTCAAACGATCACGTCTAACTATGATGTCTTACGTGTCATTGCATTTTGCTAGTCATCTAGAATTACCGTTGAAATATCTCATGTGCCAATAGTTTCACCGATAGTCTTCAAAACTGGAGCACAGCAATTGAGACTCGCAAACAATTGCTTACATTTTATTTATTTTATTTATAAAACTTGGATTTTGGCTTTCATACAAAATCAAAATCAAAGCATTTATTTCAAGTAGGCCAGATAGAGGCACTTTTGAATTGTCGAAACAAAGATGAAAATTAAAAGGAACTACAGTCCCAGTCACAAGACATAAACACTGTGAAAGTATTGTAGTTGCCCATTCCCTAGCGTAGATAGCTACTTAAACCTTCTGATCGTGAGGGTATAATAGATCCCTATGGAGAAGAACGGGCAAGAAACTGTTGCGATGTCCTTTTTGTTTGTGCGGAATTAACTACTTTTCTTTCTTCTTTCGTGTAGTCTCGTAACTGCCATTTTTGTCTTTCATCTTGACCTTGGAAATCTGAAAAAAAAAAAATAACATCATTATAATAATAAAGGCGAGTATAGTGCCGCCCGGCACACATCGTGATTCCGGGCTGCATCTTAGAATTCCTGATGGAAAAACCCAATAACACTTTGCCCGATCAGGGAATAGAACCCCAGACCAGCAGCTTGCGACCACTAAATCAACGAGGCAGTCAAACAGGATCTTTTTTTCATTAATTTCTTACATCCTAGGAGTCCATTGTAACCTTCTACAGGTATTATCAAATCACCGTTACAAGACCATGGATAAAACGCAATCAAGGCAAAATATATCAGGTTTGGATGTATTCAGTGCAGTGTATAAGTCAACTATGGAGGAACAGGTTAGTCTCGAAGGCTATAAGATAGTGAACTGTCACTAATTATGCACTGGAATATTTAATCCTGATACAAAATGATTTAAGCTGTGTGAAATTTAAGATGCTAAGGCGGGAATGTTTTATTATCGTGGTGTCAGCTTACGTCTACTGTATATAGACAGGACTTTTCACGATGCAAGATTATGTTAATATCAGTCTATTCACAAATGATCTGGTGATGTCAATCGATAATGAGATGCCTTAATGAAATCAGAAACTTATACCCATATTTCACCAGTTATGTTTAGGGCCCATGTAATTAGGGAGCGAGCCTATTGCCATCAACCAGGCACAAATCCAGACTCCGTGGCAGTCATTGAGAAAATTTCTAATGGAAAAACCTATTAACACTTTGGCCGACCAGGGAATTGAACCCAGGACCTTATTCTCAGCAGTGGCTCTTGTGACCACTAGACCAATGAGGCAGATAAAAAAAAAACCATCCAGCATGTGAACTTGCTTATTTATCGTATGGGTTATAAACAACTATATTTGAAGAGGACAAGACGTCAACCGGCAATAACACGACACCCTAAGCATGAACATGCATCACTTAGTATGTGAACCATGTGCGAGTACAGACAATATCTATAGAAATTCTAATACAACCGTAGCATCGTCTATAACAAAGCCCACTTACAAATCACTTCGACACCCACCATATAAATTAAAGTTTGCACGCACGACTATAAATAACTACAACGGTGCTCCTATAACACTAAGCTTAATATTATTATGGTTAGAAAGTTTGTGTGTGTTTGTAACTTATATGTCGACGATGAAAAGCTAGATGGGTTTGATTAGGGATCAGAATGAGAAATATACATAAGTTTTTTTGCGTTTAGTAGAGGCTTCGTTCACTATTATTGATCGAAGAGAAGAGGCATATAAACGCAGGGTAATTCACGTTTTCCATGGCCAATTTTCAGTGTTTTCATTTGAAAATGTCGACCGGTAGAAAAATTATTATTAGCCGTGTGGTATCCGACAGAGTAGAATAGAACCAACCTATTACACTCACGGGTGTCGTATAAGGCGACTAATGTGTGAGGCAGAACACCTTACGCCTACGTAGACCAGAGAATGGGCAGCAGCGTTTTCTGTTAGCCTTTCATCACTGCGCTCTCCAATCCGCCTGCCAAGCGTGGAGATTACGGCAAATTCCTCCCATTATGGGAGAGGCTTATGTCCAGCAGTGGACGTTATGGGCTGTTGTAGTAGAAAAATTATAAAGACACGAATTAAAAAACGGATAAAAGAGAAGAATAATAATAATTTTATTAGATTAAATTTCTAATTCAACTTTCCTCTCACAGGTCTGCTGGAAGAAATTTCCAATGAAATAAGCAGTACCTTTGTGCTCTTCTATCTTCATGTAATGTCCTGTTAAGTATTTTGTGTTCACATAAATAAATAATATACACACATCAAAAATGTCTAGGGATCAAGCATTTTTATGCGGATTTCTTGAGATTGAGATGTGGCTTTGTAATAAATTTATGATTTTATAAATTTATATGGATCCTTTTTGGTGCATTTCATAATTTGAATCAGGAACTCTCAATCAAATTCGAGTAAAAGATGAAAATAAGCTGTCAATCATCATCATCATTCATTTCAGCCGAAAGACGTCCACTGCTGGACATAGGCCTCCCCCAAGTGTCGCCACATTGACCGGTCCCGTGCGACTCGCATCCAGCGGATTCCCGCAACCTTCACCAGGTCATCGGTCCACCTAGTGGGAGGCCTTCCAACGCAACGTCTTCCGGTACGCGGTCGCCACTCCAGAACTTTTCGGCCCCATCGGCCATCCGTTCTGCGAGCAATGTGCCCTGCCCACTGCCACTTAAGTTTGGCAATTCTTCGGGCTACGTCGGTGACCCTGGTTCTCTTGCGGATGTCTTCATTTCTGATTCGATCACGCAAGGAAACTCCGAGCATAGCCCTCTCCATTGCCCTTTGGGTGACTTTAAGCCTTCTGATGAGGCCCATTGTGAGCGACCACGTTTCGGTCCCGTATGTAATCACTGGCAACACACACTGGTCATAGACTTTCGTCTTGAGACACTGTGGTAAGTTGGATGAGAAGATACCGCGCAACTTCCCGAACGCTGCCCAGCCGAGTCGGATTCGACGATTGACCTCTTTCTCGAAGTTAGACCTACCTAACTGGACCGTTTGTCCCAGGTACACATAATCGTCTACAACCTCGAGTGTAGAGTCTCCGATCTTGATAGGAATGGGTGTGACATGGGCATTCAACATGACTTTGGTTTTGTCCATGTTCATTCTAAGACCCACTCTTCCGGAAACTCTACTGAGGTCATCGAGCATTGTACTGAGGTCCTCCATGGTTTCAGCCATGACCACTATATCGTCGGCAAACCGAAGGTGGGTGATGTACTCGCCATTGACGTTAATGCCTAGCCCTCTCCAGTTCAGAACCTTGAAGACATCCTCCAGTGCAGCGGTGAACAGTTTCGGAGATATGACGTCTCCCTGTCTCACACCTCGCTGCAGGAGGATAGGTTCCGAGGCTTGGTCCTGAAGTCGGACTGACATGGTGGCGTTTTTGTACAAACACTTCAACACCTCGATGTACCGATAGTCGATTTGGCACCGTTGGAGAGACTGCAGTACAGCCCAGGTCTCGATCGAATCGAAGGCTTTCTCGTAGTCCACAAACGCTAAACAGAGGGGTAGGTTATACTCTTCGGTCTTCTGTATAACCTGCCGCAGCGTATGTATGTGGTCCACGGTGCTAAAGCCTTTCCGGAAACCGGCTTGTTCGAGAGGCTGGAAATCGTCAAACCTGCGCGCGAGACGATTCGTGATGACTCTTGAAAACAACTTGTAGACATGGCTTAGAAGTGAGATGGGCCTATAATTCTTCAACCGGGCATTGTCGCCCTTCTTGAAGAAGAGTACCACCACACCCCTGCACCATGCCTGTGGCGTTTTTCCCTCAAGTATGACGGAATTAAACAGCTTCTGAAGGGCCTTAAGTACCGGTTTTCCACCCGCCTTCAGGAGTTCGGCCGTAATTCCGTCATCACCCGGTGCCTTGTTGTTTTTGAGCTGCTTCAGAGCCATCCTAATCTCGTACAGGCTGACGTCCGGGATGTCTTCGGTATAGTGTCGGGTCAGTCTAGCTCTTGGGTCGTTTGCTAGATCTACGACGGGTTGACTGGTTGACGTGTACAACTGTCCATAAAAGCTCTCGATCTCCCTCAGAAGCTCCGGTTTGGCGGATAAGATCCTACCATCGTCGGTCTTCAGTTTCGTGAGCTGGCTTTGCCCAATAGCCAGATCTCTTGCAAATACCTTGGAGCCTTTATTCCGCTCAATCGCGTCTTTAATACGCTCGGTATTAAAGCGGCGGAGGTCGCTCTTCAAGGATTTAGAGATCCGTCTATTGAGCTGCCGGTATTTACAAGCCTCGTCTGAAGACTGTAGGATCATCTCACGCCGCTCCTTCATGAGCTTTAGAGTGTGATCGGAGAGTCTCTTGTTCTGATCAGTACGACGTGCCTTGAAGAACTTAGACCCGGTCGTATGGACAGTTTCCACGAACCCATCGTTATATTCGTCCACTGAGCTTCCTAGGCATTCGAAACGGTTCTGGAGTTCAAGCTGAAAGCTTTCGGGGTTTTGGATTTGGATCTGTGCTGGACGGAGCGTAGACTTCATCAGTCGATACCTTTCAAGCTTGATATTGATGTTCAATGTGCCTCTTACCATGCGGTGATCGCTCCCGGTTTTCACCGAATTGATCACCGAGACATCATTGAACATTTGCTTCTTGGTTGACATGATGAAGTCAATCTCATTTCTAGTTGCACCATCGGGGCTCTGCCAGGTCCACTTCCTGTGCTCACGCTTTCTGAAGAAGGAGTTCATCATATAGAGGCCCTCCTTCTCCATAAAACTAGCCAGTTGGTGGCCCCGGCGATTCCGACGTCCAACTCCAAATTGCCCCACCTGCAGCTCATCCCCGTCTCGTTTGCCCAGTTTCGCGTTGAAGTCCCCCATGACAACGGTGAATTGAGTTTTGAAACCATGCATGGCTTTAGAAATATCCTCATACATGGTCTCCACTTCGTCGTCGGGGTGTGCCGAGGTCGGGGCGTAGACCTGTATGACCTTCAGCGAATATCTTGAGGATATTCTGAGTATAAGGTACGCCACCCTGGTCGACACACTCTCGATCTTCACTACGTTGTTCACAAGGGACTTGTGGACGATAAACCCAACACCACCCTGGGACTGCCGGTCACCCTCACAGAAATAGAGCAGGTTGCCGGATTTCAGGATTATCGTGTCCTCCCCCTCTCTTCGGACTTCAGATAATCCCACAATACTCCATCGCAGCCTGCTCAATTCCTCTTCGAGTTCCGTTATCTTCTCGTCGGTCCGGAGTGTGCGCGTGTTGTATGTTGCCAGGTCCAGTCGTTGGTATTGGCAGCCGGATCCCTTCCGGAGATTCTTCGCACCCCTTGCCACGCCGTAGCCTCGACCGCTGCCGTAGTCGAGGGTAGACGGGCTGCCGGGCACTAGGGGCCATTTCTTTAATGCGCTATTCATTGGGGGGTTTTGCCATAATCGCCACGCTTGGCAGGCGGGTTGGCGATCGCAGTACGGCTGTTACAAAAGCATAGAGAACGCTGCTGCCCATTCTCTGGTAAGTCCCTTAGTCGCCTCTTACGACACCCACGGGAAGATATGGGATGGTGCTATTCTTTACGTCCGACACCATACAGAACAATATTTTCCCTATAAAAACATACAACGCATTGAAGACATTATTAGTGCTACTGTTTCCCTACTACTGATTAAAACCAACGTTATTATGGAGCGGCGACGTCATTTAAGCAGGGAAGAAATGCTCAGAGCCGTGGGAATGATAGAAGCTGGTTCCCGGCAACGTACTGTAGCTTTAGCTCTGAATACAAGTCAGAGTGTTATCAGTCGACTTTGGACACGTTACCGAAGCACTGGTACCGTGGCTGAGCGCCATGGAGGACGGTATCGCTGCACCACACGGAGACAAGACCGATACATTCAAATCTTAACTCGAAGAGCTCCAACAATAACCGCCATGATGTTAGCCGTGAGGCTTCATCACTCTTCAGGGAACTTAATTAGCGACCAAACAGTCAGAAACCGCTTGCATGAAGTGAACCTTCATTCCCGAAGACCGCTACGGGTACCACCTATAGCAATGCACAATCGTAGGATTCGATATCAATGGGCTCTTGAACACAGAAATTGGGCAGAAGAACAATGGCGTTTCGTGTGCTTTTCTGATGAGTCTCGTTTTGGTATGAGACCGGATACAAGACGTATACGACACTGGAGAACCCCTGGACGCCAACAGCGATTAAAATCCTGCCAGGAAGTCCATCCTTATAGTGGTGGAACCATCATGGTATGGGCGGGTATTTGGATCGGCGGAAGAACTGAGTTGATTTGGATCAGAGGCAACCTCAACGCTCAAATTTATGCTGAGACGATTGTATCAGACGTCATCGTTCCTCTACAAGTGCAAATCGGTCCCTTATTTCAGTTAATGCATGATAATGCACGACCGCACACCGCAAGAGTTGTAAGACAGACTCTCGCCGCAGCTAACATCAATGTCCTGCCCTGGCCTGCTCAGTCGCCAGACTTGAACCCGATTGAGCATGCATGGGATATGCTACAGAGAAGAGCTCTGCCGAATATGGAGGGTATCCAGTCGCAAGAAGACCTTTTTTTGTTGTTGCAACGAACATGGGCGGCCATTCCACAGCGTGATTTGGATGAACTCATTTTGAGTATGCCAAACCGATGTTCTTGTGTTGTTAGTGTTCGCGGTAGAAACACGGATTATTAATTGTTTAAGTTACCCAATAAAATTTTAAAGAAAACTGTTATTTCAGTCTTTTTTTCGAACTTTAATGTTAGTGGTTCAAATGTCAAAAATCCCTTTATTAGGAAAATGGCAAATTTCTTTATTAATGCAAAGGTGACTTGGTTTATCGTTGACAAACGAAAACACTTTATTTGATGAATCCTTAAAGAAAATTTTAATTAATATCAATCAGGAGAAAAGTTATTGCAAAAATATATGTTGATCCCTAGATACTTTTGATGTGTGTATTACACGTTATTGGTTAAGTAAATTGAGGCTTTTGGAGGTAAAATAGATAATAAAAAAACTTCGATTATTTTACCAAGCGGAGTCGCGGTCTCCGTTAAAACTTAAACGTACTAGTGTAAAACTCGGTGCACACTATAACAATCTATACAAATCGAGTCTTCCGGATTGTCGCGTTCATTGTAGACACAAGCCGTTATGAAGTCGACTTGTGGACCTATGCAATTTGCGCGAACGCTTTACATACGAGTCCATTCCGACTAACGGGTATCGTATCCGCCTTAGATCCCGTTTATATGGGAAACGTTATGTTATATGGTTGCAGAGTATTTATCAATACAGCAGAGCAGTTTTTGTGAAGTTTTTTGGTGTCAAAAACGTAAAACAAACGCAATAATGGCTTTGGAATGTTCTACTGATGTCACGTGCGGTAAACAGTGAGAGCAAATAGGCACCTACTTTATTGTTTTGATACGTGGACTCTTTCTATCTCTTTTTTGATTTTACATGATAAGCCAATTAAATTCATAAATGTTTTTCAGGTGTCTCCGTGAGGTGGCCTAATTAAAGTACCTATTATTAGTTATTGTGTGTTTTAGTCTATTATACTAACAGGTTAAGGAATACTAAGAAATGTATGGGTTCTACCTGAATTTAAGATAAATAAAAAAACTACTTTTCTTTATACAATAATATCCGAAAGACGTGGATTGAAAGTACGCCTCTCTCAAGTGTCGCTACATAGACCGGGTCATCGTTCCACCAGGTTGTATGCTTTCATTTGGGTTTCAAGTTCCAAACAACTAAACTACCGTTTCTGATTGCTGCAATCTTATCTAAGCTAAACTTACATCCTCGGTATCCTCCCATACAAACACAAAGCTATTACACCTAATACTACCTTCCTTCATAACTACAACATTGCACAGTGGATAGAACCCGAAAATGAAATGCCTGCTTTACAAACCAATTTAGTTGTAACAAGCGTATTGGACCGTTTCAACGCTATATCCAATACCAATTTATTTTATTGTACGTAATCGAATGTCTATTGTCTTTGTTATTGTCGGGTTGCATGTACGACTATATCACCTCAGTGAGACATGGTATTTAATGGGCTTGAAGTTGGTATACAGTATGTGCATTTATGATATGTATTTGCTCATAATAGGTATGTACCTATTTTAAAATCCACTTTGTCTCTATGGGTGAAAAGTGAACTTCCAACTGTTGTCTGATCTTTTTTTTTCTTAACATAAAATTAAAATTCGATAGGGCTATTGGTTTAGTTCTAATTTTACTTATTTTATTTAAATTAAATAAATAAATATCGCTGGGCATTACACACAGTGCCATCTAGTGCCACACTAACGAGGCTTGTGTCGTGGACACCAGATAGTTGATTATTACATAGATACTTTTTTGTTTGTAAATACATGCTTATTAAACATAATTATAAACATCCATGATTCGGAAACAAATGTCCATGCTCATAACACAAACATTCGAACCCGGGACCCGAAGAGAGTTTATGAAGGATACGCTGTTTCTCAAAAATATCTGAAGAAAAAAAACAACCTTTCTGTCTTTGTCTTGTTTATATCGCGATCCACAGCTTAGACATTCATGTCCTTTTCGTACTCATCGATGATCGATGATCTTTCCTCACGCCCTCAAATACTGAAATGATACAGATTTCCATTATTTCATCTTCTTAGCGTATCGATGCGAAAATATTACGATGAACTACGCTCATTGACGTAGTTATAAAGGTGATCAAGTGCACAGGTGATGTGGCGCAAGATGGAAGGTGCACTATCAATAGGATGGGAAGACTTCGAATACACACTTAAGATCTGAACTGTTCATGAATACTTGAATAATCATTCTACATATTCCATGAATGCTATTCTAAACATGATATTTTATTAAAATCAATTTGCGTGTACGCTAATTAAATGACTGCTCCATAAAATATTAGACACACCTTCAGGAAACTCCAGTACAATGCAATGAGCGTAAAACGTTTATAACAGTGTATTAATGTTGGTACTTATTTACGTAATTACTTTATATTTTACAGTAGCTTCTATTCTATTTCCAACGTCGAAGGAGTGTGTTCGTCGAAGTCCTAATACGGTTATTACGTGTACTACCTTGCGTTACTATGTTACCAAAGGATTACAGCCTAGTGTCAGTAAAGTAACATTAGATAGGATTTCACGATCATGGGGATTTGTTAATAAAACACTATTTGCTTTATAAGGAAGATGAAGATCACAAAGTGGCTGTATCTTAGTAGCCGTGTATGGTAAAATTAAGACTTGTGTCGTTAGATACATTGAGGTGTAGTGTCTAATAAGTTATTGTGACTTGAATGAAGGTCGAGACAAGGAGCAATCGCTTTGAATGCTGTTATATATATTATCTACAGGAACTTCCTATTAGGATTGATTCTATTGGATTGAGTTTCTCGGTCTTATGCCAATCACTCAATACAATTTTGATTTTTCCGCCATCGTTATGGTTGATAGCATTTCACAATGTGTAGGCTCTCAGGCACATAATTTTATTTATTTATTTATTTATATAGGTTCACCAACAGCTTCTGTGTACAGCATTTAGGTATACATAGGTTTTACACAGGACAGGTCAGGACAGGACAGGTCTTGGACTTACACAGTCGCCAATTACAGGTTAACCAGCATTCACAAAAGAAAGTGCTATCTATTATATCATTTTTAATTTAATATTTGAACCAAAGATGAAGAAGAATTAATTGTATAATCTTCTAGCAAGTACAACAACAGGTTTTTGTACTAATAGTACCATCTAAGGAAAACAGTTCCTTTTGTCTGTATCAGCGAAAGATAGTTCTATTTGGTGTCGTGTCGGCGCATCACGTTTTTTTCTTCCATTTTTAAAAATTGCCATCGACAAAAATAAACAACACAGACCTACACTTACGTCATCTGTTCACAAAAGCTTGATTGACCTAATTTATGTACTCCTAGTCGCCTAGAAAAAGATGCATTCTATTCTTGATCTATGTGGGTGGTCAAATGACTTATAAAAAACAAAATACAGTCGGATTTTTTTATCGTTAAAGTGAGATACAATCGCATGCCATCACATTTGGCAACGATACTCTGGTGTCGACTTACTACTTCCATATAATCGCTTACATTGTAAATTCGACCTCACACGTTAGTATCGAATACCTATAACTTATAAGATATAGGCTGGTTGTACCGTGTTAGTAAGTGTTTGAAATTATTGATGAAACTTGCAAGGTTTCGCAACTATCTGTTTTCATTTGATTACCGTTACAAAATTTTACTTTTTAAGGCCCTTCTAACCCTAAAATTAGCAACTCTATTTTTGGTGGTTCAAACATCGTTTGAAATTCAGTTAGAATAAAGTTCTAATCAGCTTGCACTAAAAACGGTTGTTACGTCAGTCACTTCGGCCGAATAATGCGAAATGAGTGGCTTTTTGCGATTTACAAAAAATCTATTGATTGGACTAAAAAAATAAAACACATAAGACCTGCTTTATAGTTAGTTCAGTTATTATGCAAAGTTTCATGATCTAATTTCAAGTACTTTTTGAATACCAGCGGTTCACCGTTTGATTTGGAGGTAACTTTGGAATTTTTTTCTATCGAGAAAAGTTTATGGAATTGTGTTTTCGTCACACATAGGACCTAGCATTAATCCTCAACTTTACCATAAATTTATTTTAAAATGAATGCTGCAGTATTTTAGGAGTAACGGAGGATCATGATAAGCCATTTGAGGGAAGCCCTTTAGGGAAGTAAGCGTTGACAGGCAGAGCGTAGTAGTGTCGTGAATTACTGTTGTGACAAAAAAAAACAGCACTCTTGTGTTTGCGCCATAATTTCAAAAAAAAAAACAAAAAAATTCAAATTTCAATACTACATTTGTTTAATTGTTTTTCCATGTTTTTGTCCCTTCCGTGTTTGCCTGTCTTTGCCTGTTTGAATATAAAATTCTTTAGGAAGTTACAATTATTCTTCGAGATTCTTATTACAATGTGTCTTAGGCGCCAGCACTGTGAATGTGCAGAAAGTAATAAATAAATAAGTTACACTTACAGTCACATTAAAGTAATGCAGTTCTTATCACATAAATGCCCTTGACTATCTCTCACAGGCTTTCCAGGCTTCAATTAAGTTACAGCCGATCTAATCCAGCCACCTCCTTCAATTCTTATCGCTCAAACTTCAAAGCACGTTTACATTATAATTATAACTTGGACTTTATCTCAGCAAAGTGATCATTTAAGTACAGTAACTACTAATCAATAACCCTGGGGGCTCATATAGGGCTGCTCTTTAAGACTACCGTTGAAATTAAAACGCGGAAAAGGTGAACGAATTACATCTTTATGGTATTAGAAAGAAATATTCGTTTGTATAAACAAGAACGGTAAGGCTTCAGTACCTAGATACTCCGTCTTAAGGTTCAATTTCGAATAAACTTCAACTTGGGCTAGGTATCTGGGCCCAAGCTTCCGCAGCTTTTGTAACTAAACTTATCCCAAGTTATTCGACACTTTTATTAAAGAAGTTACCGATTCAAGGTCTTCTAAAGCCTTTATGTGTGACAACCCTAAACCCAAGTACTCTAGTAGATTGCAAACATAGACTACGGCCAATTCCGTTTAATCATAATGGGCGATTCAGTGTAATGCCTTCATCGGGCACCTGCGTCAGTTCTTGGTGGTCCCGTATGTTCGGCTAGGGTTCCTTTGTTATCTGATCCTGTGCAATAAACTAGTTGGTAATAGCACCTACTATAAAGTAGGCTTTGTATGCGTGAGTTGTAGAGCAGTTTGTTTGGATGAGGTTTTTTATTTGTAGAGTGTTGAAATTTTGACTTCAATTTTCATTTCCGAAGTGTTTACGGATTAAGTTGGAGCCGACTTAACATAGAGTACTTCTTCAAGTATTGAGTGTGTTGATGGTGATTCAAATTGAATCGGCTCAAAATTTGGCTACTAGAATGGCGCCTTTAGTAGTGTCAATAAGTTCCTGTAACATGATAACATTATTAAAGTCAACTTTGCTTTTTTACTCTAAATCTGAGCAGAGAATTCAATAACAATTATTTCTTACATAAATCAGACAAATGATAAGGAAAAAATGTAGAAATATAAGTCGAAACATCTAAAATCATTTTCGCGGCAGTTAGGCAAATAAGTAAATACAAAGCAAAGTGAAGTGAGATGCGGCGACGTTATATAAGAAAGTGTTGAACTTTTTAGAATTATTTGGTTATTAGAACAAAATTGTGACAGTTGACAATCGTGACTGTTCTTTATTCAATGGTATCGCATGTTTTTTGTTATTTTTTGCGGCGTTCCATAACTTCTTGATAAAATATTTCCTATATAGGAAATTGCTGTTTCTTTCTCTAAACCGCATAGTAAAATATTGTTTTCTATATTATACAGGACACAGTTGAATGATCTTGCAAAAATTGCATGAGTTATTTTAATACCTAGAATCAAATCTCATATCTTCAAATTTATACTAATCTGTATATTAAATTTAATATCTTTAATTAACCTTACTAGGTATAAAAGCATCCACAGGATAGGAATTACTCATTACCTTCCATTACCAAAAATCGAACCTTCAATATAAAGCCATCACGGAATCGAATAACTGATACGTTTGAGTCGATAAGTTACCGACCGCGTCTTTATTTAGTCATCCTTGATTACTGAGATAGATAAATGATATTGAATTTACATTCTAATGACATCACTTTAACGGTTACGTACAGTCGCCAAGCAAATCAAGCTACTACAATCTGTCAAATTTCTTTAATAGATTTTAAACTTTATCGCTAAAGCTTTAGGCTCAAGTTTGATTGTTGAAATTTGACAGATTTGGGTAGCTTGATGTGCGGGCGTCTGTAACTATCAAAGAGAATAAAAGAGATATTAAGAAAATACGTGCCATATACACAAACTTTGTATTTTCTTAGTGATAAAGTTTAGCTATAAAATGGCATAGGTTTTGAAACTTTTTGGTCTGCCTTAATCATTTACAAAAAGTTTTTGTGTTTTGCTTATTCAAAATAAGAAACTGTTCCATTATTTAGTGACATCATTCATGAGTAAATTATCATCCGCAGACACAAAGCTACTTAACAAAATCCAGTTTTAATCGACATTAATCAGTCACCGCCTTCCCGATAACCTCAAACAAAAATCAATGCCTAAACATTGTGATGACGTCACTCATCGGTGAAGTATTAAAGAAATCAGCATAACTTGAGACATCAGGGTGGCGCTGCTTGCATAGAAAAACGTCATCCTCCTGTCAAATTCAATACATTTGAACTGTAGTTCCAAATTTCACCGCGACTCAAGTTATGTTGGTCTTGTAGTATATTTGAGAGATTACGGCCGGTAGCCGCGCTTGGGTGGCGCGCGCGCCGGCACGCGAACGATGCGCGCGAAGCGTCGAGTTGGGCCCGCCTCCTGCGCGGGCGTCAAAGATTATGAATATTAGAAGATGAGAGATGATTGTTTCGTTTTTTGGGTAGGCGTGAGTTGATTGTGGATGTTTTGAAGTATCCGTCAGACTTTATTAAAATCAGAAAAATAAGTAAGATATTAAAAGTAGGCAGACAACATCACCTAAAGCAAATTTTTTCAGCGTATTTTCATCCATCATTATAGCCTAGCATTTTCCCAAGTGATGAGCACATGAATACCAGTATTTTAATTAGAGATATACCCGGCTCAGTTAGGATGACTTAAAACTTAACTATTTAATAGTTGAATTCACAAACACATCACCAAGCAAGGGCATCACTTTTAATTTTAAGACTAGTAATTTCACAGCAGACAGATAATAATTTCCAGATACTAATACCTATCGAAATAAGTCTTATGAACAAAAGGGTCGTTTATCATAATCTTTGGCAACTCACCGCGCAGACAGGCCGCGCACATCTCCCCCACCACTGCGCGGACGCAAAGAGCTTCATCTACATAATTACTCCAAGCTCATTGGTGACTATTAACCTCATGATAATTCATGAGTCCGAGCCGTGTTTAATTAATACCGTATCATGTGGGCTGTCAGATAAAACATAATGAAACTTAACGTTTTTTTTCTTGTAAAAAAATATAAAACGCTTTGGGTAAACTTCCTTATAATGTTCAACAGAGGTGAATGAAATTGGTCTAATAAAAACATGTCCAAGATGGACACGGTGTTTGTTAATATTTATTTTTTGTTTAACGCCGTCTGGTTTAAACAAATCCTTAGATTTTTGGCTCTTGATATGGAAATAATGAGTGTCATGTTTGAGTTGAGAAGTCGTTCAATTCCAATTTATGTTACAGAAATAGACGGAAAATTTTGTTCATGTGAACTTTGACTATGAATCTTTTAAGCTCTCCCACAGCTTTTTGACACAAAAAATGTATAACAAGTTCAATTCTAACACACTGTATCGATTCAATTTTCTTGTAATGTTTCTCCGATTATTTTCAAATTGTATGTAGTAGATTATTTTTTTTATATTATGAAACTATAAACCATAATTTAATTTAATTTTAATATTCAATATATAACAATTTAATTAATGTTTGCATGCCTAAAGGTAGATTGTACAAGGCTCACCCATTTTACTGTAACAACTTATTTTATGTACCTGCAATCTATGCAAATAAATATGACTTTGACTTTGACTTTGACTTTGACTTCAATTGACCCAAAAATCTCAGTTGTTTATACTTATGACAACAAACGAGCTTAATTGCTTCCAATTTGTTGTAAGGGGGTATAGTACGACAGAATTCAGAGCTTCCATGGAAACAGATGGTCATGCTCCACTTTCTAACCTTTGCCACTTGAGTTGAAACTATTTTAGCCAGGAATTGACAGTCGAGAATACTCAACGTTTTAAACTCTTGATTGGAGCAAAACTTTGCGTTTCCTATTACCAGGATTGCTCATTTGATTGGCTTTTTCGACTATTCCACATATCTTTAAGAGTTGCGATTAGATCTCAGCTATGTTGACATCGTTGGTGTTAGTCTTGCAAAGATCTTTCTTTTAGATAGATTGTTGGTCGTACTGTAAGCATATTTCAAAATGTAAACGCAAGTACAATAATACACAATTTAAACACAGTTATGTTTACTCTAAATCTCGCGTGCAAGTTGCAAGTGTGATCGTTCCATTATGCAAGTTATTATCAACTTGTAGCTCGCGTGTTACCACTTATGGTACGTAAAACATATTTATGATCGAATTTACAGTTTGTGCTAGAGCTAATTTAGTTACTGGTTTATTGGGCTCGGAAGTCATGAGAATAATTGCTTAAGGACCTGCCCAGGTGATGTCTAAACCACTCTTACCCCCGAATACTGAAACGTCACTCAAAATTTACGTAGCTCTTTTATTTAACAGATACTCAAAAGTGACGTTTGGCCTTACGAAATATAAAGTTTAGGAGCTGCTCAAATATTAAGCAGCCCTTAAATTTTGAGTGACGTTTCAGTATTCGGGGGTTAGAATAGAAACCATGTTTAAACGAAAAAATATAGGGACCATGTCTCTTTATACAAGACAGTCTGCAATGTCCCTTGTACCGAAAAATAAACACTGAATAGTCACCAAAAACAGGCATTAAAAAGAAATAGAATCCCCAAGTGATGATGATAGTTCAGTGCTCTTACTGGAGGAAATAGTTATGATGGAAATCAACCCATAATTATGTCTGATACAAGAAAATAAGAAAAACATGCACCAGACCACAGGCATCACGCAGGTACTATTTATTGACTAAAAGACTCCCGCATTCTCTAAGAGCAGACATTATCCAGACAGTCTCCAACATAAGGTAAGCTGGTAGTCGTTGGAGTATCATTGCGATAACGGTTGTCGCAGCGATAGCCATATGACCTCCGCAAATTCTTCTCAAGATATTATCTTGAAAATCATTCGTAAGAAATTCAAGTAGGTTGAACTAATATCCAACTTTGAAGTCCGTGCCGACTGAATACCTCCAAATCTGAACGTCCGATCACAATCAATAAAGTTTTAAAGCCCAATAGATTTGTAATAAAGATCGGTAGTTCTCAATTATCTAAAGGAACATCTAAATAATACCACAGTCGAATTTTCTAGTGGGTTATCGGAAGCGTTTGTGCAGAGCAATCGTCAAATTTTTAGTCATTGCCATTGTTCAGGTCAGCACCTGAGCATTTGACAGCTCAAATGTATGGGCAAAGAACCACTGCAAGTAATTACACTGTGTAGGTATACAGCGTGTATCAGTAAGGTGTGGAAATATTTAAGGGTGTGGTTCCGACCATCAAACTGAATAACTTTCTCTATGGGACTCACATTGTCATCAACATCTGCCTAGCCTTTTCCCAGATTTATAAGAGCCAGCTTCCAGTCTCACCGGAGCAGCTGAATACTAGTATTTTACATTAAGCGACTCAACTGCCTATCTGATCTCCACAATCCAGTTTGTATTAGGCAATACGGTACCCCGTGTTAAGACTGGTTGTCAGACTTTCGGGACACTAACTGTAGCGACTGTCAAAGATCTACAAATGACAGCTACAACAGAGGAAACTCGGTATTAAATGGGTGGTCACCCATCCACAGACCGGCCTTGGCAAGTGCGGCTTAACTTTGGAACAACATTGTAATAACGAAAAAAAATCAGCTGCACCATACATTTGGTTCCAGTGGTATCAAAGTTTTGTAGTATGTGTGTGGTAGAAATATTCATAATTATGCCCATCGTAGTGCATTCTTATGTTATGTGCATCATCTAAAGTGCTATACGTATGTTTTGTGCATTATCAGTGTTGTTTTGGAATGTTTGATGGGCTAGCAACTGTAAAATCTATGTTGTTGTGTGTGGACAATGCAAGACTATGCAAGCAAGTGTATAAGTACTAAGTGAGAGCAGCGATGGATTGATGCCCGGTTTAATATTTTTAATAAAATGTTGCTTTGCCATGTTCATTTTTTTCAATCATGTCGAAAAGACTAAACAAAACGTTTCAATGGTGAAAACAATAATATTATCAAGTCTCCGTATTGTTAAAGTTATTTTTAAAATAACAGTGTTTACTTTATGCTCATAAGTGTTTATTTAATTAAAAAGAGCATCTGTTATAAAAACTGACTGCCTCATTAATGCATTTTATTATCTCACCTTTCTTTATATTTTACTCGTAATAAACTCATTTATTGCTCTCATCATACATAATAAGTAAAAAATTCTAGAGCTTAGTTTCCTTTACGTTTGAAATATATTTTTTTTTTTTGTAAATTATCCGACTCATTTCAAAGCAAATACATGTTTTCACAATATTGTACCGTACTATAAACTCAGTCGTAATTGATTGTATTTACCTTCAGATTTACGATTGTCAAGTCTTTTTCGCAATTGCGATTACTAAAGCATTTGCTCGAACATTTAATTGTAAGTAATTAGGTTGTTCCGTGGCAATGCTAATCGCTGCGAACAGCCATTATTTCCGTGTCACTGATTTTGTATGGATTGCGTAAAACAAATTGATCGCGCTGTAATCTCTTTGCAGTGTGTTATGAACCTAACCTAACTTGGAAGAAATGTCATCATCATTTCAGCCGAAAGATGTCCACTGCTGGACATAGGCCTCTCCCCAGTGTCGCCACATTGACCGGTCCAGTGCGTCTCGCATCCAGCGGATCCCCACAACCTTCACCAAGTCATTGATCCACCTAGTGGGAGGCCTTCCAACGCAACGTCTTTCAGTTCGCGGTCGCCACTCCAAAACCTTTCGGCCCCATCGGCCATCCGTTCTGCGAGCAATGTGCCAGCCCTGCCCACTGCCACTTAAGCTTGGCAAATCTTCGGGCTACGTCGGTAACCTTGGATTCCTTGCTCTTCATTTATGACTCGAACACGACATGTACTACGTACGTACGCGCACGTACGCGCGCGCGCGCGTACGTATCTCAGCTATGAGAATATATTTTGTCTATTTGCACCTGAGCAAAAATGGAATTGCTATATTGGGTAAGATTTGCTATTCTATGAAGACGCACTTTGACCGTATTATAGTACTTTTCCACTAGAGATAGGTCAAGATAACCTATAAAAATCAATCTATCCATTCATAACTACGCGTCGCGCCGCTTAGCTGATCTCAAATGGAAAAAACAGCCTAACTGTTCATAGAATAAACTTAGGAGACGTAGGTCAACACAGAACACCAAGTTTATTTGCTTGCTAGGAGTTTAATTTCAGACAATTTTGATCCTTATTTCATAGTCGTAAAGGTTACGTTCAATTTTGAAATGTGGAAGTGCGTGTTGCTTGATTTCACAGGTATGAAGAACTTTTTCTCATAGTTTTCTGTTTTAATAAGGAATTTAGGGATCCTTTATACTCTAATAACAGTCCAAATTGGGTGTGAACGTTTTTTTTGTGTGTTTATTAATAGTTTTTGAGTTGTTTATATTAAATTTTGTGAGGTCTTCGTGAAATTGTAGCTATTAAGGTTGGAACTTCGAGCAAAAAATATTTGCTAAAGCTAATTAGTTTAAAAAAGATTTGTTGCAAAGGAAATGAACCCTAATAACATGTGTTAGCAGTATTTTACGAGCGGCTACGAGCTATTAAAAGTAAATTAGCTTATTTTGTCGGCGTTTCGTCCTTTCTCGTTCCTTTTCTTCTATGGAGAGGAATGGTTCGGTTTCGCAAATATTACTTTAGAGTAAAAAGCTGAGACATGTTTGTTGAAAGGGAATTAAGTATATATTACTGAATTGTGTCTGAAATTGAAGATGAGATTGTGCTTCATGACTAAATGGGTCTGGGAATTAGTTGGCCTACTTACAGTATGGCTAATTAATAACGGCTATGAATAGGTTTGATAATTAATATTGACTAGGTAGTGTCAAGGTATCTTTAAGATAGAAGTCCTTACAGAATTTCAGGTGCTTAAGTTGTTTATATTACTGCTGATCTTGCTTTAAAATGAATGCATCATTCTTAGGACAAATTGAGACTGATTAAAAAACTTGTAGTATCGGCAGCATTACCCAACAATCAGTCACTCCATCCGTAGGTAGTACAGCCTACAATCACAAAACAATCAATGTCCAACAACATCATAAACTTAAATACAAGCGTACAGTCACGCATTTCCAAATTAAAACTATCGAACGACTTGCATCACTCAAATTGCTGGGCTCGAAAGGTGGGCTTAGGGCTTTACAGCCTTTGTCGGCACAAAACAGCACAGGTTGTAATTTGATAAAGTTGGGCCGCCTACAATACGGCCCTTTCTTTGGGGTTGCCCACGCAACCTCCGATTATTTGCAAGATGTTTGAATTTTTGGGTTGTGGAATTGTGGATGCGTCATTTTGGATAAGGGTGTTTGTTTTTGTTGGCGTGAGAATTTGAGAATGCAATATTGTGTTTGTTAGTTGGACTGCTAAGTTAATAACGATAAGATTGTATGCTTTATTTTCTGTAACTTGCTCTCTATCTTTACTCACTGGACATCAGATAGATCGCGGCGTAGACCGCGGCGAAGGTGGTGTGACGATCTGATCTTGTTTGCGGGGCGAATATGGCCAGAGATCGCAGAATAGAGAGGTTTGGAAGGAAGAAGGGGAGGCATTTGCCCAGCAGTGGGTCACTTGTCAGGCTAACAAAAAAAAACTTTCTCTACGGTTGATTGCTTACAACTTTCGTGTTTCTTTAACTCGTTCGTTGACAGTTCCAAAGTATGACTTTTTTACTTTGATTATCCTACTTATTGAAACAAACAAGAGTTCCTCTATTACCTTTTCCTTACTCATCGATACCATAATAGAGAATATGCATAAATTTTCTTTTTTTTTTGTTCAATACGGAATGTTAAAGTATTATAAAAATAATGACAAAAAGCGAAAACAAGACAAATCAGTCAAACAACACAAAAGTTATAACCATTTAAACTTTTGTTTCTATCTCTTTCTAGATAAACATAATTTAGTATGAATTTTGTACGTCGATGCAGCGAATGACGTCATTAGCTGTATCGGATCTCGCTGTCTAATCAGCAGTTTCAAATGCTTATAACTTAGTATTTTTATTGAAATTAAAAAAATAATTTCTTTTTGCTATTGCTGATCCTAATACGCTTTGTTTAGAGTGATAAAAAAAATCATGCATATACCCTATTGTAGGTGGTAAGGTTCACTCCGTATTACATAGGACTTAAACATGACTGCTAACTGAACTGGCATGCTAGATACAGCTCTGCTGAACCTTTCGGCGAAGCAGGTGTGATGTTATTTTATTTTATTTAAGTTTGTTACACTCTACACATAAATCAGAAACAATTCAAATAAAAACAATCAATGGCCAACTGTGCACAGACCAAAAAGGCGGCATTTGAAGTCCACATGCCGCCTCCATCTTTGCCAGGTTCAGGGACCAAAATTATACAGGTTTAATTAAATCGACATTAATCCAGGACTATTTGGGATAGAGACTCGTTTTATACGTTGCGTCGCTGTCATTATGTCGTTACCGTAAGTTTTTGGGGGACATGCCGGGAATTTGTTCGGCGTTCGCTGGATTAATATCTCGACCTTTTTGTGGTTCACGATGTGGACTGGTTGGTCGGTTTTATTTGAAAATTTGTGAGGTGGGGTATGTAGAGATATTTTTCAGAATTAAAAAGTATAGTTTCATTTTAGGGGATGGGTCCATAATATTATATCTAAGTAAGTACATGCGTAGGCTTTTACGTAATCTAGCCTAAGATGATTTTGTTAACGAAAATCGTTGCGAATTTGAGTTTTTGTGACTTTCATACCTGATGTATTAGGCTCTTGCATCACATGAAAATTACAAAATAAATTTAGAAGCCTTTTACTGCATTAAGTATTTGTGTCTGTGACTTATGTACAAAATGAAATCTATTCTATTTACTATAATTGTGATCAACTATCAAAATAAAATTAGTATAATAAATCAAATAATATTATGTACTTTTATTATGTGTCGTAACCGATATTTTTGAATATAAACTTAGCTTTTTTTTTTTTTTTACACATTATAATTCAACAAAATCCTATTTAAACCGCAATAAACATTGTGTCAAATACACCCATTCTGACGCTTAATAAATTGTTTGAAATAATAAACTGTTTTGTACCAAATCCCACCTATGTCACAACCAGTTCACAATGTCAACCCCAAGGGCATTGATTTAAAATAATTTATGATAACAATAATTCAATACTTAATCCTGCCCTATTTTTACTACAAGTATAATAGCCAAAACATTTGTATTAAAATCTGAGGGCTTAGACAAAAGTTTTTGTATTTAACATAACAATAAAATTACTAGTTGGTTCCCAGCATCCCAGTGTGCAGTGGTCTAATTATCATATTTCGCAAGCAAATAGTAAAATATTCCTTGTTGACACATATTCGTCAAACAACAGCAAAAGGTTTGTTTCCCCTGATCGTAAAGGAGAAACACCTGGTTGGCATTTCTAGCAATATGCAAAAGTTAGTGGAGCGAGGGTCTGTTAGATGGAGCTTGCCACCTTTGATGGTTGTACATGATTGCAGCTTAAAAATTCATTAAAAATAGTCACGGTATTTTGTTTTGAGAAGTGTAGGAGTTAGAACACAGAATCATTGGATTCAGCACCAGATAATAAAACAAAATTTTGTAGAAATGTTTGTTTTATTTTGCAGTTATTACGCACATTTCGTTTACAAGTAATAACATCCATCTATAATTTGTCTGCGTCACAAATCATGTCCTCGTTTTCCTAAATTCATGTTGGAAGCTTGGACTGTGAGTGAAACACCAACATTTTGATAACGACGTCAGGTCAACGCCTTTTTTGTCACGTTCCCGTCACCGTAAACCTTTAGCACATGTTCCAAAAAAACGGCAAAAAAAGCAAATTAATTTGTCGGGTCACAACAACCCTTATCTGCATGTTTCTCAGACAAACACTAAACTCTTCTTAATCGTTAAGAAAATAAAGCTGGGATAACAAATCTGGCTGGTTGAAAAAAAAACGGTTTTTAGAATCAAAGACCCATTAGCCAATCAGTCAACGCAGGTAAAAGGAGGACTTATTGGAACTTTAGAAGTGGTCGAAATTAGGGCCATTATTTTAATTATAGAGTAAACAACGTCTCGGGACTGTATTTGAGTCTATTGCTTTTTATAAAAATAATTAAGTTCAAGTTTGACTAATCTAATTTTGGGGAATAGGAATTTTTGGAATAGAAGGTCCTATTCAATGATCTGGCAAATTATAGACGAGTCGTTGTAATTTGGTCTACAAGAAAACAATTTCGCTTCCTTTAGTAGAAAAGCAAACAAAAAAAACACACCGATTTTATCCGTCGCTGATTACATTATTGTTTAGACCACTAAAAGTAGCGTCTTTTGGTGGTCTTAAATCATGAAATAGCGACTAGATAAACGCAACAAAAAACTTATAACATCAAAGTATACACTGCAATAAAACATTATCATTGATAACACGAGGCACAGTGAGAGAGGGACATGGATTACTCTCCCCTGGTCTTCTCATAATCTTCCCCTGACAGCTTTCAGTCAAGGCGACCCTGCTTCACACTGGATTAACCACGTCATTGATGTGAAAAGTGATATAAAGCTACCAATCCACCTTTAATCACCTGCGCTTTTTGGGGATTATTGAGGACTCATATTGTTTGCTAAACGGGGTGGACAAATTTTGATTTAGGTACATGGATTTAATGAGGATTGTTTCAATCATGCATTTAATTTTGTCCCACAACAATAAACACAGAAAGAGTTCTACCGTTTTACGCGACCGATGCCTTTAATCGATAGACAAGACGGAAATCCTGCAAAGGCAGAAATCACATGTCCACCGTTTTTCCTAACCTGACATTAAATTTCATGTTATACGATCATTTCTTACAGATACTCGCTGGTTTTCGCAATCTAAATCAAAATAGATCCTATAAAATCCCCTCATAACTCGTCCGCTGCAAAATATGAGGTGCAAATATGAGAGCCTTATTTAGTAATGTCGGAAACAAACCAGTTGCCAGTAGCCTGAGAAACTCCTAGTTGCTCGCCTCCAGGGAACTAAATCATAAAGATTCATTCTGAACATTGCAGCGATCTGATGAACGAGTGCGGTCTAAACAACCTACTGCGGGGTAACATATCGTGATATCATAGACGACGGCTTCTCAAAGATTGCAGATCTTCCCTCTCGAGCTTGGGAACTAGTTGAAGAGAGATGGGCGATAATGTGATTAGTCGAACGATACTTGATAGCCCCGCGGCATTCGATTCTCAACTGCATAAAAACCAGGCGATGTCCACACTACACGCACGCATTCAAAGCTCTGATTACACAACATGACACGCACACACGCGCTCGCTGTGGGATTAACGTCAGACAACCCGTTTCCTGTTACCTGCTCTGGAGCAAAAAGCAGACGTCGCTCAGTAATTTAGAATTAATTTCACATTTGAAATCAAAGCATTGCTTTTGTAAGTTAAAGCGGAATTACATAGGAAACGCTGTAAACCCAACCGAGAAGATTACGACGGAACATTGGATTCGCTCAACCGTTTTGAAGTCTCTATTTTCTAACACCGAAAATGTCTGTAACAAATCCGTACAGCGGACGCAATCTACGGGACTTAAAACAAACAATTACTTCGGTTTATTTGAAAAGGAGAAAAAAAAGTGGAGCAATCAAATCGGTGCAGCTACCGAGCGGCAAAAAACTTCGGTCTGGGATGTGCGCGGTCGATGTAACGGGCGAAGCGGCGGCCGACGCGACGTAATAAGGTAGCCGATGAGAACTTGGCAGATCGTTTCCACGTACCTCCACGGCTTTCACTCGATACTAATGCAAGCAAATGAAGTAAGAAATTGCTTCATTTATTCAATTTCAAGTTTTATGTCTACGCAGAAGTTTATTTATTTATTTATTAGTATAGGTTCACCAACAGCTTCTGTGTCTATCATTTAGGTATACATAGGTTATACAGTCTTGGACTTACACAGAAGTTGTTCAAAGTTAAAACAATTTCCTTTGTTTTCAACTCGCCCAGAAATCTCTTGTGATAACTTAATTTATTGTGAGTTTGGGATCTCGTTTAAATAACATTTTTGAAAGAAAAATCAGTAAACAAAGTTTATACAAGTTACTAAAACATGATCACCGAAACCTATGCAACCACATAGTATAAACGTGAATAAAGAATGCAAGTGAAACGAATTACAACTAAAAACTGCGGGCACCATTTACCGATAATACCTAATAGAAGTCATCCAATCAATCACTAAAAGACGACAGACCAACAATATTTTAAATCAAGATCGAAGACCATGCGTCAGCTGGGAACGCGTTACTAATTCTAGGCAAGGTGACACACTTTCCTGAAAGCAGTCAGCCAGGGTACCGTGTCAAATGACTATAGATTTTCATAAATAACGCACAAGAAAGATTCAAACAATAAATAGTAAAGATTCGTTTCGCCCAAACCAGCTGCGCTAAGGAGCGCGTTGAATCGCACGATTTGATACGCGCCTCCATCAACTTGGCTTTTGTCAAAAGGTAAGCTAATAAAGTTTAGCAGATGTGATCTTCTAAACAAGACACTAACAAATGGAAGCTGCAAGGAGCTTAATAACATCGTAAGAAAATGTACGACGATCTCGGAAGGCAATTTTCTCTATAAGATATGATTAATGTTCATAGAAAAGTAAAGGTAGAAATCTTCACAACAACATCACACAAGACAGGTTTAACTTATACCAAAGACAGAAACGAAGTTTAATAATGTAATTCAAATAATTTTCTTGTACGAATGCCGTTGAATTAATTTCGGAATGCGAACATCGTTACTGGCGACAGCGTAGAGAGAATTTGGCATCACAACCCTCCAAAAAACGCGGTCCACTTTATTCCTGCTATCGCCACACGATCGATATCGAACATATACTTAAAAAGTTAAACTTTGCCGTTAAAGACCATACCGCGAATTCTTTGTGCCCTACAACATTCTGATACGGACAAAGAAGCGGGTCTGCATCATTATAGCCTATTGTAACGAATTTAAAATTTTCCAAATGCGAATTCGTCAAACGTAAAACAATTCGATACGCGTTTGAATTTGTTGTTCGGGCTGGTTTCAATTCAATTTCTTCGTCGTCCGAACCGCTCGCGTGAATTGGGTCGCGTAAACGGGTCCGCCCTTTTGGGACCAAAACGTTATTTTTTTTCACACAGATTGCGCGTTCTTTGATCTCCAGAATGTGTGCGTTAAGCGTTTCCTTCGCTTTGTGCTGGCGCTGTGTGTGTCTTGTACACTTGTACAGACGACGCCACCCGACAACGACACCCAGAGGGATGTAAAAATCAAGCAACAACGAATCGCAATGATTTTTCCGTTTTACTTTTTACTTCCAGAAGGGTTGAATTTAAATTTAACGCATTCAATTGTGGGTTGATTTTCGTACAAACGGAATTTACATGAAATAACTTAACTGTGTTTTACTGCAGTGGCGTCAGGAAGCTAAATCCGGAGCGAGAGCGCCAACGAGTCAAGAACTCGGAAACTCATTCTTGACACAGTTCAGTGTTATGAACATTACTTCATCCATACCGGGGAGAGTTTAGCACGTCGTAAACTGTAGGATCCATTACGTGGGGGCGCTCAAGATTATTCTCGGCTTACTTTATGAGTTGGCATTGAACATCATCCAATATTTTTCTATGGTTTCTTCTTTTACTATTCGGTTTGGCAAGTGAATTGTGAATGTAAAAGATTTAGTTTGAGACGTTCGTGCGGGGAGCTCATTCAGGTCGACGGTGGATGGTTACGAGCGCGCGAAGCCGGAGGTCGTATGGAACAGTGCCTAGCACCTCATAAACTGCTAGAACTTGTTAAGTCTTCAAGATATGTACCACTTCAGGCTTCTGAGAATTTCGTTTGAAATGTGACCGCTTTTCTAATTGCTCAAACTTTATTCTGGGTGTCTTTTTTTAAACACCAAAAGTTGCGCGAAGTCTGTTAAATTTTTATTATTGAAGAGCTTTAAGTTCATTACAAAAAGTGCCTTCACGTGTTTTACCGTTAATTTTAATGTGTAGATAGATCATAGAAATGGTTTATGAACGTTTCACGGCCATGTATAATGTCCTCGAGTCGTTAAGGTCGTAAATAATTACATAAACATCATATCTCACTATTATAATGTGAGGTATGAACACAAAAAGTAACATCGGAGGGTCTCACATATTCCCGTGGGGTCCGAAATCCCGAACAGAACGCACAATATTTTTATTATAAGTAGTGAATGGTCGTTTGAGCGACCAAAATACGGGTCTTTGTTAGATGTGAGGTCCCGTCTTTCGGCTCAGGTGACACTGCACCGTCACTAATTCGAATTCGATACGAAAAAAAAAACACATAATTATACCAAAAGCGAAACGCGAAAATGAAAAAGAGCACTCCTTTGTACAATTCTGTTTAGTGTATACCGACGGCACACACGCAGAGCGCATTTTTCGCCTCCACGGGGTTAAGTTGTAAGTTTGTAACATTACAAAACACGACAAAGGATGCACCGTTACAAATGTCAGAAGTGTATAAATTAATGGCGACAACCTTTTATTTGTTCCTTTTGTCTCGAACAAAGTTGCTTTGTCTATTTAGGACGTAATAATGGAAGTGTTTAGCGTCAGAACTTTTGTTGTTTCCAAAAAATAAGTATTGAAGTGATGAATAGATCGCGTGGCGCGCACGACAAGACATTGAACCGTGATTTTTCTCGCACATTAGTTAAATTAGTTGGACAGAAAGATTTTGGAACGTGAAGATATTTTACTAAGCACAAAAGACGGAGATAATGCTTGTTCACGCTGTCACTTAATGAATCATCGCTAAAATGGAAATTGTACGGTAAAAAACAATCTAGTACCGTTTTAAACCTTGTTGTAGCCATACTAGGAGTATACCAACAGGTAAATAAACACTAGAATAGTCATGTATCCTGCATTACCAACATATAGACAAACACTCAAACGAATCTGCATAAAGCTCACTAATGGCATATCATGACACTTCAATTACGTACATATTGAGTAAGCATTACCTACGAATATGCAAATTACTTCGATAATTTTGATTGGTATGTAGCAGAAATAGGTAGATCAACGCAACCGGTATGATGTTGAGCCATAATGTAAACATCAGATGCGGTGAAAGATCTCGGTTATAATGAAACAGGTCTCAGAGAGGAAATGCGTGCAGTAAATGATAAAGATTTACATACTGACGCCGGTGAACGCGATCTGGTTTCTACGCTCAATATTTGCTGAGGTATAGTTGTGCTTTGTGGAATTTTAGAATTAGATAAAACGTTCCAGGAAATGGAGATATAAAACAATGTTACTATCTAAATTCCTAACAATATTATAATGAAATTCATAGGAAGTGAGAATGTTTACAAGCTAATGAGTGTTTAAATCGATATGATCTCAGCTAGTACACCACATACCTTATCTTTTCTATTTAAGGATAATGAAAAATTAAAAGGTGTATAAGCATCCTACTTGTACTAACCGAAACACTTCTTCATCTAGCCAACACAGGAAAAACTTACTGTATATATTTTGTAACGTAATGCACACTGTGCGGTAAGATTTAAAATTTAAAGTACCCATGAATTACTAGAGACGCACATTAATTTCCAAACGGTAGTAGCATCGTCATTAAAATAACGCATAACGACATAACTCAAATGACTAAACGTAAAAAGTAAGTATAATAAAACAAATGAATTTAATGATGAATAATAACATGATGAAACATTCAGATAAGTTCGGGGAACCAAAGTAATAAATAACAAAAATAATGAACGTTTGGAAACATATTTTAAAAGGGTAAAGATTAACAATCGAAATCCTATTAATGACCAATCAAGGATTTGGGACTCTACCAGCATTAGAATAATTTTTAATATCTCTAAATCATCTGAATGGATGAACATTCTTAGAATCCCTGTACTAAATTATGTCACCATATTGTAATATAGGGACACATTTAAATTTATTATATTCTGACATAGGAGCGAAAAATTCCGTCACTAATCTGGATCCAATAAATTTCTCATGCAAATTTTGCGCTTTTTGGTATCACCGTTCCGAGAAAGATTTCTAGAGGAAAAAATAAATCAAGCATTCGAAACAATCGTTTTAGTCATGCGGAGAATTCAACACGATCTGAACTTTAACAGGAAATAGGATGCGTTGGTGTAGGTGTCCAACAATATTCATGGCAGACGTGTTTCGGATAGTCCTAAAAGCAAAAAAATCTGGCGCCAAAAAAGGAAGATAAAAACTACACAGCTCCCAAGTGTTGTCGACGGACCTTGTGGAACGTGTTAATGAGAGTCTGGACAAAGGATAAAGGAGGCCTAATACTTCCTGCAACGATAATATTTTAGCATGTCTCGTTAAACCCCAGATTAGATGGGCGATCGGATAAAGAAAGTCCATACATTTTAATCTGTTCCGTACTGTTTACGCAACGCTTCCAACAATAGAGGTAAACAAAGAGAAATAATTCCCAAGAAAGTTATGGCAAAAACCTTTTCAAATTCTCACTTTTTATCTCTATAATCAGTGGTTGGTTCTTGTTCCTATTTTTCTTGCTTACCGCTTTAGAAAGATGAGCGATATCAACAGTATGACGCCTGGTTAGTAATCTCCCTCCATGCGTACAAAATGCGCGTTTTTATCGTGACTAACAATCACAACGAGGTATTCAAAGCAAAACATGAAATAAAAACTGTAAAAAAGATTCTTCCGGTACCGGGAATCGAACCCGAGCCTCCTGGGTGAGAGCCAGGTATCCTAGCCACTAGACCATACCGGATACCGTTAGTGGAGCCAAAATTTAGCATCGCTTGGTTTAAAATACGAAGTAGGTCGATAAGCTAATGATATCCGCATGGTTATTTTTATAGGCAACAAGGCTGGTTTATTTTTGTGGAGTTCTTTATAGATAAGTGGAACAACAGAGTGTTATGAAGTAAAATTAGCACTGTGTTCATTGCCATTACGGGTGGGATAAAGAGCTTAGTTATCATATGATGAGAGGACCGTTGTGTGAGGTGCAACGTTCGACCACCCACTGTGTTATATGGTCTTGGACCAACTTGGAGCTATTGTATTCGACTTGTGCCTAATGTAATACAGTGTGTAACTGTGGGAATGTGCCACGGAAGCCGACTGTGTGATTAGATTAGTGTGAATGAGTGATTTTGTTTGACGTTTTTGATGCGTGTTGATGCGTTTCTGATATTAATCGTGAGTTTCAAGAGTTCTATTGTTTTGATCACACATAGGAGTGAATTAAGGACGTACTTTTATGAAATATTGTTTTACTTGCGAGACCTAGTGAGTTTGTAAGTTCAACTCTAGATTGTGGTGGAAGGCCGGTTTTCTCTTCAGTAAAGATATTCAGCCATTTGATTTAAAATTTTTAGTTGTTTTTGATTTGTGTTTAAAATTATTACACAACATATTCAAATCCAAAATTATTGATCGAAAAGTAAAGTAGTCTCTTCGATCCGTTACAACGCTAGTTCTCATATAATATCTCATTGATTCGAACACCAAAGAAAAAACATCCATAGGAAACCCACCCGCTAATCCTGAGAACTGCCGTATATGGCCAACAGCGCCACCTGTTGCACTAAGTGTGAACTATCGGTATACACATACAGTAACCTGCTACAATGAGTAACAAGAATTCATTACAATGAAGCTTAAGACAAGTATCTTTATTGAAACCGTAAAAGTAAGTAGGCATTTTATGTATTTTTCTCTCTTGGTGTAATGGTTTCCGCTGCCTTGATTGGTACAGGAAGGCTTCATGGATGTAGTTTCTAGTAAGGAAAGATTCTTGATACAGTTGTCCTAACATGGATTCCACTCTTAAGACGTCTACAATTTCTAAGGTTCTTGGTCAAAGTTACATTTTCCACGAAAAAGTTTCAATACACATTCAGAACACTGGCTAGAATTTTTTTTTCGCCAGTCTTAATACAAAATTAATTAATTAACTCAAAATAATTAATCAATACGTTTCCGATTTTTATTTGTTTATTTATTAATCCGTAGACAACGGCGTGGGTTTGTGTTTGTGTTGTTATTATGGTACGACTTATAATTTAAAACTTCAAGATCTAAACGTTTTGTTTGTCCACCTACATCTATGATTAATTTGACAGAGTCGTGTAAACCAACACGATTATTGGTTTACAGATTCCTATAAGATTTCTCAAACTCAACTTATTACTATTATGAGTATACATTTTTATTTTCTTTATTCTATAATCTTTACATAATTAATTAAAAACTAAGTATTAAATAAACTAAAATAAATAAACTAACAACAAACTATAAAAGGTCATCGATAACCTCCTCCTCAACGCTGTCAGCTGGTAATGTGCCCAAGAGACTGGCGGCGTTGCCACGTTGTATGGCAACACTTAGCCTATTATTATTTACTATTATTATTTATTATTAAACTACTTCAAAAATGTTGCAAGCAAATGTTGCTAAATAATTTCGGAATCTCCTCAAACATTTTCTGTATTGTAATGCATCCCACTTTACTTTAACTCAACAGTCTAAAATAGTTCATTTATATTATGAAGATATAAGAAGTGTGCATGACTTTCGCAACAATTAACTCATCAAACACAATACTCTCATTTACCGATCTGTACAAGAGCTTATTAAATTTTATTAGCTCTAATGCATTACTCATAGAGCAATAAACAAACATGTGTCGGTACTTAAGACTCTGAAACCAGACGCGGTGTCAATCAATTGAAATTCTAACATTAAGCATATGCTACAGGCGTGAATAACCACATTATAAGAATTTCTCTACTAATGGTAACAGTGATAGAACTCACGTGAAAGTCACCTAGTAATCTTGCTGAACGAAACTTGTCAATGCTCAAGTTTATAGCTGTTACAGTTGATCTCATATCGAAATTGATTTAGACTAACAATATGAAAGATTTAGAAATGATAGTAAAGAAGTGATCTGGTATGATATGGCTAGAAAGGAAGTGACTGCTGAGATGACGAGTAATAGAGAAGTATGGAAGAAGAAGACATGCTGCGCCGACCCCAAATAAATTGGGATGAGGGTAGGCGAATGATGAGTAAAGAAGTGTCACTGATAAAGTGTCGCTGATACCTTGTCAAAATAAATAAAATTTTATTGTCTAAGACCTTGTGGCGACCCTATACGTAGCAAGAAGTCGAGTCAGCAAAAAGTGGCCAGAAGCCACACACACCGTGTCGCGTCGACACAGTCGGTCTCCCATCGCGGTACAATTAACATGTATTTTATGTAACGTATTAAACTCAGTATATATTCGCAACCAGTCATTTGATTTCTTCAAGGTCACCACCCATATCCAAAGTCACAGAACTCTTGAAATAAATAAGAACACACAAACACTAAAACCTCAGTGGATCTTAAAGTTAAATTAATATCGATTTATCGCTACACACTCAAGAAATTAAATAAGCAATATTTCATAAATATGAAAGACATCACAATATTAAACACTTGGTACATAAAAATTACTCTCACATGAATTACAAACAAAGAATTATGTAGCAAGCGAGAAACAAACACGTAGTACGGGTCACGGTATTAGGTAGCCTATAATGTCGCGACCTATTTATCAAAGTCGTATTAGTAGGTGACACGGAGGCGTAAAACATATGGCATATTAGGCCCAACCTCACAATAATCCAAACGAGCCGTGTTATTATTTAGGAATGGAGTGCTAAGTAAATTATACGAATTAAACTTGTGTTGGCAACATGTGTTGCTTGATTTGCCCTTTCGTCTGGAAATGTTTGATAATGACGATGGATTTGTCAATGTAGTGTTATTTTCATCCCTTAGTCACACCTTTGTTTTTAGTGTTTTTCTTTCGTCACCATCTTCAGCTACTGTAGATCGACTCTGGCTTGTAATACTTCTATTGTTTAGTTTATTAATTGCGTGACATTGTTGTGATGTTCACATTGATGGCGGGGCCAATCAGATGGTCTGGACTAGTGGAAATCGCTTTCAAAGTATCCCATTTTTCTGCAATAATAATAATAATTTCGACAAGATTGACATAAGTTTTTTGTTATCTATCACCTATCACCATCATCTTCTATCACCTTAATGGGGTAGATGACACACCAGTCAATTGAGATACTCTTTAAGAACTGTCAAAACGCGGTTCTCTCATAGACTTTGTATGGCAATAGCCAACTGTGACGTCACTGTTTATTCAACTCAATGACTCAACTATTTATTGATTTCAAAGCAACTAAAAATCGAATTTGGCAATTAATTGAAAATAAATTGGATTTTCAGGCTCAAAATAAAGTGTTTTGTTTAGAGATAGGTGTCTCGAAATTGTTTTATGGTGTCATCTACCCTATTGCTGAATGATCTCAAACTGAGAGCCACATCTTCTTCTAGGATTGTTTGTCATCTCATCTGGCCTATAATGTATCATTAGAACGCTATTCTGTGCACCAAATAAATTCACTGAAAACAATTAGTCATTCTTGCATTGCTCTCTTGCCTCAAAATCTGATACGGGTACTAACTTACGGATAGTCACGATAATTCTCGTGCGACTATTATGGTGGCTGCAATAAATCAATTAATTAAAGACACCTTAACATTCCTTTGTCTGTGCCATAAAGTCTTATATGACCATCTTTACCATCAGCCTCTCCCACATTTCATTACTGGACCTCACAGCATTATATACTTATTCGCGTGGAGATATCCACGTTAATAAATCAAGAAGGATATCGTGTAATGGACACCGCCCGACCGTCCCAGAAGAGATATAAATTTGTTTTTGTACTTTTTTGGTAAATCATTCTGTTGTGGCAACACAGCGAGTGAATAATTAGGTTTTAATACGAATTTTACTTGTTTTAGGTGTTTTGTAACGTAATTACTAATTAACTGAGTTTGGTACTGCGTTTGTGTTTGTAGGAGTATTTTCTTCTTTCTTTTAGGGAGGACAGTTTTTCTCTTCACTAATTCGGTTAATCTTCAGGTGTTCTTTGCTTGATATAGTTACTGAATTGTATACATTATTGTTTGTGCATCATTATTTTTATCATGATGATAAGAGTTAATTTTGGGTATTCTTCCTTCTGAATGGTGTTACACATTTGTCATTTAAATCTCCTTTATTGTTCAAGTCTGTTGCTGATTCATACTTGACCTACGTAGTTCTAAGTAGTCTTACAAGAAATCTTACTTTGAAAGTAATAAATCAGTATCAAAGACTAATGAGATCTTATTACGCCACTTTTAGGGTATTTTCAACCACTTATGCCTTTTGTTTTGACCTTATCAGATCAAGACCACGAGAAGCTTTTTATTTTGTAAGCACTAAACCATTTATCTGCGTTGAAAATCTAGTGTGATTGAGTCCAAGATTTTGTAAATAATTTGAAGTTTTCGTAAGAGAATTATTATTGTATTGCATGACGGTAGTTAGTCAAGATTTGCATAAGTTTTGCTAGTTTAAGCAAAACTTATGCAAATTTTGGTTTTTGCTTTAAATTATTACAATATTTTCGAATCTCGATTTTTAGTAGTATTCTGTTTATTGACAGAACGTCAGCAAGTGGATGAAAAATAATGAAGACGATACCGAGAACTAAGAAATTAAAACTAATAGCATTTTAAGTCGCAAATTCTTCAAGTATAAACTTAATTAATTCAAATATTTATTCAACAATTAAATTTATTGTAAGTCGTTATAAGAAATATAATATTCTTTAGAGTTTCGAAGAAGAGATGTTATCAGCTAACTTTAATGTCTACGTTGTTTTACATTTGTATTTAAAAGGACCTCATAATTTTCTAGTTTAGTATTTCATCGCCAAAATATGAGGCGTATTAAATTCTGATGCCTCGTGACAAACTTGACGTTGACCATATTGGTCTCCGAATTATGATTTACTTAGATGTAGGTTGTAATTTGAAACCTATATCTGTTTCCTAGTTGAGGGCCGTATCGGTTTACAAAAATATTCACACACTGTTTTAAGTTTTGTCTAAATATTTATGCTGTTATTACAAAAATAGTTGCCCTAAAAGGTCATGGCAATTATTTCTGTTTTCAAACAATCGAAAATAATAATTATGATAGTGATAAATCATTTTGTCATACCAAAATTTCCACTAGAAATAGTGCTGTAAAACTAAAAAAAAAAACATTTAAAACTCGATCATTAGAGTCGTGCCCGACTCGCAGTCGGGAGTGGAGTATAGGTATAGTATTCCATCAAAGAATTCGAACAAATTCTGGAATTGACAACCCCTGACCTGTATAAACTTAAACACTCGAAAACAAAAGTCTTATAAACACACAAGTACACTCAACGTCTGTACCATTCATCATTCTAGAAAATGTCAGCATCGACTCTCGACTTCGCCCAGAAGATTCCTCTTCACCAACAAAGCGGGTTTATTGTCTCAAAACAAAGACAACGGTTCAAGGCTTAGCGTAGAGCTTTAAAACAAGCGACAAGGCCAATGTCGTGTTGAAAACGGATCGACGGATTTTGATCTTGGCTTCGCAAGGCTACGGCGAAAATGGTGGTATTTTGGCGAACTTCGTTTTGTTCTTCCGTAATTAATGTTGTTAGAGATGGTTTGTATTCAAATTGGGCACCTACTGTGTTAACTGGCTTTAGAAATGATGAAGACCCTGTTGTTGTCTTTAACAATTCAACAAAATAAGTAAATAAATCGGTACGGTTCACGGTTTGTAACAACGAATTCGGAAAGATACTTTACTAAAGTCCTATATCTGTCATGGTCCATGTCCACTGTCCGCAATTTGTCTGTACCAATATGATTGATCCTTAAGCCATTAACAGTCGTATATAACTAGTTCTCCACAATCATTCCACCTTTCCTTCATGAGTACTGATTATCGCACATGTAGCTCACACACGTGCATATCAAGTGAACTTCCGATCTAATCTGACAGTGAACATGGCCGTTTCATTGCCTCTACCACGGTCCTCAGGCCGTGGCCCGTAGTGACAGAGTAGCGTTACAGCAGCATGCCAATTACTAAGGTAACGTGGTTCGAACACGCGAACACTCGAGTCAATTTCGTGCTTCGAGAACGACTGCTGGCTTCCTATGTTTATGAGTACGCTCCAAGCCGTTTATCTATGCAACGTACTGCTTCCTCCATTGCACGTTTTGTTTGATCATATTTATTGTACCGCGGCTCAGTCCCATTACTTAACGGAGCTTTATATCGTAGTAGTGTCTCATTAGAGAATGTATTCGGAGCACTACATTCTCTTTGTATCTAATCTAGACTCGGTAATTCTCTGATAACGTTCTGAATTGCCTAGTCGATGGTTCCTGATGATCATTAAGTGTAACCATTAGTTATGTCATTACTTTTCTCCTTTCCTGCTATTGAAAGTACTGTGGCCATCTTGGTTGTTATTTCTAATAGATACCTGTGTATTAAATCTCAGTGTATTCCGGGGGGATATCGGAGTGATCAGAAGTAATTTAGTTCGAGATGCTACACGTTTTCTGATGTAAGATATGTAAAAGATAACGTGAACAAAATGGAAGTATCAAGAAAAAACGGATCGAGAAATGTAACAGTCCAAATGGACTCTCCCAACTTGGGGTATTTAATGTCTTTATAAGTGCCGTCAGACATAAAGTTAATGAAAGAGCCATTTTATTGATCTACCTGCGAGTTGACACGAATCCGGCCGCTTCCAACCCTGCATTATGTTTTTCTACAAATTATTTTCCATCTTTTTCTATCCCATTAGATTTTATGAGGAAGAAAAGAATAGCATCAGCCTAATAACGTGCATTAAGAAAGGGACATTTCATTTCGAGAATACGACCCCCATCATTTGATAAGCCGATGAGACATTTTAACATTAATCCATTAGGAGATGGAAATATTTCAATTATTTTCCAATTACTTTTTTTGCGGTCTGAGTCATACCTATTAACTAAATATTTTGGTCAAGTTATGTTCAGGAAAAAGCGAAGCTACGAAGAAAATTTTATGAAGAAATCTTGTTAAACTTTGACCTTTTCCCAAATATTATCCAAAATAATAAGGATACAATTAAATTGAATAATTTAATCAACCGTTACCCTTAATACGAAGGTACGTTTCAACACGGAAGCTCCACAGTATTAATATGATTATAACTTGACATATACCCAGAATTCGGACCCATATTGTCAACTTTATGTAAGGATGGCATGCCGGTGTCCCATGTAACGTTTGTAAACAAGTATCCGCTTATCAGGAACCGTTTACAGGTGAATATCAATAAGGTATTTTGTTCTCTAACATATTGCTTCAGGATTTCCGCTAACGTTGTAGGGTAAGGTAGGGTGGGAATACGTTTTTGTCCTTACCCTCTGAGGCCCTACCACGAGAAATGTTACGTAAACATACGTAACATTTCTCGATAAAGTTAAAAATGCTCGTTTCACATAAAGGGTGTAAAACACCTCTTAACGAAGCCGAAAGGCACTTGTTCTCCCCGTCACTGTGTTAATTTTTTTGTTCTATACCATACCTGGGAACCTTCTAGTTACGAAGATAATGGGGGTCAAAGTTCCAACTTTTCGACAAGTTTTTTTTTAAATACAAGTTTAAATGTAAGATTTTTAATTGAAACACCTCCACGACCCCCATACTATTCATTCCATACATCAGCACTATGTTTTGAGAGCGTTACATTGAGTTCTACCTCAAAACATGATTTTTCACCCAAAAAAAAAAGCTGTTTCCCAGCAATAATTTTTGCGTAAAGTTACTTAGTTTGATGTACAGAATGCTTGGTTGACGGCTTTGTGATGAGGTCTTTTACACCCTGTATAAGGTACAATATTTATTAATTTTAATTTATTCGTATAATGGATGAGACTGATTGTGCTTGTTGCAAACAATTAAACTAAAATGATATAGGATAATTGTATTTTCGATTCAAAAATCGACATATTTACCGCGTTAAACCGCGCGCTCGTGCTGCTAGGATCTTGGTCAAACACATAAACGCACCTCAATTATTATTACACGTAGAGTAGTTTGCTGTACCACACTCGCCGACTTAGAATCGGCTTGAGCCGATCAAATCGAGTTTGTTCAAACATCATCATCAAGGCACTTTTCATCAGTTCAAGCCAATTCCACATCGCAAAATTTGGGGACTCCTCAATGATATCCTTTAGTGTACGCTCAAATGTGGATATTGCTACACATCATCTTTAATTTTATCATCATTTTCGCTTGAGCGCTATTTATGTCACCCATGGGATGAGATGAGGTCATTACTTGTACAGACTAAGCTTTTATCATAGTTTCTGGTCTCTTGGGATACATATTAGTAATATTCCTCTGGAATCCTAGCAATAATCACACAGTAAATCAATTTAGATCGTGACCACAGATGGTGCAAGAATTATCACATCACCCTTATAAATATGACATTTTCTTAATTTCATCACAATTTATATCGAGATCAACAAGTCATCGCCACCCGCATGTCAGACAATTGATGCAATCATCGCCGACGAGATTTTGGGGTGTGTAAAACGGAACTGTAATTGCATTGGCCACAACCAAATTATTGTTATAGTAACTATTCAATGATAATTCCATTCCGAAGTCTGCGGGTGAAGGATGGGTGAGGCAATAATTTTGATTGTGGCGACGCAGTTTATAGCTAAAGTGTCCCCTCGGGAATTTTGATGTGGTTTGTTGGCTACAAGATTTATTTGCATTGGCTTTTTTGTGATCTACTTTCGTGTTTTTGTGTAACTTGTTTGTGGGTTGGTTAATATAATAATGTCATGGTTGTATTGTTTTAGACGTTTCTCTGTTTTATTGTTTTACCTATAAATATGTCCCACAGAAGTTATTCTCATTTCGTTCGTGACTCAACTCAAAATGAAATCAACGCTTTGTCGCTATAACAATGGTATCATACGCACGTAAATACGGCTAATACTGGCAGGTAATTAAGGAAAACTGTTTCCTGCGATAATAATATTAATCACATAAACATCAGTCACGGCAATAAAAGATTGATTTGTTTTCGTTAGACGTCCATATCCTTGATAAATAAGCTTTATTCGTGTGTAAAGATAAGTAATCTTCAACGAACGACAGACACATAAATCAAAAAGCCGTGAAAAGGTCGTAGACTGTTCGGGCGATAAAGTGTTAGTTAGAACTGGATTCGTAGAAATTAAAACGATTTTAGTGTTATGAAAGTCATTATGAGCGCCCGATCTTAATGTGGCATTATTTGAATTTACGTTCAACGTTATCACAATGTTTTTATGACCAAGCCGGAATCAAGGATTTCATAAATGGTTGTGCCAAGACGAACCATGGCTCTTTGGGGTGTGGTTGCCCAAACCTGGCTGGGGGAGCGCCGACAGCGACATTTATTTGTAGCTAGCCACAAAATGTACGTAACTGTCTCGTAAGATTTATTCTCAAACATGCCGTAATCTTTTCTCTGTGGGCGTAGACGCATTTGTAAGAAGCGAACCATAGTGAGATACTCACCCTTGTTGTATATTTTCGGTTAAAACATCCTTGATAAGCGCGGGTCGGACCTCCATATTTGTCGATAAAGGAAAATATGTTAATTTAGTCGCTGCGAGAGAACCGATATGACCTACTAAGTGATTGGGTTCCCTATGCGTTGGCGTGTTTTGAATTTGAACTCCGACGGCCTCAGAGATCAGTCCAATGTTTACAAATTGCCCGAAGAAAAAAAAACTCGATTCATTTGATTGAGATATTCATTTTGATTAGGTTCGATTTAAATAAGATTATTTTGAAGATGAAGGTGTATGAAGTGAAATTGGATAAAGATTATTTATTAACAATTTCACAAGCTTTATTTGATGTAAGAGTCTAATAAAGAAAAAAGAAGAACAATGCAATGGAGGTTTTTGAATCAAAGTTAGGTTGCCTGCCGGGGTTTTAAGACTGTTCGAAAGAGATACCGTGGCCCCGAAACAAAAAGGGCGATGAAGAAACATGGATGGGTTTTAGTCAGTAAAAGTCTGACACTCCCATTTGCTCCGCCTAGAGCGGGAGAAGTCATTTGATGATTTACCATCCGAAAAAAAAAAAAAAGGGTAACACAAGAAAATTAAATAAGGAAACGAGTAATCCAAGAAAGTCGGTCAAATTACCCGTGAAATATATCCACTAGAAGATGCAAAATTTCGCCGAAACGAATGCCCTTTCTCACAATATGGCGCCACTAGAATTTCCATCTTTTATGAAATATTACGGATTACGAAGGCGGTCGTTTCATAAAATCTAATTTTAATTAAAAAATAAACAAACGGTAATTAATTTCGCCGGTCTCCTCGCTCGGTTACAATGGTGTACAAATTAAACGTTTTGAGTCGTAACGTTGCCGGATAAATTCTACTCAACTTTTTCTTCTTTCATATTTATTTTTTTCCATTAAAATCATAATCTGAATTTTAATTTATCTCATGTCTGCGGGTAACAATGTTCTTATTATACCGAGCTTTGATTGTTTTGTTGAAATTAATTTTACTGAAAAACAAAACTGTTTTCAAATTAAGTCGTTGCCTCCGATAAACTAATTTAGGTTTTAATAAAGTTTAAACGGCCCAATTCCCAAACGCTTGGAGCGATGTTGTTTTATTTGTCAGCATATAGTTCCAAAATAATTAGATTGGGAATTTATAGATGTCATCGAGGCCCGTGATTTAGGGCGAGCTTCAATCGTAACCGCATTGTCTAAATACAAAGATCTAATCTGCGTCGGCTGTTATCAGTTAAGTCTATATCTCCAGTGCATTGTATTGGTAATTTTCACATAAATTAGATAAGACAAGTAAGCTTTGACAGTGGTTCGATAGTAAAATTTGAACAGACACAGTACAAATTCTTCTTCTGTTCTGATGTCAGTTCGAGTCATGATTTTGATAAAAAAGATTTGTAGTTGACGGTACTTACTAGATATGTATTTGAGAATTTTAGTGCTCATAAATAAATACATAAAGCTCAGTACATAACTTTATGAATCCGTGTTATTGGAGACCACCTTTGCATAAAAGAAAATATTTTACGACTTAAGGAAATGATGTGAAATTGCAAACTATGCGACTTGTTCTAACAAATTCTATGGAACTCTCCAAAATGAAAATTGCTCATGGCTTCAGTTATTACAGCTAAAACATTATGGCAAAACGAAAGGCGTTAGCTTAATAACCTACCACCAACAGCGTCGCTTACCAAACCAGCTTGTAAATGTTTAATTTGATCGATATACCTGAACCATGAAACTATAATAGAACCAAATAAAAAGGGTTTTTTTTTATTATCGGACTCTTTGTTCTAATGGCCATCGTTTTTATTTTCAATAGTTTAACAGTTTGTCAGTCAACCTTTAGCGATAAAGTTGAAAATCTATTTAAGAAATTTGACAGATTGTAGAAGCGGATGTGCTTTGCGTCTGTACTTGATTGAGTGTGTGAAAAATCAGTTTCCCATTTTGTATGAAAAGTATTTTTGGTCATTCTATTTTTAGGAGTAAGTCTTTCAAGGGCTGCAAAGGTCAACCTCATTTCAAGTAAAATCAAATATTGGCTCAGGAGCATACCAAGTAAACCTTCTTATTTAACACACATGCCTATCAAGTTTGTTGGCAAGACGAGCCCGTTGAGCGAATTTATGAATTCGGTACGTGTTAAGTTCTGCATTATACTAGAAATGTCTGGGTATATTATGCCGTTCCAAGTTAATCTGCAATTAGCTAAATCCTATAATTATACTGTAGGACTAAATTCCGATTTCTGTAGAAGAGTCTAGCAATTACGCTATTGGAATTTCTTCAACACATCCCACAGTTAGTTTAAGAGTAATTTCGAGGAACAACTCGTGTTGTTTAAAACGTTCCAAGCTTTAGAGATAGTTTTGAAGATGGTAGTAAAAAGTCTTAAATGCAAAGTTTTGCCAGTTTGGTTCATTTAACTGTTTATTTACTGATTTAGAGCGTAATCTTTCAAAATGACAAATGGTGTGTGCAGTAAATTATTTATAGTTATCGGCTGAAGTAAAAATAGTAAAATTATCTCCATCAGCATAAGCCTTATTAATCACTCCTCTTTCAAACAAATTGTTGGTATATAATGCTCTAAGAGTTTGGTTACCAAGAATGTGAGTGATTCTTTGGTTGACTTGTTTTACTTCGTCGCCTTGATTTAGATTCTTGTTTATCTTAGAACGTTTTTAAATATGCGTACGACGAAACTTTAATTTGGAATTAACTCGTTTCGTTCACGGATGGTCTTCAGTGGAATAGGTCGGTTTTTGGTTCTTTTGTGTGAGTGGACGTCAAATTGTTGTTAGTTCAAGAATTTGTGTCAATGGTTTATGTTATAGTTAAAATTATTCTTAGATATACAAAATTGGTTAGGTTAGGTTTTGATTACATAATTTATTTAAATTAGTGTAATAGCGTTCAAAAACAGGAATTTCGGATGCAGGTAAAAAGTCTGCCAGGCTCAAATGGGATTGTGCGGGTCACGTAAGCCGCATGCAATGCACTGGCAGAGGTCTCAACACGATGGGTGACTGACGATGGACAGCGCCGCAGAGGCAAGCCTAGAATGAGTTGGTGAGATGATCTGGACGCGCATCATGAAGGCTGGTTTTAGGTAGCGCAGAAGTAGAGTACCTACTAGGAAGTATATGCAGGAGGCCTTTGCCTAGCTAAAAATTCGAAAGAGAGGAGAAGAAAATGAATCATAGTCAAGTCATATTCAAAACTTTGTACACTGTATGAGCATTATAATTTTCAGCAGTAAAATATTACCATTATAAATTTTAACTCATTTCTAAATACATATAAATAATTATAATGTAAAGGTACCATTAACCGAATCATATCGAAATAACCTGGAACTCAAATTGTCACAGAGAACAAAACTTCAACGTATATAAAATCCCAGAGGGCCAGTCTAAAATAAGTTTAAATCGTTATACGAACAACTAGTCTGGAGCAAAACAAAGTAATACCAAACAAAACAGTTTACGTATTATACTTGTATGTACTGTATTCATAACTATACCACTGTTGAGATATAAAACAGTATATTAATAAAGATATTTTGGAAATGAGTATTATGCTCTACTTGTTTCGGATTAGGACTGAGGAGCTCGTGTCTAAATAAATAATAACAGCCGTATCTACAGGTTAAACCGTTCTTCTCAAGGTTTAGTTCGTGGATGGGTGACCATCTATTACATACCGAGTATCCTCCTTGCCTCCATGGTTCCGGTTGTCATTTGTAGATCTTGACGGTCGTTACAGGTAGTCGGCGGTATCAAAGTCTTGACAACCAGTCTTACTAAGGGATATCGTATTATCTAAAATTGGGTTGCATATGACCTACACAACCCAATTTGAGATTAGCAGAAGCAAATTTAATGTAAAATACTGGTATTTAGCTGCATCGGGTTAGATGGGAAGCCGAAAGCTAGATGATGACCTGAATGGGATTGTTAACTATGTATTGGATCATAAATAATTATGTACATAACCCATTTCCCAGCACATCTCTCTTTATAAAGCTTGTCGATGCAACAACCACAAATAAACTGAGTTACTGAATTTTGTATATCTCCTTATATCATGTAGCGTCGTCGGTCGTCGCATGTCAATGTAAATGCCTTGATTCCGGCGTTTGTTTGTAGTTGTTCTACTGTTTATTATATTCACTGTGACTATAGTGCGTAGTTTCTTAGCAACGGATATGGGTAAGAACGTATAATAATTTATAAGCAAAGTTTGGCCGTGTGGTTTACTAACTAGACATCCTAATTTTGTAGTTATGATGAACTTTTGTTGATAAGTTTTGTTGCTACTAAATATTAATATTGCATCTTGAATTGGTCAGTTTTAGTTAATTAACTATTTGAAAGAGAAAATGCCTGAGAGGTATTTATATTTATTGACAACATGTAAAGCCAATTCAGAGGCCCATGGGTGGCACCTGACACCAAATTAGGAACTAACCACGCAATAAAGAAACATATTTAGAAAAATAATAATTTGAGATTGATGATGAACACAGAAGCCTGATAATCACGGTGATTTAGTGCTTAGTGAAAAAATGCAATTTTGAAAATCAAGTTTACTTTAATTTAGTTTTTACCAAGTTTTAAGCACGGCTTAACAAACCGAGCAATAAATGAATTAATGGACTGGCCCTTTTATGTAAGAGTAAAATAAATTCGATATTTTTTATGCATCTATTATCGTAATATGGCCACACTATGCCTACCAATGCCTTTTAATTTTGTCATCGCATCAAAGCTTTTAATAAAAATAGATGTTGAAGCACTTAGGAGAATACATTTTTGCATATTTTACGAAAGACATTAACGAAATTGGATGCATACACAATTTTTCAGAACACCCGTTAAAAATAAAATATATTGATGGCAATAAAATCACTTCAACCGTGATAGATTTAGTAGCGAACCAATTTTTTGTAAAAGGCGTATTTAAATATACTAGAAAACGCACGTCACAGTTATTTACGATTATATAATAAAAAAAAGTTATATCAGTGATTCTCTCAAACCGTAATAAGTAATAATAGTCGTTCTACACAGATGAATAACCCAATTGTAACACATAGACATTTTAAAAAGATTTTATTTTCGTTATATCTTGTCTCTTTAAAATAAAACTCACAATCACAACAACAACAACAACAGCCCGTAACGTCCACTGCTGGACATAAGCCTCTCACATGATGGGAGGAATTTGCCGTAATCTAAAAAAATCCACGCTTGGCAGGCGGATTGGAGATCGCAGTGATGAAAGACTAACAGAAAACGCTGCTGCCCATTCTCTGGTCTCCGTAGACCAGAGAATGGGCAGCAGCGTTTTCTGTTAGTCTTTCATCACTGCGATCAACTGCACTGCACTGTTCTGCCTCAGACATTAGTCGCCTTATACGACACCCGTAAGTGTAGTGGGTTGGTTCTATTCCTCTCTGCCGGATACCACACGGCTAAAATCACAATCACTTGTAAATAAATAAAAAGTCATCTGTTAGCGTCGTAAAATAGTGATAATGGCAGGTAATATACTCCTCTTGTACAGACAAAAATGTATCATCAATACGAACCCTTATTTTTAATTTCAGGCTGATAACAATAAGGCTAGAAACGTCACACAGTAGGTGCCTGAAGATGGTCTTCGTTACCATGTCAGGGCGCTAAGAAACGCTGGCGTGACGCTTTGGACCCGTTCCTGACTATTTGGCCAGAGAAAGCAACATACAGGGAGAACTGGAAAGGAATAGGGGAGATCTTTGCCCAGTAACGGGAACAGAACAGAATAATTAACAAAAAAAAATATATATATGAAGGCTTTTTCTGCTCTGCAGCACAGTAGATAGACAATATTGGCCACAGTTCAGCAAATCCAGATGTAAATAAAACCCAAAAGAGCCCTCGAAAACCTCATAACAACGTCCAAATCCTACATTTAGATCTCAGGACTTTTATTTTCCATTTAGTTGGCGGATTTGCTGGGTCGACGCGAGTTAGCCGTAATAAATATAAAAGTTATAGCTCGCAGAAGCCTTAACCCTTCGCTTAAAGCTTACCACAAGCGGATTACGGTCATTACTCATTCCTACCGTCTAGAGTGCCTCAGGCTGGAATCGAAGAGAGACGGCGAATGTAAATGTGTAATTTTTTTTCTCTCAGACCCTTATTTATGCTATCCTGAATGAGAATTTGGTCATTGATACATTAACGGAAACAATACCTGCTTAAATTGAAAATTCTTTTGGTTTCGGATTTTTTTTCTATTTAGGCTGCTTTTTAATTAAGTGGTCGTTCTACACAGATGAATAACCCAATTTAGAGAAAAAGAAATTGGGTGATGAAACAGGGTGAGCAGCTCCAAATCATGGAAGTTCTAATGCAGACAATATTAAAATTGAGAAACTCCTGGTATTTTTATCACCAAATAAAAAGCAAATACACAGTCACAGCAATGAGAAAGCCAAAAGTAAAAGAAAGCTTTGTACAGAGTCGCTAAAACATATGAACTGATCGCACACGTTTCCACATAAACTGTTAATAAACCGAGTACACGATAAGAAAAGGATGAATCGCACACTATCACAACTGTAACTAATGTCTACACCATAAACCCCGATACCTGTAACCATTAATAAGATCAATACTTCACATCCACCCCCAGCACAATATAAAACAAATTCAGGTGTATTAATAACAAACTTTCCTCAGTGGACCGCTATACGTTTTCCTCAAATGTCCCCAAAGGTTTTTATTGATTACATGGACCATGTTCCACTTTTTATATTGGCACTAAAAGCGTATAAAACGAAATGCGCTAGTAAAAAGGTTTACTCGCCCTTTGATTGTTTGCCATACGTTTCCAGAAAAACTTTGCGGGTGGAAAACTTCAAATGATCCTTTGCCCTAGTATATGATTTATTAAGTTCCATTGTGTGCCCTATAATCTTCTGGTAACAAGAAATATTGGACAGGTTTTGAAATTTTATGTAAAAGATATTTGGAAGTTGGTATAAAATAGCAAAATTTTAGGGTTGATGAAGTTGAAACTTTGAAACTAATAGCTGTTGAAAATGTTTCTTGACTTATTCACGATAGAGAAGATGAATATAATGCAAGAATTCATCTCTGTTTACAACTAAACTTTTTATGAAACAAACCTTTTTTTTCGTCTGTTTTTAAATGTAAATTCAGGTTAATCTCAGGGATTTCGGGTCAAAAATTCTTACATTCCACAATAATTTTCTGATTGATCGCCTATTCATCACCTATAAGTGCGATAGTAATTCATTTCCCGTAATTAACTGTCATAACTTACGGGATATGATGAACAGCTAATATATTCTGTTTTTTGTTAAAGTATCGTTTGGTATTAAGATTTAAACGTTTGTTGTAAGGATTATGAGCATTCCATCATACTTACTGTAATGCGTTTAAAAAAAGATGGCCTTAGTATGGACCTTGTTGAACCCCTTTCTTTTAATAATCAAACGAATCAATAGGATCGGCAAAGAAAAAATACTTCGAATCTTCTTCATTTCCTTATCTGTTTAATATATCCGTGCAAAATATATCCTCATTACAATCATCCATATTGTCTTAACACAATAAAATATTCTATTTGTGTGGCATTAGAACGAACAAAAGTATGACAGTCGAAAAATTTATGATGTTTATCTTGAACAAAAGGAAGTACAAAAGATTGTCATTTACGGAGTCTTTATTCCGAAAGGAGCCGTAAACAATTGGTAACTTTGACAGGCATCACGAAGTGACAAAAAGGATTACGTATTTCTACAATCTCACTTTTACAACAGAATTGTTTGAAGGAACTCGAACTCTACTCCTTCGTAACAAAGATCATTTAGAATCAGGTTCCGTGATTTAAGTTTGTCATTCTCACTAACTCTGTATTTTTAGCTGCACCCCGCCACTTCTGAATAAACACGAGCTTTTGTGTCTCTTACTTTTTAGACTTATTCAAACTTGCGGAAGATTTTTGCACATAGTACTTAGGTAAACAACTCATTCAACCCGTTACGAATTCCCCTTTGTCAATTTTCGGTTGACAGTTTCTTGCAGTCGTCTACGAAATGATTTTTTGTCCCTAAAATAAATACAGCGCAGAGATTTCTCAATGTAAAACTCGATTTAAGTGCTTAGATGGATTCATAATTTATTCGTTCAAGCGATTCTGTTCCTTATTTCTGTTTGCTCGATAACTTAGGAAAAATACAACGTAGCGCTTTAAATTCTAACCGTCATGTGCTTAAAGGGCTCTTTAGTGCAGCAGCAACGTTAAATTTATTTTCAAAACTTAAACTAGCACCTCTGTACCCACAAACATAGGGTTCATAATGGCGTGAAAACCAATTTAAGGACCCCTAAACGCGCGATGTAGAATAATAACCATGTTTTTCTTATGTTTGTCTTTGGAGGAGATTACAAACATGCGCGCACATGGCAAGCTCTTCAATCGATGGTTCCCTCTCGTCGTGACATCAAAACTATTTGTCTTTGAAATAACTTGGTGACTTTCTATACGGACCATCTCGTAGCGAGATGAGTTATTGCGTTATCCCCTTGAAACACAAGTCCATGTCTGCAAGTCACGGCACTGTTCATGTATCATGTAAACTAGAAAGAACACCTGTGCTTGAATTTGTAGACTTTTGAATTTTCTGCTACCATTTTACTAGAAACGTTTTCATTTTAAAACTCGAAACCGCTCCAATGAATGAACATGGTAAAAAATCAGCGAACCGAAAATATTTCACGTCCACATATTATTTAAAACATCCGACGATTAAAGTTAACATGTAATTGCTGCTTTTTTACCACCAGCAACATTAGTGTTTCGAACACGTCGCTAAATAAAAATGCATTCTAAAATAAATCGTAAAATTCGCGCCTTGGGCACTGGCCGTTGAGACTCCGAGGCCGGTTATTAAAACGACTATACTATGTCATTATTCTCGAAACAAAAAAAGGAGTGAATCGTAACAGGCGCGCCACATATCATCGAGGGAACTGGCACTTATGCGCGTAGTTTCTATCGTAAATCAAAGATATTAAACGGAATGGCGGAACCTCTTTTGAGTTCACATTATAAATCATAGAGGCGCAAGAAGACCTCTGGCTGCCACCAATAGGGTCTTTGCGAACGCCGTCTACATAAATACAAAATGTAAGTAATAAAAGATACAAAATGTATGATGATAAACTTGTGTATAAGTTGAAACTGTCTTGTTGTCTCCAATTCTTGCGGTGTGATACTCGATTTATGCTTTAACTGAAACTGATTTACAGTTAGCAACCAAAACAACACAAAAATAACAAGCACAACAATAACAAAAAAAAACGGCATAATAATAAAATTAGTAACGCCTCAAAAAAATCTAGTTGATACAGATTACGGCTTGAATTCCGCCAAAATATTGAAAAGAAAGAGGTCTATTATTAATGACCATAGTAATAAAAAAAGTTTCATTACCAAGATGTTCCAATTTATTAAATTCCAACGTGTTTATGAGACGGTGACATGATAGAATGAATTCTTTTCAGGACTGGAACATCGTTGCTACTTTCACTGTACGTTGAACGTGATCATTGTCTATTATTATTTAAACGGTGCACGCCAATTTGTGGTTTTAAGGTTCCATTCCATCGTTAGACGAGAATTGCTAAGCTATGAATCTCTATCACTTTGTAGCCATCCAAAAAAGAGTGCAGCATCATATGCCTATGATATTCCCACTGCTGATAAAGCAGCCTTCTCTCTCTTACGCGGTCCCAGTGCGGATTGGTAAGGTCGTGTTTTGAGGAAATTATTCTGTAACTTGTGATACATAGAAAAAATATAGTCCAGAATGCAAGCATGTCAGATTTGCTCATGCATAAAGCTACATCTTTCTAGAATTAAACGACAAATCTATTTGTGGTAGAAGGTATAGTCTGTTCCTCTTCCGTCAGCAATTTATCTTCGCTGCCGGTGCAACCTAACCTCAACCGGTCGCCAATCGCTGCCTCATTGACTCTCGGTTTCGTTTATCAAGTTTCGTTTAAAATTGCTTTCTTTGTGCAACTCGAATTTAAAGATCCACATAAAGATTGGTTTTCAATCTTTAAACTCACTTTCTACATCACGTTCTGCCAACAAAAGGCGATAGTATTGACTTTGTTTGGGTCGAATTTATCGTTAGACGAAAAGAGTTACATAAAGATATCATAACTAATATCGTGAAACGTCAAGTCATTCGACGTAGAAGTGTTTTGTAGCAACTGTAAGGGTTTCCTTGTTAGGATCGTGACGAGATCGAGTTAGATATGGTACCGTGAGCTCTCTTGTTGCATTTGGTTTGTTGACGGCGATAATTTCTGTTCAAAGAAGACAAAAACTGTCTGTGTTGGCAATGACTGTTCAGTGTTCATTCGTTTTTTTATTTATGTCATTTGGTAATCTGGTATGGGCAAATTAAAGATTAGTTCCGTGCTCAGTGAGTTTTGCCCTGCTTACAGCTATGGTGAAATATCTCTGACTTCAACAATTATTTTCTTATGCCAAAACAATCACTGTCCTTTGAGCAATTCTTTAATACAGAAGTTTTTATCTCTGACTTAGGCAACAGGAAATTACCAAACCTATTTAAAAGTAAGTTTGGCCCCAAAACTCAAATAGCTTTATCCATCTTGTCCCACACTGAATTTTAATTTCACACCTAAGCCCGAACTCAGACCATCCACAAATCACCTCAAAGCTTTATTTATAAGCATCACAGTCTTCCGATCAAGTTAAATTGAAAAATATGTAAACGAGCGTGATATTCAATGTGTCGTGGAAAAAAAAAACATGGGGCTGTCATTTTTAACGTGCGATAGATGGCGTAGCTGTAACGCTAACACAGATAAATCGGTCGGAAGGCGCCTCGCTACATTGCCTTCCTTAACGACCTTCGCTACGGAATCAGTTTAGGGTTAAAGGTGATTTTCTTCGGTATTGTGTGTGTGTGTACATGTAATGCGGTGTCAAAGGAAGTTTGAAACGTTGTGAGATGATACGATTTTTTCTTGAAGATTATTCGATGGAGGATATTGGAAATTTTAGGTTGAGATATGGAGAACAATAGGTATACATTCTTGCGACTCCATTGATTTGTTTTCTTTTGTTATACTTTTTTAGTCTTGCACGCGAAACAGTTTTATGTTATGAATAAAATAATAATGAACAATAAACAGTAAAATTGCATTAATCTAAAATAATTGATACCAGTCCAGTCCATTCATATAATTGAGTAGAATTAAATGATACCATGTCATAACTTTATTCGTTTTTTTACTATATGGAAGTATTTTATATTTCGTATTTTATATTATGGAAACTATATACAGGTTGTAAACAACCTCATCACGAAGCCGTCAACCAAGGATTCTGTACATCAAACTAAGTAACTTTACGCAAAAATTATTGCTGGGAAACGACTTTTTTTTTTTTGGGATGAAAAATCATGTCTTGTGTGTCTGATGGATGGATTGAACAGTACGGGGGCCGTGTTTAAAGTAAATCTAACATTAAAAACTCGTATTTAAAAAAAAAATTGTCAAAAAGTTGGAACTAGAAGGTTCCCAGGTATAGTGTAGAACAAAAAAAATATTTGCAATGACGGGGAGAACAAGCGCCTTTCGGCTTCGTTAAGAGGTGTTTTACACCCTTTATATTAAGATTTTTAAGCATTAAAATTACACGCTAAATTACTTATTTATGAGTATCACCAAATATTATATTTCTCATGTAAGTTGTATGCATACTACAGTGTAGTTAATTGTATAGTACATTCATAACCAGATACAAATGATAAATGACCCGTTGATGACTCCGTTAGCACTCGGAGAGCAGCGATAAAAATCAAGCCTTGTTTTATTTAGGGGTAATATCGCACCCGGTATCCGAATCCTACGTTTCCCGAATAGATCTAAGTCACTTTAACTTTGCGAAATTTTATTCTTTTAGTTTTGAAGAGCAGCAATAGAAAAACAGTGATCCCATGTTTCAGTGAGGCTATAAATAGTAAAATTACGTTACTACCTAATTTGACATTATTACACTTTTCTAACGCCCTTTGTCTTTTCTTTTTTTATCGTATTACCTAGTACTAGCTGGGTTGTGGAGGTCAGATAGGCAGTCGCTCTATGTAAAATACTGGCATTCAGCTGCAACCGGTTAGACTGGAAGCCGACCCCAACATAGTTGGGAAAAGGCTAGGCAGATGATGATAACACTTTCCTACCCACAACTCCCAGAAGTTTAATACCATGTTGTTTGCTTTGTCACGGCTGTAGTAATGATAGTAAATTGTCTTTGTATGTCCCAAACTATTTCTCTCTTGATACTCCGAATACCTGACGAAAACATAAAATGTGAACACAATTTGTTGTAGGAACTTAGACACGGCCTACGTCATCACCAAACATCAATTAACACAAATCCAAACGCTTACATCACTACAAACACAGTCCAAACGCATAAATAACAGATAACCGTAAGTTATAAAGTCGTCAAGCTCACATTATATACAATATAAGAAGATGCAACAATAGACATACTACATGAGGGCGTTGCTTCGCGTTGTTATAAGTCCGTTACCTAGATTAATGTGCGTGCCACATCGAATGTGAAGAAAGATCTTTGTGGGAACCGCGTTTGGAAATGGAGTAGTGTGGGCTCTACTGGTTGAGTGGTTCGGCAAACAGTCTGTGGTTTGACGAGTTTATTCGTTTCTAAAAACTGAGGAGATGAGTCAAGAGGTATAGAGACCTATGTATGAAAATCTCATGAGAAGATTTGTACTTTGCAGAGGTTGAAAATAAATTTGAAACGAAAATACCGATGTTGAGATGAAGGACCAGAAAAGTAGATAATTTGGATGAGCTCGATGAAAAATGGGGTAATGTGGAAAGTAAAGACATGCATTTGAAAATCTCATTGGGAGCATTGGGAGAGCAAAGCAAAACTGTGGGTAAAAAGGAATTTGAAAATAAAAACAAGACAGGTTCACAGATGAATGAACGACGAGAAGTAGATGTAGAGGAGATAATAAAAGCGAAAAATTCGCTGGTGTGTACTGTAATGCATAATCCTTAGAAAGATATAACATTCTGATAAGGCGCTAAAACTGATAGAAACACGGTCTTTTAACTTACGTGTAAAAATAATTTTGAAGCCAGTGCATTCTTTACATTAATAAACTGTTGATGTACGCTTAAATTAACAGGATGAGCAACAAAACTGGTCGTGTCCTTTATAACGAGTTGCCAACGAGTTTTATAAGTATGATAATTTCCTACTTCCTGTGCTTTAAGGCCTAGCTAGACTGCAAGGCTGCTATGGTTACTTAAATATTCAGAAGTTTTTCTTATGATATCATAACATATTTCAACTAAGAGATGGATGGGTAGATAAGTGGCTTCAAAATTAATCAAAGAAAAAATAATTTGCACTAGAACATTTTCTAATGTTCTAGTGCAAATTATTTTCGTTCTCATGTTTATCTTGTTCCTCAACCCAACAGTCTGTGTGTCTCATAATACGTCACACTGTCGTCCTTTTGTCTCTGACACTCCCTCACTATTTGATTTATAGATCTTTGCGTTGACTAGCTGTCTCTACCGAGGCTTATTAATGAATTTATTTAAACGCTAATGAACGAGTTACGTTAAGCACAAGTAAAACCAATTTATCTGTATCTGAAATGAACGAACGAATGAACTGTTATTTTAGGATCATAATTGAACTCCCGATTGGTTCGAAATTCGAACTTTACTTTTAGTTCGAAATTTTAAAGTTAAATAAGTATCGTTCATTTATCTTATGGAACTTTCGGATGATCTTTCCGATTTCTAGAATTCGCTTCGGCCAATTTGATTTTGTGAAAACAATAAAATTAATTAACATGGGATTATCTTTGAGGAGTTTGATTTAAAATTTAGTTGAGTCGAGTAATTAATATTGATTGATTAATCTCCGTTACTGAGAAGTAAAGTAATTTAATATCGAAAGGTTCTGAATGTGTTTGTTTGTTTTGTTTCAGACAAAAATAACATTATTATAGTGTCTGAGCCCCAGACGTAGTGGACAAGATTTAGGCGGAAAACAGACTTGGCATCGCGCCGGCACAACACAAGGAAGGAGGAGACCGAGTACATACCCATCTAGATACTACTACACTACACACTCCACATGGATACAGTGTGTATTTTACTTGCATAAAAGAAAAATATGTTCAGAAAATTCATTGAAAAAAAACACAAACAGACACACAGATTCAACAACATAAAAAAAACTGCTGTATGTATGTGTTAGATATGTTTATTCTGCATTTTTCTTTTAATAATCTCCTGATGAGGTCGGTGTTTCCAATCGGACTCTTCTGAGAAGAAACACTGAAACAAACCCTAAGGTCCTGGCATAATCTAGAATTAAGTCATATGAGGACCATGCAGAGAGTGTGTCTGAGAATGTCTATTCAGAAAACAAAGCCAGATTAGTGTTTGAGATGGTATAGTGAGGAAACAAAGCTTAAAATATATAAACTCATATTAATTTACAAAGCGATACTAAATTCCGCATGACACCATCACATTCACAAAAGCACGTATAGGTATAACTTTAAACGCCAAAGCTCAGCAAGACTACAGTTTCAATGATAAACGTGCTTCATCAATTTTAAACACACGGCTCAACTTCATACTGCAACGAAGCTTATTCAAAAGACTCGGGCTTTTTACTAATGCTTTCAGAAGCTTCATTAACATCCACTCTAGTGAATAGGCAAGAGTACTTAATTCAAGCGAAGCTAGTCGACGTTCTATATGAGACTCGGTGTTGCCACCCAAAATAATTCAGCGCAGGTTCGAAATTTAAAAGAGGAAAAATTATAAATTCGTTCGTTAATTTCAAATTAGTTCAAGAGGTTTTCGGTCACTGATTGCTGTGAAGTTTTTTAATGTCGAAGTTGGTGATGAAGGAGATTATTAATTAAAAGGCAACTTTTCTGTGTTTGACAATTGGAGCTTTATATAGATACGTCTTCCAAAATGAACATACATAATTGTTACTTTATTATGGTATCATCCATCGATCATTCAATCTGATCCCGATATACTGATACTGTTAGCCTGCGTCATCCTACTTCTGTGCAAAGGCCTCTTCCTATGAACGAATCCTAGAATTTTAGTAATAACAATGAAATAGTTTAAACGAAAACTACTTCTTGATAGACTACCCAAATTCTTCTACTCCCAAAACACGTCAAAATTTAGCAAGAACAAACGAAACACATGAACTTACATAACCACACAGACAATAATTACAAACCCAACTACTCATTACTTAATTTAATTCCACCAAGTCGAGCCATAAAGTTCAAGTCAGCTTTAGCCGGGAACTTTAAATTTAAAACACACCATAGGCATCTTAATACATGTGAGAGAATGCGAGGCAAATTCAATTCTTGGCGCGGTACCATCCACCCGGCGAAGATTTAGGGTTCATTTTAGTCGGCGTAAGTTATTTGCTCATGAACATCTGGAGCTACCAATTTTAGATTGAAATTGTTACCTCGTACAATGAAATTGAAAACTTTATTTACCGTTTGTCTTTCTACTGCTTTCGCTTGTTCTGGTATTTATTTTAGGCTGGATTCTGTTTTAGCTTTATTGGGACGACTGGATCTGAAGTTTTGTCAGGGGTATTTTTAGGAATTATCTTTGTATTTATTTGCCTTGCCTTTCGTATTTGTGGCTTAGAATTCTAAAGAGGAGTGAGAAAAACGAAATAAAGCACTTTAATAAACTTGTTCTAAACCAATTCGAATAAGTCGCGTATGATTTTAACACTGAATTAGACGACGTCAATATTAGGTTTTGTTTTCATAATTTAATTAATCTCCTGTCCATCAAATAATGGAAGCTATAAATAAAACATCGCATTCAGTATTTACTCAGGCGGACATATTCAAAATATTATGATTTAATATTCGATTCTGGCTCCTTCCTTTCATTATATGCAAAGCGATCGGTCACGCGTTTATTATTTCTAACAGCCGCTTTGACATTCGGTTCCTTTATTTACGTAACAAGCTTGCTACGTCGCGGCTCGCACATAAATTCCTATAAAATGAGACATAAATACTCTGCAAATCTAGCAATAAAAGGGAAACATCAAAGAGTTCGTTCGGGGAAACTGCTATTGAACATAGTTGCTCTCGAACGCTTGGCTTTTTCTTTTCCAACGTCGCCAGATCGTCGGTGCTGCCTGCCACCGCAGCCTCCCCGAAGCGCTCCTGGTGATTAATTAAAAATTGAATAGGGCTCTAATAGTCACATTGTGATAACTTGAATAGCTCTTAATGAATTTCCATTCTGCGAAGTGGGTCGCTGTAGGGAAGTCGCGTAATTGTTGGAAAGACCGAGATCGGTGACCGCGGCCTGTTTCAGGACGCTGCACCAATTTTAGGTTTATTGTTTCTATAATTGCTCTAGGGAAATCCACGGCGAGTTGAACTGACTTCACTTAAAACTTTACCCCCAGATACAACTCCGCAATATTGGCTCCCGTTCAGTTTCGTTTGTGTTTCCGAACATTTTTGTTTAATCGACTCTGATTGGTTTTGACTTTATATTTAATTTTCATCATAACAATCCGGCCGTTGAGTTTCCTGATATTGTAAAGAACGTTTTGATTTTCATGGGGTTAGTTATTATTTCATATTCCAAGGGGTAAATCAACAATCAGAGTATCATTTAAAGTAAATCGAATCTCGGTTTGGCTTTGGCTGTGGCAAATTTTATGACTGTTCCTGTGTGCTAAAATCGCATTTTGACACACATCTTGACTAACTATCTAGCTTATCAAAGTTCTCTACTGAACGAGCAATAATTGAATGAGTTTTTCCTGTAACATCAAACATCGGCACAAACGAGATATGGATTGATTACTTCGGGACATTACCAATAAGGCGTAGGAAACATTAAACAAATCTTTGCGTCCACTTGATATTTTCCCCATTGCAATTTTATTTATACTGAATCCATCTCCTGCAGTAAATCTTCCCATTTTATCGTTTAACGTTCTTCAAGTCACGTCGTTTTTCCATACATATAGATGAGGGACAGCAAAAGTCCTGTTACGTAACATAAAGTCCGTTTGAAACTGGTTTAAGATAATATTGCTGAAAAACTTACTACTAGAGAAAATCTTCGTCAACTAATATCATACAAAAAGTAGAGGAAACGTGACTAGGTGACTTTTACAATATTACGAATGTTTAGCTAAATCTCAAAAATTACAAGGTGTTCCTATCTAAGCGTTTTTTTCTAGCCTGCTCTATCCCAATCCTGGGCAAAGGTCTCCCTTCATAATTTCTACTTCTCGTGAACCCGCGCATCCTCCTCCAATTCTGACGGAACCTGTCAGTTCCTCCCTTCCATCTCATTCGTGGTCTGCCGTGACCCCGCCTCGCTAGGTTCTTAATATTATTTTATTCAGCAGCTCACTATGTACTTACTCTGAAATAATAATATTGACAAAATCTAATTTCGCTAAGTATTTGAGTGAGTTTTCATAGATAACTTTAGTACTAAATGTTAGAACTATGCTTTAACTAAACGAAAATTTGTGGTAGGTAAACTAGTTCATTGTTTAGTGGAACTCAGTTTGGAACATCGCCGCTCAAGAGTTGCTGATTAAAGACTCTGTAGTTGAAACTAGTTTAGGTTGAGGTAACAAACATACATACTGAATCATGAGAAAAGACTGACTGTCTTTATGTAAGCATGGGTTTGAACCCAGGCAGGCGCATTCATTTGTGTATTTTTTTTTAATCACCATTGTTCTTAAAACGGTGAAGGAAAACATCGAGAGGAAACTGCCATGTTCTAGAACAAAAAATGCGAAGACATGTGACCTCTGCCAACCCGCACTGATGATTGTAGATTATAGCACATTCCCTCTCATAGAGAGGAGGCCTGTGTCCCAGCAGTGGGAAAATAATAGGCTGTTTATGCTTCTGCTTATGTAGTCATATATGCGTTAACTCACGGTTTTTCCCATGACGATGACGGTTGGAAGTAACTACAGACCGCCAGATGCTACAATCCTTGAATAATCCTTTTGCTTCTACCATGTTTATACATCTGAGGCCCTAGCATGGTGTAAACGCGACGTAAATACGTCAAGTTTTTAATTGAAAATACATTACTATTAGTGAAACGAGTATTTTTTATTTAAAAAATCGACGTCTTTACATTACGTTTACACCGCGCACTTGTGCTAGAGTCTCTGGCAATAGGCGCACGCAGGTTATGACTACTTTACACCTGTAATTATAATCATTGTCGATGTTTTCACAATAATACATTATTTTAAGATTGATTGTGAAGACCATGTTCCATGTGAAAGCATTAGAGTTAGGTACATGTATGACTGATACCCATGAATCGATAGCAAAACACCATTTGTGTTAAAACTCATAAAATCATTACGTGCGATTATTTATTCTTTACAGTACACGCATTCTTAAGACATACTGTTTCTTAAATTTTAAGAAATAAATTACAAACTTTGAATTTTATAATTCCTCACTAAAAACAAAATTACAGATCGGCCCTGAACATCAGTGGCTAATCTCGGAAATACCTCCATCGTTACATTGACTAATGTGTTCATACGCGTTCCTATGCGTTAGATTACTGTTACAACATTTAACTGAGCAGGCACGCTATCAAAATTTCTACATTAAGACGGAACGGCGATAAATCGTGTCCACTTAATATCTAACCACGATCATTCATTACGGAAAGCATTACCTTAATATATTTTGGTTGAATCGACGTCTGAGTAGATTTCCCTCGGACCTGAGATTAGGGACACCCACGTGTTTTATCAATAATCCATTATGCGTACAGCAAACAATGAGGTGCGTTATCAGAAGCGGTGGTATCGAAGCCGGCATGATGAATGGCCGCGATGGTACATTAGAAAATGTCAATAAATAAAAAGTCAATATCTCATGCCCATCTCCCGGTTTGTAGTAGAAACTCGAGATGAAATGTTGTTAGCGCAGTACAGTCCGCTACACAAGTTAATATCGTAGAAAAATGTTGAAAAGAAAGTCACCGTTATTGGCGTTTCTCTAATTGGGAGCAAAAATTAATTGGAGACGCTGTACAAATAAGGTGTGTTGAGGAACATTAATACAAGTGTACAGTACGTTCATTACTTTTTAACGGCGTCGACAAATTCAATTCTGTTAATTTTGATTTTATTCGTTTAAGAGAAAGGTTTTGAAATATTCGATTATGAGCAGATATAATTGTAATTTTTCGTTGGGCACTCGACCTCATTACCGTTCACTGATTCGAACAGCTGTTTTTCGTCATTCATGTCAGATGGTTTTATTTCAATGTTAAAAATAGACATCAGTATCTATTTGATAACTTTGATGGCATTCCTATCTATTACAATACTTGAAAGTCAGGTTTGTTAGAGAATCAAATAAATTTGGCTACACCTACTCATAAAATGATTAGCACATACCAAAGATATCAAGTTCAATTCTTGATACCAGGGCATCTCACTCAAAACTTTTGTTTTTTTGAGCCAAGTATACGATCGTGTTTTGTTTTTTGAAGTCTGGTACAAATAAATCGACCAACAAGGTTTTGTGTGTACTACAACTAAAAATCCCGACTACTGAAAAATCACGCTCTAATAAAAATCAGGGTTTACAAGATAAAATCGATTACTCCTATTGTTGAAGTCGGTTAAAATGTAGTTGTTACCCGGGCCATAATAACGAATCGATTGACACCTTATTCATCAAAATCGAATCAAAAAAATTTTGGTGCTACGGAGGAGCACACGTACAAACATACATACATACACAGACAGCTATAATCATTACCCTTCCTTTTGGCTTCGCCGAAGTCGGGTAAAAATGTACTATGACGATCTCATATCTTGACGCAGCCTATAATAACTACACTAAAGTAGAGAAACCGGTAGCCATAGATAAGTGGAGTTATGCTTAAGTCGAGTTTTGTACACACGATCGCTCCTACGCGGTCAATTTGCTTTAACAAACTAGTCGGAAGGTTTCATTTGCGCTGTTGTATTACGCGTTAAAATGTTTGACTTTACGTGAGGTATTGGTTGTAATTGTCTCTAATTTTGACGGTTTTTACTTGTTTTTGAGGAAGAGCTTGTAGTGGAAGTAATAACAACCGCTCGGGTCGATCTTTAGGATAAGCCGCGTTTGCCTAGGTTGGTCAATGGATGTTTGACCACCCATTACATACCGAGTTTCCTGCGTGTCTCGTAAAGTCGGTCATTAATTTGTATTTCTTTGATAGTCGTTACAGGTAGTCAGTGGCCTAAAAGTCTTATAACCAGTCTTACCAAAGGGTATCGTATTACCCAGTACTAACTGGGTTGTGGAGATCAGATGGACAGTCGCTCCATGTAAAACACTGGAATTCAGCTGCATTTAGTTGGACTGAAATCCGACCCCAGCATAGTTGATAAAAGGCTAGGCAGATGATGATTAAATTGAAGAAGAGAAAGTATTAAGTTCAATTTATAGTCTTCACTCCGTTATTAAATCTCCAGCAAATTTATGTCAATTGTTTAACTATTGTGTCTACTTCGCAAGTAGTTGAAAGTATTGTGGCCACTCTTTATAAACTCTGAAAATACCAAGAAAACAAGTCCTTATGACGAAATTAGCAACTCAGTAATTCTGTTCCCAGATGAAGAGGCGATGAAGTAACCATAAGGCAATCGGTGACAGTGTCCTATATCCGGAGACCACACAAGAAAGCTGAAGAGCTAACGATCCCTCTGTACTTACGACTAATTAAGATTTGAAAACCCGACACAGTACTGCTACACAAGTATTAATAGGAATACCATCTGGTGCACCGATCCGCGTGGACATGGGAGATATCACTGACGAAATACGCAGGCTGGTTATGAAGAATTTGACTGCGTGTGAGTACTCGAACGAAAGAGGTCCTATTATGTTTAAGACGAAAAAAAAATAACTCAGACGCACTATCATGACATTCATTGCTACTTGACCAAGATGTAAGCAATGAAGATAATAATGACACTGGCGTTCACAGACGTCAAGAAGTTCTAACTCACACAATTTGCACAGCCTGTATATACCACTTCCCTTTTACAAGATTACCATAGAATAGTAAAATAAGTTTATGGCTATTTGCTCGGCACATGTACAGATAGGTACTTAATCGAGTGTCAGTCACCATGATGAATGTATGGTGTTCAGGTTACGACTGTGCTTTTATCATCGGTTGAAAATACTTGATTTGTGGACAGTCCATCAGATCCTTCATACTTGTACGTCATTGTTAGTCTTTTAAAGAGAGTGATTGGAATATGACGGATATTCACGCTTCGTTTTGAATACAGAATGGAATAAAAATTCTCATTATTTTGATTGAAGATTTAAGATGGAAACAGGCTTTGTAAATGTTTGTGAAACTCACGCTTTTTCGGCAACTTTGCATACAACAAATGAAGTAATTAAAACTATTGAGAGCAAGATCTTAATTACACGATTGCTGTTCGTACTCACATTAAAACAAGACGAACAAACGGTACCACAGTAATTCTACATTTACCAAAAACACAAATTACTGTTCGAACAGTACATAATGAATGAATTAACCCTATCATTACTATTTTATAACTCAATTACGGTAGCATCAAAGTTTTTGTCCGGAAACATAGAATTTCATTTGATACAACGATATTATATGAAGCTACATCTATATTTGATTTGGCCTTCGGACGAACGAAACTACTAATTTAGAGCGACCCATTCAAATTAATTTATTTTTGGTAGTTTGCTTGCAAGCAGGCCGGATGTGTTTTGGAACAGTGGTTCCTGCGTTTGAAGTAAGCTAAATTAAATTTTCGCCGAGAACAATTTCTAAATTAATTCCGGGAACACTAAGCTAGTTCTGAACTCGCGTTGTAACTATCCTTGTTACTGCAGCTGTAAATGTGATGGTAGATTCAAACGTTGCATTTGTTTTAACGTGTGAGTACCATGTAACTTTGAGAGTGATTGTTGCATTTGAATAAACTATGAAACCACTGGTCAAGACCGTTGGTTCGGTATAATGTTTGTTTTATTAAACGTATCTTATATGGAGGACTAGAAAAACGCAAATTACGATTTCAATCTTATTAATCCTACTTATAATATTTTAAATGCAAAAGTTTATGAGGATGAATGGATTTTTGTTACACTTTCAAGCTAAAACTACTTAACGGATTTTGATGAAATTTAACACACAGATAGAATAAAACAAATAAGAATAAAATACTGTACTAAAATATAATATAATAAAGATACTTTTTATCCCGATGTTATGATCCCGTGGGACAATTATTGCACTCCACTCGGGCGAAGCCGCGGGCATAGTCAGGTATCTTATAATTTTGCGATAATGATCAAAGTACAAACTACACTAATACCTAATAACTAAATAACTCAACAATAGAAAGTTCTAACGATAGTCATGAATAAACTAGTCGGTAACAATCCTTTTGAAACCATATCTTTTATTCATACCAAGGACAGATTGGATATAACCATTCTTGTTTGATAACTTAAAGACATCGTATAGGTATAATTGGATTATTACATAGAAATTGTTCGAGTAATTGAACAGAGCTTTCTATCAGTTGTCCACAATTAGTTGAATCAAACAATAATTTAGTACTTAAGTATTTTCACTTCTAATTCTGGGAGTATTTTATATGAGATTAGTAAAAAGGGTTATTCGAATATGATTTTCAATTAGACCTGTAAGTTGACGTACTTTCTAAGATTCATAATAAAATTAGAAAACACTGGAAAACCATAAATTATTATAATTGTGATAGGTTATCTCAAATACCGCAATAGGCTTGTGTACTGAAAAAATCTAATTAGACCGTCAGTTTGATTTTCAAAAATATTTAACCCGTATTTTTTCTTTTGTTACGTAAACCAAAATTGACGAAGATGTGACGCTTTTAAAATTCTCGATACGTCACGCCGTGGTATAATTTTTAGTGCGTTCTAACGTCACGAGCCCCCACTCCCGAGTTCTGATGCGTTTTATCTTTGTCAATATACATTGATTTACAAAAACAAAAAATACGTGTCCATTATTTTTCAATGTTCTAACTGACGGACTAAATAGATTTTCAAATTATTTATGGTGGAAACTAGCAAAGGGCATGCAGAGCAGTACACCAAAGCTCTCAAAAACCACCCTAAAAAGCCATCAAATGCGTTCGCTGTGGCCGAAATTGGCTAGATGGTATCATCATCATAATAGACGAGACGACAAAAAAAAACTAATTAGTCCGTCGGTTAGATTATCAAAAAATATTTGACCCGTGTTTTTTCTTTTGTTACATAAACCAAAATTGACGAAGATATGACGCTTTTAAAATTCTCAATACGTCACGCCTTGGTATAATTTGTAGCTAGTTCTGACGTCACGAGACCCCACTCCCGAGTTTTGATACGTTTTATCTTTGTCAATATTCATTGATTCACAAAAACAAAAAATACATGTCCATTAATTTCCAATACTCTAACTGACCGACTAAATAGATTTGCAATTTTTTGAGACTGTCGTGATGCCTATTATCACTAACAAGAACTTCTCAACCGATTTTAAATATTCTTTCACTATTTGAAAGCTACATCTTTACCGAGTATAGGCTATAAATTTTATTGATATCATGCAAATTAGCCGAGCTATCACAATTTTCACGGATGAAGTCGCGGGAGAAGTGCTAGTTTAAATATATTCTGTCGACGGTTCATAATGAAATCCTCAATAAACTAAAAATTTAATTAAGACAGGATGTTTAACACTTTTTTATTTAGATCTGGCCTCGATCCGCGCTGTTACTTCCAAAGGGGACAATGTTTGGACTTGGTTTTAATCGTGCTCCTAATTAACCATATCGTTCTATGTAAACAAAAAATAAAGTATTAAAGTTTACGGTGTATTAGGACATCCGTTGATAGTGGTAATTAAAACGCAGCAAGTTAAAGTGTTTTTGTTTATGTTATTAGTAGTTAAGTTTATGATTTTGATTGATATTTTATTGGTTTAAATTTATCGAGTTGAATGACTTTTTGATCACTCAACGTTTCGATGTATTAGTAACAGTATTGTGTATTTAAGTGCAAAAGATTCAAATTAAGCAACAATGTCTGTAAAATGATAACATTATAAACATTAGTTATAACTTAATCGCTTAACTTACTTATTAGCTTAATAACTTACCTACACAGTGCGAGAGGAGTCATTTGATGATTTCCCATCCGAATTAAAAAGAAAAAGGTAATGTACGGGCCAAAGTGACCTGAGTAAATGAATGTTGTTGTAATGCTTTGAAAAAATCAGATGATTAAACTTTAACGCCAGCATTAATTTTGTATAGGTATTCAAACTTCAAATTAATCCGCCAATTATTTCCATATCTCGAATCTTCGTAATGCGAATAAATTGCTAGGACAGCTGTTTACACCGCGTTGACTATTAAAAGCCACCACTTACCCATCTTCCCATTGCATGAGCCTTTACTCACAGAACAGGTACGCTACTTTTATAGATGACTCCAATATTCTTATCAATAAAAATCTTCGTATGAAGAATGGTCTGAGCACAGGCACATCGTTTAGATTGTATCCCTTCCCTTGAAACTAATCTGTACTTACCTTGACAATAGAAGGGTGGAATGATGGGGTTTTTAATTTTTTTTTTCTTATAACCTCGAGGGGACATGCATCTTATGACGGATTGGTCGTGTTATGGGTAAAAAATGATTGTTAGTACGTTGGCAGGTTCTCAGGCGTATTATTAAGGATTTCTGTTTATGATTTAGGGTTTTGGTTTTTATTATAATTGAATTTATGTTTAAGTAGGTCGTGGTTTTTTAATTCGTGTTTAAGAATAGGCATGACGACAGTATCAAAAAAATTCAAATCTATTTAGTCCGCCAGTTAGAGTATTCGAAATTAATGAATATTGACAAATATAAAACGCATCAAAACTCGCGAGTGGGGGCTCGTGACGTCAGAACTAGCTAAAAATAATACCAAGGCGTGACGTATTGAGAATTTTAAAAGCGTCATATCTTGGTCAATTTTGGTTTACGTAACAAAAGAAAAAACACGGGTTATATGTTTTTTGATAATCTGACGGACTAATAAGATTTTTTTGTCGTCTCGCCTATTTAGGGTTGAGCTAAGTGTTCCCCGTGATGAAAAAATAATTAGTAGCAACTTGTTGTAATTCATGCAGGTATGTTTTGCATCCTTTCTTTGGTCGGTATTTTATTCATGTAACTGTTTGGACGATTAGGACTCGTTCCTGACCGATTGGCCAGAGAAGGCAACACACCGAGAGAGATGGAAAGGAACGGTGGGGGCCAGCAGTGGGACAGAATGGGGTTATAAAAAGAATAAAAAAAACTGTTTGTATCAACAATTTACAACCGTTTTGATACCTAAAGTTAAGAAAAACATTTATCATCGAAAAGCAAAACTGTGTATCCACAGACCTTTTCCTCATACTAGTGTAGTGTTTACACGCTCCACATATTCGAGTATTCTTGTAAAAACATCAAGTACATCACTAAAAGCCTTCCCATACAAGTTAAAAGAGTCAACTAGGGGAAAGAGATTGATGATACCCGTCGGCTGTAATCTGGCAATCCGTCATTACTTGTCTACTTCTTGCATTTTTTGCAACTGCAACACTGACACGTGCCTACAGTTTCATTGAAGGGCTAATGTTTGGAGAATTACGGTTGTTTTCTTGCTTGATATTGTTTTCATTCTCAGAAAAACAGACTTCGATTTATACAATAAGTCTTTTCATAGTATAAAAAAAATGATATCACGCCTGTAATTCCCGAAGGGTTAGGTTAGAGGTGTACCTAATTTAGTAGATTCATCCTTATTTAGCCAGGTATGTTTAAGTCCCATGTTATAGGGGACGAGCCTATTGCCATCAACCGGGCACAAATCCAGACTCCATCATTACAAATATACAGAAACGATACAGGAATTCAACAATGAATTCATTTGATACAAAAGCTGATATATTCAGGGAATATTCTAATTTACCCAGACTTATACTTCATTAAATAATCATTAATTCGAACGAAGCGTGAGCCGATGTCATTGTTTATTGTGTGGAAACGAACGCCGTGATCCAAAAAAGTTTAACCAGCATAAATGAACGGACAGCTCCTTTAGAACATACCATGTTTGTGTATGCATACCACACATGGTTCAGTAAACCGAACGCACCTCTTATAAACATCAAAATAGCTTATGATACGGCTATAGCTAATTTAGGTAGCATTGTGCACCTCACAAGAGGCGCGTTTGAATAAGATTATCAACAGACTAACCCCGTTGGGAGTCATTGGTCATAAATCATAACCCATAAAACGAGACTGACAATACCCTCTTTTCTTAGCTACGCTTCCTAGACAGAAGAAACAGCGCTGAAAAAGGCACCTTAAAATTGGGAACCGAAGGTATAAAATTTGTTGTGGCAACCACGGTACTTAGTGACCAATTGACCATGTTAGAGATGATAGTTAAAATGACAAGCGAACTTAATATTCCGTTTGATCGGACCAATTGTTGCTATTGTATTTACTGTCGATTTTTAGAAAGCCAAAGAACGCATCAAGCTTAATAAGTGTACGGTATGTGGGGTTGGAGGACAAACATCAATCATTATGGCCGTCAGTTCATTTTCGGCTAATCCACCGATTTTAAATGCGTGGATGATCAATTGGAAATTGTTCGTAATGAGGCATAAGTCAGTTCTGTGTCAATGCTTTTTGCGCTCGCACAACCGTGCCATTTTTTGTTCAAACAAAATATTTTGTAAACTTTTATTTTTTCCGGGTTAATTTGATTGATCTCGAAATTTAAAATTGTTTATACCAATTATGTATGTATGACATGCATACTCAAACATGCTGGGTTCAGTATGCAGGGAAAAATACAATTCCGTTTAGAATTGACGTAGTGTGTCCGCAAAATACTACACTGCTGTGATATTTATGAAACGAAAGCCCGCAGTACGCAGTTCTATTTAATTTTATTATGAAACCACAAAAATACGGCTAATGGCACCAACATTAAAAATAACAACGGAGTATCACGAAACGCTATTCCAACACAATACGAGGCCCTATCAAACCGATGTTTGATAACATCCTTCGAACTCTTTTTATACCTCTTGCATTCTGTGTCCGACTAAATTGGAATTCGTGTACGTATTGTGACCGGGGGAATTAGATCCGTCGCATTCAAAACTCAGACTATCCTATTGAGACCTCTCGGAAGGGGGAACTGGATCTGATAAGGCAGATCGTCGATAGGGACCTTTTTTCTTTACGCGACACCTTTGTCATGACAAAGGGGCTGTTTGGCCTCAACTGTGGCATCTGAATAGGCTTGCAATAACGCGTCCTGGCCCGAAGCTCGCATCCCGCGAGATCGGCCGCAGATACTCAACTCTCTAAAGATTTATTAATCTTTCTCGTTCACTGGAACAATGAGCTTTCGGTAGGCACCTGGTGCTTTTTTCTCGTCACTGAAGTATGCTCGAGCCTTGTATTCAGTTTTTGCTCGACGCTCGAGTGATGTAAGTGGGGTCTCAAGAGCGATTGTGGCCACTTTTAGTGATGTTACGAGCCTAAAATAGTAACAGACCAAATTAATAGTGGGACGAGTAGAGTTATAGACGATTAATTACGATCCTAATTGGCTAACGTTAGGAAATACAAATTAAGTAAACACATTAAAAACCGGTTCCGTGCATATAAATTGATTTTTCTGTTAATTTGTATTGAGATTGATGTCTGACAATTTGTTAGCGAAAATATTAAATTATTAACAAGTCAATCAAAGTTTTATGTTTGGGGGAATTTTGATCGTTACGCAGGAAGTGTTGAAGCTATATTTCGTTTCCACTGATTGGAGGTGGATTTGAGTTTTAATTAATTTTAGTATTTTTATCTTGGTGGTATCGTGTTGCATCATGGGCGATATCAAAATATTTAATTCATTTCTTAGAACATAATGTATGTACGTACCTACCAAAACTTATTCCTGACGTGTCTGATCAAGTTACTCGTTTAATTTGTCTAGATCGCCTGCCAGGGGACAACGGCAATAAATAATGTTTTTTATCTCGACACCACGGAGGCTCTAGGCAGAAATTCTTACACGTTCGTTCGCTGAATCAACGCTTTTTAATCTTATTTGATATGTGTTCCTTTAAATTATGAAGCGCACGCAATTGATATGATTGTATGATAAGTTCAGGTAAAGTAGCCTTTGTTTAAACGAAGGAGTATAATTTAATTTCAATTTGAGGACTTGTCGCTGTATATTTTATTGATGCAACAATCAAATTAATAAAACTTTAAATACGAACCCGCCATTAATCCCGATTTAAAAATGATAAATTGACTTACAATCGAAACACTTCAGTAACAGTACTTAACTCCCATATAGCAATATTTTAAAAACACACAATTGAATCTGTGGAGTAAAAATTTAATAGTGCAAATACAATAGAGGAATAATGGCAAAGCCCCAACAATAAAAATGATTAACTACTAGACATTGTTGGTATTTTAGAAGATAATGTTGAAGTGAATGAAGGAGACTGCAATGTGCATGTTGGAGAGCTTACAATAACATCTGCAGAGGTCGTAGATGTGATGCCACATCTTGATAAGCTACCCACATTTTGGCAAATACATAACAGCGGGAAGCCGTCACAATATTTTAGTATCAGCGGCTGTATCTGTGGCAGGGTATTGCTTTTTTTCGAAATGTCATCAAAATCTATGACCAGGCGTTTTTGTTAAAGAAAAAACGAGAACTGATTGCTATATTATGGAGTTTCGGATGAAATGGTCTACTGTCATAATAAAGTGATAGATTTATTGAAGCATATTATTTTAAAATTCACTTTACAGTCGTCGGTAGTTAAGAAATCTTGTCGTTTAATAATTTAATTTATAGAAACATAACATATTCTAAAGATTTAGACCATTCTAATTTAAGTAACTTAAATGTCACAGTATTTCTTAAACGACACTTAAATATAACAAATTCTTAAAAAAAAATAAAACATATAAGACTACTTCTAAAAACATGGTTTCCGATCCTTTTTATGGCATTATTATTATTGTCAAGATTTCCTGCAGTACTAAAGAAACGTATAATGGCAAATGACGATAAAATTGTCCCAGAGTACGTCAACATCTCAAGTCTCCTTGCCTCCGCATTGCCCAAGTAAAAACTACATATAAATTATGTAACACGAAACTTTATGTGTTTTGATCACTCCTCTTGTTCCCATGCATTGTACAAAAGGGGATGTGTAACTTGAATTTCTCTTAAAAAAACTACAATTTTGTCCCAAAACCTCAATCTTTTGTGGCATAAACCGCCCTTTTGAGAATTTATTGTCGTAGAATGATATGATGTCTTTATGTCGCGGGGCCATTGTGATGCACTTATCTGATCGTCTCCCGTCTTCTGTGTAATGGGGCAGATTGTGGGTTCTAGGATTTTAATTTTTGTATAAAGGGGCTGTTTGTCTTGATATTTTGAAGTATTGTGGCTTTTATGGATTATGGTCAAAACTATTACGTTGATTCTGTAACTTTAACTGTCTTGTCAGTCTAGTGGTATTTTTGATCCATAAGTAGAGATTGGTGTATTGGGTTTTTCCCATTAGGAATACCTTGATAGTATAGAATATTCTTTATTATATGCACCCTACAAAATCCAAGAGCAGCCTGCAGTAATTTTTGCCTGTGTGATGGAACTGACATAACCTTAGTTGTTATGGCGTAAAAGGGATGGACTAGCTTGTGCCCGCGGCTTCACTCACGTGGAGTTCGGTAATTGTCCCACAGGATCGTACTACCGGGATAAAAAGTATCCTATGTGTTAATGTAGGTTATAAACTATCTGTGTGACAAAAATCCAGTTTTTTTGCGTGAAAGAACACATCCTCACAAACGGATTTATAATATTAATAGGAAGATGTATTTATTTATGATGACACGTGGCTTACAGTACTATACCTGTGCTCAATGCCTCAGGGAATAAGGCCACGAGGTATGTACAGTCGCGAGCAACGAAAATACACTTAGCAAAATTCTTTTCTTAATTTTTCTCTTACTGTATTGATTAACGTTTTACGTCTTCACAAACATAGTATTTTAGAGGTCATGCTTGTATAGATTTTATCTCAAAGCCGAAACCGTTTTTCATGAGAAAATCGCTTTTTGATTTTTTGTAAGTGTTTACATACATTTTTCTATGAATTGTATGTAAACACTTGTGTCTTTACATTGAACTTGCTGCACTTCGCTGTACACATCTTTCAAGGTTATCAAACATTCGTAATTTACGAAGAAACTTCGTCTGTCTAAGGAGACTTCGTGAAGTGTGATAAAGAATCAATTTCCTCAATTATTACTTCAAGGTTAATGCGCACCATGCTGTGAATAATATTGCGAGGCTTCACTGTATAGAGCAGCAATAAGGTGTAAAGAGCAACAATATTTCAGTAAAACACAATTATTTTAAAAAATGATCAAAATAGAAAAAAATATTTTTATTTCGCTTTAATTTTTATTTCTAATTGTAAAGATATGTCTTCTTCATTGTCTCAAGCGAAATTAAAAACACAGTTACAATTAAAATGAAACTGCATTTAAACACAATTTCCATCGTTTAATAATAATGTCTTAGCGAAACGTCACGAGGAAAGAAAACAGAAACTAAAAACTTTCATTTTTAACCGCAAAAAGAACTAATATGTCGGATGGTGTGCGCACTATGCTTTTTGCTCGCGAAAAAATATTCCGAATTGAAAAGTCTTTGTTACAATATTTTAGTGAAAGCCAAACGGTCGTGTGATTTTTTGCGGTTTGTTTATGGCGATAAAGGAATTTTGATGGCTTTAGGGGTTTTACTTTAGGGTTCCTCGAATAACTCCTTTTTGTTGACTCTCCAGTTTTTCGAGCCAAACCTAATATTGAAGTATAGCCATATTGACTCCAATTCAGGTGTATGTTCACGGGCATACAAACATCACTATTTTATAAAACGATACAGGAGTGAGTTTTCACCTAAAAGTGATGCGGGTTGCTTCCCTTTTAGCTAACGTCAAACATAAGCTTGGTGGTAGACCACGACAGAGATACAGAGATAAGCTTGACGCCTCTGCACAAGGATATCCACAAGAGGTATTAAATTGGGGAGACCGCAGACACAAAATGAACACTGTGACTAGAGATACCCACCTATAAGAGTAGACACATTAATGTACATCCAAACGTTGTAAAATGAAATATTCATGATCAAATATCCGTTGCGTGTCATACTCGTATAATATGTATCCTATCACGCATTTTGTAAGCGTCAATTGAATTAGGTCAGTCCGTCGTGGGCAATGGGCCAAACTCATGCATTATTAAAAACATGAAACCTAGTACAAACGGTATCACTACAACTAGTGTTGTTACTTGAAATTCTGATCTATTTAAGATTTTCCTTAAAATAGATCAGTCTAACTGCTTAACCTTTTTCAGTAAGATCGTATATAAATAACGGTTTTTTTATGTAGAGATTCAGTCCCTTTAACATGATATTCTCCATTTTCATTAACCATTACAAGGTGAATAATCCGGCGTCGCAAATTGTCATGCAGTTATCACATAGGTGAATGTAATTTACAGTGACGTGATTTGAGCTGCAATCATCCTATCTTTTACGATAGCACAAGGAGTTTCTCTTCACCATTTACATTCTACAAAGAGAAGAAGTGTCGACACACTTCGGGGCAGCTGTGAAAAGTAAGAAAGATTTGTAAGGCGAAGGATACAGCAAACTCATGAAACTCGAGATCGAGATGAAACGCCAGCAATTGTAACACGGACTACGTGACTTGAAGTCAAATGAGACCTGGAGTCTTGGATTTTTTTTCGTACAAGGTTGGACTTGTAACCCTCTAAAGAGTTATTAAGTGTCACTTTGTTTACTAAGGTGACATAGAAACACTGTAAGTAGAGAAAATACTGTCGCAAAATTGTCGAAATATTAATAGGAACAAAATGTTGTTCCATGTACCATTTTTCACATTTTTAAATGGAGTGTTAGGATCGAAGCTGCGAATATTTGTCTACTTCACTATTTTATTTTGAATGTGTATATTTTGTAACTCCTGATTTGGATGGTGCACATTCTCGTATTCTTGTCTTATTTTTCAAAAAAATCATCAGTTTGTAAAGATTTTTTTAACGGAAACCCACGTTTATGCGTCATGTTTCTAATGCGGTGTCGCACTTTAATTTTATCTGCATTCCAGCAAAAAATTACACTAAGCTGAAAGTACCAGAGTCTCATAACTTTATGGGTAGGTTTGTTCTACAAAACCTCATGTGCGTGTGTGCATATTCTCCTGTCTTGTGATCTTGCGGGAACGACATCTACATAGTGTTTTTAATGCGTCAACTTACAGTGTCGCATAATTCTATTTTCAGTTCCTATAGAATATAAACGATACGAAGCCAAAAGTACCAGGGCCTCATAACTTTATGGCAGGTTGGTTCTACAGAACCTCATGTGCGTGCGATCAGTCTACTGTGTTAGCTTGCGGTCGCGCGCAAATCTCTCGATTAGTATTCTGTGGTGGCGGCTCTGTCATCGGTCTATCGAATCTCGTGTTTCCAATATGAATTTAATATTTTTTAAAGGTGCCGATCCCTTTTGTTTACCGTATTTGCGGTTTTTTCTGACCGAAAAAAAGTTTTACTTACAAATGTTTTGGTTTTTTTGTATAAACACTTTCATGTCTGTAAATAGTTTGAATGTTTTGTATTATACTGAGGCTTTATATCCAACCATAATTATTATACATCAAAGTTGCTCTTTGGACGCTACGCAACGGATTCAATGTGGTTTTCGCCAGCATTCAGAGAATTTATTCTGGAAGCTCTATTTGTTTAATACGTTACTATGAAACTTACATGTAATAAATAAATATATCGATTTATTGATTGACAAGTCGTAAAAACCATGCGAAGCACGGGTGGGTTACTAGTTTCTTCCTGTAAGTTAGGTTTAGTAAAATTAGATAAAGAAATATAATATTACTGTTTCTGTTTCTGTTCCAAAGAAAAAAACAATGCGAGAATATTGCAAGAAAGATTTTATACACAGATCTACAGACTAGCTGCTGGCATACAAGCTTTGTTTGTGCTTAGTTTGGCTAAACATGAAATGAAGTTATTCAAGAAATAATTGTGTTGTATTTAGTTTAAATTCTCGCCTTCTATAATCTGTGTCGATTGACTAATAGTAATTTTGATGTCACATCACTACTGCTCTGTGGACATCCCTAGCTATGAGTATTGTTCTAATTTTAATAATTAAAGTTTTCTGGTTTCAATAAAATACCAAGTTATTTTCAATAAACCTCAACAGTTTATGGGCCCAGAAAGCTCGATTAATTGAATCAGTGCAAAAAGTCAGCAAAATCAGTGTTTTAAAGACCGGTGTAAAAGACATAACCTCAAAACGCAACGTGCATAATTTTCTCGAACTTTATTTGAAATTCGAATCCACACAACTAAAATGTCGTCTTCAAATAACTCATTGGCATTAATTGAAAAATTAACGGGCCGTGAAAACTACAATACATGGCGTTTTGCAGTCAAAACGTATTTACAGCATGAAGAGTTGTGGGACTGCGTGGAATGCACAGAACCAAGTAAAGTTGATCAAAAACGTGACACTAAAGCGAGAACGAAGATAATACTTTTGGTTGATCCTATAAATTATGTTCATTTACAAGAAGCAAGCACTGCAAAACAAGTGTGGGAAAATTTATCCCGTGCTTTCGACGACTCCGGGCTAACACGCCGAGTTGGTTTGCTGCGTGACTTATGCAATACTACATTAGCTGGATGTCTAAATGTAGAGGATTATGTGAGCAAAATAATGACGACAGCGCATAAATTACGGAACATTGGCTTCCAAGTGGATGATGAGTGGCTCGGTACACTTCTGCTCTCCGGTCTACCTGAAAGCTACAAGCCAATGATATTAGCCCTAGAAAGTTCAGGTATTAAGATTAGCTCTGACTCAGTGAAAGCAAAAATTTTACAAGATGTAAAACACACTGATAGTGATTCATCAGCATTTGCTACAAGTCAGAAGTTTCACAATAAAAACAAGAAAAATTCAAAAGGACCCCGCTGCTATACATGCAACAGGTATGGTCATAAGAGTCCAGAGTGTAAATCCAAATCTAAAAAGGATCAGAAGACTGATGCGAATAAGCAAACAAGCTCTCATTATGCTGCAGTATTTATCGCTTCTTCTGACTACTCCGATGCCTGGTATGTTGATTCTGGCGCTTCTGTACACATGACTAAACACAACATTCTGAAAGAAGAAACAAGTGCACACTTAAAAAGCATTAAATTAGCAGATATTAAAACACTACCAGTTCAAAGCTCAGGAAAACTAAGCTTATGTGTTTATAATGAAAGAGGTCAACACAATGAAATATTGTTTACTAATGTGTTATATGTGCCTGGACTAGCTGCTAACCTGCTGTCTGTAAGTCAAATTATTCGAAATGGTGGCCAAGTTAAGTTTAATAAGAATGGCTGTGTTATTCTGAACAGAAAAAATTTAATAGTAGCAACAGCAAACTTGATAAATAATATGTACAGGCTGAATATGCCTGAAGGCTATGCATGCATATCTGACATTACTGACCAAGACACTCACCTGTGGCACCAACGGCTGGGTCATCTGAATCTTCAAAGCATGAAGAAAATGACTGAAAATACAGCAGACTTAAACTTAAGTCAAGTTAAAGAAAATGTTAAATGTATAACGTGTCAAGAAGGAAAACAAACACGTATGCCTTTTAAAAGTCAAATGTCACAGAGTAAAGGCCTACTTGAATTGATCCATTCAGATGTCTGTGGACCAATGGAAAATCAGTCATTAGGTGGAGCTAGATATTTCGTGACATTCCTTGATGATTACTCAAAGAAGATATTTGTGTATACTCTAAATAAAAAGTTAGAAGTCATAGAAAAATTCAAGGAATTTAAAAACCAGGTTGAGAATCAGTTAAATTGTAGTATCAAAATTCTCAGATCTGACAATGGACTTGAGTATGTCAACAGAATTTTTTCAAATTTTCTCAAAGATGCTGGAATAATACATCAAACAACCACACCGTATACACCAGAGCAAAACGGAACAGCCGAACGCATGAATAGAACGTTAGTTGAGAGAGCAAGATGTATGTTGTTAAATGCCAATTTACCTAAAGTCTATTGGGCTGAAGCAATCCATACAGCGACTTACATTGTCAACCGATCTCCGACTAAGTCTCTGTCTTATAAAACACCAGAGGAAATGTGGTCTGGTCAAAAACCCAAAGTCAGCCATATGCGTATATTTGGATGTGAGGCGATGGTTCATTTACCAAGAGAAAAACGTAAGAAATGGGATTCAAAATCACAAAAATTAATCTTTATTGGGTACTGTGAAAATACTAAAGGATATCGGTTCATAATACCTAACTCAAGAACAGTAATAAAAAGCAGAGATGCAATTTTTCTAGAGTCAACAATCAAAAGAGATTATGTGCCCATTGAGTTAACTACAAATGAAAAATCTATTAACAATGAAGACTGTGAAGAAATCTCAAGTGATGACTCATTTAACAGTGTGACTGAAAATAAATCACAATCAGACAGTGAGTACATCCCCGATGAGAGTCTAGACTCTTCACCTGAAAGAAACATAACAGTAAGAACAAGAAGTCAAAAATTCAAAAATTAAATCAAGCAAAAACAGAGGAAAGTTCTTACCTGTGCTGCGATGAACAATCGTTCTACAATGAGGTTCCTGAAAACTATGAAAAAGCATTAAAATCTGATGATGCCTCAAAATGGATAAAATCAATAAAAGAAGAACTTGATGCCCATCAGCAAAATAATACATGGACATTAGTGGAAAGATCTCCCAATATGCGATTAATTGGAAGTAAATGGGTGTTTCGCATTAAACAAGAACCTACTGGTCCACGCTACAAGTCTCGGCTTTGTGCGAAAGGGTATGCACAAACCAAAGGTATTGATTACCAGGAAACATTTGCTCCAACAGTCAGGTATGATTCCATTCGTATACTATTATCAGAAGCTATCCAACATAACTTTCAGATAATACAGTTAGACATTAAAACAGCATTTTTGTATGGTGAACTTGAAGAAGACATATACATGACTGTCCCTGAAGGCGTGACCTGTCATCCAAATAAGGTATGTAAGCTAAACAAATCCCTCTATGGCTTAAAACAAGCACCTAGATGCTGGAATTCAAAATTTGATACTGTTTTAAAGAAGTTTGGATTAGTTAATAGTAAAGCTGATCAATGTGTGTATGTTGGCACTATTAATGGAGCAAAATGTTACCTGTGTTTATATGTTGATGATGGATTAATCTTCTCAAAAGATAAATCAGCATTAAAAGAATTAATTGATGATTTAGAGTCAATTTTTGAAGTTAAAACTTGTTCCCTTACCAATTTTGTAGGTATGGAGATAGAGAAAAGTGATAAGTACATTATTATACACCAATCTAAGTACATAGATATGTTACTAAATAAATTTAATTTGAGCAATGCTAAACCCAACAGCGTTCCAGTTGATCCACACATAAAACTGGAAAAAGGAGAGAGTGAGACGGAAAAGAATATTCCATACCGGGAAGCGGTTGGATCACTGATGCACTTAGCTACAGTAAGCCGTCCTGATATCTCATTTGCTGTGAGCCTGGTGAGTAGATTTTTAAACTCTTTTAATGAAAGTCACTGGACTGCAGTAAAGAAAATTTTCAAATATCTTAAAGAAACAAGAGACTATGGTCTGTGCTACATGAAGACATCTGAGCATAATACAGTAATAGGCTACAGTGATGCAGATTATGCTAATGATCCAAGCACAAGACGTTCAGTCACTGGATATGTTTTTACTAAAAATGGAGCAGCAATAACTTGGGCCAGTCAGAGACAACAGACAGTGGCCCTATCAACCACTGAGGCTGAATTCATGGCAGCTTGTGCTGCAACCAAAGAGGCTATGTGGGTTAAACAAATATTGTGTGATATTGGTGTGTTCAATCAAAAATCTGTGTGTTTGAACTTAGACAATCAAAGTGCTATAAGTGTAATTAAAAACTTTAACTTTCACAAACGGTGCAAACATATAGACATTAAGTTTCATTTTATTAAGGAAAAATATTATTCTAAAATAATTGATTTAAACTATGTGTGTAGCAATGAGCAGTTTGCAGATATCTTAACCAAGCCTTTGTGTAAAGCAAAATTTTGCTATCTTAGAGATAAACTTGGAATCAGGTCTTGCCATGTAGTCACAAATACTTAATTACTTATTGTTATTATGTTTAGAAGGCTTTAATTTGGGAGGAGTGTTGTATTTAGTTTAAATTCTCGCCTTCTATAATCTGTGTCGATTGACTAATAGTAATTTTGATGTCACATCACTACTGCTCTGTGGACATCCCTAGCTATGAGTATTGTTCTAATTTTAATAATTAAAGTTTTCTGGTTTCAATAAAATACCAAGTTATTTTCAATAAACCTCAACAAATTGAAATTCATTAGTTCAGCTCATTTCCCTCCTATTCAAATAGAATCTGATTTTGCGGGAACTTTACGGAATCCTGTTTCTTTATACATTGCTAAGCTTCGATGTGCAGTTTGCCTAGATAAAACCAATGCCACTTTTAGACCTTTGGGTGTGGGTCTCATTGATCGACGATACGGTTTTTGAAGACGTATAATAATATATTCTTTCGCATTGATACCTAATAAGAAAAAATAGTATTTTATCTTATTTGACTAACAATAAACATTGTGCCTAATTATTTGGGTGTGCCTACCTATCTATACTAGACAGGCTTACCCAAATTGCGTCAGTTATAGATGTAAGTTTATTTGCTATTAATTGAGCACAAATGCAAACTCCAGGCTGCTATTGAACCGCCGCGGGAGACGCCCCGGGCGTCGGGGGCCACCGTAGGCGTGGGCCTGTGGACGGTGGGCTATGGGCTAGCTCGCCGTCCGTCCGTCTCATGACGACAGTCATGAAAAGAGTCAGCAAAAAGGAAGGGGTCCGCAAGGACCGATGCCTGCCGGGGTTGCGGGACTGTTCGAAAGAGATACCGTGACCCCGGAACACAAAGAGCGATGAAGGAACATGGATGGATTTTAGTCAGTAAAAGTCTGACACTCCCTCCTGCTCCGCCCAGAGCGGGAGAAGTCATTTGATGATTTCCCATCCGAAAAAAAAAAAAAAAAGGCTGCTATTGAAAAATTCCTAATAAAACCCTTTGCCTGATCTGAAAATCAAACCTCATTTTAAGCAGAAGTAAGCTTACGACCACTAAGCCAACGAGTCCGTCGATCTCATCTTATTTGAATATCTAGATTCTAATTTTGCCATACTATGTTCTAAAATAATGAGATTATTTAAATCTATAGCATTTTACTTAATTATATGGATACTTTCAAATACACTGACATCAAAAGATTAATTTGTTACTCCTAACTTTGTATCATTTCGTAATTACTTGTAATCAAATCCGACGTAGTATGGAAACTCTACTAAGAATACAGCCCAAAACCAATCGGATAATTAAGTCCAAAGCTTTTAAGCCTCAGATAGATATTATTAGAAACCGGTCAGGATTTTGTTGCCTGGCTATCTTCCTATTTAACGTTTAGGCTGTCTTTCCACCAAAAATGTTTTAAGCTGCTAAGCGAGGGATGTGTGATGAAGCAGTAGGATCGTTTGTTTTTATCATAACTTAGCTTCGCTTACTTTCGGTGGAAATGGATGCACTAAAGCCAAGTTGAACTTAGTCTAGCGTACGAGTGCGAAATACTTCTTGAAGTGAATGATGCGAGTTAAGAAGGCACGAGTGGTATAGCTGTGTAAAGTATAGAGCAGAGCTATAATTATGTACGAGCGATGTATCGCATAGCTCGCGCCGAGCGATGTATTGCATAGCTCGCGCCGCACATCTTCCTTGTACAGCATACCTCGAACAACAAAACACCTTCCTTCATAGCACATTTTATCGGCTCGCTAAACCATTTAACTTTAGTAGAAAAATACACACTGTATTGCAGCCTAACTCTGACCTCGCTAACCGCTTAGCTATCTCGCACATCTCTAATGGAAAGGCAGCCTTATACTGGAAGCTAAATGTTCTCTTTAAGCTCTGCTTATCTAGTTTATGTCTGTGTATAAGAATTTTATCCGAAGCATTTAAGTGTTTCATTAATTTGGATACCGATTTTATATAAAGTGGTTAATTAAGGTGTTTTAAACGGTGCCGTTCGAATCGATTACGTTAATTAAATGTATTTACCGAATGGCAAAATGAATTTTGATGAGATCCTTTTTTTAGACATTTTAGTACCTACCTATATTGCTTAATTTATCAGAAATCAATCAACTTTCAAATGGCAGTCAATCTGAATCGGTAGAAGAATTTATGCAGACATCTATTTTATATACAGTCATATTATGAATCACCTCACAATAATGATCTTTAAGAACTATTTATCAAACTTTGAACCAAAAGATAAAGCTAATATTAAACATACATTCCAACTTAACGGTATAAATGTCCCAACGGACATCTAACACACAACTCAATGGATAGAAAAATGTGATGGATATTAACAAAAGTGTTGCATTACTGCCTTGCTAATGCTTTGTGTTTCTATATATCTTAGCTTTGTTACCAACACTGGTTATGACCACTAAAACCATCTTCCACTGTAAAAAATCGAAGCCAAGCAAATCTGGCATTTATTTCAATAGCTGTAAAGCCTATGCGGTTGAATTTTGGGGTTCCCGAAAGTGTATGTGGGAATTGAAACGAATGCATTTGAATAATGTAAACCTGTCTTGTGGAGGCTCAACAGATGACATGGCATAATACTGAATCGGAGTTGTGTGCTGTATGCCTTGATAATCTTGATAGGCTAGTTTAGTGTGGCGGTGCTTGAATAGAGAGGACAGCATTTTTAATAAGTTGTTTGGAGTGTCGTACTACATTCACGAGAAAAGAAGCTCGAAGAAAATCGTAACAATTTTTCAAAGATCACAGAATAGAAAAATAAAATCCATTCTTCAAGGCTAATAAAGAAACTGTCGAATTCAAAAACAAAGCTGAATCCTTCTTCAGCTGCACAAAGCACAAAGTTGTGACTAGCCGAAACGATACCACATATAGATACAGTAATATTTAGAAAAGGCTATTTTAATTCGCACAAATGAATTCAGAAGAAAAACTGACGAAGACAAAAATACTATTCCTAACATTGAAATACAACCAGCCAAAATAACAATACTAAATGACTAACACAATACTACAGTAACGCCCAGAATAAAAGAAAAACTGTCTAAGAGAGAAGGGTTATTCCAATTAATGAGACACTTTCAGGCATAATATCAGAACAAGTTCCAAAAAATTACAAAAACAATGAAACAGTAAAGTCCACATTAGCCCTATCGCATAGCCCCCAGTCCCAGGAGCACACAAGTTACAAATTATTCCTCCCACATACTTATGTAAGGGCACCTGAATCAATCAGAGAGGTACCGCCTTTTGTATGTGCATCATGCTTATTGATAACAATTAATGGACAGCGAAGATGAAACAATGGTTGTGTGTTATGCGAATTGGTTTCTGTGCCGAATTTTTTTAGCTGCCATGATTTCGGTACTGCAGAAACATACTCGTAAATTATCGACACCTTTTTATTATGTATGTGTTGGTATCTTTAAAGCAAGTACGTGAAATTTTAAGTAAGATATTAATTTTATTACTATACTTGCTTCAATTTCAATTTAACCCATTCTTGTGATGTTAATTACTTCATAAGAGTTTTTCAAATCAATCAATATTTATCAAACTATTATAGAAGCTAGTTACTTGATATCAGGAACATAATTCGTTTCATTGAAAATCAGAAAACTTAATTTATTTCTGAGCCAGTTTGACAGTAATTCGACCCGAGTTACTAGAAATTTATTTAGCGTACTCAAAACTTTGCTAAAGTCGTGAAATTGTGAAGTTTATCCGTACTAAGTGTGACTTTGAAAGATTTAGGTCTGACAACTACAGTAATGCACTGAACAAAAGCGCTTAAATTTACAATTTATTTGGGAAAGTATGGAGAACAATACATTAAAAATATTATTACCATTTGAAACGTTAGTGTTGGTTCTAAAATGTATTGTTGTAACATACAGTGTTACGGCTTTTTAAACACCTGCAGTTTGGAAATCCGTAGGTACTAAAAATTACGCTCCATAGATCTACCTACCGCGTACAATTTTTAGTAGACCTTTTAGACATTCCCATTTGTCTGTCTTTGCATTCCCTTACTTCATTTTCTTCCAAAAGCACAGTCATTTCGAGATTATTGTCGTCGTCATCTTTTACGAGTCCATTGCTGGGCGTACTATAAACCAAATCGCATGAGTAAGTATGCTCTTCAGCTTTACATCCTTGTTATTAGTTACCTTTTAATATTCGAACAGGATCATTTGACATTTTGTATATTTATTTAATATTCAAACGACTGACTATTTTTTCTGTCATCATCATTATCATCAGCCTATAATGTTCCCACTGCTGGGACACGGCCTCGTCTAAATGAGAGGGTTTTTTTTCTGTAGGGAGTTAAAATTGATTACCTAGAAACTTTAGGTAGGGTACTCTTCAGCTTCTTATTATTTTAATCATACTTGATTGCATTGATTTTTTACTTAACTTAAATAGAAAAGAATTCAATCAGTTGTGCATGTGTATGTTAAGTAAATGGCAGTGTTAAAGAGATCGATGACGAAACGAGAAAGAAGTCCATCTAAATCAAGTTTTGTTACTGTAACACTAATTTGAAATAATTCAGTTTCACCTAAATGCTCATGTAAAGACAACGTCATCCATAATCAAAGAAACCTTTACTACAATTTCAAAACAGTAATACTTCACAAGACAAAGATAATTTCACAAGTACCTCGTTTTCTTCAAGAAGTAATTGCCATCTCAGTTTTATTTTCATTGTCAACCTTTACGAGTCCACTACTGGTCTGAGTATATATTTTGAAATCGTCTCTAGGTACTTACAGCCCAGGTTTATAACTTTTGAAGTAGTAAACTACCTGGGAGGGCCTGGCAAAATATCATTTGTTTTAAATTTTAAATGCTGACATTAACATGCTGCGATATCTATTTGCTTTCTTAAAAGGTAATTCGTTCTCCTCTGATAATATCTGGTAAAGCCTTTGTTCTGAAAGACTTTGTAGCTGAAGAAGTTTCTCTATATTCTGTCATGGCTAAGAAAATATCAGTTGCTAACCTTTACCTAACCGCAGTGACGGAGCATTTGCTTAAATGTGACTATCCTCTCGTACTGTCCCACTCCTGGGCAAAGGCCTCCCCCCATTTCTCCTACTTCTCATGATGGTGTGTTACTTCTCGCCAATTCGCGAGCAAGCCATCCAAGGCGTCCCGCCATCTTCTCTTCTTAAAACATAAAACAGTCAAATTCCAACTCCATTCCCCAACTCTTTTCACTATATTTCTAAAGAACTTGCACTTCTTTTAATTGAACTTCATCACAAGTAGTTAGTCACTAAACTGGTCCTAGTTTTCAGTCCTATTCATTCCCAGTCGTAATTCAAAGTCTCGTCGTGCAATTCTCATCAATTATTCAAAGATCAATCTTTAAGTATATGTCAGAGCTCTAACTGAGTCGTTGTGAGACATAATTGCTGTCGTTTGAAAGACACGACTTGGTCTAGATGAGTTGTGGGTTCAGAGAGAGCTATGTGATTAAGCGTTTTAACTATGATTTGTTTAGGATGAGCTAATAACTTCAAAAATCAGTTTTAGTGCGTTTGCTATGAGAAATTCATGGTGATTTTAAAATAGTTTAAGTACGTCATTGAGTTATGAATGACTGGCTTGTGTGACATAAAATTTATTTATCATAGAATTTGTACTCGAAGTCATTGCGTACAATCATCATCTATATCCCAAATATGTTGGGTTGGGATCGGCTTGCATTCTAGCCGGATGCAGCTGAATACCAGTATTTTACTACGCCACAACCCAGTTTGTACTGGGTAATACGATTACCCTTGTTAGGACTGATTGTCAGACTTTCAGGCCTCTGACTACCTGTAACTACTGTCAAAGATCTACAAATGACAACTGGACCCAACGGCTTTACGTGCTTTTCGAGGCACGGAGGAAGCTCGGTATGAAATGGGTGGTCACCCATCAACGGACTAACCTAGGCAAGCATGACTTAACTTAACCTACCTACAGATTGAGCTAAGCGATTTTTATTATTTAGCCATGAGCTCCTCGTTACGTACAATCATTACTTGAAATAAATTAATTTATTCTAATAGCACATTAGGTTTCACTAACAACTTTTTAAACTTTTTTTCGAAACAAAAGCCAGTAACAAATGTACCAAGTAATTAAAAATTTGTCTTCACATTCATTATTCATAACATTCCCATGTGAAATATGGAATAAGCATTAAAAAGATCAAAGCTACATACGAAGGGCGACAGTCACAGAAGTTAGAAAAACTTAGACTTGACAGCCCTGACATGACGGGGGTTTGACAACCCTATTTTAGTACAACTCAAATGGAAATTCATGAGTATTTTTTACTTTTTCGACCATTTTTTTTATAAAATCGTTTAAAATTATAATTATCTTTGAAGTTTAACAAAAGGGAGAGTCAAAGGTCTGAAGACGCTATTGTTTCCGCCTTAAGACAATTATCCTGTTTTAGCTGCTTATGAGGCATTTTTAAGCAAGGAATGAATACTTTCATAACGAAAAGAAATAGGTCAAAGAATTACCAATTTTGTTTTGTTTGAGAAGAATGTTGTACCAATCAATAAAACTGGAGCACAAAAGAGGTTTGTTAACAAATGAGTACTCTAATTATTAGGTAGGCAACAGATTTTTGACTCAAAGTAAATAAATAGCACGAAATATTTGGTATTATCTGAAATGTGACTTATACCTTGAATTCACTTTCAAATAAGAACAAGCTATATCTACATAAATATGTCTCTGCTAATCTTACCTACAAATCATAACAAACAATAAAATTAAATCTTAAAAAAGCGTTGCATGACAATTATGTGGAATAATTGTCATGCAACGCTTTTTTAAGATGTCCATGGCCATCGTTATATCAGCTAATAGTGTCTTGTTTGTATTTACATTTATTTATTTACTGCTGGGAAAAGGCCTTCCATATTCATTCATTTATCCTGTTGGTTATTATAGACTTACTTCATTGCCATACCATAATAATTATATTTTAACAGTGAATAGACAATATTCTTGTTATCACCAAGCAACTTTCCAATACAATATTTTCCACTTATCTGCTTACAATTTACTTTACCCAGACGTTGGGATTAGTTATCAGCGAGCCATCTTAAGACAATATAGTCACAAACAAGATGTCTAGACCGGGGTCCTTAAACCCTATATGTACAGATATATATAGCTATTGTTGTTAGTGGATTGAATAGTATTGTCTCATCGATTGGTCCTATTTATAGGTGGACAACACATGGATTTTGGCGCAAGGTTGGAAAAGACAGCGGTAATCGGCTTTACAATGAATATTCGGGATTGTATCCTAGTTAACGAAGTACAGGACAAGTCCATGATCGACCAGACACCATGAAACTCATTTTAGCCACTAGGGTAGTGATTATAGCTTATAGGAAGCCAATACCCGAAGGTTTTGAGTACATAAAGAATTCTAACATCCTACAATAAATTGTAATAACTTGAATTTACTAATACATAAATCAACCGCACATTACTGCGTCATTTTGTACCATGATGCAGGACTGACTAACTTTACAAAGCCAAGTTTTTTTTGCTTGAAGTATCAGTTTTCTGAGACAGTATGTCCATTTTTCATTCGTAGTTTTAAGAAAAACCGCTACCAGTTCCTACTTTAATCCCGTATTAGTAGAAAACAAATAATTGTACGTGTGACTGCGTAACATGCGAGTGTTAGACACATGGCGACACGATGGGAGGGTCCTCCAAGATTTGTAGTTGTCAACTGAAATAAAGAACGTCACTTACAGTATCTATTCAGAAGTGAGAAGCTAGTTTTTGTGTTGAAGTAGGCAGTTTGGTTCGTGTTCATTAGTGTGGGGTAACATTTTTCAATGATAAGAATTTCGATAACATTTTAGTTTTCTTGCGAAGTTTCTTTCTTTTTAGACACCAGAGAAATAATTATTTGACTATCTTACTTCTTACTACTAACATAAATGTGAAAGTTTGTGAGGATGGATGGATGGATGTTTGTTACTCTTTCGCGCAAAAACAACTTAACGGATTTGGATGCAATTAGCACGTAGATTTGACCTGGAGTAACACAAATGGGTTTTTAATCCTGGTAGTACAATCTCAAGGGCCGATTCCCGAACTCCACGCGGGCGAAGCCGCTGGCTTATGCTAGTTTCAAATAATTTTGTCCTTTTTCTTTCTATACATAGTTAACTCTTTTAATGTAACGATGAACATATACATGGTAATCAACCGTTGTCCTGCAATTATAATTTGTCAGTGTTAAAGGTTTTTGGTATTGATTGTTATCAACAAAATCATCACTACACCTACATCTACTTTTAATGTTTCGAATTAAATAGACGAATAATAAATTATTCATAATAAATTAGAACACTCATGATATTATTAACAACATATAATTAAGTAAGTCAATATGAATACTTTGTAAATTTTAAAAGCCATCGGATTATTCAACTGCTATTAATAGAACGATTCGTGGTCATAATTAATAATTGAGCTCACTTTAATTAGTAGGTTCACAACGAAGGCGTTGACATGCCAGTTCGTAAATATTCCTATCTAAAATTTATATTCGTACAGATACTATTTGAAAACGACCTTCTATTTGATCTCTTCGTAATTAATATTCACATAAATAAACGTATTGAGACGTAAATTAATGCTTACAAGACCATTTACCGTTACATCAATATGCATAATATTATAGCTTTTGTGTGAACATGAAATACTATTTATTTGTACGATTCTGACAAATTATACGCTTACACAATTTTTGGCACCTCTTTTTAAATCGTTTTCGATTTTTTAATCAGTTATAATGACAAGCTAACACGATAAGTAATTGGGATTATGATTAGATAAGACATATTTGTATATTTGGAATTACCAAACATTAGGTATGTATGTAAAAACTATTGGGAAAAAAATTACAATGATAAATTCACAACAGAGTTAAGCTATTTGTGATCAAATTAATCTTCGAAAATATGCGTGAGAAACATATAAAATATCAAATACCCTTCTGTTAAAATTAATCAAATATTTACTTTATGAATATTGTTTTGTGGTACTGATCATGTTAAATGTTCACATATTTCCGACAATGGTTAACTATTTATAGTACATTAAAGGCCCTTTTCTATAACTTACTTACGTATAACTGTCAGTTATTATGCCTACTAGCTATCGGTGTTTCTATAAACAAAGTTAGTCCTATCCGCGTCACCTACCTGTCACTTTATTAACAGACTCTAAAAAGAAGGAGGTTTTTTTTCATAAAAAAAAAATCAAAGAAAGCTTTTTTTCTGTGACGTTTTGTTTCTATCAGTCGGTAAACTAAATGTCAAATAGACAGAGATAGCAACCTACCGATACCTCATCATCTGCCTAGCCTTTTCCCAACTATGTTGGGGTCGGCTTCCAGTTTTACCGGATGCAGCTGAATACCAGTATTTTACATGGAGCGACTGCCTATCTGACCTCCACAACTCAGTTAGTACCGGGTAATACGATACCCCTGGGTAAGACTGGTTGTCAGACTTTTTAGGCCTCTGACTACCTAACGACTGTCAAAGATCTACAAATGACAGCCGGGACCAACGGCTTAACGTGCTTTCCGAGGCACAGAGGAAACTCGGTATGTAATGGGCGGCCACCCATCCACAGGCCAACCTAGGCAAACACGGCTTAACCTAACGATCGACTCGAGCTGCTGTTATAATATAGCCACGAGCTCCTTCAACCTATCGATACCTGTTGGTAAGTTATTAAAAATGGCTGTAAGTGAACACCAGTGACTGCCTCATTGGTGTAGTGGTCGCAAGCGCGACTGCTGAGCATAAAGTCCTAAGTTCGATTCCCGGGTCGGGCAAAGTGTTATTAGGTTTTTTCATCAGAAATTTCTCAGTAGCAGCCACGAAGTCTGGATTTCCGTAAAGTTATGTTATGTAAGTGAAAATCAAACGTCTATAACAAAACGAACCATGATAATAAAGCTTGACTGGTACAGCAAAAATACACACACAATGTAATGTCAGAGAAGATAAAACTAGAAACACACAGACGACACTTAAGATTAAAAATCAATACACAATTCACTTAACCTTAAAACCCTCTCCGTATAGAGCACAAAATCCAAATTGCTCCAACTCTTAATAAGGCACAAACTATTAGTTTAAATTAAACAGCCAAGGAAATTACAATTAAAGTATTTGCACCGTAACTTCTAAGGATTAGCTAATTAAATCGATGGTGCTCAGAGGCTAACAGTAATAACGCCTACGCGAATGAGATGCGAATTAAAGCCAGCCAAATTGGAATAGGGACATGGAACGCGGCCATTATAGTGAGAACGACACGGTTGGATATTATTGGAGGAATTTCATTAGGCATAAGCGCTGGGATTAAGGAAGTTAGGCCTATTGCATAGACCTCTGACAGTTTTTATGAATTTGGCTATGATGGGCTACCACACCACAAACAAATACATAATCCCCAGAATTATTACTCTAAAATGCTGCTGAATAAATCTTTTTATTTTAGTCACGTGTTGCGAATGCTGTTCAATTTTAACAAACATGCGCTGGTGTCTATTTATTTCAGTTCCTGGTCCACCAGGGAAGTAACATGACACTTAATTGTAATTACAATAAATTCCTATTGCCTTAAACGATATTGACGTATTTATTTTCTAAATTCATGAATACTTTTTCTTGGCATAATTTTATGCTTACATAAATTCCAGTTATATAGTAATAAATAAATATGCGACGGGCAAACGCCAAGATGAAGTTGTAAGATCAGCGGGGAAGCCGTAAACAGGCACGGTGTCACAGATGAAGGAGTTTTACAATGGAGAGTTCTTTCTCATTATTGGTGTACACGTTGAATTTTTGAAAACAAAGTAAATAATCTAGTAAAAATGTTGGCTCTGCTTGTACCTTTGCCTATATCATTTATGAAGTAGAAAAAAAAGAAATAGTCTTTGCATATGTATAATTTTGCATAACCTAACGCTGTCATTATGAAACAGATTATTACTTTCGGATAATAATTCGCAAAAAAAAAACGTTATCTGGATTCGATTGAAACAAAAAATCAAATTGGTCAATTTATTCTGTCGACTACTAACAGACAAAATTGTTTAGCCTCTAAAACTGCATTAATGGTCTAATTATGTATCTTCTGGCGCCCACGTTACTCGCTCGCACGAATGTACATTGTCACTCCATCTGCTTACTACTCCGCGTTGCGACCGGAAAATGTGACGTGGGCGAACTCCACCTGCACTTGTGTAGCACAGTGTGTAAAGCGTTGTTTTTGAATACAAAAAATTACATTTTGTCCCGATGCTTCGGAAACATTGTGTCATATTTACACGTGTCTAAAAAGTTTTTGTTTTTGTTTGTTTTGAAAGACATCGGAAACGTATTTTAAGGAATCATGTTTTATTTAACGAATGTGTTCTTTTGACGGTAGCTTAACTACACTTGAGACATAGACTTAGGTATGCTTCGCTCCTAATACTTGATGATAAAAGAAAATTTACAGATATTTAACGAAAGCTGTCGTCTTTCGACAGTATTTTAAACATACTTTAGCTATTAAAGATAAGTTTTAGCTGCAATCCAAGTAAATGCTTCACTTACTTTTATTGCAGGTGCAGCTTCTGACATCTTCATTGGCCCTGGGCGGGTTGTTAGGTGAAGTATTACTGAGTTTTACCATTAGGAAGTTCTCATTATCAGCCAGAAGTTTCTATATTTATGCCTGTTTCAAGCCATTAGGTTCGCCCACAAATGCTGTTAACATACGGTCTGGCGAAATGTGGATGTATGGTCGAACAAGCTATTTGGTTTACAGTTTAACCAACAAATTACATTGTAAAATGTATACCAAATAGCTTGTTCGACCGTACTATAATATTCGCCTCTGCATATCGATTCGAGGAATACAGACATGAATCCTCAAAATCTTTTTGGGATACTACCGAAACTGTTACTTCCAGATAGTGTAACAGTTACAGCGAGATTATTCCTATACGTCGGATAATCAGCTCCACAATACCGTAATTAAGCACATTCCTGTTTCAAGCAAATACGATGTCCCTTTTACTACATACACAAGTAACAGATCACAATTCCGAGGACGACAAAACCTCTGTACAGATTTACGTTAGCCGCCGGCAGCAATATCACCACCACCATTCACCCCATATTTGCTCTTATCGCTCCAACTTTCACCAACTTCGTTTCTACCGACCAATAATTTCGCTAGAATTATCTCCAATTTTACACTTGACATTGGTGGTTTCCCTTCGATATTTCTCCGTGTCTGACGTATCTATCAAAGAAAGCGGCTTACCTTTACCTGTCTTGGGGTAATTTCACCGTCCACTGGCTTCTCGCAAAGGGACCTAGTAAGCTGTACTAAGTCTTCGTGCGACCTCAGAAGCTGGTAATACGTTTGCTATTTCTGTAGTAGGTACCTAATGTGTTTGTATAGGTTAACTTATTGGGAGTGTTTGTTTATTTTGGTCTGAGGCGTTTTTGGGAACTGATTATGAGTTGTAAATAGTCATTGTTTGTTTATGGGTTGGTTCCTACCTGTGTCATGCATGCAATTTTGGGTAAACAAATTAAAATATCAGTAAGCCGGTTTTTTTTTGGGCTTTGCCTTTAGTTTGTAGGTCCTTTTTTCTTTACCTTTTCATTTTATTCTATGTCTTCAGGATTTAAGAAAAGTTAGACGTATTTATTTGTTCAAAAAAAAACTTTATACCTTCGTATTCTTTTTGTAGTACTTATGTTATCGCAAATAAATTTGTTTTACTTGATTAATTCGTCAATATAACAACAAAAACAATCTTAAAACACCGTTTCTATACTTCCCACCTCTTCATGTTTCACAAACTTGTCTTCCATACATCCATGCGCCATGACGCAGTGCGGTGCACCTCCACAAACATCATTTAAATCACAAATAAAACCGCTTGGTTACTCCGCTAAGTGATTTTGATGTTCAACTCTGTGACGGCATCGAAGATCCAATACGATTGTTGATTTAAGGTTATTTGATTTCGGTGTCTTTACGTTTCTGTCTTGTGTTTTTGGGATAAATATTTCCGGAGCTTTCCGGATGGATTGAATACACAGTGGAAGGGAATTTGATTCTTAATGCTGATGATAAGTTAAGATACGGGTATATGAAGAATAACAGTAGACAGCATTGGTAGGATTTAGAACATAATTTTGAAGGTTGGCGCAGTGGCTGAGCACAAATACAAATAAATAGTTGTATTTCCTACAGGTTGTTATTCTGGATTGACCTATTATTGTATGTGAGTCTAAATATTTGTAAACGCACCCACGATACAGGAAAATTTCCTAGTATGGGGCAAACTTACAAAAAAATCGTATTTATGAAGATATTAGAGTTGAATTCATTGTCAGGGATCAATGTTCCTTCAATGATGATAAACTGACTGGTTCTGACTTGATTTGCTCAGAGGGCCCAGTCAAGTGGTAATCTTTCAATATTTCTATATAGTCTTTCAAAAGGATCGACTAATAGTTTTGGTAGCTCAAGTTAATCCAATACTTTTACATTTTCATAATTTTTATTTCTAAACTCTTCGATAGAATGTTATTTTTTCTTGATATAATTGTAGCGGTAACTCGAGCAAGGGCCACGAATCAATCATAAAACATAATTATAAGTAGTAAATTAATACGAAGGTGAAACAAAAATGATGACGTAATTTCGGTCTTTGAACCGGGGTTAGGCTTAGCCGCTAAATATTCTGTAATTTGACGTTTAATTTGTGAACATGGTCGCAGTAGGTAATTATATTTGGAAAAATATCTATCAACTAACTATATTTTACACGAGGCTTGATTTGAATAGCTTCCGATAGAGATTCAATCAAGTCTGAAACTATGTATCACAACAACATAACATCACACTTGTAATCCCGGAAGAGTAAGGCAGAGGTGTACTTAATAGTACACCCACATTTCGCTAGTTATCTTTAAGTATGTAATAGGGGGTGAGCCTATTACCATCAACCGGGAAACCTACTGAAAAATTCGTGATTGATAAACCCGATAGAAAACTATAAGGTTTTCTATTGGGTTTATCAATCACGAATTTTGCTCAGCTGTCGCGCTTACTATTGCTAGAACAATGAAGCAGTCAAAACATGTATCTTCAAATCTTTTGTAAATTTATTTTATTACTTACAGTAATGATTTAGGTACTCATCGGTAGTATTCTGATGACACTAGGGTATTTGAAATCTAATTCTTAATGAGTCATCACACAACGTTGACTTGCAAGACTTTTTGCATTCGTTGTAAACCTTTCTAAATTTCTGCACCATTAACCAGATACTCCACATACGATTTTAAATATACAATTTAACACTCTAAGATAACATCTTAAATAAAACCAGGTGTTATGAGCATGGGGATGATAGGTTTTGTTTACAACAAAACACAATGACTCACAGTTTTTGTGGTTCTATTAAAACAATTTAGTGGGACTATTGTTAGGTATAATAGGCAAGCCTGAGCCGCGACGTCCCGTAGCGAATTATAATGAGATAAAAACATTATGAAGAAGAACAAATGAACATATCATATTCCTATCAACATGTGGTTTGACAAAAACATTTTTGCTATACAATTAAGGCCGTTCTATTGTCGTGTTTTTGCTGATATTTGATACAAATAAAGATGATTAGTTTTTGCGCGGGGTATGCTCAGGTGAAAAGACTTTTTTAATGCCATTAATTTTGCTTTTTAGGCGTGATTTTTGAAAATTAGCTTTTGTTCATTGGTTTATGAGAAATAGGAGTTTAAAATGGTGAGTTGGAACGCAAGCCTGCATATCTGATTTGATTTGAAAATACTAATGTAATATGAACTGTTTAAAAATTGTTCGACGCAACAATGTATAGAAAGTTTTAAAACAATACCCGACAACGAAAATAAGTCGTACATAGTACACGCAAAGTAAATATGTCACAAAGAAAACAATGGACGAAACACGATTGGTATTAAAAATAATCTCAGAAATTTTAAGCCGGTACTTAAAAATATGCGTCTCACTGTATGCGGTAGGCAACGAGACCCAAGTATTTGTAAAATGGTAGTTATTATGTTTTAACTCGCCCACACGCAAGGAACGTGTTCGTATAAAAGGAAAAAATAAGAGGAAAACTCACTAGGAAATCGTCACGTAAAAGTCTGAAGCTTGCCTTTCATTGACTCAAGTATTCCCCCCTGAAAAGTCGCTGAAACCAAAAAAAGTCTTGACAAATCTGTCTCGAAGTTTAACGATTTATAAAAAATATCCTCTGTGGTCGAACCTGCTTCCCTGGAGGACATTTGGAAAAAGTAATCTATTCCGATAAGCCAACAAGGAGACTGTTCATTTTTATTTTGTCCATTCCCTGAGGCTTAGAGCATCTTACAATTTTTGTGGAAGGGATAAGCGGATAGCGATTTAATTCCGCTCAGCGTGGCTAACGATTCCAAAAGGTTAATTAATTTCAATTTGTTAAGTTTGTAATAGATTAAAGGTTTAACAAACCAAGCTTTTTAGTGAGTAATATACTTATTGAGTCGAAAAATAGCAATTCTTCTTTTGACTTAATTTCTTGTAAAAACAATGGAACCATTTAACAATTACGAATAGTTTTAATTGAATGTTTCAAATGCATGATTTCATGACATTCTATTCAGAATTATTTCAACATCACAAGCATCTCGAGCTGACATCTATAAACGTTACTAAGCACATACTTCACTAGATAATATATATTTCTGTCTCTATTAAATTGACAGTTTTGCGACGGTGACAGGAGTAACGCCTGCGCCTGAACGATAAGTAACTTTTACAGGTTTTGACCATAGTTCGACCTCGTCACTAACATCTTATAACTTGCACCAATCACACAGGGGCATGACGTTGCATTTGCCTCCCACCACACAGCCTTAATCTCCCTACGGTGCGGTCGCGATAACGTTTGTGTGGCGACTCTAGAGCGCACTGACCGTAGAATAGACAGGTGCAGAACACACTTTATTGCTGCTTTTTATGCCTATCGGCGTGTGACATTCTGTCAAGGTTAAATATTGACATCCAATGGGTTGTAGTTCGAATTACCACGTGATTGCCGATACTTTTTGACAATCATTAACGCTAGACTATCACGATATCATTTGCATTTTTGTCGAGACCTCTGGTGGAGTCCCATAAGGATTTATTCAGTGATTTGATAAATCAAATAGTTACAGTTTCATGGATTGGCACAAGGTAGGTGTAAACAATAGCTTGCAATAGACAAAGCTGAGGAACCCTCAGCATTAAATTTTAAATTGAAAGGCATGGACTATGAGAGCATCGAGTCACTATTTGTTATAACGGTATAATTAACACACATGCACACACACACATACACACACACACACACGCTCACACACACACACATTTTTGTTTATTACTATTTTCTAATATTTTTATTGTTAGTTTATTTAAAAAATTAAAAAATCAGGACGTATTTTACCTAATTAAAATTATTATGGACATGTTAATTTATACTTTATTGTGAAGGGAAGGAACTGACCTTTCAGGATACAGTATCATACTAGTCTGGAGGTCAGAGTCTCACCTGAAAGATGCACTTGTAAAGTTCATAATAAAGATTTGTCTATTGTCTATTGTCTAAAATATAAATTAAAATAACCATTATCGAAGAGATTTATTAGAGCTCATCCATGTTACCACTTATTTATCACCAACAACGCCATTTTTCTTTCTATGTTCACAATTCAAACCCGTACTCACCAACTTCAAAAACTAATATTAGGTCGTAAGTCATACCAATAATTCTACCTATCTACTGCCACATCTGTCCATAAATTGCTAGTCATTGGATAGAATGTAACGTTTTTGTGGGCACAATATTGATACTGTAGACTTTCATGCGAAGGATGATTATCCAGATAAATGATTGTGTATTTACTGAACGGTACTTCGTTTGAAGGTTTATTTAAGGGAAATGTCTTTTATTTATACCTACCTTTTTTTACTATTGGAAGACCCCCAGCGGTGTTTGATGGGAACCCAACGTTTAGTGGTGTTTGCTGTTTTATCAGTTGTCGTCAAATTATACTGAAGAAACACCGATCGTGTTTCTTCAGTATTTTTTGGTGATAGCCTCAATAAGAATTTTTATAAGTTAAATGCAACTTCGCAAGATCTATCATTACTAGGTAAACATACAGTATCTGTAGGTCAATACTGCGCTGGTCTTGAATTTATTCTTTACTTAAAATAACAGTCATGAATAGTTGGCGACTACAAAAACTTTTAATATGATTATTATTCTGTTTATTTTGGTCAAATACTTCACTTCTACGGTTTTTTCTCTTCTATTTCATTTATAAAGTAACTACGAGTAGGTTGTCTTCTATAGAAAAACACACGCCAAAAAGAGTTAAAAATTATGTAAAATATATCGGATTTGTTTAAAACAACTGTTCTGCGACAATAACAGCCATCGAACTTTTTTGTTCGATATCCTGTTACATTTTTTATATAACGGTTTTAAAGCGACAGTCACATTCCAAAAAAAATGTTACCTCAATAACTGGCTCAGCACATAAAATACCGCATTATACAGCAACGGAAGCAATACGGACCCCCTTTAAAACATTTAAATGTTCCCAATGACAGAAGTTAAAATTCATTAGATTCCGAAACCCACCCTCTGACTACAAACACGGGCATAATGCCTCATTTAATAACAAATTAGATCTCACCACGTTAATAAAACGAGTAGAATACCTTCTGTATTTTCAAAGGGACGGCCCGAGATCCCTTTGTTTAGATATAACACGATTCCGAACGAAGATTCCGTAATTTATAAAGAAGCGTATAAATCTTGTGGCGGCGGATAAAAAAGCTAAAAACACGTGTGAAGTCCAGTTTGATGTTAAAAAAATCCGGTCAAGTGCGAGTTAGACTCGCGCACCGAGGGTTTCGTATAAACTGGTAGATATTTTGTTATTAAACTTTCTTTTACATGTGCTGTAAGACATTGCTTCTTGCCAAATTTCATGGTTCTAGGTCAACGGGAAGTAACCTATAAATTTTGATTCCCGTGAGTGTAGATTTTTTTTACGTTAACCAAGAGATTTGATTTTTCACAGCTTCAAGGGAATGTAGACTTGAGTAAATGGTTTTAATTTCAACTGGGAACCTCTACGCGTTCCTGAGATAAAGGGTCTTGACAGACAGACGGACACCAAAGTAATCCTTGGGTTCCGTTTTTTCCTTTTGAGATACGGAATTACGGAACCCTAAAAAGGTTTAGGTTTTAAAAAAAGTCTTATGTACAACAGTTTAATTAGATGGTGGTGAGCTTAGGTGTGATAAAAATGCTGTAAATATGCACTACGGCGGACCAAGGTTGAGGTAATTAACAAAGAAGGTGTTACTAAAAGATTTAATGCAGAATTATGTGAGTGGAAAATTTCCATGGCAGTGCTAAAGCTGTCGTGCGCTCATTAGCAAGCGCTAGAGTAATTTCGTCATCTATAATACAAGAATTTTCTTTTACTTTGACTATCTTTTTCAAAGGAATATGTTGCCAGTATCGTCATATGAATTCTCTCAGTTCACCTTTGCCATGTCTCTTTTCTCAATATTTATTTGATCAGTTCGTGATTCAAAATTAAATGCCAAATACAAATCAAAATCAAGATTTAAAACAGCACATCAATTACAATAGCCTTTTGCCTAGCCAAATTGCCAATTGCCTAGATGCAGGTACTGAGTCAAGTGGGGTACTCACACGAGCCGCTAATCGCAATGCGATTTTGAAGTTCTATCTCAAACTATCCATCTCCTCTTATCGTACTCAACTCTAACCAGCCTATTATGTTCCCACTTCTAGGACATATTCCTCCTCTGTATCATAAAGGGTGGGCTATCCACAACGTCTGCCAAATGCACAAAGTACCGGTTTCTCTATGTCAGAACACTTACACTACAATAGATCTGTGCGAGGCCAATACCAACGCTGTCGACGTCAATCAGTTTTGATCGAAACATGAACGGGTAATAAGTAAAATCATTGACAAAACTGATAATATAAGATTCTGCCATCGGGATTTTGGTTAACGGATTGATGATATATATATCATAGATCATCATCATCACACAGGACACTGCTGTCCGTCATCATCTGCCTAGCCTTTTCCCAACTATGTTGGGCTAGGCTTCTGAATACTAGTATTTTTCATGACACGACTGCCTATCTGATTCCACAACTCATTAACTGGGTAATACGATACCCAGTTACTGAGTTGTGGAGTTTACATAGGCAGACAATACCCCTTGGTAAGACTGGATGTCAGACTTTCGGCTTCTGACTACTCGCAACCACTGTCAAATATCTATAAAATGACAGCTGTAAACGAAACTTAAATCATCATAATGACAAAATTAAGAAGAAGATAAGATTCTACCATCAGAATTTTGGCAAGCAGATTGAAGATATTAGCATAAAACAGGATACTACTGTTCATTTTATAATAAAAAACACATATTTATAGATACATATCTTCAAACCTGCTATTGCAATCGATACATACGAATCTAAAAAATTGTTCCAATGATTTACACATGCCTTTAATGGTGGAAACAATAGAATATTAACCTCAGAACATTGCGATACGGAAAGGTCTATGTAATAACTTTCACGAGCTTTTGGGTGCTACTGATACTGTTAGATATATAGCCGCCCTTTGCATATTAAATTAAAACATATCTGGCAAACTGTTATTATGTATTTAGGACAAATTATATATGCCTGGAAATATCTAGCTGATTTCGGACAAAAGAAAAAATCTGATCTCAAGCATGTTTTGTGTAAAGATTGCCAGAGATAGGTAAGTTATTCGCAAGCCCATTGCTCCCGTTCTTTATCGACAATTTATTGCGTTTCATGTGGCTTCAAGAACTCTGACGCAAACTATGTTTTAGTAAAACGCAAAACAATATTTCCATTGTGATGTTTGCAGACTATTAACCCTAGATTACTACTCTACGTCGCAGAGGCGCCCGCGTTTTTGATATATTGCTTTCTCTTTTTATCCTTTGCGCGTACGGCATTCACGTTCAAGGACATCTCAGTCATCGCCAGCACGTGTCGCAGGACGGTGGTTGCGTTACGGTAAGAGTAATAGTTTTTTTGATATTACTACCCTTGGCGCTCCAAAGACGTATGAGTAGTTTGTATGTAAGTTTTACGCTATTAATCAAATTATTTTGTTAGTGTTTTTTTGTTCATTATTAGTTACTAACAGTGTGTTTTATCTTTTTTTTAGGTACGTTTTGAAACTTCAACATCATGGCTAGTAATAGAAGAGCTATGGATGATATTTTAGCTAATTGGCTAGAAGAAAGCGACCATAACAGTGATGATAACTTTTCGGAAGATGACTCTGAAATTGAAGATCACGTAAGCGATGAAGACGTTCAGGACGATGTAGAAGAAGGATACATAGAAGATGAAACTATAGAGAACTCCAGTGACATAAGAGCTGAAGAATCTGTTTCATCTTTTGTCCCAGAAAATAGTGAAAAGTTCATACATGTATCGGATGCATCTAAAATATTTTTTTTTGTTACATTGTTAGTTTTTTTTAGTTGATTACTTCATAATTTACTATTTTTCAAGAGAATTGTATACTTTAAGTTTTTATTTTTTTATTTTTAATGAGAAGACTGTTAAATTGCCTAAGTTCCTAAAATTTGTTTCTAAGATTTATTTGATTAAAGATTTTATAATATATATAAGTATAAAAATATATAAGTATTAATTAAAATTGTGTTTTTCTTTTTTTAGTAATCTACACAATTACATAAACAGTCAAAACATATCAATCATACTTATAGGTTTTTAATAAAATCATTAGTAAATATGATGCGCCTCGCAAGCGTATGAGTAGTTTCTTTGTGCGTCGCAACATGAGTAGTAATGTAGGGTTAATAAGTTTGAATCTTTCAGCGACGTATTTAAATGCTGCTACAATTACACTGGTTATACACTTAAAACAAGATCTAAACTATAGAATTGATCTCTAAACAAAACTTTGAATATCACGCGGTGTCTGATTGTGAATCAGCGACGCTTTATTTTCAAAAGCCCAGAGTGAGGTTCGAATTAAAAAAATATACTACAGAGTAGGTTTAACAGTAACATGTTTTTCCTTTTGGTCCTGTCTACAGAATAACTCTACCGATGGCACCAAACATCCGATTCCTTTTGGTAAAACTAGAATACATACAAATTTATTAATAGTTAATTTTCATAGTCCAAGTTTCCTATATAGGTAATCGAAGAAACCTAACAAAAGTGGGTCTCGTGACTACTTTATAGCTGTGTCAGACTCTTTAATTATTGCCCTCGCACTATCAGGCTAGCGATCGGAGAAGGTAAGACGCCTACTTCCTCCGTTGTAAGCTTACCGTATGTATTTCAATACGGAATTTGTAATGTATATTTTATGGCCTTGATTCTTTTTGCTGGTTTTACATGCTGATATGTGGCTTCGAGTCCTGTGCTAACTTTTGCGAGTGTGAATTTTTAAAGTAAATATTGTGTACAATAATCACTAATGCGACCATTTCTACGGATGTAGGTTCTTCAAGGTATAGTACAAGAAGGATAAGTTACACCTACCAAACCAGAATACAGGTTTCCTTTTCAGGAGAAACGAGAAAAATAGAAACAACGTAATTGAAAGTAGGTTAATACTAATAAGTTTCAGTAGAATTAAGTTTGAATTTGAAAAGAGAATGAAAGTCTTACTTTGTTTCTCAACTAAATCAGTTTTAAATTAAAAGGCTCGTTGAATTGTATCTAAGGACCTATTGTTAGCAAAGTAGTAAAAATGCCATAGTGTACGGTTATGAGTGGTTAGCCATGACCTTTAGTAAGCTTGATCTAGTTACCTAGGCGCTTTTCTCAATAATGTTACCATAGATGTTGGATTAACATTATAACTATCGCAGTATATTTGTAATTTTGAAATAAAAAGAAATCGAACGGTCTGATATGTAAAAAAAAATAACAAAAGATGAAAAAAAAAGTTTTATTAGAAAAACTGTCTAGAAATTTCAATAAAATTAAATAAACTTTCCTGTCGCAGGTCTGCTGGAATTAATTTATTTTGAAATAAGCAGTACCTTTTTTGATGTCCTGTTAAGTATTTTGTGTGTACATAAATAAGTAAAAAAGTCAGTGCACTCGGTAGTACCTATAGCCAAATAAATGACAACCATGAAACCACTAACAGAGAAAGGTGGTCAATTGAAGTCGACATAGGTGGCAAGATCAACAAACAAGACAAAGATATTTCGCCCGCTGATACAACTTAAAAATTATACAAATGCACTAAATACTCCGTTATAATGTGCCTCTAAAATGCGTACTTAACAGCTCAGAATGAGTATTAAAATTAGGAAATTAAGTATACCGATTTGATCGGAATTAATTAGCAACTGCATACCGGTATTGGATTACATTTGTTTTCTCGAAAACCGTGCTTTTCTCACGCCCGTTTTTATTTTGTTCACACTCCTGAGAAAGCTAGCATTAAAACTTTTTGTTGTATCTCTTATCTCCGTACATTTGAGGTAGCAGCAGACGGTCCCGAAATTTTAATCTCATACCGCGAATTTATAAAGAAAAAGAAACAGAATTGCATAATATTAATGTTTCCGAAGTTATCGGTTCATCTCGTGTGATTGTTTGTTTTATTAATGCTTTAAACATGGTTTATGAGGAAGGTAATCGCCACGACGTGAATATTAATTTAGGGGTGAGAGTTTTGGGATAGTTCGGAGATAAGGGACATTTAAATGGAGTTATGTTTTGAATGAAGAAGAAGGGATGCTTAATCGCGAAGATATATCACTTGATTTAATGGTTCTTCATGAGGTTGGGAATGCAATTGGGGAAGCATAAAGAATAGAAATGGGTGTTTATGTTGCCTGTTAAAAAGTATGTTTTAGTTGGATCACGTTTTTATAATCCCACACATCTTTTTTTGAGTATTTTATTAATGAAGGTCGCATTTTATCATCAGGCTTTTTGCCAAAATCAGTTAATTCAGAGTTTTATTTTGATCAAGATTTGAATATTTATTTTACATTGATAAAATCGTAATTTAGCTAGCAAAATGTAGTAGAGCAAGAATTTAAACACCGGATACAGGAAATTAATCAAACATCAATATAATACAGGTGATGATAAGTGTTATTTAATTGGTGCACATGATAAATATTCCGAGATCAAAATCTCAAATGAGCTCTTAACTAATGTTGATAAAGGAAATGAATCATTAATAAACCAGTTTGTCATTAATATTTCCTTTGGCATTAAACTTGACAATATTGACTTTGGAAACAATGTTGTAGTAGGTGGTATCGGAAACATCAAATTACTAAATTAATAATAAATATGCATAATAAGGCACAGGATGTTTGATATGCAAATGATTACGCAGAAGCAGATACTGATCTGTCATATCCTAAAGCACGGGATACAGGAGCTAGTAGGCTATAACAGATATGAATCAAATTATTGATCATTGTCGTGGCATATAAAGACTGAGCTTCTCAGGTATGAATCTTGACTCAATCTAGTCTGTACGTACTTGTCGTTTGTGCTAGATTGTGGTTCTAGAATACAGGTCTTAATTATAAATCTCGTCCCAGAAGAGCTAAAGCGAAATATAAAATGCCCTTTTTAGCAGCAAATTTTGTAGAGGGCCAAAGGTTTAGTGATCAAGTATTTTTCGTATATCGTCAAGTCTGTCGACATTCTTTTGTTTGGGATACTTGCTGTCCCACGAAAATTTCTTATCATCGTCAATGTAGAATTTCCATTGCCACTTAAACTCAGTAAACCCACATTACAGTTATTTTGCGGTTAAAAACGGCATCGTCATGAATCGCGGCTTTACCACTTACTGCTCTACTTACCCACTGACGGATAAAAACGCTTTAATACATCTTATTTTTAACCACAGTTCTCAATTCTGAAGAAATTAAGCTAAAAGATTATATAAACCTACTCATATTTCAACCTGCCACGTGTCTTGGAAATTCTAAGATTTACTAAGGACTTTTTCTTGGAAAAACTTCTTAGCTTTAACAGAAAACGGGGCTTCGATACACATGTGTACGTGTACACGTGTGTGTACAAAAGAAGAATAAAATAATTTGATGAAAAAAAAAATACTATAGTAATAAACTACATAGTTCCAAATGAAATAGGAACAACAATATTGTACGACGTTAGTAAATTAATTATAGACAAAGCGACCTCGTTGACCACGCAGTTCAGATATCGATCGTGAACACGTGTAAAAATATACCTTATAAAGTTAGAAGTTATATAATCTTTACCTTGGAATGGGTAAATGAAACGATTTGATTGTTATGAAGTAGCGAAGCATAAAAGTGGAAGAGAATATCAAAACTTAGAGCGGATTTCGCCAAAGCGGAGACGATCAGGAGCGGAGAGGCCAACCACAAGATGACGAGGCGGACCTACAAGATTCAACCAATCACTGGAAAGACGAGAGACGCGATGTAGATTTCAACCAATGTGATTGGTCGGTTTTTGCACTTGTCCTCTACACTCCGCTTTGGTGGAGTCCGGGCCTAAATCTAAACACGACCAGCATATCAGCATCATTCAAGCCAGTGTTATTGTTTTTGTGGATTATTGACTCTGACACCTCATGAGCGTAGTTATGCTAATCGTGTTCAACTTCATAGCTGAAATCTGTCCTCAGTGGTTTACAGCGAAATCTGAGTCAGAGAAGAGATAAATGGTTTCAATTATATGAAAACCTTTAACATTACATTTACGTCTCATAACATTACTAACTCAGTATTGATTATTATAAAAAGGTATAAATATTAAAGGTTAGGTGAAAGTCTCCTTGAAACTTTTTCTTAGAAAACTAAATTGGAGTATTTAACTCGCCCTACGTTATTTTTAATACTTTAATGTAAACTGTGAGAGATTCTTAGAAAAAAATAATAAGAAAGTCCTACGAACATAGGTATTGAACAATACTAATACACACTGACGGATTCGGGTTCCAGTCGGATAAGTAAAATCGATTTAATATTTACCCCATCATAAAATCAGAAGTAACTTCATATGAACTTCGAGCAAACAAAAAAATATATTGGACGTAAAAAAGTTTCATCTTCCGAACAATCCGAAGCGAAATCTCGACTCCAAAACAAACACGCCCCAAAACAGAAACTTGCAGATAAATTGTTTGCTGAACACTCGGAATCATCCATCGAGTGTTTCGATCAAATCGTATCGATATCATAAAATACAGAGCCGAAAATCGCATTCGCTGACAGAATATTAATTTTCGAGTTATCGTATCTCTCGACCCCTACTGCTTCTCAAACAAATATGGATAACAATAAACTGCGCCATTTTAAGCAATAAATTGTTTTGTTTAACAGCTTTACACTTCTTTATTAAGGCCCTTCTAACCCTAAAATTAGCAATTCTATATGTGGTGGTTACAAACTACGTTTGAAATTCTGTTAGAATAAAGTTCTAATCAGCTTGCACTACAAAGCGGTTGTTACGTCAGTTACTGCGGCCGAATAGTGCGAAATGAGTGGTTTTTTGCGATTTACAAAAAATCTATTGATTGGACTAACAAAATAAAATACATAAGCTTTATAGTTAGTTCAGTTAGTATGCAAAGTTGATGATCTAATTTCAAGTACTTTTTAAATACCAGTGGTTTATTGTTCGATTTGGAGGTAACTTAGGATTTTTTTTCTATCGAGAAAAGTTTATGGAATCGTATTTTCGTCACACATAGGACTTAGCATTATTCCTCAACTTTACCATACATTTATTTCAAAATTAATGCTGCAGTATTTTAGAAGTAACGCATGATCATGCTAAGCCATTTGAGGGATATATAGCCCTTAAGTGCTTATGGTCGTCATGCCACGTAAACTCGGATCAATGTTTTGTGAGATTTTCGAACTTATTCATGTTTCATACTTTGTTACAAAGACGCATAAATTAGTAATACCGGATTTTGGGAATGAGTTATTAAGTGAACTATGGCCAAGTAGGTAATAAAACTTGTTAGAATAGAAGGTGATTATAATAAATACAAATCGTTGGTAGGTATATCATTCTTAATTTTATTCAGAGGAGGATTTTTATGACGACTTCCATCATCACAAAACAAAATTCGCAAATAAAAACCCTATAGGTGAACACCTACGAGTAGGTATATCATCCCGCCACATTCCCCCAACGGAAGCAAAAACAATATTTATTCCTATCAACCATACATCTCTAGGCAAACCTACCATGAAACTCATATCGATGGGGCACACTCGACATTGTGTTAAAGCTAAAACAGAAGTCAGTAGGAACCCGCACATACATCAGGCAGGGGGATCCCGCTTTCCCGGGATCCCGGTAGGAGGCAAATAGCCCGTAGTGGTAAATCGTCTGGCGTAACGCGCAATATCAATGACTGCAGCATCATTGGCGGGAACGGTCGATTGGGCGCACGCGTCGCTCGACTTTGCGTAAACCAAAGAGTTTAAGATTAGAAAGGATAAAAGGTCCCACTGAACTTTGATAGTTCACGAATTTTGTTGTCTGCCTATTGTAGCAATATGCGAATGTGCGACATTTGTAAGTGTTGCGTTTAGCATATTTTAAATAGGGTAGGTATTTTAACTCTGCGTGTTTCACATTGTTTCTGCTAAATGTTTTTTCTTATGCTTAATGATGTTGAATGTTGAGTAACAACAATGTTTTGAATTTCATCCTCGTGTTTTGACCATTAAGTGATTTATACTTTTTTTTTTTATTATGAGTAAAAGTACAACGTGGCCATTGCATTATTTTATACGCGCACTTCAGATCCTTGACATAAATAATATACGCACGTGACCCTCTGCTATTTTTTATCTTAATCTGTGGCGGTCTATTGGTATCGTATATTTTCAATTCACCACTATTTCCTGAAATTGGCCCCTGCTTTTGTAAATATTATGTTTGGTTCAACGAATCCCAGACAAAGGAAGTCGGTATTGTGCATCTTTTATTTTTAGCTTGGAATGCACCAGTAGTTATACTAAAATAGTCACACTTTAATGTATATCGAGTCTTTGCACCAGTAATTCTAACAGCGTAATAATTTTGGGCATTCATTTAGGTATCGCTTAATGTTATGAAAAGTAATTTTAAGGAAAAGTTTTATAGACCAATAAATGGGAAGTCTTTAGCGTTAGCATTGATTAAGTTCAGTTTCGAATATGCCCGAAAATTCCGATGAACGTAAAACAATACATAGTTAACGAATAAAACTCCGAAAATTACCCAAAGTTTTGTAACCGGCAGACATTCAATTTGGCTTTCTTTTATTTCCCGTCTCTTTGTTTAGATTTCCGTCACGGGACTAAGAAAAATAGCGAGTCAAACAAAAAGTTTTACCATCGCCAAAGGGCCAGTCAAGCGTGAACCTTCAAAAACAGATAACGGGGAACTCAAAATATCCGGTGTCTCTGAGAAAAGATGTGTAGATATGGTTCACTTGCCACTGGTCATTGACGAAAGATTCACACACACACACAGACACACACATTTACCACTATTACATATTTTCCACACTAGTGTGTATAACATGATTAAGGAAGACAAAAGTGCGCGTGGTCTCCGAACTTTTGCAGTTGATATTGCTTTGCCCCTCGCTGAGAAGAACGTATTGTGACTATTTGTGACATAGTGCAATTCCTTAACAAGCTGGCTTTGTTCTGCTTAATAACAGCAAGCTTCGTTTTGTCGTCGACCCAGTTAGCGAGCTCTTTGCCTAAGACGTAGGTAGTGGTAGGTACCCTAGTTTTGCGGTGCACTTATGCAAAAACAAACTTGCTCCAGATACTAGAAGTCAGCGTTGTTTGTGGTCAGGTGTCGTTTACGTGACGATTTGGTTACGGTGCAGTTCTAGGACAAGTGTTTTGGACCAGTAGAGTGCTGTGAAATTTGTGTTTCACTTTGTATTAGATGCTCGAGAAGCTCGGTTTCTTTGTTAGTTGTAAGAACAGTATTGTTCTACTTTGAGCTGTTGATGCTTTTTGCCATATTAAAGGGGGTAACACTTGAATATTAGTTTGCGTAAATCATTATCTAAGGAAGGAAAAAATACACTCGGCAGTCGCTTGCTTCGAAATGGGTTATAATAGACAATATAGACAAATAATTCAGCTACAAGCAGAAAACTTAACTGTAGATAGATTAGGAGCCTAACAAAACTCGTGATCATGACTTTATTTACGTCCGTTGCGAGACAAGTTCTTCCATTCCCAGGCTTTAATCTAGACTTAATTAATTAAAATGTTCCTCCTTACGTCTAACAACGTACTACAGACGAGCATAATGTTATTCCTACGTAGCTATTAGACGGCGACTCCCTTGCGTCGAATAACTTACAATTAAACGTTAAAAAAACGTCAGCGCAGTAAGCGCTTTTTGATGCGATCGCTGCTTGTTTGGTCTTCTACACGATTTCATTAGTGATGTTCTTGATGTACGAAAAAGCGATTTAGGTGCTTCTTTTTCCTCAATTTCTTTCGATTACAAATCTGTCAATTGTTAAGGAAGGGATGTCCCGAATACGGTTGTATGTTTTTATTAATTCTTTTGTGTGGTAATGGCGGTACAGAAAACAAACATCCATGTATAACTCTTGTTTACGTACATAGAGCTTCCGTACAATATTGAACGTAAATAAAAGATTTCTTCTTACAAACTTACTTGTAGTTATAATGTGACTTTTTCCCCAGAAGACATACACATTTCTTATATTTTATTTGTACTTAACAAAGGAACACTACCAATTTCACATGGCTAGTAATTGGCGGACAATTCGAGACGTCTATTTACTCTCCCGACCAAATTTCAATAGTATAAAATTACCGGTAATTGGTAAGGTTGCGGAATACCGTATCCAATTAAAGGTACCAATTTTTTACGCCAGATTCTCGTCGTTGGGCATCTACAGTTTTTGCTGCGGACGGCCATTGGGTCTGTCGAAGTTTTTACCGGACGACAACCGACGACGGCGAAATTTTTTGCTGCGTCCGAACTCATCTCCGATCGTCAAGTACCCATATATTTCGGTAGCGCCCAGCCATGGGCGGCATAATTGATTGAATTCACTGTAAATAAGCTTCATTTTTGTCCGTACCTTTTTGTTTATTAAACACATGCTTCGGCGACATTTTTTGCTAGTAAAAAATGTCTCTTTGTTTTTTGTATCGATTGAAGTAAATATAAGACTGGAAAGTCACATTGGATCTTAAATATTTTAACTTTTTACTTGGCTCGAGCCAGGACAATGAACCTCGTCTCCACATTTTTTCTTTGCTGCCCAATTTTTATGACTGACAATCAAAGCTAAAAGCCCTCTGACATTCCTATCGGTTTCTTTTTACTGTCACACGACTTATTAACTGGTCCCAAATATAGTAGAATGACATAGAATGTAAATATTTTAAAGCAACTTATGCTATGAACGATATTTTAATAGTCATTTATTGCTTTTTCAAATTCCAAAGTGTTGTTGATTGTGATCTTGTCTATAAATAAGCCTTAGAAATGTATGTGATCAACATATGAGTTTGATTCTTTAGAAATATTAAAAATACAATTAATAATTATATACCTAATAGTGGTAGGTATGTTTACTGGTAGCTTAGGACAACTCCATCAAAATAATTGACTAAGAACTGCGAAAAACAGAATAACTGCGAATTACAAAATGAAACACGATTGCAGTTTGAAGAAGACAGCGTATAAACAGATCCCAATAAGATAAAAGCTGCATGCAGATCAAAAAACGATGTTCTGATAAGAGAACCCAATCATCACAGCAGCTCGGTAGGCGTGAACACATTACTTATGACGACTATAAATTGAACAAAGTCAAACATTCAACAATCGCGGTTGCATTGATTCGAATCGAATCATTCAATTAAAACGATGAATTTGAACGTCGAAACTGCGATTGAGATCAATATCGCAGTTTTTAATAAAACAGCTGGGGAACGGGCCGCCATCGCGCCAGCGCCATATCCGGAGCTTGCTTATTTTTTTCCAAACGAGAAAAAAGTTCGAGCCCTTCGAAAAAGCAAGCAATGATAATAGAAACAACGGGAGCGTCGTTCTAAAGGGTTACTCGTGTTTTTATTTGCGCCTATATAGAGGTCTTTTTAGAATGCGTTAAAAGGAAACGCTCGAAATCTCCCAAAGAGTGCGTGGGTGAAAAAATAATACGGCCACTCTTTCGCCTAACGTTTATGTTTAGATATTTGTATTTCCTGTTCTGTTTTACAAGCTATAGCTATCGGTATACCATTGTACCGAATGTACGCAAAAAAACGACTTACTGGAATACTTTTGGGTAGCATGCGATGGGTAAACTGTTTATTGGAATAACATTATGTTTGGCAATGTTTATTTTACGGCAAAACAATTATTGTATTTTTGTGAGATATTTTATTGAACGTATGCATGTACACGCGACGTTTTCGTTTGGTTTTCATATCACGGTGTATTCATACGCATCGTTATTTCGCGAAAATAAAAATAAAGCTTCACTGGAGGCACACAAATTACGTTCGACTTTCATCAATTTTGTACGTCAATTTTTATTTGTCTCGTCATCTACAAAAGCGTCCTAATAATATCAAGGTCCACTCAGAAAACGTCTCAGATTTCAAATATATAATAATGTCATGACATGTCTTTATATATTTTTCTAAAATAAGTCGTTGGCGTCTCAAATGTTGCCACAAAAAATAATGTCCTCATTGTTTATGTGTTTCAAAGAATACGATGACCTGACAAATAAAAATATGATAATAAAGAAATGTGATACTTATGACATTTTGAACCAGAATTTATTTACGATCGGGCGGTATGGCTTACTCCGGTATTTTTATAAGAAAACCGACCTAATTGGTGACTTACAGGCACGCCATCTAGCGTGACTGGCCGTGGTGACAGTTTGAATTCTTAATTACGTAAAATATAGTAATTGGCGGCACCCACTTCACTGTTATTGGCATTTGCTTTGCTTTGTCTAAGAATAATGACGTCATTTAAGTAATTAAGGTTGACCATCGTATTTTCATTGAAGGTTAGAAATAAACCATCAGAATGAAAATGAGCAAAATTCCAAGTAGACATAAGATATGGTTGAAATGAAGGGCAAAACTACTAAATGCCTCTTTAGTCCAGTGTTTGCATGCGCTACTGCTGAGTGTGAGGTCCTGGGTTCTATGTCTAGGTTAGGTAAAGTTTTATTGCGTTTTTCCATCAGGAATTTCGCCGTAGCAGCCCAGAGCCTGGATGGAGCCCGTCTTACATGGGACCATATTGCCACTTAAGTTTGTAATTCTGTTTCTGATAACCCTTGTGGGAAACAGAAGCATGATGTCTTGTTCAATACCAAGAACAAGAGACATAACCCTAGATTGGAAATAACAATAACAATAAACTATGGCTTATAAGAAAACAATTGTTTATTTGGTCAGATTCAACTCTAACAATACCAGCAAAATCTTGTTAGAAATCTACTAGGGTTACTACTAAGTTGTGACTTGGTAGGGCAAAGGTGACATTTTAAACTGGGTCGCGTCGTTAAGGCCGTTTACAGTTAGTAATGGGGCTGTCATTCGATACAAGGTTAATGCTGAACTAATTTATAATAATAGACTGTAATTAATATTATTTTAATGCATAATTATATCAATGAACCCTTGTCCATGGCTTTATCATCTGTTTTGGATGTTGTACCTACTTTTCAGTCAAAATTAATCCATATTGGAATATGAGCCCACATCAAAAATACGTAGTGGAATTATTCAATGAATACGTATTAGGATCTACATCTCGCATTTTAAGTAGCATTTTTATTTTTTTGTTCTAGGTACGAACGTCACCAAAGTAAGTTTCATGGTTCTCCGAGGTAACAAATTATTAACTAATTTATAAAAACGAACTGCAACATTCCATAAAAAAACATTAGTGGTTCCTAGAGTATTACTTAAAATCTGCTCACTTTAAAAGCTAAAAGTCGAGATAACCTAAACCGTACACCCAACCATGACGTCGCCGTTTCTATTTTCAAAGTCACGGCCAGCGGCAACGATTACAAACTCCAAAGCCAAAATAAGGATTTTACTACCAAAACAGACAGTCTTTTGAAATATCATCACGCACATTAGTCGATTGTACCCAAAGATTAAAAAATAGAAGCACACTTGATAAGAAGGTCATAAATACCAGTTTTGAAAATGCTCTAACTGGAATACGATAACATCTTTTAAGCTTTTTATACTAAAAAGGGGTGTGAGTAAAAAAAACGTATAAAACTGGGTCCTTGCTCCGTTGACGGCCACAACGAGTTTTATTACATACGACATGTTGACGAATAGGGCGTAAAATGCTACGGTTTTATGTCATAGAGTAGATTTTAAAATAGACGAGGAACAGGGGGACATGTACCATTATGGAAAGTATGTACTACTGTGGCATTGTGTTGACGTAGAACAATAAAACGGAATTATACTCCTGTTTACTTTATGCATAATGTTAGGTACTAAAAGATTATTGTACTGTATTTAGAAATGCATACTGTAAGGCACTAAATTGCCTATTTTGAAAAAGCTTGTTCTTGAAAAATAACTGGGATTAACTGGTTGCTAAGAGCTTGCTTCAGTTAAACCTAATTTGAATACCTAATGGTGGTGAATCAGGCTACAAATGCGAGATATTGAAGGACAGTCATAGAGCGACTTTGGCGTCAAAACAACTTAACTTTCAGTTTCAAATAAACATTTAACTTACAAGGTACATAAACGCTGTTATGTTCACAGTATATTCAAGTCGGGGTAGTTGGCATGTAAGTAATAATGGATCAGGAAGGAGATAAAGTCTAGCCTCCAGGGAACCAACTAAGTTATGCGATAGAATAAGTAATGCACATACATGTACAAGTATTCAGACGGTCGAACGTATGACTTCGAGAATGTGTCCTTCGTTGGTTGATGATAGATAAGATGATGCCATAGAAGATGTCGTCTTGAAAATGATGAAGATCTCTTGAAGCAATCTGAAGACTTAGATTAAAACAGCTTTGAAGACGAAGTAGTTGCAGTTTTTCAAGGCGAACAGAGGGAAGTAGAAGAATATCGCTTTTTTGATAACTCAGTTCACAGGGAGGAGTATACTCATAATTAAACATGGAATTTGAATAATTTCAAAAATTCTAATTCATATAATCAGTTCCTATTCATACAGTACGTATTAGACATGGCGAATGTTGATGGCAAATAAATATAGGTTCGATATAAACATACTAATTTAATATTCACTTTCTGCTCTAAATAGAGGCTTTTAAATCGAACGTTTATTTAAAGAGGCTATGTGAACACAATAAACTTGTAGCCTTGGACACTCCATGAATTGACAATGATGATCGATCTGCAAACAATGCTGACGTAGGAAGCACAATTTTGTTTTATGTATTTAGTAATCCGACTCTTTGATATGGTTTCTGTTGAAAATGAGCTTGAAAACCACGGTAATGCTGTAAAATAAAGACGATGGTTAACATGATCCTAGATTTTTTGCAAAGGCCTTATTGTATTCGGGTCTGCAGTGCAAGTACGTAGGAATCGATTCGATAAATCTGACAGTTATTCTCGACAAAATGAGTTTTTATCTTTGTTATAAACTCATTTTGTCGAGAATGACTGTCAGATTTATCGAATCGATTCCTACGTACGGTCGAACAAGCTATTTGGTATACATTTTTAAATGTATTTTGTTGGTTAAACTGTAAACCAAATAGCTTGTTCGACCGTACTTGCACGGCTGGTTCGAATTATTGATATGGTATACTGTCGAAACAGCGCACCATCGATTTGGGATACTATCGATTCATTAACCCGTCGATAGAAAGTTTTGGATACAGTGACCGTCAATGTAATGACTGTCAATATTATAAACCAAACCCATAAACACCTAATACAAATACACACAGAAGAAGGAAAGAATTCCGATGATAAAGAATAAGCTATAATGATTACGCTCCCTTCAAAACCCAACAGCAAAACAAACAAAAATCGTTCTATAGTTTTCATAGTCTTTGCCGAGTAGGGAACGGCACAGCCAAAGTATTGCGTGACAAAATAATACTGCACGCACACTGTCAAATGATAACTCTACGTCTATCAATTTCCAGAGGAATGGAGCACTGTGGTGTGCTTAAAGTTTATTATAGCGTTCGTAGATAAGGCCCAGTTGTTATTCAGTCGCTGAATAACTAATAGGTCGATGTTTGTTTTTGTCCTTAAATATTTTTGGGTCACGGCGGTAATTAATTAAGCGCTGCCTATTGTGGCTTGTTTGCGGTTTTTTGGAAAGACTAACAAAGCAGTTGTTATCTAGGTTTTGGTTCGTTTATTTTCTTTTTCCCCTGAATTCGAGCGACCCAATATACTCAATTATTTAGCCTTTATAATTAAGAAAATCAAATATATTGATTACAAAGTTTACCATAACACAAGTGTAGCAAATACCAATATTTCACTCACATTTCCCCAGTTATTAAAAACGTAGTCTGAATTATTCCAGTATGTTTGTAAAATTAAACATTGTATTTTCGTCAATATTTTTCGTGCTATAATACCGACGCAGGAAACCAAATTAGGAGCCTCAGAGGGCAATATGTTCTCATCATCATTATTAATAGGAACAAATTAAACGTTGTTGAAGCGCCCGCGACCCGATTTTTCTCTCTCCCTTCGCAAATTAACTACAACGAATTCTACTCAGACGTCCCGATTTAAAATTTAAATTATATTAATGTATTGTTTAGTTTTTTGACAAAGTTTCAGCTTACTTTTGTAATGAATGAACTAAAAGTCAAGCGTGAGTGAGTTGTGTTCTATTCCGATGACACCTATAGTTAAAATTATCATAATCGATTAAATGAAAATAATAACAGTGGCAGAACCGATGCTTGAAGTTCCGTGATTTGTTTGACAATGAAAACATTCAAAAGAAATTTCATCCATACGCACACACAAGATAATAATATAAGGAACAACTATTACTGTGACAGGCTCTATTTAAGTTTTAATTTTAATACAGAAAAACCATTTGTTTTGCATTAAGAAAAACCGCCAACGGCACATGTATGGTTACAAAGTAACACGCATGTTCAATTGGCAATTAATCGAATTATTGACAATTTGAACTCGTTTCCGTACTGTTTCATAATTACTTAAATACGTCACCTGTTGTTGCATACGGCAGGTGCTACCTACTCAAATAATTTCTACTTGAGGTCAATGCTGTTACAAGTAATGGCAATCCGGAGACTTAAATAGAGGTGGGCAGGACACCTAGCAAGACGCGGTGATGGCAGGTGGGGTAAAGCTGTGACTGAGTGGCGTCCAACGACTGAACAACAACAACACACAAGAAAGACAAGAACAACAACAACACAAGAAGTGTTGATAGTTTGGCGGCGAGATGGGCCGTCGACATTGTTGTCATCACGGGAATAATCCTAGCTGAGGCTGGCACAAGAACGTGGAGCTTGGCACAAGCAAAGAAAGGTAATGAAGACGATGGATGGTATTCAATTGCTATTTTCAGCATTGCTTTTGTATGGGATCCTTATAATAGTTTTAAGAAGTACGTCACCTGTATTATTGCGGAAAAATTCTGAAACTTTTTGCCAAAACATTCTACAGAATTTGCGTTTTCTACCGTAAACTGAATCTGGAAGTGAATTCTTACTACATTTTTTTTGTATTTCTTTGGAATGCTCTAAATATTTACCGTTTTACTAAAAGATAATTTACCTTTATATTCCTTTCCTTTAGGGAAAACTTCAGTAAGCCTTCAGACCTACCCTACATATTAAAAAATATTTGTACAAAACATTAGAAAAATAAGTAATATTTTCTTCTAAGATGGTAAATCTGTGTCGTTAATTTCATACGTCTCTTGGGCTTTTCTTAATTCGTTTAGGGGAGGTTTTGGCATCACGTGTTAATGAATAAGACTGTTTTGCATTTAAATAGGAAAACAACAATCTCTAAATGGAATATTTGTTATTTTTAACAAGGTAAGTAGATTTGTCGCGGTTTTGCTTTTCTTTGTAATGAGGGAGAGACTAAGATGGTAGCACTCACGTAATCTGAAAATGTTTTAACGTTTAGTGGAACAATCTGAAACTTGGCCAGGTGAGCAAAATGTAATTTGAAACGATGGCTGTGAATTGAAGGAGTTGATTAGGTCAGACAATACTGATACTGCTGGCCGAAGGCCTCACTTCACTCCTTCCATTTCTCGCAGCTGTTGAGGACCAATCTCTCCTGGAGGCTTCTAGTATAGTATACACCAGCATGTTTGCTTATTCAGTATGATTTTATAATAGGGTAGTTGACACCATAAAACAATAATTCCAAGACACCAATCTTAAAAAAAAAAACTTTATTTTGGGCCTGAAAATCCGATTTATTTTCAACGATTTGCCAAATTCGATTTTTAGTTGCTTTGAAATCAATAAATGGTTGAGTCATTAGTTGACCAAACAGTGACGTCACAGCGTGCTATTGGCGATGCAAAGATTATCCACGCGCCTCTAGCGGCGAAATTTAGAAGTTGTCTAAGAACGACACTTTGCTTTAAAGTTGAGGTTGGTGGGGTTAAGTTTAGACATAATCAGATGGATCACGATTACATACAGAAACCCTAACCCTAATAAATGCAGAAATACGAAATATTGTTGCGTTCCTCAATGTAGTACTTACGGAGATTCGTGGATAAGTTTTCATTTGTTTAAAAAAGACAAAATTATGAAGTAAACATGGGAGACTGCTTTATGAATAGGCAAGTCGATTTCACCAGCAATGAGAATTTGTCCTCATCATTTTCAAACTTCAAACTATTTTCCAAACAGTTAGTAAGTATTATTATGTTTGAATAATTTATTGAACCTATATAAACATAAGTTATTTATTAAGTTTAGGCCAAGGCGAGTTTCTCGTCTGATAACGAGATTATGTTTATACTTACCGATTCTAAAAGACAGCATTTGTTTCCTATTATCGTACCGTCTCAGAATATTCCTAAAGAAGCTCTGCTATAGAAATACAATTAGCCCAAAAAATAAAATCAATTGCACGAGAAAATAGGGCTGATATCAGACACAGGAAAATAGTTGTATCAAAGAAAGATCTTGGACTGGCTATTGAAAATGAAAAAATTGACGTTGCCGATAGATTTGAGGACTATAATATAACTGATAACATCAGTCATCATCATGTCATGACTTCATCAACACAAGCAATTTAGTGGATTACAGAAATTATCGTCCTTGAGAAGATTGGAGTATAGCTGACTTTCTTTGTGACAAAGAACCTTTGGAAAAGTGCACTCAAATAAATTTTCTTCCTATATGGAAAAAGGAAAGATCAGCTTTATAGCAATTAACCTTCTCAGATTTACACAGTAGTGGTAATATGTATTTATTTCTTCTCCAGAACGCGTTGGTTTTGTGTATACTGCAGACGCTTTAATTACATCGACTAAATTGACAACATAATAATTGTCTCGTCCAGCAAGAAACTACATAAATCTGATTGATATTTAAATAAATATTTTTTTCCGTGACGTAAGTTGTATCGAAAACTGTCAGTGTCGTTCTTAGACAAATATTTTCTGTAATCTAACTGACGGACTAATTAGTTTTTTTTTGTCGTCTCGCCTATTGACCACATTTAAAATCTAAATTCAAAAATTATACTTAGGTACCTTATTAATTTGCTCCCCACTTTCCTCGTTGTCGCACTTATTTGTAATTCTCGATAAAAGAAATAAGAAAAATGGGGAGACTGCGAAGTGTTAAAATTTTTATTTTCTTAACCACGGGGTTGCATATTCCCTTAAGTTGTATATTAGATGGGGTTTTAAACAGATGTCACTTTTGATTAAAATATTTTATTAAGAGAAAGTACCGTCTACTATTTAGATAAAGTTTTCGTAAATTTTACTTAGTTTATGAAAAGTTTGAAGTCTGCTTTGTTATTTAGTATATCCAAAAAATACATGTTTATTATTAGAACCTCTACCGAGAATGTTCATTATGAATTTCAAAACAACATTGATTAATACACTGCCTCGTTGGTCGAATGGTCGAAAGCGCAAAAGCTGAGCAAGAGGTCATGGGTTTGATTCAGGCAAAGTGATATTAGGTTTTTCCTTCAGGAATTTCTCAGTAGCAGCCACGGAGTCTGATTCGTGCTGAGTTGATGGCAATAGGTTCGCCCCCTATTACAAGGGACTTAAACATAGCTGGCGCTACACCCACATTTGGGTGTACTATTGTGAACACCAGGTTTGAGAACCAAGGTTACCGACGTAGCCCAAAGAATTACCAAACTTGAGTGGCAGTGGGCAGGGCACATTGCTCGCAGAACGGATGGCCGATAGGGGCCGAAAAGTTCTGGAGTGGCGACCGCGAACCGGAAGACGTTGCGTTGGAAGGCCTCCCACTAGGTGGACCGATGACCTGGTGAAGGTTGCGGGAATTTGCTGGATGCGAGCCGCACGGGACCGCTCAATGTGGCGACACTTGGGGAAGGCCTATGTCCAGCAGTGGACGTCTTGCGGCTCAAATGATGATGATGATATCGATTAGGTATACCTCTGGCGTGATGTTATGTATAATTATGTCGTTAATGATTCGGTAATCAGAGATTTTTTACTATTTTAGTAAATAGTAAAAAATCCGAATAGACTTCACTATTAACGTGACTGCACATCTAGTAAGGTATGAGTAACTTTCGCATATTCTAGCTTCCTAAAACTGGACGGAACTATATCAATATCGAAACTTCCACCTCCCTGTTGGATAGAACTACGAGTCAATATGAATTAGTTCTATTTTTATGAAAATTGTATTTGTTTATGAATGGGGATTACTTATGTCATAAAAATCTTGGCACTTAATTAGCCCGTTATTCTGCTGCTATAGTGGCCTTATTAATAACAATATGTAGTTCAATCATCTCAGACACTAATCTGCATAGTCCTCATGTGAGTTGACCAAGATTATGTCTTGACTTTTAAAGAGACTATGTCGCTTTTTCTTTTCAGAGTAGTTAGGTACGAAACACCGACCCCATCTAGTTTTTAAAAATGACATGTAAAAGTGTTTGTAAAAAAAGCCCAAGTATTTGCATAATAAACATTATTAATAATTTAATAAGAACTACACATGGTCGGTAATTTGTGATCACTCAGCGTTTATCAAAAGTCAAGGAATGTAAGTTTTTTGTAAGCCACGGGTGATGAAAACCTAGGTAGTCAGCTTGTATTAATAGTAACAAAATCTAATTATCATGATTTTGTTACTATTAATACAAGTATTAATACAATACTATTATTAGGCAATTATTATTTTAAACAAAACAGGTTAATTATTGTAACTGCGTGTTTATTCGCCAAAACAAACACCTTAGACATCGCAAAAATATTTTGAAACCCGACACCGTTGTTTAGATAACCCTCAAGTTCTACAAACCATTGGGAAAAATATCCCATAATACATACTCATACACATGTGGTAGCAGGTAGTGCGCTTTTGCGGTTTCATTGCGTGCAGGAAATTCGTGAATGGAGCGGCTGGGCTCTCGAGATCGTTTAGGGTTGAGCTTTTTGTATTCCCACGGTGCCTGACCATTGAAGGGTTAAGATTGACGTGGCGTTGATTTTTTGCTAACGCTCCATTTGAGCATTATGGTAAATAAGAAAATGCGAGGAATTTGAGTTTTGGGATGAATTTTCGTTCGTAAAATATTATTTAGATGTTGGAGTTGGATGTGCCGTTCAGAATATTTTTATTAGCATTTCTGTCCCGTCTTGTGTCGTTCCGTTGGAAGGCCTCCCACTAGGTGGACCGATGACCTCGTGAAGATTGCGGGGATCTGCTGGATGCGATACGCACGGGACCGGTCAATGTGGCGACTCTTGCGGGATTATGATGGCTGATGATGATGATGATATTCTGTCCGACACCTGGGCAAAATCTGCAACTATTTATATTTAAATTAAAAACAGAATTCCCAGGATAATTTACAAAAACTACTTGCAATAATTTTAAACTTTCTCACCTACACACCAGACTTTCTCACTCAAACGTCATACAAAAAAACACCAACGAGCTTCCCTTACAGGATTTTTGTTCAACGGGAATTCATAACAAAAACTCGTAATTAAATTACGAAGTGAGCAGTGATGTAAACAGATGGCATACCTACTTACCCGAAGTGATTTACAACAGGTGAATAATTCTGTTTTATATTACACTGAAATCCGGTCGTCTCCGAAGTACCTGTGTTATTTAATTTGGACCCAGAGATGAATTATGAAGACTCAAGTCTGTAACACTTTGTTATTAGGTAACTTCGTACAGATCTAAATTGGGTCATGTTTTTGATTTGTATTTTGAGATATTTTAGGCAAAAGAGCAGATATATTTTCAGCCTTAAGGGGACTACAGGAGCTAAACGCGAGTTTTATAATGCAAAAAAGCTTATGATTCACTGCAATAAACAAAACCAGAGAAATATAAGATATTCTTCAGGATATATGCTAGTGTTTTGAAAACATAATACAACTAATTTTACTCGATAAAAAAAAATCACGAAGTTGTCTCTAAAAATTTCTTTTAACGAGTAAAAACTATACATGCGATCATTCTGATTTTTTGGCAAATAATTCTACAAGCAACATATTAGCATAATAGTGTTTTATTTTTTTAGTCCAACCAATCGATTTTTTGTAAGTCGCAAAAAACCACCCATTTCGCACTATTCGGCCCGCAGTGACCGACGTAACAATCACTTTGTAGTGCAAGCTGATTAGAACTTTATTCCAACAGTATTTCAAAAGAAGTTTCATCATCAGCCTATTAATGTTCCCACTGCTGGGACACGGCCTCCCGACACGGCCCTCGGAATGGGAATCCACCACCCAGTGCGGATTGGTAGATCTCACATGTCTTTGAATTTTTGGTTCTAGGACATGCCGGTTTCCTCACGATGTTTTCCTTCACCGTTTTGAGAGCAGTGGTGATGAAATAAATTACACAAAGTAATGCGCTTGTCTGGGTTCGAACCCACGACTTACTTCGTAAGTCGGGGCCGCCACCACTGGGCCACCGCTGCTCGACTGGGCCACCGCTGCTCGAACGAAAGAAACGAAGTTTGAACCACCACAAAAAGAGTGGCTAATTTAGCTCCTGTAGTCGCCTTAAAAATAAGCCATGTGAGTTCTGCGACCTCATCAATAGACACTACAATAAATATAACATAACATCACGCTTGTAATCCCCGAAGCGTTAGGCAGAAGTGTACCTAACAGTACACCCATCACACTTATGTTATAAGTCCAATGTAACCAATACTATTGCCATCAATTGGGCACAAATCCACGCTCTGTGGCTGCTACTGAGAAATTCCTAATGGAAAAATCCAACAACACTTTGCTCGAGCCGGGACTTAACTCAGTGCCTCATGTTCAGCAGGCAAATCGAGGCAGTATAAATTAGGTAGTCTTACGAAAACCACGTTATATTTTTCACATTCCCATCCACACACACAGTCATTTCAATTCGATCACTATCTAAGTAGCTTGATTTGGTTATTTCAACGCAAGACAGAAAATTACGTAAGTTAGAGACCGCTTGACCTGTAGGTCAAGTCGCTATCTCTCACCGTTATTTCAGGCTCGTAGAGTTCAACTGCAGGTGCTTCAGGTTGTAGAATATTTGAGAGTAGTGGTCGGGTCAAGAAATGAAAATACTGATTATTTCGAAACAAGTTGAAAACGGACCTTTTTCGAAACCGCCAACCAACCATTCTGTACAATTAAAATAAGTAACTCTACGCAAAAAATATTGCTGGGAAACGATTTTCTTTTGGGGTGAAAAATAGGTCAGAAGGCACTCAACACATTGTGATGATGAATGTATTGAATAGTACGGAGGCCGTGGAGGTGTTTAAAATAAAAGTCTTCCATTAAAAACATGTATTTAAAAAAAAACTTTTGAAAAAGTTTGAACTTTGACCCCCAATTTCATATCCGTAACTAGAAGGATCCCAGGTATATAAGGTCTAGAACAAATAAATGATCGCGAAGACGTGAAGAACGTGCCTTTTAAGGGTCTATTTACACCCTTTATATCAAACTTCCAACTGACTGCTTCGTTGGACTAGTAGTCGTAAGCGCAACTGTTAAGCTTGAGGTCCTGGGTTCGATTCCCAGGTCGGGCAAAGTGGTTTCCATCAGGAATCTCTCTGTAGCAGCCACGGAGTCTGGATGGTTTGTGCTTGGTTGATAGCAATAGGCTCGCTCCCTATTACATGGGCCTTAAAACATAACTAACTAAATGTGGGTGTACTATTAGGTACACACATCTCTGCCTAATCCTTCGGGGATTACAGGCGTGATGTTATGTTATGATAAATCAACCTTTGATTCAGAAATAACTCCTTGCTTTATTCTCGTAAGTCAATAATTTCACACCATGCGTGTCATTGTAAAATTATGTTCAATTGTCCACGTTAATTTAAATCCAATTATTATAATATACATATAATACCTGAATGCCCCTTATTATCCACAATTCGCTTAACTGCCATAAGGAAACGTTTGCACAAATCCTCGATCGCATGATTAAGGATATTTTATCGACAATAAATTTCAACATAACGAAAAGCATAAAAGCTTTCCAGCCGCTTTCTATCACATTTTAGCGACACTAAATCTTTTATGAATTATAACAAAAGTTCCGTATTAGAAAAATTGTCACGCGCCCATAATAAAAAGCATACAAACATCGCTTTTATTGCTTGACGGTAAAAATACACAAATCGCCAAAAAATCTATGCATGCTCGCTATAAAATATAAGGACAGGGGGCCAATAAAGAAAACGGTATATTAGGTTCTGAAAATAAGGGCTGCGCCACAAATGTAGTACGTTTCGTCTGACTTTTATCGGTCATAAAACGGGATAATGTGTCGGTGTAAGCGTATTTCGGAATGGTACAAATTTAGACGAGAGGCGCCGAGCGGCCCGCTACTCGATATTAGCTAATATGTGGCCATACTCAATGCGAGCGCTCAAAGGACTTTTACACTTCAAGACTGAGATGTTTGTGATATTTCAGGGGAAGGTTTTGTGTTAATATTACCTAACACAGGAAAATATTGAGCAACAAATGGAGTTGAAGTCATTATAGACCGTGTTTTTTAAACTAACAATACATTTTTAAGAATATAATATGTAGTTAGAGATAGATGCATCCTTTGTCAGTTTGGTTTCGATATTAAACGGGCTACCGGTAAAATTTACAATGAACCTTCAAATGAAACAGTTTTCAAATTAACAATACAAAACCCCAGCTTTAAATCTGTATAAACATCGAACCAATTAGAGTCCCCAAAACAACTAATTAACGTAACATAACTATTAGATTGATAGTACTAATAAAATCCCTACAAATCCGTTTTATTTATAACGTTACAAATAACGGTGTGTAACACTAGTTGGGGCAATATATAGGTGTCACAACACTTCACACATCACTTGATGTATCGACAAATAGGTGACGATGGGGTACGTCTCATTTGACACTTACTATGTTGGTTACAGAAAGATTATTTAAAGATATGATAATAATATTTTTGGAATGTTGTCACTATTCTATAAGAATTACATTTAAAAGAAAATTGTTTTAGGAACAAACCCTAAAATAATTGAAAATCACTTGAAAGCTAAAACTAAACCGATTTTATATTAATTTAACATTAAATTGTTTATTTGTATAGCAGCATCATATTTTTTTCTAAAATCGTCCCTGATAGAGTTCTAAGGACGAATTAAATTAAAAATTTCTCGTTTCCAACGTAAAGCGTAGATGCTGCAAAATATACTAAATCCTCGGCCCTGTGGGGTTACCATGAAATCCCAAAAATGGAACTATACAGGAACTCTAGCTTCCTACTCCAAAACAAGATACTGTTTTAAGACGTTTAAATTAATTAATTGTCACCCTAACTGAAATCCAATAGAGTTATTTTTATGAAAGATTTGTTCAGCGGGCCTAAAATGGCCGCTCTTTAGCAGAATCATAATTAAGAATCACGTTAAAATTTTTAAATGCTTAGCTTTTGCTTGCTTCTTTTGCAAAGTCATAATCCTAAAGTCCATTTTAAGATTTTTAAATTTTTAACGTGATTCATATTACGTCTCTGCTAAAGCGGCCATTTTAGACCACCTGAAAGAGTTAAAAGTCAGCGCTACAAATTCTAATATATATCGCAAGTTTTAAACAGCCTTATATCGAATGCACCCCTAGCCAGGTCCGGGTCGGCACTTAGGTAAACTCCGAAAGGAAAATCGCACTATTTGTCGGTAGTTGTTTATTGATATTTTCGCTGCGGCCCCTGCGCTCTAGATCCGAAAGTTACGGCGTTGTTTTAAACTTTTACGGTTTATTTTTGCAGTGATTTGAAAAAAATTAAATCGGAGAATCCCATGGGTACATTTTTATGTGAAGTTTTTACCGTTTCAGTTTTTTTTTCTGTATTAGCACTTCTCGCGCTGTTTTTGGTGGTATAAAGTAAATGTAGAGTTATGAGTTTCAAAAACTAGTTATGTACGGAAATTATTCCCACGGGAACATTTTATATGCATTTTAAATGCCTATGACACTCGGGGATTATGTAGTTTCCCGTTAGTGAAAGAAGTTTCTGAATCGGATCAGAAGTTCCGAAGATTACCCCCTACATACAAACGTATAAACCTAACAAGCAAATTTTGCCTCTATAGTATAATAGGGTAGATGACAAACAAAAATCTAATTTTTCCGTATTTTTTTTGATATTTGTAACATATTTTTATTTCTTTTTATAGAGTTAGTGTGTAAATAATGTAAATATTATTAGTCTGTGTTTAATAAAAGTAGTTCCGTCAAATAAATTTCCAAAAATATCTGGACACATTTTTTCGAAAACTAATTTGACGTCACATTTGAGTACAATTTATACCGGAAAGTGACGTCAGAAGCCACTCATGATCTTTGACGCGTTTTATCTTCGTCAATTTTTATTGATTTGCTATAACAAAAAACAAGTATCCAATATTTATCAATTATCTAACTGACGGACTAAACAGAATAATATATTTTTTTTGTCAGGAATTATCCCTTTTATTATTAGTATAGATTGACAAATCGAATGATGATATAAAAAAAATATTGTAAACAAGTCGTTATTCAAGACAAAATAGAGTGACAGAAAAAATGGTATACAGTACTCATTTTAAGTAATTGTAAGTTCACAATTGATAAATTGTGAACTTACAATTAATTAAAATGATTATTTGTTGTTAATGCTTGATAAAGCATCAACAAGTATTGCTTATTTTCCATGACCGATCCATAGTCACAATAAAGTGCCACACCAGTGTGACTACGGTTCATTTCATTTATATATAGTCACACTGGTGTAACTACGGACAATTAAACCTGCACGCGTAACACCATCACACCATTGACCCAATTTGTGTCTTATTTGTTTTTTTTTTTTAATTTTTTGATGCCAATCAATGCTGTTTCTAATACTGATCAAAAAGTTCTATCAGACTAGAAAACTTTCCCCGTATATTTTGTTAGAAAGTTTAAACCAAAAAAATATTTTTGATTTTAATCGATCTTGTTTCTGATCAATAACTCACTCGAAATCATTGCAGGTCAGAAAGAATTTGTGAATCTGAAATCTAAAAACAAAAAATAAAGAGAAAAGATAACGAAAACAGTATGTAACTTTGGCGATTTCTGACTTTTTAGTACTCCAACCTAGATTTTTCCCGTAGAACTTTTTGATAAGTATTAGAACCAGCATCGATTGGCATCAAAAAAAAGTTTTATGTGAAATTGCCATTTTCTTGCCAACTGTACATTTTTCGAAAAGCTGTGAAGCGGGGAATTAAAATTTAATAAAAAATTATGGATAGTCTCTTAAAACCATTTTCGTGTAGCTGCAACAGTTAAGGTACCTTCCCTTATTGCCCCGTTTACCGTGTCCACCTTGTTATAATAATGCATTTGTTTTTACCTTGTCATTATTTTGTAGTTTGTAAATAATGTAAATAATTTGTCTGTGTTAAATAAAGTTTATTTTTAAGTTAGTTACTTTAGGTTATTTTAATTTGTGTTTATGATACCGTTATTCCTGTGTTTGCATTTCACATAATACATTTAGAAAATGCCATTAGTTAACATTAAAATATTTTTTTTTATAAATTAAAAATACAATTTTGATAGGATTTATTTTTGATCGTCAAGAGTGTGTCGGGCTTTTGAAATAAAATTAACCATAGTCTCACTGGTGTAGCAATTTGGTGTGACTATGAATCAGTTGGGAAAAAAAAGCAGCCCAATTAAAAGACACAAATTGGGTCAATGGTGTGATGGTACGACTACGGATCAGGTTAAATTGTCCGTAGTCACACCAGTGTGGCAATTTGGTGTGACTATGGATCAATCCCGACATTTTCATATAACTAACTGGGGCTGAGGGAGTACTCTACCTTCTATAAGTTTATTAAAAGTAAAAGGAAATAAAAGTAGGTGCAGGTCATTTTATGGCAATCATTCAAATATTCTTTACCATACAGTACAATTCTACGTACAAAGTTAAAGTTTCTATAATTTTAAATAAATGATTCTGAATGCTCTATTGATGTAACATCCACTACAATCCGCGACAGCCGTTAAACGTTGAGTAAACTTAAAATTTTAATGTCAGTTATAAATGAGAACCGGTACATAAAATTGCTTTTAAACCGGCATCGGTTGTCCTGGTATTGTGTGGGATAACTTATAGATTTGTTTATTATGTCACTAAGATATGCTTGATAGTTTTAGTACTAAGCGATCATTGAACAGATAAATGGGCTGTGAGCTGTCAGAGACACTATAAAATATAATAGGGGACTGAAATAAGATGATAATCAATTAGGTGGATTTATCGGTTTGGATATTAATTTTGCTTTGTATAGGTACTGTAAATAACAGCTTAAATATAAGGCTAGACACATGTAGAAAATGGCTATGTAAACATGTTATTTTTAGTTGTTAGTCCTGCTAGATTTTTATTAGTTGTTTATAAACCTAATTAGAATCTTGTTACTCATTTAGTGACCTATAAGAATCTCATTTAATTCTTATTTAGTATCTAACACACAAGTTATTATGATTTAGCTCGCTAAGTAAAGATATAACGTAGATATATATAGATTTTATCATAAGCAAGTAATTAACTGCATATTATGTAACCGATTTACGTTTATAATAAATAAAGTTGCATTACACACACATACAGACATGCGATTACGTCTCACACACACATATACAACTTTAATACTCGTTTCCGATTGGTCAAACAAAGATTCCATGTTGGCTCGACGCCGCCGCTCACGGCGCTAGGAGCGTTTCTTATAAATATAGCGCACCTAAAAATTTGAATTATTATTCACTCGACCGCTGCTGAAGACACACTAAAAGAAGAAGTTTCCGTCCCTCTACACTCCACACGCACTACACTCCACACGCAGCTTTCATCTCAAAATTCGTCTTATTATTTATCATCCTAAATTCCTGAAGTTTATTACCTATGGTCTGCAGTCTACAAAGTCTGGTGTAGCACCCTGCTGAAAAAGTCTACACCTTTCAGGTACCGTTAACGCCAATGGTGACGATAATGCTATGATAATTTGGTTTTGATATTATTGTAACGTAAATTACAGCAGATAATTTAGAGATCTAAATCACTCTATCCAACTGAATTTCCGGAGTAGTAATTTAGTAGGGCTGAGTAAATACAATTATGTATGAATTCCTGTAGGAATTTATGTGGATCTACAGATTAAAAAAAATATATATTGTAATGAATTAAGAATAAGAATAAGAATAATTTATTTAAAAAGTAAATATTACAAAAGTGTACATTTAGGTGCAGCAGTGTTATTTCTTAAAGTATTGTATAATTAGTGCATAAAAGTAAACTATAACTACAATATATAATATTAAAAAAAAATACAATAAAAAAAAAAACAAAAAGAAAAATACAAAAAAAAATACAAATTACAATACACCTGTGAGTAAAAACCGTACAAAAAAAAACCTTATTTGAATTAAGTACCATCTACCATGCTTATTTCAAATGGTGTTTAAATTGGTATCAAAAAAGATTGAAGAAGAAGATTGTGAAAAAAGAAAACTCAAACTATAAATTGCAAGAAAATCAGTTACAGGCACTTTATTATCGTCAAGGAGTCGGACGGTCAAAAACAAATAGATAAAGCTACAACAACAACAGCCCGTAACGTCCACTGCTGGACATAAGCCTCTCCTATGATGGGAGGAATTTGCCGTAATCTCCACGCTTGGCAGGCGGATTGGAGATCGCAGTGATGAAAGACTAACAGAAAACGCTGCTGCCCATTCTCTGGTCTACGGAGGCGCAAGGTGTTCTGCCTCAGACATTAGTCGCCTTATACGACACCCGTGAGTGTAGTGGGTTGGTTCTATTCTACTCTGCCGGATACCACACGGCTAGATAAAGCTAGTGGTTCATTTCAAAGCGTACGTTTCTGAGGAGAAGAACTGCGATGGGAAGAAAATTCATAGACAGTTTAAAAAAAAATGAATTAACTTTAAACTGAATTACGAGTGTAGGTAGATCTGCTATTTCTGAATATTGGCGGTTTGGCGGTTCACTGCCTTTAATAACATGAATGTGATGGAAAACCCTGTTGAAAATAGGTCACATTTTTTTTTTGTTTGTTGCTTGCTAAAACTAATAAAAAATGTACCTACGTATGCCTTTACCAGGTATTCATAGACAGGATGCAATTTTTTGCGTTTAAATTCCTTGTTTGCATACTTGTTAGTTCCAATATTATACATAGTAAGGAAGTCTGTCAGCCAGTCTTACCAAGAGGTATCGTATTACCTAGTACTAACTGGGTTGACGAGGTCAGATAGGCAGTTGCTCCGTGTAAAATACTGCTTCTCAGCTGCATCCAGATTGAATGGAAGCCAACATCAACATAGTTAGGAAAAGGCTGTGAGATGATGAGTATACCCCGTAGCAACGAGAGCTTTGTCATCTAACACTGTTTTGTAATCTGCAGGAAACTGCTGACATTTTCTAAAACATCGTCTTCTGCCGAGTTTATAAGTATAATAATTATGTATTTACAAACAAAAAGTATCTATGTAGTATATCAACTGTCTGGTGTCCGCAACAGAAGCCTCGTTGCTTAGTGTGGCACTAAATGGCGCTGTGTGTCAAGCGATGTTTTTTTCTCGCCTCTCTTCAAGTCAGTTTTAAAATCATTTTTAACCGGATACAGCAAGAATTTCTGTGTTTCACATGGAGTGGTCTACCTGACCTTCACAATCTAGTCATTGGAGCACACATACCCCTTGGCAAGTTTGGTTGTCAGACTCTACTTACCCGTAACAACCATCAAAGATCCACAAATGAAAGAATGGGCAGCACATTTTTTCCAATACGTTAGAAAAATCTTTTTTAATTAAAAGTACTTAGAACACAGAACCCAACACGAAAACAAATGAAGATATTCATAATGAACTCTAAGTTAAATATATTGCATTTGACCTCAAAATGTTATTAGCGTTAAGAATGATGGAGGTCGGAAAAGGGTAATCCTTCGGGAAACAATAGAGAGGGGTTCCGTACCAAAAGTTCCGTGGAAGCAATGCCTTTGATTACAATAACTTTGTATCATGTGATATTATTTGGGAACTGAAATTGATAGTATCCAATAAAGGGGGTGAAATAAATTGTAATGAAGTTGACTATTTAACTGGGGATATTGTCACGGTGTATTATTAACATTTTGGTAAGTAGTCGCTCCATTTTAAATACGTGTATTCAGCTGCATTCAGACTGGAAGCCAACCCCAACCCCAGTTCCCAGTTTCCCAGGAAAGGGCTAGGCAGATGATAATAATGATGAATTATGAGATGAGTCGATCATCATCATCATCATCATCATCATCTTCCTGCCCTTATCCCATGTTACTTGGGGTCGGCGCAAAACGTTTTTTGATGAAATGATGTTTATTTATGCAAGTAGGTTCTTACAAACACTTTTACACGTCATACAAACACTTTTACACGTCATCGTTTTCTTCAATTTTCCTCTGTCAACCGTCAAACAATCATTTACACCTTTTTCCTTCATATCATTCCTCACACAATCCATCCATCCTTTCTTCTGGTCTTCCTCTCCCTCTCCATCAGTCAAACTTTTATATTCATCACCCTTTTAGTGACATGCGATTCTTCCTTTCTCATCGTATGCCCATACCAAGACAGTATTCATCCTTTCAACTTTTCTGTAACTGGCGCAACTTTCAAACTTCCTCTAATATACTAATTCCTTATTTTATCCATTCTTGTCACACCACACATCCTGACTCAACATTCTCATCTCCGCTACATTGCAATCTTTTTTCATCCATCTTTTTCACTGCCTAGCATTCAGTCGATACTGAACCCAATAATTGGCGATTATAAACCCAGTTCCAAGTCTTTACAACGTACTGCACGGACAAGTATAGTCACTCTTTACAATGTCATTCAATTATTATTTTCTAGGTTATACCCGCGGCTTTGCCCGCGTAGAGTTCTATGTCCCACGGGACCATATTACCGGAATAAAAAGTATCCTATGTCTTAATCCAGGTTATTAGCTATCTGTTTACAAAATTTTATCGAAATCCGTTCAGTAGTTTTTGCGTGAAAGAGTAACAAAAATACACAAATACAATTTTCGCATTTATAAGTAGCATTAGTATGATCTCTGAGTCTGACTCTGTATGAGCATGCTCTGTGTTATTATATGACACGTCACTAAATCGATTCACAATGAAAAAAAAAAACAAAAAACTACTAACACAACTTTTAACGCCACACCCAACAAATATTGTATTTGCACTCCCATGGTAATTGGCCATTCAGAATTGAGCGTCAACAAAATATTTTATGAGCTTGCAAAATATTTGGCGTCAAAACTTGTTGGCGCCAGTAACGGTGCCGGTTTACTGCCCAGCACTAGACAGCAAAATAAACAAACAATAGAAACTGGTAATAATAAAGTTTCAAAAATAGAATTTAAAACAAACGAATCACATTAAAGGTACTATTGGAATTCAAACGATTCCTCCATAACTCCTTGATTGCTGGCACAAAATAAAAATACACAAACTTATACGTTTAAACGAACGAAAGCTCTTTTTAAAGACCTTAAGCTGAACATTACAAGCAAAACGAATTGATAATACGGACACGACGTAACAAGCATGTAGGCAAGCCGATACATGGTATTATCTGAGACAATGGACGCCTGATTGGTTTAGTTACACGGAATAGACTTCCGATCCCTGCGCGGTAGAACGAACGTGACCGTACTGCTAGATCAATTTGACACTTTTTTTAACCTTGCAACTCTTACCAATTTTACTCACCCGCTGTTCAAATGTACCGAAATAAATTCTCACTCTTATGTCCGAACCTTACGTGGCAAACGGAAAGGCTACATGACGTCAAAGGCCAGCAAAAATAATTTTGTAAAAAAAGTCGCATCGAGCATCTGCGAAGCTAGAAAATTGCCCACCGGACGCTTTTATCAACATTTAGGTGCAACAAAAAGTATTCCTATTTACACCAAAGGAACGCCCACGTCATGTCGAATCTAAAATATCGGTTATTAAAAGTTAAGCTGAATTTATTGTGTTTATAAAAGAGATTTAGCCATCATCAATCATTCCGGAACTTCAACAAAATACATAATAGGAAAATTTATGCAACGCGCCTTATCACCTCAAAGATCTTTCGTACCATCCCAAATAGTATTAAAAGCAATTATGAAACACGCACACATTTCTCTTCTTATCGTAAAGATGCATATCTGTACGCGAGGCGTGAGACTCTTTATAGAAAATAAATTTTAATTGGTGCACACAACTAAGTTTTATAAAACATGTTACGACTTAATCGTCTCAGGATTGGCGGTTAATGAGCGTAAAGATTGTAAACGCATTAACAACGTGGGTAGTCCAAACCGAAAATTGGGATTGACGGATCCCTAAAACGTGGCCTCAAACAACTGGCAATAGTTCAGTCAATTAAAAGAATCAGACGAAGCAATCGATCACTCGGCGATCGAAGTAACGAAGATACACCGTTAGATTTTTAGCATTTATTGGATCAGACAATGATGATCGAGGAAGTTCCACGTCCAAATGCATGCCAATAACATCACCACGTTATTAATGACAAACAAAGTAAGTTACAACTCTACTAAATAATTTCTTAAAAGTAAAGCGGAGCCGATGATTTGATAATAAATTTACATACCTCTAGCATATGAAGCTAATGAATTACATCGGATATATGATAGGAATGATAGCGTCATTTATATGAAACTTAATCGAATAATTGATTATAAGAGTGAAACAATAAAGTGATTAGTTTAACAAAAAGTAAGACAATGAGTTATTATTCAACGGATAGATTCCTATTGTTGGGCTTTAGATAGTACAAGAACGGCTATCTGACAGCTCGGGTCGTTGACCAGTCGTTTGTATCATTTGTTTATACGATCATCGAGCCAAGATATTAATCTCCTAACGATGAGCAGTCAGATATTTCGGGGAGATATTAAAAGGTTACTTCCCAAATTATATTTATAATTTGTCATTTTGTCTTTTGATGAATTCGACTTTGGCGTCGATGGTAATCTGGTGCTTTATAGTTTGCATTTCGTTGAGATTATCTCAGTCTTCAGTCATTGTGATATATTCCTATTTTGATTGTGATTAAGACATAAAATCCCAGCCAAGAACAATAAACTCTATCTTACTCCAGTATTTATTCGAATGCATAAAAGCAGCAATTAAATAAGTTGATCACAAAAATAAAAAGTTCAATGCAAAGACATAAAAGTAAATGCAGCTTTCTAGAACTTTGTTTTATATCTTCAGGGCAATAGTGTTAATGTCGAGTGGTACTTAAGGCTTATGGAAGAACTAAAAGTTATTCTACATTAAAACCCTTGCCTGGCTAAATTACATGGCTTACTATGATGAAATGGGTACTAAAGAAAGCTTATTAAGATAAGCTGCGAACATTTACTGTTTTCGTTATTGACGTACGATGAATGATTGCTTTTCAAATGGAGCAGCTAAGGAATCATAGTTTCACATTCTGACACTCAAAGGTACTATTACCTGATTCTAGCGGATTGCTAGAAAAGGAAGCTATTGTAAAGTTTATGAAGATATATTTTAATCTCAAAACGATGATTGAACAAATAAATTTTATGCATTATGAATTTTAATTTTTTGAAATTTTAAATGAAAGCATTAAAGACGGTTAACCTTGTAAGTTACCTTTAAAAAATCGTTACTGGCAAGTTCCTCAAAAAGCAGAAGTTTACGAGGTAAGAATACATTTCATATTGACACAAACACACATGTCCTTAGCGGAGGCGGCGTAAACGAAGCAAACGAGAAAAATATATCAGTATTTAGTCCCACACTTAATAAGTTGTCCGACGCTAAGCGGATTACTTCTCGGTCAGTCCGTGGAAAGCAATAAATTGTGGAATCTTTATAATTTTTAGTCGCCCGATTCCTTACCGTCATAAATTCAATATCGTTAAATATGCAGCGACTTCAAATGTGTGCTTAAGTAGGCATTATTCGAAAAGATAAAGTCGTTAAGTTAGCTCGTTGGCTCGCGTTTACGTTAGTACGTGTAGTAGATGGTCATATCGTATAACTTTACTGCTTATACCCAACTAATCCCTAAAGTACGACTGAAGATACCGAGTTAGGTTTTATTATAACACAAAGTGAGATTCAGTGCTGTTCAAAATGTTACAAGTTTTATTTTAAATTATGTTTCGAGAGTCCTAGCTTATGTCGAGTGCTTTTATAAGCTTCTGTATAATATTTTTTTTATTTAAGAAAAATATAAAATTTTGGACAATACTTTTAGTGAAGTTTGAATAAGCCATTCACAGTGATATTATATACTTCAGTCAAATTACTCAATATTATCTTGGAGAGGATTCGTCGCTATATATTTCTAATTTCAGCCAGTCACAGAGATTGAGGCTGGATCTTTTCTTATGAAAAAAACACATTTTTAACAAAGAATTTTAAGTTCTTTGAGATGGATCTTAGAGACCTAGGCTATCAATGTTCATCAAAAAGGGTCAGAGCATTATTTTAAAACTATTGCTCTAGAACTTTTCACATAAATTGGTTGTCAATCAAATCCAATTTTATTGATAACCATTGTTCAAAAATCGAGTTTTATACCAACATTCCCATTCGAATTCTTGCTTATTGGTATCGTGTTGTGCACGTTTTGTACCTCGGCAATAAACCCACATGCCTCCTCTAATAGTTGTAAAATGTGTTATGCTTGTCCGTTCGCTTCCCGCAGAGCTCAGCTTCGCGCCAGCATATACGATACCGGCTTTATAGCTTAATCTCTTACACGCTATATCAATAAATAAACGGTTGGGAAACAAAGTAGATAAAACCCTTCACGATTATAAGAAAAAGGTAAACAAGACCTGTGACTTAATTTAGTTGTAATTTTGTTTTGACATCCCGATTTAGGGGATCAAATAAAATTTTATTTGTATTAATCGAGAGTGGAATTTTAATTTTCATCAACGCCACGGAAACTAATAACGATGGTGGAGTGGAATGCACCGTTTATTGTTATGATACTCCATCGCAAAGATTTTCTAAAAAGGTTTCATTCATATCAAACACAAAAGCAGAAACAAGAGAACAAGAAGATTTAAAACCCAAGGCTACAAAGAATCTTGAAACGTTTCCCTCCGCGGCAATTAATTAAGTGTCATCACATTTTCACTATAAAAGTCCTATAAATCGGGCTTAACCGTTCCTGAACTTTGTAGACGCGTCTTCAAAAGCGTCTGAATTCCTATTAAAACTAAAATTAATCCTTCACGTTTCTTAAAACGCATCAAATACGAGTGATGACCCAAAAAGTACACTGTGACAGCGTAGTCGACAACTTACAAATACCAAAATAGATTCTACCGTAGATCATGAGCATGCTAATAAAACGAAACCATGGAAAGCTGGTTTTAAGGTTGATTATTATCTAGGGGTTGATTTCAGACTGTAGATTTAAATTGGTTTTGTTAAAGATGTCACTCATTCAAAGTTTAACGATCAACTTAATAGCGTTTTTAAAGCAGTTCCCGAAATCCTTGAAACGTGACTCGAGCATCAACAAATTTAAAAATGAATCCGTCGGCTTATTCAATAATACCTTTGACAATTTACTTTGAACTTTAACTACACGGTGTCCTCACAATTTGTCCTTATGTTTACAATAATTTAGTTTTATTGAAATTACTTGTTCCTTTTGTAGATGTTCTGGTTTGGTTGAATGTTAGTTGTGCGTAGCTTAGTAACTATCAGGTTTTATATTAAATTATTTTATAAACATGCTGTTATATTCTATTTCAGTTATACAGCTGAAACATCGTAATAACTTTATTACAAGTTTAAGAGTTTATTCAATACAAGCATTTGCCCGCAGCTTCGCCCGTGTATACTTGACAAAGAGCGGTGGCCAAAATAGGAACTAACATTTTCTGTGTTCGGTGGAGACAAGTAGCGCCACCCTTCGACGCTCTTTTTATTTGACGTGTTTTTTGTATCGGAATTATCAGACGGGGACACCTCCAAGGTATAATCCTGTGTGTCAACCCAGGTCATAGTCTACATGTGAGCTAAATTATTGTATCGAAGTTCATTAAGCTACTAAGGTAATAGATAGAAGGATTTAGGTGGTCTTACTTTTGCATTTATATAATAATAAATTGTAAAGATGAATTAAGTGGACTGCCTCGTTGGTTTAGTGGTCGAAAGTAGGACTGCTGAGCAAAGTGTTACTAACTTTTTCCAGCACAAATTTCTCAGTAGAAGCCATGGAGTCTGGATTTACCTTGCCCCTTATTATATGGGACTTAAACATAACTGTGATGTTATGTTATGTATTTTTTGTTATGAATTAAGTTGCTGGTATAAATAGCTAGTGATGTCCACTAGTTAAATTCTCATAATGAAAACTTATCTACTTTCTTATTTTTTACAAATATAGACATTTTGTTCGTGGTAAGTGTCAATCACAAACTCACAAGTTATTTTCACACTTTGTCCTCCAGTGCAACACTATTATTTTCATCTCTTTTTCTCACAACTTCCGTCCCAATTCTAACCAATTATTTAATGTCAAGTACTTGCGATAATATGTTAGAGAAAGCCGCAGAGTAATTTGCCACAAACATATTTAGCAAACATATTATGGCTGGTATTATAACTTCATTAGAAAACCGTCCGTGCCCAACGAACCGTAGATCTAACTACCGGTAGATTCTCATAATTACGTGTTATTTGTTTTTAGAACGAGGCAAGATTTTTATTTGTATTTTTTTCGTACTCATTGCTTTGTAATACAGTGATTTGCGACACCAATACGCGGTAATGATTAATTGGCGTGCGACCCTTTTTGTTAAGTGTTAGGACGCTCACCCACCGCGACTTTTACAAACGCAAAACAGCCGCGATCCAGTCGAAATTATGTCGCTAGCTTCCTTGTGTACCTTTGCCCACGTAACCACTATCTATCGCTACTATTGCGAAACTGTCGAGATACAAAAGCGATTTAACAACGACGCTGATTTGCCCTGAAGGCTTCAGTTGCAAAATGGGCTCAGACGAGACAACAGTCGTGCGTTGACATCGGCCGTAGCGATGCCGTCAAATACAATGGAAGCAGCGCGGGCGGCGGAATCAAGCGGGTGTCGTTAACACACAGCTTCTTCTGCGTGTGAACACAGTTACAGCGGCGCGAGTACGCGGTATCCGCAGTTTTAACGACACCCGCATCCGCTCCCGCCGCCCGCGCCGCTCCCACTGTGTTTCTACACTAACACGCGATAGCAGTGATGCAGAAGCGCGTTTACGACACGCGCGGCAGCATCGCTATAAAGAGTTGCTGTGGGCGACGCACCTTAGACACAGCACTGTACGAAGCATATAACTAACCATAGACAGTAACAACTCAATTGATTTCTTCCAAGAACCTTTTCTAATGAATTTAATAGGTTGAATCCTGCAGTAACCTAGGTAGCGACCCCTAATAATAATTTAACTTTATTGGCAGGTAAATGAAACGTGAATTGAAGAGGGTCCAATGTTCTATAGTGAAGCTGGATAAAAGAAACAGTTTGTTGTCAAAGTGCGTATTAGGTCTGAGCTCTCAATAACATCTGAGATCTGAAAATATGATTGACTATTTGTTTTTTAGATATAAACTCACTCAGTTTGTCGAGTATGTTTCCCTATTCTGTTTCTTACAAGTCAACACTTGTAATCGGCTGACATTACACTCACTACATATTTTATTACGTTTTGTTTTGTTGAAAGTCTTCCATAGAACCTAAACAAAATACGATACTGCTTTTTCATTTTTTTTTTCGATACCCATATAAATATTTTTACTAAAGATGTACCTATTAAATATCTAGGTCAACGCACAAAGTTTTACATTCCTGTATAAAAATGTGTCGTACACATTCTGCTTTATGAAAAAACCCATAAAGTTACAAAGAATGTTATGTTTAAAATGCGCAATAAAAATTAAGCCAAATGCAAACAGTGCTGTCGTAATTTAATAGAGTTTAGTATAATACGATAGAATAAGAAAAAAGACTTGACAGGAAACCAAGATAACGTACTTTTAAGACAGAACGTTGAAGTTACTGTTTGTATTAAAGCATTTTTTTGCGTTTTGGCACTACCTAAAATTTTAAATAATATAATGTAATTGCGTTTTTCAAGGTTATAGGAGAAAAATGACACCGGCATCACCGAATCAAACAGAACTAACATTAACAGTCAAATACATTCGCAACTCTCTCTACGTCATGAATAACCTGAGTTCCAAACTCAAAATGCGTTTTCTTTATAAAATAAAGCGCTAAGGAAAAATAAAAAAAGTTAGTCCAGCCATCGAGATTATGCCCCACTTGAGACTAGGAAAAGACTTGCCGGGTAGCCTGCAAACTTTTTAATAAACTAAATATTATTTTTATTTCTCTATTGCCAGTGTTAAGGAGTATTTTAAATGAAATTGTTTTAAAGTTGTGTAAGGGTCGGACTCCACCAGAGCGGAGACGAGACGAGAGGAGAGGAGATTTGTTGGAAACCACCAATATAATTTCGTTATTTACACTTCTCGTCTCCGCATATCTATAGTAGAAACGGTTGATCAGACATGGGAGATGTCTCGTAATTGTTTAGGTGGCATGAGGTGAGCGGTGTGATTGTGTGCGGCGTAAAGCGGTATGCTGTGTGCAACGTGCGGCGAGCGGTGTGCTGTGTGCGGTATACGGTGAGCGGTGTGCTGTGAGCGACGCCCGTCGAGCGGTGCACGCCATTTGTCTCCGCTTTGGTGGAGTCCGGGCCTGAAAGTTGGAAAGCAATGTTTTATTAAGATGCCAAGATTGTTGAATACAAAATCCATTTTATGTTGATACGAATTCCAAAATAACTCGGTCTGGCTGTTACTTTTTCACGATTTTTTCAATGTTTCGCACACAGACAGGCCATGAATTATGTTAGAAGTAAGAACATAAGTTAGAACATTTGTATACTTTTTGTACCACTAGTACCTACTCGTATATTCCCATGAGATAATTTCCGAGGGTATTTTTTTTTGGAGTCGGTTTCCAGTCTAACCGGATGCAGCTGAATACTAGAATTTTACATGGAGCGACTGGCTATCTGATCTCCATAACCCAGTTATTACTGTGTAATACGATACCCCTTGGTTGTCGACGTCTTTCGGGCCACTGACTACCTGTAACGACGAAGATCGAAGATCTACAAATGACCGACGTCGAAGATCTTCAAATGACCAACGGCTTAATGTGATTTCCGAGGCACGGAGGAAACTCGTTATGTAATGGGTGGTAACCCATCCACGGACTAACCTAGGCAAGCCTGGCTTAACCTGAAGATCGACCCGAGCGGCTGTAATGATTGCTCCTCTTAGTGTCCCAATGTAACATTTACTTCACACACAACACATCGGGGTGACAGAATTGTTAGGATGCACTGACGTAATAGCTCGAATGGGAATCACGATGTTGACCCGCAAAGACCCATGCCGATCCTTCCTGACTTCGTTTAAATAAGGAATGCCCCCGTGTACATTGACATTTCACAGGAAGGGTTGTCATTTGAGAAAAATGATTGGAATAAGTAAGAATTATTTTAGCCGTGTGGTATCCGGCAGAGTAGAATAGAACCAACCCATTACACTCACGGGTGTAGTATAAGGCGACTAATGCCTGAGGCAGAACACCTTGCGCCTCCGTAGACCAGAGAATGGGCAGCAGCGTTTTCTGTTAGTCTTTCATCACTGCGATCTCCAATCCGCCTGCCAAGCGTGGAGATTACGGCAAATTCCTCCCATCATGGGAGAGGCTTATGTCCAGCAGTGGACGTTATGGGCTGTTGTTGTTGTTTGTTGTTGTTGTAAGAATTCAGTAGAAATGACAGAATGTTTTTAGTTTAGTAAGAGCTACAAACGCAGTTCCTACAAGCCTTTTTGAACTCAATCGGATAAAGTAGTCTAACATCTGAGACTGAATATATTTCGAAAGAAAACTCGTCTTCCTGTGGGAACGATAAGTGGCATGATGCTTTCAATTCCAATAAAACTTTTCTATTCAACGAGACTACTGTTTCAATCTATGTAAATCAAACTTGTGTTTACTTTTCATCTGGCTCACTAAGCTTCCTCCTTTGCGCTGATGCGGAACTCGACGGAAGAGTTGGAAAAAGAGTTGGTTACAGCAATGTTTTTTTTTTGTTTTTTTTAGGTTTTGCTTGCCGCATTTTTGCTATTAGTGAATGCGACAAAGACGTCGTCATTTTCAGATATAAGATAAGACATTTCCATTTTTTATTAACCACGAATATTTTTTAAAAAACGGGCTTAAAAATTAAAAATTGGCTTTCAAAATATCTTAAATATAACTGGCGAAATGTACGAACCGACACCACAAAATGAGCTAAAAAGTCGTGAAGTTATGTTTTTTTTTTTAATGCAGAGGATGTCATTTTGCCTTATTGCAAAATTTACAGTTTTATAGAAAAACGTCGAAATATTTCACTAATATATAACCACCAGCTAGTTTTAACAGTTAATAATCACAAATAGTAAACATCAACACAATTGAAGTTAACTAAATTAATTCAATGAAATACTGTTGCAAAGATCAAATCAATTCAGATTAATTGAAATGGATAAAAATCGCAGCTTCGCTTTTTCCCTCGTTTTCGTTTATTGTATCAATTTTGGTTTTTATTATTTTGAATTGATATGAAATTAATTTACAGTGTATCGGTGTCTTTTTGAAATGGTTTTAACGATTTTCGCTTTAATTTGCCGATCGTTGATCACTTTTGCCGTAAACTGCGCGGTTATGTCGAATTGCTAAATTGATACGTTCGCTAGACTAATTTGTTTGAAAAATACCACATTTTATTGGCACGCGTCGAGTACATTTTGTTAATTTTGCTCGCAAAAATGAAATGGACTTGTGATTTTATGACCATGTCAGGTTTATTGGACGTTTACTGCATATGACACAAAGTTTTATGTATTCGGTATGATATGAAATTACAAAGAACAATGGTGAGGTTCTTTAGATTTCATGTTTTTGTTGAAATCTTGTCTCTATTATTTCAGTTTTTAGCCCATATTCTCAGAAACCTGTAGTAAGGTCTCTTTTAACAAATTTTCTTATGTTTTGTAAAATGAAAAATGGAAATGTATGACGCAAGTCTTTTTGAAATGACCATTGTATCGTATTGTCTATGTAACAAAAAACATGTATTGAAATACTTCCTGCGCACCTAAAAATAGTGACAATATCTCCAAGTAACACGCAGAAATAAAAATAACATTCACAAAATCTATTGCGATAACTTTATCGACACAATACAAAGAGTCTAAATCACTCGATTCCTCAGCATTAGCTCGCCTCAAGATTACTAGTAAATCAAACGTTAAACCGGCAAACGTGTACAAATCTATCATTGGATCGTGTTCGGTCCGACTGGGAACTTCATTTCACAACGTAATCCTTTCAATTCAAGAGTTAGATGTGAACTTTACTGGCGAGCAAATGAAGTAAATTGGATTTGATTTCCGACTTCGGCTACCGTTTGTGATTCTACAGTCACGAATCTTTCTATCAGCGATTTAGAGTGTACTCTCATACGTGTGCAGTAGTGCAACGTTCCGATGCTGTGACTTGTTATTTCCGTTCTATGATTGTCAGCTATTTTTATGGTGAAGGCTTGAACACTGTACTTAGTCATGTCTATAGCAACACTCGTCGTCTCATGAAACATAACGAAGCGGAATAAGAGGTAAACCTACATTCAACGCCTTAACAGAGACAAGTGTTGAGAAAAAGCTTCATTCATTATCTCATCTTTCTATTTACAAAAAGATTAACAAGTGGGTTAAACTATAATTAGTTAAACCCATTTGTAAATCGTTTAATATTCAATGGTAAGTTCAAACTTACCATTTTGTCAACTGTAATTCTATGCATAAAGTCGTCAAAAGTTCTGATCCTACTTGGTAAGATCGCTGTGAGGCTCATCTTCAGTACCCAGTACATGAAGCGCCAAAATACACACATCAACACGGTCTAGGGATATTTTTAAAAAAGCGAATTACTATCAATGTGTTAATTATTTATATGACATGTATAAATTTAAAAGATACGTTATTTAATATTCTACCATTTTTTAATAATGGTTAAGGTATAGATTAAAATTTCAGGATTTTATGGAAAAAAAATGAAGCATAGACGGAAACCGTATATGAATGAACTTTTAATTTGTGAGTAAAAACTGAAAAAAATAGAAAAATCATTTAATTTGTGTTTATAAACTTGAAGTTAGTAGTCTGAGAAAGCGCCCATGATGTTCATAACACATCGGCAACGATTCGGCATGCTCAGAACAAGGTTGTCAATGTCTTGCTGCGGAATATTGTCCCATGTCCTTCTGAGGTGCGCAAAAAGTTGATCTTCTGTAGCCAGATTTTCAGGAACTTCCTTCAGAGCTCTTCTTTGCAGCATATCCCACGCATGCTCAATGGGATTTAGATCTGGCGATTGAGCAGGCCAGTCTAAGGCCCTAACATTATGTGTATGTAACCAAGCTGCTACCGTTCTCGCCGTGTGTGCCCGGGCATTGTCGTGCATGAGCAGGAAATCTTGCCCCATTTGTGTTCTGTGGGGCAAGATTACGGGCCCCAGCACCTGTTGGACGTATCGTTCTGCCGTCATATTGCCCCGCACCCAAACGAGATCCGTCCGTCCTCCAAGACGAATTCCTGCCCAAACCATAATTGTTCCTCCTTGGTATGGGTGAACTTCCTGAGGGTTCTGGAGACGGCTCCATCGTCCAGGAACTCGCCAAACACGCGTCCTTCGTGAATCTGGATGGAAGCCGAACCTGGATTCATCCGTGAACAGCACATTGGACCATTGGTCACGGCCCCAGTCCACGTGGTTCCGAACCCATTCTAATCGTCGTCCACGATTGCCTCTCCGTAAAGGTGGGACCCGGAGTGGTCTACGAGAGCGTAGATTGCTTTCATGCAGTCGCCTTCTTACAGTTTGGTCACTCACAAGCACTTGGTGTTCCACTCGCAGCCTTTGGACCAATTGAGTCGCCGTTGCATTTGGTTGTGCTCGCGCAGTAATTTGCAAAAATCGGTCTTGTCTGGGGGTAGTGATGCGACTTGGCCCCCGGTACCTCTCCGCTACTTCACCTGTGGCACGATAGCGTGTCCACAACCTTGAAATTACATTTTGATGGGTCCCTATGGCCTCAGCAACATTACGCTGAACAGATCCAGCTTCCAGCATTCCCACAGCTCGTAACATCTCCGCCCTCGTCAAATGTCGGCGTTGCATGGCTACAATACCTCAATTTTAACTTTATCTTTCGTTTAAAAATGAAAAAAAACTGTAACTAAACGTAATTCGTATTGTTTTCTAAATTTCGCACAAATGAAAATTCCCTCTCCTATACATCAAGACATTTTTATGCCACCGAAACAAAAGAATTTTCAAAAATTTGAATTTGGAATTAGTCTGAGATAAATTACAAACAAATCGGTGTATAAAAGATTTCAATGCGGCCAGTACTTTTCGAGTTATTTAATTGAGTATGAAATATCCCTAGACCGTGTTGATGTGTGTACCAATTGAAAAAGATTTAATGGATGCTTAATAAAATATTGTCTAAGACAAAACAAAGTACGACAGAGTTTTCACTCGCAGAGTTAAGTCGCATTGAACGAACCAGACCTTAACATACAGTCTTGCCGTCGTATTAGCAGTGTACCGGTGTAGTATTACCGGTCGAACATTAAACACTGACTGAATGAGTGCACCGATGCGTTTGAGACGATAAAACGAATCGTGAACACCGGATTTACGGTGCTTATACGTATGTTTGTCGTGCAAACGAGACGGTACCTTAATTAAATTCGATTTGAATTAAATTGAATCATCGTTACTGGGTTAATGTATACGGATTGTTTTTTGTTAATGTGTTGATCGAGAGGAAATGTAATGAGATAGTTTATCTGAAAATTTGAATCAATGTCAGCGATATTTCTTTTAGAAGTAAAACGTCCAAATGGAGAGACATGCGAACTTTGGGCTTTTCTTAATTCCTGATAAATTATAACCGTCCATGGATGAGGAGCTCGTGACTAAATATAAACAGCCGCCCGGGACGATCTTCAGGTTAAGCCGCGTTTGCCTAGGTTGGTCCGTGGATAGGTGACCAACCATTACATACCGAGTTTCTTCCGTGCCTCGGAAAGCACGTTAAGCCGTTGGTCCCGGCTGTCATTTGCAGGTCTTTGACAACCGTTATAGATAGTCAGTGGCCCGAAAGTCTGGCACCCAGTCTTACTAAGGGGTATTGTATTACTCAGCACTGACTGGGTTGTAGAGATAGGCAGTCGCTCTATGTAAAATACTAGGATTCAGCTGCATCTGGTTAGACTGGAAGCCGACCCCAATATACACACATCAAAAGTATCTAGGGATCAACATATATTTTTGCAATAACTTTTCTCCTGATTGATATTAATTAAAATTTTCTTTAAGGATTCATCAAATAAAGTGTTTTCGTTTGTCACAGTAACGATAAACCAAGTCACCTTTGCATTAATAAAGAAATTTGCCATTTTCCTAATAAAGGGATTTTTGACATTTGAACCACTAACATTAAAGTTCGAAAAAAAGACTGAAATAACAGTTTTCTTTAAAATTTTATTGGGTAACTTAAACAATTAATAATCCGTGTTTCTACCGCGAACACTAACAACACAAGAACATCGGTTTGGCATACTCAAAATGAGTTCATCCAAATCACGCTGTGGAATGGCCGCCCATGTTCGTTGCAACAACAAAAAAAGGTCTTCTTGCGACTGGATACCCTCCATATTCGGCAGAGCTCTTCTCTGTAGCATATCCCATGCATGCTCAATCGGGTTCAAGTCTAGCGACTGAGCAGGCCAGGGCAGGACATTGATGTTAGCTGCGGCGAGAGTCTGTCTTACAACTCTTGCGGTGTGCGGTCGTGCATTATCATGCATTAACTGAAATAAGGGACCGATTTGCACTTGTAGAGGAACGATGACGTCTGATACAATCGTCTCAGCATAAATTTGAGCGTTGAGGTTGCCTCTGATCCAAATCAACTCAGTTCTTCCGCCGATCCAAATACCCGCCCATACCATGATGGTTCCACCACTATAAGGATGGACTTCCTGGCAGGATTTTAATCGCTGTTGGCGTCCAGGGGTTCTCCAGTGTCGTATACGTCTTGTATCCGGTCTCATACCAAAACGAGACTCATCAGAAAAGCACACGAAACGCCATTGTTCTTCTGCCCAATTTCTGTGTTCAAGAGCCCATTGATATCGAATCCTACGATTGTGCATTGCTATAGGTGGTACCCGTAGCGGTCTTCGGGAATGAAGGTTCACTTCATGCAAGCGGTTTCTGACTGTTTGGTCGCTAATTAAGTTCCCTGAAGAGTGATGAAGCCTCACGGCTAACATCATGGCGGTTATTGTTGGAGCTCTTCGAGTTAAGATTTGAATGTATCGGTCTTGTCTCCGTGTGGTGCAGCGATACCGTCCTCCATGGCGCTCAGCCACGGTACCAGTGCTTCGGTAACGTGTCCAAACTCGACTGATAACACTCTGACTTGTATTCAGAGCTAAAGCTACAGTACGTTGCCGGGAACCAGCTTCTATCATTCCCACGGCTCTGAGCATTTCTTCCCTGCTTAAATGACGTCGCCGCTCCATAATAACGTTGGTTTTAATCAGTAGTAGGGAAACAGTAGCACTAATAATGTCTTCAATGCGTTGTATGTTTTTATAGGGAAAATATTGACAGCTTATTTTCATCTTTTACTCGAATTTGATTGAGAGTTCCTGATTCAAATTATGAAATGCACCAAAAAGGATCCATATAAATTTATAAAATCATAAATTTATTACAAAGCCACATCTCAATCTCAAGAAATCCGCATAAAAATGCTTGATCCCTAGACATTTTTGATGTGTGTAGTTGAGAAAAGGCTAAGCGGTGTCCATTGAGATGGATTTGATAGAGAAATTAATGGCTCAGTTGGTAATACATATTCAAAACTACTGTTTCTTAAGATTTATATTTAAATGTCGACAATAATTACAATAATATTGATCTCAGTTATAATTAATATTGAAATAATGATGTCACTTTATGTTATTACTATGTCTATAATTGTTAACGTGTGTATAAATGTGTTACATACCCTCTGTTTGTAAATAATATCTTTTATTAACTATAATACTTAACATTGAATGCTAATCTTATTTATTGCTGTGCCCTAACAGGGTCCATAATTGTTCTTAGCTGTAAGCTCATTGTAACATCTTTTTAAACCTATGGTACGCAAAATAAAATGAATATGAACTATGAAGAGATCGTGTTACGCCATAATTTATGTAGTTGATCATTTATATTAGGTTAGCTACCTGGACTCCTTAAGCCCACTTATGTCACGTTTATTAGAGTCATACGACACCTATCACCTGCCCACATAAACCTCACTCCTCCCAAATCCAAAAGAGCCTAACACCCTCAAATACCTCATTAACAATTTACTATACGGAATTAGAATCGTTTTTATGTATAACAAGATCCGCAGTTAAGGTGTTAAGTCACGTCGGTCTGCAATTAAGGCGTCGCTCCTGAGTCTCTAATTTAGCTATCACGAGCTCTTAACCTGAATATATCACCAGGCTAGTAATTAAAGGATAGTTCTGGTCTTTTTAAGTAATGTAGGAGTGATATTCTATGGGTGATATTGATGTGGAGAGTATTTTATGTTAAACAGTTGGTGTCATTTGGCTCATTGACCTCGTGGCTAAATAATAACAACCGCTCGGTCGATCTACAGTTTTAGCAATGCTTACCAAGGTTGGTCCGTGGATGGTGCTAGTCACCCGATTACATACCGAGTTTCTTCCGTTCCTCGGAAAGCACATTAAGCCGTTGGTTCCGGGCGATACCTATATTGTAGATCTTTGACAGTTGGTACAGGTAGTCTGAAGCCTGAAATTTTGACAACTGTTACAACCACTTTTCTGAACTGGGTTGTGCTGGTTAAATATTTACGAAGTAGCCATGTAAAAGACTGGTATTCAGCTGCACCTGGTTAGACTGAAAGCCAACCCCATTGATAAAAGTTTAGGCAGATGATGTTTTAAACGCTAGTGAGCATTGTTAGGTGTGTAGTTTAAGTAATGTCTTATTGTGCTTATCAGTTCATTTGTTTAATGAAAGTTATGATTTGAAAGTTTCACACAACGTTTTACCCGTGTGGTATCCGGAAGAGTAGACTAGAACCAACCCATTACACTCACGGGTGTCGTATAAGGCGACTAATGTCTGAGGCAGAACACCTTGCGCCTCCGTAGACCAGAGAATGGGCAGCAGCGTTTTGTGTTGGTCTTTCATCACTGCGATCTCCAATCCGCCTGCCAAGCGTGGAGATTACGGCAAATTCCTCCCATCATGGGAGAGGCTTATGTCTAGCAGTGGACGTTATGGGCTGTTGTAGTAGTGTAGTACACAACGTTAGAAAGAAAGAAAAGAAAAATTATTTATTAGTCTCGCACAGGAGGAAACAAAAAGTGGTTTAAACGTTACATCACCTCACGTTTCTTATCTTCGTAAGGTTATGTAGGGGAGTAGATAGAGTAGACCTTCGTACACCAACATTGTTAGTTCAATGTGAAGGGAAAAAACATACATAAATGTTACTAAATGAATTTATTGTTATTGTTAATTAGCTATCATTAGAAATCAAACTTTATTCGTAAATTATTTCATTCCCAATAAGTATTTAAAATTTTGATGAATTCACTAAAATTACATTTAATAAACACACATAAACAAAACTATTGAATTATCAAAACAATATACCGGAGTCCAAACAAGCAGGTACATAAATTATGTCATACAAACAATGAAGCTGTGTGTCCGCAGCTTTATTCTAAGGGGTGGACAGACAATAGCTTTCCGGGCAAGTGCGTACTCCGCATTACGCCGTTAGGGGCCTTTAACAAATTGTAGGTCCTTTTATCGACGAGAAAATTCATGTATCGTCTTACTTCTACTTTATACACAATTGGTTTTATGGTTGAGGAATTTATAAGGTATCGAAACTTTCAGTACTACTAAAAATATTTGTTTATGGTCGTTTTTCCAACTTCATGGAGAGGAAAAATGATGGTCGTTCACTCTGTTATGGCTTGGTTTTTCACAGAGAGTTTATCTATAGAGTAGTTCTAGTTATTTATTTATTTATTTATTTAGGTTAACCAACAATTGTTTACATGAGGTACATTTCTGACTTAGTGACTAGAGTAACATTTACAAGTGCAACAATTAATTACAGGTTAACACCACATGCACAAAAAACGGTTTAATATATTATTTATAAATTATTGACAGTAGAAACTTATACAAAGAATAATTAAAATATTAATAGAGAAAAAAAAACAAAGAATAAACAAAGAAATTAAAAACAGGTTAAAATTAAAATTAATAAGTATGTTATTTAACTTATTGACATACCTATTGGAGACCGTTGCACCACAATTGGCACAGTGTGCCACTAGCCTTAATGACGTTTTACATGAAAGCGACGGGCAAAAAGTACATATTGAAATACATGAACACATTGAAGTACATTTGAAAAACCTGCCAGTTTTGATGTTTTATTTTTTTAACCGACTTCTAAAAATGGTTATGTGTTCCACCACCATCTTCTTTTTTCTTTTCATGTATTCTAAAGTACTGTTATGTTTGGTATAAGAAACCATGCAAAGGATACATTTTAGATTTTTCTTACTGTTACTGTTAGCCTGCATCTTACTTACTGCTAGGCAAATGCCCAACATGACTTCCAGTTTTTTTCGATTCAGGGCTTTAAACTGCGGTTTTGTCCAGCTCGTCCCACCTTCATCTACCGTTCCATCACGATACGTTTTCTGTAACACGAAAAAAAAAAACTAAATTAATAAAAGCCATACACGTGTAAGTACACAACTAATAATTAATTATTTGAATTACTAGCTAGATAAGGGCGTTCGACACTCCTTCAAAAGAACGTTCCCACAAATTAGTATTCAATTATTTCTAATTATAATTTCTTTAATGTTTTTAGGGTAACCACTTTGATTAAAAATTGTCCAGTAGACTGTGAAATCTTGTCAAGTGTTCGGTCGACAGATAAATGTATTAGTACAGTTAATAGGAGTAGACAGCCGTGTGATTCGGGTGGCCCGTTGCTATTGAAAATACATCTCGGTTCCACTAGCCCGAATGTAGGAATTTATAGGAAGTCTGGAAATATTTCCAAGAGACATGGACAGAAAAACAGAGGAAAACGTCGTTAGAAAAGTTTTGTGGATGGCTAAAAGAGTCAAAGAAACGAAGGATGGACTGTGGGAAGGATGATATGGCAAGAAAGGAAGTGACAGATGATATGACGAGTAATAGAGAAGCAGGAATGGAAGAAGAAGACATGCTGCAGAAAAGACAGGCTGTGGACAAACAGCGATGCCATAAAAAAGGAAATGTCATATGCCATTGGACGGCGATCACTGAGTTTTGGACAAAAGAAAATATTATTGACAAATTTCGGGTAGACAGACTTGAATAACCTTTAAGAGACACCCACATTTGCAGACGGAATTACGGTTTTCTTCGTTGCTACGGACGTGAACATCATAATTTGACAATTTGTGTAGGTAGGTGCACACTTAGAGCCCTAGCACACGGCGTATTTTAAACACGCAGACGACGCCCGTTTCAGGAACGCGCGATTTCTTCGCCGTATATGCAGATTTTTGCCTTTTAATAGATTCAAACGCGTAAAACGCGATACAAACGTGCGTGTGAGGCGCGTTCGAAACTCGTTTCAAGTGCGTACAAAGGGTCAAAGCCAGCGTAAGCAGTGTTGTCTCAACCAACGCCATCGTACAACTGACGAGGAGTCTCTGACCAAAACGCGGAAGCTACGATCGAATATAGCGCGTCTGTATCTGGGCGTATACGCGCAGTAGACGCGTGTTTCACGATCGCCCCGTGTGCTTAGGTTACAAGGTTGCGTTCAAATCTCGTCTGAAACGCGTATACGCGCGTCATCTGCGCGTTTGAAATAAGCCGTGTGCTTAGGCCCTTAGAAAATGTTCCTTGCCATTTAGGACCATTTTTTTGTACAAGACACATCACGCCTTATTATCCCTGAACGATTAGGCAAAGGTGATTCTAACAAGTACACCCACATATCGCCAGGGGCGAGCCTATTCCCTATCAACTGGGCACGAAACTAGACTTCGCGGCTGCTTCTGAGAAACTCCTGATGGAAAAACCTAACAACACTTTACCTAACCCGGGACTCGAACCGTCCTGCGTTCGATTCCCGGTTTCTCCTGCACAGCAGTCGCGCGTGCAATCACTAGACCAACGAAGTAGTCAGATTGTTTGTTTTGTAGGTCTATAAGCTTTGATGACAGTTGGACCATGATCGTCACACAGTATGGGCCTGAAGACGGACGTGGTTGCCGAGGCAGGTATAGAAAACAATGGCGTGACGATCTGGACTCACTTTTGTCAGATTGGCTGGAAGGAAAAATATAGAGAGGACTGGGCATTGGAAATACCAATTAAAACATTAAAAAATCGCTGTTGCTCGCGTCCAATTCCATTGGTAAAATTCGCCCTAAAACTTTCTTCGACACAACACATCAGGAAGTTCGCTCGCCTGCTCGCACAGTAAAACCTAACCTTAACAAAGTCCGTAGCCCCAAATGGGTAGCAGTTGTACGTATTCAATTTCGTAGTGGTTTTGGAGCCTTTCGTGGGGCGCGTTAGGTAAATTAACGGACGCGTTGAAACACACTGGGGCGATGATTAGTATCAATTATAGTGCACGTCAACTACACTTTTCGGTTTTACGTAACTTTGTGTGTGCATATGTGGAACTGTTGGGAGTAGGGGACGGTTAGGGCTGTCGAAAATGTCGTAGTTTTTTGTATTTCGGGGCCTAAAATGTGTGATATTTCATAATAATTAACTGCGTCTGTGAAAATTTTAAGAATCATATTATTATCCTATTATGATTCTGATCTTTCTTTTTCGTGTGGTTAGTGCCTAGCCTGGTGTTAGAGTTGGCGATGGGCCATGACCCATGGGCCTCTAACTTGGCTTTAAATGCCGTTGAGAAATATCTCTCAGGCATGCTGGTTTTCTCAAGATGTTTTCCTTCACCGAAGCAAGTAATAATTATACAATACGCACATGAATCCGAGAAATCAGTGATGCGTATCTTGAACTTGAAACCATGGTGTGTTGTCGTCACTTTTGTCATGAAATTCTAGAATATTGTTGCCTTTAACTTTTTCCAACAATTTTTGGATCGACTTCAATATTGGCTTTCAATATTTTACGTGAAGCTAATCTGAACTCCAAAATCCAGTTACTGGGTAACATGATACTCCTTGGTAAGACTAACTGTCAGACTGAGGAACCAAACTACCCATAACCACAGAAAAGCGACAGTTATCTATCATATCATATTATGAAGGTAATAGTGATGTGTAGTATGACAACATTGCGCGCGATTATCATTTACATTGAAAACGGGATATTTACCATGTTTACTATTTGTTTTGATTTACCGATATTTCAATGATCCCAGTATATTATGATAATATTAGTGACCACGTCAGTTTAAAAACTTACAATCCTTGTGATGATTGGGATAAAACCAGAATCTTGTTCTATTTTCCATGAAGTAACTGGTAATGAACTGACAGTCGGCTTAAGGCAAAATGGATCGGACAATAGTCTGTTAAAACGCTAGGATGAAGAAGACCGAATTACGCTTAAAAGCAAGAGTACGTGCTGGATTAAAAGTGAATTAGTTTGATAATACCTAGCTAACTAGAACTGTTCTCGGACTTCAAGAAGTTAAGTCCTAGAAAAGTCGTACTATAAAACGTAAATTATACGGAGAATAGTAAAACAATAACCTCCTCGCTAATCTAGTAGTCGTAAGCGCGACTGATGAACATGAGGTCCTGGTTTTGATTCCCGGGTCGGGCAAAGTGTTATTGGGTTTTTCCATCAGGAATTTCTCAGTAGCAGCCACGGAGTCTAGGTTTGTGCCCGGTTGACGGCAATTGGCGCACCCCCTATTACATGGAACTTAAACATAACTGGCGAAGTGTGGGTCTACTATTAGGTACACCTCTGACTAACCCTAGGGATTACAGGCGTGATGTTATGTTATGTAGTAAAATAATATTCTGCGCCTGACCTATTTTGGGAATACGAGAAAGAAAAAATGTGTGTCTTTAAAAATCTTAAAACAATTTTGATCTTATTTGAGAACTTTTCCTACCACCGAGATTCGGCTAACCCAAATTTTATTTATTCAATCTATCTTGTTCTTAATTGCACAGCCAAAGAAATGGTCTATAAATTTTCAGGAGAACTGACTAGAGTTATTTAGTGAGCAATTTCTTACCAGCAAAATTAGTAGAATTACTTTTAGACAATACAATTTACTTTAACATCTCTTTATGGCCTTAAATGTCATGGAAGTTTTGTTAGACAGTGTCGTTAGCTTTTATACGAATTCATTTGTTTTCTTTAGATTGTGGAGATTACAACGCTACTCGGCATAGTAGAGAGAGTGTAGTCAAGAGATGTATTTTGTCAAACACAATAATATAGTGTTACCTAATAATACATGCATAAAATTGTAACGTTTACATTATATTTAGCATATTTTTAATACCCTTAATGCTGTTTTTCTTAATGCCAGTAGGGAATATGCATAAATTTTCTGTTTTTTTTTCGATACGGGTTGCTAAAGTACTATAAAAATAATGACAAAAGCGAAAACAAGACACAAATCGGCCAAACAACACAAAAGTTAAAACCATTGAAACTTTTGTTTCTATCTCTTTCTAGATAAACGGAATTTAGTATGGATTTTGTACGTCGATGCAGCGAATGACGTCATTCGCTGTATCGGATCTCTCTGTCTAATCAGCAGTTTCAAATGCGTATAACTTAGTATTTTTTATAGATATAAAAAAAAACACTTTGCTATTTCTGACGCTCATGCATATCCTATTAGAAAGGATAATAATTGCTGAAGCAAAAGTTTAAAGATTAACTGAAAGAAATAAAATGTTGTGAGGAAAGTTTTTAGTGAGAATGTGGATGGCTAAAGTAGTAGAAGATCAAAGAAACGATGGTCGGAGAGAGATAAATAATTATGATTTATCTATACAGGGTTAGTTTTCAATGACTAGCCAAAATTTAAAATTAAGATCTAGATATCAAACCAAAAGTGCATTTTGAATATTATTGTCGAAAATTATGAAATAAAATTATAGCATTCATAATAATTATGTCCTAAAAATTTCCTAAATCATAAACCTAGTGGGAATCAATGCACTTGTGTGCATTGCACCGCCAAATTTATGTGTGTGCTAACTGCTACCTATCTAGGTTGTTGAACTGAATTGTGCTGTTGCAATATCCACACGTTCGCTTTTTAGTGGTGGACAGGTTTTTTTTTTTTTTTTTCATGATTTTGAAAATATTATCGATTCTAAACCATCACTGAAAATTTGGACAGAAATTGAAAACTAACCCTGTATAAAGAGTGACCAATGAGATAAAGACTAATAGAGATTACATACTGCGCCTACCACAAATAAATTAAGATACAGGTAGGAGAATGTTGATTTAACGCAATATCTGAAATTATACAACGTCCTTAAAAAGGTATCCACATACTGAGTACAGTTATGAAAATAATAAACGTAACGAATCAAGATATCATCACAACACCTTAACTTCGGAAATCCATCTCAGAAACCAACAAAGTCGCCGCCTAATGAAACCATTCCGTCCACAACAAATTTGTTCTAAGCGTTACAAATAACATGGCCGAATGAAAAGCGGCTTATAAATGTTATTCAACTATAAATCCACGCTAGTATGATGTCCACGTCACACGAGTGATGTCTTGCGCTTGCGCAAGTAGGTATCTACCTATACAGGGTGTTAGGCTAAACGAGAGATGAATTTTCAGGGAAATAATACTACTCCTAAAAATAGACAACTTTTACGAAGGGACTCACACTGAAAACGCGGCAGATCAGCTGCTCCAATCATTCACGTTCGAATAACTCAACAAACCTAAAGAAGAGCTGTTTTATTTTCATAAATCGTAGTTGGTCACATAGTAAAAGAAGTCACAGACACCTAGTAAACGAGTACCTAATATAATTTCCATAGAATATGTCCCACGTTCAATACAGCCTGTATACAAATGAATTGATTCCCGTCAGCTCTGTTTAGTAATCCGATTAAGCTAAAGAGAGATGTAACGGGATGTCTGCCTACGGAATTACTTTGATTTTGTTAGTAGTTACTTACCTGCAATAAGTAGATGGTATGTCATTGAAGATATTGTGTAGCAATCGGGAGTTTCTAGTATTTGTTTCGACATTTGACTAAATGTAGTTGAAACTGCTAGTGAAGTCGAGTTCAGTTGAAGAGGGCTAGAATTAAAAAAGTCTAAGAACGGTCTTGAGATGATAATGGTATCATCGTCTCCCGTTTTAAATGGGTCTTGGATATATGTATGTTATTTGTAAGGCCACAAGATTATTTAGAATACTTTAACGCTTCAATTTCCAGCACTTTTAGGATGCGGATAGATCGATAGCCATTTGGTTTGACCAATTCTTTATAAGGAGACATCCTAGGTCCAGTTTTATTTTACTGGTTGCCTGACTAGCTGTTTAATAAAATGAATATTAACAACCATGAAACCAGTAGTCCCACGTATAACTATTAAATTGTACAATATACTCGTAATATCGAGCCATTTCCTACTGTCGGAATTCTAAATGTCAATATCATATTCCATAGTATCCACTTACGAATTTCCAGTTATGAAAGGCGTTACACTGTTGGTCTAGTGACACTTGAGTATCGAATTTGTGGTTAGAATATTGGCCACTAACAAAAAAGAAAAACTATTTGAGTTGACGACTGGCATAATATGGCCGATGACATTTCTGAATCGGCGACCGCAACGAAACCTGTATGTAATTAAAATAATTTTGACAACCAATTTAATACTCGGATTATCGTACTGTGGACATGTCATTTGGTTGTGAAATGTGGATGTATGTACTTGTAACTGACAATGTTAATGTTTTTACTTTCACGCCTGGTGTCCTGTATGTTAACAGTTTAATTTAAATAAATTAATATATATTTTTTTTATTTTTTTTTTATTAAAAAATTTAAATCTTGAATTCACTCCGTTCATTCATTCATCATCTCACCCACAGCTTGGCTTAACCCACTTCTGGGTATTATAGGTCTCTCTTTGCTTGTGCCAAGCTCCACTGTCAAAATTATTCACTGACTTACAATGATCAGCCTTTACTGCTGGAATGAGAAGCAGAACAGCACAAGAGTTTATATTCTATCGTACTACCAAGGGTTTTTTTTTTAATTATTCTCCTAAAAGGGTTAAATAGGGAAGGAAAGTTTTGTGTGGAAGTTTTTCTTTTTTGGCGACTGACTGTTGCTGCCGTCGAAACAGACAGTCGATAAGTTACAGAAGGTAGGAAAATCATCGTTCAACGCTTCTATCTGAAAATTAACAAAAAATACACGAAATTGAACGTAGAAAAAAGCTTTTAAAAAGTTTTTTTAGGAAAATACGGAATCAAGATTCACCCTCACAATTATTATCGTATGACTGTCCATGTTACTACGATCCTTGACTAATAAACAATCCTCAGTGCTATTTCCAAAATGTTTCACACGAACCAAAAACCGCAGATGAGCCGATAAAATCTTGTCACGTTTGGTGGACTGTCAAAATTGTGCTCAATTTGCTTTCGGTTTGATTCAATGTATGGACAGCTATCCGCCTAATTAATTAGGTTCATCACAAAAAAGCAATAAGCGGTTTTAAGCCAATAAATACCTGAGTTTGTTTTGTTTATTATATTGGACATTGAACGATGCCTTAAAATATAAGTGTGTGCTGGAAATACCTATCAAAGTGCCTGGTCATGTGGAACTCGCTTTTTAAGCGTTTTGTATTTCTAAAACGACTTTTGAACATAACATAAACATAACAATATCATTACGCCTGTAGTCCCCGAAGGCTTAGGCAGAGGTGTATCTAATAGTACACCCACATTTCGCCAGTTATGTGCCTTGTCTTTGTTCTTGGGGTTGAGCCTATTGCCACCAACCGGGCACAAATCCAGACTCCGTGGACGCTACGGAGAAATTCCTGATGGAAAAACCCAAGAAAACTATGCCCAAGAACACTTTAGCCAACCTGGAAATTGAACCAAAGACCTCAGCAGTCGCGCTTGGGGCCACTAGACCAACGAGGCAAACTTTTAACATTAACAAGAACAGGACAGACAATTTTTCGGTGGTTTAAGTCAGTCCCAGACATTTTAGACAGTTCCACCTTCGTTAACTGTTTATAAATAATGTCATTTCATCTAGACTCTCTGGGGTAAAATGCTCTCTTAACATTCAAATAAAACTAAAAGAAATGTTCGCGCGAAAAGACCCCTATAGCTATACTGGGAAGTTTAACTTTAGCTTTGAAGTAGACGTGTACATCATATTAATTTTGCAAAAAGCTCGCTTTAAAATGCTTATAGCATTTTAAAGCGAGCTAACAAAGGTCGCAGTGCCGTTTTTACTTAATAATTTTAATTTGAAACAGCGTTGTTTGTAGACACGAACAATGATATTAGAACAGGACAAAGCGTGGTGACAAATTAGTTTATTTTGAATGAAAAGTACGAAGTTAATTAAGATAATGTTGTAAATTTTCATTTGTATGCTGAAGTAATCAATCTTTTAAATAAAAGATTGTATACAGCTAGTAACAATGAAGAAACAGATGAAGAAAAAGACATTAAAACAAACTACAGTACTATTAATTCCCATACCGATTCAAAACTTCACTACAACTTTGTGCCACCAATTCCACTTTATCAGTGAGCCTTACTGAGCTTATACGGGTAATTTGTTGGGAACGGCATTATCCATGCACATTTGACTGAAGATATAAACGTAAAGTAGGTCAATCATAAGTGCGAATCACCTTTAGTACTCATGCGATGCAATGCAATTGAAGAATGCAGTTTACTAGAAGGTGCAGACGAATATGTGGGATAAGCTAGTGACAGAGTGAATGCAATGGTTTTAGAAAAGGAAGTTTTGACTGAATATTGTGTTTGGATATTTGATTTGTGTTTACTCCAGTGCTGTTGGATGTTTCTAAGAAATCCATCTCAACTGAGAGGTTCGTCGTATCATCATTAAGATTCATAATATATCAGTTAAGGATCCTGTTTTTACGTCTACATGATAAGCAATGACGAATCGTCATTCATTTGCCCTTATCCCCTATTTATGTGGGGTCGGCGCAGCATGTCTTCTTCTTCCATATATCTCTTACTCGTCTTCTCAGCAGTCATCTCATTTCTAGCCATATCATCCTTCACACAGTCCAACAATCAATGACGATTTTGAAACATTATTCATTGTTACCAACAAGATTTTGTAACAACATTTTGATTTAAAAGAGTGTCCATGGAGTTTCTTGCCCGTTCTTCTCCATAGAGATCTACGCTAGGGAATGGGCAACTACAGTACTTTCTTAAGTTATTATGCCTTGTGACTGTAGCTTTGTTTTTTATTTGTAATTCTGACATTCAAAAGTGCCGTAATGGACTAATTGAAATAAATGCTTTGAGTTTGAGTTTGATTAACAGAAAATAATTTGACGACGTCATAATATATTTTGCATCTCCTATGATAGCTTTAACATTCATATCACCATTATTACCGTTAAAGTATTTGTAATCATACTCATCTTCAACCTTATCTCTCATACGTTCAATTCCAGTTACACATAGTTTCGAAACCAATTTCAAGTAGTCAATTTCCCGCGTTTCGTGCCATAGAAACGAACGACCAATAAGCTCAAGCCTCACATTCGTCGTACACCCCTATCGTTCGTACAAACGACTAGATATCAAGCTTCATATTCCCTGTATAATCTGATCTCTCACAGTACAAACAGTTGGAACAATGTGAAGTCAGGTCATACTGGAAATAAACAGTTTCGTATGTCGTCGGGTGTACTTATGGACGCAGATAACTATGCATTCGCATGACAATATGTGTACCTATTTCCTTACAACTGAATAGGTTATTGGAAAATTATATTGAGAAATGGTGACAGGTAAATAGTGTTTGTGTTTGGAATTGGAATACGATTGTGATCTTTAGTGCCGAAATTAATGGCATTGTGCTGTTTAATAAATATAAATTGGTGTAAATTTATGAAGGATTCAACGAGAGGTTAATGCTATACCATTTTAAAACTATTGTTCTTCCTAGTAAATATCTTTTTAGTGCGTTCTATTGTTTATAACCTTTTGCTCGCATATTGCTACGGAGATATAAACTATCCTGGACTATGTCCTAACCCAGCTCATGGTCTATTCAAGTGCCAAATATCATCAAAATTCTTTTAGTGTTTATGACGTGACTAACAAACAAACAAATCTTACTTTCACATTAATAATATTAGTTAGGATGGTGAACCATTACAACTCGAAAATAGATATACAGAAACAGTTGTATCTAAAAAGAAATTCAACTCCCGGATACAGAATGAATTATTTAAACAACTTTATTACACTAACTATGTTGTAAAATTCGATAATTTCGGTAATAAACGGACATCGCCATCGGTGGAGGAGAATCAGACCAGTTTGTAAAAGCTTTATAATATATTTTCACTGATTGATTATAATTGGTCAACGAATGATTTCACATAAATTAATAGCAATTAATTAATCTTGCTTGAACGTTAATTGATTGACAATGGTATTAGCGTATTTTGATTTACATCTTTTGGGTTTGTTTGTTAAAAAAACAACTGGCCCTAGCCCTGGATAGAAACAGCTGGAATTCATGGGAACTTTGCCCAGCAGTGGATGATGTAGCCAACAATAGTGGTAGTAGGTTTGTTAGCAGGATTTATGTTAACTAAACACTTATGTTTACTTATTAACATGGCTTATTCGTCTGCCTTTTCCACAGCAACATCATTGGCTATGCCTTTTCCTAACTATGCTGGGTACGTCTCCAGTCTAACCGGAGGACTTCCAGACTTCCCTTCCAGGGAATGACTTCAGCAAGTATTGCTCAACCTTGACCCGTTCAGCTGTTATTATTTAGCCGCGAGCTACTTCCCATTAATTTGTTTATTTATTACAAGAGTTATGAATATTCATGTTGTTGGATGGAGAGGGAGAGGAAGATCAAAAAAACGAGTAAATAATAGCGTGACGATTGACTCACAGGTGTGTCAAGTGTCTCGGTAACCATGCAACGGCCGATTACTCCCGTCCTAGGGACAGGAATCTCTGCACAGAGCCGCCTAGTTGCGTTAGAGGCTGTCCCAAATGCCCGAAACAGTTCGCTAACAGACTGGCGAACCGTGCCCAAGGTCGCCAGCAGAGGGAAAGTCCCCTGGCAAAGGTCCCTTACAAGGACCTCCCAGACCGTCATAGCCCTCAGAGGCCTTCTCCATGGAACTCGCTAAACCATCAGCGAGCATTCCCCGCCCTGTCCGATTCCCAACCCACCCCGATCCCAATGCCTGGCCTTCTAGACAACCCTGTCTCAGTGCCCACTCCTGTGGCTGCACCCCAGGCTCCCTTACCACCCATTCACCCCCTGCCTGCTAGCCAGGCAGTGGAATCTACCATGGATACCCTCATGAGGTTCCAGGTATTTGTCTCACCTGAGGCCGACCGCCTAGCAGCCGAGCTCAGGTCAGCCAAGGACCTGCTACAAATTTGGGGAAATTTCGAGGCCTATCCTAGGATTAAGGCAGCCCTCCGCAACATCTCCAACGCACCGTAATGGATACCACACCATTACTGTCGTGCGCCCAGCCCCGGTCCCTAAAGCTAGGTTTTTTCAATGCCAATGGCATGGGAGGGCAACGTGACGAGATCGCGTCCTTCCTTCGCGATCACCAAGTAGAAATATTTCTCATTCAAGAGACATTCCTTAAACAAAATATTCGTGACACCAAAATTGCCAACTATATCTTAGTTCGCAATGATAGGACACGATGTTTCAAGGGCGGTACGCTCATTTATCATCGCAAGGATCTGCATTGCATCCCAATCGATCCCCCTCCCTTAGAATCCCTACTGGAGGTTTCAATCTGTCGGCTATCCATGACAGGTAATCAACCGATGCATATAATGTCTGCCTAAATGGCCTCCCTACCAACACGTCTGAGGATCATAACAAAAAGTATGATTTAGTTTTTTTTTTTCTTTGATTGATGTATTTAGTCAATGATCTCACTAACCTTTTGAGTGGTTCCGTTATCATAGCGGGCGATCTCAATGCCAAACATCCTGCCTGGAACAGTAGATTGACAAACCCGAGAGTGAGAGTCGTCTACGATCTAGGCCAGACCATTAACTTTGACCCTATTGCTCCTATGGAGCATACTTATTATCCTGGCACCGCCGACTATAATTCTGACGTGCTCGATATAGCGCTGCTCAAGAATGTCAGCCTTTTTTTTTGTGCTTGGGGAACATTGTGATTCTAAGCTGTCGGCCAGGCATCTGCCGTTTCAGAGTTGTCAAAGGCGATGCTCTTGTCAGGGCGAATGAGAGGTGGAGAAGAAACCTCTTCAGAGATGCGCATCTTCTTCTGTAGTTGCCAGAAGGCTTGGTGATTTGGCTCAAGTTCGCTGAGCGTTTTGTCCCATTGATTTGAACGAAACTCACTAGTGCGCTTCTTCACAGCACGCTGCAAATTACGCATGTGAGTCTTGTTCGCATCGCAAGGCCAACCGCTATAGGCACGTATGGCCGCGTTCTTCTCGTTTATCAGATCACGGATGTCGTCGGGCAGTCTCCAGCGGTGATCACTCATCGCTGGGACCTCCCGAGAACAATCCTTCTGCACGGATTGTACGTGTTCTGTAAACGAGTCGTTGGCAGCCTCGGTGTCTGCGACTGAGACAATGTGGTCGGGTATACCGTCCAGAAGCGGTGACGTGTCGGATTCCAGCATATCGCTTACTTTCCGCCAGTCAGTTATTAGGGCAGTAGGTGGGGGTTGGCTGGGATCTGAGATACCCGAGCGAGAAACTGGGTGCATGAGCACTGGGCGGTGGTCAGAGTTGAGCTCATGTAGCGTCTCAATCAAATGCAACCTGAGGCTGACATTTTTCGGCCGCCGCGGGAGACGCCCCGGGCGTCGGGGGCCACCACGTGGCACCCGGCCACCGTAGGCGCGGGCCTGTGGACGGTGGGCTATGGGCTAGCTCGCCGTCCGTCCGTTTAATGACGACAGGCCGTGTCGACGGCGCGTTCGTGTTCCACGCGCGCCTCAAAGAGAGTCAGCAAAAGGAAGGGCCGATGCCTGCCGGGGCTGCGGGACTGTTCGAAAGAGATACCGTGGCCCCGGAACACAAAGGGCGATAAAGGAACATGGATGGGTTTTAGTTTGTAAAAGTCTGACACTCCCTCCTGCACCGCCCAGAGCGGGAGGAGAGAAGAGATGTAAGCAAGCATTAGGCGACTGTATCTACCAGCTTTTGTAGATCTAATGCTAGGATGCGCTCACCGCTATACCGCTTGGTCGACACATACAATACGCGTTTTAGTGCAACAGACATATTATTCTTAAGCAGATATAAATTTAAAAATGATACAATTAAAATTCTCAAGGAGCGGCAGTAGGCTCCATAGTTTTACACAATGTAGGTATCATTGTTAATGGGCTAGGGACCTGTTTGACACATCACGCATTTTTTTTTAAATTTTCTTTTCGTTTTTGTTTGTTACATCTTTTATAGAATATTGTCTAACCTTTTTTTACTCTTAACTTCTGTGTTAAGTTAGCCCTGCTACATACCGAACAGTTAACGTTTGCTAACAGTTCGTTTTTATTATATACCTAATCTGTGGAAAATGTTGTGGGTAGCATATTTGTTAAGTTTAATTTTAACACAACACTGTTTATGCTTAAAATACTACTGTTCGTTTTCCTAAATTGAATTAATAAGTAAGCATTACGCAGAACTATATCCATTCAACGGTTCTCAAATCGCCAAGCCAATATAAAAGCACTGTACAAGCTTCTGCAAATAAAATTTTAATGTGTTTACAAAATTAAAAGCAATTCATAGGACGTTGCACTCATTTAGCAACCGTGACAAAGAAGCTGACGCAAATTTTAAATTTGGATTTTAACACTTAAGGTCGTTATATTTATGTTTAAGACAAGATAATCTTCATTCCTGTCTCGTGTTGTAAAGTTAATCTTAATTGGAGGGAGATTGTGAGACAGCCTGCCAAAACTTTTAAAAATAATTAATCCAATTTCTTACAAATACAAGGTGTAAATGAACCATTCACGAAGCTTTATATCAAGCATTCTGTAAATCAAACTAAGTAACTCAATTATAGGCAAAAAAAAATGTTGGCAAACTATTTTTTTGTATAATGAATGACGTTTTACGGTAGAAGACAAAACATTGTGCTGAACAGTTATTTGAAATAATATTATAACATTTAAAAAAAAATCTAATAAAAAAAAAAAACCTTGTGAAAATGTCGAGACTTTAACCTCCAATATCTCCTTAACTAGAAGGTTAGCAAGCAAAATACGCGCTTTGACGTGGAGTTGCGGACACCAGCCCGTTATACAATACAATACAACTAGAAGGTTTCCCAGGTATGGTCCAGAACAAAAAAACGATTGCAATGACGGGAAGAAAAAGTGCCTTTCGGCTTCGTTAAGGATCTTTTTACACCCATTAATTCGATTGTGTCTGCTCATTGTATTTTAGCAGATCTTTAAACCTCTGCTTTCATAACATCACGGTCGAAATCCCCGAAAGGTTGGCAACATTGTATTGCAACATTTTGCAAGTTATGTTTGTTTACTCTGCATATTCTTGCGATGCATACATAATACATATAGCTACATATACATACCGATTGGTCCGATTATACATCATCATACAAATATTTATTAATGATGATAGGACTTATAGATTCTACCTACTGAAGATCTTTCATAGTAACTTCACCTTCTCATTATTATCTAGCTCTAGGAACAGTTTAAATTTCATCCAGATTCATGACTTTGTCAACTTGAATCTGTGTTCTTTCTTTCTATATTCAAATCTAAATCACCAACACACTAAATCTTACAACTTGTACCAAAGCAGGTATTAACAACATTTTATACTAAATTGCGCGTACGTAGCGCTCGTACGTCACAAACATCGCGCGAACACGCGATAGGGCGTGATTCATGTGTCCAGCGCGCGTCCAACTTATCGCGCGTTTAATTGGGTGTTACGGGCCGCGTCACTCAAGATAATCCTTTAACGGTATCGCATTTTGAGATCGAAGTATCAGCTGCTGATAATATTATCTGAGTTCTGGAATCGGGTTAAAAGAATAATTGAACTTTCGTCTGATACTGATCAACGTTTTTGGTGACGTTGTTATTATTATTTTGTTAATTATGTCAAAGATCGTCACCATCATTATAATTTAAAAAAAAACTGAATTTCGACATTCGTAGATAACAAAGCCACTTACTTTTTACTCAGTATCGACCAGTTTATATCCGAACAAAAAACTTTTTCAAACTCTTTTAGAAATTGTATTCAAGATAAATTATAGATTTTAAGTTTTCATCAATTGATTCGTTTTTCTTCTAAGTGTTTTCCTTTCATTGTTACTTAAGGGGACTACTGGAGCTAAACGCGAGTTTTATAATGCAAAATAAAGCATATGATTCACTGCAATAAACAAAATCACAAAAATATATGATATTCTTCAGGATATATGCTAGTATGATAGTGTTTTGAAAACAAAATATTACAAATTTTACTCGATAAAAAAAATCACGAACTTATCTCTAAAAATTTATAATTCTGCAAGCAACATTAGCATGATAGTGTTTTATTTTTTAGTCCAATAAATAGATTTTTTGTAAATTGCAAAAAATCACTCATTTCGCACTATTCGGCCCGCAGTGACTGACGTAACAACCACTTTGTAGTGCAAGCTGATTAGAACTTTATTCTAACAGGTTTGAACGAAGTTTGAACCAATACAAATAGAGTTGCTAATTTAGCTCCTGTAGGTACCCTCATCCGATTCGCGCCGGTGTCCCTCAGGGCTCGGTGCTATCCCCATTAATATTCACGCTGTTCACTAGCGACATCCCAAAGAGTAATACAACCCAGTTTTCCCTTTTTGCTGACGACACGGCCATTTACTACTCTGGAAGGAGTCCCTCAAAAATATCTAGTACTCTCCAAACCTCCGCAAACGCCTTAGGCCATTGGTTCCGGAGATGGAGAATAGAAGTCAATCCGGACAAGAGCCAGGCGGTACTCTTCACCAGACCCTACCACCCTATCCCCACGAACCCTAGTCCGATCACCATGTTTGACAAGCCGATCCCTTGGGAGACGCAAGCCAAATACTTGGGGGTCATCTTAGACCAACGCCTAAACTTTCGAGAACACATAAAGACGGTACGCTCGCGTGCCGCCTTCGCTCTCAGTAGGCTCCACTATGTGCTGAATGCACGCAGCAAATTGTCACTTAAGTGCAAATTGCGTATCTACACCGCGTGCATTCGGCCTATCATGACATACGCGTGCCACGTGTTCGCGCACTCAAAACCCTACCTAATCCACAGGATGCAGACCCTCCAAAACCGTTTTCTCCGAAGGGCCACGGGCTCACCGTGGTACCTTAGGAACGAGCAACTTCATGTAGATCTTAAAATCCCAACCATTCAACAGTTCATGAAACGTCTCTTTAAGAGTTTCTTTGATAAGGCCGAGAAGCACACCAACCCCTTGATTTGTTCAGCCGCCCACTATGCCCCATCTAAAATCTCTAAGATTCGCCGTCCCAGGCTTACACTACTCATTCCCGATGACCCCACCACCCTCATTCAAGAAAGCTGTAGGGAAAGTAGCACTCTACGCAAAAACTTCAAACACAAATACAAACCGCGAATTCGTAACCGACCACGCCGCCGTGACGTACCGCGAGCGCGACCCCCCTGTAACATCACAGACCGACCCTTGCTCGACGAGCCAGCCCGCGCCGCTGAGCATGTAGCTTTAAATTCCCCAAATAGTAATCCGACCCAGCCACCCTTGCTGCCCTCCCTCAATGACGCACTAAGCCGAGGCCCGAACCCCACAGGGGGTGCCCTTAGTGTCGCTCATTTAATGAAAATCCATAGTTTGTAAGCCCTGGCTGGGGGCCTTAAAGTAATTTTATTTTTTGGCCACCACAGGATAGTCCGGTTAAGCAGTTTGACAACCTTAACGTGTTGTGTCTGCGAGTGGTCAAAAAAAAGCTCCTGTAGGTAGGTAACCATTTCCAAATGTCACAAGGAGCTCTAATTAGTTAGCAAGCATTCTTGTTACTGGTTGGCAATTTGCAAAACTCATAATAAGCTCTTTCTTTGCAGTTTAAGAAATGCTTGAAGCGATTGCAAACAAGGTGCCTTTGTGGTTAACAATTGCAATTCTGGGTAAATAGCAACAGTTGTTGGCCTTGAGGGCACTATTATAATTTGCCAACTGACAATCCATTTTTTTTTTCATAAAGCCAGATGAGTGATCAAATAATAGGGTATATGCATGAAATTTTTTTTACTCTGAAATAGCAAAATGAATTTGTTTTTTTAATATCTATAAAAATACTAAATTATAAGCATTTGAAACTGCTGATTAGACAGAGAGATCCAATACAGCGAATGACGTCATTCGCTGCATCGACGTACAAAATCCATACTAAATTCCGTTTATCTAGAAAGAGATAGAAACAAAAGTTTAAATGGTCATAACTTTTGTGTTGGTTGGCCGATTTATGTCTTGTTTTCGCTTTTTGACATTATTTTTATAGTACTTTAACATTCCGCATCGAAATAAAAAAAAAAATATTTATGCATAGTCCCTATTAACTAACATACATAACAACACGCCTGTAATCCCCAACGGATTAGGCAGACGTGTTCCCTTTTAGTACACCCACATTTCGTTAGTTATGTTTAAGTCCCACGTAATAGAGGGAGAACCTATTGCCATCAACCGGGCACAAATCCAGACTTCGTGGCTGCTACTGAGAAATTCCTGTTGGAAAAACCCAATGACACTTTGCCCAACCTGAGAATCGAACCCAGGAGACCTGATGCTTAGATTCGGGCTTACCACTACACCAACGAGGCAGTTGGTATGTTAGGCCCCGTTCCCACTATGTCGTGACTTGTGTATTTAAATAGAGGTATTCACATATAGGACGACGCGATTACTGGCGTCGACGACTTTTGCCAACTAAAAACGATAAATAATCGTTACGACTTAGTGGAAAAAACTATACGACAAAATTTTCTTCTATATTTTTTTTTTACTTTGTCCCTGTTCATGACAAATCTAAGATCTCAATTTATTTATTTAAGCCTCTTTAATTCCTTAGTAATAATAATACATATATTTTTTTTTTACATAATTTTAACTAAGGACCTCTCGACGAGTATAGGCCTCCTCCATCTCACTGCACTTTTTCCTATCTTGGGCTGTTCTAATCCAGTCGTTTTTTGTGATTTTTATAAGTTCGTCTTCCCATCTTTCCAGAAAAGATCTCAATAACATGAACTAAATCCGCATTCTTCTCTATATATTTATAACGAGGTTACAAGAAATGATTTTCTGCCAAAATGTAAGTAGAGAAAAATGTAGGTCTCAACATTTCGAAACTGGGTAACCCTATCAACGCGAACCGACAGTAATTGACAGTTCGGCCGATTCCATTTAATACTAGTTTTTACTTTTACCCAATACTTTCCGAGTTTTAAATTTAATTGCCAGTTGATAAACATTTAAGTATTTTTTTTGCTATTCCAATAGGCGAGACGACAAAAAAAAAACTAATTAGTCCGTCAGTTAGATTATCAAAAAATATTTGACCCGTGTTTTTTCTTTTGTTACGTAAACCAAAATTGACGAAGATATGACGCTTTTAAAATTCTCAATACGTCACGCCTAGGTATAATTTTTACCTAGTTCTGACGTCACGAGCCCCCCCACTCCCGAGTTTTGATGCGTTTTATCTTTGTCAATATTTATTGATTTACAAAAACAAAATAAACGTGTCCATTATGTTCCAATACTCTAACTGACGGACTAAATAGATTTGCAATTTTTTGATACTGTCGTCATGCCTATTACTCGTACATGCCTTATGGATAGAAAATCGTTATTTTATTTCTAAATAAATGTTCTTATTTTATTTTAGAAATAAATAAGGTATAATGTTGAATGTTATTAAGTCTTATTAGCAGAGATAAAGATAATATTATAAGCCGGGGTCAGCTCGGTAAAATTTTATGACTGTATTAATAATGAATAGATTTTATACAGTGTTCGCGTAGCTATTACCTCGCCTGTTCTCTTCAAATTTATAGTATGTTAACATCTTATAAAAGTATTTTCAAGCATAACAAAAATATGCCATCCCTAACAATGTCGGTTAGGGCTATTAATTATTTACCATCAATCATTACAATTTTATAGCAAGGATGTTATATAGTTTTACAATAATCCATATCTAATAAGAAAACAGATAAAGTCACATCAAAGTTCCGTGTAAAATAGACTGATGTTTTTACGACACGCCATAAAATGGTCTTATAGTTTTAAGTTCAGCATCTCGGCTAACAAATTGCGTTTTATTAGGGAATGAAGCGTTTACGACAGTTGATATATATGAGCACGAATATATGTACAAAGTTTATGGAAACTATCGTTGATCATTTTGTTTGGGAGTGTAACTTTGTAGCTTATCCGCGTCCGATATGGATATTGAAGTGCAAACTTTCGTGTGATAAGATTTTACGAGTGTCAACTAGTATTTGCCTACAATGTAGGGCATTGTTCGACTTCAAACTTTATTTACTACCACCAAACTGGTTTTGGCAATTTTAAACTCTATTCCAAAATAAGCTTGCAAGTACAACTATAAATAGTAATACAACTGATTCGAAAGCTTAGGACATTTTAAATAAGAACAACACTAACACCAGACCAAATTAAATGACTAAACAAATATAGAAAGAGTCATCAAACTTTTTATCAAATATTATTATCGCTCCGCGGCCGCGCGACCAACCCATCTTCGCGACCGTACCGCTAAATTATACACCAAGGGTCCATAGTACCCCATTACGGAGGAAATGCGCACTAATGCATCTCATTCTCTATTTGTCAAATTATAGACCGTTGCGTGGTAGTAATCTCACGAAATAAGATAATGGCATCGGTGAGAGTGTGTCGTGAGTGGATTTTTGGCTCGTTAAATGACGGACATCTGATATTTGCATTATAGGTGAAAGTTCTTGGGTTAGGTTACAATAGAAATTAACATGGTTGGGGTATCAATTACCAGTTTGAGAATGACGCAATATTAGAATGGGACGAGATATAATCACTGGTTTTTTTATTGATTGGGTATGACATTATATTTTTCTTTTTTCTTTGTAAAGTCAAATTCCATTTGAGTCAGTTTGGTAAGTGAAAAATACATAAAAAGAAGTAGCACACATTAGACAGTGATTTGTGTAGATATGAATAAACTCACTTAGGTATACAAAGGAGAAAGGATTTAAATATGGACGTGATATTTCTACTTAATGCCATAATGACTCATTATATTGTCCATTTATGTCCGCAATCATAATAGGTCCGCTTAGAAAGCGTTCACCATGTACAGGCTATCACATAAAGGTTACTTTTAAAAAGTACAATGAACTACCGTTTACATTTACATACAAAAGGTAATCAGATAATTTATTATTAACGTTTGAATTACTTTCAATCTTTTTGTTGTACCTACTCATATAATCGATGGCTACATAATGTGCATTATGCAAGAAGAAATAAATAAAAATAATGATGCAATTAAAAGGTACAGCCCTATAGAATGCAGCTATATTTTTTTGATAAAAACCTTAGCTTCACAATTACAACAACAAAACTAAATAAATGCACATGAATAATAGTACACGCCTGTCAACCGATTATTTATCCAATTATTTCCCTTAATTACACGAAAAAAGGGCGAACGCGATTGTACCACAGCCATTAGCATACAAACAGTACTACCGAAGATATACGAGATAAATTGTCAAGATAAGGCAGCGGTGAAAGAAGTCCAGGCTGGCGTAATTACTAGTCGGCCGCGTCTAGGTGTAAAAGACCGCGTAAATCGCTTCGCCCAGATAAAATTTCCCGTCATTATTCGCAGGGTTGGGTGTTACAACTGTCATAATTCTGTGCGGTTGCGAAGTGTGGTTGCGCGTTATTAGTGTTTGAAATTAATTTTATTATACCGGTAATAACTTTAGACAAGTACATGGAATCTAATTTTGTTGCGGAGCAATTTATTCTTGTTCCCTTAGATTAAGTCGGTTGTGTTTTATTTAAATGCAAATTTTAATGTCTTTACAAGTACACAGACACACGGCAATCGTCATGAAAGATAGATGTACGTATCTACTATATGTAAGTTGGTTTAGTATAAACAGCTACTTAAATGAGCACGTGAAACGTTTTTCGATACAATGTAAGAATTACAACATGAAAAAAAAGACAGTTCTCATTTTTACACCTAAACAGATGTAAATTAGAACACGAGTTCGATTTGCGTAATTATATTACCAATTTTGACAAAACATCCTTTCAAGAAATTAAAAACTATATTCAGGTTGAAACTGTGTACGGCCGTAAAGATCGTAAGAGGTAGAAAGACCAAATAAACGATGTAGGGACTGTATGAAGGATGATATGGCAAGAAAGGAGGTGTCTGACGAGATGACGAGTAGTAGAAAAGTATGGAAGAAGAAGAAAAATGCTACGTCGACCCCAAATTAATTAAAACAAGGGCAGAATAATTATTTAGATTGAAACTGTCTAATTAACACAAATAAAGGGCCTTAGGGTCTAGAAAACGTGCGTCCCGGCCGCCGCGGGAGACGCCCGGGCGTCGGGGGCCACCACGTGGCCCCCGGCCACCGTAGGCGCGGGCCTGTGGACGGTGGGCTATGGGCTAGCTCGCCGTCCGTCCGTCTCATGACGACAGGCCGTGTCGACGGCGCGTTCGTGTTCCACGCGCGCCTCAAGAGAGTCAGCAAAAAGGAAGGGGTCCGCAAGGACCGATGTCTGTCGGGGTTGCGGGACTGTTCGAAAGAGATACCGTGGCCCCGGTACACAAAGGGCGATGAAGGAACATGGATGGGTTTTAGTCAGTAAAAGTCTGTTACTCCCTCCTGCTCCGCCCAGAGCGGGAGAAGTCATTTGATGATTACCCATACGAAAAAAAAAAAAAGGTCTAGAAAACGTGACATTCTATCAATGAAGCACTAAGGCTTTTCGACTTTTCATACAATTTATTTGACACGTAATGACATTTTAAAAGTGGTATTGGGTTATTCCTTGAGTCTTGATTTGTGCCATAGCTGATGTCATTTGGCTCGCCCCTATTGCATGGGATTTAAACATAACTGGCGAAATGTGTGTGTACTACAAGGTACACCTCTGCCTAACCCTTCGGGGATTACAGGCGTGATGTTATATTATGTAATTACATTTACTTTTCAAACTTCAATCCATCCTCTCGTTATGTTACTCGACACCCACAAGCAGATAGTGTATCAGACTATCAAATCACGCTCAAGTAAGAGTCGAAATTAAATTAATTAAGAAAATTACTTTAAAGCTAATAACGAAAGAGAATCGTGTTTCGTCTCGGTGTAAAATAAGATGTTGGTAGCAAGGTGAGATGGGGTGTTACTTAAATATACGTAAATTGAAAAGCTGTGATGGAAATTCTGAAGAAGCAAGTGTGTATTTAAAGATATTGTGTTTTCAGTTTGAAGTAGCAGGGACAAAACATGGAAAAAGGAACGCAATATAGAAGTACCATAACTGACTTAAATAGGAAAGGAGGATCTCATTAGACTCGAATATTAGAGAAATTACAAAAGGTAATGTGCTTTTTAAGAATTAGGCATTTCCAGAAATAGGTATTTTCAGAACTAGTTTAGCGAAATAGTCCATTTTCAAACTGTTGGGCATTTTACGAATTGAGCATTAGCCTGTGTACTTAGTGTAGTGTCTCTAACATGTACAATAACATGATCAATGTATTGGTGTTTATTGTAGTTCATCACCTAGCTTTTTCCCAACAATGTTGAGGTCGGCTTCCAGTCTAACCGGATGCAGCTGAATACCTGTATTTTACATGGAGCGACTGCCTATATGACCTCCACAACCCAGTTAGTACTGGGTAATACGATACCCCTTGGTAAGACTGGTTGTCAGACTTTTTGGGCCACTGAATACCTGTAACGACTGTCAAAGATCTGCAAATGACAGCCGGGACCAACGGCTTAACGTGCTTTCCGAGACACGGTTTACTTGTAGTTATACCTACATAAACATTGTTTCATCATCAACTTTCAACCCTTGTACCATTCTATTTGGGGTCGGCGCAAGACGTGTTCTTCTTTTATTCTCCCCTGTCAGACGTCACGGCATCATTTTCTCCTTTCTCTTTCATATCATTCTTCACACAATCCATTCATCTTTTCTTTGGCCTTCCTCTCCCTCTCCATCCATACATAAACATTGGTTAAATGGAAATATTAATGGTCTTTTATTCTTGACTGTTGTTGTCATTAGGTATAGCTGTTGACCTATTTGTAGGCTTTGCTTTAGTAAAACTTTTCTAGACCATTGTCACAAACAAGACTTAAAGACTATATTCCATTGTTTTAAGCTGAATAATAAACTTGTAAATATAAACTATATATATAAAAAAAACTGGGCACAGCTCTGATGGCCATCAATAAATTAATTGTGGCCGGAAAAGGGGTGTACCGTATCGCAATCAGCCTTCCACACTACTGGAAACAGACGTATGTTTTTAAATTCTGCTTTTAGATAACGGGTTTGGAACCTGTCATTATTTGTGCATTATTGCGAACGCGATGCCAAACACTTGGTTACTATGGCTACATGTTAATTAAATACTCATTGTCTGCCTTGATATGCCGAGTATCACTTTGCCATCTCTTCATGATGCTTTACCTGATCATTTGAAATGATATAAAAGTCAATTGTATTTTTTTTTACTGTACAAACTAAATTAAAGAACGATTCGAATATCTATGCTAAGTTTTAATAGTATAAGAGGGTTTGTTACTGTGACAATACAAGAGTCTTATTAATCCATTAAAGCTCTGAAAGACAATTAAGCTCCAACCTAAGCCGCAACATAGCTTCAAATCAGGCGAGTTGCGGGCAAAAGCAAGCCCTTAATGTAAACAAAAAAAACTGATATTAAAGTTCTGTTTAACTGATCATAATGGCAATGCTGCCAACCTCCTGGGCACTTTTCCAGTTCACTGAGATGCGGTAACGTTTTTAAACACGTTTTGAAACATACACATATATTTCGTTTGTAATATGAACCCTGGCCAGTAGATGTGAAATTCAAAGAACATTGATTCATTATTCTTATAATTTCAGCCGAAAGACGTCCACTGCTGGACATAGGCCACCCCCAAGTGTCGCCACATTGACCGGTCCCACAGTCCCCAGTCGGTGTGACTGTGATTCACCTGACAGTAATTCGGTGTCACCCTCAACTATTTCTACAAGTGTTTTGATTTCTCAACCTCCAACAATTCTTCATAGTACAATATCTAACAAAAACATCTGCATCTAACATAAAATCCCTAACATAACATGTTGCCTACCAGGCGCTCAGACATAAGAAAGAGTAATCAAAATAAAATTATATTTATTCGAAGTGATAGTCGTGGATTCGGTTCCGGTCTTAATGGGCGCCCGGCAGGTGGCGGCGCGTGGAGACGAAGAAATATTATACAGTGTTGTGTCAGACTACTGGGTGAGGTTCCGTGTGTTTGATTTAATGAGGATGATTATAACATTTTTTTTAATAGCATACTAATTGAGAAAGGAAGTGCGTACGCAGATATGTAAGGTGTGGTTACAACTAAATACATCTCTAGTTTGCGACAAGGATGACCTAACTCAAAAATTTTGATTTTCGATGTTGTTTGTAGTTGCATGATTTATTAACGAAAGTTAGTATTAATTAGTAGACACAGTAGTTAAACAATTGACATAAATCTCCTGGAGATTTAGAAACCGACGGGAGGACGATATACGTAAAACAAACCTTTCATCTTTTGACAAAAAAAATTGCAAAATAATGGTGTCGATTCTGTTGTGCACAAACTAAACTTAATTTAGGCCATTGTTTTTTTTTTCTCTCTAATAAAACGAGAAAAAGACGGACGTAATTTCGAGCTGTCAAATTTAATTGAAGTAATATTTCCATACAAATTAAGGGTGCACATAAAAACATGTCGACTAAAAACACGGTGAAGCGCAAAGCATAAACTAGTTTGACATCTCTAACTTAGTTGATAGCTATAGCCGTACTTTTCTCGCACTGCTGTTTACTAAAAGATAGCAATAGCCTAAATTGGCAATAGTTTGTGCACAACAGAATCGACACCAATGACAATATTTTTAGTCTAATTTTAAAAACCGTGTCCTGTGTTTCTTATTTTTCGAATTATGTCACTATTGTAGCAAGCAAGCGACATCGTTATCATCTTCCTGCCTTCGTCCCAGTCCCCTTCAAAATTATTTTTCAAAATAGTTCGAATAATTTGACAGTTACCTTAATAAACCATAGTGACCAATCGTTTTCTTCTTCTTACTACTCATATTAATAAGAAGCTTATAAAAGTTGTTGCAACAAATTATGAATAAAATACGGGAGTGGCTTGGTCCCCAAAAATACCTATTTCAACTGACCAAAACCGAACACATTTAATAACAACAAGGACGGAACCCTAATAAAGTAGTCGATTCACTCAACGTCGACGCCGACTGTGACCGATTTGACATCACGCCAACGACACCTGCGGAGTACGTTTGTTTTACTTACATTTACACCAGCTGCCCAATTTATGTGGCCCTGGTACATTACAACCGGTATTAGTACATTAATGACGGCAAGATTTTTATAAATATATAAATTTTTCATATTTTATGTTTCTGTAGGTTATATTTGATTATTTCTGGGATTATATTGCACGAATTTGAGACATTATTGACACTATGAATGTCCAAATGGCATTGATATTACTGATACTGTTGAGATTCTTAGGATGAAATATTATCTAAACAGTAAACTACTGCTTCAATATACATAGTAGTGCAACCGAAACCATCGATATATAGACTCGACAATACAGTTAGTTATATTATTATAGAGTACATAGTCATACGTACGTACATAGTCATACACATACATAGTCTCGGCTATGAATGGAACGTCCTGCTTGTTTGGTAGCAGACTAATTTTTATTACCAGGATTAATAGAAGTAGCCTATTATACAGTATCGAATGGACTGTTTACGCCAATATCCACTTGATTACTTCCTGTTGTAATATGCAGTAAAGGTCAATATTCCATGAGGGATTGAATAGAGACATTGTAAAATACCAATAAAAACAACAAAAGAAAAAAAAAATGAACTCAATGCCAGTTAAATTACTGGTTTGGTAAAATACCGTAGCAGTTCTCTCTGAGCTTTTATCGGAAATTCTTTAAACAAATACCGTAGCGAAACTAAAGACAGATTTTAAAGATCACTTACAGTTATGTGTAGTTGTGAAATATCCCGTTACATTTACTTCATACAAATCGTTCAACTTTAATAATCAACACAAAATTGTAACCAACTTACTAAGATCTATACTAACTAAATGGTTTCGAATGTTTATAGAAGATTTTAAATGTATGGAAGTTCAGATTAGAGTGGTGTCGTTATGACAACCATAACATTCAATCAGTCAAGTTCATTATAAACAAACGACTGGGATTAATACAACCAGCGTCACGGTTGCTTGTTTATACAAAATTTATAATAAACATCAAAAATTATGTGGCAGTTTACCATATTTAAATTTTTACGCTTTAAATTAATGAAGTATATTAACGACTCTACTCAGAAAGGGTCAATTATATAAAAAGTTTTTAACACAAATATTTCTATTTACATAAAGATGGTTAAGTTTAATTCACACTATAGTGACATTACCACTAATGGCGAATCAAAATTGTGTATGAATAAACTATGGAAAAACTCTTCGTCGGAAAAGTACCGCTTTTGTGAATTGACGCTTAATTACGTTTATCAAACCGTCGTTTAAGCTTTTAGAATTGAATCTTAAATCTACCGAATACGTGGAACTTCACTTAACTCTGTATACACAGTCGGGTTGTCGTAAAAATGTCGGGGAAATAAGCTCAAACATTCAAATTGCTGGTACTAAGTTTATTGAGTAAGTACAGGATTTTCTTTAAGGTGTTAAGCCTTTTCGCTTAATATGCTTCCTTTCATATGGTATATAAAAGAAATCATGTTTTCTTTGGGTTGGGTTGGTGACCGTACTAGAACATCAAGTTCGGTGACATTAGCGTTTATGGTAAATGTACAGAGAATTTTGTCTTGACATTTGACACTTGACACTTGCCATCTGATAGATCTGAACCTCGTTGTGCAGTCTGAGATTTTTTCTTCATGCAAGCTCACTTCATGTAGTTGTATTGTAGAATATCATAAATAATTCGTTCGTCGTTCATTCGTTCGTTAATTTTGGCGTTCGTAATTGGAATACAAGACAAAAAGTGTGCAACATTCTGCATAGCCATGAAATGATTCAGCGAGAGATAAGTGAACTGAAAATTTCAAAGAAAAAATTTACGAATAAAAACGAGAAATCGACAAATTATATTACGACAAAGAGAGTGTGCTATGAATGAATATAGGCTCTTACCTGATCGCTCCCTGAACGACGTTTTCCAAGCCAGAACCTTCAAAGAAACCTTCAGCCACCCAGTACTAATGTTAGACTTACGCAGGCTGCCTACAATTACCTTCCAATTCGGTTCGGCTGGTATCAAGGAATTCACTCGCCAATTATTCACAAACACACCAACAATTAGACGGGAAACTAATTTTAATAGCACAACTTTTAGGGTTCGAAATATCACAACGGTTTTGATAATTTCATCAGACATAACATCGTCCCTGGAGGAAACACTCCTAAAATTCTATGTAAAAAATATTAAACCAGCCACCTACACAATACAACTCATTTACGAAGAAAACACAAATGAAACAGTTAACTAACGCAACATAAAAGAATAAACGAATGAATTGGCACGTTACAGCCCCCACACCTATTTGGCATTACGAAAAATATGTCTTCTTGCATGCGACCAATTGCAAGTCACGCCCTGTCCCCTTTTGAGTCAACGATCGAAAATTATGACCTTTTAGGGTGATGTCAGGGAAATATTGTGTTACAGGTCTGGTTTTATACGTTTTATGGCCCGACTATTACATTTTTGAATGGAGTTCTTTATGTGACCGCTGTTGTAATTTTTAATGTGACGTTTTATTTGTATGTCCTATTTTACAAGATTTGTAGTTGTTCTCCCACTTTTTTGCAGTTTTACCACTGAAATTGTGTTTGTTTTTTTAATCAAGTAAGGTCTCCAGGCCAAATACATAGAGGTCAATTGTATCACTACAATTTCTACTACCATCAGACCGACAGTTGTGATCAAACGCAAGCCTTTTAATAAAAGATCATTCTTATTTCTAAACCCGCTATCTCAACCGCTGTTCACCCTAACATAAACACAGTCTTAACGATTTAGACCAACTGGAAAACGCTAACAAGCCATTCATACAGTTTTTTCCATAAACGAGTTACGCAAAATAAAGAAACAACCCTCTAATGACTTAAATAATTATTCATAATTGGACACTTAGGCGATTTAGTTTGAGTGGAGTTTGTTTAGGCGCTAATTTAGAACGCAAATTCGTACACATTTGCATTTTTGATTTGGATAATTATCGGCTTTTATTATGTTTGTCAGCGGTTTGTCTAATAAATAATAATTTGTCATATTTAAAAAGGTAGTTGAACTCTGTAGATGTGACAAAAAAAATCCCTATATTCAATTTGAAACGGTTGTTATTCATTTCGTTATTGATAATGTTAAAGACATTTCTCATACACATAACACCGTGGTCAGAGTTTAAAACTAACTTAGTTGTAGGAATATGTTAATACCTCTGATATGCAAAAACACTATCGGCTCCTTATCTTCATAAGCCCTATATGAAACTAAAAACAAAACAAAAGAGAGCTGGAATCGACACAGAAACATTTAGCCAGATATCAAGACATGTTACAGAGCAGAATTGCGAAACATAGTACATTTATTAACTTCGGCTCAACTGTGGCAAAATTATCTCTCATCGCTGATATATTAATAATAATGATCCGGTATTAATACGTCTGGCTTAGGATCTAATGGCGCGTGTCTTCGAAAGCCCTGTAGCGTATCGTCTTGGGAGTATACGTAGGTATATGTTGCTGTGAGATTTCTACTGTCATCAATCATTGTTTAGAGCATGTGTAGTTTACGGTAGTGATTCTGAGCGAAACGAGACTGGGTTTTCAGAGCAACTTCATACACATAAAAGTGTGTTGACGCAACAAATCACACATTTCCCCCTATATCTACTTATCAGAAACATTTCATTTTAATATTCACATGTACGTACCTCGTATTTCCAATATTTTAAACACACATGACCAATTCTAATCATGTGATTGCCAACCTTTAAACTGATCCCGGCTTACTGCGCCCCAGGTAACACTCAAACATTAAACAAATTGAAAATGCCCCGATACTGCAGCCCTTTCGAATTTTAGTACTGATTGACAATTCGCCCTTGCTTATGGAGCCAACTTATATTTCCCATGAGCCTCGGGCTGTTTCATGGTGATTCCCCCTTTGAAACAGTAAACATATGCCTGTAATCCGACACTGTTCTGTCCCTTTCTGACTTCTAAGAAACGATAGAGATGGTTGTCGAGTTATAGCCAGGTATTTTCGACTTGGATAATGTGGTACGTGGGCTGGACGTACACACATATTCCCTTGTCTCCCCATACGCGATGAATTCGACCCTAAAGTTCTAGGCTCCCCTAATAAGCTGTCGCGTCTCACCTTAGGGTAGTACGATGTCGTTTTAGCCAAAGATCAGAGCGGTTGAGAAATGAAAAGTAAAATTGGTAGAGAAGTAAGAATGAGTGATGAAAAAAATACAAGACAGTATTTGTGCACAGCGGTTGCAATTCTACAATATAATTATAATGGTTGTTGTGGCTGGGAGGCTAAAGAAGATAACTTTAAACTAAATGATAATGATGATCATCATGTATTTCATGAACTAAAAAAGATAGTTAATTCAATCTTCCATTCAGTAGATGTTACTGAAACTTTTTGTAGTGAGAGTTTGCCATGCGAGACCCAAAGTTCAGTATGCGCAAAAACATAAATCAACATGCAAGGCACTGCTACAGTCTTGTAACTATACCCATTACAGTACACCGTCTGTCGGATCTACACTAACATGTTCTTTGCCCGCAGCAGAGGTGAGGTCACGTGATTAATGTGCGGGGGGGGGACGTGACGGACGATAAACGTAGCACCGTCTGATCATCAACAAGTTGCAAATTAATATTGCCCAAGTCTCCCTAATGTTTATGAGAACATACTAGGGGTGTATGCTTGTAATTTATGAATTTAAGACGACAGTCTCGGTGTAGACGGTAAATGATGTAGGTGTGAATATGAGCTTTAATATTGCGTAGGACAAAGGACTTGAATTGCGTGGTTATTTTGTGCGAGACTGTAATTTTGGCTGCGATCCTCATCTGTCTTCTACTGTAGTTAAGAGGACTCTCTTTAGTAACTTCAACTATTGTAATGGCGTTCACGAGCTGAAAGATGGAGAATATTCTGACACAATATTTAGTTTCATTTTATCAAACAAACTGACCTTCAAACAAACTATCGATAAACATCTAGACAACCACACAATAGATACTTAAAAGATGTGCAATTTAATGCAATTGTTCCTCTTACAAAATTATCTCAATCAACACCGTATCTTTTTAATTCTTAACAACCTTTTTGCGTGCGACCGTACTATTCTTTTTATCAACACCTTAATAATTAACCCGTTGATGGTATCTTAGACCATCTAACCTACTCACGTCTATTTTTTTCAATCTTCACACGTCAAAATATCTAGCGCTATCTAACAGATCGGTGTGACGTAGAACGTCAGCGTTTCTCGAATACAATGTAACAAGTTGAAACATGGGAGATAGCATCGGCAAAAACGGAACAGGATTAGATATATTAGTTCCTGTTCTGCCCAAGCTAAAGTTGAAACTGTATTATTCAAGACGAGAAATTCCTATTTTTCTTGAGAAATAAGAAAAAATTTGGAAGCTTGGGAAGGAAACTTGATTATGTTGTATCTTGCCAAAATATGTAGCTTGTGTTTGATACCAGCTGCTTGTATGGGAAAAAAGTTAATTCAAAAAGTGGAGTACTTAACTAAACTTCTTTGGTTTTAAACGGCCACGTAAGTACCCTTCGGACAGTTTTCAACAATGTTTTCGTACCGTAACAATTAAACTACATTTGTACGGAGACTATTAAGAAAAAAATATTGACGTGCAGAACAGAAATGTACCGGCGGAACACCGCACTAAAAACAAATGCCCGCGTAAAGTGGCCGGGCGACTGCGCGGGCGCCGTTCCTTTGACGTTAAAATGCTCTCGCGGTTCGAAATAACGAGCTTGAAGGAAACCGGAGGATTTCTTAGTAAAGTTAACAATCTCACATCTGTGATACTTTATCCAGGTACATATTCTTACGCCAAGTGTTTGGCTGAGATTCTCTTAAAGGAGTATTAAATTACAATCAGGGAACAAGCGTGTTTATCAAGCGATACTTTACTTTGTAGTTAAGAAATTAAATTGAAGTAATTTTGGGAAAAGTTCTTAATTGAAGGGGTATTTATTTCAAAGGGATTATCTGTAAACACCTGAACTCGTGTGAACGAACTTGCCTGTTTCTTCTGCTCTAAATTTTTTTAACGAAAAACACAAACCAAAAAAAGAGGTGAAACTTTTACTTAGAAAATTCAGAACGACTGTTCAATGGATCAAATTAAGTAATGCAGATTTTTAGAAAAAGTGTATGCCTCTATTTTATAATTCAAATATTTACTTGGTAAAAACCTGGCATTCTTTACAATTGCTATTCGTAACTTCCTTGAAAACACACGCAAATCCAATCCAGCGCAAATAAAACCGAACACAGCAAAAAATCCGCTGAAAACTAACGAAGCATTTGAACATACTAAAACACTAGAAGACCTATTGTAAAAAATAACCAGTCCCGTAAAGAGTATGCCTTCATCACGACATCCTGTGCCATAAAACATTTTCTTACATAATAAAAGGTAATTTATGCGAACAGAAAAGTATCTGTCTTCGACTTGAATAATATTGCTAGGAAAGAGACCACACAACCACTGGATGTGTTAGTTAGTAAGAACGTAGCTTGCAGGGAATGGGAATTTGGTTAGGTAATTAATTATTACGTAGCGTGTGGTAATGTCAGAATTTTAAGTTTTAGCTTTGTAAGATTGTTGAACAGAAATTTCCATATATGCCAAAGTGAAGTCTTTAGATATTACAGTCATGATTTCATGAACATCAACGATCTTTGGATAAATTAACAAGCATACAATATTTTTGGATCCATCTGGGAGCATTATGAAGAAAAAATATGCAATTAAACAAACGTTATCTATTGGACAATCTGAGGACACGGTTTGAAATACATTTCCTACACGTTTGTAATTTAAAATGGCCTTTATAGGATCTAATGTCTCACTTACTGGACCATAGAATACAGAAATAGAAATAGAATATAGAAAACAGTACTGTCGTACTTGTAGTCCTCTACAGGTGTACGTACCTATTGATTTATTCTCAAAATTACTTTTCAATCGTAATCTTTACTTTATAAATAAGAATAAATAATACATTGAAACACTTTTAAGATTAAATTATTTAAAATAGATAATACATTATCATTATCAAAATAGAAATAAAATAGCCCAAACCGACCAGCCCGCGTAGCATGACCACCGTAGAACCGGTTTTTTCAAAGAAATAATCGACAAATCTTTGTCGATTCTTCATTGAATTCAATGACAGATGCACAAAAGATTTGTCGATTCTTTCTTCGAAGAAACCCGTTTCTACGGTGGTCATGCTATGCGGGCAGGTTCTATTTAATGCAATGTTTTCTGTTTCGATACACGGACCTCAGACGGCCCCGTATTAGGACATCCCAAGATAAACGTCCCCAAAATACACCACACTAGTTACTCCAATTCCACCAATATTATTTCATCAACAGACAAGCCTTCGTGTAACCTAAGTCTATCAAGAAGTCACCTGTTATTTACACTAGGCACGAGAAGTGTTCCCGTAGAGTATGCAAGCATATTTGCATTTCATTACCGCACCTCCGCTAGTTTACTTTGTTTATAGTACTCGAGATATGCCGCACCGCTTACTTACTCGCTACATAATTTATTTTGCCAACCCGCACTGAGATCAAAGAGGTTTGTGTTAAGAACGTGTGGAAATTTTATGAGTCTTATTTTAGCAGCTGTTTTGTTAATTGCGTGTGTTCCGTCAATAGGCTCGGTTGTTGAAGAATTAATTTTAACGACATTGTTTTACTTCTAAGCTGGTGAAGCTATGAGGGTGGGTCCATTACACTTATGAACTCTCGTCTACAATCCCCGAAAGGATAAGCATGCATAGATCTATGTATTCCTAGTTCACTTACATTCCCCCAGTTATGATTAAGTCCTAGGCGACAAGCTAACCGACCATACACGCCACACGACAGTGCAATCTCAAACATAAATTACTGACGTTGCTCAAAAAGCCGCTAAGCTGGAAATGGTACTAGGCTGGCCATGTCTGCCGTATGCCATCAACCAGGCATAAATCCAGATTCTCTGGTGCTACTAAAAAATCCTGATGAAAAACCCAATAATCGAACCAAGGACCTCATGTTCTCTTCACCTCAGCCGCGCTTGTGACAACTCGACAACCAGACAGTAGTATCTACATAATTCTAAGAACAATTCAATCCACATTACATCAAACACATTCAAGATAAAGACGTTTCAGTAAATCGAAATACACATGGATACGAGAACAAAGGGAATTCTTTTACTTATGAAATTATCTTTACCTACTTTCGCTCGCTCTGCCAATAAGTTCTGTACTTTATCGAGGTACCTTCACATAGTGACAGTTTTACTGAAATAGGTATAGTAAGAAACGAGAAAGAATATTACTGATTCAATAATCTGGATTACGTTACGTTATTCCTTATCTTACTTCCAGAGACCGTAGAATCGGTATTAGCATAAGAGCATTTTCAATCGCAATGATCTCTTGAAAGAATTTTCTAGACTGGGCTTATATAGGTGATATTGGATTTTGATACGAATTTATCGAAAACGCCTCAGCGGTGTCAAAGTCTGGCGATATCAAAAAATTATATCAGAACTTTATCGTCAATGTAAAGCTGAATGCGCAATTCCAATGACTGACGGCTAATGACAAATCAATGAATCTTGCGAATCCAATTTTATTTACTTGGAAAGTGCTCTTGGGATTTAAAAAATCTGGATTGAAGTTTGAAAGAACGATTTATTTTAAGTTAGTTGTTTAATACCCAACTGTGTTAAAGCTGCGAAAAGGTAGGATTTTTTTTGTCTCGGTGTGATTGTAAACGCAAAGGATTTGTTGTGAATACGTATGATACAAGTAATATATTTATTCAATCAAATCGAAATGTTGAACGCAGCTAGCATTAAAGTGGTTGTTTTTGCATTTTTTTAAACTCTTTTTGTCTAATCAATTCGATAACAAAAAAACATTATTTTTCCATTTACACACACACTTTAAACTTCTTGCAGGATGTTGGGCAGTTTTGTGAATTACAAAAGTCTACCACCCAATACTTCATAAAAAAACACTTACCATAACAAGCCGTGACACAATAAAACACACCAATCTTGTATCGGAAAGCCAGTCAAAACACGAGTCCACTTCAAAAACAGCAAGGGGACAGCAGACATAATGAGTATTAACATACAGTATTTCAACTATGGACAAATAGTTGAAATTGTTTCGCACACACATGCAAAGCACACGTGCTTCAGGTAACAGCTTACTCGTGTCATCGTGTGTAAGTCAAGGCTGTCATCAAGAAAAAACCTACATGACATAACAGTGGTGATGTCTGACTAAAAAAAATATGATTATGTTTAGACCGTCAGACTATCGAAAAATATTGGAAACGTATTTTTTGTTGTAATTTAGGGCTTGTGACGTCACATTTGAGTAAAAAATGTACTCAAATGTGACGTCACACGAGTTTTTCGTTTCATCTTCTTTCATCGTTTCGTCTTCATTTTTTGTTTACGTGAAAAAAGAAAAAAATATGTGTCCAATATTTTTGGAAATCTATCTAACGGACTAATTAGTTTTTTTTGGTCATCTACCCTATTCTAACACCTAGGGTCTGGTTAGTTTACTGGTTATATTTATATAGTGACTTGAGGGCCCAAATTCGCACAGCATGGTCTAATGCTATTTCACGGCGTATATGTCACGCATGCATATTTCATTGTAGACTACAGCAGAGGGACTTCGTCGTGGGAAATCAAGCGCTTGTAGCTATAGATTGTAGTGAAACGTTTGACGTAATTATGCGTTATTTACTGCCCTGGCATGCGCACAGGGAATATTCGATTGTGGATAGGAGTTCGTGTATTAATTCGGCGGTGTGTTCGTCCAATACTGTTTGTTCTATGAAGTAATGCTTTTCTTTCCACGGAATGGACAAGCTCATGTGCCGTATTGATTGTAAGTATTTGCGCTTTAAATGGTACTACACTAAAGACGTTGAGAATGGTGTTGACACATTCGATACGAATGCAGCCGATTCTTTTACCTACAATACATTCCAATTTATTATTTGTAACACGTGATTGAAAATTTTAATGTTCCTTAGTATTAACATCAATTTATTGAATAAGTAGCCATAATACAGACCTACCAGGTCATCTTTTCTTTCACTAAATCTACCCATAAAAAAAGATAGTTAGATGTTCCTCTATCCTTTTATAAGGGTAGATTTGAAAAATTAAACATTACGATCTACGTAATATTATTAATGGTACCTACCTGGGCGGCCGAGCTCTGCAAAAATGATTTTTCCCAAAGATGAGACCTAGCTAGATCGATTTTTTGCTCCCGCAAACCCCTATAATGCAACTTTCATCGAAATCGTTACAGCCGTTTTGAAGAACGTGATTACAAATAGACAAATATTGAAAAAGTATTTGTGCCAAGTTTCAAGTTAATCGAACTAAGCACTAAAATGGACCCATAAAAACCCCTAGGAATTTTACCTGGTCAGTGGTTAAAAATGCAGCTTAATGTCCACCCTTTTTTTTTTTTTTTTCGGATGGGAAATCATCAAATGACTTCTCCCGCTCTGGGCGGAGCAGGAGGGAGTGTCAGACTTTTACTGACTAAAACCCATCCATGTTCCTTCATCGCCCTTTGTGTTCCGGGGCCACGGTATCTCTTTCAAACAGTCCCGCAACCCCGGTTAATGTCCACCCTGAAGATCCATTCTAAACATCAGTATTTTTTCGGAGATAAGGTACTTTATACATCCAAACTTTACCTATTTATCTTAATAGTGTAGATATGTATTGCAATATATATCAACATAATATTCTATCTAACATACAGCAACATGAACCGTATCTTTACCTACCTACTGCTCCGTTTGACCGTTCGAGCGATCATCAAGATGAACTATCTGACCCATTTACTGGACCGTGGAAATTTTGCAGTATATCTTTGTAGGAGACGTCATGTTGAGAAAATAAAACAATCTATATGCATGTATTGGTCATACTCGGAGATATGGAATTGAGAATATTGAAGCTCTCAAAGGAATTGAAGATGAGAGCTAAGAGTCTAATCTTTGTAAGACTTTAAAATGGTTTGGCTTCAGTGTCAGTCTATGTTTTCTGTACTTCGATTAGATATTGGTTAAGTTTGGTTTGTGCACAACAGAATCGAGAAAATAACGACTTAATTGAAAATAAAATGTAATAAAATAATGATTGATTGATGTTTATTAAAAATTGTAATGGTAATTGTGTAATACAATAAATGTAATAAATAATTAGAATCAATATTATACTAATTATGTAATTTAATAATTTGATATATAAAATTGGCAGTGCCCTTACAGGTTATATGTCCTAACACTGTGCCATGATATTTTAATGCATGCCTACTAACCAGTGTATTACTTGTTAGCAAATAAATAAATAAATATATTGCAAGTTTCCGTTATATGCATTTCTAAAGGAAAAAAGCGAGTCTCGTGTCACATAACAATCTTCAATATCATCAAAGACGCGGAATGTGTTGAATAATCCTGAATCTATTTTCAAAAACATCATAATTATTGAATGAAGATTTTCATTAAATATGCGTTACTTATATTATTTGCGAACTACAAGGATTATCTATATCATCATTATCATATCCCGAAACTTGTTTTGTGCTCGGTTTATTTATTCATTTATTTATTTAGTAAGGTTAGCCTACAACTGGTGAATTGTGGGTATACTAAGGTACACCTGTGTCTAATTCTTTTGGAATAACAGGCGTAATGTTATGTTGTAGGTATGTTAATGCATCACGATGGATACCTTCTTCGTAAATTCTGATATCCGTTTTAATAATACTACTGAATGAAACAGCCTAACACGACACATTTATTAAAATAAGCCTACTACTAAAATAGTGTATTCACTACAAATCCATTTAATTAGTTGTTTAGCTCACGTAAAGCTTGTATATAAACCGCCGTGTTAGCTCAGAGCCATTAGTCAATTACCTATCATAGATTAGCACACCAGTGCTCGCGAGATTAATGACCTAACTCGCACTCAAGCTCCGTAGTGAATAGTGTAGGAATTTATTGCTTATTTAGGAACAATTGATTTTGGTGATAAATAGATAATTGGATTGATTTCCAGGAAAACAGGAACAACGAAACAGAGAATCAGAGAAAAAACTTGTGGCTAAATGACAATAGAAACTCGGGACGATCTTTAGGTTAAGCGGGACTTGCCTAGGTTGGTCCGTGGATGGGTGATCCTCTGCATACCGATTAACCGATAACCGATTAAGCCGTTGGTCGCTGCTGTCATTAAGGGGTATCGTATTACCCGGTATTAACTGGTTTTGGAGGTCACATAGGCAGTCGCTCCATTTAAAATAATAATTGTATTCAGCTGCATCTGGTAAGACTGGAAGCCGATCTCAACATAGTTAGGAAAAGGCTAAGCAGATGTGTGTTTCAGGAAATCACTAAAAGAGGTTTAATACTACTACTACTACAACAGCCCATAATGTCCACTGCTGGACATAAGCCTCTCCCATGATGGGAGGAATTTGCCGTAATCTCCACGCTTGGCAGGCGGATTGGAAATCGCAGTGATGAAAGACTAACAGAAAACGCTGCTGCCCATTCTCTGGCCATTCTCTACGGAGGCGCAAGGTGTTCTGCCTCAGACATTAGTCGCCTTATACGACACCCGTGAGTGTAATGGGTTGGTTCTATTCTACTCTGCCGGATACCACACGGCTAAGAGGTTTAATAAGTGACCTTAATTATTTGTACGCTCAATGCCTTAATATGGAGTCTTGCCGATGGGCAAATCAATACATTAGTGCATGTTTTTTACCACAAGCAATAATAAAATGCGTTATTAAAGAACTGACTACTTGCTCAGTAATTTAGGACATTAAGAGCTTATTCTTTCAACGTCAAAAATATTTATCCGCGAACTAATTTTGAGGGACAGATTTTCTTTAAAAAACTGTCGAACATTAAACCACGGATCGTCGAACCTTATAATTTGTTACATTATTTAAAATATTACTTTGTTTCAGTGCTATATAAGCAAAGTAAATGTAGAAATCTATAAGATATATCCATCTGCATAAATAAATAGACGCCGCGACTTCGTTATCCATGTTTCGTTACACCCCCGTTCATATCAGCATCTTCCATCAACATAAGAGCGTGCCAAAACCATGTTTTCCAACCCCACAACAGTCGATAAGACATGGCAAAGTACGTGAAAAGAGAAAGTGATAATAGAACCTCTTCCACGACGATCACACGACCCATCGCAAAGGGTTTTGGGGAAAAATGTCAGCACACAGAATCAATTTCCTGACATCCAAAAAGTTCTTGTGATAAGGATATTGCAGACCCACAAAATAAACGTATTGTCCACAAAGAGTGTAAATACACGTTTAGAACATAACAATACATCACACTATGTATTCCTAAAGGGATTGGGCAGAGAAATTAGGTACACTTGGTCAGTCGGTTTACTCTGGTATACATTTGCTCTGGTGACTACCTCGTTGGTCGAGTGGTTGCAAGCGCGACTGCTGAGCATTAGGTCTTGGGTTCGATTCCCGGGTCAGGCAATCTGTGATTGGGTTTTTCAATTAGGAATTTCTCATTAGGAGTCTGGATTTGTGGCAGGTTGATTGTAATAAGCTCGCCCCCTGTTACATGGGACTTAAAACAAAATTGGCGTAATGTGGATAACCTATGCTTAACTCTTCGCGAATTACAGCGTGATGTTATGTTTCTCTGGTATACGTGTAGGTTAACTGGGAAACAGCGAGCCTATTACCATGAACCGGGCACAAATCCAGAATACGGGCTGAAACTGCATACTCCGCCAGACCTGGAATTTCAACCAAGAAAATTGCTACAACACCAAGGTGGTACATATAAAGTTAGGAATTACTGGAAAAATCGTATTTGTGAGAGAAACTTGCTTCCTTTGAAGTGTGTAATGTTTTCTAGTTAACTGTTGGCACGGGTAATCTATTACTGATTCAGGTCCTACCTTCCTAGACACTTTACCGTTATGTCAAATGTAATATTGGGTTTACCTTGTCAGCATAATTAATGTCGGTGCTTGAAAAATACGCTGTAAGTATTTAATTTTAGGACTGAAATTGACCTGTGGACCTAGATAAAGTAATATTCTATGCGATGATGGAAGAGTAGAAAGCATTTTATTGAGGTAATCTACCGAAAAGCTTCTGTCAATGCTTTTTACGCTTAGAAAGTAATTACTCTAGGTCTCTGCCTGCTGGTTTTGAATGTTCCGAAGATGTAGATATGCACCATGTAAGTAATATCAGCCATATTAGGTATAATGTAGGCATTATAAACACAATTATATTATATTCGACCGTGAAACATGATAAATCTTTACCGGAGAGTAGAAATATTATTTCCTCTTGATTTGTATCCGATCGATTGACAATCACTTTGAGTATACTATTTGATTGATGGAGGAAAACAGATAATACTTACTTATATTGAGCATTTATCCGTGTGGTCCTTTGTAGATTTTTGTACGTTTTAATAAACAATCAACTCAATCTATCACAGTTATTATTGGACATAGGTCTGATCCCAAGCTGTGGCACAATACGCTAACCTCCGCATTTTACATCCAGTCTGACCAAAAATGGCTGGGTGGTAAGCTTCGGCGAAGTTTCATGGTCCTCGGTATATCTAGCTGGTATGCTTTCGGAGCTATGTTGCTCCATTGTGTATTCATTCTTTTTTTTATTTTATTATTATTATTTTTTTTTGTATCGGCCATTGGTTCTCCTGCAAACGTGGCAAGCCCATTGTCACTTTAACTTGCTTACTCTGCAAACTATTTCGGTAATTCTAGTTATTTCCGGACAGTTTTATAATATAGGATTTTATCTTTTTACGAGACTCTGAGAATAGCTTGGCTATAGCTCGCTGACTGACCTTGTATTTTTGGACCAATTTGTGTACGTTTTAGGGTCAGTGAAACTATAAAAATTGGTCCAATGATCAAGTTTTTTTGGCAACATAAGCGTTATCTTCTAATTCTCTTTTACGTGGGCTGACCATCAGTGGCGTGCAGTAGTATTCCACGAAGGGTAGGCCACGAAATAATGATAGCAAAAAAAATTTTCGTCTGCGCCATCTTGGATTTTCATTTTGACCTCATTTTCATTATCAGCGACCCCAAAAACCTCGAAAACGACACCCATAAAGAAAAAACTAAAAATTTTCATCGGCGCCATCTTGGATTTTCATTTTGACCTTATTTTCATTATCAGCGACCCCAAAAATCTCGAAAACGACACTCTTGAAGAAAAAACTGAAAATTTTCATCCGCGCCATCTTGGATTTTCATTTTGACCTCATTTTCATTATCAGCGACCCCAAAAACCTCGAAAACGACACCCATGAAGAAAAAACTGAAAATTTTCATCGGCGCCATCTTGGATTTTCATTTTGACCTCATTTTCATTATCACCAACCCCAATAACCACGAAAACGACACCCATATAGAAAAAACCGGAAATTTTCATCGGCGCCATCTTGGATTTTCATTTTGACCTCATTTTCATTATCACCAACCCGAATAACCACGAAAACGACACCCATGTAGAAAAAACCGGAAATTTTCATCTGCGCCATCTTGGATTTTCATTTTGACCTCATTTTCATTATCACCAACCCCAAAAACCACAAAAACGACACCCATGAAGAAAAATATAATAACAATAATATTATTGATTATTATAATAATAATACGCGCCAATAACCCCCAGGAATCATTATTTTAATCAACATACACCCTAGCACTGGCCTGCAAATTGCAAAAAACCTAAGGAAATTTGAATTTCGCGGCCTAAAGAACATCCACCTTGAATCCTGGCCTTGTGTTCTAGCAGCCAATCACAGCCCAGCAGCCCAGCTACACTCGCAGGAGTTACCGCCCTAAAATTACTGCAATCTATACATGTGTGCAGTTCATACACACGAAAATATGCACCACTGTGCCAATGTGTGCGTAAAATTATCAATGGGTTTAAGGCAAGTCCAGTGCTAGCCTGTCCGGCGGAGCTCCAACCTTTGTAGCAACTTCCAATAAAGTGTTAGTTGCGTGACACGGGAGCGACAAATTGCTATAAGTATTCTAACAGGAGTTAGAACTTTTTTTCTATATTTTGTACATAATGTGATATTTTATTACATAGTTCGTTATAATGAATGCCCACTTGGTAGGGTAGGCTGTGCCTAATTGTCTCTTAGGGGCGCACGCCCATGCTGACCATCCTTAAACTTCGTAAATTTAATTGACTGGTCAAAATAATTTCTCGGGCCATAAAATGTATGTCAAGTAATACTTTGAAAATTAATATCCAGCCCAATAAACATCGAGTTAGGGGTACACTCATGAAGAAATGTAATAAAATTATGTATCATGCGAATCGTGATGGAAAACGGCTGGTTCCTGTTCAAAGCGGCAACTTTTCTTTGATATTACTTTATTTGGTTACGTAGGTATATATGGGCGAGGATATGTAAAGAGGCGTATTGGGATAAGCCTTTGGGTGGATACGATCCTTAGTGAAAGTGAATAAAAATATCTATTTTGTGATATGTTTTGTTACTATTTTATTTTTGAGTCTTTAAACATGGATGGGTGTTTAAAATGAGGTCACAATTAAATGACACGTTTTATATAGGACCGACTAGTCACTTCATTACGTATGTTTTAGCGGCGAATGTGTTTCGAATGTTTTACCTGTCAACCTTGTAACCATATCCTACAAATAAATAAGTATATTAAGTTCAGGTTTGTAATTTTTTTGCTTTTCTTGTGCACATGATTTTATTCAGTAATACGAGTATCATTGTAAAGTAATACTAAATACTGTACAATGGAAGTAGTTATTTACACAAAATTATTTAATACATTGTAGCAGCATTTCCAAGCATTTCTTGTTCGTTTAATATTTTCTCCTTTTTTTTATTCGCAATAATGTCCCACTGCTGGACAAAGGCCTGCTCCATATCTTTTCAGGTACTCTTTTCGTTCAGTTCTGGAGTGGCGACCGCGAACCGGAAGACGTTGCGTTGGAAGGCCTCCCACTAGGTGGACCGATGACCTGGTGAAGGTTGCGAGAATCCGCTGGATGCGAGTCGCACGGGATCGGTCAATGTGGCGACACTTGGGGGAGGCCTATGTCCAGCAGTGGACGTCTTTCGGCTGAAATGATGATGACTCTTTTCGTGCGTCAACTCGACCAGCCATCGCTGTGCGCGTCTAAGTTATCGCACCATCTCTTTCTGGGCCGGCCTTTCAACGACGTCCATCCTCAGGCACCCACTGCCACTTTTGCCCAGCGTCCGTATGCATGCGGCTTACGTGATTTTCACCCAAAAAAATCAAAAAGCAGAGCTGATCCACTTTTTTGTTGACTGTACGTTATTTTTAGATAGCTCTAATCGGATATAGATATGATATCATGTGAGTATTTAAATCTTCAGTAACAAATCTGAAACCCGCCCAGGATTTAAAATTTTCTATAAATATCTTAACTAGAAGGATTTCAATTTTCTGGGAATTAAAGGTTTTCTCGAAATGAAGTTAACTGTTGCTTTTGTTCTCATTATTTTTTTTTTAAATATAATATGAGATCCGTATCAGAAGTTACATTTTATCTATATCTGACCTGACACTATGCACCCACGTACAACGAATTAAAATTAATTTAATCAATTTTATTTTATTGCAAGCGCGATTGTCATTCATACTCTCCGATTACCCAAGATACATACAGAAAAGAATTGTAATAACCAATAAAATTAATGTCTACACTTATATGCCAAACATCGAGTTCATTATAATTTTACTGCCGATATTCATGAGACATTCATATTAATTAAATTTGTTCATAGCAATGCATAAGATTACTTTTAAGTTTTTCATTTCTGTATGTCCTATAAATTTTACTTGTCTGTGACTGGACCACTTGTCATGTTCAATGTGTCATTTTATCGAGTTCTTCAGCTTTATCAGCTGTGCAAATTCATAGAACAGAAATCTAATTCAATTACCGTTTCAATTCGCGACCCGAATGGCGCAACGGTGGTGAGGCTGCCTTACGTGCTTAGGGTCCCGGGTTCGAATCCGGGTTGGAGTAAATGTTTGTGTGATGAGCATGGACATTTGTTTCCGAGTCATGGATGTTTATATGTATAATAATTATGTATTTACAAACAAAAAAAGTAACTATGTAGTATATCAACTATCTGGTGACCACGACACAGGCCTCGTTGCTTAGTGTGGCACTAGGTGGCGCTGTGTGTTAATGTCCAGCGATAAAAAAAAATTGTTAAAAACGTCGAAAATCAACGTCATCTAATACTTGTACAGTTAGTTACCTATGAGAAATTTTTGACAGTTGAACAGCACGTATTAATATAGACAGTCTTTATGGTCAGCATTAAAATCTTTGCAGATTAATGACGATTCCAGGGCGTGATATTTTTACAGATTAAACCAAAAATTGTATACAACCTGTGTAAACAATCGTTGGTGAACCAATAAAAAAAATATAGTTTCAATATAATTATCATATTTTTTATTTTAAGACAAAGCTAAACATTACCAGTGCGAACTGGGATTCAGTATGACAAACCGTCACTGTCACTTCCAGTTCGTTTGTCATCATTATGTATTTTTGTATGTACAAATTAATATTTGTACATACAAAAATACATAATGATGTTAATGGTGTTTAATGATGTTGTTACAATAATTGACTTTAATTTATGTAAGTATTTAATAATACTTACATAAATTAAAGTCAATTATTGTAACATTTATTTAACAAAAGCCTACGGGAAAAAGCCATATGGCCCAACCAAAAACTAAAAGCTATATTACCTTTGTGATTTTAGGGAGACATAAAAAACATGCTGAACAGTTTTCTGGCAACATTGTTTTATTTATGTTATGCGCAATCCTCATTTGTATTGCAAATTAATACCCGAACGCACTTACAGTTTGTTAAATGGCTGCGAGCGAGTGAAAACAGCTGACGTTTCTCACAATAGGATTTATGCATAACGATGTAGATACGTACCTACCTAGTTGAACGTTGTCTGTTTTAATTTTTGTTTTCATTGGCACTGAACTGAGGAGCTCGTGGTTTATCAATAACAACCACTCGAGTCGATTTCAGGTTAAGTCGCACTTGCCTAGGTTGGTCTTTACCCATAACATACCGAGTTTCTTCCGTGCTTCGGATAGCACATTGAGCCGTTGGTCTTGGATGTCAAGTGTAGATCTTTGATAGTCGTTACAGATAGTCAGTGGCCCGAAAGTCTGACAACCAGTTTTACCAAGGGGTAATGTTTTTATATTTCCCAGTACTAACTGGGTTGCGGATGTCAGATAGGCAGTCGCTCCATGTAAAATACTGGTATTCAGCTGCATCCGGTTTTCCGGTTAGACTGGATGCCGTCCCCAACATAGTTGGGAAAAGGCTAGGCAAATGATGATTTGCTCAGAATTATTGAGTTGAATAATGTGTTTTTTGTTGGGAAGTGATTTCAGGAGCACGTGGCTACTTTCAGTACCTACCTACTTTACTAAGAACTTGTAACAGGAAAACCCTTTTTCAACCTAAAAGTAAAATACAATAGATTTTCCCGGAAGTTTCAACATGAAAGAAAAACATAACCTCTTTCTGTTCTTATTTCTGACAAGCTTTTTTCAGTAACGTTTTTTAGAATTCTTTATTTAATTATAATTTCCAAGTACTGTATACTAGTTATCGAAGCAGTGTAGACCTGGTGGTGTGACCGTCGGACTTCCAAGTCATAGGTCTCAAGTTCGAACCCGAGACACGTAACCTCTGATTTTTCGCAATCAGTGCGTATTTTATCATTTTCACTTAGGAAAACATCGCGAGGAAACCAGCTTGCCTGAGATATATTTCTCGACGGCATGTAAAGCCAAGTCGGAGCCCCATGGGTGGTAAAAAAGTTTGACACCAGGTTAGATACTAACAACAGGCTGAAGAAAGAAGTACTGAACTAACTTAAACCTCTTATAAATTAGGCTTGTGTACTGAAAAAATCGAATTCGTCCGTCAGTTAGATTATAAAAAAAATATTTGACCCGTATTTTTTTTTGTTATGTAAACCCAAATTGACGAAGATACGACGCTTTTAAAATTCTCAATACGTCACGCCGTGGTATAATTTTAAGTGCGTTCTGACGTCACGAGCCCTCACTCCGGAGTTTTGATGCGTTTTATCTTTGTCAATATTCATTGATTTACAAAAACAAAAAATACGTGTCCATTATTTTTCAATGCTCCTACTGACGGACTTAAATAGATTTGCAATTTACTAATGGTCGAAACTAGCCTATTAGTGCAAATACATTCAGTCAAAAAAGTATCGGGATTGGATGATTTGTTTATGGTTCCAATTTTTTTTTTGTTTTGTTTTTGTTGTTGTTAGATTAGCACAACTGTTTTCCATTTTGGCGCGGAGTTTGAGTTACATCTGTTAATTAGATTAAATACAGTACTGATTTTAGTTATATCATATCTAGCGTGTATTGCGAATTTCTTAATGGATAAAAATATCGGACAAAAAGTTTGTCTTAAATTTTGCATCGCCAATGGAATTTCGAGTTCGGAGTCTCTGAAAATGTTACAGAAGGCTTACAGTGAATCGACTTTATCAAAAACACGCGCTTATGAGTGGTACAAAGCGTACAAAAGCAGTCAAGGTGTGATGGAAGATTTGCCTCGTTCTGGTAGGCCATCAACGTCTGCAACTGAAGTTAACATCGCAAAAGTGAAGGAAATAGTGACTGACAATCTTGCCGGAAGGTCAAACGGTAAATAAAAAATATTATTCGGACGTTATGCAGCGTTTAAGAGAGCAAATTAGATAAAAGGGCCAGATTTGTGGAAAGAAAATTCTTGGATTTTGCACTACGATAATGCGCCTTCGCACAGTTGTGAACGATTTTTTGACCAAAACTCAACAAATACCATCGAGCAACCACCTTATTCACCAGATATGGCTCCAGCCGACTTCTTTATTTTTCCTAAACTCAAATTACCACTTCGTGGCACCCGTTTTCATTCAGTAGAAGACATAAAGGAGAAACTCAATTCTGGAATAAGCATTTAAAAAATATTTTTATAATTGGATTATTAGTTGGCGTAAGTGTGTCGGTTCTGAAGGAGCATACTTTGAATGTGATAAAATAAATTTGGATAAATAACTAATATTTTGTGTTTTATTGATCTTTTCCCGGTACTTTCTTGACAGAGTAGTACTTTTTTTAATCAATTTAAATGGCACCTGAAACTCGTATATCATTCCGTGTCAGTAACAGCTTTGCTTAAATTCGCTGCGATCAACCGCACACTCCAACTGATACCTACATTGACAAATCACGTGACAAAATTAAAAGTCCACTGATTAAAATAATAGAAGGCCTCTTGGGTCCTTTTTTTACGTGTCGAAATCCTCTATGGATGTCCTCCGCCGTGGCGGAGTGGTCTGCCAGACTCTTACTGACTAAACTTCCTCCTCGTCACTTCTGGGTGGGGTGCGGGGACACAATTGCATTCTCTACAATCGCTCCAGCAGTGACGTTTTGCCAGCGACAAAGTCCATCTCAGGTAAACGAGAGGAGTGAGCTGCTCCTCGACCTGCGATTCTATGTGAGAGACGCCCGGAAATACCACGCGGCGCCAGCAAATCAGATGAGAGACTTTTCGGCCCTCCGCCTGCACCCAGATCTTCAGGCGCGAATAGAGTGGAAGACATCTCCCTCTCCCTTTCTGCTGCCTCATTCGTTATCTTGTTACGTCTATATTGAAGCCTAATGTCTGTCATACCCGCGCTTCCGAGGCTTGCCAACCTTCAAGCCCCCACTGCGTGACGACTCATACTATTTCATCTCTACTTTTCCCATTGTGAAATATAATATTATAACATTATTAAATAGCTTCACCGCTTTTCCAAATCCGCTGCGATCAGCCACACGCTCCTCCATGCCATCCATCGACAGTGCAGTTGACAAACGTGCACTGATTAATATAATTGTGTCGCGATTCACGCGTTCGTTTGTCTCTGTCGATGACTTTGCGATAGTAATGTTGGTTAGTTTGATTTATGTTAACGAATGATGCACAGCATGAAGGGGTATGGGATATAATTTGTTGGTTTGTGCGATTTAAATTTAAATTGGAATTGGTTTATTAGGTGTGTCATTCAGCTATAGAGATTGTGTTTCTATATTTTGGAAATCAGAAAGAATCGTCCTGGGTTCGACTTTCGACTTCGAGGTCGGTCAGTGTTATTGGGTTCTTCAATTAGGAATTACTCAGTCTCGCAGCCTGGATCCTGGTTTTAAGACTGGTTGATTGCAATAGGATCGACTCCCCGTTGCATGGGATATAAGCCTTAATAACAAAATTAAGGTGTACTAGGTTTCTACTCGTATCTACGCCCACTGCCTTACATTTCGGGGAATCAGACGTGTTGAATGAGTTGTTAGTGAAAGCGGTCATAAGAGAAGCGCGATTAAAACCTGACCATTGTGCTCCAAAAAAGTAAGATTTTTATAATCCAATTTAATATCAGAGGAAGATTTGAAGTTGCGCCAGTTACAGAAAAGTTGAAAGGAAATCGACTGTTTTGGTATGGACAAGCGATGAGGAGGGACGAATCGCATGTGACTAAAAGAGTGATGAATATAAATGTTGATGGATGGAGAGGGAGAGGAAGACCAAGGGAACGATGGATGGATTGTGTAAGGAATGAAATAAAAAGGAGTAAGATATAGCGTGGCGGTTGACAGAGGAGAATGGAAGAAAAAAACGTGTTGCGCCGACCACAAGTAACATAGGACAAGGTCAAGAGGACGATTATATCAGTCATCGACATTTTTGTTCATGAAACGGACCTTACTCTTCCATCCACCATCCCATCATCACAGGTGAGTATGGTGTACCACACTCACCTCTCTAAATACCGTATAACATCATTCCGAATGTTCGTTACTCATAATTAGCCATCAATAAAACAATTATAATGTTATCAACATTCAATTCACTATTTCTGATTGAGAACCGGCTTTGAAGCGTTTGCTTACTAAAAATCTATATAATTGACCGAAACGATCTTGATTGAGGCCTACATAAAAAAATAGCCTTCATTTCAGTAATAGATTTTCAACGGTAATTTGATATAGTATACAATTGTATACTATAGACCGAGTAACGAATACTTTGTTACCCGTTTTGTTTGTTCTTGAACCACTTAAAAATGTTCCGATGCACGTTTTTGCTAGCTTTTAGTTCCGTCAAAGCAGGTTTAAAAAGATTTGATTAAAAGAATGGATGCGTGTTTTAGAACAATTTCTAGCGATTCGTTCCTCAACTGATGTGGGTTAAATTTATAACTGCTGTGTATTTAATTATTGTTTATCCTTGAAACAATTTTTAGTGAGTCCGTTTTTGGAACAATTAGAGATTTCAAGGTAAAGGGATTGTAGCTCTGGGAAAAATGGATTAAAAATAACGAACTCCAAATATTTGAACGTCAATAATCTGGAACTTCTCGAAATTAATCACTTTTGACATGCTCGTCCATGAAAGCCGTGGAAAATCATTTGAACAGGCGTGCAACAAACAAAATCAACCAAATCCGATAATTCAACCAAATTCTTTAAAATATTCGAAATACCAGCATATTCCTACAATTTAATTCAAAACAACAAAAGCCGGTCGAAACAAAAGCCGAATTGTGTAATAAAAACAAGTGATCAAACAATAGTCGAGAAGATCACGCCAAATGAACAATATGAGAACATAAATGTACAATACGGCGTAATTACTGCCACAATGAGATGTCATACCGATTCGAGCTATGACAATCGGTGGGGCGACATCACCAATAGGTGACAGTTAAGGCAAGGGACTGAGGCATGAGTGAAAGCGGGTATAAATAATGAAACTGCAATCTTTTTTAGCCGACTGCGTCAGAATTTGCGGCTTTTATTTAATTTCTAAGTAAGTACCAACGTGTTGTTCTACATCTTTGCTTACCTAAAATAAATATTTGTAGCGATATCCCATTAAAATAGATGGACAAATTTTAACACAGTGTTCAGTACGTCTAACCAAACATATCCAAGCAAAAAAAAACACTGATTAAAGTGATTGATTAAAGTGATTTTATTTTGACCTAAAATAATAAATTACCGACATTCTAGAATAAACGCATCCATTATGGGCGCGTTCTCGTAAGTAGGTATCCGGTCAGTTCACATCACACATCACACCACACACTGTAACGTTGTTAACTAATTAATTAAATAAAAGGCAAACAAATAAAAAAAAGTCATCTCGCCTGTTGGACTTCTGAACTTCGATTAATTTCCAAAACTTTTTCATGCTCATTTTATTTTATTTAAAAGTTTCAATTAAGGAACATTAACTTTGGTGTTTAAATTCCCCATATCGGGTAAGTGGCTGTTGCAGTGGTGTTGACAAATTCAACCAGTGCTTTTTTTAAAAATGTCATGTCAAGGTCAATGATTTGCAAATTATTTCATCATCTTTTTCCTAGACATCATTTTGTCTTTTCTTTCAACCATTGTACATACTTCCATCAAACCTTGCTACATCAATGTTTAATGTACGTAAATATTAATTTAAAAGTGCTTCACACCCTTTTCTTTTTTTAAACTCTGTAAACTCCGCTTCTGAAGGTGACCTCTACATACATTCGCCCTAAGCGCAATAGAACCCATTTCTACGCTTACGCTTACGCTGCCGTGGTCACCGTCAGGAGAGGATAAGCAGAGAACCCCATATAAACATTCTGGACAATTAATTCCAGAGACCAAAGTTCGGGTTTTTTTTCATCCGGGTTTAACCCGTGAATCCGTGGGTACCGTTGCCGCGTTGCCTGTTGAGGACACACGCCGCAGACGAGCCACCCTTACTGGCATCGTGCACCCGTCGCCTCTACGGGCATCGGACATCCGGCATCACTACCGCCAACCCTGCAGGTCGTGCATCCTGCTCCTCGGCTCCAGCGTCCCTTCAGCTACGCGCAAGCCAGGGCAGTACTTTACGCGCCTACCTCCGTAGACAGAAAAATTATGACGGGCTTTTCTATGACCTACGTGATAATACTGATGATAATACTTTTAATAAAAAAAAAATATGAAAGGCTTGGTGAGTTTTCTTATTACTGTCCGGTAGATTCGACAACTCCCACGCTTCAACACCTTTTCAGGACAGTGTTGTTAGGAGATAGTAGGTAATTACGCGCAAAATAAAGTTACTTTAATCAGTGTGTTTTTTGCTTGGATATCTTTGGTAAGACGTACTGAACGCTGTGGTAAAATTTGTCCATCTATTTAATGGGACCATAAAAATATTACTCATAGAGGCAAGTCCTCTTTATCTGAGAGGGTTCATGTTAATCCTGCACTGACTGTAGAACATATTAAGATCTTTCGCTCATCAGTGTAAACTTGTAATTTATTGTATTGCCGCTAATCATAATATGCATAGTGAGTTACAAGCAATCGAAGTTCAGTATAGTTTTTCAAGTAAGAATTTACATAATGTCGTTGAAGTTCTAACACTACGTATGTAAATTTTTGGCGGTTTTGGCATTGTGGTTTTTATGTCATTTGTTATAGAATCGGAGGACGCTTTGTTTCAGCCAATCACAGAAACAAGCAACGTCTCTATCTAATTTGAAGTGAACACAAATTAGAATAGGTTATAATAATGCAGTTTTTTCACTCTCCTGTAGTTGCTATTTTTGACTTTCATGGTCTTAAAACTTCAACGACGAAAGGACGTGCAAAACACCATATTTAACGAAATCGCTGCCTCTTGTCGCTTACTCCACCAAGCTCTGGGAATTAGTACGCGGCAAGCAACGTAACTTGAGCCAGCATACATATGGTATTTATTCCATTCCGTTCATCCAATAAGGGTTGATATAATTTATGTCATATTCCGAAAATGTTCGCGACACATTCAAGTTCAATGTTGACATTTCCATTGAACAATACAGGCTGTTTCATTGTTTCATGATATTTTGTGTTCTAATCAAATGTCGGATAAAGGTCGCTCGATTACCGTTTTATGTTTAATGTCACCGATTCATTATGGAACAATAAAATGTAAAACATGAATATTTTGTGCACGGTAAAATTTTATTTCTACATACCAAATAAATGAAACAATGTACGATATATTTTACATAAGTGTGTTCTCTAAATTCAAAAGTTATTTCAAATTTGTAATCAACGCGTTTATTGTGTATTATTTATTGAATATCTACTGATTGATGTATTTTCGTTAATTAACATTGGCCAATCAATAGGATTATCATCTCGTTATTAATTGTTGCAACTTTGCATACACCCACGTCCAATTTATAAGTTACGAAAGGCTAATTATTTTTCTGTTTTTATATTTCAAAGTAATTAAATGTCATAAACGAATGTTGTTTAATTAATTTTATAATTTGTATGTTATTGAGAAATAATGTTTTGCAAAACTTCACCTTAAAAATTCACCTTCGTTTTTACTAGAAAAGTTATTTAGTTGCAAATACACAAGAAAAGTTTCAGTTTCAATTTGTTTGCTTTATTTAAAAGCCTGTGATAGCCGTAAATATTTATATTTTTAAATGAGCCACCCTATCATAACAAAACAAAATGATTACTAAAAATAATGCCAACCCAATAAGCACGCAAAAAAAATACCTCATTATAACTCCACCGAAAAAAAAATTCCTTCTACGTCCTATTTCCAATACGTTTGTCATTTTTGACAAATGAATCTATGGCGTGCATACAAGCACCCTGTATGTCAGTCTCCGGTCAACCGACTCCCGAGCGGAGGTTAATCATTTTATTCAACAGTATACTGTTACTCTGAATTATTATTGACATGCCAACTGTCGGGGGACGCCATCGAATTGAATTTGTGATTGGGAAATCAATAGTAGATATAGTAATGTTTTGTTGTTTATAATGCAAGAATAGTAACAAACCTTAATGTTATATTACTAACCGACTTCCAAAAAGATGGGGGTTCTATGTAACGTATATATGTATGTATGTATAGCTATTACTTCGTGATAATTGGGCTGATTTACGTGTTTCTTTATTTTGTAGCGGAAACCCGCGCGGTGGTCCCATGTAAATTTTATTAATTTAACTTGAGCAGTTTACATTATTTTTGTATGTTGATGACATTATGATATCATAATAACTACTAGTTACAACGTAATTACTGAATTATGTATTAGATTTCGGTAGATTAGGTTAATCCAATATTTTTTTTCTTTTACAATTTCTTTTGAGGATAGAATGTCTCTTTGGCTAGGTCTTCTGAATGTATATATATCTCTCGCTTTATTTGAGCACACTGAATTTGGTAAAAAAACATACTATTAAATAAAACAATATTTCTACATTTCTTGCTCACAAATTCTTAAATATTTGTCATACATAGGTAACGTTACAACAGCACCTTTAAAAGCCTCGATAAAGAAATAATCCCATACCTTCCACAAGACTGTGTAAATATTCAACATAAAGCCAGCGCTCTGAGGAATCAAACCAGATAATATCTGAACCAGTTTCAGTAATGTCTGAATTCCTGTAAATTATTCAATTGCAGAAATTCAGACCGGCTTGTAAAAACACATAAATTAGGTACCTGTTCACTCGAGATATGCTATCTATTTGTATTACTGTACGTTTTTAATCAGATTTTTGCTACTATGAAGGAATGTGATTTTGAAAGCTTGTGAAATTGAGTCCATACATGTATGTTTGTTACTTGAAAAACAGAAATTTTCATCTCGAAACCTTTAAATACGAGGTTAATTCGCAAAAAGGAAACTGCACGCTGAAACGGATAGAATAAATGTACACAACACAACTGTACATCATGTTTATTACTTCATAAATCTGTCCAATGACTTATCTAAAATGAATCACTTAAGACACCCAGCGCATAATGCAGTTCATTATGAAATCTTCAAAGGATATACATTTGAAAATCGTAATACTTCCGCAAATCATATCAGAATCTTCGATCGACGCGCGTCGATGGAATGAAATCAATTTCAGAGTTAGTGCGCACCGCCGATCGAGATATCGAGTACCGTTCTTCATTAACTCGATTTTATCGACAACGTTTTTTTAATAATTGGAACTCGCCTCAGATTTTTGACGGGCCGATTAAGATTGTTAACTTTCGTAGATATATCTCTCACAGTTCCGCGAATTCTGTACTGATTGAGGAGAAATTATGTCAGTAAGGTTAATCGTTCTTACATAGTTTGAATAACTCAAGTGTAACGGAACTTCGATAAAAGGCGGCAGTTGAAGGTTGCGATATTTATCGTGGAATGAATTTCGAATCGGAGCAGTTACGCGTTACGAGATAAACAGTAAACACCTCACCTAGCGTATAATTTTAAAATAAACCGTGTTTTCGAACAATATCCCATAACATTCAATATCTATTCTACTTATCTGATTCACTAACAATCGCACTCATTCTAAAGGCTTTGCATTTTATTGTTTTAAAATCAGCTGAGGCCATTATGGAGCGCGCCGTGAGATTTTATCTAAAGCTAAATGTTTCGTGAATAAAATTGGTCGCGCTCGTTCGAATCGGATCTCGATCGCATGCTCGATGTATCGGTCCGCTATCGATATAGCCACCGATCGTATCGGCAGACGATGTTACGTAATTACAGAGTAGTTTTACGGTTACTTTATTCATTCGGCGAAACTTTGCACATGCATAATTCAGTCGTGTTTTTGTGGAGACCCCGAATTAATTCGTAAAGTTTTACGCTTAAGACTATTACTTGAATAGTCAGCTTCTTTAGTTGCATCGGTGATTTTAAACGGTTTAACTGAATATTCTTTAAAGTGAATTGCTTCTTGATTTTATAAGCTCTCGTTTGAAATTCTCTGAAGTAGTTGTAATGTCGTGGATGTATTAAAAGACTTGACGTTGTAATTGCGTAGGATTTGTGTTACAAAGTGGAGTCCCTTATTAAGCTGTTGGTTTTAAAAGGAGATTCTTCTATTTCGTATCATTACTTTGTACGGCTATTTAAACTTGAAAAGATTCAGGCATATCAAGTTTGTGTTTATAGCCCGACTCACTGGAATAAGTTCGGTTGTATCTTAGAAAAAAGATTACTAGTAAGATAAGGGACGGCTTCTGGTTTGGACATCAAAAAATATAACAAGTTTTTCACATAGTTTCTCGAAAATGTGACATGTTTCGTCCTGCCGGTTGGTTTTATGATGCAGTAGGAATGCTGATTCTAAAAATAAATTAAGCCCTTCGTTCGCCATTTCGTTATATTTAATAATTACCCAAAACATCCATTGAAACAGGTACCTTATTGAGTAATTGACAAAGCAATTCCATGATCAAACCTAATCGTTTTCACGGCTGTAATTAAAAAGACATCAATAAAGTAAAGGGATGTTGGGTGTCTCTTAATTTGCTAAATTTTCGTGAGTTCGTCATTGGCTGCCGCTAATTTTCCTTCGACATGTGTTTGGTCGCACGCCGCTTAATGAAACACGCAATCGTTGTTTGAGGGAACGCTTGTGACAGCGTTCGGTAATTTTAATTACAAACTCTTCAGTATTATTATGTTGTGTCGCGTTAATGGTTTCATATTACGGTTTGGATTACGATACGGAAGTTTTCCTCTAACAAGGGGTATTCAGAGGGCTTTGACAAGTGGCAATTGCTTTTAAAGCGTTGCTTGTTTCTACACAGACGTTTTTTGACAATTCCACATATTTTCTTACTTTTCATCACCATTTTAGTTGATAGAATGTATTTTTGTCTATTCCCTCGACCAACCAAGAACGTCATGCACCGATCCGCATGGGGCCCATTCAGATGGATTCACAAAGAAGAAGCCTGCCCCAGCAATAAGAGCTTTTAGAAGCTGAATAAGCTAGGCCATCTGGGTAAAATCAAGGCATCACCACTTGAAAATTCTGAGTATCAAATTCATGGATGACTTACCAGAATGTTCAGACATCCAGTTACACCGAAGTTTCCTTTTTAAACAAATATGGAGGAATTTGTTACGTGTGGTTAAAAGTCCAAAGGTCAAGCCAAACCTTATAATGTTGGAGTCGCCCAGTGACCCAAGCTTACGGAGGTCAAATTATACCTAAACTTCACCAATATTCTTTACCTATCTTCTGTCTTTATCGTGTGGTTAGTGCCTCACCTGGTGTCCAATACGAACATGAATCCGAAAAATCAGAGGTGCGTGTCTTGGGTTCGATCTTGAGACCTATGACGTATTATTCAATAAATCTCATCTAGAAAGAAAGAAAGAAAACATATTTATTCGGCACATGCCATAAGTGCACATTACAAAAAAAAAAAAAAAAGAGTAAACTTAAATCTAAACAATAAAAACTTAAATCTAAACAGAAAAAATGAGATAATATTGCGCCAAATAGACCCAGTTCAGCAAACTGCCGAGCAGCTAGTGCCCGACGCTGGTTTTCAACTGGACCCGAGATGGTGATGTGACGGACGTAAAACAGTTTTGTTCTTTGTGATAAAGGTATGTGTAATAGGCATGACGACAGTATCAAAAAATTGCAAATCTGTTTAGTCCGTCAGTTAGAGTATTGGAAATTAATGGACACGTATTTTTTGTTTTTGTAAATAAATTAATATTGACAAAGATAAAACGCATCAAAACTCGGGAGTGGGGGCTCGTGACGTCAGAACTAGCTAAAAATTATACCTAGGCGTGACGTATTGAGAATTTTAAAAGCATCATATCTTCGTCAATTTTGATTTACGTAACAAAAGAAAAAACACTGGTCAAATATTTTCTGATAATCTAACTGACGGACTAATTAGTTTTTTTTTGTTGTCTCGCCTATTGTGTGTCATGTATTAATAGATACATAGAATAAATTTGTGTGCAAAATAGTAACAAATAATAATACTACATGATTAATAAAAAGTGCAAGACATCTAGTTACATGGATAAATCAGAACTTATCCTGTTCCGATTTATCCATGTAACTAGATGAGATTTATTGAAATGGCCAATATACTAAATTAATCCCAACACAAAACTATATCAGTTAGCTACTATGCAATGGTAAGTGCATACTCCGTCAACAACTAGATCGGACATCAGTTTCCGAGAATCGTAAATCGACTGCTTGACCCACTAATACATTCAGCCGAGATATCGATAATCGATAATCGATATTATCGATACCATCACCAATTAGTTCGTGTGCCGCTATCCTTACTCCAAGTGTCGTGTAGGGGTTGAGACGAATGCGGATATATATATCGAGTGACGTGCCGCGCATTCGAAATGGTCCCATTAACTCGCATCGCTTTTGAGATGCAAATGAGTTTTTTTTTTCTTTCATAAAATCTCTTCATTGAATATTTCAAGCCGCGCCTTGTGGGTGAATTTATTTTCTTTCTCCAATTCTGAAACGAAATAAAGGAATCAACAATTTAGATTTCCTTTATTAACGCAACGCGGCAATTGGGGTTTCTGTAGAATTTTAATTGTACAGTTATTGCGGATGTTTTTGATATAATTTTTGCCATCTATTATCCCAAAAATTTGATACCACATGTTCGTAAAATCACGATTCTGTTTCATATTCATAGCTGTGCTAAAAGTGTATGCGAACATGAATAGGGTGAAGGCACCAATGATCGGCCATTGTGTAAGCGAACGCCCCTAGCTCAGTGTTGTCACATAATGTCAGTATCGGAAGGGCTCAAAGTGTCACCCCTGGCAGACGAGTGCACTTGCTACACGTTATCCAGATATGTTGTGAATTTGACTCGGTACTTTGAATGACGACTAACTCCATTGTTAACGCTCTGCCATATGGGCGACATGACAAGAGCGGTTTAGTAGGGATTTCCAATACGGAGTTTAAGCTCGTCTGCCTTACGCCTTGGTTATTTATTAAATTCTATGTTTAACCATTTTTAATATTCTATTATTTAATTCTATCATTTGTGATTGAATTAAAAAGTCCTGGCAAAATAGTACTAGTACGACTATTTAATACGTATTTCCATTTGCTACTGTAGCTTTTGGCGTATTGAAAGCTCAATTTTAATTACTTACTGTGTAATTAGAGTAAAAAGCAACTGATCCATTACACCCCAATCCAAGGCTAATCGAGATAAAACCCCTATTATTTAAGACTTTACCGAAAACACGGACCAAACTCGCAAGAATCTCAATATTAAAGCGCCATTCGGCCGCAAAATAGCAAACAAAAGCACAATTAGCTGCCGGGGGAACAAGAGTACAATAGCGGTTTGGACAACGTTTGGAGCAGTTACCCTAATTTGTTATTACTGTCAGTTCGGGTGAACTTGCGGCTGCCTTATGCTAATAAATGCGTGCTCGCCCCGACAATTGACATAACGACTGCATAATAATAAGTAAACCTTATGAACTCCGTATTTGATGGCAGAAATAGGAGTAGGATAGCTACATAATATTTTGTAAGATTTACGCTATCCTTTCATTGATATTGATTGATTGATTTCTAGCCGTGTGGTACCCGGCAGAGTAGAATAGTACCAACCCAGTCGTATAAGGCGACTAATGTCTGAGGCAGAACACCTTGCGCCTCCGTAGACCAGAGAATGGGCAGCTGCGTTTTCTATTAGTCTTTCATCACTGCGATCTCCAATCCGCCTGCCAAGCATGGAGATTACGGCAAATTCCTCCCATCATGGGAGAGGCTTATGTCCAGCAGTGGACGTTATGGGCTGTTGTTGTTGTTGTTGTTCATTGATAGTTTATCTCTAATTTTGATTTTGTACAATCATATTTATTCTTTTTGACCTAAGGTTTATGACAGAGATAAAATAACTGTGTAGTAACTGTAGTGTACAGGGTGTAAACAGACCCTTCAAAGCCGTCAACCAGAAGTAGAGGAAGACAACGCAAACGATGAGATGATGAGATAGCGGATACGGTTGTAGCTTTATGGGCTAGAGACCGTGACAAATGGAGGTGCCTGGGGTAGGGCCTACGTGTCAAAGTACGCGCTAATTGACGAAGAGGCCGAAGTGCAATAGTTCTGTTTGGCCTATTTAATATTTTATTGTAATGAGTTTAAAGCGTGGGCCAGAATGTTGTAAACAAACCCTCCACACACCTCCACATCGGTATCCACCGGCGATTTACAACAGCACGCACTGTTGACGCACTATTGTAAGCCGCCGGTGGAGACCGATGTGGAGGTGTGTGGAGGGCTTGTTTAGAACAATCTGGCACGGGCATTAGTCTATCAGTAAATGAAGACTTTATTATCATTATAACATAAAACAACTCGTATTTAAAAAAAAAACGTGAAGAAGTTATAACTTTGACCTCCGTTATCTCCGTAACTAGAAGGTTCCCAGATATGGTCCAGAACAAAAAAAATATTGTAATGACGGGAAAAACTAGTGCCTTTTTGATTCTTCTCTTTTTTATATTGCTTTAGTTAGTATAGTGATACAAGTGCTCTGTGCACTCCTGTACCTAAGTGACAAGTTCAGTGTTATACAAAAAAAAAAACTTAATTAAAAGACTGACAACCGGTCTAAACATTGGATATTAGGTATCGTACTGTAAGTAGGTTACAGGGGATAGATAATAATATCTATACACCAAATGCTGACATTTAAACGTTTTTGGAAAGACTGGATTCCGACTCTCCATTGTAACTATTGGATAATTGGGTTAGCAGGTTCTGATTGTCTCTGTTTACCGATGTAGAAAATAATTTGGTCATCGGAATCAACGTCCGCTTTCCATGGTTTTACTATAAAGCTTCAACTAATGACAAAAAAATTACTTAGGTATTTTAATTAAGTTATTAAAAGGCACTTTGGAATGTTTTAATGTTCTTTGTGGCGATCAATCTCGAGCTTTTTTCAGTAAAGGACATATTATTTTATTCGTTGAAATATTCTTGAACACATTATCGATATATCCTAAATATATCTAAAACAAGACAATATTAAGTGCAAAGTGCTTTCGATAAAAATAGAGAACAGAACCTTTCACATTGTATCCAAGTCACGTTAGACAAATATTACAACCCAAGATATATCATCAATCCGCAATACGTCTCTCGTGATAAATCATCAAGACATATTACCACAGAAATGGATGATTTTAAAATTCAACAACAGCCCAGTATATTTGTCTTGAGTAGCTTGCAACCATTTGCCAACATAATGTTCCGAGATAAGAATGCACTTGGGAAAACAATATTAATCTTAGTGTGATTCATCTTTTATCGCTCAAAGTTGCATGTATGTAGCAGGCAGCGGATTATAAATCAAATTGTAAGTACCATTGGGCAGGGATCACATTGTTTTTATTCGTCTGACTTTATGTGTGAAGGACGTATAAATCACAATGTTTGATTTTTGCTGCTATCGGACGGTGCTACTAGATATTGTTCATGAAAAAAATGACTTGTAGTTGAAATAAATCTTGGCCAAATGAAACAAAAAAAATCACAAACTCTTGTAGTACATTATTCTTTCTATTTTTATTTTGGAGATAAAGAATATAGGTGTTTTCTTTCAGGGAATATCGATGAAATTGTAAGTGACAGTTTGTTTTAAAAAATCATTGTAGACAGGAAATTGTGATTTTGAAGGTGTGATTATTCGTGAGCATATTTATTTACGTTTAGTTATAACATTTTTGGTACCTATTTCTTTCAGCAAAGCCTTAAGATTTCGTCGCTTACTAAATAAAGCTAATTAAATGTCTGTAAAACTAAAGCAATCCTTTTACGGTGTGCCAAGAATTCTAGCCAAAAGAAACGTCTCCACATACAGAGACAAAAAGCACATTTAAAGTTTAGATTTCCCTATTTCCTTCTCTCACTCTATGCACACACCTCAACAGTACTTAGTAACGTGATAAAACGGAATCAATAGTGCTCTCATACCGTGCCAAGATGTAATAAACGCATGAAAAGTGAACAGAACACGACCATTTGTTCTACACAACTCACAAACTCAATTACTCCACGTAACTCTTAAGACCACGACGTAAAGTGCAAAATTCAATGATGTTTACGTAGGTTTAATGTTGGCATGTTGGAACTAGGATGAAATTAATGATGTCTGTATTGAAAATCGTTTGTTTTGCTTCGAAAATGTTTAGCCTGGCAGAAAGTATCTTCAGACCATATTTCATAGTGTCCTTGCCAAGTTTATAGGTTGATGATGTAATGATGTTGGCTTCAACTAGATAGATTGATAGGATAGCTTTTCATAGATCAAACGAGATTTATAGGTTTTTGCGTATATCGAATTTGGGTGTCTTCTGTTTTTTAGGTTCGGTTTAGGGATGAAATATAGTTTCTCTTTCAAGTCTGTGACTGGAAAGGCTTGGTTTGGTTTGGAAAATTCGTGCACGTGAATAAGTCTGCTGAATGTTGCGAATATGCTGTAATCCGGTAGATTTGTATGTTTTCTACTACTAGTCAAGAAATGTCAATGAACAATGTGAATAAACAAACTGCAACATTATAGAAAGAAAAAGTATTTATTTGCTTTGCACAGGACAAAACAACATGGTTAATTTAACAATATAATATAAAAAATAAGACAAACTATTTGATCCTTTATGAGGCTGTGTGCATGTATCTCAATAAGGTGCTGTAACATTTAAAAAAATGTGACAGCGCTGCTAATCTGATAGGGCCCAAATATGAATATAAAGGGTGTAAAAAACCTCATAACGAATCTAAAAGGCACTTAATTGTTCTCCCCGTCATTGCAATCATTTTTTTGTTCTACACCATACCTGGGAAAGTTTTTAATGTAAGATTTTTACTTTAAACACCTCCACGACCCCCGTACTATTCAATCCATCCATCAGCACAATGGTTTGAGTGCGTTACACTGAGTTCTACCACAAAACATGACTTTTCACCCCAAAAAAAAAAAGTCGTTTCCCAGCAATGTTTTTTGCGTAAAGTTACTTAGTTTGATGTACAGAAAACTTGGTTGACGGCTTCTTGATGAGGTGATGAGGTTGTTTACACCCTGTATATATGCGGACTGTAGCTCGATCCACTTCCCCTGTACCGCGAATGCTTACGAACCTCAACGCGCTCGTGGAGACCAACCCTGGATTGGACTTGTTTGCTGATGAATGATAATGTTAGAATGTTTGTGGTTCTGCGACAAGACCGAGTAAAAGTATTAGGTATTTCATTTAGTGTTAATAGTTTTAAATACTGTACTAAATAAATAATAAATAAAATAAGTGATATGGGAGAACAGTCCATTAGTTACAATTTCACGTTAAAGAGTTTGAATCGTAGATAAACAGTTCTGCGCTAGCCCATTTTCGAGACTTGCAGTAAAATGTATAAAAGACAACCGATCTAACTATCAAATCCCTTTGTTACTTAAAATCCAGCATCGTAACTTTACATAACAATGACACTATCTTCCAGTTACTGTCATTATGTGAAGCTAAACAAGGCATGTTGTAAATCAGTGCCCGAATCGACACGAAAGTTCCCGAGTGAAGCCGAGGGCCGATACAGAGAAACAATATGATCGGGGTGTCACGTCGTGTCCAAAGAAAGTGGCGAGCGATTAGTCGTACGATATCAAATGCCATAAGTCCCTGTAAGTGTTAAATATAGCGAGTCTCGACTGATATATGGGTTGGAGTTTAAAAAGGAATGTTTTGGCATGTTGTTGAGTGTGAACGGGGCTGCATTTTCATCATTGAGATATGAGTTGAAAGATTTATGCAATACAAAAAATGCAGATGGAACTTCCTTATAATTCTCAAACTGATAAATATTATATGTGTTTAAAAGATTAAAATTAATACTCTTTTATTTCTCTTGAAAGTAAATTCGGGTTCTTCTTTATAAACCAGGTTGCGTTCTGTGGTTTCAGCTTATCCCACGAGGGAAATGACGTGAGTTTGTGTGTGGTGTTTAAATAACACTACTCGTATATCTGCAGCACTGCCAAAATCACCCCAAAATAATGTTACGTCGTACCCGTACCTACAATTACGGTAGTAGGTACCTACAAGTAGGCAGGTAGGTAGTAGTAGGTAGGTACCAACTCTAAAGAAGGTTCGAGAAAGTCGTGAATCTTTCTCGAACATTCGGTCGCCATATAAATAGTCGACGTGTTTGCGGGAGCAGGCAGTCTGATTTTTTCTACACAACGAAGCGAATCGAAGTGAACAAGTGCGATATCTAAGCGAATAGTGATCAGTAGTGTATTTTTTGTGATTGAGTTTTAAGTGTTTTGTGATTAATAAAGTTATTTAATTGTTTATTCGGTAGAAATTAATTTATCCCATACCCAGCTTGTAACAATATTAAGTAATACTGAAGGATAAGCTCGACCAGTGGTCGCAATTGAGCATGAGATCCTGGGTTCGATTCTCGGGACGGGGAAATAGAGTTATTGAGTTTTTCCATCAGGAATTTCTCAGTAGCAGTTAAAAATAACTGGCTTGTAATGCGGGATCATACTTTCGGAATAAAAAGTATTCTATGTTTTAATCCAGGTTATCAACCATCAGTGTGTTAAATTTCAGGCAAATCCGTTCAGTAGTTTTTACATTAAACCAAAGAAAAAAGCAACTAAATAAAATAATCTTATACCCCATATCTTACACCACTTCCCAAAAACCGTCGAAGTATCACTTCAATATAAATCATTTAGCACAGTTTCAATCCAAAAAGTTTGCACTTTTCAACGTTTTCGTGAATCGGTAATGCAGGCCCTAAATCAGTCTGGGGGACCGACCACATTTGCATATGAGTAGGGGCGACAAAGAACAAAGGGATATTTTTTTGTCGTTTTTAGACCGATATGCTATCGACAAAGACTGTGGCATAATATAGCTACTATCAGTATGCCGTAAATCATTTAGGTTTTCGAAAAGTATTTTTGGTAAAGCCTTTTTTGTGTTATTTATGTATCCGTAATGAAGTTTTAAACAGATAGTATGAGTGTAAAATATTTACTTGCAGTTGTCTCTTAAAATATTCAAAGTGTTTTGAATTGACAGTGACTGCTATATTTCCTGACTTCTGTTCTAGACCTCTTGTTTCTGGGTACTCATTTACTGACGATAGTACTACGTGATTCTTAGTTAAAAGTTAGGTTTTGCTGTACCTACGCTTTTTGCACGGCCAAAACCCAATCCAAATCTCAGATCTGACGCCGCCATCACGTGTTTCTGTACCTTTTACAAAAAAATAATTACGAGCAACAATTTTAATTATCAACATTGCCTTATAACAACGTCGGTTTAAAATGTTCAGTTTCCACGTATTGAGCATCCAAATGAAATAGAAAACTATTATCTTAAGATTCCAGTTTTTCCTCAAACACTCATCTTTACACTGACTTTACCACAAGGCTTAACATTTTAAAATGTTGTTTTTATCAATCTTTTCATAATTTGTTCTTTAAACACACTCAACATTAACAAGGAAACATTAAAAGAAATTTATGTGAGCTGAGCAACTAACTACGGAGAATTAGAGTCACTTTTTGTACCGCCACGCGCCAATAGTCACACTCTGAATAAATAAACGACCATTATACTTTTATATATACACCTTTTTGTTCAAAACTCAGTCACGTACTAACTAATACCTAATTGAATTTCAAATAAAAGCTGTCGACGCTAGTATATAATGGGCTAAAGGGCTTTTGTTAACCACAAACCGAGCTGGTTAGTTTCAGTTCCAATAAAAAGATAGGATGATTTTTTGGAAATTTTGCAAAAGTTAAGGGTCGCTTTGATAATATGGATTTAAAAGATAGAGCCAAGAAAGTAATTAGCGTTTATTTTTAGTTAGTCATAAGTTAAATCCTCTTCTTTCTAGTTTAACTTAATTGCGTCATTAATTATTATCTTCTTGCCTTTACAGCACTGAGTTAAGTCACTTAGTCTCAACTAAGTGAAATTAAAATTATCCAAAAGCTTTTATATTGTTTGTATCTTTGCGACTCCATAGTTTATGCACGCAAACGATAAACACCCCTAAAAATAATTTACCAAATTAGACATAAACAACCAAACTTGGCTGTCACACATATTTTCTACATAAAAATTCATGCGACCACAATCGCCACCACAATTGCGACCGCGACCGCGCGGCGCAATTAATATATGTCGAGCTACTCTACAGTTTTCGCTGCGCCAATAATAAATGACCCGAAATTGTTAACTTTATTTGCTTTTCAATTATCATTGTGTTTTATGATTCAGATTAATTCATTGACCTGCTTTTATAGTTTAAGTAATTCTTTAATGATTACTGATTTCATTCATTTCGTTTTCTTTTTCCTTGAGTATGAAGTCACCCAAAGGGCAACGGAGAGGGCTATGTTAGGAGTTACCTTGCGTGATCGAATCAGAAATGAAGACATCCGCAAGAGAACCAAGGACACCGCAGAGCCCGAAGAATTGCCAAACTTAAGAGGCAGTGGGCGGGGCACATTGCTCGCAGAACGGATGGCCGATGGGGCCGAAAAGTTCTGGAGTGGCGACCACGAACCAGAAGACGTTGCGTCGGAAGACCTCCCACTAGGTGGACGAAGGTTGCGGAAATCCGCTGGATGCAAGTCGCATGGGACCGGTCTGCAATGTGGTAACACTTGGGGGATGCCTTTGTCCTTTGTCATAGTGGACGTCTTTTGGCTGAAATGATGATGATGATGATGAGTATGAAGTGAATGAGAAGAAAAGCTTCTGCCATTTCAGTATACGCCATGCCTTTAATTTACCAGGAACCAATTGACAGAACGGTTAGACAATCTGACAAACTGAACTTTGAGGATGAACTAGCCATTCGTGGAACTTATGCACGACGCGTTGTGAAAAAATAATGCAGAATTTTCTTTAAACAATTCTCACGTGCGAACGGATAGGTCACAGCTACGTAAAGAATAAATTATAATTTTTAATTTAAAAAAATTAATTACTTCCAACACCTTTCTTTCCTTCACGATTGCTCCATTTTCTTAACACAAATCTGCGTTCATGCAAAGTCTTACCGCAAACTCACACCACGGCACATTGAACAGTGCCAGCGGTTCGTGTTGCACAAAACACTTTTAAATTTAATTACAACTGAACAAATCTAATATAATTCTTATGTAGTTAAGTCTAAGAATTAAGTTACTATGTTTAGTGTGAAAATATAACTTGGTAAAAGTGAAAACAGTTTTAATTTTAATTACGAATGGATAAATATAACCTAGGCTTTATGCAGTTGAAATAGGGGTTAGGTTAGAATGTTTGAATTGTAAATATAACTTGGTAAAGCTCGTCCAAGGAAGTGATCAGTCAACGCAGTGACGTAATCAACACGTGCTACATTATAATGAGGCTTTTAAACTCTCTGTTTATATTTTATTTTGTTTTGATTATTGTGCACTGCTGGTTTATCACCTTCTTATTATTTATTTAATTAGTCATGTGGATACTTCGCTGTGATTGGTATTTTAATGAAAGTTTAAAACACAACGGGTTATGGAAGAAATTACTGATAAATTGTTGTTGTTGGGTTGTTAATTCTCGTATGTAATTTTGGTTGGTTTCTAGTTGACTACTATAATTTGAGTATAATTAAAAAGTCAGTTTTATAAAATGAATAAATAAATAGTTACTTATATGAAGGTTCTTAAAAAAGTAGTCTTCAAAATTAATAGAATAAGATAAGAAATAGACAAGTTTTAAATACTTATCTCTCAACCATAACCAAATTAGAATTTAAACATAACACATAAAGCTGACTATTAATAAAAAATAAATCTCAATTTATTACAGCGTAAGATAAGACATTAGTAGAATCCAGTTCAATAATATAGACATTAGATATTAAAGAATTTATTTGAACTAGTGCCATAATGTTGGTCTGGAACGTTAAATTGATTTGACGGCCGGCGAACAATTAAAATGCAAATGAGAATGTTGGGACACCGCCCGAGAATGTAATGTGAAAAAATCACAAATGCGGTAGAGACGCGTGTATAATGAAGGCTTTTTCAAATTGGTAATTCATATAATTTATTTAAAATGTTGTTTATGTTATTTCGTTGGCCTTCTCGTGAAAGTCATTTTATTTAGTTATTAAAAAAGGATAACCTTAGTAATTTCCATAACATTATTTTAAGAACGACAATTTTAGTTAAGCGCTGCCTGAACAATAGCGAATACCTAAAATTTGGTCAGCGCCATCTATCCGATGAATCATCAACCATGGTAGTTCATGGTTATGTATACAGGTTAATAAACGTCAGCAAAATTATGATATTGTTAGTACAATATCATAATTTTGCTGACGTTTATTAACCTGTATTGTAGTTTTAGAAATAAGTTAATGGGATTTTACGATAAAAAAAATGCAGATTAATTTTTACCTAACACAGGTGCCCTTAAAATTAATAGTTTAATGATTAGTGTTACATCTAGCTAACGCAAACTGCATTTTTGTAAAATTCCGCTGTGTAACCAACACTATATATTTAAAACATTTCAAAATTTGCTACCGTAAATTACACCATCGTTTAGATAAGAAGTGGGCGTGTGACATTTGGGTAGCTGCTTTTAAAAAATAATCCTAATGTGATTTCTACAAATACGATTTTCCTATATAAATTCAGAAAGATAATATTAGCTATTTCATTGACATATTTTAATATTCATAGATTAATTTAACGTGCATTTAATTTTGAAGAAAGACTAACGGGCTCGAATCGTCTTCGGAAGCTAAACTAATAAAATTTTATAAGAAACAAAAAAAAAATAAGTTCTAAATTATTTGATACAGTCTGCATCTAATTTTACAATTACATTTTTAATTGGCCTCATAAGGAGCTACTGTGGCCGTGGCTATACCATTTAGATGAATTTTATTTTATCAGTAAGATGTTCTTCGAGATTTAAAAGTTTTACACTTTTAGCAGTTTCCCCGAAATGATTTTCCGTTTTAAAACCATTATTTTGTTGTACATGAATTACTTTATCGTCAATATTGATTATTTAAATGGTTATAGTTCCCAAACTTTGTCCCTTAAAATTCATAGTACCAATGGAACATTTAATGATTCAAAGTTCTATAGATATCAAATCATAACTCACAAAACAGGTGTTCAGAATTAGTAATGAATGTTTCCATACCAATCCCTTATCAGTGGCGCGCCCTCCCATTGAAATGGTCGCACAATATGTCATAATTATTTAATTAATGCAACCCCACCCTAGGTTATCTGCATTCATAATTCAAGCCACATACATGAAGAGAATTTCCAATCCATGAATTTCTCGGCATCTAATTCTGTATTGAACGTTTGGGTAAACTGGTCTTATGACTGGTGTATTCTAGGGGGCGTTGTTGCACTGCGGCTGAATTAAAAATGAACACCATCGATTTGTTCGCCAATGTTCGGGGCACGGGTGTGCACGAATCACGTCACCCACGCTAGCCGATCTTAATTATGCGATTGTATGCCTACACGCGTGTCAATTAATTGCTGGTACCATTTCATTTGTTTTTATTGTCACTTATTTGTTAATAAAAACGTTTGTGCTTTGTCCTGAGCGGGCGCGCCGCGGCGGTTCTTTTGTCGTTGATAAAAAATTGCAGGTTTTAATTCGAATTGTATTGGTGGTATTGTGTGGGAGAGATAAGAGGCATACTCTGTGAATACCTACTTTGTTTAAGTTATTGCTTAATTTTGTGAAAATATTTAGTGACCTTTCCGAAGCGTAGAATTTTATCATTTTTAGTTTTTCAGAAAACGCGACGTAACATAACATTACATCACACCTATAATCTTTGAAAGGTTATGCAAAGGATACCCAATAGTACACCCACAGTATCTACGTAATAGGGAGCGAGTTTTTTTGCTATCAGTCGGACTCAAGTTCACACTCCGTGGCTGCTATCGAGAAATTTCTGATGGAAAAACTGAATAACACTTTTCCTAACCCTGGAATCGAACGCAGGATCTCATTCTTTTGACTGAAAAAGAAAACATGAGACATAATAAAACCTACCATTTGAACAGCAACCATTACAAATAATTCACCATGAAATACTCAATTGCTATATCGCCGTTACCATTACAGAGCAAAGTTCAAGATCAATCGGATGGCCCGAAAGAGTTACCTAATGACACGATATCGGGGCTTGCGAAGGGCGCCATTCAAATTCAATCACGGGCTTTGAAACAATTTGTAACAAATGTCAAGATCATAAAGGATCCTATTTCGGTCCGTGCGAATGCCTGACTGAGAGAGGAATCGTGACTTGTATAGGACTGATCGATGTACGATTTGGTAATTTTGTTTAGGAAACTGGGACACTTAAAAATGGTTTTACATCGTATAGTTCTCATGTTTGCGCTTTTGGAGAAGCGTTTGATATTGTTGATAGTGATGCAGTTGAGAAAGCAGTGGTGGCCCAGTGGTGGCGGCTCCGACTTACGAACAGTAAGTTGTGGGTTCGAACCCAGACAGGCACATTACTTTGTGTAAATTATTTATCACCACTGCTCTCAAAACGGTGAAGGAAAACATCGTGAGGAAACTAGCATGTCCTAGAACCAAAAATTCAAAGACATGTGACATCCACCAATCCGCACTGGGCCTACGTGGTGGATTATAGCCCATTCCCTCTCATCATGAGAGGAGACCGTGTCCCAGCAGTGGGAACATTATAGGTTGATGATGATGATGCAGTTGAGTATATGCTGCTAATCATGTCATTAAAAGTCTCAGCTTATCTATAGTTAGTAATTCAAGACAATTCGGTAGTACCAGAATTATAAATCTCCAATCCAGGTCCAAATTAGCATGGTTGTAAATTATCCATGTCCGATGCTATCATTGGTGCTTCTATCGGCGGAGAGTAAACAAGGATCTAATTGTATCAATACCAATAGATAAGCTTCGTTGTTACACAACGAACAAAAAAATTGTTACGTAATGTTTTGTTCCTCCAAACCATTTCTATACTGACCTTCAATATTTTCCACCGTAGACAGACGGATACGATGTTATCTCTGAGATTACACAGCAATTATATCACAGTCATGCTTTTGTTAACAAGAATCATAGTAAAAAGAACAGTGAACTAGCAAAATGTCCATTTGATTAACTTAGAACTAAATGCCCTTTAAATCAAATTGTATAAGCACTGAGAGTAATTGTTGCGATAGTCCGTGGAAGCGGTGGAAATAATGGGTCGGCTTCTTGAGAGATAAAATCGTCGCGTCCTGTCCGCAGTGCTAGGCCTTTTGCTGGTTGCGGCTCGAGGGTTCCTAAAGGTTAATTTAGTATGTGTGGAGCTTGATTTAATATTACTGATTTGTCTCTTAAAACAGGAAAATACGATAACCTAAAATCTTCTGAAATATTCCCGTAGAAATATAATCGCATTGCAAAGAATCTCTTTCAGTCTTCTTCAACTGTAAAGCGAGATTTTATTCCTTTAGCAAAACTAACAAGGACGTCTAGGAAAGTTTCTTCCTCAACCTTTCCCACTGTATTTGGAATAATAACAATCCTTGCATATTATTTGCAAACGGAGAGTCCATTTTTATCCCGCAGATGCAGCACTTCTGCGTTCCCGGTAATTGGTTGAAGTTATCTACGTCATTACATCTCGACTCTTCCCTTTTTTGCTGGCTTTATTTCTCTCTCTTCGACCGCCACTTTCGTTTGTTTTTGATTCAATTACTTTTAATGCTCTCTGATCATAATCTAAAGGAATCGCAACGTTGGGATATTGTTAGTACTTAATCTTTTTTGAGATGTCGGGGTCGACAGTTTAACGTTCTAATTTTGTGCGAAAAAAATCTTGATTTGTCCCTTTTTTTCGTTTTTTTCTCCTCAATTCTATCAATCTTCCATTGAAAGTACCGATCGTTGGTTATACGTGTTATAAGTTATTTATAAGCTTTAGTTTTAACACAAAGGTTACAATACAAAGTTTACACTCGTAACCTTCAGCACGATCTAGATAACTATCCATTTTTCTTTACTCAACCTTGTTTATGCTGCTTTAATACGTTATTCTTAAGGACGCGACATAACTCATACAGTATCGTTGGTCGGATCGGTATTTCACTAAATGAACGCGTCTCAAGCGATATTTATAGCGACGGTGGACATAATTTAATAAACAAAGCAGGACCAAGCCGACATTTTAATGCCACCCCGGGCATAGGATCTGATAATGGATCATAACTGGTTTTCAGTCTCGGTAGATAGCATTGTAAGGAACAAGTCCCACTTCGTTACGAGCTCCCGGTAAAACGTACAGGGCTTCCAATCGTTAAGCGTAAACCCTATCTGCATTGGTGCTATTAATAATATTATACGGCGCAATATCTGATACGCATTGAACGCATATTTTATATGTGCACGCGCTGTTAATATTTCGTTACTGTTTTCTGATAAAAATTGTCCGAACGTGGTATAATGTTGTAGATAGTAAAGATAGAAAACAATATCTGAATTTGCTATAAAGAATGTGACAAGCAAGCACATGAATATTTATCGAAATTAAATTCTGTGGACATAGTTGAATGTGAAATATAAAACTATTTTGTTTTGATCAATCATAATAAAAACAAAGCTTCGAATCGCATAAAAACGGGTCCGAATTCACATTGTAATAAAGATAACATTGTACCAGTTATTTTATTGGTAAAATATTTGGCATTGAGCTAGTGTGTAAAAGGGCTTTATTATGGATTTAAGCAAACCAGCATGTACATGTCGTTACTATTTATATGCGCAAAACAATTGCATCACAACAACTATTGAAACAAAATGTTTCGATTTCGTTGGGTGCATGACAAATGACTGGCACGTCTCATATCAGGCAAGATGTGAATCGAACGGTTACAAACGAGAAAGTATAAACATTTACATTTGAGACGTCCAACCGCCAACAAAAACGGATCGTGGTTCAATTTTGGTCTTATCTAGAGTTGCCTTTGTTTCCTTGACAGGTGCATTAGTGTGCTATCACACAACAATTAAATGCATCGGTATTGCTGCATCACGATGAGTAGGTGTACGGAGACTCGTATCATGAACACGCTCCGCGTTCCCACTATCTATAGTTTTTGATCTTTCACGTCGATTTGATTAAGGAATTCCTTTGTTTCGTTATATTGTTTACTGTCTGCGGTCGGATGATTTAAAAAACTTAGTCTGATTAGTTTTGAGTTTAGTTATTTGCTATCATGTTTTCAAGGATTAGAATTTGTAGCCTGTTGACGTAATGGCTTGGTTTATTACGTTCTTTGAATATCTACGATCGTAAAATTGTTCGGTGGCTATATTTTTGGCCGTCTAATTTCCATATCAGAAAATGTAGTACAAACAGCTTTGGTATTTCGTCTGTTTCTTTGGGAATCCGACTATAATCGCATGGTTATGAGTCTTTGCAGGTTGATAAATTTGGTGCAGAAGCTCAACGCTACAAGTACCGACTTATTTTACTTTAAGATTTCTATAAGTAGACAAATTCTATTGTGGACTAAAGTTGTTTTATACTTCTAATCTCTTTCCCTGTATTTGAATACGACTAGCTGTGAAATGCATTTAATATCGATTTATTTTAAGTATAAATTGAATTGACACTAGGTACTTATTCAACTTTTATACCAATTCCACTAACCCAATAAAATGTATGCTAACCATCATTTGATTGGGAAGTCCACAAACGGATTCCACGTTCATTTCTAAATTACCTAAAGATAACGTCTCGCTTCTTATAAAGCAATTTAGACGAAAATCTGAAGCCAAATACACTATTAGATGTACGTCCGCCCGCGGCCGTATTCTGGGAGAAATTTTAGCTATTAAAAGAACATATTTTCACGCACCCAATATTTAGTGTGTGAGTGGTTTAAAAAGCAGTTTTATTACTTTTAAATAGAAGGTAACAGTTCGTTTTGGATGAGTCGTAAAACGTTACTATCACAACTGTCTCAAGAAGAGTTTAGGTTACTTAGTGAGTGGGACGACATAGAAATTCTTTGACGGTTTTAGTCAAAATATTGAATATAAATTTTTGTATGACGCATTGAAAGATTTTATGTTTGGAACGTTAGAATCCATTGAATGGAAAGTGAATATGTTTTATTTATTTTCTTTAGACAATTTTATCAGGGATACACATTAAAAAATAATGGAGAAGAAACAAAAAATATCTGCTAATAATATTGTACGGTCTAAAGTGTTCGAAATTGAAAACCTTAAGGATAAAAATTGTAAGAGCAAACGTTCTTTCACCACCTTTCACACTCAAGTCTCGACGAACAAAAGAACTCAAGCTCTAAGACAGTTTATTTTCCCAAAACACGGAAGTAATTACACGAATACTTTCTTTAATTTCCAAAATATTTATAATAAAAGTTTACGTTTTACCAAAATATTTATACTATACACGACTTACAGAACAACTTCCGTAGATTGCAATATGGCGCCGGTTTCCGTTACCCGAATGGTCAGGGCAAAGAAAATATAGAACCTTGCACCGATACATTCGAGCCCGGCCTTATTTAGAAATAGCCGCGCGTTGAGAGAAACGACCAAGTTGGAAATCATTAGAATATGTGCATTTTATGCACAGTAAATTTTGTTTAATGTTTTGTTTGTTATTGAAATATTGTTGCAGCGTGTTGTGAAAACATTATTTGATACAGAGAACGATCATGCTTTTGATTATTTTCCATATTCTTGTGTGTTAATATGCACAGATGTCAAAATAAATGGAAATAAATCATCTCGCCACGGATTGGTTAGATTTTCTTTTGACCATCATCATCATCATCATCAGCCTATTAATGTTCCCACTGCTGGGACACAGGCCTCCTCTCTATGAGAGGGAATGGGCTATAATCCACCACGTGGGCCCAGTGCGGATTGGTAGATGTCACATGTCTTCGAATTTTTTGGTTATAGGACATGCCGGTTTCCTCACGATGTTTTCCTGCACCGTTTTGAGAGCAGTGGTGATGAAATAATTAAACAAAGTAATGCACCTGTCTGGGTTCAAACCCACGACTTACTGTTCGTAAGTCGGGGTCGCCACTACTGGGCCACCCCACCGGTGCTCTCCTGCTGTCTTTTGACCATTCGTTGGGAATTTGGAGTTACTTTGTCGACTAATGCAGAAAGTTTTCAAAATTAAGAAAACCTTCGCAGGAAGTACCAGCAAGAACTATAATAGTTAATCAAATCAGGATGACTTTAAAAACCATCCAAATCAAGTTTAATCAAAATTATTGAAATATTTGAAATTCATTGAAATGTCAGAATTAGGTTAAACAGCATTGCATTGCATTTACAGTAATACTTACCGTGCCCCAAAACCGACACTGTTACCAAAAGCTCCAGTATTTTCTCCCCATACTCTCACTTTTTTGTCGATTTCCAACTTACGCATATTCTCCACCAGCCGGAACTATTAAAGGTCAGTCCAAGTGAGCTATAAATAAGGTATTTAACCCAATGTGTGTGGGCAAGCCTTAACTGGCTCGACCATGGGAAAGCTTTCGGTTATTACAATTGCTACTATTTATTTGGTACCAGCTGAAGTATTGGGAAGGACAGGTACCTATTCTATTGAATACAATCTCGGCCATGCATGGCTCGGAGCTTTGACCTTTGTTCGTTGCATTGTAAAGTCCATGTTCCTGGGAGGTCTTGTTTTATTGTAATTAGGGTCAGTTTTGCTTTAACTAAGCTATCTGTTTGGTACTGTTTTGGGCTTGCGTGGCCTGAGGGGTTCACTTCTGTACATGGTTCGTACATAGAGGGTTCGCGTAAAGGTTGTTGCTAAGAAAGAAATCTTCATTGAAGTTATAATAATCGTGGTTGACCAGTTCTTTAGGAAGAATTTAGTAGTTAAGTCCTAGAAAATTATCTACTCAAAAATTTAGGTGACATATTACGCAATAACTTCTAAAATAACCTCCTTCTTTACTAGAAGTCGGATAAAAATATAAAAAAACCTGCTACTAGAAAAGGCTTTAAAATATTGTCATTAAAAAGATTAACTTTATTTATTCCACTATTAATCGAGCATCTGTATTTGATAAAGGATGAAAATGGTAAGTTTTATCGTCTTTTTTATGACATTTTAATTGAACGTTTTATTAAAACAATCTCACGGATTTATCAATATTCCTTTATCATTTCTATTTTAAATTTTACGTGCCTATTAGCGGCTGATTAGTTTAATACAGATTTATCTTTTTTTATATAAAACAGTAATAAAAATCTTTATCAAACTGTGTAGGGTTTCATTAAGTCTTTTATCTTTACGACATTTTCAGTATAATGTATATTAATGACCTTAAAAACTTAATAATAGACACTTAAAATTTCGTTTCCGTTAACTTTAGGTGTTATAGACGGTCAAGTGAAAACACAAAGATTATAAAATAAAAAGTTTTGACAGGTTTGTACTACAATAGGAAATATTAACTGACGTTAATATTGTTAAGTTATTAATGTGTGGGTTTTCACACAATGTTTTCTTTCGCCGTTTCTTTGGTTATGGTGATAAAAATAAAAGTTTACGCGTTTTCATTTTTTGAATGACAGTTTTTGAGATTATGCTTTTTTGGGATTTCTCTGACAGTTTTATTTTGACACACTGTTGTTCCAGTGCTATAAATTATGTATTTAGGACTTTTCTGAATGAAATAATAAAAATATTACGTACAGATCATTAAAACTTTACTAGAAAACATTTTAGATGCACTTTTGACCTATAAGGGTCAATTCACACCGAGATGCGACGCGACGCTGTGCGCACATTTTAATAGAGCGACTCAACATATAACTATATTTACTACACAAAAAGATATAATACACATTTCATTGCGATTTGTCTCACGGCGGCGTGCGGCGCGCGTCGCAGCCTGAAATCACTGGCCTCTTCAAGTAAGGTCGCGCCGCGTCGCGTCGCGTCGCGTCTCGGTGTGAACTGACGCTTACGAGTAAAAACAGACCAGTCAGACCAGATAAGCCAAGCATTAAAAATAAATACAAAACTAAAACAGCTTTAATTCTAAAAACATCAACACACAAGGGATCCTAGCCTTATCAGTATCCACCAGTACAAGCAAAAATTTGGTCAAACAATAAAAGCATACGCTTAACAGCAAAATAAAGATATCGAAAAAATGTACCGCACACAATAAAAAATGCTAACTCGATAAATGCTCGCCTCGAACGCTCTAAACAAACCAAAATATGAATTGAGATTACGGTAATACACGGAACGTGGGTTAGACACGTCGCGCACTCTAGACATAAACTTGCGACTTTTTTGTCGGACGATTTTGACGCAAATATAATAGAACGGTACCAATTTGGCCAGACTTGACTTGAACTTCGACATTCCTTAAAGTTGTTTTTGTGGCAGTTTTTAATTTTGCAAAACTTTTGAAAACTGTAAAGCTCCCTTAAAACGTTAAAGCTCTGACACTAATCGACTGTAAGACGTATCGAATAAACATGTAGTTATAATATAAATTGTTGGCAATATTTTCGTCCCGTATTCATCATCATCATCATAATCAGCCTATTAATGTTCTCACTGCTGGGACACAGGCCTCCTCTCTATGAGAGGGAATGGGGCTTTAATCTACCACGCAGACCCAGTGCGGATTGGTAGATGTCACATCATCACATGTCTTCCAATTTTTTGGTTCTAGGACATGCCAGTTTCCTCACGCAGTGCAGAGCAGAGCAGTGCAGAGCAGTGGCCAGTACGTCCCGTATAACATGGGACTTAAACTTAACTGGCGAAGTGTAGGTATACTATTAGATTCACCCTGCCTAACCGACGGCGTGACGTTAAAAAAAAGACCAAATTCAATCACCCACACAAAATGTGTCCAATGTTTTTACAACCTCACAAGAAATCCTTTCCTGAACTAGGGCTAACGTAAAGATTACGTAAGAAAAAATAATCGCAATAGTTTCACCGTGCGCCTTTTCTTACCGGGGATCGCTCGAGCGTGGGTCGACATAAATGGCAGTGCAACGAACATGCTGTACCTATATGAGACACTGCATCATTTGCAATTACATGTTATTGTACCTTTGTACTATTTTAATGTCCGCCAGTGTACGCCCCCGGTAAGAATGTGGTATTGTAAGCAAAATAGTTCGCCGTTTATTTCTGTCAATTTGAGTATCAACGGATGAGTTGCAACGAGGCTTAATGGGCTTAGATTGTATGCTAGTAGATAAATGAGTTTCGCTTTATTGGCCCTTGTGAAGTTAGGTCTAGTATGTTGTGTAATGATACTTTGATTTGTTTCGTACATTAATAATACTATGTATAGGTATAATAAGGCTTATGATTTTAAAGTACTGTAGGGTCTGCCTTTGGTCGTTAATGACAAATCAAGATAGGCGCGAGTTGATTACTCATTCTGGGTGATCCACATTATGACTTCTTTTATTTAGTCAGAGACTATTATTGGCTTCATTATTTGTGCATATGAAATGAGTAAAGGAACAGGCATGTCGTCAGTATCAAAAAATTGCAAATCTATTTAGTCCGTCATTTAGAGTATTGAAAATTAATGGACACGTATTTTTTGTTTTTGTAAATCAATGAATATTGACAAAGATAAAACGCATCAAAACTCGGGAGTGGGGGCTCGTGACGTCAGAACTAGCTAAAAATTATACCTAGGCTTGACGTATTGAGAATTTTAAAAGCGTCATATCTTCGTCAATTTTGATTTACGTAACAAAAGAAAAAACACGGGTCAAATATTTTCTGATAATCTAACTGACGGACTAATTAGTTTTTTTTGTCGTCTCGCCTATTAGTCATGTTAATGATACAGTTCCTTAATAAAACAAATGACGACCGCCAGTGTGGTCGGTACTTACGCACTTGAACGTAGGAAAACTTTTTGCAGAGTCCCGACCGATCATCAAGCTTCATTAAAGTATCAATGATCCCTAAGATTACAAACTCTGACCTTTCGCAAGCGACCTGACATTTATACATTCAATTCGGCCGTCCAACACAGTTCATTAATCATTCCAAAGGCTACCAGGGAACTAAACTCCCATTAGGCTGCAAAAACATCGATGGATTGCTGCGTGTGTAGTAATCACTAACGCAAACAGCGTACGTTAATCCTTTACACAAGCAAACACATAGCATTAAGTAAATCCTTCAAATAATCCAGTACGAAAAGCCGACAAGTCTCTGTCAACACTCGACGAACGCGATTTCCTTGGCAAGCGTCGAAGTTCTCAACGTATTTACATTTTCACACATAAAGTAAATTCCTCGTATCCAGAAGTTTGAGTGCGGGGAAACGAAAATAGCGATTCATCACAAGTTTTAATCTGTTCTAGAGTTTGGCCCACTTGCGGTCATGGGTCGGGTAGGCGGGCGTTTCAACCGCTGCGGTTAAAACGCTCGGACAGTGCGATCCTCCCACACTGTTTTCTTTAAGTTATTTGCCACGATCATTGATACTTGCTCACCTCAATCTCTGTTATTACTATAGTACTATTTATTGACAGTATTCCAAATTAATTGCACAGTTATAGTCAATATTAAATAACACTATGTGCTTTTCTTACCGCGTAAATCATGTAAGTTTCATAGTCTCGTGAAGTGGGAGTCACTAAATAATACTTCCCACATTGCAATCGTTTTAGCGTGGGTGATCATAGCAACCTGTCATTATTTGTTGCATTAAAGCATATTTGAAGCCAATATACTTTTGCCAAATAGGGTAACGTAGATAATATTGACGTGGGTACAAATATATTTGTGTATTTGGTTTTGGTTTGGTTTGGTATGTGTGTTTGGTCACATTACTCAAGTACCCATTTCTGTAAAAAGGAACAAGCTTCTCTAACAGCATTCATTGATGCTCAAATGGAAAGGAGAATGGCGAGGTTGGACCCACGTATTTTTTAAAATCAACGGAGCGCCGTTCACGGTCTAGTTTTATTATTTATAGTAAAGAATTTATCAGAGTTCTATATAAAAAATATTGAGTTACTAGGCGATGGGAATTAAAAGTTACGAGTGATTTTATTTTATATAAAAATAAGTCATCGTACAGTTTCCAAACGCAATATTTGACATCTGAGAAAATAATGGAACATCAGTGTCAAATTCATCTTTGGACATAGTCTGTGGATCATTCCATTGTTTGTTTGTGTTCGACGACTACGTGGAATACGGATAAATGATATTTTATGCAATTCTTACTACTAAATAATAACCAATAAGTCCGTGCCTTAAGTTAGGTTATAATCTCTCTCGTCTCGTCTCTCTCTCGTGATATGGGTAGCGTACACACAGACTAACTAAAAAGCAAATGGTATAGAAGGTTATAGAAGTTGGGAGAAAAAAGATATGAAACTTTTTCTCCCAACTTCTATAACCTACCTATCTTCTATACCATTTGCTTTTTAGTTAGTCTTAAGTCGTTCTTTGACTATTCATAAGTTTCCACAATGTACGCTACCATATCACTGGGTCCCGAATCACATGCAATCTCGCCGTTCTCCTTTAAGCAGACTTTTTCACGGTTGATTTGGTGTGAGGTCATAATCGGCACTAACAGCGCCATCTGGTTTTTTCAATGCGCTTTCCATAGACAATAATTTTAACGTTTACCAATAGTGCCTTTTCTAACAATGTCATGCAAGCAGAACCATGACGCACTTTATTCGCTATTTAAATATAAAACAACAGAAAATCTGGCTTTAAAAACAATCACAAAATAATCTACGGAGGCTGTTATTGATCCACTTTATACAAACGCGTAGGTCTTAAACTGGTATCAACTGACAAACCCTTCCATCTTGATAATAAAGTGAACTACCATATTGCAATAAATGCAAAAGTTGATTTTGTTTTGACACTATTAAAATATTTTGTATATTCGTTTCTAGAATTCTGTACGTACTAAATATTTGAAAGCATTTTTTTTTGATCATGTTAAGACAAACAGTGTTATGTATATAAGATATTTTTCTGTGATTTGGACGACACGGTCAATTAAACACAATTGAGTTTCTCTGTAATAAAAGATTGTGTTTATTTTACATGTACAACAAAATTCACATAAAATAAAGTGTTTTAGTTACAAAACCTTACATACCTGTAATAAAAGAAACGACATTTAATGTTAATAATCTCAATGTCTGTTCCTAAATCACAATTAGATTATCCTTTTAGGTAACTAATTAAAAATAATTTTCTCACAACTACCACGAAACACATATCGGTTACCTTTACCATAGATTACAAAATTCATTTGTCATGTCACGGTCCGGCTCGAAGAAGTTTGTTGCAAAATCTAAATTAAAGAAAATTATATTTTTCTTTACATGTATACATTAAACAAGACTGTTAATGACTATGTATTAACAAAATATAAATAAAAACAAACTTGTTAAATAATAGCTATTATTAAATTAAGAGCTTATTTTGAATGTTCATACACATTGTTAGAAATACTGTGGGCGTTTATTTTCCGAAACTTGTGTAGTTTCGGCTAGGGTAAATAAATTAGGTTTGATGAAGATTGTTCCAATTTCAGTACATGCAAAGCTTGAAGCATAACTTAAGTTGATATAAGAAACAAATATTATTTTGATATTATAAAATTCTTAGCAATGTTCAAAAACTGATATGACAGTTAAAACAATACAATATCGGCGTTAAAACGCTTCATGTGGCGTGAAATTTATTTTATCTCACTTTGTATAACCATTGGATCGAATGACCTCTTTTGCAAGTTTCATGGGCGAATCCCACCTACTGTTTTTCATTACGTCGCGAGCTCTAAGGTGTCCAGTTTCAGCAACATTAATATTTAGGTTTTCACCCGGATTTGTCTGCAATTTCGTTGATCATAATGATCTATGCATACAAGTTCTTGTGATACAGGAATTTCTAGTACAAAACCCAGGGCTACACGGATATTTATGCTTTGAAGTACTAAAAGAAAAATTTAAAAAACCTTAAAAAGGAAGTCAGATTTATTATTTAGCATAACAAGTGGCAAGATGAGCACGTTTATAAGCGGCAGCATCATACACCTAAATGTTCTAGGCCAAGAAAAAACTGCCCGTCTGTATCAAACAAATTTAGCGTGCAATATTTGGACGGCCGGGGTTACCCGCTCACCTCTGCAACTGTGGCTATAAGTACCCACCATATTTTACGAATTTACGAGAATTCCATCGCAAGGAATATTCTTTTATTTTAGTTCCATTGCGTGACAACAAACCACACGCGACACACGATTTTTGATTTATTTCGAGGTTGAAACGCGCGGCTTTTGTTTCGTGAATACGTCACCTAATTAGAGCTGTGATTGCATGTTGAAAAAATTCGGCGAACCGATTGTTGGAAATTGAAAAATATATTGTTTTCTTTTTATGATTATGTCTTCATTCTGTTTGAATAAAAGCGATTTTTTCTTGTTACAAGTCAGAATCCTAAAGTACCTTAACGTTTTGTGAATGAATGTAGATATGGATACAAAAACGGAGGAAGACCGAAAAAACAATGGATTGACCGTATGAAAAATGATGGAGCTAGAAAAGGTTATACAGTAATTAGATGACAAAACAATAGAACAGTTTGAAAGAAGAAGATATGCTGTGTCGAGCGCTAGTAAATCGGCATAAAGGCACTAGATGAATCATCTCACTGTTATTGAAAAATGTGTACCATCCTAGATTTCGCAACTATTATTCAAATTGTAAGAATACTTTACGTAGGTCAAGAAGACAATCTACAAAATATTTCCCACCGTCACTCGATACTACATCTTAAGCCCCCATCAATTCTTCTCGCCCGCCACTCATATGAACCGTAAAAAAGTATACCATTCAAGTCTGTCATATAAATAATGTGATGACCCTATTCTAACTTTATAACTTGTTTATAGTGAATCAGCTGTTAGTATTAAATCAGTATTTTATTGCCAACAATCCGTTATTCGTCTATCGAACTGGTACCACTTAATAGCCGTAATTACGTCCCAGGCTATTGAACACTTATATTCATCTACTGGGATGTTAGCCGTTTATTACTTTGATGTATGAATAGAGTTTGATTTTGCATTTGTTGGAACAGATGTATGCACAGTTGGTCATTTCTTTTAAGTTTAGCCTTTAGATACATTGACGATTGAAGTAGGTATTGCAGAATACTTAAACGAAGAACTAATAACTTCAGAAGAAACAAGTAGAGAGAGTTTAAGGATTAGGAACAATATTATAATGTAGATATTACAGTCGTAAAATCATCCAAAAATGCGTGATTAAGATGACATCGAAGAAACACATCGAGAAACTTACATCGAAAGACATAATACTAACAAGCACACTAAATAGATACACTAACTCACAACAAAAAACGCGAATATGATTTACACCGGCTGATCCTTCACCTTTCTGTCTCTTCATAACCATACCACCAAGCTTCTTTATTTCAATTAACCTTCTTAATAACACTCATGCAAAAACTCATTAAACGATCTCTTGTCACCCATCACCTCAACCTCGAACATGACACCACAAGACAGTACATCATCGTAAACAGGTGCTTTAATTTCTTTTCCCCTCCACCGAGGTTATTAAAAATATCCCTTTTAATATTGATGGTCCATTACTGGTAAGCTTCTACGATGTATCGTTTCTTTGTAACACAACACCGCTACGTCAAGTTCTAATTGATGCTGTCAGTCAGTATAAAACGGGCTTTAACAATACCGGAGTTAGTATCCATTTGATCGTCCCCTGGGAACACTCCCGGCCCGATCGAAGTGTTTTTATTTTGTTCGAAGTAATAGGAGAAAGTTGGTGAATACTCTTGTGTAAGTGCGAGTGGAATTGAATGATTAATGCAAGGAGTCTGACTGTAGGACAAATTTAAGGTAGTCATTGGATCCGTGTTGATCTCTCGTTTGCTTCTGTTTGCTGATATGTTCATACTTTCTTCAAGGATCCTTTCTTTCACTGTATTCTTACAATTATCAACTGATAAAATTGTTGCTCTGCTTGAAATGCTGTCATTTTTGCAGCTTTTTTAGTTGATTACTGACTTGTTATTAAAATAGAGGAAAACATTATAGAAAATGACAAAAGGAGCCACAATAATAACATTAATTACTGTCACTACTGAGATATTTGCATTTAATTATGCCATAGTTTCCTTAAAAATTGTTTGTGAATTAAAATAGCGTTCATTTTACGCATAGCTTTACTGGAGTAAAAATATTCAGACAACATATTATTGTTTCAAGTGTGTTTTTGGATGCGTGAATCAAAATATTGATGTCATCGTACATATTCTCATGTCAACAACCTTATTCGTACGAAGTATGACATAAAAATACCTTCCAAACAGATATGCATTTAGTTTTTATCTCCTCGAATATTTTATACGGACAAAAAACTATAATGGCAAATCAATAGTTACTGCATATTACCAGCGCCTGTGAACTTCTCTGGAGACGTTTTTCGATTTGCTATAAATCTTGTGTTTAATTGTCCGCGAAATAAAGGGATTAAGCGTTTGGGATTAAGTAGACAAATTCTTTTCAATATCCATCCTTATGGATTTTATCAGGATTTTAGGTTATTTTTCGATTTTGAGCTTATTTGACAACGATTCAAGACCCGGATAAAGACGTTATAATTAATCTGAGTTGTGGCATTAATTGCTTTTTGTTTAATTGTCGCTTAGCGGAAAGACTTCCGGCGTGATCTCATGGCGACATAGAGAGAGCGACTGTCGCAACCCCGTGCAGGGCACACCACAATAGTGGCGATAAGTCCCCTCTTTGAGGAGTGGCGGCGTCCTTACCTTCCGCCTGACGCAGGTCCTCACCGGACACGGTTGTTTCGGGAGGTTCCTGCTCCGAATCGGGTGGGAGGAAACACCCGGGTGCTACCATTGCGAGGATCGACCGGAGGACACGGTGGAGCACACTGTGGAGGTGTGCTCCGCTTGGGCGGAGCACCGCCATATCCTCGAAGCGGCAATCGGCGGCAGCGACCTCTCGCGTCCGGCCCTGGTTCAATCCATGGTTCGGAGCGAGACGGAATGGGACGCCGTCAACTCATTCTGCGAAGCAGTCATGCTAGACAAGGAGGTGGCGGAACGTGAGAGGGAGAGAACCTAACGTCCCGGCCGCCGCGGGAGACGCCCCGGGCGTCGGGGGCCACGCCGGCCACCGTAGGTGCGGGCCTGTGGACGGAGAGCTTAATGGGCCAGCTCGTCACCCCTCCGTCTCAAAAAAAATAAAATTAAATTAAGGCTGCCCAATCTAAACAAATATTAGTAAATCTTAATATTGTTAGGTATTGATTTCTTTAGGTGTACACCCTTTCTTTAAGAGTAGCCTTCCCTAACGTATGTAACTATTTGACTATGCTAGTTCCTATTTCAAGTTTTCAAGTCGAATGTCTTGTCGCTTTGTGTTACTAAAAAAGGGTATTAGGCATTGAGTTAGGTGTCTCTTAGTGTAAGTGAAAACTATTTTCTTTAATATTGTCAGTTTTCATTATTTCTGCGACGATTACAAAGTACCACCACAATTACTCCAATTGCATTTTATGCCCAGATCATGTCAGCATTAATTTGTATGTAATTAAGTCAGGACGGAAATAAGTGGATTACATGAAATAATCCTTTCATATGGACTTGTCAATTAAGCGCTGTCACGTTTTATAAACTTTTATCGAAGAACAGCAATAATTATTAAATATAAAGGAAATGATTTTAATAATAATACAGGGTGTAAAAGACCTCATCACGAAGCCGTCAACCATGCATTCTGTACATCAAACTAAGTAACTATAAGCAAAAATTATTGCTGGGAAACGACTTTTTTTTGGGTGAAAAATCATGTTTTGTGATAGAACTCAATGTAACGCACTCAAAACATTGTGCTGATGGATGGATTGAATATTACGGAGGTCGTGGAGGTGCTTAAAGTAAAAATCTTACATTAAAAACTTGTTTTTAAAATTTAACTAGAAGGTGGCAGGTATGGTGTAGAACAAAAAAATTATCGTAATTACGAGGAGAACAAGTGCCTTTCGGCTTCGTTAAGAGATGTTTTACACCCTTTATTAAAACTGTTGAAACAAATAATCCTTTGTAAGTGTCCGTGCATTAACGTTTTAATTAAAACAAATAATTAATTTTCATACATGAGGAAAATGTGGAGTATCAATGTAAATGGCAATAAGAGTAGAGGAAGAACAAAGAAGCGATGCATGGACTTAATGAAGGATGAAATGTCTAGAAAGATGGTGACTGCTGAAACGACGAGTAATTGTGCTGATGGATGGATTGAATAGTACGGGGATCGTGGAAGTGTTGAAAATAAAAATCTTACACTACAAACTTGTATTTAAAAAAAAACTTGTCAAAAAATTGGAACTTTGACCCCCAATATCTCCGTAACTAGAAGGTTCCCAGGTATGTTGTAGAACAGAAAAATGATCGCAATGACGAGGAGAATAAGTGCCTTTCGGCTTCGTTAAGAGGTGTTTTACACCCTTTAGAAGTATCGAAGAAGAGGACATGCTGCGCAGACGCCAAATAAATTGGGATAAGGGCAAGAGGCGTCGCCGAGACCTGCCTAGAAAGAGGCTGCGAGATGATCTAGACATGCATCACGAAGGCTGGTTCAAGATGGCACAGGAGAAGACTACTTGTAAGGATATGGGAGGGGCTTTTGCCCAGCAGTGGGACATACAACACTACTGAAAAAAAGGGCACGAGAATGATGTATTTATTTTCATACATGTCATCATAACCAGTTCTCACAGTGACTCTCACAGTTATTATCAAATTATGTTTACTTAATAAGCTGAGTTGGATGTTAAATTAATGCCTATGTCAACATAATCAGTGTTCTGTAATGTTGATTTAATCGTATGTAAATATTTACCATTGAAACAGCTCACGATTTCAACTTATCCGATATTACAAATTACATATCGTCGACCTAATTCTTATATGTCGTAAGTCAAAATTTGGCAAACAAAGGATTTTTTTCAATTTAGAAGGAGTAATATAAAAGTGTTATATCTAACAAAACGGCGAAAATTTAAGCAAATAAAATAAAATTTGCGTTACAATTACAATTTTTTTTTTTCAAATGTTTGGTCCGCTTCTGGGAAAATTATATGATTATGACTTACAGCATGTTAGAATTATCTATCTGCTTCGTCTATCACCTGTTTGCTTCGTCTACCTCTTCATCTCTTAAAAACTTGCGTGTAAAATGATCGTCATTGACTACGCTAGGGAATGGGTAACTACAGTACTTTTACAGTTTTTATGTCTTGTGACTGGGACTGTAGCTACATTTAATTTTCATCTTTGTTTCGACAATACAAAAGTGCCTGTAACTGGCTTACTTGAAATAAATGCTTTGATTTTGATTTTGATTTTGAACATTTAAGTAGCTTGGGACTTGGTGAAAGCAGAGGAGCTCATGGCTAAATAATAACAGCTGCTCGGGTCGATCGTTAGGTTAAGCCGTGCTTGCCTAGGTTGGTTTGTGGATGGGTGACCACCCATTACATACCAAGTTTCCTCCGTGCCTCGGAAAGCAGATTAAGCCGTTGGTCGCGGCTGTCATTTGTAGAACTTTGACAATCGATAGATAGTTAAAGGCCCAAAAAGTCTGACAACCAGTCTTACCAAGGGGTATCGTATTAACCGGTACTAACTGGGTTGTGGAGGTCAGATAGGCAGTCGCTCCATGTAAAATACTGGTATTTAGCTGCATCCGGTAAAACTGTATGCCGACCCCAACATAGTTGGGAAAAGGCTAGGCAGATGATGGGACTTGCTGAATGACATAGGTAGGCTACTTTTTGAACCCTAGGCATTGGTATGTATACAAAATGATGATAAGCTAAAATACACACAGATGTAGTCGCGAGCGACAGCTAGGTAGGTATTACAAACATACGATATATCCATGTGTCAACTTCAATAGAAACTACCAGAACCGGAAGTGTTATTGCAAAAACATTTTACGTTGACCATAAACCACTTAACTCATGTTTACGTGTTTTGAAAGCTAAAGCTAATAAGGCCGTTAAAATTATACGGTGAGCTACAACAGGACGTCCATACAAAGATATTATTACGATTCGGACGTATGTTTTCAAACACCGGGGTCGTATAATTTTATAATACTTGTTGACATACTTTATTGTACCGCTGTAAAAGAATATGCTGTATTAATTTTGGGTCTTGCTGCTTTTGGAAAAGGGTTTATGTTTGTGGGAATTCGAAGATGTTTACGGCAAATATAATGTTGTTAACGTCAGTATGCAACGGACACTGGCTTGACCATCTTTGTCCGGCCAATCAGCTAATCCTCACAAAACTCATACTAAACACGTAGGAATAAGTAAAAAAAAAATGTTGCCATTGAAAGTGGTCGCCTAATAAAATTTTACGATACATTTTATTTTAATATTGATATCGATAAAATCAAAGAAAGGTCTGGTTAAGGTGTATCCTATTATGAATAAAAGTGATTAAATTTAAACGCTCATAAAATCCTGGTTATTTTGATGTAACACATTTAGAAGGTTGTAAAGTCTGATCGATTCGCTGTTTTGTACGTAGTTAGCTTTCAAACGACATAATTTATTACTATTGTAAACTTTTAATACGAAGAGTAATATGTCATATCGTAAATAATGTGCTTTAAATATATTTTCTTGCATTTATGGTTTAAGGTTTAATTGCTTTTGTTCGAGTTAATTAGCTGAATTTTTTTTTTTTTTTTTTGGAAATGGTACTTTTACTTTGCATCGAGTAATATGTAACTATTTGGGATCGCCTTTGTTTGTCATTCTTCGCGAGAAGAATCTCCACTTCGTCAAGACATCTGGGTGAACTACTTTCAGGTCATTGCTTACCAAAGACATCCAAATCACGATGTTCGTCTGCGCATTTTTGCTGATGATACTCGGGGCCTGTCGCCGATGCTCTGGACTTGTCTTGTCCTGAGATCTTCGAATCTTCTCATCACAAGCTCGTCGTACCATGCCAGGCTTGCTATATTATTATTATTATTTATTTTATTTTTCATTTTTTTTTCAAATGTTTTGCTGTACATAAGAGCTACATATAATTGGGGTAACAGGACATTAACGGGAAAAACGTTTCCGCGAATGACACATGCGCGAATCGACTTGTGCGAGATGGACGACAGACGATGAAAATGTCGGTTATCCAAGTTTACCAGATTCATATCTGGGCAACAAGGAACACACTAATACAAAAAAAAACACTATGTACCTAATAATCAAGCGAACATAAATACGATGTAAACGTAGTAGAAAGCACTGAATTAAATACGCACGGTATACCTAGTATAAAATAAACAGAATACTTAACATTAATTTAAAGAGGTTTACACACACGACGAACGTAACGCAGCGTGTTGCCGCGTGACAAATTCTTATGCGGCACGCTGACGACTCATACTTATTTACTTAGGAATTTATGAGCTTCTCATTATGTCTTTTGGATATTATACACAGAAGGATATACAGGGTGTGAAGGACCTCATCACGAAGCCGTCAACCAAGCATTCTGTACATCAAGCTAAGTAACTTTACGCAAAAATTATTGCTGGGAAACGACTTTTTTTTTTTGGGTGAAAAATCATGTTTTATTGTGGAACTCAATGTAACGCACTCAAAACATTGTGCTGATGGATGGATTGAATAGTACGGGGGTCGTGGAGGTGTGTAAATTAAAAATCTTACATTAAAAACTTGTATCTTAAAAAAAACTTCTCAAAAAGTTGGAACTTTGACCCCCAATATCTCCGTAACTAGAAGGTTGGGAACCTTGTGGTATGGTGTAGAACAAAAAAATGATCGCAATGACGAGGAGAACAAGTGTGTTTCGGCTTCGTTAAGAGGTGTTTTACACCCTTTATAGGTTGTCTCTCGCTTAAGGTAAGTACAATGTTCCTATAATTTTTAAAAGAAAAGAAAATTAAAGCAGATAAAGCAGCCTGAAATAAATCAATTTTATTAATGAAAACGTCATATTTGTCATCAAGCTAAAAACATTTTTTTCTAGAAAGAAAACGTCTATAAACCTATTGTAGTTCTAAAAATCATAAAAATTATGTTCTGTAGTTTCTGCCTGTAAGTATGAGTAGACCCATGCTTTACGGAGTAGTATTTCATACATATCGTAAACATTAAGCTTGACAATACTTTTTTTTTATGAATTTGCATAATTATTATTCTCCTTTTGAGCATTACTCTGTGAGCAAACATCTCAATTAGTAAGGCATGGTGCACATTTGACTTTTAAATGCGATTTTTACGACTGCGTTTATGCTCCTTACTGCATTACGACGTGATTATTCCTTCTGTTTAGTGTTTATTTTAAATATAAAATTAATATTCAAGAATTTTTATTCGCGTAGGTTTGCAAGAGCTCATTAAAAGTTAATATATTTTCAAATTTTATTGTAACAGTTTAAGCGATGCCAATGAAAAAGAAATTGATTCTTTGCTTAAGGCGCATTTTAAACTTTACTCCTTTTTACCTTTTTGTGGTTAATGAAGTCGGTTTTTTGCATTATCTGTTGTGACTGGCGACTCTTGTGAGTTAGCCGACAATATAATCGCAATTCTGTGGGAGTTGATTGGCTTTTTATTGCCATCAAGGTACTTGAGACAACAGTTCCAGTGTTTTAATTTTATGTCCTTCATCTGTTAATATTGTTTGAGGAGCCGATAAAATAATAATTTTGGCGTATCACTGGATATTTGCAGTGAATTTGTTATGTTTTTATTGCATTTTTATATGGATAATTGGTTAATAAAGGGCTAAATATAGTTTACTATGAATGTTTTACTCTTAATTGACTTAGTTTTATGTAAATAAATACTTTTGTACTTAAATATGTTCTTAAGGGGCCCGGCGGCGTAGCATGCGTAGTTCATACAAACGTATAATAGCAAAATAATTTGTAAATCAAACATTTTCTTAAGGTAGTGTGTGTATTTATTTCGATTGGATTACAGAATATCTATGTTCCCAAATACATATTTTAAAAGGATATAAAGACGAGATATCAGGAATTTAAAATTTCTATAGAAAACGTATTTTTCTCATAACTCTTTTTTAAACCAGTGTCCATTGAAAATATATATTTGGGAACCTAGATATTCTGTAATCGAAATAAATACACACTATCTTAAAAAAAATTTTGATTTAAAAATTATTTTGGTATTATACGTTAGTATGAACTACTGATTCATCGCCGGCCTCTTAAGTGATAAAATAAAAAGACTTGTGTTTAAATTGTTACAGCTGTTTGTCCTCCTTCCTGTTTTTCAGTCGGTCCAGGTTCTGTGCCACTTCTTGCTGATTCTAAGGAAGACATCTCACTCGTCCCACCCTTGCCATCATTGTGGTCTGCCTCGGCCTCATCTCGCGGTTTCAGGGGACGTCCTGAGTTTTACTAGCCCACCACTACTCCGACTAGACATAAAATATGATATTTTTAGTAACTCTCACTTTCTTAAATAATAATATATAGGGTGGGATTTTTCAATGCCACATATATGAAAAAAATTGGGGATGCTATAAATAAAACAGCCTGTATACATATTATACGCTGTTATACAATTTAAAATAAAGGAATGTTTTCGTTGAGTAAAATTTGCTATCTCCAGTATTTAGACTACTTTCCCTCCAGGTGGCATTGAAAAAAAAAAACTAAAATCTCTTTGTTTCTGTTTTAAGACGTGTTTTTTATGGCCAGAATCAATAATAATAATGGTGGCCAAATTGATGTTACCAAAATAATATAATTTGCTTCAGTTTCTCAGTCGCCAGTTGTCGGATAAGCCTCCGTCTGAAATTCAATCGCACTCTAAATAATTGGTCATTAAATAAATTAGCCATTAATACAATTTTGCTTATTATTGACAACTTTACCAATAATTTTTGTATTTTTTACATTCAATGAATTGGCGATTTTGGAAACAAAAAACTTAATGTTAAACAAAAGATTTCAGATTGTTAATAATTTAAAAGGTCGTGTAGCTAATTGAAACTTTTTAGAACTTTGTATACTTAAAAACAAGGAAGTCCTTCCATCCACCCACACTCCTTGGTCAGTCAAGCTACATTACACTGCAATAGCAAAGCTGTAATTACGAATAATAAAACTACTTACAATATTCAACAAAATTTTCATGCATAGAAAATACATAATCGCTTTTCTATATTAGTAGCATTACCCTAATGGTTCAGTCATGGCGTACGTTCAGGATAAGTCATCATCGTGTGTGTTGTGGGTGAATAAGAGTATAAATCAATAGAATATGCAGCTGTATTATTTACCCACGGACAATAAATAAATATAAAACTTATTATGTTACTTAGAAACTAGTGTCAGTACTTACATTTACCAGAAAAAACAAAAACAAAACAATTATTAATGACACAATGGCATTTTGGCGTATCCATCCTGCGCATGACGGCGGGAAAACCATCTATAAAAGTATCCTTGATCGGGATTGTTATGTGTTGGATACTACGACTTTCGGCCGAAAGTCGTCCACTGCTGGACATGATAGGCCTTTCCCAAGTGTTGCCACATTGACCTATCCCTTGCGTCTCGCATACAGCGAATCCCCGCGACCTTCACCAAGTCATTGGTTCACCTAGCGGGAGGTCTTCCAATGCAACGTCTTCAGGTTCGCGGTCGCCACTCCAAAACTTTACATCGGCCATCCGTTCTGCCTGTTTCTGCCTGTTACATGACGCCGACGAACTACATAAGTAGTTCGTCGGCGTTTCTGCTTAGTATGTATCTTCGCTGTATCCAAAGCCTAGAAACAAATTTTAACCAGCATACATGGCCTTGTCACCGGCAAAGAGCTTAAGCTCATTTGCAGCAGTGAGCTTGGATGGGTACTTCTTTGATGGACAAGTATTTTTACCTATTTGCTACTGAATGTTTTTCCAGACCGATAGTTTTTATCGGAATTTGTGTTTTCAATAAAAAGAAGCTTAAAAACTGGCAATTGGTTCTTTAGCACATCCAGCGTACCCTGAAGAATGGCAGTAGATACTAGATACTACCAACTTTGAAATTTTCTTTAAATTCAACAGCACCAGATGCTGCGTATAGCAAAGCTTTTACTAACACTTGAATACTAGTGTTTCCACGCCGATATGATACGTATTATGTGATCTTAATAGTCCATTCAGAACGTAGAGAGGCAAAACTTTCAAGTTACTGTAGAGATAACTTGATAGTAATAGTTGAAACCACTTTGTAAGTTCTGAGTTTAATATACTTTGGTACAAGTTGGGGTAATTTTGTAGACATTAATGACGTATGATGTATTATCTTGGTTAGAATGTGAGTAAGTGATTGATATTGCGAAAGTAAGTTTTTGTTAGTTTGGCTGACTTTGATGTACAAATTGCATTCTTGTGTTTTCGTGAATAATTTCGTATGTTACGAGCTGGCATTAATTTATGCTTTTAAAGCGTTGATGGATTATGCAAATTAGGCTTATTATGAGTAACCGAACCTAAAAGCAGGTCTGACTTGAAAGCTTAAATAAGTGCGTAAAAAAAAACACCTTCAAAGCCTTCTACCCGTTCCATTTACAAATAAAAAACCATCTTTGCTAATACAATTTGAAAACACATTACTCAATGACAAAATTACGTCAAAATCACTCCGCTAATTGGCCACAGATTTGATTTAATTGATTAGTTAAAGAGCTAACAAAAACTGGACGTGTGCCGTCAATACCTACTACTATTGGCTCGAACTATGTTGTACAACATTCTTTTAATATATACAAACGGATGTTTTGCTCAAAGTCATGGACAGTCATGGTCAATGTACGATGGGAGACGTTTAATACTTTTAAAAGTTTTTGCTGTAAGTTAGTAGCGGTGAGCGGTTTGGAATTTAAAACTTTTCCTACGTGCTTTTTTTTTCTTGCATACGTGTACCTACATATTGTTGGAAGGCCAATGGAAATATGGATGGATTGTGTGACGAATGATATGAAAGAGAAAGGAATAAATCATGCCGTGACGTGTGACAGGGGAGAGTGGAAGAAAAAAACGTGAATGACGTGCAAATATTGTTGTTTCTATTGATTCAAGTGATGCATAATTAAGTCAAAACTAAATGAAAAAGTAGCACTGTCTCTGTTTTTTTAAAATTGTAGAACCGAAATTGTGTTCACTCCACCAGCAGTTTCAAATTCCCTAAATGAAAAGCTACGGCATTCACTCACTATAGAACTCACAAGAATCTATGTGTATATTGTATCCCGCTCATATTGTGTCCAACAAAAAGAACCACAGCCACCAGCTAGCCGTTTAAACCTCGTGCCTCGAGTAAAAGAGAAGCAGTGATACGGCTCTCGCATCATCGCTCAATTACAAAAAGGTAATCCCGGGGAGGCACTTAATGAATCATTATGGCCAGCGGCGCGTCGACCGATGTGATGCGTGCGGGATTTATAGTCGGTCCTTTAACTGTTCATATTTTATTTTTGCTGCGAAAAAGGTGGGGATGTGACCGGATGTGTGACGTTTTCGCTGTCTCTTGGGTGACGGGATGACGAAGGTTTTTTAAGGTTGGTTTGCGATTTTATGTGGATGAATTTACTTGTCATTTAGATACCCTTTTATTTGGTTATTTTATTACATAAAAAAGTAAAATACTCAAATGATACTGCATTTTCAGAAGAAACAATCAAAGACTATATTGTGTTATATTTAACTGCGAGTTGATTGCAAAAACAATAACAGTAAACCAAAACCTAAAAGCGGTGGAGAAAAGTAAGAAAAAGAGGTAAGCAAAACCCATCAATTTTCAAGATTTTAAGAACGAATTTACTCACCTTTTTGTAGTATCAAATGACGCTTACGAAAGGAATTCATTCTTCCTTAGTATATTGAAACCAAAAATAAGAAATAAAAATCTTTAAAAAATCTGTGCAATTCATCAGCCGCACTATAGATACGAGCGTGCCTCGAGCTAGATCGACGTTTGAGCGACTCGGAGTCAAAGGCGGCTCGCGTCAACATCAGTCATAGGGACCCAGTGTGACCTTGCCTTTATGTCGGCGTGATGCGTTATAAGAGGGTCATAGTTCTGCGTCCGTTACACAGTACGGTCAGTTAGACAATGTTCAAGCCATGGTGCGGTGACCGTGTTTGTAACAAGAGGCAGAAGTATTGCACCGTACGCAGTGTGCTAGGCTCTTGCAAGAGTAGGCTTATTGAACTGCTAGCTTAAATTACTGTGAGACCAGAGTTGAAGTATTCCAGAGCTAGAGAGTACAATAGTAGCGGCCATGGTTGCAATACGCTAAAAAAGAGGACTGTATATCAGTGAGAATCATAGTAAGACGGCTAAAGTTCTGCGTCCATAACACAGTATGGACAGTAAGACAATTTTCATTCGATTGTGAAGCGGTGACCCTGTCTGTAACAAGAGGCATGAGTATGGCAGCGTATGTGGGCTCTTGTGAGAGGAGAAGGCTTATTGAACTGCTGAAGCCAATCCATGTGGCCCTAGAGTGACGCATACTACAGGTAAAGCTAGAAATAGAGGGCAATATAATCTCTTGTAAGAAGGTCACAGTTCTGGGTCCGTTACAAAGTACGGTCAGTTAAAAAATTTTTAATAGTGGTGGAGCTGTCACCGTGTTTGAAACAAGAGGCACCGAGTGGAGTGTATGTACAAGGGCCCTTATAAAAGGAGGTATATTGAACTGCTTTAGCTTGAATATTGCGATACTAAAGTTAGGTACTCTGGAGCCCTAGGGTTGGAGCGGCTTTTGTAACATAACAGTCGCTATCAAACCAACTTTCCCACTGCTGTGATGCCGATTTCCTCACGGCTTATAAAATAACCACACATAATAAGAGAGGCATTACTGAGAGAAAACAAGAGTAATATTTATGGTGCTAATTATAGGTCCTAGAACATTAGAAGTGAGCCAGTAAATTAAAACATGTTTGAACAAAACAAATATCGATCCCACTTTTTGACCATTCAATAAAAAATCTAAGCACTGAGATATAAAGATGAATGAGAATTTTGTTCTGATCGTGTTGCAATCAAAACGGAAACTGTAATAAAAATGATTCCATAATAATATGTTATAAAAAAGACGTGATCGGTGACACGAGTCTCGATGACGCAAAGGTTCATTAAACGTTTAAACTTCGTAACCAAATTACTCACAGTTTTACGATTAGCTACGCTCAATCTAGACAAAATGTAGTATTTGATTTCTGTAACCTAAAAACATAAAGTAAATTAATTTGAAATGAAGGAAATGATTAATTTGAATCTGTAGCTGCGTAGGAGTATAATCTTCGATCGATATTGATAAAAAAAAATAGAATTGGTCGCTTAGGCTGCCAAGAAAGGAATTAAACGTTTAATCAATAATACACAGGTAACCATGATCGCATCCGGAACGAGGTGATCCGACAGAGAACTAGAGTTGTCGACATAGCTCACAGAATAAGTAAGCTGAAGTGGCAATAAGGCGGCCATATTAGCTGTAGATCCGATGACCGTTGGGGTAGACGTGTTCCTGAGTGGAGACCGTGAATCAGCAAGCGTAAGGTTGGATGCCCTGTGGCTCGGTGGAGCGATGATCTTCGCAGGGTGGCTGGTAGCAACTGCATTTGAGTAGCTGAGGATCGAGTTAAGTGGCGTGCGATTGAAGAGGCCTATGTCCAGCAGTGGACTGTTGTAAGCTGATAATGATGATTATTATCAGAAAATTTGCTAAATTCTTTGATTTTATATAGCTAAAGTTGCCCAAGGGTCAAGTCATTGCTGTTTCGCAGACTACTCGCTTTTCAATTAAAGCTTTTAGATATTGTTAAGACGCGTGATTATTACGTAATTTAAAACCACTTGGTTGTTGACTAGAATTATCACAGAATAAATAGCTACAGTCATGGCAATATTTTAAGTAAATATTCAGAAATGAAACGAAAGCTTCCTGTCGTAAAGGACTTAAAAGCCCTGTATTTTATATTGAAGCCTCTAGGCCTCTCATAAAATATTCAAACTAAATCTAAATAACATAATTCCTTCCCATTTTGAATATAAGTCGCAGAATTTATTTGTAAAACAGCATTGGAAATCACATTAATTCTATGCTTTAGCGTTTAGGAGCAAAAGATTTCGAATTAATAATTCGTCGTCGAATTAATAATTTATAAAGCTTTTAAAGAAACGTCTACTACTGTCTTAACAGGGGTAATGGGCGTTTTTAAAACTGGTAAATATAATTTTGACCGTAGAAGCGTGGGTTCTGTAGCATAAATAATTTGAAATATTCATAATTTGTGTAAGATTAAGAAAACATTACCTCGCTCGACTACCTCGTTAGTCTAGTGGTCGCAAGTGGGACTGCTGAGCTTGAGGTTCTTGGTTCGATTCCCAGGCAGGAAAAAGTGTTATTGGGTTTTTCCATCGGGAATGTGTCAGTCGCAGCCACGGAGTCTAGATTCGTGCTCAGTTGATGGCAATATGCTCGCCCCCTAATTACATGGGACTTTAACTGCCGAAATGTGGGTGTACGGTCGAACAAGCTATTTGGTTTACAGTTTAACCAACAAATTACATTGTAAAATGTCAACCAAATAGCTTGTTTGACCGTACTATTAGGTGCACCTCTGCCTCACCCTTCAGGGTTTACAGGCGTAATGTAATGTTATATTAAGAAAATATAAATATAAGATTGTGTTATATATATGTATGTGTATATATGTTATATATATGTTATATATATGTTATATATATGTTATATATAAATCTTTAAGACGTCTAACTGATTAAAGTGGCTGTTTAGTAGAATGCAATTTTGTGTTAACTAATTTCGAACACGAAAAATACTATATCTTTTAGGTTGAGTAGAAGATCACGTGTGCTACATACATTTGGGTCGAAAATATTTACGAAGGAAAGTGAAAAATCCAGGAGAACATTTAAAAAGTAGAGCACAGAGAATTGCAGTAGCATGCAGTTTCTAGTAACTAATGCGGACTTGTAAACTTCAAGGACTAAATTGAAGTTGCAGAGGAAAACGTTGATATAAACAATTTAAATTATAAGATAATGTCAACATAATATTATATATTTCCATATTCGTGTATGGGTATTTTGAAGGTATCCGTGACGAGGTGACATAATTTTATATTTTGCATAAATACCATCATCCGCCAAGCCTTACGACTATACTACGAGTATATTGATACACGGCTGTCAGTCTAACCAGATACAGCTGAATTACAGTATTTTACATGGAGCGACTGCCTGTCTCCAAAAAATTTGCTACCTTGGTAAAATAGGCAGTGAGACTTCCAGGCTTCTGATTACTTGTAACGTCTGTAACTGTATATTTTGCATACATTTGGGAAATACCCGAATGCGTAACTCCAATAATACCAAGTCTGGGCTACCTTACATATAAAAGTAGAATCAAGAGCTTCTGTAATTCAGTGTAATCGTTCCGAGAACGCCATTTTGCGAAAATATAATATTTACAACACATACCATTCTTTATTTTCATGAGATTAAAAAATTGCATTAGGAATCTTAACTTTATATGGCTCGTGATAAAGTTTATGTATAATTTTATGGGCTGTAGATATTACTGTCATGTCCTGCCCAAGGGTACAAGCAAGCATTACGACGTATGCTTAAAAGACGTTGTTATAAAACGATTAAAGGAAGCATCTCATATAATGCGCGTTTATTCATAAAACATAATCATTATTAAAATTAGTTACACATAGCTTTTGTATTTCAGTTATGGTAATCGGATCTTTAAATAATTTTGTGTTGAAAACTTTGCAAATCACCGTGTGCCGCTGAAAATGGAATTTAAATCTTAAGTTAAGGAGTATAAAGCTTCAGTTTCATATGGTTTTCAGGTGGTGGATGCGTAAATTTATTGATGGCGTCAATTTAAATTGCAAATGTGCAACTCGTTACGTGAGTGGGGGTGTCGTCTTAAAGAATCGCCAATTGACGTTAATACTGTTAGTGCTTTCGCGAACCCATTGACCAATTAGTATTTTATTACCAAGTTATACATATAGCATCATGAGACCTTTTGATTTATTCGAAGAAAGTTAGTACCTAAGTGTATAATGTCGGCGTCATATTGTGATCTGCTTCGTCAGATTGTAAACTGTCGAAGTGAAACTGTCAAATAGGCGAGACGACAAAAAAAACGAATTAGTCCGTCAGTTACATTATCAGAAAATATTTGACCCGTGTTTTTTCTTTTGTTACGTAAATCAAAATTGACGAAGATATGACGCTTTTAAAATTCTAAATACGTCACGTGTAGGTATAATTTTAGCTAGTTCTGACGTCACGAGGCCCCACTCCCGAGTTTTGATGCGTTTTATCTTTGTCAATACAAAAACAAAACATACGTGTCCATTAATTTCCAATACTCTAACTGACGGACTAAAAAGATTTGCAATTTTTTGATACTGTCGTCATGCCTATTGTCAAATGCATAGCATGCGGTCAAAGTATCTCTGCCCCCATAATCGGAACTTGGGGCACCCCCACGTAGGTTCCTTTAAACTCTGCAGACAGAAAGCGGTGCTCCGTCGACTATGCTTTTTAGGCGAATATAAAGTGTTTTGAGGTTAGGTTACATAAATCCGTTTTTCTCAGGAATGGTGCATTATCTTTTCATGGTAGTGGTACCAGGAGGATATTGGTACCACACTCCCCCCCTCCCCCGACGACGACTGCATAAGTGACCTCCAGAACCCAGTTATTTGGTTTTACCCAGTGATACCTTTGTACTGGGTAATACGATATCCCTTGGTAAGACTGTTTCTCAGACTTTCAGACCACTGGCTATCTGACGACTGACAAAGATCTACAATTAACCTTTTGGTATTGTCAATGTGTAATGCTAATGCATTCAAAAAACCATTTTGGTATTAATGACCATTACTTGTATCAGATTAAATAACCACTAGCTGATCTACGCAACTTTGTCTGCGTCACTTATGAGAAAAAAAGCTTCCTAATTATCCCCATTTTAGCAAAATTTTTCATTTATGCTACTCCGCTCCTATTTATCGTAGCGTGATGTTATATAGCATATAACCTTCCCCAATAAATGGACTATCCAACACAAAAATATTTTTTTAATTTCAACCAGTAGTTTTGAGATTAGCGCGTTCAACCAAATAAACAAACTCCTGCTTTATAATTATAAGAAAGATTAAAAAAAAAAAAAAGCAAAAAAAAATATTGATACATGTTTCATAAACATGAAAGAAAAAACATCCCGTACGATTAAGATTTAGTTGATTATACACACTTGTGTAGTGTGAAAACGGACACTTTAAATACTAGTTCAAATTTGAGAGTTATGTATTCACATAAATACTGAACTTATATAAAAGTAATCTCCGTTTCCTGATGTTCCACAATCATGGGATATAGCCCGAAGCTACTAAACATACACTACACATAATCCATTATATCAAGACACCTACTTTTCAAACGTTCATTAAAGATTTTATCAGTATCAGAGATCTTAGTTTAATGGTATTTCATTAGTGGTCCCACAAAAAATGTAATGTTCTTTAATAAAAATTATGTCTATATTAGACCTATTACATACGATTATTATACGCTTACTTTATGAGTAAATAATACTAGGATTATTATATCTAGATTACGTAACCCTAAATGTTATTAATAGTTTTGGGTGGAAATACTTGCCCAGTAATCACGAAGTATTCGGTGTACATACGTGAAAAAATAAAAATAAAGATGGCCAGTCAAAAACATAACCTCTTTAGAAGTCGATTAAAAACCATGAATAATGACATTACTCATTTACATACAGTCAAGTGCAAAAGTTTTAGCTAAAAAGCAAAAGAGTAAAAGGTATTTTTTTTTAATTCGAATTCTAAAATTCGTTTGCACCTTAGATGAAGACCCCGTTTGTTTGAGCTCCACTACGGTTTCTGATTACGGCCCTGTGTGGGACGTCCAAAAATAAAACGTTGAGACCAAACATATGTCATTTGTCAGCATTTCGCTCACATGACGTGAAGTAATTTACGATATCCTTCGATGGTGCTCTTTAGTGGCGAGTGCAGCTGAAAAATATGAAAATAATAGGTTTATTATAATGTAAGAAAATAACTTGGAATTTATAATTTAACTAGTATTTGCGTGGGTTCTTACCCTAATAAAATTTTGAGAATCCATAGAATCCTTAAATGAATTGGAAAATCCGTTAAAACACAAAATAAACATTACCCTAAAGTTTGCTTGTCATCGCACCTTTTTTTTTTTTTTTTTTCGTATGGGAAATCATCAAATGACTTCTCCCGCTCTGGGCGGAGCAGGAGGGAGTGTCAGACTTTTACTGACTAAAACCCATCCATGTTCCTTCCTCGCCCTTTGTGTTCCGGGGCCACGGTATCTCTTTCGAATAGTCCCGCAACCCCGGCAGGCATCGGTCCTTTCGGACCCCTTCCTTTTTGCTGACTCTCTTTGAGGCGCGCGTGGAACACGAACGCGCCGTCAACACGGCCTGTCGTCATGAGACGAACGGACGGCGAGCTAGCCCATAGCCCACCGTCCACAGGCCCGCGCCTACGGTGGCCGGGGGCCACGTGGTGGCCCCCGACGCCCGGGGCGTCTCCCGCGGCGGCCGTGACGCTGTGAGGTTCTCTCCCTCTCACGTTCCGCCACCTCCTTCTCTAGCATTACTGCTTCGCAGAAGGAGGTGACGGCGTCCCATTCCGTCTCGCTCCGGACCATGGCTTGCACCAGGGCCGGACGCTAGAGGTCGCCGCCGCCAATCGCCGCTTCGAGGACACGGCGGTGCTCCGCCCACGCGGGGCACACCTCCACCGTGTGCTCCACCGTGTCCTCCGGTCGATCCTCGCAGTGGAAACACCCGGGCGTTTCCTCCCGCCCGATTCGGTGCAGGAACCTCCCGAAAACACCGTGTCCGGTGAGGACCTGCGTCAGGCGGAAGGTGAGGACGCCGTGGCGTCTCTCAAGCCACTCCTCAAAGAGGGGACTTACCGCCACTATTGTGGCGTGCCCTTTGTCGTCGCCCCTGAGTTACGCTTCACCTTCTTCGCTCCACTCAGGACCTACCTACCACCAGACAGGTTTCAACGCCTACTATAGTTTTTGTTTAAACACCTAATGGCTTTCTCTAACCGCTACGAAGTTACAGCCCTTTCAATTTTAGGGGAGGGTGGGGAGCGGAGGGGAGGGTACAAAAATTGTAACGCCCCTCAATAGTTTTAGGTAAGAATCAAAATATTTTTCAGTAGTAAAAAAAGGGATGAAGAGGGAGGGGGGAGAGTGGGGAGTTTTGAAAAATGATTTTGACTAACGCATTGCCCCTTTAAATGAATCTGAAAAAAAAAATGTTCCAAGTCTGCCAAAAAATCTTCCAAACTTCCGAGATCTGCCTAAAGAAGGGAAAAGGGGGCAAAAGGGGCTACTTTAAAAACTGGTTTTTACTTTTCCAAGCCTCCTTTAAACGAATCCGTAAAAAAAAAACAAAATACGGGTCTCTTTGTTTCCGAGATACGATAGGGAGGGGAGAGAAGGGGGGCGAAAAGGGGAGGTTTGGCACTTTTCCCATACTCGTGAGAGATACTTGTTTACGAATCTGTCAAAATATATCCCCTCCATCCTCACCATCTGGGAGAACAATGTCAGTGAGTCAGTCAGCCAGTGGTAATCGAGCTTAATATAGTATAAATATATTCCTCAAGGCTATTTGAAAAAGAAACATAGAATCAATAACTGCCTACGCATTTTGATTGAAAAGAAAATTCTGTGAATCTTTAAAAACGAAAGTTATTACCATTTTTTGTCACGTAGCTATTAATTACCTTTTTTTAATTAAATGGGACATCGCTCATTAGAAACTAATTAAAAGGTACTTTTAATAAGCGAAATAAAATCATCTCTCTGTAAAATTTATTTAAACGTTAATTAATATCAATCATCTAAAAGAATGTATAATGAAGATTTATAAAATGGAAACTGTTTCTATTTTATTCTAAAAGAGGCGACGGTCGTCAAAACTACATGCTTAAGCAGGAGCTTTGAACGATTTGTATTAAGATTCCAAGTTAACCCTCTGTAGTCGTTTTACCTATGACGTATAGCGTTCAAAATTAGGTTGGATTAGTGATTTCACGGCGTTTTTGTCGTATTTGTTCACTTTCTGACGCATATTTGGTTACGTGCCACCGCCTCGTTGCCGGAACTCAAAAAAAGAAAAATAAAATATTTTTTTGTATATTTTGAAAATCGATTTTTGTTTATGATTTTAAGAGTTTTATTATTTTGCTGAGAGTATACCTTTTCGTGTTGCTAATTAAAAGTTTATGACCATGTTCGTGGGTTACTTGATTTAGTCGTAAAGTTTTTTTTTTAATGAATTCGACACAAACTAAGGGCTACCAATTTATTGTGCTTATAACTCCCTAAAACGAGCCAAAAGTAGTGGCCTTTGATGTGGATTAGTTTTTCGAAGACTTTTGTATTCTCTTCGATTCGGATAACATTTGATTGTCCGAAAACCATCCATTATTTATTACGAACGATAATTCCCCAGAAGTAAGTGTAAACGGGTTACGTAATAATAAGTCGTAAAAATACTGAGACGGACCACAACCTGCTATTCATTGGAGCATCGTGCTCTTGGTAGATAACTTGTAATCTTTGTACCATAGTTAACAATCACACTGGACGGCCGGCCGCGTAAATTGTCCCCGCAAGGTACAACCAAGCACGCATTTAGAAAAATCACTTTTGCCCTTGCGGCTCTGAACGCGGTTGTACCGACCCAGATACTACTCGTAAATGATATTTAATAATTCCGGTTGAAAGTACAGTCGTATATTAAAAAGTTTGTATGTAATGGAACTTGATATACTTACTGTAACATTCTGCTGATGTACAAGAAGTTGTAGCAGGTATCGTTTTCTTGCTGTATCGTGTTTGACTGCCAGTAAATAACAGAACTTTGAAGATTGTATATTCTCGTATGTATTATTTAAAGGTATAAAATTGTTGTCCTGAATTAATCTCTCATACATTTTTTTAGGGTTCCATACTCGAAGGGTAACCAACGAGACCCTATTACTAAGCCTCCGCTGTCTATCCATTCGTCTGTCTGTCAGCTCGCTGTATTTCATGATAGATAGACTGTTGAAATTTTCACAGAATATGTATTTCTGTTGCCGCTGAAACAACAAATAATAAAAATCGATGTTACGGAAGTTAATATTCGCAGATCGCACGATTTCTTATTTGTTAAAAAGTGTTTGATGTTTTATGAATATCTATGCAGACAAAGGAGAGCCGGCTGACAAATTGACCCTTAATGCCTTCAAACTGGATCAAAGAAACACATAATGTCACCTACTTATTACTTAAAACAACTGAACCAAAAACAAATGAAGTAAGTGACAAGCTACCATAAAATTCAATGAACAAATAACAATGCAGATCAGTTTCATAATTGGAACACAGACACATGGCAATATGCACATCGCCAATGCCACTTGCATGAATATATTTTCATTGCCACTCTGTTGCCATTATGCCACGATCCACCGGAATACGACAGGTGTGTCCTAAAGTTATGAATTTTTATTTGACATTAAATTCAGCTGAGAATAACACCTGTTAAAATCTAGTCTTTTCTTGAAGCTTGTGTGCAGTATGCTATGAATAGTAATGTGAAGTGTAGAAGGAGAAACAATGTATAAAGTATTTTATTTGCAACTAAACTTTAGAGGATTTCAAATAGGTAGTGAAATCCAATACAATAATTTTCATTTGTCAGAAAATGGATGGATGGTCTAGTGGACTGCTGATCATGAAGTCCTGGGTTCGATTCCCGGTCGGGCAAAGTGAAGAATTCCTCAGTAGCAGCCATGGAGTCTGAATTTGTGCCCGGTTGATGGCAATAGGCTCGCCCCTTATTACATGGGACTTAAACATAACTGGCGAAATGTGGGTGCACTCGTTAGGTACTTCTCTGCCTAACTCTTCGGGCATTAGAAGGCGTGATGTGTTCTAGTAATACTATTGTAGTCATTGTGGAGTTTAAGTAAGTGTCAAATCCTTTGTCGAATCTGTCTTTACAATCACATCTAGAAATCTTTGGTTGCGAAAAGTTCTATAAAACCGACAGGTTGTAGTCAACGTCTCTTTCGACTTTTACATCCAAATATCTGGGTCAAATACGTTGTCTTTAATAGCAGAGTACAAGAAGTAACATTACAGCCAGTCCTATAGTACTTTTAGTTAGACTATTAAGATACGAGGTTATTTTCCAGTCCTAAAAACATGTTATCTAACTACTTCCAAGAAAATCTAGAACTTTAAACAAATCTAACATAACATTATTTACTTAGAACCACGAGCTTCAACAAGTATCTCTAGAATTTCCAAGATGTACTTCACATTCTGTTAGTTAGTTAGAAACATAATATCTGTACCAGAGCTGTTTCCAACCTCCTAGTTTACAACTTACCTACAAGTCTTAGACTATTTACGTCATCAAACTAAAACAAAGGGGTATTAGGAACAATAAGCTCAGGTTTTAATGAGTAGTAGTAATAACTTGCGTGGTACGTAAGTAAAAATACTATAAGGTATAAAGAAAGTGTGTTGTAAAGACATAATTGGCCGTTCTCATAAACAACACATGGTTCGGGTGCTAGTGCCTGAAGCGAGGAACAAATGAAGCATGCTCTCACGTATAAAGCAACCAATTTTCCTTGAACCTGCCCTCCTGTTGAAGTACCACTTTGCTCCTGGATTTTCAACACTTGCGGCGGCCGAGGGAGTTCAAGCTATTTTGGTGGCAGCGGTCCTAGAACAACAAAATGCCATGTATGAAACAAACACGTTGGAAATTCTGTTCCGCATTAAAAGTATGTCCGTGGAAGGAAAACGTGGATAATGGTAAAGTCTTCATTTGGTAAGGTGAATAACGTTAAAGAGAGGGTATATTTTATATAAATTTGTGATGATGAAATTCCTACAGATTTTAGATAAGTACTAGAAATTAAAAAAAATCGTAAGAGCCGTCTGAAGAAACTCTGTATGGGCTGGCTATTTTTAGAATCATCAATATCACTTTTCAGAAAAATCACGTTCTGTAATTTCTTAATTACCAAAACCAAATCAAACGTTACAGGACAAATACTGGCACATAAATAACAAATAATAATATTGAGGCAAAAAATAAACCCGTTTCAGAGTTTTCAAGATATGATTCTCAAATAAGGTTTATAGTTATCAGCAACTATAGACTAAATAGCATAACTAATTTTTATAATGCCCTCAGCTATAAAAGAGAATACCAAATAAAACATCACATTCCACAACTAATCTGCATGCTTTCTTACATAAATTTTCATAAATGCGAATAAAGTTGTTCAAACTACCCACAGGGGGGATGCATAATTTACAAGTCGCTAACTGTACGTAACATATTGTCCTCGTTACAGACAATACTGTACTTTTTTTAGACACTTTTATGTCCTTTCCTCGCTTTACAACGGGATGCAATGAGGCAAAGATTAAGATCTGGGTGGGACACATTTTTGGTGTGAAACTTATGATATTTTTTGTGTGAATGAGATTTTTTGAACTTGGACTTTAAAAAACATTGTTTTAATGTATTGTTTTCAATTACTCATATAATTTTGTTTAGCAGAGAAATAGGTATGTTTTTTACGCGTTGGTTAAAACTTTCTTGGCTTTTCTTACAATAAATAAATAAATATCGCTGGACATGAACACACAGCGCCATCTAGTGCCACAGTAAGCAACGAGGCTTGTGTCAATTACAATGGCCATGAAAAAACGGTTTTGAAAAATATCCGAGCTGAACTATGTAGAATTGTAATCATGGTAATACCTTGTTTTCCATAAAATGATTTGTACTATTATTGTTTTCCATAATCGTCCCCCGTCATAATATTTGCTGGCACTATTATTATTTATACTAATAACGCTTGTCATATCAACTTATTAGTCATAACTTTTATTTGCCATAAAATGTGTTTCCATAACAAACATGTGTTATAATCATTAAGTTCTATAAGTAACACATTACATAATCGATACTTGACATAAGCAACATTTGATATAAATTAGAAACGTTTATTTGTTTAATGTCATTAATAATTTATTACAGCAAACAATCTTTAGTACTTTTGATGATTTTAGTACTATGATAATTGAATCTTTTAATTTTACATGACATATAGTCATATGTTCTGTAAGTATTGTATTACATTATAAGTATTATTCCGAACTTTCATTTATACATTGTTAGTCCTAAAACATTTTCTATAAGTTAGGTTTTAGTGACAGAAACGAATTGCTGTAAATCCGACTCCACGCAGTCTTGTCTGCCCTACCCCTAGAATGTAATTTAGATTCGCGTAGGCGCGGAGGGGCTAGGTGGCCTGCGAGTTGAGGAGCAGGTGGTTGGGCGGTGGTGAGCGTTAGACATATCAGTGACGATGAGCTCGCGTGGGACCGCCAGAGCCCCGCAGCGCCGGAGCCTTGACAGAAACCATGCCTGCTGCATGTTGCTTGCTCGCTTGTATGTTGCATGCTTGCTTGCATGCTGCATGCTTGCTGCATGCTTGCGACATGCTTGCTGCATGCTTGCTGCATGTTTGCATGTTTCTTACGGGGAATTAACAACCACATACCTTCATAATCAACTGTTTTATAATGATTGACGCTTTGATTGATTGATTTTTCTCCCTTTTAATAACTATCGATGTAAAATGTATGCCAAAATATTCGAACTGTGAATTTTCATTGCGCTTATACTGAACTAGCATTGTTGTGCTAGTATGGGCAAATGAATGTTATGGTGAATAAATGTTATGGAAAACGACATTATTGAAAATGAAAAATATCATCATCATCATCATCAGCCTATAATGTTCCCACTGCTGGGACACGGCCTCCTATCAATGAGAGGGAATGGGCTATAATCCACCACGCGGGCCCAGTGCGGATTGGTAGATGTCACATGTCTTTGAATTTTTGGTTCTAGGACATGCCGGTTTCCTCACGATGTTTTCCTTCACCGTTTGAGAGCAGTGGTGATGAAATAAATTACACAAAGTAATGAGCCTGTCTGGGTTTGAACCCACGACTTACTGTTCGTAAGTCGGGGCCGCCACCACTGGGCCACCGCTGCTCTCGCAAATGAAAAATATAGCAAATTAATTTATAGGTTAAAATTATTGTGACACTTGATCAATTATGACCAATGAAATTAGTGAAAACGATTTTATGTAATTTCAGGATTATGGCAACTGAACCGTTATTTCTAATGCAGTTATGGCAAATACAAGTATGGTAAATAAAATTATTGCATTTTAAATTATGGCAAACATTAGTAAACCCTGGTTATTTCTACTACCTATAGTAGTAAAACAAGTAGATAATATTTACAAGAGCTGAGGAAGATCTTAGTTTGAGTTATATCACACATTTTGAAAACTTTTGTTCCTAATAGATTAAGTATCATTTTTAACCTAAGCTAAGCGACCTATCTCCAACACTATTCCTCCCTACTCTATGTCCTCACTAAGTTAGTTAAACGCCTCCCTAAGGCCTCATACACCACATCAGTTTAATCTACCGACGTAAAATATCGCACATCATGTATATTAATGTTTGGTATTTATTGCAAGCGTTCTACCAAATTTATTCATTGCCTGGACGCGTTGAGGGGTTTTTAACAACTTTATTTAAGTGGGAATAAGAGGGATTTTCGCGGGATTAGCACGTGGAATTGGTGGTGTAGCCGGCATTTGTTTTATGAAACAATAATTGTGTTGTGCTTTGTTTTATTGGTTCGAATCTTCCGGCGTGTATGTATGTGGACAGAGCATAGCAAGAATAAACTTATACCACCTCTCTTTTTGCGTGGGTATTTAAAAAATAGGAAAGTTCTACCTGACTATCATCATCAAATGATGATGATAGTCAGGTAGAACTTTCCCAATTTCCCATTTGCCTAGCCTTTTCCCAACCATGTTGGGGTCGGCTTCCAGTCTAACCGGATGTAGCTGAATACCAGTATTTTACATGGAGCGACTGCTTATCTAACCTCCACAATCCAGTTAGTACTGGGTAATACCCCTCTTGGTAAGACTTTTTCTCGGATTTTCGGGCCACTGACTACCTGTAACCACTACCAAAGTTCTATCTGACTACATGGATCGATATTTTAGAAGTGACACCCCTATGTCATGATATTTTTATAACCGTCTTTGCCCTTTTGACTCGCCCTCAATTATTGACGTTTATTTTACGACCATGCATGTCAAGCAGCCTTTTATTCATCTCACCATCTTTTTATTTTCCCAACATAAAACTTTTCAAATAAAAGAGAATAATAAAAATACCACTGAACTAATCAAAACCTTTTTATTTGACTAATTCAATTTACACAACAAATATTTTAATACCTCTTCAACACTTAAATATTTTAAATAACCGAAACTTTCTAAATTGGCTGGAGTCAATTTAATAAAAACAACATAAAAACGGTAGTTTCAAAGGGGTTACGCGCAATATTATTTATTCAACACTTAACCATTATTTCGTTCGAAACCGTGGTTACAAGGTAATAAAACTTAACACCACCACAATGCTTAATTAAAAAGTATAAAGTCGAATGTTCTAATTAAAAAATAATGAAACGCCCTTTAATATGACGTAGCTATAAAATTGGATTTTATGGTATCACACGATATTTGACAGCTGACAGACTTTTATGGACTTAGTTTTGAAAGCTAACTCTTTGAACGGAATTTTTCTATTTTCTAATGTTCCTAAGGTAGATACTACAGCCTTTAACGATCTTTAATGCCGATTAATCCAACAAAGAAGAATAGAATCTCCGTGTGTGACAAACACAGGGATTCCAGAAATGGAGGAAAAAGGCACGAAAATGTTAACTTGATTTGAAAAACAGCTATTTCACGCAACTAACATAAGTTTCCTGTGTACTGTTTAAGGGTGACAGTATTTCATAATTACTTATCTATGTTTAAATTGGCCATTTCTCGAGAGTCATATCTCAGAAATAGTATTGTGGGATCTATGGGTGAAAGGTATATTTGTGTATGTTTAATTGGCATGCAACAAAGTGTCGTGGACACATTGTCACAATAATAATTACCCACACAATTATGTCATACACAGTAATTTTAGTGTACTGCAAAGTAAGTGAAAACAACGCAGCGAAAAATGTAGCCATTTTTAATTATTGGGTACATGGAAGTACAACCACCACAGCTGCTTTTTAGTTGTTAAAAAACGTAAAAGATAATGCGATGTAAATAAGCCGTTCAATTATTATTTGTTTGTTTATTGCACACTCTCTGGTGCTGTTTACAACTACCCTCGCAGTGCTAATTTTATCACACTTTGTAGCGTATAAACGGTACGGTTTCAATGCTTAATTCAAAAACATCTTGTTACAGGAAACACCTTTCAAATTTATCTTTCTTGTGTTCGATTTTTTATTTCTTTTTGTCGCCCAGAAGGTTCCTTATTCAATTACTATTCTACCAGCAGGAAGGGTGACAAGAGCGCTTTGACAAGTGACCATTGGTTTTAGAGTAGGTATGTTTTTGTTTTATAGTGTGACAACTTTAAGTGTGCTGCACAAGGCGACGTTGCTGGTCAAGAAAATTTGCATCGATATTTATGTAGAAACAAAGAAAGTATTCATTAATTAAAATATATCTCAAACGTCCACTTAAAAAGTCCAAGGCCTAGACATTTGTCAAATGAGCTGACCGTTACACATCCTTGACATAATTATCTTTTCCATGCCTCTACACACAAGAATAACTCTTATTACAATGGACTAAGGGTGATGTGAATACATCGGTTTTTCTGACTAACGACGCCACTTCATCTCTTAGCTTTCGAGCCTTTGTTCACCTGACAAGGTTCGCGATAATATTGAAATGCCGTACGTGAATAGAACGTCCATTCATCTATCGTTCTATCGCTTTAACGTGAAACATGGTTAAACAAAGTATACAGCCAACTAAATAATATGATAAATACTGATTATTTCATGAGTATACTGCTGTATAGATAACAAATACACAGTTATCTTTTTCAGGTTTTACGTTCTATTTTGTACACCAACGTTTCTTTTGGTTAAAACTCTTGGTGGAAACACAGTACCTATGCTTAACCTTTCAATCATTTTGGGTAATCTGGGCTAGCACAAGGTTGGCAACAAAATATTTTGGAAACAGTTTACCAATTAGGTACTACAGTACTTAGTTAGTAAACTGTTTCTAAAATATTAAACACTAAAATCATATTCAAAACTCGGATAAATAATACTAGACTCATCAAAACGTTGACACGTTGTCTAACAAAAACTTTAAAAACTTGTCCTGAAAAATAAAAAGGCGTTTTTAGGTATATAGCGAAAAATGCTTACCGAACAGTACACCAGTGTATCCCATACTATTTACAAGATTTTCTTGCAAGCGTATGATTAGCTTATTGTGTACGGGCTACCGTTTCATACTTTGACAAGGCCGATGTAATAAATACTATACAGATATAATTACACCAAGTTTTAATGTCTGTCAGTGTTGTAATATTCAATCGAATAGATACTCCATAATGTAACCGATTGGCATTTTCCATTGTAATCGAAGTAAAATATTCAATATTGGAGCTCATGATTCATAATGGGTTTTAATTATGTATTGTGATTTGATTGAAATCAAATAAAATGGAATTATTTATGTGAAGTGATTACGTATGAAGAGTTAGAGCTTTGAATTTAACTCAATTGTTTGGTTTAGGAGTTTCGTGAAAATATATATTATTAAGCAATTATGCATGCATGGTTCAGTGAAACTGCTAGCTAAATTGTGATTGAATAAATTTGTTTTGACGTCTCTTTATCACTTTTGTGTGAAATTCTATTTTGGAATAGTTCTTTCATTTACCTACCCCTTTCAAGTTGGCATCGGCTTCCGGACTAACCAGATGCAGCTGAATGCAAGTATTTTTCATGAAGCGACTGCTTATCTGACCTCCACAACCCAGTTAGCGCTGGGTAATACGATATCTCTTGGTAAGACTGACTACCTATAACGGCTGTCAAATATCTACAAATGTTTTGCTCCGAGGCACGGAGGAAATTCAGTATGTAATGGGCGGTCACCCATTCACGGACCAACCTAGGCAAGCTCGGCTTAACCTTAAGGTTCCAGCATTCAAAACGTTAAAACAAAACTTAACAAATAAAATATACTTATATAATAAACTTAATAAATAGTGACTAGAGTACTATTGTACTCTGCAACGTATGATTTGAATCATGTGTCTTTGACAAAAAGCGCACCAAAAGATGCTAATAAATATTGCGGTTTCCAATAGGATTTTTTGCAGTGATGAGACCATCAGTAGTGCTATTAAAACTCAGACGTATACTTTGACTTGTGAATCTCCTACAGAATTCATACTAGCAGATGCAACAAAGCCTAAATACACCACCTGCCCAAAAGAACCGCAGCAATCATTTCAGGTCCATATTTATCGAGACATTGTCCGAATATCTAGATTTCATAACAATTACTTGGACAACGTACGTAATACGTCTGAGGGACGTCTAATAGCTGTTATTGCACACTTGTACAGATGTCGAACTGGTGTACTAACCGGAATAAGCAAATTATCTTTATAATGGTTGCTAGCCTGTAATTAGCCCGACATTTCTTGAATCACCCAACTGTGGGCAAGTACTGTCGGTGCAAAAATGTTTTCGGAAACCTATTGTTTGCTGAACTTTATTGAACGTGAATTTGTGACAGGATAATGTTGTGGTGACTAGTTGCTGGTTATCATTGAATTGTATTGAAATACTTTAAAGGCCCATTTTTGTTTGGCAAAAGCATATACCTAGGTGTACTCTTGTGTGTACTTATGTTATAAATAAATAGGTACAATATTAATTAATTGATGACGGCAGCTTAAAAATAATAAAATGTTCGCTTTGTGACAGTTTCCATTTAACAATATTAACCAACTGAAAGATTTATCATCTGCTCTCTTATTTAATATGATGTGCGGATTTTCTTACAACAGAAACTCATACCTAACTGGTTTCACCACATACGCATTTAGTCGTATTATTTATGGGCTTATCTTTATCTTAAGTGAGATGTAGACGGACTAGATTTTAGATAACCTATAGAAATTAATTAAATTGGCGATAAAATGTGACTCATTAAGAGTGACGTTATCTGGAAAGTATAACAAGTATATCTTCTCACTGATTGCCATGAAGAAAAAAATAATAGAAGTCAGTCTTCGCGATTAAAATTATTCTGCTAGATAGCTAATTATAACTTTGTATTCTTATCTTCAAGTTTTTCTATTTATGGAAATAGCTCTTATCTGTTCGTGTTTTTTATCCAGTTCTTGATACTGAAGCTTTATTCGTCCTTATCCGTGGTATTAATAATAAACCTTTTCTTTATTATATAGGTTATAAATTCATATTAATTTACAAAAAGAAAATACAATAAAAAAAAATAAAAAAATATATGATAAAATATTAAAAACAATCAAAAAAAACAAAAAATAAAAAAAAAACAATCAATAATAATAAAATACAAAAAATAAAAGCAAAATTATACAAAAAAGAAATAAAAAGAAAAAATAAATAAATATAATAATAAAAAATGTACGTGTGCGTGTTCGTGTGTGCGTGTATGTACGTGTGTGTGGGTATGTGTGGTGTGTGTATGTGTGGTGTGTGTATGTGTGTGTGTGTTGTGTGTGTTTAATGTATATATATTCAATATATAATATTAGTGTTTACAAAAAGAGGTTCAATTCAAATAGCCTTTATTTCTGATAACATATATGCATTTGACCATTCTATAATAAGTACATCGTTTTATATTTTTTTTGTGCATGCTATAATATCACTTCACTACATTATCATGCTATTAATTTAAGAAATATTACTTATTACTATATAAAGATAATTTTAATTGTATTACATTAGATTCTATTAATATTACATTTTATTATTTATAGTTTCAATCATCTTTATTTAACATAATTTTATAATTCTTATTACTCACTTTTAATATCACTTTAACATAACATGCTACTAATTTAAATAATTACTAATTTTAAATATTTTTTGTTTTAAATTTAGTAACATTTTAATCCACGACATCGGTAACGTTATTATCAGATTGCCCTTTGGCATAGGCTTCCCCTAGAGTTTCCCATATTTGCCTGTTTGTGGCTTTTCTTTGCCATGCTGTTGTAGCTATTTGTTTGATATCATCCTACCACCTTATTTTTTGACTTCCTTTCCGTCTTTTTCCATCTCTAGGGTACCATACAGTAACATCCTTTGTCCTTTTTTCCTCTTACTTCTTATCATAATTATGGCCTGCCCATTTCCACTTGTTTTTTCACTGTGTATGTGACATCTATAACTTTTGTCCTGCTTCTTATATTTATTAAGTTGATTTTGTCCCGTAGCTTGATGTTTAGAATGCTTCTTTCCTTGTTTTTTTTTGGCACTCTCTTAGTGCTCTACTCTGCTTCTTAGTGAGGGCCCAGGTTTGTGTTCCATAAGTTAAACATGGTAGTATGCATGAGTTGAATACTGTAGTTTTGTCTTTTAGGGGTATGTGTGGGTTCTTCATAATTTCTTTGAGGGATCAGAATCTTGCACTAGCCTTACTTATTAGGATATTTATTTCTTTCTGCATCTGATTTTCCGGTGCAATAGTTTTGTTCTAAATATGTATATTCTTCTACATACTCTATCTGATTAGAATTTATAAAGATAGGTGTTCTTATGTTTTTTGTCATTACTTTTGTTTTGTCTCGGTTCATAGTCAGCCCTACAGTCTTACTTTCTCTTTCCAATTGAGTGAGTATTATTTCTAAGCCTTCTTTGTTTTCGTTGAGCAGAATCATGTCGTCTGCGAATCTAAGGTGGTTAAGCTTCTCACCGTTTATATTTATTCTAAATGTATCCCATTTTTTTTTTTTTAAAGAAAAAAAAATGTTAAAAGAATAAAAATAAAACAATCGAATTTAAAATGCCAAACATTTCCTCACCGACTGTACTTGTCATATCAGTGCTACGAATTTGTGCATAAAATACAAAACTATGCAATTAAAACTTCCGTTCCTGTAGTACTAAAAGGGGTGACCAAATTAGGCTTTGGAAAAAATAGCCGCGTGCAAATGATTTGTAGGGTGAAAAGCAATTACATATCAAAATAGAAACAAGTGGGGGAAACGTGTTGTTATGAGCTCGATTATCACAGGTGTTTATACTAGGTCCAATGACAATAAGTACATGATTATAGAGGGGGGGCATGTGATGATTTTGAAAATGACATATTAATAGTCTTGTGAACGGAAATTTAAACGCAGTCGCGATTTTACGAGTGTGATTACGAAGAGGGAGGTGCCCTACGGTCCCTACGCAGTCTACATGACATGACATACGATGACAAAAAATAGAAGGTTGTTACGCTTTCATCAAAGTGCAATTTAGGTTCTTTGAGAGGCGGTTTGCTGAACGGCTAGACAGTATTTATTTTTGTCTGACTTTATTGGCGGGAAAGGCTTCGGGACAAAAGCGGAAGCTTCTGATTTTGTTAGGTTAACGTTTTCGTTTTAGGGCTTTTTAGGAATTTACTAACAAAGGCATTTTGAGCTTTTTTGGATATTCAAATTCAATTAAAAAGGATATATCCAAAAATAAGTTAAAGGTTTTACATTTTCTGAGATTGAAGAAACGTACGTAAAGATCATAACTTTCTGACTTCATAGGAGAAAGGTCTTTTACAAACCATACTAAGTACATCAACCTGTCAACTCATCAAAACTTGGCATGACTTGGAGCCAGCGATGGCGGAATTACATTATTGTTGAAAAATCAAGCATGCATTGAGAGGCCGTGGTCTGTCGGTTTGTTTAGCGACCACAATGCCGCACGCTAACGAGTCGCGCGTCTGAATAAAACATCGCATAGATGAGGCTTGAGGGATGAGATGAAGAGGTTTGTGAGTAAGGGAAAGTGAGCTTTTAGAAGCAGCAGCATTAGAATAAGTTGGCGAAACGTCACAAATGTTGATGAGATATTGATAGATTTCATGTTTGAAGTATAACTCACTAATTATTTGGTTTCTTTGTAACATAGGGTTAACTTACTATGTGTAGTTTTGAGTTGCTAATTTGATAAAATAAAGCGTGTCCATAATGTAGTACTGTACACATATAAGGTGAAATATCTTATGGACTTGGTTGCATTTACAGAAATAAGGGCTCGGACTACGTTTCAGGGGTTTCTAAAGGAGTCAGGTGTATTACGTCTTCAAACAAGTAGGTACAACATCGAGACTTACGTATTAAGATAATAATTCAAAAAGCTTGAGTTCAATTGCCCTAAAATAAAAAAAAATAAAAAATGACAATTAAGATTAGAAGAGGAAGAAATTAGGTTACTGTAAGGAAAACAATAAAAATTTCTCAAAATAATGTACGATTCATAGAATTCAGAATTCATTTCAGGGGCGATTCTTAATAATTTCGTCATGTCAAAATCTTATAACTTTTTTCTATCACCTACCCATCTTCGCACATCCCTTATCCTATGCCCCACACATTTAACGGCAACGTTTCACTTTGCACAATAGACTCGGTTTGGCTGTAACCTAAATATCGGATTGTGGCACAGGCACTACGGAAACGTCGCTGTTTATTCTATTGAATAAAATATGTTTAACTTGTGAACACCTAATAATGTGTCTTTGTGCTTATTGGGTTGGTAGACAGATAAATATGGGGTTTGATTTATGTACTAGATAATGACGTTGGTACTATCGACGAAACTTCCTCCTGATCACCACTAAGCTAACTTTTGCTTGCACTTACAACATTGACGCTCTCTAGCCCCGCCCCGTTGACTTTGTATAGAAATAATGAATGAAAAGATACCGATCGCCCGAGCGCACTGACGACGCACGCCAAACGAGAGTTATTGTTATTTAGCGCGCCAAAGTTTACGTTTTCCTAATATGCCTAAACTTTACGGAGGCGTGGCTCGGCGCCTCCGCATGATTAAAGCAAAAAAAAAATCAAGGCGAAAATCAGGATCAGGCGGAAAAGGCCAGGAATGTACTTTCGTTATGTAGCTACTGGCTAGAGGCCTTACAAGGCACCCACAAGATAGTCCTGTTAAGCAGACGACAATCTCCTGGATTGACTTGCGAGCACAATTAAGAAAACCTTCTTTGTGGGGTGACAGGTAGTTGCTGGATGAGGTTGGCATTAAGAAGAGTTAGATGGAGTTTGGATTGGGGAGGTGAGATATCCAGCTAGATTGCTAAGCTGATGACGATGTCAAAGTGTGGATCCACTGGACCACTGTCAAAGTCTGGACTTCTGGGTCACATGGCTGGCTGCATCTTTTTGACGAAAAGGCACTAGAATTGAAAAAAAACTGGAACATGATAGTACTTCCTACTTTCACACATGCGTATAACTGTGTTACGAGTACTTAATATGTCAGTGCAAATTGTATTAAAAATAGCCTAACAAAGCCTACTGCTAAAAATAGATGACCCGACGCCAGAGTATTAATTAGGTACTAATGAAGAAATAATTAATGAAGTCAGAGTAACCCTTCACCAACATAGAACATAAAATACCAGTTTCAATCACTTAAAATACATTGACATTAAACACAGGGACCGAATGAAATATTTTCATAATGACACATGGCAGGTAGCAGACTAATTGAGGCCAAACGAAATTAAAGCGCGCTCTAAGAATGGCAATTATGCTCTACATAATAAAGTGCTATTTTTAGCAGCACCTGGCTTCATCAAGTGATAACTTGTCAAGCTGGTATTCGATGACTACCTATTCCATGAACGATTATATGACATTGACGGGAGTAGGAGTCTTTGCAGGTGACGGGGGGTGTACGATGTGGGTACGACTTTTATTGATGACGATTCAGAGACGGATATAATGTGACACAAGAAATAGATCATTTTGAGAATTAATGAATACACCTGACTGCCTCGTTGGTCTAGTGGTCAAATGCGCGAATGCTGAGCATGGGATGCTGGGTTCGATTCCTAGGTCGGGCAAAGTGTTATTGGTTTTTCCATCAGAAATTTCTCTGAAGCAGCCACGGAGTCTAGATTTGTTCCCGGTTGATGTTAATAGGCTCACCCCTTATTACATGGGATGTAAACATAACTAGCGAAATGTGGGTGTGCTAACTTCTGCCGGGTTACAGGCGTGATGTTTTGTTATGAATACACCTTTTCAGGCAGAACGTCTAAAGATCTTCGACTCAGTGCTCATTTCTAGAGACGCGGCGCGTCGTGCGACGCGTTGTGCTTTTTTTCCGTTTACGGAGAGCCGGCGCGTGAAGCGGTCCGCGTTATCACACGCCCAACCACAAACATATGGCAAAGTACGATGTTCTCACGTCATGACGGATGTCAAACAGCAATAAGCTCTTTGTGTTCTTCTTGTCGCGAATAAATAAAAATACCAGTCTAATTCGCATAAGTTTATTGAATAAATACTTCTGTCAGTGCAACTTACGTGCGTTCGACCCTACATCTCAAACAAACGCGCGTAAAATCACTTCTCAGTAAACGCTCTCATACATTGCCATATGTTTGAATTTTAAGCGGCCCGAGCCGCACGACGCGACGCGCGACGCGCCGCATCTCCTAAAATGAGCCCTTAGCCTTATGCCAGACTTGGACACTGACTCCCAGTTCCTAAAATTTTATGTTGACTTTAATTAGGTATTAAGGTGATTTCAAACTATAATTCCACCAATCTCAAGAAGAATCAGAAAGAAGTATAAATCCTAACCTTAAGTCATGATAGCTTACAGCAGGAAAGCGAGCCTTAAAAGAAAATTCTGACAAGACATAATAATTACTGGTTAGTATTCCGATGCGCACGAATTTTCTTTTGCAACTCAAGAAGGGGTTCGAAAAGTTTTTATTTGATAAAATCTTTTTTGAGTGACATTTAAATTAGTCTGATACGTAATGTTGTCAGACAGACGAAAGTGGCTCAAACTGAGTAAGTCACTCTTCTTCAGAGAAATATCACGTTTAATCTCTTCTTAAAATTGGTGGTGGCGTTGCAGTAATTTGTAGTATCCTCTTCGTTTATTCCCTTAGTTTAGAGTTCGGAACTCATGAATAAAGTTATTTTAATTCCTTAGGATGGATACTCCAGGGTAGCCCGCGAAATTTAAATTGTCTTACGTTTTTTGCAATTTGCAAAAAAACGTAAGACAATTTAAATGTATTTGTACTGTTACCAAGGCAATAATTATACAGTTTTTTACTCTCCTGTAAAGTTGCTATTTTTGAGTTACGTGTGTGTCAGCGACGAAACGTCATATTTTGTGTTTTATTTCGCAGTAATAAAAGACGACTATTCAGTGAGGAGGCTCACTGAAGTAAATAGAGTCGTCTTTTATTTCATAGTTCTACCGTAGTAAATAAATTTACAATGCCATATAATGTTATGATGAGTCCTAAATATACCCATAAACATAAGCGTCATATGCAAAGACCCAACCTACAATATTGAAGACATAAAACAAACACTTGTCTTTTAACATCCCGTTTTCATCGCGTCCCATATAAAACTCTTGCCAAGTCGGTTAAAATTACTAGTAGGCTCGCCTAATAAAAAAGCTTTCAAACTTTAGTTACTCTTTTAATAGGTGTGCCAGTAATGTCGTTTGCCCATTTAGATCGACGGCAGGTGCATGTTCGGGCAGATTTCTCTACAACAGTTGCATCAGTTGATGTACTACATTTTTTAGCGTATTTAATTAGATTGAAAAGCATGCGCTTTACTGAACCTGCTTAATTTTATTAATAGTTGGACGACATTCCTTGCATTGTTTGCGGTGAGTGAATCAAGGTGATCGTCTTTTGTTAGGCATTGTTGTAAGTGCATAGCGACTAGCAAGTCTTAATTAAAAATGTTTGGGTATCTGTAGATAGAAACCACCCTGCCTAAATAAAAAAAAAAAACAAATACATAAATCTTTTAAATATAATCTAATCTCTTAATATATATAATCTATAATAATCTAATCTCATCACATATATGTATAATCTCAAAATTAATGATGTAACCAAGGTTTTGTAACAATATTTTGATTCAAAAGAGTGTCCATGGAGTTTCTTGCCCGTTCGTCTCCATAGAGATCTACGCTAGGGAATGGGTAACTACAGTGCTTTCTCAAGTTATTATGCCTTGTGCCTAGCTTTGTTTTTTATTTGTAATTTTGACATTCAAAAGTGCCGTAATGGATTGAATCAAATAAGCTCGCCCCCTATTACATGGGAAATAATACCTAAAATATGTGGGTGTACTATTAAGTACACCTCTGCCTAACCGTTCAGGGATTATTAATCTAAATAACACGAGTAACTTTTTCATAATTTGCAGACATTTTAATATTTTTTGGACAACCATTAAATTCAAGTGAAATATTGTCATAGTGAGGAATGTTTTCACATGTTCTTTCTTTATGGGGACTACAGGAGCTAAACGCGAGTTTTATAATGAAAAAAGCATATGATTTACTGCAATATACAAAACCAGAAAAATATATGATATTCTTCAGGGTATATGCAAGTACGATAGTGTTTTGAAAACAAATTTTACTTCATGAGAAAAAATCACAAGCTTATCACTAAAAATTTCTTATAAAGATTAAAAACCATACTAAATAAAATACATGCGATCATTCTGATTTTTTGGCAATAATTCTACAAGCAACATATCAGCATCATAGTGTTTTATTTTTTTAGTCCAACCAATAGATATTTCGTAAATCGCAAAAAACCACTCATTTCGCACTATTCGGCCCGCAGAGACTGACGTAACAACCACTTGGTAGTGCAAGCTGATTAGAACTTTATTCTAACAGTTTTTCAAACGAAGTTTGAACCACCACAAATAGAGTTGCTAATTTAGCTCCTGTAGTCGCCTGTAGAGCAGCGGTGGCCTAGTGGTGGCGGCCCCGACTTACGAACATTAAGTCGTGGGTTCGAGCCCAGACAGGTGCATAACTTTGTGTAATTTATTTCATCACCACGCATGCTCTCAAAATGGTGAAGGAAAACATCGTGAGGAATCCGCCATGTTCTTGAACCAAAAATTCGAAGACATGTGACATCTACCAATCCGCACTGGGCCCGCGTGGTGAATTATAGCCCATTCCCTCTCATTGAGAGGAGGCCGTGTCCCAGCAGTGGGAACATTAATAGGCTGATGATGATGATGATGATGAGTCGCCTTAACTCTGTTCAGAGAAAAGGTTTGGTAAACCGATACGGACAAATTTTGAACGTGGCTTAGGATTTGGACATGTACACACACACTTGCTGCTGAAGAATTTATCAAGGTTCGGTGTTTACATACATACAACTGATCTGCAATTTGTCCGTACCAGTTTTACTGATCTTTTTTAAGGCAAAAATATCGAGTCCCTACACTAAATTGCAAGCGCCATTTAGTTGCAATTTTGACCATGGTACCACTAATTTAGTTACCAGATTGTTATGTAAAACTTGTACTATTGTGTGCTAAAGTGAAAGGTTTATTTTCAGCTTTTAAAGCTTTGTGTTGTCCACTGTACGTCAAAGTATGACAACAGACTAATAAAATGTCACTAAAAATATGGGTTCGCCTTTTTATTAGAGTCTACGAGTAATTTTGCAAAATGACGTCATAGCCTGCTTGTTTTAATGGCACTGTAATAAGAATTACTACAAAATGAACCAGATAAACTAGACCTCTTTAGGTCCTTGTATGGAGATGACTTTCTTTTTTTTGTTTTAAAGTCAAGTGTCTAGTTAGTATGGTGCGTCGTTTAATTGTTGGTGGCAACATTGTTCAGTATTTACTGTCATTGATGGCAGCTGACAGACGATGAGTCGTGGTGTGTTCATTGAAAAGTGTCATAGAGTAGACGGGAGAAACAGAGGCGGTTTTGGTATTGTTGCTAGGTTATTTAAAGGTATTATTTAAAATGAAAAATTAATGCCGATTGGATTAAAACACTCGTGCTTCGTTTTAAGGTCGTCCTTGGTACAGTGACGGTTGAAATTAGTGACATAATTAAATTAATCAAGATTTTTTATGATTGTATTTTTTTTAGATGACTTTTAATGCCCGCAGAATACAGATTTATCCTTTGACCCATACATTTTATTACGGCCTTACAATTTGTTTGTTCTTGCTGTATAATTTCTGCTTTCACCACCAAAAATCAATGGCTTTAGTGATATGTAGACCAATTTTCACACAAACCCTTCTTTATAATCCTCCATAATGCCTTTTACATAAAAACAAATATTTAATGAGATCAGTAAATGCCAATGAGTTACACATTCTTTAAAACACATCAGCCCTCGAGCAACACGCAGGTAATGGTTCTATAAGCATAACAAAATTAGATCAATAGTCGTACCATGTCATTACTACATACCACAGAATTCCATCTTCAAAATTCTTCGATAAACACATCATGTCACGTTATTATTCATTCAAAGGGTGTACAGATATGTAATTACAGGGAAGCAGGAGACAGGAGAGCTGTAGTAGGCCAGAGGTATCAGCCCTGACTATGACCAGTTTGTTGTGGGTTCAAACCCAAGCAGGAACATCTATTTCACTGCTCAATACCAGTATTTTACAAGAAGCGACTGCCTATCTGAGCTCCATAACCCAGTTAGTACTGGGTAATACGATACCCCTTGGTAAGACTGGTTGTCAGACTTTCCGGCCACTCTACACTCTATAATTGAAAGCCGGGAGCAACGGCTTGCTTTCTGAGGCACGTAGGAACTCGGTATGTAATTGCTGATCACCATCGTTTGTGGACCAGCCTAGGCAAGCGCGGAAGAAGACCCGAACCCCGACCGACCCGACCCGACCTGAAGATCGACCCGAGCGGCTATTATCATTTAGCCACGAGCTCGACGTATGGAAAAATCGTGAGAAAATCAACATGTCACTATAGAACCAACAATTTTAAGACATGAGACGTCTACCAACCTGCACTGGGCCTAGATGGTATATTATGACCCCTGAGTCCCTCTCACAGAGAAGCCTTTCCCAGCGGTGGGAACTCACAGGCTGACTACCTGACTATCCATGTAAATATTACCTCTACACATTTCGCTAGTAATGTTTTGGTGCCAACAATATTCTGTGCCAAAAACTTGAACTGAGGAGTTGATAAAAGAGTTAACAACTCGAAAGTTTGTCGCATCTGTACTTATTTACCAATGCAAGCAACAAGTTCTATATTGAGACGAACAACATTTTTTTCGCATCACTTTTTACTGGCTTCTGTCGCGCGCCCTGTTGAGCAATTATTGCAAAACTAGTACCTATTTCAAAAGTTGTTCGTTATTAACAGGTTGTACACAGCATCTGCTTGCTTTAAAAGTGAACGAGTACCCACCCTTCTGCAAGTTAAAAACCGTCCGTAACTTTTCGGAATAAAGTTTAAAATTGAACAACAATGTGTTCGACGATGGAACGAGAATAGTAGTTTTCTGTTTTTGGTGATTAACAACTGTGTTCTATCATTTCATGTTTTTTTTTCTAGTTTTTAACGCCTTTGATAGACTTGTTTTGGTATTTTAAGAATAATAATGTTAGAGGGTGTTCGAATACCCTCTAACATTAGTATGAATGTGGATGTGTATAAGAGTAGAGGAAGACCAAAAAAACGATGGATGGACTGTGTTAAGGATGATATGGCAAGACGAGAGGTGTCTGCTGAGATGACGAGTAATAGAGAAGTATGGAAGAAGAAGATATGCTGCGCTGACTTCCAATGAATTGGAAGAATGATGACTTGTTACGAGCAGACACGTTAGATTCGATAAAGTTAACATGACGGAAGATTTGTTTAAAAAATGCTCATTTATTTGCGTAAAACATAGTGTTAACAAAAAAGGCTTAGAGCTAAGAGCCGTTGTAGACCCTGTCAGGGCACAGCAAAATCTAATTCTTACAAGCTAAAAATTAAAATATACATGAAACCTAATATTAGATAATTTCTCAAAAACAAAAAAAAATGCTCAATATCTTAACAAAGTCTTAAAATGTCTTTCTAAGAGCTAACCTAGATGGTAATCAGTAAAAAAAAACTTTCGCGAGGCAGTGTTTAAGAGTGAAAAATAACTGGGTGCTAAAATACTGCCCAACGACCAAACACGTAGGTACAACATGTCCGAAAACTAAAAAAACTGTCACAAACCACCATTAAGCCCAACAAAGTGCCATGGACGTCATAAAATATATTTTCCGATAGTCAAATTGCAGCATCGGCGTCGCCCACAAATCTTTTCCGATAAATTTTGCCCAACAGTGGTACTAAGAGTTTTCGGAAGTATCTCGAACCTTAACCGTTCGATAAAAGTATGAGAAAACACACATGAAAAACCTTTTTTGTGATGCAGTCGGGTAATAACAGCAAATAGTCTTTTACTACCTGTCCTGTGTGTTACTAACTTACTGTCAGCTGAGTGCTGTAAGTCAAACTTTTTTTCTAGAGTGACACTTTTATAGTTCTACGTTCGAACATCAACATTATTTTATGGTAACTGGACATCCATCCATCGAGAGCAGCGGTGGCCCAGTGGTGGCGGCCCCGACTTACGAACAGTAAGTCGTGGGTTCGAATCCAGACAGGCGCATTACTTTGTGTAATTTATATCATCACCACTGCCCTCAAAACGGTGAAGGAAAACATCGTGAGGAAACCGGCATGTCCTAGAACCAAAAAATTCGAAGACATGTGACATCTACCAATCCGCACTGGGCTCGCGTGGTGGATTATAGCCCATTCCCTCTCATAGAGAGGAGGCCTGTGTCCCAGCAGTGGGAACATTAATAGGCTGATGATGATGATGAACTGGACATCTAAGTTATGATTGGAATTTCCTAGTTCATCAGGTTTATGTGTTTTCCAGATGATGTTTTTTAAGTGCCTTCAATTTTTAGAAAAATTGTCTGCACTGGCAGTTTGCTCTTTTCACCCAATCGCTTTGTTTTCCTAATAAATGTTACCATACACATAGTAAGTATTTATTAACTGCTGATATCTAGGTCTTGGATATTGCAGTGCTTCGAGTATGTTTGCCGAAGGTCCCGGACCGTTTCACCATCATTAGGTCGAGTTTTAGAAGCTCCAGTATCAACTTGTCAGTGTTGTCTCGTGCAACCTAACAGGCCCCATATTTGTGCACTGGATTTCTGTTCACCTATACGAGAACAAAAAAATGACAGAAGACTGGTTTTTGAAGAGTATGGGACCTATGTATTTTTTTAGTTTACTTTATAGTCGCATTTCTTTTATATACGGGTATTTTGCTTGCAATAAAACACAATTTTACCTCTGCCATTTCATCCATTTTGGAAGGATAATTCACATAATCGTTTTTTAAAGGTAATTCTCGAAAACTCAATTAAAACATTTAGCACACAGTACGGGCCACGGCAGAGTCGAGCCGTAAATGCATTTTGTGAATTATACCAGCTGAATGTGGTGACTGGCCAAATTGTCGGCCCACCAAATGGACGGATCCTTCACACCTGCGCCCCTCGTATACGATTCGTAAATCACACTTACTGATATTAAAATGTTTTGGGACTTTCACCCTGCAACTTGTGAATGAGATTAAGCTGAAAACAAATTCACTTTCAAAAGAAAAGTTCGTAACTACTATTAAAGTCAGAATAAATAGCTCTCAATTTGAAATCGTCATAATAATAACTATTAGGTTTCTTGTTATTTTCTTTTTAATTTTTGGTATTTGTTAAAATATATATTAGTTTATTTTATCTGTATATGTGTATTAGTATCAATCTAAACTCTCGTTAACAAAAAGTTTTTTTTTGACATTACTCTGTACCCTATCACTATGTTTTCCTATTAAACCCAAAGGTTGACTGGTAGAGAATGCCTTGTGGCATTACGTCCGCTTATGTACCACTATTGTACATGAAGTTTAAATAAATTAATTAATTAATTAAACGTTCTGCTTACTTTCTTACATAGTAACTATTGTTAGCAACTATCTCGAAGTCTTCCACAACTGAACAAAAATTTCCTAGATCCAATTTTTTAGAGATTTGTACAAGACAGATTTTGACCTGGTTTATTAAGGGGTATCGTTTTACCCAGCACTAACTGGGTTGTGGAGGTAAGATAGGCAGTCGCTCCAAATAAAATACTGATATTAAGTTGCATTCGGTTAGACTGGAACCCGACCCCAACATAGTTGGGGCTAAAGGCTAGGCAAATGATGATGTACAAGATAGATTTTGATAACAGACAAGGTTTTTTCAGCTCTTCTAAGACCAGGCTACACCCATATTTGGATCATCAAACCTACTGTATTTCAGTTAGTAGTCGTCATTCCAGTTTTTTTGTGTGTCCAAATTTCTCTTTCATTTCAGAGTTACTGTGAAAATTTTATTCAGGAACAAATTCCAAGTGGAATGTGTACTGTGTTTTGTTGTTTTTTATGTCAATCTAGCAATTATTAAAAAATACTGTGCCAACGTAGTGGCTTGGTAAGGAAGTAAATAAAATAAGTAGTATGCATTAATTTGTGTGTGTACATTTTTAAGAGGTAGTCAGAGGGGATGCTCTCTGTTCAATTATTGACTTTACTACAGTTATTCCTGAGGTTTATATTTGTGTTGCAGTAAATGTATGTTGTAATTTTAACATTATTAAAATAAGTGTGAGATAATTTTTGGATTTTGTGTCGTTTTACACCATAGAGGAGGTTACCTAACTTTTAGCATAGTAATATGATTCAGATTAGAACTTAATGTCATTACTTAAACTTTACGCAAAATATCACAGAAACCCATGCAGATACCTACATAAATACCGACTAATTTAAAAATCTTATCCGTTACGACTCGCATTGTGACATTTCATGTGACACCCAGAATTAAATACTGATTTAATGATACAGTTGATATTTGTAATTTCTTTTTTTCAAATTCATTCTTGCAATACCTACAGCAATCTACTAGATATCTCTATTCATGTCAAATCACGAATTAATTTATTACTAAACCCACAAGCATTTATTTGGTGTCCAATTTAATCAGGACACCATCAGAACAGATTAACAATGTCAAAAGCAAAGACAAATTATCTTGATATTACAAAAAGCAATCACGTTTAGTTCTGCAATAAATTATTATGTTGCACCTTAACAGTAAAACTGATCGATTTATTATGAAAATTTTGAGTTACTCAACATCTTAACTCGATGGGGCTTAGTATGGTGTTTAAGGAGAACCGTACAGAGAGCTATGTTATGGATAAGGCACAATACCTTTTTCTAATTATGTTAGGGGTAGGCTTTCAGTTTACACGGATGCTGATAAATACCAGTATAGGAACCTACAACAACACACAACACTCAACACTATTATAATTTTATTAAACTAGAATTTATCTGTGGTGTGTAAGTGTCATTTCCTATTTGTAGAAATATTTTCTCGTTACCAAATCATTTTATTTGATTCAACAAATTGTTTAAAACAACTAACTAAATACAATTAACACAAGACTCGTTTGATAACTATAATGAACGAGCCACTTTTCTTCATCAAATATAATATTTCATAGATTTATAGACTGAATACGTATTTATCTTCAAAGAAACTGCTATAGAATATGACCATTGGTCATAATGTTCCCATTGAAAGTAGGCACAGTTGTACGCCGCGCCTAATATTCAAAAGTGAGAGGTGACCGTACAATAGCACGGTCGCCATTTTATTTGTCACGTCTCGTTTGACACCGCTGGCATTTGTGAACAAACTCATAGGGTTGACGGAATTCAGGCCTGTTGGCACAGTGGTACAAGCTGTGAAATACAAAATCAAAAGTCATTTATCAAATGATAATAAGATTCAGCTGACAAAATTACATACGACAGTCTCCAAAAATGTTTGCTCCTTTGCCATGCTAGTGTTTTAGGTTGGAAGAAGTAGGGGCAGAATAACCTGCAAGAAATACTGCAAATGTTCTCGTATTACTTTAAAAATGTTTTGGATTAAGATAGAAATCTGTACCATTCACAAGGCAAGTTTAGTTGCTAAATGTTGGTACTGACAAGTAAATTTATTACCAATCAATTCCTTAAAAATATTGAATTGTTTCCACAACTACTTATCTAGATTCGATGGACCGCAACAGTTTCTAACGCATCGCTCCAGAGAATTCATGCATAATACCTATAGTTTCCTTTAAAGACAAAATGGCAACCTTCAATAAAATTTATCTTTTTTCACATAGTGATGGTTGCGTACGTTATTTACGTACTATCCGACTTATGCCATTTCACTCACCACAAAGTTACGTCAATACAAAATTCAATGGATGTTAGATATTCACGCTCCGTGTTGTTCGACGACTTTATCGAAACATCTTAACGTTTTCAAGGAATTGTTCGAAAACCTCTAGATTCCGATCTAAAGGTTAATCATTATCATTTGACAATCGTATTGCTTAATACCACAGTATATTTGATTGGATGTCAAACTAGTTACGAACTGAGATTAGAGGGACGAAGTTTCGGCGAACAGTCTGTGTGTTTAGCTGTAGGGGTTTCGCCTTGGACTTGAGGTTATCGGTTCGTGTATTACATTGGGCATGCATATATATATAGTAAGCGGTTCTCATGTCTCTAAGAAAATTACTGTTAATTTTAATTACATTGGTAAGAATTTTATGACCAAAGTCCATGATCTTTGTCCATGCAATATTGTGAAAATCCGACATACTTACACGTATTTATTCATATAGAAAAGTATGTGAGCTATATAATATTTAACAATTCTAGGCACCATGGACGTGACGTTTCACTCTTTGGTTTTGACGTTTTTCACACAAAGATTGCTGGAACCATAAGATACGCCGCTTTATTTGTTGAATTCAGTTTTTTTTTACCAAATACAATTAATTGAGTGTTGAGTCGGTCGGACGAGTGGTCTCAAACGAGACTGCTGATCATGAGGTCCTGGGTTTGATTCCCGGTTCGGGCAAAGTGTTATTGAGTTTTTCCATCAGAAATTTCTCAGTAGCAATTTCGCAGTAGTTGTGCCCGGTTGATGGCAATAGGCTCGCCCCCTATACATATGACCTATAAAGTACACCTCTGCTTAACCCTTCAGGAATCACAGGCCTGATGTTATAGTCCTAATAGGGTAGACGACAAAAAAAATCTAATAAATCCGTCAGATAGATTAAAAAAAAATATTGGACACGTATTTTTTCTTTTTCCACGTTAACAAACAATGAAGACGATACAGTGCGTCGAAAACTCGTGTGACGTCACATTTGAGTACATTTTTCACCGAAAAGTGGCGTCACTAGCCCCCACTCGTGATTTTTGCCACGTTTTATCTTCGTATTTTTTTATTAATTTGATAAAACAAAAACACGTATCCAATATTTTTCGATAATCTATCTGACGGACTAAACAGAATCATATTTTTTTAGTCAGTCGTCATCCCTATAATCATTATATGCCCAGAGTATCTTTTGGTGTTAGATATCAACCTTTTTAATAAAAGTTTTTAACCGGCTCATATAACACAACGTCCTAAAGATAAAAGTTTTTATTTAATCTCCAGACTTACTGCACCATATGCAACATCAAGAAAACGCCATGAATATTTACGACATGTAATAATAGATACTTGTTCTTATAATTCAGGATACGCGAGCTGATATAAATTCTCAAAGTAGAGATGCACACGGTGCAAGACTAGACAATATATGAAGATAATATTTTATAAACTTTAAAGGCAATATTGAAGCACTCTTTGGGTCTCTCAAGAGCCTTGAAGAACTTTGCCAAATGGAGAGTATAGTCTTGTAGTTTATTGTAAGTGCATTATTAAGTCCGTACTTTAACACTAAAGGACTTTGGGAGTTCGAGTCCCTATTAATTGGCTTAGTAATTTAGCTAACGGGACTAGTTTGTTAAGTATGCATTCAATTATTATTTATTGTTCTGTGGAGACGGTGAATTGTGAAGGGTCTTTAAAGATAGTTACTAAAGATGTTTTCTTAGATGAAATAGTATTCAGTTTTCAAACAAATTGGTTTCAAATTGCTTTAGTAACTTTTTAAAGTATGTTCAATTTTTGTTTCAAAAACAAAATTTCATTTTATAGAAACCTATCGCGCACCGTATCATTTTTTTAATTTCTCTCCAACGGCCCATAAAGTTGATCGTTCCCGGCACCGTACGTAATACCTATGACACAATATTTCTTGGAGTTTCAAACAATATTGAGTCGCTCCGACGACGTCCCCGGGCGACAAACTTTCATGCTCTATTGTGATAAACGCCAAACAAACTTGGTCAAACTCGACCAACTTGGCAAATTTTGGGCGAAAGGTGCACTCATATACAAACTCTAGTAAAGTTTTAATTGCACTAGATTGCAGCGTTGCCACATATTTGTGAAGGCGAAGGTACCTACGTAATCTAGGTGCATTTAAAATTTGCAAGTTTTTGACTTATTCGCGTCGTTATGGGAGACCATGTTTAATGTTGAGAATAATAATCGTAATGTCTTTGTTTTGATGTTATTTCGGCAGTTATTTTGTTTCAAAACGACTATGTGTAGTTGTGTGTGAAATTCGCGTACTAATGATTTAATTTTTACACAAAATGTAGAATTGTCTCGACGTGTACACCTATAAGGTAGATTTTTGAGGAACGAAGTATTTATTATTAAGATCTCATGTAACATGTACCAAAAATCACACCAATAAATAAATTTGATTTGATTTGATTTGACGTAATTTTTCTAACGCCGCAATTAGAACTAGTAAAAATACTACATTATGTGCGAGAACAATAGAACCGCAGACGGTTCTATTAGTCACTTGCAATTGTTGATGTTTTGACTTTGTATTTGTATTACTTGTAATTATTTTGTAATAGTCGACACACAAGCTATCAGTTTCTAAACACGACATTAAAATTCACTGCAAAGCTGCCAACACTCTTTTGTTTTTAAACCAGTCACTTATTTTAATGTCTTCCAATCTTGCAACACGGTTTATTTTGACAACTTAACAAATTACCATGGCGGTAACAGCGAGCGTCAAATTGTATGAAAGAAAATAATATTCCAAAGGTGTTTGGTATCAATAAATCAATGATTTCCGACCACTTCGCGCCCTCATAATGGAATTATTGAAAAATGTGCATTTTAACGCGCTCACTTCATTACGATTCCCGTCATGCAAGCTTCGCATAAATTGAACCGCGAATTCCAATATTGCCGTTAAAGATTTTATAAAATTTAACGCCTCGAGTCCTGTACCTGCCTAAGTGGTGAACGAATATAATAATATTCATGGAATGATAGATTGTTTACTCGCATTCGGCTTTTTCTTTTAATGGAATACCTGTTATTTTACATTCTGAATTCATTCTACACGGTAATTTTATGTCATGTTGAATTGCGTTGCGCTTTTTAATGTCACGTACAGCAGTTATCCTTGTATTGTATTTAAATTGGGTATCTATGTATGTGTCATTTTGATAGCTGGTGTCAATATCAATCAATCCATCACCTGCCTGACGATACTAGCTCGACAGCAGACCTGCAGTTAGGTTGCTTCACGACGCTCAGCTTTCAAGTTTACTCCAGCTGCTTTTGTCCGGTTGCTAGTCCATTCATTGTCAATCTTAGACCAAGACTTTACTTTTGACCTTTTTTTTTACTTTACTTTTTGATACTTTATTGAAAAGCAGCCTAAATATGATGAAAGGACTGCTGAACGTAAATTTCTAAGGGTTCCCCGGAAAAAGCTTGACCTTAAAAAAATCACAAATCATATTCATAAATAAAGTTACTCTCACAAAAATTTTCCTCAGCATAAAAAGGAAACATCTAAATTGACAAGAATGTAAGATTCCTGGAAAATTTACTTAGCACGAAGTAAATAATGGAAAATATTCTATTTTGGCATCCTTTGACCCTTTGAAGGTTAGCCAACGATCGATTTGCGTGAAGAAAGTGCTATGTCATGTAGAAAGTAACTGATCATACGCCTATTTATAGTGTAGAAGAGCAACAACCCGTGAATTTGAGCCTTATTAAATTGGCACGTTGGGTTCAGGGGCAAGGGCCTAAAGGTTTGGCATGTTTGCCTCGTGTTACACAAAGTGTACAGGCACAAAATATCGTTAATTACAAGTAATCTGTGAGTTGTTGTCAGCTGAATAAAAGAACAGTAGCTGGAGATCAATTAAATGGCGTGCAGTTCTCACGCCCCTAAGCTGATAATGAGGTTAAAGGATGTAAAAGAGGATTTTAAGTGTATGGAAAAATTATCTACTTACATTGTGAATTTTCTGTTTACTTAAATATCATCATCTGCCTAGCCTTTTCCCAATTATATTTGGTGTAACTGGATGCAGCCGTGTGGTATCCGGCAGAGTAGAATAGAACCAACCCATTACATTCACGGGTGTCGTATAAGGCGACTAATGTTTTATGCAGAACAACTTGCGCCTCCGTAGACCAGAGAATGGGCAGCAGCGTTTTCTGTTAGTCTTTCATCACTGCGATCTCCAATCCGCCTGCCAAGCGTTGTAATGTGTATGTCTTTTATGTTTTTTTTTTATCTTTATTAAATCTTTGTTTACTTTTGTGATGTCAGTTAGTGGCAACCCTAGTTTTATTTTTAATTTATTGCTGGAGCTAGTTGTAGGTTGTATAGGTAAATCACATCGACCTAATTCGATTTTCTTTTTAATAATTTTCTAATTTTAAAATGTAAATTATCTGGAGTTGACAGGAGCCTGGTGGTTCAATGGGCAGTCTACGTTCAGAGCTGAGAGCAGAAACATCTCTGGGAAGCTTCATAAAAGTTTATTTAAAGGGCAGTTCCCCTTATTCTTGAGTTTTAAGTCGGCCTCTCTCCGCGCCGCACCCTCACCTAGAACACCTGGAAACCTTGCTGCTTGAGCTGCACAAGCCTGATGAAGATTTGACGCTCCTCGGCCCTCCTCCACGGTCGGAAGACAGATGTCCTCGGCCCTCCTCCTACGGCCTGAGGATTGACGATCCTCGGTCCTCCTCCACAGTCTGAAGACGGACGTTCTTCAGTTATTTATTCCATTCTGCGTTCATCTTCAGTATTTTCCGCCAGCTTCACTGGCATTAGTGATTTGAGTAGCTCCAGCTTTTAGGTCAGGATCTTTGTTAATAAATTCTTATAACTCGTTCCCTTGTCAATTTCTTTTAATAGTGCTCCCCTCCAGACTGAAAGTTAGGTAGGTGAGTGCTCAGAGTGACTTTACAGTTTTGTGGATCCTACCTAGGAAATTGTAACGTTACAGACTGGCGCCCAAATATTTACTAACCCACCCCTCTTAAATTATTTCTAGGCATCCTGCATTTCTCAAAATTCAAAAATAACACTTCCCCAAGTGAGTATATTTGGTAAGCATTTTATTATTTTCATCTTTTCATCCATCTCAACTATTACTCAACTCTTTTACAACTAAACATCATCTAGGTATTCTTCATCTTACACACATTCCATTATCGAAAGATAATTGGCACCCTTTCGGCCTCTTGGTTGTGTTAACCCACTTGTGGGCATTGCCAAGGTTGGAGATTGGTTACTCTACGACGATTATTGGACAATATCTCGTAATCGTTCATCTCATATTATACTTACTCTCTACCAAAACATCGCTATACTGCATCCCACAGACTTGCACACCACTACGTTTACCCTCTGGTATTCGTACCCAATGGTCGCTTGATGTGTTAATCCATTCGTGGACACTCCCAAGTGGGTCGTTGGGACACTTCACGACAGAAACAGGAGAAAATCCTGTGGACGTTTATACAACCCTAAAAATCTACGTTACACCCACTACAAATACTTTACTAATATATTCTGAACTATTACTTCATTTAGTTTTGATCTGATAACACGGCTAGTGCAATCTATACATTTTTACACTGAAAAATTACTTGGTCCTAGACTATAAATTTGTCATACGCGAATCTGGCGTAAAATTGAATCTTTAGGCTATAATAAAATAACTAAATCTAGATTTTTCTAAGAAATTCTAACGAATTAAATCTAGACTGAGTTATGATAATTTTGGGTGATATACTTATTCAATAACACCAAAATCTTATAAACATACTCGTTAAAAAATCCTTCATTTTTTGATAAAAAACGGACTAACGGACTCTGTATGTATATACAGATAATATACATAACCTCCTTTTTGAGTTTCGCCCTAGTCGGGTAAAATTGCATAAAATTATTTTGGGTTGACTTGTTATTTGTCACGCGTTGCTAGGTAACAAGCCCATAGAGAACTAATCCTTTTGCAATAGCAAAAAGTTTTTATCAAACTTTGCGGTGGCCAAAATAGGTACTAAAAATAATATTAAACTTTTTATGCATTAGTTCCAAATTTTACCACCATACAGTTTTTATTGGTTTACGATATTTTTAATCGAACCTCTTTGGACCCTCTGTGTCTTATAAATTTTTAAACATTCTTGGGCCCTCTCAAATGCTCTTTTGGACTTGAGTTCCCTCTCAAATGCTCTTTTGGACTTGAGTTCCCTCTCAAATGCTCTCTTGGACTTGAGTTCCCTCTCAAATGCTCTCTTGGACTTGAGTTCCCTCTCAAACGCTCTCTTGGCCTTGAGTTCCCTCTTAAACGCTCTCTCTCGACTTGAGTCCTAACTCAAACCCTCTCTCGACTTGAGTTCTAACTCAAACACTCTCGGCCTCAGTAGACTTTTTTTTTTTTTACTTTCTTTTATCACTTTTATAAAATTGTATTTTTTGCTATCTTTTACTTTTAACTTTGATAAAGTCTTATATTAATAATATACCTCATGTTTTCTGGAGTAATTTACGGTTAAATTATACGCAGATTATTTTATTTTCATTATATTTATCTTCAATGACTTAGCCTAGCCTCTCAACTCATTCCTTGTAAAAACCATTTAGATTTAAGTTTTGTAAATACTCCACAAGTTTACCTTCCTTTAAAACTTTTGGCTTTGTTAGATCCCTTTATTTAATTTCGTAGAGCGGTGCACCACTCTTTAAATAAGCCATTGTGTTGAGCGGTGCACAACTCATTAAATAAGCCATTGTGTCGAGCGGTCGCATTAACTCGTAAAATAAGCCTTAGTGTACTTTTTTAACTTAGATAATATTTTTTTATCCTTGACCCTCCTTGACCCTTGACTTAAAGCTTGAAGGCTTCTCTTAAGCACTTTATGCTCTTAAACCTTGGCTGCTTTTCTTAAGCAGAAAAACTTTGTAAATAATTTATTTTAATTTTAACGGGTTTTAGAACAGGTGCGGATTACGACACCTAAATTAAATAAATAAGCCTTCGTAAACCTTAAAAATAATTCCTTGTGGAGTATGCGTCATTGAATGTGAACCATATCCCCTAAGTATGCTGGTGATGTATGATTGAGGAAGTGTGTAGGGTAGGTTGATGAAAGGTGTATGAAAGATCAAGGTCTTATTTACAACCTCAAAATTTTTCTAGTTATTTTTTTTTTTCTGGGGTTATGGGGAATCTTAGTTTTAATTGTTTTTAAACTTACTGTATCACTGTAAATACTCATTTAGCTTAATTTTTTGTTGATTAATGCTCTCTTAATGCTAAATAAAAAAATTTTTTCATTGTATTCAAAAATTTTCCGGGGTTTTCGGGGTAATGTAATGTGTATGTCTTTTATGTTTTTTTTTTAATCTTTATTAAATCTTTGTTTACTTTTGTGATGTCAGTTAGTGGCAACCCTAGTTTTATTTTTAATTTATTGCTGGAGCTAGTTGTAGGTTGTATAGGTAAATCACATCGACCTAATTCGATTTTCTTTTTAATAATTTTCTAATTTTAAAATGTAAATTATCTGGAGTTGACAGGAGCCTGGTGGTTCAATGGGCAGTCTACGTTCAGAGCTGAGAGCAGAAACATCTCTGGGAAGCTTCATAAAAGTTTATTTAAAGGGCAGTTCCCCTTATTCTTGAGTTTTAAGTCGGCCTCTCTCCGCGCCGCACCCTCACCTAGAACACCTGGAAACCTTGCTGCTTGAGCTGCACAAGCCTGATGAAGATTTGACGCTCCTCGGCCCTCCTCCACGGTCGGAAGACAGATGTCCTCGGCCCTCCTCCTACGGCCTGAGGATTGACGATCCTCGGTCCTCCTCCACAGTCTGAAGACGGACGTTCTTCAGTTATTTATTCCATTCTGCGTTCATCTTCAGTATTTTCCGCCAGCTTCACTGGCATTAGTGATTTGAGTAGCTCCAGCTTTTAGGTCAGGATCTTTGTTAATAAATTCTTATAACTCGTTCCCTTGTCAATTTCTTTTAATAGTGCTCCCCTCCAGACTGAAAGTTAGGTAGGTGAGTGCTCAGAGTGACTTTACAGTTTTGTGGATCCTACCTAGGAAATTGTAACGTTACAGACTGGCGCCCAAATATTTACTAACCCACCCCTCTTAAATTATTTCTAGGCATCCTGCATTTCTCAAAATTCAAAAATAACACTTCCCCAAGTGAGTATATTTGGTAAGCATTTTATTATTTTCATCTTTTCATCCATCTCAACTATTACTCAACTCTTTTACAACTAAACATCATCTAGGTATTCTTCATCTTACACACATTCCATTATCGAAAGATAATTGGCACCCTTTCGGCCTCTTGGTTGTGTTAACCCACTTGTGGGCATTGCCAAGGTTGGAGATTGGTTACTCTACGACGATTATTGGACAATATCTCGTAATCGTTCATCTCATATTATACTTACTCTCTACCAAAACATCGCTATACTGCATCCCACAGACTTGCACACCACTACGTTTACCCTCTGGTATTCGTACCCAATGGTCGCTTGATGTGTTAATCCATTCGTGGACACTCCCAAGTGGGTCGTTGGGACACTTCACGACAGAAACAGGAGAAAATCCTGTGGACGTTTATACAACCCTAAAAATCTACGTTACACCCACTACAAATACTTTACTAATATATTCTGAACTATTACTTCATTTAGTTTTGATCTGATAACACGGCTAGTGCAATCTATACATTTTTACACTGAAAAATTACTTGGTCCTAGACTATAAATTTGTCATACGCGAATCTGGCGTAAAATTGAATCTTTAGGCTATAATAAAATAACTAAATCTAGATTTTTCTAAGAAATTCTAACGAATTAAATCTAGACTGAGTTATGATAATTTTGGGTGATATACTTATTCAATAACACCAAAATCTTATAAACATACTCGTTAAAAAATCCTTCATTTTTTGATAAAAAACGGACTAACGGACTCTGTATGTATATACAGATAATATACATAACCTCCTTTTTGAGTTTCGCCCTAGTCGGGTAAAATTGCATAAAATTATTTTGGGTTGACTTGTTATTTGTCACGCGTTGCTAGGTAACAAGCCCATAGAGAACTAATCCTTTTGCAATAGCAAAAAGTTTTTATCAAACTTTGCGGTGGCCAAAATAGGTACTAAAAATAATATTAAACTTTTTATGCATTAGTTCCAAATTTTACCACCATACAGTTTTTATTGGTTTACGATATTTTTAATCGAACCTCTTTGGACCCTCTGTGTCTTATAAATTTTTAAACATTCTTGGGCCCTCTCAAATGCTCTTTTGGACTTGAGTTCCCTCTCAAATGCTCTTTTGGACTTGAGTTCCCTCTCAAATGCTCTCTTGGACTTGAGTTCCCTCTCAAATGCTCTCTTGGACTTGAGTTCCCTCTCAAACGCTCTCTTGGCCTTGAGTTCCCTCTTAAACGCTCTCTCTCGACTTGAGTCCTAACTCAAACCCTCTCTCGACTTGAGTTCTAACTCAAACACTCTCGGCCTCAGTAGACTTTTTTTTTTTTTACTTTCTTTTATCACTTTTATAAAATTGTATTTTTTGCTATCTTTTACTTTTAACTTTGATAAAGTCTTATATTAATAATATACCTCATGTTTTCTGGAGTAATTTACGGTTAAATTATACGCAGATTATTTTATTTTCATTATATTTATCTTCAATGACTTAGCCTAGCCTCTCAACTCATTCCTTGTAAAAACCATTTAGATTTAAGTTTTGTAAATACTCCACAAGTTTACCTTCCTTTAAAACTTTTGGCTTTGTTAGATCCCTTTATTTAATTTCGTAGAGCGGTGCACCACTCTTTAAATAAGCCATTGTGTTGAGCGGTGCACAACTCATTAAATAAGCCATTGTGTCGAGCGGTCGCATTAACTCGTAAAATAAGCCTTAGTGTACTTTTTTAACTTAGATAATATTTTTTTATCCTTGACCCTCCTTGACCCTTGACTTAAAGCTTGAAGGCTTCTCTTAAGCACTTTATGCTCTTAAACCTTGGCTGCTTTTCTTAAGCAGAAAAACTTTGTAAATAATTTATTTTAATTTTAACGGGTTTTAGAACAGGTGCGGATTACGACACCTAAATTAAATAAATAAGCCTTCGTAAACCTTAAAAATAATTCCTTGTGGAGTATGCGTCATTGAATGTGAACCATATCCCCTAAGTATGCTGGTGATGTATGATTGAGGAAGTGTGTAGGGTAGGTTGATGAAAGGTGTATGAAAGATCAAGGTCTTATTTACAACCTCAAAATTTTTCTAGTTAATTTTTTTTTTCTGGGGTTATGGGGAATCTTAGTTTTAATTGTTTTTAAACTTACTGTATCACTGTAAATACTCATTTAGCTTAATTTTTTGTTGATTAATGCTCTCTTAATGCTAAATAAAAAAATTTTTTCATTGTATTCAAAAATTTTCCGGGGTTTTCGGGGTAATGTAATGTGTATGTCTTTTATGTTTTTTTTTTAATCTTTATTAAATCTTTGTTTACTTTTGTGATGTCAGTTAGTGGCAACCCTAGTTTTATTTTTAATTTATTACTGGAGCTAGTTGTAGGTTGTATAGGTAAATCACATCGACCTAATTCGATTTTCTTTTTAATAATTTTCTAATTTTAAAATGTAAATTATCTGGAGTTGACAGGAGCCTGGTGGTTCAATGGGCAGTCTACGTTCAGAGCTGAGAGCAGAAACATCTCTGGGAAGCTTCATAAAAGTTTATTTAAAGGGCAGTTCCCCTTATTCTTGAGTTTTAAGTCGGCCTCTCTCCGCGCCGCACCCTCACCTAGAACACCTGGAAACCTTGCTGCTTGAGCTGCACAAGCCTGATGAAGATTTGACGCTCCTCGGCCCTCCTCCACGGTCGGAAGACAGATGTCCTCGGCCCTCCTCCTACGGCCTGAGGATTGACGATCCTCGGCCGTCCACCACCGTCTGAAGACGGATGCCCTCGGCCCTTCTCTACGGCCTGAGAGTTGATGGTTCCTCGGTCCTCCTCCACAGTCTGAAGACGGACGTTCTTCAGTTATTTATTCCATTCTGCGTTCATCTTCAGTATTTTCCGCCAGCTTCACTGGCATTAGTGATTTGAGTAGCTCCAGCTTTTAGGTCAGGATCTTTGTTAAGAGTAATGTAATGTGTATGTCTTTTATGTTTTTTTTTTATCTTTATTAAATCTTTGTTTACTTTTGTGATGTCAGTTAGTGGCAACCCTAGTTTTATTTTTAATTTATTGCTGGAGCTAGTTGTAGGTTGTATAGGTAAATCACATCGACCTAATTCGATTTTCTTTTTAATAATTTTCTAATTTTAAAATGTAAATTATCTGGAGTTGACAGGAGCCTGGTGGTTCAATGGGAAGTCTACGTTCAGAGCTGAGAGCAGAAACATCTCTGGGAAGCTTCATAAAAGTTTATTTAAAGGGCAGTTCCCCTTATTCTTGAGTTTTAAGTCGGCCTCTCTCCGCGCCGCACCCTCACCTAGAACACCTGGAAACCTTGCTGCTTGAGCTGCACAAGCCTGATGAAGATTTGACGATCCTCGGCCCTCCTCCACGGTCGGAAGACAGATGTCCTCGGCCCTCCTCCTACGGCCTGAGGATTGACGATCCTCGGCCGTCCACCACCGTCTGAAGACGGATGCCCTCGGCCCTTCTCTACGGCCTGAGAGTTGATGGTTCCTCGGTCCTCCTCCACAGTCTGAAGACGGACGTTCTTCAGTTATTTATTCCATTCTGCGTTCATCTTCAGTATTTTCCGCCAGCTTCACTGGCATTAGTGATTTGAGTAGCTCCAGCTTTTAGGTCAGGATCTTTGTTAATAAATTCTTATAACTCGTTCCCTTGTCAATTTCTTTTAATAGTGCTCCCCTCCAGACTGAAAGTTAGGTAGGTGAGTGCTCAGAGTGACTTTACAGTTTTGTGGATCCTACCCAGGAAATTGTAACGTTACAGCGTGGAGATTATGGCCAATTCCTCCCATCATGGGAGAGGCTTATGTCCAGCAGTGGACGTTATGCGCTGTTGTTGTTGATGGATGCAGCCGAATATCAGAATTTTTCATGGAGTGACTGCCTATCTGAACTCCACAACCTAGTTAGTAGGTACTGGGTGCAAGACTGTTTACTTTTGTTTTTTGGGGCTGGCGGAGCATGCGTTGTTCATACAAATATAATACCAAAATAATTTGTAAATTCAATTTAAAAAAAATATTTCAATTGGAATACAGAATATCTATGTTCCCAAATATATATTTTGAAAGGACAATGATATAAAGACGAGATATGAGGAATTTAAAATTTGTATAGAAATAATATTTTTCTCATAACTCTTGTTTAGATCAGTGTCCATTCAAAATGTATATTTAGGAACCTAGATATTCTGTATTCCATTCGGAATAAGTTTTTTTAATTGAATTTATAAATTATTTTGGTATTACGTTTGTATGAACTACGCATGCTCCGACGGCCGCTTAAATATAATATTCGAAAATAATTCGTAATAGTTTGGTTCTCTGTTTATTGAAGTGGACAAGGTTCACAGTTGACAGATAGTTACATCAAAAGTGTTATCATGATCTTTCGTTTTATAAGGTCACAGAACTGGAGTCTGAAAAGAAACTAACATAAAAGGTACATCCATACCCCACGATCGCACCACATTAATTAATCACTATAACGAATATATTTAGTTCCTTGTTTCAAGTTTAAGCAACTGATCCATTTAACCAGGCTATTATGCAATATCTGTCTAATTATTCATAAGTTGAAACAAAACTGCTACCTACACTTAAACCAGTTTATTAATAGGGTTTAGACAAACTTAATTAGATTCATTGTTTCTTTGACGTTTTGAAATATGCTGTTGTATTTGCAAGGCTGGTGACAGATATTGGGGTTAATAGAATGATTTTAAAGTGTCTTTAGAATAATTTTTTCATGAAGAAAAAAAAAAAATAAAAAAAATCAAATAACTTCTGCCATGATCACATGGTGATTCCTAAGCAGAAGTTATTTGAATTTTTGATTCAGACATTGTTTATGATGAATTTAATTTCTAGTTAGGTATGTATAGGAAACAGTTATAGATGCGTGATATGTGATAACTGTCTTCAGCACAAAACTACAGTGTAACGCAACGTTAGCTATGAAAGTGTACTCACTTTGCTAAAATGGAATAGAAGATAAAAATAAAAAAAAATACCAACCTAGAACTCAAATCCTAAATATTTTTCCTCGAAATCCGCAAGAAAACGAGTCTTAACAAAACCGCTGCATCCTAAGTTACGCATAAGTGGCAGTACCTCTGTGATCCAGATATAGTCAAGTCACAAAGGAGCTCGACGACAAAGCCTGAGAACTGGGGCGGTTACCGGTACAAGCCTACAAGCCGGTATCTCGTATTTGTCTGGTTGCAATCCGCCAGTTCAGCGAGATGCTACTAGATTGCTTTAGGTGTAGTGCTAACTTAAAACTTGTTAGTTTGGAGCTGTTGAATTTGGCTGTGCAAGGAGGTGATTTACTTTATGTTACAAACGGGAAAATTAAATTCAGAGCAATTTCTATGACAACGCGATTGCGTTCCTCATAGACAAAGAGATAGGCAGAAATTTACAGTTCGCCAATATTTTGCCAGATCTGTTTTGATCAATGCTTCAGACATATCAAAAAAACATGTATTTGAATTTTCCGTCCTCTCAATAGTTTTGGTTTTAAGTAAATCTGTACCTGATGATACAAAAGCATTCGGAGATGATAATATTAAACCAAAGCCTTGTGTTGGAAACTGCAACAATCCGTACTAAAAGTTCATTTTATCAACATTGCTCCATATCAAAAGCGCCACACAATCGTCGAGCTGGCACCAACAAAGCAACGGCCTTGCTTTCTAATAAGAACCGATATAATTTTAATGAGCCTATAATATCCAAGGTTTGCATTCGATCGTCAAGATAAAGATGTTGAATTTTGTTCCTAATTACTAGTCGCTACTTGGGGTGGTTGATAAAATCTTCGGTTCGGCTTTTGTCGTATCTCATTCGGTCTATTTGTTTGTCGCTATCAAGATTGCATTGCACAACGGATTCCATTGTTGTTATGTAAGTATGGCTCCAATTAAGTGTTGGATTAGCATTTGGTTTTGGTTGTTTGGGTAATTGAATGTTTAGGGTGCATTTCTTTTAGTGATTTAGGGAAACTTCATGTCTACCAATATCAGGCTATAATGTTCTCACTGCCTAGGTCACAGGTCAGGGCTGTTTAATGTGTGTAGTGATGATGTGGTTATTTACACAAATATGCTTGCCTTAGTTCGAACCTACGTCCTGCAACTCTTTATTCAAGGCCTTCTCCACTGGGTTACTAAAACTTTATCTCATCGTTTCAAATTATTTATAGAATACCAGAACACAATATCATAGTGTAGAGTCGACATTTATATGCGTCCGGATCTAAACTAGGTCAACGCACTTGACAATTGCAATATTGTTGTCGTACTGTAATTGTTACCTGCCGTACTAGTAACCTCAAAGGTCTAATAACTTACCTACTTGAAACAAGCTGACTACCTATTACCTATAGCTGCTGCTTGCGGCGTCACCCGCGTGGAGTTTAGAAATTCTCCTATAGACACATTCCACCGGGTTAAAAAGTATCATTTATCCGTAACTCACGGATTTCAATGAACGGTAAACCATGATCTCATTGTCTTGGTACCTGTGTCAATTTTTTTTTTAAATCTGTTATAGACCGACAGACTGAGTCACTTTCGCATTTATTATTATGGATTTATGTTCCGGCTGCTGATTTAATTTTATGAGGACACTTTAATCTATCCTTCAATCAACTCAATCAATCCCAGTTTACTGCAAAATAAACACAAACTTGGATCAATCCACAAATTCTCGAAACAACAACAAACGAACGATTTACAATGCAAGCTAACCAAAATAGTTTCCAAATCCTTACAAGGCAGTTCGTTGTATATTATTGTAGCAATCTATGTTTAAGTAAAGGCAGGTAACTAGTTACTAGGTACAAGAACTCCAGTAACTTGTTTTTCTTAACTACTTTCGCGGAAAGATAGGTAGCTGATACGTCGCGTGGTTTCCACGTTTATAATGTTAGTAATGAAAATAATTTAGCTAGAAAACATATTTCTGTGGAAACATAATCTAGATAATGCAATTGTTAATGTAACTATAGCGTTGACGTAATACACCATTTCTTTTTTAAAACAGCATGTATTATGACTGATAGTAGGTATGCACCTTTTTAACCAACTTCAAAAAAGAAGGAGGTTCTCAATTCAATTCGAAAAATAACTTTAGCTTTAGAAGTCGATGACAAAAAAAACTAAATCAATCAAACAAAGGTCACACCGACTTCTGAAGCTGAAGTTATTTTTCACTTTTTTGTGTTTTTTGTTTGAAGTCGGTTTTATTTTTTGCAAAAAAGTTTTTTTTCCATTTTTTGGACTAACGTATTGGGACTGATAGTATGCACCTTTGAAATATTGATGAAGGGAGAAGGAGAGAAGACCAGAGAGAGATGAATGGATTGTGTGAGGAACGATATGAAGGAAAAACCGGCCAAGAGCGAGTCGGACTCGCACACCGAGGGTTCTGCACAAACTTTATTGAATGAAAGATAAATTGTAGTTTACGATTATCATATATATTTTTTAGTTTTTCCATTCTCTTATTTTAGAAGTTACAGGGGGGGGACACATTTTACCACTTTGGAATTGTCTCTCGCGCTCGTGTTAGAAAAATATGATATTAGAAACCTCAATATCATTTTTGAAGACCTATCCATAGATACCCCTCCCACACGTATGGGTTTGATGTTTTTTTTTTTTTGAGTTTCAATTCTAAGTATGGGTAACCCCCAATTTTTTTTTCTATTTTTGTGTAAAAATCTTAATGCGGTTCACAGAATACATCTACTTACCAAGTTTCAACAGCATAGTTCTTATAGTTTCGGAAAAAAGTGACTGTGACATACGGATGGACAGACTGACAGACAGACATGACGAATCCATAAGGGTTCCGTTTTTTGCCATTGAGCTATGGAACCCTAAAAAGGAGTAAATGATAGCGTGACGAATGACAGGGGAGAATAGCAGAAATAAACGTTTTACGCCGACCCCAAATAACATGGGACAAGTGCAGGAAGATGATAAGTATGCACATGTCTGCACCCGCGTCTCTGTTCGTCAGTGTTGCCTGTGAAAGTCATGGTGGGAACGTGGACGTATTTATTATTTTCTTCGTATTTATTCTTCACATATTTGTATTGTTTTTTCGTTTATTTACACTTTATATATTTTTTATTTTATCCGTATCTGACCGTGGCACCACTCTGGGCCCTATCAGAATACCAGCGCTGTAACGTTTTTTATTTAATGTTACAGCACCATGCTCAGATAGGGGCCTTTTGGCTTCGTACAGGACCAATTTCGTTTCTTTTTGTTTATTTTTTCTCTTTGTTTAATTTTTATTAGTTGTACCTACTGTTAATTTCACCATTTTAATTTGTGTGTTTTGTCCTGTGCGGGCTAATAAAAGCTTTTTCTTTCTTTTCTTTTACATTTTAGCTTCCCAAAATTTAATTAATACAAACACTAAAGCCGAGATCTACAGGTTTAGTTTTCAATAACTGACCAAATTTTCAGAGATGGTTTAGAATTGATAATATTTTTTGTTATAATGAAAAAACATATATATTAATTAGATTTAATTCCTGTCCACCACTAAAAAGCGAACGTGTGGATATTGCAACAGCACAATTCAGTTCAACCACCTAGATAGGTAGCAGTTAGCACACACATCAATTTGGCGATGCTTGCACGCACACAAGTGCATTGATTCCCACTAGGTTTATGCTAGGTTATTATAATTAATGCTTTTATTTTTTATACTTTTTTGGACAATAATATTTAAAATGCACTTTTGGTTTGATATCTAGATCTCAATTTTAAATTTTGGCTGGTCATTGAAAACTAATCCTGTATAAACGTTACTTGTCACTTACTTCGGTTTAGACATATTGTGTTCAAGGGTTTTTTATTCCTGTAGTCTAACCCAAAGGTGGTGCTAGGTAACGTTCAGTCGCCTGAAAGCTGATGACTTTAAGCAAGAGAATGCTCCGCTAATCTAGGTTACAGAAATGGATACCGTAGACGTTCCGCTGTATAAAACTTCATATTTTGTGTCGTTAAACCGTTTCATTGCCATAAAGCCACAAAAGAAATCTTACACGCGACGGACACAGTAATATTTCGCATACCACGACAGTGAAAGACAATATTGCACCGTTTACGACCAGTATATAACAAGCAACAAACCGTCACACATTCTTTATATAAAAATTATAAATGGGAGAATCACCCTGTTTGTCTGTCTGATACCTCTTCGTGCCTGAATCTCATCCAGCTTCCATAAATGTATTAGTCATTGCTGAGGGTTGGTGCAAGAACTACGGCACGGTGCTTGTGGTTCTGGTGGTATATGGTATGGTCGTAAACAGGTAGACTATGACCTAGGTTAACCATAGGATACTTTTTATCCCGGTAATTCCGTCCTGTATTGTTTGTCCAAACAGAAATAGCACAAAGTATGTGCCTTAAGTGCCTTTTGTATGGACAAACCATCAAGTGCCGTCGATCAATGTTTCCTGACCCTAATGACTGAACTCCATGCAGGTGAAGCCGCGGGCAAAAGCATCTATACGGATGTAGGATGAAATCACCGAATATACTCATACGATTCCAAAAAAAAACTTTCACTGGTCCAAAGCTACACTATTGCCGATTGCCATAGTATTATGATATTATTATATATGTTTTATGATAGATGTTAATAAATTCCACACAAACGAAGCCACGGTCAAAGCTAGTCCCATATAAAATACCAGTATCCAACATCAAAACAATTACTTTGAAACAGACACTTTAGCAACGTGTTTATGTCAGCTTGCACTTACTCACAACTTGTTCAGAGTATAAAATTCCAGTACAATTTGTCACACCACAATGACAGCAGACCTTAAATTTGAATTTTAATCATACACTATTACATTTCACCTCTAGGCGACGCAAACCTGTCACAGATATTACAATTACATTTTTAAGGCAGTCGCAATCAAATGCCGGGACCTTAAAAAATAAAACCGACTGACATAATGGTACGACTTACAGTCCTCGAGTTGTAGGCTGATGAAATAATTACATAATTGGTAGACGCACTGTGTAATTATGGATCTTTACTTTGCCCACCAACTGTGTGAAAAGAAAATGGAAACAATTAAACATCGAAATTGTTGTTGGTCTTCGAGTTTTTTAGGCGTGGAACTTGGATTTTGTAAACGTGGATAGTCATTTGATGTGTCGTTTATTTTGTAAATTTACCCTGTACGGCAGGAAAACTATACAGTATGAAGGGCTCTGCTATAAAATAAATTACCTAAAAAAATAAGAGAGTGTACAAGCGTACCAATACCAACATTTAAAAGGCCTAAGGAATTATATATTAGACACAAAGTTTAGCGTGAATTGTTTTGTAATTTATTTTTACTTAACATACTTGCTATTTTACAAAATGAAGCTATGGTGTTCTGTTTCTTGGATGGCTTGAACGTCGTAATGTAAACTACAACCTATTGTTAATTTTAGTTGGGAGAAATAAATTTAATGTCTTTAAACCGAAATGCATTGGTGTATACGTCATATTTATGTATAACTCGTTTACGTCTTACAGTAATTACATTAACTGTGGAGTAATATCAACTCACTTTTATTCTTCTGGTGCCTTTCCAATTACTGAAAGCTATAATAGCCATTATATAAAAAGTTTATAATAATGGTAGGGGACTTATTTCAATAACTTGTCTATAAATGGAAAACTTTAACTACTCATTATTCTCGTAGAAACCAAGATTATTCGAACAATTAAATTTATAATAATATGTATCATTCCCAGATAAGATACTGCCAATGCCACTGCCAACCAAGTTCATTGTTGACCACTCCTTATCCTGTACAACATACTCTAAGCAACAAACGGATGTAATTTGCTTGCATTACGGGTAATTAATATAAGTGTTCTTACATCTGTTACGAGGTATTTCCGAATTATATCTTAGAAACACATTTGAATATTAGTCAGAGCGATTTGTGGTTACAATATGTATAATATTTCCTAGAACACTCATAACATCGGGCTTATTACTGTTGAGGCAAAAAGTTGATGGTCTAGTTATCAAGGATGTGGGTGATTCATAATAAAATGTGTGTTGAAACAGTTTTGAGAGAGCCGAAGCTTGTCAATGGAGATGTATGACTAAACTGGGTGATGTGGGAAATATGGTATAGTTTTTGACAGCTACTTTGTATCTATGGAACGTCTGATCTGTCAAATTACAAGAACCCAGTTGGTGGTCGCGTTAATCGTGACGCCAGCGACGTTTTTATGTCCTCTAAAGTGCATGTGAAGGGACACTTTGATCACTCCACTCCTTTAGGCTGTCTGAAGCATATCTTTTTCTTGTTCTTCTTCAACCTTTAGCGATCCAAATGCACAATATTGGCCTCTAGTCTCTCTTGGATCCAAATCTCTCCATGTTTGGCGGTTAGGTGTTATGACTATCCATTTTCTTCCGGCCAATTTAATCACCATCTCTTCACCTACTCGTACTCTAAAGCTTATGGGTGCCCGCCGTCAACTCTTGTCTCTGGTTTGGTCCCTAGTTACGCAACTGTGTTTTGGAGTTGTAGGTAGGTGTAGAGGCTGCATTAACTACTTTTTAAAAGGTGAAGTCGAAGGCTGGCCAATTTGACAATCACTCTTACACTTTAGTCTGGCATTATTATTGCATTTTACACGAAGTTTCCTACAATCTTGTGACAATACTAAATCTAAGTCAGTGTAAGTATAAACCATTTCTGAAAATTCAAACGTATCCCTCTACAATGTAAGTAAATCCTGTACCGGACCCTTTCAATATAATAATCCTAAATCCAATCTATTCAAAGCCATTTCTGTATTGTAAATTGTAATACAAGTATTTAAAGGCTACACTACATAAATTTGAGTACGTTAAGCTAACAATGCTAAGCACAGTTCGAGGCATTGCTTCGCGATAACTGTCGTACAAGCTCTTATTCGAGTCGTGGCCAACAATGCTATAAATCGAGGGCTCGCTAGCGGAAGACATTTTAGTTTTGAAAATATCAGATGCTTTGTAAATCCCGGTTGTGTGGGATGTCGGCGTATGCTATGAGCATTCATGTAATGGTCACACGGTAACGGTTCAGCGCATAATTTTGATACAGAAATAGGACGGAAATTGATTTTTGGTCAGTCTCATTTGTTAGGCGTGAAAGATTTGTTGTGTTAGTATGTTTATGTTACGAGCAGCCAGAGGAGATAATGTATGTAACGATTTTCAATCAGCATTATTATATGGGTGGCATTTAAATTGGGAACTGCTACTCGACTAGGTTATAATTTATTAATGTATAAGTTTGTGTTTGTGTTTAATGTACAATCGGAAAACTTGATTTAATCAAAATAAAACATTTGTTAAGTGTACAAAATTATATTGTAGTAACGAAGACTCTGTATTATAATACGCAGGCAAAAAATTTTAAATGTGTGTCCATGATGTTTTTGCCCATTTATCTCCACAGAGATCTACGTATGCATTGGGCGACTAGTTTCAAATATTATTTAGTTAAAGGGTTACAGCGAAATACAATAGAGTATGATAATCTGTCTGCTTGGTTTTGGATCGAGTTCAGCTTGTACATCGACAAAAAATATAGTATTATTTCAAACTAACTTATCCAGAAGATGACTCAGGCATTCTGATGCTTCCCACAAACCCCCAAAGCCAATACCGTACTCTAAACAAACATCAAAGACACAAACGCTCAAGCATTAATTGTTATTGACAGTACCTGTGCCAGATGACCATCCATTACAACCACGCTCTATCTTCAATCGAACGTCAATACATTACAGACAGCCAACAAAGGGACTAATCCATAAATTGCAGGACAACACGACTGTGAGACAAAGGAAGTACTTAGTAGATATTATAGTTGATAGTGGGAGTAGTGGGGGGGGCTCTTAATTTCTAATAATGTAGGAGTTTATTTTGGACAACATAAATTAAAATAATATAAACAGGGGTTACTTCCTCTTTGGCAGTGGTTTGCAAGCGCGACTGTTAAGCACGAGGTCCTGAGTTCGATAACCAGGTCGGGCAACCTACCTTATAGTTTGAGAACAATAAAAAAAATTGAATGTTTTAAATTAAATGTAGTATTTTTTTTAATATTATTTTAATTCATTGTATTTCCATTATAAAACCTTTCTTACATTACATCATTAATTAAGGTACTTATGGTAGTTATGGCAAGACTGGGGCATTCGTGGTACACTCGGTCAATATGGGTAAGTATAAAAAAATATATATATTAAAATGTTAAGGAAGAAACTTTTACTTAAGACGAAACAAGAACAAATAAAGAGGAATGCCTTTTTTAGTTTTTTACAATAAGTCTGTTACGAACTTAACAATAAGTGACCTGATTTCCTCCACGGAATATTAAAAATATTTGCAGCTGTAAATGCAAAAATAACAGCTATAATTGCAAACCGTTTACCGAAACTGCGTCATTAAAAATTGACCAACATTCAAGCTGCAGGCTTTAAAATAACGAACGCGGATCGAATTAAATTCACTAATAAGATAATTCAATTAGCATTCATCAAAATAAATTTTATAAATAAATACGCGTTATGAAATGAAGCAATGATCAAATAAAAAGCTCATTTATTACCTGCTGGTCCCAACTGAGGTATACGTATTATTTGATGTGATTAATTAAAAGTTATAATTAATTAATGAAAGAGCAATACCGTGTGCAAGGCGTGCCGTTACAATAGTGCGTGGAAACAAACATGGTACATAGTATAAGGTATGTATGAAAGTGTGGTGAACAGTCCGTAATACTTCACATGCATTCCATCGAGGTAGCGGGATTCCATTGTAAGTTGTGAATTCGTATTTTTGTTCCTATATTGATTTTGAAGATAGAGGGGTAATGATTACATTAAGAACACGTAACAGTCTGTTCACATTCTCTGATTCAGAGGAACATGCAATCAACAAGGTTATAGCGAAATGTTAGGAGAGAAAAATTTACTGCAATAAACAAATATTTGTCGGAAGGAGACGATACTTTATAGTACGGCTAGGAATCTATCTATGTACTACCGAGTTCACTGACGGTCTATCCCTTTTCACTTTTATGCCCTTAGTAATAAGGTTCTCTGTCGGAACTCTGTAGTATGTACTTATGAAATCGTTTGTCCTGTCTGACTATCAACGCACACGTCAAGGCACTGGACGGATTGGGATAAAGATAGCTGACGTAGGAATCCGCTAAAAAAATATTTGGAAAATTCAACTCCTAAGTGGGTGAACTGGGGGTTGAAAGTTTGCATGAAAAACCCTCACCAAGCTGATGTGGTTTGGTTACTTAAACTATAAATTCCTATCAAGGAAAACACAAAACATAATCATAAAAGAATTTCTCGAAACTTGGAACTGTTTAATCATCACCATAATCATTTATTATTCTCCTGCTCTTATCCCAATTTATTTGGGGACTGCGCAGCATCTCTGCTTTTTCCATACTTCTCCATTACTCGTCATCTTCATCAGACACCTCCTTTATTTCTAGTCTTGGTTTTTCTCTACTCTAATACCCATCCACATTCATCCTCAAAACTTTCCTCACGAAGTATAAAAAGAGAGAGAACATAATATTGACAAACATCTTTCTTATCTTTACATTTCAAACGTAGCAAACACTCCAGGAAAATTCAAAACGTTCCTTTTAACACGAAAACAAACAGAGCCCGATACTCCTCTCAAATCCAGAGCGGACGATTCTTCGACAAAGTTGTAACTCAATCTAACTCCTTAAAGATTCGGAAGCTGATTAGAAGACCTCCGGCAACGCAAAACATCATAATATGAGAGGAAGCAACAAGTTATACTATAAATGTGGCCCTTTTGTTATTGCGAATTTCGACTTGCGCTAAATTTTGTTACTTTGACCCGAAATTATTTATTCATTGAAGATGGCTTTGCGTAACTAGTGGATCAAAGCTTTTTGAACTCCAATTTGGGAAGCGTTTTTAGATTTTATTTAATAATGTCTAAATTTAACTTGGTTTTATTTTGAGGCTTTCAGCTACTCATGTTCTACTAAAAATAATTCTTTGTTGTGTAAGTCAATAATGTTTTCATTCTCTTAAAAGCTATTTTTTATGGTAAAATAATCATTTTCACCGACAACCTGTAGAGGTTGTTGATGAAAATGATTATTGAAGTTATTCAAAATGTTGAATAAATTTTATAACTTGTTCGATCATATCGATACCAGAATTTATGTCCATGAACATTTCATAACATTTTGCTGCATCGATAAGGTGCTCTATATTAACAAACCAACGATAATTGATATTCTTGTCAATCAGAGCAAGAATTATATCAATAATTAGTTCAGTTTTATCTATTGCGATCTTATTTCGATATCTGATCCTCAGTGTTGCGCAAATCATGATTGGCTTCGGGACATATATTTTTAGTCGAGCACAATTGCGACATAAAATGCTTTCAAAGATATTAGTAGTACAAGTAGATGTTACGTTACGGTTGATATTTTGTCACACTCTCTCATATTTGCATAAATAGTTGTACGTATTGAAATGTTGTTCCGAAGGCAATCGTGTTGACTGGATTTGTCTATTGTAATAACACATGCTTAAAAGGTACTAATGTTTTTCTGAATGTCAGATTAAAATAAATTAAGTTGTGTTACCCAGCCTAATTCTTACTAATTAGATGTTGAGATATGAAATAGTAATTATTTAATACATGAGGATTGTGGAGTGGAAAATATAGAACGTCACTAGCAATATGTCCAGGCACTGTCATCTTTCAGTGGAATCAGCCTACACATTCACAAAATTTTATTCACGAACACGTGTTTTTTATTTAATAAGATTATAGTTTGATGAATCACTAATAGGTACACTCAATATCTTATTACACAGTGCCATAAAAGTTTGAGTGTTTCAAAATGACGGAAATGCTAGTCGTAAAAGAAAACCAATTGTTGATACATTATTTGCATTTGCAATCCTATATACAGCGGAAGCTCTAAGCAATATAAAGTTATGTTTACAGTCAGTAATAATCCTATTCAATACAAATTTAATCATAACTAAATTAAACAGAAAATCAAAACAAGAACTAAGAAAACTAATAAAAGCAAATGTTATGCAAATCGTTCATAACTTGGATGCCCATTACGCGGAACTTTTCATTGATTACTTAAGCCAAGTTGGGCTTGCTTTAAGTTTAAACGAGGTTATATGAATTTGTCAGGCAGTCTGAGTTATGAATTGTAAGCAAATAAGTCTGGTTTGTACTTCGCCGACATTGTGTTAGCGTTGTAGCTTGGTAGAACACTTTCTTGTACTTATAATGGGTGTACATTAATTGGAACTATTAGTGACAGACTTACTTTGTCTTTGTTAACTGACTGTCCTTCATTCTGTTTTGGTTTTAAGACTTCACGGACTTGGCTCAAGTTATTTACTACTTTATATACGATCCAAAGAAATAAGCTTTTACCATGGATCCATTACATGTTATACGACCCAACAGATTTAAATGAGTGCTTGCAGTATCGTTTCATTCAGGCAAAAGAACTCCACCCTAGGCTACATCATCGTTTCGTTCGAGCCTATTTCGCGTAAGAAAACGGTTATTAAAAATGTTTCCTTTCACCGTGATTTGGTAGTAGTTAGTAATTAGTCTCTAATTTTGTATGTACTAAACACATAGACTTAGTCATCATTTGCATAATCTGCCTTGCTTTCCCCAACTGTGTTGGGATCGGCTTCCAGTCTAACCGGATGCAGCTGAATACAAGTATTTTACATGGAGCGATTGCCTATCTGATCTCCACGACTCAGTTAGCATTGGGTAATAACATACCCCTTGGTAAGGCTGGATGTCATTCTTTCGGGCCACTGACTACCTGTAATGACTGACAAAGATCTACAAATGACACACATTGAACAATTAAGCACTTGGACTTAGTCAACAGGACATTAAATATGCTATGAAACATACTGACTCAGTCCAAAAAGAGTCAAAAAGAGTGACCATGCTAAACAAAACACAACATTAAAAAATGAAACGTCACTCTAAAACAAAAAATTTAAGGAAAGACTACATAAACAAAGTAAACGTGGTTAACGACTGCAATCAAAACACATTCACATGGTGTTCTTATCTCAAGTCTTTATACTTCTCTCTTCGAACCTGTTCCGTGGCCGAGATTAACAATAGCTGCAGGCTGTCCACCTCTTTATTGCCACTTGTATCTAGGAGAAAGGTATGAGAGATGAGCGGGTGAGGTAAACGAGCGGAGCGAGAAAGCCAAAACCAACAAAGTGAAACGATTAGGGATCGTATAATGAAGTAGCAACGTTTTTATTATCGTAAAATGCTTTTAAATTAAAACTTATTCTTGTTTTTTTTTAATGCTTCAAAAGTGAAAGTTATCACATAAGAATACAAACTGCATATTCAGAAATTACCTACTTAATAGATTTATCTTAATTAATTTTTATTCACTGACAGACAACGCACAACCGAAAACCAAGAGTCGTGAAGCATGTTTTTTTGCAAAAGTGTTCCTTACGAGTATTTAAGGAAAGTGAATATTAAGGTAATGGGGATTGGGAATGTTTGTATGAAACTTCATAATTTTTGTCAAGTGTTAAACTCATCAGTAGCACACTTGCAGGCTTTAAAAAACCTGATTATTATAAAAAACCTTCATCCCACCGATGGTACACCACAGGCTACCTACAGTATTGTTTCTCCTTCCTCCTTAAATCCATCCAAAGGTTGTCTTTAAAAGATCGCTTTAGCGATAAGACCGCCCATTGTGTCACCCCTTGTAAAATGTTTTACATTTGTATCTGTAATGTTTATGGTGTTATAATAAAGAATATTCTATTCTATTCTATTCTATTCTATCCCAAATAGAGTACAAACAAAAAAGATACGACTCATAACGCTCGTAAGTCATACCTTGGACCAAACTTTAAACCCGTCCACAACCATTTGGTAGTGCCTTTATGTCCTCACAAATGACTTAAGCTTTGTAACGTTGCGGCATGTTATAACGGCCGAAAATATCCATGAGACCTCGTCCACTGTCACAAATATGAGGTTTTATAAAATTGTGGGAAAATTTCAACCAGACATTTTGATGAATTTTATTGCAAAAATTAAGTTCGCTGACTCAGTGAATGCTGATTCACTTGGTGTAGATTACAAAGGTGAAACTGTTTGGGTTAGTAATACTACCAGCTTTCACTATGATTAATTTAAATTGAACGATTTATAAGCGGCTTGCGGTTTGTATATTGTCATAGGGAATTATGAGTACGGGGAAACTTTTGATATTTATGTTTGAGATTTTATAGTAACGTTTGGAGTATGACTAATGCAGATTAAGTTTTGTATATGCTTGCGGTTAAAGTATTGATTGCACATAGGGATTTTCGGATTAGGACATTATTTCTGCTGCATCATTGTTGTCTGTTTCTCACATTTAAAATATGGTTACTTTAGATAGATAGTTTAGATATTTACCATCAGTACCAATAGTTACAGTCACCGTTGGTACCGGCTGTAATTTGAAGATCTTTGACAGTCGTTACAGGCAGTCAGCTGGCCGCAAGTCTGACAACCAGTTTTATAAAGGGGTTTCATTATTATCCAATACTAATTGGGTTGTGGAGGTCAGATAGGCAGTCGCTCCATGTAAAATACTGGTATTCAGCTGCATCCGATTAGACTGAAAGCTGACCACGACATATTTGGGAAATGGTGTCACTTGCATGCTCAAAAAATCAAATAATTACATTTTTGAAAACACTTTTATAGTGGGTAATAGTAGCTTACAGTAGCTTATCTGTACTAGTTTGTGGTTTATTTACCAGCGTTGATATTCTGATGTTAAATTCTTAACTGATTGGACGGAGATCATTCAGGTGGATTAAGATAATATCTCCTGTATTCATTAAAGCGTAGCAATTTCTCATTTATGTACTTCAAGTAGTTTCCTTTAAACATTTAGCGTTCTCTGATATTCGTAGTCGTAGATTTAACATCGCCGTTCAAAAGCAATCATGCTACTCTAACAATTTCTATGGTTAACAAATGGCTAAATTTTCCTATTATCTGGCCATAATACGTAATCACTGTTAATTTTAATAGATCTTAGATAAATAACCTAATATTAGCAGTACACAGCACCCGTCTTTACATTTCCTAGTTCAAACAAAATTGCGGAAAACAAACTCATTATATTCATAAAATTATATTAAATTAAATTTTCTTTTATATGGTTATGTAAAATAGCTGTTTGCTGTAGTAAAAGTCGTATATTGAAGTAATAAGTAGTACGTTGGATATAGAACATGGGAACACCCACGGTTTCACGTTTCGTTTCGGATCAAATATCCTATTAAAGGGTAAGGAAATTGCACTTTCTGGAATCCTAAGACGTTTTAGATTTGCGGGTTGCTCGCTCTAGAGATTACAGTTTCAACGTTGGATTATCTAAATACCTACAGCTTGTGATTTCTCTTAAATAATTCAGAATTAAAACCATCCGTTTGTTTTCATTTTGAGTACAGTTTAATAAAGTGCTATCTTTGTTTATGTTTGAAACTCTAATCGAAAGTATATTTATGTATTTAAACGTAGTTTAATTAATTCAATTTTGATTTGAGTTCTTGTTTGTTGGCAAACTCTTGTTGGAAAATATTGAACTGAATGTCGGAGTAAGTTATTTGTTATTGTCTAATAATAGTTATTTTATAAACGTCGAGAGATTTAGCAAAATATTCAGATTCTAATGAATAAACACGTTAAATAAGTCCTTAGGCCCGTTTTAGGGTTCCGTACCTCAGTCGGAAAAAACGGAAACTTATAGAATCACTTCGTTGTCCGTCTGTTTTTATTTTATTTTATTTATTTATGTACACACAAAATACTTTACAGGACAATATATTTACATAGAAGAGCACAAAGGTACTGCTTATTTCTTAAGAAATTTCTTCCAGCAGACCTGCGAGAGGAAAGTTGGATAAGATATGTAGACACAGTGTGTAAAAAAGTTAGACACAAAAATTTAAATTTAAACTTAAAACAAAAGTATAATTATAATAATAAACATACATACAAATACATACACATATAATAAAATAAGAATTCTGTTCGTTTGTCTAGTTCCTCTTTTCAAGAACGCGTGGCGATATCAAAGTGAAGTTAATACCAAATATCAAATCTACTAGTCTTTAAAGCAGTGAAAAAATCAAATTTGTAGATCAAGGCGATCAAAAGATATGACCTATAGTATATCAAAATCTATAGGTTACTTCCCGTTTACCTAGAATCATGAACATTGCAGGAAGCAATATCTTACAGCACATGTCAAGGATAAAATCAGAAAACCGTAAATAATAAATATGTAGTTTAATAACAAAATACCTACTAGTTTATACCGAACCCCTCGATTCGCGAGTCCAACTCGCACTTGACCAGTTTTTACTTTCATCAAAATTATAATTTTTCAAGACTGACTGACTACACAAAGCGGTAACAAAAAAGGAGGAGTACCCCAACAAGTAACGTTTATACAAACTATGTGTCTCCGATATCTTTGATAATTCACTAGTCAAACAAACCGATCAGTTATTGTTGTCAAGTCTTAACCATCACACCAAGGAATCAAACTAAAGTAACAATAATCATTTTCCATGATGAATCTTTTGCGCATATAGGTCGGTTAACTAGTATTGGCGTTATGGGAGTCGCAAAATCAGTACTTGATTTAGTTGGTGATGGAGTAAGTTTTAAATAAATTACAAGGAGCAATAATGCCGACCGACAAAACCCGGAGATGGTTAATGGCTGATTTTACATTTGAGCAATTATCGAAAACTTGGGATACGGTTGGAGAGGCAATTTACAAACTAAAACTACAAAGGTTTTTAGAGCTAGGTCACACAATAAAAATAGCACAGTTAAACATATACACAAGAACCGTCGGCATCTCAACAATAATCTAACGGGTATTACTCTAAATTCTTAAAGCTAATATAAACAATAAACAAATTGGGCAAGGAACCTTTACCCTACAATAAACTATTTTTACCCTTGGATAGCTAAGGAAGAAAACGACCTGCAATAAAACATCTGCGGGCTTGCCGCGAGAATCCTAAAGCTTTACAGTTAACTTAAAATACTATCTACATACTAAGTTCACTAAAGTAATACCTATAATATTAATAAATAATTCATGAAGACGCTACAAATCCACAAAGCTCTCACAAACACATGTCGTTTCATACGAACTCGTAATTACATGTAGAGTCATTTAATGGCTCAGTAGTTTATAACACTAACTGTAAGTGCACAATGGCGCATTAAACTTTTACTTTCGTTACGTAATAGGTTAAATTTAACTACAACTATTACGCATAATTTCGTTCTGACTATTGCAACTTGATGATGACAAAATTATTGGGTCGGTTCTCTAGTACAGTGACGTGCAAAAATGTATTCACTGTGATAATCAATGGAAGATTTGTAGTATTAAATTGTGCATAAAGTTTCTTCAAAAATAATAGTCCGGTTATGCAGAAGCAGGTTGAACAGTAAGATGCCATGTAGAAGAAGAAAAAAAAAACTTCAAAAATATGCTTTGATTAATGAAATACATGTCTGAAACTATTTTATACTGACGACATAAGGGTTTGGCAGTGACATTCTATTTGCGAAAAAAACAAAAATGTATTGGGTTGACCAAGCTAAAAAAAAGCTTGTTCAGTCCTATTCAAAATCAAAAGTCATTTAGTCAAATCAGGCTGATAATTAGCACTTTATGAACGTCAAAAATTACATATGATAGTTCCCCAAAAACGCCTGCGGCTAATAAAAAAAATATTGTAAGTTGTAAGGCGATATTGTATGCTTCAAGCTAAAAAAAAGCTTGTTCAGTCCTATTCAAAATCAAAAGTCAGTTAGTCAAATCAGGCTGATAATTAGCACTTTATGAACGTCAAAAATTACGATAGTTCCCCAAAAACGCCTGCGGGTAATAAAAAATTTATTGTAAGTTGTAAGGCGATATTGTATGCTTCAAACTCAAACTCAAACTCAAAGCATTTATTTCAATTAGACCATTACGGCACTTTTGAATGTCAAAAATACAAAAAAGAAAATCAAAGCTACAGTCAGAGTCACAAGGCATAATAACTTGAGAAAGTACTGTAGTTGCCCATTCCCTAGCGTAGATCTCTATGGAGGAGAACGGGAAAGAAACTCCATGGACACTCTTTTAAAATCAAAATATTGTTACATCATTAATTTTGAGATTATACATATATGTGAGAACGATGTAGAAAGACGTGCACACTAAGAGCGTCCAGAGTAAAAGATTAGATCAACAATTTACGATAGTAATTAAAATGAACCTTGGCAGCTAAGAGATGACCAGTCCCAACTGACAGCGCCCGTTCACAAACATGACGTATGTACCGTCGCCATTCAACTCAACCATATTGAAGGGAACTAAATGACCCGACATACCCGCCACCATCAGCGAGAAAATTTAAGTGAGCATGACATTCTCTCCGCCACCAAGGCATATTCAAGTCAATGAGAGATAAATAAATGTAAATGGTGGCTGAACAGTACAAAGTACTCACACATGTGCTATGCAGTTATATAATACTAAGAACTGGAATCTATATAATGCAAGTATATTTTTACAATCTTCTGCAGCTTCCACAATACATGAATATGGGAATCAATTCTTCATCTTCTTTACGTGTCGATGGACTCAAATAATGCCCGACCCGAACAATCAATAAATTTGCCCCCCCCCTATGGTTGTGGAGCAGGACCAGCATTTAGCCAAGCCTTTTTATCATCAATGTAATCCCCCAACTTATAATATGCTTGCCTATATAGTGTGCGTTTTATACAAGATTTAAATTTCGTCTCGTTCAGTTGAAGAATGTGGGGAGGCATTTTATTGTAACATTTCAAACAGTACCCCATGAAAGATGAATCTACTTTAGCAAGCCTGAAACCTGGCTGAACTAGTTGGTCCCTATTTCTAGTGTTATAGTGGTGTCTGTCACCTCTTCTACTGAAAAAATGCCGATTTTTCCTAACGTACATGATGTTTTCATTGATGTATTGACAAGGTACTGTCATGATATTAATTTCCTTAAACAGTTCTCTTAGAGAATCGCGTCTACGTAATTCATAAATGGCTCTGATGGCTCTTTTCTGCAGAATAAATATAGACTCGATGTCTGCAGCCCGTCCCCATAGTAAAATAACGTATGACATAATACTATGAAAATAACTAAAATAGACTAGCCTCGCGGTATCAATATCAGTAAATTGACGGATTTTTCTAACAGCATATGCTGCTGAGCTCAGCCGTCCTCAGGACCCCATTGTAACCTTGAATCGAGCGTGATTCCCAAGAAAACCGTTTTATCGACAAATTCTAGTTTCTCTTGATTCAATATTATGTCACAATCACTACTTTTGACATTTGGTTGAGCAAATCTAATGCACTTAGTTTTTTTTTCCATTTAGTACTAAATTATTGGCGGTAAACCAATTGTGGACCTGCAGTAGGGCGTTATTTACGTCATCAAGATTAGTGGCACGTCTGTTTATCCTAAATATTAAAGAAGTATCGTCAGCAAACAACACCATATGCGGATGGTTGTTAAATAAATGGGGTAGGTCATTAATATACACTAAAAAGAGGAAGGGACCCAATATCGAACCTTGTGGTACACCCATTTTTACTTTTAAACCCTAAAGCTTCGAAATCGATCGCCGTTTGGTCCGTCACTCACTGGTGAAGATCGCGGAATGCTGCTAGATGAGGGAAGCCTATAATACTCATCATCAATCTTCTCAATCATAGACTGGTTGTCAGACTTTTTAGGCCATTGACTACCTGTAACGTCTGTCAAAGATCTACAAATGACAGCCGAGACCAACAGCTTAACGTGCTTTCCGAAACATGGAAGAAACTCGGTATGTAAGTCAGTAAAAGTCTGACACTCTCTCCTGCTTCACCCAGAGCGGGAGAAGCCATTTGCTGATTTCCCATCCGAAAAAAAATAGGGTGTTCACAGACAACAGACCAACCTAGCCAAGCACGGCTTAACCTAATCATCGATCTGATTTATTTAGCCAGGACTATTTCTCTTAATTTGGATTTATTATTGCAATCGAATTACCTGTCTGACATGAAGTCTGGATCAGCCCTTGAATAGTACCTACTTGAAACATTTCTTTGCGCTTATTATTCAGAGTACTTCACCCCTCCCAACAAAATTACTGGCTACACAGTCGTGTACTACCCACCCGCCCCCCAAGTCTTTGGCTGCGATCGCGCCTGGCGGGAGTGACAGGAATTCATTCCTGTTACTTATCACTTAAATTATAACTTCACTCAAAATCTCATCATCTGTCTTCATCATATCATTGGAATGATAAAATTAAATATCGATACAGTGCATATAAACAGATGAACACACAAAACAAACAGCTTTTGCACAGGATATAATTATCTATATTTGAGCACGAGACTGTACAGTTGTAATCGTACATAGGTACCGTCGACGATTCATAAAATAATGGCGTACCTGTCAAAGACGCCGAACAAAAGATTACGATGCTACTACAAAGGTATGCCTGATTTGGATCGATAAAATTAATTATCATTTCTTATTAATTGTTTGAGCAACCTTTCGACAGGAATTATTTTTAGGTCAATGATGGTCGTAAACATTAGGGCTTCTTAATTTGATCTTGTCGTTTCAACAGTAATGTCTTACATTATTAATTGGTTGGTGTTTTAATTATGTTTGATGTGTTCTTGCGTTGCAACATTTGCAATTTGTTTGAAAGTTTGGTTTCTGTTACGTAATTAAATTAAGTGGCATGAAAGTTTGATTAATTAAAAAACATTGAAATTACAGGCCAGTGAATTATTTCCGCAATATTACGAATAAAAAAATTAAATTGCTTCTTTAAATTTAAAGTACAACAATAAAACAATTATACACTTCACAGTGAAGAAAAATACGTTTAAAGTCGTATGTTAAAACGAAGTACGGGCTCCCTTTAAATTTTGCATTAAAACTTTCTGTCGTTACGAATTCGATTGCGAAAATTCACTCAGTAGTTTCTTTAATCTTGTCAACGTAACAAAGGAAAACCCTTTCCAAGAATTACCAACAAAACAACTACAATTTATATCTTAAGAGCCCAAAATTGGTGAGGCTCTATTTAGCGGGACACCATCTGTCCTCGGTGTCTCCGTTTCAAGCTCGTATTTCAAAAGCCTGTCAAAATTTCAGTTTCAAGAGAGGACCGTTGAAACAAAGAGCGAACGGCATCTGTTGAACGTCCAGCCTCCGGCGGAGACTCTCTGTAATCATCCGACATTTTGAAGTACGTAATTGGTGGGCTAATGAATGCCGCCTAAGGCAAAGCTCCAGTTTACGCAATGAATCGGCTGTGTCACTCGCGGTCTCTTAAACTTGGTACAAGTAAATATGAGATGGGAACTCATAATGATATACAATTTTGTTTTGTTCAATTTTTTTCGGCATTTTTCAATGTTATGGTATAGGTCAGTTGGGGCTAGCTAGTACGGCGTATATTTGTACATACTTGTAGGTATACTCGTATGATTTGTCACAATTATATGGTGTTATTCAGTTCAAGGGAACGGTTAAGTTACAATTATGTGAAACCAATAATAATGACGACAAAATATGTTGGCATGTGGTACTTACTCGAATACTTTGTTGACGTATTTTATGGACTTTTTAAGTACGTTGAGTACACGACAATTAATTTCAACTTACGTAGACGCTTGAATGAAAGCAAAGCTACCTACATGTATTCAGAATTTTGAAATTATGGAAAATTAAACTGACTCAATATTAAAATCGTAAATATGAAGTTTCCTTCAAATAACTCAATGTAAAACAAGCACCGCTCTATACCGTAGATGTCTGCTTTGAGTCTAACTATTCAAGACTAACTTAATAAAGCAAGTTCCTCGTAACTTAAACACAAAGCACTATAGTTGGGCTCTTAAAATACTTTTAAGTGTATGCAAAAGTTATTTCCAAGTGTTAAACTGTTTTCATAATGTAATAACGTCATATTTTATCTAGCAATGCTGTATTCCGAGACGTTTTAAAGAATTGTTTTACTAAATGGGACAGACAATTTCGTGTTCCTTGAAGTCGGAGAATACTCGAGGATTTTAAAGATTCTGGTTGATGTTGTTGTTCTTACCGATGCACGATGTATCAATAATTGATATCCTCATGGTTGTGCACAAATCGTTTGCAATCAATTAAAATTTTCTCAATGAAAGAAACTTGTTAAGCTCTTGCTTATGATTACCATATTGGTAATATTATTGTCATCAGAAAACTTGATCATACCTTGCAGCAGTGTCTTAGGACCATCATAAACAAAGGGTGTAAAAAGACTCTTAACGAAGCCGAAAGGCACTTACTCTCCCGTCATTGCGGTAATTTTTAGGGTTCCGTACCTCAAAAGGAAAAAACAGAAGCCTTATAAGATCACTTTCTTGCCCGTCTGTCTGTCCGTCTTTCTGTCCGTCTCTCTGTCCGTCTGTCTGTCCATCTGTCTGTCCATCTGTCGGTCTGTCTGTCCTTCTGTCTGTCTGTCTGTCCTTCTGTCGGTCTGTCCGACCGTCACCACCGATTTTCTCAGGAACGGGTGAACCTAGCAAGTTGAAATTTATATCAGATACTGAGGTCTAATAGTCCCTAATAGGTGTCAACACACAGTCAACACGATAAAAGGATATGGGCAAATTTCGATTTTCGCGAAAACTTGTAAGTACCAAAGTTTACCTTAATTTTCAACATTTTTTATTTTTCGGAATTTTTCCTTTAGTTGTGCTGTAAGACCTTGCTTTTAACCAATATTGACAATTATAGGTCAACCGGAAGTACCATAAAGGATTTGTTTTTAGTTCCCGTTGACCTAAAATCACGAAATTTGGCGAGAAGCAATGTCTTACAGCACATGTAAAGGAAAATATCTGAAAACCGTAAATATGTAGTTTAAGAGCGGCCAACCCGCCATACTTTTCGCGAAAATTTTGAAAAAAGCTCGTGCGTGACTATGCGCCGATGTTCGACACATATCTTTGAATTTTTTGAACTAATAAGTACCTTGCGGACTATATCTAGGCTTCTATCAAAGCAAAAAATAAAAAAATTGTAGAAACAAATTCAGTATAAGCCTCCAAAAATTGCTGTTTTGCACAACTTTTACCTCAACTTTGGCCGTTCATAATGTACTCATAAATTGTAAAAGTAAACAAAGCACCCTCGATAGAAGCCTTGCAAATGTAGTGGTCATTCTAAATAACAAATATGTATTTCACATACTTGTAAGACTAATTCAAAAACACGTATATCCTGGAACAAATTATATGAATTTTCGAACACAATTTTTCGTTCAATGTCCTCGCGTTAGGCGGTATGAGGTGCGCGGGAGGCAAGTAGTGCAGGGTGGGGGCTAGGTAAGACTGGGGAGTTGAAAGAATACCACCGCTGTGGCTCTGGATGAAACAAAAAGCTTTTCGACCATGCTAGCGTTGACGAAAGGCGGGCCGGGAAGGGCCTTAATAACAAAAAAAGATTTTACTATTACAAACTTATTATTAGCGGTTGGTGCAAAAGCCGTTTCATGGGATCAAACAGCAAAGTTAAGTTTGTCCTTTAAAAAGTTGGTACGGAACCCTCGGTGTGCGAGTCCGACTCGCTCTTGGCCGGTTTTTCGTTGTTCGTCGACCATACCTTCTAGTTGCGGAGATATTGGTGGTCAAAGTTCCTACTTTTTGACAAGTTTATTTTTTAACAATAAGTTTTTTATGTAATTTTTTAATTTTAAAACACCTTTACGACCCCCGTACTATTCAATCCATCCATCAGTACTATGTTTTAAGTGCGTTACATTGAGTCCTACCGAAAAACAAAATTTTTCACGCAAAAAATATACAGAATGCTAGGTTGACGGCTTCGTGAATGGTCTGTTTACACCCTTTTTTTTTTTTTCGGATGTGAAATCATCATATGACTTCTCCCGCTCTGGGCGGAGCGGAGGGAGTGTCAGACTTTTACTGACTAAAACCCATCCATGTTCCTTCATCGCCCTTTGTATTCCGGGGCCACGGTATCTCTTTCGAACAGTCCCGCAACCCCGGCAGGCATCGGTCCTTGCGGACCCCTTCCTTTTGCTGACTCTCTTTGAGGCGCGCGAGGAACACGAACGCGCCGTCGACACAGCCTGTCGTCATGAGACGGATGGACGGCGAGCTAGCCCATAGCCCACCGTCCACAGGCCCGCGCCTACGGTGGCCGGGGCGTCTCCCGCGGCGGCCGGGACGCTGTGAGGTTCTCTCCCTCTCACGTTCCGCCACCTCCTTCTCTAGCATTACTGCTTCGCAGAAGGAGGTGACGGCGTCCCATTCCGTCTCGCTCCGGACCATGGCTTGCACCAGGGCCGGACGCGAGAGGTCGCCGCCGCCAATCGCCGCTTCGAGGACACGGCGGTGCTCCGTCCACACGGGGCACACCTCCACCGTGTGCTCCACCGTGTCCTCCGGCCGATCCTCGCAATGGAAACACCCGGGCGTTTCCTCCCGCCCGATTCGGTGCAGGAACCTCCCGAAACAACCGTGTCCGGTGAGGACCTGCTTCAGGCGGAAGATGAGGACGCCGTGGCGTCTCTCAAGCCACTCCTCAAAGAGGGGACTTACCACCACTATTGTGGCGTGCCCTGCACGGGGTTGCGACAGTCGCTCTCTCCATGTCGCCATGAGATCATCCTGTCCGCTGCGCGACAATTTGCCGCGGCAGCGGAGTTTCCCCCCGGCGTAGCACCTCCGCACGCCATTCGTGCAGGCGCGCGAGGACTATTGCCTCCAGATCCCATGGCGGCAATCCGGCAAGGAGGCACGCGGCCTCACGGGAGATCGTGCGGTACCCACGGGCCAGCCTTACGGCTACCACCTTTTGGGGCGCGTTCAGGTAGTGGGCGGCTCGCCACCTCAATGAACGCGCCCACACCGGGGCCCCGTAAAGGGCCATGGACCGCACGACTCCCGCGTAGAGCTTCCGGCAGGAGGCGTTTGGCCCCCCCAGGTTGGGCAGAAGCCGCCTGAAGGCAGCCCCGGTCCCGACGTTTGGCCCCCAGTTTGGGGGCCAAACGTCGGAAATGCTCCACGAAGTTCCATCGGCTGTCGAGGACGAGTCCCAGGTACTTCAGCGTCGACTCGACGCCGATGGATACCCCTCCTACCGTCAGTGAGGATCCCGGAGGTGGCGCATTCCGAGGCCCATGAAAGCACATGGCCTCAGACTTGTGCAATGCCACCTCGAGACCCAGTTGCCGGATCCTCTCGACGACTATCGCAACCGTCTGTTTACTTCCTGTATCTAACTTAACAATGCATTTCTAGAATCACAATGTGCTTTTGGCTGCTCTGTTCTGGTAAGAGGTACGGTCGAACAAGCTGTTTGGTTTACATTTTACAATGTAATTTGTTGGTTAAACTGTAAACCAAATAGCTTGTTCGACCGTACCAATATAAGAAGTACCAAATCCAACGATCACATACTATCCCCACAATGCATAATCCAAACATTCTCCATGTCACACCTAATAATGATCAAACATGAGATCTTAACACAAAAGTACCACGTTCCGTCACGGCCAGCAAAAAAACCATTACTAAAGATAACAACGATGTTTACACGATGATCGTCCACCAATTGAACACAAATATTATATTGACACCTTTCTGTTTGCCGAACTGCAAGTGACTACTAATACTTGTGTAAACATGGGGTAATTTTAGTGTGATATCTTGTTTGGGCTTTTTATGTTCGGTGTTAGAATTGTTTACTTCTTTATCTTTGTTATCTGCTGGTAAAAGGTTTGATGTATCGGTTGTTGGTTCAGTATTATCATATTCTGCAGACATTTTGTTAAGTGGATTATTGTTGCTGTCTTGGAAATGTTTCCTCTGGTTTCGAATCATTTTGGCTTTTATTAAACATAGAATTGTATTTTTTTCGCATTGCATTTGGTTTGTATGCTTTATTTTTGCCGAACTGCAAGTAACTACTAATACTTCTGTAAACTTGTAATCTTTGTGTGATATCTTGTTTGGGGTTTTTATGTTCGGTATGACATCTATTTGTTACAGAGCATTGTTTGCATTTATTTAATTGTATACATTTTTATCTGCTGGTAAAAGTTTTCATAAATCGGTTGTTAAAAGGATTTGTGATCGTAGTGAGCAGTTATTACATCTAGTGCAGTATATGTGTCTTCTTCAAATGTTTCTTCTATCTTGTCAGGTCCTGCGATACACAAATATTATTATTAGTGTCATATTTTGCTACGGTATTTATGTTCGGTATTAGGATTTACTTCTTTATTTACGGGTAATAGGTGTGATGAATCGGTTGCTGGTTGGCAAGTCTCTTATTCTGCAGTGTTTAGTCAGGAGCGTTTACTATCAGCTTTTACAAGTATTTCTTCTAGCTTATCTTATAGCAAGATCTACTTTTTCAATCTTCTATTTGATCGTAGAAGATGGAAGAAGATAGAAAGAAGAAGATGGCAGGACAATCTGGACAAAACCAGTGGTCTACATTGGCCTTGGATTGAAACAACTGGAAGTCATGGGGAGAGGCCTTTGCCCAGCAGAGGGACGATGAAGGCTAACCGTATCAGTATCAGTTATTTATTGTAATAGCGCGTTTGGGGGTATTGTAATTTTTTCTATATACGTAAATCAAATCATTACTACGGCTGGTCCGCTCCTTGGCGTGTCTGACCTATTTAACACACATCTGTTCTGTTAGCTATCATTATCAATCCCGATCTTTTATTACAATTAGATTAACCTTAAAAATTTACAAAAAGTTAATAGATCTGTTTTTTGTATATTAAATGGGCCTACTCTTGACCTCAATCTTGTCCTAAAGACAGAGATAAGGTCGACGATGGAACGAGCTGACCCAAAAGAAGCCTGTTAGCACGCGACTTAAATACATTCGGGTTATATGAACTCGGGAATACTGATGCAGGCAAGGAATTCCATTATTTGGCTGTGCGCATTATAAAAATGTAGCAAAGCGCTTCGTGCGAAAATTGTGGAATATCGACAAGGTATGGGTGGATAATCAGCAGTACATTTGGACTCCCGATGGTAGAAGGGTGACTCACCGAAGTACAGTTTGTAAAAGACCGAGAAGTATGCTCCTTTTCGGTGGTAGAGCAGGCTGTGTAGCTTGGTACCCACCAGCTTATCGCGTAGAATATTTACCCACAAAACATACTACTATTATACAAGAAAGCACTTCAGTAACCTCACACCATTTCGCGCAACTTTCATTTTCACTTAATTTTCCGAGAAATCGTGAAATATGTGTCGGTTGTGCCATAAAGCAGTTTCAGCGTTGGCAATAAGCGCCTCTTACAATTTATATATACGTATAATGTTCTAATAAATACAGCAGCCTACGCCAGTGAAATCAAATATACTAATAATGTAATGCCACTACCTACAAGTTAATTGAATAGGAATTTATTGGTTTACCAGTTGCGTGCTAAACTGTATTTAAATGTATTAACCGCTAGCGTTGGTTACTGAATTTACTTAGGAAGCGGGATTGCAGAAAGCACTTTTGAAATAAGTTGAACGACATTTCTAGTTTGTTTAAAAATGTTTAGGTTTAAGGTAGATTTCGTCAGAAAAAATCTACCTATCTATTGGTCTTGCACCTGAAGTCGAGTTTTCCGAAAATTTCACAATGGGGGTCTAGTTATGACCCCTAGAGCCAAAATCAACCGCCTGTTAAAAAGTTTATATATATACGTATGTAGGTATGTTGGTGGGCGACAAGCAAAAAGCAATTATGCACCGATTGCTTTCAAACTTGGCCAAAAAATAGAAAGGGTCAAAACTTAGGTCAAGTTCGTGAATGGGCGGAATTCGTCCATGGGGGGCGGCGGGGGAGGGGCGGTTCTTCGAAAATCTTCGTTTTATAGCTGTAACTTTTTCCCTATGGATTTTTTTTTAACAGTTTAACATTTTTATCATTCCGAGAAATATCATATCACTATGAATACGGACAACTTTTAATTTTAAACTTTTTTGATGCATCTTACTTGGGGAGGGGGTTGAAATTTCCAAATTTTTTGGAAAAAAAAAATTATATCTCCGAAACGGTAAACATTTTAACAGTCGCATTTTTTTTTTTAAAGCAAATTGTTTACTCTACAATTTTTAATGAAAAGTTTTGCGATAAAACTTAGGTATAGCGAAATAAAAAAATATAACTGAAAAATGGAGGGCGTTTCCATGCTAAACACATAGAATAGGAGGATTTTTAAATTTATTCCTTCCTTTTTTCAGTTGTAAAATCATCATCTGGGGTTGTAAAAAATATGGGTGGAACCTTCTTCGAAATCTACGTCCTCCTGCGACTTGCGGAAGGGATTTTTTTCTTCCCAAAATAGGCTTGCGTTTGGCCGCAACTCGTCTCATGAGAAACGATGATTTGGCCGAGGGTGGAGCACGCTTGCCTAGAAGAAACCGATTCACTCGAACTTTGAAGAGATCCAGATTATAATGATCGGTAATGAATTACTGTTAGTACTTTGGGCACATTAATATCACTTATAGTATGAAATATTGTGGTGGAATTTTTACCACAGGAATTTTATTAATAATAAATAAATAAATATATTTTTTTATAAAAATAACGGAATATTTGTCAGCCCTTTGCAACGTTACCAACTTCAAAATGCACCGTCCTAAAAAGGTATGTAGCATAAAGCATGTTTTTCTCAAAGAACATTAAAAATATAGGTCCTATAATGAGTTATAAAACCACGAGCATGGCTATAACACCCAGACATAGATACCTAATACTCCTTTTGTTCAAAACCGATACGTTCGTTGTCTTACAAGAATATCTTAGACAATAGTACCTAAGGTTTCAAGCGGCTGTAACTTGGAGGCAATATCATAATATATTAGAATTCATTGCGCCTTGCAGCACTGAAATACAATAGACAATGTACGTAAAAGAGAATAATAATATTTTACGTTTTATTTTCATAGACATCGTGCAGACATTTGCATATCATAGAACTCTTACTTAATGATGATAAGGTTTAAATTGGAACGATTTACATTACGTGAAATGCACCATTTCTACCAGAATAATGGCTAGTTGGTTAAGTTGATTATTGAGCAATAAAAGGATGAACTGGACATAGATGCAAGTAGAAAGCGTTTTTAATGCAGAACATTAAAAATAATAACATCGTAAAATGAGAACAAGATCTTAAAAGCAAGTTATATGATGATGGTTAACGATGAAATGGATGAACTATTAAAACAAGATGATAATGATACACCCACATTTCGCCAGTTATATTTAAGTCTCATGTAATCATGGGACATAAACATAACTGACGGAATTAAATGTGCCGAAGAATGGCCGAGAAAATTGCTATCAACTGCGCACAAATCTAGAAAGGTAGAAAGTAAAGGTATCCAGGCTGCTATTAAGAAATTTCCCATATCCTGGGAAAACCATCAAAACACACAAAAACGACTAATATGATGATAGACTGATATGTTTTCGATTCGAAAATCGATCAAATCGACGTCTTGAATTTGTTATAATAGGCCCTAAAGTACAGAAAGTGTTCTAAAATAGATGCTTTGATTTGTTCAAACAAAACAAAAGAATTGAACAGAGAACTGTTTGAAAATGGTTACTATTTTCACAACTGCAATATTTAAGAGGGAACAGGGACTTGAGGAATTTGTAAAATAGGTTACTGAAGGAACTACCGCTGTGTCAAGCCTGCCCCAGTATAGTGCGATAAGTTCACAAACATTTAGTCAAGTTCAACGATTCGTATTCCCCTATTTCTTTTTAAAAACTGAGCTGATTCAATTATTTTTGACATTTAAATTTTATGGAAAAGTATGCCTAGGTTCCTATCAATTTCTTATATGTTAAAAAACTTTTCGAATTTGTCTGTTAGTCCTCTAATCACGACATAAAAATGGGGCATTTTTGACATTTTTGGAGGGTCATATTATCTTAACTTATTAGTTGCTGAAAAAAAGGAAATGGCAGGGTTGTGTGCAAGCCATGCCGGCCCTGGTGCAAGCCATGGTCCGGAGCAAGACGGAATGGGACGCCGTCACCTCCTTCTGCGAACCAGTAATGCTAGAGAAGGAGGTGGCGGAACGTGAGAGGGAGAGAACCTTACAGCGTCCCAGCCACCGCGGGAGATGCCCTGGGCGTCGGGGGCCACCGTAGGCGTGGGCCTGTGGACGGTGGGCAATGGGCTAGCTCGCCGTCCGTCCGTCCTATGACAACAGGCAGTGTCGACGGCGCGTCCATGTTCCACGCGCGCCTCAAAGAGAGTGAGCAAAAAGGAAGGGGCCGCAAGGACCGATACCTGTCGGGGTTGCGGGACTGTTCGAAAGAGATACCGTGGCCCCGGAACACAAAGGGCGATGAAGGAACATGGATGGGTTTTAGTCAGTAAAAGTCTGACACTCCCTCCTGCTCCGCCCAGAGCGGGAGAAGTCATTTGATGATTTAACATCCGAAAAGAAAAAAAAAAAGGGTCGTATCTATAGCAACCTTGATTTTGTGAAACAAAAAAGATTACTCAGGAAGAAAAAAGGGGAAAACTTTTGTATGAAGAATCGCAGCCCCTGTTCCCTCTTAAGAGTGCGCAGTTGTAGCTTCATAGGTATATACCTATCATATAACAAAGCACCGTTGAAAACTTGCGCCATGTATTATATTCTCTCTCGAAGCTAATTACCCATCAAGGCACATGTCTTATTACATTATCAGCCAGCTAACTCCACTTCATTATCGACAGAATACACGTTATAAGGTACACCGTTAAGTATTGAATTTACGCTTGTTTAATAGTATGGAAACTGCTATTGTATTAATATTCTGAATAGAAAATGTGGAAGAGTTGTTGTTTTAAAAATAATGTTGTATTTTTTGCTAGGTATGTGAGTAATTGGGCTTGGACTTTTGTTCAAAGTATATCACGTAAAGGAAAATGTGGGAAAATGTTTTCAGACTCATTATGAAACAAAATTATGTTTTTTTTTTCATCAACTAATACATTAAGAGTTAAAAATTTCAAAATCAACTTTAATATAAAAGCTCAGAAATGAATCAAACATGACATAGACGCAAAAATTAGAAAATTATTTGTTTTTCGGCTTCCAATCTAACTAAATGCAGCTGAATACCAGTATTTTACATGGAGCACCTGCCTATCTGACATCCACAACCCAGTTAGTACTGGATAATACAACCCCTTTGGTGTGACTGGTTGTCATTGGTGTATCTATAAAAACAACCAAAACTGTATAACAAAGTACTAGTACTTTTTTAAGTACTTTTTTTTTCTAACGAAAAAGTGACCCAACACGTTGTTCTGAACAAAATTACAGCAAGCAAAATGTCACCCATACTTTTTTTTCATTATAAACTAATAAGGCCTACTCACACTCTCCGTTACCAGTAAGACGCCTGTGGTATTGAATCGCATTCACGTTTAATAGCCAGCAAACTGCTTTTGCGCTCCAATTTTATGTATAATAATCTCTAGGTGTTTTAGAGATACCTTTTATTTGGATAGAGCTGTTAATACCAATCAATGAGTTATTTGTTTTCTCATTGCCCTTTCTCGTGCCTTGGAGATGATCCTAACTTTGGCATAAACTATTTACAAAAAAAAATATGTTTTTTTTTTAAATCAAAACGATTAGATAGGTCTATAAAGTTTTTATGTTCATGATCGGAACATTCATTTTATCAAACTAAAACAGAATGTCGTAATTGTTTGTTTTTAAATCCTATAATTATTTTCTTTAAACCGAAGTAGAAATACTAAAAGAAAATCATTTTTTATTTCATTGTTTGAAATCCTATTTCAAACGACAATTAACTTCCTAGTCAATTATCCGAAATCATTTAGTCACGCACAAAAAATACAGTACTATAACAAACACAACACACCTATTCAGCAGCTCTATGTAAATCTCCATCGTTAAGCGCGCTGGTTGGAATGCTGCTCGCCTGTCCCGCCACGCTTAACATCTGATATTCGATACCACGCTATCTTTCTATCTGCTACCTAATGTCTTCTACATTGCACAGTTGTTTGTCTTTAATTGTTCGTTTGTTCATCCTTAATGTCTTTAGAAAATGCTCGGTCGTTTTTGATGGTGTTAATTTTTGTTTTGTTTTTTTTGGTAATGTTTGTTTCGTACTGGCCTTTCTTTTTATCTTTTAGTAAACTCTTGAAAATGACATGACATACCTTAATTTCAAGGCTATTCAAATCAAATTTTGGAGATTGTTCCAAATCTTTCTTTTTCGTGTGGTTAGTCTAGTGCCTAACCTGGTGTCAGAGTTTTTATGCCGCCCATGGGCCTCTGACTTGGCTTTACATGCTGCCGAGAAATATCTCTCAAGCATGCTGGTTTTGATTTCCTCACGATGTTTTCCTTCACCAATAATAATGGAAAAAAGGAATACATTGGAGCAATAAATATTAAATAATATCACGCCTGAAGTACCCCTAGATTTTATCTTTCTTTTTGGCATGGTTTTCTTTAAATACATTTTTTTACAATACGTCTCATAATTCTGTTCTATTTAAACCGTAAGAAGAGATAAGACTAAGATGATAAGTTTTAAATTATGAAAGTTAAAAAGGTCAAATGGAAATTTTCTTAATTACAGACCACCAGAAAATGTTTCACAACTTCAATATCTAGTCTTCTAAGAATTTGATTTAATCTATTTGCTGGCTTATTCGTCAAATGGCGAGTGAGAAACTCGCGAGTGCGCGCGAGTTGGCACCTTCCGATTTTACATTTTTTTTTGTCGTCAACTCGCTCGCACGTTATAAATTACAGTCACATCGGAAGGTGCCAACTCGCGCGCACTCGCGAGTTTTCACTCGCCAGTTGACGAATAAGCCTATTTGCGTGCTACTATTAAAAAGCTTTTTGTTTAAATACTAATTCAGACTGCTTTGTTGGTGTAGAGGTCGCAATAGCAACTGTTGGGCATAAGGTCCTGGGTTCGATTCCCGTGTCGAGCAAGTTGATTGTTATTGTATTTTTTTATCAGGAAAATCTCAGTAGCAGCCACGGAGTCTGAATTTGTGCCCGGTTGATGGAAGAGCAGCGGTGGCCCAGTGGTGGCGGCCCCGACTTACGAACAGTAAGTGATCGTGGGTTCTAACTCAGACAGGCGCATTACTTTGTTTAATTTATTTCATCACCACTGCTCTCAAAACGGTGAAGGAAAACATCGTGAGGAAACCGGCATGTCCTAGAACCAAACATTCGAAGACATGTGACATCTACCAATCCACACTGGGCCTGCGTGGTGGTTTATAGCCCATTCCCTCTCATTGAGAGGAGGCCGTGTCCCAGCTGTGGGAACATTAAAGGCTGATGATGGTAAGGCTCGCCCCCTGTTACATGGGACTTAAACTCGGGCCACTCGACTACCTAACGCCTGTCAAAGAAATTCAAATGACAACTGGGACCAACGCCTTAACGTGCTTCCCGAGGTGCGAAGGAAATTCGGTAAGTAATGGGTGGTCACCTATCCACAGACCAAACTAGACAATCTGAGCGATTGTTACTATTTAGCCAAGAGCTCCTCATGTAATGGATTGACGGGAATGATCTAAAAGCTTATGTCAATCCAGATGAGAGTCACAGTTCGAATATGAAAAGTCAAAACCCAAGAAATTGTTAAAACAATTCTGGGGAAGCCAATGATTTACTCGTATTTGAATTAGGTAAATAACTAAACCAGAGGCAACGTGGGACTTATTATGAAAAACAATAAATTTCAACTCTAAAAATTATTTAGTAGTTTTCGAGATTATTAATCTCAAATTAACACACACGTTTGGGAACTTTAGTTGAATTATGAACAGAAGTGTTAATATTATAATGAGAAGGTACGCCATTGGAGAAATATGGTATGACGTCATAAATCACGCCTCACGCCTACACATCAATACGGGTTTCGTAGAAAGATCTTTTTGCCCATAAATTTTGTGACTAATTAAATAAGGTTGACTAACATTAATGACTTAAATGTATCAAGTAAGACATTAAAATGTTGCGGTTATGATAAAACGTTCGGTTTTTATGAATGACTCATTAATAATTCTAAGGAATATCTTTTATGACAGTTCTTTTTGACCACAATAAACTTTAGTATGTCGCTTTAATCCTGTTTAAATCCGCAATCAAGTTATCTGTCTTTTAATCTCGGTGTCACTTAATTTGGTTTCTACTGTGAGTAATAGGTCTGTTAAAACACACACACACAGGCCTCAATATTTTTAAAACGAACTCAACATTGTAAAATGGAACTTCATAGTAAAGTACGCCCGTCGGGCATACTTACGCAGTTAATCCTGCTACTTTGAAATAAAATACCATGGGTAAAAGAACGAAAGCAACAACATTTCATTAAAACTCTTGCTTTATTGAGTACCTTCTTTTATTTTCGTGTTTTTTTTTAATAGTACTAAACTGAAACAATTATTGCTTGATTTTGACCAAAAACTGTCCTCCCTCACTGAAATTGGACATTTTTATTTCGTATGCAACAACATTTTATAAAAATTATATCAACAAGAATTTTTATTCATTGTGTGTATTTTGTTTTAAACAGTACTCTAAAACAACTATAATGGACATTTTTATAAACCAGAAAGCTAACTGAGCAAATTAAACGAGAGAAATAACATTTCATACAAAGTCTTGGAGTTACTGTACTAAATGTATTTGTTGTGATTAGATTAAACATTTAAACTGTACAAAGCTATTAATCAATTTGGAACAAAAACGGTTGACTCAGTTCAGGATATTGCATGCAGGCATGGTTCTCCATATACTTCTTTCATTTTAAAAGCAAATAATCTTGGCGTGCATAATCGAACTTCCATTTATCGCTCCTACAAATTTCAAGTCTGAAAATAAACAAGAGCTACTCAAAACACACACTAATTTGCAAGCCTTGACGTAACAACAGAGGCGCGGATGCAGCCTATTATTGACCCACTGCTGGGCAAAAGGCCACTCTCATTGATGTTATTATCACAACGGGAGGTAATTGACGTAATCGCAAGCCTTGCTATCCGTCTTACTATCTATCTAAGTATAGGAGGGGTCTGAATAACTAGAGGTTTTGCGGGTGAAACAGGAATAGTTAAGGAAGGGTATAGTAGTGTATTTATGTACATGTTTATGCATACAGAATTTTATGAAGCTTTTTGCAAATCATGTAACAATGAATGCCACAGGATTTCATAACAAGGTTTTCACAACGAAAAGTTAGATGTTTGAAGGATTTATAGTTGAACCCCTTAGATGCTCTAAGACCAATATCAATACTAACTCAGATCATCACACAAGCTATATAAAATGCAGCTGCCGTCAACAAACTAAAAATTATATAAAATATAATTTTTAGTTTGTTGACGGCAGCTGCTGCTTGTCCCACGATTCTATCTAATCTTAGCCAACTTTTAGAGTTTCACATAACATATTGCCATGCCTGTAATCCTGTTTAGGCAGTGGTGTACTTGAGAAATTTCTAACAAAAAACAAAATTGCCCGACCCGGGAATCGAATCCAAGACATCGTGTTCAGCAATCGCGCTTGCGATCACTCGAATCGACAGTTTTAGAGATTCAGTCAGATCTTAAACAGCATTTAACAACAAAACACGGCATACATGTCACCGTCAATATCACGATATTTAATGGCGTTTCAGACAACCGTTGCCCGTTTAAGAGAAAACACACACATAGCAATTACAGCCATTTTCTTGCCTTATATTTAATAGAGAATGTATACCGGCTGACGTGTTATTATGACTAGAAACCGGATTAGTAAATGGTTCATTTGTTTACCTATACATTTGAGAAAGCGATATAAATCGTCTGTTTTGTGCCACGGCAGTTATGTGTTTAGGAAAGTTGGTTAGTAAAGCGGGGTTGGTGGACTGGTTGCAACTTTGTGTATCAGGGTATCTTATATGATATATTTACCCGCTATATTTCGCTATATTCGCTATATCGACAACCTGAAAATATTGTGACTTTGTTACTTGACAAATTAGAAGTCAATCATTCTGATGAGCAAACCATGGCTATTTACCTGAGTCCAAGCAATTTCGTATAGACGAAATGAAGAAGATAGACATTGGACAAAGGAACTTGCGTCACTTTTTATTCAAAGAATAATTCTTTCCAAAGCCTGGTTAAAAAGAGTACGTTAAAAAAGAAAAGCCCAACATTAAACGGTAAATAAAACCTCAACATATTTTTCAGCCAGTATTTTAAACAAGCCTGAGCCAATTTCAGCAAAAAGGGCCGAGGTCTAAAACTGGCATCGCAACCCTTCACTGGACGAGAAGCTAATAAAGCGTAGAAGTTTAAAGTTTTAATTAAAAAGGCCCGGTAATTAGATACGGTCTGTGGATATGTTAATTAATCCAAGGGTTAATTCTTCAAAACAGTGCCATTGTTCCCGGAGTCATAAAAATTGCGTACCTTTGGAGAAACAGACGGCTCGTGAATATGGTTGAGTTTTTGAAATTGGAACGACTTCGGTACCTATTATTCTCATATTGATTTTTGTTAAGTTAAGAATAAGAAAAAATAGAGATGTTCTGAAGAGATACTCGCCATCTTATTTTTATAGTTTTGTGGTAGCTTAATAGCCGATTTCTATTATTTATATTTTTATTTGTATTGTTATATGTTTTTCTTTGTATTTATGAGTAGGTATATAATGTATTGTATATTATATCTAAAACAGATATCTGTTTTATGTGTTCCATTTTCTTTTCTTTTCATTAACACACTATGTCTACATATCTTTTTTAGTATCTCCTTTCGCAGGTACGCTGGAAGAGATTTCTTTAGAAATAAGCATCACCTTTGTACTATTTTCTGTTCCTTTCTACTTTTCTTTATATTTAGTGTGTACATAAATTGTTAAATAAATATTTTAGTCCTGAATGATTACAATGCATGTTCTGTGTTCATGTGGCATATAAATACACCTGTTTTATTCGTAAGCTCAGATGACAATTCATCATTATTCTCCTACTCTTAACCCAATTTATTTGGGGTCGGCGCAGCATGTGTTCTTGTTCCATACTTCTCTATTACTCGCGTCATCTCCTTTCTTGCCATAATATCGTCCTTCAAACATCTACAATTATACTCAAAATTTTCCTAACTAAGCTAAACTATGCTCAAATGACAATTCTAACAAAAAAATTACAACTTCGGTGGTATTGCATTAGAAAAAGTTTTGAGTGCGAAGGATATTTTATTAGTGCTTAATCTGAATATCTATACTTTTAGGCACAATATTTTCGGCAAAAATGTATAGAGGTGACCAAAAGGCGACACGACAACTAATTAGTCCGTCAGTTAGATTATCAAAAAATATTTGACCCGTGTTTTTTCTTTTGTTACGTAAACCAAAATTGACGAAGATATGACGCTTTTAAAATTCTCAATACGTCACGCCTAGGTATAATTTTTAGTTAGTTCTGACGTCACGAGCCCACATTCCCGAGTTTTGATGCGTTTCATCTTTGTCAATATTCATTGACTTACAAAAAATACGTGTCCATTAATTTCCAACACTCTAACTGACGGACTAAATAGATTTGCAATTTTTTGATACTGTCGTAATGCCTATTCTAGAACATTCCAGACAGTGAACAGCTTATCCACTATTTCTTTCGTAACTACATAAAGCACAATCATACAAGATACGGTTCGAAGCCTGTTATTGAATTTCACATTGTTGTTTGTTATTTTTGGTCGTTCGAAGTGAAATATTAAGGGGACTGTATGAACTCGATTGATTACTCAGCAAGCTCGGTAATTAAGAACTCTCATATAATGCATTGAGAAGAAGGGAACAATGCATTTGCAAAAGTATGTTATGAACGTTGATTGGATTTTTTTTGGCCTTATTTATTCCTTGGTCATTTACGGGTTGGGTTCGGAAATTAATCAAGGTTTTAATAAGCTTTGAGTTTTGGATGACTCATTACGTTTTGAAAGGCGTTCAGAGTTAATTATTCTTAGAAGGACCTAGGGCTATTGAATGTGTTACTGATTTTACGTAACCATTGAGAATGAGACATGATCAGGATGTTACAGAACGGCCTCTTAACGGTGGGCTATGGGCTAGCTCGCCGTCCGTCCGTCTCATGACGACCGGCCGTGTCGTCGGCGCGTTCGTGTTTCACGCGCACCTCAAAGAGAGTCAGCAAAAAGGAAGGGGTCGATGCCTGCCGAGGTTGCGGGACTGTTCGAAAGAGATACCGTGGCCCCGGAACACAAAGGGCGATGAAGGAACATGGATGGGTTTAAGTCAGTAAGAGTCTGACACTCCCTCCTGCTCCGCCCAGAGCGGGAGAAGTCACTTGATGATTTCACATCCGAAAAAAAAAGGATGTTACAGAAGACAGTAAAATTAACAAGACCGATCGATGCACAGTTCCCATTTATACTAATAAAAGGTAGCTTCACAACTCAACATCTCCCTGCTCTTGTCATATATTATTTAATAGTTTAAATAATTTTATAAGAATTGTCTTGATTATTCTACATTACTGCATTACATAAATAAAAAATACTAATATAATATATTATACCTTTTTTTTTTTTTTTTTTTTTCGGATGGGAAATCATCAAATGACTTCTCCCGCTCTGGGCGGAGCAGGAGGGAGTGTCAGACTTTTACTGACTAAAACCCATCCATGTTCCTTCATCGCCCTTTGTGTTCCGGGGTCACGGTATCTCTTTCGAACAGTCCCGCAACCCCGGCAGGCATCGGTCCTTGCGGACCCCTTCCTTTTGCTGACTCTCTTTGCTCTTTGAGGCGCGCGTGGAACACGAACGCGCCGTCGACACGGCCTGTCGTCATGAGACGGACGGACAGTGAGCTAGCCCATAGCCCACCGTCCACAGGCCCGCGCCTACGGTGGCCGGGGGCCACGTGGTGGCCCCCGACGCCCGGGGCGTCTCCCGCGGCGGCCGGGACGATGTGAGGTTCTCTCCCTCTCACGTTCCGCCACCTCCTTCTCTAGCATTACTGCTTCGCAGAAGGAGGTGACGGCGTCCCATTCCGTCTCGCTCCGGACCATGGCTTGCACCAGGCCCGGACGCGAGAGGTCGCCGCCGCCAATCGCCGCTTCGAGGACACGGCGGTGCTCCACCCACGCGGGGCACACCCGGGCGTTTCCTCCCGCCCGATTCGGTGCAGGAACCTCCCGAAAACACCGTGTCCGGTGAGGACCTGCGTCAGGCGGAAGGTGAGGACGCCGTGGCGTCTCTCCAGCCACTCCTCAAAGATGGGACTTATCGCCACTATCGTGGCGTGCCCTGCACGGGGTTGCGACAGTCGCTCTCTCCATGTCGCCATGAGATCCCGCCGGAAGTCTGTCCGCTGAGCGACAATTTGTCGCGGCAGCGGAGTTTCCCCCCGGCGAAGCGCCTCCGCGCGCCATTCATACAGGCGCGCGAGGACTATCGCCTCCAGATCCATGGCGGCAATCCGGCAAGGAGGCACGCCGCCTCGCGGGCGATCGTGCGGTACCCACGGGCCAGCCTTACGGCTACCACCTTTTGGGGCGCGTTCAGGTAGTGGGCTGCACGCAGCCTCAAAGAACGCGCCCACACCGGGGCCCCGTAAAGGGCCATGGACCGCACGACTCCCGCGTAGAGCCTCCGGCAGGAGGCGTTCGGCCCCCCCAGGTTGGGCAGGAGCCGCCTGAAGGCAGCCCCAGTCCGTTCCAGTTTGGGGGCCAAACGTCGGAAGTGCTCCACGAAGTTCCACCGGCTGTCGAGGACGAGTCCTAGGTACTTCAAAGTCGACTCGACACCGATGGATACCCCTCCTACCGTGAGTAAGGATCCCGGATGTGGCGCATTCCGAGGCCCATGAAAGCACATGGCCTCGGACTTGTGCAATGCCACCTCGAGACCCAGTTGCCGGATCCTCTCAACGACTATCGCAACCCCGCGTGTCATAGCTTCGGCCGCCGCCTCGTGCGACCCCCCCTGTGCCAGCACCAGCGTGTCGTCAGCGTAGCAAACTACGCTGACACCACTAGGGAGGTCGGCGCGCAGCACCCAGTCGTACCCGATGTTCCACAAGGAAGGCCCTAGAACCGATCCCTGTGGAACACCGCACGACATCTCTCGCCGGTTCCATTCTCCACTGCGACCGGGGTAAATGACTGCCCTGTCCGTCAGGTAGTCCCCGACCACTCGACGGAGGTAGGTCGGCACCCGGTGATACCGGAGTGCCTCCCTTATGCAGCTCCAGGGCATGTAGTTGAAGGCGTTGGCGATGTCGAGAGACACCGCCAAGACAACCCTACCCCCGCACACCGCATCCCCCGTCGTGAGGGCTCTCACGCGCATGATGGCGTCCACCGTAGAGCGCCCCTTGCGGAAACCAAATTGGTGTTCCGCAAGATCCGGCCCCGTCCCCGTAAGGTGCTCGGCGAGGCGGTTTGCAATGACTCTTTCAAAGAGCTTGCCCACCTCGTCGAGCAGCACCACGGGCCGGTATGCGGACGGAGAGTCCGCAGGGCGCCCCGGCTTCCGAATGAGGACCAGCTTCCCCGTCTTCCAACGAAGCGGGAACTGGCCTCTCTCCAAGCATGCGCTTAAGAGCCCCTCCAGTCGGGGCCCGAGAGCCTCCAAGGCCAGGACCCAGGCTTTGCCAGGCAAGCCGTCGGGTCCCGGGCGGTATTTTTGGCCCTGAGCCTGCGTACCGCCACTCTCAGGTCTACCCCAGTCACTTCCGGAGTGTCGTCGTCGTCATCCTGGTGGTCCGCTTCCAGCACCGCAGGTGGCGGAGCCATAGGCGGGGGGGGATGTTCTCCCCGCGTAGGGAACAGAGTGCTCACCACGTTCTCCACGAGCTCAGGCCGGAGACTCTGCGTCAGTGGGGGGGCCCAAGTGCGGAGTTTATCCCGCACCATCTTGTAAGGGCGCCCCCACGGATCTCTGTCGAGAGTCTTCAGCAACTCCTCGCGGGCCAGATCCCTGGCCCGCAGGACTGCCTCGCGGAGGGCGGTCTTCGCCGCTCTGTACCCCTCATAAAGCTCCGCCTCGATGGCTGCCGCATTCGGTGGGCGAATGCGGAGCCTGCGATGCCTGGCGTACAGGTGTCGCGCAGCCACGCACGCCTCGCGCAGAGACGTCAGCTCTCGCGACCACCAGTACACCTGACGTCGGGCGCTTTCTGGCCGGACTCGGGGCATTGCCACGTCACAGATGTCGGACATGGCCTCCTGGAACCACCCTGCCTCATTGTTAATGTCGGCAGGCCTGTCCGGTGATGTCACCCAGGCCTGCACGATCGAGGCTTTCAGGAGGAGCTCCCGGGTCCAGCTGCTTTAGCGCCCAACGCGGATCACTCGGGGCCTGTTGGACCGGCGCGCTTGAGGTCTGGGTGGAGACGTCGAACCGGATGTTCCGGTGGTCGGAATAGGTCTCCACCCCCTCCATGACACGCCAGTCAATGACACGCGGTGACAGAGCGGGGCTAGCGAACGAAATGTCCACCACCGACTCGCCCCGCATCCGCACACACGTGGGGACAGAACCCCGATTTAGGACGACCAGGCCCTTCTCCAGGGCCCAGTCCTCCACCATTTTTCCCCGCACGTCTGTGCAACGGGAACCCCAAGCCAAGTTCTTGGCGTTGAAGTCCCCGAGGACAAGTACGGAGAGGGATTGGTTTCCGACGACGACACTCAACTCCACAAGGGAGTTGTGGAACTCGGCGAGAGTTCGGCTCGGGGAGAAGTAGACTCCCACCACGACAATCTCCCCGAACCGTGCTGCTACGCACCCCCGACCCCTCCTGACACTTTCAAGGGTCGGGGTGCCGGCGGTGGCCGACGACACAATGGTCACTGAGCCGCTAAGGTCCGCCACCCAGTCTTCCCTGGGCAGGACAAAATACGGCTCAGCGACCACAGCGATGTATATCGACCACTGCGCCATGCTCTGGAGCAACAGATCCTGAGCACAGGCGCAGTGGTTGATATTCGCTTGGAGGAAGCGTAATGGGGCCGTTATTGGCACTCCATTGCCGCTTCCTCCTCCCTGGCCCCTTGTGAGGGCCCCACTGTGGCGGCGACAGCGGCAGCGGCGGCAGTTGCGGCTGCGGCGGAGGCGACGGTGGCGGTGGCGGCGGAGGGCCTACCCTTGCCTCTGGTGGCTTTGGTGGGTGGAGCGCAGGCCTTGCTCCCAGCCCGGTGATCGGCCGGCTTGCCAGCCGCCGCACATGCACCGCAGTGCGGCGTGGCGCAGCAAGCTGCGGACATGTGACCCAGCTGGCTGCAGCGGAAGCAGAGGCCGCTGCGGTCAACCTCCGAGGCGCACTGTACTGACACGTGGTGTCCCACGTGGCAGCGATAGCACCTCAGAGGTCTGGGCTCCAGCAGCTTAACCTGCGCTGAAACCCAGCCCACCAGTAGCCTACGCCCTCCACTATAGCTTTGGCCGCCGTCACAGGGCAGCATACCGTAACGGTATGCATACCCTTGAGGTCCGGGCGTAGGGCGCCTGCCCTGACCTGCTCAGCAGGACACCCACCGGACCTGGCGACGGCGGCCACCACCTCCTCCTTGGTCACCGAGTCGTCCAGACCCAGAATGCGCAGGTCTGCGCATCTCACGAGCCTGGACACTCGGGCCTCGTCCGCGTTTAGGGACGCTCTGAGCTTTTCCGCCAGAGCGTCAGCGGACGAGCCGCTGGTTTCACCGGGGATCTCCAGCATGCGTGCCGGTGCCGGTGCCGGTTTCGCCGGAGCCGGCTTTTCGGGGGGAGGGGGCGCCACAGCTCTGCCGGAGGGCTGGCTGGACGGCCCCGGTCCGGGTGCGGTAGCCGCAGCAGCCGCGTAGGAGGCCGCCTTCGGGCCCGTGGCTGCCTTGCTTGCCGCCAGGACAGTTCCCTCCAAGACGGCGAACCGCGCCTGGAAGGAAGCCAACTCCTGTCGAACCAGGTTCAGGACATGGTTCTCCACCGGCACGGGCTGGCCTTGTCGCTGCTGCTGGTGCTGGTGGCCCCCGTTTGAAGGCACCACGCGGGAGCCTGACTTACGCAGACTTGCCAGGTCCGCTTGGAGCTTCGCATTCTCCTGCTGAAGAAGCTCCGTGGCGGCCGTCAGTCGGGCCACCTCCTCGAGGCGGAAGCCAAGGGTGTGGCCTTGAAGATGAAGATGAAGTCTTCATCTTCAAGGCCACGCCCCTTATTGCGGCTTCCACCTCCTTTGCGAACCTGGCCTTACGCTCCGCATCGGAGCCGCCAGGTGCACCCATCTCTTCGCCAGACCCGCGAGCAGTTATGCCCGGGTGGCACCCCTCTTCGGCCAGTCTCACCGACCTTTCGGAGGCAGACATGCCCCTCCCCCTGCCTCTAATCCCACCACGCTTGTTGGTGGGGATCTTTCTGGCCGAGGCCTCCTCCTCCCCGGATGATGACGCTTGGTCGCCATCCTTCCTGGACCGCTTGCGGAAGAACTTGCCGTTCTCCGCAGCAGTCCCGGCCCTCACGCGGCGGGAGCTCTCTGAGCCTCCCGCGCTCGCATCGCTGGATACGAGGTCGGACTCCGACCCCGCATCCCTCCTCTCCTCTTCCTTGCCGTTGCCGGCGGTGTTGTTGGGTTTTTTTATTGTCTTTTCCATATTGTTCCCACGAGTATGGGGGAAATATTCTCAATCTAGGCAGAGACCCCTGTACCTAGAAGGGCAGATTTTGAGTATTTATTACTTGCCAGGGGGTCTGCAGGTACCCTGGCGAGGGTGAGCACTAGCGACTGATTCGTTCCATGGGAACACCCGTCAGCCATACATCCCCTCGCGGTGCGCCGCCGCTTGGGATTCGGGGTAACTTTTTATAGACGTTTTCTACCTCGCAGTCCGGGCGGTTAAGCCAAGACCCTCGGTCCCTATCGAAGCCGCGAGACGTGATCCACAGCACTTCGACAATGGGATTACGAGACTGACGGTGACAAAGAAGGACGCATCCTACTCTGTCTGCTCGGAGGCAGGGTGAGTGCACACCGAGCCCGCCCTCACTCCTCTGCTATGCCCTCTGCTGTACAGAGGGTCACGCAGAGGAACGCACCGGTGGTCCTGGCAGGACCCCACCCATGTCAGAATAATTAGCCGCGGCAGTAACTCTCCCCGAGGGATAAAAGGAAATTCTCATTTCCTCTCATTCCCCGGAGAAGGATACTGCCGCGCCCAGGGTGCACCGGCCCAGCAGCTGCTCTTCCCTCCAGACGTATCGAGAGGGACCAGCAACCGCCAGACACACGTGGAGGACTTCTGACATCGCACCCCTTATACCTTTAAACACAGATCTAATTAATTATTTAAATATGTATAAATATTCATAATTATACACCCGATTTAATAAATCTAATAATTTATAATAAAACTACATATTGAATTGCTACTAAGCCCTCTTCCTCTGTCTTCCTCTCTCCTAATGTTGCTGTGCCCGACAGGGTCCATAATGATCTTTTTAATTTATTTTATAACACCATCCTTGTAATACCTTATGGAACGCAATAAACAATTGAGTATTGAGTATTTAGGGTCGGCGCAACCCGTTTTATTCTTCCATTCTTCCCTGTCAATCGTCACGCTATCATTTACTGCTTTTTCCATCATATCATTCCTCACACCATCCATATTTTCTTTAGTCTTCCTCTCGCTGTCGATCCCTCAAAATTTATATTCATCACCGTTTTTAGTAACTTGCTATTCGTCCCTCCTCATCATATGCCCATACCAAGACAGTCGACAGGCGAGTCGAAAGGTAGCTTCACATTACACCTACCTATTGCTAACTTTTTGCCAAACTCAGGTGAAAATAGAATTTTCTGAGAAACCCTTATACAGAATACAGAATGAAAGATGGAAAAAAACTAAATCTTCTTACCCACAGTCCACTCTAAAACCAGCTTATCTAAAACTGAAATGCTTAGGTGCCTATTCGACTATAAGACTTCTTAAAAGGCTGAAAATATTCTATTTTGAGTGGATACAAGGCACGAGTATCGATGTTTAGAAAAAAACATGAAAACTAATCTAGTTCCCTTTTATGTGTAAAACACTTTTTACTGTACATAACATTAGCCGTGTGGTATCCGGCAGAGTAGAATAGAACCAACCCATTACACTCACGGGTGTCGTATAAGGCGACTAATGTCTGAGGCAGAACACCTTGCGCCTCCGTAGACCAGAGAATGGGCAGCAGCGTTTTCTGTTAGTCTTTCATCACTGCGATCTCCAATCCGCCTGCCAAGCGTGGAGATTACGGCAAATTCCTCCCATCATGGGAGAGGCTCATGTCCAGCAGTGGACGTTATGGGCTGTTGTAGTAGTAGTGTAGTAGTACATAACATCACGCCTGTAATCTCCAGAGGGTTAGGCAGATGTGTACCTAATTGTACAACCACATTTCGCTAGTAGGGCGAGCCTACAGCCGTCAACCGGGAAAAAAACCAGCCTCCGTGGCTGCTACTGAGAAATTCCTTATGGAAAAACCCAATAACACTTTTTCCGACCCGGGAATCGAACCCAGGACCTTATTCTCAGCAGTCGTGCTTGCGATACTCGATTAACGAGGCAGTACTTTTTTTACTCTAAGGTAATATAACTCATGAATTACAGAACTATTTCCACATATTCCACTACGAGAATGTAGAAACATTAAACACTAATTTGACAGCCCTCACAAGGGAAAACTTAGACCCACTAATGTGTCTGTCCTAATGCCTAGACTATTCCCTTGTATAATTTATTCAGGGCCTGGCTGCCTCTACTACGTCACGTTAATTTTATTGTTGGACATAGTTTTCTAAACAGGAGATTTTAGTCGCAAAAGTGGTTGCTAGGTCTATTTACATAGTCAAGGTTGGTGTGGCTTATTCGTCAACTGGCGACTATGAAACTCGCGAGTGAGTGCGAGTTGGCACCTTCCGATTTTTTTTATTTTTTTATTTTGTCGTCATCTCACTCGACCTTGAAAATATGACGTAAAATACGTCAGACGTACAGTTAGCTACTTATACTTCTTATAAAATAAGTACCCACTTTAAATGTGAAAGACATGTTATACAACTTGAATTTAAATAAATATAATAAAATAATTTTCATTTGACTCTACTTTATACCGTGTTAGCGATTTGACGACAAAAAAAAAAAAGTTGCCAACTCGCGCACACTCGCGACCAATTCAAGAGGAATTAGTTTTTAATAGGGTAAATGACAAAAAAAATCTAATTAGTCCGTCAGATAGATTTCCAAAAATATTGGACATATATTTTTCTTTTTTCACGCAAATAAAAAATTAAAACGATACAGTGCGTCGAAAACTAATGTGGCGTCGTTCATTTTTTACTCAAATGTGACGTCTCAATCCCCCACTCATGATCTTTGGCACGTTTTATCTTCGTAATTTTTTATAAATTAGATAAAACAAAAAACACGTATCCAATATTTTTCGATAATCTATCTGACGGACTAAACATATTCATATTTTTATTAGTCAGTCATCATCCATATTACTAACTACTTACATTAAACAATAATTGACTGCATCGTTGGTCTAGGGGCCACAAGCTGACCATGAAGCTCTGGGTTCGACTTCCAAGTCGAACAAAGTGTTTCTGGATTTTACCATTACGATTTTCTCAGTAGCTGCCACGGAGTCTGGACTTGTGTCCGGTTGATCGTAATAGGCTGCCCCCCTATTACGAGACTGCGTTTTTATTCAGGTACTGTCTTGTGCTGGTGAAACGGTCATTAGTCTGTTTACTATCATGATGTTTGAACTAGTTCATAAGGAATAAATAAATATCATGTAGAACCTAATTGTTGATATAGTCCCACCACGAGTACACCTTACGATACCCTCGGGAAGAGTGATGAATGTCATACGGTAGCGTACCATCCAATGATATAGCATTTTTGACAACGAATGGCGCAGCGGTAGTGAGGCTGCCTTACGTTCTTAGGGTCCCGGGTTCGAATCCCGGTAGGAGCAAATGTATGTGTGATGAGCATGGACATTTGTTTCCGAGTCATAGATGTTTATATGTACAATAAGTATGTATTTGCAAACAAAAAGTATCTATGTAGTATATCAACTATATGGTGTCCACGACACAAGCCTCGTTGCTTAGTATGGCACTAGATGGCGCTGTGTGTTATGTCCAGCGATATTTATTTATTTATTTATATTTATTTTTAACTATTCGAGCAGCTTAACGTAGAGAAAATATAGGTGCACTATAAATTAGGATGCACATCTTTGCTTAACTGCAAAATGTTATTTCATGTTTTATTGACCATGCATATAATAGTCATGACGACAGTATCAAAAAATTGCAAATCTATTTAGTCCGTCAGTTAGAGTATTGTAAATTAATGGATACGTATTTTTTGTTTTAGTAAATCAATGAATATTGACAAAGATAAAACTCATCAAAACTCGGGAGTGGGGGCTCGTGACGTCAGAACTAGGTAAAAATTATACCTAGGCGTGACGTTTTGAGAATTTTAAAAGCGTCATATCTTCGTCAATTTTGGTTTACGGAACAAAAGAAAAAACACGGGTCAAATATTTTTTGATAATCTAATTGACGGACTAATTAGTTTTTTTGTCGTCTCGCCTATTAATGCCTACCACTGCATCCGCAAAACAAAAGACGTTGACACGTTGAAGTCACACATAAAAGTTCAACCACCATCTCAGCTTACCCCAAATAACCCCAATTGACTACAACCTTACTACACATTAAGTAAATCTGTCTCATACCGACATCTAAACAGATAACAATATCGCCGGTATAGTGGGTGTAGCCATATCTGATCTAATTAATGCGACGTTGATTGATACTAATGTAGTTGGTAACGTCGGTCCCGGTGAGTAATTGATTGTCACAACATGATGTATACGGTTATAAAAATCGATATTTAGTTGGTACTGGTTTTTCGGGTTTTTGAGGTCGGGTCATAGTGGTTTGGAGGTTCGTTGTGTCTTTATCTGATAAACCTGGAGTCGATTGACGAAACTCCAAATTGGTTTTGTTTTGTCCTAAGTGTATGTCTGGAAAAGCCTGTGCAGTCATTTGAGCTAGTTTTAGATACATTAATCGGCAAAAGGGATGATGACTGACTAAAAAATAATATGATTCTGTTTAGTCCGTCAGTTATATTATCGAAAAATATTGTATACGTGTTTTTTGTTTTATCAAATAATAAAAATTGACGAAGATAAAACGTGTCAAAGACCATGAGTGGGGGCTTGTGACGTCACGGTTAAGTAAAAAATGTACTCAAATGTGACGTCACACGAGTTTTCGACGCACTGTATCGTCTTCATGTTTTGTTTACGTGAAAAAAGAAAAAATACGTGTAAAAAATTTTTTGGAAATCTGTCTGGCGGATTATTTAGTTTTTTTTTTGTCATCTACCCTAATATATTTAAGGCAAAATTAAAAACGTTTATCTGAAACTACCATTACACAATGAATCGCCACTGCTCAGCTCAGCCCAACTGTCATTTTTAAGTAGCAGCCACGGAGTCTGGATTTATGCCCGGTTGATGGCAATAGGCTCGCCCCTATTAAATGGGACTTAAACATAACTGACGAAATATGGATGTACTATTAGGTACGCCTCTGCCTAGCCCTTCGGGGCGTACAGACATGATGTTATTTATTTGTCGACGCTGCTGGTTCCATCATATGAAACAATTGCTTTGCAGTGTGTGTTATTGTCAAATTCTGCTTGCATTAGTGATTTTTACAGAAATCGCATGACGTTCTAGTAAGCTCCCAGCAAGTTAAAATAAACAAATTATATTTAGAGCCTATGAAGACTTACTAATATTATTTAAGTCCATCCAAAGTGCTGACGATTCTCGAAAAAGCCTAAAAGAAAACAAAGCTTTAATTATAATTTATTATTACTTGGCACTTAAAATGACTTGACGCATTTACAGGACAACTTTAGCTATGCTCCAAAATTATGATCACAAGTTTTGCATAACATTTTGCATCGTGCACTAAGACGTCTGCTGATATAAAAGAAAGACAAACAAAAGTTTCAGACCGTGCAAACTTGAATCTATATGAGAAAATGGAAGTCTGCTTTTCGAAAAATGATATAATATTCATAATTAGCCAAATATAGTTTTTATTGGGTGCCAATATAATTTAGGGTCAATTAACACCAAGACGCGACGCGACGCCGACACTGCGCACACATTTTAATAGAGCGACTCAAAATATAACTTTATTTAATACAGGAAAAGATACACATTTCGTTGCGATGCGTCTCGCGTCGCGCGGCGCAGCGTGAAATAACTACCAGTACCGTCGCGTCGCGTCGCGTCTCGGTGTGAACTGACGCTTAGCAATCATTGGCACAAGTTGGCGACACTTGGGGGAGGCCTATGTCCAGCTGTGGACGTCTTTCAGCTGAAATAATGATGAAGGTGATGGTACAAGCGGTGAGTGCCTCGTTGGTCCAGTGGTTGTTACTGCTAAGCCCGAGCTCCTCAGTTCGATTTCTAAGTCAGGCAAAGTGTTATTGTGTTTTCTATCAGGAATTTCTCAGTAGGAACCTGGAGTCGATTGTCGAGACTCCAAAATCCGTTTCGTTTTTTCTAAAATGTATGTTTGGCAAAGCCTCTGTAGTCATTTCAGCTAGTATTAGATACTAATCGGCAATTGTATTCGAAGAAAAATTAAAAGCTTTTATCTGAAACTACCATTACACAATGGACACTGCTCAGCTCAGCCCAGCTCTCATTTTAAGTAGCAGCCACGGAGTCTGGATTAATACTTAGTTGATAGCATTAAGCTCGCCCCCTATTACATGGAGTCAGTCTATGTGTGTGTGCTATTAGGTACACCTCTGCCTACCCCTTTCGGGGATTACAGGGAGGGGATTCCACACACATCCAGACTCCGCGGCTACTACTGAGAAATTCGTGATGGAAAAACCCAAAAACCTTTTATTGGTTTTGCTCTTTTACAACCATACAAGGATAACATAATTCGAATACTTGGTTGTCTTTTACTGAATTTCATTATTTTTGCCGGATCTTCTGCACCCATCTGTTTAGTGATTAGACCTGCATTATTCACCATCGTCTCAGGTGGAGCAGTTACAAAATGTCCTGTCCCCTTCTAATTCTTAGCTAAAGCAGCTGTTTTATAGCCGGTCCGAACTTAGTTATTATCAGTAATGTAGTAATTGTTTTAGTAATCGTAATCCGTATCCGTACTTTAGTGTTATGTAGCTGTACTAACTTGTTTTCAATTGAATACTTTTAGACGTGTTAATCTGGCGTTCAAATAGATTTTGATAAAAGTTTTATTTGAAGGAAAATTCTCGGAAAAAAGTAAATAATAGATATAATAATCTTGAGTACTTATACTACTACTACTACTACACTACTACTGTACTACTACTACTGTACTTGTACTTGTACTTATTATTTACTTTTATATAACATTGACCACAGCAAACCTTTTTAGTTTGAAGAATCCTTTAACAAGCTTAAGGTAGATTGTGGGCAATTTATTGAAACGATTTTTTCCAATTTTCGGTATTTTCTTGGAAAAATATTTTCCAGCCTCTATTCTTTAGGTATTGCCTACTATATTTACTCTGTTGCTAAGTAACTGATTTATATTTTTTCTAAAGTTTCACAAATCGGCGATTTCTCGGCGAACTCTGAAACACTAGCAGGGAACATAGAGACAGACGTTATACATACATACGAACTAAAAATATCGCCCTTATTTTTAGGTCCTCTGCATATAGGTAATGCACAGTTCTCTAAGTAGGTAATTTAAAGTACAGTGCAGGCGTCAAAAGGAAGTTGAGTATGCAAAATATTAGGATACATAATTTATAAGATTTTGAGCATAAATTATAAGTTATGTTCAAAATCTTTTAATACATTTGTAGTTACAAAGTCACTAACAAAAATCACCTAGTTGCGCAACATGAAAGTTTTGCGCCGCATTCCAAAGTTAGTTGCATTTGTTCAATTCAAATTATAGTGCAACATTCCGATACTTATTGAGCAAAGATATCGAAACAACATTGTTTGATATACATTTAAATTGATAGTGCGTAACTTTGGAGTAGTAATTTGATAAGGTATAGAGCGAAAATGTATAGTCCTCTTCAAGCTTCAGCCTTTCTAAAATGTTAACGTTTTCCGTTGGTGAATATATTAATAACCTCATTACAAACAGTTATGTGCTCACAAAATGTTATTTTTATTATAAATCCGGCGAAACAATATGTCGTGTCCCTCTTCAGGCAACGTTCACTACTAAACTCTAGTTAAAAGAACTTTAACAAGAGAGAGATTAAACAAATGCTCATTGAAATAGTGATGATAGTGTTACGAGCTGGGTATGGGATGAATTAATTACTACCGATTAAACAACAAACAACTTTATTTAATTACAAAACACTTATTACTCAATCACAAATACACTAACTTCGATTCGCTTCGTTGTGTAGCCAAAACCAGACTGCCTGCTCCCGTTTTTTTATTTTTTTCGAAATAATAAGCGACTACACGCTAAGGGCATCCCCTGCGGGGTACGGGCCTCGGCTTAGGGCTTCGCTGGGAGAAGACAGCAAGTGGACAGGCTGCATCTGAGTGGTGTCATTAATTAGGGACTGATTTTGGACTACAGGCTCAGAAACGCGGGCTGGCACGACCAAGGGACGGGGAGGGTTCGTATCGGGGCATCGCGACGGTCCTCGACGGCGAGGACGGAATGATGGCTGTTTGCGTCTGTGCTTTCTAAGCGTGCTATATGCCTTCCTGCTCTCCTGGAGGAGGGTAATAGCGTTATCAGGATCGACTAAAGTATGCCTTGAGCGGCGGATTCTGCCTGCTCCCGCAAACACGTCGACTATTTATATGGCGACCGAACGTTCGAGGAATTTCCACGACTTCCTTGAACCTTCTTTAGAGTAGGTACTTACCTACTACTACTTACCTACCTAATTGTAGGTACCTACATCATTCGAGACTCGTCCTGCCTACCTATTACTACCTATATACCTACTTGGGTACTTAGGTACCTACTACCGTAATTGTAGGTACGGGTACGACGTAACAATAGTAATTGTACTATACCTATGTGTTTGTTAACTGATTCAAGGATGACCCTCGCTAGACCGTGTTGGGTCCGAGCCGAGTGTCGGCCGTAGCACGGTCAACTAAATATTACATATATTTTGTATGGACACACTCACGCTATACCGAGCGGCAACCGAGTGACGGCTGAGCAACGGACAATACGGCCCACACTCGGCTCAGACCCGACACGGTCTAGCGTGAGTTAAGCTTGATGTAGCTTTCCTCATTTACACCCTGAAGTATGTTATAACATCATACCTAAGTTACTGCCTGCTAGTTTATTTTAGATCAACATAATCTGCTCAGGTTTTGTCGCCTTTATAAACTGGGTCGAAACAAATGACTTAATTTCTAAAATTTACTGGCATTTGTTCTAGAACTATATAAGTTATTGTGGAAAGTAATAATTATGTCTTATGTCACATTTATTGTTGTGTATTGTGAAAACATTTCTGTATTATGATTTTTAAATTATAATATGTTTTGTTAAATTGAAATAATGTATTTTGTATGTGTGTGTTCTGTATGCTAACTCAAATTGTACCTAAATTTTGCTAGGTACAGATACTTCAGCGGCTACATACTACTAAATTAGTAATAGAACCGTATTTTACTCATTTTCCAATCCCGGCAGGAAATTAGATGTCTGTTCGTATTAGATTTAATACTGGCCTCTGAAACCACATTATTAGAAAGCTACTCAATCGCGGCTTTAATTAGCTCGTCTTCCAGTCACGATTCGTAGATAAAAAGATTAAGGGAGGCTAATTTTCCAAAATGAGTGCCAACACAATTTCTGGCCAACGACGAAAAATTAAATTTCAGCCCAGAAAACACTAAAAATCTCGGAGGCCTCAGCAAACTCGACTTTAATTTCTTTTTAAAAGATTTCTGGCGGACGAACTTCATCGAATACGACAGACGAGAAGCGAAAATGAAACAATTATGCAAATGGGCAACAAAATAAAACTCATTTTAGTAATAATCAAATAACGGGAGTTCGCATTCGCAAATGAAATAAAATTTTCGTAAATGGTGGCATTAATTGTTGGGCCGAGGAGGTGGGGCGTTTGTCCCCAACCTCCTTCCTTCTGGCTTCTATCAAACAGAAGTTATCTCAAGGGGAGAAGTTTTAATAAAATTCCGAATGCCTCAGGCAGTTAGATACACTGAGATTCTTATATGCCACTAGCGGACGTCCCGCGGTTTCACCCGCGTAGTTCCCGTTCCCGTGGGAGTACGGGGATAAAATATAGCCTATGTTACTCAAGGTGAATGTAGCTTTCGAATGGTGAAATATTTTTTTAAATCGGTCCAGTAGTTTTTGAGCCTATTCATTACAAACAAACAAACAAAGTTTTCCTCTTTATAGTATTAGTATAGATATCTAGTTATAAAAGTGGCTGAAGGAATCTTTCGGTTGAACGGATGACTTTGAGGGACTTCAATATTCGAGTTCAGCGATATCCGTGATTTTTCAGTATTCGATCAAATAAAACTGATACCGTCATTTTGCTACATTCGCGGTTCAGTAAGTTTGCTGAATTAATCTTTGGAATATGAACCTAGACAACAAGGGTTTTAGGTACAGACAAGTCTGATAATTCTGAGATTTCGTAAATTATGTGATAAATTTTGTGAGCAGCTCTTTATTGTTTCTGAGGTAAAGTTATTTACAGATTTCGTAGCGCTCAACTGGAAAATTACGGATTATTTTCCTCAACATTGACGAATAAAATAGAAGACATTTTGCCTTGTTTTGAAGAAGTTTTGTCTCCTATGTTGAGTGTTCTTAATAATTTGATAAGGTACATCTAAATCAAACTTGTAGGATTCGAGAATCGAAAATAAAATTACATAACATCATGCCTGTGATTCCCGTAGGGTTAGGCCGAAGCGTAGGTTGGTACACACACATTTCGCCAGTAATGTTTAAGTCTGATGTAATAGAGGCAAGCCTATTCAATCAACCGGGCACAAATCCAGACTGTGAGGCTGCTATTGAGAAATTCCTAATGGAAAAACCTAATATAAATTTGCCTGATTTGGGAATCGACCCCAGGACCTCATGCGACCCCTAGACCAACCTGAAGGCTGTCAATCAAAAATAAAGTTCTAATAATAATTGCATTTGTTATGTAACGTACTTATACTAAATCTAATAGACTACTTAAAAACCTGTTATGTTCACATCTTTTGTGCTAGTTTGTGCTGCTTTTCTAACAACGGGTAGCTATCTAATTTAAATCGTGTTACAGAGGTCAATGTCCAATAATGAAACGAAGACAACTTTGGTAAAAAACAGCAAGTTCTGTTGTGATAAAGGTCTCATTAATAATGTATTCGTCTGATCTTCGAGGAATCATGTAATAAAAAATTAAACGCCTTTCTATTTCTGGATCATGTTTCTTCACCATTTATGTACTTAACTATGTGGAGAGATTTCCGAGTAGTTTCTTGTAATTATTTTCTTTTACCTATAAAATCGTGATTGCTTTTCTAAGTTTGTAAATATCATGACATAAAATCACGCCTGTAATCTCCGAAAGAATAAGCAAAGGTGTATCGAGTAAAACACCCACATTTCGCCAGTTATGTTTTAAGCCCAAGTTATGTTATTATGTTTTTGTAATAAGGAGCAAGCCTATTGCCATCAACCGGGCACAAATCCAAACTACGTTGATGTTACTGAGAAACCCAATAACATTATTAAATAAATAAATATCGCTGGACATTACACACAGCGCCATCTAGTGCCACAGTAAGCAACGAGGCTTGTGTCGTGGACACCAGATAGTTGATATACTACATAGATACTTTTTGTTTGTAAATACATACTTATTATACATATAAACATCCATGACTAGGAAACAAATGTCCATGCTCATCACACAAACATTTGCTCTTACCGGTATTCGAGCCCGAGACCCTAAGAACGTAAGGCAGCCTCACTACCGCTGCGCCAACCGGGTCGTCGAATTTATTTATTATATTACCCTGGACTCACCCTCACCCTTGAAAGTCTGACAACCAGTCTTACCAAGGGGTATCGTATAACCCAGTACTATCTGGGTTGTGGAGGTCGGATAGGCAGTCGCTCTATATAAAATACTACAACATAGTTGGGAAAAGGCTAGGCAGATGATGATGATGCACTGGCACAATAATAAGCCATAATATAGTTTATACCATGCCATAGTTATTGTATACAGCTTTTATTAACGCTTTTTACCACTGAAAATCAGTAAAAGCGTGTTCTTTCATAAAATAATTCATGAAATAAAATAATTAAGATACATAATGAATATTAGTATTCGATTACTACATGTTACTAATTTTCATGTTCGAAGACTTAATCACTCTACAAGTACATTTTCAACGTCGTTAATACGCTGCCAAAATCTAATTTTAATTTACATTTAAACTCTATCAAAATAACCAATTTCTAGAAATTAAGCCCGTATTAATTACCAAAATTCAAGTCGAAATTCGACAAACAATAATTCGTCAAGCGAGCATTAATTAGCGTATCGTGTTATTCGCAATATGCTAAATTAATATTATTTATTTATCGATCTACCTCCAGCTAGGGCTACGCTTACAAGGGCAATATTTTTGGAGGTATTATCTAGTGGAGCAATATGACGCAATTTAATAATTAAGTATATAGCTTCATCATTGCACAACGATGTTGTTAGCATCTCTTATATCGTTGCACTTTTAGCTTTGAGCAATTTGGAGCAATGTTGCTATAACAAATAAAAAAAACAATTTATTTCATGTCCGAGACCCATAAAAAACAAAAATAGAAACCAAACAAAAACACATAAATTATTGAAATATCAGAATTAAGTACATTAAAATTACATTATGCGCTATGTATTGCTCCACCAATTGACCAATTGCCATTTTTTGCACCAGATATTTATTTACATGGTAGATGTGAGTGGCAACGCCGGAAGAGATGGCCTAGAAGGACATAAACTGACCTTACTGGTGAGGTTCTTCAGAAAGGTCAGGTGCGTAGTACTCGCAACCGGCGTGCGTGATTAATGGCCAGAGATGAGATGTATGCACGTGGACGAGACAAAAGGAGTACGTATGGATCGTAGCAAGTGACGTTCTGTAGTTTCTGCCTACCCCCGTGAGAAAAGGCGTGAGATTATGTATGTATTGTAATTTCCGACAAAAATTGCTCGTGTTAACACAGCTTAACAGTAACGCTTATCGTTAAAATATTGAGTTCAAAGCGCCCATAAGAAATTTTGTTATTCTCAATTAAAACGTTAACAGGACTAAGTAAATATTTCAGTGTTACTTTGGACGCTATTTATGGCCCTTCTAAGGCTTAATTAAAGACCCTTTGATGTTCAATCTCTTACGGGAAACTCGGTAATTGCGTACTACGGTAAGTAAATGGAAAATTTTTGCTTATTTACGTACGCATCTTGCGGAATGAGAGGATGATTAGTCCTTGAGATATTAGTCTTTTGGAAGAGTTGGAGTTTTGAGTTACGTGTAAGCTCGAAGAAGATTGTGACTTTAAATAATTAAAGCTACAAATGTGTACGATACGATAGTAAACGAAGAAAAAGGTCTTCGTTTGTACTACGCAAGAGGTTTTATGAAGAGCTAGTTACTTTTAAAATGTTTCATCATCTTACTGCCCTGGTCTCATGTTATTTGGGGTCGGCGCAACACGTTTTGTTCTTCCATCTTCCCCTGACAATCGTCAAGCTATCATTTACTCCTTTTTCCTTCATAATTATCATTCCTTACCCTCTGATCAGCGTCGGCCGCGTTATGTCAAAAGACGAAGCGCGACGACCCGCGCATGCTTGCGAAATATTTGCACGTAATTTGACACGTTATACAAAAACACTTGGCGATCGCAAAATACAAGAGTTATAGCTATATAAAATTAACAGTGAATTGCAGAATATATAAGGAAACTATTAAACCAAAAACAAGACACACAATATAAATTGATACTCAAAAAATAATGTAGAACTGGAAAAACAGTGATAAAAACGGATATTTTGCTATTAAAATATTAATTTGCTCAAAAATTATTAACTCTTTATCTATTTTTTTTATATCAAAATAAACAAGATTATATTTCCTTTCCAACAAGACCGCAATCTCATTAATATCTCATTAGCATCATATCAAAACAAGCTATCATTTACTCCTTTTTCCTTCATATCATTCCTTACAGAATCCATCCATCTTATTTTGGTCTTCCTCTCCCTCTACATCCATTAACATTTATATTTATCTCTCTTTTATTCACATGTGATTCTTCTTCATCACATACCAAGACAGTCGATTTAAAATGAAATGAAATGAAATCTTTGATATTTTAAATCTCTCACACCATTCTTCATTAAATTGTACTGTTCTATGTTTAGGTGTCTATTTTTAGGATCTGAAAAGTTATTTATAAGATCAAACAAATAATATACTAATCTACATCTATAACACAACAAGGGTGCACCTACTAATGACACATAAAATTTGTCAGGAAAATCCACCTAATTTTCCACCACGAAATGCGCGGTACAGCGGCCATTCCACCACACTACATCACGATTAGCCTTGCCAATTCTCCCCTACCTACCTACTAATCCGCGACCGCACAAAAACTTAATTAACCAAAATATATATGGGAGTGTATAAACAAACATGGGCCACAAAGTCACTCCCTCCCCCTTGGGACTTTATACGGTGATACTATTTCGTGTAATGACTCCAAAATGAGGATACACCTCCCCGCAATATACGGGGCGTATGTTCGGAGGCTTTAAATCTAGAAGCGGCAAGGTATGAGTGAATGCTTATGCTTATTTTGAAACATAAAGGTGGAAATGTGAGCGTGAAAAACCCACCTCATTTAATGAAGAGCTTTTCTTTACACATACTATTTAAATCTCCCTTTTTGTATGCAATATTTTACATGTTTCGGAAACTCTTTTTCATCTACATCCCAATCTCAGCCATAGCTGGGTAGGTATAAGCTACTCTTTGCGTGTGCTAATGTCCACGTTCTTGTGTCAGCCGTATCCCTGGACTGCCTGACCATTGAAGCGCCTGAGAAATATTAACTAATAGGATATCATACTGGAGCGGATCTGAGATTTTATGCAATCCTATTGGTTAATATTTCTCCGTTTCTCCGCTCCGCAGCCTCGCTCCGCTTCAGTAGACAGTTGAGGCAGTCATGTCAAAAGACTAAAAACGCAGGTTTTCAAGCCGACGCGTATTTTTTTTCAAACATTTCAAAGGCATGAAGAAAGACAGTTTCTCGAGAAGACAACCAGCAAAACTAAAAAAAAAACTCGGAATTTTCTGTGTTCGGAGTTCGGACCTCTTCCATAAGACTAAAATCTTCGTACTTTTATCCACAGTAGCTCCTTAATTCATACACGTCACGTTTTCATAGGAGGCGTCGAGTCGTTCTCTCGAATCGAGTAACGCGAAATGAACATAGCATTAAAGTATCGTTTTCATCTCTCCATATTAAAACATTGAATTTCGTAAGATTGAGCAATTAGTTTTATTATATGGTTATGTTATGAGCTTGTTAATTATATTTTGTTTGTGTAAAGAAATTAGTATACTAGGTGCGATTTTGAAGCGTAAGTAGTTTTCTTTTCGGAAATATGTAGTTGTATATCTAGTTCTTCTACCCCAAAATTGTTATAAATCTCATAGGAATCTACATGAGGCTAACTGACTATTTCGAAAAGTTGTTAAATGATCCCAAAAAGTGCAAGTACTCCCAGGGTACTACGTAATTTCTATGCAAAAATAAAAAAAACCACAACCTAATAAAATAGTTCATTATCAACGCCCTTACCTACTTCATATTCATAGCTCTAAATGGGAATAAATAAAGTCATTCATCTCACGGAAAATCTCCATAATTTAATTCAATATTATCACTAAGTCTGTGCGAGTCACATGCGAGGAACGCACGCACATCTAATATCACGTTTATATGGATATTTGTCTCAATGAAAATGGAATTATGAGTGAACACACCCCCCAGTTATGGGTCACGGGGAAATTTATATTCCGCACCCATTCGAGGAATTTTTCATATCCACAGTAAATTGTTATAATATTTTAAAATATTGCTGCGGTTATGGCAACTCTAGTGATGTATTGTAGTAGGAATGTTATGCATGCATATAGGTACCAGAGTAAAATAGTTTTAAAGCCACACGATCAGCTATCGACCAAAAAGGTTTACTTTGCGCCAAAGCAGGTTTTTCAGTAGATTTTTGGCAACTTTTAAGTGTCTAGATCTGTTTCGTGAATCATCAATATCTGGATGACCAAGCTTTGCTCTGTTTTTTTTTTGTAAAAGATATTTTCTAAAAATGAAACCTAGCTAGATCGATTATCGCCCCCGAAACACCCTGCATACTAAATTTCATGACAATCGTTGTAGCCGTATCCGAGATTCAGATTATATAATGCAGTTATACATGAATTGCTCGTTTATAGGTATTAGATTAAATAATGTTTCATAGACCGACGGTCAGTCACTAATAATAAGATATTACCGACGAGTCATTGACTAGTCTACATCTAGTACGCCATAGTGTGTACCATGCAACACAGGCTGTTAGGAAGAGCCCTCCGCAGACTGCTGGGGTAAATTCAGTATAATTATCAATCCAAGATGACCGGTACAAGAAATTATTTCAGGGACGTTATGGAAATCCAATACATTAGATTTTTTTATATTTCCTCATACGCAATGTATCGTTACCGTGGCAAAACGGTAAGCGCGACGACGAGTTCAATTAACACTGTACCTAGGCAGAAAGTGAACAGCTGATTTCACGCATCGTTCGTAAGATTATTTCAACATTCATTGTTTTTTATTTTTTATTTTAGCCTTATTATTTACAAATGGAGTGCTGCGAGTAGCGTGCGTAACTGAAAAAATGAAAAAAAATCCTGAGAAAAATTAAAATAAGGAGCTGAATGCACCCTGTTAGTTTGCGGGGGGCTGTCGCTTACACCCCTGTATAGGTATTTTCAACTAAAACATTATCTCTATTTAATTGTAGTTTGTATTTTTAGCATACAACGTTGATGTGTGTACCTGTATTAGATTAAGTTGATATTTATTCAGGCTGTCCAAATATTTAACCAATTTTTATTGCATGTTACAAGTTAGTATTGTTTGTTTGTTTGAGTTTTGAACTAAATTGGATGCAAAAAGGGTGATTTTAAATCGGTGTGTTTATTAACAAAGTTCTTTTAATACCTAAAGTGTTATTTACTTTGGATAGTTAAATACGTGGTAAAGATCAATGGAGCGTTTTGCAAACATGAAAATCAATTTGTTAAAATTAAAATACAAATTTTCTTGGAATAAAAGAATCAGTATCTAAATCAATAATAGATTGTAATTAATACTCATAGAGAGCATTAAATGGCAACAGCCTAAAGGTTATGCTAGCCCATATTTTGGCTCTGCTGGGCAAAGGCCTCCCACCATTCCTTCGAACGGTTTCGATTCTGTGCTACTTCTTTCCAATTCTCAAGGAAGACATCCAGTGCGACGCACCATTTCCTTCGTGGTCTGCCACGACCTTATATCACTGTTTCAGGACACTAATCCTGAGCTTTACTATCCCACAGCTCAAAAAAAAACACAAAATGTTGAAACCACTTAATTACACCCAACACTAAACTCCACAATCTATAAAACAATTAATCAAAGACTCACCAAGAAGATCGGCACACAGATAGCACGATAACTTCCAGAATTTACTTACAAGACTAATTCACGAATACTTCCCCTCATGTTATAAATGGCAGCAATTATTCACTCTGGCATCTGTCATGTTAAAGAATAGTCGCCAGCCTGAGGCCGAGTGCAGCCGACGTAATTGCTATTGTTAAATCAACAGTCAACTGTGGACGTTAGACGTAACTTAGATATTGCAGGGAGATTGTGAGAGACAAGTCTAGGAAGATTTTGGCATTCAGACCAAATAAATAGGTAAAGACGGAACTCTGAGTACAGCAAAGTGAGGCCCGTCAAATTACGTCTTGCTCTGTTCATACACGCTCACACACACATTTACATCAAACTACAATTAAACTATGCCTTGATAACTTTGAAACATGTTTACGACACCGGCCTTACTTCTCTGTTCGCAGAGTTCCGTCTTTACCTTTTAAAGAAAACAGTGTGCCATGGACGTAAATGCGATGTAGATATTGCAGATGAATTCAGACATCAGTGACTCGAGAGTTTTTTTTTTAATATCCTCACGCATGTCAATCTATGAGGCTAGCTTCTGCTTGACCGGCCTATCCTATGGGTGCCTTGAGTGTAAGGCCTCTAGCCAGACGCTTGACCTAAGAGATTTTACTTGCGCCTTTTATATCCCAGAATCAGTGTAACATCATTCTGTAACATCTACGTTCTTAAAGTTATACCTTAGATTTAGTCGTCTGTTAATAAGCTAGTGATTATAAAATGAAGTAATCATTTATTTTTTTATTTTTATGATAACTTACACTGTTCCTTTAACATCATTATTAAGGTGTGTCACAACCATTCGCATACCTCAAGTGAAATCTTGATTCATTAAACCAAAATAAAAGCAAAAGTTCACAAAAACTGCATTACCTACAGAAATAAAGCCATCCACTCATGATATTCAAGCAACACATATTCGTATTTAAAAGCAGGAATATCATTTACGCGCACAGATGACCGGAAACACCTGACGATATTTAAAAACTCGTTGATGTAACTTCCATTCCGTGTCGTGCTATCCAAAAATGAAGTCTATTTCTTTGTCACTTTTAAAACGAGTTCGAAAAATATTTAATATTTGGTCGGCTAATTAGTTCTGGTAATTGTTTTCGGGCCCTCTTTAATGAACGTCGTTCATTTGTTGAAATTGAATGTGTAAGTCTGTTTAGTTATTGGAATGTTAAACTTCATTACTCTTCTTGTCACTTATGATATGAAATAATGCGTGTATTTCTTCACAGAAAGAAAATTATATGATTTTTAGAAGATTATAATTATATTTTACTAAAAGCAACTAAAACTTTATCTTGTTTTCGGGACGAACTTGGCCAGATATTGCACAAGCTAGAGAGGCTCCGGCCCATCTCGTAACTTTCCCATTTCGACAACTAAACAAAAGACGAAAACAAAAACAAGTGAAAAAGTGTGCCAACTCGTAACTATTTTAATCTTCATACATTGAATCCCATTTCGTCAACCATAGATTGAGGCCGTGGGACATATGACAGGATTTCAGTTTTATTAAAGTTTAAAATCAACTGTATGAAAAATTGCATCGTGTCAAAACATCAGACGTTAATTTCATTGTTTTATTCTGTTAAAGTTTGTGACACAAACTTTAACAGAATAAAACAATGAAATTAAGTAACAAGAACTCGAAAATGTCAAAGTTCGTAATTGTTAAAAAAATATTTTCTTATTCTTTCTTTCTTTTTCGTGTGGTTTGTGCCTAACCTGGTGTCAGAGTTTTGAAGCCACCCATGGGCCTCTGACTTTACTTTACGTGCCGTCGAGAAATATCTCTCAAATTATTTCGGTTTTTACCTTAAAATAAACAGATGTCATAACATCTGCTTGTTCCTCTCAACAAAGAACATTAACTAGGTTATGCTCTTAGGCTATGAATTAACAATCAGTTATTAAATACCTCATTTACCAGTTGGTACCCTAACTTAAGTGCTTAAGCTACAGATGGCTTCGACCGATGTCAATGTATGTAATTTCTAAAGTGCCTGAAGTTACGTCCTCTCTATACTCAAGGTTTACGAAAAAAGGTAATTCTTTGTTCTTTTTACTGCTTCTAGCGTTTTAAATAGCTTATTATCTTTTATTATGGAATTGGATGTGCATTTATAAGCAAGCGCGTTATTTACGATGTCGTAGGTAGGTTTTTATGTAGGTAATTGATGCTTGTTGCCGAACTGTTTCCTTGATTATGAGTAAAGCAAGGTGTAACATCATCTCACAGCTATAAAATAAACAACTAAATATAGCACAAATCCTTCAATACCACTAGGCAATCACTGTCTAACCGTTTCAACCGTCAGACTGCCTTGTCATAGGTCCCAAGTTCGAACCAAGACAGGCAAATCAGATTTTTCAGATTTATGTGTGTTAAAACGTTAAGATATATTGCGCCTATAAATATAAAAAAGAAATCAGGCTCTCACAGAAATATACTAAATGAAATATATATCTCTCTAGCACAATGTGTTATAGCCTACTGTATTACAATATGGGGCGGCGCAGCAAAATCTAAGTTTATACATGTTGAACGAGGACAACGTGCCGTCATAAAAATAATGTATTTCAAAATAATTACATAACCTACTGAAAGTCTCTATCAGGATAGTGGACTGCTTTCTGTTAGAAAGTTATACATCATATATTATACCGTTCTTATAAAACATAAAAATCTACCCTAAGATCAAACTGCAATAACAAGAAGACGGAAAGATCTCATAGCACAGGTTCCTCAAACTAAAACAAAATTTGCTGCCATTCTATACAACAAACTATCATGCCAACTTTATAATAGAATAATTAAAAAAAAAATGTGCACAATAAACAATTACACGAGTGCAAAATAATTCTAACAAATTGGATAAAGACTCTAAATTACGCAGATACTGAGGCACTATTGCAACACACAAAATGAAACACACACCCATACACACACACACACATAAACACACACAAACACACTTAACACCTTAGATCTAACCAGTGTTTGTGTGTATGTGTGTTTGTGTGTACAAACACACATACACACAAACACTGGTTAGATCTAAGGTACTAAATATATTGTATATTGCTGTGGAAGAGCGGACTCTCCTAACACAGGCATTAGTTGCTTAAAAGGAGGCTCCAATCACCAACTAATGTAAAAGTTTTTGGTTAAGAAATAAAGATTTTGTATTTGTATTTTTGTATGTGCGTATTGTAAAATAGGCGAGACGACAAAAAAATACTAATTAGTCCGTCAGTTAGAATAGCAAAAAATATTTGAACCGTGTTTTTTCTGTTGTTACGTAAACCAAAATTGACGAAGATATGACGCTTTTAAAATTATATATTATATATATTATAAATACGTCATGCTTTGGTATAATTTTTAGCTAGTTCTGACGTCACGAGCCCCCACTTCTGAGTTTTGATGCGTTTTATCTTTGTCAATATTCATTGATTTACAAAAACAAAAAAAAAGTGTCCATTAATTTCTAATACTCTAACTGACAGACTAAATAGATTTGCATTTTTTTGATACTGTCGTCATGCCTATTATCACTTGCTTCGGTAAAGGAAAATATCGTGAGTAAACCATGCCTGAGGGATATTTTTTGACGGCATGTAAAACCAAGTTCTGACTTGGCTCATGGCCCATGGGCGGCATAAATACTCTGAAACCAGGTTAGGAACTTACCACACAATAAAGAAGAAAGATCTGAAAAATGGGACACTGTAACATTGAATGGAAATAGTATCTTTGTGGCTTGAAACTAAAATGGGTAATACTTATCGCTATAATCTTAATAATTTAATCCTCAGTTGTCTTTAGCGAGTGCGACTCCAGTGGGTTGACTGGAAGTAGTCTTTATTTTTCAGAGAACTACTCTATAAAGTGCTGCAAAATAAGGAATGTGCATCGGAAAACATTTGGAACATTCGTTTTAATCACTACAGAAACGACTGACAAAAGTAATTTGTTCCTAAAAACAATTGCAATTTCAACTTTATTATAAACAAATTATGTCAATTTTATTTTCAATATGTGTGTATCATGTCTTGTTATGTCCAATATATACGTATATCCTTCAGATCAGGAAAGCCAGTTTATTTCACTATAATAACCATGACACGAAATTACTAGGTAGGCAGTCATTTGTAGAAACAGTGAACCGCAGGGTTCAACGACCAATTTAAAAACTAAAACACGATATAGAAAGCAAAAACACGGCACAGGTGCGTAACACCCTTCATTAAAATAAAACTACTATCATTATCGTTTTTTCATTGACCCAGAAGCTTAATAACAACCTAGAATAGTCCTTGAAAATACTGTTCGTAACTGCAATGATAGTAAGCGACAACTTGTAATCTTAACTAACATCAACAGTTAGAAAATGTTACGAAATTGTAACAGAAACAATAGTACAACTGTCGAAATAATAGTTCTATGTTATGATTTGGTAATCGTAACGAAATTGTGTATCAAATTAGTACGTACGATGTAACTGTGTGTTGGTGAATTTGCCTTTAAATTTGAGAAAGTGAATATTTTAGATTACATCAGTAATGAAACTTGGAACACTATGAACGTGTTTCTTTTCTATATATTTAACTTAACATCACGCCTTTAATCCCTAAAAGATTAAGCAGAGGTTTAGGTTTCTAATAGTACCTACACCCACATTTCGCCAGCTATGTTTAAGTCTCATGCTGGGCACAGATCCAGACTTCGTGGCTGCTACCGGGAAAATGCTGACGGAAAAACTCAGCATCGCTTTGTCCTACCCGTGAATCGAATCCAAGACCTCTTGATCAGACAGTCACGCTTGCGACCACTAGACCAACGAAGCAGTCCCAATATTACTTTTACGAGAGAAAATATTTTACTTTTGAAAAATATTATTTTCCTTCTTGATCCATCACTTTTTATAGACACTGGTGTCGATTCTGTTGTGCACAAACTAAACTTAATTTATTGCTATCTCTTACTAAAAGGCAGTGCGAGAAAAAGACGGCTATAGCTATGAACTAAGTTAGAGATGTCAAACTAGTTTATGCCTTGCGCTTCACCGTGTTTTTAGTCGACATGTTTTTACGTGCACCCTTCATTTGTATGGAAATATTAGTTCCAACTAAATTTGCCAGCTCTAAATTTCGTCCGTCTTTGGTGTCGATTCTGTTGTGCACAAACTAAACTTAATTTAGGCTATTGCTATCTTGTACTAAAAGGCGGACGGCTATAGCTATGAACTAAGTTAGAGATGTCAAACTAGTTTATGCCTTGCGCTTCACCGTGTTTTTAGTCGACAAGTTTTTACGTGCACCCTTCATTTGTATGGAAATATTAGTTCAAATTAAATTTGACAGCTCTAAATTACATCCGTCTCTTTCTCGTTTTATTAGAGAGAACAAAATAGCAATAGCCTAAATTAAGTTTAGTTTGTGCACAACAGAATCACACACACTGTCACTAATTTCTTCAGTAAGTTATATTTTCTTATCTTCACCTATCTTGACCTTAGCGTAGCATCTCTAAATTATTATAATCTCATCAACTTCCTAGTAGTTACATACAAAATTCACTTCTTGTCAGTCACTCTGCCAAAGAATGTCTACTTCACATTAAATGTCGCCGCAGCCTTCAAAAAACCTAATTATATCGGAAGAAAGTTGCAAGCCAACCAGTGATTACTCGCTCATGAATTCGGTTAAATTACTGTATTTTTCTCCAAACCTTTTCAATTAATCGATACTTGCCGACCTGATTATGGCTATCATTGAACGTTGTACGTAGGTCTGACAATGTGATCGGGGCCAATAATATTTTTTTGATTGAAAAATTCATTTCATTCACCCATTGTGTGGCATTGATGGCAAATCGTTTATTATCAATGATACATGTAATTTTCTAGTTATGTAAGAATGAACTAAAGTATTATATAATGTAGGAGGAGAATTACGTGCAAGTATGGCAAATTGAATTGTCTGCAGAAGATCGAAAGTGGTGATAGATTCTGGCACGTGCATGTTATGATTGTCATACTGGAGTTCATTAAATTGTGAATTACTTTCAAGTTTGAAATTAAATAACATGTTTCTTTTGCAAGAAAACAAAATTCGGAGTTACAATAGTCATGTCACAGATTACTGAATAGTTAGTCATGCGCAGAAAACGAAAGTTGAAAAGTTACGAATTAGTTTAACATTTTATAATGCCAGGAGAATCACATAATTGGTAAACGTCCCCGTTGTTCTTTTGGACTATAATGATATATCTATACACAATCTGATAAGCATGAAAATCAAAAGTCATTAATTTTTATTTAGGCTGGGAATGATCATGACTTCTTAAACATTAAATTTCATAAGAAAATTTCAATTTCACTATGTTGTTTTGGTGGAATATCATAAGACATTCCACCAAAACAACATATTGTGCCACTTGCTAGTGTTAAACTAACTTGCTGGAGACGTGTCTAAGCATACTCCACAGCAACACAAATCTGTCTAGTAAATATTACATTTGAGGTGCTTTCTGGATCTTATAAAAACACTAGGCTAGTTTCCACCATCAATAAATTGCAAATCTATTTAGTCCGTCAGTTGGAAAATAATGGACACGTATTTTTGTTTTTGTAAATCAATGAATATTGACAAAGATAAAACGAATCAAAACTCGGGAGTGGCGGCTCGTGACGTCACAACTCACTAAAAATTATAGCACGGCGTGACGTATTCAGAATTTTAAAAGCGTCGTATCTTCGTCAATTTTGGTTTACGTAACAAAAGAAAAAATACGTATCAAGTATTTTTTGATAATCTAACTGACAGTTCAGGACACAAGCCTATTCACAACAATTCCTGAAAGTGCAAACTTAAAATCAATTACCACCAACAAAACGTTAGAACCCCAAACGGTATGACCGTTTAATAAACAAGCAAAATCACTTCACTGCATTAGTACAAAGAAGGTACGCAATAAATTAGGTTCACAAACTGCTCTACTGACTACTCGTAAACTTTAGGTCTCAGTATCAACCCTCGGGGAAAGCGTGCAGTAAAGATTAACTTATTCAAAATAATCAAAAGAATTCACATTGTTTATAACACGTGAATTTCGCTCACGAGTTGGTCGTATCTCTGCACGTTGGCCATTTTACATCCAGCCTTCGATTTATTGGTGGAAGTTAGCTAAATCAGGCGTGGCTTATTGAAAGTCTTTGGTGTTTGAAATATTGTACGGGTTTAGCATCGGACTTTTTTAAGAGATAAACTAAAATTTGCACCAGGGTGTAACAAAACATAACAATAGTTAAAAAAAAAACTAAATTAGTTCAAAATACTTTAACACACTGAGAGTGCTTGGCGTTTGACACCCATTACATTACAAAGTGCCACCTCTCAAAGGCCTTCATTTTGCCTGACAAGGTGAAGTGAAATTGGTTCGGAAATAAATGCGATTGGAGATGCTATATCCTATTGTGGGCTGTTAAAGGCTGATGTTGATGATGATTTCAAAGGGAGACACTGATGATAAATGTAACAAAAAGCAAGCTCAAAATTTATTGCAACTTAAAGGAGAATCTTGACAGTAACAAATTATGTTAACGTTTCCGACACCTAATGACTGAACAAAACGTATCTCCCCACACAACACTAAACCGTACTTAAACACAATATTTATCGCTATTCAATACATTATTCGCCAATAACGCCAATAACGCCATTACACAACAAAACGTAACAAAAATCTGCGCACGCTTCGCTTTTGCGGCTAACGTCAGTCTCACGCTTCCACACTAATGTCTGAGAGACGTAGTATTTACGACTCCGCCGTATACTTTGCGCCTTATTCGGTAACACCTTACAGCACCGTTAGGTACAAAGCTTTTATGCATCTTTAGATTTAAAATTGGAATTTATTACGGTGTCATGGGGTTTAGTTTATGTTGTAATGGTAAGGGATATTGTTTATTAATATTGTGTGGTCCACACTTGAAACAAGATAAAGAAGAACTGACACGAAGGCCTGCGGAAAAAGGGCTGAAGATCGAAAAACGAAATAGGCCAATGACGGCCATTTTCAATAACCTACCAACAGGTATCGGTATGTTGCTATCTCTATCTGTTTGACATTTTGTTTACCGACCGACAGAAACAAAACGTCACAGAAAAGCTTTCTTTGATTTTTCTATAAATAAAGTGACAGGAAACAGGGTGTGAGGAAATCGGCATGTCCTAGAACCAAAAATTCGAAGACATGTGACATCTACCAATCCGCACTGGGCCCGCGTGGTGGATTATAGCCCATTCCCCCTCATTGAGAGTAGGCCGTGTCCCAGCAGTGGGAACATTATAGGCTGATGATGATGATGAAAGTGACAGGTATTTGACACGGATAGGACTAACTTTGTTTATAGAAACACTGATAGCTACGAGAGTACTATATTAACAGACAGTTATACGTAAGTAAGTTATAGAAAACGGCCTTTAATGTATGTAAGTTCGGTAAGCCAGTTATAGCACAATCATACATATCATTTAATAGAATCAGTGGACATGGAAACCACTACTCAATGGGTATAGATGTTTCTATCAGGAATTTCTCAGCAGTAACCTGGAATCTGGAGTTATGCCCAGTTGATGGCAATAGGCTCGCCCCTTTTCCTGTATTACACTTAAAGATAAGCTAGTAAAATGTGGGTGTACTATATAGATTACAGGCGTGATGTTATGTTACAACTGGACAATTTTTTTTTTTTTTTTTTACACAGCGCCATCTAGTGCCACACTAAGCAACGAGGCTTGTGTCGTGGACACCAGATAGTTGATATACTACTTAGATACCTTTTGTTAGTAAATATATACTTATTTTATATATAAACATTCATGACTCGGAAACAAATGTTCATGCTCATCACACAAACATTTGCTTGTACCGGGATTCGAACCCGGGACCCTAAGATCGCAAGGCAGCCTCACTACCGCTGCGCCATTCGGGTCCTCCTTATTATATTTAATATAATTATAACTATTTTTTTTCTTAGATGAGCTCAAACCGGTAGCTCACTTTTAAAGCCTGCTGAACACACCGCTCGTTAGGCCATTTAAGCTTCAGGTGGCATATATCCGACCAGGTTTCCGTTCGGCATTTGGCGGTCGGCCGATCTGTTAAACGTCAATCATTTCCGGAAGTAACCACAAACACGCAATATCATGGCTGAAGGGACTTGCCGGTGTAGCTTGCTAATGAGAACACGACTCAAGTTGAGGTAAATCACTGCTTGGAAATTAGGTAGCCGAAGTTGAGTATTTCGAAAGAGAAGATTTGGACAGAAATATTTATTGGGTTAATTTTTTAGTGCTTTGAGTCGAAGCGATTTACCAGGAGCTCGTGGCTAAGTTACCGTGACTCGTACCGAACTTTGGGTTAAACCGCTCTTGCCTAGGTTAGTCCGTGGATGAGAAGGCGCGTTAAGCCGTTGGTGCCGGCTGTCATTTACATCTTCAATAGTCGTTACAGGTGGTCAGTGGCCCAAAAGTCTGACAACCAGTCTTACCAAGGGGTATCGTATTAACCGGAACTAACTAGGTTGTGGAAGTCAGATAGGCAGTCGCGCAGTCGCATGTAAAATACTGGTACTCAGCCGCATCCGGTTAGACTGGAAGGCGACTCTAACATAGTTGGGAAAAAGCTAGGCAGATGATAATGATTAGAATATTTGGAAAGAAGAAGATTTGGATTAAAATATTGATTGGGGTCATTTAGAGGGGGGGGGGTTAATTTTGAGTCTAAACGGAATGATGATTTACCAATTATTGAAATTACTTACTTAAAAGGTAGTAACTGGAAATTTGACGAAGCAAATCGGTGTCTATTTTTAATAATTACAGGAAAGACACAACCGGTGATCACCAGTGACCATAAGCGGATGTGTCAGTTCCGGAGCGTCTAGATAATTATGACACCTGTCACAACACTACATCCTTAGGTTTAGAAACTAAAGATGCTTATAAAAATGATGACGGACGGACTTGAAGAGTGATATGACTAGAAAAGAGATGACTGCTGATATAACGAGTAATAGAGAAGTATGGGAGAAGAAGACATGCTGCGCCGACCCCAAACAAATTGATATAAAAGGAGAAAGATTATTTGCAGGAAATCTTTTGTAAATACAAAAGTGTTTACAAAAGATTTCTAACACTCCTGTTAATGTGTGAATTCACAAAAGGAATGCTCAACAAGATAAGTTTGTTTCACGTGGCTAAACAACATTTTCTAAAAAGATTCCAATCACTGTGTGTACTAATCAATCAGCTTTGAACAAAAGAACTTGACACATAAGACACATCACACACATTGTCATATTAAATCTGTCTTCTCCCTGTTAAATTTTTCTTGAGTAAACATTGTATAGGGAACATTATGCCAATATTGATAAGACGAATCAATATTCCCACCATCGCGGGCTCGGTAACCTTTTTCACAGCTAAAGCCTAAGCCTGCAAACATGCTTACTGATCTCTTTGTATTTTATCCTTTTAGACAACACGAGTCATTTTGGACTTTATAGAAAATGATGCATGGTTGAGTTTTTGTTGGGTTTTTCTCGGTAGAAAAGTCGAATATTCTTAAGCCAATATAGAATAAGCTTGTGAACAGAGAGTTATCGGATCCACGATTTTTTGGACGCGTTTCGAACGAAAATTAAGGGAGCATTACGACACTCACTGACCTGCCAGTTTAATCAAACTTTTGATGCCTTTTTATGTAATAAAGTGCAAACGATTTTTATAGTGAAAGGTTTTTCTTTGAACACTGCCTACTTTTACCGAGAATTATTGTAATATTGAAATGAGTATTTATCGGCAATCGATACTTTTATTTATTTTAAGTTAAGTGGCAGGTTTTAAAAGAACATAAAATTTAAATATCTTTGGCCATCGGTGAGCACATTTTTTACATTATTATGCGAAAGAAAAGCATTTTTCAATAAAGTCAAAATACTACATCTAAAGTGTAGTTTATCAATTTAACAGTTTTTTTTTGCCTTTTGCGTAAAGTTTAATGATAACTAAACACATCAATCATCAAATATATTTTGTCGATTGCTTATGATCTGCCGACTACTCCAATTGATTGTATGTTTACAAACAAACAAAAATGAAATTTTTGGAATCCACCTACCCAAATCACTGACCAGCATTTTTTGGGATGAGCTTTATTTGCTCAATCACTTGAGTAATACCTTTGAAAGTGATTCGGGATTCTGCAATTTCATTCACTTTTGGCAATTTTAACAATAACATAAAACAACATCACGCCTGCCTGTAATCTTCGAAGGGTTACGCAGACGTGTACCTAATCGTACAAGGACATTTTTCAGTTGTGGTTATCATCAACCGGGCACAAATCCAAACTCCGTGGCTGACACTAAGAAACTCTTGTTAGAAAAACTCAATACCACTTTGCCTGGCCTGGGAATCGAAACTGAGACCTCATGCTCAGCAGTTGTGCTTGCGACCACTGGACCAACAAGGCAGTTAGCCATTATGACAATCCAATTAATTTTATCAGCATATATAGGCCTTCATGTTTGAGCTTGCAGTCGACCAAATCAATGCAGTAATACACACATCAAAAGTATCTAGGGATCAACATATATTTTTGCAATAACTTTTCTCCTGATTGATATTAATTAAAATTTTCTTTAAGGATTCATCAAATAAAGTGTTTTCGTTTGTCACAGTAACGATAAACCAAGTCACCTTTGCATTAATAAAGAAATTTGCCATTTTCCTAATAAAGGGATTTTTGACATTTGAACCACTAACATTAAAGTTCGAAAAAAAGACTGAAATAACAGTTTTCTTTAAAATTTTATTGGGTAACTTAAACAATTAATAATCCGTGTTTCTACCGCGAACACTAACAACACAAGAACATCGGTTTGGCATACTCAAAATGAGTTCATCCAAATCACGCTGTGGAATGGCCGCCCATGTTCGTTGCAACAACAAAAAAAGGTCTTCTTGCGACTGGATACCCTCCATATTCGGCAGAGCTCTTCTCTGTAGCATATCCCATGCATGCTCAATCGGGTTCAAGTCTGGCGACTGAGCAGGCCAGGGCAGGACATTGATGTTAGCTGCGGCGAGAGTCTGTCTTACAACTCTTGCGGTGTGCGGTCGTGCATTATCATGCATTAACTGAAATAAGGGACCGATTTGCACTTGTAGAGGAACGATGACGTCTGATACAATCGTCTCAGCATAAATTTGAGCGTTGAGGTTGCCTCTGATCCAAATCAACTCAGTTCTTCCGCCGATCCAAATACCCGCCCATACCATGATGGTTCCACCACTATAAGGATGGACTTCCTGGCAGGATTTTAATCGCTGTTGGCGTCCAGGGGTTCTCCAGTGTCGTATACGTCTTGTATCCGGTCTCATACCAAAACGAGACTCATCAGAAAAGCACACGAAACGCCATTGTTCTTCTGCCCAATTTCTGTGTTCAAGAGCCCATTGATATCGAATCCTACGATTGTGCATTGCTATAGGTGGTACCCGTAGCGGTCTTCGGGAATGAAGGTTCACTTCATGCAAGCGGTTTCTGACTGTTTGGTCGCTAATTAAGTTCCCTGAAGAGTGATGAAGCCTCACGGCTAACATCATGGCGGTTATTGTTGGAGCTCTTCGAGTTAAGATTTGAATGTATCGGTCTTGTCTCCGTGTGGTGCAGCGATACCGTCCTCCATGGCGCTCAGCCACGGTACCAGTGCTTCGGTAACGTGTCCAAAGTCGACTGATAACACTCTGACTTGTATTCAGAGCTAAAGCTACAGTACGTTGCCGGGAACCAGCTTCTATCATTCCCACGGCTCTGAGCATTTCTTCCCTGCTTAAATGACGTCGCCGCTCCATAATAACGTTGGTTTTAATCAGTAGTAGGGAAACAGTAGCACTAATAATGTCTTCAATGCGTTGTATGTTTTTATAGGGAAAATATTGACAGCTTATTTTCATCTTTTACTCGAATTTGATTGAGAGTTCCTGATTCAAATTATGAAATGCACCAAAAAGGATCCATATAAATTTATAAAATCATAAATTTATTACAAAGCCACATCTCAATCTCAAGAAATCCGCATAAAAATGCTTGATCCCTAGACATTTTTGATGTGTGTATTTTCAAAACAAGCTCGAAAATTCCAAAATCCAAAAGATTAAATCAAGAATCACTCATTAAAAATATATTCAACCCAACTGTATGCTAAAATTTTCACAATAAAGTTTCACTCTCCTCTCGATTTTGAGGTATTGTTTTGATAAAAAAGGAATTAAAAGAGGAATGGAAATCCTTCCTCTTCAGCCTTCGGCCATCCAATTAGACGCACTTTCAGTCAGAGTGAAACTCAAAAAATGTACAATAGAACCCTCGATATCGCACGTTAAAAATTCATGAGGTGTGGTCTCGGTGCAAGAGACAACTCTTATTTTTGTACAATAATAAAATAAAATAATTAAAATAAATAAAATAAAGTTTATTTGGAACAACTTAAGTTTACAGTTTACACAGGAAACTCAAACTCAAAGCATTTATTTCAATTAGACCATTACGGCACTTTTGAATGTCAAAAATGCAAAAAACAGAAAAAAAACATAGCTACAGAAGCTAGCTGCTAGCTAGCTGTCTTGTGTCTGGGAAGACATAAGACATAATAACTTGAGAAAGTACTGAGAAACGAAGATAGCTACAAAAGTAAAGTACTTGGCACAGGTTTCAATGCCCAATTCAAAATACATACAATCAGACATTGTTCCAGATTAACATAAAAGAAGTTAAATTAAGGATGACAAAAATAAATTCAAATAGAAGAAAAAAAAAGAAGAAAAAGAAAAAAAAGAAAATAATACTTTTATTAACTTCTTAGTAACGAATTTTTGTTTATTACCCGACTGTTCAGAAGAAGGGGTTATGTTTTTGAATTCGTATATTTTATCTCAAGAAAATATATTTTTCTTAATCTTTAAAAGAATCTTGATGTGCGAGGTCATTTAGAATAATTGAGAAATATTTGTGAGGGGTTATGTTTTTTTTTATATTAGGTACATTTTAAAGGAACAAGTCGAGTGTACAACATATTTTATACAAACCTTAAAAGACTCTTGGTGCTTCTAAAATATTACACACTGCAGACCCACCGTACTCCTGGCCGTACCCCTGGTGGTACAGAGGGTTTTTTAAAGTTAAACGATACCACCAGGTTAAGCAGTTGGTCCCGGCTGTCATTTGTGATCTTTGACAGTCGTTACAGGTAGTCAGTGGCCCAAAAAGTCTGACAACTAGTCTTACCAAGGGGTATCGTATTACCCAGTACTAACTGGGTTGTGGAGGTCAGATAGGCAGTCGCTCTATGTAAAATATTGGTATTCAGCTGCATCCGGTTAGACTGGAAGCCGACCCCAATAAAAAACTTGGGAAAAGGCTAGGCATATGATGTTTGAACGCAGACAGAATTAAAGTTGAAATACCTATTAAGTTAAGGGCGAAACACATTTTTGGTCCTTTTTCTAGTATCACTTTTGTTTCATATTCTTAGTATTTACCTACTACTCGTATAATAGATAGTATATTTTCATTTGCTGATACAATTTTGTTTTGCTCGATAAAAATGACTTTGCTACACTTTTCTATATTCACCGCTGCAACTTGGCCGTGCCCTACCCTGGATGCACTGGCACGAACTGTTGCTCGGCTTGAAATACAGTACCAATTAAAGTTGACACTCGACGCCTCCTACGGTCTCCGGTCTGCACCTCGAACTTTCGATTGGTTCTCACGTGTCCACCTATTTATTTTGTTTTTTATTGGTTGGTTTTTTCGCGATTCCGTGCTGATTGCAACTGAAGTGATTATATGTGGGTTTTCGAAAATATTTAAAGCAAGAGTGAACAGGCTTCTTCTGGTTACGCTCGTTCCATCATAGACCTCATGCATCGCTTTCGATCAGGCGTGAAACTCTAGTATCAAACGTATTATCTTCTTCTGTACCGTGGTTAGTGTAATGTTTCGATGTTTTAAATAAGACACGATTAAATATATTATGGGGTTTTATTATGTCTACACTAGTTCGTCGGCCTGTACGGAAACGGAAGATGATTTTATCTGCATCTGTGACAGGTCCTGACTCCTGTCATTTTTAACAGAAACTGGTGTTGCCCTATAAATTGTATCTCTATTACATCTCCCTCTTTTTAAACATGAAAATTACAGAAAATACAAATGTTAGGTATAGTCTATTACATTTATCCCCCTCTTTATTACTATGAGCTAAAATAAAAAAAATACAACTCTTCTTGTTATTAACTTGGAACAAACAGAATTACAACTTATGGGCATATACATTTTACAGAGCAATAATGATAGTAGGCAGTTAGACTAACCTACTTCTAAATAGGCACTTTAAACCTTGACAATACTTATTTTAATGTTAAAACTAAAATTATTACTTATTATATACCGAATTACAACTAAACTATACTACTTCTCAAAATCAGCTGACTTATTTGTTAACAATATACTTACAATGTCCTAATAATATCCGAAAATATGTAATCAACTTTTATCAATTTGAGGAATCTCTGGAACCTTACACCATACCTGGAGAACCACCAAATTAACCACGAATGTGGTATGATGTTCTACAATAGCTCACACCATCCTTATCCACTACATTATATGATCTATAGTTATTTTTCCTTATTATAGTTCCTGGTAACCACTTCCTATCATTAACATCTTTCTTAAACCAAACATTTTGTCCTACTACAAGTTCTGATTTATTTTTAGTTTTTACATTATAACTTCTTATGTTCCTATTTTTTGATTTTTGCATTTCAGTATTTACATTTTCATTCAGCCTTGGTTTTAGAAATTTACATGTTACTGGCAGTTTTGTTTTTAAATTCCTGTTCATTAATAATTGTGCTGGGGAAAATTTTGTGCCTGCAACAGGTGTATTTCTATACTGTAACAAGGCAATTCTATAATCTAAATTATCATCCCTACATTTAAACAAAATTTTTTTAGCTATCTGCACCGCCCGCTCTGCCATTCCATTTGACTGGGGGTATTTAGGACTGGAAAAAGTAAATTTGAAATTCCATTCTTGTGAAAAATGTCTACACTCTTTAGAATCAAATGGTACATGGTCAGAGACTATTTCAGAGGGCACTCCAAAATTACAGAATAAATCTAATAATACATTTATTACACTATTAGCAGTTTTGTTGTGTATTAATTTAATTTCTAACCATTTTGAATAATAGTCATAAATTACCAAATAGCTGTTTTTTCTGAAATCCATGATGTCAATTCCCAACTTTGTAAAAGGTAATTCCGGCACATTATGTAGTAACAAAGGTTCTTTTACATTATTGTTCTGATATGTTTGACATATATAACATTCTCTAACATACTTGTCAAGATGTGAATCCATCTTTGGCCAATAATACAATTCTCTGGCTAATTGTTTCATTTTTGTCATTCCTATATGACCTTCATGCAAGATTTTGATGTACAACAATCTAAGACTCTTAGGTACTATTATTCTATGGTTCATAAATACTAAATTTTCATCGACCGTGATATCTATTCTAAATTTATAATAATAACAAAGTGATTCTGGTACATTTTTTATATTTTCTGGCCACCCTTCATTTGTGTATTTTATAACTTGTACCAATTCTTCATCTTTACCAGTTTCAGTAATTAATTCTCTTTTTTGCTCTTCTGAACACTGCAAGTACTGGGATAACCCTATGCAATGAATAACCTCATACATATACGACTCATCAATCTCTGAGTTTGATAAGTATGATCTCGAAAGTAAATCAGATATAAACATTAGTTTTCCTTTTAAGTACTTATACTCTAGGTTAGCTAGCTCTAGGCTTATACTGAAGGTATTTCATGAATACTTTTTCTTAATAACGTCTCCAGTGGCTTGTGATCATTTAAAACTATACATTTAGTCCCATAGATAAAGTAATGAAACTTTTTGGTAGCCCAGACTACACTTAGCAGCTCTTTTTCTATTTGTGAAAATCTTTGTTCTGCAGGTGTTAGATTTCTAGAAATGAAACTTACTGGCTTTCCATTCTGTAGTAAACAACCACCCAGACCATCCTTGGATGCATCACACTGTATGACTACTGGTAAATTACTATTGAAGTTTTGAAGAACAGGAGCTTTGGTAATAAATTCTTTAATTTCCTTACATATTTTTTCATGAATTTCCGTCCACAACCAACCTACATTTTTTTTTAACAATTCTGTTAGCGGTGACAACATCTCGGCTAAATTAGGAATAAACTTTCGGAGATAATTTACCATACCTAAAAAAATTTGCAATTCCTTTTTATTTGTTGGACTTTTCATTTTAACAATTGAATCTATCCTATCTGGATCAATTTTAATACCTTCCTTGGAGAATATATGACCAAAATACCTGACTTCCCTCAACTTATACTGAAACTTATTTTTATTAAATTTTACATTACAATTTCTAGCACGCTCAAAAACTTTATTCAGTATAAAATCATGTTCCTCCTCAGAGGATGCAGCTATCAGCAAGTCATCGCAATAGATTATTACACCAGGAATATCTCCGAAAGCTCTTTCACTATACCTTTGAAAAATCTCTGGTGCAACTGATATTCCAAAAGGTACTCTTAAAAATTTGTAATTTCCAAAAGGTGTACTGAAAGTGCATAGATCAGTAGATTCCTTGGTAAGCTTAATATTATAAAATCCATCAGATAAGTCTAATACTGAAAATACAGTCTTATTAGTTAGTTTTGACACTATTTCTTCATATGTAGGTATCAAGTAGTGATTTTTTACCAGAGCTTTATTAAGGTCTTTTGGATCTAAACATATGCGTAGTGATCCATCTTTTTTTTCTATTATTACTAAATTACTAACAAAACTTTTTGGGTGTGGTACCTTGCTAATAATTTGGTGAGTCTCCAGGCTTCTCAGTTTTTCTTCTAACCGAGATTTCAAGGCGTGTGGAACTCTGCGAGGAGGTTTTACCACTGGTTTAGTCCCAGGCTGGATACAAAGTTCCACAGGTTCCTCAAACTGTCCTATTCCCTGAAACAGTTCACAATTTTTATTAATAATTGTTTCTTTATTCTGTATGCTACTTATATTTTTTAATATTCCTAATTCTCTTAAGGTGCTTAGTCCCAGAATCGGCTTTACATTATTTTTAATTATATAGAAATCAGTGACGTATACTTGATTATCTCTTATTATTTTTAAAGATGTCTTTCCGACAGGATAAATTTGTTGCCCCCCAAATGCTTCTAAAATTACTTTAGTCTCAGACCATTCAGGTATCTTGATCATTGACTATTTTGACTATTTTATTATAGTCTTTTATTGACAAAACATTAACCTGAGCACCTGTATCACACTTGAAATCAACCCTTTTATTTTGTACTAATAGCGTTAAAATCCACTCATTACATTTTATTTGAGTATTCCCAATACCATGACATACTTTTATGAGTCATAAGTCATGCACATTATTGTCTTCTGAAACTGTGTTCTCTGTTTCCGTGTTATTACTTGTACTAATTTCATTAATGAGTTTACATCCCTTTTTATAATGATTCGGCTTGTTACAGTTATGACATATTTTGCCAAAGGCTGGGCAATTTCTGGCCTTGTGCCGAGTCCCACATTTTTTACAATTATACAACACATCCCCATTACTACTGGAGTTATACTTAACTTTTGATTTGTCTTCTGCGTTCTTAAATCGTGAAGCCTGTACTGCATCCACTGCTGCTAGAGGCTGCTGCTGATGCATCATCTTGATATGGTTTTGAGATAACTCTGAGGCTCTGCACATGTCAACGGCTTTCTGTAGGTTTAGGTCATTGACTTCCAGCAATTTTCGTTGTAATTTCTTATTGTGTACACCCAAGACAATTCGATCCCTCAGCATTCTTTCTTCTTGATCTTTGTAGTTACATGTTTTTATGAGTTTTCTTAGATCTGTGTAGAACAGGTCGAAATTCTCCCCGTCTTCCTGACATCTTTTGTGAAATATGAATGTTGAAATAAGTTCGTTTTGTTTCGGTTCAAAGTAGTCGTCCAAACTCTTCAATAGTTGGTCGTACTTGACGGTTTCCTCTGTTTTTAGTACATTAAAGTACAATTCTTGTACTTCATTCCCAGCACAGTTGAGCAAGATGGCTGCTTTTCTTGTTTCACTCAGCCTTTCCAATCCGGCCGCTGACACGAAAATTTTAAACTGTTGTTTGAATAATCTCCATTTAGGGAGAAGATCTTCCGTTGTATCAAGTTTTAAAGGTTGCGGCATCCTGTACTCCACTCCTGCCATTATATTTTCTTCTTTTTGAATCTCTGTTTCGGTCGCGGCGTCCAAGTTTGTTTTAGTCGTGGTCATAGCCACTTTTGGAATTAAGTAGAAATATATGTTCTTAGAAGTATTTTCCACTGTTTGATGTCAGGCCTTTACCGGCTGCGCCATGTAATGTTTCGATGTTTTAAATAAGACACGATTAAATATATTATGGGGTTTTAATATGTCTACACTAGTTCGTCGGCCTGTACGGAAACGGAAGATGATTTTATCTGCATCTGTGACAGGTCCTGACTCCTGTCATTTTTAACAGAAACTGGTGTTGCCCTATAAATTGTATCTCTATTACAGTTAGTGCCTAACCTGATGTCAGTTTTTATGCCGCTAATGGACCTCTAATTTGGTTTTAAATGCCGCCAAGAAATATCTCTCAGACATGATGGTTTCCTCACAATGTTTTCCTTCACCGAAGCAAGTGATAATCATACAATACGCACATGAATCCGAAAAACCAGAGGTGCGTGTCTTGGGTTCGAACTCGAGACCGATGACTTGGCAGTCCGAAGGTCACTTCACTTAAGGCTATCACAGCTCAAACGTATAACACGTAAACGTTAAATCAATTATGAAGACTTGCAACTGGTAACTTATAAAAGCGACACAATCAGAGTCTATTTTCAAGTTGATTTTCAATTCATGAAAAACATCAAATCAATCAAGAAAATCATCATCGTCATGGTCAGCATGCAGCAATCCACAGCTGGACATGGACCACTCCAATCGAAATGTCAAAATCTAAAATCAAATGTTGGAATCTGTTTCCTGTTGGTACGTTAAGTTTAAATGCAGGGCGAGAATCAAAATCACATTTTCCACATATTTGCTCGAGAACTCGACAAATACACGAACAATCAACTCCTGAAGCCATGAAACTTCAAAAGGAAGCCTGTGATATTCACCGCGGTAAAGAGAATTGCAGTGAAAGGTTTAATGGTTGAAACTCTTTATTTCTTTACTAGATTCTACCTGTACACTTGATCGGAGCTGAGAATAGCAAACTACGTCGTAGCACTTCAGGTAATATAGACGTGATGTTACGTTATGTTTACATCATTTTAAGGGTTCCGTACCTCAAAAGGAAAAAACGGAACCCATAACGGATCACTATGTTGTTCGTCTGTCCGTTTGTATGTCAATACCCTTTATCTCGGGAGGGCGTGGAGGTATCGAGTTGAAATGGAATTGGCAACTACAGTACTTTCTCAAGTTATTATGCCTTGTGACTGGGACTGTAGCTTTGATTTTCTTTTTTGTATTTTAGACATTCAAAAGTGCGTAATGGTCTAATTGAAATAAATGCTTTGAGTTTGAGTTTGAAATTAAAACCATATACTCAACATAACAAACGAGTGACATCACGACAATCCGCAGGGTTAGGTAAAGGTGTCCTCACAGTACACCCACATTTCGCCAATTATGTTTAATTCCGATGTTAGCACAAATCCAGACTCCATGGCTGCTACTGAGAAATTCCTCATGGAAAAACCTAATAACACTTTGCCTAGGACCTTTAATCTAGGACCTCCTGCTCAGTGATCGCGCTTGCGACCACTCGACCAATTACAAAGCGATATTATAATTACAAGGAATTACGACACGAACCCAATAAAATATATAAACCTCATTAATATTTTGTAAACCTAAGTACCGACGAGAATTGGAAAGAAATAGCACAGAATCGTGACCGTTGGAAGGTATGGAGAGAGGCCTTTGCCCAACAGTGGGACAAAACAGGCTAGCTATAATAATAATGATAATAAAGAACAGACCAAGCGACCCTCGAAACCACCTTTTCAAAACACAAAATGTTCTAAATCATTGCATGCATTTAACATTCGTGTGTAGTTGCAATATTTTAGTGAACGTTAAGCAAAGCTTAGTGATAACTGAAGTAAAAATATTGTTTTGTTCAGAAAACCTTTTGGAGTTTGGTCTAACAGAAACACGCTGGCAGAGGTCTGACAATAAAAAAGGGTAGGCTGAAAGGAATTGAAACTTTTACAGTAATGTCAACGAGAATAGGGTTTAAACGCATTATTTTTTTTATCTCACAAAGCGTAATAACATCAGAAATAGCAAAATGAAATTATTTTTTAAATTTCTATAAAAAATACTAAGTTATAAGCATTTGAAACTGCTGATTAGACAGAGAGATCCGATACAGCGAATGACGTCATTCGCTGCATCGACGTACAAAATCCATACTAAATTCCGTTTATCTAGAAAGAGATAGAAACAAAAGTTTAAATGAATAATAAAAATCCGTAATCTAAGAATTTAAAACATATTTAACTATAAGAAATCAAAATTTTCTTATTGTGATAATTTCACAAATTCCTATGATAACATTACTATCTTACAAATTGATACATCTTAATTGCAAGTCCTGAAACTCCCAGCAAAATTGTTATCACAGAACTTAGACTCCGTCATGTTAAGAAAATACAACGAAAAGCAATTTCTGTGCTAACCGCAGCAAATAATAAGATGCCTACATCTATGTTTATATTGAAAACTAAGGGTGAAACACCCTTGGGGTGGTGGCGTGTCGTGTCATAAAGAACGCTTTCATGCAAAGTGGATTTGTGAAAGTTTTCGCTTGAAATAATATTTGAATTTGTAATTCTGACGTCACACTGTACGTTGGATGATGGATGTTGTCTGGGTGGAAGCAATGCTACTGAAACTGATATGGCCTGCAAAATGCTGTACTTTGGTTTAATAACTCCGTTTGTTTCAGCTGGTTGGGTGTACGTGACAGAGTAATTGAAGGTTTGTTTTCAGTTTAATGATGGTTATCGGATTTTGGTTTGGAACCTTTGTACCTACTTTGCTTGGTAGTTATTATTTTAGTGGCATGCTAAATTCATCTACAGATTTACGCTCTGTTGATGGTTTTCCTCTAAATAGCAGTAAATAAAATAAATAATCTTATGTTTACAATGTAAAAAAAAAAAAAATGACTGACGTTGCTCAAAAAGCTGAAGAGGGAATGCATTGGCCATGTCTGCCGCATGCTCGACGAGCTGTGGGCAAAAATAACCACGTTGTGGAGCCCTGAGACGGCAAGAAGGCGATGCGGTAGACCTCGCAGGAGATGGCAGGACAAGTTGTGGTCCACATTGATCCTGGATAGAAAGATTTGGAGGTAATTCGGGAAGGCCCCTACCCAGGCTGCCAGGCTAAGAGTAAAAGTATACAATGTAAAGGATTATGTCCTATGGTTTGTGATGGTAAAGCTATTATTTCGTCGATTAGATTACTCACAATGCACGCTGGACTACTAAAAAAAAACACAAAATACTTCAACAAAAAAAATTAAACACAACTTTCATTATTTTTCCACTCACACATAGCTCCATACATCATACCATATACAATTTCAAATAAACCTCATACGAAGCACGTAAACATACGCAGATATACATATAACTGTCACAACATGTTTCATGAAAGTTTTCCCATAAGTTGCAAGGGGTTAGTGCCCCTTCCTATAACTCACCGTAGAACCACCCCTTTTCGTGGTATGCTTCTAATATGATACAAGCACATGCATATTTATAAAATAACACTGAACTAACAAGCATCATTTAGTTTTTTGTTTGAAGAAATATTTGGGGGTTTAAAGGATAACATTATTATGAATAGTTGCGTAGTGCGTCGTAATTGGTATGTTAAACCAGGAGTAATTAAATATGTAACTGTCAAGTTTATATTTTCAAACTTAGTCTAAATACGCGTTTTTATATTATTATCTTAAAAGCTTTTAACAACAATTTCTAAAAGCTTTACGATCTTCAAGAATAACCACACAACTACGTTGCTGTCACTATTTTTTATTACTACAACTACTACAACAGCCCATAACGTCCACTGCTAGACATAAGCCTCTCCCATGGTGGGAGGAATTTGCCGTAATCTCCACGCTTGGCAGGCGGATTGGAGATCGCAGTGATGACAGACTAACAGAAAACGCTGCTGCCCATTCTCTGGTCTACGGAGGCGCAAGGTGTTCTGCCTCAGACATTAGTCGCCTTATACGACACCCGTGAGTGTAATGGGTTGGTTCTATTCTACTCTGCCGGATACCACAAAGCTATTTTTTTATTGGTATTCCATATTTATCAAAAAATGTGCGCTGGCAAATGGTCTGCAGTGCGAGTCTCCCTTTATCTATACTATATATACGAGTTTGTATGCTAATTTTAAAAATAGGTGTAAAGTTGGTGAGAAGTAATCTCTGGATCTACTGAACCCTTTTTGACAATTCATGTACCAAACAGAAAGCCACGTTATTTGTGAGTGCCATAGGCTATAATTAAGACGTTATCATGGGAAAATTTCCGAACAAAACACGAGCGAAGCAGCAGGCAAAAGCTAGTCAGGCTAGCCAGGCCGTGTCAACGGCGCGTTCATGTTCCACGCGCGCCTCAAAGAGAGTCAGCAATAGGAAGGGGTCCGCAAGGACCGATGCCTGCCGGGGTTGCGGGACTGTTCGAAAGAGATACCGTGACCCCGGAACACAAAGCGGGGTCAAGGAATATGGATGGGTTTTAGTCAGTAAAAGTCTGACACTCCCTCCTGCTCCGCCCAGAGCGGGAGAGGTCATTTGATGATTTACCAACCGAAAAAAAAAAAAAACAAAAAAAAAGTCTGTCTAAAGAATAGGAATAGGTAGGGTCTGTCAAGAGATATAATTATGAAATTATATTTAAAGAGGAATATTTACGAATCTAAATTTTAAACCTCGTTGTTCAAATGTCACCTAACCATTTTCTCTAAAAGATTTTTTCGTCCTTATATCTGAAGTAAATACAAACGTATATTTCCACCATAACCACACGCTGAACTATAAAAGCGCCATCTCCAAGATATCGTCTAACGTGGGCCGCTTACAAAAACGCGCTTGAATTTTATGTGCGCTTTAATGGCGCATACCTATGTATGTATGTTTTATTTAGTTTCCCCATATCAGTTTCCCTTATATACTTTTGTTTGATAGCTAATCTATGAGTGATCTTGGCAATAAAATGGATTGGAATAAAAGAATGTTAGACGTATAATATGTTGAAGCACAACAACGAGAGATAATGGGAGGTGATTGCCCTGGAGTGAGCGAATATCTCATGAACCATTGACATAAGAAAAAATATATTATAAACCTCGATATCATTTTTTATGAGCTATCGATAGACACCACACATAGTTTTTTCAGTCTTCAGTTACGTGTAGGGAGGGACTCCTTAATTTTTTATCCTTAATTTTATATCATTTTTGTGTAGCGATTCCTAGAAAACTCCTGCTCTCTAAATTTTAGCTGTGTGGCGCCAACGGACTCGGAGTACAATAGCTGTGATAAACGGACATACACAGCGACAGACAGATGGACAGGATGAATCTATAATGTTCCGTTTTACCATTTAGCAACGGAACCTTAAAAAGCCAACAATAAGTGGCCGAAATATTATTATCTATTATTAGCCGTTTGTGTCCCATTGATAGGCAAGAGCCTTCCTTACCTCCTTCCATTTATACCGATCTATCGTTGAATCTGGTCAACATTTAAGTAAAGAGTTGACTGCGTTTCGCCATTTCCTCCTGAGCCTGCTGCATGAGTCCGCATGAGTGAATTGTCTTCTAAAAATAATTTCCATGTGTTTCATGTTTTCGCTCGTATGGACGCGAGCAACGTCGAGACCAAGGTCCCCTATGTTTCATATCATAGTTATTTGAACCCAGTCAGAATAAAAATAAAAATACGCCATATAAAACAAAAAATAAAAATGCCTCAAAGCTAAGGCTTCTTTTTTGCTGAATAACCATTTCATAGCCTGCTATTTCAAATATGATTTTTACGGTAGGCCACATTCTCGTGTGAACGGTTTTGTAGCAAAAGTAATATTTTTGTACGAGCATTACGTAATAAAAAGAAAACCCGTCGATGTTCACTGGAAATTGGGAATTGGCATGAAAATGTTTAAACCACATTGTCGTCTATGATAAAAGATATTATTCTCATTTTAATAATGTATGTGATTTTAAATCAAGCTACAACAAAGAGACGAAAAAGACGAGAGCAGCAATCCACGCAGCCACCCCCAGTGGTGGCGGCCCCGACTTACGAACAGTAAGTCGTGGGTTTCTAACCCAGGCAGGCGCATTACTTTGTGTAATTTATTTCATCACCGCTGCTCTCAAAACGGTTAAGGAAAACATCGTGAGGAAACCGTCATGTCCTGGAACCAAAAAATTCGAAGATATGTGACATCTACCAATCCGCACTGGGCCCGCGTGGTGGATTATAGCCCATTCAATCTCATTGAGAGGAGGCCTTGTCCCAGCGATGGGAACATTAATAGGTTGTCAGACTCAGACAGCAAAGAGATTTTATTGAAATGAAAGACAAAGTTTTCAATAAAACCGTACGGCAGGCACTCCTCTCAGAGGTAGTTACTAAGTAAAAGCATTAAGCATGCTCCACATGTACACACAACATGTTTAGGCCGGCCTGATACGGCTCAGCCCATATAAGTTGATGCATCGAGAAATTTTGGGGAAAAGCCACTCGGCTTAGCTCAGGTGATGCCGAGCCCACACAAACACTAATTCAGCGTTTCAGCACGAGCCAAATATGAGAAATAATTGCTATCAATCTGTTTTGATGCTTAAGAATACTGCTATATCAAATGTGCTGAAGCGTACAAGTCTGTAGCACCCCTTAAGTTTTACTCAGCAAACTTCGTTCCAAGCTAAGTATGAGTGCTGTGTTCACTACACATTTGCTCGAAGGAATAAACAGAATGAAAAGTGTTTTATAGCCAAAGAAAACAGGAGTAGTAAAAGCTGAAATTGAAATATACGCAGACGAAACCACTAGCAAAAGTGCTATAAAATCTAGCTACTGACTTGAGGTGAAAGAGCCTATAAAATGTCTAACATAGAGTTTGTCCTTTCAAAGCTGTTATTTCTATTCTTTTACTTGAAAAGAAAAATGTTTTACAGCTCAATTTTTATGATTTTTATGGTAAGTAGTGTGAAACTACTTGTGTCATGCTATCGTTTGATTGGTTTCAATATTTTTATAAGACATGCACCAAAAAAAGTAGACAAAATAACTTTCTTTTTTGTGTGGTTAGTGCCTAACCTGGTGTCAGAGTTTTTATCCCGTCCATAGGCTTCTGACTTGGCTTTACATGCCGTCGAGAAATATCTCTCAGACATGCTGATTTGGTTTAGTCTCGATGTTTTCCTTTACCGTATACACAAAATAACTGAAGCTGTATGTTTAATTCTTCGTCATAACGATTTTATAGTCACAATACATGTATTGTGACTATAAAATCGTTATGACGAAAAAAACGTTAAAATCTAATTTTGAAAAATCACTACGACAAGTAGAAAAAGAAAATATAATCAAGGTTTAATGGCTTTTACTTTTTATTAACAAAATGAGGATTCATGTAACCGAATGCTACAATAAGCAATCACTACTTTTCTTCTGGTGCGGTGGCCTTGCAATCATGTTTGAAACTTATAGGTATTTTGAAACTAAGATATAATTATTCTACCTAATAAATTGATTTTTTTAGATTATTTTCAAAAAGCAATCTATTTTTAGACAGGACTTTTTATAAAATGAGTACCTATCTAATACTGGATATCTAGGACTGAAAAGAGAATTGTTGGTCGTCCCGGCGGCGACATGGGCAGACAAATATCCTGGATGAGACTGGCACAAGATCGTGGAGCTTGGCACAAGCAAAGAGAGGCCTATACCCAGCAGTGGGTGAAGTCGGGCTGTGGATGTAGTGTAGAAAGGGGGAAAATATAATGACCACCAAAAATAACTTTGTGACCACTAACATCTATCACCTAAAATACCAATTGATCACCAAATTTAGTAAATTGAGCACCAAATTTTAATGAGGTTGATGACAAACTAGTTTTGCCTAGGCTGACTTGGGGCACCCCGACACGGATAGATTAGGTTAGAAGGGTATGGCGGGGTCGAATGAGCGAGCGAAGCGAGCGAGTATACACCGCCAAACCCTTCGTGGTTATTTTTTTATAAACCATTCACCAGTAGTCTCCCTCGACTCGGATGCAAGAGCATAACAGTTCAATTTCTAGTGGAAAAATAAATTTTTGGTTCTAATTTCACGATAATTGGATTGACTTTGGTGATCATTTACTAATTTTGGCAATCAAAAGTGATTTTTTTGCCGTTACATTTTGCTATATCTGGAGAATCGTTAATTGTATGCCAAAAAGAAATCAAGTTACGGTATGACTGGCAAGCTTTTTTCATGCATTATAATCTATGACGTACGTTTGTTCTTTTCTTTAAAATTCGTTTCAGTCTTCCCATGTGATTGTAGGTGTATACTTAAAACAAGCTGCAAAAAAATATCCTACACTATTATTTCTTCTCCATCAGCAATACAAACTAATACAACGGTTTTTTCTACCACTGGCCATTTATAATTCGAAAACAAGATTCAACAGTATAATCACGGGCTTTTTAAATCGATCCAAGTCGTAACCTAATATAAAATTAAATACGCAATTTGCTTGCAAACTAACCGATAACGACCAATCAGCATTGTTAGGGTTAATAAGCAATCTATTGGATTTGATAATAATTGGAACCTTCTTGTCTATTTTAGAAAAGCTATTTTGGAATTGCTTAGAGTTTTGTTAGAAGATTGGAGTTTAGTAGCGAAATTTTCGGTAACAATGTTAATAGCAACTGGTATTTTATTTAAGAGTAAATTGCAAGAAAATGAGAGACATTAATGATTGATTTTATTTACTAAGAGAAATTTTAATCAAAATAAACCAACGGCAGGGAAAACACTAGAAGCCTGTTAGATCAAGTATTTTCCGACCATTCCCAACATGATTTCATAAAATTATGGAGTATCATGTTTTACATTATGATCTGTCGCAGTAATCGTTATAAAATTATTGTTTTATTTTTAATTGCTGCATCCTGCAACACGTTTTGTAAATTAAATTATTAATAGCTCATAAACACTTCTATAAATATTTTATTCGACATAAACACATAGCATTGCAAAAAGTTGTCGCACGTCGGTGAACGGAAACTCCTAATAAGGCCACGTATAGTAATTAAAACTTGAAGACATAGCACTACAGCTGTTATTGTATAATCTAGTTCATTCATCTCATAGTTTCTGTAAATTAACGAGTATTTCAACGTAGCGTAAAGATCCGTACAAGTTTATTGATAGAGTCGAGCCAATATTTATTTGGCGTCATTTTATTTCTCGCATTCTTCTCAGCAAACACTTTTATTTGATACTCATATCATGGGACGGGCTAGTTATTGTTTATACATATTAACAATAACAAGCCCGCCATCTTACGGAGTCCGCCATATTGGATTTAGAATGACGTGTTACTTAGCTAATTATTATATTTTATAGGAGCATTGTCATCCAAAGCAAACATGTTTGTAAATTTTCAGCTCAATCGAAATCCGGGAGGTGGGTAAAATTTGATTGTAAGATTTTTTACATAGTTTGTTACAGGTGAAATGATAAAAGCCTGTGAAAAAAGAGGGAACGGTTGATTACGTCTGGAGGTATCCTGGGTCCTGTTGGACAGTCTATTCAAGAATGCTAGCTACCAAACTTAACGACCAATCTCCTTGCGCCTACTTCTCAATTTAAACTCTCAAATCAACAGTTAGATTCTCATAAAGCATCTGTAAAACGTCCAAACAAGCCCCTACCAAAATCGATCACTTAAAAAGTCACGTCACGAACCATCATTAATTCATTACCTTAACAGATTGGCCAATAGTCCTTACTCTTGCCACTACATGAGGGGACGGAAATGCGCACTAATTAAAACTGGAGGTCATACAGTAGGTACAGATGTGACAAGATACAATCGACGGTAGTTCGGTACGTGACGGTGGGTATACCGCCGCTGGTTTAATTGAACACGGCCCGGGCGGTTGACCGGTGTTTCGTGGGGTAATGAAAACAGCGGGCTAGAAGGAATGGCGGGAAGTGGGTACATAGATGGAAACCAATTTCTAAGCAGGTATCGGACTGCGCAACGAAAAATGAGTATTTATTTTTCGGCACCACACAGAACATACATCGTTTTTAGAGTAAACGTTTTTTCTATCGTCAACAATATATTTTGTCTTCAGCAAAACAACGATAAAATTGACAGTGAAGCAGTTGCACAATGAAGATAGACTTAAATTAGGGAAACTTTTGCAAACTAAATATGTAAGTATTAGAGTCTAGACTTTATCAAACACGTCTGGAATAGATTGAATTATTATATAAATCTGTTTTATAAAACTTGTTACTTAAATGTATTTCTTTTAATGAATAGTTTTCTAACATTAAGATTGTTCTTAAAGCCAGATTACGGAGTATGCTATGCTCATTTTCAGAAATTACACTCAAAATAGCTCGTTTCAAAGCCCCACAGTAAATCGAGCAGTCGAATACGAGGCTATAGTTCTACTGGTTGTTATCGAAACAACCTTTTATAAGGAGTAAGCCGTTTCGTTACGTAATAAATAGGAACACGTATTAGGTTAATAGAGCCTTGTATGTTTGTAGATTACTGATTGTTTAGTAGTGACGAGATTTAGCGATAGTAGATATTGCGGGGATTATGATAATGTTTTTGATTTATAATTTTATTATAGGAGCAGCGGTGGCCCAGTGGTGGCGGCCCCGACTTACGAACAGTAAGTCGTGGGTTCGAACCCTCACAGGCGCATTACTTTGTGTAATTTATTTCATCACCACTGCTCTCAAAACGGTGAAGGAAAACATCGTGAGGAAACCGGCATGTCTTAGAACCAAAAATTCGAAGACATGTGACATCTACCAATCCGCACTGGGCCCGCGTGGTGGATTATAGCCCATACGCAAAATACGCGCTTAGACGTGGAGTTGCGGACACCAGCCCGTTATACAATACAATATACAATTTTATTATAGACATATTATTCACACAAAAACTCACGCTTACTTACCACCACGGTACACACGGTTACAGTACGGCACCTACTACGATCTTGACGTACTCCTTTGGCTTTGTCCAAGCAGGCGTGTATGTCCAAATGTATGAACATTTGGACATACACGCGTGCTGTTTTAAAATATTACTAGCTGATGCCCGTGGCTTCACTCGCGTAGATATTGGTTATCGCGACCAAAAGTAATTATATGATACCGTTCCCGCAACCTTTCAACAAATATCATTATATTTTAGCCAATGTATACAAAAACTTGACAAATTGTATACTAAAACCTTCCTCAAGAACCACTCTATCCATTGGTGAAAATAGCATGAACATCGGTGCAGTAGTTTTTGAGTTTATCGTGTTTTCTAGGGTTCCGTACCTAAAGCGTAAAAACGGGACCCTATTACTAAGACTCCACTGTCCGTCTGTCCGCCTGTCCATCTGTCCGTCTGTCCATCTGTCCGTCTGTCTGTCACCAGGCTGTATCTCATGAACTGTGATAGCTATACAGTTGAAATTATTACAGATGAAGTATTTCTGTTGCCGCTATAAAAACAAATACTAAAAACAGAATAAAATAAATATTTAAGCGGGGCTCCCATACAACACACGTGATTTTTGTGCCGTTTTACGCTCGACATTAATAACAACAACAGGTATACGCTTAAATTATTCACAGAATATTTAGTTGTATATTCACTTTAAAAATAAATAATTAAATAAAAATAAAAATGTAAGGGGGCTCCCATACGAGCGAGATGGAATGGGACGCCGTCACCTCCTTCTGCGAAGCAGTAATGCTAGAGAAGGAGGTGGCGGAACGTAAGAGGGAGAGAACCTCACAGCGTCCCGGCCGCCGCGGAAGACGCCCCGGGCGTCGGGGGCGCGGGCCTGTGGACGGTGGGCTATGGGCTAGCTCGCCGTCCGTCCGTCTCATGACGACAGGCCGTGTCGACGGCGCGTTCGTGTTCCACGCGCGCCTCAAAGAGAGTCAGCAAAAAGGAAGAGGTCCGCAAGGACCGATGCCTGCCGGGGTTGCGGGACTGTTCGAAAGAGATACCGTGGCCCCGGAACACAAAGGGCGATGAAGGAACATGGATGGGTTTTAGTCAGTAAAAGTCTGACACTCCCTCCTGCGCCCAGAGCGGGAGAAGTCATTTGATGATAACCCATCCGAAAAAAAAAAAAAAAAAAGAAAAGGGGGCTCCCATACAACAAACGTGATTTTTTGACGTTTTGTCTAATTTGTATAGAAAATGGTACGGAACCCTTCATGCGCGAGTCCGACTCGCACTTGGCCGGCTTTTTTTTTTTTAATTTTACATCGCCATGCTGAGATAAGGGCCTTTTGGCGTAGTACAGGACCAATTTAGTTTAAACTACCTATGTCTTATTTTATTTTGGTTGTTTTCCTTTTACGTAATTTTGTTTTAGGGTCCTGTGCGAGTCCAATAAATACTTTTTTTATTTTTATTGTAAATAATCTGATTGAACTTCTTTTAAACAAGTTTTTGTTAAAATTTGTAATGTAAGATCTGCCTTTTGCAGTAAGAAAAGAGGGTGCATCTGAACAAAGGGAATTAAAAAAAGAATCTGCTGGACATAGGCCTCCCCCAAGTGTCGCCACATTGAACGGTCCCGTGCGACTCGCATCCAACGGATTCCCGCAACCTTCACCAGGTCATCGGTCCACCCAGTGGGAGGTATTCCAACGCAACGTCTTCCGGAATCCTTGTTAGTAGTGCCTTTTTATTTAATAAGACTTATTTTTATTTTTATTTTAAAGATAAAAACGTTGATAGATTTCAGATCAATAATACCATGACATTATTTGACTGATTGGATGCTGAAAGAGTTTGATATAATGTAATCTAAAGTTGGAAATTGATCTCAAATGTAAAGTCAAGTAAACTTTTAATCTTTTCTGATTGACAAGCCGTCAAAAACTATTTTTTTAACCCACCATATCCATCCACAGAGCAGCGGTGGCCCAGTGGTGGCGGCCCCGACTTTCGAACAGTAAGTCGCGGGTTCGAACCCAGACAGGCGTGTTACTTTGTGTAATTTATTTCATCACCACTGCTCTCAAAACGGTGAAGGAAAACATCGTGAGGAAACCGGCATGTCCTAGGAATAAAAACTTCGAAGACATGTGACATCTACCAATCCGCACTGGGCCCGCGTGGTGGATTGTAGCCCATTCCCTCTCATAGAGAGGCCTGTGTCCCAGCCGTGGGAACATTGTAGGCTGATTATAATGATGACGATCCATCCACACGCCTACATCAACAAATTATGAATTTCAAAACTTTTAACACCTGACATAAATATAATTTAACTTTGAATGTCGCTTGTCCATTAAAAACTCTTAAAAAGTTAGTTTAATAAGTCTGAAAAGTTAGACGATATGACAAAGTTATACTTAGACGATATTTTTATATTTTAAAAAGGAATAAAGGCAAAGACACTAAAATTCTTGATTTAATTTTTTCTCGCAAACTTCAAAATCTGATTGTCATGATATCAATTGCCTTCGTCTTCGTCAATTAAATTAGATTGAAGAAAATCTTCTTATTTACTTCTATAACGATATATTATATACAAACTTACATTGCCTACTTAGATAGAAAGACCCCACCCAGGGTTCTTTTTGTCTAAGTAGGCAATGCAACTAATGCAAGTTTTTAGAAAGTTTTAAAAAGAAATTAACAAAAAGAAAAAACAACCTATGCTACTTTTTTTGATGGGTAACCAGAAAAATAAAACATAAACGTTACAGCTTTGATAGGAACACTGCATATATAGAGATTTTTGAATGAGCCGTTTTCTAAATAAGAACACGACACGAAAACCAGTTAATACAAATTGATATAAACGGGGAACGGCGGTCCCCGCAATTTCCATTTACAAATTACTCAGATGTAACGCTATTGGCAATATTAATTTAATATTCCATAATACGGATACAAGCAGTCTCGAGGCTATACCTAAGTTTGACCGGTTACACTATGTTCTACCCGGTAGTAAAAGAAACAAGGCGCGCTTTATTTCTTAACACCAAAGCTGTGCAATATGGTGTTGGCGTAATAGAACGTAACACTACAAAAACATTATTGATTTCTATAAAATAGGATATGACGTAACCACTCATTAGTGCAGAGGAAGACTCCTTCGCAATCTCACATGACCTTAACCGACATCACATTGTGTATTCTATTCAAAATAAATAACCTGTCATCGCAAAATGGCGCAGACAACATTCAAGTTATTCGATTGTACACTTGATAGTAAAATAATTTGACTCCAACGACGTATGCTTCGCCAGTTCTATTTGACCTCTCACTCTCCCAAAACCTTAACATTAGATGTACAACGAACAAAACCCTATAGCGCTGCCCCAGGTCATTTTAAACCAGTCATAAAAAATATACCATCATACGAAGATATGCTGTGCACGTAGTTTTTTTAATTACTTTCCGTCAATGGGACGTGCAATCATTAATCAATAAGTCGAAGAGATTGATGAATGAGCCTGTAAAATGAATTCACTGGTGATGATGTGTTTTGGTGCATAATTTGACACTAAATATATTCGATGAGGACAGCCAAACGATGTCTCGTAAATGCTTAAACGGATCGTAAATTGATTTTTTTTTCGTTCGTTATTTGAATAAGCTTTTTAAAGAGATAATGTGACAGTCCATCAGTCGAAACAATCCGCGCTTATCAACAGTCAAATCGCGACTGTCGGTCTGAATGGCCAATGGCACAATGAAGCCCTAAATAACGTCTGTGGACGTCGGTGCGGCGCCTCAGACGACGTCCGAGACCGCGCCGTTCGTATTCCCGCGGAGTGACGGACAATGCCACCGCCCTGACTGGCCTGCCACCGGCATTCATTCAAGCGGCGTGCGGCGGGTAGAAGCGACCGCATCCGCATTTAAGGGTTATTCGAGTGAGAAAAGATAAAGCTTTTTATGGTGAATTGAAATGTTTCTCTATTAGAATATTTCGCTGAGCTGGATTTTCAACGTGTTTGTTAGAGCGTATACGGGATTTATTTAGTACGATGATTTCAATCAGGTTTACACGTCGAGAGATGAGTAACAAACGTACATGACAGATAATTCTGAAAGCCTGACATGATACAATCATGATGAAAAAACTTTTAACATAATGTTGATTTAGATTTCTACACGAGTGAGCTTTCATAACAAATCTCATGACATGACTTAAAGTTTTGGGGTAAGGGTAAATGATATTCAATAATTAAGCTTATTCCATATGGAGAACGTAATTCGGTAAATAACGAGGGATTTGTTATGTTGTGACGTAACGTTTTAACGTCACTTTAATTGACATGGCTGACACGGGAAATGCCGTATTACGATATCACAACACGTTATTAAACGGGACGCGGTTTTATGATAGAAAATGAGGTAGTAAGACTCGGTTGAATAACAACCTGAGGCTCGTATTTTTATATTGTGTGTTTGTTGCCCTAAGGACTTGTTCGGAAGTTTCTCCTGTTTGCTTTTTTACCTTACGAAAATAATTGAAGTAAATAGGTATATCTATAACTGGCGAAATGTGGGTTCTGAACAGGTCCTTAAATTTTTATTTGACCCCTTAAAATAGAAGTTTTTGAAATAAACAGCTGTTTCCTATAAAACTGCAGTACCTACTCGGTCAAAATGTATACATCAGTTTTATTTTTATTTTTATTATACTGTTGAAAAACTTCAATGTGGGAGATCATTTCGTCAGTTACGTTTAAGTCCAATGTAATAAGGGGCGAGCCTATTAACATCAACTGGGCGCAAATCCATACTTCGTGGCTGCTACTGAGAGATACCTGATGGAAAAAAAAAATATATATATATACTTTTATATTTAGTACCTTTTAGCACCTATTACAAAACTGATAAAAATAGTTGTAAAGCATAACTGGAAGGCGCAGTAAGCGAAGTGCTGTTAACAAGAAAATGTCAGGCAACAAAGCAACTCGGCTGACACGTCAGGGACGCGGCGTGATTGCACCGCGCTGTCTCGACGCCCTGAGATATTAGACTTGCACTGTCTCTGCGCAGTTGCTTGTAAACATTGAGTTAGAGTACTGGAAATGATGACTAATTTAGTCAGGGATTTGGTGGTGGGCTATGGTGTCTACGGTAACGGCCGAAGACTGAGCGGTCAGAGTGTTGCCTTATTGTTGTTTAAAATATTCTTATAATACTTAATTGGTTGCGTTCTGAAAGTTGGCTACATGGTTAGTTCATTATTACGTTGTTTTGATTAATTAAACATTAATTTGATTAATAAATTTCAAAGTATAGGTCTGTTTTCTGAGTTAAATTGCGTTTTACACAAGAAATAATACCTTATTTCAACTTGATATGTACTATAATTATCGACTTAGACGAAGGTCTAAAGGATTTAGAAGACAGCTAATATAGCAAGTTGAGCTCAAAAATAATTATCCAATGTGTTAGTTCAAATTGATCGGAGTAGATTTTCAGAATTTCCATAATTCCCATAGCAGGGCAAACCGAGTCATACAACTCTATTCTGCCTAGCCTTTTTCCCAAACTTATTGGGGTCGGCTTCCAGTCTAACCGGATACAGCTGAATACCAGTATTTAACATGGAGCAACTGCCTATCTGACCTACACAACCCAGTTAGTACTGGGTAATACAAAACCCCTTGGTGAGACTGGTTGGCAGACTTTTGGGCCACCTGACTACCTATAACGATTGTCAAAGATCGACAAATGATATCTAGGACCAACGGTATAACGTGCTTTCTGGAGCACGAAGGAAACTCGGTATGTAATGGGTGGTCACCCATCCACGGATCGGTAAGCAAGGCTTAACCTAAAGATCGACCCGAGCGGCTGTTATTATTTAGCCCCGACCTCCTCAACAAACAAAACTAACTATACTACTCGTATATACGAATGTAACTCTCCAAGTCTAAAACAGTCGGCTTCCAGTCTAACCGAATGCAGCTGAATACCAATATTTTACATGGAGCGACTGCCTATCTAACCTCAAAAACCCAGTGAGTACTGGGTAATACGATACCCCTTGGCCCTTGGTAACACTGGTTGTCATATTATTATAAGTATAATAAAAATCAAATAACACAGAAAACTGGCCATCTACCATGTTTACTATTTGTATTGAGTTAACCGAAATCATGGTGCTTGCAACAGCGCCGAAATATAGGGAACTCAAAACGCATAGTAAACGTAGTAAAAATATCCTGTTTTCCGCGTTACTGATAGTGTTAGTGACCATGCCAGTTTAAAAACTTATAAAGTCAAAGAATATGAATTTATAACTGGCGAAATGTGGGTGTACGTACTATTAGGTACACCTCTGCCAACCCTTCGGGGATTACAGGCGTTATGTTGTGAATTCAATGGGGGCTATCGCGCATGAATTCGCCGCTAGAGGCGTTCGTGTAGAGTAAGGTCTTCCGAAATGTCAGATGTCACACAGTGTTAGCGCGTTGCGTGCTTTTATCACGTATTTATACTAATACTCACGATTGTGTTTTAGACTGAGCCATTCCTGATTAATTATGACTTAAAGATTTTAAGTCACATCTTAGGATCTTTTTTGTTAGTACTTGGATGTAGAATGATTTTTAAATGATTCATACGTGGGATGCAATTGCAGGCATTGCAATTTTAGGGAGAATTTTGTAAATATGTATCTGAAGTTTACAATTTGTTGTTATAGGTAATGAAATAAACTTTTTATGACATTATTGGTACTTTAAAGTATAAAATAGAATTATTGGCAGGACCTTACTCAACAGTGGCGCCATCTGGTGAGCTAAAATACGATAGCCCTCATTAAGTTGCACATCTAGTCAGTTTAAACATCCTCGTCAAAACTTTTGAGTTCGAGATTGTTTCCCGTCCCGTTCTAGCAGGTTATTAATGTAGTTTTAAAATGTGCACTTCAAATGACTTTATCTAAGTTAAAACCGTGGTTAAAGCTTGTCTTTGTGCCTCTGACGGATCCATTTAACTCAATTCATAAATAATTAAAAGATTATGAAAAAAAATTATACTTGAATGTGTCACGAGTTTGTGCCAGAACTTTGTTTGTAGACTTGGAAAATTACATTCGTATATAGTGTATAGTGTGTGTACATTAGTATAAAGTGAAGATAGTTTTGTTTGTTGAGAAGCTCGTGGCTAAATAGTAGCAGCCGCTCGGGTGGATCTTCAGGTTAAGCCGTGGTTACCTAGGTTGGTCTGTGGATGTGTGACCACACATTACATACCGAGTTTTCTCCTTGCTTCGGAAAGCACGTTATGCCGTTGGTCCCGGGTATCATTTGTCGATCTTTGACATTCGTTACATAGGTAAGTAGTCAGGTGCCCCGAAAGTCTGACAACTGGTCTTACCAAGGGTACCGTATTACCCGGTACTAACTGGGTTGTGGAGGTCAGATAGGCAGTCGCTTCTTGTAAAATATTGGTGCTTAGCTGCAGTCGATTAGACTGGAAGCCGACCCCAACATAGTTGGGAAAAGGCTAGGCAGGTAGAGTGTTGTTTGTTGATGACTGTATGATACATTACGCCAGTATATCCCTGAGGGGTTAAGCAAAGGTGTACTTATATTTGTAGCCACATTAAATTTTATCAGTAGGTATGTCTAATCTCGTGGAATAGAGGCGAACCGAACGCATGCATCATCATCATCAGGATATAATGTTCCCACTGCTGGGACACAGGCCTCTTCTCTATGAGAGGGAATTGGCTATTATCCATCACGCGGGCCCAGTGGGGATTGGTAGATGTCACATGTCTTCGATTTTTTGGTTCTAGGACATGCCGGTTTTCTCACGATGTTTTCCTTCACCGTTTTGAGAGCAGTGGTGATGATTTAAATTACACAAAGTAATGCGCTTGTATGGGTTCGAAACCACGACTTACTGTTCATAAGTCAGGTCCGCCACCACTGGGCCACCGTTGCTCTCCGCTGGATCGCATGCATTTAAACTTAATTGTGTAAATAAGTAAAAAGAGTCTACTTTAAGTAGGTAAAGTTATGGTTTATCAGCCCACAATTTTAAGCATAACATAATCTTGTGGAAAATAAAGCGATATAATTACTCACTGAAATTGTGATTTCAAAATAAAGCACAAACTTGGTCACGCTAGTGCACGTTGATAAGCAAAGCAACATAGTTGAGCATGGTACATACCACTGTTAAGTAAAACTGTTATGAAAAAATTACGGACACGACTCTAGTAAATGGATCCTGACAGTTAATGTACTGAAATATCCCACTATTTCCGGTGATACAATCGGTCTGAAACATATAAAGGGTGTAAAAAACCTCTTAACGAAGCCGAAAAGCACTTGTTCTCCACGTTATTGCATTTTTTTTTTGTTCTAAACCATACCTGGGAACCTTCTAGTAACGTAAATATTCGGGGTTAAATTTCCAACTTTTTGACAAGTTTTTTAATACAAGTTTTTATTGTAAGATTTTTACTTTAAACACCTCCACGACCCCTGTACTATTCAATCCATCCATCAGCACAACGTTTTGAGTGCGTTACATTGAGTTCTACCACAAAACATGATTTTTGACCCCAAAAAAAAAAGAGTCGTTCCCCAGCAACAATTTTTGCGTAAAGTTACTTGGCTTAATGTACAGAATGCTTGGTTGATAGCTTCGTGATGAGGTTGTTTACACCCTGCATACACCGATTTAATAAAACCAAATCATGTATGTGTAATAAGTCCCACTACCTACAACACATTGAATGCTCAATGTGAAATGCAGTTTACGTAGTACTAAACAGAGATGAAGTTACCAAATTTCGAATTAAGGTACCTAATTATATTATTATGTTGTATTTTATTGTTTACCCTGTTTTTGTTTTTATAATGATGTAGAATTACATTTAGCATTAAGCACAAACCTTAGTGGTTTAAAAATGCTATGCAAAAAAAAATGTAATAATTTTTAATTGGTAAATAAATGAAAAAAAAAATAAAAAAAAAAATACATGGGTTACATGCAGGTGTTCATTACATAATGACATACTCGTACAAATAATTTATATTCTATGATCAGCCACTTGGGCATACAAATGATTAAAATAACATAATAAAAAATATTTGTCTAAAACCTTCAGATTTATCGTCTTCCTGCCCTTATCCCATTCTATTTGGTGTCTGTGCATCACGTTTTCTTCTCCCATTCTCCCCTGTCAGATGACTCGTCATCATTTACTTACTCCTTTCTCTTTCATTTCATTCATCAAACAATCCAACCATTAAAAAAAAAAAAAATCTTTTCCTTTTTTTTATAAAACCTAAAAATTTTAAGAAAATAATTGTGTCTAAAAGCGTTTTCAAAGCTAAGTTATTCAATTCTTCGAATTTTAAGAATATAGTAACAAAAATAATCTACGAAACTTATATTTGCTCAACGTTTTCCCCGAAAGTATAGGAAATAGTACTTCCTACAATTACTAGAACTTTTAGCGTCTACTTCGTCGTCTTTGTAATTATAGTTGGTTTTAGTAACTCCTGAGTTACTAAAACGCTGCTTATCCTATAAACGCAAAAGACATTAGAAATTAATTCAAACGCTGCTTGCGTTTGAATTAATTTCTAATGTCTTTTGCGTTTGAATTTCTTGCTTATTATGAAAATTAAATTAAATTTTCTGGGTGTGTTCAAGTATTGCAACAGTATGCACCTGATAACTTTTCCCTATAACTTAACATATTATAATCAGGCTGGTAATCCCCGAATAGATAGACAAAAATGGACCTTATATTACACCCATACATACATTCACCAGTTAAGTTTAAGTCCCATGTAATAGGAGACAAGCCTGTTGTCTATCCCTATAACTTACCATATTATAAATATTTAAAAATACTTTCAAATAGGCGAGACGACAAAAAAAAAACGAATTAGTTCGTCATTTAGATTATCAAAAAATATTTGACCCGTGTTTTTTCTTTTGCTACGTAAACCAAAATTGACGAAGATGTGACGCTTTTAAAATTCTCAATACGTCACGCCTAGGTATAATTTTTACCTAGTTCTGACGTCACGAGGCCTCACTCCCGAGTTTTGATGCGTTTTATCTTTATCAATATTCATTGATTTACAAAAACAAAAAATACGTGTCCATTCATTTCCAATTCTCTAACTGATGGACTAAATAGATTTGTAATTTTTTGATACTGTCGTCTTGCCTATTGCCGTAATGGCCATTAAAATAATCCAACAAGGCTTTAAGTTAAAATGGATGCAAAAAAAAAATATAAAAATAAACCCGAAATAACCATCCTCTATACACTCGACATTCTCCGCCAAATTTTCCCTTCCCTTAAGCAAAATTTATGAGCAAATATTTTGAAAGTCTATACATTAGTTAATGAATGCAGCTCCTGGCAATGTGTACGCAACGTCTTCCGTGTCCGTATTCTGTATACTGCGATCTTAGTTTTGTAATTTAAATATTAAACTAAGTTTATTTATTTTTTTATTAAAATTTTGATATTCACTAGGCAGTAGGCACATCATTTTAAATTTAATCCTCGACACGTGTTGCTCCTGGTTTATTTTCTTTAACAGAATTTCTTGTAATGTCTAATTTTATTTTACTGATTTAGATACTCTTCTCATTAAGTTTTTTTCCTGCAAAGAGATTTCCAATTTCATTTCACTTGTAGTGCCACATTTCAATTCCCAGAAAATAAACGTTTTCGTCGGCCACAAGACTTATTTTAAGAATAATTGTTGTTAAGGAAAACCACTTAGATACCTCTCATACTGTACGGTAAAATAATATAATAATAATTTATTTACCTTGAAACGCTAAACTCAAATGTTTCTAAGATTTTCTTAGTACTCGAATTACGTTGTTCACAAAATATTTTTGTATAATAATATCACAACAACTTTACCTTGAAATACTTAGTACGTACGTAAGTACTCTGAGTACGCAGTCTGTCACAGAATAAGGACACTGTTATAATGGATGGCACCAAGACAGTCACTTGACGCACCCCTGCAATACCATTATAGAGCCTTTTTTCCACCGCCCTCTTTGAAATAACGATAATTCGTTTATATAATACCTATCTCTTGTATTATAAACGACTATGAATTTTTACTTCATTTATAATATTAACCTTTTAGAGAAAATAAATTTGCACAGAGCTTAAATTAGCGGAGTATTTTAGCGCAGTATGATTAAGTCAAAAGAGGGGTATTCCTTTTGAAGTATGCATATCTGATTTATGAAGTTTTTCAATTAGTTTTTGTATGCATCGTTAGGCTAATTTCCTGTAAAAAAAAGAGATAAATTATCTTAGTCTTACTTATTAGGGTGTAGAGATTTATTGCTTAATGCCAGAAAATTAAAATAAATTCGTAGTATCTTCGTAGTAATGTGTATGCAATGTTTGTAGTACATTGCAGTCAAAAATTAAAAATACTTTCGTCAACATAATATGTAAGATGAGATAAAGCACAATAGAAACCGGGCTGTTCATCGACACAGCATTGACATAGTTTTTTTTTATATTAGTAACACGGAACGGCATTGATACCCAATTTACACTATGAAAATGACATAATACATGGTTATTATATTGAAAATATGACATTATTCCAGATACCTATAAATTGAAAAATAAAAGCACAGAAAACTAACTACAAAGAAAAAAACAATTAAGAAACTAAAAACAAAAGAAAAGAAAGACTTGAAATACGAAGGAATCCCATGAACCGTTGTGTTGTACTGCAATAATATATATTTTTCCGTATGTTTTAACGAGGCTCGCATGTTAATGAATGTATTTAACGCAGTTATGTAGGTATTTATTTACTCGAATTTTCTTCAGTACTTTCAGAATGGCGGTGACCTAAAATGTGGAATACGAGTGATTGTAGTATAGAATTCTGCCGCTAGAGTAACGGTTTTGTAGACGAGCGTTTTTTTTACAGCTTTTGGTAGTAAGGTTGGTATCTTCATTTTGTTGATTTCTTTGTTCACTTTTAATTGTTCTTCTTTGTCTCTCTGTACCAGTCAAATTATTTACTTATTTATGTACACACAGTAGTCAATTCATCGGACTGACAAGTCATAGGTCCCGAGTTCGAACCCAAGACATGCACTTCTGATTTTTCGGTTTTATGAGCGTATTGTATAATTATCACTTGTTTCGTTGAAGGAAAATATCGTGAGGAAACCAGCATGCCTGAGAGATATTTATCGACGGCATGTTAAGCCAAGTCAGAGGCCCATGGGCCATAAAAACTCCGACACCAGGTTAGGCACTAACCAAACGAGAAAGGAGAAAGAAAGTAGACAATCATATATAAAATTTGATTACAAACAGGTACTATGTCAAAGTCATGTATATTTATTTAAGTTGTAAGTGATTGTACTATTCGTGTGCTTGTTAAAAATACCATTATTTTTACCATTATACCATTCATTATTATATTTTTAAGATAATTACATAACTAGATTAATCAAACCGTTTCTTATAACTTCAGTACATTTCTTTTATAAAGCCAATCCAAATAATTGTAGTCCGTTGATGACCATAAAGTCATTTAAAAACACTGAAGTAATCAGAATGACTAACCAAACAAGATAAATTCTACCGAAAGGCAATCACCATAATTTGATATTAAGTGTACTATTGCTTACTATTATTTTAAATACAACTGCGGACGCAATTTCGCGATCAGTTTAAACCCATAAAAGATACATAAACCTTAATAATAACTGGGTGTACGAAGAATAGCGGTAGATCAGATAGGTAGCTAACCTTCCAGTTTATTAACTAAAGTACGTGAGAACACCGCTCTAGGATGTGATTATCCAGCAATTAACGTATGTGGGTATATTTTAAAGTTGTCATTACTTGCATCATATCCTCGGTCTAGCATTTTCCCAGCATTGTGAGCGCGTTGTTCGATGAACATGTTACGGGCTTCCTTATAACCGTGGGTTCCGTTTTCTGTTCATAAAATAAGGAAAAGAAAAGCTAATTAGTGATGAGGCGAGTGAAGTTAGAAAGAAAATAAGTTTATCTATGCCTAGTATGACGTATTAAACTATCACTACACAGAATAATGCTGCGACTTATGTGGTAAACTCGACGTCACGTTGACCTGATGACTTTTAATAGGACGTTCATACGAGATTTTTTTATCATTATTATTGGGTTGGGTTCAAACAAAATCTTACTAATCCTTAGATCCCCAGTGCATCTTCAGTACACGACAGTGAAGAATACATTACCTATTAGTTTTCGTGAACAATATACTTAAATGGTTTTATTATACAATGGGAGACTGGGTGCCTAAGCTAGACGAAAGGCCTGTATTTCAGGACAAAGCACATTTAAACGGCAATTATGCACTCACCTAAACGCCACTATATAACAGTAACAAAACGTATTTTCCAAATGCAAAGCGTCTTAAACGCCCGTTTACACAGTGCTACAAGCGTCAAGACATGTTTTTTGTAATCCAGATTAGGTTGAGGAAGAATAACGGCAGAGCCCGGTCAAAAGGAAACGTAAACAAGGACTTAACTGGTAAAGGCGCCGTTCACAGATGATATATTTAACTTTTTACAGGGCCTTTAAAATAACCTTAATTAACGCCGTTTTAAATTTTGTTGCTGACTATATTTTTGGTTGTTTACAAAGTTGTTTCTTTAGTAAGTGTTGTTTAGATTATGTGTTGCAGATTTAGATTATTAGATTATTAGATTATTAGATCTATTTGTTATTAAATAATAAATTGTTAATAAATTACACGAAATCTCATAAACCTACCAACACAGCGTTCAAAGGTTTTAGCTTCGCACGTCGTGCATTCGTCACGTTTCTACTTTAGTTCTCATTTGGGACGAATTTACAACTAATTAGTTTGCTTTTTTGTTAGTTTTAGCAATATGTGTTTTACTAATAAAATATTTACCAAAAACAAAAAATATTTGAAAGCAATCAATCAAACAAAATAACGTTCTGAGCCTGAAAGTTGCACAGCACGATAGTTTTATTTCTTTACGACCACGTACAATATTACTAAATACATTTGATTTTTACATGCATCCGATCCCGCAAACAAACCGATCAATGTCAGAAAATCGCGTGATAACTACCCTACCCTGCAAACGCTACCGAATATTTTGGATACGCTAGAAACGTTACAAAAAAAAAAAAGAAATTGTCAGTCGTTGAACTCGATCCTATAAATTTTGTCACCTCGTTACAAATAACTATGCACTCGCATGATCAAGCGACATTATTGGGCCTGCACAGAAATCGTGGTGGTTTATGAATGTTATATTCACATTACTTAGTGTTATTGTGGATGCTAACACGCGATGCCAACTTGCCCTTTGATTAAGTATTTTGAGTTTCGCAACTGATAATGTAGGGAAGTTTCTGTGTTTTGAATTATGTGGGCAATGTGCAAAGTGTTTACTTGCGCATAAATCTCAGTTTCAATACATAAGGTTGTTGGAGAACATAAAAACGATGTGCTTGCTTGTTTCACTATTAGTTATTTATTTATTTATTTGGATCTATAACAAAAGATACACAGATACAATATAAGTCACAGTTATACAAAGGTTCTTTTAAGTGTGTTCCTTCAATCACAGGAGACCACAGCGTGCACATAAAACTAGATGTTAACACAAAAAAAAATGAAAAAAATATAAATAATTCGAAAAACAATACAAAAACCAAAACAATAAAAAGCATTTGATGACAAGAAATCATACGTATTCAAATTAGAGTTTTATTAAAATTGAATTAAAATCAAAATCAAAATCAAATTGCATTAAAATTATATCAAAATTTAAATTGCTTCACATGAAAGTTATTTTACATTAATATTGCAGTGGTCAATTTTTTTTGCAATTTTAGTTTGCAATTTTAGTTGCACAAAACATTCCCAACTATATATCGGTTGGGTTCTACTCTCACCGGATGCAGCTAAATACCAGTATTTTATATAGAGCGACTGCCTATCTGGCCCCTACAACTCAGTTACTGCGTCATACGGTATCCGTTGGTAAGACTGGTTGTCAGAATTTTGGGCCACTGACTACGTGTAACGCCTGTCAAAGTTCTACAAATGACAGCCGGGACTAACGGCTTTTCGTGCTTTCCGAGGCACGGAGGAAACTCGGTATGTAATGAGTGCTCACCCTCCACTGACCAACCTAGGCAAGCGCGGCTTAGCTTGAAGATAGAAGAGAGAACCCGAGCGGCTGTGATTATTTAGCGACGAGCTCCTTTAGTAGCACAAAACATTATGCCAAGTTAATGAAAACTTGCATCAGCTTTTTAGGTATTCTTTCAATAAGCAAATTCATACTTTCACATTTCCTCAAACCTTCTCATCACCATGACAAACAAAAAACTTCAACACAAAACGGCTCAGTTTTCCTTTTAAAATCAACCCTCTAAACGCGATGGCCGTTTTCCAACATACCTCGTAACGCATATAATCACGTTACAGCAAATAATGCGCTATCCTTTCACATTCTGACGGGGCTAATGACGTTGAAAAATAAGCCAGGCTTAGCCAATGCAAGCGTTATACGGGTTAATATAGCGGGGTGCCGTACTGATATATCGTCCGTCATATTTTTGACGTTATTACAGTATGGAACGTGAAAGTAACGGTGACTTTTTATTTTGTTTTTTAAGTTGTTTTTGGACTATCGCTGTAGATAAATGGAAAGTGCTGAAGATGCACAGCGAGGTGATTTATTGATACATCGGTTTGATGCAAAAAAAAATGAGGGCAAAAGCGGAAAATATTTTATGACATCATTATTTCTACAGTAGTTTATTAGAAGATGAATAATTCCCGCTGTGTCAATTCCCTTTAAGTCAACTTGTGACTTTTGTTTTGTCTTTTGTTACGCCTCGACATGGCTGTCACAGAGTACAGTCACAGTAAACACGAAATACGGCTGTGTTTTTAATTAATAAAGTCATTTCATACATTGATAACCCACCAAAAAGTACTAGTCTAGCACTTATGCTAGCTTACTAGCTTACTAGCTATTACTAGCTTAAGCTAGTATGAACCTATAAGGAGGAAGAACTATTCGAAGCGAACTCAAACACACTAAATAACGAATTTTAGAATAATTTTGGTCACAAACACGAAAGATTGTCATGAAAATTCAACATCCTTTTAATTTAATAAAAAGGCTCTTTATATATGGTAACTTATTATGCCATTGTTTTTTAATCCATTACTGTATTCACTGTTCCCTACAAAAATAAATGAGTATGAGACAATATAATAATTTAAAGCTTCACTTTCACTTTAGTCACGGGAATCTGGTAATTTCTATCACTAGAGTGACACATTCAATCACTAACTATAAAATTTTACTTCACTGAACTGCGTATAAAAAATTATGAATGCTTTAAACACCGTCCGGGCACGTATCAGTGTTTATATACAGCAGTAAATATTCTATATTTTAAGCCCAATTCCGATATGGAACTCACGAGCGTTCGCACACACCTTGTATGCACAACAGAAAGATACAGAAGGTTGGCTACATAGAAGGAGCGAAAACAGGTGCACACACATATTGACTGCGGAAATTAAAAATGTACTTCACATCGGTACTTGAGGAACTCGTGGCTAAATTATCACAGACAATCGGGTCGATCACATTTTTGATGTTATCGTTTGCATCGTGTATCGTATAATATGATAAGGTTTTAAGTATGCTTACATTTTTTATTGCAACGGTTTCATCAAGCCATCACAAACGAATGTCAGTCACGAGTGCGAGTGCACTTGCTTTACGTGAAACACGACTGTTATGTACGAGCATTTTCTCTCTTTGTACAGAGTTTACCTTCTGTACGTGTCTATTTTGTATTGTTTATATGAAAAGCTCTTGCACGCGATTGTACTTCGTTAGAGGATTCATCTGTTAATATAAATCTGTTAGAGATTATGTCCATGTGAGATGTTTATCACAAATTATGAAGCAGAGTGGGCGTTTTTGCTAGTTAAGGTTTTAGTGCTTGCTTGCTGTGGGAATTATGATGGGTTGGCTACGTGGTATGTATGTATTATTTATTGAATACCAGTGGCTGGAGATAATGATTATTATAATAATCGTGTACTGAAATAAAAAAGTGTAAATTATTTTGCATAATAGCAGTAGCATTTCCATTCCATTTTTTTCCAAAAAGATAAAATTAAATCCAATTCAAGTCCGATAAAATCAAAGCAATGAGTTGATTTTGTCGACGTTATTTTATTAGAAATACACTTTTTCTTAGAAATAATCTTAAAGCTAAAATTTATTTTGAATTTACACAATGTCACACTGAAAAATCCTACGTATGTAGATAATACGGGTGCAATGTCTTATCATTGTCTGCCCACTGAATTCAAATACAATTTCTCTCAGCACTAACAAAACCTTTTCTTATTGTTATTCTTAACAACGCGATACAAAACGAAATTACTTTATACACTCCAATAATAATACAAACTCACAACTTTGTAGGAGTAAATAAAAAAGCTTTGTGAAGAAGTGCACTCACGAGTTAGATGCATTATCAGCATTTGTTCTCGTTGTTTCGATCTTCACTCAGAGCAGATAAGTGATCCAGTGGCTGTATTCGGGTAAAACGTTTCTAGAATGCTGTAGCATCGCAAAGTTTTTGGAATAAAATACTAATTGATTTATCCGCCTTTAGGATGTTGTCAGCGTGAATGAAATTATATGTATGTGTATGAATGTGGATGGGTATAAGAGAAGAGTAAGACCAAAACAAACGATGGATGCAAGGGTTTGATAGAAGGTTATCGATATTAAGAATGCGTAGTTAAAACGTAACGTCGCATATTATCAAGGCATCTAAGTATAGTCACCGATGTAACAATTTTCGCCGAATAGTATTTCGATCTAACATAGGGAACCCGTAAGTGACTGTGCTGAGATGAGGAGAAGTATGGAAGACGAGGACATTCTGCGCAACCCCAAATAAATTGAGATAAGGGCAGAAATGATATTGATGATAGTATTATTATAACACTACTTTACTGGAACAGATTACAAAATTCTACTGCTACCAAAGCAAGTAGGTAAACGCAAGTATTGACTGAATCAATACCATTTTTATGCCTCGTTCAAAAAACGTTGACAAAGAAAGACCACGGTGACATTAGTTTTAAGAAACCTGTTATTCCAAGTGACAGTGAAACGAAAAATACATCGCATATAGAATACAGACACAAATGTAACGCGATTTTGCGGATTCCGCTACTTGCTGTCTTAAAGGACACTTGAAAACTGCCAAGTTTAGTCTGAAACTAAAAGAAACAACTACATAAAATATACAGTTAGAGGCTAAAGGTTGGATTGAAACAAGAACGGTTCCTGTTACATATAGCTAAGTTACCTGTGTGTGAGTTTGTTCAACATTATTACCTTTTACGATCCACGTGTATTTTGGTACTTTATTTTAATACCGTACCGTAGATAAGTGAAAACATGAAATAGGTCATGAACGTAAAACATACGTGATGAGAAATAAATGACGGTTGCCCAAAAGGGGTTATTGAGTCAATAAGCATTTGACAGACAGGTATAAACAAATACATTTACTCCAAAAATACCTTTATTAGGAGTTTTCATGATCAAATGGTTCTGTCGTATTCGAGGGTGCATTTACAGATTCCTTTCACATGGTCAAGCGCTCAGATCCGGATTAACAATTTGTAAACGGTGTAAACCATTGCAACAATGTAAACATTTGTCTGTTTTGCACTGTGGGAAAGTTATTTGCAGCGAGTGCATCAATAGAGCAATTAAACACTATAAATATCACATTTTGACCTAATACTCGTATTTACGAATTCTTTGTTTATGATACGATTTTTATTCTCTAGTTTAGTAATTGCATGAAGTTCGTCTAAAGTTAGAATTCTTAGCTTTGCTTTGTTTACAGTTCTTACTTCGTTTAAATTCTTGTCTATTGCATAAAAAAATACATATGTATTACTTAAACTCAAGTAATTACTATAACTTGGCAGTAGATGCGGGTGTAAGTGTTTCATAGAAAAATTATAAATTTCTATTTTTTTTTCAAACATAACTTGACTACTATCAAAAAGAGAGCTTGGTATCAATGTTGCGTCCACCAAAAGTTCGGACGCGACGAAAGCGTAGGAATTAATGACGCTAATAAAATAAATGTGCGACATTCGTTTACACGTCCCAGTGTTTATGTCTCATTTAAGACGACATATACTTTTACAGCCACGTCGTAAAAAGTCCCATGTGGCGTGCTTTATCAAGCGGGACTTAAGAAGCCAATTCTTACCCAGAGGCCTCTAATGACTCGGAAATGACCGACAAAGTGAATTCTGTTGTGTTTTATTTTAAGTTACGATTTCATTTTATGTCGTATCGGTGCAGTACGAGTTTCAAAATCGATTCGAAAGATTTCAACTCTATATTTTTGGGGTAATAGGCGGAACCACTCTGGATTTGAATATTTCTCCAGTTGTTTGGGAGTTTACGTCTTAATAAACCTTTATTTTGAGCGGTGGGTGTAGGAAGAAATATTGTAGGAGTAAGAAAATTAGAAGAAAACCGGTAGCTTCGAGATTTGAAAGATTCTATTGAGATTAAACTTTGATAACCGGTCTTTGTCTCTGTCACGTGAATATACATTTTTTTCTAGGACACTGTAACTTCACTGTTGATTCCAACCGTGGCGGCCACCAGAAAAGAGCCAAGACATTGAAGCTTGATCCTGCAACGAAATTAAGCAGAAAAGTATTTTTTTATTTTTATTTAACAATTTATGTACACACTAAATATAAAGAAAAGTAGAAAGGAACAGAAAATAGTACAAAGGTGATGCTTATTTCTAAAGAAATCTCTTCCAGCATACCTGCGAAAGGAGATACTAAAAAAGAGATGTAGACATAGTGTGTTAATAAAAAGAAAAGAAAATGGAATACATAAAACAGATATCTATTTTAGATATAATATACAATACATACATACCTACTCATAAATACAAAGAAAAACATATAACAATACTATAAATACAATACAATATAGTATATCGGAGGAGTAGTTTTTTTTAATATTTTAATATCTTCCACGATAGACATCCTCGGCACTTGAGAAAAAACTATTCATAGGTGAGACCACACACCCAATCAAAAAGAGAATGCCCATAGATTCTGTCCCAATGCTCTCTTACCAAATCCGAGTCCTACATCTAACGCTGTCAACGTCCCCACAAATCAAGTGTTTCAAAACGTGTCACAATAAATACATTCAGCGATAAAAAAAGAACCGACCAATGATTTATTTCATACAATTAGTGCGATTTAAGAGAATCACATTTGTATTAACGAGCGAAATCATCCATTACAATAGTCGTAAATACATCGTCGGACTATGGACGAATGTTGTAAGCGAAAGAAGAAGAAAAAGACTGCCCTCTGGCGTCCAAGAAATTAAATTATGAGTCGGTATTCTGCTCTTTGTATAATGAGTCAGATGGGTCTCGAATTAATAATCTTTGGAGTAGAAAAAGGTTTTTTGCAAAAATTAAAAATAAATGCAATTTTCTAGAATTTGGGTTAAGTTCGAAATAGGGTTTTGAGGTTCATTCCTTTTTGGAAAAAAGCTTATAATATAATTGTTTCAAAACTACTATTATTTACTAGGAGTCAATTAAATTGTTTTTTTTTTTTATTTTATTAAAAGTGAGTCAATTGAGTCAAACAAATATTTTTATAATTATTATTTTTTGTATGGAAAAAGAAGGCATGTTACAGCGAACCCAAATAAATTGGGATAAAAGCATAATTATTTTGGTTGTCTTAAAAATATAGGTAGGTACTGTAGAGAAACCCGCTTACTTGCACACATTCATCAACAAAATAAATCATGTAAAATACAGAATACAGTTTCAGCCTATGTTCAAGCAAAGGTTCTCCACTTTAACTGATTACATCTCCCTCATTTCATATGCCCAAGACTTAGCGCAGCCAGCTAACACAAAACATTATGCAAAAGGAAACAAATTAGAACAGAAAAAAAAAACAAAACGAAACTTTGAATTTATGGAGGTTGAATGTGAAACGACAAACGATGCAATAAATAACGTTGGTATACTTTACGTGATTTCGTAACCGAGTGAAGTGAAATTTTTAACAGAAGAAAAAAGCGAACTAATGGCACTTAATTCGAGCCCTAATGTCGTGTTTATTGTGATGAGTAGAAAGGGAGAGCAAATGAGAACCAAGTACGTAACTGTTATTGACATTATTTTTGATGTTACCGTCACGAGCCAGAGAATGGCTCCTTTCGCAGATTAGTGCTCAGTGGCGCGAAAATGTTGAAATGAGTTTGCGAGTTTAAATCGGGTTTATGGACGCTTACCGTCTTGATAAATTAGGTGCTTGAATAATAAAAAAATTATTCGTTTTGATATTATGTTTTAATTGTGATGGTGGAGGAAAGATGTTTTGTTTCTATTCCCTGAAAAATTAATAAAATGTCGTTTTTTCTAGAGTTTTCGGTAACTATGTAATGGCACTAGAACACCGTGCAAATGTGAATAAAATTGTTTACGCTCTCCGTTCTGAAGGTACCTAAAAACAAACACCAGAAACTTAGGGTGAAAACCAGTAGGCTTACTTCTCTTTTCTTCTTCAACCACCCAATACTGAGTGTAGGTTTTATCCAAACCTCTCCACTTTTGGCGGTTGTGTGTCATGGCTATCCAGAGTTTCTTCCGAAAAACCAAAAGGAGGAAAAATTGGTAAAGGGCTACATATACAAGTACTTGTACTTTGTGTCAAACACGTTGCACAACCTGCTCATTGTGCGTGTTCTAAACTTGTTACCACACGAGTGCAGTAATAGGTTCCACACAAAAAGCGTGTGCCACAAAAAATCACATTACACGGAACAAACGATACTAATTCGAAACAGATACACATCACATCCAATTTCACTATTACCACTTATCACCATATTACGAAACAGGTAGCACCAATAAAATACCCTTGAATTATGCAACAAAGCATTACTAAAGGGTAGAAGTAAGCGTGGAAAACAATGAACTAAACACACACTGGATCGTGCCGTGTGAAACTAAGTGCAAAATGTTGGTTTATCGAAGCATCTAATCGGATTCATGGCGTGCACCGCATTGATATTGCACGATGTTACTTGTAAGAAACTATTGCGAAATACTATTGTTTCCATACGATTTTGTTGCGTGATAATATTGAATGTTCCTTTTTTTTGTTTGCTCAAGTATTTTGCATACAATTATGCGGGTTCTCGTATCACGTGATCGTTTTAATTTTTTGATAGTCATCTTAGGTGCGTAGTATCTGGGTCTCCCACATTACAATTGTATAATGCTTTTCATTTGGATTTTCACACTCCGATTCTTCATTTTTGTAAGTAATCTATGTAATCAATCATTGTGATTTAGTATCATCGTATTCTCTTTTATCATCGTTATAAATAACTCATGTGGAAAAATCATTTAGATGTTCGAAATTCGTATTTTTCCTGTACATGTATATTAGTTCTATCTGAAGTAGAACCTGTTTTTGTAAGAATAAAAGTAAAAATAACTTGGCAGCATCTGTACTATCTTCTTTTAGACCACTTAACATTATTGGATGAAGATAGTCTTACTTGCCTAGACTTTCCAGTAAACAAAACTCTTATTACAAGTTCAAATTTCGTATTTTTTGTTACACAAAAACTGGGGTTCATTATAAGGGAGCAGAACCAAACAAAACACTACAATATCCACATTCGGCGTTGGCTAAAATAAACACTTATAATGACAGACCATTAACACTTACCGATGCATGTTTACTGGGGGGAATAAGTTCCTGTATGACAAACTAAATTATGTTATGGAACATAGTGTTCTTTGAGATAGGGAACGTGTCCGAAACAATCACAGCATGTTGGTTCAGTTGTACGGTCGAACAAGCTTTTTGGTTTACAGTTTAACCAACAAATCACATTGTAAAATGTAAACCAAATAACTTGTTCGACCGTACGTCATCATCTGCCTAGCCTCTTCTCAACTCATTTTTTTTTAAATACTTGTTTAAAGGCTTGTCATATCAGTACATCGAATGAAACCCCAAAGACAGAATCTATCCTTTAGACGCGATTGATCCAATTCGCGATTGGTCCAATTAGAACCGTCAAAAGTTAGAATTCTTAGCTTTTGCTTTCTCTAACGGTTCTTTCTTCGTTTATATTCTTGTTTAGTGCAAAAAAATGGTTTCATAAGTAATAACTTAAACAAAAGTAATTATTTTAAGTGGGCCATAGATACGGGTGTAAGTCAAAGGCAATCGCTTAACAAATACGATAAGAGCAGTCAAGAACCTGCTAACCCGTGTGGTATCCGGCAGAGTAGAATAGAACCAACCCATTACACTCACGGGTGTCGTATAAGGCGACTAATGTCTGAGGCTGAACACCTTGCGCCTCCGTAGACCAGAGAATGGGCAGCAGCGTTATCTGTTAGTCTTTCATCACTGCGATCTCCAATCCGCCCGCCAAGCGTGGAGATTACGGCAAATTCCTCCCATCATGGGAGAGGCTTATGTCCAGCAGTGGACGTTATGGGCTGTTGTAGTAGTGTAGTAGTCAAGAACCTGACATTATAACGTTTGTAGAAATTAGAGATAGAAACCGTTATTCTCATCAAAGAAATAGGCCTAATAGAGACGGTACATAATGATCTCAACACCTATGTTGAATACATCAATTTATTTAATCATGTATACTTTGCACTACTCATATAAATGTACGCTATATTGCGTGACTGTATGTATTAAGTTATTAGTACACCACAGCAAATATCGCGCGTACCTTCAGTTCCCTGAAAAATCAAAATTGGAGTACTCTATCCTTTAAAACATAAGGTATAAATTCGAATGTTTTGTAGTTTACCAAGTTGCTAATACATTCGGCAATGCACACACGTGTTGTTCCCATTAATGAGATAATTCCTCCGGGGAAACGCTAGAAAATGGAATAAATATGGCGACCGAATTGCAAATGTAGTTATTTGTGTTACAAACCCAAGCGGTGACTATTTCGTAAGTATGTTTGGGGTCTTATGTAACCCTTGTATTTGCATTTTTCTGTTCTAGGAACTAAAGATGTTCATTAATTGTTGATTATAGATTCTTTTGGCGTTTGAATGTGATGACAAAACGAGGTGTTGAATGTGGCGATGTTGACAGTTTTAATTTTGGCCACTCCCCCAAAATTTTTTGTTTAATTTAAGTTTAACAAAAATAATGGTATGGTATTATTTCTTGAATTGCCTTGTATTCAAATAACGAAGCTGAAAGGCACTTGTTTTTCCCGTCAATTGCGATCATTTTTGCATCTATCGCATAATAATATATGGTTGACGAAATGGGATTCCAATGTATGAAGATTAAAATAGTTTCGAGTTGGCACACTTTTTCACTTGTTTCGCACGTATTGTGTTTAGTTGTCGAGATGGGAAAGTTCCGAGATGTGCCGGAACCATGTGCGTTACATTGAGTCTTAACGTAAAACGTGATTTGTCACCCTAAAACCGGCCAAGAGCGAGTCGGACTCGCACACCGAGGGTTCCGCACAAACTTTATTGAATGAAAGGTAAATTGCCGTTTACGATTTATGACGTATTCAAAAAAAGCTACTTACTAGATCTCGTTCAAACCAATTTTCGGTGGAAGTTTACATGATAATGTACATCATATATTTTTTTAGTTTTATCATTCTCTTATTTTAGAAGTTGCATGGGGACACACACACACATTTTACCACTTTGGAAGTATCAGTTTAGAAAAAAATGAAAAATTAGAAACCTCAATATCATTTTTGGAGACCTATCCATAGATACCGCACACGCATGGGTTTGATGAAAAAAAAAAATAGTTTCAGTTCTAAGTATGGGGAAACCCCAATTTTTTTTCTTCTAATTTTGTATTCAAATCTTAATGCGGTTCACAGAATACATCTACTTACCAAGTTTCAACAGCATAGTTCTTATAGTTTCGGAAAAGTGGCTGTGACATACGGACAGACAGTCAGATAGACAGACATGACGAATCCATAAGGGTTCCGTTTTTTGCCATATGGCTACGGAACCCTAAAAAGAAAGTCGTTTCCCAGCAATAATTAAATATTCTGCGTAAAGTTACTTAGTTAGATGTACAGAATGCTTGGTTGACGGCTTCGTGAAGAGTCCGTTTACATCTTATAGAACATTATTTATGCTGCCTAAGTTTATGTATATAGGTAGGCACAGTAAGCCATAACACTTGAATCTTGAGCTAACCTTACGTGGTACGAAGTTGAATCAGAATACGAGGCCATCATATACTGGTTTTGAAAGTAACCACACTGACGTGCGCCCAAATGATTAATTTTCTAGGGCTTTTATAAAGAAGGTTTTAAATGTAACCTTTTCTTGTTTTCTTTAATTATGGAAAGTTTCTCGTATATATTAAGGGAAGCTGTTGATAATATTAGACTGTACCTTTCCTCGTCAGAATGGGCAACATTATTAGATTATTTTTTAATATTTAATTTCTGCTTATGGGTATTTTTACACCCATAGTAATAATGTACGCATAGCGTGAAGACAGACTTCCTAATAGGCCTGGACTAAGTGTTTACTGCACAAGAAAAATGAAAATGATTATGAAATAGTGAAGATGACAAAAAAATTGTGTACGAAGCACGAAGAATATCCGCGGGAACTGTGTTTGTTATCAAACAAAAGGGATATCAGATACTTTTGTTTGGGCCAAACAAACTGGCATTGTAGACGTGGGAAAAAATGGGATGGCGGAAAAACATGCACTGACATTGTAACATTGACGGTTTTCTCATGCCATAGACATAACAATTTTAAAATGTTTTGGAGAATATGCTATTTATTAATAGCAAACAGAAGCGACTGATGTTAACCGCCACAAATCATAACGAATTCAATTAACACGTACTTAATTATTTACAAAAATAGAGAGTAAGTACACATAATATATAAATCTTACAGCCCTTTGAGCGGTCTCCCAAAGAATCGAGACAATTCGATATTTCCATAGAACTAGCATAATTGTGCTACGAACAAACTCATTTCTTACTAATACTACGTAAAACCTAATACTGCAGACATAGTTGAGAGTGACCGAGGATCGGGTTAGATGATCTGCGAGAAGGCCTGCATTAGCCTCGTTGGTCTAGTGGTCAAAAGCGTGACTGATGAGCATGAGTACCTGGGTTTCCCAGGTCTGGCAAAGTATTACTGGGATTTTTCATCAGGAATTTCTAACTGGCAGTCAGTCTTTGTGCCCGGTTGATGACAATACGCTAAGGGGCCACGTGGCGTCTACTAAGGGTCTATGCGGCTTCTACCAGGCACGAAGCTCAAATATATAAGAATAAGAATAAATTGATTGAACCATTGTTACAAACCTTTTCATCGTAACTTATCGCTATGACAGAATCGTGACAAGTAGAATTTCAACATATTTAAAAAAACAGAGGTCCCCAAACTAGGCAGCGCCTTTATCTTGGGGGCCGGAGTTGTGTTAACAAATTAAAACATATAGTTAGCTTGAGTTAGGAGGAGCTCGTGGCTAAATAATAACAGCCGCTCAGGTCGATCTTTAGGTTAAGCCGTGCTTGTCTAGGTTGGTCTGTAGATGGGTGACCACTCATTACATACCGAGTTTCGTCCGTGCCTCGGAAAGTACGTTAAGCAGTTGGTCCCGGCTGTCATTTGTGATCTTTGACCGTCGTTACAGGTAGTCAGTGGCCCAAAAAGTCTGACAACCAGTCTTACCAAGGGGTATCGTGTTACCCAGTACTGGCTGGGTTGTGGAGGTCAGATAGGCAGTCGCTCTATGTAAAATACTGGTATTCAGCTGCATCCGGTTAGACTGGAAGCCGACCCCAATAAAACTTGGGAAAAGGCTAGGTAGATGATAAATTAGCTTGAGTTTTTTAACAAGGTAAATTGAGGAATACTTTTTTTAAGTACAAAAAAATACATAAACAAAATGGTATTACAATAGTAAAAATGAAAATAAAAAGAATTCTAATGTTTAATAATGTCGAGTGTGTAATGTAGTGGGTGTGTTTGTGTCTTTGTGTGTGTGTGTGCAGATGTATATTTAGATGTGTATTTGCAGTTATTTTATGTTTTACAGTTTTATTATGTCAAAATTTCTTCCGTTTGTTCATATGACAGTTTGGCAAACCATTTTACTATCGTTTTCTTGCATGAAAAGTTGCTCATGTCTTTAATGTCGCAGCTTTTGCTGATTTTACTAAAAATATGGATATGCGAGTAAAACTATAAATATAAACTATATAAACTAATAAATATATAACACGCACGAAGAGGGGAGGATAGTTGGGATTTATACCCCCCCCCAATCTGATTGTAAATAAAGAAGATCATAACCACTGCAAAGTACGTTAAAAGGTTTAGGTTAGGTTTTACACAGTTCACAGTTGTTTCAATGTTTGTCCCCCGTCCCCCCCCCCCCGAAACAAAAGTTTGGATACGTGCTTGGCTTCTACGTGGGATTCGCACAGCGTATCCAGCAGGCACTGCAAGTAAACCTACCAGTTTAAAAAAAAAACTGTCAATTAGTAAAGAGGTCATTCTCTGTCATACTCTGTTGAGATAGCTGTTAGTTTCAAAGTACTCAAGTGATTAGGACGATCGTTTGAGGTAGACTGGCTAAAAGTCGTAAACTGAGTAATGAAGACATAATGTAGACATTCCGTTATGTTTTATGAGTCTAGGCAATCAAGTTGAGATAAATATTTTGCTTTTTTTTTAGTTAGTCTGAACTGTCCCACTCCTGGGCAAAGGCCTCGTCCCATTCCTTCGACTTTTCTCGGTGTTGCGACAATTAACGAGAAAGCCATCCAATGCGTCTCGCCATATTCTTCTCGGTCTGCCGCGACACCGTGAAGCTGTCTCCCTGACTGTCTCAAACTGGACCCCTGAGGCCCTACTCTCTAACGCCTCGGCCGTATATTCGGATCTATCCGTCTTTCTCGCGCACGTCTGCAGATAAATGCGATTAAGAGAGACGGATAGATCCGAATATACGAACGAAGCGTTAGGGAGTAGGGCCTCAGGGGTCCAGTTTTGTGATAGGCGAGCTCACAGCTTCGCCAGCATCCGGCAGACATGGCCTGTGCAGTCCCATTTTAGTTTAGCGGTTTTTGCTTTATTTTGCATTCATTTTTTGTATTATTAAGAATGTTTTTAGCTGCAAATGGTCGATTTTACCTACAAAGTAAAGACTCTTCACTTTCCTCTTTATATTTTCATGATTGTATTATTAATTGTGTATTATTCTTAAAACTATCAAACTGTGGGGTAAAGGAGCACCCACATTTCGCCAAAATTATGCTTAAGTCCGGTGGAATCTCCCTATTCTCCGGATTTAAGCATAATTTTAGCAAGCCTATTGCCATCAACCGGGCACAAATCCAGACTCCGTGGCTGCTACTGAAAAAAATTCTGAAGGAAAAACCAAATAGCAGTTTGCCCGACCCGGGAATCGATCCCAGAACCTGCTTCGCAGTTGTGAAAGAAGAAAGTTAATAATACCAGTATTCTAATTATTCTCACAATTCCCATACATCTGTGTATGTATACAGGAGAGCAGATACATTATTATTTTACTGGTTATTAACACCCACGCGAAAACAGGCGTATAAAACTTCGAAACATTCTTACCGCACCAAAAATGAAAAACATAATAAAAAACCTTGTTACTAAATTTGAATAATGTATTCGCTCAATGCTATCGTATTTCATACTTCCATTAGTACCCCCCTTTCGTCTGCTTATTTATTTGCTTTGCTTGAGATCTTATTGCGATGGCATAAGGTTTATTTTTGTTTGTTTTTATGCCGTGTATCAAATTATCAGTTAGGTGTTGGAGAGCTATTAGGTTGTCTGCAGTATTTGCTGTGAAATGCAGTTGATCCGCGGTTTAGGGTTGATTAGGGAGGTTGATATTCGATAGAGGAAGCAAATTAGATTTGTCCTAATATTGGTTATGAAATTGGTATGGGAAATGACAGTGTTATTTGGTTAGGGTATTAATGGCAGTCTGCAGTATAATGGTATAGAACAAATTTAATGTAAGCGGACACTGTGATGTTTATCTCTTCTATATTTGAAGAAAGGGTAAATTAAGAAGTTCTGTTTTTAGGAATAGGCTTGTCTACTTAAAAATCTAATTAGTCCGTCAGTTAGACGTTCTTTGACCCGTATTTTTTCTTTTGTTACGTAAACCAAAATTGACGAAGATACGACGCTTTTAAGATTCTCAATACGTTACGCCGTGGTATAATTTTTAGTGCGTTCTGACGTCACGAGCCCCCCTCCCGAGTTTAGATGCGTTTTATCTTTGTCAATATTGATTGATTTATAAAAACAAAAAATACGTGTCCATTATTTTTCAATACTCTAACTGACGGATTAAATAGATTTGCAATTTATTGATGGTGGAAACTAGCCTATTTTCTATTGATCGTAAATAAAGACGCTGAAAAGATAAGCTTTCAATTATTAATTTTATAAGCGTTTCGATGTTCTTTAATCTTGGCGAATAGTTAGATTTAACCAATTATAAAATTATATTAAATTCAAATCATGTTCATGTGGTTTCCCTTTTATCTGAGAAAACTTCTTTACTTTTCCAAGTAAAGCAATCCCAAAATAGATTCTTGAGACCTGTCTAACTCATGTAAGACTTTATTCTTGTAACACTCAAAAAAGATCCAGCTATAAAAACCTAGAAAAGACTATACGGATAAACATTTACATACATCAGGTACTCTAAAAATATATCCCCGTAACTCACTTACAGAAAAAAAATGTCCTAACAATAATGGAACTAGAAAGAGACCCAAATTCGCGTCCCAAGATGCTCACCGAGGCATCTGACGTCACGACATCACAATTAATTCCCAACCCTTTTCATATTCCCTTTCACGGTAAATGGTGCGTGGAAAAACTTCTCAAGTCATCGGGCTATGAGTTTATCATATCGCTGTGTTATTCGCTCGGTATTTTCGATATGATACTGTTGTATTTGATGTTAAGTTGTTTTGAGCTTGACTTTCTTTGCGATTGTTTTCTTTTTGTGTGTGTGATGTATTACTTTATTTTTCAGGAAAGTACCTGTGGAGTTATTGTTACTGTTACTGCTAGCCTGTGTCATCCCACTGCTGGGCAAAGGCCTCTCTCATGACCTCCAAATCTTTCATACGGCAGGAGTTGTTGTATTTTGTTTCACAGATTCAGACACCTTTGATACTGGGTCTCTGCCTCTACATCTGCCTATGGACATCATTATCAATCACAACCCGACGTCACCCTTCACCCTGATGGGTATAGCCTCTCTTTGCTTGTGTAAATACCCAGGTTCCTGTTCCAACGTCATCCAGAATTTACCCAGGACAGCAACAATGTCGTCTGCTCATCTCGCCGCCGGACATAGCCAAACAGAATTCAATCACACACTTCGATGCACAAAACAGCTTACAAGTGTCGCACCGTGTCGACACAGTATTTTCTGCTGCACTAACAACAAACACACAGCGACACAACACAACCTAATTGGTAACCATCGACGCGACGGCGTTTGCATAAGCCGGGGAGGGTGCTAGCTAGCATTATTTTTGCACGTACTCAATTTCTCGCCTCACTGGGTGTCCCAGAGAATAGATATTAATTTACATGAATAAATAAAATTTGCATTAAGAGCGTCCGAGACGGGGAAGGCGCAAAGAAAACTGTTACTTGAGACACAAAGAGATAGCTACAGAAGGTCTTTTCAACGCAATGAGCGAAAACTGGCCCACGCACACATAGACGCGTGCGTACAATGATCTTATTGCAACATTACATCACGCCTGTAGTTTTTGTAAGGTTAGGTAGAGGTTTACTAATAGAACTCTAATATTTCCTCAAGATAAGGGCCATGTAATACGGGTTAGCCCTGTTACCATCAGGCTGATGTTCAGAAATATTTCATGAAAAAATCCAATAATCCGCCCAAAACAGATCATTCTTAAAATGTCGTTAGAAAAACTCAAATGCAGTCTATATATACTACCTAGATCACTGAAGGTCGACCACTTTTGAACCTTATTACGTAGGGCAAAGGGTGAAAAATGGAAATCCGTCAGTGAATTCGGTAGTACGTGTCGTGTTTTCGTGTGTGTGTGAACGGACTGAAAAAGCACGCACTCATGAATACATGAGTGCGTGCTTTTTTAGTCGTTATATGAAACAAACCTTCTATTACTGTCTATTTTGTGGTTGAGTGCAGCAAGCTTTTTCTCGCTTCATATTCTTATGGCATGCGTAAACATTCCGTGTGGGGTTACTGTTTACTTTAGCGTGTTTGTTTAGATACTCGTACGTACGAAAATGGTGTTGCAGAAACTTTTTTTGACATGTTTGTTTCAGTCAAATATTACTTTGAAGCGTAGATCTATTTAAGTATCTATGTTTCAAATGAAACAATTCATGCTAAATGTTTTGATATATTTGTTAGTGGTTATTTCTACGAATTGAAAAGCAATGCCATCCTATTGTCAATAAAAATACCTGTTACAAAAAAAGTGGAATCAAATTCACTCTCCCTTTTCTCATCATCTGCCTAGCCTTTTCCCAACTATGATGGGGTTGGCTTCCAGTCTAATCGGATGCAGCTGAATACCATTATTTTACATTGAGCGACTGCCTATCTGACCTCCACAACCCAGTTAGTACTGGGTAATACGATACCCCTCACTCTCCCTTTTCTATTAAGGCTAATTCGGTTTACTCGAGTATTTTTATATTAAAAGCATTTCAAAAATTGCACCCTGCCAAAAGAATTTGGTGCAGTCCCTTGGACCAAAATTGAAATCTCTCTTGTTTTGTTATCCCCTGTGGGTCCCACTCTAATGTATTTCATTTATGCTAATTCCATTTTTTTATATTATTTTCTTCGACGCCTTGGTGTCCTTAATGGAGTTTCGTGTTTTTGTTTTAAAATTAGAAGTAATTTTAATACGCTTTCTTAAAAAAAATTGATTATATTTCTATTAAAATTCAACGCCGTCGGTTTGACTGTTTTTATATTTCGGTGAAGTTCAAGACAAATGGAGTCTGTTACCGTCACAAACTGATTGCTTTTAACAAGGTTTATTTTTAGTTTATTGGCTTATCTACTTATTTATTTAAATTATATTGGCTTTGTAATAAAATTCTAACCTATGTTTACCGATTTATTTGAAATTTCTGATAAGTTTTTTTTTTTACTTTGAACTTGTGAGCTCAATTAATATGTAAGTAGGTGTATATCCTACTTTCTCAGTTACACGTGCTTTTTCGAAATTAAAACTATGTCATCTTAAATAATAATAAGCAAATCGTTGAAATAGAAGCGAAATTATGTTCCAGCTCTGTAGCTGGGACATAATTTAACGCGAACACATTGGTTCATTGAACTATGATACACAGCCATGTCTGCTATTTGGTTTCAAGAACACAGTGCGCCTTAGAACCTTTATAAGTTAATTAAAGATAGACTAAGACCTGGGGCATTAAGCCTATGTCTCCAGGCAGTATCAGAATTCTAGTTATCATTAATTGAATGCCTAAATGATAATATTATTCAATGAGCTCATGCTATTTTAGATTCATCGAAAATCCTACGTTTTATGGGACTTAGTCTTAATTGACCACCAGAATTGAAACATCACCCAAATCATAGCCCACAATAAGTTCTCCAATTACCAAAGTTACTGGAGACCAGAACTGTGGCCAACTGAAAATGTTGCTATTTTCTGTATTTTGTGAAATATTTGTATTCACCAGTCATTAAAATTTGTTTTTAATAAAATATCATTTTGAAAACATTGTGCTAAAGCTCATACAACCGACTAGGTGGACAGACGATCTCACTAAAGTGGCCGGAAGAAACTGGATAGCCATGACACAAAACCGCCAAAAGTGGAGAGATTTGGAAGAGACCTACACTCAGCATTGGGTGGCCACGGGTTGAAGAAGAAGAAGTGCTAAAGCTCAGCGTACAGTATGTATTAATCCGGTGTGGTCCTAGAAAGGACCACACCGCCCAAGCTCGGATTAGTAGGTACATACTGCGACTGAGGACTGTAGGGGCTGTGATAAAGAACCTCCTTGGTAAACTAGGTTAGGTTTTCATAATCATCATCATCAGCCTATTAATGTTCCCACTGCTGGGACGCAGGCCTCCTCTCTATGAAAGGGAATGGGCTATAACACACCACGCGGGCCCACTGCGGATCGGTAGATGTCACGTCGTCGATTTTTTTTGTTTTTTTCCTCAATGTTTTCTTTCACCGTTTTGAGAGCAGTGTTATGAAATGAATTACCCAAAGTAATGCGCCTGTCTGGGTTCAAACCCACGACTTATTGTTCGTAAGTCGAGGCCGCCACCACTGGGCCACCGCTGCTCTCTCTGGTTTATTTTTAGTTTGAATAATAGGTCAAATCTTTGGCAAAAACTGGAAAAAGGGCAACATATTTCAAGTGACTCTATTCTCCGATGATTTAAGTATTTGCTGTTTTAGAATGAAGTGAAAGCCTAATTGTAAGTTACTGTTTGACTTAATAATATTACAATTCTGTTGGTCGTACGCCCAGTGTTCAAAGAAATATGCCCATTGTCCTTTTTGGCACGTGCGTCCTATCATGGTTATTATAAAGACTTACTCACAGAGTAATTAAAAGATTTCTTTTTAGTTATTAAAAACTACAGCAGACTTAATTTTGTATTTGAAAGTAACCATCGCATCAACCATACTCAAGTTAACTAGTTAAATTGAGTCTCATTAATTATGAATAATAAACGTTGATTTTGGTATCTGTCTTCAAATCATAGTCAACGGCTTTAGTAATAACTTATTGTTGCAATTCCAACAGAGAAATCATCTTTCACGTGCAAAACGAAACGTGTTTAATATAATTTCTGTTAATATTATCGACGGACAGTGAAAGAAAACCTTTCAAATGGAATCGTTCAAGCAACGAATAAATAAAATATATTATTTTCGTTTAACGGATGAAAAATACGTTTAGAAACACGCACGGGTGCCAATGTTAGTTGAGCCCAAGTCAGGAGCGGTAAAGAAGAATGGAGCATTGTCAAAACTCGTTGCAAATTACTATTTAGACTCTTTTTATTCCATATGCTAGAATATGGAATAAAAAGAGTCTAAGTAGTAATTTTCTTCAATTATAATCAGAATAATAAATAAATAGATATCGCTGGACATTTCACACAGCGCCATCTAGTGCCACACTAAGCAACGAGGCTTGTGTTGTGGACACCAGATAGTTGATATTCTACATAGACACTTTTTTGTTTGTAAATACATACTTATTATGTATATATAAGCATCCATGACTCGGAAACAAATATCCATGCTCATCACACAAACATTTGCTCCTACCGGGATTCGAACCCGGATCACTACCGCTTATTCGGGTCGTCAAAATGTAGAGGCATTGGGAATAAATACTTCCTTCATATGCAAAACTTCTATTCCAAGAATTTCATATCGCACAGTTTCCAAGACTTTAGGCCCAAGCTCCTTTACACTCTTAGATTTTATTTACGCCTTTTTTTCTCCAACCGCTTCTAACTTAACTAAAGTCGTAATCTGACGCAGTCGAAGGGTTTCAATTTGTCATAAAATTTATCGTCGAGCCTCCGCTGCCCGCACAAAGAGATTGGAAAAATTGTTTCCAGCAATTCTCTTATTAGATGTCCGGCGACCCAGGCCGTCGCCGTCCGCCTTTGACCTCAAGCTAGATAGGATACGGGTGTATTGAATGTAAAGCCGTGGCTACAGTTGGGAACAACAAAAGTATTTAAAATTGGCTAAAATAATTCTGATTATGGAGCTAGGTTTCTGAACTAATGTTTACTGCAATATGTTATGATTGTTTAGAACGGACGTCCGGCGTCAGCGGTATATTATATTTCCCATTATTCAAAGCCTGATTTTCTCTTAACGTTCAAAAAACTAGTGTCAGTCAGCCATCTTTAGAAAATGATTATCAACTAGTTTATGCCAGTTTCGTTTTAGTTTTTGAGTGGAAGAGGATCAAACATCCATTAATATATTCACACATCCTCACAAACTTTCGCATCTACTGTAGGGTTTCAAGACCTTACAAAAACGCTTAGGAAATGTGATTTTTAAACCAGAGACTTTTACACAAACATTGACCCAATACTGGTAAAACGTTCCAAAAATAAAACACTTAAAAAAATTAAAACTTCTCCACTCAACTCTAGCGTTACGAAAACGTTTACCTGCTCCGAAATCTTTACTTGGCCGGTCGTTCTATGTTTTACAGTGGCAATAAAAGTGCCCAGGATATCCGAAGGGAATGAGGGTCGATGGAAGCCTGCGGAGCCCTGATATGTAACCACTACACCGTATAAGGTAATCTCCTATGTCCGCGGATTGCTTTCCCGAATGACACCACTACCATGTAATGGAGATTGATTCTTAGTCTCAAAACTGACGACGGCCTTCGGGATTTTTTATGGATTTAGACTTGAAGTATAGTGTATTAGTTAAGCTGGGCTAGGATAGGTAATGGACAAAGTGGTTTTGTTTTAAGGGTAAGTTAAGATCACCTTATAATAGACGCTCTCTCGAAAGATAAGTATTTTTTTTCACCATCATCATCATCATCAGCCTATCAATGTTCCCACTGCTGGGACACAAGCCTCCTCTCTATGAGAGGGCCATTATTATAGCCCATTTTTTTTCACGTCTACAATTTTCAAATAGGTTATTAATAAGTACCAAATATAAACGTTTGTATTTTCAGAAAATGCATCAAGTATTGGATATTATGTATAACGTTCCCAATCGCATCTATTTCTATTTTTACTGGACAATGTTTTGAAAAGAGTTTTCAGTGAAAACTAGGTATTATTCTCAGACATTGGTAGTGGACACACAAGTATGTCTTAAGTCTCAAGTCTTTTACTTTTGTACTTAATTAAGTAAAAATCTTTTTTTTCATAAAGACTTTATGAAATTGTCAAAATATGTCACAGCAAGAGTTTTCTTTGCTGTAGCTGAGTCGGATTAAAAATGCAATTCATCTCCATAAAACTGTACACTTTTATAATTCAGTTCCGCTGCTGTGGAACGCTAAGAATTTTTAGTTTTACGTTGCTCTTATTACATTACTTCTACCTGAAGGAAGGTTTTAAAAATGTTAATTTAAAAGTAAAGTAATTCAGAATTTTATAGAGACTGAACATAAAATTGTTATGAATACTTTGCTTTGAGATCCATTTACAAACTGCACCTTGGCGTCTCCAAACAAAGATTTAAATTCTTAGAATATACCGCGTCAAAAGATGTTCACGTTTCTGTGTCGTCTCATTCAAATATTATACTGAAAATCTTAGCACTATTATAGATGCGAAAGGCTGTGAGGATATATGTATATTTGTATGGATGTTTATTATTCTTTCACGCAAGAAGTACAGAATGGAATTCGATGAAATTTCGCATACAGACACACACAAAACATGGGATAAATATTTATCCTGGTAGTACGATGCTGTAGGACAATTATCGAACACCACGGGGGCGAAGCCGTGGGCATGAGCTAGTCAAATCTATTATTATATACGGGATCTGCAAGCCTACTCTTTTCTGTGTAAATACTTTTATACGCTAACTAAGTGAGGTATATTCAGCGATTTAAATCTTGTTTCCCACCCTGAAAATTGCTTTTCTCAATTTCCTTTAGATTTTTACTTTTAACGTCCATTCGTTACTCACAAGCCTCTTCAGTATTTCCCTTTACCTCATAAGTTATATCAACCTTACGTAATCCAAAAACATACGAACGCATAAAACCAATTTTTAAAGGTCCAACTTCTAAAGGATTTGTGACCCACTTATTCGGGTCGAGTTTTCTTTACAGGGTTTCGTATTCCTCCTATCCCTGTGATAGATCGCCTTCTCTGACGTCCAATGTTCAATAAGCTTGAATAATTTGTGCAAAAAATACAAGAATAAATACCCTTAAAGCCGTAGAACAAAGAGTGCCGATCCAATTTCGTTCAACGGCCTTTTAATTAAAAAAAGAATTTGGTAATTATTCGAGATAAGGCCCTGTTTACATTAACATTGTCGGTGCTTTGGCATGAAGAGATAACGATAGCGAAGGATATTGAAAATTATGCGATCATCAGTTCTAATTACATAGTATCGCTTCCGTACTGACGGTGAGTTGTACTGATTTCCGTAGTGACAAATTAGTAAATACTTGAATAGACAAAGACTGCTTTCTTATAGACTAGAGGAGACTAGAAGCCAACCGTAACTTAATTGGGCAAGGGCGAAGCAGTTGATGATCACACAAAAGTTATTACATTTTTATTTTTCGAAATGCTCACATACCTAAGTATTGTTCTTCGTCATTTAGTTGCTAGATTACGTTTAATTAGTTAAATCATAATTGATAGTAAACGATATGCATCACACAAATATGTTGATATCATTACTGTCAGATCAAAATATGAATTCAGATGCAATACCAATATGATTCATCTCGTAAAACTCACAAACACGATTACTAAGCAGCACGCCCTAACAATGAACAAACAAAAAAAATATATCAAGGGAACGAACGCCACCAAAATATGGTAATGCAATACTCCAGACAAATCCTCGCATAACATCAACGCCCAAATAATAGCATCGGCTAGAAATAACCAGGTTTCTACCTCGTATTTTCCGTATTAAGTATTTTGTTGAAAGCCCTTTTCTTGTCCGACCCCTCTTTGTACTGTATCCGATATCATCCCCTCAAAATTATGAAAGTGTATAAACATTTTCACGCCCCAGTCGGGCTCGCCCCCCGATTTCCACATTTCCCGGCTGCAAGTTATTATTATCAAATCAAGCTATAGATACCTGCCTTGATAACAGTTGCATGACTACTCACTCCCCTAAGTTAATGGAAATATAAGACTGATATCGAGATTTTCAATCATTGTTTTACGATACCGTAATTTTGAGGGGACTGAATTGGTTTTTCAGGAAAGCCTGTTCATAAATTTGTTTTCATTTATATTTGGCAGGAGATGGTAGTTTGGTAGCCCTCTGTTTGTTATTCAAATGTTTACTTGATGCAGAAGCAAATCACGTCTCAATGCAGGTGATTCATGCGAATTCAAAGCCTGAACGGTTTTCAATGCCTTGGTATTCTCTGAACTAAGACTAGTTTGAACATTGCAATTTCTGACTATCAAAGGCCTTCTTTGTATGAGAAGAGGCCTTTGCCTTGCAGTGAGACAGTCATAGGCTGGTATTATGGATCACTAAAATCAAGTGGCGCGTCATAAACATCAATTTGGACACTTCTTGGTTGGCTGGCTGGATTAAGTAATTACATTTTGATACCACATTCAAAAACTCCAGACGCCGACGGCTGCTCCGCATAATTTTCTATATATATATATATTTTAATTTATTTATAAAATTAACGAAAACTACATTAAAATGCCTATATAATTAAAAAAAAACCTTTATCATACTTAATTCGACAAATAGAATATGAAAGCAAGTTACAACGTTTGCCAAATTTTTGCGATCTTTTACCTAAAAACGGTTTTTTTGTTTGATATCGTTTTCGATTTGATTCTTATTTCCAGTTAGAATGCATGTTCTTTTGGCACCTCTGTTCTTTGTGGCCAGTATACCAAGAATGATCAAGATAGGGGAGTTAGATGCAAAGATCCCGCCCGATAAAATTAGATGATACCTTGGTATTCCGCGAACGTTTCCGCCGCTGGACATCATACGGCGACGTCACGGGAAGGGTGCAACTCCATCTTCTTAGCCGCTAGCAAACGCAACGTTGCGAAAACTCAACAAAATGTATAAAAGGATCTCGTTAAGCGCAAAAATCGCAAGTTGGTAAGCGTGAATGCGCTAACAGAATAATGATTTCACTCCAAGAAGAGTAAACTTCGCAAATCCTGAAAACCCGCTGTAAAATTAATTAACGCACAGACAAAAGTAGTGCAAGAAACACAAATTGTCTAGGACATTACCATCAAAACTCATTTTGTGTACGTGATAACAAAGAACGTTGGCGGATATGCTTCGATTTGCATAATCCGTGCATCAAACTCCGTTAATTTTCTTTTAATGCGACGGCAGCTGCAGGCTATGCAAACAAGCGTTACCCGTTAATCGTGTTACGTTTTTAGAGTGAGGTTTGGAAACGTTGTTTGGGATTAAAACTGGTTTTAGTTTAATGCAGCTTTATATCCATAGAAATATTACGTATTTGTTTTTTCCTGCATGTCCTAGAACCAAAAAATTCGAAGACATGTGACATCTATCAATCCGCACTGGGCCCGCGTGGTGGATTATAGCCCATTCCCTCTCATAGAGAGGAGGCCTGTGTCCCAGCAGTGGGAACATTAATAGGCTGATGATGGTGATGATATTCACGTAGGTATTTGATAAGGTTTTGTCAATTTTGCTTCAACAGATGGTATCTTATCATTTTATTTTAAATAGTGTTTCTTCTCAAAGAATGCTAAGTCTCTAGGTCAAGTGCTTAAATATTTATTGCACTAACCGATTCAGGTTTGATACACTACATCAAAAAAAAAAACTAATTTCATTCTGTGAATCATCATCTGCCTAGCCTTTTCCCAACTACGTTAGAGTCGGCTTCCAGTTTTACCGGATACAGCTGAATACCAGTATTTTGCACTGTTTTAGACTTTCTCGGTTTTTCACTTCTTTTAAAGTACTTATGAGGGCCCTTCCCGGCGCGTCTATCGTCAACGCCAGCATGGTCGAAAAGCTTGTTGTTTCATCCAGAGCCATCGCGGCGATATTTTTTCAACTGCCCTAACTTACCTAGCCCCGACCCCGCACTACTCGTCACCCGCGCACCTCATACCGACTAACGCGAGGACATTGAACCAAAAATAGTGTTCGAAAATTTATAAAATTTGTTCCAGGAAATACTTAATGTTTTTGAATAAGTCTTACAAGTTTGTGAAATAAATATTTGTTATTTAAAATCTCCACTATATTTGCAAGGCTTCTATCAGGCTATTTTCTTTGGTTTTACAATTTATGAGTACATTATGAACGGCCAAAGTTGAGGTAAACTTTGAGAAGGCTTATACTGAATTTGATCCTACAAATTTTTATTTTTTGCTTCGATAGAAGCCTAGATATAGTGCATAAGATACCTATCAGTTCAAAAAATTTAAAGATATATGTGTAACAACTTCATAATCACGCACGAGCGTTTGTCAAAATTCTCACGAAAAGTATGGCGGGTTGGCCGCTCTTAAGGGATAATATCCGTGATTTTCTTTTTCTTTGAGCTCCCGATATTTCCGAAAATCACGGATATTATCCCGTAAGTACTTTAAGACCAGTATTTGACATGGAGCGACTATCTGATCTCCACAACCCAGTTAGTACGGGGTAATACGATACCCCTTGGTAAGACTGGTTGTCAGACTTTTTGGGTCTCTGACTTCCTAACGACTTCAAAGATCTACAAATGACATCCAGGACCAACGGCTTAACGTGCTTTCCGAGGCACGGAGGAAACTCGGTATGTAATGGGTGGTCACCCATCTACAGACCAACCTAGGCAAGCACGGCTTAACCTAACGATTAACTCGATCGGCTGTTATTATTTAGCCACGAGCTCTTCCTTCATTCTGCGAATCAATACATTAAAACCCTTTCCAACTTCATACCATTACACAGACACCTTTCAGCTTTTATCAAAACTCTTTTCAATAAAATCTCTTTGACAGTCTCAGAACGAAAGATTTCTTGACTGTTCCTAGCACCCGACTAGTTGGCCGATAAGTCGGTCAACTCTGTTTGAATCGGAGGTAAACAAGACCTTACCCAGTTGTCAAGGTATCAATAGACATAACTTCAAATAGAGGGGAATAGCATCCAGTGGTACGCAACCTTCGGGTAGTTACGTTTGGATGTTAATATTCATTACGTTGCATCTCTGGGGAGCTGTGCTCAGACAAATAGATGGCGTTGTCGCAAACTCGTCAGACGACAATGATGTGAGAAGGGTTTAGAGTACCTGCCATGATTATTTTGAGATTTTAATATTAGTTTAAAAGATTTGTTGCCGATGATAAGCTTATAAAAAGATTGAAAGAGGCCACCAAGATGTACTAAAGTTTGTTGGAGATAACAAAAAAATACGCACAGTTTTTCTTCAGATTCATAAAGATTACTTGAATGGTGACAGATCATTACTTTCTGTAAACCTACTTATTATAAATCAACGTATTATGGAAATCTCTGCCAGCATTGTAACAATATTAAGCATATTATTCCTGTAAAAGCCATTATTATGCCACAACTTCCGCAATAAGGAGGAATAAATATTTTCTGAAAAAACATGAAAACAGCGTTTCGTCGGTTCATGAAAATTTTCAACACAAGTGTTCATTTTTGTCAGAAACTAACTGAATATTTTATCAGTTTACTAGAAAAAAAAACAATAAATGAGAACTTGTACTATTTAAACTCTCCATATAAGTTTAAAGTTATTTTATATAGGTACTACTGCTCAAAATTACCTCCATCTATCAAAGAAGCTCCCTAAATTTCCACTAATACTTACAGGTTGCTTTGAGCGCGTTGTATTGACGACATTCATCGCAGACGACTAGTTTGCTAAGGACAGTTTCTCATCAGTAACCACAGAAGGATTTGTAGTGATCCATGGTGATAAGTGTAGGTACTGGAACTAGTAATTCTGAGAGATACAGTTTATTCTTAAAAATTAGTTGATTATGAGTGACGGTTTTGAAAATGGAATTTGTAGCTTGCCAGTATTCTAGAAATTAGTTGATGATGAGTGACGGTTTTGAAAATGGAATTTGTAGCTTGCCAGTATTCTAGAAATTAGTTGATGATGAGTGACGGTTTTGAAAATGGAATTTGTAGCTTGCCAGTATTCTAGAAATTAGTTGATGATGAGTGACGGTTTTGAAAATGGAATTTGTAGCTTGCCAGTATTCTAGCTATATCAAAAAGCTCTATATGTATAAGAAAATTATGTTTTAATTTCCTATAATTAGAAGTATTTAAGTATTTCCTCTTAGTAAGTTTGACGTACAACATACTACCTAAAAATATTGCCAGTAAGAAATATTTCAAAAAAAAAATAGTATATATAATTATTTCCCTATAACCAAATTTAAATATTATTTTCATACATCCGAATCGTCAATTCAGCTGTTTTTGAGTGGCAACGTCTCTTAAGTTAAAGATTAGGTTTAAAAAGTCCTAGTTTGGGTGTCGTGACAAAAAGGTAGAACAACGTATTACTTTTTTTAATTTAATGTACTCGTATTAGGTCTGAACTCATAACCATCTAAAAAAGACCGACCTTCCTATTCTGATTTCTCGACTATAAAATAGACCTCCGGGGTATCCAATAGTTAATTCAATAGCACACACTGTTAGGTTTGTAGTTCTGAATTAATATTCATTACTGTCTTGGATAAACCTTCGCGTTGGCGCGAGGTAAGCCTCGCGTCTCGGCGGCTGCTGTCAGTAAGAACGCGGTACGTGGTGTTTTAATTGACATCGCTAATTGATTTTCTGTTTTGGGTTCACTATTTTCGGTTGGTTGTTTTGTTTAGTTATAATTTTTGCGGCATTTGTTTATTTCATGACACACTTCCTTAACCTGTTTAAAATGAACCTTGCCGGAAAAACTGTGATACACCTACATGATAAATAAAATGTACGATCCGAAATCCGATCTTTTATTTCGTTTCCGAAGAATGACAACACGTGTACATATAGTTGCACGTGTATTCAACACGTGCAGCTACTTAATTATATAATTCTGTTGAAGTTTAAGAATTTTGTATCTTATTCTTGCTTTACTTGTGATTTCGGAGCTTTATTGTTTGTAACATCATATACCTAGTCATGCATGACGTCACTGTGAGGGCCCTCAGCGTTTTGTCAAAGATTTCTGTGTCAGGATGCTCTCGAAACCAATTGACATTGAAGAGACAATGTTTCTATATATATAGGTATTTATAAATCCAGGATATGAGTAGTATATTTATGATATTATTGGATACATGTTTCACCTCCTGAAATAGGTCAGATTTGTTTACGAAAAATTTATTTTGGACATTTTATTCCATATTTTGTATGAAGCTGTTTGATTTTTATTCTGTTCACATAGCGGTTTTGTTAAGAACGAATTTGTGATTTCATGTAAACATAAAAATAATAAAATCACGCCTGTGACCTCCGAAGGATAAGGCAGGGGTGTACCTAAAATTACACGGGATACTCACATTTCGCCGTTTTTTGTTTTCAAGTTAAATATCTCCACTAAAAGTCATCCTTGTGTATTTTTTTCTCGGCGGCGTAAACGAAGAAGCTTTTACATTCAACAGTTACGCGCTCGCAAAGTAAAAACTTTTTAATGGCGTTAATTTGGTAAAATTTTTAACGACTTCAATTTTAATGGAAATAGCAAAAAAAATATGATAAAAAATATGCTTGAAACTAAAAACTTCATTAAAAAATCAACTTTGTTCATAAAATAAGTATTTTATGAAAATCACCGGCTGGATCGTAAAGACCAATTGATTGGCCTGTATAAAGTCGCATGCATAGTTTTTCACTTTCATTCTATTTGTACGTTTCCGTTTACAGCAAAGATTTATCTAACTGAAAAAATATTGAGTTAAAAGTTGAGTTATATTGAGTTGAGCTTACTCTCCGAGTTCATGGTTTTATTTACACGGCATTTTAGTAACTGTTTCATACATTTACGAGCAACAATTCAATTAATAGTTTTGGTTACCAATAATGTAAGACGAACTTCAAACTTAGTAATGTCTGAAAAAGGGTTTCACAATATGAATTCATTTTAAAGCTACAAATGAAGAATAATTGAAACTAAATGAACGACAAGATCGCTATCCACACATGTCCGGGTTCCCGGACATGTGTGGTTAGCGCTTAAAAATGTTTGCCTGTCTATTTTTCAACTTCACACATTTTTAAAGCCACATACGGAGTTCTTGTCCACTAGAAACGCGATGAGCACTCAGCACTTGTAATAACACGATATGGGGACGTATAATATGAGATCTCTTTTTGCTCAAGCTTATCTGTGGCACGCTCGCGGTTCCCTAGATCTGTTATTTTAATTTTCTCCTTCATTTTGTCTGTAGATAGCTTATGCGATGTTCTGATTGTTTTTTGGCGTATTTTTTACGTTAGTGTTATACTTTTATATGTCTGATTATTGAGAACGTACTTCTTTTTGGTATAAATAGCTTGAATACACACGCGGTTCTGATAAAAGTGTGATAAATATGTTATGATAGCGTGTTGTATTGAAATTAATTCATGAAAACACCTTTATTTGCGTTTCGGGTTAGGCAAAAATTACAGACTAATTGAGCTATAATTGTAAATATTACTGAGTTTGTTGTCACACAAACACATTATTAACTGAATTATTATTATTAAAAAAAAACTAAATTCAGGTTATTCAACTATTTGAACGTATTCAATATTTATTTGGGTTTAGAACCGAATTTAAAAACAAAATAAAAAATCTACCAGGGCTACTATTTGACCCAATTTTCAAGGAACAAACATAAAATTTCAGTTCGAAAATCCTATTAAAAAACTATTGCAACCAATTCGGAAAAAGTGCATTCACTGACCGAAAGAGTAGGCAATTCCGCTATTCAAACTCATAAAACTTCAACGGAACAATATTCACTACTCCAATTACGGCTATAACACTCGAGTGTTCTGGAAAGAATATTGCAAAAAAAAAGTTGGTCACGTGGAAACCGGACTAGCAAACTACGGGTTCCAGACACGTTCTAAAAAACTAATGTGGACTTCTATTTTTAAATCAATGAGGGCTATCGTTTTTGAGCTCACCAAATGGCGCACTGTCGTGTAAGGTCCTGTCAATAATTCAATTTAATACTTTAAAGTACCAATAACTTCTTATAAAAGTTTATTTTGTTACGTATAATAACAACATAGTGTAAGCTTTAGATACATATTTACAATATTCATCCTAAAATTAGCAAGCATGAAACACTTAAAAAATCATTCTACCTCCAAGTACTAACAAATCAGATCCTAAGTTGCTACTTAAAATCTTCAAGTCATAATTAATCAAAAATGGCTCAATCTAGAACACAATCGTCAGTATTAGTATAAATCGTGATAGAAAGCACGCAACGCGCGAACACTATGGCATCTGACATTTTGGAAGACCTTAGTCTACACAAGCGCCTCTAGTGGCAAATTCACATGCGATAGGCCCCATTGACTTTATCACAGCGGCTATACATCCACGTATGATGTGAAAATTTTAAACCGGTGGCTATTACATTTTTAAAGATGCAGCTCTGAGCGTCTGTGTCACACTGGAAAGAGATTTATAGAAAAAAAACAAATTGTGTAGTGTATGTTAACACACTTCAGGGATAAGGGCAGGCAAATGATGTTGCTTAGTAGGCTAAAGGATCCCATCTTCCCCCTTTTCGATACGGTACCCTAAAAAGCTCGGTAGCGCCGAGGGAAGAGCGTGACGTCACGAGCCGTTGCAACAGAACCTAATAGGAAACGCGATCGTTGTCTTTAATCGAATCGGTGTACGGAGGCCGTCGAGTTGAGAAAGCTTAGAACTGGAGTAATACTGAATTCAGGAAATTAAGAGTTTTAGCAATTCAGAGGAATTTTATTTTTTGCTTTTTTTAATGAAAATTCGGGGAGAGGTTTATGTAAGGGGATCATTGTCGCTTTAAGGAAGTTTTTGTTCTGTGTATATACAGGATACTTTTCAAAAAGACAACACCTTAATGCCGAAAATAAAACTGACTGGCAACACTATAAAATCATAATTTGTATTTTTTTTAACTAGTTCTGAAAAACTTGTCTCTTGGAAACAAGTAAATACAGGCCTATACTTAGCAGTACGCAGAGCAGATGGCCGATGGGGCCGATAAGTTTTGGAGTGGCGTAGAGAAGGCTTTCCATTAGGTGGACCGACGACCTGGTGAAGGTTGCGGAAATCCGCTGGATGCGAGTCGCACGGGACCGATTAATGTGGCGACACTTGGGGGAGGCCTATGTCCAGCAGTGGACGTCTTTTGGCTAAAATGATGATGATGACCCAGGAGTGGGTCAGGCTGTGGTAATAGTGATGTCCTGAAAAAAGCTTCAATTTGATTGTAGTAAAATAAAATTGGGTAGCTTCTAATGATCACGAGCTCTTAGTTCTTGAAGCAGCTCCTTACGAAGATGCAGACCTTGAAGTTAGGTCTTTTTCCATTACATTGTCCATGTAAGTCCCATGCTGTGTCCAAATATACCTATGTATAAAAAGCAACACAGAAAAACAGAGGGGAGCCACTGCGATTGATGGATTAGACTGGACCCTGTTGACAGACTACATGATAATCAAATTAAGAGAACGAGAAAATTGTTGAATAAATCAGTTTAGTGTCAGCCCTGTTTAGGCCCTGTTTGTTTTTCATGCGCCTGCTCTCAAATCAGTTTGATGAATTGAAGGAAAACCAAATGTAAGGAATACACAATATTGTTGACTTGTGTTTGTGTCAATTTCTTTTATAGTAAAAATATTTAATTTGTGAACTGAAGTAACGGGAATACCTCGTTGGTCTAGTGGTTGCTAAGCAGGAGGTCCTGGAACCTATTCCCAGGTCGGGCAAGATGTTATTGGAGTCAGGATCGATTGATGGTAAAAAGCTTGTTTTTTTTTTCGGATGCGAAATCATCAAATGACTCCTCCAGCTCTGGGCGGAGCAGGAGGGAGTGTCAGACTTTTACTGACTAAAACCCACCCATGTTCCTTCATCGACCTTTATGTTCCGGGGCCACGGTATCTCTTTCGAACAGTCCCGCAACCCCGGCAAAAGGCTCACCTCGTATTACATGGGACAGACATAACTAGCCAAATAGGAGTAGACTTTAGGTACTTCTCTGTATTGCCCTTCGGAGATTACAGCCGCGATAGGTGTTTTAAAGAACTTTCAAGTAAGTATCATGCTTAAAAAGACCTCAGCTAGCTTTGTCTGCTGTGTGAGCAAGTTAACTCTAGGGTCATTAACCCGCATGGTGAGTGTGGTGACAAGAGGATAGAATACCCTTATTTGGTACCTAAGCGTGTTGGTTTTTACGTCTAGAACCTTTCGCATCTCAGAAACCCGGCTTGTGCTTGTTATATATCGTTGATCGCTTGGTTAAAAGGCCGGCGATGGATGCGTAGTTCATACAAACGTAATACCAAAATAATTTGTAAACCAACCATATCCTTAAGGTAGTGTGTCTTGGACACAGATTTAAACAAGAGTTATGAGAAAAATAAGTTTTCTATAGAAATTTTAAATTCCTCAAATCTCTTTATATCATTGTGCTTTTAAAATATATGTTTGGGAACATAGTTATTCTGTAATCCAATCGAAATAAATACACACAACCAGAATAGGTTTGATTTACAAATTATTTTGGTATTACGTTTGTATGAACTACGCATGCTACGTCGGCCGGCCCCTTAATGGCTTGCTATTACTGTGGGCCGTCTACCTACCAACTAACCAAAATCATTGGCAGAACACCTGTCAAATATTTGCAAACATTTTTTTTTGTACACTTAATTTATTTTATTTTAAATGCCGATGAAGTACAGATGTACTTCATCGGCATTTAAAATAAAATAAATAAAACAGATTTAAAGATTTTTACAACTGGAAAATACAAGTGTTACCAACCGTTAATATGATTTCAGTGCAGAGTCTGAAAAAAATACAAAACCTTTTTATCTCAATAAACGAATTTACGTATATTTTTCAACGGGACTGTTTACTGTTTGTGAAAACATTTTTTGTGTCCTAGTGATTCTCTTTTTTGGCAGAGCTTGGCTTGCGTTGCTCATTGATCAACACCTGAGTTCATGCACATATCACTCACTTAGGTATATTTTATGCAGGTATTTTATTCTTCATATAATCACGCTCTTTTGGATTTATTTTTTCTTTTTTACGGGTTCCTTTATCGATACTGAACTCACCCTTAAGCTATAGCACGCGACTACTTTAACACCCTGTATAAAGCAATAGAATAGTTTATAGTTCACCATCCTTTCAATATTTTGTCCTCAACATGACTTATTCAAAGCTTAAAATATTGCAATAGAAAAATATTTGCTCATATCAAACTATTTGCAACTTCACGATCACTACAAGTCTACAAAATAAAAAGATTGCGACTCGATTCAAATTAATTCACCAAGTAAATTGTACTGAAGCATGATACAGCAATGTAAATCTACTATGCATGAGGACCTAGGTTTTACTCCCGGGTCGGCCAAAATATTATTTAGTTTTTCCATCGTGAATTTTTCGGCAAGGCATAATAACTAAAATTCGTTTCAACTTTCTAACGTATGTGTTAATTAATTAAATAAATGACAAATACAACACAATTTCAATCTCACTGCAATCAAATCACCAAATCACCTGCCTTGTTTCAAATACTTAATTAGAAACAAAATTCTTCACAAACAAGAAAAACTAAACACATCGAAACAAAATAAAACATTAAAAATAATTAAAATGTTGTCTCATCAAAAGTTATAAAATCTTATCAAGACAAAACATCAAGGCATATAATTTATCGGACAACAGTTGCGGATGTCTGCGCGAACGGAGCCTAATTGCACTTAATTTTCACTGAATCATTTCCTCCCATATAATCAAGTATCACTCACGAAACTAATTCCTGACACTCACAGACACCATGAGCTCAGTGGATGGTCTGAGTTGAAAGCGCTGGGCAATTTATAAATATAAAAACATGCGGGGCAGTCTATGGGGACTGCCGATAGAAGTGAAAACGAAGTAACTTGTGAATTGTATCGTCGATCAATTCCAAATAAACTTTATTTTAATTGTTTAAGGTTGATTTTGACTAACCGTTCTATGAAAGCGTTCGGTGACGATGACGCGAGTTCCATGATTTTTGTTCACCCAAAAAGTGCTCAACGCGCAGAAGTTTTCACTTTAAAAAATAACTATAGTGGCTCAGTAATATGTATACTATACTTCCTATAGTATTTATGCTATACTTACACTTTATATATTCATCATTTATAATACTATATAGCATCCTTTTTTATTTGTTTCTATGTTTACACTCAGCAAATCGATCTAAATACGATTCATTAACATAAAAATAACTGAAATAAAATATTATTACTCATAATTTTCATGTGAAACCTACGTCAACTTGTCAAACTGTCAGTTACTTTTTATTTCTCTTTCTGGCTTAGTCTATGATGGTTACTTTTTGGTTTATATAATTTAAATTATTTTTATCATACATATATATATATATATATATACTATACTACAACTACTACAACAGCCCATAACGTCCACTGCTGGACATAAGCCTCTCCCATGATGGGAGGAATTTTTTATTTTTTATTTATATGTTATCATATATATATATTTTATAGATTATTACGATTATTTTTAACTTAATTTTAAATTATATTTATAAAATTCTTTACGCACTCATGGATATGTCCTGGCCGACTACACTTGTTAGATGAGATGATGGCCAGAAGAAGAAAAACTAATATTTGAAAATTGGAACGGAAGACTACTTTGAAAACGAGCTTACGAACCGCTGGAAGCAGTCTACCATGGGATCTGATATGAGAAAAATCAGAAAACTGCTTGGTTTTTGCTATCACGTACCTATACTGCCCAAGGGATCCAACTAAAGATTCACCTGGGACCTCTACTCCCGATCTTCGGAAGCTGTCTTCGTGCCTGTCCTAGCGCTTGTCTCGCAGAGCTACCCTGACGTCTGGCCCTAAGAACCACTGGTGCCTTCCTACAGATCTGGCCTGGTGCGTGACTCTGAAAACTGCACGACGCCCTTCCAATAGAGTTTCCCTGAAGCTTGATCCTTGAAGTTGTCCTGATAACTGACCTGAAGTGCTATCCTAACGCATGTTCCTGTCTCTCCTCAATGCCGAATTGATTTGTCACCAACTAAGTGCGTGATCTATAAAACTACCACCTTCATACTTTCCATAGAGTGCGTGCTAGGTAGGTATTTTTGTAATTAGCTGTATTTTTTATCTCATCTGTAAATTCACTTCTTTCATTTATTAAATTTTAATTGTACAAGTCTGTTTATATCCCTTTATTTTAATAGGATCAAGTAGATTTGCTACATTCCATGGTCTGATTTTACATAAAATATACTCATTGTTTTAACCAAACCCTTTCTTACTTACAAATATTACTTCTGCTCATAATTAATTCATCAATCAACATTTTTGAGAAAAATAAAGGGTTTTCTATCTTAGATATTTAATAAGAATCAAGGTTACAACGTGTACTGCCGGTGCGGGACTGTTCGAAAGAGATACCGTGGCCCGGAACACAAAGGGCCATGAAGGAACATGGATGGGTTTTAGTCAGTAAAAGTCTGACACTCCCTCCTGCTCCGCCCAGAGCGGGAGGAGTCATTTGATAATTTCCCATTCAAAAAAAAAAACAAAAAAAGGTTACTACGAGTAAAGTTGTGACCGAGTCGCGTCCAAGGACTGGAAAGAGAAGTGTTGGTTGTCCGGCGGCGAGATGGGCTGACGATATTGTTGCCATCGCGAGAATATCCTGGATGAGACTCGCACAAAAATGTGGAACTTGACATAAGCAAAGACAGGCCAGAGGTGGGTGAAGTCGGGTTGTGGATGTTGAATGCTACAACGGCTGCAGTCATCGCTAATCGCTCCTCTTAAAACTTGCGCCTAAACCGTAATGAGATTTTCCGTCGCCACTGTTATCCCTGCATTTGATACACCTGCTATAAAAGTGTAATAATACTAATGGCATTCGCATGTCTTTATTATATAGCTTCTCGTAAAACTCGTTATTTATTAAGGAGTGCTGCATTGTTTTAATTTTAATGTACAGTAAAAAGTTCTGCTTTACTATGTATTTGTAGGAGTAATAACACCAAGTGGTTTTAATGTACCTGTTTGAACGATCGTCGCCTAGTTGACTGCCTTGTTGGTCTAGCTAGTGGTTGGAAGCGCAACTGGTGAGTATGAGGTTATTGGGTTTTTCGATCAGAAATTTCTCAGTAGCAGCCACAGAATCTGGATTTGTGATCGGTTCATGACCCGGTATTATAAATAATAATAAATAAATAAATATCGCTGGACATTACACACAGCGCCATCTAGTGCCACACTAAGCAACGAGGCTTGTGTCGTGGAAACCATATAGTTTATATACTACATAGATACTTTTTTTTGTTTGTAAATACATACTTATTATACATATAAACATCCACGACTCGAAAACAAACGTCCATGCTCATCACACTAACATTTGCTCCTACCGGGATTCCAATCCCGACCTTAAGAACGTAAGGCAGCCTCACTACCGCTGCGTCATTCGGGTCGTCGTATTGCATGGCATTTAAACATAACTGGCGAAATGTGGGTGTAGTATTACGTACACCTCTGCCCTTCGGGCCTTCGCCAAGAGGCGTGATGTTATGTATGTTATGTTGAACAACCGTTTCGTGTCAACACGTTATATGTACTTGAAGTACACGTCATGTTTGACGTGAATGACGTCCGCGTTATCTATTTTTGGCTTAGAAAAGTTCAGTTTAATGTCACACGAGTTTTTTTTTGTTAATCGTGTTCATCATAACATTGGCCAAACCAAGGAATTATTTGGTAAAAAATAAAAAAGATTTCAATAATATTCCCAAACATTTTTCCTGGCAAAACTTGATTGAATCTATAACATGAACAAATCTTTCATACTGTTGAGACTCCCATATAAAATACTAGCTGTTGCCCGCGGCTTTGCCCGCGTAAAGTTCGGTAACCATCCCACTGGATAAAAGGATAAATAGTGTCCTACGTGTTAATCAAGGTTATGAACTATCCATGTGCCAAATTTCATAATCATCACAATTATTATCATCACAACCACCATTATTATCAAAATCATTATCACAATCACCATCACTATCACAATCACCATTACAATCACCATCACTATCACAACCACCATCATTATCACAATTATTATCACAATCACCATCATTATCACAATCACCATTACAATCACCATCACTATCACAACCACCATCATTATTACAATCATTATCACTATCACCATTACTATCACAGTCACAATCACTATCACCATCACCATTGCTATAACCATCACAATCACTATCACAATCACCATCATCGTTATCACAATCATCATCATCGTAATCACAATCATTATCATCGTAATCACCATCACCATCATCATCACCATCACAATCACAATCATCATCATCGTTGTCACAATCACCATCATTATCACAAACATCATCATCGTTATCACAATCATCATCATCATTATCACAATCATCATCATCGTAATCACAATCATTATCATCGTAATCACAATCATCACCATTATCATCATTATTACAATCACCATTATCGTTATCACAATCATCACAATAAATCAACAATAACCCTGTACAAAAGTCGAATCCGTCGTCTTCTGGATCTCAAAATAAATGCCATATTCGTAATCAGCACCCCTGATAATCTCGGTATCGACACCCATACTAATTTTTAGACATTTCAACCCCATCGCACCCCAACAGGGGATCATGATGGTATTTCAGGTCCGCCACATTAAATCTTAAAATCGTTGTTTTTGTAACACACCCGACCCGATACACCATGCAAACAATACCGATGTTGATTTTCAGACTTTGTTACCCCATTCCCACTTTAGGGGTTGAATTCTGAAAAAACCTGAAACATAAATGTTAACTCATTTATCGATAGGAGTACTCCTGTGAAGTTTCGAATAAAACAGTCTTACCAAATCTTGTTTCCCTATACAATCTTTCGACTCCCGTTTCATTCACATTTTGAAAAATTCTTTCTTACTGCACTCCTTAACTTCATAAGGAACTTATGTGCCATTTGGAATCTCTAGACTCAGCGGTTTGGGCTGTGCATTGATTTTTAGACTTTGTCACCCCATTTCCCCCTGTTAGTGGTTGAAATCTAAAAACCCTGAAACCTGTTTCTACTTATTTATCAAAAGGAGCACTCCTGTGAAGTTTTGAATTAAATAGTCTAACTAATCTTGTTTCCCCATTCAAACTTCAACCCCTCCGTTTCATCCCATCAGGACGCATATTTTCGGCTAATATTGCGGGCCGCGGAAGAGGCTTGCAGTCAAGCAGCTGTTCGCAGCATGGGAATATAGACTGTACACGATTGAATATCGTTTAAAGATCCGATGCGATGCGAGCCGTTTGGTGGATATCATCCTTAACACTTATTGGCATTCATAAGCGCTTGGAGTCTCATAAACTGTTTCTTCTTTTATATATTTAGATAGAGCTAGACCGACATTTTATGAAGACGGCAATAAACGTTGCGCTCCTGTGGTTATTCTTTGTCATATTCAAATTGCTTCCAAGAGAGTTTAAAATTTCTATTAAAAATACCACTTCTGTAGCCCTATGTATTTCTGATCATAAGAGTTGATCTCAGAAACGGTTTGCCCATTAGTAAGTACAGCGAACCATGATCATAAAATTTATATTTCCTCTTATTAATAATACTCTTTTGAAGAGACGCGAACGTGTAAACACATAATACAAAAACTATAATTCTAATAAATATTTATGTGCCTTCCTATGTAAACGATCCCGCGAAACATCAAAATTCAATCTCAGCCTGAATTACGCATAAAGCCCATTTCGTCTACATCGTAAAGTATAGCCATAAAATGTTGAATCTTTTCAGTGCGTTGTATTCAGGGACACGCAATCAATCAGACATATTAGCAAGCTTCGGTGGCGGTAGCTGAAGAAACTTGGTTAAATTTATTCAAGGTTGTCACTCCATAAAAAGGATGATTTCCACCAAACGGCTTGCATCGCATCAGATCGGAAAGAATACGAACGGATGCGGTGACAGCCGATCGCATCCGGCAGGTTGTTGACGCATACGATCGGCTCCGTATACCGTCGCTTGCGAACGTATCTGAGGCCCTACTCTCTAACGTTTCGTCCGTATATTCGGATCTATCCGTCTCTCTCGCGCACGTCTGCAGATGAGTGCGAGTGAGAGAAACGGATAGATCCGAATATACGGACGAAATGTTAGAGAGTAGGGCCTCTGTTTCTGCATCTAGTCAAATAGTTTTGTTCCTACCGTGTTGACAACCGAAAGGATCCGATCGGAAACGACGACAGGCGAACGGAACCGTTCGCGCGTCGCAGCATATTTTCGGCTAATATTGCGTGCCGCGGAAGAGGCCCGCATTCAAGCAGTTGTGCGCAGCATGGGAATATAGACTTGTTAAATCCGTTCCGATCCGATGCGATGCGAGCCGTTTGGTGGATATCATCCTTAACACTTATTGGCATTCATAAGCGCTTGGAGTCTCATAAACTGTAGATCAATATTCTGAAGCCGGTAAGCTGCCGTACAGCGGCAGTCGAATCCTTTGTACTCTAGATTACGTTATTTAGGCAACCATTGACATGTAAATTCCTCTAGGCTATTAAATTTGCATTCTAATTAAAACAAGACACCCGGTATTGGCTTATTTTGTAAATACTGGCTGCTTCTTGTAAGTACTTCAGTTTGTTTACCTAAAGTTTCTGTATAGTCTCAAGGCTGGTGGAGGTACTTTAGCTTTTACGGAGCATAGTTAAAAGCTTGCTTAAATTAAATTATAAAAATATTCTTTTTGATAACAATTTTTGGCTAGATAGTAAATAGGTTAGCATACGCCTAAGTAGGGTGAGTTTGAACGTGAAAATGATAGACGGTGCAATCTGAGACCAGCCCTGATGCATTACCATCTAGGGATAAGGGATAACTGCTGGGGAATTATAATAATGATGAATCATAAACATTAAGCACACGCCTTTTTTTAGGGGGTTAGGCATAAACGCTACCTGATACGATCTTTACATACTTATTATCTAGCTAGGTTTTGCTTCGTTTACGTTCACACATATGAGGCTCTAGCACGACCGGGAGGTGTAAACGCAATGTAAATACGTCGATTTTTTAAAAATTGCAAGTCTATTTGGTCCGTCAGTTAGAGTATCGGAAAATAAAATAAAATAATGGCCACGTATTTTTTGTTTTTGTAAATCAATGAATATTGACAAAGAAAAAACGCAACAAAACTCGGGAGTGGGGTCTCGTGACGTCAGAACGCACTAAAAATTATACCACGGCGGCGTGACGTATTGAACATTTTGAAAGCGTCGTATCTTCGTCAATTTTAGTTTACGTAACAAAATAAAAAATACGTGTCAAATATTTTTTTGATAATCTAACTGACGGCCTAATTAATTTTTTTTGGTAGACCAGCCTATTATTCTATATCATTTTAGTAAAGTTGTTTGCAACAAGCACAGTCATTATTATCATTCATAGATATTAATAAATTCTTAAAATATTATATAAACGAGATTTTTTATTAAAAAATCGACGTATTTACGTTACGTTTACACCGCGCGCTCATGCTTAGGGCTTCTGGTTACTCTTCCACGCCGGGTGGTTACTACGCACCTGACCTTGGTATTCGTTGTTCGATTTCCATGATTAAATTACCAAGGTCGTTCTTTTGATCTACCTTAAGCACATCAAAAGATCGGCCTACCTCACAGAGCATCCTCCAACATTCTACCAGGAACACAAAGCCACACAAGAGTACATGACCTTGATAGAAATAACAACCAATAAGAAGCTAACGACGCTCTTCACGAAGCGTCGCCATTAGACGATTCTGAATTGAAAGCGATGTTTTCACAATAATATGCTGTGAAGCTTTGTGGCTTCCCGACTTAGGAAGCTGTCGTGAGAATCGACTTTAGTATTGTATAAGGATTGCGATGAGTGTATGTAAGTGTCGTTGGTATAGTCAATCGCATATCAGTAGTATCAACTTTTGCACTACGAAAACCATCCTTACTGCTACGTCAATAAGGCCACTGTTAATGTTAAATTGTTATCTCTGTTATGTATCAGTGTGTGACCGTACCAATAATTGTTGAACAGCGATAATCTGAAGTATAGTTTCGTTCCTTCTACGAATTACACTGTGGTCAGCCTGAAGCACAGCATTTTAGAAATCATCTTTTTTTTGTTAAAACGGTGGGATTTCGCTCGGTTTTATATTAAGGCGAAATATAATAGCTGTAAGTGCTGCTTGCTGACCTAAATCTTCTTTAAAGAATCTTCACCAAAGTTGGTGTTTCTTAAGATTTAATCCTCGGAAGAGATTACCCAAGACTTCCACGTCCGGTGCAGCTTAACAATTTATTTTTAAAAGCTCAATAAAATAATTTTATACAGCGTGCGACAGTGAATTGTTTTGTTGTATAAGTGCTAAGCCACAACAAATAATTTTATTCCCGCTGACCGGTCCCATGGCGAGACCCAACGCGTGATAATGCATTATTTATACGCCCTAAGACGACCAAAACGAATGCAGATACTAACGAAAAATAAGATACGGAGGCACAGTCGCCTTTTGTCTCAACGACAAACGTGCCTTGTGAATAAATAACACAAATAAAAATCCTATAAATATTGAAGAACAGTATATTTCACACTTTACCGCGAGTCACAGTAACTGAGATATATTATGACACGGTTATATCGATGCTGGTTTTTTGGGTGGTTTCTGTTTCACGAATCTGTTTGTTTGTAAACGAAACGGAACAATGCGCATAATTTTTATTGTTATTTTCACTGTGTAGGCCTGTATCTGTATACTTTGTTCGTCCAAGTTTGGCGGTAGTCGCAAAAAGCGCAGACTCAAAAATTAAGTTACGTTTCAACGACTTTTTAACTATTACTTGATTTTTTTAGTTCGACATTTTTGTACAGCATTTTGGATCGAACATTTTCTGGTGTTCAGAAAGAAAAAAGCTTGGAGTGCAATGAAATAAAAAATTACGGCGTGGTTTAAGGCAGAGTCGTGTAGATTTGTTTAGTTTTCGATCAATATTTCATCGTCACAGGCAGCCGGTCACCACCTAACGTCAGGGCTCTGCCAAACATGGATACAAAAAGGAATGGGGACAGTTTTGATTAGATTTTTTTTATGTCATCCACACATGTCAACTTTTTTTTCAGTGAATGTTACGTAAAGTTTTTCTAAATGGTTATGTATCTTGGTTCAAGTTTAGTGAAGCCACTGTAGCCACATGCCCGATATCATATTCAAACATAAATACCATAAATTATCAGTCAAATAAAACTAATTTAATGGATATTAAAAACATTTTTTTGTGTTTTATTTCAAACTCAGACTAAGAAAAACACTCTTTATTTAAGTAAATATTTTGCTTCCCATAGTAAGGGAAAGTTTGTACGTCATCATTGCATTTACTTAGTATATTATTACAGCAAAGGGAAACGTATTATTTCTGTCTGTTATCTTAATACAGATCTCAATTCCTTGACGTACTTTCTTCTTAGTACCATGCAGCGATATGCTATGTACATATATGTCGAACTACAGTTTATACACTTAAAGTGGGTACATATTTTTATACATTTTATAAGAAGTTTATGTAGCTGACTGTAAGTACATCTGACGTATTTTACGTCAGATTTTCAAGGTCGAGCGAAGTTGACGACAAAAAATAAAATTAAAATCGGAAGGTGCCAACTTGCGCGCACTAGCGAGTTTCTCACTCGCCAGTTGACGAATAAGCCTTAAAACCCAAAACATTTTGCTGCAACTATATTACTAAACACTTTGCTACTACACATTTAATGTTAGCAATTAACAGAACAACAAATCCAAAGAGCACATTAACAAAAAAAAAACTTAATTTGCCAAACACGTTGACATTAACAAAGGTTACGTTTCAAAAACTCCAATGAGTCTCCAAAGTTTTTCTATTACTGTGGCACGTGTGAGCGTATGAATAGCGAATATGTATGGCACAAAACTGCCGGAGCGCAATAGTATTTTTAGAGCGTTAATATATAAATCAAAACGTTGTTCGGTCTCGCCGATATGAAAGAACGCTCACATTTTGTACAGTTTTGTACGTTTCGTGTTTATAGCTTGAAAAGGATGCTTTCGTTGTATATTGGTACAAATATTTGAAATATTGGAGCTGTCCGTGTTAGTTTATGCCTATTCGTAGAAAATTAGATGCATCAATTTTTGAGGTTTTCAATAAGAGGTGCGTTTTTACGAGGACAGAAACTCGGTATGTAATGGGTGGTCACCCACCCAAAGACCAACCTAATCAAGCACGGCTTAGCTTAAAGATCGACCCGAGCGGCTGTTATTATTTAGTCGCTTAGTATAATTTCTTTCATCACCTCTGTGAAGGAAAACATCGTGAGGAAGCCTGGGACATCTACCTACCCGCGATTTTAGTTCATTAGCCAAATTTCCTCTCCTTGGCTACTACAGGAGCTAAATTAGTAACTCTAGTTGTGGTGGTTCAAACTTCGTTTAAAATACTGTTAGAACAAAGTTCTAATCAGCTTGCACTACAAAGTGATTGTTAGGTTAGTCACTGCGGGCCGAATAGTACGAAATTAGTGTTTTTTTTTTTTTGCGATTTACAAAAAATCTATTGATTGGACTAAAAATAAAACACTATGATGCTAATATGTTGCCAGTAAAATTATTTTCCAGAAGATCAGAATTGCATGTATTATAATATGGTTTTTACTCGTTAAAATAAATTTTTAGAGATAAGTTCGTGATTTTTTTATCAAGTAAATTTTGTTGTATTATGTTTTCAAAACACTACCGTACTAGCATATATCCTGAAGTATGTATCCTGATTATATACTTTTCTGGTTTTGTTTATTGCAGTGAATCATATGCTTTTTTGCATTATAAAACTCGCGTTTAGCTCCTGTAGTCCCCTTAAGAGGGCCCTTCCCGGCCCGTCTATCGTCAACGCGAGCATGATCGAAAAGCTTGTTGTTTCATCCAGAGCCATCGCGGCGATATTTTTTCAACTGCCTGCCGACTTTCAATTTTTTGCTTTGATAGAAGCCTAGATATAGTGCACAAGATACCTATCAGTTAAAAAAAAATAATGATATATGTGTAACAACGGCATAATCACGCACGAGCGTTTGTCAAAATTCTCGCGAAAAGTAATAGGGAATATGCATGAAATACAAAACTACTTTTTTTTTTTTATTGTTTATTAACTAAAGAACAAAACAAAATATAAACAGAGAAACATCACAAAAACCTCTATAGGTTTGTCCGGATGTTGAGACACTTATAAGCTATCTTAATAGGTACTAAAGCAAATAATCATTGAAATCTAAGGTTAACACAGTTTATAGCAAATTGTGATGTAGTTCGTAAGTAAAAAAGAAAGATTACAAACTTGGTTGGCCGCTCTTATGAAGAGGCATGTGTCTTGTATGTTATGCTAGGTACCTATAATATTATATTAAAGTTAACCTATAAACAAACAACAATAGTACCTAATAACATATTCAGATGCCATAATAATCAAATAGAATATTAAGATTGGCCAATCGGTTTATCATAATAACCAAATTAACTTTGCATTTCCATTGCATATATCACTATTCAGTATATTAGTTCCTCTAATATAATATTACGCAGAGAGCAGCGGTGGCCCAGTGGTGGCGGTCCCGACTTACGAACAGTAAGTCGTGAGTTCGAACCCAGACAGGCGCATTACTTTGTGTAATTTATTTCATTACCACTGCTCTCAAAACGGTGAAGGAAAACATCGTGAGGAAACCGGCATGTCCTAGAACCAAAAAATTCGAAGACATGTGACATCTACCAATCCGCACTGGGCCCGCGTGGTGGATATAGCCCATTCCCTCTCATAGAGAGGAGGCCTGTGTCCCAGCAGTGGGAACATTAATAGGCTGATGATGATGATGATGATGAATATTACGCAGTGGGAATATTAGATATCGATTTACCAAATGCAAATATCAATTTGTTTTTATCATCAATATGGAAGTTTGTGTAAGTAAAGTTAGTTTAGTAGGTTAATTTTAGAAAATTTGTTGCTAAAATAAACTGATTTCATACTGTGATACTGTCAAAACATTACGTTTACAAAACAGTATCCTGCTAATTTGTTTTAAACTTATTTTGAAAGCAAAATGTTATTTTGGTTTATATTTTAACTAAATACATAGGTACCTAGTTTGTTGTTAGTTTATATAATTTAATCGTTTTTGATATTGTAATTAGGTTACTTTATAAATAAATAAATTATAGAGTCAAAAACCTACCTATGATACGTTTACAAACTTAGGTTTTGTCACACCTTCCCCAAAAAGGTAGAAAAAGCCGTAAGCTCACAAGTTATTTGATCCATCTGAATTACGTTTACCATTACAAAATATTACATTTTCTTTCTAGCATTTTCCCGCGGCTTTCACGATCTAATCAGTCGTTAATACATGAAAAGATAACAGATTTACAGAGTTATCTTCATTTTTATAAGATTACAAGCATAGGGCCCGCAGCTTCACCCGTGTGAAGTTCGATAATAATTGTCTCACGGGATCATAACTACCGGTATAAAAGTCAGTCAGTCAGTCATGTTAATACATAGAATGCTTTTTTACCGGTATTAACCTGGATTAATATCCAGGTAATAAACTATCTGTGTGGAAAAAGTCATTGAGATTCTTTCAGTATTTTTTGCGTGAAAGAGTAAAAACCATCCATCCAACCATCCTCACAAACTTATAGTATTTAAATTCTAATCCTACGAATATTATAAATACGAATTTTTAATATTATTGGGATTAGAATTATACTCGTAAGTATGTAGTGTTTCACCTTTAGCTCGATCTGAATTATGATACTTGCGAAGCCCTAATGCAGACCGGTAAGTGGCGCGAAAACAACATTATCTCTAGACCCTAACTAAACTATATCTAGACTGTACGTCCCACAGATATAGATATACCTACCTAGATAACGCAATATCACGATCCGTGTGAAAACCAAGCGTGCCATTTTTTGACTATCTATTATGACGTTATAAGCACTATCTAGTAACTATACAAACAAGTTGCCATACAAAATAGACTAGGTGGAGTAGGTGCTTTTTGTTCTTTAAATGTCTCGAATTAAGTTCTTGAGCTGTTAGTTGTAACGTTGATTTAAATATTAGTTTGGTTAGACAGCACCCAATAGGGAATATGCATGAAATACAAAACTCCTTTTATTTATGTTAAATGCCTTGTATTGGCGCATAAAAACATTATGGTACACTTGTTTAAGTTTCTAATACATCACTTATTTTATAATTTACTGTTTTATGTAGCATGTTTTTGGTGAAACGGAACGCACTCTCAAAACGCATCGTCCTCGATAACGCCGGTATTGACGTCAAAGTGTATTGTGTCAAAAAAACACTTTTATTTAAAAAGTGCTTACAGTTTCACAAAAATTTTATTATTATATTGCTAATGCTATTTTTACTTGAAATAAAGCACATACAATTAGTAACAATATTTTATTAAGGCCAAAAAAATTAGATGTAAACAAGGCAGATTGTGGTAAATGACGTCACAGTATCATGGCCGCGACAGCTACGGACGTTTGAACTGTCGTAGAAAATTGCAGGAGTTTAATATTATTTTTGTGCGACAAGCTACTGCTTGTGAAGTATTAAAAGTTAAGTTAAACTACTGTTTAACTTAACTTTTAATACTTTTCTTGGGTTGATAGTACTGTATTTAATTGATTTAAGTGAAGAAAAAATTACGTGCATATTCCCTATTCTTGGGCACGTGAAGAAGGTGCTCTTGCGTAATCTAGGTATAACTATATCTATGTTACGCCCTCATAACAGGCAAATACCACCAAACTCATTTGCACGACTTACGGTATTACCTAACTACGTCTGTTACCGACAAATAAACTTAAATCCCCCGAAATTGAGCTTAACCCTCTACATACCCACGAATTTACAAGTTAACCCAAATTCCTGATATCGCTGGTACTGTGAACCCGTGTTTGTGAATTACTGGAATAATCTACGCACGATTGGCCATTATCTGGGTACCCAGTTCTTCGTACAATTGAACTTTTTGATCCTGCTAATGTTTGGGTCTGGACGAAGTAGTTAATAAAGGGCCTAGAATTAGGAGCTTACTTTGTTAGGTATGTGATTCGATAGTACTTTGTTAGGTAGCTAACATTGTTTGTATTGTGTGTGTGTTTTGTTTTTTCGGATGGTCGTAAAATTGCTCTTGGGTAGGATTTGTGAAAGATGTAATTACTAGACTGCCTTGTTGGTCGAGTGGACGCAAGCGCGACTGCTGATCGGTCCTGGGTTTGATTCGGGTCGGGAAAAGTGTTGTTGAGTTTTGCCATCAGGAATTTCTCAGTAGTAACCATGGAGTCTGCTGCCCCTAATACATGGGGCTTAAAAAACATTTCTGATTAAAAGTGGGTGTACTATTAGTACATCCAAATTACAATACCTAGGTACACCACTGCCTTACCCTTCCAGGATAACAGGAATTTTTCAATGCCGACTTGAACCGGAGGGAAGGTACTCTAAATACTAGAGATAGCAAATTTTACTCAAAGGAAACATTCCTTTATTTTTAAAAAGAAACAAATCTGCATTCACAGATTTTCGAAAATTCGCTTGCCACACTCGGGAATCGAACCGACTAAGTTCGAAAAAATAATATCCTGTACATCCTGTACTTTTTACATCTATCGATAGGGTCAATCATATGGATCAAATCTCTCTAACTATCATGATAAATTAAATTAAGGGAAAACCATGAAATCTAAACTTATAAATTCAATGGGATAAGATAAAGCACTTTTACTCAAATGTCCATCCGATAACTTATGTATATAATTAAAATTAACAATATCTTTGACGTCATTGTGACGTTAAAATGACAAAGATCTATTTATCTACGAGTGGAGGATTGCAATTTCCACGTGTTTGTTTGTTTGTACAAATTGCAGTCTTCTTTCTACAATTGTAAAGGTTTATACTTTACAATTGACTATCGACTATAGACTGATGTAAAAAAGTATGGGTTATTTTTTCGAACTTTAGTCGGTTCGATTCCCGATTGTGGCAAGCGAATTTTCGAAAATCTGTGAATGCAGATATGTTTCTTTTTAAATATAAAGGAATGTTTTCTTGGAGAAAAATTTGCTATCTCCAGTATTTGGATTACCTACTTTCACTCCAGGTGGCATTGAAAAATTCCAACCTGTATATAGAGAAGCATGAGATTAATATACATGCTGCGCCACCCTAAATAAATTGGAATATTCGGATAAGAACAGAATAATGATGATAATGAAAGAAAGAAAGAAAAAGCATTTATTTAAGCCCTCACAGGACAAAACACACAAATTAAAATGATGAAATTAACAGTACTTACTCATCATCAGCCTATAAATGTTCCCACTGCCGGGAAACAAACCTCCTCTCTATGAGAGGGAATGGGGTATAATCCACCATGCGGGCTCAGTATGGATTGGTAGATGTCACATGTCTTCGAATTTTTTGGTTCTAGGACATGCCGGTTTCCTCACGATGTTTTCCTTCACCGTTTTGAGAGCACCGGTGATGAAATAAATTACACAAAGTAATGTGCCTGCCTGGGTTTGAACCCACAACTTACTATTCGTAAGTCGGGGCCGCCACGACTGGCCACCGCTGCCAAAAAAAAAAAAAAAAACGAAGTTAGTCCTGTACGAGGCCAAAAGGCCCCATCTCAGCATGGTGCTGTAACATTGAAAAAACGTTACAGCGCTGGTATTCTGATAGGGCCCAGAGCAGACTAAACTGACCGACTAAACTATAAGGCGGTTTGTGGTTTGTATGATTAGAGAGGATTAAAAAAAAAAAAGGATGGGTTCATTAAACCATACAAAAACCTAATGGGTGTCGATGATCCAGTGGCAAGGTCAAACGACATTGTTTCCATCGCGGGTAAGTCCTGGATAAGGTTAACATAGGAACCCAGTTATACATTTTTACATCTTCGCCCTAACATTTCATCAAGTTAAAACGCCAGCAAAATTCACTTTAAACTCATGCAAATACCTAACTAACTAACTAACTTACCGTAAACCTCAGTCGACATTCAACAGTCAGATTCCATTCGCAACACTAAAACGCGACAATCGGCAAACGCCAAAACTCAAATACCGAGACCACGGTAGGGTTGGGTGGACCGTTCCTAGACCTGTTTGCGTTGCAGTCCATTACCATAATTAACTCCAAACACTTCGTTGTAGCGGTGACAAGTCAAACATTCGGGGTATCGGTGAAAATTGTAAGCAAATAATATCTGAGATAGGTACACCGTCTGCTTAAAGGGAACTTGAATCATTGAGCGGGCCTGTAAAATGGTGCTTGAAGAATTTCTGCAAGTCATGTTACTCTCGATAATTTTTCAACTTAAAGTAAGTTGTTAAAATCACGCATTTATCCATGAAAGTAAAAAAAATGCTACTATATGTTATTTTGATAAATGTTTTAATCATATAGCCTAAAATTTTGCTCCCAAAGTTAATTATAAAAACATGTTGAACTACGTAGGAATCACTCGTTATATCGAGGCATTTCCAATAGAAATTACTCATTTTATCGAGGCAATTCTAATAGAAATCACTCGTTATATCGAGGCATTTCTTATAAAAATCATCGTTTTATCGAGGCATCGAGTGATTTCTGTTTTATCACATCACAACGATCGATATAAAATTCACTACATGAATGCTTTCAGCATTTTTGCTCTATCAGTCTGTAAAACAATTTTATTATTATGAAATTGTTTAAGGTTAAAATTGGAATACCACTCCGGTTAGTAAAGCTAGGAATAATGAAGTCAGATATTTTTCATCTCACTCCCTAATGCCATTTTCATGTACTCACTACTCTTAATTAGATTTTCCAGTTCCTAGTTATGAATACCAACTGCAAGGTTAAATTGTTAAGGGGGAATATGCAATGTCATATATTTTTATTACGTCGCGAGTCGCCTTGAACTGACTTTTTTTACTTATAACTTTATTTTATCAAGCTACCTGGAATTAATATGAAAGAGGTCTTAGTTTGAAAGTGCAAGTGCGTTATTTTTAGGTGATATTTATCATAAACGCAGCATTTTAGGTCGCTTACCATCTTAATGAGGAAATAATTTCTTCAGTAAATAAATGTGTTGCAACGGCATCACATTTGATATCGTCTAAGGTAAATTAACGAACTTACCTACAAAGTTTTAATGATGTTTCATCTCGAGTGAGTTAAGTAACCTCAGTGTAAATATTTAATGTCAATTTATCGATGTCAGAACTCAGAACTTGGCTGAAAGGGAAGTATTTAATGACATACTTGTTTATGTTACTTAGTCAAATACCATCTAGTGAAGTCTATAAGTAAACGATGACAAGTATTTATAGTTTCTTGGTTTTTCCAAGTTTCGTTACATAAATATGGAAACAACTTAGGGTACTGGCAGTACCCGCAGTACCTAAAAGAATTCAAAATAAATAATAATCAAAAAAAATACTACCGTACCCATTTTTACAATAAGATTTAAACACCAACATTATTAAGCTGAATGCTCCAACCAGCCGGCGAAATTCAAATTTTCTTACGTTTTTTGCAATTTGCAGGCCAGTGCTAGGTTGTATGTTGATTTAAATATTACTCGCGACTGTAAGGCATATGTAGTTACAGAATTATAATCATCAAAATAATCAATACAACCCTCTAAGTTCATAAAGTAGGTGGAAAAATTACTTTTTCAGGGTCAAAGTCATTCCTGCAACATACAACCTAGCACTGGCTTGCAAATTGCAAAACACGCAAGAAAATTTGAATTTTGCGGGCTACCTTGGAGCATTCACCTTATGGAGGTGACTCATGAGATGACTAAAAGAGAAATATGGAAGAAAAAGACATGCTGCGCCAATCTAACAATAATTCACGAAAGTAAAGTTTCGTTAAGTTCGTTAAAGTCACGAAAATGATGATTATATGTAGCTAATCAATGTGTAACTTGCTACTTGGTCTGAAACGTCTGATTAAAATTGTACCTTCTCTAAATGTAAACTAAAACTACCATACAAATCAACATCTTCCTACCGTTGTCTCATGTAATTTGGGATCGGCTATCTCTCGATTCAACACTACTAAATATTCATTACTCTGTTAGTCACATGCGATTCATCCCTCCTCATCAAAATGCCCATAAAACTACCATACAAATATTGCACACAAAAAACGTAATTTCACCATCTCTTATTAAAACTCCCAACTTAGCAAACAAATCCGTACAGGTAAGTACGTAAAGGTATATCGATTGACACACCAAACTGTCCCACTGAACCGATTCTGTTTAATCAACGCCCCGGATTGGAACTATTGGAACTATTCGAAGTGATTGAAGCGAGAACCCCGGTTGACGAGCAATCTTCAACTAATATCCTTCGCGAGAACTCAATTACAATACGGCAGTGCCTTTAATTTCCTCATGTAAGGCTGTTTGAAGCTTACTAGTTTAACAATGCATGTTACTATTTGTTGTCGATGCTATCTCGTGTGGTAATCTCGAGTGTTGCGGTATGTGAGAATAGAGCGAGTTAGAGTGAATTGCAGCTCATTTTTTGTCAATTTTCGATTGTCAATAACATAATCATGGTATTATAATCAAATTTTAGCGTTCCTAAATTTGAAAGTCAGTAAATTGTACTCCACCACGTGAGGGTTGGTCTATGGCACACGTTGTCTAATCTCTTGTCCTATGTGTCCCTAGACCTGCACATTTTTAGGTCTTAAAGAATGATGATTGGCGTAGTCACTTAATGGACCCAAGAAATTTAATATGTGTACCATCGATACGACAGAAGCAGAGAAGAAATTTTTAGTTCTGAGACATTCTAGTTCGCTCCCGACTTTTTTCTCCGCCGGTTTGACAGTAAAATTAGACCTAGCACAAAATCAAAATAGCCACCTGTTACGCACGAATAAACAAAAAAAAACCATAGCAATACTTTTTCACTCAGATTCACTCTACAAGTGGCTATTGTTAAATACCTAGGTCGTGTAAACAGTATTTGTGCAACAAAAAAAAAAACATAATCGAGTCCACACAAAGCAGTAGTCTCTACGACTCTACGTCTAGTCTAAAACCTATTAACAATAGAACATTTATAGTTATCTGCGAGATCTCCACTCGAATAGATTTGCTTCTAAATTTCACTGCTTTGTCTGTTTTAGTGTCGAGCTCAATATATATGTGGTATTGTGTTGCCTTGGGCAAAATTGAGTTTATATGGCTGAATTTTATTTTTTGCGTGAATGTTTTGCAAATTTAATTTTAGTGTTTTGAGACAACGTTTTGTTGTTCTATCTCTCTTTTTATAGGTATAGTTATACATAGAGACAGTCTACCTTTGATTCATCATCAGCCTAGCCTTTTACCAAATATGTTGGGATCGGCTTCCAGTCTAACCGGATGAAGCTGGATACAAGTAATTTTACATGGAGCGACTGCCTGTATGACCTCTAAAAAACAGTTAGTACTGGATTATAGAATACCCCTTGGTAAGACTGGTTGTCACAATTTGGGCCACCTGACTACCTGTAACGACTGTCTAAGATCTACAAATGGCAACTGGAACCAACGGCTTAACGAGCAATAATAATAATGTACCGTTAACTAAGAGTCGAATTGTAGAACCAACGTAAATACGCATTAAGTCCGCCTCTGTACTTTGTGCTTGAAATGTTAAATAAACAAATAAACACAAATACACAAAAGCATGTCCTTCTCATATTGCGTCAATTTGGCTGCAAAATGTAATATTCCTACAAAACCTTCTATATCACCATCTAAGAACGAAGAATTTACAGATAACTGGAAATTCAGATGCAAGGGATGTGCTCCAACTTCCAATCATCTCTTTGATTTCCGGATTGTTGTGGAAACTAGGACAGGTTTAGAAATTTATATGTATATGTTTAGAAAAGTAATGTTAACAAACAATGAAATAGGCAGCGTGGAAATGAGTGAAATTTCCAACAATGTAAAGTAAAAAATACATAAACGTAACGCCTGTAATCCCCGAATAGTTAAGTAAAGGTGCCTAATATAGCTCACCCCATTTGGTCAGTTATGTTAAAATACCTTGTAATAGGGGGCGAGCCTATTGTCATCAACCGGGTACAAATCCAAACTCTGTGGCTACTGAGAAATTCCTCATAACAATTTGCCCGATCCGGGAGTCGAACCTATGCATTACCTTATGTTCAGCAGTCGCAATTGTGACCACTAGACCTACAAGGCAAAAACCAAATAATGTCTCTTGTAGTTATTGATTCAAATCTCAGTTCACATTCGAATCTCTAGAAAGTAAATAAACTAAACTTTGCAAGAATTTCCTTAGAAAAATCCCGTACGTAATCTACAAAACAAAAAGTAAATACAAACGGAAATATTTTCAAAGATTCCTGAATAATAAATTCCTAAAGTCTTCCTTCCTGGGCGACTACTTAGGCTACAATTCTTTAATAAGAGATAGAAACCAAACATAAATAAGAAAGTAATTTGGATAGGATCTTTTATTTTATAAAGCAGAAAATGTTTTATTTCTCAATGGTTTTATATCTCAAATGATGACAAACTTTCCCAATCAGATTTTCTTATTGATATCTGTACTAATATAAAGAGTTGAAATTTGTTTGTAAGTTTGAATGTAGGAGGGTAATCTTTGGTATGGTTGCAGTAGTTGTACTGATCCGATTCCAAAAATTATTACACTAACGGGAAGCTGCAATATTCCCGAGTGTTAAAGGCTACATTAAAACTTTCCCGTGAGTACATTCCGTACATAACGGGAGCGAAGCCGCAAGTAAAAGCTAGTATCTTATAAGACTATTTTCTACTATGAAACATGTTTCGAATCTTCAAAAATTATATTAAAAAAATATATATTGTATATTAAAAACTCTTTCTTTAAGTTTATCTTTCACTTAAACAATGCAACGGTACCATTTGATTTTTCTTTTCCTTTAAACTTACTCAACAACTCCAATAAGATTTTCTGCCAAATACACCATTCCAATACTTATTAGAATTTGCAAACACAAAACCAGATCTATTTTTCCCCTTATCTAGTTCTTCATCAACACCATTTAACTACCAAAACAGTTTATTGAATAAACTGACTACAGTCCTCGTACAAAGCCGGTTGGCGATTTGAATAGAACACGCTATCGGCCGTTGTCATGGCACCGAATGGGATAGTATCGCCAATAGGCCTCAGGTGCCGATTAGAGTAGATCTCTGAATAGATAGGGACACGCAACTCCATCCATACACAAGTCTACAATACTATTTAACTTCGGATTGTGTTAGATGCTAGTAGGATTGCTGTAAGCTGGTATGTATCTTGGAGAACGTTGGCCTTGTTGTTTGGGAGGAAATTAAAGCAAAAGAAATAAGTACGTAAGCTATTGGTTTTAGAGTAGCGTTTAAGGGGCCCTTGTTTGAAATCTACGTTTCTAGATCGAGTTTTTTCCAGAGAAATCACCATATTTAAATTCGGAAAAAAATATTTAGGACAGATACATGTTTGATCTAGTGACTTTTGTGGTTAAAAACACAATATTTAACATTTCGCTCGTTAAAAAGAAATCAGAAGTAACGTCGATTTTGAAAGTATTTTAAGTTGTATGAGACTTGGGGAACGCAATTTAATGAAAATTTAACATTTCATTTACTAATCGGGTTTGTCAGTGATATTAATGGACAGATTTATAATATGGCATAATGATTCTTAAAAATGAGTTAATTATCAAGAAAAGATTCAATAACGTAGGTGATTTTATTGTATAATTTTAAAGACATTGAACATGGCTATTGGTAACATCGGTACCCTAGAGCACGGTTTACGGTCGCGTTGCGTTTATTAGGTAGAAAAAAGTTTTATGCTAGTACAGACCTATATATTTTATTTTATTATAATTAATCACATATTTGTCTTTCGTTATAGTACTCACCAAGTCTACCACCATTCTTTAAATTCTATAGAATGATAATCGCCTGCCACAGTCATTATATTCGTAACAATATAAAGTGTATTAATTAAGTCACCGGAGTTCATATCGCGACGGCTCCTATGCAACGCGAGCGAAAGCGGTCTCGACTCGTAAAATGCCTAAACTGCCGGGAAAAGGAGCCCTTAATAGTATTCTCATGGGTAGTAGTAATCAGGTCAGTTCCTGTAATTTAAAGCTTTTCAAAAACGCGTTGTCAAAAACTTATCGAATGTGCAGGAAAGTCCTTTGACTTTCAAGGCACTTTTCTGTCTAAACCGGTCATAAATAACTTTTTATTTATGACCGATTTAGACAGAAAAGTGCCCCTGGTAGTATTATCAGGGGCAGGGGCTTTCGTTTTCATTAAAAGTAATGGAAAGCTTCATTTTTTTTAACCTAACTTCATAACAACCAATTTCTAATGTATTGTAATTCGTAAGAGTTCACATTTTTCTATTTACTTGGATACCACCGTGATATTATATTGATAGAGGTGTTGATAGAAGCGAACAATTTAAAATCTGCATTTTACGAGTATTTTGACGCGTTTATTATCAACTAGCGCTAGACCTAATACATCAATGATGGTCGGACTACAATTAAGCATTTAGGCTTTCTTCGTGTAGGGCACGCCACAATAGTGGCGGTAAGTCCCCTCTTCGAGGAGTGGCTTGAGAGACGCCACGGCGTCCTCACCTTCCGCCTGACGCAGGTCCTCACCGGACACGGTGTTTTCGGGAGGTTCCTGCACCGAATCGGTCGGGAGGAAACGCCCGGGTGTTTCCACTTTCCGAGGATCGACCGGAGGACACGGTAGAGCACACGGTGGAGGTGTGCCCCGCGTGGGCGGAGCACCGCCGTGTCCTCGAAGTGGCGATTGGCGGCGGCGACCTCTCGCGTCCGGCCCTGGTGCAAGCCATGGTCCGGAGCGAGACGGAATGGGACGCCGTCACCTCCTTCTGCGAAGCAGTAATGCTAGAGAAGGAGGTGGCGGAACGTGAGAGGGAGAGAACCTCACAGCGTCCCGGCCGCCGCGGGAGACGCCCCGGGCGTCGGGGGCCACCACGTGGCCCCCGGCCACCGTAGGCGCGGGCCTGTGGACGGTGGGCTATGGGCTAGCTCGCCGTCCGTCCGTCTCATGACGACAGGCCGTGTCGACGGCGCGTTCGTGTTCCACGCGCGCCTCAAAGAGAGTCAGCAAAAAGGAAGGGGTCCGAAAGGACCGATGCCTGCCGGGGTTGCGGGACTATTCGAAAGAGATACCGTGGCCCCGGAACACAAAGGGCGATGAAGGAACATGGATGGGTTTTAGTCAGTAAAAGTCTGACACTCCCTCCTGCTCCGCCCAGAGCGGGAGAAGTAATTTGATGATTTCCCATCGGAAAAAAAAAAAAAAAAGGCTTTCTTCGTGTGTCTCACTCGCACCGTTGTCATCATCAAATAATTCTACGACACTAATTCCAATCTTAATGAACATGTTAGAGATATTAGTGTAATATTATGTATGAAATCTTCCGTAGACCATAATCTTTTGACGCATTCGACACTTTTCTTTCACACTTAAATAAGAATTTCCATAATTATTATTTACATTTCGAATTTCGATAGTGCCCTAGATATTTCGACATGTATAAAGAAAATTAGATTGTCGCTATATATTATTTCAAACGGATTTTAATCGGTAACGACTCAGGTGTTCGGTAGTATAAAATAATATAGGTACAGAAGATCTGCTCCATAGCATCTTCCTGCCTTTGCTCCATGTTACTTGGGGTCGGCGCAACACGTTTTTTTTTCCATTCTTCTCTGTCAAACGTCAAGCTATCATTTACTTCTTTTTCTTTCATTTCATTCCTCACACAATACCTCCATCGTTTCCTTGGTCTTCCTCTCCCTCTCCATCCATCAACATTCATATTCATCATCATCTGCCTAGCCTTTTCCCGGCTTTTTTTTACCGGATGCAGCTGAATACCAGTATTTTACATGGAGCGACTGCCTATCTGACCTCCACAACCCAGTTAGTTCCGGGTAATACGATACCCCTTGGTAAAACCGGTTGTCAAACTTTTTGGGCCTCTGACTACCTAACGACTGTCAAAGATCTAGAAATGACAGCCGGGACCAACGGCTTAACGTACTTTCCGAGGCACCGAGGAAACTCGGTATGTAATGGGTGGTCACCCATCCACAGACCAACCTAGGACGGCTTAACCGCACGGCTTAACCTAACGATCGACCCGAGTGGCTGTTATTATTTAGCCACGAGCTCCTCAACAACATTCATATTCATTACTCTTTTAGTCACATCCGATTCGTCCCTCCTCATCACATGTCCATACCAAGACAGTCAATTCCCTTTCAACTTTTCTGTAACTGGCGCAACTTTTAAACTTCCACTAATATATTCGTTCCTCACCTTATCCATTCTTGTCACACTACACATCCGCCACAAGATTTTTATCTCCGCTACATGGAATCTTTTTTCATCCAGCCCAGAAGATCTGCTCCATATAATGAGGGAAAAAGCACGCATACACAGCCATGCTTCACGTACAGCAAGTGCAAGTGCGCTTGTCATAGTTTTTTTTAAATACCGTATTTACATACCCTCTATGATGCGTGCGTTTGTTTTCGTTCCCTTCACGGAGTTGACATTCTGTACTTATCTATTTTGTGTACACAAAGTCGATCTCTACTTAGATAGGTAGGTACCCGTAGCTTTGTAAACAACATGCTCTAGATTATTATGTAACGTTGTAATGTAATATCGGGTTTAGAGTAGACACTTTATAGGTGTTTCGATATTATTTCGTATTTCGGAATATTTTAGTTATGATGGCGGTGCGATTGATCTAAATGCCGACTAGAATATTGTTAAGAGGTATTTAATACATGTTTTGGTGTAGCTAGTTGTTTTCATGTTGATAAGGATTTAGTTCTGGATTAGTTTTATCAGGCACAATTTAGATATTGAAAATCATTAAAGGAAAAAAAAATTTTTTTTGTTGCTTCCTTTTTTTGCTTTTTTTGGTGTCTTTGAGGCTTAAACTCCATTATACCCTTTTTTCCAACACTAAATGAATCACTAAATGAAATTCTTGAATGCCAAAATATTATTGTACTGAATTTATCTCTCATTATTGTAAGGTTAGAACTAACCTGTAACCTTGAAGTATGCAGGCTGCATTCGATTCTCAAAGAATTTTGAAATAAAAATCGTTTAGGAAAAGAACACAGTAGTAGAGTTCAGTTCTAAAATATATAGCTGAATTAGCCTCTGGAAGGGCTTTTATTCAAAAGAAGTAGGGTACCTTATGGTACCGAGAGAGAGTTGGAAATCGTACAGTGCGGTTTTATTTAAGCATTCATTAAGGAGTTATTTATTATTAGTGAAAAATACAATTACATATACAAATAACACCCTCAAGAAGCACGCAAAATCTAACATTGGTAACAAGATTTTCGAACATATTTCGCAAGACGACCCCAGGACAAAAGAAGCAACTTTCTTAAGCCTCGAATAATGTGCATTTTAATTAGATTTTCTTGCTTCTGAATTATGCAAGGAGCAGTCGTTATTGTTAATGGTTCGGATAAAATCCTAAACGATTACTTTGCTATTGTGCGTCTCGAGATGAAGATAGCACAGTAAAGTTGTTCAGCTTTATTTAATTGATCGCGTTAAGTGAGTTCTTGGTGTTATTGAAGTTCACGATATAACCAAGAATGTATATAGGATTACTTTAGTGCGTGAATTAACGGATTTTGTAAAAGATTTGATAAACTTGTCTAAGGTTATTCAAATGATGCATCCTGGAAACATTACAATAATCGACTTTGAAATTCAAAAGAATACACAAAACTTCTTGATACAATAAGCAGTCGAGACAACAATCCAAATCGCGCGAACATCAAAACAAATCTTCAGCAAGAACTCAAAATATTTCGCGAGTAAGAAAACAAAAGAAAAGTTTTAAAAACGACACCGATCCAAATAACAGGACGAGATAATACGCGGGTCGCGTTAGTGAAACGTCATCGGCAGTCATGGCACGTCCTACACCGGCCTGTGACACAGCCTCCAGATATACAGAAAAAATAATACACGAACAACTTTCACAAAAGTGGGCGAAGTCATTTATCAAGCTAGCGCTAAGAACTCTCGACAGGGAGAACTTTTGATACAGGATACGCTGGCGCTAGACATTAATAATAAGGATATCGTAGTACTCGGAGTGTTTTTAGGATGTCTTCAACGTGTTTTATCACTTAAGCTCGAAAACTTTCCTCTTAACGTCACGGAGTTTTTGCTCTCAGCTGTCGTGTCAACCGCGACCTAGATAAAGGAACTTGTAGTTTTTCTTTTATGCATCTGGAATGCTTGTTCTTTAAAATGCTTTTAGTGTTGTATCATGGCTCTGCTTTTTAATATTCAGAACTGCTATTTGTAAAACTTTCTACATTAAACTACCCCAAGATTTAACATTCTCACCCGGAGGTTGTAACTTGTAACTTCATAATAGTATCAAAGCTAATATATCGAGAACAAACAACTTCGGTATCTTTATTCCCGGCGCCTGCCTCCAAACTCGGGCCGTATTCTGTACGTAACTAACTTCCAGTTAGACCCGTAAACGACTTTACGTGTCGAACAAGGAAATCAAATTATCAACTCCTACCAACTTCGCACCTCTTCCAGTCCGTACGAGATACCGGAATTTGTTGCCCGAAAATGGTCGCCCTTCACTATTTGAAAATTCTGTACGTTTCTTTAGACAAAAATATGTGTAGGGGCACGCGACGCCAAACAAGCTTTATTGGGTATCTTCGCCAAAGTATGCGAGTCGGGAATTCAATAAGTGACAGTGAAACGAATTTAGGATTACCCGCGATAACGTAACCTGCACTTTGGGTTCGATTGTCACTTTGATGTTAAGTTTCGTCGCTGTTTCAAAAACTTTTACAACCAATTTGTTTCATTCAGAAGCTAAAGCAAATTAGGTAATTACTCAAATAGATTCATCGTCATATTAAAAAACACATTACGCATTGGAACGAAGTCGGTAGATTTCTTTCATAAACTATTCAGTAACTCATCGGTCATTCAAAGAAAGACACGACCATGCATCTATTACCATAATTTCTCAGACGGTGCGCAGGTTTCCTTTTTTAACCCGATGCGGTGGCTCGATTAAGAAAACATTACATAATTGTGCGAGAGCTGACGGGCGCGCAAGTGGCGCCATGCGAGGGAACGTGTAACTATGTGGGGGTGGCGAGGGTGCGGGGGGGCTCACAGAGAGGGGCGGCTAGAACGCCACCGCTCTCGCCGACTTGCCGAACTGACGGACCGATCGCTTCGCCACCGCCAGTCGCACACGAACCACGATGAGGACGGCACGCGTCCGCGTCGCCTCCGACAACGAACGTACGTGCGCCGCGACGTAAACATTAACCTGTGAAGTGACACATTAATAATGTCTCTATAATACAATATTGACTCAAACTCAGTGACCGTTTCCAGTTACCGTTTTTATCAAATCAGTATAGACAAATGTGTTTAGAAAATGTTTCAATTGCTGACTCTTTTGTTTGTGACTTTGGGTGTTAATGCGGCTTATGCTCCAAGAGGTGTGGATAACTGCAGTCGCCTGTCGAAAGGTGACGCAGGCACACTGTGTCGGGTGCGAACATTAAACGCCGATGGATCCAGTTTAACATCTGCATCTTCCGAGAACACGAAGCGACTCTCGGTAGAATGTAACCAGCTGCTGCTCTTCGAAAGTTATCTGGAAGCGAACTATTTCCAAAGATTTTCAACGCTTGCTGAACTATCACTTGAGAACTGCAAACTTTTGAGAATACCCGGCAACGCGTTCGAAGGCTTACGAGAACTGAAAAAGTTGTCGGTTCGATCTAAAAACTACGATTGGAGTCCGAACAAAAACTTGGAACTCTCACTCGGAACTTTCAACGGTTTGCGGGAACTGCAAATACTCGATCTGGGTGAAAATAACTTGAAGGCGATACCACAGGATGTCTTCTGCCCGTTGGACAATTTACAAGTGCTAAACGTAACTCACAATAGGATCAAAAGTGTGGATCGGCTCGGCTTTGGGAAAAGCTGTGGTTCCGGTCTGCGAAGCCTAGATTTGAGCCACAATGAACTCAAGACACTCTCCGAGGAATCGGAAATTACCGGATTAAAACGGCTTCAGGAGTTAAGACTCCAACACAATAATATCTCAGATATTTCAGGTGAAACATTTAATGGACTTATTTCGCTACGAATACTAAATATTTCCTATAATAACCTTCAGTATATACCAGAGGGTACGTTCGCCAGCACGAAGGAGTTGCGAGAGGTATATTTGAATAATAACTTGTTATTTGAACTAGCCAGAGGCGTGTTCCACCGATTAGAACAGTTGCTTGTCTTAGATTTATCGAATAATCAGCTCTCGAGTGCTCATATAGACGGTGGTACATTTATTGGCCTTATACGATTAGTCATTCTGAACTTATCTAACAACGCGTTGACGAGGATAGATGGCAAGACTTTCAAGGACTTGTTCTTCCTGCAAATATTAGATTTAAGAAATAATTCTATAGGTTATATTGAAGAGAATACTTTCTTACCTTTGTATAATTTGCACACATTGAATTTAGCCGAAAATCGCTTACATACGATAGACGAGTTCCTATTTAACGGATTGTTTGTACTTAGTAAATTAAACTTGAACAATAACTTACTAATCAATATTGATCTGAAGGCATTTAAGAACTGTTCCGACCTTAAAGAATTAGATTTAAGTTCAAACCAGTTAACCGACGTCCCGTCAGCCATCTGGGAGTTATCTCTATTAAAAACTTTGGATCTCGGCGAGAATCAAATATTAGATATCAAAAACGGCTCCTTCAAAAACTTGGACCAATTAACAGGTTTAAGATTAATCGACAATCAAATCGGAAACCTTACAGTCGGTATGTTTTCTGATTTGCCAAGCCTACAAGTGCTCAATTTAGCTAAGAATAAAGTCCAAGCCGTAGAAAGAGGCACTTTTGTTAATAACAAACAGTTAGAGGCGATCAGATTAGACGGCAATTTCATATCAGATATCAACGGAGTTTTTTCGACCTTACTGAGTTTACTTTGGCTCAATCTATCGGAGAATCATTTAGTTTGGTTTGACTACGCTTTTATACCGCTTAATCTGAAATGGCTCGACGTGCACGGTAACTTTATTGAACATTTAGGAAATTATTACAAACTCCAAGATGAAATTCACATAAAAACATTAGACGTGAGCCATAATCGTATAGTAGATATCTCGCCTATGGCGATTCCTAACAGCGTGGAGTTACTGTTCATCAACAATAACAACATAAACAGTATTCAAGTGAACACGTTTATGGAAAAGCGTAATCTCACCCGAGTTGATATTTACGCAAATGCGATATCTCATTTAGATATCAACAGCCTCCGGTTGTCTCCGGTCCCCTTGAACAAGTCGTTGCCTGAGTTCTATATCGGAGGAAATCCGTTTAACTGTGATTGCTCCATGGAATGGCTGCCTTTGATAAACAATATGACTGCGATGAGACAGCACCCAAGAATAATGGATCTTGAGAATATAATGTGCAAAATGACACATACTAGAGGCGTTACACACGTTCCATTGAGCAATTTGAAGTCAACCGATTTCTTGTGCACATACGAAACTCATTGTTTCACTCTATGCCGCTGCTGTGATTACGTAGCATGCGATTGCCAAATGACGTGCCCGAATAATTGTTCCTGTTATCACGATCCGACTTGGAATAAAAACGTGGTCGATTGTTCTAGCCAACGTGCAATCGAAATACCAGAGAAAATTCCAATGGACGCAACAGAGGTATACTTAGACGGCAACGATTTTAAAGAACTACAAAATTATGCATTCATTGGTCGCAAAAATATGAGATCTCTGTATGTTAATTCAAGCGAAGTTGAAAACATACAGAATAGAACGTTCGCTGGTTTATCCTCCCTCATTACGCTGCATCTTGGTAACAATAAACTAAAGCATTTAAACGGCTACGAGTTCGAACATCTGACGCAGCTTAACGAGCTTTACTTACAAGACAATTTTATCAGCCATATAGCGAACTCGACGTTCCTAACTTTGAATTCATTGAAAATCTTAAGAATAGATGGTAACAGACTAGTAGATTTTAACGTATGGAGTTTGAATATTAACAGAAACTTGAACGCTCTCACATTAGGCAACAACATGTGGTCGTGCAAATGTAGATATTTACAAAAGTTCACATCGTACATTTCTGATAATGTCGCTAAAGTAGTTGATATAACAGATGTTTGGTGTTGGAACACTGACCCGAAATCTGCACAAAAGAAGGAGCTTAATTTGAATGGCACAATTTGTAGCGACTATTACGCCGGAGATTCCGTTATAGATAACATGTTGGTCTCAAATTACATGCCCATGATGGTGACTACGCTTTCCGGATTCATGTTGATTATGCTAGTCATCCTTATGATTTTCTTATTCAGAGACACGATTCGCATATGGCTTTATACAAGCTGCGGCATAAGATTGTTCCCATTCACTGGAGCGTACGACGACACTGATAAATTATACGATGCTTATGTTTGCTACAGCCCTAAAGATGATGATTTTGTTATTCAAACGTTAGCTGCTGAGTTGGAAAATGGAAACCCCTCGTATCATCTTTGTTTACACTACAGAGATATACCACAACACAATGTAGCTTACATGCAATGCACGTTACCACTTCCTGAGGCCGCAGAAGCATCTAAACGCATTATAATCGTCCTCACAAGAAACTTCATCGAAACAGAATGGTCGCGTTTCGAATTTCGCCAAGCATTGTACGAAATACTAAAGCCTCGAATTTATACCTTAGTAATAATAGAAGAAAGCTCCGTATTGCCCGAAGCCGAATGCGATCCCGATTTGAGGCCATATTTGAAAACGAGTTCAAGGATAAGATGGGGCCAAAACAAATTCTGGGAAAAGTTGCGTTATGCGATGCCGGATCAGAAATATAAATCTAAATCGACTGCTTACAGAAACAATATCAATTCTTATACGATGAGAAGTGGTATGCAGAACGGTACGATGAGGTCGTTTTCCTTCACGGAGAAAATGAGAGGGTCTGCGGACGGTGTGAGTACAACACCGGAATTTGTAGAAAATCGTCCGCAGCAAGTTCAGACGGGGTCATATGGGCCTGACGGTAGACCGCCATCAGATCATATATATTCTTCTATAGATTCCGATTACTCATCGTTAGAGCTAGGTGCAAACAATCCTAATAGAAGACGGGAGTTTAGGCATTGGCCACCTCCACCGCCACTAATCGACACTCAGTCTTCAGGTCAGGCCTATCTTGTCTAGTCTACGCTTCTCATAAAACTCATGTAAAATCATTTAGTCAAAGCTTCATTGTGAATATTTGTATTAATCGCAACGCGCGCTTTACCAAATAATTAAGATTTTAATCTATTTTTGTAATTTCTCGCCGTTACAAAGGGCGTTTCATAATGTTGGTGTAAATACATTCTATAAGACTGCTGTAGAAATATTATGTGAATTTGTATATAGATTGTAAATAAATGTCCATATAAGTCACGAGTATACTATTTATGTATTTTAATAAAGCCATTGTGATAATTTTGCTATAACCTATTTTTTTATTTTAACACGAATACCTACCCAAAAACAAAATTTTCCCAAAAAGTATCATTATCTTTTGAGAGTAATTTGCAAACATAATGATTTTCAAGCATTTAATTCTCATAAAACTTGATAAAGTGACTCTAGTAGCCATTTAAACACAACACACGTACATATAGACATGCAGTTTCCGCAACACAAAACAATTTTGTTTCAGTAGTTTACAATTTTTACTAAGAGCGAACTTCACAAATGAAACCGAACTCAGTCAGCACATTGTACCTAAAATGCGTTCATGAGCTGTCATTGTAAATAATCCATTAAATAATGACACTGACAGCTTTTAAAGGTACAATAGCACTTGCGCGGTGTAAACGCAACGTAAACACTTCGATGTTTGAACCGAAAATACAATTATCCTATAGCATTTCAGTTAAATTGTTTACAACAGTCCCAATCAGTATCATTATCATTATCACTCTCATCATCATCATATCAATCATTACCTAAAGTAGTCAAGGAATCGAAATCACTTCCAACTTTTAAAAGACGTTGCTAATTGTATCTTAATTATTATGTGTTTCCTCATAGAAGTGGATAATTGTATTCTTTTTGAGCGAAATAAATTTCTAAAACCGTAAACCGTTCATCTACGAGTATGATAAGAATAAATTCTCAAAAATTATGAAAATATTTTATGTGAAACGGGTATTTTTAATTTTAAAATCGACTTATTTACGTTGCGTTTATACACCGCGCGCTATAGGGTCCTCAGATCGCTTTTATTTTCAACGGTGAGGTCTAGCTCCCTGACTATTAAGCCAACGTCACACACACATACTACACTCTTCTACACTTTAACCAGTATACGACTTTGACACATTATCGCGTGTATGAAAACAAAGAAATGTAAACAACGTTTATAATCACGCCAAGAAGGGGGATTGTGTAAGCAGATATAATGGTAATGTATAAGCTTTGGTAAGTATGACTATAGCTTTTTTTTTTTTTTTTCGGATGGGAAATCATCAAATGACTTCTCCCGCTCTGGGCGGAGCAGGAGGGAGTGTCAGACTTTTACTGACTAAAACCCATCCATGTTCCTTCATCGCCCTTTGTGTTCCGGGGCCACGGTATCTCTTTCGAACAGTCCCGCAACCCCGGCAGGCATCGGTCCTTCCTTTTTTCTGTCTCTCTTTGAGGCGCGCGTGGAACACGAACGCGCCGTCGACACGGCCTGTCGTCATGAGGCGGACGGACGGCGAGCTAGCCCATAGCCCACCGTCCACAGGCCCGCGCCTACGGTGGCCCCCGACGCCCGGGGCGTCTCCTGCGGCGGCCGGGACGCTGTGAGGTTCTCTCCCTCTCACGTTCCGCCACCTCCTTCTCTAGCATTACTGCTTCGCAGAAGGAGGTGACGGCGTCCCATTCCGTCTCGCTCCGGACCATGGCTTGCACCAGGACCGGACGCGAGAGGTCGCCGCCGCCAATCGCCGCTTCGAGGACACGGCGGTGCTCCGCCCACGCGGGGCACACCTCCACCGTGTGCTCCACCGTGTGCTCCACCGTGTCCTCCGGTCGATCCTCGCAATGGAAACACCCGGGCGTTTCCTCCCGCCCGATTCGGTGCAGGAACCTCCCGAAACAACCGTGTCCGGTGAGGACCTGCGTCAGGCGGAAGGTGAGGACGCCGTGGCGTCTCTCAAGCCACTCCTCAAAGAGGGGACTTACCGCCACTATTGTGGCGTGCCCTATGACTATAGTGCCAGTAATATTTTGATTGATTAAAATAGTAATGAGCTTTTGAAAAATAAAGGGTGTAAAAAACCTCTTAAGGAAGCCGAAAGGCACTTGTTCTCCCCGTCATTGCATTTTTTTTGGTTCTACGCTATGCCTGGGAACCTTCTACTTACGGAGATATTGGGGTCAAAGTTCCAACTTTTTGACAAGTTTTTTTCTTTTTAATATAAGTTTTTAATGTAAGATTTTTACTTTAAACACCTCCACGACTACTGTACTATTCAATCCATCCATCAGCACAATGTTTTGAATGCGTTACATTGAGTTCTACAACAAAACATGATTTTTCACCCCAAAAAAAAAGTCGTTTCCCAGCAATAATTTTTGCGTAGTTACTTAGTTTGACGTACAGAATGCTTGGTTGACGGCTTCGTGATGAGGTTGTTTACACCCTGTATACATGACTCACCTAGATATATCTGTTTTCACGAACCTAGTATAAGTGAACATGGATAAGTTAAGCAATCGTGATTGCCTAGATAAAATATCACTTTTGGATATTCATCGCATGGGTCAGTACCGAAAGTTGACATTCCAACAATGCATTTAGACAACTAGCTAGGTATTGCTTAGTGTCAGTGTAAGCAAATGATAATACCTAGTTTCCATAATAGAGTTCAAAGCTTCCTCATCAAACCGATCGAAATTAAACCTTAATTGTTGATCGCTAAGGTTTAATTTAGATGGTTTTCTCTACCAAATGAATGTATTGTCATCCAAATGGGAAAAGTTTAGAAAGCTCTTTAAAGTTAGTTTAGAAAACTTGACGACCAACAGAAAGATTTTCAAAACTAACTCAAAAAGTACGTTTAAAAAAAATCGTCAATATCGAAAAATTCGAAAAAATTCGAAAATTCAAAATTCCGACATTAATGTCAGACATAGTCTTTACTGTTTACACTTGTATGATTTTTTGTGTCCGAGTAGTGTCTATTTGTAAGTGTATGGAAATTGTGTCCGAACTGTTCACACGCAAACTAGTTAGGATGCTCGGTCAGCATGGATAAACGTCAAATGACGAAAACGCAAAAAAAGTATTTGGGTACATCAGTGGATTTGAGCTTACATATATTGCATGGAATGAGTTACGCACAGAAAATCATCAAGGTTATGAAAACTTCTGTTGAATGAAAAATGAAGATATTGAATATTTAAAAAAGTTACTCCTATAATACAAAAAAAAAGAGAATGAGATCGTCTATCACTCCAGGTGAACGATTATCACTAACATTGAGATTTTTAGCATCAGATAGGTACGTGAATAAATGATTATTATGATATTAATGAATAATGTAATGCGTTTATTGTTTTACTCTTATATTATAATGACTGGATAAAACATTCCAAGCCAGCATTCCAGCTCTGGTAACCCTTTTACAAAAACGAAAAGTCTCTTTGTGGTCTCCTTGTTCCTCGTAAAACTCATTTTGTGCACTCAAACGCGGTGCGGTGTATTGAAAATGTCAAACCTGTTCGAAAACTTTTCAACTACATTAGACACTTGGACACAACGTGTTCACACAGCGGCTGATGCGACACTAATTATCGTGTCAGAATAAATTTTGCAAATAGAGACACTCGTGTTCATACAAAGTATAACAGAGACACTCGATGACCCGAATGGCGCAGCGGTACTGAGGCTGCCTTACGTTCTTAGGGTCCTGGGTTCGAATCCCGGTAGAAGCAAATGTTTCTGTGATGAGCATGGACATTTGTTTCCGAGTCATGGATGTTTATATGTATAATAAGTATGTATTTACAAACAAAAAGTATCTATGTAGTATATCAACTATCTGGTGTCCACGACACAAGCCCCGTTGCTTAGTGTGGCACTAGATGGCGCAGTGTGTAATGTCCAGCGATATTTATTTATTTATTTATTATTTACTCGATGTATACACTGAGTGTACCGTGTATAGTGTCGTAGTTTAAACGTACCTTTAAACTAGCAAGAATTTATCCACACTACCAAGTAAAATAAAATAACAGCTTATAATCTGAAGTATTTAGCTTACATTCCGTACAGAAGTACAAACAAAAGTGCGTGTTAATTTGGATTAGACTTCGCACTATTTTGTATACAAACTTTTGTAGCTCACGCACTTGTATAAAACCTTATTAGACACGGAAAGGTTTCGTGCTGGTTTGAAGGTTTTCCAACGAAGGAATGCAACTATTTCATGTTCTAGGGCGTCGACTGCGGCACAATGTGTAGAATATAAATTATTACTTAACATCACGCTTGTAATCCCCAAAGGGTTAGGCAGAGGTGTACCTAATTGTACACCCACGTTTTGCCAGTTGTGTTTAAGACTTTTTTAATAGGGGGCGAACCTATTGCCATCAACCGGGCACAAATCCAGACTCTATGGCTACTACTAAAAAAAACCAGATAAAAATCCTAAAAATACTTTGTCCGACCTGGGAATCGAACCCAGGACCTCTTGCTCAGCAGTCACGCTTGCGAACACTGTCTAGTGGTGGCAACCGCGAGGCAGTCCACATAAATTATTAGCAAGTACATTTAACATAGATTGATGTTCCTAATCTGCAAAAGAATGTATTGTGAAGTATTTTGACGGAATCAAAACAAAAAGTTCCACAAGAGCAAGTCATTAAAAAACTTGACATGATTCTAATTTCGTAACTTTTCAAGAAGTAGCCAATACACCCCGTCTTATCAATCACAATCTTAAGTGAAAAAATATAAGCTCCCAAAATGTTTGCATTAAATCTAACAAAATTAAAAAAAAAACAATGGACTTAGAGGCACAGGGAAGCTACCTGCAGCCAAATCTGACAAAGCTTGGCAAACGTGACCAGAATAAGGCGGTCATCTCTTCCATATCATAATCGTAGGGACTCGTCCACAGAATTTTAAAATCCGAACCTTCCTTGTATAACCTCAAAAGGAGCTTGCGCATAATCCGATTAATTATACCTTTTTTGTAGAACTTTATTTTTAAAAAACAAAGTTTTCTTTTTGGTCCAGATAAAAGAAAAGCAATGGATGAATTTGTTGGCTTTGAGATTTAAAAGAGAAAATAAAAAAAATGGGGGCCATTTTAATACAATTTTGATTGATTCTGATCAGAAAGAAAGCTTAGCAATTCCAGTTTAAATCACAGTTGTCTATCCTTCAGTCCAAAAGCAAATACATAGTTACCCTTTCCTTACAACTTACTCCATCCAAACAATAAGCCGCCATCATAGAAACCTTTATCTTTCTTATCATACCATATAATTAAAACAATAAACATTTGACCAACACACATCCCAACGTGCTAAAGAGTTTATAGCTGAACCAAGCAAACAAACCTCCTTTGACCTGCCCGACATCCGTGGCCGAATTATCTTCATAACTCTTTTCCCGTTCCCGTCCTTTCCTAATTCACATGCTCCCTTAAATGTCTGTACTCCTGGTACATAATTTCCGTTTGCAAAGACGTTGAGGGCTAGTCGGTCAAGGCCAATTTTATTTATATGCAATGCTTTAAGTAGTACTAGACTGGCCGGTCATCTGCTCCTAGTACATTAACCTATTTACATCCATTAAATTTGATTGGCTGGGAAGATTGTCATGGTGATAATGATGTGTGGTCTTAGTGAGTAAATTAGCATGACAAATTGTTTGTACACGTGGATGCGAGTGGTCTATTTTGTTTGGTAATTGTTATTTTATCAAGCAATCAAATGATTGGGTTTTGGCTTCGTAATTGTTGATAGTAGAGTGGCCAGTAAAAAGAAAAAGTATGCGTATGGAAATTTTCGTTAGGACTAAAGACAAAATAAAAGTAATTTTAGGTAAAAAAAAAATGATGCAAAATATTTATTGTATCTAACTGTTTTTATTTATGTTTTATAAAACTCATCACACTATAAATCTGAACAATAAACATGACAGCACAATGAAAAATGTTCAAAATATACAAAAGGTACATTAAATTACTGATTTAAATCTTATCCACCTAAATGAATTATGAATTTGCAATATATTCATTATTAAATTCAATAGATTTCAAATGAATTTACAATTCATAATCAAGTGAATAACAGAGAATAGAATATAAATTCACTTAAAACAATACAACAGACATTAATGCAATAACAATTCTATTACAGTTCCAATTTCAATTAAATGGCGATACGCAGACAATAATTTATTATAATTTTCTATTTATCGAGCATATTCAATTAAGTTGAAATGAAACAATATTGTTTTCACGGTAAAAGTCACGCGTTACATCATTTTCACATAAATTAATTAATCATTCCTTTGTTTCGAGAGATAACTAGGAAGTAACCTAGAAATTCATTAGTGAGAGTTCCGCGGGCCTAAAATGGCCGCTTTAGCAGAATCATAATATGAATCACGTTAAAAAAATAAATTGGGATTTATGTTCATAATATTATAAAGTCCATTTTAAGAAATTAAATTTTTTAACGTGATTCTTATTATGATTCAGTTAAAGCGGCCATTTTAGACCCCCTGAATGTTTGATGACGACAGAACTAAGTCGTTTAAAAATGTATTTGAGAGCATAGGCGATCTCATTAAAGTGGCCGGAAGAAACTGGATAGTCATGACTCAAAACGACCAAAAGTGAAGAGATTTGGAAAAGAAATACATTCAACATTGGAGAGCATTTACAGTCTTAACGTGTATACATTTATGTAGGCAAATGCCAATAGTTTTTAAGGTGTTTCGAATTTCAACAAAGATTTTCAACAGCTTGACATAAACCTTTCGGTAGCCTATGTTAGTCGAAAGAGATACCGTGGCCCCGGAACACAAAGGGCGATGAAGGAACATGGATGGGTTTTAGTCAGTAAAAGTCTGACACTTCCCTCCCGCTCCGCCCAGAGCGGGAGAAGTCATTTGATGATTTCCCATCCGAAAAAAAAAAAAAAAAAAAAGCCTATGTTAGTCGAATTAATATTTTTTGCCTTTTCATCGTCTTTATCGCTTACAGTTCAGCCACGGTAATATTATAATACAGTAGTGTAACTCGGCCGCATGATAGAAATAAATGCCTACAGCCGCGCGGTACTTAAACATGCGTTAGGGCTGCCTGTCTCCAGCATTTTAATTACATTTGCCTACTTTCTGTTTCTATTTAGTTTTGTGATTGTAAATATCCTTTTTATATAAATAAATGAAATACTTTGTATATTGAATAGGAAGTGTTCAATAAAAATGCGTGTTGTTTTTTGATTGGTAGGTTTAATTAAAAAAACATGTTACTCTATTGGCTTAATTTATTAATCCAAACACCTTTTTTTTCGTGAGATAAAAGGAAATACTTATTCATTAAAAAGACACACATTTTGTACCTACCTACTAGTAGGTAAGTAAAATTATTTTATAGTCTTACCTTTCAGAGTTTCCAGGTAATTTAAAAAAACTTATGTCTGGATGCGTTATTGACGAATTCATACAACCAAAAACGGCACAATATTTCCTACTCGTCATATTACCTGATTTTTAGAAAAAAAAACGCGCGGTTATTGTTAAAAAAACAACACACCGTCCGTTCGACACTGCGGTACAGCCGTGACTGTCTGCGCCCCGAGCGCACCCTGAGATCGAGGCGCGTAGGTATAGCTAGCGTTTCGTCCGTTTGTATGAAGTTGGAGTACTGTATTATAATATTACCGTGGTTCAGCTGTCTATCTGTGCAACTCAAATAAATGTACCAAGTTTGACATATCGAAACAAATTGTCTTGACAAGCAACGTCACCTTGAACTTCATACTTAATGTGGTCTGATAATTATAATAGAACTGTCGTTCACAACATTGTGACAGTGCAATTTTTACATTTGAAATTAAGTTACAAAAGAATGAAAACAAATCCTTGTAAGGTACTAAGCCTAAGTAGCCTGTCAAAAGCCTGTAACCGTAATAAGAAGCCAAACGAAATTTATCATAAAAAGTACGCATTACTATGGCCTCTATCATCATCATCTGCCTAGCCTTTTCCCAAGTTTTATTGGAGTCGGCTTCCAGTCTAACCGGATGCAGCTGAATACCAGTATTTTACATGGAGCGACTGCCTATCTGACCTCCACAACCCAGTTAGTACTGGGTAATATGGTACCCCCTTGGTAAGACTGGTTGTCAGACTTTTTGGGCCACTGACTACCTGTAACGACTGTCAAAGATCACAAATGACAGCCGGGACCAACTGCTTAACGTGCTTTCCGAGGCACGGAGGAAACTCGGTATGTAGTGGGTGGTCACCCATCCACAGACTAACCTAGGCAAGCGCGGCTTAACCTAAAGATCGACCCGAGCGGCTGTTATTATTTAGCCACGAGCTCCTCTACTACTCTCTCTCTCTTTTTACTATGGCCTCTATCATGGCAAAAAATAAGTGCTTATCATTTTGCTTTCGTCACAATCACAACCCAGTTGGAACACTTAAGGGCCTATACTACCTCAAATGGCTTAGCATGATCCTCCGTTATGCCTAAAATACTGCAGCATTAATTTTGAAATAAATATATGGTAAAGGTGAGGATTAATGTTAAGTCACATATTTGGCGAAAACACGATTCCATGAAATTTTCTCGATAGAAAAAAATCCCAAACTGAACAATAAACCGCTGGCAATCATAAAATACTTCAAATTAGATCATGAAACTTTTTATACTAACTGAACTAACTTTACAGCAGGTCTTATATTATTTATTTTTTTAGTTCAATCAATAGTTTTTTTGTAAATCGCAAAAAACACTAATTTCGCAGTATTCGGCCCGCAGTGACTGACGTAACAACCACTTTGTAGTGCAAGCTGATTAGAACTTTATTTTAACAATATTTCAAACGAAGTTTGAACTACCAAATATAGAGTTTCTAATTTGAGCTAGTATAGGCTCTTATGTGTCTATGAAAATGGTATCAAACGATGATTCATTCTCATAGACAAAATGTTATAATCTCACGCTGTCATGCATCCGGTACCATAGGATTAACACAAATGGATCTAATTGAACTCAGTCCTGCCCGTGATCAGGTTATAGGGGCAGACAATTGAATCTAAGGAATTAACCTGAGAGGTCTAGATACTCTAGGCTAGTTAATCTTGTCTTCATAGTCGTGTGTGAAACAATCACATTGAGTACGTGGTATATGCTAGGTAGTTGGCTAGGGTTGGCTGCGAAAACAGGGTGAGTTTTTCAAGTGAGCGTGGATGGCCAAATCTGAAACTATGCGGAATAGCGAAAAATACTCAAAGGAGTTTCGAGCCCGATTGTGATGAAAACTAAGATAAATTTTTTGAAAAATCATGTATGCCGTTTGTTCCATTACTTCCCACGATTTGATCCTTATTAGCGACACTATCAAATGGTGTGTAGCGTAGTACTTTTTTGTAGTGCCGCTACATCACTCCCACTCGGAGACCAGAGTCAATTGTAGATAGATGTGCCATAGAGAGGTGCCGTAGAGATGCGCCGTAGAGAGGTGAGCCGTAGAGTAGCGCGCTAGGGTAGCGCCGTAGAGTGGCGCCAAAGAGTAGCGCTGCGATGTGGCTGACTGCTGGCGCTGACCAGGAGGATCAGCACTCGACCGGCCGAAGGTTCAGTGCCGAGGTCGCTAGGTTTAGGGTACTGACCAGGTATGCGCTTCTGCTGCATGCTGGTGGTCAGGAATACCCGTTTGAAGCTGGCTGGCTATGTCTCTCTGCTCGAAAGCTTGAGGAAGAGATCTTGATGATGATGATGACGTCTCGTTGCTCGAAGGCTGCGCTGACGTCCATCACGTCGGGGTCACCAATTTGGGGGTATGAAGAACAGGGTGTAAAGCTCTTCATCCCCCATAGAGTGATATAGCGGCACTACAAAAAGTACTACGCTACGTGGAACAAAAAGTACTACAGCGCCATCTATGACACAGATGATGAACTAACTGCGAAACACGTCAGAATTCCTACATCGCGCAAGCAGAGTTATCCGCAACTTAAGACTATATAGGAAAACCCGAACACTGTCGGGCAGTGGCCCACCAGACATAACACCCGTCTGGTCGGAGGATCCTCCCTTTTCTATGGGGGATGAAGAGCTTTACACCCTGTTCTTCATACCCCCAAAGATGTAATAATATAGGTACTGTGTGGGGGTTTTTTTACAACATCAATGGGTTCGATCCCTGGCTAGGAATATAGATTTTTTCAAAAATCCAAATGATGCAGTTTTTGTTTTCATTTAAATCGAGTCCGAGACTCCTTTGAGTATTTTTCGCTATTGATCATGGTTTTCGATTTAGCCATCAACACACACTTGAAAAATTCACCCTGTGTAGTGTACGTGCGACACAAAAAATAATATTCAAAGGTCAGACGAGTTCATTTTAATCAAAATAAAATTAACCTATTTACATATTGCTTTGTAATTTTAATCGAAAATATTTTTTAAGCTTAAAGCAATTTAGCATCGTGCAAGTTATGCAACTTTGGCCTTCACATTACTTGTGTCACATTGACGTAAAATATCTTACTATCACGCTTCATATTGGCGAGGGGTTATGCGGAGGTCCGTACCTGTACTTAGTACACCCACATTTCGCCAGTTATGATTAAGTTCCATAAAAATCCAGACTACAACTACAAAGCTGCTACTGAGAAATTCCTCAAGAAAAAACCCTAAAATAATTTGCCCGACCTGGGATTCGAACCAAGGACCTCATGCTCTACCATAATAGAGCAAGATCTCAGGGCCACCAGACCTTACTTATTTTCTCATGAAAAAAATGTGTGGCATCAAATAGTATTAGTATGTACTTTGAACGTATGCATACCTGCTAACTTGTGCTGATGGAAATTTCTGCCGACCTGAAGCATCTGGCAGTGTTAATAATATTTTTAACAATATTCTCAATAACATATAAATATCAGCATTCGGGTTTTAAGAAAAATAGTATTATTTTTACGCAACTTTAGCAACTGATATCTAAAAATTGGCACAAGTTAGCAGGTATGCATACGTTCACAGTACAAACACTACTTGATGCCACACATTTTGTTCATGAGAAAATAAGTAAGGTCTGGCGGCCCTGGGATCTTGGACTATAAGGCCAATGTGACAAGTATCACTGCTGCTTGGCCGAGTGGTAAGCGAAACTGTAATTCTGAAAGCTACACACATACAATAATATGTAGCAAGTCATACGATTTTCAGGACAAACAGAATCATGATTCATAAATAACACATCTTATACGATACCCTATCACCCAGTCAACAGAGAAAGTGACTCATAATAAAATAGACCATAGGTGACACACATGTGTGACGAGTCCCATAAAAAGTTCGCAGTGATCTAGTTCTCACAAGACCGTGACATCTAGCAATTACTATGAAATTATTAGGTGATTCAAGTTTTACTGTCGGTAAGGAAGTATCAGTTATTGATAATGATAAGAATAATATACATGATGCAACAACAGCTGTTTGCTTAACTGATTCAGGGCTTCGAGTATCGTTACTCACTTGGATTGATTCGTCATAAGTTGTAGTAGTTTGATATTGATAGTAGGAATTGGTACTTGGTTTAGATCTTATCAATATAATCCTGGTAAAATCTCTGACGTATTGATACGAAGAATTTCAAATATTTAGAGGAATAATAGAATAAAAGCTCTAACGGGATCAAAGGATTGAGTAAACTTTACAGTTTTATTTAATTACGTACAGTCAGTCGCCAGCACATCAAGTTACCACAAACTGTCAAATTTCTCCAAAAGATTTTAAACCATACAATGCTGATGGTTAAGTTCAAAATCGAAGAGAGAATTTGACAGTTTGTGTACCTCATAGGAAACCCCGAAATAAAACTTTGACTAGACCACAATAAGCGAAACATCTTTGTTTTGCTCCTAAATTCAGGTCAACTTCATTAATTACGAATATAATTATCTCAACGTCGAATTTACATTCAAATGCTTAGTCATCCACCTTATACGAGTGCTATTGTGCCCTGTTTCCACTCCCAAACACATTGCGGACGTCGTCATTAACAATTACTGTGGGAGACTCGTCGAAAGCTGAACAATTTTATGTGACATTTGTCATACAATGATACTGGCCATTAACACCCACTCTGTCACTTATTTCATCAATTAGAGTATCACACCCACGGAGCGTGATAGTTATTAAAGTATTGTTTATTTCTCGACCCTTTAAGCGAATAATTGCTTAATATCATTTATTTAATCTCTATTCTTTTGGTTTCATACTATGTTTAGATGTTATAATTGGACGCATGTTTCTTGATTCAAGAGTTATTTCAAACTTTTATTTGACTTTACATTACATTTGTTTTGGATTTAGAAACTAATATTGCGTAAGCACCTACCTAGTATGTATTTATTTGTAGTATGTATTTTCAAAAGAATATAGAATTTACATAATGACAATTTGGTTTATCCTGAAATCTCTACTTTTATTATAGTTTTTTATTCCTTTGAAGCCTTTTATTATCTAATTTAATCTAGAATTATTACGAAAAGCAAAAGTACTTCTATTGCAAATTGATTTTACTTTTCCAAGTAAGATTGTTTGGTATTCTTTTTTCATTCGATTATTTTTTCACTTACTGATTACATCGTCAGGCCTAAAATCAGTTACTAAAAAAGTCAACAGAACGGATACCGAATTCCATTGTCTTCAATATTCACAGTAGCAACATTCCCTAGAGGCATAAAAGTAAAAAAGTTTCCAAATGCCCATAAAACACATGGAAGGTTATGACTCATTGTTGACTCCCTATTGACATAAATACGGTAGTAGTAATAAAACGGTCTTAGAACCATGACATAAATTCTCCTAAGTATCTCTCTGTACCTTTTGTTATATTTTTTGTACCATAAATATCACGCAAAATGTTTACTTTGTCTTATTCTTAGTTTTTATTATCCTCTTTGTTTTTAACAATGGGCTCATGTTGATTGACATTCTTGAAAAGCTTTTCTTGTCTGCTTGATACTGCTGTCAGCAGGTTTTTATTGTTGGGTAGTTTCGTTATGTTGCTTAACTAAAACCTTTGTCTTTTTATGAGCAATATCATGGTCTATACATAGAGGAAATTGACAAAAAGGCATTTTAGTTAAGGAAATGTACGAAATCACATGGATCGTTACATTACTTTTTAGTAGTATTCCGTTACTTCATTTTGCTACTTTTAATTTTATTATTTAAAAAAAAATAAAAACATTTAAAAATAGCAGGTCAGGGCTCCAAAACCGCCTAACTATGTGCGCCGTGTCCAAAAGTACCGTACATTAAAATTATATCAGCCCATGGTGTCCCACTGCTGTGCAAATGCCTCCCTCCACTCTTGGCTGCCCAAAGCTGTGGTCCAGTTTTCTCCTCTCTCCGGCATATTTTCTGGGTCCTCCACGACGACGTCGACTCCTTCCTTGGACATCCATTTTAATATTAGTTTTGCCCAGCAATTGTATGACATTCGATATACATGGACTGCCCAGTCCAATTTCAGTGCGGCAGGTTTTTAATCCACTCACTCGTCAATACAATATTACATTAGTTACAAGATCTTTTTCTTTTCTTTCAAATAATTAGTTTCGCCAATCTCATGATGGTGTATGAGTGTAATAAATGTTAAGTTAGTGCCTGTCGTTGTTAGTTACGGACCCAACCAGACATGTATGATGCCCATTAAATAGTACCATCCTACGCACTACAACATCAATCGATTTAACATCAGCCTCATAAACTATCAACTAGCTTGACACCACATTTTATAGCTCATCCATTTCAGGTGCTATAAACAATGTACTTAATGACCACATTATTTGTAATCAATCCGCAAAACATCCTGACCTTTATAGTTACATTAACTTAAGATACAATTTCGCATTACACTGTAATCAATCAAGACGAACTTAATCCGCATTTAAACGAACAATGTAACCGCTAACGATGTGTCTATGATATCATCGTGCTATGTCGAAATAATTACCTTTATGGGTGTTTGATTATATGCGAATAACGTGCCTGCTTCAATTATATCATTCCTACGCGCCAGATTACAGAGGCTGCGCAAATAAATGTGGATGACTGAAATATAATAGATGTGGTAAGTGGAAATTGTGGCTGTGGTAGATTATACAGCTGTAGTTGGTGCCAGTTAAGGTCGCAAAAGCGGTTATTGACCCTACAGAAAAAATCTGCATCTTTTTGGTAAAAGAGGTGACAGACATAATTACAGTACTAGAAATAGGGACCAACTAGTTCAGCCTGGCTTCAGATTCTCTAAAGTAGACTCATCTTTCATGGAGTACCTACTGTTTGAGATGCTATAATAAAATTCCACAAAGTATTCTTGAACTGAATGAGACGAAATTTAAAACATGCATCAAACGCACACTATGTAAGCAAGCTTATTACAAGTCGGGCGATTATATCGCTGATAAAAATGCGTGGCTCAATGCTGGTCCTGCTCCACATGGACAGGGGCGCATAAATAGATAGCATTAAAATTAAATATAATTGTTGGAGCTGCTGAAGATTGTACAACTATCTTTGCATTGTATAGATTCAATCTCTAGTATTATATAATCGCATAACCCATATTGTGTGACTACTATTTAAAGCTATCATTCACTGGAATTCTTTTCTTTCCTTGATTTGAATGTGCCCTGGCAGTTGAGAGTATGTCATGCTCACTCTAATGTCTCGCTGATGGTGGCGCGTGTGTCGGATCATTTAGTTCCCTACAAAATGGTTGAGTTGAATGGTGCTGATCCATGCGTCATGTTCATGAACGGGCGCTGTCAGTTGTGACTGGTCATCTCTTAGTTGCCGTGGCTTATTTGAATGTTTATTTTTGAATTGTATTTTTTGATTTTACTATGGACACTTTTAACGTGCACATCTTGTTAAATTGTTCTCACATAATATTCTATCTCAACATGAATGATGTAACCAAGATTTTGTAACATTTTTTATTTATTTAAAAGAGTGTCCATGGAGTTTCTTGCCCGTTCTTCTCCATAGAGATCTACGCTAGGGAATGGGCACAGTACTTTCACAGTTATTATGTCTTGTGACTGGGACTGTAGCTACATTTAATTTTCATCTTTGTTTCGACAGTTCAAAAGTGCCTGCAACTGGCCTACTTGAAATAAATGCTTTGATTTTGATTTTTTACACTTTTTAAAGTTCTTAAACCTTGAAATCCAAAAATAAGACATTCAAGACTTGAACAGGCGTTCAAGTCTTGAATCGTCATCTATCGTGATCTTCAACATTTTTTCTAATGAAAAACGATACATGGTTCATTTGTTTTGTTTCGTAGGAAGATATATTAAGGAAAGGGCAATGACCGCTATTGCGATCTTAACTGGCACCAACTATACCATGTAAATTTGTATGTCTCATACGAATACTTACAAGTCTGACCATACCTTTTTCAGCCAAAACATATTTATTCTATATTATATAAGTCTTTTTTGGGTTAATGAACAAACATCTGGAGGTTTAATGAGCGTGTCCTTAGGCAAAATCAATGCTAGCCTAAATGGAAAAAAAAAAATGCCGCCAAGATGCCTAGCGTCCGTTTGACAATCGTAATAGAGCAGTCGTCTGTACTTTGTCTAAATGAATACAGATGATTTAAAAGTATAATACCTAAGCCGTAAGTAATGAGTTATTCTTAGAAATTATTGGTCGTCTGTCTTTAGTCACGTGGAATAATGTAAATAATTTATGATAAAAAGAGAAGAGATCATAATAAAAAAAAATGTTTAATAGTTAGGTAGTCACACAATCAGAAGAAGAATATAATAATGATGGTACAATCAAAAAACAGAAAAAAAAAATGATATAATTTCTACGATTTACCACTATTCCACCAATTAACATTAATTCTAGACACTAACTAAACTATCACAAACGATTTAGCAACGAAAACACAACCTCAAATAGCTGAACTTTAAGCACACAAACTTCAAATTGAATAATATCTCTAATTAATCAAATAATTGTGGCAAAGACACTGAAGGACGTTTGTAATTCGACGATTACATCACAATAGAACATTTCGTTGGAACCTGATTGATAACATTTAGCTAATGGGAATTTCAGAATGAACAATCTGACTAAACGTTACGACTATCCGTTTGTAATTGGCGCACAAACAGAGATCTCTGTGTTCGCGGCATTAATTTCACGTTTGAGAGACGTCGTAATCATAACATGAATTCGTGTTTCGGTAATGCATTCTGATAGGAATTTGGCTAGGCATCCTTGTTTGTTGAAGATAATTTGTGTCTTTAGGTTGAATTGTTAGCTAGGTTTACTCGTAGTATTATGTTATCCTCTGTGTTAGTGTAGCTTTGTGTGTTTCTCTGTACGAATGTTACGTTCATATTTGAAATGTAATTGTGTTTAAGTGTAATGTTGGTAATTAGTGAAATAAAGAGAGATTAGAGCCACTATACTGGCTATAAACGTTGTAATAGTTTCTAAAAATAGTAAGCTTCTTTTAAAACGATTAGGAAGATTAACTTCAAGGTAAATTCATTCGTTAATCCATCGTGGGCGGACGGTGAGATGAGCAAAAGAAAAAATAATCTAAATAAAATATTATATTTGTGAAGATGGATAGATGAATGGTTGTTACTCTTTCACGCAAAAACTACTGAAGGGGTTTGGAGGAAATTTAGCTTATTACCTGGATTAACACATAGGATACTTTTACCTCGGTAGTACGATCCCGTGGGGCAGTTACCAACTCCACGTGAAGCCGCGGGCAAAAACTAGTACACTCATACTATTCAAATTGTTTTGTAATTGAAATTGCGTAACACATTTTCATTTGCAAAATACCTACTGAACATTACGTAAATAGTACTTCCGTACATGTCAATAACAATCAATCCCTCACAAATCTCACAATGCGATACTGCTGCAACCGCTCAAACTCAATTTCGACCACTTCAATATCTTCATTTTTGCTTACGAAATTCCCATCGAGCTACCATCATCAGTTCATCACGTATTAGTGATGCACGATCAGATCTGATGTAGTATCGATACATGATGCGATACTCCGATATTCTGGATCGATACAAAAGTAACGGTATCCGAATAAATCGAACGTATCATAACTTAATTGTCATAAATTGAAAATCAAAAGAATACAAAAGGAGAACACAAAAAATAAGAAATAATTTCTGGAATGTGTCCTACAGTCTTACATCCGTATCTATAAACAAGTCTAAGTGATTACTTGAGTATAAGTCATTCTTTAAAATACAATTTATATTATGTAGTTTAGTAATTGCTTGAAGATAGAACTGTCAAAAGTTAGAATTCTTAGCTTTTGCTCTCTTTGACGGTTCTTACTTTGTCTATATTATTGTCTTTTGCATAAAAAATGTTTGCTTATGTAATTACTTAAACTCAAGTAATTACATTAACTTGACTTTAGATGAATTAATGTGGAATTGTTATGTCTGGTGTGAATGTGTGTGGGTGTTAGAGGAATTAATAAGTACTATACGATACTATCGATTATCGATCTATTTGTATCGTTTCAAAATATCGATACAAATGCAAATACCACGCATCCCTATCACGCATCTATTCATTAGTTGTAACTTGAACTTTAATGACGTTGATTTTAATTACACAATGGGCCAACACTTCATTAAATTGTCACTCACGATGGTTCTTTTTGTAATAATCTCTAACGTCTGACGTAATAACGTTCCTACTGACTTTTGACATCGACAATGTGAGTTATTGACTTTTGAAGACGCGTTCGTTCATTTGAATTGGATGGACTGTTTGAGGCTTCTATGGTTTCATTGTATTTCGAGTGTTCTATTTTAAGGATTAGGTAAGACAAGTGTAGTCATTTCTTAGGTAATCGCGTGTAACATTTGTTTTTGTTTAATTTTGAAATAGATTACTAAAATAAGTAAATATAAACATAACATCACGCCTATTATTCTCAAAAGGTTAAGCACAGGCGTAAATTGCGAAATGTGGGTGTACCTAATAGTACACCCATATTAGTTCGCCAGTTGTGTTTAAGTCCCATGTAATAGGGAACAAGCCTTTTGCCATCAACCGGACACAAATCCAGACTACGTGGCTGCTACTGAAGAATTATTGATGGAAATACCCTATAACACTTTGCCCGACCTGGGAATCAAACCCCTCCACCTTCGCTCGCTTAGAAGTCGCACTTGCGACCACTACGCTAAGGGCGCTTTCAATTTAGACGATTCGTGTCGCACCGCTGCGGTGTCGAAGCTGTGCGTTTGTCGTACTGCGTACGGACGTTCGTTTGTTTTCATACAAAACGCGCGATGCGGCAACAGCACGGCGTCGGTACTGCGAACGTTCGACAATAGACGGGATGTCGGACTGCTGGTGCACGTTTGTTTTCTATGAAAAATCACAACCGCACCGTACGCAGTACGACTAACGCACCGCTTCGGCACCGCAGTCCGACACAAAACGTCTAAATTGAAAGCGCCCTAAGAGTCAATACACGTGATAGTGTATTTTGGTATACATTGGTGTCGATTCTGTTATGCACAAACTAAACTTAATTTATGCTATTGCTATCTTTTACTAAAAGGCACTGCGAGAAAAGGACGGCTATAGATATGAACTAAGTTAGAGATGTCAAACTAGTCTAAGCCTTGCGCTTTACCGTGTTTTTAGTCGTCATGTTTTTACATGCACCCTTCATTTCTACGGAAATATTAGTTCCAACTAAATTTGACAGCTCTAAATTACGTCCGTCTCTTTCTCGTTTTATTAGAGAGAAAAAGATACCAATAGCCTAAATTAAGTTTAGTTTGTGCACAACAGAATCGGCAGTATTATTAAAGTTTTACCCACTTAAGCGATTTACTTAAGACAATCTGTATAAGACATCTGAATTGATCAGTTAAACTGATTGATACATTTTTGATTTTGCTATATGCCCAAAATAAAGCAAGACTACCGTGGTTCATCTCCAGGCTTATAATCTCTACCATCGTTAACAAAAATGTCAACAAAATATAGCAGCAATAAACGTAACTTTTATAGCCGTAGATAGTACAGTAAACACAACGGCACCGTATTTTTCTTCCCCATGACGTCACTCGACGCTCCACAATTTCCATAATCGACTCACGAAGCCCATTCTAACCTAAAACATACCTACCAGTACCAACCAGTACTTAGTCGTAAACAACGCGTCGTGTTTTTATTAAAATTCCTTTATTAATTTCGCCTCGTTTGCTAGCAAATGGGTCATGAGACTTCTAAATAGTTGTCGACAGTACCACAGGCTTGGCGGCCACTAGCCGCAAAAGGGGGTATGTGGAGAGATAGAAAATAGTTTTAAAGAGGACTCCCTCGGTATTCACTACGGACGGCAACCGGGAAGCATGCCCCAGTTCGGATTTCAATTATCCACCTCAACCATTTGTTTGCTGAACGCAAAACGAAACAAACATCGAAGCTCTGAATGTGTTACCGGAAAGAGCGCATATTTTCAGAGGGTTTTATTCGACTGGAGATAATACTTTGTTTTTTTTTCTATCGTTTTGTAAACCATTAAAAAACGGTGTTCTGATATTGGCTTTTTGTAGGTCAGATTAAAGTTAAGTTTCAAGAAATCTTTGTAGGTAAATGATTTAATAAAGCATGAATACAGTCGATTTTATTGAAAACGACCCACCTGATAGTTGCTTAATTTCCAAAAAGAATTACTCTCTAAAGCTTCGTCCGGATATTCGAATCTCAGATTTTCGATTATTGAAATTCTCGGATCGGATAAATCCGAATATAGGGACGAAGCGTTAAGGAGTAGAGCCTCAGGATACCCTCTACTTTCGGGTCATCCTTTGATTTGTTAGCCGTCTCTACATTTACTGATAAGTAGCTCGACTCCAACTTTAATTTCATACCGTGTTTAAAATTGAATTTAAAAGTACAGAAAGTAGTTTTCTTGTCATCTAAAATACCAAAATTTATCCATAATAATGTTGTTGAGATCAACAGACTAGATAACAAACCACTGTATATTTTTCTTGTTGATGATATACCGCGTTTGTATAGAACATCTACATTCTACAACATTTTGTGATTTTTTAGTAGCCTCGTATGTTCCACTGCTGGGCAAAGGCCTCCCCATATCCTTCTAGGTATACTTATCCTGCGCCACCCTGAACCAGCCTTCGTGATGAGCATCCAGATCATCTCTCCACCTCTTTCTAACCCAGCCACGGCAGCACCGTCCATCCTCAAGTACAACTTTAACTTTTTAAACACACATTAAGTCCAAATACAATGTTTCAGCTCTACCTGATTAAGACGACCGCGGTGTAACTTGTAAACGGCTTGGCAGATAATGACGATATAGACAATGTTTTTTTTATACTCCCAGTAATTTGACAACGTTCCGTCAAATCCTGTCTAAAACCCATTCATCGTCACTATTATTCTTCAACCTCCTTTTTCTTCCGATAAGATTTTCAAAGCAGTTCTCGTCGAAGCAGAGCGTACGCTCAATTGTCAAACTTGTTTATACAACTTCGAACACACTTGAAATAACAATCCTTTGTTGATGGTTCTTTTGAGCCTGCCCGTGACAAACTCAAAGGATTTGCTGGCAAGCGTGTCCACTCGAGATGGGAACATCTGTTATATTAAATTAAATGTCTTCCGTTGAGTGTCTGAATATAGCTTTATAATGTCAGATGTAAAGGTGTGCTGTGAGGGTGGGCGATCATTTGCAATGTGATGCGATATTGTTTGATAGGGTTTCTTGATGCAGTTAATACATAATTACATACGTGTGTAACCTCACAACTTTTTGTTTTGAACACCACAAATAGTTGCAGCTAATAATAGGCGAGACGACAAAAAAAAACTAATTAGTCAGTCAGTTAGATTATCAGAAAATATTTGACCCGTGTTTTTTCTTTTGTTACGTAAATGAAAATTGACGAAGATATGACGCTTTTAAAATTCTCAATACGTCACGCCTAGGTATAATTTTTAGCTAGTTCTGACGTCACGAGCCCCCACTCCCGAGTTTTGATGCGTTTTATCTTTGCCAATATTCATTGATTTACAAAAACAAAAAATACGTGTCCATTAATTTCCAATACTCTAACTGACGGACTAAATAGATTTGCAATTTTTTGATACTGTCGTCATGCCTATTGCATAATTATTGTCGGATCAAACAGTTACACACTAGACCACTGGTTCTCAACCTATTATCCGTGGACCACCGGTGGTCCACGGGAGCCTCGAATATGGTCCGCGAAAAGTTAAAATGTTATTCGAACTTTTTAACTTTTACAGAAGATGCAAGCTCATCATTCATCATCATTTCAGCCGAAAGACGTCCACTGCTGGACATAGGCCTTCCCCAACTGTCGCCACATTAACCGGACCCGTGCGACTCGCATCCAGCGGATTCCCGCAACCTTCACCAGGTCATCGGTCCACCTAGTGGAAGGCCTTCTAACGCAACGTGTTGCAGTTCGCGGTGCCACTCCAGAACTTTTCGGCCCCATCGGCCATCCGTTCTGTGCCCTGCCCACTGCCATTTAAGTTTGGCAATTCTTCGGGCTACGTCGGTGCAAGCTCAACCCAACCTAATTGAACCTATCAGAGGCGAGGTGCTATTTTTTTTGAGAATCTACTGACTTATTCCTTTTTCCGTATGAATGATCGCAAAATTTTTCGAGCTCACTTCGAGCTCATCGCTTTTGTATCCTTTCACTACCTTAATTCTAAAGGTTTTCATCCTATTTTCCAATTTTTGCATTGTTTTAGTTAAAGATTCACCCCTCTAGATATAATCCTGTCGTTATCCATGTTTATCCCCCCCCCCCCTACCTTATGCCCCCCCTACCAACAATAAAAAGACCAAAGTGGTCCCTGGTCCAAGTAAGGTTGGGAACCACTGCAATAGACTGCAGTAGTAGTCTTGAGATATTTATTTCAATACATGAAAATAGTTGAGGCCAGGTCCTGGCTTCGATTCCCAGTTGAAGAAGTGTTATTAGGATTCTCTATCAGAAATTTCTCAGAGCTCCTGTGAAAATAAAAAACTGAAACTTTTTATAACTTTGTTACTTCTATTACCTACTGGTAAGAAAACTCTGGTTCTTAACAGGTAAAAAAGATTCCAACATGTAACATTTCCTCACTACTAACAATTATAAACTCAGTATGCTATACGAGATGTGGGTACATATTAAATTCGTTCTAAATAAAATATATTTCTCCAAGCAGCGACTAATTAAACAAAACAAACATGAGAAAATTAGATTCTAATTAAAGGAGATGTTCAAGTTTTCTATCGGTACGACACAAGCATTCATTAGTAAGTAAAGCGTGTCATTTTGTTCGCAACAGGCTCTGAATACTCGAAAACGGCTAATATGTGGTAAGAAAGGAAGCCACACACGCCGTACCACAACCAGACAAATGAAATTTCGCACAAATGAAAATTAGATGGTGAAATAATGTACCCATTTAAAGTGTTCAACAAACCGTGAACGAAAATAATAGTAGCTTCCAAGCAAAAGCACCCAGAATGATATTATAGTAATTAAGAGCAAACTACCAGAAAATTTTGTCGTCGAACAATGTTTTTGGTACAACAATGTCATTAAATAAATACTGGAGTTTGCAACCAAAAGACGTCGTGCTATTAACCAAATAAAACTGTTCATTAAATTCGTGATTTATGCTTTCGCGGCTTTTATTCATTGCGTTATAAATTCGCCCTCGTTCGAGATTTTACAGCTGAGTCCGGGAGATTTACTGGGAAAATACGTCGATTCCATTTCAGATCATCCCCTGAACGCGTTTGACTTAAAAATACAAATTGAAAATTTATTTTGGTCCCCCTTTTGTGTGATAATTTTGGTGAAAAACAACATCATTAAAAAACAATTAAATATTTAATAAACGTTTAAAATCACCGAAATTAGACGTTTAACAAAAGCAGACTATGTTAGGGCTGCACCTAATCTAGCAGGATGGAATAAAAATTTTCCATGTTCCTATCCTTTTCTGTCGCTCAGAACTGTCATTAATTTGCTAAAGCGAGAAATAGAACGAGAGTACTATCTATCGCACGAGGCAGCACCGATGTTGCGCTCGGTAGCACGCGACAGAAAGGATAGGAGGATGGAAAAATGACATTCTGTGCTGCTAGACGAGGCGCAACCTGCTTTTCTACCAGAGATTAGCAAGGATGCGTTGCGAGGGATGTGTGCTCGAATAGCTCAAGTTGTGAAAAAGAAGCGATATTATTGGTTAATTTCACACACACATCCCTCGCTACGCATCCTGGCTCATCTCTGCTGGAAATGCAGCCTTATGATCCCCGCGTGCGGGGAATAAACAAAGCATTAAAGTGCAATAAGGCCATCACTTACCCATGACTCTAAAATTGCCTATAAAGTGGAATTTCATACATTTTTTGCGTGGTAGTAACAGTCAAACAAATGAAGCGTGGTGATCCAAATGAAAACGTTTGACATTCAATGAGCATTAATATAATTTGTTCTGTTCCCTTGAACTTTAAAGGTTGAATAGATGACTTATGTTACCACAGTACAGTTTAAAGTGCCTAGGACTTTCTGTATTAACAAAGCACACTATTTACCTTAAAAACTCGTGATAATGTGTTGTAGACATAATTTTGAGCAAAAAAATTTGGAGCATCTTCGTCTACGGTGCTGTTTCACAAACGATGAGGCATTTAATATCGTGTCCTGTTGTTCACTCATCATTACAAGAACTGATAAGGCGTCCAACTCGTAGTCAATTTCTATGCCGACTCAAATAAGATTGCCATCGACACGCTCACAGAGAGAAGTATAAAGACAAACATTTTAATGACCCAATAGACAGGGCTCTCAATTTACTTGCTAACCTTCTCAATCTCGGACCACTGAGAATTTCCCACCTTGCCACGATCATGTCGAGGGACATGATCGTGGAGAGATATGAGAATGAAGACAATACATAAACATTTTATGCAAATATGATAAGAGTCCAGACGTGCCTCAATTTATTTGACTTTCCATCTCATCCCATTAACAGGGCCATCGTCGAAGCATTCCATTCATTATGACAAAGCAAACTTTACTTTAACAGGTGTATTAAATGATATCACAAAGGCGATGGCACACAAACGAGGATAGTTCTCTATACGATTATGTGTTCCTGGTACAAGTGGAATCAGCAAAGGTGGATTTGTAGTAATTGTCATGGCAATTTATGGGAGGTATTGTTACAACAGCGCTTCTAGAAAGAAAATCAAGTGGCACATCTAGTTTTAGACCTCTTTGCTCTACCAATCTATACATAATATTTTAAAGAGGTCAAATTTATTTTTATGTAGGGGATAATCTCCGGAACTACTGATCCGATTCCATAAAATTATTTTCTAATGGTAAGTTACTATCATTCCCGAGGTGTTTAGAGAGTTCCCGTGGATGGATGAATGGTAATTATTAGCATAACGCAAGCGAAGCCGGGGGAAAAATCTACATCACTTTGATTCTGTCATCTTCAAATGAATCTGAAACACATTGAATGAATTTAAAACATCGCTGTTTTAAATTCGTTTAGAGTTCAATGATTGCATCATTGCCTTTTGTATTATTTCCATATTAGTAAAAGTTTATGTATATAGCACTCCGCTACCGCTTCGGCACTCTGCTCTAAGCCTATCATCTGATTCATAGCACCGTCAATGTCATGCTGTGTGGCGACATCCTAAAATAATCGTATGAACACCGTCGACTTGTCCACACCTCATAATTTATTACCATCTTCCTCATTTCCAGGTAGTGAAAGTCTCAAACAATATGGTTCACAATGGGCAAATAAAGGCCTCATCTCGTTCCGTGATATGCCCCATTTTTTCCCAGGTTTGCTCTTATCGTCGACCAATATTTGTTTTTATAACAGGTTGGACTTTGATGACTTAAGTTAGGAGTTGTTTCATGGTAGAACTAACAGTATGTTGGTTAATTTTGAAATTATAATTAGCTATAATATTAAAAATTTTGTTTTTGTTCTTTGGTGACTAAGTTTATATAGTCAAAGTCAAAGTCAAAGTCAAAGTCAAAACATTTATTGCGAACCAAGTGTACAATGTGGTGTTAAGTTATGTTAGTACTTATGACTTAGCAGCCTTTTACAAGCATTGCAATTTCATATTCGTCTGCTCTTCTCACTTTAAATTAGCATGCATTAAACATTGTTATTACGTAATCTTTATATTTTAAATTAGTACAATTCAATAGCGATAATAATACCTAGTTATGTCAAAAAATTAAATGTCAATGATAGTGATAATACAATTCTATATAGTAGTTATGTCAGCATTTAATGTCAATAATAGTGAATGTAATACAATTATTAGGAATGTCAATGTAATCCTTTTCAGGTAGTACAAATTTTAATTTTATATGTAGTTAAATAGGGTAGACTCAATCTTACTGTTTGGGTAGGACAGATCGCCACTTTTGTACATGAGAGAAAATCGTTATTTTAAGCTAGACTCTAAATATTCTTTTACTGAATAGAAACATTTTTGGATAAGGTATAGTTTTAGCCTTTTTTGAAATATTATTAAAGATTTTTCAGTTTTAAACATGTTGGGCAGCTTATTATATATTTTTATTGCCATATAGTATGGGCTATTACTTAACATTTTAATTCTTGAGGATGGAGCGCATAACCTAGTTATCTAGGCATAGCATAGTTATCTATACTTAACATTTTAAGTTTAATGATCCAATTCCAAAAATTCTTTTACTGGCAAAAAGCTACATCATTCGTGGGTGCTATATAAATTATATTTATATCATGCATATTAGCCGAGCTTTCACATTTTTTTGCGGACAAAGTCGCGGGCGAAGTGATATTTTTATTATGAAGCATCAAACGTTTCTCGTAGTTCTTTATAAAAAAATGTGGGTTGCCTTTGACAGAACTAACAAAAAAGAATCGCAAGATAACATCTAAACCCCGTATGAAAGTAAATATCAAACCCACATCTGACGCAATTCCAGTCATATTATTTCTATGAACGCAATAATAAAACATAAAGAACTAAAAGCGAAGAGCAACATAAACGTTTTTACTTTTGTCTCTCTCGAATAACATTGTACATTACTTCAATATTCACTGTCGCTGAAAAAATAAACCGACCCCGCACGATGTTGGCTCTCAAAACAATCGAGTACCACAGAGTTAGTTTTTTAATGAATAAATTAACTAGAACAATATTGGCGCTTATGTTTTTATTGTGGTTTGTATTTAAAAGCTGTTCCAAAAACAGTAAATAGATTCATCAGGGTCGATACCTGTGTTTTGAGATGTAAAGTATGTATTTTTAATAATATCTACGATACAGTAAATATTTTAATTATTATATTTTAGACATTGGCATACTTTTATTCACCTCGTTCCTCGATTTGATCTACAGACATCAAAAAGAACCGTCTGGTGACTAAATCTAAAACAATTCCTTTCCAAAAAAAATAATGTCTTCACCAAAACTTTTCTAACCAAAACAACAAAGACGTTAGTCATTAAAAAAAAGCAGTTATCGTGTGAAAAATCGTTCCAAAGCTTCTATCTTCGTAGAGCCCAAAGCATGTAATTTAATACTTTCTACTTACTTAAATGGTACATTCGGAGAAATAATTACACGCTTACTGCTTATCTGACGAGACTTTGACAGCTCAATGTGGGTTTGGCAAAACATTACAATGTATTACGGACAGAAACAAAAGCTACCGATGAGAAGGAAACAAACGTTTATGTGCGACTGTTAATGTCTGATATGAGATGTGAATCTGTGTCAGGAATCTACATAATATATGAATGTTTGTATTCGTCATGCAAGCTGTGAATGGTTCGTCGATTTGGCGATGTGTTCCTTGTTTTATAGGCCTGTACTCTAATCCACTACGTATGTGCAACAAACTTGAGTAGGTAATAGAGAATAGGCATGACGACAGTATCAAAAAATTGCAAATCTATTTAGTCCGTCAGTTAGAGTATTGGAAATTAATGGACACGTACGAGTATTTTTTGTTTTTGTAAATCAATGAATATTGACAAAGATAAAACGCATCAAAACTCGGGAGTCGGGGCTCGTGACGTCAGAACTAGGTAAAAATTATACCTAGGCGTGACGTATTGAGAATTTTAAAAGCAACATATCTTCGTCAATTTTGGTTTACGTAACAAAATAAAAAAAACGGTTCAAATATTTTTTGATAATCTAACTGACGGACTAATTGGTTTTTTTTTGTCGTCTCGCCTATTATGGAAGAAAAAGACATGCTGCGCCGACCCTGGAGAAGAAGAAGAACTGAAGAGTGTTTTAAGTTTTTTTAAGGCCATTCACATATTCATATTATGGGTTCATTATTGTCAATTTCACAACAAAAGAAATCAATTGTTTGTTCATTTTAATTTAGTTTAGCTCAAAACTTCCAAATTCGTAGCCGTTCTTGCCATATATTAATATGTGTCCCCATAATAAAACTCGTCAGCAAAAACAAACATTTTTGTCGCCAATTTAAACATACGTCAACATTTCTTTTAAACACTTAGCAAGCGTGAATAACCGTGAGCTGTAATAATAACGCCATTAAAACAGTCGGCAAGAACAAACTCCGTACAGTTGCTATTATACCTCAAACATGCATATTTCCTACTACTTATGTAAATTGATTCATAATAAATATTTTGATTCCACCTTAACGAGTAGTTGAAGTTGGATCGCTCGTTCGAATCTCGTTAAAGCGGAATATAAGCTTTTATTAACATAATATTGTTATTTATTGCACAACCCTTTATTATTCTATGTTAAGTTGCTAACTAAGTTGCTTGATTTCCATGTTGAGAAGAAGTAGATGGAGCGCAAGTTACAAGGTTTAAAAGAAAAAACTTTTTGCTCAATTTTTTAGTAGTAATGTCTAGAAAAGGCACATTCTAAGCCCAAAAATATCTGAGCGCCCAGACATACATAGTAACATTTTATCATCTTGCGATGATTGAAAAAGAAAAAAACGTTTGAATTAACAAAAGCTACCAACCTCATTCAAAACTCTTGAAAACGATTTACACTTGTTTCCGTTAAAGTATCTAAGCGGGTCTGGTATGCAGAAATTAGTCTGTTGTCAAAATGTGGTTGTGTCCTTGATAGTACCTACGTTTATAGTAAAAATACTTCGCACTGTAAAAGCAGCCACGAAGCTTTAACACATAGGCACGGGAAATCCATTAATACTGCTACTGATTCGTACATCCCCTTCATATCTATCATCATCCATTATCACACTGTCGACGATAGATAAAATACAGATAATATGATTCACACATTTCACACGCTCCAGAACTATCATATAAGACACACTTATGAAAACAAATCAAGATTCTCAAAGAAAAAATGACTTTTCAAGTAGTCAAAGATACGCAACGCAAAAATGTAGTCATATTTTATTTTATATGCAAAGTCTACGTAAAAAATACAGCTCATGATATATTGCCATCCTTTTAAATAAAAACTTGAATTCAAAATATAGCATAAGCCTCGAAATAAAAGTAACGAGTGCTTTGATTGACAGAAGAGCTTGTTATTTCTCTAATTCTCTGCGAAATGCACTTTTATTTTGACAAGTGTGTGAATAAAAACAGTGTCACTTTATTTTTCTTTTGCGGGATAAACAGCCCTTTATATGGATTTAGCATATGTTTTGGTTTGGCAATTGTCAAGGTGTTTTGAGTTTTTTGCCTTCACTTAGTAAGAAGTTGGTGGTGTTGTTATTGAAACTGAACAAGAACACAAAAGGCAACTTACCTGTTCTAAATCTTTAGCAAAACTTCCAATTGAACTGAGCGAGTATTAAACGTTATTTTAGCGGAGGAACCAAACTTTAAATACGTACGTAAGTAAACGATTAGAATGAAATGCGATGGAATGGTAACATCGTCGATCTTACAGATTAACTTTCGTTTTAAAAATCCGGCTCGAGGGACCAAGAACCGCTCGAGAAGCTAAACGCTTAGAAGTAGTTTATGAACACATTATGAAGCTTACTAAACAATGTTATAATACCCCTTATTTTTATTAGCAGCTTATGTATATATCTGTATCACATTAAAATTTAACTCTTAACAATAATAATGAAGAAATTATGTAAGTGATGTAAGTGCAGTGTCAGTGTTTAATTTCAGTTGTCACGAATCCTACTCGCCTTCTAAATAGAAACAGGCGTCATGATAAATCAATACAAACTTACATCTGTCAATTATATCAGCACTTTAACGACCATCATTTAAATTGCTTCTCTACATGAAAACCATTTTGTCCAATTAAATGAGTTAGCGAATTTTAATGAATCGAGTTTTGAATTGATTCGATGTTGTATCGACTTCTGTACAACTCGAATAAGAGTAAAAGCAATTTAGTAAAGAAACAAATCAATGCTGAGTCAACAAAGTTTAAAATGTTGATGTTCATTTTGCTTTGATCGAAAATTTTCCACGTTACTGTGAAAGGAATTTCTCTGGAAACATTTAATTTTACTTTGGGAAAATATGTTTTATGTAAACAGATAAGGTATTTGAAAGTATTATAATAGTGTTTATTCAATGTATAGTTAGATTTCCATGAATTTCATCGTATGTTTAGTTTTGATAAATATTTACTCACTTGTCTAGTGGTTGCAAGCGCAACTGTAGAGCATGAGGTCCTGGGTTCAATTCCCAGGTCGGGCAAAGTGGTGTTGGGTTTTTCCATCACGAATTGCTCAGTTGCAGCCACGGAGTTTGGATCTGTGCCCGGTTGATGGCAATAGGCTCGCCCTTATTACATCGAACTTAAACACAACGTGCGAAATGTGGGTGTTCTATTAGGTACACCTCCGCTTAACCCTTCGGGGATTACAGGCGTGATGTTATGTTGTTACCATTTCTTTAAGGTTACCAGAGAGATGGCTTTTATTGGGCTTCTCTGAAACAGACATTACCATTATTTTGATCTTACAACGAACACTATAATACAACCAACAAGCCAAAACTCAACCTTCAAACAACATCCATAAAAGAAAAAGCACATTTCCAAAGAAAATAAACCCATCAAGGTCCTAGATTTTGTACCAACAATCAATCACCAATGACTAGCCCTCGTTAGCACATACGCCACCGATCAGGGTGAAGCAGAACACACAGAAACAACCAAGGACCCACGAAGGATAACTCGGACGGATATCGATCCATTAACCGGGTCGGCATCAATCACCCACGGCAAACATTTGGGCCATTATATTCGACAAACACCGCCTCCCGACTCGACTTCTGGGCTTATATTTGTTTCTTATGAAGTCACTAGCGTTTGACCGTGGCTTCGCTTACGTTAAGGTATGAAATTATCCCACGAGGTCGTTTTAAATATAGCTAGCCTTTTAGCGATATCTTCTTTTACGAAAATATAATTAGTACGATGTAAGACGCTAGCATTTCAAGCTACTACAATCTGTCAAATTTCTTTAATCGATTTTCAACTTTATCGCTAAAGCATTATGTTCAAGGTTGATTAGAAAAAAATGACAGTTTCGGTTAGCTTGATGTGCTGGCGTCTGTACATAATAAAGAGTAATCTTCCTCTCGGTCTTCTTGGGAAGGAGCACCTCCTAGATGTTCGGCAGCAGACCACCTTGAACAATCGCCACACCGTCGGAAGCTTATTCAACTTCTCGTCTCTATGACACACGGGGTCAATGTCGCTAACCATTATTGAAATAATGTTCAGAATAGGATCAGCAGTTCCGAAGATAAGCCCCTACATCCAAACATACAAACTTTACCTCGTTATAGTATTAATAATGTGAACAAACACTGCCGCCCTTCGACTTCTAGCTTTATGTTTGTTTCTTATAAAGTCATTTGAAATAGTGAGGCTTTGTTTTGACAGTACTGACCAATGTTTGGAAGTTGGAAGTTGCTTAGTTGGGCTTTTTGATTGGGTTTGTTCCGAGTTATGGGTCGATTCGGACGTGATTAATGTTTAAACGTAGTTAATAACTATAGTAGTGAATGCGAGGTAGTTAATCAAAGTAATAATACAGTAGGTAACAAGAAAAATGAGTCTTGATTTGAATTCACCCGGAAACCGCCGAGTTTTGAAATGATTGAGATTAGTGCATATGGACTTTGCATCTAATGACGTCCATCTCAATGTCATGAGGAGCTTGATTCGATCTTTAGGTTAAGCCGCTCTTGTCTAGGTTAGGCTATGGATGGGTGACCACCCATTACTTACCCAGTTTCTTCCATGCCTCGCAACGCACGTTAAGCCGTTGGTCCCGGCTTTCATTGGTAGATCTATGATCGTCGTTACAGCCAGTCTGAAAGTCTGACAACCAGTCTTACCAAGGGTATCGTATTACCCATTACTAAATGGGTTGTGGAGGCCAGATAGGCAGTCGCTCCATGTAAAATACTGGTATTCAGCTGCATCCGGTTAAACTGGAAGCCGACCCCAACATAGTTGGGAAAAGGCTAGGCAGATAATGATGACGTCCATTTCAATGTAAATAACCATTTTATATATTTTATTTATATTATTTTTATTCAAGACTCAAGAAAATAAATTTCAAAAGGCCACTTATCAGAAAGCCCTTTTTGGGTAAGATCCTAAAGTACCTGCCTAGACTAAGTAGGTACTAATATTGCAGAAAACCTCAATAAATAATTCACAAAAGCTATTCAAAACTAATGGAACCACATAATTCTTTCGTCTATTAATATAGCACTTTATAACGCCAACTTCAAGATTTATCATCGTAATATTGTGTGTTAAAACTTGAAGTTTCGTATTAGTGAAAATCTGTAGTGTTAGCAATATCTTGAAAGTTACTTTATCTCGGCAAGGTTTCGAGCACAAAAATAAAAGAAATATGGAATGACATAGCAGACTGATAATATTGTTTTATATTTTCTTTGCGTCAAGTTTTTGTATTTCAAAGTGCAAGGTAAAGGTTTGTCTTCAAACTAAACGAAGCCAAGACAACAAAATATTTCGTTATTTTTTATTATTATGAAATTATTCTTACTCTCAGATTATCATTGTTTTGTTAACCTGTATTGTCCCACTGCTGACCACAGGTGTTCTCCAAGTTTCGTCTTCTTAGGTCAACAAGATCGTCACGGCAGCGATCTCACCGCACCTTCTCCAGGCAATACCGTGTAGTAGAAAATAATATGAGAAAATAATAAAACATGTGTACCTACCAGTGATAACAGCCCCAACATCGGGGGTTCAAACCCAGGCAAGGGCATTACTTTGTGTAATTTATTTGATTACCATTATACCAAAACGGTGAAAAAAAACCTCGTTAGGAAACCGGCATGCTCTAGAACCAAAAATTCGAAAACATGACATCTAGCAACCCGCACTAAGCCAGCGTGTTGGATTACAACCAATTTCCTCCCACAGAGGGGTTTATAACAAAAACACATTTTTTTAATGCATTTTTGTGCCATGCCGTATAATTTTCATATGCGTTCATTCGTCTGCCTGTCTGTCTGTTTGTTAAGCTAATCTCCAAAAGCAGATAGCTTATTGTTATAGAGCCTAGTTTAGGCTACTTATGTTTTAGAAAAATAATGAGGGTTCCTTGCAAAAAATTAAAATATTTAAAATAGTTAACATCCGATTCAAAAGGGAAGTAACATTTTTTTTATAATAATAATTTCTCGCGAACGAAGGTCGCAAGCAACAGCTAGTATCTTAAAATAAACGTTTTGATTCAGTCTTCATTTGTATTTCGCCTTACAATTTGCATTACACGCAATCAGAATAAAAATCACGGCCAACATTATACCAATCAGTATGCCGCCTTACATAGTCGTTATCAAACGATAGCCAATGCCTACGCATAAGACGGCAATGGAGACGTCTGGATAGCCGTAATGACGGTTACACTTTTATCTATTATCTCGGACAGTTTCTAATACGATACTGGGTTCAGAGATATGCGCCAATATTGAACAGAGACCTTAGCCTAACATTTTCAAAGTAACATGAAGTTTTCTCGGTTTTTTTTTCTAAAATTTTCAAACTGCAAAAAAAACAATTTGCAGTTACAAGATCCATGCTTGGTTAAACTTACAAAAACATGCAGACGGTATTTTGTATTCTGCATCCACGCCTATAAATAATATTAGGTACTTAGATTGGGTAATTATTTACATAACGACTTATCATTGTTGGTTCCATCATTTGGTTAACAGACCTAATAAAATTATTTATTCTATGACTACTTTGCACATTGCTTTTGATAACAAAAGACCCCTTTCTTATTTAATTTAATTGCATCTTGATTATTTTTGTAACTGGTCTCATAAACCTCTTCACTAACGTCTTTATAAGAATAGAAATGTTCTTTTCCAAGCATCCAGTAACAATAACGATGTCTTACCTAGAAACAAAACAAAATTTTATTTTACTTCCTCTCAACGACATAATTCAAAGTGACGGCGAGAGATATAAACGGGAGGACGTCCAAATTTCAGTTTTATAGTTTTAATTTAGGAGCCTCTGAAGTACAGGTGAAGAGATTGGATGACGTAATAAACGTCGTGGCGAATTTTCATTTACTTAGAAGGTAAGTGAATGTGCTTGAAATTGTTGGAAGGTACTCGTACAGTGCATTTTGCGAGGCAATGCTTTATAATATACGTAGATAAATGTACATTATTGTCCAAAAAGTTTGCATTCTAAAGATCTATTTTGGTGAAGGAATGGCTATAAGAGTAGAAGAAGACCAAAGAAACGATGGATGGAATGTGTAAAGGATGATATGGCTGGAAAGGAGGTGACTGCTGAGATGACGAGTAATAGAGAAGTATGGAAGAAGAAGACATGCTACGCCGACCCCAAATAAATTGGGATGAGGGTAGGCGAATGATGATATTTTGGTGAAGGAAGATCTGATTTATATTAGGTTTTACAAAGGGAAACTATTTTCCAAACGCAAGTTTTTCATCTGGTTAACAGAACACCATTCATTATGCAATGCTGGACAATATTTTCATGATCTTACAAGAGATGACAAGTTACTAGAACATTCAAACTATTTGTTCAAAGACAAGTACACTAAAGTCCATAGTAATCGTCACAGAACTATGTTCTTACATAACTTTTAACAATTTATTGAATCCGATTCAAACCTGAAATCAAAGCTTTCAACATCTTATCCGAAACTGCATTCTGTATAAAATAGTGTCGCAATGTACGAAGATAAGATTGTTAATGGTGTTACAAATTGTTTCAAACATTTACATTTAAATCTGGTTCGAGCAGAACATGCCGATTCTAGCAGGTTTTGTTACATTATCAAGGCATTAATCTTAACGAAAATGTTTTTGTGTTACGTGTCTTTGAAATTCCTGTTGTTTGGACATACTCGTAATTTCAGCTAGAGTTTTTGGATAATTTCCTTGTTATTTTAGTTTTTGGATACTGTGAATCTAAAACGCCTTGAAATTTTTCAGAAAAGAACGCTAAATGGTCGAAAGGTCCCTTTCGACCATTTAGCAGTGACTAACCCTAGTATCTCTATTCAAGTATTACTAGAGTTTAAATAATTACTTATGCAACCATTTTTATGCAATAGACGAGAATTTAAACGAAGTATAAAAACCGTCAATGAAAGCAAAGCTAAGAATTCGAACTTTGACAGTTCTAACTTCAACAAATTACTAAAGTACAGAATAAAAATCGTATCATAAGTTATTAAATTATTACGTTTAATCAAGTACTCACTTTGACTTGCTTACATAGAGGTGTAAGTTATCTCATCATCAGCCTATTAATGTTCCCACTGCTGGGACACAGGCCTCCTTTCTATGAGAGGGAATAGGCTTTAATCCACCACGCGGGCCCAGTGCAATGTTTTTGGTTCTAGGACATGCCGGTTTCTTCACGATGTTTTCCTTCACCGTTTTTGAGAGCAGTGGTGATGAAATAAATTACACAAAGTAATGCGCCTATCTATGTTCGAACCCACGACTTACTGTTCGTAAGTCGGGGCCGCCACCACTGGGCCACCGCTGCTCTCGTAAGTTATCTTATACACAGAGAGAATGAATCAATGTTTCAATAACCCATTTATCATCATCATCATCATCATCATATCGGACCAGAATCACCCACTGCTGGGTATAGGCCTCCTCTTTCTTCCGCCACACTTCCCAGTCCAGTGCGTTCCTAATCCAGGTGATTCCCGCGACCCTGACGACATCGTCAACCCAACGAGTTTTAGGACGGCACTGGTTTCTTTGTCCAAACCAAACTTATAAACAATTATATATAATTATAATTATAGGTATACTTATAAACAATTAGTTCAATGATCCCTCAAATGAAAAAAAAATATGTAAACACAAACAACATAATAATTCGCAATCAGAAATCACCCTCTCAAAGAAAAATAATTATACGGCTTACTCCAAAACAATAATTTACTTGGCTACACGCTGAGATTAAGCCAAAATAAATAGTAATAAGACTTTTGCAATACCTTAACATTATAATAAACTTTATTAATGAGATTTGTTATACAGACAGGTAAAGCCCAAAGCCTCATATTTTCAGACTAACTGTGCCCCGCGACTTTCTTTCACGTGGAATGATGATAAAAATATTACTTCCTTATATCAAATTTTGTTAACAATTTCAAGGGTTTTAATTTTTTTGCACAGATGTCTATTTTTTTTTTAAATAAATGTACCTTATGTTACTCCTTATAACATTAGCTATATGCCAGTAAAAGTCCCGTCAAAATTAGTTCAGCCGTTTCGGAGATTACCAACAAACAGACACAGACAAAAACGGGAAAAACGTTTTTTATTTATTTAATTATCACTGGCTTCGGTGAAGGAAAACATCGTGAGAAAACCAGCATGCCTGAAAGATATTTCTTGACGGCATGTAAACTTGTAAAGCCAAGTCAGAGGCCCATGGGTGGCATAAACCTCTGACACCAGATTAAGCACTAACCACACGATAAAGAAGAAGAAGTACAGTATACTTTCATATGCTTTCAGTAAAAAGCTGTTTATTGAAATTACATACAAATAGACACTTCAATTTTATTCATCATCTGCCTAGCCTTTTCCCAATTATTTTGGGGTCGGCTTCCAGTCTAACCGGATGCAGCTGAGTACCAGTATTTTAAATGGAGCGACTGCCTATCTGACCTCCACAGCCCAGTTAGCACTGGGTAATACGATACCATTTTGGTAAGGCTGTTTGTCAGACTTTTTGGGCCACTTTTGACTACCTGTAACGACAGTCATACATAAACATATGCCAGCTGGGACCAACAGCTTAACGTGCTTTCCGAGGCACGGAGGAAATTCGGTATGTAAGGGTGGTCACCCATCCACAGACCAACCTAGGTAAGCACGGCTTAACCTAAAGAACGTCCCGAGTGGCTGTTATTATTTAGCCACGAGCCTCACTGACAGACACTACTGACAGACACTTCAATTTTATTGATTTGTATAAATGTATAGATCCCACGCAGTCCAAATGGCAGTCTGGTACAAGTTTGGGAGCTCTACTGTGCCCCCAAAATATGACAAATAACATTATTTGTTCAGATACAGTTCATATGATGTCTATTGCTTGTGCAGACGTAACAACTACGTGGTTAGGAAACTTGGTCACTGTTTGTAGTAATAAGAGTCTTGTACTCATTTCTGTATTTCGTAATTGCGTCTTGTTGTAGTTAGACGGAGAAAGTTTTCCTGGTAAATATAATATATGACATTTAATGTGATTGTGGTTTTATACAAAAGTTACTTGCTCGTCGTACTTTCTAGTTATTGTCAGTTTCTTGGAACTTTTGAGGTTCAAAGGCATTACAGTCACACATTTTGTTAATTGAAATAAGTCTTATTAAAAATCGCCATTTTCGCTCTCGGTTGGATTGGTTGCAATGTTGGATAGGTACCAAGGTGCAGTTAATTGTTTGGAATATTGTAATGGTTACAAATGCATTACAGATTTTAGTTATATTAACGTAAAGTTTGTAATATTAACTACAGAAGTTCTCTCTTAATACTTTTCACTTCCAAAAAAAATAACGCGTGGAAACAGTCCAAACAATCACAGACGAACAAAAGTAAAAAACTACATTTAATTTGTATCTGCTATGAAGCATTAAAATTAAAGAGTCAACGTCAACAGTACATTGATCCCAAACGGCGCGGCGTCGGACCGCATCCGGCAAATAATTAAAACTTTTACAAGAGCCAGTGAAATGTGGAAGAAAGAAATAAATTTTCTACCCGAACGCACACTTTCGTTTTTATCCTTCAAGCTTGTGATTTATACCCAAAACTTATTTACTGCTGTCTAAACAAACGTTCTTCGATATTTCACTTTGTCCCTCCAATAATAATCACCAATTTTCCTTAAAAGCTTCTTTTCTATCGCAAACTAAAGTGGTTCAGCTTTCTTATTGAAATGTTTAATTTTTGCTATATACTAGTACGTGTAATCTATCTTTTCTGGCTCGATTTCTTCTCATTAGAATCGTATTTCCAGATTTCCGCTGCCTTTGTTTTTTTCTCTAAAATCCGTTCTCTAAGATCGATTAGTGGATTTCTGTTACGATCTTTTTTAACAATTTAACCTCATTAAATTAAAGTTAGGAACTAAAAGAGTACTTATTTATTAGGGCGTGAATTTTCCGAGCAAACTCATAGGCGAGATTAGAGTCCAGAGGAAATTACTGAGGAATTACGGTGGCTGGCCTTACCCGGGGTTAGTCAAAGAGAAGTCGGGATTCGAATAGAAATAGAAATCCTTTGATCTATAAAATATCACTGGCAAGCAATATTGATGAATCGTGAAATGCCGGTGCACCATTACTTGATATTAAAATAATATGCAGGCGTTTAGACCTTTGAAATGGATTTATATTTAATGAAGAGATCTTTTATTCATTGATATAAAATGTTTTTCAAACTGTTGAAGCAAAGTTTAGGATAATTTTGTTGTGTCTTGCAGATTAAAAGTTCAACATGTATATTGACCTTAAATAGGAGATTTTTAAAAATAAATTTCGTGAATGGTTGTGAAGTCATAGTTTTTAGGGTTCCGTACCCAAAGGGTAAAAACGGGGCCCTATTACTAAGACTCCACTATCCGTCTGTCCGTCTGTCTGTCACCAGGCTGTATCTCATGAACCGTGATAGCTAGACAGTTGAAATTAGCACAGATGATGTATTTCTGTTAAAAACAGAATAAAATAAATATTTAAGGGGGGCCCCCATACAACAAACGTGAATTTTTTGCCGTTTTGTCTAATGTTGTATAGTAGATAATGGTACGGAACCCTTCGTGCGCGAGTCCGACTTTCACTTGACTGGTTTTTATGGTTTCAAAGACTTCTTTGATAATAGATCGATCGATCTTTCTTAATTGATTTCTTCTTTTTTCTTTGCTTGTGTTTTGTGCGCTTAGCACTCCCTGTTAAGCAAAAACATGTATGCTGTTGTTATTTTTTTCTGTATTTTACCATCTTTTCATACCATGTCAAATTGTTATATTATTCTATTATATTCTAATGATAGGATTCTATCCTATCAGTAACTATTCTATTATATTAGAATAGATTAGAGTGCGTGTATTTATAAGCTTTTACGAACAATTATGCTTGTAGTGATTGTCATTTATTAATTATAAACTTTAGCATCATTTCCAAAATGGAAGAATATTATCATCAAATTTTTCTTCTTTGCCATCAAACTTAGTGACCAATTAACTATTTAAGTATAAAATTCATTGTTATCCTATTTGAAAAAAAAAACAAATTTTCTGACTAACATATGTTGCCTCATATTTGTTATTCCTATGTCTATTAACATAACGAAATTATATACAAAAGCGATTTAAGAGCCAACAAAACGCTCAATCAAGCCATGTATCTCTTCAATCATAAACATTTAACTTATTTGTGGCCAGTAAATTTTATTTTAGAGGTGCAATAAACCTCTTCTGTGATTGCCATCATGGGCCATGGTGGACGTGGGAATAGCAATGGTTCTAATAATTCGATTGGTGTCCAATCTTTTTAATATCGTTTGTATACCAATGAGTTTTTATGGAGTTAATATTTTTGTTTGATTGAGTTGTCTATCAGTCAGTTGACACTTTTTTTTTGGATACTTTTTCTATAATGTTGACAACCGCTTTATGAACTTTTTGTGACTACATTGTACTTACTTACATCATTAAAAAATCCGGCCAAGTTCAAGTCAGATTCGCGGATGAAGGGTTCCGTACCATCGTAGTAGGGGAGCCTCGTTTAATTTTTATTATTTGGTGTTGTAACAGCAATAGAAATACACATTCTGTGAAAATTTCAACTCTCTACTTATTACGGATCATGAGATACAGCCCGGTGACAGACAGACGGAGGGACAGCGGAGGAACAGCGGAGGCTTAGTAACCCTTATTTATTGTATGTTAAAACCTCTAATAAAAATTATTGTTTTTTTTATTAACAGCTGTTCGTAATAATCAAAATCCACTTGATTTATTTATATTTAAACACGCAAAACGAATGGGTATCATAAATCCATGTATCTTAAAATTGTATCAGTTCTGTAAGCTGTAAATAACACAGGTTGCACAGTTTCAGATAGTCATTTTCACCGTTAATGAACACGAAACTCAGTCTAATTTGACTACAGATTGACTGACGTAGGTGCGCTGAACGTGGAATTAGCTACACAGCCTAGATTACCTGCCCTATTTTAGACCTAAAATTAGATCATAAAGATACACCTAGGGTCTGTAATTAATGTCGATTAACGTAGTTTATTTCATATTATATTGAGGTGATAACAAAAGATCTAAGTGAATACGTAAAGAATATTAAGAACAGTATATAAATGTCTGAAAAATATCACCATCATTGTTCGCGTACTCTTATCTCAATGTCTCGTTGGTCTAGTGGTAGCAAGCGTGACAGCTGAGCGTAAGGTCCTGGGTTTGATTCCCGTCAGGCAAAGTGTTATTGGGTTTTTTCAACCAGGAATTTCTCAGTAGCAGCCACGGAGTCAAAATTTGAGGCCGGTTGATGGTAATAGGCTCGCCCCTTATTACATGGGACTTAAACATAACTTTCGAAATGTGTACGTACTATTGTATTGTATTGTATTGTATAACGGGCTGGTGTCCGCAACTCCACGTCAAAGCGCGTATTTTGCGTATGTGCTATAATCCACCACGCGGGCCCAGTGCGGATTGGTAGATGTCACATGTCTTCGAATTTTTGGTTCTAGGACATGCCGGTTTCCTCACGATGTTTTCCTTCACCGTTTTTGAGAGCAGTGGTGATGAAATAAATTACACAAAGTAATGCCACCAGCCTGGGTTTGAACCCACGACTTACTGTTCGTAAGTCGGGGCCGCCACCACTCGGCCACCGCTGCTCTCTATGTGTACGTACTATTAGGTACATCTCTGCCTAACCCTTTGGGGATTACGGGCGTGATGTTATGTTATGTCTTATCCCTATTTAATAGGGTCAGCGTAGCATGTCATATTCTTCCATACTTCTCTCTTAGTCATCTATGTAGTCACCCTCTTTCTAGCCATATCAACGTTAGGTACTTTAGTTTTAACAAATAACGAATCATACGAGTAATCTTGTTTGCAAAAGAACATTTAATAGCTCGTTTATTTACATAAAGTGAAAAGGATCACCACTTTTAATATATAATGTACAAGGAAATATGATCTTTATTCCGAATGAGATTGAGATAAAGTTAGATTGGATATTGATCAGTGTTTTTGACAGTATCTATATAGTTTTACCTATTTCCTAGAGCTTCTCGCAGTGCCTACATATTTTATTTAGTTTGTTTATATGCAGCATCCTAAGTATATTGATAGAGAAACTGGATCGAGGTGCTGGTCAGAAGACCCCACACCTAACCTCTCAATTTTCTTTTTGCATTTGTTTCTGTGTTTTGTGTACTAACAATAGTTTTTTAGTAATAATGTTACTTACAATTGGGCCTGGTTGCCATAAATAAAAAAAATATTTAATTTAATTTAATAACAGAACAAAATATCCGTGATTTCAGTATTCAATGTCAATGAAATCTCAGCTGTTTCTTCTCGACATAATTATGCAAAGATCAAATCAGTCGCGTAATCTCACATGTCGAGATGGTTTCGCATATATTTATATAAAACGAAGCATATAGTACGCAAATCCAAAATAAACTAAGAAATGTGCAAGAGAATGTAGATGTGGGCGGAGATTCACTAAATAAAGACAGCAGCTTTGATGCTTGCGTTGCCTTAAACGCATATGCTGCATCTAATGTTACCTCAAAAACTTGTATTTATTTTCACGAAACATTTATTTTATTTGCTGACAATAATAAACTCCCGTGTTCTACTCCTTAACAACTAAAAACAATCCCTGCACACAATATACAAATTCACGGTACATTAACATTACAAACAACATAAAGGTGCGTACATAACATCGGATTACGTTGGCGCGCGGTATCGAATAACCACCATAATTGGTCGAACCTTCACTGTTGAACGTATGGCTAATGCAACAATTTACGCATCAGCTAATCTGCAAATTGGTGCTGCTTTGTCGGCCGGAGGCCGGCCGTGTCGTCGGCTGGGTCTGTCTGCAACCGGCTTTATATGACCGATGATTTATTGATGGACGCAGCGGACTTCAATCGCTGCTATTATGACCGTGAGTGGACAACGTTAAGGATGTTACTTAATAACTGGCGTTCTTTATTAGTAAATTGTAACGTGTCAAAGGATTTCGTATCGTATCATGATGGTAGGAGTGTCCACTTAGGTGAGAGCGATCGTAGTTTTAAGCAAAACTGTTTATGGCCCCTTCATTCTACGTACATTTAGGCTTACTACTATTCATTTTTGCAACTTGCTTACCAATCGGGGTTTCATGCGTTTTTTGGTGAGTCACGTCTCCTGTTAGTACCTCATGTGTCAAAATACTAAAGAATCCATAATTACTTATTGAAAGCTTCTCGAGAATATGCGCGACCCTGCTACGATAACTTTTTTTAATGACGAGTATTACCTGTCAATACTAAAATTACTGTTACTTTTCAATCCTTTGAGTGAACGAGCACGTGCTGTGAGGCTTACAATGATTCTGCTGCGTGGGAGGGTTTATTATTTGAAATGAAACAAAAGTAACCGTTTCTCTTTCTATTTGCTTTCCTTTATAATATAAAATGAAACAATATGGCCTATTGAAAAATATTATCGTGAATTCTGGCCATGTTATATTACCGTAGGATCTATAAAAAGTGTCAGTTGATGATGAATTCAGCCTCTGCTGCGTACACATATTACGTTACATAGTTAGTTAATTATTGGAGGAATAGTCAAAAATTAAAACCCGTCACTTTTACTCGCGGCTACGTTCAATCCTTTTCAACAGGATTGAAAACTTCAGTCAACTTTCCATGTGACTAGAAAATTATTGAGCAATCCCTATTAATCTCACACAAGCATCAGTTGCTGCAAGTATTTCTAAATATGAACCAACTATTCGATACAGTAAAACGATGATCAATATTATTCTAGCCTTCCCAGCTTCGTTGACACTTTATGAGTCGCTCCTCTCATCTCCATAGCACCGGTTTTAGTGAACCGGCCACGGGCCGCGGCGGTTTCGTTTGGTCCACTTCCACTGATAATTAATTTAACGCCATGTCTGTACGTCTGCGTATACCAGGTCTTGTACGCAAATAGACCCAAATTATCTTATTAAGGGGAGAGAAAAATATGTAATTGTAATACTTTTGTTTAATATTTTACAGAAATTGTGAGTGAATTGTGTTGGTTTTTGGTGGTTAAAAGAGAACTACATTATTTTTATTTTTATAAAAGTTATTTAATATATAAAATACTTAGATCAGTTTGTTGATAAAATATATCCCAGTTAAAACAGAAGAGACAAAGCAAGAAATAATTATCTCCAGAGAAAAGGATCTTGTCAATAGTAAAAAATAGGATTATCTCCTAAAATAGCAAGTTCAATAATAAAACATAAAAGAATTTGTTTTATCAGAATTAATTTCATTAAAACATTTTTGGTCAGATTATACAAGTTTTAAACGGCTTAGCGCATCAAAGTTGTCAACTAAAATAGCTTTGAGAACCTTTCTCATTTTGTCAACTAATCCGTGGTTTGGACAAAATTTAATGTATTTTGGTCTAATAATAAGTTGCTAGAAAGAGTTTTAGACACAAAAGACCACAATCTAGCGGTTTATGGTATGAGCAGTAACCAGACAAATGGCTTTACAATTTTAAGAAGATTTTTGTGGTTAAATATTGATACTGTTAGCCTGCGTCATACCACTGCTGGGCAAAGACCTCTCTCCATGACTACCAGTTATTTCAATCCAGGGCTAAATGTGGGCCACTGATCGTTGGTTTTGTCTAGCTCGTCCTGCCATCTTCTACGATGCAGCGACGCCTTCTGGTCAAGTATCTATTTCAATTATTTGAATCAATTTTAAACAAAATACAAATAATACTATTAAAAACATGCCTAGAAATGACTAAGAACACACTACCAAAAGAACAAAGTAAAATCACAGGACCATAAACTCTAAAACGTATGTTACTTGAAAGTGTTGAAAAACCCGAAAAATAGAACATAATCACAGCCAAATTGTATTAAGAATACACTTTATTGATACATGACACGTCAAATCAGGGTTTATTTTCTTAGTCCTAAGATATTTTTTACAACAAAAATAATGCCCAAAAAACACCTTCTCAGTCTTTATATTCCTTGTAGTTGGGCAAGATAATCTTCCGTTATACTCAATTAAAATACGTTTAGAACAGCACCTGGCGAGATAAACATCGCAACTATAGAAACTCGAGAATTTCAAACCTCAATTTTGACAACAAAAAGGCCATAATCGATTTTTGGGTATACAAAAGGAGCATTATATTTGACAAGTCGACTGTACAAACGTTGTTTGTGGTGGAGATTATTTCGGTTGAAATGAATGAAAGCAAAACACGATCCTGTGAATATGTTGGTCGGTAATTGAAATACGAACAACGCCCTCAAGGGTGGTTTTTTAATTCTTTTTTAGTCCATGCCATGCACTCGATAGGTTCAAGTGTCGGCGTTGTCTCGAGAAATCGATTTTATAAAAATATTTTGAGCTTATAATTGTGAGAGATTATTTTTCTTCAAATTTAAGAACGTCGTTTTTGTGTTGACCATTGAAATCCTTGGAAGGATTGGATATAATTATATCACAATGTTTTGAGTGCGTTAAATTGAGTTCTACCACAAAACATTTTTCAACCCATAGAAAAAAGTCGTTTCCCAGAAATAATTTATTTTTGCGTAAAGTTACTTAGTTTGATGTACAGAATGCTTGGTGGACGGCTTCGTGATGAGGTTGTTTACACCCTATTACGAGTTTCTCTTTTATTACTATTATAAGGATGCACATAAAAAAAAAACAATCCTTTCTTCAAAGCATCATAAAACATGTTACCCTCTCATTGTGGTTTATTGATTAATAGATGAAACTTTCAACGCAAGACAGGAAACGTATGGTAATAGAAAAACCCACCCGCAGGCACTCGTCATTACGCCTGTTGTTCGAAGGGTCCAGTATAAAATAATGATTAATTATTATAATTTTTAGTCCATGTCATCGGACATCCACATGGCAGCCCCACCAGAAAGTATAATCTTTAGTCCAGGTGCTGTTTATCTGATTGTAGCGTGAAAGGGTTTAAATTCGTAGTTAGTAGCCAACAATTGTACTTCGGTAGTAAGTGAAAACATAATTGTGATTATAAATGACGTGGTGAAAACCGTGATTGAGTTTCATGGGTGGTAATTGGACAAATAAATATAACTCTGATTAAGGTGGTTGACATGGTTAAAACACTGGAATTTCGGCTTTTGAAACTCAGTATTCCTTAATATCGCATGATACATGCTAGCTCAAAGAATAGACCACACATTATGAATGCAAGCAACTTTATGATTGAATAAAATTATTCAGTATGGTAATCTAGCAATGAAAGAACATTCAGGGCAACCGCCTGTTCTCATTCTAGACAATAATAAGCAACTAACACATTGCAATCTTAATGGCGACACTTTGTAAGCTTCGAGCAGAGCTGGCAAATGTAATAGTAACATAAAGTTACCGTTCGAAGCCCTACTCGCCGCAAAGAGGGGACTAACTTTTAAAATGGATGCCTCAGTGACAACGGTAACCTGACGGCGCAGTGGAGCGGCACAAAAACTGTGCAACCTAATCCCGGACAATAGAACATGGATGCAACAAAGCGCAGACATATATCAAACAACAAAAACACTGCTCTCGACGGCTGTACGAACGAACGAACACTATCATTTACGCAACGATTTGTCATCGAGATTCGGGGGTTGGGGGGCGGGACATTTTAGCTGAGCTCTACTACTGGTTCTCAGTTTTTTTTGTTGATAATCCCAGTTTTTTGTAAACTAGACCACAATGATGAAACTACTATGACAAAAAAACCTTACTCCAAGTTACTTCGTATCATATCGTAGTTCATTTCATTTCCTCGATCCACTTTAGGATCTGTATAAGATATAAAATACCTCCTAGCTTAAATCACCAGTATATATACAGGAATGTACATACAGTGTGTATACAGGGTATACAGTAGATATACAGGGTTAGTTTTCAATGACCAGCCAAAATTTAAAATTTAGATCTAGTTATTAAACCAAAAGTGTAATATTATGTGAGCTATAATTGCTACCTATCTAGGTTGTTGAACTGAATTGTTCTGTTATTAATATCCACACGTTCGCTTTTTAGTGGTGGACAGGAATGAAATTTTATTTAAAAAAGAGTTGTTTGTTTTTTTCATTACATCGAAAATATTATCGATTCTAAACCATCCCTGAAAATTTGGCCGGTCATTGAAAACTAACCCTGTATAAGGAGCTTCGGATCTTAGCAGATAACTCAGAAATATTTCACCCGATTGCACATTTTCAACCGCAGATCTCCGATCAACAATGCCGAAAATTCGTAACCATTCGAATTCGACATCCAAACCGCTAGTAATATCCCGGAAACTGGATTAACGGTTGTCAACTTGATGAACGATGTGCGTAAGTTACACGACAATGGAATGTGGGCATCCGTCCCATTTGGCCCGAACGTCCGATACGCATCGCGAACATTAATTAATTATGAATCGCTTTTGAGTTTTTCAAAATACAGCGTTTTTGTTCAGAGAATTTGATCAGCGGGCGGTATTCTAGCACTGTGGCCCGATTCTACTATTGTTGGCTCTGAAGAGATGCATTTAATGCCCTTTTTGTTGTGTTGTTATATTTTTACACGGTTGTCCATCACGATTCGGTGCTTGCGCTTCGTTTAGGGAAGTCATTGTTTCCTTGATCATTCTTTCATCATGGTAATAAATACAAAAGTTGTGCTCCCTATTCTCAACGATCATTAACTCTCTATGATTTAATCGTCCCTTAAAAAAGGTTGGGTTAAAATTAATTTCTATCTAAAAAATATTAATTATTTCTCAACAACCTTACTAGCTTAGCTGATCCTTGCTGCTGTAGTAATCTTAATAGAATCTTCTGTTTCTATTTATCTTCTGTTCTTATTACAAAGCAACAGTTATGCATCAGATTTTCAGTACTTACAACAATAATTCTGAGGAAATGGCAAAATTTGTTGCATGCGTTTTTTTACCACTTTAAAAAGAACGACAAGACAAACGTAAAACTTTTCTCACTCAAATCTTCACCTACTTAAAACACTGCCTTAGCTAACGCATATACATCGATATAATATATTATGACAACATTGCCCAAAGCTAATATGCCGGAATATTCTTAAGGCCCGGCTCGCCACGCTGCTCCCTTCTACGATTTATTGTTTAATCACAAGCACTCAGCCACCGGAGTATTGCGTCGGTAAATTGTGGCAAGCACCAAACGTAAGAGATGCTTAACCTTGACTGGAAAGGTCAAATAAGATATAATTTTTTAAATTTATCAAATAAATACATTTGAGAACAAATCACGAGATTATTTTGTCTAAACAAATCAGAAGATTTAAGTGTTGTGTCGTTTCTTGCTATATAACATAATAATTATGTAGATTTTGGAGTTAAGATGTTTGTTAATCATGAAGAAAATATGCCTTAAGCTAGTAAGAACATTAAAAAGGTCTAGTGTGTTACATCATCACGCCTGTGTATTCTCAAAGGGTTAGGCATAAGTATAACATAGTATCTACAAACACATTTTGCCTTATAATGCAGTGGAAATGTAAAAGGGCAAAACTAAAGCTGTCTCTTCCTGTATTCTAGTTCTGCGTGTGTATAAACGTCGCTCGCTATATTGCAGTTCGATGTGACGTAATAAACGCTCCATGTGTGTTAACCCAAGTCCTCAATAACTCTCCTGAACAACTCCATACTAATAATCACAAAACACGAAACATACTGCTTAACACTACCTATCACACTTCCATTTTTAAAATTGTTTTTTTTTTCTTAATTTATCGGAATGCATAACACTGTGTGGTCTTTAACGTTTTATTGATCGTATCTGCGCTACCATTGTTGCCTAGTGGGGAAACTTCAAATTTCTGTGGGCATAAAAACACTGGCACCTGAAATTGGAATTCTACGCGTCCTCGTCACATTAATCCTATTACTATGACATATGACGTAGGTTAAGACAGACGTCTAAAATGATGCGTCTTATACTAATCGACTTTATTTGTTTGACATTGGCTTATAATTTACATATGAAGTTAAAAATATATGCTAAAAAAAGGACTTTTGAAGGGCGGTCGTTACTAGCGGTTAAAAAATGCGCCTACATTATAGACTTGTAATGAATGATAATTATGTAATACATATTATTTCAATTTTAGCAGAAAAAGCCCTTCAGATTTATCATTCATAAAATATTAGGTATGTGATTCATCAGATTACTTTGCCTTTTCAATGGTAAGGTCATCTTTTTTACAAAGTTTATAGAAACTTTTTAAAGATTTTTACTGATAATATTTTTTTCCAAGTTTTTATGGGGACATGTTTTACAGGAAGCAATATAGCCTCAGTAAATAAAACAATTGTCTATAATCCGTAGAAAATTCTCAAATAACAAAACGTTTACACGACAAATAAACGACAATGAAGTGAAAATGGAACAATATAACCGTGTAAAGCTCACACACATTCACAGCAAATTCAACCGAAAATTGGCGTAAAAATTGTCTCTATTTGCGTCACTGTGCACTGTCAAAAACGTATTGTAACATACTACAAACGGGCGTTACTTTTGTCTTTTTATCTTCCAAGAAGTAGAATGAGATCCCACTGGGCGAAACAATTGCTAGTTGCATTTAATACACCGCCTTTGAGATTTGGAAGCGTGCCACATTTTGTCGCTCTAGTGTCGAAAACAGTAGCAACTTTTATTGTTACGGTATTGAGGCATTTTTGGCACGCTCCTTTACCTGGGTGGCTTCACTCTGAAGGGTCTATTGCCCTAATGACCCATAAATTGATGCGTGACGGCCGATTCATTTGTCCATATTGTCCAGTTCGAAGTTGCTGAAGATTGATGGCAGTATTGTCATTCAACAATTATGTTATTTCTAATAAATGGGTGGACTATGTAGAATTAGCCCATTGTGTGCTGATTTAGAAGTTATTAAGCTTTTGAAAAAAAAAATAAGTCATTTAAAACTTTGTGTTGAATCAACATTAAACATGCATTCATAAATTTAGCTTCAAACGAGTGTATTAAGACCAATTCGTATGAAAAACACTGTCATTAAATTCTTTTAACAAACAAAATATTGACAAATATAATAAAATAAGGATTTAATTATTTCAAATGAGGGAAATAACAATATAATTAAGACACCATAATAATTAAGACTCTAAATGAGCATACGTCGAGAGAATACGACATAAACAAACACAACATCTCAATATAAGGAGTTGGAGCAACGTATTAACATAAACATCGATTCGATAGCGTTCCGAACATCTCTTCGGTCACAGTTTGAATACATTACGGCCGAGTTGTTTTTTATTACGTCAATAATTTAAGAATTAAACTGTTCTTGCTCTGTTTATTGGTCCTTTTCTGCTTGTTCTGAGACTTTTCTAGTCGCTCCCCGCGGATGCTCATTCGTAATGGACACGCACGCAATCGCCCGTTGGTCCTTCGGTCGTAAAAATCGATTACTTTATTTTCTTACAAGCTCATCATTAAAGAATAAAATGAAATGTTCAAGGTTTTATTGGACCACATAGAGCTTCATGGTGATACTAGAAATTTTCGATTACAAAGTATAAAAATATTTTGTTGATTGTTACCAGCGCTAAAATGTTTTAAGTACGTTGTCGAACGCGAGTATAAAACGTAACATTTTGTTAAGGGCTAATTTAAAAGCCCATTGTCTTCGTCGGTTCACGGTCACACAGGACGACAGTCGTTAATGACCCATTAACATTTTGTTTCACACCATCCATTAATACTAAAAGACCTGCAATTAAAAAGGAAACGCTGCCGCCGCCACTAATTCCGAAGCACTCTCACTTAAAACGTTACAACTTTACTGCATTCAAACATCTGATAAGGGACTTGCCAACCGAAAAATAAAAGGAAATAAGTTGCCATATCACAACGGTAGCTTTTAAAATTTATTGACAGAATATCTCTATTTCGTTTCGGTGGTATCAGTATCGCTATATTTATCAGCGGCATCTAATGATCGGTCAGTTTATAATAGGCTGTGAGTGTCAAGTTAATGAGAATATATTCCGACCTGGTACACAATAAATTATAGAGGTTTCGAATAAAACGGCATATTAATTGGACATTAGTATACGTCAACACCTTCGAAGCAAAGTGTGGCTGATAGGAACGATTAAAGTACGTGAAAGTATCTAAGAAGTAACTCGGGGACTATAAAATTAGGTGGGTGTAAATTTTTAACGTTGGCCGGGGGCTATTTCTGTAAATGCGATGTGAATTTAAATTTGTTTTTTAAAAGCTTTTGAAGCAGTTCCGTTTGTTTCGAGTAAGGAAGTAATGTTGGAGGGGTCTGCGTATTACGGAAAGAGAATGAGGGCTCTTGTTTAGAATAAGGTGGTTATTGTCAGTATGAACTGTTGATACTTGTATTTATTGTTACTAATTCAAATTCCATATTATCAGCAAAAGATTCACTGGTTGCAGGCACAACTTCAAATAAAGCTGAGTGCGACTGCGGAATCTCATCCCAAAACATGGCCCACTCCCAAACATGGCTCCTGACTTGCTCTTTGTGCAACTCCACCTGAACTTTAATGAGACCTGTCCGAGGCCATTAACAACGCCGCCGATTGTAACTCTGTTCTGCCAAAAACGAAAGAGAATCGACAAATCTTTTGTTCATCTGTCATTGAATCGAGAAAATGACAGATAAACAAAGAATTTGTCGATTCTCTTTCGTCTTTACGGTGGTCATGCTACGCGGGCAGGCCTAAACTAAAAAAAAAACATAAATATCTATGAGAAACATTGACACGAAGAAGAAGTAGCAAAAGATCGTAGTTACCATGTTTGATGAGTTAAACTCACAATAACAAAACAAATAAACCTGTACTCGAAGGTAAATAATGAAGAATTTAACTCCTTAAACTCACAGAGAACTTAATAGCTTCCAGCTCCAAAATGTTGGTACGAAGCAATAATTCAATGGTGCTTTAGAGGAAGACATTACTTTTGTCTAAGCAAATTGAATTCCACAAAATCTCCTCGAGAAGATTGACTGACCACAAATTGGGGATTCGTTGTCAAGCGAGATAACATCGGAGGAATCTCATTACAGTTGAACATTCGTCCCACAGTTCGGAGCTGCCTTTACATGTTGCGTCCAACTTTGGTAAAGGAATCTTCAGAGATTCTAGATTGTTTCAAGTTTCTGGTGGTAAACATTGTCTACTTGGAACGTGGTATTTGGTCATTACTATTTACGGACTGTCTGGGTCTTTGATTTGAAAATAGAACTAGTAAGACTTGTCAAACTATATAGTTATCTATACAAATAAATAAAATTGAAGTTTCTGTGTGTAATTTCAAAATAAAATCTTTTTACTGAACGCTGAAAACTTAATAGTAAAAGTATTTTTGTCTGTTTGCTCCTTGCTCCGAAACGGCTGAACCGATTTTGACGGGACTTTCACTAGCACTAGCTGATGTTTATTTTAGAAAAATAATAAGTTTAGGGTTCCGTGCAAAAATAGGGTGTTTAGTCTGAACGAAACAAAATGAATGGAACGCTGTAAAACCCTTGAAATTTTTAACATAATCCGATTCAAAAAGGGAAGTAATATTTTTTTATAGTAATTCCACACGAACGAAGGTCGCTGGCAACAACTACTGATTAGAATTATTGTCAGCCTGTGTTAACCCTGCACCCCTAGCCAAGTTGACAATCTACAATCGTTAACGGTAGTAGAAAACTATTCAAATGAATGGGAATGACATCATCTCAACTTTAAATCACGTGATCAACACAAACGAATAGAAAATTCGTAGACAAGTTCACATCGTTCAAAATGATAGAATAGAATGTTATCGTTTCTACAATGTTGATCGCTAAACTCTTTGGTAGGAACGCTCACCATAGACTAAAGTGTAGGTTTTACAGACATTAGAGAACGAGAGATCGACTCAGTCGTGTCAACTTGGCTACCAATTTAGCGCTTTCTACAATCGCTTACGCCGAGGCGTTTACGATTGTAAAAAGAGAATCGATTCGAAACGTTTGTAACTTGGCTAGGCCAGGTGTTCTCCTTTCTTACAAGGTGATTTTAAAATAAGAATCGATGTTAGTTTTAATATTTCTAATAAGAGTTCATGTCGCCGCGAGATTGAATCAACCGCAAACTGTTAAAGTCTCGGCTGCCGGCGGCGAACGGAAAATTAAAAAGCAAAGCGGGGACCACTTTCTAGCCATTCTTTTTAATTCTCGACGTTGCAATGGACGGTGTGGAATCATTAAAATTTCTTCCGTGCCGCGACCCTTACAGATTTATTTGATATGGAATGATAAAGTTTGCAGTCTTATAGAATTCACAATGAGTACGCATTAATCAAGTCGACAAGTTTTAACACTTTTTCTGATGTTAATTACTATAAATATTTGCACACTCATTTTGTTTTTTTATTAGCTTCATTAGCCTTTATGATTGTAAGAAAATTAATCTTAAGAATAATGATTGATGGGCTGAAGATTGATGCTGTGTTCAAAGATTTTTTTCGAACAAGCATCTTGTAGGCACATTGTGTAGCAAGACTTTTTATTGCTTTTTGCTAGCTCGTGTGTCAAGAATAGCAAATAATAAAAATCATTTATTACTGGAAATATAGTACCTACCGCCTTTTATAACAAAATAATGTTCGTAACAGATTGCTCTAGTCTGGATTAGTAAACTTAACATTCAAATCCGTCCAAACTATAGTCGAGCCGAAATTAGATTGTCAACTTAGTGACTCTATTAAAGTAAAAAATGACGTTATTCCCATAATCACTTAGTGAAACTAGTGTGACAAATCCTTATTTGCGAGCCAGTTATTAAAATTAAACGAAATATTTTTTCCACACCAGACAAAATTATGACATTATATCGTAACAAAAAAGCAACATTACTCCCCATAAATAACAATTAATCCTCTTAGCATAATATTAACGCTAAGGATTTGGGCGTATACGACTATACGTAGTTAATAAGACTAAATGGTAATAAATTGTGTGCTATTAGCAAAGTAAACGATTTTTCTAAACAAGTCTTGCTGACGACTTTTTCAACCGGTCGAGTGCTTACCGGTAAAGTGAAGTACACACGCAATCGTATCCGCTCTTCCGAGACATTCCACATTTAAATATTAAAATGGTGGAAAAGAATTTTTCGTTTTAATTCTAAATTCTTAGCATTAATTTCAGTCGTTGAACCGTATGTAAGTACTCGTCTTTTCTCGTTGTGATGGAGCAGAATTCCGACGGAATACGACGTTCCGCCTACGACAGTATTACTAACCTGTTTCCCACAGTTGAGTCATAACTTATGTGGGGTCAGTGGCGTGCAGCGGTATTCCACGAAGGGTAGGCCACGAAATAATGATAGCAAAAAAAATTTCGTCTGCGCCATCTTGATTTTCGAAAACAACACCCATGAAGAAAAAACTGAAAATTTTCGTCGGCGCCATTTTGGATATTTATTTTGACCTCATTTTCATTATCAGCGACCCCAAAACCACGATAATGACACCCATGAAAAAAAAACTGATAATTTTCGTCGGCGCCATTTTGGATTTTCATTTTGACCTCATTTTCATCATCAGCGACCCCAAAAACCTCGAAAACGACACCCATGAAGAAAAAACTGAAAATTTTCATCGGCGCCATCTTGGATTTTCATTTTGACCTCATTTTCATCATCAGCGACCACAAAAACCACGAAAATGACACCCATGAAGAAAACACTGAAAATTTTCGTCGGCGCCATCTTGGATTTTCTTTTTGACCTCATTTTCATCATCAGCGACCACAAAAACCACAAAAATGACACCCATGAAGAAAACTCTGAAAATTTTCATCGGCGCCATCTTGGATTTTCATTTTGACCTCATTTTCATCATCAGCGACCACAAAAACCACGAAAATGACACCCATGAAGAAAAAACTGAAAATTTTCGTCGGCGCCATCTTGGATTTTCATTTTGACCTCATTTTCATCATCAGCGACCACAAAAACCACGAAAATGACACCCATGAAGATAAAGCTAAAAATTTTCGTCGGCGCCATCTTGGATTTTCATTTTGACCTCATTTTCATCATCAGCGACCACAAAAACCACAAAAATGACACCCATGAAGAAAAAACTGAAAATTTTCGTCGGCGCCATCTTGGATTTTCTTTTTGACTTCATTTTCATCATCAGCGACCACAAAAACCACTAAAATGACACCCATGAAGAAAAAGCTGAAAATTTTCGTTGTTGCCATCTTGGATTTTCATTTTGACCTTTTTTCATCATCAGCGACCACAAAAACCACGAAAATGACACCCATGAAGAAAAAACTGAAAATTTTCGTCGGCGCCATCTTGGATTTTCATTTTGACCTCATTTTCATCATCAGCGACCACAAAAACCACAAAAATGACACCCATGAAGAAAAAACTGAAAATTTTCGTCGGCGCCATCTTGGATTTTCTTTTTGACTTCATTTTCATCATCAGCGACCACAAAAACCACGAAAATGACACCCATGAAGATAAAGCTAAAAATTTTCGTCGGCGCCATCTTGGATTTTCATTTTGACCTCATTTTCATCATCAGCGACCACAAAAACCACAAAAATGACACCCATGAAGAAAAAACTGAAAATTTTCGTCGGCGCCATCTTGGATTTTCTTTTTGACTTCATTTTCATCATCAGCGACCACAAAAACCACTAAAATGACACCCATGAAGAAAAAGCTGAAAATTTTCGTTGTTGCCATCTTGGATTTTCATTTTGACCTTTTTTCATCATCAGCGACCACAAAAACCACGAAAATGACACCCATGAAGAAAAAACTGAAAATTTTCGTCGGCGCCATCTTGGATTTTCTTTTTGACCTCATTTTCATCATCAGCGGCCACAAAAACCACGAAAATGACACCCATGAAAAAAAAACTGAACATTTTCATCGGCGCCGTCTTGGATTTTCATTTTGACCTCATTTTCATTATAACCAACTCAAAAACCACGAAAACGACACCCATGAAGAAAAACATAATATCAATAATATTATTAATTATTATAATAATAATACGCGCCAATAACCGCCAGGAATCATTATTTTAATCAACATACACCCAGCACTGGCCTGCAAATTGCAAAAAACCTAAGGAAATTTAAATTACGCGGGCTAAAGAACATTCACCTTGAATCCTGGCCTTGTGTTGTAGCAGCCAATCATAGCCCAGCTACACTCGCAGGAGTTACCGCCCAAAAATGGCTGCAATCTATACATGTGTGCAGTTCATACACACGAAAATATGCACCAATTTGCCGCTGTGTGCGTAAATTTATCAATGGGTTGAAGGCCAGCAGACTATTTGCCTATAAGATGCGTCCGGCGGGTGAGCGTCGAGCTTCGTAGCAACTTCCAGTACAGTGTTGGTTACGTAACACGGGCGCGAAAAATTGCTCTAAGTATTCGAACAGGAGTTTGAACTTTTTTTAATATTTTGTACAAAGTGTTATTTTATTACATAGTTCATTAGTTATAATAATTGCCCCAGTTGGTAGGGTAGGCTTTGTCTAATTGCCTCTTCGTAGCGCACGCCCATGTGTGGGGTGATAAGCAACCCCGTATTGCACGGTTTTATTATGGCAGTCTCTGATCGGTAGACCTACTTGGGTTCATCTTATTAATCTAGCTTTCTTCACGGGTAATATTTAGCCTGCCACGTTACGGTAAAAATTTTGGGCTAACTTCCCCTAGGTTTTTTTTTTACCAACTGCTTTTTGATAACCATCATCATTTGCCTAGCCTTTTCCCAACTATATTGGGGTCGGCTTCCAGTCTTACTGGATGCAGCTGAATATCAGTATTTTACATAGAGCGACTGCATAACAGATTTTAGGGGCACTAACTACCTATAAAGGCTGTCAAAGATCCACAAATGACAGCCGGGACCAACGGCTTAACGTGCTTTCTGAGGCGCGAAGGAAACTCAGTATGGTCAGGACCAACCTAGGCAAGCATAGATTAATCTAAAGATCGACCCGAGCGGCTGTTATTATTTAGCATTTTAGCTAATAGCTCCTCTGCTTTTTTATACTTAACAGAAATTATTCTAAAATATTGTGTAGATAGGTACCTACAGCTGCTATGCGTGCTCATCGAGCTAATAAATCATTATAATTAAATGATACTTTACAAAAACGCGAGAAAATACCTACACAATAACCTGCTAACAAAAAAAAAGAAAAAAAAAACAGAATAAAATTTACATAAACGAAATAAAGTAGCGAAGTAAATATAAAACGGTCGATTTACAAATCATCAATATGTGCAATGGCCTTGTTCGTCTTAAGACGAAACGATCGATAGAACGTAGTGTCCATACAAAGCTTTAGTTATTAACTATCATTAGCGAACCACGAAAGGCTCGCGCGTAGGTGAGGCGAACAAATGCGTTGAATTCTTCTAATTTATTGTTCATTCAACGTATATAAATTGCCAATTATGTACGACTAGTTTTAGTTATCTTTCTAGCGGATCCACACTGGATGTTTGTGCGAATTATGTCGTCTATCTCGGAGACAACTGTACCTAATTTCACGGAATAAAGCTTGGAATATGCTTAGATAAAATAAATTGTTTTTAAGACCAATAATTCACAAATAATTGCCGTGCTAAACACTATTTTTCTGTGTGAGGGATTATGTCAACAAATCTATAAAACTGGTTATAGCTATTTTAGATCTAGATAAAACATTCTTAATAGGACTTATATTGGTATTCATTTATTTTATCTGTAAAGAATGCTTAAGATGTCAAAGGCCGGGGAACGCCCAATACAATCGTTCTTTGTGCGAATCTTTAATGATAAAATATGGCTCTAAAACTAATAAAGCCAGGTTTTTGTTTGAGCACAATATTTCTTGACTACAGCCAAAGGAATGCGTAAATATTTGAAAGGTATAAGTACTAGATTAAAAGTAACGTGAATCACAAGTAGTTCAAAACAAACTTTTAAACAGACTGACTTGGTACTCGTATAAACGCCACTTATTGATTATTTATTCTATGTTTAAAGCTTTCGAATGGTTACGTCGAGGAAATCAATACCTGATGACCAGTTAACGTCCTTAGTATTGACTGTCTACATTTTATTTTCCTGAGCTGTATAGACTCAATGTTGACAATATAACCTACCAAGCATAATCAGCCTATAATGTTCCCACTGCTGGGACACACGGCCTTCTTTTTATGAGAGGGAATGGGCTATAATCCACCACGCGGGCCCAATGCGGGTTGGTAGATGTCACATGTATTCGATTTTTTTGGTTCTGGGGCATGCCGATTTCCTCGCAATGTTTTCCTTCACCGTTTTTAGGTGCAGTGGTGATGAAATAAATAACACAAAGTAATGCGCCAGCCTAGGTTCGAACCTACAACTTACTGTTCATAAGTCGGGGCCGCCACCTTTGCTCTCCATAACCTACTTGGATCTCTTCAAAAGAGGCCACAATGTCGTAAAATGAAACTGTTTTCGCAATACCAAGCCTGTGGCCTTATTAAAAAGTGTTAACACATAAACAGCACATAATATTCCAGACAAACAAATAGAATAGATGCAGTTTTGTTCCAAAAACGTTTCAAAACAGTACATTTGGGCGCTATCCAGGACGTTCATGCGACACCAATGTTTGGCATTAGCGGTTAATATTTTGCTATTGTAACCCCAATACCATCTGTTTGGCAGCTGTAAGAGTACTGTGGCCCACTTTGACAAAACACGTGTTATGAGAACTGTTTGTAAAAATGTGGTTTTAATAGTTTATAGTAATATCAGTAGAATGTGGTAATGAGGGCAGGGTAATGTAATTTTTTGATAGATGAGAAACAAAAAAGTATCGTTGTTCGTTTGATGGGAATTTGAATTTTAAAACTGTCATTGGATTAGGCGGTAGGTAGTGGATTTTAAATGTCATATTTACATTTTTGACAGCCTTGTTGGTTGAGTGGTCACAAGCGCGATTGCTGAGAATGAGGTCCTGGATTCGATTCCCGGGTCGGGCAAAGTGTTATTGGGTTTTTCATCAGGAATTTCTCAGTAGCAGCCACGGAGCCTGGATTTGCGCCCGAATAGACTCGCCCCCTATTATTACATGGGACTTAAAAACAACAACAACAACCATTTATTTTTAGGCTACTTTGGACCATACTTTAGCAGGCTACAGCCTATGTGATTATGTAATCAACATTGCCTCTTCTGGCTTGTAAATCTTTATAAATACTGGCCACCAGCTTAGCTCTGTTACAGACAGAGAAAAACAAACGCCTTTATCCTATGGAGGCCGGCTGAAACTATAGAACCCCACTTGCCAATATCCTTACATACATATTTCTTTTGCTGCATACACACGCCGATTGTGAGCTTGAGTAAACTCTAATTTCACTCCAATACCTCTGAAGTAGAGATTATTTTTAAATAGCAATATAAATGAGAATTATGTAAAGGTTGATGCCTCCTGTCTCCTTCAACATCCCTCTCCATAAACAATCCATTAATTGTAGCTCCTCAAGAATTCAGTGATTGATGTAGCCAAATCTACGATGCAGAATAAATGAATAACTTTAAATTTATTCGTGATTAAGATTTAAAATATTTATATGAGTTATATTACTGCTACAACTGAAATACAAATTAACTCGAAAGCTATACGTATTCACCACCAAATCATTAGACGATTCATAGTTAATTCCACATAGTCATTTTACACCACAATTCTAAATAAATCATGCCTGCAAACACTACAACTTGTCCTCAAGATTTATTCTTCTAGCTCTTACATCTTTGAAGTGAACACCGAAGGGATTTAATAACATAAATGCTGACACATTTTTCTCAATAATTTATGTGAATAAGCTCACACGCGACGAAGTCGGCTCATAATTTATACCGATGTTCGCCAGCCGACTAACTTCGGGACAATAAAGCACTATGCAGCGACATTAATTACAAGTTATCGTAAAACATGGAGTGCGCTGGCACACTGCATGTTTCCCGTAACAAACACGGCGCGACACAGTGTTTAGGAACCGGTGCCAAATGTATCAAATTAGACACACTGTGTCATTATGATGGACACGGTTTTTTGTGTTTTTTGGGATGATTTACTGTGTGTGGCTCTTGTTATGATTGTGTGCCTGAGCATGACGCAATTTGGTGCATACGACAACAGCTCCGGCCAAAATTTAAAGCCGGTAGTCATTTAACACGTATACGTGGACTCGCCTCTACTATATAAGACTGTGACGTCACGCAAATGTGCTCTGCTCGTCATCAACAACTTTATCTTCAAGACGCCTAAATGGAGACGGTTTCCAAAGGACTTAAATATAGTTAAGTGCATGTACTATTAGTAGGTACACCTCTGCCCTATTCTTCAGGGGTTAAATGCGTGTTATTGTTATAAATCATCATCAGTCTATAATGTTCCCACTGCTGGGACACGGCCTCCTCTCAATAAGAGGGAATGGGCTATTAATAATCCACCACGCGGGCCCCGTGCGGATTGCTAGATGTCACATGTCTTTGAATTTTTGGTTCTAGGACATGCCGGTTTCCTCACGATGTTATCCTTCACCGTTTTGAGAGCAGTGGTGATGAAATAAATTACACAAAGTAATCCGCCTGTCTAAGTTAGAACCCACGACTTACTGTTTGTAAGTCGGGGCCGCCACCACTGGGCCACCGCTGCTCTCTTGTTATAAATACATATACTCGTAGCATAATGATTACATACTTACATAATTATGTTCGTTGGTCGTGCTGTTAACCGTGTTGAAAAATACATACGGCACGTGTTTAACGGCAATTACAGTCTATTCATTTAAAATCCAATCAGTAAGATATCTGGCTGAAATACACGTGCATTTTATAACGGTTTTTTGTTTTTCAATTCCGGGCCACTTTTTATATGCGATGATAAATAAATGTATGAAGTATTCAACTTTGTGTTTGTATTGTAATATAGAACTTCGAGAATTCAAAATTGAAAATGGAATTATCGATTAAATAAAAAAAAAATTGAAAATTTTACAAACTTTCAGTCAATCCTCGTTTCCAAAACCTAAAAGTCATAATTCCTAAACAGCCATTAGGAAAGCGTTCAACCACACCACAAAACACAACTATAAATAAATCCTTGATACATTTGAATGGCAGAAGAGCGCAAAGAAGTCGATATCGGTAATTATGAATAGTTACAAGACACGATACGAACTGAGTTATAGTGCCTTATAGGTTTGCTCCGTAAATCTTTGAAGCAGCTCTTCTTGTTATGAACATGGGTAGTGCACTGGGCTTGCTAAGAGCGACGAGGTAATAGATGATTTAGTCTTGTTAGCTTTTACGAGATCCTTTTGTTAGCGCTCCATCGTTAGTAACACATTATAGCGCAAACATATGCAGTGTCCCCACGCATACACACACACTCACTCACTCACTCACTCACTCACTCACTCACACACACACACACATATATACACACTCATAGAATGGCTACAGTCCATAGTTTCAAGTTAATTTTTAGTTAAAAATTTTCTTAGTAGTATTAAACTAACTATACTGCTTGCTCCAGCAATCGCTAGTGACACTAATCACTATGTAACTCCGAACTTGTTTAAATTATCCTGGTAATATATAAAGTGAGAGCCCTTTTTTTTTTTTTTTCGGATGGGAAATCATCAAATGACTTCTCTCTCTCAGATTTTCGATTATTGAAATTCTCGGATCGGATAGATCCGAATATACGGACGAAGCGTTAAGGAGTAGAGCCACAGGATACCCTCTACTTTCGGGTCATCCTTGATTTGTTAGCCGTCTCTACATTTACTGATAAGTAGCTCGACTCCAACTTTAATATCATACCGTGTTTAAAATTGAATTTAAAAGTACAGAAAGTAGTTTTCTTGTCATCTAAAATACCAAAATTTATCCATAATAATGTTGTTGAGATCAACAGACTAGATAACAAACCACTGTATATTTTTCTTGTTGATGATATACCGCGTTTGTTTAAAACATCTACATTCTACAACATTTTGTGATTTTTTAGTAGCCTCGTATGTTCCACTGCTGGGCAAAGGCCTCCCCATATCCTTCTAGGTATACTTATCCTGCGCCACCCTGAACCAGCCTTCGTGATGAGCATCCAGATCATCTCTCCACCTCTTTCTAACCCAGCCACGGCAGCACCGTCCAAGCACCGTCCATCCTTTTTTTTTTTTTTTTTTTTTTTTCGGATGGGATATCATCAAATGACTTCTCCCGCTCTGGGCGGAGCAGGAGGGAGTGTCAGACTTTTACTGACTAAAACCCATCCATGTTCCTTCATCGCCCTTTGTGTTCCGGGGCCACGGTATTTCTTTCGAATAGTCCCGCAACCCCGGCAGGCATCGGTCCTTACCCCTTCCTTTTTGCTGACTCTCTTTGAGGCGCGCGTGGAACATGAACGCGCCGTCGACACGGCCTGTCGTCATGAGAGTGACGGACGGCAACCTAGCCCATAGCCCACTGTCCACAGGCCCGTGCCTACGGTGGCCGGGGGCCACGTGGTGGCCCCCAACGCCCGAGGCGTCTCCCGCGGCGGCCGGGACGCTGTGAGGTTCTCTCCCTCTCATGTTCCGCCACCTCCTTCTCTAGCATTACTGCTTCGCAGAAGGAGGTGACGGCGTCCCATTCCGTCTCGCTCCGGACCATGGCTTGCACCAGGGCCGGACGCGAGAGGTCGCCGCCGCCAATCGCCGCTTCGAGGACACGGTGGTGCTCCGCCCACGCGGGGCACACCTCCACCGTGTGCTCCACCGTGTCCTCCGGTCGATCCTCGCAGTGGAAACACCCGGGCATTTCCTCCCGCCCGATTCGGTGCAGGAACCTCCCGAAAACACCGTGTCCGGTGAGGACCTGCGTCAGGCGGAAGGCGAGGACGCCGTGGCGTCTCTCCAGCCACTCCTCAAAGAGGGGACTTATCGCTACTATCGTGGCGTGCCCTGCACGGGGTTGCGACAGTTGCTCTCTCCGTCTCGTCATGAGATCCCGCCGGAAGTCTGTCCGCTGAGCGACAATTTGTCGCGGCAGCGGAGTTTCCCCCCGGCGAAGCGCCTCCACGCGCCATTCATGCAGGCGCGCGAGGACTATCGCCTCCAGATCCCATGGCGGCAATCCGGCAAGGAGGCACGCCGCCTCGCGGGCGATCGTGCGGTACCCACGGGCCAGCCTTACGGCTACCACCTTTTGGGGCGCGTTCAGGTAGTGTGCTGCACAAGAACGTGCCCACACTGGGGCCCCGTAAAGGGCCATGGACCGCACGACTCTCGCGTAAAGCCTCCGGCAGGAGGCGTTCGGCCCCCCAGGTTGGGCAGGAGCCGCCTGAAGGCAGCCCCAGTCCGTTCCAGTTTGGGGGCCAAACGTCGGAAGTGCTCCACGAAGTTCCACCGGCTGGCGAGGACGAGTCCTAGGTACTTCAAAGTCGACTCGACACCGATGGATACCCCTCCTACCGTGAGTAAGGATCCCGGAGGTGGGGCATTCCGAGTTCCATGAAAGCACATGGCCTCGGACTTGTGCAATGCCACCTCGAGACCCAGTTGCCGGATCCTCTCAACGACTATCGCAACCCCGCGTGTCATGATTTCGGCCGCCGCCTCGTGCGACCCCCCCTGTGCCAGCACCAGCGTGTCGTCTGCATAGCAAACCACGCTGACGCCGCTAGGGAGGTCGGCGCGCAGCACCCAGTCGTAACCGATGTTCCACAAGGACGGCCCTAGGACCGATCCCTGCGGAACACCGCACGACATCTCTCGCCGGTTCCATTCTCCGCTGCGACCGGGGTAGATGACGGCTTTATCCGTCAGGTAGTCCCCGACCACACGACGAAGGTAAGTCGGCACCCGGTGATACCGGAGTGCCTTCCTAATGCAGCTCCAGGGCATGGTGTTGAAGGCATTGGCGATGTCGAGAGACACCGCCAAGACAACCCCACCCCGGGACACTGCATCCCCCGTCGTGTGGGCTCTCACGCGCATGATGGCGTCCACCGTAGAGCGCCCCTTGCGGAAACCAAACTGGTGTTCCGCAAGATCCGGCCCCGTCCCCGCAAGGTGCTCGGCGAGGCGGTTTGCAATGACTCTTTCAAAGACCTTGCCCACCTCGTCGAGCAACACTATGGAAAAAGAGAGAGCCCTGACACCCATAACACAAGTTTAATCTTAGCTTGGGTGCTAGAGGTTTTAACTCAGTGGTATTTTTACAAATTTTAGGTTTATATAGTCTGTTATACATAGCGCCTATTTCTGCTAAATTGTAAACTTGGAAATAAAGCATTTATTATTATTAAAAAATAAAAAAAATAAAGTTACGTAGTTAAAAGTGATAGTGTACGGTGAAACCATACATTCATAATGCACTAATGCTTATTCGTGCATTTTTACCTCATTTCACTAATTGATATTGGTTGAGCATTCAGTACACGATTAGCGGTCATCGCGTGTGCTCCCTCGCTCCTTTGTAATACTAAACCTTTGGTCCGGACAATATATTTAATTTGACTTTATAAGCAGCAGTATCATTTAGCCAACTTCCTAGTCTTTACAGATAGTTTAGGGGTGTGACCGTCGCACTACCAAGTCATAGGTCTCGAGTTCGAACCCAAGACACGCACTTCAGATTTTTCAGATTCATGTGTGTATTGTGTAATGATACCACTTGCTTTGGTTAAGGAAAACATCGTGAGGAAATCAAACATGCCAGAGAGATATTGCTCGGAGGCATGTAAAGTTGGCTTTACATGCCTCCGAGCAATATCTCGGGATCTCTAGAGTTAAATATGCCACATATAAAACATAAATTGCTACATGCGATGTAGAATAGAACAAACGAGAGAAAACGGCCAGGTGATGACGAATGAGTACCTATACAGATTGAAGAAGTAGGCAAAAGTATTACTGAGTCTATTGTTAAAATAGTATACAACAGCGGTGGCCAATACAATACAATAGTATACAATGTACTAATGTAGCTCCATTGTTGATCTACTGTACTGCCTCGTTGGTCTAGTGCTCGCAAACAGAACTGCAGAACATGAGGTTCTGGGTTCGATTCCCATGTCTAGCAAATTGTAATTGATAGGATTTTCTCAGTAGCTGCCACGGAGTTGTGGGGCGGTTTATGGAAATAGCTTCACCCTTATTACATAACTGGCGAAATGTGGGTGGTCGAACAAGCTATTTGATTTACAGTTTAACCGACAAATTATATTGTAAAATGTAAACCAAATAGCTTGTTCGACCGTACTATCAGGCTCATCTTTGCCTTAGCGAATTGGGCGTGATTACGTTAGCGAATTACGTTTACTACTGTAGCGTAGAAAAGTGTAGCGTAGAAAAGAAGCTGAGATAAATCAAAACACACTAAAAACCAAATCAACGACGAGAGCCATACAAAATGATTTAGTCACACATTTTCATAGAACCGTGTTGATATACATCCGAAGATAACCCGCGTAAATCAAGCATTAAAACCGAAACAACACGGCACATAATCCGGGATTAATAGTCTATTAATCAAAGGAGGCGACAGCTAGCTGCAGGCGTTTGAAATTAGCGCTATTCATGTTTTATCGTACGGTAGGAGATTGTATGGATGTTCTGGTGAATCTTTTGATGCCGATATTCGTCGTCTGTGAATGTAGTGGCAAGGGATGTCTTTCGGCCACAATGATGGTAATGGTCATAAACTTATATTTTAGCACGTGTTTATTAAAAAATCTCTAGCTTTTAGAGTATAAGTTAATTACTACTTACGGACAGTTACCGATCATTAATACAATCCTAAGACTACGATTGTATGTTAACCTCTTGGTAACGTCAAGGTAATTTATTTTGTTTGTGTTAAAACTAACAATAATCTACCAGAGCTATGTGTAGTTAAGCCAAGTCATTTTTAGCCAATTACAAATTGAATACTTAACTTCTTCCTTTGTGGTTAGTGCCTAACCTGTGGCGTCAGAGTTATATCGGCTCATTAGGAAGGTAAGAGTCTACGAGGAGACTTTTACCTTCCTAATGAGCCGATATAGGCCATTTTTATTTTAGTTAGCCTAAAGTTTTCTTCTCGCCAATTTACGAGGAAGGTAAAAACATAAATTGCTACATGCGATGTAGAATAGAACAAACGAGAGAAAACGGCCAGGTGATGACGAATGAGTACCTATACAGATTGAATGTATACATGAAATTACATGATTGCAAAATACACGCTTTGACGTGGAGTTGCGGACACCAGCCCGTTAAACAATAGGGTAGATGACACCATAAAACAATAATTCCCAGACACCTATCTCTAAAAAAAACACTTTATTTTGCGCCTGAAAACCCGATTTATTTTCAATTAATTGCTAAATTCGACTTTTAGTTGCTTTGAAATCAATAAATAGTTGAGTCATTGAGTTGAATAAACAGTGACGTCACAGTTGGCTATTGCCATACAAAATCTATGAGAGAACCGCGTTTTGACAGCTTTAAAAAAGTATCTCAATTGATTGGTGTGTCATCTACCCCATTAACGAAAAAAGCAATCCGGGAAGTAGGACTTACTTCCCGGATCCCTTTTTACGTTAATTTCCCCATCTATTAACACAATCATCCTCATCCGCGTTCATATGAATCAATGTTTAGCCGTCGTCTAATTCTGAAAATCAATTTTGCATTAATGAGTTACCACCCGATGAATTATGACTAGCAATTAATAATGCTATCGAATCAAATCTATCAAATATTTGATTTTAATTATACGGATGAGGGTTAGTGTTTATCACAGCATTTTACGCGGTTTGTATTATTTGAATTGTTAATTAGTAGGTATGGATTAGTTACTATAATTGAAGAGCTCGTGGCTAAACAACAACAGCCGCACGGGTCGATATCCAAGGTTAAGCAGTGCTTGTCTAGCTCAGTCAGTGGATGGACTATCATTACATACTGAGTTTCCTCCGTGCCTCGGAGTGCACTTAAACGCGTTGGTCCCGGCTGTCATTTGTACATCTTTGACAGTCGTTACGAGTAGTCAAAAGCCCAAAAGTCTGATAACCAGTCTTACTAAGGGGTATCGTATTAACCAGTTGTGAAGGTCAGATAAGCAGTCGCTCTATGTTAGATACAGGTATTCAGCTGCATCCAGTTAGACTGAAAGTTAACGTAGTTTTCGAAAAGGCTAGGCAGATGGTGAGTCATTACAAAATGATAGATAACTATAGCGATACATAACATCACGCCTCTTATCCCCGAAGGATTTAGCAGAGAGTAAATCCAGACTCCGTGGCTGCTACTAAAAAAATCCTGATGGAAAAACCCAATAACACTTTGCCCGACCTGGGAATCGAACCCAGGACCTCAAGCTCAGGAATCGCGCTTTCGACCTTCGAGACAGGCTTTTTTTAAATTAAATGATAATTATAAGTTTTTAATAACGTTGATGCACTCATCTTGATATTTTTTCTCGTTGAAAAATCAATATGCAAGGGTCGTTAAAATGTTTAATATACTAAGTAAGTTCATTAATTATCGCTATAGAAATTGAATCACAAATCGATGCTACGGGAGCGTATAAAAATATTTTCTCTGTAGGAGGTAACGGACCATTTGTTAACTCTAGACCTGATATAATAAAACCAAGTCATTATTTTATTTACTCATATTCCATGCACTCAAAATGTAGTATTATTTCAATGGAATAAATTGTTAATTTCCTTTATACATTACAGATTCTTAACTGAATCTTTTAAATAAATATTAATATAGAAATCTCTAGCCATTTTTCCCTGTACGATATTACGCATAATGACACAAAAAGACTAAAAACTAAAGAAATTAAACCTCGTAAGACCGCTACACGTTTAACGGAAGCAAAAGAAAAGAAAACAACAAAATTACAAGTTACGGGTAAATAAATGAAAATCTGATTGCATTCGCGGTGGCTGAGTATAATTGAAAAAATGTCCCTTGAATTGTTTGCAACGGTTCTGAAGCTCTGTAATAAGATGGGATTATATTCCCTCTTATTTCTTCTGAGTAAGTTCCTTCGAAGATAATTTCGAAGATTACTTTTTTAGATTTCAAGACTATATTTTTATGAAAACTGTGGAATGATTGTGATGACTTGTAATGTAGGTTTCGTTGGAGATTGCCCAGTGATATTAATATTCAAGCATAATTTTGTTTTCTTGTTTTTCTCCCAGGATTATTACAGTACTAATCTTGTTTTCAGATACTAAAGGCTTTTTAAAAGATTTATGGTCATAGCATTTCTAATGATTGGATTACCTGAAAAAAAAGGAGCGGTGAGCCTTATTTCAGATTGACGCATTTTCATGGAAAAAGGTCACTAGCTTATTTGTAATATATTTTGACTGGTTATTATAATTAGAAGTTTTTTGTTTTATTTGTTGAAGTCCCCTCCCCCTTCGGAAACAATCACAAATAACCATGTTGTCTGATACATTAGTGAGACAAATTATATTAACCAAGTTATGAGAAAGAGAGATAAATAGGAATTTCAACGTGTTTTATGTAAATGATTCGCCAAGAATCGCACTTAAAATTTTACCAGAACCTGATCTTGAATAAATAATAAATTTTGTAATAAATCTTCTAAAACTATGTATTTACATTAATTCGCGTTTGATATTGATGTTGTCAAGTTAATTGCTGTTTGGAACTTCAATGGTACTTTCCTTTAATCTTAAAGGCCCTACAATATTTTGGAGTAAAATGTTTCAAGCGTTTTCGCCTTAAATTAATAGATAGGAAAAGTTATTATTAATTATAATTTCGGAGTTTAGACGTTTGGTACAAATAATGTTTCCTCAAACATTAATGTTTTCATTACGAGTTCAATCGAGATAATAAAACAATTAGCTTCAGGAAGATTACGTTACGAAATATGAACGTCATTGGTAGTAAAAGGTTAGGCAGATGATGATGGGTCGCAGTAAAACCAATGGTTATCGTGTGGAGCTCAGATACTCATTCAGCTGTAACCGTCAGACAGATCTCTTTTCTCTCTCTCTCTCTCTGTCCTACATATTGGGAAAAGGCTAGGCAGATAGGAAGAGTGTGTGGGTCGATTTAACAGAAAAATATTCAGGCATTTATACTAATGATTACTTTTGTGATGAAGAGTTGCATTATACAAGTACTTGCTAGCTTCGATAGATTGACCGTCCGACCGAGTACGAACCCAAGAATACAAAAGAAATACTTTCACTACTGCAGTAAATAAAAATACCAAACCAAAAAGAACATCAGTACGACACAATACAGCCAACAAACCAGCAGCAATTGCAAATAACGTTGCCCCAGATACGACAAGTGCATTCGTATCGGCGATAGTAACCGTCTTCTATTGTCATTCTAACTGGCGGCCATTTGCAACAATTAGCGATCGTCAGGCGAAGTTAACGAGCCAATTGTACGGAACGAGTACTAATAATGAATATTGTTGATCATCTAAATGTTTATCTGTTTAATCTAACGGCTTCTGATCGTTGGGGAGATAAAATTAGTTTTCATGATTGTTCGTATCGTGTCTGTGCTTGGTCTTTGTCTAGGTTTATTTTGTGTTCTCTGAATTCGATTTTATTCTCCTTTGCTAGTAGGTTTGATTAAACACTGTTTTAAACTTATACTGTCACTTGGGGATATCTTTCGTGATTGTTTATTATTTGAACTCGCGATGTAACAAAAACACGGAAGATATCCTGTAAAAGACAGTTCAAGGTTAGGTTTGCTGAACAAAATCAAATAATAATATGTAATATTGAAGTACATATTGTTATTTGGTTTCGTTTTTAATTTATAGAGGGATGAGTGCCAGGGTGGATACTTCTTATCCTCGATACTATTACTTGGCATTGTACTGAGTGTGACTTTATGCTGAATTCAGACCGAGATATTTTTAGAATTCTTTGCCATGATGCCATCCATGTGCTGAAGCTCCGTTCCGGTCACCATAAACGCCGTAACCATTAACGAATTCGTCTACAAAGCTGGATGATTAAGCCAATATCCCATTTAGTAGTGATCATTAAATGGTCCATGTATAGCAGCTGACATGTATGGGTTAATTTAATAATAACTTCATTGGCTGCTGACCAAGTGTGGTGTCGTTACCTACACACTGGTTACCTTATAAATCAATTGGACACAGTTGAAGATCGGGAAGAAGCATATTACTGTTGTTATCCGACTAGACTCATAAGAAAACGAAAGAAAGGTGGTGGAATGATCTTTGTCGAAGACTGAATGTAACTGATTTTCATACAAATGGTATCGCTTCATCATCAGCCTACAACAATCCACTGCTGCAGTTGCTACCAGCCACCCTGGATGAGAATTGCCGAGCATAGAGTTATGTGGCGTGCGATTGTAGACGCCTATGTCCAGCTGTGGATTGTTGTAGGCTGATGATGAAGGGATACCATCTCATCCAGTTGCTACGAGCCACCCTGAGAGCAGCGGTGGCCCAGTGGTGGCGGCCCCGACTTACGAACAGTAAGTCGTGGGTTCGAACCCAGGCAGGCGCATTACTTTGTGTAATTTATTTCATCACCACTGCTCTCAAAACGGTGAAGGAAAACATCGTGAGTAAACCGGCATGTCCCGGAACCAAAAATTCGAAGACATGTGACATCTACCAATCCGCACTGGGCCCACGTGGTGGATTATAGCCCTTACGCAAAATACGCGCTTTGACGTGGAGTTGCGGACACCAGCCCGTTATACAATATACAATATACCAGCCACCCTGTGAAGATCGCTCCACCGGGCGACCCACCTAACGCTTGCCGATTCGCGAACCCCAATCAAAAACACGTTCTACGGCTAATATCATGGCCATTCATTGCCACTTCCACACACACTATCACACACTTGCTTCCATTATCTGGAGCTATGTCGACAACTCTGGTTCTCTGTCGGATCACCTCGTGGTGTCACTTTAAACTATGTAGGAACATTTAAGTTATCTCAATGACACAAGCGGTACCGATAACCATCGAAAAGTTCATCTCACGAATCTCGTTTCTCGATTGCCGTGACGATAAAATTAATTTTCATTAGAGTTAATTAGAAAGAGTTATATATCGCCACAAACTTGGTGCCAAACGGAGTATTAATTTTGTCACTTTCATCTGTCAGATTTGATAAATATTGTGGAACTGAATGATTAATAGATAAATGATTTACTTAATTATGATTAATCGAGTGAAGCTTGAGGTTTGTGTTAGGTATTATGATCGATTCAAAGCTTAGAATTGTGCCCAATTATTCTTTTATCTTTCTTTTTTGTAGAGTTCTATAGCTAGGTTGATAACGATGATGATTTATTTGATCATAATAAGTTAACGTAGGTAGATGATTACCATTTGTTCTCTCGTTTGGACTGGTGGTTTACGTATGTAAACCACTGGAACCACTGGAATGCATTTTTTTCAGTGTAACTGTATAGTTACACTGGAAAAAATGCATTCCAGTCAAGTGACTTTTTAGCTTGATTGACGATATCTTGTTTAGATTAATCAAAATCTTAGTTAAGTTGATCATCACGACATGATTGCAGCAATACTAGTTCAAATGATTGAACGCTCAAACAAGTTTCTTGATTACCCTTAACATGACATCATTGTAGAAGAGTTAAAAACGAGACAAGTTAAAAAAATGTTAACTGTAACAAAGTAAGTTAGTTGTGTCAATCAAGCACTTTGATTACTTCAATAAAGATCATTGAAACTATATTAAGTTGCTTTGACTTGATAGCATCTATCATTGCAATTAATTGTATTAATCATACAACTTGATCAAATCTTGTGCTAAATGTTTGCGCTAAATAAGTTTCTTGGTTGTGTTTATCAAACACATCGTACAAACAAACTACATGACAACTTGATTGCAACTATCACGTAAGGAGTTCGCCCTACTCATGACGACAGGCCGTGTCGACGGCGCATTCGTGTTCCACGCGCGCCTCAAAGAGAGTCAGCAAATAGAGACAGCAAGGACCGATGCCTGCCGGGGTTGCGGGACTGTTCGAAAGAGATACCGTGGCCCCGGAACACAAAGGGCGATGAAGGAACATGGATGGGTTTTAGTTAGTAAAAGTCTGACACTCCCTCCTGCTCCGCCCCGAGCGGGAGAAGTCATTTGATGATTTCACATCCGAATAAAAAATAAAAAAGGTGTTCGCCCTAATAAAGGTGCGTGTTTGCCCTGAACAAGAAGCTTGTTTGTCCTAATCAAGTCTCCTAATTGTATCTATCAAATACATCTGTCAAAATACTACTCCATAACAACTTGATTAAGGCTATCAAGTAAGGTGTTCACCCTTAAAAAGTAAAATGTTTGCTCAAAACAAGTGGCTTGTTTGCCTTAATCAAGTTTAAATGATAAATTCTATCATACTTGATGGTACACCTTAATAAAGGTGCGTGCCCTAAGCAAGAAGCTTGTTTGCCCCAATCAACCTTCTTGGTTGTATCTATCAAATACATCATTCAAAATATTCAAACACAACTTGATTGCAGCTATCAAGTAAGGTGTTTACCCTAATAAAGGTGCGTGTTTGCTTTGAACAAGAAGCTTGTTTGCCGTAAATCCGTAATCAACCTTCTTGGTTGTATTTATCAAATACATCAATAAAAATACTCCAACACAACTTGATTGCAGCTATCAAGTAAGGTGTTTACCCTAATAAAGGTGCGTGTGGGCCCTGAACAAGAAGCCTGTTTGTCCTAATCAAGTTTCTTACTGCGGGTTTCCACCAAGAAGATGTTTACACAAAACGTGCACATTGCACAACTCTGTGAATGTATCGATTTGCATTTCCACCGCCAACCTTTATGCATGTTTGACATTTCAGAATTTTGTGCACATTGTTTGAAGGATTGTTTGTATGGATTGTGTTGTACAAATCTAGCACTGCACTTGATAGATTTTTTTTATTCACATCAAATTATTTTCTACTGTTAACCTTATTGTTTTGTTAGCCTCTTCTGTCCGACCTCTGGGCAAAGACCTCTCTTCGTTTTCGTCTTCCACGAGGTAACTTTTTCTCGTTTCAGATTGGATGTAATAATTATGTCCAATCCGTCCCATTATCTCACTCGTGGTCTGCGGTGACCCGTCTTATTTTTTTGGGTACCAGCTCTGAGCTACTTCAGCTTACAGTTTGTGTAGATGTCTAAATAATAAGATCGCCATCACTGATACCATGACGTCAGACCCTGATATTAGTTGCTTTGCAAAACCGATAGATGGCGCTGTACGCTGACGTCACGTTTCTAAATCGCGGTGTTAAGATTCTCCGCGAGCGAATGACTATATCGGTTTTACTTTAAAACGTTACCGCTTCTCGGCCTTTTGGCTAAAATAAAAGTGTAGTATCTATTCTTTACAGCTTAATATCTGAAAGTTCCCTCAATGAGGGTCCAGTATATTAATCAGATTTTCGTAAGCTGACGGATGTTGATGTGACTGATGTTCAGGGCTTTAGGTTTTGTGATAACTCCAATCAAGATCCCGTTTCAAATCTCAATCAAATAAAAGTAGTAGCTGTGATCACTGTGCTTGATAGGCTCAGATGCAAACAAGTTACTTAGTCAATCTAAACAAAATCTTGTTTTTTTTTTCAGTGTACACAGGTCGAAGATTTAGCAGATGGAGGACTTTTCTGCCCTCCCCATAGTTTCATCATTTCAAAGTATATTCCGAATTATAAAATGTTTTGTACAAAAGACAATATTGAAAGCAAATTGTGTTTCTCTAATCTTACTTTGAAACTTGTTTCTTTCCTTAATTGCGTTTGAAAGTTTTCAGTTTATGAAAAATAATATTTTAACGTCATTATTATGATTGTATTTCAATAACAATAGCAAACCTAGCTTCATTTAATAAATTGTATTCTATTATTTCTTTTTGATAGTTTTACGATAAAATATTTAATAGTTTTTTTTCTGATAATTATTATTCAGTTTAATTTTATCTAGTAATATTCGCGAAAAGTTGACAAAACCCTACTCCGAAGACAAACCTATGTTCCAAAATAAACATATTTACATAGAAATAAAGTAAACATAACATAAATCCAACATTCCTTTGCTATAATATGAGAACCAAATCAAGAACACATGCATATCCATAACTCTTCAACATCTGATTAGTTTATGGCATTTTCAACTCTATTTATAGGTCTATTAGAAACGGCAATATTGTAGGATGTTGATGATATTAATTAGGACCATTTTAATCGTTAACCCATTTTTGCTAAGACGAAAGGGCGAAGATCCAATTCCAATTCTGTTTGGTCAACTCAATTCGAATTTTAAACATTTCCTTTCTTTTTATTTTAGAATCGAAACTTAACGTCGTTTGGAGTTCAGTATTTTGTTACCTAATTATGTTTTTTGAATGAGTTGTATCACCATGGCTAGAGTTAATAATTAAGCTATAACATATTGTATGTGAGGGTGTTGCATTACATATAATTTCAGTAAGCACTACCGAAGACACTCGTATAATTATGTAGTTAGGTTTAAGTAATTGCTTATGAAACATTTTTATACAAGAATTTAAACGAAGTAAGAACCGTTAAAGAATGCAAAGCTAATAATTAAAACTTGACAGTTCTAACTTCAAGCAATGACCTACTTAACTACAGCATAAAAATCGTAGGTATCTTAAATAATGTCTTTTAGTCTTTATCACTTTGACTTGTTTATAGATACTGTAACATATACGGCAGTACATGAGTAATGGAACGCACTGAAATATACTTAGGTTTAAGATGTTACGAGGGGGAGCGCGGGAACGCGCCACACAGCCGAGCGAGACACTGGCTGAGGCATACAGGAAAAATTGTAATTAAAATAATACTAAACTTACTGCAAATAAATGTGTTTTAATACATCAGCTTGGCTTTAACTAATAAACAATACATGGCGCAGCTGACAGAAGAACCGTAGCAGAAAAATACAAGTAAGATTTAAAATTTCATTGGCAAGGAGGTTATGACCACGCCTCAGACCCCGCCGGTTGACGAACAAGAAACAATGGCGGGTGTAGAATACAGAATGCCGGAACCCATGCGGTTAGACTCGCAGGGAGATCTGCTACCTAAATGGGTAAAATTTAAACAACAATTTCAAATATTCCTGACGGCGGCTGGATTTGACAGAATTTCGGAGACAAGGAAGGCGGCCATTTTTCTTAATAGCGTGGGTCACGAAGTACAGGACCTTTTCTTCAATGTATTAAAGACTGAGGAATCGACGAAATATGAACAAATCATAAAACTGTTGGATGATTATTTCGAGCCAAAACAGAACGAACTCATAAGTACTTACAGCTTTCACAAACGAAATCAGGAATAAGGAGAGAGCTTCGATTTGTTCTACACAGAAATAAGAAAACTGGTGAAAAATTGTAATTTTAAAGAACAAGAAGAAAGAATGCTCAGAGACCGTATTGTGTTAGGTGTTCAAGATCAGAAATTGCAGAGAAAATTTTTAGAAATAAGCAAACTGACACTACAAACAGCAGTGGACATGTGCAGGGCTTCAGAATTGTCAAATAATCACAGTAAGGTGATGCAACAGCAGACAACGATGGTGGATATTGTCCGGAGCACAGCAACCTCTGATGTACAACAGTCAGCGGGTACTAAAGTTAAGTATGCTTCTAATAAGGACTCTAAAGATTCCTACAATTGTAAAAAATGTGGAACAAGGCACGGGCCAAGAAATTGTCCAGCTTTTGGGAAAATATGCTCAAATTGTCAAAAACCAAACCATTTTAAAAAAGGGTGTAAACTGTTAAAGGAAATAAGGGTGTATAATAGTGATAGCAATGGGGATGCAGATAATAATGTACACAATTTGTGACTAGTAAAAGGGTGTCATAACATTGGTTCTCATAATAATGTTAAAAATAATGAGTGGATTCTAACATTAAGAGTAGAAAATAAGAATGTGGATTTTAAATGTGATACAGGGGCCCAAGTGAATGTCTTGTCAGTAAGAGACTTAAAGAAAATTGTCAATGATGACACACCTAAATGGTCTGAGACAAATATAGTTTTAGAAGTATTTGGGGGAACACATTTATTTCCAGTAGGTAAAACTGTCTTAAAAACATATAATAAAAGTGGGAAAATATATGACACAGAATTTGTAATAATTAAGGAAAATGTTAAACCTATCCTGGGCTTAAGCTCACTGAGAGATTTAGAAATTAAATAACAATGTGGAGATACAACTTAAAAAAGTAAAACTAAGAAATAAGAAAAAATATAATGAAAATGTAAGAAATAAAGATAACTTTAGAATAGGACAAGAAGTATGGTTCAAAAAAGAACTAAATAGTAATAAATGGCTTAAAGGAAAAATTGTAAAAGATAACAATTATAGATCGTATGATGTCTTGGATAATAAAGAAGGATGTGTGTACACCAGGACCTCATATCATGTTCGACCTCAATAGTCTGCTGATTAACATGGGCTGAGTGTGGAGATTCAGTTGATATAATTTTTTTTTACTATAATAATAATTTACTGTAATACTGCTTGATAAAGGAATGTAAATATAAGTATGAAAGTAGTATGTGCAGGCTACAATGCTAGTTGCAATGTAATAATTAGTTTGTAAGGTATAATTTAGAAATAAGTTAGCAGTATAGAGGTAAAGCAACATAAGTAAGGAAATAAGTAATTGATTGTAAAGTAAAAGTATACCTAAATTAGAAATAAGTAGACATGATAGATGTAAAGCAATACAACTAAAGACAATGAAACATTGTTAAGATTGATCTTTTTTTTTTTTTTTTCTTTCTTTTTTTTGTTTGTTATAAAAGGGATAGATGTAACATATACGGCAGTACATGAGTAATGGAACGCACTGAAATATACTTAGGTTTAAGATGTTACGAGGGGGAGCGCGGGAACACGCCACACAGCCGAGCGAGACACTGGCTGAGGCATACAGGAAAAATTGTAATTAAAATAATACTAAACTTACTGCAAATAAATGTGTTTTAATACATCAGCTTGGCTTTAACTAATAAACAATACAGATACGGGTGTGATTGAATATAGTTACAAAAAGGTTTTTGTTATTGTGTTACTTTGTTTTTCTTATTTAGCGTTTTTTTTCACAATTTGACTTTCAAATTTGTAAAAACAATACTATATTTTTTAATTAGCATTAGGTTTATTTTTATTATTTTTTAGTTTGCTGTGTAGACTCAAGTTTTTATGGTTTTTTTCTATTTTAAGACCTTGCACATATTATTTGATCTATACTCATGTTTTTACAATAAATATATTCTATTCTATTCTATTGAACCTGTCCTGTCCTGTCTTTAGAGTCCTTCTTGACCTTGGTAAAATTAAGCAACAAATCTGGAAAGAGAGAAGCTGCGACCTGTAACGTGTACGTTATTGAAGTTGCGGCCAATATACGAAAAATTGTAATTCCTCAATCAAGGCTTTTTTATAAATTGGTCATCATGTCCTGTCGGGGACTTCACGTTAGTTACGAGGTGTTACAATGAATGCCAGCAGTATGGTCATGCAGCCAAATCTTGCAGAGAACTATTTTCCGCATGTGGTCACTGCGGTGACGCAAGTCATACGATGTCCGAATGCGCGAAGAAAGCTGACACTCCGAGATGCGCAACTTGTTCCCGCTTTAAAAAGCCCTGTGACCACAAAACAGGAGACGCTGAATGCCCAGCTAGGAAAATAGCGGAACATAGATATATAAAGTCGATTATGAGGACACCTAGTGCGTCATACTTTAGGCTTTCCGTTTATTATTCTCTGTCCAAGCAAATTGTCGTCCGCAACAAAAATGCCTTGACGATGTTTTTTATTTTGCAATGTTTACCTTGTTTAATGCTAAGCATTAGCAAATAAGTACTACGAATTGTTTTCTTACATTTTATATACCATGTATGACCTTAATTAATTATATATTTTTGTCCGTATCATATAATAGCGTTTAAGTACACTAAGTTACTCATACATACTAAATCATACTTTTATGTTAAATATTGTTAAGAAATCTATTGGCCAAATAGTATTTATTAGAAAAATGCCGCCTGTGATATAGGTTTAACCAAGTACAGGCATCGTAGATTGTTATACTAACATTATTTCTAAGATTTAAATTGTATTTTTTGTGCTTATTCTATTTTTAAATATTTTTTTTTTTTTTTTTGTTTTATTCTATTCTATTCATGTTTATTGTTGAGGTGGCGAATCGGAAAAGTGGTGAAACAGAATGTACCCCGCAAAAAGTACATATGACAACAATATTACATACTTAATTAAAAATACTATTCCTTACGCGATAAGCTCAAACAATATGAAGGCAAACATTTTACTTGTCCAAATTACCTACTCCATGAATTACCTTGTCTCTCTTCAGTCCCAGTAATTAAAACGATAACGACCTTCACTACACACGTGGTCCGAACAACTTACAGCTTGTCATTATATCCTTGATAACACACACTTAATTACCCCTAACTTAACAATATGGTCAAGTACCCACCTACCTATTATTCGACATATCGTGTCCTTCTTATCTTGGCCAAGGGGCTATTATTTGTTGTGTAAGACGTATAGTGTGCAAAGAAAACAATTTAATGGTAGTCGGTGGTCGGTCACTTAACCGTAACCTGAGAGTTACCGAGTTAACCGATGGGTTATGTTCTGTTTGGTGTAACTGAATATCCTCGGCAGAAGCTTCTGCGTTCCATTTTGTTATTTGCTCAACGTCCGTAAATAGGTTCCTTATTTATTATTGTTTTTGTGTGGGTGAGAATGGGTTTTTCGAAAGACGGATTTAGTTTTACCAATTATTTATAAGTTATACATTTTAGCTGAAACATACCACACTAAGGAGGATGGCATAAAACGAGGCTGATTTTATAAAATAAAATAAAAGTTAGTCCATAATAATTTATTTAATAAAAAAATTGACGATGTATTTTTTTCTAAAACTCTGATGTTTCTGAAACCAATGAACCAAAATATAATTTTTAGTTTTTAGAAATAACCATTCTTTAAAATTTAATTTATAAAAAATGAATAAAATTAAATTGCTGGTTGTATTGTGCGCAGTCAGCTATTACAAAACCAATATACAAAAGTAAATTTTAAAAGAAAGTAATTTCTTTTATAACCCAGACTAAAAAAACTATTGAATTTGCGTATTCAATTCTCACTGGACAAAAACTCCACGAAACAACTTTAATAAGATAAATAGCATAAAAAAATACTAAGATTTGTGTGACATTAATTAAATTTAGGATTATTGAAAACCCTTTGCGTATTCTAAATTCAATTTATTTTTCATTACGAATACCACTAAATTTTATTATGTGCATAGGGTTGTGACAGTCCGTAATTATATTTCAGAATCTAATGTTCCATAATCAAATTTAAATTGTGTATGGTGTTCTATGAGCCACGTGATTTCTCACTTTAGAGATAAGGAACCGCACATTAATTTAATATTCCATTAGATTCTCTAATCATTAATCTGGTTGGCTTATACACATTATCTATGAAGGCATAAATTATTTAACGTTAAATAAGCCGCCCTTACAATAATTTTATGCTTATTCGGATTATATTATGTATTTTTATCGGCCGCCCCCAAAGTCGGGGTCAGAAATCACAACGGTATTGAATTATCATTTGAATATGATATATGGGGTGGTACTCAAATCCGGGGTGCAGACAATCGCTGTGAAATTGTTTCGGGGTACGTTTGATTAGATAAAGTGAATTATTGCTTTTGATGTTGAAGAAAACGAATGTTCGCGGGCTTGATTGTATGTTTGAATATTTCTCATGAATAAATAATAAATAAGAGTCCGGATTTTGTATGCGACACGATAATTCATTTTTATTTAAATTGATGCAAAATTTCATTGGATACGACTTTTGCAAATTGTAATATAACAACACATGTCATGAAGAGGTTTAAAAAGTTCGGCCTATTTATAGTAATGAGATGACCTCAGATTCAGTGAAAGTTGTTCTAAGTTAAAGTTCTAAGTAGATATCTTCAATAAAAAGGTGTCACAGTATTGTTCTCTTATATAGAATGCATTGTCCTCAACCAACTCCAACACGTGCCGTACGACAATCATTTCAAAACTACGTTTCTTTCAATCTTTAATAACCATGAAATTACTTCTATTAATACGAACAGAACTGTTCTATAATAGACGAATGCTACGCCTTGTTCGCCGCCATATCACCAATTTACATTCAACAAACAAATACATCTTTGAAAGCATACGACAATAAAACAGCAGCAAAAACTAAACTTTTCTAATAAATTTTAAATTTAGGATATTAGGGAAACAGTGGAGCAACTTAAAAGCAATTTGTCTGGAAATAGCCCGACGCGGTAGGCGGATAACAGCTGCGAAGTCTCCAACGAGACCAACAAACAATTAAAATATCCGACTAATGGACTCCGAGGAATCCTGAATATGTTAATGAACATGTCTGCTTGTCTTCTATTAGTTCACACCGCAAAGATTTTGGAAAAAGGTGTCATTAATTAAAAAGTTCGACAGGCGTCAGTCGCGGCGGCCGGCGCGGGACAACTTAGTAGTTTTTTTTTTTTTGTCAGTTATCTTTTCGTCAAGTAGCTGACTTCTATATTGGATGTTTTATGGTTAATATGATCTGATGAAAGACACATAAACTTCCATAGGTACGAAAGTTTTTAACTGTTCTATTAATATACTTACAGCAAAAATTGCACCATAATTTTGCTGTAAATATGTTAATAGAACACTATAAATAAATACAATCCTATCTTTATCCTGTTCCAGCACAATTTTGGTTCAGAATGATTAATAAATAACAATCGCTAAAACCCACTGCCCAAAAACAGAAAAACAAATCGAGAAAAAACACAAAACAGGCCAAAAAGCCACGCAAAAAAAAGCCCTTAATCCTCGGCAAATTCACGCCACATAGCATTGCAACAATATCATTATACAATATGGCTCCACAACAACCTATCTGGCGGTTCCCCACGTGTTGATTTTGGAGCAAACGAGGGTCCTATAGACCTCAATGACAATAATAGAAATATGCAAATAACAGCGGCCGGCAGAGATGATATTCAAACAAGATTACGTGTGTAAACGTTCACACACAAAATGTGAATGTTCATATAAATCTGAGGAACCCTGGGTAATGCAAATATTAGGAAAGGACTCCGAGATTTTATGAAATTTAAGCACTCAGGATTTATAATGATTTAGGTTGTTTTAAGATTTGATTTATGGAGGATGTGTTTTAAGATTAGGTCGGTACTTAAATATTTAGTATGAAAAATTAATTTGTCCATTAGGTCGGTTTTCTATTTGCTGGAGGATTAACGTGTAGGTGTTAGGTAGACGTAACTACTAAGAACGTTCATCACCTCACTATCCTCATAAATAAATTACTGTTATCATCTCATCTCATCTGCCTAGCCTTTTCCCAACTATGTTGGAATCGGCTTTCAGTCTAACAGAATACCACTATTTTACATGGAGCGACTGCCTATCTGATCTCCACAACTCAGTACTGGATAATACGATACCTCTTGGTAATACTAGTGGTCACACTTTCGGGCCACTAGTCCACCACCTCTAACGACTGTCAACATTTTCGAATCACAGGCGGGACCAACGGCCTAACGTGTTTTCCGAGGCACAAAGGAAAGTCGGTATGTAATGGATCCATCCACGGAAATACCTAGACAAGAGCGGCTTAACCTAAAGATCGACCCGGCTGTCATAACTTACCCACTTATTACTGTATCGACATTAAATAATTTATATCACTTACTCCAATTTTGCATAATACGTTTTAATTGATTGCGTAAGTATTTGTCCGAACTTCACCATAATGGCGGTATCGAACATTCTCTCTCTCTTTGCAAAGTACTATGAAAAAGACTATATTTAATTCAACGTCAAATAATATTTTTGGTAATTGCATTAAGTTGATACACGCCTGTTTACGCCCCAATTTAAAAAAAGTTCATGTGTCGCTTTAAATTAAAAACAAAAATTTCATAGCCGGTGAAACGTAAAATCCAGGACATTACGCTGATGCACGCGAACTGCAAGGAACGGATTATTTATTATAGGCCCGTTAATACTTTAACCTACATTAAAATTGATTGCATGGTCATATGAAAATATTTAATAAATTCCTTTACAAAAATGCAATATATATTATGGCTTCTGCACCCAAATTTTTGCTCTCTAGAAATAAATCCAAAAGTTCCAACCAACGTTAACTTTTGTAACGAAGTACTAAGTTACACAAGGCTTCCATCAAACGACGCTAAATCATTGAAATAAATTGCAAATGATTTGCAATTGAGGCCAATTACTAACTACGCAGGTATAATTAAACAACCTACGTAACAAGAACTAAACAAGATAGGTTCTTGAACTCATCAAATCATTAAACGAAACTGTGCGTCATCATCCTCCTGCCTCGCTGGTTAAGTCAAAGGATTAGGAGCGGCCAACCCGCCATACTTTTCGCGAGAATTTTGACAAACGCTCGTGCGTGATTATGCCGTTGTTACACATAATATCTTTAATTTTTTTGAACTGATAGGTATCTTGTGCACTCTGTCTAGGCTTCTATCAAAGCAAAAAATAAAAAAATTGTAGGAACAAATTCAGTATAAGCCTCCAAAAATTGCTGTTTTGCACAAATTTTACCTCCACTTTGGCTGTTTATAATGTACTCATAAATTGTAAAAGTAAAGAAACCATCCTGATAGAAGCCTTGCAAATGTAGTGGAGATTCTAAATAATAAATGTTTATTTCACAAACTTGTAAGACTTATTCGGAAACACGTATTTCCTAGAACAAGTTTTATAAATTTTCGAACACTATTTTTCGTTCAATGTCCTCGCGTTAGTCGGTATTCGGTATGAGGTGATCGGGTGACGAGTAGTGCGGGGTCGGGGCTAGGTAAGACAGATCGCCGCGATGGCTCTGGATGAAACAACAAGCTTTTTGACCATGCTCGCGTTGACGATAGACGGACCGGCAAGGGCCCTCTTAACAACACACCAAACCAAAAACAAAGATGAGATCATTGACTTCAAATCAAATCAAAACCCAAATTTATGTACAACACGCCAAAAATATGGAAATAAATAATTTTCGGACTTAATACCCGTAACATGCAAATACAGGACAGATAGGAACAAATAACGTGGATGTTTGTGTCCTCCACGAGCTTAAACACAAATGTATCCATAAGCCGTCCGGAGAGCAGAATCTCTTAATTTACGCCCCAAAGGGATTTGCTAAAGCCAAACATTGTACGCTAATTATAACGAGACGCATGTGCTTCGCGTCCCACGAGGATCTTACCAACTTAACGAGTAGCGTTGTTGTCCGTGTGTGAAATATTCAATCGGATTTTAAATTATTTTCAGTTCTTTTGTTTTATTGGTAGTGCTTTTTCATAGCTCTCTCTCTCTACTTATCATTTCAATCGATCTTATTTACGTTTCTCTTATTTCACTTTGAATTATTCTGTATGAAAATAGATGTATTTACATTAGCAAATACTAATGCTATCTTATTATATACGACTAAGAAGTTGTTTCCAATTTGGTGTTTGTAAGTGCTACAACACTCAAAGAGCATTTATTCATACCATCTCATACTTTGTATTTGTTTTACAAAATTCTTAATAAATTGGTTCGTTTGATCTTGTCTATCGACTAAGTTTCTAAGTAGACAAACTTCCATCCTCAGAGAAAATCATCTCATTCTTTTTGAAGTAAACTCCACGAAATATAAATTCTAATCAAAGTAACATCAGTTTCGGATGAAAATAAAAGCATCAAACTTATGAATCACATTAGCACGTGGCTGTATCACACCCCTCTGTCGCCTCAAAAATTCTATAACCACCTATCAGACAAACCCATCTGCATACAACACCAACTTCTTACAAACACTGCATAATTTAAACAAAACTGACTCTTAATGCATATACATAAAGAGTTTCAAGAGTCGTTATGAGCAGCAGATATAAATTTGCTAATAGGGTGAGCTAATCTGTCAACTGAGCCGCTGGAGATCGTTTAAAAGCTGTGCCCCCTTCCAGCTATTGTTTATTTAGGATGGCGATTCGCGGTGAAAGCCCGTTTTTGAGGCGTACTCTAATGCGATTGTCCGTTAGCCACGAAGTGGCATGAAGAGCGGAATGATATGCTGATAGCACTCAGAAGTGGTCATTGCGGTAATGACAGGGGCGATTGAGATATTAATCCGATAAAACGACAGAAAGGGTTTAAAACGAAGGTATAAAATTAAATAGAAACGTTGACTACACATGATTTTGTTTCGGGTACTTTAAATACTGTTTGAAGTTGAGACTTACCAATGAGTAAATTATTAAGCTTCTTATCAGATTTATCTCCCTTTGTATTTTAATTAGCTCACATGAAATAATTTTGTGTAGAAGTAAGCTGGTTCGATGTTATGTAGGATCTTATGGAAACTAATGAGAATGTTAAATCACTCTAACTATAAGACGAAGTAGAAATTCGAAGCAAGGAACTGTTTGGCCGGAGGGTGAATTCGGACAAAATACGGTAAACTTTAAGTGAAGAAGATTCAACTGAAAGGTGAAATATTCAACTAAAACCTTTCAGCGGGGAATAATCACAGCAGGTCAAATTATACACACATCAAAAATGTCTAGGGATCAAGCATTTTTATGCGGATTTCTTGAGATTGAGATGTGGCTTTGTAATAAATTTATGATTTTATAAATTTATATGGATCCTTTTTGGTGCATTTCATAATTTGAATCAGGAACTCTCAATCAAATTCGAGTAAAAGATGAAAATAAGCTGTCAATATTTTCCCTATAAAAACATACAACGCATTGAAGACATTATTAGTGCTACTGTTTCCCTACTACTGATTAAAACCAACGTTATTATGGAGCGGCGACGTCATTTAAGCAGGGAAGAAATGCTCAGAGCCGTGGGAATGATAGAAGCTGGTTCCCGGCAACGTACTGTAGCTTTAGCTCTGAATACAAGTCAGAGTGTTATCAGTCGACTTTGGACACGTTACCGAAGCACTGGTACCGTGGCTGAGCGCCATGGCGGACGGTATCGCTGCACCACACGGAGACAAGACCGATACATTCAAATCTTAACTCGAAGAGCTCCAACAATAACCGCCATGATGTTAGCCGTGAGGCTTCATCACTCTTCAGGGAACTTAATTAGCGACCAAACAGTCAGAAACCGCTTGCATGAAGTGAACCTTCATTCCCGAAGACCGCTACGGGTACCACCTATAGCAATGCACAATCGTAGGATTCGATATCAATGGGCTCTTGAACACAGAAATTGGGCAGAAGAACAATGGCGTTTCGTGTGCTTTTCTGATGAGTCTCGTTTTGGTATGAGACCGGATACAAGACGTATACGACACTGGAGAACCCCTGGACGCCAACAGCGATTAAAATCCTGCCAGGAAGTCCATCCTTATAGTGGTGGAACCATCATGGTATGGGCGGGTATTTGGATCGGCGGAAGAACTGAGTTGATTTGGATCAGAGGCAACCTCAACGCTCAAATTTATGCTGAGACGATTGTATCTGACGTCATCGTTCCTCTACAAGTGCAAATCGGTCCCTTATTTCAGTTAATGCATGATAATGCACGACCGCACACCGCAAGAGTTGTAAGACAGACTCTCGCCGCAGCTAACATCAATGTCCTGCCCTGGCCTGCTCAGTCGCCAGACTTGAACCCGATTGAGCATGCATGGGATATGCTACAGAGAAGAGCTCTGCCGAATATGGAGGGTATCCAGTCGCAAGAAGACCTTTTTTTGTTGTTGCAACGAACATGGGCGGCCATTCCACAGCGTGATTTGGATGAACTCATTTTGAGTATGCCAAACCGATGTTCTTGTGTTGTTAGTGTTCGCGGTAGAAACACGGATTATTAATTGTTTAAGTTACCCAATAAAATTTTAAAGAAAACTGTTATTTCAGTCTTTTTTTCGAACTTTAATGTTAGTGGTTCAAATGTCAAAAATCCCTTTATTAGGAAAATGGCAAATTTCTTTATTAATGCAAAGGTGACTTGGTTTATCGTTACTGTGACAAACGAAAACACTTTATTTGATGAATCCTTAAAGAAAATTTTAATTAATATCAATCAGGAGAAAAGTTATTGCAAAAATATATGTTGATCCCTAGATACTTTTGATGTGTGTATTTAGAAATGTTATAGTAGTATTTCTTATCTTTAGGAAAAATAAAGGTAAAGACAAATACATATTAAAATTATAATAAGGACACCTGTGTTCTCATACATCGGCAAAATGTAACGAACGTCTCATAACAAAAAAGTAATTGTTGATATTCCCCTAAGAGGTTCTGGTATAACTAAACTATGCTAGTAGACGGAATTGAAAGAACAATGGTTCAATATGACTCGCTATACTCAATGCATTCAGCTGTTATTGAAAGGTGTCTTACACAACCTAAATATCAGATGCGATAACATACAATTTTCAAATGACAGTATGCACGAAGTAATTTCATTCGACCTTTCGTGGGTGTTAACATCGCGTAGATATTAGAGTGTAGGCTAAGCTCTAATTCGTATGGACGCTTATGCTAATATGGAACCGTGGCTTATGCAAAAACTGGTCTGACTAAATAGGCTGACAGTTAATTACTTGGCAAAATGTTTGCACATAAGTCGTTGCGTTAGATTGTTATAAAATCACGGTTCATAGATAATATCAGAAGATAGATAAGAAAAATATTCTCTTTCAAACACACTTCGATAAGACAAAAAAATATAATTTATTCTTTGGCGTCTAAAAAGGGTAACATGCATAATTGTCTAGCGTGATGACGAAAGCAGATCGACGGCAAACGTTAGAGGAAATTAAAATAAAACAATGAACACCAATTATTATAATATTAAACATGTGTTTAAAGTTCTCTAACATGTGGTTAAAGTTTAAGGTGGAGACGGTGAACAGTGCCACATTTCTGTTGTAATAGTATAAACACGCAATAGCATTATTGATACTGTTTTAAATTATCTATTTTCGATACAGCCGCGACTTGCACGCAAAGATCTGCAGATGATACTGCCAGGTGCATATTTCGTAGAAATGAATTAGTTCAATGAAATAACAGACGAAACATTTTATCGTTGACTCTTTTTAATGCCCTAGGCCCTTATCAAGTCGGTTTTTGAAGTAATTATTTTTGACAGCATACCTCATCATACCGTTTGTGGTTTGTATTCAAGAAAAAGGGTTCTACGGAATAATTCAAACTTCGGGATCGCCAACTTAATAAATAACGAGTGGTTAATGAACTGTGAAAGGACTATAGTATACTATGGTTGAAATCTTGGGACAAAAGTATACAGCTGATGGTCAATTTTAAATTAAACATTCAATTGTTTTATTCTAATGAATACGTTACATCAACGAAGTAGCCTTCGCCTATTCATTTTACAATATTGCCATACCTCGTAGAACACGACCACCTAGGAAGTGCCCTATTCATTTGTCTTATTGCATTTCGCTTGTGACCCCATTTACTTCGATAAATGATAAATACCCTGTCTATTGTCAAGTAATGCACACAGAGTAAGTATCGAGCTTTTACATAAAAGCAGAAACCAATATGTCAAACCTTTAATAAGAGAATATTCAAATATAAGAAAATTACTGAAGCCAAATATAAATGAAATTGGAACGGAGACGAAATCAATTACGTACCATTTCGCATGTATATTATTTTAGTCCCGGTTCAAATTCGGTGGAAGTTGGCCAATCACGGGACGGTCCCTAACAACGGACAAAAGCACAATTAAGTACAGCAGGGACCGATAACAAAAGGCCGGAGAGCACACAATTTGTTGCAGCCCATCTTTATCTGGCCCACTATTGACCCTTTACCCTAATTCATAGAGTGTTCAACCCCCTTTATGTTGCCCTAGTACAAATTAATCCCATGCACAGGCCTTAACATGCTGATGTTTGGTGTAAAATTTTGTTTGGACCATTTTTAGTCTGTGGCGCTAGGATAGAGGAAGCGACAACGGCAGCCGGCAAAAATTTATTATTATTCTTCGATGTGAACAAAACATGTGGTCTGAGTTTGCGTATTATCACGCTTTAGCGACATTTTGAGAGTGATTCGCGTATCTTTATTCTGTGGGGCGCCCCTCACTGCTAATGATACGTCGTTAGTTTCAGCGCGCACGTGTATTAACGGACTTAATGTTATTAAATTACATTTACATTTAAATTGGCTCCTTTTGCTAATCCCTCGTAGAAGTAAATACAATTGGAGCCCTTTTATGAGAGTTTAGTAAAGTTATCTATACTGTGTTATGAATGTAAAGTTATGTAATAATATAATGTTTAATCTTTATCATTAGGATCCTACGTGCTAAAATAAAACAAAATTCTTCATCAAAAGAATAACTAGAACACCTTTGCAAGCTATTCGTACATTTATGTACAACGTTCGTGTACCTCGATCCAACGTTATTTCAACACATTTTTTTATTTTCAAAAAACGAACCATCCGCGCTGTCACCGTAGCGTTTCACTCCGCACCTTTGCATTCGTTCCATCACCACTCATTCCACGTCAACGCATGCACTAATTAGCTGACACCCGACACCGTCGCACGAACTAGCTCCCATAGGAAACTTTGGACGCAGAGGGAGCAAACCAGGTGTGAAATTGAGTCACTCTCTCTTTTATTTTTAAGAATTCTTTCATTTTTGTACCTGTGTTTGAAAACTAAAATAAGAAATCAAAGTGGTATGTAGGTAACTAAGTTACCAAAAGATATCAAATAATTATGATTTATTCGTAAACTGGCGAGTGTAAAACTCGCGAGTGCGTGCGAGTTGGCACCTATTGATTTTACCTTTTTGTCGTCAACTCGCTCGTCCTTCAAAAGCTGATGTAAAACACGTCAGATGTACAGTCAGCTACAAAAACTTCTTATAAAATGTATAAAAAGCCAACTTGCGCGCACTCGCGAGTTTTATACTCGCCAGTTAATGAATAAGTCTTAAATATAATTTGAATTACCTATAAGATTTTATTTCTTCAAGAAAGAATATTCTTTTCTCAACTTGGACACTTTAATGAAATCCAATTTAAGAAAAAAATACAAAAGAAACGTGACAACAGAGAAAAAGTGCGACTAACTTTTATCGGTTCTAATTAGAGAAACTTGTGTAGCATACAAATTAATAAAAAGTTTAAGAATTGCCAACAATAGGCCACAGAGTTTCCCAGTGCAGAATAGAATACGACAGAACACAAAGCATCGGTCGTTATAGTGTCGCAATCGCAAACTTAGCCCTTTTGTCGTGTACTGTTCGGTTTCGCCGAATGTACTAATTAGTCCCCCTGACTTATTTGCTGAGAGCAATAGAAAGTTCTCGAACGGGCCCGGTTGACCTGCGGTGGCAGACGGCGTGTTGAATCGTTCGCCTTGCCACTGTCTGGAGTTCGGACGGTGGTTTTCCTTTGTTTTGCTTCCTATAGAATGTTTAGTTACTTGTGCTTGACAACATACTCGTAGATCCTCTTTAGGAAGTTCCGTGAAGATAGCTTTATGTGGGAGATGTAGTCGTTTGCTCGGTGAAACTGGCGTCTGAGACTGTTTACTTAATTATTTCCGATGTTTACTTGAATATTGATCGTTAGATACGGATATAGGAATAATGTTATTATTGGTTTCAGATTCGGTTACGGATATGCAGGCAATTATATTTCGAATTATCGAATAGTTTTGGCTACAGATCATAATTTTTTCAATATTTTATTATTCTATTATATTTTTTTATTATTTAAAAATGTAATATACTTATTGGTAATGATTTGACTTTATTTCAACAAAAACCTGTCATAACAGTCATGTCTCATGTAGACCACACCCCTGTCCAAAATTATTCGAAACTTTAATATCGAATTCGGTTACGATAACGGATAGATTTTATTTCGGATATCCGATATTTTCCGAGATCCATAACATCCTTGCTTCTAAGAACTAGGGCGGTTGACGGACTAAAACTTGTCATTAGATTATTTAAATGTCGAGCAAGTTTAAAGTTAGTTAATGACTGGACCCATTCCCAAATTGGCCTCAATTATAAGTCCTTATTGGCTTAATTAACAAAACTACTTGACCTGTTTAAGATTAAGCACAGGACTTGTATGAATAAAATATTTAGATGTGACCTAAAAGACGAAGGATGATAATTATGCCTAGAAGGGAGGTGACTGCTGAGATGACGAGTAATAGAAAAGTATGGAAGAAGAAGATATGCTGACCCCAAATACATTGGGATAAGGACAGGAGAACGATCTTCGTGTTAGCCTGTCGATGGCAATCTAAATTATGTCGAGTCTCGACAGAGATATCGACAAAATCGCTAACTTTCGATTGCTAATTACTCACGAAAGAATTCGGTTGTAATAACGATTCTTGCGAGAAAGTCTTTACTATCGCATCTAAAATCGCATCTTGGATAGATGCGATTTTCACAAGCATCATTATTGCAACCAAATTTATTCGTTAGTAATCAGCAATCAAAAGTTAGCGATTTTGTCGTTTTCTCTATCGAGACTGCCGGCCCTGAACTGACCTACTAGTTTGGCGCTGTCGGAGAGTGATGACGATGATTTGAAAAGACACGTCTTTGGTACCTATCGCGTCATCGGAGGAACACAGAGGATCGATGCTGCCGGGGTTGCGGGACTGTTCGAAAGAGATACCGTGACCCCGGAACACAAAGGGCGATGAAGGAACATGGATGGGATTTAGTCAGTAAAAGTCTGACACTCCTTCCTGCTCCGTCCAGAGCGGGAGAAGTCATTTGATGATTTCCCATCAGAAAAAAAAAAATGGCTGGTGCGATTGTCACAAATAAAAGTCTAATACTATACTTTCATTAAATGTGTTTCAGTTTCATAAGCAGTGATACTAGCCTAGTGGTGTAACCGTGGGACAGCCAGGTCATCGGTCTCGAGTTGGACCCCAAGACACACCTCTGATTTTTCGGATTCATGTGAGTATTGTATAATTACCACTTGCTTCGGTGAAAGCAAACATCGTGAGGTAACCAGCACGCCTGAGAGATATTTCTCAACAGCAAAACAAAGTCAGAGGCCCATGGCCTGCTTAAAAACTCTGAAACCAGGTGAGGCACTAACCACACGATAAAGAAAAAGAAACAATAGTTGACATAAAGTCTTGTCCGCAAAATGAACAAATGGAACAAACTAATAGTGAGTATCGATCAATATCAGTTTAAAATAAACCCAGCCTTTCCTTGCAAACTTTCTTTACAACTACCGGCGTCCTATTATTCCTTACCTTTGATAGTCGCCGATAGATTATAGTATGAAGATCGATGCAGCGTGAAATTGTCAGCACTTTGCATACATTACGCGTTTCCCACGGTGTAATGTGAAAAATGAGTTCTGTGACGCAGCATTCTATAATGGATTTAGAAAATGTTGATGGAATCATATGTGGAGAATTTTATGGAAAGCAGGCAATTAAACGTGTCACTCTCTTTTAAATGGGATCGCAAAATTTGATTTCAGAAAGATTACGTCACAAAAATGGTTTTTTATATTTTATTTTGCCTGTTCCTTCCTCTGCCAGCCTAGAAAGTTAACATCATCATCTGAATAGCCACCACTATTTTACATGGAGTGACTGCTTATCTGACTTCCACAACCCAGTTAGTACTGGGTAATACAATACCCCTTGGTAACACTGCTTGAAAACTGGTTCTGATTGTCAGACTTTCGAACCACTACCTGTAACGACTGTCAAACATCTACAAATGTCAACCGGGACCAAGGGCTTAACTGCGACTGGTTTAAAAGAAAAAACTGACGGCGAAATTTTCAGAATTTTTGTCGAGTGTAATTTTGTTCGGTTTTAAATGTTACAAATAATACGAATTGTACATTTAGCTTCAAGTAAATAGTAGATTTTACAAAAAGTGCACAAAACGAACCATTTTAATCCGAGACTTTTAGCAGCCCGAGCAGAAGGCGAGGGCTGATAGTAATATCGAGGATAAAATGGTTTTGTGGACGAGTTATAAACTCTGCTTTTCACTTCGATTGCGAGGAAATAAAACAGTAGTATAACATAACATTTATTTTATTAAAATTCAAAGTAAAATTAGTACAGTTAGAATACTGAAGGAATATTTTTTCCTATCGCCGCTTCATTTTTTTTTAATCTTACAACATTGATAGTAGGCTTGGGCATAGCTTGGGCATTTGATACAGCCTACTATTAAATTAATTTTGAAATAATAATGTTCTTAAATTAATTAAATAACCTACCGTACTTGAATTATATTTTAATATCTTTTATGTCTTAAAAAACACATAAGGCAAATAAATTAAAGTAAATATTATAAAATAACAAATTCTATCGATGAACTTCTTATTGTGTTTGGCTGTATGGCTCATTTTCTTTGCCTTAATAGCCTTTTTATGAGTAGATACGTTAATGCACTTGTGCACAAAAGTCGATTTCGTGCTATATCCTGCAAAAATAAGTACTTTCAAAGCACATGAAGTGAAAAAAATATTTTGTGTTTTTTTATTTTATTATGTAATATTTATAAAATGTTTTTGTACTAAATTGACTATTTTTTGGCGATAAAAATATAAAGTACAGTTTGCACCTCGAGACTAAACGCCAACTTAACATACCCTAGGTTTCATTGACTCCCTCGCACGCTCGGGAGTCAAACCACCTCTGGTATATTATGGCTTCGTTTAGTCCCTCGATTTAAAATATACTATTATATGTGTTCTTGTTGGAAAAAATAGGCTCCACGAAAAGGCTCTAACAACTTAAATATTTTACAACATACAAAGAAGTAGGCAAAATATTAAGTTTTCTTGAAGATATATAACCGACTGTTTACGGGCCATAATACGTGTTACCTGTTACCTTAAAAACTACTAAAAATAATGTACACAGCACTTTCGAATATTTAACGACTACTCAAATAGTCTAGACAATTTTTTACTACATAAGTACTCCAGTCTTTAAAACTACAAGAAGCAACACTTGGGTTACTAAAGGTACCTAAGCGAAACCTAAATACACCCTGAGTTGAGTGGCCGTTATTTTTAATAAGAAATAAACTCCAGGCTCTGGTTAGACCCGTTCTCCTAACGAAGTCTGCAGCCAAATATCCCACGTCGTCGTTCCCGCAAGTGTGTAATAAAAACCCTCTAATTACGGACCTTATAGCCAAGAGTTTCTATATTTTTTGGCTCGGTTTTTCGATGGTTGGTTATTATTTTTTGTTTGGGTTGAGGGTAAACGGGTTACGTTGAGGGTAGGGACTGGGTTTGGAGGAAATACTTTAAAATTTTTCTAAGGTCAAAATAAAATGCCGGTGTCGACGTGACGTTCGTGTTCCACGTGTTTGAGAGTCAGCAATAGGAAGGGGTCCACAAGGACCGATGCCTGCCGGGGTTGCGGGACTGTTCGAAAGAGATACCGTGACCCCGGAACACAAAGGGCGATGAAGGAACATGGATGGGTTTTAGTCAATAAAAGTCTGACACTCCCTCCTGCTCCGCCCATAGCGGGAGGAGTCATTTGATGATTTCTCATCCGAAAAAAAAAAAACAAAAAGGTCAAAGTAAAATCCTGAAAACTTCACTTACGATTTTTTTTACTATTAACATTAACATTATATTTTTCAACATTTCGTTAGCAGATTTACTTTATAAGAACTATCAATTCACTCAAACTCAAGCCTTGACTTGTCAACAGAAGAGATTCAAAATAAAGATTGCTTTAAAGACATCGTTAAAACACGATACACAGTAGATAATACTGTTTCTACACCCAAAGCATATTTGTCAGTTTATTCTTATTCTAATTCTTTGAACACAAAATTAAAAGATGTTCATACAAATTGCAATAAATAGCTTATGTACAGACTGGGCACACCAAGCTACCCGAAACTGTCAAATTTTCCTAATCAACCTTGAACCTAATGTTTTAGATAAACAGTTGAGCGTCCTTACAACGGCGAGCTTCACTTGAATTTTATTTCTTCTCTAAAACCTTATTTTATACATGGATCGAGAGAGATACGACTCGTCTCTGTTCCAACTCGTCATCGAAAAACAAAAGATCACGATTCAAAACTGTTTCAAATATTAATGTTTTCATACTACCGATTCGTCATCGATGCTAGAGCATCGTCAAATGAACAAAGTATACAATTCATTCGGGGGCCACCAGGTGCCCCCGGCCACCGTAGACGCAGGCCTGTGGACGGTGGGCTATGGGCTAGCTCACCGTCCGTCCGTCTCATGACGACAGGCCGTGTCGACGGCGCGTTCGTGTTCCACGCCCGCCTCAAAGAGAGTCAGCAAAAAGGAAGGGGTCCGCAAGGACCGATGCCTGCCGGGGTTGCGGGACTGTTCGAAAGAGATACCGTGGCCCCAGAACACAAAGGGCGATGAATGAACATTTATGGGTTTTAGTCAGTAAAAGTCTGACACTCCCTCCTGCTCCGCCCAGAGCGGGAGAAATCATTTGAAGATTTTCCATCCGAAAAAAATAAAATAAAAAAAGATCACTGAAACAACGCCCATTTTAAAATGAACATCTAGGTAACAGAAAAAAGTTCAAGCCCAACGTTCACACAATATGACTAGTAGGTAACATAGTACGCGACCCGGTCACAGTTCCGCCGTAGTTCCTAATTAGAGGTTGTCCTACGCAGGCAGCGCCGGGCGGTTTGCAGTTTTCAATAGAAAACTTTTAGTTGCAATCCAGTTTATCTGAAGTGTGGTTGGAGGTCTGATTTAGGGGTAGTTTGTTTTGATTGAATTTGTTATGCTTATTATTAAAAGTTTAACTTCTATGTGGATAAGTTTTGTATTTTACTTACATCTCACAAATGTTAATTGTTATAAAATTTTTATTAGTAAACAAACATGATACGAAAAATCCGACGATTGAATTTCAAAAAGACATAAAATTTGTTTGAACTCGTGCTTCTTGATGCTTACTATTAAACACATTTGAATTTCCTCACTGACAAACACACCCTAACCCACTGAGTCATTCATGTTCACGAAAAACTGTCATGTTTTGCACACAAGACTTCCTAATTTATAGAAGATAAGCCCTAAGGAATGATTAAAAAGAAATATCTCCTGATGGGTTTAGTAGATGTTTTATGTTAGTAGTTGTTGCCATGTTTTTCTTCTTTCATAAAAATGGTATTACATATTGAACTTTTTGGGGCCTTATGTGACCACGTTAATCACGGCGTCTGTAGCGTGCCTTAAGTCCTTTATGGTGCAGGTGTAACGACACTTTGGACACCACATGCTGCAAGAATCTCATCAGGCACACATCTTGTTACATCAATAACTTTAGCACACATTAATTCTTTTCATACTTAAAATGTTCGTACGCCATATTTGTTAACCAAGTATGACAAGTTAAGACAAACACACTTTACAAGTTAACCTGTAGATTACTTGCGTATATCAACCATAAGCTCAGCTTTATAAAGATTATGTAAATACGTACAAGATTAAGCAATAAAATCCTATTGATCTGTCGCGGTTCAAGCAACAAATATTTTACTTTGCCTAATCATTATTAATGCAGATTTTATTATAATAATATTATTACATTGGCAAGGAATTGTTTATAGCCTTCGTTCGAATCATCAGCAACAGCAGCTTTTTTCTGAGTGTGTATTTTATTTTGCCTCTGTAAATCTGTTTTTGTGACTGAAACTATAAATATAGGTACAGTTATGTCGTGCAAGAGACTACACAGTGATGTTTGCGAAAACAAAAGCCTAAAATAGTAACCAATAAAAACAAAAATTCTAAGTCAATAAGCGAGACGACAAAAAAAAACTAATTAGTCCGTCAGTTAGATTATCAAAAAATATTTGACCCGTATTTTTTCTTTTGTTACGTAAACCAAAATTGACGAAGATATGACGCTTTTAAAATTCTCAATACGTCACGCCTTTGTATAATTTTTAGCTAGTTCTGACGTCACGAGCCCCCACTCCCGAGTATTGATGCGTTTTATTCATTGATTTACAAAAACAAAAAATACGTGTCCATTAATTTCCAATACGGTACTCTAACTGACGGACTAAATAGATTTGCAATGTTTCGATACTGTCGTCATGCCTATTAGATCTCAGGATCTTACAATGCAAACTCTTTGGAATGCGGAGCATAATCTCCACCTATTATTAGAATTTCTCAGAAGGAGCCTGGAGAGATCAGTGCCCGGTTCATAACAATAAGCTTGTCACAGTTGTCACTAGATGGACTCAAAAATAACTGGCAAAATGTGGTTGTAGTTGGGTACGCCCTGTGCCCAATAATTATGTCAGGGAGTCCAGACGTGATGTTATGTGTAGGTAACTATTAAGGGGCTGACAACACCTAATTGATGTTATTTATGCAGGTTTTTAAGAAAAACGATTTGTTCTAGAAAAAAAAATAATATTCATCATATTTCAAAGACCGTAGACGAAATCGGGTCGATATAAAATAATTGCAAAGAGCTTGCAAAGAGCTTAAAATCATCATTAAACGGTTCTATGTCTTTATTTTTTTGACATATGCGTCTGCATTTAAAAACATGAAGTCAACATATTCATACATAAACCGCTAACGAGTCATATTTCACAAATAATCTACACCTTTTTATTTCAATATTTATTCATGATTTTCTTCTAAAACCTGGCCGCCCAGTAACTCTCTCGCTCTCGTTTACTCCGATACAAATAGACAGTGTGCGCGTATTTTGGTGTTGACATTTCCTTAGGTTTCTAAAATGGCCGTTTTATCAGAATCGTATTATGATCGTATTGTATTTATTTAATTATTTTCAGATGTACACCTACCACTGCTTGTCTCTGCATCACCCAAAGGTTGACTGGTAGAAAATGCCTATGGCATTAAGTCCGCCTCTGTACTTTGTGTTTGAAGTGTGAAATAAATAAATAATAAATAAAACCCGTTAAAAAAATTAAATTCTTAAAATGGACGGGTCATAACTATAAAATCCATTTTAGGAATTTTAATTTTTTTAATCAAAGCATTTATTTCAAGTAGGCCAGTTGCAGGCACTTTTGAATTGTCGAAACAAAGATGAAAATTAAATGTAGCTATAGTCCCAGTCACAAGACATAATAACTGTGAAAGTACTGTAGTTGCCCATTCCCTAGCGTAGATCTCTATGGAGAAGAACGGGCAAGAAACTCCATGAACACTCTTTTAAAACAAAAAAATTGTAACAAAATCTTGGTTACATTATTCATGTTGAGATGGTATATTATGTGAGAACAATGTAGCAAGATGTGCACGTTAAAAGTGTCCATAGTAAAATCAAAAAATACAATTCAAAAATAAACATTCAAATAAGCCACGGCAACTAAGAGATGACCAGACACAACTGACAGCGCCCGTTCACGAACATGACACATGGATCAGCACCATTCAACTCAACTATTTCGTAGGGAACTAAATGATCCGACACACGCGCCACCATCAGCGAGACATTAGAGTGAGCATGACATACTCTCAACTGCCAGGGCACATTCAAGTCAAGAGAAGAAAAGACGTAGGATTCCAGTGAATGATAGCTTTACATAGTACTCACACAATATGGGCTATGCGATTATATAATACTAGAGATTGAATCTATACAATGCAAAGATATTTGTACAATCTTCAGCAGCTCCAACAATTATATTTAATTTTAATGCTATCTATTTATGCGCCCCTGTCCATGTGGAGCAGGACCAGCATTGAGCCACGCATTTTTATCAGCGATATAATCGCCCAACTTGTAATAAGCTTGCTTACATAGTGTGCGTTTGATGCATGTTTTAAATTTCGTCTCAAGAATACTTTGTGGAATTTTATTATAGCATCTCAAACAGTACCCCATTAAAGATGAGTCTACTTTAGAGAGTCTGAAGCCTGGCTAAACTAGTTGGTCCCTATTTCTAGTACTGTAATTAAGTCTGTCACCTCTTTTACCAAAAAGATGCCGATTTTTTCTGACGTACATTATGTTTTCGTAGATGTCCTGACAATGTACTGTCATGATGCCAATATCTTTAAACAGTTCCCTTAGAGAATCGCGCCTACGAAGATTATATATGGCTCTGATGGCTCTTTTTTGCAGAATAAATATAGACTCAATATCTGCAGCCCGTCCCCATAGCAAAATGCTATAAGACATTATACTATGAAAGTAACTAAAATAGACCAGTCTAGCGGTATCTACATCAGTACATTGACGGATTTTTCTAATAGCGTATGCTGCTGAACTTAGCGGCCCCGCAAGGGATGTTAAATGAGAACCCCATTGTAACCTTGAATCAAGCGTAATCCCCAGGAAAACCGTTTTATCTACGAATTCAAGTTTCTCTTTATTCAATATTATTTCACAATCACTTTTAACAATGGGTAAAGCAAATCTTATGCATTTAGTTTTTTTTTCATTTAATACCAACTTGTTTGCTGTGAACCAATTATGGACCTGAAGTAGGGCATTATTCACGTCATCTAGATTTTGGGCCCGTCTATTTATCTTAAAAATTAGGGAAGTGTCATCAGCCAACAACACCATATTTTGAGGTTGGTTTTTCAATAAATAGGGTAGATCATTTATAAACACGAGAAAGAGGAAAGGACCGAATATTGAGCCTTGCGGAACCCCCATTTTTACTTTTAAACCCTTTGAATTAACACCATTTATTTGAACATGTTGTTGTCTATCACTCAAATATGATTTTACTAAACTAATTGCAAGTTGACCAAGTCCGTAATGCTCAAGTTTCAAAAGCAATGTGTCGTGATTTACGCAATCAAATGCTTTGGAAAGGTCACAAAATATTCCTACGGCGTCTTGAGACTCTTCCCACGCAGTAAATATGTGCTTTAATAAGGTTACACCGGCGTCAATCGTACAACGTCCCTTGGTGAAACCATACTGTTGATCGTGTAAAATTTTGTTGGTGTCTTAGCATTACTTTTTCAAACACCTTGCTAAAAACTGGCAACACGGATACAGGTCTATAATTATTAGTATCTTTACTGTCTCCGGATTTGAAAAGAGGTATCACTTTACTGTATTTCATTAGATTAGGGAAAACTCCTTGGTCCACACACAAATTAAAAATAAAGCTAAGTATGGGGCTATAGTCTCAAGTATTGATGTACAAACTTTGATAGACTTTCCCCATAGATCTTCGGTCAGTTTGATTTTTATTTGCCGGGAACTTAATAACGTGATTCATAATATGATTCTGCTAAAGCGTCCTGTTTAGGCCCGTAGCTTTGAGGGTCGGGGGTCTTTCGGGACCAGGACCACGGTCCCGGATTCCCCTTAATATTTTTGAAACTGGTGGTGACTGTGTAAGTTTTGTTAGAAGAACCACTTTTGTTTTTGACCAATAATTGTATTACAGTTTGCCTCAATGGTCCTTGAGATTCTAAAATGTAAACTAGAATGTACAATACAACAAACAACAATGTACTGTTTTACTAAACTCTGTAAACTTACTAGCTAAATTATCAACATTTTTTTTTCACCTATTTCATTCATAATAACGGACTTTAAAAAACTCCTCATTGTTATGTAGACTCATTTTGTTAAAAAACAAACAATGTAATATTTCCAAATGTAGCACAATATCATGTGAGAGGTATTACTGGAACAATTAATATTGCATTAATGAAGCAGATAGTCGTTTGAATAAACGCTCTAAAGTAGTATTTAATTGACGATTCAACATTCAACACGCAACAATTGAGAAATATAGGTTAATTCTCTTGCTCTGACCGCTTAATTGTAGTTATGTCTACGGAATATTTTAAAGATACTTCTTTAAAGAAAAACCGTTTTTTTTTTCTAGTTGTAGGTAAGTTTAAACTAAAGTTTTATTAGATACTTTTTATTAGGTGTATATCATACAGTTTTAATCTCTTTTTTTATGAAGATGAATTATATTGTTGTATTGTGGGGGCAAAATACGCGAAAAAAGAAAGCAGTAGAATAAGCACTGCTGGAAAGGTAAATACGTGAAACTCGAAAAAAAAACTACTTTTTAACCGATTTCCAAAAGGAGGTTGTAATTGATAACCTCCTCCTTTTTTATATAGACGCTGGAAAGCGATTTCATCGTATCTCGAAATTTCAATTTTCATTTATTGCATCATTTAAATCAGAAAAAAATACTGCGTCTGACGGTCTGATCAACGTCTTCTTACGATTTTATTTTTATGATACGACGTTGATTTTTTCAACTTTTTTTAACAAAACTCTGAATGCTGTAAATAACATAAAATCAACTATTTTAAATGCATTAACCCAATTTAATGTCAACTACCAAGATACAGCAATATTGCAAGGTATTGCCCTTTAGGTTCAAAACGTCCACCCGCCTAAAACGTCCAGTCTCATAAAACGTCCACTTCCCAAAATGGCAATTCCTCTGCTTCAAATTGAAATACCAATTGCTGTAACTAATATAAAACGCATGTTAGACTAACTTTAGAATGCTACCATTAGTGCCATCTGATAGATTTCACTATAAGGAATACGTATCCAAAAATTACCTCTCTGATTCTCTAGTTAACGAGTTATGAATTTTTTAAACAGTTTTTTGGCTCTGGTGTAAAGTTCAACTTTTCGAGACACTACAAGATTGCTTTCTTGCGTCGATATACAAAATTTAATCCCTTAGTAAAGTTTTTCATAATCCTCATCAGACACTTTACACCTATTTCAATCACACATTGTATGCGGGTAAGCAAATCCTGTAAGTAGACGGATTTAGTCTATCTCGTAGGTCTAGTGGTAGCAATTGCATACTGCTGAGCATGAGGTCCTGGGTTCGATTCCCGAGTCGGGCAAATTGTTATTGGGGTTTTCCATCCGGAAATTCTCGGTAGCAGCCAGTCTCCATTTGTGCCCGGTGGAAATAGGCTCGCCCCCTATAACCGGCAAAACTGGGTGTGTCTCATAACATATAAAGTTATTTGGTGTATTTACATTTCAATAACGTTTACAAGATATAATAAACGTGAGTTATACCAACTGTTGATATAATTTCTTTAGATATAACATTTCGAAACTCTAAAACTTATTTCGTATAACTTTATTAAATATAACGTTTATTTAATCGAAAATCATTAGGCCTATCGTTTAAAATATATAATATTGATATAACGTTTATTTAATTGAAATCCGCGGTGATAAGCGCGCATGGGACCGCCAGAATCCCGCAGCGCCGGATGCTGATGCTGCATGCTTGCTTGCATGCTGCATGCTGCATGCTGCATGCTTGATTGCATGCTACATGCTTGCTTGCATGCTGCATGCTTGCTTGCATGATGCATGTAATGTGGTATGCTTGTTTGCATGTTTTTTACAGGGAAATAAAAACCACGCGTTTTATCATATTAGACTAAATAAGTGTTAAGTCTTTTGAGTGGTATATCAAACGATTTTATATTCAATGTAGATTATGCTTTAAATTTGTAACTTTAAAATTATATCAATCGTTTATTATATTTACTGATCATTATATCGAATAAAATTATAGATTCAGTCGTTATGTCTTGTAAATATTAGAGATTTTGTAATTATATCACATATTACTTACCCTGCAAAACTTGGGTGTACTATTAGGCACACCTCAGCCTAACCCTTCGGGGATTACAAGCGTAATGATATGTATGTAGACAGACTTAACAAAAATCTCGGTTGCTTATAAAGTACCTAAGTTCAAATTACACTAACTCATACCCAACAAGTCCAATTTCATCCTTTGACATCTTAACATGCCGTTAGTATCTATTATAGAACAATATTAAAGGCAACATCGTATCAAAACATGTCACAGCTGATAAAAAAATACTATTCCAAGCCGATTTGATTACACGATGGAACTCTTTCACTCCCCTCGATGAATGTCAAAACAGTATATAATCCGATTCAATTATTGTCTATGGTTCGTCATTATAATTGTACGCGGAGTACTGCGAAACTAGATATCTAAATGGATACTTGTAAGACATAAGAATACAATTTGCTACTTTAAAACCAGATTTGACAAGCTTTGGGATATTGAACCTTAACCTCAGCTCTAATAGTTCAGGTTCTGTTGAAACTGAAATTGAGTTACGACCTTTTTGTCACAATGTGTTATTCAGAAATCAACTTTAATTCAAATGTCATTAAAGTTGACATTTGTGTAAGTTGCATTGCAGCCCGTATTTTAACATTTATACACGTTTATTCGTCGAGGATTCGTGTAATTTTTTTCATGGCACTTGACTACGAATTAGTCACGTGAAAGGCTTTTTATGTCTGTAATGAAAGCATTAAGTGTTTTGTGTTGAGCTTAAGCGTAAGTGAAGGGTAGACATTATTTTGTTGGATAGGTTGAAATTGCTATTATTTTGACATTACTTCGCTGAAGTACTAACACCACGTAAGGCAAAAATAGCAACTTTACAGGAGAGAGTGTCGTGTTACTTATCCCTAACAAGTAAAGAGGGTAAGTAGATTAACAATTGAATTCAATAAAGAGATTATAAAGGGGTAGAAAATACAGTGATATCTACAAAACACGGACCTACCTATCTCACGCTCTACAGGAAGATATGTTAGAGGAAGTTTTGAATTACAGTACTTGGAAAGGCGTCAAGCCAAGGTAAATTCCAGAGTCAGGCTCCAATGTAGATCAGATCTGCAGAAAGGCGTGAAGAACAGCTCCCAGGTCAGGTCGATTCTGCAACCAGGCGAGAAGAACACGGGCGAGTCCTTTGGGGAGGCACGGAGTATTGGTAAGACATCACGGGCGAGTCCTTTGGGGAGGCCCGGAGTACAAGTATAAAGAAGGCGTGGCTCCAGTGCTAGTAGAGCTCCTTGAAAAAATTCTGAGTTTCCTGTATTTAAAACGGCCTGTATTATTCAGTCAAAAACTTCCTCGAAGAATTCTATGAGCGTGTTAAATAATTGTATAAGCTTAAGATAAGATACTGGTATCCAGTAAACCATAGTAATTATCAATAAATTACATTATTTGAGCTAACATATTAATACAAATAAATTAAATTAGATAAATCAAAAGTGACCTTCTTAGTCCTAACCACTAATAAAACCTATAACACAAAATTAGAGAAAAAGTAACTGACAGCCTGACAACTGACGTAATGTCAAAAAGTAAATATTGAAAAATTATTACATTTAATGTTTTATTTCAGCAAAAACAAAGTTAATAAATCGAATAAGATCGATTGTAGGACTGCCAACAAAAATAGTTGCTGCCAAGGCGCGACATAAGATGTAAAAGGACATCTTATAAAAAATGAGTATAATTGATAGTAAAAGTGTAAGTATAGCATTTAGATACTATATTTCCTCATAAATAAATAAATATAAATAATGCTGGACATTGCACACAGTGCCATCTAGTGCCACACTAAGCAACGAGGCTTGTGTCGTGGACACCAGATAGTTGATAAACTACATATACATATAAACATCCATGACTCGGAAACAAATGTCCATGCTCATCACACAAACATTTGCTTTACCGGGATTCGAACCCGGGACCCTAAGAACGTAAGGCAGCCTTACTACCGCTGCGCCATTCGGGTCGTCAATAAGTATAAAGTGTCTGAAACATGAAGATACTATAAGAGGAAACACTGTATATGCCTCGGCAACAGCAAAAAACTATTTTCTAATTTACTTTAAATTAGATAAAGACGTTGCTTGTTTCTGATTGGTTGAAACAACGCATCTTTCGATTCTTTAGCAAACGGCATCCAAATCTCAAAACCGCAAAAAAATTACTTACGTGTTGTTAGAACTTCAATGACGATTATTATTTTAAAGTTTGTTAATGTAAATATCAGACGTTAATCGAGAAACAAAAAAAAATGACACTAAGCAATAAATACGTTGGTTTTATCTTGATGTGATGTCTAGAATTCAGAATAATACCTAGGTAGGTACTTATAGCATGTTTCTTTTGGCGTTTGACTGAAATTATCAAAAGGGTGCTGTTGGCAAACATTTCATTGAAATGATATGTGAAAGAAGTCTCAGATCATCAAAAAAGGAAGATGGCCGCGAACATCAAAAGTGAAGCCACCTTTTTATCTATGTGTGTATCGTAGGGTGGCCATTTCTTAATATTTTTCCCTATAATTTGGGGAATAATATTGTATGGGTAAGATAATATTGTAACTCAAAACTCAAAAAACTCAAAGCATTTATTTCAATTAGACCATTACGGCACTTTTGAATATCAAAAATACAAAAAAGAAAATCAAAGCTACAGTCCCAGTCACAAGGCATAACAACTTGAGAAAGTACTGTAGTTGCAACACAATGTTGAGTATGGTATTGTACCTCAATTGTCCATGATTAGTTGTTTAGAAGTCTTTATTATCAAAATGATCGGAATAAACTACGCTGGCTTTCGATGGCAGCCATTTTGGATCATTTTGACTATTTCTAGCTACTATTTACTTTTTGTTTCAGTAATAATTAGTAATATTAGATACATAAAAATAAGAAAATAAGAATAAAACGCGATGTAAGACTTTTTTTGTTGATCTGAGGGAAGAAGTATTGAAAAACTAAGATGGCGGCGGTTGGTTCCGACAATGCCGCCTACCCGCCAAAGAAACCATGCATCACTACGGGAGGACGTGTCAACATGACAGGTGTAAAGGTAGGTATATTTAAGAAACTTAACCGATAACACATCAAACATCATTAGATCACAAATTACGACTAACAGCCGAATAATGTCGTCAACGTTCGTGTTAAGCAATTTGATTTGACATTTTAAGTAAATGTCAACAAAACGGCAGCACTTAGCTAGCGTATTTACAGCTAGATTAAATTGGTCTAGACCAGCGGTGGTCAAACTTTTTTAGCAACGGAACCCTGTTGGAAACCTAAATATTTGACGGAGCCCTAAAATACATTTGTTGCATAAATTATTAGAAACAATCAAGAAATGGAATTATCAATGGATTACTACAACTGATTTAGAGCTAATCGGCTAGATGTCGCTGTTTCACAATTTAATTGGTTAAAAAAAATATACAATTTTAGTGACTGTCGTATAGTAACTTAACTTTCTCTGCAACCTTTTTTTTCTTAGGTATATTTTTTAATTATGACCAGTACTTTCGTGGAACCCATATATTTAGAGGCTCCACGGAGCCCTAGGGTTCCGCGGAGTACACTTTGAGTAAGTCTGGTCTAGACAGTAGACTATTAAGTATAATCTACTACTATTACCTATTCATGAATTGATTGCCTCGTTGGTCTAATGGTGACGCACAACTGCTGAGCCTGAGGTCCGGAGTTCGATTCCCAGGTCGGGCAAAGTGTAATTGGTGTTATCCTTCAGTCCTTTCTCAGTAGCAGCCATGAAGTCTTGATTTTCACCCGGTTTTTGACTATAGGCTTGCCCTCTATTATATGGGACTTTAAACATAACAGGCAAAATGTGAGTGTATTTCTGCTTAACCCTTCGGGTGTTACAGGCGTAATAATATGCTTGTATACTTAAACAGGGCATCATTCTGTCAAAAATACTATAATGAAATACGGATTAAACCCAGTTTTCAAAACGTTTGAATAAAACATTATGATTATATGTAACTATGTCGAAAAACAACTTACATTTGGGTATATTACAATTCAGTATTATGTGAAACTGCTTTAATCCAGTCTATTTTAGCAATAAATGTCTAATAATATAGAATTTAAAAACGTATTATCATTCTTTTGTCGAAATATGATCTATGTATCGACGGTGTATTGAGGTAAGTCTTTATGATGTTAATAGTCTGTTATCTTGGTATGATAAACTTCGGCTTAAGAAACTTGAAGCTGTAGGAAGTTTGTAGGCGTAAACCCTTTTGAATAGACTCTTTGTCGACAGTCTTGTTGACATTTCCGCCGAGAAAGAAAAATGTATTACGGACAGTTTTAAGCGAGTTTAGACTTTAACCACCAATAAGGCGGGTTGTGTGCGCAAGTCGCGAGATATTCTATCGAACATCAATACAGTAGGAGCATCAAACAGTGAATGCTATCATACATCCATGGTTATCAAAACGCGCAACCGGCGCCAGTCTTCTTCTTCTTCTTTATCGTGTGGATAAAGACACAATCGGGAGCAGCCAAGATCTGTCGATGGGCTGCAACGATCAGAAAACGCGCTCGCCTAGAGAAAAGATACTGTTACCACAGAAGTTACGTGCGTCCTGGTGGCCTACCATGACGTCTTATAGCAGGATCGTTTTAATCTTGTTCCAGTGTGGGAAAGAGATGGCGCTAGACGACCTCTATAGCTCTTATCCACACTGGAAGAAGATTAAAAACGATCCTGCTTTATGACGTCATGGTAGGCCACTTGTCCTTGTTTTGTTAATTTCACAGCTGCAGTCACAGTTTTAAGAGATGTTCGTTGCGTTTAATTTGGAGATAATTGCACACAAAATAACAGTTCGTCAGTTTTGACACGTACGTGGTTAAGAGAAGATTGTTGTACCGGAAAATATCTCTCAGGCATGCTGGTTTTCTCACGATATTTTCCTTCACCGAAGAAAGTGAACATTATATTAGACAGACATGAATCAAAAAATTCAGAGGTGCCTTGGGTCAAACTCGAAACCTATTTATTACTTCTCTCACTCTGAAATCAGCCTAAATCTTTTTCAAAATGCTGTCGTAATTTCGCTTGAATATGTCTCTTGTAAACGTAAATTCACTATTATTTTCAACGTAATATTCTACTATTTTTAGAACCTTTTTTTTTTTTTTTTTTTTTTTCGGATGGGAAATCATCAAATGAATTCTCCCGCTCTGGGCGGAGCGGGAGGGAGTGTCAGACTTTTACTGACTAAAACCCATCCATGTTCCTTCATCGCCCTTTGTGTTCCGGGGCCACGGTATCTCTTTCGAACAGTCCCGCAACCCCGGCAGGCATCGGTCCTTGCGGACCCCTTCCTTTTTGCTGACTCTCTTTGAGGCGCGCGTGGAACACGAACGCGCCGTCGACACGGCCTGTCGTCATGAGACGGACGGACGGCGAGCTAGCCCATAGCCCAGCGTCCACAGGCCCGCGCCTACGGTGGCCGGGGGCCACGTGGTTGCCCCCGACGCCCGGGGCGTCTCCCGCGGCGGCCGGGACGCTGTGAGGTTCTCTCCCTCTCACGTTCCGCCACCTCCTTCTTTAGCATTACTGCTTCGCAGAAGGACGGCGTCCCATTCCGTCTCGCTCCGGACCATGGCTTGCACCAGGGCCGGACGCGAGAGGTCGCCGCCGCCAATCGCCACTTCGAGAACACGGCGGTGCTCCGCCCACGCGGGGCACACCTCCACCGTGTGCTCCACCGTGTCCTCCGGTCGATCCTCGCAATGGAAACACCCGGGCGTTTCCTCCCGCCCGATTCGGTGCAGGAACCTCCCGAAACAACCGTGTCCGGTGAGGACCTGCGTCAGGCGGAAGGTGAGGACGCCGTGGCGTCTCTCAAGCCACTCCTCAAAGAGGGGACTTACCGCCACTATCGTGGCGTGCCCTACTATTTTTAGCACCTGAAATAACAATGATATTATCTTATGCAAATCTTAAAGTTCTTCGGCCTGTGTGTCATTTTAAACTGAAGTTACTTTAATGACAATGCTTATCTTACTTGAAAACAGAGGAAAGTTTTCATTGAGTGAATGTTATCTTTTAAATAACTATGAACTTGCAACAATTTAAATCTGTAAGTGGCGACAAGTAATGAAATACTTAATGAAAATTAATTTTATTTTTGAAATTAAGTCATATTCTCTGAAAAGAACTAGCGAAGTAATTTCTTGTTTCACATAAAGTAAGTTTCGAAAGAACAAGATATATTTTGTAGTTTCTAAAACTTCACAAAACTCTTTAAGAAAACGTCTAATATTTTAAGTTTCAAAACGCTTACGGTGGAAATAAAAAGGTTATAATTTGTAAGGTTTGAGTCTCGACCAGAGTAATGCGTAAACTAGAGCGGTACCAGGAGCGGTGGCGGGCGCGATTTACCACCGATCATCGCGAGTTGTAGCGGGCAGTAGCGGGTAGATCCGGTAGGTCTTTTCCCAGGGTAAAACAATAGATTGTAGCGACACTACAAGAAGTACTACAGCAACATGGTACAAAAAGTACTACAGTGCCATCTATGATACAAATGAAGTACTAACATCAAAATTTTAAATTGCGCTATTAAAGGTATCCGCAACAAAAAACTATATAGAAAAACCCACCCCTTTCAACAGGTATTGAAGAACTATACATACACCCTGTTCTTCATTCCTCTAGAAGACGATAACTGGGTAACTTGAATACAGAAATGACGCTTTTAAAGTATTCCCATTTCTACGATTGGAGGATTGGCTAGTCTTCTCGGTAGTTTTGTCTATTCAATTTATTTTTTACTTCTCTATTATCGTTATCACTGGTTTTGAATGTCGCTTATCTTAGGCTCTTAGGTTCTACTTCAATGCAGTTGAACAAAGACTGACATGGAAACTACACAACGGACACAGGCGACATGTTCAGGAATAGTTTGATAGTTTGCACCCAGCTTAAAACCCGCGAACGCTCTTCACCCTGGACAAAGCCTTCAAGGTGCACAGTAAACTGGATGAGAAGTTGTGTGAGATGTGACGTCAAATGAACTGCCTGCCAAGGCTGTGATTGACTGCGCATTGCTGGTAATTGGAAACATCGCGTTATTGGCAGCGCGGCTCGGTTTGAGGATGCGGTTTAAGGTTTAAGTTTAAAAAATATGAGTGGTTTTCTGAGTCATGGAGTGAAATGGAATATGTCGGTGTTTAAATTACTTTTAGGTAGTGCCATACCTGTTTAGAAGCTCAGAAAAGTTGTAGAATAAGGAAGTCGATAATCGCGAAAATAATCTATCAACGTTATGTTGATGATATTAGACAATTTGACAACTAGTCCAATTGTATAATTTCGTCAATTTAACTTTAACTTGAGCCTTAAGTAAATATATCTGGCGAAATATGGGTGTAAGTCATCATCTGCTTAGCCTTTTCCTTTTCTTTTAGCTTTCAGTCTGGTTAGACTGAAAGCTAAAAGAAAAGGAAAAGGCTAACTACTGGCATTCAACTGCATCTGGTTAGATGCAGTTGAATGCCAGTATTTTACAAGGAGCAACTGCGTATTCGACCTCCACAACCCAGTTAGTACCGGGTAATACGATGCCCCTTGGTAAGATAATATGTAATACGGGTGTAAGTACTATACGTAAACTACGTCTAACCTTTCAGGGAAAAGTAGGCGTCGTTTCATTTTTTATTTTATGCACCTACTTTCTAAGAACACACTTTAAATCTGACAAAGCATAATTAAAAACGTGACTCTTTAAAAATAAAAAGTTTTCTTAGAAATCCAACTTCAAAGCTCAGCATTTTATAATTTGAAACATAATTTCTACAGCAACTACAAAGGTTTTCAATAGCCTCGAGTGAATTTTCTCGGCAAACATTGTTCGGTAAGGCGTTACTCGATGTGCCGTACAAGTGTCCTTATTGGCATCTAACGCTCCATTGTCTAGACTTTGGGGACAAACGTCTGGCTGTCCGCGGGCAGGAGACATTTCAGGATGTTCAACAGACGTTAAACCTTCAAGTAGGTTATAAAGGTACTTGTTACTTGAGTTTTGGCTGCAGTATACTGTAGTCAGAATTGTGCATTGTTGACGGAACTACGTTTTTTCAAATTATCCTTTTGAAGGTGGAAATTAGATGAGACGAAAAAAACGGGCGGGGAGAAGTAATAGCGCAGGACATTAAAGCAACACATTTGAGGTATGATGAGATTAAGCATATAAGTTTAGATGCTATTGGTTACACCTTTATTTACCTTTGACGACCCGAATGGCGCAGCAGTAGTTAGGCTGCCTTACGTTCTTAGGGTCCCGGGTTCGAATCCCGGTTGGAGCAAATGTTTGTGTGATGAGCATGGACATTTGTTTCCGAGTCATGGATGTTTATATGTATATTAAGTATGTATTTACAAACAAAAAAAAGTATCTATGTAGTATATCAACTGTCTGGTGTCCACGACACAAGCCACGTTGCTTAGTGTGGCACTAGATGGCGCTGTGTGTTGATGTCCAGCGATATTTATTTATTTATTTTATTTTATTTATACCCTTTTAGAGATGCAATCGCGTTGTTGTTTTAACCTATTTTTTTTGTGTTATCCCTATCCTAAACTTTCCCACACCTGGGCGAAGGCATCCCTCCGTTCCTCCCATTTTTCTCTTCTCGCAAATTAACGAGAAAGATATCCAAGGCGAGATGACGGGATGCCATCTTCTCCTCGGTCTGCCGCGACCCCGTCTGGCTGTCATCTAAAATATTCTATGAATCAATGTATCTAAAATAAAGTTCACATCAAAACACTAAAGACAATTTCCAATTTACTTTTAAACATACCTGCGATGTGTTAACCTGCGAGTTGCTAACCTAACCTAACCTAACCAAGCAAGATGTGCGAGTGTGTAAATGTTTTTTCAATTTAGCGAACTAACCATGATTCTCTTATCTCTCTTTTTTATTTATTTGTCTCGCTATTTCAAGCTAGACCTTAGACTACTATTTCAGATTGACAAAGGCCAATGATAAGGTGTTTGCTCTTTCTATCCTTTGTCTAGTCACTAATTAAACTACTATCTCTATCACAACATTCATTCGTAACTTAGGATCTTGTGAATACAGGTATACAATTATACAGGTTGAATTTTTGGCGAATTTCAGAGAAAACAATACTGTAGTCGGTTAACGGAAAACTTTCAAAAAAGGTTTTGTTCGAATTCTGAATAGACGTTTTCAAACAGAAATTATAGTTTAACTTTTCTCGAATAGCCGAGATTATGACTTTAGATCAGACTATAATTTTATTCTGAAGTCCCAGCTTAGTCATTCACCTTGTATATCAGTTTTTTGCATTCGAACCCAATACTAAAGCCTAAATATATAATTTTGATATTACTCATTTTTAGTACAATAAATTGCGTCGGTCCATCTCATTACTGGGGCCCATCCATAATAAAAACTGGCTTATTTGCAATTTTTACGGCAGAAAAGCCATTGTTGGACCTAATAACGAGATACGGAGACCTTTTGTATGATAAAGGCAATACTTCAATTTTATAGTTCATAGTTCATACAGCCCATATCGAAGTCCAGAGGTAAGGGTAAGTATTAGATGATTTACAATGGTCATATAATCTGGATAATCGGCGGTTAGCACTTAAGGATTTGCGTTTAAATGCTGCGAGGTGCTGTGTGGTAAGTCATAGCTTACTTTGAATCAAATAATAAATTTTTTAATTTAGATCTAACTGTTACGTCTGCTTCTGACGTTTCAACTGTAAGTCGAACTTGAAATAAACTCGGTTTTTTATTTAAAGTACGAGCAGTTTAACTTACAATATTAATAGATTCACCACCTAAAGTCCTGCATTGGCTTTCATAACGATATTGAGATGTTGTAGATGGAGTAAAATTGGCAAAAAAATTCAATAAACTTGGTACCTATGAGCAATTTCTCTCATTTCAACAATCCCTTCAACCGGACAGTGGTGCCCTGACTACCAACCAAAGCTCGAAAAACTATAATCAACACTGAGCATGATTGTATACGTCCTGCGGCTTATCAGCTTATTGATTAATTTCGAGACCATTGGCCGACCAGTCGCCTTAAAGTCGTTTCCATGAAAAGTTTCTTCCTAACCACCGTCACATCATGCAACTAGATAACAAAAAATTGCCAAGTGTTCCATTACAGCAGAACAAAAGCAAGCTTTAACAATAAAAGCAACAGTCAATCCAACCACTACTTACAGTCCAGCGTCCCCGCTTTCATTCAAGTCAGATAATATTTATGCTCCTACGACGTCATCTGAAAGGAGCCCTGTTCGAAAATTTATGCTAGGGATTTCTTTTTTCACTTTTATTATGTCATGTCCTGATTAGTAGTCGTTAAGTTATAGGCTCAAAGTCAAACTTGTTCGTGTGATGTTGTAAATCATTTCTTTATGTTTTGTTCCTTTTAAGTTGTTTTCTTTGGTACGCCAATCTTCATCTGGAATTTGTTTAGTGTCAATCTCCGCAGTCAGTCTCCACCAATTTGCACCAAACAATCGGCCCTGTTTCGAACAGAGACTCTACACCTTCGGAAACGTCATACAGGATTATCGTTGAAACCAACCGAAGTTAACCCTTAACACCTCGTCTTACCTCAATTCAGACTAGTCAACACTCGATCTAAATCAATATAGGCACAATGGCACGTCTCTAACCATCTCGCGTCGTGTCAGAGATCGTTCTACGACCTAAGCCTCCTTCACTTCGGTCGGTCTTGTGTATCTTCGATATTGGATTGCTGTATGTTATGACAGACTTTGGCAGCATATTGGTAAGCATATAACCTTATAGCTACATAACCATACACTGTCCCCAGAATATGTAAATATTAAAGAGCTTCTTAAGGTTTTGAGATTGCGTCATTCGCAGATTTGATGTGGTAAGGCATCAGGGGTAAATAAGTGTATCTGGCGTAGGTTTCTAAGGGTTGGATGTACTGCTCTTAGTATATTTTTGGGCAAGATTTTGTTTCCTTATTTCATGAACACAATTTAGCTGTACAACAAAAACTCTATCCGTCTATTAATTGTGTTGTAAATGAGTTCTGATTTTTGTAAAAAAAAATGGTTTTGGTGTCAACGATGAATAATTTTATTGTGCTATCTTTCTATTAAAATCATCACTTTCGACTTTTTTTCTTCGTGTTGTTGGGATTGGCCCAAAGCTTCAATATTTCCACGGTGTCGTCGGTAGCGAAGCAGTGCAGAGGTCCCTTTGACAACATGTTTTCCGTCCACCTCCTGCTCTGCCCGAGCAGGACATAGAACATAACCCCATATCCTCGCCTTGCTACTGCTGTTCCGTCGAGTAAGCATCCCACTACGAATTGCAGTTACGTCTTCCCACAAGGGTTCGGAGACGATAGTTGCCTGAATTCTATCTAAATAATAATATTTGAACCACACAAGCCACCCACACTCTCTTAGATATTTACTATAATAACACAGCTTGAGAAACCACATGTCTGTGTATAATGTGGTTTCAAGCTGGCTTGTACAAGCACATTGTACATTAAATTGATGCTGCTCTCAAGCTAACTGGGGAAAATGGAGTTCTATAGCACTTACAAGCGATGGGCTAACAAGTTGTTCTACTCAGGGTCTGATATAGCCTTTATACAATACAAGTATGGGTACTTAGCGGGCATGTGGCTTCAAGAGGTTCTTCGGTTCTTCGTTTAGTTTAATAGCAGCTCTTTGTCTATGAGGAAAAAAGTAAGAGAAAATAAAATAATTTTCTATGCTGTGTAAACCTATTTAAGTATGTTTTTTGTGTAAGCAACTGGATGAGAGTTGCCGAGAATTGAGTTAAGTGGTGTGCGATTGGAGGTCCTTGTCCAGCATTGGACTGTTGTAGGCTGATGATGATGATTTTTTAATTTTGAAAACAGAATCTGACGAAGTACACCACTGTCCTTCTCAACATTTCTGACTGTCCAATTTGTGCATTTTTTTTTTCCACAGGCTTTTAGTTAATCTTGATTTCAAACGCAAAATTGCCTGATATAGCGGCAAAAACTTAATTAAAAATAAGTGTACTTCTAATCCTGATCCAACTAAAAATAATTAGTTGAAAACTATACCTAATTAGTTGAAGTGTCTGTCGCAAACAATGAATTACCACGAGCTAAGTATTCATTAAAACTTTCCCTCATTCGATAAACACGTTTTCTCTTCGTTTAGAATTTCTTAAGTATAGCATTCTATTTAATACTACTTAGTTCTTATTAGGTTTATAAGGTTCTTCAAAATCAAGTAAAGTGTTTTAAATGAGTTTTATTGAGTCTTTTTTGTCTGTGTTTTCTTTAACAAGTTGTCTTGATTTATGTAGATATTTAATTCAAAAAGAATAATTTATTATGGAACACCTACATTGTAACATTCAGGGATGATGATTGACTAAAAAAAATATGATTCTGTTTAGCCCGTGAGTTAGATTATCGAAAAATATTGTATACGTGTTTTTTGTTTTATCAAATTAATAAAAATTTACGAAGATAAAACGTGTCAAAGATCATGAATGGGGGGCTTGTGACGTCATATTTGTTAAAAAAATGTACTCAAATGTGACGTCACACAAGCTTCTCGACGCACAGTATCGTCTTCATTTCTTTTTACGTGAAAAAGGAACAAATATGTGTCCAATATTTTTTGGATATATATCTGACGGACAAGTTTTTTTTTTTTTCTTCTACCCTATTCTGTGGTTACAATAGCGGTCTTATCGCTGATAGCGAAATCTTCCAGGCAACCTTTGGAATTTTGGATGGAAAAGAGGGGTAGTCAGATCCAGAACGATGTTCAGTCATGAAATTAAAATGTGCTTATTCATGCGACTTCTATTACACCTCAGCCTAACCCTGTGGGGATTACAGGCGTGATGTTATGTGTATGTTGTTTATTCATGCGTGACTCTAAAAGTATACGCATAGGTACGTATTTTTAAACTTTTTGTCAAATAGAGTCGAACTAATTGATCCTTGTCGTGTAAGATTCCTATTCAACGTTATACGTCATTAAATTGGCTTCCCGTGGAGAACATTAATGTTATCATTTACTGAAGATAACCATCACAATAACAAGCTAAAATAACAAAGCAACAGAAAACACCCAACACCCAAATTATGTTCTGTTCAACTTGAAACAATTATCCTAATAAATAACAAGACATCAGCACCCCCGATACAAAATAAACAACACAAAAGACCGCCATGATAATTATTAATATTTTCACGGTGTGATAATCAAGCTTTCAATACCTTTGTAATTAAAACAAAACATCAAAAAGGCGGTTTATTTACTGACTGTACGTTTTTAAATTACATACGTTGCGAGTTCCGAGTACAAAATTGGGTAGAATGGGCAAAAAAAATATCGAGAGATCTATTCACGAATTACTCAAATTAGTCGTCGCTACAAGCGATCTCATTTCCCGAGGTCTCTTATTATAATGTTGTTAGGCACATTCTAGTTTGAATATAATCATTTGTATTAGCATTTAATTTTACGGGCCAACGATCGCTGTCGAACCTGATGGGTTCCCAAACGTTTGACTGTAAAATTACTATCTTTTGTTTCACCGTTAAGTTTTGAAACAATTTCGAGTGTATACTCTAACCCTTTTATACCGTGTGACGTTGTATTTTTTACAAAATTGCTTTTTAATTGAAAGTGATATTGCTTAACGACGAGATGGTGAGAATTTCATTCAATAAGACTGTTATAAATTCTAGTTTGAAGTTTTGCGATTATCAAATTACATTTACATTGTTTTACTATAAGAAGACCTGTTTGTAATATATACAAATTGCTATATGAGCCAATATTAAGTGTGGAGATGTTAGCATTAAAAATATATTAGTGCAATTAAGTTTAAAGGGTAAAAAAGCAATTTTGCTGAAATGCTCCAAAGCGATGCAATTTATCTCAATTGTTCGTATGTTTTCGATATTTATTATTTACTTTAACGACCTTTATTTTATGATAAAAGATATTATTTGATCATTTACCGTAATTTATTAATAGCTAGCCGTGCTGCTAGTTAGCCGTGTGGTATCCGGCAGAGTAGAATAGAACCAACCCATTACACTCACGGGTGTCGTATAAGGCGACTAACGTCTGAGGCAGAACACCTTGTGCCTCCGTAGACCAGAGAATGGGCAGCAGCGTTATCTGTTAGTCTTTCATCACTGCGATCTCCAATCCGCCTGCCAAGCGTGGAGATTACGGCAAATTCCTCCCATCATGGGAGAGGCTTATGTCCAGCAGTGGACGTTATGGGCTGTTGTAGTAGTAGTATTCATAGCTACATTTTACCAAATAAACAAACAATCGTTGCTCCCATACCATGGCAAGATATCTTAATAAAACTGAACACCTAAACTCAACAGTCATTAATAAATCATCTGATTTTATCCTCATGACTACCAACAATTAGGTTTTTGTCTTTTGTTACTCCCCGAATTCCAAACCCTAATTATAAAAATTTGCCCAAGTAAATGATCCTAATTAACATTATCATGGCCACGTTGTGATTCATATCAATTCTGGAAATCGCGCATTAATATAATAAGACAACATGATTTTGCTAAATACATCCTTCAACATGATTACCATAATCAAAACGCGCTTAGGTGATGCTCATTCAAGGAATCGACCTCCACCATTTCTGACCTAAACGTAATAGAGTATGACTAAGAATAAATAAACTACATACTCAGTTGTACGGATTGTTAAACGGTTATTACAGTTAATCGAGGGTGTAAGCAACCAAGATCCATTATAAAAAGATACTTAATTCGTATCATAAAGAATTTAGATTCATAAAACGGTTGATGACATAATGGGATAGGTAATTTCGGGGCTCGGTGCAAACGCTCGATCGCATGTGAAGATCGGCGATGCTCGGCAATGTTCGGCTTATGAATAAATAATATGGAATCACAATTTAGGGTTGCCATTAAGCAATTATGCTGTTGTTACCATTATGATGTTTTCGAAATGCTTTTAGTTTTTTATTAGATCAAATTATCTTGGAGGCCAAGGTGTCCGTACGACGCCAAACGGTCGCCTATTAAATATCAATCAGAAAAGTTTTTCATTTTAAAAGACGTTAAGGATACTAAGTCAATAAACGTTGGAATGATCCAAGAAATGATTAAGTGTGATTAATTTTTTGATATGATAATGTTGGACGTTTAATTCTTTTTATTTATTCTAAACAGCTGTTTACAGGGCAAAAAAAAACGTTTGTCTTAGCATAGTTTAACAAGCAAAACTTGAACAAGTATACTTGACAATAGGTGTCAAGTATAGCTTGTTCCTTACCTAGCAGACCCTTCATTCCTCGTAGAACGCAACATTATTTTAAGCAAATTACCCTGTAATTGTGAGTAATCCAAAACAAAAGAACGTAACAAGATTAAAGTATACTTACCTGCCTAATCTTAGACCGTAAAATAATAAAGGATCTTCACAAGACCCGAAATATTCTGTAATAAAAATAATTAAACGGCATTAACATATATATTTTGGACGGTTCTCGAAGACCTTTGGGTATAATGATAGTATTTTCGCTCCATATACCTGGTGGATGTCCCAAATGAGTATTTTTTCCCGGCCAAGAAGAAATGGGCATCGAAATAACCGCTTTCCGGCCAAATCGATGACCGTTTTGGAACATTTACCTGATCACAGTTTTTAACGTTCGATCGTTTAGTAAATCGTGTCGTAAGTAAGGGTTTCCTTGGTTCTATTAATATGGTTTATTTTCGTCATTGTTTTGTTTATTATTTTCCTTTACGTCTTTTAAAGCTTCAAAATTAATTATTGGTTTGTTGTCGTGGTTGTCAAAGATAAATGCCGTAGTAATGTTGACACTTATAACGATTTGGGGTAGATAATCAATCAAAGCTACGTATAGTACGAGTAAGGTGTTTTGATTAAAAATAGACGTGTGATTTTTTAGTAGTAGCCACGGAGTCTGGATTTGTGCTCCGTTGATGGCAATAGGCTCGCCCCCTATACAAGGAACTTAAACATAACTGTCTGGCCCTTCGGAAATTACAGGCGTGATGTTATATTATGTATGTTAATGTGTGATACGATTTCCTTAGAATGTCCTATAAAGTAGGTATCCAAAATGTTCACAAAATAGATTTGTCAGATGGTACTCTTACTACGACTACACACTTTCCATAATCAGAATGTTTATTTGAGACAAGTAACTATACATTATTCAAGCAGGTATTCTGAATATTGACAAACGAAAAAACCTATTTGATTTCCACTGAATTCTCAAAAGGATCCACAGAATACCGAATAAATATTATATCGAGCCTTCATTTTAGTATCAAATAAATCTGTCACTTGTTCACAATTCACAGGAGACAACAAAAAATATTGAATTCTGAATCTCAGCGTTAAACTATGTGGAATATTCTTTTTTCTATCTATTCAGTCCTATGTAGTGTATTGTCGAGTATACAATATCATCTAAATACGGTACACTGTAGGAACGATAATAATGTCCATGGATCGCCGAATTTGTCCCCTCGTATGCCTAACCTTCACGTTGACCCATGCAGAAATTTTAACGACCACCTTTTCTTGTTTTTTTGAGGGACACGTGTCTCTAACGATGTAGGTACTTGCATTTTCTTTACAATTTATCAAATTAAAATGTCTTTAGATATTCCCCGAGTCGCGTGTACAAGGCTTCTCGGTAATCTTGAAACAAAGTATGTTTAAAGATGATACTATCCGTCGATATAATAAAACGGTGTGGAAGCGGAGTTTGTACAAAATATTGAATATTTTTCAAGCAATTTCCGGCCACGTGATTGGCGAAGCGATGATTTTTATGTGTTTTATGGTAACGGTAATAATTTTGCTGAAATATTTTTGCACCTGGCGAATTTTTGGTAAGGAAGCAAAGAATTAAATTGATATGCAAAATTATGAGTGACGAAGAAGTCAAAAAAACTTAATTGAAGGCAAAGAATTTTCACTTTGGTGCCGCTTATTTATTAAATAAAAACCTTAAACGCTTGAAACATGGTTACCAAGTTCTTCATACACCGAATAGAAAATGCAAAAGACTTAAATAAGAGAAAAAGAGGACCCATGTCAGATGCGCTCATTAATTACATTAAAGTAAAGCCACAACGCATCAATCATTACGTAGGGCCTAAAGGAGAGGAGATCAAGTAACGCAGCCGATACTCCGGACCTCGCATAGGATAAAACTGTAATCCTTTTAAGTAATGAGAAGGTACAGGACGTAGAGCGATGAAAATTTTAGATAGTTTAAAGAGGAATTAAAATTCACAGATATCATGTAATTTTGCTGTAACATTAACCTTGCTTGCTTATGCTGTAATTAATGGAGTGTTAAAGGAAATTTAATTTCCTAAAACATGCTTCATGGTCATACCGTGATGATATTTCTTTGAGATTTAATAGTTTCAAAAGTACAGACAGAAATATTATCAACTACACAGGTAGATGGAGAAGAAAAAGTCAAGATGTGAAATAGTATTGTAGTATTTCATTCTTATATGTATGTATAACACAGAAAGAAAGCAGAGCACAAAGGTACTGCTCTGTTATTGCTATCAAATCTTCCCACAAAACATCTTACAAACAAAAATAAACCACGAAGACTTGAGACTATTGATATTAGTGACACTAGTAACTCGATATTTTCGGTATCGTCGCCTATCTATGGCTTCCTATAACAACCTTGCATTCCATTAATTCTTTCTTGTCCTACTTTCGTGACAGACGTATAAGATCTATACTATGTTTATTTTATTTATTCTGTTTTCATTCTCTTTTCCACTTTCTGGACCCGTTGCTAACAGTTGGTTGTCAAAATATACATGAGCTTTTTGGCCGTGCTAGGTAATTTATGCGTAATTCATTTTTGATTGCTTCTCTTATACGTTCTTGTTCAACTGTTTCTTTAATATGTTTCTTTTTGTAAGTGGTCTCCAATTAATTCAAATATAGGTCCTAAAACTTTATGTCATTGATAAGATCTTTAACATCGATACAAGGAACTTCGTTTACTTTGAGTTTGACTAGTAACCACTATCTCTAGTAAACAAACAGATCTACCTCCTCTACCCGCCAAAAAAGCCCTTAAATCATTTCTACCGGGCCCATCTACGGAATTAAGCCCTCTACATCTCGGCCCAAGGGTTCGCTTATCAATCTACATCATGATCCTTCATTATTAAGAGTGATGGGACTCGGACCGAGTGTAGATTTGTCTGAGGTTTAGCCTTTAACGATAGATGGCCTGTAGGGAAGCCGAAGGGTGTCGAAACTGAATATTTACTCAGTACAGCACTCGATCAATATTGTCTGCATCTAATGTGTTGGTGTTTGGGGTATCTCGAAACGTCTTCATGTCGTTACTCTGAGTCTAGCTTGGATATATGCTGTGAAGTTTGAGGCAATTTTGGTGTTGAAAATGGAAGAGATATTACTAGGTTGTTGGTAACGCTTAACAGCAATAAATCAATAATATGCACTGTTTCAGTTTTATATCAGTCTTACTAAGGAGTATTGTATTGTCCAGTAACTGGGTTTTGGTGATAAGATCGATGATGATAGTCATGTCTTGTAAAATACAGGTATTCTGTGTCATCCGATTACATAGGAAGCCGACCCCAATATCTACACTATATATAATATATAATAATATTTTAAAGAGAAAAGATTTGTAATTTTGTCTTTTTGTGTGTGTATGTTTGTAATGAATAAACTCATATATATATATATATATATATATATATATATAGCTACACTCACCCTGAGTAACATAGGCTATATTTTAACTACGCGGGTGAAACCGCGTGACGTCCGCTAGTAGTTAATAAAAAACTAGAAAGATTATGAAATTCTATGCACATTTTTCTCGTACCTATGAACCTTTTACAATTTATACTTTACATACTTATTATGGCAGGTACTAGGAAAGTAATTTATGGCAGGTACTAGGAGAGTAAATTATTATCAGTAAAATTAATATTCATCCTGTCCGTCTGCCTGTAAGCGGAATGGCCGTAATTTATTCCTCGCACTACTACCACGGTCAAGGCCATGGTATTCACGGACAAGCCAGTCTTATATATTTATTATTATAAAAATAAAATTTTCCCCGTTTTTGTAAGATTTTTCATTGATGCTCCGCCCTGTTGGTCGTAGCGTGTTGTTATAATATAGCCTTCCTTGATAAATGGGCTATCCAACACTAGCGAATCTGTAGTTCCTGAGATTAGCGCGTTCAACCACCATAATTTGTCATAAAATTTGAGACTTTCTTCACATTTCAATAACAAGACAGTGTTCAAATATACATCTACAAAAACGACTCTTCAAGTAACACACAAACTCCACAAAATAGTTTCATAAAGACTTTACCTACCTTAATGTCTCGATTCCCGAGCAAACTTAAGCCGTTTACAGACAGTCGATGCATAAACAATGCGCTGCGATTGGTAACACTTCCTACTCGAACCAGATTGTCTGCATTACACTTTACACCACAAAGGTCTTACACGATTCTTTATGAGCATTCCGCGTTAGAATCTTACGGGCATTTAAAGTGACAATTTATGTGACAATGTCCTACAATATATTAGAGTCTGCGCCAAAACCCCGGTTAAAATACAAGAAGCAAGCTAACGAGACCGTATAGAAATGGCTTATATAAAACTTTACGAGGTCGATCGGGGAATCAGTAGTGGTGCTTGTAATCTGTTGAGTTTATTGTCATCTTCTTTGATTGTGTTGGTGTATAGAATAAATTATATTTTATAGGGATGAAACTAAGCTGCTAGTGTGAATATTTCGACGACTTGTGGCTTAGACTTGTGACTTAGAGGTAAAACAAGAATATTATTAGGTACAGGCTGTGTGTCTTTGGATGCTGTCCTGGTAAGTTCATTTGCCCAGATAAATGTTTTCAACGCTAACTTAACTTTTAACGTCCTATAAATTAATATGTATAAATGAAGAATTTAGGTTTTAATGTACAATGTTCGGAACTGTATTAATTTTAATTAAAGCATAACTTAAACTTTACATTAAGACAGCAGAGGCCACGTTCCGTTGTAAATACAAACACCCTAGAGGCCAAGAAACAAATGTGCCTCTCAGACAAAACAAATTAAGACAATTTCAAATTAACAGAGACTGCAAAGTCTGAAATATGTGAGCGGAGAATTGTAGCCACACAACGTTCTGGTATTGCGAGAAACTCGCGACCTAACTGCTGTGAGGACAGGTACTATTATTGCACAGTACACTCACGTCTCCATTCTTCATGCTACAGAATGATATAAGCTGTGAGAAAAATTGGTTGAATAACCCAGCGCATCAATTTCGGGGAGCAACAATTGTTACTCTGTGACGTATAGTGACGTAGTAGTTACACGCGCACACGGATGGCTCTCGAGAGCTGAAGAACCCCTTTTGCTTGGGCTGAGGCCCCTCAGGCCCCTTCCTCGCAAGCGGGGTCCCTAATGAGTCGCCAGAGCACTAGAGCTGTAGGTCGTCTCGTGTTAAAACTTAGTCCCCCTTGCACTACTCGGTTACTTCGTGCGGAAAGCGCGCCCGGATTTTTCTTTCGCTTTGTTTTCCAGCCAGCATTACACCGAGTGGGATTATTTATTAAAATGGAGACGATGATATCTGCTTACTTATTAGGGATTCTGCGTTTCGGCAAATATTGTTTCTTGTAATGAGTTTTTGAGATATTATGATAGCTGAACTTTGTTTCGTTTAGAAGCTAAGGATTTTCTGTTATCGAAGATAAACAGTTCGCTTTATTCTAAAAATAAAACACTTTGCTCTTTTCGAAGGACCTGTAAGTACGGAAATCTAGCAACAATTTTTGATAAATATTGCCAAATAAAGCCAATATTCATCAAGACTATCTACTAGTATTAATACCTTGACCTCATAAAACAAAATCATCGTCCACAATAAAAATGAAAACCAGAAACAAATGAGGCTCAATCCGCGAAGGCTCCAACAGTAATAAGAGTACTAAATAAGTAACACGAATAACTTACTGAGGCCATGAGCGCCCTCATTAGGCCCTTTATTTTGACCCTACGTGGGAGGGCGGAGACCGAGGGGCCTCACTTTTATTTATTCACAGATTTATTACTCCGATTCGCGTTTGTTGAAATGTTTTTAATAATTATGTTCGTGTCATTCTTTACGGGTAACTTATTAAGAAATGTTGAGGTCATTGTCTAGCTAGCCTTTTCCCAACTACGTTAGGATGGCTGTCAGTCTTACTGGATGTAGCTGAATACCAGTTTTTTACACGGAGCGACTGCCTATCTGACATCCACAACCCGATTATTGGATACGATAACACCTTGGTAAGACTAGTTGTTGTAAACATTAAGATCTTCAATATTAAGTTATTTCAGTATTTTTTCCCACATTAATAATGGGATTCAAAAAATTACTGCCCATAATGCATTTATCATACCCATATTTACGACATTCAGTACAAAATTCATATTCCTAAATAAATTATGAACTTATCTCGTTGGGAGTCTAAGTCCAGTAAACAACTTATGCCGCTCTCACGAACCAAACTTCAATCATAATAACGTTATGAATAATCTAATTCCGTTTTAAATTCATGAATACCCTAAAAGTTCAATAAACTACACTCGATCGAAAATTACAAATACCTGATGTACAATCAAACACAGAATCTTCATGACAATATTCATTTTAAGTTATTTATATTCATATCGGTTTTCATTATTAAACATTCATTAGATCTACAATGCACGTAGGTGGCGATAGATTTGATACAGATCAATGCGGGGGCGAAATAACTTCATTGTTGCAGTGTATTACGGGTAGGTAAATGAACTGCGAGTGTACTAGTATTTGGAATTTTTGTTTGTGTTCTATGTGGGACACTTGTATGTTTGAAATTGAATAGCTAGTAGGTTAATCACCAACTAACTATTCAATTTCAAAAATAGAAGTGTTTGTGTTGTGTTTTCGCGGATCTGAGGCCCTGAAATTAAAAATACTCGTTTCACAAATAATATTTTATAATTTTAAGAATTTATTCATATTTGTGAATGATACTGATTGTGCTTTTTGCAAAAAAATAACTAAAAAGCTATAGGATAATTGTATTTACAATTCATAAATCGACGTATTTACATTACGTTTTTACCTCGCGCTTGTGCTAGGGCCTCTGATTGCTTCATACGTCGGCATGAAATCATTTCCTTTCCGCATAATATCTTGACCAACACTGGTGGCAAACTCATTAACAATTCAACACCCCAAACATTGGCCACACATTGCTGCATTGGGAACAAATGAAAGCGCCAACAAAGCGATAACACTCTCATCGCAGTCACCAATCGGGCGCGACCATCAAAAGCGTCATATTCAAAAGTCGTTAAATCCAACCGTGTCCACACATCCTCCCCGTACCTAATTGAGACATTTTAACACGAAAGGATGTGATTATGGTCGAACATAAAAGTCCGTATTATTTCGGAATGTGTCGACCGTAAAGCGGAACTTTAAAAATAGAGATTTGAGGGTTACGAATTTCGCGGTTGGTTGTGCGCGCGCACGATTCCAATGATCATGTTCTTGTGTCGTACCCGTGCTTTTATTTGCATATGACCCATAAAAGAGACGTTGCAAAGGAGCTTTGATATTGACATCTCAATGCAATATTTTCTTTGATACGTGATTGTTAAGAACGCAAGTTGTTACTTGAAAATAATAATTATTATACGTAGTAGGTATCGATCTTAGATCAACTGGTTTATTTTTAAATACCTTATTACACCATGAAATCCACCATTACAAATACAAATAACCCATACCTTTGTAATGAGCACTACGACAATGACATACGTAACAAAACAGGCTGATTCCTGTCCTAGTTTCCATTAACCCTTTCGAAGACAATGTGTGTACATCGAGTAGACTCAATGACACCGAATAGGTAGCAGTTACGAGAACAAATGGTAGAAGATCGTAATCTGTGTGTGATTGATTCCGTTGTCTGTGAGGGACGTTTTAGAAGTAATTTTGTGAACAATCAGACCGTTCTATCTTTGTTGAAAAGTGTTTTGTTACGGCAAATGATACGTTTAAATTCTTTGTCCAGTGTTGGTAATAAGTAGGTAACCAAGGCTTATTTGTAGTAATGGAAATTGGACGAGCCTATTTTTGTCACACTAATGTGAATATATTTTTAGAAATGTTATGATTAATTCAACGATTAACCTTTAAAGAAATAACTTGTTGTTCTGAAGCCATCTTCACCTAGGAGATTGAGCAGTTTTTCAAACTAGTGGACTGCCCTGAGGCGAAACATCACAGAGTAACTTTATGCGGTAGGTATATAAGATTAGTTCGTGAATTTTGCTACAACTAAAAACACAACCTGAACCTAAAAATATTAAAATGAAGGAAATTTAAGCCTCAATTTTATTTTCGCCAAAGTAATTTAGAGTCTTATTACGACTGTAAAATAAAACCAAACTCAACCTTTAAATATGAAATAGATAGGACCAAAACATAATTTATATTTGAAGCCGTGAATCTTTTATCTTCCACTTAAATTTAATCTGGAGAATGTCACAGTGGAACGCCTTGGAGACATTCTCGAAATGATCAAACGGTATGATATGACACTGCTAAGGTATAACTTCAGCCTAATTCACACCGGGGTGAGCGACTTGGGCGCTTTGAAACACGAGACCCTGCTCCAAACCAAGTTTAATGAGAAACTATCTGTGAAACGGGAGTCGGACCACTTTTTTATTTTTAATTAAACGTTTATTGCCAGTCCCGGAGCTCATCCTCTTGACGTATGCCAGTGTAATTGCGGCTTTCATTAGTGGCAGTTTGCAACTCATATTCGCACGTTCTCGCGGAAATTCTGTTAAATTTTAAACCTGTTTTTGCGTATTTCCGTAGCAAACATGGTTGAATTTTACAGTAGAGCTCCCACTAAACGGATATGTTGAGAATCCTTTACGTTATCCAAACAAGGAAATAAAGAGTTAATAACATGATTGGCTTTGCAAACATCACTCCTAGTTCATGTTTGAACTAAAATTATCTCGTTTATTCTGTTAAATAAATTCAAAATAATCAACGTCAAAACCGAAAAAGTTGAAAACAGTTGTAAAATAAGCAGGATGAATATTACCGACGCCAAGAAAATATTAAAATGAATCTCTTTTCTCTGTCCATAATTTTTTTCTGAACCTAAAACTACTCATTAAATAAGGAAGCATGAATCAGTTTCCCTTTTAAACATCAAATAAACCACCAAAATAATTTACCCAAGTCCTCGTAATCCAATTAATCGTAAGCCGCGTGTCCACATGACTGAAATCTGCAAATGAAAACGGCCGTAGCGGCGAGCGGCTAGCAATTTTCACCTGTACTCGAAAAAAGTAAAACCACGAGTACTCTACAGGACAATATCGGGCTCGGATACTGAAGAGCCTTGATTGGACAGTTCCACTCATACAAATGTACAGTCGCTCTGTCCTTTTTCAACGAACATTGTTAGCGCATTAACTAGTTAATGGAGGGTTTATTTTTAGTTTTATTTTTGGGCACGCGCTTGGGGTTGTCATATTATTTTTTGTTGTTACACCGGAGTGTAACTTGGTTATGTTCTTTTACGATTATTTTTTTTTTGGGTTATTAGGGATGAAATTCTAAGAATTTTTAAAACATTAATTATTATTAATTGCCTTATTAAATCACTGTTAAATAACGGTGATGAATAAAATTATTCATGGTTAATCGCTATGACACATCTTGCCATTCGTGTCCTCCTGTCATCGATGTGTACATGAGTGCCTTTTCATTGGTTTTTACAAAGCAGGATGCTCTACTCAATTTTTGTTGTGTAATTTGGTTACAACCAGCTAAATCAATAACACGCCAATCTGAAACCAATCAAGGCGGTGCGGTGCCGGTGTGACGGTCACCCCAACTCAAGGGGCCGGAATGTTTTTGCACCCATTTGGTAGCATATTGGTGAAGCACGCGCTCGCCACGTGCGCCGCTGTGTCCGGGCCTTTATCTCGACTTGAAATGCGCGTTCACGACTCGACGCGCTCCTGATGAGTTTCTGATTGGATTACTACTGAGATCAACACGGACAAACTTAGGTTTACTGTTGAAAACTACGCAACTGTGAAGCTTATGTAGAATTAAACGGAAGACTTGAAGATACGGCGTAGTCTGTCATAAAAAGCTACTTAGAAACGGTTTAGTCTGAGGCTTTTGAACACCATAAGGTGAATGCTGGCCTGCAAATTGCAAAAAACATAAGAAAATTTGAATTTCGCGGGCTACCCTGGAGCATCCACCTTAAACTAACATATTATTGCTGCCTGTGCACCATACACAGCTTATCATTTGGAATCCCCATAACATAATTGTAACTGTTAGCTAGTTAAATGCTTAGGATCAAGTTTGTGTTATCGGCCCTATACTAAACCACGTTTTGCAAATATACTTAGGAGTAACGCTAGGAGCTATACTCAGCCCCATACAGAAAATGAACGCGTACAAATATGGTTAGAGATTGAAAGGAAGTGAGCTTTATTTGTATTTTGCGTTAGAAACACGCAAGGATGGCTCCAGCAAAATTAAATTTGTAAAACTAGGGGAGAGTTCCCTCTGTCAGCGCTTAGATTTTTGTGTATCAGCACTTTAAGGATTTGTAATGTCAACGTAAGAGCACTTCGAGGAATGTAATTACTCGAATGAGGATTAGTGTGATTGATTTAAAAGCGCTGAGTTGTCCAAAGATAAAACTTAATAATCAATTTAAATATCAAATATCCTTATTAGAAAACCAACGGTACATAAAAATCATAAAGTTTCACACTAAATGTATCAAAAACTGTTTAAATTAATTAAAAATCCAATCAAATCATGATTTAAAGACGAACACAGGCCGTTAAATATAACAAAAAATGTCTTAATTTGTTTTTTTTTTTGTGTTATTAGTTTGATCGCATAGGATTGGGTTAGAAATTAATAAGTGTCTATTGGCTAATGTCTTGGTTATTTGGTCTTGATTGTGATTGGTATCGAATAGACGGGCGGCTACAGTGCGTTTATTTTTTAACAAATGCTTTTTGCATACGATTAAGTTATAGGTGGATAGATGCTTCTAATCTATAGAATTACTTTTGTTGGTGATTTTGTTCCGCCAATTCTTATTCCGAGCTAAAACACTAGAAAGTGGCGAAAAGTGGGCATTAAGGGGGACTGTCTCATCTAATATTTTGACGTTTAAAAATAAAGACTTTTGTTTTGTGACTTTTTTTGTAGATGGAAAAGATCCACATTAAGTAACTAGTCCATTCTGTGATAAATGCAATACCTAATGGTATTGCTACCATGTACAAAAGAATGAACGTCTGTCACATTGTTAATAATGATGTTTTAGGGCTTGGCAGGGGTGAGAGGTGAAACACATGCTATTTCTCCCAAAAAAAATAACATGCCGTGTCAAAAACACGCACGCCATATTTCATAATCGGATTAGCGACTTTGCGACACTTCCTTTGGCTTATTTAGGCATTTTTTTTGTACATTTTAGGAAACATTGAATAAAGAGATCCTTTATCATAGAAGAAATCTGTTTAAGCGCCCGTCTGTTCGACCCGACCCACAAATTAGACAGTTTGTCGTAGGCGTGTGGGTCCGCGACTTATTAGCATAAATTCAAAATTACGACCAATTCAACTGAATTGTTTGCTCGAATAGATAGTTAAGTTTAATTTACGTCAACTTTTTAAACATTTGATTCCGACAAGATTAAAAACTTACGTAATAGCTTTGTCGTCCATTAATGTGTGATAGCTAACAAATAGCTCTATTATTCATTGTGAAATATAAATTGGAACAATAAAACATTGATTCGGAATGTGACAATACAAAATTGGAATATGCTTGTATATGCAATATGTTTGTATACAGCAAGACGTACGGCAATTAAATGACCATAAATTTATTAATTCTGGTCATGTCTGACTCGAATATCTTTGAAGACCTTAGTTTTTATGCAGCGTGCAGTACTTTTATTTTGACGAGCTTTTAAAAGGTACTTGAAAGAATCGATAATCGTTATTTAACCCTTGCATGTAAATGCGTTTGCAAACAGATGTATGCAGTTTAAATGTTTTATCATTCGCTTTAAACTCTGACACATACACATACGTAAATAATAAATTTTAAACGAGTATTAAGCTGGGACAGGTTGAGCCAGATGTCAGAATACGGGTATACTATAAATTAAATTGGAAGAAACGTTTAATTACTGATTCGGATGATTTTCAATAAGCGCGGGAATTGTTCAGTGAAAGCTTTGATTAATTTTCTTATTTTTGTTTAAATCCAATATTCAGAATTACTTTTAGGGACATTCAAGTTTTAATGATACTACTTTATTTTGTTTAAACTCTGTTTATTTTAAATTTTCCATTTTAGAAAGAAAAAAATATTTATTTCTAGCAGGGACATGGCGTGCATATAAAATGAAAAAAAAACATTGCATAGCAAAATATTTCTAAATACAACAGTACGGAACAAAAAAAGTACTACTAAATTACACTGAACTTAGTAGTTCAGTGTCTATTGGTTTTTCTAAACTAAGTTCTTATTCTCTTCTATGACTTCAAAATTTTATAATTTTGCATCTATACCTATAGCACCATCTCCATCTTTTTCTTCTCTCTTTATAATACAAATTGTCTACCTTTTCATCTTCATACAATCCCGATTGATCCTTTGAAATTCCTTAACGCCTTTCCACCGTCACGATGTCTGCAAAGCATTGTGCAAGGTGTAATGGCCGTTGCTATCACTTAACCTTTCATAATTTACATCACCAACAATATAAGGTTCGCCTGTCATAATAGCTAAGTGAAATACACGATCGACCTTAGAGAAAGGCTCGAAGAAGGCCTTTGAAGCACATTTGATGTTAGAAAATGCTGTGTAAGATAAATGGGAGATGAATACTGGTGTTCAGCTTTATCCAGAAAGACTGGAAACTGTCTCAATATAGTTGGGACATGCTTAGGTTATGTAACGATATTCATAGAGCTTGTTTTTTTTCTTTATCTATCGCCACCTTTTCCTATAAGAAAACATATATTTTCTACATAGTCTTGTCATGGATATCCTATCCATCTCGTATAAAAGCCGCCACCATTAAATGTTTAATAAACGCAACACGTCATTATAATCAGCGCTTCAACCTTGTTACATGATCGAATATAATATCCTGGCAGATAGATGCGTTTGTCCATTGTTTTGTAGGGTCCGATAAAAATAATAATATTTAATAACACCATGATAGAGCACTATCCGGGTTTTTCACATATTTTACCTTGACCTCCCATTACTCGCTGCTGATTAATAACTTTTATGCAGTATTTTTCTGTGGCAGCAATTTATTGCAATTGGTATTAGGCACAACGCCATAAGACAGTATTCCTGTTTTTTCCAGCTCCACGAGGATCACCGATGCGAGAGATTAAACCCCGCGGAACTACGGATTTTCACGGATGGATCTAAAACAGGCACAGGTGCTGAAGTCTTCATACATCCACATAGCCAAACCTCTGGGAGCCCACAACACGGTATTTCAGGCAGAATGCATAGGCATTTCCCTAGCGGCATCTGCCATCTTAGCCAGGGAGGTTGTGGACCACTCAATTCGTATACTCTCAGACAGCATGGCTGTACTGCTGGCACTGAACAACCACACAGTGAACTCAGGGTTAAAACACGAGTGTCACCAACGCCTGAACCAGGTTGGTAATCTCAATAATATAACCATCCAATGGATCAAGGGACACAGCGATTCCCGTGGCAATGATGCGGCGGACGAACTCGCTAGAAGGGGATCGAGCATGGCAGCGGTGGGACCCGAACCTATCGTACCACTCCCTTTCGGATACCTACGCACACAGGTTAGGAACCGAACTAGTGAAAAACACCACAAACTACGGCTAGACCACGGCGAGTGCAGGAAGGCCAAGGAAGCACTTGCTACTATCGACGGCCGCTTCACCAAACGCTCGCTTCCGTTGACCAAACCGCAGCTGCGCACAGTTACAGCCGCCATTACTGGACACGGCTCTTTTAATAAAAACCTTTTTGTCATAGGAGTCACAGGCAGCCCCCAGTGCCGTGCCTGCATGGACGAGACAGCAGCCCACGTGCTTCTGCATTGCCCAGTGGTTACAACATACAGGGCAAAGTACTTCGGTAACCCAGGTACTCTCCGCGAGATTGTCAGCAACATCAAGGCGCTGCTGGTCTTTCTCGGGGAGTTAGGGTGTATCGAATAAATTTTCCACCCGTACGTAAAATACGCGCTTTGATGTGGAGTTGCGGACACCAGCCCGCTATACAATATAGGTACAATAGGCTCACCACTTTATCTTTATCTGGACTAGAGAAACGTTGTCACCTCTGCGTAAGCCTTCAGGAAAAACAGGGGTGGTACTTATTATGTTATGTTTTAATTTTGAATTTTATTACCACAACACCATAAGACAAAGTCTTCCTGTTTTTTAATTGTTAAAATTTTTATAAATTGAACTAAATACAAGTTCTAAAACTTGCCTCAGTCACTCCAGATTTTATGCAAAAAAGTCAGGAATCAAAGTTATATAAACATGCACAGAACGTTGCAAATAAATTCTCCTGAAAGATGCTAGAAACTTTGTTTGTAGAAGTTGTATAATACAAAAAATGTTTTGACGTGCCAACATTGACGTGTCGTAAAGAACAATGGGCGCGAGGGTGAGTGGCACAATATTCGCGAGCTAGTAAACAATAGTGGCGCATCTCCCCCGCGTCTCACGTTTGATGCACCGATACAATATCCATAGTCGTGGAGATTGTCTATTTACTTTTAACGATGTATGAAGTCAGGCATTCTCAAAATGGTGAAGAAGAACATCGTGAGGAAATTGGCATGTCCTAGAACCAAACATTCAAAGACATACGTGTGACTAATACCCTGCGTTGATCTTGCGTGATGTCTGATGAATTATGGCCCTCTTACAAAGATCAGGTCTATATTCAAATATTGGGAACACTATACATATTATAGCCTTAATATGTTTTGTTATACGTCTGACTCAAAAGTTGGAGAGGTTTAAGTTGGACTTAGATATACTTGTAAAACTGTAAGATGCAAAAGCAGCACCACAGCAACTGTAAACACAACAACGAAAGTGTAAACACACTTTCGTTTGATACGTTGTTTTTAAGTTACAAATACAAAAATAAAATAAAATATTAAAAAAACCAATAAAGGATTCATTATCTCCATAATTTAGTTGAGCTACCATTCCTCATACAAACCAGCCGTAAAAGACAAAAACTTATAACTTCAATATAAATCTCATTACAAACTGATTAACGATAATTTGAAAAAATATTTTTAACCAGGACTATGAATAACTATCATCGCAGCGGACTGGTACAGTCGATCGCACGATGCCGAGAGTCAGAGGCTACGTACGTCACATCACTCATCGCCCTTTTGCTCTTATATGTACCGTGCCCTTTGCACTATTACACCTTCGACCACCGTTCTTAATTTCAACCCTATAACGCACCAAGTAAGGCTAACTTCAGAATGACATGTTGTCCTTAATAGCTTGTTAGGGATCATTGAAAACTGTGCTGTATCTGTAGTATTTACGGTTGATTTTCAAATGTGTTAGCTCTAAAGGTGGTTACACGAAAACCAGCCGCGGTAACGTGTCGGTCTGTAATTCAATAAGGACTACCTAAATTGACTCAGATGCGTTCAGAGTTTGTGGGCCTGCTAATTTGCTGGCAAACATACTGTTTGACGGACCGCCGGTCTGGATACTCCGAATGAATGGCTATTTAATTGAGTTGAAAAAGGTTTCAACATCATAATTTTAGAGTGTAAAATAGTTTTATAAGTTTTCGTTTTTGTGTTTTTGTGTTCGCAATTCGGTTTGAATATAACAGATTAAGCCTGGGATTGGAAAGCATGACTGAATATACCTTCCGTCAAAGGATGCATCGTTTTAAAACTTCATCACTCACACTAATTACTATTGATAGCGGTACACAGATTTCCATTCTTCTCCGAGAAGATAACTAGCAGAATCAATGTGGCAACTTCGGTTGATGGTTTGAAGGTTGACAATTATACCTATCGCACGTTATTCATTCGATTCTCACCAACTTGCATCCTGCTGCTACCAGCCACCCTGCAACTAGTTCCATCATGGAACTGTTAATGGTACCAGTGACAATGAAGGCAAATATCGACGCACCACGTAGTCTAAAGGTGTCTTTTGTGTCCTTTCTGCATTCACGGGCTGTACAATACGCCTAACTTATGAGTCTTTTTTTAGTTTTAGCCTAGTATCATCATCATCATCATCATCAGCCTATAATGTTCCCACTGCTGGGACACGGCCTCCTCTCAATGAGAGGGAATGGGCTATAATCCACCACGTGGGCCCAGTGCGGATTGGTAGATGTCACATATCTTCGAATTTTTGTTTCTAGAACATGGCCGGTTTCCTCACGATGTTTTCCTTCACCATTTTAAGAGCAGTGGTGATGAAATAAATTACACAAAGTAATGCGCCTGTCTGGGTTCGAACCCACGACTTACTCTTCGTAAGTCGGGGCCGCCACCACTGGGCCACCGCTGCTCCGATGCCGCGGCTAGTAGCTTATTACCAATTGTTTTTTTTGTCCTGTTCAAGTCAAATAATTACTTTTTTCTCTCTTTCTTAGGTTTTAGGGCTAATATGATCGTTCCATTACGTGTAGTGAGCTATGTCAACTTTTATGTTTATTTTTATACTAGACAGGCATGCCTTTGGCCGCAACTTGCCTGAAGCGAAGCGATGATGCAGCCTAGGGTAGAGCACGGTTGCCTAGAAGAAACCGATTCACTCGAACTTTGAAAAGATCCAGATTATAATGATCGGTAAAATGGTAATGTTTGTTGGTAGTTAATTCCAGTGCGGCCGTAAACAATTTAAATAAATCTATTGTTAATGCACTGTTTTAGACTTTCACGGTTTTCACTACACTCAAAGAAAAATAAAATCAAATGTAATGTACCTATTGGTAAACCTGTAGAGCGAACAAACACAAACACTTGCACTCAATCTTTTTGTACTGGTCCGAACTCAGTATAGAAACCATAATATACAACAAGCAACTTGGCATATGCAATTCAAACCTCTATGGACAGAAACTGCAGAGTTTCTGCTCATTCTTTAAACCTAACCAAATTACCTATTCTTCTTGGAAAGTACCATCAATCACCTTTTAGTTTTAACTGTTTTAGGATACAAAATGACGTTAATGTAAATTAGTTTTTGTATAATTACGAGTTTTACAGGCCATGATTTATTGTTAGATTTTGAGATATGAGGTTTCAACTTCTTTTTAATAATTGATGCACAGATTTCGTAGGATATTTCTTTTCGTTAATGAACTTTACCTTCAGACGGGATGAGGTCATAAGTCATTAGTGTCTGAAACTTTTATTCTTAAAGGATAATGAATGGGCCTCTCTCTTCTTTTTCGACCAGACGACCTTGTGGTTTTCCCAGCTTGATTTTTATTTTTTATTTTATTAGCCTGTTCTGCACTACTGCTGGGTAAAGGCATCCCCCAATTCCTTCCATGTGCTCTTTATTTATTTTTTGACGCTGTTCACTTATTCTTCTTCTTCGACGTATCGATGATTTCTTAAAATTAAATTAGTATTTTTTAAACGTTTAATTTTCATCCAGAACTCTGCCATTTAATCCGATTGGGGTATAAATTGTGCTCGTGGCTAAATAATAACAGCCGCTCATCTTTAGGTTAAGCCGTGCTTCTCTTCCGTCTGTAGATGAGTGACCACCCTTACATACCAAGTTTCCTACGTGCCTTCGGAAAACACGTTAAGCAGTTAGTCCCGGCTGACATTTGTAGATCTTTGAGAGTCGTTACAGCCCGCTTAGCATGACCACCGTAGACACGAAAGAGAATCGACAAATCTTTTGTTCGTCTGTCATTGGGTCGACAAAATGACAGATGAACAAAAGATTTGTCGATTCTCTTTCGTTTCTACGGTGGTCATGCTACGCGGGCATTTAGTCAGTGGCCCAAAAAGTCTGACAACCAGTCTTACCAACGGGTATCGTATTACCCAGTATTATCTGGGTTGTGGAGGTCAGATAGGCAGTCGCTCCATGTAAAATACTAGTATTCAGCTGCATCCGGTTAGACTGGAAGCCGACCCCAACATGTTTGGGAAAAGGCTAGGCAGATGATGGGGTAAAAATGTGTGACTGCGGAGCCACATCGTAGACGATGACCGACCACTCACTCATTCACTCACTTCACTTCATGTTCACTTCTTATATTCAAACTACTAGGTACTCGTATTATATTTTTGAAGATGACCTACGACATGGCTGTTTATACTCAAACAGATTTATAACCAAAAAAATATAAGTTCAGGTGAAAGAGTTTGTTATGCTGCCTTTGACTTACCATAAGGCAAAGGCAGCATACAATTCCTTTTTTGGTTGTAAATCTGCTTGCTCAAACTGAATATTTAAAATTGGAACAGACACTTGAAAGGTTACGACTGTTTCATGTTATAACTATTTTTTGAGACACAAAAAGTATGAGGCGTCTCATAAAAATCAAATGAGTAAAGATTTACGACCAAAAACTTTTGAAATATAATAACACGTCAGTTAAAATTGTTGACCAAGTGTCATAAATTAATTTTTATAAGTTCATCCTTTGAAGGAAGGACTTTTGAGTACCTGAAACCTTAATATTATTTGGTATTTTTCTTCTTAATTGGTGAGTGGCTGAACCAGTATTTGAGTTATGCATTCCTCAAGACGTAATACCAATAAGGATTATTCATGCTCCTTACCTTTATGTGTTTTCGGTGAACTAATAAAAAGGCTTTTGTTGAAATGCCGATATAATTTGGGATTTTCTTTCACACAAATATAAAAATCTCTAGTAAACTTTAATACATCTCCACGTCAATTTTAGAAAAGAACCTTTTCGAATTTGGGAACGTCAATCATTTAAAGTCGACCATTTTTTGTTTAACCCTCTAAAAACACACGGCAAAGATGGACACGAGTCCCGGAAACCTACCGGCACTCGTGTCCATCTTTGCCATCATTTGATTCCCGTCCTTGATTATATTGTCAAATATTTTTGTTTACAAACACTTTTTACCGGCCGAAAAAAATTCGGCCGTAGACCAAACTCAATTTCACTGCGAAATGAACGAAACGACAAAAAATGCCCGAACAACCGAACCGGTGATTTGTGGGGCACATTCATTGCAGTGACAAGCTTGTTCGGGTAGGGCTGGACCACACGACTCGCTTTCCGAATTACGTTACGTTACGGGAGTATACGCAAACACCGAACGAGTACGAACAGTGACGTTACTTGTTAAATCCATGTCGAATCCGATTCGGATTGATGTTGATTGAGTTATGCGTCCAGTTGGCGGCGGATGGCGATTTTAAATTAAAACTGATACCGACGACACGTTTAGTTTGCACGGCCCAATGTTGGATTGTGTATTTTGGGAAAAAATGCACAATATATGATTGACGAGGAAACAATAGCAGGGTGAATCAAACTTTTTTAATACTTAACAAACAAAACATTATTTTATTTTTCGATACATCTTCTAAAGTAAAATCTTTTCGTATAATTTTTGATTTTGACACAAGTATCAGAATGTAAGCCTTCATAATAAAAAAGTAAAAATAAACAAAACCGAATAACAAAGCCGAAAAATAACATTACTTTATTCTGTTACAAAATAAAATTCAGGAAAATTAAACTTTTGGCAAGCTCTTAAATTCTGGTTACCCTTATTAAGTTCGCACTACAATAGCTTCTACATTGCTGTTAAAATTAAATTAAGATTTTAACAGTAACAATTCTACAATAACGGCCACATTAAATGAAATCCCGGGCAATGTTATCTTTTTCGCATTACAATAAATTTCGGTACCCGATTTCCACATTTACCCTTCACAAGGTCGAATCAAAACAAACTCGCTAATTTGTTTACAATTAATTAATTCCAATAAAAGGTCGTTGGGTAAGGAAAGGCCGAAAAAAAAAGCCTAATATGTACCAAGCTTACAATTCATTTTGGCTCGACACTGTGCCGGTCGGCGAGTGCTTAGTTAAAAGTATAATAGGTTTCAAGTGCCGCTTTTAAGTGGGACATGAAGCAACGTTTTTATAGCATCCTCTTGCCTTTAAACAATGGACACTCGTGTAGCTAAAAAGTACGCTGCAGCAGGAGGGTTAATTAGTACTAAATCAAAGCTTCGATATGAATACTGGATAGGGTTTTTGAAAGGCTCGCGGAGTCTGTGAAAAGGGTCCGTTTCTTTTGTTCTTTTTGGATGATTTTCTGTATTTTTAGATGGTTCAAGATTCAAATGTACCTACCTAATTAAAAAAAGTTTTCTATTCAAACGAATAAGATCGTATGATTTTGTGAAGTTTTAATTTTATTATCCACGGAACCAGATAAAGTTTTGTTGTTGTTTTGTATTGATAAAAAATCCTCTTTGAAAAAAATAACCTCGTCGTGTGGTGTACCCGTTTCCACAGCTAAGTAATAAGTGCATAGATTAAAATGCATTAATAAACTTTAGCGGGATTCCGCAGCAAACCGCAGCTGTAATATCACCCCGTCTTCACATTAAAATGGGGTTCAGTTGAAATAAAAAACTATCTACCCTCGCCTCATCATCGCTAAGTACTTTTAAAAGGTGTTTTTACACTGCTAAAACACTGATAGCACATTTTTTTTTGTAAAAAAATCCAGTTACAGTTGAAATGCCGACATCCGCAGCTCACGGGTTGTATTCAATCATAGCAACCGCCCCGGGGACTAATAAAAAATCTCGTGTGAAAATTAACAACACATTCTTGCTTGTTCAAAATATGAGATCGGAACTTTGGAAGCTAGATTGATGTACAAGAGTAGCGACAGCGTGTTTAAAGCCAATTCGTATTATTCTAAACAAACTAACATTTTGATAGAATTCGAGTTTGTTAGGTTAGGAATAACACGAACCAGTCATCCAAACTAACAGTTTTAATAACGCAGGCAAAAAAATCACATCCTTGAAGGATACGAATTTGACGACCCGAATAGCGCAGCGGTAGTGGGGCTGCCTTACGTTCTTAGGGTCCCGGGTTCGAATCCCGGTAGAAGCAAATGTTTGTGTGATGAGCATGGACATTTGTTTCCGAGTCATGGATGTTTATACGTATAATAAGTATGTATTTACAAACAAAAAAGTATCTATGTAGTATATCAACTATCTGGTGTTCACGACACAAGCCTCGTTGCTTAGTGTGGCACTAGATGGCGCTGTGTGCAATGTCCAGCGATATTTATTTATTTATTTATACACTGATACAGGTTACTAAAACGCGAGCCTGTATACAGGGTGTAAACAACCTCATCACGAAGCCGTCGGCAAAGCATTCTGTACATCAAACTAAGTAACTTTACGAAAAAATTATTGCTGGAAACGACTTTTGTTTGGGTAAAAAATCATGTTTTGTGGTAGAACTCAATATAACGCACTCAAAACATTGTGCTGATGGATGGATTGAATAGTACGGGGGTCTTGGAGGTGTCAAAAATCTTACATTAAGAACTTGTGTTAAAAAAAATCTTATCAAAAAGTTGGACGTGGGACGAGTTGCAGAATGAAAATATTATTTATTTTGATTTTCATCAACTCGTCCCAAATGGGCAGTAGGCATGTGGGACGAGTTGATGAATTATTCAATCCGTAACTTAAAGGTTCCCGGGTATGGCGTAGAACAAAAAAAATATCGCAATGACGGGAAGATCAAGTGTCTTTTGGCTTAGTTAAGAGGATTTTTACACCCTTTATAGTCCAAATAAGAATTGCTTCACAATATAGTTCAACGAGCAAAGAACGGCTTTAATCCTTTGGGGGTAATTGTTTCACTTTCTGAAAAAAGTATTTGAACTTTGAAATTACAGGAGCATTAAATAGGTCTTGCCAAGAAACATCTCCACCATTCATCCTTGGATAAGCAATATTAATTTCCACATAACCGACAACTAAGAACGTTGTCGTCTTTAATACCATTACGAAAACTAATAAAAAAAACCTAGCTTATTGATATTTCAAACCAGCTCACTTACGAAAATATCCCTAAACAGTACCCCAGACCATTCCATACGCAATAAAAACTCGTTTTAACAAGATTACGGTAGCGGGTGCAAGTTTATCTAATCTCCCCTGTTTCCTCCCTTACTGGTAATGGAAGTAGCTTCATTAGACGAGCCTAACTATGATAGACGATAATGAGAGAAGGATGTAGCTTATGACGTGTTTTAAGTTACATAGGGGTGATTATAAGTTGATGGCGGTTATGACCTTTTTGTCCTGTGTTTTTATGTGTGTTTTTAAATTGGCTTTATTGGTGAGGAAATTGAGAGTTTTATGAAACCTTAACTAGTGGCACCCCAGAAGATATTGCAATTTTACTCTACGGCTCGTAACACGTGCTTTAAGTAAAACATGCTGCCGTCTCTTTCTAGCACTTGATGTTTGACAGTTGTGTGACAGTGACAGGTATAACGCTTAGCTAAAGTGCGCGTACTTTGGCCAAGTTACGTTTATAGATCTGTCTTAGACCAATTGTGTGGTCTTGGCACTTCATTGGGTAGGTATTTGGCTGATATGAAAACTTAATTTTGATTATTAAAACCTCAGACCAAATAAAAAACCAAGACACAGCGCTGCGAACAATAGAGTGATGCCGGTTTCATAAACATGTGTGCATTTTTTGAGCTCAGTTTAATTGTAGTTTGATGTAAATGAGTGCGTGTGAGCGTGTATACGCACAAAGCGAAGCTTAGTTTTGCGCTGGCTTCACTTTATTGTTCGCAGCGCTATGTCTTGGTTTTTTATTTGGTCTGAGATTAAAACATAAACACAGGTATTTGAAGAGATTATTTTATTTATTTATTTAATTTATTAATCTAGGTTCACCAACAGCTTCTGTTTATTGCAGCGGTGGCCCAGTGGTGACGGCCCCGACTTACGAACAGTAAATCGTGGGTTCGAACCCAGGCAGGTGCATTACTATGTGTAATTTATTTCATCACTGAGGAGCTCGTGGCTAAATAATAACAGCCGCTTGGGTCGATCTTTAGGTTAAGCCGTGCTCGCCTAGGTTGGTCTGTGGATGGGTGACCACCCATTACATAAAGAAAAACGGAAAGCACCTTAAGCAGTTGGTCCCGGCTGTCAATTGAAGATCTTTGACAGTCGTTACAGGTAGTCAATGGCCCAAAAAGTCTGACAACCAGTCGTACCAAGGGGTATCGTATTACCCAGTACTAACTGGGTTGTGGAGGTCAGATAGGCAGTCGCTTCATGTTAAATACTGGTATTCAGCTGCATCCGGTTAGACTGGAAGCCGACCCCAACATAGTTGGGAAAAGGCTAGGCAGATGATGATGACCACTGCTCTCAAAACGGTGAAGGAAAACATCGTGAGGAAACCGGCATGTCCTAGAACGAAAAAATTCGAAGACATGTGACATCTACCAATCCGCACTGGGCTCGCATGGTGGATTATAGCCCAATTCCTCTCATAGAGAGGAGGCCTGTGTCCCAGCAGTGGGAATATTAATAGGCTGATAATGATGATGATGAACAGCTTCTGTGTACAACATTTTATAGATTTAGGTAACAACCCAAATCTCTATACGTAAGTAGGTAAAATCGCTGAACCTATAGTTTAAATTCATTTCAAATTATGCTGTGAAACTTCAGATTAGACTAGGGCAATTCTAGAATAACTAAAGTAAATAACTAATTAGATAATTGTCGTATTTCTGTTAGAAAGTCTGACAACCAGTCTTCAGTAGCGTGCAGTGGTATTCCACGAAGGGTAGGCCACGAAATAATGATAGCAAAAAAAAATTTCGTTGGCGCCATCCTGGATGTTTATTTTGACCTCATTTTTATTATCAACGACCGCAAAAACCTCGAAAACGACACCCATGAAGAAAAAACCGAAAATTTTCGTCGGCGCAATTTTGGATTTTCATTTTGACCTCATTTTCATTATCAGCGACCCCATAAACCTTGAAAACGACACCATGAATAAAAAACTGAAAATTTTCATCGGCGCCATCTTGAATTTTCATTTTGACCTCATTTTCATTATCAGCGACCCCAAAAACCTCGAAAACGACACCCATGAAGAAAAAGCTGAATATTTTCATCGGCGCCATCTTGGATTTTTATTTTGACCTCATTTTCATTATCAGCTACCCCAAAAACCTCGAAAACGACACCAATGAAGAAAAAACTGAAAAATTTCGTCGGCGCCATCTTGGATTTTCATTTTGACCTCATTTTCATTATTACCAACCCCAATAACCACGAAAACGACACCCATGTAGAAAAATCCGGAAATTTTCATCGGCGTCATCTTGGATTTTCATTTTGACCTCATTTTCATTATCAGCGACCCCATAAACCTCGAAAACGACACCCATGAAGAAAAAACTAAAATTTTTCGTCGGCGCCATCTTGGATTTTCATTTTGACCTCATTTTCATTATCACCAACCCCAAAAAACACGAAAACGACATCCATGAAGAAAAATATAATAACAATAATATTATTAATTATTATAATAATAATACGCGCCAATAACCCCCAGGAATCATTATTTTAATCAACATACACCCTAGCACTGGCCTGCAAATTGCAAAAAACGTAAGGAAATTTGAATTTCGCGGGCTAAAGAACATCCACCTTGAATCCTGGCCTTGTGTTGTAGCAGCCAATGAAAGCCCAGCAGCCCAGCTACACTCGCAGGGGTTACCGCCCTAAAATTACTGCAATCTATACATGTGTGCAGTTCATACACACGAAAATATGCACCAATGTGCCAATGTGTGCGTAAAATTATCAATGGGATTTAGGCTAGTCCAGTGCTTGCCTGTCCGGCGGAGCTCCAACCTTTGTAGTAACTTCCAGTAAAGTGTTAGTTACGTGACACGGGAGCGACAAATTGCTATATAAGTATTCTAACAGGAGTTTGAACTTTTTTTTTATATTTTGTACATAATGTGTTATTTTATTACATAGTTAATTCGTTATAATGAATGCTCAGTTGGTAGGGTAGGCTTTGCCTAATTACCTCTTAGGCAATTGCTTGCTTTCTAATTTGTATCTCAACAAGTTAGAGACACTGTTATATATTGTACTGACATTTACATAAATTATATGAAACTATAAGGTGGGTGGACCATGGAAGACCACGCTCTTTGGAAGGCCAACTATTAAAGACCCTTAGTGGAACTTAGTGTGTTAGTAGAAGAAATATGTCCTTACTTAGTCAATAACTAACACAAATGATCTTTAGTGGATCTTAGTGTGTATAACAATAACTACGACTTTTGAATAGTTGGCCTTCAAAAGAGCGTGGCCACTGGTCTTTCATGGTCCACCCACCTTAGTTGTATTTTTTATTTTAATCGTTGCCCAACACTAGGAATTTCTCCTGTATCGTGACAAACATTTAAACTCACATACACAAACAGACCCGGAACAACTACTTGTAGGCCATACAAATATTTGTACTGTGCTGGGATCGAACCCGCGACATGCAGCGAAGCGACCAATCGCTTAGCCACTGCGCCAACCGTACATTCGTTAATTAGTTTTACACATTGGTATTTTTTTTTTGTAATTTTTCAAATTGGGATATGAATGTGAGTAGCTATAAGAGTAGGGGAAGACCAAAGCCACAATAGATCAACTACGTGAAATATAATATGGCTAGAAAGGGACTTTTAAGATGACGTCTAATTATAGAAATAGACATGCTGCGTCAGCTCTAAATAAATTGGGATAAAGGCAGGACTATATATGATAGTGATGTTATCTCTTTATTGATATGACAGTAAAACAGCTTAATTCAAGTGATGAAGATCCCAAAAATTCTAAAACAAACACATTCCATCACAAAAGTCACCGAAAACTCTTCACAAACAACCTCCGAACTCTCAATCAATAAACTACAGAAAGAAACAAAAAAACACTTGTAATTTAAGACAGTCACCACCAAAAGCCTAGTGACACACCATGTCATAAATCGCGAACAATCCTCTCCATGATATTGAAATAAATGTTTCCGTTCCTAAAAGGGCACGAACAGAGTCGCGTCTGAACAGGTGGTCCTATTTAAGATAATCCTTGGTAATACTGCATCTGTCTTTTCGATATATCACTCCCTTTTAGTGCAGTTTTGAAATATGCTACCGACTCAGACATATGTTAAAAGTTTCAAGCTCGTAAGTCGAACTGGCGACGAACCGTGCGTTTTTTTTTTGCTTTAGTTTTTGTTGTAAGTGGTTGAGTTAGTTGGGGTAGGAGAAAAGGAAATTAAATGAAATATCCCATGGAATTGTGTAATTTTTTACGAAGGAAATAACACACCATAGAGATGAATTAATTAGTTTTAATTTTATAGTGCAGTACTTGTGGCACACACACCTAATATGTTTATGGGGCATGTGGTGCTAATCTGTAAAAAATCGGTACACCAATAATCTTAGATTATGTTAGATAATTTATTACTTTAAATATTTACAGTGTAAACAATAATTTTGTTGGTTGTATAATAAAGGAAAATAAAAATAAAATAAGATTAAATATACGTGTCGTCTGTTCCACTTTTGATGATTTCAATGAATCTAAAGTGAAGTAATTCAGTTCTGAAACTTAACAAAATTACCATTTCTGAATAACTAGAACCTCCTTCTTTCAAGTTTCTAACTTAATATTTCTAATTTACGAAGTCACTACCTCGAAAACGAAACTCAATTTGTAATTTAAAACTTTAATCCAAAACGTGGAATAGGTAACATCATCTATTAGTTGATCAAATAAATAATCTGATTCGATTTCTTTTTTATGCAAAACCTGTTTTTTGTAGCGATCATTTTGTATTAGAATCCGCAAAGTGGCTTAACGGATAACTTTTTTTTTTATCTCATAATAACATCTCGTTTATGATGTTTAAGCCGCATCACATTAGCATTTTCACGGCTGTCATTCAAGTCCATCGCGAGATATTCATCTCAAATAAGAACCTTTACCTTTGTTTCGAGGAAGCGTGTTTAAGATTTTTTGAATTTCGAAATATGTATCAGGCTGGCCACACAACGATCGGCATCTCATTTGCACTGAATCATGCATGTGCCAATAGTAGGTGACTGGATATTGGTATGATTTTTCGGATTCTGTAAATATAGACAATACAGACGCATCCACTATGTAGAAACGATAAAATATACATACATAGAGCTAGATTTAATTTCAGAATTGTTGTTACTTAAGCTAAAATTTAGATGCCACAAGTTAAAAAGGCAGAAAAGGGAAAGGGGAAGGCGGAATTGCAGTCGGCTTCTAATGATCAATCTATTTCCCTATATATATTTTTTTTCTTGAACTTTTTAGTAAAAAAATCTTCAATTATAGTCTTGCATTCGTTGGGTAGTTATTTAATCAACCAAATCAAACATTTACAAACAACCACAATAAACATTCATTGAGAAAAAAAACACCTTTGTCATATTTTGTTGATTTGAGGTTGATTAATAAATGAATAAAGACTTTTTACGATGACTTTTCGAGGTTTAGTTATTGGAGATCGCATGGTTACGGTGTTCAATTATTCTTGGTAGTGTGCATTCGTTGTTAAGTGTTTAGAATAAGTAAAATTAAAGATTTAGTTATTGTATTGTATTGTATTGTATAACGGGCTGGTGTCCGCAACTCCACGTCAAAGCGCGTATTTTGCGTATGGAAACCAGAGATTTAACTAAATCTCTAATTTCACCTATTCTAAACACTTAACAGGCTACGGCGTTGGGTTTTTAGAGGTAGCGTGCATTCGTTGTTAAGTGTTTCGTATTCATGAACTTACGGGGACGTGATCTTCGGTGTTTCACTTTTCTAAATCACGTATCACACTCGTTAGAGTTAGAGCCTACTAACATAACATCACACAGTTCCTAATTTACACCCACATTTCACCAGTTACTGGGCACAAATCCAGACTTTGTTACTGAGAAATTCCTAATGGAAAAACCCAATAACACTTTGCCCGACCCAGGAATCAAACCCAGGACGTCGTTGCTCAGCAGTCACTACCCAAACAAATATGAATAACATAATATATTAATATATGAAAGAAAATCAAAACTCAAAAACATTTCACCCAAATGATAATCTTGGCCTTGACAGTGCATGAACCCAAATCATATCCCAAGATTCTCGGCAGCGTGGTCGTTAAACAGTGACATATGGCTGTCAGAATTAGTCGGATTAGTGATTTCACGGAGCTGCACGGCACGGATCCAATTACATACGGCGGAACTCGAAAATTAACGGAAAAAAACAAACATGACAATTGGGTTTTTAAAAACGGAGCGGAATCCGTTTATTGGTGTCAACTTTGTTTGAGATAGTGCGTATGCGATGTTGAATGAATTTAATGATGCAAAAAGGTTAAAAAACCCATGGTGTTTGTTTTTAGTACACATACACATCACGCATGTAGGTAATCCCCATACAGGGTTAGGTAGAAGCGCAACTAATAGGTACTACACCCACATTTCGCCAGCTAAGTTTAAGTCCCATGTAAAAGGGGGCGAGCGTATTGCCATCAACCCGGCTCAAATCCTCCGTGGCTGCTACTGAGAAATTTCTGATGAAAAAACCCAATAACAATTTGCCCGACCCAGGAATCGAACCCAAGACTTCATGTTCAGCAGTCGTGATTACGACTACTAAACCAACGAGGCAGTTGTTGTTTTAATAGTAATTTGAAAATGGTGGTTATTACCTATCTTAATGAAGAGCTCCCATTGTTTTATTATTTAGAAGTCCTTTATTACAAAAGAAAGTTTGTAAAGGTCAAGAACGAAAACAGTTTACGTTGAATAAATAACTTGCTATTATTGTTTAAAGATTTAATTGTAAAGATTTTCTTTTACGGTAAGTCACCGTTTACAAGACTTTAGCTGAAATGTACCTATGAGATTTGGGAAGTTATTCAATTTGAATCTCATCGCTGTTTGATTTTACCTTTACCATGCGCCCGCGCATGACACAACTAACGCCATCTGCTAACGAAACACCGAACTATCAGCGATTGCGCTACTCGCCACAAGATGGCACTATCACACAAAGTCATCACTGTTCTTAATGAAAACCAAAATAACCCATTCTAACCATTGAAAATTAATTATTTAAGTGTTTTAAGATAACTCACTAATGGCTATCCATCTTCCAAATCCCTTGTCAACGAAACGCTTTCCTCACCCCCGTTATTAATTCATAACTTTAATTAAAACAATTCAAAATTATAACTGGAAAATGAAATAATTTCGCCCTCTAAGCCGCCTGTCAACTAAACAATTCTGTACAGTCCATCAAAATTAATCTAACCTAATCCGGAGGCTGTCTCAAGTTTAAACAAAGATATTGCAAACTGAATATCAAGTGTAAGGGGGAAACATACGGGTCGGTAACTGCAGACAGGTAATCCATTTCGGGCAGGAAACCAATCGCAATTTACGACGAACTAAATCTTGTGAAAGACCTGGAGCAAAAAAAAACGCTAATTCCACCAAACACTAGACCAAAATCGTCCATTAAAAAATATGACAGCAACGTAAACTGATCCAAAAGGATCAACGACCGTTTTATTTTAAATGGCATTTAATTTCCTATTCAAACCTACAAAATATACAATCAACACACGTGACGAAGAATCGCAGCGTGCCATCTCAAATTTTCAACCCCTATATTTGCAACAGCTAAAATGTACCGTATCTGTTGAGCCCCCTTTATAATCGTCGCTTATTATTAAGCTTACGCCCTTCTATAACACAGTTTATACGAGTAACGATCGAGTTTCGACGAGTAAACAATTTACCCCGATTCGATTCGGACAGTTTGCCAGCTTGTTCCGAAAGCGGGGGTTAGTGTAGTAGTATTTAACTGGTCTACATGAATTGAAACTGTAATGGTATCAGAAAGGTAATTGCGGTTTTAAATTAAGGTTAGTTATTTTTATTGATAACTAGCTGTGCACCGTGGTTTCACCCACCACTCGGCTCCTCAGCGGTCTAGAATTGGGGTGTCAAATGCAAAAATATTTTTCAAATTCGACTGACCGGTAGTTTCAGAGAATATTGCGTTCGATAGAAAATAATTATTAAAAATTTGATGTTTGTTATAAAAATACCTTTAGGTACAGAGGTAAGTTGAAATTATGCCATTGTTCTTCTTTAGCCTCAAACATCATGCTTTAAAGTTTAATTGAATAATAATATGAAGGTTGAATTAGGTAATAAATTTTCGAAAATTCCCTTTCTAATTTTATAGTAGATAAAAGATTAAAAAAAAAACTTATCACTACTTTCACAAAATCTCTACTATAAAAACAAACAAATAGGTACAAGTCACCCTTTTATTAACTTTAATAGTTTACACTCACAATTTTATAAGAAACGTTTATCACAACAACTCCACCCTTATTTTAATTTCCGTCAAAACAGAAGAAAAATGGCCCCAATTCCTCCAATAGTAATAATACTTGGTATTTGACCGTTAAATGTCCCGTAGTTCTTCCTGCTACCCTCGCAAAGGGCAGAAAGCGACATGCAATGCTTCCACTTCGAAATTGCATCGCGTGTCCGTAAATTGGTCTAAGGCATCGGCAAATTATTTGAAAATCCCTACCGTTTATTTGTTACGGCCCTTTACCGTGATTTATTGGCGTTTCCTTGCGACTTCAATCGATACCAATGAGTGTGAAAATAGACATAGGGCTTTTATATAACGCTTCTGAGAAACGAACGTTCGATTTGTTGTTTTCTTCGTTGTTCATAAAACTTATATTCTTAGGTATATTGTCGCGAATATAAAGAAAGAACCAGTATTTATTTGTTTTGATAACGTCATCAAAAAACAAAGGGCCTTAATTATCTCATTCCGGTTTTGACATTTTTTTTTAATGTCACAGCATATCCTTTTGGCCTTTTTAATTGTTTTTTTTTTCTAACTTAACCATTTTTTTTGTTTTGTCCTGTGCTGATTAATAAACACTTCTTGTTTAGTTTTTCTGTAGGTACATAAATAGTTGCTTGTTTGTGCCATAGTGTTTCGGAATCGCCGATTACCGATTTCGATCCGACTTAACCGACCTATTTACTTTTACTTTTCTTTGCCTAGTTTTTGGGTAGTTTTGAACGGCTTATTCCACAAGAATCTGTTTTTATAACTTTCTGTGGAGCTTATTTAAACTGAATTACAATAGATTCATTTTTATCTAACATTCGATAGGCAGTGTTTTGCCCAATGTAAACCAAGAGCTCCTTATTATCAAAACGTAATTACAATATTTATCGCATAAAACAACAGCAACCCATTAATTCAAGATAATATTTTGTCGACCTCAATTCCGAACCTAATTTTCACGGAAAAAAAGTCGACACCTCATAAAAATCCCATATTTATGCTCAATTTAGTATACAGCAAACAGTCCAATAGGAACAAAAGCTCCAACAAAAATCTAAGGAGAAAAGAAACCACAAAAACCTATTATTTATCGCCGAAAACCGATCTCATTATTTTTAACGAGTCTAGCTAACACGTGGCAAAAATCTTCCCAATTTATCGAAAAAATAAAAATAGCCTGGCGATTACAACACCGATGGCATTGTCCTTTGAAAATACTCCTTATGGTGCATGGGTTGGTTATTATTTCACAATAACCAATCAGTGCCATACATGTCACTTGCCTGACGCACCCCGGTACTGTATCGGGGTAATGGTGCTAGCGGTAATGTTGGTCCATTCAATACCGTTTTTTTTGGAGGTGTAACTTCGTTGTGATTAATCGTGTTTGTTGAATTCAATTTTTTTACAATTGTTGTGGCTGCGCTGATTTATCACCAAATATTTTCTACCAATAACTTGTAATGACTAAAATGGAACTGTACATAACTGTAATTACGTAAACGATTGAATGCAAAATACAGATATCATTAACGAACTGAGTTCTTCAGCGAAAAGTTTTTTAATTCGACCAATACAGCTAAACATTTCTCCTCCATTGCTAATCCGGCTTAATATGTATTTTATGAAGTCGGTTAAAAATGGCATCCAATACGAACACATGACCGGGGGCGCCCATTGTTCACTGGTGTTTGCAATATAAAAATGTGACTTTTCATAGCAATTTTGAGGGAGAAAACAATTACCTTCCCTTTGAAAGTTTAATATTGAAAATATGTGTGATGTTTAGGTGTGTGTGATTCAGCACATTGATGAAATTCATGGGTACGGTTTTCAGCTGGGAAGTTTACAAAAGTTTTAAGTATTTTAGGCAAATACCTATATCTTTAATAGTAAGAAGTCTTATTTAACTTTTGAATGTCGTTGGTCTAGTGTTCTCAAGCGCGACTGGTGAGCAACGACGTCCTGGGTTTGATTCCTGGGTCGGGCAAAGTGTTATTGGGTTTTTACATCAGGATTTTCCCAGTAGCAGACACGGAGTCTGGATTTGTGCCCGGTTGATGGCAATAGGCCCGCCTCCTATTACATGCGACTTTAACATAACTGGCAAAATGGGGGTGTACCTACTACATATTACCCAAACCTAACCCTTCGGGGATTACAGGCCTGATGTTATGTATTTTAGCCTAGAAGTCAGAAATCGCCGAAATACAATAAAATGTTAATAATTGAGCTAATTAATATACAGTAAAGTTGAATCAAGATCAATACGCTCATAACTTAAGTTTACACACCTAATAGAAATACTCTAAGCAACAATCCTATCCCAACACACCACATCTTTAAATAAATAAACACAAACGAATTAAACTACAAACCCAGAACAAATGGAACATCCAATCCAATACGGCGAACACAAAACCATTCCCTACGAAAGTGGTTAAACAACAGAATCAGAGTAGGTACCACAAGTCCGTTCACTGCAATTATACAAATTGAATGTCGCTCAACTATTCATTATGGGAAAGCTTACGTGAACCACTGTGTTTTAAAACTATTAAAATAGCTTCGTAGCAATTCTGTTACAGTTCGTGCAATAAAATAATGACCGCCATTGGCTAGTTGGGCGGATTTATGCCGCTGTAAGGATCAAATTATGAGTAATGCTTTTGTTGAAACATTAATTTAACTATGACTATGTTACCATCGTTCGACCTAGCGTATTCTACTACATATAAGTGATATTTGACGATGTTTTACCGCTTGACCAGTAAAGTAACCCACTCAAGGTAATTCTATTTCGAAAAGGAAAAGTTGGAGAGAGGTTAAGAAAATGTATGTAACATCTTTATTTTCCATCGTTATTTAAAGGAAAAATTATACTGTTCTTATAGCATTTTAAAATAAACCTTTGTCAAGTTCTGGAGTGGCGACCGCGAACCGGAAGACGTTGCGTTGGAAGGCCTCCCACTAGGTGGACCGATGACCTGGTGAAGGCTGCGGGAATCCGCTGGATGCGAGTCGCACGGGACCGGTCAATGTGGCGACACTTGGGGGAGGCCTATGTCCAGCAGTGGACGTCTTTCGGCTGAAATGATGATGACGAAACCATTGTAGAGTAACTAATAAATTATGTTTAAAACACAAAGTAATTGCCTTCTCAGGATCATTGACTCATGCATTTTTATTAAGATCTAACGTGCATTTTGATTGACTGAACCTCCCCGCGCCCATCGGACAGCTTACGTTTAAGCCCAGATTTATGATGTATCTAAAAATAATCATAATCGAAAAGGGCGATAAATAAAGAAACCTTTTAAAAGTAGGTACAACTCTACCTACATAGAAGGCTAACCAAAAACCCACGCTCAACGACCTGTGATCAAAAATTATCTCCGGCCAAAATCTTCTCAAACAACGTGGGCACTGAAATAAATCAGAACATCAAAGCCCACCTGAAATACGATAAAGGGATTCATTCACTCAATAGATGGAGAAAACGATAACCTCGGCCGGATATCCGGTTACGCACTCCAATCAAAGATGGTTGCCAAATTGTACGAAGCTGAGAAAGATCAGTCGGAAAAAGGGTGACAAAATTCTCCGGAACGCTTCGGGATATAGGAACTGGATGATTGAGTTGTCTGCCTTTAGGAGCGCTGCAAACGAGCAAATGTGAACGAGAATGCTGTGGGGAAACAATTTCTGCGGTACATTGAATCTGACATTGTGTTCACACAAACCTTATTGTAGTTTCTGTGATTTGATTGATGGCTAATAAATTTATTTGAGAAGGGTTTTGGAACTTCAAAAGGTAGCAGTTTCAATATTTATCTTATCCATCGAACTTTCTAATGATTTTACTAATCATTTATTAAAAAGTATGGACATTACCCAGTCTGAAATAAACATTTTTTATTTTATTTTTATTTTTTTTCTTTATTATTATTTTATTAAAAAAATATATGAATGAAATTAAGTTGATTTTCAGCCTATGGCCAGAAAGCTCGGACCCATGAATTGGAAAAAAAACTTCTTTGCTCTCTATCGACGCAATTGTACGTGTTCTGGAGATCGCTTTACAACTGTTAAACCATTAAAAGAAGGAAGATAATGAGCACCTCGTAAAAATAAATGTAACAAATCCAGTATCGCATCCTTTCATTCAGCAATCCCTTCACAAAATCCATAAACACCATTTAAATCACGTGCAATAAATGTCATTAACAACGACATCAGTACCGACCTCCCTACGTAGGTATAAATAGGTTTTTCAGTGCACCGTTCGGCCGGCGACCACTAACTGCGGCCGGCACAGAAATCGCCCCTCACCATTACTTCCCTCGCCTGTTCATTACCGGAAACCTGGTCGAAAACCCAACTATTCTATATCTGGATTGTAGTAACGAGGATAGAATAGAATTGCTGAATGTCATGTTTTTGCAAGAAATCAAAAAGTCATTTATTAAAATTAGGCTAAATTAATCAGCACTTCTTGAACGTCAAAGTTTACAAGAGACAGTTCCCTAAAATACCTTCCCGTGTTCGTAATCGATTGGAATGAACAGCTTTTCAAAATCCAAATTTCTCATGCATGTTGTATTGATGCATGAGATATTTGACCCTGACTCGGAGAAATACATGTAGGCTAAATAAAAACCCAAACAATCACTAATTCCTGACGGGATACAGAAGTATATCTATTAGTTTTAAACACAAAAACCAAAAAAATAATGAACGGGTAAGTAAAGGAGATTCTTTACTTACCTGTTCATATTTTTTTTAGATTTAGATAAATAATTGGTACTGGCTTTGAATTCGTTCAGATTCCAGCATCAAGTATTAATCATTTCGTTGCAATACCTTATATTATAGTTTATAAGAGTTTACTGCATGTTTATCTCACATAGTTCACTGCAACGATACACGATACGATCCAATAAATCTAAAGACTACGGCTGAGTTTCCAACAATAGACGCAGGTGCCTACATCGTACTACTCCTTTATCCGAATTTAACTTCTGGAGAATTTTAAAACCAAATCCTTTATATTTTTCTCCTGCTGGGAAGCTGCTACACACCTTGTCTGTAAGATATAAATATAAGAGTAAATTTATTTTTCATTGTAACAGAGATGACCAAAATGATGAGCTAAATATATAATTGTTTAATCTGTAACTATGTATATGCTCCCAATATAGGTCATATCTCTATTTTGGGGACCTAAGATGCAACCAATACTTATGAATACAAAGAAAGAAGAAGAAAAAGCATTTATTAGCCCACACAGGACAAAACACAAATTAAAATGATTAAATTAACAGTACAAATAATAAAAAAAAAATTAAACCAAGAGAAAAATAAAAAAAAACCATGAAATGAAATTGGTCCTGTAGCCAAAAGGCTATCTCAGCATGGTGCTGTAACATAAGTTAAAACGTAGTAAACGTTAGTAATACGTATAAAAATAAGATTCAACTTTAACCTGATAACGATATCCATTCCATTGCTTTGAAAAGCATGTTTCCATATCTTTTACCTAAGGACTTTTGTTCTTATCACACCATAGTAACAGAAAATTCTATTCCAGTCACAGCATAGTCTTGGTCTTGATACAAATTCCGTTCGTTTTGCTGGAAAAACTGACCATTGTGTGCGCGCCCCGCTGTTTGCTCGACCCCTGCGAGTGAAAGCGTTAATGAAATCGATTATTATACGATTGCCGGTGATAAATCGTTACGGTGAATCCGTGTCTGTGGTTTTATATAAATTAATCGTTACGTCGGAGATTATTCGATTACTAATGTTTTTTGGCATTCAAAACCATGGTGCCAATCTGTGATCACCACATTTGGTTAAAACAGAGAATTTAATGGTCAAGTAAAATACTACCTACTTAAAAAATTAACGAGGTGTGTTAACTACATTATTCTCCTGCCTTTATCCCAATTTATTTGGGGTTAGCGCAGCATGTCTTCTTCTTCCATTCTTCTCTATTACTCGTCATCTCATCAGACACCACTTTTCTTGCCATATCATCCTGCACACAGTCCATCCATCGTTTCTTTAGCCTTCCTCTGCTCTTATCCACCTATTTAGGTATGAGGTGTATCAACTTATAAACTATTAATTTCTTAGACTGTACCGACGCGTAAACATATTAACTTTAAATGAGTTTGGCTAAAATTAAGATAAACATGTTCAAGCATTGATGACTGTACCTCCATCTAACTATGGTGCCTCTAACCACGTAAAGTTTAGTATGGAAAACTCCCCTATTTAACTTCACGACTTGCGCAGCGAGACGACGAATAAACAAAGGGTAAAATAATCGCAACAACACTTTTTGTTTTTAATTAAATCTCCAACAAACGATGAAACATCTGAGTAACTGCGAGTTTTTGAAATCAAATTTCCCTCTCCATAAATTTTGATAGGGATAATAATGTCACAGGTTTTTAAAGTTCTCTAGAAAACCAATTAAAACGTACTAATGGCTTAGTCCTTGTATCACTATAAAACTAAGATTTATGACAACCGCAAAACGTTAAAACTTTAAGTAAAGTGGAAGGGTAAAGTGTTTACAGAGTTAGTCACTGCAGGACATAAGTCACTGAAAGTTGCGTGTATCTCAGAAAAATCGTTGTCAATAAAATTTATGGGATTTCATACGGCGGTGTCGTAAATTTTATATTCTGTGCGGTCGTTGATATATTTGTAAATTTATTATGAACCCGGGAGCATTTCGTTTCCGAATTTATTTGGCATTCGCAATGGTCAACCGCAGGAATTGCAGTTCACAAAATGACACACAAATATCTACCTTATTGCTTGAGTAAACGGTACTTTTTTCAAATATTATTATTGCGGTACTTCAGTACTCTTTAATATTTCTTTATCGAAAATCAGTGAAGTGTAAACTTAACAATGCGACAATAAGGCAGTTATCAGACCACCGACATGCGTTAAAGTTTGACACATTCAATTGTGCAAATACTCTTGTAAGATCAAGAATATCAAGAAACAACAATTTACAAGTTCTTGATCTGGTTACTCGGTATAAATAATTTTTAAAAAACAGAGCAATTGTAAGAGGAAATCTGCCGGCGGCGGCTATTATGAAAGTGACGAATACAATTTTATTAAAACACTTTAAGTACCTTGTTTTGTTTTGTTTTTTTTTGTATTGTTCTTCTAAACTTAATTATTTAATAAACACAGCATAGTTGTGTAATAATTTTAGATTAAGATTTAGTTTTTATATTTTAATTTGCATGTCTAATTGTAAAATATGGAGATTCGCATTCCCCTAATCTGAAACGGATCTTACACTATCACCGTCATCGTAACAACGTCGGTAAATCTCCAACTTGCGTAAATACCTTCAACATTCAATGAATCACACAAATGACTCAATGGACCATTAAATGGCCATAATTTATGACTTTGATTGAGTATCTACGTTTGTGACCATTTTTACGATCATTCGCCTTTTTAGCCTTATCTAGATTCGGTTTTAGTAATTAATTTTTGGTATACATTACCCTGATGACGGCCGATTTGAATAAAGCATCTGATAGAGCTTTTATTATATTTTTCAACTTGTAAACTGATATTTGATCTGATTATTAGAAAGGAAAGTGAAAATATTGTAAAATGAAAGAAGAATGTGTTATTTAATACTTTGTTTATGGCTTTTGTGATGTAACAATGAGCCATCTGTCTCTTGATGATCAAGATTATACGTTAAGATTCCTGCTTGGGAAAGTGATTTGAAAAAAATGTTTCTTGTTTGCAACTGAAGTACCCATTGTTTCATAGAATGATTTACTAGCTTTGTACTAACATAGTTCCAAACTCTATTCCCGCTCCAATAGAAATTAATGACATAATTATTTATCTTAAGAAAAAATCGTTGTCAATAAAATTTAAGGGATTTCATACGGCGGTATCGTCAATTAATTTAGAGCAAAATTCCTTCCAAAAACCCTTGTCTTGATTCCTCGTCCGATCTTAGCAATATAGCTTCGTATTAGTATAGTCAGAGCACTCCATTTTCTGATCTCTTTTCCCCTTTGATGGTGTATATGAAAGACAGGAAGTCACAAAGACCTGTGTTGTTTCAATATGCAGAATGGAAGGGCAATCAGTACTAAAAAAATCAAAACAGCTGGTCCATACATTTTAACCGTGCACTTTTGTAGGAAACTGCAGTTTTGTAAAGTAGGTTTGGAATGATGTAGGTATTGATAATCACGGTAATCGCTTGTGCGTCAATGTCTCTTCTACCCCGTATAAATATCAGTTTCTTACTGATTTATTAGGGATGATCACTGACAGTAAGATTATCGAAATATATGGATACGTGTTTTTTGTTTTATCAAATTAATAAAAATTGACGAAGATAAAACGTGTCAAAGATCATGAGTGGTGGCTTGTGACGTCACATTTAAGTAAAAAAATGTACTCAAATGTGACGTCACACGAGTTTTCGACGCACTGTATCGTCTTAATTTTTTGTTTACGTGAAAAAAGAAAAAATATGTATATTTTTTGGAAATCTATCTGACGGACTAATAAGATTTTTTAGTCATCTACCTTATTGCTGGAGAAATTAAAAAAGTTTTTAGTGATACCCAGAAGGCTATGCCCATGTCCATTCAATTCAGGTTACATATTTCAAATATCATTTGCATTAATTAGGCAACCGGCAACGTCCTGCTAGAGGTAATCAAAATTTTTCCCGCAACTATTTTCCACAGAAAATCACGGCACACCTTATGTGAGGGTGCTTATCAACCCGCTACAGAGGCAAAAGTCAACGGAGGGGAGAGGGTTATTACGGTGCTTATAAGCAATGGACTTACTCCATATCCCTGTGTAGGTAGGTATGTTAAATGTCTACACTAGCGACGTAGCGACGCACCTCGGGTGTGCTCAGTAACCCCTAGTATGACTTTTGCACGTAGACTGTTTGCCCTGAACGGTTAACGAGGGCTGTTTTTTATGCCCAGAGATTGGATGTAGGTACGGTACATATAGTATATATAGTATATATACTATACTTACACTTGTCATTCGTAATACCATTTATCATCTTTTTTTATTTGTTTATACTCAGCAAATCGATTCAAATAATATTCGTTTTCAAAGAATTAGCTGAAATAAAATATTAATACTCATAATTTTCAAGGTTGAGACATTATGTCAGAGTTGTCAAACTGTCAGTTACTTTTTCTTTCTCTTTCTGGCATAGTCTATGATGGTAATTTTTGGTTTATATAATTTGAAATTATTTTTATCAAAATGTTTAGCTGAAATATTGTATTTTATAGATACTTACGATTGATTATTAGATAACTTAATTTTAAATAATATTTATAAAATTCTTCACGCACTCATGGTTTTATAAAGGAAGTCTGATATGTCCTGGCCGACTACACTTGTCAAATGAGATGATTATAATGGCCGCAAGAAGAAAAACTAATATTCTAAAATTCGAAAGGAAGACTACTTCAAAAACGAGCTGACGAACCAGGGAAACGTTGGACAGTCTACAATGGGATTTGATATGAGAAGCATCATAAAACAGCTTGGTTTTTGGAAAGCCAACGATCAGATATACTAGAGTTCACACCCTCTAAAGGTGAACAGTTTTAGAGACGCTGATGTCCTGACACCTATCTACACTTTCCAGGTGATCCAACGGGACGGCTACTTCCGATCACGGAGCTGTCTTCTTGCCTATCCTGGCGCTTGTCTCGCAGTGCTGCCCTGGTGCGTGACTCTTAGAACTGTAGATTTGTTACAACATACAAGGTGTAAACGAAGTCCTTCACTAAGTCGTCAATCAAGCATTCTGTACATCAAATTTTGTAACTGTACGCAAAAAATTATTGCTGGGAAACGACTTTTTTTTTTTGGTGTAAAATTACGTTTTACGGTATAACTCAATTTAAGGCACTCAAAACATTGTGCTGATAAATTGCATTGAATAGTACAGGGGTCGCGCAGGTTTTTAAAGTAAAGTTCAGGACATTAAAAACTTGTTATGAAAAAAAAGACTAATTTAGTGGCTCTTATTGTCAAAAACAACAAACTCTTGCATGTTGTCACAGATGCTGAATAATGTTTCTTAAAATACGTCATAATTGTTTTTTCTAAAAATAGTCTAAAATGTAAGGCTGAACATATCCCTATTTAGGCCGTTCTCATTAAGTGTTCATCAAGTGTGCGTAGGCGTCACTTTGACGACAGGCGTCCACGCAACACCAACGCCTACACTAAATAAACGCCCAGTCCGAAACCGTCCAAAACGTTTTTGTCATTACAGATAAATATAGTTTATAATGTTGTTGATTGTGGGAGTTCGAACTTGACCCAGAGTCAATCTTCAGTTGCGTACGCCTTGGGCAACGTAAACAAACCCAACTATATAAATACAAAGCAAACACAATGTATCGGGTATATTAATTCGGAGCTAGACGGTATACACTGATGTCACAAATTCAGGAAATTGGATCCATTGGCTGAGCAAACTTTCTGTACGGGTACCGGAGTACGTTTGAAGTAATGTAAGTTCGCAGACAGGCTACGTTGCTGTCGTTTTTAGCCAATTTCAGTACTAGTGAATAATTTATTTAAGTTTCGAACGTTAATATAACTTTTTTAATACATCACCTAGGTTCTGGAAGGCCGGAGCTGCCTGAGTTTTTAAAGTCGTTACACAACATCCTTCTATATGTGAATCGTGGGAGTTCTGGAATGTTTTACTGTAACGTGCGCAGTTACTCTTATCTTTTGGGTCCGGGATGTGGTAACTAATGTCGACAATTTAAATTAATAAAATTGAAGCCACGATTAGTACCTATAGCGATTCCTTATTTTGTAGTTTATTGACTGTACCAGAAGAATAAATTAACTTAAAGAAGATGCATATTGATTTTTCCCTTGTGACTTTAGGTAATTGGTTAGTAGCGAAAGTCTCTACATCGCCTCGACAATGCTTGCATTTAAACGATGAAACAAAACAAATGACAATCATCAATAAAAAACCCGCATCCATATTGTATGCAAAACACCCACAATAAGCTTCAGTAACTCAACAAATGCGTACGTCAAGCTAGTGTTAATTTATATTCGCGTCTTCTAAATGCGTATGCAAAAAGTTAATTAAAGGGATAAGGCATAGACATTGAATGACGAGCAGCCCCACCCTTTGCGTATCGCAATTTATATGGTTCGCATTACTCCAACCTCTCGCATGCTTCTGCATCAATTACTGTTCAAGTGTGTTCGCAGTTGATCCCGTTTTGTTGGGTAAGGAAGGCTGATTCGAGATTAATCGGCGAACGTAGTATGTGGGTAATTTACTTTGTGTGATGGTTCGACTTTGTCGTTTATGAGAACGAAACGATAAAAAAACTGTTAATTTCAACGTGCATTCAGCAAAATTGTAACCGTCAAATAATGCTCAATCTTTTTGAGATAAGACTATGTGCGCTATCTTTTTAGTGGGAAAGTAATGCAGTGATTCGACAAAAGAATTACCAATTTCAAACACGTTTGGCCGCTGAGAGAATGAGTTCCTGACGTCTATCAGTTGGTACATAAATTTAGCGCGTAATTTTAACATTTATTGTTACTTGATTTAATGATAATTATCGTTTTTAATAATATTATTTGTTATTAAGGCAAAAAGGGTAATAATAGGTAAGATAAATAAGCTAAAAATTATATAACATCACCAATAATACTAATACTCGCGACCTGTCAGGAACGCTTTCTCTCAGCGGCCAAACTTGTAACACAGTTATTTGATTTATAATTTTCCCGTATTTACTTTCAAATGAAAGCTGTTCCTTTTTTGTATTTAGCTGTTGGGACACAATGGTTATTTTTTTTTGTAGCCGTTCTTTTCCCAATGCAAGGCAAGGGCCTCCTTTATATATTTTTAGGTACTCTACCAGCACGAACCATAAAATACAAAGTCATACAAATTTTGACCATGTATCCCTGCTTCCTAAATTCACATCTTTAGTTCCCAGTATTTCTTAGCTAATTAACAACCACGGTTTCTTCTACCTATTTTAGGATCAGTCTGTATTGCCTCAAAGATCTTTCCCTTTCTTAGTGTAAGCTAATCTTACACGACTCACAAGTAACCTCATTACACGAACACGGATATCATGGTGATAACAACACGTTTCACGTTACCCTTCAGTTTTGTGTCAAAACATCGAACATGTTGTCTTTAACTTAATTACTATCGAAGGGTTTACAGAGTTTTCCTAATAATATTGCTTTTCCTTCAAACTTGTGTACATGATATACATGGTGTACCTATTTATATTTTTTACATTCCTTATTGGAAATATGTAATGGGGATGATGACTGACATAAAAAATATGATTCTGTTTAGTCCGTCAGTTAGATTATCGAAAAATATTGAATACGTGTTTTTTGTTTTATCAAATTAATAAAAAGTTACGAAGATAAACGTGAAAAAGATCGATAGAGATACAGAAGATAAAAAACGTGTCAAAGGTCATGAGTGGGGGCTTGTGACGTCAAACTTGAGTAAAAAATGTACTCAAATGTGACGTCACACGAGTTTTCGACGCACTGTATCTTCATTTTTTTTTTACGTAAAAAAAGAAAAAATATGTGTCCCATATTTTTTGGAAATCTATCTGACTGACTAATTAGATTATTTTTGTCATCTACCCTATTGCTTACATTTACGTGTTAAGTTGTAAATGTTTTTCGCAAATAAATAAATATCCACTAGTACAGATAGCGTAATGATAGCACTGTAGTCCAAAAAAAGAAAATCTTTGGTGGACAATTTAAGATTTGTTAGTCACAAAGTTCTCCTGAAGATTCATTAAAGATAAGACAACGATGACCAGGATCAAATTCATTATTGATTGTAAAACAGAACACACACACACACACACTGCTTAACAACGACAAAAAACGAAATAGGATTTTAAATACACAGTCTACATAGACACAATCAGCCTCTTATAAGTATTCCCATTGCTGGGAAACAAGCCTCTTCTTTGTGAGATGTCACCCAGCGCGCGTTGGTCGAATGTCAGCTGTCTTTGAAGTTTAGTTTTGGTTTTAGGACGTGTCAGTATCTCCACGAGTATGTTGTTACACAGCCTGTATATTTCCTAAATAACATAATTACGTTTCGTAAACAAGACAAAATATAATCTGCGATCCCATAACTTAGAACACTATTAAGTTATCCCTCCCAATCAATATCATAATTGGTTTGCTATAATTTTCTTTGAACTTACGAAACTTGGGTAATTATCTCTGTAATAATTAAATTATGGAAAGGCAAGATTTTCGCTAATACATTAATTTCCTTTACGCTGATTCATCGGGACCCTTTCGGCTTCTATGAGATAATTTTATTTGATATTGATTTGATTAAAATTAATATTTTCCTTTGCCTTATCTCGTATCGTTAACACGTGTACCTGATTGATTGGATCGAAGACTTACTTAAGTGTTATCACATTTCACGCGGTCACAAATAGATTAATAAGCATTAAGGATTATTATATGATTAGGCATTGTCAAACGGTGAATTCAAAACATCGTGAAAACCGTCCGCGTCATGTCCACCACAAAATCGAAAACGTTTGAACCTAACCCGTACGCATATTCGGCAATAGCCGACGCGTTAGCCATTCGGGAAATTCCGGCTGCCACTCGGGGGCTTGGCTCATACCCGACGTGTCGTGACGACTCGTCTGCTATTTTTGAGATTGATTAATAGGTTTTCTGAATGGTTAAAAAAAAATTACCACAAAGCTAAATCACTTCTAACCTATAAGCTGTCGGGGTGCCCCAAGTCGGTTTAAAAAACGTCATTATAAAAAACAAACTCAAAATAAGACTCGAAACCCGACGCGTTAGTCCGACTCGTCTGCCATTTACGAAGTAACTTCGGGCATCTTATACGTCGGATATTTACGAATAAGCAAACCCGCACTGAGCCCACACAGTGAATTACAGTCCACTCCCCTCATAGAGAGGAAGCCTGTGTCCAGCAGGGGATGTAGTGATAGATGTGACCTTCGGACTGTCAAGTCATGGGTCTTTAGTTCGAACCTAACCTCTGATTTTTCGAATTCATGTGCGTATTGTACAATTATCCCTTGAAGGAAAACATCATGACGAAGCCAAACCAGCATGCCTGAGAGATATTTCTCGACGGCATTTAAAGCCAAGTCAGAGGCCCATGGGCGGCATAAAAACTCTAACGCCAGGTTAGGCACTAGCCACACGAAAAATAAAGAAGCAGGGAAAACGTAATAGGCTGATTATACTTTCTTGTCGAAACTAATGTAGTATCTCGTTGTGAAGATAATCTATTTGCGACTGCATCAAACTATAAATAAGTAGTAAACAAAGCTAGATCATGCTGTTTGCGAAGAATCTAATATAAAACCCCGCACCCACGACTACTTTATTAAAATATTAAAACAAACGCAATTTCTTTGTAGTGGCGTTTTGTATTAGAATTTATAAGAACGCCGCGCCGCGCCGTCTGGCCCGGCTTTAATTAAGACTCTCATATCCAGTCACGTCTGACGCTTGTGCTAATAAATAGCTGGATTGTATGCAGTTTTATATACCTATCGATGCCTACCCATCTATGTGTGTATGATCTGTATGCACTTTATATAACATCACGCTTGTAAACCCCGAAGGGTTAGCTAGAAGTATACCCAATAGTACGAGCACACACACATTTTGTCAGTTACGTTTAAGTTTCGTGTAATAGGGGGCAAGCTTTTTGCCATGCACCGGGTACAATCCTACTAAGAAATTTCTGATGGAAAAACCCAATAACACTTTGCCCGACCCGGGAATCGAACCCAGGATATCATTGTGATGACAGCAATCGCGCTTGCGACCACTCTATAAATATGTATCTAAAATGAGTTGGCAAAGAGTAAGCTGGGTTTTGGTAGGAAAATATTTTTTTCGACATCCACAGTTATCATAATCATCAGAAACATTTATAATTTTGAACAAAATTGGTCCTTTTTGCGCAGTATATTATTACTGTCACTTTAAACACGGTAAAAGTATGAGTCTATTTCTTATCGTATGTGACAGTTATTTTTCATACGATGGACAAGAAACTTCAGATTTTAAACTCTTCTAAATTCGAAGCATCAAACTGTAAATCCAATACTTTATTATCACGATCATATTATATTAAAACAAGTTCCGAACACTCCGACACTTTAATAAATTACGAAGGAGTATCGTGGAGCTATAAAACTTGTCACAGTTGACTGTGCAATAAAAAGTAAGCATTTCTTGAACTCTTATTAAATTTTTCAGGCGGCCCCTCCGCGAGTTGGTCTACTGAAATGTTAGAATATTAAAAGGGAAACGGTCTTCCTGTCGCCATATCGTATGGGCCCCTTGGGTTGGGTTTCACTGTACGTTTCCAATAACCCGTCTCCTTATTTATGTGTCGAGTTAACAGGGACAAATTGTTGGAGGAAATGTTTGGACAAACGATTGGGTTGGGCTTCTATTTCAAATTATAAAATGGTCAAGTTGAGTTATAAGGCCTCTGGGATCAAAAGACCAATTTTTTTAAAATAATTTACTTATGTTTATTATTTACTACTTATACTTTAATATTGAAATCTAGCCAAAATTATAAATAACTAGTGGCCCGTCCCGGCTTGGCACGGGTAGACATTTATTTTCCTCTAATTCACCCCCCCCTAATATTTTTTCTAGTAATAATACGCCTATGACATTCACAAATAACTTGGCTTTATATTGGTAAGAGAATTTAAAAAATCGGTTCAGTAGTTCCAAAGATTAAATTCAAATTCAAATATTTTATTTCAGAATTACATCCATATATTGTTAGTAGTAGTATAACTTAGCCTAATATTAGTATTAAATTAAATTTACAATAATAAAAACTACACTAGTTTATTTGGATAAGTGTGTCTGAACACTTACCCACCTTCGTAGGAGGGGAGAGTCCCACCGGTCTGAACAACCCCACAAACTTTACCTCTATAAAATGTTAGTATAGATAGTATAATAAATTAAATAAAATCTGTACGGTGAGATTATGACTTTAGTCTAAATCTCTCCACAGGTCCAATTAAATTAATGTCTAACACCTGCGCCTAACATCAAACCACTTTCATGACTGAGATGGCAAATTAATACTGCAGCACCTTTTATTGTAAACTCAAAATGCTTTACCAAGCAATCTTTTAAAGTAAGAAAAATCATACTAAAGTATAACACCATTGGTTCCTCAGTAATGCACTGTTCCGTTCCGTTGTTCCTCGATTTGATGATATTGAAAAATTGCCGTGAAATATTGCAACCGGCGCTTTGATTTTGCAACTGCACTCACCAGGGAATGCCCATCGTAAGACTACTCACTGAGATTGCTTTGCCCGCTTTGATATTGTGTTCGGAGGTGAAAATTTTACAGCGCAATTCAGACATAGCAAAGGAGTAAAGAAATTAGAATAAAAATGCAAGAAGTGCTTCGAAAGGAAACTTATTGCACTTTTCTGGGACTTAAAGAATATGGAATGTTTTGGCAGTTGCTATGCAAAGATGAAGAATCAACTAGGGAAATTAATGTATACAGCAATGTTCGCTTTCAGTGGACTGTTAGTACTAAACTGTAAAAAATAAAGTATTGTACTGGATTCCTTTTAGATAAGTTTCGATTGGAAATAACGAAACTGCAGGCTTAGCCAAGTTGACAGTCTACATCGTTAACGCTATTCTTCTCAACGTTAAATCACGTGATCAACACAAACGAATAGAAAATCCGTAGACAAGTTTACATCGTTCAAAATGATAGAATAGAATGTTATCGTTTCTACAATGTTGATCGCTATACTCTTTGGTAGGAATGCTCACCATAGACTAAAGTATAGGTTTTTTCTACAGACATTAAAGAACGAGCGATCGACTCAGTCGTGTCAACTTGGCTACCAATGTAACGCTTTCTACAATCGCTTACGCCGAGGCGTTTACGATTGTAGAAAGAGAATTGATACGAAACGTTTGTAACTTGGCTAGGGGGGCTGTACAATGCAGATACACTTGTACAGTGCTGTTCTTTTAACAATTTCACTCAAACGCGACTTTTAATATTTGTGTTTTAGCTGTTTACAGTCTTTCATAATTTAACACATTAAGATTAATTTCCAAAACGTCAAAGTCTAACAATAAAATATTTTTTCTTTTATTAATCCCACTTCATCAATCCATCTCACTTTCAATGATTAATTTAGAAAACCAAAACCTTTAGTTTTTCTCTCACTTTCAAGTTAAAAAGACCGAGCTAGCTAATTTAGTAATTATTGTAGTAAAATAGTTTGTCAACAATGGAGAACAATACCAAAAGTGTAGAGAAACAGTCAAGGGCCAGAGGCCTAACTATTCAAACTAAGACCTCTCGAACTTGTGAACTTTAGACTTAGCTACAAAAGGGATACTGTTTGTACGCACTTGTAAATGTGGCATTCAATAATTAAATATCGTATTTTAATTTTCATAATAGTGCAATAACATAAAGTTTTATTTACTAGTAACACTGGTGTTCAACAATAATGTAACTATTTTGGTGGCAATCCCATAAAAAGTTATACACTTATGTGTTAATATAAAAAACCTAAAACTTGAAAATGTGACTGAATCACACACTGTTTTATACAACTTACTATATTAGAAACCTACCTACTTAGTTTTACATATAACGACACTAAATAAATATTTACGTTTAGCAGTAGCACATAAGTTAAGGGCTATGTTCACCGAAAAGATAACTGGTCTGATTATCTAAAAACAGCTGTTTAAAACACATTTTCATGTTCACTAAAGCAAATCAACCGATTAAACACGCTAATCAACTGTTTTTCTAACCGAGGTGGGAGAGGTTGTTTAAAGTCCCGGTTAGTAGTTAATCGGTGTATTTTGACGTTTGTAAATTGCAAATATAACAAATTTTAAGGTTACATCCAGATATTATAGAGAGAATTTAACATGCAGTCTGCTTTGAATTATATTTTGGAAGAGGATAACGTTTTGGACGAGTTTGAAACCGTTGAAAGACTTTTGCGAACTCCTCGTTTGTATTCGACCAGACGACACTACTTCTCGGAGTTCGGTGCGTTTGTTTTTAATTACGCCTTAGTGCTTTCACTAAATTAGTGAAAGTTTTTTTTTCTTCATGCGTAAAATTAGCAATGCGCTCTTATCCATTGTATTTAATTTAAAAACTGTTTCAAACGAACAAAACTTCAAACACAACAGATAATTTGATGGTTATAAAGAACTGTCATCTCAGGTAATAATGCAACCATTTTAAGATGTTTCTCATTTGTATGGTTTTTATGTGTTAGTTACTCACCCTTTTTGACTGTATTATAATCATTCGGTCTTTCATTCCTAAAACGCTTGTTTCCTTAACCGAGCTAGAATAAGTTGTAGTGAACACCAAAATTCCCACGTCATGTTTAAACAACTGTTTACGTTTAGCGGGCCGATTGCGAAACAGTCGGTTATTTTACTGTTGTTGAGCATGGCCCTAAGTAGGTTAAGAAACATTTACAAAAGTTTTGTAAAATTTATTTTCATCACCAACGACGACACTGCCAAAACTGCATATCTCATACATTTCACTCCTATCAATAGTAACGTTCAAACGCAGCATATAATACGCCAAGTGCGAAACACAGAACTAGCTCTCTAGCTTGTCCAGTACCATTTGTGACCGTCTGGATATGATGTCTTTAATTAAGTCGTCTCGCTTCAACGACTTTCCTCAAGCCGTATGTCTATGTGGGCTCATAAGTATGTCTGGGGATCGTAATTTGCAAAACTGCTACGTAAATTCTTAGTTTAGTTTCTGCTATTGGCTTATTTTAGGAAACTTTGTTTATTTTGTCTAGGAAAAGATTCCCAAAAAATATTATTTGGACTGAAGGCTTCTTCGCGTTCCTGGATTACATGGCGGAACACCTATACTCTTTATGGAGCTATGTGTTCAAAAAATCTTCTCAATATCGTACCCTGCAAGTAATGAACATCAGTTACCAGAAATTTTAAACAAAACATTAATTATACGCATAATATATATAATATAATATAAATTATATTATTTATATATATTATTATAAATATAATTGCATAATATATATATATTAGTATTTATTTAATTTAATATGATAAAATTCTCATGAAATTCCCAGCTCCCAGTTTACCCAGAAAATTCAGTGTTTCAGTAAATAATAATAAATTAAATGAGTACATAGCTCTAGGTCTCTCGTTTAACATTTAACGTTTTGACTGAAAATTATCTGTATAAAGTTGATCCTAGATTTCCTAGAATCGTTGCAATTAGTTAAAGGCACATGCATTGTTGTGCGGTTTTTCGTTGAAATAACACGTTTAACAAGAAAATAACTTAAACACCACGCTAGCAGTCCCGGTGGGTTAGGCAGAATTGTACAGCGAGTTATAACAATTAGCTGACCCACCTTTGCATAAATGGTTGAGATTTTTAGAATACGAATCATTAGAATTTAATAATTCTTTTAAGGAATTAGGAAATTCTATCGACTTGTATACTAATAAATCTAAACCATTTATGTAAAGGTGGGCAGGCTGATAGGGTATATGCATGATTTTATCATTCTAAACAAAGCGTATTAACATCAGAAATAGCAAAGTGAAATTATTTTTTTAATATCTATAAAAAATACTAAGTTATAAACATTTGAAACTGCTGATTAGACAGAGCAGGCAGTGAATGACGTCATTCGCTGCATCGACGTACAAAATCCATACTAAATTCCGTTTATCTAGAAAGAGACAGAAACAAAAGTTCAAAAGGTCTTTTGTGTTGTTTAACCGATTTATGTCTTGTTTTCGCTTTTTGTCATTATTTTTATAGTACTTTAACATTCCTTATCAAAACAAAAAATAAAAAATGTATGCATATTCCTTATTGCTATAACTCACTGTACGTAATAGTACACACAATTTCGCTAGTTATATTTAAGTTCCCTATAAAAGAAGACCAACCTATTGCTATGAACTGGACTGTTTCGTGACTGCTACAGAAAAATTACTTATCTTTGACATATAAATTCTTCGAGAACTTTGTTTTATACTGTTGGATTCTGTGCAGCAGTTCGAAAGAAGGAGCAAAAAACATGGCAGCCATTAATCTTCTCTTACTATTCATTAAAGCTGGCTGGAAACGTGGGTGGCGTCATGTGCTGTTTAAACAAAGCTAAAAGAGCATGATGCCAGTTTTCACTATCGCGAAGCCACACCTAAATGTATGCCTAAATTTCAATGTATGTATATGAAAATTTTAAACGCGCTATTTTCAATGTTGAAATTAAATGAAATGTTTATTTTTGCAAGTAGGTTTTTACCAACACTTTTACAAGTCATTTTTTTTTAAACTACATGGGCCGGTGTTTCTTACCTGACTACTCTGAGAAGAAACAGCCGAAACAAACTCAGAGGTCATAGTCTCTTTTGAAGTCCAGACATAATCTTGCTCAATTCACATGAGGACTATGCAGATTAGCGTCTGAGATGGTCTTTTGAAAAAAGAACCACACAGATTTGAGTGGACCTGTCCAGTCAGTGCAAGCATTTGTCAGATATCGTGTAGCTCGACTTATAACTCAAGGAGCTCAATGAAACGACGAACAATACCAAAGAAAGGACATTTGGGAAGGCCGCTTATAGTACTCAAACTGCCAGACAGTCGTGGGGAAAAAATAAAATATTATGTGACCCACATGGTTCTCACATTCACAATAATTAAATAAAATTAATAATAATTTACAAAATTAATGTCAATAAATGTTAATGAATGTTAAATGAGAAATTCAAATTTTCGTACTTTTTTACAATTTGCAGGTCAGTGTCAGGCTTCGTCTTGAATAAAATATGAATCGCGTGAAAAACAACCAAAAAAAAATTTCCACTCCAATTCTCCTCATAAAAAGAACATTTATTAAACAAGTCGCGAAAAAAAGGACCAAAACGAAACGACGATCAAGGTTTTAATTAAAACATCAATGTTGAAATGTTTGAGATCGATTAACGCAGAAGTTATTCATAGCAATTAAGTTGGCCGTAGTATGTGCACGAATGCATGTAACGGAGTTTTTTTGGAACGTTATAATTAAGTAAAAGTGCCTTGAATTTTGTCGAATCATTCAGATGAAGTTTAAATTCTTGAATATTTTAATGACTCGCGTGTTATGTAGTTTTGTAAAATATTTTGGTCCATGTTAAAGACTAATTGGGCTTGTACACAGTTTGCTTGATGGAGGAATGCTGGAAATGATATATAATCAGAATGTTTAGTACTCAAGAGGTTTTAAGCAGACCAAAAATATTAAAAACTTTTGGCACTCGGTCAAATAATCAGAAGAAATGGCACATAGTCGCTTTTCTCGATATCAAAGTAAATTCAAGTAATGTAATTTACTATTAATTAGGAGGGCAGCATTGAACTCGGTAGTACTCACTGTAGCCATTAAACCACGAGCCCCTCTTATTCTTAATCTGAGACTGAGAGAACACCTATCTCATTAAAAAATCACCTTTTACCGATTAAAGATATCTTCAACGCCAAAGGACCTGCATAAAGATAATGTCTGCTTAATTTTTTATTTAAATTAAAAGCAATAACTCAATTATTTCATTCAATAACATTCCTGCTTAAGTTGTAAATCAGTGCTATCACATAGGATCTCTATTTAAGGGCTTATAAAAGGCCATAAGTTGTATGGTATCTTCGGATTAAACATACGTTAAATGAATAAATTGGTCTTAATTAATACTCCATTTTTATAGAGGTTTTTTTGTGTTACCTGTCTGTATTTAGTTAAGGTAGGTAGTTTAGGTTGTAGGCATTTTCAGGCTTGTGTAGATACTTTTTGGAAGGTACAAATCAGATTTGGTATTTAGTATCTGAAAACTTCCCAATGAGCTACCTCGTGAAACTAATTGTCTCAAGTGCAACTGCCGAGCGAGAGAGCAGCGGTGGCCCAGTGGTGGCGGCCCCGACTTACGAACAGTAAGTCGTGGGTTCGAACCTTCACAGGCGCATTACTTTGTGTAATTTATTTCATCACCACTGCTCTCAAAACGGTGAAGGAAAACATCGTGAGGAGACCGACATGTCCTAGAACCAAAAATTCGAACACATGTGACATCTACTAATCCGCACTGGGCCCGCGTGGTGGATAGATTTGGCCCATACGCAAAATACGCGCTTTGACGTGGAGTTGCGGACACCAGCCCGTTTTACAATACACAACTGCCGAGCGAGAGGTCCTCGGTTCAATTAGCGGCTCGGGCCAAATATTTTTGGGTTTTTCCATCAGAAATTTGTCAGTAACAGCCATGATGTCTGGTTGTGTACCCGGTTGATGGTAATAAGCTCGACTCTAATTAAATGGAACTTAAACATAACTGGCGAAATGTGGGTATACTATTGGGTACACCTCTGCCTAATACTTAGCGGATTACAAGCGCTATTATTTTATGTTTCAACAAGATTGTTTTTGCATATCAAATATTGAAGTTGCAATGAATAAACAAAAACCGTTTCAAAATAATAAACCGCTTTTTTATTATTTCTATGTCTCATTATTTTGGAAAAGAAAAAACCTGTAGATTCATTATAATTGATTGACTCATCCGATTTGCCACCTAACCGTTTATCCGTTCATCTTCCTAAGAAGACATTACAAACGAGCATTAAACATCATTAAAACCCGTAACAGTATTAAATTCCGTAATTTGTTGTGGACTAAAATTATCCCTATAAAACCGAAATTAATGCGTTTCGAAGGACCAATTGCTGCAGTATTTAACCGAATAGCAGTATACCGCCTTATAATAACCTGAATTTTTCAATCTCCTCACTGACGTTATCTGTCCATTGATTAAGGCAGGCATACATCAGCGGCTATTCCGAGCTCAGTCTCTTTGACGTCGCCTACCGCGCGCTTATTAAACTTATCGATAAGGTCGATTTACACTGATGAGAACCGTGGCCTTGCATATTAATAGTAGGTGCCGATCATTTGCTCTGAGTAAATCTTTGGTGGAGATGTAATCGAAAATATCGTTGACATGTTACTGTGGATACCTACTCAGAATCAATATTACGAAAGGTTCTGAGAGCAGCGGTGGCCCAGTGGTGGCGGCCCCGACTTACGAACAGTGAGTCGTGGGTTCGAACCCAGAGAGGCGCATTACTTTGTGTAATTTATTTCATCACCGCTGGTGGCCTACCATGACGTCTTAAAGCAGGATCGTTTTAATCTTGTTCCAGTGTGGGAAAGAGATGGCGCTAGACATCCTCTATAGCTCCGTCTCTTACCCACACTGGAACAAGATTAAAACGATCCTGCTTTAAGACGTCATGGTAGGACAACTGCAAAGGGCGATGAAGGAACATGGATAGGTTTCAGTCCGTAAAAGTCTGACACTCCCTTCTGCTCCGCCCAGAGCGGGAGAAGTCATTTGATGATTTCCCATCCGAAAAAAAAAAGACAAAAAAAGGCCAACTGCTCTCAAAACGGTGAAGGAAAACATCGTGAAGAAACCGGCATGTCCTAGAACCAAAAAATTCGAAGACATGTGACATTTACCAATCCGCACTGGGCCCGCGTGCTGGATTATAGCCCATTCCCTCTCATAGAGAGGAGGCCTGTGTCCCAGCAGTGGAAACATAAATAGGCTGATGATGATGATAATGAAAGGTTCTGATATTATAATGACTGTAGTGAACCGACTCTCGTCTTCGATGTTGAAAAATGGAGTTGGGCAGGACTCCTAGCAAAGCGCGGTGCTGACAGGTGGAGTAAAGCTGTAACCGAATGGCGTCCAAGGAATCGAAAGAGAAGCGTTGGTTTTCCGGCGGCGGGATGGGACAGACGATATTGTTGCCATTGCGGGAATATCCTGGATGAGGCTCTGGCACAAGAGCGTGGAGCTTGACACAAGTAAAGAGAGGCCTGTACCCAGCAAGGCTGTGGATGATAAGGGAGACTAGGCAGGTACCTATGTAAGAAGAAAGTACTACAGCTCTATCCGGTTATCAATAGAAAAATAAATAAAAATCGCTGGACATTACACACAGCCTATGTAAGAAGAAAGTACTACAGCTCTATCCGGTTATCAATAGAAAAATAAATAAAAATCGCTGGACATTACACACAGCCTATGTAAGAAGAAAGTACTACAGCTCTATCCGGTTATCAATAGAAAAATAAATAAAAATCGCTGGACATTACACACAGCCTATGTAAGAAGAAAGTACTACAGCTCTATCCGGTTATCAATAGAAAAATAAATATAAATCGCTGGACATTACACACAGCCTATGTAAGAAGAAAGTACTACAGCTCTATCCGGTTATCAATAGAAAAATAAATAAAAATCGCTGGACATTACACACAGCCTATGTAAGAAGAAAGTACTACAGCTCTATCCGGTTATCAATAGAAAAATAAATAAAAATCGCTGGACATTACACACAGCCTATGTAAGAAGAAAGTACTACAGCTCTATCCGGTTATCAATAGAAAAATAAATAAAAATCGCTGGACATTACACACAGCCTATGTAAGAAGAAAGTACTACAGCTCTATCCGGTTATCAATAGAAAAATAAATAAAAATCGCTGGACATTACACACAGCCTATGTAAGAAGAAAGTACTACAGCTCTATCCGGTTATCAATAGAAAAATAAATAAAAATCGCTGGACATTACACACAGCCTATGTAAGAAGAAAGTACTACAGCTCTATCCGGTTATCAATAGAAAAATAAATAAAAATCGCTGGACATTACATACAGCCTATGTAAGAAGAAAGTACTACAGCTCTATCCGGTTATCAATAGAAAAATAAATAAAAATCGCTTGACATTACACACAGCGCCATCTAGTGCCACACTAAGCAACGAGGCTTGTGTCGTGGACACCAGATATACTACGTAGATACGTTTTGTTTGTAAATACATAAAATACATACTTATTATACATATAAACATCCATGACTCGGAAACAAATGTCCATGCTCACCACTCAAACTTTTGCTCCTACTGGGATTCGAACTTGAGACCGTAAGAACGGAAGGCAGCCTCACTACCTCTGCGTCATTAGAGTCGTCATGTAAAATGTATGGTGGAGTGATTTAATGATGTCGGCTCGAATCTTGTTTTATATCTAGATAACTAAATCGCATTTATACGGAATATGCTCTCAGAGAACCTATTAGAATGTCGTATCAAGTCACAACCAGAAAATGAGCCCGTTTTATCTACCCAACACACGTGCTCTAACTTCTACATATTCGTCGCATAAACAAATATTTTTCCCTCACAAATACCAGCAAAAATATTCCGAAGCTTTTGTCCAAACATTTTTTTAACAAAACAAAAAAAAAACACACACACACCCTGTTATTTTTCAACTTTGATGAACAGCGATATTCTAAACTGCGACAGATTCAGGCATTTCACAAAATCGCCCCATAAAGCTAGTAGCGATTGTGCAATACGATATATGATCAAAGTAATTGATAGTTCTACTGTATAGTGTACACGGACCAATAGCCAGAATGAAAACATGTCCAGGATTTGAAAGCGAGCCGATTGAAAACGACCTAGATTCTATTCGTTTACAAATATTGACCGGATATTTTAGGAAATGCGGATTAATTTTTAAAGAGTTTGTTGATCATAGTGACAATTGGGATAATTTATCCAATGATTTGTACACAAGAGAAAAAGCAATGAAAAGCATTCTTCTAAATTACTGATCAGAACACGGTACACGTTACACATTGATATGTGTGATTGATATGTGTAACGTGTCCCTTTGTGTCACATTAATGGTAGGCAAAGATGGTGTTCTGTACATCTATGTACGGTCGAACAAGCTATTTGGTTTACAATTTAACCAACAAATTACATTGTAAAATGTAAACCAAATAGTTTGTTCGACCGTATATAATTGTCTCCAATTCCATTTAGGTACGACCCATACAAAAAGGTCCGAACCATTGTCACTAATTGGCCACAAATCAAGACGCTAACTAAAAAATTACTGAAAAAAAAAACCGGCCAAGAGCGAGTCGTACTCGCGCACCGAGGGTTCCGAACAAACTTTTTAAAGGACAAACCTTACTTTGCTGTTCGATCCCATGAAACGGCTATTGTACCAACCGCAAATAATAAGTTTGTAATAGTAAAACTAGTAAAACGCTTTTTTTTTTGGTATTAAACTACATATTTAATCCAGAAATTACAACTACACTAACGAGTGTAGTTGTAACTTTAGTAACTATATGAATATAACGGACTAAAATAATTCTAAATCAAATAATAGGAGAATTTGATGGCTACGTAGAAACAGGTCAAAGCTAAATAATGTAAGCCCATTTTATTATTCAGCCCATATTATTGATATAGAACTTTACACAAATAAATGAAATTAGAGTTAGGATATGTTTTGTGGCTCGCTGTTTAGTTTTGCGGTTTGATAAATATGTGGGTAGTTCATGAAAATCAACCACTCTCGTGTATTATTTACATTTACAAATTTTAATAAACTAATATCAACATGTAAAGGGTCCTATTAACATCTTAAAATACTCCTGCCTGTAGTGCACCCTGCTGTTCAAGGAACGAGGCTCCGGCGCAACGTCCACCAACCCGCATTGGACTAGCGTGGTGGACTATAGTCCAAATCCCCCTTGAAAACTTTCAAACCATGTGCCCGGCAGCTCTGGAGCACCTCGCGACAAAGACGGTAGTCAACGGGTTCCCAGAGCTCAAGGTACTAAGAATCCCCGGGCGAGATCGATCCTCCGTCAACAAAACCAAGCATCTACGAAAATGGACTACGATACTAACTTAAATATCCTAACGTATAATGTAGGCACACTAATGCAAGATGAACGATTACTTGAGTTAGAAAATGCCTTAAAAGAAATAAGTTGGGATGTGATGGGGTTATCAGAAGTGAGGAGAACGGGAGAGGACACAGAGGAAAGAGAGAACTCTATATTCTATAACTTTGGAGCTATCAAAGGCCTATATGGTTTAGGTTTTCTGGTGGCTAAAAATTGGAAGAACCATATCATAGAATTTCTCGGATACTCGGAGAGGGTAGCAGTTCTCAAATTAAGCATAACAGACCAACATAGTTTGACCATTGTCCAAGCTTACGCACCTACATCGTCACACAGCGATGACGAACTAGGAGAATTTTATGATATACTTAACAAAGCGTGCGAAGAAAATCGTCGCACATGGAACGTCATTACTGGTGACTTTAATGCAAAAATTGAGGTTACACAAGACCTAGATAACCCAGAAATTCTCGGTCCTCATGGCTTAGGAACCAGAAATGACCATGATGATGCATTTGGACAAGGATAATATAGGATAATGAACAGTTTTTTCCCGAAAAAGTCACAGCGCCGATGGACCTGGATCTCACCAAAAGGTAGACCAAGAATTAAATTGAATTTATACTCTCTTGCGGCCATAATAATATAATAAAAGATGTAAGCATTATAAATAAATTTAAATTTAGTTCAGACCATAGACCAGTACGTGCAAAGATTGTCATCAACGTAAAATCACACCGTAAAACAGTTTTTAAAAGCCAAATAAAGAAATTTAACAAAGATGTTTTACCAAGTAATATGGAGAATTTCAATTTAGAATAGAAAAAATCATTTGATTTTTAACCGATAGACCCAAACCAAAACCCTCAGAGCCAGTACAACAGCATCATAGAAAACATTTCAACAGTAACCAAGAAAATCAAATGAGCAAGAAGTAATAATAACAAATTTAGCAACCGGTCCATTTCATTAATGGACAGAGAAATATTTAAGAATAATCGAGAAGAATACAATAAAATTGAAAAACTAGTCTAGTAGTATTCCTATCAAGATCGGAGACTACACTCGAAGTTGTAGACGATTATGTGTACCTGGGACAAACGGTCCAGTTAGGTAGGTCTAACTTCGAGAAAGAGGTCAATCGTCGAATCCGACTCGGTTGGGCAGCATTCGGGAAGTTGCGCGGTATCTTCTCGTCCAACTTACCACAGTGTCTCAAGACGAAAGTCTATAACCAGTGTGTGTTGCCAGTGATTACATACGGGACCGAAACGTGGTCGCTCACAATGGGTCTGATCAGAAGGCTTAAAGTCACCCAAAGGGTAATGGAGAGGGCTATGCTCGGAGTTTCCTTGCGTGATCGAATCAGAAATGAAGACATCCGCAAGAGAACCAGGGTCACCGACGTTGCCCAAAGAATTGCCAAACTTAAGCTGCAGTAGGCAGGGCACATTGCTCGCAGAACGGATGGCCGATAGGGCCGAAAAGTTCTGGAGTGGTGACCGCGAACTGGAAGACGTTGCGTTGGAAGGCCTCCCATTAGGTGGACCGATGACTTGGTGAAGGTTGCGGGAATCCGCTGGATGCGAGTCGCACGGGACTTGGGGGAGGCCTATGTCCAGCAGTGGACGTCTTTCGGCTGAAATGATGATGATGACAAACTAGTTAAACGAAGCATAAGAAAAGACGTTAGAGATTGCAATACCCGGATGATTAAGAGCGGCCAACCCGCCATACTTTTCGCGAGAATTTTGACAAACGCTCGTGCGTGATTATGAAGTTGTTACACATATATCTTTAATTTTTTTGAACTGATAGGTATCTTGTGCACTATATCTAGGCTTCTATCGAAGTAAAAAATAAAAATTTGTAGGAACAAATTCAGTATAAGCCTCCAAAAATAGCTGTTTTTCTCAAATTTTACCTCAACTTTGGCCGTTCATAATGTACTCATAAATTGTAAAACTAAAGAAAATAGCCTGATAGAAGCCTTGCAAATATAGTGGAGATTTTAAATAACAAATATTTATTTCACAAACTTGTAAGACTTATTCAAAAACACGTATTTTCTGGAACAAGTTTTATAAATTTTCGAACACTATTTTTCGTTCAATGTCCTCGCGTTAGTCGGTATGAGGTGCACGGGTGACGAGTAGTGCGGGGTCGGGGCTAGGTAAGACAGGGCAGTTGAAAAAATATCGCCGCGATAGCTCTGGATGAAACAACAAGCTTTTCGACCATGCTCGCGTTGACGATAGACGCGCCGGGAAGGGCCCTCTTAAATCAGCTTTACTAAGCAATACCTCTTTAAGATCTGTCAAAAAGGGAATTACGAAGCTAAAATCCTGGATTTCCCATCTAAGAGACGAAAATGGGACAAAACAAAGCAGCTCAACCAAAATCATTGAAATATCAACAAATTTCTATGCAAATCTTTATCAGGATCAACAGAAACAGCCCCGAAACTTCATTTATTATTGCCCTGACTCTGTTCATCCCATCAGTCCCTACGAGGTTCAACTTGCTCTTCGCGAGATGAAACTCAACAAAAGCCCTGGAATAGACGGAATAACAACAGAAATTTTAAAGTTAGGACGGAATGTTCTTGTCCCACACCCTTGTATTTTGACATCAGAACTATTATCATTCCTACGTAAACATAGCAGAAAACAATAACCCCACACTAGCAAACGCTGCGTTTTGCGATATCCGTCTGAACTGATCTTGTAAGTGTACTTACATTATTTAAAGCTCTTTGAAAACGAACGCATTTAGTCAAATGTCTGGATTTGTGCCTGAGCATAGGGTCGCCCATTTTAAATTGGAGTCTTACATATCTGGTGAAAGGTAGGTCATCTCTGCCTAACCCTACGTTTAATAAAGGCGTGATGTTATCCACTGAGATAGCACAAAATAAGAACACTCAAACATAGAATTACAACATTAAAATAGCATAAAACATTGTTTAATGATATCTCACATACAAATAAGAAAGTATTCCACAATGGAATAAAACACGAAGAAAATTACGTTTTTCTTCTAACTACACGCCCGAGATTGTTTCAAAGGAGCACCATAATAAGGAGTCTGTCTCCACACTGGCTAACGTTCCGGACAAGTATATTGTTAGCTTTTACCCCTAACAACAAGAATCAGCAGGTCAACTAAGCACAACTTGCGAAAAAAAGACAAGTGTTTTAAGACACTAAAGTTCAGGCTTATTAAAATTTTCATGAAAACTACTGAAGCAGCTTTAATAATTTAGCGGTGTGATAGTTTGGTTTTTCTCATTGTACTTAGGTATCTCACGTTACAGGGGATTACTTACATTGGGTACAGATTATCTAGACTAGATTTGACATGAATACTTATTTCAGTATTTTTATTATTTTTTTACTTTTTTATTTTATTTTGTTACATTTACCTACTGACTTGACAGGAATATTTACGTATCTTACTTTTTTATTATTATTGACATTTATGATTTTTGTGATTTTTATTGACATTGATTTTGTAAATTATTATTAATTTTATTTGATTATTGTGAATGTGGGGACCATGTGGGTTTCATTTTTATATATTTTTGTTTGTTTTCTTTTTGTTTTTCTCCCACAACTGTCTGGCAGTTTGAGTACTATAAGCGACCTACCCAAATGTCCTTTCTTTGGTATTGTTCGTCGTTTCGTTGAGCTCCTTGAGTTATAAGTCGAGCTACACGATAACTGACAAATGCTTGCACTTACTGGACAGGTCCACTCAAATCTGTGTGGTTCTTTCTTCAAAAGACCATCTCAGACACTATTCTGCATAGTCCTCATGTGAATTAAGCAAAATTATGTCTGGACTTCAAAAGAGACTATGACCTCTGAGTTTGTTTCGGCTGTTTCTTCTCAGAGTAGTCAGGTACGAAACACCGGCCCCATCTAGTTTTAAAAAAAAACATGACGTGTAAAAGTGTTTGTAAAAACCTACTTGCAAAATAAACATCATTTATCATTTATCATAGTGGAGTGTGTTGTGGAGTGATTATTTCGTAATTTATGGACTAGATATTGTGAGATGCCTGGCAAATATTAAGCAAGGGTACGAGTAGTTCTCGCTTCCCGTGAGAGCCGTAAAAGCAACCAAGCCAGAAGCATCTTATGTTTTCGCTAGTCCATTTGTCAAAAATACCTATTAAGCTTTGGAAGCTCCGAGCAAGGTTCCTACAGCATGTAGATCTTCTGTGATTTTCCACCTATTATGATGTCACACTGCAAACACTTACATACCCGTTGTAGACTAGGAGTACAAAACACCGTTTGGACCTTCCGCTTTGAACTTGCATTAGCTGATGAAAGTCCAAAAGTTTGCCTAGACTGGACCCATTTAATTTAGTATGCCTAAGAAAATTATTGAGCAAACAGTTTGGTCATATTGGTTGCCTCGACAAAGTAAAGGGTAAATTCACCTGTGTTGGTATATGAGGTATTGTGCTGTGTTGATTTTGCGATAGGTAGTGGCTAGCTAAGGACCGCTAGCAACATAAATATTTGGTTATGTTTAGTGCTTAACGAACACAAAATAGGGTCAAATTTTCATATTTTTTTTTAAGTTTAGCAGGAGCTCGTGGCTAAAGGGGAGCTCATGGCTGAATAATAACAGCTACTCTGGTCGATCTTTCGGTTAAACCGCGCTTACCTAAGTTATTCCGAGGATAGGTGATCACCCATTCCACCCATTACATACCGAGTTTCCTCCGTGCCTCGGAAAGCACGTTAAGCTATTGGTCCCGGCTGTCATTTGTAGATCTTTGACAGTCGTTACAGGTAGTCAGAGGCCCGAAAGCCTGACAACCAGTCGTGCCAAGGGTGTGGAGGTAAGATAGGCAGTCGCTCCATGGAAAATACTAGTATTCAGCTGCATCCGGTTAGCCTGGAAGCCGACCCCAACACAGTTGGGAAAAGGCTAGGAAGATGATGATGTTTGAAGCTTACAGAGAAGAATTATGTTCTAAATACAATAAAAATAGTGCAAACAAGTCTAAATCTTTAGTGTAGTCAATGCATCGTCTTGAATATATCTAACTTGCTTATTTAGTGTATTTGCTGCCAAAATGACACAAAACTCAGTATCAATGTCACCTTGTAGACCTCGCTTAATTTTTCTCCTATTTTCACTCACCGTTTCTTAACCAACATGCAAGACAGCCTCAAACCAGTGACCTCTGTCGGAAACTACTTACAAAAGATGTTTAATACCATACCATGTCGGTAGCCCGCATAATCAGGTCTCAGTAACGAGGTCCCACCAAAATAGAAGAATAATTCTTTTACCAACACCCTTTGTATATTTCAAGCTTTTTCTACTGACGATCCGAAAGCTTTGTGAAAACTGTGAATAGACTGCTCTGGACGAGAATTTTAAAGCAATTGTAAAATAGATAGTCATTTGCGAGTTCTATACAAATGCATTAATTTTATTTTCAGTCTAGCACTCTCGAAATGCCCGTACTATTTTGTGGAAAAGTTTATTTGAGTGCCGCGGAGAAAATCTAGGAAGTATTCAAAGTAAAGTACAGTCACAAACAACGTTATTATTCCAGATTTTGTGTACCTATTTACAGTGCAAGAGTCGGAATTTCCTTGCTGCTTGTTGCTGTTCTTAAAATGCCACGGCAAAATAATTAATTCAGATTCGACACGAAAATTTTTAATACTAACTTGGATTTTTGTAAAAGTGAAAATTCAGTTATTCAAAACAAATTCTGGCAATATTTTGTAAAGGTCGACCATTAATTTCCTAGCTAGAGCAGCTATCTATGGTAGGTACGCGGCGAAATGATTATCTACTAAAATGCACGTTTTCGATTCACTGCCATTCCTGAAGGCAGACATAGGTTTTACATGTTGTAAAATGTTACAGCCAATACTTATTGCGTTTTACCTTTAACGCACTGTACCTACAACACGGTTTGCCCCATATAAACAGCACCCAATACGAATAAACCTAAAAAAAAAAACACAAACCGGCTTTTGAATTCACTTTTCGTAAAAGCAATTTCGTTTACGGTGACATTACAGCGCTCACAAAGGTACACGAACTCGTAAACCTTATCATGAAGATAATAAATAACACTTTTCTTTAACAAATTTCAGTTTCGGAAGTTCGTGCTGATACTGGCGGTGTATCTAAGGAAGTATAACTAAAGTACTGAGTCAGGGTTCCTTATCGTAAGTATCGCCGCCTCACTGACAGGGGTCTTCATAAAAATTTAATGTCCTTAATCTTTAAAGCCCTCCAAAGTTTGGGCCGATGATGGCCCTAAGTTTACGAGGAACGCGTAAACTTCCGTGATGGTTACTATGTACTACTTTGTTGCAGAAATTTATGTTCCATATTAACGTTTGTAATGACAAGATGGCTGCCGAGATAAGTGGTGAACAAATTCGGGATATTATAATAAAATTCAGTGGGGAACATTTTTGTTGGGGACTGTACAAGCGGAACCAAAACAATAAAAAGGTTTGTATTGATGACTAAGCTTGATGATGTGTTATCTATTTTATTACTTTGTGCGAGCGACACTTGATAACGAAATGAATTAACTATAGGTTCAGAAACCCATAACGTCAGATTCGCAACGGACTGCCGGCCGTCGCGACGAACATACTAGAAATAGACGTAAGAGAGACGCCCGTTTTGATATTAGTTGCTACGATTACACTTCACATTCGACTTAAATGGAGCAGCTCGCGGCAACGCTACAGTCCATTCACACTATTTTACCTCTGATAGCAGCAAGCCAAATGCAACCTTGTTTAAAGAAAGCAAAAATTGCAAAAATATTTACAGACTCGTCAGAAGCAGCCACCGAAAAGCATCTTTATTGTATCAAGGTTAAAGATCACTGTGATATGGACAGAAATGCAAAGTCAAGGTGCGTGTGGGTAGGCAAAAACCACAGAACGCCACCAGTTATGATCCGTTTTTTTTTCGGATGGGAAATCATCAAATGACCCCTCCAACTCTGGGCGGAGCGGAAGGAAGTGTCAGACTTTTACTGACTAAAACCCATCCATGTTCCTTCTTTGCGCTTTGTGTTCCGGAGCCACGGTATCTCTTTCGAACAGTCCCGCAGCCCCGGCAGGACCTGTTACGATCCTTACATACTCTTTTTTGTCTCGTCCACGGTCATATACGCATGCTGGTTGCGAGTACTACGCACCTTACTTTTCTGAAGAACCTCACCCATCCCTTTCCGGCGTTGCCACTCACATCTGCCTTGTGTTAGTCGCTTTTCACTCATCCTCTCCACATTACCAAACAACCACATAAGGTAAAATATCTACCGCCTTCTGCGAAGCACTCATGCTAGCAAAGGAGGTGGCGGAACGTGAGAGCAGCCGCCGCGGGAGACGCACCGGGCGTCGGGGGCCACGTGGTTGCCCCCGGCAACCGTAGGCGCGGGCCTGTGTTGTATGGGTTAGCTCGTCGTCCGTCCGTCTCATGAGGACAGGCCGTGTCGACGGCGCAGAAGTGTTCCACGCGCGCCTCAAAGAGTTGTCAGCAAAAGGAAGGGCCGATGCCTGCCGGGGGGACTGTTCGAAAGAGATACCGTGGCCCCGGAACACAAAGGGCGATGAAGGAACATGGATGGAGTCATTCGATGGTATCCCATCAGAAAAAAAAAAAAAAATCTATAAAGAATAACCGTACTGCAATCGGACTCGCAAATTTCGCAAACATTTTAAAATACTAAAGAAAAACACTTCGCGTCTACAGCACCTAATTGCCAGTTCATTCAGCCTAGTCCTATAACCAGCAAGGTTGCGTGTTCCCCAAGCATAAAGTATCGCTTAGAAATGAAAGCGTGCTTATTGTTTTAAATTGCCACCCGCCCTCGGTGTGACAGTGGGCGGAATGCGTTACTCTACCGTTATTATGACTAAAAAATCTACTTACGTACATGGTTTTTTGTACTGAACCATTTTGTAAAATTAAATGTTGCTTGTGACTTTGTTAACGCATAATAATGGTGTGTTATCGAGTTTTTTTTTTATTATAAAAGCTCCTTTGCCATTGTTTTTATTTCATGGCTGTGAGAGAGCTTTTTTAAACATGCTAATTATAACCAGATAGAGCGATTATTTAAAATGCCGTGATTTTTATCACGAATTTTGTTATTTGGAAGAATTGTGAGAGAACACAAAAATAATGTTAGTTAGTATCATAAAGTGTTCTAACTCAAAATCAACAAAAGCATAATGTTAATCAGAATAATGTAGCATAATGTTATTGTGAAGCATAATTATTTCTTCCAAGCCTAATCTAGGTTTCCGTTCAGATATCACGACACAATTAATAACAAGAATCCAAAACCCTTTATCTATAACATTTATCCGTTAATCTGTACTAGTCACGCAATATTGAGCATTATATACATATACAGAGCCTTAAAAATCAACCACCAAAACTAATGTTGTCGTTAAAATATCAAAAGTACAATCGCCGACTAAAGTGGGAGCGAAGGTACAAAAAGTTTAAAACCGTACAAGTAACATTTTTACATTTGCATACGGTTTCGTGTTGTCTGGCTGACAAAGAACGTGGCGTGCCATCTATTGTATCCGCCACAGCTAAGTTATTATTTCAACGGTATTTTTTTTATTAGAAAAAGGAGGCGTTTACTTGAAAATAAACAGAGCTATTGACATATCGCTCTGTGCTTTGTGTCTGACCTTTACGCGTGAATTTATCGTTGGGCCAAAATCGAGAATTACCATATCCATTGCGGGGTTATTTCAATCTCAGACAACCATCCTCTAGGCACAGCACGCAATGTACAAAACACAGTATAGTATGCGACGGTTTTAATTGATTTTTTTAATGTCCGCAGTACGGAACAGCTCGCGTGCACGTCTAGCGTGATTTGTGCGCCTCGGAATCGCGCGTGACGTCGCTTGGGGAACCTCTCCCCACAAAAGGGGGAGGTCAACTGTTACCCCGCATACCAGCGGGTACAGTAACATGTCCGACCCCGTTTTTCTATGAAACGACAGTTTTATTTCTCCCTAAGTCGAGACAAGAGCAAGAAATCAGGTTTTGTTCGAGTCTTTTTAGTGGACTTGTATGTTGGAAGTAGTTATAAAATTTAGACCGTTTTTTTGTAAACTGTATTCGATGAGAATGAGATACAGTTTTGTGATACTTTGAACACAAACTAAACGTAATGTAGTTTTAACTTGGTCAACTATCCATGAGCGATTTTTTTCTCAAGAATATAAATATTATATAATCAGCCTTTTACATTTAGGGCATGCAATCGCAATTGTCATCAATTTTTTGTCCACTATGCTTAGATAATCGAAATAATATAAGTATCGATACGAAAGCGTCTGTCAAAATGAGTTACGGTGACTATCAGCCACGATGACAACCAATTACGTCATATTTGATCGCGACTGGTCATACATCATACGAAACTAACCTTTTGACAGTTAATTGATGGACAGTGAGCCCCGTGACTATCATTTCGAGCTGTCAACAGAGATACGTAATAGCCCTACAGATCGTCTATCCACGTTGGTTGTCTTCCCACATTCCTCCGTCCCGTCCGTGGTCTCCACTCAAGCACTTTCTTCCCCCATTTTCCATCCAGAAGAATCCAAAAGAATGCCAACTAGACTTTCACAGATATTGAAAGTTTCATATAATTTTATCAAAAGGCACATCAGACTGAAACATTAATAAAATATACTTAGAAACGGATTATTTCTCCCCAGCTCTTCCAGCAATGTGACGTCGCGGATTTCTGAAGACAGTTGATTATCGAAACGAGTCCCATAAAGGAGCAACGCTTGGGTTTATGCCGATGTACTAAATTTTTTACTAGAAATGACACCACCAGCTACGAAAAGGAAATCTTGTTCTGTGACATTATAGTAGAAGTCTTGTTATGTGACTTTGTGCTAATGGGACATTCTGCGTTAATGGGGCTTTTTGCGAATGGGACATTCTGCGTCAGATCCGTCTTGTTCTACACAGTTTGTACTCTTCAATAAAGTGGTCTCTTTGACGCGACATGGACGAGACATGTCAAATCTCCACCAAAATGAAAATACAAAATCTGCCACATCGATGTCAACAACAGCGTCTGTGAGAAACATTACACAGTAACTTTAGACACACTTTTGGTCATAACATAACATAACATCACGCCTGTAATTCCCGAAGGGTTAGGCAGAGCTGTACCCATTAGTACACCTACATTTTGCCAGTTATGTTTTTTCAGTCCCATGTAGAGAGCGTGCCTATTGCCATTAACCGGGCACAAATCCAGACTCCGTGGCTGCTACTGAGTAATTCTTGACGGAAAAACCCAACATCACTTTACCCGACTCAGGAATCGAACTCAGGACCCCATGCTGTGGCGATTGGCGGCGGCGACCTCTCGCGTCCGGCCCTGGTGCAAGCCATGGTCCGGAGCGAGACGGAATGGGACGCCGTCACCTCCTTCTGCGAAGCAGTAATCTTAGAGAAGGAGGTGGCGGAACGTGAGAGGGAGAGAACCTCACAGCGTCCCGGCCGCCGCGGGAGACGCCCCGGGCGTCGGGGGCCACCACGTGGCCCCCGGCCACCGTAGGCGCGGGCCTGTGGACGGTGGGCTATGGGCTAGCTCGCCGTCCGTCCTTCTCATGACGACAGGCCGTTTCGACGGCGCGTTCGTGTTCCACGCGTGCCTCAAAGAGAGTCAGCAAAAAGGAAGGGGTCCGAAAAAAAAGGCTCATGCTTAGCACTCGCACTTGCCACCACTCGATCAACAAAACATTGAGAGTTATAAGAAAGCAAGAAAGAAAGAGAAGACTTATTCACGTGATAGTAATTTGGTACTATCGTACACCAAGATGCACCCGCTTACATCTACCTATTCGTTGTCTATTCGCAACGCTTCCATTCCATCGACATCGGTGTAACTTTTATAAAGCGTCCACAGAAGCAAGAGTAAAAAAGAATGAATATTACAAATGATTCAATTTGGTGAGACATTATTTTTTGTTGCTCCTTTTGATACTCGCGATTTCTTTGGACGATATCACTTATTCGTCTTTTGTGTAACGAGGGAAATCTTATTCTGCGGTATTTTAATAAGAAGCCTTATAATTTATAGGTCTGACCTCGCTCACCTTACCGTATTGTAAATTAAGATGTTTAAATAAGTGATTTTTCTTTTATAAAGTCTTAAGAATCGTGAATTAATTTCTGAAGGTGTTTCCGTTAATGTCAATGATTACATCACTTAGTTGTCTTCTTATAACACGCGATTTTAAACACGTTTTATAGAGTAAATTAATACGAATAATCACACAAAGATTCTGTGCAATTTGGGGTCCATGATGACCTAGAAATAATTCGTAAAATCGCCATAATATATTTAAAATATTATCAACAACTTATTTCCGGTTTTTTTTTTATTTTTTTTTGTGAGATACCAACCATAACTCAGAAAATCCATGTAAATGTAGATTCAAGAACATTATTTCTTTTATTTTCCGATAAAGTCTAGCCTCTAGTCTAAAATTTAAATACTAAACTGACTGCTAAACTTTCTTTATTAAGGTAATAAAATTATCCAGTACTCCTAGATAAGCCAGCAAGGAATAGCAAGCAGTTCATGAAATTAGTTTCTCTTTCATTAGCAGATAGCTACCTAGTTTCATAGAACAACCTAATACCTTTAAAAAGTTCCTGACAAAAATTGCAAACAGCAAAAAAAAACTATTTCTTTAAGGCGGACCAGATAAAAGCTTAAGGATATTTTTAAATTCTCCAACGCGAGGCGATGGAAACTGAATACAGAATTTGCTAGCACTTACGGAAATCAAGTGTTTTAGAAATGTTGCTGTTTGAAGGGGTTTAAAGATTTTTATAAATAAATGCGACATTTAATGTTGGTACCTGCTTGGAATAACGGCACGGTTGGCGCAGTGGCGGAGCGATTGGCTGCTGCACTGCGTGTCGCGGGTTCGATCTCCGCACGAATCAAATATTTGTATGACCTACAGGTCAGTTGTTCCAGGCAGAGTAGGAGATGTGTTCCTAAAATTTAAAAATGAATAAAACTACATTCGAGAATTTTTCGAAAATTTGAAACCAGTTGTTTAACTCCACCTCCGTGATTCGATTTTGGAATATTAATAGTAGATGGATGACCTTTTTAATCCAATACTTAAAAAATATCACAAAACATCTCCATAAAATAAAATATCAACGTAAATACAAAATTCTTTAAAAATACCGTAACTATGAAAACATCTATGATTAGAAATCTTACCAAACTTCACTGAGGTAGAAAGTTATAAAAGTGTCATTACTAGAACCGATGCCTACAAACTTTACCTATGCCGCAAACTTTATTACGGAGAAATCGAATTTACCTCATTGGTCTTATGGTGTTCTGGTCCAAGGAATCAGGCAGTTTCTGGCCCGAAGCCAACATTGCAAACTACTGAGACCCTGGTCTTCTTACATTTAATACTCTTAAGTTTGATGCAGTGTACCGCCCAACTTATACGGAACCTGAGATTAATACCGTTTATTTTGTTAAGAGGTTTATCTCAAATTGCTTTCTGAGAAAATTGGGTAACATGATTTTTTAGTTTTCTTATTTGAAGTAAACGCGTTGTAACTTGTACGCTTCTATCGGAAAAACCGTAAGTATATTTTTCCGTCACAGAAACTTTGATCAATGTTCAAATAGAACTACATTATCTAATCGGATTGCTAGATTGTCTACGTCATCATTCATAGTAATGTAGGGTTATAGTCACCATTTTATTCCATGTTTTCAACTGAAATAATCTGTCATGCAAAACGAAAATAAACAGTAACAAAAACAATAATGTGACAGTCGTTTGACAACTCCTGCAATTCACAGCTTTGTTTCGCTTCCATGTAAATAATTTTTAATTCTCTCTTATTATTTTCATTCCGTCCCGGTAGCCCCGTAAATGTCAGTAAATATAGCTTTTTTTCAACTCAGAGCATTCATGAGCAAGTTTTTATAATGCCCATGTCGTTTGTCATTGCGAGACAGAGGGAAGCGTTAATTTGACAAGGGATCTCATGCCATACTGACCCAGTTGCGTACTAGATTATTTTATTCTACGTGTTGGCTTGTCACGATTCTTCGAATCATTATAAATTGTGTTGGAACCTTTTCTATGTATCAGAGATAAATGCTTGAGAACAGTCTTTTGCTCCGTTAGTTTTCTGTGTCAAGCTCATCATATTTGTAGAGGAAATATGATAACATTTTTACTGTTACATATTAGGTATTTCCTTCAAAAATTTCAGTAGCAGCCTGGAGTCCGGATTTGTGACCGGTTGATAGCACGTTAAGCCGTTGGTCCCGGCTGTCATTTGCAGATCTTTGACAATCGTTACAGGTAGTCAGTGGCCCAAATAGTCTGACATCCAGTCTTACCAAAAGGGGTATCGTATTACCCAGTACTAAATGGGTTGTGGAGTACAGATAGGCAGTCGCTCCATGTAAAATACAGGAATTCAGCTGTATCCGGTTAGACTGGAAGCCGACCCCAACATAGTTGGGAAAAGGCTAGGCAGATGATAATGATAGCAATAGGTACCCCTTATTACGAAGTACGGTGTAGGGTACACCTCTGCCTTACCTATCTGGGATAACAGGCGTCATGTGATATAACATTTATTACTAGAAAGCATTTACTACAATTACAAACACTAGCTGCTAATAAAATCGAGAATCCAAAATTACATGTTATTCTGTAAACATTTTCAACACAAAAACAAATTTCAAAAATAAACACCATCAAAAGACAGAAACCTGGCTCCGGTTGTTTTAAATGTCGTAAATATTTGAGCAAGCAATTCCCAATTCCGGGGGTGTATAAATCTGACAGATGAAAAGTTCATAACTAGGAAACTAATTGGTCCCAAACGGCCAGATAGTCATAGTGGATGACTCCTGAGGGACTAAATAAACCTGCGAATATGTAGGAATAACTCGTAGTTTGTTTATGGTAAACAATTGTGTTATGATTGTTGTGTTTACTTTCTTTGTTTTTGTTTTTAGGGTTCCTTACTCAATGGGTGCTAACGGGACCTTGTTATTAAGGCTCCACTGTCTGTTCGTCTGCCACAGGGCTGTATCTTTTAAACCATAATAGGTAGATACTCGAAATTTCCACTAAGTGAATAGACATTCCATTACCATAGTTGCCACATTTATAAAAAACTAGTTACTGTTGCTCGCGACTTCGTTCGCGTGGAAATTTCGATGGGTTTTCCAGGATACAAATTAACCTATGTGCTATTCCAGACTATAACCTATCTCTGTACTAAATTTCACTAAGTTCCGAGTTAGAAAATCTTACCAATGTATATCGTATTACCCAGTACCAACTGGGTTGTAGAAGTCAGATGGGCAATCAGTCCTTTAAAAATACTGGGACTAAGCTGCATCCGGTTAGACTGGAAGCCGACCCTAACATAGTTGGGTAAAGGATAGGTAGATGATGGTACGGAACACTTCGTGTAGACTCCAACTCACACCTGGCCGGGTTTTTCGTTTGTGTTTCTTTGTGCTCTTTATTATTTACTGAAAAACAACCTTTCTAAAGGGCATCATAACTTTGACATTTTGGAATATAATTTCGCGAGGATTCCTTTGCTGACTTTGTGTTGTTATTCATAGTTCTGTTTACTGGCGAACTTAGTGACATTTAATTCGGAATTAAACTGTAAGCAGTCTCTAGACTTCTTGTCTGAAATAATAGAAATGTTATTGTTATTTTGTGTTTGTTGAGAGAGAGAAAAGGCTAACAAAGTGCCGAAAATATTTTTATTTTTTGTGTACTGTGTGGTTTACTTAACTAACAACACGCCTGTAATCCCTGAAGGGTTAAGCAGAGATGTACCTAATAGTACACCTACATTTCGCTAGTTATGTTCAAGTCCCATGTAATTGGGGGGAGCCTATTGCCATCAACCGGGCGCAAATCCAGACTGCCACTGAGAAATTCCTCATAAATAATAAAAAATCCTGATGGAAAAACTCAATTACAATTTGCCCGACCTGAGTATTGAACCCAGGACCTCATGTTCAGCAGTTAGGTTTGCGATCACTACCAACGAGGCAGTCGAGTGTGGTTTAATGACTCAAACTCTGTCTGTGTGTGAATTTGGATCACTAGGACTTGGACTTACTGCACTGTTTCTACTCCTGTTTAAATTAAGCGTTTTGGCTCTGTTACAAGTGAGTGGCCCAGATTCATAACCTAAATTAAAAGATTCCATTTACACACGGTCATGAGAGAGAAAAACCAAGGCAAACCAAGAGAAAGATGGATGGATTGAATGAGGGAGGATATAAAAGATAAAAGTAGTAAATGATAGCGTGGAGGTTGACAGAGGAGAATGAAAGAAAAAAACTTTTTGCGCCGACCCCAAGTAACAAGAACAGGAAGATGATGGTTTACACACGGTCTCAACAATACAGATGATGACTGACTTAATAAAATATGATTCTGTTTAGTCTGTCAGTTAGATTATCGAAAAATATTGGATACGTGTTTTTTGTTTTATCAAATTAATAAAAAATTGACGATGATAAAATGTGTTAAAGATCATGAGTGGCTTGTGACGTCACATTTGAGTAAAAATTGTACTCAAATGTGACGTCACACGAGTTTTCGACGCACTGTTTCGTCTTAATTTTTTGTTTACGTGAAAAAAGAAAAATATGCCAAATATTTTTTGGAAATCTATCTGACGGACTAATTCGATTTTTTTTATCAGCTACCTTATTAAAATGATTTAAGAACGAATCAATAAAAATTTATTCAGCAACCACTACACTCACACACGATTCCACTAAATTGAATACAGCTGCCGTCAGCCCATAAAATAGCATCGTCCAAACATAAGCGAGAACGACCACTTTCGGATATGAAAACCAAAATATTATGACATGTCTTCCCTCATCCTAATTGGAGGAAGGAAAGCACCGGCAGTCAGATTACAGGGGTCAAATTAAATAAGTCGTGTTGTATTCAAAGAGCGAGCACAATTTTATGATCCGTGAATATCGCGCAGGCATTTCTAGATGTTCGGATCACATTTTTATTGTTATGGAAATACGAGTTTCCCGTTAGTTGGAAATTTCAAAAGGGTCGATTAGGATGTCTGGTTTTGAAGGTTCTGCACAATACGGGTCCCCCCCTTCTTATTTGTAAGATGTACCCCTCGGTTGAGTTGGGCTGCATTCCTTTTAAGGGTCCCCAGAATTTTTAGCCAGAAGATTTCTTTGTGATGCTGGAGTGACTTTTAAAGTTCGCTGTATTGAATTATGGTGGTACGCTCGATTGAATTTTTACTACGCCGTGAAAATTTTTCTTTTAAACTCGCAGATTTTTTATGTATGGACGCTTTATGAATTCGTGTTGATTTATTTAGTTGCGAAAGTTAATAAATTATCCCTTTTCAGAATTTAAATATGAAAATGTACATATTTTTGGGGTGGGCCATGCAGAGTGCACTAAATGGGGTTAAGCACATTTATAAATTCTAGTAGAGCAGATCTATAGCAGTGGTGGCCCAGTGGTGGCGGCCCTGACTTACGAACAGTAAGTTGTGGGTTCGAACCCAGACAGGCGCATTACTTTGTGTAATTTATTTCATCACCACTGCAAAACGGTGAAGGAAACCATCGTAAGGAAACCGGCATGTGTTAGAACCAAAAATTCGAAGAAATGTGACATCTACCAATCCGCACTGGGCCCGCGTGGTGGATTATAGCCCATTCCCTCTCATAGAGAGGAGGCCGTGTCCCAGCAGTGGGAACATTAATAGGCTGATGATGGTGGTGATGATGATGATGATAAATTCTAGTTGATTTATTAACTTTACATAAAAAATTGGTAGATGACAGGTTTGTTTTTCTCACTAAACCGTCTACTACATACATACATACATAAATTCACGCCTCTGACCCATGGGTGTAGTCAGAAACTACAGAACGCCACCTGCTACGATCATCTTGATCTTTGGTTAATTGGTACCAATACTCCTCAAAAGTGAAGTAGTCACGCTAAAAACAAAAGATAACTTGAGTTTGAATCAGTATTTCAAGGGTTATATAAAGACTGTTTAAAATCGGACTCCGCAAAGGTTTTTTCTGACCACTATACAAATGCTGACTTAAAACAACATTACGAGCACGTGTTACAGCCATTTAAAGTCTAGGCTGCACAAATGAAGCCGAGTTCTGGTCGTACAAACTATGGAATCGACTGACGAAATTTTATTGAATTTTCCGTCCAATATAAGAGCCAAGTCGTTATTGATAGACGTGCCGTGACACGGCATCAGCGCTAAAATGGCGCTTTTTGCCGAAAAGCTACGTCAAAATATGAAATAAGTAAAATTCTGGATCAAGATTTTTACGATGGATACTAAAAATATTGCTTAGGTTGGCTCAAAATAAAGTTTTGTTTATTTTGGTTTCGTTACAGGATAAATTCAGCATTGTTTTTATCCAAGAGAGAGTTTTAAACTGACGTAGAATAATATTTTACTGTTTCAAAATAAGAATATGTTCAAAATAAGAATGAGCAGGATGGAATTGTAAACGGTATACCATTTTTTGGCCTGATATTTATATGCTAAAATTATCGAACTTCTCGGCCCTGCAATATAATGAAGCAAACATTTTAGCTGCCCAATTGGTGATGGAATACGGAACAATGTTTTATATCAAATTTGGGACAACTTTGTATCTTTTTAGGAAGGCATATCGATCACCAGCGCTGGAGATATGAGAAAATCGCATAACTGCCGTAACATGGATTATTTGATAGATCGCCGCGCGCCGATCAGCTGGAGCATAAGTAGGTACTACATGGTACAGGGTACAATAAGCTTCTATAACATATCTTTCAGAGAACGGATTGATTGATCGGCTATTAGAGATTTCTGTATTGAATAGAAAGCCTGATTAGTTTGGTGAACCTTGAGAATTTTCTCATAACATCTTTGAAGACGGGACGAATAAAATATTCATTGAATAGATCAAGTAACTATGCCGACCGAAATTCGGTCACGGTGGCCAATCGCATGGGAGACTAACCAAGTACACAGGAGATATTGAAGTACACGAGTGTGCACAAATACAGGAGTTCCTTTACTCTCATACTCCAACGGGACGGAAATTCGACACGACCAAGGAGAGATCAGGCGCAAGATCGACTTTCCATGGCACGAGCCACTTTACCCAACCAAGGAATCGAATCTAAGACCCTACGGTAAACAGTCGCAACAACGCTTGCGATCACGAAGCCAAAGAGGCAGTTGCAGAACAACCTACAGTTGTCCGCCAATAAATTGTCAATGTCTAAGCAGCCTTCCAGTTCCAGTGCTTGACAACGCCAAAAAGTTACGCCAAACCGATAAACAGCTCCACATTACTCGCACACCATTTACTGCATAACAAACTAGCAGAACATAAAGTGCAGCAACCGCACGTTGATTTGATCCGGAACAAATAAATCATGGTCCTAAACGAACCTTCACTGTTTAAATATTCCGTTCCCGAGGGGCTGGCTGCAAAACAACGCACTCATGCATTTTTAGTTAGCATTGCACTAGCGAACGAACAAATATGATGGCGAATTACAGTTTAATTTGATAGGGAAGTGACTGGATTTAATCATGCAGGTTTTTGTTGCATGCTGTGAATATTTTTTTATTTTAAAATATAGTTTGTTTTTATAATAAGGAAGTTCATTCTTGAATGAAGCTAGAAGTAATAGACGATGAAAATAAAGAAGTTGCAGTATTATTAAAAATAGCTTTAGATGAATGATTAACTTATCGTTAAACCTGAGGAACTTTACTTCAAATTCCAGGATTGGGTGTATAAAATGGCTAACTGAAACTGCTAAATATTCGTAGTATCTTCTTTTAAATATAAGAAAAAGATCCTCAATCCATACGCACATTAGACAACTTATCATCCATCATAGTACTTAGGTACTTATTTCTAAAAGTCACCTGTCCCCATGTACAGTCTGACACACTAGCAAGCAGTAAATACTTGACTCAATATGATCCAGAATTTTTCGTACAAACGCTAAATACGTGATTTATGAAAGAGACTTGTTGAAACACTCAAGTAACGGTTCAAATCTCGCAGAAAAGCAAGATAAATGTGTGCTGCACATTTGATGCCTGAAAATGTGAGACGGCGACTGCAGATTGTTTTTGGGGTTCCTTATATACAATTTGTGGAATAAAATCTAACAGAAATAAGATCCAGGATATTATTAAATATTTGCAATTACAAAATAATCTCACAGACCTAACTTCAATAACACGCACAAAAAAAATTGCAAGGAAAATCGCCTACAAAGACAAAATTATTCTTTTAAACTTGTAGGAACTATCATTAACTGACAAAAAAGCTATGGAAATGAACCAAGTCACAAAATAAGTCAACTACAACATAAATTCAAAACCACAATTTGATATTAATCTTCTTAGAAGATGAGTCATAAAATTATGAGGCTAACAAGTTGATTCATAGGGTATTAAAACATATCAATCTAAATAAAAACCACAAAATAAAATGACTTAAAAATGTAGTTCCTTTTCTCAGAATATACTTATTGAGGTATTCAAAATGAATCACATACTTTCTATTTACTGTTTTGATAAAGTTTTACGGATTATTTTAGTGTAACACAAAGTTTTGTTATAAGTGACAAGTTAGATGTTATAACCTCAGTTTAACGTATGATATAAAAGCTTGTGGAGCTTCAGAATAAGGGCCATGGGTCAAAAAATCAAGACACGGAACCCACAAAACAGGTGCGACACAATTTCGACAGTTTTTAAACTTCACAAGTTCTCAGGCATGCAAATTACGAGAACACACTTCAGAAACGGTATTTTTGAAATGAAAAACGAACTAAGTTCTGCTTTCTTTTGCTCCAGAGTAAGCGTATTGCTACACTTAAAATGCATCAAATAGGATTGAGTGTAGGAACTCGGGAGAGAGCAAAATTGTTAGTAATTTTAAAGCAAAAGCTTGTTAATACTTCTTCAAAAGGGGAGTTGTAAAGCATATTTCTTAGATCTAATTTGGATTTGGTATAAACCTTTTGAACGCCATTGTCACACATACGTGACAAGCAAGCGCGTGCCCTGTACGCCAAACGACACAAATATGTGACAATATGGTAGGTAAAATTGTGGCTTGGCGTGAAGCGCATGCACGCGCTTTTATACTCTGGCGTTCAAAAGGTTATGTCACAACGAAGATTGCTGTTCAGAAAACCCTATAAAATCATCATCACTGGAATCACTCCACTTCTCAGTTTAAGAGTTGAGTTGAATGGTGCTGATCCATGCGTCATGTTCGTGAACGGGCGCTGCACTGTCAGTTGTGACTGGTCATCTCTCAGTTATTTGAATGAATTATTTTAGTTTTTAAATTGTATTATTTTTTGTGTTTTTACTGGGGACGCTTTTAACGTGCACATCTTCTACATTGCTCTCACATAATATACCATCTCAACATGAGTGATGTAACCAAGGTTTTGTAACAATATTCTGATTTAAAAGAGTGTCCATGGAGTTCTTGCCCGTTCTTCTCCATAGAGATCTACGCTAGTGAATGGGCAACTAAAGTACTTCCATAGTTTTTATGTCTTGTGACTGGGACTACATTTAATATTCATCTTTGTTTCGACAATTCAAAAGTGCCTGTAACTGGCTTACTTGAAATAAATGCTTTGAATTTGATTTTGATCTAACGCCCCCTTTATTTTCTGACATTGTCTACAGTTGCGTCTCTAGTCCAAATGTTGCCTGACATTTTAGTGGTGTATGTTTCAAGTGTTTGCAAACTTTATTCTTTGACCAGGAGAGCAAGTCTATTATTCTTTTCTTACTTTGGAGTGGAGGGAAGCTATTCGTCCTGTATAGATGCATCACGTTTCCCATACTGAATGTCTAACATTTAAATAATACTATTACCAGTGGGGAACAGGGGAACAAGAGTGCTAGGTTGAAGTGGGATTGGGCGCGCCATGTCTGTAGAATGCATCCGGACCGATAGGCCAGAGTCGTCACACAGTGGGCGGGCGTCGTCGCCGAGGGAGGCCTAGATAACGCTGGCGTGACGACCTAGGGGCGTTAATGAGAGATTGGCCGCAAGGAGAAAACAAGAGTAGAAAAAAAAAACTCCGATGGAAATTAAATAAAATGAACTAAAATGTGGAAACTTTCGATCGAACTTACTTATGCCGAAGATGAAGTTGTCACGTTTTAAAGTTTGTTAGAATTTAGGGAAATGGTGGTAATTTGGGTCAAAAATCCATGACCGATCCATAGTCACACCACATTGCCACACCAGTGTGACTATGGTTAATTTTATATATCTGTAGTCACACTGGTGTGACTACGGATATCATGCATTTTAAAATTCATGAATATTTTTACTTTCATGAAAATTTTGTTTCTTATTTTATTTGATAATTTATTTATTTATTTTATTTATTCATTTATTTTAAATTATTATTTTAAATTATAAATAAATAAATAAATATTGCTGGACATTACTCACAGCGCCATCTACTGCCACACTAAGCAACGAGGCTTGTGTTGTGGACACCACAGTTGATATACTACATAGATACTTTTTGTTTGTAAATACATACTTATTATACATATAAACATCCATGACTCGGAAACGAATATCCATGCTCATCACACAAACATTGCTCCTACCGGGATTCGAACCCGGGACCCTAAGAACGTAAGGCAGCCTTACTACCGCTGCGCCATTCGGGTCGTCGAATTACGCTATTCCTAAATGTACCTTTCGGATCGGACAGGTTTTTGCTTTAACATCTATTAGATAAAAGTCTCGTGTCACAGTGTTTGATAACGAACCGTTTAGGAGCTAGACCAGTCACAATGCCGACGCACGGCGCACGGCGAACGCCCCGCCCGCTATCGACAGCTTACAGAAAGTTTAGCTCCTAAACGGCTTCTAGGCCCATTATGAAACTTAGCATGGATTATCTTTACACTAATACCTATTTTGACAAAAAAAAATAAAGCTGGTCATACCTTGAAAAAATCAAGTTTGAAAAATAAAATCACATAATTTTAAATAAATAATAATTAAAAGGCAGCTTGTTAAGTCAAGTATACATTCCACTACTTTATTTATTTGATTATAACTTTTTAACACTTGGTACTCGGGCTTGAAGTAGCGCATACTTGCTAGTTAGTCAAAAGTTCAATGACCTTTAACTCGTTAACTATATATTGTACCGCAAAAATATTGTATCTCTGGGTCGAGGACTTATATAGGTACAACTCAATCGAATATTACTAAAATCGGACACATCATCACCGCTTCACGTGGAATGCCCCTATATTGGTATGGTAGGTCTGAGAATAGGTCGTAAGCTATTTCTTAATCTCACACATACACATCAAAATTTCCACGCGAACGAAGTCGCGGGAAACAGCTAGTATTGTATAAAAGTAACTCTAACTTTTAAATTACAGTAGTTCATCCTTACAAAACCGAGACTGAACACCAAATTCGTGGAATCCCGAGATTAAAGTATAATAACTTTAATACAAACAAACTGCTACAACTATATTAGTATACATGATTATGTGTGTCCTATTATCATTCGTTACATTCAGATTACGAGTGTTATGAACTGCGGTATATAATACAAACAGCCATTAGGAGAGACTAACCTACTCAAGTAACGACCCATTTGTATGTAAATTTAGCAGTATACAAAGATAATTTAAGGGATTTTAGTTCTTAAGATCTATTTAAGGTCATAGGTAAGGATAAGAAGGGTAGATTATAAATTATATAAGTTTGAAATGTCAGCTATTTTGAAGAGGCAATTTATGAAGGATGAAGCAGTAAGATTAATATTGGTTGTTGGTTCAGGTTTGCCCACCGCTTATATGTACTTTAGTTGTGATATGTAGGTGTAGTTTTATGTGAGTCGTTTTTAATACGGAATGTTCTTTGAAATTATCGAAACACACCTGTCCTGTCATTTTAAAGTTTATTATTATGTCGTGTGATTATAATTACATCGTAAAAAATGTCAAGCATTTATTTCCCTTAAAAAAAAATTGCAAAAATGCACCAATTTGAAGACTTATTTTGACTTCTTAACGAGGTAATTTCCTGCTCAACGATGATGATTTACAAAAAAGGCTATAGGTAATCACATTCAAGACCGCTGATTAAATAGATCAACCAAGAAAAAATCCAATAACACTAGACTCGATATTCTTTACATACAACAAAAACCTTCCTTGTGCAACCGATGAACATTAAAGCTCAAAATAGGTAATAACATACAGAAGGCCAACTCCATATAAAGGCAAAAATAGGCGCACGAACACGTACGTACAACTTACCAACATAACTTGAGACATAAGGGTGCCGCTGCTTCCTTAGAAAAACGTCATCCAGCCATAAAATCCAGTACATTTCAACGTTGTTCCAAATTCTACTGCGTCTCAAGTCATTTTTGTGAAGTATTACGGCGATGCTAAATAAATGACAGTCGCAAGTTCGCTTGCTCTCGCTGTATATGAGACGTTTCAATGTATGAGTGAGTTTTCAAAATTTGTGTGATATAGACCTTCTATACCAATCTTCTTTGTAATTAAAGTCAATAACAAAACAAGCCCTAACAACAAAAAATACAACCAATCAAAACATAATGAGCTCAACTCAGATATAATCAAGGGAAAAAATCCAATGTTTAACAAACAGGCATTTAGAGCTAAACAAGTTTCAACATGTCATCAATCATAAGGCGGATTGACGGACGGTGTCAAGTATGACAGTAATGAAATTTAACGCCCGCATCATTGCATTTGCTTCGGTAATTATGTGTTAAACTGGACGGGTTATATGCCAGATTTTTTTTATTGATACTGTTTGTGGAATGTCGTTAAGAAAATTGGTTGGCGCTTTGTTTTATTCTGTTGGTGTTTGTTCAATTTTTTCTGTTATCCAATAAAATATGGTCTTTTCTACTGGGTTTTCTTTTACTTTGGATTTCTTTACCTCACATGATAGTAGCAATCATCTAATTTTAATAATCGTATCAAGGTCTCGTTTGCGCCAGTTAAGTTTTGTGGTTACATTAAGTCAGGCTATGAGACATGACCAGGGTCCGCCAAAAAACTCACCAAAAATAAAACCCTCAAAAATTATGCAGGCTTGTCATAAGTCATGCCATTTTTAAAAGGAATCTCATATACCTTAACCGTAATCCAATCGTCAATCACAATTGTCAAATTATAATTTACACCAGTCAAGCCTTTAAAAGCAGGCTCCATTTCTTTTGAGAAACCAGGCCGAGCTAATAAGACACGTATTAAAAAGTTCTTAAATCGAAACGGCATAACACAGAAGCAACAAAAACTGACATCGAAATGTGGATACGAATAAAGAAGACGCTCTGTGACAGTCGGAGATTCCAAGATATCAAAATACAAAGATAAATATGCAGTCAACAAACTAACTGATAAAGGGGATATAAGTCTTGGAGCTCTTTGAACAAAGATGAATGTTGTAGATGATTTGGTAGTTGCAGATGAAATGTGATCTCGATGTCTTTAGGTGTAAATTATTCAAACGCGGCTCATCCAACGACGCTTGGCTGATTCAACTTTTTTACCACCGTAAGCCCGTCTTTAAACATAAACGAAGGAATTATTTAGAGAGCCCGGATCAAGAATTAAACCACAAGGTGTCACTGTTGAATGCTGATTACGACCCAAATCAAGGTTCTGGGAGAATTTTTAAGTGACAGTATCGGGGAGTTTGGTCTTTGTTGTGAATTATAAAACGCACACGCAATAAGAATTATTCGGATATATATTTTTTAATTATTTCCTCTATGACGTCATACAAACCGAAACCGAGTTTAAAGTATACACACCAAAGGGCAAAAGAAATTAACGAAATGATAAACCATTCTAGCTTATTACTGAGTCACTGCCGTAGTCCGGTTAAGCAGACGACAACCTCCTATGTTGAACTGCGAGATTCTTACACAAGAAAAAAAAAACTGGGCGACCGCAGGGCAAACATTTTCCCATATCAGAGAAATGGCGTAAACACTAGTCTACTAACTTACTATAGTTTAAATGTTCCTACACTACATTTACTGTTAAATTCTCGCTTTGAAAGATACTATTTGTCGACTGAAAATTCTAACCCGCATGAGCCAAGAAACATAGTTTTAACTCGAAATGAGATTGGAATTGTTGCGAACTTCATGAGCATGCCAAATGCTTTAGAGCTTTATCACTCGCTGTTCTAATTTAGTTACCTACCCGTATTTTATTTCTGTGAGAAAGTGTGTTTATTTATTTAGAGAAGATACGTTCGAGATTTCCATTAATTTTTTAAGATTCATTGGCATAGTGTTTCTAAACTTTCATATTTTGATAGCACTTTTCAACAGAACTGGCATAACCTTTTCAGCCCCAAACGCTTTTGATTTTTCCGTCAACTTTGGTAGAAAGTCTAGGCTTCAAAATATAATTTTAGTTGACCTAATAATAGTGTCATCTCTGACATGTAACGTCTGATATCTCTAACTTAGTTCATAGCTATAGACGTCCTTTTCTCGCACTGCCCTTTAGTAAAAGATAGCAATAGCCCACATTAAATTTAGTTTGAGCACAACAGAATCGACACCAACTAACAATATCTTCATAAGCAACGCTAGTGTAATTGAAGTACCTTTTGTAACTTAATTAAAAAATATGAAAAGAATACCACCAACAGTCTTTGGAAATGTGTTTGATAGATCTATTAATTCAATGACTTCACCTTTTAACGTAATAGGTATATACAGTATATTGTGGCGGCCCCGACTTAAGAACAGTAAGTCGTGGGTTCGAAGTCGAACCCAGGCAGGCACATTAGTTTGTGTAATTTATTTCATCACCACTGCTCTCAAATTTTGAAGGAAATCGTGAGGAAACCGGCATGTCCTAGAACCAAAAATTCGAAGACATGTAACATCTACCAATCCGCACCGGGCCCGCATAGAGGATTATAGCCCATTTCCTCTCATAGAGAGGAAGCCGTGTGTCCCAGCAGTGGGAACATTATAGACTGATTTTGCTATGCTTAAGCTGCTGTACGTATTGGAGTAGGTAATGGTAATTAAGGAAAAAAATCCCAAAACAATCAAACTCCGTAATCACTACATTCACCGTCAAATAACTGAAAACTATTCTTGTAGCTGTCGTAAACTCACATCGGGGTTAAAATGGCGTCGGAAATTATACGAAACGTCAATAACAGTACACAATTAAAGCATCAGTGTCCGGAAATAGCGAAATTGATTAGAGGAATTATGTATAATGTGTCGACGTTGTGAGGTCCACTTTGTTCTAGTAAACTAGTGTTATTCTATGTATGTTTGTGTGTTATGTAACTGGGAATGAAATTCAAGCAAATGGACGTCCCTATCCTATTAAATGCGAAAGTTTGTGAGGATGGATGGATGTTTGTTACTATTTCTCGCAAAAACTACTGAACGGATTTGGATGAAATTTTGCACACAAACAGTTTATAACCTTGATTAACACATACGTTACTTTTAAGACGTTGCGTTGAAAGGCCTCCCACTAGGTGGACCGATGACCTGGTGAAGGCTGCGGGAATCCGCTGGATGCGAGTCGTACGGGACCGGTCAATGTGGCGACACTTGGGGGAGGCCTATGTCCAGCAGTGGACGTCTTGCGGCTGAAATGATGATGATGATGAAGGAACACTTTGATGAGGATTCTTAGTATTATTTTGTAACCTATCCTCAGTTTGGCTTTTACCAGATAGATACCAGAAAATACCTTTAATGTTCTTGTACTTTAATGGTCGCAAAATAGTGGATAAACTTTATTACCGATATACCGTTTCATAGCCACCTCGGGTTGCAACATTATCAAACGGAACACACCGTATGGGGATCAGAAACCATGTACGGACTAACATGTATGGCGATATTCCACTGCAAGCGTAGCAAGTGAGCTAAGGGAAAAACATAATATTCTTAACGCTCATTCATAGGTCAAGACCGATTGGTGTGACCCATGGACTGTCAAGTCAGGTCTCAAGTTCGAACCCAAGACACGCACCTCTGATTTTTCGGAGTCATGTGTGTATTGTATAATTATCACTTGCTTCGGTGAAGGAAAACATCGTGAGGAAATCAGCATGCCTGAGAGATATTTCTCGAGGGCATGTAAAGCCAAGTCAGTCAGAGGCCTATGGGCGGCATAAAAAGTCTGACGCCACGATAAAGAAGTTAGGTCAATTTACACTCACAGTTCTATTTTTTTCAGCCTTCAGTTCGTGATTTCACATCACTTTTGTGTAGCGGTTTAAAGAATACAATTGCTTTCCAAATTTCAACTATGTGAGTAGCTGCCCGTCTTGGAGTGAAATGACTGTGAAATACGGTAGGACAGACAGACAGACGGACGGGACGAAACTATAAAGGTTCCGTTTTAAAAACAGAACGTTCTTTCAAATCCGTCATTGTTGAAAAATACATTGTGTGAAATTCTTTGTTGTTGTTTTCCAATTGTTTATTATTTTACCGTCATTATTTTTCGACGGTGGTAAATGGATATTTGTCAGCAATCTACCAATCCTTTATGACGGCATTTTTTTTTATTTTGAATAATCAATGATGGTCTTTCTTTCTATAACAGACCCAGAATCTTCGCGAAGTGATGGAATTGTTAATTTAGTCACACACGGGATAGACCCACCCAATTATGTCTACTATACTTATTTTTATCTGCATACTAATTCGGATATAATCGAAGATTTATGAATTGTTATTCAGTTCTTTCATCTTTATATTGAGAATAGAAGCCAAAACATTTACCTCCGTAGATAGACAGTAAAACTGGCTTTACACCGTACAAATTGACACTCCCACACAAGCAATGAATTAATAAGCACTGGCCAGATAGAAACAAATTTACGAGACACCTCTCCATTAATCGCCTCGCTTCCAATGTAGGACGAGCCTCTAGGTGCACATCGTGACCGCTTGGCCATTCACTGTGCACAAATCGCGGCCATGTCGCGAGTAGTTTATAGTACTGCCGGCGGCATCTCACCATGCCCCTGTACATACGAGTACACGCCTTCCTCCGTGGACACCATTTTCGGTATTAAGGTTACATACAGACTGATATAAAGCGTCACTTTCTTGTTATAGAACGAAGATTTCTGCGCTGATAGCTGTGACATGTGTGTGGTCGTCGATCGATGGTTGTACCAGAAATGGTACGATGTACGAACGGTGCAAATGATTTGTTAAGATTCTTTGAAATCAATGGTATCAAAGTAGCCGTTATTTACATTGCTTAAATACGATGTTTTTTAGGGAGCCCGTTTTTATCAATGTGTGTTTGGACTGCCTCGTTGGTTTAGTGGTCGCAAACGCGACTGTTGAGCATGAGGTTGTGGGTTCGATTCCCAGGTACGCTAAAAATTGTTATTATAATATAATAATAATATCTTTATTTCCCAAAAACACAGATAATTGTACTTCAGTTTACAATTTTGAATTAGTGGTAGAGAACACTTACATTAAACATATGGATGCTTCAAAAATCTGTACACAATAAATTAAACCCTGTTTCTTAAACTAGGGTATCCTGTATCTTAAGAGACAGTGTTTCACAATGAGGTTCCAATTGATTGATGCATGCGTGGACTGTGTCGATTTACTATCAGAAGGGTGGTTATTAGGTTCTTCCACCAGAAATTTCTCAGTAGCAGCCACGGAGTCTGAATTTGTACCCGGTTGATGGGAATAGGCTCACCTATTACATGAGACTTAAACATACATAACTGGCAAAATGTGGGTGTACTATTAGGGACATAGGGGGATTACAGGCGTGATGTTATGTGTTTGTGTGTGTGTTTGATCACGTAAAAAACGAAATTTAAAATATTACACCGTTTCCGTTTTCCATTCGTTCTCGTAGAAATAAACTCTGTTGTAAATAGCTGTTTGAAAATTTCCCGCTTTGTGCATATTAAAACATTTCATTCCCCGTTTCAGTAGTTGCTCCGCGGGGCGTACACAACTCTACAGGAGTTCGGTTGAGTGCGCACTACAAAGGTCGAATGTGATGTGTTTTCCTTTTATTTATGTGAACCTGGTGCACTGGGCCACGTCACTAATACATGGCGTTCGCACATTCAAACTTAAACCTTGTTATTATGTGGTAGCGTTTATTTTTCAAAAGCGCGAGAAAAATATAATTGTGGGGTGGTGATTAGCTAAGTGTGATGGAAATTGCGTGTTGTGTTTATGAGTGAATGTTACATAATAAAAGGTGATATCAATTTATGAGCTCATTTAACCTGGTGTTTATTAATCGTAATGGAAATTAAAATAGCCCTAGTTATAGGAATTAAAAAGAAAGAAAAAGAAAAGTATTTGCAAAATCCCAATACAAATGGTTAAATTAACAATAAAACAAAATTATCTATAAAAGTAAACATAAAAAGAAGATAAAACAAAAGAGAAATCAAATTAAAAATCAAAGTTCCTCTAAGTGAAACTTCACAAGAATTCACATCAAACTATCATCAAGAGGAAATTGCAACAAAAACTCCTAAACAAACAAAACGAGTTAACACTTTACATCTACCCTCGCAATATTTCTCCCATTCTCTATCTAAAAAATCCAATTTCGAATCCGTCGACAACACGTGACGCCGAAAAAATGCCGAGTCTGACAAAGCCGTCATAAAGTCCCCAAGTAATTCATAAAGTGGAAAAGTGCCATTCCTCGTTCACCCAGACGATTCGACGCACGGCTCACGACAGAGACCTATTAATTTTTACGATCCATTTAATTCTTTAACCTGGCGGAATCAATTTATAACAGTTTTATCGCCTGAGATTTAACGTGTGTTGTAAAAGCTTCTGTCGGTCTCTATATTCAGTATTGCATTGCAAGCACGCTATTGAAAACCGAGTGAGAACTACTAATTGGATTTTCTACTTCATTTTGTATAGATAAAATGTGTGGCCATTGTAGGGTTAGCATCTGGTATTTGTTAGTGAAAGATTGCGCTACGCAATGTTTCTATTCATTAAGGGAAAATTAATGATGAAAGCTTCCCAATATTTATTCGATTTGCATCTCAGAATGAACACAAAGTATCTGCCGACTGTTTACATTTTCAACTTATCAGCTGAAAATTACTCTTATAAACTAACAATAGAATAATCATTTTGTTATACCAATAATGGAGCCTTGACATAAGATTATCCTCATTCACAACTCCCAACCTACATCATTATAATGAAAACATTTTCGTATTACATTTTCCTACAACAGACAAGATAAAATCCTCAGTGAACAAACACAGAGGAACTCTTAAACATTGGATGTGAACACAAGGTCAAATAACAAAGAAAAGTTACCTCATTTATGTCACAACCCCTTTCAACATGAATACGCTGATTAAATTACATACAAAGAAGAACTTGAGCGACGTTGCGGCCTCAAAAGAGCCTTGAAATATCGTAACGAGATTAAAATCCGGGGAAAAACTAGGAGATATAATAGTGGTAGTGAATGTTGAACGGATTAAATAAAATAGTTAAATGAAAATCGACAACAGACAAAAAGAACATTGTGTCCACTATGGCGAATTATATACTTTCATACGATGATTACAATTATACGATGATTTAAAGTCAGTTATGTATAGATTATTTTATATACACTAAGTTGTGAATTGTTTGATTGTTAGTTGTTGTTGTTTTAATTTTCATCGTGTTGTTGTGTAGTTTAGGGTATTTTTAAGCTGAATATAAGATTACATTGTGGGCAATTTAATGTCGAATTCATAAACAACCAAATGTTTCCAAAATTCGCGATTTTGACTTATGTTTTTAACAACATAATAATCGTCTGTAAGTAAGAAAGTCGAATGGACAAATATGCCCCTTCCCTAAACTGGTGAAGTTAAGAAGACATAACAAAATACCGCCAACCACCCAGTTATCGACATTTCAGTAAACGCAACGATGGGCAAGCGTGCGTTCCAATCGTAAATCAATGAGACTGCAGCCGCTTTGCATACTCAGCCATTAGCACAAACCACTGCGCGCGGGCCGCTGTTTTATAAGCAGATTACTGCGGTAAATAAAATAAAATAGTAACGTATTTACTTTTGAATAAATTTATTTATTACCAAGCATCAGCTGTATTTTTCTGACTAAAAAGAGTGATAAATCAGATTAAGGACTTATGTTACCAATGAATCTGAACGCGATCAGTACATCTGCAGCATAGTTTTTTTGGCGAGTAAACAAAGTCAGAGCTGCCATCTTGCATTTTCAATACGAAATTATCTTTTTCACAAATGTTTACACTTCAGCCAACTTATCTGTGCAATCGGGTAAACATAGAACTAAAATAAATGTACCAAGGTTGACATATTGATGCTTTTTTTTTGACAAGCTGCGCCCCTTGAACTGCACAGACAGTACCAAAAGTGCCCTCACTATGGTAAACTGACAACGACAGTTCTTAAATGCGGTTCAAATGTGCGGATCACGTTCAGTTTCTTTTATAAAATACACACTGAGGAGTCAGGCATTACCTACTTCGAAACCAATATGGTTGTTTTATTTCAACGATCTTAGGCGCTTTAAAGAGTTCAGTGGTGTAAAGATTATGAAGTGATGTTATGTTGGTGATTTATTTTAAATCACATTCCGATGTTGTAATAGATATTTTTGGAGAGACGTTTCCTTTATTTCTTTCATGGTTAAGCCATTTCAATCGTGTGGCGTGAAGCCTGCAATAGTTTATAATATTAAAAATATTGTTGTAGAGACGTACAGAAGAAAAAGATAGACGAGTGCAGTTTGTATTTTAACATTTTTAACCCAAACGATTTTCATTTCAAACTCCAACTGTCAAAGTTTTCGTTTTGTATTTATTTAAAGTGGTAATTGAATTGCAACCATTATCATTTCTATTCACTTTAAATCGATCTCCAAATTACATTCTGGGAGATCCATTTGAAACAAATTAGAATTTCTATTAGAATTTCTGTTAACCAATGATTCGAATAATACAAAATAGTTACAAACCCAGTGCGGGTTGGTAGATGTCATAAATCTTCAAGTGTTTGGTTCTAGGACATGTCGGTTTCCAGATGGTTTCCCTCGCCGTGGAGAGCAGTGGTGATGAAATAAAATACACAAATTAATGCGCCTGCTTGGGTTTGAATCCACTACTTACTGCTTGTAAGTCGGCACTGCACTGGGCCACCGCTGCTCTTGCGTAACCAGCCTCCAAATGTCTCCAAAAAGTGGCCAGTCCAGCCTGATTGAACTGATGTATGTATTATAAACAAAAATACGAAGCGACACGTTTCAACATTTGATTTTCATGTCGATCGTGTAACTCTGTAAATTGGTGTCATTCGCGCGTGACTGCTGTTTTGATACGAACTAGATTTTAACAACCGTTCCGTGTTTTGTTTTGCGGGACCTTTTTAATGAGTTCGGTTAGCATTTGTAACCTTCTTTAGATTAAAAACTGGGCGATCCTGTACAATAATATTCGTAATAATTCGTTTTAATTATATTTCTTATTATGTAACTTAACAATACACCAATAATCTCTGAAAGCAAAAGGTATATCTATAGTACTCTTGCTACTTAGGTATAACGCTTTTGTTTGTTTAATATTGATATCTGAGGTATTGCGCTTACTGCACCGATATAGCCGGTTAGGTCAGGTTAGGTTAGTAGTGTAGGTTTCTTCTATATCTCCCCACTTTTTGCGGTTTTGTGTCATGGCTATCTTTTGGCCTTGTACAGGACCAATTTAGTCTAATGTGTTTGTGTTTTTTAAATTTTTTATCTTTTACATAATTTTGTTTTGTCTTGTGCGAAACAAATAAGACTTTTTCTTTTTTTCATAAATAAAATAATTAATATTTGAAACTTTATTAAGTTCTCCAATACCTTCATCCTGTTTAAACCTATTACAGAAACCTTAAGATACTTCGCGTACAAGATAAAACATTATACCTACCAGATAAAAAATACGGCTTCATTTTGAGCCGTTTCCAAGATCATAGATAGCTGTGAATTAATACTGACCATTTCTCAACAGTGTCCTACAGACTGAATGTTAAATCGAATAGAAAATTTAGAATCAGTTAGATCTTACTGCATAAGACGTGAAATATAGGCTTAAGACGTTTGAAATCTTATACATATTTACTTATAGATTACAACGTAATTATTCATTGACCCTGGTTGTAGATGGGGAAACCTTCTGAGAAAATACAATTAAAGATTTCCTAGAATGTTAGATTCAAAGTCTGGATCTCTGTTGAATTTAAAAACATTTTAAAATCTATGAAAGAGAAGGTAGCAAATATTTTTGTATGCGTTTGTCAACCTTGACGTTAAACATACATAGGCACGGCATAATCAGCCTATGACGTCCCCATTGCTAGGACTAATGCCTCCTCTGTTTGGGATGGAGTGAGCTGTAACTCACCGCGCGGCGCGGTTCCTGTCCAGTTTGCTAATCATGCATTCTTAAATAATGGGTGTAAAAATATCCTGAATGAAGCCGACAGACACTTGTTCTCTCCGTCAATGTGATTTTCATTTTGTTCCGGAAAATACCTGGGAACCTTCTAGTTACGGAGATATTGAGGATCAAAGTTTCAACTTCTTCATAAGTTCCTTTTTATGGTTCCGTACCTCAAAAGGTAAAAAGTCGGTGGTGACAGACGGACGGACAGATGGACAAGAAAGTGATCTTATAAGGGTTCCTTACCCTTATAAGATCACTTTCTTGTCCATCTGTCCGTCCGTCTGTCACCACCGACTTTCTCAGGAACGGGTAGACCTAGCAAGTTGAATGTTATACCAGATACTGTGGTCCTTATAGTCCCTTATGTGTATGAAAATCAAGGTCCTAAGTCAACATGATAAAAAGATATGGGCAAATTTAGATTTTCGCGAAAACTTGTAAGTACCAAAATTCACATTTTACTACCGCCACCACTTACATTTTACAGCCGTTTCATGGGATCGTACAGATATAATAATAATAAGTTTGTCCTTTAAAAAGTTTGAACGGAACCCTCGGTTCGCGAGCTCGACTCGCTCTTGGCCGGTTTTTTGTAATACTTGTTTTTAAAGTTATAACTTTACTTTAAATACATCCTTGTCCCCCGTAAGTACTTTTTAATGCAACCATCGGCACAATGTCTTGAGTGGCTTACATTAAGTCTTACCGCTAAATGTGATTTTTCACCCCAAAAAAATCTTTTACAGCATTATTTTTTGCGTATAGAGTTACAGAATGCTTCGTTGACGGCTTCGTAAATGCTCCCTTTACACCTTGTATGTAAACATTCAATTAAAATCCTCATTAAATTTAAATCACCAAAACAATGTACGTACCAAAATCAACGTCATTAACAGACAACTCCTACTTACTCGTTCATCAAATAAAGCTCACCAATAACACGCGCACTAATCAAAACTGATCGGTTGAATCAGCTTGTTTGCAGTGCATGCATTGAAATCATAAATCAATTGGATAGCCTATTACTTTGTGTGTTCAGCCATTAGCTAGCTTCCATGTCGATGTAAGTGCAGCCCCTAACTTGGAAACTGGCGATATTCTAACTAAGCCGGAATAGTGCCGCGAAATTGAGCGTTGCAATTAGATACTTATTGTTCGAAGCACGGTGGTTATTATTAGAAGCGGAGGAAAAACTCGGTTTAAAATGACAAAAATAAATTAAATTGGGTTAAATAAGGTTTTGTCACATTTATTAGGATTTTTCTTTAAATTAGTAAGTATTGTATTGTATTGTATAACGGGCTGGTGTCCGCAACTCCACGTCAAAGCGCGTATTTTGCGTATGGGCTATAATCCACCACGCGGGCCCAGTGCGGATTGGTAGATGTCACATGTCTTCGAATTTTTGGTTCTAGGACATGCCGGTTTCCTCACGATGTTTTCCTTCACCGTTTTGAGAGCAGCGGTGGCCCAGTGGTGGCGGCCCCGAATTACGAACAGTAAGTCATGGGTTCGAACCCAGACAGGGGCATTACTTTGTGTAATTAGTAAGTATTCGTGTAATTAAAAAATATTTCGTTTCTGTAAACAGAAAAATATTATTTCTACTTCTTCATTTAGAATGGAAAAAAAAACATAACATAACATCACGCCTGTAATCCCAGAAGGGTTAGGCAGAGTTGTACCTTATACTACCTGCTCCCAAATTTCGCCGGTTTTGTTTAAGTCCCATATAATTGGGGGGCGAGCCATCAACCGGGTACAAATGCAGACTTCGTGGCTGCTACTGAGAAAAAATCTAATGGGAAAAAAAGATGTCTAAAATTATATTCAACAAAAAAATGATATCCCTCCCCATCACTATTACTCCTATGACATTTTTATGAGCAATGAGCTATAAGCAGAATCGTTATGCTTTCATAATATACTGCTTATACTTCATTACTTGACTATAAATGATATAAATGATATGTAAACTAGGAGCCCATTATCTTGTATTAGAGTAATGAGGGCTATCGTTTTTGAGCTCACCAGATGGCGCCACTGTCGAGTAAGGTCCTGTCAATAATTCTATTTTATACTTTAAAGTACCAATAACTTCATAAAATAGTTTATTTTATTACGTATAACAACATAGTGTAAGGCTTTAGATACATATTTACAAAAGTCTTCCTAAAATTAGAAAGCATGAAACATTTCGAAATCATTCTACCTCCAAGTACTAACAAATAAGATCCTAAGCTGCTACTTAAAATCTTCAAGTCATAATTAATCAGGAATGGCTCAATCTAGAATACAATCGTGAGTATTAGTATAAATACGGGATAAAAAAGCACGCAACGCGCCAACACTGTATGACATCTGACATTTCGGAAGACCTTACTCTACACGAACGCCTCTAGCGGCAAATTCATGCGCGATCCCCCATTGAGATGAGTTGTTACTTTGTTAGAATAGTCTAACTGAACCTGAGGTGCATTTGTCTTACATAAATATTGTTCTTTAGTAAAACTAAGCATATTTAATGGTTAATTTCAAGTAAGTTATAAACTTGATTTGTAGCTGTAATAATTACATTTTAAACTCGGGAATATACCCAAATGAAACCTCTTGAATATCAAAATCACCTTTGAATATTTACAATTTTTAGTTGACCTATACTATAACATTACGATCAAGTGAAAATAAAAACCGGCTAAGTACGAGTCGGACTCGCGCATGAAGGGTTCCGTACCATCGTAGTAGAGGAGACCCCTTTATTTTTTTTAAATTAATCTTTATTTTTATGTTGTTATAGCGGCAACAGAAATACATCATCTGTGAAAATTTCAACTGTCTAGCTATGACGGTTGATGAGATACAGCCCTGTGACAGACAGACAGACAGATGGACAGTGGAGTCATAGTAATAGGGTCCCGTTTTTACCCTTTGGGTACGGAACCCTAAAAAGCAATGGCCTGGGCGTTTTCTACCAGTTAACATTGGAGTGATGTGGAGACAAAAAACAGCATCAATGTACCAACCCAACATATATAACCTACCAAACCCAACCCATATTTTTTTCGTAAAAATTTCTACCAATTGCTCCAACCTTTTAAAAATATCCAGACAGAATTTATCCAACAGTTCTATTCAACTTCCTTTGTTCAAAGTAAAGTATCAAAAGTCACAAAGGTCCCTTCACTGTACACACATACAACTTATGACTGATGGCGGAAAATCAATTTCCATCGACCCCTGACGTACCCGACGACTCACTTACTACGCACGCTCCCTCCCCTACCACTGATCTGGCTGTTTTTCACCTTCGTTACACACGTCAAAATAAACAAAAAATGATGAATAGACCAAGCTAAGGAAATCGCCTAATGTGTATTTTAATGATTCGTGGTAAGGGTCGGTCGGGTAATATATGTTGCTTTCTTTTGAGGGGTTCTTCACTGAATGGTATTGAAGATCTATTGATGGTTACTTATTGCCATTCGATCAGGATCATTGGAAGAAATTGGTCATAAAAAAAAACAAACAAAATATGCAGGACCAGCTAACTCCACTATTATACAGGGCGTCCCACGGATATGCCACATGGAGGGAAAGTACCTTGAATATTGTAGATGGAACATTTTACTGAAAGAAGACATTATTTGAATTTAAAAAACAATTTAAACTGCATTCATAGATATTTAAATAATTACATGGTTGAACCGGGAATCGAACCCGTTACACGAGAAAAATAATCACCCTGTAGCTTTATCATACCGATCGAAAGGCTTCATCATAAGGATTATTTTTTGCTGAATAACATAGTATCAGAAATAAAAGGAGGACCATGAAATTTAACATTTTTAATACAAAATTAATCAATTTATCAAATGCTCAAAATGAGTCCCTTCCTGTTGAATACAAGGTCGCACTCTTTTGATTATTTCGCTCCCTGTCAATTTGTTGATCTTTTTGTGGTGAATATTTAGAATAATACGTCTAATTTCTGCTTGTAGATCGTGGACATTTTCATACTGGTTCTTGTAAACTAATTTTATTACGTAAATAAAAAAAAATCTAACAGGGTTAGATCTGAGCATTTGATAAATTGATTAATTTAAATGCAGTTTAAATTGATTTTTAAATTCAAATAATGTCTTCTTTCAGTAAAATGTTACTACATCTACAATATTCAAGGTACTTTCCCTACATGTGGCATATCCGTGGGACGCCCTGTATATCTCACTTTTTTTTTCATAGCTTAGACTGTGTCCCACAGCTAGGCAAAGGCCTTCCCTTTCTCCTTCCAAACCTCTCTGTTTTGTGCAACTTCTGATCATTCAAATTTCTAACTAATATTGAAAACATTTATTTGTTTGCTTGTCACTCCTTCACGCCTGGTTGGATTTGGACGAAATGTCGCTCCGGGATAGATTCTGAGTTAAGGTACTTTTAATCCCGATAGTACGTTGCCGTCGGATAATTTCCGACCTCAAGAAAGCAAAAAGAAAGAAGAACCCAAAGAAAGCAAAATATAACAAATTTATAAAAAAAAAGTATGACGACAACTTCGCGTCATAGCGTCATGACGCTTCAGTTGGTCTCGTTGCTAAAGGAACATGACAGTCGCCTGGACAATCGGATGTCCGAAAGCTTGACAGTCCCCAACCTCAATAGTGTTGGTAAAAGCCTAAGCAATTAATGCTACCAAGAGAAAATCTCGTAATGTGTTCAACCGAGTCATGGTAGGGTCGCAAAATTAAAGTGCGTGACTTTTTATTACGATTTAATCGTCTACAAAAATTCTCATGAATACAACCACCTTACTAGGGTTAGTCAAAGACTGGTTAATAACCCGACAATAAGGTTACTTCAAACTTTTAATCGTTCGACGTTTATCGCTGTTTTGTTACGACTATACGATCGTAATCGCTATTTCGTGGGGCAATGTTGTCAACGAAGTAAAGTTTCATAGATTTATGTAAATAAATGCGATGAAGAATGTTGTGTTAGTTCGTATTCCGTCGATTTTCTTTAGTGGTGGTTGGCACGATAGTTTTATAAGCTAGAAACAGGCACATATGAGGTGTTGACTATCTGTAGGAATAAACTTAGACTCATGTTTGATGGTAGGTTATGTATCTTACATGTTCCTGCACGACTTTTTTTTTTTAAACGCCCCCCCACCCTAGGATTTTTTCCTGTATTGTGGGTGCGTTTACAAATATTTAAACTCACATACACAAATAGCCAGATCCAGAACATCCAAATATTTGTTCCGTACGGGGATCGAACCAGCGACACGCAACGCAGCAGTCAATCGCTCAGCTATTGCGCCAACCGTGGCGCGAAATTGAACAATTGGATGTCATTCGATTCCCTAACCGAAGATGGCGCCTCTTCTGAGCCTGCCCTAAATCACATTGTGAAAGAGCGTCTTTCTTACCGCAGCAAAATTAGTAGGTAGCTATCAGAATGGCTGTCAATATGAATAGTCTAACCAAGTTTCTACGTCCCAAGCTCGGAAATAGCTATTAAAGCTTTAGTTTTCTAAGCATAGACAGATAGAGAATGTATCATTATTTTTATTGAACAAAAACAGAACGGTAACTTCCACTGACGCATCACTTCACTCACGTCGTAGATAATGTGCAAATGATACGTAGTGCCGACCTGTCCGAGCTCAGTGTAGGGGATGCTTCGCACTTCGCGTGACTCCCCACCGCTTCCGGGGTGAGTCGGCGTGCAACACTGACGTTATAAAACTGTATATATTTTAATACTGAGCAAAGTAAATCTATGCGATTGTTGACTTCATTTGCGGTAACAATTCTTCATTTGTTTTTGCTTTATTTGTAGACGCTTTGCATTTAGATATTCATCCAGTTACAAAGAGATTTATGTACACACATACGTACATAAACTCACAGTTTTTTTCCATAGGGGTAGGCAGTAACCCAAAACGTTGCGTTCCTTTCACTTTGTCCAAGTTCATACATCTGATCATACACGCATGCCGCGCTCAGGTTGCGAGTACTACGCACCCGACCTTTCTGAAGAATAAGGTCAGCTTTAAGTCCAGACAATAAAAGCGAAAAATACTTTATTCACATTGTTTTGGTTTGAACGACAGGACTCGACACCGCTTCGAACAATTCTCTATAATTCATGACCGGCTGAAGTCAATAAATGTGGACATGCCCTCAGGCAGCAGCCGGGATAATTCAGGGCTATTCATTTGTTTATAAACAAACGAAGTTCAACCACCTATTTAAAAAGTGATACGATGTGGGCATGGTACCATAGAGGTTGACACACTGATACAATGGGGGCTATCGTTTTTGAGCTCACCAGATGGCGCACTGTCGAGTAAGGTCCTGTCAGTTATTCTATTTAATACTTTAAAGCATCGATAACTTCATAAAAAAGTTCATTATATTACGTATAACAACATAATGTAAGCTTTAGATATATATTTACAATATTCTTCCTAAAATTAGCAAGCACGAAACATTTAAAAATCATTCTACTTCCAAGTACTAACAATATTATTATTCTAAGTTGCTACTTAACATCTTCAAGTCATAATTAATCAGGAATGGCTCAGTCTAGAACACAATCGTGAGTATTAGTATAAATACGTGATAAAAAAGCACGCAACGTGAACACTCTATGACATCTGACATTTTGGAAGACCATAGTCTACACAAGCGCCTCTAGCGGCAAATTCACACGCGATAGCCCCCATTGAATACTCTGCCCGTATCTATTTTCCGTGACCATCGCAATTTACAAAACCCCAAACAAGATTAAACGAAAACGTACAAAAAAAAAATACCAACAAAGACGAAAACTACAAACAACTACACGCCCATTGAAATGTTTATCCGTTAACAAAGCATCGCGCATTCCCTGCCCGTTGCCACCATTTGTCGCCCTAAGTTTGACACGAAACTTGCTCGTCGAAGGGAAAAGAGAGAAAAAAGTAAATATTTCACAGCCCTACTGCACCCTTGTTGGTGGAATCACGCGTCGCTTGCGCGTGTTTTCACGAAGATGGATCATTGGTACGCGCGACAAGTTCAGCTTGAGACGGGCGGTTGAAACTCTGCGTTTTGAACGCCGACCTGGTTTTGAATAACGTGAGTTTTTTTTTGTGACGTGTGGCTATCTTCCAGGTTAACTGATGAGGCTGGCTTCTGCTTAACCGAATTGAATAACGTAAGAAAGAAAAATAAGAAATGCATCAACGGTTCAAACGCTGCGTTTGGGAAATTGTAGACACACTTTATTAAATACATCCATTAAATTATATGGAGGTACCTACATAAAAAAATACGGCCATGTGCTAAATAAATGAGGGCATCGTTGATCTATGTAAGTATGTGTTTGTACCAAAACAACATGGTTATACTTGTAATACGTTTAAAAAAGTCTGTGTTATGTTTCTCATTAAATTGTTAGTTAAGTTATAAGTAAAATCAATTTTAAATTATTATATTGTTATATAGTGTATGAATGGGTTGTATTTTTAGTAACTATAACCTAACTATAAGATCAACTGTATCACCAAAAATCACACTAATAAATAGACTTTGACTTTAGAATGGCAAACATTTCGATATCATATCAGTAAGTCTATTATAAAGGATTGACTGTAAAATAATTTATTTCTCTTTTTAGATAACACCAAAAAGAAAAACACTTTTCAACCGCAGCGTAAACAATGCGTAAATCAACACTAACCTATAAATAATCGCATTGTAGATCAATAATACAGCGAGAGAGATTTGTATCCAGTTTTCACATAACGATCACACACTTTACTAGTAAATAATAATAAACATTGTTTTAGTTTATTGCTGTTGGTAGAGTGTCGTATATAGTTTATGAAACCAATTATGGGCCTAGTTATTTTGATAAATGTTGGATACATAGTTACTACTCAGCGTATTATTGTCACGAATGATGTAATTCCCAACACCATGTCCACTAGTGAATGTGAATAAAATGTGAGATTTTTAATTTCAGTAAAAAAAAAAAAAGAATAATGTGCGTGCATCATCCGCCTAGGCTTTTCTAGGATGCAGCTAAATCCTTAATCCGTCCCTTTTTTACTTCCTTTACAGAATTTTGAATGTTGAAGTCAGTTTTCAGCATCAACAGAATACTCCGTGAAGATATAAAGTGTCAGCTTATGAGACTTAAATATTATTAACCAATCAAGTCTTAACTTGAACTAAAGACTTCCAATAATTCTTCTTCTTTACGTATCGATGAAACTCAAATTGTGTTAAACCAGTTTGCAGCCACCTGCACAGCTCTAACATTTGCTTAGATTAAATCCCAATAATATATTCGAACTCTTCACAAAAAAATTTGTAAATATCACCGAAGTCATCCAACAAAATAATAATATCCAATTCCCAGCGTTTAAACCGCCCGTCTACGAACCCCCAGCTCCCTCGAAGATGGATCATCGAGACGGCGGGGGGCGAGCGATCGCGATAAACCGACGCGATATGGAAAACTGTGGAATGTGAGCACCGAGCACCGAGCACCGAGCACCGAGCACCTAGCACCTAGCCACCTCACGAATGCAACTACTTGCACGTACGGTTTGGTATTTTCACACCTTTGTGTACTGGGTTTGTGTGTTTACTTTTATTTTGTTTGGTTATTATTTTCTCATTGTTAAGATATTTGAAAGTAGATACAGATAGGTCGTGGCCCGTGGTGGAAGTCTGACAACCAGTCTTTACCGAGGGGTCTAACTGGGTTGTGGAGGTCAGGCAGGCAGTCGCTAGATGTAAAGTTCTGGTGTTCAGATGTATCCGGTTAGACTGGAAGCCGTACTATATTTTTTAGTTAAGATTGGAGTAACATAACTGCAATGGCGAAATGTTAGTATACTATGATGGTATCTCTGTCTAACCAGTAACCACCAATTCCGCACAGGGCCTGCGTGTTAGATTATAGCCCATTCCTTCTCATTGAGAGGAGGCCGTGTCCCAGCAGTGGGAACATTATAGGCTGATGATGATCTCTGTCTAACAAACTGACTTATCTATCAAAATGATCGCTAATAAAATATCAATTAATATGAAAGTCAAATCCCTTGACTAAAATGAGTGAAAAAACCCATTTCTTAATTTCCCATACCTAATTATTAAAAAAAGAAAACCTGCGGCAATACTTAAATGATTAAGTTGAAGAAAAACTAAAATTATAATCTAACTGCATTTAAATAGAACTAATCGCATTTATTCATCATAAAGAATTTCGAAAACCTCGAAAATTCTTTTTCAAAACATGAAAACAACATCAAAGAAAAGTATACTTAGGTACTTTAAAATTTCAAGTAAACCAAGTCGCAAACCAAGGTCCTCACTCCGGGACTAAAGTAAAGAGACTTGTTAACATAACTCAACAATCTAGGCCGCCTGTCCGGACGTAAAACAAAGAAATAGTAGCCTATTAAAGTTTGTGGTTTTATTCCTCAGAATTCTAGTACCTTGGGAGTGTAAAAATGCACTTAGGTTCTACTTTACAACTTGTTTGCTGTTGTAACAATTATGTGTACGATAGGCCGCACGTCAGATGTAATAAATACCAGTAAAAGCTGGCCTTTTTATTATACGATTGAAACTCTCTACATTAACGTCTGGCCTACTGTACGTGAATCAGACTCTTGCTTTTGATTCTTGCATTTGTGTCTATCTTTTAGGAGTGTTATGCATATAACGCTTTCCGAAATAAGATCATTAGTTCTGTGTTTGTTTGACGTTGGTGACAAATTACCAAACCAGACAAATATCTAGACTACCTAAAGCCAAAACTTTTGACACACTTTATTTTCCATTAAAAGTTTCAAAGCCAGTTCGATCCCGTATTAGAAGAATTTAAAAAAATACTTCCAAAAATATGTTTTTTCAAATACAAACAACTGTTGCACTTAAGTGCTAAGTTTGTGTCAGACTGTCAGTCACATGCGTTTTCTCTGCCACCATGCTCGTGCAGTAAAGCTTAAGCAAATATTAACATTCACTTTTAGAATTTTATTTTCCCCTCTGCCTATGTAACGCCCATCTTTTAGTATGTGGTAAGGAAGTTTGTATAGTGTCCGAAAATATCCGAAAAATATGTTTACAAAATATGCTTTATTTTACTAATAAAATAACATTTAACAATTATTATTGTCTTAAACAATAGCCAATAGCAATAGCCTCCCACTAGGTGGACCGATGACCTGGTGAAGGTTGCGGGAATCCGTAGAATGCGAGTCGCACGGGACCGGACAATGTGGCGACACTTGGGGGACGCCTATATCCAGCAGTGGACGTCTTTCGGATAAAATGATGATGATGATGATGATTGTCTTAAAATGATGGTTTCCTGTATTTTATTCATAAAACATCTGTTTAAAAAAATCTGTTTAAGATCTGTGCAAGATGTGAGCCATAATACCTACTAACTATCAAGGCAAGTTAAATAAAAGCATAATATAAAATATCTATATTAGAAATACTGAAAGTTTTACAGACGAAATGTTGTACATGAAAGTCTGATAGAAAGAACATCAACCGAAAACCATATCCGCGGTAAAGAAACCATGCGGATAAAATTTTCAATAACTCGGCACGTCCCTACGTTCGAACAAAGTTCCAAAATGGCGCTGCTGTACCAAAAGAACACACACTTAAAATGGCATTATCTTCTTATTTTCATATTAAACTTGAACTGGGAGGAAGTCTTGTAATCGCCTTAAGCTTTTCATCATTCCGAGACAGCTGTCGCCCCTGCGACATGTTCTCTGGATTTTTTGTCAAACTTTCTTTAAATTTTATTGTGTTATTGTTTAGAAGTCTTATAAAGACTTTATAAGCACGTTTCGTCTGATTAACTCAAACACTGAAAAGATGATTGAGTGTATTAATTTTGCATCAAAACATAATAATATAAATCACCAGTGGATTTCTATGGGCTGATTATGATAAAGTGTCCGCATTGGAACATTTTAGACTGGATTTAAAAATTAAATGATAAAGATTCGCAGTTAAAAGTTATACACAGCTAAGTGCCTATGAGGTATAAAGTCTCAACTTAGGAATTGAAAAGCGGTTGATATACTCGGAAAAGATATTGATAATATAGATATAGATATTGAAAAGTAAAATTTTCATACAAAAAGGCAACCTGTGTATGTATAATTCGAATTATCCAAAACACTTTTATATTGCTCACCTACCTACACCACGAAATCTTCCATCCAAAAATGTGTCTCTAACTTCAGCCGTTTGGGCTCTGGGCTTATGCCAATTTATTAATCAGTCAATTTAGAGGTTTATATCTATCTATAGATAGTACTTTCAGGTAGGCTATATTTATTTTATCCCCGTACTCCCACGGGAACGGGAACTACGCGGGTGAAACCGCGTGACCTCCGCTAGTATTGTATAAATTATAACGTCACTGTAAAACCTAAATCAAATTACAGCATACCCGAATGATTCCATTCGATACCCAACTATCGATATTATAGCTTTACCCTTTTATTATCGAATAAAGCTTTCATCTTTCGGACATTCGGTACGGCCATTTCGTATAATGATATTGGCCACTCTTTTACATACTCTGCGCATTCGCTCTTTATTACTGTTTGAGAAATTCAATTCAGAGTTGAAATTTAATCAATTAGTAAAAGAAATGTTTTAACTGTTGGTCGTTCGCCATGTTGTTTCGTTAAAAAATGTCGAATGAATTGTAGTTGCTAAATTAAAATTCATTTCCTGCTGCAGTGTACAGTTTTAGTGAATTTTATGCGCAAATGAATACAGCACGAAGTTTTTAGCTTTCAGAGTTGTTATATCAGACTTGCTCTCATATTTTATTTTAAGAACAGTTATGATTTTATTTGGACAACTTTAATAATTACCACAGTACAATCGAACTTAGACATGTGACATCTACCAATCCGCACTGGGCCCGCGTGGTGGATTATACCCCATTCCCTCTCATTGAGAGGAAGCCGTGTCCCAGCAGTGGGAACATTATAGGCTGATGATGATGATGATGAATCGAACTTACCGGTAAGATCTAAGAGCGTTGCACTTGTCGAACATATTCCTAATATTGTTATAAGATAATCATCACAATCATTGATTTGTTAATTTTCTTGATTCATTATCATCAATCTCTTACTCCTATCCCAATTCATTTGTGGTCGGCGCAGCTAGTCTTCTTCTTCCATACTTCTCTATTACTCGTCATCTCATCAGACAAATCCTTTCTTACCATATCATCCTTTACACAGTTCATCCATCGTTTCTTTGGTCTTCCTTCACTCTTATCTATCCATATTCATACTCAAAACATTCCTCACGACATTTTTCTCATTCCGCATGACATGTCCGTACCACGACAACCGACTACCACACAACTTTTCAATTACAGGTGCCACTTTCGGGCCTTCCCTAATTACAAAAAATACAAGTAAGCCGTATAAACAGTACAGTCTACAAATCATCTAGGTCGACAAAACAAACGATAGCGTTATCTTCAGATGGACCCTTATCACGGCGGAGTCAGCTCCAAAAATAATGACGGACAAATTGGCATCGGTAGCCGTGATACCAATTTTTTTTACAGCATAACCCGACTATCTATATGCCGTTAGTACCTGATAACTTATCTAGCAACAAATTGCCCTGTATAATTCATAGAGGTTGCCAGGTGACAGGGGTCGGCAATTCTGCCTTAAATTATGTGCATACATTCATATATAAATATTCTTATATCTATTGTTAGAGTAGAGAAAAACCCTCCATGTTTGTTTGTATTCATTATTTTGAAAGCATTACGTTGTCCCTTTGGACGTAAAGGGATATTTTTGTTCCATGATAGTAATGAAATGGTATCGATTGTTTGTTATTATTATTCTTTTTTGTTTAGATTGTATCTCATTTTCAGGAATGATGAATTTATGAAATGTTTTCTCGACAAAAAAATTCTTAATCTAAAACAAGAGCGTTGGGTATTTTAAACTATTCTTATTGTTTGATTTTTCTGCTGTCTGTAAGGAAATAAACAATATGGCGGATTTTTCTTCCTGAAAATAAAGCTGTGGCGAGTTTACACATACTTTTTTTCGTGGCGAATGTACAATAACCCCTGGAAACCTACCTATATTTACATAGCTATAAAACGAAGGAGTCTTAATACCTATGTAAACTCCTCTATAGGAGAAGTAAGACGCAATTCAACATATTATTTCGCTTAAAAAGGAAGAAAAATGATGTTGACACAGTTTCTGAACCCAAGCTTGCGCACAGAAAATAAGATATCAAAAATAAAGAAAACTTCATTAACTAACCCGTTTCCTTAATTAAAACGCCGAAACTATGAAACTGGTAGCAAAAAAAGCTTAAAATGCGAAGCCCAACATTTCCTCAGTGTGAGGTACGCAACAAAAATTTAATTTCGCTACAAAACTTTCTATGGGCTCTCTTAAATTACTGACGTGGTATCGACGAACTTTTCTTATTAGAGATCGCAGACATTTTCGAACAAGTCCCGCTGGACATAGGTTGCTATTTTATGTCTTTAGTTTAATTATGAACTTTATCGATTTTGGAAATGAATGTTATGATTTTAATAATAGGGTAGTTGACAATACCAATCCATTGACATACTTTTTATGAGCTGTCAGAACGTGATTCCTCCATAGATTTTGTAATACTAACCTGTGAAATCACTAATTGGCAACTCAATGACTCAACATCATCATCTTCCTAGCCTTTTCCCAACTATGTTGGGGTCGGCTTCCAGTCTAACCGGATGCAGCTAAAATACTAGTATTTACATGGAGCGACTGCCTATTTGACCTCCACAACCGAGTTAGTAGTACTAGGTAATACGATATCCCTTGGTAAGACTAGTTGTCAGACTTTTTGGGCCACTGACTACCTAACGACTGTCAAAGATCTACAAATGACAGCCGGGACCAACGGCTTAACGTGCTTTCCGAGGCACGAAAACTCAATGACTCAACAATTTATTAATTTCACAGGATATTAAATAAAATTTTAAATTAATTTAAAATTAATCAGATTTACAGATTACAAAAAAGAGTTATTTTAGAAAAGTTGTATCTGGGAATTATTGCTTAATTGATCAACTACCCAATCAAGGACGAAAATAATTAATTCAATTTGTCATAAAGTTTTTTTTTGCTGATTGTGCCTACTAAGGTACATGAAATTAGTCATATTATACGAAGAGTACAGTTTCGCGACTCTCCTCCATACAAATTTACTTTTCTGTAAGAATTCCACTCAAAGTTTAATTTAATGGCCTGACTGAAATAACTGGTATAACTTCAAGTGAATTACTAGAATAATCTGTACCCATTATTCTATCAACACAAAAATGCTTCAAAATAAAATCTTCAAACCACCAAATAGCATTAAACTCACTATATTTTCTTTCATTACCTCCGGGCAGTGGTTCTATCGCAGTTGGCAATAAAGTCGTAGGCTCCACGATTTATGACTGGTTGGCTGGCCCTGATAATAGGAAAAAACTTAATATCTCCGACGACGATAGCTCGACCTTCAGAAACTTTATTTAGTTCTTACAGATTTGTCGTGGAGAGTTTTGGATGGCTCAATTTCCTTTTTTCTTGAAGACCGTAAAGTTGAAGGAGCTTGTGACAAGTTTTGGCATTATCATAGAATACGGGAAAATGGTTGCTGGTGTGATAGAGGAGACTGATGTATGTTATAAGTAGGTAATACGATACATATTTTGAAACGCTCCGCACATTGTCAAAATAAAAATATCGCACATTCAGAACCAAAGTGACGACCCGAATAGCGTAGTGGTGGTGAGGCTGCCTTACGTTCTTAGGATCCCGGGTTCGAGTCCCGGTTGGAGCAAATGTTTGTGTGATGAGCATGGACATTTGTTTCCGAGTCATGGATGTTTATATGTATAATAAGTATGTATTTACAAACAAAAAGTATCTATGTAGTATATCAACTATCTGGTGTCCACGACACAAGCCTCGTTGCTTAATGTGGCACTAGATGGCGCTGTGTGTTCATGTCGAGCGGTATTTATTTATTTATTTATTTTAAAGTGACCGAACGCAAAGTTACAGCGAATTGACTTAAATACCTAAAAGTACTCCTAATAACATGGGCTATTGTCTAGTGAATCAAAAAGTGACGATCTTGTGCTAGAAATGGACAAACAAAAACCTTTCATCTCTTTCGTTTCCGCGAACACGAACTAAAACACGAACACAATTTTATTATTTTCCACAAAACGCATGTTAGATCACTTTTGTTCTCTGTGTGCATATGGTGAATGGTAGGAAAATAGATCAAAATAATCAAAATACCTGTGTTTTTTTTTAACAGAGGTAATATATTTTTTAATAATAAACGTTCAAATGTAGCAAACATCTCACTCATAAAATTTAAATAATATATCATCTTATGAATCCAGCTTAACATTCTTCCACCAAAACATATGACCAACATAACAACAAGCAAATCCCCTAACTTACATAACTAAAGGAAATCACGAGAGAAAGTTGCAAAGATACATCTTTAACGGTCGATAGAGTTTTGAAAGATGCCGGAAAAGAACTTTAGTCATGGATAATAAATACTTTTCAGGAGGAAACTATGTAGGGAGATGAGTAAAGTTGGACGGCTCCCGAACTAACGGCGTGCTTTAAATATATGGCGACTGGACGGCTAATAAAGCGCATTTTTTTAATATGGATAAGGCCTCATGTGTAGGCGATTGGTGTTTTTTGGGGGAAATGTAAGTTTTAAACAATATTATGAGGTAAAGGTGTGACCACAAAAACAAGAACTTTGACGGAATAAAATGTTGTCATAGTCGAGAAATATGTAAATAGAATACTCTTGATTACTCTTCTGGTTTTATTTGTCTCCTTGTATGTGTATGTACCTATGTGTTATTTTACATTCATGAAATAAGAAATTGAAAATACTTAGTGAGAAAATAATTTGTGTTAGTCGATTATTCCCGGTATGAGTGCGGTAATTATCCCAAGGGATCGTACTACCGGGATAAAAGTATCATATATGTTAATCCATGTTATAAAGAAACTGTGTGCCAATCACTCAATTCCGTTCAACGGTTTTTGCGTGAAAGAGGGACAAACATCCATACATTTACACAAGCTTTAGCATATGTAATAGTAAGATGTAAAATCGTTACGAAAGATCGTATGAATACGAAAAAAGAAATTAGATAAGAAAAGAATCTTGTTCTTTTTATAACAAACATTTCTTTTCCACGGTATTTCTATCTTACCTACATAGTTCCCGCATATCACTAAAGCCATAAGCAATGTTCAACCTGAAGTTCAGTGAAGCATACCCAAAACCTTTATACGAACGAAAACGATTTGATTTATACTTTCAAGACCGCTTTCCGTGTGACGGGACATGAGAAAAGCATTTTAACATTATCTTCGTTCGTAGAAAACAACGAAAAATCCACATTTCCTACAGGGAAACGTTACTTCATATCCCCCGAATAATAAATCTTAAAGGGGGACGCATCTGTCAAAACTGTAAAATATGTATTTCTTGTAACGCCTTGTCTTGTCTTTTATACTTAAGAATAAGATGCATTACAGAGGAGCCAGTTTTAAAACATATTTTCGACGATAATGTAGTATGTATTATGCAATGTATCTTTTCAGGAATTCTTTTTGCTGTGGTTTTTTCTCGGGCCATATCGTCACACTACTAGCTTGCTAAGCAACTTTTGCTGGTATTCAAGTAAATGAAAACATTTACATAATTTTAAGTGCATATTAGAATCGTTACTTCCGAGCCAAATTCAAGCACTAAGGCTAAAAAACGGAAGCTGTGCCTGAAAGCCTACTATCATGTTAATAACTATCTCGAAGATAAAAAGGCTTGGGATTAAGCTGCTCCAATGAAATTTGCTCTGTGAATGTCGAAATTTCGGACTTCGCTTGTTTATTATTAATTCCTTTCTTTTATACACTCTGACATGAATACTTATTTCAGTATTTTATTATTTTTTACTTTTTATTTTATTGTATGTTACATTTACCTACTGATTTGACAGGAATATTTACGTATCTTACTTTTTTATTATTATTGATACGTGATTTTTGTGATTTTTATTGACATTGATTATGTAAATTATTATTAATTTTATTTGATTATTGTGAATGTGGGGACCATGTGGGTTTCATTTTAATTTTTTTTTGTTTGTTTTCTTTTTTTTCCCACAACTGCCTAGCAGTTTGAGTACTATAAGCGACCTACCTAAATGTCCTTTCTTTGGTATTGTTCGTAGTTTCGTTGAGCTCCTTGAGTTATAAGTCGAGCTACACGATAACTGACAAATGCTTGCACTGACTGGACAGGTCCACTCAAATCTGTGTGGTACTTTCTTCAAAAGACCATCTCAGACACTAATCTGCATAGTCCTCATGTGAATTGAGCAAAATTATGTCTTGACTTCAAAAGAGACTATGACCTCTGAGTTTGTTTCGGCTGTTTCTTCTCAGAGTAGTCAGGTACGAAACACCGGCCCCATCTAGTTTTAAAAAAAAAATTACGTGTAAAAGTGTTTGTAAAAACCTACTTGAAAAATAAACTTCATTTATGAGTTAAATGATATCAGACAAAGTTTTTCGAGCTTTAAAAAAAACCTCTAATTTATCGTTTTTGTGAAGTATCCTTATAAGATATTTGCACTTAGATAACACACAATACTAAATACCGACCTGTCTACCTGATTTCTAGTTTCGATTTTTTAGACTTTTATGCTTATATTCTGTCTGACGTCAGCGGCACAATAGTTTTATACGATTTCCTCGAATCCCTCACTAAGTTTATAGCTCTGTCCTAAGTTTGTAGCCTATCCTAGCACGGATCTACAAACCAGTTGTAAAACCCAAGTGGAATTTTATTGTTTTCATTTCGTGGAATCCAATTCTATTTGCTTATATTTTGTGTAACTCTGTAAGGTCACTAGGTATTACACATAAAGTAACTTATGCTAACTAATGCCGTACTGCCGGGATACACCTTTTCATAAAGGTGCCTTTTCGAGACGGGCTGCAGACCCGCAAACTGCAAGCGACACCACTTGTTTGTACGTTATCTTTATGAAATTAATTCCGAGCGCAGCGACCGCAGACTGCGCTGTGCCCAGTGGTGTTGCGAACCGCAGATAGCACACACGTAAAAAATGACGACTTCTTGGCAAGATGACGAAGAGAAGTCAATTAACTTTGTTGAACCGCAGATGCAGCCGCGGCATTTCGCCGCGCTTGGAATAGAAGCAGCCGCGAACGAAGGTCGCACCGGTCCTACCGCAGCCGCTAGCCGCAGTGTCGCCTGCGGTTGCAGTCTGCAGCCCGTCTCGGAAAGGCACCTTAAAAGGGAATTAGCTTTCGTCCACCACGCAAATCTAGTGCATGCCGATGGGTATCATATGTCTTCGATTATTTTTATTCTTTGTTTTACTCACGATGTTTCCCTACACGGTTTTGAGAGCATCATCTGCCTAGACTTTTCCCAACTATATTTGGGTCGGCTTCCAGTCTAACTGGATGCTACTGTATACCAGTATTTTACATGGAGCGACGGCCTATCTGACTTCCACAACCTAGTTAGTACTGGGTAACGCGATACCCCTTGATGAGACTGGTACAACTGTCAAAAAACTACAAATGACAACTGCTTAACGTGCTTTCCGAGTCACGGAGGACGCTCGGTATGTTATAGGTGGCCACCCATCTACGGAAACAACCCAGGCAAGTGCGGCTGAACCTGAAGATCGACCCAAGTGGCTCAAATTATTTGCCACGAGCTCCTCACACACACGGTTTTGAGAGCATTGTTAATTAAATAAATTACACACTTCGAGTCTACGACCTATAAAACAAAAGACCGGGCCCATAACCAAGCATTACAGTCTTTTAAATATTCATATTCTCAGTAGGTATTTGCTGAGCCCTCATTTGAAATCAATGGGAAGATAATCTTTCAATAAACTCAGTTTATTTGTCCACATATAACCGTAATCCCGGTATCAAATTCCATTTCGTTACTTGACGTAACGTAATGGAATATGCAGAGCCCCACACATTAAACAGAATTAGGTCATATATCCAGGGTAATAGATTCAAATCCGCAACAAGTACAGTTCTGAACGGATCCGGGAATTCTGCTTTGATCAGTGGCATCCGCAAATGCTCCCACTGAAGGATGGTTGGCCGGTCATGCAGAAGTTATCGCTTATTGAAATCGATCCCGCGACCGGTACTGGTATTTGAGATTTTTCACGGCACTATTATGAAGTGACGTCACGTTTGCTGGGATTTTGTTATCACGAAGGTGTGATGAATTTTGATTGGAGCTAAAAACCAAAAAAGGAGTTTTTTTAGCCATGAGTACATAACTGGAGATGAAAAACCACTACGAGGGTTTGAAAACCGAACCTGCAATATATCACGTAACCTACCAGCCTATATCTTGGTCTTTTTTAGGGTTACCGGTAGGGTAGGGGTACCGTACCTCAAAAGGTACAAAAATAACCTTTATAAGATCACTTTCTTGTCCGTCTGTTTCTGAGACAACGGTGTAGGTCACACACATCGTGCTTCGATCAGTGACAACGCGGCGTTGTCGTTAGTCTAAACACCACGTAAGTCAATTATTGGCGGTTTTGATTTTTGTTAGCAAATAACAAAACGGAAGACGCGTTGTATCAGCAATCACAGAACCAAGCAACATCTATTTTGAAGTAAACACAAATCATAAAATAGTTTTGTACCATTACCTAAGTATAATCATCCAGTTTTTTTACTCTCCTGTAAAGTTTTTTGACTTACGTGGTGTTAGAACTTCAACGAAGTACGGTAACCACATCCTTCATTCAGGTTCCCAAAGTATACGGACACACTCCAGCCAGTCCATAGACCAGCAATAAAATTTATAAAATAGTTGAAATGTAATCACTATAAAAACTTAAAATATAACTAGTTACTTTTCCTTAAACAAAAAAAAACATCTTAAACCTCGTCCAAACTTATTTCGCAACAATTCAGAAGTTCATCGCAACCGCACGCTCGGTTGACTCGCGTCGTTGTCACCTTTTCAGTTTCGCATCAAAGGCTCCCTTTTGATCGGTTTCCATGGCCCTAATTAGCAGTACCTCGTTCAACATTCGTTCGACTGGAAGATATTGTTTATTGGCAGTAGATCCGCCGTGTCGGAGCTCCAAGGGGCCTATTGGCACGGAAAATTGAGGCAAAATCCCGCACTAAACGCCTGCCCCGGTTCCCTATGAGTCTTGAATTATTTCGATATCGCGCTCAAAATGTAAAGTTTGCCGATTAATTAGGACTTTCGATTAATTACACGTATGACGTAACGGTAATTAAATTAGTAGTGGTGTTGATTGGTGTGTAATTTGAAAACTATGGGCTCATTTTCGGTGTTTGTTTTGTTGAAATTATATTGAATATCAAATAATTAGAATCAAGTGAAGCTTATGTGATTTTAAACATATTATATATAAGTAAAATGCAAACCTCGAAGGGTTGGGCAGATATTTACTAATAGTACACCCATCATTTCACTAGTTATATTTAAGTCCCATGTAAGACTGCCTGTCTATTGAAGCGGAGCTAGGCTGCGGAGCGGACAAACGGAGAAATATTAACCAATAGGATCGCCTAAAATCTCAGCTCCGCTCCAGTATGCAATCCTATTGGTTAATATTTCTCCGTTTCTCCGCTCCGCAGCCTCGCTCTGCTTCAGTGGTCAGGCAACCTAATAGGGGGCGAGCTAATACAATGTTTTCCATTCTATCCGTTATCTTATATTGCGCCTACCGTAACATAGATCCCATAACTCCATATATTAAGTTTCGACATACTTATGTCGAAACTTAGTATTATGGAGTTGACTATAGACACATGTTGTTGTTGGTAATGACTTGGTTGTTGATTAATTGTAATCAACAACCAAGTCATCAATTAAGAGCAATTTAATAACTCTAAGTACATATTTGTTACAATGTTTGTCCAGCTTGCATCATACGAGTATATACGAATCTCTTTTATTTATCTACCTACATCAGTCCTAAAGTCCGAGCCGGCATCGTTGATATTAGGCCCCGGCTGTCGTCATAACGCTTGACAACTCCAGAGCCGGTCTTCTCGCTCCAATGAACTACTTCTGCTTGTCACCAACAGACCAAGCAAGGGCAAGTTTTAGTAGTTATTTGGCACTGGTCAAAGGCTAGCTTGTAATGCCGTGGTGTAAATGCATATGGAATCGAATGTTCCTGAAAGAACTATTTTAAAATGTATGTAAAATCTTTAATAGTTCTGTTCAGATATTATTTTAGATCTGGATGACCGGACTTTGACCAACACAGTACGCAACAATTACCAGTACAAAAAATCCCCTTATTCTAAATTCTACGAAGAGCGGTTTGGTCTTACGAAACCGTATAAAAAGTCTCCGAGGCAGACTTTTTAAATTAAATGTTCTCTACATTTATTTTTCACCTCTTACTTAAATCATAAATACGTAATCCTCACACTAACTCAAATAAAACGAAACCTTGTTATTTCATATTATTTTAACAAATACTCCCACGACATATTAAACTAAAACATTTTTAGATTTTGTCTCAAATATTCTCGCGATACTTGTAAATAAATTAACTTGGCCAAAGTTCGCTTGTTCGGAAGATATTGCTTATTGGAAACTATTACTACCCAGTTACAGTGGATATGAGCATTCAGCCGTATAATATTCCATACAGCAACAGTATTTTTGATGTTCCTTCCAGTTCGAGTAATAAACATGAAATTGCTGTCGTCTCGGGATATTGTTGATAGAACGAATAAGTTTGGTTATTTCTCTATTATTCTTATCCGTAATCAAATTGGACTACAAACATAGAATGCAATCTTGGTCCGCGGAAATGATATAATCTTTTGATGGAATAAAGTTAACTCGAATTGAAGAGGAAAATGATAATGGTCATAAGAAATTACGATAAAGCAATTTGAAAACTTGAGTTGGCGACTTTTGCTGAAAGGCTGAAATCTCTTGTATTCCCTTATAAATTAAAATTATTTTACTTTTTATAAATAATATTAATATTAATAATATTATTTTATTTTATATTTATATTAAAATTCATTACTTTCTTGAATACCTAATGTAAAACTGGTATCGCCACGTTTGAAATATTCTGTATCGCCAAACCACTTTTTCTTGTGTATTTTTAACATGATGAGCAAAAACAACTGACAGACAAAATCTATCTTTGTCGTGACAGTAGAGTGAAAATCAACATACTGAAAATAAACCTACCCAAGAGCAGCCCCATAAAATTGTAAATAAAATTAAAACTTTTAAAGTTTCAAAAATAGAAGCGGAAACCAGTGTCAGACCTTTTTAATTGCAAAACATGACGGGGCCGGGAACTTCTTCCGATAAGAATCTATGAACCAAGTTGAAATTTAGTTTCGCGGACTGTCAGTATTGATATTCGAACAAGTTTTATCTTTCCGAACTTCGCTCTTTTTATTATCAACGTCTATTTTTTTCATCGCTTCAGCGAAGACTCGGCAAATGAAAATGTCTTCAACAATTTCACCGAGATGAATTTTGTTAGATTCAGATTCAAATATAATTTTGATTTTTATAGGTAGCCATTTGATTGGCGGCTGAAATTCAGAGAAAAATACGGTAATAACAAAGTCTGGGGACGTGCCAATTTTAGTGCAAAATGTGACATGATTTAGCGATTTTTCTCATCTTACTTCGTATCACAAAAATACTGCTTAATTTTAAAACATGTCATTGAGTAGATGTCAGTATTACTTACCTATGAATGTTAATATCAAGATTACAAAACTCAACGTAAAGGACCAATGCAGAGCGTTAGAAATGTAAGAAAAAATTAAATTTTAAAACCTGTAAACGTTATTAAGATCCTCCATCATTTCAATTTTTCATAACGCTCATAAAAAAATCCAACGTATTTGATAATTCACAGATAGCAATAAATTGTGATCAAGTCCCAAAATGTAGCAATAAAATGCCACGTGGTGAGCGGTTTATTGCTCCAAACGGAAATTTAATTAGACAGTTTCTGTCTTCAAGACTGGGGTGAAAATTTTAGTGGCCAATATTTTTCAATTAAGTATCATACTAGCTCGTTACGATTGAATTAAAACTGGCGTTTCTTAGCGGAAGATGTGGTAGCGGTGAGAATTGCTTAGGACGGCCTTGGTTTCTTTGGCCTAACCTTGGTCACCAATCGATCAAGGCCTTATTCCATCGGCCATCTCCGCGTCTAGCCAGACCGCTATGCGTGAATTGAAATATGTGAACAGCCGCCTAACGGGATGACCCGACGTTAGCCGTAGACGGTGCAAACTTGATACGTGAGACCAACTGATGTGTTGTGCTGAGTAAAATTTGGTTAAATACACCTCTTCACTTAGTTCACTTACATTTCTATAGTAACACAACGTACTCAGGTTAGTAATAAAAACGTAAGCGTAGCTTTTTCCACAAAATAATGAATTGGAAGGACAATGGAAACACAAAAGGATCTATTAAGATTTTTCCTAGAAATATCAAGTAAAGACAAAATAAAACATTTATGAAAAGCGCCGATGTTACACGAGACTAAACATTTATAATAAAGCAACCGGAGCATTACGCTATCAGATGCCTAGCCCAATCACTTATGCACCCTGTCGTCCTCCTGCATAAAAAAAAACCTTATTGTATACAGGTAGCATTTCGGCCAGTATCGATCGGACGGCTAGACGATCCGACACGCCCGGGGACCATACTTCTTCAATTATTCAGCTGCCTACTTTCACGGCAAAACTCGTTTGTTACATCTTGAGTATATTGCTATTCCTCTTTTATGGTTTGAGGAAATCATCTGTCCTTGTCGTACAGGAGTCCGAAGACCGAACCGTTTCCGCGGGAATGTTAATAAAAATGTATTTTGCTTCCCAAATTCGGACTGTTTTATTGCTGTTGCGACATGAGTAAGGATGTGGGGGGAGGAATTTGAATTTTGCGGGGTAGTGTAAATTTGGTTCTTTGGGACGAGTTTTTTTAAGGCGTATCTATTGTGTTTTTTACTTTTTACAAAAACAAGAAAACAAGAAAATAAACACTGAAAACGGGGAATTTACCACGTTTACTGTTTGTTTAGAGTTCTTGATATTTCGGCGCTGTTGCAAGCACCATGATCACGGACAAACTGAAGTTATTGCCGGTGGGTGTTTAATTTCTCAATGTTAATAATGTTAGTGACCATGTCAGTATAAAAACTTGAAGAAAATGGTAAGCGATGTGTTCTAAAAAATCTTGGAATCCAATATAAATATAATTTAATCAGAATTCTTTTAGAGATAGCTGATAGTAGTATACTCGTTGTCTAATTTACTAAAATGTTATAGGTGACACACATTTCCATAATGTTTCATTCAGAATTTCTAAAATTCAGAAAGATAAAAACTTTTATTGTGTTTAATGTGTATCCAACAACAGTACAAAACCTAAAAAAGTAATAAAATAAAAATAAAATACTTTTATCAATAGGGCCTCAGTTTGGCAGATAGCCAAACTAAACCACCTGACGCTGCAAAGTCTGCAACAAAACTCGTTCCTTAAAGACCTTAAACAGGGTAAATTTTGTCACCGACACAGCATTTACAGGGCCCGGTAAACGTTTCATAATAACGTAAACGGTTACAGGTCCAATAACGATAGTAACTGCATGGACAAGTCGATAACCGTAACAACTACCGACCCGCTCTGCATAATACGGCTAATAGCAGTGCTTATGGTGTAATATACGGTGTTGTGTATTGGGAATAGGCTGGTAAGTAGTTTTGTAGCATGAGTACTGTGACTTTTATTGGTATTAGCGGCATCCGTACATACACAAAATGAGGTCCTGGCTTCGATTCCCAGGTCGAGCAAAGTGTTATTGGGTTTTTCCATCAGGAATTTCTCAGTAGCAGCCACGGAGTGTAGATTTGTGCTCGATTGACGGCAATAGGTTCGCCCCCTATTACATGGGAATTCTACATAACTGGCGACAGGTGGGTGAACTATCTACAGTTCTACAGTATACCTCTACCTAACACTTCGGGTATTACAGGCGTGATGTTTTTTATGTAATAATCCGAAATTAGCTTTGACTGACTAGAAAAGCTTACGCTTTTCACGCCTTGACAGCCCAACGAATTTCGGTGAGATAGGTATAAAGTTTATGATCTGGTGTAGCACTAAGATATTTTTTATGATAGTACAATCTCGCTAGATAATTTTCTAGTTTTACCTGGGTGAAACTTACTGTTAAAGGCATCGGTTATTAACAACCGGCCAAGTGCGAGTCGGACTCACGCACGAAGGGTTCCGTACCATTATCTATACAACATCACACGACACGGCATAAAAATCAGGTTTGTTGTATGGGAGCCCCCCTTAAATTTTTTTTTTTTTTTTTTTAAGTGAACATACAACTAAATATTCTGTGAATATTTCAAGCGTTTACCTGTTGCCGTTATTAATAGGTATTGAGCAAAAAAATCACGTTTGTTATATGGGAGTTTTTAGTATTTTTTGCTAAAGCGGCAACAGAAATACATCATCTGTGAAAATTTCAACTGTCTAGCTATCACGGTTCATGAGACCGCTGACAGACAGATGGACAGTGGAGTCTTAGTTATAGGGTCCCGTATTTAGAGTTCCGTAGTCCTGAAAAGGAACCCTTATAGTTTCGTCATCTCCGACTGTCTGTCTGTCCGAGGTTTTGCTAAGAGACGGTTAGTACTAGAAAGCTGTAATTTTGTAGGTCTGTCTGTCCGGTTGTATTACAATTACGCACGCATAACCCTTACATGTGAAGTGGTGATACATTTTTTTTTGTCATCTGCCCCATTTTGTGGGGTATCGTTGAATAGGTCTTTACATTTAATGCTCCATTTACGAAATATTAAACTTTCAAGTGCAAATTTTTGTTCCAGTAGGGCGTACCCCCCCCCCCTCTCTAAAATCTGAACTGCTGGCTTGAAAAATTCATGATGATAGTGCATTTCATGAACTTTCAAGAAAACTAAAGCGGTTAACATATCTTTATTAATTTAGCAGTAATAGTAGTTGAACAAAATTACAAAATCCTTAGAATAAATCTTTTAAAGTGACTAAGTTGCTTGAATATAACGGGCTACTACGGAACCCTACACTGCGCGTGGCCCGACACGGACTTGGCCGGTTTTTACCCTTTGGGTACGGAACCCTAAAAATCACTTTAGTGTGTTTATTTAAAGAGAGAATAATGGAGTTTGTAAACTTCAAAAATATACTGTCAACAAAATTGTAGACGCTGTTTAACATCGTCATGATACACAGTCCCACTTCACCCCCTGCTGGGTATATGGCTCTCTTTGTTTGTGCCAAGCACCACGCTCTTGTGCCAACCTCATCCAGGATATTCCCGAAGTGGCAACAATGTCTTCTGTCTCTTTGACATAGATCTAAGAAAAAAACTTCAGCAGAAAAACGTAAATAGAAAACTTGCAAGGTTTCACTTGGTCCTTGTTTCCTAAACTTTGGCACGTTTAGTTCTGGTTACTGCCGGAGTAAATTCAATAAGGTCTAGTTTTTTGGAATTTACTGAATAACGTAACATCTCGGAGGAGCTCGTGGCTAAATAATAACAGCCACTCGAATCAATCTTCAGGTTAAGCCACGCTTGCCTAGGTTGGTCTGTGGATGGGTGACTACCCATTACATACGAAGTTTCCTCCGTGCCTCAAAAATCACGTGGGTCCCGGCTGTCATTTGTGGAACTTTGACAGTTGGGATAGGATGTCAGTGGCCTGAAAGTCTGACAACTATAGTCTAGACTAGAGTAAAACCAAGGTCTAGAACAAGGAAAGGTCAGATAGGCAGCCGTTCCGTATAAAATACTGGTATTCAGCTGCATCTGGTTACACTGGAAACTAACCCCAACATATGTAGTTGGGAAAAGATGATAAATAACGCAAATTCTTGCCTGTGACGTTTCTTTCGGCGTAGGTACAAGAAACTTATTATACTTAGCAAGGGCTAAAAGACCTCGACACTGTTCCCTAGTAAAATACAGTGTAGTTCCTATCATGAAGTTAATAGAGTGATTTTCGAAAATTACCGGGAAAATAGACCACTTATATAGCTATCATATCAAACATGTCAAAAGTGCTATGAACTTGTCGTTTAGTGGCTTAGTCTTATTATATTCTAATCTAAGGCACAACCAAATTACTTTATGTAGGATCTTCTCGAATGAACTGCCTCTTAGGTCGAGCGGTTGCAAGCGCCACTGATAAGCATGAGGACCTGGGTTCGATTCCTAGATGGGGTAAAATGTAATTTATAGAATCAGGCCTTACTTTGAAGAAATCCATGACACTACGTTATGCAAAATGCTTAGTTTTAAAAAAAGAGTCAAGCCTGGATGCAGAATGCGGTAAAAATGTCCACATGCAGAAAAAACAATAATGTGGCGGTGTATTGGCTTGGGTACATGGCATGCTAATTATACTGCTTTTCTGTCGCACGAATATTTGACAGTCGCTTTCCTGTCATTATTATGAGTGCTCAGTCTCAATGTCTGATTCGCCGAACAGATTCTCTAAGGTCGAAAAACATGAACGAGACGCTTTGGTTAAGACGCGGCTTAAAGTAAATAAATAAATATCGCTGGACATTACACACAGCGCCATCTAGCGCCACACTAAGCAACGAGGCTTGTGTCGTGGACACCAGATAGCTGACATACTACTAAGTGTAGTCAAAATCTCGATAGGTATATCTTGGGCAGTATAGATTCCTGCTGTTCACTAGCCTTCATCTGCCTAGCCTTTTCCCAACTATGTTGGGGTCGGCTTCCAGTCTTACCGGATGCAGCTGAATACCAGTATTTTACATGGAGTGACTGCCTATCTGACCTCCACTACCTAGTTAGTACTGGGTAAAACGATACCACTTGGTAAGACTGGTTTGCAGACTTTTTCGGGCCACTGACTACCTGTAACGACTGTCAAAGATCTACAAATGACAGCCGGGACCAACGGATAAAAAATTTAAGGCAGCATGAGATTTTCTAATTAACGACGAGTGTTTTTAAATGAATTAAACCTCAAATCATAAATACCACCTCGCAACCTCAAGGTTACCCTTTAAATCTAGGGCATCAAATCATTCCCATTTTATGAGCAAAATATTCCAACAATAAAATTTTCCCCATCAAAAATATAGCACCGTCAATTGTACTGCACTAGGTTAAAAAGACATAATTCTAAAGCATTTCCATCATAAGGCAGCGGTCTTCATACAATATGCGCCCTTTCCAAACCGAAGTTAATGTAGCGCATCGGCGCTGCAAAGTGGTGTATGACATTTTTCAATCGCTTAATGGTGCAGCATTATTGGCTCATGAGGCCGTCTATAGCGGAATAATGTGGTAGGGTGACTCCAAATTTCTGCAGGTTAAGAATCGTCCTGAAATTACGCTGTAATGGAATATTTTTTTTATTGTTACGAAGGAATGCCTCTCTTTGCGGGTCAAAAACAGGAACTAAAAAAAAGTTGGATGATTATTGCCATTGATGTTTTTACTTTTTACAACAGCGAAATATGATCGATATAGTTTTATTTATTTAGTACATGGAGGAACTACAGCTTTTATTTAACTAAACTTTTAAACGTCTTTTCAATAAAATTCGTAAAGCAAAACCAGATTATTTCTTTCAATTGATAGATAATAAGTTTAAAAACAACCGAAAATCGAAATCATAATTTGGTCTTCATTACTCGTATTATAATATTGTCTTATCTTATCACTAATTTATTTAATCACCGCTAATCGATTTGGGCATCGCTCAGTAATGCTGATTACTGAGCGATGCCCATAATATTACAGTTTATCAATGCGTGCGTATGTAATCCGAAAGCCAAACCAGATTAATTAAGATTACACCATACGTCGACATTGTCTGATTAAAAGTATACCTACTTTGGAAATGAATTAGTTTACTACAGTAAACTAGTTCATTTCCGATATTATCGAAGCAAAATATTAAGGAATTCATCTCTCATGTATAAACATACAACAATAGCTGTAGTAGAAATAAGTAGCTGAACAGTAGCACATTTTATCCTTGGCTTGGAAAATTTGCAACAACCAATGGATGAAAAAACAACGCAACAACCATTAGCCGACCAATAGTTGTTGCATTGTTTAGACAATTTTTTTTAGCCAAACAGAAGTTCTGCTTACAAATTGTCTATTGTCTGCTCAAATCGTGAAACAACAACCGCAAAACTATTTGTCCCGCCAAATACCATGCCAAGAACCAATTTGAAGGTCATGCCGGTGTTATCTTAGTCTTAGTTTTCCAGATGTTTATGAAGATGCATCTTCAATTAGCACCGGACACTTCTAATGCTATTCTACTAGGTATAAACTGATTTGTAATAGAAAATCGACAAGTACCTAAGCTTCGGATTGAATAATCAATATCCTGTTTAACTTTTCCTAAAGCATGGTAACTGTCATAATGTCCACTGCACAATGCACTGACAAGCATTTAGTGCCATCGTTTGCAAACCATTTACAACAGTAGGACAAAACAAAATGGCGAATTATACAATGTACAGCTGAAATTAACATTAAATTACCAATTTATTGTTACACTAGCCCATTTTCATTTCTATTATTTATGCTAGCGAAAATAATTTGAATTCAAACGCGGGCTTTGATAATTAGCTCTTTAATTGGTAAATAAATATGAGCCTAATATAGGCGAGGCTAATGATGATTTTTAACTTGTTTACGTCCAGGTAGATGCTAGATAAAGCTTTTAATTGCGTTTGTATTGTTTAGCCAAACAATGCATAAAATTGAACATTACTTAAGTACTATGTGGGTGATTATCGTTAATCATTCAATAATTCACAAATGTTATATTGCAGATCAGAGGTTTTTTTTAATAAATATCGCTGGACATTACACACAGCGCCATCCAGTGCCACACTAAGCAACGAGGCTTGTGTCGTGGACACTAGATAGTTAATATACTACATACATAATTTTTGTTTGTAAATACATACTTAATATACATATAAACATCCATGATTTGGAAACAAATGCCCATGCTCATCACACAAACATTTGCTCCGACCGGGATTCGAATCCGGGACCCTAAGAACGTAAGGCAGCCTCACTACCGCTGCGCCATTCGGGTCGTCAGAGGTATTCGTATTATTACTGTGTGTCCATTTCCTATTGAGGTATCAGTGTTAGACAGATAAGTTAGTAAAACAATTAGTCCAGTAAGTATTTGACATAAAGTATAAAAATGTTTTATGTCCGCCCCACTACTATTTCCTGAACATTGCTGCATTTCGCTGAACTGGACCTGTATAAGGTGCAGCCATAAGACACACGATAATTGTCTTTTTTGTGTTTAGTTTTAATTTTTTTGTTTAATGTTGTGTGCACTTACAGGAAGCCAGTGGGAAAAAGTCTCACAACCGACTGGTTGTCAGACTTTTAAGACAATACTAAGGGGTATCGTATTACCCAGTTATAACTGGGTTGTGGAGGTCAGATAGGCAGTCGCTCCATGTAAAATACTGGTATTCAGCTGCATCCGGTTAGACTGGAAGCCGACCCCAACATAGTTGGGAAAAGGCTAGCCAGGTGATGATGATGATGTTGTGCCAAATAAGCTTTTCTTATTCTATTTGTAGCAGTTGTCTGTACCAGTTTTACCAATTCTTTACTCGAAACATAGGTATCATTTCGTATCTATTAGATAAAATTATTGAAATAAAACTTCTAATCATCTGAATGATTGTTTAATCAATACACAAAATACGACTGTAAAACAATTATTATTTATCGTAAAGATAATTATCATAAACATGATATTAAGAACGAACCTATTGAAAAACGGATCACAACCATAACATTTAACTTATCTTCAAAAATTCCACGGCTATTAGACCATATCTCGTTCGGCGATTGTGCAATTGCGCAAGTTTGTCGATTAAAATGCGAGCGAAAGTTGGACATTTAGTACAAAACTGGCACCAGTAGAGGCAAACTAAGATAAAACTTCTCAATTCGACGATTGGGGACTTGGACTTATACACTTGCTGTTGTAGTACACTTGAAAACTCGTCATTAAATCTGACAGCTAGTGACTCCTGTGTTCGGATCAGCTGCTAACGCGAAGCAAATCATGCTCGTGAGCATGGTCCTCGCTTGGGTACTAACATCTCGATCTGCTACGTCATTAAACATGATGTACGGAACGAAATTAATTATCTGCATTGGCTCAGCAGCTGCTGTTTGAGCTTCTCTGTCTAAGTCGTCTCCTGGATGAGCCACACAGTAGTCAACGTCGATTAGATTGACACCAACGGCTTGAGCGCAGAGATAAGAAGATTGCGCGAAAGCAGGACCAAATGGGTTTGCCCCATAGAATTCACAAGACATGAAGTGGAGCTGAGCTTCTGGATTGTCTTTCAACATGTTCAGAACACATCTATGCAGACGGTTCGCCCAACAATCAGGAGCCAAGAACTGACAAGTAAACACTCCATCGCTACTTAAAGTTGTTCTTCCCCAGGGCACAAATTCAATCTCCAAAAACTCTCCGTATAAACGGTTTGCTTCCACTAAATGATCGAAAAATCTCACTGTGTCACTACATCCTGATGCCGTGCCTATTGTTATCTTAATCTTTCCATCGATGACTTGCAGTCCTTGTCCACTAACTTGTGTGCAGGCTAGCACAAAGCACACGGCAATGAAAACCGAGTATTTCGCGGCCATGACGACTATCGTACACTGAACATATGAAAAAACTGAAATGTTGGAGCAAAGATTTGTTTTATGTGTTTAAAGCAATGCCACCTACACAAGACGTGATAATATGATTAATATGTGTTAATGAATGCGACAGTTTAAATTTATCGCATTCAAGCGCGCGATAAGACCAAAATGGAAAAGGAGAATGGGCAACTTCATATACATATGTGGACATCCTCACAAATGACGACTTTTATGTGGATCCCGATCAAAGTTACTGATTCACTGGTTTAAAACGTCTAACCGTTTGATTGTGTCATAAACTCAATAATTGAATGATGCTCGAGACTATTTGTATGTAGGTACATAATTATAATACGTACGTAAAGTGGCCGTAAGGCCCTTCGTACACAACTATACGAAAATCACCGACACTAATATAGCATAACATAACATAACGTGTGTTAACCCTAAAGGATTAGCCAGTGGTGTCCGTAAACAGTACAATCACATTTTGCCAGATATGTTAGAGTCCTATGTAACAGAGGGCCAGCTTATTACCATCAACCGGGCACAAATCCAGACTCCGTGGCTGCTACTGAGAAATTTCTGACGGAAAACCCAATAATACTTTGTCTGACCTGGGCACCGAACCCAGGACCGACCACTGGTGCAACGAAGCAATCAACTTATATCAGACTAATGTAGTGTACAGTCGAACAAGCTATTTGAGTTACAGTTTAACCAACAAATTACATTGTAAAATGTGAACCAAATAGGTTGTTCGACCGTACTTATGTCACTAACAACGTAATTATACCGTAGGTACTAGATTAGTGTACGGTAGGTGTATTCGGACTTTATAGGCCCATGGTTAAGGGGCTCCCTCCCCCATGGCACACTAGCGCCACTTTAGTAAAAAAATCAGAACTCGTTAAATACACAATTAATATAAAATCTGATTGACAAAATCAATGCTTTAGAATTCTAGTTTATTGACGTCTATTTAATTCGGCCTAATGCCTTTTCTGTAATATCGTTTTTTTTTTAATATTACTTCAGTGTGTTATATTATACAAACAAAGATGATTATCTTCCTCAGAAACGAATCCATATTATCATGTTTGTAATGTACCATATCCTTCGAATAGAAAACTTTGTCTTCGAACTTAATATTCAATTATTGCTTTACGATCCGAGCGAGCCGAGATTTTCTCTCGGTAAAATTATTAGCGATGATTTCGTCCGGCAGGTAGCGCGCGACAGCTTCGGCAACGAATTGAAGACAAATCGGCGACTCGTGCATTTGTACGATGACGATCCTCTGTAAATTTGTATTACGGTAGTCGTCTGAATACCAGTCTCTCTTTAACGTAGCCCGGTGTACAACAGGCCTAACAACGGTATCATTTATCGCAATGGCATCATTGGTTTGTATGCCATTTCAAAAAAAAAAAACAGCCTAGAGCGAGTCGGACTCGCGCACCGAGGGTTCCGTACAAACTTTTTAAAGGACAAACTTAACTTTGCTGTTCGATCCCTAGAAACGGCTATTACTCCAACTGCAAATAATAAGTTTGTAATAGTAAAATCGCTTTTTTTTGTTATTAAACTACATATTTACGGTTTTCAGACTTTTCTCTTTACATGTGCTGTAAAACCTTGCTTTTTGGCAAATTTCGTGATTGTAGGTGAACGGGAACTAACATATAGGTTTTCGACCCAAAACCTATAGGGTACTTCCGGTTGACCTAGAATTGTCAATTTTGGTTAAAAGCAAGGTCTTATCGCACAAGTAAAGGGTAAAGTTCGAAAAATAAAACAAGTTGAAAATTAAGGTAAATTTTGGTACTAACAAGTTTTCACGAAAATCTTAATTTGCCCATATCTTTTTATCGTGTTGGCTGAGGACCTTGTTTGTTGTACACCGAATAGGGTCTGTAGACTTCAGTATATGGTATAAATTTCAACGTGCTAGGTCTACCCATTCCTGAGAAAATCGGTGGTGACAGACGGACACACAGACGGACAAGAAAGTGATCTTATAAATATTCCGTTTTTTCTTTTTTGAGGTACGGAACCCTAAAAATAGAAAAATGGTATAAAAATAATATAATTTTAGCAAACAATTAATCAGTTTCCACTTTCAGGTTATTAACTCTTAGTGTTGCTGAAAGTTAGGTGGTTATAATTATCATAATAATATTTTTTGAAAAGTCTCCTGTTAATAAATAATATAGCAGGAACCTAAAATGGAAATAATAAGTTGTAAACAGGAACAATCCTTTTCAATGCGCCGTCTATATCTGGACAAATACTGATTACTAACAAACAAAATCGGTTCAAAGTCATTTATCGATCCACCGATATATCGAGTTGATTTATTAATTTAACTGTGGAGCATGAGTCAATTCAAATATTTAATAACAATAATAAAAATTAAATTAAATTTAAATAACCTATGAAAGAAACTAGTAAAATGGACGGATTTTTGCATGTCATAAATATCATTATTTCTATTATTTTTCCTACAACATATTTTTTTCATGCATAAAATGCTTTCATTAGATTGACTTTCTGACCTCTATGATTATTATTTTATTGTGAGTTTAGACAGACAAATAAGAGAAGATAAAATTCATTCACTACTTATAGAAGACAAATCAATAACAAAACATATGGCTGTAAAAAACAATAGGCAATTTATTTCCAGGATACCAATAAAAATATGACACTTGATAAGCCTGTCAATCTTCTCGATACGACGATTGGGAACTATGAATTATCTGTTCTAGAATGCTAAAACTCTTCATTAAATCTGGCAACTAGTTATACCAGTGCTTGGGTCTGCAGCTAACGCGAAACAAATCATGCTGGTCAGAGTTGCCCTCGCTTCGACAGCCATGGAGCGATCAACGACGTCATTAAAAACGATATATGGAATGCCATTAATAATCTCCATTGGCTCAGCGGCTGCTGTTTGAGCTTCCCTGTCTAAATCGTCTCCTGGATGTGCCACACAGTAGTCAACGTCGATTAGATTGACACCAACGGCTTGAGCGCAGAGATAAGTTCCCTGCCAGTAAGCAGGACGGTTGCCGGTAAATTCACAAACCATGTAGTGGACTTGAGCATCCTGATTGTCTTTCAACATGTTCAAAACGCATCTATGGAGACGGTTAGCCCAGCAGTCAGCTGCGCCAAATTGACACCAAAATACTCCATCGCTACTCAGGGTAGTTCTTCCCCATGGCACGAATTCAATCTCCAGAAATTCCCCGTATAGACGGTATGCTTCATCTAAACGATCGCGAATAAAGGTCACTGTATGACCACACCCTGATGTTGTTCCTATGGTTATCTTAATCTTTCCATCGATGACTTGCAATCCTTGTCCACTAACTTGTGTACAGGCTAGTACAAAGCACGCGGCGATAAAAACCAAATGTTTCGCGGTCATGACGACTATCGTGGACCGCGCGTGTGTTATAACTGAATTGTTTGAAGTAGTGTCTTGATCCATTCATACTGTGATATGATTTTATTTTAATGTGACACTTTTAACTAATCCTAGCAATTACTGTTATAAAACATGAGACTGCGATAAAACTAATACGGAAAAGGAGTATGGGCAACTTCGTAAAGGCTCCGTCAACAATTCCGTATTAAGATTACTCGATTAATATTTTTTAATCATTTAGCTGCAACATCATTGAACATTCTGGTTGTATTTACCTATTCTAAATACACATATTGTTTTTAAAATAACATACTCAGGCCTTACAATATCAGTATCATTGGGGAACCGGTACAATTCGCCTTGGTGTAATACTGGTACCAGACCTCTTACCCGTACTAGTCTTAGACGTAGTATCTATACTATTACTTTCCAATCAGTACCGATATTAAACTGGTACCAAACAAATATTTACGTTAGTTAGACAAATTAGTAGTAAGTAGTTAGTTAGACAAATCACATTTTGTGGTGAACAGTTCCTGGATCTGGATTCCTGGGTTCCTCAACAGTTCCTGGAAACCTCCAGGAACTGTTGAGGAACCCATTTTTTGTTTTTTTTTTTAACGTATATCATTCGAAAAAAGTTTTTGTGAAGGATCTATAAATGCAAAGGATTGATAAACTTCTCTATATAATATCGGCAGAACTAAATAAACATCGACTAATCACACCCATATCATAAGACTTTTACATTAAAGTTTTTACTCTTACGCGGCAGGTACCTGAATCCTATACCGGTACTTGATAGGCATATAGTACCGGTATCTGCCTGGAACCGATACCGGACTGGCAAGAACCGCTAAGTACCGATACAAAAATGTTAGGGGATTTAATACACTACAATTTTACCAGCTGGACCTACCACCCATTACCCTCAACGTTATGCCAAGCAGTCGGATTTAAATAGATAGATAGATAGAATATTCTGTTCACTAGTCTGCCTCGTTAGTCTAGTGGTCGCAAGCACGATTGTTGAGCATGAGGTTCTGGGTTCGATTCCCGGGTCGGACAAAGTGTCATTGGGTTTTTCCATCAGGAATTTATCAGTACCAGCCACGGAGTCTGTATTTGCGCCCGGTTGACGGCAATGGGCTCGCTCCCTTTTACATGGGACTTAAACATTACTAGCGAAATGTGGGTACTATTAAGTACACCTCTGCCTAACCCTTTGGGGATTACAGGCGTAATGTTATGTTATGTAATATCCCGCGCAGTGGCCTGAAATTATGCCGTAGGAATTGCAACCAGATCCAGGTCGTATATTAGTCCTATGCGCAAAATTTCATAAAATCTGTTCATCCAAAAAGGCGTAAAGCTTTGGCAACATACAAATTCACTTTTTCATTCATAATATTAGTGGGGATAAGAACAGATCAATAAATAAAACACGAGGATGTAACATAAATGTAACTAGTGTAGTATAAATATAATTTATTGTAAAATTACCAAAAACATAAATAGACACCATATTGAGAAACGGAAAACAACCATTCTGAGTAAACTTATCGTAAAACTTCCGAATTCAACGATTCACTTAGCTTTAGCTAATTTAGTAGCCATGCTAACACTTTAGACCTCATAGATCTAACAACTGGTTACTCCGGTGCTTGAGTCTGCTGCTAAAGCGGAACAGATCATGCTTGTGAGCCTGACCAACGCATCATCATGAAGAGATTGATCTGCTACGTCATTAAAGACGATGTACGGAACGAAATTAATTGCTGCGATTGGCTCAGCAGCTGCAGCTTGAGCATTCCTGTCTAATTCATCTCCAGCATGTGTCACACAGTAGTCAAGGTCAATCAGATTGACACCAACGGCTTGAGCGCAGAGGTAAGATCCTTGCAAGAAAGAAGGATAGGGGCTGGAGAATTCACAAGTCATGTAGTGGACCTGAGCATCCTGATTGTCCTTCAACATGTTCAAAACGCATCTGTGAAGACGGTTAGCCCAACAGTCAGCTTCACCAAACTGACACCAAAAAACTCCGTCGCTACTCAAAGTAGTTTTTCCCCATGGCACGAATTCAATCTCCAGAAAGTCTCCGTACAAACGGTATGCTTCCACTAAATGATTGCGAATAAAATTCACTGTGTCACTACATCCTGAAGCCGTGCCTATCGTTATCTTAATCTTTCCATCGATGACTTGCAGTCCTTGTTCACTAACTTGTGTGCAGGCTAGCACAAAGCACGTGGCGATGAAAACCAAATATTTCGCGGTCATGACGACTATTGTGCACTGCGCGTGTGAACAAAACTGAAATATTGGGGCCAATGCCGAAACCCACTCATATCGTGATAAGATTTCCTGAATGTGACATTTTTAAGTAATCTAATCATGCGATATAAGCAATCGTAATAAGGAGAATGGGCACTTTCATATAGGTTCTGTCCCCAACAATGTAGTATCGAAGAATAACTCTGCCGCCAAAACTTCTCATTCTATAACATCAACTCCAACAGCCATGAAGAATTGTATTCTTAATCATGAGAACATTCAATTGATATTCAATTTAAGTATCTATATACTATTGGACTTCATATCAGGCTTACCCGTTAGGTATCATATTACCCAGTAACTACGAAACTACGACTATGAAATACCGAATTAGTTCTGCTCATTATTGAAATGTTGATAATTAACACAAAATAAAAAGAAATAATTTGAAAGGAAAACAATTTAACCAACAAAAAAAAATTAAGTGAAATTGCCAAAGTAACTCTGTATTGAAATAGATTTAATTTGAAAAAACTTTATGAGTGATATCATAAAATAGATATCATAAAACAATTTATAAACCAACTGTTAAACGAACTTTAGGCGCTAAAGTTCGTTCGTGTGGAATTTTGATGCAAAAGAATTGTTGTATTTGTGTTCCTATTTAGATAGCAGATGCAACCCAGATGAAATAAACGATAAAAGCTGACCTCAATTCCATGGAACAGGTGCCGAACACGTAGTACCTGCCAAGATTTATATTTTTCGAATTTCCTCTCATTTTCTAAACTCTCACCCTTGCAGCCTTGGTGTGTCTAACAGGGACCGACCAGGTGCTGGGCCCAAACGAACAAGCTCTTTAAACTCAACTTTAGCAACTACAGTACTGTCCCAGTTATTATGCCTTGTGACTGGAACTGCAGTTTGTTTTTTTTTTGTATTTGACATTTCAATAGTGCCTGTAGCTGGTTTACTTGAAATAAATTATTTGATTTTGATTAATAACATTGCCGAAAACTTTCTATGAAACTGCTTTTACGCACATAAGCAGCCTGTAATATTAGGTCGTTACATATGAAATTGGCGTTTTGTATGAGAGGAACATAAAGTCGTTTTTTTTTCTTATATAAAATATTTAATTAATTAAAATATGTACCATTGCTATCTATGCACTTTTGCCATCTCATAGGTAGATTGATCCCTTTACTAAAAAAACCATTCGGACGGGAATCAATAAAATCTTTGAAGGCGGTTTGGACTGCCCCATCGGAGTTGAATTTTTTCGCTTGCAAGAAGTTATCCAAATTTCGAAAAAAATTATAATCTGTTGGAGCAAGGTCCGGAGAGTACGGTGGATATCTTAGACATTCCAATTGAAGCTCCTCTAATTTGGTAGCCATCTGTTGACCAGTGTGTAGTCTAGCGTTGTCCTGAACCAGTGGCCTAGAGCGATTGGCCAGCCTCGAGCGATTGACCAGTCTCGGTTGTTTAGTAGTCTAGCGTTGTCCTGAACCAGTGGCCTAGAGCGATTGGCCAGCCTCTAGCGATTGACCAGCCTCGGTTGTTTAGCAGCTAGCTTTTCCATCATGGTTTGCAGTTGCTGACAATAGACATCTGCCGTAATCGTCTGGCCAGATTTAAGAAAGCTGTAGTGGACGACACTGTTTACTGGTCCACCAAACGCTCACAAGTAACTTTCTTTGAGTCAGTTTTCGCTTGGGACATGATTTGGCTGCTTCGCCAGGGTTCAGCCATTGCTATGAGCACTTCCGATTATCGTATAGGATCCACTTTTCATCACAGATAATGATTCGATTTAAAATCCCTTCGTTATTGTGCCGGTTGAGTAATGTAGCACAGCAGTCGACGCGCGTTTGTCGATTTGCTTCACTCAATTCGTGAGGTACCCACCTTTCAAGCTTTTACACCTTGCCAATTTGCTTCAAGTGGATTAAAACGGTTTTATCACTAACACCGCAGCCTACAGCTAACTCGGACGTGGTTTGCGATGGATCCGCTTCCACAATAACCTTCAATTCTTGCTGGGCTTGTTCTGCAGGTCGAAATTTCCAGATCGAAAACGTTGGAACCAAAAACGCACTGTGTTTTCTTACACATCATTATCCATACACATCATTAATCCTTCGAGCCGTTTCTGCAGCACTGGTGCCACGGTGGAACCCGTACTCGTAAATAACGCGATATTTCAAGTTTTCAATTTTGAAAACTGAGTGACGCAAAGAAAAAATACAAAAGAGGAAAAACACATGAATTATGGTTTTCGAAACACAAATGCATGAGTAAATAGCTGTATAAATTTGAATTTGGAATTCTTAACCAAAGAGAAGTTATTTAGATCAAAGTGGCCAGTACGACAAAACGCCAGTTTCATAATTATGTAACGACCTAATAGTTAGTTACTTCTTTCATAATGCTTTTATTATAATTGAACGGACATTTCAAATGTTCGTAAACATCTTAAAGAAGCTCGTTGGCGCCATACTTAGAAAAATATATATATATATAAATAAAATTATAATAATCTAAGCTATTTTGTTTGAATACTCTCAGAATTTTGAACCAAAAGTGCAATTTCGCGACTGTTTGGAGTCATAGAATGACAATGACAATGGTCAATTGGAGACGAAGACTGTTCGCAATTGCCCGTACTCCTTCTCCCGATTGCTTTTATCGCATGATAAGATTAGTTGAAGAAATGTCGCATTAAAGAAATCATAATGTCATATGTATAGCGTAATGTACATACATAAATCGTAATGTATTTATTTATTTTAACAGATAATATACGGATATGAGTGGGTCCAACCGCATTAATCCAAATATTTCACACGCACCGTGCACAATAGGTAGTCGTCATGCCGGCGAAATCTTTGGTTTTCATCGCCGCGTGTTTTGTTCAAGCCTCACAAGCTATTGAACAAGGATTGCAAGTAGTCAATGTAGAGATTAAGTTGGTATCATTGCTGGTATTATGAATGATATTTTTGAGAGGAGCTCGTGGCTAAATAATAACAGCCGCTCGGGTCGATCTTTAGGTTAAGCCGTGCTTGCCTAGGTTGGTCTGTGGATGGGTGACCACCCATTACATACCGAATTTCCTTCGTGCCTCGGAAAACACGTTAAGCAGTTGGTCCTGGCTGTCATTTGTGATCTTTGACTGTCGTTACAGGTAGTCAGTGGCCCAAAAAGTCTGACAACCAGTCTTACCAAGGGGTATCGTATTACCCAGTACTAACTGGGTTGTGGAGGTCAGATAGGCAGTCGCTCCATGTAAAATGCTGGTATTCAGCTGCATCCGGTTAGACTGGAAGCCGACCCTAATAAAACTTGGGAAAAGGCTAGGCAGATGATGATGAATGATATTTTTACATTGGAGATAAATCAATAAAAAACACGTGAGTTTTAGTATAAAATATACCAAAAAATATAAAATAACACACATTGACCAACAGAACTCCGAGTAGTTACTCGGAGTAGGCTATCGTAAAAGTTCTCCATGGTATCCTAACTCTTGATAATTCTGAATCTAACGATTGGTAACTCCGGTGCTTGGGTCTTCAGCTAAAGCTGAACAGATCATGAAACAACGCATTCACATGAAGAGAGAGGTCAATGACGGCATTGAAGACGACGGTTGGGATGTAACTAATTATGGAGACAATCTGGACAGCGGATGCTTGAGCGTGTTTGTCTTAATCATCTCCTTCAATTGCAACTGCTCACCCACCAACTTCTTCCCCAGGGAATGAATTCAATATCCAGAAAGTCTTCGTATAAATGGTATGTTTCCACCAATTGATCGTAAATGAAATGCACACAATCGAAAAGACACCCTGATGTTGTGACTATTGATATCTTAATCTTTCCATCGATGACTTGCAGTCCTTGTCCACTAACTTGTGTGCAGGCTAGCACAAAGCACGCAGCGATGAAAACCAAGTACTTCGCTGTCATGGCGCCTATTGTGCACCATGCGTGTGAAAGTACTGAAGTGTTTGGAGCAAAGATTGGTTTTTATTTAAATGTCACATTTTTAAGCAATCTCAGCACGCGATAAGACCGATAAGGAAAAGGTTATGAGCTAGTATCAAAATAATTAAATTCGGTGAAGAGTAGGGAAGTAACTAACTGTATGAAATACGAAAGAAACTCCTAAAACATTTGTTTGCTAATAAACTTTGGCAAATAAAAACAACTGTAAAACAATTTTCTTGTTCGCCCTCTCCCCTTCGAAAGTATTTGAAGGTAATCTCTTAAGATTACAGCACAAAAAAAACTCGAACTCTTTAAGCCTCCATATTTTCTTTATGCGAAAAATATGTTTTTGTGGCAGCAAGTGGCCCGCCTAGAATAATAAACAGAAGAAACTTATTAACTTTCCTAAGAAGAAATATGTACATGCAGCCTTATTGGGGATCCAAAGGTACGAAGTAAAATGCCTCCCCTAATTTATTCTAGTTATACTTTTAAGCTTTTTAAAAGAATGTCTGCTTATAAATTTTGTCTAAATTACTGGATGGTTGGAATGGATGGATTTTACAAGGTTTAAAAATGCGTGTGTTCGTCGACTATATAGCATATTCGAGTCCGTGTTTAATTGGTCGTTTATTGCGGCAAAAAGTCAATCAATCGAAAATATTGAGTCACATAGGAACATTTACTCGCAGACCGATGCTTAAATTTAAAAGTTACACCTAGTATTGTTTGGATGGAAACTGCATGACTTATATTCAAAACAATCGTGTTTTAGATTAATTTTTGATAGAGGATGACCTCATGTTCTCATTAACTTTCGTATACCCGCACCAAATTGTATAATACACCCGCAATTGTAACAGATAAAAAGCTTGAAGGCCAATTTTAGTTTTTTTTTTAAACTAATTTGGCGTTTTATGTTTTGTTTCTGCAAAAATACTACTAAGTATCTTGCACAAGATAATTTAGATTGATTTTCGTAAGGTGTAATGTTTTTTTTTTATAGCCTGGTATATCCCACGGCTGGTCAAAGACCTCTCCCATATCTTTTCAAGTACACTTCCCCTACGCCTCCTCAAAATGATAGCAAAATAATTTTAGACATAAGGAGGAAAACAAACAATGATTATAATATAAGAAAAAAACATGAAGGGGTTATCTGCCTCACAGACTAATACGCGAGTATATAGGAAGGTTAATGATGACCAAGGCACCACTGCACTGCAGTGTCGTTGCACTCCGTAAATACAAAATACAGCCCCAACAAAATCCTTACGAGCACCACAAAAAACCGGAACCAAGACACCTTAATCTTAATTCATTGCACAGAGAGCAGGTATTCAATTACACTTAATATGTTTAAAAATGTACGCCCCCCTAGAAGGGTACCACTACCAACCACAGTATTAATGAAATTGACTTCCCCTGGGATAGAACAGAGGGGCCTTGAAACGTGCTCCCTCTTGTAGTTGAGGTCGCCACGTTCCGGGGCAGAGACAAAGATATCGATGGCGTATCAAATTAACGAGTTGCTGTCAAATTCAAAGTTTCTAAACTTGAAATTGATGATGCTTTGTAAATAGAAGGCTATACGACACCAGGGCTAACTGTCACAATGATTGAAGTTGGAGGAGTCTATGGCAGTGATCGTTTTAATGCAGACAGTCTAAATGCTGAATCTGGTGATGTTCTTTCGTAATACCTATAAGACTTGCTTCTTCTTCTGTTGTAGTAGTTTGTTAGTGCCTAACCTGGTGTCAAAATTTTTATACCGCCCATGGGCCTCTGGACTTGGATTTACATTCCGTCAAGAAATATCTCTAAGGCATGCTAGTTTTCTCACGATGTTTTCCTTCACCGAAGCTAGTGATAATTATACAATAGCCGATGTTTTCCTTCACCGAAGCTAGTGATAATTATACAATAACACTTGCTGAAAGTATGTAGAATTAAAATAGATTAATAAGGATCCAGATGATTATTCAAAGCAAATAATAAAAATAGAGGTTTGAGAGAAGTTTTTTTTTTGTGAGCAAACAATACCAAAACAGAAAAATAAACTAAATTAACAAATCGCTTTATAGCGAGCTCATCAGGCTGCACAGAGACGCATTCACAGCTTAAGTTAATATACGGCTTATGAAAACTTTTCCCGGCACTCTAACACAATCTGATTTAAACTTTTTACGAGCGACCACGCAATCTCATCAGCTGTGTCGCGCACAAGGGAAATGTGTAACACCCACGAAATTTCGCTAATTTTAATTAATTCAAACTGCACAGTGAGAGTCAACTCTTAAACACCCTCCTCGACCGTAAAGCTGAATCCTGTCTACAAACGACTGTTAGAACTTAACGAGTTCATACATCCCCGTCTACGGTTACAATGGGGCTCGTAAAATTAATACCTTACCTCTGAATCGTCGGGCTGCCTCTCTAGATGGTAATTCCCCCTTAAATATTTAAGTTTTCTGTGCACCCTCCACCCGCAACAAGATTCAATTTCACGCCCTAAAAAGGGGTCCGCTTTGGGCGATTCTCGGCTTCTCAAATGTCAAGAGACATGAAAGCATCCAACTGAGCCAGAACTCTATCAATTACTAGATACCAGTTTTCGAATGTTGTGTTTGTTTGTACTGTAATAGACGTAGGAGATCACGTTACGATGGTGGGAACATCGAGTAGAAACTCTTCAGGTATTATTCGGTTGCATACAAAATGGAAATGGTGAAACTCAATTGAATCAATCTTGCGTCAAATTGGCGAAGATTTGAAGAGAAGTTCACGTTTTAAGTTCGTTTTCTGTTTGAGATACACAGTTTACGTCTGTACCTGTTGTTTTCCTCTTAAATTTTTGTTGAGAAATATTCGAAATACATTCCTGGTTTCATGAAGTTACTTACTAAATTATGTTTATATGTAAAGGATGATTTCAAAGGCGTACTAATTGTGATCGAGAACTCGGCTCACGTATCGTTCGATATGACCCCTTAAATCACATATAACGCTATCAAACCGCATGATTAATTTGATTAGCTACGTGTCTAGCCTTAATGATATCTAGTGTGGCTACATTATTCACACAAGACGTACAAAATTAATCAGTTAGCTAGTTTATGGTTAGATGAATTGATTGTCATTAGAATACCGTGGGTTTTTAATAAATGATGTTAATTGTATTTATTTGTGATTGTTTCTTCTATCAGTTTAAGTATAATGGTCTATCGGAGGCTTCAGCCTTGCAATTCATTCATTTCTTTCGATTTTTGTTTCATGTACTTGCTCTTTATAATTTCAAAATTTACTTGGTTGATCAGTCTATTGGAAAATTTCATCTAATTTAAGAACACCAAGTCATGAATTGGAATGTGTCGTTTGTAGCCATAAAAAAGAATCAACTGGCATATGAATTATGTTTCAATCATCCTTTTTTTATTACATACAAAATAATTCGGCAAAGTCACGATTATTAACGTAAAACACCTTTTTTTTTTTTTTTCGGATGGGAAATCATCAAATGACTTCTCCCGCTCTGGGCGGAGCAGGAGGGAGTGTCAGACTTTTACTGACTAAAACCCATCCATGTTCCTTCATCGCCCTTTGTGTTCCGGGGCCACGGTATCTCTTTCGAATAGTCCCGCAACCCCGGCAGGCATCGGTCCTTGCGGACCCCTTCCTTTTTGCTGACTCTCTTTGAGGCGCGCGTGGAACACGAACGCACCGTCGACACGGCCTGTCGTCATGAGACGGACGGACGGCGAGCTAGCCCATAGCCCACCGTCCACAGGCCCGCGCCTACGGTGGCCGGGGGCCACGTGGTGGCCCCCGACGCCCGGGGCGTCTCCCGCGGCGGCCGGGACGCTGTGAGGTTCTCTCCCTCTCACGTTCCGCCACCTCCTTCTCTAGCATTACTGCTTCGCAGAAGGAGGTGACGGCGTCCCATTCCGCCTCGCTCCGGACCATGGCTTGCACCAGGGCCGGACGCGAGAGGTCGCCGCCGCCAATCGGTGTGCTCCACCGTTTCCTCCCGCCCGATTCGGTGCAGGAACCTCCCGAAAACACCGTGTCCGGTGAGGACCTGCGTCAGGCGGAAGGTGAGGACGCCGTGGCGTCTCTCCAGCCACTCCTCAAAGAGGGGACTTATCGCCACTATCGTGGCGTGCCCTGCACGGGGTTGCGACAGTCGCTCTCTCCATGTCGCCATGAGATCCCGCCGGAAGTCTGTCCGCTGAGCGACAATTTGTCGCGGCAGCGGAGTTTCCCCCCGGCGAAGCGCCTCCGCGCGCCATTCATGCAGGCGCGCGAGGACTATCGCCTCCAGATCCCATGGCGGCAATCCGGCAAGGAGGCACGCCGCCTCGCGGGCGATCGTGCGGTACCCACGGGCCAGCCTTACGGCTACCACCTTTTGGGGCGCGTTCAGGTAGTGGGCTGCACGCAGCCTCAAGGAACGCGCCCACACCGGGGCCCCGTAAAGGGCCATGGACCGCACGACTCCCGCGTAACGTAAAACACCCTTACGTGAAACCGTTAAATACCAGTATGTCCCCAGCCGTTCCCGAAAGGGAACAGAACATTGTTATTTTAATTGTGTCTGTAATTGCGGGTAACTACAGGTTAAGAATGATTGGTTTGAATTAAAATAAATTACTCGTATTTATCAATGAAACTTAGATACTTATTTTATAATTATGATTGATGATATCTCCGAAACTATGCATTTTTGGACCACCTATTCTAGGAGTTTTAGTTTTATTTTTACCTACAGAATATAACTCTAGAGTTATGGGATATAAAAAAAAAACAGTAAAAAAAAATATCCATATCCGTAATCCTTACCTTGTACAACCTTAAGATTTTCAACACGAGTGACAGTAACTTTAAATCTATCTCACATAACTCCTCTTCATGTTCATTGCGAACTTAAACCTAAGACTTTACCTAAGATGGCTAGAAGCCATAAATACCCCAGCATTTCGTGTACAGAATACGTAAAGCACAGGAATACGTGATCTATATTCCTTGGGTATTAGTTACTCGTGCTATATATAAGTTTGCTTTGGTATCGGTAACTAGTACTGGTATTTAGTGGTAATAGTTTATTCATGTTACTATTATATTTGATAATGAAAAGACTATTTTATGATAACACGAAAAAAAAATACGAAAAGTTGTTGTAGAAAACATGAAGTTTAGTAATAGAGAAGAATGGAATAAAAAACTTATTTGCAAAAAATCTGAAAACTACTGAGAAAATCAAGTTGGAAAAACTCAATAACACTTTACCCGACCTGGAATCGAAACCTCCTGGTTTCGATTCCAGGTCGGGTGACAGACTGCTGAACATGAGGTCCTCTCATGTTCAGCAGTCTCGCTTGGAACCACTAGACCAACGAGGTAGTTGATAATATTTATTTATTAAAACTTTATGCACAAGTAAAAAAAACTGTACAAAGGCGGACTTAATGCCTTGGGCATTTTCTACCAGTCTACCTTAGGGTGATGCAGAGATAATACACATTAAGTGCAATAACAGAAAAAAAGACTAGAAAATATTTATAAATTTATAACTAAAACATATAAGAATCAATACATACATATAATTAAAAAAAAAACATATATATATATATATTATATATATATATATATATATGTATAAAGTGTAAGTGTGTATATTGTTCTTATTATTTTATAAACTCAAAAATAACAAGTTATTATAGGTAACCAATCCGAACTGTCGGCATAAAAGGAGGTACAATATGCAGGACTGGTACGCTGACCGCATGAATAAAAAAAACAATAATTTGAATAATCGAATGAATTCGAAAACAAAAGCTGTCAAATACATCATGACCGTTTGATCTACATATTGTGTTTATTATTACTTCGTTCTAAAGTTTTTTTTTTTTTGTATAAAACCTTCAAAATGTTTAAGTACTTAAATTGCAGCTTTCACAATACATGTATTTTCCAGAACCTGATTTCCTAAATATTATTCCAAACGCGTTCATGTGAGTTGCCTTGCGTTGCGTTGTACCTTCTTACAACTTAATTATATGGACACACACCGCATTCAGTTTCGTCTTAATAATACTAATCAAGTTATATTAGTCTTGTGCGAATCTCACTCTAGACACCTCTCCCCTAATAGTTATAGATTGGAAAATCTCCCCTAATAGCTACAACTAATGCTACCAAGAAATGTTCTGCTTATAAATTAACCCTCTATAAAAAATCTGTAAATGTGCTCGAAGCAGAGAAACCGATTTGGGATTATAAGATCACAGCTAAGTACTAACATGAGCAGAAATCACTATTTCATGTTGTTTTTTGTTTAACAAAATGGGACTGTCAGTTACAAAATCTGATTTTAAAGTTTAGTTGCATCTGATTAAATAGATAACACTTTGTTGTTACTCAATGTAAATTTATCTAGCTTAGTATTAACTTTAGACACTTGAATCATAATTCAACACACAATCAGAAACAAAAAGGAAACAATTATTAAAGACATTTAAAAAGACAATCAGGGACATAAAGTTTAGTGACCGTGTACTATTTATGAGTCAGCCCTATTGTGCTAAAACACAGACTATTAGCATACAAAGAGGGCCCATGCGTCGCCCTGCAGTTGTCGCTGCAACGAGCCCGCTTTGTATTTGGACAGCCCTAATAAAATTATTTAAATTGCTCTATTAATTTCTTTGGGACTGTTTATTTTTCATGTGTTGTTGTGTGTTATTTGTCTCTAATTAAGAGTCCCGCGAAGTTTTTAATTGTACTTTAAAGGTAGCTTTTTGACAGTCATTATCTAGGTGGCTCTCACCACTTTTTACACACACTTTATTTAATTTTGAGAACATTTTAATTGTTTTTCTACATCGTGAGGAAACCAGCATGCCTGAGGTCTTGATGGCATGTTAAGCGTGTCAGAGGCCCATGGGCGGCATAAAAACTCTGACACCAGGTTAGGCACCAACGACACGTTAAAGAAGAACTGTTTTTTTATGATGCTATATTTTCAAACAGCCACAATAAAGCCCTCACCTCTACAACTAACTGCGACAAATAAACAAAAGGCTTCCCAATAACACCTTTAGCAATTAACCCTAAAAACGTCACTGGTAATAATCCCGCACCTTTCCCTCGAAGAATTTAGTGGCGGACAAGTTTAAGCTTCGGGATAGAACGCACGAACTATCTCGAACCTCGCGTGATCCTAGCAGGGAAGCCATAATGGCCACCCGACTATTAGGCACACGGCCAGCCCAACTTAAGGCCGACTCACTAGAGCCAGTTTAATCTGGGATTGAAGGAGACTTGAGAACTTATTCTCAGGATGCTCTAGTGTGGTAACATATGGTAGGATAATAACGTGATAATTTTAGGGTTAGAGGCTTTTGGTAGTCTGATATGGACAACTTCGTAGTTAGGCGAGAGTGAAAATGATAGATACCGGCTGGGGAATATTATTATTTTTAGCTGAAAATATAAAATACAAAATCGTATCGATGCGCATTTTTGCTTGAACAATGCTTTGCTCTATATTTACAAACTCTATTCCATTTTTTCTGCTGAGCAGAAATGTCCTGGGATCGATTACCAGGTCGGGAAAAGGGTTATTGGGTTGTTCCATCAGGAATTTCTCAGTAGCAGCCACGCAGTCTGGATTTGCGCTCGGTTGATGGAAATAGGCTCGCCCCTATTATCATGAAACTTAAACATAACTGTCAAAATGTACTTCGGTGATTATAGGCGTAATGTTACGTGTCTATTTCAGAATAGGTTTGTCCAGGTGGGACTTTTGCACAGAAAGTAGACCGTGTCCCCACTGTGCCGACTGGGACCTGCTTCCCAAAGAACAACAATAAACAGAGAAAGGGCAGAACTGTTTGATTGTTCGCTCGTCTACAAATTGTATAGACTTTTCTGTACCAGCGTAAGAATAACGATAATACAAATTCTTTACAAGAATACGGTAACATATTAACATTTTTATTGTTACGAACGCAGCAGGTAAAAAAACATCCGATTTTCACTCGGCACGTGGAAATCCGACACACCGTCACAATATAAACCATTTCCACACGTGATAGGAAATTCATTTGAAGTGTATTTTTAAATCTAAGCTGCTTTGTTAAAGCAGATAAATATTATGCTTCTAATTCTAAGAAGGCCAAGGATGTTATTTCGGAAATATCAATAAATAATTGTGTGGGCTTTTCACACAATCGTGTGTACACCATTAAAATCAGAAGTGGGCTGACTAGCTTGATGCGATGTATGGGGATTCACAAAGGTTTGTGCCAATCTCGTAAACGTAAAAACTCCCACTTCAAATGCATCTAATTACTCTATGAAATCTATAATTATACGTGTTTTTCTACCATTACATAAACATGCAATTCCTTAACGCCGTTCAAGATTACACTGTCCCATGTTAATACAATTGATAGGTACTTAGACACTAAACATTAATCTTCGTTCAATTAACACTGGAACATGAAACTAACACACTAGTAAATTCACTTCAAAGACGACTGCTGTACGTAAATCTGAGATTAAGCGCTAGACTACCGATTAGCTGGGCCATGCCGGCCCGGTATCGGCCCATTGCCTCTAAGCCGTGCCAACGGTCCCTATAATCCTGGGATTGTTAATATTATAACTAAACCAGTGCCGATAATTGGGTGTTAAGAGATATACGAAGCTAGGCTGGGTTTTGTCAATGAAGTTTCAGAGTTGGGACGTAAACTTCATTTTATACAGATAAACAAGGGGTTTCATGATGGTGAAAACAGTGGCTCTACAGTTAGTACCAGAAAGGTGTCATAATTATTACAGGGTGTGATTCAAACCATAACACTGAACATCTTTCTCCATAGGACCACCATCGAAATTGCGAAAAAGCGCGAATCGCGAAATCTCCTGCATGTCCAGTACAAAACTTCAATACCTACTCGACCTAAATGTCATCATCATCATCATTTCAGCCAAAAGACGTCCACTGCTGGACATAGGACAAGTGTCGCCATATTGACCAGTCCCGTGCGACCCGCATCCAGCGGATTCCCACAACCTTTACCAGGTCATTGGCTTCGCGGTCGGCCATCCGTTCTGCGAGCAATGTGCCCTGCCCATTGCCACTTAAGTTTGGCAATTCTTCCGGCTACGTCGGTAACCTTGGTTCTCTTGCGGATGTCTTCATTTCTGATTCGATAGCGCAAGGAAACTCCGAACATAGCCCTCTCCATTGCCCTTTGGGTGACTTTAAGCATTCTGATGAGGCCCATTGTGAGCGACCACATTTCGCTCCCGTATGTAATCACTGGCAACACACACTGGTCACAGACTTTCGTCTTTTGACCTAAATGTACGTGACAGCTTTTTTTTTTTGGAACGAGATTTCGATGGTAGTCCCATGGAGAGCGTGGTTCAGTTTAGTGGTCTGAATCACACACTGAAATATGACCACACCTTTCTCTTACACGCTGTATAGGTAGTATTCTTTGTTTCTGAGTAATCAACCCCGCTGTCCCCTTGTTTTCTGGCAACTATTTACTTTTACCACAGCATCTCTGTGAGAGCTGGAGTGTATAATTATCCACCATGCGGGGCCAGTACGAGAAAATAAGTCTATAGTATGTGTGAATTTTTGTGTTCCTGGTTATCTTTAAAGTTGCAAGTCACAAAATAGATAGGTACAAATTACTTTAATGCTTTTGTGCAAAGTGATAACAGAATCCACTCTACGCAAAGCACTCAGATTTCCAAACGAGTTACCCAACACTTCATCACTTTGGTAACGTCTTTTGTCAACTCCGCGGAAAACATCAAAACACAAACTTTGAACAATTTGAAACATTTTACGACTTCCAAGTGACAACACACTGTCATTGAATCCACCAATGAAAAGGCAAGAAAGCCTTCCTTCCCCTCTCCGTCCAAAAGTCTTTATAGCAAACATAATAATAATTTCGAGCTCGTCTCAACATACTCAAATTAATTGAATTATGTTGACATTGCTAACAACTCGACATAATTACTTGTGCATTAAACACGCATTGCTTCTGTATTTTAGTGAATTGAGTAGGTAGTTCATGGAGTGCTGAAGTTGATGACTTACGAAGATAGCAATATATCGCTTCAACATTCACTTGATTGCTCAAACTGCCCTTATCTTTATACTTTCACTTAGGTAGGCATGTTTCCGTAATCAATCTTATTAAAATAATAATCAGATATCTATGTAAATCTATTATTGACTATAAAACCAAACCAATAACGTTACACATTCTATTCTTAAAATTCTTATTGGTTCAAAGGTGGTTCGTACCTTCTGCTTTCGCACGTTCTCCTGCCACGACTATCACTCCATTTCCTCACTACTCTTCTTCACCTAAAATCATTCCTTATTCATTAACAGACCCCGGGAAGAGGCGAACCAATTAAAGTGATCAAATATGAGGGGCTCCATATTTGCACACAGACTGGTATGGGTTCTCCCTGCTAGGGTGCTGTAATGGTGTGTGCAGACATTCGGATGTTAATACCCGATAAATATGCATTGTTTAATCGTCAGGAAATGTAGGGCATAAGCGTTTGTAATACGGTCTTTCGTTCGGAATGGCTTTGGCTAGGAAGAAGATTTCAATCCAAGTTATTTTTTTTTTTTACTTTTATTAGTCATTAAACACAGTTTACAAATATTTTACACAACTTAAACATACCACACAAACCATCGTGGGTATATACTTATCCACCTGCTTTTTCTATCTTTAGTAAAAGTCAGTTTTCCATCCTATTACACACAGTAGCATGTTAATAATTAGCAACGAATACTATCTGATTAGCATAAACCATTTGATGGAAACCTCAGATTTGATTTGATTAGACTGGTTATCAGACTTATTTTATTATTTCATCGTCTGTTATAGATACCTAGGGGAAAAAATTAGCATGAATTAGGAAAAAGGAAAATTTTATCAGGCTTGGGTTATTAAGGAACAGTCGCATGTGGCTTCTAGACAGCAAGTATTTTTAATATTCAATACAAACTACCTACATACTTGCTAATCCGATAGCGGCAGTCGTATTTTAACAAAAAAAATTGACTGATAAAATCTCTATCGTGTAGATAACAAAATATCTTGATTACTAATTTCGATGAGCACGAATCACAAACACTTTCAAACAAACAATTATTTTGACGTAACATTGAACTAAAAACAATAACTATGTCACAGTCAAAGCTGTAAATCGGTCGAAACTACTTTTGACTCCAAAAATCAGTCAAAACTGCTTCCGACCAGTTAAAATAGTTATTAAGGCGTCGTAAAACAGACGTACCAGTTTTAACCGCCTTCCAAAAAGCATAGTTTGTCAATAAATTCGTCTGAATTATTGTCTGTAATTAATATAACCTACATTCCACTTTTCGTTACATTCTGGTCCTATTAAAACAGCAACGTACCGTTCGTCGGATCAGACTCCAAGGACTTTGCAACAAAGTTAAATTAAGCGGATCATCGTCCAGACGCTCAGTAGCTCAGTATTCCGTAACCCAGTCAGTAACGTAACATATTAAATTAAACCGTTCTTGCTAGATAAAGATAACATGAAACGAGCAAATGGGTATTGTCACAGAGAAATGTGTAGAAACGCCTTGTCATAACAAGAGTTCTTGATTAGGATTCCATTTTTCCTATATAAATTACCGAAACCAAAGGGAAACAAGTATTACCTTTTTTTAGGTTACAAGTAGTAGTTTTTCACATTATTGACGTTAGTATTTTTCCTATGTCACAAAATACTATAAATTGGGTAGCTACGACAACTTTTCAAAACACTTTCATGAGATTGATACGAATCAAATTATTGATAAACATATTTTTAAAAATTCACAATCTGCTAATCGTTATTAAATATATAGTGATAACGTCTCTTTAGACTAAATTTTATCACAATATCAATTTCCTAGAAAATGGGTAAGGTACATACCGGCTAATCAGATCATATAAGTTGACAGCTTTTTTTCGTTAACATTTTTTTTTCTTCAACAACTCCATAAAACTCTGTTCCAGGAGTTCGTAACTAAAAAGCGTATTGTCGACTTCAAACATAAAGTCGATACGCGGACACCACTTAATTGCTCATATCATAAAAAATATCGATACGGAACCAAGAAATAATAATCCCATTACACGTTGTATAATCCACTGCAGACTCTATTATACAAAGAACACGAACAATATTTCAAGGAGAAACTTATGTTGAATGGAATCTGATTTTTAATTAAATCCTCATTCAACATACTTGTTCATTTAGAAATCTGAGCTGTTCTGAATAGGATTTCATGCTTTATTTTATACTTTTCTTCCCTTAAACTTTTTACAGCGCTTTTCCCGGATGCTCCTTCAATGTTATCCTTGTTGGTTATTCTTTGTGAGTTGAGTTTTATACTAGAAGTATTACTTACGTCAACCTCTACAGGAGAAACTGTTTAAAGTTAAACACTTTGTTTGTTAATCCGTACCTCTACTCTTTCATCTACAATGTTGGGAAAGTTTTACTGGATTTATAGGGGCAACCTTAAAGACAAAGTGTCCAATAGTTTCGTGACTTTGCGGCCTCCCTTTCTATCTACACGGGCATTTATTAGGCAAAAGGAGAATCAAGTCAGCATTCACGTTACGCGCGGTTCCTATTACAAAATTTAATAGCGCCGTATCAGCCGCCTGCGCCGCGCCGCCGAGCTAACAAATGCCCACCGGTTTTCCATTCGCAATATGATTTCATACAGATGGGTACCCACAATGACTGAGTAGCAATTAGATTGAGCAAACACACATGAAACCACTCGTGTGGAACAATATGAGAAAGGGTGCACAGCCTAACAAACAAAAGCTTTATTGAAGCTTATGGTTGTATTGTAACCTGTGATATTGTGAATCGAATTCCTATGCAATTAACGACCTTGTTGCTTGTAATTAGAGGTCAAAGTGGCAAACAAACAGTCGAGAACACGCACTGTTCTGCTGAATCGAAAAATAATAAGTTGATCGTTTCCGCGTTCAGTGGTCTGAGAGCAGAATTTGTGCGATTATTGTGTCGGTAATTATTTTGCATTCACGAGATAAAAGGTTCTATTATTGTTTTAACGTGAGTTCAATGTAAAATTCATTCAGGTTTTAGTGGAAAATGTGTTGAGATGTCACAGAGTGAATATCAATTCAACCAATAGGCATGACGACAGTATCAAAAAATTGCAAATCTATTTAGTCCGTCAGTTAAAGTATTGGAAATTAATGGACACGTATTTTTTGTTTTTGTAAATCAATGAATATTGACAAAGATAAAACGCATCAAAACTCGGGAGTGGGGGCTCGTGACGTCAGAACTAGCCAAAAATTATACCTAGGCGTGACGTATTGAGAATTTTAAAAGCGTCATATCTTCGTCAATTTTGATTTACGTAACAAATAAAGAAAAAATACGGGTCAAATATTTTCTGATAATCTAACTGACGGACTAATTAGTTTTTTTTGGTCGTCTCGCCTATTGAAAGGCGTTAAAACTTAACGATATTGTTTAATTACGTCTCATGATGTACTGTAATTAAGAAATTACATACATTTTGTACTATCGTCTACATCTACATACTATCGTCTACATCTACATCTACGTCACTATCGTCTATCGGTCTTTAAAACATTATATACAGCTCCCATATCTTAATTTACTATACTCTAACCAAGCCAAGATTACCACAAAATCCAACAGAAATTGTAGCAACAATTACACAATCGTATTCCCAAAGCGTTACAGTCTAGACAACAGGGTTACAATAATTACAGTGTAACACAATATAAAATCCAAATTCTATTAGGAACAGAAAAGGGTACAATTTGTATTGCACCCGCATCTCTGCTGCAGATGAAGCCTCACCAATGAAAGGAACTGTTAGAACGTATAACGCAGCGGTTAGAATGGAAGTCTGTGAAATGTAGAATTATGGTTGTCTACTATAATAGTTTTAGAAAGATTTGTAAGAAGCATTGTTTAGTGTATTTTGACTGTGTTTTTTACAGTAATGGTCTTCGATACTAACCTTGGTGTCTATAATCAAGTTAAAGTAATGATTTGAATTAAAGTCATTACTTATGCAACCATTTTTATGCAATAGACAAGAATTTGAACGAAGTAAGAAACGTCAAAGGAAGCAAACCTAAAGGTACTCACTCACTGCTGCTTGATGTTAAAAATGTTTACAAACTTTTCTAACACTAATGCATTGACTAACAAATTTTAATGTTAGGAATTGTTACATTCTGGCGGCCTAGTCTGCTATTACAATAGTGTCACAATGATCTATCATTGATTTCATAATTGTTGAACGATGCCATTGTCATTTTGTTAAAAGTTCGTAATCTGCTAATTTCATAATAGTCGATCATTGGTCGGTCAATGGCGAGACCATTGACAGATTTTTTTTACAATGACATTGTTGTATTGCCATTATTAAAAAACCTGAAAAATAAAAATGATTTTCGAAAAACTAGAATTAAATTTGAACATTTAATCATGCCAGATTTCATTTATATATATTTTTACATATTATTTATTAGTGTTATAAGCAATCTGAAGTAGTAAGAAGTTCGTAAATAGCAAAAAAACATTAAGTTATGTATAACGCGGATTAATGTGAAACTATACAATTCAATAATATTTTATCTGTTTAGCTGTCAAAGTTCAATGTGACATTACTGCTTACTGACGTTTTATCTGCTTTATTTCTAGTGGCCGGTGTTTTGATTAATTTTCATTTATGTGTTTTAAATTATCTTTAATAAAGCTTATATTTATTGCAATACAAAATGGTGCTAATTGAGCAAATTTCGGCTGGAACTGTCAAAATTTTTGCAGAAAACCGCGTAAGTCAGTCATGATGACGCCATTATATAGTAGATTACCAAACTTGTCAAAATCAACAATTATGAAATCGATGAAAGATCATTGTGACACTATTGTAATAGCAGACTAGGCCCCCTGTTAGGAATTGTCAGATGGTTTGAGTGTTCCTACACTGATAGAAAATGGTGCCAGCCAGACGATCATAAGGTACTCAAAGGTGGGTGACTCACTTTAAGTAAGAATAAGAATAAATTTATTGAATCATTGTTACAATCATTTTCTTAAACTAACTTAGCACTTTAACAAAATCGTAACGAGTAAAATTTTAACATTAATATTTAGAAAACAGAGGTCCCCAAACTAGGCTGCGCCTGTATCTTGGGGGCCGGAGTTGCGTTTACTTAAAATTAAAACACAATCATATAATTTGTTGATGTGATACATGCGAGGTAAGCAGGTAAATGAGAAACACCTTTTTACAAAAATAAAATGATATAACATTAATAAAAAATAATAAAAAGAATTGTGTGTGTATGTGTGAATGCGTGTGTGTGAGTGTACATGCGTGTATCTGTGAGTGTATGTGTGTGTGTGTTTGCAGATGTGTGGATTATTTTATTGTTTATAGTTTATTTAACTTAAAATCTCTTCTGTCTCTTCATATGTCAGTTGGGCACACCATTTTGTAATAGTTTTTTTGCTCATGTCTTTAATGTCGCAGCTTTTGCTGATTCTATTATAAATATGTATATGCGAGTAAAACGGGCATCGTCTGGCTAAGAGGCTATTTGCTTCGGGAAGGGGAATGTTTAGGACACGTTTAGAGATAAGTTTTTCAAAATCGGATCTATTTTTCAGTGTTTTGTGAACAAGTAATGTTGCCTTTAGGATAAATAATTGCCGCACTCTTAAGACAGCCAACTCCTTATAAATTAGGTCTGTTGGGTAGCGGAAAGGTTTTTTTAGAGCTACTTTTATAACAGCTCTTTGAGCTCTTTCTACTTCTATAATAGTGCTTTTCCCGGCTGCTCCCCAAACAGAAATCCCGTATTGAAGTACTGACTGACACAGAGCAAGGTAAATTGTGCGTAGAATTTCAATAGGTGTACAGTCACGTAATTTTTTCATAACGTATATCAGTTTCCTGACGCGACCAGAGAGCAGGTGTATATGTGATTTGAATGATAGGTTTTCGTCTAATGTGATGCCAAGGTATTTGATTGAGGCAGTGTGATCTGTAACTAAGCAGGTACAGGGTGTAAGCGGTGATGTCTGATAACTGCAGCAAGTATGGTATTTAAGTATAAGATGACGTGGAGGTCGAGAAGCTATTGTTTTGAAGAATGTAATGAACTTAGTTTTTTTTATATTCAGAGTCAGGACATTTGCGTCAAGGGCTTCAGAAACAGTTAAAAGTCCGATTTTTGCAAGGCGGTATACTTGTTCCCAGGATTTAGCGTGGAAAATTATGACAGTGTCGTCAGCATATGATATTATTTCAGCGTCGTTGAGTAAAATGCCGTCACTATCTATGTTAAAATCATACACAGCCAGTGAGATTCCAATCAATCATTTATTTTGTGAAACATAAGTATGGTTACAGATAGTATTTCGTCTAAAATGGGTGCACTATGTTTTGCCAATATATGGCGTACAAAATGGTGGACAAAATTAACATAAAACAAGCATAAACAAGCAATCATAATCAAGGTGGCATTTCAATAATAATATATTGCATTAAGGAAAATAATAATTCAATTTAAAATACATAATTATGTCGTTTAGGTAAACATGTCATTACAGTTTTAGATAAATAAACACATTCCATAATTAGTCAATAAATAAATTCCTAAGTGTTTAATTGGGAAGTCGGAATCGTCATACTTACCTCTGTTTATCAGTAGTAAATAAGATAAGTAAGATTTTTAAACGTTCCTCTCAAAATCCAAATAAACAATGCGGATTTTCTCTTTTTTTACCAACAAATTAATCATTCGTCAATTGTTTGGAATCAATCACATTTTTATTGTAACCAAAGACACTACCAAACTTTCTTCCTTCGACACCCCAATATCTTCTACAATATATTTTCCAAGTCCGTACGCCCCTCAAACCATCGCGTCGTCGGCCGTGCACACAAGCAAGACAAAACTGGCTTTTGTTGCGTCCATCCAACGTAATACGTTCTATGACAAATTGGAATTTCAACTTGTAGGGACAGCAGTGCCATTCTTGAAAGGCTCGATAATTAGTCTCGAGGACTATTTCTACCGTCTACGTTTTTGAAAAGCTCTGTTGTATTCTGGGCGCCTGGTACAACGTATTGATTGATATTGCTTTCAGTTGGGCTATTGTTTGGGAAGATTACTGCTTTAAACGGTATTTTGATTATTGTTCATGTAGCTGTTGTTTTACCTGTGTTTTGAGTGATAGATGTAATAGGTGGTTTTAAAGTACTACAGCTTCGTTTCTTGTGCATTGAAATATTTTAGATTTTTAGACTGCCTCGTTGGTCTTGTGGTAGCATGCGCAACTCTTGAGCATGAGGGCAAAGAGTTATTGGATTTTTCAATCAAGATTTCTTCAGTTGCTTCCATGGAGTCGGGATTGAAGCCCGTTGAAGGCAAAAGGCTCGCCCCCTGTTACATGGGAATTAAACATAACTGTTGAAATGTGGGTATACTATTAGGTACTGCACCTCTGATTAACCCTTCGAAGATTACAGGCGTGATGTTGTTTGAAAGATTTTATTTTAAGTTAGGTACAATATCCTGCTAACGAAAATGACATAGCATTGGATTCTTCTTCAAAATTTGAAGACAGTTTAGAAAGTACTAAGACTGTCTAGTCTTAGACGCAGGTGTATTTCTAAAGTCCTTTCAACTAAAGTGCTTCTGTTTACTACGTTTCAGATAGATAGTCCTTAATTCCTTTAATAATTAACAACACTAAAGTTCTGAGACTTAAAACATCCACTATAAACTAAGCATGAAACAAACTTGTAAAATAGGTTACTTTTTTGTAGGGATTTATGGAAAACTAACCGACCCGAAACAACTTCGCCTGCAGGTGACGAATTGTCAAGTAAACTTTCAACCTTTATTACATACGCTTAAGGGTTTAATTTTCCAAAATGTTTAGCTGGTGCTTACGTCATTTAGCCATCTGATCTGATAGTCAGTCAGGAAAAACGATTTTATACGTATAAAAGAAGAATTGTACCAATAGTACATACCAGTTCTGTCGCTTCAACTTAAGGCTCGACCGTCATTATTCAGGATTTAGTACCTAAGTTCAAGTTTTTTTTTTCCACGTTCATACATCTGGCCGCGTAGCATGACCACCGTAGAAACGGGTTTCTTCGAAGAAAGAATCGACAAATCTTTTGTTCATCTGTCATTTTGATTGAAGTAGTAACTTTTGATTAAAGTTTCATAAGTCTTTCTCTTTAGCAAATAAATGTTTATTTTAGAGATTTTTCTGAGATATAAATCATCTGCATCTGAGGTGCACCTCACTGCGCATAAGACAAACGGACTTATCATGTGCTGACTTTTGCCTTTGCCCTTTATAAATTCAAGGAGGCTAGGAGGGGCTAGGAGGAGGAATCTATGCTAATGATTCTCGACCCAAATCGATAATAAAATGGGTAGGTTTTTTTATTCTTATTTACGGAAATCGGTAATTGTAAACCACCCGTGTTAAAACGCAGCCCGTCTGTGACTAGCCTTATAACCGCACCTTCACACACACAAATAAACGCACACAGCGACGTGTCGCGCGACGGGTGATTCTGTTTATTTCTTTCGTGTTATTCTGAAATACTGTCAAATTTAAACAATTGAAAATAGCAGCTTTATTCATAATTGACCGAGTATAATTTAAAAATTGATTATTTTGGTATTTTGGGACAAGCTCCTGAATTTTGACTAGGATGCGAAACTACACCTTGTATTTCAATTGGTGATACCTCTTTTTTTTATCTTCGCCCTACACTAGGAATTTATCCTGTATCGTGGGTACGTTAACAAACATTTTAAAGTCACACTAACAGCCAGACCCGATCAACTGCCTGTAGGTCATACAAATATTTGTTCCGTGCGGAGATCGAACCCGCGACACGCAGTGCAGTAGCCAATCACTCAGCCACTGCGCCAACCATGCCGTCGGTCTCATGGTATAGTTAGGCATAATTCACTTTGTAACTAAATATGTAGTTGACTGACATACGCTATGCGTAAACATATGCTATGCGTAAACATATGCTATGCGTAAACATACGCTATGCGTAAAAACCCGCTATAAACAAATAAAGAGAAAAAAAAACAACGAGCTTTAACCCGACCTATTTGTTCAAAGAATATAAAATTAACCCACACACGTCAGCAAAATCACGAATTTCTGATAAATTCAACATAGTTACAGACGAAATTAATTTAAATAATGAATAACGAATCTCAGTTAATTAAAATGTATTTCAAATTACGTAGAACACGTGTAATATGTATCGTAAATGTGGCTTGTCTTTCAGTTACTGCGAAATGAGGTTTTATAAAAGGCTATGGATTATGGTTTAATAGGCATGACGACAGTATCAAAAAATTGCAAATCTTTTTAGTCCGTCAGTTAGAGTATTGGAAATTAATGGACACGTATTTTTTGTTTTTGTAAATCAATGAATATTGACAAAGATAAAACGCATCAATACTCGGGAGTGGGGGCTCGTGACGTCAGAACTAGCTAAAAATTATACAAAGGCGTGACGTATTGAGAATTTTAAAAGCGTCATATCTTTGTCAATTTTGGTTTACATAACAAAAGAAAAAACATGGGTCAAATATTTTTTGATGATCTAACTGACGGGCTAATTCGTTTTTTTTTGTCGTCTCGCCTATTGAAAGGCGTTAAAACTTAAAGCTATATTATTGCTAGTACAATACAGTAATCAGATGCTGCATGTGGCACAGATTTCCAGGAAGTGTATTGTGAGCAGGAGTTTCACTTACACACCGAAGTCTCAGACAATATAAGCTCCAATACAATTTCAATGTTCAACCAAAACATGATTAGAAGTCTGATCAACGTACGTGCACCTATACATAAATAATACTCCAGACTGGACGGTATAATGTAAATATAAGAATGTCCTGAATAAGCTGTACTCGAATGTACCTATCTATGTAATTCGCCTTCTATGTATGTAATGCACACATTTATATGAATACCACAGTGCAGTCCTTATCGTACTTATATCGGAATCCTTTTTGGCGCGATTTTTGAGTGTGTCCCTTGTTTTTTCAGACACGGTATTTTTGGTCGGAAATGCACAGACCGATGAAACATGTGCCATCATGATATGTATTAACTAAAACTAAATTGATTAGTAAATAAAATAGTACCCAACCCGGGAATCGACCCGGACCTCTTGCTCAGCAGTCACTGTTGCGACCACTTTGACCTACGATTACCTGTGTTAAAATTGTACATTACGGAAAATCTTTAACGACTTTCGACGCACAAAAAATTGTTCCCAAAAATAAGTATCGTCTGCACAACGGCTGAGGCTGATTCACGTACGTCGTATACGTAGCACCCGTTAAAAGAAATACAAGAAATGCATCCACACAGTGAGAACAGACACTAAGCGCATCTCGATAAGTGCCGAGGCCAGCATCGGTTTCTGTTACACTCAGACAAAATCTAATTTACTCTTCAAAGTTTTACAAGTCTAGACACTTCGACGCACGATAACACAACTCTTGGTGTTTGGTTTCCATTTGCGAGGAGACTTGCTAATTGTTTTGACTGGCTGGGGTTTTGTGCGTGTTGTAATATTTGTGTGGGCTAGTTAGAGTGTAGTTTGTTATTATAGTAGTTTGTAAAATATGTATACAGTAGAAGTTTGACAAAGGGATTATTAAAATGTTTGCTGAAACTAAATAGACATCAACAGTCTGTCGACAAGCACATCACTCTGACGTGTTATTAAGAACCTGGAAAAAGTGAAATTCCATTGGCGACAACGGTTTTACAAGCATCTTAGCTGTGCAGGGGAAAACACAGAACTTTTCGTGACAAGCAGCACCAAATATGAGACTGACATAACCTACCTAAAAGCTTATGACGTTCCTGTCGAAAGTCGTTATACATTATAAATACGAAATGCCATACATCCTGAATGTCTTATTTCAGAATACTGAAACGGCACTCAAAATTTAAGGGCTGCTTAACATTTGAGCAGCTCCTAAACTTTAAATTTCGTATGGCCAAACGTCACTTTTGAGTATTTGTTAAATATAATGCTACTTAAATTTTGAGTGACGTTTCAGTATTCGGGGGTTAGCAACTGATTTGGCTTACCCACTGCGGCTGCCGTCTTTATACAGTTGCATTACAAAAGAAAAGCCTTCCACCACAGTACACTACACACACACTGTACTACGTCACCAAGCGCATACACAGATCAATATTCAAAGTGTGTACAACTTATTTATTCCGCCCCCGCGCTCGTGGCACGCCTTCGACAGGCCTCCGTCGGCTCCTCGTCAAAATAACCAACGTTTACACTATCATTTACGTGTTGTGCCATTGTTTTATGTGCACACGTTATGTAAGGGAGAAATAAACGTGAGCTTACCTTGATCTTTTTGTTTTGAAAAGGTTTTTCTCTTATCAGGTGATTAGGGGAGGAAAAGATCTCCGAAAACGGTGTGAGACGTCTATCTTACTTTGTTATCTTGAGAAGATATGAGCGATGCTAACACCTTTCTCTTGCAGTTTAATGTTAAAAGCACTGCAGGCCTAGCCAAGTTACAAACGTTTCGTATCGATTCTCTTTCTACAATCGTAAACGCCTCGGCGTAAGCTATTGTAGAAAGCGCTAAATTGGTAGCCAAGTTGACACGACTGAGTCGATCGCTCGTTCTCTAAAGTCTCTAGAAAAAACCTACAATTTAGTCTATGGTGAGCGTTCCTACCAAAGAGTATAGCGATCAACATTGTAGAAACGATAACATTATATTCTATCATTGTGAACGATGTAAACTTGTCACATGATTTAACGTTGAGATGATGTCATTCCCAAACATTTGATTCGTTTTCTACTAGCGTTAACGATTGTAGATTGTCAACTTGGCTAAGCCTGCTGATCTTATTAATCAAGCTAGCTCATCTCATTATTCTCTTCTTATTTATTTGGGGTTAGCGCAGAATGTCTTCTTATTCCATACTTCTCTCTTACTCGTCATCTCATCACACTCCTCCTTTCTTGCCATATCATTCTTCACACAGTCCATCCATCGTTTCTTCGGCTTCCTCTACTCTTATACCCATTCACATTCATACTCAGAACTTTCGTCACGACATTTTGCTCATTCCTCCGCATCACATGCCGCCCATACCGACAATAATCAAGCTAGCTCAACTGCGGCAACAAAATCATTTTCCGTACATTTCTTTACATTACCCAGTAAGTACCTACGGTAGTACTCCATACTTACAATTCAACTTCGAAATCTACATTTTTTTATTACTAACTTCTCTTCCTATAAAGTTCCGGAAAAGTTTATAAATAGCCCGCAAAATAGTCGACAAGTCGACGACAATTTTGTTTGGCATAAACATTTTCAAAGATCGATGCATCTGCGACATGCAATATTGATTTGCGAGACGAAGGCAGTAAATAGCGAACGGTATGGAAGTGGACTCCTTGGGGGACAGGGGGTCTATTCTCGGAGCTTTCATTAGCTATTCGATATTGTGTTTAGACATTTTAAGCTATGAAAATTTGCTTCTAAAGACTATAGATTTTGAGTGACACCACACGAATAAAACTTCTTGATAATTACGATTAGAAACGTACGTATTAAGCAGGATGTTTTCAGTTACAGCAAAGATATTAGACTGGCTGTTGTATTTTTGACGTTCAACCACTCTATTCATTATTATTATTTCATTACTAGCCGTTTGAGGGGTTTAGTAGGTACACATTGCAGGCTGGAATAGTTGTAAGTTTATAAAAAAAAACATTCAATCAGTATTTTTAAGATTCTCAGCTGACAATAATTTCTAAAGAGAACTGTCCGAAATATCGTTACCAGATAAAACTAAACCAAAAAAAAAACATTCCATAAATGTATCGTTCGCTACCAAAATCCGTCACTCTAAAAGGGGAAGTTTCGACTAAGCTATCACACACTCCAGACTATTTCGCCAACACTAGTTCGCTACAAGGATTTGCAAGCTCTTTTTACGGGATCTACTAAGAATAGAACCTGGTATAGGATAAGAGTTTTAGAAGTTTAAGTGAAAATAACCAGCTGACGGTGCTCCAGCGGATATTGTTTCTTGTACGAAACATTTCGTTTGATAGTTTATGAAGCTGTTTTTGAGTGGAGGTTGTTTTTACTAGGCAATGCAGTGAAGTTGGGATGGTTCAGAAAGAGTTTTAAACTGGTTTGCTGCATAAAGTTTTGAATCTTGAGACAGACCTAAGAATCAATTGTGTTCTATCTCCGTTTAAACACATAACACATATAATAATTAACTTAAAATAACATTATTAAATAGCTACTTAGTCCTCTTCCTCTCTCCTAATGTTGCTGTGCCCGACAGGGTCCATATTGATTTTTTATTATTTGATTACACCATCTATGTATTACATATGGAATGCAATAAAGAATTTGAGAATTGAATTGAATTGAAAGCTTTCACGGTTTATAACTACACTTATACTGTACCGGTGAACCAATAATTTCAGGGGTACACATGTAACGTTTGGTCTGATTCGACATAATGCACGTCCGGCGGTAAAATCGAATGTAGATTTAGCCGATACCGTTTTGTTTTTGGATGGACCATTATTTTAATGAATCAGTCAACACAGTTCTTTGCATGACTCCCCAACGTTTCAATTCAATTATTGGTTCCTTAACTTCCGCATAAAGTTCACTCCCATTCATCTACCGGTCCTCAGCCCCACATTCTGTTCCCATAGAACAAAACTCACAATACTGCAGAAGTCACTAACCGCCCTACATTACACCAACCGTTAATTTATAACCTGTATAATGTTCGCATCGCAACACGCACCTTCCATATCTACTGTCAAGACCCACCTTCTCGACTCTACAAACAAAATGGCCTCCATTCGTCAGCAGGAATTAACTTATCAGGTTGACATACGGCATTGTCCTCAGAATTGGACATAATCTGCATTAATTAATTAAGACCTCGTTTGTACCGCAGTATATGGAAAAATTTAAGGTTTTTATTTCATTTTTTTATGTCTTTATTGTCCTCCAGATTGTTTTATTTCATTTAGTTGAGTGCTGTATAAAAATAGAAATGTGGCTCTGTAAATGTGTCCTTGCTTTGACTTGCAAGTAATGTTGTTCTTATCTAGCATTACCGTTGTAAACTCATGGTCTACAAGTATTTTTAAATTAGATATTATGGTCAGCACACATCCTGTACATAAGTGGTTTTCTATCGTCCCTTGCCTGTCAACGCTTTTTCTAACGCAGACATGACGCTGATCACTGTCATGCGCTTAATCAATGCAAGTTGGCAATTTCAGATATACCTACCACAGTAATACAGCTTTAGATGTAGAACAAGATTTGACACACTGAACGTCAAACGTGATTACGTATCACGCCTCTGCGGTCACTAACACGGTCAGCCGAGCTGTCGACGGACAAACACTCTTCAACCGTTCTAATAAACAAATATATAGCATCGATCTTCGATTGATTGATCAGAGGAATAGCAATTCCTATACCCTAAAGCAGGTCACGTTTCTAGGAGGAAGCCGGACATATGAGTGAAGATAGTCACACAGTGGGTGCATTAAGACGGCCATCGTAACCGAGGCAGGCCCAAGAAACGCTGGCGTGACGACCTGGACTGGAATGGAATTCTTAACGGATTAGACGGAGAAGGCAAATTGTGAACAAAATTGGAAAGTCATGTAAGATGCCTTTGCCCAGCAGTGGGACAGAGCAGGCTGACAAAAAAAAACCCTAAAAAACAAAACATCACGGGATAAAACTGGAAAAATCCAATACAAAACTCAATAAAAGCTAAAGTAATTTAAACTTAAATCAAACATCGGTAACACAAGTCGACGAGGTCGGACATCGTCAGAGCAACTACTGTCGCGGAATACTGATGACCCCCCTGTGGTCGTATGCATTATGTATCCGCCTAAGCCCGCCCAAATGAATGCAACAGCCAAGAAAAACAGCGCACATGAGATATTCGAAGGGATACTGGAAGAGAATGTGGATTCCGATAAAAAGGAGGCTTATCGCTTTTAATCTGTGATGGCCATGTGAAGCTTGTGGATGAGTAGCAGCCTGTAACTCCATGTGGTAATCAAAAGATTAGTTACTGGTCGGTAGGCTTTCTTTAGTTTGCTAAAGTCGATTCTCTTGCTTTTGTTACAGCTAAGGTGTATCAATCCAGTTTGTACTCTGCTATAGATCACTGAGACGAAGATAAGAAGACTCGATCGAAAATATTCAATCATCATCATTAATTCTTCTGCCTTTATGCTAATTTGTTTGTGGTCGACGCCGCCTGTCTTCATCTTCCATACTTCTCTATTACTTGTCATCGCAGTAGTCACCTCCTTTCAAGCCATTCATCCTCCACACAGTCCATCCATCCTTTCTTTGGTCTTCCCCTACCTTATAGCCATCTACATTCATACTCAATACTCAATCATCCGATCCAACTGCAAAAAAATACGTTTCCGCAAAAAAAACGCAATGCAAGCAAAAAATAGTATTTAGAAAATCGCACATTTATCTTGTCGACATTTCGGTTACAATCTCATATCATAGTTCTACTCAAAGGTCAATAAACTCTGTTCCTTCACTCCTGACCCTCAGTCATGCGACTCCCAAGTCCACACGCCAAAACATTCCAGACACGCCACTTTACCACATCTAGTCGTGCTAACTCCTCACACATTGTCCCCTACCTCCGTCTGCCGACGTGTATCTGAGGCTAAACGACGGAAATAAAAATCCTATAAATATTGAACAACCATATTTTTCTCACTTTGTCGCGAGAACCCGCCGTGTCGTCCGTTTGTCGCCTTATATGGCCGTTGTAGACCGTGGTTAGAGTGTTTACACATGCCCGACCACCGGTCGCTGAATGCTGCGAGATTTTCTTTACGATGTTCAGACGATTCGTTTAAAAATAACTTACTATCAAAACCAAGTAGAGTTATGAATTTCATAAATTGATACTTCAAAAATATGAAGTAGACAAATAACTACAGTAATAAAACTTACGGACATAATACAATCGTTTTATTGCGAACGTATTTGGAAAGCACTTAATAAACTTTTCAAATAACCAATTTAAATTGGTCATAAAAACTTTACGATAATCTCTTCAGTGAAATGCAACGGAAACTTTTCAAATCTGAAATTTTATTTGAAATTTCATCGTTGGCTGAAATCGCAGCGATTTGCTTTCAGTGTGTTCGGTTCTTTACTTATACTTAGCGTATGCACTGCGCACAATGTGGCTCCAAATTCGATTTTTTAGGGTTCCTCAGGGGACTGACTGCGTTTGGTTTTATAGGGGATCATTTACGGGGGATCAGTAGAAAATTGGTTGCCTTTGTAACATGCAACGGATTTCACAATCGAATGGGAATATATATCTCACAATATACCTGATCCTGTTGGGGTCGAGGTATTGACGGGTGTTTATTGCTAGCTTCTATGAAAACTACAATATGTATGTATGTATGACAATGCCTTTATGTCATAGCAGTAAAGGTGGATATCGCAGTGCTGTGCTGATTTGCGGTTCCTCCAAGAATCTGGCTTCTTGAAGTTCAATCACATTCAAAATAGTAATGCCGTGAAACAGCCTGCCACATGCCTGATTAAAACAGTACATATAGGGACGTAATTGTTTTCAAACCTTCATATTGGTCTCAAGTAGCCAATCCATCCAAGGTATTTTTTACTAACTCTAAACTTTTTTATTAAATTCACTTACACACTATGCAAGCTTGCAACCCCATGAAACTTAAGGAACTATATTTAATATGTACAGTCTACCACGTACGAAGTTATCCGAAGAATAGCGAATCAATAGTACATATATCTCTGTAGATCTAGCTTCTGGACGCGATGATATTAAAGAGTCTGGCGGCTTAACACTGAACATGTACCATTTAACCTAATTTTATTTTTCATTATTTTTTAAGCGGGTAATAATGGCCTCACACAATGCGAAATAGAGACCAAATCATTTTTCATAACTTATTATAATAAATGACTAACTAACGTGAGAAAATTAAGTACTTATATAAAACAAAATAAACACTAGCAACATCCAGTCTCGCAAGCTTGCAACCTCATCAAACTTAAGGAAGTATATTCAATATGTATACCGTCTACCGTACAAAGTTATCCGAAGAATAATAAATAGTGCAGCACAAATAGTGCACACCGGTGGTCGTAAATGATAAACTCGTCCTGTGGATTATACAGTAAATTGGAAGTTAGATTGTGCACCAGTGTGGCCAGGTGCTGCGGCGGAGCAGGATAAAAAGTTTTTAAGTTTATTGGGGCACAGATTTTGGAGGGGCAATATTTTTGGGGAACGGTGGAAATTTAAAAAAGTCTGTCGATGTAGGTTTGTTATTTTTTTGTGGAACCTTTTTAAACTCAAAAATAAGAATGGGGGTTTGAGGCACATACGCAAAGAGTATGTAATTTGACTTTATAAAACTCATAGTTGTATTTTGAACAGTATTTTTTTCTAAATTCATCAATAATACCAGCCTGTTACTGTCGCACTACTGGGAACATTCTCAAACAGAGAAGGCACGAGCATTGCTCACCACGCTTATTCAAGACGTGTGGCGTTCTTTTTAAAACAAAAAAGAATAGCTTATTAAATAAAAAAAAAACACGACAGAAAAATACCCATAAAAATAAAACACTATCTTGCAGAACAAAACCAAAAACACTTTTCCGCAATCTTACCTCATCTTGGTCACCGTAACCACGGCGGTAGTCCAGTAAACATTACGACATAATCTCGGCTAAATTGCCAGTTATCTGTTCTGGGGCAGGCAGGCTTGCATAATTGCAACTTTTTACTCCGCACAGCTGGTTTAATTAAAAGACATTTGCCTTATAAATAAGATAAGTGTGACGTAATCGCTGGATGTTAGATTAATTACTTAATTATGGTAGGGTTCGATTTGTGAGGGTTAAGTGCACGATTGAAATGTTTATTTGGAGAATTTGAATTTGGAAAGGAATAGTGGTTTTGATTTATGGAGAATTTAGCGGTCTGATACTATTTTTCTTTTATAATAAACAAGTGTGGATCTAACCAAAATATAGATATTCTCGTACCTAGATAACTCATGAGCACCTTCTTATCTTACTAAATAGTGTTTATGACGCCATAGTAGGTAGTAAAAAATATAGCATACTTATTTTTATAGGGATCTTCCCTGTCACGATTCCCTCCCTATCCTTCTCATCTTTATCTTAAAATATTATTAATATTTTTTTTTTATTTTTTATTATATGTATATATTTATATCTGTGTCTAACTAAGATAAAGTTAAAAACTATAAGATGGCTATCTTATCGAGGATAGAGGGAAAAAGCTGCGGAAGCGGAAGTTTCCTTCATGATCTGTGCTTTTATTCCCATGAGACATATTAAGAGTAGAAGTACCTAAATAATTACATGAAGATATAAAAAACAACTGTTTCTACAAAACATTCTTCACTTTGAACTTGAGTTCTAAAGTAAAAGTCTTAAAGAAAATAAAATATGTATCAAAAAGGGAAGGAACCTAATACTCCTGATTGCATTCATTTTAAAATATACTTACGTTCCGCCAAAGCGGGGAAAGCGATGTCTAATCAAGCGTACGACAGCACCAAGAAGGCTTTTTACACTAATGGAAGAACTCTCGCGATATGATAACACTCTAGACAATTTTGCAGCAATTCAAAAACCTACTCACGCGGCGCCGAGCGTAAAATGGGTTTTTCTGTTTCTACATTATGTCAAATATGTCAGCGGGAAAAGTTAGAAACTCTTGTGCTGGAAATGATTTCGTGGTAACGTTTTGTTTTTCTTTTTTTTGTGTTCGAGAATTAAATGTCTCCTGTCAGATTAGGCAAAATTCTTGTAATCAAATGTCGTAAATCGCATATCGGATTACGAAAAATACTTTGTGTTGAATTAAAGACATTTCAACAAGAAAATAAGCTTTGAGATATTTCTATTTTCTTTAGAAGGGATCTGTCAAGACATTCGTCCGGGGTTCCAGTTACTAAGAATACTACTGGATTTGATGTCGAAAGTTGAATAGGTAACCAAAATCTAGAACAAGTAACGAGAAATTAAGTTGGGTGTAATAAATAAAAGCGTATACCCGATTAAATTCAGATAATGAATGAAAAGAAATCATATTTATACAAGTCACTCTTTTGAGGCACAGATATGCCTCAAAAGAGTGACTTGTATAAAAATCTATCTCTCTCTTTTTCTAATTCTTATTTCATACTTATTTTTTTATTTTCTTTTTTTACAACGTGCCAGAGTTACTTCCTAAATGACCACAGAGGTAATAAGTATCTACGTTACAGATCATGTACATTATAAATTATATTTTTTCTTAGAAATAATATGAACATTTCTACAGAATGCACCTTTGATATTGAAGAAAAGGAATCCGTCACGTAAAGGGATATCATTAGTCCTATAGGATTATTTTCATTAAATGCATAGTTGTCTCGGGCATTCGTACGTGTGCTGAATGGGACATGTTGTGACTTGCTTCATCGTTCGCTGTTTTAATTGTTATGTCTTGATGGTTCTTGTTGTTTTTTTTTATTTTTCCTCTCTTCAAGATTTGGAAATGGAATGAATTGGGACTTAGTGTCGGGACGTAGTTATGATGCGATATCATACAGAATGACCGACAACCAGTCTTACCAAGGGGTATTGTATTAGCCAGTACTAACTGGGTTGTGAGGATCAGATAGGCAGCCGCTGCATATAAAATACTGGTATTCAGCTGCATGCGGCTAGACCGACCCCAAAACAGTTGGTAAAAGGAAAATGACGCATTGTTGTCATCGTCAACATTACCAAAACATTTTGTTGTTCTAAATAAATTACGGAAAGCAGGTCATTCATGTGAACTTAACCGAAACTTTTAATAGCCAGCGCGGAACTATTTTAGCAAATTGAGCTTCTACCGTTGAACATAGAATATACTTAAATATACTTGCTGCATTTTAAAATACTGAACCATTCTAATAGTTAGATACTATTCTGAAGAATATTGAACATTGTACACGTACTCATACTTGACAAGACAGTTAATATCAATGCATTTTCATAATCTGTCAAAAACCACAAAAAAGGAAGACCAAAATACCAACCACCAAATATTACAACATGAAAAACTTAACAAAACAAACACTAATATGACAGACCAACACAACACACAACACACAAAAAGATTGGTTGGAATTTCACCGCAATATATTCTACTGAAATTAGGTGGGACGGTCTTGGTCGGTGACACAACCTCGTGACTCGTGACATGGGTCAGCCTCGTTAAATTTATCCGGTAACAACCAGGTACGCTGCAAAAATGTGGATACGAGATTTGTAGGGGAATACTGCACTTGAAAAAGATATGTGGGGAAACAACAACTAAACAACTTTTAGGTTTAGGTTTGGTTCAAATGTTTCATGTAGGTTTTGAAAAAAAGGTGGACGACGTAGAACAACACGTTTAACTTAAAGTTGTGCCATTTTATTTGGAGTCGGCGCAACACGTTTTTTTCTTCCACTCTCCCCTGTCAAACGTCACGCAATCATTTTTTACTCCTTTTCCCTTCATATTATTCTTCTCACAATCTACAACTTAATGTTATGTTATGAATATTGACTTTAACAAAACTAGAAGGATTGTGTGCAGAATGCAGCGCGCCCTTCTGTCTTCAAAAATATGCACATGTTGAAGGTGCGAAAATGCAACATGCAACCCAAACATATATATATTCCAACTGCATTAATTTCAATCAGATAATTAACAATATACCACAATAGCCTACCAAACGTAGGAAATAAATAATATTCAATTCGTAGAATTTTCATACTACATTCCAGTCCAGCGCGAAACACAGTGCGAGTCAAGACCAGCGCTCTTGTATTTCTTTCTTCCTTTGAAGCAGTCTGCTTTGTGACCACCGAAGTCGTATAAATCTATTAAAAGAACAAAAAGGATTTCCCTTTATTTTCTTTGTAGTGTGGAGCTCATGGATTTGAAGCGTGTTTTAATAAAACTTCTGTAGGAGCTTTTCATTCATCGGCAAAAAATACAAAAATAAGAAAAAAAAAACAAAAACGCTTTACGTTGTGAATTATTGGAATCTTTTTATGATAAAATCTCTTAAAACAATGCTATTTTAAAACTGAAGAAACTTTATTTAATTTTCGATAAAATGAATTCGATGAATGAAAATGAAATAAAATGATGAATGAAAATTATTTGGTTTGTTTTTCGTTACAGATAGTCAGTGGCCCAAAAAGTCAGACAACCAGTCTTACCAAGGGGTATCGTATTACCCAGTACTAACTGGGTTGTGGAGGTCAGATAGGCAGTCGCTCTATGTAAAATACTGGTATTCAGCTGCATCCGGTTAGAATGGAAGCCGACCCCAATAAAACTTGGGAAAAGGCTAGGCAGATGAGGATGTTGATAAAAATTATTTGAGTCCAGAAATAGACGTAACCTTGCTCTTTAATTCCAATTTTGCATTATTTAAAACTCATCGCGGTTGTTCAGTAAATAACATCAAGAAGGTCCCAATTAGCTATTTTTGTCGGAATTAAAAACAGAAATTGTATTTATAGCTATCCATTTACGTTTATGGAAAAGTTTTTCAGCTTTGTCGTATAACTACTCAGATAATTTTCCATGCAGATTTACGTCAGTTCCATTTCCGTATTCAAAACAAAATAAACCGTTTAATATTTTTAATATTCACTAAAGTCACGATGATTTTATTTAACTTTTACCATTTTAATGGCGTTTAAAATCTTTCTTTCATATTCCATTCGTTAGGTCGAAAATTGAAATTCGTGTAATATTTTTTTAACAGGTCCGGTCTGACACGGCAGGGACATGTCATTCGTGCCGTGGATAATGACGTGACATTTTAACACTGGCAACTCTGCTAATTGCGTGTCAGGCCTATAATAACATTGATTTCGAACGCCATCGTCGCGGATTTCTGTACTCCTGGTAATCGTAGGCTGATCGCCGTTATATTTAAACCGTTTGTTTTAGTTAAAAATGTGCTGTGAAAATCTTACTACTATTATAAATGCGAAATTTTGAATTTATGAATGGTTGTTTGGTACTTAATCACGACAGAACAACTGAACGGATCTGGATGAAATTTGGCGCAGAGATAGATTATAGTCTGGATAGCATATTGGATCCTTCTTTTTCTCACATTTAGACATTATAAAATTTCCCCGGGAACGAATTCGCGAGCAACAGCTAGTGATGAATAAAATTAAATTGAAAGGGTTGAGAAAATCCAGATCTAGTTTATAACGTTTATGAACAGATTTTAGGATACAAATTAAATTCCCAAACTTACTCGTATCAGCTTTTAACGGGCGAGTTTATAAAATTATCCGTACTAAACTCACAAAACGCTTCAGCTGGCACGGCTTCACGAAATCTGAATAAGGTAACACAATATTTGTTTTAAACCCATCCTCCCGTAATCTGTGAGAGCGTTTGCATTACAACTTCCAACGAAAATTAAACACCAACTACACTATTGTCAGACGTACTACAATGCAATTTAATTTCCCACTTCAAATAACGCAGAGTTACCATTTGTTTCTCTCTACATCCCTCAATACGTATTATTCGATTAGACGGTCTAACTTCACAGTACAAATAAATCTGAATGCATTATTCGCTTTGGGGCGAGTATTGCAAGGGAATCAGGGTTTAATCCGGACTAAATTGCTTACCGTCTGCTTGAGGCTCGGCCGATTATCTCTAGGATGAGTCTTTAACACCCTGACGAATATTTAACTTGTTCGTTTCCATTGTTGGGTCTGTATTTAACGTTATTTGTGATGTTTGTATTTGATATATTATGCAGATAGAATAATGCTTTATTGTTAGGACCGTAGGAGTGACATTTCAGATACAATATAGTGCACTGTAGAAACAAAAGAAGCTATAGTTTCTTCTCGTACCTTCCAAGATTTTGTTTTTTTTAGTAGCCTTGTATGTCCCTGCTGGGCAAAGGCCTCCCCCAGACTTTCCAGGTACTCTTCACTCGAACGAGCCTTCATGATGTGCATCCAGATCATATCGCCACCTCTTTCTAGGTTGGCCGCGGCGACACCGTCCATCATCAGGTACCGATTGCTGCATTTGGTTGAGAAAACCAAATATTAAATCTTAAAAAGAAAATTAAACACCAGCTAAAAAACGAAAAGAAAAACTTTTCTTAATGTTTCTCCTTTACGCATTTTTAATAACAATTGCTTAGCTACTAATACTTCCTTTGTCTGAATCCTTGTTCCACAAAGAAGATTTCCGTTTTGTTTGTTAATTTTCCGCGCGGGCGCACACGCTCGTGCCTACTTAAACGCCGAGATTGTAGCCCCACAAGTTGCGTCTTTGTCGACAACGGAAGCGAAAAAAAATCGCTTATTGCTGAATTTCAGATTTGTTTTTATAAAAAAATACCTGGTTTAGGAACACTTACTGTTACTGAAACTTGCACCACTGCTGGGCGAAGGCCTCTCTCCCCTCAATCTCCCCAGGGCTACTGTGGACCACTGGTCGTCGGTTATGTCCAGCTCGCCTTACCTTCGACATAATCACTTTGTAATTTGGCCCACAGCTCATTGGGCTTTATGGCAGACGTCGCAAGCTTATTCCTACATTACTTCAGTTTAGAGGCACGTGAAATAGGAGAATCTGTTGTAATAGATGAATTTCTACCAATTTCTAAGAGGTATGTATTGAGCCTATTCTCACAAAAATACTTTCGCAATATTTTACTATTAAGACAGTGGCATAAATAATCATTGGATTATTTGTGAATTTGGGCATTATTTGCTGCCTCATCTAAGCTACCAACAAAAACAGCGTTAGGCTTTTTTTCACCACAGGAATATTTTTTTACCATTTACTGCTGTCATCTCTTCACACGCTTGTTTTAAAGCCAGCACACAAAGAAGAACATGACGGCATGTTCCCGGGTGTCATATTGCGTCACATTCGATTACAAAGGACAATGCCTGTAAAAATAAGTTTATCCATGACCTTTATCTGCTTATGTTTTGTTGTTTATGTCAACGTGTAAAGTATTACGTTTGTTATTACGTCAATTCTTTGGGTGCATTTTGAAAACAAGTTTATTTGTTTGTTCTTTATTGAATTTGTGACCAGACAGTACCAAGGGGTGTCGCATTACCGAGTTCTAACTGGGTTGTCAGATAGTATAGTATTTATGCTATACTTACACTTTATATTCATCATTCATAATACTATTTATCATCCTTTTTATTTGTTTCTATGTTTACACTCAACAAATGGGTCTAAATACGATTCATCATCTTAAAAATAGCTAATATAAAATATTAGTACTCATAATTTTCATGTGACACTTACGTTAAAATGTTCAAACTGTCATTAACTTTTTATTTTTCTTTCTGGCTTAGTCTATTGATGGTTACTTTTTAGTTTAGATAATTTATATTATTTTTATCAATATGTGCAGCTGAAATATTGTATTTTATAGATTATTACGATTGTTTACTAAATAGCTTAATTTTTTTTAAATTATATTTACTTATAAAATTCTTTACGCACTCATGGATATGTCCTGGCCGACTACACTTGTCAGAAGAGATGATGGCCAAAGAAGAAAACTAATATTTGAAAATTGGAAAAGAAGACTAATTTGAAAGCGAGCTTACGAACCGCTGGGAGCAGCCTACTATGGGATCTGATATGAGCAGCATTAGAAAACAGCTTGGTTTTTGCGGTCACATACTTAAACTACCCAGGGGATCCAGCTAAAGATTCACCTGGGACTTCTACTCCCGATCTTCGGAAGCTATCTACGTGATCTGGGACCCCTACTCCCGATCTTCGGAAGCTATCTTCCTGCCTGGCTACCGCTTGTCTCGCAGAGCTACGCTGACGTCTGGCCCAAAGAACTACACTGGTGCCTTCCTACCAGAGCTACCAGGTGCGTGACTGAGAACTGCACGACGTCCTTCCAGCAGAGGTTTCCTCAAACTCGATTCTTGAAGTTGTCCTGCTAACTGACCTACTGTGCTACCCTAACGCCTGTTCCTGTCTCTCCTACAGTGCTGAACTGATTTGTCGCCAACTAAGTGCGTGAACTATAAAACTACCTTCTTCAAACTATCCTAGAGTGCGTACTAGGTAGGTCTTTTATAATTAGCTGTTTTTTTATCTCACCTGTAAATATTTTTCCCTTATTAAATTTTAATTGAACAAGTCTGCTTATATCCATTTATTTTGATAGGATCAAGTCGATTTGTTACAATAGGGAATCGCTCCATGTGAAATATTGGTATTCAATTGCATCCGGTTAGACTGTAAGCCGACCCCAACATAATCGGGAAAAGGCTAGGCAGATGATAAAGATGATGTGTCATCAATTTGAATAGACATATACGCTTTTTACTATTGCAACCAGCGGCGTGCAGAATTGCAAATGATAAAATAGCCTTCGAATCTAGGCACAAAGGTAATAATAATTTAACGTGCAAGATTTTATTTTTGCTTTAATTTATTAAACCATTTGTATAAGTACTATCCCAAAATAGAAATACAAACTATTCGGATGATGGACTATCAGAGAATAGACAAAATAGACTAAATACATGAACAATATTCTGAATTACTTTTTAATAGCACGTCGTACTGAATTCATCAATTCCGATTGGATATGAAACAATGCCAAAAAATACAGAGTACGACTATTGATACTCGTACTAATCTCTTTGAATACCTTTTTGATCTATCATTCGATTCTATTGTTCATTTCAAATTAATAATTCCCAAAATTCTTTGTATTGTAATCCTATTGAGTTTCTTCAGAAGACTTCTGTCTAGTAGACTGGAAAATGACCTTCAATTCTGTTTTGTCTTCATTATCTTTAGTCTTTGACTTTCAAACGTTGATTGATTTCAACCACAATTATACTTTATTTTAGTTTGACTTTAATAACTTTTAAATTCGCTTGAGGACAATTTATCTGCATCATTAACTATTTCACTATGACTCTGAGAGTCTATATTAATTAATTTGAATATAATATATTCTTGCACAGCTACTTATTTTTTTAATTTTAATATTACAATAATACTTTATTAAGAAATAACTACGCTTCCATTTTCGAAATTAATATCGCAGGTCTTGCAAAAAAACACGAAAGTCAGTCACTAAGTAAATTTTCTTTTGCATCTTTTTATTCGGATCTTTAGTTATTGGCGGGAAGTATTGCTTTTTAATGTAATTTCCGAAACGGAACGCCATGTTGCCGGTAGCCTCCTACGGGAATCGACTAATGGATTTTGTTTATACTTCCCCCGGAACTCAATCAGTTAGACTTCACATTTTAAGTAGTTTTCATTTTTTACCTGCTCTCTTTTTTGTTTTCATAATCTTATTATGTTTTGCTCTCTGAAATTCCGGTATTTCTACTCGTAAGGAAATGTAAAGCTTTTTTTCAGATTTCGTTTTAAGTGCGTTACCATAAGTAATTTTATAAAAGCACCTAGATTCCCACCACTGTAATATTCATTCATTTTTAATTAACATCATTCCAGACATAACAAACATATTTCTTTTTATATTTTTTATCAGAAATTAATTAGGTAGGTTACTTCGTGAGTTAAAACTTTAATTACAGTCTTCATTTCCCAAATAAACCTAAAAAAAACCAGCCGTACGTTTCATTTTCGAGCTATTCTTATTATTGTGAGGACTTTAAACCGGGACCTAATTTGATCTCACAATTTTCTTCCCGTCGGGCGCTTGGGGCTCAGTGTCAACGTTTCATTTGGATTACATATTACCAACAAACATTTCATTCTTTATCACTTCTATTGTAAAGAAGACAAGGTTTAATTTCCCTTGTTTGAAATAAAATTGTATTGTTGCGGTAAGTCGGGGTGCAGTGCAGCGGTCATTCTGTTACAGCCGGGACCAACTTGAACATCTTCCAAGACTTTGTGTTGTCATTATTAAAGGAGAATGAGTATTGTTATGGCTGCTTTTTTGTTTTTATTAAATCTTGGTATTTTTAATATAACGTAGACGTATTTGAGTGTGTCGATGTGTGCTATTGAATGAGTATATGCATTAATGAGTCTTAGGAGCTTTGAGAAGAACGGTCGTGGGTCTCTACTTAACATTTGAGCAGCTCCTAAACTTTAAATTTCGTATGGCCAAACGTCACTTTTTAGTATCTGAGATGGTTGCGTTTAAAAATAGGTGCGCTCTGAGGAATACCTCAAATATAAGTGCTACTTAAATTTTGAGTGACGTTTCAGTATTCGGCCATTAGTTCTTCGTGATACGGACCGCTAGTGGTGGTAGTTGCGACAAATAGTTGCAACTAGCACCAGTGGGGACAGATCAGTTGGGGCAGATGGGAATAAACCTCAACTTCCGTCTAATCTTTACACATATTTTTGAAAGCAGAGATTCGGATGAGACGAGATTAGATTACTGGAACATTCCGCTTATTTTATAAATCTTCTACCTTTCTACCACTCAGATTTCTTACGAAGAAACTAACTGACCTTTACAAGTTTAAGGTCATCACACTTTTAAATCACAATCGATAAACAGTGTGAATCCTAAAGAGATAGTTTCAAATATTGATGACAGCTTACACGAGCAACTATCTCAAATAAAATCAAAGACGCGAAAGAATCTTAAAGGGGAAGTAAAAGGAACGGTTTTAAGACATAATCCCTTTGGGAACAAAGGAGACATGAGCATGTTTGTTTCCCAATTTTACGCTTTGCCGGTTACGCCGAAAAGAATCTACTAGCGAAATGAATTCTCGTTCCTCCTGAAGTTATGTTTCTAGTGGAAGGTTTAATTGAAACAATGTTTAGTCGTTCTTGTTGTGTTGGACAATTCCTTTGTCGTCTGTTACGTGATCATTATTTGTTTCGTTTCCAATGGGATCTTCTACTAACATATTATTGTTTTCTGTATCTTTTTATTTTGTTAAGTCGGAAATATTATTTGCCATGTTGAGGATATCAGTTCATCTTGGAACAGAATTCTAGTTCTTCAATAACAGCAATCTGTTGCAGTCACTCATCATTTGCCTAGCTTTTTCCCAACTATGTTGGGGTCGGCTTCCAGTCTTACCGGATGCAGCTGAATATCTACCTGTATTTTTCATGGAGACACTGCTCTTATGAAATCACTATTTTATATTATTCGTTTGGGAATGATTCCTATATGTTTGGTAACGACCAGAACTCCGTCACATCGACAGCGTTGGCAGTGGCTTCGGAAAGGTTCCTCAAACTGCAGCTGAAGTTATACAAAGAGCAGCACACGCTGTGGGTCATCGTTTGTGATGAGGCTCCATCACACCGAACAAACAAGACTTCATATGTACTACTACATAACATACAAACCTTGTAATCCCCAAAGAGTTAGGCCATGTATCTAATACTTCCCCCACAATTCGCCAGTTGTGTTTAAGTCCCATGTAATAGAGGGCGAACCTATTGCCATCAACCGGGCACAAATCCAGACACCGTGACTGCTACTGAGAAATTTCTAATGGAAAAACCCAATAACACTTTGCCCGACCTGGGAATCGAACCCAGGACCCCATGCTCAGCAGTCGCGCTTGCAAGCACCAGACCAACGAGGCAGTACTATACACACTTATACGCACTTACATACACACTTCACCCCACCACAACCAACCCACCTCGCCAGCTCTCAAGTCTTGATTAACTTACACATCACTACAAAAATATTCCCAGCGCGCATCGGTGTCTCAAGAAAGCCTTCCACACCGATTACCATATAGAGTGACATTTACACCGCGTCGACTCTCAAAGACGCGACGCTTTGTGGTCGCCTGCTTTGAAGCACACATTGATTTTATTCCCAGAAGGATTGGATTAGTTCGTGAATTAATTGTTAGTAGATGCGCATTTGTTTACTAGCTTCTGTTTTAGAGATGAATAGTTAATTTCTTGGCACTGTGTAGTTTCTTACAAAGCGTATTAGGTACAGTAAGCCGCACGGAGTGGTAATAAAAATCGGTCAAGTGCGTGTCGGGCCACGCGCATTGTAGGGTTCCGTAGTAGCCCGTTATATTTTAGTTTTTGTTTTCCAATGCAAGGCTTCACCCGTTATAAACAAGCAACTACTCCATCTTAGTCACTTTAAAGGATTTATTCTAAGGATTTTGGATTTGGTACAAATTATTCAACACAAAAGTTCATCGACTGTTACTGCTAAACTAATAAAGTTATCTTAACCGCTATAGTTTTCCTTTAAAGTTCATGAAATGCACTATCATTATGATTTTTTCCATATTTTTCAATCCAGTAGTTTAGCTTTTAGAGGGGGGAGTACGCCCTGCTGGAAAAAAAATTTGCACTTTAAAGCACTTTTACACTTTTACTTTTTGCACTTTTACTTTTACTCCATTAAATCGAAAAATAGTATTAACAACCCCGAAGTCATTTTAAAAGACCTATTCAACGATACCCCATCCAATGGGGTAGACGACGAAATAAAAATTCATCTACACACCACAAGTGGGGGAGCTAACCTAAAAAACAATATTTTCCAAAATTTCATTTTACCACATTGTCAGCGTAATTGATATACATACCCCTACATTACAGCTTTATAATACTAACGGTCACTTAGCAAAACCTCGGACAAACAGACAGACAGACTTGACGAAACTATAAGGGTTCCTTGTCAGTACTACGGCACCGTTGAGCTCCTTGAGTTAAAGGTCGAGCTACACGATAACTGACAAATGCTTGCACTGACTGAACAAGTCAACTCACATCTGTGTGGTTCTTTCTTCAAAAGACCATCTCAGACACTAATCTGCATAGTCCTCATGTGAATTGAGCAAGATTATGTCTGGACTTCAAAAGAGACTATGACCTCTGAGTTTGTTTCGGCTGTTTCTTCTCAGAGTAGTCAGGTACGAAACACCGGCCCCAGCTAGTTTTAAAAAAAAATGACGTGTAAAAGTGTTTGTAAAAACCTACTTGCAAAATAAACATCATTTTTCATTTATCATTTACCCTAAAAAGACAGTGAAAGCTGTCCTGTTATTCCTTTCAAAGACCGTACGACGCTAAGCCAAAGTATTACCATTAACGTGCGTCGACTGTACCTCAATTGTGATCATTATCATCTTGCTGCCCCCCTCGTCCCATTCTACTTGGGCTCAGCGCAAAAAGTTTTGTTCTACCATTCTCTCCTGTCAAACGTCACGGCATCACTAACTCCTTTCTCTTTCATATCCTCACAGAATTCATCCGTCTTTTTTTCTGTACCTCAATTGTGATACGCATTATAATGTCTGGTAGGACTTTTGCTTGAGCATAGCCTAAGCTCGGTTCGAACTCCTCTCTATTACAAGAAGTCGGCCGTAATCCACCCCGCACCCAATAGTAGTAAGTCACATGTCCTTCTAGAACTTACCGGTTTCCGTTTTGAGAGGAGAGGTGATGAGCTACATGCCACTAAGTAAAGTGCGTGACTTGGGTTCGAATCCACGACCTATGCACTCATAAGTTGAAGTCCTTACCGCTATAGGTCACCCTTGCTAATTATTTTGGCATATTTTGTCGTGTTATATTTTTTTTTGTTTAAGTCTTGTCACGCAAATTAGCTTAATAAGATCTATCTTAGAATCAAAACAGCCATTCCTGCACTATCAAAATATTCTTTGCCAGATTTTTATTATTAGCTTAAATATAATTTGAACTATATTGATATTTTCTCACAAATGTAATGATAATTTATCATAGTGCATTACTAAAAAGCCACAAAGAAACAGAACATCGTAAAACAGCATTAAAAGAAAAATATCGATAAAAATTACTCACAAGAAAAAACCGTAACCCCAAGCAAGCTCAAACCAAAAGGGCTATTACGGCTTGTTAGCTGAATTGTATGAAGACTTATTAATGAAATAAACCCAGGCAAAATTCAGCTCTATTTGTTGCTTTTTAAAGAAAAGAAAAAAAACGTTGCCCCACACTAGGAATTTCTCCTGTAACGTGGGTGCGTTTACAAACATTTAAACTCACATACACAACAGCCAGACCCGGAACAACTATCTGTAGGCCATACAAATATTTGTACCGTGCGGGGATCGAACCCGCGACACGCAGCGCAGCAGCCAATCGCTTAACCACTGTGCCAACCGTGTCGTTTCTAAGCAGTTTCTCATTATTTTGTAAACTACGTTCGCGATTAACTTTCCATAACTAAGTACACACAAATATAGTTTTTTTTTGGGAAAATAATTTTAGTTTAACACAACGCAAGGCAGAGAGAATTAGAAACGAGAAAGGAAGGCCCTGCAGTGAGACGACTAATGCTGAAAATAGATATTTATACAATCAGATTTGCGCTACAACTTTATTTTTCGGAAATGAAATTATCTTAATGTACACTATCATAAACTTGACATTCGTTCAATTGGAAATCAGATCAATTGGAAACAAGAACTTGATTAGACTTTACATATAAGTTTATAATTAGTTATTTCCGCAATGGGCCCGAAGCGATCGCTTTATACAGTGGCTGCTGCAATTAACTTCGTTCAGGGCTGCACTGTCAGTTGAACACGCACTGCGGAGTCTAATACGTCTGTACTGAATACTTCGTAATTAGTTACAAATAACGGGCTTTTGAATCTAGTGGGATCACCCCATTGAGGTCTGATTGAGATTTTGTTTGAAGTAGAATTTAGTGTTGCGATTGGAGTATATCTAGTTTCAAATTACAAACAATAAATTACAAGGTGTAATTTTGCATCCTAGTCAAAATTCAGGAGCTTGTCACAAAAGACATAAATAATCAATTTAAACTACGATACCCGGTCAAATAATTCATAACTAGCAATAAGTAATAGCTAGCTATTTTAAATTGTTTAAATTTGACAGTATTTCAGAATAATACGAAGTAATAGAATAATCATCCATCGCGCGACATGTCTCTGTGTGCGTTTATTTGTTTATGAAGGCGCGTTTATATTGCCAGTTTACAGACGGGCTGCGTTTTCATACGGGTGGCTTACACTTACCGATTTCCATGAAGAAAAAAAACCGGCCAAGTGCGTGTCGGACCACGCGCAGTGTAGGGTTCTGTAGTAGCCCGTTGTATTTTAGATTTTGTTTTTCAATGCAAGTCTTCACCCGTTATAAACAAGCAACTACTCCATCTTAGTCACTTTAAAGGATTTATTCTAAGGATTTTGTATTTTGTACAAAATTATCCAACACCCAAGTTCTACGACTTTTACTGCTAAACTAATAAAGTCATCTAAACCGCTATAGTTTTCCTTTAAAGTTCATAAAATACACTATCATTATGTTTTTTTTTTCAGATTTTTCAATCCAGCAGTTTAGCTTTTAGAGGGGGCGGGACGCACTACTGAAACACAAATTTGCACTTTAAAGTTTAATATTTCGTAAATGGAGCATTCAATATAAATACCTATTCAACGATAACCCACAAAATGGGGCAGATGACAAAAAAAAATTCATCACCACTTCACATGTAGGGGGGGAGCAACCCTAATAAAAATATTTTCCAAAATTTTATTTTACCACTTTGTGCGTGCGTAATCGATACAACCGGACAGACAGACCTACAAAATTACAGCTTTCTAGTACTAACCGTCTCTTAGTAAAACCTCGGACAGACAGACAGACAGTCGGAGATGACGAAACTATAAAAGGGTTTCTTGTCAGGACTACGGAACCCTAAAAAACCTCCCCATTTTATTATGGATTCGGGTCGAAAATTATTAGCTTAGATACCTCCTTGAATTTGACCGGGATGCAAAGCGACACCTTGTATACACAGTATATAACAAGTCGGTTGTCGTTGTCTCCCCTGTGACCACTTACCGGCTTGCCGCTACACTTTTATTAGTTCATTTGTAACTATGGACGGTGTAAACGATGTAAATGGGACGCAAGTTTGTAATAATCAAGACCAATATTATCAATTCTGAGTACTTATAAGAAAATGCATTGGACAAACTAGACGAAAAACTTTTTCAAATGAACTTCAGTATTGCTTGAAATCAGTCCATCAATAATAAATCTGAAATACATAAAAAAAAGCTTCTATTGACATCAAATATTTAAAGCCTTTTGAAGTTTTACTAGTAAGCACATTTATAAAATCAGTTATTTACAGTTACGTTCCAGAAAATTGCGAAAAAATATAAACCAAGACTGCTTCAAAAAATTCCTAACACTCACAATAATAATTATATTTCTTCGCTTTATTCTTCAGATATAGGTATACCAGGCAATCCTTTTAATCTAGAAGGTAATTTACGAAGGGTGTTTAGTCTGACTGACCCAAAAGAATGGACCGCGGGCCGTTCAGACGTAGACAAAAAATATCTACGTCCAAACGAAAACCGATTTAGGTAAGTATCGTATCTCGATTTTCATAAGATTAGAAATAAAAGCAAGTGGATTGAATAAATCCCTCGAGAGCTAAGTTATAAAAAACTTATATTATGTTAACGTAAGAACTCATTACGAAATCGTTAAAAATACAAACTGAAATGAACTAGACCTATATTTTAATTTCATGTAACACCGCAGTACTAGAGATTTTATGGTGATTTACAAGTCATACGCGGCCGCGTTCCCAATATGTGACGATTAGTGGGACATTTATTTTACAGTGGTACGAGTTATACGAAAATTGGACATTTAGGTACCTAAGTTGGTACGTAAAACCTTTTAAGAGGTTTCTTTTTTTAGGCTCGCCCTATATTACATGGTACTCACTGGCGAAATGTGGGTGTAATATTAGGTACACCTCTGCCAAACCCTTAGGGGATTACAGGCGTGATGTTATGTAATGATTATTATGGAACGCCCGCTCTCACTCCTGACATGCACAATACAAGGAGTGGCAAGCTGCAAGCCACTACGCAACTTCATAATTACCTATTTCCCATTTCGCCCCGGGCCCGCCGGCTTTACTGTGAGCCTTAATTAACTGCACTATGTTGTAATATTCCAAACTCCAGTTATATTCCAAGGAATATAACAAAACAAACTCCAGCTGCTCATACGGATGTTTTCAAGCTAGAAATTTTGCTGAAGGAAATTAATTCTGCGAAAAAATTATGAAGTTAGCTCAAAACTTTTGATGACGGAATTTCGGTTCGTGATTGGTCTTTGGTGGGTAATGTAGTAATTTATGGTAACCTAAAATATAGGTTAAAGCTTATAGTGAACTAGTTGAGCCAAACATGGCGTGTATGATAAAAACATACCTTTTAAAGAATTTTTTGAAAAGTTTTTTTTTGTTAATTATTTCTTGGTCGTCAATTTGGGTCCGTGGCTTAGGCCCCCAGTGGTCGAGGCACCCGTGTCCGACGCCCCCGATTCCATAAATTTAATTCAAAGTAATTTTTGATCAAATGTACTGTCAGGCACAAAAATCATCGAAGCATGAAATGAGTGAGAGATTTTAGAACACTGTTTTAAGCTTTCACGGTTTAAAACGAAACTTTATTGTCACTTACGGGATATATTTCGTGATTATTATTTGTTTACAAACAAATACACAAACAAAAATCAAAACAAATTTAATAATAATCACAGAAGATATCCCGTAAATGACAATATCAGTTTTGAGATGGTAGAAAGCAACAAGTAAGTACTTATGGATAGAGAGATGGACTAGACTGGGGGGAGGGGGGGAAGGAAAGGATACCTCGTGCCGACTGCAGGTAACAAAGGACAAGGGTGGGAAGGTAATATGTTTGTGGTTTGTTTTTAAGTGCATAACAGAGCCTTATGCCGCCAGAGAATCAATGCTTTTTAATACACTAACTCGAAAACTGACTCCTATTTCATTTCATTAGGATTTTTTGTTCATTTATTTTAACAAGTGTTTTATTTCTGCCACAGATAGATAAATAATAGTATTTATTTAATTTCGGCAAAAAGGCTCAGTATTTTAAAACTATTTAAATTGTGTTTCTAGAGAGAATATTTATATTTTTCAAATGATTTGCTTTTATCAACAAAATAACATTTTTTTGTGATGTATATTCAAAACTATTTAATTTTTCTTCTATTTTTGATAAAAACAAATCAACTTCATACCTCTGTGTCTCCTTCAGCCCGTGAAGGCAACGCGCTGTTTTTTTTCTACTAATCTTAATCTTCGTTTGATACACGTGGACATTTGTCACTGCAGTTCTCGTATCCATAACACATGTCAATTCCGCCTCGACTGCAACGACATTGTTTGCCCACTTGTATCAAAATGTGCTACACCCTTGTCATTCATTAAACATAGTTTCCCGAATGCGTCTACATCAATAACTTTAAATCACGATAATCGCGTACCTAATTCGGTCTTATTAAATTAACGATATTTGTGACACTTTAATAACACAAACAATCGTCGAGCAGCTGACCAGCTGTTATTATTTCAGCAGTTACATGTGCAATTACATCGAGCCCCAGTTGCTCGCAGTAATTGATAAAATTGCACTTAATTCTAACTATTTATCGCAACGAAGTTGCCGAAAAACAAAATGTGTAGTACCTACCACAAGTATATTTTTTGTGGAATGTTTTGAAATACAAGTCGGTGCCGTAGGTTCCAATTTTGGCCAAGCACCAAAAGATTCTTAAACAGCTATCCAGTTGAAGTTTGTGCATCTGACTCTTTTGTAAAAGATAAGATACAAAATGGCCAGTCAGTATGAAATAAAAAGTGTTGGTAGAGTGTGTGGCAGAACGTGCCCAGATAACAAGAAACTCCAGTCAAAACGTGTGCCAGGCTTGGTTATCAGCCTGATCGGAAACGTCTAGACAGTGATACCGATTGTCTACTGATTATAACGTAAACTAGACGAAAGATGCTAGTAACGAGGCAATCGTAAGGCTAGTTGGTCACAAGCATTATTGGTGAGCGTGAGATCCTAGGTTGCATTCTCAGGACGTGCAGTGTCATAGGGCTTTCTTATCAAGAATTTCTGAATAGCATCCCGGATTCGGGTTCTGGCCATGTTTATAGCATTAGGTTCGCTACCTATTACATGGTCTTAAACGCATCATAGGTACATAGGGTCTGCTTTAACTCTTTCAGTCTTGGTGGTTAGTGTCAAAAACCACCCCTTTCCGAATTTACCCTTCGGGCATTACAATTGTGATGCTGTAAACATACATAATACTTAAAGGTTTTCCTCATTATGTTAGGTAACTACCAACTTTCAAGGACTTTTTCCTGGAAAAATCGTCAATATTGCTCACATGAAAACCTACTTTGTATTCACTTCGGAAACATGCGTACTAAAAGGAAAGTACTAAGTTTTCAGTCCCTTATGTACAAGTGGTCCTTGTAGCAAGTTTAGCTCACATGAAGAACACTCTAAAGTTATATTTGGTGAGAGAGAAAGTAACTACGATATATCCAGAGACTTGTTAAATGTATATTGACAAGGATGTGTATATGCCAAATATTAATAGTAAGCAGTGGACTACTCCAGTGGTGACGGATCGTGGGTTCGAACCCAAGTAGGTAAACACTTTAGCTGTGTGTAATTTATTTCATTACCTCTGTTCAAAATGTTGAAAGCGTTAGGAAGCGTTGAAGGTAGCCCGCGAAATTCAAGTTTTCTTACAAATTTTGCTTTTTTTTTCTAGTCATGCAATAGGATTAAACAAACGTAAGGGGTTGTAATGATCATTACAATTCTGAAAATACATACGTGATTCGGCCGCGAATCATATTTTGTTCAACATACAACCTGACCACACAACACTGACCTGCAAATTGCAAAACACGTACGAAAATTTGAATTTCGCGGGCTAACCTGGCGGTTCCCGGGCAGCCCGCGAAATTCAAATTAAACCAAACACTAGAAGACATACACACATTCGTCTACCCGCAATTTATCTTTTTTAATTTTTATTAATTATTTATGTTTCGTCCAAAATCAAACACATCGCTGTTTACATTCATAAAAACTTACCAACCTAGTGAATGGTGACCAAACACACAACAGTACATCGTTGGCCCTCAGTATACAAAACCCGACTTCCAAAATAAGGCGTTCTTGTTAACAAGTTAAAACAATCGAGGCTAAAACTTTAATTTAGGGGCACGATATTTGCGAACACCCCTTTCGCCCGCCAACCCTTCCCGTGCCACCCAACTGTCAACTGCAAAGGCTTTCGTGTAAGGAAATTTAAGGTCGGTCACGCGGACCGACGACGCCAGTCTAGGGTTTACAACGGATCTATATTAGACACTGGATTTGCTTGCAGCGTTTGTAAATAGGAAGTTGTGGAGGATGGTGTTAGTTTCTGCTTGTGTTCTGGCGTTGTTTGTGAGACTTCGGAAATGAGAGCGGTTATAATAATAAAATGATAAAGTTAGGGAGTTATTTATTTAAGAGATCTATGAAAAGAGACCAAGGAAACAATCAAAGATTAAAAACCTGCCTGCGTATTCACAATTCGGAAAGTCCTATGTTTATCTCGCTCGCTTTATAATTCCAAAAGAAGATAAACTTGTCGAATGGAAATTTAATCGCAGCGTTTCTGGGTACAGTGGCTGTGGCCGCCGAATGTCCTGAGGGCCTAGATACAGTGACAAGAAACCTGTTTTAGAAAACTTTTTAAGTCATTGCTCTATGAAACATTTTAAAAGCGATTGCTCGAGGACCTCAAGTCTTTAACAGCAAAGATAAAGCTAAATAATTACCCTTCAGTTCATTAATAGTCCTACTTTCCACTACAACAACGGTGCAGCAGTGGCTGGCAGCAGCCCTGACTTTCAAATAAGTCGTGGGTTCAAACCCAGGCAGGCGCATTACTTCATGTAATTTATTTCATCACCACTGCTCTCAAAACGGTGAACGAAAACAACCTGAGGATACCAGCATGTAAAGGAAGGGGTGCGCAAGGACCGATGCCTGCCTTGCGGGACTGTTCGAAAGAGATCCGTGGCCCCGGAATACAAAGGGCGAGGAAGGAACATGGATGGGTTTTAGTCAGTAAGAGTCTGACACTCCCTCCTGGTGATTTCCCACCCGAAAAAAAAGGATACATGTATAAATCTCCTTTTTTTTTTTTTTTTTCGGATGGGAAATCATCAAATGACTTCTCCCGCTCTGGGCGGAGCAGGAGGGAGTGTCAGACTTTTACTGACTAAAACCCATCCATGTTCCTTCATCGCCCTTTGTGTTCCGGGGCCACGGTATCTCTTTCGAATAGTCCCGCAACCCCGGCAGGCATCGGTCCTTTCAGACCCCTTCCTTTTTGCTGACTCTCTTTGAGGCGCGCGTGGAACACGAACGCGCCGTCGACACGGCCTGTCGTCATGAGACGGACGGACGGCAAGCTAGCCCATAGCCCACCGTCCACAGGCCCGCGCCTACGGTGGCCGGGGGCCACGTGGTGGCCCCCGACGCCCGGGCCGTCTCCCGCGGCGGCCGGGACGCTGTGAGGTTCTCTCCCTCTCACATGTATAAATATCCTTGAACTAAAACTTCGAAGACATGTGACTTCACCAACGCGCACTGGGCCCGCGTGGTGGAATATAGCCCATTCCCTCTCAGAGAGAGGAGGCCGTGTGTCCCAGCAGTGGGAACATTATAGGCTGATTATGCTAATGCCACTACAACTATCACCCCTTCACAAAAAAATATTTCCTCCAAACCTTCTCTTTGTATATCAAAATCTATTCAAACAAAACACACTTCATTTTCAGTGCACAACATAGCCTCAAGGAACAACTACTTATGACATTTCCATTAAAACTGTAAATTTTTTATACTCTAGGTTAGGACAAACACGCTACGTTCACGTCAACCTGTCTCGACTTTGAGATCCAGGTTTTAAATTAGCGCAGACTACACGGAAAACAAGGAGGAAACCAACCTTAATCTGTTAGGTCACGCTATAGTAACGTAACGCGAAACGTTACGTTAGGGAGTTACAGTGTTTGAATTACTAGATTTGCAGCAAGACGATTGTTGTTTGGATGGGGTTTCCGTTTTAATGGTAGAAAGCGAATCAGACTTGACACAAGGGTTTATTATTAGCATATAACACGCGCGAACACCCTTCTTGTTGAGTTTTCGTAATTGTATATATTAAGTTGGAGTCTATTAATTACGTGAATCTGAATGGAAAAATAAACAACAGGGCGAATGAATGATCGTTTATCTTTTAAAATTAAAGTTCGCGAGTACATTCGAAAGAAGCTGGCAGCTTCGTCACAACTGTAATGTTTTCCTCATTGTTTGTCTTTTAACTTTAGTATATCCGTGTAAATGTCCATTTACATCTATTTTAATAAATGTTTATAGTGTTTGATACATATGTATAGTATTTATATATCCTTGTAGTATATCGTAGTATTAAATAAAAAAAATCTTTCATTTTCAGAAGTAATAAATAAATATCGCTGGACATTACACACAGCGCCATCTAGTGCCACACTAAGCAACGAGGCTTGTGTCGTGGACACCAGATAGTTGATATACTACATAGATACTTTTTTTGTTTGTAAATACATACTTATTATACAAATAAACATCCATGACTCGGAAACAAATGCCCATGCTCATCACACAAACATTTGCTCCGACCGGGATTCGAACCCGGGACCCTAAGAACGTAAGGCAGCCTCACTACCGCTGCGCCATTCAGGTCGTCAATGAAGTGACACCTACCACTGCTTGTCTCTGCATCACCTAAAGGTTGACTGGTAGAAAATGCCTATGGTATTAAGTCCGCCTCTGTACTTTGTGCTTGAAGTGTTAAATAAATAAAACGAAAAATGTCTAGTATTTTCTGATATTAAAAAGCAAATGATGGAACATTATTTTTTCACAAGATTAAATCAAACGTAAGGGGTTGTAATGATCTCCTTCTGCGAAGCAGTAATGCTAGAGAAGGAGGTGGCGGAACGTGAGAGGGAGAGAACCTCAAAGCGCCCCGGCCGCCGCGGGAGACGCCCCGGGCGTCGGGTGCCACCACGTGGCCCCCGGCCACCGTAGGCGCGGGCCTGTGGACGGTGGGCTATGGGCTAGCTCGCCGTCCGTCCGTCTCATGACGACAGGCCGTGTCGACGGCGCGTTCGTGTTCCACACGCGCCTCAAAGAGAGTCAGCAAAAAGGAAGGGGTCCGAAAGGACCGATGCCTGCCGGGGTTGCGGGACTATTCGAAAGAGATACCGTGGCCCCGGAACACAAAGGGCGATGAAGGAACATGGATGGGTTTTAGTCAGTAAAAGTCTGACACTCCCTCCTGCTCCGCCCAGAGCGGGAGAAGTCATTTGATGATTTCCCATCCGAAAAAAAAAAAAAAAAAAAAAAAAAAGGGGTTGTAATGATCATTACAATTCTGAAAATACATACGTGATTCGGCCGCGAATCATATTTTGTTCAACATACAACCTGACCACACAACACTGACCTGCAAATTGCAAAACACGTACGAAAATTTGAATTTCGCGGGCTAACCTGGCGGTTCCCGGGCAGCCCGCGAAATTCAAATTAAACCAAACACTAGAAGACATACACACATTCGTCTACCCGCAATTTATCTTTTTTAATTTTTATTAATTATTTATGTTTCGTCCAAAATCAAACACATCGCTGTTTACATTCATAAAAACTTACCAACCTAGTGAATGGTGACCAAACACACAACAGTACATCGTTGGCCCTCAGTATACAAAACCCGACTTCCAAAATAAGGCGTTCTTGTTAACAAGTTAAAACAATCGAGGCTAAAACTTTAATTTAGGGGCACGATATTTGCGAACACCCCTTTCGCCCGCCAACCCTTCCCGTGCCACCCAACTGTCAACTGCAAAGGCTTTCGTGTAAGGAAATTTAAGGTCGGTCACGCGGACCGACGACGCCAGTCTAGGGTTTACAACGGATCCATATTAGACACTGGATTTGCTTGCAGCGTTTGTAAATAGGAAGTTGTGGAGGATGGTGTTAGTTTCTGCTTGTGTTCTGGCGTTGTTTGTGAGACTTCGGAAATGAGAGCGGTTATAATAATAAAATGATAAAGTTAGGGAGTTATTTATTTAAGAGATCTATGAAAAGAGACCAAGGAAACAATCAAAGATTAAAAACCTGCCTGCGTATTCACAATTCGGAAAGTCCTATGTTTATCTCGCTCGCTTTATAATTCCAAAAGAAGATAAACTTGTCGAATGGAAATTTAATCGCAGCGTTTCTGGGTACAGTGGCTGTGGCCGCCGAATGTCCTGAGGGCCTAGATACAGTGACAAGAAACCTGTTTTAGAAAACTTTTTAAGTCATTGCTCTATGAAACATTTTAAAAGCGATTGCTCGAGGACCTCAAGTCTTTAACAGCAAAGATAAAGCTAAATAATTACCCTTCAGTTCATTAATAGTCCTACTTTCCACTACAACAACGGTGCAGCAGTGGCTGGCAGCAGCCCTGACTTTCAAATAAGTCGTGGGTTCAAACCCAGGCAGGCGCATTACTTCATGTAATTTATTTCATCACCACTGCTCTCAAAACGGTGAACGAAAACAACCTGAGGATACCAGCATGTAAAGGAAGGGGTGCGCAAGGACCGATGCCTGCCTTGCGGGACTGTTCGAAAGAGATCCGTGGCCCCGGAATACAAAGGGCGAGGAAGGAACATGGATGGGTTTTAGTCAGTAAGAGTCTGACACTCCCTCCTGGTGATTTCCCACCCGAAAAAAAAGGATACATGTATAAATCTCCTTTTTTTTTTTTTTTTCGGATGGGAAATCATCAAATGACTTCTCCCGCTCTGGGCGGAGCAGGAGGGAGTGTCAGACTTTTACTGACTAAAACCCATCCATGTTCCTTCATCGCCCTTTGTGTTCCGGGGCCACGGTATCTCTTTCGAATAGTCCCGCAACCCCGGCAGGCATCGGTCCTTTCAGACCCCTTCCTTTTTGCTGACTCTCTTTGAGGCGCGCGTGGAACACGAACGCGCCGTCGACACGGCCTGTCGTCATGAGACGGACGGACGGCGAGCTAGCCCATAGCCCACCGTCCACAGGCCCGCGCCTACGGTGGCCGGGGGCCACGTGGTGGCCCCCGACGCCCGGGCCGTCTCCCGCGGCGGCCGGGACGCTGTGAGGTTCTCTCCCTCTCACATGTATAAATATCCTTGAACTAAAACTTCGAAGACATGTGACTTCACCAACGCGCACTGGGCCCGCGTGGTGGAATATAGCCCATTCCCTCTCAGAGAGAGGAGGCCGTGTGTCCCAGCAGTGGGAACATTATAGGCTGATTATGCTAATGCCACTACAACTATCACCCCTTCACAAAAAAATATTTCCTCCAAACCTTCTCTTTGTATATCAAAATCTATTCAAACAAAACACACTTCATTTTCAGTGCACAACATAGCCTCAAGGAACAACTACTTATGACATTTCCATTAAAACTGTAATTTTTTTATACTCTAGGTTAGGACAAACACGCTACGTTCACGTCAACCTGTCTCGACTTTGAGATCCAGGTTTTAAATTAGCGCAGACTACACGGAAAACAAGGAGGAAACCAACCTTAATCTGTTAGGTCACGCTATAGTAACGTAACGCGAAACGTTACGTTAGGGAGTTACAGTGTTTGAATTACTAGATTTGCAGCAAGACGATTGTTGTTTGGATGGGGTTTCCGTTTTAATGGTAGAAAGCGAATCAGACTTGACACAAGGGTTTATTATTAGCATATAACACGCGCGAACACCCTTCTTGTTGAGTTTTCGTAATTGTATATATTAAGTTGGAGTCTATTAATTACGTGAATCTGAATGGAAAAATAAACAACAGGGCGAATGAATGATCGTTTATCTTTTAAAATTAAAGTTCGCGAGTACATTCGAAAGAAGCTGGCAGCTTCGTCACAACTGTAATGTTTTCCTCATTGTTTGTCTTTTAACTTTAGTATATCCGTGTAAATGTCCATTTACATCTATTTTAATAAATGTTTATAGTGTTTGATACATATGTATAGTATTTATATATCCTTGTAGTATATCGTAGTATTAAATAAAAAAATTCTTTCATTTTCAGAAGTAATAAATAAATAATAATAAATAAATATCGCTGGACATTACACACAGCGCCATCTAGTGCCACACTAAGCAACGAGGCTTGTGTCGTGGACACCAGATAGTTGATATACTACATAGATACTTTTTTTGTTTGTAAATACATACTTATTATACATATAAACATCCATGACTCGGAAACAAATGCCCATGCTCATCACACAAACATTTGCTCCGACCGGGATTCGAACCCGGGACCCTAAGAACGTAAGGCAGCCTCACTACCGCTGCGCCATTCAGGTCGTCAATGAAGTGACACCTACCACTGCTTGTCTCTGCATCACCTAAAGGTTGACTGGTAGAAAATGCCTATGGTATTAAGTCCGCCTCTGTACTTTGTGCTTGAAGTGTTAAATAAATAAAACGAAAAATGTCTAGTATTTTCTGATATTAAAAAGCAAATGATGGAACATTATTTTTTCACAAGATTAAATCTAATGTACCTAGAATCCACCAAGGCAAATTTTATTAATAATAATAATAATAATAATAAAAATCTTTATTTCCAGTTTACAACTCCAATGTGCACATGCACATGCTACAGCAATATATTATTTAAGTTGAGAATTGTACTTAACACAGACATATACACCTCTGACACCCAAGCTAAGATTGAACTTGTGTTATGAGTCTCTGGTTACCAAATTATGATCAGTCTGTTCTTTTAATACAGTCCATGGCTCGTGAAAGAAAATAGTGCCTGTATGTTAGCTTTTCTTTTTGTAAAGATCATCATCTGCCTAGCCTTTTCCCAACTATGTTGAGGTCGGCTTCCAGTTTTACCGGATGCAGCTGAATACCATATTTTACATGGAGCGACTGCCTATCTGACCTCCACAACCCAGTTAATACCGGGTTATACGATACCCCTTGGTAAGACTGGTTGTCAGACTTTTTGGGCCTCTGACTACCTAATGACTGTCATAGATCTACAAATGACAGCCGGGACCAACGGCTTAGCGTGCTTTCCGAGGCACGGAGGAAACTCGGAATGTAATGGGTGGTCACCCATCCACAGACCAACCTAGGCAAGCATGGCTTAACCTAACGATCGACCCGAGCGGCTGTTATTATTTAGCCACGAGCTCCTCACGCTTGCACAGGTCTTATACTTTAGATTTAATTTATATCTAAAAAACCCTGCAGGCCTAGCCAAGTTACAAACGTTTCCTATCGATTCTCTTTCTACAATCGTAAACGTAGAAATTGTAGAAAGCGCTAAATTGGTAGCCAAGTTGACACGACTGAGTCGATCGCTCGTTCTCTAATGTCGGTAGAAAAAACCTACACTTTCTATGGCGAGCGTTCCTACCAAAGAGTTTAGCGATCAACATTGTAGAAACGATAACATTCTATTCTATTATTTTGAACAATGTAAACTTGTCTACGAATGTTCTATTCGTTTGTGTTGATCACGTGATTTAACGTTGAGATGATGTCATTCCCATTCATTGGAATAGCTTTCTACTAGCGTTAACGATTGTAGATTGTCAACTTGGCTAGGGGTGCAGATTTCTTCACTGACTCACTGATTGATCATCAAAATTCTTAGAGTATTTACTAATGTGCTCTTAAAGCTGAAATTTGGTATGTAAGCTATTATTGCTAATACTAGTTAACATACCAAATTTCAGCTTTCTGCGTTGTTTGTGTATACAAACAATAAAAATATATAAAACTTGTAACTTTTATCCCCCAACCCCTTAAATTAGGGGATGGAAGTTTGTATGAGACTTCCGCAATTTTGACGCGGTCCGAAAATTGATGAGCTAGAGGTCTGAAAACACCCCAAAAAAATAAAAATAAATTGTCACAAGCAACTTAAATAAAGAAATGAAAGCCACATATTTTGACTAAGGTGTAGAGTTAGTGGGGTGCGATGTCAGAAGTCCTCCACGTGTGTCTGGCGGTTGCTGGTCCCTCTCGATACGTCTGGAGGGAAGAGCAGCTGCTGGGCCGGTGCACCCTGGGCGCGGCAGTATCCTTCTCCGGGGAATGAGAGGAAATGAGAATTTCCTTTTATCCCTCGGGGAGAGTTACTGCCGCGGCTAAATATTCTGACATGGGTGGGGTCCTGCCAGGACCACCGGTGCGTTCCTCTGCGTGACCCTCTGTACAGCAGAGGGCATAGCAGAGGAGTGAGGGCGGGCTCGGTGTGCACTCACCCTGCCTCCGAGCAGACAGAGTAGGATGCGTCCTTCTTTGTCACCGTCAGTCTCGTAATCCCATTGTCGAAGTGCTGTGGATCACGTCTCGCGGCTTCGATAGGGACCGAGGGTCTTGGCTTAACCGCCCGGACTGCGAGGTAGAAAACCTCTATAAAAAGTTACCCCGAATCCCAAGCGGCGGCGCACCGCGAGGGGATGTATGGCTGACGGGTGTTCCCATGGAACGAATCAGTCGCTAGTGCTCACCCTCGCCAGGGTACCTGCAGACCCTCTGGCGAGTAATAAATACTCAAAATGTGCCCTTCTAGGTACAGGGGTCTCTGCCTAGATTGAGAATGTTTCCCCCATACTCGTGGGAACAATTATGGAAAAAACTATTAAACCCAAAAACACCGCCGGTAACGGCAAGGAAGAGGAGAGGAGGGATGCGGGGTCGGAGTCCGACCTCAGCGATGCGAGCGCGGGAGGCTCAGAGAGCTCCCGCCGCGTGAGGGCCGGGACTGCTGCGGAGACCGGCAAGTTCTTCCGCAAGCGGTCCAGGAAGGATGGCGACCAAGCGTCATCATCCGGGGAGGAGGAGGCCTCGGCCAGAAAGATCCCCACCAACAAGCGTGGTGGGATCAGAGGCAGGGGGAGGGGGTTGTCTGCCTCCGAAAGGTCGGTGAGACTGGCCGAAGAGGGGCGCCACCCGGGCATGACTGCTCGCGGGTCTGGCGAAGAGGTGGGTGCACCTGGCGGCTCCGATGCGGAGCGTAAGGCCAGGTTCGCAAAGGAGGTGGAAGCCGCAATAAGGGGCGTGGCCTTCGTCGTGTGGTCGGGGACTACCTGACGGATAGAGCCGTCATCTACCCCGGTCGCAGCGGAGAATGGAACCGGCGAGAGATGTCGTGCGGTGTTCCGCAGGGATCGGTCCTAGGGCCGTCCTTGTGGAACGTCGGGTACGACTGGGTGCTGCGCGCCGACCTCCCTAGCGGCGTCAGCGTGGTTTGCTATGCAGACGACACGCTGGTGCTGGCACAGGGGGGGTCGCACTAGGCGGCGGCCGAAATCATGACACGCGGGGTTGCGATAGTCGTTGAGAGGATCCGGCAACTGGGTCTCGAGGTGGCATTGCACAAGTCCGAGGCCATGTGCTTTCATGGGCCTCGGAATGCGCCACCTCCGGGATCCTTACTCACGGTAGGAGGGGTATCCATCGGTGTCGAGTCGACTTTGAAGTACCTAGGACTCGTCCTCGACAGCCGGTGGAACTTCGTGGAGCACTTCCGACGTTTGGCCCCCAAACTGGAACGGACTGGGGCTGCCTTCAGGCGGCTCCTGCCCAACCTGGGGGGGCGTCCTGCCGGAGGCTCTACGCGGGAGTCGTGCGGTCCATGGCCCTTTACGGGGCCCCGGTGTGGGCGCGTTCCTTGAGGCTGCGTGCAGCCCACTACCTGAACGCGCCCCAAAAGGTGGTAGCCGTAAGGCTGGCCCGTGGGTACCGCACGATCGCCCGCGAGGCGGCGTGCCTCCTTGCCGGATTGCCGCCATGGGAGGTGGAGGCGATAGTTCTCGCGCGCCTGCATGAATGGCCGGAGGCGCTTCGCCGGGGGGAAACTCCGCTGCCGCGACAAATTGTCGCTCAGCGGACAGACTTCCGGCGGGATCTCATGGCGACATGGAGAGAGCGACTGTCGCAACCCCGTGCAGGGCACGCCACGATAGTGGCGATAAGTCCCCTCATTGAGGAGTGGCTGGAGAGACGCCACGGCGTCCTCACCTTCCGCCTGACGCAGGTCCTCACCGGACACGGTGTTTTCGGGAGGTTTCTGCACCGAATCGGGCGGGAGGAAACGCCCGGGTGTTTCCACTGCGAGGATCGACCGGAGGACACGGTGGAGCACACGGTGGAGGTGTGCCCCGCGTGGGCGGAGCACCGCCGTGTCTTCGAAGCGGCGATTGGCGGCGGTGACCTCTCGCGTCGGCCCTGGTGCAAGCCATGGTCCGGAGCGAGACGGAATGGGACGCCGTCACCCCCTTCTGCGAAGCAGTAATGCTAGAGAAGGAGGTGGCGGAACGTGAGAGGGAGAGAGCCTCACAGCGTCCCGGCCGCCGCGGGATACGCCCCGGGCGTCGGGGGCCACCACGTGGCCCCCGGCCACCGTAGGCGCGGGCCTGTGGATGGTGGGCTATGGGCTAGCTCGCCGTCCGTCCGTCTCATGACGACAGTCCGTGTCGACGGCGCGTTCGTGTTCCACGCGCGCCTCAAAGAGAGTCAGCAAAAAGGAAGGGGTCCGCAAGGACCGATGCCTGCCGGGGTTGCGGGACTATTCGAAAGAGATACCGTGGCCCCGGAACACAAAGGGCGATGAAGGAACATGGATGGGTTTTAGTCAGTAAAAGTCTGACACTCCCTCCTGCTCCGCCCAGAGCGGGAGAAGTCATTTGATGATTTCCCATCCGAAAAAAAGAAAAAAAAAAAAAAAAAAGGTGTAGAGTTAGTGAAGTTAGACCTTGTAGAGTTAAGGCGTGTAGAGTTAGAAGCTTGGCTCTACATGAGATCTGATACCTTTTTGAAAGTGCGAGTCATATTTATGGTCTCGTCTTGGCAACATTTTACATGAAAATGTTTTTGGTGGGATCACTTTTTCAGGACAGGTGCTATTTAATATTGAAACAGAAAATGTATGCAACAAAATAATGAAATTGTTTAAATATCAGATTGTCGCCTCATCTGGTGGTTTGCAACAGTCCCCTGAATGTGGCAATTCCAAAAGAATGAACACAACAGGATAGTATATTCACGCCAATTAATTTATTCAGTATAATATGCTACAATGGATACTCAGAAGTGACGTACGCACGCTTCACGGACATTTGCAGGCTTGAGGACTGTTCTCCATGCTTGGATTCGACTAAGGTGGATATCCAGGATATCCTGAAGTATGCTGAGTAGTATTTTTTAACGAATAAAATTTAAATATTGTGTGAATAGAAATGGCAATCGATTCGGGATATCATGTAAGATTGCTTGGTGTGCAATAAAAATAAAAAATAAAATAAAAAGTTTATTGCTTCAACTTAAATAACTTATTCTAGTTACAATGGGGAGAATCCATTTAAGCAATTAGCATGCTTGTTAATTATAATAGGATTTATGCATGTTTTTTTTTATCACTCTACACAAAGCGTAATGTCAGAAATAGCAAAGTAAAATTATTTTTTAAATATTTATAAAAAAAAACTAAGTTACTGGCATTTGAAACTGCTGATTAGACAGAGAGATCCGATACCTATTATGACGTCATTCGACATAACGACGTACAAAATCTATACTAAATTCCGTTTATCTAGAAAGAGATAGAAACAAAAGTTTTAATGGTTTTAACTTATGTGTTGTTTGGCCGATTTATGTCTTGTTTTTACTTTTTGTCATTATTTTTACACTATTTGTACATTCCGTATCGAAATAAAAAATGAAAACATATGCATTTTCCTTATTACTTAATACTGACACTAACTCAAACTAGTAAAGTAAGATCATTGAGTTAGAAGAAATACTTTGCTTATACTCGCAACCGGCGTGCGTGTATGACCTGAAAACGTGAACGAGAACGGGAACGTGGACGAGGCAAAAGGAGGAGAGAGCAGGTGACGTTCTGAAGATTCTGCCTACCCATGGGATAAAGGTGTGAGTTTATGTATATGTGTATACAAACTAGTTTTCTTAAGGTGATCGACAATCCATACCACACTGAATAATCGTTTCCGAAACAACACGTCCTCTCTATCAACATCTTAACATAGCTCATTTTCGAAAATAATTCATAATCTGCCATTGACTATCCAACACTTCCGATCCGTGTCCTCGAGTCGGTCCCAGTTATTGTCGCCAGAGTGGCGACTACAATCGAGCAGTTAATTACGGCTCCCGTAGGAAGGGCTACGTATCGGAGGGTATAGCCAATTATAAAGTTTGAACCTCCACGACCATTTCATATAGACCCTCAGCCACCATAGAAACGGAACTGAACATTTTTAGATGCGAAATAACGAACAGACCAAGTTATACTAGCAAAATATTTCCCTCTGTTTGCGTTTAGGTGAAAACCAGATCTGAAAGTTTGTCCTAAACAGTGTTTCGTGTTTGCATTTTGTCGTGGGGTGCGAAAAGTGTAGTTTCGTAATTTGTGAGAATTTGAGCGTACAGTTCGCGAGTGGAAGTCAGTTTGTAACATGTTTTTGTTATGATAATAATTTCGGGAGGGAACGGAATGAGGTATTACGGTGAATATGGGTGAATATTTTAAGGTGAAACTTTAGATTTAGGTTCCATGTTTCGTAGCTTGTTGACGACATTTTCATACATAGGTAAACAGATTTGTTTAAATTATTGTCTGTTCCGTACCTAGAGCTGAAAATATCACCATGACTATAACAGCTAACAACATATTCCGATCTCAAATTGCACTGCTATGTAATATTTCAACTTAACCCAACAAAAAATAGCCGCAATCGTCACTATTACAGAAAGTAATAAGCATTATAATAAACTTCAATATAAAGAGAAGAACGTTCAGTAACTACATTAGCACCTGAAAGCGAAACCAAACACTCAGCCTAATTAAAGCTTAGTTACATGAAAATAACCGGCGGAGCACATCTGAAGACACCCCAATTAATACCGGAGCTCGTTAATCAAGTGCTATTAAAGACTTCGGGCCGATAATTACATTTGCTTCCCAGGGTGGCGACAAAATAAACAGATTATATACCGTACATGTAAACATCTTTTGACGTATGCCCCTAAATTGGTGTCGTATGCTTGTTTACCTTTAATGACACCTCAAGCTGAACTCATTATAACGGACTTTGATGTTCATGACTGAAGGATGTTGCTGTAGATATTTTGTTGTAGGTCGGTAGTAGTGGGTTGACCTTTGGGTCTAGCACGAACGAACGAACGCGACGTAAATTCGAACTTTAATATGGAAAATGTTCGATTATTACATAACTATCGTATCGTCTGCCTAGCTTTTTCCTAACTATGTTTGGGTCAGCTTTCTGTGTAACCAGATGCAGCTGAATATCTATATTTTACATGGAGCGACCTATCTGACCTCCACAACACTGTTAGTAATGACTACCTGTAACGACTGTCAAAGACATGGAAGTGACAGTCAGGACCTGTTGGGGGTGGACTGTATTATATATTTATTCCCTTCTTCGATAGCTCAGGTGACTAAGGAATTTACTCGGAATCAAACTCTTCGACGTTTTAACACTTTTAATTACACATTAGAATAAAACGGACACATTTATTACACATAACTGATATAGACAATAATCACAAGAACATAATTACATAACACAAATATACATAGGGCACGTGTGACTCACCATAAACACACTTAAAACTAGATAATTGTAAATAGGATAAAATAGAAGAACTGTGTCGGTACTGTTTTGGTCGCCTACTATTATACCAAAACACCACATTGCAAGTTGTGGCAGGACCTTGCTGTATTCCAGACTCTCTGGCCAATCGTAGCCCTTGAAATTTATTTACATGATACTTTGCGGATCGGTCAAATTTCGACCTGTCGGAGGCTCCGCCCACAACACGCGATGTGCTGCTTTCGTGACCATATATGGTAACGTTTTTGGCATGACACGAATCCAACATTTTCGCCACCATATAAGGAAATGATTGTGTCATAATATGTTTTACAATAAAGTTTTATACCTTTCCCGCCTTGTGCGGGCCTATCAGTTTCTTTATTGACCTTAGGCTAATTATATATGAGTACGTAGCTCGGCGTCTGTTACAGGACCAATGGCTTAACGTGTTTTTCATTTCCGTTTCTTACATAATCTAATCTGCATTTAGTTTAAAGACTTTATTCAAATCTTTTAGTGATTTTAATTTTCCTTGTTACAAAAAATCAAATTAAATCCTGGAATACTAAATATGTTTTCGGGTCTAAACTCCGAATGGTACGTTTACACCAACTGTATGGACAGATATATCAACATGGACGAGTCAAAATTAGTATTTTATCATTTCTGGCTTCCTCCATTAAAAACGTGTGAGTTTATGCAAGGATGTGCCCCGCACTTTCGTGTTAGGGTTTCTTATCATCTGACGTGTATATACGTGGGAACTCTCCCACGTATATACACGTCAGATGATAAGAAACCCTTATTGGTTATGTGGTGTGAAACAGATATTGTTGACAGGATAACAAGGTGATGGTCGTCATTAATTATTCGACCTTTCATTTGAGTTGCGAACACATGTGTGACGCAAACAAGCGTTTGTTGTAATACTTCGTAGGAGTTTCCATATGCCGGACAAAATCACACAGATCATCAGCTGAAATCTGTTTATCCTAGCATGTTGTACCAACAGCTTTTCTAAATGGTTCACAGAAATGTTATTCATTAAAAGTCGTCACCGCCCTATTAAACGTAATATTGGAAAAGATAATATTGGACGTCATCAATAAGACATAGACGTCATCATACCGCATCGCATCTTACATGATAATACTCGTATAGTGAGCGAATGCGAGCTCCGAAATTGCATTATTTTAATTAAACTTATATAAGACGGCTTTAGTAGTGAGTCGCTGTTTCATTAAAGCTGTGTGCATATGTTTTGTCGACGGAGAAAACAGACTTTAGAAACTGAATTTAACGTTAGTATGTAGTTACAAGGTGAAGGAAGACATGTCCTAAAACCAAAAAATACCATACCGTACTGGGCCCGCGTGCTAGATTACAGCTTATTTCATAAAGAGGCGGTCTGTGTCCCTTAGGTAAAAATATTTTTCCGGAGCGAGACGGAATGGGACGCCGTCACCTCCTTCTGTGAAGCAGTCATGCTAGAGAGCGGAACGTTAGACTGGGAGAACCTCAGGTCCCGGCTGCCGCGTGAGACGCCCCGGGCGTCGGGGGCCACGTGGAGGCACCGTAGGCGCGGGTCTGTGGACGGAGAGCTATGGGCTAGCTCGCCGTCTAACCGTCTTATGACTAAAGGCCGTGTCAACGGTGAGATCGTATTCCACGCGCGCCTCAAAGAGATGTCAGCAAAAGGAAGTAAGGGCCGATGCCTCGGCAGGCATCGGCCCGCAACCCCGGCGGGTTGCGGGACTGTTTGAAAGAGATACCGTGGCCCCGGAACACAAAGGGCGATGAAGGAACATGGATGGGTTTTAGTCAGTAAAAGTCTGACACCTCCTGCTCCGTCTAGAGCAGTCATTTAATGATATACCATCCGAAAAAAATAAGGTGAATATATTTTAGCCTGAAGTTTTTTTGGTCAGTGGAGTGACATTAAAATTGATTCTTATAATGATAATGATTTTCCATGAAACCGTACCCTATAGTGTCTATAAATTATCTTCATGATATAAAAATAAATATTGTTCGCCAACCGAGCTGTACAAAGTATCTGTCAACACAATGAAAACTTAGAGGAAACTATGAAAACCCGAGTGTTTATTATTAAATGCTTTTCGATCAAAGAAGCTGAGCTGTATGTAGAGCAAACTTTATTAATACTGTCGGTATTAGTTTTAGTAATATTGTTTAATATGGAGCGTCGAAAATTATGTTTAATATCTAGCAGAAGGAGTTTATCTTGCACAGAAGAGTTTTATTGTTTGATTGATTGATTGATTGATTGAGCACCACACCCAGCCAGGAGTAAGCCTGACCCGGACAAGCCGGATACACCAGGGGGCACTTTTTTGTAAGGAAAGACATGCTCTGGGATGGGAAAGGAAGCCCGACCAACCGCAGCCAGTCGGGCACAATCAGCCGACTATGCAGCCTAGAGCCAATATAGGAATAGTGGTAAAGACAGGTACAATCCATAGGAATGAGCATTGGTGTTTTGACCTTCGTTTGGTTGGTCTCTTCTAACATTGGAGAATCGTGTTCGTTTCTGATGGTTGCGATTCCATTCGTTTTTGACACGTCTTATTTAAACATTATTTTCGTGTATATGTTTCGTCGTCAGTATTTGTTTCACTGTCAGTTTCGCTGAGGTGATATAGGTATTTCCTGGGTGGCCGACTTGAACTTTTCTCTATCTGCTGCTAGCTGAATCCATTCTTCTTTGCTTTTGTTGAAATATTCCATGTCTTGTTGGAGTGATTCGTTCCATGTATATATTGGTCTTCCTACTTTTAACCGTTTCGCCTTGTATCTAATAGCTGCGTGTAGTAAGTGAGGCTCTGGTCGTCGGAGGATGTGCCCGTAGTAGCATAGCTGTAGGCATTCAATTTTTTTGGTAATTGTTTTTCCCATAAGAATTTCGCGTGTTTTCTTATTCGGCTGGTTTCGCGTGCACTTTATCATATATTTAAGAATGAGTCTTTCGTATCTTCTGAGTTTCGATCGGTATGCCTTTGTGAGTGCCGCTGCCTTAAGGCCGTAAGTCATTGCAGGTTTTATGACCATTTTATAGATAAGACGCGCAATTTTCCACTCCATTTTCGAGTTTTTTATGAAGGATATTAAGGCCTTAGAGTGACGCATCGCTTGTTTGCATCTGGCGTTAACTGTGTTGTTTCGATTAAGTGTCGATGTTATAAACGTGCCAAGGTACTTAATCTCGTCTGCCGGTTGAATACTGGTTCCTCCAATTCTAATAAGACTTCGGGTTGCGGTGCTAGGTGCGTCTCTGATTACTACTTTTGGTTTCCTTTCATTAATGTGGAGTCCAACTGATTCCAGCAACGGTTTGATTTTGGTGACTATTTCGTCCAGTTCACTGAGATTATTTGTTGCTATTATCACGTCATCTGCAAAGGACAGTATAATAGGGAGTTGAATCTCATGGTCCTGGTCTAGATGAAGGTATTCTATTTCTTCTTCTAATGTTCTGAGAACGTCATCCATTACTATGTTGAATAGTCGTGGGGATAGTGGATATCGCTGTTTGACTCCCTATCGCTGTTTGATTCCGTTTGCTGTCCAAACCATTTTATGCAGGTGAATTCATTCATGCACGCCTTAATAATTCTATTCGTTAGAAATTTGTTAGTTCTAGTAAAATGTCTCTAAGAAAGCTTAAGTCCAGCGTATCGAAGGCTTATTCGATGTCTAACGCTAGCACATAGGTTAATGAGCCTGCTCTCCATTCCTCGTCAAGAATTCTCCTAAGTGTGTACATATGGTCGTCGGTCGATCTATTGCGAAGAAAGGCTGCTTGGTAGTTTCCTAGTTCTTTTATTGAAGCGTCCAGTTTTCTAAGAAGAAAACTTGCATATATCCTATATCCCGCGTTACACATAGATAACTTTCTGTAGTCATTAATTCCGTCTGGCTTTGCTTTTTTAGGAACTGGAATTTGGATCGTTTTGTTCCAAGACATTGGTATATCATTGCTTACCCATGCTGCCTGCATGTGTTTTATAATTTCCGATAGCATTTCTGTTGACAAGGATTTGAATAGCTCGGACACCACTTTGTCAGTACCTGGCGCTTTGCCGTTGCTCATGCTTTTAATGATATTTCATAATTCCTCTTCCGATATTTCTTCTTTTGCGTCTGATGGGTTTTCATTGGGTGGGAGTTCTATGTGTGGGCCTACTGTCTTTTTTAAGTCTTCTTCCCACTTTGACATGGGTATAAAACACAGAAGAGTTTTATTGTTTTAGGTAAAATTAGAAGAGTAATTTTCCCCTATTATAATAAAAATTAATAAACCAATCTAGTGTTAATTACACATTGTCATTCATTAGGTTAACTATTTTGTTTTACTTTCTATTATCATAACTTCTTTTTCTAAGTTGAACATCCATATAAGAAATTTGGAAAAAGCCTGTAAGCCTGTTTTAGAGTTCAATTCTTCAGTTCACTTCAAAGCACAAATATAATTCTTTCGCTTGGACATCTCCAGCTTTGGTAAAATAAAGCGCATTCTGTTTTTCCTTTTCCAGATCAGCGTAAGAAATACAATACTAGCAAGCAAAACTTGTGTCGGTTTTTACTTTCCACTCCGCCGCATACCTAAAGGCGTACCTAACAAAACAAACACACAAGGCTAACATAAAACTGAATACATACAATATTTCTGTCTGTGAGTGGAAACAAAACACGCGCTGCAGTGTAGAAATAAATTCAACATGGCCGGCGCAGCTTACAGTTGATGTAATGTTGGTTCAAATCAATCCATTGCTGGTTCTCTCTGATGTATTGCGATTCAGTAGACTGTGTGTTTGATAGTACGAGTAAAAAAGCGGAGATGAATGAATATGTTTTAATGATTTCGGGGAATTTTGTCTACTTTCAGAAAAATCGATCGGTTTTATAAAATTTTGACGATTATTATCTTGATTTATAAATATTTACTTTATTCTTATTCATATTAAAAATTATTGGCCTCTGGAACTTTTCAAAATACTTACTAATGGATTGGTTTTTACACGACGACCCCTAGAAATATAAATAAGTGTCTTCAAAAAATGTAATCATAAGACTTCACCTCAAGAGACAACTTCTTAAAAAATATTAAAGTTCATATTAAAGAATACTACAATTAAGCACTACTAAACGAGGCTTGGCAAGTTAGTGAAATAAGATAAATTAGAGGAAAGTACGGTCGGGATCAGATGGACCGGTATAACTGATCATCTCTCGGGAAATACCGATATTGTTGAGATAACTTCGGGAGAACGAGCTTTGCTTTTATCATTAGGTTGAATAGAGGCATGGATAATTAATGTTTGTACTCAATCTCAAAGGGATGTTAATTCAGAACTTAAAACTTGTATGATGCAATTAATATTATCTTACTTTACTACTAAGTATTTCAAATGCGAAAGTTTGTTGCTCTTTCACGTAAAAACTGCGGAACGGATTTGGATGAAATTTGCCACACAGATAGTTCATGACCCGGATTTCTACGCAGGATACTTCAGATCCTGGTAGAAAGATCCCGTTGGGAAATTGCCGAATTTCACGCAGGCCAAGCCGCAGGCATAAGTTAGTCTAGTATAATTTTTCAGTGAGACAAAATAATGGTCAATAAATCGTAAAAAGTGATACTACATAGTCTATTTAGAGCTGTTTTGATGTCAAATGTATAAACTTTATAATTTAGGCCAACTCTAATAGTTCACAAATATTAAGTTTCAAATTGTCCCTAATTTGATTCTATTGAACCCTATCGATAATAACGGAATAATTTGATGAAGCAAACTTCGTAAAGGATCGATTGACCGAGGTCTCAGATTGTTACGAACTATTCCGATTATTGGTAATCTAAAACCAATCGAAAGGGCTTCATTCCGATAGGGTTTTAAGGGAAATGAATACTTGAGATTTTATGGGATTCTGTATAATCATCATCAACCTATAATGTTCCCACTGCTGGGACACGGCCTCCTCTCAATGAGAGGGAATGGGCTATAATCCACCACGCAGGCCCAGTGCGGATTGGTAGATGTACACATGTCTTTGAATTTTTGGTTCTAGGACATACCGGTTTCCTCACGATGTTTTCCTTCACCGTTTAGACAGCAGTGGTGATGAAATAAATTACACAAAATAATGCGCCTGTCTGGGTTCGAACCCACGACTTACTGTTCGTAAGTCGGGGCCGCCACCACTGGGCCACCGTTGCTCTCCGGGATTCCGTATGAGATCATCAAAATAGTGTGATCAAGTCAAATTATGTCTTGATGACTTAATCACGAGTAACGTTTAATTGAGTTCAACACTGATGGTGTTTATAGTGTTATTTGGTTTCTCCATCAGGAATTTCTCAGTAGCAGCCACGGAGTCTGGATTTGCACCCGGTTGATGGCAATAGGCGACCCTATTGCCATCAACCGGTTGATGGCAATAGGGTCGCCCCTATTATATGGGACTTAAACTTAACTGGCGAAATGTGGGTGTACCATTTATTAGGTATACCTCTGCCTAACCCTTCGAGGATTACAGGCGTGATGTTTTGTGTTTACCTCTCCATTCGTAGCCGTATTTATCATTAAACGAATCGTAATTCAGCAGATACCATAGATCAAAAAGAATTTAGAAAAGAAAAGCAGTATTTAGGCAAACATAAGCAGGAAATCATGTACCGACTGAAAGACTAACTTGCATTTCTGCACCAAAAAGAACGGCATAGCGAAGTCACTATTCTAAACACGATTTAACCGGCTTAAGAAATGAAAACCTTTTCCTCTATGAGGCAGTACTCAGTCATTATACAAAGTCAAAGGAATTAAAAAGCCGACAGTCTTTCTGAAGCGAACTGGCGTAAGTTAAGGCGTGAATGTGCACTCTCTTTATTTCTCCATGATGGTAGAACCGAGGCTTTGAAACGAGCTAATGAAAGCTTCTTAAATGCCTTCTTTCATATCAATTCTATGTGATCGAGTAAGGGAAGGTTTGCATTCAGCTACTTGGCTGTTTTGTTACGTGGTTAGTTGGTTAACTGGCAATGAATAGGCAGCTTTTTTGTAGAGTGTTTATTATGAGATTCGCATGATTTTATTAAGATAGATAGATAAAATATTCGCGAGATTTACTTACCTACTCGTATTTACTTAGTCTGTTTTTTTTTTTTAATTAAAATCAATTGGATCAAGTTATTTAATTTGACGTTATAAATTCATAGTAAAAGTTTTAAAAGAGAAGTTTATTTTATAATTTTTAGCGCATTTTAAATAAACGCTTGTTTTTAAAAAGTTTTTAGTATTTAAGATTCGGAATTTACTACGAAATAGTTCGTAGCGCGTAACGGAGTTTTTCCGTAGCCCGTAGTAATCGTAGTACGCACAGTGTAATGTTTTGAGTACACATTATCTAAAGAAAAGAGAAAGTAAGAAAAAGTATTTATTAGACTCATCTAGGACCAAAGTATTCATCAAAAAGAATCAAACGAGTCCAAATTCGATGGGGTTATGTCGTTATATTACGGACCTCCTATGGCCACCTTCCAGCTCCATCATCAAAACCTGGATACCATTTAGAGACAAAGTACTCGTCAAGACGAATCATACGAGCCCAAACTCGATTGGGTTACACTCGTTTTTATCGGAGTTCATATGACTATCTTCTAGCTCCATCATCAGACCCTGGATACTATCTAAAGACAAATTACTCATCAAGACGAATCAAACGAGTCCAAATTCGATGGGGTTATGTTGTTTTTTATCGGAGTTCCTATGGCCACCTTCCAGCTCCATTATCAAACCCTGGATACCATTTAGAGACAAAGTACTCATCAATAAGAATCAAACGAGTCCAAATTCGATGGGGTTATGTCGTTATATTACGGACATCCTATGGCCACCTTCCAGCTCAATCATCAAACCCTGGATACCATTTAGAGACAAAGTACTCGTCAAGACGAATCATACGAGCCCAAACTCGATGGGGTTATGTCGTTTTATTAGAGAGTTCCTACGGCTACCTTCTAGCTCCATCATCAGATCAGCTCCATGTTATCATAATATTGCATTGGCCCGCGATATACATATCCGAGCAAAATTTCAGCTCAATCGGTAACCGGGAAGTGGAACAAATTTGACTTGCAAGATTTGATTACAGACTGACAAACAAACATTGGGACAGGTGAAACTAAAAATAAAGCTTGTGTAATGTTACCTTCTTTTCACAATATGTAATCCTCACGTAAACTACCAAAACCTGATACTATTACAGCGTCTTTATATACATGAGATAGGCTGAATGAACATGAAATCAAATTAATACTCGTAAAAAGCAAGAAAATAAACTAAAAAGATTGCTATTATCAACGGTTCCACACAAAGAACTCAAAAAGTTCATTCCACGACTGCACAATAAAACATCATTTGACTTAGCCACACTACTTCCAACTATCTTCAGGAACGCAAACGCGTATTTGGAATCTATACCTTCACACAACGCTTATGACGTCAGAGACCGTGTTGCCGTCGGGTATGTTTTCAAATCCAGAAATCGAGAATTAATAAATTAAAACGTACCACTACCTAACATTTGTGACGTCACTGGCCGGGTTGACATCGGGTATAGGTACTTTCAGAAATAGGATCCTACTTCTGAATGGTTTATAAAAAAATAACCACGAAGGGTATGGCGGGGTCTATTCGCTCGCTTCGCTCGCTCATTTGACCCCGCCATACCCTTCTAACCTAATCTATCCGTGTCGGGGTGCCCCAAGTCGGATGACAGATGACAGATGGCTTGGCGCACTTTTTGACGGAAATAATCGTTTAAAAAAAATGTTGCGGTCGGGTATATTTTGAAATCCCTAGCACGGGTGTATATATTTTTATTGTATACCCGAACTCAACACTATAGAGCGTTGGCTGCAGGTATAGATTCCAAATACGCAACGCAAACAGCTCACATATTTACATTCCACTGCTTCTTTAGAGTCCCTGAATGAAGAGTTCCTTCAGAAGTCTCGTCTCCTCATCCCTCTCTACTGATAAGCCCTTACGCAGCCTTTGAAACCAAATATTCCTCAAACACAGAGTTTACTACGAAATTTCCCCTTTACTAATTATCGGTCGCCCTATGTAAGGCTATCGGTGTTTGGCGATGTTTATCGGAGTTTCGCCAAGACAATATATAATTAGTATAGCTACAAGCTACAAAAAGTAGCTTTGAGAAGAACACCAGGAATGTTGAATAGAAAAGTGTTGCATGGGTTTGTTTGCAATAAAAAGTTAATAGACGCGAAAAAATACCCTACAGGTCTATGCTCGTACGGGCGAACTTTGTTATACCTACATTATTTCTATTTAGATTTTGATTTTATTTTTTATTGTGCTAACGTTAATTTTTGAACAAATATATAAAAGGTTGACTGGTAGAGAATGCCTTGTGGCATTAAGTCCGCCTATGTACCACTATTGTACATGAAGTTTAAATAAATAAATAAATAAAAAACCACTTTTCCCGGCCCGGGAATCAAACCCAGGACCTTATACTCAGCTGTCGCGCTTGCGACCACCAGACCAACGAGGCTGTAAACTTAGTTATATTATTATTGTAGAAACGGTTTTTACATGAACTCCAGAACGAAATGGATCATACCGTACCGTTTTCTATACCTACGCTTTGACGCTCTTAACCTTTAATAAATCTTATTATCACCTGTTCCATTAATAAGTCTGACAAGCTGCTGTAATTATACACCTTATTTTTAAAGAACTTTCCACATTTATTAATTAAAATCATACATTCAAGATTTTTAATGTCTGTCAAGACCACGCACAGCTTTAATTGTTGGGTATATAAGAAGAAGCTTTAACTTTGTTTAGGTCAATCCCCCAAAATTATTAAATTATTTTTGTATGAACGTATGTATGGAAGTGTGTCATTTTTGCCCTCAAAATCATACTTTTTTATTAGGACTTCAGACCAACCTCAAGACTAATTTTTCACATAAAAAATCAGAAAACCAGAACTGTGGGCGTCTCCATTTATTTATTTATTTATTTATTTAAGGACAACCAACAAAGCATACACGAAAAATACATGTTAAGAACTCATGTTGAATTTTACATTTTATGGTGTAGCCTTAATTAAAGGCTGCCACGGCATGCATTAAACATTGGAGAAGAAAATGCAGTTACAAAACAAATCTTACCTTAAAGTAATGTAAAAATACAATTTTTACTCCATTTAGTTGATGCTTAAGCAAATTATTATTAAGCCCACAATTCACTTAGGCACACGCTCCTAGTAAGCACATCCCCGCCGACGACAAGGAGGTGTGAAGATTGTTTTGACAAATTGTTTGGAGTTATATAAATTGTTTGGAGTAAGACACAGTCATAAAATTTAATTTAAATTAGTTTATTTGCACCTGTACTGGGAGCAGGGAACAGGAGCTCATGGCTTAAAAAATAACAGCCACCCGGGGTCGATCTTTAGGTTAAGCCGTGCTTTCCTAGGTTGGTCGTGGATGGGCGACCACCCATTAAATAGCGAGATTCCTCCATGCCCCGGAAAGCACGTTAAAGGTAAGCGTCCACCTGACTGCATCGTACGTATCGGACGCATCGCATCAAACGGATCGTGATTCGAGCGATCCGTATACCTTTAGCTGTTGGTCCCGGCTGTCATTTGTAGATCTTTGAAAGTCGTTACAAGTAGTCGGTGGCCCGGAAGTTTGACAACCAGTCTTTTTTTTTTTGGGACAAGCCCGCCACACTGTTCCCAAACCACTGTAACTCCTGAAAGCCAGAATCAACAGTGGCGACCACCAGGAAAGCGCCGAGACAATGAAGCTCGACGAAGTCCCAGAGAATGAATTTAACTGTCTTGGATCCCGCAACGAAATTAATCAGAAAAGTATAGTGGAGGAGTAGGAAAAAAAACCGTAATTTCCACTTCCCTCCATTTCAGCAAGACACAGAACGAAACAAGCCCAATAGGCACAAAGGGACGTTTACAACTGGGATAGGCCCAGTTGCCTAGCACCACGGATAAATATTAACATTAATGGGTCCTAAGTTGTGAGCTGTTATATTTGATTCCAATAATAGGTATGGCAAAAACGCTTGAACGCACGGAAATTTGTTCTAGTTTCCACAAGGTCTGTATAGTAAATAACTCCGGATGTAACCTGTACACTATCCAACATAATGTTGCGTTCATTCTGCCAAAGACTGTACTCCCATAAAATGTGATGTGCTGATTGTTCATATTCGCAGTCAGATGTGGAACATTGACAAAAAGGCGAGTCAACAAGCTTGAAGGAAAATAATTTACTCTTAATTTTTTTTTACCATGACCGGTGAGAAGTTGGGCAACACAGTGATCAACCTCCAACCATGTCCTGGCCAGCCGTTCACGAACGGATGGAAAGAACTGGTGGAGGTGTCGGCCCTTGATGGAATTATCCCACCTACCTTGCCATTCAGACAAAAGTTCCTCCCAGACGTCGGTCTGTGGTTTGAATAATCTAGCAATCTGAACACGGTCACGTAGGGTTAAAAAGTCTGCGTCCGTAGTCTCACGTGCGTTATAGTACATTGCAGCCCGTCGCTGCACTTCAAGATCAACTGGAAGTACACCTGCAAGTACCGGTAAGGCACTGTTCACAGTTCAGTACTAACCGTCCTATACGCTTTGCATAAGAATATCAAAGCCAAACGCTGGCTTTGAAGCAATTTACGTCATGCCGCTCCTATGGTGGCCCTATCGGCCCAGACAGGTGCCCCGTAGCACATACACCCCAAGTAAGTAGCCCCATAAATGGTCTTTAAAGTTATAAATGACAGACCTCACGTAGATTTTGATATTCTCGTTAAGGCATAAAAGTTCTTTTTAGCTTTTTCACCGACAGTTTTTATATGATCTATGAATGAAAAATTTCTCTCTAAGACCAAACCAAGGTAGCACACGGATTGCTTTCTTTTCACGGGAACGTTATTAAATTTAATACTAGGCCACGATTTAAGATTACCTTTTAAAATTAGTTGATAAGTTTTTTGCGGTGCAAAGGTCAGACGGTTTCGATCGCCCCACTGAAATATTAATCGTAGGCAAGTGTCAGCTAAATTCTCGAGACCAGCCCGAGTACTCGACTGAATGAGCAGCAGGCCGTCGTCCGCGTAACCGGTTAATGAACAGCCGGGAGGAAGGGGAATCGCGAGAAAATCATCAAAACCTAAATTATATATACGGAGCGATTACGGACCCCTGAGGACATCCCATGGTAAGGGGCTTTGACATAGAATAATGACAACCAGTCTTACCAGTTTCACCCAGTACTAACTGGGTTGTGGAGGTCAGATATTCAGTCGCTCCATGTAAAATACTGGTGTTCACCTGCAGTATCCGGTTAGATTGGAGGCTGACCTCAACAGAGTTGGGTAAAGGCTAGGCAGATGACGACTGATTGACAACTATCAGCTTGGACCAAAATTTTCCTTTTCTATCCTAAAGTATCTTCTGAAATCCATAGCGCCTTCCATTATAATAACATAATAGTAATACTCGTTCTTTGAAACCGTATTAGCATACTGAACAGTAACTAGGCCAAACAAGGTATTTACCCACTATTACATACTAACATCGCCTTATAAACTACTAGGCCTCATAAAAGCTAACACATTCCCACTTAATCAAAACGCTACGCTAAAGACAACATTTTCTCAAGTGTTTTCATAAATTAAGTAAAACACGGGCCTGTCCTAGTTTCGTAGCTCGTAGCTCGTGCTACGCCGTAGACCGTCTACGATGTGCTACGTAGCCGTAAGGCGTTGTTATACTGTTACTAAATTAGTGAGGACGCGGCATCTTGACCTATTTCAAGGCTTGACACGTTGCCACTTGTTAGTTCCGACACTAACGACCTTAGGGCCTAGGTGTACACTGTAGAAGCAGAAAATATGACTTGCCTACAGAGAATTTAAAGATTTTTCGCACGACTTGTTCATAGATTAGGTTTGTTTTTTTTTTTTTTAGTTTTGCCCAGCCTTTCCCATATTAAGAATTTCGACATTGCTTGAGTTAAAAAAAAGTTTAAAAAAATGTGTTTCTTTTCTCTTCCCAATTATTAGTACAGTATTAATAATTTGCACGCTTGCTTGGCAGAATACAATTTCTTTTAAGACATAATATATTTCCTTAATGTATGTATGTGTTTTCTGTATTTGTGTCTTTTATGTATTTTCTCTTCATATTTGATTTGACATAATTATAAACAGCAGTACGTAACAGTAATTGGAAACGGCTCAAAACCTTTTAAATATAATTAAAATTAGACTTTGAGATAGACGTCGTCTGCAAATCTTAAGGCACCATCACCCGACATTATCATCTGCCTAGCCTTTTCCCGACTGTGTTGGTCAGCTTCCAGTCTTACCGGATTCATCGCCCGACATGTGGGAGAAGAATTAAAAAGTAACTCGCAAATTGCAGCAGCTAAAAGTATCACATGTGTGCCATAAGCCTAAACCCTATAACACGTGAGCTAAATAAATAGACGCCATATTTAATTTGGTGCTGGCTCGCTCCCGTCACCTAATGAGATGACGCCGTAAGCTAAGTATTATGATGGAGATGCCTCCAGGAATTTAGTGGAGGCATTTTGTATGAGAACTCCCTTTGGTTAGGTTTATGAAGAAATGGGGAGTGAAACTTTAATGTATTAGTTTGAGGCGTTGGTTGGTACAAGTTTTATGATGTAGAAAACGATAGGTTGACTCGTTGATCTGGTGGTTGCAAGCGCGACTTCTGAGCATGGGATCCTTTTTTTTTCGGATGGGAAATCATCAAATGACTTCTCCCGCTCTGGGCGGAGCAGGAGGGAGTGTCAGACTTTTACTGACTAAAATCCATCCATGTTCCTTCATCGCCCTTTGTGTTCCGGGGCCACGGTATCTCTTTCGAACAGTCCCGCAACCCCGGCAGGCATCGGTCCTTGCGGACCCCTTCCTTTTTGCTGACTCTCTTTGAGACGCGCGTGGAACACGAACGCTCCGTCGACACGGCCTGTCGTCATGAGACGGACAGACGGCGAGCTAGCCCATAGCCCACCGTCCACAGGCCCGCGACTACGGTGGCCGGGGGCCACGTGGCAGCCCCCGACGCCCAAAGCGTCTCCCACGGCGGCCGGGACGCTGTGAGGTTCTCGGACGCTGTGAGGTTCTCAGCATGGGGTCCTGGGTTCGAATCCCAGGTCGGGCAAAGTGTTTGGTTTTTCCATTAGAAAATTGCTCAGTAGCAGTCACGGTGTCTGGATTTGTGCCCGGTTGATCTACTCGTATATTACCAGGATGTTAATATACGATGTGACTACAGCCTCAATAATTCTTCTTCTCATATCGAAAGAGGAAAAATAAGTTCCTATTAGAAACGACCGAGAATGCGAGAATCTCCCACCTGGACACGACTGGCCATAGCAGAACTGGAAGTCTTTGAATAGACCCTGGACACAGGTTGGCCGAAGCAAAGAAAACCTGTTCAGGTCGAGATATATAGGGGTGTCTGCCCTGGAGTGTGAATGTGTTGTTGTTACAAACTATGGGACACTTGATATCGTGTCCTGCCTGTCCTGTTGCTTGCACATCACAGGAGCTGTTGAACGCTACTGAAAGAGCCGAAACTCGTCCCCAAAATTTAGGCTATATTTTTTTTTGTTGTAAAAATTTAATTAAAGTAAAGAATTGAATAAAAGGAATAATAATACCAGCCTATTACTGTCCCACTGCTGGGCAAAGGCCTCTTCTCATACAGAGAAGGCACGAGCATTGATCGCCACGCTTGCTTAAGACGGGTTGGTGATTTCAGACTTATATTAACTATTAAGTCCAAGTTTTAATTTTGGGCTAACTCAATTTAAATTGTCATCGACACGCTAAAAACAAGATTAGTAACGATTTTTCTATATCACTAATTCTACGTGACATACTGGCCATTCAGTCTCACGTAATGCCTAAATAAAACCAGCATTTTACATTCAAACCTACATATACAGCAGGTAACTGTAAAAAATATTCAATTCCCCATAAGTGGGCAGCACGTACAAGTCGTACAAGGCCTAATTGTTGGTTATATGGCGTTCGTGGCCAGCCCCCAGTTCTGGTCGAAACGACGCTCTAATTAAAACAATCCTCCAACAATTACGGCCCACGGAACTGTGTGTCTACCACAATAACTATGAATGAGATTTAGGAAAATATGGACGATATTTTTTGCGCAATGTTCTTTTTTCCTGGGGTGTGATTGTTGTTTGTCGCAGAATTGTTGTTCTACGAAACTGTTCTAATTTTAAAGTACTGGTCTAATAGCGTAAAGAATTGAATACCAATTTGTGTATAGTCTCTTTTTTCAACATTTTTTTGCTTCACCTGTATGTAAAAAACTATGTAAAAAAAAAAGTTTTTTATTTTTTATTTTGCTGAAAATAATCACCGTGTTATGTAAGTAGTAGGTACAGTTCAGGATCTTTTAACAACAGAAAAACGTTGACAAAGGGGCGCTGTTTCTAAATATTTGTGATTTCGTCAGTGAATTGTACTGATAAAACAAGATCGCGGCGTCTTATCTTAGCCACGCACAAAAATCCATGAAGAACTATAAATAGTACTTACTTAAGAATAACTATGTTGTAACAATGCAACTTGGACAGCACCACACCCCTTCGTCTAGAGAAGGCGGCGCATTCTCCAGGCGAAGGGTTCCCTTGTTTATTAAACCGCAGTATGTTGTTATTAGGTAGGAAGTAGAGAAGGGTGGAGCTACTTGAAGGCTATCTACAAATAATGCGCATTGTGCATTTTCAGCTTAATTTTGAGGAGCACATGGTGTCTGTTCCTCTTCCACACATTATGTTAAAAAAAACCTGTCCGATCCGAAACCAATGGCATTACCAAATAAAATAAGAAACATAAAATATTCATAGAATAATATATATGTACATTTTGACACTGACCGTTGAACATTTTATAAAGTTGACTACCCAGTCCCTGAATGAGTAAAAGTATTAAATAAATGAATTTTATAATGCATTATTTTTGTCCCAAATTACCACCGTTCCCCTAAATTGTAAGAAACTTTTAAAACATGACAACACCATCTTCGGCATAAGTATGTTTTAGTACATTTTATTTAATTTTCGGGGATTTTTACTTGTTTTCCAAAAAGGATTACATTAATGGAATTTAATCTCGATACCTAATAATACAGGGGACAGGGTTTTTTGTACATTGTACCCAGAGAGAGAATGAAAATGGCCATTTCTTTGCAGTATTTTCATGAAACTATTATACTATGGAGTTATTAGCCATTCCATACGCATAAATGAGTTATATTGTCGATGCTACAGTGTTGCTAAACATTACTCTAGCGTTATTGCGCTTATGCACTTTATTGCGATATTTAAGCGAGCCATTAAGCGCGGCTTGTTTTATTACGTCACTTAGCAGTAACTTGGTGTGCCCGTGTGGTCCATTTCTAAGAATAGATTGCGTCATTCATACTAGTATTACAAATGCGATAGTGACTCTGTCTGTTCGTGTGATAAACTTTTAACGCCTTAACTGTAGAACAGATTTTAATGAGATTTAGCACTTAAGTAGACAGGTTAAGACATAAGATCTTCTTTTTTTTATCTTGAAATGAATGCTTTGAGTTTGAGTGTTATTCTATTACAAAGGCCAGTGAAACACAATCAAAAGAAAGAATAGGTATTATCAAGAACTGAAACCCGCCTGTGTACTTTAAGGTTAAATAGAATTGGCATTTTGGCAATTTAATAATTTCGTTGAGTATCTTTCATAAAGTAGGTCAATCCAGGGATCCACGCAAATACCAAAATAGATTAGTAGACAAAAGGTAATTCGAAATATTACTGAAAACTCTTTACCAACAACTGGCGACGCTTCAAACAATCTAATTTCCAGACGAAACAAAAACAGAACAAATTGAATTTCACGTTTTTTTGCGTACAGAAAAGGCTTTAATCGTGTTTGTTTATTTTTACGAGTAATTAGTAGCACAGAGGGAATTTTCGTGGAGCTGCTTGCACAATGTAGACAAGTACAGAAGTTCAACCTTTAACAACGAGCGAAAAAGCACGCATATAAAGGGTGTAAAAAACCTCTTAACGAAGCCGAAAGGCACTTGTTCTTCCCATCATTGCGATCATTTTATTTTATTCTACACCATTTCTGGGAACCTTCTAGTTACGGAGATATTGGGGGTCAAAGTTCCAATTTTTTTTTTTTAAATACTTGTTTTTTATGGAAGATTTTTTTTGACCTCCACGACCCCCGTACTATTCAATCCATCCATCAGCACAATGTTGTGAGTGCGTTACATTGAGTTCTACAACAAAACATGATTTTTTAACCAGAAAAAAATGAGAATGCTAGGTTGACGACTTCCTGATGAGGTTGTTTACATCCTCAACCCTGTATTACAGTGCAGTCTTTGCAGTTTTTGTACACACTTCTTTTATATGTGACTGCCTTGTTGGTCTAGTGGTCCTGGGATTGATTTCCAGGTCGGCCAAAGTGTTAATGGGTTTTTCCATCAGAAAATTCTCAATAATAGCCACGGATTCTGGATCTGTGCCCGGTTGATGGCAATAGGCTCGTCCCCCTATTACATAGGACTTGATCATGAATGGCGAAATGTGGGTGTACTAGTTTTTAAAACAACCTCTATAAATTTCGCCTGTATCGTGGGTGCGTACACAAACAACAATCGACCAAAGACTATCCATCAACTTTCATATTATACGCGTCTACGTGTGTGCGTGCGCCAATTTCCACTAGTTTCATGGAGCCGACCTTCTGACCTATTCGTTTTGTAATTGCTAGTTGCTTAAAGTTAACGGAGTGCTGAAGTTACGCGGACCGTGCAATTTGCGGCTCAACGGATTTTTTGTGCCTTTACTATAATACTGTAGGAAGTTAGCCGTGTGGTATCCGGCAGAGTAGAATAGAACCAACCCATTACACTCACGGGTGTCGTATAAGGCGACTAATGTCTGAGGCAGAGCACCTTGCGCCTCCGTAGACCAGAGAATGGGCAGCAGCGTTTTCTGTTAGTCTTTCATCACTGCGATCTCCAATCCGCCTGCCAAGCGTGGAGATTACGGCAAATTCCTCCCATCTTAGGAGAGGCGAGGCTTATGTCCAGCAGTGGACGTTATGGGCTGTTGTAGTTGTAGTAGCAGTAATTTTTAGGAAGTTTGCGGTTTATTTTGAATATTTTTTTGTGAGTTTTATTAGTTGTACCTAAGTGAAGGTCAAATCTAGTTATACCTCGTATATTCAGAAACTGCTTTAAGCTTTCACGGTTAATAACTAAACTTATACTGTCACTTACGGGATATTTTCCGTGATTATCCATTATTCTATTTATAATTCCATTCCATTAATCTATTTTTTTTACTGCATTGTAATAATTAATTAAGCCTGTGTTGGGCCGGGAAAGCTGAATATAATACGATTTATGATCGCTTAGTGGGTATTATTTTTAATATCTGAATCCGAATGTAGGCTAGGTCTTGTTATAAAATAAAAGTAAATGAAAACGGCCTGGGCAAAGTAAGGAAACAATGATACTTCTGCTCTGACATAATTTCCTTTAGTGAGAATATAAAAAGTTATGGATATTTTCTTTTTAAATGAATATAATTTTTTTTTATGAATCTGTCATGAACATCGAGCACATACCCCATAGAGAGGTATTGTCGGGCCATCCGCCTCCGCAACTAGTAAGTGATTTGTCACTCATAAATATTAAGCTCGCTCTCACGCAAACAGTGAGAGTGAAACAGTGAGTGTTATTTGACCTTGGGTCAGCCAATCAGAGAAGAATCAGTGTAGTGAACGCAGATGTGAGTAGCTGTGAGTTAGCGGAATTGTTTTCAAACAAAATAAGTAACATTTCTGCTCTATTGGGGTATGTGCTCGATGGTAATGACAGATTCATGAAAAAAAAAATATTAATTTAAAAAAGAAAATATCCATGACTTTTTTAACCAACATACCATTAAACACTGTTTTAAGCTTTCACGGTTTAAAACTAAGGAGAGCAGACGGATAAATAAAGAAAAGACAGACAGAGGGTAGACAGATTTGTCTGCTCCTCATAATTTGGTTTTCCATCCACCCGCATTCTCCAATCAACCTGCGATCATGGCGCTTGCAACAGCTTCGAAATATTGGGAGCTCAAAACAAATAGTAATCACGCAAGATATCCCGTAAGTGAGAATATAACTTTACATACCATTAATTTGTGAGTTAACAATGATTTTATCAACTAGCGCAATATTATGTATACTAAACAATAAGTACAGTATGTACAATATATGTAAAATAAGGTAATTATTTCACTTTAATATCGTCGGTGAGTAGACAACACTGGGCTATTTTACTGCGTACATAAATATTCTTTAACAAACTCATTTTTTTTTGTTTCGGATGGGAAATCATCAAATGACTTCTCCCGCTCTGGGCGGAGCAGGAGGGAGTGTCAGACTTTTACTGACAATTTTAACCCATCCATGTTCCTTCATCGCCCTTTGTCTTCCGAGGTCACGGTATCTCTTTCGAACAGTCCCGCAACCCCGGACAGTCCCGCAACCCCGGACAGTCCCGCAACCCCGGTAACAAACTCATCAATCATCATATTATTCGGACAGTATAACAAGATCTATAACTTATATAAGTACATTATATCAATGTTCTTCTTTGAATGGTTTACTGTTACAACATAAAGGCAAATAATAAATTAATATCAAATTTTATCAATGATGTGCGTTAGACCCGTACCCATGTAACACTTTTTCAAAATTAGCAGCCTCGGATTCTGGATTTGTGCCCGGTTGATGGCAATAGCCTCGCTCTCTGTAACATGAGACTTAGACATAACTGACAAACTGAAGGTATACATTAGCGATATCAGTCCAAAAATACTCTATCACGACAACAATGCAAAACTAATATAAATTTCATTGCGCACCCCGCTTTACCGCGACCACGTAACTAATATCAAACGTTACATTGTAAATATAATTTCCCAGAGGCATCTAATAAACCGTAACTACTGGCAAATATTAACGTGTTTCATAAAGTTTCCTCTTATCAGGAACAGTTGCTAATGGCGCCAACATAATTAAACTGAGTCAAACGTGTCTCTTATTAAACTTTGGCTTACAACGAAATATTAGGTGGGTGGTTGAAATAGATGGTGGTACTTGAACGTAGTGATATTAGAAGATGTTTTAGTTCGGTTTATTGCCTTCTGATATACGTGTTAAATAAGGATTGGTGTCGAGTGGTCACAAGCGCGACTACTGTGCATAAGGACCTACGTTGGATTCCCGGGTCGGACAAAGTGTTATCGGATTTTTCTATCAGGAATTTTCTCAGTAGCAGTCGCGGACTCTTTATTTGTTCCCGGTTGATGGCAATAAGCAAGATAGCCGTGTGGTATCCGGCAGAGTAGAATAGAACCAACCCATTACACTCACGGGTGTCGTATAAGGCGACTAATGTCCGAGGCAGAACACCTTGCGCCTCCGTAGACCAGAGAATGGGCAGCAGCGTTTTCTGTTAGTCTTTCATTTCTGTGAACCATACGGGGATTAGAGGTGTGATATTTTGATGTTAATGTTATTTTTCCTCATAATTTTCTGAATAATACGTCGTGCTTTTGTTACCCATATTGCTATTTACAGGATGTAAACAGACTCATCACGAAGCCGTCAACCAAGCATTCTGTACATCAAACTAAGTTACTTTACGCTAAAATTATTGTTAAGAAACGCCTTGTACCTTGTGTACCTTAATTTCGAAATAATTTCGTTCTGATTTTCTGATTCTGATTTTTTAGAGCTAGGTACTTATAAAGGGTGTAAAAACGTCTTAACGAAGCCGAAAGACACTGGTTCTCCCCGTCATTGGGATCATTTTTTTGTTTTACACCATACCTTAACCTAACCTAACCTAACCTTCTAGTTACGGAGATATTAAGGGTCAAAGTTCCAACTTATTGACAAGTTTTTTGTTTTAAATACAACAATGAATGTATTTCTTTTTATTTAAACACCTCTATGACCCCTGTACTATGCAATCCATCCATCAGCACAATGTTTTGAGAGCGTTACATTGAGTTCTACCACAAAACTGACTTTTCACCCCAAAAAAAAAAAAAACCTAGGTATGCCATAAGCTTCTACTCCGTTCACCTAATATACCCATATTTTTTTAAAAGTGATAAAAAAAACATCCAGTATGTCACAGTCAAAACTGTTAATCAGTCAACACTACTTTTGACCGGTCAAAACTATTTTAACAATAACTAACATTAACTTAGAAACGTACTAGGTTGTTAGGTATTTTTTGTGACCCTTTGAAAAACATCATGTAATTCTAGGACTGGTAATTACAACTGAGGCGTTCTAAAACAACATATTTTAAATGCAGAAAACGCATTTTAACTTCATAGGCCTTTGACTGACACCAGTCAAAAGTGGTTTTGACCGATTAACAGTTTTGACTGTAATGTATACAAGACACGGTTGTTTTATTTCTCAAGAACTATCCAACTGTTGATCAGTTGTTGTGTGTGTTTTTTTAATTGAGGTACTTTTTAGGTACAATTTTTTGGTGTAATTATATTTTATGAGTAAAGGTTAAATAATAAAATATTATAGAACACCCGCCATCTTGATGTCAATATAGCGGGTGTACCTTAATTTCGAAATAATTTCGTTCTGAAGGAGGTACAGATTTTTTAAAGCTAGGTACTATTTAGTATATTTTAGGTACATTTTTTTGGTAATTGGTATAATTGGATTCGCTATGGTACACCCGCCATTTTGACTCTCACCTTAAGTAGTACCGACTGGTAAAACTCGTCGTTGTCTGTCCGTTCCAGGCGGACAGCGTCCAGTCTGTGACCGCGATTCGTCTGCAGCTGTAACCGCAGCTGGCCTTCACACAGACAGAACAATTGTCTTGTATTGTTGCTGGCTATAATAGTGCCTCTAAGACTTTCCAAATTAAGACCAGACTAAGCAGGTATAGTAAGTAGTTTTTAGCACAAAGTAGATCGGAAATAATGAGAGCCAATCGACCTTATAATGTCATTTTATGTTAAGCAGAGGACATCAGTGTGTACTAAATAGTCTCATACAAGAATCACTGACCAGAAAAGTCGAATAGTCGAATCGAGTAAGATCAAAATCAAGGGGATCGATTCCCGGGTAGGGATATATATTTTCCAAAAATTCAATGATGCAGTTTTAGTTTTAATCAAAATTGGGCTCGAGACTAACTGCGAAATATACTCATATTTCGCTATTCCTCATAGTATCGGATTTGGCCATCCACGCCCACTTGAAACATTCACCTGTATACCTACTGTCTTCTGCCCCTTGAAACAAAATGTCCACGATATCATCCAACTTTGTCCAAAATAAACCGAAATCAGTCGCAATCATAAACATACACCGAAACTTTAGCTTCTACAATACAGATTTGTGGAATATTCGGGCTTTAAAACAAGCGTCCGCCAACTTAGCTCATCTGCAACCAACCACATAACGCTGTCACTTGCACTCTGACCGACCGACGTTTGTCGCCGCAAAAATTTTTAAAGTGTCCATATATTTGCGGGGCCAAACGTCGGTAACGTCGTTCAACATTTGACCAATAAGCAATGCAGAAATTTCCTAGATATCACCAAACATCAATCTTTTTTTTAAATATGTTATATGTCCGTTTTATCTTCCTTACAAAAAAATATCGAAAATGTAAGCAATGCTTTTCTTAAGATTTTGTTAAACTATCTGTCCGTTTGATCTTATAACTCAAGCATCACTTATCTTAAGATTTGCAGTACGCAGTCATACTCTTGTAGAGGAAAGTTCCGAAACTACTCTCGTAACACTTCTAGGCCAAGAAGTTATCGGGTCTGTCTCCGTTTGAGTCCTCGTAATTTCGCGCTAGGTCTTTCTGAAAGACTTTTAAAGGTGATGTTTCCAAGACGTGGAAAGAATACTTAAGTTGAAGTAACTACGTAAAAAAATTAAGCCTAAAAGTGTGCGATGTGTCTTATAAATATTAGACGACGAGTCTCTGAAGTTTCAGCGATAAATTGGTGAACAACATATCAATTTAGCTCACCAATTTTGACCTTTACGAATTATTCGAATTCTGGCTTAAAATATTCACGAGAATTATGAATATTTAATAAAACTGTTTAGCAATGTTAGTAACAGATACATGTTAGTGTCAAAACGCGTTGTACGTTAAGGGTTCGTTCGCAAACTTAATTAATTAATTAAATTATACTACATCGGTGCCTGATAATATTTAATTTTACAAAAGTCCATGTCTGAGGCGCCGCGTCGGGGTTACTTTACAAGCTCCAATTCGCAGAATAATATCGTTCCAATCTATCTTTATCAATAAATATTACATTTTAAGCATTATAGAAAAAAAAATTCTGAATGCCTGACGTCAAAGAATTTTAATGACAGACAGCGACAACAGTATTTTCTTGAAAATTGAACCTTTACCAGCTCCCACCTTGGCTACTTATTCATACTGGGTGTAAAAATACCCTAAAACTAAGCTGAAAGGCACTGGTTCTCCCCGTCATTGCGATATTTTTTTTGTTCTAGACCTTACCTGGAAACCTCCTAGTTACGGAGATATTGGGGATCAAACTCGAACATTTTCACAAGTTTTTTTTGCTAAATAAAGAAAAAGTTTTTAATGTTATAACTTTATTTTAAATACCTCCACGACTCCCGTACTATTCAATGCATCCATCATCACAAAGTTTTGAGTGCGTAACGTTGAGTCCTACCGTTAAACCAAAAAAGTTGTTTTCCAGCTTTCATTTTTGCGTTGAGTTATTTAGTTTGATGTACAGAATGAAAAATAAATAATAAAATTTAATGGTTTTCGGCTTGGGCCCATTTACACCTTGTATATTGTAACCCTATTATTACTACATCTCATAGTATGTGTTTCCATGACAATTTTCAGAAGAACCTTCGATGACATGGTCAAAGCAGTTTATAATCCTGGACCACAATTTTATTATTACTAATTACGAATAGGAAAGTCTTCCATTATCAAAACACGTTAGGATCCAACATTCATCAAAACACCTTACGATTCACTACACAAAGATTATGCGACTGCTACGAAAGACTCGGCAGCCTTCCGAAGCCTTATCCCATTTTCAATCTCGTCATATAATTCTAGAGCGTGTTGCAAAAACTCTAATCTGTGCGAGCGACATGGCCGCCGTGACGTCACTGGTCCCAGCGTCTGTGACCGCAATATCCTGTCCGATGCAGCTCTGGTATACAAATTAAACCGACGTTAGGGAATCATGTATGGTGACGTTGTTTGTGTGTGTGTGTGTGTCGTCGCGGTTTTTAATTTGATGGCTGTGTTAAGATTGTTTTGGAGTGAATTAAGTTCGTAATTCGGAGCCCACGGACGGGACGAAATAATGTGGGAAGACAACCAACTAGGTAGATAGACGATCTCATCAAATTAGCTGGAAGAAACTGAATAGTCATGACACAAAACCGCCAAAAGTGGAGAGATTTGGAAGAGAACTACACTCAGCATTGGGTGACCAAATGTTAAAGAAGAATAGTTAAAGTTCGTAATCAGATCAGAAAAAAGCGATGAAAAAGCTGTGTACGGATTTATTAAGCATTAAATGACTGTATTTGGTTTACAGATTTAATTATAAAAAATCATTTCTCACACAAATCTTACAAAAAATTAAAAATTTGCTGATGAAATTTAATGAGATAAGTATAGTAACTAAACTTAAATCAACACAATCAAAAAGCTTTGCCAATTAATCATTTCTATTTCAACAGTTAAGTCGTAAAACGTGACTTTCAACTTACTTTTTAAAATGAATACGTAAATATTCTTAATCTTTGTAGATTTACTTAGTTTCCATCTTGTTAGTTATCAAAAGGCAGACTTGAAACACGAAAGGAAACTCTTTCATTCAAACAAGATTAAAGGTATTTACACATTGACGGACGCGTGGTAAACGCATGCAGATTGCACATTTGAATTCCGTAAAACGAAGCGAGCTTCTCACACGGCGTGAAAGTTTCAACCATTCAAGAATCATTCAGCATTCAATGACCGTCCGTCTGTGCGCAACGTAACAGTTTATTTATACGGAAATAATACTAAACGCAGATGCCTAATTTTGCATGTTCAGTATGTTCACACTCAAACACATTGCCGTGTGTATAGGACACATGATAACGTTAAAGTTGCGATAGCAACACGTTCAGTTTCCACATAAAATGAGGCGTCTGCGTTACCGCAACCACTTGTGTGAAGCCTCTTAGCAAGGCACAAAGACCGAGACTGTTTTCAAAGACAAGGGTTCTAATTAAACTTACTCGTAAGAATGTTCTTTATACTTGATGTCTTTGTTTCTTTTTAGAATCTTTTCTCATAATTTTCATGCCACTTCTAAGTGTTATACAAGTTTTGTAGCGTTATATCGCGAGCCATGGCCCTATTTCAGGGAAAAAATACTTGACTGTTCAAGTTTCTTGTTATATATTTGTGCTCTGTAAGCTGTTTTCTAGGTCTTAGGATCTGGAGAAAGCGTCTGATCTTACGTAGGAACCTTTTAATTTTTTTTCTATTGTCGAATAAAATAAGTCTGACGGTCTGACGTTGAATCTTTTATTTACGGCATACATTGGAAACCACTAAAGAGACCAAAATTTTATTTATTTGATCTATAAATAGAAAACACCTACGTAATTTCAAATACGAGCACTGAATGTTTTTTTTATTTCACCAACGCTCTTTTCAGTCAGCAATCATAATTCAACAGTTACACATAACGCATATTTTATTTATTACAATTTCTAGTATTATTTCAAGTATCACTCAGAATATTTTACTCAAGAAATATTACGGGAAGAACAAGTCATAACCTCAGGAATGCGCGAGTATAACCTAATTTCCCTGGAGCGGATATGTCGAGGCATCACTTTGCGTTCCTCTGTCTAATTGATCGTATTTCAGGCGACACCCTCGAGGGTTTTGCGTCAGTTACTCTAATTATTATGTGTTTTACCCAGAACCCCGTGAACTGAAGGCAAATAACTTTGACAGCTCTGTTTTATGTTAGGATGGAGTTACACTGCGGTGGATGGAATGTGTGAGGAATGATATGAAAGAAAAAGTATGGGACGAAAGTTGACACGGTTGACAGGGGAGAATGGAATAAGAAAAGGTGTTATATCATAGTAACACAGGGCAAGAACAGGAAGATGCTGATGATGCTAAAAGAGTTACAATGTGGTGGTAATAAGAAGGATGTTCAAACACATGAATGGCAGTCCTTTTAGAAATGACAATAATAATAACATAACATCATTTATTTCAGGCCATGGGCCATTGATCCCATAGATAGATGTATACAGGGTGTAAAACACCTCATCACGAAGCCGTTAACCAAGCATTCTGTACATCAAACCAAGTAACTTTACGCAAAACATTTTGCTGGGAAACGACTTTTTTTTTGGGGTCAAAAATCATATTTTGTGGTAGAACTCAATGTAACGCACTCAAAACGTTGTGCTGATGGATGGATTTAATAGTACGGGGGTCGTGTAGGTGTTTAAAGTAAAAATCATACATTAAAAACTTGTATTAAAAAAAAAAGTTGGAACTTTGACCCCAAATATCTCCGTAACTAGAAGGTTCCCAGGTATGGTGTAGAACAAAAAAATGATCGCAATGACGAGGAGAACAAGTGCCTTTAAGAGCCGTTAAGAGGTGTTTTACACCCTTTATATTTATCTCTTAAGGTAACATGTATGAAGTAAATACAAAACTTGTGTTAATAAATAAGACTTAAAACTATGTTAGTGGCACACACAATGACAATGATCAATAGTTACAGGAGGCATTGTAATATTAGAAAATATCATTCCAATAAACATTAACGTTATTCAGTATCCAAAAATGACACATTTCTAAACGTTTATAAATATAATGAACAGTTCTAAAACCGAATGTCAAGAAACTATTCCAAGAACGGAAGACTTACCTCACAAACTTTTGTCAGCAGAAAATGGAAAGCCTGTTATGTTCCAAAATAAATTTCAACAAGAAAAGTCAAATATAAATTCTTCGCCATTAGGTACCTTTTGTTGCGAAGACGACATTTTGTTATTTTGTTACATACTTATTGTGCCTACAATTTTGTGTAGAGCAGTAAATCCATTAAAAGTGGAACAAAATAACATCGTAAAAGTTCCTAAAGAAAGGTAATAAGACAGTTCGCGTCTCGGAACAGCCAAGAACCATTCCAGAAGTTTTTCGCATTCGTCCTTCCTTCATTTTATATTCTTAATGGACTCACCTGCGGGTTTACGTAATATTATAGAAATAACGAGCGCCAGCTTCCTTTTATTTTAACGTTATTATCGTATATAAGGCGTGAAAGGATTTGAGTTTATATTCCGGTAGCTTGCAAGTCTTTTAGATGCTGGTATAAGAATCTTGCAGAATAATAAGTGAAAGGATTCATAAACAAAGCTTATTAAAGCTCGATTTTAAACTTTTATACTCTGTTATTACCGACATGTTGTCAGACTTTTGGAAAATGCAATGACGTTGCTGTGCTATAACATCATAAACATGTACTGCACAGCCACCGAATACGAGTCTTGATTATCTCAACTTCAAAACCATTAGGTATGCAAATAAACATTTTGTACCGCCAAAAAATAATAAAACGAGAGCTAACGACCGTCACAAAATCTTAGTCCTTACATCAAAATGAAGCCCATCACAAAAGGCGACCTAAAATCTCTCACGAAAGCAATAACAAGATATCTTAGGCAACATATCGTTTATTCTTAAGCTAAAACCATCCTGGCTGGCTGTGGGAATTTTCATGAGCACTTACAAATAACGAGTTCCGTAAATAAGACTCCAGTTTGGTAATAAGAGTATGTTTGCACGAGTAACGCGGTTTTAGTCGAGTACCTATTTTATTGTTCGCGGCCGTAGGATTTTTAAAGGGTGTTCTAATTTATGCCAGCTTGGTACTTTTTGGCGAGGAAAATGGTAATTTAATTAGACGTTGAGGCAAAATACGTGTGTAGAAAGCATAATTAACTGTGTGAGTGTAAACATAAATACAAAGGCATTTAAAAATTGTTTTAAGTTTTTTTTTATGATTAAAAATCTATTTAAGAAAGAGAAAATCATAAATACTACATGCCTTTATAGGTGACGATTGAAGGGACTGACTCACAGCTCATTTTGCCTTCGTTATTTTTGTTTCTTACAGTATCTAAAAAAAACCTAATTAACTAAACAATGAAAAAAATCAACATCACTCATCGATATAATAATAATACAATAAGTAAATCTTTGTCACACCAGCCTTGAAACTCACCACGTTACACGACTTCATATACGTTGTTGACTGCATGAACTTGCTCCAAAATAACCCAAAGATAAACTGGAAACTGTACATAAGCCTTATCTATTGTGTGTAACAGGCCGTTTACGAGACAAAGTTCCGAGTTTAGATTAAGCGTAACAGAGTCGTAACGAGGAACAACAGACGCAATTATACAACTAACTCACTCAAGACTCCTTCGGAATAAGACTGTGGAGTATGAATGAGACAACGCGTTCTTGACGATATAAAAAAAGGACTTTTTTTATATCGTCAAGAACGCGTTGTATTCCCACTGAAGAGTGGACACTCTTCAGTGGGAATCTTCGGACAGATTGTTGGGTCAGCTTCGTTGCAGTGAACGATCGCAAAGGAATACTATTGCCACCGCCTTTAGTTTTCTTCACAAAGTCGGATGAAGGAAAATCGTATCACCATTTATGTTACCTGTGACGTGTAAAGTATTTAAATATGTCATAATCTTATCTATGCGAAAACTAGTATTTCTTTAGAAAAAAATATAGGCTGCTGTTGTATTTATACTCAGAAACACACTTCCTTAAAAACTCCTCAATTAAACAGGATCGTTAAATGAAAGGAACAAAAACAATACTTAATTAAGTTTCGAATTGAAGAAACTTTTCAAGTGGTATTCAATGAGACTTGTTACTTAAATACTGTTTTAAACGCAGTTTCATTGGAGGCTAGTTTCTTATTGTATGTAAATCATGGTAGGTTTTTTTGAGGGGAGGACATCTGCCGCCAGGCAATCGTGAATCTTTTTAAGAAAAACTTCTTTTAGACAAAAATATCTTCGACTACACTGCTAGTGTTTTTTACATCATTGATTTATGGATAAAACTGCTAATAGAAGCCCTTGAAGCGTTATATATATCTTAAACATATAATGAAAAAATATCCGTATTTTTCCGTTCTAAAATAATTGACTATTTAATAAACAATGTGAGATCATAGTATTTTTACTTATACTTTAAGACACTTATCCTATAATAACGTCAATAACAACTGTCTCCTTTCCAAGCTCCCAAAGTGCATCCAAAAAACTCTCTAAACACAACTTATTTTATTTTTCCCCAGAAATATGGCGTCGCATTTTAAGATATTAAACTTGTTCACATAATATATGCGTCCCCCTGCGCCTATTTCCTCCGGGAGAAGGCTATTTGTATTCACAAGGGAAGAACAGTGAATGCATTCGCTGCAACCCAGAGATTCGTGACGAATTTTTCATATGAAATTTCATATACGAAAATGTTTTTGTTTTCAGCTTGGAAATACGTCGCGTAAATACTTGTATGAATGTTACATTTCTGCAAGGTTGTGCTATCTAATATGAATGTGTGTTGAAAGGGGAAAGGCGTATTCGCTAATATGAAAGTAAGAGAATAGTTTCGAAGTCGTCGGGAGAAAAAGATGGTTCGAATCTGTTCTTCCTAGTTTGAACTACTCGTAGTTACACATTTTATGTCTACTGTTTAATGATATCAGTATGTTGCATATTGTTGTCAACATACTGTGATTATTATATTGTGCTCACATCAAAATAGGAGCTCGTGGCTAAATAATAACAGCCGCTCGGGTCGATCTTTAGGTTAAGCCGTGCTTGCCTAGGTTGGTCTGTGGATAGGTGACCACCCATTACATACCGAGTTACCTCCGTGCCTCGGAAAGCACGTTAAGCAGTTGGTCTTGGCTGTTATTTGTGATCTTTGACAGTCGTTGCAGGTAGTCAGTGGCCCAAAAAGTCTGACAACCAGTCTTACCAAGGGGTATCGTATTACCCAGTACTAACTGGGTCGTGGAGGTCAGATAGGCAGCCGCTTCATGTAAAATATTGGTATTCAGCTGCATCCAGTTAGACTGGAAGCCGACCCCAATAAAACTTGAGAAAAGGCTAGGCAGATGATACTGTGTAATCCACGTGGCTCCATCTTTTTTTTAAGGTAGATCAAAACAAAACAGTGTAAACTTCAGATAATTTCAAATCGTATTTCAGTAATCATCTGGCTTAGTAAAACAATATCTAATTTTATCATCATAAATCATACGAACGGTTGGCCCCTACTGACCGCTACAGTAAACGATCCTAGGATATAGCTGTAACAACGATGTTTGGTTTGTGGATTTATGACCTTGAGATGTTATGAGTATAAACCTACAACAAGGTACAGTCACACAAACTGTCAAATTTTCTCATTCAAATTCGAACGCAACCAAATCATAAAGGTTTAAAATTATTTGGAGAAATTTGAAAGTTTGTGGTGAAGCAAAGCTTTCGAAATACATAAATAATAATAAAAAATAAAAACGTGTTGATATTTTATCTTGTTCGTAATAAACGTTTCCAACAAACTATGCTCCTGCTGCTGGAATGTCCCAGGTGTCAGTTTACCTGCACTCTTGACGACCTGGATAGCGCCTCTGCAGGCTGCTGCAATAAACGTGGCCACCTACTGGGCCCAAACTGTATAATGAAAGTAACATCGATACGATAAGAAGAAGAAGAACGTTTCCTAACACTAACATTTCTCCAGAAGCTTCGGTAAGTGCAGACACACATCTGAAATGGGAGACACAACAGTTCAATGTGAACTGAAACAACGATGGTAGCTAAACCATACAAATATTTGTTCCAATCACTCGGCCACTACACCAACAGAGCCGTCAACGCGGTCAACATTAATCTTTATCGGATTTAAGATTTAAGCACACCCTTCAAGAAATATATCAAGGTACATAAGCTTATTTGTTTTTGATGATCCGCTGCCTCGTTGGTCCAGTCGCAAGGACAACCGCTGAACATGAGGTTCTGGTTTTGATTCTCAGGTCAGGCAAAGAGTTATTGGGTATTTTCTATTAGGTATTTCTCAGTAGCAGAGCCACGGAGTTTGGATATGTGCCCGATTGATGACAATGGGCTCATCCCCTATTATTTAACAAAACTGGCGAAATGTGGGTGTACTATTAGGTACACCTCTGTTCTAACCCTTTTGGGATTACAAGCGTGATGTCATGTAAAGATTTTTGTCGTCGTCTTGTAATCTAACTTTAAATCTGTTTTCGTTATTGATGTAATTATATGCTAATAATAATATTATACTGCTACTCTTTTCAGAATATATTTGGGATTCATCAGCATCATAATTTCAGCTGCAAGACGTCCACTGCTGGACATAGGCCTCCCCCAAGTGTCGTGTGTGTGTATGTGTATATTTGGGATTGGCGCAGGATGTCTTCTTCTTTCTTTTACGTACACCACCCATCCTTATAACTAACCATATTTTGCTTGAGTAGGTACTACCGAATTCACTAACGGTCTGCCACTTATCACTCTTATTCCCTTAGTTATAAAGTTGAAAATCGTCGACCGTCTGTGTATCTACCGACAGTCTTATTTGTGTTATAAAGGGTGTAAACAACCTCATCACGAAGCCGTCAACCAAGCATTCTGTACATCATACTATGTATGTAACTTTACGCAAAAGTTATTGCTGGGAAACGACTTTTTTTTTGGGGGGAAAAATCACTATTAAGGTGAAACTTAAAGTACCGCACTCAAAACATTTTGCTAGTGGATGGATTGAATAGTATGGGGATCGTGAAGGTGTTTAAAGTGAAAATCATACATTAAAAATATGATTGTATTAAAAAAAAACTTGTGAAAAAGTTGGAACTTTGACCCCCCTATATCTCCGTAACTAGCAGGTTATGGTCTAGATTTCTAGAACAAAAAAAATGATCACAAAGACGGGGAAAACAAGTGCCTTTCGGCTTCGTTAAGAGTATTTTTAATGATGATAATTAATGATGTAACCAAGATTTTGTAACAACATTTTGATTCAAAGAGTGTCCATGGAGTTTCTTGCCCGTTCTTCTCCATAGAGATCTACGCTAGGGAATGGGCAACTACAGTACTTTCTCAAGTTATTATGCCTTGTGACTGGGACTGTAGCTTTGTTTTTGATTTGTAATTTTGACATTTAAAAGTGCCGTAATGGTCTAATTGAAATAAATGCTTTGAGTTTGAGTGAGTTTACACCCTGTATGTAAGTACATCATTATTCCGATTATACAAGAGTTCAAAGACTTTGCAAAAGCCAAGCACTCAACCAGATGACCCTCACACATTATACAAATGTACAAGAATGCTTAAATAGTATCTGAACTCGGAACTTCCCTATTTTTTCTGTGCACCCCAAACCGCTAATAATGCTTACCACGGTCCATTGCGTCCGCCTTACCGGAGACCAGAAACTTATTCCGAGAGCTTCAGGATATCTCGATGCAAGATCGTAGCTGCTTTAACTTGGCATTGAAAATTATTTTACACGGTCGATGGGAAAGTCTGTGTTTTGAAAATGTGGTGGCTTTAAGATATTTTGTTAGCGTCTTTAGGGCGGTTCTTAATAACTGTTTGCAAGGTTTCAAAAGATTTCATAGTTTTTTTTTGTAAGGCGTATTTACACATGTATTTATAAACACGTCAAAGTGAAAAATTGACTTTAACTTGAGTAAATATATTTTTTAAGATACGATTTTTATTCCGTAGTTTAGTGCTTGAATGAAGTTGTTCTAGCTTGATGTCAAACGTTAGAATTCTTAGCTTACCTTTCTTTGACGGTTTTTACTTCGTTTAAACTCTTGTGTATTGCATACAAATGTTTGCATAAGTAATTACTTAAGCTCAAGTGATTACTTTAACTTGTTTATACGAGTAGATGCGATTGTTAGTCATCATTATTTGATTATGTATGTAGTGTGTCTCTGTTTTTAACTATATTTGGTTTGATTTTCAGTTTAACCAGATGAATGGCTGAGTATATGAGTATTTTCAATTTAATTATAGTATCTAATTCTTTGTGATATATAAGTAAACCAGTTAGTAGCTACATATAAGACTTTCATTTAATCTACTACGTCCGATTCTTGTATTTTATTAACTCCATGTCAGTTCAGCATCACATTATTTTCTCAAATTCTTTCCTCAAACATTCTTCCAACATGTCCGAACGAGCGAAGAGCTATCTTGCTCATTTTTACGTTCCTCTTTTTCAAATGTACCCAAGCTTTCACCTCTTCATTGCTTATGGCGTTCGCATGGTGTCGGAATTTTATTACCTTATGCGTATGGAGTTCGGCAATAACTAAGGAAATAATAATAAAGTGCTCGGTTTGTTTACCAAATTTCGTTATAAACTGGATCAGATTCGAATCATGAATCTAATCTCGTTTTATGAGGGGGATGAAACTGTAGTTTTCTTTGCCTTTTGGCCTAATATTTCCATTCAGTTCATTGAGTACTTTCGGCGTTGAATGGTGGTATACGTATATTTGCGTATTTTGATGAAAAGTAAAAAGCAAACACTGCAGTGGTGCCTAAGGAATGCTAATAAAGGAAACGTGTTCGTTAACAAGTATTTTAGTAATTGTTTTCTTGCTACTCAAAACCTTAAAAGTAGGTGCCAATTTGGACACGCTTTAAAATGATAAATGATGTTTATTTTGCAAATAGGTTTTAAATACTAGATGCGGCCGGTGTTTCTATCTGACTACGCTGAGAAGAAACCAGCAGAGGTCAGAGTCTCTTTTAAGGTCCAGACATAATCTTGGTCAATTCACATGACACATCATTCTCATTTTACCCGACTACAACAAGGAATGGTAATGATTGCTTACTCTTTCCTTTCGACAGTCCCATAAAAATGTAAATACTCTCCATCATCATTCACCCGTAATACAAGAAATAAATAAAATAAAATAAGTTTATTACGTATCAATTTGGGTTACATAGCATGTCAAGGAGTCTCCATTTAGGCAAAGAAAATGCCTGTAGTTGAAGGCTCCGCTCTTCTCTTACATATTAAAGATACAAAATAAATAGGCAATTAACAAAAAGAGAAAATAGTAAAATAAAAAAAAAAAAAAAAACAAAATTAAACAAAGTATCATAAATTGTAAAAGTGTGCGCCCGTGTGTGTGGCTGCGTGAGTGAGAGAGAGAGATGTTTTGAGTGTACATAACGTGTGAACTAAGCAAATAACATCACTATATTAATTATTCATACACAACACAATTCCATACATGATCTCGTTAGCTCCAGAATACGTTCACCGTACTAATGAGTTTTAGCCCTTTCAATCAGCGCCCCTCATGTAAAAAAGATCAACCCTTGTAAACGCACTTCGCTGATTAATTACTGACTTGCTTTATCCAGTCGGATGTAGGGTACTGGATGTACTGACCCTTATTCAACTCGTCGGTTTTATTAGGTAAGTGTAATAAAATGTGCGTAGAAGTAAAAAAATGTACAAACGGCAGAACATCAAGCTACTAAAATCAATTATTAAGGGGCTCCCCCATGCACACTAGCGCCACTTTAGTAAAAAAATCAGAACTCGTTAAATACACAATTAATATAAAATCTGATTGACAAAATCAATCTTTTGGTCTTCTAAATTATTTACGTCTGCTTAACTCATTGAAACATAGCTCGCTGTCGTTACAGATACAAAATGGGAAAAAAACGGCCGTTTTTAGCAATTTTTCTAACTGTAACTACAGTGAAGTATATTTTAATGAATTAAATAGACGTCAATAATCTAGAACTCTAAAGCATTGATTTTATCAGCGCAGTATGTCTTCTTCTTCCATACTTCTCTCTATTACTCGTTATCTCAGTCACCTCCTTTCCAGCCATATCATCCTTCACACAGTCCATCCATCGTTTCTTTGGTCTTCCTCTACTCTTATAGCCATCTACATTCTGGTCAACATTTTCCTCATTCACTGTATGTAAAGTAATAAATCCCATTCCCAAACACACCCCTGACATTACTAAACGCTTACCATCAAATATTCATATCAACAGCAAACATTACCAAAAGAAAATCAAAGAAAAACAATTCACTCCGACGCCGCTGAGCAAACTCCGGTGCGTTTCCTAATCTCCTACTTATTGGGGTTAAACCGATGAAGTCATCAATTTGAATGAAATCTACTCCGGTACTTCGGCCCGCCCTCTTTCCCTCCGGCTAATCAAAGAGTGCAGAGGTTAATACCAGAAGTACTTTCGCTTTTTTTTTTCAATTTCTCTTTGACAAATAGGGTTTGGCTTCTTTGATTACTGGCTAGAATTGTGAGTTGGGGTTTTGGAATTCGTATGTTAACATATAGATCGATAATGTTGTGTTTTTGTATGTGTGTATTAAATCTTTGGCTAACAGTTGAACTCTTCACGAAAGGAACTTGTATGTTGTTTCGCAATTCTCACCTTTGCCACATTATTTTACACCATAAATATTAGCCAAGCCGGTGACTTACAGCCGGCACCTCATAAGTGTGAATGGCTGTGTGGTCACCAACCCTCTCGTCTGCTGGTAGTTGTGGACAATAATTCCCTTTTTAGAAATGGTCTATAGTAAGGTAAGATGAAAGCTTATCCAACAACAAAACAATAAATTTCTACAATCAAACAAAACAAATGTTGGCTAAGAATTTGACCCTTAGTCAAAGTCAAATTGAAAGTTCAAACTTCGTCACAGATTTAATACATATTATAGTTCTATCAACCCACACATATTAAGGGCGTCACACCCTCTGTCAAAGTTAGTTCCTCGCACTCATTGATACACTGTATTTATTTCCACACTATAAGCGACGTTGTCTATCCACTTCGCACTTGTGATTTCCCCCGGGTAGCCTTGTTTAATAATTCAAGTCGTCCCATGTTCGGACCTTACCTTAGTTACAACGATGCCGAATAATTAATTTACAAGTGCCAGAACAACTTTGGGCTTGACCCACTTGGTCTGTGACGTGCTGCGGTCCTATTGTTTGCTTAAATTGTTATTTTATTCTGCTAGGTTTCTAAGAAATAAATAAGGTCTTAGTTACAAACTTCAGCTTATAATTAGTTACTTGAATAGCCCGAGATTACGACACGATCAAAAAGCTAACCGTTTTGCTTCAGTAATATTTTAATAAAGCATTACCTACAGCTGAAAATAATACGAAATAACCTCTGATCGACTATGGTCAAAATATAAAGACCCGTAGACTAGTAAGTGGAACAGCAGTGGTCGGTGTAATGGGGTTGTTGAAGCCTCTAGCCAGAAACTCAATAGAAATCAGCTTTGCACAATCATGACTTACTCGTTCCACAATACAGATTTGTCGCAGCACAATGAACCTCAAAATAAAAGAAAAATTGAAAAAAAAAAGAAAAATACATTTCCAATAACAATAATATCCGGCATTTGTGGACCCTCATATTATTATAATAATTCAAATAAATTTAACAAGGTCCCTTTCGCAGCGTGTTTCATACATCAATAACCCCGAAGCATTACATACAAATGTAGCGAATATGTCATGAGATAGGGTTACCATCCATAAGAAATGCGTTGGGACAGGTGTGCCGCCGAACGGACCTTTTAGATTGGACTCGAAATAAGAATTGATCGCATTTGTGTCACATCAGTGTGGAGGACGAATAAAGAATGAAAATATTGTTACCTGTATTGTAGGTGGCAAGATTTGAAAAAAGTATGATGTGTTATTTGGTATGCGCACCCGGCACAATAGTGTTGCTAAAGGAGACTGGAATTCATTTGAAAAAGACGAATAAAACAAATTTTGCTGAACTGGTCGGACAAAATCTGAGTCATCAATTCGATAAAAAGAAGAGAGATGGTAGAATCCATATTTAAACAGCAGACATTAACAGGTTTGTATCATTAAAAAAATATAAGCAGAAAACGTCAATTGTTAAATGATTGTTATTCTCTTTTTATTAGAAATGTATTCAGACGTAGAAAAGTTAAAGTTTATTTATAAAACTGCCAGAGAACTTAAAACTGCACTTTGACTTTTTTTGGATCCCGCAAACATCCGAAATCATGGTGATACTCCAAGTACATGGTGCTACACGTGCCATCCCCGAACGAGACCTCAGGTGCAATATTGCACGCTCGTGCCGTGCCTTCCATGGCGACAAAGAAATACGCGCCATCTTTAAATTTAGACCCACTCCAAAATGTCACCTTTATTGCAACGTCTACGAATATGAATTTTATTTAAAGTATATAGAAGAGATTTTTTTTTATTTTTCCTGTTATTTATAGCTTCCCTTGCGTGTGCAGGTATCAGTTTCGTTATTTTCTCCTAGGTTGTGCATAAATCTATCAAAACACATACCAATTACGGAAAAATACTCTGTTTTTGCAACAATATTCTAGGTATTTTCCTGAAACGTCCCTTCTGCAAACCAGTCACAGCAAAAATAGGAAAGTTTATTTTTAACTGTAAATTAACCTTATCTGAACCTGAAACTTCCTTCGTCTTACAGACTAATGTAAAGTTCATTCACCCCACTAACATTAAGTCTATTCCACCCTTGGGACGTCACTTCACCGATGTGTTGTAAACAATAAGTAGCAATATTGTTTACACACTGTTGCCTGAGAATAATGTGGTTCTAAGTTTCGACATCTTACTTTGTACATTCATAAGTTATCCTACGAACAATATTGGCTCTAAGTAGAGGTACCTATTGTTCCTTAGGTTAGAATTACGCGTTACTAGTAAAACGAGAACTGTCAAAACTTCCACGAAGTTCAACAATCCGTATATCAATAAAAATCATTCGAGACTCCGATCGCTCACAGACCATTGATTTTCACGATAAATGTCGTACTACGAATAGTTTTTGCATCAACAGATGTTGTTCTAATCCACTCGATTTGGATTATTCCTTTGTTTCAGCATGTTAAATTATTCGTGAAATTAAAGTAATCTAGCGGCAGAGAATATATTTTATTTATTTTGTGCATCAGACCTGAAAACCGTTTTCAATAATACTAGCTCTCGGACTCTCTACTCTATCGATTGACATTTTCACTTATGCATGACTGACGAATCCTGAGCATACTCGACTACAGACTCTCTAGGCATTCATGGTGTGTATAGTAGTGTGTTTGGTATGTATGTATGTCTGTCCGTTTGTCTTTCGAATTTTAAATAGTTTGGGTTGTTACGAAGGAAGTATTTGCTTGTTTAGAATGAAAATCTGGATCAACTGGGCAGTTCAAAGACCCATAATAGGGCCATTAACCGGCTCGTACAAAAAACATGCCATAAATAAGCAGACCACAGCTATGTGTCTTGCTCCCCCTAGTAAATTTCATTGCGAGCGATACCCCGTATTTAGTGCTAACCCATCGGCCCTGTACGACGCCCATTATGGGATTGATGAACCCATAATAGTAGGGATTTATCTGTCTCATTGTATCCAGGATGGAGAGGGTACGTAGATAATATATCTATAACTATGTATGTCACTGGTGAGGTATACATAATCGTTTGCTTGGGGCTTGCATAAAAAATAAATAATAAAATAATAAAATCAGTAAATTAATGTTATTATTCCTTACTTTAACGGAATACATCCTACATTTTTAACTGACTTCAAAAAGAAGGAGGTTATCAATTCGACTGTATGTTTTTTTTTATGTATGTTTGTTATGTTTTACTTACTTAGTGCATAGTTGTGTGTACTTGCTTTGATAAAGGAACATACCAGCATGCCTGAGAGAATGAGAAAAACAATAGCGAATATGCATGAAATACAAACTCTTTTTATTTATGAAAAATGCCTTGTATTGGCGCATAAAAACATTGTGGTACACTTGTTTAAGTTTCTAATAAATTAAATAAGTAAATTATTTATTTTACAATTTACTGTTTTATGTAGCATGTTTTTAGTGAAACGGAACGCACTCTCAAAACGCATCGTCCTCGATAACGCCGGTATTGACGTCAAAGTTCATTGTGTCAAAAAAACACTTTTATTTGAAAATTTCTTAAAGTTTCACTAAAATTTTATTAAAATATTGTTATTGCAATTTTTACTTGAATAAAGCATATACAATTAGTAAAATTAATTTATTAAGGCCAAAAAAATTAGATGTAAACAAGGCAGATTGTGGATAATGACGACACATTATGGCCGCGACCGCTACGGACGTTTGAACAGTCTTATAAAATTGCAGGAGTTAAATTTTTCTGCGACAAGCAGTCGTTGAACTTAACTTTTAATACTTTTCTTTGGTTGATACGAGTAGTACTGTATTTTATTGATTTAAGTGAAGAAAACTTAAGTGCATATACCCTATTCTCACTAGATCCATCATGGATCTGGCCAATGATTCTTCTGAGAATGATCGTGTATCTTGACGACATGTAAAGCCAAGTCAGAGGCCCATGGGTGGCATTAAAACTCTGACACCTGGTTAGGCACTAACCACACGATAAAGAAAAAGAAGTGCAAATAAGATTTTAAGCAATATTTAATTATTTCTCTTCTTATTATTTTAACCCTATAACGAAATTAAGTATTTATGCACCCTTCTTGATGACGAGAGTTTAAACATGTTCTACTAATTATCTTATGACATCTCAGACACAGTTCTACAGTTATGATACTTTTTCATGTTACGATAGACCATAATTATACACAGTAACCTTATAAATACATATTTACTCGTAAATAAAGTGATGTATTAGAAAACCCTAATTTCAAAACTATCACTAAATTAATTTAAAACGAGAAAACCTTCATGGCAAAAAAGGCGGAAACCTAAAAACCCTATAAATCCGGGTCCCCAATAAAACAGGCAACAATGTATAGAGAAACTCAATTCGTTATATTTGCTTTATATAAAGGGATCAGTTGGTAGCCATTGAATAAATTTCCTGTATGTCAGGGCCGTGGGCCCGTTCTATAAATCTCACAAATTATATTCATAGACTGACAAACCGAATTCTGATGCTATCGGGTCATACAATGTTACTTTACCTTTGACCTTGGATACTAGATTCACGAAGATAGCTACCTTGATCTGATAAACTAAATTATTTGCTGTCTCTTCAAAAAATATTCACTTCCCCTAAGTTACAACAAAGGAAGTCCTTGTGCTAGCATCTAAGGCCATAACTTAGACATGTCGTAGTCGGAAAATGTTTAGTCATATATTTTGATGTTCTCTTTGTTCTGCAAAGGTTGTCATTCTACTGCTCTCGTGTAAACCTCAATAGTTTCTTTGTGATTTAAGACACTGAAATAATTTTGTGAAACTTTCGTTCATGGCGATTTTACGAAAGAAGCTTAATTTTTGTGCAATTTATCCTGAAAATATTTGAAGGCTTTTCTTATGTAATCTATCTAATTTAGCCGTTCATCACACATACACCTGTATATACAGCGACTTAGCTAGCTAACGACATGCGTATTTATTTTTTTATTTATTCGTCATATCGTCATCGGCCTAGCCTTTCCCCAACTATCTTGGGGTCGGCTTCCAGTCTTACTGGATACAGCTAAATACATATATTTTTGCTTATCATGTCATAGATCGTTATTTCCATGGTCAATAATAATCGATTTAATATAATATAAAAACGGTTCCATCCTCTTTAGGCTCTTAATTCAGAAGCTGATTGTACGTTTTTGATCACCAACATCGTCTGCCAAAACGGAAATAATTTCATGGATGCTTTTAAATTTTGTAGGATCAAAACCGCATTAAGCAGATTACTGAATTTAAACCGTTTCAGATAAACAATCGTAGTGAATTATTTAGTGGTCGCCAAATTAACGGATTGGGAGTCTATTGACAATTTGATGCTGTTTTGTTTGCTTCGATACAACATAAAGTTTTACAAATTGTTCGAACCCTCTTAATTTTAAATCAAGCAAAAAGGCACACATATAATCACGCCTGTAATCCCCGAAAGGTTAAGCAGAGCTGTAACTAATAGGACACCCACATTTCGCCAGTTGTGTTTAAATCCCATGTAACAGGCAACAGCATCCAGGCAACTTATTGCCATCAACCAGGCACAAATCCAGACCTCGTGGCTACTACTGAGAAATTCCGTTTGAAAAAACCCAATAACACTTTGCCCTACCCGGGAATCGAATCAAGGACTCAACAGTCGCGCTTGCGACTAGTGGACCAACGAGGCAGTCAAGCAAAAATCCTCCTTTCTTTATGGATTATCCCCTAAATTCGGCTACAGTGTCACCAACCTTGTAACCATGACTAAGCAAACTCGAAGATCTATAGCAGGCCTGTCCAACATACGGCCCCCAGGCCACCTACCGCATACCGCATACCCGCATAGGTATTTCATCCGGCCCGCAAGCTATTTAAAACTTTATAAGACATCAATAATGCGAACATTGTTTAAAAAATGTCCATAAGCCAGTTCTTCTTTTTCTTTCGGTTAGTGTGGTTAGTGCCTAACTTGGTGTTTGAGTTTTTGTGCCGCCCGTGGGCCTTGGACTGGCTTTACATGCCGCCGAGAAATAATCTCTCAGGCAGTCAGGCAGGTTTCCTCACGATGTTTCCTTCACCTAAGCAAGTGATAATTATACAATACGCACATAAATCCGAAAAATCAAAGGTCTTGATGGGTTCGAACTTGAGATCTATGACTTGCTGTCCGACGGTCACACCACAAGGCTATCACTGCTTGTTCTAAGCCAGTTATTCCCGCGCTATGTTTACCTACCCCCCGAAGTCACCTATCCACGAATGTAGACCGCATCATTGCACTAGTCCGGAGAAGCTTGTTTTATTTACATTTAGAGGCATTTATTATGGCCCGCTACGATTACAAAAATGCTAAACTTGGCCCTCCATAAAATGCTGTTGGACACCCCTGATCTACAGCATTGTCGATACAGACTTTATCATTTCCTGAAACAATACAAAATTCTAATGAAAGCAGAAGAAGCGAATTTATATGCGCATCTGAAGCGAGTTTATATACGCATATACAGTAAAGGACTCAGTGAGAATTGGTGCTCGAACATCGGACAACGATCCCGAATACATAATACAAAAATAACTAGAATACCAGATCATACCCATTGAAAGCGATCCACTACACAACGAGCTACGCTAGATCCAAACTAGGGGGGTCCTATTATCAAAATAACTAGTACGCTAGAAAGTCCAGTTGCCAAGTGACACCAGTGCGAGTTCCCCCTTCATTGTACAAGGATTTCTAAGCCCCCTTTGAAAGTGTTTAGAATAGGTGCCTAGCAACAGTTGATGGATTCCTGCTTTGAGAAGGATGGAGTTGTGCATTTGCGTCTCTTTTGATTGTCAATCAGCTACCATGCAGTGCGAAATAGTTATGAAAAGAGCGGCCACACTATGACTTACATCAATGAAAAAATGCAAATCGGACTTCGTCATGTCTTGTATAGACCGATGACCGCGAGGTAGACGTGTTCTCAAGTGGAGATCGCGAATCAGACGTAAAGTGCCGCCCACAGGCTCCGTGGAGAGATGATCTTCGCAGGGTGGCTGGTAGCAACTGCATGAGAGTAGCTGAGGATCGAGTTAAGTGGCGTGCGATTGAAGAGGCCTATGTCCAGCAGTGGACTGTTGTAGGCTGAAGTATACCTAGACCTACCTACCATAGTGAACATTGAAGATTAAAAAAGATCCTTTCATTCGTTGTCAGTGTCCACTTTGGATTTACTTTGTTATTCCTCGCGTTTTGAAACTGATAGCGAAGTTAACGATGTAAGATTTTACAGAGTAGCTTTTCTAAAAACGCACACTTATTCATAATTCAGAGAAGCGGTGGCCCAGTGGTGGCGGCCCCGACTTACGAACAGTAAGTCGTGGGTTCGAACCCAGACAGGCGCATTACTTTGTGTAATTTATTTCATCACCACTGCTCTGAAAACGGTGAAGGAAAACATCGTGAGGAAACCGGCATGTCCTAGAATCAAAAATTCGAAAACATGTGACATCTACCGATCCGCACTGGGCCCGCGTGGTAGATTATAGCCCATTCCCTCATAGAGAGGAGGCCTGTGTCCCAGCAGTGGGAACATTAATAGGCTGACGATGACGATGATTCATAATTCAATTAACTTGAATTGGAACAACTCCCTAAAACCCAGCTCGCTAGCTCTATGGCCACCTGATTTAACATGAGGACACAGGTTGACACATCCCAGCACTAAACACCGACATGTGTCAGCTAATGTTCCGCTTTGGACACTGTTCAGGCTTTATTTCCGTTTTAGTGACCACTAGACCAACGAGGAATAACATTTAAATTCCCCTCAAAATAATTGACTGTTGATTGGAAAGTTATCAACTTCAAACTTGATAACTTACCTCCATAGATTACCAAATCGATATCATCTTCCTTCCCTTGGCCCATGTTACTTTCTTCATGTTCTTTCTTCCATTCTCCTCTGTCAACCGTCACGCTATCATTTACTCCTCTATATACCAAATCGATACTGTAACTAAATTACAGTTATACATTTTTTTATTTGTTATATAGAACATTCAAAAGTACTCAAAGAAACTTTCATCGCGTCTCTACTTCAATAGTTCGCCTGTGACGTCATAAATCAAACAGAAGAAAAGTCAAACATTGGCTACAAACGTTTGGTAAACAAGGTGTTCTGAAAGTCATGGCACGTGACGAGAACATCTTATCGGGAGGTACTCGTTAGTATAGTGACGGTTACGGGTAGGTTCCTTGTTGTGTACACACAGGAGTTAGGTATCTCCCGATGTACGCACAGGTCGAAAACTTAGCTTACTTAATTTTTTTTTTAAGGTGAATGGCCTTCAAGTTGAGGGTAAAGGTGTAAAAATCCATGATATTGCTTGCAATGCAATGATTAGTCACACTTACTTAACAGTTACCTTACTGAAAGGTCGAACAAGCTTTACATTTTACAATGTAATTTGTGGGTTAAACTGTAAACCAAATAGCTTGTTCGACCGTACATAAATGACTCCTGCAGAATATAGGGCAAAATAAAATTTGGCTTCATGAGTGGGGCCAGTTGACTAAAGAGTCTCAAAGATCTCATGCAAAATTCAAAACCTGTATTGTATATCCAATTTCTGTATGTCGGAATCCACTCTGAAGAGCACTAATATGGCTAATGTAGCCCTTTAATATTGCTATCAATATAATACCTATTTAAAATTCTGTAACAAAAAACGTACCTTTCCAATAACAGGATCATTTCAATACGTTGAAACAAAACTCAATTTACCCCTGATCAAAAGCAGAGACATAAACAACGAGTGAAGTATCTCTTATAAAAGTATCAGTTACTTCAGTAACTACATTTTGGTCGGGAAATAAAATTATAGAGTACCTTTTCAACGAAGGAGAGCGTAACACACTCAGATCGCGATCCGCATATTAAATGTAAGGAAGCACCCACGTGAAAGGATCCCGTATTGATTTCTTGAAATTTCTACCCTAAACACACTTGGATAAAATAGAAATAGGATGCTCAGTATTTCCACATTTAGAGTTTTTCTTAAAATAATTTTGGCTTCTTCTAAATCAAGCGTTCGTGTGAGGCTGGTTTAAGAAAAATAAACAATTTATAAACTGAAAGTAAAACCTGAAAATAGACTCTCAATAATTAATAATTATTACTTCGCCATGTACAAAGAAGCCGTTGTGAATACTTTTGTCACGTACAAACAATACCAAGATTTCCAAGTCCCTTAAATAATGTTCTATCTTTATAAGCTCACATGGAGTCCACATCGGTTCCAAAGCTGTGAGATTTTATCCTCACTGACCTGAAAACAGTTGATCAGCTGCGGGTCTTCCCACGGTGCAAGTCATTTCGGGGTAATGGGTTAGTAGATATTATCCTTATGAGCTAACAAACATATCGAGTTTACGATAAGAGCTCTTACTTCTTACAGTAAAAGAAGAATAATAAAACTGCGTTACAAAAAAGGATAGTTGGGTAGGCATAAACAGTAAACCAACAAAAAGACAACAACCCTGTGAAAAGAAAAATATTTCGACACCAGGGACTAAATCTAACTACAACTTGTAAATAATTCTCATGGTTATTCCAAAATGACGATTTAAAAAATATTTAAAGCAGAATACAACATTTAGATGCACGAACCCATCAAACAACTCCCGATGCATACATAACACATTTTTCAGTCGTTCTAAATAACATAAGCCACTGCAGGGGGTCCGACACAAACTTCCATTACACACAAACAAAAAACTGTCGTAGCAACATTCACGAACTATGAGGGAAAAAATAAAGGAGTAAAGTGAAGTCCCATGTCTGCGGTACGTGCTGTACCTGAATACAAACGACAAATAACAAAATGGCTGCGGTCGGAACACTTGGGCCTTAGAAGGGGTCAACCCTTTGAAAAGCTTGAAATATACCCGACAATATCTTGCGACTTAATTTGATGGTTGCGGAAACTTACAGACGAAAGCGCGCTATTCATTCTTAAGAACGATACTCCTTGGAATACCAATTAGCTTGTCAAAAGCTTGGTTGATCAAAGTAAATCGTATTACTATTTTAAAAAGATTTAGTTCCCGGGCACCATAGCTACAATTTCCCCCCCAATTCTTATAATCATCCAACGTTTTTCTATAATTTAACAGTCACAGATATACAACAACAAAAGGAAAATAAGCGACGAAAAATTACAAAGCAAAAACGTTTTAAGAGTTAAGCCTCGCTCCTGATTGAGTGGGATAAGGTTGAAGGAAAAAGAGCAAAGGTAAATCCCTCCTGACCAAACAGCACTTAAGTATGTCCACTTAACGTTGAGAGTACGAATGAAAGCGGGCTGGACCCAATACGACCGGCCAAAGTAAATAGATGAAATTTCTTTTCACTTGACTAAAGCTAAGTGAATGCGGACTGTGTTAATAAAATAATAGTGCCGTCTTATCGGGCATTTCGTCTAATGCTCGCCTATATCTGCAAAGGATTGTGCGTGCCTGAAGAAATAAAGTTTTACAAACGACTTTCCTAAATGGGACCAGACTTTACTTAACCCGAACTTTGGACTTTCAAACTGTGAATTAAATCCAATCGTTTAACTTGGACTTTTTTACCTAATTTGTACCTCGTGTAGAGCAAAAAAGTCAGCAATTCGTCGAGCTCTAGATGGCCGACATTTTCAAAACGAAAATTAGCTCCGTTGACTCTAAAACGTTAAGACGCGGAATAAAAAGGTTGTTATCGGGAAATTACAGTAGAACGTTCCCAAAATACTGCACCCAATTATAGCCTTTTCGTTCTCAACAATAAGACCCGCAATCGCGTAATCAAATTAATTAACAGTTACATGAACCTTACAACATTCTGTGGTTTCCTTTTCCTTTAATTACACTTTGATTAGAATCATGAATCTTATACGTTTGACCTCCGAATAAATAAGTACCTGCGTAAGGATGGTGTCCTTTTTTTCTTAATTAAGGTTCGTAACTGAATTTACGTAAAGTAAGCGGGAGTCTGAAGGTAGAATAAATGAACTTAGATCGGTAGGTAATAGATGCTATCACCTAAATTTGTTCTGTGGAAACGATATTTTATTCCAGGGAATATAAACCTAAAACGTTTGCATAAAAAAGCTTTCGAATTTTTATTTTGGAACGTGTTCGTGTAAATCGCGTCTTTCGAATTTTCGATAAATACTGTATACCGTTCTGCTATTAATATCTTATCTTCAGCGTAATATTAAAATTTGAAGTTTAAATCCAGAAAACCTGACATGTTCTATCTGTGGTGCCACTATTTGCTTGTTCGAAAGGTCGGAGCCAACCATTATTATTATTGCTGTACCTTGAAGTTTCGATTGAAGACATAGGTTGTTTTTTAATCCGCCAATAAAATAAATCAGTAGCTTACACAATCATCATCAGCCTATTAATGTTCCCACGGCTGGGACACGGCCTCCTCTCTATGAAAGGGAATGGGCTATAATCTACCACGCGGGCCCAGTGCGGATTGGTAGATGTCACATGTCTTCGAATTTTGTGGTTCTAGGACATGCCGGTTTCCTCACGATATTTTCCTTCACCGTTTTGAGAGCAGTGGTGATGAAATAAATTACACAAAACAATGCACCTGCCTGGGTTCGAACACACGACTTACTGTTCGTAAGTCGCGGCCGCCACTACTGGGCCACCGCTGCTCTCGCGTTTACCACCGTTCAATTTTGAAACATAATTCAACCTACAGAACAACCAAATAATTTAGTCTCATTCTAACCTCCCTTGAGAAACAACAACAACTCTGAATCTGAGATAAAATCGAGACTGCAACAGTCGATGGCCCATCACGTCCTGAATCTTAACCTGTGAGAGTTAGGGCGTTTGTTAAACAAGCCTCTATTTACAGTAACCGTGGTGAAAGCCCGGCTTGCAGGTACGCCAAGTAAATCTTTAGGGAACAGACAAACGAGAGATTTTTAAAAATGGAACTGATTGAACCTGGGTTGGAGATATCGGAATAGAATCTGATGTGTTTTTGTTTTATTATTGTGTTGGTATAGTACTTTTGGCGCTAACACCGCCATCTTGTTTTTTAACACGCTTCTATTTAGCTTCACATGTAACTATGTAAAAAAAACAGAAAAGTTAAATTTGACCCACTTCCGGGTTTCCGATTGAGCTGATATTAGTACATGGTTAGTTTGGATGGACATTGCAAGATTATTTAAGTGACGGTGTTCTAAATTCAATATGGCGGACTCCCAAAGATGGCGGACCTGTTTTTTTATGCATTCCAACGATGGTGGTGGATGTGGTTTCTTTTCTTTCTTTCTTTCAAATGAAAGGGTGTGCTGAGGGTCAATCTTCAGGGTTATCCCGTGCTTGCCAAGGTCGGTCATTACGTACCGAGTTTTGAGAGAGCACGTTAAGCCGATGACCCTGGTTGTCAATTTTAGATCTTTGTCAGTCGTTACAGGTGACCCAAAACTCGGACAACCAGTCTTACGAAGGGGTATCGTATTGCCCAATACTTACTGGGCTGTGGAGGTCAGATAGGCAGACATAAAATACTTTTTTTTATTTTTTGTATGTTTCTTTATGACAATCTGTTCAGAAAACAATAAGCCACCCCTTTGTTCGATTTCATATCAGTTAATGTTTTTAAGAGTCCTTTTCTTAATTCCAAGACTCTTCCCTTTATACGAATCTGCTGCTCAGACTGGTGATGTCGCTTCGCTTCAACCGTATTTGATGTTTATTAGAGCCGTTGCAAGTTCATTCACGTGGTTTGAAAGTCTGTTTTGGTATTTCATGCTGTGGAGACTTATTTCCTACATAATTGTCCTTATGTTGAGATCTAGGTACATGTATCTATTACTGATACTCTTTGGGATGTTGAACATAGTCCGTAATGCTTTACTCTGAAATCTTTCGAGTATTTCTATGTTGCTATATAAAATACTGGTATTCAACCTGCGTTCGGTGAGATGGGTAATAAATGATGATGACAGCCATTCTGAAAATGTCATTAAAGGTCCAAACGAAACTACTGCACTATATTGGAATGGACTCGGATGTGTTTTTATTTTCTTTTCGTTTAGCTTTGCTTTGCTCATTGGGTCGTGTAATTCGCAGTAATTTGACAAACATGATATAATTTCCCTCGTGTTTTCTTGGCGATGTTTATCTGTAATTTACCCTGAAGTTTATGCAATATAAATTGAGCTTATAGCGTTCCATGTTAGTCTGCAGTTAGGTTTAGTATGATGATTATTTCGACATTTTTGAAATTATACTAAACAAACTGATTTTTCCTTGAGTTTTTATGTACCTACATCACCAGACACTTAACCCAACTTGAAGACAAAAATATCAATACCTTTTAACCTTTCCACAGCCAGGTTTGGCACTATTAAACTAGTTTGGATTAGGGCATGCGGAACCGGCATTCGGTTCCATAGTAAAATCTGGTTTTCCCGGGTTTTACAGCACACCTAAACCGGGTTTCGCATAAGTACCCTTGTTTGGATGATGCAATATTCTAATTTGAGAATAGTAGTTAAAATCTAGATTAGCATAAACTGCATAGGTAAACACAAAATTACGTAAACTAAATCATTATTTAGTGCGCATCATTTTGTGTTCACCTAATTATTTAGTTTATACAGCAAATTATACAAACATGGTGTGTACGAACGACCAAAGCTTGGTCATTACATTTAATTATACAAGTAATTACATTTGCGTAATGTTGTTACTTAATTAAGAACATTACGGTACCTAATAATAACAATTAGTGGGTGATCATTGCGGATGCTGGTTGGTTTCTGGGTGAAGAAAGAGGGTAAACTGCTTTTGAACGCTTAAAAAGAAAAAAAATAGGATTATTTAAAAGGCAACCTGCATTGTTAGAAATCTAATATTAGTACAAAAAATAGGTATATTTTTAACGGATGCCCCACATTTTTTGGGTCACTCTAAATATCAACTTTTTATTCAAAAGCTTCAATAAAGAGAAGTATTGAATAGGAAACAAAACTTATCACGAAAGTAAAAAACAATATTTTCGACAAAGCCCTTTGCACAAAGTTGCAAGCTTCAAAATTTCATAGACAACCTATCGAGGCTCATACAAAGCAGAAACCGAAAACATATTCCGACTCAGCTTTCGAATCTCGAAAATGATATAAAATAAAATACTAGATTCAATTTAAAAATTCGCCGTCGTGTTTCAGTTCATACATAGTAACGGAAATAAAGCCTGAACCGTGTCCAAAGCGGAACATTGGCTGACACATGTCGGTGTTTAGTGCTGGGACGTGTCAACCTGTGTCCTCATGTTAAATCAGGTGGCCATAGAGCTAGCGAGCTGGGTTTTAGGGAGTTGTAGTGCGCTTAAATGTTGTTTGAAGTGGCGTGTAACTACATGGCGGATTTTATTCGCCCAGAGAGCCAAGCGAAGTGCAAGGGCACTACCTACCTTTTCTCGAAGCGCTTCGTCGTTTTCTTTAACCCTTATAACTTGGGTTTAGATTATACCAGATAAACAAAATTCTCGGGATATGTTGTCAATAGCGGACTTATTTAATATATAAAGTTTTAATTGCATAGCTCTTATACTTTAGATTCTTCTACATGAGATCTGTTATCTTTTTGACAGTGCGAGTGTCATATGGTCTCGTCTTGGCAACATTTTACATGAAAATGTTTTTGGTGGGTCATACTTATTAGTTTACCTAAGCCAGCCAGAATAAGTAAGCTGAAGTGGCAATGGGCCGGCCATATTAGTATAACCGATGACCTTTGGGGTAGACGTGTTCTTGAGTGACAAGCGTAAGATGGGACGCCCTCAGGCTCGGTGGAGCGACGATCTTCGCAGGGTGGCTGGTAGGAAATGGATGAGAGTAGCTGAGGATCGAGTTAAGTGGCGTGCGATTGAAGAGGCCTATGTCCAGCAGTGGACTGTTGTAGGCTGAAGTATACCTAGACCTACCTACCATAGTGAACATTGAAGATTAAAAAAGATCCTTTCATTCGTTGTCAGTGTCCATTTTGGATTTACTTTGTTATTCGTCGCGTTTTGAAACTGATAGCGAAGTTAACGATGTAAGATTTTACAGAGTAGCTTTTCTAAAAACGCACACTTATTCATAATTCAAGTAAAATGAATTGGAATAGTCTTTTGAATGAATAATTGGCCCAATCTCTATAGTTTAAATTTCACAGTTGAAACAAGTCATTCTTAGTAATCCGTACTTTAAATCGCTTAATCTAGGGCCTTAAACTTACTGCCAGCAATTGTCGGCATTCGGCAACAATCTCATATAAATATAAAACTTTCACATTCACTGTTGTACGATTTCATATACATACATATATACAAAGGTATATATTGCAAGTCTGCTAGACGAATAATAACAAAAAGAAAACGTACCTACTTTGGTCACAGAACATAATAGCTCTGTTTTTTTGTGTTCAGTGGTCTTACTTGTAAAACGAATACTTCTCACATTGTTAACATGGAAACATTCTTTAGAATAGAAAATTAATAAAAGCGATATTCAATATTACAGTTCCAAACTTTATTATTGAATATCTTTTTTATTACCTATATTTATCTTCTGTAGTTCTTTTCTTTTTCTTTTACTAATGATGAACTTTTAGAAACACAAGTTACATGTCCGTCATTTCTGTGACATTACGATGTACACGATGCTTCTAAGTTGGCGGCTTCGTGAAGGGCCTTGTGTTGCCACGCTTCATTTTCGAAAATAGAAAGCTAAAAGTTTTCATAATCTTCACATCATTTAGCCAGCGTCAATGAAAACGAAAAGTCGTGTTAAAAATTCAAAACTCTTTTTGAAGACATTTAATTTAAAGTTTCAAAGTCTTTCGCCTGTAGTCATAAACTTAAATAGTTGGAAAAGGATTTCAGTATTTTCAGTTCATTTTATTCGTTCTTAGTAAAGTGAGTGAAGTTAATCGATATCTTTCAGAAGTTAGGGGTGTTTCATTTAGCGTGACTTTAGTAGACTAGTGAGCGATTAGTTAGCTCGGTCAGTGTCTGTCCGAAGCTGTTTATTTTCGTAGAATTTTAAAATAAGTGCTAAGTGGTTTCGCGAAACAAAATTGACGTTAGTTTAATTTAAACGCGAACTGTAGTGAACTTGCTAACACGATAGCGTGCACTGCAAGAATTCTTGTGTTATTTTATATACTTGCTATTTCGCGGATACTTTTTGTAATCAAAATAACCATGTGCTTTTTAAAATCATGACTATTATTTTCTAGTCAACTATTGAGGATTTAAAACATAGATAGATGAGTTGAGTAGGTAGAGGCAACTTACATAGAACTTGTACACGTTTTTAATTTTTTTTTTTCGGATGGCGAATCATCAAATGACTTCTCCCGCTGGGCGGAGCAGGAGGGAGTGTCAGATTTTTACGGACTAAAACCCATCCATGTTCCTTCATCGCCCTTTTTGTTCCGGGGCCACGGTATCTCTTTCGAACAGTCCCGCAACCCCGGAGAACTTGTACACCTCACGTAGGTATAAATTAACTAACCTACGTCATTATTCACACGCACAGTTACAAACACAGATTGTTGAAACTGTAAAGAAACACACTATGTACATCCAGACTTAATTCTCGTGTACGAAATAAACGTAGGAATTCACTGTTATACCCGTACCGCTTCAATATTTCGTTCATACGCGTACATACACTGTGGGTACTTATGTAATTATTTCCTAAATATTTAGACGGGCGGCGAACCTTCCCCATAAACTTGGGTAAGTTATGGCTGCCCCGGCTCGTAACGAGAACGCCGTGCCAACCATATTGCGTACGCCCCAGTGTATTTTTTAAACCTTCATGTTTCTCCCTAATAACCGAAGTCACTTTAATACCGAAGCGGATTTATGTTTGCCTAGTACTTGGGAATTTTTCAAAGTTTGATGTTTTTTGTGAATGGGAAATGAGTGCAAGCGGCAGATTTTCAGAAGGAATGACAAGGTAGATAGAAAAGATTTTGATGTATTTAAAAGCAAAGCTGTTTCCCTGAAGACGCAAACAGAATAGGGAATATGCACGTATTTTTTTCTTTACTATCAATAAAATACTTACAGTACAATCAATCCAAGAAAAGTATTAAAAGTTAAGTTCAACTACTGCTTGTCGCACAAAAATAATATTAAACTCCTGCAATTTTCTACGACAGTTCAAACGTCCGTAGCTTTCGCGGCCATGATGTGACGTCATTTACCACAATCTGCCTTGTTTACATTGTTTTTTTTGCCCTTAATAGATGCCCAATTTTAATAATTGTATGTACTCTAGTACAGTAAAAATTGCAATAACAATATTTTAATAAAATCTTAGTGAAACTTTAAGCACTATTCAAATAAAGTGTTTTTTTATACATAGACTTTGACGTCACTATCGGCGTTATCGAGGACGACGCGTTTCGAGATTGCGTTCCGTTTCACCAAAAAACATGCTATATAAAACAGTAAATTGTAAAATAAGTAATGTATTAGCAACTTAAACACGTGTACCACAATGTTTTTATGGGTCAATACAAGGCATTTTTAATAAATAAAAAGAGTTTTGTATTTCATGCATATTCCCTATTCCTGAATTATCCATTCTTAAAATCGATGGCTAGAAAGTAACAAAAATACGAATCAATACTTTACGCCGCCCGTCATAAGCTTCGTTTTTTTACAGATGTTTCACACTAGAGTAGCTACTATAGATAATACCTTAGCAGTTAGTAGAGTAACAAAGTGGTGATGAACGAGGTGCAGACTTTTTACTACTTTCACCTGTATCAGTATTCATTTGACGTTACTTTTCAATATCAATTAAAAAAAAACACATGACTAGCAAAATAAATTTGACCCACAGAAAATAATATAGTCCACCAATTGAATGAAATCTATTTTGTCTTTATTGGGATTGATTTTCCTCTCCATTGTCAACAGCAGTTTTTCATATAACGCAAATCGACTGTATTCACAGAGGGTAACCTCTGTGGATGTTGAACCAAATATTCAGTTTCATAATATCATCAATGTGCAAATATACACAAATATGCACACAAAATCCGCAGGCCTATCTCCACATCATAACTTCGTATATAAACCGTGATCATTAAACTTTATATCACAAGTATTACGATACTATAAAGCTGTTCATAAATTAGCCTAATAAATTCACGAAAATATTCCCTACGTGTTGTTAGACCTTTGAAGGTCGGTAAGGCATGCGATATTTTGTTAGTCGACAATACCACGTAAAACGATCTCAGTTATGCATGGTCACACGTTCCCGTGGCCAGCTACCCATTTCATATGTTTACTTTAACATGCAACTGCCGGAATTTCAGCTTCGACCAACATTACGCCAAAGTGTCGGTTTATGTACCGACATAACTTGTTATTTACCACCCGATACCTAGGGCCTGTTGTTTTAGTGTTAGATTATGAATTTAAGTAGGTTTTCTGTATGTTATAAAGGATATTCGGAATATTTGAGTGCGTATTTTAAAACACCTGAATCTCGAAATGGGGTGTATTTTCCGACCAATCGATACTCAAAGAACTGCTTCTGACGACTGCCCCAGGAAAGTTTCAAGGGTTCTAAAAATCCGCCCTGCATCGCCCCAGGCTTAACCGGAAGATGGGGTAAAACAGAAATATTACCTGATTGTCTGATTGATCCAATTTGGTATGAAATTCTAACATGGTTATGCGAATTTATTTTAAGAAGGGTGAATGGTTACGCGAACATAATGTAGGTAACTTTAGACAAGGGTTAGTAACAACGTTAGTTAGTATTTAGTAGAAAACATACAACAACAGATATACAGTATTCTTGCTTTTTAGTACAAATTGAGCAAAATTGCTCGGAAAAACACATGTAAATCGTCCTAATTTACACATGTTTCGCTTGTGAGTGTATAATGTTCCAACGCCCGCGCTTAATGCCGTTTAAACAAAAATAACTTTCCACTGACCACAGCATAAAAAACAAAAACATACGTCCCCAGTTTAGAATATAGTTAACCTAAAAACTGCAAACGAAAAAAGCTTATCACGACCGAGGCGAGATTAAAACAATCTACAACACAATTCCGGGGAAAACTCCGGCTTTATATAGTGTAGGGTTTTATGTGTGTGTGACGTAGGCAACGTAGACAAGGGGTTGTGTTGCACTAACTTAGCCGAGTTTACGATTTGCGGCGGACGCGGTGTCTCCGAAATTAGGGCCGTGGCTGTGTTTCAAAAATAGTAGCAGCTCTCTGGAGCATCGCGGTGTACTGTGCCCGGAATTTGTAAGTTGAGGTGGGAATGAAAAAGTGATGTTGTGTGGTCACTTTATAGTATGTTTCGCCTCGAATTATGCGGAATGGTGCGATGGATTTATGGCGAGCGTTATGGGAGTTTGGCTCTGTTTTGTATGTGGCTAAAAGTCGAATGGTAACGCTTTGATGTGGCGACGTTTGAAATACTTAAACCAATATTTAAATTAAATCATTTATTGTTTCAGCAAAAGATGTCGAGAAAATCTATGTTCACAGAGTTTAAATAGTTCATCATCATCATTTCAGTCGAAAGACGTCCACTGCTGGACATAGACCTCCTCCTCCCCAAGCGAAGTATTATAAATACTACTCTGTCAAGAAAGTACCGGGAAAAGATCAATAATACACAAAATGTCTGTTATTCATCCAAATTTATTTTATCACCTTCAAAGTATGCTCCTTTAGAAACGATACACTTGCGCCAACGAATAATCCATTCATCAAAACATTTTTTAAACGCTGCTCCTCCTCCTCCTGCTCCGGAATTGAGTTCAGTTCTCGCCGCGAATTCTCCTTTATGTCTTCTATCGATTGAAAACGGGTGCCACGAAGTGGTAATTTGAGTTTAGGAAAAAGAAAAAAGTCAGCAGGAGCCATATCTGGTGAATATGGTGGTTGCTGGATAGTATTTGTTCAGTGTTTGGTCAAAAATTCGTTCACAATGATAGCCTTGTGCGAAGGCGCATTGTCGTGGTGCAAAATCCAAGAATTTTCTTTCCACAAATCTGGCCTTTTTCGTCGAATTTGCTCTCTTAAACGCCGCATAACGCTCAAATAATATTCTTTATTTACCGTTAGACCTTCCGGTAAGAATTCAGAGTGCACAACACCGCGATAGTCAAAGAAAACAGTCAACATGACTTTGACTTTTGATCGACTTTGGCGTGGTTTTTTCGATTTCGGTTCAGTTGGAAGGCGCCACTCCGAAGCTTGTTGACTAGTTTGCATGTCAAACTCGTAAACCCACGTCTCGTCACCAGTAACAATGCGTTCAATGAATGTTGGGTCCGAACTGACTCGTTCTAGCATGTCCTCAGCGACTTTCATGCGATTGAGTTTTTGGAGAAAATTCAGATCTTTTGGGACTAGCCGAGCAGCAACATGTTTCATACCCAAATGATTAGTTAAAATGGTACGGATCGACTCGTGAGATACAGAAAGTTCGGCGGCTATCTCTCTCAGAGTTGAATGGGGATTTTCAGTCACTATTTTCTTCACTTTTGCGATGTTAACTTTAGTTGCAGACGTTGACGGCCTACCAGAGCGAGGCAAATCTTCCATCACATCTCGACCGCTTTTGAACGCTTTGAACCACTCATAAGCACGAGTTTTTGATAAAGTCGATTCACCGTAAGCCTTCTGTAACATTTTCAGTGACTCCGAACACGAAATTCCATTGGCGATGCAAAATTTAAGACAAACTCTTTGTTCGATATTTTTGTCCATTATGAAATTCGCAATACACACTATATATGATATTACTAAAACCAGCACTGTATTTAATATAAATAACAGATGCAACTCAAACTCCGCGCCAAAATGGAAAACAGTTGTGCCAATCTAACAACTACAAAAAAACAAAAATTTGAATTTGGAACCATAAACAAATCATCCATTCCCGATACTTTTTTGACTGAATGTATATTGTCTGTGCCCCAAGTGTCGCCACATTGACCGGTCCCGTACGACTCTAATCCAGCGGATTCCCGCCACCTTCACCAGGTCATCGGTCCACCTAGTGGCGGGCCTTCTAGTTCAGTGTCTAAAATAATACCTAAGTAAACAAAAGGTACTGTGTTGTTAAGGGGCTCCCCCATGGCACACTAGCGCCACTTTAGTAAAAAAATCAGAACTCGTTAAATACACAATTAATATAAAATCTGATTGACAAAATCAATGCTTTAGAGTTCTAGATTATTGACGTCTATTTAATTCATTAATATATACTTCACTGTAGTTACAGTTAGAAAAATTGCTAAAAACGGCCGTTTCTTTTCCATTCTCTATCTGTAACGACAGCGAGCTATGTTTCAATGAGTTAAGCAGACGTAAATAATTTAGAAGACCAAATGTTTGATTTTGTCAATCAGATTTTATATTAATTGTGTATTTAACGAGTTCTGATTTTTTTACCAAAGTGGCGCTAGTGTTCATGGGGGAAGCCTATTAAGACGAACAATAACAAAGTCGGAAAAGAATTATGTACCTACTTTATTTATTGTAGGGTTACCATTACATAACTACCGCCTAAATCTATAAAGAAAATTAGAATTTCAATTATTTCACGAAATAGTTATCTGACGACGACGTGCCTGTTATTAGTGACAAAACTCTGTCACGCCAACTGCCGTGTCAATTACACTTTATTCTAATTGAAAATAAGGGAGTCCATAGTCTACTATCACACCAGAACACTTAATTGGATTAGAGGTTATTGATCTCGTGACACTTATCGAAATTAGCATTTTTATAAAATAAACTAGCTGTTGCCCGCGGCTTCGCCCGCGTGTAGTTGTGCGCGGTAACTGTCCCACTGGATCATACTAAAGGGATAAATAGTATCCTACATGTTAATCCAGGTTATAAACTATCTATGTGCCAAATTTCATAATCATCACAATTATTATCATCATAATCACCATCACTATAACGATCACCATCGAATCACCATCACCATCGCTATTACCATCACAATCGCCATCACTATCACAATCACAATCACCATCACAATCACCACCATCGTTATCACAATCATTATCATCGTTATCACAATCATTATCATCGTAATCACAATCATTATCATCGTAATCACAACCATTATCATCGTAATCACAATAATTATCATCGTTATCACCATCATCATCATCACAATCATCATCATCATTATCACAATCATCATCATCATTATCACAATAAATCAACAATAACCCTTTATAGAAGTCGAATCCGCCATCTTCTGGATCTCAAAATAAATGCCATATTCGTAATCAGCACCCCTGATAATCGTAGTATCGACACCCATATTGATATTTAGACATTTTAAACCCATCGCACCCCAACAGGGGATGATATTATTTCAGGTACGCCACATTATCTTAAAATCGTTGTTTTTGTAATACACCCGACCCGATACACCATACAAATAATACCCATGTTGATTTTTAGACTTTGTTACCCTATTTCCCCCTTTAGGGGTTGAATTCTGAAAAACCTGAAACGGAAATGTTTACTCATTTATCGATACTACTACGTGGGTACTCCTGTTAAGTTTCGAACATAATAGTCAAACTAATCTTTTTTTCCCAAGTAAACTATGGACCCCCGTTACAACCCCTCAGGGGGTGAATTTTGAAAAATCCTTTCTTAGTGCACCCCTAAACCTCATAAGGAACTTATGTGCCAAGTTTGGGATCTCTAAACTCAGCGGCTTGGGCTGTGCATTGATTTTTAGACTTTGTCACCCCATTTCCCCCTCTTAGGGGTTGAATTCTGAAAAAACCTGAAACCCGTTTCTACTCATTTATTAATAGGAGTACTCCTGTAAAGTTTCGAATAAAATAGTCGAACTAATCTGGTTTCCCCACACAAACTTTGGAGCCCCGTTTCACCCCTTTAGGGGTTGAATTTTGAAAAATCCTTAGGGAAAATCCTTAGGGTGCTTGCATAAAGAATGCATTTTTCATCGGTACGGGTCAGTACCTATAAGTACGGGTAAAATATCCATACATAAAGAATGCATTTTTAAAGTACTGACAATCAGTACGGGTCAGTACCTATCAGTACGGGTTTAAGCATTTGCCTGTGTAGGGTGTCCCTTCTGTCGTCGTAAAAATAATATTTTTCCAAACAAAAATGGATTTGGATTGCGAAGCATTAATAGCATTGGTTTTTGCTAAACCGCCATTGTGGGACAAAATAAACTATGTATTTACACAGTAACAGAAATGTGATTGATAAGTATTGGAAGGAGATTAGTAACTAATTTATTAACTTGGATTCATCGAACTTTATATCTTTTAGAATTAATTGATAATACGATCCATATTTCTTTCTTTTTACTAAAACAGCGATGATCCAAGTTTTAAGAAGACAAATTTACCCAGGTTAAATTAAACACATTTAAAACAAATTATTTTTGAGAACCTGTTTTCAAAAGTGATTCCTTCGGAATAATAGGTACCTCTCTCTGCACTTTTATCTGCGAAAATCTGCATTGACTCTATTTTAATGTGATAAAAGATAACTCAACATAGCTGACTCCATACAGACCTAAAACAATGAACATTTTTTTTGTAGTTGTTGTAGTTATTCTATGAAAAGGCAAAATGCAAAAAAATGAAGGTTCTACAAGATTCCATAAGATTCTACAAGATTGCTGAGCACTGCATTTTTCGCACTCACAGTGAATTACATGGTAGCGAAATATAAATTCACACTACTGCGAAATAAAACAATCACTCCACGAGTTCGTGTGGAAACGCTGATTTTTCTCATAAAATTCACAAACAAAATCATAAGTTGTGAAACCATAAAATGTTTTACTGAGAAAATGTTTTCATGGATAGTTCTGCATTGTTTCGTTATTTTTGTTTTTTTTTTTGTTATCGCTGTTGGAAATGAAGAATGAGATCATAATTAATAGTATGTATACGTACCTACCGACGCTGTTTACATATTGATTTTGTCGCAATAGGCTACACGGCCTATTGCGATAAATTTATCAATTTAAAGTTTCATGACTATATTTTAAAGAGTCATAACCGAACCCAATTGGCCCTAGCGTCTATTTAAATCTTTCTTTCCAATGTAGGTTATTTCGAATATCAAGATTATGTTAATGTCATTTGTGTTGATTACAGATGAGTGTTTGTTGTTCTAGAAATATATATTAGATAATTTGAGACTAAAAAGCAGTTTATGTACCAATCATGAAAAGATGAGATGGATATTAGTTTCAATATTTTGAAACAGAGTACCTATTGTTCAAAAAGTCTACAAAAGAAAATAGGTCACTGCATTTCATAAGTACCTGCACCTGTCACAACTCACAAAGCATACAATGACTAGCATGTTCGAATCGGTAATACGATGCACAAATGTTTTATTTCCAAGATCCAAGACAGTTAAATTCATTCTCTGGGACTTCGTCGAGCTTCATTGTCTTGGCGCTTTTCTGGTGGTCGCCACTGTTGATTCTGGCTTTCAGGAGTTACAGTGGTTTGGGAACAGTGTGGCGGGCTTGTTCAAATAAAAAAAAATGTTTTATTTCTTTTGAGGATGTCGTAGCTAAATAATAACAGCCACTCGGGTCGATATTTAGGTTAAGCCGTTCTAGCCTTGGTTGGTCTGTGTTATGTTATGTGTGGCAGAGTTAGTTCCGATTTTGGACAAACACCAGAAGATCCATGCACGTATTATGTATGTAGGTATTCAGGCTACGTTTTCAAAAAGTTTATTTTGAAAACGTTCCAGCTTTAGAGATATTATGGAAAACAAACTGCTTGTTGTAAATATTGTCACCTTGGTTAGATGACAAAGACGTCGCTAGCTACTGACGAAAAAGTGGCGAGAATTTTTTTTCAAAGGAACACTATCTTATTCAAATACAATGATACCTTGTTAGTTACCTTCTAAAAGACACGAATATTTATCTAACATACGACTTAAGTAATTTAGACTTTCGAACTTTTCTTGGTCAGTTTCGACTGTTTTAAAGCGAAACGAACAAACAAGAAATCAATCTGCAGTTTTTTTATCCGCTTCTGTTGTGTCAAGACATTACTCACTGAGAACATTTCCTTTATTGCACCTACATACCTACCTACATGAGTTCTTTGTACCCACCCGGCACAATCTCGTCAGCTATCATCCATTCTTCTCAGACCTATTTGTAAGCAATAAAGAATGCAAATTGAAGAATCCAATTTGTAGTACAAAACGGTGTGTTTAAATATGCAACGGGGGCTTTGAAAAAATTGCTGCACTGTCCTAGAGGGTAACACAGGGGTCATTCTACAGGGGTCGGAAAAATGGATTTATAGGGTCATTCACGTTTATGTGTTAAGGGCTATTGATATGCAAATTATATCAGTAAATGTCGCTTGGATGTTACCCGTTACTGTTTAATACTTGTCGATAAAAATCGTCATAACAAAAAAAAAAAGGTTTTTGTGTAAAATATGAAACTTTTATTGAAATACATATCCTACAAGTTCCTACAGGATAAATAATTCAATAGGTACCTATATTTACGCTAATAGGTATTAAAAACGTTGTTACGTTCTTGGTCATGTGGACCTAATATTACAATTTGTAGCGCCAAATAGTGCCACATCTAAAATAACTCGACCATCCTAACTTATCTCTAATAGAGTTCCAGACGGTCGTCACCTACTACGATGTTTTAACAGCGTGTGTAAAAAGATACGTCATTTCAAGCTCATTTTAAAATCTGCAGAATATTCCACATACGCTATCTCATCTGGGCCATAAAATCTGCACGTTTCACATCATACATCACATAAATAGGTATATAGGTGGCATGGCATGCATTTGATAGACGTATGACGGACGGGTATCAGTGCTCACCAGAATTGTGTCGACTCGCAAATCGATCGCGATTCAACACAAGGTGAACGACATGCAAACAAACCTCCCCTTTTAAGTTGAACACGTCTTTGTTTGTCATGTGGATGGATATTGCCTTGAACTGTATGTAAATAGTGATATACTGGATAGAAAGTCATCTGTCTTGTGTTTAGATAGTTCTGTAGAGCTACTTGTAAATGTTAGACTATTTCTTTAAGTATTTTTCTGCCAACGTTGGTAGACAGAACAGTTGGAATGTCTCATTTCCTTAAATGAAATTAAAGTTTCTAACTGTGCCTTTGGCATCATTAATATCGAGTGCCTACTTGGTCCGTAAGCTAACCAGTTAACCACGTAATATCAGGAGTGTTATAAGTTAGTGTGTTTGCTAAGGTTTAAATACTTTAAAAGGAAAGATGAACCGTTCTGGATGAATGGGAGTTTCGACTCCGGACGCCAGCTGACTCCGGACTCTGGCAGATGATGTACTGAAGTATCTGAAAGTCTGTCTGTATCGGTTTGACCAAACCTTTTTCCAATTCATCACCAGCCAGACTTAATTATCACAAAGACGCAATTATCTTAACTACAATATGTGTCTGACTGTCTGTGATTGTTCATTCATTTTTCAATTACGGTAGAGTGTTCCGAACTTCTGAAAGGAAGCCGATGGAAAAGGGCTTATTAAGGCTTCGGGCCTGCTGTCTGCTGAATTTCAGTCTCCAACTAAAAATGACGACGGCACGGTTGGCTCAATGGCGCACGGAACAAATAATTTTAGGACCTACAGGTACTTGTTTGGGCCTGGCTGTTTGTATGTGTGAGTTTAAATGTTTGAAGAGCACTCACGATACCAAGGCAACGTTTTAAAAAAAAAACACCCATTAGCAAGTCCATATAAGCAACAAATAAGACAATACGGTATTGAATCCCCTCGATACCTAACATACGGCTTTGAGCTGTAAGAAAATAAGAAAACGAGCAACTGGCGACCTATAACTAAATACAAAGCATCCTTACTGGACCGAAATTACTAGTAATTACCTACAAATAATACACGCCATACCTTTGAGAATAGGAGGAAAAAGCGAGAGTGTTTTGTTTCTGATAATTGTGGATAAGTTCTTACAGGAAAGCGGTGTTATTTAGGCCTGTTCATTAAGATTTATCCGAACGATTTCTGCTAAAGTGGATATCCAATAAATCCGAATGGAGCTAACAAATTATCACAAATATTTGTAAGTCAGTTAGTGAATATAATAATAATGATAATGATGATGATAATTCTTGATTATCTTAAGAGTTACCTACTCCTTTTCGATTCCTCCACTTCTCCAAAAAACTAATTGATGAAAATTTCTACATCAGTTGAACATTCTTATCATGTTTTTTTTTGTAGATACGACATTGTCATAACTTGAATTCTTATTAAGGCGTTGATATCGATCAAAAATCAGTATTTTTCTTTCCCGTCTTACTCTATAGGCACGTTTTTCCCTACAAACACGACTCGCGCATCATATATTCAGCATCGCATGGCCCCGAAACATTTGACACACGATCTGGTCAAACAACGATCCGATCGTATATCACAAAACAAATAATAAGATCCGAAGACTCGGACCCGAACATCATTCTTCAGACGTACTACTGAAGTGAAAGATAAAACAAAAAGAAATAGGTTTATTGTCCCACTGAGATCGAAAATACGGAATCCTTTTAAGGCACGAGAGCCGAAACGACACCGTTTTGTCAAAACCTTTTTCCACTTTTTCCGGGCCAAGCTTATGAAAATTTGATGTGGTCCGTGCGTTACCACTTAAACCCGCTTCTTGCATATTGTATACTAATCTCACATTCAGGTGTTGTTTTAAAAGTCTCTTTATATGACCCCTGACTTATTTATTTGTGCTAAGATCCTTTTGCTGTTGAGACTGCGCTATTTTCCATTTGAGGCTACAATATAGAACGATTTGCTTTGGGACCAAAATCTGTTCTAAATCGGTTCATGATTTGGGACAGAATTTTAGGTACCTATTCGCTAACATACCATTAGGTCTGTCGGTCTTTGTCTGTAAAAACATACCTACTTTGTATACAATCTCTTTGTGTTTCTCAATACCCATTTCCGAAATCTTAGTACGGTTTCCAAGGACTATTGAACTAAACAATGCGAGAGAAGCGACCAAAACCATTCAGTGTATCGTTATTAGGAAGGCCCATTTCAGTATATAGGACATTTCCAACATTCTGGTATCTAATCAAAATTCATGATCCACTACCCAATCTCCTATACAAATGTTATCCATTGAACAACCTATCAGACGGTCTTGTATTCAGAATTTCAGATACATAGCTAATACAAATCAGAAGCTGAGATATTTTTTTCGTTTTTCTTTAAAATCTTCTACAAGAAAAACTGGGCCGTTTAGCAATTTTCTCGAATTCGAGGTCACGAATAGTCATTTCCTTAGAGTAAACAGTCCCAAAGTAAAGTACTACCTAAATTCAATATACAAACAAGAGCTCGTTTACTTGAAAGCCTACATAAAGAAACTTTCTCCATCGATAAGGTAACCTAAGAATCCTAAGATACAAAGTATTCGTACTTATCTGATACTCAGACCGGGTCCCTCGGCCGTTAGGACAAACAAATCACGATTAAAGGGCAAGTTCACTTTCATCTCATTAATGTTCGTAGACGCATTTAATTAAAATTCACCCTCCGAAGGCCTGACTTTATCTTGGCAGGGTTTTTCGATCTCGTTATTAGCACATTCCGTTGCTGAGATAGCGTCTTTCACCCTTAAGAAGCAAATTGTCGGATAAAATATTAACGTTGTTTGAATTGATAATAGTTTTGTAAACGACGGATTATTTTGTTACGAAATCATTTTAGTCATTATGACTAATTGCTAATGATTCGATATCCCATACGCGTGTTTCAAATCAGGCACTCGTTTCAATTTCTTTTGTGAATGAAAGTTGTAATTACAGTTTGAAAAAAAAATTTTTTTTCGGGACATACAAGTTTACTGTTTTTAGATTTCCACACACGTTTGGCACGTCACCATCTATACATAAACCCAATATACTTTCGGAAAGTACGTTCCAAAAACTGCTCACTACCATACACGAAAACCTCGATCAGAAAAACAAATATTCTAATTTATAAGACGGAGGAAGGATTGTGATTAATAGCGCTGTCCCGTCCGTTTTCAGACCCGCTATAGAGCCTCGTATAAGACATATGGCATCGCTTAAAAATTGAGGTCGGCATATAATCCACGGTTACGTTTTCTGTGATTATGCGGGTCTGAGCAAGATTGATGACGTCGACCAACCAACGGATGGCTGGACGGACTTAACCCGCCAAATCCCGTGGATTATGACCCATAAATAGTTATTCGTGCTTGTCCTGCGAATAGTTACTTGTTTATGGTATGAGTTAAAAAACTCTTTTGTTCGGACTTTTTGGTCAATTCATTCGAGGAGGAGACAATAAATCAGATTTTTCAGCACAATCATGGAAAAGGCTTGGTATAGAATCTGTATCATGTTTCAGACAGACTGAGAAACTGTTCGACACCAATACGAAATATTTAATTCACAATGAGAGTCTCCGTTTGAAGTAAGCTAATAAGGCTGCTAATTTGCTTTTCGACATCAGTTCTACGTGCAATACGTCACTGGCAGTCTAGCAGGGTAGGGGAGGGATTACACAAGCCGACTCCTAAGCCTTACAAACGTTGCTCCAAATCGGTGTTATTTAGCAACGCGCCGCCGAGCCTCCCTAATTAAGCAGTACCCTAACTTTTCTTGACATCTCTACTGGAGCATACGTGTCGGTTCTAAGCAGATAGATTGTTTGGACAGACGGAGGCAGAAACGGATTTAGAAGGATTTGCAAGGAATTTTGTGTAGTAGGTACCCATATCTATTTACCTTTGATCGAATAGCCTTATAACGTAATGTTTCCTCCATCTATGTAGTTTCCAAGGAAAGTATGTAGCTTTATTTATGGCAGTTAAAAATGTTGGCTGCATAAAAGGATTGAAAGACGATTGATATTTTCATAATGCATTCATAAATAACATACTTCTAATTCTTAGAACAAGTTACAATACTAGGTAGGTACCTAATAAACCACTATAACAACAACAACAGCCCATAACGTCCACTGCTGGACATAAGCCTCTCCCATGATGGGAGGAATTTGCCGTAATCTCCACGCTTGGCAGGCGGATTGGAGATCGCAGTGATGAAAGACTAACAGAAAACGCTGCTGCCCATTCTCTGGTCTACGGAGGCGCAAGGTGTTCTGCCTCAGACATTAGTCGCCTTATACGACACCCGTGAGTGTAATGGGTTGGTTCTATTCTACTCTGCCGGATACCACACGGCTTAAACCACTATACTACAAGCTAAATATAGGTAAGAAATAATGTTGTCTTCCTAGCTATATGTTTTGAGGAAAACTGAACACCAAAGCCCCCTTCTCTAGCTACATAAGCTCAACTGTGCATTACACAAAGCCTATTGGAACCTGCATACAAAATCTTTTCAATAAGTTCGCGACTTGTTTATTACTTTTACTACTCAAACGCTCTCTTATTTTTCCTTTTCTCTTTGTCAAAGGCGTCTGGATGCTCTTTTGCGTCTTTAGGGACATTTCCAATGGCGTGTCTAGAGTCTTCGCGATCGCTCTTTACTTTTTTTTAACACTTTAGTAACTACTTGAGTTTTTGTAAAAGTAGAGAGAAGTGGATTGTTCTGGTAAAATATTAGTATGAGTCTATTGTGCGTGTAAATAATGCTCATTTTTAGGGTTCCGCAGTTAACTAGGAACCCTTATAGTTTCGCCATGTCTGTCCGTCCGTCTGTCCGTCCTCGCTTAATCTCTGTGACCGTTAGCACTAGAAAGCTGAAATTTGGTACCAATATGTATATCAATCACGCCGACAAAGTGGTAAAATAAAAGAAAAAAATGTTTTATTAGGGTAGCCCGCTATATTTAAAGTGGGAAGTGTTGTTTTTTTTTTAATTTCAACCCTAACGTATGATATATTGTTGGTAAGGTATTTGAAAATGAATAGGGGTTTCCTAAAATATTTTTTTGATAATGTCAATAATTTCGGAAATAATCGCTCCAAAAGTAAAAAACAACCCCTCTAAATTTTGAACCATAAGTTTAGAAAATATGAAAAAAATCTGAAAAGTAGAACTTTATAAGGGCTTTCTAGGAAAATCATTTTGAACTTGATGGAAACAACAGTTTTTGTACAAAAAAGACAAAAAGTTGTAAAAAATAATTTCTGGACTAAGTTTGTAGTATATTCGTATATGCAAGCATTTTTTTTAACTTCGTTTACATATTTTATTACCCTGAACGTATCTTTTTTCAAACAAAAAAGAATTATTAAAATCGGTTCTCGCAATCCAAAATTACCACCGAAAACATCTGGCACGTCCATGTATTAATTAGTAACCCACTTCCCCGAGAGATGGCGCTGTAGGTACTTATTACATTGGGTCGGGTATTAACGAATTGTTCGGTTGGTCTCTCCTTGGCATTGGCGGTTTAGATAATGGTACGGAACCCTTCATGCGCGAGTCCGACTCGCACTTGGCCGGCTTTATGATATAACTTTTCAATCTGCATACTGAACTCTAACCTTTCGTTAAACGAAAATTCATGGACACAATCACGTAAAAAATAGAACAATCAATACGCGACTGGCCAAATAGTTTCATTTGAGTGCGTTGCTAAATTTTTATTAGGGAGCAGAGTTGCCTCGTTGATACAAAAACCTACATCAGGGGCCTCTTGCCCCGAGGGCGCTCTTAACCTATTTTCGTTTGCTTCGTGTTTTTATTCCCTCAAAGCGATGCGGGGTCTATGCGGCCCCGCTGTGGTTTTCAATTTACTAGCTTCAAACTCCGTGAAGTTTCTTCTACTTACGTGGTACGCTACAATACTGTAGTGGTTTTTGTTTGTTTAATTAGTTTCGAAGGAAATTGTCGGATGTGAGATTTTACTTGAAATCGTAAACAGTGTTATGAGGGAATTAGTTTTTATTTTCTTTCTTGTTTTGTTTTACTCTCGTCGTCGTTGGGATGATGGAGCTAGTAATGTAATATGTTTATTGTCTCTGGAAATCCTGGGACCCTGGATACTATATGAGCGATTTACGTAACCTAGAGTAAAGTGTAATTTATAGTACGTTGTTATCGTAGACCGTTATGGACAATCCAATAGCTCAACCATCACGCAGAAGCACGTTCGTAAGGTAGAAATTCCACGTGTCCAACCGTTTGTGGCTCAAATAACACGATCGAACACTAAGCAATGCCAACAAGAACACTAACTGGTACAACTTGGTATAATCTCTATCGAATATCTATTATCCCGATGTAAACACAAAGCTGTATTCTAGGTTCCTACATAGGTCCCTACAGAACCTCAATAGACTCGACCAATCGATCCAGTGTTTGATGAGCTCTTGTGTGAGCAGGCCTTTATATTGGGAACATCTATCCCAGTAATTACATTACAATCATGAATGCTCGTCTAAATGATATCTGATGGTTCTTGAAGCAGAAAGATTTTAAATTATTAGAATCGGCGAATTCATCTTGTGACAGAGGACTTGTGAGGCGTAGGTAGGTAAGGGTATTACCTAATTAAGGAAAATTCTTGAGAGCTGAAGATGTTTTAGGCCCTTTATACAACGTAAAAAATAGTAAATGATAAGCTCTATAAAATCTTAGACCTATTGGAAGAATTTCTTCACAAATTCTTTCTGCACCTAGGTCTTACCTACTGGAAAATCAGACTCTACTTTTGCCCCGAAATCACAAAAGGCATTAATTATAACATAAAACTAAACAATAGCAACCAAGGATTCCAATTACGTCAAAGAGCACAACCCACAAATTACAATCCCAAGCACAAAATTACGAAACCGCATTATCACCAAATTTTTCATTACTCAAAGCAATTCCACGACCGAAGGGACGCTCCAGTAACTCAATAACAGACGACAAAAGGCATCTGAGTATAAAATTCGCCAATTATACTCAACCCACTCACGAAAACACCAATATTCCGAACGGATCACAATTAAATACCCTCCCGACCGATTCTTCAAAGTAAAGGGATGATTTTAATTTAAATCTAGCCCTCCTCTAAACCGTTCCATATCTGGTCGCCATTATTAGCACATTCTAGTGAAGCGATGTCCTCCCTGCGACCGCCTTTGAGAACCACATTAACGATTTGTCCTTTTTGCAGTATAATCGTATTCAGTTTTGCGAGGGCAAAGGGACTGACGTAAATCAAAGAGTGGGGACTGTGCACAGTTGCCCTGGCTACAGGAATCTCGCTCGGCCGATTAGCAACGGCCGCCCTGTTAGAAATTGAATCAAACGGAACGCTGGTTTCGAAATTTAAAGGAACTAGCAAGCAGAAGGTTATCTATTGTCGGTTAATCCCTTTATGGCACGTGCGTAATGGTTTATGAGATGAAAATGAGATTCGCAATGATGCATTATAAAATCTCGCGAGTTAGGTACCTACATCATAGGCGTTACGAGTACAAATGGCCTTACTGCTTCTATGCACACGGTAATATTAATATTTTGTGGATTTGACTTTAAATTGGGATAATTTTCGTAACTATACCGTCTGTTGAGCCCCGCCGAATCGACGTGACGCCATTGTTTAACTATTGTGTCTACTACGCAAACAGATGAAAGGATACTTTTGCTAACCATAGATTGGTAAAATAAAACATTCCTTTCATTATATTATCAACACCCTGAACGAATTAATTAATTTTCTATCAAATATGAATGGGGTAGATGATACACCAATCAATTGAGATACTTTTTAAGAGCTGTCAAAACGCGGTTCTCTCATAGATTTTGTATGGCAATAGCCAACTGTGACGTCACTGTTTATTCAACTCAATGACTCAACTATATATATTTCAAAGCAACAAAAATCTATTTTGTTGGCAATTAATTGAAAATAAATCGGGTTTTCAGGGCCTCAAGTCTGCTATTACAATAGTGTCAGAATGATCTGTCATTGATCTCATAATTATTGATTTTGACAAGTTTGGTAGTCTACTAATATAATGGCGTCACTATGACTGTCCAATGATCAATCACTGACACTCCATTGAACGAAATAGCATAGAATGGTAATCTCGTACACAATGACAAATGAAAGACTGACATAAGCGGTAATCTGCTAAAATTTTGACAGTTCCTTTGATCACTGACCTACCATTGGAACGTCATTGTGCAATCATTGCTTTTATTTCGATCGTGTTTGTGGAATATTGAATGGAGACAGTGAATTCACTAGGTACGAACAAAATATTCTCGAGCTGGCTAGCTCAGTGCAGTGGACAATAAACTCAACTCAGTGGATAATAAAGAAAGAAGATGGGCAGAATGCAGAAGACGTCGTCGTGCCCGTCGCTTGACGAGAATGATCATGAACCATTTTATTGATATTCCCCAGGCGGAATTTGTAAAAACGTTTCGCCTTGGAAATGACTCTTATGGGGGTTAATAAATTGAAGAACTCATTCCCCATGGCATCAGCGTATAAGAAGCATGTTTAAGGTAAAGACCATCGCATTATTATAAGCAATTGTTTTAGACACTCAATAACAGTGATTAGATGCAATAGTTCTTGTTTATGTCAAAAACAGTATTAAATAAAAGTTAATCTATGTTTACCTATATGCTTAGAAAAGTAAATTGATTTTTTTCAGGTATTTGCTTGCAGCATATGCTTTACATTATTGTCCAACAACTGCAGGCAAGATTGTGAATGCATGTTACATATTGCACAATATTCCAAACATGGCAAGAGCACCGTTGCCACCTGATGAAGTTTATACAGAAGCACTTGGCTTGCAACAGGTGATTTACATTCCACTATTTTAGAATAATTCTATTGAAGATGGAATATTAAATAATACTATGATAAAAAATCAACATTTCAAATAATCTTTATTTCTCATAAACTAAATACTTATTTATTTAACAATATTAAACTTGACTTTCAAGTCAATTGAAAAACCTGAAATGTAAATATAAGTACTACATAAAACAAAAGACAAGTTACAATATCTAATGTAATAATAATAACAAATCAAAATCAGTGTTCATACAAATCAAAAAGATCTTCAATATTTTAATCATCATTTGAATAACAAATCACAAATTTTACCTTTTAATAAAAATAATAACAGTCATGTCACTAATCACTAATCTATCTTTTAATTTAGGAGGAAAATAATAATGCAGCACCTAATTATCAAGACCATCAAAGGGTGAATCGGGATCTTCTTGAAGGACGGGAAGCACTGCACTGAACTGGGCCACACACTGAGCAGGCTCTTGTTGACAGACTGTGGAGAAATGCATAAATTAAATTAGCAGGTATGTAATGTTACCCACCTCGATATTCTAGTGAAGTACGAAAATGCTTTATGTATTAATAAAATGATTTAACTCTTTATTACAGATCCACAGTGACCACAGTATTGACAAAATATGATTTAACACTTCAAGCCCGTGACGTCCCCCAAAGGGAACAGAACATTGTTATTTCTGTAATTACGGGTATCTACAGGTTAAAATAAATTAATACACTTTTTATAAACACTGTTTCATTTATCATGACATTATAATTCTGCAGAGTTTGTGTTTAAAAGTTGCAACTTCTTTTATAGCATGTTGTGTAACCTAGCGCTTAGTATCAGAGTTACCATCGTGATGTCAGATTCTGGCCAATGTACTACTGATTTGAGCTTAAACCTAACACAAGCTTATAAGCTTAGATGGAGGGGTTATATTAATTTATGGTATTGTTTAGTTTAGTAATTACCTTTTTTGGCACACAGTGGCCTCTATGATCCACCATTTTTTCTGTGGTGGAGCTCAGTCGATCAATGCAGCAGCTGAGTTGTAGATGGCCTGCCTGAGCATGTTTTAATGTTGCCTCGGCGTTCCTAGCTTCAATAGCGCCCAGCCTTGATTGAGCAACTTCGAGAGCTACATGGTCTTTTTCTATAAAAAAAAAAACATTTTGTTACATCAGGCGACATACTAGAGTGGGGCGTTAATGGTCAAAACAAATAATTGCAAGATCTTTACCTTCGATAAACTTCGACCTTCATTGGTAGAGCCGAAATTTGCTAAATTATCACCATTTTGTATAAAATCAATAAATATAGGCTTCTCGGTCAGTGGGTCGTCTTAGGGGAAAGAAAATTTAAATATACTAACAAAAATCTAACTAGAACACTCAAATGAAAATAAATACAATAAAAAAACACCGGCCGCTAGAAACAAAAACAGAAATACGTCAGTAAACAGTAATGTCACATTTGACTTTGACAGCTAAACATATTAAGTTTTACATTAATCCGCATTGAACATTTTAATGTGTTTTCCTATTTACGAACTTCTTATTAATTCAGATGGCTTAAAATACTAATAAATAATATGTAAAAATATATATAAATGAAATCTGGCATGAATAAATGTTCAAATTTAATAGTAGTTTTTCGAAAATCATTTCTACCAACGAGTTTTATAATAATGGCAATACGATACTGTCACTACAACACGATTCTATTACGAGACCATTGACCGACCAGTGATCGATCATTGTGAATTTACCAGACTACGAACTTTTACCAAAATGACAATAGTATCGTGTTGGAATGACGAATTTTAAAAAATAGCAGACTTGAGGCCCAGGCCCAAACAAAAGTGTTTTTTTTAGAGTTATGTGTTTATGGGAATTATTGTTTTATGGTGTCATCTACCCTATTGAACCCACTCACTTCAAGGTGCAAGGTGATACCAATCTGACCTTTTCTCTTAGATAAGGTACCTAAGTACTACCTACCTCTTTGATCTTCCATACCAACTCGACCTAAGCAATACCCGGATATCAACCTACAGAAGATGAAAGTAATGAATACGATCAATAATAACAAATGTCCCCTAAACATATTCTACGAAAAAACACAATAGGAATCTCGAAAATACTTATACGTTGTCATATCAATCATAACAAAGGCAGGATCACGTGCCACCCTTCCTACGCGGAGTGCCAACACCTCGACATGCCAAACAACGCCAAAGGTCAGAATTCGACAGGCAAACAGAATTGGGAAAACAAACAATTCGCTCGGGAAACATTCTAAAGCACTTTAACGTTATTATCCCAAGACATCAAGTCACATTAAATTCTTTATTCATTTTATTTTTGCGGGGTCACGGGCTCAGTCCGGAATTCCTGCAATGTCTTTGATCTAAGTCAGACGAGCAAAAAAAAACATGAACGAAAATGCACTTCAACTGTCTTCATAAAGGGGGGAAAATATAATTTATTCACGAGATAATTTTCTCCTCCCTTTTAAGGATAGACGCCGTTTGAAGTGGGGTGGGCACGAATGAATGTTTGCACTGAGCCCGGCTTAGGCTGCACTATGCTCTCTCGGGAAGACTTTGTCTTGTATTCAACGCTATTTCTTTTTTTGTGTATCGCCATTTTAATATTCAACATCGTAAAACAGTCGCGGTGGTTCTGGCCTTTTCATATAATTGTGCTGTGCCAACTTTGGAGGGGAACACTTGTTGTGTTTTCGCAGTAAAATTTTATTTGAATAACTCGCATTTGTTTTTAATGTTATTCAATTTCCTAAACGACTAAAAATACTTTAAAATATTTTTTAAGTACATATTGTGACTAGCAACATGGACATGATTCTATGCTTAATTATGCCACAAGAATTTTGAACCAATCATGATCAATTCAGGAAGTAATCCCTTAAATAAGTCCTTCACAGTCCAGTTACAGACTCATAACAAACAACATCTCTTGAACAACTACTCAGAATAATTCAGTCAATTAATAGACCCACAACAAACGAACTGTGTACCACTCAATAAATTATAAGTAACTGTAGCAGCACTTACTTCACTCAAGTGACCCAACAAGTACTCTTGGATAATTAAAGACTTCTCTCAACCAATTAATTAATCAAGATTCACGAATAAGATGTTTATTATTACCACAGTAATCACTTAAGATATATAACTGCTATACATAAACTGATAATTTAGGTTTACACTAATTAAACTCCTAAACATTGTAGGACGTCGAAAATTGATATTGTTACATCGCCTACGCGTTTACGTGGGTGTTTGAAACAGTATATGTTTTTCGTGGGTAGGTTTCGTGTTATTTATCTGTGTCCATACTATCAATAACTAATTATTTATGATATTAGTAGATTATTAACCAAGGGGATAAAGCAGTGTCTTGTCGCGGGTGACGATTTAAATCGCGAGCGTAACGAAGGTCTCGAGGTTTACTCCCGAGCGTAGCGAGGGTGTTAAAAACTGAAATCACGAGCGAAGCGAGGGATTTAAGACGAGTCCTGAGTGTAGCGAGGGATTTAAGTTCACCCAAGACTAAGACAGCTTTATCACCGAGGAAAATACTCTACTTTTCGTACCATTTGCGAAAAAATTAACACAATAATAATATGAGATAAGCATTTATTAAAAATAATGACAATTAAAAGTAAAATAAACTTACCGTTTATGAATTTGAAGAAAACAAAAACGCGGAAAATTCCTAGACTCATATTTTTTTGTCGGAAAAGCAAAGACATCAAGCTCATACGGCCTCGTCGGTTTTCGTAATTTTATTTAATAATCATAACTGCATATTAAATGCGTATTCCTTTTTCAAAAAGATGTATAATGCTTTATATACAAACTCAATGGTGTAAACACAGATGTAGTTCAGTATAAATTTCGGTAAGTATTCTAAATTTAAATCACATTCTCCCCCTAGAGGATGAATGAAATTCAGTACAATTTTCTTTCCGTTTTTAACAGATTAAAAAGGATATTTACTATGTTCACTATTTATTTAGGGGGAAGTAATTAAGGTTACGCCGAAGTCCACAGAAAACATTGTTTTTTGTAGGTTAGTAAAAATACATTTAAATATGGGGAAATAGTTTATTTTAAAAATATAAGCTGGATAACATTCTCCGTATAAAAGCAACATTTACAATAAATTCTGTGATTCCTGAAAACAATCTCTATTCATGCGCAATTTGTTTTTTACATATGTTTTACTTTTGCTTACAAAATCAACTCTGGAATAATAAAGTTTTACAACAGATAGTATTTATTTATACTGCATAGATTGTGAATGCGCGAATGTAATTATTTGACAATAATAGACGACAAGCGCTTTACAGGCGGTTTCACAGGCCTACAATCTGAATACATGTTGATTAATGGGACAAACCATCATCTCAATTAAGTACTAAACTGTCTTTCACCATCCATTGTTTCATAACGATTCAATAATTTGTCTCCACCTCTTATCCTGCCTTTTAGCCCAAAAACATGCAGTGGAAGTAACCTCGTAAAAAGATGAATAATTCGTCTGCTCGAAAACGTTAGCAACGCAAAGGTGCTGAATCATTTATGATCGCTGATGACACTATACAGGGTGTAAGCAGACTCATCACGAAGCCGTCAACCAAGCATTCTGTACATCAAACTAAGTAACTTTACGCAAAAATTATTGCTGGGAAACGACTTGTTTTTGGGTGAAAAATCACGTTTTACAGTAAAACTCAATGTACCGCACTCAAAACATTGTGCTGGTGGATGGATTGAATAGTATGTACGGGGGTCGTGGAGGTGTTTAAAGTAAAAATCTTACATTAAAAACATGTATTTAAAATTAAACTTGTGGAAAAGTTGGAACTTTGACCACCAATATCTCCGTAACTAGAAGGTTCCCAGGTATGGTCTAGATTTAGAACAAAAAAATTATCGCAAAGACAGGGTGAACAAGTGCCTTACGGCTTCGTTAAGATACACCATAATATTACGTAAAGTAAGTACCTTCATTCCGCTATAACAGCAGTCGAGTATGGAACTGTATGTCCTATAACACGAATGAATTACATATCCATTAGAAATTTTGAACATTTTCTTCTAGTAGTTGATATCATAAAATGTGTTGTCAGCCAACTGTTATAGAGTTACTGTGGCTACATCTTTATACACTTTTGATCGCGGGTTACGTTACTGTATCGCCAACACCCCATATAAGTTTTCTGTAATAAGCGCGCTTAAAGCGCTTGCCATCTGTAGATCAGCTTATAATCTAATTACATTCCAGAACAATCTACTCTATGTCTATTTGGCACAATTTAGTACCCTGATATTATAACACCTAACATACTTAGACCGATTGATAACATTAATGTGTGTTTACAATAGTAAAAGTTATAAATGCAGTGATTATTAAATGGATTAGTGTCTGGGATACATAACTATTCTCTTAGTCATATTGTGATGGAAAGTATACAGGGTGTTAAAGTAGTCGCGTGCAATAGCTTAGGGGTGAGTTCAGTATCGATAAAGAAACCCGTAAAAAAATAAAAAAATAATCAAAAAAAAAAAAAATCTTTTTAATTAAAAATAAAAACAAAAAAATTATTGCAAGATCAACCTAATTTAGTATCTACTAACTGAAAATAGCAATCGTTTAGAATTAAAATTATTTTATATTGTTATTTGAAGTTAGTAGGTACTAAATTAGGTTTATCTTGCAACTTTTTTTTGTTTTGTTTTTTTTTTGGTTTTTTTTTAGGATTTATTTTTAATTTTTTACGGGTTCCTTTATCGATACTGAACTCACCCCTAAGCTATGGCACGCGACTACTTTAACACCCCGTATATACATTAACACACTATTTCAACAATAAAAACATTTTGCTATGTGTAAATAAATCTAAAGCGTCTTTATTATGGACGAGTTTCCTCTTTCATGTTATCGATACAGCATATTAGTATGTCAAGTCAGGGAAATAATTGATAAACAACTTGACAGCCTTTTTAAATACTCCGTACATGCTAATCACAGCTTTATTTTTTTTTTAATAGGATGTCAATTTGACATAATGTGTTTGAACCGCGCAAAAAATGCGAAAAAAACCATGCATTGTTCACATAAAATTCTATAATACTATTTAGCGCAATGGTAAACAAACCAGTATAGGCTGAGCTTTTATTTCATTGAAACTCAGTATTAGGCTAGTTCTAAGATTAAAGTGTCCACACAGACGTGCTGACTTTACTCTGTGAGAGAAACTCTCTATACGGTTTAGTACTATCAACATCTAGTAATTTTCTAAGCCTAGAACCTTCTCATACTATTATACTACCAAATGGTATTGCCATACAACATTATAAGCTACCAACATTTTGTCTAATAAAATTGTGCATCGTTGCAATAATTTGACATAAGAATACAACACATTGAACTACATCAAAATACCTTAATATTATTTCCTTTTAGGCCGACACTTAGACCTCGTTATGTTACGAAATTCGATTGCTTATTCCGATACACTCTTTTTGGACCATTTTCGTTCAAACTATCAGTGCGAAATTAAAATAATTGTAGGGACTCTGCCAGTCGGGTAGTAATCAATCAATAATCTTTATTACACAAGAAAGTAATTACAAAATTGTATAACGTCCCTAACTCCTGTGCTAGGTGATAGACCTATGTTACAGGAGCCAGTGAACGGCCAGTGAGCCTTTCTGAATTCAAAAAATAAATTATCTGCATACCTAATTCTTTGGAGCTTTGAAAAAAGAACTTAAAATCACATAAATTGGTAATATTAAAGGTAAGGCTAATTTAGCACTGACAGTTGTATTACATCCCTGCTATACAACCCACTATACATTAGGAACCAAGAATACTATACCAACATTTAATTTTCAACTCTACGCCAATAACACCGAGTTTGTTTTCGATAAACCATTTTACCTTAAACACTATGAATTAGACACATTCTTATTGCTATACATAGTACAATATTATAATATTTTCTAAATATTTTCTGTTGCCATAAGTTTATTTTATTAGTGCCGTTGTGAATTGTACCTACTTTAGGAAATTATTTGCTCATTATGTCACACGTATGTACTGTAAGCCGCCCGTAAGTGTTAACAAAACCGGTATTAGCTGGCCTCTCATTCCATTGAATATTCGTACTACGATAGATCAGCTCAAGGTCAAAGTGTTAAAAATGGCGAATGGCTTACTGTACTAACATGAAATATCGGTGACAAACAAGTCAATGAGCTGTTCTAAGAAAAAAACAAGTACATAGATATTTACATTTAGTAAGTATTGCAATTAATCACAAGTAAGTCAAGTATGCCATTGACATAAGGTTTAAATTACAATGACATAATTATGTGCGCTTGTGAAATTCTACAACTATATAACGTGCAATGTACTAAATTGTGCTAACGTTAATCTAACAATTACACATAATGGAAGTATTTATTAGTTTACTCATATATGTTGGGTACTATTAATAAGATTTCGCTATCAACTTCTATATAAACGTGAGATAGAAATCTACATATTATAAGTTTAACATGAATATTACACATACTTTACTGTTACATCCTGAATGATTCAGAGAGTAAACGAAAAGTTTAGTGTAATAACTGCTTGCGCACATATTATTTAATTACGTCCGCATTTTATATTTAACTTGAATAACATAACACACTATTGTATTTAAAACCAACTGTACAATTACAATCAGTTGAAAACAAATAATTTGTTTTATAATAATTTATTGACTTTACATAAAGAATAAGAGCTATTTCTGTACGTTTTTTTTAAGTATAACCTGAATAAATACATGACCTAAAAGTCATACACAAATAAGTGTTCCGTTTTGTTTCGTCAAATCCCGCCTTTTCATATTTCTCTAACAAAAAAAATAACCAAAGCAATTATTGCTAGCTATGAGTAATTAATAACATCAAAATGTTACATTATAAGTATACACATCCAAGTCAGAACAGATCTTAGTGATTAACTGAGAATTCGATCTTTGATTTATATTAATTTCTCCACAAGTAGATTCACACTTAGCCTAAAAACACGAAAGTACTTCATTTACACTCTGAAATAAAGCCACTAAGCACTTCAATAGTCACTCTTCAACACGTTCCAAAATCAAATCAATATACAATAAAAGAACGTCCTTACCGAACGAAAAAAGAAAAAAAGAGAACTGTCAAAAATAATAGCGTAAGGAACCGATTTTCTGTAAGGAGTATTTTACCTTTCCTGTACTTTCTGCCCGTCTTGCATCATAAACCGAGGAGACAGAAAGCCAGAAGGTTGGAACATCAGTCATCCGCGTCTATGTCATCGTCGCTCATTTCCTCCTCGCTGGTGCAATCTGGTTGCGAAGATTCAGAGCTGCAGCGATCGCACCAGCATACGAATAGGTAGTTTTGTGCTAGTTCCTGTGAACAGAGATGAAATTAGTCTTGGTGCGTTGTGTAGTTTTTATCAGTTATCTTTCATGGGTATGAAGAACAGGTTGTAAAGTTCTTCATCCCTTGTAGAAAAGGGAAGATTCCTTAGAGATAAGTGAAGATCCTCTGACCAAACGGGTGTTGTGTCTGGTCATCTGGTGGGCCGACAGTTGTTGTCAGGTTTTTCTATGGTCTTAAGATGCGATTTAGATTTATGATGTTATAGTTCTTCATTTGTGTCATAGATGGTGCTGTAGCACTTTGTAATATGTTGCTTTAGTATTTTTTGTAATGCCGGTAGAATCTTAATTCGTTTCGTCATCGCACTGGTAGAGGGCGCAATGAGCGACACGATTATGAGGGTTCAGTTTTTTGACGGTACGGAACCCTAAAAATATCAATAAACTTACTTTCTGCCGTGAATGCCGGGACCGTTGCAAGGTGCATTCATCTAGATAGCTGATGCAAATCTCGTCTCCTGGCGTGATAGGTTTCAGCGCCTTTAGTTGTACCCGATGGTTGCCGTAAGGGAAGGTTGATTCTGCATTGGGGGTGCAACTGTGGTTGCATGAGCTCTGCAATTGGAAGAGGCCCGAACCTTCCGTGTTTAGGAATGAACCGGATTCTGAAAGAGGAATCAGTTGAAATGCGATACGACACAGCACTATGTCAGATATGAATTCTAACCCACGATCTACTCTTCTTATTTTTGTAAGAGGGAAATAAATTTGTAAGTAAATTCTCTTTGCTAACGAAAACATGTATTCCAATCAGCAATTTTTCCGGCAGATTGAAACAAACTTTTTAACCTTTCAACATTAATTGATTTCAGATACTGCGGGCCTAAAATGGCCGCTTTAGCAGAATCATAATATGAATCACGTATTCACGAATTCTTAAAATGGACTCTATGGTCATAACCATAAAGTCCAGCTTAAGAATTTTTAATGTGATTCATATTATAATTCTGCTAAAGCGGCCATTCTAGACCCCCTGAAATATACTAAGTTAAATTCGTCTCGCTCGAGGTAGATTGCGGCGAAGCAGGTGTGACGACCTGATCTCGTTTGCGGGGCGAACATGGCCAGATATTGCACAGGATCAAGCCTTGGAAGGAGAAAGAGGTGCCTTTGCCCAGCAGTGGGTCACACAAACAGGCTAATAAAAGAAAAAAAATCGTCTGTCTAACATACCTTCTTCAACATACTGATAAAGTTTATCAATGAACAGATCCAGCTGTTGTTTCTCATCATCAGACATGGTGACCTCCAATACAGAGTTCACCCACATAGCCAGAGGACTGGTTCCAATGCCTTGCCCATTCGTGCCAACTAACGCCATTAGAGAGCAGAAACCTTCGGGTGTTAGGAACTGAAATATAATAAAATTGATGTAAGTTAGAATAGGTAATGCAAGGTAGAATGGGGTAGATGACACACCAATCAATTGAGATACTTTTTAAGAGCTGCAAAATGCGGTTCTCTCATAGATTTTGTATGGCAATAGCCAACTGTGACGTCACTGTTTATTAAACTCAATGACTCAACTATTTATTGATTTCAAAGCAACTAAAAATCGAATTTGGCAATTAATCAAAAATAAATCGGGTTTTCAGGCCCAAAATAGAGTGTTTTTTTTAGAGATAGGTGTCTGAGAATTATTGTTTATGGTGTCATCTAACCTATTGATGCAAGTTTATTACATCTGGTGAAATGTACTCGCCCCCTAATTCAAAACATAACATTACGCCTGTAATCCTCGAAGGTTTTGGCAGAGGTGTACCCATTAGTACAGCCACATTTCGCCAGTTATGTTTAAGTCCCATGTAATAGGGGACGAGCCTATTGCCATCAACCGGGCACAAATCCAGACTCCGTGGCTGCTACTAAGAAATTCCTGATGGAAAAACCCAATAACACTTTGCCCGACCCGGGAATCGAACCCAGGACCTCATGCTCAGCAGTACTTAAAGATAATTGGCGAAATGTGGGGCTAACCATTCGGGTACACATGCGTGACGTTATGTCATGGTGAAATGTGAGTGTACACTATTTTACTCCTCTGCCAAACCCTTAGTGGAATACTGGCACAATGTTTTTTTTTACTAGTTTCTACATACTAATGTAAACAGTGATGTCTCATCAGTCTTCACAGAAAATGTAAAGAACCTGCTTGAAGGTAAACAAAAAAATATATCGAGAATGGAATGATGTTTTAAATAATGTCAAACATAAATGAGTAAATAGTCTGTGATTGTAAGCAAGGATAAATAAATATTAACATAAAAGTATTCTAAAAATAAAACAAGTAAAACCACATAGTAAGTGCTATTCTCAGCATTCATCAATATACCAATTCATTGACATGAATAAAAATTAATATTGGAATATTGATGTTGATTTTAAATACTGAGAGGAACCTCTCTCCTTATGAATATTATGTACCAGAGACCAAACTTGCACTACATCTACTAAAAATATGTGAAAATGTTTGGCTATGACTGCAACTATGCCTACCTTACACCAGAGATAAATAATAGCAATGTGCTTCGTTCCCAACCTCAGTCTCCGATGACTTATATACTCATGTGAAGATTGGCTCAGCTTTGAACAGCGCAATTGTCATGTGATTGCCAACTATGTTTGGGCACACAATGATTTCTGCCTTACAGCAAATATTTAAATGGACTAATAATATTTGTTTTATGTCTGAGCTAATTTTTGATTTCAATATTTTGGCATTCCTACTAAACATGATTTGTCTGTGTAATCAGTATGCTGTAGTATTGCCTGTGGTCCAACAAACAGAGATAAAACTGTGTGGAAATTAAATAAAGGAATAGCCCATGAAAACTGGGTATGGCAAAAGTAGTCTTGATCAACATTAACAAATATCATCCTTACCTACATGAATTGTATTACAGACGCCAGCGCATCAAGCTACCCGAAGCTGTCAAATGTTCCCAATCAACCTTGTACCTAGTGCTGTAGAGATAAAGTTGAAAATCTATTAACCCTTGGTATGCCGGAACAAAGATTGTATAATTGTATTGTATAACAGGCTGGTGTCCGCAACTCCACGTCAAAGCGCGTATTTTGCGTATGGGCTATTATAATCCACCACGCGGGCCCAGTGCGGATTGGTAGATGTCACATGTCTTCGAATTTTTGGTTCTAGGACATGCCGGTTTCCTCACGATGTTTTCGTTCACCGTTTTGAGAGCAGTGGTGTTGAAATAAATTACACAAAGTAATGCGCCTGCCTGGGTTCGAACCCATGACTTACTGTTCGTAAGTCGGGGCCGCCACCACTGGGCCACCGCTGCTTTCCCGGAACAAAGATACACAATGGCTTTTTAATATTGTCTATAATTAAGGCATATCAGGGGTTAAAGAAATTTGACAGATTGTAGTAGCTTAATGTGCTGTCATCTGTACAATTAATTATTTATTGCCATTACAAACAGGTAACTTTAAATTAAAATGTGTCATAACTCAGTGATATTGATCTATTAAAATACACTCACAACCGTACAAAGCAAGTATATGTATGTATGTATAGTATAGTTACCTCCTGAACTTCATCCCCGCTAACAACATGAGAAGTCATCTCTCTCAAAGTATTCATTTGATGTGTGAACTGTTCTCCCAATAACTTATGTACTAGTTCAGCGTCTTCATTCTCAGTGCGGTGACAGAACTGTTTCACTTTAGCCACTGCTGCGGATGGTTCTGAACTCTGCTGGATGTACGCCAGTATTCTTACGAGAAGCATTATGCTTGTTGTTTCTGGCGGGTAGTGCATTTGTCTGAAAAAATGATTGGTTTACTTTGATCAATTTTCAAAAAGTTATATGAACAGTTTTGTATCACATGCATGTGGTAGAAGCCATAATAACGGTATTTTGTTTTATAAATTTTCATACAAGTTAGTAAAAATGCCGGTTACTAATGTGACTCAAGACTGTGCAGCATTGTTGTATTTGGGGAACATTCAATTTCCAGAAATAATTTCAACTCAAGCGAACTTATTTTCTATTCTCGTGTTTGTTGTTGTGGTGCATATAAAGCAAAGTTTTTAATAAATTTGACTGGCATCCACAAATCTACAACGCTGCGCTGTGAGATGCAGTGGGCCATAATCCATCAAGAACCCAGAATTGGTGTGAGATGCAGTGGGCCATAATCCATCAAGAAATTGAATTGGGTGTGTGTGAAACATCTCCAAATAAAAGAAAATTGAGGAGCAGCGGTGGCCGAGTGGTAGCGGCTCCGACTTACGAACAGTAAGTCGTGGGTTCGAACCCAGGCAGGCGCATTACTTTGTGTAATTTATTTCATCACCACTGCTCTCAAAACGGTGAAGGAAAACATCGTGAGGAAACCGGCATGTCCTAAAACGAAAAAAATCGAAGAATTATGACATCTACCAACCCGCACTGGGCCTGCATGGTAGATTATAACCCATTCCCTCTTATAAGAGAGGAAGCCTGTGTCACAGCAGTGGGAACAATTAATAGGCTGATGATGATGATGATGAGTTTATACTTACTTCCAAGTCTCCATAAGAACAACAATAGGATGTTGAGCATCACTGGAGTCATGACACAATACCCTGTGATACCTCACGTAAGCACTCTGCCTACACCCCTCTGAGCAGTATAGAGCACCGCATTGATCACAGTTCGTAATACTGTCAATGTTTATCTCAAATATATCAGAGTGTGGAAGAACAATGTCTGGTTTGCAAGATAGGCGCCTTACATTCTGTTCTGGAGTTTCTAATGGCCTGAAATCAAGTAAGTATTAGAGATATTATGGATGTATTTTATACAGTGATAACTTTGGGTACAACAATAAGATAGGAGCCAATGTCACAATTCCATTCAAGATAGCATGGTTAACAAGACTGCTAGTTTGTATTTGTATGATAAATATTATTTTAGATTGTGGCCTACAGGCTGGTTTGGGTTTCATAGAATCAAGCTTGTTCTTTCATTATTTCTTTTTAGTATAAGTATTATAGTAACAATTATAGCGCCAACTACACTTTTTTTATTTATCAAAATTGATTTGAGCTATCCACATGGCGGTTCAGTTGCCTAATGAATATTACGACTATGAAAGTATGAAACTACATCGATACAGAATATAACCTTCTTCAAATAACAATCTTAAAATGATGTATTGTGGTTAACTGTAGAAGAATTACCCTAATTATTGCCTAAAAGAGCGAGTGATGAAAACATACCTCATACAATAGTCGCATGCTAAATATCTGTAAGCCGCATTCCAAGCAAACTGGCACGAAACTAAAGGGTCCTCTTCTAATATCACATCACCTTGAGCGTACTTCTTGGTAGCAAAGAGCCCTTTGCCCTGAGAAAACCAAACTTATTATAAAAAACAACACTTCACATTTGAGACGCAGCGAGCAATTTCACTTACCTTCTTGCTATTAGACGTTCTTATCTCAAATCCTTCCATACTTATAATTTAACACTACCTTTAATCGAACTTGAATAAAGGAACTATATGGTTTTATTGATAAAAACAATGGAAATGTAAAATCACAATGCAATGCTAAAACAGCGAAAGATTTTAGGTTAGATCTGACTGTTCTAAACTGAACCTGTCAAATCGAGTTTATGTTGCGAGATGAAAATGAAAAAACCCATTGATTTTGTTCGGATACACATTATCAGCTATAACGAGAATTGCTGATGAAATGGTTCTTCTCTTAATCTCGTTTTTGTTTTATGGTACCCTGGGAAGTGGGACTTCAAACGACAGTCAATATATGGCCAGAGTAACCTTTTGAATTGTGGGTTGGAACCTTTGATTGACTGGGCGTTAGTTACCGTTACCGTCACGACAGCAAGCGCCACGCCACGCCTCGCACGTACCTAAGTATGTTTCCGGCATTAGACTAATAATAGAGGCAGTAATAAAACCAAAATAATATTTAAAGATTATATTCTTTTAAAGTCAATTCTTACGTATAGATTTTATGGCTAAAATATCACACTTTTCTTGTAGTAATTATTTATTCGAAATCAACAAATACTGTTAGGATACTTTTAAGTTCTACCTATAGTTTTGTAGACTGGGTGGTGGAGTTAAGAACTGGAGTTACTGGTGTTTCAATACATTCTTTTTCTTTAAATTGGGATGCTTTATATGAGTCTACTTGGGCGATAGTGTCGAACATGGGCAGCGTCATCGTTTCAGGCGTGAATGTTAACAACAGAGCGGCTACCACAGCAGTTCCCGAGAACAGGAATGATGGAAGAGCTGCTACTTCAGTAATCTGTAAATAAAAAATATGTTAGTCGGTCCTGTTTTTTAGATCTGAGATAAACTATTATGGTCCGGTATTATCGATAAGTGTAATACCTACATTACAGGTATGTGGTAGTTAGTAGGTACCTATGTAAATAGATCTAGAAAGTCTCTAATTGGTGCTAAATAAATATTATACCAAACCACCTGTGACAATAACATAATTTAGGTAGGTAGGTAGATTAAATAGAGGTGTTGGTTAAAATCAATAGGTACATCGAAGGTTATGTATTATAACCTTTTATAGTTTAGTAACATAAAATTATAATTTATTGATTTCTCAAGTGCGTAGTGCTTCGTAATTAAAGTCCATTTTCACCCCATCATCATCATCATCATCATCATCAGCCTATAATGAGAGGAAATTTTCACCCCACACAGTTTCAATCCTCAGTTAGGTACGTTTATGGGAGGAGCGCCTCCCGTACATATTTTTTATCATAATTTCACTTCAGTTTTGTGTTGCGGTTCATAGGAGACATCTATTCTTCTTTCAACTGTGTGATGTCAACATTTTCGGAGTAAAATGGCTCTGACATATGGACGAGCAGACAGACCGACAAACAGACATATGGACAGGAGGAATCTATAATAACTATGAAATTAATGAGAATCAAAATAGAGAAAACAGTTTTAAAGAGTTCAAGGAAAGTTAAGAGTTATTTATCAACGGTCTGGACAGAAAACTTTCATCAAGAAAGATGTAACTGCCTACGCTCGTAATAAGAGATGCCTCATTGCGTAATAAACGCTTTCAATCTGATATTTTAAGGATTATGAGGTAGGTTGAAGTTGAAGCCTCGTATCCATGCAACTTATTGACACGCAGCACGTGACGCTCAACATGTTCGGCAGCGTTGCACAACATCGCGTGACGTTGCCAGCTGACGCACAACATGACTGAACAAAACAAAAGTTGATAAGCAAAAGTTCCGTGCAGACTTTCAACATGTTGGGCAACATTTTGTGCAACATGCCATGCGCCAAATGTTGCCTACTGCATACGAGGCTTTACGTCCACGAGTGATAGGCACCCTTAAGTCTCTGCCCTAGGAGGAGTGGGGACATGCCTACCACCTTCTTGTTTGGCTAACATTTTTACCACGGCACAAGTTTTTTTCACTAACATTAGATATAATATTTATGAATATGCGTACCATCCGTACCGGTTTATTATTGATTTAAAAACAAGACCGCAGTGCTCAGTACATAAATAGATCGCTAGTTTGACAAGAATGTTAATATGATGACCATTATTTTAATGATTGTGTCAATGTAGCGGTTGTGGCGTCACTTGGGGGAGGTAAGTGTCCAGCAGTGGACGTCTTTCGGCTGAAATGATAATGATGATTATTATTATTATAATAATAGTCATCATGGGGTCTTAGTTATAACTAAGTATCGCAAAGTAAGTATTTGAATGGTTCTCCAGCTAATCTATTTGGCCGTTATTTAAATAAAGACCTACCTAGGACTTTTACTCAAAGTCATTTGAGGCATTTTAATAGTATAAAGGAGATCAAGTTATTAACCAAACACCTGCTTACGTTACTTAGAAGTAGGTACATAAACCTGTTTTGCATAGATTATATTTATGGCTATCGGTTACGTATTAAAAAAAAACCTGTATGTTTTTTTCACCTACCAATTTTCCTGGCAGGCAGGCATAGTTCGGTTCAAACTTAATCGCGGAAGTTAGCTTTGAGTAACGGTCTGCGCAGGAATAAAGTTTTAAACTTTATGGCGATTCGGAATATCTAATGTAAAGCTGCGAAGACAACAATTTAAGGTATCAACGGGACGCAGATGATGCATCGTTTTGTCTAATCGACGCTCCCAAGCAATAACCCGGTAATCGAAAAATCAAAATTTTACAGGAGAAAAGATTTACTGATTTTATCAAATATCTTTTCAACAAGTGGGACTATTGGAGTCATTGATGTATTAAATGAAAGGTATTTTTTTGCTTAATATAACTGTACCATTATTATGGAATCCCGTTTAATCAAAACCTAGTAATTTATGAAAACAAATAATACCTAAAATTGTTTACATCAAATATTACAGTAATAGTAATTACGGGATTATTGCCGGAAATTTGTCGAATAAAATATTTCATAACATTATGTTATGGACTTCTACGGCGTTATTTTTTATTGTAAGGCTGATATGTAACGTGTTTTTACGTAGTTATTGTGGTGATTTCAAATAATTTTGTAAACGGTATTGATAAATAACATTATTATTACGATAAAAATTAGCAAACCAGTGTTATCGTTACGAGTCAATACCGATTTTTTTCGTTATATTTAAATGTAATATTAGAAGGTAATAAACGAAAGAAATACAATAATTTCGATTATTAGTAATATTTATTAAACAACAGAATGAAATTTGACACTTTAATTTTATGCTAAAATTTATTAATAAAAAGAATTCAATAAATCAAATCCTGCAATCAACTTTGAGCTACATAAACTCATCAAAGTTGCTCTTCTTCGGAGATATTTTCGTTTTCCACTTCAGAACAGGATAAGGATTGGTAAAAAGAATGGTAACTCTGTGGAATGGCTCCACTTCTACATAAACTCAAAAGGTCTGTGTGCAAAGCTTTGCTTATCGGTATACGTTGGAGGTATGCACGTTGCAACTGCACATTATCCATATATACAGCTGCGTCTTGAGTACTCGTACGCTTTCGTCCTCTTCGTCTAGCTGAGGTAGAGGGAGTGATGTTTATATCAAGCTCTGAATAAGTGTCTTCAAAATTATATTTGAAAAGCAACTTATTTACTTGTGAATCTACGACGGTTACCTCCATGACGTCAGCCCAGCGGATTAAATTTCCGTCTTTATCACACCGCCAATACTTGTCTACTACGAGTTGTTTTAAATCGTAAATTTCGGACTGCTCTAATTCTTTCATACGATATTTTTCGCCAGTTACCTTTGAATTTAAAATAATGCTATAAATTTGGTCAGGGGTATATAAAACTTTATTTTTTAAGTTTTTCTCTATGCATGCATGCATGGAATCTCCTTCATTTTGACTATGTCCAGTTTCAAAAAAACGGTGGGTTATGGTAATACCAAAAAGTTTAGAACACATAAAGGGCATACATACATAAAGGGCAAAATATATCGATTTTTGTTTTGTCCATAACATCCATCCGAATATAGTGAAAATTTTGTTATGCCTTTCTCACGTTCAGTTTAAAAAAAAGATAACAAAGCGCTTCCTATTTCGGAACTACCTCTTTTAGCGATTTGGTAGTGCCATACATAACAATATCCTATTTTTCGTACTGCATCAAAAACGGTAAAATTGTAGCATGGATATTTTCTTTTGTAATGAAATACGCCTACTTCAGATTGAGGCACACTCAATACTTTTTGCAAATCAAATATTGCTACTGCCATATTACTTCTGTCAGCTGTCTCTATTTCTTCTTTTTTTATTGATCTTACTTTTTCTTTTCTCTGTAAATGGAGTCTTTGTTTTTCCTCAAGGGTGGCTTTCATCGTGTCGTCTGATTGTTCATAAATGGAGCATGAGAGGCACTGGTCTTTTTTGGGTTTGAAAAATGAGTAGTTATATTGGGAGTTAAAAACTGTTTCGTATTGTCGTTTTGTTGCCATAACAATATCAGTGTAATTTTGTTCTGTAAACCAGGTAGTATAAAAGCGGTACATTTTTGAAATATTCAAGTTTTCTGAAAGATATTCTCTGTTTGAAGTCGCTCTCGTATAGTGCGACTGTACTTTAGGAAATAATTCAATGTGCGTTTTAATAGTGGTTTCTGTCATAGCATTCATTTTGTTAGGCCTATTATCATGTTTTCCCCGTTTATCTTGAAGTCCTTCGCCTGCTTTCATAACTTTTTCCATTGCTGTATAAACCACATATTCTCCGATTTGTAACGTATTCAAAAAAAAATTTTTACATACAGGAATTTTTACATCGTTTGAATTAAATAACATTGTTAGTGCGTATTACGGAATACGTATTTTAAAATTAATTCAACAATAAACTCATAAACAAGTTTACCAAAAACTTCATGAAAATTATTTACGCCAATAACTCGGTATTTGCAACTTACCCAAATAAAATGTAAATAGTTTTTTCCGTACAGATCTATAACAGGTTTATTGCCGAAATATTATTGTGCCTTATTTCCCAACAATAAACACGTGTGTCATGATTACTTTGTAAATATGATTTGGAAAAATCTGAAAAAAAATGCTAAGGTGTATTCCAGTCTACAGATGCCGAATTTGACATAACAGCATAAAACCCATAATAGCACATTACCGAGTTCTTGGTTGGGGGGATCGCTGTATAATCGCAAACCGCAGACCGTCACTTGCAGCTAACTTCCGAGCCGCCATTAATTTTGAACCGAACTACACCATTATTTTGCTCATCTGTTAATAAGTAATGTTATTATGTAAGTATATACATTTGACACCTCTTTCCTACTTACAATAAAGTGTCTAACATTAAGGAAATGTCTGCCCTTCCTGGTGGTAACAGCTATAGGCTTTATTTTTAACCGACGAAAAATACAGAAGGTGGGTCTCAATTCGACGTGTTCATTTCTTTTATGTATAACCACGCATAACTTTTTCATAAGTTTTATAGGTAAAAACTTTTGAAAAAGTTATGTGTGGTTATAGGTACCTACCTACATAATCCGTCATTTTACAAAGCGCACGCAAATCAAGTCGGTAGTCACACAAATCAGCCTAATGATCTGATCGGGCAGGTCTTTTGCTGCGCCTGCGATTTCAATAAATCTTAGGTCTACCTAATTTGGCTTTCAGGAACTATCTAGGTATTACTATATTATGTACCCCTATGGTGCCTACGCCATCACCAATCCAGAGCTTTTCAGCCGCATTGAACCTTACACAAATACAGTTTCAAAAATTCTTACCAATAACGGTGTTAAGGGCGCCAGCATACTGCCCACTCTTGCAGCCGTGTTGCCCCATCCTAGTAAAGTCCCTCTCACGCTGGTCGGGAATAATTCCAGACTGTACGTGTAAATACCAGTGAAGCAGATTACAACTCCAAGTTTGCCAATTAAGAATAAAACCACTTTCAACCAGGATATCGCTGAAAAATAAAAAGGTTATTTAGTCTAAAAGGTCAATAGGGTCAGAATACCAAAAAGTATTATAAATGGAATTAATGTTATCTTTAGACGTAACATTGAATTGAATTTAGTATCAGTACTTACATTCTGGGCAGTAGTTCTGAGCAATGAGAAAAACGGCAGAAACGAAATAGCCGCATTGCAGAGTGACTCTTCTTCCATACTTATTAAACGTGTAGTAAGCAATCAGCTCTCCAGGGAATGAAGTGAACGCAGCCAGAATAAAGTTGGTGTATTTATTTCCTGGTAGTAGCACAGCGTGGACCAATGTGCCATAGTATAGGAAACTGGAGGTGAAGAAACAGAATGACGTCACAGACAGTCGGGTCATTATTTCCTTTGATCCTATTATGACTTTCATATTTTCCCTCTCCTTCTGTTCTACCACATCAAACATTAGCCGCATTTGATCATCACTTGCATCTGTTATTTCTTGCTCAGCAATATCTATCTTATTCATTCTGGCCATAACTTTTAAGGTTGCCTTAGCCTCATCCATTTTTCCACGAAGCATTTGCCATCTTGTACTTTCTTTTAGAACGAATATGTAGAAAATAAATAGTATCATGGGCGAGTAAACAACCAGAATCAACCATTTCCAATATTGAAAACTCATTGCAAAGAATGCGAACGCGATTTCGCCTACGTAAACTGCGTACGAGAAGATTATGCCAGCCAGCACCCTCTTGGAACTCCCTCCCACTTCAATCACTAAAAAGATAATAATTATTATTGTAAGAGCACAGATAGGTAATAATTGGTTACTTTGAAACAAGTGGTAGGTACTTATGGACCTGAATTGAAATACTTACATAAAACTACCCCAACTGTGTAAAGACCCGATCCCATTACGGATTCCAAAAATTCTAGAGCTAGATACCAATAGTAGCTTGTGATGAATATTTTGAACACCCCAATGCATGCACCGACGGAACAAACGATTACGGTTGGTTTTCTTCCAATTCTGAAACAAGAAAGGTAGTTATTAAGTACAGTCTACGTTCAGGTCCGTCTGTGATTAGATTTAGGTATAGGCACCTATATACGTACGGTCTTGGTCATTGGCCAACTAATCATATGCGCAGTGGTTGTTCTATTGTAGTTAGATCCTATTAGATGATAAAACCGTTTATTTTTACCGTTGTTAGTTGCTATAGCAAAATAAATACCTAATGCTAGGTAAATTTATGTCACAGTCTGCGTCAGTTTTATAACATGGGTACTAATATAAAGATTAGGTAGGTACGAGTATATGATTAGACTAGCACACAATAAGGTGACAAGTTTGAAGTTGCTCTATCCTTTTTATGGGTGGCGGACTGGGTAAGTCAGTCACCATAGACTGCCCAGCACATTTCAAGAAACAGCAGAGTAACAGAACCAGAATATTTTTGGTAGGTCCAAAACACTTTGAGGATGCGGATAAAGTCGTAAGAGCTTCCGCACCCGAAATAGTTGGAAGAACACCGTGTGTGGAATTATGGATTTAAAATTTAAATTAACTGTAATAGACTAACAGACTCATCCTCCCCACTGTCCATGAGCATGACTCTCCACGAAGGTTTACCGCGCTAAAAGAAGAAATGAACTCGGAAACAGGTTGATAGAATGAAGGACAACAAGATTCAACATTCTTAAAATGTGTATCTACGACTGGTTTTTCTAGGAATACTATTCTAGTTTTAAGCATTTAAAAGTCGATAAGGCGGTCACATCTACCTGAGAGGTAATAATTTTCTCATACTTATTTCTTAAATACATAATTGAACTATTCAAATACCAGTGCACTTTTTGGTAGGTGCCCAAAACCCTTGTCTTTATGTAAAAAGAGAAATAGGATTTATCATTCTTACTTGTCAGCAATCCATCCAGTGAATATCATAGAAAATATCATCCCTGCATTGTGAATTCCACCAACTAAATTAATTTTCAACGGCTGGCATGCAAGATTCAGCTGTAAACAAAAACATGGAGGTGTAAAAACATTGCAACTTAGTTCTACTAAGTGTCGCAAATTTTAGATACGAAGTGTTAATAAATTAGACGAAATCCAATATAAATAATGATGTAATAACGAAGGATTTCCGCGAATAACATCTATAAGATTCCGGATGTCTGGTATGGGTTTGTCTTTCAAATGGTCGCGGCGTGGCGCGCGTTGTTGCGTTACCCACATTTTTCGCCGTGATCAAAACATTGTTGCATCAGCAGCAAGGTAATTTATTCTGTTCACTTTTGTGTTTAGGTTTGTTTTTTCCTTATGTGCAAAACCGGCATTAAATTATCTGTTGAACTATCATCCGACCAATAGGTACATAGCATTTTAACAGTTACTTTCCCTCAATCAAAGAATTACTGGGCGAGATAAGAGTGATATCTGCCCACATTACTAGATACCTTATGTAACAGAGACACGCATAGACATGCATAAAGATATAGCTGCTGCAGCATAGGTACTCCAGATTTATTTTTAGGGAACCCGGTAGAAATCGATTTGTATAAATCCTATGCCTCTGGGCTTACTAACTACCAGAAATATTCAGGTACCTACCTATTCTTAAACCAAATACTATAAAAATGTGTCAACAAAAGTCTAAAAATACGTTTTATTATATTTTTTCAGTAAATCCATCTCTTTGAATTGAATATCACGCTGACAATAGCAGAGGAAGGTCGTTCCAGAGGCACACACATTTCTATTTAAATACCCATGCACTGTTGAGATAGGTAAGACAATTATATCTTCCATAAATATTTAGGCGTTTTATAGCTACTGTGTAGGTACTTACCTACTTTCACAATATTTGCTTAGACTTTACATTTAAAATCATGTACATAAACTATTTATGATGGGGATGAAACAAGTTTATTTTGAATTAACTTTGAATTCTAATTGACTTTCTGATTACGTCAACTATTTGGTTTAGGTGACTGACCTAGACAACTAAATTCACCTTTCTCCATCCCACGGTTACAGTGCGTCAATTCCGAGAACATCTAGATCGACTGATACAACCTTCAGCCAATGTACGACATTGACGTGTTAGCTTCTAGAAAGAAGGTAACACGTCAATGTCTTACATTAATTACCTATATGTTAGAGAGCTAAAACCCTCCATTAAGTAGGTACCTACATGATATACGACATAGAGAGAAAAATAAGAGAAAAGAATGGTCGTCAGAAAAATATGACAGAAGGGTGTTCGAGAGAATAAATTTATAGGAAAAAGAGATAAATTATCGACCTACCTACCTACGGTAAAGGGATTATCAAAAGAACAATAGTACCCAAGTAGAACGAAGGGATGCTTAACGGTCGAACCAAAAATCTTGCCGAGGATAAAGAGGATATTATAGAAATAGACAACAGACGTAGGTGGAATGGTCGACATAAAAGTACAGAGGAGTGATTTATAGGCAATAATTCAAGAGTCTAAAAAAAAAGTCTAAAAGACTAAATACTACGATACAAGATACGTCGATACAGAGAATAAGGACTTAACAATCTTACTTGGGGTAAAGTTTGTATAGGTAAAGTTTCAAAAAGGATCAGAAAATAATAAAATTATCCATAGGACCAACATCGGGTCGATTAGGAATTGAAATTTTGTATGGGACAGCAGATTAATTCTTCTCGATTACGACGTTGGTCCCATGGAGAAAGTTGGTCAGTTTATTGGTCTCTACCACACCTTTCTGAAACACGCTGTGTATTAAGGGCCTATACCCCCTCAAATGGCTTAGCATGATCCTCCGTTACGCCTAAAATACTGCAGCATTAATTTTGAAATAAATATATGGTAAAGTTGAGGATTAATCCTAAGTACTATTTGTGACGAAAACACGATTCCATAAACTTTTCTCGATAGAAAAAAAAAATCAAAGTTACCTCCAAATCGAACAATAAACCGCTGGTATTCAAAAAGTATTCGGCCGCCGTGACTGACGTAACAACCGCTTTGTAGTGCAAGCTGATTAGAACTTTATTCTTTAAACGAAGTTTGAGCCACCACAAATAGAGTTGCTAATTTTAGGGTTATTCCAACAAACAGCGACGAATAGGTACTACCTGTAATTAGTCGCTTGAGAACTAGAAGGCTATTCCTATACAGAAAAAAAAACCCGCCTCGGACAATTGCAATGGAAAATCACCAGCTAGCCTTCTACGGATTTTTTCTAGCCCGTGGCATGGAGTTTTTTTTTTGTAACCAGTTATGCTTATGTACCTAGGTACAAGGCATTGGTACAAGGCGTACAAGCGTTATGAAGGCTTGCATTCGGGCGCCGCGCCCGCCGCGGCGCCGGGAAGGGCGGGTAGGCGCCAATGCGGGGCAAGTCTAAAAATTGATCGTCATTAGCACTATCACTTGATTCGTCGCTTTCGTCGCTTATATCTCCCTCATCTTGTTTATTTTGCATTAGCAGGCCCGGCCCGGGCATTTTAGAGACGGTCGGCCCTCCACTATCAAGAGAAAGGAAAACTACTAGGTAATGTAAATTTTGAATCGATCGAAAAAACCATCTAAAATAGAATAACACGCTAAAATGTTGAGCTGCGACTTTGATAGAGGAGAGACTCGAAACTAAAAGAATAGCGACGTTGTTGAAAAACGGATTTGTATGGCTTAAATTTACTAGTTACAGATGCACCAATTCTTGATTATATAGAAGTAGAAGTTACTTTTAAAACAAAAAGCAGTAAGTAAGGCGCCAAGCGCGAGCGAAGCGAGCTCGGAAATTTATGCTCCCTATCTTGGACAGGTTAGAAATATTGTTTCGGCCCTTTATACAAGAGTTACATGGTAGAGTTGCAGGGAAGTAGCCTACAAAAAGATTCGAAAATTTTTGACGTTTGGCCTTCGACAGGTTAGATTTGTTTCGACATAATGGAGTTACTTGGTCGGCTTTTAATAGACAATGTAAAGATCCAAGAGAAAGTAGGTTGCTAGAGCGAGCGAAACGAGCTCGAAGATTTTTACATCTTGCCTCGAAGAAATCCTGATATAATTAATATGTAATTTGAGGTCAAAATGTCCACATACTCCATTTTTTGCAACCTTGTGTATGAGTCGCAGCGAACTAGCTTAATTTAGCAGTTCAATCAACATCAACAGCCTAGCCTTTTTACTAAACAGCGGCCGTTTAACTAGCGGCCTGAAAAAAACCACATTTAAGTTCGGGACTTGGGGCACCCCGATGCCCCGTAGGGGCTACGTCGACTACGCCTTTTAGGCGAATATAAAGTGTTTTGAGGTTAGGTTAGATAGGTTTCTAAAGTAAAGAGGTTACGCGGTTGATTGATCGACTAATTATGCTAGTTGGCTGCGACATATGCGTGCCAAAATTGGCTATTAAGGCCTCCGGGCAAGGGGCTCCTAATTACTTTCAGCCTCTGTCTATACCGGTCGATGAAGCGAAACCCAATAGGAGTGCCAATCCAGAGGCAGAAAAAAAGCCGCAAAACGGCCACCCATCGGGCATTTGCCCGATTTGCCCGTATGGCCAGTCCGGGCCTGTGCATTAGTGTTTTTTCTTTCAATCTAAATGCATGCCTTTAAAACTTTCTATTATTTTAAATGTACCTACATCTTCGTTTAGTAGGTATGGTAGTGAGGTACGGTAGTGATTCGAGATAGGTATGTTATGACATATCTCCGATTAAGTCGAGGTGCAAACTGCTCCAGCAGCTTTTAAAGTATCTAGGAGATTACTAGAAAATGGAAAAGTTATTGCGAACATAGGTACCTACCTCAGCCACAATAGAATTGTTATTTTCGTAGATCCAATGCTGGCATTCTTCTATAACTCCACTGAACGATGAATTTGAACATGTTTGATTTGTGGAGGAAAAGTTGTCATCTCTCAGAATCGGTTTGTAACATTTGGAGTCTACGTCTTCGGGCCACCATGATGGGATTTTCATGTCATGGACGTCATAGTTAATTTCTTCACATTCAGGCACACGACATCTGTTTTGGAAGTAAATATAGTGAATTATAAAATTAATTTCTTGGAACTAGCTACTTTCTGTTTCTCATTTAAGATGAATGCAAAATTCTGCCAATGTATTCGTACAATGAGCTCAATTGATGCCAACAACAAGATACATTCAACGTCTTGTAAGACTAATGAATTGGATCATTTATCAAAAGTGTTTATGCTTCCTCTGTTTTTGTTATGTATCATTTATTCATTTTTAGGACTAAGTAATTAAAGTGCTCGTTTAGTTTCTAAAGGGGCCTAAAGCAATGTGTCCACTACAAAAAAAAAACTAATACTTAGAAGACATGAAATTGCTCACGAAAAGTTATAGAAACGCCATTTACCTTCAACACATTTTTAACATCTAAAATTTCACTAGATAGGTACCTAACTTTTCAAAATGCTATTGCTATGGATATAAAAACTGGTAAAACTTGTCTTATAAGTTATTCCAGTTTAATTAATATGAATGGCAGAAAAATAACCATTGATTTCGATTTAAGCACAAATTGAAATTTTAAATTATTTTTTTTCGTTGTTTTTTTTTCTAGATAAAACTAACAACGAAAAAATAATACGTATATATTTTATATTTTTAAATGTTTTTTTTTTTAAATTAAGTAGTTTTATATTAGAATATATTAAAAACGTAATTTTTAATATGTGTAAAAATGAGTAAACGAAATAAAACATTACTTAACTACAATAAATTAGGTATTTATTTTATTTTTATAATGTTTTGTTTTCAATTATGTATTTAAAAATGTATGTAAGTAATTAATAAGAGAAAAGATGAATACAAAATAAAATATTTGCTTACCTATAATTAATATTTTCAGCAACAAAAACATAGTTAACATGTGTCATAGAAATCATGAACAAAGTTAAACAAATTAAAATATATTGTATTGTTTGAAATTTTCCGAACTGTTCAATTTGCGTGAAAACATCACCTTTTCCACTTTCATTTTTCGTTTCACTATTTATCGCGGTCATATTTTTAGTTTAATTTCCTAATTAAAATTTTCAGTCCATGAACGTACAAAGTTCTGCGACCGATACGCCAATATCAAATGCCGGGATCGCACTAATACGGAATTGTTGAAACAAATACAACTGCTCACTATACCAAAGACTCACTATACAGTTATGCTTAAATAAATATTTATGAAGAAGGCTCTGTCATTTAGTAGTACGAATTTAAAAAAAAACCGGTTAAGCGCGAGTTCTGTCTAGTGCAAAAAATTCAGTAGTTACGAATAATGACAAAACTTGACGCCTCACTGTAAGCGTCAGTGGGAAGATCTAATTGTTAGAACTTAGGTTTGAGTCTTATAAAGGGTAATATTATCACGTCATTGTGGGGTAATGGTATGGCGGGAGGAGGGTTGAACTCTACACCCCAACCCCCTACGTCGCGTCTGTGTGTCAAGGACACAGAACTCAGGACCACAGTTCCATGACGGACAGAGACAGGCCTTGGTCTAAAACACAGGGTGTAAGTATAACATAGTGAAAAATTAACAGGTCCCGGGAAAAGGAAATTGATAATACATAAAACTTAATTATTTACATAACTAGGTACTTAATAAATAAATTCGTGCATTAAAGCATTAAGAAGACATGTATTTAACACATTTTAATACACGTTTAAATATAGATGACTTTTTAATTTACTTATTTTAGCATTGTATAACATAATTTTATTCAGTAATAAACTAGGTACGCCTTAGTTTATTACTGAATAAAATTATGTTATTATTATTTATTTTAAGTAGATGTATTTAAGTACTTAAAATAAGAATAAAAAAAGGTAGCCTAAGTAATAGAAATTCTTACAAGGCCTCAATGCATAGATAAGTGTTTTTAGACAACTAAAACTATGGGTATGTAAACTACCTACCTAGGTACCTAATCTTTAACTCTAAGTATTTAAAATAGGTACCTATATATTATAAAATATCTAGTCTAGACATTTTTAAGGTAGAGGTTGATGACTTCTTAAAAAGCCTTTTGGGAAAAAACAGCGGTTTGCTTTCGTTCTACGCCTTCACGTAAATAAAAAGACTGTAAAATGGGACTGAAGGTCCATCAGCCAGCATCAGATAACAGCGGCATACACATACATAAATATTTTAGAAGACTATTACAACATTACAATTACCAGGCTAACGAAAATCTTCCATACCAAAGCCCTAATCAATTAAAAAATGGACTTTGATAATTGAGAGTCCCCGTTTCTGTCCTTGATATTAAATTGTCGGTGACGTAGATATTTGAATATGAGTTTAGTTCAACGAGTAAGTACATAGTGTACTCAGTAGGTAGGTACTCGGTTTTAATATTAACATTTATGTTGAAGAACGCTGAGAATAAAACATTAGCGTTGATTTGAATTAATTTTTAAGTTATACCGCGAACTGCGTAGGATTGTGAAACAAATATTTCTCTTAGAAGAATCCTGCGCAGAATTATTAGCAAGCGATGAGGAATACTTAGAATAGCTACATAATTGGTCAGTAAATAGTTCAGTAACCTCATTATTTCGTCTTCTTTATAACTATTGCGTCATCGATTTTCTTAGTGGCCTCTGAATTCATAACGAACTTGTTGGAATCCAAAAAACATTATTTATACCTATCCTCGTAAATAGCCATACAAATAAATAAAATAGGCTAGTTTCCACCATCAATAAATTGCAAATCTATTTAGTCCGTCAGAGTATTGGAAAATAATGGACACGTATTTTTTGTTTTTGTAAATCAATGAATATTGACAAAGATAAAACGCATCAAAACTCGGGAGTGGGGGCTCGTGACGTCTACGGCAATGCACTAAATATTATAGCACGGCGTGATGTATTGAGAATTTTAAAAGCGTCGTTTCTTCGTCAATTTTGGATTACGAAACAAAAGAAAAAAAAAAAAACGTGTCAAATATTTTTTGATAATCTAACTGACGGACTAATTAGATTTTTTCAGGACACAAGCCTATTGAAGGGTCTGTTTGTAATTTAGAAATAAAAAATTTAAAAACCCCCCGCCACAAAAAATAAACTCTAAAAACTAACAAAAAATATCCCACCAAAAACATTCTGTAAAAAACTAGCCAAGTCTCGATGGAGCTGCTTGTTTATCTCTAAAAAGTAATGAAATCTAGACAAAGTCAAAATGATTTAAGAATCGATGAATGAATTAGAAAATAAATAGAGTTTTAATAAGACGAAAAGAACTCTATTATAGAAGGAGGAAAGAAGAAAGAGATGAATCATGAGTAAGTATAATACGAAAATATCAAAAGTATCAGTATAGGGATAGCAAAAGTGTATAAACGTGGAGTCTACAGGATCTGAGTTTTGAAGAAGGATTCGTACTTGAAATACTTAAGGAGTTTAAAAGGGAAGGAGGGAAAGAAGGTTCAGGTCAGAAGCGCAACACCGCAGTCAGTAAACTCCGAGTAGACGTCAGGGCAGCTCCTGTAATACAGTAGTCGGTAAGCTCCGAGTTAAACGTCAAGGGCAGCAGTAAGTAAGCTCCGAGTAAACGTCAGGGCAGCTCCCGCAATACAGTAGTCGGTAAGCTCCGAGTAAAACGTCAAGAGGATCTGAGTGTTGGACACGGTCCAAAAGTGTTTAAAAATTTAAGAGTAAGACACAGAGTCTAAAGAAATTAAAAGTCGTAAACCAATGAAAACTTATTTATGTTGGTGGTAAAATTCGGAACTAATGTATTAAAAAGTTTGATAAACTTTAGTACCTATTTTTGCCACCGCAAAACTTGATAAACTTTAGTACCGATTTTTGCCACCGCGCAAAGAGACTAGTATTTCATGCCCATAATCCATGGCCTGTTACCTAGCAACCAATGTCAAATCAAATAACAAATCGAAAAATATTTTGAGAGCCCACGATGCTAAACTTATTTCGGTATGATTCCCAGATGATATATGTATAAATATATTATTATAGGTGTTTATGAGGATAGTGGAGTTTTGTAATAGGAGTTACATGTATAGGTTTGTATAAACGACTGCAAAGATATTGTCTTGCAGATGTCGTGAAGTGTCTCAGTCCCCTAACTTGGTTCTGACCACGAAGTGGTTTTAAAAACACGCCAAGCGAAGACAGTACGATTACCAGTAGGTAAACGCAGTGGTTTGCAAGTATGTGGGATGCAGTGTAGTGATGTATTGGTATAGAGTAAAGTGTGGGATGATGTTTAGTTATATAGAAGTGTTGAGTCGATAGTCTTCAAGAAGAGAGCTGAAGAAGAAAAATAAGTTAGTTAGTATTAAAAAAGACTAAGCCAAATAAGTGTCCAAAAGGAAATAGATACTAGTGCTAGTTTTTTTTAGAATTTTGAAAGAGTGAGTGGGTTCGAGTTGATTTTATGTTGTGGCGCCAAAGGGAAGGGAAGAGAAGGGGAGGGTTTTTTAGGGAAGTTTACTTTAAAAATTATTAATAAGCTCATTATTTTGGAGAGTATGAAATAGTATTTTTGGTGGCAACATTATGTAATTCTCTTTTACTCTGATGTTGTTGTCTCTTTCTTGTTTTCTAGCCCACCTACATCTTGTTCGTAGAACAAAGTTGCCAGACCCCTCGGAAAGCCGTTAAGCAGTTGGTCGCGGCTATCATTTGTAGATCTTTGACAGTCGTTACAGGTAGTCAGTGGCCGAAAGTCTGACAACCAGTCTTACTAAGGGGTAGCGTATTACCCAGCGCTAACTGAGTTGTGGAGGTCAGATAGGCAGTCGCTCCATGTAAAATACGGGTAATCAGCTGCATCCGGTTAGACTGGAAGCCGACCCCAACATAGTTGGGAAAGGCTAGACAGATGATGATGATGTTTTAGTAACAACACATTGTTCATTCCAAATGGTTAGATCGATTTTGACGGGACTTTTCTGGCAGATAGCTGATGTTATAAGGAGACACTTCGGCTTCTTTGGAATAATTAACTAAGAATAAAAATTAGGGTTCTTTGCAAAAAAAACCCTCGAAAGTGTACCTACATACCTAACAAAATCCGAATCGGAAAGGGAATTATTACATATTTTTTTTAATTTCAAAAGTCGTGGAAAACAGATATTCTAATATAAAAAACAGACTTCAAAAAACAAAAAAACTTAGTTTTAGAAGTCGGTAACTTGTTTGTTTTATTCAGTTTTTTTTTGCCACCGACTTCTGAAGCTAAAGTATTTTTCACTTTTTTGTTTTCTGAAGTCGTTTTTATTTTTTGCAAAAAGATTTTTATTTTCCATTTTTAATTGTAATATACAAATATTTGCTATGCAAACTTCAATCTTAATTAGGTATTATTTTTGTACGAACCGAACATTTTGGCATATTGAACCGATATGAAGTAAGACCAAGAATAGAATAGAATAAAATAATTTTATTTGTGTAAAAACATGGTACATTAAGGTCTTTTATATAGGGTGTGAGGAACTTACATGTTTCGCCAGAATGGCATACAAATATTGGAACAAAAGGCAACTGCTGTAAATCGTTGAGTAATTCCCTGAATCGACGAAACTGGAAAATTATGAAAACTGTCGAGTTGACGCAACGGTCGAATTCACACAACTGTCCAATCAGCGAAAGTGACGAATCAACGAAACTGTCGAATTAAATAAAATGACGAGTGAGGGAAACTGACCAGTGTTACGCGGACTCGACTCCAGACCATCATTAAATAGTAGTGCTATAAAATACTTAATGAAAAAATTAACAAACTCACTAGTCGCCACTACGATTTTTGAAGGTTACCCTTAATTTCTCTGGGATTCCATCATCAGATCCTGGTTTCCAACAAAAAAAGAATCATCAAAATCGGTTCTTGTACGACGAAGTTATCCGCGAACAAACATAAAAGTAGTAAATAGTACATTTTGATACAAGGGGAGAAAGTTCGTTATTGTATTCGAGGCGGAATTAACACCCGAGCCGCAGGCGAGGGTTGTTATTGAGCCGAGAACTGCAATAACAAATGTCCACGTGTATCAAACGACGTTTTTCAATACACTTTTGAAGATATGAAATAAAAATACGACAAATATTTTTGTCATGAATTATTAGGATTGTCATAAATTTTCTTTTTTTCCGCGCTTTGCTTTCGTTGAAGGAGAAGCAAAGGTATAAAGCCGCTAAACAGCCGAAAAACAGAAAATTCAAATATTTTTGAGTTTAGAACACAAATAAAAGTTAATTATTTTGTTCATAAACGTTTATTTCATTTTATTATAATCATGGTTTTTGATAAATGAGAAATGATGTTTATTTTGCAAGTAGGTTTTTACAAACACTTTTACACGTCATTTTGTTTAAAACTAGGTGGGGCCGGTGTTTCGTATCTGACTACTCTGAGAAGAAACAGCCGAAACAAACTCAGAGGTCATAGTCTCTTTTGAAATCCAGACATAATCTTGCTCAATTCACATGAGGACTATGCAGATTAGTGTCTGAGATGGTCTTTTGAAGAAAGAACCACACAGATTTGAGTGGACTTGTCCAGTCAGTGTAAGCATTTGTCAGTTATAGTGTAGCTCGACTTATAACTCAAGGAGCGAACTTAACGAAAATATAACTTAACGAAACGACGAACAATACCAAAGAAAGGACATTTGGGTAGGTCGCTTATAGTACTCAAACTGCCAGACAGTTGTGGGAAAAAAAGAAAACAAACGAAAAAAGTAAAAATGTGACCCACATGGTCCTCACATACTAATCAAATAAAATTAATAATAATTTACAAAATCAATGTCAAAAAAAAACTCAAAAATCATAATTATGTCAATAATAATAAAAAAGTAAGATACGTAAATATTCCTGTCAAATTAGTAGGTAAATCTAAATATATAAAAGAAGAAACTGACTGACTGACTGACTCATCTATCAACATCATCATCATCATCAGCCTATTAATGTTCCCATTGCTGGGACACAGGCCTCCTCTCTATGAGAGGGAATGGGCTATAATCCACCACGCGGGCCCAGTGCGGATTGGTAGATGTCTTAGAATTTTTTGGTTCTAGGACATGCCGGTTTCTTCACGATGTTTTCCTTCACCGTTTTGAGAGCAGCGGTGATGAAATAAATTACACAAAGTAATGCGCCTGTCTGGGTTCGAACCCACGACTTACTGTTCGTAAGTCGGGACCGCCACCACTGGGCCACCGCTGCTCGCAATCGCTGCAATCAACGCACAGCCCAAACCGCTTGGTCTACAGATTCCAAATTTGGCAAGTAGGTTCCTTATGTGGTTTAGGGGTGCACTAAGAAAGGATTTTTCAAAATTCACCCCTTAAGGGGGTTAAACGGGGCTCCAAAGTTTGTATGGGGAAACAAGATTAGTTAGACTTTTATTCGAAACTTCACAGGAGTCCTCCTTTTGTCTTCTCTCTCTTCTTTTGATTTAAAATAAATCTATATTTTCTATTTGGCTTGGGGGTAAGAAAAATGCTTGATATAAAATGGCCCTCGCATGGTTCACATAGGGATACCGCACCGATACGTAATAAATCACCTTTTGCCTCATTGAACTGTCTTTTTTCTTCAGTGGACTGTGCTGGGGTAGACGGAATATAGTTTTGAGTTGGTGGATTAGAGAAGGGGATTTTATAACCGTCAATCCAAGAGAGGGCTGTGCGGTTGTCTGTTATAAGTGACCATTGAGTTTTAAAAAGATGTAAGCGACCGGCATACTCAACTGTATTTACTCGTACAGGCGGTGTCGAGTTTGGGCAGGAGGCGGCGGCGGCTGCCGACGCGGCCACGGCCTCGATGAGTGCGCGGGCGGCGGCGGGGCTGCGCGCGCTATCTCAAACTATCAGAGAAGCGTTTGATTGCATTCCTTTCATTAACGGTCTTCAAAACCTCATACTTTTGTTCGTCCCCCTCTGCTTGAGTAATAGTCAAATCAACAAATAATTTCTCAATAAGCTTACCGAAATCCTCTACGCTGTCCTTATCCTGTCTAGCTCTTTGTAGCTGCTGCTGCAACGCTGTATCTGATTTCTTACTTAACAGCCGACCTCGCATGTCTTTCAGCAGATCTGTAACTGATTCATAAGTTCCGTCCAACCGCAGTTTGGCACTTTCAGACCATCGATTTTAAAACAAAGTTTATTAATTTTTCCCTATCTACAACTTCCAACATATCTGAGTACATTTCAATATTAGAGATAAGTTGTTTAGTAACCGTTTCGGTGTTATCCATAACCGTCAACAGGGAAATTGCTGTTTTCAATTGAAATTTCTCCATATTGGCGTTTTTCTCTACGTCAGTCCCCACAGAACTAGAATCTTTCTGTATGTCTAATTCACAGCACAGCTGTTTAATTCTTAAATAATAACTGCTTATTTTACTACTTAAGTTCTCAATACTCTCTACTTCTAATTTTTCTAAATGTTTAGTTTCCAAAGAAGAATATACTTTCTCCAAAATTATATCGAATTGTTTTTTTTATTTTCTACTTCTGTGTTCTTCTCGTTTTTAACCTTGCTAGTCCTTCTGCTTGGACCCAATTTAGTTAAGTAGTCTTTCAAAACAATTCTAAAAGTTCCTCAGCCATTTACAGCTATCTACCCATTATTGATGGCATTGCTGCTGAGATATAAGTAACTTTCAAAATATTTATTCATATAATAATAGTGAGTAACATTTAATTACGATAGCAAATCTCCGGTAGGAGTACGTACACGAGTACAAAAATATTTACGGTTGATGGTCCATTTTCAGTCCGAGGTCGTAATAAAATAACGCCGATTAATCGCGAATTCATAGCAGCATATGTACACTTTTTCATCTACACTTTTTTTTTTCTTATACACAAGCACCTTTTTTTTCGCACTCACTTATTTTTTAGATATATTCTTCCGCCGCTAATGTTGCCGGAGGCATCTGCTGCCACCGCCAAAGTAACTCGCTGAACGCTTCAACGCAAATTCTTTTAACTGCTGGTCTATCCAGTTATGGTGACATCTTCGGTAGAATCTGTACACTAATAACAAGTGCACCTACACCCAACAATACGCAAATTCCTGCTAGGATGTAGTTTGTAGTGGATGCGTGGCCTTGTAGTTGCTCAATAGCCGCCGAATTCACCCCAGATCCAGACGCCGTCTGGGCCATCACCACTTCCTCCTTCTCATAAGAGTGCTGTCATCCCATTTTCAGTCTTTGTAGTAATTGACTTAAAACTGTAATTTCGGTTAATACCGGAGAAAAACGCTCGCGCGGGAATAATAGATGCGAATCGAAATCGCAATAAAACATTGTGCTCTTAAAAGTCTTAAAACAGTGCATCGAGACACAATTGTTTATAGTTCACACTCCTTATCTAGACGCAGAAATTCTATCGCTTGCAGTCTCTGTAACCGTAACCGCGGCGTGGCACCGGCTGACGGATCACCCACTGGCAGGGTCGCTATGTAAGGTGGTCGTTAGGGAGTGTAGACAAACCCAAGTAATCAGGATGACACCTCGTGTAATACTGAATATAAAGAGTACATATGAAGACATACAGAGATACATACTACATATACTTACAGCTAAATGTTCTACCACACTATAGTCGTCTGCAAACAATACTATGTCATGATGATCCTTTATGAGGTAAGGCAAGTCATTTATGTAAATAAGAAACACAAATGGACCAAGAATTGAGCCCTGGGGTACCCCCATTCTTCATCTTTACCCGTTGACATCAACTCTCTGAATCCTATCACTCAAATATGAAATAAGAAGATCCAGAGAGGCGTTACGGATTCCGTAGTGGTGTAGTTTCCTGATTAATGTTTCATGAAGAACGCAATCGAAAGCTTTAGATAAATCGCAAAAAATGCCCAAAGCATCGCATTTGTCCTCCCAGGCATTATAAATGTGTCCTTGTAAAACCGAACTGTTTTTTATGTAATAACATAAGTTTATAGAAAAAACTTTGCATTTGTGCCAAAATTAATTTTTCAAAAATTTTACTGAAGGTGGGTAGTACTGAAATGGGTCTATAATTAGTGGAGTCTGATGTACTACCCGATTTAAACAATGGTATTATTTTATTATATTTCATTAGATCAGATATATGATGATGATCTATATAGATATAGATGATAATCTTTATTGAAACATTTTTAAATATTCAAAAAAAAACAATCACCGCCGACTATAGACATTGAACCAATTTGGGTATTTTGGGTTTGGGGTTTTGGGTTTGGTTTGGGTATTTAGGTATAGTTATCTGTGGCAATTTTCATTCCCGCACACGTGTTGGAAAATGAGAAAAAACGTACGCGTGTGAAATACATTGCATGTTGAACCTAATCGTAGTGCGAAAAGAACCAGTTTTCGAAAAAATATATATAAATACTTATAAATGTTAAATCCGCACAACACGTTTTTTTCTTGTTTTTTTTTTTTGTATTTAGGTACTCCTTTTTCTTTCATAATTATCATTCCTCACACAATCCATCCATCGAGTAGGAGTTCCGGGAACAACAAGCAAATATTTTCATGCTGCCGACGAAGGTCACATTCCATATTTATTACTAAACTCTTTGTCACAGACATAGATGGGGGAGGGTAAGCTTCAACACATTCCAAATGTTTTGCTCATGGGGGGGTTTCCCCTCGAAAGACGCATGTTGGCATCCACCCAACTAAACTTTCTGATAATAATATTCTTACAGTTGGGCTTTTCCGTCTATTAACATACTTAGGAGACGGCGTCAATATTGATCTTGCATGGGCCAGGCGAGGCCGATGGCTCAACTAGCGCATAGTCTACAATGATCATCTTTCATACTTTAAGTATAGGACATCGAAAATTTGTTGATTCACCAATAAATCCTTGTTATCTTTCGGGAGACGACAAATAAGAGAACGGTTAGCGCAATTTCTTAACGATCCACTGTACTGGATCAGAGCGAAACGTTCTGGATTGATACTCACTTGGGAAAAGCCTATCCTGCAATAGTTTGTCCCCGATCGCTCTTGATGTAGTTAGTACACGACGTGAAGATTAGTACTGACTTGAGAAACCTAGAGTGGGGCAATTTGTAACTACTGGGCTCCATGTCGGTTATTGTTGAGGATAGGGTTTTATTTTGCAAAGTTGGTTAGGACCTAGTCATCATTTTATGATATGGTTTACAAAGAGGGAGTAACCAAACCACAATCTTTTAACAAAATACTGAGAGGCTTCGTACTCAGTACTCGACCCAAATGTATGGGTCAGCAGATTATTTTTTCGCGATTACGATGTTGGTGTCATCGGGTTCAGTTTGATGGGTTTACTCTTTGTATTTAGTCATCCTTATTAATTTCTGTAACGGCAACCCTTAAAGCTATTTTCTTTTATGTATACAGTATGTACCATACCTAGGTAGATAAAAACAAAGGCGTGGCTGTGACGACTTATGAAGCAGGTGCTTATTTAAGTTTTTAACACGTGACTTCGATGGAAAGAAAACAACAAGTTAAACGATCCTAATTTATTATTCACACATTCCTGAGGTGATAGCACATAGTGTCCTCGTTAAGTTTAAAATTATAGATTCATCAATTATTATTGCATATCGAGATTAAAGTAATTCAAAGAAATAAAATATTCTTGTTTTCTCTTAAAAAAATCGAATGATTTTTGAAAAAAATATTTTTTTAAACCTTAATTTTACAGCCGGTCGACAAATTGCAGAAACACACTCTTCGCGTATCCGATCGCGTGCATGATCTGTGCATCATGGCCGCCGCGTAAGAGGCGCGAAACGTCAACTCGTCAAGTCGTCAACGTCAAGTTTTGGCGTTTTGAAATGGCGGTCTGGGTTAACATTTCACTAAAATAAACAATTATTGTAGTTTTTTTATTAACTATCTGTTACAATGCATATTAAACAGGTGAATACATACCTATTAGTGATTTCAAGATTATAAAGTCTTAAAATGTGTCCGTGCTTCTTTAGTATAACGTAACTAAAAAGTGACGCTATTGTATTGGACCTCTGTTTACAGGTGATAATCCAGGGTTTCAAGAGTTATCGCGAGCAAATTGTTGTGGAGCCGTTCGACAAACGACACAATGTCGTTGTCGGGCGTAATGGTTCCGGGAAAAGTAACTTTTTCCATGGTAAGTACTGACACCCTGAATAATAACAATAATTTTCCTGAAATACAAATATGCTTAAAATCTAAACATTCTAAGCTGGACAACACCAATAAAAACATTATCATCAAAAGTATAAGTATTTATATATATAATATGTAGCACCATTGTACCAACTTTAATTATTTATAGCCGAACATACTTATCTTATTTGTTGATCATTTTCAGCCATACAATTTGTGCTAAGTGATGAGTTCTCTCATCTGCGACCAGAGCAACGTCTCGCCCTGTTACACGAGGGTACTGGCCCGAGGGTCATCTCTGCTTTTGTTGAAATCATCTTCGACAATTCTGACAACAGGATACCAGTAAGTAACATTTCAGTTTGAAATTTCTTCTAAATGAGGTAATTTGTTATACCTACACTTATTTGAACGTAGACTTCAGATATCATGCAAATGCTTTCATTTATTTTTTCTGTAAATTTCACAAAACTTGTATCTGGAGTTAAATCATTTTTATCTCTTTATATCGTCGTTGAAGTTCTAACACCATGTAAGTAAATTTTTGGCAGTTCTAAAATTTGATTTTTGATGCCGTTTGCTAGAAAATTGAAAGACACTTTGTTTCAGCCAATAGGGAATATGCATGTTATTTTTTTTTCACTGAAATCAATAAAATACAGTACTATCAACCCAAGAAAAGTATTAAAAGTTCAAGTCCCAACTACTGCTAATCACTTAAAAATAATATTTAACTCCAGCAATTTTCTACGACAGTTCAAATGTCAAAGCACTTTTTAAATAAGAGTGTTTTTTTGACATGTAGACTTTACGTCACTCCCGGCGTTAGCGAGGACGACGCGTTTTGAGAGTGCGTTCCATTTAACCAAAAACAATAAAAAAATATAAAATAAGTGATGTATTTAAAGCAACAAGTGTACCACAATGTTAAAATAAATAAAAAGTGTTTTGTATTTCATGCATATTCCCTATTCAAAACAAGTACTGTCTTTATCTTTATTTGAAGTGAACACAAATTATAAAATGGTATTGTACCATTACCTCAGTATAATTATGCAGTTATGCACTCTCCTGTAAAGTTGTAATTTTGGACTTACTTTGGGATAAGGGAAAGAGATTGATGATGGATACTAACTACAAATACAATACAACAACAACAACACAGTACAATGTTCATATCAGATATTTTTTACTTTTAGAATTTTTCCTTCACTTATCTAGAACAATTTCAATTTATTCACAAACAATTTACATTGTGTTTGAAATAACAAAATAATAACAATAAAAAATGCTGGTTCTAATTTTCTGTTAAGTAATTAAAGCACATTAAACCAATAATAAATTAACAGATATGGTGAAGTAGAGCAACTTTCTATTCTACCTGATAAGAATATCTTGAGAATGTTGAATTTTCAAACATTTTGTCAAAATATGTGTTTGCATATATTGTTGCAATATAGTGGAATGTTTGAACCCACATAATTTTTATGAACAGAAAAAAAGTAGGTTTTATTTAGTTATCTAATAGGGTTCCGTACCCGAAGGGAAACCATTTGTCCATCTGTGTGTCAGTGGGCTGTATCTCGGTATCCGTAATTTGTAGACAGTTTAAATTTTCACAGAATGTGTATTTCTGTTGGCACTATAACAAGAAATAATATTAAAAAAAGAAGGCTCTCCTACTACGATGGTACTGAACCCTTCATGCGCGAGTCCGACTCGCAGTTGGCTGTTTTTTAATTATTTTACGGTCCTAATAAACTGCTAATTTAGTTACATTTAGCTTTAATCAATTATGAACTTTTTAGATTGAAAAAGATGAAATCTTCCTCCGCCGAGTCATCGGATCCAAGAAGGATCAGTTCTTCCTCAACAAGAAAGTGGTACCTCGCTCTGAGGTACTCAACCTACTTGAGAGCGCTGGCTTGTCGAACTCCAATCCTTACTACATTGTAAAACAGGGAAAGGTATGGAACAATATCAAATTTTATACCTAAAATTTAAATTGTGCATAAAAATAGCATAATACTTCCTAAGTCCAGATAAAGTTTGATTACTGCAACATAAACTGCCAATAAACCAATCTTAGATAAAGGCAAGGTTTCCCATCCTAAGATGGCTATTATATTTCGAGGTCTTTCATATACCTTTGATCTCTCAAGAATCTACGAGTTGTAAAAATGTAAAGAGATCCTGTACAAATACCCTCATAATGTAGTCTTAGAATAGCACTCAAAGATATTATTTCTCTTGTTATTTTTTTAATGAAAGTCTACATCTCTAATTACAGATCAATCAAATGGCCATAGCACCTGATTCACACAGATTGAAGCTCCTAAGAGAAGTGGCTGGTACCAGAGTGTATGATGAACGCAGAGAAGAGTCTGTCACTATCCTCAAAGAAACTGTTGGAAAGGTAACAAAATTCTAACACCTTGATGTGATATTTTTGATTTGCAGAAAAAGGCACCCATTCCTATTAACATTTACTCTCTTGGCTTCGATGACATGTTTCCATAACTGACAACTCTTATGTATGCCTGTGTTAATAATAAAACAGATAAACTTAAGCGTATAGACGCAGGCTGTCTTATCTTCCAATCTTGATTTGACAAATCACTTTGTAGACAAGTAAACACTTAATTGTAAAAAAATCTGTTTTTGTTTTTTTAATAGGCATCAAAGAAAATCTGTTTCTGCGCATTAGCCTAGAAATTGTCTGAACTGAGTTTTTTTTGCCGCCAAACTTTTATTTCAAAAGTACTAAATGGTTTGTTGTCAAAATACAGGTGGAGAAAATCAATGAATTCTTACAAACTATTGAGGAGCGTCTCAAGACTTTGGAGGAGGAGAAAGAAGAATTGAAGGAATATCAGAAATGGGACAGAGCCAGGCGTGTGTTAGAGTTCATCATTCACGATACTGAACATAGAGAGAACAAGAGGAAGCTTGAAGAAGTAAGAGAATTTTTATGAAAGATGAAGGCATAAAACATAATTATTTCTAATAATGACGCTTGTTCTTGCACATTATACTTACCAACTAGAATAGGCATGACGACAGTATCAAGAAATTGCAAATCTATTTAGTCCATCAGTTAGAGCAGCGGTCGGCAACCTTTTGGCAGGCAAGGGCCACAAGGTGGCAAAATAAATTAAAGGCGGGCCGCACTTGTGATATTAACCTTAGAAGCCCAATATACCTACGTATAATTGGTCATATCCCATAGAAAAAATTAAAAGCGAGTTCTTAAGGTTGCACTAGTCGCGGGCACAAACTCACTGGTGGGTGTGTCCATAAAGCACGCTCTCACCTGGCATCGTGCCCGACAGAGTGAGATGCACGATAATTCACAGTAAAAGACGCACGTAAAAAAATTTGCCTTTGGCAAATCGAGTTTTATGAAAAAACCACCGCAAAATATCGATTTTGAGGTGGTTTTTTTTATCGAAGAATTCGATAATTGTGCTTTGTCGGTACCGACTTTGTTGTGGAAATTTTGACACTTTTATTACAAGGCATATTGGCAATAGAAACGAATCTTTGGTAGCTCGTAACTTTTTAATAGCTTTTATTTTATTATTCTGTTTCCGCACAGACAAAATTAATAATGAGAAAACGATATAACGTTTAACTTTGGATGTCCAGTGTCAAACAGTGGAGTAATTCCCTTCCGAAATTTCAATGGAAAAAATGTCGACAAGCGTCACCTTAACGCTGGATCCACACTATACGGTCGATTGTGGTTCGTTCATGCATTTATTTTGATAATTATGACTTATTTACAAATATTCACGGGCCGCAAGTAAGACGTCCGCGGGCCGCGTTTTTGTAAATCAATGAATATTGACAAAGATAAAACGCATCAAAACTCAGGAGTGGTGGCTCGTGACATCAGAACACACTAAAATTATACCACGGCGTGACGTATTGATAATTTTAAAAGCGTCGTATCTTCGTCAATTTTGGTTTACGGAACAAAATAAAAAATACGGGTCAATAATTTTTTGATAATCTAACTGACGGACTAATTAGATTTTTTCAGTCGACAAGCCTATTTTTAATATTGCTATTATCCTTTTGAATATGGTGGGGTGTTTGTTCCGCCACTTCTTCCCAGCTAAAACACTTGATGGTTGCTGGTTATGATTTGATTGAATTAAACTTCCATTGACTTTGTTTTATCTTTGCAATGCCAAGTATTTGTTAAATAATATTTTTTGCATTTCCCGAGCATCAATTACTGCTTTAAACCTTATGTCAATGAAATTAAAATCACTTGACATGCACTCGTGATTTTGAAGTCACTACATATAACATTGTGTTATTTTTAGTTGGAGAAGATGCGCTCAAACAGTGGTAAAGAGCAGCAACATTATGCTGATATGGTTAGAGAGGCTCAGGAACATGTCAGAGAAGCCAATAGGTAATGCTGGTCCTTATTAATCGCCTGTTAACGTTTTTTTATGAAAAGTGGATATAGTTGCTGCCAGTTAAGATGACAATAGCGGTCATTGACCCACCTACATTTATTAAAGTTCTTATCATTGAAAACCAAAAATAAAGCCTTTTTAAGTCTTGAATCGTCATCTATCGTGATCTTCAACCTTTTAGGGTTGCGTACCTCAAATGGTAAAAAAGGAACCCTTAAAAGATCACTTTTTTTGTCCGTCTGTCACCACCAATTTTCTCAGGAACGGGTGGACCTAACAAGTTGAAATTTATACCAGATACTGAGGTCTGTAGTTCCTATTAGGTGTATAAAAATCCTCGTGACGTCAGAACGCACTAAAAATAATACCACGGCGTGACGTATTGAGAATTTTAAAGCGTCGTATCTTTGTTAATTTTGGTTTACTTAATATAAGAAAAAATACAGGTCAATTAATTTTTGATAATTTAACTGACGGACTAATTAGATTTTTTCAGTTCACAAGCCTATTTGTTGAGATTCATAATTTTAAAATTTCTTATACTAATTACTATATCTAATGTGTTTTCAAATATAATAGAAAGTTAAAAGAGGCTCGCAAAGACGTGGCGGCGGCTCGCGAAGAGAAAGACATCTTATCAACAGAACAACAACAAATGTTGAGAGAAAAGACGAAGCTGGAACTTGGCATCAAGGACTTGTCGGATGACGTCGATGGAGATAACAAATCTAAGGTGAGACTTTATTAATGATTGTGAACCTTCATTTATTGAGACTTCGTCCGGCAAAATTGAGATAGCTCGGCTAATTTGCATGATATCAATATAATTTATAGCCTATGTTACTCGGTAAAGATGTAGCTTTCTAATAGTGAAAGAATTTTTAAAATCGGTTGAGTAGTTCTTGAGTTAAATCGTAACAAATAAACAAAAAATCAAAACTTTCCTCTTTATAATATTAGTTTAGAAGATAGAGGTACATTCATAAAACGGTCAACCTTATAGTTGGGCTACAATTTCTCCAGTTTATCATTATCCCTTACTTTTTATGAACACTTCTTTCTCTTTTGTGTAGTTAGTGGCTAAACTATTCAGTTATTAAGGTTGAACTGCGCAACATATTTTCCATACAAATTTCGGGGGGCTATTACTCCACTGTTTGACATGGTACATCTAAAGTTAAACATGATATCGTTTTGTCTCATTATTAATTGTGTCTGTACGGAATCAGAATAGTAAAATAAAAAGCCATTCAAAAGTTACGAGCTACCAAAGATTCATTTTTATTGCCAATTTTAACGTAACTTTGGGCGTAAATTAGTAATAAAAGAAGTGTCAAATTTCCAAAACAAAGTCCGTACCGACACAGTACAACTATCGAAGAATTCAATAAATTTTATTTGATAATGATTTATGCAGTGTTTTTTTCATAAAATTCGATTTCCCAAAAGCTTTTTCATATTTTTTTACGCGCGCCTTTTACTATGAATTTTCGTGCATCTCACTGAATGTTTCCCCCGGTGCGGTGCGGGAGGGGGGACACGCGATATTGACATGTCCTTCGTTTGATAGAAGAACAAGACCTATATTTCTGTCCTTTTCATTTCATGCATGACGTCAGTGACGTGTCAGTTGTTTTTCGCTGAAGTTGAAGGGCCTGTGCATTTTTATTGCACTCCTATAATGTGTGTGTTTCGATAGCGCGACCACGGCATTATTTTTTTTTAAACTATGGCAAGATTTTGTAAAAAAAATAATTTAAAATTAAATTAATTAATTTCAATTTTAAATTTCACATTCAGAACATTTTAAAGGTTATAAGCGATACCGTACGTATGCTCCTAAAATATAAACCTAGGATTTTTTATATTTTTTTTACAATTATGTTGTAGTTATTTACCTAAATTTCAGGTCTCTGCAACGCTTAGTTTTTAAGATTTCCGTGGCCGCGCGGTTCTCCGCGTTTCGATGGCGTGGCCACGTTCAAACCCTTATAACTTTTTAACCATAACTTTGACAAATTTAAGGTTTTGGGAAATTTGAACCACATATTACATACATATTTTTACAAAATCATGGCATAGTTATTTAAAAACAAAACGCCATGGTCGCGCCATCGAAACGCACACCCTATAATATGGTGTAGCGACCTACTTATTTAGAAACTTTATATACATAAAACCTTCACGATATAATTTTTACTTTTCTTCTGATCTGTCACTTCTCTGTCTTGTGTTGATTAAATTTATATAGAATTATGATTTTTTTAAATTTAATTTAGATAGTGTACAACAACCACTAAATTGGTGACCCCGACATGATACGCCCTGAAAAGGAAATCCTAAACTTTATCAGGCCAAGGAAATCCACAGTACCACGAAAAACATAAACATAAAGCAGTCGTCTGCCGACCAACGTCCAGACTCTGCTGGCTTCACAGCCATTTATTTCTCTCGAGGGATTAGCAGACCTGGCGGAAAGCGTCCAGGACATGGTGATCCCAGGCCAACAATAACAAACAATATAGTTACAATACAATACAATATTATTGTTGCCACTAATCTCGCGAATTGTGTAGTGACCATGACGTTATAAGTTGATAGTAAAAGTTTTAAAGAAAAAGTTTATTTTATTCTTTTTAGCACATTTAAATAAAAGGTCAGACGAAAGTATTATATAACTTCGTTTTTGTTCGGAACAGTTCGGAACGCTGAGTGTGTGCGTACGAACTAGACGCGCGTGAAGTCTAGCGCCTAACTGCTCATCACTGATACTATCTCTGTCGGGCACGATGCCAGGTGAGACAGCGTGCTTTTTGGCCACGCCCACCAATGAGTTCGAGCCCGTGTGATGTGTCACCTTAACACTTACTTACCGGATATAAATATAATTATTTATAGCCACTATTTATACAGCTATTATAATTTAAAATAAACTAAACTAACTAACTTAAACAATAAACTTAAAAAATGACGTCAAAAAACTCCCCAAAGCTGTCAACTGGTAATGTCTCCAAGAGACTGGCGGCGTTACCACGCTGTATGGCAATGCTAAGCCTTTGGCCAAGGTAAAAGCCAGCGCTTGGGTCACGGGAAGTGTCAACTAAGCGTTTAGAAATTTCCTTGAAAAGGCTTTGAGCACTCTGACCCCACAGTCCCAGAGTTTCAACCCCAAACGAAAATATAGTTACTATATTTACGCCGCTTGAGCTTCTCCACAGCCGCAGCGGTACTTACCTAGTTTTATAGGTATCTTATTCATCTAGCGAAATAAAAAAATATTGCATTTAGAAATGAAATAACATGATGTACAAAAATTCTTAGGAAAGAGCCGAAGGCGAGCTCGAGCGTCTGCGCCAACAGATATCTGAAAAAGAACGAGAACTTGAAGAGCTGAAGCCTAAATACGAAGAGATGAAGGCGCGCGAGGAGGAATGTACCAGAGCTTTAGCACTGAACCAGCAGAAACGACAGGAGCTGTATGCTAAGCAAGGCAGAGGCACGCAGTTCACTTCCAAACAAGACAGGGACCGATGGATCGAAAAGGAACTCAAGTATGTAACACTAGCTTCTGCCTGCGGCTTCGCCCGCGTGAAGTTTGATAATTGTCCCATGGGATCTTACCACCGGGATAAAAAATATCCTATGTTTTAATCTAGGTTATAAACTATCCGTGTGCAAAATTTCATCTAAATCCGTTCAGTAGTTTTTGCGTGAATGAGTAACATCATAGTACACCCATACTCACAAACTTTCACATTTATAGTATTAAGTAGGATAATACGTATGACTTTTATGTATTTGACAACTAAGATATAATTATGCTACTTCTAAAATAGATGCCCGGATTACATACGTAAATACGACATTAATTTTTAAAACAAGTTCGGCTGCGTTTCTCACGCGACTTCAAACAACTCAATGAGGGCTATAGTTTTTGAGCTCACCAGATGGCGCCACTGTCGAGTAAGGTCTTGTCAATAATTCTATTTTACACTTTAAAGTACCAATAACGCCATAAAAAGTTTATTTTATTACGTATAACAACATAGTGTAAACTTCAGATACATATTTACAATATTTATTAGCAAGCATGAAACATTTAAAAATTATTCTACCTCCAAGTACTAACAAATAAGATTCTAAGTTCCTACTTAAAATCTTCAAGTCATAATTAATCAGGAATGGCTCAGTTTAGAACACAATCGTGAGTATTAGTATAAATACGTGATAAAAAAGCACGCAACGCTCGAACACTATGACATCTGACATTTCGGAAGACCTTACTCTACACGAACGCCTCTAGCGGCGAATTCATGCGCGATAACTATACTACCTGGTACCATGGTGCCTAATGCCTACCATGTTTTGTATCTGTAACCCTCGTTTAACTGGTAAAAAATGCGTAAAGTATTAAGTACTCCTTTGTAAAATTTTTTAGGTGTGCATTAAAACTTTAAATGAATAAAATACCTGGCAGGTACAATTTATGCTCATAATGGATATGCTATATGCTATTTACGTTCTCTAGAATATCTATTTATCTTCTAACACACATCTGCCATTCCAGGTCTCTAAACAAACAAATAAAAGACAAGAAGGATCACGAGACAAAACTACGTGACGATCTACGTCGCGACGCTAACAAGTTGACGGAACTCGAGAAGAGAATAGAAGAGACTACGAAAGAGATGGAGAGACAACGTGTGGCTATAGATGAACACAACAAGCAGTACTATGAATGTAAAAAGAGGAAGGACCAGGAACAGAGCGCGAGGAAGTATGTATACTATGTTTTTATTATTTACTAGCTGAAGCCTGACCGCAAATTATATACTAAAACCTTCTTCTTGAATTACTCTATCTATTAAAAAAAGCCCGCATCAAAATCCGTTGCGTAGTTTTAAAGATATAAGCATACATAGGGACAGACAGACGTGGCGGGCGAATTTGTTTTATAATATGTAGTGAAGGTGGATGCTCCAGGGTAGCCCACGAAATTCAGACTTTCTTACGTTAAAAATGTAACGGGTTCCGTACCTCAAAAGGAAAAAACGGAACCCTTATAAGATCACTTGTTCATACAGTACAACCCGCCAGGTTCATAAAGGTCGAGTTTTTCGACCTATATAAACTTTATAACTTGTATTGATTTTGATGATTATAATTCTGTAACTACATACGTCTTACAGTCGCGAACAATATTTTAATCAACATACAACCTGTACTGAGCACTGGCTTGCAAATTGCAAAAAGCGTAAGAAAATTTGAATTTCGCGGACTACCCTGACGATTTCATCTTAAGTAGGTCTCTTTAAAAGTAACCCAAAAATAAGTTCAACTTCATTCAGCAGCCCATACTTTGATATTAAAGTTACATCAAATATTTACCCCCATTTTCTGCAAGTGTCTGATCAGAAACTTCGCTGTAGAACCGTTTCAAGAACCCTTTTTTATTTTCAGTGAATTATGGCGCAAAGAAACGTCACTGACACAAAATCTATCGTCTCTAAAGGAAGATTTGGCAAAGGCTGATCAAGCACTGCGATCTATGGCGGGAAAGGTAGATATTTAAATATCAATTTATCTGTGTATAACTACTATATCTGTGCACCGAGGCAGAGCAAGTATCATCCCAAGAATCGGACTAGAAAACGTTAGCAAGTTACCATTGCCTTTAAGGCCCCTAGCACACGGCGTATTTTAACGCGCAGATGTCGCGCTTCAAACGAGATTTGAACGCAACCTTGTAACCTAAGCACACGGGGCGATCGTGAAACGCGCGTCTACTGCGCGTATAGGTACACGCAGATACAGCGATACATACATTACGTTCCATTTTTAAATTACACGACAGATATGGATTTTCATACAACTTTTGCCGGCCGCTGGTCGCATGTTTCTGGGCAGTACAGCAATTTCGATTTATCTCGAAGTAGGTTGTCAAAATAATGCTCAAATTTCCAAGCATGTTTGAGAAAATTCGTTATTTTTTTGTCATCTACCCTATTAACCTTCTACGAGTATAATCTTAAAGCGTTATTCTTTTACAGCCCATTTTGAATGGTCGCGACAGTGTACGCAAAGTACTGGACACATTCCAAGAGAGGGGAGGGGAATGGGCTAAGATAGCGACGCAGTACTACGGACCTGTCATCGAAAATTTCACGTGTGACAAGACTATTTATACCGCAGTCGAGGTAATTATTATCACCCTTCAGTGAGAGTGAAGGGTATACCTTTCACTAGGCACCCTTCACTATCACTATCACTACATATTATAAAACAAAGTCCCCCTCGTCTGTCTGTCCCTATGTATGCTTAAATCTTTAAAACTACGCAACGGATTTTGATGCGGGTTTTTTTTAATAGATAGAGTGATTCCAGAGGAAGGTTGTAGTATATAATTTGCGGGCGAGCGAAGCCACGGGCATCAGCTAGTATTAAATAAATTATGGTTTGGATAGTTCTCGTCATAAAGACTTGAAAAACCATGAGTAGCCGTTATAAATCGAGTATTCATTGTTAACTAGAGTTGCTCTAAACTTTCAGCAACATGTTCTTATTTATTTATTAATATAGGTTAACTAACAGCTTCTGTGTACAGCATTTAGGTATACATAGGTTTTACAGTCTTGGACTTACACAGTCGCCAATTTGACTAAGATAAAACGCGTCAAAGATCATAATCATTCAATGAGGTGGCGAAGGCAAAGTAAATCTCAGATGGCGCCACTATAGTTGGTCTTAATCTGACCAATGAGGTTAAGCTATTTTGAAATATAAAATGACATTACCACATTTTCAACCAGTGACGATGTTTGGGTACCAGCTATGCTAGCGCCATTAGTTCCACAGTTAGCCTCCCCATTGTCTTGCCAGAACATTGCTGACAACTTTGCGTAGTGGTAAGTAAAAGTTGCTGAACATTATTTCCAGCATCATTTGATGTTGTATTTGGGTAAATGTTTTGTTAACCATGACTGTGGGCTTTTATAAAATTAACATAAGAAAAAACGATTAACAATGTCCCCTCTGAAAGAAAATAAAAGAACAAATTGACATGTTTCTAGGTGACCGCTGGTAACAGATTGTTCCACCACATCGTAGAATCAGACACAGTGGGTACCAAGATTCTGAAGGAGATGAACCGACAGAGCTTGCCCGGTGAGGTTACGTTCATGCCACTCAACCGACTGCAAGTCAGGGATATGGTGTATCCTAATGATAATGTAAGTTCTTTTGATGATAGAATGCAGAGTTCGTGTTTGTGTGTAACTGGTTAAGAGAGAAAAGAGATCAATGAACCTCCTTTTATTTTCTTTAGCTTCAATAGCACTGGGTTCTGTCGCTAAATTCATAGTTACCAGTCTTACCAAGGGGTATCGCTATCGTGTTATACAGTTACTGCAGGGTTTCGGCAAAAGACACATGGCTGTCGCTCCATGTAAAATACTGGTATTCAGACTCATGGTTTAAATGGAAGTTAAACCCTACTTAGCTGGGTAAAGGCTTGGCAGATGATAATTTGAAATAACAATAATATGATAATACAAAAATATGAAAATAATATACTCGTAATTTTTGACTGTCTGAAGTTATTACAAGTGTTACCATTTATCATTACTTTTTTCTCTGATTTCATCCTTATAGAATGCTATAGCCATGGTACAAAAGCTGAAGTACGACGCAAAGTACGCAAAGGCCATGAAGTACATCTTCGGCAAGACGCTCATCTGCAGGAACTTGGAGTGTGCCACCGAGCTCGGCAAGCAGTTCCATCTCGATTGTGTCACTTTGGAAGGAGATCAGGTAAGTCACTATGTTCCCAACAGATCGTCCATAATCATACATCTGGCCCAACACGCACCCCGGTTGCGAATACTAAGCACCTGATTATCCTGATGAACGTCACCAAGAAGCACAGTAGGAAGCTCGTTCTTTCTAAGCGAGTTTTGACTAACACACGTCACAGGGAATTCTATCGCACGCCAATTTCCACACTTTTTATGTAAGTTGTGATGAAATCTGTCTTAGCATTTTAATGCTCTGAATGCGCCACTAATAATAAGCCGCTGCCGCCTCTGTACCACAGTATAAATATGGACAGTACCTATCAATAACCAGTACCTACCTTAATATGGATAGTAACTACCTACAAACGCTCGAAACCGCACACTCATACAAACATGTGCATCGACATAGGGACCTAGTAGTTGATGCAATAATTACCTGTGCTCCATTGAAGCCATAGGGACCTATCTATATAGATAGATAGGTCCCTATGGCTTCAATGGAGCGTAGGTAATTATTGCATTTTTTTTTTTTTTTAAATACTATAAAAAGGTGTATAAATATTTAAGAAAGCTCCTTAAGTATGAGACGTTTAAACTTATAGTGAGAATATGCAAAAGCACAAAGTACAGACACCTATATCTGTATCTATCTATATAGATAGGTCCCTATGGCTTCAATGGAGCGCAGGTAATTATTGCATCAACTTGGCTTAGTTTCGGTACTGTCCATATCTATACTGTGTCTGTACTTTGTGATTGAAGTGTTAAATAAATAAGTCAATTCATCAATCAAAACTGCGGAACTATAAATGCTTTGCGATTTTAGCTTTTTTTAACGTCGAGTTCCGAGTTCGATGATGAGAGTTTATGGATTTCGGTTCCAGAACGAAATAAAAATGCGAGTATTATTAGTATAGAAATACAAAAATGTATACCTCCCAACCCTCACTGTTCCCAACAGGTATCATCAAAAGGCTCCCTGACGGGCGGCTACTTCAACCAGTCCCGCTCGCGCCTGGAGATGCAGAAGACGCGCTCCGAGCTCATGGAACAGATCACGACGCTGGAGCTGGAGCTCAGCACACTGCGCCAGGAGCTCAACAAGACCGAGACCAGCATCAACTCCATCGTGTCCGAGATGCAGAGGACCGAGACTAAGCAGGGCAAAGCTAAGTGAGTCAACAGAATATTTTAATTTTTATTCAAAAGGAACAACAAACAGCTGCAATATAAAACATAGAAATAATAAATATATACAAAACTAAACGACAATATTGCAGCCCACAACGCTGTTCACAGATTAACTTTGAGATAGGTACATATCAGTGAAAATAATCGCTGGGGATAAAAATACAAAAAAAAAATGTTGTAAAAAATACTATAAAAAGGTGTATAAATATTTAAGAAAGCTCCTTAAGTATGAGACGTTTAAACTTATAGTGAGAATATGCAAAAATGTCAATATGCTCGAAAAGTTCTATTGTGGGAATCAACTATTCTGCGAACAGGCGAACGCAGGCCAGAGTTGGACTTGCAAGTGCCCACTGAAAATAATATGCCAGTGCGCACCTTTCGCTTGTGGACCGTCCTAGGAACCGCATAACATAACATATTGGACAGTTCAATACAGTCAAATTTATTTCAAGCAATATTATATAAATTCATGGCTTCTAGTACCTACGTCTATTTTCGAGTGTTGCGAGCTTATACTTAGCGAATATTAAATAAACACCACCTCAATTAAAATCAATTACTTGTAGATAACTTCATACACATTCATTTATTCAGTGAGGAGTGGAGATAGGCTAGTTTCCACCATCAATAAATTGCCAATTTATTTAGTCCGTCAGTTAAAGTATTGGAAAATAATGTACACATATTTTTTGTTTTTGTAAATCAATGAATATTGTCAAAGATAAAACGAATAAAAACTCGAGAGTGGGGGGGGGGGGGGGCACGTGACGTCAGACCGCACTAAAACGACAAAATACGGGTGAAATATTTTTTGATAATCTAACTGACGGACTAATTAGATTTTTTATCATCTACCCTATTCAGACATACTGAAAAAAAAAAAATAACGTCGCCTTTACTCAGATGAATCAAATTACAATAATTGTTTTATTTTAACATAAATAATGATATAAACAACGTTTTCTTTTTGTGTATTGAAATTTAATATATTCACGCAATGCTCGTAAAGCTCTAAAAGTCCCTATAAGTAACAGATAAGTACTGACATGGCGATATGTATAGTGAGACCTGTTGTATTATAATCAAAACTTGATACTAATAGAAGCTTTTTTCAGGGACATATTCGACAAAGTGAAGGCAGATATACGTCTTATGAAAGAAGAACTGGCTTCAATAGAAAGGTTCCGCGGCCCCAAGGAACGATCCCTAGCTCAGTGTCGCTCCAGTCTAGAGGCCATGCAGGCCACTAAGGAGGGACTTGAGTCCGAACTGCATCAGGTAATGTAAATCTAGATTATGATCTACTGCGTAATGATGGTCTCTAAAATGTATGGAACAATGGCTACTGTTTTGTACAAATAGAACAATCAAGATAAGAATAAAACATACTTACTTTATTCTTATTCTTTATTGCACACAAAATTAAAATATATATAGCATACAAGGTGTAAATGGACCCTTCACAAAGCCATCAACCAAACTTTCTGGTAACTATGCAAAAACAAAATCGCTGAGAAATGACTTTTGTTTGTGTCCCAGTAGTGGAAACAATATTAATATGTTAAGTTTAAAGAAGTTAGCCGTGTGGTATCCGGCAGAGTAGAATAGAACCAACCCACACACTCACGGGTGTCGTATAAGGCGACTAATGTCTGAGGCAGAACACCTTGCGCCTCCGTAGACCAGAGAATGGGCAGCAGCGTTTTCTGTTAGTCTTTCATCACTGCGATCTCTAATCCGCCTGCCAAGCGTGGAGATTACGGCAAATTCCTCCCATCATGGGAGAGGCTTATGTCCAGCAGTGGACGTTATGGGCTGTTGTAGTGTAGTTGTAGTAAGTTTAAAGAGAGCAAAATATGTAATATCATTTTCACAATACCAAATTATTTGTTACCCATCATCTGCCTAGCCTTTTCCCAACTATGTTGGGGTCGGCTTCCAGTCTAACCGGATGCAGCTGAATACCAGTATTTTACATCTAGCCACTGCCTATCTGACCTCCACAACTCAGTTAGTACTGGGTAATACGATACCCGATAACGGCTTAACGTGCTTTCCGAGGCACGGAGGAAACTCAGTATATAATAGGTAGTCACCCATCCACAGACCAACCTAGGCAAGGACGGCTTAACCTAAACATCGACCCGAGCGGCAGTTATTATTTAGCAACGAGCTCCTCAAATGATTTGTTACCCAACAGGAGTTAATGGAGCAGCTATCAACGGCCGACCAAGGCAAGGTGGACGAACTGAACGACGCGATCCGACGTCTGACGCAAGAGAACAAGGAGGCCTTCAGTGCCAGGATGAACTTGGAAGCCACTAAGAATAAGCTCGAGAATCTGCTTACTAATAACTTGATTAGGTGAGTATTCCGTTAAATGGGGTAAGGATTGAGTTACTGCTACTTTTTTGAAGGTAGATAACCACCACAGCAAAAAACTCACACTAATACATAGTCCTTACCATTGACACAAACTTGCATCTTATTTGTAAATGTCTTTAAACCAGTAGTTCCCAACCTTTCTTGGACCAGGGACCACTTTGGTGACTTTATTGTTAGCAGGGCCCAAAAGGTCCTAGATAACCATGGACACTGACAGGATTATATCTAGGGGGTGAATCTTTAACTCACACAATGCAAAAATTGGAAAATGGGATAAAACCTTTAGAATTAAGATAGTGTACGATACAAAAGCGATCGAAGTAAACTCGAAAAATTTTGCAATAATTCATACAAAAATAGGAATAAGTTAGTAGATTCTCAAAAAAAAAAACATCACCTCGCTTCTGATAGGTTTAATTAGAGGTTTTCTTTTTGAGGGATTAAAAAAAAATAGTTTCCAAGAACTCTCTAGATGGCGTTGAACTGACTACGTTCCTTAGTGCCAAAGCCAAAACGCTTGCAAAAAAAAAAACATTGCGTCACGTCACATACGCTCGTTGACTGACACTTTCGTTTGCTTAAGCTTCCGAATATAACCTAGTTTTCTCGCGCTTTGTTAACATCAGTTTTTTTACGTTCCGTTCCTTGCAGTAACGTACCAAGTTCAGCGCCATCTATCCAGCGATTAGGGAAAAGCTAAAAAGAAAATCCCTCATTAGGTTGGGTTTGAGCTTGCATCCTCTGTGCAAGTTATTAAGTACGAATAATATTTTAACCTTTCGAGGCTCCTGCGGACCACCGGTGGTCAGCGGACCATAGGTTGGGAACCACTGCTTTAAACAATCGTTTGGTAGCAATACCATGCTAGCTCACAGACAGATATATTCTTAAAAAATATAGAATAGTCTTTTATGTCAGGCGTTAATGTGTAAATAGCCTATTGTTCTCCGTCTTTATCAAAACAAAAATAACAAACACAAATTCAACACCTTTTTCGTCCAACAGACGTAAAGACGAATTAGTACAAGCACTCCAAGAGATCTCCGTAGAGGATCGTAAGCGTCGCCTCGCGAACAGTAAGTCGGACCTGGCGGCCACTGAGAAACGTATCAAACAGATCAACAAGGAGCTGGAAGAGGTCGACAGGAAGGTACAGGCGGCTGTCAAGAATGAGAAGGCGCTCAAGTTGGAGCTCGATAAGTGGAGGAATAAGGTATGAAGTTGATTATTTTTAATTTTATTTTATTATTCAGAGACAATAAACAGCTACAATATGTGTTGGAACAGAGTAAAAATAATTAACAATATTGCAGCCCACTACATTATCCGCTTATTAACAGGAGAGAATATGATAATGAGTGCCACTAGATAGGTAAAAAAAAATTACATCACATTAATAATAAATAATTATAGAAATATCGATTACTTACAGTAATTATTAAAAAATAAAATAAACAAAATATTAATTACTTACATCATGCAAATTAGAACAGGTAAACAAAAAATGAAGACGAAACAGTGCGTCGAAAACTCGCGTGACGTCACATTTGAGTAAATTTCGTAAAGTGACGTCACAAGCCCCCACTCATGATCTTTGACGCGTTTTATCTTCGTCATTTGATAAAACAAAAAACACGTACCTATCCAATATTTTTCGATAATCTAACTGACGAGCTAAATAGAATCATGTTTTTTAGTCAGGAATCATCCCTGTTGGTAGTATTTGTGTATTCACTTGATTTATTAATTTGTCTTGTAACTGTACTTGTGAAGCCAGATCTTTTACTATCACTTTCTCTTTGTTTAATTGGGATAATTCCTAATTTATTGGCGGTCAGCCCTCCTAGTACTTAAAAACAACACTAGAATTTATTAAGTCAGCCTTAATTATTCAATTCCTGGGCAAATATGGCTTTTCACTCTGCCTTAAATGTTGTTTCTGACTAGCCCGTCCAGGAAAATTGAAATAAACATAAGTAAGAAATGATTTATGTATCCTTTCAATAATCAAACTATAGTTACACCAATAATTATCAAACAGGAAAAAGAAGCACAAGACAAAATGGAAGAAGACGCTAAAGGTTTAGAGAAGATGGCTTCCAAAGAAGTGTTGCTACAGGAGAAAATACAAGAATCTCTGGACAAGATAGCCGCATTGGGCACACTGCCCAATGCGCCTGAGTTACACGCCAAATACCAGAAGTTGTCGTTGAAGCAGGTAACGGCATTTATATACTCAACTTGTCACTTCCCACTGCGGCGTCGTCGAATTGTTACGACACTTCTGTCAGTTCAGGCGCAACATCACACCTGTTTTTCCCGAAGGAGTTCACAAAGTATAGATTATAATATACAGGGTGTAAACAGATCCTTCACGAAGCCGTCAACTAAGCATTCTTTACATCAAACTAAGTAACTACGCAAAAGTTGGTACCTTTTTTTTTGAAAAATCACGTTTGCGGTAAAACTCAAAATATTGTGATTATTGACGCTTTTAATAGTAAACGCGTTATGGAGGTATTTAAAGTACCTAAAGTTATGACTTTAAAAACTAGTTTTAAAAAAACAAACTTTTGCTGGGAAACAACTTTTTTTTGGGGTAAAATATGATGTTTTGTGGTAGAACTCAATGTAACGCACTCAAAACATTGTGCTGATGGATGGATTTAATAATACGGGGATCGTGGTGTTTAAAGTAAAAAATCTTACATTAAAACTTGTATTTAAAAAAAATCTTGGCAAAAAGTTGGAACTTTGACCCCCAATATCTCCGTAACTAGAAGGTTTCCAGGTATTGTGTAGAGCAAAAAAATGATCGCAATGACGAGGAGACCAAGTGCTTTTCGGCTTCGTTAATAGTCTTTTTACACCCGTTTTATTTAATTATTTGCAGCTTTTCAAAGAGCTTGAAAAAGCGAATCAGCATCTAAAGAAGTACAACCACGTGAACAAGAAAGCGTTGGATCAGTTCATCAGTTTCTCCGAGCAAAAGGAGAAGTTGTACAAGAGGAAAGAAGAACTGGATATTGGGTAAATTAACGTTTTTTCACCATCTGTACAACAATGTGAATATTTGACTCGCCCGACCTATGACCTAAGCTACCTACTTACTTACTGTTAGCCTGTGTTATCGCACTGCTGGTCAAAGGCCGCCCCCAATGACCTCCAAATCTTTCGATCCAGGGCCAATGTGGACCACTGGTCGTTGATTCTGCACATCTGCGAGGTCTATCGCGTCGCCTTCTGGCTGTGTCAGGGCTCCACAGCGTGGTTATTTTGACCCATAGCTCATTCCTGACCTAAGATGTATCTACGTAATCTACAGCTGTAATGGCGGCATTGTCATCGCAACAGTTGATCGTATACTTTGGCGCGTAACTGCGCAGTAAAATGTTGGTGCAGGCCGCAATATTTACGATAATATTTAATGTGTTTTGATGAAATTGCATGAGCTAACATAAAATAGTGTATAAATAAAAGCACATTAAAAAAAAAGCCTGGTTATTTAAGACAAAGAATTGAATTGGTTCTTTTAATTAGTATGTTCTACGTGGATAAAGGTGTCTTCGTCTTGGGCAAGCTTGAATCCCTCGCTACGTTCAGGATTTTAACTCGCGTATTAAAACAAAATTCGAGTTTATAATACCTAGCTTATAAGTATTCGGTAATGTCCCACGGGATTGTACTACCGGGATAAAAGTATCCTACGTGTTAATGCAGGTTATAAAGTATCTGTGTGCCAAATTTCATCCAAATGCGGGCAGTAGTTTTTGCGTGCAAAAAAAAAAAGGTACCAAACATCCATCCGTCCTCACAAACTTTCGCATTTATTATACATATTAGTAGGAAAGAAGGATAACCATCAAAGTCTGCTTGCTGATTCCAGCATTTCCAGCTAAGCACATGCACATCAGATAAGCCATAAACAGAAATTTAAACAAAATATATTTTATCAACATTTATTTGATACTCACTAATACAAAACAATCTGGTACACCATCTAATTATTTATTTAAGTCTTGTCTATAATTCACCGGAAACTTCTTTCAAAATTTTCGATACGTCTGATAATTTTACTATAGATATAATCAACCGCATCTGCGGCGTAGACGTAGTCTATATGAGTGAAATCTTCTAAATAGTATAACCCATTCACATTGACAAGATGATGTTTTAGTATTAAAACGTCTTGTGGATCCGACAGCCAATCCTTAGGACTGTAGAATAACATTACAGGCACTGTCACTTTGCTTAAATCATACTCAGGCGCCTTACTCCGTCCATATGTGATCATATTGGTTTCTCGACCAAAGTCGTACCGACAGAACCGTTGCGACTCCACCAACTGTCCGTAATGAACAAACTGCAACGTCGACGAACCACTAGGCCAGTGCCCTAATATAACAGACAAAAATGTCTTGTTCACTTTAGTTTCATATCCCGATAACGAGAAAAACAGATTATCACATTTTCCTGGAAGAACAGTACACACGAAAGATGATATTTTCTTAAATCCATCCATTCCTGTTGCATAAGTGTTAAAACTTGATAACATTAATCCAAGTAAATTGTGAGCGGGTGAAAACATTCTCACTATCGGACTCTTGACGTGGCCCATCCAGGCTATTGGCGCTAGCGAAAACATTATTCTAATTTTTTTGTTATATTCAGGTTTCATCGAGCATAGAACGTAGCCGATTGTAGTGCCTTGTGAATGTCCGACGTAGTACAGGCTCCGGTGTGTTGTCAGCGGGAGGATGTAGTCGATGATGGCGGGCAGGTCGTTGAGCGCGATCTGTTCCCACGAGTACTCCCAGTACTCGGTCATGGTGTCGTTCAGCCAGACGTGCGTGTGAGCGTGTTTGTTACCTCGACAGTTGCCCATCCAAACATCATATCCTTCGTCCGCCAGCACATACCCAAGCGCTATATTAGGCCCCATTAACAACCAACTGACTGAGCTTTCTAGAATACCATGCATTAGTAACACAACCGGCTTGCTTCTTCCTTTACCGTTCGGAATTCTATGAAGGTTTAAGATGTATCCGTCGTCCGTAGTCACCGTGTGTTCTTCTAGAGGATATTTATACTTTTGCGCCAGTTGTGTGATATTCAGACGAGCGTCCTCGGGAACGTGCGTCTCGTGTGTCATGTCGATGATATTCTCCAAGAAGCTCCATATACTGCGATCGTCGTGGGCCGCGGATAAACTGCAGATCAATAGTAGTACATATAGGTACATTTTATTAATTCTCTGGCGAGTGCGGCGCGTCTGATCGTGAAACAATGCGATCTACTATATATATACGCATCGCTCTAAACCCCGTGTTGTTAAACTTCACCCCATTGTTAATTGCTATTACACTTGACACAGTTTTTATTTAGATTTGGGGTTCGTGTCAGCTGCTTAATTAACTCACGGTGTTCGCTCCACGCGTAGTTTGAAAATTAATATATTTTTTTACGTTGTATGCTGTAATTAGAGAGATGTTACAAGGGATTAGACATAGGAGTAATTCTCACAAAACAAGTGTATGTGGAAAACTCCATGAAGTTCACTTTATTTTTAACGAGTCGATTAGTTTTGTAATGTAGCGTCCTTCAAAGATTAAAAAGTGCTAAAGATACGGCTAAACTAACGCGACGAACTTGCGTCCACGATGCATGGCGTGCAAATGTGTTCAATTCGTGCAATTTCGTTATGATCGCGGCGATCACAGGTGTCGGGGTGATTCTGTACCTACAAATTCACGCCATCGCAGACGTTTATTGAACGCGTCAATACAGCCGAACCCTAGTTAGCTAGTACGTGCTTATCTGATCATTTCAATAGTGTTGTACTCAAATTTTTACACGTACTGCTAAAATATGTCTTAATATCATTTTTTTTTTTTTCTTATAGCGCAGATATGATGTCTGGGCATCCCATTGTATTTGTCAATAGCATGTCCTAATCATAATAGGCGAGACGACAAAAAAAAACTAATTAGTCCGTCAGTTAGATTATCAAAAAATATTTGAACCGTGTTTTTTCTTTTGTTACGTAAACCAAAATTGACGAAGATATGACGCTTTTAAAATTATCAATACGTCACGCCTAGGTATAATTTTTAGCTAGTTCTGACGTCACGAGCCCCCACTGCCGTGTTTTGATGCGTTTTATCTTTGTCAATTTTCATTGATTCACAAAAACAAAAAATACGTGTTCATTAATTTCCAATACTCTAACTGACGGACTAAATAGATTTGCAATTTTTTGATACTGTCGTCATGCCTATTATGTACATTATCATGTTTTGATTTATGAGATCTTTTGTTGGGGTTAAGATTTCTATAAGTCTTAACTCGAAGAAAATTGTTTAATGCCACTTTACTTCCATAAATATACTACTTATTAAAATGTTGTACAGCATTTTATTTTATAAGTACTTCTACTTTTTTACCCACAGAGGTGAGAAAATTCGTGAGCTCATCGAGACGCTAGAACACAGAAAGTTAGAGGCTATACAGTTTACGTTCAAACAAGTGTGCAAGAACTTCACTGAAGTGTTCAAGAAACTGGTGCCGCAGGGCAGAGGGAGTCTCATCATGAGGGTCAACACTGATGATGGACAGGAACCCACTACCGAAGTAAGTCTGACATGCATACCTACGGTACTTGTTGGGAGAAACCTGCCCGAAGCATTCTCTACACATATATAGGGAAACTCGATTCGGTATGATCTACCATCACTGATGGCATGTTCGGGTCGGCTCGGCATAATATCCGGAACGCATATCATAATCGATATTGCAGTTATTTAATAAACCCTGCCTCGTCTACCACCAAGTGGTCGTCTACTACCAAAAAATTATACCTCGTAAAATTTTAGATCGTTACGAAACCAATAAAATTTCTTTCGTAACATATTCCCACGTACCTGTATACATATTATGTATCATGTATTCGCATTATGACAACATGCCTATTATTTGTCGAACGCAAAAATATAAACAAACATTACGAGTGTTCTACACACTGTCGGTGTGAAGTATTAAATATTCAATTACGTCACATATTTGTGTTATGAATTACACACATAACATCACACCTCTAATCGAAGGGTTAGTTCGGCAGAGGTGTAGCTGTTAGTACACCCACATTCCGCCAGTTATGTTTAAGTTCCATGTATAGGGGGCAAACCTAATGCCATCAACCGGGCACAAATCCAGACTCCGTGGCTGCTACTGAGAGATTTCTAATGGAAAAACCTATTGTTTTTAAAAATAAAGGAGACGTGGAGATCGTTATAATGTATTTATTCACTACCAAACTATTAGTATAACACAGATTTTATTAATTACAATCGCAAGGAAAATTATTGTTGTCTTTACCATAAGCAAAGATGGTGGCGAAGGGACCATAGATAATATAAGACAACTTAACTTTTTAATTTCTTGTGTTGCCAGTTAACAAAACCCAATAACACTTTGTTATGAATTTAGATCAAATTTTCACATGTTGTTTACACAAACAGTATTCCATTTATTTACAGTTATTGTTAAAGCTGTGATGTGTTCACATTCTTCGTAAAATATGCGATTTAAGATTGTGCACAATAAAAATATTCTATTGTATTGTATTGTATTGTAAGATGTAATAAAAATCCTTAAAATGAAATAAGAAATGGTAAATCAAGACAATGAAATAGTTTGATAAACAATGAAAGTCATCATTATCCCTATTTATTTGGGGTCGCCGCAGCGTCTTCTTGCAGACTTCCCAAAAAAAAAAAATTTGTAAATTGATACAAATACAAAACAGCTAATATGCGCGTATTCTTTGGGTCGAAAATTATCCTAGGGGAAAATACGTCCGGGTAAAGGTTGCCTATCCAACCCTGGTCTTAATCTGTAATGATATTTGATTATATTGAAGGTCTAACATAAACATACAGTACAGTTACTTTTGAATTTAGAACATTAGTATGGATTAATTTTCTTGTACAATCAGGTAATTGGTAAAAAAGGACTGTATACAAATGTTATCTACCCCGATTTGTTCCTTATGTAATACAATGTTCCACGTTCTTAAACATTGCCCCTTACTAGAAATTCATCCTGTATCGTGGGTGCGTTTACAAACATTTTAAACTCACATACAACACAGCAATATGAATGACTTGTGTTCGATGTAAATAAATAATAATAATACACAAACAGCCGGACCCGTAACAAGTACCTGTAGGTCATACAAATATGTGTTCCGTATGAGGATCGAACCCGTAACACGCAACGCAGCAGCCAATCGCTCAGCCACTATACCATCCGTGCCGTCACAAACTAAACGTGCCTATAGTTGGTGCCAGTTAAGCCAATATCTCTTCCTACGAAACAAATGAACCATGTGTCGTTTTACATTAGAAAAAATGTTGAAGATCACGATAGACGACTATTCAAGACTTGAACAGGCTTATTTTTGGATTTCAAAGTTAAGAACTTTAATAAATGTAGGTGGGTCAATGACCGCTATTGCCATCTAAACTGGCAGCGACTATAGATGTGACTATTCCATTTTTGTTTCCAGCGTGCAAAAGCAGACCCGTTCACGGGCGTCGGCATCAAAGTATCGTTTACTGGCGGCGAGGGCGACATGAGAGAGATGAACCAGTTGTCTGGAGGACAGAAGTCACTCGTCGCTCTGGCGCTCATCTTCGCCATACAGAAGTGCGACCCCGCTCCCTTCTACTTGTTTGATGAAATCGATCAGGTGAGTTACACTTACACTTTAGTTTGAGGATGTACGGTCGACCAAGCTATTTGGTTTACATTTTAACATGCAAATTACATTGTAAAATGTAAACCAAATAGCTTGGTCGACCGTACGTGTTCATGACAATAATTGCTAATAAGTTGTGAAGACATTTCAGAAATGGATTAACAATTCTGAAAAGTTAAGTTTTGGTATTATTTTGATAAGCTACATAATGGTGTCGATTCTGTTGTGCACAAACTAAACTTAATTTAAGCTATTGCTATTTTTTTCTCTCTAATAAAACGAGAAAGAGACGGATGTAATTTAGAGCTGTCAAATTTAATTAGAACGAATAATTCCATACAAATGAAGGGTGCACGTAAAAACATGTCGACTCAAAACACGGTGAAGCGCAAGGCGTAAACTAGTTTGACATCTCTAACTTAGTTCATAGCTATAGCCGTCCGCCTTTTAGTAAAAGATAGCAATAGCCTAAATTAAGTTTAGTTTGTGCACAACAGAATAGACACCAACCAATAGAACGCCTTATTGGCCTAGTAGACAAAATCAGTAGGTAGCTACTCTTTATTTACAAAAAAAAAACATCAGCCAAATAATTATTCCCAAGATACACGGCTCGTACTTATCATCGATAGGCCATGTTTAGCAACAATGTTTATCTAACTAATTTTTCTAAATAACAATACGATTCCCACAGGCCCTAGACGCGCAGCATCGCAAAGCGATCGCGAACATGATCCACGAGTTGTCAACGTCTGCTCAGTTCATCACCACAACGTTCAGGCCAGAGTTACTGGAACACGCGCACAAATTCTACGGCGTCAAGTTCAGGAACAAAGTGTCACACGTCGAATGCGTCACTCAGGAAGAGGCCAGAGACTTCGTCGAAGATAGCGCCACTCATGCTTAGAGCAGGACTAAGTCTTAGAGATATTGCTGGAAGTGGACTGAAGGATACATTAGTGAATTAGTGTTGGTGTACACGATTTCAGAGTTTATAATGAGTTGTTTATGTGAAATTGATACCATATGATATCGTGTCCTACGCGCCCTGATTCTTGCATACTGGAATAGAGATGATGACTGACTAAAAAAAATATGATTCTATTTAGTCCGTCAGTTAGATTATCGAAAAATATGGGAGACGTGTTTTTTGTTTTATCAAATTTATAAAATTTACGAAGATAAAACGCGTCAATGAGCATGAGTGGGGGCTTGTGACGTCACATTTGAATAAAAAATGTACTCAAATGTGACGTCACACGAGTTTTCGACACACTATATTCTTAATTTTTTGTTAACGTGAAAAAAGAAAATATGTGTCACAATATTTTTTGGATTTTTTTTCTGACGGACTAATTACATTTTTTTTTTGTCATTTACCCTATTGATTGACGCAAGTGATAGCGCCAAGTTCATAGCTAACTACTGGGCCGACTCGGTATAGATTTTCATCGACACGCTAAAAGATGTGACATTTGAATGATCACATTCCACAATGAAAAGGTACCCCTGAAGACGCTTTTGCAAACGCGGGCGTTTTAAAAGTTTTGAATGTGTAAGGATTTACCTACCGTGCCTAAGGGTGCTTGCATAGAGAATGCATTTACTGACTTCTCGGTACGGGTCAGTACCTATAAGTACAGGGATTATGCATAAAGAAACAGGTAAATCTCTTCATAGTGACCATGATCTCTTCGAGTTCTTCGGACGATGAGTTTTTTCTCCTCGAAAGTGTTTATAATAAAATAAAAGGACAGTCCGTGTTTCTAATATCAACAGAAAAGAAAAAAATATGGAACGTATTTTTGTGAAACTTCGAATTCAGCATCAAACGTCAGAATCATTTTTGTACAGTATTTCACACATAACCGATTGTTGTACAAAAATAATTAAAATATAATGGAATAAAAAAATATTATATTTACTCACTTACCATCATGTTTCATTTCTATACTAATTTCTTTCCAATATTTGTCAACTACATTTCTGTTACTGAGTAAATAGTTTACTTTGTCCCACAATGGTGGTTTAACAAAAACCAATGCTAGTAATGATTCGCAATCCAAATCCATTTTTGTTTGGAAGAATATTATTTTTACGACGACAGAAGGACACCCTACACAGGCAAATGCTTAAACCCGTACTGATAGGTACTGACCCGTACCGATTGTCAGTACTTTAAAAATGCATTCTTTATGTATGGATATTTTGCCCGTACTTATAGGTACTGACCCTTACCGATGAAAAATGCATTCTTTATGCAAGCACCCTAATGTTTCACCTGCACTCCGCCTCAGAGAAAATGTTGTATTTGCTAAGATAGATTAATATAAACGGATGTTAGGTGATGCCACATTTTTATGACATGTTTTATAAGAATTCATTCTGTATTGTTCACTGATCTGTTCAGACTCTACCGACAAAAGAGTGAAATAAATGGCCTTTTATAACAGTAAGTTGTTTAATTTGATTAAAAGGCGATTTAGAAGATTAAGTAAAATAAAAACACTTGCTTCGCCGGAATATGATAGAAGTAATTTAATTAACCAATTTAATACTTGATTTACATTGAGGGAACGCGATTATGTTCTTATTGGTCACAGACACAGTATAAATTATGAATTTTCACGTTGTGACCATTTTACGAATTGTAACGGATCCTATGTATTATGATTCTGCTAAAGCCCCTATTTTAGGCCGGGGTGTTGGAATGATTAGTAACTCTCTGTAAAACACTATTTTGTATGATACTGAACATGTCATGATGAAAATCGGTTTTCATCGACTTAGGGATTTCAATTTGCAAGTGCCTGATTTTGTGCCGGATATCTCTACTATTAGTCATTATTATATACAAAAATGACACCCGACTTAATTCTGCTCAAAAACGAAGGAATTATATTTTTTTTACGAAAAAATTGTATGAGAAATCTAATTATCTCTTAAACGGAGAGTTAAACACGGATATCCCTACAGGTGATTATAGTGCTGATTATTTATGTTATTTTTGACGCCGCTTTTCCGAAACATTTTATGCCGTTTTTTGTTAAAAATCGACAAAATATTTTTATTCATTTTTACATATGAAACGGTTCCTTTTAGTGTCTAAGTTAAAAACATCGATATGTTATTGACCCAAATATTAAGAATACATAAAACAGATAAAATATAAAAAAAATGCTTTGTGTTAATGCTTAATGTTTATTCTTTTTTTGACATAAAATTTAAATAAAACAGGTTACAAAAATTTTCAATGGTTTTATACTGCTGCTTCAGGATTTTTCTTTTTTTTTTGTTTTTTTTTCATGAAAAATCCTGAGCTGCGGCATGTTTAAAAGAAGAAGGGCATGGAGATATCACTATCTCCATGCCCTTCTTCTTTTAAACGTGCTGCAGCTGCATATGCCATTTCATTAGAATCTTGGAGACTGAGGGAGCTCTTGGTATCTCATCAACAGTTGGTTCTTGATTAACTAGAGTTTGCACACAACTCGGCCAATCAATATTTACTTCCAACCAATTTGCGTACAATCTTCTGAAATTATCAAAGAATCGGTTGGATTTCTGCCATCTATGTAAAGCGGCTCGCGTAAATCTCTGACAAAATTCTTTAAGAGTTACACGATATTCGGCAGAAAAGCAATCGCCTATGCGGGATACAACTGCACCAAACAGTACTTCATGATTAAATGAAATACTCTCATTTTGTAGAAGAACAAACAAGTCTAAATTGGTGATTAAACTTTCCATTCTAAGATTTTATAGTCGCAGATCAAAGATTTAGTGTTAGCAGTTACACAGTTGTGAACAATCTAAATTTTAGCCCTTTTTTTTTCAAAACGCCGATAATTAGTTAACTACCCTCATTAGTTTTACAAGATATGCTAATAAAAAAATCACAACACAACTAATGAATAATGTTGATAAATATCTAGCGCAAACATAGTTGTCTATGTGTGGGTGTACTATAAACCACTGCCTACTACGAAGATATAGGGGTGATGTTATTTTATGTTACGTGTTGTTAAAAGTGTGTTCTTCAACATAAACACTAAAAGGAATCGTTTCATATGTAAAAATAAATAAAAATATTTTGACGATTTAAAAAAAAAACCGGCATAAAACGTTTCGGAAAATCGGCGACAAAAAAATCATACATAATTTTATTAGCACTAAAATCACCTGTAAATATATCCGTGTATAACTCTCTGTTTAAGAAATAATTAGATTTTTCATACTAGCTTTAGACACATTTTTCGTAAAAAAATATATAATTCTTTCGTTTTTGAGCAGAACTAACTCGGGTGTTTTTTTTTGCATATAATAATGACTAATAGAAGCAATATCCGGCATATAATCAGGCACTTGAAAATTTAAATCCCTAAGTCTATGAAAGCCAATTTTCAGCCCACCGTGCGGCGGCCGCATGTTAGCCTTTTCAGATATATATATATATATATATATATATATATATTTTAATGTCAAATCTCAGTGATCCTTTATTCTGCGATATAATTGCTACTGTTATAGATAAAATATCTGTGCAAGGAGCGTAATTTTTTCTTTTATCCAGATTATTTTATGAATTAATTGATTTGTAAGGATAAGTTTGATTTATTATTTAAACACATTGTTTTATTTTCCAAAAAACTGACTTAACTTCATTTAATTTTAGAAAACAGGAAAGAGACTGAAACAGTTTACATATATTAGTGGCTCTTATTTTTCGTCGACATTAGGTTCAAGCAAATTAATACATAAGCAATTTTTTTAGCATCGCTATAAACTGTTTCATGTTAATGTTTTACGATGAGTTGAGTGATTTAGAGAATATTCTGTTTCTAAGAACATGACTAGTGTAAAATATTATTTGATTAAATTAATCTTTTTTGACATGCAATTCTAATGGTTTTTTTTTGTATCATATTTCTTGGTGTAAGATTTAAAGTACTTGCTACTCTTGACTCACATCATTATTATACAAGGTGTCGCTTTGCATCCTGGTCAAATTCAAGGGTGTGCTACAGACCATCAAACTGAACAACTTTCTCCATGGGACCACCATCGTAATTGTTAAAAAAATAATCAGCTGTCTCATACATTTGGTCGAGTAGATATAGGTATTGAAATTTTGTATGGGGCCGTTTTTTCTTTTATCTTTGATTATTTTTTCGCGATTACGATGGTGGTCCCATGGAGAAAGTTGTTCAGTTTGATGGTCTGTAGGACACCCTTGAATTTGACCAGGATGCAAAGCGACACCTTGTAGAAATTAACATGAATGATGTAACCAAGATTTTGTAACAATATTTTGATTTAGAAGAGTGTCCATGGAGTTTCTTGCCAGTTCTTCTCCATAGAGATCTACGCTAGGGAATGAAACTACGTTTATTTATTAAAGACTAGGGCCTTTTGTTATTATATTAAACCGTCTTCCTTGTTTATCTGAACTTATTTAAAGGCGCTTCCTTATCGGAGCATTACGTTAAAACAACATTTAATTTCATACAACTTTTTGCTTGCGAGCATTCGCCTGTAATATAACAAGCCTAGATTCGGTTTAGTACAAATGCAAGTGTTTGTTACAAATTGCGTACAGCGTAGGTACTGTAATGCTCGGTTTCCCTCACTCACTGATACAATGGAATTGTTTATCACAGACAAGCTGTGTGCACTCTAGCTTTGCGTATTACTGGCTAGCCAGTGACGGTGCCCGTAGTTAATGATACCGCGGGCCCAAGGACTGTCCATAACCGCCAGCCGCGTTCCCTAGCAGGGACGCAGCGACGACAGGCGCGGCGAACTGTCGGGCAGAGTAGCTTACCCGATGAACTGTCAGGCAGTAGCCTACATGACGAACTGTCGGGCAGTAGCTTACCCGACAAACTGTGTCAGGCAGTAACCTACATGACGAACTGTCAGGCAGTAGCTTACCCGATGAACTGTGTCAGGCAGTAGCCTACATGACGAACTGTCGGGCAGTAGCCCACACGACCAACTGTCGGGCAGTAGCCTCCCTGACATCACCCATCTGGTCGGAGGATCTTCCCTTTATTAAGGGCGATGCTGAACTTTACAGCCCGTTCCTCATACCCCACGACAGCATAAGATATCAGACATGCCTTTGTACTTATGAATAAATAAGTATGTCATATCTATATGTATATTTTAGCTGGAGGTTTAGACAACTAGAAATAAAAAAGTAGACTTCAGTAATTACTTTTTTTATTTTGAAACTTTACACCATCGATAACGCGTATTGTCTTCGAAAATAAACTATCACTAGATAATTCTGTACATTAATTGAGTAATACTTTTATAATTTGGTAAACGAATTGAACAGCAGCAGTAAATTCACATTTTATTTTAATACAAGAATATTACGTATAAATAATCCAACTGATCGTAAGTAGTTTGAAATTAAATTTTATATTTTAAATGAATAATAATTTGTTTCAGCTAATTGACATGTATCATAGATTAAGATGCATTGCAAAATACTTTTGTCTATTGCATTAAACGCCTCATGAAAAATTAAGTACATTTTGTAAACGGAGTAGTCATTATAATTAAATCTTAACATTATTTGGCGACATCTTTCGATCTCTATAACGCCGAAAGTCGTACATAGCCTGTATATTATAATATCGTATATTCATGGGAATGTCTTAAAGATCAAGTTTTAATAAATCCTTTTGAGTACCTATCTTCTATTAAATAAGAATAATGGAATCAATCCAGAGAGTTTCGAAACTTTACGCTTGAAGCGTATACAAGACAGCCTTAATTTTATAATTAAGATTGTACATACAATGTTAGTCGATAAGGGGATACTTAGCCGACAGTGTTTAATCTTTTGAACATGTTTGTCGTGACGGTTATTGCGAAACTTAAGGGCCTATACTACCTCAAATGGCTTAGCATGATCCTCCGTTACGCCTAAAATACTGCAGCATTAATTTTGAAATAAATATATGGTAAAGCTGAGGATTAATGCTAAGTACTATGTGTGACGAAAACGATTCCATAAACTTTTCTCGATAGAAAAAAAATTAACAGTATTTCAAACGAAGTTTGAACCACTACAAATAGAGTTGCTAATTTAGCTGCTGTAGTCGCCTTAATATTGGACCAGCTAGATAAAACTGAAAGGGCATACCAATCTAGGTTATTAGCGTGACAAGGCATCATAACCTAGCTGAAGTTGGTAGATTGTAGGTTCACACAGATGCAATCAGTAGATAGAGCAAGTGCGGTACCACGTATGAGCGGTTCGCTAGTTATTTATACTTCATTGTAACTTTTCGACTTAGTATCCCGTTCTGTTTATTATTGGTACATACCCACTCATAAAAGAAATAAATTTCTTAGAGTAATTGTAAATCTAAAAAGATATAAAAATCTACTTTGTCATACACACGAAAAATTCATAATACTCGTCTCTCGAACTAAGAAGGCACAGTCACACACAAATTGTCATTAATTTTATTAATACTCGATATCTTATATTTAAATTTTAATATAATTATTTATATTCTGCATACTTCAGTGGTAACTATAGTATTGATAACACAAATACAAAATGATTTTCTTTCCGGCAGTCTAGCTGAGTGATCACGCCGTATTATAGAATCACTGTCACAAACAGGCTTTAATTGCAATTATACAATATTTTTTGCAATAGGTATGTCACATGCGACGCCTGACTGCCTAATACTTTCAAAAAGGTCTTTACTTTGATCCTAAGTTTAATTACGATCCTTAAAAACACTAACACGTAAAATTAATCAGTAAAACCGCTTATGCCTTGAATCAAAATCTCAAGACAAAACTCGTAACACACATTCAGGGAAACACGTAAAACTTTAAACAAGAAGGAAGATATTTTTGACTTAAGACTTAACAAACTACACAATGCGCTATAACCGTCTGAGAGGAACCGCGTACGGAGAGTTCCAGTCCCTCTCGAAGACTTCCTGTAGATCTTTCCGGATGTCTCTGGTGTAGTTCTGGAAGCTTCCGTCGTCGCTCTGGTCTTGGAACACGAAGGCGACGCCGGCGGTGGTGGTGAAGTAGTCGCCGGACCAGTTGGACGTGCCGATGTACGCCGTGCGGTCCGTTACCATGTACTTGTTGTGGTTCACGCGCGCGTACGGGATCTTGTCTTGTTCTGGCGTTGCGGGGACTACGAAGCGTTTCTGTAATCAAAGTCTACATTGAAACATCTCGATTATACTTGTTTTTATATTTTGTTCTCAAAAACGTCCGAAGATGGTGTACCATGGGTGTATTATAGGTAATTTATTAACCGACTTCAAAAAGGAGGAGGTTCTCATGTCAATTATGCACAGGACCTATGTGATATTGGGACACACTATTAAATAATTGTATTTTCGATTTACAATCTACGTATTCGCGGTACGTTAACACCGTGATCTCGTGCTAGGACCTCAGGTCAAAATTGTCTGTAACCAAAATATTATTAGAAATCATTTACACGTCAACAGAAGGAGATACTAACTACTTGTAAGTCAACCTTCGGGTAAGCCTGCGACAAGTCAGTGAGTGACCTCAAGAAGTAGTCTTCGGACGGCGATGAGCTCTTCCACCAGCTGATGAGCATCTTCACCTTCACTTTGTTCTCGAGCGCCGCCTTGCGGATCGCGTCGTCTATATTGGGCCAGAACCTGGGTAAGAAAGGGAGTTAATCAGACATTTATTTCGGGACTTTTCTTGCGAACTTGTCTCCATTACTAAACATAACATCAAGCCTGTAATCCCCGATGGGTTAGGCGGAGCTGTACCTAATAGTACACACACTGCATACAAAACAATTATCATTCATCAGGACGTCCTCCGGAAAGCTGTGTGAGAGTGAACGATGGTACTATAACTAAAAAGATAATATTAGAAACGGGGCACTATTTTTTTACTGCGACCAATTTCGAGTTAGAGCTCGCCGGCCGCTGCCGCGGCACAGCTCGCTTCGCTCGCTCGGCTCGTGCGTAGTTGGTCACAGTTCTAACCTAACCTATGGTCGGAGTGAACGGAATCCCTTCGACATCGTTTTTACGACAAACGGTTAGTCGGAGACAATAAACACCAAGACACTTTTAGCCTTATATTTAGGTGTTTTATACGATAGGATCGAGAAAATAAACACTGCTGCATAAAGAAAATAACACTTTTGGCTAAATTTTGGTCTTCATTTCTGTACCCCGTTACGTACACTCTAACCGAACGCTAGTCAAATGCTATAAGGAATATGAGGAGTTTGATGACATACGAATAGACAAGACACTGGTCCAGTGACAAACTTGACAGATAATTATAATTTCTGACGGAAAAATAAAAAATGTTAGTAGGTAGGTACTTACGACATTTTATGCGTAAAGACACACATGGGCTCGTACTCCATGACGGAGATATACACGAACTGCTCAGCTGACTCGATGATAGACACGATGGCGCTGCCGTCGTCTGTGCGCCCGACAGGGCTGAACGGCGGCGGTGAACTCTGCAGGCAAGAAAAGATTTATGTTTAGAAGTCGGAGTCTTGAAAGTCTAAAACTACAACAGACAGTCGACAACGACGAACAATAATTTACCTCTCTCTGGTCTGTAGAACTCTAGAAAAATCCCCTTTTTTCGGATGGGAAATCATCAAATAACCCGCTCTGGGCGGAGCGGAAGGGAGTGTCAGAGTTTTACTGACTAAAACCCATCCATGTTGTTCTTAGCCCTTTGTGTTCCAGGGCCGCGGTATCTCTTTGCGGTTTGATTTAACTATTGATGATATATTGATATATTGTTCTGTTTCCCCAAAACATGATAGGTGTCTATCATGTTTTGGGGAAACAGAACTGTTTACCTAACACCAACATCATATTTACCCCTTAAAAGTGCCGCCGGTATTCACTATCGATCCACATTACAGTGCCAAACAACACGGGGCGACACGCCTACCGTGATACACATCGATCATTGGTAGCCCTTATTATACACACGCGCTGAGAAGCCGTCATACTAATTATACAGCACGCATTCCGATGCTGGTCGACTTATAGAGAAATATATAATTAGGTGGGTGTTAAGTTACGTTAATTCCCATAGGTTATTTACTACAGAAAAACACTACACTAGTAGTTTCCACCATCACTTACGTACTCTTTAATTCTATATCAACGGAATAGCATCGATTGTCAATGGTGCTTGAAGCATATGCTGGCGTTAATTCTGGAAGTTGGTGGTCATGGTGGGTTTTACTATTTTCGAAGAAATGTGAGATGAGAATATTTTTGGCGACCGTTCATAACTATCATCATCAATGTCCTTTTTCCTTTCTATTACTCGAGAGTAATAGAAAGGTCAAAGGACACACGGTTTGGTACACATGTGTACCATAAGCCCACAACACCGAACTGTTTAGAACTCCATACCTACCTAAAAACTTGCGGTTGAAATTATTTTATTCTAAATTATCAATTATATGTATTTTATCATTTGTGTACCAAGAATGAATGTAAAATAAACAGGGTAATAATATTACACTACTTAGCACTTTTATTTTCAACCTTATCGCTTAAAATTAACATAGGTAACATTTTGTCCAAATATTTCAAATACCTTATTACAATTTAAGGTATAGTTTCCTGTCATCTTTAGATTTAATTTACACCGCGACGTTCATACGTCTTCGTCTACTGAAATACCATTTCCAGTGCGCACGGGACGAGGGGTTGAACAAAACGAACGCCGCTTGTGGTATCATTCTGTTCCAGAAAAATATGTCCATCACATCATCATGAAGAAACATTATCAGGAAGAGCCACAGCATCGTACCAGCGTCACATAATAAAGCTGCTCCCACTAACGCCACCACGTGACCAAACTTTCTTTGAGACATGCTTTTCTTGCAACACGACATTACAGATGTTACAACACTTATAAACAAAGCAATTTTAAGTATTAAGATTAAGAATAAGGGATACAATTCTAAGAATGCCACATCTTTCCTATCTAAACGGTAGACATTTTCTATAACCGCTAATTGAACTTGAATGACGAATGTGAATCCATACACGAAAAAAGTGATCAGAAGTTTCTCATTGCTCAACTTTACGTTGTGGAGCAGCACTAGCTTAAAATACGCGAGAAGTGAAGACGCTAATGACCAACTCATGGCTGCTAGGAACATAATGCCACTGGTGAAATTTATTAAAACACTGTCTTCTTCATCATAAAACAAGAATGCTAAACTCGTCAAATGTAGAGCTGCCATCGTGATGTGTTGCACACTGATGTAGTTGTGAACAGTCCGCCAACGGGGTAAGATACACCATGTTGTCCACAGTGATATTACACACACAATTGACATGGAGAATCCCAATAAATGTAATATTGTGTCTATTAGCGAAACATTTTCGTCGTTCATTTTTTTTAGTTGAATATTGCTCTAGTTCTAGTCTACACGTTGTTCTGATATGCGCCCAGTATGAGTGGTGATCATAATTAGTTTGAGGTAATACATAATATTTATTACTATTCATTATGTCTATGTACCTATACTTTAATGAAGAGAAAATAAAAAAATATGATAAGCTATAAAAATAGTTAATTAAATACCGTTTGATAACAATGCTAATGAAGTTATTAAATAAATATTAATCAATTAGCCCCAGGCCGATCACTGTTCGTATTCGGTTTGTAGATAAAGGGTGTAAAACACCTCTTAACGAAGCCGAAAGGCACTTGGTCTCCTCGTCATTGCGATCATTTTTTTGCTCTACACCATACCTGGGAACCTTCTAGTTACGGAGATATTGGGGGTCAAGTTCCAACTTTTTGGCAAGTTTTTTTTTAAATACAAGTTTTTAATGTAAGATTTTTTACTTTAAACACCTCCACGACCCCCGTACTATTCAATCCATCCATCAGCACAATGTTTTGAGTGCGTTACATTGAGTTCTTCCACAAAACATCATATTTTACCCCAACAAAAAAGGTGTTTCCCAGCAATAATTTTTGCTTAAAGTTACTTAGTTTGATGTACAGAATCCTTGGTGGACGGCTTCGTGATGAGGTCTTTTACACCCTGTATGTATAGGGGCAATAAAATAAAACTAACACTGAATCCCTCAGTAAAAATGTGTATTTTGAAACTGCACTTTTCAGACCGTTTATAAGCAGCCCTATTCTAGACTTGCTGACGTCAGATTTGCCAACGACGTTTGATTCTAGGGAGAAGGTAGCAACGACGGTATTCGAGTCCTTCGTGTTGATTACACAACCATGTTCATTCTTCTTCGTCTATTTAAGTACCATTTCCAGTGGGCGCGCGAGGATGCGTTGAACAGCAGGAATAGTGTTTGGGGTATCAAACGATGCCAATACCAGAAATCCATAAACGTGTTGTCAAAGATGGGGGAGAGAGTTGAAATGATCCAGAGCACGGTGCCAGTGTCACATATTAAAGCTACTCCGACTAATGACACCGCATGACGAGCCTTTCTCGTCGATATTGCCGTCTTGCAGCACGACAAAACTGACATAATTATTCTTATGAACAAAACTATCATAAGCGTTATTATTATAAACACAACATGTAATATAAGTATCTCTCGCTTAAAGTAGTCAACAATGAATACGTCTTTTGTCACAAGGGTTGTTATTTGGATGATAAAAGTTAAACCGTACACGAAAATTGACACTTTTAATTTGTCGTTACTTAATTTAACATTATGAAGGAGCACCAGTTTGAAGTACGCAAGAAGTGATGATGAAAGTGACCAAATTATGGATACGAGTAACAAAATGTTAGATATTATCAATGTGTATTTAATCGTCTCATATTCTATAAAGAGAAGGAAAGGGATGCACAACTGTAGGACGCCCGTTGTAATCTGGTTAACACTGATGTAATTCTGAAGAGTTCGCCACTGTGGCAGCATACACCATGTAGTCCACAACACTATGACACACAACATAGCAAGCGCAGGTAGTATTAGTAGAAAATCCATGACTATTCTTGTACTTAATACTGTTTTGACCAAAACTAAAAAAGCACTAACAATAATGAGCGATTGTTTTAATTAATCAGTTGTTCTTATCAAATGAAAATTCAGTAGGTAGGTATTAAATTTTTAAATACTATTAAATCTATACACAGGATGAGGTTTAGAGAGTAGACTGCAGGATGACATTTTCATTAAAACTGTGAGGCAGAGTTCGTACCATGATACTTTTGAGTAGCGTCGTGGACTAGGGTCCATCGTCATCTTAATGATATAAGGAAAATTGGAGAAAGTGATAATAGTTTTAAAAGTCTCTTAGGTACAGATAGTGAAAAGTTGTATGATGATAGCATTGTCATGAATTCACTTTTGAGTTTCACGCCAGGGTAGCCCGCGAAATTCTTTTTTTTTTTTTTTCATATTTCCAGGTCAGTTTCACGTATTTCGTGTATAAGGCTGTATGTTAAACAAAATATGCTGTATGTTAACATAAATATAAGCGACCCTAACAAATGTGGCTTTACAGAGTTTGTTTTTCGTTTTTATTTTTAACCACTCCACGTCTGTAGTGTGTTGTAGTGTCATAAACTACAAATTAGTGCCAATTTTCAACAGAAACGTTTCACCATTGAACATTTAGTAGGTAAAGCATCAGTCAACCCCTATTTTTCTACCCGTAGGGGTTGAAATTTATATTTTAAATTTAAATGAGATTAACTTTAAAGTAAAAAGTTATGCGTAATCAATCATCAAGAATTAAGAACCTTCTCCTTATTTTTGTCGGTTTAAAAAATGTCTAACTAAAGTTATTTTCAGATATGACAAGCAGCTATTTACGAGTAAAATCACGTACCATGTGTACCTCTATAATGGGTATGGTTATCTTTGCTTTTTAATTAAAACAATCGTTCATTTACAGTCTATGATAAACAGACGGTAATTAGTTTGGGTTTTAAAAAAGCACCAATATAATTAGCGGCGGACTGAGTGCGATACGTTAAATACAAATTAAAAATGTTGAACTATAAACGAATCAACGAAATATATATTAACAATGAAAAAGAAGTAATTCTTATAATTGGAGCTTCATTCTCTGCACTATGTTGCGTGGTTCTGTGGCTGACGTGGTGGTTGTTGTCCCATTGGAGAACTCTTCACAACTACATGGCTGTGAACCAAACTACGTTGGGAGCCTTGCATTTGATCAGTTTACTTCTTATTAAGTTAAGTAAAAAAAAATATCGATACATTTTTGAGTTCGCAACCGACTACTTTTTTATGGCGACATTTGTTTGGTCTCTATCGTCTTCACTACTGGCCTACTTTAAACTAGTGTTGGTACATAAACTAAAATTAAGTGGTGAGAAAGTGCAAGTTACTGTTTTCGTATATGGCTTAACCATAGTGAACCAAATTATAACTATTTTTGTAAACACGATATTTTATAGCGACGTGGATGGACGAGAGTTAACGGTTTTACAATTCTATCCTCTAGTGATTATAATTACGCTTATTTTAGTGTTGTTTACTAGTGTGGTTGTGTCTGTGTTGTCGTGCTTCAAGAAAACAATGTCCAAAAGAAACGCGAGACATGTATTGTCTTTGATTGGAGTGGCCATCTTATGTGATACTGGAACTGTGTTGTTTTTGTTACTATACCTAATTCCTAAGGCTGCAAAAGGTCATTATAGAAGCATTTCATACATTATATTTCATTTGAAGTATCATAAAATAGAAACGGCAAAAGTATGGTTTACTTTGAGACTGATACCGCAATCAATATTCGTAGTTCTAAATGCATCATCAAGAAATCAATGGAGATCGTATTTTAGGCGGCAGGAACGCCTAAGGGCTGTTGTCTAAGGTTTTTTCAATAAACTATAGAAGCAATGGACCTGTTGAGTATGAATATAGATGGCTATAAGAGTAGAGGGAGACCAAAGAAACGATGGATGGACTGTGTGAAGGATGATATGGCTGGAAAGGTGGTGACTGCTGAGATAACGAATAATAGAGAAGTATGGAACAAGAAGACATGCTGACCGACCCAAAATAAATTCGGATAAGGGTAGGAGAAATGGAGAATGATTACATAGCATTAAGGAAAACGACGAAATGAGGACATTTTTAGTAGCAGTAACACTTACATGGCGATTGATAAAAAAAGAGAAGTTTTCGCGCACGTAGGTCGGTTAACTAGTGTCGACGGTATGGGAATCGCAAAATAAGTATTTGATTTACTTAGTGATGGAGTAAGTTTATTAAAATAACTTACAAGGAGCAAGAATGCCGACCGACCGAACCCGGAGACGAAAAGTTACTGACTGAATTCCACATTTGAACAATTATCTAAAACTTGGGAAACGGTCGGAGCGGCACGAAACCAACTAAAAACTGTACAAAGGTTCCTGCAGCTAGGTAACACAATAAAAATAGCACAGTTAAACATAATACAAAAGAAACAGAACCGTCGGCATCTCAACAAAAATATCAAAGGCTTACTCTAAATTCTTAAAGCTAATATAAACAATAAGGAAATTGGGCAAGGCCTTACCATTGACTATTCTTATCCTTGCATAATTCCTGAAATAAAACATCTACAGGCTTGCCGTGGGAACCTAAAGCTAGCGGTACTTACAGTTAACTTAAAATACTTACATACTAAGTTCACTAGAGTAATACCTATAATATTAATAAATAATTCATGAAGACGCTACAAAGTAAAAAGTGTGAAAGCTAACAGCAATAGAGTATCTTTCAATCCTACCCATTGTAAGTCTTGAAACTTGTAGCGTCTTCATTGATTATGTATTAATATTATAGGTATTACTTTAGTGAAATTAGTGTGAAATTAGAATGTAAGTGTTTTAAGTTAACTGTTAGCTTTAGCTTCTCACGGCAAGCCCGCAGATGTTTTATTGCGGGTGGTTTTGTTCTTTGGCTATGTAAGGATACTTGTAATTTATTTTAATAAACTTACTCCATCACTAAGTAAATCAAGTACTTATTTTGCGATTCCCATAACGTCGACAGTAGTTAACCGACCTACGTGCGCGAAAAACTCGTAGATAAATCAAGCGTTCAATTCTATTGATATTATAACTGTTTGCATTATGTACTAACAGCCTGTTTGTTGTTCTTATTCAATGTTTATAAACTGTTTTGTGTTGTAAGTACATACTTTTCATTTCTTTGTAATATACGTACATAAATAAAAAGAAATATATGTAAGTTTAAATGTTTTTAACGCACCCACGTTATAGAAATAATATAAATTTCTATGTAAACTATTGTCTCCTATTTACCGAATGTGTAGACCTAGACAACCACCCTTATTTTGTAGATAGATAGCAGGGAGGTAGACATATTTAACTGTAGATGATAGTGCTACGCTTACATTACACCAAGCGGTAACAGCGACGTTAAATGTCAAACGCTAGGTCGCGTAAACATCCATTAAACAAGCCCTACAGTTCCAGCCCTGAGTCAATTTTGCTAGGTACAAAGAAAAGTTTCTCTTTTCACCACCACCACTGACGCTGAGTCAGCTCGAGCAAGGTTACCGGATGGAGGCCATAGTTCAATGTAGGTGACTTTCAACTTGGGGCTTTACATTATCAAGTATTACGCTACACGTAGGTAATTAATGTCGAACAAAACTGGCTGACGAACAAACAAAATTTCGCAAGCCCTCGTAACATTGCGTGCAAAAAGAGCCAGGTCAGGTATATTTATATTCTATTTATGTGTGAACAATACAGCAAATAAACGTCTAAAGTCGATAATAGTCGCAAGAGAAAAATCATGTGACTATTTCTCATCGTTTCTCAACGACGTTACCGGTTCGTCACCATTACTAAATGTTTGTGTGATGAGCATGGACATTTGTTTCCGAGTCATGGATGTTTTAATAAGTTTGTATTTACAAACAAAAAGTATATATGTAGTATATCATCTATCTGGTGTCCACGACACAAGCCTCGTTGCTTAGTGTGGCACTGGATGGCGCTGTGTGTTAATGTCCAGCGATATTTATTTATTTATTAGTAAGACAGTGTGAACTATCTGACCTTTTCCATTCGTAAACATTTAGCTCAGCTAATAGTGGTGAAGCTAGGTTGAACTGTATAAACAAAAGATCCATTTACCAAACCCTTTAGTCAGTTCCGACCTGAATACAGGAGGAAGCAGCGATTTCCACCACTATACTTTAACAACCCATGAAGGTTACCGGATGGTTGCTATAAAAGCCTTAAATGGGATGGCCACAGCACTCGCCATATTGCCAATTTAAAACGATCCAACGCCATTCTGTCTAGCTGTAACGACAGATAAAATTTTACGACCTTTTTTAACTTACATGCTACAACTTTATTGGTCATCATAGGTGTGACGTCCTAAAACTTGCCTAAATGCAGTATCGGAATTACTATGACATGGAACTCTGAGTAACGTTAATTTTGTAGCTACTAACGTAATTGGATCAACGTGTTGAGTTACAAACTTTTTAGTAGCGTAATTTTTTGAATATTCAAATTTCGCTTACATAAGCAGAATTCCACCGCGTGGTTTAATAGTTGTTGAGGACACGCGACACCTTAGTTACCTATATTTATTATTGTAATTTACAAAGAATGTAATGTACACAATAGGCATGACGACATTGACGACAGTATCAAAAAATTGCAAATCTATTTAGTCCGTCAGAGTATTGGATATTAATTTTGTTTTTGTAAATCAATGAACATTGACAAAGATGTAACGCATCAAAACTCGGGAGTGGTGGCTCGTGACGTCAGAACTAGCAAAAAATTATACCAAGGCGTGACGTATTGAGAATTTTAAAAGCGTCATATCTTCGTCAATTTTGGTTTACGTAACAATAGAAAAAACATGGGTCAAATATTTTTTGATAATCTAACTGACGGACTAGACGGACTAATTATATTGTCGTCTCGACTATTACAAATAAGGAGCAGTGGCAAACTATGAAATAAAAGTATCTAAATAAATAAGAATGGTAAAGTATAAGATAACGAGTTATAGAGAAGTAAGAGAAAAAAAAGACATGCTGCGCCGACCACAAATAAATTGGGATAAGAGTAGGAGAATAATGATGGTAAAGTATGAGAGTAACTTGGCTGCAGTTTGACTGTTCAACTTCTCAACGTTGACAAAAATTTTACTTTCAGGCAAAACTCGAGCTCACCAATAAACAAAATGGTTTCTTAATCCACATCAATTTTCGCACGCGACGAACCGTACGTAATAGCGACGGCAATAGAGAAAATTGAAAATCCCTGTACCTAAGCTTTGAACGCCGAGTGTGTCAATCAGTATATCACTTGTGTACCTATCCAATAAATTATTTGACTAGGTACTCGTTAAATGATGCTAGATGTTTTGAAGACTTCACCAAAATGTTTACTCGATAAATTATCAAAATATTTGATAAACCACGGCTCGGCTACGGCGTAGCATCTACAAATTGCTCGTAGCAGCTACGAATATTAATCGAAGAGACGGCAAGACCAAGATTTATGCCCCTAAAGATGCGGTCAAACCGGTACGGTCTATTGCGGACCGAACACCGGACATTGTTAAATATTGTGCTTGACGTCGCAGCAAGTAGCATCGTCTAGTTTTGTTAAGAAGTTGCTAGGAACCACATAAGAGGTTCAATAAGAATGGCATTGGCAACAACAACACAAACAAAAAACACAAATTGATCTATGGGCCAAAGTAGCCTGAAAAAAAGGTTTTATTATTATCTCCTTTATTAATTTGAACTACTTACTTTATACATTTTTAAATATATCTTAAAAATAAATATTAAAAATTATATTATTATTATTTCTTGTTCTTTCATTTTCTTCTTGTAAGAGAGTACAAAAACCCTACCCACGGGCCGGAGCCAAGTTTATAGGGAGAAGTTAAAATGGAGAATGTTGATGATATTGTAGAAGAAGTTAAGAACTTCCGGGTGATGCGACAGGTGTTTAAAATTGTGGCTTTTTGGAGCACATGAAGTGTGTGGGGCGGCGCATGTGTAAAGTGTTTGTGTTTGTAAGCTTTGCATAAGAGATTTCGGTACGATACCAGTGGAAGAGAGCACTTTAAGGACGATGTGGACGGTTTGTGCTTCCCACTGGGTTTTTATTTCTATGGCGAGGTCTTGTTATTTACTAAGCTTTTCAGATATTGTAGTTTGAATGTTGTGTGAGTTTGGGATAGCTATATCTATTAGGTAAACTGTTTTGTTGGTTTTGTCGTGAAGGGTTATTTATATCTGGTCAATTGAAATGTATAGTTTTGTCTGTTATTATAGTCCTATCCCAATAGTATTTCTGATTCCTATTTTCTAGTGTTATTTCAGGTTAATATTTATAATATGGTTTCATCTCACTTATGAGTTTATATTTGAATGCTAAGTGTTGGTGTATAATAGAGGCAACTTGGTCATGTCGATGCTTATAGTCAGTCTGTGCAAGTGATTTACAAGCTCCTGTAATATGTTGTATTATTATTATAGGCTGATGACCGTCACTGTAGCAGAGCGTTTGTTAGACGATTGACGTCCGAACCACTAATAGAACTACAACTTCTGGTAAAGGCCATCCTGCTCCGAAAATACTGAAGTATCTGTCCAAGTCCGGTGTCCAATGCTATGTCATAATTATAGTGCGATGTTTATAAATCATGTGTTAACATTATCCTTATGATGAACAAGGTATTTTACTCACAGTGATATAGGCGCCGTAGCTATGTACCGCGTCAGATATGTTCACAGGATGCTCCATATTGATGTCCGTGTTGAGCTCCGCAGGCCAGCTGTCTGGTACCACCGCGTCTGGGGCGCCCAGGCTCCAGTACACCTATGCAGATAATAATAAGTTGAGATTGGAACAGAAGGCTCATAAGCCACGTTCTCGATTTACATACATTTGTATTACGTCCTAACCATGACATGACATCACCCGAAGAGTTAGGCAGAAGTTTACCTAAATGACACATCGACATTTCGCCAGTTTCGTTTTTAAATCCTATTTAATACGGGGCGTGGCTATTTGCTATCCACCGGGCACAAATACAGACTCCGTGCACTGCTGCTACTGAGAAATTTCTAAAGAATACTTAATAGAAATACATCAATGCCTCGCGAATCAACTTGTAAAACCAAATAAACCAACAATGGCCCTTAGCATCTCAATTTAAAGACGTGGCCTTCTCGCGAACTCACAAACTTGAACCAGTCCATTAATAGTTCAGCTTCGACATAGAACAACGTACGTTTGTGACGCGACAACGGGGCGTGCTACCCCGTACCAGCCGGTATTTAACGGATAACTTTGATAATTACAAGATTGCAACTTTCTGAGATAATGCCGCGGTACGGACTGTCAGTTTATCAAGTCTTGATTTAGGTAGATACCTACTGTTTCAGAACTACTGCTGAAGGTATCTTTGTCGTCGCCTTTTGCAAGATACTTTAACTACCGATAAACATAGTTTATTAAGACTGGCTGACACAAAGGACAAAGACAACAGAACCTGAATCTGAACTCTTTCTAAAGCTATTCCTTTTTTTTTACGAAAACATTTATTTTATGGAAGCAGTCACAAATCATTATAAGAATCAAGGAGTATAAAATGGTGGTGCCAATTACCAGACTATATTGCCGTATAAACTCAGTACGAACAGGTGCCTGACACAGAACTCAATAAGGAAGCAGTTAGTTACCACAAACTACAGCTTTTGATTACATTGGATCGATGAATATCGATTTTACAAAACATAGCAAGCCTTCTATATTTAATTATATGGCATGCAATAAGTGCACTAAATATACCGTGGCGGACCAAGGTCTGTCCTCGCGCTTGGCAGTGACACCCTGATGTGGTAGGTTATCTAGAACCTTCACGGTCGAACACGATAATGGCTTTATTCATTTCCGTATTTTAAATTTACGTGGCATGAAAAGAAAGTTGAAGGAAACAAACGCGACATTGAAGAGCTTGTCCACATATTCGTATGCTATTTTTATAGCCTAAGGTTGTTGGTACATTGTTCGGCACAAAAACTGAAATCCTTTCAGGTGACAAGTATTGTCTCCTCGTTGGGTGCCTACCTAATGAGTAAATTCGTATTTATAGGTATTGCATTATGGAATATTTAGTTACTTTAGGAGCCTTAAGATGAAGGAGAAAACTACTTTCGCATTCAAGGCTTACGACTAGTTTCGTAGAAGTTAGAACATGTGACTACTGAGAAATTAAACTCTTAACCTTTTGAACACCACTGACACATATACGTGACAAGCAAGCGCGTGCACTGTACGCCAAACAACACAAATATGTGACAAAATGGAAGGTGGAATTGTGACTTGGCGTGGATGGAAACACGCGCGTGCGTTTATGCTCTGGCGTTTAGGTTAAAGACAGTCAGACTTTTTAATTTTCAATGTTATGTATATGTCGTAACCATATCGTATACCAAGCGGGACCACGCCGTATTACATAAAGGCGCGCCGGATTGAAAAACGTCGTCTGTTATGTAATACGGCGTCTTCACGTTCAGCCGGATTACAATACGGCTGAAATAAAGTATGTACGCCGCATTGAATGAGCATTTTGCGTTCGTCAAAACAGCGCGGCGGCGGCGTAATAACGTGCCGCCCAAATACAAACGGGCGCATCGTCGATACGCCGCTTTGAAAGCGAGCGAAGCGAGCTCGGTACTTAGGGTACCCGACGACGTACGTTAGGTTTGGTTAAGTTCCTTTAAACCCTGCAGACAGAAATAGGACGTCGACTAAGCCTTATTACATTTTTATATTTTTCTTGGCGGGGTTTTTTTTCTTATTCCTGGTTTATTTTGTTAATAGGTTAAAACGCAATTTAAGCTGCTGGTGGCAAAACATTACGTCAGCAAATTTTGTATTGGTTTTGGAATTTTCAGTATTTTATTCGGTCGTTTCTTCTTGCTGATAATAAAGCTAAACGTTAGACGCCGCTTTGTCGAACGCTTTTCAATCCGGCGCGCCTTTATGTAATACGGCGTGTTATATGAATTGGCTGCGACATATATAACAGAGCGGAGTCTGGAATTAGGTCGGTTGATGGCAACAGACTCATAACTTGAGACTCAAATAACCGGTGTAAACCTGCTTACACCTTCGGGCATTACATTTTATGTATAAATACTAGTACTACTACTACTACTGCTACTACTACTACAACAGCCCATAACGTCCACTGCTGGACATAAGCCTCTCCCATGATGGGAGGAATTTGCCATAATCTCCACGCTTGGCAGGCGGATTGGAGATCGCAGTGATGGAAGACTAACAGAAAACGCTGCTGCCCATTCTCTGGTCTACGGAGGCGCAAGGTGTTCTGCCTCAGACATTAGTCGCCTTATACGACACCCGTGAGTGTAATGGGTTGGTTCTATTCTACTCTGCCGGATACCACACGGCGGATACTACTACTACTACTACTAAAATTCAAGATCAAACAGCAACATTTTCTGCTCAAAATAGGTGCTGTTTAGTAAGAAAAATACTGAATATTTAAAGAGCGAGAAAAAGTATTTAGCTATGAAATATTAACACGACAAGCTGGCGAGTGGAGCGCTAATTAAAAGCCTTACGCCATTGAAAGCCTTACGGTCTCACGGATGAATGCTGCGCACCTAGTTCAAGCGGAATTGTAGTTATATTTCTTGGACGAAAATTGTTGATAAATATACAAAACTACAATTAATTTGAATTTTAACAAGGTTCTAATTCATTTATCCTTGGTAAGTAAGTCAGTTTAACTGCTATTTTGTAATTAAAAAAACTGTTAATTGACTGCTCATTTCCGACACGAAAGGGTTCATACTGTAAAATAATTACGGTTTTGATACTTAGGTAATACCTACACCTTTGTGCGCCCAGACACAGCAAGTTCCGTGTAAAAACGCCAGACATCATTATTTTGTTCCAATCCGTACCATGTTTGGCGATACTTTCCAACACATGTCTTATGCAGTCTAGACGTAGGTAATATAACTAAAGAAGTTGGATAATAAAGAAACTTACATCAAAGACTTTTCCTAAGTCAGCTCCGAGGCAGGAACAGTTGAATGCAACTATACCCAACTCTTTCACCTGAGGACAATTATTTATTTGTATTATATCAAGGAATTCTGGTCTTATATCTTTGACTTAAGACAGTAAGGGTTTTACTTGTCTGTAAGAACCCTAAGTTGACGTTCGCACGGACGTAAAAATATCGCGGCGATTTTGTTGCGCACACTAGATTTTCAACGCTCTGCTTAGCGCCGAGTGTTGAAAATCCAGTGCGTGATAAAATCACGCCGCGATATTTTTACGTCCAAATATCGAATGTGCCGATCCGAACAAATGAGAAGTACCCCTCTATACAATGATGCCCCATCTATACAATAAAATAAAATTGAAGTGTCTGTTTGTAGTTTCAAAGTAACAACTTTTTACTGAATGCATATAAGTTATTACAAAAACATTTTTTTTTTGTTTGTCGGTCTGTCTGTTTGTTCCGGTTCTGAAACGACTGGACCGATTTTAACGGTAGGTACTTTTTTAGCAAGGCAGCTAATGTTATCGAATTTTGTTTTAGAAAAAGGATTAGGGTTCCGTGCAAAAAATTAAAACCCTTGAAATTGTTAATAAAATCCGATTAAAATTTAGGGAAGTCATACTTTCATAATAATTATAAGTTCACGAGGACGAAGGTCGCGGGCACAACTAGTCTGTACTAAAGTGACTCATTAGAATATTTAGAATAACGTAGGCAAAAATACTTGACTATATATACAGGATGTATGGCGTATGGACCGACACAATTTTTCCAAGGATTTGGGAGGTCATTAGCTAGGTTCTAATACACCCTATGTCCTAAATGTCACGGTTGGTTACATGTTTTTTTTTTTAATGAAATGAACCCAAAATGTTTTCTTTAATTCCAAATAACTCTTTCGTTTGTGGGTATAATAATGGCACAAAATAAATTTTGTTGTATTCTCCAAAGTCTTTTAAATCTAAATAAATCTTTGTTTGATCGAACTGGTTCCAAGAAAATTTGTAACGAGCTACCAGTTATTTTGTTTTTTAAATGTATGAAATTTTACAACTTCTAAATTAAATTAAAAAAAAACTAAAAGCCATTTTGAACTTAGCTTTATTTTAAATAGTTCTTTACTTGATATTGATACCCTTTCTAACGGTATGCTACATGTCACAAAAAACAATTCATTAAGTAGTCAAAATCAGGGTTAAAAAAAGACTTATTAAGGTTATTATGTTTTTTTATAAACTAAAGTTATAAATCTTGTTCAAATTTGATTCATCGTCATCATCATCCACGTCCACTGCTGAGTCACGGTTTCCTCACGATGTTTTCCTTTACCGTTTTGAGAGCAGTGGTGATGAAAAGATTAAACAAAGAAATGCGCCTGCCTGGGTTCGAACCCGCGACTAACTGTTAGTAAGTCGAGGCCGCCACCACTGGGCCACTACTGCTCTCAAATTTGATCCAAATTAACCAAATATTTATTTTGTGCCATTACACAACACAAACAAAAAAGTTATTTCAAAATAAAGGGAACATTTTGGGTATTTTTTTCAATAAAAAAAAATAATTTATGTAACCAACCGTGACGTTTGGGACATAGGATGTATGGGTAGACGTAGCTAATGACCTCCTAAAGCCCTGGAAAAATTGTGTCGGTCCATACGCCAAACACCCTGTATATATTTTTGTCTATGTTGTAAGATAGATTCGTACAAAATGTTTAGTCACCTGTGTTAGCGCCCGCCAGTCCATGTTGGCACTGCCGATGTAAAAGTGTTTTCTATCTATAATCCAAAACTTTGTGTGCAGAATTCCATTGCCTAATAACTTCGAAAAGTTTAAACTCCGCACCTGGTGAAATAAATTAGAATAAACAGGCACAAATGAATTAATAGAGATATGAATGTGAATATGAATTATTTATATTCAATTTTATTAAAACAATTTTTAAAAGAATTTATCCAAGTAAAAGAATAATAATAAATGAATAAGAACAAAAAAACTAACGCTTACCTGTGCAGCTTTCTTCTTAACTAAATATTCAGTATCTACATTAGGAAATTGTTTAGTGGGCCAATTTTGAGCAATTTTTAAATCTATATTTCTTTTTGACCCGGCAGCGTATAAAGCTTGGAACACTTGCTCACCCTAAAAGAAGTAAAAAATATCAAGTAAGTATAAAAATTCAGATCGGTCTATAAAAATAATGTGAAAAATACAACAATACAAACCTCTATAGAGGTATTATAAGGATAGTCTTCATTATATCTAAGAGTCCAATAAAACGATGCTATTTCTATACTCGCTTGAGCTTCATCTATCAAATCTAACCACACATTCTTCGTAGGTAAATGAGTCATGTTTGGGGGGTACATATGTCCCTCTGGTATACTTTCAACTAATGATAACCTGGAACAAAAATAAACCATTAATCACAATATTAAGAGTCATTTTAGTTCACTCTATCAATATTGTAGGAAAACCTGTATTAAGATTGAGTGAGAATTTGAACTGTAATGCATGGAAGTTAAGATTGTAATTTGTTTGTGTTTCAATATTTTTTCAAATAAATGGCTTTTGCTATGGTGTCCAAATAAATGGTTTCAAGGGTAGATTAGATATTATTTTGTTGATGTTCCATCATGAAAGAATATGGGTAAAGTTAAATAGCTATTCAAAGCAAAAGTTCCACTGAATGTAGGCCACCCTATCTCTAAGTTAATGGAAACTTTGAAAGGTAACAAGGTCAAAACAGTAATAACTCAGGCGACTTAACCCAAAAACTATGCATTGGTTTAACCTAGATGATAGTTTGCTAATAAATCAGCTGTATTCCTTTAACCTTTTTATAAGTTCCACGATCACTGCTTGTGGTAATATTGTTGGAATAATCAAAATAAGGTCCATGGTTCAATTCCCAGGTCGGGCAAACTGTTTTTGGGTTTTTCCAACAAGAATTTCTCAGTAGCAGCCATTGAGTTTGGATTTGATGCCAGCCCAGTTGATGGCAATAGGCTAACCCCCTATAACATGGGACTTAAACATAACTGGTGAAATGTGGGTTTACTATTAGGTACAGCTCTGCCTAACCTTACGGAGATTACAGGCGTGATGTTATGTTATGATTACTGCTTGTGCTAATATTGTTAGAATGAAATACTTATAGCATTTATTCTTGTACATAATATAATCAATGAAAAATTTATTAAGAACTAACTTTTGGAAATAAACGGACAAATAATCATATAGCACCTCATCATTAAGACTCTTATTAAACTTACAGTCACTTACAGGTTAACTTTTTCAATTATTTTGAGCTCACAATATTCTATATTATAAAATCACAGGTGATACCGCGTAATTGACAATGTGAGTTTGGTTATAAAGTTATAGCTTAGTCAGGGTAGACCAGATAAGCAAAAGAGTTTGTTGCCCTACTTAGGCACAGCTAAAACAGGAAGTGGTAAAGAGCAGTGACTATTATACCCACTCTCACCACAATATAGATAATTTTTCCTCTGCTGATAAATTATGTTCTGCCACTCAATGTAAAATTATAATAATAAATAATTGAGTGGCAGAACATAATTGTGCAGGCTTAAAACTGCTGATTTCTAAACTTTGAAAAAACTGCATGAAAAGACATTCTCTATATTTTAATTTTCTTCAATAAGTAGGGATTAAGATCAGTAGAACAATTAATAAGCAGAGATCACTTACCTACACTCATCTGAGCAATGTAAAGATACGGCAGCAATGGTAGCGTTCATATGAACTATGTTCGGTTGGTCGAGCAGAGGGACTAACACTACCAAAACTATTAGAACTATAACTATGGAAACTGGGATGCATGATGGCCGACACCAAATGCTGCTTTTTTTTCTTCTGAAAATAAAATACCTAATATATTTGTATACAATCATGGCAAGGGCTCTCCATATTTTAAATGGCTGTGGCGTAGTCTCTTGCGTGTCTGCCAAATTTTACCTAAATATGCGATTAAGGCCTATTGTTGTTATTTAAAATTCCATTTTTTCGCACAATAGTTAACAAAAGCAACAAAAAGGCCACTACAGTGGCCCGGAAATTTGACGTCAAAAAGTTTCTGGCCGGTTTTGTGGTCGGGATAGAGTCGATAAAGTCAAGTTAACATCAAGGCCAGTCCTAAATTGTTTGCAAGCATTGACCTAACTACAGCAATGCAGATAATTATGAGTGTAAAATTAAACAAGAGTAAAACCATCAGAAAACAAGAAGTAAAATTGTGTAGTTATAAATTAATTTAAACAAATAAAGATTAATCCAGGCATAATTAATTCAATTAAGTAAACAGTGAAGTAGGTAAGTACTATAAAATAAACCAATGATTATTGCTTACTTGTCATTATAACTATTGCCATTTTCATCTCGCATCATAAATATTTGTTCCCACTGCTCCAGTTCTTCATCAGATGACGATGCGTTCCCCACACTCCCAGTCTCAAGCACAGTCTATGAAAAAAACAATATATATTTATAAAAAAATGACGATCGCATTCGCAACGACAGAAAAAATCGTGATACAAAAACAGAAAACAGGGAAGGCTATTACCAGCCAGTATCCAGCGCTTAATCACGCAATACCCATTATACTGTAATTTAGACATAATTTGGCACATAAATTATTACGATATACTGCGAAAATTTTAAATTAAGTACTTATTAAACCGACTAACCTTAAAATATTCCAACAAGTATTTAACAAAAGAAATAATGTAGCCCATGATTACGAATTAATCTGATATCTCATAGTCGTAACATAATTTATGGAAAGTATTGAATAGAATTACTTATGTTTACAATTATTTGAGGCTAAGTTATAAACAAAGAACTTTTGTCTATGTTTTAATTTCTTACGGACACTGTAGGCACTTTTTTGACATTGTTGACAATTAAGCAAGACACCGTCGCGTGACGTATCAAGTTACAGTTGCACGTCAATCGATTGATTTAAAAGCGAGTAAGTCGATTATTACGTAATATTTTTAAATTTTTACTCATTTTTATTTTATCTCATGTAGGATCACTAAACAAATACTGACCATAATAAAATGTCTTCACTAAGTAATCAAAACAAATAAATGAATAATTGATAAACTATTATGTTCACTGAACAAAGAACTTCTAACGCAATCACAAAAGCAACACGTATTTAACTGCATTTTTGTGTATCCTGGCGTTCTTTTACAAACCGTGCAGGCGCATTAGTGGCAAAAATATTACTGCAAAGTAGATGACGTCGGCAACCACTGCATTGTACATGTGCATTTTAAATACTAGGTTAGTATACACCGTTAAACTATTCAGGGCAGGACTGCTTCGAACATTGCTATTAAGTATATTGTGTTGGTTGAGTAATAATTATTGTAAAATTTTGTTAAGTTTGGTTGAAATTTTATTTCTTTTATAGTTACCAAGTTTTTGCAGTTTAGCGGTGTAACATTTTTTTTTAGTTTTACCTCTAGCTGTTTCCAAATCTGGTATTCCCTGTGTAACTCCACACTGACGCCACATGAAACACACACTTCAAATAACAAAACTCAGTGCCCGACTATTTTAATTAATAATGTATGGAAAACATTCAAATATTTTACAGCCCTGTCGTGTGGCCACGGCAGCTCACTAAATTATACTGTGACAAAATATTTTGACCGTGATATAACACAAAATACACATTAAGCCCGGCTGTACCTACTGAACTAAATTGCAAGAAAATAACAAAGCTTTTACCCTACCTAGCTTAAATGGATAGGTACACTGGCAATAAATTTGTTAATAGGTACCTAGTTGTAATGTATGAGGTTGTAATAAGATTGAAAGCCTTTGGCGGCACAAGTAGTGACTAGATTATAATATGTACCTATGTGATTTCAGCCCTCGTAATTACATAAATATTAATAGTAATTGCTTTTATCGATTGTGAAGTTTTCATAATCGATGTTTTCACAGCATTATTAATCCAAATTCAACTTTTTAGTTACGTCTGCAGTGTTTACCACTTTTGAATTTGAATCTTCACTAAAAAAATTACGTATTTTTTGGAGAAAATTGCCTACACTATATCATATTATTCAAATGGTGCTGTTAATATTTGCATTTTCCATGGTAATCATTGTTAAGATTTCCATTTCCGGTATGATTTCAAGTCGCCAAGAGACTTTAGCGTGTGGTTAGTGAAAACCGGTGTCAGAGTTTTATGCCGCCCATGGGCCTCTGCCTTGAGAAATATCTATCTCTCAGGCATGCTGGTTTGTTTACAATGTTTTTCTTCAATAAAGATGTGCGTTTCGATGGCGCGGCCACGGCAGTTTTTTTTTAAACTGTCAAGATTTTGTAAAAAATTGTAAAAGTTGACTAACAAAACCATAAATTTGTTAAAGATATGGTTATAAGGGTTTGAACATGACCGCGCCATCGAAACGCGGAGAACCACGCGGCCACGGAGATTTTTAAAACTAGCAGAGACCTGAAAATTAGGTAAATAACAGATTGAATTTGTAAAAAAATTGGAAAAATATGGAATAAAATCCTAGGTTTTTATTTTAGGAGCTGGTAGCCACGCCATTGAAACGGTGATAAACACGTTATCGCCGATCTCGCTGAAAGGCATCGCAAAGGTCTGAAGTTTTTTGTAAAACCTAGATTTGAATTTGTCAAAATTTGTAAAAATACACAAAAAAATACTAGGTTTTTATTTTAGGAGCTCTAAGACTAAAATTAATTTAAATTTTTGACAAATTCAAATCTATGTTTTACAAAAAACTTCAGACATCTGTGATGCTTTTTCAGCGATATATCGGCAATAACGTGTTTTTCACCGTTTCAATAGCGTGGCCATGGGGTTTTAGTCTTACAGCTCCTAAAATAAAAACCTAGGATTTGTTTGTGTATTTTTACAAATTTTGACAAATTCAAATCTATGTTTTACAAAAAACTCCAGACCTCTGCGATGCTTTATCAGCGAGATTTCGGCAATAAAGTGTTTTTCACCGTTTCAATGGCGCGGCAATTTTTTTACAAATTCAATCTTATAATTACCTACATTTCTGGTCTCTGCAACGTTTAGTTTTAAAGATCTCCGTGGCCGTGCGGTTCTCCGCGATTCAATGGCGCGGCCACGTTCAAACCCTTATAACTTTTTAACCATAACTTCGACAAATTTATGGTTTTGGGAATCAACTTTTAACATTTTTACAAAACCTTGGCATAGTTTAAAAAAAATGCCATCGAAACGCACACCCATAAAGCAAGTGATAATTATAGTACCTATGCGTAAGCTACAAAAAAATATGAGGTAACTATGTAAGTACCTAGTCCAAACTATCGGAATGGAACTTACCTACCTGCTTCATAGGATTTAAAAAAAAAGTATCTAATGTAGGTAGGCACCTATATCTACATATTTTTTTATTTTACTTAAACAGTTCACTAAGGAATATGCATGTATTTTTTTCTTCACCTAAATCAATGAAATACAGCACTATCAACCCAAGAAAAGTATTAAAAAAATAATATTAAACTCCTGCAATTTTCTACGACAGTTCAAACGTCCGTAGCTGTCGCGGCCATGATGTGACGTCATTATCCACAATCTGCCTTGTTTACATCTAATTTTTTCGGCCTTAGTAACATAATTTTATTAATTGTATGCTTTATTCAAGTAAAAATTGCAATAACAATATTATAATAAAATCTTAAATGAACTTTAAGCACTTTTCAAATAAAAGTGTTTTTTTTTTGACGCAATAGACTTTGACGTCAATACCGGCGTTTTCAAGGACGATGCGTTTTGAGAGTGCGTCCCGTTTGCTTACCAAAAACATGCTATATGAAACAGTAAATTGAAAAATAAGTTTTTTTTTTTTTTTTTTGTTTTTAATATTACAATCTAGCCTAATAAGGCTAATAAGCAATTTTAATCTAACTTAATTTGCTAAAAGTATAATTATATCTAAGAGCACGTCCATTGCGTTTACTTAGAGTCTATTAAGGCGAAGTCACTTTGTTCTTGTGTCCATATAAATAGCTAGGTACTATATTACACTCGCGGTAAAGTCACAATTATATTACACTACACTAACTCAAAAGGCTTGGTCCTTTGGAGCCTTCTCACTATGTTCGTGTTATCGAGGAGCTGGATGGCCTCGACATTAACATGATGATGAAGCCGATGTTCATGAGCTTCTGCATATTTTTGGATTATATTGTTTACGAACTCTATATTCAGGTCCCGATGGATGTCGTCAATTCTTATATACCAAGGCGCATTCACGATGTTCTTGAGTACTTTGTTCTGGAATTTTTGTATAATTTCTATATTGCTTTCTTTGGCGCAACCCCATAGTTGTATACCGTAGGTCCATACTGGCATAAGGACTGATTTGTAGAGCAGGATTTTGTTAGGAACTGACAACGCGGAATGCCTTCCTAGTAGCCAGTTCATGCTTCTGTAGCGAATTTCTAATTCTTCTCGTTTCTTTTTGACATGGGCTTTCCAGCGAAGCTTTGCGTCTAAGGTCATACCAAGATATTTGGCAGTATTTTCGTAAGGTACAATTTTGTTTATGTACACTGGGTTGTGCTCTGGTTTCTTGTTAGTGAAGTCAATGTGAATGGATTTTGTTTCATTCAACTTGATCTTCCACTTTTTGGTCCAATCATAGAATTGATTTATCGCTGTTTGTACTTTTACCACAGCTTCCTTGTGACTAGATGCTGTGGACATTATTGCGGTATCATCAGCAAAAGTGGCAACAGTTGCATTTTCTAGTTCTGGTATATCACATGTGTACAATAGGTACAGGACCGGGCCTAGAACACTTCCTTGTGGTACACCAGCTTTTATTTCTTTTAGTTCAGAATAGGCATTTTCTTGCCTTACTCTAAAGACTCTACCAGTTATATATGATTCTAATATATCTGCGAACTGTTTTGGCAACATAGTTTTTAGTTTATAAATCAATCCCTTGTGCCAAACTTTGTCGAAAGCCTGGGCTACATCTAAAAATACAGTAGTACATACTTTCCTATCTTCAAGAGCTTCTTCAATTACTGTTGTAATTCTATGCACCTGATCTATCGTTGAATGTTTTTCTCTGAATCCAAATTGATAGTCTGGTATAATGTTACTATTTTCTATAATAGGTTTCAGTCGTTTTAAAAGAAATTTTTCAAAAAGCTTTGACATCACTGGCAGCAAGGAAATAGGCCTGTATGATGATGCATCTTGAGGTGGTTTCCCCGATTTGGGGATCATGATCACTTCTGCAACCTTCCATAGGTCTGGAACATGCTTTAGTCTAAAAGAAGCATTGACTATCTTAGTAAGTTTTACCAGGGCTTTTCTTGGAAAAATAAGTGATCACAATGTTTTTATGCGCCAATACAAGGCATTTATAGAAAGAAAGAAATAATGAAATTTTATTAGCTCAAACATGTGTTTACATACAGAATTAAAATAATACATGCATGAAAGACCTTAAATAAGAGTGGCTCACGACATGTCTGCCATTTCTCATGGCGTGCAAATATTTTCAGGTACCTACAATTATTATAATTTAATTAATGATTTTGAAATTTATGTTAAACATTATATACCAATTTATTAAATACAATTATAATTACAGAATCAATGATTTTTAATTTTTACACTTATTCATTAAATATTTTTATTCAGTCACAGTTAAACAAAAATTAAATTAAGATATTTGTAATTTATTATTTATTTACCTTGTCCAATATTACAATGTTTGTTCTCAATGAAGATTTACATCACTCTAATAAGCATTTAGTTTTAAAAACATTTATTATATATTTAAGTTTTCCACTACTATATTACCTTACTACACTCTACACCATGAGTCGTTTAAAAATTCTATAATACTATATTATGCTTTTTGTGCCATATTATAATAAATAAAAAGATTTTTGTATTTCATGCATATTCCCTATTCTCTATAAGTATTCGAATTGTTTTTCAGTAAAACAGAGTGTGTTTAGTTAGTAACGCTTGGATATTGCAGGTAGACCGCACGTAGGTATAACTCATGTTGCACTTCGCACATAATCTGACAGTGAGATCTGCACCTATCTCTCGATAGGTATAAAGGGTGTAAAAAACCTCGAACGAAGCCGAAAGGCTGCACTTGTTCTCCTCGTCATTGCGATCATTTTTTGTTCTACATCATACCTGGGAACCTTCTAGTTACGGAGATATTGGAGGTCAAAGTTCAAACTTTTTGACACGTTTTTTTTTCAATACAAGTTTTTATTCTAAGATTTTTAATGACCCCCGTACTATTCATTCTATCCATCAGTATCTACAATGTTTTGAGTGCGTAAAATCAATGTTACGCACTCAAAACATTGTGCTGATGGATTATCCAAATCCATTCACAAAACCTACCACAAAACATGATTTTCCACCCCAAAAAAAAAAGTCTTTTCCCAGCAATATTTTTTACGTAAAGTTACTTAGATTGATGTACAGAATGCTTGGTTGACGGCTTCGTGATGAGGTCTTTTACACCCTGTATACCTTGCTATAAAAGGTAGGTACCTACCTACCTTATCTATTATTAGGTACCTACTTCTACTACTAAGTAGGAATCGCGACTTCATGATCCTAATCTTTTAGAGTAGGTACGTAAATTCTTGCGCTTGTTACCAGCGGGCAATGTGATAGAAAATTGCTAGACCACTCCAATCCGACCACCGCCAGACCAGAACGGTTACAGGACAATAAAATGTCGAGTAAACTACTGCTTCATCATTTAGCCGAAGAGTCCTACTTTGTCTGATGAAAGGTTGAGAGGTGTGACTTATTTTCAGATAAGTCGGTACTTTTTCTAGTAGTCTAGATCCTCCTGGGTTCTTACATCTGTCTTACTGTCTAGTCTAGCTAGATAATAGGTACGATCGAACAAGCTATTTGGTTTACAGTTTGACCCACAAATTACATTGTAAAATGTAAACCAAATAGCTTGTTCGACCGTACATGAACATTACAGAACACCGCTTGCTGCAATCTTTAGATACCTACCTGCTCCTTTTGCCTCGTCCACGTTCAGACTTTTGTCTCTTTCTCTTCTTCTATCTTTGGCTACCCAATGCTGGGTGTAGGTCTCTACTAAATCTCCACTTTTGGCGGTTTTGTGTCATGGCTATCCAGTTTCTTCCGGTCACTTAGTTTTGCTAGTAGGTATAAGTACGGTCGACCAAGCTATTTAGTTTACATTTTACAATGTAATTTCCCAACTAGCGAGAAGTGGTTTTTAAACTATCCTAGAACCATCATTTATCGAGGACTACATGAGACTTACATCCGCATAAGTTGCGAAAAGGGCCCACTTTATAAATCTACTTTTACATAAAACGTATTTATATTAGACCGCTGAAATGCCATATAAGCCTATAATGCTCCTCTAATCTAAATATAAGTAAGATAAAGAAAAAATGAGATTATTACGCGCCTAGAAATGCTTCTACAAGCTCATCTATTGTGAACAGTCGAAGTGAGTGTATCGCGCATTGTTGTGCTCTGTAAAAAAATATTATTAACATATTGACAGTATATGAATCAGAATTTATTCGTGTCAACCGTGGTAGAAAAACAAAATCTTACTGTTGTCAAATTGTCAGTCTTATAGCTTATTCGTAGGGGAACGTGAATTTACTGTGAAATCTATCATGGTTTTGATCAAAATTTTAAAGCGCCTCTTGAAATTTGATTATTTACATTTTAGTATTAATAACGTACCAGGCGTGGTTGATAAGTCGACTTACATATATATTTTTTTAATGCATAGTAGGCATTAGGATTATTTTATTCATAGGGTGAATAAATGACTAAGTCGATGGATCTGTTTTACCGCAAATAGCAAACATGTGAATTTTTAAATAACTCTCTTACTAAAGGGTACAATGTGACGTCTTGAGATATTAAAACATACAAATTATAATTATTTACACAACTCAACATGTCATTATAATACTGCCAACTATTAAAAAAAAATAAGGAACAACACGAGATGCTCATTTATTCAAACAACCTACTTAACGTTTTTAATAGCATAAATCAAGTTGTCCAGTTATTACCGCTTCGAAATTGCGTTGTATTTTGTGACAAATAAATCTATCATCTATTACATTTTCTATCTGTTGCGCGTGTTATAAGACAAAGTGATATGTTAAATAGAGATAGCTGCAGTTTTGGCGGTTTATCCTTAAATCACGTAATTTTTTAGGTAGGGATTCGCGAGTCTTCCGTGTCACTTGTTCCAGTGTCCTTGACCGAGTTTGATTTATTCTGGCGCGTGGTGAATAATTCAAAACAAATAACAATTGTGTGGTTGTAATTAATGTAATATAATGCCGGCTAAAGAAATTCTGGTCAAAGCTACGTTACAGAAAAAGGTAAAGAAATTGCTGCGAGGCAAATACGAGTACTATCTTTTTGTAGACTGAAATGTATTGAGCGGTTTTCTGAATTAGAAAGAAAACTGTGCTTTGATGAATATTGGACTCTAGGAAGCAGAGATCGGAGGGCAGCGTATATTGCCAGCCATATTACCATATTACCAAAGAAAACACAGAAAACCGACAGTAGAACAATTAATAGAGATTGCTATTGCAAATATACATTAACAATAAATAACGAAAGCAGACCAATTTGTAAAGATTGTTTTTGCAAAACTTTTGGGGAAACTAAAGGGTTCATTAACATTGTAATAGATTAAAAAAAACACTCCACAACCGGAATCATTCCAGCTGATACAAGAGGACATCAGCCATCTAAAAATAAAAGGACTGTTGATGATTTAAAATCTGCCAAAGATCACATCTTATCATTCCCAAACTACGAAAGTCATTATTGCAGAAATAGAACAAATAAAAAATATTTATCATCGGACCTTTCTATAGCTGCCATGTATCGTTTATATAGAGAAAGTTGCCCAAATCCTATTTCACTTAAATTGTATTCCCAGTGTTTTCACGATTTAAACTTATCATTCAAAAAACCGGCTAAAGATACTTGCCACACATGCGATCTTTTGAATACAAAGATAGCGTTAACTGAAGGAGAGGAAAAGACCAACTTTATAGTAGAGCTGGGTGAGCATCAATCACAAGCCGAAAAAGCTTATGCAGAAAAAAGAAAGGACAAAGATGAAGCAAAGCGCAATTCAAATTTTCGAGCTTATGCATTTGATCTTCAGCAATGCTTACCTACGCCATTCCTGAAAACGTCTGTCTCTTTTTATAAGAGACAACTATGGTCCTACAATCTTACGATTCATAACTTAAAAGATGATAAAGCTACTTGTTACATGTGGGACGAAACCATCGGTGCTCGAGGAGCAAATCAAATTGCTTCGTGTTTGTGGCATTTTTTACAAAATTTGTCGCCTGAAGTTACAGAGGTCACATTTTATTCTGACACGTGTGGTGGCCAGAATAAAAATAACGCTGTTGCAATGATGTTCATGTATTTATTGCATGTGCATCCAACCCTAGAGACAATCAATCATAAGTTTTTGATTAGCGGACATAGCCACATGGAATGTGACTCGGATCATGCCCTAATTGAAAGAACTAAAAAGAAAACGCAGCTGAAAATAAATCATCTTAACGATTGGATGCAACTGATCAGATCTTGCAAGATTAATAACGGATTTGCCATTGTACCCATGAAACTAGTAAATTTTCTCAATTTTGCAGAACTGAGTTCGAAGAAAGGTCCATTTACAATTAAAAAAAAAGATGCTAGTGGTGAAAAATTTTTATGGCAACCCGTGAAATGGCTGCAATATAAGAAGCCTATCGGAGAAATACGTTTTAAGACAAATCTTGACAATGAAAGCTCTTTTAGAGTCATAAACTACAGGAAAAGAGGTAAATTCAATTTAGACACTATACAATTAGAAGTTGTTTCGAAAGAGACTTTACCAATAAGTAAAGAAAAAAAGAAGGATTTGATGGATTTATTGCCACTGATAGATCCCATTTTTCACGAATTTTATAAAAACATTAAAACTGATGGCGACATATCCAATATCGATCCTGATTTGGACTCCGAAGACCCTGATGCAGGAGGAAACGGAGAAGAATTATTCACCTAATTCTAATAATATTGTAACTTTGTTTTCGCAATAAAAATAATTATTTTGCAATTGTTGGTTTTTTTATTACCTATACATATCTATACACATACCTACATACATAATATCACGATTTCAGTCCCATAAGAGGTAGGCAGAGACTATACTTATTACTTTTGTTTTTTTTTTTTTCCCTTAAAGGTACTTAGGTGAATAACTTGATAACTCATCGGTGAACAACTTGATATGTCATTTTTTTATTATAAATCCAGTAAATTCATTAAATAATCTTATGTTATCTGAAAACTCAAAGCAAATGAATTACATTCAGATAAAAAAGTATTCAATAACATAAAATCAGAATTTACAGATAAAACTTAAACTTAAAAATGGCTGCCCTGAAAAATGTGCATTTTAGATTTGTTAAGTTATTCACGCCTGGTACGGAATTTAATATTAAATAAATATTATGAAGGTAGCTGTTATTTTCTTGGTGAGCATTTCCAAGTGCGACATAGTTCTAAAATAAGTATTTTTAGCATTTCAAAGTGTGACATAGTACCAATATAAGTATACTGGTTCTATATTGGGTTATCTCAAAACCTAATCAAAATGGCTGATGTCAAATCCTACAATAGAATTTGCAAAACTATCTCAAGCGTATTTTCGCCTCTACTGGTCGTTACAAGCAAAAGTGGCTTCTTAAGAGTTTTAACCAGGATTGTTTGAGATTACATATTTGGACAATAACACTACTGTGGAATGCCTGTATAAATATGTCTAGGTTTTAAACGGCAACGGCCTTCCTTTTTGCTGACTCTCTTTGTGGCGCGCGTGGAACACGAACGCGCCGTCGACACGGCCTGTCGTCATGAGACGGATGGACGGCGAGCTAGCCCACAGCTCTCCGTCCACAGGCCCGCGCCTACGGTGGCCGAGGCCGACGCCCGGGGCGTCTCCCGCGGCGGCCGGGACGTGAGGCTCTCTCTCTCTCACGTTCCGCCATCTCCTTCTCTAGCATTACTGCTTCGCAGAAGGAGGTGACGGCGTCCCATTCCGTCTCGCTCCGGACCATGGATTACCATACCTTAAACCAGGTCCGGATGCGAGAGGTCGCCGCCACCGATCGCCGCTACGAGGACACGGCGGTGGTCCGCCCACGCGGGGCACACCTCCACCGTGTGCTCCACCGTGTCCTCCGGTCGATCATCGCAGTGGAATTTTCCGATTCGGTGCAGGAACCTCCCAAAACAACCGTGTCCGGTGAGGACCTGCGCCAGGCGGAAGGTGAGGGCACCGTGGCGTCTCTCAAGCCACTTCTCAAAGAGGGGACTTATCGCCACTATTGTGGCGTGCCTTAAGGTTTCCCTCCTAAAAGTGTCGACATAAAAAACGACAAAATCGCTAACTTTTGATCGCTAAGTAAGTATTGCAATAATGATGCTTGCGAGTCAAGCAAGTCTTTACATCCAAGATGCGTTTCTCGCAAGCAGCATTTGAATTTATTCGTTAGTAATCAGCGATCGAAAGTTGCGATTTTGTCCCTATCGTGCTATCTATGTCGAGACTCACAGCCCAGATCCAAAGTTTGAAACCGAATGTTGTCTGTGATGTCTGTCTGTGATATGAGAGCCGTCATAAACCGTTATAAAACCTCGACGTGCCACACCTCTGACCTGCGGAGTATTTAATCCAGCCAGCAAACAAAATTCGTGCTGATTCGGTAATGTTCATGAAAATCCGGTTATAACAGATAGGTAAATGAAAACTATCATTACCATAAATGAAACTAAGGTTGATTATAATAAAAGCTAATGAGTGGACATTCTATGAAAATTGAGGCACATTATACCACATTGCTCCATTTATAAGTCCTGCTCTCTGAAAATGTGCTCTATGGTCTCTGATAAAAATATCTGCTCTCAAAACTCATATATTAGTTGTGATTGGTTGACTAAAATATCCTCCACCAATTGGACGTTTCTATAAGATTTTAACGACAAATCAATATTCAAATTTGAAATGAATTTTCGACAAGAACTACACTGTTGAAAAGATAAAAATATAGAGCAGGTAGGTAACCTGTAGATAGATTTGAACATGAACTTATAAAACGATAAAAAAGCACGCCTTACGACCTTGACCGAAGTTTTTTTGTTTATTTTGGTCAAGGTAGAAAAAATTCCAAAATTGCTGAAAGGTAGTATGTAGTTTTCCCTACAACTGATCTGAGATTAATTAAAAGTTTCCAACCCGTGATGGATTTGAGATAGAACGCAGTAAAGATTGAAATTAATCTTTACTGCGTTTATTTGAGTAGATAGATCTATCTATAGTTGGTGCCAGTTAAGATGAGAATAGCGGTCATTGACTCACGTACATTTATTAAACTTCCTAACTCTGAAAAAAAAAATAAGCCTGTTCAAGTCTTGAATCGTCATCTATCGTGATCTTCAACATTTTTTCTAATGAAAATGATACATGGTTTATTTGGTTTAGTTCGTACAAAGAGATATTAGGGAAAGGGCAATGACCGCTATTCTCATCTTAACTGGTCCCAACTTTAATAGATGTTTTTAGCGTAGGTATTCTTAATAAAAGTTCGGCTATGTTTGAAGAATACGGGAGTTCTGTTCAACAATTCAATTAAGACGTGCGTTGAGTACCAACTACATAATATAAAGTAGAAACCGACCTACAGGTGGATGTTATAGCCAAACAAAGGGAAGACATTATTTCGGACAGAGCCATAACGAGTCTACCGAATAGTCCCGCACCACGTAACCTACGGTCTACAAAATACGACTTGCCTTTTGAGCGAAATATTTTATCAAGTTGTCTGGACAAGAAAACGAAGTTTGTCCATAATGTTGTTAAAGAATTCATGTACCTAAGTAGGTCGACGTCCTGTCCTGACGGTTTACTGTAATTTAATTTTATTTTATTTTAAGGTAGGTAGGTATTATAAATATTCAAAAGGTTTATGTAAAAAACGAAATATGTGAATTAATTTATCCCTAAGGAATCAAAAAGTTAGGTAATTTCAATAAACCATAAGGACCTACAATCTACATGCAAGGTGTAAACATCCTCAACACGAAACCGTCAACCAAGCATTCTGTACATCAAACTAAGTAAATCTACGTAAAAATTTGATTGCAAATTTCGAGGAAGATTGCACGTAGTGAAGATGAGAATGTTGAGGTGGATGTGTGGTGTATCAAGAATAGATAAATAAAGTAAAAAGATAAAGCGCTGGTCACATCGCCAGCTGGCGAGCGGGCGAGCGAGCGGAACGAGGTATCGTTTCACCTCTTTTCATACTTTATATTATCTGTGCTTTGGGTCTCACCGCAAACTACCGAGCCGAACGAAGCATGAAAAGAACTTCGCCCGCCTCGCTCGCTAGCTGGCGGTTGGCGGTGTGGCCTGCGCTAAGATAAAAGCTACTTAAATAGGAATTACAATTTAGTACAACATAAAAAAGGTATCCAAACAGTTACCTTAATCCTTTCGATTACGATGACTTTTGACGTGACTCGTACGTGCGTACAAATTGTACGTCTACCCTCTACCAAGGAAATGGTCCCTAATGACACAAACTAACAACAGTGCTACTAGAAGACAAATGGGTGGGACGGCGAAAGGTCATCAACATTGCGTGCGGCCAGGAACTTCGTAAATAAACATTTCTAAGTAAATAAACATTTCACTACTAACGGTCTATTTTATCGGTTTTACTTTCCAAATCCTTTGTTAAGAATGATTTATTTAACTATCTTTTTGGAATTCACGAAAACATTACAACACAACTGCCGCGTCCTAAACAAAGCGATCATCACGAATACGCGCCGTTTTGTTTGACGAACCATAAACGCGTGGTCGCACCGACTGCAACAGAGAGTTTATCACAGAATGCTTCAAATAAATGAGTGATATTTGAACGCGACTATCGCTTTGGTTAGGACACGGGGTCAGGGTAGGTACTACGACTGTAGGTATAGTTTGGTTCAAACCTAATGGCGGCTCGGAAGTTACCTGCAAGTGACGGTCTGCACATTATACAGACAAAACGCTCCGCTGATACCTAAAATTGTTGTCTGTGCAGCTTTACATTAGATGTTCCGACTGCGCAGACCGTCACTCGCAGCTAACTTCCGAGCCGCCAATAAGTTTGAACCGAAATAAACTTATATTTTCTTTGTTAATTATTCAAATAATGTCCATACTTTTTTAGATGAATGTTTGAAAGTTTAAGCTGTTTTATTTCCTTTTGTTAATGGCTACGCAAAGTCAATATACCTAAGCTATTAAAGAGAGTCATCGACATTAATTTTGGTGTTCCAGAGGTCCTGAACTACATTTTTAACCGACTTAAAAAAGGAGGAGGTTATATGTTAGTGTGTATGTATTATTTTTTTGTATGTTACCTGATTTCTCCCCCATTTGGAGGTGGGGCTCCGGAGGTGGGTCCATTTTTTTTTTTTTTAATCTGAGGCTGATCTTCGGAGATATACTATGGAACTCTTCAAAAATAGACGGCAAATTTGTCGTCATTGCTGCAATCGCTTGGATGTTTATTGTTTATACAACATCATGACGTAACATCACGCCTGTATGCTCTGAGGGGGTACGCAGATGTGTACAATACACCCAGATTTCGAAAGTTAGGTATGTTTGCGGATGAATGGACAAAGATTTTATTGTCATGTCAGAAGAATTGTGAGAGGAATTTATGAATGTGTGAAAGTAAAGGACTTTGTTATTTTGTGTATTTAATTTTATGTTAATCTCTTACTCTTTTATTTCGAGTTTTAGTTACAGTAATAGGTATAAATACAACCGTTGTAATTATATAAATGATAAGTTTCATTTATTGGGGGTACATGTTGTGTTGTTTGTTATGTTTTCTCAAAAATGTGTAATGTTGCCATAACATCTGTAAAAAGTATCCAGAAAGTGATCTCTACCGGAGACTTATTCACAACTGTCCAGTAAGAAGCGAGATTTTAAATTTGGAATTTCCTACTGTCCAGTAAATAAGTATGTAATTTACTTACTGGACAGTGGGTCATCCTCTTTAGATCTGCGTAGAAAAAAAAAACATAGTACCAGACACAGATTAGAGTTTAGCCATTATAACATGGTTATAGGAGGGAGGCTCCAAATATATATCTATCTCTCTTTTTGGTATGACATTTTATGAGATACATATATTTTGGAGCCTTCAACAGCCATTTTATAGTCTGTGACACTTAACGCGACGCAGAAAAAGTATGCACGTTGCGTTTTGTACTTAGTAATGTTGTAGAAGTATAGTGTGGGATTTATGTTTGTATTTAGTAATTTAAGTTTTATATCATGTTGGATTAAAACTTTCCATTCTAAAATTAACATGGAGTTTCAAAAACAATAATATAAATGCCCTCGGTAAATCGATCACAATATCTTTCAGTAATTGCCCTAATATGAATGTAACCTTCAATATTAATTAAACGAATGGGGTGGCTAAGGCTAAGTAAATCTCAGATAGCGCCACCATACTACAACAGCCCATAACGTCCACTGCTGGGCATAAGCCTCTCCCATGATGGGAGGAATTTGCCGTAATCTCCACGCTTGGCAGGCGGATTGGAGATCGCAGTGATGAATCTGAGACTAACAGAAAATGCTGCTGCCCATTCTCTGGTCTACGGAGGCGCAAGGTGTTCTGCCTCAGACATTAGTCGCCTTATACGACACCCGTGAGTGTAATGGGTTGGTTCTATTCTACTCTGCCGGATACCACACGGCTAACGACCACCATAGTTGGTCTCAATCTGACCAATGAGGTTAAGCTATTTTGAAATATAAAATGACATAACCACATTTTCAACCAATGACGATGTTTGGGTACCAACTATGCTAGCATTGCTAGCGCCATTAGTTCCACAGTTAGCCTCCCCATTTGTTGTTACACTTTCTTTCACTTTTGAGAAAAGCATTATACAAACCTCAACCAGTATGAAAGCCATCCTGGCCTCGTATATTTTTAACTCATACTTGGCAAGGAAAGCTGACTTACTGGAATCTGCAGGAATGTACTCAAAATAAATTCATGGCGACTTGTTTGGAAACAACTAAAAATGGAAAATAAATAAAAAAACTATTTGCAAAAAGGAAAACCGACTTCAAAAAAAAATATCCAACGAAAAAAACACAAAAAGTTTTCTTTTTGTGTTTTTTTCGTTTGTGTTTTTTTTTGTGTATATTTTAATTTTATGTTATCTCTTACTCTTTTAGTTCTAGTTTTAGTTACAGTAATTAGTTTAATTAAATACAACCATTGTAATTAAATAAATAATTATAAATGTTAAGTTCCATTCATTGGGGATAAGCCTATTACCATGACATGTGTTGATAATAATGTAAAATAAATTCATGGCGAGTTGTTTGGGAACAACGAAAAAAGGAATAATAATAAAAAATAGTTTGATTGATTTGGTGTTTTTGTCACCGGCTTCTGAAGCTAAAGTTATTTTTCACTTTTTTTTGCAAAAAAGTTTTATCTATCTAGTTGCGGTTAATTTCTCAGTTCGTTCTAGGTACCTACAATAAATAAATTGTACTAAATAAAGTAATAGTACGTAGGTATGTTGTACCTACCCACTTATGTTGGTGATACGGTTCAGTTTAAGAGTCAGAAAAGATTAAAGAAAATACCTTTATTTAATCATCCCATTTTTTGAACTCATTTAATTTCAATAAACGGCCCGCAAAAGCGAGATACCTATAAGAAATGTATTTTTTTTCGTTGTAATAAAGTTTAAAGAGGTCAAGACGGGAGATAGCATGTTTGTGGAAACTCAAAGGAAACGTTTGACGTAAACTTGGACCGCCCAGCGCCCGAGGGCAATGGCAAACAATAATGCGATCTTCAAGAAAAGATTTGGGTCTATCCACATTCACAGATTTCTGCAAATGTCATGATTTTATTTCTGTGCTATGTAGAAGAAATATAAAAAAAAACTGGCCAAGTGCGAGTGGGACTCGCGCATGAAGGGTTCCGTACCATCGTATTATGGGAGCCCCCTTTAATTTTTAATTTTATTTATGATGTTATAGCGTCAACAGAAATACACATTCTGTAAAAATTTCAACTGTCTATCTATTACAGATCATGAGATACAGCCCGGTGACAGACAGACAGACGGAAAGCGGAGGCTTTGTAATAGTGTCCCGTTGGTTACCCCGGGGTTGCGGGACTGTTCGTAAGAGATACCGTGGCCCCGGAACAAAAAGGACGATGAAGGAACATGGATGGGTTTTAGTCAGTAAAAGTCTGACCATTCCCATCCGAAAAAAAAAAAACGCGCTCGTACCTACAATCTTCCTCTTAATCTTAATTTATAAAAATCATGTGTCACTATGTTCGTACACGCTAATCTCCGAAACCGATTTCAATGATTGAGAATATTTATGGTTGGATGGAGCTTGAAAGATAGGATTTTTGAATTATGTTCAGCACTTTTTGAGTTTTAGCGGGCTTAGAGCCTATTTCACGATGTCCGAATAACCGCTACTTACAGTGGACCGTACCACATACCGTACTCACCGAATAAATTCAAAAATTGAACAGAATTTGTAAGAAATTAATACGCCAAGTAAGTTAACGGGAACTTAATTGTAGGTGGTGAAACAGGCCCTTACTACATATAAAAGAAAATTATCTACATCTTTAGGTAGATAGACAGAAAAAGATCCTGAAGATATTATTGAAGTTAACAAATGATTAGCTAAAACAACTCAATCTTCGTCAATGGTGTATTTAGGGACAAACGACACTGGACGTGGACTGGTATAATTAGCGAACTGCGAAAGTTATAATATTAGGCAAAGTTACCAGAATTTACATAAGTTCCAGTACTTACCTATATTGTTATTCTTGTTGCCATAACAACGTGTGTAATAACAAAATTAGGGAAATATCCCAGCCCTCGACTGCGTAATTCACTGATACGCTGTGACCTCGGTTGGTGGTACCTACAAATGTTAAAGACATTCGCTTAGTAAGCGATGCAAATGAAAATGGAGGTAGTTTGGTAAGCAAATATCATGTTCCGGTGTACTATGTTATTTATTAAGGATGTGTAAACAAAGCTTCCATAAATAAACAAAATGCTTTTACAAAACGAAAACAGCTGTTGACGAGGCTTCAGCATTGTACAAATTTCTGAGAAAGCAGTAAATTGATATTGGTTCAGGAATAGAGTAGAGACTAACACTTTGCTATTGATTGATGTTGGAGTCTGCTAATAAATTACCTTTAATTAGACAATAGAGATTCATGTCCATTTACTTACACTAACATCAGTTATGTGACATTTAATTAATAAAGTCAAAATAAAAGTGCACTGTACCGTTGGATTTTCAGCTCAGGCATCGAGAGTCGAAAATCGACCATGCAATAATACAGGCTGTAAACAAATCCTCATCACGAAGCCGTTAACAAAGCTTTCTGTACGTCAAACTAAGTAACATTACGCAAAAATTATTGCTGGGAAACGACTTTTTTTTGGGTGTGAAAAATCGTGTTTTGTGGTAGAACTCAATGTAACGCACTCAAAAAAATGTGCTGATGGATGGATTCAATAGTACGGGGGTCGTGAAGGTGTTTAAAGTTAAAATCTTACATTAAAAACTTGTATTAAAAAAAAACTTGTCAAAAAGTTGGAACTTTTACCCACAATATCTCCGGAACTAGAAGGTTCCCAGGTATGGTGTAGAATTAAAAAATGATCGCAATGATGGTGATAATAAGTGCCTTTCGGCTTCGTTAAGAGGTATTTACACCCTTTATATTGGAATTATATTTAGGTTTCACGCCTACAGTTAATAAATTCGGACATAAGAATTAAGAACTTCCCTAGTCTTGGCTGTCATTCTAAAATAAGGCACAAAGCTGAAATGGACACCCGTTTACGATTGCAGCTATTATTTATTCTAATAATATCAAACGATTTTATTGTAGACATAATGACACCTGTCGGCGATCACAAAGCAAATAAAATTTATCAGCAATATAAATGAAAAGTGAGTAAGTGGAGGAACTCGTGGCTAAATAATAACGGCCGCTCGGGTCGATCTTTAGGTTAAGCCGTGCTTGCCTAGGTTGGTCTGTGGATGGGTGACCACCCTTACATACCGAGTTTCCTCCGTGCCTCGGAACGCACGTTAAGCTAAGGGGCAGATGATGATAAAGGAATAGAGACAAAAATGAAAAAAGGCACATTTCGGAAAATTTATTACTTTCATTAAGTTATAGGTTTCATTACGCAATAAAAAAAAATATCGCTGGGCGTTTCACACAACGCCATCTAGGTGCCATACTAAGCAACGAGGCTTGTGTCGTGGACACCAGATAGTTGATATACATAGATACTTTTTGTTACAAAAAGTATCTGTACCTATCTGTGTATACTCATTAACCAATCACAACACGGATACCTAAAGAACAGAGAAGCTCTTTGTCTCACTGACCTTTAAATAAATACTATAGTTACAGCACAATCTAGTTTGTTAGTGTGTCCCTCGTTTACGCCTCCAGCCATTTTCCACTGTCCACTGCAGACCACGAGCCGCGTGACCAGTTCAATTAGCTATCGCGAAACTTTTCTTCTCCACTAAACTTTTATTTTCAACCACAGTCGTTGAGTGTAAAAAACTAGTTAGTACTTTTGACTCGTATTGTTCATAATATGATTATTGATGACTAAGTATTACTAATGTACCTATCTAATAATTTTTTGAACCACAAAAGTAGTAGGTATGAAATATAAATGCGGAAATGACTGGGTATAAAGAAGAAAGGCTCATTCCCTATGGGCTGAAAAGAAGATAAAAATAATAATATGGGAACAAAAGAATAAACCTTTAGCTATTGTTCGCATTGAGGGGTGTGGTATGTGGCCCCCGGCCACCGTAGGCGCGGGCCTGTGGACGGTGGGCTACGGGCTAGCTCGCCGTCCGTCCGTCTCATGACGACAGGCCGTGTCGACGGCGCGTTCGTGTTCCACGCGCGCCTCAAAGAGAGTCAGCAATAGGAAGGGGTCCGCAAGGACCGATGCCTGCCGGGGTTGCGGGACTGTTCGAAAGAGATACCGTGACCCCGGAACACAAAGTGCGATGAAGGAACATGGATGGGTTTTAGTCAGTAAAAGTCTGACACTCCCTCCTGCTCCGCCCAGAGCGGGAGAAGTCATTCGAAGATTTCCCATCCGAAAAAATAAAAAAAAGGGGTGTGGTATGATCGATTGCCATCTAACATCGTTACCAACCTTCCGGCTCACTCACGCCTAAGCTTTTAGCACGGCAAAGCACAAAGAAACTAACTACCTAGCAGGGCTAGCACCTACCGCATTATAGCCAGGCTGCCATGAAAATAGAAAATGTTCAAAAGATAGGTATAACAATTGTAAAAGAGTTGTTCAATAGACAGCGCTGACTGCGATAAGATCGCCTTTTGTGCCGTCTTTTGTAAAATGCATTTATTTGTCCTACATTTCTGGTGTAGGTAGGTTTTACAGTAACTACTTGTAGTTGTGTATTGATGACCTCTGCAGAAGAATATTATAAATACTTACCGTTATATTTTAACTTAGGTACATACTTTTGCATCTAAATTGAATCATGCCAGAACATTGCTCTCAATCAAAATGTTCGGAGAAAAAGTGAAGGTCATTGAACCCATCAAATACTGCACGCCAAGTTATTGAACCTAACAAGTTGTATCCGAAAATTGCTACACAAACTTACGTGTAGGTACTAAACCGATAAAATAAAAGCCCAAATCGTCGAAGACAACGTTTATTGGAAAATGTTCAGTAGACACACCACAACATTTGTTAGGTATCTGACAAAACTTTGTTGTTTGCCGAAAGTAAATCATAAGTCAACCAACCCTTTGAAATAGTAACAAAACATTCGACACGTGAGAGTAATTTATTTAGCAGAAAGTTGGTAAATATAAAATAATGTGGGAACTTAATCATTTGTTAGAAGGCTTTTGTTCTTTAAGTCAACTGTTCTTGTTACACCTAACATATACATAGCTAGTAAAAGTTTGTGGGTTGGTAAAATAATACAGCAATGTTTGATGCAGGATAAAATAGAAGCAGACGAATGTTCAGTTGTTCTTGTTTGTTATTAATTAGTTTACCAACCAAGAGCTTCGGTTCTCATATGAACATCTACATGTTCTTGATAACTGAGCAAGGTTTAGTTAACTTACAAACGCTACATGCTACTATCTAAATTATATCGAGGTTGGTTCATTTAATACGAGGTTCTGCAAGTAAAATCAAATAAATGATAAAATCAATAATGTCTTTGTTTTCTCGTCTAATTTTATGTGTTTGTGAATTCCTACAGATTTTTTTAAAATAAATTAATATGAATTAATGATTGGACTGGACTGGTTGTCTTTGCAGGTTTCAAGAGATGGATCCTAGTCCTAATCATCGACTTATTTAATTACTTACGATCCAACAAAGTCCCGGGAAAGTATCTCTATCTTATAAGCTATCTTTAGCATCTGACAGAAATAGGCACTGTTAAATGACGTATTTCCAGAATTTAGTGTAAGTTAAATTAAAGTGTCAGATCAATCTTCATTGCTACCACAGAGCACAGAATCGTCGCACTGACCAGTCTGGAGACCGCAGTAAGTAACTACCTAGGGCCCTGTTTTGTGAAGCTGACAATCCGACAAGTCGACATGTGTCAAAAAGTGACAATTGTAATTTTTTTCTGTTTTATGAAGCTGACAGGTGACATAATTGTCATGGTGGAAAATTCACAAATATGTCGAATTGTCGCAACAATCCGACATATCTCTGTTTTATGAAACTTTTTTAGCGACAGGTGACAGGTGATAATTTGTCGTGAAAAACTTGTCAAATCTGCTTTTTAGAACACACAATTGTCATGACGTCATGACGACGTCGACGGATAATAGAATTGTCCGACAAGTCTGACAGGAGCGTTGCCCTCTGTCGCGAAATCATATTTTGAATGTTGAAGGTGTTAGAAAGTGTTTTTAAAAGGATTACAAAAAGTGGTACTTACATCGAGCAGTGAGAGTAGTGATGACGAATATTTGGAACAAATACAAACGAGGAGGCGACGACGATCGTTTAAATTTTAAACGATTGAGCAACAAAAAAAAATTCTTTCTCAATTAAATTTTTTAGCTATAAAGAAAAATTTCGGGTATGTAGGTAAAACTACCGTAGAATATTTAATTGATAAATTAACAATTCTCTCAAAATTATTTGCAACTAAATATCAAAAGTCGACATAATTGTCACGACAATCCAACATAATTATGTCACCGACAATTGTCAGGAATAATTCGACTGTGGTTTTTTGACAAATGTCGAGTTTCATAAAACGCTTTCTTAGATGACAAGTATGTCAAGATTTCACCTGTCGCTTTTTGACATATACGTATGTCACGTTCATAAAACAGCCTAGGATGGACGGCCCGGATGGTCAGCTTCATAAGACAGGGCCCTCTAGACTACCTACTAATAAAATCCGCGTCTCCGAAAGTGTGTTGAATACACAAGTCGTGTACCATTATCTTCGCCATTTAATGTCGTGAGGTCCTATACGTCATAAAGGGTGTCGAAGTCAAAAGGCACTTGTTCTCCCCGTCATTGCGATATTTTTTCGTCGTATTTTTTAAGTCGTTTCCCAGCAATAATTTGTGCGAGCTACTAAGTTTGAAGTACAGAATGCTTGGTTGACGGCTTCGAAAAGGGTCCGAAGCCGTCACAGTTTACATGGAAAGACACATTTGGTCACAGACACCTGGACAGACAGAAGTGTAGTTGTCAATACTGGTACGTCTAGCACCGCTGAGGTGTCCCCTGCTCTGTGGTTACTACAAACATTTCAGTCACCCAACTTGGAAACTATCTAAAACTGGGTCAAAATATAAACAAGTCAAGGAACCCTTATTTTGTGAGTAAATTGTGAATCCCTTTTTTATGTTTTCACGTGTCTTTTAGCGTGATGTGAATAACAAAGTCGTTTGAGAGGATCGTTTATGGCCGAGATGGTGGCCACCATCTTTGTTATAAAGGTTAATGAACTGTGACCTTAGTGATTAATAGGAGAGACTGTGAGACGGGCAACATTTGCGGCTTGATTATAAATATCGCTGGACATTACACACAGCGCCATCTAGTGCCACACTAAGCAACGAGGCTTGTGTCGTGGACACCAGATAGTTGATATACTACATAGATACTTTTTGTTTGTAAATACATACTTATTATACATATAAACATCCATGACTCGGAAACTAATGCCCATGCTCATCACACAAACATTTGCTCCGACCGGGATTCGAACCCGGGACCCTAAGAACGTAAGGCAGCCTCACTACCGCTGCGCCATTGGGGTCGTCATTATGATGTTAATAGAGAGAAGTAAAGTTTGCACTTAGTTATTTTGGTACTAACAAAATACTAGCTTTTACCAACGATTTTTTTTTGTTATCTAATATCAGGTAGAATCCTTAATTATTGTAGAAAAAATAGTTTTTAAGGCTATATTGTAAATATATATTTTTATATTTCAATAAACAATTTCAATTTCAATCGGCTTCGTTTGCGTGGAGCTCCAAAACCCTGGTCAAGTTTTGCTATCGATATTTGTTTTGCGGTGAGTTTATCATGATGATAATTCCGGTTTTTAATTAAAATGATTGTAATAATGCAAATCCATAAATTTTCCGGATAAAACCTAAAACTTTATTTCGCTTACAAAATTTATTAATTCATTCACTCAAAAAAAAAAAGCTAATAAGTATTAGGTAAGCGCATGACATTCAAGGAGTACTTTGTAGGTAATTGTAAACAGTGAAACATCTTAAACTACGTATGACATTATAGTTCAATAATTATCAACAGCAAATTTGAATAACGTACAAGTTATTTTCATTTCATTTTGTTAACGTTAACCTGATCAAAGTACCTAGGCAAAACTTTTGGTTAAAAGTACGAAAGGCAGATTGTTTTCGAGACCTATGCCTGTTCGTATTTGTAGTTTAAAACGTCATTCAAATAAAATACATCATGGGATTGCAGAACTGTTGTATCTTATGAACATCTAATACCTCTGCAACAATTTAAGCTATTTATAAGGGTCGTAAAACAATCAGCACTCAGGCTTAAAAAAAATATATATATTTTTACGCAACTTTAGCAATGGAAATTGAAAAATTGGGCGTCGGCACAAGTTAGCAGGTTCACAGTGCATAATATCACTACTCGATGCCATACATTTTGTTAATGAGAAAATAAAATAAACATTTTGTTAATGAGAAAATAAAATAAGTAATGTCTGGCGGCCCTGGGATCGTGGTCTATGTTTGGCAATGACTATAAGTATTGTAACTAAAGTAATCGTGTGAAAAACTGACGGTACTACATCCTATACTCGTAGTAAGTCGATCTGCCAAACCTTTTTCTAACATGTTGGGATCAGCTCTCTGTCTAACTGAAAGCATCTGAATCCTAGTATTTTCCATGGAGCTTCTATCCATCTCAACCGATCCTGGAGTAACTGCTGGGTTGTGGAGGCCAGAAGGGCATTCATCCGTAACACGATACCCATTGTTAAGACTGGTTGTCAGATTTATATACCAAGTAAGAACAGTCGCATAATAGCCGTCTTATGTAACTTTTTCAACACACTTGCTCATAAAATGGCTCTAATTTCACCGCAATTAGGCACATAATGACACCTATAATCAAACTGTGACTTTTTCATTACTATTATTCACAAGTGAGTTATACGGTTTTTTTTTTTGGTTGAGGTGCTTGTTGCTTTGTTCCTACAAAAGTTTCTATATAAAAAAAATCGTGTTCAATAGTACAAATAAATTAATGTACCTATTGCTTGCTCATTTCACTGAAATGTAACTTTTGTTTTCTCTGTAATAAAGAAAACTTTGAATTCCCCATTTTGTACGTGGATTCGCTATCCGCGAAAAGCCAAAAAAACAAACCTCATTTATTAGTCTATGGCCGATCGCCATTGTTAGATGCGCGCGCATAAGAAAACTGATTAAATTTTCCCGCCATTGCGAAAAACTTTTCACTACTCGTTTTCACTGTTGAAATTATAGTTATTTATGAATAAAAATGTCTACAAGTACTAGTTATGAAGAAAATGATTTTTGTTGTACACCGCCCTATATAAGATGTGAAACGTTATGGAAAGTTTACTACCTGAGAACTCCAAGGACAAAAATATCTATTTTCTACTAAATAAAATGTTTTTTTAGTATTATTTTCTTCACAAGTGTGTTGAAAAACGTCGTATGACACACGTGTGTATTGATGATTACCGTCCTCGGCTCTCTTAAGACCCTCGCCTGACGGCTCGGGTTTCAATAGCGCCTCAGCGGTAATCACCAACATTACACACTTGTACCATAATGTACTATTAACGCTAACTTAGTTCTTACGATCACCGTAAATGTTATCTCACTTTTATACGACTTTCGCAACATAAAGCATTACATCTTTTCTTTTCTTAACGTCATACTTTTATGGCTATGACCATAAATTATAGCACAAAGATCTATGTAATTAGTATTTGTTCCTTTTTTTTTACAGAGGAGGTCTGTCCAAGCAGGGGGCAAATTATAAGCTGACTATGCTTTTTTACAAAAAGATTGAATTCCATTTAGAATTTGAAAACTGATGAAACGATGTTACGTTAATGTTCAAAAGCAGCCTTTTCTTGTTCTTCTAAACCGTGTGGCCGATGGCATTTGCTATCGGCAAAAATAACTATTACTTAAGGCTGGGGTATCTGCTAAATTAGCAACTCTATTTGTGGTGGTTCAAACTTCGTTTGAAATACTGTTAGAATAAAATTCTAATCAGCTTGCACTACAAAGTGGTTGTTACGTCAGTCACTGCGGGCCGAATAGTGCGAAATGAGTGATTTTTATTTAATTGTAGCCTAATAAATCATTATATCAAAATGCAAATTGTACACTTTGTGAAGAAAAAAGTGACAAATATTTGTGAAAAAAAATTACTAAAACTTAATGCCTGTTTAGGAGTAGTTACGAAATTTCGAAGAAAAAAGGGTTTACTTTGAAAATTTTGAAAAATAGTAATAATAAAGTTAGAATTATTTCAACTGTACTTTAAATTGTAGTTTAGAGTCTAATAAGCAACATATATTTTATTTGCACATTTATATTCACTCATCAAAGAGGAGTTCATGGAGAAAACCTCTCGTTAGCAGATACCACCTCCTTAAGACCTGATTTAGGTTGGGCGTTGAATATATCTTAGTGGATTATTAATAAATACAAGTCGATTAATTCGTAGCTTTTATAATCAGTAACTCACGTTTCGTTTGGTCTCGGTAGGAATGGCTATGGTTCCCACAACGGCATGACCAAAACGTGATCGAAGGCGGTTCGCGAGAAAAACAAAAACCATTGAAAAAGGAGTTTTATTAAGTTCTCATTGTTATCGCTTTGTTATAACGTATTATAATAGGGTAGATGACAAAGAAAAAACTAATTAGTCCGTCAGATAGATTTCCAAAAAATATTGGACACGTACTTTTTTCTTCACGTAAATAGAATCATATTTTTTTTAGTCATCATCCCTATTGTCAAATCGTGATATGTTTACACGGAAAGGTTTCCTTTTAAAATGTTCCGTCCCTATAATATCAAAATGAAATCGAGAATCCGTTCCATTTAATTAAGTATTCAACAAAAGCTCCTTTGTGTGTTCTCATATAAATTATTCTCGCGTTATAATACAGCGTTATAATTTTGTAGGCATATAATCTTTAACAAAAGAAAGGAAAACGAATTTAAGTAAGTAACATATTCGCATACAAAAGATTTGTAATCATTATGAGTGATGGGATGGGGAACACGGATAAAAGAAGACTAAAAGACCTTGAAAGGTACTTTTTTAGCAGATGAATTAATTTAGATGTCAAAATCATCATTAATTTTCAGATTAATAATGTCGAAAGTCTCAGTCTTGGCCTCTTGGGGACTGTAAGAACTTTCTTTATGGAATGAGATGAGACTGAGATACTAACTAGTTAACTTGTGGAAAGACGAAAGTAAAAATACAAAGTTTCGTAGCTGCTTCGTAGCATGTCTACGAGCGTAGCGCGACATAGTGTACGAGTATCTAAAAGAGTGGCACTGCGTAGCGCACCTGCGAGCATACCTCGGTGGTCATCTACGCTCGTAGTCCTGCATAGTGTACCTACGAGTGTAGCTCGCGGTAGTGTATCGGAAGCGCTCGTTGAGCGAAAAACACAAAAATTAAATTTAGCACACAGATAGTTTCTAACCTGAATTAACACATAGAATAATTTTCATCTCGGAAGTACGATCCCGTGGGGCAATTACGAAACTCCACGCGGGCGAAGCCGCGGGCATAAGGTAGTACAATAATTATAAATATACCTTTATTTCGTAGCAACTACCAACGCTACGCCGTAGCTCCGTAGCACAACTGCTACAATTCATAACTGAAATCGTTAGGAATTTTAGTAGCACTATTAACGTTCGTAGGTAATCACTGTATAGCGTGAGTTTACACCCTTATGTTACGAAACCCGATGTAGGTACAATCAAAGGAAATTCTGATAAATGAATTTAATTTGAAACCTTAAAATGCCACGCAATCAGTTAATCGACTATCGTCAAGGAGTTTGATGTGATCGTTATTATGTGTAAAGCTTATATTAAACTTCTGGTAGGATGCGCTTTAACATATTTGTTAAACACGCTTCCAGGCTAGAAAGTTTTATAGAGAAAATAAAATAGTTAGTATTCGCGAAACCTATAGTGCAAAAAATAAATTAAAATTAAAGGGGACGAGCCTCTTTAATTTTAATTTATTTTTATTATTCGTTGTTATAACGGCAATAAAAATACACATTATGTAAAAAATTCAACTGTCTACGTATACGCATCATGAGATACAGCCCGCTAACAGACAGACGGACAGCCGAGGTTTAGTAATAGGGTCTCGCTAATTACCCTTCGGGTACGGAACCCTCAAAATGCTATCTTTACTTAATGAATAAGTCAACTTTTAAAACTCATACAACTACTCTAAAGTTGTATCATATTTACTAGTCATACTGAGCTTTCTTCCTTGTATCATTATTAGCATCCATGGGGCATCATTTCATTTTATCTACCTTCTATAATCATGCCATCGATCACTTTCAAGGTTGAAGGGTTAAAATGGAAGACTCGTAGTTAGGTATGATTGACGTTCAAAAAAAGAATATGATGCCGATTCTCTTTTGTTTTGCCTGTTTAAGTACCGCACTGACAGCTGTTTTATTTTGTGAATTGTTTGGAAATAAATGTTTGGGAATTAATCGTGATAAGCTGGTTTGATTGATTGTTTGACTAAAGGTTTTATACCCATTTCGATGAACCTGAAAAGATCTAGGTCCTTAACCTATCAAGCAATTGCCTATCGTCGTAAGAGATCCAGCCGTTTGTAACGATTAGATTAATTTTATTATCGTTTCCAGTACATTTTTGATACGTAATTTCTCAGGTAAAGAAAAGTCGAGTTTTCCGAAAATTTCACCATAGGGGGTCTAGTTATGACCCCTAGAGCCCAAATCAACCGCCGGTTAAAAGTTTATATACGAATGTATGTGGGGCGCCAAGCAAAATTTAGCCCTCTACAGGTCGCAATTATGCACCGATTGCTTTCAAACTTCGCCAAAAAATCGAAGGGGTCAAAACTTACTTCCTTACTTACTTCGTGAATGGGCGGAATTCGTCCATGGGAGGTGGCAGGGAGGGCGGGATTTTCGAAAATCAGTTTTTTGGCCATAACTTTTTTCCTATATGGAAAATTATTGAACTGTTTAACATTTTTATCATTCCGAGTACTATACGGACAACTCCTTTTCTACTACTAGCACTCAAGTAGAGCGGACGTGTGTATAAGCGATTTTATTTATTATATGGCGTAAAAATAATATTCAAGTGATCTGTGACCTAGATACCAAACCGCATTTTTGTGCTAAGTTTGTGATTTACTTTGGTGAATAACAAGTAGTAATGAGAAATATCTAAGAACTATAAATATGTGAAACAGCCCTCGGAGAATTCCACCTCCTAGCAGCCCTGCGACTAAACCTCAAACACCTTACCATGCGGCAGAAGGAAGATCAGAAGCAGTGGAAACCACCGATATCAGTAACTGGTTGACCTCCATCGACAAATGCCTGAGTGAAGTCTGTCTCATTGCTCAGGAAGGAAAGCTGAACTCCGATCAAAAGCTGAGGATCAATAACCTTTCGCGCAAGGTAGAACATGGCGTTTCACAAATGGCAGTTTACTACCAGGACTTGAGGCTCAAGGTCAAAGAATATCAAGTGATGAAAGAAAAACGGGACCTCACGAATTGCCTTGAAAATTTCCAGCAAACAATTCAAGCTAGCATTGAAGAAAACTGCATCAAGACAACTATGGCAGAAAAAGTCTCGTTTGCTGATATGGTTAAAACCAATAACAATAATTACTTGCGCCCAAATAACCTCAGCTCTATTGCAATTTATCCAACAAATAAATTAAAATCTAGTGACGACACAAAAACTCTGGTCCAAAAAATAATATGCCCGGAACAAATGAAATTGCACGTTCGAGGATTACGCAAAACAAAAAACGGGGGCGTTATTATCAGCACAGAGACAAAAGACGACATTGACAAACTTAGACTATCGTCACACTAAGCAGTTCAGGCCTGAAAATGGAAGAGCCCCATAAGAGAAGACCAAGAATTGCTGTTATAGGAGTTCCGACTGTTTTAAGTGATCAAGAAGTCTACGACTGCATTTATGAGCAGAACTTAGCGGACAAGCTGCCTAATTTACCTCGTGACTTTTTTATGGCTTCCATAAAATTAAGTCACAAGTCGGGTAAAAAAGAAGGACCTACGTGTAACTTTATTCTTGAAGTTACTGCCAGCATTAGAAAGGCCCTTATAAACCAAAACCGAGTGTACATTAATTGGACATCCTGCCCAGTGAGGGACTTTACACTTGTGACCAGATGCTTTAAATGTCAACAGTATGGACACACTGCAAAGACTTGTCGGGAAGCTACCTACACTTGTTGGCATTGTGGAGAACAAGGTCATCAGTCCAATGAGTGCAATAAAAATGCTGAACTGCCACAGTGTGCAACATGCTTGCGTTTTAAAAAACCGAGCAACCACAAAACAGGCGATCTAGAGTGCCCCGCTAAGAAAATAGCTGAGGCAAGATATGTCAATTCCATTGATTATAATGACGCGTGAGAACGCCGTTTTATGTAATAAGTTCTGTTTATTAATTTGTGTTATACTTAGTTTACTCTTAAGCATATTGACCTTTATGTACCTACTAATTGTCGCACTTATTGTAATTTTAGTATATTTTACATTTTAGTGACATAGCATTTTTCTCTGTAGACACAAAAAGTAAACGTGCCCTGGATTTTTGTATTATGCTTCATTGCAAAATTAATAGAATGTTGCAGAGAAGTTGCTAAACAAACTGTTTTTTCTTACTTTGAATAGACTCATAATAATTATGTACCTAGCATATATATAGATAAGTTATTTACTAGTTGTTTAAAGAATCTTAGATAATATTTATGTATAAGCGCTTGAGTGAGTTACCTGAGATACAGGTTTATTCCTAGTTCAGGTAGAATCCAATTATTGTATACCTCTAGTTTTAAAGGTCTTAATGTAATATTTATTGTATTTCAATTATTTCAATAAACAATTTCAATTTCAACTTTTAAATTTAAACATTTTTGATGCAACCCTTAACTTGGGGAGGGGGATGAAATTTTCCAAAATTTTCGCAAAAAAAATAATATATCTCCGAAACGGTAATAGTACAAGGTCAAGTATGGCCAAGTAAGGCCACGTATATACGAGGCCAGGATTTCTTACTGGTTGAGGTTTGTATAATGCTTTTCTCAAAAATGAAAGAAAGTTTAACAACAAATTCGTTTAATTAATAATGAAGGTTACATTCATATTAGGATAATTACTGATAGATATTGTGTTTGATTTACCGGGGGCATTTATATTTGTTTGTTGTACATCTTGATTAACGGACTCTTGGCTGGCAGTAAATTATTGTTTTTGAAACTCCATGTTAATTTTAGAATGGAAAGTTTTAATCCAACATGATTTATAACTGAAATTACTAAATACAAACATAAAATCCCACACTATACTTCTACAACATTACTAAGTACAAAACGCAACGTGCATACTTTTGCGTCGCGTTAAGTGTCACAGACTATAAAATGGCTGTTTAAGGCTCCAAAAATATATGTATCTCATAAAATGTCTTACCAAAAAGAGAGATAGATATATATTTGGAGCCTCCTATAACCATGTTATAATGGCTAATCTGTGTCTGTTACTATGTTATTTTTTTCTAAGCAGATCTAAAGAGGATGACCTACTGTCCAGTAAGTAAATTACATACTTACTTACTGGACAGTAGGAGATTCCAAATTTAAAATCTCGCTTCTTACTGGACAGTTTGAAAGTTTAGCGATAAAACTTATAGTTTTCGAAAACAAAAAACTATAACTGAAAAATTGAGTGCGTTTCCATGCTAAACTCTTATGGGAGGATTTTGAAATTTATGATAACCATTTTTCAGCTGTAAAACCATCACCTGTCCGTTAATTAAAGATTTTAAACATGAACTAAAAAAAAAGTTTTGTGATCCAAGGAGTTGAACACATATGGGTGGAACCTTCTTCGAAATGTACCTCCTCTTGCGGCTTGCCGAAGGGATTTTTTAATCGATAATACAATTATCCTTCAGAATTTTAGTTAAATTGTTTGCAACAAACACAATCAGCATCATCCATAGATATGAATAAATTCTTAAAATTGCGAAAATAATATAATTATGTGAAACGAGTATTTATTATTTTAAAATCGACATCGTAACGTTATGTGACCGCTCGCTCGTGCTAGGGCCTCCGATCTCAGTAAGACAGTAACTTGAAATCAGATTTCTTGTCCCACTATAGATAAAATATTTTCTTATATTGTTGTCCGATATCACCTAAGAACATAATTTTAGTAGGTAATTTTAGAACATTAATTTGATAACGGCAAACAGTCACGTTTTATAAATTAATACCAGTATTGATGTTAAAACAATATACAAATTCAGATTAATGACTTTCAAGCCATACGACGAATGGAAAGTTTGGAAAACAACATCAATAAAACGATGTTGTTATCCAAACTTTGCGTAATTATAACTATTACGTAATTTAACAATTAATACGTGGGCTACAGATCACGTTGCAACCTTTTAATTGGTTCTGAGCAACTTTTGCACTGAAGTAAAATTGTACTTTAGTTACGTACGGTGTTCATGAAACCTGAGAACTTTTAGCGTGGGTTGACCTGCGGGCGTAATATCTAGATTGGTACGAGTATAATAATTACAGTACAATGTAGAACTTAAATGATTTTCTTAGTGTAAACAAGTTATGATTTCTTAGTTCTTTTTCAGTTTTAGAACGACAATCATGTTTATTTTAGGTAGACTGAGGGAAGAAATATTTTGTAGAGGTCAGAGAGTAATATACCTACAAACAAACACTATCTCATACACAATCGCACTGTATACAGTTTGTACTATCGAGGACACTCCCGCTACACTAAGCTAATTTTTGCTTGAACTACAACATAGAAACGATTTCTAGCCCCGCCCCGTTAACTTTGTATAGAAATAATGAATGAAAAGATACCGATCGGCCGAGAGCACTGACGACGCACGCCAAACGAGAGTTATTGTTATTTTGCGCGCCAAAGTTGATGCTTTCCTAATAGGCCTAAACTTTCAGGGGCGTGGCTCGGCGCCTCCGCATGATTTAAGCGAAAAAAAAATTAACTGATCAGGCGGAAAAGACTACGAATGTACCTCCAGAGTAATTATAATTTTCTTATTTACAATGTTCTATACTTAAGTAAAATCGTCTCGCATGAATTGTTATAATTGGTTTTATACCTGTAAGTCTTGGGAGGCCTGGTGACCCGTAACACATGTATTGTATGCCTATTTCCGGTGCCAGTCTCTTACAAATGTGTATTCGATTAAATAATTCCGGTCCGTGCCGTTTGTGATGAGAAAATAAACATATTATTTAATTAACAGAAACATTTGTATATTTAACATTAAGTGACCATATATAAACCAAGTAAGTTTATTCTTTTTCTTAGTTTATTTTTTAGTTTATCTTGGACATCACAGGCATCGGTAAAGGAAAACATCGTGAGGAAACCTGGACTTATAATTAACATAAGTCTGAAATCACCAACCCGTCTTGAGCAAGCGTGGTGATCAATGCGAAGCTGTGGGACAGTAATATAGACTGGTATTATTATTTATTACAACCTCAGTTCTTTGATTTCTCTGAGAATATTTAATTATCTAGAAACTATACATGGTTTCAATATTCTGCTATAGATGACCTACATAGAAAAACACTACCTATAAATATTTAATGTTTTCTCATCACACTTTTCCTAGAACCATTAAAAAGAAATGCAAGTTTTATTAAGTAGTATCTCTTTTATGAACATTACGGAGAAGCTGACAGTCTTTTGTTTTTAAGACAAAAGAGTATTTTAAAAGGCGTGCCGTCGTCGGGTAGTAAAGCAAGCTTATTAATATTAAAATATCGTAAATGAGAGGAGCTGCCGTGAAATAAAGACATAGAGTGGAACGGAATTTGAAATTATTTAAAGGTGTATCAGTGGGCACAAGTAGCGACATGTGTTTCGTCACTTATTAAATTGTTCTTCCTCTCTGCTCCAAATCTTACTCCCTTACTACTGAATTTTGCAGCTTGGTCTTGAAACTGTTATGTGAAATCATAAGGAGGATTTAGGAGGAAAATCTTATAAAAACAAGCCGAGTACTTATTAGTTACTTACTAGTAACAGTGGAATTTCGGTGCCCATGCAGTCCACTTAAATATCGTAATGAAGTATTATGTTATGTGACTATGAAACCAGAAGTAGCTAAGTACATAATAATAGGTGCCAACGCGGCAAAGATTATATTTTAGTGATTCGAAGCCTATGACGAACCTCTTTGTTTAATAAAGGTTGATTAAAATTGTGTTGTCGTAACTAAGTGTTCCTTAACGCTAAAATGTCGTCAAACAAATGAGTCCAGGATCCAAAAATTATTGATAACATCATACCGCCATATTTACACGAAAAATTCATGCGAATTCACGCAAACTAGTAACTTAAATACTCGGTAACTGTGACACATAGTTTTATACTTTACTTACTCGTTCAATAACGTCATCACAACTCTATACATACTCGTATGTATCTATTTATTCAGTATTAAGTGGAGCAGCCATTTTTTTAACTGCATTTGTTAAATTGACCGATCTTATCGAGCCCCATTGTCTGTAATCAGCGGGCCAGCCCATTATGCAACATTTTGAACAAGCAACACCATAACGAGTTTGTCCATTTGACCCATGGAAACAAATGACATTCTATTTTGCTACGTCAACGACCGACATTTTGATTATTTTATTTAAGGCTTCATTGATCAGGAGTCACGAAACTTTTGGCAGACCTATTTTATAATCACCGTGGTTTCAAAATATAGCTACCTCCGTATTAACAAGCATAACGTACATATTTAAATGCATATGGCATTTCAATATGTGTATGTTTGTACGTTAAGCTAAATAATATCGCATACTCTAATGTGAAAGTAACTCTGCCGATCTATAAACTTGCGACGTCTTAACGGCTGAACAGATTTCTATGAAATTTCGTATCCGTGGATATATCATTGCCTGATAAATTCCTACCTATAACCCCTTGTCCATGGGCAAAACCAAGTCATTTACAAGTTTTGTGTATTGGATTTTTATAAAATAAACATTGGTATTTTCCTACTTCTAATATTTTATTAATCATTCGACATCATAACCTATACGTATTATATACGTATATTATTGTTGTTATGAAATGTTTGTCAATGGGAGCTCCATTATCAAACATTTCATAACAACAATACATCATAGTGACATCCAAGGACCATGGAACTTTGAGCACATCAAAATACATTTATTATGCAACCATTTCAACGTATATTATATTCGATCGTAGGCCAATGGAAAATGCCATAATGTTGAAATGCGGTGAAACATGGAACTAAATGGTAATTTATTGACATAATATATAGTTTCTAGTCTTGAAAGATTTTCGGTCACGATGGACAATCCATGGATGGATTAGGCATTGACGCAGGAGATATCATAGTGCACATCACTAATAATAGTCGTCTTGACCGTTTTCGGTCACGGCGGCAAAGCGGAGATTAGCCATCGGCGCGGAAGATATTATAGTGCACAAGTGTATGCAGGTACACTCACTCTCATAGTCCGACGGCAATCCAATACAACCGGAGCGAGACCAGGCGCAGGACCAACGGTTTATCGGCCTTTCCCAGGCACCCAGGCACGGGGGTGGCATCGGCTTCCAATCGCTGTGGGCTGCCACTGAGAAATTTCTAATGGAAAAACCCAATCACACTTGTCGCCCGACCCAGGAATCGAGCCTAAAGACCCCGTGCTCTAGGTCGCAGTCGCAGAATCGTTCATGCTGAGTGTGAGGGACTAATACATAACACTGTGCAGGAACAACAAGAGTTATCTGCTACAATAGATTTACGATGTGGACTGATTACATCTCTATCTAATAAAATTTTATTCGTGTTAAACTATTTTGTTGCCTCTTCCAAAGAAACGTGACAGCGTTTCTAACAGTTTCTATCACAATAAAAATTCTTTATTTCATACCTCATTAAATACTCTTAATACAGAACCAACAAATCACAACGAACGTTCCAAATACGACGAGAAAGTTTTGTTAGTTATAACTTTGACGATATTTGTTAGAGTCGAAGGACTGACATCAAATATATGAGTTTATACGGAACTTACATCGGATTTCACCAATCGCACCGACCATTATTTTGCATTTCATCGATTCTATTAGTAAGCGTATCTTTCAGTAAGTTGTATGAATGTGTGTTTTACACATGTTTACAAAACTAACAGAAACAAAAGGCGCCACATTAGACTTGCGCGGTCAGGTTCATTGATGTAAATGGATCGTCATCATCTGCCAAACCTTTTTCTAACTGACCTCTAACAGACCCCAGTGAGTATCTACTGGTAGTCGAACTATTATTTCGAAATTGAGACCACGTCGAAATAATTAACTATCAAAGTTCAGGATGACACTCTGGGTAATACGATACCCCTTGGTAAGACTGATGGAAGAAAATATTATAGTGCAACAGACATCTGTGTGCCCGTTTTGATTATCAGCAAAAATGTCAACTTCGACACAAACTTGAATTCGATATTAAATTCCCTTAGAGGGAAGAAACTTTTAAAAAGTCATGTGCAATATTTTAAGCCCCTTGAATCAGAGGTTTAGGTAATAAGTAGGTTGTGCTTTGTGTGTCAGTGAATTTAAGAAATAAAGGTAACAGAACACTGCCTTCTGTACAGACTATACCTACGAACGTAAAGTAATAACGGGCAGATACAGCATTAATAATTTCGAAGACACCTGGTTCTAGAGTTATACTTTCCAAGTAAAAAGGCAAAATATGACCGTCGTAAAACCTAACGAAAAGAAATATGATCTTAGTAAATTATTAAGTAGGTAGGCATCACGCGAACGTACAGGGTGTTAAATAATGTATTTCTCTTAGAGTCCCGAGACACTTACAGACTTAAATTATAATGATAGGTAGATCTCTAATTAGGTACACATCAACCCGTATCACTTTGATTTAACTCACTAATGAAGGGTTGCGAGTAATTGCTATTAACAAAGGTAACCTTTAATATAACACGTGTTTATATTATTACTATTATAATATTAAGTGTTTAACTTAATCAACAACATTGTGTTAGTTTAAATAAAACTGACTGATTTATATATAGAAGAGCAGCGGTGGCCCAGTGGTGGAAGCCCCGACTTACGAACAGTAAGTCGTGGGTTCGAACCCAGACAGGCGCATTACTTTGTGTAATTTATTTCATCACCACTGCTCTTAAAACGGTGAAGGAAAACATCGTGAGGAAAACGACATGTCCTAGGACCAAAAAATTCGAAGACATGTGACATCTACCAATCCGCACTGGGCCCTCGTGGTGGATTATAGCCCATTCCCTCTTATAGAGAGGGGGCCTGTGTCCCAGCAGTGGGAACATTAATAGGCTGATGATGATGATGATGATGATTTATATATAATCTGTGGCAGTTTAAAAGTTCTAAAATTCTAGTCATTCATTCTGTTCCAACATGCTTGCTTTTAAAAGTGCACACACATTGCCTTTTAAATATTTCTCACTTAAACATCTCTTACGAAACGAGTCGCGCTCTACAATAAATAAAGGTGCACTAGAGAACGTGCATTGAATAAGGAAATATAAATATTCTTACGAGCGTAACTAAATATACTACTTAGGTACTGAAACTGGATAGGTAAGTGTCTGTGCGAAGACCTGCGACATTCACCAGCTCATACAAGGCCCGCGTGGCGGATTACTTCCCACTCCTTCTTACAGAAAGAAGGCCCGAGATGCCGCCGTGAAACCACATTTATGTTGAATTTTAAAGGGTATGCTAGGTACCAAGCAGAATAAGTATATACTCCTAAAACCTACCTACAAAACAACCCACGATTTTTGGTGTGAAGTTCAATGACCAATTAGGTGAACTTCGACTCTTACGTGTAGACCTATTGATTAAACAACTTTTGTTACCACACCCATCAAGATTCATTTGTGACTCAAAAATATGGCTATCACACAGAAATTTCCAGTGTGAAGCGTCCATGAATAGAATATCCACTCAATAAAGCTCTGTGCATTGAGTTCAATAAAAAACCCCACCGCCTTTTGGTGACAAAAAAACATATAGGTATGGCTATATATCTTGTTCTTTTCAAAGATACGATGAACAATATAGCCCAATAGAGTGCATAGAATATAAAAGTGCTTAACTCAACGACACATATGCATTGTTTTCTTTACTCTCAAGCGTTCACTTAACATGTCAAAGTTATTGAAGCGAGAACTAAAACTAATTCAGAAATGAAATGCGATGCCTCCACCTACAGACGAATAAGCATTAAAATTTACTTGTCAATACACAGAGCAGCTGGTGCGAGTTTCATATATTTGTAATTCCAATATATTTAGCCCGTAGACACACAGGTTGGAGTTTCGCTTGTGCCAGCTTGACGAGTAGTGTAGCGCGAACAAGTGACCAAAGCCAACCAAAGCCTCGGGTCCGACCACCTTCGGTCAGAAATACCACCTTCGGCCAGAAATACCACATTACCACATTAAGCCAAATTATCACCTTCAGCTAATCCTTCCTTGCAACAAGCGCCGAATTGAACAGAAATAGAATGAATTGTTACGATACGGGTATGAAGAACAGGGTGTAAAGATCTTCATCCTCTACAGAAAAGGGAGGATCCTCCGAGCAGACGGGTGTTGTGTCTGGTGGGCCACTGTCTGACAGTTGTTGTCGGGTTTTACTATATACAATTTAGTCACGCAGCGTGGCATCAAGATGCAGTGTGGCTACGCTATGCGTTGCTTCGTTAGGAGTATATCAATATCGACACACGCCAATAGGTCCTTGTAGCTACAACTTTACTTGCGTGACTCTGCCATATGTAAAAAGAACACACCCTGCGAAACTTCGATAGTGTTACGTCGCAATATTATAAACTTGAGTGAACTTTGTTGCCATATGTTTGAAACAACAATGCTTTCTAAGCTGAATTTTGAAGATATTTGTTTTGAAAACATTTTGAGTGTTAAAAGCTTTCGAAGCAAAACCAAACAGATTGTTTTTCAATTGTTGCAGGTCGTTGAACTTGTTTGCTTTTTCTTACAATGTAATATTTCAACCGTAAAAACAATAGAACCATATCGTTAACATTCGCATGGTCTGCTTAGAACATTATTCGATTGATTTGTAGCTGTTAAGCCGTGTGGTATCCGGCAGAGTAGAATAGAACCAACCCACTACACTCACGGGTGTCGTATAAGGCGACTAATGTCTGAGGCAGAACACCTTGCGCCTCCGTAGACCAGAGAATGGGCAGCAGCGTTTTCTATTAGTCTTTCATCACTGCGATCTCCAATCCGCCTGCCAAGCGTGGAGATTACGGCAAATTCCTCCCATCATGGGAGAGGCTTATGTCCAGCAGTGGACGTTATGGGCTGTTGTTGTTGTTGTTGTTGTTGTAGCTGTAAGTACGAACCAGGAAAGTGTCAATTTGAGATGTTAATTTTACTACATCACTGAAAGCTCGGATAAGGGAAACATCACAAGTGTTCAGGGCTCATCCAGGTCTAACACCTAAGTAAAAGTACTGATTAATGCAGCTTGTTCTTACTCTACAAAGAGTTCTTTGCCCTGCAGTCGATAAAGACTAGTAAATACTTACACACTGATTAACGTTACCTTAAATAACGAAGGGCAAGTGAAACCACAGGTTGTATCGACAAGCTATCTGTTAAAATTTAAGGTCACCGTTGTTTTTTTACTTAATGACGGTATGGCGTGAACATCGAGTGTTCTACTAGAATTGTTTAGACACTGAATAGTAGATAAATGTATCTTACTTTTATAGTTTATGTGTACTTATTGTGTTATTTTGTTTGGACGATAGTTTGTGAATAAAAAGTTCGAAGCGTTCATTAACCTCTGTGTTGATTATTTTAGAACTCCGCTAGCATGAACATCAAGGAAATATAAGTATATAATATAATATATTAGATTTGTAGATCAGATATGTACATTGTGCCGCTATTGTTGGCTGAAGCAGGAATGGCAACAGCATTAAGTGAACGTTAACTAAACTAGGAACTGACGAATGCTCGTGGATCGCTAGCGAGAGTATTATCTGAGAATTTCAGGTTCCGGCTTTTTTTAGGGTTCCGTGGACAAATGGCAAAAAACGGAACCCTTATGGATTCGTCATGTCTGTCTGTCTGTCCGTCCGTACGTTACAGCCACTTTTTTCCGAAACTACAAGAACTATGCTGTTGAAACTTGGTAAGTAGATGTATTCTGTGAACCGCATTAAGATTTTCACACAAAAATAGAAAAAAATACGATAAATTTTGGAGGTTTCCCATACTTAGAACTGAAACTCAAAAATTAATTTTCAACAAACCCATAAGTGTGGGGTATCTGTGGATAGGTCTTCAACAATGATATTGAGGTTCTAATTTTGTGTCCCCCCCCCCCACCCCGTAACTTCTAAAATAAGAGAATGATAAAACTAAATAAAATATATGATGTACACTTCCACCGAAAATTGGTTTGAACGAGATCTAGTAAGTAGTTTTTTTTTTAATACGTCTTTAATCGTAAACCGCAATTTACCTTTCATTCAATAAAGTTTGTGCGGATCCCTCGGTGCGCGAGTCCGACTCGCTCGTGGCCGGTTTTTTAGGAGTACGTATGCAATCAGAAGTTCTATGGAAACTTTAATCATTTGATCTCAAATTAATTAAAATATTTGATGATGATATCGCCTGCTAACCCCAGAAGTATAACCATCAAGACGGATCATTTCCATTGCTTAAACTCTAAGTTTAATTGTAAAAGTTATCCCTCTGATCCTGTGAAAGCCCTTAGGAGCACGTTAAGCTTCGAACTGTCAAGAGTTGACATAGGGTGGGCTTTTAACAGGACTTGAGTAAGATACGGGGAAGCTCAAGAATTTATGTCAAGTGTCATCTTGTTATTCAAAGCCTTGTCTCTTTGAAAAGCCGTAGACATAATATAATAATATATCATTATCACAGGTCAGGTTGCGGGAATCCGCTGGATGCGAGTTGCACAGGACTGCTCAATGTGGCGACACTCGGGGGAGGCCTATGTCCAACAGTGGACTTCTTTCGGCTGAAATGATGATCACTAACACATTTCTTGAGAAGGTAGACAAAAGTTTTATGAAACTGTATAGAACATCGACATTTTGCCAGTTATGTTGGAAGTCTCATCTGTCACAGACGTAATCCAAGCTCATACTTAGAATTTTCTTTAGGTATTACCGCGCTCATTGACGAAAGACCAGTTTTCAACCTTATTACTCATAGCACAAGGGTGAAAAGTGGTCCACCGTCAGTGAACTCGGTAAAACATCGATCTAACTTAGGATATCACAGATTGCAACCACTAGCTAGACCAATGAGGCAAAGAAAAAAGTACTCGGTAGTTTTAAAAATACGCTTCAGCATTGCAGTTTTAATACGCAATGAACGCAAAGACCGGACTTCCCAGTCAAACCATCGCATCGTGGTGAAAGGATATTTTCAGCCAACAAATATGAAATGCTGTCGTGCCAGCGACACTCTGAAGAAGTAGGTACCTATCTATAATATCAAACATCGTATTCGTGTTGTTTTGGTATTCAACAGCATAATCCCGAAATTGGCAGAATTGTAGACACTAGAAACGTTGCATTAGAATATAGAATTTCATGCTTTATTAAACTTTCCAGTCAATTGTGTATCTTACAAGATAACTAACTAAAGTAGGAGATATATTTTCGTATGTACAACGGACCGCATGAAACGTACACCACTAATCTATTACAAATATGGATTTCTCGAATGAGAAAACCATATGCGACGAGACTAAATTCAACAAATGCGGTGCACCATTGCAGACATTCGTCGCACAGTAGTCAGTAACGAGGATTTAGTTCGAGATGTCATGCGCTCAAATGCACGGGTGGAGCGACCATTATCCGCAGTGCCTTCACGAAGAACATTTTTATCTCGAATTCTCGACTTACGTTTTACAATGTAGGTACTCTAAAAAGATAGACTGAAAAACAGTTTAGAGTTTAGCTAATCTAATTTTAGCCAAATCGTCGACGGTAAATAAAGGTAAATTGAGTCACTACGATATTAGAAAACTAAGTTACTGGAATTACCTACGTTGAATAAAACAAAATGAGCAAAACATGCAGTATTCAGTAAAGTTTGAAGGCTGAGAAATAAAACGACATGACGTAGAACTTTACTGATGCGTAGGTAGAACATAAGATGTATCGTGGTCGGAGACGACACTAAAATAACAGATATAACGACCGAACTCGTAATAAACGGACTAGCTAGACATCCAATGTTAATATTTGTTTTTGCTCATCATATTTTATTACTTACAAGCAAAGTTTGGAGACTGCGAAGTGTTATTAAACATCGGCATCCATATTCGTCATTAATATCTATCTTATACCTAGTACCTAAGCAGTTACCTAAGTGTCATTTCATCGAGCCAAGAATATCATCCACATATCAAAGATATTCAAATGAGACACTTGTTTAAAGTTAGGCAAAGGTACCTATGTAGCAGATTTGGTTTGGTTGAGTTGATTTCCTCTGGATTTGACCCTTTTTCACAAAGGCCTGTGAGAAATATGTTTTCGTTACTCGACAATCTTAAGGAAAACTAAGCTAACTAAAAGTCAGACAAATTACATGGAATTATTTTACTATATTTTTGAGAAACTCTGAATGTCACGCGACGTGATTGATTAAAACTTTATGATTCGTTAAAAGTTCACGACTAACTATGTTATTTCATGGGACGCTTTCATGGCCTTGGCATTATTCGAACTTTTAGTTTTATTTGTGTGTCGAATTTACTGCCCAGTTTAAGTTTTTACATTAAAAGTTCTAAATTAGGCAAGTTATTAATGTATTATATTATAAGCTTTAAATTCTTAGTTAATTATTCGCATAAAAATTGTTGCGTTCGCGTTTTGGTTAATGTATGGGAAACGAGAATATGCAGAGCGTTAAATGCAAATTCCTACTATCAAGGTTGCTCCCGATCGTTTTAATATCATTAGGCGTTTCGCTAGAATACCTCATTCTGTGAAAAAGAAGCGGTATTATTAGTTAGTTTCCTTCGATCAACAATTTTAGTTTCACACAGATCCTTTGTACCCTCGCTCATCTCTGGTGGAAACCCAGCCTTGTATGTCCCACAAAGGAACGTACATACCTACTTATCACAGTTGGCATGCTCGGTAACGAATCGATAGTCACATATTTCTATTCCTTATTACTTCTAATGAATTCCCGCATTTTCTAATAAAATAGGAGGTTTATGACCGCTAAAGGCTCTTCACATTTCACTGACAACTCGTAAAAAACTAATCATGCAAATGCATGAACCTTTGATGGTATAAGTAATGAACTTTAAAGTAGATAGGTAGGTATGACACTGAATATTCATGGGACTATGGGAGTTTATTTTTTATGTGCTTAAGTGGAAGGTCTTGAATTGTTTGCACACGTCAGGCGTATCGCACCCTTGTCAACGAATTTAAAATTAATCGAGGTAAACAATGCTTTAAAGGTTCGTTTTTCAATTTTTGGTAGTATGCTGACTCGCCTCGAGAGAAAAAGGTTTTTGAACCTAATACATAAGGCTATATGCTCGATGCATTACAAAACATTCATAAGGGCCTATACTACCTCAAATGGCTTAGCATGATCCTCCGTTACGCCTAAAATACTGCAGCATTGATTTTGAAATAAATATATGGTAAAGTTGAGGATTAATGTTAAGTATGTGTGACGAAAACACGATTCCATAAACAATTCTCGATAGAAAAAAAATCCAAAGTTACCTCCAAATCGAACAATAAACCGCTGGTATTCAAAAAGAACTTGAAATTAGATCGTGAAACTTTGCATACTAACTGAACTAACTAAAAAGCATGTTGAGTTGAGTAATTGCTACTTAAATACATATACAACGCTATTATAGCAGTGATAGCTTAGTGGTGTGACCGTCGTACTTCCAAATCATAGGTCTCGAGTTCGAACCCAAAGCACGAAGGAAAACCTCGTGTGGAAACCAGCATGCCTGAAAGATATTTCTCGACGGCATGTAAAGCCAAGTCAGAGGCCCATGGGCGGCATAAAAATTCTGAGAGATAGGCACTATCCGCACGATAAAGAAGAAAGCTGTTGACAAGTCCGCTAATACACCTACCAAACCCTAGTTTATGTATTATAATTAATAAGTTTCAAATTAAATTATTCAATGACGTCATCTCAGTTAATCAAGAAAATGAAAAAGCTTTTCCATAAAACATAGTCACGTCATTCTAACTGCGTCTGTTAGTAATGCAAAACAAATTGTTCCAATGAAACCAATTAGTCCTTATTATGAAGCTCAATGAATTAATTTTATAGAGTTTCTCGTAAATAAAAGTGTAGGCAATAGTTAATAATTCCGAGAAAACAAAAAGAGTTTTATTTTCTAGTAACTTTGGCTATTTCTAGGCACTTTGTCCGAAAGAGTTCCAGAGAAATTTTATTTTTTGGCTAGCGGAAAGCACTCTGGACATAACCTACTTAAACATAGCATAATCAGTATATAATGTTCCCACTGCTGGGACACAAGCCCCCTCTCTGTGAGAGGGAATGGGCTATAATCCACCACCCAGTGCGGGTGGGTAGATGTCGATGTTCGATTGTTTGGTTCTTGGACAAGCCGGTTTCCTCATGATGTTTTCTTTCACCGTTTTGTGAGCAGTGCTGATCAAAATAATGCGCCTACCTGGGTTCGAACCTACAACTTACTGCTCGTAAGTCAGGGCTGCCACCACTGGGCTACCGCTGCTCCTACTTAGTTCCCTTATAATCTAGTAGAAATAAAGTCCTCTCAACATCATTTCCAAAGGTTTTTCACAAACCTGTGCTTACACAAAACTGGAAATATCATACTTAGTATCAGACTTAGTTTATTCTATAGCAAGTAGAGCAACATTTCAACAATACTATTCCCTAGTTGACTACACTCTATATACCCCGCCTAAGCTCTGTAACACTCTGTCTATCCATGCGTTTGACAAGCGCTAACAAACAGCCGAACGGTTAAAAATACAGAAAGGTTGTGCGCCACTGCCCTTTGAACTAGAGTTTAAGCCGTGAAATGGTAGTTGATTTAACTTATCCGAGGGGTCAAAAAAGAGTACAAAAAAACAGGCAACACGTTTTATAATATTTGTAATGATTTGAGAAAAAAGTGATATGAATTGTTTGTTATCTATCAACAAGTTAAGAAATGTTGCCTCGTTGGTTTACGACCCGTTTAGTTCGTTTTAGACGACCCGAATGGCGCAGCGGTAGTGAGGCTGCCTTACGTTCATTGGGTCCCGGGTTCGAATCCTGGTAGGAGCAAATGTTTGTGTGATGAGCATGGACATTTGTTTCAGAGTCATGGATGTTTATATGTATAATAAGTATGTATTTACAAACAAAAAGTATCTATGTAGTATATCAACTATCTGGTGTCCACGACACAAGCTTCGTTGCTTAGTGTGGCGCTAGATGGCGCTGTGTGTAATGTCCAGCGATATTTATTATTTATTTATTTAGTTGTAGCAAGCGCAACTGCTCAACATGAGTTCCTTCGATTCCCAGGTCGGGCAAAGTGTTAGTGGGTTTTCCATCAGGAATTTCTCAGTAGCAGCCACGGAGTCTGGGTTTGTGACTGGTTGGTGGCAATAGATTCGTCCCTTATTACATGGGATTTAAACATAATTGTCGAAATGTGGGTGTCCTTATTGCAACCGAATTTATTCGTTAGTAACCAGCGATCGAAAGTTAGCGATTTCGTCGCTATGTCGAGACTGCCGCCGGCCCTGAGTTGAGTTGAGCGTTTTAAATCAACACAGCGTTTTTTTATTCAGGCATACAGGTGTTAGTGAAAACAGGCATAAAATTATTGTGTTTGGCAGAAATGTACTTAAGCTAATAACCAGTTGCGCTCAGTAAGGAATCCTCAGTATCTCATGTATTTTAGAATCATCGACTATTAACGACCCTAATGGCGCAGCGGTAGTGAGGCTGCCTTACGTTCTTAGGGTCCCGGGTTCGAATCCCGGTAGAAGCAAATGTTTGTGTGATGAGCATGGACATTTGTTTCCGAGTCATGGATGTTTATATGTATATGTATTTACAAACAAAAAGTATCTATGTAGTCTAACATATATCTGGTGTCCACGACATAAGCCTCGTTGCTTAGCGTGGCACTAGATGGCGCTGTGTCCAGCGATATTTATATTTATAGAGGTCTTTGGGAACGAATTCGGGATTCTTTTACAACAAATCAGACCCAAATTCATATCCTGCAAAGAAGAACTTCCCCACTGTCTAAGTTTAGTTCTAGTAAAACCTTCACCTGCCCTGCGACTTAGCAGACACGCTTACAGTGACAATCCCCGAGGAAATAAGCATTGCATGCAAATGAACTTCCGTAGATGCATATCTTAAACTGTACCTGACCATTTACAAAATTGATCTTTTGAAAAGCAATTTATATATTGGGTTAATAGTTAATGGTACGAAGCCACACGCAAGGGATAATACGATTAATATTCATTAGTTGTAACAATTTCTAGAACGAATCGAATCCCAACCTAATTGTTTTAGTCGATATTAAGTGCTTGACAATGACCTCAATTGTGCTCTGTTATTATTTGTGTTCGTGTGAATTAATGGTTATGTCAGTATTGGCTTATCATTTCATTGTTTTATCTTTAGTATACACTATTTCATAAAGCAATACGAAAAAAACTTTAAAAAATATTAGCAGGGTCCAAGTCGGCTTTATTACTATGGATTGTTTTGGGCACAACTTTAAAGGAAATCTAGACACGCGGTAGCGTGTCAAGCCAAGTTCAAGCTAACAGAACTGGCGAGCAGCACCATGTGTAATATTACACGAACCATTTGGAAGTTTCGCAAGTTCTAAAGCTGTAAGTACATAAGAACTTACAGAAAATTTCGCCAAATTTTCGGAAGAATAAAATGATTTATTCTTCCGAAAATTTGGCTTGCCGGTAGAAACTAGTCATCGAACATAGGGCTCTTCCATGACTGTTTTAGTAGGTACTTAATAATAATTCGTATATGAGAACTAGCCAAGTCAGACCTTTATAGGCTTCAATATATATTGTTGTTGTTATTTATTGTTTAACGGGCTGGTGTCCGCAACTCCACGTCAAAGCGCGTATTTTGCGTATGGGCTATATAATCCACCACGCGGGCCCAGTGCGGATTGGTAGATGTCACATGTCTTTGAATTTTTGGTTCTAGGACATGCCGGTTTCCTCACGATGTTTTCCTTCACCGTTTTGAGAGCAGTGGTGATGAAATAAATTACACAAAGTAATGCGCCTGTCTGGGTTCGAACCCACGACTTACTGTTCGTAAGTCGGGGCCGCCACCACTGGGCCACCGCTGCTCCCAATATATATTATCCTAAATTATGAGAAGAAATGATATTTTAAGTTGTTATTAATATTTTATGTTGTTATAAATAAATTTCAGGACTGACCATTGAACTTGGCACCCATTTAGACACTTCTTTTGTCGTTGAAGTCGACAACCAAGGCATATATCATAATATTGAACTTGACTCTCATTTCACATTTATGATTTTGATGGGTAGTGGGCTGTTAATAAAAAAGTTAAGATACAGAAGGGTATTGCGTACACGCAGCGGCAAAGCCCAATTGTCACCGTACATACAGGGTGTAAACAACCTCATCACGAAGCCGTCAACCAAGCATTCTGTACATCAAACTAATTAACTTTACGCAAAAATTATTGCTGGGAAACGACTTTTTTTTTGGGGTGAAAAATTATATTTTGTGGTAGAACTCAATGTAAAGCACTCAAAACATTGTCTGATAGATGGATTGAATGGTACGGGGGTCGTGGAGGTGTTTAAACTAAAAATCTAACATTAAAAACTTGTCAAAAAGTTCGAACTTTGACCCCCAATATCTCCGTAACTAGAAGGTATGGTGTAGAACAAAAAAATGATCGCAATGACAGGCAGGATAAGTGTCTTTCGGCTTCGTTAAGAGGTATTTTACACCCTTTACATTAAAACATTTCAGTTATTTGCTGTTGCGGTCACCTTCGAAATTGTATCTTTAAATAAATAGGTGGACTACAAGAAAGTTTGCACCTTGTTTTACCGTTTGGTTATGTGCCAGAGAACTAATTTGTACCATACCAAATACCTTTGTTGTAACTTAGTTGTATCTATGTCAAAGTTCAATCAATTTGCCACCATCATAGTCAAAAACGCAACCTTCTCCATTTTATTTTAGGTTTGATAAAAAGGCAACATTTGAAGCAACGGTACCCGGTACCAGTAGAACGTGTTGTTTTCGAATAAAAACTCTTTCTTTGTAAATAACCTCATAAATATTCAATTATTCATAGACCTGGGCGAACAAGTGTATGTGATGTTTTAATTTTTCAGAGTATATGTGACCTTGGTTGTTCGACCCTGACCTCGGTTCAGTGGTGAGCCGACCCGACCTTGGCTGATAAACTAGATAAGAGTATGGCACCAGTAAAGTGAGGGTAACTAAGTAAATGTAACACGATAGTGGGTTTCTTAGAAGTTGCATGTTTTACTTGCTGACTTAATTAAGGCCGCCTAAATATTCACCATACCAAAGAGAAAAAGAAGAAAGCAATCTAAGCTGTTGGTCTAAACTGAAACCATCTAACAATATTGCTCAGAGTTTCCACAATATAACATCAGTGACTGTCGTTGAATTTGTGACGGAACATAAAGAAAGGAGATATATGTGGTGTGTGTGTGTGTGGTGTTTATGTGTGCTGTGTGTGGTTTTTATGTGTGCTGTGTGTGGTGTGTATTGGATTTGATTTAAATATATGTGGTTTCTACTGCCTTCTTTTTAACGTCGAGGAACAAACTTGGAACGAATTTCTAAAGTTTATAACTAAACTGTGTTCCATCGCCCGAATTCATACCAGATTATTTTTGCTTGCAACCAACTGTAGACTACCCAATGTAAATAATAAATATACAAAGAGATACTACAAAAAAAAAATTACATTCTAAACCTAACTTCTGTAGTTTTTGAGTTATGTAATCATAACGTCAAATCACTAAACACAAAAGCCTTTATCGGCATATAACACAGCACGCCCATTATGCCCAACGAAAGCTACTTTTACCCACAACGCCAATATTATGCCAACCGTACGAGTATATAATTTGCACCGCTCAACGGCTATTGAGCAGATTTCGAGCCATCAAAAAAGACGCCGAAAACGCCATTGGCTCGATATCAAGCCATGACGTTTTTAACGGAAAAAGTTGCCAATTCCTTCTAAAAATCGGTCTTTTAGTCTTTCTGTCAGTTTTCTCTGTTTCATTGCATTAACATGAATATCATCCTTATAAATTTGCAACATTAGCCGTCAAAATGTCTCTGTCAATGGGAAAAAAGTATGCCAAAGTCAGTCTGTAAAGACCCGATGCGAAGCGCGTTTCATTAATGCAGTCTATTTTGGTTCTAAGCGAGTGACTGTAAGTGTATCGAAAAGACAAAGAAAGAAAGAAAAGAAAGTAAGAAACAGTTTAGGGTTAACTAGGCCAGGGGCGAGATGCATGAATCGATGAGACGTACTTTTCTAATGCACCATGAATTACATATATCTGCTAATATCTGGTCAGGGTCTATCAGGGAATAAGTAGGTCTAACATGTGAGGACACGTTATATCCAACCTAACTACCAATGTATAATATGATAAACAGGCAAACATTAGAGCTGTGCATGTGGCTACTGGTCTAACACAATTTGAGTTCATTGACACGTAAAGAAGAAGAATCATAAACAGGGTCATCTGAATCACGACCTATGTCACTCGAATAGAAATGTAGACGACCACAAGGTAAACATTAGTATCTACTTTGGTAGAATTAATTGTAATGGGTGTACGAAGCCGAAAGGCACTTGTTCTCCCCGTCATTGCGATATTTTTTTTGTTTAATACCATTCCTGGGAACATTCTAGTGAAGAGACATTGGAGGTCAAAGTTCCTACTTTGTCACAAGTTTTTGTGGTAAAACTTAAATTTAAATACCTCCATGACCCCAGTACTATTCAATGCTTCCATTAGCGCAATGTTTTGGGTGCGTTACATTGAGTCCAGTGTGATGGAAAACACAAAAATCATCGTATCATCTAGCCTCTTCATAACTTAATTGAGTTTGGTGTCTAATAAGATGCATTTGAATTGAGTATTAAACTTAGTTTTCAACTACTACCTATTTTAAAGGATAATCATAGTTTGCTTCAAGCAATTTGACAGAGGTTCGCCAAAGGGGTAAAAAAAAAACCGGCCAAGTGCGAGTCGGACTCGTACGCACGGTTCCGTACAACATTCATCAATACAACATTAGACAAACAGCAAAAAAAACACGTTTGTTGTATGGGAGCCCCCCTTAAATGTTTATTTAATTTTAATTTAACTATTCATTTTTAAAGTGAACATCCAACTAAATATTCTGTGAATATTTCAAGCGTCTACCTGTTGCCGGTATTAATATCGAGCAAAAAACGGCCAAAAGATCACGTTTGTTGTATGGGAGCCCCCCTTATTATTTATTTTAACCTGTTTTTAGTATTTATCGTTATAGCGGCAACAGAACTACATTATCTGTGAAAATTTCAACTGTCTAACTATCACGTTTAATTCGGACAGACGGACAGTGTAGTCTTAGTAATAGGGTCCCGTTTATACCCTTTGGGTACGGAACCCTAATAAACAATAAATCATTCTAGTCATTTCTATTTCCACAACTGTAATTTTAGTGTCTAGGCTAAGACATAACGCGAGTTAAAAGCGTAACTTGACATGACTTGATAATATAATAGTGGTTGAACTGAATGCATTGTTGCTATGCAATTTGCTGTGCACGTGTTATGGTCCCTACACCCCTACCAAATAAATCGTAAAATTTGAAAGAAGCTGGCTTTTAGCAGTAGGTACGACCTTGGAGAAACGGGGCAGCAATCCATTTAAAAAAGATATAGGTATTTTTAACAAATATGTGTCAAAAAAAGGTCAGACACAAGCCAATGAAGGTTTTATTGCTAAAATCAACCGCAACCTTTGGAGGGCAGAGGGCAGACTTTGTTAAGGCCTCAACGCAAATAAAATACCCATATCTAGTCTGTAACACTTCAACTCATCGTTCGCTGGTCCATTTACTATTGATATTTACTTTATTTATCCTGATGGACGCCCAAAACAACACCCTTTCGAATTCGGGTATTATCAGACACGTGAAAACATCTATCAATCCATGCCCTCAAAGTGTTAGCAAATAAACCGTGCGTTCACAATCTGGGAACCCTTAAATAACTTAAAAGCTTCGAATGGCTCGGCCGTCTGTTACATAAGCACAGCATTTTCTCGGTGAAATAAATCACACCCTTACAGCGGAATAATTACGAGTATAAAATATTTTACGACAGCGACAAGGAACTACGCTTGTCATAACTTGCGTGCAAGACTCAGGTTATATTAAAGGATTATGAATCAGTCAGGAAACTATTAAATACTGATATTTCCGACTTTATCATGCGACATTTTATTTTAATAGGAGTCGTAAAATGTAGATGTTTTGAAAATGGATTCGCACGATTCTTTTTTTTATCATTTACAGATGTATCGATTTAAATCACACAAATCCAGTTTCAAATAAGGCTTTGTAATTTCACAATCATTACAAGTCCAGGTAATAGCTACATGTACCGCCCACCGAAGTTAAAAACAAAATTGATGTATGAAAACCCTAGTAAGCCTTCAAATCAAAAGGTGGATATACCCTACAAAGTGATATGCAAATGTGTTGAGGGCGGCACGCGACATTAGCATGTCAATTGCGGTTCACCAGTACAAAGCCATTTGTGTATTACTAATACATACCTATAATGCTTCGTTATGGGTGTAATAATAAACAGCGTACATACGATCTAGTGGCGAACTTAAGAAGGTAATAATCACATAGGTGACAGAGAAAGACGTGGACCACTTCCACCTCAGCCGAAAGACGTCCACTGCTCCAGCAGTGGACGTCTTTCGGCTCATGTCCACATGAGCCTCCCCCAAAGGGGGATTTGCCATAATCGCCACGCTTGGCAGGCGGGTTGGCGATCGCAGTACGGTTGTTACAAAAGCACAGAGAACGCTGCTGCCCATTCTCTGGTAAGTCCCTTAGTCGCCTCTTACGACACCCACGGGAAGATATGGGACGGTGCTATTCTTTACGTCCGACACCATACAGACTATGGAGATAGCCGTGGACCACTTACGTTTTTTTTTTCATAATACGTGCCTCATGCACATAACGGTGAATACAAGCAACCGTGAGGCACACAATGTTATCTTTTTAGTTGAGTTTTATTTTATTTTGCTGTTTTATTTTTTGTGTAGGTACTTGTGGCATGCACCAAATAAATCTTTCTTTCTTTCTTATTACGTTTCTTTTGCAGATTTTGACCTTACTTACTTTAAACTTCTATGTTGGGGCTCACTTTTATCAAGATTAAGAGATGTTCCAGTCTCTATGATTCTGATGATGATTTTCCAACAGCCACCGAAGGTCAAGGCCAAGGCCAAGGTCAAGACCTTGGCTTCACTAAGAATACAATACTGTAGTATCTACCTATGCTCAAGAGTCAAAGATATTACGTAGGAGTATTACATGGCATTGGTCCCGGCTTCTCAAGTCGTTCTAATTTTCAACTATGACAGTTCACCAACCTAGATTCTAGAGATCCAGCTAGCGAAATATACTTAGTAACACACTCCATGTATGAATGAGGTTATACTATGCAACTTTATTTTTCATCAAGTTAGAATTTGAATTAAGTGTTGGTTATAAGTAACTGAAAACAACGTTTCAAAAATTATTCTAAATCTAAAAATAAATATTACTTGTGTAACTGAGCATGCATCCATTTCATTTTCCATTTACAGGTTCAGTATAACACGAACAGCTAATACTAAAAAAGGTTGGAAATAATTGCGAACAATCTCGTTCGTGGAATCAATATTATGGCGGCGTGATTACTGGTAATTCTAGCCAGCAATTGATGGCATAAACTTTTAACAATACAAATTCTTGTGGGTTCGCCTTTACGATGTTTTTAGAGCTCTATAAAACCCGATGGGGTTAGCCAAAGGTTGTTAAACACTACAGCTTTCTCCGATGGTATTATCAGGTGTCATTTTAAGCTTATTGCTTTTTTTAATAGGAGTGTATTTTATATGGCTATAGTTTTTTATTGATTTAAGGATGATGTCTACAGAACATGATCGTCTCTGAACTGACCATTTCAACAAACCTTATTTTTTTCTTAATAATTACTTACATTAATATATAATGATACATAATACCGAATTTTAGATTGCTCAATCTTGTACTACGTCTAGGAATTGAACGGTAATTGGTAGTGGCTACGAGCTCGTAGCCGTGCGCTACGAACTTCGTAGGCAGCTACGACTTTCGTAGCCCGCATTTTGTAGCACTCGATTATAATAATTGGTTAACTCTGCAATTGTGTTTTATTTGAATAAATAAATAAATCATAAAAATTGTAACAGTCCAGTTATTAATTTCCTAGTTTTACGGCGTGCTTTTTTATCAAGATTTTTGGCCAGGATTACACCTACAGCCAGTAAGGTCAGTTAGTTCACCGCTGTTTTAGTCAGTAGACTAAAACAGCGGTGAACTAACTGACCTTTGCCGTTGATACAAACCGAAAGGTTTTTGTGTTATGCAAATGCGAAGCTAGCCTAGTTCCAAATATCAGTTGGCCAATCTAACTAACGATATGAAAGAGAATACCTATGTTTTTTAAACCAGTAGCATAATGACTTAAGTAAAAGGTAAATAGTCACTGTTGGTAAGGAAAACAACTTTGTTTTGAAGATCTTTTGTATCCTGAAATAACACCTGTAGTTTTAAGACTGAATGAAATTAATTATTATGAATGTAAGAGTATTCGTGGTTAATACGCGACTCATCGTGTATCAAAATGGTAACTTTTAATTAACTAAAAGTTTGATATAATTATCTTATAAATAACCTCAAATATGACGAACGGGTGAATTCAAATTGTACTGCGTCGAGCAATTCTAGTAAAACCGACACCTACACAAGCAATCAATAATAAATATTTTGATTGATCGTTTTAACTTTCGTATACTAAATTGCACAAGCTTTCGTGAAAATAATAGTTCACATTAAATTTATGATAGAATGAGAAAAAAAACTTTTTTACTAATGGTTTATAGGTAGTTGAGTAGCTACATAAATTATGTTGTTTACTCAATATATGAGTAAATGAACTTATATCCCAAATATAGTAAACATATTAAATAAAACGTCATTAACCGACTTTTATTTGAAGTGAATAATTGGAACAAGGTCACACGGACGGCCGACGGCGTCTGCAGCGATCGACGTCTTCCTTCACATAAAATCGATATAGTAGCAACGGTCGCATCGCGGCACGCCGCCATAAAAAACAATATAAACACATCGACACTAGTTAGCAAGTTCGCCCACCTGGATATCTAGCGAAAACAGCTTGCGAACTTTTAAGTCACGGCGACACAATCACTTTGCGGAATACGTACGCCCGATGTTGTAGCACCGTTATTGGATATCGTTTATCACCAATGAACTATGCTAGTAGACTGCACATGCCTTGCGCGTCTATGCATCTTTTACACTGAAGACAAGGACGTAAGTTATACGTTCAAAAAGTTTACGCGCGCGCCCGGTCAACCGCACTTACAGGTTTCATTTATGTTTTATTTCACTGTATTTCACACTGACGTCAGTTTACTATATTATCGCGAGTGAGAATGCAACTTTTCTTTTATGATTACAAATACTAGCACGTTGATGACCTAGTTTCAGTGCGCTAGTAAAAAAGAGTTGTCGGAGAACGTTTCATTTTATTAAATTAAAATGTTGGTATATTTGTTCTATCTAATTATGGGTAAAACCACAGGTATTGCATGATTATAATTAACTTTCAAAAGTTTTTAATAAAGTCAGTAGGCACTCACCGATAGTCCAGGGTTGCAGCCAGACGTGATGGAATTCTTCCTGAACTTGGGCACGCAGATCTGCATAGAGCTTTTGTTTTTAGGGGGCCCAGCACAACCGTACTCATCACTCCGATTATTCCTCGTGAGATTAATGTTGTTGGTGTTGTTAACTTTCACCAAAATATTGCAAGTTTGCGAAGCAATTTGGAAAAGGCCTTCTTCTAAGTTTCTTTTGTTCTGGTACTGTCTATTGAATTGGAGATATTCCCACCAGGAAGGCATTTTCACTGATGAAACGTGTTGAGTTGAGTTCGGGCCGACGAGCTAGCCGCGTGCGTTCGACAGGGCCGCTCAAACGAAGTGACGACTTCTGCCTTTATGTAAGTCTCGACGTAGACTTGCGCGTTCAAGTTAAGTTTATTTTGACAATGTACTGGTACAGTCGCGGTGTGAGGTATATGGTTTGTTATTATCGGCCTTACGGTCTCGCGGATAAACTTTCCTTCAAAGCTATGAGGCGTAGAGAAACTCTACCCCTCATAGCAGAAACTGCTGATAATCCCACCTGCAATATGTTCTAGTGCAAGTAGGTGAGTATTCGACAACTCATCAAGGAGTATCTACGCATAGATGATGTTATAATTTACTTTGCAAAGAAACCAGGTAGGTATAGTAAAAATGTATTGTTCTACACGAAAGCGTGAGCAACCTGAAAGTTGTCATAAAAATGTTTTTCGCGGAGCAAAACTATTTTTATTTAAGCTATACCTAATTAATTTGTCCTTGTTATAAAATAGTAGTGTTTTCATAACGACTGTACGTTCCGCAGGTGGATTATTAATTAATTTGGTTTTATTGACTTTTCGACGGTACATTTGATGGTTACATTATAGAATTCCACGTGCATTTCAGGTAAGGTCACACAACACAAAAAAATGTTGAATAAGTAATTGTGGTTATTATCTAGTACGGTCTACATTCCGTTAAATGCCACTTACTATTACTTATAATGCCATTTACTCACTATTACGTATAGCCAGGTAAAGCTGCCGTCTGCTATGAGTACAGTTAGTGTCCGACCGACACTATACAGTACATATTATGAATTAAAGTAAACTTTTAGTCAATCGCTCAGTGGTTTGGTTACCGAATTTTTGTTAAAGTTTCAGTATCTATTGGGCATTCCGCCTTCTTAATTCATTATCATACAACACGATATTATTTGTGGATAATATAACTCATAACCACTGTTTAAATTAAATAGGTAATGGCATACGCAATAAGTAGTTAAATTGGCAGGTTTACTTCAGCTTTAGATTACCCGCCAGTCTGGCACGTAGGAATTACTTAATGTCGCCGAGAAAACGAAATCAGCAAGCGTGAATTAGCTTGGCTGATATTCGGCATAAAAGGTACCTTGCATGACAATAAGAAAGATTACCTACATTACCTTACCACTGCTGGTGACCGTAATTCTGTACCGAGACAAAACAATATATATGAACTTCATGATTTGCTACGCAGACTACCGGCTACGCGCTACGGTGCTACGGCGTAGCGGAAAGACTCTTTATTTTAGGGTTAAGGTATTTTGTTCATACTCATTACATAGATATTATTTATAGATGCGATCAGATCAGATCAAGTCCTTTCTGAACCGACGTCAAAGAAAGGAGGATGGGCGTAATAAGAACAATTGGTTGTCTCCTATAATAAATAGCTTAGCTTGAATTGAACCGAAGTGGATATTAATCAAGAAAATACATAGTGATGTTATCGGAGACAATGCCTCAGCCTATGTAATCAAATTAGTCTTGGAATATAAAAGCACGAATAGTAATTAGTAAGAATGCATTTAAAATATTGATTCAGTTAATGTCTTTAAATTATTTAAAGTGTCAAATATCAATGTTTTAATTAAATGAAATCTTAATTCGGACTAATAACTGTGCTTAGTAAGAAAATATATTATGTTTTGCAAATATACAAGATGATTGGTAGTTGGGCGCTTTTCTTGAAATGGGTGATACTTTTTAGGGTTCCGTACCCAAAGGGTAAAAACGGGACCCAATTACTAAGACTCTACTGTCCGTCTGTCTGTCTATCATCAGGCTTTTATCTCATGAAAGTTGAAATTTTCACAGATGATATATTTCTGTTGCCGCTTTATCAACAAAGACTAAAAACAGAATAAAATTAATATTTAAGAGGGTTTTGTCTAATATTGTATACATAATGGTATGGAACCCTTCGTGCGCGAGTCCGACTCGCACTTGGCCGGTTTTTTATATTCAATTGGCCTACTCTTGACCTCAATGTAGCCCTGAGGACAGAGATGAGATCGACTATGGAACGAGCTACTAGACCTAATAAGCAACAATTTGGCCCTGACAACTTGGGGTCCAAACTGGGTTGTGTCGGAGAAATCGAACTTTAAAGTTTTATTGGAAATTTTCCACCTCACCACCATAAGGGTGCTTTTCCACCAGAGATGTGCTATGCTATGCTATGCGTAATGTGTGTTGAGATATGCTGCGAGGATGTAATAGCCGAGCTGTGAAACTATGTGACCGTTTCCACTGATACTAAGCTATGTGGCGGTGCGAGTAAGATGTGCTTGTGACTTTGCTAAAAACTTCCTTTGTCTCGAGGCAATTCCTCAAAATAAATGTATTACACTTGATGTACAAATAGGCGAGACGACAAAAAAATCTAATTACTCCGTCAGTTAGAATATCAAAAAATATTTGACACGTATTTTTTCTTTTGTTACGTAGGTAATCCAAAATTGACGAAGATACGACGCTTTTAAAATTCTCAATACGTCACGCCTAGGTATAATTTTTAGCTAGTTCTGACGTCACGAGCCCCCACTCCCGAGTTTTGATGCATTTTATCTTTGTCAATATTCATTGATGTACAAAAACAAAAAATACGTGTCCATTAATTTCCAATAGGTACTCTAACTGACGGACTAAATAGATTTGCAATTTTTTACTGTCGTCATGCCTATTACAGGAACGACTTTCTTGTCTCATTAGTCATAAGGTTTCTAAAATAGTACCAAAGGGCCCACTTTTAGGAAGCTTATCATAAGAAAACAGTGTGATGGTTGGTCTGGTATTCGCAAGCGCAACTGCTCAGCATGAGGTCCTGGGTCCGATTCCCAGGTTGGGCAAAGTGTTGTTGGGTTTTTCCATCAGGAATTTCCTAGTAGCAGCCTGGAGTCTGTCTTTGTGCCCGGTTGATGGCAATATAGGCTCGCCCCTTATGACATGCGACTTAAACATAACTGGCGAAATGTGCGTGTACACGATACACGTATGTCTACCTAACCCTTTGGGGATTACTTATAGGCTTGATGTTATGTTACTATACTTTTATTACTTGGACTATGCTAACAAACATTGAAAACTAAAATAACTTCGAAGGCGACCTCGCTAATTCCCATGGTAGTTTCTGTGACACGGTCAGTACCTAATAACGTCACTTAACTCAGTAATAATATACTAAAACCAACAAAATATTTACCATTCGTAAACAACACGTAAAACTAGACATTTTGTTTGTCTATGACTGAAGGTAAAGGATACCTACTAAATCATTAATAGGTGAAATAGTGTTGAATTAACAATTGCCACTTTCTGGAAAAACAGTACTCAAAAACAGCTCAGTTCCCAGAACATCATATGAGTACTGTTTTAACCTACACTATAATAAAATGTTTGACCTACACTATAATAAAATGTCACCACGAATAAACGCTTTTTCATTTTTCAATAAAAAAATAAAAAAAATGTTTATTTTCAGACAACTAAGTCCATAGAAGAGGTTAATAATAGACATCTTTTAAACTATGTTAGTACCAAAAATAACAATTATAATGGGAATACTCAGTTCTTCATTTAACCTGCACCTGTCACATGCAGGTTAGTGAAGCGACGCATGACCGCCGAGTCCATGCTATCCGCTATCATTTTCAGGATGCCGTTACGGCTCCCCCTCATACTGTGCACCACAGACATGGTTTTCCTACGCATAATTGCATAGAAATCATCTATGTGCGCATCTGCAAACATACCTGAAGCACTACAGTACCGCGGAAGCCGCACCAGAGTCCTGAAAATGTTATTATATTGCACCACAGTATTGCACTCCGAGTGCATTATAGGTCCTACTATGAGGCCCCTATTCTGGCTAGGCTTAGGAATAAATAGTAAAACAACTATTTATTTATCAAAAACTTGATAGTTGTTTATGTAGTAAGTACTAAAATGATTAAAAACTATAAAGATAATTATACCCTAAAATCTACTTTTTACAATGAACACCTCGGGATTTTGAAGTAGGCCAGTGAATTGTTTTTGACAACTCTAAAATGCCTTTAACTGGCTTATTTGAAATAATTACTTTGATTTTGAGCTCATGATTCTGGCAGGAAAACTGTGTTTGTTTATTAAATCCAAAAAGCAAAGAAGTGATTCATAATGTACCCTAGTGACAAAATATTCGTTTTTCCTCAAATAAGTTTATATTAGTATTAAAGTCAGTTTCCCCTTAATTTACCTACCCTTGTCAAAAAAACTATCATGTACCAATAAAATAGGGCTGGTTATGAAACAAAAGCAAAAACTTAAATAATTTTAAACACCATTACAAAATATGATGATGTAATTTGTTTAACAGCATTGGTCTTGATACACTAGAAAAGAATCTTATTTATCAATTTAAATGGGATAGAGGAGCATATAGGCCCATAACAAAACTACTCTCATTCATTTGAATTCAACATTATCTAGAAAATAATAATAGCTAAAGGGTCTAGGTCAAAATGGCCATACGTCCAACAGAATTCAAATATAATATGTCAAATCATAATAACATCTCCTAGTCATAGTATTGCGGGACCAAAGTTTCTGGAGATCAGAGCTACCGCCAATTAAAAATGTTGTTATTTTCTGTATTTTGTCGAAGATTTGATCATCTTAAAAAACAAATTAATTTTGTAGTCATATTGTTTTTAAGATAGATCAGCTAGCAAACATTTTTCTAAAGCTAAGCACACAGTAATTAATTCCATCAAAGCCAGCGAGGTCCTAGAATTGACTAGGGACTGTGGAGACAGTGTTAAAAACCCTTTTGGGTTTATTTTTAGTCTGAATAATATGTCAAATCTTTGGCAAAATACAGTAAAATAAGGGAGAAACATTTCCAATTTATCTTCCTCTGATATTTTTTAGTTCATCATCAGCATCATCACCTGTAAGCAATCTGTAATCATAATCAGACTGATCGAAATCACGTCTCAAAGACACTGTAAGATCATTCCAACCCAAAACCGTATCCATAGTACTCCTGTACCAGTGTAGTGCGTCACCTCTAAATATATTGGTTGCGAAAGCGGAAGTGAAGCTGAACCGCTAAGTAAAGTAAGCCTTACTGTGGCCTTCCGGAACACCATTCAGGTTGTCCGTTTATATGAAGGGACTAGTGTGAATATACTCTGAAGGAAATTATGGTCCACACTTAGCTATTTGTTTGCAAAACTCCTGCACTGTGGCAGCTGGTGATTGTCCCCTAACAGCAACTTCATACTCAGGCCAGACTTTTGAAGCGAAATAAACTTCACAGAATTTAAAATGATAGAAAACAGAAGAAAAAAACTTTTTTTTTTTCAAATAAAAATAAAATGGGGGTAAGTGTTGTTCACTTCCGTATAGTGAAAAAAAACAATAACTTCAAACAATTATTTCAAGTGTCTTTTTTCTAGTCTTAATTTAAGCTACTATTGGAGATACATTTGAATTCTGTTGGTCTTACGCCCATAGTCCACAGAAAAATGCCCATGGTCCCTTTATCTATGGTTCATAGGAGTTTTTTATTAAGATAGGCCTTGATTCCTACATGAGAGTAGATCGACAGTTCACCCTTTCAACTAAAACTAAAACTAAGGCTCATTCAAAATATCCTTCATATCAACATCGTCAGATACTGACTCAGTATCATCTGGTTCATCCAATAGTGCTTGCAGCTGGTGTATTGAAGTTACCAAAACATGGAACTGTTTCTTTCTCAATGCCAAACGGCTTTCCAGTTGCTGCTTTGTAGATTCTAAATTGGCCAGTTCTGTTTTCAAAGTTCCAAGACGTTCCAAAGTTTCCTTTCTGTCAGGCTGTTCACTTATTACCTTTGCCAGTACATCATACTCGATGCGATTCTTTCGCACTGTCTTTGCTTGAGCAAGATCTGCCTTACTTTTTTCTATGTGGCTCTTAGCTACTTCAATGGATTTCTCCAGTACTTTAGACATAGCCTCGTAGCTTTTTAATTCTGCCGCCATCATTTCTGATCCTAGTTGTGATTTTGTCACAGCAAATTCGCATTGTGCTAGTTGAGCCAGCATTCTATCGTGGGTAGACTTACTGTAACAAAAGAATAGTTGTGTGTTAGTGCATGAAGTAATAAGCAATAATTATTTACTAGTAAAAATCAAAGTTAATCGTTTGTAATAAGATTCTAACCTCTCTTCAGGTTTCTCGTCCGTGCTGTTACACCATTTTATCAATGTTTTCAGCAGTACATTCAATCTTCTATCGTCTCCAGTTCCATCTCCATCTATCAAAAGTCTTCTACGAATAACGTCCTCTGGAAAATAATTAAAAGAACAAAATGTAAACGATTGAAACTTCCAACCATAATATAAATTTGTGGATACATATTGTAGCTTACCATCGCCCATATTTACTACAGGGTTGTTTTTAAGATTCTTAGGCGTATACGTCGTGATTAACTCAAAATTGTGCAAATAAATAAGTCGAAAATTGATAAATAAACACAACGCTGACCGCGGTAATCAATCAATGACAATTCCTTTTTTTTTGTTGTCGACTATAAAGTGCGTTCGGAAACTTGGAATTAATTTGTTAAACTTTGAACCTACTAAATAAAATATAAAAGGCCCGCTATTTGTACCATGATGCATTGGTTTATTTCACCACCCACATTTAAATGACTAACATTTTCTATGACTTTTTCAATATGATTTATGAGTACGGTAAAGGCATTAATTTGTCTATTTTCAGTGTTGTGCGTCGAGGGCACAGAGTGGTAGAGGGCCGTAGGTTTTGGAACGAAAAATTCAATTGTCAAATTTTGTTTTGCCTTTCAGTCCGTGTGATGAAAATTATGGCTATTTATTGTAATACCTTGATTATCCTCGAGGATTATATCCTAAACAAAACAGTATTTAGTTGAATACTCTGTCTACATTAAGGAGGAGAATGGAAGACCCAACTTTTAGTGATAAAATTGAAGAGTACTTTACGGAGCTCGGGCGATGGCTAGTATTTCGAATTGATTCAATTGTTGCTTGTTTTATATACAAGAAGTATAAAAGTCTTTTCTTTTGCTTTTAGGAGGGTGTGGCGGAGTATTATTTTGGGACAAGTCTTGTCATTGCTACTCAGCGGTAAATGTATATTGACCACATTGTTACAAAGTGCTACTTGGCAGTTTCCCACTACTGGACAACTTGTGGTGCCGTATTTAGCGCTCTTTATATTATTCACTCCATCGCTACTTTGTAATGGGGTCAAGAATTTATCCAAGTAAGTTCATATATTTTAGATATTTTTATGCTATCTGTTATTGTCTGTATCCCATATATCATTCAAATTTTGGTAATTCTAATTATAATAAAAACTTCAGTCTAAATACCCAATGAAAAATAATCTAGATAGATTCAATAAAAATAATTTAATTTTCTCATTTCCAGAAAATGGTGGGTCATAATAATAGCATGTACCCTAGATGTAACAGCAAGCTGGCTCTTGGTCATGTCACAGCGGTTCACCTCCGTGCTGAGCTGACAGCTGCTATCCTGCAGCGGTGTGGGAGCCGCACTGGTGGGTGGAGCATGGCGTGGACAGAGACTTGGTGTGGTCCATGTAGCTGGTGCTACAATGGGCCTGATGGCAGTGGTCTGTGTTGTGTGGGCTGATGTTGAGGGAGCTCCCACTGATGGTATGTTTGTGTTATATTTATGTTACATACAAAAAAATTAAAAGATGTGGTTTCTACATTATAAATCTCTTCTTTCAGGAAAAAACCAGCTAGTTGGAGATATGCTCTGCCTTGCAGGATCCCTTCTCTACGCCATTGTCACTGTACTCCAAGAAATGATGCTAGATACATTATCTTGCTCAGATTACCTAGCATTCCTTGGCTTAATCGGCAGCATAGTATCATGCTCCCAAACATTTTTCCTAGAATTCAGTGAGCTAATGGCTTTTAACTGGTATGATTTAGACACAATCATCCAATTGGGTAGTTACTGTTCCGTGCAGACAGTATTCCAGATATTACAGTGTTTCATGTTGAGAGATGCGGGGGCGATCATATTGCATTTATCGTTTCTGTCAGCAGATTATTTTACGCTTATTGCTGGGATGTACATTTTTCAGTTTAAGGTGAGTTTTAGTCCATTTCTGTCTTTTATTTTGTTTAAAAGCAGATAAAATAATGTTTTTCTTTTGATTTCAGTTTCACGCCCTGTATTTCCTATCGTATATGCTGGCGATGGTCGGCGTGTTTCTCTTCAGCTCGCGCCCGACACGCCAGCCGGTGCCTCTGCCTGACAGACTGCCGCAGTTAGTCAATGACTCTGTGCAGTCACAAGATAATGTTTCTATGTAAGTCATTCTCCGAGCTGTTATTTTTTATCAAACTTTCTAATTTTGTTTTATTTGATGACTCTTCTAATAATAAAATGGATCTTCTCTTAGACAAATTCTAATTCTATTGTTGAGGCCGGCGCACATATGGCGGAGCGCAGCGCAGAGCATTTTTCACAGTCAAACTATTATCGACATTATAGTCGATTCTGTTCACAAACTAAACTTAATTTAGGCTATTGCTATCTTTTACTAAAAGGCAGTGCGAGAAAACGACTGCTATAGCTATGAACTAAGTTAGAGATGTCAAACTAGTTTATGGTGTCGATTCTGTTGTGCACAAACTAAACTTAATTTAGGCTATTGCTATCTTTTCCTCTTAATTAAAACGAGAAAGAGACGGACGTACTAATTTATAGCTGTCACATTTAATTGGAACTAATATTTCCATACAAATGAAGGCTGCACGTAAAAACATGTCGACTAAAAACACGGTGAAGCGCAAGGCATAAACTAGTTTGACATCTCTAACTTAGTTCATAGCAATAGCCATCCTTTTCTCGCACTGCCTACAAAAGATAGCAATAGCCTAAATTAAGTTTAGTTTGTGCACAACAGAATCGACACCTATGCCTTGCGCTTCACCGTGTTTTTAGTCGACATGTTTTTACTTGCACCCCTCATTTGTATAGAAATATTAGTTACAATTAAATTTTACAGCTCTAAATTACGTCCGTCTCTTTCTCATTTTGTAAAGAGAAAAAGATAGCAATAGCCTAAAATAAGTAGTTTGTGCACAACAGAATCGAAACCATTGTCCTCATTGAGATAATTTCTCAAATCAGTAATTAACAGACTGCGCGCGGATGCTCGAGTCTCCGCGCGGATGCACGCATTCTTGTATTTTTCTCATACTTGTATTTTCTTTACAGGGAATACACAGTCCCAACTCTGGACTGCATACCTATAGAAGGCTTGGAGCCTCCAATGAGTAGAGACACGACATTCACTTCGTTTTTAGGAGGCCCACAGACTGTTCCTAACGGCACCATCACATTCGCGCAGACCAACGGCGCGCAGGTCGCGTCGGAGTCGTGTTAACGTGAGTTTGTATGTGTTAGGGACCTTAGAACTGTAGGCTGGAGATGAAATACCTTCGTAAAATCTCGACTTTTTCGTCTAAAGTTGTTTGTGGATGGCCACATTTTCATTATGTCATCCATGCGAGCTTATTTCATCCATGAAAAGACCAGACCCAGATTCATATATTTTCTAACAAATCATAGTACCTACTTAAAAGAAAAACAAAGGACTTCCAATGGCCAATGCCGCAACATCTCCACCTACATTCTAAGTTAGGGACTGCACTTTATGTTAAACCGTCACAACTAAATTATAATGAAATAAAAGAAGCATTTAAACAGATTTATACCTACAGAATGAAGTAACACGTTATTATGTTATTAAAATACCGCGTTCGTATATTGATACTCCAAGTATTAGAATACTCGTTCGTATGTAAGGTCTAAATATCGTCCTAAAAATCCATTGTCATAATATGGCTAGTCATTTCCATGTAGAATTAAGACAGTCCGCCTTTTTTAGATGTTTCATTAGGCTGTTTTAAGAATTGACTGTATTTTTTTATCAATCATGTGTGCAGTCGCGGTTTGAGCAAGCATGTTAACTGGTCCATACTTTACTTGTTTCTTTATCAATATAGCAGTACTAACTGGTAATTTTAGATAAAATATCCCACCAAGAATTGAATTACTTACACAAAAAATAATACATTATCTAATGTACAGATGTCAGCACATCAAGCTACCCGAAACTGTAAAATTTTCCTAATCAACCTTGAACCCAATGCTTTAGCAATAATGTTGAAAATCTATTAAAGAAATTTACTCAGATAAATTATTTATTTATGTCTTTATTAACATTTAATCATAAACTATACATAATCAACTACAAACTACTAAATAAATAAACTATAAAAGGGCATCGTCGAAAATCTACTCAACGCTGTCAGCTGGGAATATGCCCAAGAGACTGGCGGCGGGCGTTGCCAAATTTCGTTTTTAAATTAAAGAAATTTGATAGATTGTAGCAGCTTGATGTGCGAGAAAATTATAAAAAAATACGACTACAATACAGGGTGTACCCAAGTAAGCCGCTGCAAACATAATCTGGCAAAATGGAATATTATTGGTTCCTCCAACACCGAGTGCCAGTGCGGCGCTCCGGACCAAACTATGCCCCACCTGCTGGAGTGTCCCAGGTGTCCGTGCACTCATGATGATCTGAATAGCACCTCTGCCGCTGCAATAACCGGGGCCACCTTCTGGGCTCAAACTATCTAATATACAAGTACATCGACACGACAAGATGAGTTAGACAACAAGACAAACGGTTACCACATTATCATTCCGAATGACCACAGAAACAATAAGCTTGTGTCCTGAAAAAATCTAATTAGTCCGTCATCGTCAGTTAGATTATCGAAAAATATTTGACACGTATTTTTTCTTTTGTTACGTAAACCAAAATTGACGAAGTTACGACGCTTTTAAAATTCTCAATACGACACGCCGTGCTAGAATTTTTAGTGCGTTGTGACGTCACGAGCCCCCACTCTCGAGTTTTGATGCGTTTTATCTTTGTCAATATTCATTGATTCACAAAAACAAAAAATACGTGTCCATTATTTTCCAATACTGTAACTGACGGACTAAATAGATTTGCAATGTATTGATGGTGGAAACTAGCCTATTGTTGTATGTACATGTTATGCCAGTCATGTTTATTCACGCATATTACTCCTAAAGTAGGAAAATATAATTTTAAGATCTCAAAAATTTCGACTGGAAGATTATAGCGTATCTAAATACCTAATAATGTCATTTAAATATTATAATGTTTAATCTCACCAAATATTAGCGATAGAAACACCGACTACCTAGAATACTAGTCATTAATAGTTTAGTATAAACAAAGGGTGTAAAACACCTCTTAACGAAGCCGAAAGGCACTCGGAGATATTGGGGGTCAAAGTTCCAACTTTTTGACAATTTTTTTTAAATACAAGTTTTTAACGTAAGATTTTTACTTTTAACACCTGCACGACCCCCGTAGTATTCAATCCATCCATCAGCACAATGTTTTCAGTGCTTTACATTGAGTTCTACCAAAAAACATGATTTATCACCCCAAAAAAAAAAGTCGTTTCCCAGCAATAATTTTTGCGTAAAGTTACCTAGTTTGATGTACAGAATGCTTGGTTGACGGCTTCGTGATGAGGTCTTTTACACCCTGTATATTAGCGCACATTAAAGTTAAATAGTTCTAGTAGGTAATTTATATCTAAATGCTCCATTTTATTATACCTAGCATAACTGAATAATCTCGAGTTAAAGGAAACGAAAACTGCCACATATTCGAATTTCGACTCAATTTTTTAGCCTCAATATTAAAATAGAAATCTTTATATAACATTTTGAAATCTAGTTTCTATAAATTGTGAGAAATTGTACCTATCGAGATTTTGTAAGATTTAGAACATTTAAATTTAGCTAAGGCTGACCGCGGATTTTTTATATAATTCAATAAAATTGAGTATACTAATGTTTTCAGTTATATAATATAATACAATTCCTGATTGAGCTTTATAATTTAAATAATAAAAATATATAGAAGCACCTACAGAAAGTGACACAAATTTCGACAGTTTGTCAAACAGATTCCGTTCCGATAATAAGTACTTTTAGCAAAATATATTTCATTGTTGATATTATTTTATCTAAAATTCTAGCAACGTTATGACGCTCAATTATTAAACTTAAGTATTAAGATTTTAATAGTGAAAATTTAGTCCATTAGTTAAATCTATCAGTAAATTTAGGATTGTCACTTCGGAATTGACTATCACTTTTCATCGTGTATAATTGAATCTAAAAAGATTGACACTGATTCTGCGGTCAAATGGTAGAAAGAGGATACCTTTCTTACTCGACTGCCAAGAGTTATGTTTTTAGACTGTGTCCTTATATTACGTGAACAGTAAGCGGCTGATTGTTTGCTTCCGGTTCGCCTCCCTTTATTATATTCTAAATGGAGTGTATTGTATTTATGTGAATACAGAGTGTAGAAAGACGAATTATTGATTGAATCAGTCAAATGTTACAGTGTATCTCCGTATGCGTCGAATTTATATCTATTATATATCACGACTACACGCGGGCAAACACACACAGATCGTATTCGTAACACTACACTGCGCTTCAAAACGCAAATCGTTGACGTTGACGAAGGCTCAGGAATGGTGCCCTGAAACAGTGACACGGGCGGACCGAAGGAGATGGCGGGACGAACTGGATGTCTTCCTTGAGAATTGGAAAGAAATAGCACAGAATCGTGACCGTTGGAAGGAATGGAGGGAGGCCTTTGCCCAGCAGTGGGACAATACAAGCTAGATATAATAATAATATAATAATACACGCGAGCACTATTTGTCGACTACTGTTGTGAACGAGACGTCGCGTCGTCGTTCGCTATGAGATGTATTGACCGCTGACGCTGTGCCTGGCGTTCAGACGTCGATCGGAACGTAAACGCTGAAGTCGGACGCCGCATATTATGGCGTTTTGCCTAAGCCGCCGATTCGCAACGAAATTTGCTCCAGTCGGCGGCGAAGTCCGCTCGCTATGCCGCTACCGGCGAAGCAACTGAGCACCTTTGCCAAGAGTTCTCCAGCGCTGCGGGGCTAATTTACTACAGCCTACTTAACTGTTCGTCTAATAAGGACACAGCCTAACATACTAGTCTCAACTTAGGCTGAGGCCAAACGAGTGAGCCCAATGAGCAATTTTGTGAGTCGCGTAATTTCGGTTTCATACATATTTGAGCGCATTTTACGTCGTGATGACGCGACGACGCGCGACGCGGTGCGTCGCCTAATTTCGGTTTCATACATAATTTACGTCGCGACGTAAAATATGTATGAAACCGAAACGCGGCGCGACTCAAAAAATTACGCTCGTTTGGCCTCGCCCTTAGTATTATTATTTACGTGGATGTTGACAATATAATATTATAGGTAGACCATAATTAGAACCTCTTCATTCATGTTTTATGTTTGCTTTATAGAAAATAATGGTTAGATAATCTTCAATCTTTTCAGTGTTCAGTTATACAACTTGTATAATATAATGTAATACTTATTGTTTCATAAGAGTTTCTAACAAATGAAGTTATTTCACCAATGATGGTTGTGTTATGTTAATTGTAAAATATTTAAGCTATTTATTAAATTGTTGCAAGTTATTTAAACGCTAACACAATAAAACTATGTATAAACATTGAGTTTCTTGAATGTAAACATAATTTAAAAATGTACTCTAAATTGGGACTTAAATATACAATGTTTTCATGATATTGTTTATTATTTGTGCATTGCTTTTCATGAGAGTCCCCGCCCTAGATGGACATACCTGACCTTATTGGTGAGGTTCTTCAGAAAAGTCAGGGGCATCGTCGGTCGGGATCGTAGCAGGTGGTGCTCTTGTTTTCTACCTACCCCCATGGGAAAAAGGCGTGAGTTTATGTATGTACTAGCTGTGCCCGCAGCTCCGCTCACCTCGTCCTTCACAGTGAGGTCAGATTGGCAGTCGCTCCATGTAAAATACTAGTAATTAGCTGCTTTCAGTTAGACTGGAAGCCGACCCCAACATAGTTGGGAAAAGGCTAGGCAGATGTTGCCTAATGAATACTCGGCTTAATATTACCACATTCAGGCTTTCATGACTGTCCTGACATGCATTGTCGTGAAATTATAATCTAACTTCACTTGCAGCCTCAAATCAACCTGTCTCTCACCTGGTGCTATTATAAAAAGAACAAATGAAAAACAATATTGGTATTTTCCCTTTTTAATCGATCGCTCTTTAAAAAATCAGAACATAATACAATTGTTTTAATATAAACAAAGCTCATAACTTGAAGTCTAAAACAGTCGAAGAAAACAGTAAGGCGTCTGCGACTTTGTCTTCAATCCAATATTTCCAAGTGAATTTCACCAAAAAATAATTTCGTGGGCGACATTCGATTAAAAAACGGATTTAATACCCGAATTGTGGGAACAGGCTGTTAGGCTCAGCGCAGAGCTTCGATGTGGTGGAAGAACAAATACGAACCTTGAGAACCAAGGCTTTACGAACAAGTATAGAACCACGGCGTTACTGCACTTCAAAAGCCAGCTTAAAATGTTGAAAACAAATTGAACCTACTTTACACAATGATAACGTTGATATTGTATAAATTAATACACATCTATTTTTGATGCCTGTAGCGAATAACGCCCAAAGCCATATTTTCGTCGACTTTTGAAGTGCAGAACGAAAAAGTTATAAGCGTTTGTTTCGTGGCCCTCTGGTTTAGGTGACAATTTGAGCTTTTTGAAAAGGAACCATTACAAAGTCATGAGTGACAGAGACTATGCTCTTATAAGGTCGAACTTCTAATTTCAACCCAATGCCTCTAAAGTTAAAGTTCATTTTCTTCTCGAAAATTTTGCTTTCCGGTGGTCTGCGCTGACCAAAGAAAGCTAGTAAAGACAATTTGATTACATTGGAAGATTTTGGTTGGAAGATTAAGAAGGCATTAAAAGAATAGTTGTAAAAATATTATCTAGTGTAAATTATGACAGGAAACTATCAGATAAATACATATTTGTAGAGACATCTTACAAGGTCAAGAGTATCTCACTCAAGACAACAAATTTCTGTCTATTAAGGTAGTTCACACCAAAAACTTTATTTTGGGCTTGAAAACCCGTTTTTTTTTTTAAATTAATTGCTAAATTCGATTTTTAGTTGCTTTGAAATCAATTAATAATTGATTCATTGGGTTGACCAAACAGTGACGTCACAGCGTGCTGTTGCCATACAAAATCTATTGAGAACCGCGTCTTGACAGCTGTTAAAAAGTATGTCAATTGATTGATGTGTCAACTACCCTATTCTAATTTTGCTTAACAGAGTCAACATGAATAGGACGATACAGAAATTTAATTTAATTTGTCGTATAGCGACGGCGACTATTATGGTGGCGATCGCCCATTGGTCGTGGTTGTAACTAGCCACGCGCTGTGTTAGGCAAACGGCCGCAGTCAATCGCCTAACTATTGCTTATCATTTATTAATATTTTATTTCCTGGTCTCATAAATAAGGCGTCTTCGTTTCTTTTACCTGTCTATTAGAGTTAAAGAACGAAAGTACATTATTGCTAATATTTACTGAAAAACTGAAAATGAAGACTACTCTTACCGTTTAGGTAAAGGAAATTAAAAGCAAAACCAAAAGTCAAATATTTACAACTTAGTCTAAGCTTCATCTTCACTAGCGGATACGGATTTCCTGGATACCGGTGTGTCTGGTCTGGAGTTCCTGGAGCCGGATCTCGACCTGGAGCCGGAACGCGACCTAGATCTGGATGCACGAGATCCGGCCCGAGAACCGGATCTACTTCGGGAACCACTTTTAGATCTGGAACGTGATCTTGACCTTGATACGCTTTTGGATTTCGAACGGGACTTGCTCTTTGACCTGTGGAATAAAATGCATATTTAGGACCTTCAAAAGTAGTAGTAGGTTAACCCCAAAATAATGTATTTAGCAAAATAAGGAGTTTTATACCTGGACCTCGATCTGGAAACACTCTTAGATCTTGAACGGCTCTTTGAACGAGATCTGCTTTTTGACCTGCTCTTCGATCTTGAACGGCTTTTTGACCTCGACGCACTCTTGGACCTAAAAGTATTTAAGTAAATAAGCTTGGAAGGAAAAATTGGGGACTAGCTGAGGTGCAAAATAAATATGGACATCAAATACGGACAGAATTAACCGCAGCCGGAATTAATTAAAATAATGACAAGAATTGCATGTTACTGTCACTTCAAAATAAAATTATGAAGTCCAGAACTCAGCTGACAGCACTCACAAAAAACAATAGGCTTGTCAACTGAAAAATCTAATTAGTCCGTCAGTTAATTTTCAAAAAATATTTGATCCATATTTATTTCTTTTGTTACGTAAACCAGAATTGAAGAAGATACGACGCTTTTAAAATTCTCAATACGTCACGCCGTGATTTCATTGATTTACAAAAAACAAAAAATACGTGTCTATTATTTTCCAATACTCTAACTGGCGGACTAAATAGATTTGCAATTTATTGATGGTGGAAACTAGCCTAGATTAGGTATCTTAAAACTGTTCGAGTCTTACCTATTACTGCCTTTAGATTTGGACCTTGAACGACTTTTAGAACGAGATTTGCTTTTGGACCTCGACCGACTCTTGGCCGAGCCTGACCGACTACGAGATTTGGACTTTGACCTCGATCTTGATCTGAAAAACAAAAGCATTATTTTTTAAACCAATTGCCACATGTAAGACATAACACCACTTGAGGACGGCTCAATCAATTTGGCTGTTTTCTTTTTGGTTTAAAGTTTATATTGAGACTGGTTATAAAATGGTAAATCTAAGTTAAATTAGCACTAAGATGGTTTGATTGAGTTACGCGATTGGTGTGATACATGCATTTATGGAAATGCACGGCGGCAAAAGCGCTGAGCTGTTCGGTTGCAAATATTGTACTGAACAGTTGTGTTAGTAATATTGTCAGGACAAGGCTTGTATGAAAGATTTTTTTTTGCTTTTTGCGATTCTCTGTTTCTTCATAGTAAATTCCTAACTTGCAAAGCCGGGACGGGTGGCTAGTTTTTTTTAAATTAAAAAAACTTCAACGCACAAACTGCCTTCTACAATTTTGTTAACTGAAAAACAATCTCACCTATCACTATCAGACGCCGACATAATCCTCTTGCGTCCTTTATTAGCGGGCGGACTTCGACTTCCACCACTCCGGCTTCCACTTCCACTGCGACTTCTACTGCGAGATTTCCTTGAGTTATCAGATTCCGACTCGGAAGTCGATATCGTTTCCTTGGATACGATTTTCGCGCGTTGTTTCGCGCCCAGTTTGTCGTCGGCGGCTTTTGCAGCTCGTGCCCTTTCGCGCTTTCCGATACCTTTTTCACCCTATAAAGAAATATTTTGAAAGTATGAAAAAAAAATGACAATGTGGATCAATCTTGGGGCTGGCTGAATGAGCCTGTTTGACGGAGCGTCAAAATATCTTATCGTACAGATTGTTTAAAATGTTCCGAAATATATTAAATCCAGTTAGGTAACATAGTAACTTGTGTTATTGGACACAAGTTTTGTTTCAGAACACAGTACACAACAAATGTTTAAAGTTTTTTGAAGACTTTTCAATTTATCAGATTTTATTTACGGCCTATTTCAATAACTTACCGGCTTCGGTAGGTTATTGAAAATTATCTCTGTCTGTTTGACATTTTGCTTACAGACCTGTTAGAAACAAAACGTCACAAAAAATCTTTCTTTGATTTTGTGACGCGGATAGGATATTCTTTGTTTATAGAAACACCGATAGCTAAGGAATTAGGCATTTAACCAACAGTTAAACGTAAGTAAGTTATGAATGTTAAAAGAAAGTGTAAAGTAATTGGTCCGTCACCTTCTTCCGTCCTCGTTTCTTGGGCGGATCGCTGTCACTGCCGGAGCCGCGCGTCCTGTTCTTGCGCGACTTGCCCTTGCGACCCTCGCCTGCCTCGCGCTTGCGCTTGCGCTGCTTCGGCTCGCGGCTGGAAACATTATAAAAATTAAATGAAATGAAAATATTTATTTCAGACTAAGCACATTAGTTAACCCTTGATCTGTCCACGAAGTAGACACAATAGTTAAACAATGGCATCGGACAGTTCATGATTTAAAGACTGTATTTTTTGTTTCCACTCACCCATCTTCCCTAGGCCGGTCGCTCCCGCTGCCCGGTGAATCCGACACATACTCGTCTCGCCTCCTGCCGCGCCCGCCTTTCGACTTGTGCTCAGACGGCATGTCGGCGAATAGCAGCGCGTTCTTTGTCTTCTCCATATATTCTTGACGTTTTTGTGACGCCACCACTGTATTCTTTGCCATTTCTTCTTCGCGACGTTTGCGTTCGTCTTCCTGTTACAAAAATATGATGCAAATGAAATGTGTTGTTTAGACAAGGTTTTGTAGCAGTGGTGATTAAATATGCTGGGTATTTTGGTGAAATGGAAAGTCGTTAGCAAACACATATACGATACGACATCGTAGAACATTGCGACGTCAACAGACGATGCAATCTTGCACTAATGATGGTTGCAATATTTTCTATTATATTTTGCGCACCCCAATTCGATATCATGTCGAGAATTTTTATGACGCTAGTCGTAAATTTTTACGTCGCATGGCGATATGACGGCTCCACGACGTTGTAGCGAACATGATCAGATCGTCACGCCACTATCGCCTACATAGGTTATAGGAGCGCACTGCACACGGTGGTGTTTCTAACGCGATCTGTTCGCTTGGCACCTAATATGGCTGCGCTACGTCTCTAGAGAATGGGGACCGTTTAAGTATGACGTAAGCACTACAGGGGGCGGGGGGGGCGTGGGTCTATGCCTTGCTTATTTTGATGACGTGGGGGGTCTAGATGGTGATTACGTCAGTAGTTTTTATTTACTATTTTACACATATAGCAACCCACACATAGTCTTTGCTTGAAAACGAAACGCATATTCGGGCATTCCCACAAATAATGAATGCGTTTAGGTACTCGCTTAGAACAAAGTAGTTAATCTTATTTCTCGAATTATAACTGCTGCTCATGAAAATTAACAGAAAAAAATTCATAAATATACCAAGCAAGCATGGGAGGGGCGGGGGGTACATAATTGTAATAAATCTGCTTAAGTGACCTCCTCGTCGTGCTGCCTGCGCGCTGTAGGTATACCATACCTGTTGCCTGCGGAAGGCCTCCCTCTGCTCCCGCTGCCGGTCCCGCAGCGTGACCTCCTCGTCGTGCTGCCTGCGCGCTGTAGGTATACCATACCTGTTGCCTGCGGAAGGCCTCCCTCTGCTCCCGCTGCCGGTCCCGCAGCGTGACCTCCTCGTCGTGCTGCCTGCGCGCTGTAGGTATACCATACCTGTTGCCTGCGGAAGGCCTCCCTCTGCTCCCGCTGCCGGTCCCGCAGCGTGACCTCCTCGTCGTGCTGCCTGCGCGCTGTAGGTATACCATACCTGTTGCCTGCGGAAGGCCTCCCTCTGCTCCCGCTGCCGGTCCCGCAGCGTGACCTCCTCGTCGTGCTGCCTGCGCGCTGTAGGTATACCATACCTGTTGCCTGCGGAAGGCCTCCCTCTGCTCCCGCTGCCGGTCCCGCAGCGTGACCTCCTCGTCGTGCTGCCTGCGCGCGCGGGCCACGTGCCACTGCGCCTGGGACAGCAGGTCGGCACACGTGCGCGCTTCCGCCGCCGCCGCGCCCGCAGCTCCTGCTTCCGGTCGTGCAGCTCCTTCGCCCGCCTAGAAGACAGATATGTTATGGCACTTTTCTGGTAAACTTTGGTACTTGTAATGGGTCTAACATCTGTTAAGAAGCCTGGTGGAGCAATATCACTACATATTATAAAACAAAGTCTTTCGCCGTGTCTGTGTCTGTCTGATAGCGATAAACTCAAAAACAATTGCACCGATTTTCATGCTGTTTTCACCAATGGATAGAGTGGTTCTCGAAGAAGGTTTTAGTATATAATTCGTTAAGTTTTTGTGTACATTGACTAAAATATCATGATATTTGTTGGAGGTGTCGGAAAAAAATAAGCCGTCAGGGAGCTTCGCTTTTGGTCGCGATAACCGTCATCTATGCGGGCGAAGCCGCGGGCATCAGTTATTTCACATTAAAATGATAAAATATTAAGAGAGAATACGGGTTCAAAATGTAATTAGCTAGCTAAGCCTATCGACCATATCAAGTCTCACCTCGACCCCACCGAGACGTGTAAAGTGGCGATGCGACACATGCAACTCGTGCACCGCCCGCAGCACCAGCCTCAAGTCGGAGCGGTCGTCCTTGAGCACGAGCGCGGCGCGCCTGCGCAGCGTGAGCGCCGTGTTGTAGGCCAGCGCGGCGTCGTGCGGCGCCACGCGGCGCGCGCGCAGCAGCGACGAGCGCGCCGCGCCCGCGCGCCCCGCCAGCGTCTGTGCGCGCGCCACCCACGTCAGCCACTCCACGTCGTGGTGCATGCGGAACTTGCGGACGCAGTTCTCGTACTGTAGGAAAGATGGTTTTTCCGATTTTATCTGACACCAGATGTCGCTACGTAGGCGTCTGGTATAGACAACTTTTAAATTGTACTGAATTGTATGCTAGTGAAACTTTTTACCGAAATTTCATCGTATTTGCACTGTTTTACAATATAAATATGGATTACGAACAAAGGAAAGTAACTGAACTAAAGAATAAGCTTCTTAGTACTGCAAAAGTCAGTGGTACAAGGGAAAACTTTATTGAAAGGTAACTTATGCGGCCACATTAATGAAAGGTAACTTATGCGGCACAACACTGAGGCATTTTATTAAAGATTTAAAGATAATTAAATGAAAAAAAATCGTAAACTACAAAAAATTCGCGTTTTTGTGTTCGTGTGATCGTGTTGTTCGTGGTTTTGTTTAGACCTTACGCCAGTGCTGCCACCTTGTGGTTTTTTCAATTTGGAAAACCCTCATTAAGATTGAACAAATTTTAATTATATTTTCAAGACAAGACTGAGCAAAGAGCAAAATTGAAATCCCGCCATTGATAAGAAACTAAACTTAATAGTTAGGATGACACGTTTATATGGTATGAGTATTAAATACATAATACAAAACTATTGCTATGTTAATTATTACAAACCGACGAACCAATTAACATTATCAGAAAATATAAGCAATGGGACTGTCATTCGCATTGCGAATATACTTAGAAGTCTTTTATTAAATTAAAGAAGGAAAGATTCGCTACGATTAAAGATAAAATAAAAATGTAGTCCACTCACCATTTGTATAGCATTGATGTACTGTTTCTGTTCAACATAAATGTGTGCTATGTTCATCCATACATCGGGGAAGTCGGCCGTCGCTTCACGCACTTGTGCGAATATGTCGCGAGCTTCGTTTACACATCCCTGCGAAAAACTATACTTGTAAGTATATTTTAACACCGGCAGAAATGGCTTCAATTAAATATCGCTCTTATTACAAACGTATAAAGATCATTATACCACCATAACTATTTATGCTGCCAAGTAGCATATTGTTGTGCTCTGGTTTGGCAGTTACAAGTAAATAAAATATAAATAAATATCGCTGGACATTACACACAGCGCCATCTAGTGCCACATTAAGCAACGAGGCTTGTGTCGTGGACACCAGATAGTTGCTTAGTTGCTTTGTGGTATTGATAAGGAATTAGTTAAATGAGACATTTTAGCTTTGTCCGTAGCGTTAATGCACCTCCAATACCTCGGATATTACGACTACCACCAGTAGACCAATAATTCCCGTAACTAAAAACGTTAGAAATCTAGTCGTAATCTCATCTTAGTGACAATCAATGTCAAAACCTTGTCAAAAATGTAAAATTAAATATGACCCTTTTTGACAGATTGAAATTAAAATTAAAATGAGAATGTTTTTCAAAGTACGGAACAATGTTTTTTGTTACCAGCATGTTTGAAAAAATAGGCAACTCCAGAAAAAAGAATCAGGAACGCAAATTAAAAAAAAAAGCGGTGAAACTTTACAACGCTTTAACTTTACGCTGTAATAGTAATAGTTTTTGTTTAGTCTACACTGTCCCACAGTTGGGCAAAGGCCGTCTCCAATTCCTACCAGGATCTCGTTTCCCGCGCTATTTCGAACCTGCCCTCGCGGTACGCATGTAGGTCGTCTCGCCACCGTTTACTATAAAAGAATTAAATAATATTTGCTATACCTTGTGAGCCAGTACGCATCCAATGCCGTTGGCAGCCCAAATGTTCTTCGGGTCGTTCTTCAGTACTTGTTTGTACATGGTAAGCGCTCGCTCTTGATGTCTCTTCTCTCTGTCTTTCTCTCGACAAGGTTGGTGAAGGGTTTGCAGCCATACGTTACCTGTGTAATATAGACAAAATTGGACACCCTGAATACCTACTGAACATATTAACTTTTGACCAGCCCGCGTAGCATGACCGCCGTGGAAACGGGTTTAGTCTAAGAAGAATCGACAAAATGACAGATGAACAAAAGAAATCTGTCAACAAAAGAATTTTGTCGATTCTTTCTTCGAAGAAACCTGTTTCTACGCTGGTCATGCTACGCGGGCAGTTGTTCAATGAAACCAGCTAAATAGTAGACACACATCTGACGGAAGCTGCGTCTGTCGGCTGACCGACGATGCGCAAGCGTATCTTTTGTCAGATCTGCATCCACGCTAATAGTAGTTGCATGGACCATTGACATAAGATTCAAATTGCAATGACTGACGTGAAACGCCACAACTATCCACAGCACATTATTAAATAGAACTTATAAAGATATCTTTTTCTTATTTTTTAAATTTTATATTTACTATTCCAAAACAACTCACCAAGAGCGATCAGCGAGTAAGCATCATTCGAGGTGCTAGAGTTCTGCAGGATCCTCTCAAACTTCTTCTGCCCGGGCCCCCACTCCTGCTGCGCTAAATGCAGGTTGCCTAGCAACGACCACGTGTCGGGGTGCTCCGTGTTCACTTTGAGGGCTTCCTTGAACCAGTCCGATGCCTCGTAGATCTGGCCTTTGTCGCGAGCCATGCAGCCTAATCTGTAATGGTGTTTTAATTTGTTGATTTATTTTTTTTGTTTTTATTTTTCTTCATTCATATTATTATGTATGTACTGTAATATAATTAGAATATCTTCGCGATGTGCATAATTATGTGTCTGACGACCAAAATAGGCGTTGCGGTAAATGTATGCAATTTCCAATAAATTAACCAACTCCGATAAGGTGTTTTGGCTTTTTTGTTCAATGATTATTTCATACAAACTAGCAAATTTTTATTCTCGCTTGAACAAAACTGAGCTATTGCAGCCAATACATAAAGAAGTTGGGTTTGGCTCTACACATCGTTCCTGCAATGAACATTAGCTTTCTCAAACCGTGATTAGCAAGAAACAAGTAACTCTGTGGTTGTCTTCTTACCTCAAATAACAGTCAATATAGTTGGGATGTTCCTTCAATATGTCCTTGTATAGTTTCTCTGCTTTATTATACATACATAACGCCTCGTTCAGTCGCGCTAGATTATACATAGTTGTCACGGCTATAGAGTTGTAGTACTGAGCGTCCAATGTTTCCGCGTCCGCTTTTTCCCTAGAAAAAGTTTAAAAGAATTTAAAATAATGTGAAATAGTGCTTATGAACAACAGCACTGGATAGGGATAAGGGAAGGGAGGCCTTTAACCTGCAGTGAGACACAAATGACTAATAAAAATAAATAAGTCCTAATGAACTAACGTTAAGGACATTCAATGGGTGTTTTAACTGTACCTTTCAAGTGCTTCTTCTAAATAATTCTTAGCTTCGTTCAAGTTCCCAAGTCTGTAATGTAGGGCTGCAACATTGTTTAGTATTTCAGCTGGAATATCTGCATTCACTTTTTCTTTGAGAATCTTCATTGCAGTACTGTACGCGTTTAAAGAACCCTAGAACGAGAATAAATCTTGGAGATAGTAGGCCAACTTGGTAACCAAACTGGGACAAATTTTAGTTGGGACTTTAAAATCTTGGTTCTTGTTTCGTGAAGTTGTTACCTGTAAATCGTTTTGTTCTAATATTTGAGCCAACTCTATCCAAGCTTCCACATCATCAGGGAATTGTTCAGTGACTTTCTTTAGATGCTGTCGGGCGATATCTCTCTTTGATTGTGAAGGCGAGTTGGCGTAAAGGGAACCTAAGATCTTCATTGTTTCATAGTTCCCTGGTTGGACTTTTAGTACTTTTTCGAAGCACTGGGCTGCCTAAAACAGAAAGAGAGTTAATAAGATGCGGCCAAGCGGCGATTATTTCATAGAAATGAATTCCTTTGATTCCTCCTTAGCCTTTTAATTAACAAAGGAAGCCAATATTTACAAGTCTCAAAAACTTTCTGTGTATCAAGAAATAGGCTAGTTTCCACCATCAATAAATTGCAAATCTATTTAGTCCGTCAGTTAGAGTATTGGAAAATAATGGACACGTATTTTTTGTTTTTGTAAAACAATGAATAAGATGAAACGCATCAAAACGACAAAATATTATAGCACGGCGTGACATATTAAGAATTTTAAAAGCGTCGTATCTTCGTCAATTTTGGTTTACGTAACAAAAGAAAACATACGTGTCAAATATTTTTTGATAATCTGACGACGACTGACGGATTAATTATTTTTTTCGGGACACAAGCCTATTGATGTAGAGGCAACTGCAAAATTGAGTCAAGTCTAAGGATCGGAACATACATTACCAAATTAAAATGCTTACATTCTCTGTATCTCCTCTATAGATATACATCTGTCCTAACCCGTAATGCGGCAGTACAAAGTTAGGCGGCGCGAACTGCGTCGCTTGGTAGTAATACTGGAAGGCCTGGTCGCAGTCGCCTTGTGCGTGGAACGCTCGGGCGAGGTGGTGACAACTTTCGGCCCGCATCGCTTCGTTCTCCGTGTTGTGAAACGCGTGTAAGGCTAAGTGTTGGACCTTGCTGTAGTCCTAGTAGAAAATATATTATGTTTAAAAACAAAGGAGATTTTTTCTAGGTTTCATGCTCCAAAGGTGATATTGAGACAATATTACTAATCCTATGACATGTTACACCAATCTAATAAAATCTCTTGTATAATCTAATAAAATCCTATCTATCACAGGATGAAAAGATGAAGATAAGACTTTCATGATTTAAAAAATTACAGCCCAAAAAGCCACAATAACATGTAATTATTTTAATTAAAGCCCATATTGCTCAACATCTTTTATTCCCATTGATAAGTATGGCGAGAAATGGAATAGTTACATTACTTTAAACATTATATTGAGTTTAATTGGTAGGTAATATTAATCTTTCATATAAGACTTACCTTTTTGAAAAAGAAATGGTTGGCCAAATGGTTCAAGACCATTGGGTTCTTGGGGTCAATAGCATATGCTTTTGATAACATAATCACAGCCATTTTGTTTGACTCATTCTCCTGTAGATTCAGTTTGAGTATAGATAAGCCGACTAGTGCGCCGACACATTGTGGGTCTAGTTGTAATGCTCTTTCAAACGCCATCCTAAAAACAAAAGCATTGATGAAATATGTGGTTGGTTGATCTAAGGATGATTTTTCAAGACCATGCTATGCTAAGGCATCAATGTATACTGATGCAGTCATCTAAGTCTATTTAAATGTCTGTCACCAATAGATGTTATTTCCAGTATTGTTTTAACAAAAAAAAAAAAAAACAAATATTTGTTCATGTGTAATGCATTATAGGTACTTAGTAAAATCTCTTGGACTTTAATTTATACAGCAAATGCATGAAAATAGTCTCATTGAAATCCATATTTAAGTAAAGGATACAAAATTCTTACCTGGCCTTTTCTTGATTATTCAGCTTCATGAAACAGTGTCCCATTCCCAACCTTAACGCAGCTGGGCTATCCGGATTGGTTCTCAAAGCTTTCTTATAAAAAGCCAATGCTCCTCTGTAATCCTTTCTGTTGAATGCAATACAAGCTTTGCCAAGCAACGAGGGAACATTGTTGGGCGACTGGTTGAGTACGAAGTTGAATTGGGCATCTGCCTGCTCCATTTTATCTCCTTCAAGGAGACAGAAGTAGGCTCGGCCAAGGAGATGGTTCTGGAAGTAAACAACTATATCTATACCTTACTAGTATAGTAAATATTTCTTAGCCCATTCAATGCAGCTGGTTCACAGCAGACTGTACATGGGAGCCACAATACATAAATATATACATAAATGGTTTACTACATTACATTACGTTCATAATTATACAAATGCAAAATTATGTTTTTGGTGCCAAACTTTTTTTATGAATTTTATTATTATTTCATTTGACCAGAAGTTCAGATTTTACATAGTCGACACACCATATGCCAACTATGTGATATTACGTGAGCATTCAATGGGTTAAGGTTGCATTTCTAAGTATTGTTTTTATATTAAGCAATAAAACAACCTGCTAAGATACTCATTTTAGTAATAAATCAAAAACTCACTTGATCATACATGATGATTTTATCAGCCATAGTGTAAAGAAGAGTTGCTTTAGTGAACAATTCCTTTTTCTTGTCTTTCAACTTCTCTTTGTTGGCCTCCTGAACATAGTATGCCGCCAACATATCGAGGGCTCGCATCTGGTCTCTTTCAAAGTCCCTATAGTCAATGTTGGCTTCTGTACGGGACGCCTCCAATATTTTGAGGAAGTCATCAATCTTCTTTTGTTTATAGTATGCAAGCTGAAATAAAGGACTCATTAGTACTAAAGTTACATCAGTTACATTCAGTCTGTTCTGTTCAAAATGCGGGGCATGGGGGATGTTTCATATTTATCTCCCAGCTCCATTTAATGTCAGGTAATTTTGCCTTTTCTCTCTACTTACTACACTTACTTTTTCTTTAACTTATGTTAATAAACGCAACAGATTAAGATATGTAACAATAATAGCTATCTACAATCTTTGCCTGATGCACTTCAATCAATAATAGTACTATTGAGATATGTGTCGATGAAATGATATTAAAACGACATTTGTATTTTGATATATAGTAATTGATAGTAGATCAAATCAAACCAGGCAATATTCAATCAATGGTTTATCTAAAAAAGCAATGGTCCCTTCGTTAATGTTTTTTTAAAGATATCATTCCCAATGCTAAGCGTCATATCGATTGCGGTGTATTCTGTGTTAGAAGTTTTACGAGCTACGTGTTTTAGGCTACAGGCTACATTAAAAAACAATATTTTTTGAGGTTAAGTTTACTTACACCAACATTGATCCAGACATTAAGCTGAGATCTTTCCTGTTGTAATATGCTAAGCACTTCATCGCCAGAGGGTAACTGCTCCGGATCTAATTCAATCACCTAAATAAACAAAAATAAAATATGATTACGACACTGACACTTTCAAACGAAAAAGTTAATCGTAACTTCGTATCAATTATTTTGCACATTCACCTCATCGGTGTTCATCAACGGGATTTCGAGCGACATTTTGCTGCTTTTTAGTACGATCCACTACATCACAAGAATTATTAACTGTATTAAAATTAAACCAAAGTAAAACGCTGCAAGATAAGTCAGAACTCAAGCACAAGCACTAGCCACAGAGTACATTATACTATGCACTAGCTACTACGCAAAACCAGTGTTGCCAACTGAACTACTTCAAAATCTGCTAGATTGGTGTAAAAAATATGCCAAAAATATATTAACCTGTATAAAAAATCAAATGCCAACTTATATAAGTCAGTATTTATTAAGAAAATAAATTAAGGGAATAGAATATCAATGTCTTGATATTCATCAACATTAGCTGATGTGGAAGGCTGAGAGCTAGAGTCGTAACTCTCTTTGGTTCCGATACATACAGTCGTACATTGTTAGAATAACAGCACTTTCCTGCTCTTTTTAGGCCGAATCTGACGTACAAAATGGCATTCAGGGTTCTTACCGCCAAACCGATGCGGAGTCGAGTATCAATTTAAATTTTTATTTAAAGAAAGGTTGTGATTTTCATTCTTTTATTGTTTTATAAAATATTGTTACGTCGTACCCGTACTTACCTACAGTTACGGTAGTAGGTACCTACTACTAAGTAGGTAGGTAATAGTAGGTAGGTAGGTAAAACATGTCCCGAATGATGTAGGTACAAATTCGCAAACTACCTACAAAAGAACATCATTGTAATTTCGACCGTACGCCGAGGGCATAAAGTCCCTACTTCTTTCCTCTGTACAAGTTGTGGAATTGTCTAGAAGATTCTAGGAAGTCGTGGATATTTCTCGAACGTTCGATCGCCATATAAATAGTCGACGTGTTTGCGGGAGCAGTCAGTCTTATTTTGGCTACAGTACGAAGCGAATCGAAGTGAACTAGTAAGTGCGATATCTAAGTGAATAGTGATCAGTAGTGTACTTGTGATTAAGTTTTAAGTGTTTTGTGATTAATAAAGTTATAAATTGTTTCTTCGGTAGTAATTAATTTATCCCATACCCAGCTCGTAACAATTTGGTGTCAGAAGTGAGGGATAAATTATGCCAATTCTACCAAAGGACGACACGGACGGTATCCGTACCAGGAGTCAGCGACAGCAGAACATGGACCAAAGGTGGTTTGGAGATTCTCCGACACAGACACCGGGTGGTGTCCAGCCTACGTCAGTGCCAGTCGCTGGCCCATCCGGAGTTTCTCCAGCATCAGTGGCGCCAGACTTGTCAGCTTTAATGGCGCTGCTGCAGGAGCAGGCTCGCCGTCAAGAGGAGCAGGCTCGCCGTCAAGAGGACCAGGCTCGCCAGTTACAGGAGCTGTTGCAACGAGATAAGGAGGAGCAGGCTCGCCGTCAAGAGGACCAGGCTCGCCAGTTACAGGAGCAGTTGCAACGAGATAAGGAGGAGCAGGCTCGCCGTCAAGAGGACCAGGCTCGCCAGTTACAGGAGCAGTTGCAACGAGATAAGGAGGAGCAGGCTCGCCGTCAAGAGGAGCAGGCTCGCCGGTTTGAAGAGCAGTTGCAGCAAGATAAAGAGGAGCAGGCCCGCCGCCAGGATGAACAGATGCTCCTCATAAAGGATCTTCATGCAACTTTTGGCAAAGATCTGAAAGTGATGAAGGATCAGGTTCACCAGCACGAGAACCGTATCTCAGAGGCCGAAGTTCAGATCGCTGGGGTGAAAAAGGCTTTGGGAGAACTGAAGACTGGAGACGTGACTGTGGCTTCAGTAGTTGCTGCACCTTCAGCGCGGGGCTTTAAGGTGCCTCCATTCGATGGAACATCTTCGTGGTCGGCTTATAAAATTCAATTTGAAGCCGTTATGAAGGCGAATGGATGGACAAAACCGCAAGCCATGACCGCGCTAACCTTGGGCCTCCGAGACCAGGCCTTAAACATTCTTGAGGCGCTCGGCAAGAATGTAACCTACGAGCAGCTGCTGGAGGCGTTAGAGTCCAGATACGGCGACGCGCACCTGGAGCACGTATTTCGTGCTAAGTTGAAGGATCGTGTTCAACGTAGTGCCGAGAACCTGCAGCAGTGGGCCCTCGAAGTTGAAAAGATGGTTCGAAAAGCATACCAGTCTGCCCCTGCACTTATCGATGGGAATCTGGTACAAGCGTTCGTTGATGGAATACGTGACTTGGAAGTTAGAGCCGCTGTGAGACTTGGGCACCATGAGACGCTGAAAGACGCCTTGGCCCATGCCTTAGAAGTAGAGGCAGTGAGGCAGGACCACCGAACGCACCGCGTCAGGGAGGTTGTAGCAACACCTGTACGCGACCGCCCGCAAGGGTACAGTCCTAGGTGCTACACTTGTGGAGAAAGGGGTCATCTTCGGTCAAGCTGTCCTAAGCGCAGCACCCCGAGAGAAGATCAGCAGGGAAGGGTGGATGAAGTGACTGCCCAGCCACAGCAGGGAAACTAGTAAATGCCAGGACTGGGGGGCGAGTGCTGGCTGGTATTGAAAAAGCCCCGAGAATCTTGATCTCGCAAGCACATGACGGGAACAGCCTGACCATCAAAGGCGAAGTCAACGGAACCTTGCAAACTGACGTTGGATACTGGAGCTTCTCACACGGTCGTCAATTCTCACCTAGCAAGTCGGTTTCTTGGGGACTACTTCGATAACCACGACCGTATACGATTACTAACAGCTACCGGTCAGCACATAATCGTCCGAGGCAAGAAGGAGGTGGAGTTAAAATTGGGTGATAGATTTTACAAGCACAATGTCATCGTGGCCGACATAGTGGACGATTGCATCTTGGGCTTGGATTTTATGCGGAAATATCGTTGTGAGATCGACGTTGAACAAGGAGTACTGAAATGTGGTTCAGAGGAAGTCTTCATGGAAGGTGCACCATCAGGGAAAGTATACTGCTTGAAGGAGATTGTTCTCCCTCGCAGATCAGAAACGATTGTGCCAATTAGTCTACCACGGAATTCTGGACAAAAAGATCGAAGTGTTCTGATAGAAAGAGTGAACAATGACTTTCCATGGAAGATGGCACGGACTCTGGTCAAGGCCACCAACGTCTCGGCAGTACGCATACTGAATCCAAGTGACAAGGAGCAAGTGATTAAGAAGGGCACCTTGATCGGCACTTGCGAGGAAGTGGCTTGGATGCGTCAATTGCAAAATCTGCCTACCGGAAATAAAATTCGTAGTTCAAAGTTTGACGTGACAACGCTTTTGGAAAACTGCGATTTAACTAAAGGAGAAATGGACAAGGCTAAGAAGATGTTACTTCAGTACGCCGACACTTTCTCTTCAAATGATGCTGACATAGGGAGAACTGGACTAGTTCAGCACAAGATTAATACAGGCAACGAGTTACCAATCCGTCAGCGACCAAGAAGACTGCCAGTTGCACGTGAAAAAGAGGTGGAAACCATGATTGAGGGAATGGTGAAGGACGGTGTTATAGAGCCTTCATCCAGTCCATGGTGTTCTCCTGTGGTCCTGGTAAAGAAAAAGGACGGCAGCATGCGCTTCTGTGTGGACTACCGACGACTGAACGATGTCACGAAAAAGGATAGCTACCCGCTGCCTAGGATCGATGACACACTGGATACGCTGACTGGTATGAAGTGGTTTACCACACTTGACCTGAAAAGTGGCTACTGGCAAGTAGAAATAGACCCCAAGGACAAGGAGAAGAGTGCATTTTCAACAGGAAAAGGGTTGTGGCAGTTTAAAGTTATGCCATTCGGTTTGTGCAATGCTCCTGCGACGTTTGAAAGGCTGATGGAGCAAGTACTCGCCGGATTCATTGGAGACGCATGTCTTGTCTATCTAGACGACATAATCATCGTGGGCCGTACATTTGAAGATCACCTTAAAAACCTCAACCAAGTGCTGTCGAAAATCCAAACAGCAAATCTCAAGTTAAATCCGAAAAAGTGCTCGTTTTTCAGACAAGAAGTGAACTTTTTGGGACACATAGTTTCGGGGGAAGGTGTTCAAACAGACCCAGAAAAAGTAGTCGCCGTCAAGGATTGGCCAGTTCCGAAAGACAAGACACAGGTCAGAGCATTTCTGGGTTTGTGCTCCTACTATAGAAGGTTTGTCAAGAATTTTGCCGACATTGCAAAACCTTTGCACAAACTCACTGAGGAAAAGCGGCAATTCTGTTGGGACGAGAACTGCGACGTCGCATTTCAGGAATTAAAGAAACGTCTGTGCAATACGCCTATTTTGGGATATCCTGACACTGAAAATGACTTCATAGTTGACACAGATGCAAGTAATACTGGAATTGGGGGCGTGCTGTCTCAACGGAAAGGAAACCAAGAGGTTGTGATAGCTTACTTCAGCAAGTCTTTATCCAAACCAGAAAGAAATTACTGCGTTACAAGACGGGAGCTACTCGCCGTAGTAAAGACATTGCAGCACTTCAGTAAATATTTGTTGGGACGTAAATTCCAATTACGAACTGACCACGCTGCATTGAAGTGGCTATTACAGTTCAAGAATCCAGAGGGGCAAGTGGCGAGATGGATTGAACTACTGCAAGAGTTTGACTTCGTAACTGAACATCGCAGTGGGAGAACTCACGGTAACGCAGACGCCTTGTCAAGAAGACCTTGTCCTGAAGACTGTAAGCACTGTGCCAGACAAGAGACTAAGGAAGTAGTGCCCGTGAGGATGCTTAGAACGGATCTCAGCGATGAATGGAAGGAAACACTACAGCAGGCTCAGCAAAATGACTCGGACATCAAACCGATCTTCGAGTGGATCAAAGCTGGTGCTCCTAAACCTAAGTGGAGTGATGTGGCTGCGATGAGTTCCATCACGAAGAGTTATTGGGCGCAATGGAACAGCTTGTTGATCCAGGATGGAGTCTTGTGCCGTAAATGGGAAAACGCTCGAGGGGACAGCTGTCATCTACAAATGGTTGTCCCTAAAACTAAGGTACCGGATGTTTTACGGCTCTACCATGATGGATGTTCAGGAGGACATATGGGGGTAAAAAGGACTCTACTAAGAATTCGAGAACGATTTTACTGGATCCACTGTCGAGATGATGTGGAGGACTGGTGTCGCAAATGTACCAGTTGTGCGGCCGTGAAAGGACCCCACACACGCAGTAGAGGTGCATTAAAAGTGTACAACGTTGGAACCCCTTGGGAACGGATAGCACTAGACGTTGCGGGACCATTTCCAGAAAGTGAGAGCGGAAACAAGTACTTCCTGGTGGTCATGGATTACTTCACAAAGTGGCCAGAAGTCTTCGCTATTCCTAACCAAGAAGCTACAACTGTCGCAGATAAATTAGTTCAGGAAGTCTTCTGTCGTTTTGGAGTACCCTTAGAAATACACAGCGATCAAGGAAGGAATTTTGAATCGCAAGTATTTCAGGAGACTTGTCGATTAATGGGTACCCACAAAACCAGAACCACATCTTACCACCCACAATCTGATGGAATGGTGGAACGATTCAACCAAACGTTGGAAAGATATCTGGCAAAAGTCGTGGAAAGCAGACAAAGGGATTGGGACAAGCATATACAGCCATTTCTTCTGTCCTACCGTAGCGCCGTCCACGAAAGTACGACTGTGACGCCAGCCTTCGCGAACTTTGGAAGGGAATTACGGTTGCCTGCTGATTTAATCACTGGAACTCCCCCTGATGCTCCACGTAGTTTAACAGATTACGCGATTGACTTGCGTAACAAGTTGAATGATGTTTATGAGCATATCAGACAATCCGGCCAACAGATGTCTGAGAAGATGAAGACCCGTTATGACCGGAAGGCAAATAGTAGGGGTTTCGACGAAAGTTCACTGGTGTGGTTGCATAACCCAGTACGGAGCAAGGGGAAGTCTCCGAAATTGCAAGCAAAATGGGATGGACCATACCGAGTCGTGACTAGGATCAACGATGTCACCTACCGAATACAGAAGGGTCCACGAGGTGCGCCTAAGATTGTCCATGTAGACCGATTGGCCCGATACTACGGGGCTAATGATGCTCGGGACGAGCATGTCTAAGGAGGGGGCAGTGTTACGTCGTACCCGTACTTACCTACAGTTACGGTAGTAGGTACCTACTACTAAGTAGGTAGGTAATAGTAGGTAGGTAGGTAAAACATGTCCCGAATGATGTAGGTACAAATTCGCAAACTACCTACAAAAGAACATCATTGTAATTTCGACCGTACGCCGAGGGCATAAAGTCCCTACTTCTTTCCTCTGTACAAGTTGTGGAATTGTCTAGAAGATTCTAGGAAGTCGTGGATATTTCTCGAACGTTCGATCGCCATATAAATAGTCGACGTGTTTGCGGGAGCAGTCAGTCTTATTTTGGCTACAGTACGAAGCGAATCGAAGTGAACTAGTAAGTGCGATATCTAAGTGAATAGTGATCAGTAGTGTACTTGTGATTAAGTTTTAAGTGTTTTGTGATTAATAAAGTTATAAATTGTTTCTTCGGTAGTAATTAATTTATCCCATACCCAGCTCGTAACAATATCTTAAAAATATGCCATATGCTAAAAGTATAAAAAATATGCTAAACAAGAACAAAATATGAAAAGAACACAAACACTGTGCAAAACTGGCAGCAGGCAGTGTTGCTGTTGGTATATATTACTATTAGAGATACCCATCTTTAATAGCTATTCCAATAACTAGCCAAATAGCGGCTATTAATGAAATAGCCATGATATCCGTCAATACGATAGCTAGCTATTGGCTACTGGCTGGCTAGAATTCGGCACAGCAGCGGATAGCTGCCCCAGAGTTTAATATAACTACTGCGTTTTGCAGCCGTCGCGATATTCGGTAGCCGGCTAGCCGGAGTAGCCGTTAGCTAACTAGCTGTGTGCGTGCTCACTGCGCTGAGTAGGTAGTGACGTAATGTAAGACGCGAGTGCGCACTTCATTCACATCGTACATCTCTTTCTCACAATAGTCACAAAATAGAATAAAGAAAGAGAAGGCATTGTATCTTAGTAATTTCGTTTGGTTAGTGTATAAATTTACGAAATACGATAGTTAATAAATAAATAAATAAATATCGCTGGACATGAACACACAGCGCCATCTAGTGCCACATTAAGCAACGAGGCTTGTGTCGTGGACACCAGATAGCTGATATACTACATAGATACTTTTGTTTGTAAATACATACTTCTATTCTATTCTATTTTTATTTATGGCAAATGCTGTCGATGCCAATGTCGACAATTCTGCCAATGTCAGAAGTGAATGAGAAAGCAAGTGATGTTTAGAGAACAGAAAAAAAAGGAGAGAAGTAATATAACAATTAAATAGCTGAACTCATTGCAGAACTTGTTGTTGGGTTAGTAGGACAGCACTGAAACAAACAAGAATATATAATTATATAAATTAAAATTGTTAGTAACATGAAAATTTTAAAAACATGTACCACACCAAATTTAGATAATTTCTATGGAATAAAAACATTTTTACAATTTAATATTATTAAGACGGATAAAAACCATCAGCATCTGGAGCAATTCTGGGGAGGAGTATGTTAAAAGGGAAGGGAAATTAATTGGCACAGGAATCTTTAATTTGGGGAGACGACTATATAAGTCGTAGGATGGATCATTGTTGATGCAGTCAAAAAAGATGTGATCCAAGCTACCCTCATCCAATCCGCATTCGCATAGGGACGAGTCCTGCACACGAATTTTACGAAGGAAAACTGGAGAACAGCAAAAGCCTAGGCGAATTCTACAAAGGACCGATACGACACATTTAGGTACCTTCTTGTATTGGTAGAACCATGGTTTCGGTTTTATCAGCGGTTGGACCGCGTAGTAAAAACTACCTTTCTTTTTGCTCGAGCTGTTCCACAGTTCCTGCCACGAGCTTTCCAAATCCGACTTGGGAAGGTTTAGTAGATCATAGCCTTGGTGATTAAGGTGTTTAAGGTCTGCAGTTGGGGAGGTGCATGCATCTTTAGCCAATGTATCAGCACATTCATTGCCTTTAATGCCACAGTGGCTGGGTATCCAAACTAGATGAATGTTTTTTTGCTGATTGGCACAGGATAGGAGTGTCTTTTTAATATTTAAAATTAGTGGGCTATGTAATTTACTTTTGAAGGGATTCTGGGATAGGGATTGAAGAGAGCTGAGGGAATCTGTAAAAATTACACCAGAGTTAATATTGTGGGATTCTATGAAAAGGCATGCTTCCAATAAAGCCACACTCTCGCCTGTAAATACAGAAGATTCCTTTGGACATTTGAATTGCAGGATAATTTTAGAATTTTGGTAATAAACAGCAGCACCCGTATAACTATTACTTGCTAACTTAGAGGCATCCGTGAAAAACCTTTGAAACCCATTCCATCGCTCACACACCACCGCATTAAAGATCGAGTTTGCCGAAGGGGACTTTTTGGAAATACCAATGTTGTAAAATATTTGGGGTTTGAAGCAGAGTACTTCATACGGGAAGTTAAACAATGGTAATCTGGGATATTGGACAATAGGACAATCTAAATTTTGGAGCTGGCAAAACGCTTTTAATATTAGCGGAGATTCCTTGCATTTCCAATATTTTGAATTTCTGTACAGAGTATCTAATTCTTTCAATTTTGGAATAAGAGGATGTAGAGTTTTGGGGATAACCCTAGACAGGAACCGGGACGCCAGATACTGCCTCCTCAGGGCTAAGGGAGGTTCGGCGCATTCGACCTGCAAGGCGTTAATGGGAGAGGACTTCATGCAACCTGAGATGATCCGAAGGCATTGAGACTGAACCCTATCTAATCCAACTAAACCGCCTTTGTTACATGGAATCAGCAAAAATGAGCCAAAATCTATAATACTACGAACTAAAGCATTATAGATTAATTTCATAGTGTAAGGATGGGCACCCCACCAGACACCAGCAAGGACTTTTAAAATAGGGATAACCCTTTCGCATTTTTTAACTAAGTAATTAATGTGGGGTAAACCAGATAATTTGGAATCCAGATACACGCCTAAAAATTTTGCTTTATTAACTACTGGAATACCTTGATCTTCAATGCTAACTGAGACTTGAGGGATCCGTTGTTTCCGGGAGAAAACGACAACCGAACTTTTCGGAGGAGATAGGGAGAGACCATGGTCTAAAAGCCATTGATTTAAAGAGTCCAGAGAGAGACAGAGAGATGTAGCAGCATCAACAACTGATGCATTGGCTACATACAGGACAAGGTCATCGGCATACTGTAAAAGATGACAGTCAGTATTAAGACAGGAGCCAATGTCAGCTGTGTATAAATTGTACAGTAATGGGCTGAGGACAGAGCCTTGGGGAAGACCCTTCCACGTCTGTCTTTCCTCAAATATCTCACCCTGGACTCTCAACACCAAAGAGCGGGACATACGAAGCCCGCATATGCACTGTACCATCTTCGCCGGAATACTCAGCTGTTGCAATTTTTGCCTGAGAATGGGAAGAAGGACATTGTCGTATGCGGAAGATATGTCTAGGAAGGCGGCTACAGCAGATTCATTTTTGGAAAAGGCTGTACGTATATCCGTAACTAACGTTGCCACGCTGTCCATTGTACTAAGTCCCTTCCTAAAGCCAAATTGATGGCTGGGTAGTAGATCCCGAGACTCAACAAACCACTCAAGTCTATTTTTAATTAGATGTTCCAGTAACTTGGCCAAGACGGACGACAAAGCAATTGGTCTAAGTCCATTCGGGTCATCGGCATTCTTGCCTGGTTTCAAAAGAGGAATGACGATTTGTTGTTTCCACTGATCCGGTACCCAACCAAAACGATAACAGTAATTCACAATTTCGAGAAAATAGTTCTTAGCGTTGGTACCAGAGTGGACTATAAAAGAGTATGGGATGCCATCCTTGCAAGGGGCAGTATCCCGTACATTTCGAAGCACCGTATTCAATTCCTCCATTGAGAAGGGGTAATCCAGCGGATCATCCGCAGTATTTACAGGCGTGAAAAATAATTCTGAAGATAAGGGAACATAGTGTGGAGCAATTTTATCGAAAAAGGATTCAGCAGTTTGTCTGGTGATGGGGGAAGAAATTGACGGGGAGCAACCACGCCTAAATCGGTTTATACTCTTCCAGACTGCTGATACGGGAGTGGAGGGGGATAGAGAAGTGCAAAACTTAACCCAACCTGATCGTTTCTTCTTACGAAGAAGACGTTTAGATTGAGCATACACTCGTCTATACTGTAGTAAATTGTCGTTATTCATCGATTCATTGTACTGTATTTCGGCGTCATTCCTCGACTGTATTGCTGCTGTGCATTCATGGTCCCACCATGGGGGTGATGGAATCTTGTTTCTAGCACAGTTCCGTAACTTAAAGGACGAATCTGCACTTGAAATTATGGCCGAAACAAAGCCTTCATAACAATTCTTAACATGGCAGTGCCCCAAAAAGCCTGAAAATGCTGAATTTAAATTTGGGAGTTCACTAATTTTCTCCTCCAGTAATGATGAAAACTTTGTCCAATCGGGTTTGGACAAGTTGTACTTCAGAAGTGGGGGAGAAGTTTTTTCTAAAAAGGTCTTATTAATCAGAGATATAACTATAGGGTAATGGTCACTACCATGCGTCAGAGTAGTGCATTGCCAATGAATCGATGCCGCCAACTCCACAGAACAGAATGTGAGATCTACACAACTCTTTTGCTGCCCAGGAAGAGGTCTCCGGGTCGAGCAACCGTCATTTAGGACACAGAGGTTAAGGTCATCTAGAATTTCTACCAAACCTTCCCCGAAGGAATCGCATCTATTAGAACCCCACCTAAAGTGATGGCAATTGAAGTCACCCATGACCAAAAGGGGACCTTGGATACTACTAAAAATATTTCTTAAAATGGTTAAAAAGTTATGATGAGGATGCGAAATGTATACAGAGAGGACCGTGATCCCCTCAACAGTCCCTCCAACAACATTCACATCACCACCAAGCGCAGGTAAGGATAGGGACAAAAGTGGGACACGGTTATTGAAAAGGAGGGCCGACCCTCCATAGCCATCAGATCTATCGCATCTAAGAATATTAAAATGTGGTACACGAAAGCTAAGACTTGGGGTAAGCCAAGTCTCAGCAATGGAGCAAGCCAAGGGCTTGTACTCATTCAGGAGGGATATGAGGTCGTGCTTTTTATGCCACACGCTCCTCACATTCCACTGAAGGAATACTTGGCGACCCGCCATTTTTAATGTCTAGAAGAAGAGTAACAAGTTGGTGGGCAACGTTGGACGGTATTTGTGAATTAGAAGAAGACATTACAGTGGTTAGGAGTTTTATGAGAATTTCAATTGTAGAGGAAATATTATTACGGTCGACGTAGGGGTTATTAAGTGTGCAGCCATTAGGCTGTGAAGATTGGGGAGAACTAGTTATTTGCTCATGAGCAACTCTATCGTATGATGGGGAAAGGGGGGCATGGGTCTTAGGCTTTAGAAAAACTGTTTTGCGATATGATTGGGGTTGGGATTTTGTTATATTGGCATAGTTACGGGAAGCAGCTGGGACAGTTTTGCTTACTTCAGCATAGGACAAGGATTTCTCAGCCATGATAGTCTTTATAGCTTTCTGTCTACCAAACTCCGGGCATGACCTGCTATTAGCAAAGTGATTCCCTGAGCATAGTACACAGAAAGCTTCAGCCTCAGAAATGCTGCAACCATCACCAGGGTGATCATTACCACATTTACTGCAGCGTGGTTTTGACCTACAGATTGATGCAATATGTCCAAATCTGCAGCATTTACGGCACTGAATTGTAGGGAAGACATATTGCTGTACTGGGAGAGATGTGTAGCAACAGTAAATTCTGTTTGGTAAAACCTGTCCGTCAAACGTGATCACGCAAGTTTCTGTGGGTTTCCATTCTATAGCCCCGTCATGAAAATTCTTTTTATTTATACGTCTGACCTTAAGAATTTGTCCACAGCCAGATGGAACGGATAAATAACTTTTACACTCCTCTTCTGACATGTCGTGGGGAACTCCTTTTACAACACCCATACGGGTAATGTTAAATGTGGGGATACTAGCGATATAACCATTTTTTGACAAAATACTGTTTATGATAAAGGCATTCGCATCCTGAGGGGAAGTAAATTCCACAGAAACTCGGTTACGACCAACGCGTTTAACTCCGTCACGAACTACGTTACCAATGTTATTATTGAAAAGAAACATGCCGAATGTAACGGGATGGAGTGTTGTATTAGCATTCGGTTGGGATTCCGTGCGGGATACGTGGACTAGGAAAGGCGCTTTATCTGTCGCTGAGTACTTAGTACGAGCAACTTGAGCTCTTTGTTGCTTCGTAGGAGGGCTTGTGATATTAACATCGTCAACTGGGCGTTTGCGTGACGGATTGGTTGAAATTTGCGTGTCTGCTATGCTGCAAGCAACATTGACAAGTTGGGATAGCGGGGAGTTCGGTGATAGAGGAGCATAATCGGAAATTGAGGAAGAAGACATGTCAGGTGGAGGATCAGGGTCGGGAGGTTTATTTCGCTCCATTATTACAGTAAAAACTACTATAACAAAAAATAAACAATACAAACCCGATTAACGACACAAGGACAACACAAAAATACAAAAACAAGTCACAACAAGTCACTTTTTCACTGAAAACAACTTAAAATTCAGGACACACGTGCTAACCAAATACACTCTGTCTAAATACATACTTATTATACATATAAACATCCATGACTCAGAAACAAATGTCCATGCTCATCACACAAACATTTGCACAGTTAGAAAAGTAGTAGCTAATTACAGTTAGATGTGAAGGAATTTGATACTAACTATACGATTTTAAACCTAATTTCAGGCATGAAATGGGTTTAAATCGTTTAAATTATCAGAAGCGTGACATCTGTACTTTACTTGCCTACAACTAAAGTCTGAGTCAATTTAAGTACGTAAAGTAAAAGTTTTTTAGTTCATACAAACAAGAGATGACGCTACTGTAGATTTTCGTTTTCTTAAAATAATAATAAGTACGACCAACGAGGGAAGTCAATTCTTTTCAAAAGATTATGAAATAAAATAAAAAGTAAATGAAAAACGATATTATGACATTACCTAACTTATTGACATCTAGACTTGTTGCCGCGGCGAGGATCGAACTCGAATCGCAGGCCAGTTGACTGTTATTCATTTTAAGTCCCGCTGCGCCGCTAGCCGCTAGCGAGCGCTAGTCGTTATTGTTCAATAGCCAAGTAGCCAAAATAGCTGGCTAGCTAGCTGGCTATTCCACCACAAATAGCCGGCTAGCTAAGCTATCGAAATTTCGGCTAGTTACCCATCTCTAATTACTATACTCTTTGGGGTGGTGTTGACAAGCCAACGTTTTCTCCCGATGAGTCCCGATACTTCGATAGATTACTCTCCTCTTACTGGCGAGAACCATTCTCGCCAGTCTCGCGAAGCCTTTGGCTCCTGACATTCCCGGTGGCGGGAAATTTGAATCACTCGCTCTTGCATCCGGGTCGAGGGAGTCGGCGCGGAGGCCTCGCGGGGCTCCTACGGGGTTGGTTTTTTGTTTATTTGACGTTGATTGATAGGTTTCTAAAGCGTAGTCGACGATCAACAGATGGTCGGAACGGGCAAAAAAAAAAGCTGCCACCTTATCCCCCTTCAGTAATGTCGTTGGAGCTCCGCCATGCAGCCGCTCCGCAGGAGCGTAAGCTGAACTACGCTCCTCATGTCCTAAACTTGTGACTTTTGGGATCTTTTTTTTTAATGCATGATATATAAAAAACAAACACATAATCTAAAAGAAAATAAAAACAAAATGACTCGATTCACAAAAAGAAAATCCTTAGGCTGTAATCGAACTTGAGTCACTAGATTATAGCCCATCGCTCTGTCCCCCGAGACCAGCTAGCATATTGATCATCATCATCATTATCATCATAATCAGCCTATAATGTTCCCACTGCTGGGACACAGCTTCCTCTCAATGAGGAATAGGCTATAATCCACCACGCGGGCGCGGGCCCAGTGCGGATTGGTAGATGCCACATTTCTTCGGATTTTTGGTTCTAGGACATGCCGGTTTCCTCACGATGTATTCTTTTACAGTTTTGAGAGCAGTGATGGTGAAATAAATTACACACAGTAATGCGCCTGTCTGGGTTCGAACCCACGACCTAATAAAGTAGATCATAATAAATTAGCTGCTTCAACAGCAGTGCAAGTACGAACTTTGCATCGATAAGACATCGAGATCGCTTAGGTTGTCATTTTTATCGATCTTGTTAACGAATTTGGAAGTACGTAACACGCGACGATAAGATTTATCGTATTACGAATCGAGTCGATAAGGATCGCTTGTCAAATGGCAACACTGAGGACGTCCAAAGACAAAACATTTAAGGTGGGATTTCTATAACACGACTAATGTCAGAGATATTTAAAAAATCCTTTTTTTTCATAGATTTTTAGCATTGTAAACAATGTTTAAGGGTTTATTTGAGAGAAACTACCAGTATTTACCAAAATTTCCAATTATTTTAGTAAAAATACAGAAAATATCCCATCTTCATAACGTCGTCGTGTTTACCTTTGCCAAAAAAAAAGTTTGTTGTTGACACTTTGACAGTTTACAATGAATGACATTATTACATGTTTAAGAAAAAAACTTTTGTTTTGTGTTTCGAAAAATTAATTTTAATATAAGATAAATACAGTCACACAGTCAGTGGTTCGTCTTTACAATAACAGGAATATTTCACTTTTCAACGTTCTCGGAGATGGCTGAATGAGCATGGTACGTATTTTTATATTGAACAGTTTTTAATAGTTCCAAAGCTTCATCCTTATTTAAGTTTCTCTACAACATTCAAATCTTGGGACTACTCTTCTAGTTTAGTAATAAAGTCCTAAGTCAGTTATTTTGGCTGAAAAACCAGCAAATAGCTGTAACGAGCAAGCAAGGATTCAAGTGCTTCATTCAATTCAATCCAACCAACTTTTACAATATTTATCATCATCTTATAGCATTTCACATCACAGTGGCATGTTCACTACTGGAAATTGGTTCCTAACAACAGAGTGATTACACTATTAGCTTTTTCTCAATAAAAATGCTGCTGGATGTCAATGGTTTGTGTCATTAATCCTATGTATACTTTTAGGCGGCGCTGCAACATGCAACAAAAAAATGTTATAGTCAATTATATGGTTCAACAGAATGAAAAGTGGGCCAAATTGGCAGAAGAGCTGGCAAACCTTGGCCCAAACAAGACTGCGGATCAGTGGTTTACTGTGAGTGATATGTAGATGTTTTAATAACAAACTATTCTTCAATATTATATAATTTTTTCAACTTTTGTTTCACATGAATTTTTTTGTTTGATCTTATTAATGAACACAACATTATATTGTCACAACATGAATCCCTGAAGGGGTGTCAGAGGTGTTCCCATGTGTTACTATGGGGGTTTAAGGTTATAATGCTGCTAATGCTTTTCTTACAGACATGGAGTGATCTCAAATCAAGGGCCAAGAGTGCAAATGCAAAGAGGGCTCGAGCCCTCTGAAACACTACTACACCTAAATGTACACTTTTGTAATACTTTTTAAATAAATTATTCTTATTCTTATTTAACTTGAAAGAAATATTGGAAGATTTAATTATGGCTTTTCTGTGACTAAAGATTGTTAAATAAATAAAAGTAAATTGTAAATTGGAAAATAAATAAGTACTATCAAATCAAACTGTGTGTTATTGCTGTAGTACCCTTTTTATACCCATATGAGGGCTCATCGGGATTGTTGTTGTAGGGTGTGACTATTGTAATATGGGTGCAATCAACACAACCAAGGCAATTTCGCTTTCCAGTGCTGGAATCCTTCCACAATGGCTCTCCTTTAGCTCTAGTTGGGAACTTCACGTAGGTGGGTGTGGAAGAGGCGGCGAACTATTGCCCTCGAAACCTCTCGCACAACCTTGATCACAGTTTTGTGGCCAAGGGCAAGATTGTACTCCTGCCCAATGCACCTTTGGTAGATCCCAACTGCATAAAACCTTACGGCTGTCAACACCTAAAACAGTAGGTGCTTACCACGATATGGACAGGGAATCCAATGGATCGTGTTCTCCGTATCTCTACTTCTTTCCTTTGTATTAAAATGAATGTCACTTCTCGAGTCACTCGAAAGACGGAACAAAATTTCCTGGAAGTTCCAGAGGATTGTTCGTGTCTAGACGTCGCTTCCAAATGCGCATCACATTGTGATGGTGCTGCCGTTCTTCCTCATCACCCAGCAATAAAACCATAAGTCCTAAATCAAGCCTAAATCCATTATATTAATGATCGTTATACTTATCGCGCTTCTATAAGGTGTCGATAAATTACCGAGCTCGACAACGTAAATTGTCGATCTCGAATTCTCGACTGTCAAAATGTCGTTTCGTACTTGCATTTTCGTTAAAATTTTAGAGTATAACTACCGACCGTTAAAATAGTAGTTACGTACTTGTATATAATGTACTCTGTGCGTACTTGCGACATCGATTCAATGGGATGGGCAACTGGTGGAACTAATGGCGCTAGCAGCGCATGAACCAAACATCGTCATTGGTTGAAAATCTGTCACTGTCATTTTATATTTCAAAATAGATTGACCTTATTGGACAGATTGGGTCTAAGCTATGGACGCGCCATCTACAATCAGCTATGACCAGCCTTCCCCATTCGTTAAAAACTCATTTTATCGAGATTAGCTGTCAGATTTATCGAATCGATTCCTACGTACTTGCACTGGGGTCGGTAATGTTCGGCAATATTCGGGATGTCAGGAGCCAGGCAACCAGGCCAGCCAAGGGCAACTGTCGCATGTCGGTCCTTACTCTATGCGGTCCTCGTTAAACCTGTTTCTTCATTCTTAGAAAGTCAAAACTTTACTGAAATTTAAAAAGTTGTTTTTTTTTTTATTTTCGTACTTTTTTAAAGTCATTATTACCTTCATGCCCTTTTCCCATATATGTTGGGGTCGGCGCAACAAGCATTTATATTTTTAGTATTTTTCTAAAGTAGGTACTATAAGATTCACACCACTTTATATTCAAACTAGTATTTGCGTGAGTGCGCGAGCTGCGCGCAGCTCGCGTGTCGTCGTGTTCTTGAGAAGTAGTCCTTACCCATATTAGAAAATTTTGAGAATCCATAAGAATCCTTAAACGAATTGGAAAATCCATTAAAGTCCTTAAAAGATTTTGTAAATTTTATAAAATCTTTTAAATAGTTTGAAAACCCTTAAGAACCCCTAAAAAACTCTAAAAATAAATTAAAAAAAAAACAATACCTGAAAATCCTTAATTAAAAACTCAGACCTTTTCCCGTTAAAAAAACATGACCCTAAATTTTGCTTGTCGTCGCCCCTGAGTTACGCTTTACCCACTCAACCTTCGTTACGCTACGGAGGTCGCCGGCTCGCTTCGCTCGCCACCACTTCGCTTGGTTCGCTCCACTCAGGACCGTCCTATCATCGGACAGGTTTCGACGCCTACTATAATATTTGTTCAAACACCCAATGGCTATCTCTGACCGTTATGAAGTTACAGCCCTTTCAATTTTAGGGCAGGTTGGCGAGGGGAGGGTATGAAAAATGATTTTGACCAGTTGGTCAAAATCATTTTTCATTCCCTCCCCTCCCCAACCCTTAGGCCCTTCCTTACGAATCTGCAAAAAAAAATGTTCCAAGTCTCTCAATTTCCGAGATCTGCCTAAAGGGGGGAGAAGGGGGACGTGGGTCAACTTTTGAACGAATCTGTCAAAACATACCCACCTCCCCATCCACCATCTGGGAGAACAATTATGTCAGTCAGTGGTAATCGAGCTTTATATAATATAATAATAAAATTAATATTAAATCTAGGAATAGGTACTGTTACAATCCTTTTTCTACCAATGGGGATGGCAACTATGAAACTAATGGCACTAGCATAGTTTCTCAAGCATCGTCATTGGTAGAAAATTTGGTAGGTAATGTCTGGTAGGTCATTTTATATTTCAAAATGGCTTGACCTCATTGGTCAGGCTGGGAACAAACTATGCTAGCGCCATCTGCTTTCAGCTTTCACCTCACAGATATCAAAATAATACAGATGACATAGATAACACATGGACTTTTTAGTCGACTATGTAGCACACTATTTTTCTATCAATCTATGTCTATGGGTCTCTAGCTGATGACTAGGCAGCATGGTCTCAGACCTTAGCCTGTTCCGTCAGGAACTAATTAAAAAAAAAATGTCTATGGGTCAAAAAACAAACTAACAACAAAGTCATTAGCATTTAGCAAAATGTGAAATGTTCTACCCTGTGGTCCTACCTCGCTAGAGTATAATAAAATTATGTTCTGTGTGTCCTACAGTCGAGATGTGAATAAAGTTATTTTGTTATAACCAAATTTTTTAACTGAAATTTAAGATGAATCTATTGGATCTTTTTTATATAAAAAAGACTTCCAAAATGAATAAGACTGACTTGACTCCATATTCATCGCGCACCGAGTCCACTAGTGGAATGTGATAATAACACCAATATTTATTTATATTATAATGAAACGCTCGCGTTCGGCGTTAGTAGACAGCTTCCAAGATGAATAACAAAGTAACCTGCACTCGGGTCAGACCAAATCCTATTTTTGAAGAATGGTTATCAAAAATGTATGAAGATTCAAAAAAATCTAAAAGTCATCTTGAGGATATGCTTAGGGAGTCATTGGAATCCCTGATGAAATACCCTTTGCCGTTAAAATCAGGTGCCGAATGTATAATACTGAAAGGGTTTGATAGAAAGCTGTGTGTGTATCTCGATAAGTTGTTAATTGATTACAATAGCAATGGATCTGAAAGTTGCAGTGCATTAATAGCAACTGGTTCTGACAATTCTATATCAAAAACATCACCATTATCTTCCAGCAGCAGCAATTATTTAGCTTTAGACAAATACTTGAGGGTTGATCTCACACAGCCAGAATTGTCATTAAACCAAGATACTGAATATCATGACACAGCACGGCATGAGGAAGTTGAAAATGCTCAGACAACAAATACTATACCATCTGTCAGTACTGAAAGTATTGGCAAAGGCAAGGGGAAGGGGAAAGGTAAAAAAGGGGGAAAAATGAGTAATAAGTATAAACCTGCTCACAGATCTGGAGGTTATGCACTACTAGTTGCACTTCTAGAACACAGTCTCGAAAACCCAGATAAACCTGTACTAACCAAGGAAGAATTGACAGAAAAAGCCCAAAAACATGCAGATGAGTCATTACTGCAACGTGCACCTAATTCTTATTATAATGGCTGGTCTAATATGTCGACTCTTCAGAAAAAGGGATTAGTCAAATCTGTAAAACAGAAAAAGACTGTATACTCTTTAACTGAAGAGGGTAAAACAGTGGCCAAGGAGATATTAGAAGATGGCAAACATATACCAATAATAAACAATTTTATTTTTAAAGATATACCACCGTCAACCATTAGTACTGTTGAAAAAAATAACAATGTTCCTAAGCAATCTCAAATTCCTTCTACATCTGGGAATATAGATATGAGAAATATCATTGAGTTTACACCTGACTCATTCGACATCATACTATTGATTGATAAGAATGAAACTAGCGGGTATGTGTCTAGTCTTTCTAACGGAACGAGAGTATTAGCATGCTATCTACAACAGTGTACTTCTATGTTTAAAGGGATTTCACTTAACTTTTCATCATATAGCTCAGTTGCTTCTTATTGGCCAATCATAAATAGTCCCATATGTACAAGGTCAATAATTATGTTTCAATTTACTTTTGCAGGGTTAGAAAAAAGAATGATCCCACAGTAGCTCAGTTCAACAAGTATCCAGACTTAAAGCATGAGTATAGGAGCCTGAAAGTTGGTGACTACATTTGGATAGCTAAACATAAAGTACACCAAGACCTGGAACTAGTTCTACCTTTTATTGTAGAACGGAAAAGAATGGATGACCTTGGTGCAAGTATAAAAGATGGAAGATTCCATGAGCAGAAATTCAGACTTCATAAATGTGGAATTAAAAATATAATTTACTTGGTCGAAAATTATGGGGAGAATAGGAATTTGGGTCTACCGATAAATAGTCTGATGCAAGCTATAGCTAATACTAGAGTCCAAGAAGGATTTAAAATTCAAATGACTGATTCTCTTACACATTCTGTTAGGTTTTTAGCTATGATGACTAGCAGGCTGGCAATCAGATATAAGGTAAGGATATTAGGTACCTACACACTTGTGCATAATAGAATGATCCCTACAAAGTTAAGTTAGTACTTACCTAACCATATTAATGTTAGTAAGTACTTACCAAAACAAATTATTTAGAATCCACAATGATTTGATAAATAAAATATTTGCATTTTATCACTAAATTGCTAAAATTATATTTTTTTAAGTACCTATGGCTATGTGTAATCAATCACCTCACATTAAGCACGTGCAAAAAAAAAAACTTGCGCGCCATTTCCCTTAATTTTCATATATTCTTGTATTTTCTCATATATTGTTTAATTTTCTTATATTGTTTGTATTTTTTTATTCATTGCTGTGTGGTAAATTATTAAAAGATTAACCCGTGGCATGCCGCGGCTTCGAAAGGGATTTGTATTGAAAGACGCGCCACGTTCGTATTTCTATACCAATACGTTTGAATGTCCATTGGCAAAAATTATAATCCCTTGCCATGCCGTCCTGCGTCCTGGTCTGCGTTCAGCTTTATGCAATACATGTTTGTTTTTTCCTCGCAAGTGAGTTGAAAAAGTGCGTATGAAACTCGTGAGCACCTTGCTCACTAGTCACTCGGCTGACTTACGCCCTCGCCTGCGGCTCGGGCTGCAACCCACAGCCTCGTGTATAATGAGCAACTTAGCTCACTTGTATCTTATTATACTATTACTACCCACATGTTATGGTTGTAGTTGTATTGTTGATATAAATAAGTGATTTTATATCTCGCTTTTTCAGGCAAGACATTTACAAGGCTGCGATGATGATCCCAATGGTGAAATGCTGATGACATTTGAATACTTCAACAAATCATCTGCCAAATCCAAGCCGCTCACAGTTACGGAAACCTTCATCAAAATGTTACTTCAACTAAAAGGAATGTCAGTAGACAAAGCTTTGGTAATAACTATAAAATATCCGACACCCAATTCTCTGAAAGTTGCTTACGCTAAATGTGATAGGAAAGAAGGCGAGAGTCTTCTAGCGGTTTTGCAATACGGCGATTATCATCGCAAAGTTGGCCCCGCTATTAGTAAGGCCGTTTATCAATTATTTTCAGGCAATGGTGCTGTGTAAACTTGCGTTTAACTACGAGCTTGCAGCATTTTATGTGCGTTTGAAACGCCCCACTTTAACTCTATGTCGTCAAACTAAAAGTTTGGTGTTTTATTGTAGGTAGGTAGTACTTGTAGAGAAAGACTGGAAAGCTGATTGAATTTAATGTCGGGAGCTTAGTTTTTATACTATTAAGTACCTGCTGGAATTATATATATTGCACAGACGGTTTTATCACGATGTATTGAAATATGTACGCGCTAGTGTACAGGATGTCCGGCAACGAATGGATAACCTTGAAATGGCCCATAACAAAACCCATGGCCAATCAGAAAAAAAAACAATCTTATAAAAAAAATTTCATCCGCAGATGTAGGGCCTGCATAAGAATGGGGGCTATATTTAATTTTTTTTTGGTTCACAAATTTTTTCTCTTTGTCTTCATTAAGAGGGCCCTTCCCGGCCCGCCTATCGTCAACGCGAGCATGGTCGAAAAACTTGTTGTTTCATCCAGAGCCACAGCAGTGGTATTCTTTCAACTCACCTGTCCTACCTAGCCCCGAACCCGCACTACTCGTCTCCCGCGCACCTCAACACCGCCTAACGCGAGGACATTGAACGAAAAATAGTGTTCGAAAATTTCTTATACTTACTTGTTTCAGGAAATACGTGTTTTTTAATATGTAAATTTGCAAATGCTTTCTTTACTTTTACAATTTATGAGTACATTATGAACGGCCAAAGTTGAGGTAAAAATTCAATTCATATTCATTTTCTAAAATAAATGAACTTGCTTACAGGTAGGTACTACATAAGATAGTTTTTTTTTTAAATGGCCTCAAGTTCTACTCTAAGCCATTCATATCCATCCATATTCAATACATATCCATTAATTACTGGACAACCTGTATAAATACGCATGATCTACGAAAATTGCTTGTACTGGAATCACTCAGACCAAATAAAAAACCAAGACAGCGCTGCTGCGATCTGTAAAGTGATGCCGGTTTCGAAAACCTGTGTGCATTTTTTGAGCGTAGTTTGTAGTTTGATGTCAATGTGTGCGTGTGAGCGTGTACGCACAGAGCGGAGCTTAGTTTTGCGCTGGCTTCATTTTATTGTTCGCAGCGCTGTCTTGGTTTTTTATTTGGTCGTATGGTGTGAGTACGATTGTGTAATTCCTGCTTTACTTTATGTAGGTAAGTCTAGGTAACTTATCGTTCTAAACGTAGGTATTAATTAAAAAGAAACCGGCCAAATGCGAGTTGGAATCGCGCTTATAGGGTTCCGTACCACCATAACACCCAAATTGAAATTTTTCGTGTTTGGTGTTAAACTAATGCTCGTATGTCATTGTTTCTTGTTGTTTTTGTGTTGTTATGTTTACAGCAGGGACAGGAAAAAACAAAACATTATTTTTCGATGTTCTTTTTGTTACATCATGGCATATTGGGGATCCTTTTATATTTAATTTAGACAGTCGGCTAGCGTCCAGACGTAGTATTTATTTATTTAAACACGAGTAGTAGGTACAGAAGCGGACTTGGTGCCATAGGCATTTAGAAGAACCTTTGATTCATGAAATCGGCTTATTGCAGTCACTGCCGGACATACGCTCTCACAAGCTGCCCCACAACACCGTCCTCGACTTTCCGAATTCGATCTGTACCAGCCACTTGTACAAGTTGTTGCTTTTGAATACAGAACCCTAAAAATATCTGAGATCACAAAGTACATAGCTGACGCTCTGGGAGCTAAAGGTTAAACGATAATGGATGGTTGAAACTGATAGGTACTGGCTTTTTTTTTTTGTGATTTGCATGTGGAATCTCTTTAATTCGCGGCCAGTTTTATTAATTTGCGAATTTAAAATCTGTTGTAATTATGAGTATGAAGGGTATCGTTTATATTCCATTTTAATGGTCTTGGGTCTATATTAGAGTGTAACATAATGAACGCATGACCTTTCGTGTGGTGTCTCAGACCATGAAACAACAACTTTTGATCTAGTGACTTTTTTTCAGTTTTACCATACATGTTGATCAGCTGATCGTGTCAGTTCCTTTATAAAGGTTTTTTTTTGCCGTTTATTACTTCTAGAACAAAAGTTGTGAAAGAACACTCGGTGGTTTTGCGTTTATGTTACACATTGTTTAAAGCTGATAATGTTATAAGATAGATATGATTGATCTGAAAGCTCATAATTTTACTGTTGTTGTATTAATTTATGTAAAGACTAGCGCACATTAGGGCGGGCCGCGTCACAATGACAAATTGTTGCAAAAAATCTCTACAACACATTTTGGTATGGAGAATTGCACTAGGCGGCCCGATGCGGCTGTAATTTGAGCTAGTCCTTGATATTATTTATTTTTTTAGCATTGAATGTGCAACTGCTTTGCAATGGCCTCCCCCCCATATCCTTCCAGGTACTCTTCTCTTCTCTATTTATATGCGACAAATTTATAAACGAAGTAGTTTTTGTCTAAATTATGTGATTTAATCAATTTAACTAAAGCGCTCAGTCACGGGTTATAAATCAGTATTTTTGATTAGAAGATTTTAGTGTAGGAATGAAAATAAATGTTTTTATGTGTATACCTTTATTTAACATAACCATTGACAGACATGAGTAAGTAGCAGTAGTAAGATAGACAGAATTTTTATAGAGGCATGAAAACCTTTCGAATAACTATCCATAAATAGTTCAGATTTAAGAGCACTTTAGGATGGAATCAACACTTTCCCCAGTTTACAAATAGCGTGTTAAAAATCACAAACAATAAAAACAAAATATACAGAATTGGTTATGGTTTGACACAAAAAAGTTTCGAGATTAGTATTGTTGAAAATTTACGAGATTCTCTGGCGAGCTTAACAATGAGAAAAGGTTGTATTTGATTTAGTCCAGCGGTTGTAAGACGAGATTCAGTAAACTTGATTATGCCAAACCAATATAGGTACTACTTTAGACCCTTATTTTCATCATCACATTGCGTTTCCTTACAATAACACTAAACATTAATAAATATACTTAATAGCTACATCTTTGAAATATAGTGTGTATGAAGCTGTTTATAAATTTTACCAAATGCAGTGTTCCACATTGAAATCCGAAACATGGCACAGTTTACAAGAAAACGAACATCAACACTACAACTAAATTGCACTCAAAGATGAATAGTACTATGATAATCATCAGTTGCTCCTTACGGCTTTATAATATTTTTGAATCTTATAAATTCAGTTTATAAACATCTATAGAGTCCCAATGTACAACAAATCACAATATATTTTCATATAATATTACGAATGTAATAATTCTGGTATAAAAACCTGGCGGATTAAAATAATAGACAGATACATACATGCTTACTTACTTAAAATAAAGCATGCAACATAGAAAAATAAATGCCAAAAAATCTACTAGAAGTTAAAAAATCTTACGCTATTTTAAAAGAGAACAAATCTGAAATTCTAATAGTAACATTAGACCTATCAACCAACCACCTTAGGGATGCTTTACACTAGCGTTCGTTTGGCTTAGGCTTAGTAGACGCTGGACGAACGCTAGTGAAACACCACCCTAATATATAAATTCGGAAAAGCTAAATTACGTTATTAAAATATTGAGATGAACAAAATTTACATGCATATTATACCTGTATTTACTAAAGTGCACTCGAGAGTTTGAAAAAGTAACATAAAATAAATCCCCTTTAACACAATAAATCTTTTAATAATTCGTAGTTTGGTGCACTTAGAATAAGAATGAACTTATAAATATTTAGAGAGTGTGGTAGTTCCTCTCGGTTTGGTTCTTATAGTATTTGAAGCCCATGAAGCCGATAGCGAGGAGACCCAGAGTCAGTATGATGCCGCCGATGAAGCTAGGTCCATCGAATCTGGAACATTAGAAAACAATTACTGAGGCTGCTTTGTAGGTTTATTGGTAACAAGCACGCCTGCTAAATGTGTGGTCCTGGACCACCTTCGAGGGTAGACAATGCTGGTGGATTTATTTTCAGCCTAGATTCTGGCTGTCTATATTACATAATAATAATATCGCTAGACATTACACACAGCGCCATCTAGTGCCACACTAAGCAACGAGGCTTGTGTCGTGGACACCAGATAGTTGATATACTACATAGATACTTTTTGTTTGTAAATACATACTTAATATACCTACATATAAACATCCATGACTCGGAAACAAATGTCCATGCTCATCACACAAACATTTTGCTCTGACCAGGATTCGAACCCGGGACCCTAAGAACGTAAAGCAGCCTCACTACCGCTGCGACATTCGGGTCGTGCCAACATGTAAACTCATCATCTGCTTAGCCTTTTCCCAACTATGTTGTGGTCGGCTTCCAGTCTAACCGGATGCAGCTGAATACTAGTATTTTACATGGAGCGACTGCCTATCTGACCTCCACAACCCAGTTCGTACTGGGTAATACGATACCCCTTGGTAAGACTGGTTGTCAGACTGAAAACTAAACTAAACTGGCAAAATATGTACCTACTTACTACACTTTTCAGTTAAACTTTCGGGGAATACAAGTCAGATGTTATCATTGTGAGCATGTAAAAACAAGTTTGGTTTCTCAGAAACAGCCAATCTGTTTGTCTTACTGTAAACATTTTCGTCATTAAAAAAACCCAATGTGTTGGAAATAACTTGGCGGTTTAACAAATGCTCAGCAAATACGTACTTAATAATAGGGAATATGCATAAATTTTATTTTTTTATTTCGATACGGAATGTTAAAGTACCAAAATAATGACAAAAGCTGACATAAATCGGTCAAACAACACAAAAAAAAACTGGCGAAATGTGGGTGTAGTAAGCTACTGAGGCACGCACTACTTTGTCTTACCCTTCGGGAATAACAGGCGTAATGTCAAGTTTATGTTTTCTTAAAAGTTTGCAGCAAGTGTTTCGGGTAAAAACAGTTTTTACAGCTAGATGAACGCGAGCAAACGATATTTTGTTGATGATGACGTCAACAGTCTCTCCTCTGTACAGTAGTGTCTTTGTCATCTCCATGTAAATAATATAAATAAATATATGTATATGAGATAGATAACAAATGCACAGTTTTCGTATTACAAACGTGCCATTAACCATACCATGATAACCTTTATCATTATCACTTCCTGGAATATTGACAGAATACGAATATTATCAGAAGCATTCTATTTTAGCACGTTCAAATGAATGAAGGAAAGGTAACGTCTTTATAAATGGCTTGGATGATGCACGAAAAAAATACTAAGTAACAAACAAGAATTTAAAGACTGCAAAAAGCAAAACTAAGGCCCCGGAACACCGGCGCGTTCGTGTTCCACGCGCGCCTCAAAGAGAGTCAGCAATAGGAAGGGGTCCGCAAGGACCGATGCCTGCCGGGGTTGCGGGACTGTTCGAAAGAGATACCGTGACCCCGGAACACAAAGGGCGATGAAGGAACATGGATGGGTTTTAGTCAGTAAAAGTCTGACACTCCCTCCTGCTCCGCCCAGAGCGGGAGGAGTCATTTGATGATTTCCTTTTTAATTTATCGTTGGCAAACGTCGTGGACGACAGTAATTGCGTCGTCCTATATTAGGTGAACCACCATCAAGCCACGACACTTAAAACTACACGATTATCTTTCGTCACGACAAAGTAACGCGGCCTAAAGGTTTGTATCATATCCGTGTCAAACAACCATCGCTCAACTCTGCTATAGAACATGCTTGCACCACTTTTCACTTTCAGTAGCATTTTGCATTACCTACCCTACTTGGGTACTAGATAGTATTGAATAGGTCGATAAAAAAATAATAATTTAAAAAATTAAAAAACCCGACTGCGTAAAAAATAACTAATAATTTTAAATATTGATTTTAGTCTAGATTATTTAATGGGTCCCGACTGTTGCAGTCAATATGTCCTGTCTCCTGAACATGTTTTAATCTTTTCAGTTTTTATTTAAAATTATTAGTTATTTTTTACGCAGTCAGGTTTTTTATTTTTTTAAATTATTTTTGTTATTTTACACTTTTTAGTTACTCAGATATACCATTTTAAAATCCTCATGATGAGCCCTTGATCAAGCCGTTCAGGCTGCAGAGCGTGCCAAACAAATGAATTTGGCGCCAAAAATTCGCCATTTTTGTTTTTTTATTTTATTTTGATATACCCAGTGTCAATCCCACACTAAATACGAATCTAACGACACCTCTCAAGCTAAAATCCATCGAGCCGTTCAGGCCACAGAGCGTGCCAAACAATTATACATACTTACATACATACACTCGAAAAACATAACCCCCCTTCTGACGCAGTCGGGTAAATATGACCTTTGTTGCGTTAGGTTTTGAAGGTCAAAGTAAATAATTTGATGGATGCAAAACAATACGCTTTATAGCGTATTGTTTAAGAAAATTATTAACCTAGCGTAGAATCTGTGTTGTTTACACAACAAAACATTTGTCATACATATGGGATAACAAATTCAAATACTCGGTGCGAAGATATTGAGCTGTTAACCACACTTTAACGTACAGTGCCACTTTTATACTCTAAAGATAGCACAGTACGTCAATGTCCTGCGCGAACGCGATTGTTCGGTAGTGTGCAATAAATCGATACCTACCTGTGTATGAATTAGTAATGGACACGAAACGAAACAGTTGAATGAGACGGTATAACGTTTTTCCTCGTACTGAATGTAAATGTTTCCTTGTTATATAAATAAGTAAACCGATTGCGAACGACTGGTCTTGTTACCTACCTACTAAGAATCTATGTAAACTATGAAACGCTTTGCCGGGCGGCTTGGTGTTTAGCTTGAGTACGCAAAAAGCTACGACGCTTAAAAACCTTTTTTTTTTCGGTTTGGACTACGTCAAATTAAATTAAAAGGAATAGGTACTTACGCTCTGGATTTAGCTTCGACTGGTGCTGCAGTGGGGCTAACATTTTCGCCCTTAGGCGTCGTCGTTGTCTCGTTCTTCATGTTGTCCTTGCTATCCGCATTAGTACCGTTCCCAGGCACGACGGGGCCAGGCTTGGTTTCATTATTTCCCTTCGCTGGGTCTACGGGTTTCGCCGGGGCATTAGTACTAGATGTAATATTGGCCGAAGTGGTCTTCTCAGTTGGTTTTGTGTCGTTGATTATTTTAGTGGACGTCTCGTTTGAGGCTTGCGTAACGTTAGCATTTTGACCCTCTGGTGTTTGTACTACAACGTTCGTAGGACTTACAGCCGCAACTGCCGGATGATCTGTGTTTGTTTTATTCCCCGTCGTTTCTGTTAAGTTAGCGGTCGGCTGAGTAATTGGAGGTGTTGCCGGTGCGGGGGCGGCTAAAAGTTAAGAAAAAAGGCAATTTTAAATTATGCAAGATTTGTCCAATTGAGAAAGTTTTTCTGTTTTTTTTTTCGGTAGTGTTAATAAGTATGGTTATCAATTTCTTTTTGCTAATACTTCCTTTATCATGTCCATGTCATGCCAGCTAATTAGTAGTTTAAAACTCGTAAACAAATCATATTTACAAGCATAAATATCAAATCTATTGTGTAACCTTGAAAAAAAAACCTGCTCCAAGTCTGTCGTAGTTTTTGCTTAGCAAGACTGGATTTTAAGCTATAAATATATTGTCATAGTACGTTCCAGTATAGGAAATACTTAATTTATAACTCTTGGTAGGTAACAGGATAATTAGTTCAAATCACATCTGTGAGTCACTCTAAGAAAGTTTTACTGAAGGCGAAATTAGCTTCAATTTGGGCTAAGTGCTGCCTTTATTGACGTGGTAAACATCTTGCCTTCGACGCATAATAAACACATCAATATTGGTCAAGCTTCTCTGGTCTAGATAGTTATATTTTACAGGACTATAGGTTACTAGGTTAGTATAGGTCATATTTTACAAGACTACCTAATAAATAAAGGGTGCGAAAACTATTTTAATTAAACCAAAAGTCCCTCTATCTGTTGTAGACAACATAGTACAAATTTTTTTTTTTTTTTTTTGCAAATTGAACCAGGAAAACACTAGAATAGTTCTAAAAACCCGATAACGTCTAATATATCTACAAAGGTAGTTAACGTATTTTAATTAACAGTAACAGGAAACAAATATTTTTAACATACCCATTATTATTTAACAATTTTTTCCTGGGTTCAATATTAAGAGCCATTTCACATTTTCGCGCAAATTACTAAGACTTTAGTCGCCTAATTTTCCATCTTAGATAACACCCTGGCATTTTTGAATACATGTTAAAAATAGACTAGTCTTTCTTATTTATACTTCATGTAATACATTTACAAAAACTTATTTGTTTACTATGTAGTGATTAATCTCCCACAACTAGTTTACTGAAAAATCATCGCAGAGTCAATTTCAGACTCTACTCTATCTGTCATAAATATTTATAAATTTCACTGAAAAAAATACGTAAAGCATCAGACATATACTTTTGTCGACACATAATGTACTAGAATATCGATAATTAATAACATTAATTAGTAAAAAAAACAAAGTCTTAGGTACATTATTTTTTACGTTTTATATCGCTGTTTTATCGTGATTTTTTGGTTTGACTAAAGCGTAATTACATTAAACAAATTAAGTAAAAAATAAACTATGTTCTTTTACTTAACTAATTACAAAGTTTTATTAAAATCAATGCATTTAATCAGACATAATATAATTTTTAACATCACTGTAGATTAGAATAAATTACGACGCATATGTGAGCACCGATTAGTAAGGCCGGCCCGAGCACCCAACGACGAAGGACCTGTGCTATTTTTTTCCGCGTCACAATTTTCGAGCGTATCTATCGTAAACGCATTGTTATACTACGACCTACGACTACAACATTTTGAACCGCTTTGTTTTTTTCATTAGGTTAGAATTTCGTTTATTATCAAGTAAAGTATTAGTTTAGTAGTTTGTAGAATAATTGTTTTATTTCTGTTTTATTAGATTTAGCAATGGGGCGTAAGGGTTGTATTATCATTGTGTAAATAAAAGGAAATAATAAAAATTCTGCAAAAGCTGAAAGCAACAGAAGCGAGGTGGATATTATTTTTATTTGCAATTCATATGTATACACAGTTATCGATCACGTAAGGTGAAAGCGCAAGGGTAGCCCACGAAATTCAAATTTTCTAACACCGCGCTCGCCTTACCCCATTCAATGACTATAGTATTTCATTGATGATTTAATTATAACTCTGCAAACCCTTTATTTGCTACGATCGCGAATCATATTTTGTTCAACATACAACCTGACACTGACATGCCTATCTTCTTTCCTTATTGCTCCAGGTTAGCCCGGGAAATTCAAATTTTTCTTAAGTTTTTTGCAATTTGCAGGCCAGTGCTAGGTTGTATGTTGATTAGAATATTATTCGCGGCTGTAAGACGTATGTAGTTACAGAATTACAATCATCAAAATTATCAATACAACCCTCCAAGTTTATAAAGATGCAGGAATGACTTTGACCTTGAAAAAGTAATTTTTCCACCTTTGATTTTTTCCAACTTGATGTCAAAAAGGTACAGAATATTATTTTTTCGAACTATGGTTGATCCATCCTGGGTTCGATTCCCGAGTGTGGCAAGCGAATTTTCGAAAATCTGTGAATGTAGATTTGTTTCTTTTTAAAAATAAAGTAATGTTTCCTTTGAGTTAAATTTGCTATCTCCAGTATTTAGAGTACTTTCCCTCCAGGTGGCATTGAAAAATTCCACCCTGTCCGTATATGTAATAGAAACATACATAGAGATTTGTGTTTTATTAGTCTAGAAGGCTTTAAGTTTAAAATATAAAAGACTGAATAAATAAATTATCTTTTTGCATAAATCTCAAACCAAGGTGCATTACGATTATAACGGCCCAAGATTATTTAGTCCGTCTCGACACTCGCGCTGAACTGTTTGCGTTGTGTATGTGTAGATTGCTACGCACACATACACAAAGCTGCGGTCTCTTAAGTACCTAAACTCGAGCGTTGTAATTTTGTGAAATGTCTCTTAGGTACTTTACTTATGTATATTAAAATATTATAGGTACTATAGTATAAAAAGTAGATTGGGGAGATTCTTAATCTATCGCATAATGTAAGATAACATCTGTGAACCTAATGAGATGAGAGCATTAAAATCTTGTTTTGTCTAAAATCAGATCTATCAGAAATATAAAAATAGTAAAATTTATTTAAATGTTGGAGTCATTCGTCATCTGGCGACTGTGAATCTCGCTGTTATCAACATGGTTTTACCAATATTTTTATTTCACAACTATTTCATAGTTTTTTTTCTAGATTCCCTTTGATGGTATCATTCCCTACATCCACCTTCTATCACCGAGACCCGAGTCCCAGCTGAGGGAATTATAGGCTGATAGGTTTATTTATTGTTTACACATACAGTAAGGACTGACTAGGTACTAGCTAATCCACTCCACAGGGATAAGAATTACGAGATAATAGTACATGTAACTCTAGTACTTTAAGTACTTTGGGGATTCCCCATAACTTTAAAACAATTATTATGTTTCTTTCAGGGAATTCCCCCAACAACAAACTAGGAAATATGTTACAATCTGTGTCTTTAGATAAATACTTTTTCTATCTTTCTTTGCATTCTAATTTCCTTCCTCCTACTTACCTTCCCTCTTAGGTGTTCTATTTTGAGGTTAATAAAACATAAATCTATTGGAGTTCTTTCAATTAGTCTAAGCAACTACATCACAATAGATCAATTAAGTTGTTGGAACCAGGTCTTAACTGGAATAAGTGGTAAAGGAGAGCAATGCCTTTGGCTAGGGTGCACTTTGATCAATAGCAGGTATTCATTATTTTCCTCCCTGATATCGCATATCTAGTGCAATCTATAACCTTGGGTAAAATACATGCTAGAATAGTACAGATAGCGGTTGTTGCACAGTGTGGGCTCTGCTCATTACCACTCATTTATTCAATCACATTAGATCCAATTGGCTTGCAGATGTCGCGAGAAACTAGGAAAACAACTGTTTGTCGCACTAAGTGATGGTTAATTTACTGTGATGCTTATATCTGCACCTTAATGGATGTTATAGTCAAATACCTAAATGCTACTTAAGTTTAAATCCATTTGAGTATCATGTTGACAGAAATTCTCTTCATTGGAATATCTTTAGATTTTGTATTTAATGACATCAACATTCAGGTGGAAATATTGCTTAAAATTTTAGGTAGCAGGTGTTCTATCCCAAGTTGACATTTAAATCACCAATACCTTAAAATAAAAATAAATTCATCACGAAACCATTTCGTGATGAATTGGCGCAACTGAACTAGTAAGAGTTGTTCTATTACCTACAGGTAAAATTATTTCAGTGAATCAAGAGATATGAGCAATTGCATCCCCTAGTAAAAATAAACATAACTGGTATTGTATTGTATAGCGGGCTGGTGTCCGCAATTTTTTCGATCCACCCTAACTCCCCAAAAAGGCCAGCAGCGCCTTGATGTTGCTGACAATCTCGCTGTACCTGGGTACCTAACATAACAGGTAAAATGTAGGTTTACTATAGATACACTTAGGCCAAACACTTCAGGAAAATACAGGGGATCTGAAACGGCTACTTTAGTATAATCTTAACTAGTAATAGCAATGGATAATAACTCTTTGACAGTATGGTCAAGAATTAGACCATTTGTAACATAATTCTTATCCTATTATGATTCTGCTATGCCATTTTAGGCCCCCCAAGTGTGATGTTATTTTTGGAATGATATGAATTAATGATACTGTTTCATAATGCACAATGAGAGCAGGTTAGGTATTGTAAAACAAGAAACACATGCTGGTAACAACAACATCTGTGTGGCTTATCTAGAAAAGAAACAATCCTCTTTTGTATATAAAATAGCATCTAATGTAAACAAAACATGTTTTATTGTTTTTGTAACAAAGTTATTCACATTTACTCAATGTCAGTAATGTGTATTTTATTTTCGAATTCTTTGTAGCAAAAAGTTTAGTTCCTGTATCGCCAAATTATGTTTTGTTGTAATTTTTTTTTCTGATTTGATAATATATAATACCTGCATGTTGGTTTGCAATTAGAAATTGTGGTAATGGATTTCTTGCATTTAAGTGTTGCAATAGACAGTTTTAGAGGCATGTAAAATGTCTCTGAACAGGCAATGTAACTTATTGGAGTTGGCATGACACTTTGTCACGCGGAAGGAATTATAGTGAAAAGAAAATTGCTGTAAAAAATCTTGGCACCTTATTATCATAAATTAGTTAAACCAGCTCATTGGACCAAGGTATTGACTTACTGCCAATACAAATTGTTAGCACGAAAAAATTAGAATCAGACCAACAATAGGACATTCAGGTTTGGATGCTCAGACATTTTATAAGTGATACTTTTATTGGTAACAACATTAACAAATACTTGTGCAATAACCACGTTCTGTATCTTGTTAAATTGGATTATTCATTAGCAAGAACGGGTAGGTATATGGACATTTTTTTTACCGTTAAAAATACCTACGGTACGTAAGCTAGGTGGACACTTATTGAATTAGGTTTAATGACAATGCTGCTTATTGCCGCGTCATAAAAGATCTCAGCGATCAACTGGTACAGGAACAACGAAGTTACTTACTTCTTGACCTTGACAATATTACGTGGAATACCAATCTCAAACTTAATTAGAAAATCAAAAATCGATAACACATTTGCATGCAGCAATATTCCAGATGCTCAATGTTGAACAGAACACATTCCTCAACATCAGAACTACGCATCTTAGCGTGAGAAAATTCTTATGAAACACTAGATATTGGTTTTGATATCATAGAATGTAATTCAATTTACTTACCTGGAGCATTTGGCTGGCTGAGGCATACAGACAGCGACAACAAACAAACAAATATTACTTTCTTCATCTTTGAATATTGCTAAATATCAGTCAATTTTAATATTTATCAAAAATTCTAATACTACGCTTCCACTGATTGCCGACAAGAGAAAAAACGATTTCACATAATAAAACCCAGTGCTGCGACGCAGAGTAAACATATTTTTAGTCGATTATTGAGCCGCTTTTAGGTGATTTGCGTGGAAACGATTCCGAGAATAATAAAATGAAGAGTTTTTTTAGTAATATGATTAAAAATATAAAACAGTGGTTCGTTTATTAATTTTAATAATTTCACACAGGGGCGGACCGTGAGTTTGTTGGGCCCTGGGCTAATACTACTTGCAGGCCTGCCCAAGGGCGTCACCAGAAATGTTAATACTCTACCTACCTTGGATAGGACAGATTAGAATTGTTTCGCCAATTTATACAGGAGTTAAGATTCAAGAGTATCTTGGGTCCATGAGTGAGCGAACCGAGCTTGAAAAATTTTTGACACCTTGGGGAACTAATGGTGCCAGCATAGCTTGTACCAAGCATCGTCATTGGTTGAAAATCTGTCAAAGTCATTTTAAATTTCAAAATAGCTTGTCCTTATTGGACAGATTGGGACTAAGCTATGGATACGCCATCTACAATCAGCTTTTACCAGCCTTCCCCATCCTTCATGTTAGGAGTTGGTATACTCTTCGAAGGTCGAAGCTTTATGGAACCTTCATGAGTAGAATGACTATTGACAAGCTTCAAGAAAAGAATAAGATGACAGTCAGTTCTTTACAATATTCCTTCCTACATATAAATGGGTAAAATATAATTAAAGTTATTTTAAATTGTATAGAAAAACACACACGCACGAACATATAACCTCTTCCTTTTTTGAAGTCGGTTAAAAAAGGGCACGCTTGTTTCGTAAAAAAAAAATAAAAAAACGTAAGAGAATTTGAATTTCGCGGGCTGGTTAAACCATTCACCTTAAGGCTGATGCTCCAGGGTAGCCCGCGAAATTCAAATTTTCTTTCGTTTTTTGCAATTTGCAGGCCAGTGCTAGGTTGTATGTTGATTAGAATATTGTTAGCGATGGTTAGACGTATGTAGTTACAGAATTATGATCATCAAAATCATTAATACAACCCTCCAAGTTCTATATATTTATATAACTACATACGTCTTACAGCCGCGAATAATATTTTGCTGCTCCCTGATTTTAAAAAGACTATGGTTGTCATACAAATTAAAAACGTCACGTAAACCATAGATAATAGAATTATAGAACGTAAACTCTCGCTCGACTCGCGTTTGTTGTCTCGTTTTTGTTGTTTGTGTTTGTTGTTGTTATTCTGCATTTTACATAAAACCAATGAATTGGCATTAAAATGAACTCCTCGATTCTTCAAACCTTAACGACTTTGGCGTGATTAAGGATTCTGCTTCCGCTTCATCCGAAACTCCTCACATGGAACCGATAACAAGCTACGGTGATACTTTTTACTATGAAATCCGAAGTTTAAATTAACCAATTCTTTTTTTTTATATATTTACGTTTTGTATTACATATAATACCGTAAATCATTTCATAAGTGTGCAACCAAGGCCAAAATCACTATGAAACTTGGGCATGTCCCTTTACGTCAAACAGCCAGAAGGATGTAACGATGTAATTAACAAAGTATACAAATTGAAACGCAGTTTATAGGGACTTAATAATAATAATAATAAATACACGTTAAACACACCATAAGTACATGGATGACATAAAGATACACGTTAACACACCATAAGTACATGGATGACATAAAGTTATATGCAGCTGACAAAGAAGCGCTTTATCAACTAGGTGATGCCACACGTATGTCATTTGGAGTAGATAAAATAATGTAAAATTTTATCCATTTTAAAAGGAAAATTTCAAAATAATAGTTACACACTTCTAAATCCATTTATTTTCAGGTAACAAAGACCCGTAGATAAATACCTTAACAAGTATACATACGTTTCATACGTTTTTACTTAAACAAGCACCATTGTGTTGGAACAATTGCATCAAAGGCTTTCTTCTAGGAACAGGGTTCAAACAAGGAGAAGATCCTTGTATATTCTCTATGAAAAAGGGAGAAAGCAGGCTACTTCTAGCCCTAAATGTTGACGATGGCATAATTGCTGGCACGTCACAGGCACTAATCGATGTTTTCCTCAAAATTTTAAAGAAGTGTTTTAAACTATAGGCCCAAAGTAACAAAGATTCCAATTACTTCCTAGGACTTGAAATTTATCCCTTTACTGCATAGCATGACAAATCGGGCATCAAGGGTTTTGTCACATCATTTAAATTTGGTACATATTCATTTTCATATTCTTCTTGCAACTCATAAATCAAAAACCGGTAACATGATTTGACGTTTGAAAAGAAATTGTGACCACAGCACTAGTGGATTTTAAGAAATGTCAGTTGCACGTCAATTGGTTTCTTAACGGTCGACAAGAGGTAAGTGGGGTCTGCTTTCGGGGTATTTTTGCATAGATTTCCACGTTATACAGCTACGAAAATTATTTTGCATACAATAGACATTTATTGAAAGGTAATAGGCAAATAAAAACTAGATTCGCATGAATGATTGCAAATATTTTGGTTGTTGAAGTTAGTACCCACTTATGGGATAGCATTTTAACTCAATGGATAGCATGCAGTCGCAGGAAAAACTATTTGGCAGATATGGGATTTGATGGATAAATGAAACCATTTTAACTGATAAACTTTTTGTAATAAAACGAAAAGAAGATATTTTACAAGCATGTGACATGGCATGAAAAAACCAGACAAAAAAGTTAGGTTATGAAAAAAACAAGTGTTGCCGCGCTTATACAAAAAATAAACGTTCAGAAAAACTTCAATTTTGAGTAAGTACAACATGTACATTCTTTAACACTTCCCCTTACTCAAATATTGACACAATGCCTGAATTAACTTTTAAAAATAAGGACCTAGACAATAATAAACGTAACCTCTCCTATTCCTATAACTAGGCAAAGCAATAGATAGAAGATTCTTTCTACAATTTATAATATAGGTAGTACTTACATCCTCTAATTATCTTTAATGCAAGAGTTAAGAATACACATACAAAAAATAGGTAACAAAAAAAAATACCATCCTGTATATCTATTGAAATAACATGGTCAAAATAATTCAAGTCTCTCCCTGCAATTTTTTTTATTTTTATTTAATTATAATTTAACACAACCTAACTGGCAAAAACAAAATGGGCGTAATGCCACAATAAACAATGTCAACTAATTAGCTTACATTAAGTACCTAATTATAGACCAAGACATTGTACAAATTTGGCGTGTTTAATTTTTGCCAGAGGTTTAGTTAATATATCTGCAACCATGTCACGAGTTTGTTGGTTATTCCGTGGACTACCTTTTTCTTAACGGTGACATCTGTCTAGAATCTGTACTACCAGTGTTTTATTGGGGCATAATACGAACTCCATGATCATTGTTGTAATTATGTCCAACACTGGCCTTTGAACCAATATAAACTCATTTATATCACATTATACACATTGAACACAATAAATAAGTTAAGCATAGACACATCCGCTGTCTAAAAATAATAAAACATTACAACAACAAAATCATAGCAAAAATATAAATCTATCAAAGTATCCGTCACATAATATAAACAGTAAATATTCAAAACCATGTGATACGGATCTAAAACAAATTTATACTTCTGCAAGTATACCTTACCTACTGCTTAGAACCATTATGTCATTTATTTAACGATAGAAATAAACGACATACAAACTTATCATGTTTTTCCTTTGCCAACGGTTTCGTTTAAACGTCGGCCACCATTTCATCAGTAGATAGGTATTTTATAACGACTGTACCTTCCTCAACAATTTCATCATTATACAAAGTAATCCTATACTGTACCCCGTAAATTTCGAACAGAAACTTGCGTAGAAAAAGAGCCTCTTTACAAGCATCTGACAGACACATATATTCGGCCTCTGTGCTTGAAAGAGCCACTGTTCTTTGTTTTCTACTCTCCCAAGAGATGGTAGAATTTCCAATGTTGAACACATAACCGGTATAAGATCGGCGATCGACCTCATTTGACGCAAAATCAGCGTCAGCATATGCGACAATATCCAACCCTGACTTCTGAAAAGTTAAATAATGATCAGGCGTACCTTTCAGATAGCGAAGAACGCGTTTTGCCGCCTTCCAGTGAGTCTCGTCGTACGCGTCGTTGAACTGGCTGAGCAAGCTGACAGCGTGCGCAATATCCGGCCGCGCACATACCGCTATGTACATCAGACATCCTATCAGGCCTCTGTAGTCGTGCGTACAATCCTTTTTTTGTAGATTTCACGAGCTTCAGACCGGTCTCCATAGGTGTTCGCGCAGGTTTGCAATCTGACATGTGAAATCGATCTAGCACCTTCTTAATATAGCTTGACTGGTCCAGAGTTATTTCATTGTTCTGTCTGCAAATCCTCATTCCAAGAATGTGATGTGCTGGCCCTAAATCTTTGATTTCGACGCCTTTCTTTAATTCTTCTTTGATTCCTGCCGTATCTCGGCAACCAGCTGAAGAAAATAGCATTATGTCATCAACATAGAGCGCAATTATAATCATAGATTTCCCGCTCGACTTGATATAAACACAAGGTTCGGAAGATAAACGTTTGAACCTCATTTTGCTCGTTAAAATGCCATTTATTTTCTCATACCAAGACTTCGAAGCTTGCTTCAGTCCGTATATGGCTTTATTCAACTTGTAAACTTTATCTTCTTGGCCTTTAATTTTGTAGCCCTCTGGCTGCTCCATAAAAACAGTTCCCTTTAAATCTCCATTCAAAAACGCCGTTTTTACATCCAGATGCTCGATATTCATGTTATGTTCCGTTGCTAAAGCTAGTAACGTACGTATAGTAGAATACCGTACTACAGGAGAGAACGTTTCTTCGTAATCAATACCGTATTTCTGGGTATAACCTTTTGCAACTAGGCGCGCTTTGTACCTCAATATTTCCCCGTCGAGGCCAAGCTTTCTTTTAAAGATCCACTTGCATTTGACAGGCCGTTGCTTCGTATCGCGGTCAGTCAGAGTCCAACACTTATTATCGATGAAGGATTTATACTCTTCTGCCATCGCGGCTTTCCACTTACTTGCTTCTGGGCCATTCAGTGCCTCGCGTACTGTCTGAGGGTCCCCCGTGTCACTGTGTACAGTGCGTGCTACACTAGCTGACTCAAACTCACTAGATTCGTCCATAGAGTTCTCGTAGTCTTCCAGTGTGGAATCTCCTGGGACATACGTCTCATCCGCAGGGTCATCTGGGGTCTCACTACTGCTCTCAGAATCATCTATCGTAATGGCGCTGTTAACTAGACAGTTTTCGTTAGATATTTCTGCGGGCTCTTGGGGTAAATCGGGTAAGGCGGGTTGCACTGGAACATTATCGGTGACAGTTACATTGTTCGGAAACAAACCAATCTGAGTGTAACGTGAACTGTCATCCTCATCCGATGAAGTGTCATTCCAAAAAACATGTTATATGAAAGTTTTACATTTCTTGCTTTTATGACATTCTTCGGGCTCGCCGGATCTATCAATCTGTAACCCTTTGACTCGTCACAGTATCCGACAAAAATAAATTTCTTACTTTTGGGATCCAATTTGTCCCGTTTGTGCTGTAGGGCATAAGCTTGACAACCAAAAATGCGTAGGTAACTTAGATTCTCCTTTTTACCTGTCCATTTTTCTTCCGGTGTACTGCCCATCACTGCCTTAGTTGGAGAGCGATTCTTCAGGTAGACAGCGGTGTTAACTGCTTCTGCCCAGAATTCCTTTTTTAAGCCTGCTTCCTGGAGCATGCACCTAGCTTTCTCCGTAACGCTTCTGATCGCGCGTTCCGCGACTCCATTCTGAGCTAATGACCTTGGAACCGTGGTCTGATGTCGAATCCCATGCTTCTTCAGGAACTTCTGAAAATTAGAATTGACATATTCACCACCATTGTCACTACGAAGAACTTTTATTTTCTTATTGGTTTGGTTTTCTACGAGAGCTTTGAATTCTTGAAACATCTCAAAAACCTCATCCTTCCTCCTAAGAAAATAAACGAATGTTTTTCGTGACAGGTCGTCAATGAACAACAGAAAATATCTTTTCCCACCTAGGGACGGGCACGGTAGTGGTCCCATGACGTCACTGTGAACTATTCCAAGGATTTCCTTGGCCCTAGTCTCAGATTTCTTCGGAAATGGCAACTTAGTCTGTTTACCTAAGATGCAGGAAACACACGACTGAAAGTCATTGTTGTCATAAGAAATACCTTTGACCATACCTTTTCGCAGTAACTCCATGCTTCGGGTGTTCAGATGCGCTAGACGATGGTGCCAAATTTGTTGCGTTGACTGCCTTCCAGTAGCAGGGGACTGCGGTGCTTGCTTCACGATCACGGCAACAGGACGACTCTCCACCTTCAGTTGACGTGCCGGCACCGCTTCGCTGTCACCTATACCTACAGACAAAGACGAACACATGGCCTGCGAGGATGGCTCGCTACACGAAACAGAAACAGTTTCAATGGCATCAAGTTCATAAATACCATCTCTCAGGGTAGCTGTAGCGAAGACCTTCCCATTGTCATAGACTGTACACACACCAGAACGAAACACAATTTCGTAACCTTTCCTATCCATTGCACTAACAGATAACAAATTAGCAGACAATTTAGGGACTAAGTACACATTACTTATCGATCTCACACTATTGTCCTTTAACACAGCTTGCGCAGTTCCTTTGCCAGCTGTCGGCAATGCTTCACCATTGGCAATTAAGACCTTCTTTGGCTTTTCAGTTGTAAAATCTGATAAAACACTGCAATCATTGCAAAAATGCTGCGCCGCACCGCTGTCGACGTACCAAACGTCTCGCTTGACTCCTGCGGCCAACGCTGTGAGATGCGCCTGGCTTTTCCAGCCACTCTTCTTGCCGTCAGAGTTGTCAGGACAATCCTTCTTGATATGCCCACTCTTTTTGCATCTAAAGCACTTAATTGATTTCGGTGCTTTCCGAGCTGCTAAAGCCGTAGCATCTTCGCTTTTCTCATTGCGTCTTGCATTTTCTAGAAGTAATTTCGCTTTGACATTTTCGCTTGACAGTGACGTGTTCGAATTTTCTAGAGCCATAATCAACGGGTCGTAATCGCTTGTCAAACCGCTGAGTAAAATCACAGCCACGAAGTCATCTTCCAAAGCCGCTCCGATGTCGCTCAGTTGTTGCGTATGTATCCATTACCTTATTCACGTATGCCTCCATACTCGCACATTTGCTTAATTTGGTGGCGAACAATGTGCGAAGCAATCCGAGCCGTCGTGACAAGCCTCGGTCCTCATATGCCTTCTGCAGGTTGTTCCACGCTTCGCGAGCCGTCTTTGCATTTCTAATTTGTGGAAATACACAAGACTTCACGTTCAAAGCGATTTTCGCGAGCGCCTTTTCCTGTTTCTTCGCGTCTTCGTTTTTATTTTCAGTTGTGCCCACACAATCCCAAAGATCGTCGTGGATGAGCACCATCCGCATCATAAATTTCCAGGATGGATAATCTTGGATCCCGGATAATTTTTCAATACAAACATTCTGAATGGCAGTTGCCATCTTTTGTTTTCATGCGAATAAATTTTGAAAATAGTTTTACGAAATCACACGCGCACACTTGGAAAATAGTAATTTTACAGTAGCGAATTTTAAACGCTCGAATTTAATAATTTAATGTAATTTTTTTTTTCACGTTCTGCTACCATGTTGGTTATTCCGTGGACTACCTTTTTCTTAACGGTGACATCTGTCTAGAATCTGTACTACCAGTGTTTATATTGGGGCATAATACGAACTCCATGATCATTGTTGTAATTATTTCCAACAGAGTTGGCAAATACTTAATGTTAATAATGTTATTAACAAGACAATCTTTATCAAAGTGATGACGTATGTCTTGGTGCTTTGTCCTTCGATGACACTGATCATTTTCTTAATATTTTTCTACTATTCTATGTGCACTTAAATTATCATTATATATAGTTATTGGACACACATCATACTGAAATACATCTTGGAAGAAGTTTTTAAGATATTTGGCTTCTTTAACTGCTTCACCTATACTGTAATATTCAGCTTCTGTACTTGAATAAGCGACAGATTGCTGCTTTCGTGCCTCCTAGTTAACAATGCAATTACCATATTTTACCACAAAACCTGTATAGGATTTCCTATCGTCTATGTCATTAGCCCAATCAGCATCAGTGTGAATTTCAAAACGAGTAGGTATTACTACCCATACCCTTTTTGAAGTTTAAACCGTAATGCAATGTTCTCGAAAGGTATCATAAATTTTCTTTTTGCTGCTTGCCAATGCGCCTCGCCAAAGCAATTATTGTATTGACCTAGCTTACTACAGGCATAAAATATGTCTGGTCTTGAGCAAACCGATAAATACATGAGATACCAGGTACTTGCTCGAGAAATATTACATTTCTAGCTTTAATCATCTTTCCTGGTTGCATTGGGTCAGCTAATCTGTATCCCTTTGATGATTCACAGTATCCTAACATTATGTAGGGTTTTGATTTTGCATCTAATTTTTTTCGGTGCACATCTGGTATCAGTGCATACACCTGCAACCAAAAACCTTTAGATTGCTCAAGTTAAATTCGCTCCAGACCATAGTTCTTCTGGAGTAGCATTTTGTAATGCATTGGTTGGACTAATATTTTTTAAATAAACAGCTGTTAACACTGCTTCACCCCAATAACGTTTGTCTAAACCTGATTCCTGCAACATCGTACGCGCCTTTTCAATTATGGTGCGATTTAACCTTTCTGAAACTCCATTTTGTTGAGGAGAGTACGGTATTGTGGTTTCATGTACTATTCCATTGGATGTGAAAAAAATATGCATTAATTCATCGCAATACTCTGTACCATTATCCGTCCTGACTACTTTAATTTTTAACCCTGTCTGATTTTCAACTAACATTTTAAATTCCAAAATTTCTGTTTGAGTTTTAGTCTTTAGAAAATAAACAAAACTTTTCCGGGTGTAATCATCTGTGAATGTTAATACATATCTTGGATTTTTCCATGTAGGAACCGGCATAGGTCCACACAAATCAGAGTGAATGAGACCTAACTTTTGAGTTGCCCTTTTAGATTTACCCTTAGGAAACGCTTTAACAGCCTGTTTACCCTCTATGCAAGGAATACAAGGTTTCAATGATGAGTTAGCAAAAGAGATACCTTCCGCCAGACCATCACGCAATAGTAACATACCTTTGTAGCTCAGGTGACCTAACCTTTTATGCCATAGTTCAGCTTCATTTGTTGTGCAAAACAATGATTGATTTTCACCACATTGGCTTGCAGCAGTATCAGCACATGCACACACTGATTGCTCCTGATGCTGATTGAGCTTGTACACACCACCAACATTAGATGCTGAAAATAAACATTTACCATTAGTTAAAACATCTCTTTGACAGTATGCTTTGCACTCTTTGTTATCAAATACCACAACATAACCTTTTTCAGTGATTTTATACACTGAAAGTAAATTTGCTGCTATGTCCGGCACATAGGCGATATATATATTTTCGTTTCCAATAATAAATTCTAAAGTACGCTGAAACGCGACTACCCCGTTAGTGACGCCAAATAGAATACGTGTGAATTCGTATAGCTTACCACAAGCTTCAAAAGCGGTGTACTTTTGTTCTTTTTTAATATAGAAAAAGGGGAAAATAGCGTTTTTAAAATATGATAAGCTTGTAGTGAAGGAAAATGAAACAACTAACGATAAAAGAAAACGGGAAACTTCTTCTTCACCGCATTCTTCAGACTCTCAACCTAAAAAACAGCAAGCCACCGTATCCTTTAAGACCAATAGAACCAACGCATTTGACGTGATGAGAATGAGATCTAACTCTCTTACTAACGTCCCTACAAACAAGCAACAGTAGCAACTAAATCTCGGCAATCGGAAAATACAACAAAACAAAGGAACAAAAATACATTCAATAGGAAAATCACACCCTCCCCCAAGCCGACTGGTCATCGTGGGGGAAAACGACCATCACCCTCTAAGGATAGACAAACAAATAAAGAATAATAACTTCGACATACACATAGCAACGCTTAATACACGATCACTAAGAACCCCAGAGAAACTCATTGAACTAGAAACAGCAATCGACGAAATTAATTGGGATATCATAGGAATAAGCGAAGTGAGAAGACTAGGAGAAGGAATAGAAGACCACGGGAAGTATATACTACATTACAAAGGAGAAACACCAGGGCAATACGGTGTTGGTTTTTTGATAAAAAAGAAATATACCGACCGAATCGAGGAATTGAAAGGCGTATCCGAAAGAATAGCAATACTGAACATCAAACTTCCCGTACAAAATAGCAGACATGAATCATGGTCAATTATTCAGGTTTACTCGCCAACTGAAGCAGATAAAAAACAAGATATAAACAAAATAGAAGAATTCTACCAAAAACTACAAAGTAATATATAATAATAATAATGGGTGATTTTAATGGACAAATTGGGGAATGTCAAAGTGGCGAAGAGTACACCGTAGGAAGACACGGTAATGGCAACAGGAGCAAAAACGGAGAAAGATTGATTAACTTCGGTTTAGAAAACAAACTAAGTATCTTGAATAGTTTCTTCAAAAAGAAAAAGAAGAAGAATAAGAAATGGACGTGGATTTCCCCAAATGGACTCTTTAAAAATGAAATCGATTACATTTTGACCAATAAACCAAAAGTTTTCAAAGATTTGTCAATTTTACATAGTTTAAATTTTAACTCGGACCATAAAATGATTCGTGCCACGTTACGAGGGACACATACAAAGAAAAGTCGAAGGCTGCCCACTGAATCGGTACCCTATATGAACAATAAAAATAACGCAGAGATAAGGAACAGCTTAAAAGAAATTCTAGAGAGAAGGGAAGAAAAAGAATACAATAAACCAGTTGAGGCGACATATTGCGACTTTGTAAATATTCTCAAAACTGAAGCCCGAAAAGTGTCTACAAATAAAAAAACCATACTATCCACCGAAACAATTAAATTACTTAAAGAAAGAAAACTGCTTTTGCAAAGCAAGAAAAACAAAGAAACACGAAAAGAGATTGCAGAAATAAGTAAAAATATCAACAAAAATATAAGGAAAGACAGAAAGCAAAAAAGGGCAAACACATTCCAATATCATATTAAGAAAACAGGCGGAGTAAAGAAAGCGTTCAAAGAATTAGAATCGAAAAAGAATTGGATGCCAAATATGAAGGATAAACAAGGAAAATGTAATACAAAAAGATCACACATATTAAATATTGCTACGGAATATTATAAGGAGCTGTACAAAAGCAAAAATAATAAACTTGCTACGACTACGAGTATGACAGAGGACACCCAAGATACTGAACCTATACCACCTATTCTAAAAGAAGAAACAGAAAGAGCTATTACTACGCAGAAGTTAGGAAAAGCCACCGGTCCTGATCAAATCACCAATGAACTTTTAAAAATATACATGCCGGTAATTGTCCCTAAATTAACCGAATTGTTTAACGAAATAATAACAGCAGAAGTTATCCCAGATGATTGGACGAAATCAATGATAGTTTTGTTGCACAAAAAAGGAGACAAAGGAGATATAAACAATTATAGGCCAATAAGCTTAATGTCTAACATATATAAGGTCTTTTCTAAAATACTATTGTTTAGACTAACTAACACCCTTGATGAAAACCAGCCGAAGGAGCAAGCTGGATTCAGGAGCAAATTCTCGACCATTGACCACATACACGTCCTACGCCAGATACTTCAGAAGTACAGAGAATACAACAAAATATATTATTTGGCTTTCGTAGATTTCAACAAGGCGTTTGATTCCCTAGAACACCACTACATATGGGAATCATTAGAACAACAAGGGGTTCATAAAAAGTACATACGCATACTAAAAATCATTTATGGGAAAAGCACAGCACAAATAAAACTAGAAAGGGCAGGTGAAGAGTTCCCAATAGAAAGAGGGGTCCGTCAAGGTGACCCTATTTCGCCGAAGATATTCTCAGCTGTATTGGAGTTGATCTTTAGAAGACTGGGCTGGGATAATTTCGGACTTAACGTGAACGGAGCCAAATTGAGTCATTTGAGATTCGCTGATGATTTAATACTTTTCTCCGAAAGCCCGATAACTTTGGAAAAAATGCTACAACAATTATCAGATGAAAGTGCAAATGCAGGGCTCACAATGAATATAACAAAGACTAAAGTTATGAGCAATTCCTCACAAAAGAAGGCTATTACAATTAATAATCAGCAGTTAAAATATGTGAGCGAATACATTTATTTAGGACAATTAGTATCACCGACAGAGAGCATGCAGAAAGAAATTGAAAGAAGAATAGCAAACACTTGGATGAGATTCTGGTCGTTGAGCGAAGTAATGAAAAATAAAGAAATGCCTATGGCGGAGAAACGAAAAGTCTTTAATGCTTGCATACTGCCATGTCTTACATACGGATGCCAAACTTGGGCCTTAACTGAACAACAACAAAATAAATTAAATATATGTCAGAATGGGATAGAGAGAAGCGTATTGGGAGTAAGAAGAAGAGATAAAATACAATTTAAAAAGATCAAAGGAAAGACTAAATTTGGAAAAGTACAATCAGTATGCAGAAAATTGAAATGGCGTTGGACAGGACATATGTTGAGGGAAAAGAAAGAGAAATGGACCAGATTAATAACGGAATGGTACCCTAGAGAAAGCAGAAGAAGTAGAGGAAGACAGCCAAAGAGATGGGAAGACGATTTGAAGCAAGTTGCTGGGCCAGAATGGTTACGTACAGCAAAGGACAGAAACAAGTGGAAATCCTTAGAGGAGGCCTTTGTCGAAAGACAAGCTGTTAAGAGGGGAGGTAAGCCGAATGCCGAGAATATGTTTTAGTTTAAGTTAATTTATAGTTTTCTTACCTCTATTGTTATAATTTTTTAAGTAGGAAATGTTTGGTCAATTATGTTAACAGCAATAAAGGCTTATTTTATTTTATTTTTAATATAGGGACCTGGTGGTAAGCACTTTTTAGATCGATTTAACTAAAATATTTATATTTTGATACCTATCTTCGAAATGATAAATTCAATTTTAGGTAATGGATAAGCATCGAGTTCAGTAAATCTATTGATCGTCCTCGATTAATCGATCACTAGACGTTTCCGATGATGGCCCCCTCCTGCGACTAAAGTTTGAGCCCTCCATGGCGAAGTGCTAGGTTTGATGACACCATCCTCTAGTAGCTTTGTTTTACGAATGATTCATCTTCCTCATAACATCTTCGAGATTTAACTGCAATGGGCTTTATAAAGGGTGAAAGATTTGTAAATATCGAAGCACAGCAGCTTCCATGACATTACATATTATGTTCAAAGGTTCGTCTTTACCACCAAAATTTAGGACAACTGATGAATGTGTTTTCAAAATATCGTGACCGATGATAATATCAGCGCATACGTTGTTCACGATCAACAAAGTCTTCTGTTTGTAGACGTGTTTATTGACTTTTATAGTTGCAACGCACGAACCTTCTACAATAGAAGAATAACTCAGCGACGCTAAGGTGACCGTCTGGTTGCAATGATTTTTCTTTAGACCCAATGTCTCTGCTAAGCTTTTATCAATAAAGCTCACTGAGCTGCCAGTATCCACGAGAGCGTCTACAGTGTAGTTATTAATTAAAACAGGTACAGTGGCCTTTTGAAGGCTTCCCGGAGAGGCTGCGATTATGGTTGCAGTGTTTAATGATGTCTCTTCAGAAATCGCATTTGCCGTCGAGCCACCAACGCTACTGCTACGACATACGTTAGCAAAGTGACCCTTTCTTGAGCAAAGTTGACACGTTGCATGGAATGCAGGGCATTTTATCCGTTGATGGACATACCCGTCACAAAAGAAGCAACGTCGTTTCTTTTGTTTATAAAAACGGGGAGTAGAAGCAGCTAAATGATTTTGGATCTCTTTTTGTTGTTCTACTTGAGGTTCACTCATATTAATACTCGTTTGCGAAGTGATTGCATTCAGCAATGAGTTTGTGTTTGGAGTTGAAAAAGATAGGGAATTCGTTTCAGGTTTCAGCGCTCTCAAGCGTCAATGTTTGATTTATAGCTTCATCGAATGTCAATGTCATATTTTCCTAATTAAGACTTGGCGCTAAGCTTTGGCGGATTTTTTGAGAACATAAACCCGATATGAATGCGTTACACATGAATTCGTTTTGATATTCTTCAACTGTACAGTCTTGGGCTAGCAGCTTTAAAACACGAATGTAATCGGATATAGATTCATCTGGTTTTTGAAGTCTATTAGATAGAGTATGACGAGCCACGATACGGTTTTTCTGATTTTTATAGGTTTCCGTTAATGTCTTAATAGCCTGTTCATAATCTGTACAATGTTTTATTAGTGCGAAAACTGTTGGCGTTAAGTAATTTACTAGTAGCTTTAGTTTCAACTCTGGAGAAGAATCTGGTACCTCTTCGGAAATATACCAGTGACTCCAATGGAGCTCTGCGCCAGATTCACTCGGATCAGCACCAAACTTATCTGGATTTAAATATTAAGTTGGACGAACAGCCATTGTAAGTTTTGAGTCTTGATTCTTTTCCAGTATGTCAGATGTTTTTTTTTCCGTTAGACATCAGCGAAAATAACTGTTTTTCAATAGCTTTGAATAGCGCTTACATTACATTATTTTTAAGTAGAATAAATTGGTGATCCTGACACTGGAAGGTCAACTTCAGGACTTGTATGTATTTACGGAGGTCCAATATCATGGAGAAGCAAATTACAGACATCAGTTGCGATGTGAAGCTGCAAGAAAAATAATATGGGTTAAAATATTGATTAAAGGCATAGAGCAATCAACGATGACTCCTGTTCTCCATGTGGATAACGAGTCTGCCATCAAGCTGGCTCTGAATCCAACTTACGAGTTCCACAATAGAACCAAGCATATAAAGCTACGACACTTCTTTATACGAGAAGCCATAGCTGATTGGACTATGATGATTGCAAAGATTGGTACAGAAAACCAAATTGCTGATACGCTGATTGGCCTGCATGTTTAAAGACTGCACTCATTCCCTAGCTTCAAGAGAAAATGTTAAGAGTTGGTATATACTCTTCGAAGGTGAAGCTATATGGAACCTTCATGAGTAGAATGAGTCAGTCACTTCTTTAAAATATTCCTTCTTAAAATATTCCCGGTACATATAGATGCTCTGTGATATAATTAAAGTTATTTTATGTTGTTTATGCCTCTTTTGGTTTTACTTTAATTCTTCAAACAGGAACTACTTGGTCGACTTTTAGACAAAGTCGAGAGAAAGTAGTCTGAAGAGCTAATTTTGTAATTTGAGATCAAAATGTCCACATGCTCCATTTTTTGCAACCATTAATATTAAGGTTCGAGGCAAGGACTCCTAATCTGTCTATACCGGTTATTATGCGTGAATCCAATAGGAGTTCCAATCCAGAGGCAGTTTAAGGAGCTTTTGTGTTAAAAGTTTTTTCACAGGTTTAAAAGTACGAACCGGGCGCGTGTAACTTAAGTTAAGTGTAAGTTTGTAGCGGTAGTACCTACAAAAGCCATCTCGCACAGCCACGTGTAATCTTTCTGACTAATATACTCAATACCTGGGTAAACATTAAAATCAAATCGTCCAGACTCGATACACACCCTCCTAACTCACATACGTTGTATATGGGAATAGCTTTTCGGGTATTTTGTCTTCAATGGTGATTGGGGGCCTTTTATTCCACGGGGCCATGGGCTGCAGCCCATAAAGCCCTTATATCCGCCCCTGATTTTACATTTTTTTTGCATAAGTTTGTTCATTATTTTTCATCATGAGTATTATAAAATTACCTACTATAAAATTATTCCTATAGTCATACTCATTTCCTGTTTCGGAAGTCAAGTGGTATAACTAGTGGACTAAATAGTATTACTAGAACAGAAGAAACAGAACAGAAGAAGTCGCTGCGTCCCCGTAGAGGAACGTGGCAAGCGGTCTCGGGGCTATGCCCCCTGGCCGCGGAATCCATATCTTGGCCTGTAAAAACAGACCCGTCATTAGGGTAGTCTTGTGGCGACTGCGGCCTGTTGGCGTGTGAACAGCAATGTCGCACGCCTGTGAGTGATTGCTATGAGTTTTTCCGTAGGCGCGCCTACAGCGCTGTTTTCATCACGACATTTCGGCGGTCTGTCCCCGCCAGGTGGAACCCTGAAGGGGGGGCCCGGCGGAAGACGACCAGCGACGGAAGTGTCGACTCCGACGCACCTACGGAGGATATAAAGGCTCCCACCCGCACCGCTACCAGAGCTATCCAGTTACGTTACGGGTAAGGATCCGATATGTGTGCATAGGCGGTATTGTGTTGTGTAAACACCGCCCAGTGCTAGCGAGGTTCGCGAGCCCACGCCGCGTCCCTACGCGTCAGTCTACTTGAATGTAGAGATAAATGCATGTGTTTATTAGCTGCGCGCGCCTGCCTATTTTAACTTAGAACAAGTCGCGCAGCTGGGTGTGTGTTATGTGTGTGGACTCGTAATTGTGTAGGTAAGCTGCGTGTAGCCTGGGGAAACAGCTTACCCAGGCGTCAAGTCCAGTGGGGGGGGAGGGGGTGTCAACTTCCGTTACTAGGTAGGGCTCAATCCCGAGGTCCCGCTGGATGACATCGTTCCTCACATGGCGAGGGGCACCTACTATGGTCCGCAGCCCAAGGGACTGCTGCGCGAGAAGGATCTTCTTGTTCCCCTCGCTAGTGAGGGCGAACCAAGCGGGGGCGGCGTACGTCAATATTGAGCGTACATAGGTCTTATATACGCTCAGTGGCGTGCAGTGGTTCTGCACAGAAGGTAGACCACGAAATAATGATAGCAAAAAATAATCGCCATCTTGGATTTTCATTTTGACTTCATTTTCATTATTAGCGACCCTAAAAACCACAAAAACGACACCCATGAAGAAAACACGAAAATTTTCGTCGGCGGCATTTTAGATTTTCATTTTGACCTTATTTTCATTATTAGCGACCCCAAAAACCACGAAAACGACACCTAGGAAGAAAATAACGAAAATTTGCGTCGGCACCATTTCGGATTTTCATTTTGACCTCATTTTCATTATCAGCAATCCCAAAAACCTCGAAAACGACACCCATGAAGAAAAACTGAAAATTTTTGTCGGCGCCATCTTAGATTTTCATTTTGACCTCATTTTCATTATCACCAACCCCATAAACCACGAAAACGACACCCATGAAGAAAAATATAATAACAATAATATTATTAATTATTATAATAATAGTACGCGCCAATAACCCCCGGTAATCTTTATTTTAATCAACATACAACCTAGCACTGGCCTGCAAATTGCAAAAAACGTAAGGAAATCTGAATTTCGCGGACTAAAGAACATCCACCTTGAATCCTGTCCTTGTGTTGTAGCAGCCAATCACAGCCCAGCTACAGTCGCAGGAGTTACCGCCCTAAAATGACCGCAATCTATACATGTGTGCGGTTCATACACACGAAAATATGTACCAATGTGCCGCTGTGTGCGTAAAATTATCAATGCGTTTTAGGCTAGTCGAGTGTTTGCCTGTCCGGCGGATCTCCAAGCTTCGTAGTAACTTCCAGTATAGTGTTAGTTACGTGACACGGGAGCGACAAATTGATATAAGTATTCTAACAGGAGTTTGAACTTTTTTTTTATATTTTATTTTATTACATAATTAATTTGTTATAATAAATGCCGAGTTGGTAGGGTAGGCTTTGCCTAATTGCTTCTTAGGAGCGCACGCCCATGTGTGGTAATGTCATTTTATATTTCAAAATAGCTTAACCTCATTGGTCAGATTGAGACCAGTTATGGTAGCGCCATCTTAGATTAGCTTTGCCTGTGTCTCCCCAAATGGCCAGTCTTTCATTTATTTTCATTATTTCATTCTACATTTCACTACAAGTCAAAATGATACAAAAGGAATAGCTCCATAAAACCAAATAAGAAAAAAAAAACAGTGTTTTCAATTGCGCTTGAATGTACACAAACATTATTCGGGCGACCAATCACCGCATGTTGGGATCATAGACTAACAAAAACGAGACGGAAGGCACAAACCGCGTGTATTAAATTTGTACACGCGGTTTAAACTAATAAACACTACTAAAGGTTGGTAGGTGAGAAATAAAACACGATGTATATTTATTTTTTTGTAATAAAAGCAATCATACACCTTCGAAAAGATTCTTTTTTTTTAAACTCGCTGTTGTCACAAAGTAAACTAATATTCACGATTCAGACTCGAAAGTTGCTTTATTTTAACATTCTCTGTGATATATTATGGAAATGGTAAGCTATTTATATTTTAATTTCCCACACATTACTGTTTTATTTATAATTAAGTTTATCAACAATTTCAAAAAACAAAATGATTAAATAATACAAGATTAGAAAAAAGTAAAGCAGAACTCTGCTGCCTAAATATTCGCATCTGTACTTTTATTCTATGTCTGGAGTGCACGCGTCCTACTCACGACAAAAATGTATTTCCCATTTCTTTCTTTTTTCCAACCTACAAATATCAGAATATTATGAAAATAAATGAAAAATATTAATAAATCGAAGTATATTGCGTGGTTACATGTGGTACGAGATGCCTTGTGTTTTATTTACTTTAGTATCATAATTGATACACTTTCTGAACACGCACGATGGCATTTTTACAATTTTTATCTAAATTCGTAGCAGCGTATCGCTCGTCGCCATGCGTGTTGCAGACTAAAGGCAATACGACCCAATTGGGCCGTTTTCGAGTCTTCACGATTGGGCGCTCACAACATACCTATCTGTTTATTATAATATTATTGGCTTCAAGCTACCTATCTTATAAGTTATAACATAATGGCCAGCTACATTTTCTAGACGATGACAAATTGAGGTTCTTCATCCCGATCCCAAGTGTGACACTTTTATTACGATCTAGGGTGGCACTGGCAGGACATTAATTCGACCTGGGCAATTTTTATTCCGGGTTTTTGTTTGCTTGTGGTACTGTGGTAGGTCTACTCTAGATGCACAAAATAATAAGACAGTGAATGTAGGTGTGGTGTACGTTGGGGTCGAAGTTATACTCACTCCAGATAACATAGGTATCTACGAAGCCAGATAGGTATGAAAAGGTTGTAAAGTACCTAATAATCACATTAGGACGGTCAGTGGGCCGAAAGTCTGGCAACCAGTATTACCGACCAAGGGGTATCGTATTACCCAGTACTGAGTTGTGGAGGTCAGATAAGGCATAGGCAGTAGATCTATGTAAAACATAGGTGCCTATTCAGCTGCATTCGATTAGACTAGAAGCCGACCTCAACATAACTATTGGAAAGAGGTTAGGCAGATGATGACTTGGTAATAGTTTCACAAAGACGGCGCTGATGACTTTTTTATTTTAAAATGCATGATTAGTAAAATGTTGGTCTAAATAAAAATGAAAGAGAAAAATAAATTGAATCAGTCTAACTAAATAAACTCAGTGGTGTAGAGCGTCGACGCTAAGTGAATTACACATTGAAATTCACGAGCTCGCATGTATGAAGTGCCCTTTCCTACTCAGTCACTTATTGTGTGAGCGTGGGTAGGTACTGTAGCCTACCAGAATACTCTCTAGCACGTTTCCTCTATTTGAATAAAAGACTTTCAGAGACTTCATCTAGACTTAAAAATAACTGTGGATTTTCTTGAAGGATAATTATTTTAGCGTTGGAACGATGTCATTCTTCGACTGAGGTCAAAGAAACGAGTGATACCTAACCAAGTAGGTACCTATAATACTATTAAGTAGGTCTATAACGACTAAATAGCTTATCTATTAATTTTTAGCACGGTCTCGAATGACCTACATAAGATGTCGTACCTATGAACTACGAAGCCTTAAATTACAGTCCTTTACTGTACTGTACATACAAGCAATAGTTGATATTTGAAAAAAAAGAAACATTAACATGTGGCAGTTTATTGCTCACTTAAGTACTGAAATTAAAAAATCTTAACTCTTAAATAGATACATACCTAGTACCAGGACAAGGACATGCTACAAACTCATGACGTAGCTTGGGGTTGGGAGTGACCCACCTTTTGTCCAGCGGGGGAGTGCTCAGATTGAGGGCGTGTTCGCATGCTAATCCTTCGTGAAATGTTATGTTAATGTTGTGTCGTGAATGATATCGTGTCATTTGCCAGCTGTTCGAGGCGTTGGGTAATTAATTTTCAATAAAATTAATGGTGCTGTGACATTTTAAGCGGAATTTTAAAAGTTCTCGATATCAGGGAGGTAAGATTATTTCAGGGTAGGTTAGCCACTGAAAATAATGCGTAGATCAAGTTATAAATTAGTAACTAGTTTACAGGCGCGAAGGTACATAAGAAGCCGATTCCTGCGGGCTTACACATTATGTGGGTATCGCATATATCACAGTACAGACATTTAATACATCACATAACTAGTAGTTAATAAACCTAAGCTTATCTAAGCTCGATTTTCGTTTACTTTCTAATCTGTGGGTATCTATGTATGTTATTTCATCCTCGACATAGCGTCCTATGCATGATGCGAGCATTATCACCAGATAGCTACATCTATTCAGTATTCGAAGGCTAAGCCTCAAAGCCTCGGCTGCCCATTAATTAAGCCGATGAGCTCACGATTTACACTGATGCGCTTTTGTCATTTGAATTGTTAGTTTCATGCTTACTAGCTGTGACCGCGGCTTTACTCATGGTGACTGTATTTTTTTTAACCAAAAGGGAAACGACATGGGAATGTGAAGAAGTTGTACCTACGTTCCTAACATCCTATACAAAACATTAAACTGACTGACTGTTATTGTATTGTATTGTATTGTATATCGGGCTGGTGTCCGCAACTCCACGTCAAAGCGACTGACTGTTAATTTAAATACTAAAACTCGTTTTAACGCGTATATATTGTTAGGTTCTATAAATAAATCGTTAAATCTTTTTTAGTCCTATAATGGGACACTTTATTTCTTACACTGGCAACACCAGTGAGAACGAATGAAATTGACAGATGACGTTTGATCTTTGGGAGAGAGACTCGGCCTATTTTGCTCGGCGCCAGCATCGAATACGGACGTGATATCTGTGTAAAGACGAAAATATAACTACCCTTCAATAAATTAATGTGAGTTTTATTGTTCTACTATATTTAAGGTGAGTGTTATTACAATATAAACGCTCGAATTATTTCTAGTAACTCGCATTTGTAAATCTATTTTAAACTAAGTAATTATTTTCAAGCGATATTGCCATGAAAACTCATCGTCAACAACATACCCAATATAAAGGATATTATCAATAGAAACCTAAGTCACCTAGCGAAGCCGGGTTTACAGCAGTCAGCAACAGTAGCTCACGTAGTTTCACTACTTTACGTAGTAGACGACAGATAAATTGATGCTTTATTTTAATCTTCCTAAAGTCGAATGTTCAAGGTTTGAGAATTCCCAAGGCGCGTTTTTGGGTTATAGCTTAGGGGTATGAAGAAAACTAACTACTAGTTAGTTACTGAAAATGGCCGTTAGGATGTTGATGTTCTTCATTTCTATCATAGATGGCGCAGTAGTAATGCCGCTACAGGGTTGAGGTTTACTAGCTGGTGTTAGTAAAAGTCCGTAAAATTCCCTATAATTCATAAAAGATAGCTTGATCTCTGCGACTTAAATATGTCAAACTCATTCAACAAACTTTAAATTGACATACTATGTCGCAGAGATCAAGCTATCTTTTATGAAGTATAATCTTAAGATCGCATTTAAGTAACACCTCGTACCTACAATAAGTACAATAGGTGGATAGTTTAATTTGAATACAAACACCACAGACGTCACCAAAGAAGAAGAAACTCAATCACAACTAACATAGTCACGTTTGATCAAGGTTTCGTCTAATATTCTCACCCAAATGAAGTCCAAAAACTTCATTGACATAAAAAGAGTAGCTGTCACGAAACATGGCATTAAAAGAACCGAATAATACACCAAAACATACATGTAGGGACCCCCATCCCTTTGCTGAAAGGATTTCGGTAAACACGTAAAACTTTTGACAGGGTTCGGACACCCTTCAATCCAGGGTCCACGTAATACGTAAATAAGAAAAAAGTGAATAAAAGTGAACCGGATTACTTTATAGGGCTGCCGGATCAAAACTTGATATTTTAGAAGTCTGCGTAAAAGGGTTCCGTTCGGTTTTTTATATCTGAAGATATTTTATCAATCTGAAGATTGATCGGTACGCAAAGTACTGATATCTTTTTATTTCTTGAAAATGTCATCAAGGAAAATATTCAGGTTAAATGACTTGACTAGGATGGGGGTCCACGAAGATGGTGACTAATAGAGAAGTGAAGACCGCAGAGTGACCGCAAATAAATTATGTCAAGGGAAGAGTATTCTAATTGGTGCTGTCATGTGAAGAGCATGATGAGAACCAGGATTCTAGGTAGAAATAGTTATTTTGGATCCGATTACCTGGAAATAACTATTGGATAAGTTGGTGAAATTAAACACCGACCAAGATGTGAAATGCATCGCAAAAGGATCTTTGATTCCCAAATTAACCAATTCTGAATCGAAACCAATTTGATTCAAATTACCTGTCAAACGGACATTAGGTAACTTGATGTCGGGCGTAACATTGTGCTATTTCTACAGAGTTAGCAACAGTAATTTGACTGTAAATGACAAGTTTATTTACAGTCCAATTACTGTTGCTAACCCTAGTTGCTAACGCTAGTCCTATTTTCATTTTATTAAGAAAGAGAGCAACTTATTTTGCCACATTTCTCTATTATAGACAAAAATATGCAAAGGAATCGCTCGCTACGACCGTACCTTTGCCGTAACTTACAATCTGCCTTGTTACGGGCCCATACTCCTCAAATGGATTAGCATGATCCTCCGTTACGGCTAAAATACTGCAGCATTAATTTTGAAATAAATATATAGTACAGTTGAGGAATTATGCTAAGTACTATGTGTGACTAAAACACGATTCCATAAACTTTTCTCGATACAAAAAAAAACAAAGTAACCTCCAAATCGAACAATAAACCGCTGGTATTCAAAAAGTACTTCAAATTAGATCATGAAACTTTGCATACTAACTGAACTAACTATAAAGCAGGTCTTATGTGTTTTATTTTTTTAGTTCAATCACTAGATTTTTTGTAAATCGCAAAAAAACACTAATTTCGCACTATTCAGCCGCAGTGACTGACGTAACAACCGCTTTGTAGTGCAAGCTGATTAGAACTTTATTCTAACAGTTTTTATAACGAAGTTTGAGCCACCACAAATAGAGTTGCTAATTTTAGGGTTAGAAGGTCCTTAAGTAAATCTCAAAGGTTCAAACATTTGTGATCAGTGGAGGAAAACGACAAACTATTGTGAGACTTTAAAATTGTTCGACTTTGAATTAGGAAGTATATTTTAACAGGATTATTCCAGCTGCTCAGCGTGAGCATCGAACTATGTACAGTCGCCATAACTAAAAGGTTTCACAGAAAAATACTTATGATGATTAGGAAAGTACGACTATGTAACTAAAAAGTACTAGTACTTACCTATTTTTTAAGCTCCAAAGAGATTGAGACAAAATGTGAACTTTCACCATACAAAAGTTCACTAGCCAGCCAGGAGGAGAACCTCGTCCTTTTAATTTCGTCGGTTGAAAATAATAATAGTCCAAACGACAAAAAAAAGAAAAAATTGGTTTCCGTATAAAATATATGAAGTATGGTAGGTACTGTAATTAAAGGGTATTGTTTCAACAAAAATATATCACGATGGAGCGGAACAACGAACGACTTCCTGACACACGGTTAATTCTCGTATCGAGACAAATACAATTTGTTTGTTTCAGTCACCGACTCACCGGGGCTCTAGAGACTGTGTTTCCGACACCAATGTATTGCACCAGTGTAGGTAGGTCATTAAGGACTGTGATTTTTGTTTGCAGCCACCACACTCGGGTTTTAGTTGTTACACTACACTTTTAAAATAACTGGTTTAGGAAATCTCTATCCAAAAATAATAAAAAAACCGGCTAAGTGCGAGTCGGACTCGCGCATGAAGAGTTTTGTGCCATCGAAGAATTTTTTTTATTAAGGTATTTGTTTTAGCGGAAACAGAAATACACATTCTGTGAAAATTCAACTCTCTACCTATTACGGATCAGCCCGCTGACTGACAGACGGACGGACGGACAGCGAAGGCTTGGGAATAAGGAAAAATAATAGAATCATTGACACAAATTTCAGATTTCCAGAATTTTCAGGCAATAAAATCCCTTGTCACTTAGATAATGACTCACATACAAGCACAGTAGCTCTGTTAACCACCCACAACCTTCACTCAGGTTACTGACCAACCCTACTAAAACGAACTTGGATTTTATAACTTGGCAGCGGCCCTAATTTCAAGCCGTGCCCAAGGCGCTCGTTTATAAACTAAGTTACAAGACTTATAATGGAAAGGGCTAGGTTAAATAGAAAAACAACGGGGCCCCTGTCCTCCGAAATTACGACACGTTAGACGTAAAAGATTTTCACTTAGAAAAAGATTCAATGGAGTTGTTTAGTTCGGGGTTTTTTTCTTCTAATAAGGTTGGTTTGGGTAGTTGTTTTGTAGAATTATAGAGACAGGTATAGGGTTGGGTTTTTACTGTCTAGACTCTAGCCTCTAATAGCTACTTATTATGCCAATAATATACAAACACTGTTTATAATTTAATTTTCTGTTTTTAATTTATAGCTTCCACGGTTTATAACTAAACTTATTTATACTGCAGGGGATGCCGCTGCGGCAGCGGAGAACCTCAAGCGGCGAAAATATAGTAACCATAATGGTAACTATATTTTCGAGTCGTTTGGGGTTGAAACTTTAGGACCGTGGGGTCCGAGCGCTCACAGCCTTTTCAAGGAAATTTGAAAACGTTTAGTTGACACTTCCCGTGACTCTAGAACTGCCTTTTACCTTGGTCAAAGGTTAGCGTTGCCATACAGCGTGATAACGCCGCCAGTCTCTTGGAGACATTACCAGTTGACAGTGTTGAGGAGGAGTTTTGTGACGCCATTTTTTAAGTTTTTAGGTTTTATGTTAGTCGATTTGTAAATTGTAAATAATGTACATACAAACTTATACCGTCACTTACGGGATATTTGTTAACCGACTTCAAAAAGGAGGAGGTTCTCAATTCGATTGGTATTTTTTTTTTAATAGTTTGTTCTGTCTGCGAAAATAACTACCTTATTGGAGCATTTATTATGCTCTATTAACGTAGTTATTATATTTTATTGTATAGAAGTTTAACAGATAACTAAATATATTGTACGACCTGAATGGCGCAGCGGTAGTGAGGCTGCCTTTTTTTTTTCGGGTGGGAAATCATCAAATGACTCCTCCCGCTCATCTCATTAGCTTCATCGCCCTTTGTATTCCGGGACCACGGTATCTCTTTCGAACAGTCCCGCAGCCCAGGCTAGTAGTAAGGCTGCCTTACGCTCTTAGGGTCCCGGGTTCGAATATATGTATAATAAGTATGTATTTAGAAATAAAAAAGTATTTATGTAGTATATCAACTATCTGGTTTCCACGACACAAGCCTCGTTGCTTAGTGTGGCTCTAGATGGCGCTGTGTGTAATGTCCAGCGATATTAAATTTATTTATTATTTAATTACACATAATATACAGACTTAAAAATGTATCGACATGTATTTAAAGCAGAAAAGAATGAAAGGGCTATTCGTGACCAGAGGGCTGACCTTTTTCTTGGTCAAAGAATCAGCATTGCCATCCGACGTGGCAATGCTACCAGCTTCCTGGGCAGTTTCCCCAGCGATGCGGACAAATTTTCTAGAAGCTAAATTGAACGTCAAATGTTTTTAGTGGAAAATTCAATAAAAACATCGTATATCCAACCTATGATAGATGACGCTGAAATCAGAAGATAGTTTTGATAAACACGAATATGATTCGTATTTTAATCACAAGTTCAGAGAAAAATGCCATAATCGCTTATTTCAAAGTCACGACATTTGAGTTGGTTACAAAACTTAAATGGAAAAGAGGCAAATATCTAAATCGAAGCGGAAAAAATTGACTGGGATGGGCAAAACTGAGCAAAGACCCTTTTAGAGGAAACGAGTCAATTTTTCTGAGTCACATCGACTTACCAAAAAAAGCCTCGGATTTCAGATTGAATTTACCTACTGAGTACTTGGGTACTTTCTTATGTATAAAAATTCTCGGTACTGAATACCACAGACATGTGAGATGTACGTACGTAGGTAGTACGAGTTCAGAAGTTTCAGCGATACACAGTTAAAAATGTTTTGAATCTAGTTTTAAACCACCATTTACCTACCTATTTTGGCTATCTCTGATACTGATACTGTTAGCCTGCGTTATACTACTGCTGGCAAGGGCATATCCCCATTGACGTCCAGTTGTTTCGTTCCAGGGCTAATGTGGACCACCCGCATCTTCTACGAGGTTTGTCTGGCTGAAACGAATTGCTGACGTTGCTCAAAAAGCCGCTAAGCTGAAGTGAGACTAGACATGGCAGACTACGGCAGCTGCATGCTGCCCAATGAGCTGTGGGCCAAAATATAGCCACTTTCTGGCTATCCCTAAACATATTTGGGGGTATGAAGAACAGGGTGTAAAGCTCCTTATCCCCCATAGAAAAGGGGGGATCCTCCGACCAGACGGGTGTTATGTCTGGTGGGCCACTGCCCAAAAGTTTTTGTCGGGTTCTTGTATATAGTCTTATGTCGCGGATAACTCTGTTTGCGCGATGTAGGACTTTGACATGGTTCGCTTGTTAGTTTCTCATCTTTGTCATAGATGGCGCTGTAGTACTTTTTGTTCAATGTTGATGTAGAATCTTTTTGTAGTGTCGCTACAAGTTAAAATAAGTAGGTAGTGATTTTAATCTCCCTTACCTTTATGGAACAACGTTTACAACAGGAATTTTCAAAGGCAATGTTAACGAATAAATTGAGACGGAAAAAATGTGTATATGAGCAAAACTGAGCAAATCCTCCTTTTAAAAGAAACGAGACCACGTCTTTTCTTAGTCATATCGACATTTCGAACGGAGACTCGGATATATCAGATTCGATACCTAGGTAGCTTGTATAAAAATTCTAGATGTTGTAATAACGGTACACATTTGACCTTGTTAACATCCTCAAAATACTGTACCTACACTTAGTTCGCAATAAGAATTGGAATTTGAATTTGAACCTTTCACCACTACACGTAGGTATTACGTACTTATGTCAATTTTATTTTCTTAGTTCTACGTTCCGGTGGGCAAAAGATATGGGTAGGTAATCTACAGGCAATTAATATCATTTGCATTTTAATAGACTTGCGCGTGTGACGTGGTCCAGCCTGTACCCTCGTTTCTGAGTCCGCGTTTTGTGTAGTTAGGTATTCATGTAAATTAATATCATGTTATTTTTTGGATGATTGATACGATATTCCTTCATCCTTTATTCCAACTCTGCCTGTAAGAAATACCTTCCTACTTGTTAAATTAAAATTGATGACTAGATCCAGTGGCCACCCAGGCGCTTTTCTTGAGTCAAAAAGTGGGTCTACCACCTGTAAGGAAAGCTTGTGCCTAAGTGTAGTCAATGTCCTGTAATACCTGACTCCTCTTCTTCTCTATAGGTAGGGTGAAGTAATGCAGGGCACTGACAATGACGAAGACCTAAATACTGTTGGAGACAATAGTATTATCATTCTCAAGCTCTTATTTTACCCTCCCTGCATTGTTGGTCTAGTGGTCAAAAGCATGACTGCTGAGTATGAGGTTCTGGGTTCGATTCCCAGGTCGGGCAAAGTGGATTTATCCATCAGGAATTTCTCAGTAGCAAACACGGAGTCTGGATTTGCAACCGATTGACTTAAACATGACTGGCGCAATGTGAGTGTACCATTAGGTACCCCTGTGCCGAACTCTTCGGGGGTTACAAGCGTGGTTTCATGTTTAATTCTGTGCAGAATATTATGTTTGCGTCGTCATCTATAAAACTTTATTGGGAGTTCTCTTTTTGGGATTCATCGTTTTCGGCGTCATAATTTTCACATCACATAATTAATTGATGCATCGATTCTTTAGTATCCTCCTAGTGTTACGTACTACTTACTACTATTAGTGCCAACTAAATTAATCCTGTCGATATCACTAAATGCCGACTTCATAATGATGATGGACGATCTCATAATGGCAGCTAAGTACGTTCAGACTGACCGCTCATGACGTGATTGCGTCGAGGTTATTAATGAATCCGAGTCTGAACTGTTATTGCCGTTCTATTGGTTTGCTTAAGCCATTTGTTATTCGATTTGAGGATTCTCGTTACTACGAGACCTACACTACAGAGACTGGATTCAATATGAGGAACGATTTTTGTTGGTTTTTAGCTTCGCCTGACTTGGTTTCTGATTTTGGCAGCTAAAGTCAAAGGCTGCTTACCACGCGGTACTCTCAAAATATACCTACCTACTAGGTTTTATAATAATTTTCAAATGTTTGTCCTTATAAAGGGTGTAAAACACTTCCTAACGAAGCCGAAAGGCACTTATTGCGATATTGTTTTGTTCTACACCATACCTGGGAACCGTCTAGTTACGGAGATATTGGGGGTCAAAGTTCCCACTTTTTGACAAGTTTTTTTTTTAAATACAAGTTTTTAATGAAATTATTTTCTTAAAATACCTCACGACCTACTATTTAATCCATCCATCAGCACAATGTTTTGAGTGCGTTACATTGAGGTCGACCACAAAACGTGATTTTTCACCCCAAAAAAAAAGTCTTCCTAGCAATAATTTTTGCGTAAAGTTAGGTACTCAGTTTGACGTACAGAATGCTTGGTGGATGGCTTCGTGATGAGATTGTTTACACTCTGTATATATATGATACTTTTTAGGTAGAAACTGGTTGATGCACCAGCATGCTTTTGTTTAAAAAAAAATTAACTACAAACACTATCCTGTTCTACTTTAATTTAATATTAATGTAAAACAAATAAGTACTACCTTTTGAAGAAATGCTAAACACAGAATTTCACAAAACATTAAAACATGTAGACCTTTTACCACAATAGGAGAACGAAGTCTTTATCACGGTCTATATGAAAGTAACTTCTCAGTTAGAGGGTTTACGATAAGTACTGACCCTTTGCAGAGTATTCGTAAAAGGCTTGGATAAGGGACGACTAGCATTGACCACACTAGCGAAGCGGGGAAATAATGAAAAGAGGTGGCTTAACTGAAATGTGAAAGGATTTTTTTCTTGTTGTTTTACTACATACCTAACTTAATATTTAAAGGTGTATTTACGTAGGTTACATGACCTTACATCCCAGTAAAATTTGATACGTGACCACATTTAAAAACTGATGCTGCCATTTAGTTTCTTCAAAAGAATTTAAAAACAAATGGAAGAAGAAAACGTGTTGCGCGGACCCCAAATAGAATGGGGTACCAATAGGTTGACTTTATAACTTTGGTTTCATAACACAAACTCCTCTGCTTAACCCTATGGAGATTACAGACCTGTTTTTATGTTATATGAAATTAGAATCGCATATAAAACTTTTATTAATAAACTAGCGGACGTCACGCGGTTTCACCTGCGTAGTTCCCGTTCCCGTGGGAGTACGGGGATAAAATATAGCCTATGTTACTCGCTGATAATGTAGCTATCCATTGTTGAAAGAATTTTTAAAATCGTTTTAGTAGTTTTTGAGTTAAATCGTAACAAACACACAAACAAACAAAAAATAAAATCTTTCCTCTTTATAATATTAGTATTAAACAAATACAACGAAGAGCCTAATCTACTGAACATTTATTTACAAACCACATTGATTTCGGTACTACGGCGTGACTCACAAAAAGTTAGAAAATTGAAAAGCTGTGAAATCTTTAAGGGTTACGGGCTTTACAGGTAGATACATTAATGCTAAGTGTCAGATTCACACGTTACCGACTGAACGAGCGGCTTATATCATATTCATGAGCGGGGCGAGTATAGTGTCCATTCCGATAGTATTTTATCGTGCGAAAGATTTTCCAAGATTGGCTGGCGATTTCAGAAGGTTCTTTTTTTACATAAAGTTGTCGGTTTATGCTGAATTGCTGTAAATATTACATCAGATTTCACTGAAACTCATATATTTTCATATTTACTGTTAATAAAGTACCTACAAAATGTCTTTTTCCGGAGCTCTTCTTCTTAGTCGAAACACTCTTGTCATAGTGGTCGTGGTTGCTCAGGCGAGGTACACGGAGATATGTTCGGTGGGTCGTTGACTTCCCCGAAGATAGCTTTTTCAGCGATGTGCTTCCATTTGTGCCGGTTGGAGACGTTGCGAGTACACTGGACCATGGTGGACTCAGTAGCTTTCTTGGTCAGGTCAGTCGGCCATCGGCAGTCAGTGATTGGCCGCGTGATCTGTTGCCCTCCACCTGGCCCTGAACCACCAGTCTCCCCAACGAATTTTCATTTTTAGTGATGTGACCAAAGAACTTTTCTTCTTCTTAACGTGTCGATGGCAATCTAAATTGAGTCGGCCCAGAACTGAGCGACTAGTTTGGCGCTTTTGATAGCGTCCATCAGTTCCTGTAGTGAACAAACAACATGACACGATAATAAGTGCTGTGCTGTTTGTGGAACAGCACCACATTTACACTCCAGGGAAGAGTCATTAACGAATCTCCACCTGAACAGGTTTTCCTTGCTGCGGCCAACCTGAAAAGAACGAAACAAAGAACTTTTAATATTCGTAGTTGCACATTAGACGTTTTCCGGGGCAGCTATGTCTAAATTGGAAGAATTTGGGCTCGTCTAACGCCGAGAAAGACCAAAAAAATAACTTGATTTGGAACAAATACAGACCGGGAGATTCGATTCTATTCTATATTATTATTACGTATTCCTTTTTCAATGCCTTAGGCTCTTCTCCGAGTGTTTTAGCTCTTTGCAAACTTTTGTAGAAATCTATTCCTATACAGTTTTGGCGTGAAACTTGTTAAAGTAAGAAAGAATGATAACAACTGGCGATTTCAGAAGCTTGTAATGTTGAGACAATGTTCTGTTTATACTAGCTATCTTGCAATAACATTTTACAATGCCGATTTAAATAGTTGTTAAAGGCCGTTTCTATTCACAGTTTCGTGGAAATCGAGCAGAATATTTTCTTTAAAAAGCCTTTGTTTTCTCTCACAGTATAGTTGGAATAAAATATTACCTGTTAAAGCTTCAGTTGCTTTATTCATTGACTGACCTTACCCAAGGTTTCATTGACTGACCTTACCCATGGCTGCGCACGCACCAATGGCCTTCTACAACCTAGCCAGAGTCCATATAATGTCTGTGTCTGTGTCTCACGCAAATCGTATGAGAGATTCTCAGACAATAGGTGTTCATGGGCCAAACATAGATGTGTTATAGGAGTCTTAAGTTGTACAAGTATTGCTGGCGCTCTAAAGTATAGACAAAGTGGCGCTGCCATTGCCCAATTTATTTATTTAAACTTCATGTACAAGAGTGTTACTTAGGCGGACTTAATGCCACAAGGCATTCTCTACCAGTCTATCTTTGGGTCAAATAGAATAGCATTGTGAGAGAGTACAATAGAAATAAATAAGAATGGGACATATAAAATACTATCGGAATGGACACTATACTCGCCCCGCTCATGAATATGATATAAGCCGCTCGTTCAGTCGGTAACGTGTGAATCTGACACTTAGCATTAATGTATCTACCTGTAAAGCCCGTAACCCTTAAAGATTTCACAGCTTTTCAATTTTCTAACTTTTTGTGAGTCACGCCGTAGTACCGAAATCAATGTGGTTTGTAAATAAATGTTCAGTAGATTAGGCTCTTCGTTGTATTTGTTTAATACTAATATTATAAAGAGGAAAGATTTTATTTTTTGTTTGTTTGTGTGTTTGTTACGATTTAACTCAAAAACTACTAAAACGATTTTAAAAATTCTTTCAACAATGGATAGCTACATTATCAGCGAGTAACATAGGCTATATTTTATCCCCGTACTCCCACGGGAACGGGAACTACGCAGGTGAAACCGCGTGACGTCCGCTAGTTTATTAATAAAAGTTTTATATGCGATTCTAATTTCATATAACATAAAAACAGGTCTGTAATCTCCATAAGGTTAAGCAGAGGAGTTTGTGTTATGAAACCAAAGTTATAAAGTCAACCGAATGGTACCCCAAATTTCGCTAGTTACGTTTAAGTCTCATGTAATAGGGGCGAGCCCATTACCATCAACCAGGCATGAAGCTAGATTCCGTGAGTGCTATATAGAAATTCCTGATGAAAAAACCCAATAGAAAGAAGACTATATATATATAGAAATAATACTAAGTATAGGTATGCGAAAAAGTCGTCATTTTTCTCTCTGCGGTTCGCCACACCACTAGGCTGCCCGGTTGGGCACTGCAGCGCGCCGCGACCACAGGGGGCTTAGTCTGCTATTACAATAGTGTCACAGTGATCTATTGTTGATTTCATAATTGTTGATTTTGACAAGTTTGGTAATCTACTATATAATGGCGTCATTATGGCTTTCCAATGATCAACCACTGGCAATCCATTGAAAGAAATAGCATGCAATAGCAGAATGGTAATCTCGTACACAATGACAAATGTATGACTGACTTACGCGGTAATCTGCAAAAATTTTGACAGTTCCAGCTGAAATTTGCTCAATTAGCACCATTTTGTATTGCAATAAATATAAGCAATAAATATAATAATATTAAAGATAATTTAAAACACATAAATGAAAATAAATCAAAACACCGGCCGCTATCAATAAAAACAGATAAAACGTCAGTAAGCAGTAATGTCACATTTGACTTTGACAGCTAAACAGATAAGATATTATTGAATTGTATAGTTTCACATTAATCCGCGTTACACATAACTTAATGTTTTTTGCTATTTACGAACTTCTTACTACTTCAGATTGCATATAACACTAATAAATAATATGTAAAAATATATATAAATGAAATCTGGCATGATTAGATGTTCAAATTTAATTCTAATTTTTCGAAAATCATTTCCAATAGCAGGTTTTATAATAATGGCAATACAACAATGTCATTGTAACACAATTCTATTACGAGACCATTAACCGACCAATGATCGACCATTATGAAGTTAGCAGATTACGAACTTTTAACAAAATGACAATGGCATCGTTCAACAATTATGAAATCAATGATAGACCATTGTGACACTATTGTAATAGCAGACTAGGCCCCCAGGCCGCATTGTCGCTGCGCTCGGAATCAATTTCATAGAGATTCATAGAAACAAGTGGTGTAGCTTGCAGTTTGTGGTCTGCAGCCCGTCTCGGAAAAGCACCTTAATTCTTTTGAAATCAATGAAATCAATGAATGCTCTTGATCTGGAACGTTTTGTAATGAATTTTAAATTTGGAATTGGTCTAAATTTTATTATTATTACATAAAATGAAATATTTATAACCAGACGGTTTTCCTCAGAGACTAAAATGTAATAATATGTGTTTAATTAACTAAATAGTGTAACTAGTAACTGGAGACTTATATTACGATGAAAAGGTAATAGGTTTGCAAGAAATTCGGTCTCCATGATTCTATTTAGGGATCATTTACTTTTATTTAAATCCTTTTGAAGGTACAATTTTATCTCGCAGCATTTTAGAAGAGTTTTCAAAGAAAACATCTTCTTAAAGTTCGCTACAATTCAACGCCAGTTTGCCATTAAGAAAGTAACTTTACTATTCAAATACTGTTCAAAACCTAATTTACTTTCAAAGCGGTACTTATTAGCATTTTTCCCCTATTTCGTAAAAATATCTAGTTTATCAGTCTGCCTCGTGGGCCAATTGATAAACGGGACTACAATAAGTGACCACAGTTTTTGCATGGTTTTTGCTATTGTTCTTCTGAATGTTTTTGCATTACGTTTAAACTCCTGGTGCATCGAGTCAAGCTTAGGTTCCTAAGTATTTCAGTTAGGGCTTTGTGGAAATAAAAACAAGCCATTTTATTATTTCCAAGATTGATCAGCGCCATCTAGGTCGTTCATAAAAAACACTGGAAAATTCCCCAATTCAGCCAGTGTTATTTATTGAGTTTTTTCATACCGAACTATTCGCTAAAACATGGTCTGAAATATAACAGGCGAAATGAGGTTATACATCAGTAGGCCTAACCCTTTTCGGGGAGTCAATGGTAGAGGTGTTCTATTATGATATATGTCGACGCGTCAAATTAATAATAGTTTGTTATAACTTATTAATTAAATAATTCAGGTTAATCAAACCAATTTTAAAATCCTATAATAGCTTAGTAGCTTTTCTAACCATTATTATCAATTCATTTGATTTTGTAATTTTAATTAGGATGTTTTAGATGGTCATTATACCAAGTTTAATAAACTACAAATTATAATGTGAATTACTTATAACGATTTATTACTTAAACCATATTGTTAATTCATATTATGATTTGTAAACATCAATCGGTGTGGTTTTATTTTACTGAAATTACATTTAATTAAAATAGCATTGAAACTAAAATGGCGTCCATATTGCTTGATAAAAACACATCCGATTTAAAATAAGAAAGCTAAAATTGATTTTCAGGTTTTAAAATTACTAATAAATTGAGTTAATATTTGTCGATTTATAATAGCGATTACATTCATCATTTATTGTTTGGTTTAAAATGTTAAATATTTATGCAAGTTCCGGTGGCGCGATCGGCCATGTTGTTTTCTTGGTTTGAGTTTAGTTGGATCGTTGAAAAGTGTTTGACGGCCCATTTTGCCGCTGGAAATTGTAGAGAGTAGAAGACTCAGGAGATCCTGTGAGTAAATAGTTTTTATAGTTTTAAATTGCTGTGCTTTGTAATATTATTAAATTAATTAAGTGCATACGTTACGGTGTACCAAATTATAAAGTTTAATTCTATTGTTTGGTGTTTTCATTATCCTGCAATGTCTGAGAATAATAACGAGAGTAGTGACATCAGCAATGCTGATGTCACTCTTTCTAAAAATTTAAATGGGAATACTCCGCCGTTATCAGAAGTGGGATTTGTACCCCCTTCTGCCGGACATTCTGGTGCAAACAATGAGAATCTGTCTGCTTCTGCTATCGGCGTACCCACTGAGTTTTTCTCACAGATGTTGCAGGTGATGAAGGGCATGACGGATCGTATTTCTAAACAATCTGAGAAAGTTAAAATTAGTGACGTATTTTTACCGTCGTACGATCCGGATGCCAATATAGGAATACGTGAATGGTGTCAACACGTGAATACAGCCATGGAAACCTACAGCCTGACCGATTACGATGTTAGAATGAAAGTTGGAAGTCTACTTAAAGGTCGTGCCAGGTTGTGGGTAGACAATTGGTTGGTTTCCACATCCACGTGACAGGAATTGCGTAATTTATTAATAACCACATTCGAACCTGAAAATAGGTATTCTCGAGACATCCTTCGATTTAGAGAGCATACTTATGACAATAATAAGGATATTGCGCAATTTCTGTCTCAAGCTTGGGTACTTTGGCGCCGTATCACAAAAGATAAATTATCTAATGAGGACGCGGTTGAGGCGGTTATTGGCTGTATTGGGGATGACCGACTGAGGATCGAATTATTGAATGCGCGTGCGGTATCTGTTGGGAATCGCACCCAACAGACACGCAGACGGCACGCGCAGGTGACGTGACCGACCTGCGCAGCGAGCGAGCGGAGGTGTGGCGCGGGGAGCCCGCCCGGCCGGCGGCACTCGCTTCCTCGGAGCCCACCGCGACGGACGATACTCTCCAAACGATTATTAAGATATATATGTTTGTCCGGGCAGTTATAATTGTAAATTTAATCGGCAATATACCGAGCCTTTTTATACAGTCCACTATCATTTTATTTACCCCAACGAGCAAGTCGAACAGTATCAGTTCCAGAACTTATTTCTGTGGCATCGTCTATTCGCCATATTAAAAGACCAAACCCAAATTCATCTTATACTCAGTCGGTTATCAATAAGCGACCACGATTTTCTGAAAAGCAACAGTTTTGCCAAGTATGTAAAAAGTCAGGCCATGAAACACGGGACGGTCGTTTTAATAAAAAACCTGATAGCATCCAACCACGTCCTCAAGAAAACAAATCGGTTTCTCAGACAGTTAGTGCCGAGACAGACAAACCAACGTGTACATTTTACATTTGACAAATGTTTCAAGCGTGAACGTGCAGTAATATCTAAAATTAATTGTGTGGGTGCAAATAAGTTTGCTTTTATGCAAATAAAAATTGGTAAAGTTAAAATTCAGGCCATGTTTGATAGTGGTGCAGAATGTTCACTAATACGTGAGTCTGTAACGTCTCAATTGCCTGGAAAAAGAACAAATGAGGTTAGCTATCTAAAGGGTATTGGTCAATTTACGGTGCTTTCCCTAACAAAAATAACAACGGTATGTATTATCGACAATTTACGAGTAAGAGCTTCAATTTCATGTAGTAGCAGATTATGAGATATGTGCTGATGTCATTGTTGCCATAAATCATGTCGACAATACAAACATTGGAGTATTAGTGACGTCACGGGGTGCTAAACTGTTTCATCAACCGATAGTAAACCACATACGATCTGATAGTAATAAATTTGATAATTTAGACTGTGATTTAACTGATGACGATCAAGTAGCTGAATTGAAAATGTTGCTTAACAAATATGAACATGTATTTATTCGCGGGTTCCCAAAGACAAAGGTGAACACCGGTGAATTAGAAATCCGGCTACAAGACCCCACTAAGCGAGTGGAACGTCGACCATACCGTTTAAGCCCGATTGAACGGGAGAAAGTACGCAATATTGTAAGTGAACTACTTGAACACAAAATCATACGTGAAAGTAAATCTTCGTTTGCGAGTCCAATAATATTGGTCAAAAAGAAAAATGGTCAGGATCGTATGTGTGTAGACTTCAGGGAACTGAACAGAAATACCCTTAGGGACCACTACCCTTTACCGATAATTTCGGACCAAATAGACCAACTGGCTGGTGGTCATTTCTTCTCTACTTTTGATATGGCAGCTGGTTTCCACCAGATTCCAGTTGCAGAGGAGTCAATTGAAAGGACTGCATTTGTCACGCCCGATGGGCTTTATGAATATCTAGCCATGCCATTTGGTCTAAGCAACGCTTGCTCGGTTTACCAGCGTTGTATTAATAAAGCGTTGATGCCGCTATTGATAAAGCAGGTATGCCAGGTTTACGTAGATGACGTCCTCTCAAAATGTAGGGATTTCCAGGAAGGCCTCTCTAACATAGAGCAAATATTAATTGCTTTGCAAAGGGCTGGGTTCTCAATTAATATTGAGAAAACTGCTTTTTTTAAACGTTCCATTGAGTACTTGGGCAATATAATAACTGATGGGCAAGTTGGTCCAAGTCCAAGGAAAGTGGAAGCTTTAACAATGGCACCAGTACCGACTACAGTTAAGCAAGTTAGACAATTTAATGGCCTCGCTAGCTATTTCAGGCGTTTCATTCCCAATTTTTCCCGAGTTATGATGCCACTTTACGAGTTAACAAAAAAAAGACACTAAATGGGAATGGAACGGCAGACATGATGAGGCCCGCAACAAAATTATCCAGTATTTGTCTACTGCGCCTACCTTATCCTTATTTCAGGAAGATGCGCCAATTGAACTCTACACTGACTCCAGCAGCCTTGGATACGGAGCTGTACTGGTCCAGGCAATCGACGGACGCCAGCAACCGATCGCTTATATGAGTCAACGTACAACTGACGCGGAAAGCCGCTATCACTCATATGAGCTGGAGACACTGGCAGTGGTGAGAGCAATCAAACACTTTAGGCAGTATCTGTATGGACGTAAGTTTAAAGTTATTACAGATTGCAATGCTCTCAAGGCATCCAAACACAAGAAAGACCTGCTACCTAGAGTACATCGCTGGTGGGCTTTTCTACAAAATTATAATTTTGACGTAGAATATAGAAAAGGTGAAAGGCTGCAACACGCAGATTTCTTCAGCAGAAATCCCTCTGGTGAGTTTTGCACAAATACATTAACATCCGACATGAAATGGATACAAATAGAACAACGACGAGATGAAAAGCTGCGTTCACTCGTAGAAAACCCTACTCCTGGTTTTGAAGTGGAAGACGGTGTCCTAAAGAAGATCTGCACAGACACTGTACTTGGTACGTATAAGCTTACAGTAGTTCCAAAAGCATTCCAGTGGAGTCTAATTAATTCATACCACACATCGTTACATCACCCGGGATGGGAGAAGACCCTACAAAAACTTATACAATCTTACTGGTTTGATAAAATGAGCACCGGCGTGAGGAACTTTGTTGAAAACTGTGTCATATGCAGAACTTCGAAGGGGCCTTCTGGTGCAATTCAGGTACAACTACATCCTATCCAAAAACCCACTGCACCGTTTCAAGTGGTCCATATGGATATCACTGGAAAATTGGGCACCAGAAACTCTCAAGGACGTGATGAATATGTGATCGTTATAATTGACGCATATATGAAGTACATACTTTTAAGTTACTCCAATGACAAAAGCCAGGGTAGTAGTCTTGCTGCTTTGAAACGCCTCATACATCTATTTGCAACACCTATACAGATTGTGGTTGATGGTGGAAGGGAGTTCCTAGGTGAATTCAAGGTCTACTGTGATCGGGTTGGTATTGATATCATTTCGTTTTGATAAAAATAAAGCAAAACTCAAACCATTCCAAAGAGGAGACTACGTCCTTATCAAGAACAACCCGCGTAATCATACTTCTCTTGATTTGAAATACAGTGAACCATTTGAGATTTACAGAGTGTTGGACAATGACCGCTACATGGTGAAAAGGGTCACAGGCCGAGGACGACCACGTAAAGTAGCTCACGATCAACTACGTAGAGCTCCTCAGCCAGGCGACCAGCCAACCGTGTCGACGGAATCTGAAGAGGATAATGAGCAACAACCTGGAACATCGCAGCTGATAACTCCAACACCTGAGCTTCGTTCATTGCAAGTGCCTACATCAAGCCCATCGTTACCATCTACAACTCTAGGAGACTGTTCTGTGGATGCCTAATATGTTCGGTGAGTTCTATCCGTTAATAGAAAACCTAGTTTTAACTAATAACGTTACAACTTATTGGTTGTGGCAAATTGTTTGCCATACCTATCACATTTATAAAGTTTATTGGACCTGCTCACCAGTTCCTACCGTGTTCGCAAAATGTTGGCGAATTCGGTCATTTCTCATATTTATGATGAGTCCATGTTTATAAAATGTAGAAAACATGAAAGGCGTTTTTGTTTTATAAAAATCTATGAGTTTCTAACCAATATGTCATTTTTATAAAATTAAGCCTACATGTGATGAGATCTATTTTGCTCCTTATTAACCCGTGTTGACCACGATCATATTAAATGATCCAGACGACACCATCGACCTAGACCTATTTCCTTTAGGGCCTCTGTGGACCACGGCGTTCAGTACCGCCCAGACCACAGCATCATCATCTTACTCCCGTGTGGACCACGATTATGCTAAATGATCCAGACCACACCATCGACCTAGACCCATATTCCTTAGAGCCTCTGTGGACCACGGCGCTCATACCGCCCAGACCACAGCATCATCATCTTACTCCCGTGTGGACCACGATCATGCTAAATGATCCAGACCACACCATCGACCTAGACCCATATTCCTTAGGGCCTCTGTGGACCACGGCGCTCATACCGCCCAGACCACAGCATCATGATCTTACTCCCGTGTGGACCACGATCATTCTAAATGATCCAGACCACACCATCGACCTAGACCCATTTCCTTTAGAGCCTCTGTGGACCACGGCGCTCGTACCGCCCAGATCACAGCATCATCCCTTATCTACGACAACATAAGCAATACAGTGTTACGTGGAGTAACTGTATCAAAATAAAATTATAATTATGTAGTGGCATTTTGCGGTTGAATTGTCACATAAACATATTTCATTCTATCTTCTATTCTGTGCGAATATGTTGAGAATGTGTAATTGAACTATAATTATGCAGCTGATGACTTGGTGAAGTTGTTTAGCTATCCTACTTGAAAATAAAGTCGAAACTTGCAATAAAATGCTTGAGTAAACTAAAAATAAAATATTTTACCGACCCAAATTATCAGCTAGCGATCCTGTGTAGAGGCGCTAGACTACAACCTAACATTTCACATTTCAGAATGATTACCTCGGGCTGGTGCAGAGCGCGCACCACCTCGCAGAATGGCCGTGTCGACGCGTCAAATTAATTATAGTTTGTTATAACTTATTAATTAAATAATTCAGGTTAATCAAACCAATTTTAAAATCCTATAGTAGCTTTTCTAACCATTATTATCAATTCATTTGATTTTGTAATTTTAATTAGGATGTTTTAGATGGTCATTATACCAAGTTTAATAAACTACAAATTATAATGTGAATTACTTATAACGATTTATTACTTAAACCATATTGTTAATTCATATTATGATTTGTAAACATCAATCGGTGTGGTTTTATTTTACTGAAATTACATTTAATTAAAATAGCATTGAAACTAAAATGGCGTCCATATTGCTTGATAAAAACACATCCGATTTAAAATAAGAAAGCTAAAATTGATGTTCAGGTTTTAAAATTACTAATAAATTGAGTTAATATTTGTCGATTTATAATAGCGATTACATTCATCATTTATTGTTTGGTTTAAAATGTTAAATATTTATGCAAGTTCCGGTGGCGCGATCGGCCATGTTGTTTTCTTGGTTTGAGTTTAGTTGGATCGTTGAAAAGTGTTTGACGGCCCATTTTGCCGCTGGAAATTGTAGAGAGTAGAAGACTCAGGAGATCCTGTGAGTAAATAGTTTTTATAGTTTTAAATTGCTGTGCTTTGTAATATTATTAAATTAATTAAGTGCATACGTTACGGTGTACCAAATTATAAAGTTTAATTCTATTGTTTGGTGTTTTCATTATCCTGCAATGTCTGAGAATAATAACGAGAGTAGTGACATCAGCAATGCTGATGTCACTCTTTCTAAAAATTTAAATGGGAATACTCCGCCGTTATATATTATATATTGATGTTTCTTTAAATCCTCCGATATCATAACAATATAAGTACCAAATAAAAATGGATATTTCAATGCCTTTATTTCCAATCCACGCGACATTTCTCATGCATAAGATTTTGGAATTGCATCGAGCGTCACTCAATATTGTCCAGACATATAAAATGCATCCAATATCTCAAAATCTCAATATTCCTTGCAATCTCTACAAGAATATCGTCGTTTTATAACCCGTCAATACCACTGCTGAATGTAGCTTATGAGAATGGTCATATATTGAATATTGTTCGCCGAAAAGGAAATCAGCAAAACCAGGCTTGGCAGACGGATTAGGGGTCGCAGTGTGTCGTTACAAACACACAAGAGATTGTTGCTGACCATATTCGTGGATTAGGATTGATGGACTGCGTTTGTGAGGAATGACGAGCCGAAAGCACGTAATAGGGTAGATGACAAAAAAAAAACCTAAAATCCGTTAGCTATAGATTTCCAAAAAATAATGGACACATATTTTTTCTTTTTTCACGCAAACATAAAATGAAGACGATACAGTGCGTCGAAAACTCGACTGACGTCACATTTGAGTACATTTTTTACTCAAATGTGACGTCACAAGGTTAAGTTCAAAATCAAATGAGAAAATTTAGTAGTTAGTGGTAACTTGATGTGCAAGCGACTGTATTTTCAAATCTCGTCGCTAAGCCGAGCCTTGAAAATCCAACGGCGCGGTATTAATGAATACGGTTATTAAACCCATATACTATTATTGGCCAGTACGTAATAAACCCTCAGAGTAAAGGTTTCTTCTAAGAGAAGACGAAAGCATTCCAAATTTAAAAACTGAATGAGTCAAATTAAAACGCCACAGACTATATTCATACACGCCAGAGGGTGCATATCAAAAATGTTATGCGCGAATATTAGTTCCGGCCAGCAAAACTTGACCCAAAACCTGTCAATGATTTATTTAAACAATAATGTTTGGTGATATATCAGCTGTTATTTAATAGCGTAATATACGCGTTGACCTTTCCATTAGGCAACTACGGATGATTGATAGTGCGCTGAATTGGAATATTAAAGGATTTTGTTGTCTGTTTTATTTAATTTATGGTCAGGATGTGATTTGATTGGAATGCCTGTTGTAAAGATATTTGGTTGATGAAAGTGGATAACTTTTACTTAGAACGTCGAATCTTTAGTGACAGGACAGGAGCTAATTTAAATACGCACACGGTCCTTTTATAGTTACCTCTGACAGCCGCAACCAAATAGCAACCTTGTAGAAAAGGCATTAGAGGTCACTTTGAGTTTAACAGTGATGCAAAATCAAAGGCACTATACTGAGAAAGGGCTGTAGAATGTACATACGACGGCCAATCAAGCTATGCAATACCAATATAAGATCTTTCTTTGTGCGGGAAATCTGTACAAAGCGAGGCCCTGTAATATTGGAAATGTATAGATTGATATGTCGCAGTGTGTGCTTGCCTACCGATGTTTACTTTGACAGTTGATGAACTTGAAAAAGGGCCTAAAGCCTGAAAAATTAAAGAAAGCAGGCATCAATCTCGTGCCAAACTTTCGTAATGTGACTTTACATGTCCCTGTTGTCTTACACCCTTTGTCCTTTACTTTCAAAGGGCTACAGAGCGAGACGAAAAACGTACACTTTGCCCTTAAAACTTGCTAAACCAATTATTAAGTACGTCACGAGAGTTCTCTGAACAATTTCTAGTAGGCAAAAGTTATTTCCTATTTTAAGAATCGAGAAGTTTCATTCTATTTGCTCAGAGTGAGGTGTTTGCAATTAAATTAGGTAAATATCGTGAGAAAGAAGAAAATTTTAACTAAAGTCTTCACCGCATCTGTGGACACTGGTGCTGCACTGGCGGTAATATAATTTAAAAGTTTAATTTTCTCGAACATCAATAAGCCCTTTCAATTGCGCAGGCCAGGCGATTAATCACAAGTGTGTTCAAAAACAAGTTCTTTTATTCGAAGGAAAACTTTCAAGCTAACAACGTATAACATGAAACCATTTCTAGTAACACAGACACACACGTAACTAAAAAATATTTACCAAACGTTTTCATCGTTCTAGTTTTCCATTACTGTTGTTGATATTCCACTGGCAGAATGAGTTCCTCTACGTCAGTAAAATCCTAGTGTACGTGGGTAAATACCATATCTAGTTTTGTGAACCACATATCCCTGTTTCAGCAGGCTACAACTGAAGGTTTCATGAAAAATTGCCCGAAATATTTTAGGCAAATTCATACGTGCTGTTTGCCGTTCCATTTTGTTTGGTTCCGTGACATTTTTGAGAGTAGAATAATTTATTTTATCTGTTTAGAGGTAGAACGAGTAACGACTATTGAGTTTGCAAGGACAAGTACTCGTATTTTGCGTCGGGGTCAATAAACCTTTTATGTGGGCGTGTGGGTGTTGTGGCTAAATAATAACAGTCGCTCTGTTCGATCTTTGGAAAAAGACTAGGCAGATTATGTTGTTCTGGCCCGTTTGTTATTTGATAAGTTTGACAACAAAAAAACAGTATTATAGGTACTTAGTAGATTTCGGTGACAATTCTGACTCTGTTTTATTTTAATAAAATAATTTTCAACACACATGCTCGTAAAGTGAGCCTTATTACATCGTTTCTAAGGCTATAAACTGAACTATAACTCACACGTGCATAATAATATTACACACTAGTGCATAATAGAATTATCTCGACAAAGTTAAGTTAGTACCTAACTGCAAACTATATGCGAGTAAACAGAGCATTTTCAATTAAACCGGGTAATATTTCCTTTTTTTTTTTTGTAACAACAAATACGTTTTATGCCTCTGAAAATCCATTTAAATCTTTGGAATAATTAAACGTGTCCCTAATTAAGACGAAAAAACATTTATAATTATCAAATTATTTATAATTCACAATAATTTGTTATGAAATATTTGCATTTCATCACTAAAATTATAATTTTGAAGTAGGCTGTATTTAATTATTATAATATTATTAAAATTTCCCACAATTTTCATACTTTGTATCGCATTTGTTGCTGTGTGGTAAAACGATTTATGCAATACATGTTTGTTTTTTCCTCGCAAGTGTGTTGAAAAAGTGCGTATGCAACTCGTGAGTACCTTGCTCACTAGACACTCGGCTGACTTACGCCCTCGCCTACGGCTCGGGCTGCAACCCACAGCCTCGTGTATAATGAGCAACTTTGCTCACTTGTGTCGTATACTATAATGAGAGCATAACATAATATTAGCGGGCTTTTTAAAGTAGCGTATTTGTGACAACCCGTTTTCGACTACGGCTTGTGTTGTAAAACATTCGCAAAAAATAACATCACAGATTATATCGGAACAAAACGATTCCGGGAAATCGCGAGAAAGTCCGATAAAGCCAACGAAACTGGTTAATTACGACTTTTTACCCTAACTAATTAATGAAGGTAAAAGCTGAAAAACATCTCACCTGAGACTGAAGAAGGGTCTTATTTCGGTAATATACTTTTTATACCCTGTAAAACGGGTTCTTTTGGCGAAGTTACTTTTTGTTAGGGTTCCCTTATCTAGAGATTTTAAGACGATTTAAGGGTAGAACGTAAACCGCATTGCCTGTTAATAGGTACTCTGTTCTTTGTTCTGTCTAAAGTGTTGATAAACATACTGAACTGTTGCAATGGTGGGATTTTATTACAATGCAAATAATAAACCAATGATCATATCAATGAGTAGACCTTTACCATTCAATTTTGTTGACCAGCTTTGGCCTACCTGGAATCTCTTCCACTTGCCTCCTGCTTGTGCCCCTAAATAATTTCTCGTTTATTATTGAAACAATTAATTATCCTGCCTCCAGAGCCTTGTTTGCCATGGCATCGGTCACCAGGGGTGCACTCTGCAGATGATCTTGACACTTCCAAAAGATGGATGATATTTACGTCAAACCCTTTTTAATCGTATTGCATTATGAAAGGGCCTTTCATAATGCAATACGATTAAGGGTCTTTTAAGCCGTAATGCCAAGCACTTTATCGCTTTATCGCACAATATAAGGAAGCTTCACATCACCCTCATTTCTTGCCATTTACTATGCTGTCTAATATCGTGGAGGAAGATCGCAAGGAACGTCAATTTTTGCATCGGTACGTCGTCGTGTCTGCGGCCGGCGGCGTTCATCGAAATTCCATCACGATCGCAGGATAGCGGTTAGGCGTCTACCTGTGCAAATGGAGAAATATATGGGCGGACTCATAATGCACGTAATTGATTTTGTGAGAACACATTTATAGCGATTTTTGATTTGAAACTGGTATAACGGAAATAAATATACATAGAATACCTAATCTGTGTTATGGGCACACTACAAATTACAGATGTAAATGTACTGACGCAATCTTATCGCTAAAAGTGATCTTAAAAAACAATTGGATGGACTAAAGGGAGAAGGAGAAACGACATTATTATTATTTATTTATTTAAAATAACGTCCTGAATTACTATGAAACTATATTTATTTTAATTTTCTTTTTTTCCGCGCTTTGCTTTCGCCAGGTTGAAGGAGAAGCAAAGGTATGAAGCCGCTAAACAGCCTAATATAAAAAATAGTTACACAAACAATAAAAATATTAACACAAATAAATGTTAATTTGAATATAATAGTAAATATAAGTTCTATATAATCATGTTTATCTATGTTTATGTATATGTATATTATTTATAAACACAATTTAAAATATTCAGAAAATATTTACGCCTTAGACGCATTATTGCTTTGCAAAAATTAGAAAAAAAAATCATCTCCGATTAGAGGCATTGAACCAATTTGGACTAAGTTTAAGTATGTGGCAATTTTCATTCCCACACATATGTTGGAAAATGAAAAAAATCGCACATGTGTGAAATACATTACACGTTGAACCTAATCGTAGGCCTAGAGCACCGGTAGCCCAGTGGTGGCGGCCCCGACTTACGAACAGTAAGTCGTGGTTTCGAACCCAGACAGGCGCATTACTTTGTGTAATTTGTTTCATCACCACTGCTCTCAAAACGGTGAAGGAAAACATCGTGAGTAAACCGGCATGTCCTAGAACTAAAAATTCGAAGACATGTGACATTTACCAATCCGCACTGGGCCCGCGTGGTGGATTATATACGCAAAATACGCGCTTTCACGTGGAGTTGCGGACACCAGCCCATTATACAATACAATACAAAACAACCCAATCGTAGTGCGTTAAGAACCAGTTTTCGAGGAAGTGTATTGAAAATAATATTTTTAACACCCTTGCTCGTAAAGCTGATGTAATTCCACCGATTTTAAATATGTAAAGCGGGTCATAAAAAACGCGTGTGTTACCAAAGCAAATAGTTAAGTTATAGTCCATACAAATTCCATAACAGTATTATTTGCCATTTCAAATATGGAACTGATCGCCGCCGCACGACTCCAGCTAGTGAGCAGCGCGCTGTTGCTATTCAAATTTCGAACAAATCGCCGCGCGGCGCCAGTCAGTAGGCAGTGCTGGCGCGCTGTTAAAATGGCGGGAAAGCAACAGTGTGCATTCACAGATTGAGTTTATTTAAAATAAAAAAAAAAACAGTTTATTCGGTAATTTAAAAACTTGGCTGCATGCTCTAGCGTCTTTGCCAACATTTTCACGCTGCCACGGCAGAAAATAATCCTCGCGCCATTTTTCTCAAATTTTCTTTTCTTTGTACTTGTATTGTGAATATCTTTTTTTTCTGTTTCCTCGCAAATGTGTTAAAAAACGTCGTACGATATACGTGCGTATTGGTTATAACATGCTCGGCTCAATTACGCCCTCGCCTACGGCTCGGGCTGAAATTCCGCCTCGCATGTTATAACCATCTTAACGCACTAATATCGTAATGTACTATTATCAGTCTTATGGCGCGTGACAAGGGGGCAAACTTGTAGCTAGCTATGGCTCAGTAGGCACTTCATTGGAACATGTTATTATCATGTTATAATGACAGTGATGTAGTATCCTCCTGTGATTAAATTAGCCCGTGCTTAGTGTAAAATGCTATTGAGTACTTAATAAGTCGCAGCTGGTCTAAAAACCACTATTGATAAAGAGTTAGAGACAAGATAGATGATGATCAAGTCCAGTGTTAATGTGAACATGTAAGCACCATGCAGTTATTTTAAATTGAAACTAAGAACCCTTAAACCTATTAGTGATCGTAAAGTTGATGGGAAAACGGGTTCGAAGTTGTTAATTCAAGCAGATAGTTGTTATGTTACCACTAGGGACGAATATATCTACAAACTTGAATTAGAAGCCATAATTGAATTAATAATATCCATCAAATAAGGTGAAGGAAAGCCGAAGTCAGGCTCTTAACAACTTAAGGGGAACTCAATTTGCATTTGAAAAGTTAAGGGTTGTACGATATTGGATGATAATTTTCATTCCAAACTCGATAATGGTCTTCATCTTTTTGTTTTAACTTACTTAGATAAAACAAAGTTTTAATTTCACTGTTATTTGAGAGCACCGAAAATAATTTATCAGACTTAAACGTCACTAAGACCCTATCTTTTGCACCGTAAAGTATTTGGAAAAGCTTAAATAAATATAAATAAATAAATAAATATCGCTGGACTGTATCTTATTGACCCAACAATTGATATTGTGCCATGATATTTTATGTGGCTCTGTTTCTGCTCACCTTGTATCATCATATTGGTGTCGATTCTGTTGTGCACGAACTAAACTTTTTCTCTCTAATAAAACGAGACGGACGTAATTTGGAGATGTCAAATTAAATTGAACTAATTGTTCCATACAAATTAAGGGTGTATGTAAAAACATGTCGACGAAAAACACGGTGAAGCGCAAGGCATAAACTAGTTTGACATCTTTAACTTAGTTCATAGCTATAGCCGTCCTTTTCTCGCACTGCCTTTTAGTAAAAGATAGCAATAGCCTAAATTAAGTTTAGATTGTGCACAACAGAATCGACACTATTGACTTTTTAAGACAATGTTTTAATTTTAATTTAAGGTTAAAATTGCTATTTTATAAAAATGGCAATAATGCCGAATAAAATTATTCCAAATGAAATTCTGGAATCTTCATACTTAATATGCCAAGTAAAATTGTACCAAATAATCGTCGCACTTTATCTTTGAAAAGGAATGGAGTTCGTATATCAATTGCTTATGTCTTCAAGTTAGAATGTTTTGTGCGTGTTCGGTGTGTTTATTAAATTCTTATCAGGAATATTCTGGAGGTTTGTTCTTGAATAATATATTAAAAAGTGAATTTTCACTGAGAGTCATGCTACTCTATTTAAAGATATCAGAATCTTCACGCGCAATGGAAGTTCGAGGAGTTTCTTACTGCACTACCTACGTGCAGTAAGAAACTACTTATTAATACTTACTATAATTTTTCACACTGAAATGAGTGCAGTGCTTTGAGAGAGCAACATTGCAAAAAAAATGTGGAAGAAATATAAAACAAGTGAAAGGCAGAATTAATATTCATCAAACAAAAACAAAACGGGAAAATCAGAAATGAATATTCTTACTAGTTTGAATGGCGGCAGAGCTATTCAATACCGTAATACCATTCGCGCACTCGTAAAAACTCCCTTTCAAAATCACGCAAATCAATTGGACGTCAAATCACGGCATTTGTGAATGTTTTTCCGGTACTTAGAGGAATAAAAAAAAGTTCGTTCCTGTATGTATATTCGCTGGGGACGAGGGCGACCGTTGCGGGTAAATGGGCCAACTTTTATGATCACTTACCACATGCTGCGTAACACGGAATGTTATTTTAGGTATGTGTGTGTGCTTTTTAAGAGAGTATAATTGGGAGTAAGATGATATTATAACTGTTGTTTACTGATATTAATATCAGATGGATGGATGATCTATTAAAATTAACTTTAATTTAAAAATGTCCTGATTTATTAATGAGCGTAGATTAATTAAGATATCCCTTCTAAGAAATTCGAATAAACAATACATGCTCAAATCTGTCACAATCCATTTACACTCACAAATAGTTAGCCCCGATTTCATAATAACTTTATATCGTGAAACCTTCTCTAATTTGAGAAGGAATAAGTATGACATTCCACTAAATATAGACATGAGTTCTTCCAACGTGTCGTTTCAATAGGGAATATGCATAATTGTTTTTTATTATTTCGATACGGAATGTTAAAGAACTATAAAAATAATTACAAAAAGCGAAAACAAGACATAAATCGGCCAAACAACACAAACGTTATAACCATTTAAACTTTTATAACCATCTCTTTCAAGATAAACGGAATTTAGTATGGGTTTTGTACGTCGATGCAGCGAATGACGTCATTCACTGTATCGGATCTCTCTGTCTAGTCAGCAGTTTCAAATGCTTATAACTTAGTATTTTTTATAGGTATTAAAAAAATAATTTAATTTTGCTATTTCTGATGTTAATACGCTTTGTTTAGAGTGTGAAGTATTTCAGCGTTTTCATAATTTGGTTGCCCGGTGACGAATTTCCATAACGCACGTGCTGACGACGAAGTGTCTTGGAAATGAGGTTCGGCAACCAATCAAGCTATACAAAACAAGTTGTCTCTTGTTTTGGAAATCTATACATTGCGAGGCCATGTTATACTGGAAATGTAGAGCTTGATGTATAGCCGTGTGTACGTCGCATCATACAAGTCGTTGTCGTCGTCATTGTTAATAAAAGAGGTAACAGAGCTTATTTCATATATGACGTCACAAGTTCGTAACCGCTTGTATTGTTGTACACGGTTCACGGTTCTTCAAACAGTTACTTGATAGCATTCGCGACTAACTACGCTAAATTCCCTTTCCCATTGACTGAGCCAGTTGTGTCAATGAACCGTCGATATCCCGCAAAAAAATCCAATAAAGTTGAAAGTGACTCGCTATATCCACCGTCCACATTTGCATAAAACAGAAAAAAAACAAAAAACGTACGCGCTCCGAACCGCGGGTATATTTTTACTCACTTCAAATTTTTTTCAATTCCGGACAGCCTAAAACTGTTAGATTCAAAACATGGTAGGTAGGTAAGCAAAACTAAATTGTGAAAAAATCTCTCTAAATTCCAAAACTCAATCTTACGGCTTCCATATAAGGTTGTGGATCGAATGGAGTAAGCTTTTATAGTGATGTACCACTTGGTGGCAGAGCTGGAACGTTTATTGCGATATTTGCTTTATAAGAAATTGATTTATAGGTACATGAATGTCATGACTATACCTCATAAAGGAGCTCATTTGTAGATCAAATAGAGAAACGTTTACCTACTCGTACTTCTTTTGAAGGTAACGGAAGACACGCATAAAATAAAATAATAGTATTGGGTATACAATGGAACAAGCAATTTAAGTAATGCCCTTGTTGATATTACGTTTGAAAATGCCGCGTATTTATTTTTATTATATCTAAAGATTTCTCTCGTTAGATTCACCCTATCGTTAGTGAGAACACATTTTACGCGACCTAAATACGGCGATTTAAATCTTTCGTTGCTCTTTTTCCAGGAATTTTCCAGTAGCTGCCGGAAGACAGCTCGCCTCCTGGCAAAATGTGGGTGTGCTTTAAACTATTTCTAGGAAACAGCAATGGTGACATTGAATTTTTGATTTACATGATTTAGGTATCTTTATTGACAAGATTTATTTTTTATTAATATGATTTATCTTTTATTATCAAACGTTTTGTTGACATGATTCATTTTTATAAACACCGTTTTTTATTTAATAATTTTATTAATTTTTATTTTATTTTTGAATTGTAAACCTGAAGCCGTGTTGTGTTAGTTTTTAATGAGTTTTCGATACAATGTAAAAATTATTACGAAAAAAAAAAAAAAACTTATTAAGTTAATGTCGCTCGTAGGTAACCAATTCCGTTTCAAAAATTTCCGCCATCATTTACGGGCGATACCGAATTCCAGCCGACTTTGCTAATTAAACGAATAGTCCAGATTCCGTTAATTTGGTAATTTATCAGTGCAATAAATCTGAGCGAGCCCTTACTTTTTACATTATCAAGTTTCATCATTTCCGCAGTCGGGTAGAACAAGTGAACCATTTGGTCTGCCATTAATTCATTTATAAGAGTTACTTTTGCATAACTTTTGGATTACGTTTGAAGGTCGGGGCTGTTTGAAAGAGTCACGATTTTAAATACAAAATCGGTATTTGTAGTTACTAGGGGATCCCTTCTTATTGCATTATGTTCTTTTTCCTAATATACTTTGCTAATTATTTTTGCCATACAGTTTATGTTGGCATAATCATCTTGAAGGCTACTTTGTTTTGGCATAAATTGAATTCGCATAATCTTACTAGCCATAATGACTATTAGCATAATAGTATTTAGGCATACAATTAATATAAATACCGGAATCAAATTTGAGTTATTTTTACGTATTTATTGAGAGTAAAACACATTGCGACGACGATAAGCTCGCGTGGGACCGCCGCCGGAGCCGTGACAGAAACCATGCCTGCTGCATGTTGCATACTGCATGTTTCCTTGCTGCATGCTTGCTTACATCGTGCATGCTTGCTGCATGGTACTCCCTTACTTCTCCTAAAAAAAATTGTCCGAAAATCATTATCATAACACGTGTGCTATAAACTTCAGTAACCATAATGTTCAAAATCCCGAATTATTGTTTAACATAATTATCTTTAGTTCTAAAAGTATTCTGTCATAATATCGAGTACTGTAATAATTAAATCTCCTAATTTTATATGACCTAAAGTCATATGGCCTAAGTATTGTGTTTTATAATGTGTAATTATTCTGAATGTTCATTTACGATTCGAGACGAGGTTTTATTGACAGAAACGAATCGCTGTAAATCCGACTCCACGCAGTCTTGTTTGCCCTACCCCTAGAGTGTAATTTTAAATCGCGTATACACGGAGGGGCGAGGCGGCCCGCGAGTTGAGGAGCAGGTGGTTTTAACACTCGCCGCTGCGGCTGAGGCTGGCCGGCGAAGCCAACCAGCAAGCAGAAGCTGCGATGGTGAGCGTCAAACACATCTGCGACGACAAACTCGCGTGGTAGCCGTGACAGAAACTATGCCTGCTGCATGCAGCAGGCATGCAACATGCAGCAGCATGCTTAACAAGCTTAAATAATATTTTGTTAACATTGCAATCAAGGCGTGTAATTTTTACTTCGGTCTATCTATAGAAAAATACAAAATCGCGGATTTCAGACATTGAGAATTAATGAAAATTGTGCAGAAGCTCGGCGTCATAGAATAAATCTTCTCGTAAATAAGCCTAAACCAGGCTTCTATCATTTGTCAAATTATCGTATGATTGAGATAAAATATTCAATATCGGGAATTGATAAAAAATTGAACGTCAACAAGCATGCAAGCAAGCATACTGCATGCATGGTGTATGCTTGTTTGCATGCTCCTTACGGGGAAATAAAAACCACATATTCACAATCAACTGCTTTATTGAGTACATGTATGTATGTATTTATATATATTATGTATTTAAAAAATGATAATACACACATCAAAAATGTCTAGGGATCAAGCATTTTTATGCGGATTTCTTGAGATTGAGATGTGGCTTTGTAATAAATTTATGATTTTATAAATTTATATGGATCCTTTTTGGTGCATTTCATAATTTGAATCAGGAACTCTCAATCAAATTCGAGTAAAAGATGAAAATAAGCTGTCAATATTTTCCCTATAAAAACATACAACGCATTGAAGACATTATTAGTGCTACTGTTTCCCTACTACTGATTAAAACCAACGTTATTATGGAGCGGCGACGTCATTTAAGCAGGGAAGAAATGCTCAGAGCCGTGGGAATGATAGAAGCTGGTTCCCGGCAACGTACTGTAGCTTTAGCTCTGAATACAAGTCAGAGTGTTATCAGTCGACTTTGGACACGTTACCGAAGCACTGGTACCGTGGCTGAGCGCCATGGAGGACGGTATCGCTGCACCACACGGAGACAAGACCGATACATTCAAATCTTAACTCGAAGAGCTCCAACAATAACCGCCATGATGTTAGCCGTGAGGCTTCATCACTCTTCAGGGAACTTAATTAGCGACCAAACAGTCAGAAACCGCTTGCATGAAGTGAACCTTCATTCCTGAAGACCGCTACGGGTACCACCTATAGCAATGCACAATCGTAGGATTCGATATCAATGGGCTCTTGAACACAGAAATTGGGCAGAAGAACAATGGCGTTTCGTGTGCTTTTCTGATGAGTCTCGTTTTGGTATGAGACCGGATACAAGACGTATACGACACTGGAGAACCCCTGGACGCCAACAGCGATTAAAATCCTGCCAGGAAGTCCATCCTTATAGTGGTGGAACCATCATGGTATGGGCGGGTATTTGGATCGGCGGAAGAACTGAGTTGATTTGGATCAGAGGCAACCTCAACGCTCAAATTTATGCTGAGACGATTGTATCAGACGTCATCGTTCCTCTACAAGTGCAAATCGGTCCCTTATTTCAGTTAATGCATGATAATGCACGACCGCACACCGCAAGAGTTGTAAGACAGACTCTCGCCGCAGCTAACATCAATGTCCTGCCCTGGCCTGCTCAGTCGCCAGACTTGAACCCGGTTGAGCATGCATGGGATATGCTACAGAGAAGAGCTCTGCCGAATATGGAGGGTATCCAGTCGCAAGAAGACCTTTTTTTGTTGTTGCAACGAACATGGGCGGCCATTCCACAGCGTGATTTGGATGAACTCATTTTGAGTATGCCAAACCGATGTTCTTGTGTTGTTAGTGTTCGCGGTAGAAACACGGATTATTAATTGTTTAAGTTACCCAATAAAATTTTAAAGAAAACTGTTATTTCAGTCTTTTTTTCGAACTTTAATGTTAGTGGTTCAAATGTCAAAAATCCCTTTATTAGGAAAATGGCAAATTTCTTTATTAATGCAAAGGTGACTTGGTTTATCGTTACTGTGACAAACGAAAACACTTTATTTGATGAATCCTTAAAGAAAATTTTAATTAATATCAATCAGGAGAAAAGTTATTGCAAAAATATATGTTGATCCCTAGATACTTTTGATGTGTGTACATAATCAGATAATTTTTAATTGTAAAATTAAGATACTTAAACGTAGATACAATCATTATTAAATAATTTAGTCGTAATTATAATGACTTATTTTAATTTTTTGGCGAATTCTAAGCTAATTTTATATTAGCTGCGATTGCCTTCAAAAAATCACATTTTGTATATTCTGATTGTTTTTTAAAATGTTATAAATTCTTGCTGTTTTTCAATTTCTGATATTGAATATTTTTATTAATTACATTAAATAATTTGAATTCATGACTTGACTTGACATTTAAAGAAAACGGTTTTAAGTCTTTTGTATATTATTGATTGTAATATTTATGACAAACGGATTTAGGGCATATTATATTTAGGAATTTCAATTTTATGGCATGTGATATTATGTGATATTAAGTTCGGGTAAGTTATCATTCGGACAAATGATGATTAGGACAAAAAAGTAATGGCACTTTAAATTATGAATACAATAGAGAACCGTTACATATACCATTAATTGGATATACCAATTTATTTTGACGATTGGAAAAAAAACCATATATCCTGAAGCTGGTAATACATAACATATTTATTTTGAACATAGTTGATTGTGATCATTTGTGAGTTTTTTCCCTGTAAGAAGCATGCAAACAAGCATACACCATGCATGATCACACACAACACACAAATGTATGGTATGGTAGGTATGTCTAACGTTTTAGGAGTTAATTATTATGCTTCTTTGTTATGCCTATAAAAAATATGTTTTAATATCATTATGCGTAAATAAATGTATGCCTAAGAATGTTATGCTTAATCATTACTATGATCAGAGAAAAAATGGGTAAAAAAATTAAGCGTAAGCTGTTATGCGTAAATAATGTTATGCGAAAATATAATTAGGAGTAACAAAAGTATGCTAAGTTATATTAGGTCTTAAAATTTTATGCAAATGGATAGGGAACCACTATCAATCACTAGTAACTACTAATGAGAGCACCTAGCTGCTTGTCTCAGTCACGATGTGCAAGTTGTCAACTTTTTTTGTTCCGTCCTGTTGTATTTACTATAAATATTTGTTATGAGTTTAATGTTTATTGTGTCTGCGACAAATAAATGTTTTTTCTTTTTTTCCTTGTTTTCACTTCTCGTGTTCTTAGAGTGTCGATGATAATTTAAATTAAGTCAGCCTAAAATTTGGCCACGAATTTGGCTCTTTTAGTAGCATTTCGCCTTATTTTAACCATAGCAAACTAACTCTCAAAACGGATATCCTACTAAAACCAACTTTTCTAAGACGTGACATTCAACAAAACAGATTTGGCCCTCTTGGTGGATTATAGCCCAGTCCCTCTCAAACAGCGCAGGTCTATGTCACAGCAGTAGCATTTGAACATTGAAGGATGATTATAGTAACCACCTAAGAAAAGGAAAATATCTACTTTAGCCGTCCCAAACTAATTGCTAGGTTCCAGTTTGGTTGACATGGATACCAGGCCAAAACAACAAAGGTTGACATAGCATAGCCAGAACTGAAATGTATTCTACCATCTAGTAAATAAAAAATCGAATCCAACAAGCCACCGACTCTGATTGCAAATAAAAAATTCGGACCAATGATTACAATAATTGTAAAAAAACTGCCTAATTGACCGAAAGCAAAAACAAAGGACTTTGATTTACAAAGGGTCGACCCCGAATAATTCAACATAAACTATGTATAAAAGAAGATGATAAAGCAGAATATAATATACTTTCAAAACCTTTGAACATAATAAAGGGTAAAAAAGAAAAAAAAAAGGACTGAAATGTGCACATTAACTTTTATTAATTATTTTCAAGAACAATGTAGACGTTATATTGTTAAATTGTTATTATTTTACTGGTACCTTATCGTACCTAGACCTCTCCTCTCAAGCAGGGCAACAGTAGCAACATTACAAAATAAAATCATACCTTATTATTCGTTAGAGGAGCTTGTGGCTAAATAACAACAGCCCCTCGGGTCGATCTTTAGGTTAAGTCGTGCTGGCCTAGGTTGGTTTGTAGAGGGGTTGGGGCTGGGGGGAGTTTCTTTCGTACCTGAGAAAGCACGTTAAGCAGTTGGCCCCGGCTGTCATTTGTAGATCTTTGACAGTCGTTACAGAGTCAGTGGCCCAAAAAGTCTGACAACCAGTCTTACTAACGGGTATCGTATTACCCAGTAACTCATGGGTTGTGGAGGTCAGATAGGCAGTCGTTCCATGTGAAAAAAAATGATCAATGTGTTTTTTTTTCTCCCTTTTAGTTAATAAAGCCAAGGCTTATTGTACTCGTGCATGTATCTTAATTTTAATTATATAAGATGTGGATAACGTAGTTAGTTGCACACTGATGCAGTCTCGTTCCAATTATTTGTTAACCATTTATAGAGTGTAATTGTTTGTTTTCCCTAATAAATAAAATAAAATACTGGTATTCAGCTGCATCCGGTTAGACTGTAAGCCGACCCCAACATAGTTGAGAAAAGGCTAGATAGATGATGACCTTATTATTCGTTATACTGGACTGGGTTGCCTCGTTGGACTATTGTCTACGCATAAAGTGTTATTAGGTTTTTCCATCAAGAGTTTCTCAGTAGCAGCCACGGAGTCTGGTTTTGTGCCCAGTCGATTACATTTGACTTAAACATAACTGGCGAAATGTGGGTGTACTAATTAGAACACCTCTGCCTCCCTTCGGGGATTACAGACGTGATGTTATGTTATATAAAATACGACTTCAAAACACACGACTTCAGGATTTTTCCAACAGCCAAAAAATGTATGCGTTCCAAACGTTGATATGAACATTTTTACGTCGACGGTATTTACTACAATACAACCAACAACCATATTTTTATTTACTTTTTATCTGCGTGGCAGAGCGATGATTGCAGTACATTCCTTCTTGGCGCTTATGAAATATGTGGCCCATCCCCTACGTATAATTTCGATTTTTGCCTCTTACGATAGTCATAGAAAATGATAAGAGCCCTCTTGTTTACTTTCAGTAGCAGAACCGAACTATAGATAATATTATTAGGTGGATTTACTATGTATGGTGTTACATATATATTGTTTAAACTTTGCCCAACACTAGGAATTTCTCCTGTATCGTGGGTGCGTTTACAAATATTTAAACTCACATACACAAACAGCCAGACCCGGAACAACTCTCTGTAGGCCATACAAATATTTGTTCCGTGCGGGGGTCGAACCCGCGGCACGCGACGCAGCAGTTAATCGCTCAGCCGCTGCGTCAACCGTGTTGTCAAAATTTTGGTCCAAATAAGAAAATCTTATCTTAAGAATATAGAAACTTGAAACGAAATAAAATCTTTAGAAAAATATTTTTAGAATACCTATTTGTTACTAAACGGACCTAATGTTTGAACGTTTAAATCTTCATCAACAATATTTTATTATTGAAATCGCGTAAAAGTAATCCATCTAGAAACAAAAGATTGTGAATTTATTGTTCTGTTTTATTTTATTTACGGCTAACGGGAATATTCCATTTCAGAGACAAATTATTATTTCATTAATTCCAATGGAATAATCGTGAATAATTTGTCAACATTTATCTAGGTCGGGGTATGATATTGTGATTACAACAAATCTTGATATTGAGGTGATGAACAAATTGTTGTTAAATTGTTGTCTAGAAATGTCACAGAAAATTGAAAAATGGTTTTAGAAATGTTGTTGTTCAAGTTACCTGACACCTGGATATATTATAAGTTAAGTGATTGTATTTCTTTCTATGGTTTCAATTTTATGACGCTGATTTCATATGTATGTCAATTACGTTCCTAAGATTTTTATTTCAAATCAAATAACTTTGTAGCATGAATATTGCCAATTTGTCGAAATAAAACCTGTTGCGTTTACGAGTTACAAGTTTTAGACAGGTTGTTGACGATATACGATTTATAAATGGTTTGTCCTATCGTCAACATTCTGTTTGTTAATACTTTGTTGTATTTTGATGAACTACCTATTACTTTTCATACAAACAGTAATAACGTGATTCATCATCTTCCTGCCTTTGTCCCATGTTATTTGGGGTCGGCGCAACACCAACACATTATTTTCTTCCATTCTCTCCTGTCAATCGTCACGATATCATTTACTGCTTTTTCCCTCATATCATTCCTCACACCATCCATCTATCTTTTCCTTGCTCTTCCTCTCCCTCTCCATCCATCAACATTTATATTCATCACTCTTTTAGTCACGTGCAATAGGGTAGATGACATCATAAAACAAAAATTCCCAGACACCTATCTCTAAAAAAAACACTTTATTTTGGGCCTAAAAACCCGATTTATTTTTAATTAATTGCCAAATTCGATTTTTAGTTGCTTTGAAATCAATAAATAGTTGAGTCATTGAGTTGAATAAACAGTGACGTCACAGTTGGCTATTGCCATACAAAATCTATGAGAGAACCGCGTTTTGACAGCTCTTAAAAATTATCTCAATTGATTGGTGTGTCATCTACCCTATTCGTCCCTTCTCATCACATACCACAGTCGATCCCCATTTTTTCTGTAACTGGCGCAACTTTCAAACTTCCTCTCTACTTATTCCTTTAATAGGAAATGGTCATTTTCTTCTCGGTGTAGAAATCATCGGATTAACTAAGATCTAAACTTAATATGCTCATAGTCACTGACAGTAATGCAATGTTTTATAGAAAGAACGGTGAATGGTTCGATTTATGTGCGATGTCGATTCTGTGCAGTGTTTAACGTATTTGTTAAGCTCAACACAGCTAGTACTTCAAAAATAAAACTGCACTTTCTGTAACCCGACTCGTTGCAGCAGTTTAAAACACGAGTTCATAAATAAAATGGAAATAAGTCGATGGATCAGATCGATCCGTGCATCCCAAGAGTTTATACTGATATCTACTGTTTTATTCAACACTCTCAGCGAATTTCAATTGAATTCAGCTTGTATTTTCAAAACGTTATCTCTTGCAAAATGGCGGAAAGTTTAGAATACATTTATTGTGGAAAATAGCTATTTTCATGAGTGTGTATTTGGGAGGTGTAGATGAAGGAAGAATATCCTAGAGGTACCGTTGAACTGGCCATCAATGACTCGCTAAATCCTACATTTTCGCCATTTTTTGCTAAAGATTTCTATAGATAGCCACCGGCATCATTATTCTGATTGCAACCTGACAATTATTATTTATTACAAGGCAAGTTCAGTCCTTCCTTCTTCGGTAAGGAGAAGTCAATTCTTTCGTTGAGTTTATTTTAATTATTGTGCTCCAAATTATATCACCACTTACTGACTTAAAATGCGGTTTCATTCAAAACAAATTGCTTCAAGAAATAAAAAAGTGGCCGTCTTCTTATAATTGTTGTGTGCGCTGAAATTAAATACACAAGTATGAATAATGTATGGCAAGAAACGCGCATGTATGGAGCATGGCTGGCGACACATTACCATATTTCCAGCTCAACGCAACGCATTAAGGACAAGGGTCAGCGTTATTGTTCGCTTACCGTTTTAGCATTTTACGTGGTTACTCTGGCTTGAAACCTAATGGGTTATGGAAACAGTATTCTGGTTATGTCTAGGCGGGGCGGTGACCTCAACGCGTAGCCCGCGTAGCAACGGAGCTACGCCGTAGCAACGGTACGTACGTAGAATTTGGCGTAACCGTTTTGTAATACTACGAAGAAAACGATGATTTTAGTTTAGTGAAATTGTTTGTAAAGGCCACGGCCTACTGTGATACGGAAAATATCTTACAGAAGGACAAATATTTCGATGACTAATCTTCGATGTACTCATACTGATTGTGTAGCCAACTCAGCATATACAAAACAAAAAAAAAACTAATATTTTCTTGCAGTTCCTTGATCGTTGACGATCAAGGAAATGCAAGAAAATATTAGTTTTTTTTCAATCTTGGCGTGGTATTGTACGAGTTAGACGGTATAATTTTATGTGGGTACATAAATGTCAGAAATTCACGACTCTGGCGTCTGTTCAAAACATAAAACGGTCAAGTTTTGCGTGGCTTGCATTAACCAGGAGTTGCAGCAAAACAAAACGTTGGGGAATAAACATTGTTGTGGCACTATATTTTACGAAATATCACATCAGCGTTTACAGGCACATATTCTGTGCGTGTCAAAAATTTTTGAGTTTGGATTTTAGAATAGCTGTGGACACCGGACACTGACATAATCATCATCATCATCATTTCAGCCGAAAGACGTCCACTGCTGGACATAGGCCTCCCCCAAGTGTCGCCACATTGACCTGTCCCGTGCGACTCGCATCCAGCGGATTCTCGCAACCTTCACCAGGTCATCGGTCCACCTGGTGGGAGGCCTTCCAATGCAATGGCTTCCGGTTCGCGGTCGCCACTCCAGAACTTTTCGGCCCCATCGGCCATCCGTTCTACGAGCAATGTGCCCTGCCCACTGCCACTTAAGTTTGGCAATTCTTCGGGCTACGTCGGTGACCCTGGTTCTCACTGACAGGTTTGTAAGTATTTGTATGGAGGTGTCCAGGTCCGGAGTTTGTTCCTTACTGGTTTAACTGACTAAATTCAATAGCTGTTGCAGGTCAAAGGTGCTGAAAAATAAAATAGAAGACTTTTATTTTGAAATTGTTTATTCATGTAAGATGCTTTAAAACTAAAGTAGTCTCATGACAGTACGTCATAATAATATGAAATGCAAACAATCCAATTCTTAACCTTATCTTAGACTGAATGGTGTATTTTCCTTTAAACAATGACAAAATCTCAGTCCCAGTTTAAGCTTGTTTTCGCTTAGGTAATATAAAGGGCAATACAGATAAAATATAGTCAGTTTAAGTCTAGTTAGTTTCATTACTAACCGTCGAATTACTTCAAGGAAACGGTTTATCAAATAAAATAAACCGCCTATTCATTGCTACTAAATTAGTACACTGTCTAGATTCTATGCTTTAAATTAGGTACCTAATTAAAATTGTAGAATTTTTCTTAGTTATTAACTTACTCTTTCTTGTATGAAATTAAATCTTAGATCCATCGACCACGATTTCACCTAAAAGAAATTAGGAGTGTCCAAAATGCCACAGCATATACTTCAATGGCGCAGCGGTCCGTACAGGACACAACTCATCAAACGGGTCTACCCTTTAGCAGAACAGAACAATAGCAGAACTTTTTATGTCATAATTTTATTTTGGATAACAGTGGATAGCATAAACTTCATTTCGCAGAAAATCGTTTGGCAGACACTCATTCATCATACATTCAAACCTCATAATTTTGTGTTATATATGTATGTACCTACATATGTCGACGGATGCATAGTGTAGGAGTGCGGGCTGCGCCCCGCCCCTCCCCGCCGCGCGGGTACCCTTTTTGAATATAAGTTAGTGTGCAACCAACTAGCGAGTTTGATTGACCTCCGACACTTCCGTATCTAACAAGTGGCGACGAACGGACTCACTTTTCATAAAATGGCTTCGGGATCGACTTATGGCGTTCTATCTACTTTCGATCATATGTCACAAGAGTGGAATAGTTTCAAATTGCGAATAAACTAGTGGTTTATCGCAAACGACATAACTGCAGAAACGGACAAGTCAACAATAAAACGCAGGGCGATATTGTTAACGTCTTTGGCTGAATCGACGTTCAAACTTACCTGCGACCTGGCGCAACCAAGCAAAGTGGAAGAATTGGGGTACGAGGCGATAATAAGGCTTCTCGACGACCATTTTACACCAAAAAGGTTTGGGTTTGCAGAGAAATCAACCTTCTATTCTGCAACACAGCGGCCAGGTGAGTCGCACACTCAATGGGCAGCCAGAATAAGAGGATTAGCAACTCACTGCGCATTCAAAAACTTGGAGGAAGCGTTGCTGGACAAATTTATTATGGGCATGGCGGCAGGTCACGAACGTGACAAGCTCTTCGTGCAGGACCAGCGAGAGCTGACCCTCGCGAAGGCCATCGACTTGGCGGAGAGCGTGCGTTGTGCGCGCCAGGCTTCGTCGCAGGCAGCGCCGGGCGCTTGCGGCGCCGGCGCCGGCACCGGTCCGGACGGCGTCTTCAACATTAGCAAGAAGGAAAAGTGCAGTGTGTGTGGATTCACTAATCATAGTTCAAATCAGTGCCGTTACAAACAGTATAAGTGTAAAAAGTGTAATAAAAAAGGCCATTTACGTAAAATGTGTCCTAATGAGGGTAAAGTGAAATACGTAGAGGAAGGTTCTGTGGATGACGGAGACGACGGTGAGTGTTTCTACAATATTCGGTGTGTGAAAGGGAAACCAATGACGGAACGCGTGATGGTCAGTGGTCTAGCTTTAGAGTTCGAAATCGATAGTGGTTCTGCAGTAAGCGTAATTTCTAAAAATACCTACGACTCGAAATTTAAGAGATTACCTTTATCACTCACCAATAAAAAATTATTAAGTTATACGGGGGAAAAAATTGAAACAGTTGGTGTAGTATTATTACCAGTGTCATATCTTGGGCGTACGCGTACTCTGAATGTGTACGTAGTGCACGCAGCCGGACCGCCGCTGCTAGGCCGCGATTTCATTCATGAGTTCGGCCTGGAGTTAGCGCCGTCTCGCGTGCACGCTGTGTTCGAGCAAGCGCAAGCGGCATGCGAGTCTAATAATAACATTGATAAACAACTCACTAACATGTTTCCTAAAGTATTCTCGGGCAATCTAGGATCGTTTAACAAATATAAAATTGATTTACGGTTAAAAATCGATGCAAAGCCGATCTTTTTCAAAGCAAGACCAGTGCCTTACGCGCTAAAAGAAAAAATAGATAAAGAGCTCGATCGATTGTTATCATTAGGTATCTTAAAGCCAGTGGAACACTCAGAGTACGCATCGCCAATCGTGCCTGTATTGAAAAAGAACGGTACCATCAGATTATGTGCTGATTATTCTGTTACAATCAACAAACAGTTGATAATTGATCAGTATCCATTGCCGACGGTAAATGATTTATTAGCCAAATTACACGGGGGTGTACAATTCAGTAAAATAGATTTGTCAATGGCGTACAACCAATTTATTTTAAACGAGGAATCACAGAAGATGACATGCATCAATACTCACCGCGGTCTTTTTAATTTCACTCGACTCGTATTCGGGTTGTCCAGCGCACCAGCAATTTTCCAGCGCGCAATGGAATGCTTGCTCACGGGAATTGACGGAATAATTTTTCTACTAGATGATATCCTCGTAACGGGGGCAAATAAGGAACAACACAAGCAGAGACTCATCACGGTCTTACAACGGTTAGACGATGCCGAATTAACGGTACAGATGACAAAATGTGATTTTAAAAAAAATGAGATTTCGTATCTGGGTCACGTCATAGATAAAAATGGAGTTAGGAAGTCGCCCGACAAAGTCAAAGCTATTTTACAAGCACCAAAACCAACAAACGTGTTACAGCTGCAGTCGTTTTTGGGTCTTACTAATTATTATCGGAACTTCGTGCCGGATGCTTCGTCCGTATTGTGTCCATTATATAATTTATTAAATAAAAATTCAGAATGGAAATGGACTCGTACTCACGATGACGCGTTCGTTAAAATAAAAAACATCTTGGCATCCGATAAGATATTAGCACATTTTGACCCGAGCGCTAAGTTAATATTAACTGTAGACGCGTCACCGTCAGGGTTAGGCGCGGTACTATCCCACAGTAACAGAGAGAGAGAACTCAACAACCGTTTGCGCAAAATCCGCGAAGGCAATAGCCAGCGCGAAGCACAAACGGTTAGTTGTAAGGGAGTACGCGACCGGCTACAGACACGCGAAGGGGAAACCCAGCGCGAAAAGCAGTCGGACGCGGAAACGTGCGGGCAGGGAACAGTACGCGAAGGGGAAACCCAGCGCGAGAAGTCACTGCCCGCAACAGGACCATCCGGAGGAACCGACCGGAACCGCGACGAGACGACCGAAGACCGACACCGAACCAGACAGAAGCGAGGCAAGCGGTCTGGGTTCCTACGCCGGGTGTCCCTGGCACAAAGCACTGTGCCAAGCCCCTCAGAACCGCAACCCGGCCCAAGTGGACAGGGAGCGGCGAAGAGGGAGCGCCCGGACGACACGGCTTCACCAAGTACGCTCCAGGGGGACGCCAAGCGTGTTAGAACCCAGGCCGCTCAAGGGGAGCAGAGAACCTACGCGCGGGCCACTAAGGATATCCCTGCGCGACTCGCCGTAGCGATCTGCCTCTCGCCTCCGTCCCGTGATATGACGACTGACGAGGGCGAGCATATCAAGCTCAGCCTCGAGGACCTTATTGTGGAAACGTGTCGAACCAACCCCTCCAAAGTCCCGGCCTTCCGTGGTTACCCAAGGGTAGCGGATGGCACGGTTCATATGTGGTGCGAGGACGACAACGCCCTGACTTGGCTGACCCAGAACGTGCCTAAAATAAGACTGCCGAACACTGACGCGACACTGACAGTTATGAAACAGTCCGACGTACCGACTCGGGTTCGAGCGGCGCTCTTCGTACCCAGGTACAATGGGGACATAGCGCTGCTCCAGACGGTTCTGACCTGCCAGAACCCCTGGTACGACATCGGCAGGTGGTCCCTGTACAGGGCGACATCGGTCGGTGGTGATAACTACGGGAGTTATCTAACCCTAGGTATCCCACCGGACGAGGTCGAAAAGGTCTTGGGGAGGGAGCGACGGATATCGTACCTACTTGGGTCGATATACGTGCGTTTCTTCCCCAACACCCATCCCTCCGACACCAAGACTGACACTGAACGGACGAAACCGGCTCCGACTGAACTTGACCTGACGATGACGCAACTGGAGGAGGAGATGGCCAAAACGGCGATGGCTGATGCTGACGCTGTGAGGATGCCAACCTCACCACCAGGGTGGACGGAGCAGCTGCTCTCATCATCACCGGCACTCAGCGAAGTCCAGCATGGGCTGGAAGAGGGGGGGGAATCATCCGATGGATCAATCTCCTCCTAATTCCACCCCACTGCCGCCCCCATCCCGTCCCGTAAATATCATCCAGACCAACCTCCAGCATAGCCAGACGGCTACTGCCTGCCTGCGCAGGGCACTGGAGATGGAACCTCGAACCATTGCACTCATCCAAGAGCCGTGGATCCGAAATAACAGAATATGCGGCCTTGGTAACATTGGAGGTAAGCTGATCCTCGACACACAAGGCACAGATAAACCACGAACCTGTGCCTACATACCCAAGGATGTACCCACCACCACACTCACGCAATTATGTTCCAGAGACCTAACAGCCGTCAGGCTCAAAACCGACGGCGACGCACCCGATATCGTCCTGGCCTCGGTATACATGCCTGGCGAGGATGAAGACTGCCCACCAAAAGGGATGGCCGACCTGGTAAGGTATTGTGAAGACACCAACCTCGACCTGGTCATCTGCACAGACTCAAACGCCCATCACCCGCTTTGGGGTTGCAACAAAGCCAACACTAGAGGTGAGGTACTATGCACATACTTGTTCTCAACTAACCTTAACATCGCAAACCGCGGTTCGGAACCCACTTGGGTCACATCGCGCGGACAAACAATCATTGACTTAACGCTGGCTTCGGAAAGCGCGGCAAAACTTATTTCTGACTGGCACGTATCCAACGAGCCTTCCTGCTCTGACCATAGAAGGATTCGCTTCTCATTAGTGGCCAACCTAAAAAAACCCGGACCTAGACGCAACCCACGCCGTACCAATGTACCCGGCTACAAACGGCTGTTGGCCTCCCTACTAACGCAGCACCAAACGCCTCAAATTCTAATAGACCCCAAACAACTTGAAGACATCGTAACAAAACTCTCGGAATTTATAATTGAAGCGTACCACGCCTGCTGCAAACTAAAAGACCCAAACACCAAGAGCAAGGGTAACTCCTGGTGGAATGCGGAACTTAGTAAGCTCAGGCAAACCATGCGCAAACAATTCAACAGAGCCAAAAACTCCAGATTACCAGAAGACTGGGACTCATACAAGAAAACACAATACACTTTCAAAAAACAAGTCAGGAATGCCAGCAGGGCAGCCTGGCGGAAATTCTGCGAAGAAATTGAATCGAACAGCGAAGCCGCGCGTGTGAGAAAGATCCTATCTACCGATCAAGATCGCACCCTCGGGTCGCTGAAAACCCCAGACAACACATACACCAAGTCGGATCAGGAAACAAGTAAAGTCCTTTTGGAAACCCACTTCCCAGACTGCAATCTCTCCGAGGACAGAACCTGGGCAAGTGAGCCAACGCACACACCAAATGACCAAGACTGGGCCAGAGCCCGCACCATAGTAACCGCAGAGAGAATAAAATGGGCAATAAAGACTTTTAAACCATATAAATCCGCAGGCTTAGACGAAATTTTCCCCGCCCTGCTACAATGGGGAGTAGACATTCTAACGCCATGGCTGATTGTCATCTACCAAGCCTGCATAGCACTGAAATATATACCACTTGCATGGCGTGAGGTGAAAGTCATTTTCATCCCTAAACCAGGCAAACCAGATTACACACAACCAAAGGCGTACAGACCAATAAGCCTAACATCTTTCTTACTGAAAACCCTCGAGAGACTCTGTGACCGGCACATTCGGGACGGACCTCTTCGGGAGCGACCACTCCACAAACAACAACACGCGTATTCCTCAGGAAAATCAACAGAATCAGCGCTGCATAGTGTGATCTCCAAGATCGAATGTGCAGTGGACCACAAATGCTCTTCACTAGCTGTCTTCATTGACATAGAAGGCGCTTTTGACAAAACCATCTTCCATAGCATCAACGCAGCCCTCGAGGAACACGGTGTGGACTCGACCCTGCGAGGATGGATCACAAATATGCTCCGACTGAGAGCCGTACAAGTTACGGTAAATGACACCACTAGAGCCATAGTGGCGAAGGGCTGCCCCCAAGGTGGTGTCCTCTCACCACTACTATGGAACCTCGTAGTAGACAGCCTCATCAAACGTCTCAACAGCAGAGGCTACTACACGGTGGGTTATGCTGACGATCTGACCATAATAATAAACGGCACACACGAAAACACACTATGTAACCTTATGCGCCAAGCTTTAAGAATAGTAGAAGACTGGTGCAAGGAATACAAACTAGCAGTGAACCCTACCAAAACCGAACTCGTCCTCTTCACAAAGAAAAGGAAGCTGGCAACGCTACAATTGCCAAGCTTCTTTGGGACAACCCTAAGCCTATCGACTGAAACCAAATACCTGGGTATCTTTTTGGACAAACAGCTGAACTGGGCAAAACACACTGATTACATCATCACAAAAGCCAGTATAGCCCTATGGCAATGCAAGAGACTCCTCGGGAGAAATTGGGGCATAAGCCCCAAAATCACCTACTGGCTATACACCACAGTTATCCGACCAATTATTACATATGGTTCTTTAGTTTGGTGGCCCAGGACCAACCTAAGTACAACCCAAAAGGATCTCGAGAAACTACAAAGATTTGCCTGCGTAGCAATCACCGGCAGCATGAGAACTTCCCCCACTGCTGCCTTACAGGTGATGCTGGGGCTGCCTCCCCTACACCTAGTCGTAAGAGAGGAGGCGGCCATAGCGACTTTCAGACTCGAAGCATCCGGCACCCTAAGAAATGACTCCAGGATTAAACACACACGCATCAGAGAAGATGCAATCAAAGAACAGCCGATGATGACATCACCCATCGACAGAATCCTGAAGACCCACTGCTTCCAAAAACACTACAACATACAGCTCATAGAGGAGTTGTGCGACTACTCAAGTACAAGAGAGTTAAGGATTTATACTGACGGATCAAAAACCAACGATGGGACAGGCGTCGGAGTGTTCTCCGACGACCTAAACATTAAGATATCCAAACCACTTGGAATGTTCAACTCTGTTTACCAAGCAGAGTGTGTAGGTATTATCCAAGCGGCACACGCTATAGAGGCCAGGGAGGTTACGGATACCAATATTCGAATACTCTCCGACAGTGCCTCTGTTCTTCAATCCCTAAAGAGTAACCAGATCACGTCGAGACTAATACTAGAATGCCACAAGGCCCTAGAACGAATCACGGTACTAAATCACAACACGGTAACGCTACAATGGATTAAAGGTCACAGTGGATCACTTGGAAACGATGCGGCTGACGAACTTGCCAGAAGAGGATCCAGCACAAAACCCTACGGACCCGAACCCATTGTGCCAATTCCTTTCAAGCAGCTGAGAAGCTGGTTAAAGGATCACACTCGTATACAAGCAGAGAAATGGTGGACCTCGACACCAGGATGCAGGCAATCCAAGGAAGCTATGCCATTCCTGGATACAAAGCTGACCAGGCGCCTTCTGCGCCTGGACAGAGATAGCCTGCGTCTGGTGGCGGGGACCATCACTGGACACTGTTCACTGAATAAACACTTCCACACCCTAGGTATCACTGACAGTCCCCTGTGCAGAGCATGCATGGAGGCGGAGGAAACGGTGGCGCATGTGCTCCTTGAGTGCACAGGCGTTAACAAGATTCGCGAGGAGACCCTGGGAGCACCAAGATCCCTTGTGGATGCCCTGAGGAGACCGGGAAGTCTGATCTGCTTCTGGAGGGAGGTGGGCTGGTTGGAGTAATCGGCCACCATGGCTCACGCACAATGGTCCACTTCAAGGACTAAGTGCGGAAACCTAAACCCCATGATAGATAGGTACTATCCCAAATAGACGACAAAGGGCTAGAAAGGCCAATATCATACGCGTCGCGGACGCTGTCGTGTGCGGAGAAAAATTACGCACAGATTCAAAAGGAAGTAACTGCGATCATTTTTGGGGTAAGACGATACCACCAATATCTATACGGTCGGGCCGAGCCGTTCGTTCTACGAACTGACCATAAACCCCTGTTGGCTATATTTGGGCCCCATAAAGGCATCCCTGAAGTGTCTGCAAACCGCTTGCAGAGATATGCTATATTTTTAGCGGCATATAATTATACCATTGAGTATATTAGCAGCAAGCATAACAGCGCGGACTATTTATCTCGGGCGTGCGAGGGGGTGGAGGACGGGACGAAAGCGCCAGCAGAGCTCGCAGATTGCGTGGAGCGCGCGTCCTACGTCAACTTTATAGTGGACGGAGACCTACCGGTGACGCTAAGCGACTTGCGCCGCGAGACGGCTCGCGACACTCATCTGGCGATTGTTAAACGTTATGTTTTAAACGGTTGGCCTAGGAAAGTTAACTACGAAGGTTTGAAACCATTTTTTAACTGTCGGGCACAGTTATCTATCGAAAATGAAGTCTTAATGCGCGGACATAAAATCGTAATTCCCTCGTCCTTACAAGAGACCGTATGTAGGGAACTGCATAGTTCACATTTCGGGGTGGTGAAGATGAAAGCAGAGGCTCGCAAGCGGCTGTGGTTTCCGAACGTGGATGCAGCACTGGAGCAAATAGCGGGCGCTTGCGGCGTGTGTTGTGCGCTGCGTCCTGCACCGCCGCATGCCCCTCTCGCGCCTTGGCCATTGCCGCCGTACTCTTTTCACCGAATCCACATAGATTTCTTGGGCCCGTTTCATGACTATATGTTATTAATTATTGTGGACGCATATAGTAAATGGGTAGAATGCTACGACATGTCCTCAACTTACAATTCAAAGGCGGTTATAAGTAAATTATATGATTTTATGTCGCGGTTCGGAATTCCACACACGTTGGTGAGTGATAACGGTACGTCATTTACATCCTTGGAATTTAAGGACTTTTGTAGTCAAAACGGTATACAGCATGTCCTGTCCCCTGTATACCACCCAGCTAGTAATGGGCAAGCCGAGAGTTTCGTGAAGATAGTGAAAAAGGGCTAAAGGCTATCATTTTGGAGGGCTGTAATAAAAAAAATGTACACGGGAAAATATCCAAATTTTTATTCGATTACAGGAACTCTAAAAATAGCACCACTGATAAGTCGCCCGCGGAGTTGGTATTCGGGCGTGCGCTACGCTCGCGGCTAGATCTATTGAACCCTCTCGCGCCGTCACCTTCATCCACAGATCTAACTCGAACCGTCGAACACAATCAGTCCTTACAGGGTAAATACTACCGGGGGAAACAGAGAACAGCCTTTAAAGAGAATGACGATGTATGGATAACTAAAAATACAAACAGTAAAAAGTTCAGTTGGCTTCAAGGTATCATAAGGAAGAAAATCGGCAATGTTATGTACTTAGTATACATACCACACATGGGATGCGAAGTCACGAGGCACATCGATCAAATAAGGACAAGATTGGGCTCATCATCAACAAACGACCAAGACTGGGACCCAGACATGGTGCCGGATGTGGCGCCACCGCGTGAAGCTCCTCACCCCGAGCCAATGACGCAGCATGGAGGGGGACGAGGACCGGGAACGGACCAGAGACATGGAGCAACGTCACCGAGTACTCCGGTGGCCTCGCCACGCACCGCCACTCATAGCCAAAGGCGGCAGGCAATTAGTCCGATCTTCACGACACCTACCGCGAGCCCGAACGGCAGTGAAGATGATAATCATGAACCAACTGATACCACCATAGATTAAGTAGAAGTATAAAGTAGTTCTAGAAGTAACCGTAACAAGTAGTTTTAATAGTAGTTAAATAGGTTAAGATTATTTCCTAGCTAAAGGGGAAGGGATGTTATATATGTATGTACCTACATATGTCGACGGATGCATAGTGTAGGAGTGCGGGCTGCGCCCCGCCCCTCCCCGCCGCGCGGGTACCCTTTTTTAATATAAGTTAGTGTGCAACCAACTAGTGAGTTTGATTGACCTCCGACACTTCCGTATCTAACATTTTGTAAGTCAGAATCATCTTTTGGCATAAATTTCATATGCATAAGAAATTAAAAGTAGAACCATACATCAGACGACCCGAATGGCGCAGCGGTAGTGGGGCTGCCTTACGTTCTTAGGGTCCCGGGTTCGAATCCCGGTAGAAGCAAAGGTTTGTAATGAGCATGGACATTTGTTTCCGAGTCATGGATGTTTATATGTATAATAAGTATGTATTTACAAACAAAAAAGTATCTATGTAGTATATCAACTATCTGGTGTCCACGACACAAGCCTCGTTGCTTAGTGTGGCACTAGATGGCGCTGTGTGCAATGTCCAGTGTTAGTATAGTATCTTATGGCAGAAAGTTCAAAGTCAGAATCATTTTTTGGCATAAATTTCATATCGATAGTCATCAAAAGGCAGAATTATCATATTTCGGAAAGTTTACAGTTAGAATCACCTTTTGGCACACATTTCATATGCATAATAATGGAAAGCCTCATCTATCACATTGTAACAAACATGCAAACAAGCATGCAGCATGCAAGCAAGCATGCAACATGCAGCAGGCATGGTTTCTGTCACGGCTCCGGCGCTGCGGGGCTCCGGCGGTCCTACGCGGATATAAATTACACTATAGGGGTAGGGCAGACGGGGTGCGATGTCAGAAGTCCTCCACGTGTGTCTGGCGGTTGCTGGTCCCTCTCGATACGTCTGGAGGGAAGAGCAGCTGCTGGGCTGGTGCACCCTGGGCGCGGCAGTATCCTTCTCCGGGGAATGAGAGGAAATGAGAATTTCCTTTTATCCTTCGGGGAGTGTTACTGCCGCGGCTAATTATTCTGACATGGGTGGGGTCCTACCAGGACCACCGGTGCGTTCCCCTGCGTGACCCTCTGTAAAGCAGAGGGCATAGCAGAGGAGTGAGGGCGGGCTCGGTGTGCACTCACCCTGCCTCCAAGCAGACAGAGAGGGATGCGTCCTTCTCTGTCACCGTCAGTCTCGTAATCCCATTATCGAAGTGCTGTGGATCACGTCTCGCGGCTTCGATAGGGACCGAGGGTCTTGGCTTAACCGCCCGGACCGCGAGGTAGAAAACCTCTATAAAAAGTTACGCCGAATCCCAAGCGGCGACGCACCGCGAGGGGATGTATGGCTGACGGGTGTTCCATAGAACAAATCAGTCGTTAGTGCGCTCCTCGCCAGGGTACCTGCAGACCCCCTGGCGAGTAATAAATACTCAAAATCTGCCCTTCTAGGTACAGGGGTCTCTGCCTAGATTGAGCATTATTTCGCCCACACTCGTGGGATTAGCAATGGATGATTTAAAAAAAAACAAAAACAAACACCGCCGGCAACGGCATAGTAGAGGAGAGGAGGGATGCGGAATCGGAATCCGACGTCGCATCCAGCGATGCGAGTGCGGGAGGCTCAGGGAGCTCCCGCCGCGCGAGGGCCGGGACGACCGCGGAGAACAGCAAGTTCTTCCGCAAGCGGCCCAGGCGGGATGGCGACCGGGGGTCGTCATCCGGAGATGAGGAGGCTTCGGCCCGAAAAATCCCCACCAACAAGCGTGGTGGGATCCGGGGCAAGGGGAGGGGGCTCTCTGCCTCCGTGAGGTCAGGAAGGTCAGCAAAGCTGGCCGAGGAGGGGCGCCACCCGGGCAACATTGCTCCCGGGTCAGGCGACGAGCCGGGCGCACCTGGCGGCTCCGAGGCGGACCGTAAGACCAGGTTTGCAAAGGCGGTGGAAGCCGCGATAAGGGGCGTGGCCTTGAAGGTGAAGACATCTTCAAAACTCAAGGCCATACCCGCGGCTTCCGCCTCCATCTTGGCGGCAGCAGAGGCCAACTTCGCAGGGCCTTCACCCCTTCCTCCTCCTCCTCCGATAGGTGGAGAGGAGTTGGCCAAGCTGCGGGCGGAGGTGGCCCGCCTTACGGCCGCCACGGAGGATCTCCGAAAGGAGAACGCCAAGCTCCACGCAGACCTGGCCAGTCTGCGTGAGGCTGGCTCCCGCGCGGCGCCTCCAAATAGGGGCCACCAGCAGCAGCGGCAGCAGCAACAGCGACAAGCCCAGCCCGTGCCGGTGGAGAACCAGGTCCTAAACCTGGTTCGCCAGGAGCTGGCTTCTTTCCAGGCGCGGTTTTCCATCCTGGAGGGAATTGTTCTGCGCCCCGCCCTGGGTGCAAACAGGGCAGCCGCGGGCCCAAGCACGATGCCGAGCACGGTGTCGTACGCGGCTGTTGCGGCTGCCGCACCTGGATCGGGGCCGTCTAGTCAGCCCTCCAGCGGGGCTGTGGCGGCCCACCCCAAAGAGCCGACTCCGGTGAACCCGACGCCGGCTAAGAAGGCGGCCAAGAAGAAAGGCAAGGCGGCTGCACAGGCGAGGACTGTGACAGCGCCAGTGCCAGCGGCGGGTGGGACAGCGCCTGCGGCACGACAGCCGCCGCCGCCGCCACCGCTCCCCCAGGCCCCTACACCTCTCGAGGCTGAAGCCGGATGGCAGGTGGTCGGGGAGAAGCGGAAGGGGCGAAAGGCGGCCAAAAAGGCCCGGAATGAAGAGCGGCAGCGCCAGCATAGGGCACGCAAGATCGCGGCTAGGCTCCGCGCCCCGAAGACCGCGGCTGTAGTGATTACACTACAGCCGGAGGCGGAAAAGAGGGGCGTGTCATACCGCGACTTGCTGGCGAAGGCGAAAGAGACGGTGGATCTCGGAGAGCTCGGGATCACCGGGGGCCTCCGGCTTAAAGTCACCGCGACGGGGGCTCGTATGCTGGAGATCCCCGGAGAAACCAGTGGGTCGTCCGCTGACGCTCTAGCTGAAAAGCTCAGAGCGTCCTTGAACGCGGACGACGCCCGAGTGTCCAGGCCCGTCAGATGCGCAGATCTGCGCATCCTGGGTCTGGACGACTCCGTGACCAAGGAGGAGGTGGTGGCCGCCGTCGCCAGGTCCGGTGGGTGTCCTGCTGAGCAGGTCAGGGCAGGCGCCTTACGTCCGGACCTCACGGGTATGCATACCGTTACGGTATGCTGCCCCGTGACGGCGGCCAAAACGATAGTGGAGGGCCGAAGGCTATTGGTGGGCTGGGTCTCAGCACAGGTGAAGCTGCTGGAGCCCAGACCTCTGAGGTGTTATCGCTGTCACGTGGGGCACCACGTGTCAGTACAGTGCGCCTCGGAGGTTGATCGCAGCGGCCTCTGTTTCCGCTGCAGTCAGCCCGGTCACGTGTCCGCGGCTTGCTGTGCCATGCCGCACTGCGGTGCCTGTGCGGCGGCCGGCAAGCCGGCCGATCACCGGGCTGGGAGCAAGGCCTGCGCTCCACCCACCAAGGCCACCAGAGGCAAGGGAAGGCCCTCCCCCGCCACCACCACCGTCGCCACCGCCGCAGCCGCAACTGCCGCCGCTGCCTCTGCCGCTGCCGTAGAGGGGCCCTCACAGGGGGCCAGGGAGGAGGAAGCGGTAATGGAGTGCCAATAACGGCCCCATTACGCTTCCTCCAAGCGAACATCAACCACTGCGCCTGCGCTCAGGATCTGTTGCTCCAGAGCATGGCGCAGTGGTCGATACACATCGCTGTGGTCGCTGAGCCGTATTTCGTCCAGCCCAGGGAAGACTGGGCGGCGGACCTTAGCGGCTCAGTGACCATAGTGTCGTCGGCCGCCGCCGGTACCCCGACCCTTGAAGGTGTCAGGAGGGGTTGGGGGTGCGTAGCAGCACGGTTCGGAGAGATCGTAGTGGTGGGAGTCTACTTCTCCCCGAGCCGAACTCTCGCCGAGTTCCACAACTCTCTCGCAGAGTTGAGTGTCGTCGTCAGGAACCATTCCCTCCCCGTGCTTGTCCTCGGGGACTTCAATGCCAAGAACTTGGCTTGGGGTTCTCGTTGCACAGATGTGCGGGGAAGGATGGTGGAGGACTGGGCTCTGGAGAAGGGCCTGGTCGTCCTAAATCGGGGTTCTGTCCCCACGTGCGTGCGGATGCGGGGTGAGTCGGTGGTGGACATTTCGTTCGCTAGCCCCGCTCTGTCGCCACGTGTCGTTGACTGGCGTGTCATGGAGGGGGTGGAGACCTATTCCGACCACCGGTATATCCGGTTCGACGTCTCCACCCAGACCTCAAGCGCGCCGGTCCAACAGGCCCCGAGTGGTCCGCGCTGGGCGCTGAAGCAGCTGGACTGGGAGCTCCTCCTGGAAGCCTCGATCGTGCAGGCCTGGGTGACATCACCAGACAGGCCTGCCGACATTAACAATGAGGCAGGGTGGTTCCAGGAGGCCATGTCCGACATATGTGACGTGGCAATGCCCCGAGTCCGGCCAGGAAGCGCCCGGCGTCAGGTGTACTGGTGGTCGCGAGAGCTGACGTCTCTGCGTGAGGCGTGCGTGGCTGCGCGGCACCTGTACGCCAGGCATCGCAGGCTCCGCATCCGCCCACCGGATGCGGCAGCCATTGAGGCGGAGCTATATGAGGGGTACAGAGCGGCGAAGACCGCCCTCCGCGAAGCTGTCCTGCGGGCCAGGGATCAGGCCCGCGAGGAATTGCTGGGGACTCTCGACAGAGATCCGTGGGGGCGCCCTTACAAGATGGTGCGGGATAAACTCCGCACCTGGGCCCCCCCACTGACGCAGAGTCTCCGGCCTGAGCTCGTGGAGGACGTAGTGAGCACTCTGTTCCCTACGCGGGGGGAACATCCCCCCCCGCCTATGGCTCCGCCGCCTGCGGTGCTGGAAGCGGATGACCAGGACGACGACGACGACACTCCGGTAGTGACTGGGGTAGACCTGAGAGTGGCGGTACGCAGGCTCAGTGCCAAAAATACCGCCCCGGGACCCGACGGCTTGCCTGGCAAAGCCTGGGTCCTGGCCTCGGAGGCTCTCGGGCCCCGACTGGAGGGGCTCCTAAGCGCATGCTTGGAGAGAGGCCAGTTCCCGTTTCGTTGGAAGACGGGGAAGCTGGTCCTCATTCGGAAGCCGGGGCGCCCTGCGGACTCTCCGTCCGCATACCGGCCCATAGTGTTGCTCGACGAGGTGGGCAAGCTCTTTGAAAGAGTCATTGCAAACCGCCTCGCCGAGCACCTTGCGGGGACGGGGCCGGATCTTGCGGAACACCAGTTTGGTTTCCGCAAGGGGCGCTCTACGGTGGACGCCATCATGCGCGTGAGAGCCCTCACGACGGGGGATGCAGTGTCCCGGGGGGGGGGTTGTCTTGGCGGTGTCTCTTGACATCGCCAACGCCTTCAACTCCATGCCCTGGAGCTGCATTAGGGAGGCACTACGGTATCACCGGGTGCCGACCTACCTTCGTCGTGTGGTCGGGGACTACCTAACGGATAGAGCCGTTATCTACCCCGGTCGCAGCGGAGAATGGAACCGGCGAGAGATGTCGTGCGGTGTTCCACAGGGATCGGTCCTAGGGCCTTCCTTGTGGAACATCGGGTACGACTGGGTGCTGCGCGCCGACCTCCCTAGCGGCGTCAGCGTGGTCTGCTATGCAGACGACACGCTGGTGCTGGCACAAGGGGGGTCGCACGAGGCGGCGGCCGAAATAATGACACGCGGGGTTGCGATAGTCGTCGAGAGGATCCGGCAACTGGGTCTCGAGGTGGCATTGCACAAGTCCGAGGCCATGTGCTTTCATGGGCCTCGGAATGCGCCACCTCCGGGATCCTCACTGACGGTAGGAGGGGTATCCGTCGGCGTCGAGTCGACGCTGAAGTACCTGGGACTCGTCCTCGACAGCCGATGGAACTTCGTGGAGCATTTCCGACGTTTGGCCCCCAAACTGGAACGGACCGGGGCTGCCTTCAGGCGGCTCCTGCCAAACCTTGGGGGGCCAAACGCCTCCTGCCGGAGGCTCTACGCGGGAGTCGTGCGGTCCATGGCCCTTTACGGGGCCCCGGTGTGGGCGCGTTCCTTGAGGCTGCGTGCAGCCCACTACCTGAACGCGCCCCAAAAGGTGGTAGCCGTAAGGCTGGCCCGTGGGTACCGCACGATCTCCCGTGAGGCGGCGTGCCTCCTTGCCGGATTGCCGCCATGGGATCTGGAGGCGATAGTCCTCGCGCGCCTACATGAATGGTGCGCGGAGGTGCTACGCCGGGGGGAAACCCCGCTGCCGCGACAAATTGTCGCTCAGCGGACAGACTTCCGGCGTGATCTCATGGCGACATGGAGAGAGCGACTGTCGCAACCCCGTGCAGGGCACGCCACAATAGTGGCGGTAAGTCCCCTCTTTGAGGAGTGGCTTGAGAGACGCCACGGCGTCCTCACCTTCCGCCTGACGCAGGTCCTCACCGGACACGGTGTTTTCGGGAGGTTCCTGCACCGAATCGGGCGGGAGGAAACGCCCGGGTGTTTCCACTGCGAGGATCGACCGGAGGACACGGTGGAGCATACGGTGGAGGTGTGCCCCGCGTGGGCGGAGCACCGCCGTGTCCTCGAAGCGGCGATTGGCGGCGGCGACCTCTCGCGTCCGGCCCTGGTTCAAGCCATGGTCCGGAGCGAGACGGAATGGGACGCCGTCACCTCCTTCTGCGAAGCAGTAATGCTAGAGAAGGAGGTGGCGGAACGTGAGAGGGAGAGAACCTCACAGCGTCCCGGCCGCCGCGGGAGACGCCCCGGGCGTCGGGGGCCACCACGTGGCCCCCGGCCACCGTAGGCGCGGGTCTGTGGACGTGGGCTATGGGCTAGCTCGCCGTCCGTCCGTCTCATGACGACAGGCCGTGTCGACGGCGCGTTCGTGTTCCACGCGCGCCTCAAAGAGAGTCAGCAAAAAGGAAGGGGTCCGAAAGGACCGATGCCTGCCGGGGTTGCGGGACTATTCGAAAGAGATACCGTGGCCCCGGAACACAAAGGGCGATGAAGGAACATGGATGGGTTTTAGTCAGTAAAAGTCTGACACTCCCTCCTGCTCCGCCCAGAGCGGGAGAAGTCATTTGATGATTTCCCATCCGAAAAAAAAAAAAAAAAAAAAAAAAAAGGGGTAGGGCAGACAAGACTACGTGTAGTCGGTTTTGGAGCGATTCGTTTCTGTCACTAAATTTTGTAGCACAGCATATTGACTTTTTAAGACAGTATTTTTATTCTAATTAAGGTTAAAAATGCTATCTTATAGGAATGGCAATGCCACATAAAATTCTTCCAAATGAAATTCTGCCATCTTCATAATGTGCCAAGTGAAATTGTACCAAATAATCGTTGCTCTAAATAAAATTTATTCTAAACGAAATTATGCGAAATTTGAACATTGCCAAAGGTAATTGTGCCAAATAAATTTCTGCCTTCTTAACAGTAAGTCCAGTTGTACGGTCTACGTACATTAACCTTACTTCTGGCCGACAAGGCGAATTAATAGGTTCACTTGATACAACAAATAAATGGTGTAAAAAACCTCTTAACGAAGCCGAAAGGCACTTGTTTTCCCCATCATTGCGATCATTGTTTCGTTCTACACTATATCTGGGAACCTTCTAGTTACGTTAAGATATTGGGTGTCAAAGTTCCAACTTTTTGCCATTTTTTTTTTTTATTACAAGTTTTTCATGCAAGATTTTTACTTTAAACACCTCCACGACCCCCGTACTAGTCAATCCATCCATCAGCACAATGTTTTGAGTGCGCTACATTGAGTTCTAACACAAAACATGATTTTTCACCCCAAAACAAAAAGTCGTTTCCCAGCAGTAATTTTTGCGTAAAGTTACTTATTTTGATGTAGTGAATGCTTGGTTGATGGCTTCGTGATGAGGTTGTTTACACCCTGTATAACTAGTTACCTAATGTGCAACGTGTTGGTACACGCGAAACAGACGTACATGTAAGAATCGCCAACCTTACAACACTAGTACTAAATAAACTTTTGGGTTACTGTGTGAAGTGTTTTAAATGTTGGACACACTCGCTACTTAACACACAAACTATCATAGTGTACGGTTCAGGAACTAATCTGTCCCGTACACGAGTCTTGTTTGGACGATAGGCCAACGTATTTTGTATGTGATTCACGCTGTGTAATGATGGTAATGAACATCATCATTATTTTTCTACCCTTATCCCAATTTATTTGGAGTCGGCGCAGCATTTGTCTTGGTCTTCCTTACTTCTTTTTAACTCGTCATCTCAGCAGTCACCTTCTTTCTACCCATATCATCATGAACAAATTCAGGTAAAGTTTGTTTTTTTCTATTATTTTACTAAATGAGACATAAAGAACATTTTACCTCGTAGTTAAGCCAGCAATAACAAATATGCAACGAGTTCTTTTCTGTAGATTATGTGTAAAAGTTATTCTCATAAAAATGAACACGTATATTTTTCTATTCACTCGAGAACTTGATAAAATTCTTTTATTCACATACAAAAGTTTGGGATTTGAATATAAATATCACCGTTGTTGGAATGAATAAGTCAGTGCGTGTGACAGGTTATAAAAGTTTTTTTTAGGGAATGTTCTGCCTTGGTCCAAAAGCCACCCATGATAAACAAAGCATTTGGTCGTGACTAGATTTTACTTCGTATTAGTATCTGTAGAATCAATTTTAAAAAGCCAGACAAGAGAACGTTTCGAAGACTTGGCACGTGGACATTTTTGCTCCCATTAATCGAGCCTTTACTTAAGACTACGATATGACGTCACTTCAAAAGATCAACATAAATCCTACGCAGAAGTTGTTATTCCTGCAAAACTAAGTCGTAAGTGACGCTTCAACTTCAAGCTAACTTGTGTTACAACTTATCGTTCACAGACGGTAGGTAGGTACCTGGTACACAAGTTTGATGCTTTGATTCATGTTTGTTCCGACAGTTCTTGAGTAGTTTTATTTAGTTGAAGACTTGGGTATGTGAATGGATGTGATTGCCTGTAGTTTGTGAGCAATTAAACCTGTTTGGAAAATAAACAGAATTTAGTTTCTGAAATTGAATATTATGTAGATTAGGTTTGGTTCTATCATAATCAGGTTGATTTTCCAAGGTTGTTATAATATACGATATTCATTTAATGTATTTCTTTCAAATTGGCTCCGACGATATAAGTAATTTATAGACTTCGTTCAAAACACATAAATTCGTTAAAACCATAGCAGTTACTGATTTAGAAGGCACCAATGGTCGTGCAATCAAATAAATTATTTTTCTTCGCTAGTCCGAACTAAAAAACAATAAAACATCTATCGAACGGTTTTAATCGAAGTCTCACTTCAATGAAAATAAAAACTTTTAAGCGTTCTTCGGTAATAGCTTCTGCATTTAATGGCTTAATAAATTGCATCGAATCCATTTAATAAAATCACTTCAAAGTCTTTCGATGTGTTTTACAGTTTCTCGATAAAGTTGGTATTAGTAAGTTGGACTATTGTTTTCAGGTCTATAATTTAGCTCTAATCTTTGAGCATGGCCAAAAAATAAATGAATTAGAAACGTGTTTGTGAAGGTCGTATTTTTTTTTTGTTATGGAGTATTGAATAGGCAAACCCTGTTTTAAGCTTACATAGTTTAAAACTAAACTTATACTGTCACTTACGAGTCGGGTTTTTTTTTTAATAATCACAGAAGATATCCCATAAGTAACAGTGTAAGTTTGGATAGGTAAGTTGTGCTCATGTTTGGTTCCCTATCCATTTGCATCAAATTTTATGACCTAATATAACTTGACATACTATTGTTACTCCTAATTATATTTTCGCATAACATTATTTACGCATAACAGCTCACGCATAATATTTGTTAATTTACGCATAATGATATTCAAACATATTTTTGTAGAAATAACAAAGAAGCATAATAATTAACTCTAAAATGTTAGACATACCATAATTGGACAATTGGAAAAAAACCATATCTCCTGAAGCAGGTAATACATAATTTATTTGTTTTGAACATATGTGGGTTTTTCCCTGTAAGAAGCATGCAAGCAAGCATACACCATGTATGCAGAAAGTATGCGGCATACAGCAACCATGCAGCATGCAAACAAGCATGCAGTATGCAACATGCAGCAGGCATGGTTTCTGTCACGCTCTGGAGCTGCGGGGTTCCGGCGGTCCCACACGAGCTTATCGTCGCAGATGTGTTTTACGCTCACCACCGCAGCTTCGGCTTGCTTAAAACCACCTACTTTTCAGCTCCCTCCTCGCCTACGTGGGCTTAGATTACGCTCTAGGGGTAGGGCAGACTACGTGGAGTCGGATTTGCAGCGATTTGTTTCTGTCACTAGCTTTTGTAGCACAACTTAATTAATATTTAATTTAAAATAAATACGTAAAAATGACTCGTATTTTATTCCGTTATTTCTATTAATTGTATGCCTTAATACTATTATGCTAATAGTGAGTATGCCTAGTTGCATTATGCGAATTAAATTTATGCCAAAACAAATTAGCCTTCAAGATAATTATGTCAAACTCAAACTCAAACTCAAAGCATTTATTTCAATTAGACCATTACGGCACTTTTAAATGTCAAAATTACAAATAAAAACAAAGCTACAGTCCCAGTCACAAGGCATAATAACTTGAGAAAGTACTGTAGTTGCCCATTCCCTAGCGTAGATCTCTATGGAGAAGAACGGGCAAGAAACTCCATGGACACTCTTTTGAATCAAAATATTGTTACAAAATCTTGGTTACATCATTAATTTTGAAATTATACATATATGTGAGAACGATGTAGAAAGACGTGCACATTAAGAGCGTCCAGAGTAGAAAAAGACAACAATTTAACAACAAACGTATTAAAATCAACCTTGGCAGCCAAGAGATGACCAGTCCCAACTGACAGCGCCCGCTCAAGAACATGACGCGCGCATCGGCACCATTCAACTCAACCATATTGAAGGGAATTAAATGACCCGACACACCCGCCACCATCAGCGAGACATTTGAGTGAGCATGACATTCTCTCAGCCACCAAGGCATATTCAAGTCAATGAAAGATAACTAAATGTAAATGGTGGCTGAACAATACAAAGTACTCACACATGTGCTATGCAATTATATAATACTAAGAACTGGAATCTACACAATGCAAGTAGGTACATTTTTACAATCTTCTGCCGCTTCCACAATACATCAACATGGGAATCAATTCTTCTTCTTCTTCTTTGCGTGTCGATAGACTCAAATAATGCCCGACCAGTACAATCAATTTAGTTTGCCCCTATAGTTGTGGAGCAGGACCAGCATTTAGCCAAGCATTTTTATCATCAATGTAATCCCCCAACTTATAATATGCTTGCCTACATAGTGTGCGTTTTATACAGGATTTAAATTTCGTCTCGTTCAGTTGAAGAATGTTGGGAGGTATTTTATTGTAACATTTCAAACAGTACCCCATGAAAGATGAATCTACTTTAGCAAGCCTGAAACCTGGCTGAACTAGTTGGTCCCTATTTCTAGTGTTATAGTGGTGTCTGTCACCTCTTCTACTGAATAAATGCCGATTTTTCCTAACGTACATGATGTTTTCATAGATGTATTGACAAGGTACTGTCATGATATTAATTTCCTTAAACAGTTCTCTTAGAGAATCGCGTCTACGTAATTCATAAATAGCTCTGATGGCTCTTTTCTGCTGAATAAATATAGACTCGATGTCTGCAGCCCGTCCCCATAGTAAAATACCGTATGACATAATACTATGAAAATAACTAAAATAGACTAGCCTCGCGGTATCAATATCAGTAAATTGACGGATTTTTCTAACAGCATATGCTGCTGAGCTCAGCTGTCCTGCAAGAGATGTTAAATGAGGACCCCATTGTAACCTTGAATCGAGCGTGATTCCCAAGAAAACCGTTTTATCGACAAATTCTAGTTTCTCTTGATTCAATATTATGTCACAATCACTACTTTTGACATTTGGTAGAGCAAATCTAATGCACTTAGTCTTTTTTCCATTTAGTACTAAATTATTGGCGGTAAACCAATTGTGGACCTGCAGTAGGGCGTTATTTACGTCGTCATGATTAGTGGCACGTCTGTTTATCCTAAATATTAAAGAAGTATCGTCAGCAAACAACACCATATGCGGATGGTTGTTAAATAAATGGGGTAGGTCATTAATATACACTAAAAAGAGGAAGGGACCCAATATCGAACCTTGTGGTACACCCATTTTTACTTTTAAACCCATTGAGTTGACTCCATTTATTTGTACCTGCTGCTGTCTATCATTCAAATACGATTTTACTAAACTGAGCGCAAGTTTACCTAAACCGTAATTCTCAAGTTTCAAGATCAGGGTTTCGTGATTTACGCAATCAAATGCCTTCGAAAGGTCACTGAAGATTCCTATGGCATCTTGTGCCTCTTCCCACGCAGTGAAGATGTGTTTTAATAAAGTGACACCGGCGTCAGTTGTACAACGTCCTTTGGTGAAACCATACTGTTGCTCGTGTAATATTTTATTGGTGTTAAAATGGTTAAGCATTTGATTGAGCATTATCTTTTCAAACACCTTGCTGAAAACCGGCAACACGAATACGGGCCTATAGTTATTGGTGTCCTTACTGTCCCCGGATTTAAAAAGCGGTATTACCTTACTGAATTTCATTAGATCTGGGAAGACCCCTTGATCCACGCACAAATTAAATATTGAGGCTAAATACGGGGCTACAGTCTCAATAATTGAGGTACAAGCTTTGATAGACATACCCCATAAATGTTATGCCAATGGCAAAACAAATTCTGCCAAAATAGTTATGCCAAAGGGTCCACTCTTTATAGCAGAACGTTTTATGCCATAATATTACTTTGTATAATATCGGATAGCATAAACTTCATTTCGCAGAAAATCGTTTGGCAGACACTGATTTATCATACATTCAAAACTCATAATTTTGTAAGTCAGAATCATCTTTAGGCATAAATTTCATATGCATAAGAATTAAAAGTAGAACCATCTTATCGCAGCAAGTTCACAGTCAGAATCATATTTTGGTATAAATTTCATACCGATATTCATTAAAAAGCAGAACTATCATATCTCAGAAAGTTTACAGTTAGAATCATCTTTTGGCATACATTTTTCATATGGATGACAGTGGAAAGACTTATCTATCACATCACATCACAGAAAATTCATTAAAACAGTTGATTGTGAACATGTGGTTTATATTTCCCTGTAAGAAGCAGGCAACCATGTAAACAAGCATACATTATGCATACAGTAAGCATGCAGTATGCAAATAAGCATGCAGTATGCAAACAAGCATACATCATGCATACAGCAAGCATGCAGTATGCAAACATGCAAACAAGCATGCAGTATGCAAACTTGCAAATTAGCATACATCATGCATGCAGCAACCATGCAGTGTGCAAGCAAGCATGCAGCATGCAACATGCAGAAGGCATGTTTTCTCTTACGGCTCCGGCACTGCGGGGCTCCGGCGGTCCCACGCGAGCTTATCGTCGCCGATGGTTTTATTGCTCACCACCGCAGCTTCGGCTTGCTGGCCGGCTTCGCCGGCCACCCTCGGCCACGGAAGCGAGCATTAGAACCACCTGCTCCTCAGCTCGCGGGCCGCGACACCTCGCCGCGCCTGCGCGGGCTTAAATTACACGCTAGGGGTAATAGGGCCTTGGTAGGGTAGACAAGACTACGTGGAGTCGGTTTTAGAGCGATTCGTTTCTGTCACTAACTTTTGTAGCAAAGCATATTGGTGTCGATCTGTTGTGCACAAACTAAACTTAATGTAGGCTATTGCTATCTTTTTCTCTCTAATAAAACGAGAAATAGACGGACGTAATTTAGAGCTGTCAAATTTAGTTGGAACTAATATTTCTATACTAATGAAGGTTGCACGTAAAAACATGTCGACTAAAAACACGGTCAAACGCAAGGCATAAGCTTTTAACGATTACTTTGTAGATCAAGTGAAACCAGTTAGTAATTTAGACAATAATAATAAACATAAAATAAGCAGTAGCATTACTTCCATGTTTATGTCACAACTACCACAAGAAATTCACCAAATTATTATGTCACTAAAGAATACGTCTAGTACTGGGTATGACGATATATGTACAAACATTGTTAAACGGGTATCCACAATAATTGCTCCTGTGTTGAGTCATCTTATCAATATGTGCATATACCATGGCTACTTTCCAAAAGAATTAAAAATAACCATTATAAAACCTCTCTTTAAGAAAGACAACAGAGAAGATATGTCCTGCTACAGACCTGTAGCGTTAGTACCGATTTTTTCAAAAATATTCGAGAAAGCAATATATTATCAACTTACTTCATACTTTGAGAAAAATTGCCTTTTCGTTGATAACCAGAAAGGTTTTAGGAAAAACAGATCTATTGACATGGCCATCTACGATTTCTTACATAAGGTTAGTAGTAGAGTGGATAAGAGGCTACCAACGCTAGCGCTTTATATGGACATGTCAAAAGCTTTTGATCGTGTAGACCATAAATTACTAATAAATAAACTTAACGCTTACGGAATAAGAGGAAATATATCAAATTTAATAGAATCTTATCTGTGTGATAGGCAACAAATAATGTCCATTAAGAGAATTTAAAAAAAAAACGAAATAACATATAAATCCAGTCAGAGAGCGGTAAATTATGGAGTACCACAAGGTAGTGTACTCGGACCCCCCTTATTTATTGTTTATATTAATGACTTTCCGACAGCATCATCATATCCTATGACAATGTTTGCAGATGACAGCAATCTGGACTTAAATATTAAATACAATGACAAAACTGTTAATGAAGCAAAAGTGACTAAATTCCTCGGACTTAACATAGAAAATACTTTAAAATGGAATTCCCATATTGACAAAGTATGCAGTAAGCTAAACCAACACTCCTATGCTTTGCACATGTTAAGTAAAACGGCCAATCGAGCAACAGTCTTAACGGCGTATCACGGTCTGGTAGCTTCAACATTGAGATACGGAATTATATTTTGGGGCAATGCCACGGGTAAAGATATGGTATTCAAGTGCCAAAAAAGGTGCATTAGAGCTATTTATAATTTGCAGACCACAGACAGCTACAAACCGTTTTTTAAAAATACTAAAATATTAACTATGCCGTCGTTGTACATCTATGAAACGTCTATGTTCGTAAGAAATAATTTAAATAAATTTGCTCGAGTAACTAGTCAGCGCCGTTGTGATCGGTTACAAACAGTCGGATCCAGTACTGCACTAAAAAAAAAAAATAGTAAGATAGAAATAGTATTTTTGTAATGGCTCCAAAGGTCTATAATAAATTACCAAAATGTATAAGGAGCGAAGCTAATGTCAGCAAATTCAAAAGTAAATTGCGTTCATTTCTAATAGGTAAGACGTATTACTCTATCGAAGAATTTTTAAATGATAATATATGACACTAGCTGTTGCCCGCGGCTTCGCACGCGTGAAGTTCGGTAACCATCTCACTGGATCATACTAAATAGATAAATCGTGTCCTACGTGTTAATCCATGTTATAAATTATCTATGTGCCAAATTTCATAATCATCACAATTGATAATAATTGTGTAATCACAACCACCATCACTATCACAACCACCATCATTACCACAATCACCATCATCATTATCATCGTGATCACAACCATTTTCACTATCATTATCACCATCACTATCACAGTCACAATCACAATCACAATCACCATCACTATCACAGTCACAATCACTATCAGCATCACAATAACCATCACCATCGCTATCACCATCACAATCACCGCCACTATCACAATCACCATCACAATCACTATCACAATCACCAAAATCGTTATCACACTTATTACCATCGTAATCACAATCATTATCATCGCAATCACAATCATGATCATCATCATCACAATGACAATCACAATCACCATCACATTCAACATCACCATCACAATCACCATCACCATCACAATCACCATCACTATCACAATCACCATCACCATCGCTATCACCATCACAATCACCGTCACTATCACCATCATCGTTATCACAATCACTATGATATTATCACAATCATTATCATCGTAATCACAACCATTATCATAGTAATCACAATCATTACCATCACAATGTCCATCCTCGTTATCAAAATCATCATTATCGTTATCACGCGTATCATCATTATCACAAACACCATCACTGTCACAATCACAATCACCATCACATTCACCACCACCATCACAATAACCATCACCATCACAATCACCATCACCATCGCTATCACCATCACAATCACCATCAGCATCGCTATCACCATCACATTCACCATCACCATCACCATCACCATCACCATCACCATCACCATCACCATCACCATCACCATCACAATCATCATCACCATCGCTATCACCATCACTATCACCATCACAATCACCATCATCGTTAGCGCAATCACTATCATCATTATCACAATCATTATCATCGTGATCACAACCATTATCATCACCATCACAATCACAACCATCATCATCGTTATCACAATCACTATCATATTATCACAATCATTATCATCGTAATCACAACCATTATCATCGTAATCACAATGTCCATCCTCGTTATCACAATCATTATTATCGTTATTACAATAATCATTATCGTTATCACAATCATCATCATTATCATTATCACAACCACCATCACTGTCACAATCACCATCACCATCGCTATCACCATCACAATCACCGTCACTATCACTATCACAATCACCATCGCCATCATAATCACAATCACCATCATCGTTATCACAGTCATCATTATCGTTATCACAATCATCATCATCATTATCACGATCACCATCACTGTCACAATCACAATCACTATCACATTCACCATCACTATCACCATTACAATAACCATCGCCATCGCTATCACTATCACAATCACTATCACCATCACCATCACTATCACTACCACCATCACTATCAGAATCACTATCACGATCACCATATTATCACAATCACCATCACCGTCATTATCACAATCACCATCGCAATCACCATCACAATCACCATCACAATCACCATTACTATCACAATCTTTATCACCATCACAATCACCATCACTGTTATCACAATCATCATCAGTTTCACAATCATCATCGTCGTTGTTGTGACAATCATCACAATCATCATCATCGTTACCACAATCATCATCATCGTAATCTTAATCATTTTCATCGTAATCATAATGATCATCATCAAATCACAATCATTTCCATCGTAATCACAATCATCATCATCGTAATCACAATCATTATCATTGTAATCACAATCATCACCATCATCATCATTATCACAATCACCGTCATCGTTATCACAATCATCACAATAAATCAACAATAAAATATAATAAAAACCCTGTATAGAATTCGAATCCGCCATCTTCTGAATCTCAAAATAAATGCCATTTTCGTAATCTGCACCCCTGATAATCTCGGTATCGACACCCATATTGATTTTTAGACATTTCAACCCCATCGCACCCCAACAGGGAATGAAGGCATTTCAGGTCCGCCACTTAAAATCGTTGTTTTTGTAATACACCCGACCCGATACACCATACAAACAATACCGATGTTGATTTTCAGACTTTGTTACCCCATTTCCCCCTTTAGGGGTTGAATTCTGAAAAAACCTGAAATACAAATGTTAACTCATTTATCGATAGCCACTCCTGTGAAATTTCGAATAAAACAGTCTTACCTAATCTTGTTTCCCCATATAAACTTTTGACTCCCGTTTCATTCCCTTAGGGGGTATATTTTGAAAAATCCTTTCTTAATGCGCCCCTTAACCTCATAAGGAACGTATGTGCCAAATTTGGAATCTCTAGACTCAGCGGTTTGGGCTGTGCATTGATTTTTAGACTTTGTCACCCCATTTCCCCCTCTTAGGGGTTGAATTCTGAAAAAACCTGAAACTCATTTATCAATAGGATTACTCCTGTGAAGTTTTTAATAAAATTGTCTAATTAATCTCTTTTCCCCGTACAAACTTTAGAGCCCCGTTTCACCCCCTTAGGAGGTGACTTTTGAAAAACCCTTTCTTAGAGTACCCCTAGACCACTTCAGGAACATATGTGCCAAATTTGGGATCTCTAGACTCAGCGGTTATGGCTGTGCATTGATTTTTAGACTTTGTCACCCCATTTCCCCCTCTTAGGGGTTGAATTCTGAAAAACCCTGAAACCCGTTTCTACTCATTTATCAAAAGGAACAATATTGTGAAGTTTCGAATAAAATAGTCTAACTAATCTTGTTTCCCCATACAAACTTTGGAGCCCCGTTTAACCCCATTAGGGGGTGAATTTTGAAAAATCCTTTCTTAGTGCACCCCTATACCACATAAGGAACCTACTTGCCAAATTTGGAATCTGTAGACCCAGCGGTTTGGGCTGTGCGTTGATAGATGAGTCAGTCAGTCAGTCAGTCAGTTTCTTCTTTTATATATTTAGATTACCAGCCCTTTATAATAATTTATTTTTAATTTATTTGTTAGTAGGTTATAGGTGCATTTCATTGACATTATTACAAAATTTATAAATGATTCACCGTTGACATGCATGAAACATAAATTATAATTGATTCATTAATGATTAATAATAGGTACATTGAATTCTCATTATTTACTCGAATCTTACTTTGTATTGTATAAATCCAGACATAATACTAAAAAACAATATTTGTACACCAATTTTATTGGTAGGACATAGAGCTCAACTAAAATGTATGAATAAGACCTTTATTTCAATACCTGTGTTCACAAATAAAGATGATTTGATTTGATTTGATTTAAACTAGTTTGACATCTCTAACTTAGTTCATAGCTGTAGCCGTCCTTTTCTCACACTGCCTTTTAGTAAAAGATAGCAATAGCCTAAATTAAGTTTAGTTTGTGCACAACAGAATCGACACTATTAACTTTTTAAGACAATTAAATAATTTTTATGCCTTAAAAATACTCGTATATAGAAGATTATGCCAAGTGTGTAATGGCAAATAAATTTCGGAGCATCAAGATTCTGCCATTTAGAAGGAACCCAATGCCAAAGTATATTAGGAAAAAGAACATTAAGCAAAAAGAAGGGATCCCCTCATGCTTCATCCTTATTCTGCTTTATCATAAAACATTGTTTATTTTATAAATAATGATTGACTTACTGACAATCTTGCTAAGAAAAAAATACATACATATTAATACGAGTATGTTTTAATTGCGGATGGTAGGAAACCAATTAAAAAAAACGTCTATAGCCGTAGTACGTTCAGTACAAAGTTTTTTCAGGACTTGAAATTATTCTACTGCGCGTTGTATAAAGTTTCTTTCTGTTACTAATTGCCATGTTGTTCCAAGTCAGGTCTTAAACCTTGTTTTAAAGTAGCTAAATAGACGCAATTATAATTAAACAAAGTCCTTTTTCCAGTCTCAAGAATAATGACGTCAAACCCTAGACTACTAATTACGTTGTACGAAGTTTTTAGAGTTGTTTCTTTAGTTATTCCAGTGTTGGAGGAGAACATGCAAAAAGTAAAGTTGCATACGAGAATTACTTTGCATGTTAATAACGTTTTGTGTGTAACATATTCTGAAATACAAAATTGTGAGGAAACTTATAACAAGTTAGGAAAGATAATAAATAACAAAAAATAAAGCTAGATTCGACAGAACAAAGCAAAACCATGGGACTTTCATGAAAGGCAACAACGATTCTATTCTATGCAGTATTTAGTATCTACTACTAATTAAAGTTACTCATTAATTATATAAACAATGTAAAAAAAGACTGGCGGAATTTGTAATGCCTCGAAAATCTTGTGTCGCAATAGTATGCTAAAAAAATTTTTACCCAGTAGCCTAACATACACAATACACGACTGGTGAGAATATCCTTCCTTTTAAATGGACGATCAAGAACTTTCCACCTGTTCCTCATTTCTCGTTTCCTAAAGGAGTAATAAAGGGTTGTTTCTGCTTACCTACAAGGAAAAAAACCTTGAGATAATTATGTAGAGACTCTTTGCAGCAGATAAATAGAGAGTTTGCAGTATTTTATATCTCTTTAAATTCCTGCAAAAACGTGTTTCTTAGAACAATTCTTAATTCTTCTTTTTTAATGTCTCTGTAAAAATAATTAAGTACTTACAACTGCTACACTGCACTCTCAAAGGTGATCACAGAGGGGGGGACGCCAAGTCAGTTGCAAACTCTTGGTAAGTTAATTTAAAAATGTTTTAAAGTAGACTCTCCTCTTCAAAGAAAAGAAAAGCAAAGACAAGCTTAATTAATAACATAGCTCGTTAAACGATTCGTAGAAAAACTGTCTTTAAAAAAAACATCTGTTACATGCTGTTAGTCCGGTAAAAAATAAGTAAAACAGAGCGAACATATTTCATGTTTTTCGTTCTGTGTTTACGTTAATGTATGGGTCGAGATTTAATGAAGCTTTTTGAGGAGAGCAAAGTAGCCTCCGTTTTTATGCTCCAAAATGTTGGTCAAAGAAAAGTATGAATAATGTGTACCAACATGTTTACTACCCATACACGACTTAAAACATTTTTACATCTGTAGGTAATATGAGGAAATTGATGGCACTTTACGATATGTTTTCATTTACCTCTCAGAACGGTGAAGAAAAAACACTCTTACGGCCCACTCCTGCTCCTCCGGGAGATAGTTATGTCCCTGCAGTAGGAAAGTTCTAGGCTGATATGCTACCTGCACGCGTACTCTAATTACATAACATTATGGTTCGTCGTCTAAGAAATGCATAATATAATGTAAGCACAAAGTTACAAGACCAGAGACGACGTCGAGAAAGAATGCTGTTTTGTAAAACTATGTACATAAGGTAATGTAAGTAGTATGCAAACAAACAAGTGACATCTTTGAATAATGGCACATCATTAGTTTATTCTCGGAACAAGATATTTCATAAAGGGTGTAAAACGTCTTAACGAAGCCGAAAGGCACTTGTTCACCCCGTCAATGCGATCATTTTTTTTGATTTACACCATACCTGGGAACCTTCTATTTACGGAGATATTGGGGGTCAAAGTTCCAACTTTTTGACAAGTTTTTAATGAAAGATTTTTACTTTAAACACCTCCAAGACCCTCATACTATTCAATGCATCCATCAGCACAATGTTTTGAGTGCGTTACATTGAGTTCTACCACAAAACATGATGTTTACCCTAAAAAAAGGTCGTTTCCGAGCAATAATTTTTGCGTAAAGTTACTTAGTTTGATGTACAGAATGCTTGGTTGACGGCTTCGTGATGTGGTTGTTTACACCCTGTATGTTACTAGCTTTTGCTCCCGTTCTATACGGAAATTAACCCACGAAGATGAAAGAATTTTCGGAATCGAATCAGTAGTTCCGAAGATTACTCCCTACATACAAACGTATAAACAAAGCTTTTATTTGATTCCAATAAGATGAGTATGAAATGGAGATGCGTGCAAACATGAGTCTCAAACAGAAAAGAAGTAGTGATACTGTTCAAGCGATTTCATTCTTCTTTTTGTGGCACGAGACAGAAACAAATTCGATAATGGACGCTGGTGAAGCGTCAATGATTTTTTTTTTCAATATAAAAAATTTAATCATAATATTTTAGGATTCCCCCATAGAATATAATTTCAAATTAAATATTTTAGTTTCTCAATTGATGAATCCCCGCACCAATATTTGTTATCGCAGAGCCCATGTATCGAACTTTCTTGAGTATTCTCTCAACATGCCGATAGATGGCATTAGCAGTAGCAAAGAGACCTCTTCCCGCCGCCATTCGCAGACACTATGTGTACGTATCGCTCCGCCTTTTAAAAATTCCATTTTGATGAAACCTTGAAGATATTCGTAAAATAAATGGACCTGATAGTGCAGTGTTGATTTTTGGAGTTTTAACCATTCTACCGGTGGATTTAAGAAGATTTAGCTCGCCGGCCGGCAGCGCATACCTACAAGCCATCACGCGTACATGAACGAGTCAGCTTCCCGTCTCCCTGGTTCTGAGTGGGATCTCTGGATTGCCGAGGTACGTGGGCAAGTTTTGCTGCTATTAATTATTTGATATTGGTTTCTCGAGGATTCATCAATGGGGAAATTGGTTTTATTTTGAGGTCCGGTCCGCCCTTACACCTTTATCATAGGTTCTTAATTTAAATGTTTGGTTTGTTCTTAAAAACAACCTTCTCAAAGGTGCAGGCTATTTACACGCCTCATCAGACGCTGTGTTCGAAAAACTTTTTAAAATGCACAATTCACCCAAAGACAAGAGTAAGTGTAGACAAAATTTCTGAACCGATTACGCAATCCCGCGAATAAACCTGCCAAAAATATTTGCAACAAGTTACAAGTACCTGCTCACTTGCATACCTTACTAATTTGTTTGGCTAACTGTACTACAAAAATACCACGGACGCAGGAATGTTCAAGACGTGTTATACATAGTTGTGAGTAAAGTATGTGAAGCCGGACTTCGGTATGAACGCTTCCGGCAGGCGTGCCGTAGACGTCATTGTGTCCCGGCAGTATTCGTGGAATTCAACCAAAAGTCTTTGCCTATAGGAGAGATTCTTAAGTTTACTATACAGGGTGGCATTTTGTAATGCTACCTGGAGGGAAAGTACTTTTAATACTGCAGATAGAAAATTTTACTCAAAGGAAACATTCCTTTATTTTTGAATAGAAAGCAAACTGCATTAAAAGATTTTCGAAAATTCTCTTCTCCCACACCCGGGAATCGAACCGGCTAAAATCTGAAAAAATTATACTGTACTTTATTGCATCGATCGTTAGGGTCAATTATAAGGATGAAATCTCTCTAACAAACATGATATAAATTAAATGAAAGAAAAACCAGGAAATCTTAAATTAATTTAATTATTTACAAAAAATGGTAAACTAACTAATTAGTTGCTCGAAATGGGCTCCATTCTCTTGGATACACAAATTTATTCTTTTAACGAATTCATTTCTAGTAACCATTAATAAAGTATTGTGGTAAATATTATAAATCGTCTTCTGAACTTCAACTCTCAACTCGTTGTCATTCGCACTTAACCTATAAGTAAGTACCTACATAAAGCGACCGTAAAAATATCTTTGACATTTGTAACTAAAAGGGAGTCTTATGTTACATTGTTTTGTCTCTTATTGTAGCTATTTTTGGAACAAAGCTCGTCACCATTGCCATTTGAGAAAGGTTTTCGTTTTCATAATAAACAGAATCTGTTTTTCTTCTTTGAAATGTATGACATTCTATGTGTGATGACGTCAAATTTTATAAAGGGTGTAAAAATACCCTTAACGAAGCCGAACGGCACTTGTAAACCCCATCATTGCAATCATTTTTTTGTTCTAGACCATACCTGGGAACCTTCTAGTTACGGAGATATTGGGGGTCGAAGTTCCAACTTTTTCACAAGTTTTTTTTTTAAATAAACGTTCTTAATGTAAGATTTTTAAACTTGAACTCCTCCACGACCTTCGTACTATTCAATCCACCCATCAGCACAATGTTCTGAGTGCGATACATTGAGATTATTGACGTGTCAATAAAATCAACGTGATTTTTCATCCCAAAAAAAAAAGTCGTTTCCCAGCAATAATTTTTGCGTAAAGTTACTTAGTTTGATGTACAGAATGCTTAGTTGACGGCTTCGTGAAGGGTCTGTTTACAACCTGTATACGTAATAGGTAAATAATTTCACTTTCGTGATTATACGAAAGATTATATTATTACTAGAAAATAAACATTCCTACTACTCTAACAATAGGTTTGTAAATAAGTACCTAAATAGATATTATCTTACAGTCTTATTTGGTAGCTAAATCATGAGAATTAATCACGTGACGAAATTGATACAGGTGACTTTTTTATCACTTTCCAAAAAAAATGGGTATAATAGGTAAACGGAGTAGAAGCAAATGGCGTCATCATCATCATCATCATTTCAGCCGCAAGACGTCCACAGTGGACGTCTTGCGGCTGAAATGATGATGGGACTTGGGGGAGGCCTATGTCCAGCAGTGGACGGTCCACTGCTGGACATAGGCCTCCCCCAAGTGTCGCCACATTGACCGGTCCCGTGCGACTCGCATCCAGCTGATTCCCGCAACCTTCACCAGGTCATCGGTCCACCTAGTGGGAGGCCTTCCAACGCAACGTCTTCCGGTTCGCGGTCGCCACTCCAAATGGCGTACTTAGTTTTTTTTTTTCAAAATGTCTCTTTCTTTGTTCTAATATGAAAAGTTTACTTGAAATTTGTAACGTTTTTTGTTGATGGATCATTTTTTTTCTAAGCTGTGGAAAAAATAAAAAAAAACTAGATATGCCATAAGCTTCTACTAATATACCCATTTTTTTTGGAAAGTGTACAGTATACATGCCAACTGCTAAAATATACATTATGCCATCGTTAGATTGATTTTTTCTTAATTTTGGCAAACTGCGATGTAACTATGTTAAAAATTAAAAAAAAAATAGGCATCATGCTGATATAATGTATGGTGGTTTTTAAATGTTGGCATTATGTTGTTATTAGCCGTGTGGTATCCGGCAGAGTAAAATAGAACCAACCCATTACACTCACGGGTGTCTATAAGGCGACTAATGTCTGAGGCAGAACACCTTGCGCCTCCGTAGACTAGAGAATGGGCAGCAGCGTTTTCTGTTAGTCTTTCATCACTGCGATCTCCAATCCGCCTGCCAAGCGTGGAGATTATGCTACCGATTCCTTGCAAGTACAAAAAAGTGGTCATAGTGCGAAAGTAAGCATGGTGCTACGAAATCGCTATGCATACCCTTCGAATAGTACATAATATATTTATTTTTAAATAGACCAGATTCATTTTTTTCATTCAGACATTTTTTCAAGAACAATCAGAACCTATTCACTTCTTATACTGTAAAAACTGTTTTGTGCTACATAGGTATAAATATAAAGCTTTTGCCAAACTAAAGCGTAATCAGCAAAAACATCGGAATGCGACTACGTGCGTCAAATGCTTTCATGACGAGCGCGAACAGTTGCGGGACATTATCGCGCGACTGTTCGCGCAAGTTTTCATACAAGTTGGTTGACGGGAATTGGCGGGAGAGAATTTCAGACGGCATCAGGCATCAGTAACTGCCTCGTCGGTCTAGTGGTCGAAAGTGCGAATGGCTAAGCAAGCGATCTTGGGTTCGATTCCCAGATCGAGAAAAGTTTTATTGGGTTTTTCCATCAGTAATTTCTCAGTAACTGTCACGGAGTCTGGATTTTTCCCCAATTTATCACAATAGGCTGGCCCCCTATTATAAGGTGCTTAAACATAACTGGCGAAATGAGGGTGTGCTTTTAGGTACACCTCTGCCTAATTCTTCAGGGATTACAGGCGTGATGTTATGTTACATTATCACGCAGTGTGGCTAGAGCTTATTACGACTTTTGTAGGTAAACTTTAATAAATATACATACATAGGTACGGAACGGTCCAGGCCGGTCCGGAACGGTCTACCCGTCAGCTTACTATCAAGCCCATTACTATTATGAGATGCTGTGCTGATTTGGTTTTTATTGCAGTAGGGTTAGGTAAAATTTTCAGTGGCGACAATTGTAGCAATTTAGAACAATTCTCTAATGTTTAGTCAAAATTGAAATTCTACGATTTACCACACAACATAAATTCCTATTGAAGGAGCTCATGGCTATATAATGACAGCCACACGGGTCAATCTTCAAGGTTAAGCCGCGCTTGCCGGCTCGGTTTGTGGATGGGTGAGCATGCATTATTACTGAGTTTCCTCCATGCCTCAGAAAGCACGTTAAGCAGTTGATCACGGCTGTCATTTGTAGATCTTCGACAGTTAGTACAGGTAGTCAGTGGTCCGAAAGCCTGACAACCAGTCTTACCAACGGGTATCGTAAAACCCAGTACTAACTGGGTTGTGGAGATCAAAAGATTCTTTTAGCACGTTTTCATGTCAAGAAATATGTCAGTTTAACCAGGAACACGTCTGACGTCGCCATTATTGAATATGAAATGAGATCACTCAATTCGTTAGATATTCATGACCATGATTTCCTTTGCAAATATGTGTCATTTCACTAAAATTTGAGTGAGGGGTGGTACCCGTGATTGAGAGATAATATTTTTGGAGTTCCGCGAAACGAGTCTTTATGTTGATAATTTAGACTATTAAGGGCTCTTTCTCACATTCTGAATTCAGAGTCGGAATTCATACTATTAATCAAGAAAGCCCGGAGATGCATACATTTTCATTATCCCCACACACAATTACTCATTTTTTTAGATTATGATTTTAGTGAAATTGTATGCATTTCCGGGCTTTCTTAATTAATAATATGAATTCCGAGTCTGAATATTCAGAATATGTGAGTCCAGCCCATAAGACCCATAATTGTCATAATCATTGTATTAAAGTGGTGGGCAAAGATCTTTTGGTGTGGCCAAAACTGGAACTATCGCCGTCATCTTGTTATAATCCAAAAATTTCACAATGAGGTTTTTTCTAGGTCAGCTTCCACTAAAAAACGATAGATGGCGCTGTACATGACTCAGTGTAAAAATGTTTGTTTGACCGGACACCAAAAGCCATTTATCGTTTTTTAGTAGAAGCTGGCCTAGAATAAAACTCATTCAGGATTTACTCAGCTTGTGTAAACTATGCATAATGCAAGGAAGTTAAAAGAAAAACAGTGATAGAAAACTTCTTTGCAATTTTACATAAGTATTTCGTGAAAAATAAAACAAAAGACTCTTTTTGTCACGTAAGTCAACAGCCACTTTTTAAAGAAAATGTAACAAATAACTATGACTGAAATCTAGAAACTTATTCTATTTAAATCTTTAGTAACAACATTGAAGAAAATTTTAGTATACAAAACTACCAGAGTCATCATGCCTTTTATTCAAAGAACCGAGCTGTGTGCGGTGAGAGCCATGCGTGTTGGGCTCCGAAACACGACCACGAACAGATGGGGTGGCTATACGTACCCATCTGATCAGCAGTCAATCGATCAGACTGGTCCGGCACCTCGTAAGTTTAAAATGATTTGTTTATTTGTTCTTCACCATCATTTTTTTTTTTGTTCCGTCCTGCGGCGGGCGGAGGACATCTGAGTCTGTCACTATGGGAATCACACACTGGAGACCATGGGAACAACAAAAGTGCGCCTTCCGCGATCTCTGGCTAGTGGTGCCTGCGTTAGCGGGCCTCCTCAAGTCCGCGGGGGGAAGTGAGGTGTAAGACTCCCCCCGCGACGTCCAAGAGGGTCACATGCGGGATACTCTGCGCTGCCGAGTTGCCGACCACCGAACGAGCGATGGCCGGCAGCGACAGGTCGGCTCCGACTTCTGTTACCAGAGCACGGCGTGGCTCCTCCCATGCGGTACACTCTGCCAGCGTAAACCACGCCTTGTCCTCCAGACAGTGGATGCAGCTATATGACACCTAGCGTTCGGCTCCCTGCAGTTTATGCGACACAGGTACTTCCCAAGCAACCATGCCCCCAAAACACGTCACCCGAAACGACAGGGGGGGTAGTGCCTCCTCCCGAGCCATTGGTCGAGCACTAGTCGGATCGCCTCGATGGTAGCGAGGCCGACGGTAGGCAGCAAAAGCCTCTCCCGCCACTCAACCACCAGGACCTCGCGGAGTTGTGAACGACGCAGGTCGATCTCTGGCTGCATAGGTTCACCACTTCGCGTCCACGCCTCCTCAGGCCACCAGGTCAGGGATTCGAGGACTCTCGCCTCTAGATCTCAGGGCGGCGACCCGGCTAGTGCACAAGCCACTTCGTAGGTGATTGTGCGATACCCCCTGATAGACCTGACGGCCATCGCCCTACCTTCATTCATCTGCCCCAACTGAACCGACCAAAATACAACAGCCTGTCTATAGGTGGAGGAGGAGCATGGTTGGAGGTTGATCACTGTGTTACCCAATTTCTCACCGATCATGGTAACTTTAATAGTAAATTATTTTCCTTCAAGCTTGTTGACTCGCCTTTTTGTCAATGTTCCACATCTGACTGCGAATATGAACAATCAGCACATCACATTTTATGGGAGTGCAGTCTTTGGCAGAATGAACGCAACATTATGTTGGATAGTGTACGGGTTACATCCGGAATTATTTACTATACAGACCTTGTGGAAACTAGAACAAATTTCCGTGCGTTCAAGCGTTTTAGCCATACCTATTATTGGAATCAAATATAACAGCTCACAACTTAGGACCCATTAATGTTAATATTTATCCGTGGTGCTAGGCAACTAGGCCTATCTCAGTTGTAAACGTCCCTTTGTGCCTATTGGCCTTGTTTCGTTCTGTCTCCTGCTGATATGGAGGGAAGTGGAAATTACGGTATTTTCCTACTCCTCCACTATACTTTTCTGATTAATTTCGTTGCGGGATCCAAGACAGTTAAATTCATTCTCTCGGACTTCGTCGAGCTTCGTCGAGCAAAAAAAAAAGCCTGCCTATAGGCTGTTGTATTTTGTAATTATATTAATACTCAAATTGCCCCCTGTGGCTGGGCACCGTAGAAATATTATTATATTTATGCTGGGCACATTACATTACTGATGAAGCTCAGAAGCTAGGTGTGTGGTTCAAATTGGTCCTATGTAGAAAAACCGGCAATAAACTGATTTTAATAATGTTGTGGATAAAGATCTGGGTTCATTAAGGCGCCCCGTAGCACAACACAAATGTCCGAATACATTACTTTCATGTATGAACAGTCGTAGACGTACGTAAGTGCAGATTAATTCCTGACCGGGGGGTTCCCATATCAGACAATGTATTAAATCTATTTGGCAGTATCATTTTAGGTACTAAATTGGGCTGCCGGGTGGTCAAAGTCATGTGGCGGAGCGCTTCAGCCGTGTTTTTGCCCGAACATGTATAGTTGATAATGACAATAAAGTTCACAGATCATTTTACAACTTGGTTCATTTGCAGGTGAGCAAATCGATCCGGCAGCGTTGGAACGGAAGCAGCAGCTAAAGGAGCTACACAAAACTCCAAAAGTTGAACAGAAACCGGCAGCAGACCCAACAAAACCGTCAAAACCGGCAGAGCATGACTAAAAAAGCACGTACGGTCGAACAAGCTATTTGGTTTACATTTTACAATGTAATTTGTGGGTTAAAATATGAACCAAATAGCTTGCTCGACCGTATCTAGATACAGTCAAACGGTGTGAGTAGGGAAATGGGGCTAAAAAGGGAAATAAAAAAAATTTGGAATATAAATACTTTGCAACTAAAAGGAATGATAATTATTGTTTTAATTTAAAAACAATAGAGTCCATAGAAGCTACCAATAACATTTAATAAATGTGAAAATACTTTTCAAAGTCTCGTCCTAATTCTCCCCGTTTGACGTTACTCATTAAATTCTTCACAACGCGTACTGTATAAATATTAAACACGAGCGAAATAAAATAATCACAAAATATTCGATTTTATTTCATTTAAATACTTGTTAGTCTTCAATAGAAAAGTTTTACAGAATGAATAAGTACCAACCTGTATCTAGACGAAGCATCCATTGTCATCTTCTGGCCTTTATCTAACCATGTTGATGTCGGTTTCCAGTCTATAAATTAATAAACTGTTTGTCAGAATGGCTGGCCACTTTCCTCATAATAGATTTCTCTCTTTAGCGAGGTACACATTTGATGTCTGGTACCAAATAGTACAAAATAGGTACTGACACATGACGTGTTCATTAACAAGTTTACCGTAAACACTGTTTCTGAAACTTGGCAGTCGTTTGCTAGGATGTCGCACACTACTTCTATGTGCTCGGCCAGACTGCAAACGCGGGTGCGGTGCGGGCGCGGTGCGACGAGCTCAAACATATGAACTTCATTGGAGTGTCCATAGTGGGCACGCGGGTGCGGGCTGCGGCGCGGGCTAGTTGGCGCGGGCCGCACGCGAATCGCGTGCGCGGTGGTAACCCTGGCCCCCGGGTTACCAACTCCCAAAAGTATTTACCTCTCAAGCTAAATCAAAGTTCCCACAATTACTTGAAAATCCCACTTTTTTTTTTCGGATGGTAAATCATCAAATCCCGCTCTGGCTTTTACTGACTAAAACCCATCCATGTTTCTTCTTTGCCTTTTGAATGTCTCCAATGAAGTTTATATGTTTGAGTATGCCGCACCGCGCCCGCGTTTGCAGTCTAGCCCAGCACTAAAAGTACCCTTTAAAATAGAACGCCCTTAAAAAAATCACATCCCTCTTATTTACCTCTAAATTTGGGAGGAAACCCCTAAGTTGGTAACCCTGGCGGGAGCGGGGATCTCCGATATCGCACCGCTCGCCGCACCGCACTGCCAGTCTGGCCAGGCAAACCGCACGCGTTGCCGCACCCGCACTGCAACCCGCACCGCTCTGCCAGTCTGGCCGAGCACTATGTTGATAAACTTACGCAACACACGTCCACACCTGTCGATTTTTGCAAATAAACTAGATGTTTCGTCTTGCTCTCCTCTCGAAGTGGGAAACACGGCAACATGTTTAGTAAACAATGTAACATCACCTTTGTAAACCATGTTGCCTAATGAATACCCGGATGCAGCTGTATACATGTTTTTACATGGAGCGATCGCCTATCTTACCATCATAACCCAGTTAATAAATTGTTAGGCACGGACTCCACCAAAGCGGAGACGTGTGGAGATGTACGAAGCGGAGCGGATGCTTAAGAGCTAGGGTGTATCCACTGAAGCTGTGCAGAGATGCGTACTGGCTAGATCAAAGCCAAGATGTGTGTACAGGCTCACGAGTCACGCCCAGTTTAAACGACCGCCGCACTTCCGTTTGGTATAAAGTATTCTACTCTTTGCGCCGCACACCGCTCACAGAACGCCGTACAGTGGATCGAAAATCGAGTTTCTAGATTAAGTCTAGATTAATCACGTATGGTCATTAGTAAGGGATTAAATATTAATCATCATCATCATCAGCCTATTAATGTTCCCACTGCTGGGACACAGGCCTTCTCTCTATGAGAAGGAAGGTTGAGGTGATTAAATATTAAGTCCATTATAAAATGGCGGATTAGCAGGTAAACTGTCATTAGGAAGGCAGTAGTATGCTTCAGGCAACAGGCCGAGTGTCAAATACCACTTATAGGTCGTTACATACTGTAAATACTCGGAATAAGATGAAATAATAATTTAAAAAAAATGTTTGTTTTTTTTTCACCCAGAGTCCGTCGAGAGCGAGGGTCGTGCGATATGTCAAAAAATAGTAAAAAATAAAGACAAAAATCGTACCGGAGGATATATTGCGCACTCTCATGAGTCTCGATTGAAATGGATTCGACCATACATTTTTTATTAAAATTATTTTTTTTCAAGTCAGAATCACCTGAGGTGTAAAAATATGATAATTTTGGGGATTCTCTAACTGGTCTGCATTGTTTTCCAGCCAGAAAACGGGAAAAAAAATTGTAAGTGGTCAATGTCTATGAAACTCGATTTTCGATCAAATGTGCGCGCGCCGCTCAAATCTCCGCTGCGCACTGCTGCCGAGTGCTAAAGCTGGCCTTAGCAAATATGAAACATCACGTTTCCTCTCTGCTCAACCGTTGACATTAAAGCTTATATTCAGGGCTTCCACTGATTTATATTTACCTACTTTTAAAACCTAATTTTACAGATCATTTCAATAAAAATAAAAAATGCCTGAATTTCAAACAGGTTCAAAAGAAATTCTCTCACAAAAGACGAAGTGGCTTCACTTCCTGTGACTGGCCACTTTAAAATGTTCAAGTCTTATAAGAAAGGAGACGAATAGAATTTGAAATTGTTCTCAACTAGCTTCGTAATATTTAGATTTTTTAATTAAAACTTTCGCTATGCGCTTAGAACTTAATAAATTATAATAGTCATAGCATAAGCACTTTCTTCTAGGTTAAACTGGTTGGAAGTTCAAAACAAAGTTCGAAACGAACGAAAGTACGTAGTTGCAGACGTTCCGCATCTAGCTTAAAATAAGGCTTTTAGGGTTCCGAACCATAAACACAGAACTTTTGGATTGTGAGAACATTTTTGTGTTCGTCCGTCTGTTTCAAAGGATTTTCTCCAAAAGAAACCTGTATAGTAAATGTTTGTTTGAAGAAGCCCACTGGCAAAGAAAACGTAGTTACAGATTTTATGTTGTATATTTGATTTAAATCTACTATAATTACAACAATGTGTATGTTAATTATGATACAGATGCCGATAGAATAAATTCACAATTTTTCTATATATTTTTTTTACTGTCACCGTTAGCTAATTCTGAAACTAAATAGGTAACAACAATAATATTTGCAACAGTATTGTACAAAGTATGGTCTCGAGACTTTTGCTCAGCAATTGGACGGTGTAGGTTAGATACAAAAATCGCTCGTTATGTATTGTTCACAGTAGTAGAAGCAGTAGTAACTGGACTCTTTTTCATCTTCTTGACATAAAATTCGCGCCATAATTTTCGATTACTTCTTAGTAAAATAAGGAATAAATCGAGTACTATTACTTGAAAATCTGATAGCAATAATTGTATTATTTCTGGGACATCTAATAAAAGGTTCAATACAGCAACGGACATAAATAAAACATCGCAGAATAGAAATATTACCGTAGCTATGTAGAAGCGACGCCAGTTACTAATAGCAGTCTCCGCGCTCCCCTTAGAACAACCGAACAGAGAACATACTATTATTATGTAAATGATCACGTTTACGAATATCGGTAATAATACAATAAAAACTCTAATGAAATAACAAATCTCAAACGATACAAGTAGAGGTAATAAATACATAGAAAACGAAGTGGTTAGCATAGGCACACCCCAAGCAAATATGGTACTTTTTAGATATCTTCTTTGAGTCTTCCCATTAAAAACTTGAACAATGTCAACGTAGAATATGCAACATATCACCAACAACCAATAGCCCTGCACCGTACCGACGTAATAAATAAAGACTACATATGCAATAAATGTGGGGTCCCCGGAGTCGGACAATGAGGGTAAAATGAACACTTGAAATATCACAGAATACGCGAACATTCTCAAAAAATTTGCTAATATTGCGTTCAAGTACACGTAGTTTTTGAAGTGGCGAAACTTTCGTATAAGGCACCATGACGTTACTCCGTACACGAGCACTGCCAGAGACACCGCAGCTACACACCAGTCGAAGATTGAGGCATTGTACAAGTCACCGGCGGCGGTGGTGTTGGACATGATGAATGAGGAGATATAACATCTGCTCAGAATGCGAACGAGGTACGTACTGAGTCGCGAAGCTTGTTAAAAAATAGATATAGGGAAACTAAAATAACTAGTTGCAGTTCTATCTTACGCATCTATATTTATGTCATTAGTTATTTATAAGTCTAATGAAATGAGGCGAACGTAAAATACTGCTGAGCGTCGAGTTCTTGAAATGAGCTCGGTTTTTTTAGGTTTTTCACTGGAGCAGACGGTAGATTGAAAGGCGTCACTCCACAGCAGTCCGCAGCTCAGCTACGCATGTGTTCTTAATCTTCGCTTCGTAACATGAGAATGCAGGCGGTAAAGTTTAGAGCGGTCCACGGCAACGCTTTATGCCACAGAAAGGCTACGAACAAAAATTAACTATGACAACCATCTCCGTGTACAACCGCACATTGTGCCTATCAGTGTACAGTTGTAGATCGTTGACTTTATGCCGTGTCGTTGTATCAATACAGTGTGTTTGGCTACCGGTTACCGATATTTTAAGGGCATATTTTAAACTCATTTCTATCGAAAAATACACGTTTATAAACACTCCTAGCCCCACACCGAATGGCAGCCATTTTGTTTTTTTTAATAGCTTGATCAAGGGTATGTTCAATGAAATGCTAATATCTTTAAATCTAAGAGACCTAGAGACGTGCAAATGATCTTATTGCAAGGTTCAACGCCGAGGCTATCAAATTACTAAATAATTTTTCCTGAAAGTTAAGCAAAATGAGCCGAAAATAATAAGAAATTATGAAATTTATCAGAAAAATTACTAAATGCTTTTGACTAAATATAAAAACATTTGCAATATTCAGGGGTAATTTTGCACTAGAGTAGAAAATGTTAAAAAAAAATAAGTATTGTAAAATTGTAAAATTTCGTAAATTCTTATTATTTTAAGCTCTTTGCTTATTTTTCCGGAAAATTTATGTAATAATTTGATAGTCTCGGCGTTGACCCTTGCAATAATATTATTATTTGCTTGACTCTAAGTCTCTTAGTTTCAAAGATAAAAGCATTTAGTTGAACATACCCTAGTTCAGCCGATTAAAAAACAAAATGGCTGCCATTCGCGGGGTGTGGGGTTAGGAGCATATAGAAATGAGTATATATTGGCCTTAAAGTATCGGTAACCGGTAGCCAAACACGCTGTATATTACAAAAAATTGGCAAACGCGACAGTCGCCAAGGCCATACTATTTTGCTAGATGTAAACACGTGTGTTAATCTTATGAAACAGGAATATGGAATCGTTGAATTGTTTTTGTTACTTCAATAAATTTTTAGGTCATTGATTCTTTTCACACGAGTTAACAATTTGATCAATACAAAATAAATCATTGATTCAGTTTTAGCTAGTTACGTCTCATGTTGTGGGGCATGCCCATATTGGGAATTTGGGGGCTACGGATGGCAGAAAAAGGCTATCTGCTCATTCAGATTGCCCTTATCAACGGGTTTATTATTTACTTTAATTAATTTACAAGTATTTTCAACCTGTAACGTTCCCACTGCTGTGACACATGCCTGATCTCTGTGGGAGGGAGTGGAACATAATCCATCAGTCGGTGGTTCCGCAGGTGCAGGTTGATAGATTTCACATGACTTCAAATTGTTACAGTGTTCTGGTACAGTCCTGACAAGGAACCCTTATAGCGTTGTCATGTCCGTCTGTCTGTCTGTCCGAGGTTTTGCTAAGAGACCCGTTAGTGCTAGAACGCTGTAATTTTGTAAGGGTGTGTATATCAATTACGCCGACAAAGTGGAAAAATAAAATTTTGGAAAACATTTTTTTTAGGGTAGCTTCTCTACATGTGAAGTGGGGATCAATTTTTTTTTCGTCGTCTACCTCATCGTGTGAGGTATCGTTGAATAGGTCTTTTAAAATGATTTAGGGGTTGCTTATGCTATTTTTTGATTTATTGCCCTATTTACGAAATATTAAACTGTAAAGTGCAAATTTTTGTTCCAGTAGAGCGTCCCTCCCCCTCTAAAAGCTAAACTGCTAGCTTGAAAAATCTGGAATAATTCATGATGATAGTGCATTTTATAAACTTTGAAGGAAAACTATAGCAATTCAGATAACTATATTAGTTTAGCATTTAATAGTTGTTGAACTTGGGTGTTGGATAATTTTGTACCAAATACAAAATCCTTAGAATAAATCCTTTAAAGTGACTAAGATGAAGTAGTTGCTTGTTTATAACGGATAAAGACTTGCATTGAAAAACAAAATCTAAAATATAACCCTACACCGCGCGTGGTCCGACACGCACATGGCCGGTTTTTTTTTCAAAGTGACGGCCACGTATAAAACCTATATTAATCGATAGCTGGTATCAATACAAACGAGTTTAGTCTGACACAAAATGTACTAAAGTATCACAGACTCGCGCTCGGTGCGAAACCCGTTGGACGCGTACCGCCTAATTACCTGCGTGTGCGATTATCCGAACTTTAGTGACACTATATCTTTCACGCACCGATCTAATCATCAAAATGGTTAAATGTGCCAAGTGCGGAAAACTGGTGACGAAAAAAAGTCCGGGTATACAGTGTTCAAAGTGTAGTAAATGGATTCATGCATCATGTGCTTCAATAACTGCAGATCAGTTAAATGTGTTATATTCTACTGATGCCGTTGATTGGAAATGTCGTTCATGTGTGGGTAATGTTAAACCCAAACGCCTATCCTGTATCCTGCCGGACGTTGATGACGAAGACATCATGGACACGGAGAACCTCATGGATACCAACATAACCCAACGCATCCTAAGCGACATACGGCGTGAGGTACGCGACATAATAAAAGAAGAACTGCAAAGTACCCTACAGTTCTACTCAGATAAGATTGATGAGTACGAGCATAAGATAAAAACATATGAAAATAACCTAAAACTAGTGGAAAACCAGAACATCGAGCTGAAAAACAAATATAAAAACCTCGAACTTAAAATGGAGGTAGTGGAGCAAAAGCTTAATGCAAGTGAACAAAGCCATTTAGTTAATAACATGGAAATTTGTGGTGTTGCCGAAACTGAAGACGTGGATAGGGTGATGGAAAACCTATGTACTAAATTAAATCTAAAACCCGTTGACGTCGTCAACGTATACCGCAAAAAAGTTAATCGACCTGAAACCAAAACAGGAAAACTCCCCCCGGTAATCGTCGTGACTCTTAAGGAGGGCTGTCGGGATCCATGGCTGCAAGTCGCTAGGACTCACAATATTACTGGAAGGGATCTAGGTTGCGGTGAGGATAACAAAATATACCTCAGAGAAAGTTTATCACCCACAACAGCCTACCTTCTTTGGGCAACGAAGACTGCTCTGAAAGTAACAAACCTATGTAAATTTGTCTGGTGTAAGAACGGACAAATATTAGTAAAAAGGTACGAAAAGGGAAAAACCTTCAACATCAGATCTGAGAAGGATATACAAAAACTCGTCTCTGAATTTAATAATAACCAGATCATATGAAACTCCTACCCTCCTCACCATTTATATGTTAGGTAGTGTCCCCCTTACCAGTCTAAAAACCACCAAAAATGGATGATACATATGATAACATAAGTGAAAATACATACAAACATTGGAATGAATACACAGAGGAGTTACCTAAGATATACAACGCAATAACAATGACAACAAAATCATGTATTGATCATATATTTATACGTAATGTCAACTGCCGCGCCGTAATAACAGCTGTTGTAAAAAATGCGTTAGCCGACCACTTCTTAACCGGTTGCGCGATAGTCGACACGTATGTAAACAAAGCCAACCAATATAAAATCATTAGTAAATTGGATAATAGTAAGTTGCAAAGGGAATTAAATAATATTAATTGGAGTTTGGCGTTGGATTATGACAACCCTGAAGAGATATTGTGTTTTATATTAGATAAATTTTCTTATATATATGAGAACTGTAAGTACAGTGTAAAAATTAAACTAGGTAAAAGACAAATGTGTAAGTGGAAAAGTACTAGGATAGAAAAAATGTGTGAAAAAAGAGATCAATTACTAGATATTTGGCTTAAAGATCAAAGTAATTTGGTAAATAGGCTATTGTACAATAAATACAGAAATAAAACAAATAAACATATTAATAATGTTAAGAATAATTATTTCCTGAAGGAGGTAAAATCCAATTTTCATAATTCTAAAAAAGTTTGGGAAACTATTAACAACTTATGTGGAAAAATAAATAAATCTATAGATGATATAATCACAAAACATTTTAAACTATTGCCAAATATTGTATCTAATAAGTTTGCCACCGAATTCAGAGATAATGTAAATAAAACTTGCAAATTTCAGTGTAACACACCAATTCTAGATGTCAATTCTTATACTTATAATTGTAGCTCATCAATGAGATTGCAAAAGGCCACAGATGACGTTGTATCCGTTATAATAAAACACCTAAACGAAAAAAAGTGTCCAGGTTTCGATGGCATCCGAGTCAAAGACTTAAAATACATATATAAAGAAATTACTCCCGTTATAACACATCTAATTAACACATGCATTGCGACGTCCTTGTACCCTGACCAACTAAAGGTTGGAATAGTAAGACCTATCCATAAGAATGGTTCGTTCACAGATGTTAATAACTATAGGCCAATCACTATTTTATCATGTATTGATAAGATAATTGAGAGGTATCTCGGACGAGAAATCAACAAATTCTTGACAAAAAATGAGGTGATTAATGATAAACAATACGGATTTCAAAAAAACAAAAATACCTCGCAATTATTGTCTAAGTTTAGTAATGAGGTCAACAAGTGCCTGAACAATCGTGAACATGTACTTGTTGTCCTCATTGACTTCAGCAAAGCGTTTGATTGTTTAGAATATAAGACGCTATTTAATAAATTACAGCAAAGTGGTATACGGGGTCCTTTATTAGAATGGTTTAAAAACTACCACAAAAACCGCTTCACGTCTGTGAGTGTCGCAGGCGCGTTGAGTAGCATGATCCCAACCGATAAAGGCACAGCTCAAGGTTCGATTATCGGACCGACCGAATACTTACTGTACGTGAACGATATGTGTAACATATTTACGGAAGGCTCCGTGTACCAATTTGCTGACGATACTTGTTTAGTTACTGCACATAAAGACATACGTGAGGCACAGAGAGTGATGCAGGGTAATTTCGACCTCCTATGTAAGTGGGCTCACGACGTTGGTCTTGTTATTAATGCAAAAAAAACTAAACTTCTGCATATTCACTCACCTTACCTGACGACGTCTTCTGTACCTTTTGTCGTTGCCCACGAGCATCAGTGTTTACACCGACCGACCACAGCGTGTAGCTGCCAGGCTTTGGAATTGGTGACTCATCACATGTATCTTGGTCTGATAATAGATAATAACTTTCACTGGCGGCCGCACATTGATCACGTATGTAATAAACTTAGATCTGTACTATCAAAGTTATCGATACTTAAGTATAAACTTCCATATAGAACGCTTAGAACATTGTACTTAGCACTAGCTGATTCCGTTATTGACTACGGCCTAAGTAGCTACGGGCGCACATACAAGACTTACATCGATGACATTTACAAGTTACAGTTACGTATTTTAAAAACGATTGTACCAAGAAGAATAAAACAAGAATTCCAAGATGACAACACGGGTCTATTTAAGTACTGTCAAATTGTAAATGTCTTCGACAAAGTGCGTGTACTAGTTGTTAACGAGAACTACCACAATCTAGGTTCAATTCGAAAATACGAAAGGCTAAAGTCGTTACGTTGTTTGTCATACCTACCCACATTTAAGATACCTAAATCTAATAACGTCTATGGAGCAAGGACGTGGGAATGCATGCTACCATCAATTATGAATGACTTACCGCTAGAAATCTGCAAGGCAATAAATGTGAATAATTGTTCGAAGGTACTAAAGAGATACTTTCTAGGTTGTGGTTCAACCTAGGAAGTGTCTTTTTAGTGCCTATACTACTATAAACGTACTTACTAGACATAATATCTGATATGTTTCCTATACTGTACCTGCGTCTGCTGTGCGCGGGCGGTCGGGGTGCCGTCGGGGTGTGGGGTGTGGGGCGGGCGCGCATGCCCCCGCCGCCTCGGCGCGCCTCGCCTCGCCCGCCTGCAGTGTAGTGTTGACTACATCACTGCGGGCGAGCGGGGTGGGGTATCCCGCCGGCGGGGGGGACGGGTGCGCCCGCGCCGCACCCTATGCCCCGGTTGCGCTCGGATCGCGCGCGTACCGTAGTAGCTCATAGACTACAGAGCGTAGGTAAGTACGTATACATAATATCCTGTATTGTAGGTACTGCGTAGTAATGTGTTGTGGCACCGAGTTGCCGTGTCCGGCATACCACTGTTAAACCCACGATGGTTTGTGTGGTATGTTTAAGTTGTATAAAATATTTGTAAACAGTGTTTATTGATTAATAAAAGTAAAAAAAAAAAAAAAACACATTTTCGAGATATGAGCTATCAAAGTTATTGTCCATTCAGTGATGGCATCTTCAGCACAACTTTGATTTGATCAGCCACCCATAAAACTTTGTATCAATCGATAGCAGGCAACAATACAAACAAGTTTTGCATGAGACAAAATGTTCAAAAGTTTCACGTTTCCGAGATATAAGCCATCAAAGTGGAACTGGTGACGCCATTAGTGAATTGATTTAAAACTAAAATAAGACCATTACGGCACTAATGAATGTCAAAAAAAAAGCGAAGCAACAGTCACAAGGCATAATAACTTTAGAAACTAGTATAGTTGCATATTCCAAGCGTAAGATGTCTATGGAGAAGAATGGGCAAGAAACTCCATGGACACTCTTTTAAATAAAAATATTATTACAAAATCTTGGTTACATCATTCATGTTGAGATTTTACAAATATGTGAGAACGATGTAGAAAGACAAAGATTTAATCAACAAATTGAAAAAAAAGTAATTTTTCCATTTTTACCCGACTGCGGCAAATCCCAAAAGGAGGGTTATGTGTTTGACCTGTATGTATGTATGTCCGTTTTTTTGTTCCCTCGTGACTCCTGAACGGATGAAGGGATTTGGATAGATTATATGTCGTTAGATTTTCCCTGATGGCGCGAGTGTCACTGGCTACATTATAACCAAAAAACCGTGCGAGTGCGAGTTGAACTCGCGCATGGAGAGGGTCCCGTACAATTGATAGAATTCTTATAGGTTTTACTGCAATTTACAAGCAGTGAACTATATTTTGTATTTTTTTCAACATTTTTGGCTTCGTAGTTTCAAGAGATCAGGGGGGGTGGCCTGATCTCCGAAACTACTGAGCCAAGAATTATGGTCTATCTATCATGGGGTTTTGGTTTCCGCACTTAATCCTTAAAATGGACCATTGTGCATGAGCCATGGTGGCCGTTTACTCCAACCAGCCCTCCTCCCTCCAGAAGCAGATCAAACTTCCCGCTCTTTTATGGGCATCCGCAAGGGATATAGGTGTTCTCAGGGTCTCCTCGCGAATCTTGATAACGCCGGTGCACTCAAGGAGCACATGCGCCACCGTTTCCTCTGCCTCCATGCATGCTCTGCACAGGGGACTGTCAGTGATTCCTAGGGTATGGAAGTGTTTATTCAGTGAACAGAGTCCAGTGATGGTCCCCGCCACCAGTCGTAGGCTATCTCCAGGCGCAGAAGGCGCCTGGACAGCTTTGTGTCCAGGGATGGCATGGCTTCCTTGGATTGCCTATATCCTGGTGCCGAGGTCCACCATTTCTCCGCTTGTATTCGAGTGTGTTCCTTTAACCAGCTTCTTAGCTGCTTGAAAGGAATGGGTACAATGGGCTCGGGACCGCAGGGTTTTGTGTTGGATCCTCTTCTGGCAAGTTCATCAGCCGCATCGTTCCCAAGTGGTCCACTGTGACCTTTGATCCATTGTAGTGTTACCGTGTTATGGTTTAGTACCGTGATTCGTTTTAGGGCATTATGGCATTCTAGTATCAGTCTCGACGTTATCTGATTACTCTTTAAGGATTGAAGGACTGAGGCACTGTCGGAGAATATTCGGATATTAGTATCCGTAACCTTCCTGGCCTCTATGGTGTGTGCCGCTTGGATAATACCTACACACTCTGCTTGGTAAACAGAGTTGAGTATTCCAAGGGGTTTGGATATTTTGATGTTTAGGTCGTCGGAGAACACCCCGACACCTGTCCCGTCGTTGGTTTTTGATCCATCAGTGTAGATTCTTAGCTCTTTTGTACCTGAGTAATCACACAACTCCGCCGTGAGCTGTATGTTGTAGTGTTTTTGGAAGCAGTGCGTCTTCAGGATTCTGTCGCTGGGTGATGCCATCATAGGCTGTTGTTTGATTGCATCTTCTCTGATGCGTGTGTGTTTAATTCTGGAATCGTTACTTAGGGTGCCAGATACTCCGAGTCTCAAAGTCGCTATGGCCGCCTCCTCTCTTACGACGAGGTGTAGTGGTGGTAGCCCCAGCATTACTTGTAAGGCAGCAGTGGGGGAAGTTCTCATACTGCCTGTGATTGCTACGCAGGCAAATCTTTGTAATTTCTCGAGATCCTTTTGGGTCGTACTTAGGTTGGTCCTGGGCCACCAAACTAAAGAGCCGTATGTAATGATTGGTCGGATAACTGCGGTGTATAGCCAGTAGGTGATTTTGGGGTTTATGCCCCAATTTCTCTCGGGCAGTCTCTTACATTGCCATAGGGCTATACTGGCTTTTGTGGTTATGTATATATAACTTCCTTTTCTTTGTGAAGAGGATGAGTTCGGTTTTAGTAGGGTTCACTGTTAGTTTGTATTCCTTGCACCAGTCTTCTACTATCCTCAAGGCTTGGCGCATAAGGTTGCATAGTGTGTTTTCGTGTGTGCCGTTTATTATTATGGCCAGGTCATCGGCATAGCCCACCGTGTAGTAGCCTCTGTTATTGAGGCGCTTAATGAGACTGTCTACTACGAGGTTCCATAGCAGTAGTGAGAGGACACCGCCTTAGGGGCAGCCCTTCGCCACTATAGTGGTGGTGTCGTTTACCGTAACTTGTACGGCTCTTAGTCTGAGCATATTCGTGATCCATCCTCGCAGGGTCGAGTCCACACCGTGTTCCTCGAGGGCTGCGTTGATGCTATGGAAGATGGTTTTGTCAAAAGCGCCTTCTATGTCAATGAAGACAGCTAGTGAAGAGCATTTGTGGTCCACTGCACGTTCGATCTTGGAGATGACATTATGTAGTGCAGGCTTGGTCATTTGGTGTGTGTATTGGTTCCCTTGCCCAGGTTCTGTCCTCGGAGAGATTGCAGTCTGGGAAGTGGGTTTCCAGAAGAACTTTACTTGTTTCGTAGTCCGACTTATTATAAGTGTTGTCTGGGGTTTTCAGTGACCCGAGGGTGCGATCCTGATCGGTAGATAGGATCTTTCTCACACGCGCGGCTTCGGTGTTTGATTCAATTTCTTCGCAGAATTTCCGCCAGGCGGCCCTGCTGGCGTTCCTGACTTGTTTTTTGAAGGTGTATTGTGTTTTCTTGTATGAGTCCCAGTCTTCTGGTAGTCTAGAGTTTTTGGCTCAGTTGAATTGCTTGCGCATGGTTTGCCTCAGTTTACTAAGTTCCACATTCCACCAGGAGTTACCCTTGCTCTTGGTGTTTTTATCCTTTAGTTTGCAGCAGGCGTGGTAGGCTTCGATTATAAATTCCGAGAGTTTTGTTACAGTGTCCTCAAGTTGCTTGGGATCCGTCAGAGTTTGAGGCGTTTGGTGCTGTGTTAGTAAGGAGGCCAACAGCCGTTTGTAGTCGGGTACATTGGTACGGCGTGGGTTGCGTCTAGGTTCGGGTTTTTTTATGTTAGCTACTAGTGAGAAGCGAATCCTTCTATGGTCAGAGCAGGAAGGCTCTTTGGATACGTGCCAGTTAGAGACAAGTTTTGTCGCGCTTTCCGATGCCAGCGTTAAGTCAATGATTGTTTGTCAGCGTGATGTGATCCAAGTGGGTTCCGATCCGCGGTTTGCGATGTTAAGGTTAGTGGAGAACAGATATGTGCATAGTACCTTTTTTTTTTTTTTTTTTCGGATGGGAAATCATCAAATGACTTCTCCCGATCTGGGCGGAGCAGGAGGGAGTGTCAGACTTTTACTGACTTAAACCCATCCATGTTCCTTCATCGCCCTTTGTGTTCCGGGGTCACGGTATCTCTTTCGAACAGTCCCGCAACCCCGGCAGGCATCGGTCCTTGCAGACCCCTTCCTTTTGCTGACTCTCTTTGAGGCGCGCGTGGAACACGAACGCGCCGTCGACACGGCCTGTCGTCATGAGACGGACGGACGGCGAGCTAACCCATAGCCCACCGTCCACAGGCCCGCGCCTACGGTGGCCGGGGGCCACGTGGTGGCCCCCGACGCCCGGGGCGTCTCCCGCGGCGGCCGGGATGCTGTGAGGTTCTCTCCCTCTCACGTTCCGCCACCTCCTTCTCTAGCATTACTGCTTCGCAGAAGGAGGTGACGGTGTCCCATTCCGTCTCGCTCCGGACCATGGCTTGCACCAGGGCCGGACGCGAGACGTCGCCGCCGCCAATCACCGCTTCGAGGACACGGCGGTGCTCCGCTCACGCGGGGCACACCTCCACCGTGTGCTCCACCGTGTCCTCCGGTCGATCCTCGCAATGGAAACACCCGCCCGATTCGGTGCAGGAACCTCCCGAAAACACCGTGTCCGGTGAGGACCTGCGTCAGGCGGAAGGTGAGGACGCCGTGGCGTCTCTCTAGCCACTCCTCAAAGAGGGGACTTATCGCCACTATCGTGGCGTGCCCTGCACGGGGTTGCGACAGTCGCTCTCTCCATGTCGCCATGAGATCCCGCCGGAAGTCTGTCCGCTGAGCGACAATTTGTCGCGGCAGCGGAGTTTCCCCCCGGCGAAGCGCCTCCGCGCGCCATTCATGCAGGCGCGCGAGGACTATCGCCTCCAGATCCCATGGCGGCAATCCGGCAAGGAGGCACGCCGCCTCGCGGGCGATCGTGCGGTACCCACGGGCCAGCCTTACGGCTACCACCTTTTGGGGCGTGTTCAGGTAGTGGGCTGCACGCAGCCTCAAGGAACGCGCCTACACCGGGGCCCCGTAAAGGGCCATGGACCGCACGACTCCGGCGTAGAGCCTCCGGCAGGAGGCGTTCGGACCCCCCAGGTTGGGCAGGAGCCGCCTGAAGGCAGCCCCAGTCCGTTTCAGTTTGGGGGCCAAATGTCGGAAATGCTCCACGAAGTTCCACCGGCTGTCGAGGACGAGTCCTAGGTACTTCAAAGTCGACTACCCCTCCCACCGTGAGTAAGGATCCCGGTGGTGGCGCATTCCGAGGCCCATGAAAGCACATGGCCTCGGACTTGTGCAATGCCACCTCGAGACCCAGTTGCCGGATCCTCTCAACGACTATCGCAACCCCGCGTGTCATAGCTTCGGCCGCCGCCTCGTGCGACCCCCCCTGTGCCAGCACCAGCGTGTCATCAGCGTAGCAAACTACGCTGACACCACTAGGGAGGTCGGCGCGCAGCACCCAGTCGTACCCGATGTTCCACAAGGAAGGCCCTAGAACCGATCCCTGTGGAACACCGCACGACATCTCTCGCCGGTTCCATTCTCCACTGCGACCGGGGTAAATGACTGCCCTGTCCGTCAGGTAGTCCCCGACCACTCGACGGAGGTAGGTCGGCACCCGGTGATACCGGAGTGCCTCCCTTATGCAGCTCCAGGGCATGGAGTTGAAGGCGTTGGCGATGTCGAGAGACACCGCCAAGACAACCCCACCCCTGCACACCGCATGCCCCGTCGTGAGGGTTCTCACGCGCATGACCTCACCTCTAGTGTTGGCTTTGTTGCAACCCCAAAGCGGGTGATGGGTGTTCGAGTCCGTGCAGATGACTAGGTCCAGGTTGGCGTCTTCACAGTACCTTACCAGGTCGGCCATCTCTTTTGGTAGGCAGTCATCATCCTCGCCTGGCATGTATACCGAGGCCAGGACGATATCAGGTGCATCGTCGTCAGTTTTGAGCCTGACGGCTATTAGATCTCTGGAACATAATTGCGTGAGTGTGGTGATGGGTACGTCTTTGGGTATATAAGCACAGGTTCGTGGTTTGTCTGTGCCTTGTGTGTCGAGGATTAGCTTACCTCCAATGTTACCAAGGCCGCATAATCTGTTATTGCGGATCCACGGCTCTTGTATGAGTGCAATGGTTCGGAGTTCCACCTCCAGTGCCCTGCGTAGGCAGGCGGTAGCCGTCTGGCTATGCTGGAGGTTGGTCTGGATTATGCTTAGGGGACGGGATGTGGGCGGCAGTGGGATGGAGTTAGGAGGAGATTGATCCATCGAATGTTTGCCCCCCGTCCTCCAGTCCGTGCCGGTCCTCGCTCAGTTCTGGTGACGATGTGAGCAGCTGCTCTGTCCATCCTGGTGGTGAGGTTGGCATTCCCACAGCGTCGGCATCAGCCATCGCCGTTCCGGCCATCTCCTCTTCCAGTTGAGTCATGGTCAAGTCAAGCTCAGTCGGTGCCGGTTTCGTCAGTTCGGTGTCAGTTTCAGTCTGGGTGTCGCAGGGACGGGTTTTGGGGGAAAAAGCGCACGTATATCGACCCAAGTAGGTACGATATCCGCCGCTCCCTCCCCAAGACCTTTTCGACTTCTTCCGGTGGGATGCCTAGGGTCAAATAAGTCCCATAGTTATCGCCACCGACCGATGTCCCGGTGCGGTTCCGGTCGTTTCCTTCGGATGGTCCTGGTGCGGGCAGTGACGTTCCGCGCTGGGTTTGCCCTTCGCGTACTGGTCCTTGCCCGCGCGTTTCCGCGTCCGGCTACTTTTCACGCTGGGTTTCCCCTTCGCGTACTTGCGGCTGGTCGCGTACTCCCTTACAACTAACCGTTTGCGCTTCGCGCTGGCTATTGCCTTCGCGGATTTTGCGCAAACGGTTGTTGAGATCTCTTTCTCTGTTCCGGATCTTTCCGCGCTTAGATTTCAGCATGCGTACTTCGTCCACAGAGATGAAATCAGAACCATCAGATTCCTCTTCCTTTCCCGTCCTCAGAGAATCAATGTCTTTCAACCTTGCCTCGATCTTCTCGCGCTGGAGTGCCAGCGCGCGGAGTTCGCTGCTAAGGCTGGAGAGTCGTGCTTTGTCACTGTCATTGTCAGGGTTGTTTGTTACACTGTTCCGAACGATGCTCTGTTGCCAGGCCCTCGTGGAAAGTGTAACGTTAGTCAGTGTGGTTGGTGCAGAGATCGCAGCCGTCTTGGGCGCTGAAGTCGCAGCCGTCTTTGGGTCAGTAGGCGCAGAAGTCGCAGCCATGGTTGTGTCGAGTGGCGCGTGAGCCGCAGCCAGTGCTGTTGGCGCCGAAGCAGCCAGCCGCGCAGAAGGCGCGGCACTAATTGGCAGATTGGTACCCCCCCCAGATTACGGTGAGGGCAGACCGACGAGTCGGTGTGGGATTCCCCGGCATTGCCGGGACCCACCTGGGGAATATTATTTTTTCCACTCTGCATTTTTTTTGGGTTATGTGGGCTTTTTTGGAGATGAGGTTGCCCGTCCTCATGGACCGAAAGGAGAAAAGGGAAAAAGGAGGGAGGGACTGGGCGTGGGATCCACCCTACCACCTCTGAGGGAGGTGGTAAGGTAGGCCTGCATCTATACTACCAAGCAAAGCATAAGCAAAGCATGTCGTTGTGCAACCGCGAAAGCATAAATACAGACCCCCCCCCCCCCCCAAAATTATGGTCAATTTTCGTTTTCTTTCATGAATAAAATCAAAACTACAATAATAACAAAAATATATTTAAAATCCTCATAACGAGTCCTATAATTTAAATATATGACACTGTAAAGTTTGCTTAAAATCTTAAAACTTTTTTTAATTTCCTAATTTAACCTCCGAAAATGACCCTTATTAAAAAAAAAAAAAAAATACTTTGCACGTTTGTGTTTGGATCATAGGATTACACCATCCTACCAAAGTTCACCAGATTTAGTCCAGTAGTTTCGGAGCAAACTGGCTGTGACAGACAGACGTACAGACAGTCAGACGCAGGGGGGGACACTGCACTACTTGACGTAGGCGTCCAATTTTTGACAAAGAGACTTGAGAGTTTCGTAACCCCGCGTAAACTTGAGATATTTAGTACGTAAAAATAACATGCTTACGCCAAATGTCACCAGTTTGCTTAAAACGCCTTGTTGATTTGAATGAATGTGGATGAAAATGAAAATGAAAATTGAGTCAAAAATAATAAATATATAATATTTTAAACAAGAATAATCATTTATTTATTTTCAACACACTTGCTCGTAAAGTGAGCCTTATTACATCGTTCTTAGGGCCATAAACCGAACTATAACCCACACGTGCCTAATAATATTTTACACTAGTGCATAATAGAATTATCCCTACAAAGTTAAGTTAGTACCTAACTGCAAATTATATGCGAGTAAACAGAGCATTTTCAATTTAACCGGGTAATACTTACCTTTTTTTTTGTAACAACAAATATGTTTTATGCTGCTGAAAATCCATTTACATTTTTGGAATAAATAAATGTATCCCTAATTGAGCCTATCAAATTATTTATAATTAATTCACAATAATTTGTTATAAAATATTTGCATTTTATCACTATAATTATAATTTTGAAGTAGGCTGTATATACGTAGTCCATCACCTTACATAAGGCGCATGCAAAAAAAAAAAACTTGCGCGTCATTTCCCATAATTTTCTTGTTTGTATCGCATTTCTTGCTGTGTGGTTGAACGATTTATGCAATACATGTTTGTTTTTTCCTCACAAGTGTGTTGAAAAAGTGCGTATGCAACTCGTGAGCAACTTGCTCACTAGACACTCAGGTGATTTACGCCCTCGCCTACGGCTCGAGCTGCAACACACAGCCTCGTGTATAAAACTTTGCTCACTTGTATCATAATATACTATTATTTAAGCATTTTGCAAATATTTTATTTTTTAGATTTGGCAACATTGTAGTCATAGCATCATAAAAAAATACTGGTATTTACTATTTAATGTCCTAGAAAATGGTCATTAATTTCAGTGTGTGCCCGAATTTGTAGATCTCTTCCATTTTGTGTAATTTATATGGTTTGTCGGTTCTAATAAAGCTCCAGAAAGTGGAGTTGAGTCGAGTGGTAGTTCTCCTCTCGTCTTTCTTGTCTGTTGTACATCCGGAAACCTCATTAATTTTAGTGCTGTGTTTTGCGAAATAGACGCTTTGTTCTTGTTGATCTTGTGTTATATAGTTTACTGTTAAAATGAAAAATCTAAGAAGACAGATAGATGTACGTTTTTTTACGATGTAGGTTTAAAGTTTAAGCCTTTTCCACGTTTCTTAACACCACACACATCTAGTCAGTCATCAGTCTATCTGTCTGTCTATACATCTGTCTTCTTAGATTTTTCATTTTATATATATATTTCAAAGCTTTTCGGCATTTTCCAGTAGCGACTTTAAACTTTAAAGTCGCGACTTGTAAATGCCGAAAAGCTATTCAAGAAATCAATTATTCTAATTTATAGTTGGTGCAAGTCAAGAAACCGGGGAGGGCTTGTATTTATGCTTTTGCGGTTGCACAACGACATGCTTTGCTTGCGCTTTGCTTGGTAGTATAGATGCAGGCCTACCTTACTGCCTCCCTCAGAGGCGGTAAGGTGGCGGGGTCTTGAGGGGGAGCGCTACAGTCGTGTAGATCCTCAAGGCAAGTCTGGTGCGTTCTCCTTCACGTGGTTGCCGCCCTGCTTTTGGTCTATTTCCCTAAGAAATAGACGCAACGAAAATTACCAGGCGCATTTTAACCTAACCACGACCCTCCGTGACCGAGTGGGCGTGGGCTCGGTCGCCACTAAACCCAGCTGGCGTCGAGTAGGTAAATCTGGTCACCTGCGCTAGGACCTGCGCAGTTGAGCGCCGTAAGCGGGGATGAAGGAGTCCTGGAGGGTTGAGCCGATCGGCGCTGGTGGTAATGCGTCCGTGAGGCAACACGCCCTCTTTGGTCTGGATTTCAAGCGAAACGGTGGCCCTACCCAATAGCCAAGGGTAGGGAAATGGCCACAGTGTCCCGTTAGAGGGCCACGGCGAGGGGTGGGAGGTCCGCGGAGGTCGTCCTCGGATGGCCGAAGCGGTTGGTGAAGGTCATGCTGAAGGTGTAAGTGAAGGTTTGATTAGTCATCAACCCGATCAAGCGCCCGATGTCGCACTGTAAACCAGCCTCACGCCCCTATATCTCGAAGGTAATCCTAACGGTTGAGCTAGTTTGTAGCGAGACGTTCCCAGGTGCGGGCTCCATGGAGGGTGGGAAGCCGGAGAGATGAATTCTTTACACTTTACTATGGATACTAAAAGACCATACGACACCACACACACACACACACCACAAACACACACAACAACCACACAAACTCACAAACCCCACACACATTCACACGCACATACTGCACAAACACACACCGGAGAGGAGGCAAAAGCCAAGGATTCTCCTAAGAGGGGTGCTTGCAGCACCTCTCTAGCCCCCGGATGCTCCGCTACTAACGTAGCGAGTTCCAGTGCGGGTACAGGTCCGGCAGTGGCGAGAACCGCTGCCAGGACCAAAACCAGGTCCCGTAATAAACGGAGCCGTAATAACGCTGCTCGGGACCAGTACCGCTCCTCCCTCTTTTTCAGGCGTGGAGCCCGCCACGACGGTTAATTCCTCTGGCCGGGCTCCCCTCATACATCTTCCTCCGCCTACTGCTCCCCCCTCGGTGGCCGTCACTGGCCAACGCGCGGAGACCAGCACCACAGGTGACGCGTTCGCGCTCGCCTGGCAGGTGCAGAGGAGCTGGCGTAAAGGCAGGAAGGAGGATTCCGGCAAACAACGCCACTGCGCTGAATCTTCAGTGCAGGCTGCCCCGGCCCCTTCGACGGGTAAACCGAGAAGGAAGAACAGGCCGTCCATGAGGCAGCGGCAGACACAGAGGACGGGTAAGTCCCCTCAACCTACACAGGCTAACGCCACGGGCCGGGTTAAACCGACCCATGGCAATGTCAACTTCTCCGCAGGCAAGCGGTCGCAGGCCGAGGCCGGCACCAGCCGACCGGGACCCAGCCAACCGGCAGCCAGCGGCGCGAGTGGACCAGCCACGACGACGACACCGCAACCCGTTCGGATGGATCAGGCCGCGGCCAAGCGAGCCCTCAACGAGACGTTAACACCTCGAGGAGAGCGCAAGCGGCCGCGTCTTGATAAATCCAAACGGGACGCAAAGCGTAGCTACGCCCAAGCTGTGAGCTCCGACCTTGATGTCGCAGTTACCTGCGGCCGTACGGGGCACATCAGCAAGGAGGTGTCACACCAGGTTCTCGCGGCTATCCAGAAGAAGATACTCGTCGAGGCCTCTTCTCCCATACAGGACTCACCTGCACCGACCTTCAAAGCGAGGCCGGTGTTCAGCAGCGGGGTCCTCAGACTGTGGTGCGGGAACGACCACACCTTAGCATGGCTGAGGAAACTGATCTCTGAGTTGCCTCCCCCCACTAGCACCTCGCTAGTGGTCAGGAGGCAGGCGGACCTCATGCGCCGGGTAAGATGCGGCATCTTCATTCCTGATGAGCAGGGGATCTTCGCAGAGCCGTCCGACATCGGGCGTGCTCTGTGCTACCAGAACTCTTGGGTTGGCATCAAGGAGTGGGTGTTGCTGGGCGCCAACAAACAGGCCGAAGCGTGGTACGTGATGGTCGGGGTCCCTGAGGACCAAATTCCGACCCTGATGGAAGCCGAACGCCGTCTCTCATTTGGTGTAGGGACGGTGTACGTTAAGTTCCAGGGTCCGAACGGCAAATTTGTCGACGTCCCTCAGGGATATCCGGCCGCCGAAGCCAGCGCTGGGACACAGGTGGAGGAGGCAACTCTCCCCCCAACAAACACCGCGGAAACACCCGCGGTTGAGCCTGCAGTAGCAGCGCCAGCCGCCCCTACTGTCGCTAGCGTGGGCGCCGTCCTCTCGGGGGAGGAGCTCGAGGACATCATCCTGTCCTCGGCCTCTGACCTGGAGGGGGACGGCTTCGACGCGGGCGACCTGTTTGCCGGGCTGCGGCTGGCAGGTGACGAGGAAGGAACGTCCAGCGATGGCGTCCCCTTCGTCGACCTGTAAGGTCCTGCAGGCCAACCTCCACCACAGTCAGACCGCGACGGCTCAACTGCGGAAGTGGCTGGAGGCACAACATACGGCCATTGCCTTGATCCAAGAGCCATGGATAAGGGCGGGCCAAATACAAGGACTCTCCAATCTTGGTGGTAAGCTCTTAGTTAGTACAGATCATGATAAACCCAGATCGTGCATCTATGTGACACGAAACATAAAAACACAGCCACTAACAGATTTCTGTTGCAGGGATGTCTCTGCAGCTAGGCTACTGATACAGCGGGGGGAAACAGTAGCAACTGTGGTCTTCGCCTCCGCATACATGCCCGAGGCAGAAGAGCCGCCGCCGCATGACCTCGCCCGCCTCGTGACTTACTGCGAGAGCACTGGGCTGGAGGTTGTCATAGGCGCCGATGCGAACGCTCATCACCCTCTGTGGGGCATGGACACACAAAATGCAAGGGGTAAGGCGCTAGTAGATTACTTATTTACAACTAACCTAACCCTACTAAATACAGGCTCCGAACCAACCTTCGTAAACAGACGTAGCCAAACAATCATAGACCTCACTCTGGCATCGGAGGGTGCAGCGGCCATCACCACCGGCTGGCAGGTCTCCAAGGAGGCCTCCTGCTCGGACCACAGGTGGATCCGCTTCGATATTCAGGTCTGTGTAACACCAACACTGCCACGGCGAAACCCGCGAAACACTGACCGTGCTGCTTATACACGCATCCTCGAAACCAAACTTGCGTCAACAAACTACGGAATGACCTACGAGGACACGCAGCAGATCGACGAGCGTGTAAGTCATCTCACGAAATCAATGCTAGACAGCTACCATTCATCCTGCCCGGAGACCACTCCGCCCACAACGCCAGGGAAACAACCGTGGTGGGGAGCGGAACTGGAACGTAAGCGCGGGAAGGTAAGGTCAGCCTTAAACAGAGCCATGAACACCTGTGCTGATGAGGATTGGGACACGTACTACGCGGCCAAAAAATCCTATAAAAAATGCATCAGATTCAGGAGCTCCACTGGATGGCGCAAATACTGTGGCAACATCGAATCCTGCCAACAAGCAAACAGGGTAAGGAAAATATTGGCACAGCAGAACCCGACTGGGCCTACTGTCCTCCGTAAACCCGACAACACACTTACCACCTCACCAGAAGAGGCGACGCGCGTCCTTATTGAAACTCACTTCCCAGGCTGCGCTTTCACACAGGCTATCGACTGGACAGAGGTAATACAAACACCGTCAGAAAACGACTGGCGCTATGCACACAAAGTCATCACGCTGGAAAAACTCCAATGGGCGATCCGGTGCTTCCATCCTTTCAAGGCGGCCGGTCCGGACGGGGTCTTTCCTGCCCTACTACAATGGGGTGGGACCTCTGTCGCTAACAGACTGGTACCCATAATGATAGCGTGCCTGGCCTTCAGATACGTTCCAAAAGGATGGAGGGAAGTGAAAGTCATATTCATTCCTAAGCCAGGTAAGAGTGATTATACCAACGCCAAACACCACCGACCAATCAGCCTGACCTCCTTTCTCCTTAAAACTTTGGAGAGAATTTGCGAGAGAGAGCTGAGGGACGGCGTTTTGAAATCTATCCCACTCCACACTAACCAACACGCATACAGCTCGGGCAAATCCACTGAATCCGCCCTCCATCTAGTGGTCGGCCGGATAGAAGAGGAGATTCACCAAAAGGGCATCTGCCTGGGCACCTTCATAGACATCGAAGGAGCCTTCGATAAAACTAACTTCTCCAGCATCAACACCGCGCTCTCCCGTCACGGAGTAGAACAGGTACTGACAGACTGGATCACCAATATGTTAAGCAAACGAGTGGTTCGACTTGAAGGGGAACAGCAGATTGCCTTGATAGCCAGAGGCTGCCCCCAAGGTGGAGTACTATCCCCGCTCCTCTGGAATCTGGTGATAAATGATCTCATCACAAAACTCAACGCGAACCATTTCTACACAATAGGGTATGCCGACGACCTAGCTATCCTCATTTCAGGGAAAGTGACGGGGACAATCTGCAACCTCACTCAACAAGCACTACGCATCGTTGAGCGGTGGTGCAGAGAGTTCGATCTCTCAGTGAACCCCACGAAAACTGAACTAGTCATGTTTACCCATAAACGAACACTAGGCCCTTATCGCCTACCCAAACTTTTCGATACAGAACTCCAGTTAGCCGACGAGGTCAAATATCTGGGAGTCATCCTGGACAGTAAGTTAAATTGGAGTAGTCACTTAGATAATAAAATTAACAGGGCCTGCATCACCTTTTGGCAATGCAGGAGGATGATAGGTAAGAAGTGGGGCCTTTCCCCTAAAATTATACTTTGGTTATACTGCGCGGTAATCCGACCTATGATCACTTACGGGGCAGTGGTCTGGTGGCCCCGCACCAAACTAACTACAGCCTCCATCAAACTGCAACGCATGCAAAGGCTAGCCTGCATGGCGATCACAGGCTGCATTAGGACTACCCCGACCGCAGCTCTCGAAGCCATGCTGGGGCTCCCACCGCTTCATCTGTTCATACAGCAGGAAGCGACGATGACGGCTGTACGCCTTAATACACTTCAACTTTGGGGTAAGAAAGAAACACAGCACACCGCGGTACTGGAGGGATTCCACAACGAGTTCCCCCTGGCGAAAGCAATAAACGATCGGATACCAAAACTATTCGTATTCGATAAGAAGTACAAAATCCAGCTCCACGAGGATCACCGCTGCGAGGGATTAAACCCCGCGGAACTACGGATCTTCACGGATGGATCTAAAACAGGTACTGGCACAGGTGCTGGAGTCTTCTCGGAGGATCTCAACATCCACATAGCCAAACCTCTGGGGGCCCACAACACGGTATTTCAGGCAGAATGCATGGGCATTTCCCTGGCGGCATCTGTTATCTTGGCCAGGAAGGTTGTGGACCACTCAATTCGTATACTCTCAGACAGCATGGCTGTACTGCTAGCACTAAACAACCACACAGTCAACTCTGGGTTAATACACGAGTGTCATCAACGCCTGAACCAGGTTGGTAATCTCAACAATATAACCATTCAGTGGATTAAAGGACACAGCGATTCCCGTGGCAATGATGCGGCGGACGAACTCGCTAGAAGGGGATCGAGCATGGCAGCGGTGGGACCCGAACCTATCGTACCACTCCCTTTCGGATACCTACGCACACTGGTAAGGAACCGAACTAGTGTACAACACCACAAGCTATGGCTAGACCATGGCGAGTGCAGGCAGGCCAAGGAAGCACTTCCTACTATCGACGGCCGCCTCACCAAACGCGTGCTTCGGTTGACCAAATCGCAGCTGCGCACAGTTACAGCCACCATTACTGGACACGGCTCTTTTAATAAACACCTCTTTGTCATAGGAGTCACGGACAGCCCCCTGTGCCGTGCCTGCATGGAGGAAGACGAGACAGCAGCCCACGTGCTTCTGCACTGCCCAGTGGTTGCAACATACAGGGCAAAGTACTTCGGTAACCCAGGTACTCTCCGCGAGATTGTCAGCAACACCAAGGCGCTGCTGGCCTTTCTCGGGGAGTTAGGGTGGATCGAATAAAGTTCCCACCCGTACGCAAAATACGCGCTTTGACGTGGAGTTGCGGACACCAGCCCGCTATACAATACAATACAATACAAAGTCAAGAAACCGGATTTTAGCGGGAAAGCTTACATTCGACGGTGACGATGAAACTATAATGTATGCTCAACATTATTATGTTTATTAAACATCGCCATAATAAGATCAATAAATGACGTAAATATTAGCATAATCATCGTTTTTATTATGTGCTGGCTATAAAAACATTCAATTTTGTAAACATTAATTGAATTTTTTTTTTTTGTGTGTAAATATGTAAATATCAAGAACTAGACACGAATCGCTATGTAACAAATACAAAATGTTTATAAAACTGGTTTTTATATGGCCAATATTTCAAATTACCCGCCTACCTATAGAAAACATATTCAATAAGATAGAGATGTATACCTATGTACAACCAACCTATAGTTTTTGGGATTAGTTTAGCGGATCTATATCCGCTGATATTATTATCAGATGGCGACACCGTCTAATATAGGTGTCAAAAATTCTCGAGAGAGGGCTCTCTTTTCGAAACATATTATTATGCTCTTTGGACCTTCGATCAACAGTTGCTAATTGTTGATCGAAGCTTTTTGACAGACGCACGAGTGATCCTGTAAGGGTTCCGTTTTTTTCATGTTTTTGTACGGAACCCTAAAAACAAATACAAATCGTGGATTTGGGGTATGAAGTTTCGGAGTTCGTTTTTTTTTCTTCTAAAACCAACGAAGGGTTTTAAAAGTTGATTACAAAAATATATGCAGCGCATATGTTTGAATGTAATTTGAAATGACAGATCGTTTATAAGTAAATAAAAGTTTAAATTATTCTGAAATTCATTGGATACTTATATGGGTATCAAATTAAAGGGCTCATCATGAGGATTTTAAAATGGAATATTCAAGAAACTAAAACGTGTAAAAAAAAACCTGCAGATTGCTTAAAAAATAATTAATAACTTTAAATAAAAACTGAAAAGAAAAAAAAAAAACAGGAGACAGGACATATTGACTGCAACAGTCGGGACCCAGCAAGACAGTTTTGTAAAAACAACATTGAAATGAGGCTTATAGAACAATTCAGCAGGGCTGGACAGTGTTTGGAAAGCTTTGAAGAGTCTTTTATTTGCGTTTTCCATATTGCCTTTATACCAAGGCAGTGCGTCCTGCCTGTTAAAATTTATGGGGCCAAAATGTGGATACTGACAGTACGTCCAGCAAACAATACATGGTCACACAGTACACAGTGTGGACAAGAGTCCATAAACTATCGCTGAGCGATATGGCCAAGCATAGCTCAAGCTAAGAACAAAGCTTTCCAAAAAAAAAAAATACAAAATTACGCAGTTTTGCTGGGTAAATCACTCAAAATAAAATGAAACTTTTATTAACTAAAACAGTGAACATAGAAATCAATTATAAATGCGAAAGTTTGTATGTTTGCTACTCCTTCACGCAAAAACTACTGAATGGATTTGGATAAAATTTATCACAAAGATAGTTTATAACCTAGATTAACACATGGGATACTTTTTATCCCAGCCCACCACCTCAGCCGAAAGACGTCCACTGCTGGACATGGGCCTCCCCCAAAGGGAGGGTTTTGCCATAATCGCCACGCTTGGCAGGCGGGTTGGCGATCGCAGTACGGTTGTTACAAAAGCACAGAGAACGCTGCTGCCCATTCTCTGGTAAGCACTATCCCAGCAGTATGATCCTATTGGACTGTTGGACAATTATCGAACTCAAACCGGGTTTAACCGCGGGCATAAGCTAGATAAATATAAAGGTTTTACGGAAAGACTTATTATACGAAAAAGAAACGATTCGTTCTTTTATTTTTAGTCATCGTTGTGGTCGCACAACTTTGATAGCTTAAATCTCGGAAACGAGGCGCTCTAGAAGATTTTGTCTCATACAAAACTGTTTTATATTGATGACAGCTATTGATTAATGTAGGTTTTATAGGGTTCCCTACTTGAAGTATGCGTGGTCACAACTCTAAAATATATTATATTAAATGGCGGAAGTTAGGCCGGCTGGTTTATTTAAAGGTAAGCGTCCACCTGTCGGCATCGTACGCATCGAACGCATCGCATCAAATAGATCGTAGTAATCTTTGTATAGAAAGTCACACAAGTGCGTCCCATTCTGCGAACCTGTCATTATCAGATCTTATCATTTTGGGACACCTGGCATTTTGCGTTTCTGACAATTCGCTAATCTGTCATTTTGCGTTTCTGATGTTCTTCACCCAAACCATCCGCAGTGAACGGAGCGCTCGGATCTGTTAAATAATACTACGATCCTTTTGATGCGATGCGTACGATGCGGACAGGTGAGCGCTTAATTTAAAACTTTCGCTATGCGCTTAGAAATTAAGAAATGAGTACTTTCTTGTAGGTTAAACTGGTTGGAAGTTCAAAACAAAGTTCCAAACGAACGAAAGTAGGTAGTTGCAGACGTTCCGTATCCAGCTTAAAATAAGGCTTCTAGGGTTCCGAACCTTTATGGTTCACAGAACTTTTGCATTGTGAGAACATTTTTGTGTTCGTCCAGAGGATTTCGTCGTTTCAGAGGATTTTTTGCATTTTTTAGGCAAAGAAAACGCAGTTCCAGATTTTTATATTGTATATTTTATTTAAATCTACTATAGTTACAACAATGTGTATGTTAATTATGATACAGATGCCGATAGAATAAATTCACATAATTATTATAAGTCATTTTTTTACTGTTAAATGGTATTGTACCGTTCTACATTATTTCATAAAGTCACCGTTAGCTAATTTTGAAAGTAAATAGGATAACAACAATAATATTTGTACAAACTTTGATGGTCCCGATATTTTTGCTCAGCAATTGGACAGTGTAGGTTAAATACAAAAAAAAAACTTTATGGCAAAAAATAAAACCGACTTCAAAAACACAAAAAGTAAAAAATAACTTTAGCTTTGTAGCTGCAGTCGGTGTCATCAAAAACTGAATCCAATAAACAAAAGTCATCGACTGCAGAAGATACTTTTTGTGTTTTTGAAGTCAGTTTTATTGGTGCAATAAAGTTTTTTTTTATTTTTCCATCTTTAATTGCATGTATATTCCATCTTTACGTGTATCCTATACAAATATTTGCATCATCAGATCCTTTTTTTTTATTTTGGATGTGAAATCATCAAATGACTCCTCCCGCTCTGGGCGGAGCAGGAGGGAGTGTCAGACTTTTACTGACTAAAACCCATCCATGTTTCTTCATCGCCCTTTGTGTTCCGGGGCCACGGTATCTCTTTCGAACAGTCCCGCAACCCTGGCAGGCATCGGTCCTCTGTATTCGTCCGATGACGCGATAGGTACCAAAGACGTGTCTTTTAAATCATCATCATCACTCTCCGAAAGCGCCAAACTAGTAGGTCAGTTCAGGGGGTTTAGGAGTTCAGGGGTTTTTTATTTTTCCATATTTAGTTGTATGTATATTCCATCTTTACGTGTATCCTATACAAATATTTGCATCATCATCAGCTCCTAACTTGATGACCATGATACCACATGGGAATTATACTGTTTCAAACAATGCCCATAAAATTTGAGGGTACTCCTTAATTTTCCTGGGATCCGATCATCAGATCCTGACTTATACCTTTCATTATTAGCTCAGCAATATAACATGATGATTTCCAGGCACAAGTATCTGAATTACGGTAAAAAGTACATGTATATGAAAAACATTGGATGTGCCTATAAACTTTCAGGTTTTCAGTTTGCACTCGATTTTCCTGGGATCCCATCATCTGATTCTAGCATGGCGACAATGGGACTACCTCAAGAGTATAGGCTTCCGAAAAGCAAAAGAATTTTGAAAATCAGTCCAAAATTTGCAGAAAAATCGTTGAACCCATGTACATAAACAAAATACATATAGTCGAACATAAAACCTCCTCTTTTTTTATTCGGTTACAAATTTTCAAAGGAGTATTGGTGAAATCTTAGTGAACTGTTAACAATACATGTCATGGTAATAGGCTTATCCAATTCCCCAATAAAATGGAACTTAACATACCTAACTGTCGAAATGTGGCTCTACTGTACACTTATGCGTACCCCTTCAGAGCATACAGGCATGATGTTATGTTATGGTGTTGTGTAAACAATAAACATCCAAGCGATTGCAGCAATACATTGATATCTCCGAAGATCAGCATCAGGTTTTCACCAAATTTAAACTTTATTTAAACGGAATCACCGCGAAATTATATTCTACCAAACAAAAAAATAATCATCAAAATCGGTTCACAATTGGCGAAGATATCGCTGAACATAAACACCAAAAACAACTCCTCCTTTTCAACTTTCCTTTTGGAAGTCGGTTAATAAAATGCTCGTTATGTATTGTTCACAGTAGTAGTAGCAGTAGTAACTAGACTCTTTTTCATTTTCTTGACATAAAATTCGCGCCATAATTTTCGATTACTTCTTAGTAAAGGAAGGAATAAATCGAGTACTATTACTTGAAAATCTATTAGCAATGATTGTACTATTTGTGGAACAACTATTAAAACAGACAATACAGCAGCGGACAGAAATATAACATCGCTAAATAGAAATATCACCGTAGCTATGTAGAAGCGACGCCAGTTACTTTTAGCAGTATCCGCGCTCCCCTTAGAACAACCGAACAGATAACATACTATTATTATATAAATGATCACGTTTATGAATATCGGTAATAATACAATCAGAACTCTTATAAAATAACTAATTTCATACGAAACAAGTAGAGGTAATATATATGTAGAAAACGAAGTGGTCAGCATAGGCACACCCCAAGCAAATATGGTACTTTTTAGATATCTTCTTTGAGTCTTCCTATTAAAAACTTGAACAATGTCAACGTAGAATATACAACATATCACCAACAACCAATAGCCCTGCACCGTACCGACGTAATAAATAAACACTTCATACGCAATAAATGCGGAGTTCCCGATGTCAGACAATGAGGGTATAAATAACACTTGAATGATCACAGAATACGCGAATATTCTTAAAAAATTTGCTAATATTGCGTTCAAGTACACATAGTTTTTGAAGTGGCGAAACTTTCGTATAAGGCACCATGACGTTACTCCGTACATGAGCACTGCCAGAGACACCGCAGCTACACACCAGTCGAAGATTGAGGCATTGTAGAAGTCACTGGCGGCGGTGGTGTTGGACATGATAAATGAGGAGACATGACATCTGCTCAGAATGCGAACGAGGTACGTACTGTGTCGCGAAGCTGGTTAAAAAATAGATATGGAGAAACTAAAATAACTAGTTGCAGTTCTAGTTCACGCATCTATATTTATGTCATTGGTTATTTATAAGTCTAATAAAATGAGGCGAATGTAATATAGTGCTGAGCGTTGACTTCTTGAAATGAGCTCGGTTTTTTAGGTTTTTCACTGCAATTGCTCAAGAGAAGACTGAAAGAGGATTGAAAGACGTCACTCTACAGCAGTCCGCAGCTCAGCTACGCACGTGTTTTTCGCTTCATAACGTGAAAATGCAGGCAGTAAAGAGCAGAGCGGTCCACGGGAATACTTTATGCAAAAGAAAGGCTAGCGAACAAAAATGAACCATGACAACCATCTCCATGCACATCCTGCCTAGCAACGAACAATTGTAGATCGTTGACTTTATCGTGTCGCTGTTTCAATATATTACAAAAATTGGCAAACGCGACATTCACCAAGGCCATACTATTTTGCTAGATGTAAACATGTGTTTTAATCTTTTGAATCGTAGAATTATTTTTGTTTCTTCAATTCTAGGTCATTGGTTCTTTTTTGCACGAGTTAACGGGCTATGGATGGTAGAGAAAGTCCAAATACGCTATCAACTCATTTAGATTGCCCCCTATCAACGTGTTTATTATTTATTTTAAATACAAGTATCAATAACATGTAACGTTCCCACTGCTGCAACAGAGGCCTGCTCTCTGTGGGAGGGAGTGGACCATAACCCATCATGCGGTGGGTCCGCAGGTGCAGGTTGATAGATTTCACATGACTTCGAATTGTTATTTCTGGTACATTCCGGTTTCCTCGCGATGATTTACTTCACCGTTTTGAGAGAAGTGGTGGCGAAAATAAATAACACTAAGTAAAGTGCCTACTTGGGATCGAACTCATGAGCTACAACGCCTAAAGTCGGGCCAATGCTACTGAACCTCCACTGCTTTATATTGACCTTCTTTTGATTTTCGTATGAAAAAAAAGGAGGAAGTTAGGCCGTTCCGCTTTTAATTTTTTTTTTCAAAGTGTCGGCCACGTATAGAACCTATATTAATCGATAGGTAGTATCAATACGAACAAGTTTAGTATGAGACAAAGCGTTCTTAAGTGTCACGGTTTCGAGATATAAGCTATCATAGTTATAGTCTATTTACTGATGTCATCTTCAGCGCAACTTTGATTTGATCAGCTGCGCATAATACTTGTATCAATTGATAGCAGGCGACAATACAAACATGAAACAAAATTTTCCAAAGTGTCATGTTTCTGAGATATAAGCTATCAAAGTGAAACTGGTGACGCCATCAGTAAATTGATTTAAAACTAAAATATACGTACGAATTGCCCTCCTACCTACTGTAAGCCATTTTGGTTTCTTTGATTAGAAATGGACTACTGGAACCAACGGACCAATGCATTGTCTCTTATCATGGATGTTGCAAAAGACTTGGGCATCTACTACTGACCACTGGCATGGAAGTCTAATACCTTCAAGGCTGGGACGTTCCCCAGACGATCAAGAGATTCTTGTAGCGCGGGAGCACAGGCGAGCTTTTCTTTTGTAATAAATGACAGTGCGATCATAATATAATCGAGTGGGATGAGGTAAAGTCGTCTTTTTAAAGTTCCTGTATCATTTTGTGTAATTTACCGGAAAGTGATCGCCACGCATGTGCTTAAGACGCGTCGGGAAGGACGTGGCATTAACATCAACAGAGAATACATCTCACACTTGAGATTTGCAGATGACATCAGCATACTGGCTAAATGCTGCAGGCGGCCTTGCAGCAGATGCTGGATGGGCTAGTTGAATCTTCAAAACCAATGGTTTCCGATTGTACTCCCCTAGGCTATGTTCAACGAACACGTCAACGCGAGCTCAGTTGTTATCAGTGTCAGTCGTTTTGAGGTCTTTAGAAATCTCTGCAGTTTTGTAAGAACAACTTTGAAATGAGGCTTATAGAAAAATTCAGCTGGGCTGGACAATGTTTGGGAAGCTTTGACGAGTCTTTTCGTTGCGTTTTCCGTATGCCCTAAATACTAAGGCAGTGCGTCCTGCCTGTTAAGACTTATTGGGCCAAAACGTGGATATTGACAGTACGTCCAGTAAACAATACATGGCCACACAGTACACAGTGTGGACAAGAGTCCATAAACTATCGCTCAGCGATATGGAGTTTCCAAGCATAGCTCACGTTCAGCCAGCAAGAAAAAAAAACACAAAATTACGCTGTTTGCGCGGTAAATCACTTCAAATTAAATGAAAACTTTTGTTAACTAAAACATTGAATTTAGAAATTAAAATATTAAATCACACTAATAATAAAAAATGCGAAAGTTTCTGTGTGTATGTTTGTTACTCTTTCACGCAAAAGCTGCTGAACGGATTTGGATGAAATTTAGCACACATGTAGTTTATAACCTGGTTACTTTTTATACCAGTAGTATGATCCCGTGGGACAATTATAGAACTCGAAGCGGGCGAAGCCGCGGGCATAAGCTAGTTACATATAAAAACTTCATACGGAAAGACTTATTATACAAAAAATACACGATTTGTTCATTTATTTCTAGGCTTAAATCTATCGTTGTGGTCGCTACCAGCACAACTTTGACAGCTTAAATCTCGGAAACGTGGTGCTTTAGGAAATTTTGTCTCATACAATAGTTCACCCAATAAATCACCCATAAGGAGTTGTAGAGTGCGTGAGTTAGGCCCTAAGTGATTACTTCAGAAAATTGTTCAGGGTACTTAGGGAATAAACATACTAAAAGTCCTGACATCTAGGGGGTGAGTCGGGGTGAGGGGAGGGGGTTAAAGTTCCCATTTTTCAGTTTTTCGTTAATATCTTTTAAACGGTTTGTCATGGAGATAAGAAGTCTTCTACGCAATGAAAGCTTATAAAATCATGTACAACTTTTATCTTATACACTTTTTCACATTCCTACCTTTTGTCGAACTACACATTCCGGAAAAGTGAAAATTGAAAAAAAAACTACTTGAATTGATTACTACCTTTTGTATACTACTTCCTTCACGTTATTTGGGGATAAAAGTATCTTATATCTTAAATCAACTCCTACTATATCAATTTACTAAATTTTATCCAAATCTGTACAGCCGTTGGGATATCAAAACTTTTATCTACACTTGTCTTATACACTTTTTCCAAATTTTCACCAGTGTTCGAGTATCGTGCCCCGAAGAAAGTGAAAATGGAGTTCATTTAGTGTGATGTGACAAGCATTACCGAATGTTAAATATGAGCTAGTATATAAATTAGGTATTTTATTGATAACATAAGCTGGGAGTACCTCCAAGCGGTGAGGCGGTAACAGTTTGAGATCTCGTTTTCTTCCAGTGGTAATGGAGCAGAAGCGGGTCGTCACTTTTCATTCCATATTTCCTGTCGTAGAAAACGAGATCTCACTGGCTAAAACTCCCATAATCATCCATGCTTTCGGGCTTATGTTATTGTTGTCGTTTATGATTTCAACCTCTTTGGCACGGTAGCCTACCCGGTAACGCAGGGGAGCAGCCAGAACAGTTCTTTGCTTTGTAATCGTCATTAGTTACGCAATTGGATTATCCATCATGAGTACTAATAATAATAAGTGTCCTGTGTGTGATAAGGACATCGTTAAAGGGAGTAAGGATGTTTCTGAGGTGAAACAAAAAGGAATACTCGGCCTTATCAAAGCTAGAAAATTTGGTGCTTATCATCTTTCCGATCTTTACTAGCTTTGATAAGGCCGAGTATTCCTTTTTGTTTCACCTTGATAAAACTTGTTTGTATTGGTACCAGCTATCGATTAATTCGGGTTCTACGCGTGGGAACATAACTTTATACAAGGTATTATTCACTGAGATTCACGGTTGACCTTGCAAAAGGTACAGTGAGTATGACTGAGCGCTGCGGGGTCTCTGCTCTCTATCTCAAATACGGTTGGGCGTATGATTTTTTTTTTAAAAACCTTTTTTTTTTCAAAATGTTATGCTCTACAACTTCATAATTATGGAGCTATAGAAACCGAGATAATCGCGTAAAACTGTTTTTTGTGGCCTTTGACTTTGAATAACTTACGACACCGACACAAGATTTTATGAGATAACTTTTAGAACACCAAAATGAGTTTACAACTAATTATCTCTCATTCGGAGGTGAAACCCTAATATGAATGGCCTACAGAGAATGTTTGTTTGAAGAGATGCATTGGCAATAAAAAGGTAGTTACAGATTTTTATATTGTATATTTGATTTAAATCTACTAAAACTTTGTAATGTGTATGTCTTTTATGTTTTTTTATCTTTATTAAATCTTTGTTTACTTTTGTGATGTCAGTTAGTGGCAACCCTAGTTTTATTTTTAATTTATTGCTGGAGCTAGTTGTAGGTTGTATAGGTAAATCACATCGACCTAATTCGATTTTCTTTTTAATAATTTTCTAATTTTAAAATGTAAATTATCTGGAGTTGACAGGAGCCTGGTGGTTCAATAGGCAGTCTACGTTCAGAGCTGAGAGCAGAAACATCTCTGGGAAGCTTCATAAAAGTATATTTAAAGGGCAGTTCCCCTTATTCTTGAGTTTTAAGTCGGCCTCTCTCCGTGCCGCACCCTCACCTAGAACACCTGGAAACCTTGATGCTTGAGCTGCACAAGCCTGATGAAGATTTGACGCTCCTCGGCCCTCCTCCACGGTCGGAAGACAGAAGTCCTCGGCCCTCCTCCTACGGCCTGAGGATTGACGGTCCTCGGCCGTCCACCACCGTCTGAAGACGGAAGCCCTCGGCCCTTCTCTACGGCCTGAGAGTTGATGGTTCCTCGGTCCTCCTCCACAGTCTGAAGACGGACGTTCTTCAGTTATTTATTCCATTCTGCGTTCATCTTCAGTTTTTTTTCCGCCAGCTTCACTGGCATTAGTGATTTGAGTAGCTCCAGTTTTAGGTTAGGATCTTTGTTAATAAATTCTTATAACTCGTCCCCTTGTCAATTTCTTTTAATAGTGCTCCCCTCCAGACTGAAAGTTAGGTAGGTGAGTGCTCAGAGTGACTTTACAGTTTTGTGGATCCTACCCAGGAAATTGTAACGTTACAACTTAGACAATGTGTGTATTATTATTTATAGTAATCATATTTATACTATTTTTTAATTATTTATCAGTTAAACACAAAAAAATGCTTGTTATGTATTGTTCAACGTAGTAGTAGCAGTATTAGTTGGACATTTTTTTATTCTCTTCATATAAAATTCGCGCCATAATCCTCGATTACTTCTTATTAAAACAAGAAATAAATCAAGTACTATTTCTTGGACATCTGATAGCAATGATTGTACTATTTCTGGAAGATTTAATAAAAGGGACAATACAGCAGCGGACAGAAATAAAACATCGCAGAATAGAAATATCACCGTAGCTATGTAGAAGTGACGCCAGTTACTAGTAGCAGTATCCGCGCTCCCCTTAGAACAACCGAACAGATAACATACTATTATTATATAAATGATCACGTTTATGAATATCGGTAATAATACAATCAGAACTCTTATAAAATAACTAATTTCAGACGTCACAAGTAGAGGTAAGAAATATGTAGAAAAGGAAGTGGTTAGCATAGGCACACCCCAAGCAAATATGGTACTTTTTAGATATCTCCTTTGAGTCTTCCCATTAAAAACTTGAACAATGTCAACGTAGAATATACAACATATCACCAACAACCAATAGCCCTGCACCGTACCGACGTAATAAATAAAAACTTCATACGCAATAAATGCGGAGTTCCCGATGTCAGACAATGACGATATAATGAACACTTGAAAGATCACAGAATACGCGAATATTCTTAAAAAATTTGCTAATATTGCGTTCAAGTACACATAGTTTTTGAAGTGGCGAAACTTTCGTATAAGGCACCATGACATTACTCCGTACATGAGCACTGCCAGAGACACCGCAGCTACACACCAGTCGAAGATTGAGGCACTGTAGAAGTCACCGGCGGCGGTGGTGTTGGACATGATGAATGAGGAGATATGACATCTGCTCTGAATGCGAACGAGGTACGTACTGAGTCGCAAAGCTGGTTAAATAATAGATATACGGAAACTAAAATAACTTTTTAAGTTGCAGTTCTAGTTCACGCATCTATATTTCTGTTATTGGTTATTTATAAGTCTAATGAAAAATAGTGCTAAGCGTTGAGTTCTTGAAATGAGCTCGGTTTTTAGGTTTTTCATTGCAATTTCTCGGGAGCAGACGGTAGATTGAAAGGCATCACTCCACAGCAGTCCGCAGCTCAGCTACGCACGTGTTCTTCGCTTCATAACGTGAAAATGCAGGCGGTAAAGTTTAGAGCGGTCCACACGGCAACACTTTATACAAAAGAAAGGCTAGCGAACAAAAATGTACCATGACAGCCATCTCTGTGCACATCCTGCCTAGCAGTTGTAGATCGTTGAGTTTAAGTCGTGTCGCTGTTTCAATATATTACAATTGGGGTTTGAATTTTTTGGCCGGATTTATTCCTGCCATTTTGATCTTTTTTCAAAGTACCGGCCACGCATAAGACTTATAATTGTATGAGACAAAATGTTCTAAAGTGTCAAGTTTCCGAAGTATGATACAATATAGTTATATCCAATCACTGATACTATCAGCACAACTTTGATTTGATCAGACACGCATAAAACGTGTATCAATCGATAGCTGGCATCAATACAAACAAGTTTTTCTGAGACAAATACTACTATACAAACTAAATGTTTCCGAGATTTAAGCTATCAAAGTTGTGCTGGTAGCGATCACAACGCCAGATATTTCGGAAACTTGACACTTTAGAACATTTTGTCTCAGGCAAAACTAGTTTATTGATGCCAGCTATCGATTGATACACGTTTTATGCGTGTATGATCAAATCAAAGTTGTGCTAAAGATGCCATCACTGAATAGACTTAATATTGATAATAATCATTTTATTATCAGGCAACTAAGGCCCATACATAAAATACACAAAATAATATTTAACAACAAAAATATACCTACCTACCTAAATATATATTTTAAACATGATGAGACTAAAACTATACACGAACCATTGTCGGCATCGTGCTTTGCTGCGTGGTGTCGCGTAACCGCCCTCGGAAACGTCGATATACGACAGCCTTCGGCCAAAAGTCCTCCTTCATGCAGGTCGGTGGATGGTGGATTGGAACTCGTACCACTAATGACTTAAAGTTGATGTTGTGGCGCAATTCCAACCTTTCGACCCTCAGAGTCCAGTTGGTCTTCACTTTCAAATACTGCACGACTTCCTCAGTTGTAGTGGAGTGATGCAGACGTGAAATGTACAGCTGCGTCGTAGGCACACCAGGGTGCAGCAGAATGTTGGGACCATTTAAACTTTGATAGCTCTTATCTCGGTAACGTGACACTTTAGAACATTTTGCTTCATACAAAACATGTTTGTATTGTTACCAGCTATCGATTAATACAGGTCCTATGCGTGGCGGAAAAAAATCCGGCCACGCTTCATACAAAAATATTCCAAGCCCTTTGGTAACGCGACACTAACCAAGACCAAACTATGTTACTAAATGCAAACACGTGTTTTGAGCATATGAAACAGGAATTCGTCCGTCTATTACAGAAGTGTACTTCAAAAACGATGTGCAGATTTTTTTATTTCGTAAAGGCACACTGGCAAAAAGGAGAAGTTACAGATTTTAATATTGAACTTAGATAAACTATAATTAAAACAATAAGCGAATTGTTGACCATTTGACGACCCGATTGGCGCAGCGGTAGTGAGGCTGCCTTACGTTCTTAGGGTCTCGGGTTCGAATCCCGGTAGGAGCAAATGTTTGTGTGATGAGCATGGACATTTGTTTCCTAGTCATGGATGTCTATATGTATAATAAGTATGTATTTACAAACAAAAAGTATCAGTATATCAACTATCCGGTGTCCACGACTCAAGCCTCGTTGCTTAGTGTGGCACTAGATGGCGCTGTGTGTAATGTCCAGCGATATTTATTTATTATTTATTTATTTAATTATTAATAATATTTATTGACCTATTGTAATCTAAATTATGACGCAGTTCTATTACGAAGTATTTTTCCTGTATTCGTTATTTCCAGATTATTTAAAATTAAACACGTTTTAGTGTCAATCAATCATTACAATATTTACAACAATTTATAAAATAATGGTATATTCATTACCATTCATATTGGTAGGTACATTATTTTTTATTCTGATCATGTAAAATTTGTGCCATAATTCTCGATTACTTCTTAGTAAAGGAAGGAATAAATCGAGTACAACTCGTATTACTTGAAAATACATTAGCAATGATTGTACTATTTGTGGAACAACTATTAAAACAGACAATACAGCAGCGGACAGAAATATAACATCGCTAAATAGAAATATCACCGTAGCTATGTAGAAGCGACGCCAGTTACTTTTAGCAGTATCCGAGCTCCCCTTAGAACAACCGAACAGAGAACATACTATTATTATATAAATGATCACGTTTATGAATATCGGTAATAATACAATCAGAACTCTTATAAAATAACTAATTTCATACGAAACAAGTAGAGGTAAACCATATTTAGAAAACGAAGTGGTTAGCATAGGCACACCCCAAGTAAATATGGTACTTTTTAGATATCTTCTTTGAGTCTTCCCATTAAAAACTTGGACAATGTCAACGTAGAATATACAACATATCACCAACAACCAATAGCCCTGCACCGTACCGACGTAATAAATAAACACTTCATACGCAATAAATGCGGAGTTCCCGATGTCAGACAATGACGATATAATGAACACTTAGTTTACACTAATCTTCCAAAATATCCAAAGCATCGGAAACAAGGTAGAATTAATAGAACAATTACTTTTAGATTCTGAAATTGATTTTATCTCACTATCCGAATTGTGGAAAAGTGAACATTTTTGTGAATCAATCTTACCACAGGGATTTAAAATAGCGTCCATTTATTGCCGCAAAACTCGCGAAGGCGGAGGCGTTTGTATTATTGTTAAAGACTCATTAGATTTTATTGAACGAATAGACATTGTTAACCATTCAAAGGAGTATGTTATCGAATTTAGTGCTATTGACGTTCCCAAACTAAACTGTACTTTTATAGGACTTTATAGAGCAGATCGTCATATTGATATATTTCTTCAACAACTGGGAAAAGTTTTAAATAAATTTAATATTAAAAAATCACATAAACACTTAATAATAGGAGGAGACTTTAACATAAATGTATATAATAAAAACAAACAGACTCTAGAGTTCTTAAACTTTATGAAAACATATAACCTGCAACAAATAATCCGCGAACCAACACGAGTAACCAAGACAACATCCACTTGCATTGACCTACTTTTTACAAACTACCCACAGCTGATAAACAAAGCAACTGTCAAAGATTATGGACTATCGGACCATAAAGCAATAAATGTTCAGTTAAATGTAGAATATTTATCGAAAAACAATAGTAAAACTCGGTATACCGAAAAGAGATTATTTACAAAAAATAACGTCGAAGGTTTTAAAAATTCGCTAAAGTCAGAAAATTGGGAAACAATACTAAATAAAAATAATAGTGTACACACAAATTACGAATCCTTCATTACAATAATAAAACACAATCTAAATAAATACATTCCATTGCAAAAAATAAGAATAAAATGCAAACCAAAGAAAGGATGGCTTACTAAAGGTCTCAAAAAATCATGCGAACATAAAAGAGTGTTAAGAACTATTTTTAATGAAACCAAAAGTAGTGTCATAAAAAAACACTATAAATTATTTAGTAAAATATTAAAATTGACTATTAGAAAATCAAAAAAACTAACATATATTAAACAAATGCAAAAATCTGACAATAAGATAAAGACAATGTGGAATATAATTAACACAAAAACAGGGAAGACAAAAATAAATAGACGCGAAAATATATCACTGAAGATAGACAATGAAGAAGTAAAATGCCCGTTAAATGTATCCAACATATTTAACGAATTCTTTGCGACGGTAGGGCAAAGTCAAACTATTAACTCGACCAATAACATTGGAAAACCCGTGGTCAACCCCTCTACTTGTTCCATGTATCTACGCCCGGTAGACCAAAAAGAGATCGTTAACATAATAAGGTCAACTAAAAATAAACATAGCTGCGGTATCGACGATATTCCGCCAATTTTATTAAAGCAATGTGCAATAGAACTTTCCATTCCCCTGATGTTTTTGATCAATCAAAGCTTCCAAGATGGCCAATTTCCAGACGCACTTAAAGTAGCTTTAGTAAAACCAGTGCATAAAAAAGGTGACAAGCATACCCCTAGCAATTATAGGCCCATAGCACTGCTACCAACCTTTTCCAAAATATTTGAAAAAGCTATGTGTAATCAGCTATATAAATTCTTAGAAAAGTTTAATATTCTTGACGACGCACAAAATGGATTTAGAAAATGTAGATCAACAACATTAGCAGTTTATAAATATGTTCAACAAGCGCTACAACATATAAACGACAAACAATATGTAATTGGGCTACTACTAGATATGACAAAAGCTTACGACAAGGTCCTTTATGATATCTTACTTACTAAACTATATGGTTGTGGTGTACGAGGACCAGCTTATTCGTGGTTTAAATCATATTTACAAAATAGGACACAAATAGTACAAATTGAAAATTACGACCATGATAAAAATGAGATCAAAAATATTAGGTCACCAGAAAGACAAATTACTTGCTCAATCCCTCAAGGAAGCGTATTAGGATGCCCACTATTTTTAATCTACATTAACGACCTTCCCAAAGTATTAGATAAAGAAAACGCTTTACCAGTACTATTTGCAGACGATATTTCAATATTAATCAAGTGTGGAAACGTAAACAATCCTAGTCTACAAATACAAAATACACTCCAAACTGTAGATACTTGGCTCCAGATCCACAACTTGGAAATCAATAGCAATAAAACTAAAATAATACAATTTAGATCATATAAAAAACCACCTCTTAATATAAAAACAACATTCAAAAACACGCAAATAGAAGAAGTTAATACATTTAGCCTCCTTGGCATATATATTGACACACACATTAACTGGAAGTCACATATAGAACATATAAAAATCAAACTCTCCAGATTCACATACGCACTTTTTCAAATTAAACAAAGCACTAACACACAAACAGCTATGGCTGCTTACTACGCATACGCATACTCCTGGCTGCGATATGGCGTCATGCTATGGGGAAATAGTGTTAACGTAGAGGAACTATTCCTAATACAAAAAAAGTGTTTGAGAATTCTAGCCCAAATTGATAATACGGAGACCTGTAAACCATACTTTATAAAGTATCAGATGCTAACTCTGCCGTCAATATACATACTTGACATTTGCGTATTTGTTTTCAAAAATATCGACAACTTCACCAAAATTGAGGATACACACAACGTCAACACTCGCCATAAAAAGAGGTTATGCGCTCCATCCTCAAGAATTAAAATGTTAAGTAATAGCCCATACTATATGGCAATAAAAATATATAATAAGCTGCCCAACATGTTTAAAACTGAAAAATCTTTAATAATATTTCAAAAAAGGCTAAAACTATACCTTATCCAAAAATGTTTCTATTCAGTAAAAGAATATTTAGAGTCTAGCTTAAAATAACGATTTTCTCTCATGTACAAAAGTGGCGATCTGTCCTACCCAAACAGTAAGATTGAGTCTACCCTATTTAACTACATATAAAATTAAAATTTGTACTACCTGAAAAGGATTACATTGACATTCCTAATAATTGTATTACATTCACTATTATTGACATTAAATGCTGACATAACTACTATATAGAATTGTATTATCACTATCATTGACATTTAATTTTTTGACATAACTAGGTATTATTATCGCTATTGAATTGTACTAATTTAAAATATAAAGATTACGTAATAACAATGTTTAATGCATGCTAATTTAAAGTGAGAAGAGCAGACGAATATGAAATTGCAATGCTTGTAAAAGGCTGCTAAGTCATAAGTACTAACATAACTTAACACCACATTGTACACTTGGTTCGCAATAAATGTTTTGACTTTGACTTTGACTTTGACACTTGAAAGATCACAGTATACGCGAATATTCTTAAAAAATTTGCTAATATTGCGTTCAAGTACACATAGTTTCTGAAGTAGCGAAACTTTCGTATGAGGCACCGTGACATTGCTCCGTACACCTGCCAGAGACACCGCAGCTACACAACAGTCGAAGATTATGGCGTTGTGTTTGTCACTGGAGTCGGACATGATGAATGCGAAGAAAATGACAAGTGAAATACAAGTGCTCAGAATGCAAACGTGATGCACACTGGGTCGCCTAGCCGGTTATAGAAATAGTTATAAAGAAAAGAATTAGTATTCGCGGTTTTTGTTTACATATGTATATAAATATCATAGGTTCTCGTAAATCATTAATGTAGTGAGGCGATTTTTCGGTACTGCTGAGTTTATTTATTTATTTAATTAAGGTTCACCAACAGTTGTTACAGATAGGAACATACAAGTAATTGTGTCTTAAATCTAACTGCACAACCAATTAAAGGCAAACACCACATGCAAAATGCTCTTTGTAATTATAAATTTAAGATATATATTTATTTAATTTATGATTTGAATTCCTGTGTTAAAGCTCGGTTTTTTTATTTTTTCATTGCAGTTTCTCGGGAGTGGACGAGAGATTGAAAGGTCACTTCACAGCAGTCCACAGTTCAGCTACGCTTACGTGGAAGTTCAGAGCTGGTCACGCAACGCTACGTACAAAAGAAATGCTAGCAAAATGCAAACAAATCTGAACCATGGCTAAAATATCGGGGCACAGCCTGCCTAGCAAGCCCGCCACACTGTTCCCAAACCACTGTAACTCCTGAAAGCCAGAATCAACAGTGGCGACCACCAGAAAAGCGCCGAGACAATGAAGCTCGACGAAGTCCCAGAGAAGGAATTTAACTGTCTTGGATCCCGCAACGAAATTAATCAGAAAAGTATAGTGGAGGAGTAGGAAAAAACCGTAATTTCCACTTCCCTCCATTTCAGCAGGAGACAACGAAACAAGGCCAATAGGTACAAAGGGACGTTTACAACTGGGATAGGCCCAGTTGCCTAGCACCATGGATTAATATTAACATTAATGAGTCCTAAGTTGTGAGCTGTTATATTTGATTCCAATAATAGGTATGGCAAAAACGCTTGAACGCACGGAAATTTGTTCTAGTTTCCACAAGGTCTGTATAGTAAATAACTCCGGCTGTAGCCTGTACACTATCCATCATAATATTGCGTTCATTCTGCCAAAGACTGCACTCCCATAAAATGTGATGTGCTGATTGTTCATATTCGCAGTCAGATTTGGAACATTGACAAAAAGGTGAGTCAACAAGCTTGAAGGAAAATAATTTACTCTTAAAGTTACCATGACCGGTGAGAAATTGGGCAACACCGTGATCAACCTCCAACCATGTCCTGGCCAGCCGTTCACGAACGGATGGAAAGAACTGGTGGAGGTGTCGGCCCTTGATGGAATTATCCCACCTACCTTGCCAATCAGATTAAAGTTCCTCCCAGACGTCGGTCTGTGGTTTAAATAATCTAGCAATCTTAACACGGTCACGTAGGGTTAAAAAGTCTGCGTCCGTGGTCTCACGTGCGTTATAGTACATTGCAGCCCGTCGCTGCACTTCAAGATCAACTGGAAGTACACCTGCAAGTACCGGTAAGGCTTCAGTACTAACCGTCCTATACGCTTTGCATAAGAATATCAAAGCCAAACGCTGGCTTTGAAGCAATTTACGTCGTGCCGCTCCTATGGTGGCCCTATCGGCCGAAACAGGTGCCCCGTAGCATATACACCCCAACTAAGTAGCCCCATAAATGGTCTTTAAAGTTATAAATGACAGACCCCACGTAGATTTTGATATTCTCGTTAAGGCATAAAAGTTCTTTTTAGCTTTTTCACCGACAGTTTTTATATGATCTATGAATGAAAAATTTATCTCTAAGACCAAACCAAGGTAGCACACGGATTGATTTCTTTTCACGGGAACGTTATTAAATTTAATACTAGGCCACGATTTAAGATTACCTTTTAAAATTAGTTGATACGTTTTTTGCGGTGCAAAGGTCAGGCGGTTTCGATCGCCCCACTGAGATATTAATCGTAGGCAAGTGTCAGCTAAATTCTCGAGACCAGCCCGAGTACTCGACTGAATGAGCAGCAGGCCGTCGTCCGCGTAACCGGTTAATGAACAGCCGGGAGGAAGGGGAATCGCGAGAAAATCATCAAAACCTAAATTCCATACATACAGAGCGATTACCGACCCCTGAGGACATCCCATGGTAAGGGGCTTTGACATAGAATAATGACCGAGTTTGAGTTTCGCGGAACCATTTAAAAAGTAATAAAAAGTGAATAAACAAGATTATGTATGTTTTTATAGCAGCCACGATTCTTCAGTTTAAGTAGTAGCATCGGCCACCATGCGTTATCAAAGGCCCCGGAAATATCTAAAAAGATTCCAACCACGTACTTGTGTTCCGAGTTATTAACAATTTTTCTAACAGAAAGTGCCGCCTAGCAGTGAGCAGTAGATGTAAACACGCATCTTATGCTTATGAAACAGCAATAACAAATCGTATTTTGGTTTTTCATATTACTATCAATCCCTAGGTCATTGGTTCATATTTTCGCACGAGTTAACAATTGATCAATACAAAATAATCATTGATTCAGAAATATTGACTGAAAACTGATAATGGGAAATGAAACTTAATTATGGCCGCAAAACTAAATTTGTTGGTAGCTTTCTTTATAATCTAAATTCGAAATGTTTTGTACAAGTTGTAGGATGGACAATTGTATTGAAAATGGAAATTAAGGGTAAAACAAGCTATTGTGTGGTATCGTCTAGGGATACACTCCATTGAAAAACTTAAGTTGTTGCTTAGTTGGAGTTTTCGTCCCGTATCGTAAAACTGATTTAAAATTAGCTACAGTTTTCTATACCATAATTTAAGGTGTCTAGAACCGTACTATCCTAACCGTCTTCTTTCTTTCTTTATCGTGTGGTTAGTGCCTAACATGATGCCAGAGTTTTTATGCCGCCCAGCATGGGCCTCTGACTTGGCTTTACATGCCGTCGAGAAGTATCTCTCAGGCCAGCTGGTTTCCTCACGATGTTTTTCTTCACCGAAGCAAGTGATTATTATACAATACGCACATGCATCCGAAAAATCAGAGGTGCGTGCCTTGGGTTCGTGAAAAGAAACCAAAGCTGAACAAAAGCGTACATCACAAACTCGAACGTATGAACGGTGAAGAGTTCTCAAACTTTAATTTAAACTTTTACACACAGTTCACAAACTTACATGATTTTACACATGGAAATAGACGTAAACTTTTAGAGTGCCTGCAAGAAAGCTGCGTTTAAACTATTGCCACCAGGGGTTAAAACGGTAACAAGAATTCTTGACTGAAGTATATTCCTTCGAGAAGGTTCCCTGGGAATCACGGCATGCAGGTATTGCGACGAAAGTACATTCTAAGTTTTCACTCCGGAGCGAAGTAATACGGGGTTTATGAAGTTGTATTAGTTCTATGGTCGGATTTTTGTGTTGGTAGTGGGGCTCTGATTAGCTGAAAGTCCGTTGGTCTTTGGGAATAAATGATTCTTCTTCGTAAGTCGCTCTTAAATCAAAGGTTTTGCAGGGTGTGAAGGTTTTCTAAGGATATTTGTAGATCGATATAGGAAACTGCAAACAACATCATACATAAAACATACCGTCACGCTTGCAATTCAAGGAATGGGCTTCGTAGCAACTAAAAGAAGACCTACAAATTAAATTATATTCGATTCCATGTCACCTTTATTTTGACATCTAGGTACATGTACATAATTATATATCTTTTTCACTATTTTGCCGCCGATGTGCAAGTCCCAAGTCCGAAATGCAATTCATTTTCGACGTTACAAGAAAGAATTTGCGGCAAGAGAACATTGTATACCTGACGATATTGTATGCGTATACCACGCATATTATTGTTTTAATATCAACATCCTATTTAATTATGCCGCGATGGATTGGACGAAGATTAATGAAGAAACGTAATTATTAATAAGTGTTTGATGTCGATTGAAATCGTTAGGATTGCTCGTTCCAGACAGGAGGCTACGGTTGGGACCGAGGGAGGGGCTTTTTAAAGTTCCGGCAACCCGTACAAACTTATTAAAGTTTGCACCAGTGATTCGTGCAGTAAGAATACTTAATAATGTCTCTCGGCGTTTAGACATATTTTCTTGCCCTTTGGCGGAATTCTAGAGGGTGACACTTAGTTTGTTGTCTACTGTGTAATTTGTGTTTCTACCCAGACCCGTTACTTGGGGCTGAATAATTAGCAATTTATGACTACTTTTGTTAGCTTGGGTTTTACTTGTTAAAACAAATGTAAGTGTTAATTAATAAAAATAAATAAATAATAATCGTCAATCGACGATATACGATCGTCGTATATTATTATTATTATTATTATTATTATTATTAATCATCATAGATATTATTCATCATAAAAAACCCCAATTAAGGATGGGTACACAAAACAGGTGTCCAATCCAAATCAAATTATTGTACGAGTATGTCTGTACAATTATTACCTTCGATAATATAAGTACTAGTATAAGTACTTGTATTGTTTAAAGTATTCATTGTGATGGCCAGTTATCAATATTGGAGTGAGATTGGCCGTACTTAGACTAGCGAGGTAAGTAGGTTTTCTTTTAATTTACTTTTTGTTTATGTTTCGTTTTGAAATACTCTGAATGTTTGTTATGTTTATTGTTTCTGTTTTTAAATTTTGTATGCACATCATGTCCCTGCGAAAAATAAAGATTTTTTCTTTCTTTCTTTCTTAAATATTTGCTGATTGTTCCAATAAAATACAACTGTTAACCTATTATTGGTCAAAAAGTTATTATTGTACTGGAACATTTAATTTTATTCTCTATCTGTACTATGATGTTACAGCCTGAAAAATTTGCGAATAGTAGTGATCTACTACAGCACTTGACACCTTTGTGATTGGTTGTACATACTAATTCCCAGACCCAGAAGCAACAAGATCATTCCTATTTGTCTACTACTTACTCACACGATACGAGAACTATCATGTGTAAGTCAAGGGTTAGTGTCTTTCGCAATAACAGGTATATGGGATCAAGAGTAGTATATACTTCGTCATAAAACGCTCAAACATTTTTGTAGAGCAATTCTGGTGAATTGCTCCACAAAAAGAGCGTTTGAGCGTTTGAAATTCATAAGAACAATGTGTCGCAGGATTTATGTGGCTATAAAGAGAAGAGTTCAGTTGTATATTTTTGACAGTATAATGTAAAACTGTTTCCCTTTTAACACGTTTTTAAGTATCGGCTTGATGATGTTGAATATTACTTCAGTTTCTGGTTTTATCACCTTTTATAGATTGCAGCGTATATACGGTACATAGTGTGATACAATTTTTTACGAAGAAGCTTTTTGTTATTTTTTTGTATGAGTGGAATTAAAGAAATACTGATTTTCCAATTGATCAATTCAAATGGGTATAGGATGGTACGTATAAGGAAATAAATGTTTAAATAATGCGGCCTGCAAAAACATAATGCAACATTATATTGTATTCTGTAGCACTTGTCTATTTATTGTTTGTTAAATATTTTTATTTGAGATCGTAGCAGATCTATGTGTTGAGAAAGGCGTGATGTAATCTGGTTTTACTTTATTTATCCGAACTTTTCAAATCAATACTCAAATCGTAAAGTTTCGAGATTTCCCGATGGGTGCGTTCGCTCCAGGTTCAGAGTCTTCAAAGTTGGCTTGTTGACTCTCCTTTCACTAAGTTATTGGGGCGAACCTTTTCAGATCTAACGCGCGAGGATTCATGAATTATTCATAAGTACAGTTAGTACTTATTGTATATGGAATGATTAAGACAAAAGTTTGAAAAAATAGGAAGTTAAGTATATAGGAATTTAAATTGAAACTACAGGGTTTTGTAGATACTTAATTTTGTCACTTTTGTCGATTAAATTGTGAGACTGGTAGGTACGGACGGCTGCTTAAATCCGTTACCCCTTTTATTGAGGGTATTAATGCGTGACGGATACTTGTACCTAATTGATGCAGCTGTCTGTCCATAAGGCATCTAGTCCTTTGGTAAGTTAGGTGATTGAGGAATATACGATAACGAGTGTCCCCAGCGAATATCCAATTACTGCCTCTTTTTATTCAAATAGAACAGAAAATAAATTACGTTATAATGTTTTAGGACACGTCCACAATAGCGCATCAGTACATCTTTTATGCAAACAAAGAAGAAAACCAACTACTGTGAGCAATGTGCAATGCTACTAGAACGAGTCGTTTGCCTACAAAGTAAAGACAAAAGATGGGAGTTAGTGCAAACTTGCTCAAGGTTTACTGACACTTTCGTTCAAAGAAAACTGGCTTTGCGCTTGAATTTGTCATGTCTCATCAAGTTTGTTTGAAAATTTTACCGGAGTTGTGCTAGAATGCTTTGCTGGCAAAACGACTTGAATTTACGTTCGTTAGCTGATGCACTGTATTTTACTTTTTGTGTATGGTTTCTGTACCTCTTCTTTCGGGCCTATTTCAATAGTGTAAAGTAAATCGGTGGTAATATCGCATGGGGTTTACGTATGCAATCTTTTTTTGGTCCATCTTCTTCACAGCCCAGCATTCCAATCCATGCAGTACGACACACGGTGGGCTGAAATTCGGCTTTCATAGACTTAGGGATTTCAATTTGCAAGTGCCTGATTTTTTGCCAGATATCGCTTCTATTAGTCATTATTATATACAAAAATGACACCCGAGTTAATTCTGCTCAAAAACGATGGAATTATAATTTTGCAACGAATATTTGCCGTGTGGTATCCGGCAGAGTAGAATAGAACCAACCCATTACACTCACGGGTGTCGTATAAGGCGACTAATGTCTGAGGCAGAACACCTTGCGCCTTCGTAGACCAGAGAATGGGCAGCAGCGTTTTCTGTTAGTCTTTCATCACTGCGATCTCCAATCCGCCTGCCAAGCGTGGAGATTACGGCAAATTCCTCCCATCATGGGAGAGGCTTATGTCCAGCAGTGGACGTTATGGGCTGTTGTAGTAGTAGTAGTAGTAAGTATGAAAAATCTAATTATCTTTTAAACGGAGAGTTAAACACGGATATCCTTACAGGTGATTATAGTGCTAATTATTCATGATTTTTCAGTCGCTGATTTTCCGAAACATTTTATGCCGTTTTTTTTGTTAAAAAAATTGTCAAAATATTTTTATTTATTTTTACATGATGAAACGGTTCCTATTAGTGTCTAAGTTAAAAACATTGATATGTTATTGACCCAAATATTAAGAATACATAAAACAAGTAAATATATAAAAAAATGCTGTTTATTCTTTTCTTTTGACATATAGTAAAATTTAAATAAAACAGAGGTTACAAAATTTTTCATTAATTTTAACGGCTGTTTCAGGATTTTTCATCATAAAGGGTGTAAAAACCTCTTAACGAGGCCGAAAGGCACTTTTTCTCTCCGCCATAGCGATCATTTTTTTGTTCTAAACCATAACTGGGAACCTTTTAGTTACGGAGATATTGGAGCTCAAAGTTCCAATTTTTTGACAAGTTTTTAATGTAATATTTTTACTTTAAACACCTCCATGACCCCCGTACTATTCAATCCATCCATCAGCACAATATTTTGAGTGCGTTACATTGAGTTCCACCACAAAACATGAATAAAAGTCGTTTGCCAGCAATAATTTTTGCGTAAAGTTACTTAGTTTGATGTACAGAATGCTTGGTTGACAGCTTCGTGATGAGTTTGTTTACATCCTGTATATTCGATCACACACAGATGTGTTATCTTCATGCCCTTCTTTTTTAAACGTGATGCAGCTGCATTTGCCATTTCACTGGAATCTTGGAGACTGAGGGAGCTCTTGGTATTTGGCTCTTGGTCCGAACAGTTGGTTCTTGATTAACTAGAGTTTGCACACAACTCGGCGAATCAATTTTTACTTCCAACCAATTTGCGTACAGTCTTCTGAAATTATCAAAGAATCGGTTGGATTTCTGCCACCTAATATATGTAAAGCGGCTCGCGTAAATCTCCGACAAAACTTACACGATCTTCGGCAGAAAGGCAATCGCTTATGCGGGATACAACTGCACCAAACAATACTTCATGATTAATAAATGAAGTACTCTCACTTTGTAGAAGATCAAACAAGTCTAAATTGATGATTAAACTTTCTTTCCTATTATAGACTAAACAATTTGTAATTTGGTATTTTGGTTGTATCCAAACTTTTAAAACTCATTTTATGTTGATAAATATCTAGCTCAAACATAGTTGTCTATGTGTGGGTGTACTATAAACCTCTGCCTACTCCTTCGGAGATATAGGGGTGATGCTATTTTACGTTACGTGTTGTTAAAAGTCCGTGTTCTTCAACATAAACTCTAAAAGGAATCGTTTCTTAAGTAAAAATAAATAAAAATATTTTGACGATAAAAAAAAAACTGCATAAAATTTTTCGGAAAATCATAAATAATTAGTACTATAATTTTTCATGCTTTATACAAATTTTTCGTAATAAAATATAATTCCTTCGTTTTTGAGCAGATTTAACTCGGATGTCATTTTTAAATAATGACTAATAGAAGCGATATCCGGCAAAAAATCAGGCACTTGCAAATTGAAATCCCCAAGTCTATGAAAACCGATTTTCAGCCCACCGTGCGACAGGTCCAATCACGGACTTGTATATTTTTCTCTTTAACTTGGCATCCGTGGGTATGACGCAGACCGTCAAACAGAATAACTTTCTCCATGAACCATTCCCCATATATCTCACCCCGTAATTAGGGGTTGTCTGAATTAATTCCTTAAATATAACTATACCTTTCTGATACACAACATAATTATGTTGAGGGTACAGATGGCTCTACTTAGAATTTATGTTATGAGTGTACCACGGTTTCACGAACTTGCGCGTTTCCGTAATTTTGTTGTAGTTGCGTTAACTGAACCCAAAACTAAGTGTGTATCGTAATTATGAGTATGAAACTTGTTATTTGCATTAAACCGGGAAGGGAAATGAGAGCCCACATCTGTTGCTATTTGAGTAGGACACTGAAGTGTTATGGTTCATGGCATAGTGGAATATCTCACGAAAATGGTATCATTGAAGGATGCTTAAATACAAAATAATATTATGTACCACTTGCTCGAGTTTTAAGACGAAATATGTTGCAGTTTCCTTTGTATTTTGCAAGTGATCCCATTTAAACCGTTTTTATACTGTACTGTTAAGTTAGTGTATCGCTGAGTTAATGAAATTCTCTCAAGTTTATGACTTTATGACTCCACACAATAAGGCAATACGCATAATTCTCTTTCATTGTAGCGTAAATGCTTTTTTATTGTCTACACCCGCGAGGGCCAAATGCCTTCTATCAAGACTTCTAAATGTCAGCTCTAAAAAAATTACTGAAATTGTCACATACGTCAAAATTACGAAGTACCAAAGACATTCAAATATTTACGATTATTTTAAATCTCTTTGCGAAGTACAGAGAAGTTAAAAAATGTGTGGAAAAATGGCGGTAACAATTAATTTGGATCACCCACTGACTCAGACGTACATCGTACATTCTGCGCTTCTAGTGATGAAGTTACTAGCCCTAAGTCCTATGGCAGCCATGACTTGGGTAGGTCAAGGCTTCTTCCCAAACCCTGAGATCATACGAAGTGCATATTTATCAGAGCTGAAGAACTTAGTTCCATTCTGGGTAATCGGAGCTCTATATGTGACCACACGACCACAAACAGAAATCGGGTTAAGTCTCTTTAGGATGTTCACAGCTGCAAGAATGATTCTTATTCTTGGTTATGCAACAAAGCCTCTTCCTTGTGCCTTAACTGACTTGGCCATCATTATCTCGTACATGATAACTTGTTACATGTCTATGTACGTAGTGTACCACTACAGAGCCGCCATTTAAATTCATTACAAATCAAATACTTGTTTGATACAGCACTCCAAACTCCGGGTGACTCGTTTTAAGGAACTAAATCGGAAAGGAAATTGCTTTTTAGATTGTGTTCTGTTCAATCTAGAGTGTAGGGAAACGACTGACTTTCTATTATTGATATAACCGTATTACAATGAAATGAAATGGAAAATGAAAATGTAAGATGGATTTTAAAAAGTAGAGGTAAACGTTTTGATACGATATTTTATTCAACGATTTGTTTTTAGATTTCTTTTATTACTTTTTAGTAAAGTTTATCTTTTAAGTTGTTTAATGTATCATAAATATCATTGTTCCTAAATCATTGTGTTTTTTTTTCTTAAAATACAATTTGTTTTAAGTGAAAGTAAATCAACGGTTAAGATGTCCGCGCTACAAGTGGGAGGCTGTTGTTCAAATCCAGTTGGAGCACCATGGACGTATACACTCAGGGGTAAGAGTGGTTAACAAGTATTTGTCTTTTTTTCATTATACTACGTTCGTTGGTGTAGTGGTTGAAAATTTCGTGAGGAAATTTATGAGTATGAAGGCTATAACGGGTAGAGAAAGACCAACAAACTGGCCAGGTGCGAGTCGGACTATCGCACGAAGGGTTCCGTACCATTATCTATACAACATTGGAAAAAATGGCAAAAAAATCACGTTTATATGGGACCCCCGTTAACACGACACGTTTTTATGTGCACCCTTCATTTGTATAAAAATATTAGTTCCAACTAAATTTGACAGGTCTAAATTACGTCCGTCTCTTTCTCGTTTATTAGAGAAAAAAAGATAGCAATAGCCTAAATTAAGTTTAGTTTGTGCACAACAGAATCGACACCAATATACCATTTTAAAATCGGGTGCGTCTAATAACATAGAAAGTTATTTGGTATATTTTCATTTCAATAACGTTCACAAGATATAATAAACGTGAGTTATACCAACTGTTGATATAATTTCTTTAGATATAACATTTATATACTTTAAAACTTATTTTGTATAACATTATTGGATATAACGTTTATTTAATCGAAAATCATTAGGCTCATCGTTTAAAATATATAATATTGACATAACGTTTACTTAATCGAAAAGCGTGACAGAAACGAATCGCTGCAAAACCGACTCGACGTAGTCTTGTCTGCCTGGCCCCTAGAGTGTTATTTAAAATCGCGTAGGCGAGGAGGGGCGAAGCGGCCCGTGAGCTGAGGAGCAGGTGGTTCTAACACTCGCCGCCACGGCTGAGGCTGGCCAGCGAAGCCGGCCAGCGAGCCGAAGCCGCAGTGGTGAGCGTGAACCACATCTGCGACGATAGGCTCGCATGGGACCGCCGGAGCCCCGCAGTGCCGGAGCCGTGACAGAAACCATGCCTGCTGCATGTTGCATGCTTGCTTGCATGCCGCATGCATGGTGTATGCTAGTTTGCATGTTTTTTAAATGATTAAAAAACAAATTTCAGATATACACATTATAACATTGTCTAATTATAGACAATGTTATACTGTGTTTATCTGAAATTTTGGTTTGTTGTTTTTACTAGGCATTTAATCATATTAGACAAAATAATTTCTATGTCTTTTGAGTGGTATATCAAACGATTTATATTCAATGTAGGTTATGCTTATAAAAAATAGTAACTTCAAAATTATATCAATCATTTATTATATTAACTGATCGTTATATCGAATCAAATTATAGATTCAGTTGTTGTCTTGTAAATATTAGAGATTTTGTAATTATATCATATATTACTTACCCTTTAAAATCCTCATGATGAGCCCTTTATCGAGCCGTTCAGGCTGCAGAGCGTGCCAAACATTTGAATTTGGCGCTAAAAATCCGCCATTTTGTTTTTTTTTATTATTTTGATATACCCAGTGTCACTCTCACAGCCGTTGAGGCTGCAGAGCGTGCCAAACATTTGAATTTTATTTATAATATTTGAATTAAATTCAAACATATAAGTTGCATATATTTTGTAATCTTCTTTTAAAACTCTTCATTTTGATACCCCACTCGACGGTATGAAAAGAAAAAAAAATTCAAACTCCACATTAAGGCACCCCAAATCCACGATTTTTATTTGTTTTTTTATTATAATGGAACCAGTGACACTCGCGCCATCAATAAAAATCTAACGAAATATAATCTATCCCAATCCCTCCATCCGTTGAGTAGTTACGAGGGAACAAAGAAACGGACATTCATACATACATACATACGGGTCAAACACATTACCCTCCTTTTGGGCTTCGCTGCAGTCGGGTAAATAGTGACTCCTAAACAAATAAACAGAAATACTCATCAAACAACCACTCCAGTTAATGCTAATATACCCAACTCATAAGTCCATATAACAATGTTATTGGAACTATTAATATCCGAACCCAAACGGATATCTAACATAATATAGATTTCAATTACGAACAAAATTGATGGTCTGTACGCCATCTTATGAGCGGGAATATTACGGGACGGGAAGTCTCTTGTAGGTAACCTAGAATAATGGATCGGGGAAGTGCCTACATTACTATAAGCTCTTTTTAACAGTTTCATGTGTGATGAATCGTTTAAAGATATGCTTTCGATTAATTTAGGTTTGGATTTGGTTGCCCTAACAGCATTCTAGCTATGTTTAGTGATAGGCTGGACAGTCGGGTAAAAAAGCTTTGAAGCAACCTACATTTAAGTATAAATACACACATCAACACGGTCTAGGGATATTTTTAAAAAAGCGAATTACTATCAATGTGTTAATTATTTATATGACATGTATATATTTAAAAGATACGTTATTTAATATTCTACCATTTTTTAATAATGGTTAAGGTATAGATTAAAATTTCAGGATTTTATGGAAAAAAAATGAAGCATAGACGGAAACCGTATATGAATGAACTTTTAATTTGTGAGTAAAAACTGAAAAAAATAGAAAAATCATTTAATTTGTATTTATAAACTTGAAGTTAGTAGTCTGAGAAAGCGCCCATGATGTTCATAACACATCGGCAACGATTCGGCATGCTGAGAACAAGGTTGTCAATGTCTTGCTGCGGAATATTGTCCCATGTCCTTCTGAGGTGCGCAAAAAGTTGATCTTCTGTAGCCAGATTTTCAGGAACTTCCTTCAGAGCTCTTCTTTGCAGCATATCCCACGCATGCTCAATGGGATTTAGATCTGGCGATTGAGCAGGCCAGTCTAAGGCCCTAACATTATGTGTATGTAACCAAGCTGCTACCGTTCTCGCCGTGTGTGCCCGGGCATTGTCGTGCATGAGCAGGAAATCTTGCCCCATTTGTGTTCTGTGGGGCAAGATTACGGGCCCCAGCACCTGTTGGACGTATCGTTCTGCCGTCATATTGCCCCGCAACCAAACGAGATCCGTCCGTCCTCCAAGACGAATTCCTGCCCAAACCATAATTGTTCCTCCTTGGTATGGGTGAACTTCCTGAGGGTTCTGGAGACGGCTCCATCGTCCAGGAACTCGCCAAACACGCGTCCTTCGTGAATCTGGATGGAAGCCGAACCTGGATTCATCCGTGAACAGCACATTGGACCATTGGTCACGGCCCCAGTCCACGTGGTTCCGAACCCATTCTAATCGTCGTCCACGATTGCCTCTCCGTAAAGGTGGGACCCGGAGTGGTCTACGAGAGCGTAGATTGCTTTCATGCAGTCGCCTTCTTACAGTTTGGTCACTCACAAGCACTTGGTGTTCCACTCGCAGCCTTTGGACCAATTGAGCCGCCGTTGCATTTGGTTGTGCTCGCGCAGTAATTTGCAAAAATCGGTCTTGTCTGGGGGTAGTGATGCGACTTGGCCCCCGGTGCCTCTCCGCTACTTCACCTGTGGCACGATAGCGTGTCCACAATCTTGAAATTACATTTTGATGGGTCCTTAGGGCCTCAGCAACATTACGCTGAACAGATCCAGCTTCCAGCATTCCCACAGCTCGTAACATCTCCGCCCTCGTCAAATGTCGGCGTTGCATGGCTACAATACCTCAATTTTAACTTTATCTTTCGTTTAAAAATGAAAAAAAACTGTAACTAAACGAAATTCGTATTGTTTTCTAAATTTCGCACAAATGAAAATTCCCTCTCATAGACATCAAGACATTTTTATGCCACCGAAACAAAAGAATTTTCAAAAATTTGAATTTGGAATTAGTCTGAGATAAATTACAAACAAATCGGTGTATAATAGATTCCAATGTGGCCAGTACTTTTCGAGTTATTTAATTGAGTATGAAATATCCCTAGACCGTGTTGATGTGTGTACTTACGTAGAAAAGTAAGCTCTGTATATTTACCTAGTAACATTTTTGATTCGTTTGTGAACGTGTATATGAATGTAACTATTATCTTGTGATATCTGTTTTTTTCTAAATTCCAAAAACTTTTCGTTTTGCTTAATACAGGTCCCAGTCTCTATTATATTCATCTAGGCAAGTAAAGAAAGATACACCTACGCCCAGAAAGATGCAGGTGAAAAATAATTATAAAATGCTATTATGAAACGTCTTCGCACTCCAGCCTTTATCCCAATTTATTTGGGTCTGGCGTGTAGATTGTTTTTTTTGTTACAGCTGAATAGATCTACTGGTTCCAAACCTTTGGAGCATATATATTAAGTAGGTCTCTCTGGTAGATTTTCCTGATTGCTGTTATCGAAGTAGATCTAAAATTACCCTGATGAGGGAAATACGTCGAGATAATTTACGCATATAGGAAGTCCCTAATACTTCCAATTCACATATAACTTACCGTTTCATATCCAGAAACGATATAGGATAATTTATGTGCAATAATCTTCAAAGTTAACCCCCTTCGAAGCATATGTAATAATTTATGTCCATATCATTACTGCATGCACTTGGGTCTTCGACTTGACACAAATACCTATGGATTAGAGATAATAGTTCCAGGTTTTAGTTTTTGTGTGTCTGGGATACTGTCCCGGAATGAAATTTGATGCATAGAGTTCCGTTTAGGCGTCGCCTGAAGTAGCTATGCGTTTTATAGTTGCGGACAATCCTAGAAGACTGAAGAGCTGGCCGGACTTCGGGCAGCAGAGTTGGGAAAATAATGCACCGAAATATCTTTGAAAGTCTGGTTCGCTTGATTTAACCATACCTCGAGAGAGATGTTGACACCCGCCAGCACCTCAAATCGGAACGAACAGATTACGGACTGCCTGGACCAGACCAGACACCGGTTTTGTCCTGTCCGGACGTTTGATCGGCCCTTGACAGCGTATTTACGTCAGGGCTCAATTAAACTGTATGAAATATACAGATCTTTCCTATAGTCCTTTCAAATAGTAGTGCAATACAAACACTGAATGGAAATCCATTAAACGATCTGTAATATCACATTCACAAGAACTATCAATGTGTCGTTATCACAACCTGTTGCCAGAGTTAGCTAACCGGCAAAGTTTCCTCACGGAACTACATATATCTGTTTGCATAGGTTTCGGGATATTTGCTATTCATTTGATGACATTTAAACAATATTCAAAGAGACATGGCAAATAAAAATAAAACCGACTTCAAAAACACAACAAAGTGAAAAATAACTTTAGCTTCAGAAGTCTGTGACTTCTCTGTATTTGATTCAGTTTCTTTGCCATCGACTTCTGAAGCTAAAGTTATTGTATAATTATTATGTTTTATTTTTTGTAATAATAATAAATTCTAATACGGAACATATTGACAACAACAGTCAGGATCCATTAAATAATCTAGATGAATCATTACATCCAATATGGGTCTCGACTGTTGCAGTCAATATGTTCCGTGTTAGAATTTATTATTGAACTTGTTTTTTTCTTTTCAGTTTTTGAGTTATTAGTTATTTTTTACGCAGTCGGGTTTTTTAATTTTTATATATTTTTTTATGGATCGTATCAGCACGATGTCTGTGAATTGATAATGTTAAAAATATTGAGCGCGTGATATCTTTAGGCCCAATAGCTAACGGAATATTTTAAACGCGCAGACGACGCTCAGATGTCGCGTGTATACGCGCTTCAAACGAGATTTGAATGCAACCTTGTAACCTAAGCACAGGGGGCGATCGTGAAACCCACGTCTACTGCGCTTATACGCGCAGATACAGCAATACAGACGCGCTGTAGTTGCTGGTAGCTTCCGCGTTTTGGTCAGAGACTCCTCGTCAGTTGTACAATAGCGTCGGTTGAGACAAAACTGCTTACGCTAGCTTTGACCCTTAGCACGGGATTCAAATTTCGAACGCGCTTCACACTCGTGTTTGTATCGCGAAAAATCTGCATTTACAGCGCAGAAAACGCGCGTTCCTGAAACGCGTGTCGTCTGCGCGTTTAAAATACGCCGTGTGCTAGGGCTCTAATCTATGTTCATTGGAGTGGGTAGCTAACACTGTATTGCATATTGATTAAATTCCGTTCAGTTTAGTTTATTTATTAATAATTTTACTACCAAATATTACAGGTCGGATTTTGTACAAAGTAAAAACACAAATCATTATATATTAAAAAAAAAAACAAAGCATCAAATACAAATTCAATGTTATACATGCCATGGAAGGCATTGTACTGATTCATATGCGCTGATAACTTGCCCTGATTTTTGCACTCACCACAATGCACACTAAATGTCACTCGCGCTCGTAGCTCGCTACGCGGACTACGAGCTACGCGTGCTACGCGCCTACGCGTGCCATGCTGTTACGTGCCCATTTTTTTGATCGTAAATATCAATCAAGAAAAATGGATTTACTAAATTAATATATTTCGTTTCGTAAGATTGATTTTCACAATATGGCTTTTATTTATTTTATTTTTAAACTTGTTTGGTTGTTCTTTACACGCACTTTGACAAACAGTCATTCGTTTCCAATAACCTCTTCTAATTTCCATCAACATTCTAGCCTAACAGCAACAATCAAATTCCAGAACATTCGACATTACTCTGGTTTACCAGTTTATGGCAATTTTATCGTCCCTGAGACTAGTAGGTAACGTGTTATGGCAAGCTTTATTGTCTGTTCGTGACCTGTGTGCTCCACCGTGTCCTCCGGTCGATCCTCGCAGTAAAAAGAACCGAATCGGGCGGGAGGAAACACCCGGGCGTTTCCTCCCGCCCGATTCGGTGCAGGAACCTCCCGAAAACACCGTGTCCGGTGAGGACCTGCGTCAGGCGGAAGGTGAGGACGCCGTGGCGTCTCTCAAGCCACTCCTCAAAGAGGGGACTTATCGCCACTATCGTGGCGTGCCCTGCACAGGGTTGCGACAGTCGCTCTCTCCATGTCGTCTTGAGATCCCGCCGGAAGTCTGTCCGCCGACCGACAATTTGTCGCGGCAGTGGAGTTTCCCCCCGGCGTAGCGCCTCCGCGCGCCATTCATGTAGGCGCGCGAGGACTATCGCCTCCAGATCCCATGGCGGCAATCCGGCTAGGAGGCTCGCCGCCTCGCGGGATATCGTGCGGTACCCCCGGGACTTTACTTAACCTGGAAATCGATTTCAGAAGCGCTTGCTATAAAGAATACACCAATGAGTATTTAAAATGTAATTTAAGTTAAGATGAATAGAGAAGAATGTGAGGTAAAATGCAAGTGTACCTTCATACATGCATTATACCTCACATTGTTCTACGACAAAATAATAGTAAGAGAGTTCTTAACACTCATACATTTCGTGATTGTAATTTATTTATGCAACGGCCACGTAATGGCAAGACTTTCTCGAAAATTTCCCATTATAACCATTATATGATTTTGTGGAATTAATAATTGGTTACATTCTAGAAATTTACAAGCTTCATAATGATTAGTAACTATCGCAGACTTTTTACTTAATTAATATTTTAGTCTTCAAAAATATTAGTTTACTTAAAAATGATTCTTAGAAAATCATTCGAGCTCATTCGAGATTTTGGCTTTATAAGACGTTTTGTTTTCGTAATTAGTTTTGTGTATTGTAAATAACGAAGACGTATGATTCTGGATTAACCTCCTCGATTTGTCTCGATAAGCACATAAATCGAGCAAATTAATCTTCAGTAGCTAAAATAATTGATTGAAGACCTGGATATTGTGCTAAGTTACGAGGTCGGTAATTTCTTTCAAATTATTCTATTATTTTTACGTATAATCTGGGATAGCTTTAAATAAATAATAATATAAAAATACTTAAATCTGGGATAGCTAGGTAGGCTTTTAGCTACAAATAAGCAGCTTTTCACAGCACATCGATGCTATTAAGATCAGTCTTCATAAAGCTACTGCAAAAATGTTTCATACAACAAGAATTTTATTAAAACTCCACAAAAAAGACAGTAACATATCAAGAATCCAAATTGACACTTGACTACATTCTCAACCCTTTATTATCAATCGAAGGACTCGTTAACTGGCCCAGGCTGACCCTTCGGCTCATATTGGTCGTTAGATAAAATCGAATGGAGCATATTTCAGTGTCAATCCAAATTAGAGCCTTTTTAAGGCCCTCTTCACGGCCTCGGGTGATGCGCCTTGTTCGCTTTACTTGTTTCCTTCGTGTTGAAATTGGAACCCTTCGCAAGTCACGTCAGGGTGACTTGTGGCATGCCCTAAACAACTTTTTTGTTATTCTTCTTTTTTTTTTGTTTTCTCCGTATTCACTGTCGCAAGACGCCTGTCGCTTGAGCTTGTAGGTTGTGGCCACGCGGGTTGAGCCTATGAACTACGTATTATGTCCGGGTTCCGTAAAGTTGGAGATATTTTTGATGACTATATTCGGTTCTTGGTACCTTTAAGCTATGAGCACTTGAATGGAATGAAACTTTTAAGGCGTTAGTACTATTACGAGTTATTTAAGTAGCGTTCAACATTTTGAATGTTTGGGTCAGTTGTTCAGTGAGTCGTGCGCCATCGTCAAAGAAGACGAGTGTTCGATATTGTTTGATACACCTTACTATTTTTTTTCGTATTCGTTAGTCAGTAACATGTCCCATCCCTAACTCCTTCCTCCACACGTCACTTTGCCGACCCCTTTCGTTCCGGTCGCATGGCGCGCGCGCAGTAAAGGAAGAAAATCGATATAATTAAGTTATTGGCCCAATCTAACTCTTAATTAGTGATCTCGCAACTGTGTAATATTTGTAAAGCGTAATTACCGTGGTGGACACTCAAGCAAACCCTCAAGGACAATATTTTGGTGATTTGTTACCGCGTGCACGCGGAGAAGATTCTATCATCAAGGAAACATCAAGAAACTTCAAGAAATTCAAACCTAAAGGTGAAAGCTGGTCAATCGTGAGTGTTCGCAATCCTTTCTTTTTCGCCCCAACCCTTTTCTGCTGGTCACTGACTACAATATTTATACCAAATCCATTTCAGCTAGCCATTAGCTCCCTAGTTTGAGACCATCATTTGAGAATAATCTCAAAACTTAATTCTCGATACAGTCCATTCACTTATTAAATTCCTAGATTTTCCAAGAGGAACTCATCCATTGAACCACGTGTTCGTATAATTAACAGACCATTAGCGTACCCTTTCGCTATTTTCCTCATCAACGAGTGTTGTGGTTTTATGGAAAACTATTGAATCGATATTAACTAGTATATTTTTGTATGGTTTTCCTTGACGGTTGTCATGCACAAAGGGTTTAAAGGGTCAACATTTGGTCTAAGCACAAAAAATCACACATGAGTTTATTCATTCATAGTTCCCACCTTTACCAAGATGGTCGAACATGTTCCATCGTTACTAAGGTACCTACAATATGGAACTAAAATCAAATTTACCCTTCTAGAAGCTACTGCCCATTTTCACCTAAGCTAGGGCATTGACTACAACGTACCTGTGAACTAATGACATCATAGTACTGCTCCAATTTCGTCACTCAACCGTGGCTGTGACACCGATGTGATCTATTAGGATCTCGGCTACAGCAGGGATGGTAACGGGTTCAGGGACATATTGCTCCGATACAGTATTACCATAATAATACAGGTGTACTTCGGTCTTACCTTAAAATATTGATATTGTTTAGTAATTGGGTTCAGGAGGTCAGTTTGTGTAGGCGCTGTGTGTGTAAAATTGTAATATTTAACCCCATATGTAATTCTAACCAGGTGTGGCTAAATATTTACAATTAACCAATGGGGTCTATCGTTTTTGAGATCACCAGATGGCGCCACTGCCGAGTAAGGTCTTGTCAATAATTCTATTTAATTCTTTAAAGTACCAATAACGTCATAAAAAGTTTATTTTATTACGGATAACAACATAGTGTAAACTTCAGGTACATATTTACAATATTCTCACTAAAATTTGCAACCGTGAAACATTAAAAAATCATTCTATCTCCAAGTACTAAGAAATAAGATCCTAAGATGCTACTTAAAATCTTCAAGTCATAATTAATCAGGAATGGCTTAGTTTAGAACACAATCGTGAGTTTTAGTATAAACACGTATTAAAAAAGCACGCAACGCGCGAACACTGTATGACATCTGACATTTCGGAAGACCTTAGTCTACACGCACGCCTCTAGCGGCGAATTCATGCGCGATAGCTCCCATTGGAAGGTGACCCCAGTCGTTGGGAATGTATTAATAGTTTATAATATAAAAAATCTATCTAGATCTGTGATCTGTCAAGCTAGAAATTACTTTCATCATTTTTCTGTCATTGTCCCATTCTACTTGGGCTCAGCGCAAAACGTTTTCTTATTCCATTCTCTTCTGTCAGACGTCACGGCATCACTTACTCCTTTCTCTTTCATATCATTCCTCACACAATCCATCCATCTTATCTTTGGCCAAAATATACTTTACGGTATAAAATATTCGACACGAATAGAACAGAACGATACAATAGAACAACATGAACAACTGTAACTGTGGGACCAACGCTAAAATCAAGAAGAGTAAATAAATTACAATATCGCTGGACATTACACACAGCGTCATCTAGTGCCACACTAAGCAACGAGGCTTGTGTCGTGGACACCAGATAGTTGATAATCTACTTATACTTTTTGTTTGTAAATACATACTTCATATACATGTTATATTGTTGGTTGCGAAACCCTAAATTCTTAAGACAATGACTAACACCGCGCTGCGCTCCGTACCGTGAGATTCGCCTTCTCAGCAATTCGATGTCGTGTGATCGAAGATTGTGCAATAGCAATGAATAATGTGAATTTAGTGCATTTGTGAATCACTCTTGTTTCTCATATCGAGCAATTGTCACGCATCTTAGTTTTACCGATTTTATTGTAATAATTATAATTAATTAAAGTCTCTAAGTATACTATATCGGTTTTCTTCGCATCCTCGACTGCAGCCGTACGTAATTGGCGCAGTCGGTAGGATACTCGCGGTCGGTTTCGCGTAAAAAAAGGAAGATTTCCGTAAACGTAAAGCCGTCCGTGCGGCTATCCAGTCGCTCCAGAGTATCCCGAATCTACACGTCGTGCAGCATCGAGGAATCCAGACATTGATTACGCAAAAGTGGCCGATATAATGTTCATGTAAGTACATTAGATTATTTCTAGTGACCGCTTACTCCTAGCCTGTACTAATATACCTTTCCAAAATTTTCTTTCCATGAAAATCCGGGAATTCTAGGTTAGTTAGAAGTAATAGGGAATCAGTTATAGACTCTATAAGAAATATTAATTTAGATTTATTATACGAAGACACAGAATCGTTTTCTGGGAAAATGTCTTTGGATTTAGATACCGTTTATAAAGCATTAAGGTTAGTACCCGAATTTGACGGGAACCCGAATGTGCTGACTAGATTTATTCAATTGTGTGATCATTTAGTTAAAGAATATTATAATGTTCAAGGTGGTTCCGAATTAATTAACTCTGCACTTATTAATGGCATATTAAATAAGATTGTAGGATCTGCGGCTCGCTTAATCAACTCGAATGGTATAGCAAGTGATTGGAATGGCATTCGTAGGGCATTAGTAAATAATTTTGCGGATCAAAGGGACGAGACAGCTCTTTATAGCGATTTATCTCTTTTAACACAGGGCTCTAACAATCCACAAGAATTCTATGAGCGTTGTCAGAACCTTTTCAGTACGATTATGACGTATGTTTCTTTACACGATACCTTAAAGACTACTATAGACGCAAAAAGGGATTTATATAAGAAATTAACGCTCCAGGCGTTTGTACGTGGATTAAAAGATCCTGTAGGATCACGCGTGCGTTGTATGCGCCCTCAAAGTATAGAACAAGCACTAGAATTTGTACATGAGGAAACTAATACCATGTATCTGCAAAACCGTAACGATCGTTTACCTGATAAAAGAAATAATGATAATAATCAGCCCGGTAACCATTTTAAATTACTATCTCAGCCGTTTAATATACCTCCTAGGTCTAACAATTACAGCATGCCAGGACCTTCACGATTCCAATTTCCAGCTCAACAACCAGCGCAGTGGAAACCTATTTATTTCCAACCCCGCCAGTTTGGTCCGACCCGAACTCAGCAAATATTTAGGGCACCCCCACCGAACTACAACCGTCAGAATAACCCAGTTCAAGTAGGCCAGCAGAATTCTCCTAACCAGCCTAGTGGATCAGCCCAACCACGTCCAATGAGTGGCGTTAGCCATTTCGTAAGCAGACAGTTACCGCCTACCAACGCTTTTCCTAGGCATGATTGGAACAAATCAGGAAATCCTCCACCCAGTAATTACTTTAAAACTCGGGAAATGCATTTTAGTGATTGTTATAATGACCCTTCGTTTAATGATTGTATGAGTACCCAGATTTGTACTATGAATATCAACCACTCCCTCAGGAATGTTTAGATTTTCCCCAGCAGTCTAAAAGCGTAAAAGAGGACGCCATAGAGTCTAAGGAGCAGGATTTTCAGAAAACGCCGAAGTCCGAAAAATTAAAATAGAAATAAATCTCCAAACGCAGCGGTACCTTCCGTACATACAAATCGCGTCGCCTCCTCTTAAGCTTTTAATAGATACCGGTGCGAACCAGTCATTTCTATGTCCTAAGGCTGTCGAAAATTATTTTAGTGATTTTCCGTTACATTATTCTCCTTTCGAAGTGCATAGTGTTCATGCTAAATCTAGAAACGACTATTCAATTACTTTACCTATTTTTAATGAATTTAATGATCCAAGTACAGTTTCATTTGATATCTATAAGTTCCACGATTACTTTGATGGACTTATTGGTACCGATTTGTTAGAGGAATGGGAAGCTACGATAGATTATAAAAATAAATTATTTACAACTAAGTACGCGTCAAACCCTATTAAAGTCTACGATTCACGTAATACTAATTTATATGAGAACATTATCCCAGCAGGATCATCCAAGTTACTAAAAATTCCGATTAACGTTCGCGATGGAGATGCTTATATTCCTGAACAATCTATGTCAAACTGTATCATACGTGAATGCCTCACTACAGTTAAACAAAATAGAGGTTTATTAGAAGTACAAAACCCAAGTCGAAATGATATAATCTTTTCAATGGATCGTGCAATGCCTGCAGAAGTGCATAATGTTGAGTACACGCGCACTAAGCAACAAGCGCAACGCGTAAAAGACGTGCTATCGCGCCTTCGCACTGATCATTTAAATGAAGAGGAACGCATTAATTTAGAATCATTGTGCTCGCAATATGCAGACGTTTTTTATATTGAAGGTGAACAATTCACAAATAAAATTAAACATTCAATTAAAACTACAGACGAGGTTCCAGTCTATACAAAAAGCTACAGATATCCATACATACATAGACAAGAAGTACAAGAACAGATAGGTAAGATGTTAGAACAAGGAATAATTAGACCTTCAAATTCCGCTTGGAGTTCTCCTATTTGGGTCGTAGCTAAGAAAGCTGACGCATCAGGAAAGGCTAAGTGGCGTATTGTAGTAGATTTTAGGAAACTTAATGAGAAAACCATAGACGATAAATACCCTATCCCTAATATAGCCGATGTCTTAGATAAATTAGGTAATTGCCAGTATTTTACTACGCTAGACTTAGCTAGTGGCTTCTATCAAGTTGAAATGGACCCCCAGGATATTACAAAAACAGCATTTAATGTAGAACATGGGCATTTTGAATTCCTAAGAATGCCCATGGGACTTAAAAATAGTCCATCAACTTTTCAAAGAGTGATGGATAATGTGTTGCGTGAACTCCAAAATACCATTTGTCTAGTATATTTAGATGATATAATAGTTTTCAGTACGTCATTGCAAGAGCACATAGTCAACCTAGAAAAAGTCTTTAAAAAATTACGCGAATCTAACTTTAAAATACAAATGGACAAATCTGAATTTCTTAAATTAGAAACCGCTTATCTAGGACATATTATAGGCAAAGATGGAATAAAGCCTAATCCAGATAAAATATCAGCAATACAAAAATATCCCTTACCTAAAACCCCAACTGAAATTAAAAGGTTTCTAGGACTTCTAGGCTATTATAGAAAATTTATCCCTGATTTTGCTAAATTAACCAAACCTTTAACTCAAAGCTTAAAGAAAAACTCTAAAATTACACTTGACCAGAATTATGTTGAATGCTTTGAAAAATGTAAGACACTTCTAGTGAATGATCCAGTCCTGCAATACCCTGATTTTAAAAAAGAGTTTATACTCACTACTGACGCTTCAAATTTGGCAATTGGCGCAGTACTTTCACAAGGTCATATTGGGTCCGATAAACCAATAGCTTATGCCTCGCGTACGCTTAATTCTAGTGAGATAAACTACAGCACTATAGAAAAGGAATTATTGGCTATAGTCTGGGCAACCAAATACTTCAGACCATATTTGTTCGGACGAAAATTTAAAATAGTGACCGACCATCGTCCTTTGCAATGGGTAATGAATATTAAAGAACCAAATTCCCGTTTAACTCGTTGGAGATTACGTCTAAGCGAATTTGATTTCTCAGTTATCTACAAGCAGGGAAAACATAACACTAATGCAGATGCTTTATCACGAATAGAAATTAATCATGAAGAAGTTAGTTCGATAATAGTTAACACCTCACAAGGCGCACCATCAGACTCAGATTCTAGAACTGAAAGTGCGGATTCTAGGACTTTAAGTGCCCATAGTGATTTAGAAAGTCCTATATTAGAAATCCCTATTTCCGATGACCCCCTTAATAAGTTTAATAAGCAAATTATTCTCAATGTTGTAGGAGATATAAAAAGTAAGCCCAATATTTCTAAACCGTTTGAAACTCACACTAAAACTGTCATACAAATTTCAAAATCTAGTTTAGAACAAGACGTTATTAAAGCAATTAAAGAATATGTTAATCCGAAAGTAAGGACAGGTATTTTAATTAATCCTTCATTAGAGATGTATTCTATTATACCAGTAATTCAACAGTATTTAAAAACTCTGCAATGAAATTAGTACTTACGAAAACAGAGGTAGAAAATGTTAAGGATTATTTCAAGCAACAAGAAATCATAAAAAAATATTATGAAGGAAAAACTAATCATAGAGGCATTAACGAGTGTTATCTAGCATTATCGCAGAGATGCTATTGGCCAAATATGAAAGAACATGTAGCGAAGTATATCAATGAATGTCAAATATGTGGGCAAGCTAAATATGATCGCAATCCAATAAGACCAAGGTTGCAAATTGTACCTCCGCCTACAAAGCCATTTGAAGTTGTACATTTAGATCTGCTTAGTATTGAAATGAATAAGTATATTATAATAGTAGATGCATTCTCTAAGTATGGTCAAGCATACTTCTTGAGAGATGCTACAGCTATTAGCGTTGTTCAAGCTCTGTTAAAGTTTTCTACTCATCACGGAGTACCTTTAACTATTGTAACAGATAATGGTCCGGAATTTAACAATCAAATATTTTCTGAATTTACAAGATTGCACAAAATCCAACATCATAAAACCTGTCCTAATACACCCAATGAAAATGGAATGGTAGAACGACTAAATTCCACACTACTAGAACATCTGCGTATATTAAAATTGGAACATCGGGGAGAATCAGTTACTAATCTTATGACCTATGCTGTATTGGCATATAATAGTTCAATACATAGCTTTACCAAATGTAGGCCTATCGATATAATTACCGGTCATTTTGATCCCCGTGATCCTTTAGATATGAATCTATCGGAACATCTCTTACAGCAATATATCCAGGAACACCGTAAACAAATGTTAAAAGTATATGATATTCTCAACGACACTTCACTTCATCGCCGCACTGAAATTACTGAAAATATTAATAAGGATCGTGAACCTGAAAAAGACTATGAACCGGAGCAACAAGTTTTTATTAGAAATCCTTTATGCCATAGGCAAAAGTTAGCAGCTCGGTATACTCATGATACAGTATTAGCCGATTTGCCTATTCATATTTATACTAAAAAGAAAAAAGGCGCTGTGCCTAAATCACGTCTAAAACGGGTGCCTAATAGTGCTCGTTTGTTACAGGATACTGAAAATACTACTGGTTCTGACCCTGGCCCTGGCCCGTGCGGACGAGATAACGCTAGACAGTCTTAACGATGGACCAGGTATTTTGCCCTTCAATCTGGGACCCACAAGAATCATCTCACACTACCACTCCTTTCTCCAAATTATAAATCTTGATGATATGCGTAATAGCTTAGAAACCGTTAACGGACAATTGCAAAAACCTTACGTCACACTTGAATAATATGTCGCGATCTCTCTATGAACCCCACGTTAAATATCTAGGTACTAAATTAGAAGAAATATCAGAACAATTAGAAACACTTGAAGTAAAACGCGTTAAAAAAGGCCTTATAGATGGTCTTGGATCAGTTATAAAAAGTATTTCAGGTAATTTAGATTATACTGATGCATTGAAATATGATAATGCCATTGCAATCTTAAAACAGAATGAAAATAATTTAGTAGCTGAAATGAATCACCAAATAAGTTTAAGCAAGCAGTGGGTTTCGCGTAGCTCAAACGTTACAGATAGAATAGTAGAAAATCAAAATAAAATAGAGAAAATTATCAATTCTATTTTAGTTAGCAGTAATAGACATGATACAGATATAACTGAATATGCTCATTTGGCACAGTTACTAATGATATTAGGAGATAATATAGATAATTTGTCTAAGGAACTCTACAAATTACAAAATTTGTTAGCATTCATTAGGGCTAAAAGTATTCATAATTCTATATTGAACTATGCTATGTTTAAGGACTTGATGAATAGATTAGGCATGTTATATAATAAGGATCAATTTCTAGATATTAGTTTCAGAGAATATTTTGATATAATTAAGCTAGGATATTATTACAATAAGAATAAACTAGTGATAGTTTTGAAATTCCCAATAGTTTATCCTACTAACTTTATCCTATATAAATTATCCCTAGCTCCTAATCATGATAATAAAGTCCTGATTCCAACTTATCCTTTCATAGTGGTTCACGAAAAAGATCTATTGTACATGGAGACAGAATGTCCGAAGTACAGCCACGGTCACCTTTGCGAGGATAATTTAAGTCACCACCATGGCAAACAATCAGACTGTATCCGGCATCTCATACTACATCAGAAAATTATTGAATCCTGTCAATTTGCATCAGTCATCCTATCTTCTGAAGCTATGGAGCAGCTAGACAACCAACACTTCATTATAAGCTTTCCTAAACCTACGAAAGTTCGTTTAACTTGTACTGAAGATAACTATAGAATGCTAAAGGGGAGCTACTTATCTATCATACCTAAAGGCTGCGTGTTAAAAACTACAGCGTTTACTGCAAGCAATCGTCATGATCAAATTAAAGGAAAGATATTGAAAATTATGGACTTACCAACCATAAAGGAAAATTCATATAATATACCAATGAAAACTATAAAACTAGATACTATAGATCTTGGCAGTTTGCATTCAAGTAACTCTGAAATCACTCTACAAGAACCAGTAATGCTACAGTCGTCGAACATTGAAGCTATATACCATACTACTATACCGGTATACATACTATTATCCGGTGCATCTGTACTCATTATCATCATTATACTTCGCCGTCGTAGACTGAATCAACTACAGAAAGCTCCTGAAGAAAGCGATATAAAGGCTAAAGATAAAGAGGCATGTGACACAGAGATTGATCCAGCTTCGCCATCGACACTATTTTCGACTAGAGTTTTCAAATAGTTGCCGATCTCGTGGAGGGAGATGTTATATTGTTGGTTGCGAAACCCTAAATTCTTAAGACAATGACTAACACCGCGCTGCGCTCCGTACCGTGAGATTCGCCTTCTCAGCAATTCGATGTCGTGTGATCGAAGATTGTGCAATAGCAATGAATAATGTGAATTTAGTGCATTTGTGAATCACTCTTGTTTCTCATATCAAGCAATTGTCACGCATCTTAGTTTTACCGATTTTATTGTAATAATTATAATTAATTAAAGTCTCTAAGTATATCGGTTTTCTTCGCATCCTCGACTGCAGCCGTACGTAATTTACATATAAACATCCATGACTCGGAAACAAAAGTCCATGCTCATCACACAAACATTTGCTCCTACCGGGAGACCCTATAGAATAATTCAGCTGTTCCCTGCATTTTTTCGAGCGACGCGTGTAAGTGTATGAGCAGCTTTGAGCTTTGAAATTCAGAGACAAAGTACAAATCTGAGTGCATAATCATTACCATTTGACGCAACGCATCCACGCCACAATACTCTAAAGAGCATTGCCCCAAACTGATGGGCATTGCCAATGCCTTCAGCATTTGAATTCCTACGCCCAGTTGAATTTCCTTTGCCTCCGTCGCATTTCCGAACCCGAAAACAACGCTATTATGTCTGGGTTGCCATGTTCGAACCGTTAGCGACCATCTACACTGAAGTAGGTCGTTACGGAATAGTTACCACCTGATGCAACGTTCTGGTATAGTTTTTAAAGTGTCCTTTACAGAAATGTATGTTGTATGAACTAGGATTGTTTTGGATTGTTTGATATTATGTATTTTGTATTGGGTACAAAGCTTGGTTTGAATGTAGCGAACTATTGTCAACGAGATTTTAAAATTGCTAGATAGGTAGTACTTAAATTGTTACGTGTACGTATACATATTGTTGTCTCAATTTGGTAATTGTGGTTTGTATGCAAGTTGCGCTTACTAAGTTAGGTTTACTTCTTATCAGTATTAAATCGTTGTGTGTAGCTGAAGCCCGGCGTGAGACGCATTACGTAGAATACATAATAAATAATGAGGACGAATTTCACCGATAGATTTGAATGCGGTCAGCGTGTCCGAGCTATGCAAGGCAAAGGCCATTTTCCTCCTATTGATGACATTGAAATTTCCGGCTAGCGTTTTTGGATTCTACGTAACTGGTTATTAGTCGGATAAATGGTTCCGTATATAATATCGCACCACGCAGCGAAATACGACGCCGACAACGTTACGTGTATAGTCGTAGTTTTAAATATGTGTTAGTTCATTATTGTTGTTAAAGATTATTTTGTGTATTTTATCTATGGGCCTTAGTTGCCTGATAATAAAATTATTATGATTATGATAATTAATTCCGCAATGTGTGCTTAAATAACACACGAAAATTAAAACGTAAGAGGCATAAAAAGCGGTAAATGACGACCCTAATCACAAGCAGTAACTGGACAGGCGCAAATTCATCCCCAGATTAATGATAGATTAGCAGAGTTACCTTCTACCCATATCAAACCCATAGTTTCGTTAATTCCAAGAATTACGAACTTTTTGTGAAGGGAATTTGAAGCAAGGTGTAGGTTACTCTATTTTCGATAAGGATTAGATTGCTATAGCACAGATATACAACTATTAAACATGTTTCTTACTAAAGTGCAGTTTACAACTTGACGTAGTAATGCGTTTTTTTAACGCTAGCCTAAAATAAAAATAAAAGTTTAGGATGAATAAAAATAGTTTTGAAACGTATGAATTGTGAAAAATTATAAATTCTGCAGTTTTAAACATGCTGTGAATATGCTGACTACGTCACGTCACCATTTAAACCCGTCAATAAACTATCCGCTGGCAACACTAAAATAGAATTCCAGTTTTGAATTACTTAGAATAAAAAAAAATACTGGTTGCTTTTTATTTTGATGGAGATGGAACTTGAAACCTTTAAAACGATTTCTGCGATAGGATGAAGCGATGGCATAAACAAGGAAAGAATTTAAATAATTACGTTTTCTATTACGCAACAGGGAAATTTACTAAACCCATTTCGTAAAAAAATAATGGACTTTATACACTTGAGACCGACAACATTAAAAAAGAACAATTAACACCAGTTTCAATTTCGTTTTTACTTTGTTCATATTTTCACTGTCTAGGCACAAAATAAACTTGCTTACTTTATAAACATTTTATAAGGATAATGAACCTTTGGGAATTTAATTATTATGAGAAAGTTGCTTGGGCTTTCTCTTGGTAGGCCTAATTATCAATTTTAATAACATTAAAAGCCCTCCCTTTATTCTTATACAGAGCACCATCGAGAAGAATTTTTGTGATATTTAAAAAAAGATTATATGAAAATATCGTTGTTAAATTCTAGTCCTAATTTTATTCATAAGCAATGTCAAGCTTTCTCATTTTAATAGGGTTAAGAAAATATGATTTAATTTAAAGTTGATTTATGACATAAATCTTTTTGAAACATGAGCTAGTTTACAAAATAAAAATAAATGAATCTTAACCACAAAATGTTGTAACTTTAAAATGAAATTAAATGCTGTTTTTATATATATACATTTACAAATCTGCCTAAAATCATTTAAAAAAAAAATAAAAAAAAATATATATATCTTCCTTCGCAGACGTTCATCATCCTACCTAGCTTTTTCCCAACTTTGTTAGAGTCGGCTTTCAGTCTTACCTGATGCAGCTGAATACCAGTATTTGCCTATCTGACCTCCACAACCCAGACGTTACCTACTACTACTAAATACTGAAGCCAAGTCTCGGCTAATCTATCAATTATCTAAGCTAGATCAGATGACTTTACAACTCTATACGAATCATGTTACATACAGTGTGTTTTAAATATCACTTCAAAATTGGTAAACAAATACGACACGGGATTTCGGGAAATCACCAGTTTTTGCAACAATTATTGCTATAGTACAAAATGAATCACAAATGTTCACAATAGTGTCAAAGTCATCACCATCAGCCTATTAATGTTCGCACTGCTGGGACACAGGCCTCCTCTCAATGAGAGGGAATGGGCTATAATCCACCACTCGGGCCTAGTGCGGATTGGTAGATGTCATATGTCTTCGATTTTTTTGGTTCTAGGACATGCCGGTTTCCTCACGCTGTTTTCCTTCACCGTTTTTGAGAGCAGCGGTGATGAAATATTACACAAAGTAATGCCGCCACCACTGGGCCACCGCTGCTCTCAAAAGCAACTCCCAGAGTGTCAAAGTATGTAGCATAAATTGAAATAAGTACTTACTACAATGTTCTTTATTGTATTCTCTTAAATGTATGAAGCTTGGGGGTTGATAAACGATAAAAAATAATTTCACAACACTTTACATGCAGCACACCAAAGCTTTCAGCAACCACCCTTATCGCTGTGGCCGAAATAGGTTTGATGACTCTTCAACATCGTCATACAAATAGACACGAAAAGAAAACTAGACTGGATGAACGATGCCCAACGTCATGGGCTACCGATTAGATACTAAATCACGTTCTATCATTATCCCATTCTAAGAGCGATCCCTAAACATGTATCTTTGATCGATGTATTGCCGATACTTTTCTATAAACTGATCTATATTTTTATATAAAAAAAAAAAAACTTTATGATCTCAATATTTAATCTGTCATGCAGTTTTCAACAGAATAAACAAATTATTATTTATCTGCGATGTAAGGAAAATAAATATTTTTCAGGTTTTATACTGAATGAGTATGTTGACTTTTTAAGTCTCCGGGAATCTTGCCAAGGGAACCGAACCTTATAATCCGCTCGAGAAAAATATAAAGCAACACTATGACGTCACAAACATAGTGAAGCACATTGCGATCATTACAACGTCGCGTCGCCGACTCAAATCCAGTCAAGTGCGAACCAAAATACACGTTCGATCTTCAAATGCGGGGTCACCACTCAACTGTGAAAATCACATTCGAAACTCTAAGGATTTAGCTTCAAGTATTAGCGGTTGCTGTTACACGTGATAAGAAGGTAGTAAGTACAAGTGACGTCAGATGTCTTGAGTCGAACTTCGTTCTTTGTTGGTACCAGATTAGATTAACACTCTTGAATGTATTTGCTCCAATTCTTTTTAAGGAAATTGATTTTCTTAGACATTGTTTAAGAAGTATAGGTTGACAATTTGTTAGTCAATATTTGAATGTAGCAAGCAATTTAGGTACTTATTTTACGTTACTTATTTTAGTACTTACACAACAGAGTATGTATTATCGAACCGGATTGAAAAGTAAAAGAAAGAATAAAAGAAACAGTTTGAACGCAATTAACATGGTCTTGTTGTGTATAAAAGTAAGAAAAATTCATGACTTCTAATTTTCATGAAAAGCTGCATGGGACCAGATTATTAAAAAGCTTAGAACAATACGTACGACACTTAAAGTAAAAGATGTCAGAATAACCCCATAAGTTAAAAATAACCGTTATTCTCCCAAAGAGAACGCCCGCAACTTTTATGCTTGCCATTCCAAATGCGAATATACTTTCGTTTTGAATTTTATATGACCGTAGCGTTGAGAGTATTGCCAGTAAATTCCAAGTGAGGTGTGGCCAATAAATCGATCGAGAGTGCAATGGAATGTGGGTCTCTGGTGAGCCTACAAGACTCTGCACTCTCGCGCAAAATATTGTCGGTGAAACGAAATAGGTCTCGAGGTGTTTTGTGCGAATGTACAAATTGTTTCGGGTATGGTATAATCACGCCACGGAAACGTTCCCCCAGGGGGTATTAACGCTCACACATAAAGACCCTTGCACGAATTCCCGATGTTTAATTTTCATACATTTGTGAAGGTTTTGGAGATTTTATGAGGTCTTTCGGGATTGCCATTTAATAAAATTCCGAAGTGTCAGCAAGTTTGGAGCGAATATATTTTTAAAGGTCTTTAAATATTCAAGGACCGTTGCCGAAACGTTTCTATTGGAGAAAGCTTTTTGGAATCAGTGATAAATTATTAGACGAAGCTGTTTATGTTCTCGAACGTGTTGATTGAGCCAAAACAATTAAAAGATAATATGAATTCAGTTTAGGTTATTGACCTCCTAGTCCCAAATTACAACATCAACATTAGAAGGTCAATCGTTCTCGTATTAGCTTAGTATATACATATAGCTTACAACTAATAATAATAAATTTCGCGACATAGCTATGAGAACATGTTTTTCAGACTTTCTCGGACATGTATCTTTGTATTGTATAACGGGCTGGTGTCCGCAACTCCACGTCAAAGCGCGTATTTTGCTTATGGGTGGGAAATTTATTCGATCCACCTTATCTACCCCGAGAAAAGCCAGCAGCGCCTTGGTGTTGCTGACAATCTCGCGGAGAGTAACTGGGTTACGAAAGTACTTTGCCCTGTATGTGGCAACCACTGGGCAGTGCAGAAGCACGTGCGTCGTCTTTCTCCATGCAGGCACGGCATAGGGGGCTGTCTGTGACTCCTGTGACAAAGAGGTGTTTATTAAAATAGCCGTGTACAGTAATGGCGGCTGTAATTGTGCGCAGCTGCGTTTTGGTCAACCGAAGCGAGCGTTTGGTGAGGCGGCCGTCGATAGTAAGAAGTGCTTCCTTGGTCTGCCTGCACTCGGCGTGGTTTAGCCATAGCTTGTGGTGTTTTTACTAGTTCGGTTCCTTACCAGTGTGCGTAGGTATCCGAAAGGGAGTGGTACGATAGGTTCGGGTCCCACCGCTGCCATGCTCGATCCCCTTCTGGCGAGTTCGTCCGCCGCATCATTGCCGCGGGAATTGCTGTGTCTCTTGATCCATTGGATGGTTATATTATTGAGATTACCAACCTGGTTCAGGCGTTGGTGACACTCGTGTATTAACCCAGAGTTGACTGTGTGGTTGTTTAATGCTAGCAGTACAGCCATGCTGTCTGAGAGTATACGAATTGAGTGGTCCACAACCTTCCTGGCTAAGATGGCAGATGCCGCTAGGGTAATGACCATGCATTCTGCCTGAAATACCGTGTTGTGGGCCCCCAGAGGTTTGGCTATGTGGCTGTAGAGACTCCAGCACCTGTGCCAGTACCTGTTTTAGATCCATCCGTGAAGATCCGTAGTTCCACGGGGTTTAATCCTTCGCAGCGGTGATCCTCGTAGAGCTGGATTTTGTAGTTCTTATATCGAATATGAATTGTTTTGGTATCCGATCGTTTATTGCTTTCGCCAAGGGGAACTCGTTGTGGAATCCCTCCAGTACCGCGGTGTGCTGTGTTTCTTTCTTACCCCAGAGTTGAAGTGTATTCAGGCGTACAGCCGTCATCGTCGCTTCCTGCTGTATGAACAGATGGAGCGGTGGGAGCCTCAGCATGGCTTCGAGAGCTGCGGTAGGGGTAGTCCTAATGCAGCCTGTGATCGCCATGCAGGCAAGCCTCTGCATGCGTTGCAGTTTGATGGAGGCTGTAGTTATTTTGGTGCGGGTCCACCAGACCACTGCCCCATAAGTGATCATAGGTCGGATTACCGCGCAGTATAACCAAAGTATAATTTTAGGTGATAGGCCCCACTTCTTACCTATCATCCTCCTGCATTGCCAAAAGGTGATGCAGGCCCTGTTTATTTTATTATCTAAGTGACTACTCCCATTTAACTTACTGTCCCAGATATTTGACCTCGTCGGCTAGTTGGAGTTCTGTATCGAAAAGTTTGGGTAGGCAATTAGGGCCTAGTGTTCGTTTTTGGGTAAACATGACTAGTTCAGTTTACGTAGGGTTCACTGAGAGATCGAACTCTTTGCACCACCGCTCAACGATGCGTAGTGCTTGTTGAGTGAGGTTACAGATTGTCCCCGTCACTTTACCTGAAAGGAGGATAGCATACCCTATTGTGTAGAAATGGTTCGCGTTGAGTTTCGTGATGAGATCATTTATCACCAGATTCCAGAGGAGCGGGGATAGTACTCCACCTTGGGGGCAGCCTCTGGCTATCAAGGCCATCTGCTGTTTCCCTTCAAGTCGAATCACTCTTTTGCTTAACATATTGGTGATCCAGTCTGTCAGTACCTGATCTACTCCGTGACGGGAGAGCGCGGTGTTGATGCTGGAGAAGTTTGTTTTATCGAAAGCTTCTTCGAAGTGAAGGTACCCAGGCAGATGCCCTTCTGGTGAATCTCCTCTTCTATCCGGCCGACCACTAGATGGAGGGCGGATTCAGTGGACTTGCCCGTGCTGTATGCGTGTTGGTTAGTGTGCAGTGGGATGGTTTTCAAAACGCCGTCCCTCAGCTCTCTCTCGCACATTCTCTCCATGGTTTTAAGCAGAAAGGAGGTCAGGCTGATTGGTCGGTGGTGTTTAACGTTGGTGTAGTCACTCTTACCTGGCTTAGGAATGAATATGAACATATGGACATGTGTCTTATTTAACAACAACGAAAATTCAGAGAAGCTACAATTCTACGATGTTTATTCTTCTTTCTTCTCGATATCAAGTTCTTTTGTAAACCTTGCTTGACCTTTAGTCCTCCCAGATTTCGCCGTAAGGGCTTTACGTCCCCACTCTGACATAATCCCTTATTCGTCACTTAGGGCACGCACGGTAAGGGAAAGGTTGATCTATTCTTGGCCAGACAACAAGGATGATATTGTTCATTTAATAGCTTAGGGCTTAGGGGGTATATGTCCGAAATATCGCATCCTTCATACTAATTTCTAGACGATTTCGGATAAATCTGATTGAATTCCAAATTGTATTCGGAATAGAAATGCCTTTATATTCAGAGTAGGTATGGAAATACCAATTAATACGGCTTGGTCCTCAATGGCCGGTTACTGGGGACATTTCAAACCTCAGTTAGCTGAAATAATGATTTGTTAGATGTAAAGCTTGATGTTATGCACGTAGCTCGCTTTAAATTGTGGTCTGGGATCGTCGTGTTATAGGGGCGTGCAATAAAAGGTAGGTAACATATATTTTTGTTAATAATAAATAAATAAATAAATATCGCTGGACATTACACACAGCGCCATCCAGTGCCACACTAAGCAACGAGGCTTGTGCCGTGGACACCAGATAGTTGATATACTACACAGATACTTTTTGTTTTGTAAATACATACTTAATATACATATAAACATCCATGACTCGGAAACAAATGCCCATGCTCATCACACAAACATTTGCTCCGACCGGGATTCGAACCAGGGACCCTAAGAACGTAAGGCAGCCTCACTACCGCTGCGCCATTCGGGTCGTCAAATGTCAATAAGTTTAGCTGTAACCTTATCTAGAACCTCTTACGCCGTAAGCTCCAATATTTTTTATGGTTTTACTACTAATACAAATATCCTTAAATACCTTTTGCCGCGTGGTTAAAATTGGTTCTAACGCCGTTTTTTTTTTTAAAATCATTTTCACAAAATATTTTTACCAACAGCACCTTAACAATGTCTTTCGAGCCCCAAAAGATCCTTGTATCACTGCAGGTATGTTTTAAATGAAAACAGTTTTGCAAAGGAGGTTACAACCAGATAAGAGACATGCTGGCCTTTTTTAACTTTCTTAACTGCCAATAGCCATGAAAAGTAAAACTCAAATAAAATACATAATGTCATCTAAAAGTGTTTTGACGCCATTATGGCCAGTAATTGACAGTAATTACTAAAATAATGAAACTAACGAGTTTGCATTGTGGTAAGCGAATGCTGGTGAAAAAAATGCTGGCTTGGCTAAAAAAAAATAGCAACATTTTTTTTTCACCTAAATAAGCCAGCATTTTTTTCGCCATTAACCACCAAACAAAGAAATACGGAAAAGAAAATTTTAATGGCATTTAGAAAATATTTTGACGGCATGTGGTCAGTGATCTCATTTATTAGTGGACTAAAGAGGTTGCATTAAAACAATTTGGTTACATGGTTGATTGTTTTTTTTTTGGTGCGTCGCGTCGCCACTGTCGGAATTAGGGCTGCCATCTTTTTTCTATTTTTTTTAATACTGTTTCTACAAACAATGACACAAAAACTTTTGACAATGTCATTTGAGCGCCAAAAGAACCACCATGCTGCATGCTGGTTTGACCTGGCCCCTTATTCACAACGCTTCGATTCGATTTTCGATTCAGAAAGTCGTATGTCTATCAAAATCGAATCGAAGCGTTGTGAATAGCTATGCTGGTCCGTTGAGAAAATTATTTCCGTTACTAAAAGTTTTATTACTACTAGAAATGTTCTGAAAGTTGGCAACGTTACAGAAAATTATGAAATATTGCTATGTGTAATAAAATATTAACTAAGTCTTGCATTAACAACACTGAAAAAATAAAGCGTTGCAACTTAAAAAAGCATATTTAAGATTTTCAACTAAATATTCAGTGTAATAACGAGGTGTAACATAATAAACCCACAACCTTTCTGCTGATCGTCTCAATTCTTATAGAAAGCCCATTTTTTTGTGAATTTTGTGAACTCGTAGAACAGAAGTTGCTCAGTTTCTTAGGCAAAATGGCTGTTCATAATATGAGAATGTCGATAACGAAACATGACACGTCTCCTAACTGTAGAACCGTTAGCAAACTCGATCAACAATAACATGAATGGCTCTGCGTAATTGCCGCACAAGTCAGTTAGCATCTTTGAAGACAATGGCTTTGCTATTGTTTTATCTCACTTTTTAAGTTTATTTTAAATTATAAATATGAAAAGTACAGTCAAGGAACTTAATACTTACCTACTGTCAATATTTTGAAAGAATGCGCCCGCTAAATACTTATAAGAAAGGAATGTTTGAAAATCACATAATATTTTTGTTCCGGGAACATACCCACTTATATAAAAGCACAAACCGCTATACAATATTGCATCCGAATATAATATTTAAATCGAAATAACAGCATTAAAAATAACACCAGAATTACATTTTTATTTGGTACTGTTCACGTTTCATCGTGTCGAATTTCGAGACTAACTCCCCGGAACGATATTTTATCTACCCAACGTTCAAAATTGTGCGAAGCAGAATTAAACGTGAAAACATTTTGCGGTGTCCTAACACGACCCTATAAAATGCCAGCCAACCGTAACTAACATACGTGTCATAAAGCCTGCCTAATAATGGAACTGAAAATGGAACCAGGGCGAGCAGTTCGTGTCTTATAAGCCTGAGAGTCCTTATAGCGGAAGCTCCGTCCAGCTTTCTCTTTTAAAAAATACCTTTTTCGCCACAAGTGAAAGAAAATGCATTATCAGTTGCAAACGAGTTTAGAATCTACCGATAAAAGTAAAAAAATGCATTTTAATAGGTGCCCCACCAACTGTCGAATCCGAATGCACAGAATAAAGTGAAGTATAAAAGAATGTTGCGGGAACAAAAGCTGACGATACGCTGCTTTGAATGATGTTCGGAAAATGGATTATTTTTCAGCGCGTTAGGATAATATGAGGAGTTTTTACAAGCGAAGTGAATCTACATTTTTTTACCAAATTCGAGGGAGGGCACCCTCAGCCTAGCAACCTTGGCACTGCACCTTCGGCCGGTCGAATGCTGATCCTCCCGGTCGGCGCCAGCAGTCAGCCACATCGCGAAACAGAAATACACAGAAATCAGAATATTTTAAGTGCCTGTTGTACTCTTTAAGATTTTCGTATGTGTTGTCGTACGAAATGGTGGCGCTTGTGTTCTTTCTATAAAATTATCATGTAAATCTTAAGAAACAGCCTGTTATAACGTTATAAATAAAATCCTCGTTTACCTCGTGTTGGGAATAGATACAAAAATGCAAATCAAGATTTATTAATCGAGAACCGATAGTAAAGAAACAATAATTTATCGTCCAGTAATAGCCAGTTAAGTAATAAACTCACTCCGTTACCTCCGTAAACATCGGCGCTTGTTAACTTTAGCTAAAGATGGTCGTGTTTAACGAGTCGTTTCTTATAATTACAATTATCTGTCGCTTAATTGCATTGAAACGGTAACTGGGTTAGTTGGTCTCGATACTCTTGATCATTTATTTTTGTAAAATTTGGATTAATTAGAATTGTATTGTTTGATCTGGTAGTGCTGGAAAAACGGAGTAAAATGCTTACCTTAGCGGTTTCAACATCGATATTTCAACTTAGATTGGCAATGGGATGAGAAATATACACGCTACGTAGCTAGACACGTAATGGCTAGCTTTTCTTGATTGTAAATAACTGAAACTATTGACACTAAGGAGATTGAGTTACATTGCCAGCAGTTTTTATTTAAGTACTCGTTAGTACTTAAATAAAAACTGCTGGCCATTTATGTAAAAATAAAATGACAACGGCCATTTTTCACTAGAAAAAGAAACACAAAAAAAGAAAAATTAATGGCATCTCTTAAAGCTTTGACGGGATATGGCCAGTCATTGACATTGTTAAACCTACTTGAACTAAACAGGTTGCATTAGAAAATTGAACAGTTTCAGTTTGTTAAATGGGGAAGGCAACTGTATAACTAATGGCGCTAGCATCGCTTGTACCAAACATCATTATTGGTTGAAAATCTGTCAATGTCATTTTATATTTTGACCAGCCTTCCCCATTCACACTAAATCATTGCACTGTAGAGCGGCAACGAATTGAAATTAGGTTCAGTGTTACGTACCATTTGTAAAGTTTCAAAGCCACTTCTTTGTGAATAAATAAATACACGATAGTAAATCTCTTTAAAAGAGGAATTTAAAAAAATCCTACCTTACTGCTAGCTTTCGTTCTGAAAGGCACTCCTGTGTGGAAAGTATGCTCAACTCACTACGTGTGACTATTTCATGAAAAAGTCATTCAATGGGATTGAATGAACTCAAAGGGATTGATAATTTTAATGACTATATAACTCTGTTATAATCATTAAAATTTATAATAAAAAGCATAATTATAATATTTTGTTCAACATACAGCCTGACATTGACCTCTAAATTACAAAAACGTAAGATTATTCGAAATTCGCGGGTAATTTTGGCGCTTCCACTTTAAAGCGTAATCACTAGAACTACTCGGTGTACTTTCATGTAAGATAAGTAGATTGGCCCTTTGACTCGACGATAACGTAGGACAAGATTAGCATTTTACGGCAGGCTGTCAACTATGTTGATTATGACGTAAATCCCTTAGAGCTAATAGCGGTCTCTTCAAGACGTCTTATGTTTAGTACTGGACATTTGAGTTTAGGTTCAATTTACTGCTGACCACTCAAGATAGTGGACTTATGTTAGTTACCAGCCTTGTGTCTGGCAGATGTTCAATGACCTCTTTGGCAAGTAGGTATCTAGAAGTGCTTCCTATCACCATCACATACTTAGCCTCTTCCCAACTATGTTGGGGTCGGCTTCCAGTCTCAACGGACGCATCTGAATATAAGTATTTTTGATGGAGCGACTGCCTATATGACTCCACAACCCAGTTAGTACGGAGTAATACGGTACCCCTTGGTAAGACTGGTTGTCAGACTTGCCGGCTTCTGACTACCCGAAACTACTGTCAAAGACCCTCGAATGACAGTGGGGATCAACGGCTCCAAGTACTATCCGAAGCACGGACAAAACACGATGTACTCGTATTTACATCCAAGGAAGATTAATAAAATTATTACTTAAAATACCTTTCTGTTAAAACTTCCTTTTCATCTAGTAAAAACTTCAGGAAAAGACTAGAACTAATAACTTCTGAACAAAGTTTCAAGACCAATATTTCGCCTTTTACCGTGAAACCAACAAGGAAACCAAATCTATTAGTAAAGAAGTTTCCTCTATATCTGTAGATCGCAGTTTCGGTCGATGTCGCCGAAAACTTTTGCCACCAACTATCCGTGCTCTTTACAGGCTTAAAGTTTATCACCACAATAAACGTAAACCCATTACCGTAGTACTGGCACGGCACCATAGGTGACTGAATGGGGCACAAAGTATCGAAGTAATGTGGAACTGGATCAACACAGAAGTGAGAATCAAACAGGTCACGGGAACAGAGAGAAGAAGGGAATTAGAAAGTTCTGGTAAGAGATATGTAGGTATTCTGTAATGACGAGTTGGTAAAGGCATTCACTGTACTGGTGCTGAACTGTCGGGCAATTATATTTGGAGGTAATAAGAATGTGTGAGTATACAAAGCCTCTTTACACATACATTAGGTAATTTAAAAAAATCATGTGTTTTGAGGTCTCAATCGGAGTTTGTTAAAGAGGCTACAGAATTAATCTTGACGCTAGACCATGCAACATCAAGAGTCAGTTTTCTACCATTTTTCCATGAAACGTAATCTTGCCAATAAGGCCCATCAAGATAAAATACTACATGGCTGTATCTCATCCCACACTTGATTTATTTCCACTGTGTCGACTTAACTCCTATATTTCTATGCTCCGTAGTATCCTACTTAAATAAACTCGGGTATACAAGCCACCAAACTTTGCTGCTTTTATTTTATGACTTAAACCCCACGTGCAATGTCTATTTGGTTTTATTTTTTGAAACTTTTATTAATGGTTTTAAAGCACAACGGTACTTTAATAAGATGGAGTGTCTTTCTTTCAAAACTGTATGAATTGGTGATTCCACATAAGATTTAAGCGCGGAATAATCCTACTCGTTTTAATACCATTTGGAAAATCTTTTACCAGTTCCATCATTCTGTTAGAAAGAGTTTTTTTTAATAATTCTCTCATCTTTATTGACTTTCTAACAAAATCCTTTCAAAAGACCGCCGAACTCGCGGTGTTTTCTTCGTGAGTAAAATGCAATCGCACCTACGTTATTAGGAACCCTAGTAAAGCGACGTGTGTAAAAATTCCATTACATTCCAGTATTTTGAACACTTTATTTGGAGTTAACGAGCTTACCGCTATATATTTGGCCACGAGGTCCTTACGGCCCAGTCGGCGAGCTGGGAACAATATTATTTCTGCGTTTATTTCAACCTACAGCATAAAATCTCAGTTTTTTTTTTTATCTAGATAATTTCAATGCTCAAAGCGCAGCCGGTTCTCGCGATTGTGCTCCTGGCGAAATGTATTTTATTTGAAAATTATTCTAGATGGTGGGAGCCGGGAGAAAACGGTTATAAAAAGTTCTAACACCGAAATTTTTAGATACGGATTTAGACAGCCATCAGTTATATTAAACGGTTCAATGGTTCTAGGTTTAAAATAAAAAAAACGTGTAGTGTTACGACAGTTGTGTTCGTTTTTGATTCGAAAGTTTTGAATTTTTTAGTTATATTTAACGATTAGTGTGAACCAATGTATGCGAATATTAATTTTTATTGTTATTTTCTGAATTTTATCGGATACTGGTGCTGCAGCCAGTGGAGCAAAAAAAAGAACAACAACAGAATATACAGGTTATAGATATACGTTTTTGTTTTTGATAAAATAATATTGTTGCAAGCTGGTAAATTAATTATAGTGATTTTGGGGCAGCAAACACATGGCGAATGTACAAAACAATATTAATCATTTTGAAATAACTATCAATAACATCTAAAGACAGAGTAAACATATCAATCATTTTTTACTGCTACAAGTTTTTCAGCGGAAGCAAAGCAGACTTTATTTTATATCAAAGGGTAAATATAATACTGTATACATAACATCACGCCTGTAATCCCCATGTAATTGAGATTGCCATCAACCGGGCACAATCCCAGACTCCAAGGCTGCTACTGAGAAATTCCTGATGGAAAAACCCAATAACAGTTTGCCTGGCCTGGGAATCGAACCCAGGACCTCATGCTCAGCAGTTGCGCTTGCGACTTCTAGACCTACGAGGCAGTATAATACTGTAACATATGATACCCTGCAATGGCTATGTTCTCACAGCTAGGATAAAATTTACCCGTAGTTCTTTAAGGGCCTATTATAAGCATATGGCGTGTTTTAAACGCGCAGACGACGCGCAGATGACGCTCGTATACGCGCTTCAAACGAGATTTGAACGCAACCTTGTAACCTAAGCACACGGGACGATCGTGAAACACGCGCCTACTGCGCGTATACGCGCAGATACAGCGATACAGACGCGCTGTAGCCGCTCGTAGCTTCCGTGTTTTTGTCAGAGACTCGTCGTCAGTTGTACAATGGCGTCGGTTGAGACAACACTGCTTACGCTGGCTTTGACCCTTTGTACGCGCTTCAAACGAGTTTCGAACGCGCTTAACACGCGCGTTTGTATTGCGATTTACGCGTGTTTGAATTTATAAAAACGCAAAAATCGGCGGCATCTACGGCGCTGAAATCTCGCGTTCCTGAAACGCGCGTGTGCGCGTTTAAAATACGCCGTGTGCTAGGGCTCTAAAGCATCCACACGCACATTTCACTCATGTCTAGTATCTCATTAAAACTCAGACTCAGGAGTAGTTAACGTTGAACACAACAACAATCAAAACTGGCTTCACAAAAGCTACGTAGTTTATCAAAAGTTTATCAAACTACAAGGTAGAACTCGATTTGTTCCGCTTTACGAGTACCTTACTTCGCACGCTGTTGTGCAACGTTGCCAAACTTATCCTAGAACACGTGTTGCAAGTCAATTGTTGTTTAGTGAACACGACTGTAGTTTCTAAAGCTTCGTTTACACGAGGAGAGTAACTAGACACAAACGTGAGTGCGATAAATCGCCTGTTGACTCTTAGCTACCTACGCGGTTTGCAAGGATATTTTCAGTTTTGTAGTTTAGTTTTCTTTTATTCATGTAGCATTGCATTTTCAGCAGTCGAACGTAGTTCTAATATTACCTGTCTCAACAACAACAAACAATCTTTAGAAATTGTTCTTGTTGCTTTATTCCTCTGAAGAGAAAATATAGCGGGAATACTCTCTCGGAATTATTATTATATTGCTGGAACTTTTATTTATTACCTGTTTGGCACGTATAAGCTTTTATGATTTGTGATCCTAGACTTTCTTGAACTTTTGAAATAGCCTCTGAAAGGAGACTATTTCTGAAAACGTTGTCTTCATTGTAAAAGTATTGGTTCCAGTAAAATTTATGAATTCATTTTTACTTCTTAAAAAAATCATTTTAAATCTTTCTTTTTCACTTTGTAAGAATCTTTGAGCAAGTCTTTATTTTTTGTTTTATTACTTCTAGATGACTGTTGTTCGACCTTTTCATAAATTGGAATTTGAAAGCATTCGTTTTGCAGATGTGGTAGTGAACCCTAGCTGAGGCAATGTTTTAAATTAATTAAATAGTACGTCAATTTGGTTAAAGCTGAATGATGCTAAGTCCAATTTAGATTTTACTTAGCTGATGAATTCTTGGTTTGAGTTCATTTATAATTTCAGCATCAGTAAAGATACCGACCATGAACCCTGATGATTAGGAATTGGGATTTTGGGAAATTTCCAGAACACACAAAGATTGTGTTTTCCCCCACTTCATTCACTCACTGAATTTATGCATAAATTACTTCGAAAAAATAAAAAAAGCCCTATTTGTCAGTCCTTGGAATTGGTACATTTTGCCTTGCATCAAATAGGGTTGTTCTGATTTTTTTATATGTTGTAGGTGATGAAGTATTTTTGTCAAATCCAATTTTTCGACCTCCAAAACCCTCCGAAACATTGTAAATTTTTTGAAAAACCAATAATTTTTCGTACTTTTTTTAGTTTTTGCAATTTTTTTACCAAGGACCTTTGCTACGGTAAAAGTTACTATGAAAGTTTTTAAGAAGACTAAATTTGCAACAAAATTAAAGAATTTGGTAATGTTAAACTACATAGCTTCTAAGATACAGCTGTTCAAAGATTGTTAAATTTCCATTGGTTTTTTAAAAAAATCGGAGGGTTTCGGAGGTCGAAAAATTGGATTTGACGTAACTAGGTACTTCATCACATACAACATAAAAAATCAGAACTATCATTTTTGATGCAAGGCAACGCCCCATATATGGTACGATTTCCATGGACTACAATGCACCCAGAAGACGTTGACAGTTTTTAATATTTCACTACATAGGAAAATTCCTTACGATTAATGCTTACCAAGCAATTTATCACTGGTAATGCAACCTGTCCGCCACGAGGTAAAGTAATGCATATAAACGCGTCATGAACATTAATCTCTTTTTTAAAGTGACTGCTGGATCCGAACTTCGCTAAAATATGTACTATAACTTAGTGTTTATATGACAATAATTGATGTTATTGAATTGGAAATTAGTAAGCTGGCGGAAAATACTGAAGATGAACGCAGAATGGATAAATAACTGAAGAACGTCCGTCTTCAGACTGTGGAGGAGGACCGATGAACCATCAACTCTCAGGCCGTAGAGAAGGGCCGAGAGCATCCGTCTTCAGACGGTGGTGGACGGCCGAGGACCGTCAATCCTCAGGCCGTAGGAGGAGGGCCGAGGACATCTGTCTTCCGACCGTGGAGGAGGGCCGAGGAGCATCAAATCTTCATCATCAGGCTTGTGCAGCTCAAGCATCAAGGTTTCCAGGTGTTCTAGGTGAGGGTGCGGCACGGAGAGAGGCCGACTTAAAACTGAAGAATAAGGGGAACTGCCCTTTAAATATACTTTTATGGAGCTTCTCAGAGGTGTTCCTGCTCTCAGCTCCGAACGTAGCCTGCCCATTCCCCTACCAGGCTCCTGTCAACTCCAGATAATTTACATTTTAAAATTAGAAAATTATGAAAAAGAAAATCGAATGAGGTCGATGTGATTTACCTATAAAACCTACAACTAGCTCCAGCAATAAATTAAAAATAAAACTAGGGTTGCCACTAACTGGCATCACAAAAGTAAACAAAGATTTAATGAAGATAGAAACTTAAATAACATGAATTACAAGGTAAAAAAGCCAAAGCCGTTGCTAAGCCTCCAAGAAATGACCATGAAGCTACCTAAGGAGGACGAATGCCTAAATTTTCAGGTTAATAATATCCAAAAATGTAAGTAAAAAACCATATAAAAGACACACATTACACGCCTTGTAATCCCCGGAAGGTTAGGCAGAGTACCTAACAGTACACCTACATTTTGCCAGTTATGTGTAATAGGGGTGAGCCGATTGCCATTCAGCCGGGCACAAATCCAGACTCCGTGGCTGCTACTGAGAAATTTCTGATGGATAAACCCAATAAGCCTTTGCCCGACCCGGGAATCGAATCCAGGACCTCATTCTCAACAGTCGCCCATGCGACCTCAAAACCAACGAGGCCGTCCAGGTAGCGAGCTTCCAAATATGACGGGGGGGGGGTGACGTCACGGACGTCAAGTAAGTCGATACGCCCTACTGTTGTGGATAGTGTTTTAAATAAAATAACCCATTTAATAAGAACATTTATAATACAGAAAGTTTCTACATACTACAATTCAAGACACGGAACGTTATCTAGTGCGCAAATACAGTGTATAAATAGTAATTACTGTGTAAACTTAAACTAGTACACCAGTGAACAAAATCTACCCTAAACCTTAAAAATATTAAAACAATTTAGTGAATACACTTAAAACTAGCTGTCAAGTGTCACCCGAGAGTGTTCCGCAATTGTGCTTAGCCCAGTGCCATTGTATGGTGTGAACAAACCATTAAATTACCATCAAACAATAATTTGCATAATCTGTTCAAAACAGCGCCATCTATTAATACGGCACGGAACGACTAAGCTGGATCGATAAAACTTACGTTACCAACAAAGCACACCATGCCAGCAGCGAAGTGCGGTGGTTGCGCGAAATTTTTATCGCCGATAGAGGCCGCTAAATGCCGTCAATGCAACGCCTTTTATCATCGCGTTTGCGTTAACTTGCCTGGTACGGGTACTGTTGCAGCCACATGGCGCTGCCCTGAGTGCTTAAAAAACCGGGTTAGAGACAACAGAACGGAGACACCAGTTCGAGGTGGGACGGATCCTTCCCAAGCGGAGGAACACGGTAGCCCCGAGGAACTTATGGACAGTCCATTAAACAACACGGCCCTGGATGCTACCGTTAATTTCTCTCCCGACTTGGCAGCCGAGTTGCGGTTATTTAAAGAGGAACTGCGTGCCGAGTTTCGCTTGATGCATAAAGAATTTCAAGAATTGCGCACGGAGATGGCTCAACTAAAGGAATCCATAAAGACATCTGATGAGCGAATGGATAACCTGGAAGCGCGAGTAGGCGCCCTTGAACAAAAACTGCAGCAAGAAATACAGCCGGACAGGGATCCATTACAAAACACCATTGCTGAACTGAAATGCCAACTGAACGAACGCGATCAAGAAATACTGCTCAACGACATTGAGGTGACCGGAATACCGGAAAGCAAGGATGAGAGCACCCTTCACCTCGTTAAAGTTCTTGCCATAAAGCTTGGCGTCGACATTGATGAGAGGGACGTAGTTCATGCTGAGCGAGTCGGATCCACGCGCCGTAATCGAGTAGGGACTTCTGACGGCTCCATCTCTGCCGACCCCGCTGCGCAGCGACCGCGGTGTATATCCGTGCGCTTCGCAAGGCGCGCCACGCGCGACACACTACTGCGCGCAGCTCGGGTCCGCCGCGGTTTGAGTACAGATGATCTTGATATCGCTGGGACGGCGCCACCGGCGCCGCACCGAGTTTACGTTAACGAACGTCTGACTCGAACAAACCGCCAGTTATTTTATCACGCTCGTCAGGCAGGGAGCCAAAACAAATGGAAGTATGTATGGACGAAGGAAGGAAGAATCTTAGCTCGCAGAGAAGATGGCCAAAAAGCCGAACGAATTAGATGTGAAGACGATATCTGTAGGATTTTTGGGTAAAGATCGGTTTGTACCACATCCGAGTGCGTTCTGTAAACTTGCTTCGTACACCTGTTGCCTCTGTGGATGTTAACATTTTGATCTCCTTATTATTTTGTTTTACCCTTAAAGAATTTTTGTATACTTTGTTCCATATATTTAATGATGTCGCAAAGCGGTGTGTGTCTCCTGCGGCACCGGGGTGGAAACTATTTTTTTTCTCAAAGACTTTGGGCAACACTACGCAAAATATATATTCTATGGATGTTGATTATTTTGGTCAATTGTGGACATTTATGCTATTTTATCAATTACCGTCAGTTTACAGTAAGTTGGAAATGTTTTCAACCACAGATTACTTAAATTTTAAAACTGATATATATGCAGAAATCATTTACAAACTCAGTTCTGATATTTACACTTATAATACACATATTCATACACGCATCTCGCTGATAATGTCGAATAAGACTTTTACATTATTTGCAAATACTTATATTTTACAACTATTGTTTACACTGGCTAAAATGCAATTATTATTTACAATATATAATCTACAATTTTTATTTACAATAATTTACTTTAATTTACTATTTACTGATATAAAACTATTATTCATATTTCTTTATCTTTACAATGGTTTTATCTTTGGATATTTGGACTTTGTTTATAATTATATTTATGAATCTCAATTTTATGTTGCTTACTACAGTTATGACAACCAATTGAAATATTGCCACAGAATTACACATACAAATTTTATTTTATCTTCCTTGACAAACGCGAAAACGTCAACATGTTACGTCTGCGACAGTGCTTCACTGTTTGTTGTATATTTAATTACTTAAATGATTGAAAAATACCTAAAAGTTGGTTTGCTAAATGTAGGTTCCCTTGGTACTAATCACGATGATTTTATAGCAGCAGTGGAAGGGCATACTTTCGATGTATTAGCAGTTAACGAGACTTGGCTAAGACCGGGCGAGGAGGGGCGAGCGCCCACTGTGCCAGGTTACCGCCTGCGCCACATACCACGACCGCTGTCTGTTCACGGGGGCCGGGGGGGTGGTGTGGGTTTTTATCTTAAACGCGGTCTGACCGCTCGTACCTTGTCCACCCCAATTGACCCTAGATACGACACTATCGAACAAATGTGGATTATTGTTACACTCAATGGCAATAAAATTGCTATAGGCACAGCGTATCGTCCGCCACGCTGCGACTTGGACCTCTTTCTCGACGCTATAACTGACTCTGTCAGCTCCTTAGTCAAATGTGATCACTTCATACTGCTCGGCGATTTCAATGTTAACTTACTGAATGCTAACGGGCAAACTAAGAAAGTCTGTGAGTTTTTGAATAGCATGAGCCTAAAACAACTGGTAAGTTCGCCCACCCATTTCACAGACTATAGCGAAACATTGATCGACCTTGTCTGTACGAATCTCAACCACAAAGGGATATCTGTTGAACCCTATGGCTCAATAAATGGTCACTCACTTGTTGTGTGCGAGTTTAATATTAGGCGTAGTAAATATAAACCCTATACAATTACGTACAGACCCATTAAACAAATAAATAGAGAAGTACTAGATAGTGACTTATCGCAAGTACACTGGGACAACATTTGCGGCTTGCATAATGTGAATGACATGGTTGAGGAATTGAATGAAAACATTTTAGCAATTTACGATGCGCACGCTCCGGTCAAGAAATGTTTAATTAGGGAACCGTCTTATCCCTGGATAACGGATACAATAAAATTGATGATGCACTTGCGGAATGACGCTCTGACCAAGTACCATAAAACCAAATCAAACTCCAAAAAGGCATACTACAAGCAGTTGAAATCTCTGGTGGTAACTTCCATATTTAAAGAAAAAGTTGCATATTTCAACTTTAATATTAATGGCCAAATCAAGGATCCTAAAACATTATGGAAAAATTTAAAAAGAACTGTATTACCAAAAAAACAATTTGACGACATTTGTACTCACTTCAGAGATCCAAACCAAATAAATAATCACTTTTTGAGTGTTCCTGGTAACCCTGTCTGCAATACATCGCAACGCACCTTCTTTGAATCCCATCGTTATGGTGATGATAGCTTCGCTTTTTCATTACAACCAGTAACTGCTGATCAAATTCTGAGATATTTCCGCCAACTAAAGTCTAACGCCGAAGGCTGTGATAAGGTTACCCTGAATATGCTTTTGCTTACACTCCCATATACATTAAAATGCATCACCGACATTGTGAACAGCTCAATTGTCTCAGCAACTTTCCCTGACACCTGGAAAATTGCTATCGTTAGGCCATTGCCTAAAAAAACAAATCCAACCGATTTAAAAGACTTGAGGCCTATCAGTATTCTGCCTTGCCTTTCTAAAATCGCTGAAAAGGCGGTATGTCAGCAGGTAACAAAATATCTAGAAGATAAACACATTCTACCTGAGCTACAGTCAGGTTTTCGCAAACAGCGTGGTACTTCTACGGCTCTTTTGGACGTGACAGATAACATTCTGTCAGCACAGGATAAAGGCCTATGCACACTTCTTGTCCTACTTGATTTTTCGCGAGCCTTTGACTGCATAAATATAGATTTGTTTCTATCAAAGCTTTACTACTATGGATTTGACCAAAATACGATACACTGGTTCCAAAGCTATCTTACCAACCGTCGGCAGCGTGTGGAAATACGACTGAGCAATGGCTCATCTCTTGTTTCATCACTCACTTCTGTTTACAGGGGAGTCCCGCAAGGCACAATACTGGGCCCCATTATCTTTATTTTGTATTGTGCGGATATCATAAGTTCCCTGAAGAAATGTATATACCATATTTATGCCGATGACGTACAAGTCTATATCTCCTTTAAGCCAAGTGACTATGACATCGCGATAAAGGATCTTAACGAAGATCTTGACAGAATAGCATGCTGGGCTGAAAATAACGGTTTAGTACTTAACCCCACTAAAACCAAATACATGCTGTTTGGAACCAAAAGCCAAATCAGCGCAGTGCCGGCATCACTCAACGTTACCCTGCTGGGTGAGTCGGTCAGTCGAGTCAGTGAGGCGCGTAATCTGGGTCTGAACATGGACGTTGGGTTGAGATACGAAACGCACGTGGCAGAGTCAGTGCGCACTTGTTTCTATCGGCTTAAAGTCCTTTATAAAATAAGGCCTTATCTATCAGAGGAGCTGCGTATCCAGCTGGTTGAGTCCCTCGTGCTATCTAACCTAAACCACGCAGATACAGTTATTGGCCCTCGGATACTGGCAAGAACTGAGCGACTGATCCAGAGGGTGCAAAATGCCTGCGCTCGATTTTGCTTCTCAATCCCACCAAGAAGTCACGTAACGCCATTCTTAAATAAGCACTCTATCCTCAAGATGAAGTCGCGACGTAAGTTGCACTTGGCGTGCTTACTTTTTGGAGTCATAAAGTACAGGCTGCCGACGTACCTGTACAATAAACTGAGTTGGATCGCTAGCAAAAGAGAATGCGCGAGTAGGCAGTGCTCGCAGCAACTCTCCACTCAATCGCACAAGACAGCTGCTTTCAGGGGAAGTTTTAGATACGCCGCATCCAAATGCTGGAACAATATTCCCCCGCCGATAAGAAATCTTAAATGTCTTGGTACCTTCAGAGTTCGACTGCGGCAGTTTCTTATCGAATCGCAAAAAAAGCTGGGTATCACTGTTTCGAACACGTCCATTATATAACTGGCTATTGTTTTCTTCCCGAGTCAACCTGTCTATCTGTTGCGCGACTCGTGTTCACATACCTGTGAACAAGGGGGTACTTAGTAATCGCATTGTTTGTGGATCTTTTTGTTGGTTAATTATAAGTATAATACCTTCACATGAACCTTTAGTTATCCATTGTAAACATAATTTAGTCTAGTCAAATCGCTTATTCTTATTCACACCTACGCTACTACAATATTAGTATTATAAGATTATTCATATAAGTAAGCAATATACATATTATAATAATATAACTTTATATATACACACATCAAAAATGTCTAGGGATCAAGCATTTTTATGCGGATTTCTTGAGATTGAGATGTGGCTTTGTAATAAATTTATGATTTTATAAATTTATATGGATCCTTTTTGGTGCATTTCATAATTTGAATCAGGAACTCTCAATCAAATTCGAGTAAAAGATGAAAATAAGCTGTCAATATTTTCCCTATAAAAACATACAACGCATTGAAGACATTATTAGTGCTACTGTTTCCCTACTACTGATTAAAACCAACGTTATTATGGAGCGGCGACGTCATTTAAGCAGGGAAGAAATGCTCAGAGCCGTGGGAATGATAGAAGCTGGTTCCCGGCAACGTACTGTAGCTTTAGCTCTGAATACAAGTCAGAGTGTTATCAGTCGACTTTGGACACGGTACCGAAGCACTGGTACCGTGGCTGAGCGCCATGGAGGACGGTATCGCTGCACCACACGGAGACAAGACCGATACATTCAAATCTTAACTCGAAGAGCTCCAACAATAACCGCCATGATGTTAGCCGTGAGGCTTCATCACTCTTCAGGGAACTTAATTAGCGACCAAACAGTCAGAAACCGCTTGCATGAAGTGAACCTTCATTCCCGAAGACCGCTACGGGTACCACCTATAGCAATGCACAATCGTAGGATTCGATATCAATGGGCTCTTGAACACAGAAATTGGGCAGAAGAACAATGGCGTTTCGTGTGCTTTTCTGATGAGTCTCGTTTTGGTATGAGACCGGATACAAGACGTATACGACACTGGAGAACCCCTGGACGCCAACAGCGATTAAAATCCTGCCAGGAAGTCCATCCTTATAGTGGTGGAACCATCATGGTATGGGCGGGTATTTGGATCGGCGGAAGAACTGAGTTGATTTGGATCAGAGGCAACCTCAACGCTCAAATTTATGCTGAGACGATTGTATCAGACGTCATCGTTCCTCTACAAGTGCAAATCGGTCCCTTATTTCAGTTAATGCATGATAATGCACGACCGCACACCGCAAGAGTTGTAAGACAGACTCTCGCCGCAGCTAACATCAATGTCCTGCCCTGGCCTGCTCAGTCGCCAGACTTGAACCCGATTGAGCATGCATGGGATATGCTACAGAGAAGAGCTCTGCCGAATATGGAGGGTATCCAGTCGCAAGAAGACCTTTTTTTGTTGTTGCAACGAACATGGGCGGCCATTCCACAGCGTGATTTGGATGAACTCATTTTGAGTATGCCAAACGGATGTTCTTGTGTTGTTAGTGTTCGCGGTAGAAACACGGATTATTAATTGTTTAAGTTACCCAATAAAATTTTAAAGAAAACTGTTATTTCAGTCTTTTTTTCGAACTTTAATGTTAGTGGTTCAAATGTCAAAAATCCCTTTATTAGGAAAATGGCAAATTTCTTTATTAATGCAAAGGTGACTTGGTTTATCGTTACTGTGACAAACGAAAACACTTTATTTGATGAATCCTTAAAGAAAATTTTAATTAATATCAATCAGGAGAAAAGTTATTGCAAAAATATATGTTGATCCCTAGATACTTTTGATGTGTGTATATAAAGTTATATTATAAACACACATCAACGAGCAAGAACGTTTCCAACACAGTTAAGTAAGTAAACTTACTGTAAAATACTTAATTTAAGTTGAGGGTATACTTACTAATTTCACTACGCGCATGAATAACACTTTATTACAACACCAATTTATCTCGTCTGCTCGACGTCCGTATGTCACTACAGGGATCCAGCAGAATATCAGCGTCAGGTGCATGCCTGACACATGCTGAGCTAGACTCCCATTTGGTGCAACCTTGAGACGCACACCGCACCTTGTATATTATCGTTATTTTATTTGAAGTATGTCATGGTGTTACTATACTTATTTCCTAAATATGTCCTTCTCTTTGTATATTGGCACCTTGTTTTTTATCATGTAAATTGTATCATTTAATTATTGTACCTCTGTGTGTTGTGTTATGTCTTTTGTGTGCACTAAATAAATGTTTTATCTATCTATCTATCTATCTATCTATCTATCAAATACGCGAGCTTTCAAATACTACCTAAATCTCATATACCGGATGACTTTTTTATCACTTTACAAAATAAATAGGTATATTAAGTGAACGGAGTAGAAGCTTATGGCATACCTAGCTTTTTTTTTGTTTTTTCCATAGCTTAGAAAAAAAATTATCCATTATCAAAAAACGCTACAAATTTCAAGTAAACTTTCATATTAGTACAAAGATGGAAAATATTTAAAAAATAAATGAAAAATATCGAATTTCAAATCATACGCGTATAATTAGAATTTCGAAATTTTTTTAATATTTTTCTTCGAAAAAAAAAAAAAAAACTATGTATGCCATTTGCTTCTACTTCGTTCACCTATTAAACCTATTTTTTTTGGAAAGTGATAAAAAAGTCATTCTGTATATCAATCAGCAATCAAGTTTCCAATCCTGACTGGCTTTTATGTAAATAATCCTGAGTATTTTTACGCAAATCGTTTTTGTTTTCAATAATGGATAAAACGTTTTTTCTAATGAAATCATTCCAAAAGTCGACGTCCACCTCTGTATAAAATAATTTGATTCAAACTCATTACGGTGCCTTAATTATACACGCGTCAAAAATCCCGTCACGTTTTGACTGATTTACGACACAGGGCCAGTGAATCACATCCATTGCGTAGCGTACAAGCGAGAGCTTATCACGAAGCCGTAGCAAGACGGAGATGTTCCCATAAATCGTTTAATTTATCAAGGCAAGTGTAAAGGAACCCGAGATACGCTGAAGACGTGCCCGTGAGCAATTGAGTTAGTGATACGAATGGATGGTTGATTTATAGTGGGGTGCGTTACTTGGCACATACGACTTTGTAAAATTGAGAGCTGGTGGCGTGGTCTCTGTTCCATATTGAATCATTGTGGTCTGATTGTGATAGCAGACTGTGAATATGGGAATCAGAGAGTCGGATTGTTTGAGGGCCCTTCCCGGCGCGTCTATCGTCGACGCGAGCATGGTCGAAAAGCTTGTTGTTTGATCCAGAGCCATCGCGGCGATATTTTTTCAACTACCCTGTCTTACCTAGCCCCGACCCCGCACTACTCGTCACCCGCGCACCTTATACCGACTAACGCGAGGACATTGAACGAAAAATAGTGTTCGAAAATTTATAAAACTTGTTCCAGGAAATATGTGTTTTTGAATAAGTCTTACAAGTTTGTGAAATAAATATTTGTTATTTAAAATCTCCACTATATTTGCAAGGCTTCTATCAGGCTATTTTCTTTAGTTTTACAATTTATGAGTACATTATGAACGGTCAAAGTTGAGGTAAAATTTGAGAAAAACAGCAATTTTTGAAGGCTTATACTGAATTTGTTCCTACAAATTTTTATTTTTTGCTTCGATAGAAGCCTAGATATAGTGCACAAGATACCTATCAGTTCAAAAAATTTAAAGATATATGTGAAATAACTTCATAATCACGCACGAGCGTTTGTCAAAATTCTCGCGAAAAGTATGGCGGGTTGGCCGCTCTTAACAATGTTTTTCGCAACCGGATTTAATTGAATAAATTAGTTAAAAAAAATTATCATGTTGTACTTTCATTTTTACAGTTGATTGTACTTAATTACTTGACCAATGGCGTATTTGGCTAATTTCATAATAGGCGAGACAACAAAAAAATCTAATTAATCCGTCAGATAGATTTAAAAAAAATATTGGACAAATATTTTTTCTTTTGTTACGTACAAACCAAAATTGACGAAGATATGACGCTTTTTAAATTCTCAATACGTCACGCCGTGGCATAATTTTTAGCTAGTTCTGACGTCAAGAGCCCCCACTCCCGAGTTTTTATGCGTTTTATCTTTGTCAATATTCATTGATTTACAAAACAAAAAATACCTACGTGTCCATTATTTTCCAATACTCTAACTGACGGACTAAATAGATTTGCAATTTTTTGATACTGTCGTCATGCTTATTGGACAAACAGACGATTTGCAGAACTAGAGCTTTGACCAATATCAAATTTGACGAATTGCCGATTTGACGAATATCAGATTAGACCAATGTCGTGAAACCCAATAAATCAGTAGAAAAAAGGGAACTGAATAATTTTTGACTATGTAACTATAACAAAAAAAACAAAACTCCCTGTGCTCCATAACTTGAACTCGAACTGAATGAGGGAGTGGGCCGACCATGTAGCTCGGACACACCAAGAGAGATGGGCAAAGATCGTCACACACTGGACGTATGTGGAAGGAAGAAATGGTGAATGTGATGGAAATGGAAGAAGGAAGGAATGGTGCTATACCATCGAGGTCAACCGCAACGAAGGTAGCATTTGACCATGTTTGCGGGGCTAACATGGCCAGAGATCGCACAGGATAGATAGGTATGGAAGGAGAAAGAGGAGGCCTTTGCCCAGTAGTGGGACGATGACGATGTAGGCTAGTATAAAAACAATAACAAATAATCCTTGACATTATAAGGTTTCAAACTAAAATAGATATTTTCTAAAAGTACTGATAAATTTTCATTCGACTGGATAATATCGACTCGAGTTACGGCAAACAATTTTGGCATTTAAAACTTGTTCAAAAATTCATTATCTTGAGAAACGAAACTAATTTAATTGAGTACAAGCGTACTACTTGTTAATATTGTATTTGAATCCACTCAGGTAACAAAATCTTGTTGACCTTTACCTTATTGAATATTTTCCCCTTAATATTTTTTGATGTTTCTAGAAAACGATGGACAGTCACTGTCGGGTCGTCGTCCCCACGCATCATGGACGTTTTTAAGCCGGTCACCATGGAGATAAAAATCGCGTTAAATCCCAAAAAAATTACAGATTTTTTAGGGTTCCCTACCTCAAAAGGTAAAAAAAGGAACCCTTATAAGATCACTTTCTTGTCCGTCTGTCATCACCGATTTTCTCAGGAACGGGTTGACCTAGCAAGTTGAAATTTATACCAGTCTATAGTCCCTATTAGGTGTAAAATCAAGGTCCTAGTGAGTCAACACGATAAAAAGATATGGGCAAATTTAGATTTTCGCAAAAACCTTTTTTTATTTTTCGGAATTTTCCCTTTACTTGTGCTGTAAGACCTTGCTTTTAACCATAATTGTCAATTCTAGGTCAACCAGAAGTACCCTATTGGTTTTGGGTCGAAAACCTAATGGTACTTCCTGGTGTATGGTAATTCCCGTTGACCTAGAAACACAAAATTTGGCGAGAAGCAATGTCTTACAGCACATGTAAAGAAAAAAAAAAGAAAATCTGAAAACAATATGTAGTTTAATAACAATCAAACAGCAAAGTTAAGTTTGACGTTTAAAAAGTTTGTACGGGAGCCTCGGTGCGCGAGTCCAGCTCTTGGCCGGTTTTTAGGGTACAAAGTTTGCAGCTTCGAAAGACCTTTGCTCACTACGTCATACTCCGATAACCTCGAAATATTCGGGCTAATATAATTTCAGTTTTTGGCTTATTAGTTCTAAAATATGGTTTTGATAGCGGTACAGTGCCAGTTCTTTTTATTGGGCTAACATAAAATAAACTATTGCAAAGGATCCGACCCCTGAAGACATTGACACCTTGTTCAAAGGTTCACTTCCTTTGTGACACTCACACCATCCCCTTTGTCCACCAATATCGTCTAGCCAACTGATAAAACGCACCACAGAAAAGTACAACGATCGTACAGTGATCCAACGCAATAAAAGTGAACGAATCGATTCGGACATCGATATAAATTTGCAATTTGTTCAACCTGCTGTAAAAAACGACGAATATTATTTCGAGCAACATAATTTTTAACTGACCGTTTTTTCATGTGTTCAATTGCTGGCAATAATTTGACGTTGGTAACTGTTCTACAGTACAGTGAAAATAAAAAGTGATCATTTTGGCTTGCGGCTATAATTTGTGTATAAATTGTAACAGAGCTTGTGTCAGAGCGCACCTATTTTTAAACGCAACCATCTGAGCGCAACAAAATTATTCTGGTTGCGCTCAAATATTCAAATTATAGTACATTATGATATAAGTGCGGTAAGGTGAAAATTACAGCCGAGGCGATATTGCTAGCCCGAGCCGTAGGCGAGGGCTACAAGAAAGCAGAGGCTGTAATTATCAAAGCGCACGTATGTTATACGACGTTTTATAACATATTTGCGAGGAAATAAATAAAGCTCGGTCTTTCCTGAACGAATACTTAAATCTTTTACTTGTTCACAAATTAGCGATGCGCGCGCATCAGCGCTTTTTTTTTAAGTCAAAGACACAAAAAACAGCCAGTATTACTAATAAAGTAAATCAATATTTTTGTGTGTTTGTAACAGATAAATGGTTGTAATTTATTGTCAAAATTAATTAAATTAAATGTTTATCTATTATATTTCATCTCCCAATGTTAATTTTATTCATAAAATTTTGACCACTTTTCTGACATAAAAACTCTTTGCTAAGATTTAAAAAAGTACCGTTCGTTTTAGACCGAGCATCTTGATAAACCGTGCGTTTTACATTACATTACTGCACAAGTACGGAATGAGATACAATACGATCTTGAAATGGGTGAAATAAGAGACCCTTTACGAGCAAATGTGTTAAAAAAAAATATTACATGCTTATTCCTCAGAGCGCAACCATGCATAATAAAAGAATAGAGAGGGGTACGATGGATTCATTAATTATATCGATAGACAGTTTTAAATCAACTATCCTAATTGTTATTTGTTAAAACGGACTACCAGATAAAAAGAAAGAACAGTGCCGATAGCCCAAAAAAGGACTTGGCCAAAAAAAACCAGAATCGCAAGAAATTACATATGGGCCTTTTATGGGCATAATATGTGCATCAAAAACATTTAATAATTTACTGCAAAAACGATGTAGATAGTTTAATGATCAATGAAACAATAATAATAATTCAGTCAGAGTGAAGAACGCAAAAAAAAAATGGATAAACGCAGAAAAAAGCATGCATAAGTATGAATTTTGAGCATTCACGTAATTCAACAAATTCACGTCGTAAACATTGGAAATTTTAGTTTGTGCGTCAATTTTTCCAGTTATCACAGCATTATTTTATAATTCTCTTCAGCTTTTGACCTTTTGGCATATTTTGGCCACGCTGACGATCATTATTGATAGACCGGAACCCATATTTTAAAACTTTTATCATATTGAAAAGAAGAGGTAATTTTGTTTACTTATTTGAAAGCACGATGGCAGGTCTGAAAAGTTTCCTTTACTCCGCATAGTGTTTTTTTGTCGATTTAGTGCTGCCACCTGCACGTTCCCTATACTCGTTTATCATCAACTGCCTAGCCTTTTCCTAACTATGTTGGGGTCGGCTTTTAGTCTAGCCGGATGCAGCTGAATACCAGTATTTTACATGGACCGATCTGACCTCCACAACCCAGTTAGTATTGAGTAATACGATACCCCTTGGTAAGACTGGTTGTCAGTTTTTTTTTTTTTTTTAATTTCTTTTTACAGTTTTTTAGGGGTTCTTAAAAGGGTTTTCAAAATATTTAAAAGCTTTTATAAAATTTACAAAATCTTTTAAGGACTTTAATGGATTTTCCAATTCGTTTAAGGATTCTCAAAATTTTATATGTGTAAGGACTACTTCTCAAGAACACGACGATACGCAAGCTGTGCGCAGCTCGCGCACCCACGCAAATACTAGTTTTAATATAATCTTACTTAATAAAGTGATAGTGATAAAATAAAAGTCAAGAAAAATCAATGAAGTATGATTCTCATACAGTATATGGTAACTTCTTTATTACATGGTTTCCTCGTTTTTTTGGAAACGTAATGGGTTTACTATTTATTGTGAACCCATTTTTATACATTTCGTTGCTGGCGATTCTGGGTTTTTTGTCTATGAACTTTTTGCAAAGTCCTTTTTGTTGACATTTTTTTTTGCATCTGCCTATAAAAAATATGTAAAACTATAGAGTTTGAATTCCTGAACAGTTTTGTCTTTAGTTATACTTTTATAGGAATTCAGAAATTAAAGATATTCCAGTTTGAAGTTATCCCGTTTGGAGGTTATCGACACTGGAAACAAACGACCTGGAAATAAATTGCTTTTCCGTCTTTGATTTTTCAACTGAAATCTTTGTTTTAGACTTAGACTTAATAACGTGACTAATTATACATATACAGGGTGTCCGGTAATTGATGGATAACCTTGAAATGGCTTATAGTAGAACTTATGGCCATTTAGTAAAAAATACGAAAAAAATAATATCATGTAGTACCTGTAAGCAAGTTCATTTATTTTGGAAAACTAGTATGAATTAATTTTTAAACAAAGTTTAAACAAAAAAAATGTATGCATACATGAGTGACCAATAATTTTTAAAATAATTTTGGTTTCAAGTAGATTTGATGATGGTACAATTCATAATTGTATCTGCCTTAAATAGGTAAATATTGCTATTAATGTAGACAAGGAGAAAAAAATACTGAAGCAATATGGCCCCCCATTCTTATGCAGGCCCTACATCATCAGGATCAGGATAAAACTGTCTATCGATATAATTAATGAATCCATCATACCCCTCTTTATTTTTCATCATGGTTGCGCTCTGAGGAATAAGCATGTAATATATTTAATTTGAATTTTTGGGCGCAACCAACGGTTGCGCTGCGAGGAATAATTTAGTTGCGCTCAGATGGTTGCGTTTAAAAATAGGTGCGCTCTGAGGAATACCTCGACGTCGACGTCACGGGGCAGCATAACTGGTTAATTCTGAAAATGAACTTAATTCGATTTTCCCAAAATTGTTTGTCTGTGACGAAGTGGGCTGACCAAAATATGTACTTGAATATCTAACAAATAATTCTTTAAATGATCATGGTGATATTTCAAGTACCTATATCTTCATCTAAAAGTATAAAATGATTACGAAACAATTCACAAAACCTGTAAAAATGTAAGGACCAAAACGTAGCGTGATAAAATATGGCACGTATCCTTTACAAAACGGGCGACAGCAAAAGAATGGCTCTAAATAAAACAGAGATGGGGTAATAAAAGTCAGGTGAAGCTTGTATTCCCCGGGCAATGTTGCCATGTCACAAGACTTGTTGGTACAGTTGAAAATTTAATAACCATCTTATGTTCGAGATTGGTTCTCGAGTGAAATGAAAGAGATTTTTTGTTGTGAACAAAGTGGACCTGCTTCATAATCTATTTTTTTTTACAGTTTTTTTGTAGCGGTAAATCAGTTCCTTATTTTTTAGACTGAGCTAAAGAGCTAAATTTTCTTGGATGAAATATATTTTTGTCAGTTGGGTTTCGTTAATTATGATGTTAGACGAATAGATAGATTGTAACTATTAATTAATACGTAATTAATGAAACCCTTTTATCTGAAAATAGGACAGTTTGTTTTTACTCTTTGCGAGGAAAGTTTATTTACAAAGTTTTCTCTTCCGTTGTGTAGATAGTTGAATATAATAATAGTAGTTCAAACTTAATAAAATCCCAAATTATATCATCCGTGTGTGTATTTAGAGGTTGTTTAATTTAGAAATTTTAATGTTGAATTTCTCAACTTACACATACTATTGTACAACAAGAAATAGTTATCATCGAGGACGAATAAAAAAGTCTGAAAAAAAAAACGGCTTTAAAAGTGCTAACGGCATCTGCCGTGCAAGTACGTAGGAATCGATTCGATAAATCTGACAGTCATTCTCGACAAAATGAGTTTATAACATAAACTCATTTTGTCGAGAATGACTGTCATCATCATCATCATTTTGAGTTTATGTTATAAACTCAAAATGAGTTTATAACATAAACTCATTTTGTCGAGAATGACTGTCAGATTTATCGAATCGATTCCTACGTACTTGCACTGCTGTTTTGGAGATGCACAAAATCCAAGTAAAATGGCTCTACAGTAGGGAACATTTGCCTACAAAATCAGCCATTTAAAAACCGGTCAGGCAACCATCCCAAGTCCCTTATTTCACAAAGAGCCGAGATAGCAAGATATGTAGTAGTCAATTTTACAAAATATCTACAGTACATTCACAAAATGGTTGTAGTTTATAGCCAAAGAGACCTTAATTGACGACGAAGGGATCCAACCCCAAGATCACAAGATAGCTGCATGGAATATAAAGTGACTTTCAGTTTCCTACAAAAGAATATTTTGTATGTAAAAGCAAATAATGAGGTGTATCAGTATTAAATTTTTACAAGGTCTCAACAGGAGAAGGTAAATGTGGTGACCTCTCAGAGTCATAACTCAAATCATTTTAGATGTTTTCGGCTGATAAAACAAGTTCGTCGGGATTAAAGCATAATAATTTATTAGCGGCGTGGAACACATCGGATTATCCAAAATAATGGTGTCGGCGTTGCGACCTATCTTCAGGACAAACGCACAGCTCAGTAGGTAGGTAGATAATTATTCTTCAGTTAAATAAAAACCTTATTTTTAACCAAAGTAAACAACATGACCCATTACTAGTACTTAAATTCTTTACGCCCCCGCCATAGCCAGACATTAACATTTCTTTTTTAAACAACAATTTTCTAAGAATGCCCTGATGGACAGGCTCATTATCTGAACGCCGTAAAAATACTACACCTCGGGAGGAATTCTTCGTAGAAAATTTGCATTAAATGAACATGATACTCTACCGTTCTTGGAAAAATGAGATTTTAACCTAGTGGACGGAGAAATGATTTGCTATTAAAATTCTAACCTCTAGAGAGGCGCCTTTGTTTAAATTATTTTTGTGTTTGTTTCTCAAACGTTGATTTTAAAAAAGATCAAATACTTTTCTGGGAACTACCGTTTCAGTGGCCAGAAAAAGTTTTAGCAGAATATATATAAAAGCCTACGAAAATAGTAAAATAAATGCATTTACCTTGATCAGGAAAGTTGTTCGTTATTTCATAACGCTGCCGCGCTGGCATAAACGTTATTTCTGAAAAAAAAAAAACGGAAAATTTAACAATATGCAACGTTGTTTTATTCCTGAAAACTGCATGAATAATAATCTAGAATACTAGCTATAACAAAAGGTTATAAGAATTAGATAATGAAGCTGAAGCGAAAAATGTTTAATGAATTACTACTTACTCAAGCAACTAGGTACTGCGTCTGGAAACGAGTGAATTAAAAAATAAGAATTTTAAATTTTATATTATAATAACGCCTCGTTGGTCGCAACCACAACTGCTGAGCATAAGGTCCAGGGCTCTATTCCCAGGTGGGGCAAAGTATTATTGGGTTTTTCCACGGGACTTATCATAAGAGAAATGTTGATATACTATTAGTTTACACCTCTGCCTAACACTTCGGGGATAACAGACGTGACATTATGCTAAGTGTATCTAGTTTATTGAGGCGAGTATATTTGCATGTTCATTAACCGCAGCATGTTACTAGCATTGCCACCGCACGTTTGGGCAAAACAATCAAACGGGTAAATAGTTAATTAGGGAACACCTACATACATATTATATGCGCCTACTGTATGTGGCTGCCATGTTGAAATTGATTTATAATCTTCTTTCTGTGGCATAATATATTTATTAGATATTTTGTTTCAACTAATCCCTGGAATATTACCATTTTTAGAGTAAGGTTTCTAAACTATTTAACATCAGGCTACGACATTTAGGAGCCAAAAAGACAAGTACATCTATCGTTTCTTTTAAAATGACATTACAGAAATGTAATTGAATCTGTGTCAGTAAAAAGGTAAGTAAGGTAAACAAATTGTGTGTATTGTAATTATCACTTACTTGGATGAAGGAAAACATCGTGAAGAAACCAGCATGCTTGAGATATATTTCTTGACGGTCGGACCGTCCGGACTGGCTGTGGACACCAGACTTTGACATTACCCGGTGTCTGCAGCGAGTTAAACTGGACCTTAAAATGTCTGTCCCAACCAGAACCGCATCCGCAGTGTGTCTTTAACAATTTGACCGATCCTATAGAACTTCATATTAGCATCAGACTGAAGAGTAATAACTCATCACTTCGTTTAAAGAAAAGAAAGAAAGAAAAATATTTATTTGACGTCAGTTATTGTTTATTTCTTTTTCATACGAAATTACGTTGTGGCTGGAAGATTGAGTTCAGAGCCTGATTGTAATTTCATTCAGGTCTAGTTTTAGACCAAACATGACATGACGAGGGTTCGCTTTCAAGAACGTCACTTGTGTCAACTTGTCAGCGATAATCCGGGAATTGTCTGCGCTACTAATCTTGGCTCATACATTATTTACCAACAACAACATTTTGGGAAATTGAATCTTAAGACTCGGTGATAAGAGTGAGGAAATTGGTGGGTGCTTCGTGATGTGAGTGAGAAAGGTAAACAAAATAGTAAAAGAGATTGAATTTTTTATAAAATTGTTGCTTGATTTTGTCGTAGCGTTCACATTATTTGACGACCCGAATGGCGCAGCGGTAGTGAGGCTGCCTTACGTTCCTTGGGTCCCGGGTTCGAATCCTGGTAGGAGCAAATGTTTGTGTGATGAGCATGGACATTTGTTTCCTAGTCATGGATGTTTATATGTATAATAAGTATGTATTTACAAACAAAAAGTATCTATGTAGTATATCAACTATCTGGTGTCCACGACACAAGCCTCGTTGCTTAGTGTGGCGCTAGATGGCGCTGTGTGTAATGTCCAGCGATATTTATTTATTTTATTTATTTATTAAAATTTGAAAAACTGCTGGAACAGATTTGGGGAATCTAAATTAAAGACAAAAGCTGTCTCCATCTTAGCAACGTGTATTTTTTTGTGAAACAAGTATCTAACTCTTTGTTAAGTTTTAACCAAACAAAAATACTGCAGACCTTTTCGTAAGAACCTCTTTTCGGATTTAAACTTTTTCGTTTCCGTCTACAGGAAAGTTAGATAAAACTTACTTGTAGCTCAATTTGTTACAACATATTGTGTTTTCGGAAGGAGAAGAATTGGTACCGGTTTTTTTTTTTTTATCTTGTTAGGAATTACTAGTTAGAACGAGTGAAAACGTTGGGAGACACGGCCTAGGTCTCACACTGATTGGAGAAATTCTTCAGAAAGGACAGCTAGGCGCGTGGTATTTACAGATGTATGAGCGCGTGAACGAAGCAAGATTGGTTTATGAAGATCGTAGCAGGCGTTAGTAGTTTTGGCCTACCCCATTGAAAATTCTCTTGAGTTTTATGCATTTATGTAAGTTTTAGGAATTAAGAAGGTACCTACTATTAAGAGGAAGGAAGGTACCGTATTCATGATCAACGACAAAATTTAAGACTTTCAGGTGCTCAACTGCGCTGACTTAAGCCAAAACGATTGTAAGAGTAATCCAATAAGCTGTCTTCCGTTTTCAGACTATTATGGAAATTAGCTTTGCACTCCTGGATTCCGTTGTCTCCTTAAACTGGTATGCAGCTTACTAATCGCTTGTAAAGCTATAGTTTGACCCAGTTATTGTGCTTAATGGCACGGTCATTTTTTCTTACCAAAACTGCTCTCAAAATGGTGAAAGAAAACATCGTGAGGAAACTGGGATATATGAATAGAAAACTCGAAGGTACATGACATTCATCAATTATGAGCTACTCTCTCTAACAGGCAGGAGGCCTGTGTCCCAGCAGTGGGAACATCATAGATTGAAAATGTCGTGATAAATATACCGTGAGAAATACCAATCCGTAACATAAGTAGGCATTATTAGAAACCGATTAAAAAGTAGGTACCTAAGTATGTTTTATTTTCGATGTTTATGATTTGTCTGAACTAATAGTACATATACAAATTTTGCCAGTTACGTTTAAGTCCCATGTAATAAGACATGGTTTATGGTATAAAAGGTGTATATCTATGGGCCATTGTAGCCTGAAATACATGGTATTATGTTAATAGGGGCGAGCCTATTGCCATCAAAGGGGCACAAATCCAGACTCTACTGAGAAATCCCTGAAGGAAAAAACAAATGACACTTTGTCCGTCCTGGGAATCGAACCCAGGACCTCTTGCTCAGCACCCGCGCTTGCGAACACTAAGCAATGAGGCAATCGAGGCATCTCTAATAATGCCATAAAATATAATAATGTATGCATTGTATCACGTTTAGATATCGATACCCACCACATCTGCTGAGTTTTGCTAGCTAATTTTATTTGACCCAGTTTTCTGTGTTATTTCAGTAAAACTTCCATCTCCCACCTCTTTTATTCAAAAGACCCGTAGAATTAGCTGTATTCGAATACACGAAGCCACACTTTAATTTGTTTGTCAATTCAGCGACTTACCAAAAAAGGATTTCGTTTTACCGAATTTGAAAGGGGTCGCAATTCGTACCGAAATGAATTCTAGGAATGAAAAGGTTTATCTCTCGTTTAATTCAGTTTCGTGAACGGAAAATTAGTTTATGCTTAATTTTATTATGTTGGATAAGACTTTTGTTTATTGTTTTTTGGCCTTAATAAAACTTTTAGATCTGGGGATTAGATAGCATTATGTATTGAACGATTGATCCTGAAAAAGGTAGACAGTACTTACAATTCTTGATTTAGTGCAGGATAATTTAATACCACTTTTTTAGGGTTCCGTAGTCCTGACAAGGAACCCTTATAGTTTGGTCTTGTCCGAGGGTTTGCTAAGAGACCGTTAGTACGGAAAAGCTGTAATTTTGTCGAGGTATGAATATCAATTACGCTGACAAAATGGTAAAATAAATTTTTGAAAAATATTTTGTACATGTGAAGTGGGGATGTTTTTTTTTTTCGTCGTTTTTAATACTATTTTTCGATTTAATGCTCCATTTACGAAATATTAAACTTTAAAGTTATAATTTTTGTTCCAGTAGGGCGTCCCCCCCTAAAAGCTTAACTTTGGACCTACGTTGACATTATTATATTTTGTTTTAATTTTGGATAGTAATTGAATATTTGACAATTCTTGTACGTAACTCCTATTTGTTTCTATATAAATCCATTATGTAATCAATCAATTTTATTTTATTTACTAATGTCAGTACTGTCAATGTCAATTAATGATATTATTTTGATTCTAAACTTGTATTGATATTTGCACACCATGACAATATGGTAAACATGTTAGCACAACTCTACTTAAAACATTTTTTCATTTCGGATGGCAAATCATCAAATGAATTCTCGGTGCTCTGGGCGGAGCAGGAGGGAGTGTCAGACTTTTACTGACTAAAACCCATCCATGTTCCTTCATCGCCCTTTGTGTTCCGGGGCCACGGTATCTCTTTCGAACAGTCCCGCAACCCCGGCAGGCATCGGTCCTTGCGGACCCCTTCCTATTGCTGACTCTCTTTGAGGTGCGCGTGGAACACGAACGCGCCGTCGACACGGCCTGTCGTCATGAGACGGACGGACGGCGAGCTAGCCCATAGCCGGTGGGCTATGGGCTAGGGTACGGGCCTGTGGACGGTGGCCCACAGGCCCGTACTTATAACACCTTGCATTGCATTTATTTTATATTTTTTACATTATAATTGTATGTACACTCATGTTTAAGCAAATAAAGTTATCTGAATCAGAATCTGAACTGCTGACTTGAAAATCTGGAAAAAATCATGATGATAGTGCATTTCACTTTAAAAAAAAACTATAGCGGTTAAGATAACTTTATCAGTTTAGCAGTAATAGTTGTTGAACTTGGGTGTTGGATAATTTTGAACCAAATACAAAATCCTTTAAAGTGATTATGATGAAGTAGTTGCTTGAATATAACGGGCTACTACGGAACCCTATACTGCGCGTGGCGCAAAACGCACTTGGCCGGTTTTACATTGTTTTTAAAAACGTTGTCGCTCACTAAAAAATTCTCCTGTATCTATGGGGGCACATCCTATAAATGCGAAAGTTTGTGAGTTTGGATGTTTGTTACTCTTTCACGCAAAAACCACTGAACGGATTTGGATGAAATTTTGCACACAGATAGTTTATAACCTAGACTAAAACATACGATTATTTTCATGAAGATCCCATTGGACAATTATCAAAAATCACGCGGGCGAAGTCGCTGGCAGAAGCTAGTTATTAAATATTAGTACCTGGGTGACCGAACTATCATCCATTTTATTGTAACACTTGTTTTATGTACCTACAACCTATTCAAAATATATTTTTTCTTTTAGTTTACTTTAAAAATATTATTGGCGTTTAAAAGCGTAATCTATTTACCAAAATAAATACTTATACTCTGGATGTTACGGAAATTGCGGCATGGCTTGGAAGATGATAAAAATGTTATGCACCGTTCTTAACAATTTGTCTAATGTGTGAATTAATTTTATATTTAACGATGACTGAATTATTGAGTCCTTAACAGCTTCACTCAAGTAGCTACGGCACAAAAATACCATTTACCAGCTAACGGTGGCCCACAATATAAAACTGGGTAATGCCTAAATTTAACGTAAGGGTAAAATGTTTTACGAGCACAAACATTAGAATGGCTATAAAAATCTCTTTGTTAGGTTTATTATCATAACGCAATACAGATGATAAATGTTCTACCTAGGAAGCAACGCTGGGTGAATCGGTATCCATAGCAGTCTAAGTAGATCTGATGTCGACATTTTGAAAAAGAGCCTTGTCTTCCGGTTTTACCGATCTGAAAATGAAGAAGTAAGCGTTTCTGATCTTGATCTAGTAAAATCAACAGATCTATAGTTGCTGCCAGTTAAAATCGCAATAGCGGTCATTGACCCACCTACATTTATTAAAGTTCTTAACTTTGAAATCCAAAAATAATCCAAGTCAGTCAAGTCTTGAATCGTCATCTATCGTGATCTTCAAATTTTTTTCTAATGAAAAACGATAATAATCTCGTACGAAGAGATATTAGGGAAAGGGAAATGACCACTATTGCAATCTTAACTGGCAGCAACTTTAAATATTTTTTTTTATTTTTTTATTATATTGAAATCTTGCGATCAGTCCTTCAGACTATGAGCAGATGAGATTGGTTCGGATGGCGTGTTAGGAGACTCTCCGTAGAGTCTGCCCTATTTTTCTTAAGTCATTCTTCTCACTGACTATTCTGGTCGAAAATGTCCTGTCGCTTTTTCAATCGGATGATTTCTGGGATGGTTAGCTGCCCCGCAAGGTTATTTGGATGCTTCAGTAGTCGGGATTTGTAGTTGTCGACAACTGTAATAGATAAGACACAAATATTTTTAATGACCTGTGACCAACTAACCGTCAGTCTTTACATCTTGTACCTCCGTAATTCCCCGTTTGATTAAAATGACATTAGTCCCTGTTAAAACATAGTTTCAATCCCTATCTCAAGAGATACATGGTCCTACGCCTAAATACAGTTTGATTTTCTACGTCTTAAATTACGAACGTAATATGATTAAATCTATCAAAATCTTCACTGAAACTTCGTAACAAGGTTACAAACTATCAGTAGTATAGAATATTAATACCTCAGGGATGAACTTACAATATCCTCACCGTCTAGATGAATATGTATGTGGGTAACACGAATTTACATGCTTTAGTGGGTTTTGGATAACATGTATATGATGTTACTAGCTGTTGCCCGCGGCTTCGTCCGCGTAAAGTTCGGTAACCGTCCCACTGGGTCATATTAAAGGGATAAATAGTGTCTACGTGTTAAACCAGGTTATGAACTATCTATGTGCTAAATTTCATAATAATCACAATTATTATCATCACAACCATCATTATTATCACAATCATTATCACAATCACAATCACTATTACAATCACCATCATTATCACAATCACCATCACAATCACAATCACCATCACATTCACCATCACAATCACCATCACTATCACAGTCACAATCACTATCACCATCGCCATCACCATCACAATCACCATCACCATCTCAATCACCATCATCATCATCATTATCACAATCATTATCATCGTAATCACAACCATTATCATCACAATCACCATCACAATTACAATCACAATCACAATCACCGTCACTATCACAATTACCATCACAATCACTATTACAATCACCATCATCGTTATCACAATCATCATTATCGTTATCACAATCGTTATCATCAGTATTACAATCACCATCACTGTCACAATCACCTTTACAATCACAATCACTATCACAATCACCATCACTATCATCATTAAAATAACCAACACCGTCGCTATCACCATAACAATCACCGTCACTATCACAATCACCATCATCGTTATCACAATCACCATTACTATCACAGTCACAATCACAATCACAATCACAATCACAATCACAATCACAATCACAATCACAATCACAATCACAATCACAATCACAATCACAATCACAATCACAATCACAATCACAATCACAATCACAATCACAATCACAATCACAATCACAATCACAATCACAATCACAATCACAATCACAATCACAATCACAATCACAATCACAATCACAATCACAATCACAATCACAATCACAATCACAATCACAATCACAATCACAATCACAATCTCAATCACCATCACATTCACATTCACCATCACTATCACAATCACTATCACCATCACCATCACCACCACTATCACCATCACCATCACTATCACAATCACTATCACTATCACGAGCACCATCACCATCACTATCACGATCACTATATTATCACAATCATTATCACAATCACCATCACCGTCATTATCACCATCACCATCGCTATCACCATCACAATCACCATCACAATCACCATCACAATCACCATCACAATCACCATCACAATCACCATCACAATCACCATCACCATCACCATTACTATCACAATCACCATCACTGTTATCATCATCATCAGTATCACAATCATCATCACTGTGATCACAATCATCATCAGTATCACAATCATCATCATCGTTGCCACAATCATCATCATCATTATCACAATCATCATCATTATTATCACAATCACCATCATCATTATCACAATCATCATCATCATTATCACAATTATCGTCATCGTAATCACAATCATTATCATCGTAATCACAATCATCACCATCATCATCATTATCACAATCAGCATCATCATTATCACAATCATCATCATCGTTATCGCAATCATCACAATAAATCAACAATAACCCTGTATAGAAGTCGAATCCGTCGTCTTTTGGATCTCAAAATAAATGCCTATTCGTAATCACATCAACAATATCACAACATCAACACCCCTGACAATCTCGGTATCGACACCCATACTGATTTTTAGACATTTCAACCCCATCGCACCCCAACAGGGGATGATGATGGTATTTCAGGTCCGCCACATTAAATCTTAAAATCGTTGTTTTTGTAACACACCCGACCCGATACACCATACAAACAATACCGATGTTGATTTTCAGACTTTGTTACCCCATTTCCCCCTTTAGGGGTTGAATTCTGAAAAAAAATGAAACACAAATGCTAACTCATTTATCGATAGGAGTACTCCTGTGAAGTTCCGAATAAAACAGTCTTACCTAATCTTGTTTCCCCATACAAACTTTCGACTCCCGTTTCATCCACTTAGGGGGTACATTTTGAAAAATCCTTTCTTAATGCACCCCTTAACCTCATAAGGAACGTATGTGCCAAATTTGGAATCTCGGTACACAAATTTGAAGACTCAACGGTTTGGGCTGTGCATTGATTTTTAGACTTTGTCACAAGGGTCTCAAGGGTTGAATTCTGAAAAACCCTGAAACCCGTTTCTACTCATTTATCAAAAGGAGCACTCCTGTGAAGTTTCGAATAAAATAGTCTAACTAATCTTATTTCCCCATACAAACTTTGAAGCCCCGTTTAACCCCCTTAGGGGGTGAATTTTGAAAAATCCTTTCTTAGTGCAGCCTTAGACCACATATGAAACCTACTTGCCAAATTTGGAATCTGTAGAACCAGCGGTTTGGGTTGTGCGTTGATAGATGAGTCAGTCAGTTTCTTCTTTTATATATTTAGATTCCAGAGACGCATATAGAGATTGGATGGTAACACAGCTGTAACGGCTCCGATTTAAAAGTTGGATGTTGTGGAGGATCAGGTTTGTTCCGTCGGAAATTAAGCGACTTTGATGGTTACATGAATTTATTATTTTACAATGGTATTCCGCCATGGCCTTACATGGCGGTTTTGATGATGCTGATGGATAAGAGGTAAAAAGGTGAAAAAGAGAATGATTCTATACATTACAAGCGCTTTTATAGAAGCGGTTGAATGGAATTGAGAGTGGAACCGAATGAGCGAATGAGCTGAAGATTGACTTGTCGCCGGACAAATGGGACAGCCGATAGCTTCGTGAGTCGAAGTGGAGCTTCTTCCCCTCGTTGGCAGATGTCACCAGTCCCGCGCCAGCACTGCGTTGAGTGCTGTGGCTCCACGCCAGTAGGTGGCGCGGACAGATGTCATTGATTTGAATCTGTACAGTCTAATACTTGATTCTACAGCCTGCATCATCAGCACTACTCTAAAACGTTAAAGCAACGTGTAGATACTGGCAAATCTATGAAAAAACTAATGTATCATGTAACCATCTTGCGCGGCGCCCTGCTTCCCACACTTTAAAGAGAGAAAGTATGAGTCCCAGTTGTAGCAATAGTTGATCACCTACGTTTATAGAGATTTGCTTGTATGAACGTTGAGTCGAATCAGAAATGAGGACATCGGCAAAATAAGCAAAGTTACATAGGCCATGGAATTGCTAAACTTAAGTGGCAGCACGGGGGGAGTCTTCACTTGTCCTTAGAATGGAAGGCCGATGCGGCCGAAGAGCTCTTGGTTGTCAACCGCGGATCGGAAGACGTAGCGTTGGCAGATCACCCGCAAGGTGGACAGACGACCTGGTAAAGGTTGTTGGAATGCCCTAGATGAGAGCAGCGCAGGACCACTCGTTTTGGCGATCTTTGGGGGAGGTTTATGTCCACTGATTGAGTGAAATGATGTTGATGTATTTTGAGAAAATTTTAAAATTATGCTTATATACAATACAGCGTCATAAGTTAAGTAAGATCTTTTAATCTATGTTATGGCATTCCGTTGTTTTCAGAAGGAGTTACTAAGCAAACTGCCGACCCCTGTGGAGGCAATTAATCTTACGATTTCCAATTCCAATATGCAAATAATAATCCGACTCCTTATTCAAATCCCAGAATAACTCCAAAACATTATGACGACCCCGTCAAACAATAGACCGCACTCAATCAAACTTATCAGCGCATTCATTTTGGCTGAGGAGAATAGGAACTGAACGATGAGATCTTAAAACATCACACCAATATTTTCCAAGGTATGTATAGTACAAGAAAATATTGCCACTTAACTTTAAATTCATAACATATCATCATGCCTGTAATCCCCGAGAGCTTATCAGTTTGGCACAAATCCGCTCTGGGTTGCTTCGGATATGACTGATTCCGATAAAACCCAACGATACTTTATCTCATCTGCAATTGTACTTGATATCCCATGCTCAATAGTAGCACTTGTGCACAACACAACAATACAGTACACAACACACACACACACACACACACAAGAACAACAGTTTGACCAACGGGGCAGTTCAACAGGATATTCAGGGCATTGTTCGGGATATATGAGGCTTATGCCAACATATTCTGATCCAAAAGTAACAACGTGTTATGACTTATACTCAGACACTATCAATAACAAAGTTACGAAGTAGTTTCACCAAAAAAGCATCGTACTTGTCAACTTAGCGATACACTGAATCATCAGTATGACAATAAATTAATAAAGTAATGGAGTGTGCAAGAAATATTCAACACATTGCTTCATATATTCGCTAAAAGGCATATAAATCTTTGTTGTTGCGTCGTGGTCGCTATATTTTCGTGGTAGTAGGTGTCGAAGAGGAAATGAATAGTCAGCCCGTTCTTCTCCATAGAGATCTACGCTAGGGAATGGGCAACTACAGTACTTTCACAGTTTTTATGTCTTGTGACTGGGACTGTAGCTACATTTAATTTTCATCTTTGTTTCGACAATTCAAAAGTGCCTGTAACTGGCTTACTTGAAAAATAAATGCTTTGATTTTGATCAGTCACTTCAACGTTGTATTTATGGGCACTTTTATCGTATTAAATATTACCTATCGGGTGACTGTTTCGTTTTGTGTTGCGGAATATAGCCCTTTCGCGTTAGAGTTAATTTGCCTGTTCTTAATATTCATGCTAAGCAAAAGGTTTTCCTATGTTTGATTTTTAAATAAAAAGAGGAGTTTGGAAACGTTTAAAATGAAAATAAACAGTAGCTATTTGTTGCATACTGGCTTCAGCAGGTGCTGTTTGTTTTGGTAGACCCACCATCCATAATAGTATTTTTAGAATCGCTGCGACAAGGCTCCTGTGGAGCGCAACATAATACTGCACGCCGCAAAGCCGAACACCCCGGTGTACATCTTCCGCCTTCACTACACCACTGAGGCAGAGGACATCGAGGAGTATGTGCGCCAAAGACTAAAGTACACACCAAGAGTGCAGCTGCTGGAGTCGCGCTGCAACGTATGGTACGCATACCAACGCGTTTACTTCAGTTAGTGTTGTAAGAAAGTTTTTGGGCGCTGGATGTGGTGTTCCGTCGCTTCCGTAGACAAATTTCGTTTTAAGGCGTCTCACTGAGACACTTTTCTACGACTTGTATTTTGATAGCCGCTTTAGCCCACTTTTTACCGGGTAATACTTTTAATGGGTGATGACGGCCGAAATTAAGGCCGAACTCCTGAAGGCGGGTGGAAAACCGGTATTTAAGGCCCTTCAGAAGATGTTTAATTCCGTCATACTTGAGGGAAAAACGCCACAGGCATGGTGCAGGGGTATGGTGGTACTCTTCTTCAAGAAGGGCGACTATGCCCGGTTGAAGAATTATAGGCCCATCTCACTTCTAAAACATGTCTACAAGTTGTTTTCAAGAGTCATCACGAATCGTCTCGCGCGCAGGTTTGACGATTTTCAGCCTCCCGAAAAAGCCGGTTTCCGAAAAGGCTTTAGCACCGTGGACCACATACATACGCTGCGGCAGGTTATACAGAAGACCGAAGAATATAACCTGCCCCTCTGTTTAGCGTTTGTGGACCACGAGAAAGTCTTCGATTCAATCGAGACCTGGGCTGTGCTGCACTTGGGGGAGGCCCATGTTCAGCAGTAGACGTCTTTCGGCTGAAATGATGAATACTTTTAATACAGAATTACTTCCTTCCTTGCTTCAACGACATTAATCTCATAACACCATAATAATCCGGTGGACCCCCATATAAAAACCCAATATAGCTTGGCCCGACCTAAAAATCGAACACAATTCAGATATTACAGGCGTGATGACACATCTACATTCCCTCAATACACAGCTCCTTTGCTAAAATCAGGGCAAGGATTAACAGTGTTCTTTGAGTAAAGTAATCCATTAACATACATTAGGAACTAGGTTTACTAGCGTGTGCTTCGGTACGCATCTTGATAACGAGGTTTTTCCTAGTTAAAAGGAATCACAGATAAAACCCGAGGTATGGTAAGTACAGTGCTACAAAGATCTTTTGGCGTCTGAGTGACATTGACAAGGGGCGTTTTTGGTAAACACTTGACAGCTTTATTTACGACTTTATTTAAAAAATAAGATGGCAAAGTTCGTTTCAATTTTGATCTCACGTCAAAAGTTACCACAAACTGTTTTTTTCCAAATGATTTTAAACCAGAAAATGTTGATGGTTAAGTTCCAAATTGAATGAGTTTGTCAATTTGTGGTAACTTACGACTGCACCTATAACTATAAGGAAGAACCCTTGGGAAGAACTGAATGCCATCCTTAATTTAATATGAATACCTCGCTTACTCTTTTAGTATTGGTATGGAAAAACGCTAACTAGTTGGCCAATTAGAAGCGTCAAAAGTAATAAGTTGAATATTAAAGCTAAAGCTTTATATCCAACTTATTGCTCCATCTCCAGCTTTATATCCAGCAAACAACGTGGAACATTGTTTTCGATGTCGACTTTAGCCACGGAACTAGTTAATACTTTCTGTAACTAAAAGTTTAGCTGTGTGGTATCCGGCAGATAGAATAGAACCAACCCATTACGCTCACGGGTGTCGTATAAGGCGACTAATGTCTGAGGCAGAACACCTTGCGCCTCCGTAGACCAGAGAATGGGCAGCAGCGTTATCTGTTAGTCTTTCATCACTGCGATCTCCAATCCGCCTGCCAAGCGTGGAGATTACGGCAAATTCCTCCCATCATGGGAGAGGCTTATGTCCAGCAGTGGACGTTATGGGCTGTTGTAGTAGTAACAAATAGTTGGTTCCCGTAGACGTAAGCTCTTTTACATCTTTTGCTCTTATATTCATATTATTTATTGCACAATTGCGCCCACACAACAATAAATTAATTAGGTACGCACGACGACCAATCAAGCTTATAAAACCAGTTTATACGGATCTCTCATGGTACGCGAAATCTATACAAACCGAAGCCATGTTATATTGGCAATTTATAGCTTTATGTGTCGCTGTGTGTACACAATGGTAGGTGGAGTGAGCGCTTTGTTTCTTCATAGCGCAGTTGCTATAAATTCCAATCTAGAATTATTGTAATTAGTCCTGTGTTTCTTTTTGTTCCGTATATTCGTCCACTGTGTTTTATGTTAATTATTCTTTAAAATGAATGAGTCATAGTCATAATTATTTATTTGCAGTAAATGTGGTACAAAAGATGGTTAAAATAATATGTAGTACAATGACACATTTCGCCATAAAATTGGCATATTAGATGTTAATTTCAAAACACAATAAGTACTTATGTGAGAAACAAACATTAAAAGGTAACTAAGTGTGTTTCTAAATTACTCAACATAAAACAAAATTTTGAGTATACTAATGACTGAATTGACTGATACCTACTTACAGTCACGAGCACAAATATTTATACACTAAGTAACTTTTAAAACTTGTCCAGTTTTCTTTTTGTATTATCTTAAGTAACTGGCCAAGTGCTTTCCTCCATCAACCTTATTCATCAGACCGCGAAAAAAATTAACTTAAGTTTTCTTCTGATTGTATACCAACCAAGCTACAGCAACAGTTGTCAAACTTGCATAAATAAAATAAAATCCAACCGTTCGTTGTTACCAAGCATAACAAGTCGTAGTAATTAACAAGAAATTTTCTGTTCTGAACTAACAATAGAACTGCACCCAGGACTAGTCTAAGTGGAACTGGGTCACTATTCTAATGGCATATCGCTCGTCTGCCATTCAACGGCTGCATTATTTAGCTGAGTATCCATTTATTTCAAGGTTTTTGTTCATGTTTTATCTGTTATGTTACAGTTCGGTTTTATGCACTGGTTTTGGAAAGTAGTTTTAATGGTGCACAATATATGGTATGGTATTTTTACGCTGGTGATGACATCAATTTGAATGTTCTAAAACTCTGAAGAGTCTATGGCATCCTACATGAAAGTCTAGACCATCAGTAGCTGTTTTTACGGTAATAGTACATTTTGATACAAGTGGAGAAAGTTTGTTATTGCATCCGAGGTGGAACTAACTCCCGAATCGCAAGCGAGGGTGTTTTTAAGCCGAGAACTGCAATAACAAATGTCCACGTGTATCGAACGACGTTTTTCAATACACTTTTGAAGAAATAAAATAAAAGAACGAAAAATATTTTTGGCAAAAATTATTAAGAAACTATGATTTTAATTATTTTAATTATTATTTTAATTCGAAGACATGTGACATCTACCAATCCGCACTGGGCCCGCGTGGTGGATTATAGCCCATACGCAAAATACGCGCTTTGACGTGGACTTGCGGATACCAGCCCGTTATACAATACAATACAATACAATGATTTTAATTTACTTTTTTTCCGCGTTTCGCTTTCGCCAAGTTGAAGGAGAAGCATAGGTATGAAGTCGCTAAACAGCCTAATATAAAAAATAGTTTTTTTTAATTTTTTTTTTAATTTAGAACACATATAAATGTTAATTATACTATAAAAAGTTTGTTTATAAAAGTAAACATTAGTTTTAAATAATCATGTTTATCTATGATATTCTATTTATAAACACAATTTGAATATTCAAAAAAAATTTACGCCGTAAAGACGCATTATTGCTTTGCCGAAATAAAAAAAAAAACATTCACCTCCGACTATAGACTTTGAACCAATTTGGATTAAGTATAGGTAAGTTATCTGTGGCAATTTTCATTCGCACACGTGTTGGAAAATGAAAAAAATTCTACGCGTGTGAAATACATTGCATGTTGAACCTAATCGTAGTGCGATAAGAACCAGTTTTAGAGGTAGTGTATTGAAAAATTAAATCCAACAGTTGTATGAATTTTTACCTCATTCTAAGCCCTGAAGGCCATATCTGTCCTAGAATTCAACCGTCTCCTTTAATATGTTTTTATCCTTCTTTGGCTTTCATACTAAACATGTGAAACGCTTAACGATGTTAAAGCGAGATATACAAGACGCCATGGACCAACGTTAAGTAATCAACTATCCCGTGCGTGAACAAAAAGGAAACTTTAGACCTATGAAAAAATGTGTGTATGGTTTGACAAAAAACCATTCACGTACTGTTACTATTTTTACCATATTTGTTGACTAGACAGAACATTGATATTCCCAACACTGAAATCACTTTGTACATATTTTTATTTGTAACCTGGCAGAATATGCCTATGAAATAACATTTGTAGGAATATTCGTTTGATGGCGCGATGCCGTGTTTTGGTTTGTATAAAGCCTCCAGCGTTTGGAGAACTTCAAAGGACAGTGATCGTGAGAATTTTCTTTTTTCATGTCTTCATGTTTATTAGATCATTTTTTTTGCCAACGGTGTCTTTTTACAGCCATTTTGAAGGTGCAAAAGTAAGTTAGCAACCGTTATTTGTATGTACATAGAGGATACAATAGATACACCATATACTTTTATTGTTATTTATCTTTTTGGAAGTGATTCCAATGTATGAAGAGATCGTTGAATGAAGTATTGGTTCAGCCTAATGGAAAAACGTGATAGTTCAAAGGTTGCCAATCGTGCTAAAGTTAATTGAATACAAACAAAATGTAACGTGTTGTAGGTATTTCTTTATTGGAGCTTGTTTTCTTTTTTGAGCCGTTTGGGGTTGAAACACTAGGGTCATGGGATGGGGCCAGCTAGTCGAAGCGGCCTTTCTTTGACCAGAGGGTTGGCATATTTCTAGGCCTAAACATCAGCATAACCATGCACAACGGGTCAATGTTGCCAGCTTTCTGGGCGTTATTCTCGTTGACAGCAATGCTGGTGAATTTTTAGAAGCCCTTAATATTTTCATCTTTTTAGGGTTCCGTAGTCCTAACAAGGAACCCTTATTTCGTCTGTCTGTCTGTCCGATGTTTTGTTAAGAGACGGTCAGTACCAGAAAGCTGTAATTTTGTAGGGGTATGTATATATTGATATACATACAAAGATAAGATAAGATAAGATAATATTTATTTGCTAAACATGTGTCATACATACAAGAAAATACATGCATGCAAGATGGTAACACGAACAACAAAAAAATTATGGTGTCTCCCCTACAAGTGAAGTGGGGGTGATTTTATTTTCGTCGTCTACCCCATCGTTGAATAGGTCTTTTAAAATGACTTAGGGATTGCTAATAGTGAAAATTTTTGTTCCAGTAGGCCGAACTTTGAAGGAAAACTAAGATAACTTTATTATTTTAGCTGTAATAGTCGTTGAACTCCAAGAGTTAGATAATTTTGTACCAAACACAAAATCCTTAGAATAAATCCTTAAAAGTGACTAAGATGAAGTAGTTGCTTGTTTGTAACGGGTATAGTATACTTGCATTGAAAAACCAAATCTGAAATATAAGGGGCTACTACGGAACCCTACACTGCGCGTGGCTCGACACGCACTTGGCCGGTTCCTTTTACATGAGTATAGTTTAAAGAAGAATACAGAAAAGGGCAGAAAAATTATGATAGTTTAATTATTATTTTAAGTCTCTTTGTTTAAATTACATATTTTTCAGAGCGATTGAAATACAAGTTAGGATATGTACGGACGGCTGCATATATTTGTTACCCCTTTTAATGCGTGACAGATACCTAATTGATGCAGCTGTCTGTACATACCATCAAGTTCTGAAGAACATGACTTGCCTCCACATTTGTTCTGTATATTAGCTACAATAGGCTAGTTTCCAACATCGATAAATTGCAAATATATTTAGTCCGTCAGTTAGAGTATTGGAAAATAATGGACACGTATTTTTTGTTTTTGTAAATCAATGAATATTGACAAAGATAAAACGCATCAAAACTCGAGAGTGGGGGCTCGTGACGTCACAACGTACAAAAAATTGTAGCACGAGGTGACGTATTGTGAATTTTAAAAGGGTCGTATCTTTGTCAATTTCGGTTTACGTAACAGAAGAAAAAATACATGTCAAATATTTTTTGATAATCCAACTGACGGACTAATTAGATTTTTTCAGGACACAAGCCTGTTGACGCAGTGGCCGAGTGAGTGGTAGCAACGTTACGTGTAGTCGGTTTTTATTCCTATTTATGGAAAATAATAAAAATAAAAACCTTTCTGTTAAACCGTTTCGTAAAAGACGTCCCAAGAAAAATCGCAGTCAAAAATGTTGAATAGAAACAGACATTTTATTACCAGGCGATTCATAAAAAAATCCTTGAATATTATATGACTGCCTTCCCACTATATTATCGTGACGTACCGTAGGTAATTGTAACATTTCCCGGAACGTTCAATTTATTACAAAAACTTTCTTCAATTTGTATGTAAAATATTGTTGGTAATAAAAACATGATAGGGCCTTACCACAGATATAGATAGACCTAGATAACGCAAGAGCACCCACTTCGCGTGCCGGACATAAGCATAAAATGCTTAACTTGGCCACTGTCGCGCTGAGTCTGCATCGGTGTGCATCCGTGCGAGTTGGACGTCAGTCAAAAAATCAAAAATGCCTAATTGCGCTGTGATTAATTGTAAAAACTGCACAAATGTGAGCAGAAAAAAAAGCTAACGTTTCCTTCCATCGGTAAGTACCTTAATGATTAATATTATGCGTAATTAATTTTAAAATCTTTTATTTTTAATCTAAGTCCACAGTAATACCAAATTTGAGAAAAACTTAGGTCATCGGAAGCATGCTGTATATTCTTGATACATGTGCTGTTCAGCCTACGCAACAAAAATCGATTCTCGAGAATCGATTTCGGAAACAGAGGAATTATATTATATTTATTATGTAGACATTTTTTATAAATAATCTTAATATTTCGTGATTTTCAATAAATAATTAGGGTAATAAGTACCAACAATTTTGTAAAAATTATAAATCCCTATTTGCCTACTAAGTAGATTTGGAAATTTTATTTTTCCTCTATTTATCTCATTCCTCTGTCTATCTCATTACTCTGTCATTCTCATTACTCTGTCTGTGACAAAATCGATTATTAAATCGATTTAAACGATTCTTAATACTTAATTCTTGACTATACACAAATACTTAATAAATAGTAGGTATACGTACAGTAATTGAGATATGTAGGCGAACTTTTTTAAAATTTAGTTTTCTCCCAGCAAACGTTGGCGGTATGCGGGGGGTGGGGCGAGACGGGTGCCACACGCGGCGGGCGTCTTTGAATCGATTTGATTTTCCCATTACTAAATAGTGCTTGTGACGCACTTCTGACGTCATAGTAGGTAGTCAAAAAATGGCACGCTTGGTTTTCATACAGATCATGATACTTGCGTTGTCTAGGTCTATCTATATCTGTGGGCCTTACCAATAACATGGGAGCAACAGGCTGGAAACAGTAGGGTTGCCAAGTTTCAGTTATTCAGTTTCAGGGAATTTGAAGAGATTGCGTGGGCCTCTCGAGATTGGAAAACTTATAAATTCCGCACGAAACTAGACTCAGTTGGTAGCCCTGGGAATACTAAATTTAAATTATGTAAGTAATGTGGAAGCTACCGGATCATAGAGGAACTTTATCAAAAAACTTTTCTTGCGATTTTGTGATATGATGATACTCACACATTTGTTTATATTTCTTATCCGTTTGAATGATATCAAGAAAAAAAACTTAAAAAAAATCTGTTGCTTTCACCTCAAGTCAAAGACAATATTTTTATTATTTTATAACACATTTGCTCGTAAAAGGTCTCTTATTTCACCCATTTCAATATCGTATTGTATCTCATTACGTACTTGTGCAGTAATGTAATGTAAAACGCATGGTTTACCAAGATGCTCCGTCTAAAACGAACGGTACTTTTTTAAATCTTAGCAAAGAGTTTTTATGTCAGAGAAGTAGTCAAAATTTTATGAATAAAATTAACTTTGGGAGATGAAATATAATAGATAAACATTTAATTCTTTAATTTAATTAATTTTGACAATAAATTACAACCATTTATCTGTTACAAACACACAAAAATATTAATTTACTTTATTAGTAATACTGGCTGTATTTTGTGTCTTTGACTTAAAAAAAAAGCGATGATGCGCGCGCATCGCTAGTTTGTGAACAAGTAAAAGATTTAAGTATTCGTTCAGGAAAGTCCGAGTTTTATTTAAGTATTTCCTCGCAAATATGTTATAAAACGTCGTATGACATACGTGCGCTTTGATGATTACAGCTATATCGCCTCGGCTGTAATTTTCAACTTACCGCACTTAAATCATAATGTACTATTACAAACCTGTTCTGGATCAAATACCTAGGTGTAAATATTAGGTAAGAAAGTTAATTGTGTAAGTTAAATGCATGTTCTGCGTGTTTAGTCTCATTCCAGCATCATCAGTTTAATTTTGTCTAATGACCTACGCATCGGTAAATCAATGTTACTTTCAATTTATTTGATTGCAATCGGAAATTGCATTATTTCACAAAGTCACAATTAAAACAAACGAGAAGTAATGGCTTAATTGCTTCATACAGACTAGTTCGGGTCGACTTCCAGGCTAACTGGCTGCAGTAGGAGTTCTTTTCATGGAGCGACTGCCTGAGCTTTATAACTCATTATTACTGAGTAATATACATACCTCTTGGTAAGATTGGATGTAAATTTTCGGGCTTCTTCTCGTAACGCCTATCGAAGATCTACGAAGGACAGTTACAACCAACTGCTTACCAAGCTTTCCGAATGTGATAGTCAGGTGACTATCCATGCTGCTTTACATTAAAGAACGACCTGACGAAGCCACGAGCCCTTGCAAACAATAAAATGAAAGAAAATACATTTATTTGAGCTGAACAGGACGCATATCCACTAAACAGTTACCGGTTGACTTAGTGAACCGCTTGTTGAAACTTACAAAGCTACCGGTTGACTAACTGACCCAAAACATTTGATAAATACCCCCGTTAATAAATTAATTAAAAATCGACTAAACGTGCTTTGTTCGTGGATAGGATAGTTTACTTCCCATCTCTATAATATTCCTCAACTCCGTACCAAAAATCATAGCTCTATTCCATCAACAAGTGTCACATTTTAGTAACAAATTATTGTCAACAAAGCGCGCCATTTCTTGCGTCATCGTGTTATCGTTAGTGTCACATTTCAAGTGTTTACGAGTTACGTATTTGTTATTGTAATATAGTGTTATACCTTTGAATGTTCGTCAGAAGTTGTACTATCGTATTATGATAACACAAATTAGGTTTCGAATCGCAAAGTTGCAGTATTTCGCCTGTGAAAACGCGTAGGTATAAATACCTATAGTGATTGTGAAGTGTGAAGAAATACGTGATTTAGTGATTAAAACGTGTGTGAAAGCTTACAGTGAGTGTTTAATTAGTGTGGTGATTAGATAGTTTAACTATTTACACCAAAAAAACAAGTGGTTTTGTGTTTTTTTTTTGTTTTTCGTTCAACCGCGGCTGGCAAAATTAGTTACCAGATGTAAACAAACACTGAGTATCTAGGTTGTAATGAATGTTTTGATATGATGCTAATAAGATATTAATGAGATTGTGTCTATAATCTAGTTTATTTTGATATAAAAAAATGGATAAGAAGTTAATAGTTGTTGAGCAAAAATAATATTTTATTAGCAAAATATCCATTTTTATCACTGTTTTTCAAGTTCTACATTATTTTTGAGTATCAAATTATAATTATTTATCTTGAAATGTGGTTAAATAGATAACACATCTATTCAGCTATCCACTGTAAAGTTTATTTAGCTATATCTCTTGTAGTTTGCGATCGTCAAGTGTTTATTAATAATTGCGAATTATTCGCGTTTAGTTCGCGAATTTAACGCGGTTCGATGCAAAAAATTTGCGCGTGACGCTGTAGCAAGCTCTAAAATAATAAATTGTGTGCAAATATTTGTCACATCCACACAAAACAATAATATCGACAAAGTGTCATCTATTCATTATCTGCATAGCCTTTTCCCAACGATGTTGGGTCGACTACCAGTCTTACCTGATCCAGCTAAATACGAGTATCATATCGTTCTCTTGCCCTTTTCCCAATTCATTTGGGGTCGGTCTTCTTCTTCCGTACTTCTCTTGTCAGAAACCTCCTTTCCTGCCATATCATCCTTTACCAGTATTTACTGAATACAGTGTCATTTATTTTGAAAGGTTTTAAAACGCCACACACGATCTTAATCCAATCATGGCGTCTGTGAAACTCAATCAGATAACGCTTCTGTTCTAAAAGTAATTGAAAGTGTATAGAAACATTCTACTCAGTTCAAATACTTCGTTCAAATGAATAGATGGCTTTGTCAAAGGATATTCTGAAGACTAAAAGACAGATTATATTTTAAACGCGATCTTTTAACGTGAATTTTAAAACTAGAGGCTTTTCTAATCCGGTCGAAACTCTTAAGCTGGAGCCTAAAGAAGTCTTTAGCTTGTCACCTGAACACATTAGGGCCTAGAGAAGTGGTACTTTCAAATTTTTTCATATTTCTACCCATGTTCAACAACAAATTTCAACAGGATTTGTAGAGGTATTTACCGATTCTTCTAGCTTAAAAAAACGCAATACATTTTTGACTTCTTCATCACCGTTATTGCTTATAGAATACCTCTTTGTCTAGCCAGATAAGTTTGCTGTACGGTGATCCTCAATAAAGTTAATAATACATTGTTGTTACTATAACAAAACATGAAGGTCTCAGCGATAGTATACTGTATACACATATAGTATACTATCGCTGAGACCTTCATGATTTCATGATTCAGGATTGGCAACTTGCCACAAACAACCACCACACATGTATGGTGGTTGTTTGTGCCAATCCATTTGTGTAGTATTTAAACAAATGGAATTCCTGCAATTCTCATGAAAGTTAAGTATATTGTAACTACCAGTTATTTCCAACACAGTAAGATATATTGTATAGAGCCGAATACATCTCTGTTTACATATATTTTTAAGGGAAACCATCGTTCATTCAGGTTGAAATACTCACCAAAACAATTTGTAAGTTTGTGTATCTGACTCAGTGACTAAACGACGTCATGACCATTTTTCATAGTCATAAGGGTCATTAATGTTAATGGTATGATTTTCAAAGTCAAACTTTCACCAACTGTCCACCGGTCCCAAATCAAGATTGATAAATAGCTTCCAATTTTCCACGACAAAATGTACGGATCATGTCACATAAACCCTCCCTAATATTCCCTTATCACCAGAACTAAGTCCCCGAATAATTAAAACAATGTCAAAATCTATGACCCTTACGTCAAATAAAATAAGGTCCGAAATAGAATGTCTTGTCATATCGGATTTTATTAAGAGTCGATGAATAGAGCCGCTCGTTGGCAATTTGCTTCGACAAGGAATACCTAAATAATTAATTTAATTGGTATTTGGAACTGAAAGAACCCTCATTTGCACTTTACTTCGCCGGTTGGTATTGGATGTGAATTCAATTTACATTCGCAATAATAAAGAAACTTAGATGAATGAAAATTAACAATGTTGACAAAGGAAAATGTTACGTAGGTACATTAATAGACTAGCTGATGCCCGCCGCTTCGCCCGCCCATAAATTTTATACTAAAACCTTCCTTTTGAATCACTCTGTCTACTAAAAAACCCGCATCAAAACCCGTTGCGTAGTTTTAAAGATCTAGGCATACATAGGGACAGACGCGGCGGGCGACTTTGTTTTATAATATGTAGTGAAGTCAATTTCTGTAAAATACAGCAATTATAAGAAATCTAGCTGCTGACTGTGACTACGCCGCAAGTACCGGTAAGTATTACTTACGACAGCAAAATCCTTACAGCCATGAAGGAGTAAAATAATTATTTATGCAACTGTTGTATAATGAGGGGTATTAAAACACGAATGTGGGTTTATCACACTCGGCTTCGCCTCATGTGATAATAGTATCACATGAGTGTTTTAATACCTAATTATGTACAGTTGCATACAAGACTTTATCTACATCCATGATATGAATCCTCCATAAAAGGTTCTGAAACCATAGGTAGTGTTGTAAGAAGTCTATGTTTTCGGTTTTCCTGGGGATTACGCTTGATTCAAGGCTACAATGGGGTTATCATTTGACTTCTCTTGCGGGGCGGCTAAGTTCAGCAGCCTATGCCATTAGAAAAATCCGTCAGTATACTGATGTAGATACCGCTAGACTGGTTTATTTTAGTTACTTTCATAGTATAATGTCTTATGGCATTTTACTGTGGGGACGGGCTGCACATATTGAGTCTATATTTATTCTGCAGAAAAGAGCCATCAGGGCCATATATAATCTTCGTAAGCGCGATTCTCTAAGGGAACTGTTTAAGGATATTGGCATCATGACGGTACATTGTCAATACATCTACGAAAACATAATGTACGTCAGAAAAAATCTGCACCTTTTTGGTAAAAGGGGTGACAGACATAATTACAGTACTAGAAATAGGGACCAACTAGTTCAGCCAGGTTTCCGACTCGCTAAAGTAGACTCATCTTTCATGGGGTACTGTTTGAGATGCTATAATAAAATTCCGCAAAGTATTCTTGAACTGAATGAGACGAAATTTAAAACATGCATTAAACGGACACTATGTAAGCAAGCATATTACAAGTTGAGCGATTATATCGCTGATAAAAATGCTTGGCTCAATGCTGGTCCTGCTCCACAAGGACAGGGGCGCATAAATTGATAGCATTAAAATGTATTAATGGAGCTGCTGAAGATTGTACAACTATCTTAGCATTGTATAGATTCAATCTCCTTAGTATTATATAAATGCATAGCCCATATTGTGTGAGTACTATGTACTAGAAAGCTATCATTCACTGGAAACCTGCGTCTTTTCTTGACTTGAATGTGCCCTGGCGGTTTAGAGTATGTCATGCTCACTCAAATGTCTCGCTGATGGTGGCGCATGTGTCGGATCATTTAGTTCCCTTCAAAATGGTTGAGTTGAATGGTGCTGATCCATGCGTCATGTCCGTGAACGGGCGCTGTCAGTTGTGACTGGTCATCTCTTAGTTGCCATGGCTTATTTGAATGAATTATTTTGAATTGTATTTTTTTTGTTTGTGTGTTTTTGCTGTGGACACTTTTAACGTGCACATCTTGCTACATTGTTCTCACATAATATACCATCTCAACATGAATGATGTAACCAAGATTTTGTAACAATATTCTGATTTAAAAGAGTGTCCATGGAGTTTCTTGCCCGTTCTTCTCCATAGAGATCTATCTACGCTAGGGAATGGGCAACTACAGTACTTTCACAGTTTTTATGTCTTGTGACTGGGACTGTAGCTACATTTAATTTTCATCTTTGTTTCGACAATTCAAAAGTGCCTGTAACTGGCTTACTTGAAATAAATGCTTTGATTTTGATTTTGATTGATGTAAATTCATGGAAAGTTGAATTGCTGAGTATTTAATACAAACAAACCATGTATAGGTAAAAATATAATTATTTACATTTTGGATTGTACAATTATTAAAATACACAAAGCTTATATCACTCATTTTTGTAAACAACAAAGTAATGCAATACTAATATCGAACAAAAATGGCGGGATTCGAGTTGAATTCGAATTAACCTATAAGTTTTTTTTAAATTACGGCGCTGTGGTAGTGAATCGCACGTGCTAGACAATGTTCTTTTTTTAAATCGAGTTGCATAATGAAATTTAGTACAACATTATAACACCCGTTTGGGTGTTATAATGATTATTATGACACTGGCTGTTTTAATGTTGGCCATAACCTAACTGTTTCAGATACTTTTATAGAGGATTTATAGCATGGGTGTAGATAAAACAAATAATTAAACTGACTTCCATATTTTATGAAATTAATTAAGATTACGTTGCATATCAGGAAGCGATTATCTGATGGAATACCAATCGCTAAATAAAAGGACTCAAAGGTGCTTACAAACTAATATTATACTACTCATATTGGGCCTTGGTCCCTAACTCCTAACCTCCATGGTACTAACTGAAGGATCGCCTGTTTTCTTTAGAGATCTTATTGAGATCAAAGATTATAACTTACGAAATCATGGTCCATCAATTAATGTTTCAACCTTAATCATTTGCTCAATAGTCTAACTTAGCAGAACACCTAATGAACTAATATGGGCATGTGTCTAGATTGAGACATCCGCTTATCCAATCCTGTCGCTTGCCGGAACATACAATCAATCTGCCGGGATAATTGAGTCTAGCTAGTGTCTTGAGATAATTGGTGTCGATGTATCATAGAAGGAAATAGATATAACTGAATTAGCCAGAAAGGTTCCCCACCTTCCTGATAAACTGAGAGTCAGAATTCGGATTATCAAACTAAACATCTTTCTCCGTGGGATCAATCACTATAGTCCACCAACTAGTCTATGGTCATCTATTTTTCTAAACTTCATTGTCGAAAAGACGGTAAAAGATTACAAAACAAAAATTCAAACATCCCCATTAGTGAGCCTTCACCGTTTTTATTTTCTTATCGAGTTTCCTTCAGGCAAGGGAAGAGGCCAAGAGCTTTTACCAACTTTTAAAATTTAATTTGTAACACGATACTTTGGAGTCAAAATACTTTTTCACCTCTTATTTATTGCCTGTTGGGGTTCTAAAGAGATCGAATGAGCCTTTGGGAGCACAATAAAAGAAAGTGTTGATAAATATTTTATCTACAATCCATTGTTAATTTAGAATATTCAATTCGTTATTTACGAGTACGTTTACGTTGATGAAAAGACTTTTGAATGATTGTAATATATCCTTTGGCTTGAAAACAAGAAGAAAAATAGTATTGTAGTGGATTGGAATAGGTTTTCTTTTGGCATAGGTTGTAAGTTGTTAGAAAATACAAATAACCGTAGGTTATGGGCAATTTTGTAGATTTGATTGATTTTAGGAGTCCGTTCACTTTCGCCTTTGATGAACTAAAGAGTGCCCACTGATGCCGCAACCAACTTGGCAACACTGGCCAACTATTGGGCCCAAACAATATACAGCATGTATGTATATTTGAGGAGGAGGCGTGGTTATATTTTTATAGATAATCAAACTGAATAATAAATTTGCTTTAACCGGAAGCTGTCTCATACATTTGGTTCGAGTAGGCATTGAAATTTTGCTGAATATTATTTGCGATTACGTTGATGGTCCCATGAAAACTCAGGCCCATTTGCACCAAGCGGGCCTGCAACCTGAGCTTTCATACAAGTGACTCAGTTTCAACAACAGATAAGTGTGATTTTTGTAATAATTCCGTTGATGATGTTTATCACATATTGACAGAGTGTGTCCGCAACGAATAATTTAGATACAAATTAGATAGTAGGTAGATTGTAAAAATAGGTTACTGCAACAGTGTTCTGGCTGCGGCACTTTCTGACGCAGCTAGGGCACTGTACAGACTAGCTATGTTAAGATTTAAGATTTAGTTATGTACATTCGATATTTGTTAAAAATTGTAAAAACAACCAGGGCGGCATAATCACATGCGCGACAAAGCCCTTTTTCTAGAACAAAAAAAAAAACCTTAACCAATGTTTGACCAAACATCCTACGAGTTTCCACACTACCAATGTAGTCAAACAAACATACGAACTATTTAGTCAGTTCTTACTGTAAGCTGACCACGTTCTTCATTTCCTACTCCTTACAATACAGACGGGCCCGAAACTCATTAAGGATCGCCGAATGAGTGAGGGAAAGTTTTTCCTATCTCAAGTGAAACTCAATAAACATGGCTCGTACTTTGCTGAGTGATTAGGCTGGTCATTCATGGATTTTACTCCCACTGTGTAGTTTATTAGATCATGCAATGGCTTTGGATTTGCTATTAACTTTTTACAAGAAGAAGTCACCTAAAGGGCAATGGAAAGGGCTATGCTCGGAGTTTCCTTGCGTGATCAAATCAGAAATGAAGACATCCGCATGTGAACCATGGTTACCGACGTAGCCCGGGAATTTTCAAACCTAAGTGGCAGTGGGCAGGGCACATTGCTCGCAGAACGGATAGCCGATGGGGCCGAAAAGTTCTGGAGTGGCGACCGCGAACCGGAAGACGTTGCGTTGGAAGGCCTCTCACTAGGTGGACCGATGACCTGGTGAAGGTTGCGGGAATCCGCTGGATGCGAGTCTCACGGGACCGGTCAATTTGGCGACACTTGGGGAAGGCCTATGTCCATCAGTGGACGTCTTGCGGCTGAAATGATGATGAATAAATTATTGTGTTCTCATTTGACTGTTCTAAGCAGTTACTAGATTGTACATACAGGGTAAAGAAATCTGTATAAGCTGACTTATCCCTTATTCCATCGACTTTGTACTACGCTAGTCCAAGTCAAGTGTTACCACTGACGATGACTGGCAAAAAAAACATTAATGAAACTGAAAAAGTTACCTCCATATCTTGAAATTTAGAAGAAGTTACCAGTTAATTTCAGTACAATTGAAGATAATTTGGCTTCTTTAATATTGTTGGTACGTCTCTTGCGTACCTACTCCCGTAGATACATTTTGAATTGAAGGCATACATTATGATTTAAGGTATTTTAACGTTAAATAATCTTCTTTTTTTTCGTTTTTAGTTTTTATGCCACCCATGGGCCTCTGGCTTAGCTTTACATGCCGGCGAGAAAATTATCTCTCAGGCAAAATATATGAAAATTAAAAAAACAATCTCTGCTTTATATTGCTAAGACGTACAGACGTAAAAAGTTTTATTACTTTGCGTTGTTACCTATTTGTGACAAATTATTAAATATTTTCTCGTCGATAGTTTTCTTAGAAGTATACCAAAAAAGAGAACATAAAAAATTGTTAGCTTTGGGTGAAAAGATGATACTTAAGATGCTATAATCCGGCTGGAGACTTAACAATCTTGTTGTTATAAATTAATTTAAGAATTTTGGACAAGATCTTAAGTTTGATTTGAGTTTGTGTTAATTATACGGTCAACCGTTAGTAGAAAATAGTACATAATATGCGTAGGTATATACTTTTATCTACACCCATGCTATAAATCCTCTATAAAAGTTTCTAAAACAGTTAGCTTATGGCCAACATTAAAACAGCCAGTGTCATAATAATCATTATAACACCCAAACGGGTGTTATAATGTTGAAATAAGTTTCATTATGCAACTCGTTTTAAAAAAAGAACATTGTCTATCACGTGTGATTCACTACCACAGCGCCGTAATTAAAAAAAAACTTATAGGTTAATTCGAATTCAAGTCGAATCCTGCCATTTTTGTTCGATATTAGTATTGCATTACTTTGTTGTTTACAAAAATGAGTGATATAAGCTTTGTGTATTTTAATAATTGTACAATCCAAAATGTAAATAATTATATTATTACCTATATACATGGTTTGTTTGTATTAAATACTCAGCAATTCAACTTTCCATGAATTTACATAGACTTCTAACAACACTACAACAACCAATGGTTTTAGAACCTTTTATAGAGGATTCATATCATGGATGTAGATAAAGTCTTGTATGCAACTGTACATAATTAGGTATTAAAACACTCATGTGATACTATTATCACACTCGGCTTCGCCTCGTGTGATAAACCCACATTCGTGTTTTAATACCCCTCATTATACAACAGTTGCATAAATAACTATTATTGCAGATGATTTTAAATCGAATAAATTGATTTGTTTTTAGGATTTAATTAGGTATACAAAATCTCTAACCTAACCTATGACTTACTTTCGTATAAACACCTACATTATTATTTTGTTTATATAATCTAATATATAAAAATCTCATAGTGTTTGTTAACGAACTCCTGCGAAACGGCTTGATTGATTTTATGAAATTTTTTGTGTATATTTTTGGTAGGTTTGGAAATAGGTCTATTTTTTAATCTCACACATACACATAAATATTTTCACGTGAAAGAAGTTCCGGGCAACAGCTAGTTATTTTATATTAATATATAAAAAAAAAACGAATAATAAAAATATTTATTTGAAACTCTCATTCACATTTAACACGATAGCTTTCTGCAGTCTAAAATGCTGTGCTAAAATTAACAAAAAACGATCCCTTGCTTTAATAAAAAGGTTTATGTTAGGTGACATTTACATTTTTTCAAATTCATCATAATTATGTCGGTTGGAAAATTCTAATTCATTCTTATTAGGCTTTTAAATTAACTAGAAAGTAACAAAGCATGTTGGAACAAGACCAAACAATCTCATAATACAGCCCCAACGGGAATGTCTCTCTCATTATGGTTAATTTTAAAAGAGGATTTATTTTTCAACTTTTCAGACAGTTTATTTTTTTAAGTGAAAACTTGGCGCAGATGGTATTACTTTCTAGTTTTTAATCGGTCTGAGTATTGTTATTAAATAAATAGTTAATCATCTGTCTCCTGATTATTTCTCCAAATACGCACATCGAAAAAGTCTAAGCAACACGCATAATTTTACAGAAACTGCATGTTTTGTTAATTGAGACTTTATTTTTTCTTAACCTATGCAGATTGGTATACAATTTTTTTGTTCTCGGAAACATACTGGCTGATTTAAAAAAAAAAAACATTTCGATTGTGTTTTGTTTTCATTAAAATAAATGCTAATTATTTTCTCCCGATTTCATGTGTTTTCGTTGCATGTTAAATTTGGTATTTATATCATTTAGAGATACACAATTTTTGAAAAATTTGTGGCGAGTCATTTTATGTCATGGAGCGACACCATTTGATTGCTGATGAACGCAGACAGCTGTAGGAATGCTACAAGCGGGAAGAAATCAGTCCCAGGTATCTCGGCATTTTGGTGTCAATAGGAGCGTGATTTGTTGTCTTTGGCAGCGTTACGTTAATACAGGGGATCCTGCTGAGCAGCACGCAGGACGTGGAAAAAGAACAACTGCTCGACAGCACCGATACATACAACTGACTGCAAGACGTCAGCCGATGTTAACCGCCCGGGAGGTAGGTAGCTACAATTCTCAAGCGGCGTTGTTGTTAGCCACCAAACGTGAGAAATAGGCTGCATGAATACGCCCACTTATACGCCATGGGAATCGCGCCCGTCGAAAGGAATGGTGTAGGGAACACTTGACATGGACCCAGGAGCAATGGGATAAAATTTTATTTTGCGTTGTATCCCGATTTGGATTTAGGCCTGATACAAGAAGGGTAAGAGTGTATCGTCGTCCCGGAAATGCTGAACGTCTGAGATGTTTACAGAAAGTGCACCCTTACAGTGGCTTCACTGTGATGGTATGGGCGGGTATTATGAAGAACAGACGAACTGAGCTTGTTTTTGTAGAAGGCAATATGAACGCTGAAAGTTATCTTAAAGATGTCCTCGGGCCTTATGTTCACCCATTTGCACAAAGTCTTGGTTCAGATTTCACGCTGGTGCAAGACAATGCGCGTTCGCACACAACTCGGAGGACCAGAGAGAGAGCACTTGGCAATAGAAAACATTCGAGTATTGCCGTGGCCTGCACAGTCGCCGCATTCAATAAAAATTCGTTGCCGACAAGTTCTAAACAACAGAGGCGGTCACACTTTGTATTGAATTACAAAAAAAAGTCGGTATTTAATTTTGTAAAACGTCTAAAAAAATACACAATTGTTAACTATTGTGATAAAATTAATAATTGAATGAAACATTTAGTTGCTATAATCAATAAATACATCAAAAAATACTTAATTACTCGTATTATTTAAAAAAGAAATATAAATATATTACAATAGTAAAAATCGTCCAAAAAATCAAAACCGAACATGTTGCTTAGACTTTTTTGATGTGTGTATTATAATAATTTGGTATGATCGACGAAGGCGGCAAGCGGCGTTTGCTCAGCGTTATCGGTAGCTGGTGACGCACTTGTGTTCGCCGATTCAAAACTGCCGATGGTTGCATTTTGCGCCCCTCGACGTGTACCAACCTTTGAGGCCTCAAGTGACCCAAATACCGAAAAAACGTTGCGCAATAATGCTATTTCTGCACGTAGTTCAATTGGTTATTATTGTTTTTTTCTGATACCTCCATTCTGGACTGCATCTTGGTCATCTCCGCTTTCAAGGTAGTGATGTCCTTTAGCAGCCGTGTAACGTCGACGTGATCAAAAGTGACGGGGGGCAGTTTACTTAGCTCCTTCACCACGAAATCTGGCACGTCGTCCGGGTCAGTCTTCTTCAACATATTGATGGTGTCCTGGAGACTCTTCTCAGTGACAATGAAATCATAGATCATGCAAACATTACTAACCTAGATATGTAAAGAAAAAAATAACTTAAGAAGAAAAATACTCTGAAGAAATAGTACGCCAACTGGAAGTTAATGATATTTAAATAACAGTGTCTGATTAAACGCCCACCTGGTGTCCTCTACTTTACAGTCTAGTTCTACTTTGTCAACCAAACCCAAAATACTTTTCGAGAACGAAATGATATTATTTCAATACTTATATCGTAAATACCCGTTTGGCTTAAAAAGTGTTTCAACCGCACGTATATTGAAAAAGTTCCGTCCAAAGCGGAGTGAGTACTTGAAATCTCATACGAGTAATAAATGCCATTGGCTGGCAAGCCAAGTAGGCAAGTGATGTTATTCTGTTTTTGTTACCAAAACTTTGTTATTGGGGGCTTATATTTTTTGGTAGGTTCTCTTGAAGATTGTTCTAAGTGGAGAAAGAAAGAAGGGTTCTCTATGGAAACGTTTGGCATATGTTTTGGGGTGTTTAGGCCGCAGTTTTAGCTCTCCAGCCTCTGTGATGCTACTGAGAAACCTCCTGACGGAAAAACTTCTTCACTCTTCTATTTTCCAAAATAAGAAACTTTTTACTTTTTACTCATAGCCCGACACAGGAATCGAATACAGCACCTAATGTTAAGCAGTCAGTCTTGCAACCACTAGACCAATGAGGTGAACATGGCAATAGGGTGGCCTCCTATTACATGTCACTTACGAGGGCTATCTCAATTTTTCTTGAATTTGAGTGTTAAAAAATTGTGATATTTATTTAGAACACTCCTGAGAGAAATAATCAAATTTCTCGGGCATATTTTTTTATTTTTATTTTGTGGCCATATCTAAACCATAATCACGAAAATATGCCCGAGAAAGTTTGATTATTTCTTTCGGGAGTGTTCTAAATAAATATTATAATTTTTTTTGTATTTGAGTGTTTGACTCTTCAACTATTTACTTAATTTTAGTGGGCTTATGTTTGCACTAATTAATTGATTTTGTAACAGTCTGCTTTTAATTTACCCAAATTGAACTATGCACAAGAGGTCTATTGTCTGCCTGTGCAACCCAATTATTAGCTTCAGCGCTCTGTCGTGATAATTATCACCGAAAATCTTCAAAAGGCCACAAACGGGTATTCATGACGGCAATGTAGCTTCAGTCGATGAATTGTCTGTCTAGATTTTCTATCAAATTCATTAAAGCAGCAAATTATGCTTTGTTAACTCTGATCTGAAAGATAATATGAACCAACCTTGGCCTCCTAATTTAACAAACAAGACAAAATCCGTTTAGCCACGCGTATTACGAACTTTTTTAATAAAATAACCCCAACGAAACTTTGAATTTAGAACCTAATTATTTCCCGGACTGAGCCAGTTATATCCAGCCAGTATTTTAGAGTTAAACAATTTAAAAGCGAACTAAATCGCTGCTCGTTTCAAACAGAATATTCCCGACGCTTTAACCGCTTTTTAGGGTTCCGTAAGCAAAGGTTGGTGATGGGACTGTCACTGTCACTTTGTCAGAGAGCTGTATATTTTTGATACGATAAAACAAGTCTCTAACGTTATTTTCAATGATTGCTTTTAAAACTAAAGTTTGGCCTGCAGTTGTGCTTTTTTGTTTGATTTATATGATTAAAAAGGCCTATCCTGAAAAAAACGCCAAACTTCAGACATATTCTAGTGTTAGGTACACTACAATATGTCTGAAGTTTTATTCTTTACTAAAACCAAAAAAATATTATTTCACAAACATTTGTCTGAGGTTGTAAAAATCCCTGAGCTTGCCTGAGCAAGTCACACTTGGCTGTATTTTTCTGTTAGCTGTAGTGGTCGACTGAAATTTTAATAAAGTTTTGCAGGCTATGTCGATGCACAAGTAAATGTACCAAATAAATTGTGTCGTAGGTAGTAGTGCGCCATCGAAAGCACTTTAATAGTTGCTTGATGGTGGGGCTCATTTATAGAAACGTAACCCGTAACTCACCGGTAACGGTAAAAGCGTTTTTTTTTTTTTTTAAAGTGTATGGCAAGTAGGTCTAACACACCTGCAGAAAATTAAGCGACGGAAATCACACGTGCTAGTGTAATTCTGCCTTGATGAGTAAACGGTGTTTGTTGGCGGAAACAGGCCGCGATTTTCGCAGCGTTATCTTTTCTGATGTGTTGCTAAACTGAAGTCAAACATAATATAAGTATCTGTCTAGTGTTTTCGACGTTAAAACGGTTACCATCACGTTTTCAGAATCCCCCCACAAAGAAAATTTTAGTCAGTTATAAAAAAAACCAACAATACTGCAATACCTACCTACACGGTCAAAATTGTTGTTAAAATAATTGACGACCCGAATGGTGCAGCGGTAGTGAGGCTGCCTTATGTTGTTAGGTCCCGGGTTCGAATCCCGGTAGGAGCAAATGTTTGTGTGATGAGAATGGACATTTGTTTCCGAGTCATGGATGTTTATATGTATAATAAGAATGTATTTACAAACAAAAAGTATCTATGTAGTATATATCAACTATCTGGTGTCCACGACACAAGCCTCGTTGCTTAGTGTGGCACTAGATGGCCCTGTGTGTAAAGTCCAGCGTTTTTTTTTTATTGTTTGGAACAGCAGATATTTTTTTTAATTACCGATAAAAGTTAATGTGTTCAGAATGATGTACCTACTCAATAAGTGTTAACCGTTTTAGCATTTTCCCTTCTACCATCTATATTACATAATAGGCTACAGTCAAGAAGTAATATAAGGATCCATTTGTTATATTTTGTTATCAATTTACTACTAAACCGTTGTCATTGCTTTTCTATTACATAAAAACGTTGACAACCAAATTGAAGATTTGATTCTCGGCGTTTTCATAATGTTCGTAGGATTCCATTTAATAAGATTCAATATTACCTTGATACAAACCATTTTTTATATATTTTCCACAGACATGTTATTACCAGTGATATTGAGTTCGTAGCTGGCGTCTCCAGGGTACAATAAAGTCGCCAAGAAACCTTGTTAGTCTGGGTTGATGACCCAATATGGTGTTACCAGTGATTTCTTTTATCACTTCGCTGTTTATGTTTTTAAGTTCTATGTGTAAGGGGGCAAAGCTATCGGCCGTGTCGACGGCGCGTTCGTGTTTCACGCGCGCCTCAAAGAGAGTCAGCAAAAGGAAGGGGTCCGCAAGGGCCGGTGCCTGCCGGGGCTGCGGGACTGTCCGAAAGAGATACCGTGGCCCCGGAACACAAAGGGCGATGAAGGAACATGGATGGGTTTTAGTCAGTAAAAGACTGACAATCCCTCCTGCTAAAAAAAAAAGGGTCGTCCCCTTTTTTTTTTAGCAGGAGGGATTGTCAGTCTTTATAACCTATCTTGCTAACAAGCGGGCTCAAAGCCAAACTCCGGGCGCGGAAAAAGTGTACTTGGACGGCCTTGGGAAAGGCCTTTCCCAGCAGTTTTACAGCAATAACGAGGTAATAATAAATTAAAATTTGTACATAAAATAAGTAAACCAGCGATTACAGTAATGCTTGAACCAAATAACTTGAATCGACTTCCCGATAACATAACTACAACTCCAAGAATATAATTTAAAAGACCGTTGTCAAAGTTCGAGTGAATCGTTTACGTTTAAGCAAGCGTGCTCCACCGTATTAGACCGCATCGCTTTACATCAGGCAAGTTGCGACCAAACGCAAGCATTCTTAAGAGGCCGGCGACCGATGCGTACTTCATACAAACGTAATACCAAAATAATTTGTAAATCAAATATATTCTAAAGGTAGTGTGTATTTATTTCGATTGGATTAAAGAATAATGTAATAATAATATGTATTATATAGTATTTTGAAAAGACAGCGATATAAAGACGAGATTTGAGAAATTTAAAATTTCTATAGAAAACTTATTTTTCTCATAACTCTTGTTTAAATCTGTGTCCATTCAAAATATATATTTGGGAACCTAGATATTCTGTATTCCAATCGGAATAAAGACACTACCTTAAGAATATGTTTGATTTATAAATTATTTTGGTATTACGTTTGTATGAACTACGCATCTTTACAAAAAAAAAAACAGTACCAAAACGGAAAAATGGAATGTGCCTATCAATGTGTATGCACTTGAGCAGTTTAATGCTGCGTGGAACTAGTCTTATTACAAAACTAGAGCATTACAGACCTCATTAAACAGAGTTCACTTAATCGCAAATAAAAGAACGCTTATAGTCAATTGTAATTCGAAGATCGATGATGGGCTTATTAGGGATTCATAATAGCTTCTCGAAGCGACCGCAAATTGCTATCACCCTGTGACTACCAGCCGGCGATCGATCTTCTGAACTTATTGTGAGACAAATTAGATCTGGACATTTTGCTAGCGGAACCTTGGATAGTGAAATTTAAGTAGGTCAATGTTCTATCATGGTCTGGAGAAATGATGGACCTACCCAGATTTTTTCTAATCCCTTGGTTTTTTATTTAGTGGTGAGCCTAATAGTACAACCACATTTAATTTTTATTTTTTTAGTTAAAGTCCTACGTAATAGGGGGCGAGCCTATTGCCATCAACCGGGCACAGATCCAGACTCCGTGACTGCTACTTAGAAATTCCTGATAGGAAAACCCAGTATTACTTTACCCGACCTGGTAATTGAACCCGGGACCTCATGCTCAGCAATCAGGCTTGCGACTACTAAACCAACAAGGCTGTAATGGTTTTATTGCTGTGAAATTGATTTAGACTTACCAAGCATATAAAGTTAGATGCTAACAATCTTAGATTCAGAGAACCTCGAATTTAGGATATCTACAGTCAGTATGAACCCACGGCATAAACGAAACGTAAATTCGGACGATCCCATAGCATTCGGTTTAAATGTTTGCACAATTAAATAAAACCAAGTAAATATTATGAGCGAAACAAAAATTTTCAAACATTTAAGCGCTATCCACACATGTCCGGGAACCCGGCCCTGTTTTGCCTGCCGTGTTTTGTACGAACTGTTTGACACGGAGCTATGTGAATTTGTTCGTACAAAACACGTCAGGGCCGGGTTCCCGGACATGTGTGGATAGCGCTCAAATGTTTGAATATACGTAATACAAATACTTTACGTCTACTCAGCGCGTTCGTGCTTGCTAGGCCTATCGTTGGCTTCGTATAGCGTCGAATCCGCTGCGTATTATTTTCTCTTATTAAAAAAAAGTGCGACTCTACAGCTGAGTATAAGTTCCTGGGTTCGATTCTCAGGTCGCACAAAGGGTTTTTGGATTAGGAATTTATCAGTAACAGCTACAGAGTCTGGATTTAGGCCGGATTGATGACAATAGGCTCGTCCATAATGTAATAGGGGACTTAAACATAAAGACATAACGGGCGTGCACTAGTAGGTACACCTCTGGCTAACTTGCGGGGATTAAATGCGTGATGTTATGTTAATAAAATAGTGTGATCAAATGCTCCAATGCTTGAATGTAACTAGTCACATTATAATATTTTGACCTCCAATGTCCTCAGATATGTGGCGACCCAGTTCTGTAAACCGGCCATCCGCTTTCTGGCCAGTACGATCAATCATCACTGACAGGGGCTATTGTAGCCAATACGCGGCACTGTGGTGATAGATCTATTTAAGTGTTCACAAAGATTGGCCCTGTTACATGCTATGTGACGAGAATTTTCAGGTCAGAGCATTTTTTTTTTTAAATTACTTGATAATACGTTTGAATTTCGGTGACTATGAGGAGTTGTGTCCCTGATAAAATAGTCACATTTTACTGAAGTGGGCAATAATCGAATAGCTGGAAAACATCTCTATTGAGATAAGCTTTTCTTTTGTAATAAGTACAGTTGACCGCTCGGTGGTAACCTTGAGCGAACCTAATCTAAAAAGTAGTTTTAATGGAATTCATATACTGGTGTTTTTATAGTGGTTTGTTCCCAAAAATATCCAGATTTCTTGTTTCCTAAATCAGTTCCAAAAATAATGTAATCAGTTAATGTGATAAACACAAAATAATTACTACCAAACGATACTCCGTCACTCTCAGACAATATTCCACTGGGTGATAAGTACGCACTCAAGGGACCACGGCTAAAGGTATTCGTTGCGTGAAGGCAGCGTCTTTTTCCTCCTGACACCCGACTTCCGACCCTGAACCCTGGACGTGAACCCTGTGTAAATATAGCTGTTCACAGCTTGTTTAACTTTTGACATCGCAATCAACAAGCTCAGTAGGCCTATTACGTATCTTTCTGATATCCAGTGACTATCAAGCTTCGGTTGTACACCGAACTTTGATGGCAACCCAGAATGTCATAATATTGGTATTACGTATCGCACTGAGTGGATATCACTTTACGGTGACTAACAGCCCGGGTACGGTGTAACGTCTTTCACGAAAGCCACTTCAAACTCAGTTGTCATCAATTTGTTGTCCACTGTCCTTACATTATCGAAATAATATAAGTATCGATACGAAAGCGTCTGTCAAAATGAGTTACGGTGACTATCAGCCACGATGACAACCAATGACGTCATATTTGATCGCGACTGGTCATACATAATACAAAACTAACCTTTTGACAGTTAATAGATGAACAGTGAGCCCAGTTACTATCATTTCGAGCTGTCAACAGAGATATATAGTGACTGGTCATCTCTTAGTTGCCATGGCTTATTTGAATGAATTATTTTGAATTGTATTTTTTTTGTTTGTGTGTTTTTGCTGTGGACACTTTTAACGTGCACATCTTGCTACATTGTTCTCACATAACATACCATCTCAACATGAATGATGTAACCAAGATTTTGTAACAATATTTGGATTTAAAAGAGTGTCCATGGAGTTTCTTGCCCGTTCTTCTCCATAGAGATCTACGCTAGGGAATGGGCAACTACAGTACTTTCACAGTTTTTATGTCTTGTGACTGGGACTGTAGCTACATTTAATTTTCATCTTTGTTTCGACAATTCAAAAGTGCCTGTAACTGGCTTACTTGAAATAAATGCTTTGATTTTGATTTTGATTTTTGATTTTGATACGTAATAGCCCTACAGGATCTTTGTTGAATATTAATAAAGTTGTTGCTAGGTAGTTTGTTAGTTTTTTCGGACTGAAACCAAAATTAAAATGTACAGCGCTTTAGGGAAATGAGAATGTTCTGTTTCGTCGTGTTTAAGATTGTATATTAAGATACTGTGAATAATTAAACGTGAATAGGCAACGTCTTCAGATATTTTGATGCCAAGCTTTGTGATTATAGATTTTTTTTTTAATTTGGATATCACGATTGCACTTAAAAAAAGCTTTGCCCGACACAAGGAATTTCTCTTGTATCATACATTTTTACAAACAATTTTAGCTCACATACAGCCAGACCCGGAACAATTATATGTTGGTGCCAGTTAAGATGAGAATACCGGTCATTGCCCTTTCCCTAATATATATTTTTTTTATTTCTAATCCCTTCGTAAGAACCAAAACAAATACACCATGTATCGTTTTTTATTACAAAAAATGTTGAAGATCACGTTAGATGACGATTCAAGACTTGAACAGGCTTATTTTTGGTTTTCAAAGTTAAGAAGTTTAATAAATGTTATAAGTTGGTCAATGACCGCTATTCTCATCTTAACTGGCACCAACTATAGCTACCAACTACTACCCCATGCGGGCATGGAACCCGCGACACGCATCGTAGCAGCGAAACGTGTCGTCAGTTAAGTATCTATGGTAGTTATAATAATAATAATAATAATATATCATTTAATTCAGGTAACAAAAGACCCATATCATATATACGTTACAGACTAACATACATATTTATATAAACTACAAAAACCTAATTAAACTATTGTACACGAAGAGACGGCGTCATGTGTGTCGCGTAGCCTTCCGCGGAATCGCCGATACATGACACCCTTCGGCCAAAACTATTCCTTGAGGAAGGTCTCAATATGATGAGTCGGAACTCGCACCACGAACGACTTAAAATTCGTGTTGTGGCGCGACTCCAACTTCTCGACCCTCAAGGTCCAGCTGGTCCAGTTACGCATCACGGGCATTAATAACACATGATGGGACCCACCTTAAAAAAAAAAACAACTTTACATAGCTGTTAATAATAGGTATTATAGGTCAAAAGGGTTTGTTGTATTGTAACAGTGATATAGGTTATTTTGTCTGTGCGGCCAGATTTAAACCCATAAAGTTTCTCCACCTAAACATTATTGCTTTAAGTGATTAGACGAACGCGAATACGCACAATGGTCTACTTCAAGGACTAAGTGCGGAAACCTATACCCCATGATAGATAGATAGTGATTAGACTTGGATACTAGACCCAGTTGGCTAGGTAGAGTGAATTGCGTTTTCTGTAAAAATCTCTACAGAACACCTGGGTTTAGACTTGTGTTTAGTCATTGGAATTGAAAGAGTAAAATAAAAGCCGCCACGAATGGCTATAATAAATCTAGGTGGCCGCCTGCTAGTATCCAGTACACTTTAACTAAGACTTGACTTATGCAATAAGAAGTGGTACTAAGCATATTCTTCTCAGAACCACTCCATAATGTGTCTTATTTACACAAACACCAAAATATTACAAATGACTACTAAAACTATAATTTCAACAAAACATCGAGAAAACCACTTACACATAACATAAAGGTATTTTCATGCTGCAGTTCTGCTGTGCCCTAAAAGGATAAACGCGAGACGTTATACACGTAAAAGCGCGCGAACAGGCATTGTTCTAGCAAACAATGAACAGTACCATTGTGCTGATTTCAGCATTAACGTGTGTTCGTGCATGGACATAGCTGAATACACGTTTGAATGCGCTTGACTTAATGCAGCCAATCAGAAGTGGTGGTGAATGGGGCTCTACGAAAATGGCGACGAATGCAATTGCATCGCGAATGCTTGGGTCCCAAGCATTCGCGATGCAATTGCATTTGTAATTCATTCAAGTTCTCCAAATCAATTAAAGTAGTCACAACATACCGGTGCCTTAATTAGTACCTTTGCAGCAGGGGGGAACAGTGTTGGTACTGCCACCAACGCGAGCGATTAGGGAGGCAATGACTGTGTCTGATGTTAAAAAGAAGAAGAATTAAATCTTTTCTCAGTGCAAAATCAGTGGCATTCTGTTTGTAAACGTGTCCATAGTAAAGGTAAACTTGCTTTGGTGTAATGTTAAGAAACATAGGATAGGGAAACAATAGAGACATTACGACCAAATTTTTTTAAGAACTTTGCACAATTTACCCTACAAAACGTCAGGTTCTATAAACGTCCACCGAGGTTTTATACACCCATCTGCTCGAATACTTATTGGTTTTGCGACAAATGTGCACTATCCATTAGCACGATAGCTTTTATTCACGTTCTACGTCCCTGAATAAAAAAACTCACACACATGAAACAAAAATTGTATCTAAAAATATGACTGAATTTTACGGTAGCTACAGGCTGTGACGTCATTTCTCCGTACGAGTCATTTTCTAGTGTATTTTATCTCCATTCGATTCGTGTCGAGTAATTTCCGCTGCATGAAGCTCACATTGTGTTAACTGAAAGCTCTTTATTTTCGTGTCTTTTTCTTTTCGATAATACTGTGTAGGCGTCATTTGAAGTGTTGGTACAGAGACGATATTTTTTATCGAAAAGCCAAAGTTTACCATGAATATGATATCTACTTCTGCGCGCAGTCGCGTGCATGCATGAGGTTCTGGGTTCGATTTCCAGGTGGGGCTAAGGGTTATTAGGCTTTTCCATCAGGAATTCCTCAGTAGCAGCCACGGTGTCTGAATAAATGCCCGGTTAATGGCAATAGGCCCGCCCCCTATTACATGGGAATTAAACATAACTGGCGAAATATGGGTGTACTAGTAGATATTTTTTTTTTTATTATTATTAAAGAAATCAAATTAAAAATAGTATTGTATAAAACCAAATATAACTAAAAGCTTTTGCTTTTTTTAATGTAACTCAAATATAAATGTAAATGTGATATAAAAATATATTAATTAAATATATTAATCGAATCTACTCGTAAAATTTAATTATGATTTTATATGAATTGGTATTCGAATGTGCACGAAAATGTTATGGAATTATGTAAAATATTTAATAATAATAATAATTAATATTTTATTCTTGGGAAATAAAGGCTTAATTATTATTATTATTAGATATACCTTTGTTTAACCCTTCGTGGATTAGGTACTGACGTGATATTTTATGTAAAAAGAAAGAACCTACCATGTTAATTTGTAACATAAGACAATGACGATACTTAGTGGACACAGAAATAAAAAAAAACAAAGAAGTAATGGAAATGGAAAGGCAGCATTTTGATAAAAAGCCAGCATAAATTAATACTGGGAATGCTTCTAGAACTCCTCACTATTATTATCATAGGAAGTATTCTCGAGAATGCGTCTAAAAGCCATGCATTATTCTCAGAATGGAAGACAAATAGCTGTTTCGTTACACTGTTGTTTATATTTGATGAATAATTTAAGAAACATTGTACGGAACAAGACCCAGTTATCTTGTTTGTTTTGTATTTTCCTTCGCAAACATGGCGTGTTTCGAGTAGCTAGAGTTATACTTGAAAAGGAGTTGTTATTAGGAATGAGCAAATGTGTCTAGTTAGCGACAATAGGCCCTTAAGTCCCATGACGGTCAGTAAGGGAAGGGTATTTACCTATTTACATAAGCCTCTATATTTCTCAGGGTTCGTAATTATCTAGATAATTAAATGTTATGTAAATTGTTAATGTCTACGCTACTGCTTGACCAATCATCAACGCTCAAAATCACGTCATGTCTGCAGCGCATCGGTTGACCAATGACCTCTCCCGAATATTACGTTATATTCACCAGCCAATCGTTGAAGCCGATTCTCACGCGATCGTGGCTCGCAAGCGACACCTCCGGAGTCTCCGGACACACTCTTTTACTACTTACCATACAACGGCATCGTCCCAAAATCCAATTGCCATCTTTTAAATTAATCGTTCCAAATATCTGTTGTAAAATCTTGCTAAAACTATTAAACTCACTAGAATTCAAAAGCAAAGTGTTTCTTTTGTTCAATCGCGAACAGTTAATTTTTTCTCGAAATTAAATTACAGTATAGTAAATAATCGTTTTATTATTTAGTTTTTACAAAAATGTACCGAAAATTCTGTTTGTTGATTAATTTAAATAATGTTTATGACTGTATTTTTTTAAGTTGACACTTATCGCCTTTGTGCATGGAAGGGTAGAATTGCGTTAAGATACACGTGAAGTTTACTCACTAAAGTTTTATATTTTTTTTATTATCAAGGTAAATTCATCAAGATAATAATTATTTATGATAATAATTACTTCGAACCCAGATATTTCCTATAGACAAGTGATCTTCAGGGGCGATCCCCTAAAAACCAGCAGTCTTTTTTGTTACCACCGCATTAATGAGCCTGCTAGTTTTTTATATTTTCTCCTTAAGAAGACTGAAAATGAAAAGCCTTTTATTTTCAGTTACTGCGAGTCCATTATAAGCTGTCGCACGTTTTTAGACGAAGAATCGAAGATGGTTGGGAGTCAAATACAATTACTTAAAATTGGCGTCACGACCGACCTTTAACGACCTATTTCTGCTGTTCTCATTTAACATTTTAACTGTGGGCTCTCTCGAGTCCTATGCAGAGTGACACAATCGACTGAGCCCTTGTTTATATAATTTTCGAACCCAAAAAACCATTTGCCTAACTTTCCGGGGAAAAAAGGTATGATATTTTGTTTGAGAGGTCTCTCTGTCTTGTTCTTTTAATAAAATTGTATCTATTTCCAGAAAATATCCCGAGAAAAAAGTTTTATGTGATTAAATACAAAAATGATAGGTATATGTTCTAGTTGGGAGATTGTACAGTGAGATTGCGCCCAATATACAAATATAACTTAGGCATATACGTTAATGAACCTCAGATTAACATTTCAGAGATCACAGGCTCGGTTATATGTACGTTACGGTGGAATTTAATCAGAGCATTAAGCAGTAAAGGCGGCTACAGACAGGTAACGCGGTGCCGTGCGATTATCGTCGGTTTAGTGTTATTTGAGCCACGGTAAACGTTTTGAATGCACAAGCTATGCGAAATCTTATTGCACATAGCATAGAAATGACGGTGTTTAAAGCAGAAGTAAGAATTTTGTGTGTTTTGAGAGGAAAATAAAAAAAAATATTGCATGAACTGCCGGTTATTTTAAAAACCTTTAAAGGTAAACGAAATCCTACTTTGAATATTATGAGAATACGGGTACATTATCTTTTATTTGTCTCATGGTGGCAAGATTATATTGGTATTTTAGTCCTTTATTTCACAATCACATTGAGATGACAGCTGCAAGATTTCTTTCGTTTAAATAAAGAACAAAAGTAACAGTTGCTTTACCTCTACGTGTAGACATTTATAGCACAAAATTCAAATTATGCTCTTGTGATTACTATCTCTAATTATTCTGAATCATAAACTTGTTCAGATTTACTGTAAATTTAACAATATCAACTGTCTCGCGCTTATGAATACACAAGATAGTGGGTATTGTTTAATTAAAAGGACAATGCAGGTTCTTCAACGCATAGCTCGTTCTTCATCAAGAGAAACGTCCTCCGCTCAAAAGCCTGTAGGACTCTTTACTTGCTACATTAATTACTTGTATTAAGGAATTGAAACGGTCGGATTGAACTGTTATAATAATTATACGAAGCTCAATGTGTCTGTATTATCTGTGGAATTGATAAAAAGATTAAAATTGTCAGTTCTGTTTGATACTGGTTGTTTTACTCGATCTATTGTAATATAAGGCTTGATCACAGGGCTTAGTTGGCGCTTTGGTGGTGATTGATTCTTGTCGCAAAAAGCTAATTAATCTTTATGTGGTAAAGGAAATTCCGGGTTTTAGGCCCAAACATAATTTAAATTTATCAAATAGCTGGAATTAAGTAGTGCTGACTTTGTAGTGCTTGACTTTTGATTGACTTTTCGACGATCCTCCATCACAGAAAAAAAATCGGTTAGGGCTGTGTCTGTGTGTTGTACACGGCCGTTGGTTTTAACGTGAAACGTATATATCAGCGAGTCGCTTTTAGTGTTAAAGATTGAAAAAAAAACAATAAGTGTTAATTTTTAACACTTATTTCTTCTCTCTATCTCTTATTCTCTATATCTTATACTAAATAGTCTCTATATCTCATACTAAATAGAATCCAGCGAGAGCGCATTGCCCCTCCCTCGCCGCGCCGCCCCGCCCGGCCCCGATGCAAATTTCAGGTCTTAGCAGCGAACTGGCTACATACGCTAAATAATGACACTAAATTCATGTTTCTACGATGAATAAATTTGTAGTTATTATGTCAGATGATATAACCCAATTCGTTACGGTCCGGATTTCTGATACGGTTTCACGTCAAAACTTAAAAGTCACTTAACAAGAAAGATAATCCTTAGCTATTATGTGAGTTTATAAAATTTTATAAAATTTTCTTCATAACTTGCTTCTTCAAATCTTGTAAGCCGTAACATTACTTACTAATGAGCAGTCCACGTTGAAAAATCCTTAGTCCAAAATCGTGAAGCAAATTCTCATCACTTCAAGCTATTTGCCCAAAGAAAACGGAAAGCGTAGGCGACCGAATAAATTGCCGAGCAACTGATTATCTGACATCTTATTACCATAATTTCGTATTTTTAGCATATAAATGTTCCAAGAGAAACAAGATTATGAAACAATTGAGTTTGATTCGCACCGGCTAAAGTTTCTCTAACTTCGGGAGGAATTAAATAAAATTGCCTCAAAACATTGCCGAGTTTCATAACAGAGATCAAATCTTATGACACTGTAATAGTACAATATGATACAAGTGCGGTAAATTGAAAATTACAGCCGAGGCGATATTGCTAGCCCGAGCTGTAGGCGAGGGCTACAAGCAAGCAGAGAATGAGCACGTATGTCATACGACGTTTTATAACATATTTGCAAGGAAATAAATAAAACTCAGACTTTCTTAAACGAATAAATCTTTAACACTTGATAAAGCAGTTATAAAAATTTGAACAATTTGTAAAATTGATTATTACATTGCCAGTTGTCATTTTTAATGTTGTCAAGTTATTATTATTATATTTTATCTCCCAAAGTTAATTTTATTCATAAAATGTTGCTGTTTACGACGTCTTGAAACTGATGTCTACCTACTTATTTGTTTGATTTAGATAACTTACATACGGGTGAATCAATAGGACCAACTCAACACTATTTACTATAAATATTTAATTAATTAAAAGCTGTTGAAATTATTTTATCGATTTGTTAACCGCAGCCACACATCACAAACATTGAAAGTAATACTACCATACGTTAGAAATAAAGTATATTTTCCAAAAAAAAACATGTCCCAAAGCATCCGACACCTGCACTAATGTGTGTTTACCAAAGTCATTAAAGTCTATTTAGAACAAATTCCACGTCGTGTTGCAGCTGAAATACTTACATAATTTATAAGGGTTCCGTACTCAGAAGGGCCAAAGGACGCACCAATCAATCTCAGTTTGTCGCCCATTTGTCAATCGGGAACACTTCCGCTTAACCTAACCATGTTCCTTGTAAAGATTTCATTGAAGAAGAAATATAAACGTTTAAAGTACCAAATAACGTAACTCTGTTTTTGCATACTCGTATTACGGTCGAACAGCTTATCTTTTGATGTTGGGTTTATATAAACACATTGAAATGAAAAAAAAAAGAGTTTCAGATAAAAAGTAATATAGTGCCTTTGGCTGGTTCAAGTAGGCACGGGAAAAGAGCACATGAAAAGAACTGGGAGAGGCCTTTGCCCAGCAGTGGCACAGTACAGGCTATTGAAAAAAAAGTGCCTTTTAACGCGCACCTAGGAACAATTTTGTAAGAGAAGTTTTTTTATGATCAAATCATGCATACCATCTTTTTATCGAACTATTCAAACATCCACGCTCCACAGGAATATTAAAAAATTAAAACTATGCATAATCACCGTTTCAATGGTCGTTAAAAATACAAACTGAAACAGGTGGTAACTCGTTGAGGTTTTCATTAAAACCTGGATACCAATAAAGCTTCTACGCCACTCCAACTTTGATCAGTCTCGTAACAAAAATTCGATCTGAACAAAACGATTGAAAACAAATGTTTGTGCAGCTACCAATTCAATTTGTTCCTGAAACTTTCTTCGGCTTTCTTCAGTTTTACTATTGACTTAGCTATCGTAATCACTCGTTCTGCTTAATGTGATTGTGTGTTCCAGGTACTTCATTAACTCTTTCTATGTATATTAAGTAATCTTTAGATTGCTTACCTGGAAGTATCAACTAACATTTTCCAAATACCTCATCATTGTCAAAGCAATATTAGGCTTCCAGTAAAGGGTTCCACTGCACAATTCACGTTAATTGAAAAATTAATTAAGTGTAGTTCTGTGTTGGATTTTTCTCTCGCCATCCGTTTATTGGTGTTGACGTCCAGTTTCAAAGTCAAAAGGGACGTCAATCGGAATTCAAACGAGTGCTGTAACATGACACGAGTTTTACAGAATAGCGCATCACTACAATACATGAAGCGTGTTTTATGCTTTATTACGCTTTCCAACTTTTAGTGCTATAGAAGTTCATTCAATGAAAATACAGCCCGCAATTTCAGAGCACTGTAATTTTCTGAACACAACGAATCTTTTAGATCTTTAATCTTTTATAAAAATCATGAATGCACCCGTTTGAAGCGAAAATTTCGTTATTCAATATTTTATCTTCGGGAGCCGACTGACTCTGTCATCAAAGGGTCTTTTATTTAAACTGAAACAAAATATTTACGACCAAATATTTTACTCCTATAACAAAATGTACCGAAAAATATTCGGCATGGGAACATTGACCGAACGACTCGCATTCTTCAACGTATTGGGCTACAAAGTTATGTTTGCGGTCGCAAAACTTGCTTACCTGGGCAAGTGTGTTCGGGGGTGAAACACCGTTCGGAGATATGGATGACAAAACTAAATTTGTCGGGTTACACTAAGAATTTTACCCTTTCTACGAACCTTTCCCCCGTCGTCGTGGGCACCGAAGATGTATTGCCTCACAATAAATTGCTCTTAGGTATTGAAAAGATAGGTCGTGTTGTGGGTTATGTTTGGTCATTTTGTTGCTCAGGGGTCACAAAGGCGTATTATCGTATCGTCTTGTGACGTCGGGAAGAAGGTCGTCATAGATTTAGGTTGTCATTTTAGTATAAGTCGTGGTTTATTTTGTATCAACTTGGAACTATATCGAAGTCAAGTTTGTTTGATATATTTAAAGGCTTTTAGGTGAGGTCTATAAAATTGTATACTTAGAAAGTAACTTATTTTTTTTTTACGATTTTAGTACCTATCACGATTTGTTCTTCTGTACGAATGTGCGTAGGTTGGTAACAAATTTCAATCGAACTGTTTCAATCAGCAGCCTTTTTGTTAAGAATTTATAAATCTTTGTCAGTAATTTCTTCGAATATGGTGCATTTCCGTGCCTCGGAAAGCACGTTAAGCCGTTGGCCCCGGCTGTCATTTGTAGATCTTTGACAGTCGTTACAGGTAGTTAGTGACCAGAAAGTCTGACAACAAGTCTTACCAAGGGGTACCGTATTACCCAGTACTAACTGGGTTGTGGAGGTCAGATAGGCAGTCGCTCCATGTAAAATACAGATATTCAGTTGCATCCGGTTAGACTGGAAGCCGACCCCAACATAGTTGGGAAAAGGCTAGGCAGATGATGATGATGCATTTCTTAATCTAGAGAACAGATAAGGGGTTTTTTTTTAGACTCTAAGAACTTATAATTGAAATCAGAAGAATGGTTTAAATATCCACGAATCTGACTTTATTTGACTGATAATTTTATGCCATTTATATAAGAATGTGATTTCGGGTGTGTTAAAACGATTTTTCTGTATTTATTTCAATTTAAAGTTCTCCACATCTAATAAAAACACCCTTAGAATAATTTCTCCGAAGAAATGATTCTGAGCTTGTTTACGGAATCCCAAAAAGTAGCAAATAAAAGAAACGTGATCATTTTCTTCAATTCAAGTGCTGAGTCGAACTGTACCTTACATTCATAAAGAATAGGTCTGTGTACCTGTCCGCAATAGCCGTAAAACTGGATCGAGGATAAAAAGGGTTACTTTCAGTAGTATCCGTGTTTGAACTATTGCCGTGAATCATGTAGTCTTGAAAGCTGAGCAGTTTTCTTGTGTGCTTATCACGTACCTACTTCAAGTTATATTGATACGTAATAACCTAATTTGAAGGCTGTCTTGTGTGTAGCAAATATTCGTAGGGATATGGTAGGGTTACTGAATTTCCTGTTGTGTTCAATTTCGCGTATCAAAGGTTTTGGTTTCTTGGTGATCTTTTGTGACTTCTTTTAAATGAAGCAAAGTAGGCAGCTAAATCACTCACACTTAGAACAAGCAGCGAGTCAAAAATGATGTAAAATATTTACATAAAACTCGCATTTTAAATATGCCTGAATAATTCACCCGTTCCTCGAAAAATCCTGAAAAAACAAACATGCAAATTGAGTGGGTATTCTTGTCAACCGGACCTTGTGATAATGTTTTCAACCAGACTCGTCCATCCGTTACTTCCCTTAATTATGTAAAGGGAACATTTATTTGCATAAATATTTAATGAAACGCAAGTACCAAATCATACATACTTCCTTTCTGTTGGTTAATTATATTCAAACATAATAAATTCTAATTAACGAGGGATGTACCTAAGTCTATACGCTTGCATAGAGAGCAGTGATTCTTCTTCTGAAGATTTTAATTGTTATGTACACCTCACGACTATATTAAAATTGCAATTTTCATCATTATTTAGCTTGGTAGTATTGACCGATACAAACTTTTTTTATGAGATTATCTATAGTACCTATAATATTATTTGATTATGTTCTTATAGAGCAACTCAAGTATATTTTATTTGAATACCTTCAAAATTCAAAAAATAGTATTATATACGCGCTTTGACGTGGAGTTGCGGACACCAGCCCGTTATACAATACAATACAATGTTCGTATTGTCTTACTTTTTATGTCTGTATACAAAACCACGTTGGCGCGTGTGATGACGTTACATGGAACACCAAATTGCGATCTGCGTTAAAACTTATAAAAGACAGTCCCTAAAACGTCCATTCTTCTCTTCCTAGTTTTCCACGGCAGAAGACATGAACTCCCCTGCCAGAGCCAGAAGCCAGAGACCAAACGGCTTGAAACAAATCGCTATATTTTCGTATCATAGTACGCACAATGACAGTAACTGATAGGTAGACGCACGAACGGAACTGCCCCGACAGGCCATTGTGTAGCGTAGGAATACACCACTCTATCACTTCCCCTAGCTGTCATAAGCGACTCAGGCATTATGTTCGGAGAATAGCCAGCTGTGCTCACTTACGTGTTATTGAGTAGAAAACTGTGGTTCAAAATTTTTTAATTCTAATTCAATTAAAATCAAAAACGTATAGAAAAAATCCAGGAGGACTTTTTTGTACTTTTACGTTTATACGGTAGTATCTACAAGTATATTTTGCGAATAAAGGGTAAATACTTCTACTGATTGTTGGTATAATGGTCGCAATCACTACTGCTGAGCATGTAGTCCTGGCTTCAATCCCCAGGTTGGGCAAAAGGTTATTGGGTTTTCTTTTTTGTGCCTGGTTAAGACTACTAGCGCACTTTTTTTTAAATAGCCTTAACTCTCACACTGCAGGGCAAAGACCTCCCCCAATTCCTTCCATGTGCTCTTTTACCATGCCTCCTCGAACCAGACTTCGCGGTACGCGCGATGGTCTCGCCATCTTTTTCTGGGCTGAGCACGGCGGCGCGGCGCCCGTGCCGTCCGTCTTCTTGGCTCACATGGTTTAATTTTTGATTGCAATATTTTCGAAAATTGTTCTTGATAAATTAATCTAACAGTTAAGTTAAGTCAAGTTTAGTTCTTAGCCGTGTGGTATCCGGCAGAGTAGAATAGAACCAGCCCATTACACTCACGGGTGTCGTATAAGGCGACTAATGTCTGAGGCAGAACACCTTGCGCCTCCGTAGACCAGAGAATGGGCAGCAGCGTTTTCTGTTAGTCTTTCATCACTGCGATCTCCAATCCGCCTGCCAAGCGTGGAGATCACGGCAAATTCCTCCCATCATGGGAGAGGCTTATGTCCAGCAGTGGACGTTATGGGCTGTTGTAGTAATCTAAAAGTTGGAAGTCTGGCCTCAGCGTGCGAGAGAAGTTAAAATTACGGAACGAACGTACGGTTAGAAGCATTACGCTGCGTTCCGAAACATAAATCACGGGCGTTACTCATAAAGCCGCTAAACTAAAGTGGGATTGTGCTGGTCACGTCTGCCGGATGCAGGCTAAGCTGCGAGACACACACGGTGCGGGCTTGATAGCGAAGCGACGTTGAGGCAGGTCTGCTGGACTTTGTTGTGACTGTATATCATTAGTGGATAATCATGTGGCTTAAAATTAAGAGAGCAAACTGGTCTTCGTCTGGTGTCACTGGGGCGCAAAAAACATTTTTTTTGTAGCATGCTATATTAAAATATATTTTTTTATACGGAGGATACTTGTGCGAGCATAGACGGGGGAAGCGCCAAGACCCAAACCGATGTCAGTAGCCGCCATTTTGATTTTTAATTTAAAGTTGCAGTACACAATGAAACTGATATTCATGGGTGAGTGGATTCTTAACCTAACAAAAAAAATCCCGAGCTATGTTGCCCTAAAGTGACACATATTGCCGAGTTATCATTTATAGGTAAAGTTCTCTTATAGATCTAAAAGCGATCTTTGCTTTCAAATAAGTATTTACAGACTCCAAACATGATTGAAAATGAAATTAATTTAATATACAATTTGTACAAGATTATAGTCGTTATAGTTTGGTGCAAATATGGTTACTATATCTACGTTGCTTCGCACTTTTGCAAAACTTCCGTCTGAATTGGATTTGCACTATGTGAACATTTTACCACTACATCGAAGATTATAGTCGCTATAGTTTGGTGCAAATATGGTTACTATCTACGTTGCTTCGCACTTTTGCAAAACTTCCGTCCGAATTGGATTTGCACTATGTGAACATTTTACCACTACATCGACACACAGCAACTTTTAGCAACTAAAACTGTCAAAACGTCAGCCAGTGGAAGTTAACTGGCGCAATAAAATTCCCAATTGAACTCGGCTTTTGCTGAACTCGTGGTTAAGCTTATTGAATTTCTATTGGTTTTCTGCACCAAACTTGTGTAAATCTACCTATTGGGTATAGAATTAGCGTTCAAACTCGTGGTTGAATGGACGCTTGCATGCTCTGTGATAAAATAGTTCAAATATTCAACCAGAATATGTGTCCGGAATATTAATACCGTAGGTACACGTGGAGTGCTAACCATACAGGGTATTTTCCAGGAATCATTAAACTCTGTGTTGTTCTCTCTTGTTTCCCTGTATTTATGTTCTCAAAGTGACGCGAAACTACAGGAAGTTTGTTCACTTTTAGATTTGGTGGAAATTAAGTGTGTTTTATGAATTAGCTTTGTGTTTACTTATTGAAATGGCATTTCAACGACTTACTAAAACATAAATATAAATCATATTAAAGATCAGACGTTGTAATACATATTTTTTTTAGGTATAGTGAATTCGTCACTTATAGAAGTGCACAGCACTCGCAGAAAAATAGAAGGGCAAGTTAGATACCGTAACAGAATTGATTTTATACATTAAAAAGATAATAAAACATATTTTGTTGATTACAGTAATCCTGGCAAGCTTTTCACCAAGCCAGGAAAATAGAAAAATTTTCATTTTCACACAAAGAGAGAACTTCACAATCATCATCTCCGGAGCTTTATCCCAACTATGTTAGGGTCGGCTTCCAGTCTAACCGAATGCAGCTGAATACCAGTATTTTACATAGAGCGACTGCCTATCTGACCTCCACAACCCAGTTAGTACGGGGTAATACGATACCCTTGGTAAGACTAGTTGTCAGACATTTTGGGCAACAGACTACCTGTGACGACTGTCAAAGATCTACAAATGACAGCCGGGACTAACAGCTTAACGTGCATTCCGAGGCACGGAGGAAACTCGGTATGTAAGGGTGGTCCCCAATCCACAGACCAACTTAGGCAACCACGGCTTAACCTAAAGATAGACCCGAGCGTTTGTTATTATTTAGGCACGAGCTCCTCAACTACACCACACAACTTCACAAACATGATCTTAAAACTGAAGACCTCTTTACTCTTAAATGTGTGTGTACTTTTAACCGTGTAGGTACTAGTAACTGATCTTTGTTTATCCACTATTCCAAGAAATATAATATCAACCAATTAAGAAATTCAATCACAAGCCTATCACAAAGTAAACTATACAACTTCTAACTATTCAAGTTCCGTCTAACTAGCGATAGTTATCAATTTTCCACCAAAGTTCGATCGATTGGCTTCCGAGTACCCTCGTCACGACACTAACGTTAGCTCGTAATTAATTAATAACAGCTCCATTATAGGCAAAGACCCGTTTTGTTCGTGCTTAGGTCGTAGCTCGGTTGGAACAATTACGAAAGAGGTTTAGTAGCTCGCGTCGAATAGAAATATACATATTTATTAATACAAGATTGTTTGAAGAATACTCTTCATAAGGCCAAGCCTTTTAATAAGGCCAAGCCTTTTAATAAGGCCAAGCCATTTCATAAGGCCAAGCCTTTTCATAAGCGAAGGTGTAAAGATAATGAGTTATTAGACAAAGTCCGTCCGTCTTGGACGCTGCTCACAGTGAGAGGCCTGAATGTCATGAAACTAGTTAATACCTAACGCGTTAGTAAGTCGCATTGCCAGTACTGTTACTCAAGGACTGATTTATTCTGGATACTCATTACTTAATTGTTTCCTTTGAGTAGCGTCGTGGACAATTGTCCCCTAAGCCTAAACCTAAGTTTTCATGAAGGTTTTCTTCCTGGTATGTCGGAGTGTCCAAAATCATCTAAGAACTGTCTGAGAGATCAAGATGTTTTCATTATTTGATGTTAGTGATGTAACGAGTTCCACAATACATAAAATGACATGATGTCTGTAATCCTCAGGGATTATTACATTGGGTTAGGCAGAGGTGTACCCAAATAGTACATCCTTATTTCGCCAGTTTTGTTTCAGTCCCATGTAATAGGGAGCGAGTCTACTGCCATCAACCAGGCACAAATCCAGACTCTGGGACTGCTACGGAGAAATTCCTGAAAGAAATACCTCATAAAACTTTGTGCGACCTGGGATTCGAACCCAAGAGGTTATGCTCAGCGGTCGCGCTTGCGATCACTCATCGAGCACATACCCCAATAGAGCAGAAATGTTACTTATTTTGTTTGAAAACAATTCCGCTAACTCACAGCTGCGTTCACTACGCTCTGATTGGCTGACCCAAGGTCAAATAATACTCTCTCTCTCTCGCTCTCACTGTTTTAGAGAGAGCAAACGTAATATTTATAAGTGACAAATCACTTATTAGTTGCGGAGGCAGATGGCCAGACATTACCGCTCTATTGGGGTATATGCTCGATGCTATCACTAGACCAACAACGCAGATACTAGTACAACGAGGAAGATCTCACAATACATATATCGTATAAGACAGGAAACTAATCATTTAGTATTCAGGATATTACGGAACCGATGCAGGAACACAATATCATCTATCTCTTGTAGATGAATATAACGGGTGCAAAAAGACTCTTAACGAAGCCGAAAGGCACTGGTTCTCCTCGTCATTGCGATAATTTTTTTGTTCTACACCATACCTGGGAACCTTCTAGTTACGGAGATATTGGGGGTCAAAGTTCCAACTTTTACACAAGTTTTTTTTTTTATATATGTTTTTAATGTAAGATTTTTAAACACCTTCACGACCCCCGTACTATTCCATCGTTACAATATATCCGTCAGCACAATGTTTTGAGTGCGTTACATTGAGTTCTACCACAAAACATGATTTTTCACCCAAAAAAAAAAGTTGTTTCCCAGCAATAAATTTTGCGTAAAGTTACTATGACGTACAGAATGCTTGGTTGACGGCTTCGTGATGAGTCTGTTTACACCCTGTATGTATGCTTGCTCTTCATAACACAACGGTGGTTGAGTTGGGCGTCACAATTGATCGTTAAGGAATATCGAGTTTAGACATCCAATAAACGCCTGTATAGGTACTGCATAGTATTGGTAACACAATAGGCTACATCTCGCTGTAGGCAGAAATAGACAAAAGAGTATATTACTATGATCAGTTATCCGACCGTTAATGTGAAGTGAAATGGTGCGCTTTTTTTCTAGAGCAGTGGTGGCCCAGTGGTGGCGGCCCCGACTTACGAACAGTAAGTCGTGGGTTCGAACCCAGACAGGCGCATTACTTTGTGTAATTTATTTCATCACCACTGCTTTCAAAACGGTGAAGGAAAACATCGTGAGGAAACCGGCATGTCCTAGAACCAAAAATTCGAAGACATGTGACATCTACCAATCCGCACTGGGCCCGCGTGGTGGATTATATACGCAAAATACGCGCTTTGACGTGGAGTTGCGGACACCAGCCCATTATACAATATACAATGGTGCGCTTTAAAATAGTCTCTATGTGGCGGTGCGTGAGAACGTCACTGAAGATAACGGTTTCAAACTAGATCCGACAAATCATTATCTCAGTTTAAGACAAACGAAAAGTAAATTAAAACTTAATCAAGTGTTCTCGTGTGAGTGGTAATTAACCCTGGGTTTTCTGTAAAGTCATTAGAAACTAGATATTAACGAGGTGATGTTTGAATATAATTAGCAAAGTACTTAAAGGAATATATGAATACTAACATTCTATTATTATTATAAAATATGTAAAATTTGATAGATGGATGTTTGTTACTCTTTCACGCGTAAACTACTGAAAGGGTTTGGATGAAATTTGGCAAACCTATAGTTTATAACTTGGATTAACACATAGGAGGACTTTTATTCCGGTAGTACGATCCTGTGGGACAAGAGGGGTGATTCCTGAATAAAAAAAATATGATTCTGTTTAGCTTTAGTCCGTCCATCAGTTAGATTATCGTAAAATATTGGTTACGTGTTTTTTGTTTTGTTAAAATTAAAAAAAAATTACAAAGATAAAACGCGTCAAAGATCATGAGTAGGGGCTTTGACGTCACATTCCGGTAAAAAATCTACTCAAATGTGACGTCACGTCACATTTGAGTCACGTCGTCAGTTTTCGACGCACTGTATCGTCTTCATTTTTTCTATACGTGAAAAAAGAAAAAAAATTGTGTCCAATATTTTTTGTAAATTTAAAATTTTTATGATAAAATATAAAAAAAATAAAAAATATATATATAAGCTTTCTATCTTTTGGGGTTGTCAAAGTTGAGGGTTATCAAACTTTATGTCGCCCGCGTTAAGCTAGTAACATTATAAAACGAACACCAAAAGCCTAATTAACTTGCCTGAAAAGGGTAATTATTCAAAAATGAACCTACACGTCAACCTTGTAGCACTTTACGGTCACGTTAAATCGCCACATCAGCAGTGAACAACACGAGTCTAGTCCCCAGACATCAATTAAACAACGTCGCCTTAATAGCATATTCAGGTGGGACACTTAATTAATTAAGGGGAATACTATTCAACGCTACAATGTTGGCTGACGATGCGTTATGTTGCAAGTTTTAGAGAAGACGAATGTGACAAGGTAGTGTCTTAATTGGAGCTGCTTGAGTTAAATTGTTGTACTAATTGCTTTTTAGAACAACAAAAGGTTGAATCTATATCTACTCGTATATATATACTAAAATTATATACCTAGAGGAAAGATTTGTATTTTTATATGTAACGAATAAACTCAAAAACTACTGGACTGATTTGAAAAATTCTATCAGCGATGAATAGCTACATTATCAACAAGTAACATAGGCTATATTTTATCTCCGTACTCCCAAGGGAACGAGAACTACGCGGGCAAAACCGCGTGACGTCCGCTAGTAAGTAATTTATCAATTAATAACAAATAACATCACGCTTGTAATTCCCGAAGGGCCTGCCTCGTTGTCTAGTCGCAAACGCGACTGCTGAGCATGAGGTAGTGGGTTTGATTGTAAAATGTTATGCCTAATATTAATTACTGAAAGCACTATAAAATTGCAATGAAATATTATGTACATAAGTCTGTCGTATGACAGTTTCTGCTAGCAAATCTGACACTGGAGTCGTTTTCTAAAAGTTTTCCGTTGGAAATGCAGTTCATTACTAAGCTATTTCATGCTCATTTTACTTTACAAAGTCTTAATTTACTGCATGTCTGGTGTAGATACAGAAACATTTAAATTTTTTTCTTGCTACAAGAACATACCATAAGATATAATCATTTTATGACTGCAACTAATTTGTGTTATTGTCTGTTTCTGTAAATTAATAAAACTTAGTTGCATCACATAAATTATACATTGTTTCACACACCGATTGTTATACCAATTGTTTCGTTAATTAAACTTGTGAGAAAATGTCGCAACAATAAATCAATCGGAGAAGACGTTTCCAACATTTTAATTATGTTACTTTTGTAATTAATCACAGTTGCAGCAGTAACAGTTGTACTATCGAGGACACTCCCGCCTGAACACCACTAAGCTAATTTTTGCTTGCACTCGCAACATAGAAACGCTCTCTAGCCCCGCCCCGTTGACTTTGTATAGAAATAATGAATGAAAAGATACCGAATCGGCCGAGCGCACTGACGACGCACGCCAAACGAGAGTTATTGTTATTTTGCGCGCCAAATTGACGCTTTCCTAATAGGCCCAAACTTTAAGGGGGCGTGGCTCAGCGCCGCGGCCGCCGCATGATTTAAGCGAAAAAAAATTAAACTGGTAAGGCGGAAAACACCACGATAGTACCTCAGTTTGTAGGAATAATTATGTACTACTCTGTCAAGAAAGTACCGGGAAAAGATCAATAATACACAAAATGTCTGTTATTAATCAAAATTTATTTTATCACCTTCAAAGTATGCTCCTTTAGAAACGATACACTTGCGCCAACGAATAATCCATTCATCAAAACATTTTTTAAACGCTGCTTCCGGAATTGAGTTCAGTTCTCGCCGCGAATTCTCCTTTATGTCTTCTATCGATTGAAAACGGGTGCCACGAAGTGGTAATTTGAGTTTAGGAAAAAGAAAAAAGTCAGCAGGAGCCATATCTGGTGAATATGGTGGTTGCTGGATGGTATTTGTTGAGTGTTTGGTCAAAAATTCGTTCACAATGATAGCCTTGTGCGAAGGCGCATTGTCGTGGTGCAAAATCCAAGAATTTTCTTTCCACAAATCTGGCCTTTTTCGTCGAATTTGCTCTCTTAAACGCCGCATAACGCTCAAATAATATTATTTATTTACCGTTAGACCTTCCGGTAAGAATTCAGAGTGCACAACACCGCGATAGTCAAAGAAAACAGTCAACATGACTTTGACTTTTGATCGACTTTGGCGTGGTTTTTTCGGTTTCGGTTCAGTTGGAAGGCGCCACTCCGAAGCTTGTTAACTAGTTTGCATGTCAAACTCGTAAGCCCACGTCTCGTCACCAGTAACAATGCGTTTCATGAATTTTGGGTCCGAACTGACTCGTTCTAGCATGTCCTCAGCGACTTTCATGCGATTGAGTTTTTGGAGAAAATTCAGATCTTTTGGGACTAGCCGAGCAGCAACATGTTTCATACCCAAATGATTAGTTAAAATGGTACGGATCGACTCGTGAGATACAGAAAGTTCGGCAGCTATCTCTCTCAGAGTTGAATGGGGATTTTCAGTCACTATTTTCTTCACTTTTGCGATATTAACTTCAGTTGCAGACGTTGACGGCCTACCAGAGCGAGGCAAATCTTCCATCACATCGACCGCTTTTGAACGCTTTGAACCACTCATAAGCACGAGTTTTTGATAAAGTCGATTCACCGTAAGCCTTCTGTAACATTTTCAGTGACTCCGAACACGAAATTCCATTGGCGATGCAAAATTTAAGACAAACTCTTTGTTCGATATTTTTGTCCATTATGAAATTCGCAATACACACTATATATGATATTACTAAAACCAGCATTGTATTTAATATAAATAACAGATGCAACTCAAACTCCGCGCCAAAATGGAAAACAGTTGTGCCAATCTAACAACTACAACAAAACAAAAATTTGAATTTGGAACCATAAACAAATCATCCATTCCCGATACTTTTTTGACTGAATGTATATGCAAGATTTTCATCCGATACTACTATATTCTTCATTGATTTAAATAATAACCTGTGTGACCCAGCGGTAATTGGTGGCCCCGACTTGGTTGTAGATGTTCGTGAGTTTGTTTCACTGCTTTCTAAACAGTGAAGAAAAAACATCGTACAAAACTCGGAATGTCCTAGTACCAAAAACGTTGCAGACACGTGACATTCATCAATTCTCACTAGACCCATGCAATGTGTACATTTTCAATGTGCGTTGAAAATATGTGCAATTTCATAAAACGTTTCTCAGCTAGCATTTGAATTCTCCTTTATTAATAAGACAGTTTTGTTTATGTTGTGTGTCTCCTTTAATTTTACATTTACAAAATAGAAAATATGTTCGAAATTTATAACATTCAAAATTTTCTGTGAATATTTTCTCTAAATTGTATACCAGATAGATTTAATACGGCTAACGTTGCGGGCAATATTGTGCTGTGGACGATCATTTCGTTGAAACGTAATGTAATGAGAAAAGCTTGCATGAACGTCAATATCTTCATACTCATTTAATAACTTTTTTCATTTAAAAACCGAAATACATGCAGTATAAATGTAAAAGAGTACCTATCGTTACCGATACCGTGTGGTTATCTGACAAATATTGTGTTGAGTTAGTTGTGATGTAATTACGACACGACAGCTCTAATAAACAGTATATAACATCTAGAATTCTAGAAACTACACTTCAAGTTACTGTGGCTGTGCAAAGTGAAAGTATTAAATAGTGCGGTTCGCATTGTGCTTTTCCATTTTGTGCTTTTAATGGAGTCTCTCTGAAAATCTGCAATCAGAAAGTTGGCAACATTGGCGTAAAGAGTATCATCATTCGGTTCATTAGTTTTTTTTTTTGGCTACTTTCAAAATTCTTATTTAAATGTTACTTTTTTGTATAATGATAGTAATTAAATCAAAAAAATATTGTAAAGTTATTGTTTCGATACGTAAATTCATAATAACAATTTAATTCGTAAGTAAACGCTTGGAAAACCAAAGCTACTACGAGTTCCTGTTTGTTCACGTATGTTTGCTCTGATGTATGTAGGAGTAATGGAAGTTAAACATTGCGTTTTATACGTCGAGAGCGTTTATCGGATGTGCGGTTTGGCTGTGCTTTGAAAATGGTTAGGTGCTAGAGATATGGTGTTTTAAAAGTAATAACATTTCGGGTTTGCTGCCTTAGTATTTTAAAATATAAGAAAATAAAAAAAATGTGATGCCGCTTTTAGGGAGAAATAAAATAAGAACATATTATGTAAACATATCTCTCTGGTGTGACTTGAAAGCATTGTATCTGTCAGCGTCACATTGTAAAAACTGTTAGATTGTAATCTGTCTAGCAAGATTGTAAACTGTCGAAATATTGTCAACTGAACATACCGTTTACAATATGACGCATTATTTTTAGGCAGATTATAATCTATCGAAGCGAACCGTCAAATTGCGAAATGCTTACGATCAAATTATCTCTGCCCCCATAATCGGGACATGGGGCACCCCGACGTTAGGTTAGTTAGGTTCCTTTATTTAAACCCTGCAGACAGAAATAGGAGCCCCGCCCAGCGGGGTTCCGTCGACTACGCTTTTTAGGTGAATATAAAGTGTTTTATAAGGTTGGGTTACATTAATCGGTTTTTCTCAGAAATGGTGCATTATCTTTTCATGGGAGTGGTACCAGGGGGCAAAGGGCACCCCCTCCCTTCCCCCTCCTCCACACGCACGAGTTCATAATTTGTCGGATTATAAATCTACCGAAAAATAATGCGTCATATTGTAAGCAGTATGTTCGGTTGACAATATTTCGACAGTATTACAATCTCGCTATACAGATTACAATCTAACGGGTTTTACAATTTGACTCCAACTTAATCCATTTTGTATTTATTTGCTGCGCACACTAACGTAAGTTATGGCAAAGTTCCGAACCGAATTGAAACGTTTCAAACTGGTATTTCTCAAAATGACGGTTTGGGATCACTGCGTGTTCCTATAAACTCGCGCGTTTCAAATTCCTTAGGTGTTTCAGACAAATGAAATTAAATTGCGGTTTAAAGTCCCACTCGATAGGTATAATTTACAAGTCCGTTTTACACGTATTGCAATTATGGAAACTTGCCAGTGGGAATGCAGACTTCTGCCTGTTTAATTTTAAGCTTGTAGTCAGTCCACAGTTAATAGAAATTATATTTAATCGCACTTAAATTCGTTGCACGTAGCATTGAAAGGCGTTCCACAAGGTATATTATCACCCCGTCTGTTTACGGTTTATCTGGTGCCGCTAGATGTGAGAAGCAGCACTAATTGATGTGGGAAATAATTACAAAAGCATAATTGTTCGTTTCCTGAGGTCTCGTGGCTAAATAATAACGCCACTCTTGCCTACACTGCACAGTTCGTCCGTGGATGGGTGACCACCCATTACATACCGAGTTTTCTCCGTGCCTCGAAAGTCCCGCTGTCATTTGTAAATCTTTGACAGTTGTTTCAGGCAGTCAGTGGTCCGCAAGTCTGACAAATCTTCTTACTAAGGGATATCGTATTCAGCTGCATCATGGTTAGCGTTTTAGTACCGACGTGTGGTTTGACAGACACTTTGAGACGTCAAAAAGTGTAGTTACCTATGTTGGCGTAGTAGTATCCCCGTGCGCTTCTCTCTACCCCTCAGACAGTCGCCCAGCAGCGTTTATGGAGAGTGGCAGTGTTGGCGCGTGCAATAGGCGAGACGACAAAAAAAAACTAATTAGTCCGTCAGTTAGATTATGAAAAAATATTTGACCCGTGTTTTTTCTTTTGTTACGTAAACCAAAATTGAGGAATATATGACGCTTTTAAAATTCTCAATACGTCACGCCTAGGTATAATTTTTACATAGTTCTGACGTCACGAGCCCCCAATCCCGAGTTTGATGCGCTTTATCTTTGTCAATTTTCATTGATTTACAAAAACAAAAAATACGTGTCCATTAATTTCCAATACTCTAACTGACGGACTAAATAGATTTGCAATTTTTTGATACTGTCGTCATGCCTATTTCAGTAAGTTTTGATTATTATAAGATCGCGTGTGGTCTGTCAGACCACTCACCGGTACTTATGTAACTTTTTGTTAATAGTTTTTTTTTCAGATTATATGGTTTTTCTCTTTTATTTTCATTCAATTATAACAATGACTCGCTCGGCCAAGTTCTTGGAGTGTGAAACGAGCAGCCCCAAATGAAAATAACAATAATCCTGACACTTGTCGATGAATAAAGTTCTTTAGCCAGATGCACCGAAAAATGTAAGGGAAGAAAATGAAGCAGAGGGAAATCCATCTCCCGTGGGTACCGCACGATCTCCCGTGAGGCGGCGTGCCTCCCTGCCGGATTGCCGCCATGGGATCTGGAGGCGATAGTCCTCGCGCGCCTGCACGAATGGGGCGCGGAGGTGCTACGCCTGGGGGAAACTCCGCTGCCGCGGAAAATTGTCGCGCAGCGGACAGACTTCCGGCGTGATCTCATGGCGACATGGAGAGAGCGACGGTCGCAACCCCGTGCAGGGCACGCCACAATAGTGGCGATAAGTCCCCTCTTCGAGGAGTGGCTTGAGAGACGCCACGGCGTCCTCACCTTCCGCTTGACGCAGGTCCTCACCGGACACGGTTGTTTCGGGAGGTTCCTGCACCGAATCGGGTGGGAGAAAACGCCCGGGTGTTTCCATTGCGAGGATCGACCGGAGGACACGGTGGAGCACATGGTGGTGGTGTGCCCCGCGTGGGTGGAGCAACGCCGTGTCCTCGAAGCGGTGACTGGCGGCGGCGACCTCTCGCGTTCGGCCCTGGTGCAAACCATGGTCAGGAGCGAGACGGAATGGGATGCCGTCACCTCTTTCTGCGAAGCAGTAATGCTAGAGAAGGAGGTGGCGGAACGTGAGCGGGAGAGAACCTCACAGCGTCCCGGCCGCCGCGGGAGACGCCTCGGGCGTCGGGGGCCAGCATGTGGCCCCCGGCCACCGAAGGCGCGGGCCTGTGGACGGTGGGCTATGGGCTAGCTCGCCGTCCGTCCGTCTCATGACGACAGGCCGTGTCGACGGCGCGTTCGTGTTCCACGCGCGCCTCAAAGAGAGTCAGCAAAAAGGCAGTCAGCAACCTGCTCCGCCCAGAGCGGGCGAAGTCATTTGATGATTTCCCATTAAAAAAAAAAAAGGGAAATCCATCTAGAAAACTCTGTTACATTTGTCCTTCAAAACTAAAGCGCAAGACTGCTTACAAATGTAATCCCTGCATGAAACATATAATAATATGCCTTCAATACAGCAAGCCTGTACGGAAAAACTGTTTGTAAAACTGAAACTGTTTGATGCCTTGAGAAGACTGTTTATTATTCATGTTTTCTATATTTTTATAGTTTAAATAGGTACTTATTCCTAAGAATAATTTGTTAATGGAAAAAAAAACACTGTAATAAATAGATTTTGAATATTAAGGTAAAAGTAACACTTTTCTACCAAAGAATACATGTCTGCGAGAAATATGTTTATAATTAGTAATTAACGTAAAAACTTGTATAATTTTGTCTCATTTACACAATAACAGATACATAAACAACAATATGGAACAATTCTGTTAGGAAAACATAAAGAAACACAGAAGTTTTCGTTACTTTAGTTATGGTGGTCTAGTAGACCTCACGTCGGTACTTATGTTACTAAAAGGGTACGTCGGTACTCAAAGGTTAGACTATAAGCCGACTCCAACATAATTGGGAAAATAACAAATACTGTAATTGTAAATATTGTAATTGTGTTATTATTTCAACAATAGAATATCATGCAAGTCCATGCTGACGAAAGAAGATCACGACTCTATGATTGTATGTAAAGTGTGTCTTATAGCATATAAACTCAACTAGAAGCTTTGCCTTACTTACGGTCTAGTGTAAATTGCACTCAACTTTATGGGTACCTCACAAATAAGTTCAGCGGAATTGATGAGCGTTCAGGATTTATTACTGAGAACTGAGATTGCGGGTGCAGTAAATATTTCAATACGACCTGAAAGCATGTAAGTCTGAATTAATTCTAGTTACTGACTCACGGCTTTCGTCTTGGCAAGGATCTGAACACTCGACGACTTTTCGACTGCGGAGAAAATAAAAGCGAGTAGTTGTCACAGGTCTGAGGAGCTCGTAGCTAAATAATAACAGCCGCTCAGGTCGATCTTCACGTTAAACCATGCTTCCCTAGGTTGGTCCGTGGATGGGTGATCGCCCATTACATACCGAGTTTCCTCCGTGCCTCGGAAAATATGTAAAGCGGCTGCCCGGCTGTCATTTGTAGATCTTTGACAGTCGTTACAGGTAGTTAGTGGCCCGAATGTCTGACAACCAGTCTTTCCAAGGGAGGGGGTTGTGGAGGTCAGAGAGGCAGTCACTCCATGTAAAATACTGGTATTCAGCTGCATCTGGTTTGACTGGATGACGACCCCAACGTAGTTAGGAAAAGGATAGGCAGGTGATTATTTTTCACAGATCATTGCGACGCTACTTGTAGACCGACGGTTTGGCGAGGACGGAACCAGCTCATACAAGTACGAGTCGCGGCACTGGTCGAATCACTTGATGAAGGGAGCTTAAGGCCCTTCTAACCCTAAAATTAGCAACTCTATTTGTGGTGGTTCAAAGTTCGTTTGAAATACTGTTAGAATAAAGTTCTAATCACACAAAGCGGTTGTTACGTCAGTTACTGCGGCCGAATAGTGCGAAATGAGTGTTTTTTTGCGATTTACATACAATTATTGATTGGACTAAAAAAATAAAACACATAAGACCTGCTTTATAGTTAGTTCAGTTAGTATGCAAAGTTTCATGATCTAATTTGAAGTTCTTTTTGAATACCAGCGGTTTACTGTTCGATTTGGAGGTAACTTTGGATTTTTTTTCTATCGAAAAAAGTTTATGGAGTCGTGTTTTCGTCACACATAGTATTAATCCTTAACTTTACCATATATTTATTTCAAAATTAATGCTGCAGTATTTTAGGCGTAACGGAGGATCATGCTAAGCCATTTGAGGGAGTATAGGCCCTTAAGTGTTAAGGCTGCTGAAACCCATGCATTTAAAGCCGTGTATATTTTATATCTTACCAAGCTGGTGCCCGCAACCTTCCTCTGCGTGAAATTGTTATGAAATATACCTATATTTCAATCGATTTTTGTTAACAATTTCAAGGGTTTTAATTTTTTTTGCACTGAACCCTAACTTTTTTTCTGAATTAAAAGTAGCTTAAGTTGTGACAGCAGCTAGCTAGTCACGTCCAAATTAATACATCCATTTCGGAGATTAGCAGGAAGAAACAGACATAAAGACGAACAAAAGTAAAAAAAAAAAATTGTTTTCATACGCATTCAGTAAAAAGCTGATATTTTGTAATTACAAACAGACTAGCCTAAATATCACCGCTGCTTTCTTCTTTAGTGACTCAAAACTTTTTTTTTTAAATGAGCAAAACTAATAAGAATACAACAGACTCCTTTAGTTAATAAAACTGTGTATATACTCCTAAGTTAGACCGTTGCTGTGGCAATGATCCTTTGCTCTCAATCGATGTTTATGAAAAAAGGAAATAAGCAGAGATAAACTCCTCAAGTCGTCTCCTTTGTGGCCCAGATTACGATGAAACGTATTTCCTTTTATATACAGATGAGAAATAAAAATATGATTCACAAAATACATGTAGTATTTTAGGTAAAAGCTTCGGAGTCTTATAAATAATTAATGATTGTGTCGCCTTCAGAGTAAAATAATATTGACTCGAAGAAAAATGATTCTTAAAGCTTCTTAATTTATTTTATTTCTCGTTTCAGAGATCGATTGGAAATTGGGATCCGTAAAAAAGGGAGGATCCTCCGACCAGACGCGTGTTGTGTTTATAAGTGGGAGAATGGACCGTTAATTATTGTTTTGCTGTTCTATGAATCATAATCTTGCAGACAACTCTGCTTGGGTGTTGTAGGGTTTAGCGTGGCGTCAGGTATACCGCTGTATTCATGTCCTTAGGCGTTGCGACCGCGACGGCTACTTGTTTCAGGCGACACACTGTTGGTATTGGTATTTGTTTCCTTCACAGAGTCGAAGTATTATATTATCTGTGACAGAGTACAGCCGCGTTGCAAGTAGCGTCGCGTCGTGGTGACTCTTGGGTTTGTTTTATCCGTGTAGCTCGTGTCTAATCGGTCATGCTTAGTTTTTAGGCGGTGTTGTAAATACTGCCACATCTTCGTATCTTCTTGAATTCCTTTCGTTAAAATTAAAGTAGGTACTGCCTGACATAAAGTGAATAGCGTTAATAAGGTATCTATCCTCAAAGTGCGACCAAATTATTAGTCCAACAAGTCAAACAAACATGATTGCAAAACAATACTTGGTAAACATATTTACTTTGGTTACTACCAGCCTACTTAAATATGTTATTACCTATTCAAAGCGTTCTCAAAACTACCCTCACTGTTAAAGGTTGTCGGGTGCCTTTTTCTCTACAATTACGGACTTAGAGACCCAACCGCAAAACGGGGAGATCTCAGAACCGTTCCCTGTAGTTTAAACTTTAAAGGACCATTGATTTTGAACGCTGTTTTCGCCTACTAAATTAAATTACATAAAGAAGTTTGGTCAGGTCCGTATTCGTAAGATTAAAATAGATCGTTAAACTTGGTTTTGTTGGTGTTTAATTATGGTTGATTGTAATTAATCTTACTTTTATGTGTATATTTTTGTCAATACTATCTTGATTTACGCATTAAACTTGGAGTATAGATAGTTGTCAGGAATTTCTCAGTAGCAGCCTGGATTTGTGCCCGGTTGATGGCAATAGACTTGCCTCCTATTACATGGGACTTAAACATAACTGGCGAAATGTGCGTGTACTATTAGGTCCACCTCTGCATAACCTTTCGGAGATTACAGGCGTGATGTTATGTTATAGATGGTTGAAGTTGGAGCACGACGAATGGAAAATATTTTTAAAGGAAATCTGGATCCAAAATCGCAACCAAGCACTCGACGAGCAATTGTGGAAGCGCAATGTAAGTAGCAAACCAGTAAGGCAGAGGATTTTTCAGGCGTGGTGCAGTTGCAGGTTGACTTTGAAATGAGTTTCGAATAATTATAGTATCCAACGAATTAAATTCAACTTTAATTAAATATAAATATAAATATCGCTGGACATTACACACAGCGCCATCTAGTGCTACACTAAGCAATGAGGCTTGTGTCGTGGACACCAGATAGTTGATATACTTACATAGATACTTTTTGTTTGTAAATACATACTTATTATACATATAAACATCTATGACTCGGAAACAAATGTCCATGCTCATCACACAAACATTTGCTTCTACCGGGATTCGAACCCGGGACCCTAAGAACGTAAGGCAGCCTCAGTACCGCTGCGCCATTCGGGTCGTCAATTATTGACTTTCAGCATCGGAAATCGATGAACAAAAGGTCCAAGGGCTAATAACATGATTAAGTCGACGTGTTGTTCTAACAATGTACTTATGTGTTTTAAGTTAGATTTTTTAGGTTTCATTTTTTGAGTTTTGAACTTAGGTTTAATTTCTTGAGTCTTGAAATATTATTTTTTCTATCAGTAAAAACAAACGTTTTTTTCCAAGTGACAAGAAACCTAATGTACCCTGTTTCACAACGTTTTATTTCTATTCCAGGATTATAACAAATTCAATTCCTTTTCTACCCGTAACGTTTTTGTACAATATCACTGAGTTAATGACTTACCTCAATATCCTTTTTATAACGAACGAGATGAATTCACATTTCATAAAAAGCGTACAAAAAAAAAATACGATTTACAATCTACAGAAAGAATAAATAATAATGCAGACTGTAAATATTTTTTGTAAGTAATTTTTCGAATTCAATATACATGGTTTCCAATAAAAGTTCACACAAATACTCATGTATTTGTAAATATTATGATACATACTGCCTGCAAAAAAAAAAAAACATTTTTGTGCTATATTTATCTTATATTCCTGAATACCAAACAATTTTGCAGATTATATGATTATTTTGCAATTTATATAAAAAGGATACACTGATTATATTCATGCGATTTTCTTGAAAGCAATTTCTTCTATAATGAAGATATTCCGTAATATCCGAGGAGTTTTTAGAAAACTCAAATTTTTATAAGGGCCTTAGGAGCGCTGTTTAGCAATTCAAATTGCATAAAAAGCTTTAAAGGACGCTGTAGTATAATATAAGGACCGTTTTTAATTGTTTTGCTTCACTTGATGAGGGTACTGAGTTTTTTCTGAGGTTCTCAAAACCTTAATTGCTTAAAACAACATATTTGTGCTTAATGAGATTCCGAATCGGGAAAAGTCGTTGCCTCGTACTCGCTAATGGCTTGGAAAAATGAATAAGAAACGGAATATCAAGTATCAACACACATTCACATACCCACGGCACATTTTCAATGTTTAGGCACTTCTTGTCTTCGTAATGTAAATGGTCGAAAGAATGCATCTGTACAGACGCTAGCACATTAAGCTACCTGAAACTGTCAAACTTTCCTAATTAACTTTGAACCATATGCTTTAGCAATAAAGTTGATAATCTAGTAAAGAAATATGACAGATTGCAGTAGCTTGAAGTGCTGGCGTCTCCCACAAATCCCGATTACGACAAGGCTGGTCTCTGTTGAAAAGTTTGCCCTAATTATTTCTATTAACTCATTAATGCAAAAAAACTCGGCCAAGTGCAAGTTGGACTCGCGCACCGAGGGAACTACCATATAGGTTTTCAACCCGAAACCTATACTTTCGGTTGACCTAAAATGTCAATTTTGGTTTAAAGCAAGGTCTTACAACAAAAGTAAAGGAAAAATTCCGAAAAATAAAAAAAAACTTAAATATTTTGGTAACTTACAAGTTTTCGCGAGAATCTAAATTTGTCCATATGTTTTTATCGTGTGGACTCAGGACCTGATTTTTATACACCTAATGGGACTATAGACTTCAGTATCTGGTATAAATTTCAACTTGCTAGGTCCACCCGTTACTGAGAAAATCAGTGGTGACACACGGCTAGACAGACGGACAAGAGAATGATCATAAATATAAGGGTTCCTTTTTTACCTTTTGTGGTACGGAGCCCTAAAAATTACCATTTTTCTTAACTTCGCTATTTACTTTGACATTTCCTCGAAGACAAATTGCTTTTAAATTATACGTAGTCATCCTAAAGTAATGTTTGGATAAATTAGAACAAAGCTGGAACTAGTGATTTAATTACTTTCTTTTGTTGGTCATTTAGGATATTTTTGTTACAGAGACTCAATAAAATAATGAAACTAGAAACAAAGCGTAGAGAAAGGAGTTACATCTCTGTTCTACATTGTTATAACTCACTAACTGATGCCTGCGGCTTCGCCTGCTTGGCAAATTATTTACTAAAACCGTCCTCTTGAATCACTCTATCTAAAAACCCGCATCAAAATTCGTTGCGGAGTTTTAAAGATCTCCGCATACATAGGGACAGACAAACGCGGAGGAGGACTTTGTTTTATAATATGTAGTGATAGTGGTGATGATGTTGATAGTGAAGATAGTCATCATCATGCCTCGTCATCTGCCTTTTCCTAGTTTCGTTGAGGTCGACGTACCTTGCTTGTTTAGTGGTCGCAAGCGCGACATAACAATACGAGCATAAGGTCCTGGGTTCGATGTCCAGGTCGGGCAATGTTATTGGGTTTTTCCATCAGGAATTTCTCAGTAGCAGCCACGGAGTCTGGATTTGCGCCCGGTTGATGGCAATAGGCTCGCTCCTTATTACGTGGTACTTAAACATTACTGCCGAAATATGGGTTTACTATTAGGTACCCCTCTGTCTAATCCTTTTGGGATTACAGGCGTAATGTTGTGTATCTTGGGGTCGACTTCTAGTCCTAACAGATGTATCAGAATACCGGTTGTTTACACGGAGCGCCTTCCACAAACCGGTTATTGGGTACTAAAATACCTCTCGTTAAGACTGGTCACCAGATCTAGAATACTCATTGTCGTAAAGTACATAGGCGTAACGTATTTATTAAATTATCATGTTCCTAAATTCTATAACCAGGCCAATATCATAACAGAAATGAAACAATGTTTTATTCTGTCTACAGACCTATTTTCTCTATAGCGACGCAAGTGGCAGACATTTTTCCAAAATTCACTTAAATGACGCATTTGCCTTTGTCGTTCAACCTTTAGCATTCCAGAATAAAACGAGTACGAATATAACAAAGAACAAGTCTGCGAGAAACTTCATGAATATAACAAGACTTTCTTATTTGATTGACATGTTACCAGGCTGACTTCATCTTCGTCTTTTCGACTTAATGTCATTCAAACTTACCCTACTTATGCTTTTCCAGAAAAGTATTCTATGAAATACTACGTTGTTTATAGCACAATATCTATTGGTAGAGATTTCAACACGGCCTTTGTTTGGTCCTAAGTACTTCTCAAAGATTTTCTCGTCACGAAATTATTTTTTTTTAATAAACTTTTTGCTATTGTGTTTTGGTGTTACGAAGCATGACTAGTAGCTATTATAAAAAGAAGGAAGAAATTAAAGGAAAATAATATTTATGAGAAAAGAAAATGACGGAGAGATGCTGAGTTTTTAATTAATGTTACGCGTCGATATGAAGTCATTCTTGTCACAAACAAGAAAGTTGCAGTCTGTTGTTTCCTTTTGATGAAAATTTCGGTTAGAGAGAAAATTACTTAGGACAAAAGGCAATGATTAGCATTTTTATACAAAAGATCATTCCTAAAATTAAATTCTTTGCTTGAATACAAAAAAGAAAATGTTTATCACAAAAAAGTCATACCAGGAAATTGGCATAATTTCAATCGATCTGCTTTCTCATAATTACGAATTAAATATCCATGAAAACTTGGGTCCCTAAGTCCGTGGTTTTCAACTGATTTATAGGTATTCAAGTTTTCATGTAGTTCGAAAAGTAGTCAAATAGGTCGAAACTAAACGTTTTTATGATGATTAAAGAATGTTAAAAGTGTTTGTCCTGTTATCGATCGAAGTTCTTGGTCGTATTTCACATTCGACATGAACGTATTTAATCTCTTTGCAGATTACCACGCCATGTTTAAAATTTTTGGATACTTACTAACAACTATGAGGACTAGATATTGTATCCACGTTTCACACCAAACACAATAATTTGGAAGGTTTTACGAAATACCCGTTTGTGTTGTGGACGTAATGCGTTTCGGGATGTTGGAAGTGCGTTCAGCGAGTGTTAATGTTACACTCGTCATACCCATAATGTCATCGCATCATGAGTTACAAGTCGTGTGTGTCAGAGAAGTGCGAGTTGCTTTTGTTTTTGCTTTGCGTGTGTTGGTCTTTTGATCCGCAAGTGTTTTATGTCAGTGTCAGCGTAAAGATGCATCTTTTTGTGTATTTTTTTTGGAGAATGCCTACTTGTTTTTTTACGTAGATTTTAAGCATAAAAATTAGATTCATACATGTTGACTGATAATGTTGTTGGCATTACGTACAATGCCAAGTGCAAAGTGCGTATACACTTAGAACGCTGGCTGTCAGAAATTGTCGGCGCTTATAGTTAGAGAGTTCACGACACTAAACATAGTTCAATAAGACTCCCAGATGATATATGTATATATAATTAATTAGTAACGGTATTCATGGGGGACCACGAAATAACGACGCTGCTATTAAAAAAAAATGACTTTTAGTATGATCTAAAAATCGTTTTTTTTTTAATAGCGCCGCCAGGTTTATTACATTGCACCATCGCCGTTTCGTGTTCCTTCATTAATAACGTGGCTATATCTATTTATGTATCATCTGAGAGTCATATCGAACTTGTTTTAATGTCGTGAGCTCTCTAACTATTATCAGCGCCGACTTGCCAGCGCTGACAACCAGCGTTCTACGTGTATACGCCCTTAGACTAATTTCTGTGATGGAGATTCTAGAGTCATGAAATGAATTCATAGTTACAGGTGCACCATGGTGACGCTTTCAGCGAGTATTTATGTATTTATGTCAATTTGATCAAGCATCAACCTAAGCGACGCTTGGCCATATGGTTTTGGTGCATATTTTTATAGCAATTTATTTTCCCGATTTACCAAAGCTTAGAAAAGCATACTAAACAAATCAAAACTCTCTTAAAAACACAACAGCTAAAAGCAATAATTTTCCGCGTTCCATATTTCTTTTGCTGCGTATGAATTGATTCGGATTCAATAACTCATTGGTAACTCGGCATTCATGAATTGCAATACATTTTACGACTTCCGACATCTTTCAAAGCCAAATGTAACACTGTAAACGATGGGGTGGAGGGGGGAGGGAATAACAGCCAAACAAGACGCAAGTGTTTGCTCTCATGTTTAAGTACGGTTGGGAAAAAATATTGGATGCATTTGGTGATTCCTGAAACAGTGTAAATGACTTTCTTTTGGAAAACAAGGTTCTTTTTGTGTTTGACTCAATATTAATTACAAAAGTCGAAATAAATTATTTTATCATTCATTTAATACTGAAACGGTCGGGATATTTAATATGTTACTATTTTTTTTAAGTTCCCGATAGCAAGCAAGCACTATGATCATGGATAAAAAAATATGGTAAATAACCCGTTGTCAGTGTTAATGATAATTTTATTTGTTTATTTATTTCTCCATCTTACGACTATCTTTACGGAGTTACCTAATGCGATAGTGTACACAATAACAATATTAAATTTTGTAAATAATCACAAACAATATTTTTTTTGTGAACTCACTCAGAGAATTGAAGAAGTCAACGTCTATGAGGTTAAGAGTGTGGTCAGTGTCCTCACCTAAAAGATTAGTCCGAGCGCGCGGCACCGCCAGCAAGCGTGGCTGCCGACGTCACCCCACGTACCTGTCCGGAACACACAAACCTATGTTCCCTAAAATGTCCGCATTATGTATCTTCCCTCTAATTACCATTTTTTTTTTTTCGGGTGGGAAATCATCAAATGACTTCTCCCGCTCTGGGCGGAGCAGGAGGGAGTGTTAGACTTTTACTGACTATAACCCCATCCATGTTCCTTCATCGCCCTTTGTGTTCCGGGGCCACGGTGTCTCTTTCGAACAGTCCCGCAAAGCCGGTCCCTCTAAGTACCTTGAATATTATATATGAATGTTAGTGACCATGTCCGTTTAAAAACTTATAAATTTTTTGCATTAAATGTGGAAGGTGCAAAAGATTACACGTTACTGGAATCCTAGTATGGTCTATGTGACTGAAAATGTATTAATTTACAGCATTTAATTTTTTCTTTTTAAAATGTGGTATATTGTTATAGCACCGCCATTTTTTTTTTGTTTAATATGAAAAGCAACTAACTGTTGTACTTTCAAAAGTAAGTCTTAAGGCAGCTTATTGTCTTCTCAGCAGCTCTCATGCATGAAGATATTTGCGCACACATCTATCAACTTGCTTAAAAGGTGCATTAAAATTCAATGAGGGCATCGTTTTTGAGCTCACCAAATGACGCACTGTCGAGTAAGGTCCTGTCAATAATTATATTGAATACTTTAAAGTACCAATAACTTCATAAAAAACTTCATTTTATTACGTATAACAACATAATGTAAGCTTTAGATATATATTTGCAATATTCTTCCTAAAATTAGCAAGCATGAGACATTTAAAAATCATTCTACCTCCAAGTATAAACAATTATGATCCTAAGTTGCTACTTAAAATCTTCAAATCATAATTAATCAGGAATGGCTCAATCTAGAACAAAATCGTGAGTATTTAGTATAAATACGTGATAAAAAACCACGCAACGCGCGAACACTGTATGACATCTGACATTTTGGAAGACCTCAGTCTACACAAGCGCCTCTAGCGGCAAATTCACACGTGATAGCCCCCATTCGATTAATTCAAGCACAGCTTATACATAATGAAAATGATTTGAGAATTAAATCATAACAGAGCTTTCCGTATCCTTAAATACTAGCGTGTTTTCCTCAAAGGACTTTCATCTTTCGAGAGATTTTTTGCCAAATTTATTTCGTGTACGTTTACATTTAAAGTCTTTGGGGTGCTATCTATCTTTCCAGTTCAGTGCGTGTCAGAATTGAAGTAAATACCTGTTTATGTTTAATGACGAAGACAATTTCCGTTTCATTTGTTGATATCATAATAATGTGCTTTAAAAAGCATAGGCATTGCTTGAAATTCTTACACGTAAGTATGTGATCGAATATTTCTTTAAAGGCGAGTTGATGTGTTCAGCAATTTCAAGTAAAGTCACTTACCTGAACAGTACTTACCTCCGGTGTTGCGTGAGGAAAAAAAAAACAATACGTTTTTTTGGACATTTTTAACGTAAAAGTCCAAAATAATTAAGTTTATTATAGTGCTAATTATTTCTTAAACTTTTTCACGTATGCAGCAAACCTAATTTTCCTCACCATCCCCGAGTAAAGTCGCAATAGCGGTACCTACCTAAGCAATGAAAATAATGAGAAATTTTATAACTCCGTTGTCAGCTAACTTTATACTCTTTGCAAATGGAATCTTTACAAATAAATTTAATATCCATATTTCTTTCCCCGCGCGATATATCAATTTATTAATTCCTTCCTTCGACGTTTCCATAATTTTTCCATACACCCTCTTACTCCCGTTTTAAAAAGTGTCTACCTTTTAAATCTATCCGTATGTAATAATGTGTTGGGAATGGGTGAACAAAATCCACAGTGACTGTTTCATCGCGCATTAAAGATATCTGTCGACAAAGGCCTGTCCCATTTCCGTCATTCCTCTCCTCTAACTTCCTGCCTCGCCTTTTAGAAGGCGTTTAGCGCAATCCTTCCCGTCTTCATCGCTTGTGTTCATTGCTTCAGTCCGCAGTAATTGGGATTCATTTTGCGGTTACTTTAACAGACATAAAAGCAGTGAATGGTTTTGGCCTTTTGTGTTTGAGGGCTTTTTACTTTGATTGTAATGTGATAAGAGATTATAATAGACATCCTTTGATTGTGTTTTTTATAAAACTCTCTAAATAGTTAATTAGGTATACATAGTTCTATTGAAATGTCAAATAGTAAATTACTTTTGACGCAGTTTGGATATACCTAGGTATTGATAAACAACTTTAAGTTATCATAACTTAATTTGAAAGCTGCAAGCTAAATATTGAAATGAAATCTTAATTCCATCAGTAATAAAGGTTGACCTTGATACATTTGAAAATATACGTCTACAAACGCTTGGCCAGCGCTACGCCATTACGGTTATTGTACTTACAAAAACAAGGAAAGTTACTTAGCTCTAGGAGCGCAATGAGGACAGATTGTTTTAATGTACTATGTTTGTATGTTTTTACCAGACGTTTAGTTGCTTAAAATTTAATTATCAACAGTTTCTATACAGCATAAACTTATATTGTCACTTACGGGATATCTTCCAGGATGATTAATTAGGTATTTAGAGCTCCCGATATTTCGACACTGCACGCTGTTGCAAGCGCCATGATCGCGGGATGACAGGAGAATGCAGGTTTTTGATACAAGTGGAGAAAGTTTGTTATTGTATTCGAGGCCGAATTAACACCCGAGCCGCAGGCAAAGGGTTGTTATTGAACCGAGAACTGCAATTACAAATGTCTACGTGTATCAAACGACGTTTTTCAATACACTTTTTAAGAAAAAATAAAAAAACGACAAATATTTTTGTCATGAATTAGAAACTATGATTTAAATTTTATTTTTTTCCGCGCTTTGCTTTCGCCAGGCTGAAGGAGAAGCAAAGGTATAAAGCCGCTAAACAGCCTAATTATGAAAAATAGAAAATTCAAATATTTTTGAGTTTAGAACACAAATAAATGTTAATTTGTTCATAAACGTTTACTTTATTTTAATAATCATGGTTTTTGATGATATTCTATTTATAAACATTATTTAAATAAGTATTCAAAAAATATTAACGCCGTAAAGACGCTTAACTCTTTGCCGACAATAAAAAAAACAATCACCGCCGACTATAGGCATTGAACCAAATTGGACTACGTATAGGTATAGTTATCTGTGGCAATTTGCATTCCCGCACACGTGTTGGAAAATGAGAAAAAATGCACGTGTGTGAAATACATTGCATGTTGAACCTAATCGTAGTGCGAAAAGAACCAGTTATCGAGGAATAGTATTTAAAAATAAATTGTTGGGTGCAGACAAATCTGTCTACCGTCTTTCTTAGTTAGTAAGTGACCATATAAGTTTAGTTTTAAACAGTAAAAGCTTGAAACAGTGTCCAAAAATAAATAAATAAAAGGTGTGGTCATATTAAAGAAGAATGATGTATTTAGAGACCATAAAACTAATTAACTTCCTCCATGCGACGAAAAAATTTCTCTCCCATTCATTTTAAGTTGACTATGTATTGAAATGCCGTATAGTACGGATGAATATTTCTTAATATGTCCACACCATTCTGATACATGCTGTACTTATTGACATGTGTGATTTTCTACAGAAACGTTTCTTATGATATAGCTACCAAAATGCCAATATAGCTACCGTGGAGCAGCGGTGGCCCAGCGGTGGCGGCCCCGACTTACGAACAGTAAGTCGTGGGTTTGAACCCAGCCAGGCGCCTTACTTTGTGTAATTTATTTCATCACCACTGCTCTCGAAACGGTGAAGGAAAACATCGTGAGGAAACCGGCATGTCCTAGAACCAAAAAATTCGAAGACATGTGACATCTACCAATCCGCACTGGGCCCGCGTGGTGAATTATAGCCCATTCCCTCTCATAGAGAGGAGGCCTGTGTCCCAGCAGTGGGAACATTAATAGGCTGATGATGATGATGATGATGAGCTACCAAAACGATAAAATCCGTAAAAATAAAATGGCAATTGGTACTTTTTGGTCCTGTGAATTTGAATTGTAATATTGTGCGATTTAAACTAACCAATTGGCAATGTTTAGCTTATCTGTAAAGTACATGTAAAATTATGGATTTGAATGAAAAGTATTGAAACCACCATTCTTCATCCATCACCCTTCGTTAGAACAATATTGTCTCAAAAACATTTTGTTCGTCTATTTTCCCGTTCAAAATAAACAAAAGCGTTAAGTACCATAAATCGTGAAAACTTTTAGTATAACGTACGGTTTAAGTTATCTCTTGAACAGCATGTGCATACAGAGTATGTACTTGTAATTTTATCCGAAAATTGCTGTTTAAATTCAGCAATCTTTGCTTTTATGACTCTTGTTGTTTTTCACATTTGTCTTGGAGATCTTCTTTGAATAGGCTTGTGAATAGGCGTGTAATCTAATTCCGTCAGTTAGATTATCAAAAATCTTTGACACATTCTTTTTTCTTTTGTTACGTAAACCAAAATTGACGAAGATACGACGCTTTTAAAATTCTCAATACGTCACGCCGTGCTATAGTTTTTAGTGCGTTGTGACGTCACGAGCCCCCAGAGCCCGAGTCCCGAGTTTTGATATGTTTTATCTTTGTCATTAATCATTGATTTCATCATCATCATCACCATCAGCCTATAATGTTCCCACTGCTGGGACACGGCCTCCTCTCAATGAGAGGGAATGGACTATAATCCACCACGCGGGCCCATTGCGGATTGGTAGATGTCACATGTCTTCGAATTTTTGGTTCTAGGACATGCCGGTTTCCTCACGATGTTTTCCTTCACCGTTTTGAGAGCAGTGGTGATGAAATAAATTACACAAAGCAATGCGCCTGTCTGGGTTCGAACCCACGACTTACTGTTCGTAAGTCGGGGCCGCCACCACTGGGCCACCGCTGCTCTCAATCATTGATTTACAAAAACAAAAAATACGTGTCCATTATTTTCTGTCCCATTCATTTTAAGTTGACTATGTATTGAAATGCCGTATAGTACAGATGAATATTTCTGAATATGTCCACACCATTCTGATTCTTTTCTATTTTCCAATACTCTAACTGACGGACTAAATAGTTTTGCAATTTATGAATGGTGGAAACTAGCCTATTGCGCGTACCTTTTGTTAGGTGAAATGTTATGTTTTGCTTAAAATAATCAATTTAAAAATATAATAAACATTAAATAAAATATCAACTTGCTCTCAGTTCACGTAACAGATGGTGCCATCGTAAATTCGTTCTGAATTTCTGTCTAAGTTGTATTAAGTAACTCAAGTTAATACGAGATAGGTGTGCGAACATGCAAACAGTTACAAAGTCGTATGCAAAGCAGGTACAGTCACAAGCACTAATGGCTGAGCAGAAATGGCTTTCGACTGTTATTGCACTTGGGTTCTTACAGACGAGCGGCATGTTGCCAAAAGCAGATAAACTGCAGCCGTTGCCACCTGTCGACGGCTGCCGTCGACACTTGCAGTTGTGGAATCCCCGTCGGGTTAGGCAGAGGTGTACCTAATAGTACACCCACATTTTGCCAGTTATGTTTTAAGTCCTATGTAAAAGGGGCGAGCCAATTGCCATCAGCTGGACAGGAATCCAGACTCCGCGGCTGCTACTGAGAAATTCCTTATGGAAACACCCAATAACACTTTGCACCACTTAAGAATCGAACCGGGGACATCAAGCTCAGCAGTCGCGCTTGCAACCCCTAGACCAACGAGACAATATCTTGTAGGTACAATAGTGATTACAATTTTTTTACTTTTTTCATAAAATAAAGTAGGTACCTACAGTTTTGGAACAGCATTTCCGGAACTCCATCAACTTTACAAATTCGTATATTCGTATCACCTTTTTTTTTTCATTATTTATTATATCTCTTACACAAAAACAAGTATTTTTTTTACAGTTTTTTACTCGCCATACTTTACAGTTTGATGGCGAGAAGCGCTCGTTTATCATACATAACTTAAAATTATAAACTTAACTTAAAATCGAATATATATATAAAACTTACAGCTACATCTGTCTCGTGAATTTATTTTTCGACAACGACAGACCGACACCAACATACAATAGACAATGAATTCCAAACCGGAGTGACCACTGCTGGCCACTCCGGTCTAAATCATAATCATCATCAATAATCATAAAAATGCTATCAATACTTTAGGAGGATTATTTTGATTGTTAAGTAAATATACTTCGTCCACAAAAATTGCGACAGCTCGGCTAATATGCATGATATAAATACAATTAAAGCGCCTATAGCACCCACGAATAATCTAGCTTTCTGCCAGTGAAATATTTTTTAGAATTGGATCATTGTTTCCGGAGATTACCAATACATACGAACATACATAATTACAAACAAATTTTATCTCTATACACCGTGTGGTATCCGGCAGAGTAGAATAGAACCAACCCATTACACTCACGGGTGTCGTATAAGGCGACTAATGTCTGAGGCAGAACACCTTGCGCCTCCGTAGACCAGTGAATGGGCAGCAGCGTTTTATAGTTAGTCTTTCATCACTGCGATCTCCAATCCGCCTGCCAAGCGTGGAGATTACGGCAAATTTCTCCCATCATGGGAGAGGCTTATGTCCAGCAGTGGACATTATGGGCTGTTGTTGTTGTTTTTATCTCTATATAATATTAGTATATATTTATCGGTACTCGTTTGATGATATTCACATAAACGAGATAGTTAAATAAAATAAATTCAATTAAAATCTAAATAGAATAAATTCAACGAGAAAATAGCTTCTGAATTTAGTTAATTGTGACCATTTATTAGTGTTTGTAACTGTACCTACAATGTTTTCTAAGCACGTCACACCGTGTGTGATATGGTTCAATGAGTTTTGATTAACTTGTGGATAAGTTAGTGCATAATTTTATGTTACAAGTTTAAGTTTCTCATAACTGGAAACTTACAGTTTTAATTATGTTTCTCATAGCTTAGTCTAGTGAACAAAGATAAAAAGTTATTGTGACTGTAATAAGTTTGCTGAAGATATTAAAAGCTGGCTAGGTTTAATTCTGTAGGTACCTCTGGTGATTAGTGATTTCAAAGTTTAAAACTGAATCAAAAGTCCATTTTGTTTTCACAACTTGTAAAACTTTATGGATAACAGCTTTGTATTCAAATATGTCTCAATAAATCATAGTACTATGTTTTTAAATTTATTTCTTTATTTATAACCAGCTGTGCCTCGAGTCCTTCGTCCGTGTGAAATTATTATCGCGTGAATTTGATTTTGTTAAGTATTTCAAGGGTTTTTTTTGCACGTATCCCTAATCATCAATCATTTGCCTAGCCTTTTCCCAACTATGTTAGGGTCAGCTTCCAGTCTAACCGGATGCAGCTGAATACCAGTATTTTACATGGAGCGACTGCCTATCTGACCTCCACAACCCAGTTAGTACTGGGTAACACCCCTTGGTAAGATTTTTTATCGGTTGGTGCACGTATCTCTAATAATTAAAAAAAAGAAAAAAACTCAGTTACTCCTTTTAACATCAGCTATCTGCCAGTTAAATCTTGTCAAAATCGGTTCAGCCGTTTCGAAGAATAGCCAGAACAAACTGACAGACAGACAAACATTTTAAAAAGTTTTTTGTTTTAAGTACCTACCGTACCTATGCCTCAATACTTTCATAAGCATTCAGTAAAATCCTGTTATTTTGACATTACAAACAGACACTTAAATTTTATTTATTTGTATTAGATAGAAGAGAAAAGTAAATCCATTTCATTAAGATGAAAACCAAAGAAATCAGAGCAAATAAACCGCAGTCCAATAACATTGAAAGAAGTCAATAAAAACAACCGATTCAACAGAATCAACCGCAGAGAATAATAAAAACAATTTTCCTTCGTTAAACCGCGGCGCCTCGCAGTCTTGGAACAATCTCAATTCAAAAAGAAACGCAAAAACTGCCTCCTTAGCAAATAAATCACATTTTAAAGCAGAGGCAAACAGACAAAACAATACGAAATTGCAAAAGTTTAAAACAAATCCTGGAGTAAAATACGCGAAGCTTGAAAGAGCAAATCGGGAGCTTGAAAGTTTTAGAAATAAATCAAAATAAAATTGCTGTAAGGTACTTCCCGCGGAGTGGGTCAGGTTGTGTTAGCAGATGATATTTACTAAAGTCGAAAACTCCACTCTCACTGTTGGCTGGGTACGTTATCAGGAAGTAATAGATCTACTTCAGAAGCCAGAAAAGTAGAAACATAACGGGTTTCTGTGTTTGTATCATCTAGCTAGTTTATCATAGTCCTTGTCCACGTGCATGTATGTATTTTTGTATTCCAACAAAGCGCTCATTGTTGATGAAAAACTTTTCCCTGTAAAGTTGCAGTACATACAGTTTGAATGCTTGTGTACCTAAACCCACTCTATAAATGTTTTGAAATGTTCAATAACATTAAAATTACCATTATTAACAAAAATAGCAGCCAATGCATTTAATATACATACGTATATAAACTCACGCCTTTTTTTTTGCCTGGTACGATTCTTACATACCCATTTCGCCTCGTCCACATTCATACACCTGGTCATACAATACACTCACCCTACCGGTTGCGAATACTACGCATCTTACCTTTTTGAAGAACCTCACCAATAAGGTCAGTATATATTTTATGTCCTTGTCACTCACGTCGTTGCCACTCACATAGCCATTAAGTATAATATGTATGAAATATTATTCATTCGAATTGGGGCTTAAGTAGATGAATGACGTGATCAATATTGAAGAACGTGATGTTTTTATCAATATTGGAAAGATGGAAAAGCGATAATTTCGACGCGTTCAAATCGGTCGGGGGCCACGTCAAGTGGTATAGCAGCTATGTATGTACAGTCCTTTTATCTTTGACAGCTGCAGTTCAATAACAACCGTATTTTCACGAAAATAAAGATCATTATAATTTTGGTAGACTTGTCAGCGATAGAAATTAGCAACAAAACAACAACCTTATAAAAGCATATAAAATATAATATAATATATAATAAATAATTATAATATATAATTTGCCAGCGATTCAGGGGCAGAAATTAAATAACTAAAATAAAAATCCTTGGAATTCAAATCTTACGTTTATGCAAGTGTCAGGTTGATTGAATGCTAATTAAAATATGGTTCGCGACCGGAACATATTTTTCACTCACATTATTTCAATTCGAAATTAAATGCTAGCCATTGGAATTCGGATTATTAAAACGGTAAACTAAAAAAAAACCAATTATTTATTCTGCTTTAAAAAGTTTTTTATAATTGTACTTGGCGAAGAAAGTAAGCGCAAAGAAACTACGTATAATTACGTATTGTTGCATGACACAATTCACACTAATTAGGACTATCATTTTATGGTGGCATATACCAGTTCTTAAGCCATAACTCTAATTATTCCGCCCAGTGGCTCGGAGAAGAACTAACTGCCTTACGACTTAATTTTACCTATAGCGCCAGGGCTGCCGCAGTCTCGACATAGATACCGACGCTGTCGCAAACTTTCGATCGCTGAACGCAACGATGCTTCCGAGAAACGCATCTTGGATGTAGAGACTTGTGTTTCTAGCAAGCATCGTCATTGCAAACGAATTTTTTCGTTATTAATAAGAAATCGAAAGTTTGCGACAGTGCCGAGACTGCCGGCCCTGGGTAACTTCATTTCAAAGTCTTAGAAGTTCGATTTGAAAAGAAAAGTACCCAAAAAGGAACCAAAATAAAAATAGCACAGTTTGCATTTTGAAGCAAAAGTTTAATTTCCTATAGCTGTTACAAACTAACATGCTTGTTCCCAAATTACTTTAATTCCATCATGTAAACTGGTACCAGTCTGCTAGTTTCCTGTGTAACGAATAACTTCCAGTTTCTTGAAGAAACTCTAAGGAAACTCTCATTATCTTTCATCTTCACATATCCTAATGAAAGTACCTAATTCATTAAGTAGCTCTTAGTTTGCAATTTTACTAATACACTTCGCAAGTAAGGAGTGCACTTGGTGCAGGAATAATTTTAAAATTTAATCTTTTCACCTGCTAAAACTTTGCGTTTAATAGTCCTCTAGGAGAGGTCCTTTTAGAAGTTTGAGTAAGTCCGCGTTGGCACGGGCGTTTTTTTACCGCGCTTTGGTTTTTGCGCATCCCTAGCATCATCTGTCTAGCCTTTTCTCAACTATGTTGGGATCGGCTTCCAGCATAAACGTATGCAGTGTGTACCTGTAATTATTACAGCGGCTGCCTATCGGGCCATCCCAACCCAGTTGTTACATAACGTGATACATCTTGGTTGTCAGACTTTCGGACTTTTGTATTTTTTAATATTGGTTGGATTTTCAATTTTCTTCGACGCTAAATCGAGTGTTGAAAAACCATTACGCTGCAAAAAACGTCGTTTTTGAAAAGTGCCAGTGCGAACGTGGGCTAATGTCAAGCTGCAAGATTTACGTTGGTACTATTTTGCAGCATCGGAATAAATTGCTGTTCTTGCAGTTTTACTCAATTCCCGCTTAGTTCTCAGAACTAAGCGTGAATGAGTGAGTGTTCTTAGTTATTGAAATCCTAACCAAACCTACCTAGGTTTGGTTAGGATTTCAATAAAAGAAAGAATTGACTATCTCTCTGTTCTGCACAGTAATAATATTTTAAAGAAGTTCGACATACCCTCAAATAAGACATTTTTTAAAGTGACAATGAAGTATGACAAACCAGCTCTTGGTTTGTCATACTGCGAATGCTCCAAGCAAGAACTGGACTGTTGTAGATAGTAAACTAAAAGGCCAATGAATCAATGCTATGTATGTGGCATAGAGCATACCTACTGTAACTGTCACAACGAACTTGTCTTTGCGTCTTCTTATATAACGTGTTTCTACTTTCAAATAAATCTTATCGCATCTTACTATATATTATTATTTTCCAAACAATAATCCAACAGGTTATGGGCCCAGCACACTTCCACTGTGTCAAAAATTGTTTTAAAATTTAATCCTTCCATCCGCTCCAACTTCGAGTCTTCGAAGTTTCGTCCGTTTTCTCAAGTTTGCCTAATGTTGCCATGATTTCCGTTACCATCAAAATTCCTGTTCCTGCATCATCATCATCATTTAGCCCTTATCCCAATTCATTTGTGTGTGTCTTCCATACTTCTCTCATCAGACAATTCCTGTTTCTCCAGTTTTACTAAATTCCCACTTACTTTTCAGATTTGCTTGGTGAAGAATTAAATACTTAATGGAAAGGGTATTTTGAAACAAAAAAAAACACAAGAAAGCTTTCAATAAAACAACAGGTTGTTTCTTAGGTGACAACCATAAAGTGATATCCCACTTTGATATGTAAAAGCGAGGCCTGGCACCATTTTAGTACTAGAAATACCGCTTGACTCCTATCAGAGCGTAGGCAATTCTGGAGTAATGTATTATGCTGTCAAATATCTGCGTAATAAAAAATTATTTGTTCCAGGTGAGGACGCTATAACAACGTCGAAATACATTACGCCTACAAAGTAAATTTGACAACTGACGTGGGTACCATCTGTCGCCAGGATCAGGTCCATATTACATCGTTTTATGTGAAAAGACCAAAATAATCAAAATCTCTTCATAACATGGGACCAGCCCTAGAAGAATTTTTAACGAATTCTTGAAAATGGGGAAATGCGTTTTGCGTACTCGGTCAAGTTTTAAGTAAAACTACGCTCCATAAAAGTATGTAGTTGGAGTTTAAAAGTGTTGGAGCGTAAGTGCTCATTTCTAGAGACACGGCGCGTCGCGCGACTCGTTGTGCGTTTTTTCCGTTTACAGAGAGGTGCTGCGTGCAGCGGTCCGCGTTATCACACGCCCAAACACAAACATATGGCAAAGTACGATGTTGTTTACGGAGACGCGGCGCGGGCTGCGGCGCGTTGCCCGCGGCGTCGCACGCGGCTTTATGTCATCATGTCTCGTCATGACGGATGTTAAACAGCCATAAGCTCTTTGTGTTGTAACAAATCTACTTGCTCCTATTAAATAAAAGGATAAGCAGACTTGTTCAATTAAAATTTAATTAGAGAAAGATTAGAATTAGGGATAAAACATTACAGCTAAATAATAAAAACCTACTTAACACGCACTCTAGGATAATTTTATAGTTCACGCACTTAGTTGGTTAGGAAGTTTAGCACTGTAGGAGAGACGGGAACAGGCATCAGGGTAGCAGGTCAATACCTGGGCAACTACGAGGTTCAGCTCTGTAGTAAGGCAGGCGAGACAAGTAGCAAGACAGCTTCAGAAGATCGGGAGTAGAGGTCCCAGATCCGTAGATAGCTTCCGAAGATCGCGAGAAGAGGCACCAGGCGGAATCTTTAGTGGAATCCCCTGGGTAATATAAATATGTAACATCAAAAACCAAACTGTTTTCTTATGCTTCTTATCTCAGATCCAATGGTAGACTGCCTCCAGCGGTTCGTCAGCTCGTTTTCAAAGTAGTCTTCCTTTTTAAATTTTCAAATATTAGTTTTCTTGTCGCCATCATCTCATCTGACAAGTGTAGTCGGCCAGGACATATTCATAAGTGCGTAAAGAATTTTATAAATATAATTTAATTTTAAGTTATTTAGTAAACAATCGTAATAATCTCTATAATACAATAGCTAAACACATATAAATAAAAATAATTTAAATTTTATAAACCAAAAATCATCATAGACTAAGGCAAGAAGAGAATTAAAAAGTAATTGACAGTTTGACAATTTGGCGTGTCATAACATGAAAATTATGATAATATTTTATTTCAGCAATTTTTAAATTAATGAGTCGTAATTACATCAATTTGTTGAGTGTAAAAATATAAACAAATTAAAAGGATGATAAATAGTATTATGAATGATGAATAAAAAGTGTAAGTATAGCATAATACTATAGTGTCTCTCATCTCGCGAATAAATAAAAATACCAGTCTAATTCGCATAAGTTTATTGAATAAATACTTCTGTCAGTGCAACTTACGAATAACATTGTTATTAGTGTTTATGTGTTTATGCTCGCCGCGTTGACCGCTGCGGTGGACGCCGCGTTGGACGCCGCGTTCAAACGCGCGTAAAAACGCTTCTCCGTAAACGCTCTCATTCATTGCCATGTGTTTGAATTTTAAGCGGCCCGCGCCGCCCGACGCGACGCGCGACTCGCTGCGTCTCCACAAATGAGCCCTTATGGATGTAGTAGTAACTTTTTTAGTTCATCTTGAAACTAATATGTTATGGTTGACCACGAAATACGAAGAAGGCAATCACAGAATTGGAAATGAATTGGGGAAACGGCTTTAGCTGCCGATTATGGAGTTCCTATAGGCTTATCGGAAACTCCGTCATTTATTTTTTGGACCGTAAGACATTGTTTTATTTCTTTGTTCTCTCGCCACACTGATGAGAACGGATTTCTGTCCAATTATTTTATTGTTTATCGTGATAATTTCTATTGAATACTGAGACAGAATGGCGGTACAATAGAGCCTAGGACTAGGACAAAAAAGAACAAAGAAAAAGAGTAAATCCGTATTTTTTTATCAATAAGAATTTTGGTCTTTGTAGTGGAATTTTCAATCAAGTTCTGTTTGTTATTGAAGAACCAAGGTGGGTAGGGGATTCCCTAACCATATTTCTCTTTGCCGCACGTCCATTCCAAAAATAACGGATGGGCGTGGGTGTCCATTTTCCTCATGGACTCTATGAACGTCCGATATGCAATGTTTTCGATTGTGTCGTAAAGTAAATATTGATGAGCCTCCAGACTCCATTCACATTGATTACCTTCGGTTTTGATGGTCCGTGTTTTTTCCACTTTGAAATCACATTCATATTTTATTTAGATATCTTCCTTTGTTGGTTCATTGATGTTTTAGAAATGATAGCTGTTTATTTTTATGCTTCTATTACTTTGCTACTTGCAACACCGTTCCCGTTATGAGTTTCTGACCTTTAAGTGAGTCTTAACACAAACTTTTAATGAGTTTCTACTGCAATACACAATTTAATCAAACTTTGTATCACATTGTTTCTTACACTTTGTATTTTTTCTAAATTATTTTACGTCTAAGCCACACTGTGACTCAAGAACTTAGTTGTTTATGATTTTATGTTATGTTGTTACCCATGATTCTACTACGCAAGTCTTGCGAATATTAATAAGAGCTTTATAACAGTTACTAAACCTCTTGTTATTTGAATCGATAAACCAACTCCAACAGAGCACTTACATACGAAAGTTTAAACCAACTTTTTCATTTACGTTCGGAGAATTCCTTCGGGTTTATAATGTGTTTTATTAAATTAAGTGTGGATTACGTTTCGAATTAAATTGTGCACTGCAAACTTTGGAAGCCGCACTTGGGAAGACGGCATCTGGTGTCAAGCAAGTTCTCAAGTTCGGTAAGAAATGTCATGCTGGAGTGTTTGTGCGTTAATGTTACGTAGGTCTACTGTATTTAGGTTGATGTTTGGTTTTAGAATCATGTTTTAGGCTTTGACGATCACCCATCATAATTGTTTTTTCGTTGAAATACCTGCCATCTGCTGATCATTAAAAATTCTAGTTTATCTATATAAAAACGTCCAACACCCGGAGGAAAATGCTTAGGTACTTGCCCTTTTTCAGTTACTAATGTTTATAAATCAACGAAACGGGTGTGACAATTTCTAATTTAGAACATCAGTTTTCTCGACCAACACGTATACCTTAATATTTTATGAATATAACCTCATAAATCAACGTACAACCTAATGTACAAACTAATACGGGCGCTAGATTAGTTCAGCTAGACGCTTATATTGCGGTTAGCGCTAAAGCTGCTGTATTCGAGATGCTTTGTCTACAACGTTTGGTCAAGGCAGCGTAACATTTAGTTTATAAATCGCTGGCTATCTGCAGAGTAATGTGAGCTTGTGGTTAATGTAGCAGCGCTGAAGCGCTTTAAAACTTTAAATAAGATTTTGTTGATGTTCTGGAAAATTAAGTACATACTCGCTTAGTGTGTTGATGGAGGATTAGTTACTAATGACATCATGTGACGTGGCTAGGGTTAAGTGTGCGATAAATGTGTGATTGTCAAGTTTCACATGACAGATTGTTTGAAATAAAATGAAATGTGATGATTGGTTTTTTTAAAAATCTTCGTAGTAAGCGAATACAATTATAAAATGGGAAATGATAAATAACATTGGTTAAGTAGCTCTAATACAAATTCAATTCATTATACAACATTGTCGTAGCGACTTCATTGGCATAGTACAAGTTATTATTTTTTGTAGAATGAATTCGAATGTATGAATGGCACTAGTAATGCCATACACGTATATGTCAGAAACAAACGTGTTATCCACCATCCTAGAGTATATCACAATCGAACATGTCCGGAAATTAAGTTCTCATTTCGAATTCAGAATCAAAGTTTAACGGAGCGTCAAGAGTGGGAACTATTAGTGATGGTAGTTATGAATCACGAATGAAAATTATTTTGTTGGCACATCAGTCTTGAAGACTAACCTACTAAACGTATTGCCTTTCTCAATTGTTGATAGATATTTGCCTTTACTATCGTAATAATTCAGTTTTCTGTTGTATAAAATATGGAAAGTGATATGCTCTACCTCATGTACTGCCCACTTGCACCTTTAGAATTTGATCAAAACAAACGTTAGAGCTGTGCAGATGGCTACATACTGGTCTAACATAATTTGAATTACATCGCCACGTAAAGAATAATACTGGAAAGTGAAGATTAGCAATGATTTCAATACACAGAGGAATCTTGATATATGATTCACTTTCTAACCACCAGAAGAGATATCTCCGTCAAAAAATTCACCTGTTCAATACACCATCAAAATGTAGAGAAAAGCAGATGACTGTGATTGTCTTTTGACTTTTTATCTTTGCCTAAGTATTGCCTAAGTATTCAAAGTGCCGATAGGAAATGTTAGAAGACATCAATGTCATTATTTTTCAACATGTTAACGTTTCCCGAATCAAAATGTTGTTGACTTAAACTAATTATTCGTCTGAATAGTTTGCCTTCGTAACAATCTAGTTACGTAGGTGTTATACGTAAATCAACTATTCAAAATGTTACCTCGTCATATTACACGAGATGGGATGCAAATATACAGAAGTTAGACAGATATCAAAGGAGTTTGAATACTGGCGCGAGACGTTTAGGCTGTTTGTAGTTTGAGTTTATGTTAGCTTTAATATTGCTTTACTATGAAATGAAAATTTGAAATATGCTAATTTATGTGTTTGAACAGATCGGTAAGAATTGGGAGTAAATTAACATAACGCTCACAGATATAAACTGCTGGACATACGCCTCTTCTAAGCGTTTCTTGCGTTTGCAGAATCCAGCAGATTCCTGCAGTCTTCACTAGGTCAGCCGTCCACTGAAACCACACAGAGGTCTTCCAAAGCTGCGTTATTCGTTAAGTGGTCACCACTCCAGGGTTTATCGGCCCCATGAGGCAATCCATTTTTCGACCAATCTATCCTGCCCGCTGCCACTCAAGTATGGCAATAAGCTTCATAACTACACTAATAACAGTAGTTAAGAGGTTTTTTTAATGAAATTCATAACAGACGTACATAATAATCTCAGTGTGTTGGAGTTTTCATACCTCTTTTAATATTGCTGTTCCTTTGATAAACTTTTTGATTTGATTAAAAAAAGCATTTGTATCTTCCTGTTTATCTTTTATTGTTTAACTAATTGCATCCTCCAGGACTTGAATGAGGCAAACGACAGAGCTGTCCAGGTTGTTGCATACTGGCCGGAGAAAATTTGAGTCATCGAGAAGAAGATCCTTTACCAAGTTCGTCATGGTACCATTTTAAATTCAGCTTATACCTTCATCTGTTAGCGAAGTAGACACAATAGTTAAACAATGGCGTCCCCATCGAATCGGTCGGGTCCACAGGCGAAGGTTTATCTCTTAAGTAAAAAGAGACGTATATAGTACACAAATTCTTGTCCAACTTCTAATATAAAGATTGAAGGCTGGCGATAGAAAGGCACAATAACGTAACTTTTCGAATAGGGTGTTATCACCTTTCGCTTCAAGAAATACAATACTTTGTCAAAGTCTTCCTTACTTTAGCACTTTGTTTTGAGATAAAAGACGCTGAAAATTTTGTTGCGTAAAAGATAAGTGGTTATTCAGTAAAGCGGTTTTTTCATTATCGTTTTATTGTAACTTGGTGTCGCTGAAAGAAATATTTTACTCTTGTTAGAAAACTCTTTCCATCGAAGTTATGGTCGTGTACTCTAACGGCCATTTTCAATAACTTACTAACAGGTATCGGTAGGTTGCTATCGCTGTCTGTTTGACATTTATTTAGCTTACGGACAGACGAAACAAAACGTCACGGAAAAACTTTTTTTGATTTTTCAATGAATCAAGTGACAGGTGGGTGACGCGGGTAGGATATTTCAAGCTAACATTGTTTATAGAAACACCGATAGCTGTAGGCATATTAACTGACAGATATACGTAAGTAAGTCATAGAAAACTGCTTTAAGGGGCTCCCCCATGCACACTAGCGCCACTTTAGTAAAAAAAACAGAACTCGTTAAATACACAATTAATTTAAAATCTGATTGACAAAATCAATGCTTTACAGTTCTAGATTATTGACGTTACAGTTAGAAAAATTGCTAAAAACGGCCGTTTTTTTTTCATTTTGTATCTGTAACGACAGCGAGCTATGTTTCAATGAGTTAAGCAGACGTAAATAATTTAGAAGACCAAAAGATTGATTTTGTCAATCAGATTTTATATTAATTGTGTATTTAACGAGTTCTGATTTTTTTACTAAAGTGGCGCTAGTGTGCTTGGGGGAGCCCCTTAAATCAAATCCATGCTCATCATCTACATCTACACTAATATTAGAAAGAGAAAAGATTTGTATTTTGGTATTTTTGTGTGCATGTTTGTAATGAATAAACTTAAAAACTACAGCGCCGATTTTAAAAATTCTTTCACCATTAGAAAGCTACATTCACTCTGAGTAACATAGGAACGGGAACTACGCGGGTGAAACCGCGTGACGTCCGCTTGTCAGTTGTAAAAATAAGTGTATCAGTGTATCGTAGTGAGAGTAAAATTGTGGGTATGTACTTCGCACGAACCCGGGACACGCACCTCTGATTTTTCAGATTCGTAGGTGTATTGTATAATATTCACGTCTTGCTTCGGTGAAAGAAAACATTGTGAGACAACCAAACCAGCATGCCTGAGAGATAATTCTCGACGGCATGTAAAGCCAATTCAGAGGCCCAATGGGCGTCTTAAAACTCTGATACCAGGTTAGGCATTAACCACACGAAAAAAAGAAGAGGAACAGTTTAGTAATAGGCGCAAATTGTACAGTATAAGTTTTGTTATATTATAAGATTTATAAATCCACAATCAAAGCCTGTTAACTACCGAGTCTTCCCAGTATAATCAGTCAAAGATATATGCCGGATTCTGCTAATATCTATACAGCGAATTAACATTAAATTGTGCTTAAGTCTTGGTAATGACGTGTTGATTACTGTTGTTGATAGGGACTTAATCCAGGATTAGACTATTGTCGCTTCATGTAACTAAGTTTAACGTAAATTAGTTTAATTGTATTATCTTAAGTGTTAGGGACTGTTCAGACTGAGACGAATACCGCGCGTTAATCATTTAATGTTTAGGAAGTCACACAACGATTAATTGCACGAGTTTAGTCAAGTTAGTTGGCACAATCGGACTGAGCGAGTCGTAGTCCGTATCTTGAGCGGGATTTGTATGTCATGTATTTGACCAGGGTCCTACTACAAACGCGAGTCATTAAATGGAACGTAAAACGAACGGCTTTTTAAATTGAAAATCCTTTGGCATTTGGATTCCATATTCTGTGCAAAGCACAGTTCCAATCACCCATAGAAATTAATGATCTCTTAAAATTAAGTTATATATAAAATGTGAAAATAGTTTTTTCAATGTTTAAATCGCTCATATTTATTATACGTTTACACCACGCATTTGTTCTAGTGGCTCAGAGCGTATTTTGTAGCGCGCACACGCGCTTATTCCGGCGTGTTAGCTTGATTAAAATGACAGCTGTTAGCAAAAGTGACGACTTATCTCACGTCTTGCGCTTATACGAGCTTATATAGCATTTCACGCAATAAATACTATAAATACTTCACATAACAGCACAGATTGCCGCATTGTAATTCAGTATTCAGTTGGAAATTATTCAATTTATGCTTAATGAGGCGTGGGTTGTACACAAAGCTTTAAGCTTAGTGACTAATAAAGTAATTATACGTACCTAAGTTATCTGGAAGGAAGATATGGCACATTAACGGAATGCCTAAGATCGTTTTCATGTATTAAATAGAATGGAAAAGTGAATTGAAATAAAACGGGAAAAGACAACTTCAAAAGAGAAAAATTAGGAAATACAAACTAAGCCAACCACAATAACTTGTTTTTTAAATTTTGCGATAACATTTGTGGTTTAAGAACTTCATTATTTTTCTTTGCCCTGCGTTATCTCACTGTGAATAAAAGCTACATAATTATTACCTATTTTTGTATCACCTAGTTTTACATAGTTCACTTTGTTTTAATTTAGTTTAACATAGTTTAATTTGTTTTAATTTAGTTATTTTATTTAAATTTAGTTTAATTTGTTTTAATTTAGTTATTTTATTTCAATTTAGTTAAATTTGTTTTAACTTAGTTTAATTTGTTTTGATTTTGTTTTTGTTGTTTTAATAGTAGTCTAAAAGTTTGCTTATTTCTATCTTTTTTGTTAATAACGACAACGTTTTGTGTGTATGCAGAGTTTACCTGTAAGTGATTGTTACACTTTATTCTGATTTGTTACTTCTGTTTTATTTCCTTGTATTAGTGTAAACAATTGTTGGTGAACCAAATAAACAAATTAATAAATAAATTATTTCTCATCAAGAATTAACAATAATTCACTTACTGAGAAACTAAATTTAAATACAATGTCTACGAGCGTACAGAATCTACGTTCATTGTAAAAAATAACAAATATGAGGGTAAGCGATCACAATAACAAAAAACAAATGTATTTAGTAACTAATCACCAACCAAGCAAACACGGATCTAAACCAAAAGTAAGTAGTTGTACTAGATCTGGCAATACATTTGTAGAGAGTATCATCTTCCTGCCCTGTCCCATGTTACTAGGGGTCTGCGCAACACATTTTTTTCTCCCATTCTCCTCTCTCAACTTATTTCTTTCTTCTTTATTTTTGAAGAGCATAAGGGAACAAAAACATCTTCACTGTTTAGCAAACTTTCAGAGTTTGAAGTTAGTTTATTATACAACATTTAGTTTGGTTTCCATTTGATCCTTTGAGCTTGACGATAAACCAACTAGTTTATCCATCTTCACCCGTAACTGTTCAAACTGCTTCGCAAGGCTATTTTATTCACAGTTTTAAAACTTGGCAGGACCCAAGTTATGGAAAGTTCCAGAAATAAGATGTAGTTTTTAAAACTTAGAGTAAGAGCTTGCTATGGTCGCGAAAATTTCACTGTACGTATACGAATGCAGGCTTTGTAGAAAAATTATAAAACAGCCGTTATTATTTACTATATATATATTTATTATATTGTTTATTTTTCCTATACATTTTTAAACATTTCATTATAAAACACTATACAAAATCTTTAGAAATATAAAAAATAGTAGCCCACCAGCGCTGGGAACAGGCTACCATGTTTAAAAAAATAAACAGCCTTTTATTGTTTTATACTGCAAAGCTTGATTATTCGTAAATTATTTTTAGTAGTTTCTTTTAGTTTAATTTGTTGAAATTATTTAAAAAGATAGAAGGAATAAATTCTGAAGTTTTCCGCTTTTCACGTATACACACACACGCACGCATACATTCACATACATTTTAGAAATCTGGTTTTAACGGTTAGAGAGTCGTTAAAGTATCAGTCTGGTTTATCATTGAGGTGGATTCTGAAGAGTATCCATTACATAGCCATTAGCCCCAATAAACTAGTTTCCACCATCAATAAATTGCAAATCTATTTAGTCCGTCAGAGTATTGGAAAATAATGGATATTTTTTGTTTTTGTCCTACTATCATGTTAATCACTATCTCGAAGATAAAAAGGCTTGGGATTAAGCTGCTCCAATTAAATTTGCTCTGTGAATGGCGAAATTTCGGACTGTTTATTGTTGATTCCTTTCTTGTATACACTCTGACATTTTATGATTTGACATGTATTTTATTATTTTTTACTTTATTTTTTTATTATTTTATGTGACATTTACTGATTTGACATGAATACTTATTTCATTAAGTATTTTACTTTTTATTATCATTGTGACATTTAATGATTTTTGTGATTTTTATTTACATTCATTTTGAAAAGAACTTGTTATTAATTTTATTTGATTATTGTGAATGTGGGGACCATGTGGGTCACATTTGTATTTTTTGTTTATTTTTTTCCCACAACTGTCTGGCAGTTTGAGTACTATAAGCGACCTACCCAAATGTCCTTTCTTTGGTATTGTTCGTCGTTTCGTTGAGCTCCTTGAGTTATAAGTCGAGCTACACGATAACTGACAAATGCTTGCAATGACTGGACAGGTCCACTCAAATCTGTGTGGTTCTTTCTTCAAAAGACCATCTCAGACACTAATCTGCATAGTCCTCATGTGAATTGAGCAAGATTATGTCTGGACTTCAAAAGAGACTATGACCTCTGAGTTTGTTTCGGCTGTTTCTTCTCAGAGTAGTCAGGTACGAAACACCGGCCCCATCTAGTTTTAAAAAGTGACGTGTAAAAGTGTTTGTAAAAACCTACTTGCAAAATAAACATCATTTATCATTTATCATTTATCATTTATCATTTGTAAATCAATGAATATTGACTAAGATAAAACGCATGAAAACTGCGGCGTGACTTATTGAGAACTTTTAAAAGCGTCGTATATTCGTCAATTTTGGTTTACGTAACAAAAGAAAAAATATGGGTCAAATATTTTTTGATAATCTAACTGACGGACTAATTAGTTTTTTTCAGTTGACAAGCCTATTGTAGAAATAAGTATAAGATTGGGATTGTCTCATTACTACGATTTTCCTGAAAATAAACTTAGTTTAGTTTTTGAATTTCTTATAGTATTCTAATTACCTAATACTTCGCAGATATTGTTTTTGTTCTAGATCATTAGGTAAACACTAATGGGTACTCTATTGCGTAATAAAGAATCATAATTATCACGAAAATAGTATTTACTTCATATTATTATTTGGATAACTACTTCATAAGAAGAAAGTTTCTTTCATAGTAATATCTTAGTGTTTACTTTGCTGATGTCTGTTTAGGCTAGACGACTTTGTTAATAATAACATTAGTTTTATTATGTTTCGTCTTTCCATAATTCGATCCTCTTAAGTTTATTTTTGCTCTTGCTCTCATACTTTTTACGACGCAAAAATGAGGCAGGTAGGTACGACACTAAACCTAGTCCGATATAAGACTCCCAGATGATATATATAATTAGTCACGTTATTATTTTATTATTAATGGGGGACCACGAAATAGTGATGCTGCAATGCAAAAAACCTGGCGGTGCTATAAAAAAACTCATTTTTAGGTATCTAGTATGATCGTTCTCCTAAAAAAACCAACGCTCATCTGAAAGATCATCAATTTCTGTGTAAGAAAAACACTGTTGCATCTTCCAAACAGTGGATAATGTGGTTGCTGCAGCGATTGAAAGTGTCCCTCCGCGTAGCTGGATTCGGCGTTTTGACAGCAATCACCCGGTTCCTTTCGATTTGTACTGATTTAATACGCGTGCCACGGTCACGTACAAATAATTTTACGAAACTTGGGAGTCTTATCATACGAAAAATTGTTTTTTTTTAATAGCTCCTCCAGATTTTTTGTATTACAGCATCGACATTTCGTGTTCCCCTATTAATAACGTGACTAATTATATATATATCATCTGGGAGTCTTATCAAACTAGGTTTAGTGTCGTCGGCTCTCTAACTATGCCTAAACTTCGACCGTACATTTGTCGTACCTACGTCGTAATACTTTGTGTTTGAGCTCCCCTAGCGTATTAAGGAGTTTTATAAGATATAATAAATGGACAGCTCATACTGTGTTTGTTACCACGGTCGTGCCACGGTAATATTATAATACAGTAGTGTAACTCGGCCGCATGATAGAAATAAATGCCTACAGCCGCGCGGTACGTAAACATGCGTTAGGACTGCCCGTCTCCAGCATTTTAATTACATTTGCCTACTTTCTGTTTCTATTTAGTTTTGTGATTGTAAATATCCTTTTTATATAAATAAATGAAATACTTTGTATATTGAATAGGAAGTGTTCAATAAAAATGCGTGTTGTTTTTTGATTGGTAGATTTAATTAAAAAAACATGTTACTCTATTCGCTTTATTTATTAATCCAAACACCTTTTTTTTTCGTGAGATAAGAGGAAATACTTATCCATTAAAAAGACACACATTATGTACCTACCTACTAGTAAGTAAAATTATTTTATAGTCTTACCTTTCAGAGTTTCCAGGTAATTTAAAAAAACTTGTCTGGATGCGTTGTTGACGAATTCATACAGCCAAAAACAGCACAATATTTCCTACTCGTCATATTAACTGATTTTTAGAGAAAAAATCGCGCGGTTATTGTTAAAAAAACAACACACCGTCGCTCGACACTGCGGTACAGCCGTGACTGTCTGCGCCCCGAGCGCACTCCGAGATCGAGGCGCGTAGGTATAGCTCGCGTTTCGTCCGTTTGTATTAAGTTGGAGTACTGTATTATAATATTACCGTGGTCGTGCTGAGCTGTTTCTTTTAATACTAATGTGTAAATTAATTCACTCGTATTGTATAATATCTGAACTTAATATACCTTCACCAAGTGGTAAAAAAGATTCTATTGAGTGCGTCTGAGCCTGAAGGAGTGTCAGCAAGGCATTTTGTGAAGCGAATTGAAACAGACAAAGTTGTATCTCGTGCTAGCGATACGAAGAATAGACCAATATAATTAGAAAATCATCATCATCATCATCATCAGCCTATAATGTTCCCACTGCTGGGACACGGCCTCCTCTCAATGAGAGGGAATGGGCTATAATCCACCACGCGGGCCCAGTGCGGATTGGTGGATGTCACATGTCTTCGAATGTTTGGTTCTAGAACATGCCGGTTTCCTCACGATGTTTTCCTTCACCGTTTTGAGAGCAGTGGTGATGAAATAAATTACACAAAGTAATGCGCCTGTCTGGGTTCGAACCCACGACTTACTGTTCGTAAGTCGGGGCCGCCACCACTGAGCCACCGCTGCAATTAGAAAATAGTATACACACATTGGGCGGGGCAAAATTTAGCCCTAACTAGACCAAAATCAAAATTGGGCCATGAAACTTAAAACAATCTAACTTTCGCAATTTTAAATCTAATTCTTGAAGCCATCCCGACCGTTCAAAGTTCAAACAATTCATTTAGATCGAACTAGATTTCTCTAAATCGTTTCCACTTTGTTTAACCATCTGTGAATACGCCATCTGTCTAAGTTCGATGTAGGTCTAATTTAGATATCTAGCAAAAAATACATACAGAAGGTAGTTTTCATACAACGAGCGACACACGCACACGCACACTTAGTCGGGAACATATCACCCAGGAAAATCGTGCGCTTCGACAAATCCTATCTTCGAACAAAACGAACGTTCGATGATAAAATATAATATAGAGTTGTTATTGATGTTTGTTGTTGTTTGTGTGTTGTTTGTTGTTGTTAGTTGTTGTTGTTGTTATCTATTTTTATTACAATGGTCGAAAAATTAGACATTATCAACTCCGTGCACTTCCCATAACTCCCCTTTCCTCCAAACCTTTCCTTTATCTTTTAATTACGAAATACCACTGACAGATGGACAGATGACATAGCGGTTAGGCGACCCGCTAGCCTCTAGGCGCTAAGTTAGCCACTTGTGGGTGGGTTCGTAGCCTTCTTGATCCTTTATTCGCATAATATTAGATTACTGATGGCAAGACCCTTGCTGTACGTGAAGCGTGTCTGTGTGCGTGCGTTTTTGCTCATTGTATAGAATCGACCTTCTGTATCTATTTATTTTGCGTAATATCGAGTTAGGAGAATGTTCTTGTGACATTAATTGTCCATTAGAAGATAGATCCGACATATCCGACAATTAATGTGGTCTAGGAGATGATTCATGAATAGCATAAGAGTGTGGTAAAGGTTCTGAATTTCGTGCCGTGTGGGTTTAAACCCAGGTAGACACTTTACTTTGTGGTATTTATTGTAAGAGTATCTTCTCTCTAACTAAACGGTAAAAAAACATCCTGCATATCCTAAAACGACGAATAGGCGAAACGACAAAAAAAAACGCAAATCTAATTAGTCCGTCAGTTAGATTATCAGAAAATATTGTTTGTGTGTTTTCTTCCGTGTTTTTTCTTTTGTTACATAAATCAAAAGAGACGAAGATATGACGCTTTTAAAATTCTCAATACGTCACGCCTAGGTATAATTTTTAACTAGTTCTGACGTCACGAGCCCCCACTCCCGAGTTTTGATGCATTTTATCTTTGTCAATATTCATTGATTTACAAAAACAAAAAATACGTATCCATTTATTTCCAATACTATAACTGACGGACTAAATAGATTTGCAATTTTTTAATACTGTCGTCATGCCTATTCCATCTCTCACACAGTTTTCCCAGAGAGGAGGTTTTTGTTCCAGAAGTAAACGTTTTAAGCTGATTTTGATGAGCGACAATACCATTTTTCTACTAATAATTCTTGAATAACCAACCAAATTCGATCATCATTGACCACAAGAAGCTGCTGAAGACGCAACGACTTACGTACATCGTACAACCATCCCGTTACTTCAGGAAAAGAGACCTATTCATAGTGTCAAGAACAAAAAAACATTGAATGAAAGGCAAACAGCACTAAATACCTACTTCACAAATAACATAGCCACCAGAACCAGCGATAGTAATTATCCTCAGTGCCCGGGCTGTGAATAAGGCTCATTTTATCGCAAGTACTAATAAGTTAGATGTAAACGTTTTTGTCGAAATGCCAGACAACATTACTAATGGAATTAGTGTAGATCTAATGAAAACGTTAATTTGTCTGCCCACTGGACCTTGCGTGTAGTATTATTGAGATTTGGGATTGTATCTCGAAAGGTTTTCCTTGTTACATTATTTTCTGGCCGACCGATTTGATACTTGTTTTATGAGAATGTTGAAGTTGATCTAATAGAAACTGTAATAGTATTTAACGTGCTAAATGTTCTAAGAATCTTTTGATACATTTTAAAAGACTTTTCGATAGAACACAACTTCAGTTTTAGATCATAGAACTTTCAGCTCTCTATCTTTTTGCGGTCAAAGCCTCTTCTCATGCAGAAAAGGTATAAGCATGGGTCACCACGCCCAAGGTGTCCATAGTCTAGGTTTCCTCAGTAAATGAATTAAAAAAGGCCCTTATGAAATGTACAGGCGTGTGGGACTTTGGATTGCTTGAAAAAGGTAACCATAGTAGCTGCTATCATACCAAGGAAACTCTCTAAATAAAGTAGGTTTCGAATAAGATAGATTTGAAAACTTGCCCATCATTTTTGTCAACCAGTCGAGCTACAAAACTTTACTCGACTACTACCATTTAAAATATACTTTCATCATCATCATCATCAGCCTATTAATGTTCCCACTGCTGGGGCACAGGCCTCCTCTCTATGAGAGAATGGGCTATAATCTACCACGCGGGCCCAGTGCGGATCGGTAGATGTCACATGTCTTCGAATTTTTGGTTCTAGGACATGCCGGTTTCCTCATGATGTTTTCCTTCACCGTTTTGAGAGCAGTGGTGATGAAATAAATTACACAAAGTAATGCGCCTGTCTGGGTTCGAACCCACGACTTACTGTTCGTAAGTCGAGGCCGCCACCACTGGGCCACCGCTGCTCTCATATACTTTGGTCATCCACAATTTAATACCGAAGTAGGCCAGACTGTCTGAATTTATTAGCGGCGTAAAAGTTAACGAATTTAAATACTAAAGTATCTGAGTCTCTTCTAGTTTCTGATATTAATGAACCTTCGGAATGAGTCATTTTGACACTCCGTCGAAGAGCTGGCGTTGTGTCTATTGAATGAATTCTTGCTGCAGTGGCTTTAGCGTGAAGCTCAACAATTAAGCCACCAAAACTTTTGTTACCCTTGGGAGATGCTTGGCTATGTTCAAAACTAATGACTGACTTAAATAACCAAGATTCCGCAAAGCAAGGCTGCAAAGTTTCAAAGACTGTTTTCCTAAGAAAGCAAAAGGTAGGTAGGTACATATCTGTCTACATACAGAGCGGTAGCGTAATCAACGTAGTGTTGTCAAAACTAAGGTTAAAACAATGTCAAAACATAGGAAACAAAAATATACGGAACGGCACCGCTTTCTAAGGAAACCCTAGAAACAAAAATATTCGCAATAACAAAAAAAACCAACAAGAAAAACGTTAATTTTCCTATCAAATTCTTAGTGCGTGTTTAATAAGTCCTTGATTTCATTTCAGTCTATTAAATAGAAACGGAAGCTAGGTTCCGGAGCCTAAGGCATTTTGTAACATTTCTGACTTAGTTATTACTAGATTTTGTACAGGTTTACTAAGCACTTAAAAAATTACTAGAATTAATAGGTAATCTGATTTAGCGATAATTATGCACGCTGAGTATTTTTTGGGAGGTCAAACTATATGTCGGAAAATGTAAAGTGCTTATTGGATTAATTAACTTTCATTTTGTGTATCGTGTTCACTTTTATCTCGATACCTACACAAGTACACATTAGCATAAAAAAATAATAAAAACGCTTTTTACTAAACTTGATTCTAGATTTCATCTAGATTTATGTTATAGATAAAATTGTAGCTGTATAAAAATTCAACCACATTCGTTTAGTTAAAATAACCTGCGTTCTGTTATTGTATTATTTTCTCTCATATTTATTAACGGAACAACATAATTGAATGTATCACTAAACTTCAACTCATCAGCCTATTTCAACAAAGTCACATTCTTTCAGCATCTAACATTATCATTCAACAATTCCCAAGTCACAGGTGATAACCTAGTTTGGGTGCCAGGGGACCTATCTGTGGGATATAATCTGTATGTTATTATCTTAAGATGTCTGTAACAATGTTGTCAATGTATTGAAATAAAGAATTTTATTATTATTAAGGCCACGTCTGCCGCATGCCGAATGAGCTGTGGGCCAAAATAACCACTTTCTGGAGCCCTGACACAACCAGAAGGCGTCGCGGCAGACCTCGTAGAAGATGGCGGGACGAGCTGGATAAAACCAACGACCAGTGATCCACATTGGTGGGATGAAGCAGGCTAACAGTATCAGAATCAGTATTATTATTATTATTTATTATATTCATCAGCGTTATTCTCCTGCCCTTATCGCAATTTATTTTTATTCTATCGGCGGAAACGATCTTATATAAGTCAAAAAATTTAAGGGACGGATACAAGTTACCAAGCTTGATATATCTTTGCATTTTTACTTAACAAGCAGCACTACACACTTATAGTGGCCATACTGTACCGAAATGATCAATCATCATCAATTATCATTGAGGTACGAGTATGCTAAACATTTATCTATTTCTCTCTCAGAAAAACACGTAAATATTTACCTTCCTTTAAAAAACCGTTAATGTAGTACGTTTTATGTATAATCATTTAAATCTAAACGATAAGTAACCGGCAAGCTATCTTGTGGCTGAAAAAGGAAACGTTTGTCACACAGATTGAATTTATGATACTCGAAATGTTACAGCCTCTTACGCGTATAATAATTTTGCGTTCCATTTTTGGTTATAGAGAGATACATGAATAGCCATTACAATTGTGTTTTTTTTTATCGCAACTGTGATTCGCAGAACTGAAATATCTTTTTGAGGAGTTATTTTTGTAGTACTATTATTACACAGTTACTAATTATACAAGTCCTGATTAAATTCTAGCTGTCAAAAGAAAGGAATAAGAACTCAAATAGATTCTTTCAAAACCTTGGAACCAACCCAGAAAAAAAGCTCCAACAAAGAAATTTTTAAAATTGCTTTCACCCCGAATAAATTACGAAGCAAATCTTTAATCGTCGTGACAAATACATTTTGAATCTAAATTACAATATCACGAGACAAAGACTGGAGGAAAAGTTAATAAACTTGACTGGGGTGACGGGCATTGAGAACTCTTAATGAGGATTCCAGCCATTCCGTTGCCACCTCGAATGCTCAAGACGTTTGACCGTCCATTACCTGTCACTGCTCTCCTTTGTGATTCGTCCCACCTAGTAAACATTTTCTCCTAAAATGCAGACGTAATGAAAATCTGATAATTGCGTTTCTAATTATCTGAGATTTTATTTACTGCAAAGCTCCCTTTTCCTAATCCCCTTGCTTCCTTAATCTTGAGCTGCGTCACTGAGCGTACGTAAAGTCGCTTGTTTACGGTCTTCGCAGTGTTTTATTTTACTTTATCACCTGATAGTAGGGAACGCGTAAATTAATTTGGACTGTATTTTACTGCGTGTAGAAGGTTTAGTCTGAGGCTGCTACTAGCTACATGAAATTGGTATCCTCAACTGCCAGTAACATTATGTAGTAGATTTTTTAGTATCATTCGATAGATATTTCTGTTTTGTAATACGATCCTCACGACACCGCTCGTTGGCGCGGTCGGGCGAAGGCGGCGAAGCAAATGTTTTGGCGATGCGCCGCGCGGGGGCAGTGAGCACCGCTCATCCGCGCGGTCGGGCGGTGTACGTTTGTTAGTCATCAAAGGATTTCGTACAAGCCACTGCGACGTGAGATCCGCTTTACCGTACGACCGCGCGGACGAGCGTTGTCATGTGAAACTGCCTTAAATAAGCTCTATGATCGAACAAAGAATTGGTTGATTTAAGCAAGAAATGATGAATTTTCTTCAACAGGATTGTGTTTTCTTTTTCTAACAGTAACTGTTACAGGAGACTAATCAGCTAAGTTTTTGTCTTTTCGTCTATAGGTATATCCAAATTTACTTTCAAAACACTCACGAAACCAACTATAAATAATGTATACAAATTCGCTAGACTCGACTTTAAAAGCAAACAGATGTGATCAAATTGAGTCCCTGAAGAATATTCGAGACACGTCGTATTTTGCGTAGGTTTAGGGAAACCCCAAAGTAGCAAATAGATACAGTAGGTACATAGTTATATTTTAATTTCTGTTCACGTCCTTATACGCGGGACTTTTGGATTAGTTATTATTTTGATGGATTAATATTTGCTAGATAGATTAGTATCTGCTTTGAAACATCAGCGGTTGGTTTTATCCAGTTGAATAAGGGTCAATGATCCTTAGTATACTCTGTAATTATTTCAGTATGATTGATAAACGAATGCGGAAGTAGTTTTTCGATTACAGATTCATCTTTCTTTTCTAGCATTTTGAATAGTCCAGATGCTCATATGATTACGAAAGTATTTTAAAGGAGATAATGGATAAACCTGATTTGCTGGGGCACTAGACCTGTGTCCACAGCTGCAGGTCTGGTGCAGTGGGAAGCGGGAATAGTCATAGTTTTATTTTATTTTCGTTTGAAAATTTACTACCATATAAAAAAATTACTAATTTACTATTTTACTAACATAGTTACTGTTTTATAAGTATAACTAACAACGGTATGAATCATGTGTTCTAATGAAATAAAATTAAATAGTAACCAACAAAAAAATCCAGTCCTTTGCATTTTCCGTTCTAAACCGAACTGTGATCGTGATCCTCGTAATGCACAGTTTAGTTCTTACATTCGGTTCTGAAACATTCATGTGATGTACTCCATTCAAGCGGAACAGGACCAATCAGCGGTGCCTACTCGACCCTCCTCACTCACGTTTCATATCTAGTCGGAAATAATAGTTGAGGTTACAAGGTTAGTCTGACAAGCAAGTTGGGTCATTACTCAACATTGTTTGTAAGTATTGTTGGTTGAGCATAATTTTGACATGACCACAATTTAGAATGATATGGCACAAAAACTAAATTCTTGATATTGGAATATACCTAAATAATTTACAAATTAAACGCAAACTTATTTAAATAATATTTATTTATTTTATGAAAGGTAGCTTCACAGCAGCTGACAGTACCTATATAATAGTGGTCATATCGTAGATTTGCTCACTTCATGAAATGCTCGAGAATTTCATGAAATGGGCGCATTTTATGATGTACTGGCTTAATTTGACCAGATCATTAAATCGTCAACATTTCACGATTTTGTCATCCACATTTGGCCAGATCATGGGGCACCCCAACGTTAGGTTTTAATAAGTTCCTTTAAACCTTGCAGACAGAAATAGGAGGCCCACGGCCACGTAGCGGGGCTCCGTCGACTACGCTTTTTTGGCGAATATAAAGTTTTTTGAGGTTAGGTTACGGCGCCTCTACCGGCCATTAATGTCACTACTTCAAATAATCTTTACCATTTCATGATGAAGCCGCGCCTTTAGTTGCCCATATCGAGAAACGATTTCTTATCATTGATCTGCCCAAAACACATGATGTGGATAATAGACAGTGAAACATTTCACGAAATGCGAGCCATTTCATGAAATTCTCGAGCATCCCATGAAGTGACCCAATCTACGACATGACCACGACACCTACATTAAGAAGGCCCTTCCCGCCTCGCCTATCGTCAACGCGAGCATGGTCGAAAAGCTTTCATCCAGAGCCACAGCGGTGGTATTCTTTCAACTCCCCTGTCTTACCTAGCCCCGACCCCGCACTACTCGTCACCCGCGCACCTCATACCGCCTAACGCGAGGACATAGAACGCAAAATAGTGTTCGAAAATTTATAAAACTTGGAAAGGTAAGGGAACCAGGAAATACGTGTTTTTGAATAAGGCTTAGAAGTTTTTGAAATAAATGTTTGTCATTTAGAATCTCCAATATACACACATCAAAAGTATCTAGGGATCAACATATATTTTTGCAATAACTTTTCTCCTGATTGATATTAATTAAAATTTTCTTTAAGGATTCATCAAATAAAGTGTTTTCGTTTGTCACAGTAACGATAAACCAAGTCACCTTTGCATTAATAAAGAAATTTGCCATTTTCCTAATAAAGGGATTTTTGACATTTGAACCACTAACATTAAAGTTCGAAAAAAAGACTGAAATAACAGTTTTCTTTAAAATTTTATTGGGTAACTTAAACAATTAATAATCCGTGTTTCTACCGCGAACACTAACAACACAAGAACATCGGTTTGGCATACTCAAAATGAGTTCATCCAAATCACGCTGTGGAATGGCCGCCCATGTTCGTTGCAACAACAAAAAAAGGTCTTCTTGCGACTGGATACCCTCCATATTCGGCAGAGCTCTTCTCTGTAGCATATCCCATGCATGCTCAATCGGGTTCAAGTCTGGCGACTGAGCAGGCCAGGGCAGGACATTGATGTTAGCTGCGGCGAGAGTCTGTCTTACAACTCTTGCGGTGTGCGGTCGTGCATTATCATGCATTAACTGAAATAAGGGACCGATTTGCACTTGTAGAGGAACGATGACGTCTGATACAATCGTCTCAGCATAAATTTGAGCGTTGAGGTTGCCTCTGATCCAAATCAACTCAGTTCTTCCGCCGATCCAAATACCCGCCCATACCATGATGGTTCCACCACTATAAGGATGGACTTCCTGGCAGGATTTTAATCGCTGTTGGCGTCCAGGGGTTCTCCAGTGTCGTATACGTCTTGTATCCGGTCTCATACCAAAACGAGACTCATCAGAAAAGCACACGAAACGCCATTGTTCTTCTGCCCAATTTCTGTGTTCAAGAGCCCATTGATATCGAATCCTACGATTGTGCATTGCTATAGGTGGTACCCGTAGCGGTCTTCGGGAATGAAGGTTCACTTCATGCAAGCGGTTTCTGACTGTTTGGTCGCTAATTAAGTTCCCTGAAGAGTGATGAAGCCTCACGGCTAACATCATGGCGGTTATTGTTGGAGCTCTTCGAGTTAAGATTTGAATGTATCGGTCTTGTCTCCGTGTGGTGCAGCGATACCGTCCTCCATGGCGCTCAGCCACGGTACCAGTGCTTCGGTAACGTGTCCAAAGTTGACTGATAACACTCTGACTTGTATTCAGAGCTAAAGCTACAGTAAGTTGCCGGGAACCAGCTTATATCATTCCCACGGCTCTGAGCATTTCTTCCCTGCTTAAATGACGTCGCCGCTCCATAATAACGTTGGTTTTAATCAGTAGTAGGGAAACAGTAGCACTAATAATGTCTTCAATGCGTTGTATGTTTTTATAGGGAAAATATTGACAGCTTATTTTCATCTTTTACTCGAATTTGATTGAGAGTTCCTGATTCAAATTATGAAATGCACCAAAAAGGATCCATATAAATTTATAAAATCATAAATTTATTACAAAGCCACATCTCAATCTCAAGAAATCCGCATAAAAATGCTTGATCCCTAGACATTTTTGATGTGTGTATTTGCAAGGCTTCTATCAGGATATTTTCTTTACTTTTACAATTTATGAGTACTTTATGAACGGCCAAAGCTGAGGTAAAATTTGTACAAAACAGCAATTTTTGGAGGCTTATACTGAATTTGTTTCTACAATTTTTTATTTTTTGCTTCGATAGAAGCCTAGATATAGTACACAAGAAACCTATCAGTGCAAACAAATTAAAGATATATGTGTAACAACGGCATAATTACTCACGAGCCTTTGTCAAAATTCTCGCGAAATGTATGGCGGGTTGGCTCTCTTAACATAAAATATTAATCAAACACTACGCCAATTTACGAAGTACGCATTATATTATAATTAGCAAAAAAAAATCTGGTAAGCCGCATTCGGTTTGACTGGAAGTGAACCTGCCGACATGCCGTGTTGGCATTTAAAAAAATATCTAGGTTGGTGGTGTTTTTTTAGCTATTATTTACTTAGTCGCATCTAGTCCGGGTTGCCAAATCATATTGGTATTTCCCTTTAGATCCGTTTAAGACGTAAGACGTATTAACCCTACCTTAATTGAAACCACAAACAATAATGATTGCTCTGGTGTTACACTGTATCGAATCTGTTTTAATCAGAAATCGGAATAGGTAGATTTTATCTGCCTTAACTTCAAGGAAGTAAGTAACACGTGGACAGTACCTCCGTATAATATTCCGGAATGATTTCTAAGTTCCGAAATAAAGCTGTTATTTAGGGGAGAGTATATACCTATACTACCGTAGCTAGACATTGCACTATTCAATGCATCCACATGGTGGCCTACCATGACGTCTAAAAGCAGGATCGTTTTAATTTTGTTCCAGTGTGGGAAAGAGATGGCGCTAGACGTCCTCAATAGCTCCGTCTCTTACCCACACTGGAACAAGATTAAAACGATCCTGCTTTAAGACGTCATGGTAGGCCACCAGCACAATGTTTTGAGTAGGTACCTACGGTAAACGGAGTTTTTTTTTCACAAAAAAGGCCGTTTCCCAATATTTTTTGCGCAGTGCTATTTACTTTCATGTACAGAATGCTTCGGAATGCTTTGACGTCTTTATGGCGGGTACTTTTACACTCTGTATGTATTCAATGACGCAAAAGTTGCAATTTAGAAAGTTGAAATACGTTATCAAAACGATAATTATGCCTTTAAAAGCCATGACGTAGTTGATATCCTTTTTTGATATGAACCGTTACTGTCAGAGGAAGGAAAATAAGATTATTATCATCGGTTTACAATGTACGTAAATGAAGAGATAAAGGTTTACCAAATAAAAATGTGATGCAAGAACCGTTTAGAAAAAATAGTTTTTGTACGTAATTTTCGACGTAATAAAATTAGTTTTGATACGTCATTAGTCTATATTACGACGTCATCAAATGATCATGACGTCATTACGCCGTCACAATACAAGTCGATGACGAGCATATACAATGGTTGAACCTACCTACTTGCATAAAAACTAGAGATTCCCATGACAATTTGAATAATTAGATTATTGTTTTTTTTTTTTGTAATGACGCAAATAAGTTACCGGAAATGCCTACCTAGTTATCATCGTTATATTTTAATTTGATACGTCATTGTAATGATCATGGCGTCGTTTCCGTTACAAATGACTTGAATTTTAGGTGACGCAGGTACATTATTAACACGGTTTGACAGTGACTAAAGAATTCAGGTTACCTTTGTAAAACGACGACCGCCGACGACCCGAATGGCGCGGCGCCGCGGTAGTGAGGCTGCCTTACGTTCTTAGGGTCCCGCGTTCGAATTCCGATAGAAGCAAATGTTTGTGTGATGAGCATGGACTATATGGATAACTTTCCAAAATAAATGGGTATATTAGGTGAACGGAGTAGAAGCTTATGGCATACCCAGATTTTTTTTTCTTTTTTCCACAGTTTAGAAAAAAATTATCTATCATCAAAAAACGCTACAAGTTTCAAGTAAACTTTTCTTATTAGAAAGAAAGAGAAGTTTTGAAAAAATTAATTAAAAATATCGAATTTCAAATCATACGCTATTGCGTATGATTTGAAATTCGAACTTTTTTGTTTTTTTTTTTTTCGAAAAAAATAAATACTAAGTGTGCCATTTGCTTCTACTCCATTCACCTATTAAATGCAAGCCAGCGGCGCGGGCTGGCTCGTCGAGCAAGGGTCGGTCGGTGATGTTACAGGGGGGTCGCGCTCGCGGTACGTCACGGCGGCGTGGTCGGTTACGAATTCGCGGTTTGTATTTGTGTTTGAGGTTTTTGCGTAGAGTGCTACTTTCCCTACAGCTTTCTTGCTTTCTTGCTTCAGAAGTCGGTGACTTCTGTGTGTTCGATTCAGTTTCTTTGCCACCGATTTCTGAAGATAAGTTATTTTTCACTTTGTTGTGTTTTTAAGTTAGTTTTATTTTTTGCAAACAAGTTTTTTATTTTCCCATATTATTTGTAACCTGTTGTAGGTTACAAATAATATGCAAATATTAGCTGTACATTTATTTTAACGTAACATAACATCACGCCTGTAATCCCCGCAGGGCTGGGCAACAACCCAATAGTACCTCGACTTACACCCACATTTCGCCAGTTATGTTTAAGTCCCATGTAATAGGGGGCGAGTGTGGGGTCAAATCCAGACTCCGTGGCTACTACTGAGAAAGTCCTGATGGAGAAACCCAATTACATTGCCCGACCTGGGAATCGAACCCAGGCCCTCATGCTCAGTAGTCGCCACCACTAGACCAACGAGGCAGTAATTTATTTCATTTTGTTAACAATACATGTCATGGTAATAGGCTAATCCCCAATAAAATGGAACCAAACATACCTAACTATCGAAATGTTGGTTTACTGTACTCATATGCGTACCCCCTCAGAGCATACAGGCGTGATGTTATGTTATGATGTTGTGAAAACACTAAACATGCAAGCGATTGCAGCAATCACGACCGATTTGCTGTCTATAATTGAAGAGTTCCTTTGTATATCTCCGAAGATCAGCATCAGATCTTTACAAAACGAGACCACCGCGAAGTAAGTTTCTTCCAAAAAAAAAAGATTTATCGAAATCGGTTCACAACTGGCGAAGATATCGCTGCACCACCCCGGGATCAGTTGACCAATTCAAAGATTCATTAGGTCGACTGATCCCGCGGGATCCACCTGTGTGGGACCAGTTTACTAAACACCCACACAAAAAAGAAGCAAACGAATTGGTAACTTCCTTCCACGACACAAGCCTCGTTGCTTAGTGTGGCACTAGATTGCGCTGTGTGTAATGTCCAGCGATATTTATTTATTTGATTTAAAACCTGTTTGCTTGGGGTTGAAATCATCATTAGCATAGTAATCAGCCTTATTAACACAATTTTGAATATTCCTTTGGGATAGTAATCCAGTTTGATGGTCTGAATAACCATCTAAGAAGTTTTGCGCTTATTCTGTTACATCTGTCTAATTTCAATCTCATCATCTATCTAGCCTTTCCCAACTATGTTGGGGTCGGCTTCTAGTCCAACCGGATGCAGCTGAATACTAGTATTTTACATGGAGTGACTGCTTATCTGACCTTCACAACCCAGTTAGTACTAGGTAATACGATACCCCTTGGTAAGACTGGTTGTCAGACTTTCAGGCCACTAACTAACTGTAACGACTTACGCTTAACGTGGTTTCCGGGGCACGGAGGAACCCAGCTGTCATTTGTAGATCTTTGAACCACCCATCGGTGGTTCACCCATTCACGGACCAACCTAGGCGTGCGCAGCTCAACCAAAAGATCGACCCGAGCGGCTGTTATATTTCAAATCTATTTTTATTAATATAACTCGAAACAAGTAATTCACACTATCAAAGGATTCCATTATTATGAAGACAAGAGGAAATTAGTTTTGTTTAACAATTCGTGACACGTTTGAAGTGTAATTATATTGTAATGTAATACACTGTTACTATGTTACTCTAACGCTGCTACACGAAGCTCTATAACGAAGTTTAGGATATTATATTAAACTGGATTGATCAAAGAAAATTATATTGTTTACGTTGTTGACTATCTATCTCGTTGAGGAGCTCGTGGCTAAATAATAACAGCCACTCGGGTCGATCTTTAGGTTAAGCCGTGCTTGCCTAGGTTGGTCTGTGGATGGGTGACCACCTTTTTTTTTTCGGATGGGAAATCAAATGACTCCTCCCGCTCTGGGCGGAGCAGGAGGGTGTCAGACTTTTACTAACTAAAACCTATCCATGTTCCTTCATCGGTCTTTCTGTTCCGGGGCCACGGTATCTCTTTCGAACAGTCCCGCAGCCCCGGCATGGATGACCACCCTTACATACCGAGTTTCCTCCGTGCCTCGGAAAGCACGTTAATCTGTTGGTCTCGGCTGTTTATAAGCGCCATCTATCGGTAGATGATGACGTTGTTGACTATCTACCTACATTTCCCCGAAGGGTTAGACAGCGGTGTACAGGTATAGTATTTCACCAATTACCACAGACTAATAATATTTTCATTATTTACACACTAACTCTATAAAAGAAATAAAAATATTTTACAAATATCAAAAAAGGTTACAGGGCGTCGAAAAATTCGTCCACATCGCTGACACAGGAAAATTGCCCAGAAGGCTGGCAGCATTGCCACCTTGGATGGCAATGCTGATTCTTTGGCCAAAAAATAGGCCCGCCCTCTGGTCACGTGAAGAGTCGACCAACCGTTTGGCGATTTCCCGAAATACTAGGTGGGCACTCGGTCCCCATGGCCCTAGTCTTTTAACCCCAAACGGCTCAAACACATAATTACCAATTAAATTATTGTATTTGCGCCGTTTGAGGTTTTCAGCACCTGCAGCAGCCGCCCCAGCGCAGCACACTGTGCTAGGAAGATGGGATGGTTCAAGGGTGTCGACGCAAGTTGCGTCGCACATCTAAGGCCTACCCAACTTCCATGGCATTATGGTCATACCTTCTGGTCTCTTGCCATCGACACGTGCCAAGCCAGTGGGTTCTAATACAGCTGGCACCCCGGTGGTGGCAAGAGCACGACGGATGAGATCATTAATGCTAGCGTCCTATCCTATCCGACCTGCACTCTTACTGCAAGAAAAGCCATGGTGTCCGAGGCAGTCGACTGCTTCACCACATTGACAGCGATGTGGAGCCCCACAAGGAGCGCCCAAACGCAAACATGTAGCGAGCCGGAAAGTTGTGTCACCTAACATAGTGCCTGAAGCCAGAGGCCCGACTCCCATTCACCCACAGCCAGCAGCGGGCACGCTCAGCAGTATTGGTAGACGTATCAATAAGTTTATTCCGTACCAACCTGCAGAGCGGCTCATCCCACTGTCTCTGGGAAAACGGGTTCTCGGGCCGATCCGTGTCCGGGCAAGTCACTTTCCAGGCGTCCTCTGTGTCGGTCAGGCACGGCTCTTCCGAGCTAACCAGGGAGAGAGTTAAAATTTTCCTGGTTAACTTTTCAGTGCTGTGGACAGAAGACAGGAACGTAAGCTAACATTAGAAATTTTGCGGACACCAAGGCCACCAAAACGAATTGGTAGGGTAGCTTGCAGCCACGCTCGGTCGTCCAGGGCCACATTAAGAATGGATGTTAATGTGTTGCGAATTATTTGGTCAATTTTGTCCAAAAGATGTGGTTTCTTCCAAAGAGGAGAACAACTCAGAAAATACATAAAATTTGGACCAAAACAGCAATATCTGATAATGGTGTATGCCGAATGTAAATTAATTTTGGAGAGTCTATCCGAAATATCATTGAAATGTTTAATTTTGTCGTCGATGAAAGATGAAAAACTTTCTTCTAAAATAGGGAAACCTAGGAGGTGCAGGGAACGTTTTTCTAAAATTTTAATTTGTGGGGCTATTGCATTAAATTTATCTATGGTCGATTGTCTGTCGGTAACGTCAGAGAGGTAAATTTCGTACTTTGAGGGGTTAAGGTCAAGGCCAAAAAATTTAAATTGATTTTTGAGGAGTTGTAGGTCAGCCAAAACCGTGTCAACATAACTTCCTAGCGTTTCATCATCTAAATACCACACACATTGAATTTTGAATTTAGTTGTTGAATTATGGGATGAATACCCAAACTGAAAATGACAGGCCCGAGAGGGTCACCTTGTTGGCAACCAACTGCAGATTCCAAAACGTTGTCCTTGTAAAGTAATTTTGTCTGTAACATTGCCACAAAAAACCATAAATTTCGGGTAAAGTGTCCCTATTCACAGAGTTGAAAGCAATTTTTGACGTCAACCTTGAGGATGACCTTACCTTTCTTTGAGTGTAGAAAAGACGATAAGCCATGTACGGCTGCCTCACAGCCTCCTCTGGAACCAAAACCAAGTTGAAGGGGCTGGAACTTAGTTGCAAGCGTCTTACTGTATAGCTTGCAACATATTTTGGCAGCCATACGCATGTAGGTGCAACCGACGGCAATTGGACGAATGCCGCCGTCCTTCTTGCACAGGGCAAACAGATTAGCCCCATAAAAGACATCGACGACGGCATCGTTCACGCCGCCGGAGAGCATTAAGTTGATCAGAACCGCAAGCTCCTTCAAGAGCGACTCACCAGCTTACCCGGCGCCTGAACTCAACAAATCTTTCAAATGCTGTGGAGTCAGGCCGTCGAGACCGCCGGCAGAACCACTCCGAAAGGAGCTCACGCCTGCGATCAACTGCAGGGCTGTAATTTTAAAAAAAGGTGAGTCCTGAATGAGGGGGTCAGGGTGGACGGGCGGGTCGGGGAAGGTGAGACCATCCGCAGGCGATGGATGTTTACTCTCCAGGGCTGAAAGAGTATCTGGAGAGTAAGGAGCCACCACATCACTGCTGAACAGTATTCTGGCTGCCCCCCTAATGTCTCCGTCATTTAGCTTGGATTCCACATGATCACAAAAATGTCTTTCTGTTTATTTAAAAAAAGGTAATTTGGAATCTAAAATACGGGCCGAATTGTTGCAATTATCTTTAATTTGGTTTGTGAAAGATGTTAAATCCTATGTAATTAGAAGTTACCCTATTGCCATCAGCCGGGCACTCCAGACTGCGACGGAGAAATTACTTTTTTTTTTGCTTGCCTACTTAGTGTCCCACTGCTGGGCAAAGGCCTCCCCTTTCTCCTTCCACACCTCTCTATTTTGTGCGATCTCCGACCATGTTAGCCCCGCAAACATGATCAGATCGTAACGCCACCTTCACCGAGGTCGACTTCGACGGCGCTGTCCTTCGTCAGGCGTCCAGTGTGTGACGATCTTTGCCCATCTCTGCCTTTTTAATGTAATAGAAGTTCCTAATGATTATTATCTCTCATCTCCTTCTGTATCTGCTGCGTTGCTGTTTACCAGCAGTACCTAAACGGCAACTTTGACCCACTGTGTGGCCCATAGCTCCTCCGGCATACGCAATAATGTGGCCAGCTCAGTTTAATTTATGTATGTAGATTATGAAAAAACCTAAACACATTTCGACTAGCGAATCGGATCTAGAACCTCATGTTCACTAGCTCAGCAGTGCTCTTATAGAAAAAATAGGCAGTATTCTTAAAGAAAAAATAAATAAACATGCAACACACAACTAAATCATAATGAGAAATATGGTTAATAATGAAAACATTTTCTCATGATTTACAAGGAGGTCGGTAAAGGCTTGGCGTAAATTATCACCGTTTGATTACCTTTGCTCTTTAATTGATTAATTACACTGTTATACAGGGAAGCCGTTGGAAACCTTTACATGATACAGTAAGGTAAATCTAAAGTTAAGTGTTTTAACGATACTGAATTAGTCGTACTGGCTGTCATCCACATTTAACATTAATGAACTTTTATAAACATTCAGACTACTAACGGGCTTAGACCATTATTATAAAGGGTTGTAAAAAACCTCTTAACGAAGCCGAAAAGATGTTCTCGCCGTCATTGCGATATTTTTTTTGTTCTACACCATACCTGGGAACCTTCTAGTTACGGAGATATTGGGGGTCAAAGTTCCAACTTATAGACAAGTTTTTTTTTTTTTAAATACGTTAAAATTATTTTTTAAATTTTTAATGTAAGATTTTACTTTACTTTAAACACCTCCACGACCCCCGTACTATAAGATCCATCCATCAGCACAATGTTTTGAGTGCGTTACATTGAGTTCTACCACAAAACATGAATTTTCACCCCAAAAAAAAAGGCGTTTCCCAGTAATAATTTTTGCGTAAAGTTACTTAGTTTGATGTACAAAATGCTTGGTTGACAGCTTCGTGATGAGGTTGTTTACACCCTGTATTAATTGATTAAAAAACGAAACAAGATGACGATGCTGATATACTAGTTAGTACTTTCAAAAAAGCATCGTAAATCGACATAAACTTATCTGAAAATAACCAAAATCGGAATGCTAAAATATTTCTGAGCATACGAGTATATATGAATTAGGTCTCGGTTTGACGAGGCGAAAGTTTACTTCCAACCACCTTGCGGTGTCCGTGTGTTCGCCGCGCTTCAGAAATTTCAGGCAAATGTGGATTTTGTTGACTAGGCAATCGGCAACAATATTTTAATTCCTTGGAATCATGTAACCATGCGCGTGTCGCCACTAACTCTGCACCGTGTGATTGCCGAAGAAAGACAGAAGAGAGACAGAAATGTTTTTTTTTTCTAGACGACAAAATGTTGTAACACTGGTATAATACTTGAGACAATCTTCAACACTGAAAGCAGATGACACAAACCTTTGGTATTTCAGATACGGTTTGCAAACTAATTGTTTTCTTGTTATTCAGTTCGTTAACCACAAAGATGATAGTTATGAATTGTATTATGGAATTTCCTTAGGGCAGGGTAAAAGCACGCTTTTAGCATGCTTGCGAAGCGTGCTGCTGAAGTGCACATAGACCTTTCTCTCACTATACTAATAACAATACCTAGGACAAGATAAACCATTTATTTAGTGCACACAAAAGACATAGCACAACACACAGAAGTACAATTTACATGATAAAAACAAGGTGCCAATATATACAGTATACCGGACGCCCACGACCGAGGTATACGTAAAAGCCAAAGTACTTAGCGTCCGCAAGCTCTTTTTTTACGAATGCCTGCGAAGATACCACCGATACGCCATCCCGAGTCTGCCTATCTCATCCAAGAGAATAGTCAGGTGCCCAGTCCAAGGTAGCAAGAGCGTCTTCGCCACCAAAAACTACCACTATATTGCCCCACGTCTTTACAACAAAATCGGTCATGAAAAGGGGATACAACAACTCATAAAACTTAACTACTTCCAATTTAAAAAATGTGTTACTGACTGGCTACAAAATTACGATTATGACGAATCAGAAAATCTACTCGGCAGTGTTACATGACCCTCTATAACTATCACTTTCACACACTCACCTCACACACGCACACTCACACATTCACACACACACACACACCCCAGACACATTTACCCACACTTTCTTCAGAACGCGTTGAATAGTAGTTAATTTAATTTAACTTATAAAATTGCATACCCATGTAATGTACATACTCGTAATTAGTATCATATATTATTTTTAATATTTATATGTGTTTTGTTTACCACAAATATTCACAGTTCATGGCCTATAAGTTGTAAAGAACATAATTACTGTAATTTTAAGAATTTTGTCAGCATTTGTGCTTCATCATCAGCCTACAGCAGTCCACTGTTGGACATAAGCCTCTCCAATGGGGGCTATCGGTTTTGATCTCACCAGATGGCGCCACTGTCGAGTAAGGTCTTGTCAATAATTCTATTTTATACTTAATACGACCAATAACGTCATAAAAAGTTTATTTTATTATAACAACATAGTGTAAACTTCAGATACATATTTACAAAAATCTCCATAAAATTAGCAAGCATGAAACATTTAAAAATCATTCTACCTCCAAGTACAAACAAATAAGATCTTAAGTAGTTTTTCAAGTTATAATTAATCAGGAATGGCTCAGTCTAGAACAGAATCGTGAGTATTAGTATAAATACGTGATAAAAAAGCACGCAACGCGCGAACACTGTATGACATTTCGACACAGACACATCTGACATTTCGGTAGACCTTAGTCTACACGAACGCCTCTAGCGGCGAATTCATGCGCGATAGCCCCCATTGCGGAACATTCAAAGCTTCTTGGCAACTCTTATCCTGCTGCTACCACTCACAACATAGTCTATCCACCGAGCTTGATGGTATACCACCTTACGCTTGCCAATTCGCGAGTCGCGACCACCACTCAAAAAACGTCTACCCTATTGGTCATCGGTTCTACGGCTAAAATGGCCAGCCAATTGCCAGTTCAACTTGCTTGTGTGTGCTTTTAATTACGATATTTTTGTTCTTGTATCGGCCATGGCATTTCTGTGGTGAAAAGATAACATGGTCAGCAAGTTTGATACAGTATGCTGAGCAAACTGGCAATTGGGCAGTCTCTTTTCACGCTATAAGTGAGTTAAAAGATGTTAAAAAAAAACCATTCATTTTTTATTTTCTTCTCCCTGGAATTTCTTGTAATAATTAGTAGGTACTGACCTTAAATACAAGCTATGAATAATAAGTTATTCCGTTTTATTAAATCAAAACATGTTTTGTTCACTTTTAACGGAATTTTACTAAGTAAACAAGATTAAGGAATATACAAAGAGAAAAGGACGCTTCATTGCGTCTTGTTTAATTAGTAGGTACCTAAAGTAGTTAGGTTCATTGATTCCTAGGGGATTAACCGAGCCCAACTAGGGCATGAAGTTTATGTAAGATTAATTGGAAAAGCCTATTATGGTAATGTCAATTATCCTTCGTGATATCCTAGCGGATTTGGGTTTTCTGGCGGATCTATAGCTACCTACTCGTAATAGCTGGTTGAGTATATATTTTTTCTTTTTTATTCGCTGTATCCGAGTATGTATGTACTGACACAGTCGTCTATTCATTGTCTATGTAAATTTGGACATCTTCGTTGATGAAATCAAAGGTGAGCTATTTATGTTTTAAAACTTACTATTCAATTTTAGATGGATTACCTTTACTTCTCTTTCATTAATTAAGATTTTTTTTTCTAAACAGATTTTCAGTTAAGTACAATATTATCATATTTCTGCCATTTTTTATGTTAGTTGGGGTTGTTACAACATATAAACAAGAAAGTATGTGGACACATTTATAGATTTATGTCGACAGTTGTTATTTTGTTAACCGACGAAAAAAATGGAGGAATTTCTTAATTCGACACGTATATTTTTTGGGAACCAGATGGAAAAATACATGCAAAAACAACACTTCGCCTCAGGTAAACTTTGGGACAATCTCAATCTTAATTTGCTTTTGGCGAGACGTAGGAACACGTTTGATTACTTGAAAGTTTGATGATTAGGCCAATTACAAATGTGATAATAATCCTGAGTCATTCTATAAAACTCTCATACCTCAGTAAATATTTACAAACATAACATTATGTATCTTTTATCGAACAAAACGTTACATTAGCGTTAAGGTTACTCTGTCATGATTGGATATTACAAGTACTTTAGACGTTTTTTCCGTTTATTTTCTCAGGCTCATCGGTTTATTTTTTTAGGTCGAGAAACAGACGGATTTTTTATTGTGGATCGCTTATCTGTCTGCCACAGTTTACGGAAGGGACAAAACTGTTGTTGTTACATATTCGGTTTATATAACCTTGAATATGTACGGAAGATGTTTAGAGATTCGTTTTGGTAAGAACACCACGTAAGAAAATCTTCTACTGAACAAACATTGGCGCTTTGAAATGCGAATGTTGCCGAGATGAATTCATGATGAGTGATTATTAGGGGTTTGGTGCCTTCACCCGATTGTCACGTTCGGTGCACTACGTGGGGTTTGTCATACTCCAGTGAAAAAATCGTGTGGCTGCACTGAAACTTCATGTAGCTGGAGTTGCGACATTGCTACACCACCTAGCAACAACAATTCAGCACGTGTGTCATTGGCACTGGATAAGAAATGCCGTAAAGTGCGTTATACACCACGAAAATGACACCACGTTAGTAGCATTCTTTTAAAAATATATTATTTCTTCTCAAATATGCGTTTATTTTTACTGTCTTATCTTGTAACTTTTATCAACAGATACATATTATAGGCCTTAAAATAGGTGACAACCTATGCGACAGCATGAAAGACTATGCTTTATTCTCTTGTCGTTAGGAAGAGAGTGATGATAGCATGGATGTACCTTTTCCACCTGGAAGGGAAGATGAATTGGATCATTTGAGTGGCCAATCTAAACATGAAATATAATATGTGGAAGCAAGGAAGTTGATGTGTAGATGCTACAATGCATCCGGTGTTTGAAAGTTGCCGGTATGATACCCCCGTGTCTCAGAAAGCACGTTAAGCAGTTGGTCGCCTGATCTCGCTCCGGTGGATTGCCGTCCCATCGGACTAGGAGATTGACGGGAGAAGAGAGAGTGTACCTGTACCTGCGCGTACAGTTGTGCACTATAATATCGCCTGCACCGATGGCTAATCACTGTTGAGATTGGCTGCCGTAACCGAAAATGGTCAGGAGGATTAAATAAGTAAGCTCAGTTTTATCGTAGTTTTTTTTTTAACTGTTACAAAATCTCAAACGATTATTCTTAAGACGGCTATCACAATTTTCTTGTATTTGAGTGTTTTAAGCACATAGCATATGGCATATTTTGGGCTAAAGTGAGATTTTGGATGTGTGATTATGTTTTAGATATGGCCACAAAATAAAAAATAAAATATGCCCGAGAAAGTTTGATTATTTCTCTAGGGAGCGCTCAAAATAAAAAAACAAAATTTGAGTGCTAGACTCTTAAAACAATCAAAAACGATAAAAAATGTAATAGCCCTCTTAATACTAGACACAGGTGCAAAATCCTCCCGCCATAAAAATATTGTAGGTAGATGTCCCCCGTCTAACCCTATCTAACAAACAACCCTTCCGAAAAAATACGCTTAGACACGTTGGATCAAATTTATCCTAAGTACATTGAATATTTATGTTCCTACTCGCTGTGCGGAAATTGCTTTTTTATTAATGTATCTCATTTATTCATTGTGAATGTTTCTTGCTTGAATGATGTACCTTCTTTATAAATCTCATGTAGTAGGCATTACCATGGATGGATTTATGTCATTGTTAAGAATATGTTCAATTTGAGGCTCCCTGTTCCTGTTCGAATGACGTACTATTTCACAATCGGCGTGAGCAAATTTCTTCCAAAATCTCGCGTGTGATACACTTTTTTTTTCTCTTTTTTTTAAAAGAGCTTGTTTAATTTGCAGCGGTGGCCCAGTGGTGGGAGCAGCGGTGGCCCAGTAGTGGCGGCCCTGCCTTACGAACAGTAAGTCGTGGGTTCGAACCCAGACAGGCGCATTACTTTGTGTAATTTATTTCATCACCACTGCTCTCAAAACGGTGAAGGAAAACATCGTGAGGAAACCGGCCATGTTCTAGAACCAAAAAATCGAAGACATGTGACATCTACCAATCCGCACTGGGCCCGCGTGGTGGATTATAGCCTATTCCCTCTCATAGAGAGGAGGCCTGTTTCCCAGCAGTGGGAACATTAATAGGCTGATGATGATGATGATGATGTTTAATTTGAAGATTAAATAAATACAAATTACATGATCCAACACACATATTTCAAATTTTTTTGAGTGAATCATAGAATTTTAGTATTTTTTTTTATTTGTAAGGGCTTCATTCGGGACACTCCATCAATATGTGGTAAACATCTCCTTCTACTTCACATTCGTGTGATACGCCGTTTGACAAGACGTTTATTAGCATAATGACTCCACAAATGGTTGAGAGCAAGTCCGTTATAAATTTAAGAAAGCGGGGGGAAACGTTTTACCAAATTTGTAACCGGTCCTGGTTGCAAATTTGGTAAAACGTTTGTTATAAACTGTTGCTGTGACACATGACACCTCATCATCATCTGCCTAGCCTTTTCCCAACTATGTTGGGGTCGGCTTCTAGTCATACCGGATTCAGCTGAATACCAGTATTTTACATGGAGCGACTGCCCATCTGTTATCCACAACCCAGTTAGTACCGGGTAATATGATACCCCTTGGTAAGACTGGCTGTCAGACTTTTTGGGCCATTGACTACCTAACAACTGTCAAAGATCTATAAATGACAGCCGGAATCAACGGCCTAACGTGCTTTCTGAGGCATGGAGAAAACTCAGTATGTAATGGGTGGTCACCCATCCACAGACCAACCTAGGCAAGCACGGTTTATTCTAAAGATCGACCCTAGCGGCTTTTATTATATAATCACGAGCTCTTCCGCGAACCACCAGTGACCACGCTCCTCCACGAACTGTTGCAGTGACACATTGACACATTTTTGCGTGGCTGAATATTTTTCATAACTTAATTAAGTTTCAACTATTTCTGTTTTACGTAATAGTAAAACATTTAATTTGTCTAACGTGAAAAAACTCAACGTCTGAAATAAAATAAATCATACCTCTAGGTTTCTCCGTTAAACCTGGTTTTCAGCAAAAAATATATTTTTCTTTAATTACTAGTAACAGCGGGGCAACACAGGTACAATTGTAGTTTTTTACTAAAAAACCTATCTTTCTTTATCTTAATTGTCTCTTGCTACGTTTGAAGGTAGTATAATTAATAGTTGGACACCTGAAAACATCTCCCTGAAGTTTAATTAACTTACTCTTTAGCGAACTTACGTAATTAACTCTGTCGAGAATTTTAAATTAATTCGTTTCAGCAAATGAACTCTTTTCATTGGAGAAGTAAATTGCACATTCCTTAAAATAAATTTACTTCGCTTCATCATCGTTCAAGCTATTCACTCTGAATCAAAGACTACATCAGAATATAGTATGTTGGGGTACATTCGACGCTGAGATAAGATCGTACGAACTACTAACCAAATTTCCCCGTACGTACTACCTTAACTTGTAAACTTTGTCGATTCGCACTTTTCGGTTCTGTCCGTCCCTTATTCAGGTGTTTCCCGCGACGTTGACGATATCGTCGACCCAACGAACTTTAGGCACTGGTTTCCTTGGCTTAACCTTGATCACCACTAGGTCAAATCCTTGCACCATGGGTCATCTCTGCGTCTAGCCAGATGTCCTGCCCAAGTCCACTTGAAAAAGACACCTCCATCTAATCTAGATGGAGGTGTCTTTTTCAAGTGGATTCATTAAAATTAGCTCTTGGGTCATGACTGAAAAATAAGTTACTTCTAAGGTTATAACCCAAGAGCTACCTCTTAATTTGGATCAACAGTTATACAGTTAATATCAAAATTGATACTCATAATAATTATATGAATTCGTGTTAGCTATATAAAAATTTGTACGAAATACGTTATGTAACTCGTAAAGAGGCACGCGACGAAGCGTGACTTTACTCGACCTTGGCCGTGCTTTGGGTCGTTACAGGTGATATAATTACCTCTACGTACACGTGGAATCAGTTACAACAACATTTTTACACTTCAGTCAACTTATCTGTGCAAGCGGGAAAACACAGAACTAAAATAAATGTACCTACCAAGTTTTACATATCGATGCATTTTTCTTGACAAGCAGCGCCACCTTGAACTGCACACTTAAAGTGGTCATACTGTAAATGGCGATATGTGTCATTGCACTGCATCTCATTTTTATTATCTTTTGTGCCACATTTACCGCAAGTAAATAATTATGACTTTGACTTTAAAATAATTTTAAAAGCGTTAGGCAGACGTGTACCAAAATAACTCTCACATTCCACCAGATAATCAAAGTCACATGTAACAAGGAGCGAACCTACTGGAAAAATCGCTTGCCTGACCTGGGAATCGAAGCCAAGACCTTACATCAGCAGTAACACTTGGAACTACTGTACCAATGAGGCAGTCATAATATTATTTAATTTTAATAACCTAATCTGTTGTGTGTTACAGTGGTTTGAAAAAAAAAAAAAAAACCTAATCTGTACATCAACTTCAAATAAAGGGTGCGGCGTGGAAAAAAACGAGTGTAGAATGTAAATATGGGTGAATATTGTCACACATTAGCTCCCAAGCTACATGTTGGCAGGTTCAGATTAGATAGAGTGTCGAATTAGGTTAGCTCCAGGCAGTAGTAGAAGCTAAGTGAAAGGAAGCCTTCACCCTGAAGTGGAATACTAAATGAAGGCGTATTATTTAGTTACCTATGTCGAGGAGACACGAGGAATGTCAAAATAATATATTTAAAACTAGCTACAACTAGCAACTTCGCCCGCAATATTAATTTATACTATACCTACCCTATGTGTTGTTCTGATGTGTAGCTTCTTTAGTAGTTTTTGCGTGGAATAAATAGTAACGAACATTCATCCATTCTCATAAATTTTCGCGTTTAAAATATTAGTAACATTTGCTCTAGAAACCTATTTTGCTGCCGATTTACGAAAAGATTAAATAATTAAGGATTTCGAAACCGGACGATAGCGAAGTTTCCAATAAATTTCTTTATATTTATACATAATTACAGAATTGATCTGAATACACAAACTGTAAATATCTGACTAGGAAAGAACCTGGATGTAATTTTTTTTCTAAATCTACACTGGCCTGCAAAACTAAGTATCACACTTTTAAAATTGCAATAACTTTAGATGTACACAACATATATTTTCGAAACAAAAAGGACTCGAAAAAGAGTTTAATTTTGTACATAAAAACTAATAAAGCTGAAAACGTTTTTTATTCTAACTTCTATATTTAGTTTAGTTTTTTTTTTTTAGTGAAGTACTTAGTTTTGCAGGCCAGTAGTTTAGATATATGATTGGCAGTGAACCTTAGTCAAACCGGATGCGGTAGCCACAACAGTAGCGACACGGAATATTTTTTTATTCGATTTTCTATTCAGTCAACGTCGCATTTTTTCTAGAGCCACCTCGGGTTTTTCATGTAGGTATCATTTTATGAACCACTAGCGTCCCGCCCTGGCTTCGCACGAGTGCAATGTAGATAAACCTTCCTCTTGAATCAATCAATCAATCAATCAATAAAATCCTATCCTTGAATCCTATCTTTATCTATTAAATCTGAAGAATCTTTAATCTATAAAAAAAACCCGCATCAAAATCCGTTGCCTGCGTAGTTTTAAAGATCTAAGCATACATGGGACAGACAGACAGCGGGAATCGACTTTGTTTTATACTATGTAGTGATATTCACAATAGCTGGAGGACTTGAAAAAATATTCTAGTATTTTGTACGCAGTGAGTTTTTTGAATAATGTTGTTTATAGGTTTTTTATATTCTCTAGAATTATTGCGAACCATAGGGAATTGGAATAATTTAAGACAGCCTCTTGACAAATAGTTTGACAACAAAAAAATATAGAATTATTGCATTAACGTAAAAAAAAAACTTAAATTACATGATTTGACTGTCAAGTCTGGTTGAATTTGTTTAAAAACGCAACTAACGTACCTACTTAATTTAAGTTTAAATAAAAATGTCATTTACGTAGTTCCAACTGTTTAGGTTAAGGATTGCGCCTGAGGTCGCATAAATCGCATTTATCCATGCTCGTATCCTTATCCGATCCTTCGTGCTGCTAGATGAGGCACAACAATAAAGCAGACGATTTTAACGTCGACTGTGTTGTTTTTTGGCATCTGTTACATAACGCAACAATTAGATCTATTCTAAGAATACCTACAAGTTTTTATAAATAGGTAACTATTTATAAAAACTTGTAGATATGACGTATGAACAACTCAATACGTCATCTTTGTAACAACTGTTAGGATTATAATGACGTATCTAAATTATGAGTGCTAGAATTCTTTTTACATTGACGTCGCCGCGTCGGTCAAGCCCATCAGTAAACCAGGTTACAGCTGACGTTAAACGTGATGATTGACGTCAGACTTGGAGAAATTTTCTAGCAAAACACTGTTAGGTGAAGGATAACGTCGCGAGAAATCCGATAATTCCTAGAATTGTAAACCATCTTTGGTGGACGTCAATTCTCTGGAACCGCGTGGTTATAGCCCGATGCCTCTTACAGATCAGTCCAGTGGGATCGTTAAATGATAGCGTGGTTCTCAAACAATATTATTGTTTTTTTATGTTTACGGCCCCGTTGGTTAAATGTAGCATGCGTTCCTGGGTTTTATTCCCAGGTCGGCCAAAGTGTTATTGGGTTTTTCTATCAGTAATTTCTCAGTAGCAGCCACGAAGTCTGGATTTGTGCCCGGTTTATGGCAATAGGCTCGCCCCCTTTAACATGGGACTTCATGATAACTGACGAAATGTGGGTGTACCTACATAAGGTACAACTCTACCTAACCTTCTAGGGATTACAGGCGTGATGTTATGTATGATGCTTAGTCATCAGTGAGTTCTATTTTTAGATACCTACCTATTTATAAAAAGTTCTTTTTTATATGACGTATCAACTCACACAGATCATAATTAACACTTATTAACATTTTCGTGACGTAGGTAAATGACGAGTGGTTAACCTAATAATTCCTTGTACACCTACTGACGTCGATTAAGCCCGTAGTATAACCATGTAACAGCTGACGTTTAACGTAATAATTGACGTCAGACTTGGAAAGGTTGTAATTCTATTGCGTGGATACAGATAACCTACTTACAGAACCAATATCTTGTTATTGATGTAGCATAGTTATCACCTAAATATCTATTTTTAGAAAACCTATTTATAAACATCTTTAACTTGTACTACAATCTGTTTTTTATATAAATAAAGATTATATTATTATAAAAAGTTGGATTAACAACTTATTAACATTATTCATTAAAATTATTCCCGATACAGTAGTCATGGTTATTTATAGGCCTCCCTCTCATAATATCGACAGATTTTTAGACTCACTCGACACGAACTTAAAAACCGTGAGTAATTTCAAAAATATAAAACTTGTAGGAGATATCAACATAAACATTTCCTCCGGGAAACCTGATACCCATACACACAATTACCCAAATATTTGTGCATTTCATGTACTTTGATCAGCTCACTTTACCCCACACATCAAATCGGTTCTAGGCCATATCATTCTAAAATAAAAAATCCATCTAAAACATTGGTTACTAACTCTGCGCTTACCGATCATCAAGCTGTTTTACTAACAATGCAAATAAGTTCACCTAGAAAAAACTGCGAGTGTAGCTACAATAAAATCAATGTGACAAACCTTGAAAGTGACATACGCAGCATTAATTTTAACCTTAGTTATGATTCTGTTGATGCAAATATCTCTTAACAATACGTAATAAGGAAAAACACTTGCACTAAGATAATCCCTAGAAAATATAGTTGTATTAAACCGTGGATCACATCCGGTCTCGTTCGTTGTATAAGACACAGAGACAAAATCCAAACTTGCACCTGATGACGTAATACTTTCTGTTACCTATAAAAGATATCGTAATTTCTGTAACAATCTTTCTTATGCCCTGGCTGGAGGCCTTACACTTAAGGCACCCACAGGATTGTCCGGTTATGCAGACAACAACCCCTCTAGGTTGACCTCCGAGATGTCATTCCGAAAAAAAAAAAAATTAACAATCTTTTGAAAAACTAACATACCAGTAGGATAAAAATGAACTCGAGAAGGTGGGAAAAATAGTAAACTTGTGTGGAAATTTATAAAAACCAATACATTGAGGTCTAAAAATTCCGAACCTCCGCTAGATTTACTATCGACAGAAATAAACCCATACGAAGCAACAAATAAGGTAAACCACTATTTAGTCAACGTTGGTAAAAACTTGGCTGAAGTCTCCATAAATATTAGTCGTCCTCCCACTCAAAACCCAACTAGGACATCTTCCACCTTAAATTCTTTTGTTTTACTAGATACGGACGTCAACGAAGTAGTTAGAATAATAAACGTCATGAAAGAAACATTTTGCGCCTGAGCCGAATAATGTACTTAAAAGATTTAAACACCTACTGGCCCCTCCGCTTAACCAAATCTTTCAGCTTTGTTTATATAAAAGGATATTTCCAAAATTGCTAAAAAAAGTCTGTAATGACGACAGATTTGCTGTCTATTATATTGAAGTTTCCGAAAAATGGAAAAAATTCAAAACTTTTATGCAAAAAATAAAACCGACTTCAAAAACATAAAAAAATGAAAAATTACTTTAGCATCAGAAGTCGGTGGCAAAAAAAACTGAATCGAACAAACAAAAGTCACCGACTTCTGAAGCTAAATTGTGAACTTTTTTGTGTTTTCGAAGTCGGTTTTATTTTTTGTTCATTAAATAGTCATTCAATAGGATTAAATGAACTTAAAGGGGTTGTGTCGATGATTTGTTTTATTTTATTATGTTACGGCTGCAAATAATATTTTAATCAAAATACAATCTGACACTGACCTGAAAATTGCAAAAAACGTATGGAAATTTGAATAGCCTGCGAAATTCATATTTTCTTAGAGGGAAGCCCCTTAAAATACCTATTTAGAAAAACTTAAACATGTTTCCACTCATACAGCATCCCACTAAGACATATTTAAATGATTAAACAACAACAACAACATCTTTCATGTCATAATGAAATTCATGATGATCAGTTTGTCTAAGAATTCCATCTATCGGTAGTGACGTTAGTCACGCCTGCCGTATACCAAGTACCTGTTGACGTTAAACAAGTTATGATTTACCTGACCTCACGTCAGTCTTGGAGGAATTGTCATCATCACCGTCTTCCTACTCTTGTTCCATGGTACTTGGGGTCGGCCCATTACGTTTTGTTCTTCCTTCTTATACCGGTCAGCTACATTTCACTTCAATTTCTTTCCTTATAGAGTATATTCATCTTTTTTTTGGTCTTCCACTCCTTTAAATAAATAGTCATATACTTCGCTATGAGGATAAAAAGATTTGAAAGTCGCTGGCATCCTGAAGGCTTACTACGGTATTTTGTTTCCATTTGGATGAACTTCTCTTCGCTTGGATGCTATTTTACCATAGTAATCATCGTCGACAGCCTTTTTTCTGCCACGGCTAAGGTTTTGTGCTATGTTTACCTGAACAATAAAATGTAACATCTATTATATTATGGTAAAGACCAGGTATTGTTATGACAAATTTTCTAATTGCTATTTCATAACCTGGTTGGTGACAGATTATCGTATTCCTATGTATGAAAATTAATATGGCCGTTTAATTTCAGGGTGTACCTACAACTTAATGAAATGTTACACGCTTATCTTGCCTACAAGCGCAAACGTGCGGGGTCAATGCCCACCAACTCACGTTTTGAAGATTCATTTTATCAATATATTATTAGAAAAATATTTAATAAACTAAAAACCTTGGTACACATCTAAAACCGCATAGGTATGTAGTTTATTTATAATAACGAACATACAATTACTGTTCGCGAGTCAAAATATAATCGTTAAGGAAAATAAGTCGATAAACACTATTGAGGAAAAATAACATAAAATGAAATGATAAAAAAGCGATTATAAAGGGCCAGGCAAATGAGGTAAATCGGATAGAAAACGCGCAGCTAATCATCTAAAAACATGCAGGTGTTGCAGGCATTCTTGTAAGTTACACATTTTTCCTTAACAAAGTTTATCAGTTTTTCCTGCAGATTACTTTAATACTTTATCAATTAAATTGCTTATTTTCCTACAAGTTTAAACAGTCACTGAGGAAAACTGGTAATCAGTTACAGGAGGAAATTGATTCTGAAATAAATCTATCATTAGATTAAAATTGTTAATTTGGTTATAAGGAAATAATTGAGGTTTATTTATACAATAATTGCCAAGTAGGAATAAACGTAGCATTGTGTGTAGCCACGAAAAATTGAGATTTTGATAACTTATCGCCTAGCAACAAAATACACATAATATAAGGTCAGTATTTCTAACAATCTAATAATAGGTTTATAGTTTTCCAAAGTTTTAGTTTGTAACAATAGTGCAAATATTTTAATATCAGATGCGTAAAGTTCTCCTTTTCTTTTCCGTTTAGAAACATAGAAATTTTATTATTGGACCCAACAAAAAAACTCTGTTTCCTGCCGTTTAATTTAAGTACCCTAAGAAAAATACATTTTTCCTCAAATAAAATTACTCACAAAAATAAATAGGTAAGTAAGTAAGTCATAAAGTCCTTGATACAGAATTCTAAGAAGAAAATATTACACGAACAAAATCATAAGCAGTATCTTTATTGGGACATGGTACAATATATTACTATCACGATATTTCTAGCGGTTGCTTAGTGAATAATGATCACTAGCAATATGTAACTGCCTACACTACTTGACTGTGAGATACTGTGCTATAATTTAATGTAAGAACAGCACTATTGTGTTTAATGTCTCCCATCAAGATTACCTACTCATAATTCTTGATTATTTTATAATGTCTCCCATCAAGATTACCTACTCATAATTCTTGATTATTTTATGTTTAGATCTTCTTTTGTTTTTGATACTTCACGATAGTACTAGCTATCAATTTATCATTATTTTCCTGAAGTAGTCTCTTGCCGCCTCAACACGAAAGCTTACTGGGTTTCATGTGGTAGATTAACATTTATTAATTTACTTATCACCAATTATAGCAACATTACTGATTCATCCAATACGATGCTACGTATGTCACTACGTATGTCAGGTGAGAAATGTGTAAGAAATAACCAACGAACCCAAAAAAACTCGATGTCGGGGTAGATCGAAAACGAAAATGATGATGACAGACGATGAGAGAGCGAGATGATGATGCGTCTGGCAGGCACTAGCAAAGGGTAGAAGTCTGTGGAAAACGAGACCTCTATCTCCCGTTTTCATTGAATTCTGCCTTCGCTAGGATTGATAAAACAAGTTAGTTAGGTAATCTACAAGGAAGTAATGTTTCAATTCCACCTGAAGGGAAAGTACTCTAAATATTAGCGATAGCAAATTTTACTCAAAGGAAACATTCCTTTATTCTTGAAAATAAACAAATCTGCATATACAGATTTTCGAAAATTCGTTTGCCACACTCTGCAATCGGACCGATTTAAATTCGAAACAATAACATTCTGTACTTTTTTGACATCAATCAATAGGGTTAATCATATGGATCATATCTCTCTCTAACAAACAACGAAATCTAGTTATAAATTCAATGAGATAAGATAAAGCACTTTTACAAAAATTTAAATTCCACCCTGTACTAATATTTTATAGCTGAAGAGTTTGTTTGTTTGGTTGAACGCGCTAATCTCAGGACCTGCTGGTTGGAATCAAAAAATCGTTTTGTGTTGGATAGTCCATTTATCGAAGAAGGTTATAGGCTATATAACATCACGTTACGACCAATAGGAGCGGAGCATAAATGAAAAATGTTGCAAAAACGTTTTGTGAGCTTTTTCTCTCTCATGTGACGCAAACGAAGTTGCGTGGATCAGCTAGTTAGGCTATATTCTTAGTGTGATTATGTTCTCAAACTACAAAGATTCATCAATAGCTGACACAAACCTTAATAATCTCTTCAACAAATTTTCCACATGTATGATCTACTGATTCAAGCAAACTACAGTTTGCTGACACAATATCCCAATCAGCGGTTCAATGACTCAGCAAACGCGAACAAGTCACTTTCAGCTGTGTTGTGATTTGTGTTAATATTCAAAGTGCGAATGTGTAGAATTTCCGCGCCATTACCGCGAGCCCACGGCTCCGCCAACTGGATTCGAACCGAATTTAAGGCCTTTCTCATGTGTAGCTACTCAGAGATTCTCAAAAGAAACTGAGTTGAAATCTATGCTTTCGTACCAGAGGTAAAATATATTTGGTATTCTCTGGAAGTAATGAACAAAAAAGCTTTAGCTAAAGTGATAGCTACAGTATTGCCCTAATATAAGGGGTGGCAGGACACTGACAAAAAAAAAGAAAAAAAAACAGCCGTTTTCTACAAAAGTGCAATAACAACCACAAAAATATAAATTTATTTCAGGCTACAATGGCCCATAAATATATACCTTATAAACTTGTGTTAATAAATCAGACTTAAAACTATGTCTGCGCCAGATAAGTAGGAAATAAAGGTCATTAACCCGCATACATTTATTCAAATACATAATTCCGAAGACAGAAATTGAAGTGAATGATACGCAGATTCGATCAAGACTGATATAATAATTTATTGTTACAGGTAGCACAACATCACTGATTTTCCGAGTACCCACATAACATACAATGACATAAACTTGTCCCGAAACTACCTTTATCGTGATCCTTAACTTTTTCTAGAAAAAAAAAAACGATTCATAATGTATTGTCGGGATATCTACGCAGAAAAATTAAAAAAAGAGCCATGACCTTTAATTCCTACTTAACTGGCGCAGACTTATAGTAGCACTTCACTTAGTCACACGGTCAAAATGTAGGAAACAGCAGTTTTTTTTTTTAATAATCGATGATTTCTATGTAGGGGGCTCATAATGAGTACTGAATACATGGTAACCGTTTTTGCTCCGGTGTCGTTTCTACCTCGTATTGGATAATCAGAAGGATTTTGAAGGTAATCCACTGCTTCCTATTATGTTTGATAAATTCGTCTGCGCACTACGTGAGGTCAAAGAACGGATAATTATGTGATTAACGCTAGTGCGACAAACTGAAGCTAGACATCACATAGTGCGACAAATGCTTGTGCGACAGTAGTTCGACACTACCCAAGTAGGCGACTAACGCTTATGCGACACTGCAGTCTACAGGGTGAATTTTTATCCCTTTCCAAAAAAAAAATGGCAATAATAGGTGAAAGGAGTAGAAGCAAATGGCGTACTCAGGTAATTTTCTTTTCGAAAAAAATAAAAATCAACAAATAAATTGGAAATTAAAATCATACGTGAATTGCGTATGGGTGCGTCTCGTAACATATACAATTATTTGGTATATATCATTTCAATAACGTTCACAAGATATAATAAACGTGAGTTATACCAACCGTTGATATAATTTCTTCAGATATAACATTTATATACTCTAAAACTTATTTCGTATTACGTTATTGGATATAATGTTTATTTAATCGAAAATCATTAGGCCTATCGTTTAAAACATATAATATTGATATAACGTTTATTTAATCGAAAATCATTATATAACATAACGTTTATTATCGAAAAGCGTGACAGAAACGAATCGCTGCAAAACCGACTCCATGTAGTCTTGTCTGCCCTACCCCTAGAGTGTTATTTAAAATTGCGTAGGCGCGGAGGGGTGAGACGGCCCGCGAGCTGAGGAGCAAGTGGTTCTAACACCGCGGCTTCGGCTTGCTGGCCAGCTCCGGCGGCCAGCCTCAGCTTCGGTGGTGAGCGTGAACCACATATGCAACGATAAGATCGCATGGGACCGCCGGAGCCCCGCAGCGCCGGAGCCGTGACAGAAACCATGCCTGCTGCTTGTTGCATGCTTGATTGCATGCTGCATGCTTGCTTGCATGCTGTATGTATGGTGTATGCTTGTTTGCATGCCTGCTGCATGCATGGTGTATGCTTGTTTGCATGTTTTTTACAGGGAAATAAAAACCCACTCGTTTTACCATATTAGACTAAATAAGTTTTATGTCTTCTGAGTGGTATATCAAACGATTTTATATTTAATGTAGGTTATGCTTATAAAAATTAGTAACTTTAAAATTATATCAATCGTTTAGTATATTAACTAATAGATAAATCGAATAAAATTATAGATTCAGTTGTTATGTCTTGTAAATATTAGAGATTTTGTAATTATATCATGTATTACTTACCCATTACTTACGATTAGAAATTCGTTACTTTTTAGGTAGATTTCGTCAGAAAAAATCTACCTATTGGTTTTACACCTAAACTCGAGTTTTTCGAAAATTTCACCATAGGGGGTCTAGTTATGACCCTAGAGCCCAAATTAACCGCTGGTTAAAAAGTTTATATATATATGTATACGTATGTATGTGGGGTGCCAAGCAAAATTTAACCACACTCTACAGGTTGCAGTTATGCACTGATTGCTTTCAAACTTGGCCCAAAAATCGAAAGGGTCAAAACTTAGGTTAAGTTCGTGAATGGGCGGAATTCGTCCATGGGGGGCGGCGAGGTTTTTCGAAAATCAGGTTTTTGGCCATAACTTTTTTCCTTTGGAAAATTTTTGAACCGTTTAACATTTTTATCATATAAAGTAAAAATACAGACAATTTTAAATTTAAACTTTTTTGATGCAACCCCTAACTTGAAGTTTTCAAATTTTTTTGAAAAAAAAAATATATCTCCGAAACGGTAAACATTTTTACCGGCGCAAATATTTTTTTTGAAAGCAAATTTTTTATTCTACAATTTTACTTTTAAATTTTAGCGATAAAACTTATAGTTTTCGAAATAAAAAATAATAAAACTAAAAATATTAAAACGTTTAATTGTCAAACGTCAACAAAGTCGTTGCTATGACGACAAACAAAAACAAAAAAATACTGGCAAAAAATCGGCCAGCGCAGCTGTGGCTAGCTATACATGTATATAGCCTCTGAATTTCCAGAATAAATATGGGTGGAACCTTCTTTGAAATCTACCTCCTCCTGTGGCTTGCCGAAGAGATCTTTATTATTTTTTTAAAATTTTTATTTTTTTATTTGAACGTAAACGAAACGTTTACTTGAATTTTGTAGCGTTTTTTTTGATCATTCCCACTAGTTCTACTACACAGTTCTACGGTAGAACTAGTGGGACTTTTTTCCCACTAGTCCTACGATTTCAGGTGGTACAAAATCATAGAACTAGTGGGAACGAAAAGTCCCACTAGTTCTACTGTTCTATTACACAATTTTACGGTAGAACGAATGGGTATTTTCGACTCACTAGTCCTACTATAACGTGTTACAAAAACGAATAACTAGCGGGACCAATATTTCCCATTAGTTCTAACTGTTCTACGAGTATCACACAGTTCACGGTAGAACTAAAGGGGATTTTTGTTCTCACTAGTCCTACGTTTAGATATGTTCCAGAATAGTAAAACTAGTAAGTGTAACTTTGGTTCTAACTCTAACAAAGGAGGTTCTATTATATTTTTTTCTCTAATATGCTTGGAAATTTGAGCATTATTTTGACAAACTTCTTCGAGATAAATTGAAATTGCTGTACTGGCCAGATACATGCGACCAGCGGCCGGCAAAAATTGTATGAAAATCCATAACTGTCTTGTTTAGCGGCGAAATAAATTACATAGTAAACTCATATATGTCGTGTTATTTAAAAATGGAACAATCTTTTACTCTGAAACATGGCAACCAAGGAGGTAACTTATCAAAGATTTTATTTAAATTTTGAATTGGCTTGCAAATAGAAAGCGGTTTATTGAAAAAAAAACAAATGAACTCTTCAACGCGAGAGTTTTAATTTCCTCGCATTATTTGAGAAAAGTACTATACAAGCCTTGGCTACAACTAGGCAATGATGGACTTACGTATGTGTACGTATTTACACGTTCGTCCATCAATGGACGGATCAAAAGTCATCCTGTATACAGTGTGTACATCATAATGTTCATAACACAATAAATAATAATTCTTTTTGCATTGGGATTGTGAGTGTGTTACGCAATTACTATTTAAGTTATTACCTACAGCATCACTTCCTGGTAGAATGCATGTAAATGCTAATTGTAGTCAATAATTAGTAATTTAGTTCCTGTTAATAGTGCTGTACGAGAGGAGCCTTAACTGAACGGGATCGAATGTTCTGGATGTCACTTGATTTTGTTTTATTTTGAGCAGTCGGGTATAGGAAAATAAAGCAAAGCTTTGCGAGTATGGTTTTGAGTGCTGTCATGCATTCATAGGTGTTTTATTTTCTTTCTATTCATTCAGCTGACATTCGGTCCAATTTAATTTCTGTTTGTTAACTCAAGTAGTGAATGTAGGACATAAACAAATCGGCTGAAGTGGGAGTAGGTTGGCAACGTCGCATGAATGCATTCAGCAAGTTTGGTAAAGATCGTCAATCACTGAAGGGTATTGTGTGACGATCCTGATCTTGTTTGCGGGGTAAACATCGCATAAGAATTAGAAGACTTGAAAGGAGAAAATGGATGCTTTTGCCAAAAACTTTTACTGGTGATGATACAACATTAGTTTTAGTATACCCGAAACACGCTGTCGAGTATTTTTTTTTATCTAAAAATCTATGTATCATCTCTAAACTGTACGTCTAAACTGTATCATGAAAAATCACAAAGTTATATAAGCTTGTTCTGTACCCTGGGCAAGCGCCCCCGCGCCGCCCGCGCTCCACGTCCACGCCTAATGCCGCTATGACCTGTCAGTTGTGCGCGTATGATAGCGGATAGGTACTTACTGTCGCTCGGTGTCCAACTTGTATCCTTTTTAAAATATTTTTGGGACAACTTATAACATGGTGTAAAAATTATTGGAATCGATTCAGTTGCTTATTCGGAACATACAAGGTTTCGCATATACAAATACGTTTGACAGTTTCACAGCGTATCTCGTTTAACTTGTCATACAGTACAAAGTTTTCAATTTCATACCATTTACAGTTAAGTAAAACCGAAGGACGTGCGGGCTGACACACCTTTTACCTATAAGCTGAAATCTATCCTAATATTTTGTCAATTCAGCATGTTTTTAAGAGTACGCATTATTTTCAATAGAGTGTCTGGGTTCTATTCGTCCAGAACTGGACCATCACTGCAATGCAAGGAGTATGTAAGGATCGTAGCATGGTTTCTGCTTACCCCCATGGGAAAAAGGCGTGCGTTTATACCATGTGCATACCTACGTATGCAAAAAAACATCATAAGATAACTGACGTACTCTATTGACGCTTTAAGTTTACATATTATCGTATACTGCGAGTATGGTGCTCAGCAACTGTTGACGCCTTGCATGTGTGCGTTCATCAATGGCTCACGCACACACGCGTACACCGATTATATAAGACCTTTTCTATAGACCTACAATACTGGCCGGAAGCGACGATGTAGTGTCACTCGCATAGTATTAATTTAAAATACTGTCACTCGCTGATAGATCGTTGTATCCGCCACACGTACTTATTGATTTATAATTTTTTCTTATATTAAACCAATTTATTGGAACTAAGTTCGCCTCATTTTTCCACCCCACTTGATTATCCACGTGAAGCTCGGTACCGGCGTCTTCATTTTGGTCCTTCGAGCCGGATTGGCCCAGCGACCCCAGATTATTGAACCACTAACAAAAGAAGAAGAACAAAAGAAATACTGCGCTGACGTGGATGGCGGCCGTCAGGTGGAAAATTTATACTACGAGCATACTACGGGTTCAACATTCAACGAGTCATCATACAACATTTCTACGAAGAATCTCGTCATTATAGAAGAATTTCTTAAACATCGACTTATTTGGAGTTGGGAGCTGAAGGCAAAGAGAATTACACCTACAACGAAGGTCACTCGTGAGTCCTGAGGGTAGCGTTACTGTAAGTTCGTTCCAATTTGTCCATTTATTGCCCCGTAAATCTTCTAAAATTCCGCCACAAATCCTTCATTTTGTGAGCCTTTAATCATAGTCACAAATCCTTTATTTTGTGAGTCTTGCATTTATTCCCATTATAACAGTCACTAATCCTTCATTTAGTGCTGTTAAATTGATTATTAAATTCACAAATCCTTTAATTTGTCATTCATTTCGTACGTTAAAGATCCGTTATTTCCATATCAAGGCTTATTCTTATTGCATTGCGCAACATCCCAACCAATACTTAAAACTTATTCCATTTCAGAGGTTCCAGATATTCCATATTCCCTTTGATGTGTATATGGACTGTATCATATCGCGTATTTAACTATTATTATCTCGTATGTTCTAGTGTAACGGGACCGGGCTGCATCGGCAAGCTGCGTGATTGCTGCTTTTGCGCTCCACCCGCTGCTTGGCTTATTGCATATTTTACGCGTACCCTTACTTCGCTCCATTTATGCTGATTTAAGTAATCGTTCCATTGTATAAATATCCTTCTACCTGCTTCAGCATGGCAGATAAAACTTTAATTAAAAAGCGTGCATCATACAAAGCTAAGCTTACGCTATTTGAAAATTATTTGCAAACCGTCGAGAGTTGTGACAGTTTGAGTAGATTACAAATAAATGAATTGAACATCCGTTTATCTAAAATCGAAGAAATTTATACCGATTTTGACTCGATTCAATGTGAAATAGAAAATTCCATGGAAATTCCAGATGAGCAGTACAAAGAACGTGAGGCCTTCGAGACCAAGTACTTCAGGATGATGGCGCGCGCTCGTGATCTGCTGGCTCCAGCAGCTGACCAAGCGGGCATCGACCGCTCGGGGACAGGTTCTTGTTGCACTGCGCTTGAAGGTGGGCCAAAACTTGCACTTCCTACTATCCATTTGCCTAGTTTTTCGGGTCAGTATCATGACTGGCTGGAATTCCGTGACACATTTAGTAGTCTCATACACTTCGACAAGTCGATACCCAACATTAACAAATTTCATTATTTACGTGCCGCGTTAAAAGACAGCGCCGCTGTAATAATTCAGGCATTAGATTTCTCGAGTGATAATTATGAAGTAGCTTGGGAACTTCTTTACGATCGCTTTAACAATGAAAGGTCATTAGTAATCAATCACATTCAATCCATTCTTAACTTGGAACAATTAGCGAAGGAATCATCTAAGTCTTTACGTAACTTAATCGATACAGTCAATAGGAACCTCGGAGCTCTCAAAAAACTTAAGCTCCCTACTGAGCACTGGGATGTATTACTAATACAGATAATTTCAAACAAGCTTGATACAGACACGAGCAAAAAGTGGGAATCCTATCGTAATAAGTTGAAAGAGTTGCCTACACTCAAAATGTTTAATAGTTTTCTAAAAGATCGTGCTGATTTCTTGGAAACAATGGAGAGTGCTCATAAAAAGCGTAGGTCAAGTGACACTACACATGTTCGTCAAAAGACATTTGTGGCCAACTCATCTTCTCCCCCAGCTCGCAAATACGTTTGTCCATATTGCAAAGGTAATCATGCACTTTATGTTTGTCAAAAGTTCAAATCATTACCCTTAGAAACCAGACTTGACAAAGTTAAGATACTTAAATTATGCTTAAATTGTTTACGTCAGGGTCATGCTGACGATGTATGCAAGTTAGGGCCATGTCGCTTCTGCGGCACACGGCGCAACAGCTTATTACACGAGCATAAAATTCCTGCGCCGTCTGAACCTGTACCTTCAACAAGTAACGTCATGTTACACGCTTTGCCACAGCCTGTCGTTCAAGGACAACTTCCCAGTCCTCCTCAAGATATTGCTTTGTCAACCATTCAAAACAATTGTGTTCTACTGTCCACGGCCTTAGTCCATGTGACAGACAATAATGGTAAATGCCATAAAATACGTGTTATACTTGACAGTGGAAGTACCTCAAGTTTTATAACTGAAAGCCTATTTGCTAAACTTAACTTACCCACTTCTGTCACTTCGACTGTCGTTGAAGGATTAAATTCTCAAATATCATGCTTAACAAAGCGTTGTGACGTACTTATATTGTCATTATACAACAATTATAGCGAAAGCGTCTCCTGTTATGTCGTTCCTCGTATCACTCAATTATTACCAACTACAAAAGTTGACCATACAACATTAAATATACCGCCGCACCTTACGTTGGCGGACCCTAATTTCCACATACCTGCTCCAGTCGATATGCTTCTTGGAGCTGATATATTTTGGACATTAATTGGTTCTCAAAATATACCGTTGGGTAAAAACAAACCAACATTAAATAAATCTAAACTGGGTTTCTTAATATCAGGCCCAGTGCCAATACAACGTTCTAAAATTATTAATACAGTCCACTGCAATCATCTTATTCTACAAAATAATGACGATCAATTACATGATAAATTATCAAAATTTTTTGAATTAGAAACTGTCTCTACACGTAAACAAATATCTAAGGAAGAGCTCGAATGTGAAAAAAGCTTTATACATAATACCACTCGGTTGCCTGATGGGCGATTTGAAGTGACGATTCCATTAAAGGATTCGCCTGATAAGCTGGGCGATTCTTACGAACAAGCTTTGTCCAGATTCTTGTCTTTGGAACGTAGATTCAAACGTGAACCACATTTCAAAGAGCAGTATTGCAATTTCATTAAAGAATACATTTCGTTAAATCATATGTCATTAAATGAAAATCCTAAAAATGATACTCACACTTATATTTTACCACACCACGGTGTCTTACGTGACTCAAGCTTATCGACAAAATTACGTGTCGTATTCGACGCTTCTGCAGTGACGACCTCTGGTGTTTCATTCAATCAAATTCAAATGGTAGGTGCAACAGTTCAAGATGACCTTATCAGTATCTTAATTAGAATGCGCCAGCATAGGTTTCTCGTCACTGCAGATGTTGAAAAAATGTACAGGATGGTGAATGTTAAACCATCACAGCGAATGCTTCAGCAAATCTTATGGCGATTCGAACCTCATGAACAGTTAAGGCAGTACAAACTGCACACGGTCACGTACGGAACCGCGTCGGCTCCTTATCTCGCGACAAGGTGTTTGACGCAGCTTGGTAACGAATGTCCTGACCAAACAGTCTCGGAAGTCATCTTACATGACTTCTACGTCGACGATTTGATTACAGGCGCCGCTACTGAATCGGAACTCGTAGACACATGTAAGGGTGTGATTGCACAGTTAGAAGGTAGTAAATTTCATTTACGTAAATTCCATTCAAATAATGCTCACGTTGTTACTGAAATCGTCGGTGAAAATAGTAGCGACGAATTGCTTAACTTATGTAATAATGAATATTCTAAAACTTTGGGACTACTTTGGTCATCTAAAGAAGATAATTTATTATTTTCAGTCAATCTTGATGAACATAAAATCCTTACTAAACGTACTATTTTATCGCTTATGTCACAAATATTTGACCCATTAGGTCTAATAAGCCCATGTCTACATCTAGCAAAAGTTATCTTACAAAAGCTATGGTCTTCAAAGATAACGTGGGATGAATCCGTGTCATCGGATATTGAAAACATGTGGTCTAAATTTATAACGTCACTCAGACATATAAATAATATTCGAATTCCAAGATATATTCTTTGCGATTGTCCTTCATCAATCGAACTTCATGTATTTAGTGATGCTAGCACACAAGCTTACGCCGTATGTGTATACATAAAAAGTGTCAATAACGATAATTGTGTGTCTGTTCATTTAGTGACGGCAAAGGGCAGAGTGGCTCCTTTGAAGCCCATGACCGTGCCTCGGCTGGAGCTGTGTGCAGCTCTCCTTGCCGTCCGCCTGGCAGATAAAGTGAAATCATCACTAAGATTAAATATAAACAAATGTACTTACTGGTGTGACTCCACAATTGTCCTTGGTTGGATACATTCATCTAAAGTACACCTGCTTAAACCGTTCGTGTTTAACAGAGTTAGTGAAATATCTGAGAAAACTGAATCATGCAGATGGCGCTATGTGCCCACTAAAAGTAACCCAGCTGATATTGGGTCACGTGGGACAGATGCCAAACAGTTACAAATTAATAACTTATGGTGGTCAGGCCCACAATTTCTTCTACATGACGAACAGTCATGGCCTAAACAACCGTCACACCTACAAGAGCCTGAATTACCAGAATTCAAGGTCGAATGTCACCTAACTGCTGACTGTACCGATTATGTCACTTATTACTCTGACTTCATAAAGAGATTCTCCAATTTTGGTAAATTACAACGTGTGATTGTACACGTGCATCGGTTCATTCACAATTGTTTACACCCACAAAACAAACGCAATGGCTTCATAAAAATCCATGAATTAAATTCATCTTCAAACTCAATATGCAGATTTGTACAACTTGAAGTTTTCAGTTTAGAATATAACTTATTGAAAAATAACAAACAATTGTCAGTTAAAAATAAATTACTTCAACTTAACCCATTTTATAACGTAAATGATGCATTACTACGAGTAGGTGGTCGACTTAAAAATTCACTTTACGACTTTAACACGAAACACCCTATTCTGCTTGATTCACGGCATCATTTTGCCACATTAATATTTAGGCATTATCATATAATTTTATTGCATGCACCACCGCAATTATTACTTTTTACACTTCGTCACAAATTCTGGTTTATCAATGGTCGAAACCTTGCCAGACAGATTGTTAAAAATTGCATTAAATGCTGTCGTTTTGCAGGAAAAGGCATTCAACCCATCATGGGGAACCTTCCTTCCAGTCGTTCGCATACGGACTATGTGTTTGCCAACACGGCGGTCGACTACGCCGGTCCTGTCATGATACTGAACCGAAAAGGCAGAGGAAGCAGACTAATAAAGTCGTATCTCTGTATATTTGTTTGTTTGGCGATTAAAGCAGTTCATATAGAACTTGTCACCGATCTGAGCAGCACAACATTTTTAGCTGCATTAGACCGATTCATTGCCCGCAGAGGACGACCGCAAACCATTTACTCTGATAATGGTACCTGTTTTGTCGGTGCATGCAATGAGTTGGCTAGATTTTTAAAGTCATATTCCGACGAAATTAGCTCTCAAGCATCTACTTCACATATTAACTTCAAATTTTCACCTGCATACAGTCCACATTTTAATGGATTAGTCGAGGGTTCCGTAAAATCTGTAAAATATCATTTAAAGAGGGTTTTAGGTTTAGCTAACTTAACATACGAAGAGATGAATACAGTTCTTGTACAGATCGAGGGGATTTTGAATTCTCGGCCTCTTACTCCGTTGTCTTCGGATCCTTCTGATCTCATAGCGCTCACCCCATCACATTTTTTAATTGGACGTACGCTAACAGCTTTACCTTCTCCTCAGGACATTGAACCTTCGTCAATACCTACTCTCTCACGGTATATGAGAATCCAGCAATTAAAAGCCCATTTCTGGAAACGTTATTACATAGAATATATTACAGAGCTTCAAACACGACAGAAATGGCGCAAACAAGGAAAACAACTCCAGCTCGGAGAAATGGTGCTGGTGAAAGATGATCGGCTGCCACCCACCCGATGGATGTTAGGGCGCGTGGTGCGCTTGTACCCCGGCTCCGACGGCGTGACCCGTGTGGCTGACGTGCTCACCAATTCGGGCACTCTTCGACGAGCATTCAACCGACTGTCCCCACTGCCAGTCATGGACCAGAACTGCGTTCCTGGGGCGGCAACATGTTGACGCCTTGCATGTGTGCGTTCATCAATGGCTCACGCACACACGCGTACACCGATTATATAAGACCTTTTCTATAGACCTACAATACTGGCCGGAAGCGACGATGTAGTGTCACTCGCATAGTATTAATTTAAAATACTGTCACTCGCTGATAGATCGTTGTATCCGCCACACGTACTTATTGATTTATAATTTTTTCTTATATTAAACCAATTTATTGGAACTAAGTTCGCCTCATTTTTCCACCCCACTTGATTATCCACGTGAAGCTCGGTACCGGCGTCTTCAGCAACCACAACCGACAATTTGTTGTTAATCATTAAGTAAGTAAGTGTGTTACTTCGGTAATTGCTCGCCTGGTTAACTTTGTTAGGGAAGTCGTTATTTAGTTGTCTTTGAGGACTGGATGCATGATGAGACTTTATGAGACGCTGTTGAGGAGATTTATGTGGGCTGTATGAATGACGACGCTGATTTCGAAATACTGGTTTATTAGAAGAAGAAGAAGAAGAATTGATTCCCATGTTGATGTATTGTGGAAGCGGCAGAAGATTGTAAAAATATACCTACTTGCATTGTGTAGATTCCAGTTCTTAGTATTATATAATTGCATAGCTTTTGCACTTTGTATTGTTCAGCCACCATTTACATTTAGTTATCTTTCATTGACTTGAATTTGCCTTGGTGGCTGAGAGAATGTCATGCTTACTCAAATGTCTCGCTGATGTTGGCGGGTGTGTCGGGTCATTTAATTCCCTTCAATATGGTTGAGTTGAATGGCGCCGATGCGCGCGTCATGTTCGTGAGCGGGCGCTGTCAGTTGGGACTGGTCATCTCTTGGCTGCCAGGGTTCATTTTAATTCGTTTGTTGTTAAATTGTTGTCTTTTTCTACTCTGGACGCTCTTAATGTGCACGTCTTTCTACATCGTTCATTCACATATATGTATAATTTCAAAATTAATGATGTAACCAAGATTTTGTAACAATATTTTGATTCAAAAGAGTGTCCATGGAGTTTCTTCCCATAGAGATCTACGCTAGGGAATGGGCAACTACAGTACTTTCTCAAATTATTGTGCCTTGTGACTGGGACTGTAGCTTTGTTTTTTATTTGTAATTTTGACATTCAAAAGTGCCGTAATGGTCTAATTGAAATAAATGCTTTGAGTTTGAGTTTGATTATAAAAGTTTTATTTGATCAAGAGTAGAGGTTCTGATTGGTATATTATTTTATAGAAACTGAACTAATTTTATTATAACATTGAAGATCTAGAAAATAAATGAATGAATCTATTATATGTGTTTCTGTTGAGGAAAATAAAATTATGAATTAAATGATGGTTTCCTCACTAATTGACGAGAAGATGCACAGCAAAAGTGGAAGGTAATGGTAGCAGGCCTTTACACGGGACTGAGACAGCTAACAAAAAAAAACAAAATGGGGATTCTTGCTTTGTATATTTTGTTTCCTTGTTTGCTTATAAGATTTCTATACGATGTTTAAGTGCTTAATATATTAAAAACTTTGAAAGTAATTAATGATTTTCCTGACTCATGAGGATTAATAATAATAATATGAAGATTTTGTACGTATATTATTTTATTATAGTATAATGATCTCAGAATTATTATACGTTTCTAATGCGAAGAACGTTTTAGCTTGTTTTTCCTCACAAGACTATAAAATAAAATAAATACATAATCACAACAACGCTTCTTAGCAGTAAGTATTTTATGGTTATCTAAGGACTACGTAATGGCCACATTTATTATGTGATATGTCTTCTAATAGTGCTTTGCTTTATTAGAAATAAATATGTAGTTATTTATTATGATTACCTATGTGAAGAAATACTGCGCATTTAATCAAAGCATCCGAACTCATTGCATGATCACACATCGCAGACATGTTTCGAAAATATTTACAAGATTCCATCTGTGTGATTCTTCGAGGTGCCTCAAAACGCGGTCACACGGTCTTAATTTCTAACCTATTGAACATTCCGTCTTAGGAATAAAAACAGATTAATTTTTACTTATATATGTGTATAATTTCAACACTAAACACCTACAATTATTTATAATGTTTATAAAAATAAACATCTAATGTCAAAAACGGGAGCAAAATCGGTGTTCTTCGCGCGTCACACTCGGTTCGCGTTCACGGCAAACTTTGATCACTTTTGTATTCAATTCATAAGCTATAATGTTATACATCAAATTAATCGTGTTTAACTATGCATCATAAATTGTAAAGCACATTAATTGTATCTCTTATATTACAATTCTTAATACACATTATGTGTCCGTCACACGATTTTGCTAGGTTCGCAAGCGCGCAACAAAACTGCACCTCTCTTCCAAAAGCGCCAACTTGTCGGTACACGTTTTAGCTGCACGGGTACTCTGTAGTATCCCGGTGTCAGTGGGGAAGATATATACGTTCTTCGCTTCTAAACAATAAAAATACGCGGCAAGTTATTCTTTGAATATTTTCAGGTAGCCATGGTCAAGAAACTTTCATGCGTATATTTTGAAGGATAATGATTTATAATTTTCCAAATCATTTCGAATTAAGGAATAAGATAGATCTTCGAGATTATTCCCAAGTACTTCGTTTGTTAATTTACATATAACTTTAATCGTAATTCACAAAAATGAAAATTTTTCATAACTTTCGTGGTTATTTGTCCACGAAAGTCAGCTAGCGCACCATAAAAGCTATAAATCTCCACTAAATAATAACTATACATTTTTTGTGAGCCGTAGATGCGCTTACTCGATTGTCGTGAAGCTCAAAAGAAAGGTGTTATGTATTTGTATAAGTATTTATTATACATGCATGTATTCCAATTTTTTTCTTGTACCGACTGGTAGAATGTGTTTCTGTTTGTATATTTTCTCGTAGCCAATTTAACTGTTTACGCGACCCCAAACTGCGCTGTTTTGTCGATTGTATCCCTCTTGCTTAAAAAGTTTCGAAACTTTCGTGGGCACCAAAATTTCAAAAAAGAATATGCCTGTAGTTTATACACCGATTTACATATAATAAAAATTGTATGTATTGTTGTAGCAGCGTCTTAAATGAGTGTCCGTTAGTTTGAAGATTACTCTTAAAAAAAAATTCGCGACGAAAGTGACGCGGAGAATACTTTTTGAACAACTACCCATTTAATCTCTGGTTGGTCCGGCTTTACTACTACTTTTCGTTTGTAATTTTATTCACCTATTTAATATCTTAAGGCTGGCTAATAAAAATGGCAAAGCGTTGCACATGTTTAGTAAAATATTAATTTAAAAGTCATAATAACTTAACAAAATTTTCCTTATTTTGATGAGATAATGGCATTAACCTACCATTATTGGCCAAGGTTGGTAATATTTTATATTATCAACAAAGATATTCTAGTAAACAGATATGTTATTTTATTTTATTTTTATTTTATTATTTTCGGAAAACTTACAGCTAGGAGACACAATAGTTTAGTTAATAACAATAATATGGCCAATTACAAGTTTTCACAAATAGTTTTATACAATAGTTAAATCAAACAAGAATAACTTAACTAAAAGACAGTGGTAAGGATTAGTACACACAAAAACATTATAGAAAAACCAATAAAGAAAGAAAAAAAATAAAAAAGAAAAAATGAACACAAATTGACAATTCAAAGGTTGTCGAAGAAGTGGTTGCAAAGGGTCTTTTTCAATTTAGACACGCTCGTATTAAAGATGTCGATCTCAACCTCCCGGCAAGTCGCATTGTACTCACGGCTCGCCCTAATCATGTACGAGTTTTGTCTATAATTAGTCCTAGTCGTTGGTATGTGCAACAAACGAGATTTACGCAGGAACGAACCAGGTACCCGCAGCCCAATCTTGCTTAGCAACTCAGGGACATCGCTGGATCCGTTTGCAATTTTGATTAGAAATGCCAAGTCTGAGATTTTCCTTCGTTCATGCAAAGGAAGAATATGAAATCTTTTGCACCGTTTAAAATAATTTGGTAAATATATTTTGGAACGAAAGAGCGCGTTCTGCGTCACTGCGTGTATGTGAGCTGCCGCTGCCGCGCGGAACACTTTTCTTGGTTGATTTGTAGGTGTATAACATATTTGTTTATCATAATATCGTTTATTATCAACAAAAGTAACACACTAAATAGATAGTAGGTATAGCTAATAAACCGGATGACATTAAACATAACTAATCAAATAGAGTTCTGCTGAAATAACTTTACCTTACCATAACTACCTCTAGAAGTCCACTGAGCTCCATTTTTGGTCTTTTTCGTCTATCGCCTTCTGGCTTTCGTCTACCTTATCATAAGGCACCTAACCACCACCATCGTTGTACAGAAGCTGCTCCCACACAGCTTTTGCGTTTTCGTGAGTCACTGACAAGAACATGTCTGCCACAGCGGCCATCATCATCGGTTCGTTCGACGGCTAATATGGCCGGACTTATCTAGTAAAGAACTGGAATTACCGACATAGTTTAGAGAGTAAGCTAGCTGTGCCCGTGAGCTGGCCGTTTTCGTCGAAGGACCGAAGCACATTAGAGCTCTGGAGTGGAGAATTAGCAAGCGTAATCAGCCTGGCTATATCCTATCTTGTTTAAGCCGCCCCGATTTGTTCAACTAAACGTGGATGCTCCAATTACATAATATCTTCTCTGTCCATATAAACAGATGGGGTGGACTATTTATTACCCGGGTCACATCCCGTAAATCCCCTTACCCGTAAGGTAAAAGAATTTTCTAGAATAAAATCTCACGTTACATTCACTTAGTGAGAAATAATGGATACTTACCACGAATGTACGTCGCACAGTTGTTCCTGATTGTTCTTAAATTATTTATTTGTAAGTAATGGAAATTAATGGGGAATGGGAAACGGCTGGGGTCTTGCCTTCCGGAAAAAAACTACGACTGCCCTGGACAGTTTTTTTTTTTTCAGAAAACTTGCTGAAATATTTACAAGGTTTAATGAATAGTAGAAGCAAAACCCGTCTTTTTCAAATGTATCTTTAAAGTAAAAACTGTCAAAGAAAAACCTTTTTGTAATTCAAAACCAGTAAAAAGGAGAGTCCTAAAAAAGCAATATAAATTCCTAACTCTTTTACATTCCTGCCTTAGGATTCCATTATAAAAACAAACAACAAATTTTCGCCAGAAAACCTTTTGAGACTTGTTCCAAATCAAGTTTCATCTCATTACGATATCAAAGAGAGTCCAAAAAGATATTAATCTTTGAAGGGTAAAATGTATAAAGAGTGTACCTACTAGGATATTTTTAGGTGCAGATATTTTTACGACAGAAACACCCCTATATTCCAGACTGATTTTGACTTCATATTTTTTTCCAAATGACCTACTTCTTATTTTTAAACCATGGAGGTAGTATTTTTTGTTAAATACTTTGGTTTTTAAATGGCTAAATAATAACAGCTGCTCGGGTCAATCTTAAGGTTAAGCCACGCTAGCCTAGGTTGGTCCATGGATGGGTAACCACCCCTACATACCGAGTTTCCTCCGTACCTCGGAAAGCTCATAAAGCCGTTGGTCCCGGCTGCCATTCGTAAATGTTTGACAGTAGTTACAGGTAGTCAGTCGCTCGTAAGTCTGACAACCATTCTTACCAAAGGGTATGTATTACCCAGTAGTAACTAGGTTGTGGAGGTCAGATAGGCAGTCGCTCCATGTAAAATACTGGTATTCAGCTGCATCCAGTTAGACTGGAAGCCGACCCCAACGTAGTTGGGAAAAGATTAGGTAGATGATAACTTTGGTTTTTAATTTTGAAAGTAACAAATTAACCAGAGAATGGGCAACAGCGTTCTCTGTGCTTTTGTAACAACCGTACTGCGATCGCCAACCCGCCTGCCAAGCGTGGCGATTATGACAAAAGCCCCCTTTGGAGGAGGCCTATGTCCAGCAGTGGACGTCTTTCGGCAAATGATGATGATGACGATGAACAAAATAGCCCTCTTAGTAAGGGGATTTCTCACTAAGAGGGATATTTGTTTCGTTTTTTATTCTTGGGCCCTCTGAAAAAAGCTTCGACTGTAGTCAAAGCTTCAGTCAAATAACATAATTAACTAGCTTCTGCCCGCGACTCGGATCCTGTTGCTTATGCCAGCGACAACGGGGTCGTCAAAATCGAAGATCTGAAACGTTTGATGTCGAATTCTAAGAGCCCGGGGACGGGAAAACAACGGGATGCGCGAGACGATTCGAGACGTTCCAGATCTTTCATTTTTGTAAGTCAACAGGAAATGCCCATCAGACTAACTTTTGCTAAGACTTCATTCCTATATAATGTTATAGTGTCGCTGGGCTTTGGAGTTCCACAACAGGTGTTCCAGATTCTCGGTCTCATTCAATATGTACACCGAGTCAGGACTGGTGACGCGGGAGCAAGCGGCGTACAGTTGTCCGTGTGAGAAGCAGCTCGTCCTGAGGTCGACACCCGCAGCCTTCAGTGTCTGCCCCCTTTTTTTTTTTTGGATGGGATATCATCAAATGACTTCTCCCGCTCTGGCGGAGCAGGAGGGAGTGTCAGACTTTTACTGACTAAAACCCATCCATGTTCCTTCATCGCCCTTAGTGTTCCGGGGTCACGGTATCTCTTTCGAACAGTCCCGCAACCCCGGCAGGCATCGGTCCTTTCGGAGATTCCGAAGAAGCATAATTGGGACACCGACCTTTAGCTTAATAAAATCGCGCGATCTAACTCGACGCCAACGCCATCTAGTTTGAAAACGGAAACTACATATTATTTACCCAAATTAAATTATGAATAAAACGAAATTGTCTTTAATTAACAGAAAACTACATTATTATTGCATTAAAAAAAATATATGGTAACAGCAGCAAGGAACAAAACTAAGAATTACATACTTAAATCAATTACCTACAACAAATGTGCTTGGTAAGACATAACTTAGAACTTGACTTCATGATAGTGTAGCTTGTTGTACCACCAATCAATCTGTTTAGTAATATTGGTGTGAAACTCTCCATACAATTACATAGGACATGTAAAGTTCTCGGATTTCCTAATGCACATAAAAAATGCAAAAACTAAAAAATAATAATTTTACGATTTTGTAAAACAATATTATGGGATTTGAACTCGCACCATATAATGCGGTAAACGGTCGCCTGACCTTACCGCTGAATTCCCCGTTGACATAATGTTGAATTATAATATTACTACCCGCTCCTTTATAAAAATAGCGTGATTATTATGTTCCCAGAGTAATTTTTTTATTTTAACTAAATAAATAACATGTCATTTTGTGCATTCAATTACGAACAAAAACCTTTTAAAATCAATATTGCTTACCTCCCATAACATACGGCGTGATAATATGTAGCCTAAAACCTTCCTTGGTTTACAAAGAACATTTTTGCTGAATTTCAATTCAATCTATCCAGTAGTTTTGGCGTGAAGCCGTACCATACACACAGACAAACAGACAAAAATTCTAAAAAGTCACTTTTTGTCATCAGTTACGTTTTTCCAATAAAAGCCACTTATTTTTTCTCGAAAATTCTCAATGTACAGTTTGTCTTTCTGTTACTGTTTTATTATATGTATAGATTTTTGCTGAATTTCAATTCAATCTATCCAGTAGTTTTGGCGTGAAGCCGTACCATACACACAGACAAACAGACAAAAATTCTAAAAAGTCACTTTTTGTCATCAGTTATGTTTTTCCAACGAAAGCCACTTATTTTTTCTCGAAAATTCTCAATGTACAGTTTGTCTTTCTGTTACTGTTTTATTATATGTATAGATTTTTGCTGAATTTCAATTCAATCTATCCAGTAGTTTTGGCGTGAAGCCGTACCATACACACAGACAAACAGACAAAAATTCTAAAATATCACTTTTTGTCATCAGTTACGTTTTTCCAACAAAAGCCACTTATTTTTTCTCGAAAATTCTCAATGTACAGTTTTTCTTTCTGTTACTGTTTTATTATATGTATAGATGACCCACCCTACTTTCGGCGAATTTCACAGGTACCTACTCTCTTTAGACAAAGCTATGTTTTATATCAAATTCAAGGCATTAATTTTAATTAGACCATTTAAAATAATAGAATCTTTATGAAAAATACAGGAAACAGGCTTAATTTTGTCAGATGTTGATCATTGTTTAGTAGGCCAACGGACGAAATACAGAAATAGAAGGAAATGTGTCGTTAAGAGGGCCCTTCCCGGCTCGCCTATCGTCAACGCGAGCATGGTCGAAAAGCTTGTTCTTTCATCCAGAGCCACAGCGGTGGTATTCTTTCAACTCCCCTGTCTTACCTAGCCCCGACCCCGCACTACTCGTCACCCGCGCACCTCATACCGCCTAACGCGAGGATATTGAACGCAAAATAGTGTTCAAAAATTTATAAAACTTGTTTCAGGAAATACGTGTTTTTGAATAAGTCTTAGAAGTTTTTGAAATAAATATTTGTCATTTAAAATCTCTACTACATTTGCAAGGCTTCTATCAGGATGTTTTCTTTACTTTTACAATTTATGAGTAGGTACTTTAGGAACGGCCAAAGTTGAGGTAAAATTTGTGCAAAACAGCAATTTTTGAAGGCTTATTACTGAATTTGTTTATACAAATTTTTTGTTTCGATAGAAGCCTAGATATAGTGCACAAGATACCTATCAGTGCAAAAAATTTAAAGATATATGTGTAACAACGGCATAATCACGCACGAGCGTTTGTCAAAATTCTCGCGAAATGTATGGCGGGTTGGCTGCTCTTAATTACATCTTTGACAGCTAGTCACAGGTAGACAGGTTGACAGGTAGTCAGTAGCCCGAACGTCTGACAACCAGTCTATCGTGGTATCGTATTGCCCAGTACTAACTGGTTTGTGGAGTCAGTTAAGTAGTCATATTCCTTGGGAAGACTGGTTATCAGACTTTCGGCTACACATAACCACTATCGAAATCGACTACAAAGGACAACCAATGGTGAAACGTACTTTCCGAGGCGTGAAGGGGTTTCGTTTTATAATAATCGGCCACCCATCCAAAAACCGATCTCAGCAAGCGTTGCTTAACCTTGAAGTTCGCCCCATGCCACTGTTATTGCTTTTCCAACATATCCCATAATTTTTACACTAACTTTAAAAAACTTACGTATTTTCAAAACTAACACAATGTGTTGGATGTTCAGTTTGCGAAGCTGAAATAGTAAAACTGGAGAATTTAATAAAAAAAGTTCCCCCATCGAAGCATGCACTGCGGCAACTAAAAATGTAATAAGCAGTTCTCTTATTTTGAAACAAAGCCAAAAAAGTCGTCGGCACACGTTCCCCTATAACATAACAGCTGGAAACTTTTCATGCGTCCGAAATGTTTCAACCGTTTCCACTATGGCCTTTATTATGCATCAACTGCGTAATCTAGTTAGCAAAGTTATTTGGCTACAAATTAATTTGTATTAAACCAAACTAAATTTCGTTTCCGCTTAAATTAAGAATTTCGCATTAATAATGCCCGGAGCCAGGAGTTGTGTCCTGGTGTTGTGCTCAGGGTGAGCACAACGTGTGTGTGTTAAGATTTCATGCTTAACTTTTAGGTCCTTTATTTTGTTAACGTAGAAAATATTTGTACGCTGCTCTCACAATAATTATTAACAAATAAAAACTGAATTAATTTTTCCATTATCATGGTTGATACGAAATGAACAAAAAAGCTATCAGAAAAGAAAGTGTATGCACAATTAGATTGAAATTCATATCATGTCTTTCACATTATTGTATAAACATAAAATAATTGGATAGCAAATCTTTTTTAACGTACGCAGCAAAGGCGAAAGATAATTTCAATACAAGCAAACATTACGTATCAAAAACAGCAAAAGTAGACGTAGTTAATAGTCTGCCAGACTGTTTTAATAGACGGTTTGGCTTTGGCTTACAAACAAAAACAATAGGAGCAAAAACAAAAAATACTGAGATAGAACTGATGTCAACAGGCGATGAACAAAGCAGAAATAAACTAAAGGTAACTAACGTAAATAATATGTTTCCTTTTTGATTCGGAAAAAAGAGAATTAAACATAATATAACATATTAGAGCACTGTTAAAATGATCACCACAATAAACCAACTATTAACTTTTATGTTATGGTGCATCTATTGTCGACTGTCTATTGCTTTATCTCACCAAAATGAATACAAAGTGTTATGTTCGTTTTTGGCAAATCGCAAAATATGAGAATCAGATAAGGTAATGCGTATCCTATAACGAAATTGTTAATAAAAATACAAAATTTACAATAAAGAATTGCTTCTAATGATTTATGTTTAGGGGTCACCACCGTCGCATTTTGCTTATCTCATTGGTTTTGCCAAACAAACCATTTGTCTTGCTATAATTGTCCGTCCGGAGATTAAATTCGTTAGATCCGAATAATTAAAGATACTGATTAATGGCAGAGCCGATATCAGGGCGCTTCTATGAATTTTCTTTGTTAACTTTAATTGAAACGCGAATACCCGCGAAGTTTTGTTTGCGGTGGTTGTAGCTATGGCTACAACCACCGCAAACAATATACCATTAATAACTGATTTTACAAGATAGCTTTTTACAAGGAATATACTATTAATAACTGATTTTTGCCCCCCGTTCTGTGGCAAACGGAAATTCGGAGGAGCGTTTCTTGCAGAGTGAACTCCCCAAGTAACGTCCCGTTGCAAGCTAAAAGAAATGCTTCGCCGAATTTCCAGCCTTTGCACATGTCATGTGGCACAATAAAGTGTGTGCTTACCATGAAACAGCTTGTTGATTGACGACTTGAGGACATAAATGAAGTTATAATTTTTTTGAAAAATAAATAGTCTCTCGTTTGATAAGTGTGTAATTTGATAATTTCAACAAATAGCTTCCAGTTCAGTTTTTCTAAAAGTCAGATGACCCAGTGGGATCATTGAACTCATTTCAATGAATCTTATCAAAATAATAGGTAAATAAATATTTTTAATGTATTACGTTAATATTTTATTTATTACAACAAAAAAGTGAGTTAGCGGGATAATGTTGTCAATCATCATGATTTCAAATGCAAATTATTTTCACACTACTTTATTATAGGACTGATTATTTGATCAAATAATGTCATTTGCAAACACAATTTACTATACATAGGTATCTCATTTGTTGACACTGTAAATGATTTCAACTGTAAATGCAGCAAATTATTCCATTTATTCCTCAAAAGCTCAAATAAGCGAATTCATTAATGTTAACGAATTCATGCATTTATAAATCGGTTCAGTGGTCAGGTAATAAAACAGTAATTGGTTACATAAAGAGAATTAGAGTTCAACTAATGAACATGTTAAATATCATTAATGCATTAAAAATAGTAATTATTTTGCAGCCAGTTTAATCGTGATATCTAGGTACAGTCAGCTAACCGCACATAACACTTGCATAACCTACAAAATGTATCCTTACTGATGTGACATTAAGGCGCTGTCAGTGAGATATTGATGACGAAAAAGTAAAAAATGTAATACATTAATATTAGCTACCAAAAGACTTACTACATGTTCGCATTTTTGGAACGAATTTCAAAGGATCCGTTGAAATTATAAAAAAACGTGATTTTTCACACAAAAAATGGTTGTCTGTAAAGTCGGTTTACGGACGATAATTTTACATGATAGCGTCATATGAAAACATTGATGAAAAATTGCATTCTTTTATGAATTGCATTGAATTATTATCATTGAATTATCATTTTTTTTTTGTATAATATAAAGAAGGAGTTAGTGACAAAGAAAAAGTTAATCATTTTTTTTTCGATAAATTAACATTTATATTTTTTATTCATTCAATTTTCATGATATTAGTAATTTAACTTAAATAAAATTTCATCCCGCGTTTCACCCCCTTAAGGATTGTAATTCTAACAACACCGTTGCGTTAGCTTCCAACCATACGCCTAGATATTCAATTTTGTGTTTTTTACTTCGAAAATTATGAACTTTCCATACACAACTTCATCATCCCCTTTTTTAACCCTTTGGGGGTGGAATTATCAAAAACGCTGAGACACGTATAAATTAATTTTCAATTGTCAGCCTAAACACACAATATTTTAAGATCCTAACTTTAAAACTGACGGACTTTCATACAAACTTTCATCCCCTGTTTAACTCCCTTAGGGGTTGAATTTTGAAAAATCCTTTGTTATTCCTTGTTTACATTATAAAGGGAACAACTGTGAAAAATTTCAGATTTCTAGGTCCAAAGGTTTGGGCTGGGCGTTGATGAGTCAGGCGGAATGTGACTGGCGCGCGGAACAGTTTGATACTTTGCGTGCAGCCGGTGTTCATCGATTAATAAGACGTTATCACGTCAAAAAAAAAAGTAATTTTCCAGCAAACATTTTTGCGTAGGGTTACTTAGTTTAATGTACAGAATGCTTGGTTGACGGCTTCGTGAAGGGTCTGTTTTCACCCTGTATAGATTTCCCGCACAATGAGAGATCCGCATAAACTGGTTTTGCATACCTTATACCCCATACATCCTTATTTTATAAAAATCGGTTAAAATGTAGATCATTATTAAATTACTGTCAAGTTGTATCATTCATTTCTGCAACCGTGTTACAAGCCATTTCACCTTTAAACAGACACAATCTTATAAGGCCTTGCTACTAATAAACTAACATTTACACTTTAGGACATACACAGCGACCGCAGAATGCGGAACGGGTAACTGAGTTGATAAATAACAGACACGATTAGTCATTAAAATACGAGTTAATTTAGTTTATTTATTGTTTACTTGTGAATTTGTCATAATGCTGATTCATTGATGTTTTGTCTGAGTGTTGGTTTCGAAAGTTGTTTTACAATCCAAATTGTTTTGTTTTGGATAGGTAGAGGAATTTTAACAGTGGTAGAAGAAGTCGAAAAGGTCTCGATTGTATAGGCATGTGATCATCATCAACTTCTTGCCCTTGTTACTTGGCCCATGTTACTTGGCCCATGTTACTTGGCCCATGTTATTTGGCCCAAGGTACTTGGCCCTTGTTACTTGGCCCATGTTACGTGGCCCATGTTACGTGGCCTATGTTACTTGGCCCATGTTACTTGGCACATGTTACTTGGCCCATGTTACGTGGCCCATGTAACGTGGCCCACGTTACTTGGCCCATGTTACTTGGGGTCGGCGCAACACGTTTTTTTCTTCCATTCTCCTCTGTCATTGTCACATAAATGTGACTTAAATAGTAGAATATAGTAAAGATTAATGAATAGAAAGAGAAAAGATGTATCGATTGTGTGAGGAATTATATAAAAGGAAAGTTATTGGGTAGGATTTTTGTCCGGGTACAATGTGACATAACAACTCGTCTGTAATCCCCGAAGAATTAGGCAGAGGTTTACTAATACCTTTGTAATAGAAAACCCACGTTTCGCTAGTCGTGTAATAGGGGGGTGAGCTTATTGCCATCAATCGGGCACAAGTCCAAACTCCGTGGCTGTTACTGAGAAATTCTTGATGGAAAAACCTAATAACACTTTTCCCGACCCGGTAATCGAACCCAGGACCTTATGCTCATGCCATTTGACAAGGCGTACGTTCCCTGCGTTGGTAAAGGCAAGTAACACATAAACGAGGAACACGCATGACCCCTATTTCAATATGTCATCAAAATTCTGAGAACGACGTTATAACAGTATTAACATTTGAAAATGTTCGGTTCTTTACCTCTATAAACATGGAATGTACGATAGTCAAACAATGGGAACGAGCTCATAGCCCGCATTTGCTCTCACTAACCACATTAAGGAAATTATCCGACCGAGTTCTAATCATTCAACAGTCTTCAGAATTGAATAATATTAGAGTTTACTGAAACAATTAGGATTTGGTAAGGTTTTCATCAGTCTGAAAACTCTGGCCTGTTATATTATTTGACTTTTTTATTGAGTTCGGATATACATTGGTTCCATTTGAAATTGTATTTGTATTCGAAGTAGGTTTTCGCCATTTCTTGTAATTTTGTCTGTAATTTTGTTTGAGTTAAATATCGTATAAGATTACTACCTCAGTGTGAGTAGTAGGTAATCTTTAAACCTAATGTAAAGTTAATCTTACCGCGTTTCGTGTCATTGATAGACTATTTTCCTTCTAAATCTTCTCATAACCTCACACTGTATATTACGGCTTAAGCTACGCCTCAAGAGCAAGCGATACACATATCGCTTGCTCTTGATTGTTCATGATCATCATATTTTACTGAACCAAGCAGCAAAACTGACCACTTCCAAGTGGTAATTGAGCTTTCGCTTCAACAAATAATTGTAGTTTATTTCATTGTAAGCGTTTGTTCCTCGAATCTGTTTTAGCTAAAAGATGGATGCTTGAATAGTTAATTCATTATTAAGTCTTTACTCCATTTATTGGAATACTTAATTGATTTGACTGGCTTTGTGTGCCTTGTCTTTCGGGAGTGTTTTGTGTGAATCTTACATCATTATCAACTTTCATGGAGTAAACGTAATCCTTTAAGCTGACATTTGGAAGAATCGGCGTCTGTAAATTGACCCGTGTTTACTTTGAGAGGCATTAACCGAATTATCTTAGTATTCAGCTTGCTGAATATGCTTAGTAACTTGCATCAGAACACTCCTAGCCTCACCGGATGCATATCATCAAACGATGATTCTAGACGTCTACACGATAATTAAGGTCGATTTTAGACCATTTCATCAAATAGTCGATCACAATCATGAAGTGTTTAATAGGGAATATGCATGTATTTTTTTCTTCACTTAAATCAAGAAAGGACAGTACTATCAACCCAAGAATATAATAAAAAGTTAAGTTCAACGACAAAAAATATTAAACTTCTACAATTTTCTACGACATTTCAAACGTCCGTGACTATCGCGGCCATTCATGTCAAAGCGGTTGACGTCATTTCCCTCTATCTGATTTGTTCACATTTTATTTTTTACCTTTAATATTATAATTTTATTAAATGAATGTGCTTTATTCAAGCAAACATTGCAATAACAATATGATAATAACAACTTTGTGAAACTTTAAGTAATTTTCAAATAAAAGTGTTTTTTGGCACAAAGCGTTTGACGTCACGACCGGCGACGATGCGTTTTGAATTTGTGTTCCGTTTCACCAAAAACATGCTACATAAAATATTAAATTGTAAAATAAGACAAGTGTTGTATTAGAAAGTTAAACAGGTGTACCACAGAGTTTATATGGGCCAATACAAGGAATTTTAAGGACTAAAAAAGTTTAGAATTTCTTGCATATTCTCTATTCTAAGACGCACACGACATTTACATAAAACGGTGAGACTGTGTAGGATGCCCTCCAGGATTTGTTCTAAGTAGGTAAGTTACCACTACCGTAGACCTGCAGGGCCAATCAAGCTTCGGTTGTACACTGAACTTTGATGACAACCGAGAATGTTATAATATTGGTATTACGTATCACACTGAGTGGATATCTCGTTACGGTGACTAACAGCCCGGGTACGGTTCTCTTCGCCTCAGCAGTTGGCCACTCTATTTTTATCGACTATTACGCGGATAAGTTGAGTAGCGCCGTTTGAGGGTTACAATACTTGGTTTTATGGAACATTTTAAATTAAGCGGTTTATATGACATGTGACATTGTTATTGTAAAATGTAAATTGAGTCATGGGTGTTACAACTGTAACTTCTTTAATTATTGTAAGAAGTTAATGTATGACCAATTGTAGAATTACGCTACATAAGACCTATTTTCGTTTTAAGAATTAGTACTTAAACCTTGCTTATAATTTCTTTTTCTGTTTGGCATTGTTATTTTTCGAAATTAGATTTTACAGAAAATTTTGACACCCCTGGTGAATTCGTCTTCTCATTCGCCCATGAGACACGATTTGAACGACTATGTGATGCTATTTGGATAATATATTTTAAGTTTTATGGAGTGTGATGTTCAGCGGGCTTAATCTACATTGTGTTGTCCACCTGTGATCTATCTTGGTTGAAAATTTTATCCTTTTATTTATCCTGGTACGTAATCGTATTTATTTCGTGAATTTTGGTTGTCTGCTTCTTTTTAATCTTCGGTTCCTGGTTTGTGTTCTTTATTCTTATCATTTCTTTTCATTTTGCTTTAGGATTTAACCCAGAGACAGAGGGCTATTTCGCCCTCTATTGATACCCCGAAGGCATATGATGATGTAACATTGATGTCAGCGTGTCGTAATGTATTAATATCCTGCTTATATATTTAAAAGATTCCTCGATCGTTCTACGGATAACCCCAAGGTTTGATACACAACGCAGTTTGATTATCCCACAAAGATGTCAATCCTACGTAAGAGGATCATTAACTACGAATAATTAATCTACGTACAACGCTTGAAAACTTGTTTCGTCATCCGGTTCCAACGGCGCGTGGCGCATGACGATTATTTAATCAGATCCCAAAAACCATTAACTTTAAGAGCATAATTAGTTACATATATTTTTTTAATTTTACTTTGTGGTAAAATTTAACCTTTTAAACCTCATTTTAAATTATGATTCCGCATAAGAAATTCAAGATTTAAAACCTCGTCTGAGGCGTCAAGCTAATTGCACAAGTCCGAGGCCATGTGCTTTCATGGGCCTCGGAATGCGCCACCTCCGAGATCCTTACTCACGGTAGGAGGGGTATCCATCGGTGTCGAGTCGACTTTGAAGTACCTAGGACTCGTCCTCGACAGCCGGTGGAACTTCGTGGAGCACTTCCGACGTTTGGCCCCCAAACTGGAACGGACTGGGGCTGCCTTCAGGCGGCTCCTGCCCAACCTGGGGGGGCCGAACGCCTCCTGCCGGAGGCTCTACGCGGGAGTCGTGCGGTCCATGGCCCTTTACGGGGCCCCGGTGTGGGCGCGTTCCTTGAGGCTGCGTGCAGCCCACTACCTGAACGCGCCCCAAAAGGTGGTAGCCGTAAGGCTGGCCCGTGGGTACCGCACGATCGCCCGCAAGGTGGCGTGCCTCCTTGCCGGATTGCCGCCATGGGATCTGGAGGCGATAGTCCTCGCGCGCCTGCACGAATGGCGCGCGGAGGCGCTTCGCCGGGGGGAAACTCCGCTGCCGCGACAAATTGTCGCTCAGCGGACAGACTTCCGGCGGGATCTCATGGCGACATGGAGAGAGCGACTGTCGCAACCCCGTGCAGGGCACGCCACGATAGTGGCGATAAGTCCCGTCTTTGAGGAGTGGCTAGAGAGACGCCACGGCGTCCTCACCTTCCGCCTGACGCAGGTCCTCACCGGACACGGTGTTTTCGGGAGGTTCCTGCACCGAATCGGGCGGGAGGAAACGCCCGGGTGTTTCCATTGCGAGGATCGACTGGAGGACACGGTGGAGGTGTGCCCCGCGTGGGCGGAGCACCGCCGTGTCCTCGAAGCGGCGATTGGCGGCGGCGACCTCTCGCGTCCGGCCCTGGTGCAAGCCATGGTCCGGAGCGAGAACCTCCTTCTGCGAAGCAGTAATGCTAGAGAAGGAGGTGGCGGAACGTGAGAGGGAGAGAGCCTCACAGCGTCCCGGCCGCCGCGGGAGACGCCCCGGGCGTCGGGGGCCACGTGGTGGCCCCCGGCCACCGTAGGCGCGGGCCTGTGGACGGTGGGCTATGGGCTAGCTCGCCGTCCGTCCGTCTCATGACGACAGGCCGTGTCGACGGCGCGTCCGTGTTCCACGCGCGCCTCAAAGAGAGTCAGCAAAAAGGAAGGGGTCCGAAAGGACCGATGCCTGCCGGGGTTGCGGGACTATTCGAAAGAGATACCGTGGCCCCGGAACACAAAGGGCGATGAAGGAACATGGATGGGTTTTAGTCAGTAAAAGTCTGACACTCCCTCCTGCTCCGCCCAGAGCGGGAGAAGTCATTTGATGAATGTGTTATTCTTTGTTTGTTCAATTTTATTATTTCTAGTCTTTTTTTTTAAGTCGTGTTAATCCTTGAAATTAATTTGATTTATAATATAATTTGTTTTCATTAAATTATATTCTTGTGGTGTTATCAAGATTTTTTTTATTTAATAACCTTACACAATGTGTTGTTGTTTATGCCTGTTTATATTGTGATGACTCGTAAGTTAAGTCATCTACCGGCTGTCAACTTTGGACTGTGAATTTGAATTTTCTGGGGAGTATTCTGTTTTAATTTACTAATTATTGTTGTATAATTTACATACTATACATCCCACAAACACTGAGCGACGTCTCAGTAAACACCGGCTACGTTTATGTCTCATTTTGGTTGACAAATTGTGGACGCAAAATCGAAGACGAAAACACTTGCCCAGACATAAAACATTCACTACAAACCCTACTTCACATATAATAATACATATGCTCTAAATATTACAACTAAACCAGTAAATAGTATTTATACACTAAACTTACAATTAATGTTCATCATTCATAATACTATTTATCATCCTTTTTTATTTGTTTCTATGTTTACACTCAATAAATTGATCTAAATACGATTCATTATAATAAAATAGCTGAAATAAAATATTATTACTCATAATTTTCATGTGACACTTACGTCAAATTGTCAAACTGTCACTTACTTTTTATTTCTCTTTCTGGCTTAGTCTATGATGTTTAGTTTTTGGTTTGTATAATTTAAATTATTTTTATTTAATAAGTTCAGCTGAAATATTGTATTTTATGGATTATTACGATTGTTTACTAAATAACTTAATTTTAAAGTATATTTATAAAATTCTTTACGCACTCATGGATATTTCCTGGCCGACTACTCTTGTCAGATGAGATGATGGCCACAAGAAGAAAAACTAATATTTGAAAATTGGAAAAGAAGACTACTTTGAAAACGAGCTTACGAACCGCTGGAAGCAGTCTACCATAGGATCTCAGATGAGAGGCTTCAGAAAGCAGCTTGGTTTTTGCTGTCACGTACATATACTTTCCAGGGGATCCAACTAACGATTCACCTGGGTCCGATCTTCGGAAGCTGTCTTTGTGCCTGCTACTTGCGCTTGTCTCGCAGAGCTACCCTGACGTCTGGCCCTAAGAACTACACTGGTGCCTTTCTACAGAACTGGCCTGGTGCGTGACTCTGAAAACCGTACGACGCCCTTCCAGCAGAGTTTTCCCTGAAGCTTGATCCTATTCCTGTCTCTCCTACAGTGCTGAACTAATTTATCACCATCTAAGTGCGTGATCTATAAAACTACCACCTTCATACTTTCCATAGCGCGTGCTAGGTAGGTATTTTTATAATTAGCTGTATTTTTTATCTCATCTGTAAATTCATCTCTTTCACTTATTAAATTTCAATTGTACAAGTCTGCTTATATCCTTAATTTTTTGTAGGATCAAGTAGATTTGTTACAAACCACATAATACAATTCTTATGTAAAGTACATAGATACTTTGTTTCCACATAAAACTCATGTTCATAACTTCTTATCAATCCTCGAATCTTAGTAATCAAAATAAATGTAAAAAATAGCCTTTCCATAAAGTGTTATTTACTGTAATAAGTTTGAGAATAAAAATCAAATTTAAAATAAATAGAAAACTTATATTTAGTTTTTTTTTCTTAGAACTTAATTTTTCCTTTTAACGTTTTACTTCTTTCTAACTTTAAAACCCCTACTTTCTCAAGGTTTCAACAAACACAACTCAACATGCACAGCACCTACCACACTCAGCCACTTAACATACTAAGCTGTTTCTTGTCACATTTCAGGTATCGCTTAAGGTAATCAGGCAATATGATGACCCGCGGAGCTACTGTTTGTGACATGAGTGACAAACTGAAAGCAGCGCTGAGGGAGCTAGATTCGTCTAGAAATGAGTGCTGCAAACTGCGAGACAGGAAAAAAAGTGAAGTTGAAATTGAGTCAATAGTAAAAAAAAAACACTCAACTGAAGAGCCAGCTTGCAGAACTTCAGACCCAGCATAGGTATGGATATACCTACTACTATCACCTACTACTAGCATCACCATCTCCGTCAACTTGTCAGGTTTTTAGCAATGTCATGAAACTCATGACTGAAATGAATATTTGAACTAGAAGCGGAAAGGCACATAACACCATTAGGTACCTCCATCAACTCTCTGAAAGCCAGCGAAGAAATCACTAACACCAAAAACCTGTTCAATGAACTGATTGATGGTGTATCCGGACTGGAGTGTGAGCAGCCCACCATCACCATAGATCTAACTGGGGACGATGCCATAACTAAATGTCCAATTTTAAGTAGCCGTAATAAAATTTTGAGAAATATATTAAGTTGTTTCTGCTACCTTACCCATCTTAAATGATACTCTAGCAAATTTGAACCCTACCAAAATTTGGATCATTGTTAGATTAGATAGGTGTTGTAGTTATATGTAATTATGCTCCGTAATCTCGTCCTCATTTAGTACTTGTAGTTTGCACTTCTTGCTAACTCGCTATCACATTTTTTTAAAGATGAATCGATTTCATCAAAACGAATATGTTATCTGTGGTCCGGTCTTGGCGCGGTTGTCTCGACATCTGTCAACTCATTGTACTTTTTTGTGAAGCGCGCAGGTCACGTATCCGATAATAAAGTTCCGATAATTTTGTAATTACCAAACCGAGATGGGAAAACATCGAAGAAAACGAGACGAAAATATGAGAGAACTCAACGAACGTCTGCGAGAACTAGAAAATCGGTCGAACAAGCGAAAACGGAGTCGTCAGCGAAAATCTGGTAAGCTTTTTTTTGTTTAAGTACCTACCCACTCGTCTTTTCCTAGAAGTACCTGGCACCCTGGCTTAAGATGCACATGTCTCTAGAGTTTTCACGAGAGGTTAACCATGAGAACACCACTTGTGCCAACCTATTATTACGACATCATTAGAGCTTTCACGAGAGGTTAGCCGATGATCTTAGCCATCTAACAATAGAACGACATCACAAGAGCTTTCACGAGAGGTCAGCCGATGGTGTACACGTTCAGTTGTTCGCACATGTCTCTAGAGTTTTCACGAGAGGTTAACCATGAGAACACCAACTGTGCCAACAATTAGTAAGACATCGCTAGAGCTCTCACGAGAGGTTAGCCGATGATCTTAGCCATCTAACAATAGAACGACATCACAAGAGCTTTCACGAGAGGTCAGCCGATGGTGTACACGTTCAGTTGTTCGCACATGTCTCTAGAGTTTTCAAGAGAGGTTAGCCATGAGAACACCAATTGTGCCAACAATTAGTAAGACATCGCTAGAGCTTTCACGAGAGTTTAGCCGATGATCTAAGCCATCCTACAGTAGAACGATATCACAAGAGCTTTCACGGGAGGTCAGCTGATGGTGTACCTACACATTCAGTTGTTCATAATTGCGTCCCTACTGCATCCCTTGAACTATCACGAGAGGTTAGCCGTGGATTTAAACTCGACCAGTCAGAGGCCTAACTCTAACTATTCTTTCTAGACGAGTATGAAACCCGCTCCAGTCGAACACGCTCGAGAAGCCGTGGGTATCGCGACCGAAGTTGTGAGACACGTGATAAATTCCGTCGCAGCCTGACTCGCCGCGACAGCTAATCCCCATAACGCCACATACCATTGACTCCTTGCCATCAATTATCACCTATTCCGCTACTTCTGACTACAGACAGTTGTCCTGTATCACCTAATGAAGGAAATATTTAAAAACTAAATGAAGAAGTGGCAGCCGCACTGAGGATGGTGGAGTAAAAAGGGACCAACGAATCAGGGGGCAGCAGATCACCTCGGCTGCTGTCATTACACCAATAGGCAAAGTTTTTATTTTTTATCTTTTTATTGTTAAACAATCTAATCACCAACTAAGAGAGTAGTGATCAAATTTTAACTCTTAAGTGATGCAGCCAGACTACTTTGTCACATTTATCATGCAAATGCATCACCAGACGCTCCCTAATCCTGCCTGGCCTCAGTAACGAAAAGAAGGAGCTAATGGGGCAGACTCCAATATCTGTTCAGGGATAAGCTACACGACAAGTTACACTCACCACAGAGGCGCCAGCCACGACGTCGGGGGGCAGGAATACGTCTAGCTCAGGTAGACTGGTACATTGCAGTATTTCACTGAAGTCTGGAATAATGTTATCACCTATCCAACAATACAACGATTGGATCAAGGGTTATAAACTACACTTTTTTGAAATTCCAGTTCAAACTTGCATTCCTAAAAACAATAACTTCAGTCAGAAAGAAAGCAATCTTTTTTAACGGAAATTAATAAACTCCTACAGTTATGGTGCTATTGAATGATGTTTATCAATAAATTTTTATCCAGCATAGTTTTGCATCCAAAATCAGATGGTACTTGGATTTATATTAAATTTCAAAAAACTTAATAAATATATTAATAGAAGACTTAAGGACAGCAACCAAACTCATGACCCCAGGTTGTTTTATGGCAACTATAGATTTGAAAAATGCTTAAATACTTCTTACCCATACAAAATATGATAGATTTCTCCGGTTTCAGTTTCAAGATACATTGTTTGAGTTTACATTTGGGCTTAGCATAGCACCATTTGTATTCACAAAGATTATGAAGCCAGTTATGTGTCACCTGAGGTCAATGGGGTTGCTTTTCTATATTATGTCTGGGTGATATTTTGTGCCTTGGTGATTCATTTGATAAGTGTTTGAAAAATGTGTCGAGAACTCAAATTTTCTAAAAAAAAAAAAAAAAAAAAAAAAACTAGTGTTCGTTATCAATACTAAAAAGAGTGCCTTAGAACCCAGACAGCGCTGTCAATTTATATAGGTTTTCTGTTAGATACAGTTCAGTAATATCTCGCTTCATCAGAAGAAGATAGATAAAATTTCATCCCTAACTTATTAAATAATTTTAAATCTAAAATATTTATGCAAAATAGTAGAATTTGCTCAGTTGCTAGGTATACTTGTTGCTGCATGCCCAACAGTGGAATATGGTTGGCCTTACACCAAAGTTATGGAAAGTAACAAAACAACATGGACATGGTCATGGATGTCATGGATGTTTATATGTATAATAAGTATGTATTTACAAACAAAAAAAAGTATCTATGTAGTATATCAACTATCTGGTGTCCACGACACAAGCCTCGTTGCTTAGTGTGGGGCTAGATGGCGCTGTGTGTAATGTCCAGCGATATTTATTTATTTATTTATTTATTTAACAATGAAAATTACAAGGCTCTGCTACCTATCACAAAAGGAATTTGGATAGGACTAGATTAGTGGTTGTCTCACACTCCAACAACCTACAACAGTATAAAACTATTTGACTTTGTTCTAGAAATATTTTCTGATGCTTGACAAACTGGCTGGGGTCTGGTATATAATGATGTCAGAAGCCATGGGCACTGGACAACTGATGATAAAAAGTTTCGTATAAATTACCTTGAACTATTTACCAGCATTTAACAGCATTTAGAGGGCTGAAAACATTTGCAAGCACACTCAGACACTGTGAAGTTTTACTTAGAATTAAATAGATAACACAACTGCCATAGCCTACATCAATAAAATGGGTGGCACTTGTTTTCCCCACCGTAATAATTTAGCCAGAAAGTTGTGGCAACGGTGTGAGGAAAGACACATTTGGATCTAGGCATCGAAACACAAAAAATTTATGGAAGTTATGTGATGTAGCTTACAAGACTATTATTGTTAAACCTCAGATTGACTTGTTTGCAAACAAGTTTAACACTAATTGTCAGAATTATATATCATGCACTGTCCAAATGGTAAGGTGATTTCTTTTATACATTCCCACCATTTGCACTTATTAGTAAGATGTTACAGATAATAAAAAAGGAAGGGGCAACAGGCATTGTTGTAACCTTGGTGGCCCTCACAACCATGGTTTCCCTTATGTGAACCCAAGGTTATTTCTGAAGGAATAATAATGGAACCCTATCATAAAAGTGGTACGAATCTGCTCTGAATCAGGGATTTCTTATTGTCAGAACCAAGATATTGACCCTCTCCTAGACTCAGTTCCCACTGTGATATCTTTTCTGACAACAATTTTAATGAGGGACTATCATAAATAGCTCACTCAACACCATTAAGTTAGCTATTTCTCTAGTTCTAGGGCCCCAAACTGGCCTATATGACCGACAGTCAAGGTTCTTCAGGGATATATTTAGTTTAAGACCTAAGAACCCCAAATATGAAGTAGTATGGAATCTCAGTATCGTTTTGAATTATTTGTCTAAACTATTTCCTAATGAAACCCTTAGTTTAGAACTAATTACCAAAAATTAAGTTACCATAATAGCCCTTGTAACTGCACACAGAGTTCGAACTTTGTCTCTCATAAGTATACTGATAACATTTCTTGTAATCAGGATAATTATTAACATAAAATTCCAGAAATTATTAAAACCTTTGAACCTGGTAGATATCAACCCAATTTGATACTACCATCTTTTAAGGGGAATTTGTCTGTGTGTTCTGCTACTACCCTTTTGTTCTATCTAGATATTACAAAAAATACCTATAAGACAAGATTGTAAATCACCAATTATAACTATAAGAAAACCGTATCGTGCCGCCACTACTGCAACTATTAGTAGGTGGATGAAACAAATTCTAACTAATAGTGGAATAAATACTCCCAAATTCACATCATACAGCTCAAGACAAGCTTCTGCATTAAAAAAAAAAAAAAAAAAAACCTCTGAAGTGGGTTTTAATATTGAAGTTATAAGAAAAGAAGCTGGTTGGACCACAAATTCCTCAACTTTGCTTGCTTTTATTATGAGACCTAGATATATGAGATGAGATAGTTCATCATCATCATCATCATCAGCCTATTAATGTTCCCACTGCTGGGACACAGGCCTCCTCTCTATGAGGAGTGATTCTAAATTCTAGTGCTTTTGCACAAGCAGTGTGTTCTATAGTCTCTGTAATATAAAACACACTGCTTGTTATTGTTGGTTGATTAAATTTAATGTCAATGGTAACTGTCTGATTAAAGTAATTAAGCTCTTTATAAGATTATCATGACACAGGTTGTTGAGTTAGAGAAGATTTATGTTATGTTACCTTTTATTTAAATAAATGTGTAATTAGTACATAAGTAATGAAAATCAGAATAGTATGTTAGGTTGAATTGTTCAATGATTATCAGATGTTGACTAGATTACCAACACAACTTTCTTATTTGAACATCTACAAGTACTAAATGAGGACGAGATTACGGAGCATAATTATATAGATCGGACTAACTTACCTAGTGACGTCCGATCCTTAATTATGTGAAGTAATCTCGTCCTCATTGTATCCCAACCCTTCCCAGAAGATCAGCCTACTTATATGTGTTTTAAAGTGTCTTATCTACACCTCTTTTTAAAGTTGTGTTGACTTATGTATCGGGACTACGATAGATAACCGTATCGGTCATCTTGAAGTTTCGATCGTATGCTTTGAAAGAATGAGTTGACAGATGTCCAGACAACCGCGCCAAGACCGGACCACAGATAACATATTCGTTTTGATGAAATCGATTCATCTTTAAAAAAATGTGATAGCGAGTTAGCAAGAAGTGCAAACTACAAGTACTAAATGAGGACGAGATTACTTCACATAATTAAGGATCGGACGTCACTAGGTAAGTTAGTCCGATCTATATAATTAGTAGTAGTACATAGTATAATTCAAAAAAAAAAATTGTACAGCATTAATAATGTCTTTTTTTCCACATGTTTCACAAAACAAATATGCATTAAGTATGTAGAAAAGTGAAGTTAGAGTAAAAGTATTACGAGCTAATGGCGATGCAAAGATTATCTCTAGCGGCGAAATTTAAAAGTTGTCTAAGAACGACACTTTGCTTTATAATTGAGGTTAAGTTTAGACATAATCAGATGGATTACGATTACATACAGAAACCTTTACGAAATATTGTTGTGTTCCTCAATGTAGTAAGTATTTACGGAGATTCGGGAATAAGTTTTCATTTGTTTCCAAATAGCAGTAACGTCTAGATTTCGCCAGAACGCATTTGTTTTGTGTATGCTGCAGACGCTTTAATAACATCGACTATAGGACAACATAGTTAGTGTCTCGTCCAGCAAGAAACCACATAAATCTGATTTATATTTAATTAATTAGTTTTTCCGTGACGTAAATTGTATCGAAAACTGTCAAAGTGTCGTTCTTAGACAGCTTCACAATTTTGACACTTGAGGCGCTAGTTAGAATCTTTGCGTCGCTAATTTATAAAACTATCGCTAATTTATATATCTATCTTTAACAAATTAAGCCTTTTCATTTGTAATTTTACAAGGATCTTTTGGCGCGAGGCTGAAATCAGAACTACAATTCCATAACTTCAGATTTTATTCACGTAAAATAATTAATAAAAAAACTAATACCATTACAAGAAAATTAATATTTTAGAACATCACAAGCTATTTAAACAATAAAACAACAAAAGATGTAATGTTTGCACAGAAATCGGCTTCGGTGTCTATTACTTAGGACAAGCCCGCCACACTCTTCCCAAACCACTGTAACTCCTGAAAGCCAGAATCAACAGTGGCGACCACCAGAAAAACGCCGAGACAATGAAGCTCGACGAAGTCCCAGAGAATGAATTTAACTGTCTTGGATCCCGCAACGAAATTAATCAGAAAAGTATAGTGGAGGAGTAGGAAAACCCGTAATTTCCACTTCCCTCCATTTCAGCAGGAGACAGAACGAAACAAGGCCAATAGGCACAAAGGGACCTTTACAACTGGGCTTCGGTGTCTATCACGAAACCTTATTAAACGCTACTTCGGAGTAACGTCTATCACGATAGCAACTTCAAACTCAATTGTCATCAATTTGATGTCCACTATGCTTACATAATCGCAATAATAAAAGTATCGAGTTACGGTGACCATCAGCCACGATGAGCACCAACGACGTCATATTTGATCACGACTGGTTATACGTAATAAGAAACTAACCTTTTGACAGTTAATTGATGGACTCTGAGCCCAATAACTATCATTTCGAGCTGTCAACAGAGATACGTAATAGCTGCTGAACGTACACCGCTACACACAGTGCGAACTTTACAGAAGTTAGTCTATCTTCAATGTTGTCTTTGCGTGAAGGCCTACAGAAGTAATACTCGCTATCAAAGGGTTTCGTTTTTCTACAACGGGTTTCCACAAAACGCGTTTTTTATTGAGTATTCCATTATTTGTCCTTTCTACACATTCAAAACAATCAAATCAATCAATCAATTTATTTCAATCTTATTGACTTTGTTATTATAAATTATTATTTTAAATTCAATTAATTATTTTGTTATTCTATTATTTTACAAGTTATCAATTTTAACTCTATAATTATGCATTAATTAAATTCCTCATTTTGTTATTTTGAAATATTATTGTTCTTTGCTGATTTTGATTTTGAATACGTCTTATGTTATTTAATAATTATTATTTTATGTTTTGCGAATTTGAATACTACTTTATGGATATTTTTGTCTGACTAAATAAATTAATTGATTGATTCATTACAGTTTAAAACATTGCTTAAATATAAAAACTAGTCCACCGGTATCGGGAGCAGGCTGGGTCCAAGCTACCGGTGGTTAGGGCTCTAGACACAGGAACCTCCTCACAATGCGATCCGTATCAAGGAGCCTTCTGCTATTGTTATCGCTGACATAATGTCATTTGTCTCGTCCTTCTCTGATGATGCATGATCGTTATTTAACGTATTAAACGACGGTTAAACTTTAACCATTCTCATTATGCTATAAGAGTAGTGAACTTTCCATGAATTTATGTATATAAACAAAACTGTAGGGTCAAAGGGAACTATGTCCTTGATTTATGGAACTTCTCTTTGATATTATAATATCTAACAAATATTTACTACGAATCAGCCGTGCAAGTACGTAGGAGTCGATTCGATAAATCTGACAGTCATTCTCGATAAAATGAGTTTATAACAAAGATAAAAACTCATTTTGTCGAGAATAACTGTCAGATTTATCGAATCGATACCTACGTAATTGCACTGCAAAAAAAAAAAAAGGGTAGATTATATACGCTCACAAAATTGTTTATAAATTATTCACGGGTGTCATCAATGTAAATATAGGTTAGTATTATATCTTGGTAGTATTATGATTGATATGATTTAGGTACCTTACCTTTTTTAGTACCTTTAGGTACTGCTACCGTAGCTTTTGAAGGAGCATCGAATAATATCAGGTCATTGACCTCACCTTCGGAGGTGCCAGACAGTTACATTGACATGTGGATAGGTATGCCTCACAAACCTGATTTTTCCACTAAATAGTGTCTCATCATTCTGCAATGTTTGTTGTTTCATAATACTTTTACCACATTGTGCAAAAACATGTTAATTGACTAAAATTATTCATTTCAATATCTGAGTTTAAAATAATGAAATTGATGCTTTATGAAGTCTGATTTTGTATTTTCATCCTGACTTTGAAATTGTAAAGCAGACACAAATTAGCATGATTTGAAGCATAAATGTATACTGGCTTAATTTTCACATATTTTTTGTAGATACAAATAATCCTTGATCTACGTCTTTTAGTAATAATTCTTAAGCAATTTATTACCTTTGAAGACAACAATTATTTCATCTCTTGAAAGTACGAGTAGTGTGGCATTCTTACTGAAACTATCAGCTAAGTGCAAGTGCAATGCATAATTTAAGATTTATTCAAACTAGTTTTTTGTGAGACAAACATGTAAGGTCTACACAAATTCACAAAAAGGTGTATTATGTCGCCAAGTCGAAGAACCAAAAAGAAACATTGGATTTTTCATTATTTTAATGTTTCTCTAAAAACTTACTACCTTATATTTTTAACGTTCTACATTACGTTGATACCTTTTGCACTTTTTATGTCAATCATTTGAATAGAATGGGCATTTTGATTTCAATGTCCTATTTATTAATTTTTTAGTTTTTAGGTCACCGCATATCAAAACTTTTCTAAACTCAGCAATGTTATCTAACAGGTTTCTGCATCTTCCATACATTAAAAAACCTGATCATAGTTGCCTAAACGACTTTGTTTAAAAACCGGTACCAATAAATAACATTTTGTGGGCGCCATGTCGTAGACTATGTAGGTAAATAAATGTTTGTGTATATTTTTTTTAATAATCACCTATTTGTCAAACTGTTTTATCTGTTTAGTCTGTCTGTCATTTCTGGTTCGGTCATACTGGTGCGGACAACTAGCGAATTACTCAGGCAGATACTTCAGTACATTCTCTGTTCGAGTTTGGTGACTGCGTGCGCAATGGGCCTTATCGTGCATGAATTCGCCGCTAGAGGCGTGCGTGTAGAGTAAGGTCTTCAGAAATGTCAGGTGTCATGGAGTGTTGGCGCGTTGCGCGCATTTATATCACGTACTAATATTACTAGTAGTATTCACGATTGTGGTCAAGATTGAGCCATTCGTGATTAATAATTATGACTTTTAGATTTAAGTAGCAAGTAAGGATGCTAATTTTAGGCGCAATATTGTAAATATGTTTCTGAAATTGACACTATGTTGCGATGCGATAGCACTCATTGGTCCGCACTGGTTTGACTAAACCTCTAGTCCTTGTCACGTTCTTGGTGTGCGTGTTGATTTTTGTATTTTTCTAAAGTTCTTTATTTTCTTCCTTTCCTTCCAATTTGCCATCGCGTTATTCATAACCAATGCAAAGTTTTGCTTCCCAACTAAGTTCCGTAATAGGGTAGATGATAAAAAAAATATAATTAGTCCGTCAGATAGAAAACCAAAACCGTCCAGAAAATACTGGACACATATTTTTTTTTTTTTCACGTAAACAAAAATGAAGACACATTTGAGTACATTTTTAAGACACGTTTCATCTTCGTCAATTTTTATTAATTTGACAAAACAAAAAACACGGATCTAATATTTTTCGATAATCTAACTAACGGACTAAACAGAATAATATTTTTTTTAGTCAGTCATCATCCCTATTGGTCTGGTAGATAGTTTATTGGTTTTCATTTTGAGTTCAACAACCAGCTAGTTTTTCTTGGGTGCTAGATTGTAAAACATTTGAATATTATTTGGATCTTCTTTTCTCTATCTAAAACAAGATTGTCAAAGGAATTTCTTGCAATATAGATTAAACAAATTACTTTTAGTAAATGAATATTTAGTCAACAATCAACATTTAAAATTCTTTTTAAAAAACCACTCAACTTTGAAGATTCTCAAAACAAAATCAAAAATGCTAAGTGGTTTACATTGAAAGAAAATTGTCATTAACATTATTCTTGTTGAAGTCTGGCTTTGCGACCTTGCTTCTCGTCTATCGGCTTTTAAATCGGCTTATCAAGTTACCTACTTATTTAAAGTTTTATTATTATTTGTTGTATAGACGATCAAGTTATTTTAGTTCCACTTTTACTACAATTCTCGATAAACTGAAACCTAAGTAGGTAAGATGAAACTATCTATCGAATCAAATATACATAAGGGCCATCTCAAGTAGAAGTACACTTCGGCCAAATTCATTGTGCAGGTGGGAAAAAGCAGAACTAAAATAAATGTATTAAGTTTAACATATCGATGCATTTTTGTTTGACAAGCAGCGCCACCTTGAACTACACAGTGCACACACTTAAAGTGTAACTTCAATCCCATAAGAGGCAGCGCAGACGACAGACTTTTTTTGTGCGAAAGACAAAAACTCTGTGACGAATTTTGCGTGATTGATGTGTTTGACTAGTTTTTTTACCACTTTAGGGCGATCAGTCGGATCCTTTCTATCAGTAGATCTTGTCAAACAGCCATAAGTTCTTTGTGTTCTTCTTCTCGCGAATAAATAATAATACCAGTCTAATTCGCATAAGTTTATTGAATAAATAGTGCAACTTACGAATAACATTGTTATCTAGTGTTTATGTGGTTATGCCCGCCGCGTTGCCCGCTGCGGTGGACGCCGCGTTGGACGCCGCGTGCACCGCCGCGTCGGACGCTTCGTTCGACGCTGCATCTCAAGCAAACGAGCGTAAAAACGCTTCTTCATAAACGCTCTCATACATTGCCATATATTATGTTTCAATTTTAAGCGCCCGCGCCGCCCGACGCGACGTATATAATTCTGAACGTTTTGACAATCGTAATCGCTGATAGACTGTTTCGTCGTTTTAAAACGTGCAAGGGACATTCAACCTTAAGGTGATGTAGTCACATACGTCAACGACAGTCTGTGACGATCTTTCATTTGTTTTGGGGTTACAGCTACGCAAAGTAATGAAAGCGTTCAGCTGCGATGTCTCACTGTGATGACGCAGAGTGACGTCAAATGCAGAGGTATGTGACGAAGTAGTGACGACGATCGAGAGCTTGAATTTGGAACGTTCGTCATTTAATATGGCGTTTGGTAAGTTAGTGCTGTTAGAAAGTAGATGTTGACGTATATACAATCGATTTTGTGACACTTGATTGTAATATACAGGAGGAGAGCGCTGTTGGCCAACTTTATTTTATTAAATTGTTCTGAAAAAAAAATATGGCTGCCATTTTTGTTTTCCGTACTTCTTTTGGAACTGCGATTAAAGATACAGTTTGTTTCATATGAATTTAGTAATGCTGTGGTGATGCAGCGTGACGTATATTAATAGTTAGTTTCATAATATTAATTCATAATTATGAATTTGGCAATGCTTTGTGATATTGAAAGGGATGAAATAAGAATGAATTAACATAGAAAAGGAGTCTTTCAAGCGTGTAGGCACGCTAGCCCACAAAAATATAATATAGAGCACAAAATTAATTTGTAGCATTTATTATGTACCAATTTATTTCGTTGGCTATGGATTAAATAAATTGGTACATATTATGTAATAATTTATTTTATTGGCTATGGATTAAATAAATTGGTGCATCTTATGGAGAAATTCTATATGTCTTTACTTTTCCGATTTGATCCTTGTTAACGACACTATCGAATTGTGTAATAATACAGTGTGTTTTTTTTTTCATAATCAATCAATCAATCTAATGATGTAGTTTTAGTTTTCATTAAAATCGAGCACGGGACTGGTTTTGGCCATCTACGCCCGCTTGAAAAATTCACCCTGTATAACCATGGAGGCGGGCAGGAACTTAGGGCGTATACTACCTCAAATGGCTTAGCATGATCCTCCGTTGCGCCTAAAATACTGCAGCATTGATTTTGAAATAAATATATGGTAAAGTTGAGGATTAATGTTAAGTCCTATATTTGGCGAAAACACGATTCCATAAAATTTTCTCGATAAAAAAAAATCCCAAAGTTACCTCTAAACTGAACAATAAACCGCTGGCAATCATAAAATACTTCAAATTAGATCATGAAACTTTTTATACTAACTGAACTAGCTATAAAGCAGGTCATATATATATATATATTTTTTTTTTTATCAATAGATTTTTTGTTAATCGCAAAAAAACACTAATTTCGCACTATTCGGCCCGCAGTGACTGACGTACCAACCACTTTGTAGTGCAAGCTGATTAGAACTTTATTCTAACAGTATTTCAAACGAAATTTGAACTACCAAATATAGAGTTGCTAATTATTTGAGGTAGTAGGTATAGGGTCCTTATCGGTAGATGCTGAGATTTGAAACACTACTATAGGCACTAAGACAAGCTTCTGAATTAGCCACAAGCTGCCTATCTAAACCACTTACATTAGACATTGGTGTCAATTCTGTTATGCACAAACTAAACTTAATTTACGCTATTGCTATCTTTTACTAAAAGGCAGTGCGAGAAAAGGACGGCTATAGCTATGAACTAAGTTAGAGATGTCAAACTAGTTTATGCCTTGCGCTTCACCGTGTTTTTAGTCGACATGTTTTTACGTGCACCCTTGATTTGTTTGGAAATATAAGTTTCAACTAAATTTGACAGCTCTAAATTACGTCCGTCTCTTTCTCGTTTTATTAGAGAGAAAAAGATAGCAATAGCCTTAATTAAGTTTAGTTTGTGCACAACAGAATCGACACCATTATCAATATAAATCACTAATGTATGATAATTCACTAATGTGCGATAATTCACTAATGCTGTTACAGCAAGTGTCCCTTAATTCAATATTGTCAGTCAATCCGACATCTCCTAATGACGATTGCGACAACCCTGACAGCTAACAAGACGATAATGTCCTCCTGAATCGACGGATTGACGTGCATTAACGGAACGATGGGAAATTGTGGACAATATTGACTGCTTCGTGGGTTGAATTGGTCGTAACCGCTACAGCTGAGTATTAGGTCCGGGTTCGATTTTGAGATTGGGCAAAGTGATATTGTGTTTTGACAAAAAAAAAAAAACTAATTAGGCCGTCAGCTAGATTATCAAAAAATATTTGACCCGTGTTTTTTCTTTTGTTACGTAAACCAAAATTGACGAAGAAATGATGCTTTTAAAGTTCTCAATACGTCACGCCTAGGTATAATTTTTAGCTAGTTCTGACGTCACGAGCCCCCACTCCCGAGTTTTGATGCGTTTTATCTTTGTCAATATTCATTGATTTACAAAACCAAAAAATACGTGTCCATTAATTTCCAATACTATAGCTCACGGACTAAATAGATTTGCAATTTTTTGATACTGTCGTCATGCCAATTAAGAATAAGAATAAATTTATTAAACCGTTTTTACAAAAAAAAATCTTGACCTAAAAATGTATGAATAATGGTTACAAATTAAATTTTAACATAGTAAGTAAACAGAGAGAGTCTCAAACTAGGCTGCGCCTATATCTTAGGGGCCGGAGTTGCGTTAACTTAAAATTAAAACATATTTTTTTTTCTCAACTAGCTGTTGCCCGCGACCTTCGTTCGCGTGAAATTAGTATATAAAATTATTACTTCCCTTTTTGAATCGAAATTTGTTACCGATTTCAAGGATTTGTTTTTTTTTGCACGGAACCCTAATTGTTATTCTTAAATAAAAGTAACCTGATAGACCTTAAAACATCAGCTATCTGCCAATAAAAGTCCCGTCAAAATCAGTTCAGCCGTTTCGGAGATTAGCCGGAACAAACAGACAGACAGACCGACAGACGGACAGACAAAAATTGAAAAAAAATGTGTTTTTGTTAGAAGTATCTACCATATTACTTTCATATGCATTCAGTAAAAAGTTGTTATTTTGGTATTACAAACAGACACTTAAATTTTATTTATTTGTATAGATAAAAGTACCCTAAGTTAGACCTTATAACATCAGCTATCTGCCAGTTAAATTCCCGTCAAAATCGGTTCAGCCGTTTCGGAGATTAGCCGGAATAAACAGACAGACAGACCGACAGACGGAAAGACAAAAAAAAAATGTTATAAGTACCGTATATACTTTCATATGCATTCAGTAAAAAGCTGTTATTTTGGTATTACAAACAGACACTTCAATTTTATTTATTTCTATAGATAGAAGCTCAGTGTAAGGATTTGTGTCCGATTTAAGGCAAATAAACTCGCCCCCTATAAATTGCGTGAGAATTTAACTGACGTAACGTGGGTGTATGTTAAGTAAGTACACCTTTGTTAGACGTAAAGGTGTTAAAGCGTATGTAATGTTTTATGCCAACATCATAATATTGAGGAAAACTGTGGCTTTGATTAAGATTACGGTTCTGACGGTTAATAAACGATTGTAAATGCGTGATTGCTAAAGTTACATACGTATTTATATTATGAATCAGTGTTCTTACGCAAAACGTTATAAGATTGTCGTCATCGAGATGGTCTGATGAAGGATATAAACATAACGGTTCTAAAGGAGTATACGTCATAAGTTTTAAATGTTTTACGCAGTTAAAATAAGATGATAAAATCGTGATAAGAGCTCGCACTGTTTGTGAACAGGATAAAAAAAAGCAAATGACGGAAGCAAAAACGGAACTATACACAACTCATTGGTGTAATCTTTTTTTTGATAATTTTTATGTAATAAGCTTTTGACGCAGACTATTGCGTGATTACATTGTTATAAAATATTTAACACAGATGACAATAACATTGTTATGAAATACTTAACACAAATGCAAGAAGAAATTAATTGACACAATCAATTTTAGTTTAAAAGAGCCACATGTCGCAACGACCTTACTCAAAACCTTAACCTCCCCGATTCCCATCAGCTTCTATCCATGGGGATTAAAGGATAATGGTTTGCGGTTCCATGGGAGGTAGGAGGGACACGCACCAATATATTACACCGACAATGCTCATATAGGCAGACAGTTCCAAAGGCTCTTCACCACATTTTACAATTACCTACCAAAATTGAATCAAGAGGTAGGCCAAGCCCGAACGCACGGATAAACTACGTAAATTCGAATGATTTTAAAATACACATTTCATACATAATTAATTTATTACTTAGTTTAAGACTTTATAGTGCCTACTACCTGGACCTATTTGGCGCAGCCGTGAGACACACAATATTATTTCCCTTATTTTTTTCTGTTTAGTTTTAAGTTTTTATTTTTTATTATGTAGTTTTATGTTTCATATTTTTTATTGTATTCTTATTTTGTTGAGTGCACTTGCGGCTAAAGCCAAATAAACATGTTTTCTTTCTTTTCTCTTTCTTTCTTTACGACTTCTTGTGCACATCGCAAACAATACAAAATGCTGAAGAATAATTTTAGATTCATAAATGATAACCAGTGCCGGTGGTTCCGGCTGTCATTTGTACATCTTTGACAGTCAGTGTTTGGTAGTCAGTGGCTCGAAAGTCTGACAACCTATCTAACCAAGTGGGTATCGTATTACCCAGTAATAACTAGGTTGTGGAAGTCACATATGCAGTCACTCCATGTAAAATACTGGTGTTCAGCTGCATCCGGTTAAAAGGAAAGGCAGATCCGTAGATGATGATTCAAAAACGATTTGAAATTACTTCGCTCGTTCGAGCTAGGCCCATTGGTCCTCTCTACATTTTCATCATTAATTTTATGCTAAGATCCATAATAGAAAGTGTCAAATCCTTTGATGTTTAGATAAGTTAAAATATGGTTGGAAACTTTCGTTAAACTGTCAATGGATTTTAATATTGATGGATTATAATGACTTTATTTCTTGTCACTTTCGTCGCGGTTCATTAGATTGGCCACTTTGTTTTTTTTTTGCTAGTGACGAACAAAAGGTCGTCTGCGAAGAAACTTTGCCCCTGCTCCTAATATAAGAAAAGAGTTTATTTGTTGTTTTGTTTGGTTGTTTTGTTGAAGTCTGGTTGTTTGTTTGTTTGTAATTTATTTGTTTAGTTGTTTGTTTATTTTATTTTTTGTGGCATTAAGTCCGCCTATGTTACCACTCTTGTACATGAAGTTTAAATAAATAAATAAAATATAAAGTTTACAAAAAGTGTGCAGGTAGTTCAGTAATAGATATTAAGTATAGTTATATTAGTTTTACAATTAACTGAATAAAATTAGGGTCATTGCTGCAAAAAAAAAAATGTAATGTAATGCGCGACTTACTCGATCTAGATTAATATTTTAATCAAGTATTTCTCAGAAGTAGCACGGAGTTTGAATAGGCGAGACAACAAAAAAAAAACTAATTAGTCCGTCAGTTAGATTATCAAAAAATATTTGACCCGTGTTTTTTCTTTTGTTACGTAAACCAAATTGACGAAGATATGACGCTTTTAAAATTATCAATACGTCACGCCTAGGTATAATTTTTAGATAGTTCTGACGTCACGAGAACCCACTCCCGAGTTTTGATGCGTTTTATCTTTGTCAATATTCATTGATTTACAAAAACAAAAAATACGTGTTTATTAATTTCTAATACTCTAACTGACGGAATAAATAGATTTGCAATTTTTTGATACTGTCGTCATGCCTATTTGCGCATGCTCGATTTGATGACAATAGGCTCGCCCCGTACATGGGATTAAAACATAACTGACACAATGTGTAAAGGAATATTATACAGACGTGATTTTTATAATAAAATAAAATATTTTACAGCGTTTCTCATTATTTTATTAAATTATTCGTAGTGGTGCCAGTTTGCGCATTTTATTTATCGTGTTTGGCTCGAACGCATAAACTACTGTCGTATCCACTCGACAGCGTCACGCGCAAATTTTTTGCATCGAACCGCGTTAAATTCGCGAACTAAACGCGAATAATTCGCAATTATTAATAAACACTTGACGATCGCAAACTACAAGAGATATAGCTAAATAAACTTTACAGTGGATAGCTGAATAGATGTGTTATCTATTTAACCAAATTTCAAGATAAATAATTATAATTTGATACTCAATAATAATGTAGAACTTGAAAAACAGTGATAAAAACGGATATTTTGCTAATAAAATATTATTTTTGCTCAACAACTATTAACTTCTTAACCATTTTTTTATATCAAAATAAACTAGATTATATTTCCTTTCCAACAAGACCACAATCTCATTAATATCTTATTAGCATCATATCAAAACATTCATTACAACCTAGATACTCACTGTTTGTTTACATCTGGATACTAATTTAGCCAGCCGCGGTTGGACGAAAAAACAAAAAAAAAAACACAAAACCACTTGTTTTTTTGGTGTAAATAGTTAAACTATCTAATCACCACACTAATTAAACACTCACTGTAAGCTTTCACACACGTTTTAATCACTAAATCACGTATTTCTTCACACTTCACAATCACTATAGGTATTTATACCTACGCGTTTTCACAGGCGAAATACTGCAACTTTGCGATTCGAAACCTAATTTGTGTTATCATAATACGATAGTACAACTTCTGACGAACATTCAAAGGTATAACACTATATTACAATAACAAATACGTAACTCGTAAACACTTGAACCACTTGACTAACGATAACACGATGACGCAAGAAATGGCGCGCTTTGTTGACAATAATTTGTTACTATAATGTGACACTTGTTGATGGAATAGAGCTATGATTTTTGGTACGGAGTTGAGGAATATTATAGAGATGGGAAGTAAACTATCAGATTCGCTTGAACTCATTTTTTGGGATTATTTATGTTCACGCGGTAAATTAAAACACAATTGTCGCAATTGAATGTGAAATCCCGCCAGTCGTTGTTTTTTTTAATACAAAATTTGCGTTTAGTTTTGAACATTGTTTTTACATTACATGAATGTTTTAGTTAAAAAATGAAAATTATTGTTTTTGAAACTCCATGTTAATTTTAGAATGGAAAGTTTTAATTCAACATGATTTATAAAATGGCTGTCTATGGCTCCAAAAATATATATGTATCTTATAAAATGTCATACCAAAAAGAGAGATATATGTATATATTTGGAGCCTCCCTCCTATAACCATGTTATAATGGCTAAACTATAATCTGTGTCTGGTACTTTTTTTTTTTTCTAAGCAGATCTAAAGAGGATGACCTACTGTTCAGTAAGTAAATTACATACTTACTTACTGGACAGTAGGAGATTCCAAATTTAAAATCTCGCTTCTTACTGGACAGTTGTGAATAGAGAGAGAAAGAGATGTTATGGCAACATTACATACCATTTTTGAGAAAAATATGATGCTGTATAATACCAGGATAATACTTATTTCACTAATCTTTTCCCAAATTAGCCCGGAACAAATAGGATGGACTCATGTGCATTCATCGTCTGCTAAGCCTTTTTCCAGATAATTATACAAATGACAAACACGGAATAAAAATCATTTAATAAAATATTCTGACCGGGAGTCGAACCCGCCGCGCCAACGCCCGCCGCCGCCACCGTCGATCAGATGCTGTGCCAATTAAATCTAAAATACAACCGTGGATATTTTTTATAAAAAAATACACCATTTAATTTTGAAAACGTATTGTTTAAAATTAAATTTGTGACACTTCTTTATTGTATTTCAAAACAAAAATCAAGATCCGTGTCATCAAGATTTTTTTCAAGTTTCCTGTTCCAAACTCTTAAAAAAGTTATAAAATGTCATTCGAATGTTTAACACTGCAAAATATTTAATTTAAATATAGTACCTATAGAAACACCGATAGCTACGAGACGTAGGCATAATAACTGACAGTTATACGTTAGTAAGTTATAGAAAACGGCCTTTACTCATTACCGCTGTCATGATTTCGTAGTAGATTAATAAATAATTAATTAATTGCTGACATTTCATGTCTATACAAATGTCATGACTAATTACTATATATCCTTGTGAACATGTGCTTTTATTACTAGAAATATGTGAGAATGTTTAATTGGTGACACAAATCCGGTTTTGACCAGCCTAGAAAATTATAATAGACATGACGACAGTATCAAAAAATTGCAAATCTATTTAGTCCGTCAGTTAGAGTATTGGAAAATAATGGACACGTATTTTTTGTTTATTGTAAATCAATGAATAATGACAAAGATAAAACGCATCAAAACTCGGGAGTGGGCGCTCGTGACGTCAGAACTAGCTAAAAATTATACCAAGGCGTGACGTATTAAGAATTTTAAAAGCGTCATATCTTCGTCAATTTTGGTTTACGTAACAAAAGAAAAAACACGGATCAAATATTTTTTGATAATCTTACTGACGGACTAATTAGATTTTCTTGTCGTCTCGCTTATTGTTTTTTTTTACGACGGAAATACTCCTTTCAAATAGTTGTCCTATCAGAGAGTGAAATTCATCACCTGCAACAAAAAATTATCACTGCAACACGTAGGTTAGAGCTTCACCAAATAAAAAAACATTCTTCTTCTGCTTCTCGATTCGATGACTCAGATTTTTTCTCATGTATCTGGCAGTGGCAACTCGGCCCGATATAATGTTTGCCTTTAGCTATCTCTCTCAATTCAATGATTGTTACGGAGAAGAGCATTTCAAATGTGCAAAAAGAGTGGTGCGATACTTAAAGTCTTATATTCAGAAAAACTGGCCAAAAATTACATGGCATGGCTGACGCAGATTGGGGCGCATGCAAACTCGACCGAAAGTCTTTTTCGGGCTGTTGTTTTAATTATGCTGGAACGGCTATAAGCTGGATGTCGAAGATATAAAAGACTGTGGCGCTATCAACTGCCGAAGCGGAATATGTTGCTTTGACTGAAGCTGCAAAAGAGGCCATTCACTTGAAAAGTCTATTCAAAGATCTTGGGGCCAACTATGAAAGCATAGTCATATTAAACGACAACCAAGCTGCCCTCAAGTTAAGTCAGAACACAATGGTCACTCCCAAGTCTAAGCACATTGACTTAAAAATGCATTTTATACTAAATTGCATAACGGACGGAGTGATACAGGTCCAGTATCTGCAAACCAAAGATATGGAGGCAGATATCTTAACCAAAGCCCTAGCCGGCCCGCGTTTGTTGAAATTGCGGTGCGGTTCAGGAGTCTCCTGAACTCCTGATTACCACAACGATGCCGTGAAAAGGAGTGTGAGTACTGGCCATCCAGTACCAATAGGCACTGCATTGTCGTTGATAAAATTACCTTAGTTACAAATAACAGTTGTGTCAAAAAATAAAAGTAATATTTTCAGTCCTAGTATATTTTAATTAAATAAATCCCTTACACCAGTACCTGTAACCTACGTAGCAACATGGACGGCTCTGACGTTTGCCTCATACAAGTCCTGAAGGTTTTAATTAGTTGTGCACAACTGGCAGGAGAGCAGGTGTGCATAATATCAAATGTTGTGGCTCCACACTCGCATTGCGTCCGAGATGACTCAATTATATTATAATAATCATCTAGTCATACAAAAAACATTAAACATGAGTTAAATTATGTAAATCACTCAAGGTCGACCAGCCGAAAGAGTTCAATGTCGCATAGCACTGCGTGGTATTTGATTGAAATGATTTTTTTGTATAATAAAATATTTTGTCAAAAATATGTTAGTGTTTTTGCAATACTGCCCTTACTACGCGTTGAATTACAATTGTTTTTTTATTCTAAAAATGAAAAAATCCATTTACACCGGCATTTCCTCATCGTGTTTTAGTTGCGTTTAGATATTATTATTATTTTTTAAAGATGCTTTTTTTAGGCATTGGAAGGCAAACATGATTTGATATAGACTTGTCAAACCAAAATCAATGAATAAAAAAAAAAAAAAAAAAAATATCAAATCAAGCAATCTATAAATATGTCGAAAAAGGGTATTATTGATTTTATTTTATAGCATTGCATTTGCTATAGCTGTTCTGATCAGAAAAAAGTAAACGTGCCAATACTTACATGCGGTTGAAGTCTTATATTTTAGGTCACAATTTCCAAGGGCATTTATACCATAATTTTTTAAACGGTTTATGTTAGTGAACCTGAGGTCACCGAGAGAATAAAAATCGAATTTGTATAACCGATTGGTGTGATTATTGGGGCTTAGAACTAAGATAAATACATATTTCTTTAATATAAATTCACAATGTTGAAGGAATTGCCGATCGATTTCTATCATTATATTATTTATAAGGTAAAATCTTTTGGAAACATTTTTTTTTCGAAACGGTTTCTTGTCAATGTTTCAAAACGATTTCCCTTTTTTTTTCCAAAGAGCTTAGTTATAAAAGACTGTCCTGACCCTTACAACATGTACCAAAACTCGAATGTTATTATAAGTTTACCATCTTGATAAAATCACAATGATTAGCCATATTGTTGCCAAAACATTTTTCAAGAGGTTTGTCATTAATCACACATCATGCCATCCGAGTGCAAACAAGTTGCAACTTGATGTATTTATGTTTTTATTAAAAGTTTAAAAATACATTGTACGAGGGGGGCTAAAATGACAGCTTTAGCAGATTCTTAATAGAATGAAAATTCGTTACAATTTGCACACACACACTCGCGCACAATTCGGTCACAAAGTTACAATTCATAATAGTCGTAGTAAGATAGAGTATTAGTAGTTGTAAGAATTTTAACGTGATTCATATTATTATCTTATTATGATTTTATATCATTCAAATTTTCCTTAGAAAAGCTATCTAACGGTTTTAACAGTGAATCACAATTGATGGCGTACGTGCAGCAATTGTGACTAATTGTAAAACTGTTAACCAAAAAATCCTTTGATTAACACGTAATAAACCAATTAAAACTACGTCATAAAATCTTATTGGAATTAGTAAAAAACCCCTTTCTTACAATGATGATTTTGTGAGGGAAGGAAAAGGTATTTATTTTAAGTGTAATTTAGGTGTCTAATTAGTGAATTTTTTAAAGAAATCGTTTATTTAGGCCAAGAAAGGTCCCTAAACTACAGTTGTGGTGGACGCTACGTAACATGAACTGAATGCAGATTTTAAAGAAGAAGACGCTTGTGGGCCTAATGGAGGCGTCAAGCGTAAACTATTTAAAACAGGGGATCTAAAATAGCCGCATTAGCAGGATCATCATTATCATCATCATTTCAGCCGGAAGACATCCACTGCTGGACATAGGCCTCCCCAAAGTGTCGCCACATTGATCGGTCCGGATTCCCGCAACTTTCACCAGGTCATCGGTTCACCTAGTGGGAGGCGTTCCAACGCAACGTCTTCCGGTTCGCGGTCACCACTCCAGAACTCATCCCATCGGCCATCCGTTCTGCGAGCAATGTGACCTGCCCATTACCACTTATAAATAATTGATTTACGTTTGGGCCATGAGACGTGTTTTTCGCGAAACTAATGACTCCTGGGGACCTAAAATGGCCACTTTAGCAGAATCGTAATAAGATAATAATATAAATTACGTTATAAAAGGTAACAAAGTGACAATTCATAAATCATAATATTAACTGCGTCTGTGACCAATTTAAGAATTTTAACGTGATTCATTCTGTTATCCTATTGTGATTCTGCTGAAGTAGCCATTTTATGTCCCCAGATTTCATTGGTTTCTCGAAATAGCCCAAACGTAAATCAATTATAAGTCACCGGTATGCCTCATGCAGTCCATGCAACCATAGAATTTTAATAACGAAAAGTATTAGTTATTAGGAAAGTATTGGATATATTTTGTGAAAAGAAAAAAAATGTTAGTTGTCTTTACAATCCAACGGTTTTTACATTTTTACGGTGACATATATATTCAATAGAATCTACAAATTAGAGGTCCCATATCATAAAATCAGGTTTCCGTGAGTTTTTGCCTCAACATGCATTGGAAGAATGATTAATTATTATTAAATAAATAAATAAAATTAGAATTCGTTCTATTATTATTGAAGTAGAGAAAACAAACTATTTGTAACAAGTCATTGTTATTTCAAGCAACGAACGAAAAACATATAATTTCAACGAGTAAACCTCGCAATTTCGCACTTAAGAACGATATTTTTGATCACTGCCTTCCGAATTTGACACTTTACTTCCATATACCTACATTCTACATTTCCCTACATACAAAGAATTGAATAAAAGACATAAACGCACATGCAAACAAAATATTTTCATTGTTAAAAAATGCGTACAAAGGAAAATGAACATGGCTTTTCAAATGTCAATGTCGGAAACAGAATCAAGGATAGACAGTTCTTTGTCATGAGTATGAACTTTATGAGTTTATTTAGAAGTTATTGTGAGTAAAAGTAATAACAAGTCATAGAAGTATTTTATTATAATTATGGCAAAAAATGTAACTGACTGGACTACCTCGGGTGGCCTTGGTCTAGTCATCTAGCGGTCGCAAGCGCAACTGCTTGTGGTCCTGCGTTTGATTCCCGGGTCGGACAAAGTGTTATTGGGGTTTTCCATCAGGAATTTCTCAGTAACAGCCACGGAGTCTGGATTTGTGCCCAGTTGATGGCAATAGGCTCGCCCCCTATTACGTGGGACTTAAATATAACTGGCGAAATGTGGGTGTAGTAAGTACATCTCTGCCTTACCCTTCGAGGATTACAGGCGTGAGTGATGTCATGTTAAAAATGTAACTAGGTACCTACACTCTCTTCGCACGTCTATTACCCTTTGAAACTCTGGGGACGTGCCTAAGTAAGTTCTGCGTACTACATACTTAGTAAATACTCCAACAATTACATTAAAAATAAATCGTAAGTTTAAGACAATCCTTTGAAGCTTTTTCAAGATGTTGACACATACACGCGAACGGACTAATGTTGGGTTTGTGAAATTTACAATAGTAAAGAAGATATCGAAAAACCCTCAAAAATTCATAATTCAAGGAATATTGGAAGCAAAAGTACCTTAGTAATTTTAATTCTAATATTCTTTAAATAATAAATAAATAAATATCGCTGGACATTACACACAGCGCCATCTAGTGCCACACTAAGCAACGAGGCTTGTGTCGTGGACACCAGATAGTTGATATACTACATTGATACTTTTTGTTTGTAAATACATACTTATTATACATATAAACATCCATGACTAGGAAACAAATGTCCATGCTCATCACACAAACATTTGCTCCTACTGGGATTCGAACCCGAGACCCTAAGAACGTAAGGCAGCCTCACTACCGCTGCGCCAATCGGGTCGTCCTATTAAAAATTCGTGAATTGTACCTATTTATAGAATTATTAGTGACCCATCCATGGGTATAGAAATCGGGAGAATCCCTGCTAAATTATGCCAATATTAAGACAGGATTCTCCTAAAATCAAAAACTTTGCAAATAATATTGTTATTTCAATGTTGATTCATCACATAAATGTATTTTTGGTTCCAATACGTGTCCGTATTATATCATATTATGAAACTCATTGAAACAATATAATATTACTCATCATCATTACAGTCTCCTATAGGTTGACTTATTCGTATATTTATTATGTTTGTATGTCTCAAAGTTAGAGGAGCTCGTGGCTAAACAGTCTTCAGGTTGGTCTGTGGATGGGTGACCGTCCATTACATACCTACCGAGTTTCTTTCCAAGGGTATCGTATTACCCAGTACTAACTTTGGTTGTGGACGTCAGCTGGGCAGTCGCTCCAATTAAAATACTGGTATTCAGCTGTATCCGGTTAGACTGGAACCTGACCCCAATATGGTTGAGAAAAGGCTAGGCAGATGAGATGATGATGTATGTGTCAACGCTGGAGGTTCACTGATGAGCCATGGAGCGCAGTGACCTAGGTAAGGGGTATCCAGGGGATCGACTTTCGAAGTGAAAAGAAACGAAACACTGCGTGCTAAAACCAAAGTCAAGGATGTGAGCTAAGCTTAAGTGGGATGAGTTCGGATATGTCTGCCACATGTCAGATGAGAAGTAAACTCATAAATTGTCTATGACCAGAGTTGAGTTCAACTCCTATCGACATGACTGGCTGATACTAGCAACAGACAGGGTTTAGTAGAAAAAGGAGAATAAGCCCATTGTCCATCAGTGGGACAAAACTCGTTTACAAGTATTCAGACTCTTTTAATTACCTAACTTGTAGTCATATATATTATCCCCTAACACAAGCTCAAAATGATGATCTCCGAATCATCTAGGTACATCAAAATAAAACATGAGGCTATCGATATTGCATATCGCTATGTTTTAGAGATGGTCGCATTATAAACATTCATCAAATTTAATCAAGTATTTGAAAATGACATTGATTATTTTAAAATAACAAACGAATGTCGGATTTAAATGTAGGATTAACACAAAAAAACGTCCCTGCACGGATCAATAAGCATAATATTATTACACTTATAATGAAATAATAAACACTCAAGTTGTAATAATAACATCCGTAAAATTACACTTGCAAATTAGGTACTTACAAAAAATTAAGACCATAAATCGGGACAAAGTTTTTATAAAGCCTTAAATATATTAGTCATAACTCGTAAGAAACAAAATGCAATGACATGCCTTTTTTATTATATTCATTGCCATTATTCTTAATACAATCGTTGAATCAATAATGCTAATCGATTATGAAATCTGTAACAAAAAGTTAGTAATAAAAGTAAAGTCAAGAAACAAAAAGTTTGTTACTGTTGCTTGTATAATGAGTAAGTAGATACCGTAACTATGGTAATGCATACCGGTTTGCGGGGCTTTACCAAGATGTGTATGTGAGTATTCTGCAATTTGATAAAATAATGCAGATTTATGAAGACAAATTGCTAACGTTAATGTTATAATTCAGAACAAATAACATGGTAAAACAATATTTTTAATTTTAAAATAATGCTATACTTGTCGCCTAAAGTAAATTTTATTATAATCCATTTTGATTCGTTACGTAATAGGTTGGGTTTACTTTCAAAAATAATGTATTCCAAGTGTGATAAATTATTATTTCAAAAAACGTAAACACTTAAGGAAATGTAAGTAATACAGACATAATATAAGAGAAATCTGTTATGGTTACGTAATTGTATTTAACTAAACACAATTTTTTGCATACTACGATTTAAAAAAAAAAACAATTTTCAATAAGTAAAATCATTACAGCAAAGCATGATTCAGTAGCTTAAGGAAAGTGCCTACAGGAAAGTCGCAGGCATACCAGCCACTATATATACTTGCAGAATAACTCACAGTTTTCATTCATGTGCGAATCATAAAACCCGACGTCGTCGTTTCAAAGTTAAAACAGGCGCTTACAACCTGTTGTTGGTCATTTGTTTACTCCGCGCCGCTAAGCAAGGTCGTGTCGAAAATGTGTCGAATAAAGTTTGTGATCGTGTTTCTGTGCCTAGTAAACTTCGTGCAACCAAGGAGGTTGTACTACCCCAACCCCAACGACCCTACCGCCATCGTCTTCGAAGGCCCCACGAACTATGACACTCGGAAAGCTTCGGAAAACGAAGTCGGTTTAGACGAAGACACTTTGAGCCTGCTTATCAATCCAAGATTTGGAGAAGTTGGAGCCGAGCAACAGGCGATTTCGCCAACACCAGCGCCAGTACCTGCAGACACAGGATTCTATTTTCCGGACGATTAATAGCGAAAAGTGTTACACCAAAATAACGTACAAGTTACCAGTGAGTTTTTATGATGATTGGAGGTACTTCTGTGAGAAAAAGTGTTGTGTGCAACAAAAACAATTGAAGACTTGAAGATTCTATCGATAGTGCCATAAACCATGGTGTATTAGTATATTTATACTAATATTAATGTAAGTTATTTATTAAGATATTTTAGTTTGTATAGCAGTGACATCGGTTATTTACTTGATTTATGTAAATCTTGTAAATGATGAGGGCCATCGCAAAAAACCCCGAAATATTTGTTATGATGTCTTAGAACATAATTTATGATGTGTCCACAAACCACATACAAAGGGGCGTGCCCGTTACGGCCGGGTAGGGTTACCACGATTTGGCTTGATAAGAAATGCAAATCGTGTTATCGTAATGTAAAATTGTATAACAGACTTTTGCACATTATGACAATGAGGCGTAAATACTTACGGTATTGACACTTTAGCGTGAACTGACATTAAATACGAACTTGCTAACACAAGGTAATGTAACAGATTTTAAATTTGTACTTGTAAATAAGTACATATTGTAATAGCATTAACAAAAACTGGTTTCTGTACATCAGATGGTTTTCTATAATTGTTCATAACAATATTTCTTTTGCTTTGTTTTTATGATGTCCGAACCTCATAATTAAGAGGCAATGGTTCTTTTTTGGGATGACGTTGTGATGTCAATACTTGGAGGTCATTGTCAACCAGTAGGTACTCTGATTAACTATATCTGATTGTATAGTTTGTTTAGGACATTTTGCAAATTCATCTGGGAATCGAATAATTTAAATGTTGTACTTATTAGTGAGTAACATTTTGATCGACTAAAACTACAAACAGACTTAAATCAAACGATATTGTATTTAAACGTCTTGCGTTTAGAGGTTGTTCTCACATAGTCTTGTTTGTAAACAAAGAGATTGTGTGGAATTTAAGACTTTACAAAATAATTACTTATGATTGATGATTCCAAGTAATCAATCTACATTATATCTAATCAAAATTGATTAAAAACATTACAGAAAAAAACAGCACGAGTGACTAATCATGATTGTTTTTATATCAAAAGACAAAAAGTATTATATAAAATCAATTAATGTAATGACCAAGCTTATCGTTTCTAGGGTAATTTGTTCAAGCGTAATATAATTACAGCTAATATAGAAGTTATTACAATAGTATTTAGGAACTTGTAATGTAGCCCTAATGACTAAACGTATCGGTTACACGATCAAAATAATATTAGTATTAATTACGAAGCTTGAGTTATTACTAGGTGTCATAATTGTGGGTTATTTGATGAGGTTCGATTAGGTGATTATATTGTATCGAAAAAAAAATCGAGGTAACTTCAAATTTTATTTCATTTCTTTATTATGTAAACGAAGCAGATTTATATCAACTTGGTTTTTACTTTGATTACCTATTGTAAAAGGAACATCATGTACTTATACTGAATAGGTATCTACGTATATTTTTGTATTTAAAATCAATGAAAGAAATTTAATTAATTTTAAACGTATCATGACTAACTTGATAGTAGGTCAAGCAAAGGATTGCTACCTGCTTTAACAGATAATACAATACAAATGTGGACACATCTCAATAACTTTCAGTATTTTTTCCTTAGAATTATGTAGGTCTTAGTTTTCACAATGACGTTGTTATTATGTTATTGCCTCAGACCAAATAAAAAGGTATTGGAATGTCAGGTCCGTGCGTTGAAAATTATGAAACAGTGTACTTATATTAAGGCTTTCATTATAATTATGTTACCTACTGTCAGTGGAAACGAGCACTCATGTACAACTAACTATTGACAATGTTAAATTATGTTTATCGTATATATTATAATTATTATTGCTATTCGTGCCTCGAAAATCACGTTAAGCCGTGGGTCCCGGCTGTTAATTGTAGATCTTTGATAGTCGTAACAGGTAGTCCGAGGCTCGAAAGTTTGACAACCAGTTTTACCAATGGGTATCGTACCCAGGACTAACTGAGTTATGGAGGTCGGATGGGCAGTGGGTCCATGTAATAATTATACTAATATTGAACTGTATATCCGGTTAGATGATCCCAACATAGTTGGTTACAGGCTAGACAGATGATGATAATGTGTAAATTAAAACTGTAAAATTATAATCACAGACGATAAATTTTAAAACATCCATAATCATAATTATTTAAATATTTATATAGTTATGTGGCATATATAACAGGTTTATATATGTATGAACTGAATGAATGTTACAAATAGTATTTAATAAATTTTGTAAGATAGTCAATTGCCTAGATTTTAAGTTTATAATGAGATTTTAAATGAACATGGACTAAATAAGGACGACTGATATTTTTAGTTAAATATAAACACATTTTTGCATAATTTTCCTCTTTTATTTAATGGTAACCTATCTTAAAGTACCCATGTACCAACAAAAACAACAACAACAGCCCATAACGTCCACTGCTGGACATAAGCCTCTCCCATGATGGGAGGAATTTGCCGTAATCTCCACGCTTGGCAGGCGGATTGGAGATCGCAGTGATGAAAGACTAACAGAAAACGCTGCTGCCCATTCTCTGGTCTACGGAGGCGCAAGGTGTTCTGCCTCAGACATTAGTCGCCTTATACGACACCCGTGAGTGTAATGGGTTGGTTCTATTCTACTCTGCCGGATACCACACGGCTATCGGCACCCATGTACCTAATCATGATTAATTCAAAATTATTCACAAAATGTGAAAATTATTTGGTTATTTTTCACAGTACATACTTATTTCATTCACAGCCATAATAATGTGGCTGTAAAACATTGAGAAAGAATACACCGTTCGTTTTCAACACTGGTGAACAAAAAAAGCACATCAATAAAGAGGGAGAGAGCTTTAAATATTTTTGTTTGTGTTACATATTTTATCCTATTCACACATTCCTTTTATATTTTCTTAGCCATGATGGTAACAACACCAAATTAATGAAAGATTTAAATTATTTATGTTTTAAAATAAAATTATACCTAGCCTTTCTCATGATATCTATTACCTATGTGACAGCTTTAAAATAGGCATGTAAATAAGCATGGTACAAGGATCTTTATTGTTATTTGAATTTTATTCATTTTAACCCGAATGTCAACATAACCAGTTATACCTAAAAGTCAGTATCAACTAATGTGTCTAACAAAGTATCGACTGCCATTTCAATTTGAAACCTATTGTATAACGGGCTGGTGTCGGCAACTCCACGTCAAAGCGCGTATTGTGCGTAAGGGCTATAATCCACCACGCGGGCCCAGTGCGGATTGGTAGATGTCACATGTCTTCGAAGTTTTTGGTTCTAGGATATGCTGGTTTCCTCACGATGTTTTCCTTCTCCGTTTTGAGAGCAGTGGTGATGAAATTACACAAAGTAATGCGCCTGCCTGGGTTTGAACCCACGACTTACTGTTTGTAAGTCGGGGCCGCCACCACTGGGCCACCGCTGCTCTCAATTTGCAACCTACATAAGCATATGCTTCAAGGTATCGCTACTTATCAAGAAAAAAATGCATGATACTTATGTATATTTTAGTTCTGTGTTTTCCCGCCTGTACAGATAAGTTGGTTGATGTGTAACAAATTAATAAATTGTATAAATAAAAATGCTTTATCTTGCTTCTGTCTAGCTACTACTACTTCTGTTAAAAACCGAAACCTAAAAAAATTACTTCTATGCGTTTGTGGGTTCGATCCCCACATGGAATACCGTAACTCGCAGATAGTTGACCTGTAGGGCTATTACGTATCTCTGTTGACAGCTCGAAATGATAGTAACAGGGCATAGTGTCCATCAATTAACTGTCAAAAGGTTAGTTTCGTATTATGTATGACCAGTCGCGATCAAATATGACGTCATTGGTTGTCATCGTGGCTGATAGTCACCGTAACTCATTTTGACAGACGCTTTCGTATCGATACTTATATTATTTCAATAATGTAAGCATAATGGACAACAAATTGATGACAACTGAGTTTGAAGTGGCTTTCGTGAAAGACGTTACTCCGTACCCGGGATGTTAGTCACCGTAAAGTGATATCCACTCAGTGCGATACGTAATACCAATATTATGACATTCTCGGTTGTCATCAAAGTTTGGTGTACAACCGAAGCTTGATAGTCACTGGATATCAGAAAGATACGTAATAGGCCTACAGGGCTAGGTGTTTATGCGTAACAATATGAGATTTCCGTCTTTAAACTGTGACACAAACGAGTCATCTTCCCTAAGCAATCGGAAGCCACCAAAAACAGTTCTCATGCCGCTTCATGTTCTCTTCTGTACCGAACACCTGTGTGTGGTGAAAACATCTGTAAAAGCATGAGAACTATAGTCTGCGCCAGATAAGTAGGAATTAAAGGTATTTTTTTCTTAATTTCTCTGCGTAGGTACCCCGACAATACATTATGAATCGTTTTTTATTACAAGAAAAAGTCAAGGATCACTTTAAAGGTCGTTTCGGGACAAGTTTATGTCATTATTTCTGTTTTCGGAATTATGTATTTGAATAAATGTATGCGGGTTAATGACCTTTAATTCTTACTTATCTGGCGCAGACTATAGTCGGTGGCCACTGGAAGCTATTGCTGGTGCCACGTTAGGCCAAGCCTTAACGCACTTACGATACACGATAAAATTACAAGGTCCTTGGCAAACGGTTCATTTAGAAAAGAAATAAAATCGCCCCATTCAATTTATCTGGGTAAACTCGTATTAGCACGTAGTTCCCACTCAGACGATTGTTTATTTATTGTTCAATAGTTATCCTGTTTAACCTAAATCTTATAAGACCTGCACTAAATAAGAAACAGTTGATAAAATGGTAGGTAAGATTTAGTGACTTAGCTTATTTTTTAACTTTTGTGTTATAACGAAACAAAATAACGAAATAGCCCAGCTACTGGCTATTATACAAAACAATAATAACTCGAACTAAAAGAAGATCGTGTGGCTAAAGACGGAAGAGCCTCGTATCCACTAGGCAACATTTGGCGCACGACAACATGTTGCTCAACGTGTTGAAAGCAGTCAACTTTTGTTCAGAAATTTTTGTTTTGTTTTGACATGTTCCGCGCCAGCTGGCAACGTCGCGCGATGTTGTGTAACGCTGTCGAACATGTTAAGCGCCACATGTTGCACGTCAATTGTTGCCTAGTGGGTACGAGGCTGACAGATCCGTCGGGCCGCTTGCCCCTGGTCGGAGGTCATCCGTGGAGATTCCCAAACGACAAAAAGGCAGTGAACGATTGTGTCCTAGTTGACATAATATAATGACAAGAAGTAAGGTAAAATAGAGCTTTGAATGTGTTTTCAATAAACCAAATTCACATTCACGCAACTCGATTCGATCGTCGTAGGATCAAAAACTATGTTGAACTAAAATCAATAAAAAACTTAAATGCCCATTGAATATGTATCGCATTATAAAACGAATAAAAGCAACTTGAAAATTCAAAACAGCTGTACGAAAATACGAAGGACCATTTTTATGTGATAACAAATGTTCCCTGGTTTTACTTTACTTGTCTTTCGTAAAATACGTTTATGTTCGAAACGAACCATAAAACCGGCTAAGCGTGAACGGTGTACCAAGAAAAGATCTACTCGATTAAGTCCCTAAGAAATTGGTTTGTTCTAGAGATCATTTTAACAACTTTAGTCTATTGAGCGAGTACACTTTGAGTATTCGAAGTTTGGAACGCCAAAAACATAATAAATTCTAAGATGAGCAGAAGGGGAAGCAGTACTTCACAAAGCGAAAAACGATCAACCCGAAACCCTAGGTAAACTCAAATCGATAGGACTACATTTCGTAGCAAAAAATGCTGCTAACATTGAAGTTGCTGGTCCTTACTTTTTTAATATCAGTTAAAAAGTCCCAGCCCGAGACCTTTTTGTAGCGCCCTTTTCGAAAAATTTCCGCCCAATTAGCTTGTGTTAGATTTAGAGTTTGGGGAATGCTCACTATTCTCGATTGGATCCAAATGTGTGTATTGGGAGCAGCAGGTTAATATATCCCACCTGCCACCAAAAATGCAATTGTACAGGTTTTTTGGAAACGAATTTTGTGATAAAATCTTGTTCATCTTCTGTTATAATAGTATTTATCTTGTCTTAACAATATCGAAAAGGTTACTATAAAAATAAGCCGCACTTGCCACTTTTGTCAATTTTTCAACGTCAGCTCAATTAGCTTCAAGAAAAATAATATTAGAATGTTTTAGGCACCGCGATATCCATCTTACGTTGTGAAAACTTTCTTTTCAGTTTCAAAAATTTAGGTTATGTTATTTTTAGGCCTTAAGAAAGAACCTGTCCTTCACTTTACTTGTTTTTTAAATTAAATATTTTAACTTAGCTACATAAAACACGACAAAAAAAAAATTATTTTTATTTTCGATGGTTAAATATTTCAGGAATGCTTTTCACGCAATATTTTCACAAACATATTTTTGGTATTACGAAGTCGTGCTAGGTTTCAAAATGTTATTTGTTACCTTTATTCTCATTCGTTAATGTTCACAATATCTTATGGTTCATGGACCACGCAAGAAACTTAGGTAAAAGTAATAAAGATTAGAAAATATCACGTTAAAGTAGTGTTCTTCTTTCTTTATCGTGTGGTTAGTGCTCAATCTAATGTCAGAGTTTTTATGCCACCCGTGGGCGACTTGGATTTACATGCCGTCGAGAAATATCTCTTAGACATGCTGGTTTCAAGCAAGTGATAATTATACAATACGCACACGAATCCGAATAATCAGAAGTGCGAGCCTTGGGTTCGAACTCGAGACCTAGGACTGGGTAGTCCGATGGTCACACCGCACAGTCCATAAATTTCTATTTATATTCGAGTTTGCACAGATCTTCGAAGTCCGGTCATTTATGTCTACTGAATTTGACCCATTGCTGACCTATAAAAATAAGTCAACAAAGCGACTTCCTCCAATCTGTTAATGACAGGTAGTAGTTATTCTAGCTATATTTTGTATACCAGTAAAAGGCACAATGGAAACATTTGTAGGCTTTGATGAGATTTCAGACGGTTTTCCGACTTTTGTGGTCTCCTGATGATAAACAATACTTTGAGTGAACATAGGGCAGGAAGATAGTCGAACCAAAACTTATTCAATTAAGTTATTGATAAAGGTACAAAAACATGTTTTGCGCACCGGATCTTGAGATTTTATTAAAATATCAAAGTTCATCGTTATTATTATATCTAGCCTGTATTGTCCCACTGCTGGGCAAAGGCCTCCCTCCATTCCTTTCAACGGTCACGATTCTGTGCTATTTCTTTCCAATTCTCAAGGAAGACATCCTGTTCGTCCCGCCATCTCCTTCGTGGTCTGCCGCGACCCCGTGTCAGGGCACCATTCCTGAGCCTTACGAGCCCACAGTTCGTTCGGCATGCGACAGACATGTCCTGCCCAGTCCCATTTAAGTTGGGCAGCCTTAAATTCATCGTTATAAAAAAATATAATTCTAAATTGTTTTTTCAAAATGTCTGTTGATACCCGTTATAAATGCGATGTGGATATTTCGGCATTTGACACAAATCGCCATTGGAAGTCAGATTCGGATAATATCTTTTGAACTCAATACCTATGAGCAAATAAGTTTTCATAACTCCATATTTCTGATATAAGCCGGCAATATTGCCAAGAGATTTGGTAATAAAGTGCATATTCCACGTGCCTCGTGTAATGTCAAAAGAATCGACAAGCCTCGTTTTTACACGACCATTTTTGGGCAGTTTCTTTTAGATCCGAAGTATTTTTAGTGGTTACAAATTTGAATATCCAATCACTGGAGACGAGATCAACGGGCATGACGACGAGGGTACAACACTATTGGTTCATAAAATTTAATTTAAACGAAGGTATGTATGTGCCTAATAACGTGTTGATCTTCATTTTTTGTCAAAGAACGAGCCATCACTCCGATGTTAATTTGAATTCTTTAATACTGAGCTGTGATGGCATCAATAAAATTAAAATCATCTATTTTTCCTGTTCACATTTTTGCTAACTCAAACACAAAAACAGACAACAGAAAACAAGCAAAAAAAATAAAAATGTGACGCACATGGACCCCACGTTCACAATAATCCAATAGAATTAATAATAATTTACAAAATCAATGTCAATAAAAATCACAAAAAACATATGTCAATAATAATAAAAAAGTAAAATACTTAACAAAGTAAATCGTGAAATCGCAAATGAAATCGTGGCACAACAGCCGGTCATTGACACATTGTTGATTTTGACAGATTAATCAGAAATCTCCTAATTAGAAGGCGTTACAATTTATTTCCACAGACAAATCATAGTTCTGGCGTAGGCATGATTAATCTCCTCGGTAACCATCTGGTGATCACAGAGCTACAACAGACAATAAGTAGGAGACTAAGTACCTACCGCAGTAGTGTGTGGGAACAGCACATTCGTCTTAAACTTAGTCTAAGTTCTACAGCTGAAACGCGCGACATTCTTCCCATACTGTCCACATTGTATGCGTCCTTGCATCTTAGTCTGTCCACAAACAAGCACTTCAGCAGAGTTTGTATACTAATCTTTTAAGAGGCTACTCTTAACTAACAATAGCAACAACATTTGAACTAACAATAGCAACAACGTGATGGATTGAGAACTAAGAATAGTTAAATAATCTGTGGTGTTGGGTGGTCTTAAGTTGTGTTTAATTCAGCGCAATAAGTTGCTCAATTGGGCTTAGTGACTTTTGAGAATTATACATACCTAACCTACACGCCTTATTCTCAAGGAGCTAGGCTGAAACTACAGAAAGCCATCTGCTACATTCCTCACATTCCGTAAAGACTAACTGAGTTAGTGCTATTTAGTTTTTCATGCAGAAGAGCTACTACTTCAACACAATTTTTTCTTTTTACACGACCGCCCAAAAAAAGGAGTGTTATATTTTCAGGGTTCATGTATGTAGGTATGTAAGTATGATATGTTTGTGAGTTTCTTTATTCCACCATAACTTCTTAACGCCTTAAGCGATTCCGATGTACGTGGTATCGTTAGAATCCTTGTGTTACCCTGGATGGATACTGCTATAAGGGTATCATCAAATTAAAGGGCTCATCATGAGGATTTTAAAAAAGTATATCATGACCATATTTTAATTTAAAAAAATGTGTTATTTTTTTATCTATAATGGATACGCGCGGATGAGTAGGTAGGTTTGTGAACTTTAAAGTGATAAATGTGCACCAAAATAAATAATAATTCGAAATTCTCTATCTTATTATAAACGTAACTAAAAAAGAATTAAAAACCCGACTGCGTAAAAAATAACCAATCGATTAGAATTTTAGTTGTTCTTGTTTTTTTTCATTTCAGTTTTTATTTAAAGTTATTGGTTATTTTTTACGCAGTCGGGTTTTTTAATTGTTTACATTATTTTTTATCAGTTGTCAAGTGATTTCAAAGCTATGTATGCATAGTTATCTTTTAAAATCAGAATGAAAACATACATTATAATGATACTATTACGATATGTTACGATAAGTTATCTGTATTTAGTCTTTACTTGTACCGCATGAATTAGGTACATACCTTCTGCAAAATTGAAATGCAGTACGCAGCTCTATGCTGCCAATTCCCTTCAAAACTTTGCATTGCTTTAAGCTTTTTCAAGGAATGTCGACAAAAGTTTTGCACGTCTCTGAAGACCTGCAAAACTTTTGTGTTGATTCGTTACACAGGTGCTTGGGCACATGTTATTTATCTACCGAGGAAACCTGGAGAGAATCTGAATTTCTTCCTGGAAAATAGGATTTTTTAGTAACTCAAATTTTTTTTTTCAGAGAACCGGATTACTTGCACAAAAAAACTGGGTAGTTTTTATATGCAAGTAATCCGGTTCTCTCAGCGTGAATTTCTCATGTAATAAAGAATATATTGTTTGATTGTATTTTTTCTATACTTTGGGCTTTTATTATATAAACTGTTTTAGGTTTATAACTAAACTTACATATCTTCCGTGATCATGGTGCTTGCAACAGCGTCGAAATATCGGGAGATCACAATAATTGAAAATCACGGAAAATATCCCGTAAGTGGCAATGTAAGTTTCTACTATTCTCGAACTCGTAAGGAATGTGATACGCAATCTCAATGTTACGTAATCACCATAATGTCAGCATAATCGAAGTCCTGTGTTACAACCCAACAACTTATCGGTCATTCGCCAAAAATATTTAAACAAAAGAACGTCTTACCTACTTGACGTCATTTTATAACCGGTCGGGTAACAACATAAACTAGCGGGTTATAAAAAATATTTCTTATTAGTGATCCGCGCCCCTGATTCACACGAATTTTACGACTTTATAAAGCTACGATATTTCTTTCATTATGTAGGGCGTTACCTTTAGGAATAATTTATCTCAAGGATGTTGAAAAGAGCATTGAAATCCATCACGGAGTATAGAAAAACAACGCGGTCAAATTACAGACCCGAATAACATTAATCTTTGTCTAATCCAAGAAGTGTACCTAAAAGGTACATCCACATTTAGCCAGTTAAGTTTCAGTCCCATCTAATAGAGAGCGGGCCCATTGCCATCAACCGGGCACAACACCGAGTCCAAGGCTGCTACTGAAAAAATCCTGTTGGATAAACCCAATAACACTTTGCCCTACCCGGAAATCGAACTTCGCAGAGTAGTCGCGCTTGCGGTCACTATACCAACGAGGCAGTTACTAATACTTAATAAAAAATAACCACTTTAAAATACAGAGTGGAGACGATAATACGACAATAAATGAAAACACGGACAATACTAGTTCATAGGAATAATTCTAAACCATAAAAAAATTCAAACAATCTAAATGGCATAAAACTGGCAACAAAATAGAACACCAATTTTAAGTAGCGAGTTGGCATCGTGTCTTTAATGTTTTGATGTTACCGATGCGGGGGTCGTTAACCTGTCAGTGCTTCCTTAATAACAGTTACATCATGTAGCAAATGTTAAAAATGAAAAATAATCTCCTGTGACTAAACTACTGGATATTTTCAAATGAATTTTTGTATGTAGACAGGGAATGTCCTAAGGTTTACGAAGTTTAATTTACTGTCGTATTGAAATCTCCATGCTGTATAACAAAATAGGTAGATTTTTATTACTCTTGTTTATTTATAACCGAATTTTGAAAGTCTGGGTGCCATTTTGACCCGTGTATTCAAACTCCAAACGACTAAAGTTACGTAGTTATCACCACCCTTATCATGCATAAAATGTACGTACTTACTTTAATTCTCCATAAAACACGTAGACAAAATAAGACCTTCACGGTTGGTGCTTTCTTTTCTCGTAGGCACGAGTATAACTCAAACAGCCAGTCAGCAAAATTGGGAGACTGCGCCAGACGTTCTTCGTTTCGCTTGTGGAGGCCGTTTTAATCCTCCTCAATTAAAAATACTCATCTATAATGGTCAACTCCGGCTCAGTTCAGCTGCAATGCGCCTACCTATTGTATTTTACGTTTTTTTTTGGCTTAAGGCGATTACATGAGCTAAACGCGAGTTTTATAATGCAAAAAAGCATATGATTCACTGCAATAAACAAAACCAGAAAAATATATGATATTCTTCAGGATATATGCTAGTACGATAGTGTTTTGAAAACATAATACAACAAATTTTATTCGATAGAAAAAAATCACGAACTTATCTCTAAACATTTCTTTTAACGAGTAAAAACCATACTAAAATATGTATATGCGATCATTCTGATTTTTTGGCAAATAATTCTTCAAGCAAAATACTAGTATCATAGTGTTTTACTTTTTTAGTCCAATCAATAGATTTTTTGTAAATCGCAAAAAACCACTCATTTCGCACTATTCGGCCGCAGTGACTGACGTAACAACCACTTTGTCGTGCAAGCTGATTAGAACTTTAATTCTAACAGTATTTCAAACGAAGTTTGAACCAACACAAATACGGTTGCTTATTTAGCTCATGTTATTGCTTTAATGTCGCTCAAATGACATTGGGTCCCTCCCCAATGTCCTTTCTCCAGGCCAGGACTCCAGAGCTCCAGGCTCCTGCCTGGAGTCCTCCCTACGTGATCTAGTCAGAATTCGCGGAAATTCTATATACAATCATGGTAACGACATAAATAAATGTACCTATACCGAAGAACTGCTAAACTTATATGGTAATGCTCGAAATAGGTTCCTAGAACGGTCGGACTAGGACGGGCGGTCATCAATTCACCTTATGAAAGGAGCCTTTCGGTGTGCATTCTGAATATATCATCACGCCTAAGATTTTCGAAGGGTTAAACAGATATCCACCTTATAGTACACGCACATGTCGCCAGTAATTTGCAAATTGGGTGAAAATTCAGACTCCTCGTCGCTGCTACTGAAAAATTCCTGATGCAAAAACACAATTATACGTTGCCCGACCTGGGAAGCGAACCCCAGTAGTGTTCCTCGGTTGGGCTTGCGAACACTAAAACATCGAAGCAGACTCGATTTACTGAAAGTCATCAGAATCCACTAAATGCGGGAGGCAGTGGCTAAGGCGGGAGGGATCTTCGGATCTAATATCCGTCTAAGTATCAGAACAACAATAGTGATAGATAAAGTCGAACGGCTTGCTCCTAATGAATATTTAAATACCTAACTACATTTTATTCTTCTTTTGTGGTCAGTCTTCTGTCGACCGGTTTTTGGGGAATGGAGGAAAAGTCAAAATAAAACTGTTAACAGAATTAATTATTTAAACCTTATAACGCATTTATTGCATGCAGTTTTGATTTAAGGTGTGGGTTTATTGGCCAACTAAGTTTTTACAATGGAAGAGATTTCTTATTTCTGCAATATAGTGGAAAAAGTCCAACCTTCATCGGTTGGACTTTTCTAGGCAATACGAAAGAGGTGGCCCAGTGGTATCTGTTCCAACTTACGTGTCGGTTGAAAGCCAGACGGGGACATTGTGGGGTCTGCGAAGGCCAATGCCTGACGGGGCTGTGGGACTGTTCGAAAGAGATACCGCGGCCCTGGTAGACAAAGGGCTAAGAACGAACATGGATAGGTTTTACTCAGTAGAAGTCTGACTCTCCCATCCGCTCCGCCCAGAGCGAGAGGGGGGATGATTTGATGATTGGATTAGGACATTTGATGATTTGCCAAAAAAAATTATAAAAAGTGACGGGGCCATTGTTTATCCATAACTGCCATTGCAACACTTGCAACAGAACTGTCTTCGGAGATGATGAAGTAAAACATCGTGACAAAACCGATACTAAAAATTCGAACACAATACACTCGTGGGGTGAATAACGGCCCATTGCCCCTTACAATAATGCCAGTGACCCAGTACTGGACACATTATATAATGCATATTTCCTCAAGTTTGTATTAAAAAAAGTTACATCAAAACCGCATTCCGAATATTCTCTGTTCACGTTCCGTTTGTTAGATAAGAAGGCCACGTGCCTACATAGTAGTACATAGTATCTATCTTGACTTGAGACTCGAAGACTCAGTCACTGCTGCCAGTACGAGTCTAAACATAATGCTATGAAGGCGACATTCGCTGGCGACATCGGATGGCGTCTTGCTCTCAAAGGGAACCAAAGATGAAATTGTGACGGTAAGTAATTAGTTTCTTGAATAACCGAGTTTACTAGAGTTTTCATTGCGTAATTATGTCATATTAGATCTAATTACAGCCGCTCGCAGCCAATCTTTAGGTTAAGCCGTACTTGCCTAGGTTGGTCCGTGGATGGGTGACCACTCATTACATACCGAGTTTTCTCCGTGTCTCGGGTAATACGTTAAGCCTTTGGTCCTGGCTGTCATTTGTAGATCTTTGACAGCCGTAACAGGTAGACAACCAGTCTTACCAAGAGGTATCGTATTACCTACTGGGTTGTGGAGGAAAATTTTAAAAGAATAAAAAAAATATGTTATCTATTTTCATTATTTTTTAACAGGTCGTTTAGTTTTATAGGCATTACGTGACAGTAAAATATAATGTTTGAAACCATTCGACCAGCTTAGATAAATGCCACTTCAATGCGTTATTTATTTTTCCATTTGAAAAAATTCATAATACCTATCTAACGTTCAAGTCTACTCACGTGCTCTCATATATTAAACTGAACCTGCTCAATGTAGGTATAGAAAATAATATTGTATTTTCATCATGTTTCTATTCTAATCCGTACTCCTTACTAATATAAAGTAAAAAGTAACTCTGTCTCTCTGTTAATACTTGCACGGCTTTACTCCTGAACGAATTTCGATGATTTTGGCATGTAGATCGCATAGGGGGTTAAGGCATAGAATACGTTCTATACATGCAGTCTGTGGGTCAACTACTGCGCAAACAATACAACAATGCATTGAGGGTGTTGATGGGGTAGCCGCGCTAGTGCAATGCTTCGTAGAAGCGGGCTTATACTATGGGTTTCACGCCATCATGCGCACGCGATGCGCCTCGATCATGCGCAGGGTACGCATCAGCCCTAACAGCATCCTGAAAACTATAGCGGACAGTTGGGATAGTTCCATACTGGGGCATTGGATACGCCTACACGCCACTGTGGCGTATAATATATTGAATATTACCGTGAGCCACTGCCAATTTTAATAACATGCACGAATGGAACCACAAAGATTGGATTATTATTCCCGGAAACCATATCGAAAGCGCTCACAAAAGAGTCAACTTTAAATTAAACCCGACTGTGTAGTTTATCTGACTTACTACATAATGCGAAAGTTTGGATGGATGGATGTTTGTTATACTCTATCACGCCAGAACGGTTGAACAAATCTGGGTGAAAAGGCACAAAGATAGATTACAGTCTGAAATAGCTGATAGGTTTGTCCTGGGACTACGACGCCGTGGCCAATTTCCGAACTCCACGCGGGCGAAGCCGCGGGTATATCTAGTCCAAAATATATTTGAGGGGGAATTCAAAATTGGAAAACAGAATGATAATTTAGTTCGTGTCAATGAATTCATAGAGGAGGCCTTTATTAATCAGTTTAGCTGTGAGACCAGCATCCGGATTTTGTGGAGTTTAGAATATTATATTAATTTAATATGTATTAACAAAATGGCGGTTCAGTTATTTTCAATATAAAGTGCAAATTCGTCAGACTGATGTGTTCTGTCTGGCGTCATTTGTGAACAAACTTTAAAAGGTCGTCACTGGACTACCAACTATGTTGGGGTCGGCTTTCAGTATAAGCACATGCGGAGTTTACATGGAGTGACTCCGAGCGACCCCTTGATTAGACTGTCCGAATTTTAGGCCTCCGACTATCCGTTACGGGTCTACCCTTTATAGCAGAACTTTTTATGTCATAATATTATTTTGGATAACAGCGGATAGCATAAACTTCATTTCGCAGAAAATCATTTGGCAGACACTCATTTATCATACATTCAAACCTCATAATTTTGCAAGTCAGAATCATCTTTAGGCATAAATTTCATATGCATAAGAATTAAATGTAGAACCATCTTATCGCAGAAAGTTCACAGTCAGAATCATCTTAAATCGATAGATAAAAGGCAGAACTATCATATTTCAGAAAGTTTACAGCTAGAGTCAATTTTTGGCATACATTTCATTATGCGTAATAATGGAAAGCCTCATCTATCACATTACTGATAATTCATAGTTAGAATAATTTTGTATTTCTTACCATAACAATAAAATTGATTGAACAGTATTATTTTTCGCCACAAACATACGATGACAATGTTAATTGCTGCATATCTCTGATCAGGCAAGCATACATCATGCATGAAGCAAGCATGCAGTATGCAAACATGCAACCAAGCATGCAGTATGCAAACATGCAAACCAGCATACACCATGCATGCAGCAGGCATGGTATCTATCACGGCTCCGGCGCTGCGGGGCTCCGGCGGTCCCACGCGAGCTTACCGCAAATTTGTTCTCGCCAGCCGCCTCACCCCTCCGCGCCTACGCAGATTTAAATTACACTCTAGGGGTAGGGCAGACAAGACTACGTGGAGTCGGTTTTAGAGCGATTCGTTTCTGTCACTAACTTTTTTAGCGCAATTTGCTGTCTTTTTAAGACAATATTTTAATTCTAATTTAAGGTTAAAAATGCTATTTTATAGAAATAGCAATAATGCCAAATAAAATTATCATCTTCATATGATAGTATGCCAAGTGAAATTGTACTAAATATTCGTCGCTCTAAATAAACGGTATTCTAAATGAAATTATGCGGGATTTAAAAATTGCCAAAGGTAATTATGCCAAATAAAATTCTGCCATTTTAAAAGTATGTCATTGTAAATTCTGACATACAAACGTTCGGCCAAACAATAACTATGTTAAATATTTTTTTATAAAAAATATTCGTTTAAAGAAGATTATGCCAAAAGGCTATAGAAGGAACCCATCCGTTACCACTGTCGAAGATCTACGAATGACAGCCGGTGCCAACGATTTAACGTGCTATCCGTGGCAGCAAACTTTGTATAAAAAGTGTCTTTTAAAAACATTATTATTTAAAATTTTACCTTTATTGTGGTCCCAAAATAAACTAAACGAGGTTTTCATTATGATTTAAGAGAAAGAAAATATTTTGAAAAGCACTCTTATTACTTATCAATTTTATGTTCAAAAACACTCAATTTAGCAGGCTTAATTCAGCAGATTTCGAAGAATTAGCCCTTGGAATAAAATATACCAATAGGATTCTTCAGATTAGTTCCAGAAATTATTTCTAGTTTTTTTGTTTTCTGAGAACCAATAGCCAATTTATTATAAGAACAAAAACGCTGGCTTTCTTATTAAATCAATAAAACCACAGATGGTTCCAATTCATATGTTTTATGGACAAACTTCAGTGATAAAATCGCCACTTATACATACATAACTCACTGCAGAAACAATAGAACGCCACCTGCCAAGAACCTTATAGGAAAACTCTTTTACGTTTTTTGCACTTCTAAGCGACTATTGCTACTTGTCTTATGAATTGGAAAATTTTGTAACGAAACATTTAAATTGCAGATAGACTTATAATAATAATTTGTTCTCTCATCTACTGGAATTATATCAAAATCTCTCACACAAAGCCTCAACACTCTACACATGCCTAATCACACACTTTACATGCTGCAAAAAGCCACTATTCTCAACACCTGTCGAATCACCCGAAAGTTTCTGACTTCATCTACATTATCATCCACTTTCTCTATTTAAATTTCACCTTACATTCTTGGTTCCGACCCGCGTGTAAGGTTCTTAGGCTCTCTTAAATGAGAAGAAACATAAAAAACAACATAATAATAAAAAAATAGGACTGAAATCAGTCCTCAAGAATACATGTCCCGTGTCACAGAGCGCATCGACTTCGTGAAGCAGAAAGTTTATGCATGGACGAACCGTATTCGGAGGTATAAGCGGCGGGTTGATCGGTATTCACAGAATCGCATGTTCCAGAGCGATGAGAGGTGGGTATACAGAGCTTGGGAGCGACCCGAGCAAAATATGACAGATGTGTGCCGCCCGGATGATGCCGCCACGAGTTCTTTCTGGCGCAGCATCTGGTCGGTACCCGTTTGTCATACTGAGGCTGACTGGATGCGTGATGTCGACCGAGTGTGTGAACGTATCCCAGAAATGGAGCCAATTTTTATAACACCTTTAGATGTAGCCAGAGCAGTTCGTCCGTTACCAAATTGGAAATCCCCGGGACCGGACGGACTGCACAATTTCTGGCTCAAATGGTTTAGTAGTTCACACACTTGCCTGGCATCGCAATTCCAGTCATCCTTAGAGTCCGGGTCCCTCCCACAGTTTTTAACAACAGGCGTTACCCACCTGCTCCATAAGTCAGGTAGTCCCGCGGAACCCAAAAATTATAGACCGATCACGTGTTTGTCGACGATCTACAAGCTTCTTACATCCATTCTGAGAGTGAAAATTAATACACACATTGACAAAAACTCCATCATGTCAGCCTCTCAGAATGGATGTAGGAATGGGTCCCGCGGTACTAAGGAGCTACTCCTCATCGACATGGCCATTAGCCAACAGGTTCGTCGATCTCGCAAGGATCTGTCGACATGTTGGATAGATTATAAGAAGGCCTATGACTCGGTGCCACATACGTGGCTCATGAGGGTGCTGGAGTTGTACAAAGTAGATACAACTCTACGCACCTTTCTTGAGTCATGTATGGGGCAATGGAAGACTGTCCTTCGATATCCAGGATGTCGACAGATCCAGGGGAGCGATGAGCCTGTATGGATTAAGCGGGGAATATTCCAGGGCGACAGTCTGAGTCCACTTTGGTTCTGTTTAGCCCTGAATCCTCTAAGCACATTGCTGGAGAATTCAGGCCTAGGCTGCCGGTTGAGGAAGGATGGTCAGGTTATATCTCACCTGCTTTACATGGATGATCTGAAACTCTTTGCCCCCAACAAATTGCGACTGATGGAGCTACTGAAAGTAACTGAAACTTTTAGTAGCGCCATCAGGATGGAATTTGGTGTGGACAAATGTGCAGTTATGTATGTAAAGCGAGGGGAGATTGTGGAGTCCGAGGGACTTCAGCTCTCGGACTCCATACAGCTGAGATCTCTTTCCTCATCTGAAACCTATAAGTATTTGGGTATGTCGGAAGCGTTAGGCATTAATGTAACTGACATGAAGCAATCGTTGAGGGAGCGCTTCTTCGGACGCCTGAGAAAGGTATTAAATAGCCTTCTTTCAGGCGGGAACAAAGTGCGCGCCTTCAATGGCTGGGTCATGCCGGTTTTAATGTACTCTTTCGGCATACTCAAATGGACTCAGACCGAACTCGACGCCGTGGATAGAAGAGTTCGTACACTGCTGACCGAAAGCCGGATGCATCACCCACGATCATCGGTTATGAGACTGTACATCCCGCGGAAGTGCGGAGGTCGAGGCTTTTTAAACGCGAAGACCCTCCACAACCGCGAGGTGTGCAGTCTCAGAGAATATTTTTTAAAAGCCGAGGTGGGTATGCACCGAGATGTGGTCGCAGTGGACAAGGGACTCACCGCGCTGTCCATGGCTAAAGAGAACTGGCACAAACCTGAGGTACTTACCACCGATGACCGCAAGCAAGTATGGCAAGGCAAAGAGCTTCACGGGCGCTTCTACCGGGCTCTTTATGGGCCCGATGTAGATTTTCTAGCGTCCGTGTCCTGGTTACGTTTCGGCGACCTCTTTGCGGAAACTGAAGGTTTTGTCTGTGCGATTATGGACGAAGTTATGTTGACGAACAATTACCGGAAGTATATTATGAAGGACGGGACGGTTGACGTGTGTCGGGCATGCCACCTTCCGGGTGAGTCCATCAGACATATTATTTCTGGTTGTTCTCGTCTGGCTAACGGCGAGTACTTGCACAGGCATAACCAAGTAGCCAGGATTATACACCAGCAACTTGCCTTGAAATATAAACTTGTGGAATCTGAGGTACCGTACTACAAGTATGTGCCCGACCCAGTTCTCGAAAAAGACCATGTCACGCTGTACTGGGATCGGTCCATCATTACTGACAGGACTATTGTCGCCAATAAGCCTGACATAGTGATGATGGACGGATCAGCGCGCCGCGTAATGATAATCGATGTTACCATTCCGCATGACGAGAACCTCGTGAAAGCTGAGAAAGAGAAACAAATAAAATATCTCGACTTGGCACACGAGGTTCGCGACATGTGGAATATGAACTCGGTTATCATTGTGCCGATTGTCGTGACGGCCAATGGCCTTATTGCCAAGAGCTTCGATGACCATCTATCGAAGCTCTCTTTAGGCGGTTGGATCAAGGGCCTGATTCAGAAGGCAGTACTCCTCGATACGGCTCGCATTGTGAGGAGGTTCCTGTCTCTGCAGCCCTAACCGCCGGTGGCTTGGACCCTGCTCCCGACACCGGCGGACTACTATTTTTTTATATTTTTAAGTGTTTTAGGTTTTTTTCTATGAAATATTTAAAAATGTAAAAATAATAAGATATTATGATGAATAAAGGAGATAATAATAATAATCTTTATTTCAAAAAGCCAAATACAATTTGTCCATCTCAATCAAAAACATAAAACGCCATTTTATGAAGCACTATGCATTATTTGAGACAGAGTGAACGACTGTGTCTGTGCTAGTATAAACTGTGTTACAGACACAGGCGCCTTCCTCTTACAGTTCGTTGACAATTTGCTGCACTTTGTAGGAGTTTTTTAAGCATAAAAGCTGTTTGGTATAAGTAGGTACATAACACGTATTAAAATTTATGTAAGCAAGGAATGGGTGTATGTGTGGTGTGGGTGTATGTGTGGTGTGGGTGTATGTGAGGGTGTGTGTGTGTGTTTCGTTTGTGTCACAATATCTAGAATGAAGGAGCAAATTAAATCTGTTTTTAGATGTGTTAGTAGGATTTTTTAGCAAAGAGTTGTTCAGTCTCATCGTACGTTAACTTTTGAAGAAAACTACTAACTACAGTTTTACATTTAAATTTAGGTAAAGTGCATACGTTGCAGATTTCGTTTATTGTGTTATAAATGTGCCTGCTAAGACACGGGTAGCTTCGTCTCGCCAGAGCAGTTTTGGTGGTGAGAGGTGGGCATACAGGGTCTTTACGTGTCGTTTATTTTGCTCTAGTAACCTTTGGTCATAGGTCAATGAGGAGTGTACACGTAAAGTGACGTTAAGTGCACAGAGTTGTCGGACAGTCAGTACAGATATGTCCTTATAAAGTTGGGTTGTCGGGTACCGGTAAGGTTTGTGAAGCATGACTTTCAAGACAGCTCTTTGTGCCCTCTCAAGGCGAAGTAAATACGTCTTATGTGTACCTCCCCAGACAGATATGCAATACGTTAAAAGTGACTGAGCTAAGGCAAAATAGATAGTTTTTAACAATCGGTCGGCAACTACTCTTCTCAGTTTTTTCATAGGAAACATTAGCTTACGAACACGCGTAACTGTCACACTGATTTGCTTTTGCCAACTCAATGTGTTATCAATGCTTTAAGTAAACAAACTTGCTACCACTAAACCTCTTAAAATATTTTATTTTTTCAGTTTTCTGTGATGCAATGTTGTGGCACCAAATTTTTTTTATTTACTCGTAGTGTCGTAGTAACTTTCTCTATTAAACATTACTTTACTACATTACTATACAAACCTAAAATAATAATAAAAATAAGTGATAAATGATTTTTTAGAAATGTAATTATTTCTACCGGGCAGTTCCCCTCTTGACAGTGATGTGGGCGAATTTGTACAATATTTTATTATAGATTTGTAAATTGTAGTTTGTAAATAATGTAAATAAAATGTTTGAATTATTTACAGGAATAAATATTACTTAGATCTATTTATTTATTAATACAAAATAACACTCAGTACGAAGGAAAAAGTAAAACGCCTACACTTTTCAGAAACTGTAGTAGTACGTCTAAAGATTGTGCTCAAAGTTTTCTCAGGCGAAACCATTAGACGGGAGATTAAGCGCGTCGGTTTGGAGTTTTGTTACAAACTTTTTGCTAAGTGTTAGGCGTACGATTTCACTGAGTATTCTGTGAAACTAAAGTAATTGTAGGTGTTATTCTACTATTGGCAGTGTGTGTGGTTGTGGTGTAGTGCTTACACCTTTAAGTTCAAAAGGATGGCTAATGAATCCTTAAAGTAGCTATCTGATACCTGTTGTACGGGCAGCCGTTCCGCACACTGAGATGTAGTATGTAGATGGACGAATCACACGGGATGTATACAGGGAATAAAATCACTGCTTTGTGTCCGTTAATGATTGACAGTTTATAAGAAACATAAAAATATATAATACTTAAAGTAGGTGACTTGTGGCGGGCGTGTATTTATTTCGCAAACAATTATTCTTCAATTTTTTCATTTTAAAAACACACGTTTTACAAACATTTATTTGGAAAACACTTATCTTATCAAATGCATCATATGATAGTTATACATTTTTCATTTCTTATTTAGATACATTTGGATAAATCACGTTTCTACAAAATTATTAGGAAATGCATAGGTTTTTCACAACATGCAAACAAGCATGCAATTTCATGCATGCAGCAAGCAAGCAGCAAGTATGCAGCAAGCATGCAACAAGCATGCAACAAGCAAGCAGCAAGCATGCAAGCACGCAACATGCAGCAGACATGGTTTCTGTCACAGATTCGGCGCTCCGCGCCTACGCGGATTTAAATTACACTCTAGGGGTAGGGCATAAAATAGTACGTGGAGTCGTTTTTGCAGCGATTCATTTCTGTCACTAAATTTGTGCTTACAGAAAACAAAATTCATTTATTTTCTCTTTTTTAGAAATTTCACAATTAATATGTGTAATGTCTTGATTCCAAGTAATTTTTTGTAAGATAAAATGAAAAAATAATGAATTGTTTGTCAAATAATACGTTATTAAATAAAAGTTATTTATTAAAGATAATTATTTTGCTAAGTGAATTATTTGGTAAACGGTAAACCTGTTGTTGTATAATGATGAAATGACAAATAATGTTTTTTTCAATCGTTGTTTGTCAAGTAAGTAAGTAAGTTTTTTAAATAATTTTTGGTGAACTGACTGGTCACCAATTTTGAGTATAGCGAATAAGACCTTACGCTTTTGCTGTTTGTGCTATGTTCGCCTGACAGTTTTAGCGCTCCAGTGCGTTTAAGTTAGAATTAAAAAAAAAACGAATTAGCCTGGGATGGCATAATGAATGTACTTTGTTCGCTTTGTTTTTTTAATTAAAGTTACTCTTTGGGATAAAAACTGAATATTTTAAATTGTTATGAGCACTGAATAATTAGATTGACTTATTAATAAAAGGCATTTTTAAAGGTTCGGGCTGAATAAATTCTTCAACGTTTATGAATAATAACTAGACATCCATACCATTAGGCAACGTCATAGTAACCTTATTAAACGATTTATATCCATCAAAGAAAACTAGCTCCTTGCAAGGAAAATAGAATTCTATCACTCATATTCCAAAGTAGATTCTTCGTTGTGTATCATAAAATTAGGTTTTCCAACAAAACTGAACAACTGAGAAAGGCAATAGGCACATCTGGGTAGCGTAATAAAAGTAAAACAATAAGTACTAATAGGTTTATTACAAGGTTTTTGTGTTTACAGCTTGTTTTAGGAGTTTCTGTTCCTTTGAGTAATGGTTTGTAACAAACACTGTTGAATTCGGACCGGGTTTTTGGGTGAAAAGGGCCTTCATAAATGGTTTTATGAAGTCGGGCAAAAGGTACTGGTAAATTAGGATACTTAACTTGCTTAATTTTAATTTAACAAATATACGTACGCCTTTATGTTTTATGTTTAGTTTCTACATTTACAAAAAAAAAAACAAAATTACTTGACGAAGAATTTGGTACAATTGTCACAGAAACAAAGATATCCATCATCTGCCTAGCCTTTACCCAACTATGTTGGGGTCGGCCTCCAGTCTAACTACGATGCAGCTGAATACCAGTATTTTACATGGAACGACTGCCTACCTGACCTCCACAACCCAGTTAGTACTGGGTAATACCAGGCCTCCGTCACTCCATGTACTTGCGCGCTATAAGTGCCTACCGCCCAGCCAAGCGGTCTCGGTCCGCCGGCGGATCAAATTCAGTGCGGTTTTCGCAAGCGAAGCGCGCGCACGCCGTTGCGTATTTGGAATCTATACCTTCAGCCAACGCTCTATAGTGTTGAGTTCGGGTATACAATAAAAATATATACGCCTGTGCTAGGGATTTTAAAATATACCCGACCGCAACATTTTCCTGGGGTATACTTTCATGTAGGATACTCCATTTTGCTATACTGTAATGTATACCCGTTTCACTGTCTCTATTAAACTTGTTTTTAATTCTAATACTTACCTACTTATTAGCTTTCTGGCTGTCGATGTCGATGGGTGTGCAATGTTTGGTATAATAAGAATAAACTTATTTATTCTGTGCATGGCTTTTTTTTCTGTGCATGGTTGATGGTGGGTTAGGTCGATGGAGCCCCGCTTCGCGGGGCTCCTACTTCTGTGTGGTTTATAAAAAAATAACCACGAAGGGGATGGCGGGGTCTATTCGCTCGCTTCGCTCGCTCATACGACCCCGCCATCCCCTTCTAACCTAACCTGTCCGAGTCGGGGTGCCCTAAAGTCCCAATTGCATCCAATTTCTCTTGATATAAACAACCGTTACACACCCGATGTCGATGGCAAATTATGTTATGGCATTTCATAATTATGGCATGTGATAATTGAAATAGTAACTTGACGAAAGTATAGGTGCCGAACGATTGCTTCGTTGCGGTCGGGTATGTTTTAAAATGCCTACTCGCGAAATCCTTTTTCTGAAAGTATACCCGATGTCAACCCGGCCAGTGACGTCACAAATGTTAGGCAAAGGTACGTTTTAATTGATTAATTCTCGATTTCTGGATTTGAAAACATACCCGACGGCAACACGGTCTCTGACGTCATGAGCGTTGTGTGAAGGTATAGATTCCAAATACGCCACGCCGTTCAATTTTAATAGTGCTGTTCGTTCGTACGCGTATTACGATGCCGTGTGGTGCCTTATGTGCTGTAGATGGGTGTAAATCGTGTATGGGTGTAATTTTTCGATTCGTAATTACCAGCTAACATAATAAAAAAAACAAATTAATTCTTACGGCTTAGTGCTTTATTTGAAGTCGGTTCTCTTTTTTTAAGGCTTTTTTTTTTCATTTCTAGTGAACATCTCCGAAGATCATCATCAAACTAAGAAGTATTATACTTATTTTAAAACGTTCTCCTAAATGTAACAAATCCTTTTCTGAAAACCGCATCGATATCGGTTTAGCCAAACGCGAGATTATCGCGCACAAACATACATACCTACAAACCATACAAGTCAAACTTCTCAGTTTGGCCTGTATGTCTGATCACCTCCTTTTTTTTAAGTTGGTTAAATATTTTATAAATGATAACATTTTTAACTGCCACATAAAAGTCAGAACATATTCACAGTTCTCAATAACATAGATAAAAAGTTATGTTAATTTAATTTTATCGAAGAGGCAGCCCTGCGATTACTGTGGAATCGCGCGGTGCGAAGCAATCACTGCTGTACGCTTGAGCATTTAGGCGCATTTTAGCATACAGTGGTTGTTGACGCGAGGGAGTAGGCAATTATCGTAATAGGTATTGGAAATTTTCTACTGTGTGAAGTATCTGTTACGTAGTAACTATTCAGTAATCTGTGGTAATACCCCTTGGTAAGACTGGTTGTCAGACATTTTGGGCCACTGACTACCTGTAACGACTTTCAAGGATCTACAAATGACAGCCGGGACCAACAGGCATGGGGGAAACTCGGTATGTAAGGGTGGTCACCCATCCATAGACCAACCTAGGCAAGCACGGCTTAACCTAATGATCGACCCGAGCGGCTGTTATTATTTAGCCACGAGCTCCTGAAAGATATAGAAACATAGATATCCACTGCAACAAAAAAAAAAATGGTTTGGAGAACCTCGACTTTTACTTCTTACGTTTTTAGGTAAATACTTAATTACTTTTTGTTTTGCATGCCTCGTTGGTCTAGTGGTCACAAGCACGACTGCTGAGCATGAGGTCCTGGGTTCGATTCCCAGGTCGGGTAAAGTGTTTTTGGTTTTTCCATCAAGAATTTCTTAGTAGCAGTCACGGAGTCTGGATTTGTGCCCGGTTGATGCCAATAGGCTTGCACCTTATTACATCGGACTTAAAACATAGCTAGCGAAATGTGGGTGTACACTTAGGTACACCTCTGCCTAAACCTTCAGGGACTACAGGCGTGATGTTATATTTATGTGTAATAAGGCGTTATTAAAGGCGTCGAGATCGACCGGTATTTGGAAAATGTCATGTGAAGATTTTTATACTAATTTTAAATCATAGTGGCTTGAATTAACTTCCTTCGTACATCAACAGTGTCATAATATAGTTTTAGGTACGGTAACATAATGCAGTACATCAGGAAAAGCATTTTATCCTCAGTTTCCTACTACTACTTAGACTTGCTTAATTAATTACATTAAGATCTCTGCGTTTGAGTCCTGAAAACCATGTTGAAATCCAGTCCTCTATTTTGCATAAATAACTCACTGAATCCCGTTTCTGTAATGCATTCACGGCTCGTCTTAATCCGCTTAGCAAATAACGAAGTAGCATCATCTTACAGAAAATAAAATAAGAGGAGACAAGTTCAAAAGTTTCGTTAAACCTTTTGGTTCTCGTTACGGAAAATGGAAACTTGTGGAACTTAAATCAAGGCTCCAATTTCAGTTTTCTGAATTGGGGTAACTGGTTTCTTTTTTGTTTATGGTTTGTTCTTTTTGCGTTTCATAACTGATGCATTGACCTCTTTGGTCTAGCGGTCGCAAGAGCGACTGCTTAGTTTCATCATTTCAGCCGAAAGACGTCCTCTGCTGGACATAGGCCTCCCCCAAGTGTCGCCACTCGCCACTGCTTACCATAATGTCCTTAGTATTAATTCCTAATTAATTAATTTTGTTTGACCATCAAGAATTTTGTGAATTTCTTATCTTCTTTCTTCTTCTTCCCAGGTCGCACGAAGTACCTATTATTTGGTTTGTCCATCAAGAATTTCACAGTAATAGCCACAGAATCTAGATTTGTGTCCAATTGATGGCAAATGGCAATAGTTTCGCCCACTATTATATGGGACTTCAAAGTAACTGGCGAAATGTGGGCCTAGGTACTATTATAGACACACCTCTAGCTAACCCTTCGAGATTACAAGCGTAATTGTATGTTATAATATTAAAGACATGACGAGATCGTCTTGAAGTGCAATTTACAAAAGCATAAATAAGACTTTCATCTTCCAGGATTTAATCTTTGCACTTCAAGGTGAACTTGTGATTTTTATTTTCTTTTTAAAAACGTTTTCAGGGAGAAACACAAAGCAATGTTAATTAAACAGTCTAATAGGTAGAAAACCTAGCTCTTGTTACGTCAATAAATCTAGACATTTTTTGTCTCGAGCAATAAATTACCTGTTACAAGACGTTTTATCTTTGTTCGTTGGTAACATTACATTTCATACATTTTAATTACGTAGATAAAGAATATGTACGTTAGTACCTAAAAAGTAATTTGTTTAATGTAAGTACGTCATTCGTCGAGAGCAGCGGTAGCTCAGTGGTCGCGGCCCCGACTTACGAACAGTAAGTCGTGGGTTCGAACCCAGACAGGCGCATTACTTTGTGTAATTTATTTCATCACCACTGCTCTCAAAAACGGTGAAGGAAAACATCCTGAGGAAACCGTATGTCCGCAAAACCGCATGTCCTAGAACCAAAAATTTCGAAAACATGTGACATCTACCAATCCGCACTAGGCCCGCGTGATGGATTATAAGCCATTCCCTCTCATTGAGAGGAGGCCGTGTCCCATCAGTGGGAACATTATAGGCTGATGATGAAGTACGTCATTTTTTGTAGGAGCTAAGATGGGGTGATAATAGTATTGCGTAGATATGTTTTTCTTGTTATCCTGAGCCCTCCCACTCCTGGGCAAAGGCGTCCCCCCATTCCTTCCACTTTTTCTTGTTATCGTGAACCCTCCCACTCCTGGGCAAAGGCGTCCCCCCATTCCTTCCACTTTTTCTTGTTATCGTGAACCGTCCCACTCCTGGGCAAAGGCCTCCCCCATTCCTTCCACTTTTCTCGATGTTGAGTCTCTTCTCGCCAGTTAACGAGAAAGCCGTCTAAGGCGTCTCGCCATAGGGCACGCCACGATAGTGGCGATAAGTCCCCTCTTTGAGGAGTGACTTGAGAGACGCCACGGCGTCCTCACCTTCCGCCTGAGCCACCACGTGGCCCCCGGCCACCGTAGGCGCGGGCCTGTGGACGGTGGGCTATGGGCTAGCTCGCCGTCCGTCCGTCTCATGACGACAGGCCGTGTCGACGGCGCGTTCGTGTTCCACGCGCGCCTCAACGAGAGTCAGCAAAAAAGAAGGGGTCCGCCAGGACCGATGCCTGCCGGGGTTGCGGTACTGTTCGAAAGAAATACCGTGGCCCCGGAACACAAAGGGCGATGAACATGGATGGGTTTTAGTCATTAAAAGTCTGACACTCCCTCCTGCTCCGCCCAGAGCGGGAGAAGTCATTTGATGATTTCCCATACGAAAAAAAAAAAAAGGCGTCTCACCATGTTATTTTATATTTTACAAAAATTACAAACTCTTATCATACATTAATTAATAATAATCGTTAGTTACACAGCACAGACTGATAATGAAATTATTAAACCTTCATATTCTGAGAAAAGGGCCACACTATAAGCTTAGCCATGCTGAAATAGAGGGGAAACTGAAATATAGGACAAAAAAAAAGAGAAATACTTAAACTAAACTGGTACTACCTGTTACTAGACTACCTGTACGAGGCCAATAGGTATTATATATTATATACGTACAGGAACAGTTTAGTTTAAGTATTTCTCTTTTTTTTTTCCTATGCGAACAAAAACTTTTTGTCTCTTTTTCTCTCATAAATAAATGATTTTACTTCACGGTCGACTGAAACCGCAAATCGCCATCGTCACCCAAAAGCGGCCAGGCTTAAGTGGGACTGGGCCGGACACGTTTTCCGCGTGCCGAATGAATTATGGGCTACATCTACCAGACCACTACGGCTTTGGATAGATATGTAGCGACGTACTTACATATTATTATGAATACTAGCTGTGCCCCGCGGCTTCACCTTGTTTTAGTCGGTTCCTACTGGTAGTTTCAGAGGTTGACGTTTTCAAACCAAAAAACTAATAACTTTCAGTTTTTTAAATTACAACTCAGATATTAAAATTTTATTTATTTGTAGAGATTATTAAATAACCTTAAGGTTTCCTTCTTCCTCTACTCTGTCTGTCTGTTTCATGTATTTACTTCCTTTAGTGACGTCAGCAATGGTTCACACGATTCAGTGATAAGTCGTTGGTATATAATGAATATTAGGTACTTAGAATACTTGCTTTGTATAGTTGTCACATGAGTGACTATTGAGACGCGTGTCCTGGGTTTGCTCTTTTGACCGTGCACAGTCTCAGCCCGGAATTTAGATTTGTGCCTGCTTATCAAAAGGCAAAAGGATTGGTTAGGTAAGCATAATTCTTCAGAAAACTGGATGAAACATACAATTAGACTTCTGCCTATTGTATTTTGACACTTGTCAAGAATAACCTACTCGATCATTTGAAAATCATTTGGTGGAATGAGACTCTTTCGCAAAGGATTGGATCATTCCCACAAGTTCTACTACACAGTTCCACGGTAGAACTAGTGAGATTTTTTGTCCTCCTAATCCTACGAATTCGATCGCGAAATGTGGAAGGAGGGAGGGAAGGCCTTTGCACTGCAGTGGGAAGGCTTACAATAAAATAATAATAATATCATTTGGAAATACTAACCAAATTCACTTTCTAATCGCATTCTTAAAATAGAGAAGAGCATATAACCTGTTCGAATATATGGGACACCAGAGAGAGTGTTACTTGGAAACACTCTCTCTGACCACCTAAAAACCTCTCTGAAAACCTTTTACTTAATTAATTGAACACAACATACTCTTACAATGGATTTCTTCAGCATTCTAGTTTATTTTATTTTCATTTTATTTACTAGCGAACAAAAACAAAGGAGTTCGAGGACCAACGTCATTTACCGCATAATATTACCTATAAAAACAATGCGAATACACGTTACTAAAAAATTACATAAAGTCATAATTTTAAACGACAGGCATGCAAATTCAAAAGATAAATAAAAAATGGTTGCCTGTAAAGTCGGTTTACGGACGATTATTTTACGTGATAACGTCATAAGAAAACTTTGATAAAAATTGCATCTTTTTTGAATTGAATTGAATTATTATCACTGAATTATCATTATTTCTCTTTTAGGATAATTTTTCAAAAAGGCTGATGTACCTAATTTTTTAATTACCAACCAAAAGGTTAGAAAACGTAAAGTTTCATGATATTAGTGATTTTAACTTTCACCCCCATAAGGATTGTAATTCTAACAACACCGTTGCGTTAGCTTCCTACCATACGCCTAGATAATAAATCTTGTGATTTATATTTCGAAAATTAAGGACTTTCCATTCACAACTTCATCCCCTTTTTAAACTTTTTAGGGTTAGAATTATCAAAAACGCTGAGCCACGTGTAAATTAATTTTCAATCATCAGCCTAAACACAAAGTTTTAAGATCATAACTTAAGAACTGACGGACTTTCATCCCCTATTTAACTCCCTTAGGGGTTGAATTTAAAAAAATCCTTCCGTATTCCTTGTCTACTCTAAAAAGGGAAACACTGTGCAATATTTCAGTTTTCTAGGTCCAAGGGTTTGGGCTGGGCGTTGGTGAGTCAGGCGGAACGTGACACTTTTTTTTCGTGCGTGCAGCCGGTGTTCATCGATTTAAAAGACGTTAACACGTCAAAAAATACAAGAAATTATAGTACTCCAGTATAAGAGACGTAAGTAGATATCCGTTTTATTCCGACGCGACACCTGGCTCTAAAATAGTCGACGATGCATACACCTTACCTTAATTGCATTCCTAACTCGACTAGGTTTCCTAAGTGCTGCCAGACTTGTCTCTACCTTTGGTATTTCTTACGCTAATACTTTTCGTGGGGCATATTCATGTTTCGCTTAAGTGCATTTTCTATACTAATATTATTATAAAGTTGTAAAAGTTTGTATGTAGGAGGTAATCTCTGGGACTAATGATCCAATTCTAAAAATTCTTTCACGGGCACTTCCCTGGCTAAGCTACACTATTTGTTAGTGCTTTAAGCTATAAATTATATTTTTAACATGCATATTAGCTGCAGACCTATCAGAATTTTTCGGACGATGTAGCATTCAGTCGGTGACCTCAACGAAGGACGTTGATCTTTTCAGTCTCCTCTAAGTGTTATTTGCAAGAAAAAATAGTGTAGCGACTGTACAACTTAGAATTTGGTCAATCCTAAGTTAGTGCGGATAGAACTGGCCTACGTAGGTAGGGACATTGAAATACGACCTTTGAAAACATAAACCATATTAGTATGGCACATAGAACCGTGTCAAAATAATGCGATTTTAATGGCAACGTCAAAAATGACATTTAACAATAAATAATGTTTTAGGCTTTCACGGTTTAAAACTAAACTTATATTGTCACTTACGGGATATCTTCCGTGATTGTTAATTGTTTCAACAAGTGTTTGGTCAAACTGATCGCGGGTTGACCAAACACGTGTGTGGCGCTTGTAACAACGTCGAAATATCGGAAACTCAAAACAATTAACAATCACAAAAGATATCCCGTAAGTGACAATATAAGTTTAACAATAAATATATCTTGGTCTGTGGTTATGGTCTAAAATCCAGGGCTGCCAGATGTTACTTATTTTCTGATTAACAAAATATTGTGGCATCAAGATGTAGTGTCAAGGGAACAGCTGATTTTTTTTCGATTCAGGGTTTGGTCTCATAGTAAAAGTTGTTCATAATGATGAGTTCAATGACCGGTCGATATACTGTGAACGTATGCATACCAGCTAAGTTGTGCCAACAGCCAATTTGTAGATATTAGGTGCTAAAGTGGAAATTTTGATGTGTATGTGCGATACTAAAAAATAGCTAACAACCTATTCTTAGACCTAACAAATATACACAAAAAAAAACATAAATATCGGTCAAGCCGTTTCGTAGGAGTTCGATAACAAACACTGTGACACGAGATTTTTATGTATTACATAGATACGAGTACACTACTTGACGCCACATATTTTTTAATCAGAAAATAATTAACGTCTGTTGGCCAATCTTGCTCTATTATAAAATAATGTGACTCAATCAAGACAACCCTATAGGAGTATTTGTTGCTTCATTAGGATATTTAACATACTTAGTTGTAATCACGTTTTTTTGTCATTTTGTCTTAGTTGTGGAGCTCAAGGAGCTCGTGGCTAAATAATAACAGCCGCTCTGGTCGATTTTTAGGTTAAGCCGTGCTTGCCTTGGTTGGTCTGTGGATGGGTGACCACCCATTACATACCGAGTTTCCTCCGTGCCTCGGAAAGCACGTTAAGCAGTTGGTCCCGGCTGTCATTTGTGATCTTTGACAGTCGTTACAGTCTAAGTCCAAGTGGCCCAAAAAGTCTGACAACCAGTCTTACCAAGGGGTATCGTATTACCCAGTACTAACTGGGTTGTGGAGGTCAGATAGGCAGTCGCTCCATGTAAAATACTGGTACTCAGCTGCATCCGGTTAGACTGGAAGCCGACTCCAATAAAACTTGGAAAAAAGCTAGGCAGATTATGAGATGTCTTAGTTGTGGATAAGCCCAAAGTGATGAACAAGTTTTGGAGATCCTGGTCAGTGGGTCGCCTTAGGGGCCTTTCCGTAAAATTATGCGAACTAATTGCCTGTTCCTTAATTAAAGGAAACGATAAATTGGAAGCTCTTAAGTAATGTCGATGTTACATGTTCCTTCGTATGATTTCAATTACTACAAATTTGCTTTTATTCTTCTAATCCTTTATCTTTTACGTCAGCTGGGGTTTCACAGTAACGTAAGTTATTAAGGAACATGTATAACTAGATATGAATAAAGGTATAAATAGGATAACTTTATTAATAACTGCCTATTGTGTTTTGTGCGGTGAGAGAGGAGCATTGTTAAAAAACTTGACTAAAACTAAAGGTAAGTTTTTAACTGCCTTTTGTTGTTAATTAATTATTTATTTAAATAATACTAAATACGTAGGCATTCGTATCATGCTTTTTTTACAAGTGAAGAAAGCATTGGATGTAATGACAATTTTACAACAGCATTGCTATATTTCGACGACCCCCGACGACTTCAAATCCCGGTAAGAACAAATGTTTCTGTGATGAGCATGGACATTTGTTTCCGAGTTTAATATGTTTAATAAGTATATATTTACAAACAAAAAAGTATCTATGTGGTAACTATCTGGTGTCCACGACACAAGCCTCGTTGCTGTGGCATATGCCGCAGTGTGTATTGTCCAGCGATATTTATTTATTTTATTTCTATTATTTTAGTCAAATGGTTTATCAGTTTTAACTGGCGATCTGTAATATGATATTTTTTTATAATTTGCCGTTTTTGTTCCATAGCTGGACAGAGGTCTCCCCCATATCCTTCCTGGTACTCTTTTTATGTGCTGTCTCGAACAGCCTTCGCACCCATTGCATGGAGACGTTTGCCCAGCGGTAGTTATAAATGCGACTTACGTGACCCGCCCAATTCCATAGCCTTCCTGGCAGCCTTTATGACAAAAAGTTTTACAAGGATTATAATTAAATAATAAGCTAAATAATGTTGATCACAGCACAATGGATGCCGCTGCAGCCTTTAAGACAATACAGGTGTTGCAGGGTGCGTTCAAGATTATGGCTGCGTTGCACCTGACTCGGTACCTGTGGCCACATCAAGCCGTTGTTCGTGGTAAGTTTAGTTTAGTTTGTTTTTTATTTTTCTTATGCTTATAGGTACTTTTTTATGTAATTTTGTCTTATTGGAAGAACCGGCAAGAAACTCCATAGTTCCGTGGGGAACTATGGAGTTTCTTGCCGATTCTTCTTCATGGAAACGACCGACCCGAACCATGCACCTTTTTCGACGTTTTATAATAATAATATTAAATCTATTCATTTAAGGTAAATAACACCCATTGCCAAATAAAAATTAATAAAAGATAAAAACACCATTACAAAAAAATTAAATAAAATCAGACTCAATCAACTAAAATTAAATGAACTTATAGAATTATATCAAAACAAATTCAATCAAATTAAATCCAAAATCTATGTCAACAAATTAATAAATCAGAATAAATAAGTGCCCATCTAGGCCCAATGTGAAATAAAATATTTGTTTGGATTGTCTATTCTATCTTTTTTTCTGTTATGTCATGTGTGAGTTTAATAAATACCTTTTCTTTCTTTCTTTTAATCATGTTAATATAACATCACGCCTGTAATCCCCGAAGGGTGAGGCAGAGGTAAACTTCCTATTCAGGAATAGTATACCCACATTTCGCCAGTTATGTTTAAGTCCCATGTGAACGAGCCTATTGCCATCAACCAGGCACAAATGCAAACTCCGTGGTAGCAGCCACGGAGTTTGCATTTGTGCTGAGAAATTCTCGATGTAAAAACCCTAATTACAACTTTGCCCGACCTGGGAATCGAACCCAGAACCACTAGACGAACTACCATGTTATTTAATTGATTTGCCCCATCAAGACGTTGTCCCACCAGTGAGACAAAGTGGTATGTACACAATCTTGATGTCGATTGTACCATTAATTTGAAATGCATATTTGGTGGGTCAAATTCACAGGTTAACCCGGGGTTTAATAATAATACCAACCTATTACTGTCCCACTGCTGGGCAAAGGCCTCTTCTCATACAGAAAAGGCACGAGCATTGATCACCACGCTTGCTCAAGACGGGTTGGCGATTTCAGACTTATACATTTTAGTTATAAGTCCAGGTTTCCTCCCGATGTTTTCCTTCACCGGGGCTTATCCAGGCAAATTACACTCGCATGAAATCTTTTACCGTTTTGCTTCACTAATTAGACAGCATGGCGGGATAAAGTGGAATAATCTAGATTTAATTTTTGTTGTGGAACTTCTTACCGGATTATATATTTTCCAATAGCTATCAATTGAAAGTACTTTCTCATAGAGAGGAAGCCTGTGACCTTGCAGTGGGAACATTAATAGGCTGATGATGAAGAAAGTACTTTTAGACAAGCGTGTGTCAAGATTGATCGAAAGCAACTTCGGTAGAATTTCTTATGAGTCAAGACCTGTTCACCAAGGAAAAGTAGAAATATTCGAAGTTGCCGGCTAACATTTAATATAAGAGTTTATTTGGGGAGGCACCAAAAGTTGATATTTCGACATGGTATAGTGTGCCTTATGTGTTCGGTCACATGATGTAATTTCTACAACTGCACATACAAAGGTCTACATGCACTGTATAAAAGTAAATAACTCCTGTTAACAATTTACAGATGGCGCCAATTACGACTTCATCGTGATCGGTGCTGGAACAGCGGGAAGCGTGATTGCCAACAGACTGTCTGAAATTGAGCATGTCAACGTTCTGCTTATCGAGGCTGGTGGCGATCCGCCTTTTGAGTCTGACGTAAGTATCCTATATCTTACTTGCATCCGCCCACGGCTTCGTCCGCTTGAACGTGGGACATTACTCCACGGAAACGTACTACCGTGTTAAACGTATCCTATCTATCCTATTTCCAAACCCAGGTCATCGTTTACCTGTGTGCCAAATCTTAGTGAAATCTGTTCAGCTATTACAGTGCGGCCACACAATGCGTTGACGGCGCAACGTCATCCTACATACAAATCACTATACCATGTCACACGATGCGTTAAGCCACCGTGCAGCGTCGCACCGCAAGCGCGCCGTGCTTGTGACCTGCGAGACGAGGCAGGGAGGGGTGATGGGCAGCGGCGCCGGAGTGACAGTACAGCGTTGTACTGAGGTGCCGCACCGCCCGTGTGGCACCCTATAGCTCAAATTAATTGCAGTGCGATGCCGCACCGCACCATTAACATATCGTGTGGCCTCGTTCTTAAGCTCTGAAAAGGTAACAAACAGACCCTCAGACAAACTGTAGAGTAACTTTCGCACTTATAAAATTTGGTTGGATTTTTGCATTATTAAACTTCCTTAAACGAATAGTCACGATGAATGCACGCGATTGTGTACTTCAACTAAGGTTAGCTATTATTAGCGGCTTGCTTTACAGACAGAAAAGTTGTAGCCAGCCAGGCATATAATAATTACTCTTGTGGTTTATATGTCGAATCGAAAAGTATAAAAAAATCTTGATTTAATTTTCAAACGAGTGTAATAAAATCAAGGACGAGGGACGAGGGAGGCTCCCTTGAACTGAATTAAAAAAATCCATCTATTTTTGTTAATCGTTTGAAGACGAAAGAGATAAAAATGTTTTAGGACATCAATCTTTTAAGACACTTTTTAACCAGGAATTTCTCGATTTCAGCTTCCCGGTGTTCCCATCTTGATGAAGCGATCTCGTTACGACTGGAATTTTACTTCAGAATTCAATGGATTTACAGAATCTTGTCGGCTTCAATGCGCTTACGAATTCACTCAAGGAAAAATGCTTGGTGGTACTAGCTCCCTTAATTACATGGTCTACCACAAAGGACAGCCCCGTGACTTCGATTCTTGGGCCGAATTAACCAACGATGATTCATGGAAGTGGGAAAATGTTTTCCCATATTTTCTCAAGTACGAAAAGCTAGAAGACCCACAATTACTTAATGCAGTCGAGAAGCAATACTATGGAACCGAAGGCTTCATAGGCATAACAAGAGACCACCGAGAACAAATACAGAACTTTTTAGACTCCTACCGAGAGCTGGGAAATGATATAGTTTTGGATTTCAGCGAAAATCACCGCGTAGGTTTTGCTGCACAGACTGTTACCATATCTGGAAGATCCCGACAGAGCTCAGCCTATGCATTCATATCTTCAGTCAAAGACCGCCGTAACTTTCATGTCTTGAAAAATACTCTAGTCACTAAAATTTTATTTGGCGATAGTAAAAGGGCCATTGGAGTAGAAGTTCGCACAAAAGATGGTAAAATTTTGAACATTAAAGCCAAAAAAGAAGTCATAGTTTCTGCTGGTGTATTTAATACACCTAAATTACTGATGTTGTCAGGTGTTGGGCCAGAAGAGCACTTGCGCTGTAAGAACATTGATGTAGTATCGAACTTACCTGTTGGAGAAAATCTGCAGGAGCATTACAGCGCAATCATAATACACAATTTGGATAAACTGACTCAGCCGTTGCCAGAACCTAGCCCTTATGAACTGCCAGGATCGTCCTTCACTGGTTTTGTTGCACTTAATAAATCTTCTACATATCCAGACTATCAAGTTATAACCTATGTGGCTCCAGCAGAAACTGTCCTTTTCTACTGCTCTTTTGGTTTTAGATTTAGCGATGAAGTCTGCAACAATATTCTAAAATCGGGAACAAAAAGACTGCAAGCCTTTAACGAAATAGTGAACATTGCCCCTAAATCAAGAGGCAAGGTATTGCTTAGAAGTAATAATCCTGAAGATTCTCCTCTTATAGAAAATGGTTTCCTATCAGACAAAGATGACGTTGAGGCGCTAATTGATTACATACTAGATTTTATTCCGGTGATGAATACGACTTACTACAGAAACGTAGATGCCGTGATGGCAGATGCAATTCCTGCTTGTAATGAATTCGGAAAGGATAGTCGGGAGTATTGGCGTTGTTACATCATGTGTGTATCCTCTGGAATCAGTCACGTAACTAGTACGTGTCCCATGGGTACTGTCGTAGATGGTCGATTACGTGTGAATGGTGTCTCAGGTCTGCGTATAGCTGATGCCAGTGTGATGCCAACTATCACTAGAGGCAACCCCGTGGGCCCTGTTCTGATGATTGGTGAAAAGGCGGCTGACATGATTAAGGAAGATCATAATTTGATTTAGGTAATGTTTTTGACTGCTCATTTACGTAAAGGTTATTTTTTAGGCTCTGATTGTACTGAATACGTTTGTAATTAAATTAATTAAGTAATGAAAACCTCAAGTGTTATATTTAATGTATCCTTTCCAATGGTGAAGTGGTATACTGAATGAAGCAGCTCACAGAGTTGACTTTATACAATTGTTTGATATTCAATACCAAAGGATATTTATTTAAGGTTTGAGAAAGAAACTGACCGCCCAACAACAATGATTTCATTTACAAACATGAAGTATCAACAACTTTCATTTTATTTTACGGAGAAGAGCCTTAAGAAAACTGACCACTCTTTACCTCTTCTCTTCGTTGGAAACAACAGTAACAAGCCGGAAAAAACACACCCGGTTTTGTGTTATCACAGAATAATATTATCTTTGTTTGGGGGAGATAAAGGAAACTTATTAGCTAATGGCTCAAGACGTTCTGTTAGCGACGTGTTGTTTATGGGTCACATACAACTACCTATAAGTGTGTGGTTTATTTGGGTCTACGTCAAGACAAAAATAAATTTTGACTTACCGTAAGATTATTTGCGGAAAAGAGGGACTGTTTATGAGAGAAATACGTACAGAGCTAAAAGGATATTTTGGTACCTGAATGGTTTTGTCAGGGGGTAGATAATTGTGAAATTGTATTGAAGAAGCAAAATTTATCTATTCGTCCGACTCGACGCGGATAGGTGTGCGTGCGAGGTTTTATAGGATTTCATACAAGTAGTTCTAAAATTCGATTCTTTCGGCTCTTTCGCTTCCTTCGGCTCTGATAAGTGTGCGTTCACCTTTATATGTAAAAACAGTTGAAATTTATGGTTGACGAAATGGGATTCAATGTATGAAGATTAAAATAGTTACGAGTTGGCACACTTTTTCACTTGTTTCGCACGTCTTTTTTTTAGTTGTCGAAATGGGAAAGTTAGGAGATGGGCCGGAGCCATTTATAGATAGGCTGGCAAGTTACGTCATACAATACGTTTTTTTTTTATTAAATAAAGGGTAGCGTGATGATTCATCTCCTTCACTGCCAGACTTTTTGTGTAGTGATGGTTTAATATCCGATAGGTGACTCCCGTGCGAAGCAGGGGCGGGTCACTTATACACACATTTACAGCTAGGCCCAAAGGTCATCCTTCTTTCTATTTGTTATTTGAAATACTTGGTGGTGTCAAACGACTACTTGATCGTCGAGTCTGCCACCACTGGTATAGGATTCAACTAATTTAAGTGTCATCTGCCACCCCTGGTGGCAGAATTCGGGGCAAATGCGACTCCACCGACGCAACCACTACCAGTGGTGGTAGATGCGACAAATAGTTGCAACTGCCACAAGTGGTGGCGGACCGGTGGTGGCAGACGGGAATAAAGGCAAAAAAACATGAAAACATATATATTTTTTTAAACAATTTAAATCTAAACAATTTTTGTATTTATAAATGAACAACATAATTTATACGGCATTATTCAAATCACATATTTAATACCTGTAGCAGCCGGCGAGAACGTTAAACCCATTTATAGACATTAACTGGAATGGTTTTTACTTTTTCAGAATCTAACCCTTTGATAAACGGCTGGAGTAATTTGAAAGCTTACATCAGATAAAATGTACATTATCTCATGCGCTCTAAAAAACTGTCCCAACACAAAAAAATAATATGTTTTTAGATAAAACCCTACTCAACTCAACTTCAATTTTATTTATTTATTAAAACTTTATGCACATAATGTACAAAGGCGGACTTAATGCCTCCTTAATGCTTAATGCCTTAATGCCTTTATCCTTGCTCTAATATTGAAAAAACCTGTCTTATGTATACTGTGGAAATAAGTCACCAAATGGCGACAGTTTTTTATAGAAAGCATCGGTTAGCACAACACAGCACAGCAGCATAGCATCAGTGTGGTGTTTCAAGACTTGACCATTATAGACCATTTATTTAAAGCTATTAATTCTGCTTAAAAACACCTTTATGGTATCAGAAATTAGGTCCTAATTTATTGAGTTAAAGCTACTCAAAGCGATTATTAGCAGTAAGTACGAGATTATTTCGCGCTTCTACGAGCAATGCTCTGAACATTTTTGAATTGAATAATAAATATGGCAAGCTATCGATGAAAAATATTGCAAGATCGCAACACGGTCAGAATTTTAAAACGGATTTTTAATAAAATGTTTTTAAGAATTTTGTTTCCGAATTAAACTTACTCGTAGGTAGATTTTTAATAACCAAAATTGTTACTTTTTGTGGATTTGTACATAAGATCAACAATCACAATGTCAACATTAAAATTCTCAACACCATAATCATAATCACTTTAAACTATGTTACTCTACGCAAAAAAGAATTTGAAAACAACTTTTTTTTGGGGTGAAAAATCACGTTTTACGGTCAAACTCAATGTAACGCACTAAAAACATTAGTCAGCCTTGTGGTATCCGGCAGAGTAGAATAGAACCAACCCATTACACTCACGGTTGTCGTATAAGGCGACTAATGTCTGAGGCAGAACACCTTGCGCCTCCGTAGACCAGAGAATGGGCAGCAGCGTTTTCTGTTAGTCTTTCATCACTGCGATCTCCAATCCGCCTGCCAAGCGTGGAGATTACGGCAAATTCCTCCCATCATGGGAGAGGCTTATGTCCAGCAGTGGACGTTATGGGCTGTTGTAGTAAAAACATTAGTGACGCGAACTAGTCTATTAAAAAAAAACTTGTGAAAAAGTTGGAACTTTGACGTCCAATATCTCCGTAGGTTCTCAGGTATGGTCCAGAACAAAAAAAATGATCGCAATGACGGGGAGAACAAGTGCCCTTCGACTTCGATAAGGGTCTACTTACAACCTTTATTTAACTCAATAAAGATGTTAGATAAATATATTTTGCAAGTTTGGCTGCATGTTTTTGTCTATTTCAAATGAACAAGAACAAATGAACATTTTTCATTTGCATTATCTGACGTAATTTGAATCAAAATGTTAATTATAATAAAAACAATGTTAATATTGTAATCACCTATTTGATCTCCATAATATTTAACTGACTTTTAGCATTAATAAAATATAATATAATAAAATAAAATTACTCTAAGTTACTTCATTGCGTCGTTAGTCGGACTGCTGAGTAAGAAGCGGCCGCGAAGCCTGGATTTCTGCCAGGTTGATGGCAATAAGTGTGACGGTTTACAGAGGAGAACAGAAGAAAAAAACATGTTGCGCCGACCTCAACATGAAAAACGGGCAGGAAGCTGATAGTGTAGAAAAAAATTACACAAAGTTATTTTTGGGTCTGGATGCTCATATGTGACCAAATTTGCTGCAAATTTGCACTATTTCCAGCACCGGCTGCATTTTGGGCCAGGAAAACCTCTTCTTTTGTTTGGTAGGATTGGCACATCTTGAATAATTTCGCACCAATTAAAAATTAAGGCAATTGTAACGCGACACGACCATTATACGCGGCTTGCCCGAAGGCAGGGTCGCCATGTAGGGATAGGTGTAATTGAGTAGACGGCTTGATGTATAATACTGATATTTATTAACAAACCATTCAATATATAGACTTAGGCTACTTACACATACACACACGCATGAGGCCCACGCTACAAGATCCTCTCGTAAGTTCAGGATGTTACCTCTGTACCAACAGTGCTCTCCATTCGTGGTTTTCACCAATTAAATTTATCTCTTATGTCGTATCTCGTATTACATACCGAGTTCCCTCCGTTTCTCGGAAAGCACGTTAAGCCGTTAGTCCTGGATCTGTAGATCTTTGACATTCGTTAAGTAGTCAGTGGCCCAAAAAGTCTGACACCCAGTCTTACCAAAGGGTATTGTATTACCCGGTACTAACTGGGTTGTGGACGTCAGATAGGCAGTCGCCATGTAAAATACTGGTATTCAGCTGCATCTGGTAAGACTGGAAGCCGACTCTAACATATTTGGCAAAAGGCTAGGCAGATGATGATGCCGTGGAAGCATGGGACATCACCAGCTATATGGAGCGACTACCTTTAAAGTTGTGACGCAGCTTGTGAGAGGAAATTGTCCAACAGTGAACTGTAATAGCCTGGAGTGATTGATTGATTGTACCAGTAGGTACAATACGATTAAACAGTTGCTAATTATTAGTTAACTTTAAGCAGCGTTTACGATCTTCATGATTACTTTGCGAGTTAGAGATAGTTTGGTACAGTGACTGCTTGCGGTACTACAATATAGTATATAGTAGAGTGTATATACTACTATATACACACTATATATATACAATAAAGTATATAGTGAATATAGTGTAGCAGCTCATACTTACGTGTCTAGGCATACGTATTAGAGGAGCGCACGCGGCCGTCTGCCACCGTGCGCCCGCGCGTACTAAGCAAGCCGACGACAAGAGAAAGGAATTTGGACTCGATCGGCCGCCGCATCATTGCGCTAGCACTCGTAGGAGCGCGGCACATGCTACCGCCATTATTAATTTGTGTTGGTTATTAAGTTTGTCTATGTACCCTTATTATTATTATTTTTCTATTTCGAAATTGTATATAAGCTGCGCCTCAGAATAAATCTTACAGATCGTTATTCGCCTTCTTATTTAACACAACTAGTATTGATTCCCTAAGTTAGTGATCCCTATTCACTAAAATAGTATACACTATATACTATATTGACAGCCTAGCGGATGTGCAGAAGAGATTGGATGCATCCCAAAACACCGTTGCTGATTTACGTAATGAATTAACAGAGTTGCGTAAAACTGTAGCGGTATCTGGGTCACCATCGAGTGCATCTAATATCAACACGCGTCGCGGAGCGTGCCTCAGTTTATCGGGGGCAAGTTTCGCGTCAGCAGTTGTCTTCGTCGTCGCCGAACAATGCTAAGTGTGCAGAGCGTGCGTCATGCGCGCCCCGCAACCCTGCACTCGCCCCTGCGGCTGCTCCAAAAGCGTCAAAAGCGCCTGTGAGACGTAACGACCTCGCCAACGCTCCCGCAAAGAAGCCCGTGCCTGAAAAGGCATCGAACCGGGCTGATGATGATGGTTTTGTGACGGTGCAGAGGAAGAAACGCTGACAAAGAACCAATAAGAACCGCTGCGGCACAGCTCGTATCAAGCCCGACATCCCTGTACGAGCCGCCCAGCCGAACACTCCCGTGTATATTTCCCGCCTACACTATACCACTAAGGCCGAGGACATCGTGGAGTACGTATGCCAAAGGACCAAGTACAGGCCGAGAGTGCAGTTGCTTGAATCGCACCGCAACGTCAACTTTAAGGCGTTCGTGGTGCGAGTACCTACTTGCTACCTGCACCTCGTCATTGCAGGGGACTTTTGGCCGCAAGGTGTAATGTTCCGTCGCTTCCGCGGACAAGTGCCACACGATCGCACAAAGACAGTGCTCGAGTGAAGTGTGTTTTACTAACATAGTTTTAAGTTTATACACTAACACACTTTGTACTATTATGATATATATGTTAGTCTGTAAGGTATTTATCTATGGGCCAAAGTAGCCTGAAATTAAAGGATTTATTATTATTATTGTAGTACCGCAAGCAGTCACTGTATCAAACTATCTCTAACTCGCAAACTAATCATGAAGATGGTAAACGCTGCTTAAAGTTAACAAATAATTAGCAACTGTTTAATCATAGTGACTGCTTCGTTGGTCTAGCTAGTGTTTGCAAAACCGACTGCTGAACCTGATAGGTTCTGAGTTCGATTCACAAGTCGGGCAGTTTTATTGAATTTTTGCATCAGGAATTTCTCAAAAGCTTCCACGGATTGGGACTGATTGGGATTATTTTTGGGACTTAAACATAGCTGGCCAAATGAAGGTACACTTCTGCCTATCCCTTCGGTGATTTCAGGCGTGATGTAGTTATGTCTAATAATATTTTTTTTAACGTTTTAATGTCTCTTTATTTCAACCAGCACTTATGAAAAAACCCCTTATAACGCAAAAGATGACTTGGAGTACATATCTTCGCACTTAATATCTATATGATATGACAATATGAATTATGATCTGTCGTTAACATTGAAATCAATTTTATGAGAGCAACTCCCGATAACTTTGACGTTCAGACATTGACCTTTTTTGCAATATTATCTTAATTGCACCTCGTACTATAACGCGTTATTTATTACCATTGAGTGGTGGATGGGGCCAAAGCTTACCATCATCATCTGCCTAGCCTTTTCCCAACCATGTTGGGGTCGGCTTCCAGTCTAACCAGATGCAGCTGAATACCAGTATTTCACATGGAGCGTATATGACCCAGTTAGTAGTGGGTAATACGAAACCCCTTGGTAAAACTGGTTGTCAGACTTTTTGGGCCACTGACTACCTGTAACGACTGTCAAAGATCTACAAATGACAGCCGGGACCAACGGTTTAACGTGCTTTCCGACGCACGGAGGAAACTCGGTGTGTAAGGGTGGTCACCCATCCACAGACCAACCTAGGCAAGCACGGCTTAACCTAAAGATTGACCCGAGCGGCTGTTATTATTTAGCCACGAGCTCCTCCTTTCAAATATACAGTTTTTTCTATAATTATATCATGTTCAAACGCATGGGCGTATCCGGTTTTTGCAGATATCTACCTGTTACGATGCTAACATAGGTACTACCAAGTTTACTGCCAGTGGATCAGTTTTCAACTTTATTATTTAGGGCATAAGGGTCAAAAGTGGGACTTTTTTGCTTCAGGTTAGGTTTTTAAAGTACATTCTAAAGATCCTTGTGCTATAAATGGCACTTGATTGTTCCACCTTTTAGCTGATAACATAAAATTTTTGTAATACGAGCAGTGACAACCGTGGGAAAAGCATTTTTGTGTAATTCATTTTCAAGCAATTTGGGGAGGAGGTTCGGATGTTTTGAATATTGTCCCTACAAGAAAATGTGTGGTTTCTAAACATTTGTTTTGCCATGGATATAATTTTCTGTTGCTTTACGTTTTCTAGGCAACAAACAATGCCCTAAAAGCCTTTTATAGGATTTTTTTAATTTACCAGGTGTGACGGTATAGCTTGTTGGCAATTCATGGTTTATTCTGATCTGCCCCCACTGATCTGTCACCAGTGGTGGCAGTTATAACTATTTTTCTCATATACCACTACTAGTCTTGGATGCATCTAAATCAGTCGCGTTACTTTTATCACCACCATTTCTAAACAACATAGAATCGTCTATATTTTATCTCAACAAAATTTGGATCTATTTTAACGCAACCATGAATGGAATGAAAGCCGATTGAATGATACTTCGTCAGTTATAATATTTTCATTATTCGAATGGCAATTTATATTTGGAATAGCTCTGTAAAGTTTTTATTCACAGAAAAGTTTCGGTCCTTTGCCAATTTGCATTCCTTTTTTAAATCAGAGCGAACTATCCCCAATTTCCTCTACAAAAAAAAAAAAAGTTTGTTTGTATTGTAATAAAATAAAATTATATTTATATTAAGGTCATTTTACCGACGCAGACTCCTTTTTTTCTTTACCGTAGGTAAGTATATATTATACACGTACTGCAATCTTTTGTTATTATTGTATTTTAAGTGGTTATGGTGACTTGTCTTAAAAAGTCGTGTCTGTAACAATGCTGTAAGTTCGTTTTTAATTACCTTTAGATAATTAAATAGAGAGCAGTGGTGGCTCAGTAGTGGCGGCCCCGACTTACGAACAGTAAGTCGGGGGTTCAAACCCAGGCAGGCGCATTACTTTGTGTAATTTATTTCATCACCACTGCTCTCAAAACGGTGAAGGAAAACATCGTGAGGAAACCGGCATGTCCTAGAATCAAAAAATTCGAAGACATGTGACATCTACCAATCCGCACTGGGCCCGCGTGGTGGATTATAGCCCATTTCCTCTCATAGGGAGGAGGCCTGTGTCCCAGCAGTGGGAACATTAATAGGCTGATTATGATGATGATGATGAATTAAATAGACATAATATAATGTCACTTAAAATTATCTGTAAGGTATTGTAAAGTAGTAGTAATAAGTCCCTAATATAAAAATGAAGTACGTAGCCTTTTTTCATCCATGTGTGTCCAAAACGTGACAAATACTGGTATCGATATTTCTTCAGTGAAAATGACTTGGATCAAGCCCAGGGTTACGCCTACGTGGAGTTCGCTAATTGGCCCACGGGATCCTATAAAAAGTACCAAAATCCACCGCTCGGGTTCCGTCTGGTTTAGTATATATCACACTAGCTTTTGCTCGCAGCTTCGCTCCCGTTACCATGTACAGAAATTAACCCATAAGAATTAATAAGAAAAAGACCCGTTTTAAATGTAGCCTATAACACCGGGGGATAATGTAGCTTCCCATCAGTGAAATAATTTTCGGAATCGGATCAGCAGTTCTGAAGATGATCCCCTACATATTAGCTTACCTCTTATTAATATTAGTACACGGGTTAGAAGTTACAATGACGCGAAAACGGTTATCGGATATTCAGTACAACATTCTGAGCTCCTCCACATAGAAATTTTTCATCGGTACCTACTTCAAAAAAATTGCTTATGTTCCTTTACCGTTTTGAGGGCAATGGTGATTAGTTCTACTTCGATTTCGATATTGAATCGTACTAGAGGTGTCCCAGAACACGAAAAATTCCTTTTGGCTTCAGAGAAAAAACGAGTATTTATTGTGACTACTGCGATTGCTCAGTGCGATTTCCAGCCATTAGCTTATTTAAATAAAAGGTTTTCTCACAATAATATTTTCTTCACCTAATACAAAATATCTATAGACGTATTTAGTTTTGAAACCGATAAACTTACATTTAACAAGCCGTAGGTATCTACGAGCAAACTCACTAACTTGTATTGAAAACTTCAATTTTGAGAATTTTCAAAATTCATATACACACATCAAAAATGTCTAGGGATCAAGCATTTTTATGCGGATTTCTTGAGATTGAGATGTGGCTTTGTAATAAATTTATGATTTTATAAATTTATATGGATCCTTTTTGGTGCATTTCATAATTTGAATCAGGAACTCTCAATCAAATTCGAGTAAAAGATGAAAATAAGCTGTCAATATTTTCCCTATAAAAACATACAACGCATTGAAGACATTATTAGTGCTACTGTTTCCCTACTACTGATTAAAACCAACGTTATTATGGAGCGGCGACGTCATTTAAGCAGGGAAGAAATGCTCAGAGCCGTGGGAATGATAGAAGCTGGTTCCCGGCAACGTACTGTAGCTTTAGCTCTGAATACAAGTCAGAGTGTTATCAGTCGACTTTGGACACGTTACCGAAGCACTGGTACCGTGGCTGAGCGCCATGGAGGACGGTATCGCTGCACCACACGGAGACAAGACCGATACATTCAAATCTTAACTCGAAGAGCTCCAACAATAACCGCCATGATGTTAGCCGTGAGGCTTCATCACTCTTCAGGGAACTTAATTAGCGACCAAACAGTCAGAAACCGCTTGCATGAAGTGAACCTTCATTCCCGAAGACCGCTACGGGTACCACCTATAGCAATGCACAATCGTAGGATTCGATATCAATGGGCTCTTGAACACAGAAATTGGGCAGAAGAACAATGGCGTTTCGTGTGCTTTTCTGATGAGTCTCGTTTTGGTATGAGACCGGATACAAGACGTATACGACACTGGAGAACCCCTGGACGCCAACAGCGATTAAAATCCTGCCAGGAAGTCCATCCTTATAGTGGTGGAACCATCATGGTATGGGCGGGTATTTGGATCGGCGGAAGAACTGAGTTGATTTGGATCAGAGGCAACCTCAACGCTCAAATTTATGCTGAGACGATTGTATCAGACGTCATCGTTCCTCTACAAGTGCAAATCGGTCCCTTATTTCAGTTAATGCATGATAATGCACGACCGCACACCGCAAGAGTTGTAAGACAGACTCTCGCCGCAGCTAACATCAATGTCCTGCCCTGGCCTGCTCAGTCGCCAGACTTGAACCCGATTGAGCATGCATGGGATATGCTACAGAGAAGAGCTCTGCCGAATATGGAGGGTATCCAGTCGCAAGAAGACCTTTTTTTGTTGTTGCAACGAACATGGGCGGCCATTCCACAGCGTGATTTGGATGAACTCATTTTGAGTATGCCAAACCGATGTTCTTGTGTTGTTAGTGTTCGCGGTAGAAACACGGATTATTAATTGTTTAAGTTACCCAATAAAATTTTAAAGAAAACTGTTATTTCAGTCTTTTTTTCGAACTTTAATGTTAGTGGTTCAAATGTCAAAAATCCCTTTATTAGGAAAATGGCAAATTTCTTTATTAATGCAAAGGTGACTTGGTTTATCGTTACTGTGACAAACGAAAACACTTTATTTGATGAATCCTTAAAGAAAATTTTAATTAATATCAATCAGGAGAAAAGTTATTGCAAAAATATATGTTGATCCCTAGATACTTTTGATGTGTGTATTTAACCTCTCATCAAAACTGTAAAAAATAATCATTACCATTTATTATCAAATAATAATAATCAAACAATAGTAACGATCATTTATTAAAAAAAAAAAAACTAACTAAAGATAAAAAATATTAAAATTATGATAATTACAACTGATGCATTATCTAACTATATATTAATACATATAGTTAGATAATGCATCAATTGTAATTATCATACTTTTAACATTATTTTGTTTCAGTTAGGTATTTTTTTTTTAAATCTTATTTACGTTAATGTTAACTATTTAACAATTGGCTAATAGGATACGTTATCTTTTTTTGGCATCTTAATATATTATTTACTTTATTTATTTGACGTTAAGACTAGTTTAACATACAGTTAATCACATATTGTGTTCTAAAATCTTATTACATTATTGAGCATAGCAGGTAGTTTTCAATGTGTATATGTGAAAACTTATAACTTTAACTGCTTTCGTATAATAAATCAGGTTGGGTTAGGACACTTGTTTCCTAACGGTAATTTCTTAATCTGCTGATAAGGTAAAAAAAACAGCCGTTCTAAACATTTGACCTTGTTTTTTTTTAAATTACACAATTACAACAGAAGTTAAAAAGAATTTAAAAATATACAAACGATAGTTTTATAATATGTGTTAAATAAAAAAGGCCTTACCTATTTGGAGCAAGAAATTTATTAATTTAAGGAGCATTTTTAGTTCAAAAGGAACATTTTTAGTTTGATATAAGGATTAGTTACGAAATTATTAAGAATAAAGTATAATTCTACTGAGGTAATTTTATTAATTTTGGACGGGATGATATTTCGACAAAGAACGTTTTAGACAAGTTGCATTATTGACGGGTAGCGTTTTAGACCAGTTGCATTTTAAACGATACGCATTTTTAGATAAATTGCGTTTTAGGCGAGAAGCGTTTTAGACCATCTGCCAGTTGCGTTTTAGACCAGTTTGTACTTAGACCAGCTACTTTTTAGACCACTTGCTAATTAGACTAGCCCGCCACACTGTTCCCAAACCACTGTAACTCCTGAAAGCCAGAATCAACAGTGGTGACCACCAGAAAAGCGCCGAGACAATGAAGCTCGACGAAGTCCCAGAGAATGAATTTAACTGTCTTGGATCCCGCAACGAAATTAATCAGAAAAGTATAGTGGAGGAGTAGGAAAAAACCGTAATTTCCACTTCCCTCCATTTCAGCAGGAGACAGAACGAAACAAGGCCAATAGGCACAAAGGGACGTTTACAACTGGGATAGGCCCAGTTGCCTAGCACCACGGATAAATATTAACATTAATGGGTCCTAAGTTGTGAGCTGTTATATTTGATTCCAATAATAGGTATGGCAAAAACGCTTGAACGCACGGAAATTTGTTCTAGTTTCCACAAGGTCTGTATAGTAAATAACTCCGGATGTAACCTGTACACTATCCAACATAATGTTGCGTTCATTCTGCCAAAGACTGCACTCCCATAAAATGTGATGTGCTGATTGTTCATATTCGCAGTCAGATGTGGAACATTGACAAAAAGGCGAGTCAACAAGCTTGAAGGAAAATAATTTACTCTTAAAGTTACCATGACCGGTGAGAAATTGGGCAACACAGTGATCAACATCCAACCATGTCCTGGCCAGCCGCTCACGAACGGATGGAAAGAACTGGTGGAGGTGTCGGCCCTTGATGGAATTATCCCACCTACCTTGCCATTCAGACAAAAGTTCCTCCCAGACGTCGGTCTGTGGTTTGAATAATCTAGCAATCTTAACACGGTCACGTAGGGTTAAAAAGTCTGCGTCCGCGGTCTCACGTGCGTTATAGTACATTGCAGCCCGTCGCTGCACTTCAAGATCAACTGGAAGTACACCTGCAAGTACCGGTAAGGCTTCAGTACTAACCGTCCTATACGCTTTGCATAAGAATATCAAAGCCAAACGCTGGCTTTGAAGCAATTTACGTCGTGCCGCTCCTATGGTGGCCCTATCGGCCCAGACAGGTGCCCCGTAGCACATACACCCCAAGTAAGTAGCCCCATAAATGGTCTTTAAAGTTATAAATGACAGACCCCACGTAGATTTTGATATTCTCGTTAAGGCATAAAAGTTCTTTTTAGCTTTTTCACCGACAGTTTTTATATGATCTATGAATGAAAAATTTCTCTCTAAGACCAAACCAAGGTAGCACACGGATTGCTTTCTTTTCACGGGAACGTTATTAAATTTAATACTAGGCCACGATTTAAGATTACCTTTTAAAATTAGTTGATAAGTTTTTTGCGGTGCAAAGGTCAGACGGTTTCGATCGCCCCACTGAGATATTAATCGTAGGCAAGTATCAGCTAAATTCTCGAGACCAGCCCGAGTACTCGACTGAATGAGCAGCAGGCCGTCGTCCGCGTAACCGGTTAATGAACAGCCGGGAGGAAGGGGAATCGCGAGAAAATCATCAAAACCTAAATTCCATACATACGGAGCGATTACCGACCCCTGAGGACATCCCATGGTAAGGGACTTTGACATAGAATAATGACCGAGTTTGAGTTTCGCGGAACCATTTAAAAAGTAAGAATAAACAAGATTATATATGTTTTTATAGCAGCCACGATTCTTCAGTTTAAGTAGTAGCATCGGCCACCATGCGTTATCAAAGGCCCCGGAAATATCTAAAAAGATTCCAACCACGTACTTGTGTTCCGAGTTATTAACAATTTTTCTAACAGAAAGTGCCGCGTCTACGGTAGATTTTCCCACGGTGAAACCGAATTGGTTGTTATGAAACTTTGGCCCGTCTGGCAGCAAACGTGGAACGATAAGGCGCTCCAGGAGTTTTCCTAAAGATGGCAGTAGGGTTATGGGCCTGTACGACTTAGGGTCGTCCGGTGGCTTATCACCACTTTTTGGAATTATTCGTATAAAGCCACGTCGCCATACGCGAGGGAAAACGCCGTCCGCAATACATCGGTTGAAAACAGATAGAATGGCGTCTAATTAGACTAGCTGCATTTTTAGACAAAATGATACTAACCCGCTGAAACGAACCACAAGTCTGAAATGTTATAAGAGTGACCAGAGAAAGTTTCCCTCCTCTGAGGTTTATAAGTTAACTTTATTACCGTTTTTCAAAATAAGACGATGTCGCAATAGCGAAGTAACACATTGCACAGCGCGTATCCGTGGCATGTTCTCACATCCGTTGCCCGAGTTATAGGAGTGACGATCCTCAACCTTCTTTTCCGCTCTGAGAAATCTAACGTCCCGCGGCTCTTCAAGAAGAAGACTGACGTCCTCCGGCCCTCCAAGGGGAAGACTGACACCTGACGTTCCTCGTCCCACTTCTACAGGCAGAGGGAAGGAAGACGAAACCTGACGTCCCTCGACCACTACTGCAGCCAGAGGGCCGCCTCTCTCCACTTCATCCTACGCTCATTATCAGTTCCGTTCACCAGCTTCTCTGGCCTAGTTAGGGTTTAGCTAGTTCCAGGTTCATTTAGGTAGGCCCATAGGTTGTGTTAAGAATAATACAATATTATAACTCGTCCCCTTGACTATCTCTTTTAACTGTACTCTCCTCCAGACTGAAAGTTAAGTAGGTGAGTGCTTATTGAGACCTTCAGTTTTCTGGCTCTTACCAGGAAAATGTAACGTTACAGAGTTTAGAGCCCACTTCTTCGTATTTAGAAAGCGCTTTTTTACTTTCTCGGCTGTCACGACACTCTTAAGTGGTACTTTATCAGCATAAAATCATGTCACCACTCCGTTTGTCTGGTGACCCAAAGCGCTAGTGGACATGAGGTCTTGGCCTTGTAGGTCTGGCAAATTGTTATTGGTTTTTTCCATCAAGAATGTCTCAGTAGCAGCACGGAGTCAGAATTCGCGCTCGGTCGATAGCAATAGGTTTCCCATCTATTAGTGACATTTGTCTATACTACAGGCACACCGCTTTCCACTGTAAATACATATTGTGCTGTGGTGCATGTTACTTCACAATTTTAATCTTTTAATACTATCTCTGTTTAGTATTTTTGAGTTCCTTACGTGTAGAAGTTCCTTAAACATCGCAATATGTATGCATGTAAAAATATTTGTTTAATACCAGTTTAACAAGAAAACTTGTAGGTATTGCTAGTTACTACTCACCTACCTACCTATATATAAAAAATTAAATTATCTCATTACTCCAACATTTATTGATTATGGTGATTGAAATTCTGCATGATGAATTTAACCGTATGCAACTCGTCGAAATTATTTCATATAAAATAAATAAATAAATATCGCTGGACATTGCACACAGCGCCATCTAGTACCACGCTAATCAACGAGGCTTGTATCGTGGACACCAGATAGTTGATGTACTACATAGATACTTTTTTGTTTGTAAATACATACTTATTATACATATAAACATCCATGACTCGGAAACAAATGTCCATGCTCATCACACAAACATTTGCTTCTACCGGGATTCGAACCCGGGACCCTAAGAACGTGAGGCAGCCTCACTACCGCTGTGCCATTCGGGTCGTCAATGATGATGATATGATTAAAATAAGACAGTACTACCACAGAAAACATTGCGAGGCATTCAAGTAAGAAGTAAAATCTCACAAAAAATAACTACTTATGTAGGGGGGGGGTTTCTTCCGATGACCGATTTGACGTCACCCGGTCACCCGCACGAAGGAAAACACTGGATGTACTGCAGGTCTTTATTTGAAGTGAAGATAGACAGGTTTATACATATAAAATATTATACAGGCACAGCTAACGTAACCCGAACCAAGTCCGCTTGGGGCTTGGACGAAGGCAGGGAACTGATTCCTCTAACCCAAAAAGTTTTTATTTCGGTAAGACTACAAAACCAACTATCAGGGGAGTTCTACGTGACCTTTCCAATTAGGATGAGGTTCAGTGGATGCACCTTACTGCTAGTTGGGAATAGCTCGATGAATTCAATTGGAATTCGCTGCGCCCCCGCCAGGGGGCGCGGCAGGCGGTTTCAGGGCTATGCCCTCTGACCACGGCGGCCATACCTCGGTCCGTAAAAACGGACCCGTCCTTGTGTTGGACCAATTGTCCTTGATCCTATTGGGCGCATGTAACATGCGCCCATGTGTGTGGCTGCTGTATGTGTCCTGTAGGCGCGCCACAGCGCTGTTGCACAGCGCTGCTTTCTTCACAGTGCCCCGGCCGGCGGTCTGTCTCCGCCGGGTGAGACCCCCGGTTACCCGAGGGAGGCCCAGCGGGGGACAACCAGCGACAGAGGCACCGACTTACAGCTCACCTACAGTGGATGTGTGATTCCCGCCCGCCCCACTAACCAGAGCTAGCCGGCAGTGGTTCGGGCTGCGGAAGCGACGTGTGTGTGTGGGCGGTATTGTATGTGTAACACCGCCCATGTATGCGTTTTCCGCGGGCCCGAGGGCCGCGTCCACGCGTGTGTCTACATGCTTGTAGAGGAGTGCATGTGTGGCCATAGCTGCGCGTCCTGCCTATATTAACTTAGAACAAGTCGCGCAGCTGGGTGTGCATTATGTGTGTAGAGTCATATTGTGCAGGTAAGCTGCGTGTAGCGAGGAACAGCTCACCTGGGTCAATCCGGTGGTGAAGGCGGCGGAGGGGGGGCGACCATGCATTGCCGGTCGCGGACGCTCCTGAGTCATCCTTTTACGGTCTATCCACTGTACAAGGAGAGTAACGCAGCTAGGCTGTCAAGGACGACCAGTTCCAAGTCCTGACCCTGCCTGATGGCACCAATTAGGTCCATCAGCAGCTGGATGGCGCGGGCTGTGAACTCCTTCTGGGCTTCTGGGCCGGCGGCTGGGCCGGCATTGGTGATGCCACGCTCGGCATTGGGTTCTTGCTGTTGTAGGGCCGTGGACCGTGCTATGCCGGCGCCGGCTGTCGGCCCTACCGTCTTCTTCAGCTCGGGCTGCGTTGGAGCCGCAGCCGGGGTCACAGCCCGCTCCAGGGTCGGAGGCAGGTCGCCCGGTTGTTCTCCCTCAGGTGCGGTGGGGGGCGCGGGAACCTTACCCTCGCCCCCTCGCTTCCTCTTCTTTCCCCTCCGCCGCTTCGAGGAGGGGGGAGCTTCTCCCCTGTTGATGGGCCCGTTGGCCGCCGCCATCAGCGACACGCCTTGGGCCTCGGCCACTTCTGATAGCCCCTCGGCAACCGTGATCGGTCGCCGTGAGCGGTGATGGCGGCGACTGTGCCCGCTCGCCTGTTAGCCCTTATCTCTGCCTGGAAAGAAGGGCACTTAATGTTATTGGCGGGATGCTCGCCCCCGCAGTTGGCGCACGTAGCTGGTGCGTCACGTGGGCGGGGGCAGTCCCGCGCTGAGTGCCCCTCTCCGCAGCGGACACAGGCGAGCGGCCGGTGGCAGTGGTGTGAAGAGTGCCTCCACTTCTGGCACCGGTGGCACTGGGCCGGCTCACGCTTGCCCCGCCAGGCTTCTATCTTGACACCCCTCATGTATAAAAACACGGAGGTGTCAAAGATCCTGCGTACGTCGGGCGTCCTCTTGAGTACGGCGTGGAACACGCAGCCGGGTCGTCCCTGGCTCGCCTTGATGTGGCGAACGTACTCCGGCTCGTATACCAACGCGCGGAGCTCCTCCTCGATCTCCTGTGGAGTGGTGTCTACGGGCAGCCCCCTGATGGCCACCTTGCCGCCGGCAGCGAGTAGGCGAACCATGACGTGCCGTCCTTCTTCTCTAGACCAGTCAAATAGCGCTGGACCACGCTATATTCGAGTTCACTCTCCGGAGTGAACCGAATTCCAGTGCCAAATGGTTGGGCACTGGGGGGGTGACCCAGCTCTTCTTTGAGGGCCCTGAAGTGAGCGGCCCATCCTGGCAGCCTTTCCACCGTCAGCGGAGCAGCGGCAGCTTCTGCGACTTTGGCTTGGGCTGCGTGGCGGCCGTGTCTCGGGGGGCCGCAAGCTGTGAGGGAGAGACAGCGTTGTCTACACTCACCCCATGCTGCGTCCCTGCATTCGTCGGCGTCGGTACTGGTGAGGGGGGAGGCGTGCGGCGGGTGGCCTCCGCATAGGTAGGCGACCCGATATCGACCTGACCTCCCCGTGGCGGCGCGTGGTCGCGCCGCGGGGGCGGGTCGAGGCAATACCGCTTCGCCTCCTCCTCGGACTCGTCCGTGCTGCGGCGCCGTCTCTGGGGTCGTGACTCCGGCCGGAAGTCGGAGCCATAACCCCTCGACGGCGACGGTGCTGGTCTTGGTGTGCGCCTCCCTTGCGCACTCGGCCCCGAATCATCCGACCTCGCAGACGCGAGCGACATGCTCGAGCCGGCTCGCGACGAGCATGCCGACCGTTCTGCTGGTGAGTCGTCGGCCGAGGCACGAGGGGGCGCCGGCGATGCGGGCACCTGGGGCGCCAGTAGAGCCTGGCGCGCTCCCGGTGCCAGCCTAGGGTCCCGGCTGGAGAGCCTCGCCACGGACGCGGCCCTGGAGGGCGCAGTCGACGCGGCGGGGCGTGCAGCCGTGGCGGCCAGTACGGTGCGTGGCAGCGGTGTGGGCGACATGGGCGCGGACGCGCGCCACGGGATCGCGGGCTCTTGCACGGGTGGCGCGGGATTGCGCACAGCCGCATGCGTGGGTGCAGCGGCGCGCAGTTGTGGCGCGCGCGCGCGGCCGGTGTTCACGACAGCAGTTGGGGTGCGGGTGTCTGAGATGGAACCGGGCGGGGCGCGGCGGGACGCGGCGGGGCGCGGCCGGGCGCACAGACTCGGCGTGCGTTCGGCTCGGCGGTGGCGCCGGCGCAGCACGCGCAGGCGACGTGCCGCACGGCCGCGCCTCGACTCGCCCCGTCCCCTTCCCTCTCCGCCCGGGCTTCGGACGATTTCTTCTGCCGCCTGGAGGCGAGGCGGCGGACCTCTTCTTGCCGGTCGTCTTCCTCTCCTCACTACGAGGGGGGGGGGGACCGGGCGGCGCAGGGTCGGGCAGCACGAAGCCGATGTTCGGCATCGACACCGTCCGCTCCAGCGCCCAGAGACGGGCCTCGTATTCGGCGTCGCCGTAACCGCTCGAGTCACGGGCGCCGGACATCTTGGTGGTGAGCCCGTGAGCTTCTTTTGGTAGTGGGCTCGCGATCGCAAGCAGTGCAGTGCCCGGAGGCACCGGGCACTACCTGCCACCAGCACGGTGACTCCCCCTGTGCTCGCACCGGTGCTGAGCACTTGCGCGAACACAGGGAAAGCGAAAGTGGTTGCGATCCGCGCGAGCGGAAGTTTTCGGCAAGTACTAGAGATGAGACGTATATACTGGTAGAGGTATATATACCAAGTATGTGCTTCCCAGTACATAGACCGGGTACGGACCGAAATACTGGGTAAATACCTTGAAGGTATGACGTCAGACGCATAGTACCATACGAACCGCTACCACAAGGTAGCGCCCAGTTTTATCGGTAGTTCGGTACGCCGAAGCAACCCGAAGCTATCCGACAGCTTACGAAGGGACCCGAAACGTCATTCGTGCTTTATGAACATTCGGTTGATTTAATTTAGTTAGACAAAATGGGTACTTATTTTTACGTGCATAAGGAACATAATAGCGTAATTACATTTTTTGTCACGACGTGAAAGAGTTCCTTCAAGACGACCTTAAACGGTGGAGGGACGTCTTGAAGGGGCGTCTTTAAGCTAGTTAGTCAGTTTAAATATAATTAATGTTATTTTGCATTAATTTATATAGAAATAACTAGAATTCATTAATAACCATCGTCATACTCTTAGCCGACAGTCTAAGCCTGGTAAAGTAGGAAGGAAAGATTTCATATCTCATAATGCATAATTACGTATAGGTACTTGAAACATCGTACCTACATTATATTGGAGGCATACCATACTTATCGCATACGTTTACTTATTGAAATCCTACCACACCCAAATACTTAGAAGTATTTTGATACCTGGTATTTGTACCAGGTATTTTGTGATACCCATACCTTAAAGGCCGGGTATGGAGAATGGCAGGTATATCTCATCTCTAGCAAGTACCCCCAACTTGGTTCACTTTTCCGAAAACTTCCTCTAGTAGCCGCGTGCAGCACTGTAGGTGGCACTCAGCTACGGACCACTGGCGAATACGCTCGAAGAATTTGAATAGGCTGCTGAAGTCATTAAGTGGCGGAGGATCTTAACACCGCGATTCAGAAATGCGCGTCATAGGCATAGCGCCATCTAGTAGCGAGCGGCGGAACTTTTCGTACCACTTAATCTATGAACTTCGGCTACATAAACTATGCTACTGGATGTGTAAATAGTAAATATTTGATTAAACGTGTGTTACACTTAATAAATTTGTTTAAAATAGCAGCAAAAATCAAACGGCGGCGGTTACTGAGAATAATAATAATAAGTTTTTTCAAAGTCCACCATTGGTAGACAAAGAGAATACTCTTGTTTGAATTGTGTCGCTGCCATGCCCTGTAGTGGCGGCCTATGAAAATATTAAAAACCGGCCAAGAGCGAGTCGGGCTAGCACAGCGAGGCATTCGCACAAACTTTATTGAATGAAAGGTAAATTGCGGTTTACGATTTATGACGTATTCAAAAAAAACTACTTACTAGATCTCGTTCAAAACAATTTTCGGTGGAAGTTTACATAGTAATGTACATCACATATTTTTTTTAGTTTTATCATTCTCTTATTTTAAAAGTTACAGGAGGGGGGACACACATTTTACCACATTGGCAGTGTCTCTCGCGCAAACTATTCGGTTTAGAAAAAAATTAAATTAGATACCTCAATATCATTTTTGAAGACCTATCCATAGATACTTCACACGTATGGGTTTGATGAAAAAAATTTTTTGAGTTTCAGTTCTAAGCATGGGGAACCCCCAAAATTTATTGTTTTTTTTTTTTCTATCTTTGTGTGAAAATCTTAATGCGGTTCACAGAATACTTACCAAGTTTCAACAACATAGTTCTTATAGTTTCGCAAAAAAAGTGGCTGTGACATACGGTTCAGTTTTTTTCCATTTGGCTACGGAACCCGTAAATAGACGCGTCACTTTCCTGGTGGAAAGTGCTGCAGTGGTGCCATAAGAGAATAATTTGAAAAGGTTGTGTCTCTGTTCACCATCTGGTGGACAGCGAGAATTATTTGTAAAAATTGAGTCGCTGTCCACCACTGGCAGACGGGCCGGGGTGGGGGACGTAGGGAGTACTCGGGAGTCATCGCTTGCCTGTTGAATTTCTCATACCCTAACCAAAAATTAGTAACCCTACGTAAAAATTATTGCTGGGAAATACCTTTTATTCTTCGGGTGAAAAATCACGTTTTAAGGTAAAAGTCAATGTAACGCACTCAGAACATTGGGTTGAAGAATGGATGGAATAGTGTGGGGGTCATGGAGGTGTTTAAAGTAAAGTGCTTACATTAAAAACATGTATTTCAAAAATAACTTGTGAAATAGTTATAACTGTGACCCCCAATATTACCGTTACTACGAGTAGAAGGTTCCCAGGTATTAAAAAAAAAACATAAAATAATTTTTTTGTTCAATAAAATAAATAATATCTATCTAAGAGGCTATGACGTAAGTAAGTTATAATGGTGCACTATAAATGGTAATTAAAAGTAACATACAATGTAGTTGTAGGTTTAAAATCTTAATTGTGAACATTTTCAAAAATAAGGATTTGATGTGACGCTTTAACGTAATGCCTTTAGTTACCTACATCTTATAAGAAACTTTAGAGCGAAAAAGTAAGCAGTAATACATAAATAAATTTTAAAAATCAGTCTGCCATTTGCTACAGGGCCTAAATCAAGGTTGCGATTTGAAAACAATAAGTTTTGTAAATGTGTCTACGTCTACAGCACGTACTGATAAATAGTTTACTTTAAAGAGTAACAACAACAACAAAAACAACAGCCCATAACGTCCACTGCTGGACATAAGCCTCTCCCATGATGGGAGGAGTTTGCCGTAATCTCCACGCTTGGCAGGCGGATTGGAGATCGCAGTGATGAAAGACTAACAGAAAACGCTGCTGCCCATTCTCTGGTCTACGGAGGCGCAAGGTGTTCTGCCTCAGACATTAGTCGCCTTATACGACACCCGTGAGTGTAATGGGTTGGTTCTATTCTACTCTGCCAGATACCACACGGCTTAACGAGTAAATAAACATTTTATTCGCATTTTTACTGGTAAACTGCTGACCGGCCCACTTTCATCAACAACATTGACCCTTCGACGAGTACCTACTTGTCGAAGGGCCAATGTTTAACGAAATGGTCAACGTGTAATACCCCGTGTATTCCCTACCTAGGGTGTACTTATTACACGTTGACCAAATACGGATTCCTATGATCGACATACACAGAAATCTCTTAACTAAACATAACATCGCGCCTGTAATCGCCGAAGGGATAAGCAGAAAGTGTCCACCCCATACATTTTAACTTGACATAAAAAACCTGTTGAGATTACTATGTATAACAATTAGGCATGTTGTATTTGAAATTCATTTACCGTTAAAATTCTCACATTCATACATATTTCCATACATACATAAACTCACGCCTTTTACAAATGGGGGTAGGCTGAAATCACAGAACGCTACCAGCTACGATCCTTCCATATTTATTTTGCGTCGTCCCCGGTCAATATCTGGTCATACTATACATCTCGTGGAAAAAAAAATTACACAATTAAATAATTGTATAGAGATCGGTCGGTCGGAGAGCAGCAGTGGCCCAGTGGTGGCGGCCCCGACTTACGAACAGTAAGTCGTGGGTTCGAACCCAGACAGGCGCATTACTTTGTGTAATTTTTTTCATCACCACTGCTCTCAAAACGGTGAAGGAAAACATCGTGAGGCATGTTCTAGAACCAAAACTTCGAAGACATGTGACATCTACCAATCCGCACTGGGCCCTCGTGGTGGATTATAGTCCATTCCCTCTCGTTGAGAGGAGGCCGTGTCCCAGCAGTGGGAACATTATAGGCTGATGATGATGATGATGATGATAGAGATCGGTCTCGGAGACCAATTAGTGGCTAATTAGGGTTAACACTACATACATCAATATTCGTGACATCATCACTTATTAAAAGATCAGCAAATATAGGAATTGTACGTTCATAAGTACTAATATTTATTTTATTTCTTGTGTACTGCTTATAAATACCAGTCATTTCACACCGGGCAGTTCTATTGCGCAAGTACATAGTTGGCACGTTATTAGGAATAGGGTATTTTCGATTTGAGCTGTGATCAATGTTTATTTAAGTGTTTGTGTAAAAAACGGTAAGTTTTTTTTTAAATGTTATATACAGGGTGTAAACGAAGCCGTCAACCAAGCATTAGGTGCATCAAAATAAGTAATTTTACGCAAAAAATATTACAGAGTAACGATTTTTTTTTCGGGTTGAAAAATCATGTTTTACTCAATTTGTTTGAAAAAGTAAATATTAGTTTTAAATAATCATGTTTATCTAATGTCTAATCTATTTATAAACACAATTTCAATAATCAAAAAAATATTTACGCCGTAAAGACGCATATTGCTTTGCCGAAATTTAAAAAAAAACATTCACCTCCGACTATAGGCATTGAAACGATTTGAACTTCGTTTAACTATACTAAAAATAAAAAATAAAAAAAAACGCACGAGTGTGAAATACATTGCATGTTGAACCTAATCGTAGTGCGAAAAAAAAAAAAAAAAAATGACCGCAATGACGTTGAGAACAAATGCCTTTCGGCTTCGTTAAGGGTCTTGTTACACCCGAATGCCTGCGTTGTTTTGGGTATGTTGGGGCTTTTGGTTGGTTCGGAGAGTAAAAGACTATTATAGGGAATAAACCTTTATTTATTTTAATTCCTGCCTTACATCTACAGATAGGGGGTTGCAATTCACTGCAAAGCTACCTAGTTAAATTTACAAACGACCAATAGGAAGACACTACAATTACCTTACATAATAAACACTAATTTATAATATTATATACGAACGAGCACCCATCTCACTCTGGCACGTATGCGGCGTATAGCGCGGTCTGCTCGCACACTATAAAAACGGTGGGCGCCGGCGCAGATCTTCAGTACGAATTTGCAATTAGAGCCGGTATGTTGACTGTGGCCGCGGCGACTGTTTACATGATGCGCTTGCGCTCGTAGTATGCTGGTCCCATATCACTCCCCTCTAAGTAAAATGTACAACAGGTTTCACAACTCTGCCGGACTTGGTAGTGTAGGACTGAGTGGCTGTAGTTGCGTTAGCACGGTGAATATGGTGATTAAATTCTTCAATCAGTTCGTTGTAGATGTGGGCCGGCTTGAGTCTGTCCAGTGATATTACAGATGTGCGTAGCGGTAACTTGATCTTGTAAAACTTGTCGTAGCGCTTGATGACTTCATAAGGTCGAATTTGCTCGAGGATCGACCGGAGGACACGGTGGAGGTGTGCTGCCGTGCTGCGGGACTGTTCGAAAGAGATACCGTGGCCCTGGAATACAAAGGGCGATGAAGTAACATGGATTGGTTTTAGTCAGTAAAAGTCTGACACTCCCTCCTGCTCCGCCCAGAGCGGAAGGAGTTATTTGATGACTTCCCATCCGAGTTCGAATTTGCTCTCAGAGCCCGTATGTTGACTGTGGCCGCGGCGACTGTTTACATGAGGCGCTTGCGCCCGTAGTATGCTGGTTCCATAGGTACATTTTAGCTTAGGTACTCTTTATTATTACTATTTCCTTTGTTTACTTCTTTACAAATTAATTAAATTTTTAAATATTTCTTTAACTTACACTTAAACACTTAAAAATATAAAAAAAATGTAGCCCACCGGTATCGGGAACAGGGTTCAATCTACCGGCGGTCAGGGCTCCAGAGAGAGGAACCTCCTAACAATACGAGCCGTGTCCAGGAGTACCGCTGTCTGTATCAAGCCCTTGATTCAGCTGCCTAACGAGAGCCTCCTCAGGTGCTTCCTCAAGGCTCTTGGCAATTTAGCCATGCGCTGATACGACTATCGGCACAATGATCGCTGAGTCCACATCCCACATGTCGACAACCTCGCGAGCCAAATCAAGATACTTGATTTGTTTAGTTTAGATTTTTAGGCCAATCCTTTGTACTTATACTCTTACATAAGCCTATTCATCTCTATTCTGCTGGGCAAAGGCTTCCCCCATTTCTTTCCTATAGGCTTGTGTTCCGAAAAAATGTAATTAGTCCGTCAGTTAGATTTTCAAAAAATATTTGATACGTATTTTTTCTTTTGTTACGTAGACCAAAATTGACGAACATACGACGCTTTTAAAATTCTCAATACGTCACGCCGCCCGTGCTATAATTTTCCAATATATAATCCAATAAGTCAGGAATGTGTCCAAATAGTGACGAGCTTACCTCGATGATGACGACCGTCTTCGGGCAACCTGTGTCATGTTTTTGGCCCATATATCTTGATTTATCTTGAAATGCGACTTGTCGTCATTGTTGTGATGGGTCTCTTGGAGTGTATTATGGAGTTGCGCATTCGATCGGTAAGTTTGATTGATAAAGTGCTACGCTCCATCGCTCTTTGGCAAACCTTGAGTTTGGACTTTTAAGTCTCCGTCAAAAACCAAGTCTGAGCGCCATAGGTTACGTTACCCAGGACATACCATATTGTCGAGCTCACGCTTAAATGAGATAAGAGGGTTGAGACAGGATGGACCAATAGCTTCTGCAGTAATTTTCGAAGTAGAATCAGTATTGTTTTATATTTCACTAGCTGTTGCCCGCGGCTTCGCCCGCGTAAAGTTCGGTAACGGTCCCACTGGATAAAAGGATAAATAGTGTCCTACGTGTTAATCCAGGTTTAGAACTATCTATGTGCTAAATTTCATAATCATCACAATTATTATCATCACAACCACCATTATTATCACGATCATTATCACAATCACCATCACTATCACAATCACCATCATTATCACAATCACCATTACAATCACCATCACTATCACAACCACCAACATTATCACGATCATTATCACTATCACAGTCACAATCACTATCACCATCACAATCACAATCACCATCACAATCACAATCACTATCACCATCACCATCACTATCACTATCACCATCACCATCGCAATCACACCATCATCATCATCGTTGTCACAATCATCATCATCGTTGTCACAATCATCATCATTATCACAATCATCATCATCGTTATCACAATCATCATCATCATTATCACAATCATCATTATCGTTATCACAATCATCATCATCATTATCACAATCATCATCATCGTAATCACAATCATCACCATCATTATCACAATAACCCTGTATAGAAGTCGAATCCGTCGTCTTCTGAATCTCAAAATAAATGCCATATTCGTAATCAGCACCCCTGATAATCTCGGTATCGACACCCATACTGATTTTTAGACATTTCAACCCCATCGCACCCCAACAGGGCATGATGATGGTATTTCAGGTCCGCCACATTAAATCTTAAAACCGTTGTTTTTGTAACACACCCGACCCAATACACCATACAAACAATACCGATGTTGTTTTTCAGCCTTTGTTACCCCATTTCCCTCTTTAGGGGTTGAATTCTGAAAAAACCTGAAACGCAAATGTTAACTCATTTATTGATAGGAGTACTCCTGTGAAGTTTCGAATAAAACAGTCTTGCCTAATCTTGTTTCCCCATACAAACTTTCGACTCCCGTTTCATCCCCTTAGGGGGAACATTTTGAAAAATCATTTCTTAATGCACCCCTTAACCTCATAAGGAACGTATGTGCCAAATTTGGAATATCTAGACTAAGGTTTGGGCTGTGCATTGATTTTTAGACTTTGTCACCCCATTTCCTTCTCTTAGGGGTTGAATTCTGAAAAACCCTGAAACCCATTTCTACTTATTTATCAAAAGGAGCACTCCTGTGAAGTTTCGAATAAAATAGTCTAACTAATCAACGAACGTTTCGAATAAAATAGTCTAACAATCTTTGGAGCCCCGTTTAACCCCCTTAGGGGGTGAATTTTGAGAAATCCTTTGTTAGTGCACCCCTAGACCACATAAGGAACCTACTTGCCAAATTTGGAATCTGTAGACCCACCGGTTTGGGCTGTGCGTTGATAGATGAGTCAGTCAGTCAGTCAGTCAGTTTCTTCTTTTATACAGGGTGTGGCGTAAGTAGTGGTCCACCGTTCAGGATTCGATGAACCAGATAATTAACTATAACAATTAAAAATTTAAACCATTTATACCCAAGGGTTCCGAAAATATTTCCTTTTTGTCTTTTATTTACGAAATTTTTACCCTTTATTACAAATTTGGTTGTAGTTTCAACAAAAGTCATTAATCTTTCATTTTGATCTGTTAATTACTGCTGAATACTAGAGCTACCACGATAAATTATGATTTGTTATGTAAATTCAGCTCTTTTGAAGAAAAAGTTGGTTCTTCTCTAATTTTAACCCAAATTAATTAATTTAACACACCATCAAGTTCAAGAGCGATTTTTGTAAAAAAAAACGTAACACGTTGTCAGTGCCCATGTATTTAATAATATGCCTACTAAATGCCAATTTCAAAATGATATCATTATAGCAGATCCAATAATTTAACAAAAAGATATTCAATTTTAATTGAAGAAAAGAAGATTTTCATTAAACTATTTTTTTTTACTTTATTGCGTTAATACTTACGATATTTGCTAAAAAATGCACTACAGTGTCAATGCCCATTTGTTTAAAAAAAAACTACTATAACAGAGTTATGTAGACCTAACTTGTTACTTCAGGTATTTGAACAAAGAATTAAAAAAAAAACAAATCACTTTATTTATCATTTATTATTAGTTTTTGTCATGATTACAATCATTAAAATTAAACGAAATGTTCAAAATGGCCCCCATTCGCAGCAATATACGCTCTGCAACGTCGAATAAACGACCGTTTAAGTCGTCGGGCAAACCCGCTTTCGCTGACTTCTCTAGCTGCTGCCTGGATTCTAGTCCTCAATTGGTCAATACTTGTGATTTCTTTGCTATAGACTTTTTCTTTTAGGCAACCCCAATAAAAGAAATCTAGGGGATTTAGATCTAGCGAGCGTGGTGGCCACAATATTGGACCTAAGCGCCCAATCCACCTATTTGGATACGCTGTATCAAGGTGCTCTCGTACTCTAACAGCATAGTGAGCGGGACAGCCATCGTTCTGCAGCCACATGTCTTCTTGGACTTCAGGAACGACACCTTCCAGAAGCAAGGGCAAGTCAATTTGCAAAAAACTTAAATATCTTTCTGCATTTAATGTTTCTGGCAGCTCGTGTGGACCGATTATCTGTCCGTTAATGATACCGGTCCAAAGGTTTATTTTAAATTGATACTGTGATCTGTCTTGCCTTATGAGATGCGGGTTTTCTAGCTGCCAGTTATGCAAATTGTGTAGATTTAAATATCCATATTTTTTGCAGGATGACCCGTCGCTCCATAGTATTTTATTAAAAAACTGCGGGTCTTCTCTTATTCTGGGTAGCATTACTCTACAAAATGTTACTCTCAAGTGATAATCTCTTGGTAGCAATGACTGTACCCTTTGATAGTGGTATGGGTACAGTTCATGTCTTTTGAGTATTCGATGTACAGATCTAGTTGATATGCCAGTTCTGCAACTTAAGACACGGATTGATGTTGAAGGATCTTCTGTAACTAAATTCATTACCTCTTCATCGTTGTGTCGTCGCGGTCGTCCTTCACCTGCACCGCCTACGCCTGTGCCGGGTATCCTTCCCTCGGTGTATGCGTTATGCACTCTCCCAAAAACTCGGTGGTCTGGATGTCTTCGATCGGGATATCTCTCCCGATAAAGACGAGCTGCTTCTCTACCGACACCTCTGCATTCGCCATAAATAAAATGCATGTCAGCATATTCGCGCGGTGTGTACTGAGGCATTTTTTAATTGTCACTGCACTGCACGTTTGTCCAAATCGTTGAGCAAGCCAGTCACCAGTACACGTAGCCAATATCGCAGAGATCACCAAAACAACAAGTTCAATCAGTAGGCAAATTAAACAGAGTCCGGGGTTAGGCAAGGGTAAAGAAATGGTAGAGGTAAACACAGGCAGTATAAAAACGAAACGCATACGACGCACGACACGGGTGACGAGATCGTACTAAATCATTTCGAGACTTTTGTATATTTCAACGTTAGTAATGAAAGAGATAGCAAAACCCTACCATATCTTTTCCTTATGACTCCTATTGTGCGTAACTCGATTGCGAAAGCTTCAACGGGTTTTTGTTAACAAACGATGTCTCAGGTAAAAAAAGGGTCAGTTTTTTTTACCTGACATGTTTGTGCTTCAACACAAATCACATTAGAAATGTAAAAAGTTAGATTGTATCCGTTTTTTAAGTTTTAATACGTTTTGTAATAGTATTAACGCAATAAAGTTTAAAAAAGTAGTTTAATGAAAATCTTCTTTTCTTCAATTAAAATTGAATATCTTTTTGTTAAATTATTGGATCTGTTATAATGATATCATTTTGAAATTGGCATTTAGTAGGCATATTATTAAATACATGGGCACTGACAATGTGGTACGTATTTTTTACAAAAATCGCTCTTGAACTTGATGGTGTGTTAAAAATTTGGGTTAAAATTAGAGAAGAACCAACTTTTTCTTCAAAAGAGCTGAATTTACATAAAAAATCATAATTTGTCATGGTAGCTCTAGTATTCAGCAGTAATTAACAGGAGTCAAAATGAAAGAATAATGACTTTTGTTGAAACTACAACCAAATTTGTAATAAAAGGTAGAAATTTCGTAAATAAAAGACAAAAAGGAAATATTTTCGGAACCCTTGGGTATAAATGGTTTAAATTTTTAATTGTTTAGAGTTAATTATCTGGTTCATCGAATCCTGAACGGTGGACCACTACTTACGCCACACCCTGTATATTTAGATAGCAGATTTGGTGGGACCAGCCGACCAGTCTGTGTACGCCTCTTTATAAGATGCATTTTAATCATCTTTCTCCAAGGTGTTGCTTTGGAATATACACTTTATGACCGCCTGTAAAAATTAGAAATAAACTTGAAGAGATCCGACTCACAAAGTCAAGTTACGGGCAGATTCATAGAAAAATATTCTGTGAATTTGTATTGTGTTACTTTAGAAAAATAAGACGACTTTGTTTCTATCAAAAATAAGTATGACGTACAAACACAATTTAAATTCAAAAATAAAATTAATAGTCATCAATAAAATTACAATGCGCGCAATTCACGTCATTCTGTAATTCATAGCCAAGATGATTTACAGATAAAAATCACACAATTATGTTATTTAAACATTATCTACTGTAATCTGTAACGAAACCAAGCATCTCGTGTTTAGAGTTCTATTGCTAAATGGCTAAAAACGAAACCCATTGAGATTCGTCCTTTCTGTCTGTCGGTCCATCAGTATATCACGGCCATTTTACTTCGAGAATACACCACACAGTTGAAATTTGCAGGGCCAGTGTTTTCTATGAACCGCTACACAAAAGTGATGTAAAATTATTAATTAAAAAAAAAATGGGTGGCCCTCCATACCGAAGCCAAAGGTTGAAAAAAATATGGGTTTGTAGAACTTAAAATGAACTTTCACCGAAAACTGGTTTCAAAAGATTTGACATGTCGTTTTTGAGATATTATGAGATATCATTAATTTAGTATGAAAAAGAAACATTTTTGGTGCTACGGAACACTGACACCGACTTACACTTGGCCGGTAAAATCTGAAGCGTTTTAGTTTTAACAAAATTTATCTTACTTAGTTACAATTAGTTATTAACTAGCTGACAAGATAATCTGAACTACTGTCATGGAGGCTGGTCATTTTTAAATAGAGAAACACACTCGTCGCAGCTCAGCTTGATGTGAAGTTACCCACTTTGATTATTTCTGATTGTTATGTTGGTTGGTATGTTGACCACAAAGAATGAGTAAATATTATTTACCTACAACTTTTCTCTAAAAGTAGACAGTTATAGATAAAACGGGGACAAACCACTTGAAAATTGATTCATATAAAAAATTCAATCGTTGTTTCAGGGCCATGGATGCCGCAGCGACATTTAAGACGGTGCAGATACTGCAAGAGGCGTTCAGGATAATAGCGTATCTACACCTCACGACGTATTTATGGCCACAACAAGCACATGTACATGGTAAGTGTTCACCACTCTAATTGTTTTTACAATGACCCCGTCAAACAGTCTATTAACAGGGCCACACTGTTCATAGATTCTCATTACTATTTTTTACCAGTTTGACGTTCTATCTCCATGTAAAATACTGGTATTCAGCTGCATCCGGTTAGACTGGAAGCCGACCCCAACATAGTTGGGAAAAGGCTAGGCAGATGATGATGACGTTCTAAGATCTACTGTAATCAGGAGACTGATTACTTTATTGGAATGAAAACTAAACTCTAAGGCCAAGATTACACCGAAGTAGGAACGTGCGGAGATGCTTAGGAGCTAGGGTATGTCCACCGAGTGCGGAGATGCGTATTGGCTAAACCAGAGCAGAGATGTGTGTACAGGCTCACGTATAGTGTAGTGACCGCCGCAGAGTACTCGCCGCTCACCTCTTGCTGCATCAGTGGCATGGTGCAGAAGCTGGCCCTAACCAAAACGAGATTTCTTCTCTACTCTCCATTCAACCGTTTCCACTAAAGCTAAGCGGATACGAAAAGTATAAATAATGAAATTCTATTGGTGGATTACAACACATTTCCTTTCCTCTGCTCTCGTCTCGTCTCCACTTTGATTGAGTAAAGCTTCGGTGAAACCGATACGAACAGATTGTGCAGACTGGCTGCGGACACCGGACACTGATATATACTTAAGTTCAATATCGGTCAGATTTCCGGTGTCCTGAGCCGCGTCTCGAAAATCGTGAAACGACAGGCGCAAAAAATCTTAACTTATGTTTAATATAATTTTGTTCCCATTAACAGCCTGTCAACACTATCTCTAAACTTGGCGATACTTTTCCTCCTAAACATCTTGCTAGGTATGTTTGACTCCTTTATCACTAAGGCTATTTAATGATTTTCCAGATGGCCAAAGCGTCGATTTCATCGTGATTGGTGCGGGAACGGCAGGAAGTCTGATCGCTCATAGACTTTCAGAAGTTGAGCATATCAACGTTCTGCTTATCGAGGCTGGTGGCGATCCGCCTTTTGAATCTGATGTACGTGAATTTTAACTAGATTCGTAACAAATCAGTATTTAAAAATAATCAATCAACTGAATCTATTGGAACCCACCACTGAGCATAGGCCTCGCAAAAGCTGCGCCGCAATTCCCTATCAGTTGCCTTCCGCACACAACAAGTCCGCATCCAGCTACCTTTTTAAGGCATTACACGCTACGCCGGTCGATACACGGTTCCCTCTCGATGCGAGAAATAGTAATTTCATTTATTTTTTTATTTTAGCTCCCAGGTTTGCCGCTCCTGATGAAAAGATCTCGCTACGACTGGAATTACACTGCAGAGTATGACGGCTACAACGATACCTGCCACCTTCAGTCCTACTACGAGTTTACTCTTGGCAAAATGCTTGGTGGAACCAGCTCTCTCAATTACATGATCTATCATAAGGGCCAGCCCAGTGACTTCGACTCTTGGGCCGAAATAACCAAAGATGAATCGTGGAAATGGCAAAATGTTCTACCATATTTCCTCAAGACTGGAAGACTCGAAGATCCTCAATTACTCGCAACATCTGATAAGCAATACTATGGTACTGACGGTTTTATAGGGATCACAAGAGACCACCGCCCTGAAATCGACAAATTCTTAGACGCATATAGGGAAGTAGGAAATGATATAGTCTTAGATTTTAACGAGCATCATCCTTTGGGTTATTCTGCACAGGCTGTGACTATATCAGGGCGATCCAGACAGAGCTCAGCCTATGCATTTTTGTCTTCAGTAAAGAATCGTCATAACCTTCAAGTCTTGAAAAATACTCTCGTCACTAAAATAATTTTCGATGAAAGTAAGAGAGCTGTTGGTGTGGAAGTTCTTACCGAAGATGGTAAAAGGATGAATCTGAAAGCCAAAAAAGAAGTGGTTGTATCAGCTGGTACTTTTAATACGCCCAAACTACTAATGTTGTCTGGTGTGGGACCCGAAGAGCATTTGAAGAGTAAAAACATTGAAGTTGTATCGAACTTACCAGTTGGAGAAAACCTGCAAGAGCACATTTGTGTGGTCCTTATTCATAATTTGGATAAATTAACGGAGCCTTTCCCGCAACCGAGCCCCTATGAACTGCCTGGTTCTTCATTCACTGGTTTTGTTGCACTTAACAAATCTTCTAACTATCCTGATTACCAAGTGATAACGTACTTAGGTTCAGCAGAAGTGATGTTGTTCTACTGTACTTTCGCTTTTAGGTTTAGTGACGAAATCTGCAACAATATGTACAAGCAAGGAGTAGACAGACTTCAAGCGTTCAATGAAATTCTCAACATTGCCCCTAAATCAAGAGGCAAGGTATTGCTGAGAAGCACTAACCCAGAGGATCCTCCTCTTGTTTACAACGGTTTTTTCACAGACAAGCAGGATGTCGAAGATCTTGTTGACTACATATTAGACTATCTTCCAATAATGAATACGACTTATTACAGAGAAGTTGATGCCATAATGTCTGATGCAGATCCTGCTTGTAATGAATTTGGGGCTGGAACTCGAGAATACTGGCGGTGTTACGTGATGTGTGTATCTTCTGGATTGAGTCACATGACCAGCACATGTCCCATGGGTACTGTGGTAGACGGAAGATTAAACGTGAAAGGTGTGACACATTTACGTATAGCTGATGCCAGTGTGATGCCAACCATCACTAGAGGCAATCCTGTGGGTTCCATTCTGATGATTGGAGAAAAGGCAGCTGATATGATCAAGGTGGACCATAATTTAATCTAGATTATTCGATAACCGATGTATGCATACGAATTGTACTGTAAGTTTTAAGTTTTCTTTAAGCGTTATTAAAAGTTGGTGTTTACTAAAAGCTGTGTTTGTTTTTATTATTTATTTATGGCTCTCCAACAACTTATTCACTACTACACATAAAATAAACATACAGTAGAATTTTCAGATTACAGTGAACTTGTCAATTATAGGAGTGCACAACACTTGCAAAATTATAATAGTTTAATATAAAGACACTACGCAAACTAATTACAAAATAAAATTACAAACTCAACTATTATCGTTACCTAGTTTTGAAACTTTTCGTTTTATTGTCCCAGGCTTTCTAAATTAATAGGATAAGTCTAGGCAAAGAGAGAGGGATCGATCACTATCAAATGAAAGCATTGCTTGAATAGGAAACATTTCATTCTGTTGTATTTGAATACCGCCTTTTATACACGGACGTTGATTGCTTTATCGGATGCCAAAGGATCAGCATGAAACATTTCCTATTAAGGCCCAACAAACGAAGCGATGGCCAATTATGATAGTTCAAATGAGAATGTTATCCGGGATCAACAACTATCTTGTTCGCAGCACGGTTTTAGACGCATTGATTACCAAACCAAATTATTTTGAATCCCACTTGAAAAGTTTGAACGTAAAAGGCGGACTTTTGAGTATTTTTTCTTTTACATACTCGTATAACACCCTACATCACTCCTGTATTATATAAATATCGCTGGACATTACACACAGCGCCATCTAGTGCCACACTAAGTAACGAGGCTTGTGTCGTGGACACCAGATAGTTGATATACTACATTGATCCTTTTATGTTTCTAAATACATACTTACTGTACATGGCTCGGAAACATATGTCCATGCTCATCACACCCGGGACATCCTACCAGGATTCGAATCCGGGACCTATGAACGTAAGACCGCTCACTACCGCTGCGCCATTTGGGTCGTCAAATCCCCGAGGCCAAACCTCCTTCCTCCGTTTCTTGTTTTCCTTTTTTTTTCTTTCTCAATGTTTTTTTTTTTTTTTTTTTATTGAAATTAATTTTGTGTCTGCATAAAAAAAAACGCCTTATCGGATACAAGTGACTAAACAAATAGCCCGCATAATCTAAATAGGTTTAATTTGTCTAGCTAAAGAAGTGCCTAGAATGAAAATCCTTGGACTTATTTCCAGGCTCAGACCAAATAAAAAACATACACAACAACATACATAGCGCTGCGAACAATAAAGTGAGGCCAGCGCAAAATTACGCCTCGCTCTGTGCATACACGCTCACACGCATACATTTACATCAAACTAGAATTAAATTACGTCTCAATAAACACACACACACACACACACATGCACACACGCACACATGTTTACGAAACCGGTATCAAATAAGTAAAAAAGTTAAGACGGAACTCTGCGAACAGAGGTTCGCAGAGTTCCGTCTTAACTTTTTAATTTGGTCTGAGTTTCCAGGTTGAACAAATTGATTAACTATCGCTATTAACCACTGTCCCACTATTCTCAAGGCACTGGAAAATAGAGTTCAAAGTTTCAGCTTAAGCAATTTAGCACGGGTTTATGTTATGGTGGAGACCACTCTGGTAGCGTAAGATACTACGATGTGTTCCTATTATACAGGGTGTTAAAGTAGTCGCGTGCCATAGCTTAGGGGTGAGTTCAGTATCGACAAAGGAACCCGTCAAAAATAAAAATAAAATACCATTAATTTTTTTTTATACCTAAAATTAGGGTGTTAGTGTGAACACCGTTATCCTTGAAACCACTGGTTTGGTTTCATTAGTAGAACCTAAAACCATTGAAAAAGCAACATATTTTTTTAAGAAAATCCACTATTTTCCTCAAGTTCATTTCACCCTAATGCGCTCGGAAACAGCTGACCGCCAAACGGGCGGGCACGTGGGGTAATCGACCGCGCCGCGCCGCAGTCAGCTGTCGCTAGAGCGAGAGCGCGTCGGAGCGCGCGCCGCAGCCGAGCCGTTTGTTTCTCGCGCGTAAATTGAGTGTACTTATACAAATGAACAGTGGACCGAATTTTTCATTTTTTTTTTGGATTTATTTTTTATTTTTCCTGGGTTCCTTTATCGATACTGAACCTACCCCTAAGCTATGGCACGCGACTACTTTAACACCCTGTATATCCTATTCTTCGAACACTGCTGAACCAAAGGTCTTGGTTTCAATCTAAAAAAAGCAGTTAACTTTTTTTAGGTCTGTCTTGTTGTATTTATAAATATTTGTTATACTATGTATATCAATCGTTTTTTTTTATGCACGTCATGTCCCTGCGACAAACCAAAAGTCTGGTGCACCCGTACTATACAAGTTCGCTCTTTGTTAGGGAGAATTCGAACATAACTGGTGAAATATGTGTGTATTAAGGGTGTATCAGAAAATACAGGCTGGATGTGATATTGTTTTGAGGATAGACCCCATAATACCTAAGAAAATGTTAAGTGATAGTGATAAATGAATTTCGGAACATTTTATTATTCAAAACCGTCCAGTTCATCAACTTAACAAACTTCCAAAGAACATCCATAAAACCCGCAATTTCTCGTGAAACAACTTCCGGATTTTCATCGAAGATTGTTTCAAAAGTAACAGCATCGAACAAAAAGATAAATTTTCACTTTCTTCTCCTTACGTGCGTTATCCTTAACAGTTTTATAAGCAATAGGTCCTTTCTTTTTCTTTTCTTATCTTTTTATCTTGCCAGCTGACATCCCTTATTGATGCCAGCCATTCCGCCATTATTGTTGTTGTGGTTTTGTGTTTCGCTACCTAATGGGATCTGTCGCATGTTCTTTGTTTTTTGCGAGTGATTCAACTGTGTAGTGGGTCGGTACTGTTTACATGTTTTTGTTGCTTTATTCGCAGTCAAGTTTGGAGATAGTTGTGATGTAGATTAATTGTTATTCCTTGTTAGTTGTAAGAGTAAAATGTAGGAAATAGTTTGGAATAAATTGCGAGCTCATTTCTTCTCATTTGAAGAGCTGAGCTTGTAATTTATCTTTCTTGAAGAAGAGTTAGTAAGCAGTATCTCTTGATTGGAGACTTTCATTTTAAAATTTTCAAATTCAAATTCAAATTCATTTATTGTTTGTCACAGGTGAAATATTTGTTCTTATTATTATTATAAAAGACCGCTGTAACATACCTATAAGGTGTACAATATTTTTAGTCTTGGTATATATAACATCTTAATCAATAATCGTCCTAAGTCAACATCCATAGTCAGTTGTTAATTCACAAGTCAGTTTTAAAAAAAATCAGTAAATAGGAACTTTGATATTTTCATACTAATTAAATTGAATTGATTACATTAAAATTAAATAACTCATTGATTTCATAATAATACAATATTCATAGATTTCATTAAAATAAAATTACTTATTGGTTTCTTTCAAATTAAATTATTCAGTGGTTTCGTTACAATTTATTAAATAAGTCATTGGTGCCATACAAATGAAATGACTCATGACTCGAAACATTACAGATAGCATTAACCTTTAACATTAGCATTATTTCTACATTTGTGTTATTCCTTAAAGATTACTCATATAATAAGGTGTATCTACTCATACTCGAAATCTCTTAAGAGGTCATTGTACTCATAATTATGAACAACTTTTACTATGGGACCAAACCCTGAATCGCCAAAAATAAATCAGCTGTTCCATACATTTTGACGAGTTAATGCGAACATATTGTAGGGAACAGCTGATTTTTTTTCGCGATTCAGGTTTTGGTCCCATAGTAAAAGTTGTTCATAATGATGAGTACAATGACCCCTTAAGAGATTTCGTGTATGAATAAAAACACCTTATTAATATATTATTCGTTCAGTAATTATTAACTTTTAATTAAACTGTAATCCTATTTAAAAAAAAAACATTCTGATAAAGAGTTAAATCCTAGGAAGCCTGAAAAAGATTTTCTTTTCTTCCATTCTGCAGCGAGTTCTTATTAAACTTTCTTCGCAATGCTTTTAGCATAAAGTTTTCTGTTTTCTCTGCAACCATTATCTTAACACCGATATAAATTCTGGGAAGATACGAGGGTAGTCCGGATGCATACTAAATTGGAATAAGAGGCTATCTGGTCGGTATGTACCAACAGTAGTATAACATAAGAAAAAAAAAAGGGGGTTGCGGGAATAACAATAATAAAGTCATGTTTTTTTTTTGTATTTTTTATACCATATAGGCGTGCGTTTAACAGCAACTCGCCTGTTGTGAAGCTCTCGAAAATGCAGTTTACACCTGCATTCATCTCCTTTTGACACTAACTTCCTTCTATTTTGTTTGTTCCTAAGTTTTCTTCTACTTAAAAAAATACACAGAAATGAAATATTACAATGACGCTTTAAAGGCTTTCTTAAGGAACAAGACAATGTTTTGTTCGTGTACCTATTAAGTAAGTTGTGAAGTTTGCGGACTCAGCTGCAGTCGAAATATACATTTGTGTTGGAGCAACAATAGTTTTAGGCTTGCCCATTGAAGTAGAGCGGCACTGAGATTGGAAAATAATATCTTGGCACGCTTCACTCCGCGACAGTGGAATGGCTGCAGCGGAACAAGTTACTTTATCTATTTCAATTTCGTTTGACTTTTTTTGTACAATTTCTATGATGTTTCTTTGGACGCCTTTGCACTGTATCACCACTCGATTACTCCCTCAATCCACTCGGCTCCCTCGCTACGCTCTTTACTTAAGGGCTACATATCCCTCAAAAGGCTTAGCATGATCCTCCATTACTCCTAAAATACTGCAGCATTAATTTTGAAATAAATATATGGTAAATTTGAGGATTAATGATAAGTCCTATGTGTGACGAAAACACGATTCCATAAAATTTTCTATATAGAAAAAAAATTCAAAGTTACCTCCAAATCGAACAATAAACCGCTGGTATTCAAAAAGTACTTGAAATTAGATTATGAAACTTTGCATACTAACTGAACTAACTATAAAGCAGGTCTTATGTGTTTTATTTTTTTAGTCCAATCAATAGATTTTTTGTAAATCGCAAAAAAAAACACTCAATTCGCACTATTCGGCCGCAGTGACTGACGTAACAACCGCTTTGTAGTGCAAGCTGATTAGAACTTTATTATAACAGTGTTTCAAACGAAGTTTGAACCACCACAAATAGAGTTGCTAATTTTAGGGTTAGAAGGGCCATAATAAAGAAAGAAAGAAAGAAAGAAAGAAAAAATATTTATTTGACGTCAGCTATTATAGCACACATACAATAATATAAAAAGATACAAATTAAGGAGGAAAACATAATATGTGTGTGTGTGTGTGTATGTGTTTACCAGCTATGCAATGCTGAGATTGCACATTCGTTTTCAAAGTTCTACATATGTATAATAGGTTTTTAGTTCCATGTTGCTTGTGTTTTCTCAGTCTTTTGTTAGACCGGGTACTTTTTTGTGAGGATCGACTTTTCGTTGTTACCTACTTCGGAGCGTTAGGCAGAAGTTGTCATAACTTCCATAAGTTAATTAAAAACTTTAGCGCAGGTATAATTAGAAATAATGAATAAACATAAAGGTGTTTCGTATTCGTGCGTACTTCATGATTTTATTTCAGCTCGAACAAAAATTTAAGTAGCTAGCTGTAAACATATCCAAATTTTTGTTCGTAAAAGTAAATGCGCCATTAACATAAAATCGAACAGGCGTATTACCATTCTCATAAAGCTTTAATTTGGCAGTCCTTACAACATAAAAACCGACAGAAAAACGGTAAAACATTCCTCTACCGGTAAAATAATCCTTGAGGATTTACAGGCAAAGAGAATTTTCTCAGATTCGTATACTTCCTTTCATACTATTACTAGCTATTGGCCACGCGTAGAAATTTTCATGTGTATGTGTGAGACTAAAAAATAGCCTACCTACGACCTATTCTCAGACCTACTTAATATACCTACACGAAAAAAACCGACTTCAAAAAAAAAAAACCAACAAAGAAAACACAAAAAGTAAAAAATAAAATTACTTAAGCTTCAGAAGCCGGTGACAAAAACACCAAATCAATCAAACAACGGTCAAGCTTCAGAAGTCGGTGACCTTTGTTTGATTGATTTAGTGTTTTTGTCACCGACTTTTCGTTTTTATTTTTTGCATTTTTTTTTTCCATTTTTAGTTATTCCCAAACAAGTCACCATGAATTTATTTTACATTTTTAACAATACATGTCATGGTAATAGGCTTATCCCCAATAAATGGAACTTAACATTTATTTATTTGTTTAATTACAACGGTTGTATTTAAACCAACTAGAACTAAAAGAGTAAGAGATATATAAAATTAAAATATACAAAATAACAAAGTAAAGATTCACATTCATAAATTTCCCTCACAATACTTCTGATATGCCAATAAAATCTTTGTCCATCCATCCGCAAACATACCTAACTGTCGAAATCTGAGTGTATTGTACACATCTGCGTACCCCCTCAGAGCATACAGGCGTGATGTTACGTCATGATGTTGTATAAACAATAAACATCCAAGCGATTGCAACAATCACGTCAGATTTGCTGTCTATTTTTGAAGAGTTCCATTGTATATCTCAGAAGATCAGCATCAGATCTTCACCAAATGGGACCACCTCAGGAACATACTCTTTTAAATAAAAAAAAGATTTATGAGTATCGGTCCACAAATGGGGGAGAAATCGGGTAAAATAAAACATACACACAAACATAAACTCCTCCTTTTTTGAAGACGCTTAAAAAATAATAAAAATCGGTCAAGGCGTTTCGAAGGAGTTCGATAACAAACATTGATACGAGATTTTTATATATTGGAAGAAGATTATGTAAGCGAAGTCCCGGCTGTCATTTGTAGATCATTGACAGTCGTTACAGGTAGTCAGAGTAGTAGGTAGTGGCCCGAAACTCTGACAACCAGTCTTACCAAGGGGTACCATATTATCCAGCACTAACTGGCTTGTGAGGCCAGATAGGCAGCTGTTCATGTAAAATACTAATATACAGCTGCATCCGGTCAGAGTGGAAGACCACCCCAAGATACTAAGGAAAAGGCTAGGCAGACAATGATGATTATTTATGCGAAGTACCTTTGCTTTTATTTTACCGTAAAGGAATTTCGAAAGGCACACAGGTAAGCCAAGAACTGATTTAGGACATTTTAATACCGATAGCACGTTTACCTGTGATAATTTACGCGGTTGGAGCTTCCTGCAAAAGCTAAACTTTCTATAATCCTCATCAAAAAAGCTTTGTATTAAAGGTTCATATAAAGCAGTAGGTACCGTTTAGTGTCGTAAAGAGAAAGGGGAAAATTTAATAAAAACCGTACAAACGGTACTGTAGCCAATCGTAAATTATTTTGACAGATGTTGCCAGCATAAAGCAAAAGGTTGGATTATAGGCACAATGATAACGAGCTTACCTTTTCTCGTTTACTGAAATAGAAATAACTTCCTTGATGTGTGTTTATGCTTTTTATTTCATAAATATGAAAGGAATAAGTAGACACAGAAATTCTGTTTGAAGCTGTAGCGATACTACAAAAAGTACTACAGCAACATAGAACAAAAAAGTACTACAACGCCATCTATGACACAGACGATGAACTAACAGCAAAAACACGTCAGAAATGCTACATCGCGCAAGCAGAGTTATCCGCGACTTAAGACTATATACGAGAACCCGACAACAACTGTCGGGCAGCGGCCCACCAGACATAACACCCGTCTGGTCGGAGGATCCTCCCTTTTCTATGGGGGATGAAGAGCTTTACATCCTGTTCTTCATACCCCCAAAAAGCTATCAACTTGGCATGACTCTCCGAATGATAGAAATGTTTTAACTCGAATAAGATGCTTTCATACATGACTACATTGCCGCCTGTTGCCGTTTTTATAGTCACATTCAAACCAGTTGGGTCATTGCGGCCTGTTATTGCTATAGACTTCGAAATTTCACATTTGTTCATAATCAGTCTATGTTTTTTTTTAACTGCCTCACAATAGATTTTTTTTTCCGGTATCGTAGGTTAGTTTATAAACATTTAAACTCGCATAGATAAACAGCCAGACCCGGAACGAACAACTAGCTGTATGCCATACAAATATTTTCTCCTTGCGGGGATCGAACTCGCGACACGCAGCGCAGCAACTAGTCACTCAGCCACTGCGCCAACCGAGCCGTCGTGTGTTGTTCGGACACAGGCCTCCTGTCTAAGAGAGTCTGTGAATGAGCTATAACCCATCACGCAGAAGCAGTGCCGGTTCGTAGGTGACACATGTCTTTAAATGTTTGATTCTCGGTCATGCCTGTTTCCTCACGATGTTTTTATTCACCGTTTTGAGAGCAGTGGTGATGAAATAAATTACACAAATTAATACCTAAGGTACAACAATCAAGGTACAACTCGGCCCATTAGTACTGGGCCATCACTGCTTCTTACCTTTATTGAAACACTAAAAACATACATGACTGAACCTGATGATTACCTACAAACAACAGAAGTTAGCCCCAATCGTGAAGAGCACCAGACTTATTTTGAGATAATCAAATAAGAGCAAACATCGTCATCCTCGAGTTAGGATTCTCAAGTTGAAGGCAAACAACGTCTCTTGTCAAACACAATAAGATTTTGTGTAATGCGGACACATTGTTCGTCGCAATGACGACTCAAGTTTCTTTACTACGCTCAAAATTTTATTTTGCTTTTGAGAAGTTCTGTGCCCTTTTAATTCAGTATATAAAATACTCTGTACACAGAGAAAATAAATTGGTATGTGTTTCCACACTAAGAAGCAATAGTAAACAAAAGTCGAGTAATTCAGTCCTCTCGATTGTCACCAAAGAAACAAAAAAAAATATTTTGCTTTTGAGAAGTTCTGTGCCCTTTTAATTCAGTATATAAAAAATTCTGTACGCAGAGAAAATAAATTGGTATGTGTTTCCACACTAAGAAGCAATAGTAAACAAAAGTTGAGTTATTCAGTCCTCTCGATTGTCACCAAGGAAACTAGAATTCTGAAACTAATACTACATCTTTCATCAAATCAGCATAATAACAGTCTGCTACTCTTGTCCCGAGCTGCTCCACAACACCCCGTCCTTTGCCTTACGCATTTAGTCTGCCTCAGCCACCTTTATTTGGGACATTATCCATCTTACTAGGGCGTCCCACACCACATTTGACGATACGTCAAATGTGGTGTGGTCTGTTTTTATTTGTTTCCTCCATCAGCCATCGGTACTTTGTCGTGGTTTCCTAAATATGTCATGCATTGCTATCAACCGGGCACAAATCCAGACTCTGTGGCTGCTATTGAGAAATTCTGACAATACTTACGAACTTACCAAATATTTTTCATGGACGTCATTGATTTTTTTCAGTCGCAAATAATTTTATTCCCCCAAGAATAAAATTGTATGAATCACAATACAGGAGCCCGATACCACGCCATTTGGGTCCTCAGAAAACAGGAAATGAGTACTTATTGTGTTCCTTTCCCTAAGATCTTATTGCTAAAGGCGAATCGGCGATCGAAACTGCTCCAGTACTTGTCCAATAGCCGTTTATTTATACATAGGTAGGTAGGTATTATCGCGATTCAAAGCAAATAGCTTTTTGTCCATTTGCGGCAGCATTTGCGTGATGTGGGAAAAAATACTTGTTGGGTCGTCATGTACAGAGAGAGACAAAAACAGTCATTGGTCGAAGTGTCGGTACTCTAACAAAGAACCTACCTATCCATAACAATCATTGTTCCTATTTTGTGGGATGGGCTTTATAAGGGACCAATTTGAAGTGGATTGAATGTGAAAATTGATCATTGTAACTAAAGTACCAATAGCCTAGTAAGTTATACCTTTAGTACGTTTTTATTTGTTTCAATAATATGCGTTAATACAGCAATGCTTGTGAAGGTAATTGGTTTTACTGTCTGCTGTGGTTCGTTTTTTTTTAACATAATTAAAATGTAAGAGACTTATTCTCATTCTCTTTCTGCATGTCTAGATACCCTTAAGTCAAAATGATTCGGTTGTAACAACGGACAATCCACTGATTCTCAGGACTTTGAATTAATATTAAACACTGCTGTGTTTTTTGTGTCAGGTTTTAACAAGAAAAGTAAAAGTTTGTGATTGAAGTCTGTTCAGTCGTTCTCACGTGATGACGTCGAGAACGGACAGATAAGAACTATTTTATTACTTTGTAGGATTACCTAATTGTAGGAAATTATTTCTTCAGAATCAAAATAATATTAGAATTAGTATCTACTAATGTACTCTTCGGTTCATTCAAGATAGCTTTAAAAGTTCTGAATTGTGGTTGCATTTGTCTTGAAGATGCTAGCTACAAAATAATGATGTATTTGCTTCTTCCTGTTCCTGTAAAGTGAAGATACGCAGGACCATTTAAATTATTTTTGTCTCATGATTTGTGGTAGCAACCTTCAATCAACAATTAGCAACTAGCAACTTAGCAGATTTCCCAAATGCTTTTGATAGTATGCCAAAGTTCAAAACTGCACTATAAAACTGATTATAAACGCCACGGCTATTTTCACCGACTAATTTAAGTACTTGTAAACTTTCTTGTCTCAAGAACTTCCCAAAGTTTCTCCTCCAACATTTAATAATATAAATAGTTACAACATACTTTAAAGTTTTAAATGAAACACGGAAGTAAATTCAAATTTTATTACAATCCAGGATAAAATGAATCAAACTGTTGCAAGTCTAATATCCCCTTTAAATAAGGGCTCAAATTATTTCAAAGGGATATACAATCGTGAAATCAATCATAATCTAATGTCTGAAAGAACCTTTATCTTAAGTAACTTTTATTTCTACTAAATAAAATTAATATTTAAATATGAACAGTTACAGATATTTTAATTTACAAATACTTTTATACAAACGGACCAAGATATGTATTTACATAATAAGATTACATATTTGAAAGTTTTCGTTGATCAATGAGTCGTCCAAATTCGGTCAAATCACAAAACATTATTTACACACATACATATAGAAATCTAAAAGTGCTATGCACTATTCAACCTTTAAATATTTACATGAAACTACTCTACAATATTTGAAAGATATTATACTGTTTATGCAATATCATTATAACCTTTCTGTGTACAAGAAATGTACACTGAGATTCGTAATCATTTACTTTTAAATACTCGAACTTTCATTATCTTACTCGACCATTGCTAACACTCTACATACTAATGAATTAAAACATTTGAGCAAATCAGCATCATTCAGTATAAGCATAAAACTCTACACAAATTGTTTTTGGCACGATCACGGTTTCATACAGAGTAATTTCTTGAAAGCTCTCCTGAAGTCCATATTAAATATGGTGTAAATGAGTGGGTTGAGGGCAGAGTTGCAGTATCCAAGCCAAGTTATGAAGTTAATGAACTTGTTCGACAAACAGCAGCTCGCACAGAACGGGATGACGAGGTAAATGACAAAGAAGGGCAACCAACAGACCACGAATACACCCATTATTATGCCAAGTGTCCTAGCTGCGCGACGTTCACGTGTCAATGATATACGCTGCTTTTCCTCGATGAATTGGTAAACAGCGCTTTGTTGATTAGGCTTCGGTCGCTTGTGACTGGACTTAACTGGCACAGTCTCGCTAACTTCAATCAAATCATCTTCATGAGTTTCCTTGGAGTTACTCTCGGACGATGTGTTCCGATTCTCTAAATTATCACCCATATCGGTAACGGAATTCTCGTTTGATAAAATCGGTATGATCAATTTGTTTTGGGATTTGTCATCTTTGCTCCAGTATCGCTTCTTTGGTTTCTTTTTTGGCGTCAGTTTTCTGGTGCGCTTCTTTTTCTCAGTATCTGAAACCAAACGCGTGACTCCCTGGTGTTCGTTGTGATTGGCTTCTGAGCTTACCGAGTCTTGGTCATGGTTATCTTCCTTCGTGTATTTATTTTGACCGCTAGAAATAGTGCTGATTTTAGTAGCCTTGGCGCGATCTCTTAGCCTTTTCTTAGTGGCCAAATAGATTTCAAAATAAACTACAGTCATTATAACTAGCGGTATGTAAAAGGATCCGGATGAAGAGAAAATGACAAAGCCTGGTTGTGAGGTTAAGCGACAAGGGGTGTCCGGTTCGAACACTTCAGGCCAATCGTTCCAGCCCAGTAACGGCGGAGAGCTTATAACTAATGAGAGAATCCAAACTACTCCAATCATGAGAAGTACTCTTTCTAAGGTTCTTTTTTGTGCGTAATTTATAGGATCCGTAATCGCCCAGTATCTGTCTAATGCGATTGCACATAAATTTAAAATGGACGAAGTGCAGCACATTATGTCACATGTGAGCCACATCTTGCACACATATATCCCGAATACCCACTGACCGAGAATGGAATACGCCACATTCAGCGGTAGCACCAATATTGCTACTGTCAAATCCGCTACGGCGAGTGAAACTATGAAGAAGTTTTGGACGATCCGGAGCGGCTTGTATGTGAACACGCTTAAGATTACCAAGATGTTTCCAACTATCGTTGAGATTATTATCAGAGTAAGTACTATTGCTGTACAGATGGCCTCCCATTCTGGCACCGCTAGTGTTATCCCGAAGCTACTCGGATATTTAGGATCATCAGCGACAGCGCAAGCGTCTCTATCGTCTAAGATGACCTCATCAGTGTAATTTATTAATGTGTAGTTAGCGTCAACGTGGGTAGCAGTTTGCCCCATCTTTAAGTCGTTTTATTACGTGGCTACATTTCACGTTGTACTGTAGAGAACGATCGTGAGTCGCGAGATTCTTTCAAAGCATTTGGCCAGCATCCGTCGATAATTCTTCTTGTGCGATACGGGTGCGTTTCCTTTATTCATCCTTTCATACTCCAATTTTCTGTAACAATAAACAACCCTTTTAATGCGTAATGGTGATTTTTTTTCTATCAAGGCGACGACCCGCTTATAAAGGCGATCAAGTTGAGTAACGTATAAATTACCTCCTGCTGGAAATCTTTACTAGGAAGTCCCATTTGTGTGACTTGTTCATTTTTTGATGCGTAAGCGAATCTGTAACAAAAGAGAACATATATCAGAGTCAGTCAGGTATGAAAGGAAATATCCTTTACTAGGCGAAACGTTAGGAGGCGTTATCACGATATGCGATCTCGAGGAGCATTCATCAGATAAATGTATGATAGCAGGATGGATGGGTCGCTATGTAAAAATAAGTCTAAGTAATAATGTTGATAGTATTTTCACTAATATTCCGTTTATCAAAACAAACTGCACACAAATCAGTCTCAAATAAAAAAAAAACGGCCAAGTGAGAGTTGGTCTCGCGCACCGAGTAGGGAATCGCGAATCTTGTAGGTATTTTGTTATTAAACTACATATTTACGGTTTTCAGATTTTTGACTTCACATGTGCTGTAAGGCATTGCTTTTGTCTGGCCGCTTCTGAAGAAGCTGCTGATGAGGAACATGGATGGGTTTTAGTCAGTAAAAGTCTGACACTCCCTCCTGCTCCGCCCAGAGCGGGAGAAGTCATTTGATGATTTCCCATCCGAAAAAAAAAAAAAAAAAAGGTCAACGGTAAGTACCCTAAACGGCCGTATCTTTTTTTTAAGTCACAGCTTCAAGGGTCTGTGAAACTTGAGTACTTATTTAGTTTTAATTTTAACTCAATACCTTCACGTGTCCCCGAGATAAAAGGTCTTGACAGATAGACGGCGGACTTTAAATAAAGACTATATTTTTTATGATATAATTACAAATGTATAGTTTTCAAATTTTTCCCTGTATTTGTAGTCTATGACAATATTACTTAGAATTTTTAGAGGTTTACTTAGAAGTTTGATTTTTTCACAGCTTCCAGGGCCTGTAGACTTGAGTACATGGTTTTAATTTGATCTCGATACCTTTACGCGTTCCCGAGATAAAGGGTCTTGACAGACAGACGGACGGACAACAAAGTGATCCTAGGTTCCGTTTTTCGTTTTGAGGTACGGAACCCTAAAAATAACTTAAAAGGCTCGAAACATCCACAGAATATAAAAATAATTATAATAAAGTAGAACGCCTCTCATTATTCAGTTTGTTTTCGATAATAACCTTGTTTTCCCCAGGGCCTAATGCCAGTTATTTTAATAAAAAATAAATCCCAGAGTGGCTTTGACATAAATAGCAATCGAGGCGAGGGCAACACGAAATAACTGACTTCTGTCCAAGATTCGATCAAATTTCTAGATTTTTCGGAGAGCAAATCTAGCAATGTATTCAGGGAATGGAAGACCGTTTAAATTGTTACTTTGACGTTACTCGCCGATGCTGAATTTACTAAAAGGTAAAAAAAACTTAAATATTATATTGTAGGTTTCCGTTCTTGTCAGTTTGAAGAATTAGTAGCTAAGAAGTATGATTTAACGAAAAAAAAAGAAACTCAAAAAAAATTTGGTGAGTAGGTACATAATAATTCATTATTTTAATCATAGTTTAGCTCAATTCGCAATAGTCTGACATCTCAAAGAGATTTGTTGCTTAACAAGAAGGTAAATGCAACAAAAATACCCAAATACAATTATGAAAATTCTGATTCAATGTGCTCTCCACATTGTTAGTACGTAAAAAAAATGAAAGTTTTAGTTAGGCTAAGAAAATGTCAGCTCGCCTTCAATAGCAATGAAAAACCAGTAACTCTTTCTTGAATCTCATTCGTTTTTCAATATAGAATTTAATCGAATTCTAAACGTAACTGAAGAAAATGGATTAACGGAATTTAATTGGTTTAATTATTGTCTTTTGTTAGTCGCATTTTACGAAATCTTATGCACTACGTTTATTGAAGGGTAAAGGACAAATGTAGAATTTAATTGTAGCAATTATATATTATGTGATGTTAATAGTGTACGATAATGAGATGTCAGTAGTTAATGAAATTACGTTTTTTTATAGCATTCTATTATTTCGTTAACTAATGGATTTAACTCAACGTTCAAATCAAGACAAGTCAAGTCAATCAAGTTTCAAGGCGTTTGTGCTGCGCATACCAACGTGCTTGCTCCATTTGGTGATGGAAGAAAGTTTTTGGCCGCAGGTGTTCCGTCGCTTCCGTAGACAAATTCTACAAGAATGCACAAAACATCGTCCAAGTAAAGTGCATCGTGTAATATCATAGTTTTAAGTTACCTACTTATGCTATTAATAAATGTTAGTATAGTCTGCGCCAGATAAGTAGGAATTAAAGGTAATTTCTGTTTCCTTAATTTCTCTGCGTAGGTACCCCGACAATACATTGTGAATCGTTTTTATTAGGTACTAGAAAAAGTCAAGGATCACGATAAAGGTCGTTTCGGGACAAGCTTATGTCATTATTTCTGTTTTCAGAATTATGTATTTGAATAAATGTATGCGGGTTAATGACCTTTAATTCCTACTTATCTGGCGCAGACTATAGTGTGTATTATTTAGGTTAAGGTATTATCTATGGGTCTTTGTTACCTGAAATAAATGGTTTATTATTATTATTAAATGATAAGCTGTAGTAAAAGAATTAGCCGGCAGAGTAGAATAGAACCCACCCATTACACTCACGGGTGTCGTATAAGGCGACTAATGTCTGAGGCAGAACACCTTGCGCCTACGTAGACCAGAGAATGGGAAGCAGCGTTTTCTGTTAGTCTTTCAGCACTGCGATCTCCAATCTGCCTGCCATGCGTGGAGATTACGGCAAATTTCTCCCATCATGGGAGAGGCTTATGTCCAGCAGTGGACGTTATGGGCTGTTGTAGTAGTAGTAGTTGTAGTAATAAAAGAATTATGGACAGGAGTAGTAGCACAATATTAATAGTTATCAAAATAATGTAGCACACTTTTTGGTTTCGCAATATTATCAACGAGCGTTGCACTCAAACTTTATATGTGCCAAACCACTTTTGCTCTCCGATTCGTAAGTGCCTTAGTTTTAAAAAAGCTGGATTGTACCTCTTAAATTCGGAAGTAAAGGTTAAAGCACTTACAGCGAAGTGAAGTGGCGGTCAGAGAGCAAAAACTTCTACAATTCCAGTCTATAACCATTCCACTGAAGAGTCGAAGGTCTCTTCTTGATCAGAGAACAAACGAGTGCAAAATTCTAGGCAATTTCTACAAAAATATAATCTGCTTGGCCATGAGGTACTTGATCAACGACAGCAACTGCATAGAAAACAAACGAAAGACGAGAATTTAGCAGTCGCTAAAATCATCAGTCTACGGTAATAGAGTAGATGACAAAAAAATCTAATTAGTCCGTCAGATAGATTTCTAAAAAATATTGGACACATATTTTTTCTTTTTTCAAGTTAACAAAAAATAAAGACGATGCAGTGCGTAGAAAACTCGTGTGACATCACATTTGAGTACATTATTTACTCAAATGTGACGTCACAAGCCCCCACTCATAATCGTTTTATCTTCGTAAATTTTTATTGATTTGATAAAAGAAAAAACACGTATCCAATATTTTTCGATAATCTAACTGACGGACTAAACATAATTATATTTTTTTTAGTCAGTCATCATCCCTACTGGATATAGGCCACTTCACTCAACTCAATTCTCGGCAACATTCATCCAGTTGCTAACAGCCAGCCTGCGAAGATCGTCGCTTCACCTAGTCTGAGCTCGCCCCACCTTACGCCTGCCGATCCGCGGTCTGCACTCAAGAACACGTGTACCCCAACGCAAGTCGTAAACTGAAGAGACTGTAACATATAGGTACCTACTGTTGATTTTTTGTGTTTTTCATATTTTTAAACACGTAAAAAATATGTCTGGTTTTTCCGTGGTTATTCTTTTTTTCAGGCATTTTGATATCATTATAATATTAGTATTTTTTGTTTGATGTAACAAACTGATACAGTTGATTGATTGCTATATAATGAACAAAGTTTTGTACGATATAGATTGTAGGCAAGCCTAATGGTACTTTAATGGTAATTGAGTTGATGAAGTTAGGGCCAATTTCACCAATGACATAATAACATAGGTATTTTGGTACCTGTTTGAGAATAAAATTTTAACCAATCATATTGAAAGCAGTTAGCACAATACACTAAGCCTTGATCAAGGTTCGTCGTTGTCAATATTCCACAACGAGGAAGATACTGACAGCTCTTAAGCTCGGTTTAGATGTACCTAGCACACACGGCCAGTTTCATTGGTAAAATTTACTCAATATTCAATACGTTTAAGTATTGCATTCCACAATGTGAACTTAAGTGGTAGGTACATAAAGACATACATTCGTTTTGGAGCATTGTGGGCCCTGTCGGGCATAACAACATAATAATTAGGAGGAGGGCTATTATAGATATTTGTTAACAATTTTAATATTAATCTACTCTTTCGTTTTGTGTAGGTAGGTAGGCTGATAACTAATTGTGTACATATAATTTTTACTACTCATATATTGGATTTATACATTAATATTTATTTAAATTATACATATATTATTATTATCATTGGTAATTATAAATATATTATTATTGCGTTTTTTTTTGTTGGTATTATTGTTTATTTATTAAATTTATCATTTAAATATTCATGTACATTATAATAACATTTACAGATTAGAAATTGTTTTAATTTATTTATAAAGATAGTAAATTTTTGTTCATTTTTAATTTCATCAGGTAGTTTATTATATATTTTAACTGACATTACTAAAGTGCTTGAATTTATCCAGCACTCAAATAACTACCACCGTTAGCATACAAACCTAGGATTTGTGTGATTCGAGTAGCCAAATCTAGAATTCTATTAATCTTGTTGCTCCAGTTTACTCGAATTTCGTGGAGGTGCGAACAGATTTCAATAACACTTTCAAAGCAGAACGGTCGGACCCGCCTCGCCTGTCCAAAGCACCCGATGCTTCGCTTGAAGGATTATTTTGCTCTCTGTTGTCGCCCTGTTTCGAATAAAACAGTTGTGCTATTTTATATAAATTTCGCATTTTACATAATTTTAAAAATAAGTATTTAATTCTTGTTTCTTTCGAAAGCATCGAAGAATACAATACAGACTTTGTAGAAAAATACTCCTGTTTAAAACAAAATTAAATCTGTTGTTCTGACACCATATGTCTTTGTCTAGAAGGAATTATTCAAGCACTCAATAAATTATTCACTTGACAGGACATAGATAACTTATTTCAAACCTACTTTCCATACAAGAAGAATGCGGACCTGCCGTTTTCGAAGGTATTTACAAAATCGCAACGTTGCGAGTTCACGGCAACGGCTTTGGCTTTTGCTTAGTAGGTGCTTTTTTCGGGGACCTTTATAAAACCCATAGAATACAACATAATTATTTAATAAGCTTCTTGATGTTTTTCTATCCCATTTCCTATAGACGAAAAGTTAATATTGTTAATAAGTTAATATACTAGTGTAGACTGCAACTTCTAATTGATCCGTAGTCAAAGTAAATAAGATGGATCGCCTGTTCACGACACGTCTCCGACGCGACTTGTGAAACTACCCTCGATCTTAGTTACGCTGTCGTTTTTTGTTTATGGTAGTAGTAAAACCTAGAGGAGAGCGTGGCTAAATAATAACAGCCGCACGGGTTAATCTATAATTTTAAGCAGCGCTTTCCAAGGTTGGTCCTTAGATGGGTGGACATTACATGACATGTTTTCTCCTTTTTTAATTTGTGTGTTTTGTCCTGTGCGGGCTACTAAATGCTTTTTCTTTCTTTCTTTTCTTTTCTTTCCTTGCCTCGGAATACAGGTAAGTCGTTGGTCCCGGCTGTGTTGTTTGGGATCTTTGACAGTCGTTAGTGGTAAGTGGTCCGGAAGTCTGACGACCTGTCTTACCAAAGGGTATTGTATTTCCAGTACTAGCTGTGTTGTGGAGGTCAGATAGGCAGTCGCTCCATGTAAAATACTGGTATTCAGCTGCATCTGGTTAGACAGTAATCCGACCCTAACATAGTTGGGAAAAGGCTAGGCAGATGATGGTAGTATTAAAAGTTACAGATATCCTCATACAAGTAGTAACACCAAGCATTACGAAAATTACCCTTACTGCTACAACTTTAAAGCGCTATCAATGTCAAATTGTTAACTGTGCTGTTTGGTAGAGTGTACTGTACCGCAGTACCGAATAGTAGGGAACCAGGACGAAAGGTTCCTAAGCATTGCCGAAGAAAACTACGCTATTTTCTACGATATCCGTATGAGATATTTTTGCGTTGTCTCTTTGGGTGCAATTTCTTTGTCTCTGATACTGAAGATGTCTAACAGGCAGTAGTTTCCACTTAAAATTGGATCATTATTTCAGCCGAAAGACGTCCACTGCTGGACATAAGCCTCCCCCAAGTGTCGCCACATTGACCGGTCCCGTGCGACTCGCATCCAGCGGATTCCCGCAACCTTCACCAGGTCATCGGTCCACCTAGTGGGAGGTCTTCCAACGCAACGTCATCCAGTTCGTCACTCCAGATCTTTTCTGCCCCATCGGCCGAAAATTGGATAAGGCAATTAATGGATAACTAGATTCAAGAGGATTTCTTGAATTTGCTTAAATACTGCATCTTCAGTTTTCTGAAGCGAAAATATTTGACTTTGTTGAATTTAAAAACCATTAAAGTGAGATTTGGGACCTAGTCTGATTATTTGCCTTCAAAAATACGTATAAAAAACCTTGCTTTTTTTCCACATAATCTTTAATTTTAAAATGGGAAACATTAAGCTCTGCGCTGGTCTTGTTCCCACTGAAAGTAACAGAAATAATAACATTATGTACAAGCTGCCTTGTTCGACTTTTCTAATTAAAGTTGCACGTTCATGCAAAGTATCTGTTTTATTTTATATTTATTTTTATTTGCTTGGTATTTTATTCGAAGCAAAGGTATTTAAAATGTACTATGTTGTTGAGTCTCTAGGTAATAAGAATTTCAGATAGAATGTTAGATTAGAATAAAATGCAATTTATAATTTGTTACTAACATTTACTTAAAATTATAAAAGTAACCCTTTATAATCAATAGGTAATTTGTAAAAAGGCAAAGGTGTGTGTGGATTAAAGTATGTGCGATGGAAGTTTACGAAGTAAATTAACCAGCATTTAACACTTTAGGTTACGTATTTGATGCTTCACGGTAGCTATATACAAAAATTAATTACCAACCTTATACTTGAAATAGGAACAACACGTAAAGCCATCCTTAAAATGTTAACCCAGCGGAGGTTAACCGCCTGGCGGATGTTACGAAGTCATAAGAACACAAAGGAAAACTTGGCAAGTGCAAAAAAAAAACTCAAAAAAATATTTTAATAAGAGCTCATAAAAAATGAGAATGTTTAAATATATTTCTTTATTACAACAGAAAATTCTGACACATTCAAATTTTCCACAAGAGAGTTTCAGGGAAAATAATAACGCCATACTTTATGGGGTTGGCACGAAAGGTAAGACAGTCATCGTTTATTGTTAACCCTACTGTGCCTCGGGGGATGTTGCGAAGTCATAAGTAGGTACTTAAAGCAGGAACACTCGACGAGTCTCACGAACACTCGTGTGGTGTGCGTGCGATGTAAGTTGGACTACCTACTTGAGACTTTTTAAGGGTTATTTATATCTTGCTTTTGTTTGTAAAAAAACCTACCTATACGAATAAACGTTATGTGACGAGTTGTTTTTCTACCCGATGGCTTATCTTAGAGTGCCATAGTATTTTCGAGTTCAAATTATGGGTTATAAAAATACGGATATCTTATTTGGCGATACGATTTCCACGTTGTTGAACTTATAATGTTAATTACGGGATATCAGCCGTGATTGTCTATTATTCTGAGCTCCCGATATTTCGACGCTGTTGCAAGCGCCATGATTACCGGGATGACATGTTAGTTATAAACCGTGAAAACTTGAAACAGCACACGTTGTTGTTTACGGTTACAGTTGGATGTCAGGTACTTCGGCAATATGCCCCTGATTGGGCAGTCCCATTCCCATAATCAAGTAATATGTCAAACATGTAGGGAAATTGATGTTTTTTTCGACTGATTGCGTCTTTTGATTGTGGCATTGTGATTTAAATGCGAACGTGCTTCTAAGTAGGAGAATTTGTCCTCAGATTAAATTCGAAACCGATTAATAAAATACAATCTTCCTTATAACCTACAATAGCTAACTACTCATATTAACTTCAACTGAAATCATAACTTGGGTAGTTGGTACCTCTGTCAATAACAGAGCACGGTAACTACAAGACGTGGTCACACCTGTTCGTGACGTCCTCCAGGGAATATGTGTGCTACGTCAACATACGGAGCTCTTCGAATAACTTAGTATACATAAGCAGACAGTAGATTTAAGCCACTTGCATTATTTAGAAGGTTTCTAGCAGCGATTCGAAATAATGTACCTGAAAACACTTAAATCTGAGGCACGGATGTTAATTCTTATTTCCTAGTTATACCAAAATTGGAAAATCACGTGGTGAATGGACGGCCTAAAACCAACAAGACGTGGGACCCGAAGAACATCACCGCAGACCCAGGTGTAGATGGTGAGATGAGATCGACGCTTACAGGCGAGATTGATCCATGTTGAGACAAGATCGAGTTGCACAGAATATTAAAAGGGACCCTAGTGCCTTGCAGTATATCAACGCAGGCTAAATCTTATGTAAAAATCAACAGTCAAATCAAACAAAAATTATCACAGTAATATTCAATTTTTTCATTTTTTTTATTAGCCTATGTTGTCCCACTGCTAGGCAAAGGCCTCCCTCATAGCCTTCCACTCTTTTCTACGTGCGGCTTTCTCAGGCCTTCCTCAGCGACGACGAATTTCAATACATACTACTCTGTCAAGAAAGTACCGGGAAAAGATCAATAAAACACAAAATATTAGTTATTTTTCCAAATTTATTTTATCACCTTCAAAGTATGCTCCTTCAGAACCGACGCACTTCACTTACGCCAACTAATAATCCAATCATAAAAATATTTTTTAAATGCTTATTCCAGAATTGAGTTCAGTTCTCGCCGCGAATTCTCCTTTATGTCTTCTACTGAATGAAAACGGGTGCCACGAAGTGGTAATTTGAGTTTAGGAAAAATAAAGAAGTCGGCTGGAGCCATATCTGGTGAATAAGGTGGTTGCTCGATGGTATTTGTTGAGTTTTGGTCAAAAAATCGTTCACAACTGTGCGAAGGCGCAAATCGTGGTGCAAAATCCAAGAATTTTCTTTCCACAAATCTGGCCCTTTTATCTAATTTGCTCTCTTAAACGCTGCATAACGTCCGAATAATATTTTTTATTTACCGTTTGACCTTCCGGCAAGATTGTCAGTCACTATTTCCTTCACTTTTGCGATGTTAACTTCAGTTGCAGACGTTGATGGCCTACCAGGACGAGGCAAATCTTCCATCACACCTTGACCGCTTTTGAACGCTTTGTACCACTCATATGCGCGTGTTTTTGATAAAGTCGATTCACTGTAAGCCTTCTGTAACATTTTCAGAGACTCCGAACTCGAAATTCCATTGGCGATGCAAAATTTAAGACAAACTTTTTGTCCGATATTTTTGTCCATTAAGAAATTCGCAATACACACTAGATATGATATAACTAAAATCAGCACTGCATTTAATCTAATTAACAGATGTAACTCAAACTCCGCGCCAAAATGAAAAACAGTTGTGCTAATCTAACAACAACAAAAAAAAAACAAAAAAAAAATTGGAACCATAAACAAATCATCCATTCCCGATACTTTTTTGACTGAATGTATATTCAATTATAATAAAAAAAAAGTATTAAGCTAAATGATGACGAAAAAAAAAACAAAAACAAAAAACAGTGTTTATATGATGATGATTCAATTAACCTCAGAATTATCTCAATTCCCCTGTAAGTGATTACAAAGAGATACAATGCCATCACATTCACATGTGAGCTTCCCATTCTGGTATCGTACGTAATGACGTACGATACCAGAACGAGAATAATTATATATCGTTGCGAGGAATGCCTCGCAACGATATATAATTATTCTCGTTTCACGGCATTGAATTAAAATGTAAGTATGGAGGACTGCTGTCTTTCGTTCTGTAGAAAAATGCTTACAAATACAAACTCAGTCTAGTTTTATAAGACTGCTAGCTTTTGCATGCGGCAGAAATTATCCCCGGGAACGTAGCACTTCAGATGGCTATAACCCGAGGGCCACGAAACGAACGCCTATAGCTTTTTTCGCTCTGCTCTTCAAAAGTCAGCTTAAAGCGTTGCAAACAAATCGAACCTACTTTACACAAGGATAACGTTGATAATGTTTATATGAACACACATCTATTTTTGACGCCTGTAGCGAATAACGCCTTTAGCGATATTTTCGTGGCCAAAAAAACGATGGATGGACTGTGTGAAGGGTGATATGGCTAGAAAGGCGGTGACTGCTGAGATGACGAGTAATAGAGAAGTATGGAAGAAGAAGACATGCTGCGCCAACCACAAATATATTGGGATAAGGGAAGGAGAATGATGAACGTAGGTATTACAGGGTTAAAAATGTATGTCTAACTATAACTACTAACAAACCAAATCATGGTCTACCTGTATACTAAACATCCCTTCTCTTATGACATTTAAGGCCGACAGAGTCATGGCACACTATACCTACTGGGACCGCACCATCACAGCTGCGTTGCCCGGCGTTGCTTCGAATTTGGGCTACGGCTAGCCGCTAGTGCGCTAACTACGCGTCGTCAGCGAGGTGTAAGCTCACAGTCCGCGCGACGGCCGCGAGATGCAAGCTCGCAGACCGCGGAGTCGGCGCGCAGCAAGCATAGACATTATGAAATATATTATACGACACACGATTTAATGCTCTAATTAGAATGGCAAGTTAATTGCTGGGTTGGAGCGGTGCCGGTACGGTGTCGGTATAGTGTGCTATCACCATTACCCACCGTCGCAATTTATAAAACTAAAAATGGATTTTAAATCTAAAGGAATCATTCTTCGATGGCAGAAGAAGACCTAACAGACGGCTCTTAATTAAGAGCTTATTGAATCTTAATTAAAACTAAAAAAAAGTATATCTCAGGAAATTCAAAAGACTTAAATGTGAAATGCCCGAGGATTATTTTGTAAAGCTTGAAAAAGTGCAAGTGAGGCGACCGATTTCTATCGTCGATTTTCTCGTTTTCTTTTAAAGCATATCCCTGTTCTCAATTGAATCATGTTTTAATATAAAACTGTTAAGCTGTTGGAATTTCTCAGTAACTGCCACGGAGTCTGGATTTGTGCCCGGTTGATGGCAATAGACTCGCCCCCTACTACATGGGACTTAAACATAACTGGCGAAATGTGAGTGTACTAATGGGTACACCACTGCTTAACCCTTCGAGGATTACAGGCGTGATGTTATGTGGGTTATGTGTTAAATATAAAACTGTAAGCTGTAAGCTAAAATATTGAAATGGATGAGCATTTTAAGTGTAAAATGACCTGATTGTTATATTTCGAGGGAGAAGGGAAAGAATCGACCTTTCTTTACTTTGTCTTACAACGGTAGGGTTAATATTTCTGGCATTATGGTGGTGATACCAGATCAGAGGTACCAGTAAGCTTAGTGCACTGATAAAACAATAATAAGTAAAGTTATATTTTTTGGAATAATCTTTTTACCAATTTTTGTCAACATACAGCGCGGTTTAAGTATAGTAAATTGAAATTTACGTTAATTTCATTATACAGGTATAAAGACTCGAAGTAATCCTTCAATTAATTGTGTACATTCTGTTGTGCCATTTACAAAGAATTTTTAGTACATTTCAGAATTACTTTCCGATTTCAGACTTAAATGAAATTAAAACCTCTCGAGAGTTAACTCATCGTAACACGCATTTACGCTGAGCTTGCAGTCACCGTCAACATGCACCGTATTGCAACTCTGCATTTATCGGAAATTCAATAGAATTATTTTTCTTTTGCATTGTATTCAGTCTTGCATCAGCCACCGGCTTAATATCCTGTATTTATATATTAATTTAATATTGTAATAAATAAATATTTTTTTAACTAAAATCCCGACCGCCAAAACATAATTCGAGCCATCCATTCATACGTTACAACGATTAAAAACTCACACTTTCGAATCATTAAATTCGCACATTATAATAACATTTAATGACATAATCCGCTCTTACGGCTCAGTGATCTATGATTAAATAGAATCGACGCGTGTGTTTCATTATATGAATTTTCAAAGTGGTGTAAATCATTTGTTTGTAAAACCTAGTTTTTAGCCGTATTGAAATTGGATAGGGAGAAGCTGCACCTTACAGGTTTCTAAATCACCATTAAATTTCTTAATCACCATCCAATTCCCCCAATCATCATCATCTACAACTAGAATTCATCCGCTGCAGGCCCTCTCTCTTTTGTATCAATTGCCATGTTTCTGCAGGCCTAGCAAAGTTACAAACGTTTCATATCGATTCTCCTTCTACAAACGTAAACGCCTCGGTCGCTCATAAGCGATTGTAGAAAGCGCTAAATTGGTAGCCAAGTTGACACGACTGAGTCGAATGCTCGTTCTCTTAAGTCTGTAGAAAAAACCTACACTTTAGTCTATGGTGAGCGTTCCTACCAAAGAGTATAGCGATCAACATTGTAGAAACGATAACATTCTATTCTATCATTTTGAACAATGTAAACTTGTCTACGAATTTTCTATTCGTTTACGTTGATCACGTGATTTAACGTTGAGATGATGTCCCATACATTTGATTAGTTTTCTACTAGCGTTAACGATTGTAGATTGTCTACTTGGCTAAGCCTGCAGTTGTGATAACTAGTAATACATTAACAGTTGTTCACTAACTATTAATATGTATGTCTGCGCCCGCGTCTCTGTTCGTCAGTGTTGCCTGTGAAAGTTAACACAAAGTAGTGGTTACGTGGGGTGTAGATGTAATTATTATTTTCTCTTTTTATTCTACCCATATTTGTATTATTATTTTTTTTCGTTCACACTTTATGTATTTATTATATTATCCGTGTCTGACCGTGGCATCACTCTGGGCCCTATCAGAATACCAGCGCTATGACGTTTTTTTTTTAAATGTTACAGCACCATGCTGAGATAGGGGGCCTTTTGGCTTAGTACAGGACCAATTTAATTTCATGTTTTTTTTTCATTTTTCTCTTTGTTTATTTTTTTATTTTTTATTAGCTGTAGGTACTGTTAATTTAACCATTTTAATTTGTGTTTTGTCCTGTGCGGGCTAATAAATGTTTTTTTCTTTTCTTTTCTAACAAAAGCGACATAATTAATCTTTGAAAAAATAGTGGTCTCTGTTTGTGTCCATTTCACGTTTATTCGTCGAGTCGTTTTTACGTCACGAGTTCCCGAGTCCCGAGTTCCCGAGTTCCGAGTCCCGATTTTTGTTCGGCGAAACTCTAGTTTTTGCTCCACTGTCAATCGTCACGCATTTACTCCTTTTACGTGATTCCAAATAGGCACATATTTTTATGATGAAGATGGAATATCATATGGCAGCCAGCAGAAGTTCGATATAACCCTCACCTCATCCAGAAATGGAGTGTACATCTATCTAAACGATTGTTAGTGGAAGTAAATGACAATTTGTTAAACATTTAGATAATTATCATACTATGAATACCTAACCCTAAATACTCTCATAGACTGCTGATCATAAGATCCCGGGTTCGATTCCAAGGTCTGGCTAAATGTTATTGGATTTTTCCATTAGGAATTTCTCTGTAGCGGCCACGGAGTCTGTATTTATGCCCGATAGATGGCAAAAGCCTCGCCCCCTATTATATGGGACTTAAACATAACTGGCGAAATGTGGGTTTATTATCAGTTACACCTCTGCCCAAATTTTGGGGATAATAGGCGTAATTTTATGTTATGTAAATACACTCATATACGCAGTTAATATTACAAATTAATTCAAACGAGTTTGCGGTTTTCTAATTGCTCAAAGCTCAGCACATTTCTATTTTTAACAGACATTAGCCGCAGAAATGTCGGTTTTGTAGTCATATAAACGTGTTTGAAATTGCCATGCGTGAGTCCATGAAAACACCATAATCATGACAAATGGACTTTAAACAGTGGTTTGGTTCTAATTACTGAATATTTTTAAGTTAATGGGTCATGAAATTAGAATAACGTATTAAATCTATAAAAATAAAATCAAGCTTTTAATACTCGAAAGGTTAGATGTAAATGTACCTAACAATACCCCCATATTTTGCGTGTAAAAAATGGGTAAACTATATGACATCAACTGAGCCTAAATCCAGACCCTGTGGCTGCTACTGAGAAATTCCAGATCGATACTCGATAACACTTTACTCGAACCGGGAATTTAACCCAGGACATCATGCGCTGACAGTTGCGCTTTCAAATACTAGGCCAAAGAGGCATCTCCGATCAACTTCATTGTTTTACTAAAAGTTCAGACATTCTTTTACAACCTCAAAATAAAATCTTGGATTCACGAAAGCATTCGGTACGCATAAGCAAAATTTTATGCAAATGGCGTACGCTCAACATAATCCCTAGACTATGTTGAGCATTATATCCGTGGTTACCTCGTAAAAAGAGTTGTTAGAGCAATGATATGTGTGCTACGCAGTACTACGCCGGATGCATGATATTACACGGTCAGCCCTATGTAATGAGCACATTCGTAGCGGTGCTACGGCGTAGCGCGTAGCTTACAACGAGAGTTAGACTATCGACTGCGATAAGAGAAATTGTAGGTAATGAACTAATTATACGACTTTCTATTTTCAATAAACTAATAGGCAAAGAAAACGCTGGCATGCTGATTTAGATGCGTTTGTGAGAGATTTGCTGGAAAATCCGCACAGAGAGAAGAGTGGAAGGTTATGGAGGAGATCTCTGCCCAGCAGAAGGACAATACAGTTAAAAAAAAAGATACAATACAATGTCTTTATTTTTGCTCTTCACAAAGGTTCACATAGTTTTCTTAAATATAGTTGTAACAATGACTTCTTAACAAAATGCATAATGTTCCTTTGTGAGAGAAAGATGAAATGAAAGATGACATTAACAATGTATCTTTATTTAGACATTTAAAGTATCTTCAGAATATGACAAATAGAAGATTATTTTTTTATCATTTCAAAAATTGCTATCAAACAGTACAATTAATTAAAATGAGAACTTAAAAAGACTTTAGTACGAATTCGATTGCAAACATCTGAAGCTGCCTCCGAAATTAGTCAGTACAAGTTCAACCGAACCTTAAAGCTTCAACAAATAGAACTCAGAATAAACCATACCTTACAAAAAAACAGAACATGGATACATAAGTAACACAACTACCGATGTCTTATATTTATCACCATTTTTTCCGATAAACAGTGAAATGTACGCAACATACATTACATTCTCGAGCACATAAACAAGTCAACAGTACTTTGTGATAACAGTTCAATATTTAAGAGACATTCCGATACATAATATACTAATATTATAAAGAGATATTTATTTGTAAGTTTGTATATTGTTTGTAATCTCTGGAACTAATGATCCAATTCTAAAATAAATTCACTGATAGAAAGATACATTATTCGAGGGTGCCACAGGCTATAAATTATATTTATATCAAGCATAATAGCCGAGCTATCACAATTTTTGCGGACGAAGTCGCGGGTGGAGTGCTAGTTTCGTATAAAACATATGAGTAGGTTTTACACGTTGTTACGCGTAACCTCGCTTTTACACACAAGTAGAAGTTATGATACTTGCTGTCGTGAACTTTTGCATAATATTTTGTATTGCAAAAATGTTTTATACAGGAATTTGACATGGATTGTTAGCTAGCTTATGCCTCTGGAACCCACAGGCCGCGATTTTTTTTTAACATCGTCGGCTCTGGAGCTGCAGAGCGCCCCATTCTATTATAGCATAGCAAATGTGTGAATACTTTGTACTGTTCAGCTACCATTTACATTTAGTTATCTTTCATTGACTTGAATATGCCTTGGTGGCTGAGAGAATGTCATGCTCACTCAAATGTCTCGCTGATGGTGGTGTGTCGGGTCATTTAGCTGCCTTCAATATGGTTGAGTTGAATGGCGCCGGTACATGCGTCATGTTCGTGAACGGGCGCTGTCAGTTAGGACTGGTCATCTCTTAGCTGCCACGGTTCATTTTAATTACCTTATTTTTAAATGGTTGATCAAATCTTTTTCTCTGGACGCTCTTAATGTGCACGTCTTTCTACATCGTTCTCACATATATGTATAATCTCAAAATTAATGATGTAACTAAGATTTTGTAACAACATTTTGATTTTAAAGAGTGTCCATGGAGTTTCTTTTGCCCGTTCTTCTCCATAGAGATCTACGCTAGGGAATGGGCAACTAGAGTACTTTCTCAAGTTATTATGCCTTGTGATTGGGACTGTAGTTTTGTTTTTTTTTTTTTGTATTTTTGACATTCATAATTGCCGTAATGGCCTAATTGAAATACATGCTTTGAGTTTGAGTTTGATTGCCGATTCATTAATCTGATGATTTTGTCTAAGATAATCATATATCTGTCCCCAAATTCAGTATTTTTTTCTAATCCTTATACAGGATGTAAACAGACCCTTCACAAAACCATCAACCAAGCAATCTGTACCGCTCGGGTCGATCTTTAGGCTAAGCCGTGCTTGCCTAGGTTGGTCTGTGGATGGGTGACCACCCATTACATACCGAGTTTCCCCCGTGCCTCGGAAAGCACGTTAAGCTATTGGTCCCGGCTGTCATTTGTGATCTTTGACAGTCGTTACAGGTAGTCAGTGACCCAAAAAGTCTGACAACCAGTCTTACCAAGGGGTATCGTATTACGCCGGACGCCGACCCCAATAAAACTTGGGAAAAGGCTAGGCAGATGATTTTGCTCGACATTAATAACAGCAACAGGTAGACGCTTGAAATATTCACAGAATATTTAGTTGTATATTCACTTTACTTTACTTTCGTCGCACTGGCAGGGAAAGAGTGGACCAGAACGGCCCAAGATAGATACAGATGGAAACAGATGGAGGAGGCCTTCATCCAGAGATGGATGACCCCTTAATAGGTTAAGTTATTTTAAATATAGAATTGTAAATTATAGGGAATAAAGGCTTTTATATATTTTTTATTTTTATTATATACACTTTAACAATAAAATAAATATTTAAGGGCCATTTCCCTGTACAACAAACGTGATTATTTTGCCCTTTTGTCTAATGTTGTGTGTTGGTACGGAACCCTTCGTGCGTGAGTCCGACTCGCACTTGGCCGTTTTTGTTTGGGGTTGTAAATTCACGTTTTATGGTAAAACTCAATGTCAAACACTTAAAATATTGTGCTTTTGGATGCTTTAAACAGGTCAGGGAAGTAAAGCAAAGTATACCCTTAAAACTAGTATTTAACAAAAAAACTTGTAAGAAATTTGGAATTTTGACTTCCAATATCTCCGTAACTTGAAGGTTTTGGTTCGGAAGGTATGGTATTGATGACCCGAATGGCGTAGCGGTGGTGAGGCTGCCTTACGTTCTTAGGGTCCCGGGTTCGAATCGCGGTAGAAGCAAGTGTTTGTGTGATGAGCATGGACATTTGTTTCCGAGTCATGGATGTTTATATGTATAATAAGTAGGTATGTATTTACAAACAAAAAGTATCTATGTAGTATATCAACTATCTGGTGTCCACGACACAAGCCTCGTTGCTTACTGTGGCACTAGATAGCGCTGTGTGTTCATGTCCAGCGATATTTATTTATGTATGGTACAGTTTAAAAAAAATATCGCCTGACGGGAAAAATCTCTGGCTTTCGGTTTCGTTAAGGGTATTTTTACACCCTTTATTACCCAATATTTAACCCTACATAACAATACATACTAACCCGTTTAATTCTCGATCGAGATTATACAAAATATACTCGATTACGTTAAACACCGCCGCGCGGCTTTGAAACTAATAAACAAAGTTGGGAACTTTGAACTATAAGATTCTTCGGGACATCTGACGGAATGAATTCATTTAAGCATAGTTCTTGTCTTTGGAGACGGGCTAAAGCGTTTAACTAGGTAGAAACCCATATTATATGTATTGAAACACCGTTGTGTGGTTGTAATAGATTAAATTTATTTTACTATAGTATAGACACTTGACACCGTATCAAAATGTGTCATATCAAAATAATGTTATACAACTTTAAAGTTTAAACCTTAGTAATACCTAGCTGGTCAACAAATCTATAATGTTTACATGAGTTTAAACTTTTTGTTAGAATATCAGCAGGAATATCCGTAGTTTTTAAATAAATGTACTTCATTTCAATCAGACCCTTATTCAAACCTGATCTTACTAAATGATATTATATTAAATAAAATTGTTATTTTATTAAATAAAACATTTCCACTAAATTTTTGAGCTCTTTGGTTATCATTATATTATAATACTACAGGGGAATCATCCCTTTTTTTTTTTTTTTTTTCGGATGGGAAATCATCAAATGACTTCTCCCGCTCTGGGCGGAGCAGGAGGGAGTGTCAGACTTTTACTGACTAAAACCCATCCATGTTCCTTCATCGCCCTTTGTGTTCCGGGGCCACGGTATCTCTTTCGAACAGTCCCGCAACCCCGGCAGAGGAGAATCATTCCTACACTGTAATTCACATAAAAGATTTCTTAAATATATCAATCAATCAAGCAATTTATTATCAGGCAACCAAGGCCCATAGATAAAATACACAAAATTACATTAAAAAAAAAACGAATACATATTTTAAACCCTATGAAACTATTACTATACACGCAACGTTGTCGTCGTCGTGTTTCGTTTCGTCGTGTAAATATACGACACCCTTCGACCAAAAGTCCTCCTCAATGCAGGTCTGTAGATGGTGGGTTAGAATTCGTACCACGAATGACTATAAGCCTGTTTACTTGATTCGCTTGAGCTATGTACTCAGCCTCAGTACTAGGTAAAGAATATTGTTTGTTGCTTTTTACATTCGTGTGGTACTACACTACCTGACATTTTAAAGACATAATTATTTTCTGTATTGACAGAAAATCTTATTCTGGATATTCAATTCTATTCTAGACTGACACCTAAAGTGCACCTATTAACAAACATGAAACAGAAAAACACACCCAGTTAATCCTCTTCCAGTATGGACGACAGGACTACCTAAATAAAGGTTGACTGGTAGAGAATACCTTGTGGCATTAAGTCCACCTATGTACCACTCTTGTAAATGAAGTATAAATAAATAAATATAACACTAGAGGTGGCAACTAGACGCACTGACACGTGTGATTACAGCGCGTTGCTACCAACATAATAGAAATGTACTTCGAAAGCGCGGTTTAGACGGGCGCCATCACGGATATTGAACGGAGCGAATGAATGAACGAAGAATGAGTTTATTTGAACGGGAGAATGGGATGGTAAATAGATGTAATGAAGTCTGCTTTGTTAGAGTGGTGACAAGAGGATTGTCACGACTTATTTGTATGGGTTCTGGTACATATTGGAGTGAATTCTGTGTGGCAATCAGTTGTGCATTGTCCTCTAGAGTAGATGAGATTTGTGGTAGAATTAAAAATAAAATGTAAGATACGTATGGGGAGCTAGAAGTTCGAAAGGAGGCAACCATTGCGCCTAATTTCAAAATAAACAATAATTGCAAAAACATGATCTATCTAAATAATTCTATCCTAATTCTCTAGGAGCATACAGGGTGGAAACTTTCAGCAGAGCAGTAAGGGGAACTATCTTTACTCTTAGGAGACTATCCATAATTTTGTTGTGAAATGTTGATCCACATTCACAGATTTAAAAAAAAATGCAAGAAAATGGCAATTTCACACATTTTTTTTTGTTTTTATTGTAAAAAAAGAAGCCTGTTTCCGATACTGATAAAAACTTCCATTGGATCAACCATCGTTAGAGTATTAAAAAAGTCAAAAATTGGAAAAACTTTTCTAATAAATTTCGAAGGAAATCATTGCAGATCCTGAGAGATATTTTGTGAAACTGAAATACAAAAAAAATAACAAAAGACAAATGATCGCGAAAATGGTATGTCATTTTACACGTCGCTATAGTGGCCTGGAAAACGTCAAGGCAGAATTACTAAGAAGAGACTTTCATCGTAATATCTTGATTACGTACAAAGCTGGATGTCACACTAGTGACATTGTTTGCATCCACCCTAATGAACTTAGCAGTCGGCGAAATTAAAAATTCCGTATAGCACAGTCAAATGTCTAGTCTAGTGTTTCTGACGTAGACTGAAATTCTATTATTTCAAAAATTTCTTACTAAAGTGAAATTACGAAAAGTTTTTAGTCACGTACATTAAATAGGTAGGTATTTGTTAAGTTTACGAATACCTATATAAAGAGTTAAGTACCAGTAAATGATGGTTTACGTGCAAGGTCTAATGGAAACTTGAAAACTCGTCATCATCATCATCATCAATAGCGGGGTCAGATATACGCAGAGAGCCTACAACGCCCTCCGTGTTCAGTACAACAATGCTTTCCGGGTGCTGGTGGAGCTTCCACGGTTCTGTAGTGCGTCGGGTATGTTTGCCGAAGCACGCATAGATAGTTTCGAGGTTATCATGAGCAAAAGAACGGCATCCCTAATGCGTAGGATAAGTGGAGGCTCCAACAGCATTCTGAAGGTTATTGTGGAGAGGCCTAACTGCCCTTTTCTGATGCACTGGTCCCGTAGGCATAGCTGCGGGCCCGGTGCCGAGGAAAAATATTTGAATTAGTTTGTTTTTTTTTTGTTTTCTGTAGTAGTTAAGTTTAGGGTAAATTAAATTTCGATTAAATTAAATTAGAATAAATGTAATGATGAATTGAATTGGATTATATTAAATTATCTTTTAATGTCGTGTACTCGCTACTAACCCATATGGACTCAGGTTCGAAATAAAGTTTTTTGATTTGATTTGATTTGATAATGTTCCCACTGCTGGGACACGGCCTCCTCTGGATACGGAATGGGCTATAATCCACCACGCGTGCCCAGTGCGGATTGGTAGATGTCACATGTCTTCGAATTTTTGGTTCTACGACATGCCGGTTTCCTCACGATGTTTTTTGTTTCACCGATTTGAGAGCAGTGGTGATGAAATAAATTACACAAAATAATGCTCCTGTCTGGGATCGAACCCACGACTTACTGTTCGTAAGTCGGGGCCACCACCACAGGGGCCACCGCTGCTCGAACTAAAACGAAAAAACTCGTCAGAGGTTATGCAATCATCGTTATGAGCATAGTTTAACTACGGAACTAAGTTAAAGTCGTAGTAAGTACAATGGTACATCATCATCTGCCTAGCCTATTCCCAACTATGTTGGGGTCGGCTTCCAGTCTAACCGGATGCAGCCAAATTTTACATGGAGCGACTGCCTATCTGACCTCCACAACCCGGTTAGGACTGGGTAATACCACTTCGTAAGACTGGTTGTCTGACATTTTGGGCCACTGACTACGTGTAACGACTGTCAAAGATCTGCAAATGACAGCCGGGACCAAAGATCGACCCGAGCGGCTGTTATTATTTAGCCACGAGCAATTACAATTAGTTAAAATGTAAAGTACAATTTGTTAAAACAGGAGAAATTCATAGTTTGGGGGGAAAGTTTTAATAAAAATGTATCCCTTACGGATACCTTTTTTATTAAAATTTTCCCCCAGACTAGGAATTTCTCCTGTAACGTGCGTTTAAAAACATTTAAACTCACATACACACACAGCCAGACTCGGAACTACTACCTGTAGGCCATACAAAATATTCGTTCCGTGCGAGAATTGAACCCGCGACACGCAGCGCTCAACCGCTGCGCCAAATAATGTACTGTCTCTACAGATTTTTACGTCCTTTTCTTTAATTGATATCAAGTATTCAATTTGTTTTCCTCATCTCAGTAATTACAGTGCTTTAGATTCGACTCTGACAAAAATGTGACTGGACTTTAAGTGGGGACTATTTTGTAATTGGTTTTCATTAATTGATGATTCTGTCTTAATTCTTTCGCACTAATGTTGTCTTTAGGTCATAAAAGGTTAATTGTGTTTTGACTGAGTAATAGTGAAAGTGTAGCGCTGATTGTAAACTGCAAAAAATAACACTTGAATTCCGTTATTAAAAACCAAAAAACACAAAGAAAAGCAAATCGTTATGCTGCGCACCCAGATTGACGGGCTTTCAAACAAACTGTTTACAAAAACATTTGTAATTGTTTTACGATACTTTCCTTACGATCTTTTCCTCAGTCCTCTGAAACAGGTTTCAACACAACTTTTTAGCTGCCGATGCCTCTTTTTACCTGCCTCTCAATAGACTTTCCATTAATATAAGAGCCGCCGAATCAATCCATTAACATTTTCTAATAATCTTAGCTATTCGGATGACATGGTGCTGTTGAGCGCCTCGGTTTGTGGCATTAGGAAACTATTACAAATTTGTGAAAATTATGCAGGTGGACATGCTAGGTGCCCCGCTAGCGTGCCCGCTATAAAGCTGTATGGAGAAGAGTTGGCTAGGGTACGTCAGTTCAGATACCTGGGTCATCTAACTACCGAGGACCTTAAGGATGACATGGACATTGAACGTGAACGTAGGGCACTGTCCGTGAGAGCAAACATGATTGCTCGCAGGTTTGCCCGATGTACAAACGAGGTAAAAATCACTCTCTTCAGAGCCTTCTGTACATCTCTTTACACCTGCAGCCTGTGGGCAGTCTATACTCAAAGAGCGTACGGTGCCCTACGGGTACAGTACAATAATGCGCTAAGAACGATGTTGCGGCTGCCCCGCCACTGTAGTGCGTCACGTATGTTTGCAGAGGCGCGCATCGATTGCTTCTACGCTACTCTGCGCAAGCGGTGCGCGTCAATGCTGAGCAGAGTACGGGCTAGTCGCAACAGCGTTTTGAATATGATAGCCAGCAGACTTGACTGTCTGTACATGAATCGATGTATTAATGCTCACATGAGTATTGATACATCGATTCATGGGTCAGGCAGGGGGCGAGTAGATTAAGTTTGTTTTACTAACACTAGTTATAAGTTATTGTACTACTAACAAATTGGATCTTAGTTATCTGAAATAAACGTTTTATTATTATTATTAACTGTGAACTATTCCACACTTCAGTATACTACGAATCCTGCCGGGCGTTGCGGGACTGTTCGAAAGAGATACCGTGGCCCCGGAACATAAAGGGCGATGAAGGAACATGGATGGGTTTTAGTCAGTAAAAGTCTGACACTCCCTCCTGCTCCGCCCAGAGCTGGAGGAGTCATTTGATGAATTCCTATCTGAAAAAAAAAGGTAAACTACGAATGAATGAACCACACTAAGAAATACTAAGAACGAAGACAACGTTGTCTATACTAAGAATGTTTGTAAAAGAATATGGCGAATAATATTGGCGCTTGCGACCATTTATACCAACGAAAAAGTTTGGTAAGCTTAAGTACTAAATATAAAAGGCCTTTCGTTACTGAATCCTCATACAAAATTAAGCTCTAGGCACAGTCATTAAACTTTGAATATTATTGATGGTTGAACGAGTCGGAAATACCTATGGGCTTATTTATATTTGAGTACTTAATCCTTAAGTGAATCGAGTGTGGTAAGTATTGCTTCGAAGAACGAGGGTAATTGTGAGGAATAAAAGGTTGTTACTAATTAAATAAGCACTAAAATAACCATAATAAAAAAATACATAAATTTCAGCTTTTAATTTTACTTTTTTAATTATTGACTTGTCTTTTGCAGCCAGCGAGTGAAGTTTTATAATTCTTATTTACCTGATGTCCATCAAAACTTGAAAGTTAATTTGTATCCTGAAAAATATTAAATACCTACTGACATTTCAATTTTCAAACCTGTCTGGTCCAACATCACTTTTTGGTATGAAAATAACAAAATAATTATGTAAAAACTCCCATTCCTTGATATCTAAATTTTATTAATTAGTAGTTTGAATAAACTTGTTCAGCCGCGTCCTAACCAAAGCGCGAACACGCGACTGCCACTTATGTACATTTTGTTTGGCAAGCTATGGGCAAGTCTGAACGCGCCGTTGCCGTGTTGGTCAAACGTAATATTATTATTATGAATTGCAAATTTGTCACGATTTTACGAATATTATTATTATAATGATTCTGCTAAAGCGGCCTGTATAATCCCCTTATGTGAATGTGAACTAGGCGAATGGAGTATTTAATTATCATAGCGGGGGCGTGCTTTGCATATGAAAAAGGTAAAAAAGGTGTGAGTATGCATGTATGATTGATTGATCGTTAATATTAGGACACGGGGTTTGCCTTCTAAGGGCTTAGTGACTTCGTGTTAGGAACTTTGGCAATTTGTACCGCTGACTATAGCAAAGCGGCGTGATTGTTTTAATGTAGTCATTGGCTGTGTGTTCCCAAGAGTTGAGCTCGAGTTATGTCGGTATGTGATAAAATTTGAATGTTTGTGGAATATTTGGCGAGAGTTAAAAGTCTATTGTTAAAGGGAAACTATTAAGGGTGTAAAAATACTCTTAAAGATGCCTTAAAGGCACTTGTTCGGATGTTACGGACGTTACGGATATATTGGGGGTCAAAGTTCCATCTTTTCACAAGTTTTTTTTAAATACATGTTTTTAATGTAAGGCCCGGTTTTTACTTTTAACACCTTCCAATCCATTCATTAGCACAATGTTTTAAGTGCGTTACATTGAGTCCTACAGAAAAACGTGACTATTCACCCCAAAAAAAAAATCACCAGCAAATTTTTTTGCGTAGGGTTACCTAGTTTGATCTACAGAATGCTTGGTTGAAGAGTCTGTTTACACCCAGTATTTTTGTGAAGATAAAATTTTCCACAATTTATTTATTTTCTTTATTCGGTTACTGCCTGCAGTTGTGCACGATTATTATTATACTTTTGTCACCCTTGTTGTGTGCGACACCGTGTCGGCACACTTAACTATTGAGGTAGGTATGTGTGTACCTATACGTACTAAAATAGTTCGCTTATAGAGTACCTAACTAACCAACACATTGTATTGACAACGTGGTCACGTTACAATATAAAGCATATATGTCATTTGGTGGAGCGCCGCCTACAAACCGTGCTTACAAAGGACATCAGTCAGCAATAATGATGTCAAATTCAGTTCCCACATAATTAATATCCTATTTCGTGGCCGCAGAATCGCACGTCATGTTATGTTTTGATATTATGTCACAAGGGTGACAATATCGCCGCTGCGGGAGATGGCCCCCGGCCACCGTAGGCGTGTGGACGGTGAGCTATGGGCTAGCTCGCCGTCCGTCCGTCTTATGACGACAGGCCGTGTCGACGGCGCGTTCGTGTTCCGCGCGCGCCTCAAAGAGATGTTAGCAAAAGGAAGGGGTCCGCAAGGGCTGATGCCTGCCGGGGCTGCGGGACTGTTCGAAAGAGATACCGTGGCCCCGGAACACAAAGGGCTATGAAGGACCATGGATGGGTTTTAGTCAGTAAAAGTCTGACACTCCCTCCTGCTCTGCCCAGAGCGGGAGGAGTCATCTGATGATTTCCAACACGAATTTAAAAAAAAAAATTGTCAATATCGTAAACAAAATTGTAACTGCAAATACGTACAGCCACGAACTAAAATGAATACACTTAACTGTTTTCAAAATATTTAGGTACCTAGATTAAATTTCTGGGGCACAGGACTCTTCTATAAAATTGGGAATGGACAGTAATCTACCATGCGGGCCCAGTGCGGGTTAGTACATGCCACATGTCTTCGAATTTTTGGTTCTAGGACATGCCGATTTCCTTACGATTTTTTCCTTCACCAATTTGAATTGTGGTGATTATTACTCAAAGTAATAAATATCGGTCGTGTCAATGCGTGATTTGGGGCCGTTACCACTGTTCTCATCATCGTTCCAAATTTGAAATTATTCCTATTTCATAATAATATGGGTTCCAAAATACTATCTACGTAGCATATCATGAGACTACCATTAATACAGTAGTAAGAGAAAATCACTTTTAAATTAAGTATAGGTACTTATTGCTGCTCGTGACTAGGAACAGTATCTTCATATTTTTTCAGTAGGTACATGCATTCTACATTATTATGTGAATTGAAAGAACGCAAAACGCAAACCTACCACCTGGACAACTTCCCAAGGATGCCTATAATTTAAAAAGAAAACAGGATTAGTAAAATTAATTTTCAAGGCAAAGGAAAAAGTCAAAGAAAGCACATAATCATAGCTGTATTTCTAGACTACATATGTTAAATCAAATATCAATACGTAGCTAGCGTATTGCTACTAACCAAGCGCAAATTAATTATGTCTGGTAATCTCTGATAGGAAAACCAAATAAGAATTTAGAAATAGAACTCAGACTACCCCAATTTATTTCAGCAGTCGTGATTGCAAAAACTAAGAAAGAAGTAACATAGTACCAATAAACAAAATAAAACTAGCACAGTGCGAATCGGACTGGAACATGAATAGGGTATATTTAGTAGAGAAGCTCCCATTTATTTAGTATATTTTGTTGTTATAGCGGGAACAGTAATACACATTCTGTGAAAATTTCAACTGTCTAGCTATTACGGATCATGAGATACAGCCCGCTGACAGACAGACGGATGGATGGATGGACGGACGGGCGCACGGACAACAGAGGCTTTGCAATAGGGTCCCGTTGGGTACAGAACTCTAAAAATAACCTAAAAGAACTCAGACTAACCCAATTTCAGCAGCAGTGATTACGAGTGCAAGACCTAAGTCCTAAGAAAGAAGTAGCATGGTACCAACATACAAGTAAAAAGTGAGAAACCCGTAAAAAACATACTATTGTTTTATTATATATCTATTGTTATTTATACTGAAATATTAAAAAGCAAATAGCGTTAAAATTTTAGAATTACGGCCATAACGTAGAGAAAATTATAACAACTGGCAACGTTGCCAAGTTCGCGCTACGTTGTAATTACTTAACGATTAAATGTTTATGTTTACTTTCGATACAGAAATAGCTATTTATTCAAGGCACAGATTATTAATCGAGTGTGCATTTGAGGCCTGACGCGAAGCGGAGGGCCGTGAACCACACGAGTTTAGTAATCTGTACTTACCATCGAGTGATATATTTTATACTGCTTTATACTACTCTTAAGCACAAAGAAGTAGCCAAAAGACGTTAGAGAAGGTAAAAACGCCCCGTTTCGCAGGTTTCAACTTACGCGCGTGTTAAAGCGAGAGAGTTATAAATCTCTCGCTCTACCGCATAGAGGTTTGAAGTTTGCCGGCCATATCGGAATGTATGCTACCTGCTTTAAAAGTGCTAGTGGCCAGTACTTTTTATGGTAAAATTAAATCGTTTGATTGCCAACGTCATCAACACTTAAAAAAAAAAAAAACGCGTTAGTAATGGATTACTACCCTGATTTTCAGGGCAGTAATGAAATTCCATACAATATAATTGCCTAGATTTTTGAAAAGGTTTAATGAACAGCATTCAAGCCTTTTAGTGGGGTAGTATTGGTACACTTACTAAGCAAATGGTATAAATGATTTTTACGGTTTGAGGTCGAATGCACAAGAATTACTCTTTGGTCTAGTGCACGCTAGCCAAGAGGTTAGTATAAGGTCCTTGTAATGTTTCCCGCGACGGGATCAAAGTGGTTTTCCACGTGGAAAAGTACAAGGAGTAAGATTGCTTTCCACAGAGAAAAGTACAATGTTTTGTTCGACTTGGTGTGGGTTTTCCGAAATTCAACTTTTAAAACATATAATAATCTCAACATGAATGATGTTACCAAGATTTTCTAACAATATTTTGATTTAAAAGTGTGACCATGGAGTTTCTTGCCTATTCTTCTCCATAGAGATCAACACTTTAAAAAAAAAACCGACTTCAAAAAACACAAAACACAAAAAAGGTGACAAAAAAAAAACTAAATGTATCAAACAAAGGTCACCGACTTCTGAAGCTAAAGTTATTTTTCACATTTTTGTGTATTGTGTTTTTTGAAGTCGGTTTTCGTTTTTTGCAAAAAAGTATTTTTTTTATTTTTCCGTTTTTAGTTGTAATATCCTATACAAGTGTTTTCTATATAGGCTTATCCCCAAAAAATGGAATTTAACATACCTAAACTGTCGAAATTTGGGTGTATTGTACACATCTGAGTAAACTAAACAATAAACATCCAAGCGATTGCAGCGATCACGACCGATTTAGGTCTATTTTTGAAGAGTTCCATTGTATATCTCCGAAGATCAGCATTAAATTATCTCAGAAGTATATTATTTCAAATAAAAAAATATTTTTGAGAATTTGGAAGTCGGTTAAAAATGGGCCACTACAGTACTTTCAAAAGTTATTATGTCTTGTGGCTGTGACTGTATCTTCGCATTTTTTTGTATATTTTGACATTCAAAAGTGCCTGTAATTGAAATAAATGCTTTGAGTTTGAGTTTAATTAAAAATAGCATAAACTTAACATTGCGCCTGCAATCCCCGAAGGGTTGGGCAGAGTTCTACCTAATAGGGTATATGCATATTTTTTATCACTCTAAACAAAGCATATTAACGTCAGAAATAGCAAAGTGAAATTATTTTTTTATTATCTATAAAAACTACTAAGTAATAAGCATTTGAAACTGCTGATTAGACAGAGAGTTCCGATACAGCGAATGACGTCATTCACTGCATCGACGCACAAAATCCATACTAAATCCCGTTTATCTAGAAAGAGATAGAAACAAAAGTTTAAATGGTTATAACTTTTGTGTTGTTTGGCCGATTTATGTCTTGTTTTCGCTTTTTGTAATTATTTTTATAGGACTTTAAAAAAAAATTGAAATATTATAAAAAAAAATGCATATACTTGTACACCCACATTTCGCCAGTTGTGTTTAAATCCCTTGTAATATATGTAAATAAATAATGTTATATTATTATACTATTGCCATTAACCAGGCATAGATCCACATTCTGTGGCTGTTACTTCGAAAATTCGTCGGAAAAACCCGAGAACACTTTTCCCGACCTGGGAATCGAACCCAGGACCTAACGCTCAGCAGTCGCTCTTGTGACCACTAGACGAAGAAATGGCTAAAATATGCACCTAACTAAAATAATCGTCGTTGTGAGAACACTTGAGTATGATTTCGATGAAAAACTTCTTATTTGCTTCAAAGTGCATTCGCTACGTTTTGTTCTCGGCGTTAGTAAACATGCTAATTGGTCCCAACCAATTAGCAACTTTATTATAACGCTGATGCGGTTGAAAAAGTATCTAGGGTTGGCGATTGAAGCCATAAAGTTACCTAGTTACTGCTTACGGTTACAGGTTAAATAAGCATTTGTTAATAAGATATATTTTCAAGAGGCTGAAAAAGACTTTTAAGAAATACATACCTACCTAACTTAAACGAGACGGATCCCTGTTAATTGGTACCGTAGCGGGCATCAACATTAGGCATCCTTTAGAATCTGGCTTAACAAATGCCCTGCTAAGGGAAAAGGTATCATTCTTCGCTTTAACTAATGAGAAGCAACGTCTTGCCATTGACAAACGCTTCAATACTGTCTGCTGCGAAAATTAAATCCATTTCTTAAGTTGTTGGAGTAAACGGTTAGTCGTTTTGAAATTATTCCAGAACAACTAACCGTTTAATTTTGTATGATGGAATACTAATTACTTTCATTTTATTTTCTTCCTGAAAATGTATATTTCCAACAAGGCCAAACATTAAACTAAAAGCATCTTTATTTTTTACTTTTTAAATTGTCAAGAATACAAATAGATGAAGCTACAGTACAGCTAGAAAGCGATGCTGTGAACGTGCTGTGGTTACCCATTCCATAGCATAGAGCTCATTGAAGAAGAATTAGCATGAATTTTCATGGACACTCTTTAAAATCAAATTAATGATACAAACAGCTACAGCTGCGAAACCAAACTCGAGTTTGGTTTCGCAGAAGTAGAATTATACATATATTTTTTTTGTTTTTATTTGAACTACACTGTGGTAGTTAGTGACAAAACTTCTATCAAGACACTCAAATTACTGTAATTTTAGTCACAATTCCGTCGAGCCTAGTTCCCTTGTTGCTATGCTGAAGTGGAAAATGTCACCAAAATCACGACTGTGAATATTGTGACATAATTAAAACGTCAAGAATTAAAGTCACCGTCTGACTCCATAAGTCCCTTTCATGCCAAAGTAAACAGCATTAAATAGACAACTCAAGAGAAACCCTTGTTCAATATTTCAGAAATAAATTACAAACTATTTTAAGTGAAAACTGAGACATTTTGCTTATTTATTAGTCGTTGCTTTGCTAATGGAGTGTCTTCTCGACAGTCTGTACCTATTTCATATTTAATTCTCCTTAGTTGATGGTGCTTTAGGCATTTAATAAACATTCCTTGGCCTGACTGACAAAATGGCCGACTGCCTTTGATTAATAGATTCGCAAGTCACGACTTTTGTTTTTATTAGCGAAGGATAGAGTAAATGTAGTGAGCCACGAATTTCATTTTGTTTGTCTTAATTGAGTTATGAAGGTATAACACGCTTTTGCGTAGGTACTATAACTCTGCTGAAACCGAACGCACGGCGACCAAGCAAGCTATAAGAACCATTTCATGCGGATTTTTTTCTCATTGTACCTACGCGAATTCTATACAAAGCAAGGCCATGTTATACTGGAAACGTATAGCGTGATGTGTCGCCGTGTGTAGTATGTTAGTAAATCAGATCGTAAGCGTAACATAACATCACATTGCGAATGTTAGGAAGTCATGAAAGCTTTATGTCCCTACTAGTAAGTGTGCCCGCCATGCGTTGCAATGCCATTTTAGAAAATAAATTAAAGACAAAAATAGACCCTGTGCAAAATTTGTTCAAAATCAGTTCAGTAGTCATTTAGGAGTCGACGTCGTAGTACGAGCACATGAACATACAGTGATTTTTACACTATATTTATCTTTTTAGCAACTAAGAAATCTCAAATTTCAGATTACATATTTTAAGCAAATAAATTATCCTTAATCTTTAATAATATTATTATCAAGTAGTGTATAATATTTCTGACATTTGCCCACCATGCTATCGAAGCAGAGAATTCAGAAGAGAATAAACTAAAAAATGGCGAAAATAAAGTTATAACCATTTTGTTGAATCTGTCGGTTGGTTGACACATCGCCTATGGCGTTTTACATGTACAGTCCTTTCATAGTTAGTTGGCAGCGGCAATCCAAAAACAATCTTCTTGTAAAGGGATAAAAGATGACTGAACAACAATCTGGTTATAACGATAATAACAACGTCATAGTAACAGCTTTTCTGGATCACACGTACGAAATGATTTTAAGCACAATATTTATCACAATGCCTCATTAAAAATATAGTTAATATTAATATTGTGTATACGTTTAATTAATAACTTAATCCAGATAACATATTTACTTTACCAACCAATTTACGCCTATAACAAAATCATTAATTAATAATTTTATCGCAAAACATACATCAGCATCTCATTAGCGTACGTCAGGGAATATCCGGATTATAATAATATCCGGGAAAATAAATTGAAAGGATTAAATTTATCCGATTCTGTGGGAATCAATTTGTCAACAGTCAAAGTTAGGAAGTACTAACATTTATTTGTTGAAGATTGTAAAAGCGATTTATGGCTTGAAGCCAAATATGAGTCTTGGGTATAAAGGGTGTAGAAAACCTCTTAACGAAGCCGAAAGTCACTTGTTCTCCACGTTATTGCGATTATTTTTTTGTTCTACACCATACTTAGGAACCTTCTAGTTACGGAGATATTGGGAGTCAAAATTCCAACTTTTTGAAGTTTTTTTTTAATACAAGTTTTTATTGTAAGATTTTTACTAAACACCTCCGCGACCCCCGTACTATTCAATTCATCCATCAGCACAATGTTTTGAGTGCGTTACATTCAGTTTTACAACAAAACATGATTTTTCACCCCAAAAAAAACACTTTCCCAGCAATACTAAGGAAAGGAATTATCAGAAGAAAGGGTTATTGATTTGTTTGTTTCAAGGTATGTTTTAGGGTTAAGTTGTTCAGCCGGACGCGGAAAAGAGGGGCGTGTCCTACCGCGACCTGCTAGCGAAGGGAAAGGAGACGGTGGATCTCGGGGAGCTCGGGATCACCGGGGGCCTCCGGCTTAAAGTAACCAAGACGGGAGCTCGGTTGCTGGAGATCCCCGGTGAAACCAGTGGCTCGTCCGCTGACGCTCTGGCTGAAAAGCTCAGAGCGTCCCTAAACGCGGACGAGGCCCGAGTGTCCAGGCCCGTCAGGTGCGCAGACCTGCGCGTCCTGGGTCTGGACGACTCAGTGACCGAAGAGGAGGTGGTGGCCGCCGTTGCTAGTTCCGGAGGGTGCCCTGCCGATCAGGTCAAGGCAGGCGCTCTTCGTCCGGACTCCACGGGCATGCGAACCGTTACGGTAAGCTGCCCTGTAACGGCGGCAAAGGCAATCGTGGAGGGCCGTAGGCTACTGGTGGGCTGGGTGTCAGCGCAGGTGAAGCTGCTGGAGCCCAGACTTCTGAGGTGCTACCGCTGCCATGTGGGACACCATGTATCGGTGCAATGCGCCTCGGAGGTCGACCGCAGCGGCCTCTGCTTCCGTTGCAGTCAGCCCGGTCACACATCCGCGACGTGCTGCGCCACGCCGCACTGCGTCGCATGCGTGGCGTCTGGCAAGCCGGCTGATCACCGGGCTGGCAGCAAGGCCTGCGCTACACCCGCCAAGGCCAAGGCCAGAGGCAGGGGAGGGCCCTCCACCACCACCACCACCGTCACCGTCGCCACCACCGCAGCCGCAACCGCCGCCGCTGCCGCTGTCGCCGCCACCGCCGTCGCGACAGTTGCGCCTGCAGAGGGGCCCTAACAGGGGACCCGAGTGGAGGAAGCGGTAATGGAATGCCAATAACGGCTCCATTACGCTTCCTCCAAGCGAACATCAACCACTGCGCCTGCGCTCAGGACCTGTTGCTCCAGAGCATGGCGCAGTGGTTGATTAACATCGCTGTGGTCGCTGAGCCGTATTTTGTCCTGCCTAGGGAAGACTGGGTGGCGGACCTTAGCGGCTCAGTGACCATAGTGTCGTCAGCCGCCGCCGGTACCCCGACCCTTGAAAATGTCAGGAGAGTCGGGGGTGCGTAGCAGCACGGTCGGGGAGATTGTAGTGGTGGGAGTCTACTTCTCGCCGAACCGAACTCTCGCCGAGTTCCACAACTCTCTTGCAGAGTTGACTGTTGTCGTCGGGAACCATTCCCTCCCCGTGCTTGTCCTCGGGGACTTCAATGCCAAGAACTTGGCTTGGGGTTCTCGTTGCACAGGTATGCGGTGAAGGATGGTGGAGGACTGGGCTCTGGAGAAGGGCCTGGTCGTCCTGGTCGTTCGCTAGCCCCGCTCTGTCGCCGCGTGTCGTTGACTGGCGTGTCATGGAGGGGGTGGAGACCCATTCCGACCACCGGTATATCCGGTTCGACGTCTCCACCCAGACCTCAAGCGCGCCGGTCCAACAGGCCCCGAGTGGTCCGCGCTGGGCGCTGAAGCAGCTCGACCGGGAGCTCCTCCTGGAAGCCTCAATCGTGCAGGCCTGGGTGACATCACCAGACAGGCCTGCCGACATTAACAATGAGGCAGGGTGGTTCCAGGAGGCCATGTCCGACATATGTGACGTGGCAATGCCCCGAGTCCGGCCAGGAAGCGCCCGGCGTCAGGTGTACTGGTGGTCGCGAGAGCTGACGTCTCTGCGCGAGGCGTGCGTGGCTGCGCGCCACCTGTACGCCAGGCATCGCAGGCTCCGCATTCGCCCACCGGATGCGGCAGCCATTGAGGCGGAGCTATATGAGGGGTACAGAGCGGCGAAGACCGCAATCCGTGAGGCTGTCCTGCGGGCCAGGGATCTGGCCCGCGAGGAGATGCTGGGGAATCTCGACAGAGATCCGTGGGGCGCCCTTACAAGATGGTGCGGGATAAACTCCGCACCTGGCCCCCCCCCACTGACGCAGAGTCTCCGGCCTGAGCTCGTGGAGGACGTAGTGAGCACTCTGTTCCCTACGCGGGGGGAACATCCCCCCCCGCCTATGGCCGCCATGAGACGGACGCCACCTGCGGTGCTGGAAGCGGACCATCAGGACGACGACGACGACACTCCGACAGTGACTGGGGTAGACCTGAGAGTGGCGGTACGCAGGCTCAGTGCCAAATATACCGCTACGGGACCCGACGGTTTGCCTGGCAAAGCCTGGGTCCTGGCCTCGGAGGCTCTCGGGCCCCGACTGGAGGGGCTCCTAAGCGCATGCTTGGAGAGGGGCCAGTTCCCGCTTCGTTGGAAGACGGGGAAGCTGGTCCTCATTCGGAAGCCGCGGCGCCCTGCGGACTCTCCGTCCGCATACCGGCCCATAGTGTTGCTCGACGAGGTGGGCAAGCTCTTTGAAAGAGTAGTTGCAAACCGCCCCGCCGAGCACCTTACGGGGACGGGGCCGGATCTTGCGGAACACCAGTTTGGTTTCCGCAAGGGGCGCTCTACGGTGGACGCCATCATGCGCGTGAGAGCCCTCACGACGGGGGATGCGGTGTCCCGGGGTGGGGTTGTCTTGGCGGTGTCTCTTGACATCGCCAACGCCTTCAACTCCATGCCCTGGAGCTGCATTAGGGAGGCACTACGGTATCACAGGGTGCCGACCTACCTTCGTCGTGTGGTCGGGGACTACCTAACGGATAGAGCCGTTATCTACCCCGGTCGCAGCGGAGAATGGAACCGGCGAGAGATATCGTGCGGTGTTCCACAGGGATCGGTTCTAGGGCCTTCCTTGTGGAACATTGGTTACGACTGGGTGCTGCGCGCCGACCTCCCTAGCGGTGTCAGCGTAGTTTGCTACGCTGACGACACGCTGGTGCTGGCACAGGGGGGGTCGCACGAGGCGGCGGCCGAAGCTATGACACGCGGGGTTGCGATAGTCGTTGAGAGGATCCGGCAACTGGGTCTCGAGGTGGCATTGCACAAGTCCGAGGCCATGTGCTTTCATGGGCCTCGGAATGCGCCACCTCCGGGATCCATACTCACGGTAGGAGGGGTATCCATCGGTGTCGAGTCGACTTTGAAGTGCCTAGGACTCGTCCTCGACAGCCGGTGGAACTTCGTGGAGCACTTCCGACGTTTGGCCCCCAAACTGGAACGGACTGGGGCTGCCTTCAGGCGGCTCCTGCCCAACCTGGGGGGGCCGAACGCCTCCTGCCGGAGGCTCTACGCGGGAGTCGTGCGGTCCATGGCCCTTTACGGGGCTCCGGTGTGGGCGCGTTCCTTGAGGCTGCGTGCAGCCTACTACCTGAACGCGCCCCAAAAGGTGGTAGCCGTAAGGCTGGCCCGTGGGTACCGCACGATTGCCCGCGAGGCGGCGTGCCTCCTTGCCGGATTGCCGCCATGGGATCTGGAGGCGATAGTCCTCGCGCGCCTGCATGAATGGCGCGCGGAGGCGCTTCGCCGGGGGGAAACTCCGCTGCCGCGACAAATTGTCGCTCAGCGGACAGACTTCCGGCGGGATCTCATGGCGACATGGAGAGAGCGACTGTCGCAACCCCGTGCAGGGTACGAAACGATAGTGGCGATAAGTCCCCTCTTTGAGGAGTGGCTGGAGAGACGCCACGGCGTCCTCACCTTCCGCCTGACGCAGGTCCTCACCGGACACGGTGTTTTCGGGAGGTTCCTGCACCGAATCGGGCGGGAGGAAACGCCCGGGTGTTTCCATTGCGAGGATCGAGCGGAGGACACGGTGGAGCACACGGTGGAGGTGTGCCCCGCGTGGGCGGAGCACCGCCGTTTCCTTGAAGCGGCGATTGGCGGCGGCGACCTTTCGCGTCCGGCCCTGGTGCAAGCCATGGTCCGGAGCGAGACGGAATGGGACGCCGTCACCTGCTTCTGCGAAGCAGTAATGCTAGAGAAGGAGGTGGCGGAACGTGAGAGGGAGAGAACCTCACAGCGTCCCGGCCGCCGCGGGAGACGCCCCGGGCGTCGGGGGCCACCAAGTGGCCCCCGGCCACCGTAGGCGCGGACCTGTGGACGGTGGGCTATGGGCTAGCTCGCCGTCCGTCCGTCTCATGACGACAGGCCGTGTCGACGGCGCGTTCGTGTTCCACTTGCGCCTCAAAGAGAGTCAGCAATAGGAAGGGGTCCGCAAGGACCGATGCCTGCCGGGGTTGCGGGACTGTTCGAAAGAGATACCGTGACCCCGGAACACAAAGGGCGATGAAGGAACATGGATGGGTTTTAGTTAGTAAAAGTCTGACACTCCCTCCTGCTCCGCCCAGAGCGGGAGAAGTCATTTGATGATTTCCCATCCGAAAAAAAAAAAAAAAAAAAAGGGTTAAGTTGTTGATGATTTTTAGTTAGTGCAGAAATCAATGGGTTTTTTTTTGGGACTACAACACCTGAAAGCCAGAATCAACAGCGCCAAGAAAATGAAGCTCGACGAAGTTCCAGAGAAACAATTTAGCTGTCTTCGATCTCGCAACGATACGACGAACAAATCTATGGGATAACGTCACACTCCAGTACTCTGAAAAGATCATCAATGCAAAGATTGATGGGTTGTTTATGTCACACTATCCAAATATAGATATTTCCATCTCGATCGGATGAAATGTATGTTTTTTTTTAAGAACCAACAAACTTTTGAACTTTTGAACTTTTGAACTTTGGTTGAACTTTCATTCAACTCCAAATTAAAAGTTAATTAACGATAACTTCACTTACAAAAGCACCTCGAACTATGTATAACCAATTCTGGTAGACTTAAAAGTTAGACCCGGGGAACAACTAAGTTCAACTGAATATTGCTCATTAGTAACTCACTAAGTTCCACTGAGTCAGCTCTTGCAGACTTTATCAGTTCAGGCTAACAAATGACTGCAGCCTTGCATATTCCTAGGGAAGGCAAATGAGGGTAATGATCTGGAGTATTCTAAGCATGATTTTGAAATTGGAATATTCACTTGAAAAACAAATGAGCTCGATTCCGCCTGCATGCGTCGAATAGTTATGAGCATGGCATGTAATGGGGGGTAGGGGTAGGCCGTCACTAATTTCATGACAATTACTTTTCTGTTCGTGTATTGACCTGCTTTATTTGAACCAGCTATACTAAACTTGACTTTAAAGAAAGTCCATGGGGATTCTTGCTCGTTCTTCTTCACAGATATTTACGTTTATGAATTGGCTTCAACTACTGATTATGTGAATGACGGTTCAAAAATACCTAAATGGTTAGATTGACATATTGCATTTAATCTGAGTGATAAAAAAGAACACTGGGCATGGTAATATTTCTGAAAGCTTCAAAACACTCCAAACAATAATGAGGAATTTAAAAAAAATGCAATAATTTTTAAAATATTAAAACATGATTAATGAAAAATGATAAATGCAAGAGCAGTGTTATTGAGCCGTGTTTCCCAAACTCGCCCTATTTCGCTGAAGAAATTTGACCGGAACAAAACTGAAAGCCTTTAAAAGCTCCACATAAAGGGTTTCTTAAACTTTTATGAGTATCATATAAAAAAGCGTGTCAGAGTAAGATTCCGGATTATAATACAAAAGTTCCGCTCGGGAACAATAGTTGGTGAAAAACACTTTAATACTTGCGTCGAAGATTGATGACTTATAGAAAGTTTCTATATTAAACAATCGTCAAAATATTGGGTTCGTACAGTCGTTCGGTTTCAATCAGTTCGAAAGTTGAAACTTTTGACATGAAATGACGACAAAACGAACACTTCCGAGCAACGTTCGGTAAAGATCCGGTTTCGAAATTCACTGTTGTCAATTGTTTTAAGCTGTGTCACGGTAAACTTTCAGGAGCCTTTCGAAATTAATACAAGTTTTACACATAATGAAGTTCACACATAATATTTTCGTAATGAAATGAATACTTTCAGGAAACTTATCGTCGATTCAGTATTGCTTTTCCTGGCTCCAAGCTTTTATAAACGAGTTCTGGAACAACAGATTTGAAACACAGAAGTTCTATAACTATATTAGCATACTGACATAATATTCTAACCATGCAAATACCTATTGGCAAATCAATACCAAACCACATGTAAAAACTAGATAGCTATTTTTACACAACCCTTAACATGGTAAATTCCCCCTAAATCCCCAGGCAACATGATGTAAATTGGCAGTTATCCTTTCGTTTTATTTTATGGTTCATCGTTGCACGTACCAATAAAAGTGAAGTATTATCGATTGCCAGTCACGGCCACTGCCACGTCAGCTGTTACTTGGCGGTTGGCATTAAAAATGCAGGCTATAAATATTTCCGGTATTGATTTCGTCTGCACCTGTGTTAAGTAGCAATTTGCAGGGAAAAAATATCGTTTGTGCATGCAATAGAAATTAGAACTTAGGTGGTTATATTACCTTGACTTTTAGCAAAATTAATGCTTAAATCTCGTGACTTTATGAAATTTAAATGGAAATCCATTGTAGTATTCTGTTTAAACACGATATTCCAATGAATTTAATTTACGCATAATGAAATCTAACACCAACACAGATAAACAATGAACACAATGAATTTACATTGTCTAAATTAATCATTATTATAACTCAATTCTGATTAATTTCGTGTTTAACTGAATTTCAATATTCCACCGAAAACCGAGTTTATTGTGGGATTTACATTCAAAATACCTTCACGTAGATAGAATTTTAAAACAGCATTTCTGTCGCTTCGTCAAATTCCAATAAGGCATCGCAACCACGGTCAGTGGCAGCGTTAAATAATCAAATTGCTTTTACCCGACGATTTAATTTAAAACCGACTTTGTGCTTGGACTATAGAGTCGGAATCACTTTGAGAAATAATCGTGAATAGCGCTAACATAAATAATTTTATCTTCGCCATAACTGTTGTTATTAAAACAACAATATAAAAGGAATCTATTGTTTGGGAGGAATATATGGTCAGTTTCCGTTATCTGGACCCAGGGACCGGTTGGTCCTTGAGAGCAGTGGAAATTACATCACCGTCATAAGTTATTCACTAGTGGGGATCTAACTGAAATGGGACGATTTGGGCGAGGAAGCCATTAAAAGCAATGATTGCATAAAATTTTAGTTATTCCCTGCTATGAAAAAATTAAATGGAAGTGATTCTGTTTGGTTTGTATAGCTGAAAAAGACTAGCCTCTTTTTCTCATGGAAAAAGGTAATCAAAAGGTATTATTATTACTACACAGTACCTACATTATTGCTATGTTATTTTCAAATATTTTGAATATCGAAATTGCAACATTTTGACTTCACTTTGGCTGCAGTTTCGTCTTCTGAGCATAGCAAGCTAATAAGTTAGAGCGAATCGGTTTCTTCTAGGCAAGCGTGCTCCATCCTAGGCCGCATCATCGCTTCACATCAGACGTATTGCGATCAAACACAAGCCTATTTAGAATAAAAAAAACTGCTACTGAAACCAAACGTTTTTGCGGACTGTACGAACATCACAAACATAAGCACAGGAATGTCGCAATAAACGGCTATGTCACACAAAATGGTTTTATTGCCCACAATTTTTACCACACATTTATCTTTTGGATGTAAAAAATAACGAATGAGTCTATGCCTCTCATGGTTGATTACAAGCGTCTATTTTTTAAGTCCCACATCACCCACTGCTGGGCAATTTTTTTTTTTTACGTGTACTAATGCAACACTCTTGTGTCAGCTTCAAACGTACAATGAATCATTAGGACAATTTTACACACTTTCCCAACTATGTTGGTGTCGCCTTCCAGTCTTACTGTACTGGGGAATACGAAACCCCGTGGTAAGACTGGTTGTCAGACTTTCGGATCACTGACTGCTTTTAACGACTGTTAAAGATCTTCAAATAACAGCCAAGACCAACGGCTTAACGTGTTTTCCGAGGCACGGAGGAAACTCGGTGTGTAATGAATCCCACCCACGGACCAACGATGGCAAGCTCTATCTAACCTTGAAGAAGTAAATCTTCCTTGCGGATGTTATTATTTAGCACACACTTTTTTGCAACATTTTCAAATAATTTTTTGCGTTACGAATTCCAAACATAATTATACGAGTATATATAGTAGTTGCATAGGTATATACTTCAAAAACTTTTGAATTCCATTAACTAAGAAGCTATAGGTACCCAATTTCGTTGCAGGTTTTTTTTTTGCGATGGCAACAATGTCGTCTTTGTAGTCTTGGTACGTAAGAATTAATTTAAAAATTCTAGTACTAACAACACAATTTATGCACATAAATTGTGTGGTTCAAGGAACGAAAGTAACTAGTAAGTCGTGTTCTATTTTGTCTTTTCCGTTTGCTGAATTATGTATGTATAAGTTTTTTTATTAATTAATGTTTGATTTAGAACGAAGCTTTTCTTTTGCTTATCAAATTTATACAGTTTATCGAATGTTAATAAATTAATTATTTGAAGTTCTAGATTTCAGTTCTAGTTGCTTAATTAGTGGCTTAATTATAGCAAAGCAACCACAAATTTAAACAATGTTATTTTAGGTTAGAAGGCTTCTCGTGTTCTGGGTTATATATTTTTGTACAACAGACCTCGTAATTGCTTAATCTTTTTATGTCAAATTTTACGAAGTAACTTTCAACCTGTCACATAGACAACTAAACCTTGTCGTTTGACGACGGGATCGTGACATTTTTTTTGTTAGCCAATTGGAGTGTCCCACGGCTGGGCAAAGACCTCTCCTTTCTCCTTCCAAACTTCTCTGTCCCGTGCAATATCTGGCCATGTTTTCCCCACAAACGAGATCAGATCATCACATCGCCTTCGCAGCGGTCTACCTCGACGGCGATTTCCTCCGACAGGCGTTCAATGAGTGACGATCGTTGCCCATCTCTTCGGATACATTCACGCTACGTGGCCAGCCCACTCCCACTTCAGCTTGCCTGTTTTTTCTCCAAGTGTAGTGTAGTGGTAAAATAATTAAAAGGTCGAGTATATACAAGAAAACCAAAAGCTGTAATATAAGTAAGTATTAGTTTAACCCTATTAGTAATACAGAACCAATTTTAGCTTTTCTCGGTACACATGAGGAGAGCTTGCGGTTTTGAAATCGTTCAGAGATGTCAGATCAAACAGATTATTCTGCCAAAGTCAACCTACATCAGTATTTCCAACATGAGCAGGCAACTAGGCTCCTAAGTGGGGTAAATTAAAACATTTCTAGTATTTCATTATATTGAACGACAAACTAATGGTTTTTTAATTCGATTAAAATGCCAGTGAAAGCAGTTAGTTTGTCCTAGTTAAGAGTCAGAGTTAAACCAGAAGCGAAGAAATGACAGGATTCATTATAAAACGAGATGCGGTGTGCGCGCCAAGTTGCACCCGACCCGCTTTCCTGTTCAATGTTGAGAGGACCAATAAATAAAATTATACTTAGGTATGCTTTTGTCAAAAAAATAGAGGGATCGAAAAGAATGTTAAGTTAATTACAAGTGTTATAAATTAACGACATCCAGGTCAAAATTGTATTATTATTATGAAATCTAATTATTTTATGATACTAACCAAATATAATCATCAATAGTCTGAATTAACGGTTTTTATTTATTTATTTAAGTAACCAACAGCGATACATAACAATATTTTACAAAATATGCATGTGACAGTGATTATGGCCAATTATAGGTTTCCCAGTGTAACTGGGATATATTTATAATACACACATCAAAAATGTCTAGGGATCAAGCATTTTTATGCGGATTTCTTGAGATTGAGATGTGGCTTTGTAATAAATTTATGATTTTATAAATTTATATGGATCCTTTTTGGTGCATTTCATAATTTGAATCAGGAACTCTCAATCAAATTCGAATAAAAGATGAAAATAAGCTGTCAATATTTTCCCTATAAAAACATACAACGCATTGAAGACATTATTAGTGCTACTGTTTCCCTACTACTGATTAAAACCAACGTTATTATGGAGCGGCGACGTCATTTAAGCAGGGAAGAAATGCTCAGAGCCGTGGGAATGATAGAAGCTGGTTCCCGGCAACGTACTGTAGCTTTAGCTCTGAATACAAGTCAGAGTGTTATCAGTCGACTTTGGACACGTTACCGAAGCACTGGTACCGTGGCTGAGCGCCATGGAGGACGGTATCGCTGCACCACACGGAGACAAGACCGATACATTCAAATCTTAACTCGAAGAGCTCCAACAATAACCGCCATGATGTTAGCCGTGAGGCTTCATCACTCTTCAGGGAACTTAATTAGCGACCAAACAGTCAGAAACCGCTTGCATGAAGTGAACCTTCATTCCCGAAGACCGCTACGGGTACCACCTATAGCAATGCACAATCGTAGGATTCGATATCAATGGGCTCTTGAACACAGAAATTGGGCAGAAGAACAATGGCGTTTCGTGTGCTTTTCTGATGAGTCTCGTTTTGGTATGAGACCGGATACAAGACGTATACGACACTGGAGAACCCCTGGACGCCAACAGCGATTAAAATCCTGCCAGGAAGTCCATCCTTATAGTGGTGGAACCATCATGGTATGGGCGGGTATTTGGATCGGCGGAAGAACTGAGTTGATTTGGATCAGAGGCAACCTCAACGCTCAAATTTATGCTGAGACGATTGTATCAGACGTCATCGTTCCTCTACAAGTGCAAATCGGTCCCTTATTTCAGTTAATGCATGATAATGCACGACCGCACACCGCAAGAGTTGTAAGACAGACTCTCGCCGCAGCTAACATCAATGTCCTGCCCTGGCCTGCTCAGTCGCCAGACTTGAACCCGATTGAGCATGCATGGGATATGCTACAGAGAAGAGCTCTGCCGAATATGGAGGGTATCCAGTCGCAAGAAGACCTTTTTTTGTTGTTGCAACGAACATGGGCGGCCATTCCACAGCGTGATTTGGATGAACTCATTTTGAGTATGCCAAACCGATGTTCTTGTGTTGTTAGTGTTCGCGGTAGAAACACGGATTATTAATTGTTTAAGTTACCCAATAAAATTTTAAAGAAAACTGTTATTTCAGTCTTTTTTTCGAACTTTAATGTTAGTGGTTCAAATGTCAAAAATCCCTTTATTAGGAAAATGGCAAATTTCTTTATTAATGCAAAAGTGACTTGGTTTATCGTTACTGTGACAAACGAAAACACTTTATTTGATGAATCCTTAAAGAAAATTTTAATTAATATCAATCAGGAGAAAAGTTATTGCAAAAATATATGTTGATCCCTAGATACTTTTGATGTGTGTACATACGAACGGACTGAGAGGAGCTCGTGACTAAATAATAACAGCCGCTCGGGTCGATCGTTAGGTTAAGCCGTGCTTGCCTAGGTTGGTCTGTGGATGGGTGACCACCCATTACATACCGAGTTTCCTCCGTGCCTCGGAAAGCACGTTAAGCCGTTGGTCCCGGCTGTCATCTGTAGATCTTTTGACAGTCGTTAGGTAGTCAGAGGCCCAAAAAGTCTGACAACCAGTCTTACCAAGGGGTATCGTATTACCCGGTGCTAACTGGGTTGTGGAGGTCTGATAGGCAGTCGCTCCATGTAAAATACTGGTATTCAGCTGCATCCGGTAAAACTGGAAGCCGACCCCAGGGGTTTGGGAAAAGGCTAGGCAGATGATGACATACGAACGGACTGATGCCAGATATTTCCAATTAAACAACAAAATAAAATTACAATACTTACAATACAAATTTACTTTTAAGTTAAATTTAGATTTAGATTAGAATTTTGAAAAACTTCAAAAACTTTAAAAGAAGGATGAATAATAAAAGATAGAACAAGAAGAAGGAGAAGATTGGTTGCTTGTCATTTATAGCCGTTTATAATTTTTATTATTCGTTTTTTTTAATGATTTTCCGTGATTCGTTAGACAGCAGCGTCCAAGAAAAAGAAAAAGATTGGTTGCTTGTAATTTATCTCCGTTTATAATTTTCATTATTCGTTTTTTTTTATTTTATTTTTTTTTTCTTATGAATGATTTTCCGTGATTCGTTAGCCAGCAGCGTCCATTTGTATTTAGCTTTTGGTCGTGATGAGTTAGAAAATTATCCAAGGATAAAGTACTACAAATACCTACTTTCCGAAATGGAAATAAAGTAGCTTATGCTTTAATCTAGGATTAAAAGTTAACAAACAGGCAGTTACTCTCGCATGTATTTTAGTAAAGTGTGGATATAATAATTACGTTATAATACCGTGTCAATTACTCGTTGGTCTAGCGGTGGCAAGCGCGACTGCTGAGCATGAGTTCCAGGGTTCGATTCCCGGGTCGAGCAAAACGTTATTATTTATAGATTTCTGCCGGGTTGATGGCAACAGGTTAGGTCCCTATTACATGGGACTTAAACATAACTGGCGAAATGTGGGTGTTCTACTCGTATTAGGTACACTTTTGCCTCTTAAGAGCGGCCAACCCGCCATACTTTTCGCGAGAATTTTGACAAACGCTCGTGCGTGATTATGCCGTTGTTATTCGTATATCTTGGTTTTTTTTTTAACTAATAGGTATCTTGTGCACTATATCTAGGTTTCTACCAAAGTAAAAAATAAAAATTTGTAGGAACAAATTCAGTATAAGCCTCCAAAAATTGCTTCTTTGCACAAATTTTACCTCAATTTTGGCCGTTCATAATGTACTCATAAATTGTAAAAGTAAAGAAAGCATCCTGATAGAAGCCTTGCAAATGTAGTGGAGATTCTAAATGACAAATATTGATTTCACATGCTTGTCAGACTTAGTCAAAAACACGTATTTCCTGGAACAAGTTTTATAAATTTTCGAACACTATTTTTCGTTCAATGTCCTCGCGTTAGGCGGTATGAGGTGCGCGGGAGACGAGTAGTGGGGGTCGGGGCTAGGTAAGTTGAAAGAATACCGCCACTGTGGCTCTGGATGAAACAACAAGCTTTTCGACCAAGCTCGCGTTGACGACAGGCGGGCCGAGAAGGGCCCTACTAGACTCAGAATTTTGATGACAAATTAAAGATACTTTCTACTTTTCCGCAGGTATATCGTTACAAGCCGCTTTAATATCCTTTGCATTCCTAACCACCAAAATTGGTACACACCTAAAAACAATAAAACTAACAGCACGGTTGCGTGATGTAACTAGAATCCACCCAATTTAACTTGACACGCCATAATTAAACAAAAAAGAAAATGTACTTCAATTCACATCGTCCTTGGCCGGTAAACCTATCATAAACTGTCAAGATATAATGGTCACGGTATAGCAATAAAAAGACTGAATTTTCACTATCTCCGCAATTCATCGTATGAGGAAATTTCGGAATTAACCTGTCATGGCTTCTAACTGGGTAGGTAAGGCATTTATATAATAATTTTAGGTTAAATTTGTTTAACCTTCCGTGGGTATAAACAATCTAACTACTTTTTGTTATTTTTTTCGGGTTTTTTAATAATTTTTTTAAAGGGAAATTCTGGACGTAAAATAGAAAAAAAAAAATTTGTTTACAAAACCTAGCAACAATACTACCTATGAGATCAATCGCATTTTATTATGACAGACAAAGATGTTCAAATGTCACATTATGATCAGAGGTTTTAGGAATCACTATTCCATGTAACACATTACATAGACAAGTAGTCATCAATGGATTTAAATGAACTTAGAGGGTTGTATTGATGATTTAAATGATTGCTCTGTAAAGCCATATTTGTTACGGCCGTGAATCGTAATTTAATCAACATACAACCCAACACAGACCCGCAAATTGCAAAGAACTTAAAAATAATAATTTCGCGGGCTACCCTGGCGATGGCGCTTCCACCTTATAATATATAATTTAAAATTTTTAATATCCATTAAAAACTTGTAACGATAAGTAATATTCAATTCAATTCATTTGAAGAAACAAAACTGTAACATTCATATTTTAAGTCAAAGTAAAAATCACGATATCCCTTAGTGACTAGGTTACCCCACCCTTTCCCCAACTCTGTCTACAATAAATCTGTAAGTTAGAAAGCTCTAGACTTCCACAAGCTCCCAGAACTTTGCAGAATGTTCGCGTAATGATGAGTTATTGTTTCAGCTGATTCCTCGTATATATAAAATGTGATGACAGGTTTCATGAGGCAAGAATTTTGACCTAGATAATTTAGGTGTAGGTAAAAAGGTGGCGTCTCTACAAGAGATATGCGATTATGCCGATCGAGAAATGTGCGTAAAACTCACATACAGGGTGTTAAAGTAGTAGCGTGCCATAGCTTAGGGGTGAGTTCAGTATCGATAAGGGACCCGTAAAAAATAAATCCAAAAAAAGTAATTAAAAATAAAAACATAAAAAAATATTGCAAGATCAACCTAATTTAGTACCTACTAACTTAAAATAGCAATCGTTTAGAATTAAAATTATTTTATATTACTATTTGAAGTTTCAGCAGAGTCCAACGGCTTCACGTGTTCTCCGAGGTACGGAGGACACTTGGGATGTATCCTCAAGGTTAAGCTCTGCTTAACCTTGAAGATCGACCTCTGCGGCTGTTATTATTCAGACTCCTCAGATGGTTAGATTAGATGAAGCTGTGAAAAATAAGCAATATTATAATCTCCTTTATTCATTTCAACATCCTATTCGATACATTTTTAAATATTTCTTAGAAAAAAACATAAGAAAATATAAAAAATAGTGGTCCGCCGGTGTCGGGAGCAGGGACCAAGCTACCGGTGGTCAGGGCTGCGGAGACAGGAACCTACTCACAATGCGAGTTTATCGAGGAGTATTGCCTTCTGAATCAGGCCCTTGATCCAACCGACTAAAGATGTTCGTCGAGGCTTTTGGCCATCAGGCCATTGGCCGTTACGACAATCGGCACAATGATAGCCGAGTTCATATTCCACATGTTGCGAACCTCGTGTGCCAAGTCGAGATATTTTATTTGTTTGTCATGTTTCACACATCACTCGCTACGTATCCATATTACATCTTACGCAGCCTTAGACAAGGGGCTTTCTTTTTCATTTTTAGTTAGTTATCTTTGTGACCTTTTTGAGGGATGGATAGGTACACTTGTATGAATTTTGTATAAGTAAGAGCGGCAAAGGCCGCTTGTTTGATGTTTGTGAGCATTTGTAATAGCACCACGTAATGGAATGTAAACGTCGGAGAATGTAACATACATTTATGTAGTAAAGTTTGTTTTCAATGTCTAGATAGAAGACGAGTTGAGCCACATAATAATTAGAGAGGTACTAAACATATTGATTGATTATTTAGTAATAGAGAAAGAAGACATGCTGTGCCAAACCCAAAGAAATTGGGATAAGGGCAGACCACGGAAGAAGGAGAATGCGAGAATGCACGAAGGAGATGGCGGGACGAACTGGATGTCTTCCTTGAGAATTGGAAAGAAATAGCACAGAATCGTGACTGTTGGAAGGAATGGAGGGAGGCCTTTGCCCAGCAGTGGCACGATACAGGCTAGATAATAATAAATATAACTTTTGTCTGTGCAATAATGGACGAAGTTATGATGACGAATAACTACCGGAAATACATTGTAATGGATGAATGATGACACGGTTGACATATGTCGGGCATGCCACCGTCCGGGAGAATCGATCCGACACATTATTTCTGGGTGTTCTAGTCTGGCTAACGGAGAGTACTTGCATAGACACAACCTTGTTGCCAGGATTATCCACCAGCAACTTGCTTTGAAGTATAACCTTGTGAAATCAGAAGTGCCATACTATAGGTATGCGCCCGACCCAGTTATCGATAATGGTAATAACACGTTGTATTGTGATCGACCTATCACCACTGACAGGACTGTTGTTGCCAATAGGCCTGACATTGTGGTGATAGATTGATTGGAGCGTCGCACAATGATTGTTTATATAACGGTCACGCATGACGAGAACCTCGTGAAAGCAGAGAAAGATAAACAATTCAAATATCTAGATCTGGCTCGCGAGGTTGTTGATATGTGGGACGTGAATACAGCAGTCATTGTGCCGATAGTCGTGTCGGCCAATGGCTTAATAGCCAAGAGCCTCGACCCAACATCTTAGGAGGCTCTCGCTTGGCAGCTGGATCAAGGGCTTGATTCGGAAAGCAGTACTTCTGGACACGGCACATATTGTTAGGAGGTTCCGCTCTCAAGAGTTCTGACGACCAGCAGCTCGGACCCTGTTTCCAGCGCTGGTGGACTACTATACTCGTATTTTTATATTTTTAAATGTTTTTTTTTATAATGTTTTATATAGAAATATTTAAAAATGTTAAAAATATGTAAAATATTGAACAAAGGAATATAATAATATAATATAAAAGAAACGGCCGTCACAGGCTTTAGCAGAAACGTGGGACGTAAATGTAGTTAACGTAAACAATTTGAACGGTTTTTGAATCGAACATAATTAGAACCATTTTGATTTTAATTACTTATTATGTCAATAAAGTCATTCCCCGGTATCTTTAGTCATGTTTAAGTAATTACTTGACTTTAAGTAATTAATTATACAATATAAAAGAATTTGAACGAAGTAAGAACCATCAAAGAAAGCAAATCTAAGAATTCTGCCTTTTGACAGCTCTGACTTCAAGCAATTACTAAACTACAGAGTAAAAATCGCAATAATCAAGTGTGTCACTGTTATTTGTTTAAAGATACGTGTGTTAGTTTTAAGTAAATTTGTATGTGCGAAACAAATACTAAAAAAACCAGCCAAGTGAAAAAAAAAAATCATGTTTATTGTATGGGAGCCCTACTTAAATATTTATTTTATTCTGTTTTTAGTATTTGTTGTTATAGCGGAAACAGAGAAATACACCATCTGTAAAATATTCAACTGTCTAGCTATCATGGTTCATAAGATACAGCCTGGTGACAGACAGACAGTAGAGTCTTAGTAATAAGTTGCCGTTTTTAACCTTTGGGTACGCCTAACAAATAAATGTACGTTAGTTGTCCACAGTTCATGACTTTTTTAATTAAATAAAACTCAACAATAAGTTCAGTTAGCGTCAAATAACCACAAAAAGATAAATTAATGATATTTTAAAAACCTTGAAATTAACACCAGAACAGTTTTTTGTATATGTGTTTAGGGTACAGATAATTAATTTGCATAAATCATTCCTTTTATCTAGACTCCATGATACCCTGTCTATAAATTGGTAACCAGTGTTCATAATTATTGAAATATTCAAAAAAATCGGTACGGGTCACAATTCTCATCAAAATTGTATCGTTATTTAAAAAAACCATTAATTTAACCCCGATTTCACTGAATTTTGTATCTTGTTCGCAATTAATACTTATGAATATTGTGGTCGGTAAAGATGACTATCGGTTAGAGATGATGCTTTTGCTTTAAGGTTCAGTAAACTACCTTAAATTATTACATTCGACAGCTGTACCCTGACAAGCCCGTTGTTTCTCTGAGACTCCGTTGAGCTTCATTAGACAATGAAGCTCAACGGAGTCCCAGAGCGTCCCAGGGAGTCCCGGCGCTGTTTTTATTTTGGCTTTCTGGAGTTGCATTGGTTTGGGAATAGTTTGGTAGGCTTGCCGGTAAAGTAGACTCACAAGATCGTACAGATGGATAAAGGTCTTGGCCTCTAGAAGTGACCTAATCACTACTGCAATGTTGTGAAAATCAGTTTACCTTAACAGTTGGGAAGTTCATAAAGACACCATCTTTGATAAAGCCAACCTTTAAATTTGTTTTAATTATCAGCTAACTTTGATGCTCATAGCAAGGGCGCTTGCGGTTTCCCCTTTGTCATTAAATATTAAGTTTGGCCCAAAATATAAACCTACATTTAACCTTCGTTATCTGAATTCCTTCCTTTCTTCTTTGATCCCGTTTTGTAATAAGTAGCAGTTTCGAATTTGCTTTCTTAATTTTAAAGTACATTCAACTTTCAAAAATGTTCTCCAATCAGTTGCCGACCAATATTATCTTCATTGAGATAATGTTTGAGATTAGCAATATCCTTTTATAAAACAAAACGATCGCTCAACCTCCTTATTTTTGTTTAAGTAACAATAACTTTATATTTTCAACGTCAACCAAGCCTAAAATTAAGCTCTCTCAGACCAAAAAAATACAAACATAAGTAAATACACGTAATTATGAAGAAAACTCCCTAATTACAATTTAAATAATCTGCCCCGAGGGACGGTTATGACTGCACAAAAAATAATTAAGTTGGGAAACCGCCCAAAGGTGCTATGCGAAGCTAAAAATTTTGCATAATTACTGTTGAATAAAATAAAAAAAGTCGGGACGTACATTTTGATGCCGCATCATGCGAGAAAGGCCTCAATTTTAATTCGTCTCATTTGCTTTCCAGGGTTTTGAGGTAAATGCCATCTGCCTGTGTTTGAATATTACATTTTCATTATGGCTTTGTTAAGTGGCGGTTAGAGAATTGCAGACGTACCTACTTTTTTCAGTATTTCGGGACAAAATTAAGGTTACGGTCATTGAGCTATTAATACTACGTATAGAGAAGACAGCGCGAACAAAATCTATGCGCAGTGCGGGGCGCGCGAGGGGCAGCTAACCCCGTATGTATAATGCTGTGGCGATCAAGCGACTGAGTGAACTGCAGCCGGCCGACAGCAGTTGAACGGTGCACAGATTTTGTTCGCGCTGTCTTCTCTATACGTAGTAGTAATAGCTCAATGGTAACGGTAAGGTTGATGTTTTAAAACTGAACCCAAAGATTTTCGTTCGAAAATACAACTTTCGTAAAGTATTTTGGTTCCCAACTAGATAGTAGTAGTAGTAAGTAAAATGAAAATTAAGTTCGAAAAACAGTGATTCCAATTTTAAAATTCGCGTTTAAATATAGCGTCACTTTTAGGCCTCTGCCCAAAATAAAGCACCTAAAATAAAGAAAAACCTGTTACCCTGTTGTTATAGTTTCTTAATGGATGAATTAATATGGTTTCGTTTGTCACTCCGAATCGCGTCAGAATTCCGATTCATGTCTATTTCGTATACTTATCCGCACGCATTCATTACATTAATTTCTTCCCCTTTGTAAATAACCTTCCTAAGTTTCCGACTTTGTTAAAAGCTTACATTACCTACATAATTATTATATTACCTAATTACGTGCCCCGGAAACAAAACGCGAGCATTTACCTAAACAACCATATCATTAATTTATAATACTTTAAGTATCACATAAAAACACATCATGTACTACATAAAATACGATATGTCTACATAATTTTCTGAGTAAGACATGAAATTTTCCTTTCGTTTGCCGGTTTTGATATAATAATTAACTTGTGGACCAAATAACTTATTTGTTGATAACAGAGAATTTAATTAAACACAGACTAATAATATTTACATTATTTACACACTAACTCTAGAAAAAAAATTTAAATATTTTACAAATATCGAAAAAGGTTACAGGGCGTCGAAAAATTCGTCCACATCGCTGTCAACAGGAAAAGTGCCCAGAAGGCTGGCAGCATTGCCACGTTGGATGGCAATGCTGATTCTTTGGCCAAAAAATAGGCCCGCCCTCTGGTCACGTGAAGAGTCGACCAACCGATTCCCCGAAATACTAGGTGAGCACTCGGACCCCATAGCCCTAGTGTTTCTTATTTGTTAGTGTTTATGTTTGGCCCATTTAGTCGAACCAAAAACGAACGCAACAATGGGGGAATAAACTTATGAATGGAAATACAAAATGATGTCTATTAGATTGTGGAAAGCGATAAGACCGCCCCTTTATAAAATTTCAAGTAACAATTCTAAATTGTCAAGACTCCGGGTGCACTGTGCACAAGAAAAAAAAAATCAAATGAACGCAAGTGCTGTAGTCACACATTTTACTCTGACCCCATTTTGTGACGATTTTAACGACTTGCGACTGTCACACTGTGAACAAAGTGAACAATACGATTTTGCCAGAACGCAACTAGTATTTTTATGGGTCTGTTTTCTTGTGTTTTCTTCCAAGTGCAGCCATCTTAGGCACAAATCTTATTTTTAGGCCGATTCAAACCTTCTTGAATATGCAAAATATAAACATCAAAAACAAATAGGGTCAGTAAAACGGAGCTATTTGGGTTTTTGGGGGGTATTTGGTATATATTATGTACCAAAATGTTATTGAGTTTTTCTATCAGAAATTTCTTAGTAGCAGTCAATCAAAGTGTGGCTTCATCAAAGTTTGTAACATAAATTCTACTATACAGCAACCGACAGTTTTATTTTTGTTCGGAATTCTGGGTCGTCCCAAATACCCCTAAAAACCCAAATAGCCCCGTGTTACGGTAATGGTTTCGAAATAAAATTTAAAAAGGCATCTTCGTATACAGTTATTTGGTTAATAGTTTCCTAATTAAACTTTAATTCATATTAAATGCTAATTTTATTGACAAATACACTTTTATAAATACTCATAACCCAACCACGCGAATGGCAGCCATCTTATTATGTAATCATTAATAATATAAATAAATATAATTATTCTTAAAATTAATATTTGTGTTCATGTTATATTAAAAGTGATATCACGTTATTATTCTTGTGTAATGTGTAGTGCAGTTAGATAAAGTAAATATATATTTTAAGTAATATTTGATTATGAGATACATACATATCATGAGAGTAGCATTTAGATTTAAATATAGTTGTAACTTAGAAAGTTCAAATAAATTTTCCAGTATTTTTCCAATTGACCTGGTTAGAACAGAAACTGTCGACGAAGCAGTCTGCCTGTACTATTTTCGAAAGAAACACATTTTTCAGACAGTCCTTTTATTAAGCACAATTTCTAACAATCTGTCGGTCGACATCCGGTCTTGTCGTCGGTGTTTTTTTTATTCTTATTAGTGTCTTCCTTAGGTAACAAGAACAATAATGTCAACATTAAATGCTTTTATCGTGCTTAATTGGTATCAAAAGAAAGTATTTGTCTCAGTTGGTATATTATGATGATTATACAATATCTTGTTGAAGTTTAAACCATTATTGAAGTTCACATGGCACAACAAGTGTGTTTTGTATAATAATTGGTTCTCCAGTAAGATTATTAAATTATTTAAATAAATCTGTTCCTCAAAAATCGACCAGAATCTGTACACCTTTAGTTACTAAAAATGTTTTTCTATGCATCTGTAGGGTAATCAATCAAAGTCAAGGAGCAAGATGAAGATGCTTTAAAAAGAAATTCGAGCTGAGGCAAAGGTGAAGGTAGGTGAAAATCACAGGAAAATGCTGACCCGGAGACCATAGGCTCCATTAATACAACCCTTCTCAATCGCTTCCCTACATGTATGACATTGCACATTTTGCTCGTACCTATCAATTTCTGATTTCGCTTGTGTCATATAAAAATTTGAAGGGATGTTAGCGATCATGTTGGGGTGGCAGGTTCTACCGGTGTGCTAATGCCATTATACTGGGCTCAACAATTCTTTTGTGGTGATTTTCCAATACATTTTTTTTCCTCAGGTACGAACACGTGGCTAAACAATAACAGCCACTCAGGTCGATCGTTAGGTTAAGCTGCGCTTACCTAGGTTGGTCTGTGGATAGATTACCACCAATTACGTACCGAGTTTTCCTGTGCCTCGGGAAGCACGTTAAGCCATTGTTCCTGGCTGTCATTTGTAGATCTTTGTCAGTCGTTACGGGTACTTAGTGACCCGAAAGTCTAATAACCAGTCTCATCAAGTGGTATTATACCTATTACCTAGTACTAACTGGGTTCTTGAGGTCAGATAGGCAGTCGCTCTTGTAAAATACAGGTATTTAGCTATATCCGGTAAGATTGGAAGCCGACCCCAACATAGTTGGGAAAAGGCTAGGCAGATGATGATTTAATCAAAACAACTTAATCACTTAATAAGGTTATCTATTGCAAAAATTGAATACCTCCAAATCAGACCTCTCACTAACTCAGTCAACGGTAAAATCAATTTGATAATAAATCCCAAATCAGACCACAATTTCTCAATTCATTACTCTCATTCTCAAACCCTACTGTCACAATAGGACAAATAGTATAGATTTCTCCTAAACATTACCTCTCTGCTATAATAAAAGGGACGTCCTATATAGAGGCTTACGTCAACGCAGTCGATAATTGCGATTCCTTTCAAAAGAACAAACAAGATCGAAGAATAGGCCCTCGGCCCGGAAAGATGGTTGAAAACGAACGGCGTCGGGCGCAGACTGTTAACTTCAATGTTTGTTAGAACTAGTCTATTGAGTTTCAAGTGTTGTACGCAATGGAAGCTACTTTTACGTTACGTGTGAACGTGTTTGGTTTGTGGCTTTGATGTTTAGTGATAAAGGTTTTTGGGGATATTTGAATTGTTTGTAGATTCTGGGGAGTAATTCGGGGTTTATCTGTTGGTTGTACCTTAGGCATTTTCGATTTCTGAACTGAAATGTATTGTTTGTTACATAGTCTTACATTTTTGTGGTGGATATTATAAGTTGGGGGATTACATTGATGATAAAAATGCTTGGCTCAATGCTGGTCCTGCTCCACAACCATAGGGGAAAACTAATTCGGCAAATTATTGTGCTAGCTGCAGAAGATTGTAAAGGTATCTTTGCTTTGTATAGAATCCATCTCCTCATCATCATCAACCTATAAATGTTCCCACTGCTGGGACACGGTTCCTCACGATGTTTTCCTTCACCGTTTTGAGGGCAGTGGTAATGAAATAAATTACACAAAGTAATGCGCCTATCTGGGTTTGAACCCACGACTTACTGTTCGTAAGTCAGGGCCGCCACCACTGGGCCACCGCTGCTCTCCATCCATCTCCTAGTATTATATAATTGCTTAGCACATGTGTGAGTTCCATGTACTGTAAAGCTACTATTTGCATTTAGTTATCTTTCATTGACTTGAATATGCCTTGGTGGCTGAGAGAATGTCATGCTCACTCAAATGTCTCGCTGATGGTGGCGGGTCATTTAGTTCCCTTCAATATGGTTGAGTTAAATGGCGCCGATACACGCGTCATGTTCGTGATCGGGCGCTGTCAGTTGGGACTGGTCATCTCTTAGCTGCCACGGTTCATTTTAATTACCTACTTTATTTTTTAATTTTTGATTTAATCTTCTACTCTGGACGCTCTTAATGTGCACGTATTTCTACATCGTTCTCACATATATCCATAATCTTAACATGAATGATGTAACCAAGATTTTGTAACTGTTTGTGTGTCCATGGAGTTTCTTGCCCGTTCTTCTCCATAGAGATCTACGCTAGGGAATGGGCAACTACAGTACTGTCTCAAGTAATTATGTCTTGTCTGGGACTGTAGTTTTGTTTTGTTTTTGTATTTTTGACATTCAAAAAAGCCATTAACCAAGACCATTAGGTCTAATTGAAATAAATGCATCGAGTTTGAGTTTGTAACTTTTTGGCCCCATCGGCCATCCGTTCTGCGAGTAATGTACGCTGCCCACAAAACAAAACTTAAGTGAAAGATGATAATTGTTATATTATTGCGTCAAAGGATCTGACAATGATAAAAAATACATAGGCTGAAAATCATGGAAGGTAAAAACGACATGTTCCAAATTCTAGCTAAGTCACAAAGTAATTTTATCTAGCTACAAGCCACAAGCATTTTCATGATAGCAAAACCGCTTCTAAACCTAACACTTCAACCCCTTTACGAAGATATTCATAACGCTTCTGGCCGGAATATTGCTACTAAAACTAGGCTTAGATAGGATAAAACCGTATCTTGGCTTAACATTGTACCACCCCGTGAAGTCCAGCCAGCGTTCAATATTGACGGAGTGTTCATAATATTAAATTTACGGGCGATCTGGCTTAACGCTGTGCCTTCTATCAGAACTTAAGAAGCACACTGCAGGCCAAGTAATAATTCCTTGTTTCTTGGCATTTCGGTGTGTAATTTTTTTGCCCATTTTTATTTTGTATACTGGGTCACTTTTTGCCACAAATCGATATTTTTGTATTGCAAGCTGTAGTTTATTTTTATTAAAGGACAATGTATAAAGCAGATCGTAAAATGTGGTTGCAAATTTGTTTTTTAATTATCATTTCACATAGTTTTATCCACTTTGACGGGTACTAAAGGTGTTTTAATGTTTCTAAATTACATCTAGGTCGCAGGAAAAATTGCTAAGCCGTTAGTGAGGTAGCTAACATGAGATATAATCCTTTTAGCTGAAGGCTATCCTAAATATTGTAAATTTTTGATAGAATTTGCTTTAGGTTGGCTTTATTGTTTAACAAACACAGCCGAATCCAAATATATTTAAATACACACATCAAAAGTATCTAGGGATCAACATATATTTTTGCAATAACTTTTCTCCTGATTGATATTAATTAAAATTTTCTTTAAGGATTCATCAAATAAAGTGTTTTCGTTTGTCACAGTAACGATAAACCAAGTCACCTTTGCATTAATAAAGAAATTTGCCATTTTCCTAATAAAGGGATTTTTGACATTTGAACCACTAACATTAAAGTTCAAAAAAAAGACTGAAATAACAGTTTTCTTTAAAATTTTATTGGGTAACTTAAACAATTAATAATCCGTGTTTCTACCGCGAACACTAACAACACAAGAACATCGGTTTGGCATACTCAAAATGAGTTCATCCAAATCACGCTGTGGAATGGCCGCCCATGTTCGTTGCAACAACAAAAAAAGGTCTTCTTGCGACTGGATACCCTCCATATTCGGCAGAGCTCTTCTCTGTAGCATATCCCATGCATACTCAATCGGGTTCAAGTCTGGCGACTGAGCAGGCCAGGGCAGGACATTGATGTTAGCTGCGGCGAGAGTCTGTCTTACAACTCTTGCGGTGTGCGGTCGTGCATTATCATGCATTAACTGAAATAAGGGACCGATTTGCACTTGTAGAGGAACGATGACGTCTGATACAATCGTCTCAGCATAAATTTGAGCGTTGAGGTTGCCTCTGATCCAAATCAACTCAGTTCTTCCGCCGATCCAAATACCCGCCCATACCATGATGGTTCCACCACTATAAGGATGGACTTCCTGGCAGGATTTTAATCGCTGTTGGCGTCCAGGGGTTCTCCAGTGTCGTATACGTCTTGTATCCGGTCTCATACCAAAACGAGACTCATCAGAAAAGCACACGAAACGCCATTGTTCTTCTGCCCAATTTCTGTGTTCAAGAGCCCATTGATATCGAATCCTACGATTGTGCATTGCTATAGGTGGTACCCGTAGCGGTCTTCGGGAATGAAGGTTCACTTCATGCAAGCGGTTTCTGACTGTTTGGTCGCTAATTAAGTTCCCTGAAGAGTGATGAAGCCTCACGGCTAACATCATGGCGGTTATTGTTGGAGCTCTTCGAGTTAAGATTTGAATGTATCGGTCTTGTCTCCGTGTGGTGCAGCGATACCGTCCTCCATGGCGCTCAGCCACGGTACCAGTGCTTCGGTAACGTGTCCAAAGTCGACTGATAACACTCTGACTTGTATTCAGAGCTAAAGCTACAGTACGTTGCCGGGAACCAGCTTCTATCATTCCCACGGCTCTGAGCATTTCTTCCCTGCTTAAATGACGTCGCCGCTCCATAATAACGTTGGTTTTAATCAGTAGTAGGGAAACAGTAGCACTAATAATGTCTTCAATGCGTTGTATGTTTTTATAGGGAAAATATTGACAGCTTATTTTCATCTTTTACTCGAATTTGATTGAGAGTTCCTGATTCAAATTATGAAATGCACCAAAAAGGATCCATATAAATTTATAAAATCATAAATTTATTACAAAGCCACATCTCAATCTCAAGAAATCCGCATAAAAATGCTTGATCCCTAGACATTTTTGATGTGTGTATTTACGTGCGATAGACGGGACAAGACGAATAAAATTGTAATCCAATGCTTGTAACTACATATTAACAAGTCGGTCTGTCTAGAGTCATACGCTTGTCTTGTAGCATTCGGAAAAACGAAAATGTTCGAAATAAAAAATTTTGTATGATAATATTCCTATAATTATTATAGATCTCTTTGGCCGAATCGAAAGTTTGAAAATGACAGTCAAGACGTTTAAAATGTTAACCTGCTAACAAAAACAAGATCAAAGACACTACCAACATTGCAAACTCCCTAGAATATTACGACAGCAATAGTTTTCAAACTACAACAAGATAATCAACTAACTCTCAGGTAGTCGGGAGCAGACAATATTGTTTATATTTAGTTTGACACCAGATATTCCCTTTAACAGTTTTCCTTTTAGCAGACGGTCTCAATTTTCCAGCTTCAGAACAACACTGTTCTGAAGCTGGAAAATTGAGACCGTCTGCTAAAAGGAAAACTTGACACCATAAGGCCGCGTCCTAACCAAAACGATTGTCTCGTGAATGTCGCGAACATGCAGCTGTCACGTTTAATTTGTTCGACAATCCCGAACAATAGTCTACCACAGGGGACACCTTCGAACCCGTCGTCCTAACGAAAGCAAGAGGAGACACAATCGTGATGGCATTCTGTAATTTATTTAATCGGAAAACCGGAAGGCCCTTACACTGTATGTCGACGCAACCAAGTGTTCATCATCCGAACAAATTAAATATATCGTCATTCGACCAAGTGCTCGAATGACGGTCGCTTTGCATAGGACGCGGCCTGAATCAATTAATCACAGCTCTTTTATACGAAGGAGTTTTTAATAAAATATGGAATTTTTTCATCAGAATTTCTTGAGAGGAGCAGGCAAGAATGTGTATTATGTTAATCTAGTTTTTCTCTTATGTGGTAGTTTCAGTTAATAATGAATATTAGCAACGACCAAGAATGCAAAGTTTATTAGCATTTTATCGAAAATAAGAACACACATTCGACATCTTGAGAATCCAGTACGTAATGGTTACATTTCAGTGAATGTTTATTTTTAAACTAATAGTTTTCAAACCAATAACGCAATGGAGGAAAACCGCATGAACTGAAAGTAGAAAATGAAATACTTAAACTTAATTCAGATTTGTTCTTTATTTTTTTTTTGTCGTAATTTTTGTCATAAATACCAGCTCAAGCCAATCGTACTGAAACCAGCCCGATATTATACAATACAAACATAATATGCAATATATAGTATTATTATGTTTGCTGACACTAACAGATAAGCTGTAGTCGATACCTCTTATTCAAAGTTTGCCCTGACCAAAACTAAATACAGTTTCACAGCAAGGAGGTCCTAAACAACTGGCATCTTCATCTTCTTCTGGCATCATCCCAGTATTTTACAAGTCAAGCTATCGATAACCACCAGATTGCAAGTACATTGAAATATTGCAAAGTCTGCATTTTAACCAAATAGGTTCCCATATAAGTCTTGAAGCAGACGTGTTGGTAAAGTGCTGGCGCAGCAAGCACATTATGAAAATGGCGATGCGGCGAAATTGTTTAAGACATAAGTACAGTTATTTACGTCTTGGCACCGCGCAAGTGGAAAATCCGTAAGTACTGTTGTAATGTCTTTATTTTGGAGAACGTATAAAGTGATGAAATCAGAAGAAAAGAAATTAGGCGTAAGAATGGTACCTAGGTACACTTAGAACCTAATTCGCACGTACTACTGTAAATTCTATAGATATTTTGAAGAGCGAACGAAGTATTATAATAATAGAGTAAGATTTAGTGATATAACGAGTGCTACCTACGTTCGCTTTGAACCAAATACGAATTTCATTGTATTTAGCGTTCTTTGTACAATTTTGGTAGAAGCTAGGACTATTTTCTAAAAAGTCCAACGCCCAATTACCTTCCAAAATAATATGTTTTTGCAAAGCACCTGGAAAGGGCTCATTTCAGAAATAAAAACCGGAATAAAACCCCTTTAATATTCATATCACACATGATCATCAAAGTGTTCATTTTAACTGTCAAAACACGCTATACATACAAAACAAACGCTCTCGAATAAACGAGAATTTCTCAATTTTAAGGAACGAAAAAGCTGGTAATACAATTTACATGGGAGCTTGTGACAGCAAAAAAAAAATTACAGAAAGTCTGTTTCATACGAGTTAAGAAACTTTTTGACTGCCACTGTCACATGTACGTTACTAGCAATCGCGTGCACTGTATTCCAAACGACATAAATATGTGACAAAGTGGTAGATGAAATTGAGACTTGACACGCGTGCATTTATGTTCTGGCGTTCAAAAGGTACATACACTGTCATAAATTCGATATTTGTTTAACCAAAAACAGTATCAATTGGAAATAAAGATTTTAGTGCACTTCACGTGCAGCGGTCCCAGTCAAAAGCTAATTGCTACCGTTATATGGTTGAAATTCCATGGATCCGAACGAAGCGCTACGCTTCCACGTTTATTGTGGTAACTGCCAGTCTGTGGAATTCACTGCCAGCTTCTCTGTTCTGACCGTTATTGTCTGGATCTCTTCAAACTTCAAGTGAATCGGTTTCTTCTAGACAAGCGTGTTCTACCCTAGGTCGCGTCATCGCTCCACATAAGGCGACCTGAGGTCGAACGCAAGCCTAAAAGAGGGTAAAAAAATCGGTATACGTGAAACGTGTTAACGTGTGCGTGCGATTTTTTTTGCTCTATGGAGCTGTACTTCTGTATCTATCTATTTCGCGGTGTGACGTAGCATTATCATGCGGAGACAGCCAACATTCCCTCAGCTTAAGCATTGTACAGCGTACAACACAAGATGAGCTCTTTGAATATGCGAATTGTGTGACGGAAATTCATCTTCGTGTTGCCGACGGTACTGCATAAATAGACATGCACTACGTTGTTTATTTGAAAATCTTGGACTTCAAAGAACTGCAGCTTTGTCGGGTTTTAACTTTGAGTTATTAGAAAGTTTAGTTTCTACGGCGTTGGAAAGACAGAAATAAAAAGCATTTATTTGTTGCAAAGACATAAAGTGCATACAAAACAAAAAAAAAACAACTAATACGAGTACATACAAAACAAAACCAAATACTTATAAAAACAACAACGACGGAACTAAGAATTTGACAGCTACCCTATTAGCGATACTATCGAATGGTGTATTAATAAAGTGTGTTTTTTTTTCAAAATCAACAGGTCCAATTCCTGGCTAGGAATGTTGATTTTCCAAAAATCCAATGATGCAGTTTTAGTTTTAATCAAAATCAGGCTCGAGACTTCATTGAGTATTTTTCGCTATTCCTCATAATTCCATATTTGGCCATCCACGCCCACTTGCGAACACACACATGCCACACGCGAACGCCACAAGGCATTCTCTTTCAGTTAACCAGTTTACGTTTTGCCTTTGTAATAGGTATCGCAAAAAGAATATTTAATGTTGACGTAAAGGAAGGTAAGAATAACGAGTCAGTCTACCTAAATCCACAAGACAGAATACACAAAGAAGATTGATGAATGGAAAGCCAATATCTCACGGGATAAGTAATAATAATGATTATAATACTGAAGCTTAAATAAATATTAGACACAAGAAAACCTTGTAGTTATTCTGCGACCTATTATGAATAAGTATTTGTTTAGTCCATTATTCATTAAAATAAATAAAAAGTAACCACGGTTATAGTGAATATGTTACCGGTCAAGCCCGATACTAACTAGTTTGTCCTAGACCAAAAATACCGTGACCGATCCATAGTCACACTGGTGTGACTACTGATAATTTAACCTGATGATGTGACTACGGAGTCACACCATCACACCATTGACCCAATTTGTGTCTTTTATTTGGGTTTTGTTTTCCCCAACCGATCCATAGTCACACCAAATTGCCACACCAGTGAGACTATGGTTAATTTTATTTCAAAAGCCCGACACACTCTTGACGATCAAAAATACAAAACCGATCAAAATTGTATTAAAAAAAATATTTTTTATTATATATTTCTAAATTTATTATGTGAAAGGCAAACACAAGAAAAAAAACAACAAAGGTTGTTCTTTGTTGTTTCTTTTTCCTGTGTTTGCCTTTGCACGGACAAAGAATTAACAGTAAAAAAATAACAGTATTATATTATACACTTACAAATTAAAATAACTTAAAGTAACTAAGTTAAAAACAAAATGCATTGTTATAACAGGGTGGATACGGTGAACGGGGCAGTAAGGGGTATTCGATCCTGTTTTTGATCAATAACTCACTCGAAATCATTGCAAGTCAGAAAGAATTTGTGAATCTGAAATCCAAAAACAAAAATTAAAGAGAAAAAATAACGAAAACGGTATGTAACTTTACGTTTTTGGCGATTTCTGACTTTTTAGTACTCCAACCTAGTTTTTTCCTTTAAAACTTTTTGATCAGTATTAGAAACAGCATCGATTGGCATCAAAATTGATTTGTGTAAAATGGCTATTTTCTTGCTAACTGTACATTATATACCGAGTTTCCTCCGTGTCTCGGAAAGCACGTTAAGCAGTTGGTCCCGGCTGTCATTTGTGATCTTTGACAGTCGTTACAGGTAGTCAGTGGCCCAAAAAGTCTCACAACCAGTCTTACCAAGGGGTATCATATTACCCAGTACTAACTGGGTTGTGGAGGTCAGATAGGCAATCGCTCTATGTAAAATACTGGTATTCAGCTGCATCCGGTTAGACTGGAAGCCGAACCCAATAAAACTTGGGAAAAGGCTAGGCAGATGATGAGGTTCCAAAACTTCCAAACTCCATTATCAGTTTTAAAAGAAATGAAACCGGTACGGGGAAATAAAAAAACACAACCCAAATAAAGACACAAATTGGGTCAATAGTGTGATGGTGTGACTTACGGATCAGGTTATATCCGTAGTCACACCAAAATTAACCATAGTCACACTGGTGTGGCAATTTGGTGTGACTAGATCATGGGTCATCCCAACTGAATGGAAAACCGAGTGAGCGGCGCCGCGGCAGCGCGCAGCGGCCGGCGAACACTACATCCAAGTTGGTCACAGTGCACCGACGAGATAAACCAGTAAACCGCCGTATTTTATTTATCCGTAGTCACACCAGTGTGACTACGGATAAATAAAATTAACCATAGTCACACTGGTGTGGCAATTTGGTATGACTAGATCATGGGTCATCCCAACTGAATGGAAAACCGAGTGAGCGGCGCCGCGGCAGCGGCCGGCGAACACTACATCAAGTTGCTCACAGTGCACCGACGAGATAAACCAGTAAACCAGTATGGCATATACTATGTCAGACTAGTTTGACTTTAAATCGGGTTTAGCTGATACAGTTCGCTACTTGTAAAAGAGATATTAAATAATGAGACGAACTTAGGCTTTTTGGAACCTATTTAAACATCAGCTCGTGACTGTTGTCTATGACAAGATTATTCTCTCATAATTTTGTGTGTTTAAGTGGCAACACTCAACTCCATTCTTTTTACCTCTGTAATGTGTCTAATGTGTGTGAGCTACATTCTAAAACAACAAAGGTCGATACAAACAACTGTACCTCATGTTTTCGTTAACATCACGTTAAAATAAAAATCGCATCTGTCGCTAACTGAATAAACACAAACGGTAACAACAATATTATCATTAAATTCTAGGTTCAAAATAATCTACTGAAAACCAACGAAGACTCAACACAACGAAACCAATCATTATCTTAATACTTATAATATCGTTGTTGATATTATTATTAGCGAACAATAAACTACCAATTGAGATCAACGGCAATTTGTGTAAACCACTAGATCAATTCGTTCCGACATACGCCCGGCTTCGGGCCAATATGTTCGTACTTTGTTTCCGGCTTACCACTTAGGGATCCAAATCCTTAACGCTCTCTGACTCAGATCTAGATTTTGGCAGGGAAAACTTGGCTGGAAGCCGTATAGGGATAATATGCTTTGCTTGGGATACCCGCCACGCAGAATCTAGATCGTTTTACATTGCGATTATCTTTAGACAGTTTTCAAACGGCAATTTCGGACAAGTACCTATTACGAGAATTAATAGAGATTTTTCACAATACTTAAGTAATTCCAGATGCAATAGCAGTCATGCTGAACAGTTACCTTAGAAACGATATTCATTATAGTGACTCATCATCTGCCTAGCCTTTTACCAACTATGTTGGGGTCGGCTTCCAGTCTAACCGGATGCAGCTGAATACCAGTATTTTACAAGGAGCGACTGCCTATCTGACCTCCACAACCCTTGGTAAGACTGGTTATTGCTTAACGTGCTTTCCGAGGCACATAGGAAACTCAATATGTAAAGAGTGGTCACCCATCCACAAACCAACCTAGGCAAGCACGGCTTAACCTAAAGATCGACCCCAGCGGCTGTTATTATTTAGCCACGAGCGCCTCGTTATTATTGTGCCTATGCCATTCATTACTGTTGGATGAGAATTTACTCCGAAGTCATAAACTCTTTTGATACTAATATACTCTATGTACTCTTTATAAGTAAAGACGGTCATGTCACTTTTTATCAACAACTGTTGTAACTAGGGCTAGAAAACAGCCGATTACATTTTACGTGTTTTACAAAAACCAATCTTTTATTCACATCTCAACAGGTTATGGGCCCAGGTGCGTAAAAAAAAAACGATCTTTATGTGCTACGGTGAATAAAAGTATGGGTAAGCAGCGATAAATATTTTTCCGTAAATCGAAAATAAATTGTGAAAAAGTTGAAGAAACTTACGTCATGGCTGCGACTATAAAAATTAATCCACTCACTGGGGAAAATTATGATACGTGGAAGATTCAGATGCTTGCGATTCTGAAGAAGAATGATTTGTGGGAATATGTATCCGGGATACTACCACGCCCGCCTCGCTCCGATCCAAAATATTCAGAATGGATCAAAATGGATGGTAAAGCTGAATCGGATATTTTATTAGCAATTAGTCCAAGCGAATTAAGTTCTTTGGATGGCTTAGAAAGCTCAAAAGCTATATGGGACAAGTTGTTGTCGATGTATCAGTCGAGTGGACCGGCGAGAAAAGCCTCGTTATTAAAGAAGCTTGTTTTAACACGTATGCAGGAAGAAGATGACCTGCGAAAGCATATCTCGGATTTCTTCGATACCGTAAAGAAATTGAAGGAAATCGGTTTGGTAGTCATAGACGAACTACTGGCCATTTTACTGCTGTACAGTTTGCCAGACTCCTTTGGCATGTTCCGAACGGCAATAGAATCGCGAGACGAATTACCTACAACAGAAGTGTTAAAGGTGAAGATCCTCGAAGACCACGAAGGTCGGAAATCGCAAGTGGTGGACCAGGGAGCTATGCTTGTCAGACGCGCCAAAACAAATGCCAATCAGACAAAGTCAAATGACGATCAAGGCCCTAAAAGGACGATAGATTGTTATCGTTGTGGTCGTCGTGGGCATTTTGCAAGAGAGTGCCGAGTGAAGAATATTTATAAAGGAAAACAAAGTCCACAAAACCTGGATCGATCAGATCGTCGATCAGATCGTAATCGTGATCATGTACAAACGTCGAAGGTGTTGATGTCGATGAGAACCACTGAAGAAGTGATGTTGAGCGCACAAGGAAATGATATATGGTGCATTGATAGTGGTTGCACGGGACATATGTGCAACGAAAAAAATATAATTAAAGAATTCAAGACAATGGATTCTGAGCTGAACTTAGCTAATTATGGGAAAACCAATATTAGTGGAACCGGGAAGGTAAATATTTCAGTAGATACAGGCAGTGAAATGCGAAACATAAGCATTGAAAAGGTGTTCTATGTATCAGATCTGCGAACTAACCTCCTTTCAGTGGCGAAACTGACTGATGATGGTTATGAAGTTAATTTTAGAAAGAAGGATGCTGTTGTCATAAAAAACAATAAAGTGCTTATGCGTGCCGATCGCATAGGAAATTTATACCATGTGCGTATGAATGAAAATGATGTTAATAATGTTGAAGTCAAGAAACCCATAGATATATGGCATGAACGTCTGGGGCACTTGAACGAACGTGACTTAAAGGCCATGGCGAAAAGCGGGCTTGTTCACGGAATGAAGCTGGATGGTGGAGACATGTCGGAGTGCGCGATATGTTGTAGCGAGAAGCAGACCTGCAAACCATTTCCAAAGGGTAATGCAGATCGTACCAGCGAATTATTGGAAATAGTACATACGGATGTATGTGGCCCCATGAGACATGAATCATTTTCAGGTAAGAGATATTTCGTTACGTTCATAGACGATAAATCTCGATGGTGCGAAGTTTATTTTGTACGTAATAAGAATGACGTGCTAAATGTTTTCAAGGATTACAAAGCTGAGGTGGAAAACTTCACAGGGAAGAAGATTAAGTCTTTGCAATCGGATAACGGGCGAGAGTACATTAACAAAGAATTTGAAAACTTTCTGAAGAAGAATGGTATTGTTCGAAGGTTGTCGGTTCCTTATACACCACAACAGAACGGGGTAGCGGAGAGGAAAAACAGGACGCTAACCGAAATGGCCCGTTGCATGATGCGACAAGCTGGAAGCCCTCCTAAATTTTGGGCAGAAGCAGTTAACACTGCGAATTACATTCGGAATCGATGTCTGACTGTGGCTTTAAAGGGTGAGATACCTTTCACTGTATGGAAAGGAAAGAAGCCTACTGTTTTATACACGCAAGTTTTTGGATCTAAGGTGTATTATAAAAACAAAGGCGCGAATAAAATCAAAGGGAAGTTTGACTCAGTTTCTGAAGAAGGAATTTTCATGGGATTGGACATGCAATCCAAAGCATATCGGATTCAAAATCCAAGGACAAGAAAAATTGTTGTGACTCGTGATGTAAATTTTATGAATGAGAAGGCATTCGGGCGTGAAGACTATAAAGATATACTTGATGAAGAAGAGAGTATTGATGAGGTGACAGTTCAGTTAAATATACCTGAAGTCAGTCATGAAGATAGAGAAAAACACAGAGTACCTCCGAGTGATTCTTGTCATTCATCACTCGAAAGACTAGAAAGTGAAGAAGAACCTGATGATGCAAATATTCAGAGAAAGAATTTAGTCCCATTAGTTAAAAGGGGACGAGGAAGACCAAAATTGATTAGAACAGGTTCGGTGGGAAGACCACGAAAAGTATATACACCAGCCAAAGATAGGGCTGACAGTGGAACTGACTCAGAGTATGAAGATAGTAATGAACAGTTGATAGCGGGAATAGCTACTGCTGACCCAATGACATGGAGTGAAGTTGAAAAAACTAACGATGTAAACGCATGGCGAAGTGCCTTAGAAGATGAGTATTTGGCACAGATTAAGAATGGCACGTGGGAAATTGTACCGCGGCCATCTAAACGAAAAGTGATTGGGAGCAGATTTGTTTTTCGTACTAAAACTACGGGGAAGAAAGTACGACTCGTGGCAAAAGGATGTTCTCAACGGCCAGGGGAGGATTTTCACGAAACCTCGTCGCCAGTCGTGAGATCGTCATCGGTAAGGATTATAGCTGCAATATCAGCGGAGTTGGGATTAGAGATCCATCAAATGGACGTTGTGACCGCTTACCTAAATGGATCACTTGATGAGGAGGTATTCATGGGAATACCAGATCAACTAAGCGATGTTTTAGAGAAAGTACTCGCAAACCAAAAAGTCGGCTCAAAGAAGGACGTCATAAGAGACAAGAAAGTACTTCAAACAGCTAAACGCTGGAACAAAGCATTGCGTGAATGTGAGAATAGTGTATGTTTGTTGAAGAAGTCTTTGTATGGTCTGCGTCAATCAGGACTGCAGTGGCATAAGGAATTGGTGAGTAAGTTGACGAATATTGGTTTTGCAGCTTTGCCACAAGATCCGTGTATGTTTGTTGCACGAAAAGGTGAGCAAATGATGTTGATTGCTATTTATGTCGATGATATTATCCTGGCAACGAATGATATTGCGTGGTTGTGTGACGTAAAAAAGCAGTTATCTAGCGCATTTGAGATGAAAGATATGTGAAAAATTAATGTTTGTTTAGGCATTGAATTTACTCGTGATGCAGAGGATAGAGTGTACATGAACCAAAGTGTGTATTTAGATAAAGTTTTAGAACGCTTTGGAATGTCTGAGTGTAAGCCTGCAAGGACCCCTATCGATGTAAATGTAAAGTTACAAAAACCTGAGTGCGTTAATGAAGATGTTATGAGTACGCATCCGTATCAAAACTTGATAGGTGCCTTAATGTACCTGGCTGTATCGACAAGACCAGATATAGCATACGCTGTAAATTATTTAAGTCAATTTAATAATAATTACGGAATTGAACATTGGAAGGCGGCAAAACGCATATTGAGATATTTAAAAGGCACATCAAATTTCGGCTTAGTCTATGAGAGGACAGGTAAACCGTTGTATGGTGTGGTTGATGCTGATTGGGGATCAAACGCAATCGACCGCAAGTCTTGTTCTGGTTTTGCATTTATTTTAGCAGGTGCCCCTATAAACTGGGAGGCACGAAAACAACGGTCTATAGCTTTGTCCAGTACGGAAGCAGAATACATGGCACTTTCGGAAGCTACCAAAGAAGCTATTTATCTGCGTGATATGTTGAATAATGTTGGTGTCAAGTGTGAATGTGTGACATTATTCGACGACAGTCAGAGTGCAATTAAGGTTGCTCAGAGCAGGTGTTATCACGCACGAACGAAACATATTGATGTGAGACACCACTTTATTCGAGATATTATGATGATATTAGATACGAAGCGTGATTGATCTGAAGTATATGAGTACAGACAAAATGCCAGCTGATGTTTTGACCAAGGCTTTGAGTGGACCGAAACATCAAGAATGCTTGCATGGCTTAGGCATGTCGGCATGATCGTGAAGATGAGTGAAAGAAGCTTATGTCTTCGAGGGGAGGTGTTGGATGAGAATTTACTCCGAAGTCATAAACTCTTTTGATACTAATATACTCTATGTACTCTTTATAAGTAAAGACGGTCATGTCACTTTTTATCAACAACTGTTGTAACTAGGGCTAGAAAACAGCCGATTACATTTTACGTGTTTTACAAAAACCAATCTTTTATTCACATCTCAACAATTACAGTGACTATGCTTCTCCAAATAAAGAATCGACATTGATTTTTTTGGACACGACTGCCTAAAACGGAGTGTTAAGCTTTCAGAGGTTATATTTTACAAAAATAACATTGCGATGAAACTGAAATACGACAAAATTGAGTTAACGTCCACATTAAACATTAATGCGCGAATCCCGCGACAAACGGGATTCTCCCTTCATCTGCCGCATCTGCCGGTTAGATTGGGCGTCAGCGTCTTACAAATCGTGCAATCGGGGCAATCACGACCGCCGACCACGTAAAGTTGCATGCACATTGATGAAAGGTTAAAAAAAAATTATATATAAAAATTAAACATAATTTTGGTTAAACACACATCGCTTAATCTTAATTTTGAAACATTATGTGCGAGTGAGGCGTCTCGCTTGTTTACATTAAAATATGTTGTTATAAAAATTATTTAAGATATATAGATAAACAAGGCTTTATCGTAGCTTCGTCATTGACTCTTTACATCTTCTTAATAGTTTATGACATCTTTTAATCGGAACATTGAAGGTTTTACGACTAGGTTTGGATATTGTTGAGTTAATGGCGAAAGTTATTTATTAAAATAGTTCTGTTGCACTTCGTTGGCAGTTATATTATTTTCTAAACACATAAAAATCAATTGTCACTATGTTCGTACACGATTGTCTCCAAAACCACCCAACCATATCATGAAATTTTGTGAATGTAAATGGCTCCAGCTTGAAAGTTGTGATGCAGAGGTAGATCGCTAGTTTATTCATATTCTTTCAGTCTGTGTTGTCTCACTGCAGAGCTAAGGCCATTCCTCCCTTCCAAACCTCTATCTTGAATATATAGGAGTCAAGCTCTTCCCGTCATCTCTACCAAGTCAACCGCGATGTCGCTAGATGTTCTACAGAAGACAAGTTCCTGCAGTTTATATGTATCGTAGGTTTGTTAATGTTTTCGTTATCATTACAACGTTTATGTTGATAAATATAAAACAAACATTAGGCTGCTCTGCTTTACCGGTATAAAAACTTTTACTTAAACTTAAACATTGATTTCAGTTATCTACTAACCTTAATACTCTGTATTGTTTCTACTTACAATAAAAATAAGAATCGGCACCGCTTATGTTTGCGTAAGAGAAATTGGTTTGCGCAAAGCTACTCCGTCAAAATATAAAAATTGCCTACGGTCCGGGATTGATTTGCGTTTCGGTAAAGTCGAGCAAATAAAGAGGGGACTGTGAACGTGTTCCAACCTACCAATTTGTTTTACGCCCCAACGATAAAAGCGGGCTGAGTGCGAAACGATTATCTAGAGCTGACTGCAGATTTATGAAAAGTGTTTTAACTTTTTAATGCTCCCAGCCAAATCTATGAATGTTGGACTATGTTTTATTGCTGCCTAAGTTCGATTCCTGGGTCGGGCAAAGTAAGAATACTTTAGGTTATTATACACTGGATTTGTGCCCGGTTAGTGGCAAAAGCATCAACCCCCATTACAGTGGACTTAACTGGCTGGCAATGTGAATGTAATAATGGGTACACTTCTGCATAACCCTTCGAGGATTACAGGCGTGATTTTATGTTATATTTAATTTCGATTCCGCGTGGTGGCTTATGGTCCACTTCCTCTCACAGGACTCCTGTGTCCCAGTCTCATTGTGTTAAGTCAAATTCTTCTTTTTACTACAATGCAAAAATCGCATTTTAGTTCATTAGTATTTGCGCTAAATTACTATAATTTCCGAACCACTCATTGATTGCTCTTTTGCTTTTTGCTGCATAAATTTTTCATCAAAACAATAAAAATGTCCAATGCAAGAAACGGTTGAATATACGATAAACGGGACGAAGCGTTAATTGTAACTTACTTGCAATAACTAACTGCTCGCCGGTAAAAGTGTTACGTGTTAAAGTTGCCAATATTTGCTATGGCCTCACCTCACAGGTTTTCTATGGCATTTATTTTGATAGCCTATTTAGGTATATCATGTTGAGCCTTTGAACGATCCAAAGCTTTATAATATTGTATTCCCAGCCTTGACATCATTATTGTCTTATTCCTTTCCGATCGTGCGATGTGTACTTTATATTTATTTAAGGTCACACGAGGTAATTTATATGATGGTATCGAGTACATATTTATGAGATCGACATTTTAATCTGAAATTGTGATATGATCTCGTTATTTTAAATTGCGTGTTTGGATCATGCGATTCGCAAATTGGGACATACACCCACTATACCATGAAAGCGAATTTTCCCAGAAATGAGACCTAGCTAGATCGATTTTCGCCCACGTAAACCTCTATTGCAACTTTCATCGAAATCGTTAGAGCCGTTTTCGAGAACGTAATTACAAATACAATTGTTGTTCATTTACATACATAGATACAGGCTGGGTTAAAAATGTCTGGATGAAATTTACTGTTAAATCTATAACGTTTCTCTGCCGATATTTTTGAAACTGCTTACTACTTATCCATACCGATTTTAATCAAATATCGAGAGTTATAGGAAATAAAAATATAGTGCAAAGCCCAGAGTTGTCATAACGAATACCAATTTTGTAATTGGAATACATCAAACCGATTAATCGAATGATTCAACTCACACAAAAGTTTGAGCTTTCGTACTAATTGAAAACGAATCCGTCAGTCTGTCAATACGAAATTAATTTTCAAAAAGCTTACCTTTTTCCTAAAAATATCTAATTTACTAGGGCTTAGGTACAAGGTAATACCTAGTGGTAGCAATGCAGAGTGGAGAATGAGAGACAGTGAGAGCAACCCATCCATTAGACTTGCGTGAGAAACTGACCAAACATTTTGCACTAACGCTAGGCGAGTTAAATCCCATGAGAGCAATAATAATTAGACATATTTAAGTATCACAATATATTTATGTAGTGTTTGTGAAATCAGTCCTCAGGTTTTTAAGTAAGACATTTTAATCGAAACAAATTCGACAACGTGTATGATCAGCAACAACAAGTCTTATTGATCCCTCGTCTTATTGTAAATGATAGTTAAAGGACTCTCCCGAATTACGACACAACATCGAATTTGTCCCAGCTACCTATTAATCGTCGGCCAACAGCCAATTTAGGATAAAAATGGATTCACCTTTGACTAGTGGGACTACTGATATTCTTATCTGCTGACTCAGATCTGGCTCTACACGCCTAAAATCCGCCCATTGAAAGCTATAGTTGGTTTATTAATTGAGTGACGATTGGAGAGTTTTGTACAGAATCATCTATCATAGTTATTGCGGCTAAGAATACGATATGGTGGGCGTTTTGATCAGTAATTATGACGACTGAGTCTAACTGAGCTGAGAAATTGACTAAAGATGGTTCTTAGAATACGAGTGTAAACGAGTTCAGTCGTGATTTGTATTTATTTATTCGTGCAATCATTTTTTAATTGCAATTTAACACAGTAGAAGCATTCTTTGAGTCTGTTTCATTAATTGTAGCTATTTTTGATCAAAGGGCAAGTGACGTCATCCGTGAAATTCAGCGTTAGTGAGCGTTGTTAATGTGATTGCTGGCTCTTCTGATATTTTTTCTAGGCACCTGGACTTCACGTAGGTTTATGGAATTGTGATCCCGAACTTTAAACTTTAATAAATTACTTTTAAAGCCGTTCTTATAACCTAAGTTGTATTCCATTTAGAGTGGCATAGGAATAATACCTACCGTCTACATAATACAATAAAAATGTAAACAATATGTAAAAAAACAAAATGTAAACAATAAAAATGTTATTAGTACTTGACATGACCAACAGTGGGACAAAACGCTTAAAGAAATTCACTGTAATAAGGAAATTAGAAAGATAAATGAAAATAGCGTAGATGACAATTTTTATTTATTTTATAAAACAAAAAACACGTCTCCAATATTTTTCGATAATCTAACTGACGGACTAAACATTATCATTTTTTTTTTAGTCAGATCATTCCTATTAATATGCCAATATCACTTTGCAGTCAGACACCAGATTTTGAATCTCTTAATATCTTTGTGAATTTAATTGAAAAGGCTTTGAGATCATTTTACGTTTCTCTTAAATTCTTACAACCCCTAAAGAGTTGATGCGAGGGGAAAAAGGTGCTGCCTATCTTGCCTATTCCAGATGAAAAGTGTCATAACATTACTCCGGAAATTAAAGACACCTAAATCCACACAGCTACTATTAAATAAAATCTACGTACCAGCAAGCCTATCTCATCCCTTATTCAAAGTACTCGATTAAGTTAGAACTATTTGAATTCACTGAAACAGCCTAATTTGGCGGCACTTCTAGGTAATAACCGTAAATTACATGCGAGAAGTGTCAATTGTGAGGACTCGTCACTTTACAATGTAATACGGAGTCAGATCTCATGGTTTAATAGTAACAGCCTCACTGGTTGATCTTGCAGGTTAAGCAACGCTTACCCCGGTCGTCCTATGGATGGGACCCCAATGTGCACCTCAGAAAGTTCTTAAAGCAGTTGATTCGAGCTGTCATTCGTAGTAGATCTTTGACAATATTCATAATTCTACGTCTTGTTAATGGGTATCATCGTTTGACCTGGTAACTGTGCTGTGGAGATCAGCTATGAAGTCGTTCCATATAAAATACTGGATATTCATCCGGTAAGGCTGGAAGCTCCGCAAAATTATTAACATCTGCCAAATAAGATGTCATACGAAACTAGGTACCTATAGGCATGTTTTGCCTTGAAACGTAATCACAGTATAATTTAGTCTAATGAGATTAATGGTTGTACCAAATTTCCGTATGGCCTTTCCTCATGAAGAAATTACTATAAAATTAAATTTGTGCTTATTTGATAACAAATTATGTTTAAAAACCTACGACAGTTTAAAAGTAATTGAAAAAGAATAAAATAATTAAAAAAAACCCAACTTAATAAAAAACCCAAGAAAATCCGTCGGGGGCTGCCAACACTATTTTAAATTTAAAATAAAATTCCGTAAAATTACTGGTATTCAGCTGCATCCGATTAGACTGGAAGCCAACCCTAATAGTCGGGACGAGCATTTACTAAAAGTTTTATTCTCTTCTTTTCAGAGTATTATAAAAGCTTATTTTAAAAAATGACTTTTTTATTAACCTTTTTTTTAGTTTTGTTGTAATCATTGAACTCGTATAAAAAATTGTGTGAGCGCCATTAACCGTTGAGGAGTTCCCTTTTGAGAAGACAATCCTGGCTGTAGGATCAGGTCATGACAGAAATCATGTTAATCTATCAAATATGAACGCGTCGACAAATTTTCGTATCCGTGCTATTCACCGTTAAAGAGTTCCCTCGTGAGAAGACAACTGGTGAGTTATCACCGTAACACCTATCTAAGAACATGCACCAATCAAACTCAAACCCATCACTGAAAACTGCATCAAAATCGAACTAGTAGTTTTGGAGAAAAATGGCAACTTGTATTTGCACAAACAAACAAAAACAAACAAACGAACATCCTCTCACCCCAAACGCATACACAGTCTAGGTTCCGTCGTGGGTAAAAATGCCTATGGTTTCAAAGCACCAAAATAGTCTGGGGTATAATTATGATGCACAACAAGAAATAAATTTTATAAGCTTGTTTTTTAAAGATGTACAGACGCCAGCACATCAACCTACCCGAAACTGTCAAATTTTCCCAATTAAGCTTGAACCTAACATAACACCGAAAATGTTGAAATCTACTAAAGAAATTTGGCAGATTGAAGTAGCTTGATATCGTCTGTACCTATTACTGATTCAGCATTAAAAATAAAATAAATAAATAAATATCGCTGGACATTACACACAGCGCCATCTAGTGCCACAGTAAGCAATGAGGCTTGTATCGTGGACACCAGATAGTTGATATACTACATAGATACTTTTTGTTTGTAATTATTATAAATGTAAATATAAATATCCATGACTCTGGAAACAAATGTCCATGCTCATCACACAAACATTTGCTCCTACGTTCACATAATAATTCTACTTGCAAGGGGAACCTATAAATGGTGCAAAATCAAGCTTTTCATGTCAGTTTACTTAGATGAGGAAAAAACGTTAAGATATTTTAAATAATAGAAAAATCTTGTGATTTCTTCAAGTACTTGCAAATTACGGGTGAATATATAAAAAAAGGTCTGTTTCCAAACCAAATTCCAGAGCTCAATTCCTTCCTTTCAAACGAAAATAAATGAGATAGCATAAAATTGAGCCATGAGGTCGCATTGATTCACTGCCTCCTATTGTGCCAAGATTGAAAGAGATAGCCGCACATCAGATTAGGCTATATAGCCCAAAGTCATTGAAACGGATACCTATAAGGCCTCATTGGAAGATCCTGCGTATTCGAAATGTCTGCGGCTTATTGGAATCTAGATAAATAGGCATGAAAAAGGTATGTCGGGAATTTTCCTTAGCTTTTAACAGGTAGCTGTTTTGTCATTTGGAAAGATTGTCCTCCGTTTCCTTAATAGGTCGGTCTCTTTTGTCGTAAATTGAAGTTAATAAACGTGGGTAAATGATCATCGCATAGAACAAAAGAAAATTGATCTGGAAAAGACTAAAATATGTACAAACAAGGTTTTGTCAAAGGCAAAAGAAGATACGGTTTCTTTTTTGTAATAAAACGAACGTAATTATTTTGTAGTATTAAATTATGTTTTTGGAGAAAAACTGACAGATTTCAAAAACAAACGAAAAAAACTGTCTTGTGATTTTGTAACTTGAAACTAGCATTATCTTAAAAGCCCAAGGGATCGGCAAATTGAGGTTTCTTTTTATCTAAAAATACGTATCAGAGCAACAAATAGTGATATTATGTGGGCCTAATATTATTTACACTGAACCGGCCGAAGATTTTAATCTATAGACTCACCCTACCTAACTAAAAGATGTTAACGTTTTTGATTCGTTGAAAATGTCATCACAGGAGTATTATTTTGTTCACTCATACTGAAAAGAGTATCTACGGCTCCAAGAGTGATGTGTAAGCTGGGGATTACCATATTCTCTTAAGGGGCTCCCACATGCACACTAGCGCCACTTTAGTAAAAAAATCAGAACTCGTTAAATACACAATTAATATCAAATCTGATTGACAAAATCAATCATTTGGTCTTCTAAATTATTTACGTCTGCTTAACTCATTAAAACATAGCTCGCTGTCGTTACAGATGCAAAATGGAAAAAAACGGCCGTTTTTAGCAATTTTTCTAACTGTAACTACAGTGAAGTATATTTTAATGAATTAAATAGACGTCAATAATCTAGAACTCTAAAGCATTGATTTTGTCAATCAGATTTTATATTAATTGTGTATTTAACGAGTTCTGATTTTTTTACTAAAGTGGCGCTAGTGTGCCATGGGGGAGCCCCTTAAAACAATAACGTTTTAATGTCTCTTTAGTGAGATAGCTACATATAAAAGAAGTCTAACTCCATTTCTCTTCCACATTTAAGATTAAAACAATACTGCTTTAGCAGATGGCCACCTAATTCTTCTAACATAGTTCAGACACTTTTTTACGAACTATCAATAAGACATCTGAGGATTTAAATCTTTTCAACCTAAATACGGCTCAGGGCCTATTTGATACAGATTTTTATCTTAAATTCTAAGCTGGGTCACGGTTACTTGAATTCTAGACTTTTTACCAAAAAAGATTTTAGTTTAACGCGTAGGCGTATACCATAATAAAATCTATTTACATAGTAATTTATTTTTACTTTATCATAATAATAACATTTTCCAAGGTTTCAGCACACTCGGTAGGCGTAGTCAAGTACCTATTACTGTAATTTATTACAACAAATAAGAAAGAAATTTAAGTGTGCTATGAACCTAATGCTCATTCTAAGTAACACGAGACAAAATCTAAATTATGATAAAATATGTAAAAGTAATAAGTAATAAAAGATTTGCAACCCTCGCCTCGGTCCATCGTCGAGAGTAAAAATTCAAACAGTGCAATAATAATATGCATGGGCATATGTCAGATTACATAAGCCAAGTTTTACGACAAAAAGATACCATCAAAGATGCCTAGCCTTTTCCCAACTATGTTGGGGTCGGCTTCCAGTCCATCCGGATGCAGCTGAATACCAGTATTTTACATGGAGCGACTGCCTACCTGACCTCCACAACCCAGTTAGTACAAAGAACTGGTTGTGAGAGTTTACAAACACGAACTGTAGAATCTGAATTGCTATTAATAGTTACTAAACTCTCGTCTCTCGACAGCTTATTTATTTAAAATATATTTTCGTTTAGACTTGTCAAACAGTCTACAATGATTAAAACATCAATTAGAAAGAAGTAATTATCAAAGTTTAATAGGAAACCCACGCTTTTCAAAAGTTGTTACAAAGTCATTGTTTTAATAAACTCATGGCATTTTAGATGTTTATCAGTCCAGGAGTTTGGGTTCTGTAGGTGATTTAAATGTTTGTTTCTTCTGATCAATTCGATAAACGCAACGAAAACAACAATATTGTTTTACTTGGAAAGTTTTTCTCATCCTGCGGAGTTAAACACTTGTTGTAGGTACCCGCAGACCGTTGACACAAAGGTCATACAGCCTTTTTTTGTTTGACGACCAGAATGGCGTAGCGGTAGTGAGACTGCCTTACGTTCTTAGGGTCCCGGGTTCGAATCCCGGAGCAAATGTTTGTGTGATGAGCATGGACATTTGTTTCCGAGTCATGGATGTTTATATGTATAATAAGTATGTATTTACAAACAAAAAGTATCTTTGTAGTATATCAACTATCTGGTGTCCACGACACAAGCCTCGTTGCTTAGTGTGGCACTGGATGGCGCTGTGTGTTAATGTCCAGCGATATTTTTATTTTTTTTGCGTTTTTTTTTACAAATCATCTTTAAAGTTACAGTAATACACTATTATCACCAGGAATTTCTCCATAGAGTCGGTATAATTTGTGCCCGTAAAAAGCATAAAGCGTAGCTCCCTATCACAAGTAAATTATATATAACATAGCCAGCCATATTTGAGTACAGCATTATACCTCTGCCTACCACTACAAATAAAGGCGTGATGTTAGCCCCTTCGGTAAATAGTGGAGTGGTGAGGGGTATACTTCCTCATTTTAGTTGTCAAAATAGATTAATGGATACTAAAGTAAATAAACTATAGTCTGTGTTTGGACTGGCTTAAAAGCTTGGAGATTTTGGACTTCGTCAATATTATTACGAACATCGGAATTATAATTGGTTCACGAAAGAAAATAATGCTAATCCTAATACTCGTGGCTAAATAATAATAGCCGATAAGGTCGATCTTTAAGTTAAGCCTGGATGTTTTTTACTTTAATTTTAATTGAATGTTGTTACTCAATCACGACAGAACGACTATACGGATCTGGATGTTGTTTTTTTAAATTAACTAGGTACGAGGGACAGATTATAGCCTAGGAATCCTACAAAAAGCGATCCCGAGTCCCAGAAGAACGAACATTGTAAGGTGATTACTTATGCTCAAGCATAATTTAGTTATATCATGAAGATACCGTTCTATTTTAACAAATTCTAATTCAATTAATATCCACCAGAGAATTTATAAGCCAACATATAATTAAATCTAAAGACCCCTTTGAAACCTTCTATAATTCTGTGAAAAACGAAAGATAATTAATTCACGTACTACTGTATACCCTTACTTAATGAGCTCATAAGAGAATGAGCAAAATGAATGGGTTCCATTCACAAGGGGATTAGATTTGCTTCGAATCAGAGATCCACTTCACATTGAAATTGTTAATTGATTAGTGATCGAATCGTAATCAGATGAAATCTTTGGACTGGAAATCTGAAAGTTGTGAATATACCCTCAAACGTGAGCTCACACGTGAGCTTCATAGCTTCTAGATTTCCATTTCAAAGATTTCAATTAAAATGTAATTTGGGGTTCTAATACTAATCGAATCTTCGCATTAGGTAATTGAATGGATAACGGGTCGGCTGCGAACTGTTTTCGACCCTTTCCTATCAAACGGGTTGTCGGTTTCTTTTACATACGCATGATTTGCTTCCATTTGTTTACTTCAAGACGAGTATTAAAGTTCCAGTGTCATATACAAACGTGTTGATATTTACGATAATTATGCGGTAACGTATATAATGAAACCATAGTTATTCGTATCTGTCAACATACTATGACTATTTTAAATTTTTTTTTTTTTTAATCCTATCAAATGCATATAAATCGTTAACTGTTGATGACGACGATGACGATGAAACGAAAAAAATACAAACATTCACATTCATTCCCAACATCTGCATCATGACCAAGCATAAGCATCATGCATTATGGTCGCATTTTTTCCACGGGGATTACCAGAAACTGCAGAACTCCATCTGCTAAGATCGTTATATTCACCTTTTACTTCGCCTAGTTCAAAAATCTGAAGCCCGTGTGACATTTAAAGTTATTCAATCTAAAAAGTGACCAAAATCAATAGTCATCTTTTATTGTACCAACCTCCCCAATTACTAAAAATCGGCAATCATTCTCTGAGTTCTTTGTCCGCGACAGCCGGAAAGGGCCTTCAGTTTCCTAATGGTCCGTTAAAGAGCCCACATCGTCCCTATGTTCATTATATTCCCGCTTCGATGAAAATGGTCTCATAAAGCAAATAATATCTCATTCATACCATTATGACTTCAATTGGGACTTTATCTACCATTGTGTAGGTTATAGCTAGGTTTGTACTATGTATTAGGTATCAACCATATTGAGTTCTCCAACCCACCTGCCAAGCGTGGCGATAATGGCAAAAATCCTTTCGGGGAGGCCTAAGTCCAACAGTGGACGTTTTTCGCCTGAAATGATGATGATTAGATTATAGCGCGCAAAAAACGACAGGTATATGTGAGATCTAGTACGCCGCGATACGTCCCGAGACAACAACGGTCCATTGAATACTTACTCCTTGGCCACACAATCCATACGCTATCGTGACAGCGACTGGGGAGCCTATCTATCAGATGTATACAGCATGCCAAGAGTCACTGCGATGCGCGACTCGACTTGCAGAGGACACATACTACTAACTTGTCGGAAACTTGTGTATTACTTGACGCAACTCACACCACGAGGCTGTGAACGGGGCCTTAGAATTATAAAATAAATTGCCACAAGAAATCCTGAAGAGTGCCGTCTCAGCCAGACTCTATAATACCAACAAGAACTTAATGAAACTTCCTTCGTATTAAAATTACTAAAGTTAATAACTAGGCAAGTACAATGGAACTAACTCTGTTAACTAACCTAATTTATGTAGCAAAGAATAATATAATTAATAAAATAATGGAAGTTTCCGAACTCAAAGGAATATCAAAGAAAAATATAAGTGGTAATTCATTTTCCTGTAGCTCATAAACTTACCTGAATACGGCCAAAGTACCCTAAAAATTGAGGAAAGAAATATGGAACTTTAGTTCCTAAGAACTTAACTCACAATGGACTCGATAGATTACGAGAAAAGATATGTCCAAGTGCTTGAGAAGTTAGGGCGAAGTTCGCAGCTGTTGGCAATCCCGATGCAGGAATTGGTAATATTCACAGAAGTAGTTTCAGATTTACTGCATTCAAATGCGACGAGTTTCCTCGCCGATAAGAATTCTTGAAACGTACATGTCGAACTAACGCGAATAAAAATGAACAAACTTTTCTTCGGAAAATAAAAAAATGAATACTTATTTTCACCTAAAGTACAAGTCAATATCTCGTCTTTGGGATACTCATTAAACTGCCATCATTATCACTTTTTCGCGGGCAATCCATTGTATGTAAAAACCAGCTTAAAACGACTAAAAGGTACTAACCACGAGCATTCGGTTCACGAAAAGAATTATTTTCGTGAATAACGTCCTAATTATGTATAAACAATCAGTAACTCAGGTTGTGCGCCTCAAGTGGACCTGGACAAGACATCCGACTAGACGCGGAGATTGCCGATGGAGCAAGGCTTTGACCGAGTGATGGCCAAGGTTGACCAAAGAAACCAGGACCGTCCTAAAGCTCGTTGAGTCGACGATATCGTTAAAGTCGCAGGAAACACCTGGAAAAAGAGAGGCCTATACCCAGCAATGGGTGATTCCGGTCTGATATGATGGTGAATAGGTAACTCATAGCTCAGGATCCAAATGTAATTAAAACGATGAAACGTCATAAAATAGGTATGGCTTGGAATAGTAACGAATACCATTTACAAATTGATATAAACGTCACGTTGATTGTCATTTGTAGGTTGGACAGCACTTCCAGTAAGTGGGCTGAGTCAACCTTATAGAGGAAGCATTGCAGTTGCAAGCAATATAGATAAAGACATTACAAAGCTGCCAGGCTTTTCTGGGCTTTTATCCAATTTAGTACATTTAAAATTGAATAAGGGAAAGAAATTAATTTACAGATGAGATAAAAAATACAGCTAATTATAAAAAGACCTACCTATCACGCACTCTATGGAAAGTATGAAGGTAGTAGTTTTAAAGATCACGCACTTAGTTGGTGACAAATCAGATCAGCACTGTAGGAGAGACAGGAACAGGCGTTAGGGTAGCACTGCAGGACGGTTGTCAGGACAACTCCAAGGACCAAGCTTCAGGGAAATTCTGCTGGACGGGCGTCGTGCAGTTCTCAGAGTCACGCATCAGGCCAGCTCTGCAGGAAGGCACGTATAGTTCTCAGGTTCTCAGTTCCCAGACGTCAGGGTAGCTCTGCGAGACAAGCGCTAGGACAGGCACGAAGACAGCTTCCGAAGATCGGGAGTAGAGGTCCCAGGTGAATCTTTAGTTGGATCCCCTGGGAATTATAGGTACGCGACAGGATATCAGCGTCTCTAAAACTGTTCACCTTTAGAGGGTGTAAACTCTAGTATTTCTGATCGTTGGCTTTCCAAAAACCAAGCTTTTTTATGATGCTTGTAATATGAGATCCAATTATAGACTGTCTCCAGCGGTTCGTCAGCTTTTCAAAGTAGTCTTCCTTTCCTATTTTCAAGTATTAGTTTTTCTTCTTGCGGCCATAATTATAATTATCTCATTTGACAAATGTAGTCGGCCAGGACATACTCGGATCAGACTTCCTTCATAAAACCATGAGTGCGTAAAGAATTTTATAAATATAAAATTCTTTGAGTGCGTAAAGAATTTTATAAATATGAAATTTTGTTATTTGGTAAACAACCGTAATTATCTATAAAATACAATGTTTCAGCTAAAAATATTGATAAAAATAATTTATGGCTTATATATATATGGCTTAGTCTAAGATGGTTACTTTTTGGTTTATATTATTATAAACCAAAAAGTAACCATCATAGACTAAGCCAAAAAGAGAAAGAAAAAGTAACTGACAGTTTGACAACTCTGACATACATGTCACATTGAAAGTTAAGAGTAATAATATTTTATTTCAGCTATTTCTATGTTAATGAATCGTTTTAGATCGATTTGCTAAGTGTAAACATAGAAACAAATAAAAAAGTATGATAAGCAGTATAAGAATGATAAATATAAACTGTAAGTATAGCATAAATATAACATACAGTAGAAAAAAGAGGGAATGCCGTTGACGTAAGTCGTGTCAACAGCTAGTTGTTAATAAATTAATTGGTTGGGGCGAAGAATGTCAGAAACGCAAAATGACAGATTAGCGAAGAGAGAATAGAGCTCAGCAATAGAGTGCAATGTTTGGAGCTTTATTTCGCTATCAGACAGTAAAGAAGGTCTCTTCAAGATGGTGCAGTCACGCACTGACTGATTACGCGACCTCTCTTCCTTTTTTATTATTTTTAAGGGTAGTCAAGTAAACCATTACGTCTGAAGACGAAATGGTTTACTTGACTACTCTACTCTACTCTTGACTACTCGTTCAGAGATTTAACATCTTATCTAACTTAGATTTTTTGTTTAAGTGTCATTTTCATTTTCATTCATCATTTTTGTCAACGTCTCAACAAGAGGAGCTCGTGGCTAAATCTTAACAGCCGCTCGGGTCTATCTTTAGGATAAGCTGTGCTGACATAGGTTGGTCTGTGGATGGGTGACCATACCCTTACATACCGAGTTTCCTCTGTGCCTCGGAAAGCAAGTTAAGAAAACTCAAGCAACAACATTCATATTTTTATGACTTGTACCTACCACAGCCAAAGAGATTATTTCGTGGACGAACCATCGTTTGTCTAAGGACTAATTTCCTTGAGGCTCAAGGACCAGCGATCGATGTTCGCCCATTTAATATAAACTAAATATTTGCGAAATAACGACACGAATAATCTTCGTAAGCAGTTAAGGAATTATGGAAGTAATAAGTTACGGTCAAGTGAACCAAAATGTTTTTGCGTGAAATAATATAATTGTAATTTTTCAAAGTTTTAATTTTTTCTGTACACCTCTGCCTAAACTCTTCGGCGATTGCAGGCGTGATGTTAAGTTATTTTTAATATAGAGCTTCATTGGTGCTACTTTTCTTTATAAGGCCATTCCTGTTATATCCTAAAGCGTAATATTACAAAATCTCTCAGTGAAATGTGACCTAATGAGATTCTTCTACGGATGCCAGTGATAATGGCAGAATTTTCTTATTAAACCGTTCTGAAAACCCTTTTCACATTGTTGTAAAATCTAATTTTTATTACCTATGGTTTTGTTTCTTTTTAAAGTATAGCTAAAAAAAACTCTGAGAGGATCACGAGAAATAACGACGTCACTCTAAAGTCTGGAGCGTGTTTTTTTAGGGTTCCGTACCTCAAAAGGAAAAAACGGAACCCTTATAAGATCACTTTCTTGTCTGTCTGTCTGTCCGTCTGTCACCACCGATTTACTCAGAAACGGGTAGACCTAGGAAGTTGAAATTTATACCAGATACTGAAGTCTATAGTCGCTATTAGGTGTATATAAAATCAAGGTCCTGAATTAACATCATAAAAAGATATGGGCAAATTTAGATTTTCCCGAAAACTTGTAAGTACCAAAAATTACCGTAATTTTCAACTGTTTTTATTTTTGGAACTTTCCCTTTACCTGTGCTGTAAGACCTTGCTTTTAACCAAGATTGACAATTCTAGTTCAAACGGAAGTACCCTATAGGTTTTGGGTCGAAAACCTATATGGTAGTTCCCATTGACCTAGAATCACGAAATTTGGCAAAAAACAAGGTCTTAAAGCACATGTAAAGGGAAAAATCTGAAAACCGTAAATATGTAGTTTAATAACAAAGAAAAAAAGCGATTTTACTATTACAAACTTATTATTTGCGGTTGGTGCAATAGCCGTTTCTAGGGATCGAACAGCAAAGTTAAGTTTATCCTTTAAAAACTTTGTACGGAACGCTCGGTGCGAGAGGCCAACTCGCTCTTGGCCGGTTTTTTTAATCTATTGGATTATTGATACACCAAATTGCTTTGCTAATAGTTTACCTTTAGAAGTAATTCCTGTCGCCCACCACTTCATAAACCACTTCATAAATAGGATACAGGTATTTGTGAGTCAAGTAGGTAGCCTGTGCGCTGTGCAACTAAGTAAGCAACAAGTTAGTCAAGCTTATTGCTTTTGGGATTATGTTTTAAGATCATATTTTAGCTGGTAAGATTAGACTGGATCTTTATATCCACATAATGGGCTATAATCGGTTTATTCCAAACCTGACCCGAAATTCTAACCCGGTCGCGGCTTAGGTTAGGAACATAGAAATAAAAAAGATTTTTATTTCCTTCCTAACCTGTCCCGAATTGCGATATAGATAAGTTTTTCGGTTTTTTCCTCTCCTCTTTCTTAAAATAAAAAGTACCAATGTGTAAATCAAGGTTTAATATTTACTATGAGTAGTCAAAATATTTAAAAAAAACCTGTACCCTTTACTAAATAATAATTCTAAAATACTTTGAACTTACTTTTTAATCAAAATAAAAAAAAAACTGGACCTTTATTAAAATAATATAATAATTCTTATACAGAGTTAGTTTTCAATGACCGGCCAAATTTTCAGAAATGGTTTAGAATCGATAATATTTTCGATATAATGAAAAAAAAACAACATTTTTTTCAATTGAATTTTATTTCTGTCCATCACTAGAAAGTAAACGTGTGGATATTGCAACAGCACAATTCAGTTCAACAGCCTAGATAGGTAGCAGTTAGCACACACATACATTTGGCGCATGCACGCACACAAGTACATTGAATCCCATTAGGTTTATGATTTAGGAAATTTTTAGGACAATTTCAAATGAATGCTATTATTTTGTTTTATATTTTTCGACAATAATATTTAAAATGCACTTTTGGTTTGATAACTAGATCTTAATTTAAAATTTTGGCTGGTCATTGAAAACTAACCCAGTACCTATACTTTGAACTTAGTTTTTAAGCAAAATATTAAAAAAAAAAACAATACCTTTAGTAAAACCTAACTTAACCCAATTCGGGTCAGCCGTGCAAGTACGTAGGAATCGATTCGATAAATCTGACAGTTATTCTCGACAAAATTAGTTTTTATCTTTGTTATAAACTCATTTTGTCGAGAATGACTGTCAGATTTATCGAATCGATTCCTACGTACTTGCACGGCAGGTTAGGAACGACACTTATTTATTTATTCATGTACAATAGTGGTACATAGGCGGACTTAATGCCATAAGGCATTCTCTACCAGTCAACCTTTGGGTTAAATAGGTAAACATAGTATAATTCGTTCGGAATAAAATCCTTTTTTTTTCTTCTATATTCCTAACCTAACCCGCGACCCTGCAAATGTACAAGTGTTCACTGAAGATTTTAAAGATCTAGGTGATAAGGATAACCCACACAGTCTCAACTTGAAATGTCAAATGAAATGAAAAAAAATTGTGGGTTTTCTTAGATTGGTTTCAGAGTACGTAAACAGCAGCGTATTTTTTTTATTTTATTACTGGGTTACGGAGGTCACACAGACAGTTACTCCATGTAAATACTAGTACTCATCTGCATCCGTGTAGACCGGAAGCCAACCCCGACACAACAACAACAACAGCCCATAACGTCCACTGCTGGACATAAGCCTCTCCCATGATGGGAGGAATTTGCCGTAATCTCCACGCTTGGCAGGCGGATTGGAGATCGCAGTGATGAAAGACTAACAGAAAACGCTGCTGCCCATTCTCTGGTCTACAGAGGCGAAAAGTGTTCTGCCTCAGACATTAGTCGCCGCTTATACGACACCCGTGAGTGTAATGGGTTGGTTCTATTCTACACTCTACTGGATACCACACGGCTTCTGCCGGATACCACACGGCTCCCCACTGACCCCGACACAGGTCATTCGAAAAAGGATAAGCAGATTGGTCGGTCGGAAAGGTTTGTCTAGAAATCGCAAGCGCTACTGCTTAGCATGAGGTCCTGGGTTCGATTCCCAAGTCGGGCAAGGTGTTATTGGGTTTTTCCATCAGGAATTTCTCAGTAGCAGCCACGGAGTCTAGATTTGTGCCTGGTTGATGGCAATAGGCTCGCCCCCTTTTACATGAGACTAAAAGATAACTGGCAATGTATATTGTTCTGAAATAAATGACTTATGTCTTATGACTGGCGAAATGAGGGCGTGATACTAGGTACACCTCTGCCTAACCACTCGGGCATTATAGGCGTAATGTTAAGTATGTTATTTTTTTTTTGCCGTGTAGTTCCATTGCTGGACAAAGGCCTGCCCCATATCCTTCCAGGTACTCTTCTCCTGCGCTACCTCGGACCGTGACGCGCGTCTGAGTAATCTCGCCACCTCTTTCTAAGCCGGCTTCAGCGGCCTAAAAAGTTATATGTTATGTTAAAAACATTAAAACATCAACTAAAAATAAACATGTCAACAATTATACCTTAACCACTAGACATCCAGGCGACACTTACATTTTCCTGATCATTTGTTTCCTAACAAAGAGCAAACGGCAAAATACGGGCTGCCTTTGAACTCCACTCGCCCGAATATTTTGCTCGTCACCGATTAATTAATCATATTCCTTTGATAGAATATTGAATTGTGCTTTCGATGGGTATTCGTATTCGAATGTTTTGTTTTCGGGTGTCAAATTGGATCAGATGGTTAACAAAAGCAATATGGCGGATTTAATACATATTTTTGTTTGATGGATTAGTCGTTGTCGAAATTATTTGTAATATTTTTTAGAATTGAACATCACACACATAGCAATATAACATCATGTCATTTCGTGAATGGTAGGGCAGAGGTATAGGTATAGTAACATATTTAAAAAATATTTATCTTTGGTGGCTTTAGAGCGAATTTCGCCACCGAAAAAACAGAATACGATCAGCACTGTCAAACCGTTCTCTAATTCGTTTTCCAACACCAATATATTATGTATCAGAAACGTTTCAAAAACTATATGCCCAGAAAAGAAAAAGGACCTACACAATTTCCTAATATCTTTAAAATCCTTCTTCCAATAAGTGCGCTATGTCTTCATGCGAATAGGGTTTGAAATCAAAGCCAAGTCAAAGTCAAAGCCAAAACGTTCACCGCGCCCGGTCTGATGTCTCTTAGCTACGGTAGAGTATTTCGGCTTTTACACCCTTAACTTACAAAACCCGTCCCTCTATTTCCTCTGCGGTCTACTATGACACTTCATTGTACCTCTCTAAGTGACAATCTCATCGGTAAGACAGCCACCGCAGCACATCCAATCTTAAAGTAATTGCGCTGCCATTAGAGCTAGGTCAGAACGTGGTGGATGGATTGTACAGTCAGCTTCGAAACTTGGCTTTCTTTGACCGATTTATGGTGATTGTTTAACTAGTGTGTCTGTTTCGCGAATAGTAATAAGTTAATACGTATTGTAGATGAAAATCATAACAGATTATCAATTACTTTGAATTGGAGCAGAATGTATTTCTCTTCTATTAGTAGGTATATTGAATCGCTGCAGGTGGCGTTCTATGATTGCTGCCTCTCCCCGTTGGAAAAGGCGTGAATTTATGTGTGTATGTAATGTATATATATTTCCATCTCAGCTGCCCTTTTTAGCCATATCATCTTTCACATAGACAACCCAATGGCTTTTCATTAATAATTAACAAAAGCGAAACCTTCGTAACAACAAAAACAAAGAAGTAACAGCAAAAGTAGAATGTACCTAAGTATAATTTTGCAGTTTTCTGTAGTTTCTATCTACATATTTCGTTTTGTGTCAATTTGAATAAGCAACATTGTCAACCGACTTGCGCTGCGTACTGTACCTAAGTTATTTCGACACCTAGGGGGCCCTAGTCTATTAAACTGATTGTGTGTACAAGATTAGAAATCTAATCATCCCACTAATATTACGTACAGATAAACATTCTACTTTGTAATCTATTTTGATACATGTGCCTATCTGCTAATTATAACAATGTTTTTTGGCTAAATAAAGGTTCTCGTTGCGTTGGAAGGCCTCCCACTAGGTGGACCAATGACCTGGTGAAGGTTGCGGGAATCCGCTGTATGCGAGTCGCACGGGACCGGTCAATGTGGCGACACTTGAGGGAGGCCTATGTCCAGCAGTGGACGTCTTTCGGCTGAAATGATGATGATGATGATGAAAGGTCCTAGAGATAGATTGTGATGATTTTACTGATGAATGAAATTTCCTGAAAAGAAGACGTGCGCATATTGACTGTGTAGCTCGGTACTTTTCGACATCGGGCAAGCACTTTGCTTTGTGGAATTTATTTTATCACCACTGCTTTCAAAACGGCAAAAACGTCATGAGGAACAATAATTCGAAAACTCTCACATAGTGGAAGTCTATTTTCAAGCAGTGGGAACAGTAAAAGACTAATTACCTTAGTAGTTACACTACATGAAATCACAAGTAACCAAAATAGATAGGTAAGTATCATTTTCACAAGTACCTTACCACAATCAAAAGTAGTTTAGACTTTTTTGTTAGAATCGAAGCTTTCTGAGATCTAAGTACACTTTTATTTTGAGTTTAAAAACATCGCAGTAAAGTCTTAGTGTAATCGGATAGTAGCGCTTCAAACTTGACCGTTTGACTTTTGATCGGTTCCGCGCTTCAAAGCAGTTGAAAGCAAAGCAAAGTAAATCGAAACCGTCTGACCTTTGCACCGCAAAAAAACTTATCAACTAATCTACCTTGGTTTGGTCTTAGAGAGAAATTTTTCATTCATAGATCATATAAAAACTGTCGGTGAAAAAGCTAAAAAGAACTTTTATGCCTCAACGAGAATATCCAAATCTACGTGGGGTCTGTCAGTTATAACTTTAAAGACCATTTGCTACTTACTTGGGGTGTATGTGTTACGGGGCACCTGTTTAGGCCGATAGGGCCACCATAGGAGCGGTACGACGTAAGTTGCTTCAAAGCCAGCGTTTGGCTTTGATTAGTTAGTTAGTACTGAAGCCTTACCGGTACTTGCAGATGTACTTTCAGTCGACCTTGAAGTGCAGTGACGGGCTGCAATGTACTATAACGCACGTGAGACCACAGACGCAACTTTTTAACCATACGTGACCGTGATAAGATTGCTAGATTATTCAAACCACAGACCGACGTCTAGGAGGAACTTTTGTCTGAATGGCAATGTAGGTGGGATAACTCCATCAAGGGGCGACACCTTCACCAGTTCTTTCCATCCGTTCGTGAACGGCTGGCCAGGACATGGTTGGAGGTTGATCATTGTGTTGCCCAATTTCTGACCGGTCATGGTAACTTTAAGAGTAAATTATTTTCCTTCAAGCTTGTTGACTCGCCTTTTTGTCTATGTTCCACATCTGACTGCGAATATGAACAATCAGCACATCACATTTTATGTGAGTGCAGTCTTTGGCAGAGTAAACGCAATATTATGTTGGACAGTGTACAGGTTACATCCGGAGTTATTTACTATACAGACCTTGTGGAAACTAGAACAAATTTCCGTGCGTTCCAGCGTTTTTGCCATACCTATTATTGGAATCAAATATAACAGCTCACAACTTAGGACCCATTAATGTTAATATTTATCCGTGGTGCTAGGCAACTGGGCCTATCCCAGTTGTAAACGTCCCTTTGTGCCTATTGGCCTTGTTTCGTTCTGTCTCCTGCTGATATGGAGGGAAGTGGAAATTACGGTTTTTTCCTACTCCTCCACTATACTTTTCTGATTAATTTCGTTGCGGGATCCAAGACAGTTAAATTCATTCACTGGGACTTCGTCGAGCTTCATTGTCCAAAAGCGAAAAGCGCCGACGCGACGCTGTTCTGGTGGTCGCCACTGTTGATTCTGGCTTTCAGAAGTTATAGTGGTTTGGGAATAGTGTGGCGGGCTTGTCTCAACCAAAAAAAAAAAAAAGCAAAGTAAAACATGGTGAAGAAACTGGCATTTTCTAGAAACAAATAATCCAACACGCACTGGGCCTGTGTTGATTATGACTTATTCTTACTTACTTCTTCTTCTTATTTTTACTTATTCTTTTTTGACTTTTTATTGACATAATTCTTTTCTTTTCTTATTCTTTTTTCTTCTTTTTTTTCTATATCTTATTTTTTTAATTACTGTAGTAGACATCACATCGCGGTCACCAGTATAATGATATAAGGAACTGGGTGTAAAGTTAAAATATGAGATTATAACATCTTACCGAAACCATCCTATAGGTAGATGGTAAACAGCATGTTTCAGAAAGGTTTGGTCATACCTATTTAATGAAAGAGACCATTTAACTGAACAACTTTTTCCATGTGACCAACATCGTAATAATGCGAAAAAATAATAATCTGTCTTATGTTTGTATTGGGACAGCTATTTATATTTTGAAGGTCAAACACCCTTTAATAAATTAACACACTTTTCTGATACACACTGTATTATAATGGGTGTAAAATACCTCTTAACGAAACCGAAAGGCACTTATTCTTCCCGTCATTGCGATATTTTTTTTGTTCTACACCATACCTGGGAACCTTCTAGTTACGGAGATATTGGGGGTCAAAATTCTATCTTTTTGACAAGTTTTTTTTTAAATACAAGTTGTAAGATTTTTACTTTAAACACCTCCACGACCCCCTATTATTCAATTCATCAGCACAATGTTTTGAGTGCGTTACATTGAGTTTTACCAAAAAACATGATTTTTCACCAAAAAAAAAAGTCGTTTCCCAGCAATAATTTTTGCGTAAAGTTACTTAAAGTTTGGCCGTTGAGAGAATGCGTTCCTGACAGGTCGTGAGTATTAGTATTATTCGTGATGTTATGTAACTTATGCTTAAATTAGTTAAATATTATTACCCATTTTGCCCTAAAAACAAATAATATTATTAAAAACGATATCATTAAATCAATTATCAATAAATCTTATAATTTCGCGCTAAATTTATGTACCAACTGACAGACGTCAGGAACGCATTCTCTCAGCGGCCGAACTGTAGTTTGATGTACAGAATGGTTAAAAACTTGGTTGACGGCTTCGTGATGAGGTTGTTTACACCCTGTATAAATATTCCAATGGTTTCCTTTGCAAAAGGATGTGTATTGTATATCTGTAAATAACACGCACCTTACCCCTCCATTTCCCTTATAAAATACGTGCATGAACGCGCGAGGAAAACGCCCTTTATTCTCAAAGTCGGTTAAACAAAACGTGCCGTCTTCATCCCTTTATTTATTCGAATAAAAAGAATAAAGATAGAACGGCATGAAGATTTATCTCCATTTTGTACAGTTTTTTAACGTTTCGGGTCCCTACGGGATTGAGGTCACGAAGTCAATTATTAATTGCTAGGTTTTTGTGCTACAATAGGGAAGCTATACCATTTAATTAAATGTCTTTTCCATTAGCGTCAGCCTTTCGTGTCGGTATGTGCTTTGTGTAAATGTTTCAGGCCAGGCTGAGGAATAAAGATGGCAAGCTGACTGCCCAAGGTGCGCCAGAATTTAATACCTGTCTGAAAACTCGAGAAGGTTATACTTAAAATGTCACTTACGGTATATCTTCTGTGATAATTGTTTATTTTGAACTCCCGATATTTCGACGCTGTTGCAAACGCCATGATCGCGGGTTAACTGGAGAATGCGGGTGGATGGAAAAAAATGTTAGGAGCAGACAAATGTGTCTACCCCTTTTCTTTGTCTTTTGCTACGCGCACTAATGGAAGTCGAGACTAAGTCACGGAAAAACACACTCACAGTATCACCAGGTTTTGTGGAGTCCTTATTATGTTGCTGGCTGCTACTTTTGAGCATACTCAATACTGGATTCCACGTACTTGACAATTTGAAGCCATCCTCTCGATTGAAATTTGTGTTTCCTTATTTCAATTGTTTCTACAGCATCAAAATATCGGGAGCTCAAAATAAACAATTATCACGGAAGAAATCCCGTAAGTGACATTTTAAGTAGAGGAGACATTCCCCAGAATTGGCGTGCCTCACCCAGCTTCGAGTAAATGTTACTAACACTAGTTTATTAGTTTTTTTCATTGTTACTAACAAAACATATATCTAAGTTATAAATGTTTATAACTAGCTGATGCCCACGGCTTCGCCCGCCTACAAAAGTGATGATTATGCTAACAATACTAACTTAGTGCCTAAGCACCATTGTTACTAATACTTAATACCTACTAACAAAAATATGTAGTCGGAAATTTTAATGCATCTTATTGGTGTATTGTTTATGTATGAGTGTCTAGAGACTCACCGACCATTAAAACGGTTTTGTGGTGCTTAGTTTATAAGTTTACTTACCATGTTGATTAATAAATAAATAAATAATAAATAAGTATAGTTATGAACCGTGAAAGCTTAAAACAGTGCTCGAGAAGGTTGTTCAACGAACCTATTATTATTATTATTTATTATTATTTATTTTATATTCCAGACTACAAAGAGGTCCACTGTGTTAGTAACAATATAACTTAGCCTATGTTAGTACTTAATAACTAAAACAGATCGGGTGCGATTAGTTAGCGCCCACATTAGTGGGCTGTCTGCCCGGGCGGCTATCGATTGCAGGATAGTGTTGGGACTGCCACGCAGCCTGTGGAGTAGCGAGGCAGATTTTTTACGCCACAACGCATCAAAACTTTCAGTGCGTGCCTCAGCAAACATTGCAGAGGCACCACAGAAGCGTGGCAGTCGCAACAATACCCTGAACGCATTATTATATTGGATACGCAGAGCATTATAAGCTTTTTGGGTATATGTGAACCACAGGGCTCCCGAGTACAGCGATGTGCAGTATGCCTTAAAAAGGACCATTTTAATTGCAGCTGTACAACGAGAGAACCGGCGTGCCAGCATATTTGCCCTAACTGATAATGCTCTGCGTTCCCTCTCTAAATCCAGATCATCTTTTAGGTCATCCGTCACCATGTGGCCCAGATATTTAAATTTATATACCCTGTTTATCGGGTGACCTTTCATGAGAAGAGGAGGGACTGTAGTGGGGCACCTGGTACCAGACCTGAAGACCATGAATTCTGTCTTACTGCTATTGTAGATCAAACCATGTGCTATAGCGTACGACTCGCACACATTGAGTAGCTTCCGGAGAGCACCGATTGAGGGAGCCAGCAGCACCATGTCATCCGCATAGCTAATGTTATTAAAACAAACTCCATCAACGTAGCATCCGACACGCGTGCTACTGAGTCGCTCAATCAGTGCGTTGACATACAGACCGAAGAGCAAAGGCGAGGATAGGCCCCCCTGCCTCAACCCGCACTCCGGCCGGCATGGCTCCGACAGCTCACCCGCCCATCGCACCTGAGTCTCCTGGTTCAGATACTGAACCAGGAGATAGGTGATACTTGAGGAGTAATGTAAACTCTGGGGGCAGCGTCATCTCGTCTAGCTTAGCTATGTAAGCAACGTTCTGATAACCTTTTTTTTTTCTGGTGGGATCATCTAATGACTTCTCCCGCTCTGGGCGGAGCAGGAGGGAGTGTCAGACTTTTACTGACTAAAACCCATCCATGTTCCTTCATCGCCCTTTGTGTTCCGGGGCCACGGTATCTCTTTCGAACAGTCCCGCAACCCCGGCAGGAACGTTCTGATAACCTTAGGTCACAAAGCCTGCTTTCTTGATGACTACAAAATAATCACGTAACTGTTGCTATCATTCCTGAAAACGCAGCCAGATGAAAATATTTGGAAAATATGATGAGATGATGACTAACAGAATGTGTGAAAGAAAAAGATAATAATGCTTTCCCAACCTTACATAAATTGGGGTTAAGGGTCAGACGTTGATAAAACATGATTCTGATATTCAACACAAAATTGTCCTAACATTTACACATAAGATGACAATAGCTTTATCATACTTCAAAAAGACCCCACAGCAAAAAGGACTTCCTCAAACCATGCCAATTCTCCCAAATTGGGGGTAACGGACCCCCATTGAAATTCCCCATTTCAAAAACGGTAGAACTTTCGAATTTGGAACTATACCATCAGTATTAGGTCCACAATACATTATACTGAACCCGTTTTGCCCTTCAATTTGTCACTGCCATAGCTTGGGCTACCAATTTTGAGCGCCAATAATTTAACCTTCTACATGAGGGGGTTGATGACGTCATAGATAGGGTAGGGCGACGAACCGTGAAGTTTGTCCCGTATTTGTTTACGTAAAAAATTTAGGTACAGATGTTGTCGAGTGACCACAGGTCCTTTGAGGTGCGGCAGAAACAAAATTTGTTTTTTTTTCTTTGCTGATTAATATTTTTGCTTTGAGCCTTTGTGGAGTGTATTGTTACTTTGATTTCTTGATCGTCAATTGTGTATTTTTTCCTGTTTTCGGTTGTAATAAAATATAACGGAGCAGTTATAGTCTAAAGACAAATGCAATAGAATACTGTGATCCAGCAAAATGATACAAAAGCCAAAAATGTAACACTTGTACCGAGCACCGACATCAACTAATGTATGTATTTGTATTTGTGTAGATATTGGAATTTAAGGGGTGTAAAAGTACCCTTAACGAAGTCGAAAAGCACTTTATTGTCCTTGTGATATTTTTGTTTTGTTTTAGACAGTAGGTACCTGGAAACCTTCAAGTTACTGAGATATTGGTGTCAAAGTGCCAACTTTTTCACAAGTTTTTTTTTTTTGGTTTTTAATGTTTTATCTTCACTTTAAATATCTCCACGACGCGCGACGCCTGTATTATTTATTTCCTCCATCAGAACAATGTGTTGACTAAATAACATTAAGATCTATCGTAAAACGCGATTTTTTACCCCTATATAAATATTTATAAAATATTTTTATATAAATATCATCCCGCAATATTTTTGCGTAGAGTTACTTAGTTTGATGTATAGAATGCTTAGATAACGACTTAGTGGAGGTAAGAGCAGCGGTTGCCGAGTGGTGGCGGCCCCGACTTACGAACAGTAAGTCGTGGGTTCGAATCCAGGCAGGCGCAATACTTTGTGTAAATTATTTCATCACCGCTACTCTCAAAACGGTGAAGGAATACATCGTGAGGAAACCGGCATGCCCTAGAACCAAACAATTAGACATGTGACATCTACCAATCCGCACTGGGCCCGCGTGGTCCATTCCATCTCATAGAGAGGAGGCCTGTGTCCCAGCAGTGGGAATAGGCTGATGACGATGATGAAAGTCCCGTTTACACCCTGTATAAATATTCAAATATGTGTCTTTGACTTTGTACTAAAACCTTTTTTAATGTAGATCGTCATTTGTTTCTAAGCTATCAAAACAGAGTACATTTGAGTGTAGGTACTCGTAACTCGTGACCTCAATATAAACGACTGATTAGTTAATAGCTCAACTGCAGAACTGCTTCATTTGGCATGTTAATCAACAGTTACGTACATCTATCTACATAAATACAGATTCGCACACTGTAACGGGTGTCATCCCTATTACGGTTTGAGCTTTATTAATAGGATTTTTTACTCGCATCGTATTACATGAGGCATCCGCAAGACTTATTACGATGTGAAAAAATTAAAATAAAGTACGAACGCGTGACCCTTTGGGAAATTTAAAGGTGGTATTCGTCATCTGCCTAGCCTTTTCCCAAGTTTTATTAGGGTCGGCTTCCAGTCTAACCGGATGCAGCTGAATACCAGTATTTTACATGGAGCGACTGCCTATCTGATCTGACCTCCACAACCCAGTTAGTATTGGGTAATACGATACCCCTTGGTAAGACTGGTTGTCAGACTTTTTGGGTCACTGACTACCTGTAACGACTGTCCAAGATTTACAAATGACAGCCGGGGCCACGGCACGGAGAAAACTCGGTATGTAATGGATGGTCACCCATCCAAAGACCAACCTAGGCAAGCACGGCTTAACCTAAAGATCGGCCCCAGCGGCTGTTATTATTTAGCCACGAGCTCCTCGTTATTATTGTGACTATGCCATTCATTACAGTGACTATGCTTCTCCAAATAAAGGTGGTATTATACAAATTAACTCTAACTGCCTCCTGTGGTCGCAAGCATATTACTAAGTATGTGATCCTGGGTTCGAGCCCCAGGACGGACAAAACATTATTACCTAGCTCTTCCCATTAGGTGTTTTTCTGCCCGGGTGATGTCAATAAGCTAGTCCCCTATATAGGAAAACTGTAATGGTGAATGTGAATACACAGATACCACTTCAAAATGTTCATTCATAACAAAACATCACGCCTGTAATAACCGAAGGATTCGGCAGAAGTGTACCTAATAGTACACCCACATTTCGCCAGTAGTGTTTTAGTCCCAGGTAATAGAGGGCAAGCCTATTCCCATCAACCGGGCACAAATCCAGACTCCCGTGTCTGCTACTGGGAAATTCCTAATGGAAAAACTCAATGACAATTTTCCCTACCCGGGAACTCAGGAACACGAGGTCCATGTGGTGTAGTGGTCGACTGCAACGAGGCAGTCAACCAGGCAGTCAAGTTTATTTATGTATGATAAAATCGTCATCGTCATGTCGTAGCATCATGTCGTAAATATAAATCCTTGAAGAATCAAGGATTTATATTTACGACATAAAAAAGACCCATAAACCTACCTTTCGAAAAAAATACTGTTATTTCAATGAATGTTTGACACATGATTCAATTTATTATTTTCTCCATTTATCTCTATTTGAATTTCGACTATAAAATAAAATGTTTTAAGCTTTGATGTGGTTTTTTGCAAATATTTGTATGTTTGTACTCAAACTCAAACTCAAAGCATTTATTTCAATTAGACCATTACGGCACTTTTTAATGTCAAAAATACAAAAAAGAAAATCAAAGCTACAGTCCCAGTCACAAGGCATAATAACTTGAGAAAGTACTGTAGTTGCCCATTCCCTAGCGTAGATCTCTATGGAGAAGAACGGGCAAGAAACTCCATGGACACTCTTTTAAAATCAAAATATTGTTACAAAATCTTAGTTACATCATTAATTTTGAGATTATACATATATGTGAGAACGATGTAGAAAGACCTAACCTTTGTAGTTCGATATGGGAGAGTGGGCGAGTGGTTTGCAGTAACTGGTTTTATAATATATATTTGTAAATTCACGCATGATGGGAAATCAGAGAGGTTAATATAAAAATAAAAGTCTGATTTGATGTCCGTCTGTGATCGCAATGCTCTTCCTACGAAACGAATTTTGATACGGTTTCGCCATAATTTAGACAATGTATGCTGGTTTGTTGATATATTTTTTTTTAGTTTGTTCTGTCCCACTGCTGGGCAAAGACCTCTCCCATTCCTTTCTAAATATCCCGGTGTTTGTTTTGCCTTCTTTCTAGCGTTCCGTAGCCAAATGGCAAAAAACGGAACCCTTATGGATTCGTCATGTCTGTCTGTCTGTCTGTTCGTCCGTATGTCACAGCCATTTTTTTCCAAAACCATAAGAACTATGCTGTTGAAACTTGGTAAGTAGATGTATTCTGTGAACCGCATTAAGATTTTCACACAAAAGTAGAAAAAAAAAAACAATACATTTTGGGGTTTCCCCATACTTAGATTTTTTTTTTTCATCAAACCCATTCGTGTGGGGTGTCTTTGGATAGGTCTTCAAAAATGATATTGAGGTTTCTTGTATAATTTTTTTCTAAACTGAATAGTTTGCGCGACAGACACTTCCAAACTGGTAAAATGTGTGTGTCCCCCTGTAACTTCTAAAATAAAATGATAAAACTAAAAAAATATATGAAGTACATTACCATATAAACTTACACCGAAAATTGGTTTGAACGAGATCTTGTAAGGTGTTTTTTTTATTAAGTCATAAATCGTAAACCGCAATTTACCTTTCATTCAATAAAGTTAAGTCCGACTCGCTTATGGCCGGATTTTTTTTTAATTAGCCTTTCCTGCCCCACTGCTGGGCAAAGGCCTCCCCCATTCCTTTCCAATCCCCCGGTGTTTTGCCTTCTCTGGCCAATCAGTTAGGAACGAGTCCAAATCGCCACGACAGCATTCTTGGGTTGGTTTTTTCATCAAACTAGCATACCTACACCATCATCATCTGCCAAGCCTTTTCCTAACTATGTTGGGGTCGGCTTCCAGTCTAACCGAATACATAACTAACATACATTATTATAATAACCTTATCTTAAAGTAAGATACTTAACCCAGTAAAAATGCAAGTATAGTAAAACTTTTCTATGTTATACTTTTATCTTTGATAACGTAAAAATGTGTGACTGCAACATATTAGATCACACCTAATACATTTAATTTCAATCGCAATAATATATTTCAGTGCCTACTAAGTTTTTTTATTAAGACGATAGATACTAGATGAAAATTACACAGATAGATATTAATCTCAACACAGCATCATTAAGAGGAAACAAAAGGGCCGTTTTTCCATACAAACGTAGTCCCCTGTTTCCTCCCTGGATAATGACGGTAGAGCAATATTTTATTTTCCTACAAATCTTTGTCCATTATAATTGGCATGTGTTTATGTTTGTTTTCTTTTTTTTCATAAATATTTATTAAAATAGATATGAACCTTTGCAATTTCAGCGATTAAAAAACATTTCGTGAACGTTCACGATTTTTTTATTTGAAATGGTTTCGAGATTCAATAATTGAATAATGATATAAGTTATGTTCCACGAAACCGTAGAACTACTTTCATAAGCTTGTTATACAAATTCACTAGAAATAAGTAAATCAGCTTTTATATAAGTTTTCTAGTAATGCATTTTCACTGGAAATGTTCCCGAAGTGTTAGAGTGATTTCCTCACTTACTTGTTTTTTTCCAGGCAATTTCCTTCTCAAACAAATTATGCACGCCATTTTACAGATAAAATAGGTGAAGCTGTGAATGGTTTTTGCTTCTCTATTTGCTGGCCGTTGTATTTTAAATCGGTTCGAGTTTGACCAAGAATAAAAACTAGTTTATAGGAACCTTTCTAAATAAAATTGAAATAAATTTCAAAAGCCCAATTGAACAATTTAGAAATCAAAACAGAAATAACCAGATTAGGGTTAAGACTAAGTTGATTGATTCATTGAATAAAACTAGGTCTTAATTAATATTCAGCTTAATATTAATCTCAAAGGCATTTGCTAAAATTAATTGTTTATGACGAATATTTATTCCATAGAATCAAATTACCAAGAAGTATTTTATGCCATATAGATAAGTAATGTTTTAACATGTAAAAACTGTGTAATTAATGGTATTATTTTTCTTAATCATGTAAAATAACGTGATCTTTATTCAACCTTTTCCATTTATGTTCCCATCACCTAATAAAAAAAAAAAAATAATAATAAATAATAAATATCGCTGGACATTACACACAGCGCCATCTAGTACCACACTAAGCAACGAAGCTTGTGTCATGGACGCCAGATAGTTGATATACTACATAGATACTTTTTGTTTGTAAATACATACTTATTATACATATAAACATCCATGACTCGGAAACAAATGTCCATGCTCATCACACAAACATTTGCTTCTACCGGGATTCGAACCCAGGACCCTAAGAACGTAAGGCAGCCTCAGTACCACTGCGCCATTCGGGTCGTTGATCTATGTATCAAACATAGATTGAAACTGTTTGGAGCAACGATACCTTTGCACATTCCAACACTAGTGCTTCAAAACACTGACCCTATTCAGCAACGCTTACGTGGTCCTAAAAAACCTGAACACTCATATACCTTTCGGGCTCTAAAATGTGTGAATCAGGAAGAAAGGCGCCTCAGCGTTTATACCAGCAATTTGTTCGTCACTTAGTGAGTGAGGACCCTAATACTTCTTTATAGATGCCTAATAAACTGAGACTGGCATTTTTACCGACGGCCACGTAATTTACGTGTTGTTGTTTAAACAGTAAAATCTTGCCTTGTTTGGTTTTGTTTACGGGGCTTTTTTGGTTTAGTATTTTTTGGGAACATGTTTTATGAGCCTACGTTTACGTTTACGTAGTTGTTGGCTGTTTGGCTGAAACAAGTAAAATATTTTGTGTGTCACGCCCAAATATAAATCTACATCCTTATATGAAATAATATTTGTATGAAAATTAACGAAACAAACGGTGTTTGTAAGAATCGTGGCAGGTGCGGTTTTGTAGTTTCTGCCTCTCCTCTACTACTCATACATTTTTCCTATGTCCGGGGAAATTGACAAAATTGAAATAAAAACAAAACGAACGATCGAATTAAATTGTCGTAGTAATTATTATAAGGTTTCTCGTATTTCGGACTATTTGTATGTATTTTAGTATATATTAGTTTATTTTAGCATAAGTATTATATGTATTAGTATTTATGTAGGTACCCATTTATGGTTTTTAATTGATGCTTGCAAAATGGTATTTTTCTTATTTATTTTTGTTGTACTCTATCACAATGCTATCCTATTTGACCCAAAGGTTGACTGGTAGAGAATGCCTTGTGGCATTAAATCCGCCTATGTACCACCCCACATGAAGTTTAAATAAATAAAATAATGCTTGAATGTACATCGTTGTAAGAAAAGGACGTACTTCCATAGTTCATATCAAAATACAAATTTAAAAGTTTGTAAATATCTATGTCATCTAATATGGACAAAAAGCTTAGTTTAGGTCAAAAAGTTTCCGAAATCAGGTAATATTTTTCATAAATAGTAATATTCCCCTAGTGTGTTAATATGTGAAGACAAGAAATTCTTGCTGCACATATTCTTGACTAAAATATAATGTCACGGACTAACGAGCTTACTGAATAGTAATACTTTGGCTCCTCGCCAGTAAGGAAGACACTTTGAAGCGGAAAAAAATAATTTTAGTGTCTAGTTGCCCCATTTTGTAAATGTTTTCTATTACAAATTTCAAATTCCGTGATTATGTTTTTATTAGAGAATTTGTTTAGTTTGCTGAGTACATTTATTTTTACATTATTTCGCAACCATATAAAAACCACGCCTGTGCACGCAACATTTAGACCTACGATTACATTCTTATGATATCAAATAGAATGTGAATAAAAAATCCCCACGGGTATAAAAGGATCAAAACAACTATAACCCCGACTTGGCAAAAAAAAATGTTACTTCAATATTAAATGTTTTCTCATAGATGAACTTTAACTTTACCAAAGCATAAAAGCATGAGAACGTTATAAGTTTGAAATCAATGAGAATCACTTATAAATATAATATAACAAGTCTTTTAAACTTTCCACAAAAATAAACCAACACAAACAGAAAGACTGATAACGCTGCTTATCTATCCTATTAGGGGAACCTTAAAAGCGTTAAAAAACATCTAACCGGAAGCTTCCTTGGTTGTAAAGTACTACACAAAAGGTACAGAATAATAAAAAATAATATTAAGTTATAAATAATAAAATATACTCTCTCCTAAATATTCCTCGTTAATACCCACAAGTGTAAAATAATACGCGCGTCGTATCATTAAAGTGTTCAAGCGTGAACCGCCAAGAGAATTATTTCCTCGAAGACGCACCTACGCCTAAAACACGCCCTGAGTTAACCACAGGCGTAACTTTACCGCGGGCGTAACTTTACCACGGTCTCAGTCAATTTACCACAAAATTATTCAAGAATTTCCTTCTTCAAATATATTTTTTACCGTTTCAAAAGACGTGAGGCGGATCACCTAAAAATGTAATCTGGAATGCTCAGTGAGTGTATGATTTCCAGGATTGCAAGGCATCGGTACAAGATATTTTTATTCGTAAAACGATTTGGCAGACGCTCTGGAAAATATGTAGGAGCCATTTTGAAAATATGTGAACTTTTTTTTTAGTTTAAATCCTTCTTATCGAAATTATTATCTCTGTTTTGGAAGAAGTGAGGCTGTGTTTTAAATGAAAGATGGCTGAACCGTTCCAGTGAAAAAAAAAATGTTTTCGATAAAACTTTTAATCTTACCCAACGAATCTTTTACAGATAAATGATAAAATTTTACAGATAAACTTACCTATTTAATGTTCGGTTCTGTTAAAATTGTGTTCATTGTATACTTCATAACTTTTAATTCAGTTCACATACACTAAATTACAACCATAGTTTTACAACAAAAGTTTAAAATATTTTAAAGTTTAAAATTGCAGTTCAGTTATTTTTTCTCACTCAGAAATTATTACTATAGTTTTGAATATTGCTTTCACATTCACTTCTATCCAACTTAGTTCAAAGTTCTAAAGGTTTAGTTTCGTAGCACTCTCGCGTAGCACATACGTCAGCGGTCGTGGCGGGCGTACTCCGTAGCGACCGACTCTCAACTGCCGAGCTACGAGCTGTCTACGCCGTAGTACACTTAGGCGGGAGCGAATGACAAGATTTTTGTGTGTACCTACTTGATTTACTTACTTATTTTTATTGTTGCCATGATTTTTTCTGGAATGTAGACAATTTTTATTTATTTGAGTAGTGAAATTTAGTGCTCTATTGTTATCATAAAATATCTTTTCAGATATAAATCGCTCTATTAAAGTTCATTTTCATTAGGAAAGATTGCTTTAATTTAAAGTCAAAATAATTAACAAACTTAACTTATGTAAGGAAGCGTGCGTAAACGTAGTACATTACCCGACCTAAAAATTACCAAATACATTTTTATTTTCGTAACGCAATATTTTGAAACCATCACAAATAAAGGGATTTTATTATGCTTCAATGAACTAAAGGACCCTAAAACAAACAAATTAGTTTTTTTAACGACAAAACAATTGAAGTGCGAACTCAAACAAAAAACTCAACGCAATTTTTAAGTAAGTGCTCAAGAAAGAACTTTAAAGAAGACGAAAGTTTTAAATCCTTAAACAAGTAGAATAAAACATTCTTAGATATCACCAAGAAGGAAAAAAAGTAAGCTTTTCATTTCAGATGGAGTTTCATCGTTAGCGGGGAAAAGAAATTGGTTAGTTTATATTTTAATTATTTTTTGTAATGCTTCGACATAATACAAAATGACATGACCTGATTTTACTGTAGGTAGGCAGAGGCACACACATTTCGCCAGTTATGTTTAAGTCCCATGAAATAGGGCTAGGCTCGACCTATTGCCATCAACTGGGTACAAATTCGGAACCTAGAATTTATCATCGGCCTAGCCTTTTCCCAACTATGTTGGGGTCGGCTTCCAGTCTAACCGGATGCAGCTGAATACTGGACCGGATGCTGTATTTTCCATGGAGCGACTGCTTATCTGACTTCCACAACCCAGTTAGTACTGGGTAATACGCTACCCCTTCGTAAGACTGGTTGTCAGACTTTTTTGGTCACTGACTACCTGTAACGACTGTCAAAGATTTAAAAATGACAGCCGGGACCAACTGCTTAACGCGCTTTCCGAGGCACGGAGGAAACTCGGTATGTAATGGGTGGTCACCCATCCACAGACCAACCTAGGCAAGCACGGCTTAACCTAAAGATAGACCCGAGCGTCTGTTATTATTTAGCCACGAGAGCCGAGAGAGAGAGTTATTATCGGAGCCTAGAATTCATGGTCGCAAAACACAATAACACTGCTCGACCTGGGAATCGAAACAAGGACTTCATTCTCTGAAGTAGCGCTTGTAATTGCTAGACTAACGAGGTAATATATATGTTTTGGAGTTATTTATTTTTCGTGAGGATTATCCATTTTCGATTTGTGATTCCCTGACTGTGGTATCAGAAAATAAATTTTAAACATAACGTTACATCACGTCTGGAAACCCCGAAGGGTTAGGCAGAGAAGTACGGTGGGCCAAGCTATTTGGTTTACACTTTACATGTGTGCGTGAAGTCTTAAGCTATGCACACAAACACTATATAAAACGGACGGACGGCTTATTAGAAAATAGGGGGCGAGCCTATTGCCATCAACTGGGCACAAATCCAGACTTCGTGGCTACGACTGAGAAATTGCTGATGGAAAACCCCAATAACACATTGCCCGACCTGGGAATCGAACCCAGAACCTTATGCGGCAGTCGCAGCTTGCGACCACTTGACAAACGAGGTAGTCAATTTTAAATACGGTTAAAATGTGTACCTAGTATTTATATTCGTACATTATTAATATCTACGATGTTTTAAAATATCTAAGCGTGGTTTAATTATGGTTTAATGAATCATGCCTGCGAATCTATTTGATTTATTTTTGAAAACCATTAATTATTTATGACACATGAAGTTAAGTACCGAGAATTATGTAGTTACCTATTTTACAGTTAAAGCAACGCCAGGAGGACTGATCTTAGTGGTGAAGTTCTTTTTTTTTATTTTTTTTTATAAATAAACCTTAACCCACACTAGGAATTTCTCCTTTATCGTGGGTGCGTTTACAATCGTTTAAACTTTCATACGCAAATAGCTAGACCCGGAACAACTACCTATAGGTAGCCACCATGAAAGTTGAGGAGATCGTGGAGTATGTCCGAACGAAGACCAGCTGGACCTTGAGGGTTGAGAATTTTAAGTCGGTCGTGCTGCGAGTTCCGACTCATCATATTGAGACCTTCCTCAAGGAAGAGTTTTGGCCGAAGGGTGTCATGTATCGGCGATTCCGCGGAAGGCTACGGGACACCACGCAGCGCAACATGATGCCGTCTCTTCGTGTTCAATAGATTAATTGGGTTTTTGTGGTTTTTATAAATATGTATGTTAGTCTGTAAGGTATATAAGATATGGTTCTTTTGTTACCTGAATTAAACTATATATTATTATTATTATATAGGCCATACAAATATTTAAATATTTGTATGGCCTATAATAATCGAACCCGCGACACGCAGCGCATCAGACAGTCGTTCAACCACTGCGCCAACCGTACCGTTACTTTAGGAAGGTTGAGCACAATAAATGCGTGTATGCTCAGATGTATGAACGTGGAGAAAGCAATCAATCACTGTGGACGGATTGTAGCAGATGTCGTTAAGACAGATTCCTCCTTGCATACATAAACAGCCGATTTTATTCCCAGGGTCTATGAGAAAAAGACGTGCGTTTTTGTGTAGCTAATGTCGTTCTGGAACCGAAAGCCATAAACTCGACCATCGAACTCGGAACGATTGGAACTGTTTTTTTTTTTAATAACTAAAATGGCTTTCGGTTCCAGAATGACCTAAAATTAACAGTGTCTAATATTAAATATAAATTAGAATATGCTATGAAGATGGAAGTATAAAACTATATGATCGTTAAATCTAAAAATCGTCAAAATACCCCTTGCATTCCTCTCCTCCCCTGCATATGCTTTATTTTAGAGTTTACCGCCTGTATGGAACGGCGACATTGTTAAATTCTAAGCTACGGACTGTGAGCCTCGGGCGCGGTGCTACGACCGCGAAGTACTTTTTGAGGACCTAGCACGAATACGCGGATTCTACAATTAAAAATAATCGTTTCACACGTAATATTTGCTTATTCTTAAGGCTTTAACAATATCTTCTGTATGGGTGATATACCTAATTATCACTCATGGATATTGATACAGTCTAAATATATTGCATTCTTAGCATATAGTTTTACACTTTTGCAATACATAGCTACGGGTTAGTTGTACCTTTGGTTCAAAAATCGATCGAATTTACGTCACATTTACGTCGCGCGTTCATGCGCGTTCACCTCTGGGAGTGATACGCTTGCATACGACTCAGCTCTAAGATGTCTAGTCTATCTAGCCAGTGGCACGCAGCGATACCCAAGATCAAATTAATCAAAAGGCTGCAAGTAAGCTTTATTAATGTAGGTGATGTATAGAATACAACTTATTTCTGACGTGAAATCTAAATCCACCATGATAAAATGTAAACGTGACATGACCTGACTGAATGTCGTGATGACCCAGAGGTTAAGGCCTTATTTTCGGATGGGAAATCATCAAATGACCCCTCCCACTCTGGGCAGAGCGGAAGGGAGTGTTAGACTTTTACTGACTAAACAACATGGATGGGTATCCATGTTCCTTCTTTGCTCTTTGTGCTCCGGGGCCACGGTAACTCTTTCGAACAGTCCTTCAGCCCCGGCAGGCATCGGTCCTTGCGGACCCCTTCCTTTTGCTATCTCTCTTTGAGGCACGCGTGGAACACGAACGCCTCACTTCTCATGCATGAGGTTGTGGGTTAAAATATGGGCAAGTACCAATGTGACTTTTTCAATACAAATTTGCCAATTTTTTTGGGCAGAGTTAGTTAGTTTTATGTACAGAATGCTTGGTTGTCAGCTTCGTGAAGAGTCCGTTTACACCTTGTATGAAACACATCAAAAGCAGTCACTTGTCTAGACCTTGTGACCCCTCTGCCACTAGGACCACGTCTTAAACACGATGACTGATCACTGGTAGGATTAAATCGTCAGCTGCAACTTCTCAGCTTCATTATAACTTTCTGTTAGGCCGACGACGTGACGACGTGAAGGCCAACTAATCGTCGCCATCTCAATTCTGTCTCACCAACTTTTTAATATTAAAATTTTTGACATTTACACAAACGGCCGATGTTAGGTGTTCGCTGTCGTCCAATGTTTTAATGATAAAACTTTTTTATTGAGATGTTTGAGTGGTGCTTGTGAAACAGAAGTTACTTTTTGAGTTGTTTGCTTGTCACGTTTTGGTAAAGGGCTCTTGGAAGTTGAAGTCGCGTTTATTTGATAGCTGTCTAAATGTGAGATTTCACGTGACTTGAGACAGATAGTTTTATCAAATTATTTTTGTGATATTAAACGTTTAAAAAACAGTATTAAGGCAGGCAATAAAATAGCGGGTGATTTGCTGTCATCGGTTGGAATGTTCTATTTCTGTCTCCAACGTGATCTATCAACCAAATTATGACAAATGGCCAAGCAACCGTTATGAAGTATTAAACAAAGGTCATTCAAAAAAAAAAAACACCTGGTCTTATATCTTGGTTAAACAATAGGGCTTAATCGTGAGTTTAATCACACTTCACGCTTGAAAATGATCTCATAAACTAACATCTAAAGTTAGAGTACCTTATTAAAATTTACATTCATAACCTCATTCCGTACTGTAGGTACATGAAATAATGTGCACAATAAAAAATTTACGTGCTGGTCAAAATTTTATGAAAGGACATCACAAACTTTAAACATGAAATAGGGAAAAAACGTATCCGTCAAATTTTCTCGGCTGTTTAATAATTTAGCAAAATACTTGAGAATATTTCGGTGTAAATGACAGAAAGATGGATCACTAAACGTCCAAACTTTAGTCTCTTATAATGTCAAGGATAAAGCTGTGGCTACATTAAAGCGAGTCAAACACGAATGGAGCTCAAATGTAGCACGATCGAAGCACGACTAAAGCACAAGCGAAGCATGAGCGGAGCACAAGCGAAGCACGAAGGAGCACAAGCGAAGCACGAAGGAGCACAAGCGCAGCACAATTTCACAACCCGAGGCATGCTCTTCCGAGATCTAGTTACTAAGCTCACGTCCTAAGTCAGTCTACTACACAAAAATTTTCGAGCCAGACTCGCCTAGTGTAGACTTAACTTTAGAACCGCTAAAATCTGAGACAATAAATTCTGCCTTGAATTACACAGTTGACTAATAGAGACGTATAAATTATTCATAATTTTCGCGACGTAAAAGGAAACTTTTTATTGAATATAGATTCAGTGTTTTAGGAATTCCAAAGTCCATTTTTTGCATTTTATAAATGTAAGTAATTTTAAATCACTAGCGCGTTAAGCCCTAATATTTCGCTGAAAAAGTGAGATAAAATTTTGCCTAGTTGGTATTTTTAGGAGTCTTATTTTTGTATCAAATCGAATAGAATATTGCCAAAAATCTGAGTAGTTTTAAGCCAAATTCAGGGTTATGGTGCATGTACTTTGCAACGTTAAATCTCGGTGCTCATTCAATTGTGACACATAACCACAGTACTAGAAGACATACTACAACTACTACTACTACAACAGCCCATAACGTCCATTGCTGGACATAAGCCTCTCCCATGATGGGAGGAATTTGCCGTAATCTCCACGCTTGGCAGGCGGATTGGAGATAGCAGTGATGAAAGACTAACAGAAAACGCTGCTGCCCATTCTCTGGTCTACGGAGGCGCAGGGTGTTCTGCCTCAGACATTAGTCGCTTTATACGACACCCGTGAGTGTAATGGTTTGGTTCTATTCTACTCTGCCGGATACCACACGGCTGAAGACATACAAAAACCAAATGGATTAAATGCTACCACGAAATAATCAGCTCAAAAACCACTAAGACCAGTCCATACATAAAACATAGTTTTAAGCCCATTCACAGAAACCACGACCGCTAATTCACCCACAAAGCTGACCACAGGAATATTTGCAGTTGGTCCTACGAAAACTTTGACTCCATAAATAAATCTGGAGAACAAACATGACTCTTGCTGGCGTCGGATGATAGATTTCAATTGTTTTTTGTTGGTCGAGTACGGTTATGTTTTCACAGTAGGCAAATCTTATTTATTGCTTTGGCACGGAAAATGCAGATAGGTTTTTTTTTAGACTTGTTGACAACTACTTTTTCCTGTGCTATGTGGAGGAGTCATAATGTTTGCGTTTTATTGCTATGGCACGGAAGCAACATTTAAGGAGTTTTGAGACATTTAACAACTTATTTTTTCTATCCATGTAGGCAAAAGTGTACCTTTTAGTTCTCCCACACCCCTATCCAATTTGTTTATAATTCTATGACCTCCAAATACCGATGTTGCCCAATAATTGGCTTTTGGAGGTCAGATAACAGAGCCAGTAAAACATTGATATTCAGCCGTATTTGATTCGACTGAAAGTCGGCCCGAACTTAATTGGGAAAAGGGAAGGGTAGGCGGATGAAAACAAGAATAATAAAAACTATTCCAATCATCAACTCAAACCCTGCCTTCACTGAATAGCAAAACTTTTACTAAACTCAATGAATATACGTATATAAATAAATTTGTAGTTCGATCAAAACAGAAATCAGTAATTCTATTAGAGCATTTATATTGAAAGTAATGGCGTCTATTCACATAACTGAAATCACATCGTAATATTTTATTTCTATTACGCATAGTAACCGCCAATTTAGAAATGGCTAAATGTCAAAGTTGGGACTTTTGGGGACTTTTTTATTTTTAGTTTTTTTTTTAATCTAAAGAATTGTGTCTGCCTGTGTGGGCGCCTTGTTCTTTAATACTAAGCAAATCATTTTGATGCGATAGAGAATTTGCGACAATCTTATATTTCCTTTATTCTTTAAGTATACATATAATGCATTTGCTAAGCATGAGGTCTTGGTTCGATTCCCAGGTGGAGCAAGGAAATGATAGGACGGTGGAGGATATAAAGTGGATTTAAAGAAATATGGGGGGTGTACTCCTTCGTGGAACACAGGTCATGTTATGTTAAAGGTCGAAGTATTGACAAGTCTTAAAAACCGCGCAAACCAAGAGCCAATCGCTAGTAAATTATAAAGTAATTTATATTTTTTTGAGATGGTAAATAATTCAGTTATACATGGTGGGCAATTTTAATGGATTTTATGTATAGGCGAGGGAAGGTCTAGTTCTATTTGTAGTTTGAGGTGACCTTTATGATCTACATCACAATTATCTGCCTACGTACGAAATACCACTTATCGCTGTATGATTTTTGAAATATGTTGCGATTTGAAACTGTGATAAGTATCTTAGGTATGATATGATTGTTTCAAGGGTTAACCAGAGGTGACCCTTTGTTTTCTACCCACGATTTCACGAAAACTGTATTTAGTTCTTATAAATAAATTAGGAGCTCGTGGCTAAATAATATCAGCCGCTCGGGACAGTCTTCAGGTTGAGCCGCGCTTGCCTAGGTTGGTCCGTGGATGGGAGATTACTCGGTTTATACCGTGCCTCGGAAAGTACGTTAAACCGTTGGTCCCGGCTGTCATTTGTAAGTAGCCCGAATGTCTGACAACCATTCTTGCCAAGGGGAAATCATTAGTGATTGTATTACCCAGTCCTAACTGGGTTTGGAGGTCAAATAGGCAGTCGCTCCATGTAAAATACTGGTATTCAGCTGACTCCGGTAAGACTGGAAGTCGATCCCAACATAGTTGGGAAAAGGTTATGCAGATGGTGAAATTAGTCGGTATGTACAATCGAATTGCTTTACCACCATAAGGTTGAATGTCACTTGCACATTCATCATCATCATCATCATCATTTCAGCCGAAAGACGTCCACTGCTGGACATAGGCCTCCCCCAAGTAAATAAATAAATAAATATCGCTGGACATTAACACACAGCGCCATCTAGTGCCACACTAAGCAACGAGGCTTGTGTCGTGGACACCAGATAGTTGGTATACTACATAGATACTTTTTGTTTGTAAATACATACTTATTATACATATAAACATCCATGACTTGGAAACAAGTGTCGCCACATTGACCGGTCCCGTGCGACTCGCATCCAGCGGATTCCCGCAACCTTCACCAGGTCATCGGTCCACCTAGTGGGAGGCCTTCCAACGCAACGTCTTCCGGTTCGCGGTCGCCACTCCAGAACTTTTCGGCCCCATCGGCCATCCGTTCTGCGAGCAATGTGCCCTGCCCACTGCCACTTAAGTTTGGCAATTCTTCGGGCTACGTCGGTGACCCTGGTTCTCTTGCGGATGTCTTCATTTCTGATTCGATCACGCAAGGAAACTCCGAGCATAGCCCTCTCCATTGCCCTTTGGGTGACTTTAAGCCTTCTGATGAGGCCCATTGTGAGCGACCACGTTTCGGTCCCGTATGTAATCACTGGCAACACACACTGGTCATAGACTTTCGTCTTGAGACACTGTGGTAAGTTGGACGAGAAGATACCGCGCAACTTCCCGAACGCTGCCCAGCCGAGTCGGATTCGACGATTGACCTCTTTCTCGAAGTTAGACCTACCTAACTGGACCGTTTGTCCCAGGTACACATAATCGTCTACAACTTCGAGTGTAGAGTCTCCGATCTTGATAGGAATGGGTGTGACATGGGCATTCAACATGACTTTGGTTTTGTCCATGTTCATTTTAAGACCCACTCTTCCGGAAACTCTACTGAGGTCATCGAGCATTGTACTGAGGTCCTCCATGGTTTCAGCCATGACCACTATATCGTCGGCAAACCGAAGGTGGGTGATGTACTCGCCATTGACGTTAATGCCTAGCCCTCTCCAGTCCAGAACCTTGAAGACATCCTCCAGTGCAGCGGTGAACAGTTTCGGAGATATGACGTCTCCCTGTTTCACACCTCGCTGCAGGAGGATAGGTTCCGAGGCTTGGTCTTGAAGTCGGACTGACATGGTGGCGTTTTTGTACAAACACTTCAACACCTCGATGTACCGATAGTCGATTTGGCACCGTTGGAGAGACTGCAGTACAGCCCAGGTCTCGATCGAATCGAAGGCTTTCTCGTAGTCCACAAACGCTATACAGAAGGGTAGGTTATACTCTTCGGTCTTCTGTATAACCTGCCGCAGCGTATGTATGTGGTCCACGGTGCTAAAGCCTTTCCGGAAACCGGCTTGTTCGAGAGGCTGGAAATCGTCAAACCTGCGCGCGAGACGATTCGTGATGACTCTTGAAAACAACTTGTAGACATGGCTTAGAAGTGAGATGGGCCTATAATTCTTCAACCGGGCATTGTCGCCCTTCTTGAAGAAGAGTACCACCACACCCCTGCACCATGCCTGTGGCGTTTTTCCCTCAAGTATGACGGAATTAAACAGCTTCTGAAGGGCCTTAAGTACCGGTTTTCCACCCGCCTTCAGGAGTTCGGCCGTAATTCCGTCATCACCCGGTGCCTTGTTGTTTTTGAGCTGCTTCAGAGCCATCCTAATCTCGTACAGGCTGACGTCCGGGATGTCTTCGGTATAGTGTCGGGTCAGTCTAGCTCTTGGGTCGTTTGCTAGATCTACGACGGGTTGACTAGTTGACGTGTATAACTGTCCATAGAAGCTCTCGATCTCCCTCAGAAGCTCCGGTTTGGCGGATAAGATCCTACCATCGTCGGTCTTCAGTTTCGTGGGCTTGCTTTGCCCAATAGCCAGATCTCTTGCAAATACCTTGGAGCCTTTATTCCGCTCAATCGCGTCTTTAGTACGCTCGGTATTAAAGCGGCGGAGGTCGCTCTTCAAGGATTTAGAGATCCGTCTATTGAGCTGCCGGTATTTACACGCCTCGTCTGAAGACTGTAGGATCATCTCACGCCGCTCCTTCATGAGCTTTAGAGTGTGATCGGAGAGTCTCTTGTTCTGATCTGTACGACGTGCCTTAAAGAACTTAGACCCGGTCGTATGGACAGTTTCCACGAACCCATCGTTATATTCGTCCACTGAGCTTCCTAGGCATTCGAAACGGTTCTGGAGTTCAAGCTGAAAGCTTTCGGGGTTTTGGATTTGGATCTGTGCTGGACGGAGCGTAGACTTCATCAGACGATACCTTTCAAGCTTGATATTGATGTTCAATGTGCCTCTTACCATGCGGTGATCGCTCCCGGTTTTCACCGAATTGATCACCGAGACATCATTGAACATTTGCTTCTTGGTTGACATGATGAAGTCAATCTCATTTCTAGTTGCACCATCGGGGCTCTGCCAGGTCCACTTCCTGTGCTCACGCTTTCTGAAGAAGGAGTTCATCATATAGAGGCCCTCCTTCTCCATAAAACTAGCCAGTTGGTGTCCCCGGCGATTCCAACGTCCAACTCCAAATTGCCCCACCTGCAGCTCATCCCCGTCTCGTTTGCCCAGATTCGCGTTGAATTCCCCCATGACAACGGTGAATTGAGTTTTGGAACCATGCATGGCTTTAGAAATATCCTCATACATGGTCTCCACTTCGTCGTCGGGGTGTGCCGAGGTCGGGGCGTAGACCTGTATGACCTTCAGCGAATATCTTGAGGATATTCTGAGTATAAGGTACGCCACCGTGGTCGACACACTCTCGATCTTCACCACGTTGTTCACAAGGGACTTGTGGACGATAAACCCAACACCACCCTGGGACTGCCAGTCACCCTCACAGAAATAGAGCAGGTTGCCGGATTTCAGGATTATCGTGTCCTCCCCCTCTCTTCGGACTTCAGATAATCCCACAATACTCCATCGCAGCCTGCTCAATTCCTCTTCGAGTTCCGTTATCTTCTCGTCGGTCCGGAGTGTGCGCGTGTTGTATGTTGCCAGGTCCAGTCGTTGGTATTGGCAGCCGGATCCCTTCCGGAGATTCTTCGCACCCCTTGCCACGCCGTAGTCTCGACCGCTGCCGTAGTCGAGGGTAGACGGGCTGCCGGGCACTAGGGGCCATTTCTTTGATGCGCTATTCATTGGGGGGTTTTGCCATAATCGCCACGCTTGGCAGGCGGGTTGGCGATCGCAGTACGACTGTTACAAAAGCATAGAGAACGCTGCTGCCCATTCTCTGGTAAGTCCCTTAGTCGCCTCTTACGACACCCACGGGAAGATATGGGATGGTGTTATTCTTTACGTCCGACACCATACGGACGACTTGCACATTATAAAACGACAATGTCTGTGTGGTTTAAGCCCATGTGATAGTTTGGTAGTAGCAACCTAAGTGACGTATCAATTTATGGGGATCATATAACAAAAAAAAAATGACTGTTTATTCCCGCTAATCTCCGAAACGATTATGACAGGACTTTTATTTGCAGGTAGCTTATATAAGAAGTAACTTTATTTTAATTTTATTTTAGAAAAAGGAAAATTAACCTGAGTTAATACTTAAATAAAATTAATTAATTAAAAAATAAAAACTAAAACCAACAGCTAGTCTAGAATACGAACTGTCACTATAAGCTTTAAAAAACCATTTTACTAGTTTCAAAGTCTTCGTCTGTGGATTTTCTTTTTCAAAGTTATAAAAATTTTCGCAGCTAATGACTCTTGCCATGCATTAGCTAATTAGAGTCTCGAATTTAATATGAAAATGTGCCTTTAAGAATAAAAACTCTAAAGGTTTTTTTTTCTGATGGGATATCATCAAATGATATCCCATCCATTATCCCGCTCTGGGCGGAGTGTCAGACTTTTACTGACTAAAACCCATCCATCTTAGCCCTTTGTGTTCCAGGGCCGCGGTATCTCAACTTTAAAATCAAGTGCAGATTTTCTTTTAAAGATAGCAGGTTTATTCCACTGAAAAAAGAGATATACTAAAACAGAATTTCTTTACGACAAATCCGTAGTCAAAACTTAGTTATGAAATAAAATTTTCTACTCACATAAATCTACCACATTTTAATTTTATTTACTCTTTTTTAGGGTTCCGTACAAAAAATAAAAAAAAAACGGATCCCTTAAATTATAAACACTCATTACCACAATATTTCAGTTGCCACAATTTTTAAAACTGGCGTATTTACAAGCGTTAGCGTGCTGCCAAAATTTTGAAAATACCTTTTCTTCACTAACTAGGCACTTGTGACTCCGCGAAAAACGAGTAGTCAGCACTTTAGTAATAACGCCAAAATTACAACTGCATAATGTGGACATGCCACCAACAATTATGATAGCTTACTAAATAATTGATCTTGTAAGAAATGCAGGTCGCACGGGTTGATAAATGAGACAACTGAAGATGCACTAATTAAAACTGTATATTAACTCTGAACAATGACTATTTACACTGATTTTACACACACAATAATTACGAATACTTTTACAATAATCACAGAAACAGATTAAAGAGAGTACTTATTACAATTTTATACAAACTCGACTGGCATAGAATTACGACGATTTTCACAGAGTAAGTTTGAAGATAAACTGAGGAATGCTGACCGAAGACTGCCTTGAAACTGTTTTTTTTTTTTTTTTTTACGAGGGACCACTCGCAGTTGCAACGCGCTAAGGTTGCTTAACTGCTTAACCGGACAATCCTGTTGTGGCCAAAAATTACTTTAAGGCCGCCAGCCAGGGCTTACAAACTAAGGATTTAAATTAAATGAACGGTCACTAAGGGCACCCCCTGTGGGGTTCGGGCCTCGGCTTAGTGCGTCATTGATAAGAGGGCAGCAAGGGACAACAGGCTGGGTCGGATCATTAATTGGGGAATCGGTCGTTACATGCTCAGCGTCGCGGGCTGGCTCGTCGAGCAAGGGTTGGGCAGTACTGCCTTGAAACTGGTCGGAGGCGCCTAATTTATCTACGCGCACATAAGCGCAAGTAGTGGCTGGCCTAACATTTGTGGCCGCCCATTTCCCTATCGGTAGCGAGGAAGCCGGCATTTCCCCGTCCCTCGACTCCCCGCTCCTCACCCCTATGACCTAAATAGACTTACTGTATACACACTAAATAGCTGATATCTCTCATTTCTACGTTATATGATGCTATTGTTTTAACGGATTATGATGTCCTAGGACACATGGCACCTATCAGTGCTATTTATAGCTGCACTACTGTGTGATCTTCAGAGATATTCACACAAAAAGCTATTTGTTATCTATATACTTTGATTTTCTCAATTGTTATGGTCTTAACAGGGCGACCGATTATCTATTCTGACTATATAATTAAATGCAAAGTCCTAAATACTTACTAAGAGGTCAAAATCTACTTATTTCTTATTCTAATGGCTTTAATCAGTCAGGTAAATAGGTTTAGATGACTGTGCTTCTCAATAGATCTGCTCTCTGAAATGGAAATCCTTTAAAAACAACAAAGCACTGTGTAATTAAGTTTGCACAAACATTAAATTATTTTGCAATACAGGACTGTAATAATTTTACAAAGCCTCTTTAACAATTTACTGAATTGTTTTCCCTGCGCAGTAAAAAACCTTACCTACGCTGGTTGAAGCCTTTAACTACCAGTGCTACTTTCAAGATAAATTAACCTAGAAATGAATCTCATCTTATGATTTTCCATAGACAATGTCTCAAAAAAACAAACGATGTTGAATATTTTCAACAACGTTATTATTTTTATTCGGCTTGGCTCTGTCTTTACAGTTTATATTTTTTTGATATTATTACGACCCGAGATCCCCTAAGTCAAGAATACTTTCTTTAGTACCTACTGTAAAAGTACCCTTAACGAACCCGAAAGGCACTTATTCTCCCCGTCATTGAGATAATTTTTTTGTTCTAGACCATACCTGAGAATCTTCTAGTTACGGAGATATCGGGGGTCAAAGTTCCAACTTTAAATACCTCCACGACCCCCGTAGAAAATGCATTCCTTAGCACAATGTTTTTAGTGTGTTACTTTGAGTTTTATCGTAAAACGTGATTTTGATGTACAGAAAGCTTGGTTGATGACTTCGTGAAGGACCCATTTTCACCTTGTTTATCTTTATTTTTTACAAAACTTATAGTGTTTTAAACAATGGTTGCACCTGTCTGTGTAAGTTTTCAAGTGTAGCTGTCTTTTAATTTCCCATGTGGTTTTCTTGCGCATCACTGCATTTTTCAGCTGATTCGAAACTTTATTTTCCACTTTTGCAATTTTAAAATCTTTGCTACTCAATATTTAGATTTTTCGGGCAGAATAAAACTTTACTCGTTTAAAAAAAAGTATCCTTGTTTGCAAGGATACTTTTTTAATTTACATGTAAAATATAAAAAAGGTAACATTTAATACACACATACCTAATGTTTTACAGGCTAAACTAATCTGCCTTTTATATTTAACTGCAACAAAGTCACCCCATATTTTAGTGAAAATCCTAAACAGTATGCAATGACACCATTAAATTTAATTGATCAATTTGACCATCCAATTAAGCGTACAGCAACGAGCGTCATTCTTAATTGCCATCACGTTTTAATTGGCAAATAACATTATTTGGACGCAACATTTTTGTTGGAAAATGTATCAGTTAAGTTATCTTAATTGCATGAATAAAAATACTTTATTAAACCAATTTTGTGAATCCGATTTAAGTTTTAAATGTAAAAGATCTTGTTTTTATTAACATAGCTAAATTATAGATGACCAAGGGATATCGTATTACCCAGTACTAACAGGGTGGTGGAGGTGTAAGCAGTCGCTCCATGTAAAATAATTTATATTTAGCAGCATCTGGTAAGACTGGAAGCCGACCCCATCATAGTTGGGAAAAAGCTGGGCAGATGATAATTAAAGGTGACTACCTAAATCTTGTATCATTTTAGATACAAAACTCATTAATTTCACCTACAAATGCTGCAATATTTCACCAAGAAATTTATTTTCTGTCAATCAATTATCCATTTTCATAACGTAGACATTCCCTCCACCTTCTATTACAAAATAACTTCACTACATTTCAATGAAACGGATTAGTTTCCCAGTTCTCTTGACAGAGGCGCGTCTGTTCCTTTCTCACGGGCAGAGCCGACCTACTTGTGACGTCACCACGGTAAAAAGTCACAACCAGGTCACGCCAGACAGCCCGGAGCTACACACATGCCCACAAAAATACGTGTAAATAAATTAACAGGGTAAGCAGAGAAACTGTAATAAGGATAAATTAAATCAAGGGATAAAATAAGGTGTATAAGAGTATTTCTTTGTAAAAAATATATATTCAGGGCAAATACTGGAGACAAAGAAAAGGTCCTCTGCTTATTAGCTATTAAAGCATCATCCATCACGTTCCACCAGGTGGGATCGACTACACGATGACACTAGTTCGGGGCAGCGGAAGTCGCGTTATATCGCGCTGCCTCTGACGCAAGCGTGCGAGGGACCACCGGTGTGGTATTGTTAGTACGGTCAGACAGACCCATCCGCTCTCACCAGAGGACATCCATTGAGGATGTCCACATCGCGAACAAGGCCTTTTTCTTACCAGTCTTTGTAGCTAGACTATGTGGACGCGTTACCGCGAGGGCTGGTTTGAAGAAGCACGGGAAAAGAGCTCATGTAAGTAATTTGGGGAGGCCTTTGCCCAGCAGTGGGACAGTACAGGGTAGTAAAAAAAACAATCTAGCTTATATGTCATAAGATAAGGTAAGGTCCTTATCTTTATCACAATATAATGGTCGTGTAAAACTCAGAAGATAGTGTCTTCAGAAGTCACGTACACGATGTTTTACTTCACATTTAATCGGTGTTAAAAAACTTAAATAAAGTACTTTCACAATAATGCGATAGAAAAAGTTATCTTTGAATTTGACTAGTTTCTAAACCCACATCTTACTGCCTAAGCATGAGCTTTAAACTACTAAGCTTTGAGTGGATAACCGATAAAGCCTCAGAGATAAAATTGAATCCTTCGATCAATATGGATGTCTAAAACCAGTATTCATAAACCGGTCCAAAGGCGCGTGAGAGGCGTATTTCAGAAGCATCTGTTACGTAAATCGTAAGTGGCATTTGATATTCAGATTTTACCTACTGCATTTTTTTTAATACTCCATAAGGTTCTTTCAAGATATAGACCTACATCGAATATACCTAAAGGAAGCCTTTAAAATTTGGAAAACAGATTACTGAGAATTAGGCGAGACGACAATAAAAAACTAATTAGTCCGTCAGTTAGATTATCAAAAAATATTTGACCCGTGTTTTTTCTTTTGTTACGTAAACCAAAATTGACGAAGATATGACGCATTTAAAATTCTCAATACGTCACGCCTAGGTATAGTTCTGACGTCACGAGCCCCCACTCCCGAGTTTTGATGCGTTTTATCTTTGTCAATATTCATTGATTTACAAAAACAAAAAATACGTGTCCATTAATTTCCAATTCTCTAACTGACGGACTAAATAGATTTGCTATTTTTTGAGACTGTCGTCATGCCTATTCCTAACCCTATAACACTTTGCCTAACCTAAGAATCGAGAACCCAGGACCTCACAATCAGCAGTCGCGAACACTATACCGATGATGCAGATAAATCTAATAATATAGCCTATGGTTTACATTAAAGATGATGAGATTTTGAAACAATGGTGGTCGTAGACCGCAATACTAATTCATATTTATCTTGCAACCAGCCAAAAGAGACAATCAATCATATTAGTATTTACCTAACAAACACACGACGCGTGGTTTTCCAAATGAAGATTCTTATTTACAATAAACATTATTATTTTCCCGAAGCAACAATGTTATTCGGAAACATTTTTTTCGATAAAACACAGCCTTTATTAATTAAATATTGCTAATTGAATCTTGTTAGTCAAGAGGCGCTTTTTCTTCTCTTCCGCAATTTTCTCTGCTCTGAATGGCAGTGATAATCACTTGATTTCTCGGGAGACTGGGTTCCTTAATAATCCGATATTTCACAATGTATTAGAATAAAGCTTCTTACGGTATTGTTTAAACGCTGCTCTAAGCCATAAAGAGGTTTTACCTTAACATCACGCCTATAGTTGCCGAAGGGATAAGCAGAGGTGTTAATACTACGCCAACATTTAGCCAGTTTTGAAGTCCTATGTAATAGGAGGCGATCCTATTACCACCACCTATGCACACATGCAGACCAGGGGCATGCCTAGTGGCCAACAACATGGCAAGCCCCTAGGGCAAGCTGACTGTTCAGAAGCCCTAACATCATGTAGTCTATAAGGGCAAGCCAAGATTTTATTTGGGCTTGTATGACAGTACCACCACTAATGCAGACTCAATAGGTGCTACTGAGAAATTCTTGGTAGAAAAATGGCTTATTCGTCAACTGGCGACTGTGAAACTCGCGAGTGCGCGCGAGTTGGCACCTTAAGAATTCAGAGTTCAGAGTTCATTAATTTGTCAGAAACCAGGCCAGACCAGACCTTTCGATTTTATTTAATTTTTTGTCTTCAACTCGCTTGCACGTTATTAAGTATTATAGTCAAATGAAAATTATTTTATTACATTTATTTTAAATTCAATTCGTATAAAATATCTTATACGTATATAGTGGGTAGGTACATATTTTATACATTTTATAAGAAGTTTATGTAGCTAACTGTACATCTGACAAATTTTACGTCAGATTTTCAAGGTCCAGTGAGTTGACGACAAAAATTAATATTAAAATCGGAAGGTGCCAACTCGCGCGCACTCGCTTGTTGACGAATAAGCCAGAAAAATCCAAATCCAACAATCCAACACTATGCCCGACTTGGAAATCGAACCCAGGTCCTCATGCAGTGGCGCTTGCGTCCACTAGACGTCAAATGTCGTTGACATTTGACAGCAAATGCATTGTGTATTAACAATCAAGTTGACAATGATATAACCAATATTGTACCACTTGTACCTATTGTACTAATTTAATTTATGTACACGGCTCTGAATATCAGCAAATACCTTGTGTAATTATGCAGTTAATTATTCAACCACTACGTTCAGAATTACAAGCACGTATCTACATATCTTTGTGATTGTTGGAGTGTGGAAAATGTGTGCAGTTACAGAAAGTAATAGAATAGTATATACTTTATTATGTACAGCATACAAATACCAATCTTATCTTTATCTTGAAGTTTGGATGGATGGATGTTTGTAACTCAATTTGCTAGAACGTCTGAACAGATCTGCATGAAAGGCACAGAGATAGATTATAGTCTGGACTCTAGTCTTATTATACACATAGGTACACACACGCGAACGAAGTCGCGGGCAACAGCTAGTACCTATTAAATAATTATTTTGGTGTTTAAACAAAAATATAATTTAAAAAAAGACGTGTTCTTTGTTTTTAGTGCTACCAAACCACCAAACACCAAACAATTTCATAATTCCATTTCTTTTTCATTCATCTTCATAACATCACAGCCATTCTGTGTTTATGATCGACAGACGAACAAAAAGCTAGACTTAATTTATTTCACGGTTCAATAAATCTAAAGTGAAATAGCATTCTTTTATCTTGATTGCAGCGAGCGGTGGATAGTCGCATCTATTGTGTTGGTAACTCAGTTACAAAATAGAGATACGAACAGAAGGTTGGGTAAACCATGGACACACTCGTACAAGACTTATTAACTTTTGAAACGAACCATTTTTACAATAAAACCAACACTGACAATGAAACATAAACAGGTGTCACCTTTATTTTGTTTGTGGAAGAGCTCGTGGCTAAATAATTAGTCTACGTCCCATCTCGTAATTTTCCCATTTCGACAATTCTAAACACAAAAGTCCCATTTCGTAACTATTAACAGCCGCACAGGTCGATCTTTGAGGTCAAGCTTTGCTTGCCGAGGTTGGTCCGTGGATGGGGGTGACCATCATTACATACCGAAATTCTTCCGTGCCTCGGAATTACTCGGAAATCTCATCAAGCCGTAGGTACTGGCTGTCATTTGTAGATTTTTGACAGTCGTTACGAGTAGTCAGAAGCCGAAAGTCCTACTACTAGTCTTACCAAGGGCTCTACCCAGTTACTGGGTTGTGGAGGTCAGATAGGCAGTGGCTTTATGTAAAATACTGATATTTAGCTGCACCCAGTTGACTTGAGCTGACCCCAACATACATAAATTGTGAAAAGGCTAGTGTACTATCGTGGACACTCCCGCCTGATCACCACTAAGCAAATTTTTGCTTGCACTCGCAACATAGAAACGCTCTCTAGTCCCGCCCCGTTGACTTTGTATAGAAATAATGAAAGAAAGACAATACCGATCGGCTCGGCGCCTCCGCATGATTTAAGCGAAAAAAAAAATAACTGATCAGGCGGAAAAGACCACGACTGTACGTTCGCCTATTTTTGTTCGTTGTGTAAAACTAGCCTTCTGTATTTATCTATATTATGTCGCTATCACCCGGTCAACGGTATTGGAATTAATGGAAAAGCCAGCGGAAGCTTCTTTATCCCACCAGCTTCATATTACCTGTTGCCTGCGATAGGGGTATTGTGTTACGTTAAATTGATATTTTGGGATATTGATTTGAACTAGCAGTACTTGCAGTACTCGTACTGCTAAGTACTGCTTGTATTATGCCTAGAAGGGAAGATAGAAGTAAATAGCTACCATCACTGTTAACAAAAAAATAGTAAAAAGTATTGACATAAGTAACGACTTCTTTGTTAGTAAGAAAGTTCTATACAAACAAGTCAGGTCAGTCCGTGATCTCAAATCGGACAGAAAAGAGTCTGGCTCTTTGAGCTGCTTTTGAGAAATTAATATCCATGACCTTTAAATTAAATTTATCCTCCGCTATTTTTCTGATTAATTTCGTTACGGGATCCAAGACAGTTAAATTCTTTCTCTGCGACTTCGTCGAGCTCCATTGTCTTGGCGCTTTTCTGGTGGTCACCACTGTTGGTTCTGGCTTTCAGGAGTTGCAGTAGTTTGGAAATCTTAGACCATGATACTCTACATGGGTTTGATAAAAAAAAAATTCTAAGTATGGGGAACCTCCAAAATTTATTTGTTTTTTTTTTTGTGTAAAATCTTAATCCGGTTCACAGAATACATCTACTTACCAAGTTTCAACAGCATAGTTCTTATAGTTTCAGAAAAAAGTTGCTGTGACATACCGACGGACAGACAGACAGACCGAAAGACATGACGAATCCATAAGGGTTCCGTTTTTTGCAATTTGGCTGTGGAACCCTAAAAACGTGTAGAACAAGGTCAGTTTCATGGTACGACACACCCACACGATAAGTTACTGTTGTGCGTGTATTTTACACCTTGTATTCTTTATAGCACGTGCGGAATTTTGAATTCTGTAAATTGCGAAGCATTCGAAAAATGTCATTAAGTTATTGATGGAAAATTTAAAAAGTAGTGACCGTTATTGGGCTAATAGAATTTTATTCCCTGTATTAAAATCAGATTAAAACGATACGCTTCTGATGAAGTGACATAATAAAGAGAGTAAAAAACCTCATAACGAAGCCGAAAGGCACCAGTTCTCCTCGTCGTTGCGATCGTTTTTTTCTTTTAGTTAGATCATACCTGGGAACCTTCTAGTTACGGAGATATTGGGGGTCAAAGATCCAAGTTTCACAAGTTTTTTTAAAAACAAGTTTTGAATGTAAAATTTTTACTTTAAACGCCTTTATGACCCCCGTACTGTTCAATCCATCCATCAGCACGATGTTTTAAGTGCGTTACATTGAGTCTTACCAAAAAGTCTGATTTTTCACCCAAAAAAAAAGTCATTTCGCCAAAAACTTAGTTTGGTGTACAGAATGCTTGGTTGACGGCTTCGTGAAGAGTCTGTTTACACCCTGTATAAAGTCGAGCGTCATCGTGATGAATTGACATGCAAATGTAAAATTCCGAAAAGCGATTACACTTAAGTAAAAGCCCGTACAACCCAACTCGTGTACCCAACAGACTTGTATACTGCGTAAAAATAACAAATAAAAAAATACTGTTTTTATTTTCTAAAATGTAATCATTTTCTTTTGTTTCGTTTTTTCCGACACTCAAATCCAGTCAGTTGTCTGCTTTAATCTGTCCAAGACTAATAAGTTTTCTCTAAGATCTCGATTTAAAGTTTGACAAAATGAAAGTTTAATTAAAATAAAAGGTTTCTGCGTACCCAATTCATTTTTTAATTGCAATTCCACAAAACGTTCAATTATATACTTTTACAACGTTATAACATTTTATAATGTTAATCTAGCTTTATTTATGAGCTCTCTTTCGTTTTTAATGGCGAGGAATTTGACCTCTAATTTTGGTACTTAAAATTTATTTTAACAGAACTTAGAACTTGTAAATAATGTAACATCCATATTTTATGACATCCAAATGGTTTTTATTTAATAATACAAAAGAGATGATTTAGGTATCCCTTTATATCATTTTAGAATTTTGTTTTATTTGTATTATCATTATAATGAGGAATTTTCCACTGATGTTTGTCACAACGCTTCAGTATATATCAATAGACGGCGCTGATCAGCTTTGGCAATATTTTTTTAAGCGGCGTTCTAGTAAAATCCAATGAAAAAATTATTTAATCTTTTAGCAGGGCAAAAAAGTCTTTCCTAGACACATGTCAAACTCATTGTACAGTAAAATTTCTTTAAAAAATACAAAAATTATTTATTTGCGTAAATAAAGTACAGAAGGTTGGGAAAATATATGAAATTGTTCTCTTATTCTGCCTTTAATTTCGGCGTGCAAATATAAGCTAAAGATACATATTTTTTATTAATTTAAAATAATTATATATCACAATCATGCAGTCATTAAGCAGATAATCCCATCAAAATTGTATTATTGATTTATTTATATGTCAAAATAATATTAAAAAAAGAATAAAAGTAGTAATCATAAATGTCAATAATAATCATTTCAATAATGGGAGAGATTTGCCACCCAATAATTTAACAAAAATAACTTAAAAATGACCGTGCAATTTTCTTTAATATTCATTGTTGTATAGAAAGTGAGAACTTTAGAGAACCTTTTTTCTGTCAAACATTTTTAACCTAAAAATTCTACTGTTCTTTTGCATCACTGAACTGAACTACAAGTTTTATATACATACATTTTATATATATACTGATAAAATTATAATAGATTGAAAATAATAAATTTAATAAATTAAATCTTACTGAGAATCACCTATTTGGACAGGTTGGCCGAAGCAAGGAAAACCAGCTCAGACGAAGATTTATGGAAGACAGTGCTTTGGAGCGTAAATGTAGTGTTGTTCCGAAAACAACACAATATCTAAAGTTACTATCTTGTGTCTCCTGTTTCCTGCATGCATGTTACCGGAACTGCTCAAGACGCTAAACTCAATGTCGAATTACGGGCCGACCAATCAAATCGATTTTCAAAACTGATTAAGTATTCTTTTTTTAACCTTTACTGTCTCACTGCTGTGCAAAGGCCTCCCTCGTAGCTTTCCACTCTTCTTTTACTTAGAGGCGTTTGTGAGAGATATCACAAACGCCTCTAAGTCGTCTCGCCAGCGTTTTCTGGGCCTCCCTCGGTGACGTTGTTCCTCTGACAACCATTTTGGACGACTCTGGCCCATCAGTCCTGATGCATTCTGCAGACATTGTGCACCCAATCCCATTTCAGCCCAGGAGTCTTATAGTCAGTCTTAGTTAATTTTTAGAAGTCGCTTCTGTTTTGTTTAATACGTTTTAGCTAGATAATGTTTTCTTTATCTTTAGCAATATCAGCTTACAAAGGCCATTATCATTGTGCTGATACTGCTTCAGCCGATAAAACACAAAATTGCAATACAAAAAGATCTCTTTTGGATGCGATAATAAGAGATTTTGTTTTATGTTGCTATAAAATCAGCAACATGGGGGATACAGCTTGGACCGTCGTAAAATTGGAATGGTACTTTATTTCCTATTCCTTTAGCGTTGTTTGTGGTTTATGGAGTAATCGCGTCAGTGGTCTGATGGATGGGAAATGTTGGTGTTGATACCATGTATGTCTTCATGATGGTCAAACGTGGTTTCTAACACTTGTACTTGCGATAATTACCCTTATTGGTACGACTTAGGGCATGGGCAACTACAGTACTTTCTCAAGTTATTATGCCCTGTGACTGGGACTGTAGCTTTGTTTTTTTTTGTATTTTTGACATTCAAAAGTGCCGTAATGGTCTAATTGAAATAAGTGCTTCGAAGTTGAGCTTAATGGTCAATGATAAAATGTTACCACTGATACCTACAAGGTGTATCAAGCCTTCTCTTTCAATAATTCTAACTTCACAATTTTCCGACATTTTTCTTTGGTATGGTGTGAAAACGAGAAATATTCACGCGTCAATATCAACGTCTTAATCATCAATAGACAATTAATCAAAAGAGGTAGTAATTGCATTGCACTTCAGCATTGATAGATAACCTTTTCCTGTTTATTACCAATAGTTGTTCCATAGATACATTCAATTCCCAGAAGTACAACTAGTTGGACCAAGGAAAGAACAACTCACTCGAGTTGAACCATTGGTAAAGATATTTCCGCATAGAACAACCAGTTGAACCATGGGTAAATTTACTTCTCCGTAGTACAACCAGTTGGACATCGCAGTTGTACCACGGGTCGGGAGTGAAAATTTTGCTGTAAAACTCGATGACAGTTATATTGGTTAATGGAACTATACTGTGTCGTTAGTCTAGTGGTTGCAAGCACGACTGCTGAGCATGAGGTCCTGGGTTCGATTCCCGGGTCGGGTAGTGTTTTTGGGTTTTTTATAACAATTTTTTTAGTATCAGCCACGTGTCTGGATTTGTGCCCGATTGATGGCAATAGGCTCGCTCCCATTACATGGGACTTAAACATAACTGGCAAAATGTGGGTGTACGATTAGTTACACCTCTGCCCAACCCCTCGGGGATTACAGGCGTGATGTTATGGTGGAATTAAACTAAAATATGTTACTTCAATAAACATGTTACTTAATATGTTAGGTTAGAGTACCATGAATAATTTTGTCTCATCTACAAAACTTATTCTACCTTAACATATCAAACTTCTAACTTTGTTCAAGAATATGATGTTAATGTATGAAAATCCACAAAACAACATGAAATTGTTCCTGAAGGAAATGCGACTATTTCTCTACGAACATATCCCTATGTGCAATGTAGGATTGTGGGTACATTCGGTTAATCTTAACGAGTCGAGTAAATATCTGCCACAGAATAAAGACTCGTATACGCTAGTCTGTAACAGCAAACGGCATGGTTATTTTCCATGACATCTTATAGGAGTTGTTGCTGTAAGGCTCAGCGCAAACGGGCCACCAACCACAGCCACCGGTAGCCAGCGAAAAGCAGTTCACACGCTTTTTCATACATTTTGTTGAAACTCGCCGCACACGCTACAGCTCGCGGTAGCGCTCGACAGCCACCGGTGGCTTTTTGTGGCTGTGGTTGTTGGCCCATTTGCGCCGAGCCTTATAGTTGTTCCTGTATTTTGTCGAATAAATTTGATTTCAACAGTCATTTGTTTTTAAAGCAGACCATTGTGAAAAAAAACAAGTTAAGACTGCGGAACCTTGTCACTATAAGTTCGAATATCATGTCAATTCTTTGGCAATGACCTTATTATGAGCTACTCCCCTAAGATGAGATGTCATCGAAAATTGGTCATGAACCTTCATGTGAGAGAATTCTCGTCTTTCTGATAGCTTCTCGGATTCTTCATTTTTACCCGACTACAAGTCAAAAGGAAGGGTTATGAATATTTTTTTAGCAGTCTAATGTATGTATGTATGTTTGTATTTAAGTACAAAACTGTTTTTTTTCCGTCACATCACCATCTCAGGACCAGTTGAAATCCAGCGTCGGGCACTAGCTGCTCGGCAGTTTGCTGAACTGGGTCTATTTGGTGCACCCGTGACGAGCCGAGACACAGAATATTATCTAATTTTTTCTGTCTAGATTTTTATGTTTTTTATTGTGTAGATTTAAGTTTTTTTTATATATTTTTGTTGTGCACTTACAGCATGTGCCAAATAAATATGTTTTATTTATTTACGTATATTCCACCGTAGCGCCTAAACTATTCGTTATTACGACCCGGGTAACATTGGTTACATTTTATTCATTTGTCGGGTTTTTAGTGGTAGTATAAAAATATAGATATACAAATTCTTAGTCATTAAAAAACCGTGTGATGCCATGCTTGCAATGAGTTTGTATTCTCTATATGTCGTCACTAACTCACTCAACTTAACTCGTCATAAATATAATGCGAATCCTGCCCGAGATGCAATAAAATCTCGCCAATCATGACAACTAACTGGTATGGATATATATGTTCAAACTGAAGCAATTAGTCGCGTGACTTCCTCAACATTAAAACAATCGACGAGCATAGTCACGTCCTGAATCCCGCATGGAATCCGCCTCAGCGTGGCCAGAGCTTTACACTGCACGGACGTCTTGAAACCTTCACGCTACACACCACATGTTGAAAGGTATTTGCATCTACTTATGTTCGTGTGTTCATTCAGGACTGGCGTTAAGCGTCATAATATGCATGCATGGAGTTGCCACAAGCTTGCTGTTCCGAATTTACCTACATCCACTGCTGTCATAAATCTTGAGTGGATGAGGATGGGAAAACAATATTTTGTTTTGTTTTGTACGATCCAGATGTTTATACAAACACAAAGAAGAAGAAAGAAAATTGTGTGTATTTGGCATTAAAAACACCTACAAAAATTAAAAAAAAAACATAAACAAACAAAGCTAGAAATGCCAAAAGCTTAGAGCCCCTCAGTTCAGCATAATGCCAGATGGCAACACAAAGTGTACCAGCTGACGCTTATTTTTGGACTTTGAAATAACTAATCCTTAGCAAGTGCTGATGAGATATACTTTTCTGTATGAGCCAACTCTATGGTGTTTATTTACAAAGAAATATGTGTCATTAAGTCCTATGAAAAACCATTTAACGTTATTTTGTAAAGTATTCAGCTAACTACGGCTTGATATGGGAATGTAAATTTAGTGACCTTGTTCAAGTACCTACTCATCTTGTTCATTATACGCATAAAAGTCTACCGCTTAAAGTATGACTCTTAACAAAAAACTAAAATTTCATTGTCATTCATATCATCATCACAGTCTATTAATGTTTCCACTGCTGGGACACAGGCCTCCTCTCTATGAGAGGGAATGGGCTATAATCCACCACGCGGGCCCAGTGCGGGTTGGTAGATGTCACATGTCTTCGAATTTTTTGGTTCTAGGACATGCTGGTTTCGTCACGATGTTTTCCTTCACCGTCATTCATATACTCAACCATTATTTTTTAAACTGTAACACAACTAAAAGAGAACCATAAAAAAAACTTCTTGTAACCAACTATTATTTTGAAATAAAAAATCAAACTGCCATAAAACTTCATAAATGCGCGGTAAAAATCTCCCCATATCATTACATCGTTCAGAAAATCAGTTTCAAACATCGAACAAAATTCGTATTCCGACACCAAAGACGATGTTCCTTAGTGGTGTTATAAACAAAGTTATCGTTGGGGTTGCCAGCGACAATAATAATGACTTTATTTGCCTACTCCCCCATTATTATCTCATGTTACGCTAACCCAGTTTCATGTCGTATATTTTTGAGTATGTGTTACGGCTGTGACGTAAGCGGGAGTAAAAACGACTTTCGTATTGTTTTCGGGATTGGATCACGATATTTTTTTGTAAATGTGAGTAAAATAATCAGAAAATACGTAACTTCAAGTTTTTATGGCCATTTTGTTCTTTGTGACGTATTGACTTCGTTTCAATACGAGGAGGGCAGTGTGAACTTAATTTTGTATAGACAGCAAAAATATCAAGAGAGAATGTCTAGGTATGGGTGTAGCTGAACCATCTCGAAATCAAGTCTTTTTGTGGCGCTGCAACTGAGTTGTAGCTACGATGTCACTTTGCTTTCTTTATTTGATAATTTATTAACTAAACTAAAGTAGGTAACATAATTCTTCAAAAAGGTGAAGTGTGTGTCATCCGTCAACCGTAAGAGGAGGTCCATGTCCCAGGTACAGTTTATGTTATCGTCCTTCACTAGTATCCACGAAACGGAAACCGACGGCAGACCATTGCAACAATGGTGAGACGATATCGTCGCACTGGCACGGATAGAGTGGACCAGAACGGGCTGAGATAGGCATAGATGGAAACAGATGGAAACAGATGGAGAAAGCCTTCATCCAGAGATGGATGACCCCTTAATAGGTTAAGCTTTAAAAATATAGAATTGAAAATTATAGGTAGTTACCGATCTGTGTTTGTGTTTGTGGCGAGTCTGGTCAAACCCTTATCCGAGTAATTAATTGCAATGTTTTATTAATAACGATGTTCAATTAATTTCAACTCTAAACGCCTAATCCATTCAAAAATATATAATGAGCAAAATGCGTCGCTAATATTTTATTAATCCCGTCTAGACAAGGGTAAATTTAATTTGTATGAGCATTTGAAACCTCTGAACAAATAATAGCTGCAGCATTATCGTTCTAATTATTTAAGCTTAGGGCTCATTCCGCTAAGTGTTTCATAAGTGTATGCATGAGATAATTAATTTAAGTACAAAAAAAATTACAGTAAAATATAGACACAAATTACCACGAAAATCTCTGAAAAAATGTGAATTGCGCTTTTTGTAAGGGCGTATACACGTAGAGCGCTGGCTGCAAGCGCTGGCAAGTCGGCGCTGCCAGCCAGCGTTCTACGTGCGGCAGTCTTTAGGCCCGGTTTCCACCAAAGCGGAGACGAGTGGAGCGGAGAGGAGATGTGCGAAACCCACCAATCACAATGTAGCTGAAATCTACGTCAGGTCTCTCGTCTATCCTGTGATTGGTTAAAGCTTGCATTTCTCCTCTGCGCTCCGCTCGTCTCCGCTCTGGTGGAAACCGGGCCTTACACTTTGTGCCGACCCAGCGCCGATAAGCACCGACAAATTTTTACGAGTAGGGCAAGGCTTTGTTTACTAGGCTAGAGAAGTATCTCGAAAATGGCCAATTCGGGCTCGAGGAGCTACAGGTCCGCAAGCAGAATCTGATTGATAATTACAACAAATACAGAGACATCTCCATAAGTTTGGAACTTTTGGGCGAGAAGGAAGAAGATGAGGACGACCCTGAAGAACGATACCTCACGCTGCTAGCGACATTAGAGCGTCTAATAAAGGTGCAGAATCCTCCAACAGACTCTTCAAAAGATCTTAGCCACCATGCAGCCAAGCTTCCTACATTGGAAATACCAATATTCGATGAGGAGGAGATTGCCAGCTTTAATCCATTCATGGAGATGTTCAAAGCGGTAGTACACCATGACAAGAGATTAAAAGATGTACAAAGAATATGTTTCTTGAAAAAATATGTAAGGGGAGAGCCCCTACAAATAATTGATAACCTGCCCATCATCGGCAAGTCATATGAAGCCGCATTGGAATTGTTACAGAAAAGATATAATAATCCAGCGTTGTTGATACATAGCCATGTGTGCAATTTACTTGATATGCCAAGTATACAGCGTGTTACTTCCCAGCAGTTAAGAGACATTGTTGCTAAAGACAACAACATCACAACACACAACACACAACATGTTCACAACATGTTACTGCATTAAAGAATCTTGAACAACCAGTTGCAGAATGGAATGCCATTTTATCATGCATATTGATGCGCAAGATTGACTCCCTCACGGTCAGATTATTTCACTCGGAGAGGGACACAACACAAGTAGTAACCATGGATCAGCTACTCACCTTATTGGACAAGCGAGCAGCTTCCTTAGAGGCCAGCACACCTACGGGTGATAAAACACCAGCCAAGCCGAAATCAGCAGTGAGCTTATCAGTGCAAGTTAACAAAAGTGAAACCTCAAAGTGCTCCATGTGTTCCCAAGTGCATAAGATATTTAAATGTCCCACATTCAATGCAGAATCAATCCAAAAGAGGCTAGAATTTGTGAAAAAGAATAATTTGTGTCATGTATGTCTGGCATTCCATTCACAAAAATGTAGGTACAAATTTAAATGTTCCGTTTGTAATTCCAGTTCGCACAACTCATTGCTACATCAACCAGAGGATAAAGCTGGAGCAAAGACAAATGAGGGTAAAGCTGCTGCACCGGTAAGTTTGCACATTTCTCAGCCCCTCATTACAAGTGTAGTACTTCCCCAAAGTCAAGTACTTGCCAAAGTTTTGGTAACTGGAGCCAACAATGAAAAGTTAATTGTTAGAGCCCTCTTGGACAGTGGTAGCCAGTCTTCATTTTGTACTGCATCCTTGGCTGATCAGCTAGGGTTGCCTCTTATTGATTTGCATAAAAACATTTCAACGTTAGGTGATATTTGTAACAATTCCACTAGCAAAGACATACAATTACAATGCGAATCATTAAAAAATAATTTTTCATTCAGTGTTACTTGTTCGGTAATCAACAAGATAACCTCAAAGGTTCCGCAAAGGAAAATAGATCTAAGTAGCTTTGTTATACCTAAACATGTAGACTTAGCTGACAAAGATTTTTCAACTCCAGGTGAGATATCAATACTACTCGCCTGTGATGTATTTTTCAAAAGAGTTATTGATGGAAAGATAGAGGGTGGCCCAGCAGATCCCATTTTATTGAACACACAGCTGGGATACATCATCTCATCTCCAGGAATGTCCACTGATGATACAGCCATTGCTATGCATACAGTCATAAGCCCAGAGCTTGATCACTGCATAAATCAGTTCTGGGAGGCAGAAAAGGTACCAGATATATATCATGAGTCCTTGCCTGAGCACGAGTATAGTGAAATGATATTTAATGAGTCGGTTTCATTAAGAAATAATACATTTGAGGTCAAGTATCCACTCAAGGTTGAATTGCAGGACATTGACCCTTCTAATTCATATGCAATTGCTTTGCAGCGATTATACAGTTTAGAAAAAAGATTTACAAAGGACCCTAAGTACTATGATTTATACAAAACATTTATACAAGAGTACATAGATTTAGGGCATGCAAAATTAATTGATACAAAAACTTGTGACCCTAGAGATGAGCCACGGTTTATTTTGCCACATCATGGGGTACTTAGATTAGACAAACAAACAAATAAGTTGAGGGTGGTATTTGATGCCAGTGGAAAGAATAAAAATGGCTTAAGTCTCAATGACATTATGTGCAATGGTCCTGTAATACAAAATTCACTCTTTGATATATTGATATTGTTCAAAACATACAAATACACTATACAATGTGATATCCGTCATATGTACAGAATGATAAAAATACATCCGGATTACAGATGTTTGCAAAATATTCTTTGGCGCGAAAATGGGATCATGAATGTCCTGCAATTACAGACAGTAACTTATGGTTTGACCAGCTCAGCTTATTTGGCCACTAAATGTCTTATTACATTAGCAAAACAATACAAGGATCAATATCCTTTAGCAAGCACAGCAGTGATAAATAATTCATATATCGATGATTTCCAGGCAGGATGTAATACAATTGATCAAGCTAGGCAGCTTAAATATGAACTTAGCATACTTCTCAGTCATGCCAATTTCAGGTTACATAAATGGGTATCTAACAGCTCAGAGCTACTTCATGATGTTCCACAGGAAGCCCTAGGCTCTTATCGCAAAGATTTAGATCAGGATAAGTCAATAATCAAAATATTAGGCATATCGTATGATGCTGGTAGTGATGCATTCCTGTTGAATGGCAGAGATGTAGTTTCCACTAAAGTACCAACAAAAGGGCAAGTTTTAAGTTCAATAAGCAGATTATTTGATCCAATGGGATTTGTGGGGCCTGTCACTATGAGGGCCAAACTTTTTATGCAGGAGTTGTGGCAACATAATTTAGACTGGGACACCCCATTACCGCTTGAACTAGAAACGTTCTGGAATAGTTTTTATGCAAATCTTATTAGCATGCCAGAAATAGTTATTCCACGCTATGTACAAACCAAGGATGACAGTGAGCTTGAAGTCATTGGCTACTGTGATGCATCTGCAAAGGGATATGGCTGTTGTGTTTACATAAAGGTCAAAAATGGTGGTGAATGCAGTTCTCATTTGCTCTGCTCCAGATCTAGACTTAATGGTATTAATTCTAAGTTAACTATACCTAAATTAGAGCTCAATGGAGCATTATTATTAGCAAAACTTGCATCACATGTTGCTAGGTTGTTAAAAATTCAAAATGTTCATTTATTTTGTGATTCAAAAATTGTTCTCGGATGGTTAGATTTATCACCTGTAAAGGTCCCTGCTTACATAGGAAACCGCATAAGAGAGATAAAAAAAATTACACAAAATTCAATTTGGCATTTTACACCAGGAATTTTAAACCCAGCTGATATTTTATCCAGAGGTTCTGAGCCAATGGATATTTTTAATAATTCATTATGTCTTAATTATTTACTTGACTGTAATAATTATAATCTTTATTTGGCTTCTGTCGAAAAGCCATTTTTTCAACCTGTTACTATTTCTGATGAAAATACATTATTATTACACATTTATTGAAAAATATTCTAGCTTGTACAAAACGATGCGTTTTATGGCGTACGTCTTACGGTTTGTTAATAAATGTAAAAAACGTAACAATGTGATAATTGGGGAAATATCTGTAGAGGAGATCAGAAAGGCTTTGTTGAGCTGTATACAAAGGGTCATTCAGAAACACAATTTTGCTGAAGAATTAAAATGCATTGCTGAAGAATCACCCATCAAAACCTCTTTGAAGTCCCTAAACCCATTTTTAGATAGCAATGGCATTTTACGAGTAGGAGGCAGACTACATAATGCAAATGTTAATTATTCTCAAAAGTTTCCTATTATTTTGCCAAAGCATTGTCTTTTTTTTATATTAATTATTATACAAGAGCACTTGACTCTAATGCATGCTGGCTTAAAGCTTGTTTTAAGCAGTTTATCACAAAGATACTTCATCGTAAATGCTGTGAGAGAAGTCAAAAGTGTAATCCACAAATGTACTATTTGCTGTAGGCATAGGACAGAAACTGCCAAACAACTTATGGGTTCCTTGCCTAAAGATCGTGTAAACCCTGCTCGTGTATTTGAGCGGGTGGGCATAGACTATTGCGGACCCTTTGATATAAAACAATCGTCAAAAAGAAATAGTATAATTAGTAAGGGTTATGCTGCCGTCATTGTTTGCTTCGTCTCCAAAGCCATACATTTAGAGGTTGTATCTGATATGACAACTGATACATTTTTAGCTGCATTTAAAAGGTTCATCTCGCGTAGGGGTATACCTTCAGACGTTTACTGCGACAATGCCAGCACCTTTAAAGGTGCCAATAACCAACTTATAGAATTATATAAATTACATATAAAAAAAACAAATAATAAAGAGTTTCAGGAAAAAGTCCATAGTTTCATGCTGCAGAAAGAAATTAAATTACATTTTATCCCAGCTTACAGCCCAAATCATGGAGGCTTGTGGGAAGCAGCCGTCAAGTCAACTAAGTTCCATTTAAAAAGAATATCAACTTGTAAAATATTTACTTATGAGCAGTTTAGTACAATTATGGCCGAAATTGAAAGTATTTTAAATTCGCGTCCACTAATGGCTAAACCATGTCAGGATTTGTCCGATTTTTCATGTCTCACTCCGGGACATTTCATAATCGGTAGCCCTTTAACAGCTATACCGCAGCCCGATCTAACCGAATACCCAACCAATCGACTCCGGTTTTGGAGATGTTGTGAGCAGGTTCGGCAGCATTTCTGGAGGGTCTGGTCAAAGGACTATTTATCTTCGCTCAACGAGAGAACTAAATGGAGAAAGGTTTTACCTAATCTCAAGCTGGGCGATGTAGTTCTATTATTGAATCCTAATACCCCACCCCTTTATTGGCCCATGGGTAGAACCACTAAGGTGGTTTGCGGCAAGGACAACCATGTAAGAGTTGTAGAAGTTCAAACATCTGATAAGAAATTGCACACTCGAGCAGTGTCCAAAGTTGTACTATTACCTATAGAATAAAACAAATAAAACTAAGATTAGAGATTTACAGTGTATAATAAGTATTAAATTAGGGAAGTAGGACATAATATATATAATATAAGTACCAGTACATATACATATAGTGGCAACACTCTTTTCCATTTTTTTTTACTCTGTAATGTCTCAAATGTGTGTGAGCTACGTTCTGCAAAATAAATCAAATAAAGTGTTTTAAAAGTTATTTCATTATACAAAGTCCCATAGGGCGATATAAACAATCATTCTCAGAAGATCCATTGGCCAGATCCATGATGGATCTACTGAGAAGACGGCGTAAGCAGGTAGGAACTTGCCGGCGACGTTTGGCGCTTATCGGCGCCGGGAGCCAGCGTTCTACGTGTATACGCACTTATGGAAGTATAGTTGGTCCTGTCATCTTTTTTCCGTTTGCTTTTGTTTCTAAAAACTGCAGACATTTTTATTCAATGGTACGTGAAAAACACTTCATTGTATTACCCAGTACTAACTACCTTATCGAGGTCAGATAGGCAGTCACTCCATGTAAAATAGTGGAATTCAGCTGCATGCCACTTGACTGGAAGCCAACAAATATTTGGGAAAAGGCTAGTCAGATAGATCGTTATTTGAAAAACATTTTGTGGAAATCACGTTTCCACAAATTATGTGTAGGTACTAATAATGTTATCTGATGATTTTTATAATGCTTTGGTTGCATACAGTTCAAGGAACTAATAACATTAGTATCAAATCAGTCTGATCTACCATTTCTCTTACAAATTAGTTTATGTACATTTTACTATTAAATAAATTAACTTTAATGACCGCACTACCAAATGGCCTGCATTTGTGAGCGAATTCGCATCAAAGTTCGACATGTTTGGAGTCAGTATTTAAACCAAACTTCCATCAGTAAATAGTTATTTAGTAAAAGGTCATGATGTGGTTTGGCATAATGAATGGAATCCGCGTTGGCTTACCGTAAGCATGGGGTTTTAGTTTTAAACATATAGGGTGACTGGTTGAGTATACGATAATTTAACACGTGATTGCACTCATGATAACAGACAACTTTTACTATTGGACCAAACCTGAAATCGCTAAAAAAAAAATCTGCTGTCCAGTACATTTTGACGAGTTATGCGAACATATTGTAGGTAACAGCTGATTTTTTTTCGCGACTCAGGGTTTGGTCCCATAGTAAAACTTATTCATTATGATGAGTACAATGACCCCTCATGAGATTTCTTGTATTAATAGATACACCTTAAATAAATAAAGTGCTGACTTCGAAAGACCGTGAATTGAAATCTAAATCAATGTCATACTAGAAAAGGTTCTCAGTCGCTTGCTCGCCACAGCATTTGTATATACGGGGCTAGCTACACCCCGCGCGCCCCGCACGGCACACAGATTTTGTTTGCGCTGTCTTCTCTATACGCAGTAGTAATAGCTCAATGATACAAAACTACTTTAAGAATGTTGAGTACAATAAGATACGCGTCTGCCAGCGTAGCTTCAGCGTCAGCATCTTTTGCGGTCTTCTAAACGACCTAGATTGGGTCAAGAAACAGGTAATTGCATCATCATTATCTGCCTAGCCTGTTCCCAATTACATGAAGGTCGGCTTAGCGACTCCCTATCTCTATCTAGTACTGGATAAATACGATAGCTCTTGGTAAGACTGGTTGTAACTTACGAGTAACGACTGTTGAAGATATACAAAATGACAGCCACGACTATCGGTTTAACGAGATTTCCCAGGCACGGAGGAAACTCGTGAAAATATGGTCAGTACGGCTGTTATTACTTCTGCCATGACGCAACAGATATTTGCAAAAGTATATTTATTTCACACACCAAAACACCACACTACCGTCAAATCACCGCTGGTCAGTTCCGGGATCGCGTGCCTAATAAACAAGGCAACAATCTTATTCACTCTTATATCAAAATCCATCGTGTTAATGTTGCGGGCCCCTGATTGACCGTAACTATAACATTAACAAAATGAACTGAGTGAGTTGCTAATCGCACCACGAATGCGAAGGAATCATTTGTTACCCCTGCCCTTTGAGTTTCAAGATCTTCTCTTTAAGGTAAAGGTTGCCGTCACGGTAAGCTTTCTTTGGGGCTAGTGTAAAGGTCATGGTGGGACCCAAACTTGATGATGCATTAAATTATACTTTTAAAGACCTGTTGATATGATTTAGTTTTGCTAAATAATAACAGCCGCTCTTGTCGATCTTTAGGTTAAGCAGCGCTCGCTTAGGGTGGTCCGTGGATGAGTGACCAACCATTACATATCGAGTTTTGTCCGTGCCTCGGAAAACACGTAAAGCCGGTGGCTGTCAGTTGAAGATCTTTGAGAGTCGTTACAGGTAGTTAGTGGCCCGAAAGACAACTTTTTTTTTGTTTTTTGGATGGGAAATCATATAATGACTCCTTCCGCTCTGGGCGGAGCAGGAGGGAGTGTCAGACTTTTACTGACTAAAACCCATCCATGTTCCTTCATCGCCCTTTGTGTTCCAGGGCCACGGTATCTCTTTCGAACAGTCCCTCAGCCCCGGCAGGCATTGGCCCTTGCGGACCTCTTCCTTGCCCGAAAGACCCCTGATAACCTGTCTTACCAAAGGGAATGGTATTAACCAGTACTAACTAGGTTGTGGAGGTCAGGTTTTGTTGAACGTTTATTCTAATAACCAAATAATGACCAGTTCCACATGAAGATAAAGAATGGGGAGATAGTAAATATAACTAATGTTATCTTAGTAAAATCAGCAACTGTAATGATGAAGCCTCTTATTTTTGCAAAGTAAGTGTGTAATAAGCAGGTTTTGCTCTCAATATAAGTGATTAGTACTACTTTTTCTTTTATGAATACACAAATGCTTCCAATGTTCATGTTTTCTATGTATTGTATATAATATAATAGTCTATGTAATCTTATACATAGTTTATCGTAGTATCAAATAAAATTCTCATTCTCTGATTTTCAGCAATGACACCTACCACTGCTTGTCTCTGTATCACATAAAGGCTGACTGTCAGAAAATGTTTATGGAATTAAGTCTGCCCCTGTACTTTGTGCTTGAAGTGTTATTTAAATAAATTCTATCTCTCATAAACACCAAATCTCAGTCACAAGCATCAATCACTTTACCAGCCTCATGAAAAATTACAAAACCTAAAGATCTCAGAATCGAAGGCCAGAAAGTTGGTATTAAGAAAAGCCTCTTTAAATTGATTCAAACATGGCGTGTTTCCCTATTATTATGCATAAGAAAATGAAAAGAATCGGAAGCGTGGCCTTTTGAGGTTCGTTAAAATGTAATCATGCTGCCCACCCGCCGGTTATAAGATTACTACCACTTGTTATTTTTATAGCGAGAAAATGATGAATTGCTGTACCCTTAATCGTTTGTTTAGTTAGCTTCTTCTAGGTGTTTTATTTAATATAGCCTTCATCAGTGGCGGTACCTTTACGTCCGCCAAAACCACTGGTTTATTGACTGGTTAATATTTTTACGTGACAGGAAACTCGATGAGTTTCCTCCGTGCCTCGGAATGCAGGTGAAATCGTTGCTCCCAGCTGTCATTTGTAGATATTTGGCAGTCGTTACAGGTAGTCAGTGGTCCGAAAGTCTGACGACTAGTCTTACCAAGGGATACCGTCTTTCCAGTACTAACTGGGTTGTCGAGGTCAGATAGACAGTCGCATCATGTAAGCCGGTCGTAAGGAGACTGGAAGCCGATCCCAATATAGTTTGGCTAAGGATGATGAGTATTAAACTTGGAGCCCTGCTACAAATCTCGTGTTGATGCAAATGACTGCACTCCAGTCTGTGACTTAAACAATGTAATCGCCGTTATATGGTTGAAGTTCCACTTATTGTGCGAACCGCCAGTCTGTAGGTTTCTCTGTTCCCCGATCATTATACATACATAATTATTTCAAACGCAAGCATATTTCGTATAAAATGAATATAGATCAGCCCCATATCATCAATCCCTTGAAAAGAAAACATATAAATTATAGTACAACAGAAAGTTTGGTTGATATTTATGTGGTTAACAACCAACACACTACATAGAAAGAAACCTTTATTTTAGGAACTACAACTAATCAGTTAGAGTCCTATTTTCACTTGTGTATACGAGTTATGTGAAACTAAGTTAAAGCGTAGATAATAAAGGGACGAGAGAGCTTTCACGGTAATGTTTGCAACTTTTGGCGCTACGACAAACTACTCTGTAGTACTGACAAACTTAGAACATAGTGCAATAAAACGGTAACCACAGAAGGCAAAGTTTGGATTAACGTCAAAGTTATCTATTTTAAATTATCACCATCCCACACTACCCTTGTCGCATGTTAATTGGGGTCGACGATACACGATTTTATCTTCCATTTTCCTGTGTCAGCCTGTTTTTACACTTTTACCTTTTTTTTTTTTCGGATGGGAAATCATCAAATGACTCCTCCCGCTCTGGGCGGAGCAGGAGGGAGTGTCAGACTTTTACTGACTAAAACCCATCCATGTTCCTTCATCGCCCTTTGTGTTCCGGAGCCACGGTATCTCTTTCGAACAGTCCCGCAGCCCCGGCGGTCCCGCAGCCCCGGCATTCACCCTTTTACCTTTGATAACATTGTCATTTTGTTCTATTCTTATTAATATTATAAACGTTATGGTAGAGGAAGTTTGAAAAGAAAAGAGCAAGAGAATGATGATTATGTTGTAGTTAATTTATCTATTTGTTTGCCATGCCGTCATGCCTTAACGGGGAACGGGTTTCGATAAAATCGGGCTACTCAACAATAATTTTATTTCAAAAATCAAATTCAAATTCTTTGTTGACATAATAGGCTAGTTTCCAACATCAATAAATTGCAAATCACTTGACTATTCAGTCCGTCAGTTAGAGTATTGGAAAATAATGGACACGTATTTTTTGTTTTTGTAAATCAATAATTATTGACAAAGATAAAACGCATCAAAACTCGGGAGTGGGGGGCTCATGACGTCATAACGCATTAAAAATTATAGCACGGCGTGACGTATTGAGAATTTTAAAAGCGTCGTATCTTCGTCAATTTCAGTCTACGTAACTAAAGAAAAAATACGTGTCAAATATGTTTTGATAATCTAACTGACAGACTAATTAGATTTTTTCAGGACACAAGCTTATTGGTTACATAAACTTATTCGAAACCTCTGACTCCTGAACTAGGTGTACCCGCCCTCTCCCATTTTATTTGGCTAAGATACTAATGTCAACATAGGAATAAACAATTTTAGAAAAAAAAAAATACCATGTCAAACGGAATAAACTTCTATACGTACCCTTTGATGTGGTTTGACTGACTACTGTAATTTTTCTAGTGAATTATAGTGAGAAAAGTTTTAAGGCACTAGTGCGCGAAATATTTCATTGTGAAGACGTACGTCTTCACAATGAAATATCATTTGTAACTTAGTTTTTGGAGAGTGTAATGTACGACTGCTGAGTAAAATAAGTTGAATTACAGAACAAACTATCTAAGTAGTTGCTTAGATATTATTTCGGAAATGCACTCACTCACTCACTGGTTCACCAGATGTGGAAAGACTGGCCTTGTAGCGTTGTAGGGAGGCCAATAGGAGAGCAGTGGACTTCTTTCAGCCCCTTTTTACAAACTCATATTATACTTAGCGCATAGCGTTTGCAACATTAGGTAAACGAGGTAGTCTTATAGCTGAGTTTATGTATTTGTATTTATTCATCTGGCAGCCCCCAAATTCTAAACCTTGAACCGCTGACTTTGACACCAACATCAACATACCCGCGATAACAACTAATATCAAAAACAAACTAAGATTGTTCTGTTGATCTACACATCACCCGCCAACTATCTCAATAACTATTCTAAGATCTCAGTCTGCACGCGTGGAAAGCAAACATTTCGATAACAGTTTAAGCTTTGTAACTTGTAACTGAATTTGCCAAACATGAGTTTGTATTTCTAGTGGATGTATATTGTATAACGGGCTGGTGTCCGCAACTCCACGTCAAAGCGCGTATTTTGCGTATGGGCTATTAATCCACCACGCGGGCTCAGTGCGGATTGGTAGATGTCACATGTCTTCGATTTTTTGGTTCTAGGACATGCCGGTTTCCTCACAATGTTTTCCTTCACCTTTTTGAGAGCAGTGGTGATGAAATTAATTACACAAAGTAATGCGCCTGTCTGGGATCGAACCCACGACTTACTATTTGTAAGTCGGGGCCGCCATCACTGGGCCTCCGGTGCTTATTTCTGTTAGATATATTATAAACTTTCTGACACTGGTGGCTTTCTTGTTTTCTCTTTGGTTTTTACAAACGTCATGTAGTTAGTGCGCATAATAAAATATCGTGTTTCTGGATATCTAACGTGAGTATTATATTGCCGAAACTCCAATAATTTCGATAAGGATACATGAGTTAGTTTCTAATATTATATAACGTGTAAACAAACCCTTCACGCAAAAAATATTACTGGAAAACACTTTTTTTTTTTGGGTAAAAAAATACACGTAAGTACAACGTAACGCACTCATAATATTGTGCTGATGGATTCATTGATTAGTACTAACAGGGGTCATGGAGGTATTTCAAGTCTAGTTATAACATCAAAAACTGTGTGTATTTGTTTCTCGCAAAAACGGGATGTAATTGATGATCACCCATCCACGGACCCACCTAGACAAGCGCGGCTTAACCTAAACATCAACCCGCAACTGTTATTATTTAGCCACGGGCTTCCATGCCTACTACGATAAGGGTGTTATATAATTAAACCTTAATATCTAATTAAAACAACTACCTAAGACCCACATTTACAAACATGATATCTAATGCGCGTAACTTTTTTATGACCGTAGAATACAAACAGCAACTGACGAAGACCTTGACCGCGTGACCTTGGGTACGCCATAATTTCCCGCGGGCGCCATAAACGAGACCAAGGGATTTTAACTGAGGATTGGACTGTAGAATTTACCTGTACATAAATAATAAAACAACCTTAAACTAGTTGTTTGGGACAATTTTACTTGGCGCAAATTTGCTTTTTATTTACGTCATCTTAATTTAAAAATTAGAGGAGGACCCTCTGAAAACGTGACCAATCCGAATAATTAATGAAGACGCTTCAATTAACAGTTTTTTTTTAATGGTGATCCTACATCTTTAATAAGCTGCCTTTTTTTTTTTTTTTTTTTTTTTTTTTTCGGATGGGAAATCATCAAATGACTTCTTCTTCTTCGCATGTGATGAGTCGCTATATGATACTGGGCGGGAAAAAATCCTTAATAAGCTGCCTAAGGATTTTTTCCCGCCCAGTATCATATAGCGACTCATCACATGTTAGAGCTTTGAGAGCTGTAGCAATTTAAATCCGAAGTGCTATCTTCAAAATTTCGCAATTACATTAACAAATGTTTCTTTTCTCTCAACCGTATCCATAACGGCAAGTTTCTGAATAGATTTGAACAAGTTTGTGAGAAAACTTTGCGATTTTCCTCGCTGATGAAACAAAGCTTGGCTCACACTCTCGATGACGCCGTAGTTTTTATTACTTTACGCTTTGAGAATAACTGACTAGTTGGTTTTATGAACAACTGAGTGAGGCGCGGTGGGAAGTTTCAAGGATAGTTATCGAGTTAGAATTATTTGCACCAATTGTTTGTTCTTATAAAATGGTGCAAAGAAAGAAAGTTTTATGCAGGTTTAATTTGCGGAGTTTAGCTAAAAGACAGACCTCCTTTTACAACTATTTGTATATTTCGTTTTATAATCAGACTTATAGGTTGTTTTTATAATAATGTGGCATGAGCGCATATAACGTTATGGTTAGCTAATATTGTGAGTTACTGACTGATACCATACTTGACTTGGATTTTGTTTTGCCAAAATGAGCCAAACTACACACTTTCTAGTAAAATCAGTCACACCTAAAAAGTATACTTAGAACAGATTTAAAATAATTAATCAGCATTAACTAGCCAAAATTATTACAATTATCTACTTTAGAAAAACAAATTTGGAAACGGGTAAGTAAAGTTTGCAGAGCTACGCTCACTTCATAACCTATATTTACACAATATCATTAATTTGACCATAATCTCACATGTACGTGATTTCAAATTCTCGAGCACTGAATTAAAATTTGATAAAAGTTAAATGTAAAGTTTATGTCTAAACTAAACAATACTCAGTACCGGAATCATTAACTAAATACCAATTCATGTAATGCATAAGCCACAAATCATCAACATGGTTCTGATTCAGTATTTACTTCGCAATCGAATGCAATGTTTGTGAATGTAACGCAATTAACGGGAGCCAGGATATTGAATTTCAAATGTGGTAAGCTATGATTTTGATGTATTGGATTTGTATCAACATAATGTGTTCCGATATTATTGTTTAGGATTGTTTTGTTCACTACAGGAACTGAAGGACGCTACCGAAAACAACAAACTAGTAGCTCAGTTTTGGGGCTGACACAATTTATATGAGTTATGCCCGATTCGTCACTGTTCCAAATCGTCATCGAAAAACAAAAGATCACGATTCCCAACTGTTTCAAATATTTTTGTTTTCTTATTACCCAATCAACACACTTACTTATTCACCTCTTAAAGAAAGGTACTTGTTCGCCCCGCGATCATTTTTTTGTTCTACACCATACCTGGGCACCTTCTAGTTACGGAGATATTGGGGGTCAAAGTTCCAACCTTTTGACAATTTTTTTTTTAATGCATGTTTTTATGTAATAGTTTTACGTAAAACACCTCTACGACCCACTTACCATTAAATCCATCCATCAGCACAATGTTTTGAGTGTGTTACATTGAGTTCTACCACAAAACATGATTTTTCACCAAAAAAAAAAGGCGTTTCTCAGCAATTATTTTTGCGTAGTCACTTAGTTTGACGTACAGAATGCTTGGTTGACGGCTTCGTGGTGAGGTTGTTTACACCCTGTAAATTCACTCAGGCCGTACTATTGCCGTAGAAGAATATTGCTTTGTTTTTTTTTTTATTTTTTCTAGTTATATCCTTGTGCGTGTAAATAAATGTATAAACGTGGACGAGGCGAAAATATGTAAAAATCATAGTTGGTGGCTTTCTTTGGTTTCTGCCTACCCCCAAAAGAAAAACATGTCGAGTTTATAAGTACATACATAACATCACGCCTATGGTACCCGAAGGTTTCCGTAGGTGTACCTAATAGGACACCCATACTTCAGTTATGTTAAAGTCCCATGTAATAGGGGGCGAACCTTTTGCCATCAACCGGGCACAAATCCAGACTCCGCGGCCGTTACTGAGAAATTCTGGACAGAAAAACCCAACAGCACCAACTAACAACTAAAAAATCAGAACAAAATTCTAGCCTTTTAGGTACCCAGTGTACCGGTGCCCTAAAACCGATTTGAAAGTCACTCGCACCGTTGCTATTGTTTTACGTAGGCATGCTGAATAGAAGCGTCTTCCTTTGACGAGACAACTCTATGGATCTTTTGTTCCGCCGTCGCTTGTTCACGTTAAAACACTGTTTGACTTTTGATACGCGCGCGGATAATGAAGACGTGGGGTGGAATTGTTATAAAGTTTGTGTAAGTCAAATATTTGTGAAGGTGCTTTAGAGTAGGTTCCTTTTTATTTACTTCGTTTTATTTTCTTATGTACTTGAAAAAATACTCATGTATTACTAGATTTTACTGACTTAACGAATTTCATTGAAGTTCAAAACTTTAAAGACAATTAATATTTTTAAACATTTTTATACACCTTTTTCCTATGTTCTGTCAAAAATAACGAACGAAACATTGAAACACTCGTACCTATTATTACTCAAGTACCCATAAATTTTAATCAGATACATAAAAACCTGAGTTTTATCTCTAAGAAGTTTGTCAATAATTTTCTATAACCACTAAATCAGACCGAAAGTGCACCGTTAAATTGATTTGCTCCAAGAACTATCGGGGTTCTGTGGCACTACAAAACGTCTTTATCTTGAATAATAATGATCTAATTTGACCAAAACCATACAAATAAATGAACTGTATCATCTGCAGTGATGGGAATACGTCTAGAGCTATTTTGTTTCAATTACTACAAACGTTGATGTTAATAATATGGACATTCCCCGTAACACAATTTTGTAGAACGTTAGAATAAGTTTGTAATGCCTATTATTCTTAAAAACCAGGAAAATTAAAAAAAAAACATATTATTAAAAAAATAAAGCTTTTGATTTCATTAACCTGAAACGAGTCCGTCGGGATCCGGTTTTGGAAGGCCTCCCCACTAGGTGGACCGATGACCTGATGAAGGTAGCGGGAATCCGCTGGATGCGAGTCGCACGGGACCGGTCAGTGGCGACACTTGGGGGAGGCGCTTTGTCCAGCTGTGGACGTCTTTCGGCTGAAATTATGTGTCCGTCGGAGGGGTGGAGGGATCTGTGTTAGTTCATAATTCCTTATGACGTGAATAGCTTTTTACAATTATAAAACATATGTAAACGGATATTTTCGCGAATTTTACCTTTAATATAAGCCTGACCCAGTTGCACCAGCCGTGGTCGCCGTAAGACTGAAGTATTGGAGGTACCGCCACAGCAAAGCGAAGGTGTTTATTCAACTAACCTCACTTGTTCTTCATAAATGTTAATTACGGCCGGTTCACAGCTTTTTACAAATTAGTAATTTCTAACATTATTATTTAATAATTTACTTAAGTATATTTCAAATACCGGAATTCCGGGAGTGTCCTTAGTATTAAGACAACATATCGCCATTACTAAAAATAGCTCTACCTACTCTGATCAAGTGATGTTTTTCCTTAAACCCATCAAGTTAATATATCAGAATCATCAGAATAAGGAAAACAAACAACTGTCAATTTCTTTATTAAATCTGCGCATCCAAGGCTAAAGTGGTGCTCAGGATCCAAGTGCTGACTGACCATGTACACTCTGTGACACATCAAGCTATACATTTCCAGTATAACACGGTCTCGCTTGTGTAGATTTTCTGTACAATGAGAGATCCGTTTTAACTGGATTGCATAGTTTTATTGGTCGTCGTGCGAACCGATACGCAAGATTATTTCTTCTTAATATAAGTTTGACTACTGAATCTCGTACTTATTATTAGTTATGAAATGATTTTTTCAGAGGTTTATGCCTTTAAGACATTTACCAAAGCAGAGATATTTATATATGGATAAACATTACGAATGATTTGAGGCTTACATAAATAAACTATTAAGTTAACAAAATATCAAACAAAAGGTTTCATCTTATCCGTGGGACACTTACCGAACTCAACATTTTCCTATGCTAGTTTAGAAATAAATGATGATTAATTAATTCAAATCATCATCATCATCACCAGCCTATAATGTTCCCGCTGCTGGGACACGGCTTCCTCTCAATGAGAGGGAATGGGTTGGAATCTACCACGCGGGCCCAGTGCGGATTGTTAGATGTCACATGTCTTCGAATTAATAATAATAATAACAATAAAAAAAAAAAAACCATCCTGCATGATGAGAACCTCGTGAAAGCCGAGAAAGATAAACAAATCAAGTATCTTGACTTAGCTCGCGAGGTTGTTGACATGTGGGAAGTGGACTCAGCGATCATTGTGCCGATAGTCGTTTCAGCATATGGCTTAATTGCCAAGAGCATCAATACCTGAGGAGGCTCTCGTTAGGCAGCTGGATCAAGGGCTTGATTCAGAAAGCTGTACTCCTGGACACGGCTCGTATTGTTAGGAGGTTCCTCTCTCTGGAGCCCTGACCGCCGGTAGCTTGGGCCCTGTTCCCGATACCGGTGGGCTACAATTTTTTTATATTTTGAAATGTTTTTTTTATATTTTTTTAAATTAATATTAAAAAAGGTAACAGATTTGTCTAAGGATGAATAAAGAAACAATAAGATTTTTTAAATTCAAATAACTATTCAAAAATATCCTTCAAAGCGTCCAAAATTCCGCTCTGCGAACAACTGTGGCAACTAGGAGCTCACTACTCATAGTGCTCATGTTCTATTATAACTTACTTACTCACGGGTCCGAACTTTATAAGCCTCTGAGGGTAGGCTCGCTACGTACTGGTTTGCATATGTAAATTGCCCATAATGTAAGTTGGAACTTAAAAGAACTTAAAAAATACTAGGCTGGCTGGAATCCCCGGAGGGTTGAGCAGAGGTGTACCCATTAGTAAGCCCAGATTTCACCAGTTATGTCTAAGTCCCATGTAATAGAGGGCGAACCTATTGCCATAAACTGGGCATAAATTCAGATTCCATGGCTGCTACTGAGAAATTCCTGATGAAAAAACTTAATGTCCCTTTCGGGAATCGAACCCAGGACCTCGTGCTCAGCAGTCGCGCTTGCTAACACTTGACCAACGAGGCAGTCAAGTCAATCACATGGCTATTACTCTGAAAAACTCCCAACCTTCGTCTGTGGACCCGACCGATTCGGTCGGGACGCCATTGTTTAACTATTGTGTCTACTTCGCTAACAGTTGAAGAGTTAAGCGAAACACCTAACAAGACAAAGTTACAACACCACCATAAAACGATTTCAAAGTCATTAAAACTAAACAATTTACAATTGATAAATCTAACACAACCATTATCGAAACAGTCACATTCATTAAAATAATCTGTCCATGAAGAAATCAAAGTCTTTGATAAAACATTAAGGCCTGGTTTAGACAAACGCGGAGATGAGCTGAGCGGAGTGGAATGTGCAAGATTTGTGTAAAAACACAAGAGAGAAGAGATAAACGCCATGTGGAAAGACAATGAGAACAAACTTAAATACACTAACATTGCATTGAAAGGCCTCCCACTACGTGGACCGATTAGAATAAGAAACTTTTATTTGTAAACATAAGTTGTTACACAGTGTGTGAGATGTTACAATGGTGACCTGGTGAAAGTTGCGGGAATCCGCTGGATGCGAGTCGCACGGGACCGGTCAATGTGGCGACACTTGGGGGAGGCCTATGTCCAGCAGTGGACGTCTTTCGGCTGAAATGATGAGACTAAAATTGTAACACAGGTCTTTTACAATTTTGTAACAATTGTATTGTACAATATTGCTGAGCTGTGGCAGAATTGCCGGTTCTATGGTTAAAATGACAGTTATATCGTTGATAGCGATAACTTTCAGTGGACTATGCGAACTTCAAATATAAAGAGATTGAAACCAATGTCGATTCCCGCACATCTCTTCGCTCCCCTTGTCTCATGCCATAGTGTTGTTGGACTCTACCAAACCAGAGACGAGTGGAGTGGACTTCCGAGCATCAACCAATCACATTCGTCGAAATCCACATCACGTCTCATGTATCTCCTGTGATTGGTTGAATCTTGCACGTCTCGGCACCGCTCCGCTCGTCTCCGTTTTGGTAGGCACTGGACTTTAAGCTTTGTTTTTCAAAAAGTAATATTCTAAATGTTTCGATCTATAGATTATTAACTTGAAGCCCAAGTTAAGAGTAATAATGAACGTTTGGATTAAAATAAAGTTCAAAGGCTTAACCCCAATTGTTAGAGAGTGCTTATAAATTAACGGCTTTAAACTTCCAAGGATTTATAATTAAAAAAAACGGTTTTTTTTTTGTTTTTGTCGAGAAAATTTTGATCCCAAAGTTATGTTATTGTATTAAGAGGGCCCTTCCCGGCCCGTCTATCGTCAACGCGAGCATGGTCGAAAAGCTTGTTGTTTCATCCAGAGCCATCGCTGCGATACTTTTTTAACTACCCCGGCTCACCCCCGTCTTACCTAGCCCCCGGCGCCGCACTACTCGTCTCCCGCGCACCTCATACCGACTAACGCGATAACATTTACTTAACGAAAAATAGTGTTCGAAAATTTCTTAAACTTGTTCCAGGAAATACGTGTTTTTGAATAAGTCTTACAAGTTTGTGAAATAAATATTAGAAAATCAAAATCAAAATCAAAGCATTTATTTCAAGTAAGCCAGTTACAGGCACTTTTGAATTGTCGAAACAAAGATGAAAATTAAATGTAGCTACAGTCCCAGTCACAAGACATAAAAACTGTGAAAGTACTGTAGTTGCCCATTCCCTAGCGTAGATCTCTATGGAGAAGAACGGGCAAGAAACTCCATGGACACTCTTTTAAATCAGAATATTGTTACAAAATCTTGGTTACATCATTCATGTTGAGATGGTATATTATGTGAGAACAATGTAGCAAGATGTGCACGTTAAAAGTGTCCACAGCAAAAACACACAAACAAAAAAAAAACAATTCAAAATAATTCATTCAAATAAGCCATGGCAACCATGAGATGACCAGTCACAACTGACAGCGCCCGTACACGGACATGACGCATGGATCAGCACCATTCAACTCAACCATTTTGAAGGGAACTAAATGATCCGACACATGCGCCACCATCAGCGAGACATTTGAGTGAGCATGACATACTCTAAATCGCCAGGGCACATTCAAGTCAAGAAAAGACGTAGGTTTCCAGTGAATGATAGCTTTCTAGTACATAGTACTCACACAATATGGGCTATGCATTTATATAATACTAAAGAGATTGAATCTATACAATGCAAAGATAGTTGTACAATCTTCAGCAGCTCCAACAATACATTTTAATGCTATCAATTTATGCGCCCCTGTCCTTGTGGAGCAGGACCAGCATTGAGCCAAGCATTTTTATCAGCGATATAATCGCTCAACTTGTAATATGCTTGCTTACATAGTGTGCGTTTAATGCATGTTTTAAATTTCGTCTCATTCAGTTCAAGAATACTTTGTGGAATTTTATTATAGCATCTCAAACAGTACCCCATGAAAGATGAGTCTACTTTAGCGAGTCGGAAACCTGGCTGAACTAGTTGGTCCCTATTTCTAGTACTGTAATTATGTCTGTCACCCCTTTTACCAAAAAGGTGCAGATTTTTTCTGACGTACATTATGTTTTCGTAGATGTATCGACAATGTACCGTCATGATGCCAATATCCTTAAACAGTTCCCTTAGAGAATCACGCTTACGAAGATTATATATGGCCCTGATGGCTCTTTTCTGCAGAATAAATATAGACTCAATATCTGCAGCCCGTCCCCACAGTAAAATGCCATAAGACATTATACTATGAAAGTAACTAAAATAAACCAGTCTAGCGGTATCTACATCAGTATACTGACGGATTTTTCTAATGGCATAGGCTGCTGAACTTAGCCGCCCCGCAAGAGATGTCAAATGAGAACCCCATTGTAGCCTTGAATCAAGCGTAATCCCCAGGAAAACCGTTTTATCTACGAATTCAAGTTTCTCTTTATTCAATATTATATCACAATCACTACTTTTAACATTCGGTAAAGCAAATCTTATGCATTTGGTTTTTTTTTCATTTAATACCAAATTGTTTGCTGTGAACCAATTTTGGACCTGAAGTAGGGCATTATTCACGTCATCTAGATTTTGGGCCCGCCTATTTATCTTAAAAATTAGGGAAGTGTCATCAGCAAATAACACCATATTTTGCGGTTGGTTTTTCAGTAAATAGGGTAGATCATTTATATATACTAGAAAGAGAAAAGGACCCAATATTGAGCCTTGTGGAACCCCCATTTTTACTTTTAAACCCTGTGAATTAACACCATTTATTTGAACATGTTGTTGTCTATCATTCAAATAAGATTTTACCAAACTAAGTGCAAGTTTACCCAGTCCGTAATGCTCAAGTTTCAAAAGTAATGTGTCGTGATTTACGCAATCAAACGCTTTGGAGAGGTCACAAAAAATACCTATGGCGTCTTGAGACTCTTCCCACGCAGTAAATATATGCTTTAATAAGGTTACACCGGCGTCGGTTGTACAACGTCCCTTGGTGAAGCCATACTGTTGATCATGTAAGATTCTGTTGGTGTTAAAATAATAGAGCATTTGATTAAGCATTACTTTTTCGAAAACCTTGCTAAAAACTGGTAACACGGATACAGGTCTATAATTATTAGTATCTTTACTGTCTCCGGATTTGAAAAGAGGTATGACTTTACTGTATTTCATTAAATCAGGGAAAACTCCTTGGTCTACACATAAATTAAAAATTAAAGCTAAGTAAGGGGCTATAGTCTCAAGTATGGATGTACAAACTTTGACAGACATTCCCCATAGATCTTCGGTTAGTTTGATTTTTATTTGCCGGAAAGTTTTAATAACTATCATAGGGTTAATGTGTTTAAATTTAAATTCAGCCAGGCAGCCAGACACATTCGCCTTTAATAAGCCAATTGAGAGTTCAGGTGAGGAAATAAGAGCCTCCGTTGTTTTTAGTGGTATATCGGTAAAGAAATTTACAAATTCTTGAGCTACTTCCTGATTTGAGCTTTTAGGACCACACGCTGTATCTAATGTGTAGCTAGTGTTACGTATTTTCTTCCTAGAATCTCCATTACACGTGCAAGGCTCCTATCAGGATGTTTTCTTTACTTTTACCATGTTTGATTACATTATGAACGGCCAAAGTTCAGTTAAAATTTGTGCAAAACAGCATTTTTTGGAGGCTTATACTGAATTTGTTTCTACAACTTTTATTTTTAGCTTTAGTAGCCTAGATATAGTGCACAAGCTACCTATTAGTCAGCTAGCGTTTGTATGAAAAAGTTTGACGGGTTGACCGCTCTTAAGTAAGAAGCTTTAACACTGGGACTTAAAATTACTGATACCGTTTTCCTAACCGTGTTGGGCTCGGACTGCCTCGTTGGTCTAGTGGTCACAAGCGCAACTGCTGAGCATGAGGTCCTGGGTTCGATTCCCGGGTCGGGCAAAGTGTTTTTGGGTTTTTCGATCAGGAATTTCTCAGTAGCAGCCACGGAGTCTAGATTTAGTTATCAGTCAGTTTTTTAGTTATCAGTCCAACCGAAATGCAGTTGAATAGCAGTTTTTTACTTAGTAAAGATACTGACTTTCTGACTTCCACATGACAAGTTACTGGTATGATATTTTAAAAGAGAATACTATTAACCTACCTAACAGGATTTATCTTTTTTACCTGAGTACCGGCTTTTTTACCCGGCAGTCTCGACAGAGATAACGACAAAATCGACGAATCGACGAGGTTTAGGCAGAATTTAAAGGTAGTCCTTTAAATTCTGCCTAAACCCAAGAACCCAACCTTACATATTACCACAACGTACCTAAAAGCAAAAGTTACAGAAGAAACCTCATTTAAGTTACAACTATGTTCATGAAATGTAAGGTCACAATATTTCAGCACTCGCGAAGTTAACCTTGGTTGGCCTTGACCGATAAACTTGAACACGGGAAGTATGTCAGGTATGTCGACCAAGCTTATGTAAGGGAACGTTCTAGCGTAACTTTGGAGGAGTTTCTAAGGTAGTTAGGTGAACATCAATTAACTAAATATTAGGTCGCGCTGCGACGCCACTACTAGACCTTAGTAATCATAATTATTAATAAAAATTGGAGGATTTTGATTGTGTTTAAAAAATATAAAATTTATTAGAACCTGTCTTGCTCTTCGAACACAAAAATAGTCTCTAACAAAATTTTAATTTATTTATTTATTTTTATTTTTTTTATTTATGTGTCGTAGCGAGCGATTATAAACGACAACATTTTCAAATTATTATCTGCCAACCCGTTGATTTCTTGATATTGTCGAACCATAGTGTAACTCGATTCTCATTGGTTGATTGGTTAGTACAGTGGACGCCGTGTGGTGGCGCTTTATTTTCCCGCCATATACGTGGACAGAGTCGATTCCGAAAATTCTAGACAGACATTGCTGTAGCTGACTCCACACAGATCAGATCATACGATCGAAACTGTCACGTCCACCGTACAAGCCGTATTAGTTTTCTTATATCTGCAACTTATTGTAATTACTGTTTAATAAAAGTAACTTGTGATTTGTGTTGGACCAAAACTTTCACTGGTTTGCCCGAGTACCCACCTTCCTCATGGAACCCGTACCAAGAAACGATACCGATGACGACCCTGTTATCGTTACGCCCACGCTCCCGCCGTCATCAGCAGTGGGACCAGCTCGGGCGCCAACCACCGATATCTATTGGCGCCAACTCCTCGAGCAGCAGAATCAGATTACCATGCGCATGCGAGGATCTACGCCGACGCCAACTTCAATCAAGCTGCCGGAGTTCAACCCAGACCTACCAGACGTCGATCCACGTTCTTGGAGCTCGACGGTGGACATTTGCCTCACAGAACATCCCATGGAAGGAGGCGCACTGATTATTTCGCTTAGCAAATCTCTAAAAGGAAGCGCATCAACATGGCTTTCTCAAGTATCACATGCTGGTATGACGTGGAGCCAGTTCAAGAACCTGTTTCTCGCGCGATATGATTGTGCGGAAACCTGTGCAGCGACTATAATTAACGCAAACAATAGCCAACATGGTGAAAATGTAACTGCCTACGCGAGCCGTTTGATGACGTCACTCCTAGCTAAATGGGAAGATATGAACTGTGAGGAGATTGCTGTTTCGTTTGTACTTGCTCACTTAGCTAAAACGGATAGTCGAATCAACCGACTAGCATTTACAACGCAAATTAAAACAAGAACGAAGTTAATTCAAGAATTAAACGCATTTTCGTTGAAGAGAAAACATGATCGACACGTCGACAACCCCGTGGAAGCTAAACGACCAAAAGCAAGCAACACGCCGTTCCAGTGCAATTATTGTCACAAGCCTGGACACAAAGCATTCGACTGTCGTTTACGTAAAAGCAACCAGGCGCTTGCTACACAAAGGACCACTTCAACCACTACGTCTACGGCATCATCGGGTACCAAGAAGGATGTCACCTGCTTCCGCTGTGGAGAACGAGGCCACGTCGCGCCTCGCTGTCCGAAAACGAGCAACGCAGCAGCCAGTAGCAACACCGGCGCGGTGCTGGAACGAAAAGTCAACTACTGCCAAGTCCAAGGTGTACGTGGAGAGCTAATACGAGCCGGTGAGTCGTACATGTTTTATTTCGATAGTGGTGCTGAGTGTTGTCTCGTAAAGCAAAGTATCGTGGATAAATTCTTAGGAGAGCGTTCCGTTGCTAACATACGATTAACAGGCGTTGGGAACGCTCATATTTATTGTACCGAACAAATTTTATGTGAGGTACTCGTAATTATTAATGGGCATTGTTTATATTTGTATTTCCAGATTACATCATTATCATTACTAATCGTTCCAGATGAATTTATGCCGCATAACATAATGGTAGGCTCTGATATTTTAAATCATGATTTGAGTTTCTTGTTTTGCCGCGGTGACGGAAATTAATTTTAGTGCAATGCATACCGACGTTTCGTCCGTGTTTAGAGATAGTCTCGTGCGTGTGTTGAGTGAATTTTCGTTTGGATTTATTGATGGTTTACCATTAACTCGTGTTTCTACAGGCGAAATGAAAATTCGTTTAAAAGATCCAACCCGTACTGTTTATCGCCGCCCTTACCGACTCAGTCCCCGCGAACGAGATGTAGTGCGTAACAAAGTAAATGAGTTGTTGAATGCAAACATAATCCGACCGAGTAGTTCCCCGTTTGCTAGCCCGATTCTTCTTGTGGAAAAGAATGATGGTTCACAGCTTATGGTTATAGATTATCGAGAGTTAAATTCGAATACGGTGCCAGATAGATTTCCACTCCCGCGTATAGACGACCAAATAGCTAGACTAAATGGCGCGAACTATTTTACTTGCCTTGATTGTGCTAGTGGGTTTAACCAGATACCTATCCTAGACCCTGAACCACCCCATTGAGCGCACGGCATTTATAACACCAGACGGGCAGTTTGAGTACCTAGCCATGCCCTTCGGTTTGCGGAATGCGCCCAGTGTTTTTCAGCGAGCAGTATCCAATGCTCTGGGTCCTTTAGCTTTTTCATATGCCATTTTGTATATGGATGACATTTTGGTACCATCAACCAGCGTAGAAGAGGGACTTACTAGGCTACGTGAAGTGTTAACTGCTTTGACCGATGCTGGTTTTTCACTAAACCTCTCAAAATGTTCTTTCCTTAAACAAAGAGTTGAGTTCTTGGGCTATGATATTTCGTCAGGACAGATTCGACCAAACCCTCGTAAAGTAGAGGCGATAAGCAAACTCCTGAAAATAGTTCCCAATTGAGGCAATTTATAGGCCTGGCTATTTTCGAAAATTCGTGAAGGGTTTTTCACTCATTATGCTCCCATTGTTTCATTTGAACACCAGTGCCCAATTCAACTGGAAACCTGAGCACGAAGAGGTCAGACAGAAAATTATTTCTGTTCTAACTGACAAACCTGTACTTACGATCTTTGACCCAGACGTCCCGGTTGAATTGCACACTGATGCGAGTGCTATAGGTTATGGTGGTATTTTATTTCAACAAGCTGATGGCCAGTTGCGCGTTGTTGAGTACTACAGCTGAAGAACCACGGATGCCGAGTCAAGATACCACTCTTATGAGTTGGAAACTCTGGCGGTGGTGAATGCTGTAAAACGTTTCCATCACTACCTTCAGGGCCGACACTTCGTAGTAGTTACTGATTGTAACTCTCTAAAAGCATCTCACAACAAGGTCGATCTTTCCCCGCGAGTCCATCGCTATTGGGCTTTCCTACAGGCATACGATTTTGAGATTGTCTACAGGGAGGGTAAGCGGATGAGTCATGTTGATTTCTTATCTTGCAACCCTTTGCCTGAACTACCCGCATTACCTAAGAATGCGTCAACGGTCGAAAAGGTAGAACAAAAACGAATTGATCTTACAACTCTGTCAGAAAATTGGCTTTTAGCAGAACAGTTAAGAGATGACGAAATTCAAGCTATTGTTATAAAACTTAAAGAAAATCAACTCCCTGCCGACATTGCCAAGACGTATGAGCTGCGATTTGCGTTTGCCGATAGTACCGCGTGCGTTTCGATGGTCCGTTATAAATCACGTACACGAGTCGATAATGCATCTTGGCGCGGATAAAACATTACAGAAGGTGTACGAACATTACTGGTTTGACAGTATGGCAACGTACGTTCGTAAATTCGTAGACAATTGCATCACATGCAAAGTTTCAAAGTCTCATTCAGGACGTATCCAAGCAGAGCTTCACCCCATCCCCAAAATTACTATCCCCTGGCATACAGTGCATATTACAGGAAAATTAAGCGGTAAAAATGATCAAAAGGAATACGTAATAGTGTTGATAGACGCATTCACAAAATTCGTGCTTCTTTATCACACGCTTCGTATTGATACCAATAGTGTCGTTAAAGCAATCAAATCTAGTGTAGCTCTGTTTGGTACACCCACACGCATAATAACAGACCAAGGTCGTTGCTTTGCTAGTAATGATTTTAAAAAATACTGTAGTTCACATAACATTAACCTACATCTAATTTCGACCGGTTCCAGCAGAGCAAACGGTCAGGTAGAACGCGTGATGAGTACACTAAAGAGCATGCTTACTGCAGTAGAAACATCGCATAGGTCATGGCAGGATGCTCTTGACGAGGTACAACTGGCGTTAAATTGCAACATAAATAGAGTGACAAAGGCGAGCCCCCTCGAACTTATGATCGGTCGCGTAGCTAGACCACTGAATCTTTTGACTGCTGTCGATACTGAAGTTGAGGTAGATATTTCTGAAACGAGAGAGCACGCAGCCCACTACATCGAACGAAGTTCTAGTTACGAGAAGTCTCGTTTTGATAGTAATAAGGCTAAATTAGTCAAATTCAATGTCGGTGACATGGTTCTTATTCAAAACGAAGAGCGGAACCAAACAAAATTGGACCCGAAATATAAAGGTCCATTTAAAATAACTGATGTACTTGAAGGCGATCGTTATGCTTTGAAATCATTGACCAGTAACAGAAACTATAAGTATGCCCACGATCGTCTTAGAAAGATGCCTCAATGTGAAGTTCCATCTGAACTAATTGTTGACATAGAATCCAATGTAGATAATAATAGTGAAAACAATTCCTCTATTGTTATATGACGCACAGTCGCACACTAAAATGACTAATTAGCTACCTACCTTTTTTATCAAACTATACAGTCTGGTCGTAGTTGTAACTGCGATTCTATGAGTCGTTCAGGGCGCAATGCGCGGCCAGATGTATGGTGGCTGGGTCTGAATAAGACTATTGTTTGGGTCTCAATGAGACTACTAATGGGTCTCTGGGAGACTATTTTGGGTCTATAAGACTATTATCTGGGTCTGAATAAGACTATTCTTTGGGTCTCAATGAGACTATGCTGCCGAGCAGTCGGGTCATATTAGTGATATGTGAATGTGTTTGTGTTTGTAAATAGGTCACTGTACAATCATTAAAGTTTATTCTGATTATGTTTACTTGGGAGGTATCTTTCAAACTTTTTTTTTGTTAACCTTGTAGTCAGGTTAAGCCGAGCAAAGGTTTTGCTACAAATGAGAATTTTGTTACAGGTACACACGATGACGTGTGACTCATCAGTCTGGCCGTGTCGTCGCGAGCGATTATAAACGACAACATTTTCAAATTATTATCTGCCAACCCGTTGATTTCTTGATATTGTCGAACCATAGTGTAACTCGATTCTCATTGGTTGATTGGTTAGTACAGTGGACGCCGTGTGGTGGCGCTTTATTTTCCCGCCATATACGTGGACAGAGTCGATTCCGAAAATTCTAGACAGACATTGCTGTAGCTGACTCCACACAGATCAGATCATACGATCGAAACTGTCACGTCCACCGTACAAGCCGTATTAGTTTTCTTATATCTGCAACTTATTGTAATTACTGTTTAATAAAAGTAACTTGTGATTTGTGTTGGACCAAAACTTTCACTGGTTTGCCCGAGTACCCACCTTCCTCATGGAACCCGTACCAAGAAACGATACCGATGACGACCCTGTTATCGTTACGCCCACGCTCCCGCCGTCATATGTAATTTGTTTGAGAGAAACACCAACCACACGATTATATGTAAACTGTATACCTATGGAAACCTACCTAAGTATTACGTCCTAATTAAAAGTTTATACGGTAAAGTTCTCACCCTGTAACAAAGCATTTTGGTACAGCATATTTCACGTATAGGTCTGGTACAGTCTGTGCGATTTTCAAAAATGCTTTTCTGCTACTATATTGATTTAAATTTTATGCTGTTACGAAAGTAGTTTTTTGGAAGTCATTTACTAACATTGTTACAGTAATAAAATCATAAAAATCATCAATACAACCATCCACGTTCACAAAGGTCGAGGAATGAGTTTTTCAAGTCGAGGTAAAGTTTGGATTTAAATAAATAAATACATACAATTTTATTCAGTTTGCCGTGCCTTTTATTATGGTAAAAGGTAAAAACAAAAAACAATCAGCCACAAGCGCTGGATTTTTACATAATTACTAATTATCTAGGTAATCATTTTTTCGACGCACAAACGGTTACAACGTACACAGTAAGAGGTAATTTCCGGAACTAATTAACGCACTCAAAACATTGTGCTGAAGGATGCATTGAATAGTACGAGGGTCGTGCAGGTATTTAAAGTAAAATTTTAACGTTAAATTGTGAAATAATTGTGACTTTGACCCCCAATATATCCGTAACTTGAAAGTTTCCAGGTAAGGACTCAATCTAGTATTCACTCCATCTATTAGCATAATGTTTTGAGTGCGTTACATTGAGTTTTAACGTAAAACGTGATTTTTCACCCCAAACAAAAAGTCGTTACCCAGCAATAATTTTTGCGTAAAGTTACTTAGTTTGATGTACAGAATGTTTGGTTGACGGCTTTGTGAAGGGTCTGTTTACATCCTGTATCATCGGATTGCCTTGTTGTTGGTGTAGTGGTGGCAAGCGCGACTGCTAAGCATAAGTTTCGATTCCTAGGTCGGGCAGTGTACTATTGGGTTTTTCATTAATAATTTCTCAGTCCGTGGAAATTGGTAGACTCCATGGCTGCCCACGGAGTCTGAAATTGTGCCCGGTTCATGGCAATAGGGTCACCCCCTATTACAACTAGCGAAATGTGGGCGTACTATTAGATAAGCCTCTGCCTAGGCCTTTGAGAATTACAGGCGTAATGTTATGTCATGTAAATATTATCATAACATCTAGGTACTCTTAAAGTGATTGTCACCTAAATACGCGTTTTGGTTTTACTCATCGGTCGCCTTCCAGTCTTAGACTTTTTTGAAGCGACTGTCTATCATTTTGACCTCCACATCCCAGTTACTACTGGGTAATATAACACCCCTTGGTAAGACTGGTTGTCAGACTTTTTGGGCCACTGACTACCTGTAACGACTGTCAAAGATCTACAAATGACAACCGGGACCAACTGCTTAACGTTCTTTCCGAGGCACGAGACTACTAACTACTAGTTTTTTAAAGCAATCATTTTATCCTTATTTAATGAGAAAAAACTCTCGCACTGCATGAAACGTTTAAAAACAGCTATGTAGGTTTAAATCACTAAATTAGGTACTTTCAAAAGCAGCAATGTAGATTCGTAACTACACGAGCAAACATTTTATCCTACTATCTCTAAGTCGATCCATCTAACGACAGATCCTTCGCTTTATGAGGTCTTAGTCGTAGGTGTCATTTAAGGGAAATGGAATTGTGATGCTCTATCGTGATAAGCGGTATATAACGCACTATTACACTGTAAAGGACATTTTGTTATGCAAATACAGGTTTTCGCCGTTGGTCCCGGTCCCTTAGTCCCTGGAAGGTACCACAAGTATTTTTTTGCCCGTGGTTCCTTCAAGCAATATTATTAACAGTTTTATTAAATTTTATGTCATGTTTTTACATAAATTTAAACAATCCTTTATGGCGGCATTAGCACCGGGCCGTAGGCCGACGAAGGATGCCGGCGGAGGCCCGGCACTTCGAGGACAGAAGTCAAAGATTGTTATTTAAGATGCCAGCAACGCGAGCGCGCGTCATAAAACCTCCATGGTCCCTTCCAGGGAATACGAGATGGGACCACGGAATTTTCCAGGATTATATAGAAAATCTATGTAAAGTGCAAGTACGTACCTAATATATTATGGCTCTCTCTCACCGGGAGCATGTAATGTAAGTTCAGATTCTGTTCTCTCTTGTTTCTGTGTATTATAGAATCTTAGATTGTTACATGCTCCCGGTCACTATGATAATATCACGCCTGTAATCCCCGAATGGTTAGGTAGAGGTGTACCTAATAGGACCTCCCTCTCTCACCCCCCCCTCCCTTAACAGCGCGCGAGGTGAGCTCCGTCGCATGGATTTGACGGTTTCACTTCGACAGTTTACAATCTGACTAGGCACATTACACAATAACGGGTTTTACAATATGACTCCGACATATATACAATAAGTACATAGAACGTCCTCTACTCTGATCTTTCCATAGTCCTTTTGCTCCGTCCACGTTCCACGTTGCAAGTACTGCGTACCAACCCATAACTTTAATAATAAATATATTATTATTTCGTTTATTTATTTACATTCTTATCTAATTACATTTTTAAGTATTTCTTAAAATAAAACGATACAAAAAAAAACACTTAAAAATATAAAAAAAAAGGTCCATCGGTGTCGGGAGCAGGGTCCAAGCCACCGGTGGTTAGGGCTGCAGGGACAGGAACCTCCTCACAATGCGAGCCGTATCGAGGAGTACTGCTTTCTGAATCAGGCCTTATTATTATAATTATTATTAACCATAACTACTATTTAACATAAATTAGCGCCTAGGTCAATTACGATCAATTATATTTATTTTGCAATAGGTTATTAAAAAACATTATAAAGGTCGTTTTTTAAGTATATGGGTCTGGTGTTTCATACCTGACTACTCTGAGAAGAAACAACCGAAACAAACTCAGAGGTCATAGTCTCTTTTAAGGTCCAGACATAATCGTGGTCAATTCACTGAGGACTATGTATATTATTGTCTGAGATGGTCTTTTGAAGAAAGAACCACACATATTAGAGTGGAACTGTCCAGTCATTGCAAGCATTTGTCAGTTATCGTGTAGCTCGAGTTATAACTCAAGGAGTTCAACTCCATTCAAATCTTACGGACCGATTTTTGGCAGCAGGTAATTGTTTGTAAGTTTACACAAAAACGGTGTTTAGTGTTTCAAACAGAACTTGAAACTGTCCATAAAGATAGAAGGAACGTTTTATTTATCTCTCAAGTATGCTGAAACCAAGGACCTACTTAGTCATAAAACTTTTACTATACATTCTTCTTCCATCTGTTTAATCCTAGATAAGCTGTTTCTGAGTTTAACACTTTATTTAATAACCCGAAAATATTTTATTTATTACAACGGGCGAGTTAGAAAATACATAAAATACTTTTCGATCATAAAGATGTAATAGCTAGGGTAGTCGTAAAAGACGTTTATATGACCTTGGTCTCGAATTGAGAACTTCTGGTTTTTCAACAAGATCAAACAAAATCTTTTCTGTACTTAATTTGGAACTAAGGAACAATTTTTTTTTTTTTTTGGTATGTTCAATTGTTCAGTAGTTTTGATTTTATCATTTAATATTAGTTTATTAACAGATATCGCTGTATGTTTATAATTATTACTTGCTTACGTTCCTCTTAAATAACCTTTAAACTGCATGGAATGTTCTTAAACACAGTAATTCTAATCAAGTTATCGTATACTTTACTTGCATTTATTTTAATTCCAGAGTTCATTTCAATATTGTTTTTTTGAATTTTTACAATTATTTCTATAATAGTCTGTAACAATTATATACTCTTACAGAAGTAAACCACCTCAATCACCAAAAATCAACAACAGAAGCAATCAGCTCGTTTATTTAAAACGATAAAGCAAAAGTGACTGATAAAAACAAACGCAATTCGCCGCATCGATGAATCTCTGAAAGGCACCAAATTAAAACCTTTTGAAGAAATCACCTCCAATTACGAGTCTATGGTAAGCAGTAAATAATGGAGGTTGTTGTGAAGTACAGTAAATTGTAATTTAGGTATTTATTGTACTGAAAGTGAGGCTATGAAAGCGGCGATGAATTTTATAGGTGTGCAAACAACTGCGCTTGTTTGAATGTCATGCAATTTATAGCAGTGAATAATGAATTTCTTTTTTTCTGTTATTCCTAAAGTATTTTAAATTTAGTTATTTACTTCATTGCCATTAATATAATTACTGTATGTAGCTTTATCATTCTTTCTATGCATCAGAAACTACTTGTCACATTCTCATCCCAGGATACAAGCTTGCTGTCAAAAAAACCCTATGTTTCAAAACGTGATGGGGTCAGTGTTTCCCATCCGAATACTCTGAGAAGAAACATCCGAAACAAACTTTAGTTTAGCCTAGTACCTACGTGGCCAAATTGATCGTACATCTTCATTAGCGTTAATTACGTCCTCAAAATGTGCCGGAGTAGAGATACTTTCACTTACTTCCACCAGTGGGCTATTGTCTGGTAAGATCTGCTGGCATTCGTAAAATTACTTATTACTGTTACTGTTAGCCTGTGTAACTGTTATCCCACAGCTGGGCAAAAGCCTCCCTAAAAGGACCAACTCTTTCGATCTAGTCCTAATGAAGACCAAGTTTTATCAAGCTCATCCCGCCATGTCCCATCCATGAGACGCTCGACGACGTCAATAAAAATAATAGAACGCCTGTAAAACCATTTGGAAATTTCAAATTCCAGTTTTTACGGCCCCACCTGAGAAGGGTAAGTAAACACACCATAGTGCCTCCTCTTTGTTCTACGTGGAATTGTTACCGGTTGATTGCGAGACCGACGCTCAAGCTGTGTATAAGTAGGTGTAGTACAATGGTACGTACATATATTGTACCATTCCTTACTCGTACTATGCTGTTTACGACGACTGAGCGGTGTTAGGATCCTTTCAGAGGTACAAGGTAGCTTACCTGTTTGTAAACAAGTGATTATGGTGAAAATGTAGTTCAAAATACAGAGACATTTTCGCTTAAATAATTGTGAGAAACCCAATTATTTCGAGATAGGAGCCTAGATAAAGTGATATTCCATATCGACATCAAAGAGGGACTTGTCAAGAATTTATTGATTTTATTTAAGAACCTTCTTTTTCTTTTCGTATCGACGTTACTTCAATATTATACAAGAGAATGCAGGTAAGCGGACACCCGGGACACTCCAGCATGTGGGGCATAGTTTGATTTGACGACCCGAATGGCGCAGCGGTAGTGAGGCTGCCTTACGTCCTTAGGGTCCCGGGTTCGAATCCCGGTCGGAGCAAATGTTTGTGTGATGAGCATGGGCATTTGTTTCCGAGTCATGGATGTTTATATGTATAATAAGTATGTATTTACAAACAAAAAAAGTATCTATGTAGTATATCAACTATCTGGTGTCCACGACACAAGCCTCGTTGCTTAGTGTGGCACTAGATGGCGCTGTGTGTAATGTCCAGCGATATTTATTTATTTATTTATCCGGAGCGCCGCATTCGCACTCGATGTTAGAGAAAACAATAATGCCCCATTTTGCTAGATTATGTCTGCAGCGGCTTGTTTGGGTAAGCAATTGCTTCAAAGCTTTCGAAATAGGCCACTACAGTTCGTTACAGGGGGCCAGTTGTTCTTGGGGCTTCACGTTAGTTGTGTGTTGGTGGACACCTCTTTTACCCTTTAAGATCCTAAAAAGCCAAAATATCATAATTTTGTTGAAAATCGTTGTTTATCCAACACTATTTCGCAAACGCTGACCACTTATCTAAGCTCTCAGATGTGGATATTTGTTTAATTTCATTAACATCTCTGCTATAATTGTGTACAGTGAAATACTAATCTGTCTTAGTACTTAAAATTGATCAAACTTTGAAAACATTTTAGTAAAAGTCATGAAATATCTTATCGCGCATTTAAAAGTATTAATAAAACTTTTAAATTAAATAAAGTTACATTTGTTTACTGATCTCTGACAGTTTTTCAATTAGTTACCTAATCTATTTGATGGCCTGTCTAGTATAAAATGGACTTTAACGAAAATAAATCTTTTCACTTTTTACATTCAAATGCACATACAGCTTTTTGGTTAAGAATTATAATATAATATTGATTAATTACTAACCACAATAATATTATTATTAGGCCAATAGCATCTCCTTGCTTAAAAGGTGATCTCCAAATATGTTGTAGGTATGTTTAAATAATTGTTTTTTTTTTACAGAATATTTCTTGAGGAGCTCGTGGCTAAATAATAACAGCCGCTCGGGTCGATCTTTAGGCAGCCGTGCTTGCCTAACTGGGTTGTGGAGGTCAGATAGGCAGTCGCTCTATGTAATACTGGTATTCAGCTGCATCCGGTTAGACGAAGCCGACCCCAACATAGTTGGGAAAAGGCTAGGCAAATGATGATTTGCATCTTGATCAGTATAAGTTTTTCGTAATCTTAAAAACACTTAGAAAAAAAACAAACCCTAAAAACAAAAAGAATAAAAGGGAATTAGTGAAACGTGTGTATTTTGAATTTTGGAAGATTAAAAAACTTTATGTTATATTAATTTTATTTACTTTGATCCTAATTTAGGGGACACCGAAGAGGAAAATACCTCCTAACATATTACCCCTGAAACTGCAAACAATGTTTCAGAAAACAGATTGTTTGGGCCTCGTATGAGCTTACAAGGTTGTCGGAGATTGTCAATAATACCCCGGAACACTCTGATTCACCTGTGTATACTCGTATGAGGATGAAGGAACTGTCCGAAGTTAGATAATTATGTTTATGGACATTTAATGTATTGGTTGGAGAGGGTTAAAATATATTTGGTGTCATTATTTGTAGTTTTTTTGCTAGATATTATCTTTTAGGGACCGGGACCGCGGTTTCGGGTTCCCCCTAAACATTTTTGAATGGTATTTTGGGACCACAAGAAAAAAAAGTTAAAGTACAGTTAGCTGAAATAATATTGTGATCAACAATTAAATAGGGAATATACATATTTTTTTTATTTCGATACGGAATGTTAAAGTACTTGACAAAAAGCGAAAACAAGACAAGACATAAATCGGCCAAACAACACAAAATTTTTGACCATTTAAACTTTTGTTTCTATCTCTTTCTTGATAAACTGAATTTAGAATGGATTTTGTACGTCGATGCAGCGAATGACGTCATTCGCTGTATCGGATCTCTCTGTTTAAACAGCAGTTTCAAATGCTTATAACTTAGTACTTTCTATAGATATTAAAAAAATAATTTCACTTTGCTATTTCTGATGTTAATACGCTTTTTTAGAATGATAAAAAAAATCATGCATATATACCGTATTACATGAATTTATTATTGAAGTGAAACTTCTATAAAGACGGGGTATTAGGAAAAAAACCTTTTTCCACTTGTATCAAAAGTACTATTTTTGGTTTTATAAAAATACGAAATATGTTTGGTTGACCGTAGTTTCCCAAGACATAACTTTGTGTTTTTTTTCTTGTTGTCCCAAAATACCACTCAAAAATATATAGGGGAAATCCGGGACCGCGGTCCCGGTCTCAAAAGGCCCCCGACCCATACACGGGTCGTACGTTATTATTATTATTATATAAATTATTAACTCTTTTGGAATTTGTGCAAATTATGTGATTGCCTGCCTTGTTGGTCTAGTGGTTGCAAGCGTGACTGCTGAACATGAGGTCATGGATTCGACCTCCGGGTAAGGCAATGTGTTTTTGGGGGATTCCATCAAGAATTTCCCAGTAGCAGCGACAGAGTCTGGATTTGTGCCCGGTTGATGGCAATAGGGTCACCCCCTATTACTTAAAACATAACTGGCAAAATTTGGGTATACTATAAGCTTCTGATTGACATTATAGACGTTTGATTGTATCGTCGTTATTTTCTATCTATAACCCGAATAAAATGAGACTAAATTATATTTTAGGTTTGATAAACATAAACTTTATTCCAAAAGCTTTGTATTATATTTTTACGAATACAATATTCAAACAAAAAAGTAAATACATTTTTGCATGACTATATATGAAACCAATAAATAATGAGCAGTATCAATCGAAATACGACTATTTGTTCTCAACAAATCCAGCTACTGGCTTATTACTTGACGAAATTCCTCCTTTAATTCGAATTTCCTTCGCCTTTCATTTTCCTCAAAAGTAACTTGACGAGAAAAACAAAAAACATCGACTTACTAAGTAAACAAAACAAAATAACATCACAGATACAGCAATATAGTCCCAGTGAAAGAAAAGAATATTAAAATAGCTCACAATTGTAACCTTATGAAAAGATGACCAAGCCCCTTGTGATCTATATAAATAAATATACAATAGGAGTTTGACAGAGAATAATAGGAAGCTAAGGAATCAATACAGGAACAATAAAGCCTTTTCTGTGAGAAATTTTGGGATATTAACTTTGTACGCAGGCTCGTGGCTATTTTTGTATTGAAGCTCTTTGACTTAACGAAGGTTGAAATTGAAATGTTTGCTCTGTGAAGTCTTGTTGAGTTATTATTAAATATTTATGAAAACCGGTACTAATTAATACTTATGAGCCGTGTACATGATTCTGACAATGGAATATTGAGAGCCATATATGAAGCTAATTATTTCTTTGTATATGGCTGTCAATATTCCTGCTAACAATTTTTAATTAATATTGTTATTTATTAATGATTTTGTAATTTTAATTTGATTTGCAATTGTAATGATTAAATTTTAAATATGTTCAACTTATTTTTTATAAAATTAATGGATAGGAGAACGTAAACTTACTCGTACTTCATTCATTTTTTTTTATTTTTTTTTTTCTGTGGAATACTTGTGAAAAATGTATCTTCCGTATGGGGCGTCCTGCCTGAATTAAATGAATTTTATTTTTATTTATTTATTTTATTTATTTTTTTAATACTTATTTTACTTAGTATAGCGATGTCCTGGTGATGGCCGCATAAAGTGATAAATACACGGTTTAAACATTGTAATTTTACTTAAAATACATTCATGACTCCCGTACTATTAAATGCATCCATTAGCACAATTTGAGTGCTTTACATTGAGGGCAACAGTAAAAGCTGATTTTTCACATCAAATAATTTTTGCGCAGTGTCACTTAGACAAGACAAGGAAGTAGTAAGACGAAACAAAAATGCCTGGAAGATCTACTGGTCCATGAAAAAGCTTATGAAAGGAAATCTTTCTTTGTCATTCAAACGAAAAACCATGGACATGTGCATGCTTTCCATTTTGACATAAGGAACTCAGACTTGGTCTTTGACAAACATTCAAAAGGCCAAGCTCAAGGTTTGCCAACGTGCAATGGCGCGCAGTATCCTAGGCGTCAAACTTATCGACCATGTACGCAACACACACACATGACACAACACTGCGCTCCAAAACACAAATTACTAACGTTGCTCAAAAAGCCGCAAAGCGTAAGTGGGACTTACGCTTTGCGGCTTTTTGAGCAACGGGCTGGCCATATCAGCCGTATGCCCGACGAGCTGTGGGCCAAAATAACCACGATGTGGAGCCCTGACACAGCCAGAAGGCGACGTGGTAGACGAAAATGGAGAAGGAGATGGAGGGACGAGCTGGACAAAACCAACGACCAGTGGTCCACATTGGCCCTGGATCGAAGAATATGGAAGTCATGGGGAGAGGCCTTTGCCCAGCAGTGGGATGACACAGGCTAGCAGTAAAGTGAAGGGTCCCTTTGCATCTTGTACATCCACTTGATTCGGAATGCGCAGTACCGGCGAAGCTGGGTCCAGGTCAAAACAGCAGTAGACGTCTTTCGGCTGATATGAAACATAGTTAATCTTCCGTTCAAAAACATAACCGTATCGGTTTACATAAAATACCAATTACGTTGATACAATGATAGCAGACTTACAAAAAGGTGGTGTAATTAACCACACCTAACAATGTTTTCCCAATAAAACTCGTTAATGTTGAAAACGGAACCCATAAAGGATCACTTTGATCGTCTATCCGTCTGTCAAGACCCTTTTTCTCAGAAACGCATAGAAGTATATCAAGCTGATATTAATAAAAAGAAAAAATATATGACCGTTTATGTCGCATATTTTGCAATTTCACAAGGGAATCAAAGCCTATGGAGTACTTTCCGATGACCTAGAATCATAAAATTTGGCAAGAAGCAATGTCTTACAGCACATGTAGGTTTAGGAAAAATCTGAAAACCGTAAATATGTAGTTTAATAACAAAATACCTACAAGTTTAAACGGAATCCTCGGTGCGCGAGTCCTAATCGCACTTGGCGGGTTTTTCTAGTATACTTACACACGTTACAATTTCTTTATTATTCTTTTAACAATTTATAACTTCAATAATTGGTTAAGAAACCTTGCAATAAATTCGCCCATGACATGTCAAGGTACAATAGGTAGGTCTAAATCAAGACAATGTCTAAACTATGTCTACATTGTAAATTAGATTAGGACAATTTATGGACGTGTTAACAGCAACAATACAAGTAATCATGTAGGCTAGACATCTATGAAGTTTCTTGTCTGTTGGTCATAATGAACCAATTTATGGCAATGAAATTCTTGATCATTTAAACCAGTGTTTTTCAACCTGTGGTGCCTCTAAGAGGGTCGCAATAGGTCGCGAAAACTACTTCAGAAAAAAAAAACAATAAAGCTTAAAAAGATAGATATAATAAGAAAATGTTAATTAAAGGATATAATATTTGCATGTTCATACAAATTAACAAAATAAAAACCTACGAGTACTCGTCCATCTCAAAACGAAGGTTGCGCTTGTTTTTCATAAACTAATATCTCCTATCGTGGATCCGTTTTATGTGTTTATCCGAATCCTAATTATGAATATGCATAAAAATGATTTATGGATTAAATATTTGTAACGTAATAAAATACATGAAAAAAAAGCGAAGGGTCGAGGCACATGTCGAGGGCAGCGAAATGTTTTTTTTTATACTATGGGGGTTGTGACATAAAAAACGGTTGAAAAACACTGATATAAAAAATTATCACATCCACAGACAAGAGTGCAGTAAGTACTACTTTAAGAACATCGTTTATTTCATCCTATTGAAAATAAATTTTGAATGCAGATAAAATGTTCTCAGAAAATCCATTAGATTATAATCTTGCTGAAATATATGTCTATGAAAATACCTATTATTATTTCTGAAGTAAAAAAGGTCATAATGTGAAGTGACGGCGTGCACTTACTCGTAAGATTTTTGTTGCGACATGCGACTGTTATTTGAGAAGCTAATAGAATAAAATAGTGCTCTATTTTCAGTTGTGTCTGTGAATAATAAATTCAGCAGGTCCCAGAGACATGCACGTTGGGGTAACTCACTGAATTTTTTAAATGTGGAGCACTCACGTTGACTATGATTTATTTTTAAACTGGAATGAAATTCGTCCGGTTTGTGGGAGTTAAAAATTAAAAAAACACAGAAGTTATCAGGCGCGCGTAATCTGATCTGATTTGTTGACTAAATTACCAACAGCCAATTAGATCACTTGACTTGCATTTAATTTTAACAGGTCGACAATTTTCGTTCCGAAAGCTAACATGACGTCCTAACATCTAACGTCCTTCTCCGAGTTATACATAACATAACATCACGTCTGTATTCCCCGAAATTTAGTACACCCACATTTCGCCAGTTATGTTTAAGTCCCATGTAATAGGGGGCGAAAGACATGTGACATCTACCAATCCAAACTGGGCTCGCGTGGTGGATTATAGCCCATTCTCTCTCATAGAAAGGAGGCCTGTGTCCCAGCAGTGGGAACCTTAATAGGCCGATGATGATGATGATGAATAGGGGGCGAGCCTATGGCATCAACCGGGCACCGATCTAGACTCCGTGGTTGCTACTGCAAAATTCCTGATGGAAAAACCCAATAAATAATAACAAATAAATAAAATAAAGTTTATGTGGAACAACTTGAGTTTACAGATTATACAGGAAAAACGAAGATTGCTACAAAGGTGAAGTATAGTGGCGCAGCTATCAACGCCCAATTCAAAATACATACAATCATAGACATTGTTCCAGATTAACCTAAAATAACACATTGCCCGACTCGGGAACTCAGAACCTCTTGCTCAGGAGTCGCGCTTGCAACCACTAGACTAACGAGGCAGTCCTCCACGTTATATAATATCAATTGAAAAACATAGAAAACTTGAATTTAGTTTTGACTCTCACCAGACTGCCACCTAGCACAAACTTATCCTTACACTGATTGCATTCTGTGGAACATTGATGTCGGTTTTTCTATCAAACAAACTATGATGTAGCAGACACACAAAATTTTATACACATTTTATATCTATAGCGAGCTATGAAACTAAATGAGATGGGTAACCTGAACATGAAAAAGGATGCTTTAAAAATATATAACAACATCACATCAGCAACACAACACAACTTGTAGATAGAACCAGTTTCTTGGCGGAGTCACTGAGTGCTACAACATCGGCAAGAACAACAGTAATTAGTCCATAATTTCGAATATTTCCTGTTTTTTTTTTTTTTTTTATATATAAAACGGTTTTGTATTAGTTGCAAAAAACTTTTCCCAAGTTTGAAAATTTTAACCAAAATTTTTTTTTGGATCTTGGTCGATTCTGGTTCTGATCAAAAATTCACTCGAAATCATTGCAGGTCCTAAGAAAGAATTTGTGAATCTGAAATCCAAAAAAAATAAAAGACAAATGATCACGCAGACGGTGTGTAACTTCACGTTTTTTGTGATTTCTGACTTTTTAATACTCCAACAATGGTTGGTCCGGTAGAAGTTTTTGGTCAGTATTTGAAACAGTATCGATTGGCATCAAAAAAATATTTTGTGTAAAATGGCCATTCTCTTGCTAACTGTTTTTAATTTTTTTCGAAAATCTGTGAATGGGGATCAAAATTTCAGGAAAAAATATGGATTGTCTCTTAAGACGATCTTCGTGTAGCTACAACGGTTAAGGTAGCTCCCCTTACTGCCCCGTTTACCGTATCCACCCTGTATAGTGCCGTTCTTCACAATTAATCTCCGGTAATTATTCCTTATCAACTTCATCTATACCTACCTCAATTTTCTCTGAAGAGGTCCACGGAACGTAGCCAGGTTAATTATACTTATTAATAAGTGGCCTGTAACGGTCAGGTAGGTTCTTCGTAGCCGTTTTTGCCCTATTTTTACGTAGGCTCGTGTAGGACTAAGATCCAACACGTAGAAGGCCCTTGGTAAGAAGAATTTAATCTAAAGGTAATGGATCGTCCCCATTGTGGGATCCCTTTGAATACCTCCATTAAGTACTTACACAGTCAGACTTCCACTGGTGTTTTACCAAGTACCTTGGATTTAATTGCCTATAAGAGATTAAGAAACCTTTTTTTTTTGCTTTATTTACTGTATTTTGAATGCTCGATTATATTAATACGAACGCCTACTATATAAGATTTAGCAGACAACAGCTCACAGGCTTCTGAAACATTTTTCTTTAAGGACTAAAATATGATTGACGGCCGCAATTCTCGTACCTAAAAGTTTCAATCGCATAAGCATCTCAGCTCCCAATCTTAGAAACTGGTCAAAAACGCAGGTAAATTGATAATTTATCATATTTGAAATTAAAATGTGAATATTCTTAAAAAAAAAACGAGAATTTCTCCCTCTGGTCGTGGAATGTGACCTGCTCCTATGAAATTCCTCACATACGAACATTAATGATGGCTTCAATTAAATACCTAAAACATTATTACAAAAGGGCCTGTAAAATACCTTTACGAAAAATTTCGTAAAATTAACGTTTTCCTATAAAAAAAATACATTATCATGCCGAGTATTGGAGCAGAACTAAAATATTTTCGACTTACACCTACGTTCATTTAAAAATGTACCAGCAAATTGCGGAATTATTCACCTGTGTCGTTCGATCAATTACAGCGCGACGACCGTATCAGATAACGATGGGTAATACTGTTGAATAATGTCTCTTCACGCAAATTGGTTTTATCGTGTGTTTACAGCTTTCCGAGGTCGCCAGTAGTTTGGAGTAATTATTTTAATTGTATTGCGGTATTTCGGAAGGTTTACTGTGGACGTGAACTCACCAAATATGCATATGTGTGTAGGTTTATCTATCTACGTGTTTGTAATACATAGAGGTGGGTGGTAGTTTATAGTCAGCAAAAATATTGGAAGTACCTGCCGATTATTAATTTTTTCGCGCCCGTTATGATTGCATGCTTCTTCTTCAATATTTGGCCACCCAATGCTGTTAAAGGTCTCTTCCAAATATCTCCACTTTTTCGATTTTGTGTCATGGTGTAAGGCTTAATTTTTGCTTACCTAAATCCAGCTTTGCCCATCGGTTATCGCATGAGACAAGGGAATAACGCCTGTAGGAAAATCATAAATGAAACAAAAGCAATACGGTCATACAATGGTTTTTTAATTATTACATACGTTCACTGATAATAATTATATTTCTCTTCTAAACCCAGCTGTTGAGAGTAAGAAATCACAGGTTTACACTTACTTTATAAGTAACATTACCATGCTGTTTCATCACATGGGACACACTGTTGCACTCAGTATCGTTACCCGCATGTGATGCTCCGTGTATCTTCACGTAAAGTTGCAGCAGGTCAGCAGGTCAGCTTAGAAGGTTCAGCAACCGTACATGTAATCTCGTGACCGATGAACTTGCCTTCACATCATCTCATTGTATGACCATTTTATATTGTTTTTCTTTAATTTTTCTGATTGACAAAAAGACGAGGTAAGATTGAGATCCAGAGAAAATGTCTGAGAACACAACGTGTCTTATTGGAATATGGTGCAATACTTACAGCGTAGATATTTGATGTACTTTTATTAACAGCAATTTATCATACGCTGGCTCTTGACGTTATTTACACCACATAGTGATTAAATGAAGGGTGAGGATGATCCTTAATATTTTCTTTTCAGTCCTGAGTACTCCAGCCTTTTCTCCAAAAGGACGCCACGTAAATGAAAATGTTGCTATCTCAAAACTCAAGCGTCAATCTCCTTTTGACTGAAGGCCACACTGAAACCGACCCTTTTTTCCGCTTGTTCCCATTAAATTATTCTAATTCAACTATTTCGCAATTAAATGTTTATTTTTATTGATTAATTTAGTATATTATAAATAACAATTTTGATTTCGTAAAGATGAATTAATTCTACTGCTTTGACAATAGCGCCATCTAGGCGCATTTTTAGTAACGCATGTATCGATTAAGTTCTATATTGTACACAGGAGGTCGCTACCTACCTCTAAACCTGCGATGTAGTTTTTTAATTGTTACAATGGCTATAAAGTTTCTTCCTACACTTTAATGCGGTCGTCTGTCCACCCAGTCGGTGGTTTCCCACATTCCTGCGTCCCGTCCGTGGTCTCCAATCCAGCTCTTTCTTCCCCCATCTTCTATCCAATCTATGGCATATATCGCATGGTGAGTGGTTTTTTAAAGGGTAATTAATAGGGCTTTATTCATTAATTCTAGCTGCTTTAATTTAAGTAATGATCACAGTCTGTGTACAGTCTTACACTGTACACATTTTGCTGACGCGGTGCGCTGCACCAAACGTGCGTCAGTTCGGATACTATAAAACCACACTCATTACATTTAATGGGTGAATGCAATTACTGCAACGCGGTGACAAACATTAGAGAAAGGAATCGTCAACAGTTCTACTTGTATTTTATACGTAATAAATCTAGTGTGAACCAAGTGATCTTTTCTCTACGCACTCCATCTCAACAACAACTTTGCAAGTGTACGCACCGTACAGTCTGCATAACCATTTTATATTATTTCGCGTCTCTTTAAATAAAACAATATTTCCAAATAAACACAACATTGTCTGAGTCGTAGATATGTCCCAAAATGGATATCTAATGTTTTAAGGTGTAAGAATTTAAATTAAAAGGAAGTTGTATCTCTAATCGTCGACGATAACAATTCATTCAGTACTTCAGAACCCGTCGCGTGGTAGCACATAATTTATGCTTGTTTTAAGGATACGTCTAACACATGCATAAATTAATTGCAGCGTAATTTTTACCACACTACTCTGCCTTTATTACATTCCGTGACAGCGTGATGATAAACGAGGGTAACAAAACAGAGATAAGGTAACGGATGGGTCATATCAAAAGGACATTATGATGTTTTCATTTTGATCTTTGCAGCCGTATATTAGAATGTTTTACTGTAGATGTTACATGACACGCATGGGATGAACGATATAATGCGAAACAAAACCCTCCTCTTAAAGTCAATTTTTTGCTTATTACTAACAATAGGAACTTCCAAATCGTACCTAATAGGGAAAATAAATGTATTTGGGAAGAGTACATCTTTTGCCTCTGAACGACTATGTCCAAAACAAAACGTAAGCAGTGCTCAAATGCAAATCTGGTAATACAAGAGCAGACTTCATTTGGATATCGCTAAATGACAACAATATCCTTCTGTTCATAAAACAACTTACTGGTAGTATTTTGTGGTTTATTTTTGGTGTTTACAGATACAAATTTATTATGATGTGCACAGCCCCCAGGCCCCCAGATGAGAAACAAAGGCCGCACCGAATTACAAAATAATCGCTCACAGAGCTCACATCTATATTTTGCGTTCCGATTTAGATATCACGATTATGACAGCTAAGAGCTGCCATCATTTCGGCACGCTTGTGAACGCGTCCACAGTGAACATAAGCCCAAACCGAAATCTTTCACAAGACCTATTTTTGAAAATGGAAGTTATGTTGGTTGACTCTATCCACTCTGTTAACTCAGATTTTGAGATAGAGAACGACGATTCGTCCAGTGATGAAAAGGATGACGTCGAAGTGTTTATATTAGCGGATTTTGCTCCCGGCAAAGATTTACCCTGTAAAAAATACCACAAATTACATAGATGAATAGATGATAGATAGAATTAAATATAACATATAGTTAGATGTGACTCCTATGTTCATTACAAAACAACACAACCTGTGAACACAACTATCATTTTTGACAGCGCTCACGGTGATATTTATTTGGGGCTTAGTCGGTGTAATCGCAAGATGGCGCATGTCATGACGTCATCTATGACGATTCAAGGGACATCGATATCGCACTCACAGTAATTCAGAACGGGTAACGGGAAAAAAATTATGGACGCGATTACAGCGTAATTCGGAATGCGGCTAAATCTTCCTAGTGTTGCCATTACACTATTTGATGTGAGCTGTCAAATTGACAGTGACAACTTTGACTTATGTCAAGTTTGACAGGTCACATAAGAGAGAAATTAACTACTTAATGTTCGTGAAAACTGGCACTATTTTCATTAAAAAATATTACTTAACTGATTTCACGCAGGCATTTTAATAACTTTGTTAAAGCCACAGACTTAGTACTTACTTAAGTACTTAAATATTCAAATTGAAAACTTGTAAGTAACTTGATAATGGAGTTCATTTAGATTTTTGTTCTTTTACAATTTAAGAAAGGTCTCTTATCTATGTCTTATATAATTTAATTACGTTTTCAATCAAGATAGTGCTTCTTTTCTGATATCAAAGGCTTTAAAACTAAAGTTTTGTTATTTAAAAACTAAAAAGTCAATGCGATTGAAGATAAATTATTTGTAAATGCGTTTCTGTTGTAGAAAATCAGATTCCATTATGTAAATTTCATTAAGTAGGTACATCAATCTTGCATTTGTCAAAGAGATGGACTTGAATAATGATACTTATTCACAAATAATATCTGCAAAAAGCTACTGTAAATATGTATGAGTTTTTTACTACACCTTAATATATTTTCATGCCCTTAATTCCGTAAGAGTAAGGCAGAGGTAGTGAGTTCATGATTTAGTCCCATGTAATAGGGGGCGAGCCTATTGCCAGCAACCGGGCACAAATCCAGACTCCGTGACTGCTACTGGACAAATTCTTGATGGAAAAACCCAATAACACTTTCCCTGATCCGCTGTCGTGACGTATTTACATTCCGTTTGTACACTACGCGCACGTGCTGAGCCTAGCATGTCGAAAAGCTTTAATTGTATTGACCAGTGAACGACTACCAACTTCAAATAGGTACATTTGATCAATTACCATGACCGACTTCATTTTCAAATTAACAATATTCCAGCCAACAATACATACGTTACTCTCATCAAATTGACATTTCATCATCATCAATAATAGAATGCAAATATTCAGCCATTTCCAACATTATTTGCGCGTTTTCCTCAAAGCGAACTCCCCGAAAATTCCCTAATATAATAACTCATCTTGAAGTTTTTTCCTTGTCGTGTTTTGTGGTAAAAAGAGGGAAAGTATAGCGCACTAATTTTTAATTTGGACACAAAAGTTCATAAAGGAATAACGCGAAGTTTAACAATATAGGTAAATTAATATTGTTTAAGTGTTGTTAACGCTACGTAAACAGACAAGAACGCGGTGTTACTCCATGATGGTGAGAGAGCAAAACTTATTCAGTAATACTTTTAAAATGAGGCCTTTTATTTGAAAGAATCTTTCGTAATAAAATAAAAAATAAAATAAAAAAACAAAGCTTTTTTTATATCAAGTAGGCCAGTTACAGGCACTTTTGAACTGTCGAACCAAGATGAAAATTAAATGTAGCTACAGTCCCAGTCACAAGACATAAAATTGTGAAAGTTGCCCATTTCCTAGCGTAGATCTTTAGGGAGACGAACGGGCAAGAAACTCCATGGACACTCTATTTAATCTGAATGTTGTTACAAAATCTTGGTTACATCATTTATGTTGAGATGGTATATTATGTGAGAACAATGTAGCAAGATGTGCACGTTAAAAGTGTCCACAGTAAAAACAAAAAATACAATTCATAAATAAACATTCAAATAAGCCATGGCAACTAAGAGATGACCAGTCACAACTGACAGCGCCCGTTCACGAACATGACGCATGGATCAGCCCCAATTAACTCAACCATTTTGAAGGGAACTAAATGATCCGAGACATCAGCGAGACATTAGAGTGAGGACATACTCAACCGCCAGGGCACATTCCAGTCAAGAAAAGACGTAGGTTTACAGTGAATGATAGCTTTCTAGTACATAGTACTCACACAATAAGGGCTATGCGATTATATAATAATAGAGATTAAATCTATTCAATGCAAAGATAGTTGTACAATCTTCAGCAGCTCCAACAATTAAATTTAATGCTATCAATTTATGCGCCCCTGTCCACGTGAAGCAGGACCAGCATTGAGCCAAGCATTTTCATCAGCGATATAATCGCCCAACATGTAATAAAGCTTGCTTACATAGTGTGCGTTTGATGCATGATTTAGATGTCGTCTCATTCAGTTCAAAAATACTTTGTGGAATTTTATTTTAGCATCTCAAACAGTACCCCATGAAAGATGAGTCTACTTTAGCGAGTCTGAAGCCTGGCTGAACTAGTTGGTCCCTATTTCTAGTACTGTAATTATGTCTGTCACACAACTAAACCCCTTCATGCGCGAATCCAACTCGCATCACTTGGCCGGTTTTTTATACTATTAGGTAACAGAGAGCTGTTATCTAGTAGTTTACAGTTATTAGTATTAGTCTAGAATTAAATCGAGCTTATTGAAGAAGCCTTAGATCTCATAAACTAAGGACTCGTCTAACCTACATAGAGAAAATGTACTCATTATTATGTTTGATCTGTAATTAGAAACCGTTATTATTTATAAAAGACCTGCTAAAGATCACCAACAAATAAAATGGTAATATGAACCAAGGTTTGAGATTAAAACTAACGCTTATTTCTCTACCAAAAATTATACCCGAAGACCATCTTAGTGCCACTAAGAACATTATCTACACTCACATGGCGTTGTAATACCCGCCAGATTAGGCAGAAGTGCACTTATAGTCAGGACAACCACGTTACACCAGTTATGTTAAAGTTCCATATTACAGCGGGTGAGCCTATGGCCATCCACAGGGCAAAGATCCAGACTGCTATACTGAGAAATTCCTAATGGAAAGAGTCGATAACACTTAAGGGGCTCCCCCATGGCACACTAGCGCCACTTTAGTAAAAAATCAGAACACGTTAAATACACATTTAATATAAAATCTGATTGACAAAATCAATGCTTTAGAGTTCTAGATTATTGACGTCTATTTAATTCATTAAAATATACTTCACTGTAGTTACAGTTAGAAAAATTGCTAAAAACGGCCGTTTTTTTTCATTTTGTATCTGTAACGACAGCGAGCTATATTTCAATGAGTTATGCAGACGTAAATATTTTAGAAGACCAAATGATTGATTTTGTCAATCAGATTTTATATTAATTGTGTATTTAACAAGTTCTGATTTTTTTACTAAAGTGGCGCTAGTGTGCATGGGGGAGCCCCTTAACTGGATCTGGAAATCCACCCAAGACATGCTTATCGGCATCACTGCGACCACTAAACCAGCGAGGCTCTATTATCCACACTTGTATCCCAAAAATATAAATTGCACATACTTATGTTACGTAATACCTATTTGTTACACTTCACTGAGAACCTAACTAAGAGGCCCTCAACATAGAAGTGGTCTTGAAAGCTTTGACACTACGTTCTTACCCACAGTTTACTCTAGTACAGTCTACAGCAGTGTTATTCAACCTGGTTTCATGTGACGACCCCCATAGGATGAAAAAATATTACGCGACACCCAACCCTTCGCTTTCTTTTTCATGTATTTTATTATGTTACAAATATTCAATCCATACAATATTTTTATGCATTTGCATAATTAGAATTAGAATAAATACATAATTAACATATGGAAAACGATTAAATTCTTAATGTATAGTAAAAACGAAATGGGAGAAATTATAAGTTAATTAAAAACAGTGTATAAGTGAATTAACGCAACATTCGCATTAAGATGGACGAGTACTCATATGTTTTTATTTTGTTAATTTGTATGCATACAAATGTTTATATCCTTTAGTTACCATTTTCTTATTAAATCTACCTTTTTAAAGTTTACTGTTTTTTTTTTTTACTGAAGTAGTGTTCGCGACCACTTGCGACCCTCCATATAAAGGCTTCGACCCACAGGTTGAAAAACACTGGTCTACAGTATAGAAATCAGTGTCTACTAGAGTTTAGTTCACCATCAACAACATCTGTGGTACATTTTCACTGATATTTTAAGGAGGTTATGTTTGTAAGTAAGATGTAGGGATTATCTTCGGTACTACTGATCCATTTTTGAAAATTTTGTCAATCATGGGAACCTACATTATCAACGAGTGTCATATTAGAAAGAAAAAAGACCGGCCAAGTGCGAGTCGGACTCGCGTACGAAGGGTTCTGTATCATCGTAGTAGGGGAGCCCCTTTAATTTTTTATTTATTATTTGTTTTTATAGCGGCACCAGAAATACACATTCTGTGAAAAATTTAACTGTCAACCTGTTACGGATCATGAAATATAGCCCGCTGACAGACAGACGGACGGACAGCGGAGGCTTAGTAATATTGTCCCGTTAGTTAAGTTAGGTAATTTCCAACGATAAAGCAAGTAAAGCCGCGGTCAAAACCTTGTACAATATGAAGACGAATGGAATACTGCCTTATTAATTAATTCATGTAAACAAGAATTATTGTTCCAATAATTGATTTCATTAAATCTGTCAATTAGCAAACGAAGTATCATATTCAGTCATTTTGTAAATGAACGCGATGAATCCCGTTTTAATTGCACTGAAATCTGATGGTTGTGAAAATAATATGTATTCATGTGAGAACTTAATACTGTAGAGATAATATTTTAAAACAAAGCATTAATATTGGCTCGTGTTTTAATAATCAATTTATTGAATAAGATCCATTTGAAAGTTATATTAAAGTTCAGATTCACCTTGTTTGAACTTTCTATGTTATCACGTATTTGAGGTTACGAGTAAGTCAATTAATATTTTTATTAATTTTTTATTTAATTAAGAAAACTACTATTATCTACTAATAGAAAACGTCACTTATCTCAATTTTAAAGAATTTTGGTCAAGTAAATGATGTTCACGTGTCATAATTTAGCTTTTGTTTCATAATTTGATGCAGTACCTATTTAATAACAAATGGCAGATCTAATATTTTCAAATCAGAAAGCAGTTTTGTATAGGTCCAGGTTAAACTAATTATAGATTTACGGTAAGTCACTTTTGATGTAAGTTTCACATTAAACAAAATGTTAACTTAGGGCTTTCGCACACTGACAGTCAGCAAAAAGGAAGGGGTCCGCAAGGGCCAATGCCTGCGGGAGGAGTCTTTTGATGATATCGCATCCGAAAAATAAAAATAAAAAAGGGGCTTTCGCACACTATAGACAAGACTGTCTTTAGACAGAATATTGCTAAAGGGAATGTGATTCATCTTGGTTGAAGATTTCGTAATATTATTTATCCTGGTTTTAATCCAGAGACAGAGGAATATTTCGTCCTCTATTGATACCCCGAAGGCTCCGGATGGTGTAGGTGATATATTAATTCGCAGCAAGTCGTAATGTATTAATGCGCGTGGCGCGTGAAGTTTATTTAATCAGATTACAAAATCCATTACTTTAACAGCATTTTATTTGCATATATTTTAAAAATTATAGTTAGTTGTAAAATTTGATACACTGCACGCCTTATTTTTATTAAAATTCTGTAAAATAAATTCAAGATTTAAATTCTCGTCTGAAGCATCAGGCTGGGACAAAAATCTACTCATACTCATTCACTCGCTCGTAGTGAATGTTTTATTTTTTGTTCAACCTATTTTTATTGTTCCTAGTTTCCATCATGATATTCCATTAAAATTAATTTTCAACACACTTGCTCATAAAATGGCTCTAATTTCACCGCAATTAGGCACATAATGACACCTATAATCAAACTGTGACTTTTTCATTACTATTATTCACAAGTGAGTAATAGGGTTGTTTTTTTGGTTGAGGTGCTTGTTGGTTTGTTCCTACAAAAGTTTCTATATAAAAAAAATCGTGTTCAATAGTATAATAGTACATTGTTCACCGAGAGGAGAAAGTGACCGATTACCGTCGAGGGTGTCGTTTGAAGCCCGAGCCGTAGGCGAGGGCTTTAACACACCCGAGATCGGGAATCGCACTTTCTCTCGAGTGATACATAGTGCTTTATACTACACCTACGAGGAAAATAAAAAACGAAATCTTTACTAATTGAAATTTATATTGAAATTGTTGCAGTTAGTGAAGCTTAATGTAACACTTTTTCCATTAATGTTTGTTTGAGATGTTTGCGACAATGTAGTAGGAATTTCACATGTTCTTTTTTCAAATTGTTTATCCTGCCGCCGCAGGGTCGCACTGCCAGCCCGACACCATCCAACACACAGCTAGTGGCCAGTGTCATTTTGCGAACTTGGAGATAAAAACTCACTGTAAAAACTTTTTGGCTTTTGATATTTAGGTTACCGGCGCATAGTCTTACCCAAACTAGTCCGATCACCATGTTTGACAAGCCGATCCCTTGGGAGACGCAAGCCAAATACTTGGGGGTCATCTTAGACCAACGCCTAAACTTTCGAGAACACATAAAGACGGTACGCTCGAGTGCCGCCTTCGCTCTCAGTAGGCTCCACTATGTGCTGAATGCACGCAGCAAATTGTCACTTAAGTGCAAATTGCGTATCTACACCGCGTGCATTCGGCCTATCATGACATACGCGTGCCCCGTGTTCGCGCACTCAAAACCCTACCTAATCCACAGGATGCAGACCCTCCAAAACCGTTTTCTCCGAAGGGCCACGGTTTCACCGTGGTACCTTAGGAACGAGCAACTTCATGTAGATCTTAAAATCCCAACCATTCAACAGTTCATGAAACGTCTCTCTAAGAGTTTCTTTGATAAGGCCGAGAAGCACACCAACCCCTTGATTTGTTCAGCCGCCCACTATGCCCCATCTTAAATCTCTCAGCACTAGCACTCTACGCAAAAACCTCAAACACAAATACAAACCGCGAATTCGTAACCGACCACGCCGCCGTGACGTACCGCGAGCGCGACCCCCCTGTAACATCACCGACCGACCCTTGCTCGACGAGCCAGCCCGCGCCGCTGAGCATGTAGCTTTAAATTCCCCAAATAGTAATCCGACCCAGCCACCCTTGCTGCCCTCCCTCAATGACGCACTAAGCCGAGGCCCGAACCCCACAGGGGGTGCCCTTAGTGTCGCTCATTTAATGAAAATCCATAGTTTGTAAGCCCTGGCTGGGGGCCTTAAAGTAATTTTTGGCCACCACAGGATAGTCCGGTTAAGCAGTTTAACAACCTTAACGTGTTGTGTCTGCGAGTGGTCCCATCTAAAAAAAAAAAAAAAAAGTCTTACCCAAAATTAAAAAAGAAAAACCACGTAAGAAATGGATTTTCATACACTTTTCTCTCCCGCTCAGATGCGTTTTCTCCCCGCATATTTGTTCGATATGCAATGACGTACTTTCTACCGTAAATTTGATAAAGTATCAAGGTACTTTCCAAGCAGGTGTAGTATAAATAAATTAATGTACCTATTGCTTGCTCATTTCACTGAAATGTAGCTTTTGTTTTCTCTGTAATAAAGAAAACTTTGAGTTAATTTTGTACGTGGATTCGCTATCTGCGAAAAGCCAAAAAAACAAACCTCATTATTTTAGTCTATGACCGATCGCTATTGTTTGATGCGCGCGCATAGGAAAACTGATTAAATTTTCCCGCCATTGCGAAAAACTTTTCATTACTCGATTTCACTGTTGAAATTATAGTTATTTAGGAATAAAAAATGTCTACAAGTACTAGTTATGAAGAAAATGATTTATGTTGTACACCGCCCGATATAAGATGTGAAGCCCTTAACGTTATGGAAAGTTTACTACCTGAAAACTCCAAGGACAAATATCTATTATCTAAATGATTTTTTTGTATTATTTTCTTAACAAGTGTGTTGAAAAACGTCGTATGACACACGTGTGTATTGATGATTACTGTCCTCGGCTCTCTTAAGACCCTCGCCTGGCGGCTCGGGTCTCAATCGCGCCTCAGCGGTAATCACAGCCTCAGCGGCATTACACACTTGTACCATAATGTACTATTATCTTATCTTTTCTTATTATTCACAAGTGAGTTATAGGGTTTTTTTTTTGGTTGAGGTGCTTGTTGCTTTGTTCCTACAAAAAATTCTATATAATAAAAATCGTGTTCAATAGTACAAATAAATTAATGTACCTATTGCTTGCTCATTTCACTGAAATGTAACTTTTGTTTTCTCTGTAATAAAGAGAACTTTGAATTCCCCATTTTGTACGTGGATTCGCTTCCGCGAAAAGCCAAATAAACAAACCTCATTATTTTAGTCTATGGCCGTTCGCCATTTATAGATGCGCGCGCTTAGGAAAACTGATTAAATTTTCCCACCATTGCGAAAAACTTTTCATTACTCGTTTTCACTGTTGAAATTATAGTTATTTATGAATAAAAAATGTCAGTACTAGTTATGAAGAAAATGATTTATGTTGTACACTGCCCGATATAAGATGTGAAGACCTTAACGTTATGGAAAGTTTACTACCTGAAAACTCCAAGGACAAATATCTATTATCTAAATGATTTTTTTGTATTATTTTCTTCACAAGTGTGTTGTCCTCGGCTCTCTTAAGACCCTCGCCTGACGGCTCGGGTCTCAATCGCGCCTCAGCGGTAATCACCAACATTACACACTTGTACCATAATGTACTATTATCTACTGTTTAAAAAAAGTGTGTTTTTGTAATAATTTTTATTACACTAAACCTTTTAGGGCTCCGTAGCCAAATGGCAAAAAACGGAACCCTTATGGATTCGTCATGTCTGTCTGTCTGTCCGTCCGTATGTCACAGCCACTTTTTTTCCGAAACTATAAGAACTATGCTGTTGAACTTGGTACGTAGATGTATTCTGTGAAACGCATTAAGATTTTCCCACAAAAATAGAAAATAACAATAAATTTTGGGGGTTCCCCATACATAGAACTGAAACTCAAATATTTTTTTTCATCAAACCCGTCGTATGGGCTATGGATAGGTCTTCAAAAATGATATTGAGGTTTCTAATATTTTATTTTGTCCCCTCCCCTGTAACTTCTAAAATAAGAGAATGATAGAACTAAAAATAAATATGATGTACATTACCATGTAAACTTCCATCGAAAATTTGTTTAAACGAGATCTAGTGAGTAGTTTTTTTTAATATGTCATAAATCTTAAAACGGCAATTTACCTTTCATTCAATAATCACCCTCGGTGTGCGAGTCCGACTCGCTCTTGGCTGGTTTTTTTCTTGTAGTGTTATCAAGATTTTCATTTAGTAACACATAATATAAGAATTTTTCTAAAGGGATGTTTAGCAATATTCTGTCTAAAGACAGTCTTGTCTAGAGTGTGAGCAGTGCGAGCGACTATGTATTCACATAGTCTTACTCGCTCGCACTAGCAGGATAATAATTGTCTTTGCCCGCCACACTGTTCCCAAACCACTGTAACTCCTGAAAGCCAGAATCAACAGTGGCGACCACCAGAAAAGCGCCGAGACAATGAAGCTCGACGAAGTCCCAGAGAATGAATTTAACTGTCTTGGATCCCGCAACGAAATTAATCAGAAAAGTATAGTGGAGGAGTAGGAAAAATCCGTAATTTCCACTTCCCTCCATTTCAGCAGGAGACAGAACGAAACAAGGCCAATAGGCACAAAGGGACGTTTACAACTGGGATAGGCCCAGTTGCCTAGCACCACGGATAAATATTAACATTAATGGGTCCTAAGTTGTGAGCTGTTATATTTGATTCCAATAATAGGTATGGCAAAAACGCTTGAACGCACGGAAATTTGTTCTAGTTTCCACAAGGTCTGTATAGTAAATAACTCCGGATGTAACCTGTACACTATCCAACATAATGTTGCGTTCATTCTGCCAAAGACTGCACTCCCATAAAATGTGATGTGCTGATTGTTCATATTCGCAGTCAGATGTGGAACATTGACAAAAAGGCGAGTCAACAAGCTTGAAGGAAAATAATTTACTCTTAAAGTTACCATGACCGGTGAGAAATTGGGCAACACAGTGATCAACCTCCAACCATGTCCTGGCCAGTCGTTCACGAACGGATGGAAAGAACTGGTGGAGGTGTCGGCCCTTGATGGAATTATCCCACCTACCTTGCCATTCAGACAAAAGTTCCTCCCAGACGTCGGTCTGTGGTTTGAATAATCTAGCAATCTTAACACGGTCACGTAGGGTTAAAAAGTCTGCGTCCGCGGTCTCACGTGCGTTATAGTACATTGCAGCCCCTCGCTGCACTTCAAGATCAACTGGAAGTACACCAGTACTAACCGTCCTATACGCTTTGCATAAGAATATCAAAGCCAAACGCTGGCTTTGAAGCAATTTACGTCGTGCCGCTCCTATGGTGGCCCTATCGGCCCAGACAGGTGCCCCGTAGCACACACACCCCAAGTAAGTAGCCCCATAAATGGTCTAAAATAATTGTCTATCTAAAAACAGTCTTGTCTATAGTGTCGTGTGTGTGTGTGTCGGTAATGGCAGTACTTTTATACAAACCTACAAGCTTAGCTTGCCCACATAACCTACTCTTCATGGAGCTGTTTGAAATGTTACAATAAAATACCTCCCCACAATCTGAACTGGTCACAACTGAATGAGACGAAATTTAAATCTTGTATAAAACGCACACTATGTAGGCAAACTCCACAACCATAGGGGCAAACTAATTGATTGTACTGGTGGGCATTATTTGAGTCTATCGACACGCAAAGAAGAGGAAGAAGAATTGATTCCCATGTTGATGTATTGTGGAAACTGCAGGAGATTGTAAAAATGTACTTGCATTGTATAGATTCCAGTTTTTAGTATTATATAATTGCATAGCACATTTGTGAGTACTTTGTACTGTTCAGCCACCATTTACATTTAGTTAACTTTCATTGACTTGCCTTGGTGGTTGAGACAATGTAATGCTCACTGGAATGTCTCGCTTATGGTGGCGGGTGTGTCGGGTCATTTAGTTCCCTTCAATATGGTTGAGTTGAACGGCGCCGGTACATGGGTCATGTTCGTGAACGGACGCTGTTAGTTGGGACTGGTCATCTCTTAGCTGCCAGGTTTCATTTTAATTACTTTATTTTTAAATTGTTGATCTAATCTTTTACTCTGGACGCTCTTAATGTGCACGTCTTTCTACATCGTTCTTACATATAATTATGTATAATCTCAATATTAATGATGTAACCAAGATTTTGTAACAACATTTTGGTTTCAAAGAGTGTCCATGGAGTTTCTTGCCCGTTCTTCTCCATAGAGATCTACGCTAGGGAATGGGCAACTACAGTACTTTCTTAAGTTATTATGCCATGTGACTGTGACTGTAGCTTTGTCTTTTTTGTATTTTTGATATTCAAAAGTGCCGTAATGGTCTAATTGAAATAAATGCTTTGAGTTTGAGTTTGGTTTCTGAACAGTCTGCGTGCCTTATGAGCCTGAAATATTGTTGGCTCCTAGGCACGGGTATCTTTCTCAAACTTAAAGAATTCAAGCAAGTTTTTTCATGAAATTAAACTACACTAAGCAACACTAAATGCCCTATAAGACTGTTGAAATGTTAACTCTTGGACCTCAGCCAAGCGTCGTAAATTCAACAGAGCCTTTGTATTTAGGAAATAATTTAAGTGCCGCCTAGCATTAGTGAAATCGAAGATAAGTCTGTCTGTTTGATCCTTACCTAAATCTTCAGTCACTTTCATTACCAGTTTGTAAATAAACAGAGAGTAGGTACATAAGAAAACTCATTAGCGACGGCACGTCCCGATACACACAACTTACCTGACGTGACTTACTTAACACTTAATGAGTATTTCACTTAATGTTATTAATTGCTAATCTCGATTCTGTTTTGATGATTATGGTAGGAAATAAATAATAAGTCTGATAAATAAATGTAGGACACAGCATCATGAAATGAAATGATGTTAGTTTTTGCAAGTAGGTTCTTACAAACACTTTTACACGTCATTTTTTTAAATACTAGATGGGGCTGGTGTTTCGTACCTGACAACTCTGAGAAGAAACAGCCGAAACTAACTCAGAGGTCATAGTCTCTTTTGAAGTCCAGACATAATCTTGTTCAATTCAGATGAGGACTATGCAGAATAGTGTCTGAGATGGTCTTTTGAAGAAAAAAACCACACAGATTTGAGTGGACCTGTCCAGTCAGTGCAAGCATTTGTCAGTTATCGTGTAAAAACGATACAGTGTTATTAAATGAATGTAGACCGTGCCATTTTATCAGATAAACTGATGCTGATGTTTTTTTTCCAGGCACAGGATGGAAGAAACACAACAGCATCTGTTAGTTATTCATGTGCTCCATTAGTGCAATTGCTATGTGTGGCGTTCCAGAGAGAGGAGGAAAAAAATGCCTTATCTAAACTAATATTATAAAGAGGATAGATTTGATTTTTTGTTCGTTTGTTTGTTACGATTTTTAACTCAAAAACTACTCAACCGATTTTAAAAATTCTTTCACCATTAGAAAGCTACATCTTTACCGAGTAACATAAGCTATAAATTATATTGATATCATGCAAATAAACCGAGCTATCACAATTTTCACGGAGATATAATTTAATGTAAAAAAACACCGTACAAAGGTGGGCTTAATACTTTGGGCATTTTCTACTAGTCTACCTTAGGGTGATGCAGAGGGAGAATGGAACCGGCGAGAGATGTCGTGTCGTGCGGTGTTCCGCAGGGATCGGTCCTAGGGCCGTCCTTGTGGAACATCGGGTACGACTGGGTGCTGCGCGCCGACCTCCCTAGCGGCGTCAGCGTGGTCTGCTATGCAGACGACACGCTGGTGCTGGCACAGGGGGGGTTGCACGAGGCTGCGGCCGAAATCATGACACGCGGGGTTGCGATAGTCGTTGAGAGGATCCGGCAACTGGGTCTCGAGGTGCATTGCACAAGTCCGAGGCCATGTGCTTTCATGGGCCTCGGAATGCGCCACCTCTGGGATCCTTACTCACGGTAGGAGGGGTATCCATCGGTGTCGAGTCGACTTTGAAGTACCTAGGACTCGTCCTCGACAGCCGGTGGAACTTCGTGGAGCACTTCCGACGTTTGGCCCCCAAACTGGAACGGACTGGGACTGCCTTCAGGCGGCTCCTGCCCAACCTGGGGGGGCCGAACGCCTCCTGCCGGAAGCTCTACGCGGGAGTCGTACCGCATGGGTACCGCACGATCGCCCGCGAGGCGGCGTGCCTCCTTGCCGGATTGCCGCCATGGGATCTGGAGGCGATAGTCCTCGCGCGCCTGCATGAATGGCGCGCGGAGGCGCTTCGCCGGGGGGAAACTCCGCCGCCGCGACAAATTGTCGCTCAGCGGACAGACTTCCGGCGGGATCTCATGGCGACATGGAGAGAGCGACTGTCGCAACCCCGTGCAGGGCACGCCACGATAGTGGCGATAAGTCCCCTCTTTGAGGAGTGGCTGGAGAGACGCCACGGCGTCCTCACCTTCCGCCTGACGCAGGTCCTCACCGGACACGGTGTTTTCGGGAGGTTCCTGCACCGAATCGGGCGGGAGGAAACGCCCGGGTGTTTCCACTGCGAGGATCGACCGGAGGACACGGTGGAGCACACGGTGGAGGTGTGCCCCGCGTGGGCGGAGCACCGCCGTGTCCTCGAAGCGGCGATTGGCGGCGGCGACCTCTCGCGTCCGGCCCTGGTGCAAGCCATGGTCCGGAGCGAGACGGAATGGGACGCCGTCACCTCCTTCTGCGAAGCAGTAATGCTAGAGAAGGAGGTGGCGGAACGTGAGAGGGAGAGAACCTCACAGCGTTCCGGCCGCCGGGGGAGACGCCCCGGGCGTCGGGGGCCACCACGTGGCCCCCGGCCACCGTAGGCGCGGGCCTGTGGACGGTGGGCTATGGGCTAGCTCGCCGTCCGTCCGTCTCATGACGACAGGCCGTGTCGACGGTGCGTTCGTGTTCCACGCGCGCCTCAAAGAGAGTCAGCAAAAAGGAAGGGGTCCGCAAGGACCGATGCCTGCCGGGGTTGCGGGACTGTTCGAAAGAGATACCGTGGCCCCGGAACACAAAGGGCGATGAAGGAACATGGATGGGTTTTAGTCAGTAAAAGTCTGACACACCCTCCTGCTCCGCCCAGAGCGGGAGAAGTCATTTGATGATTTCCCATCCGAAAAAAAAAAAAAAAAAAAAAAAAAAAGGTGATGCAGAGACAAAATATTGTAGCTGCTGCAATAAAACAAAAAATCATAAGAATTAGACTTAACTTAAACTTGTGAAAACTTTGAGTTAAGGCTTATTTCATCGAGATGTGCTATTCTACGAGAAAAAACCTTATACTAGTACTTTACTATAGTGGAAGCATATCTGTTCTGGTGGCTGTACAAGTGTATTTATCAACATTATGCATTAGTTCGACACATTTTAACTCGAGACACGTGTACTTTTCGCAAATCACCACCATGGGAGAAAAGTTTCAATCCAAACGGGATTATTTGTGAAAAAACAAGATGGTACACTGTTTCCAAGTTAGTGGAATTTTACCTCGTATGAAAAAAAGTGTCCAGTAGGTATATCGTTTTTAGGGTTCCGTAACCGAAGGGTAACCAACGGGACCCTATTAATAAGCTTCCGTGTCCGTCCATCCGTCTGTCTGTCAAAAATATAACCTCATAAAGAAAGAAAGAAAGAAAGAAAGAAAAAGAAAAAACAAATAAAATGGTTAAACTAACAGTACAGCTAATTAAAAAAAAATTAAACAGAGAAAAATGAAAAAAAAGACATGAAATGAAATTGGTCCTGTACTAAGCCAAAAGACATCTTATTTTTATTCCCTGAGCTTTTACAGGCATGCTTTATTAAAAAAAGTGTTAGTCTAATTTTGAAATACCAGCTTCTGCCAGCGGCTTCACCCGCGTGAAGTTTGATTATTGTCCCATGGGATCATACTAACCGGGACAAAAAGTATCCTTTGTCTTAATCCAGGTTATAAACTATCTGTTTGCAAAATTTAACCTAAATCAGTTGGTTTTTCCATGAAAGAGTGACAAACATCCCTACATCCATACTCACAAATTTTCGCACTTATAATATTTGCTAAATAAATGTAATCAGAGACTTCTCCATTGGCTTCAATCAATTTTGCCATTACATATCGATACGATTCCAAATGAAAACACTCTGTTTTTTGCTTACGTATGTCAAGCAAAATCTTGTTTAATTGCCTAATCGGCATCCAGGATTTACTTTGACGCGTTGATTGATAAAAGCAAAAGCCGCCTTCGATTTCCATGCTTCAAATTTGTACTAACAACCCTGTGCCGTTCCAATCAGAGGCTCTGGAAAAGAAAACAAATATTGATAAGTGGTATAACACAGTTAGTACAGTATTCATTGAATCCCGTCTGAAGATGAACCTGAAATGTAAAGTTTTATAAAAATTACGCCAATTGAGCAGATTAAGTGCGCCTAGAGCTATTTTAAAATATGTTTTTAAACTTTTTCTTTTAACTGGATAATAAAATAACAAGTCTTGCCAAGGTGAATCGTGTTACCCAGTACTAATTGGGTTGTGTAGGTCAGATAGGCAGTCGTTCCATGTAAAACACTGGTATTCAGCTGCATCCGGTAAGACTGGAAGCCGACCCCAACATAGTTGGAAAAGACTAAGCAGATGATTAAACTTTTGTTAGGATTACAAATAGGTAAAAGTGTATGGTTTATGTGATGACCTCTGTAGAATTTAGGGCTCGTTTGGTTTAGCTCTAAATCCTGGGTTGGTTGATATTTTAGTTGATTGGTTATGGTTTGGTTGTTGGTTTACGAATGGTTAAATTATACGAAATTATATGGTTTAAAGTTTATATTGAGACTGGTTATAAAATGGTAAATCTAAGCTAAATTCGCACTAAGATGGTTTGATATGGTTTGGTTGAGTTACGCGATTGGTGTCCGAACACGCACTAACTTGGTAATACTTGCGATACATGCATTTATGGAAATGCACGGAGGCAAAAGTGCTGAGCTGTTCGGTTGCAAGTATTGTACCGAACATATTCCCGAGCACAGGATGAGATAAACAGATAGAGTAATCATCAAATCATCTTAGTTAACAAGTGAAATGGTAAACAAAAGTAAAATTTAGTATATAAAATGGTAAGCATTAGTACTAGACTTATATTAAAATGGTAAATAAGAGTAAAAAATGTTATAAAATTTAAAGTAAAAGAGTATAATAAATGGTTGCCCTTAATAGCATATATTTTTTACACTAAAGAGTCTTCCACTGTAAGCACACGTTCTTTACGCACTATAGGCAACGTAGCCCTTTCCTTTTTCCCCGCACTACGCATAGCACTGGGCCACCGCCTGGCGAAATATGCACATAAACCCATGTGTCCACTCTCACTTTGCTGACGGTCAGCAGTACTCTGCTTTTGCGGTTGCACTTCACTTTGCACTGTGACTCGATGTGTAGACTCCGATGTAGTCGCCACTGAGTCCCGTCTGTGGTGAGGCTCCGCCCGACTGCCCGTAGGATGCGAGCAGCATCTCACCCTTTTCCAGGCCCAGATTACTGCCGCGCATAAGGCAACTCCCAGCAGTATGTAGACGACGGTGTACTGGTGAATGTCATGAACTGATATGTCATCGACCTCTGCTTTGGTGGATTTCAGTGTTTTGATTTGTTCTCCAAGAATGAATAATGATCTATTCAGACTCATGTCCTCTGGTAGTTCTGCTTCAGTTGGTAATTTGACGTTCACAATACGGTTTATTTGGTCTAGCTCTGGTACGAGCATGTCTGGTGAAATAAATAATTGGTTGGATTGTTGTTGTAAAGAATACAGTGTGAAATCTTTACTTTTAATAAAGCATTTCTGAGTCATGCTAATGACCCCTGCTCGAGTCAGCTGTCGAACGGTAACTTGATCGTCACATATGATTTTGATGGAATATGTGTCACAGCAAAAATAGAGGTATTGTGACGTTGCGTGTAATTCTACCCATCTGTTTTTGCACACTGTTCTTTTTATTTTGCACTTTTGGTTTATTGGGCTTGTTTCGCAAAAATTTTGGTCGTTTTCCAAGTTTAGGATTGGTTTGAAGAGCTCACACATGAGGGATTCCCCGTGATGCAAGCATGTGTCAAGTTCATGTTTGGTGGGTACAAAATAAGCATCCTTTGTTAGGTTCACTGCGACGTACTCCGATATTGGTATTATGCTAGTCATACTGTAATTAGTTTGTTGCGGAACTGGTATTATCCTGTATAATTGAAAACTTTCTCGTGCTATAAGCGGGAATGTAATTTCGAAGATTATATACTTTTCTGTAACCCGCGCCTTTGTTCTCAGTAGCTTGTAGATGTGCTGAAGTTCTGTCTCTATGTTTGCGATTGGTAGGTTTAATTCTTGAGGCATTTGGCCATAGATAATTTGTAGCTCTCGTTTGAGCTGCGCTGGTGTCAGTAGATGCAGACTGATTTGGCCATGGTAGATCTCCGATATTGTATCGATCAAGGTGTCCTGTATCCGTTTCATGTTTTGCATCATATTAATGGTTGCTATAGAGACTAATGTGAAGTCCTGTTGTGCAGTTATCACATCGATTTCTTTTTGCACCTTACTGTTAACCTTGTCCAAGGCATTTAAATGTTTATTTATGGTTTTGTGCTGTTTTGCTATTATGTCTTCAGTTCTTTGTAGTACATTGTGCTCTGCTTCGACAATAGATGTCAAGTTCTTCCATAACTGACTTTGGTGATGTTGGTTAAGGTGTATAAGTTCAATGTCCTGCTTGTATTTTTCTGCGAAGCTTTCGTCTAATACTCCGAACAATAACTTTGCAATTGAGCCGATACCGTTGATAAAGCCGCGTCGTGTTCGTAAGCGTTCGCCGTAATGCTGGCTAAGCAACAGCTGGTTGTAGTGTTGCAGTTCATTGTAATCGTGACGTATTTGTTGGAGTATCATATGACAGTGACTGGATTCCATAATTGTTTCACATGTTTTGTCGAGATAGGTTGTAAAGTCATTGATGGCTTTATCTCCTTGCCAATACGGAGACATGTTATAGTATGTCACTAATTTCCACTTATCCCGAATCAATTGTACTTTCCCCACAGTGTCAAAGTACAAAGTTTTATTGGTATCAAATTGCGTGATATTGTATAAAGCTGTTGTTGGCAGTATTATACTTAGGAACAATAACAATGCCAGTGCAATGTTAACTATCTTGGGATAGGTGCTGCACGTTCTGGTTTTTGATTGCGGCTGGTTACGTGGTTCCTTTTCGGGTCTTTTCGGTTGTACTGGTTCGCCTTGTGGTTTTTCTTGTGTGGTTGCTTCCACCTGGTCTATTGGTAAAACTGATAGTTTAACTACAGGGCGCTTCATGTAGCCGTTTTTGGTTTTTAGAGTGACTACTCTGACGAGGTCATCTTTTCCTGGATGAACTTCCGTCACACGACCCATTGGCCATTTCCCTGCTGGTAAGTTGTCGTCATGTATCGTTACTAAATCGCCCACGTTGACGTTCTTCTGGTATTTCATCCATTTGTTTCTGGTTGATAATTGAGTCAAGTACTCTGTTTTCCATCTCTTCCATATATCTTCAAATAGTTTTGACACTAAATGCCACCTGGTTCTGGCGTCGTCTGCTGTTTCAATGATGGTTAAACCTGGTCGTGCTGATAGGAAATGGGCTGGTGTGAGGAAATTTAAATCCTCTGGGTCTTCTGATAGCGGACAAAGTGGTCGTGAATTCAGGCAAGCTTCTAGTTTTGATAACAGTGTGGAGTATTCTTCAAACGTAAGTTTTTGTTGTCCAATCACGCGTTTGAGGTGGTGTTTGAGACTTCGCACTGCTCTTTCCCAGAGTCCTCCTGCATGGGGCCAAGAAGGTGCGTTGAAATGCCATTCAATTTGTAATTCTGCTATCTCTTTGTAGAATGATTCATTGAATATATTTTGAAGATGGTCGTATTCTTCTTGCAGAATTCTGTTGGCTCCAACGAAATTGGTTCCATTGTCGCTATAGATGTGACGTGGAGCTCCGCGTCGTGCTGCCATTCGGGTTATTGCGGCTAGGAAAGCTGAGCTGGTTAAATCTGAGACGAGTTCTAGATGCACAGCTTTCGTCACCATACATACAAAAAGCGCTATGTAGCCCTTGGTAGTTTTTATCCCGCGCCCTTTGTTTGCTTTCACTTCCACAAAGCCTGTGTAGTCGACGCCACAATGATAGAAAGCGCTTTCAGGGTTTACTCTGGATGATGGTAGGTCACCCATGAGCTGATACTGTTGGATGGGCTCTTGCTTTTTGCATGTAACACACTGTCGTATGACTTTCTTTGTAGCTAAATATCCGCTGATTATCCAATAATTTTGTCGAATATTTGACAAAGTAAGACGCGCCCCACCGTGGTAGGTTAGCTCATGAGCGTATTGGATTATTAGCGTGGTAATTCGATGGTTGTGTGGTAATATGATTGGGTGTTTCATCTCTAAACTTATTTGTGCGTTTCTTAATCTGCCCCCTACTCGCAGAATACCATCTTGGTCTATGATAGGGCGTAATGGTAAAAGTTTACTTTTCGAATGCACGTTTTCATTCTTAAGTAAGCAACTGACGTCACCGGCAAACTCCATATGTTGCACATTTTTAATAATCATCAGTTTTGCGCGACGGAGTTCATGTAATGTGAGATAAGGTTGACGACCTGATTTTGCAGTAGTTAGTCGTAGTATCCATGCAAAAATGCGCACAATTTTTGTGAAGGAATTAAATTTGTTCAACAAATGGTGGATAATATTTGGTATGGTCATGGTTGTTTTCTGGTGGTTTTCCACAATTACTGCGTTAGACTGTCTTATCTCTAAACTGGTTTCATAGGTGGTTTGAGATATGTCATGGTTTTGAAATGATTGAATCCATGTTGGCCCTTGCCACCACAGATCATGGTTTTTCAATTGTTTGGTTCTCAATCCACGGCTGGCACAGTCCGCTGGATTTTCAATGGTTTTGACATAACTCCATTTTTCTTTTGGTAATGTTTTGGTAATAGCTTTCACGCGATTTGAGACGAATGGTTTCCATCTCGCTGGGTCTCCTTGAATCCATCCTAACACTGCTGTTGAATCGCTCCAGCAATATATTTCCTGGTTATAAGACTCTAGGCAAGTCTGTACTTTTTGCATCAGCTGTGATAATAGTTGGGCACCCATTAACTCCAGCCTTGGTATAGATATTTCCTTACTAACAGGCACTAATCTTGCTTTTGCTGCGACCAAAGTTACCTCGTTAGTGTTATTTTGGTTGCTGACTTTGCAATATATAACAGCGGCATACGCCTTGTTTGACGCATCACAAAATCCGTGTAATTGCAAGCTATGGTTTTCCTTTACTCCTAGCCATCGTTTTACTTCTATGGTATTGATGTCTTTTAATTCTCTCCTTAAGTTTAGCCACTTGACCTTGATATCCTCTGGTAGCGCGTCATCCCAGTCGAGACTTGATGACCAGACACTTTGGAATAGCATCTTCATGGTGATAGTTAATGGTGTGAGCCAGCCTAATGGGTCAAATATTTTTGATATGTCGGAGAGAAGCGACCTTTTGGTTGGTTTTGGTAATGATACTGGCTCCAGTTTTGAGTCAAAGATGAATTTATCCTGTTGCGGGTTCCATCCAAGCCCCAATGTTTTCGTTGAGTCTGATTGTTTAAACTCGTAAATTTGCTGGTTCCACAAATCTTTTTCTAAGTCTGCGAGTAATTTTGGTTCATTTGTGGCCCATTTCCGTAAATTAAACCCACCCTTACTAAGTAGTTTAATTAGGTCTGATTTTAGTTGTTTTGCTTGATCCATTGAATTTGCTCCGCCGCAGTAGTCATCCATATAGAAGCACTCTTCTAACGCATTTGCTGCAGCAGGGAAATTTAGTTTTTCCTCGGCAGCTAATTGTTTTAAGCACATCATGGCTAAAAATGGTGCAGGCTTTGTGCCGTAAGTTATGGTTGTAAGTTGGTATGTCTGGTATGGTGAGTCCCTCCACAATATCTTCTGATACGACTGATCTTCAGGATGTACCATTATCTGTCGGTACATTTTCTCGATGTCCGCAGTGTAAACGAACTGGTACTGTCTCCATTTTAAAATTAACTCCTGCAGATCTTGTTGTAGGTTGGGACCTCGGTACATGACGTCATTCAAGCCAAGTCCTGATAATGATCTAGCCGACGCGTTGAACACAACACGCAACTTTGTAGTAGTTGACTCAGCACGAGTGACGCAGTGATGTGGTAGGTAGCACTCGGGTTTCGTACTTGTTGCTGACGGCATCATATGGTGTAAATTAGAATACTCATTCATAAACTTTGTATATTCTGTTTTCAATTCTGGATCTTTCTGTAACTTTCTCTCTAAGTTACGAAATTGTGCCAATGCTAATGGTTTAATGGACCCTAGCTGTTCCTTGGTTTCTGGTATAAATGGCAGTCGGATTTGGTATCTCCCGTTTTCTAGTCTCTCTGTTGTTGATAGAAAAAATTGCAGACATTCTTGATCTTCGGTAGACATTTCAGTCTGCTGGTTGATGTCTTCATTTTCCCAAAATCTGCGTAAATCGTCCGTATTGTGAAGAACGACGTTACACCTGTATTGTGGTATCATTGTCCCACAAAGCAACCATCCTAGTTGTGTTTGTTGGGCTATTGGTTGATCCTCGCTGTCACCCCTCAATAGGCCACCTAAAGCAATCTTGCAGTATACATCTGCTCCAAGCAGTAGGTCGACTGGTCGACTGGTATTAAATTCTGGGTCTGCCAAATTAATGTTTTGTATGTGAGGCCAAATTGGTTTTATGAATGATTTATTTGGTAAACTTTTAATTAGATGGTTCATTATAAGGACCTCACCCTCTATGGCAAACTCACTATAAATTGATTTAATTCGGATGGTCATTACACCCTTGCAGCTGTTTTCCTTTTCTCCTACACCGAATATGGTTCCTTTGCAAGAGTGTCTTCGTATTTTTAAAACTTGTGCCGCCTTCTCACTTATTAAAGAGATTTGAGAACCCTGGTCTATCAAAGCCCTCATGGTATGGTATGTACCATCGTATCCTGGAACTTCTACTAAGGCCGTTGCTAAGAGTGTCTCGGATATGTCATTCCAGGATGCATGGGTTGAAACTGCTGCTTGTTCATCATTGGTCACGCATGATGCAAGTCTGTGCGCAGCCTTATGGTTTGGTTTTGCTGATGTGTTTGGCCTGTTTTTGGTTGTAATTGCGTCATGCAATAATGAATTATGTTTAGCGTTGCACTTGCGACATGTTTTATTAGAAAAACAAGGCTTACTGAAATGGTTGAATAGGCAATTCGTGCAATAGTTTAATTGGTTGACAGTTTTTAGTTTTTGCTCATCCGACATTTGCAAAAATTGGGTACACATCCATAACCCGTGGTCAGCATTACACAATGCGCAGGTGATTGACCGCGACACGTGTAATGATTTCGTATGGTTTTTCATGTTGTTTGTATAGTTTTTGTTTGATGATTGTTGGCTATTATTTGAATTATAATGTTTGTTCTGGTTTGCTTGATAATTTTGGTTTTGTGGTTGGGTGGTTATCTTTTGGTTATATGATTCTTGTTTACGCCGCGATACTTCTAAGGCAGTAAACTTGTTTTCCAAGAAATCTAGGAATTCTTGAAGTACTGGTAGTTCCCTGGGATTCTTCACCGACTCAATGTATTCGGCGAATGACTCACTGTCAAGTTTCTGTGCTAACAAAAGTACCAACAGTGGATCCCAGGTGGTTATATCTACTCCTAGGTTCTGGATTGCGTGGAGACATTCTTTGGTCACGTCATGCAGCTTTTTGATGGCCCCGATGGATTGTTGCTGCATGTTAGGAATGCTCAGTAATATGTTGACGTGAGACGTGAAAATAAGTCTGCTGTTGCCATATCTGTGGTTAAGTATTTCCCAGCATACCTCGTAATTTTCTGTGCAAATCTGAAGATGGTGGATCAGACGCTCAGCTTCTCCTGTAACTTTGCTCTAAGCTAGGAGGAGTCGATTTTACCTTGTAAACCCCGAATTTAGTTAGAGCGTGATTTTTCCGTAGAAGGGGTTTTAGTGGTAGGAACTGCATTTTTTGTGCGTTTGATAACGATGGGTTTTTATGAATGGTTTCTGTGAATAAATCCTTAAACGATGTCCAATGGTGGTAGTTACCTTGGAATATTGGAATATCCATCTGTGGAGTAGATTTGTCTCGATGTGATACTGACCACATTTTTGAGTTGATAGTTTTCTTTAAATCGTTATACATTTTCTCATATCTGTTGAACTCCTCTTGATACCAGGCATCGTCATCCCCGTTTCCAGCTTCTATTTCCCAGTGCAGGCTATCTATAATAGTCCAACGACTTTGTAGGGACTTCAATGCGTCGTCGAACTCCCACTTGTTTCGTAGTTGATCGATTTCTATGGTAGCTACTGTTCTCATAAAAGCTCTGAAGTGGATGGTCTGCTTTTTTATCATTCCTTCCAGTTTTACTGTCTCCGCTGGTGTCCCTAAGTTGCGGCTGCGGTGTCTGTGAATGAGATGGTTCCCCTGCTTGCTTCGATGTGCCCGCCTCTGCCGATGGCTGGTGTGGTTCTTGCTGCTTTAACAACAAGTTCTCCATGGTTGTGGTAATTAGCTGCTTGATTGACAAATAGACTTCCTCTGCCTTGTCAAAACAGTTTTTACTGAAATACACATGGTTAAATTCAGAAAGTTCACAGCACTTTCTATGGTTGCGTTGGTATTCTCTCCAATTATTTTCTAATATCTCCAACTTCCGCTTGCAGTAATCTATGGTTTTTCGCTCAGCTCCATCTTTCTTGATGTTAGTTAGAAGTTTAACCAAAGAGTCGTATACCTCCGTCTGGCTGACTGCTAACTGCTCCATAATTCTCACGGACAATTAAATACGCAAGTCAAAATAAAGTTTAAAATGGTTTGGTCTGACCTTATATGCTCCTTACGCGGCAGCTGTCCAATTTCCTCCAAATTGATTTCACTGCCTATCTACTTGCCCTACAAACTGGTAAAACACAAAACACTGGTTGCAAGGTCCCGGCGCACAAACACTTCACTGTACTTCGCGAACCGAGGCCCTTAAGGCTCGAAGGACCATGTAGAATTTAGGGCTCGTTTGGTTTAGCTCTAAATCCTGGGTTGGTTGATATTTTAGTTGATTGGTTATGGTTTGGTTGTTGGTTTACGAATGGTTAAATTATACGAAATTATATGGTTTAAAGTTTATATTGAGACTGGTTATAAAATGGTAAATCTAAGCTAAATTCGCACTAAGATGGTTTGATATGGTTTGGTTGAGTTACGCGATTGGTGTCCGAACACGCACTAACTTGGTAATACTTGCGATACATGCATTTATGGAAATGCACGGAGGCAAAAGTGCTGAGCTGTTCGGTTGCAAGTATTGTACCGAACAACCTCTGAGTTTGTTTCGGCTGTTTCTTCTCAGAGTAGTCAGGTACGAAACACCGGCCCCTTCTAGTATTAAAAAAAAAATGACGTGTAAAAGTGTTTGTAAAAACCTACTTGCAAAATAAACATCTTTTATCATTTATCATAACAAAAATCGAATTTTCTTTCAAACGACCAAAACGTTTCCTCATTTACGATTTTCCTCCAAAATTATTTATTCACGCCTCTTAGTTTTATTAGCCTACCCGCCGCTGATTCCAGACTCAGACCCAATCACCAATAATTTTCGACTTTATAAGATATTTTTTCCGTACAGTTGGAATGCCAGGCAATCCACCAATCAGAGGGCGTGTTGTCGTTTCACAGATATTTACATATTTACGGATACTGTTATATCGTCTGAAAGGCCTCGGATTTCTTTCAGCGTATAATATGACCCCAGAATCTCATTATAATACTTTTGACCCTCTACAATATAGTTCTAGGTTTATGGCCATAAAATAACAGCCTTTACATAATAAAATTCAAATGGGGTACTTTTCGCATTTCGGCCATTTTTACAACAGGGCTTGGATTCACAAAGTATATTTTCACAACATTTACTGAGGACATTATATGGCGCCACTCACTAGAACAAATATGTTGGTGTGATCCCGCATATAAATGAAATTTGGAACTTAAATCTTAAGCTCTTAATGGACCCATTCCATTTAAAGCTGGGACCCGATAAGGTTTCATTAACAAAGTTGAAAAACCTTTGAAATTTTTTGGTATTTGGTTCGAATATTATTACAGTGTAATTAAAGCATTTTAATTGAGACTATGAAATTAACTATTCTAATATTTTCGTTTCGAATAAACATTCATTAAAAAAAATAGTTTCGCAAAGCTGAAGTGTTTTATTTAAACGTACTCATCATTGAAAGTAGTAAGTGGGTTGTGAACGTCAAAGCAGCAGACGCTCCATGTTTAATACAGATATTCCGTTGCATCCAGTTACACTGAAAGCCAGCCCCACTTAGTTGGAAAAAGGCCACCCTGATAATTAAGTACTCAGTACTACATAGCTAACTTCTCGTTACAGACCATTTCCTTGTCGATTATTTTAATATAATCAGAAAAACACAAATCACTTACACTCAGGGCGCAAAAAAGTATGATCATTGATTTCAAAAATAAAACCTCTCTATCCTAATATCTACAGCTCGTAAAAAATAAAGATATCTCTTAGTAATTACCTTTTCTTCGCCCTTGAAACTCATGGGGAACAATAAATATAGAAACTAGTGCTATTAGAAGAGATTAGAGTTGGACAAACTTATGGCGGGGATGGTCACCGCTGTCGATGCTTGTTTGTTTGAGTTGTGTGCTTTCGAAGTGTAGTATTAGGAAGTGGAATCAAGGAAATAGATTAAGAACAGGCAGATCTTTTTGTGTTCAAGGTTTTTAGTGAAAGGAATAACTAGTCTCTCCTTTCATCATAACCGGTGAACTCATAAAAATATTGAAGCTTTCATTTTGTTATCGTATAATTTAAGTTTTTCTAGGAGGTGCTCGTGGCTAAATAAACACAGCCACTCGGGTTGATCTTTAGGCCAAGCCGTGCTTGCCCGTGGATGGGAGACTACCCGTTACGTACCGAGTTTTCTCTGTGCGTCGGTAGGCACGTTAAGCCGTTGGTCCGGGCTGTAATTTGTAGATCTTTGACAGTCGTTATACGTAGTTAGAGACCCGAAACTTGGACAACCAAGGAGTGTTGTTTTACCCAGTACCAACTGAGTTGTGAAGGTCAGGTAGGCAGTCGCTCCGTGTTAAATACGGGTATTCAGCTGCACCAGGTTAGACTGGAAGCCGATCCTGACATAGTTGGGAAAAGGTCAGACAGATGATGACTCGTGTCTGCCTGGATGGCGTTATTCTTCTAAATTATTTATTAATATTTGAACACACTAATAATAAACATGTCTTGATCTATTGTCAAGCCATACAGAACTTGCAAAGCAGGGTCTAAAGTCACTAGTGTACTAGTGACCCTAGATTTAAATAAGACAAAGTGACACAATTCGAAACATGAAACAGGAATGTGTAGCATCAAAATAAGCATAGGTATAACTACTTTAAATTATAAATGCCATCTCTTCCTTAATATTTAACTTGCAAAACATGTTGTTCACTCCATGTAATTGACATTTAAATGTCAGCTTTAACTCGATGTAAATTTAATTTCAGTCCCTACTTAAGAACATTTTCGTGTGTTAAGTTAGATGACATTACGGAAAATATAGAAAATGAAGAAGATAAAAATAATGTCACGGAAACACGGTGTAACTTACCCAACACACAAAGAAATATAAAAGATAAACACTTAGTAAGTTATGAATACAATAAAACATAGAGAAATAATGTAACATCTCGCATGGGAATCCCAGAAGGTGGTGGCAGAGGTGAACCTTATAGTACACCCATATTTCCCCAAGCATGTTTAAGTCCTGTGTACTAGGGGCGGAGCCTTTTGCTTTCAATTGGGCACAAATCGAGACTCCGTGGTTGCTACTGAAAAATAGCATAGAGAAATATTGCCTTCTAACGCAGGGCATGATTACTTTGTATTTGTATTGCCCCAATACTGGGTAAAGATCTCCCCACAGCTTTCCACTCTTACGCTTATACATAGGGCGAAGAAAACCACACATGAGCACCATTTACTATCTCCCAAAAGCGCATCTAAGTCGTCTACATGCCATAGATTTTTAGGCATCCCTCAGCGAAAACGCCTGTCTTCTGTGCGTGACTACTGTAAATACTTATAAGTTCTATAACAGTTAATAAATCATAAAATTCAAAAGGATTAATAGATTGATTGATTGAAAGTTTTGCAAAAACCTTTAGTATTCTTAGTAAATTGCAATGTTCTTTAAAAAGAAAGTTATTCATTCTAAGATATTCTTCGATTCTGAGAAAATTAATTTCAATCATCTTTCTAATGGCAGCTGTTTCTTATGAAAGGAATAAACTAATCACAGTTACTAATGCATTCTTAAGTCTTTCATAATGAATTAAGCTTCTTCTTCTTAAACAAAAACTATTTATTTTCAGATAGTAGAGAATCTAGAAAGTATACCGATTTACTATGTCTTTCCATTAAGGTGGTGAACACTCATCGCAGTTTTTAAATGTATAGTTTTTTTTTGCGGAAATGTATTCTATGTATAAGAAAAAAATATATTCAGTTTCTTATTTAACACCAAAAAGCTCATTTCACTAAGTATTTAACCACTTCATCATCATCATCAGCCTATAATGTTCCCACTGCTGGGACACGGCCTCCTCTCAATGAGAGGGAAGGGGCTATAATCCACCACGCGGGCCCAGTGTGGATTGGTAGATGTCACACGTCTTTGAATTTTTGGTTCTAGGACATGCGGGTTTCCTCACGATGTTTTCCTTCACCGTTTAGCCCGTTTAACCACTTAGTATTTATTTATTTATCTTAAAGCTCTGTATTGTTGTATTTACTTTAAGCATACTTACTTATTGGCATCCTAAGAGCCGAACTCCACCGAAGCGGAAACGACACTAGAGGAGAGGAAATGTGTTATAAACCACTAATAGATTTTTGTCATTAACACTTCTCGTCTCCGCTCTCATAGAGAGGAGGCCGTGTCCCAGCAGTGGGAACATTATAGGCTGTTGATGATTAACACTTCTCGTCTCCGCTTAGCTTTAGTGGAAACGGTTGAGCAGAGGGGAGATGAGATATTATCTCTCGTAATTGCTTGGGCCAGCGGAGACCAGAAGAGGCGTGAGCGGCGTGTGGTGAGCGGTGTGCTGTGAGCGCCGTCCGTTGAGTGGCGCGCTGTGAGTGGTGTGCTGTATGTGCTGCGTGCGGTGAGCGGCATGCTGTGAGCGGTGTTCTGTGTGCGGCGTGCGGTGAGCGGCGTGCCGCTTTGCTCATGTCCTCTTCTCACCGCTTTGCACATCTCCGCTCGTCTCCGCTTTGGTGAAGTCCGGGTCTTATCTTTGGAATTTCACAGGACACAAACATCATGACAAATGAAACTGAAACAAAAACACAACGTAATGAGCATTAAATTAACTATGTCACTGCACATAAAAATCCTGTTACACACATCTTTATATTGCAAGCACAAAATCTTGATATGAAACTACTGACAATGCATTACATGTAAAAGGACCAGTCTAGAGAGATCTCATTCCCTCCACTACAAACTGAAAATAGTACGAACAAAGAATATTCAGCTAAAATGTGTGAGGTCAAGATAAAATGGGAAACTTAGGAGGAACGACCACTCGTAAGCTATAGTTAATGACGTAGCAAAATCAGCGTCGATTTAACTGTGGGACTAGCACAAGCGGGCGATGCAAACGTGATACAAATTCGAAATTTAAATGAAAAAATATCTAAATACGTTTCACACGTAATAATTACATATAAGTACCTATTAAGACTCTGTTCATATGATAGATACATACAAGGTGTAAACGGACATTTCACGAAGCTGTCAACCAAGCATTTTGTAAGATATTACTTTAAAAAATTGTATTTAAAAATAAACTTGTGAAAAAGTTGGAACTTATCCCCCAGTATCTCCGAAACTAAAAGGTTCCCAGGTATGGTCTAGAACAAAAAAATATCGCAATGACAGGGAGAACAAGTGCTTTTCGACTTGATTAAGAGTATTTTCACACACTTTTTGTGCTTGCATAATATAGTTTTAACCAAAATGCTTTAAAAAGGGTGTAAGTTCTCCCCGTCATTAAAATATTTTTTTGTTCTATATCATACCTGGGAACCTTCTAGTTACGGAGATATTGGCGGTCAAAGTTCCAACTTTTTGACAAGTTTTTTTTTTAATACAAGTTTTTAATGTAAGATTTTACTATTACTTTATTACTTTAAACACCTCCACGACTCTCGTACTATTCAATCCATCTTTCAGCACAATGATTTGAGTGCGTTACATTGAGTTCTACCACAAAACATATTTATCACCCCAAAAAAAAAAGTCGTTTCCCAGCAATTGTTTTTGCGTAAAGTTACTTAGTTTGATGTATATAATGCTTGGTTCATGGCTTCGTGATGAAGATGTTTACACACTGTATAGGATAGTGTGGTGTTTTCGATTCAAAATCGTTCGATTAATTCGAGCGATTTTTGAAGCGTACAGTTTAACTCCGCCCGTTTCTGCCAAGCCCACTGATCCTCTTCTGTGTTAAAATATAGCTGTTCTTGTTTGTGACGATAAGCACCATGCATGTGGAAGGAAATAACATAGCATTAGCATACTCTTTGCTTCTGTCACGCAATCTTTTTATTTCAAAAACTTAGCATTGCGAAAGATGGTTGTAAACTAGGTTTTGTGTGTGGTATTGCTGTACTTATGGCTTTTGTCTGTTATATTTTATTCTTCTAGCTAATACACTCAATGCAAAATGCAAATAGGTTGGTAAATAAATGCACAAACTGCGGAACACAATCTCTTGTCTTTTATTAAATGAACCAATTTTATGGAAAAGGTTATTGACTGCCTCGTTGTTCTAGTCGTCGCAAGCGCCACTATTGAGCATGAGGTCTTGGGTTCGACTTAAAGGTCGGGCAAAGTGTTATTGGGTTTTTCCATCAGGAATTTCTCAGTAGCTGCCACGGAGTCTGGATTTGTACCTGGTTGATGGAAATATGCTCGCCCCCTATTGCATTGGGTCTTAAACATAACTGGCGAAATGTGGGTGTTCTATTAGGTACGTCTCTACCTTGCCCTTTGGGGATTACAGGCGTGATGTTATGTTTGTAGGTGTACGGAAAAAAATTAAACAAAAATCTTTTTTTTTTTCCAAAAAAAAATCTAAAAATAAAAAAAAACAGGAACGTGTTTGTAATTGATTTCAAATATCACCCGCTTGAGCAGACTTTACTTAACAAACGTAACAACATAAACAAAAATTGGAAACTCATTATGAACGCCAGAAACAACACAGAGTCGAAGATAAGAAACTAAGAAACAAGACTTATGTACGATGTTTCTTTAAACTTCGCTTGTTACCATGCGAAATCTTTTAACACTGTGATTACATCGTAATGTTACTTCTTCTGTAGAAATTTTCAACAAATGATTGGAAGAAATACATTTCGGTTCAGCATTGTGCGGATAAAACGTCGTCGGTATCTTACGTTACGAGCAGATACATGACAATAAGCAGAAAACTACACATTTAAAACTCACAGCTATAGTACGTTTAAGCGCTAGACTGACATCATTTCACCCATTTTTAACCCCCGACCAGAAAAGAGTGTGAGTGTGTCTGTCTGTGGCATCATAGTTCCTGACCGGATAAACTGATTATCACCGAGTATACAGGTGTAAACAGATCCTTCACGAAACCGTCAACCAAGCATCCTGTACCTACATCAAACTGAGTAAGTCTGCGCAAAAATTATTGCTGGGAAACTAAATTTTTTTTTAGGTGAAAAATCAAACATTTCACGGTAAAACTCAATGTAACGCATTCAACACGTTGTGCTGGTGGATGCATTGAGTAGTAAACTTGTCATGGAGGTATTTAAAGTAAAGTTATAACTTGTATATCAAAAAAAATGTGAAAAAGTTAGAACTTTGACCCCCAATATCTCCGTAACTAGAAGGTTAGTTAAGGCATACAAAACAAATGACGAAAAAATACCGCAGTGATGAGGAAAATAAGTGCCTTTTGGCTTCGTTATGGGTCTATTTACACCCTTTAGAGTTTCACATAAAATATATAATGGTGAATGACTCTAATTAAGGCGATAATGATCAAGGACAGTATTTACACGTATACAATATTTAGGTTTACGCTTCGTTTACTGATACACGAACAAACAAGACAGAACCCGAAGGCTGTATTTATTTTTAAACAATCACTTGACCTTAGAACTTTCCATTCAAGTATTTTTTCTGGTGCAATGTTTGTAATTCATACCATTTTTATTGGAGTCAAATGATTTTATTGAAGCGCATGACGTTATTAATAAAATTGTCGGCCATTTCCATTGTATGATCAATTTAAAAAGAGAATTCGTTCGTATGAAATCGTTGTCAGTCCGATGCACTTGTTTTGATCTTAATTGGCGGTCCTGACAAAAGTCTGATGAATTGTAACTATTTGAATTATTTTGTTGTGTTCTTAAAAAAAAAAAGATGACACATATTTTTTTCAACTAGTTGCTGTCGTTCGTTACATTGGTTATTGTCTGCGTGAGTTAACATAGAACATATCTACCATCATCTATAATCAGCAATCATAATTATCAGCCTACAGCAGTCCACTGCTGTATATTTACGGCCTTTTCAATCGCACGTCATTTAACTCGATTCTCGGTGTTACGTACCGTTCTCTTTAATATTAGGTATTACCAATACTTTGTCTATTTAGTCTCAGGATTTTTGAATGGCTTTTGTTTCCCCCACAACTAGTACTCAAACCTTTGTGTGTAGTAAAAGGGATGTGATTTGATTAATTTGTCGGCTTGCTCATCGCCTATTCGCTAAGCAATCCGATTGGTCTACGAAGGGCGACAGTGGCGCCGCACTTCCGCGTGGTACTGCTCTTGTACCAATCGTGTCAACTCGTAAAGTAACGTGCTCCGCGCAAGAAAAACTTTTCTTCTAATAAGAAGTGGTTGTTCAATGATTTTCTGCTACAACCCCTCCAAGACACGAACAATAACATTAACCAACACCTGTGGAAATAAATGTGAAGTGAGTTATAGCTGGATTTAGGACGACTGTACACGCCGCCTAGCCCATGAGGTGCGCGAGGCAGTGGACGGGAGTTCGCTGGTAAGTTTTTTCAAATTCACACCCGCTAACTCCTACACACTCCGCAACTCGCATCAAGTTGCTACCAGTCACCCTGCGACGATCGTCTCAGCAATAGTACTAGCTTTTTATCAGTGAAAAATTTGATGTAACCGGATGGGAAACCTTTATAATTTACGTCTTTATAAGATCAACTAGCGCTTCCCCTTAAGGTGGATGCTCCAGGGTAGCCCGCGAAATTCAAATTTTCTTACGTTTTTTGCAATTTGCAGGCCAGTACTAGGGTTAATGTTGATTACAATATTATTTGCGGCTGCAAGACGTATGTAGTTACAGAATTTAAATCATCAAAATCATCAATACAACCCTCCAAGTTCATAAAGGTGTAGAAATGACTTTTTCTGCTTTTTTTTTGTTTCCTACACCTACACATACAACCTAGCACTGGCCTGAAAATTGCAAAAAACGTAAGAAAATTTGAATTTCGCGGGCTACCCTGGAGCATCAGCCTTAATTCGTCTACATGGATTTTGTAATATTAATTTATGTACTTTAGCTTGTATAACAACATAAGGCATTTCGTGCTGTCCGAGTAAAATTCAAGTTTCGTGCCATCCTTACTAGCAAACACAGTATTATTTCACCATCATCTACACTCCCTTATTTCCCACAACAAACCAAATATTATTTATCTCTAAAGATATAAACAAAAATAAATAATATTTAATGTACCTACCCAGAAAAACAGGAATCAGGCCAAACTCGCGCATTCCATCTTCATAAACCGTTGCTATAATTGCCCCCATGTATTATTGCTATGAAATAAATTCGAGGAGTTCCGACTAGTGGGAATCGGGTTGTGAATCTGCGACGTGACTTGGAATTATAAAGTTCCTTGAGTCACAGGAGAATATTAGTATTAACGTGCAGTATTTCAATCAGGAACAAATGGTCGGAATCGGCTTACATGCAAAGCGTTTACACGAATTCTGGCACGCTTCAGGTATCAGAATACACTTGAGCAAGCCGGGGCAAGACAAGTCCAACATAACGCATGGTCTAGTGGTTACAAACCCCTGCTGGGCGTGCGACCCTGGGTAAAATTCACACACACACAGGTCAGGCAAAGAGTTTTTCTATCACGATTTTTCTCAGAGTAGCCGTCTGAAATCTAGATTTGTGCCCTGTTGACGCCAAATAGCTCACCCCTATTACATGGAACTGAAACATCCGACATTATGTGAGTGTAGGAATACCCAACCCGCCCTGCCTACTTAGGACACCTCTCTTCTAACTCTTCTTTCAAAAATAGATGTTATGCAGCATAAAAAAAAATTCAGTTGTCAACCCTGACACTATGCGTTTATTTTCACAAAAATGGCTTAGTTGAAATACTGTTACCGCCTGTACACTGTGGTGCTAGAAACACGTGTGTATTAAGTTAACACTTCAATACCCAATACATTGTAGTTATACGGGTTCCGTAAGTGGAATTGAATATTACTTCGTGAGTTTATGTTTCGAACAGTAAGTCGTAGGTTCGAACCTAGACAGGCGCATTACTTTGTGTAATTTATTTCATCACCACTGCTCTCAAAACGGTGAAGGAAAACATCGTGAGGAAACCGGCATGTCCTAGAACCTAAAATTCGAAGACATGTGACATCTACCAATCCGCACTGGGCCCGCGTGGTTTATTATAACCCATTCCCTCTCATTGAGAGGAGGCCGTGTCCCAGCAGTGGGAACATTATAGGCTGATGATGATGACTTTATGTGGTCGTTATAGTGTGTAGTTTAGTTGCATCCGCGATTACAGTCGGTTTAGTTATAGGCTTATGTTATGAGCAATTGAAAATCTACTTATCAGACAACAAACCTCTTTGATGAAAAGTTTACTTCATATTTTCTTGTCTGTGTTTTTTTTTAATCAGTTTAGTCTAGTGCTATTGGGCAGGGACACAAAAGCTGTGAAGTGCCTATATTAATGCTTTTATTTATTGAGGTCCTCATAATAAACAACTCACAACTGACATTTTTGTAATGAATCGCGTTTAATTTGATGACAAAATTGATTAAAACCAAACTATGTTTTTATTTAATGTACGTCTACTACCTTGGAATTTTTCGAAGAAAACAAAATACTCTGAACCAAACCTACATTCTTTCCGCGTCGAGAAAGAACCCTAAAATTTTCCACTCGAACACCGAAGTTAAAACAAAATAAAAAGGTGAAATATAGCCGCGTTAAGGTTAGCCAGCACATAATGTAATCTACGCGAAATGTTTTCCAACAAAGTTTCTTAGGTGACAAGGTAAGCAAAGGGTATTTATTTAGAAGCCCAAAGTCTTACGAAAGTGTGTTGTGATTAGCCAAGAGTCTATTATAAAGATGTTTCTGAATTATTACCATCACGCGCCGCCATAAGTAATTCTTATGTGAGGGTTTTATGTTAGGGTTTTGGTTTCCGAACTAAGTCCTTAAAATAGATCACTGTAAAAATAAGGGTTTCATCTAGAACGACCCAACAGGATTGGCATAATATTTTCGGTAGCCATTAAATCTCTGGTCTGCACATAGAGCAGCGGTAAAAGACGTAGCGCCGGAAGTTTGTCGAACGCAAAATTTCAAGGCATGCACTTTCAGGATAGTCCGGTTAAGCAAATTGCAACCACGGTTGTCAAAGCAAGAAACCATTCACAAAAAAGCCAGTAGCATGAGTAAACGATAATACGCTTGGCTCGCTTCGCTTGGCTTGGCTTGCTTATTTATCTTATCTAGTTATTTTAATTCGTATTCATCTGGAACTTAGTCTTAAGATATTTAATATGCTACTAACAAAGTATGGACATTACCCAGTCTGAAATAATAAACTTTTTTTTTATTTTTTTTTATGTGGAATGTTTAGATAATACCACCTCTAACAAGCGGTTGTATAGGTGCATCTTTACTCTGTGGCTCTATTTTAATGGCGCAGCGTTATGAACTCCTTGTTTTCCAATTTAATTCCGCTTATATTAGGTACAGACAATGTCTTCAACAATTTGTACAGAGTGCTGAAAATCTCGATAGTAACATTGCTGCACTCAATTTAGCATAATCAGACTTTCACAGGGTGTAAACAACCTCATCACGAAGCCGTCAACCAAGCATTCTGTACATCAAACTAACTAACTTACGCAAAAATTATTGCTGGGAACAAATTGGTTCTAGGACATGTCGGTTTCCTTCAACGTTTTTGAAAGCAGTGGTGATGAAATAAATTACACACATCAAAAGTATCTAGGGATCAACATATATTTTTGCAATAACTTTTCTCCTGATTGATATTAATTAAAATTTTCTTTAAGGATTCATCAAATAAAGTGTTTTCGTTTGTCACAGTAACGATAAACCAAGTCACCTTTGCATTAATAAAGAAATTTGCCATTTTCCTAATAAAGGGATTTTTGACATTTGAACCACTAACATTAAAGTTCGAAAAAAAGACTGAAATAACAGTTTTCTTTAAAATTTTATTGGGTAACTTAAACAATTAATAATCCGTGTTTCTACCGCGAACACTAACAACACAAGAACATCGGTTTGGCATACTCAAAATGAGTTCATCCAAATCACGCTGTGGAATGGCCGCCCATGTTCGTTGCAACAACAAAAAAAGGTCTTCTTGCGACTGGATACCCTCCATATTCGGCAGAGCTCTTCTCTGTAGCATATCCCATGCATGCTCAATCGGGTTCAAGTCTGGCGACTGAGCAGGCCAGGGCAGGACATTGATGTTAGCTGCGGCGAGAGTCTGTCTTACAACTCTTGCGGTGTGCGGTCGTGCATTATCATGCATTAACTGAAATAAGGGACCGATTTGCACTTGTAGAGGAACGATGACGTCTGATACAATCGTCTCAGCATAAATTTGAGCGTTGAGGTTGCCTCTGATCCAAATCAACTCAGTTCTTCCGCCGATCCAAATACCCGCCCATACCATGATGGTTCCACCACTATAAGGATGGACTTCCTGGCAGGATTTTAATCGCTGTTGGCGTCCAGGGGTTCTCCAGTGTCGTATACGTCTTGTATCCGGTCTCATACCAAAACGAGACTCATCAGAAAAGCACACGAAACGCCATTGTTCTTCTGCCCAATTTCTGTGTTCAAGAGCCCATTGATATCGAATCCTACGATTGTGCATTGCTATAGGTGGTACCCGTAGCGGTCTTCGGGAATGAAGGTTCACTTCATGCAAGCGGTTTCTGACTGTTTGGTCGCTAATTAAGTTCCCTGAAGAGTGATGAAGCCTCACGGCTAACATCATGGCGGTTATTGTTGGAGCTCTTCGAGTTAAGATTTGAATGTATCGGTCTTGTCTCCGTGTGGTGCAGCGATACCGTCCTCCATGGCGCTCAGCCACGGTACCAGTGCTTCGGTAACGTGTCCAAAGTCGACTGATAACACTCTGACTTGTATTCAGAGCTAAAGCTACAGTACGTTGCCGGGAACCAGCTTCTATCATTCCCACGGCTCTGAGCATTTCTTCCCTGCTTAAATGACGTCGCCGCTCCATAATAACGTTGGTTTTAATCAGTAGTAGGGAAACAGTAGCACTAATAATGTCTTCAATGCGTTGTATGTTTTTATAGGGAAAATATTGACAGCTTATTTTCATCTTTTACTCGAATTTGATTGAGAGTTCCTGATTCAAATTATGAAATGCACCAAAAAGGATCCATATAAATTTATAAAATCATAAATTTATTACAAAGCCACATCTCAATCTCAAGAAATCCGCATAAAAATGCTTGATCCCTAGACATTTTTGATGTGTGTATTTAGCTTGTGATCGTGTTATCTTTGCAAAGGGCTAGGGCCCCCCTGAAAAAATATTTTGGCCTACTAACGTATACATATATAATCGTAACTATTCCTAATCTAAATTTATAAACATAACATCACGCCTTGTAATCCCTAAAGGCTTAGGCAGAGGTTTACCTAACAAGTACACCTATATTTCGCCAGGTATGTTTAAGTCCCACGTAATAGGAGCGAGCCTATTGCCATCGACCATTCACAAGTCCAGACTCTATCTGCTACCTAATAATGAAATTCCTACTGGAAAAACCCAATAACACTTTGCCCGACCAGGGAATTGAACCCAGGACCTAACGCTCAGCAGTTGCGCTTCTGACCACTTCACTAGAAAACCGTAGATAGTGGTACTGTTATACAAAATAATAACATTTTCGTTTGTGTCACATACATAAACTCATGCCTTTTTCCCATAGGGGTGGATGAGGCAAGAAAGTAAGGTTCGAGCAGGTGCCGTTCTGTGGCCTGCACCTGCTCGATCCTTACTTTCTTGCCTCATCTACGTTCATACATCTGGTCATACATCCACACCGGTCGTGAGTACTACACACCTGACCTTTCTGAAGAACCTTACCAATAAGGTCTTTGTAAGTCCTTCCAGTAGGGCTATTACGTATCTTTTTGATCTCCAGTGACTATCAAGCTTCGGTTGTACACCGAACTTTGATGACAACCGAGAATGTCATAATATTGGTATTAGATAACACACTAAGTGGATATCACTTTTTGGTGACTAAACAGCCCGGGTACGGTGCTCTTTGCCTCAGCAGTTGACCATTATATTTTTTATCGACTATTATGCGGGCAAGTTGATGTCCACTATGCTTAAAGAATCGCAATAATATATTAATATCGATACGAAAGCGTCTGTCAAAATGAGTTATGGTGACCGTCAGTCACGATGACAACCAATGACGTCATATTTGATCGCGACTGGTCATACATAATAAAACGAAACTAAACTTTTGACAGTTAATTGATGGACACTGAGCCCAGTAATCATCGTTTCGAACTGTCAACAAAGATACGTAATAGCCGTGCAGGGCATCCCCTCCCGGCGTTGCCTGTCACATCTGCCTTGTAAATACCTTCGTTCGTATTACTAAAGCTGATACTAGTACCCAAAGGTTACAAATTACAGTACACATCGTTACCCAAATGAAATTTGGACTGAAATATGTCTAATATTGTTTGACTATCAGTTATTAGTATACCACTAATGAAAACGCAGCGATGAAAACTAATAACAGAACTAATTTGCCCAACAACGAATTTAATAACAAAACTATGTAAACATTGTTAGTGTTATTATTAATTTTGTTACACATGCCAGAGATATATTAACAAAATTTTGACAGCGTAACGTTAAACCAGTTACAATCAATAGAAAACTTGAGATCGACGAGAACGTACTTGAGTAAACTTTAACTAGATGTTAACTTGGGTAAATTGGATTTTGAACAAATTTAAAGCGTTTATTGCTTAAGCAGAAGAAGACTTAGGTATTAACAGTTTTATTTGTTATGAAAACCTTTTGAGTGTAACAACAATAGTAAATATTCCAACTCCATTAAAGTGAAAGCTTAACCCGCGAAATTCAAATTTTCCTACGTTTTTTTGCTTTGACTTTCATTTTGACCTTGAAAAAGTCATTCCTAGACCTTTATGAACTTGGAGGGTTGTATTGATGATTATAATTCTGTAACTACATACGTCTTACAGTCGCGAACAATATTTTAATCAACATACAGCCTAGCACTGGCCCGCAAATTGCAAAAAACGTAACACAATGTGACATTCGCGGGCTACCCTGGAGCATCCACCTTAATAAAACAAATTTTAGTGATAGAAATAAATAAAATTTAAATAGTCATTTATCGAAAATTGATGAATAGTTTCGAAATTATCATCAGTCATAATTATTAATCTAAGTTTCATTGTTAAATACGAGTAATAAATTTTCATTCAAAGCAATCATCCATAATGAAAGCTAAGAAAATGTGACGTTATATTTCACGTAATGATTTACCTTAATAATCGTGACTTTGTCGAATTATTTTGTATAAAAATTAAAACAAAAAAAAATATATATATATGATTTTTTGATATGGTCTCATTCATAGCCTATAATGTTAGGATATAAAAAATAACCTTGTATAAAAGTAGTAATACTTAGATAAATACACTAAATCTAAAAATCGGTTAAATTTGCTACGTAAAAAATCAACACACACATAATAAAATACAGTAAATTATGAAGCTCTAAAACAATTCAAAATCAAGTATGTAATCCACGTCACATAAACAGGGTAGATTCGTGAAATTAATTCTGACAATTTACATTCTAATTGGGAGTGGACCAAAATACTAAACCTCGTACAGGCTAATAGCACCAAAACAGGTTTTGAGGTACATTAGCATACAGCTGTGTCTACGTCATCACTTTTGGGATTAACACTTACTTCCACGAACTTGTTATCCTTTTCTTTTTGAGAGTAATATTTAGTTTAGCTGCCTCGTTGATCTAGCGTTCTGGTTCGAATCCCGGGTCGCGTAAAGTGTTATAGTTAAGATCCATTAGGAATTTTTTAGTATCAGCCCAGAGTCTGGATTTGTGCAGATTGATGCCAATAGGCTCGCCCCCTATTACATGGAACATCAAATATCGTCATCATATTGTATATAAAATGATATGTAGGTCAAATCTGCCAAACCATTGGGGCGACTTTTTGTAGTGACTTATTCATTAGTAACCGAATTGTTATGGTCGATATCTACATCTACGAGTATGAGGCTACATTTTTATCTTCACTATTTTTAGTTTCAACTAGCTATTGAATTTAATACAAATATTTGTTTTATTTGCTCGACGTCTGACTTTTTTTTTCTGAAATAAATGTAGTCCTCGTTATTCCTTAGAATACCAGCTATCTGCCACTAAAAGTCCCATCAAAATCAGTCCCGCCGTTTCTGAGTTTAACCGGGACAGACAGACAAAAATTTATGTAAGTACCGAATAAACTCTATGATACGAATTCTGTAAAAAGCTGTAATTTTTTAGTTACAAACCGACCCTTCAACTTTATCTATTTGTATAGATTACATTTGCTTTTCTATGTTATACGTTTATCTGTTAAAATATCATACTTTATACCTAAACTATAATCCTTTAGATAATTTTGGTCCAAACTAACAAAACAAGATTAAATGGGAAACTAGCAAAGTTACGAGATTGGAAGTTCGGGTATGAGAATACCGATTAACGCCATCTGGTGTAATATTTCAAAGTGCATCTTAAGTTATGTCAGAGTCTGAAGTGGTTAGCTCAAGTAAAAATTTTATTAGAGCCGACATGTTGGAGCCCAACTTCGGGCAATATGTCTTACGAAAACAGAAAAGTTTGATACGACCCTCGAACACTTTAAGCAAAGGCTCAGATACCCTATCTCACTGTCCAACTAAATACAACACAAATACCATCAACGGGATTTTAATTTTCTTTATCGTGTGGTTAGTGACTAACCTGGTGTCAGAGTTCTTATGTCACCCATGGGCCTTTGACTTGGCTTTACATGTCGTCAAGAAATATCTCTCAGGCATACTGGTTTCTCCGCGATGTTTTCCTTTAGCAAAGCAAGTGATAATTATGCAATACGCACATGAATCCTAAAAATCAGAGGTGCGTGTCTTGGGTTCGAACTTGAGACCTATCTATAACTTGGCAGTCTGACGGTCAAACCACTATAGGCTGTCACTGCTAACTCTCTCTCTCTCTCTCTCTCTTCAAAGAGAGAATGGAACCGTTCCATTTTATGTAAATGTAAGGCTTTTAATTTTAGATTCATACTCTTGACCTTTACGATTCTTTAAATACTTAATCTGACTTAAATAAGGGGCCTTCAAATCATAAAGCTCATTGAAATTCCGACAAGATCCCCCGGCTTCGATGCTTGCAATGTTCAATGTTCCCGAATAACGCTCCGCCTATTCATTAGCATAATAGTGGGAACTCAATGTTAATGTAGGTTTAATCACCCGAGAAAATATACTGTGGACTTCATTTCCACATACTCCAATTTCCTTTCAGTGGATTGACGAAATCTATAAACCTTTGTCTTGTTACACTTCAATATTATTCTTTAATAAAATTGAAGTGTCTGTTCATAATATCAAAATAACAGCTTTTTACTGAATGCTTAAGAAAATATATACGCCACTTAAATAACAAAAACACATTTTTGTTTGTCTGTCTATTTGTTCCGGCTAATCTCCGAAACTGCTGGACCGATTTTGACGGGACTTTTACTGGCAGATAGCTGATGTTATAAGAAGTAACTTAAATTACTGTTATTTTAGAATAAGAATTAGGGTTCCGTGCAAAAAAAAAACCCTTGAAATTGGTTACAAATTTCGATTCAAAAAGGGAAGTCATATTTTTTATAATAATTTCACGCGAACGAAAGGTCGTGGGCTGTACTGTTTTAACTATGCTGTCAACTTCCTTTCTTTTCCTCATTATTTTTATGCAAAATAAAATGCAAAAACTCAGTTTTGCATTTCTATTTCCACGTTCTTCACAATCTGGTAAATCATTTCGCTTCTGTTCCATAGTAGCTACAGAATCGTCAAAACGAAATAAAATCCCAGCCTTCGAATATTTTAGTTATTCAAATCGCTTTTATACGGAATAGTATTTCTATTACGCTACTCCCATGGTAATTGTATTATATTGTTTCTATTTTTTGCTGATAACATTGTTCTTATGTATTGATATGAAACTAAGATAAGAATGAAAACGGAAAGTTATAAATTAGGGACGTTTACTGGCAAAAATAAGAAACTAACATTACTTAGTTACAGTCGACCAAAGCTGCGTCTGCTCATTTTTAAAACAAAACCCTTTTTGTGCGGAGCAAAAGTAGTAAAACAAAAAAAGACCGAAAAAATGCGAGCTTTTTATTTAATGCTTTGTTTAAAATAATGATATGTTAATGATCACAGATGTTTGACCACCCATTTCGACCAATGGGTGTGAAACAAACAAAGAACCAAGAAAGAGAAAGTTAATTTTAAATGTTAGTAGCGGTCGGGTGCTGCAAGCAGGAATAGTTACATTGGTCCGAAGCAAGTTTGGATGACTGTCATCATCATCATCATCAGCCTATGATGTTCCCACTGCTGGGACACGGCCTCCTCTCAATGAGAGGGAATGGGCTTTAATCCACCACGCGGGCCCAGTGTGGATTGGTAGATGTCATATGTCTTTGAATTTTTGGTTCTAGGACATGCCGGTTTCCTCACGCTGGATGACTGTATCTTCAGTGAATAAAACAAATCAGAAAATAAGGCACATTAATATGATAAATGTATGATAAAGTTTTGAGAAGAGTAGCTAAGATAGCTAATAAAGTATTTGGCATACCTAACACCTAAATGAACGGTTAAGGAAAACATCGTGAGGAAACCGGCATTTTCTAGAACCAAAAATTCGAAGACATGTGACATCTACCAATCCGCACTGGGCCCTCGTGGTGGATTATAGCCCATTCCCTCTCATTGAGAGGAGGTCGTGTCCCAGCAGTGGGAACATTATAGGCTGATGATGTTGATGATGAACACCTAAAGGCAAATGACAAGTAAATAATAGGTTTTATATACCTAAAGCTGGATGATATGAATGTTTAGTTAGATCAGATACTCGTATCTAACATACGAGTACCTACTACAAACTTGATAAGTAAAATACGTAATTTTGGCGATTCAACAAGGCATAACAATGTATCGTAATCCTATGATTATGATACATTATTACGTCGACTAACTTTAGTCGACGTAATACTTACCGATAAAACTAAAAATATCCCTAACAATACGCAATATCGATTGATAAAAAACAAACATTACGCACAAAGCTGAAAAAATATATACTTAATTGCGTAAATTACGTTGGTTTTATAGAACGTAATTTATGAAAAGAACAAACAATTGATAATTTCTAGTTTGATTAATGCAACGCAAATAATCTGACGTCAATATTACACACATCTTAAACTTCTGACCCACACCGATAAAAATAAAACATTGCTAAGCACTATATAAAAACATAAGTAAACAAAGTAATTGTGTATTTTGTATACGCTAATTAAAATTTTGCACACACCTCCAAAACAGCAAAGCATAATTATATAGGCTCTTTTGAATATTTGTTTGTGTGAATTGGGATCGAGTTCTTTATATCAGAAGTTATCAGGCAAAATACCTGATGCCAATAGAATCATAATGCCATCTAGAAACTCTAGGTAAGCTTGGAGCTCAACTAATCGATATTTTTATATTAATTCTAGGTACGCTAGAGCTAGGAGCTAGGTTGTAGAGGGTACAGATATGGCCAGAGAAGAGATCCAAATAATGGGAACATGAAAAATATCAATTTACACTTGCAAATTAAAAAGAAAAAACCGGCCAAGAGCGTGTCGGTCCACGCGCAGTATTTAGCCGTGCGATCGATTCGCCAGTTGGCCAATGATGAGAGTTCTTGTTGTAAAACCTACTTGTTGGTATACTTTTTTGTTAGGTTTTAATGGCATTTTTAATGTCAATAAAAGATATTCTAAGTTCAAATTGTACTTGTAGCTTTATGTGTTTTTGAATAGCAACCATCGTACAACGTTTACTAGTTTTTTATTTCGCTATTACCCCAGTAAATATTTAGGAACTTGATTCTTCAGACCACAATTACAACACGTTATCAGCACGAAGGCTCTGTATATTTTATCTACGATCGAAATTAAAAGGAGATTGGTGGTAAAATTGAAGATAGTTAACATGTCGTCTGCAGTTTCTGGTATGTCACTAAATGCTATTCCGATGCTTTGTAATAGAGAAGGATACACTGTGTGGAAATTTAAAATGCGAATGATGTTAATCCATGAAGGATTGTGGGAAACTGTAAGCGTAGTCGAAGGGAATAAGCCGCCCGACGATGTACGAAAGGATGAAAAGGCTCTCTCTAAAATATGCCTTACCGTGGATGGTGCTGCTATTTCGATTGTTCGACCAGCTAAGACCGCAAAAGAAGCGTGGGATGCTCTTAAGAAATCCTACGAGGATCGAAGTTTGGGTCGTAAACTGTCGTTGGAACGGAAGTTATACAGGTACTCCTTATCTGATTTTTCTGATTTAGAAGCTTACTTAACGGCAATAACTACAACAGCACTAGACCTGGCCGATATTGGCAAAACCATAGAAGATAGTTCTTTAGCAGCTATTATATTAGGAGGTCTAACGTCTCGCTACGAGCCCATGATAATGGCGCTTGAGAATAGGAGCGTTGAAGTCACAACAGATTTAGTGAGGACTAAGTTGTTGAGCGAAATGACGAAGGAGACTAAAGATGATGTGGCTGCGTTGCATACTAACAAACAGGTTATTTGCTTTCGGTGTAAGAAGCCAGGGCACAAGAGTCCTAATTGTCCTCTCAAAAAGAAGGAGAAAAAGGCAAAGGCGAGCTGCTCTACAGAAATTTGTTCTAAAGATAAGGGACTTACTGCTTCTAGTTCAGGAAATATGGATGCATGTGTCACGGAATTGGTTTTGGATGGTGTCACGCAACTGGCTTTGTCTGCACCAAGGGTTCAGATGCCTGAGAAGTGGATTATCGACTCTGGTGCGTCTACTCACATGACTCCACATGCTAAATGGTTTAATAGTTACCGACCCTGTGATGGGAAGATAACTATAGCAAATGGTAAAAGTTTGCCGGCTGTGGGTTTAGGAGATGTTTCTACTGACACAAAAACCGATATCAAGAAGATTTTTAATGTTGTACATGTTCCTGGCCTAGATTGTAATTTACTCTCAGTCAAAAGGGCAGTGGAGAAAGGTTTCTCGATTGTTTTTGATACGAATGGCTGTAATTTTTATAATTTTAATGATGTTTCTTTTAAAAGTGATCCTGTTTTACATGGTTCTATTTGTGGTGGATTGTACACTTTAGATTGTACAGTAAAACCACAAGGTTTTTCGGCTTATAATGTTCACACTAATTTGTCCCAGTTTCAGCTTTGGCATAAGCGTCTAGGACATCTCTGCCGTATTGGTATGGACTACTCAAAAAGGGTCTAGCTGTTGGTGTTGAGTATACTGAGGTTGACAAAGAACCATGTGTACCTTGTGTAAAGGGTAAGCAGGCTCGGAAGCCTTTCAAAAGGATAAAGTACAAGAAGGCTTCGTCACCATTAGAATTGGTCCATACGGACGTTTGTGGTCCCCTGACCACTGAATCTTTTAAAGGTAATAAATATTTTATTATTTTTGTAGATGATGATTGATAGATGACATACAATAAAGTGATATAAAACGTGTATAATCACACGTTTTATATCACTTTATTGTATGTCATCTAAGACAGAAGTTCAGAAGTATTTTTGTGCATTCCAAGCACTTGTTGAGAGACAGACTGGCAATAAGATTCGAACCCTTCGGTCAGACAATGGTACTGAGTATGTCAACAAGGAGCTGACAGACTATTTGCAGGCTCAAGGGATTCGACATGAAACGTCTGTACCATACAGCCCTCAACAAAATGGGGTAAGTGAACGTTGCAATCTTAGTATTGTGGAGAAGGCCCGTTCCTTGCTGGCACAAATCTCTCTGTGAAAAACTTTTTGGCAGGACGCTGTTGAGACTAGTGTTTATTTAAAGAATAGGTCACCTCATCGTGCACTTGATGGTAAGACGCCATATGAAATGTGGTGGGTAGTAAACCCGACCTGTCTCATTTAAGGGTGTTTGGTTGCCGAGTTTTAGTTCACGTGCCTTCATGCTAGAGAACGAAGCTGGACATGAAAACTTCTGAACATATCTTCGTTGGATATTCAGACGATCCAAGGAGTTATTATTTCCGTAGCGCGGAAAACCCTCGGAGGTTGATTAAGTCACGAGATATTACGTTCTTTGAAAATAATTTTTCAGGATTGAAGGATAATTCTGTTCAGCCTGAAGTTGTCGTGAGCCTTAATGTCATTAATCTTTTTTCACAAACTTCTTCAGATACCACATCGCCACAGATTTCTGTCTCATCCGCTTCTACTTCTTCACCTACTTCAGAAGATGTAGACATGGAGGTAGAGCAAGTTGACGATTTTGTGGACGCGACTGATGAAGCTGGTGGGGTTGGTGACACGGAGTCTCTACATTCGGGTGAACAACGTGATCTGTCCCTGGTTCCTTCACATGAACCCAACGGTGTTAGTCCTGTGAGAAGGTATCCTGAAAGAGTACGTAAACCTCCAGATTATTATTCATACGGCACTCACGGTGTTGATTTATTGTGTGATGAACCGAAAAGTTATCGTGAAGCTATTAATAGCAATGTTAGAGATAACTGGATGTCCGCAATGAAGAATGAGTACAATGCCTTATTGAATAAGCAGACTTGGACATTAGTGGATAAACCAAATAAAAAGGTTATTCCATGTAAATGTATGTTCAAGATAAAGAGGGACGCGAACGGTGCAATAGTCAAGTATAAGGCTCGACTAGTTGCGAAAGGTTTTAGTCAAGTTTGGGGGACTGACTATAACGAGACTTTTGCCCCTGTGGTTCGAAATTCATCTCTGCGTACCCTTTTAGCGTTGGCGGCAGAAATGGATTTAAAGATCCAACACATGGATGTTGATACCGCATTCCTCAATGGGGACTTAGAGGAGGAGGTGTACATGCAACAGCCCGAGGGATTTGCTGAGCACGGGGCAGAAGGTAAAGTCTGTTTGCTCAGAAAATCCATTTATGGTTTGAAGCAGGCAGCTCGAGCCTGGAATATCAAGTTGCATCAAATTCTATCGAATATTGGCTTTGCACGAACATCTGCGGAATCGTGTGTTTACTTGAAAAAGTTTGGTAATGAAACCATAATACTTGCAGTCTATGTTGACGATCTAATTGTTTTTTACAAAGAAAAAAGTTTATTTGACGCTGTCAAAAATGACTTGGAAAAGTTTTTCTCACTAAAAGATTTGGGTGTATTGTCGTATTGTTTAGGGTTAAATATTAACCGTGTTGACGATAAAATTGTGGTCAGTCAGAAGACCTATATCCAGGCAGTGTTGCGAGCGGTTTAATATGCGAGATTGCAAGGAGATGTCTACACCTTTGGAGAATAACAAGTTGGAAAAAGGTAATCCAACATCTCTTGGTGAATACCCTTAGCAAAACATGATAGGATGTCTCATGTACCTAGCTGTGAATACGAGACCCGATATAGCTTATGCCACAAGCTATTTAAGCCAGTTTAATAACTGTTATGATAAGAGGCATTGGTTGGCAGCTAAAAGGGTGTTACAGTATTTAAAAGGTACTATGGATTACTGTATTACTTACAGGAAAGTCGGTAGCCGGCTGTGTGGATACACGGATGCTGACTGGGCGAACTGTGTACATGACCGTCGATCGTACACTGGTTACTACTTCACGCTAGCAGGTGGACCTATTAGCTGGGAGTGTAAGAAGCAGCCGACGGTAGCCTTATCGTCTACAGAAGCTGAGTATATGTCCTTGACCAGTGCTGCAAAGGAGGCTATTTTCCTAAGACGGTTAGTATGTGACATTACTGTTTTTGCTGACAGGGTGTTGCTATATAACGATAGTCAAAGTGCACAGAAACTTGTGCTCAATCCAATCCACCACAATAGAACCAAACACATTGATACGAGATATCATTTTATTCGTGAAAAGATTACTGAGGGTCTTACAGATATAAAGTTTATACCTACGGATAAAATGACAGCTGATGTTTTAACCAAGCCCTTAAGGCGCATAGCTCATCTTAGGTGCGTTGTTAATATGGGTTTAGTGATAAATAGGTAGAATAATTTTCTATTTATTTATTTTTCGTCAGTGTAAGTTTTGTATTTCTGTTTAGTCTGGTAGTAATGTTTAATTCTTTTCTATTGTGTTTAGCATTACTACTTTATCTTTTTATTTCCATTAAGGGCGGATGTTGTAAAACCTACTTGTTGGTATACTTTTTTGTTAGGTTTTAATGGCATTTATAATGTCAATAAAAGATATTCTAAGTTCAAATTGTACTTGTAGCTTTATGTGTTTTTGAATAGCAACCATCGTACAACGTTTACTAGTTTTTTATTTCGCTATTACCCCAGTAAATATTTAGGAACTTGATTCTTCAGACCACAATTACAACAGTTCTCGTTATCCAGCTGTAGCCAGGGTGGTTGACACGGATATTTACGTCGATGACTTGGCTACTAGCTGCTCTTCGGTTGACCGAGGTGTTGAGTTGTCCGATCAGCTGATTAAAATGTTCGCGGCCGGCGGATTCGAACTTGTAAAATTTTCTAGTAACTCACCTGAGGTCATGGCTAGTATTCCTGCAAATCATCGCGTTTCCGAGGTTGTAGAATTTAATCCGAGCGATCATCTGAATATATTGGGCTTACATTGGTTACCGGCCGAAGATGTATTCACGTTTCGCGTAAATCTTGAACCTCGCGAGTGTACGAAACGTAATGTACTTTCCGTAATTGCCCGCCTATGGGACTTGGTAGGTTTCATTGCACCCGTTACACTTTCGGCAAAATTAATTGTAAAATCACTTTGGAACGACAACATTGATTGGGATGAGATGCCACCATCTCACATTATTAAATTATGGCAAAACTTTGAATCGGAATTGCCTTTATTGCAAAATATTAAATTGCCGCGTCACGTTGGAGTCACAGATGATTGGGTCATCTCTTTACTGGGGTTCGCGGATGCCTCGGAGAAGGCGTACGGTGGAGTAGTTTATATCCACGTGTACTTCCCTCAATATGGTCATACCTTGGTAAATTTAGTGTGCGCTAAATCGCGAGTCGCACCTTCGAAAACTCTTGTTACTCTCGCTCGATTGGAATTATGCGCGAACTTAATTCTGGCCAAGCTAATGCGTCTGGTGATAGATACCTATTCATTACCAGCATGTTTCGTTTATGCGTTTACCGATAGTAAGGTAGCCCTCGCGTGGATTCATGCAACGCCCAGCCGATGGCAGACGTTCGTTGCGAATAATTTTCTCAGATACACGAAAATATTGATCCGAAGCATTTTTTTCACATTGCCGGCGTAGATAATCCCGCTGACTGTTTAAGTCGCGGTTTAACCCCTGCACAACTACTTGTGCATCCATTGTGGTTTAACGGACCGAGGTTTGCTAATCAGCCTCGATCCGAATGGCCACTTGACAAAGATTTTAACATTACAGGTGAAATACCTGAAGCTAAGGTAACTGTGATGACGACAACTGAAGTGTGTCCACCATCACCGTCTATTTTTATGAGCTCGCTAATCGAGTCTCATCATGGAACAAAATACTCCGAATAGTAATGTATGTCCTTAGATTTATCAAAAAAATACCGTCGTAATTTGAGCTATCCCATCTTGAATATGCGGAACTTATTGTCGTTAGGAATCTTCAAAGCGTACATTTCGTTGATGAAATTGCCAAATTGAAGGCTGGGAAAGTTATGCCCCCTGCTTTTCAAAAGCTTCGCGCATTCTTAGACGACGATGGCGTTCTACGCGTGGGTGGGCGTTTGACCAATGCCCCGATTGGGTATGATAGTCAACACCCTATTTTGTTACCGCGACGCGATTACATCGTCAACCTTATTATCGACTATTATCACCGTAAAAATCTGCACACTGGACCGCAACTTTTAATGTCTTTATTGCGACAAAAGTACTGGATCTTAGCAGCTCGCGACATAGTACGCAGCAGGGTACACAAATGCATTGTTGTGTGTGTGGTATGTTATGTTGTTGTTGTGTGTTGTGTGTTTAAGACGCGAGCTGGCGTCGATTACGCCGGGCCTTTGTCTATTACCCTGCACCGCGGACAGGGCGTTCGCAGCATTAAGGCGTACATTTGTTTATTTGTATGTCTCGTTACTAAAGCGATCCACCTAGAATTGTCTTCAGATCTTAGCACTGAAGCATTTATGAATTCGTTTAGACGGTTTTTAGCTAGACGCGGGCCAGTGAATGTCATATACGCCGATAGAGGGACAAACTTCATAGGCGCGAAATCTTATCTTGATAATATATAACTTACTCGAGTCAGAAAAGTATCGCGATGAATTCGCGAACGAGCTGCGTGAAAACCGCATTCAGTTTAGGTTTAGCCCAGCGGCGGCACCGCATTTTGGCGGCATATGGGAGATTAACGTAAAAGCTGTTAAAAATCATTTAACAAAGGTAGTAGGAACTCAGCTTCTCACATTTGAGGAGATGTTGACAGTGCTCACTCAAATAGAGGCACTGTTAAACTCGCGGCCCCTTTCGGTTTTGAGTAGTGACCCTGCGGAACCTCTAGCTCTAACGCCCGCCCACTTTCTGGTGTTAACACCTCTTAAATCTTTACCTGCGGAAGACCTATCTCGCGAAAATGTCAATCTTATAAGTAGAAAACGCGCAATCGACCATCTTGTCCAATCATTTTGGAAAAGATGGAAGGTCGAATACCTTAACACTCTTCAAGTGCGTAACAAGTGGACGAAGTCTAACACTTCTATCCAACCTGGAACTGTTGTGCTGCTCGAATCAGACAACAGCGCTCCTCTTAATTGGCCTCTTGGAGTGGTCGAACGCACGTTCGAAGGTAAGGACAATGTCGTGAGAGTTGCGGACGTCCGCACGAAATCAGGTCTTTACCGCAGACCCGTGGTAAAACTTTACCCATTACCAAGCCAATAAAAAAAAAAAAATACAGTCCACATTTCTAGTTTAGCTATCGAATAGTTAATAGTTTAATTAAGTACATAAGTTAATAAATAAGCTACGAATAATGTAATAACTTGAATTTCAAATAAATATTATTAAATTGCGAATACTAATGCGTATTGTATTGCAATGTCATTTAACTAATTAGGGTGCGTCGAAGTGACTTAATTTTGAATGTGCCTTGTATTTTTGAAGGCCTCTCGTCCTGTCAAGCCGGGGAAGATGTTAACGCTAAATCGTTAATTCTAAATTCAAATTGGGTTAAAAACTGCAAATTATGGCTGGTAACTTCCTATCCTTTTCCCTCTCACCCATTTACTCTATTCCCCACCCTGTTGCACCTAAAAGACAATGATAGCACTGGCACTGTGAACGGTGACGTGACACGAACTAACTCGTGTCATCACGAGTTAGTTCGTGTCACGTCACCGTTCACGTGCATCGTGCACCGTGCATCTACTTGGAATTATTCTTATTTTAAATCAATATAGACCAAATTATCGTACGTACACAGCAATCGTCGTTTTTGGTGAAAATTTGTGAGCATTTAGTGGAAGACAAGGGGCACCCCGAAAATCCAGAGATCAAGATCTACGGTGCGAGGTACCTAACTGTTTTCCTTTAATTTCCTACTTGCCATATTACTTGTGTGCCTAGATTTATTCTACAGTTTTTTTCAAGCATATTAAAGCATCGCGCATTCACGGTTAGTTACGCGTAATAAATATGAAAATCTACTATATTCTTATTTATAAGTACAAAAACGGAAATATTTAAATTAAAAAAAATTAAGGGTGGTATTCAACTCGTTATATATTCACGTAAAGTTCTTAAATGCACATATAGAGATTTAGAGGCACTAATTATAAGTTAAATGAAAATTATAATAAAATGATAAAAAATTACCAGTTTCTGATTTTTTCCTTTATATTCACCTAATTACCTATCTGCATGCCAAATTTGAACTTTCTAGGTCATCTGGAACTGGGTTATAGTTTTGATCTGTATTATATATATAGTCAGTCATAAAAATGACGATTTTTGGACGTTAATATCTAAATAACCGTTTGAGATATGTTTATAAAATTTGAAACTCTCGCCAGTCTCAATATATGAGCCAAATTTGACAAGTTTAGGTGACAGAGTTTTTGAGTTATGAGGGGCTCAAAAGTGGCTCCAAATGGTTCGTGTAATATTACACACGGTGAGCTGCGCGCCAGAACTTGGCTTGACACGCTCCCGCGTGTCTAGATTAATACCTCTACAAAATTACAGCTTTCCCGTACTAACGGTCTATTAGCAAACCCTCGGACAGATGAAACTATAAGGGTTCCTTGTCAGGACTAAGGAACCCTAAAAAGATCTCTGTTCGAAAACAATTCGGTCTACATTCCAGGAAAAATCCGAATTTATAGTATGAAGCTTAAGTTCATTTTCGACAATTCTTTTTCGACGAATCCAATGATTTTATTTAGCATGGACGTAGCTTTTTTACTCGTGAGTAGTAGTTACACGTGCCTTGAAAAACAATGGAATAATAGGTTTTTTTTTTCCTAAAAAAAAAACTCTCGTCGTGACGGTGGAAAAGTCTTTATTCAGATTTTTCTTTTAGTGTTTGGGATGTTGCCAGACTTTTTGCTTGTAAAATCACGGTATGCATGAAAACAGAATTTTGTACAAAAAGAGGTGGCATGTTCTCGTGATTTGGTTACAAAAAAAATACCGTAGTATTTTCATGTTTCATATCACACAGATGGCTCTTATGTCTTGGCTGAGAACCTCATAAGTTCGGGAAAAAAATGTTTACGTCATTATGTGATTTTTCTTTCAGGTTTTTGCTTGGGTTCTTGGGTTAAAACAAGTAAATAATAAAGGTTATTTAGATAGACAAAAAAGTATATGTACATATTTTTACAATTATCTCCTTGTTTTGAAAAGATAGTGTATTTATTATCTTTGGCTTTATTCCATTAAATAAAAAATCTTTACAGTGGGGTGGATCGAAACACTGACGAGTCGGACATAACTCGATTAAATACCAAATTGTTTTACATTCAAATAAGCCGTAATAATATTCATTGAAACACAACACAAACAATCTCAAATACACAGTGATTTCCGCACGACCTACCAAACACAATTACTTTCAAAATTTAATCAGCCACTGATGTGCCGCATGACCGACTATTATTGACAACGACCGCTGGCTTAATCAATAGCCTGCACTTGATATCCAAACACATAAACAGCGTGTTCCAGAAAATTATGGTTATATTTTAGGCACAACTTTCTTCATGAGAGCAACATTGAAATTGCGAAAGAATAGCTGTTCTATACGTTTGTGTCAAAAAGGCATTAAAATTTGATTTGGATGACGATCCAACATCGTGACCTCAAAAAATAAACAGCTGATTTTCCCCATGGGATTTGTCCTATGGTGAAAATCAGCTGTTGATTTTTTTCTTCTTCTTCATCAACCCTGCTGAGTGTAGGTTTCTTCCAAATCTCTACACTTTTGGCGGTTGTGTGTCATGACTATCCAGTTTCTTCCGGCCACTTTAATGAGATCGTCTGTCCACTTAGTCGGTTGTCTTCCCACAATCCTCCGTCCCGTCTGTGGTCTGCACTTCAGCTCTTTCTTCACACATCTTCCATCCAGTCTACGGCTTAAATTTAGTAACTAAGTGTGTACGTCTCGTTATTTCTTAATTTAAATATATTCAGTTTAATTATCTGTACCACACACTTTAAATAATTATGAACACACACATTTCTGACACAACCTGTATATTTCACAAAATATCCGGCCTTTTGAAATGCTGGAATTGTCCGATTGAAAGTTTCGACACATTCTATTCGAATTACTGTTATATTTGGGTAATGCATTCGCTTTGAAAGATTCTTTTGATTTTGACACACGAATGCTACCTGACAAGCGGGCGTATGACACTACTCATACCGATTTGTTACTAAGTAGTAACAAATATTAGATTACGATTTTCTTCGTCTTGTCCCGTCTATAACCCGTAAATACAAAATACATACAAAACAGTTTACCTATTGCTTCTTAAGTTTACAAAAAGTTTAGTGTTTGGAGCTTCCCTTTAAGCAAGTAATGCCTGTGTTGGGAAGCCCCGCTCTTTCATAGCAAAGCAATACAAATTCATACAAAAGTTTGCTAAAACTGGGTATTTACAATTAAAAAAAAAACAATAGGTACAGAAGTATGATGTTATTATACATTAAGAAGTTACGATTTAATTTTAAACTAAAAAAATCTTGCTTGCAGGTGTGTGTTCAGTCCTGCCGGGGTTGCGGGACTGTTCAAAAGAGATACCGTGGCCCCGGAACACAAAGGGCGATGAAGGAACATGGATGGGTTTTAGTCAGTAAAAGTCTGACACTCCCTCCTGCTCCGCCCAGAGCGGGAGAAGTCATTTGATGATTTACCATCCGAAAAAAAAAAAAAAAAAGTGTGTGTTCAGTGTTATGCAATGTAGTGTGTTGTTTATGAAGGATAGTAGTGTTATGTTGTGTGTGTGCGAGTGTGATGATATTGAATTAGTGATGTGTCATGATTTTCATATATGTATTAAATAATAAGATCTGCTGTGATCTATATAAACTAATATTATGTAGGGTTTTAAAGATTTTAATAATTCCTTTTATATTTGGGAAATGACAACACTGCCTAACCGTCAATGTTGTAGCGGGAAGGGGTAGTTTATAAAAAGCATGGGACTCGGCCGAGAGGAGTTGGTTCATTGCAAGAAATTGTGGTGTTAAGACTAATAGTGGAATCTATGTTTGATAACTGATAGGTGTTGTAATTATAGCATTTTGTATAAAACGTGAAGTAATCTAGAATTGTGTAATACTAAATAATTTGAAAAGAGTAACCATGGAGTTTCTTGCCGGTTCTTCTCCATTGAGGCGACCAACCCGAACCGTGCACCCTTGTCGACGTCCGTAAGTGCCCATCCAGGCCTATGTGGAATAAAATACTTGGATTTGAATATACTCAAGAGTTGATTGGAGCTACAGTGGTTTTATTACAATGATGTTTACGACATCCATGGCATGTGTTCTGTGTGTTATTAGTGTTTTTGTTTCGTATTATTTTAGTGTGATTTTAGTGTGCGTGTTGTGCATTTGGTGTTTAGAGATATAGTTGTGGGTGTGTGTTACTACTTATTTAGTATTTACTGAAAGTGTTCCAAATTTTTGAAAGTTATTCTAATTTTGGGTTACCTAAATGATGACTTTGACTTACCTAGTTATTATTCTGTAACTATACTTATCCAGAAAGTTATCGGATAAATTTGTGGTTAACCTGTATTTTCATGTTATTAAAAGTTTTTATATTGCTCAATGGGTCCCAAATATTTCTGACTTACCTACTTCTAGTTACGGACAGACCTAGTCCGCATGATTACTTTGCTAGTTAAGAACATGTTGTGATTAATCCATTATCAAATGAGAACCAATGGTTTAATATTCACTTTCCATACAGAGTGCCTCTAAACAAAACCTTTTACGGGCAAAAACAAAAGAATAAGAGTCAAATAAACAGCGTACAAGAAAAAAATCTCAATCCACTTCAATAATCATACTATTGACGGATTGGTTTGAATCCACCACTGAATTTCGGCTTCACATAATCCTACGTCCCACATATAACGAAAAATACGCCAGATTTGTAGGAAATGCAGACAAAGTTGATGAATCCTCTTTGCAGGAACACAATTTGGCGTTTTGACAGCCGAAATCAAACGGTAATGCGCGAACTGGGGGATTTGAGTACTTTAACTGATTGCTATATTTTTCAGTGGAATTGTTTTAATTTAATCGAAGCCCAAGAATTGCCAAACTTAAGTGGCAGTGGGCAGGGCACATTGCTCGCAGAACGGATGGCCGATGGGGCCGAAAAGTTCTGTCTGTCAGTCTTCCAACGCAACGTCTTCCGGTTCGCGGTCGCTAAACCGGAAGACGTTGCGTTGGAAGACCTCTTACTAGGTGGACCGATGTCCTGGTGAAGGTTGTGGGAATCCGCTGGATGCGAGTCGCACGGGACCGGTCAATGTGGCGACACTTGGGGGAGGCCTATTTCCAGCAGTGGACGTCTTTCGGCTGAAATGATGATGATGAATCGAGACCATGTTTTTGGAGGAAAAATTAATAAGTGTATTTTACGAAGGGTAAAAAGACTATCTAATTCCGGTGCCATGGGATTTATGCCATTGGATTAGGAATAGGCTAGGCAGATGATGACTGTGATTGAATTTTTCATGTTCCGTCACAACGGATTTTCTCGAGATTTGTGAGAACCAGTTAAAAATAAACTTTTCGTTCCCCATTAATGTCGAAAAGGGAATCTCATTGTATACAATACGAAAAAGCCCGTCCCTAGAACAAGGTACTTGGGCCGTCATAGTACCCAACTCCAGTTACAATGTAGGACAAGTACTAACACCTCCAGGTACTTCCCACGCTGTCCCATATTACGAGTTTGTTCTCTACATAATATCTACACGAAGATGTCTCACAGGACGTATATTATAATGAAGACAAAGGAACTCAAACTACCTACGACTTAGTCTAACTTTATCTACCCGTGTTTGCTCACCGAGGGAACCATTAAACCGATTTTGATGGAGTTTTGAAACCATACATGTTCAGGCCAAGGAAAGTTAGATTTGCGGCGTGTCTGGATATTTTGTGGAGTGCTGCAAAGTTAGTTAGCTACTCAGAAATGAAGTTTGAAGTAGAAGAATGCTGGTAAATATTGAATAAGGATCACCGTTCTTGTAAGCCTTGTTTCTTGTCTACTTTGGCGATTTATCTCGTAGCTTATACAAGGTGTAAACGGAGGCAATAATTATTGCTAGGAAATTACTTTTTTTACGGTAGGACTCAATGAAAGGCATTCAAAATTTTGTTTCGATGGTTGCATTGAATAAAAGTTTATGTCAATAAAAAATGTATTAAAAAAAGAACTTGTGTAAAAGTTGGAACTTTGACCCTCAGTATCTCCGTATCTAAAATATTCCCAGAAATGCTATTCTCTAAGGATACAGCTTTGTTGTGCAGCGCTGCCGCAGCGGTGAAACTTAGTTTGGTATTCACTAAGCTGAGTAAAGCTACACTCTAGCGCTCAAGGCTGTGACTGCCGTGAGTTAAAACTAACTTACGGAGTAGTACGGAGTGCAAATTGACAGTTCTTCATACATCATGGTATTCACTAAGAAAAAACAGCGACGAATACACTTACGACCTCTCCCGCAGCCTCGCTAACAACTGTCAAATCCAAAGGTACAATAATCGCACGTACTCTTGACAAAAATAATAAATTGTGCTTAAAATAAAATGTATGTTTCGATTCTTAATAATAATAATAATAATAATAAAAACGTTTATTCATCTCCACAAGTTACATTGTTATAGTATAGGTTGACACGTAGTTTGGCAGAAAGTTGTAATTTGTGGAAGATCTGGAGTCTAAACTAAGCCTAGGCCTGTATTTTAGAACTCCAGGCCCCCCATCACATCATAATAGTGGTTGTCAACGTGAAAATAGTACGAAACTTGGTGACGGTGTGTATGTGTGTTGTGTGTGTATAATATTTAAGTATGTATAGATATTTATTGCAAAATTAGTATTTTATGAATATATATATATACAAATATTTATATGGATTTATATATGGGGAATATATACAATAATGTGACTATAATCTTACCTACAAGTATGTGTACGCAAGTATGGACTACCAAGCCTGCCTACTTGGCTACCTCAAGTAATTTTTCTGTTTCCGTATAGTTTAACTTTAACAACCATTTGATAATTTTAGTTTTACACTCAATTTTACTACAGTTCGCTATATTTATAATTTTATTTAGTTTGTTGTACAATTCACCTCCACAAAAAGGGAAGAATCTTTGCGCGAAGGAAGTACCAACAGCAGTCGTCCCACATACTGCAAAGTTTCTCCTAGAAAGACCTATGCACCTATACACCTATATACCTATCTTATAATTACATATTTGAAAGAATGGCAGCTCAATTACATAGAAAGCTACATTTAATAAAACAAGCCAAGAAAAGTAATGATTTGAAGAAAGCTCGACAGGCGAAACAAATTAGAAAGTTCAAAACAATATCCCGTGATATAGATTTTATTCATTTTACAGGCTTTCTGAGGATTTAATTAGTATATTTCAGTGGTTTAACCAAGATGCTAAATGTTTGTTTACAGTTTGTTTTTTAAGTTATGATGGGACCACACAGCGACAAAAGCCTATTGATTTCCTGATGTTTCAGATATTATGCATATTTACACATAATCAACTGTATAATCTTATTAAACAGCTCTATTTCAAGGCAATGAAATTAATTATTAGGGGAGATGTAGGTAATGAGGATCACTTAAGCGATAATTGAAATAAAACCATATTTATTAATCAACTGTTTATTGTTTTTCTCTTATAATAAACTTTACTTATACTATCAATTGAGATCAACTTCACTAATAACTTTAGCTTAGCAATTCTGGAAAAATAAAAGATTAAAAAAAAAATAGGATCGATCACCATTGTCACCATCGGTTGGCAATGGTGATCAGCATGTGGACAGTGGTGATCAATACATATCGCTCACATAATTGCGAGCAGAGTCCCACCCAGTGCAGTCGGCAGCTTTATCTGTCTTCCTAGGTCGTGATTTCGGCATCTATAAACAAAAATACATTGTTTCATCGAAGTTAGGTAATGTGGGCAATGAGTGTCAATAGGAGTCACCTGACTACGATTACCTACATGGGCGAAAAGGAGAAAAAAAAAATCCTCGCAAAAAAGTTGAAGATACAACAAAAATCTGGGTTTTCAATTGCATTCTAAAACGTTACGATTATTACATATCACACGTACAGAAAAAAAGATGTAGTAATTTAAGACTTGAATGTATCTACTTAAAAAATTAGATCAAAATGGCGCAAAATCTTCATACATCTGTTTCTCACCAGATGCAAAATCTGGTGCAACAGTTTGCTGGTCTTCTTGATCTTTAAAAACAAAGATGATGTGCTGGAGTGCAATAACTATAGAGGAATAAAGCTAATGGCTCATAGTATGAAAGTTTGGGAGAAAGTTATTGAAAGACGACTGAGAGAAGAGAGCGAAATTTCACAAAATCAATTCGGTTTTATACCTCGTCGAGGAACAAAGAATGCCATTTTTGCCAACCGCTAGTTGTGCGACAAATACAGAAGTGCGAGACCGGGTACGGGAAAGTTGAAAGGGAATCGACTGTCTTGGTATGGGCATGAATCGCATGTGACTAAAAGAATGATGAATATAAATGTGGATGGATGGAGGGAGCAAGGAAACGATGGATGGATTGTGTGAGGAGTGATATGAGGGAAAAAGGTGTAAATGATTGCGTGACGGTTGACAGAGGAGAATGGAAGAAAAAAACGTGTTGCGCCGACCACAAGTAACATGGGTCAAGGTCAGGAAGATGATGATGATGATCCGTTCCTCACCAGCGCGTCGTTCGCTTGCTCATGTTCGGATTTTGTTATTTTGTGGTGAACACAAAACTAGTTGGCAATGACCAACTGACTTCGATTGCCTACATCTCCCCTACACAAATTGATACCATACCTCAAAATCATTTCAGCAGGCATGACAGCTTTCAAAGAATTACCATTGAGAATAGAGGCAAAGGAATCGTCATTCAGCCTTAAAATGTAATAAGAAATATGGAATTAACTCTTAAAATTATAAAATATGTTTATAGTTTTGCTCTATTCCTTAAAATACTTAAGGGCTTAAACTACCTCAAATGGCTTAGCATGATCCTCCGTTACGCCTAAAATACTGCAGCATTAATTTTGAAATAAATATATGGTAAAGTTGAGGATTAATGTTAAGTCCTATGTTTGGCGAAAACACGATTCCATAAAATTTTCTCGATAGAAAAAAGTTCCAAAGTTACCTCTAAACTGAACAATAAACCGCTGGCAATCATAAAATACTTCAAATTAGATCATGAAACTTTTTATTCTAACTGAACTAACTATAAAGCAGGTCTTATATTATTAATTTTTTAGGTTTAATCAATAGTTTTTTTGTAAATCGCAAAAAACCACTAATTTCGCACTATTCGGCCCGCAGTGACTGACGTAACAACCACTTTGTAGTGCAAGCTGATTAGAACTTTATTCTAACAGTATTTCAAACGAAGTTTGAACTACCTAATATAGAGTTGCTAATTTGATTTATTTTATTTATTTTAATTTGGCTCTTAAAGATAGACCTTAAATATATATTTTAACCCCTTAAAACTATCTGTCGAGATTGATCGATTATAATTTACAGAATTTGTTCCAAGCCCTAATTCGTCTACGAAACAGTGACGGGAGGATACAGCCTACAGTTCGTTGACGACCACAACCACGCTAGTGAATACAGTTTTAATCAGCGCTACACGCTCGATCAATCTCAAGGCTGTGTCGACGACGAGCTCGTCGCAGCTTACAGCCATAAAATTGTCTTTTAGAGAATAGCACTGCAGGTATGATTCAGAACAGACAAAATATCGCAATGCCAAGTCATTGCGATATTTTGTCTGCAGTGTAAGCCCATTATAAGTTAAAAACGAACTCATGTGTTTGTAAAATTAAAAGTCGCGAATGCACACCGTTCGAAGTGTTGTTTAGGGAATAACACTACAGTTTTGTTTGAACTAAACCAGAGACAACATTGTGAACAAACAAGCAAGTTCCATTTGTTCTATATTGTTTGCAATAAACAGAAGAAAATGGGGTAAACTGTGGGTAAACTGTGGGTAAACATGTGGAGTTAATAAAGTGTCAATTGTGGTGAACTGGCGTATTACATTAATATTAGATTGTGCTTGTAAATATTGTTTCATTTTAGGTAAAGAAGATTTAGAGAAATTCTAGTTTACGAAACTAAATTTAAGGATTAAGGCTGGCCCGAAAATATGTGGCGAGACATTGAGCTATTACTACTACGTATAGAGAAGACAGCGGCCGGCTGCAGTTCACTCAGTCGCTTGCTCGCCAAAGCATTATATATACGGGGTTAGCCGCCCCCCGCGCGCCCCGCACAGCGCACAGATTTTGTTCGCGCTGTCTTCTCTATACGTAGTAGTAATAGCTCAATGTGCCGAGATAATGCAACGGCTTGTTCGAGGTGACTCCAGAAACGGATACTTCCTCAGCAGTGAGGTAGTGTCAGGTCAATAAAAAACCTAAAGTAGGTAAGTTTAAAATCCTGATAAATCGTCTTACCCGAAAGCTTGACGAAGCCCAGCCTATCGAGCAGACTGGCCATCAACCACATCCTCACTGTAAAGCAGTTGATAGAGAAGTGCTAATAGTTTAACTAAAATAGTTTACAGGAGTGGTGAACCTAACCAAATTAGCTCGAGCACAAGTTAATTTAATTCAGGTTGTGACAAAACAAAAGTGTAAAAACAGTGGCTGTGCAAATCTAGGCTCGAATGTACGTGCGGCAAACTCTGAGTAGTCATTTAGTGACCAGTTCATCAACCTATTCTTTAAAACCGTCGCTAAAAGAGCAAGGACTTTATTTATTTCTTAGTAAAGTTTATTTTCAGAGCACAGTCATAAATAAGGTCTCTTTTAAAGGGTCAAAAAGGGTCTGTTGTCTTTGATATTTATAATAAAGACAAGCAAGCAATAGACTTAAACAAAGGCTTTATTAAAGTTATAAAGTACACTTCATCTTTGTTGTTTTCAAATCATCAAACATTAAAAATATCGTTAAATTGTATTCTCTGCTACATTTTGCTAATATGATTATGCTGATTCTTCTTAACAAGCACATACTGTATAAGTCTACGGCTTAACGTTATAATGATCAGTACCTGGTTTTGATCTTATAAAAGGTTTGGTCAAACCGGTTCGGACTAATTGCGGGCGAGGCTCCGGACATCCGGACATCCGGCGAGTTAGTGTCCGGTGACCACAATATGTCCGTAATAGTCTAGCTGATCCTTTTGTACCTATTTAAGAAATCTAGGACCTATTTCTTAATATATTCATTAAGAAATAGGTCCTAGATTTCTGATGGTCCGATCAAAAGCCTTGACAAAAAGCATTCTATGGTAAATGGAAAGAGACTAGGGAATAAACCAAGAAGTAGACCAAGAAGAACGTGGACCGTTCCCATTCTCCAGCCTTTTCAGAAAACCACAAGAGAATATTTCTTTTTTTTTTTTGGATTGGGAGTCATCAAATAACTCCGCCCGCTCTGGGCGGAGCAGGAGGGAGTGTCAGACTTTTACTGACTAAACCCATCCATGTTCCTTCGTCGCCCTTTGTGTTCCGGGGCCACGGTATCTCTTTCGAACAGTCCCGCAGCCCCGGAAGAGAATACGTCCCTTCACTTTAAAATAACGCTGACAGTAGAAGTGATGTGTCTGCGCACGTTCTACATTCACGTCCTAAAGTACTAGGCTATTGTCATATAATATAAAGTGTAACTGTTTTATTGTAGAATCATAAAAGGTACTTTACTAGCTACTTATACTTTGGTATAGGCTGTAATTAAAAATATACAAAACGTTTACTTGAGCGGTCAGCGTTCTTTTTACGTGACGGGACCTGAGATTGACATATCTAGTGCCAAGCCAGAACCAAAAACTAACAAGGTCATGATTCCCAGTACTGAGGAACCGAAGTACCTACGAAATAATTTGAAAGTGATTGCCACTTGGCCAAGCCATTTAGTAAAGGTGATTAGAATCAGTTGGAAGCTGACAGCGCATGACTAGTCATTCTGGTGAGCCATACCCACCAATGGATTGCAAGGTTTTCCAGATATTTTATGTTACGCAAAAATGTACGGAGAGCAACAGATTTTACAATTCGGATGTCTTGCCAAAATATAGATCATATTGTTATAGCGTGCGAGTTCATTGTCCATCGTAGTATTTAATAATGTTTGTTAATGGCAGATAAGGTATTCGTTAGTCCTTGATACAGCACAAATATTGATAACTTGTTTTTGTTAAATATTTAAAGTACTGCCTTTAAATATTTAACAAAAACAAGTTATCGTTATCGTAGTCTAGACTTCGATCGATCAATCGTCCCTAGAATCAGTGGGTCTACTCTTTAAGTCCGTCAACGAAGATACGGGGCCCGTCCGATTAGTAGCTTATACTTTGAAATGAACCCTACTCCCTAATATTTTCGAATTCATGTGTTTTAAAAACACATCGGGAGTAAGGACAGATGACCACTGGTGTTATCATTTATTTTTAGTTAGGGCCCTTAACGAATCTTATGCCCGTAAGTGATACGGAGTACTAGAAACTACGGATTTCGTGCTAAAAGAGTAGATCTCCGACCCGTTCTTCGAATTGTGCACCGCTTTCTCCGTACCCGGGGCTATGTCATCCACCACATCACATTACCACGATCCTGCGCTCCCGAGCGACGGCCGGCAGCATCAGGTTGGTTCCGTCTTCTGTCACGAGGGCACGGCGCAATCTCCATAATTCCTGTGCCAACCTAATGCAGCATAACCACGAAGGCAACAATGTATATTTTCCCACTGCAGGGCAAAGGTGGTTCACCCTTTTTATTTATTTTTTGCTAGCTAAGTGGGACAGTTCTTTGTCCCCAGGGCAGAGAACGGTGTATAAGGTATTTAGTAAAAACGAGGGCGATTTTACCATGACTACTATGATGTACTTTTTTTTTATAACCGATGTAAGTTTTTAAATGGGGGGGATGATGTACTGAATACGTGGTAGCCGTTTGTGCGGTGATGTTCATGTCCAAAATTAAAATCAAAAGTGCCTGTAACTGGCCTTCTTGCAAGTAGGCCAGTTTGAATTGTCGAAATAAAGATTAACATTAAATGTAGCTACAGTCCGAGTCACAAGACATAAAAACTGTGAAAGTACTGTAGTTGCCCATTCCCTAGCGTAGATCTCTATGGAGAAGAACGGGCAAGAAACTCCATGGACACTCTTTTAAATCAAAATATTGTTACAAAATCTTGGTTACATCATTCATGTTGAGATGGTATATTATGTGAGAACAATGTAGCAAGATATGCACTTTAAAAGTAACCATATTAAAAAAAAACAACCAAAAAACGTCCAACCCGTGTACTGAATAAATTTTCACTCAGCTTTTCGAGTTACAAATAATTTAGCTTGTTTAACTGGCTAATGTCATACAATTATCTGTGGGAGTGGGACACAAATTAATCTAGTTTTAAGTAGAGATAATGCTTCGTTAAATCTACACACTACACTATTCTAGAATGTTCCTGGGGAGCACGTGGCTAAATAATGACAGACGCTCGGGTCGGGATCTTTAAGTTAAGCTGCACTTGCCTAGGTTGGTCCATGGATGGGTGGCCACCCATTACATATTGAGTTTCCTCCGTGCCTCGGAGAGCACGTTCAGCCGTTGGTCCCGGCTGTCATTTGTAGATCTTTGACAGTCGTTACAGGTAGCCAGTAGCCTGAACGTCTGACAACCAGTCTTACCAAAGAGTATCGTTACCCAATACTAAGTGCGTTATAGAGGTCAGATAGGCAGTCCCTTCCTGTGGAAAGTGGAAATTACGGTTTTTATATACTTTTCTGATTAATTTCGTTGCGGGATCCAAGACATTTAAATTCATTCTCTGGGACTTCGTCGATATTCATTGTATCGGCGCTTTTCTGGTGGTCGCCACTGTTGTTTCTGGCTTTCAGGAGTTACAGTGGTTTGTGAATAGTGTGGCGAGCTTGTCTCAAAAAAAAGTCCCTTCCTGTAAAATACGGGTATTCAGCCGCATCCGGTTAGACTGGAAGCCGACGCAGATGATGCTAAGTCTAGAACGTTTCTAAATCTGCGATCAATTTAGATGACTCAGATTAAAAAGTGCCCAGACAATTGCAAAAAATAGGCTAGAAACAAAATATCTTATCATCAGTATGTCAATGCTACCAAATATTTTGTAACCCACATTTGTTTATCTTGTTGACGTAATCGATAATTTGACTAATACAAATATTATGCATATTATCATTTTATTTGTTTGTTTTTGTAATTGGGGGCTGCTGATCAGGAGCCCCCTACGGTGTGGAAACAAATAAATAATTAGTAATCATCATTTCACTCAACTACAGAAACATGTGGATGGCGGTTAATATAACATCTAAACTAATATTAAAAAGAGGAAAGATTTGATTTTTATTTGTTACGTTTTAACTCAAGAACTACCCAACCGATTTTAAGAAATCTTTCACCATTAGAAAGCTACATCGTTACCTAGTAACATAGACTATAAATTATATGGATATCATGCAAATTAGCTGTGCTATCACAATTTTCGCGGACCAAGCCGCGGGCAAAGTGCTAGTAACAAATATATAACTACTCGTAATAATATTGACCCACTTTAAATATTCCATAAAAATATCATACTGAACAATAATAGATAAACAAACACATTATAAAGTAACAGTACGCTTGATTACTTTATTGGAATTAGGAAATTCATTAAGTGTCACAAAAGTACCTACGTTAACGACCATCAGGCCGCAGGTATATCGAATAAAATAGTAAAATGTGTAGTTACTTCAGTTTTTTTTTCTGTTTCCGACGCACATTTTGAAGAATACTTCATTCCCTGCCCTTCCCCCAATTTAACACGGTAGCATAATATGTTCTTCATTCAAGCTTATCCATCATCCGTCATCTCAGTACTCACACATTTTCTGGGTATTGCATCTTTTTTAACCGACTTCCAAAAGGAGGAGATTATCAATTTGTCCAGTTTTTTTTTTTGTATGTATGTTCAGCGATATCTTCGCCAATATTGTGAACCGATTTTGATGGTTCTTTTTTTGTTTGGAAGAATATTATTTTGCGGTGGTCTTGTTTAAGTTTGGTGAAGATCTGATGCTGATTTTCGGAGATATAAAACCACTCTTCAATAATAGACGGCAAATTGGTCGTGATTGCTGCAATCGCTTGGATGCTTATTGTTTATACAACATCATGACTTCATCACAAAATCATTACATAACATCACGCCATGGCGTCATGGTGCCAGATTTGCTGTCCATTATATTGAAATTCCTCCCATCATAGGAGAGGCTTATGTCCAGTAGTGGACGTTATGGGCTGTTGTTGTTGTTTATATTGAAGAGTTTCCTTAAAATGGAAATATAAAAAACTTTTTTGCAAATAATAAAACCGACTTCAAAAACACAAAAAAAAACCTGAAAAATAACTTTAGCTTCAGAATTCAGTGGCATAAAAAAGCTGAATCGAACAAACAAAAGTCACCGACTTCTGAGGCTAAAGTTACTTTTCACTTTTTTTGTGTTTTTGAAGTCGGTTTTATTTTTTGCAAAAAAGTTTTTTAGATTTTGAAGAGATCTAAATAAAATATTTTTCCATCTTGACTTTTTCAATAGCAGACTGGTGTCAGAATTATTGAAAGTATATTATACCCATTTGAGCACCGAGAAAGAGAGCAGAAATCAGCTTGTGAAGTTCTCATATCTGGGACACAGGCCTGAGAGAATGTGGGTCGAAATACGCAAACGCAGGTTGATAAAAATGGGCTCATCACACCTAAGCATGTCATCATCTATGTACCAGTATTTTACATGGAGCGACTGCCTATCTGACCTCCGCAACCCAGTTAGTACTGGGTAATACGATACCCCTTGGTAAAACTGGTTTTCGGACTTTCGGTCCACTGACTACCTGTAACGACTGTCAAAGATTTAAAAATGACAGCCGTGACCAACAGCTTATCGTGCTTTCCGAGGCACAGAGGAAACTCGGTATGTAATGGGTGATCATCCATCCAAGGAAGGACCAACCTACGTATGCACGGCTCAACCCAACCGGCTGTTATTAGTTAGCCACGAGTTCCTTCTAAAGGTCATGGCACACAAGCTACACAAGCACTGCACCGGCACCGCTCCAACCCAACATTTAATTTGCCATTAAAATTATACCATTAAATCGTGTGTCATAAAATATATTTTATAATGTCTGCTTACGGCGGGCGGTCAGCGCGCTTGCCGCTACCATACGACTCGACTCGCGGGCGCCTCGGAGTCGGCGCGCAGACCGCGGGTGGCCGGCGCACCGTAGCCTAAATTCGAGGCAACGCCGGGCAACAGCTGCGCTGGTGCGGTGCTGGTGCGGTGCTTGTGTAGTGTGCCATGACCTTAAGTCCCATATATTAAGGCATTACATGTGAGTTAGATCGTGAAATGTGGGTGTGCCTCTCAAGAATGCAGAGCTTATGTATAATGATATACGTTTCTAGGTTAACAGGCAGTTGATGCGTCATTTTATCTTACGATATACACAATGAGGTTCTGTTTGTTTGACAGGAGGTTTATAAGACTTGGTATAGTATCCTGAGGGCATAGGCTATCGTTGCACTACCATAGGGGGTCTGTACTTCAACAACGTGAGTAGGTATCGATTGTAATTAACTATTAATTGGTAATTGATGATTTTATCGATGTACACATTAACAGTTAGCTTTCTTATTTTGTTAAGCAAGTACGTACTGGTAATCAAGAGGTCGTAAGTTGTTTTATTATAACATGATAACATCACGCTTTTATTCCTCGAAGGGTTAGGCCGAGATATACCTAATAGGTCACCCATATTTCGCCAGATATGTTATAAGTACCATGTAATAGGGTGTGAGCCTATTACCATCTGGGCACAAATTTAGGCTTCGAGACAGCTACTGTGGAATTTCTGATAGAAAACCCTATTAATATCCGACATGCCAGTCTCGCTTGCGACCAGTATACACCAACGAGGGATGAAAACTATAAGGGCTCTGAATTTTTACAATTACTGCAGGATAAGCAGCAGTTCTAGAGGAGGAGCTCGTGGCTAAATAATAACAGCCACTCGGGTCGATCTTTAGGTTAAGCCGTGCTTGCCTAGGTTGGTCTGTGGATGGGTGACCACCCATTACATACGGAGTTTCCTTCGTGCCTCGGAAAGCACGTTAAGCTGTTGGTCCCGGCTGTTATTTGTAGATCTTTGCCAGTTGTTACAGGTAGTCAGTTGCCCAAAAAGTAGACAACCAGTTTTACCAAGGGTCTTATCGTATTACCCAGTACTAACTGGGTTGTGGAGGTCACACAGGCAGTCACTCTATGTAAAATACTGGTATTCAGCTGCATCCGGTAAGACTGGAAGCCGACCCAACATAGTTGGGAAAAGGCTAGGCAGATGACCGTAGGATAAACAGAGTGTTTTAGTTTGTTGAACTGATCGAATCGGTCTTCAGCTTACTTAACATCCCTTTTAGTAGGTAAATGTTAGAGAACACGTCATTACTTCTAGAGGAAATTATAAGAGGTCCGTCACAAGTGTAGTGTCGGGGCAATGTCTCTATCCAGGACGTCTAACTTTGTAGATCAAATCTGTCTATACCCAGTTTTTTAGTTGCAAGTATGAGGTCTAGTTAGAAGATTCGGTACTTTCATGCAAGCTTGGTTCTTATAAACTTCTACTCTTCATGATGCTAAATTTCTGAACAGTCTGCTTGGCTTATAGGCTTGCCGTATTGTTGAACCCCACGCATACCATTCGGATCTAGTTCTAATACCCCTGTCTGACAAAATAATAAGATTAATCAATTAGAAGTTTCTCAGTAGACTCCGTGTCTGTCTTTTTGCCTGGATATTTGTCCAGTTAATGACAATAGTAGGCTCATATAATATATCACTTACAACATAATTGTAGAAATTCGGACTTCTTCCTTTCGTATACCTTAGCCTCTCGAGAAATGTAGGCGTTTTGTTTTTTAAAACCGGTGCCTTATTTCCCGTTTAAACATACTTGTCATTATTCCATGAGGCGTCCTTTTGTAAAATTGACTTGGTCGTGTTCATACTGTCGTCTCCGCTTCGGTGGAGTCCGACCCTGAGAGTTTCGATCTATCCTGTGAGAAGCTCACTCGCCTCTTCCGATTGATATATCGGACATAGACCAAGCATCCATACCTGCCGAATTACGTTCATCGATCAACACTCGATTATGTTTGAGTTGATGAAAGTCACTATGTAGACTCTAGTTCTAGCATCTTTTCCCTATTGACAGGTCAATAAACTAATGTAAATAATCCTTGAGTTCTACTGAATGAAGTGGCAATGATCGTAACACTATCGTCTGACTACTGTTACCTTGACCGTGACTTTGTAGTCGCGGAATGAGTATATAATAAACCTAAAAACAATGTTTACAGTGGTGAAATATTTTGTTTGTTGGAGTAAAATGTTTTGTGTTGTAAATATTGATGAGGAGAGGGTATATCTCTTTAGGTTTCTAGGTATATTAATCAGTGCTTAAGATTTGTCTATTGTTTCTATTGCCTTTGTGAATTAATTACAATTAATATCCAGTCATTGATTTTCTACGTTAAATGAACACAAAGTTCAGTGTTTCAATAGCGACCATAAATTCTAAGTCAATTGATCGTTGATAAACTTAATGAATAATAGACTGTCTTAACTATTGTTCTAAAATTACTGACTCTATACACCTTTTATAGGAAAGGGATGAACAGAAAGCTTGGTGAAGCCTATTCAAGAACTTTGTAAGCAAAGATACTAGATATTATATCACAAGAAACTAACAATTTCCTCAGACAATTTAATGATGAATGATCTGAGTAAAGCTTTAGGAATTGAATTAAAGAATTAGATAGTTATAAAAATAAATGTATTTGTACATTACGGTGATTCCAGTCAGCACTTGGTACGGCATTCAAAACCACAACAATCACTGGTGCTTATGATATAAACTTACATAGAGAAAATTATACTAAGATCTATCACAGTCATAATACGGTGGGTGTTCTTCTTGTACTAATTGTACCTTTCGCGAACTCTCGCGAACATTTCCGCACTGTCAACTTTGTTTGCTCCCTCATTTTTGCCGAAGAACGTCATCCTGGTGGTCCTGACGAGTCCCTTGTTGTTCTCCGACGACTTCCTCCAGTAGACCGTCTGCACAGCGTTCCTGCCGGCGATGTACCTCGTGGCGCTGCCGATGAGTTGCCTTTTGTCCATGTTGGAAGCAGAATATGTCGAGTAGACAGAGTATACAGCACAGCTTCAACGCTGATAGGTCTTCGTGACGTAGATTTAGTTGTACAGCTCAGTGTACGTGTTGAGCAGTCGAGAACTGGTTGTGATGTGATGTTTGGGGGCGCAGCGTCTCCTTATATACGTGGAGGCACGTGCAAAGCGTCTGACTGATAAAGGTAAACACAGCGTCGTTGTCCTTGTATTACGTATCGGTGACACACTTGTGTGTATGTGTGTACACTTTGCACTTCGCGGACGCGTGCAGATTAGGTCTAACTAGAACTATAGATCTAGTCATCAGTGTAACTGATCCGAGACATACAGATAAGCAATTCATCCATTGCTTAGTAACTATGCATCTTCCTTTATTTATTTCTATCAAACTCTTCAATGTAACGCCAATTTCGTTGATTTCTATCTGAGTCACAGATTCGGTACAGACATTTTTATAACCGGCAATTTAAGACAAATTGTATTTGCTCAGTTTTTGCTTGTTTAACGTGTATGTTTAACAAATAATAAGAAACAATTAGCTATATTATGATTTTATTAGTACAGCAGAAATTAAAATAAATATTTGATTTAACTTTATTATGATTTCTCGTAACTGTTTGTAAGTGCGGTGTGTGTACAGTTATGTAAGTAAGTAATTCATTCCATAACTATTTCATTAATTGATAGTTTGATCAGGAATTTTGAATCAGTCAGTGTTTGTTTACAATCATAGGAGCAGACTTTGGACCTTGAACTGTTCACGTATAAAAATAGACTCAGTTTATTATTGTCATAACGAGGAACAATTGTAACAATCAATTTCCTATAATAGCACTTGATAATATTCTAATGATACTAAGATCGTACATCAATACTGCACCGAAATTAATGATAGTTAGCTCTACAAATACCTAGAAATTCGTGGATACACCCACCAGGATCAGGTTGGAAAAAGAGTTTTTAAGTTTTTAATTCAGGTTTTTTTTTATTTATTTTTTTATGGCAATAGGGTCGCTCTCTTTTACATATCGTAAACATAATTTGCAAAATGTGGGTGTACTATTAGAGTACACCACTGGCCTTCATGGATTCAGGCGTGATGTTCCATCTAATTACTGATGCCCGAACTTGTATCATCATCAGATGATGTAAAAAACGGCATCCAACATCTGCCTAGCCTTTTCCCACCTACGTTGGGGTTGGCTTCCAGTCTAACCGGATGCAGCTGAATACCAATATTTTACATGGAGCGATTGCCCATGTTACCCCCACAACCCAGTTAATACTGAATAAAAAAAAGAAACGGCGTCCATTCCTCACAGATCCAAAAAATATTGGATGATACAATGACCTTCAAAATAGCCGTCTGATTTTATGATGAAACTGTAACATAAGTTTACAACTCATAATAAAAGACATACAATCAACAATACATGTTTTAGGGTATATTTACTCAGTCTGAGATTTATTAAGATAAGCGCTAATTAAGCGAAAACTTTGTTTGTTTTGTAATTAATAAGAGCAGACATGTCGGTGGTGTTGTGTATGTTCTGTCTGGTATTACTGCAGTTACCATGCGGCAGGGTTATTCATTATCAAGTGGTTGTATGGCGGTATTCAAATAACAGGTGTTTTTATTATGTTAGTACCAACATCGAATTAAAATCTTGACGTAACGCCTCCTGAACGTCTTTTGAAATTATAATGTCGACCGGGGTTATTCCGCCGAGGGGCTAATACGTTGTCTCCATTATTTTAAAGCGAAACGAAAACGACGTATTAGCCCCTCCGGGCCCCTCTGGCGGGACAACCCCGCCCGACCGTAGTCCAGTGTGGCCCGCTTTACCTTGTTGAGTGGTTCTTCATTCTCCTGCTCTTGGGGTCGGAGCTGAATGTCTTCTTCTTACACACTTCTCTATTACTCGTCATCTCGGTCACCTCCTTTCAATATCATCGTTCACACAGTCCATCCATCGTTTCTTTGGTCATCCTCAACTCTTAAAGGTGTTTTAAAACTACTTAGTATGCCATGAAGAAAAGATTTTTGTACAATATATGTATGAGATCAGAAATTAATATATATTTAAAAAACTATTCCGTGTTGTCTTACTGCTGGGCAGAAGCTTCAATCTCTTTTCTACCCCAACCCAAACCCTAAAAGCCAGCTTTCACGAAAAACAGTATCCTTGTTTCTTCATTTTGTTTTTATTATAATGATGATTGATCTGGCACACAAAATACACCAATCAACGAATAATTAATCTATTATTCACGTTGGAATAGATAAAATACGCCGTTCTTAGTATCCGGATACTTAAATGGATTATTTATCTTGACTTTTTTCCTCTTAAAAGCTAAGTTCACTTGGGCAATTTTTTCAACACGTCGTCCCGTTGTTTTTATGGCTCACACAAGTAATTTCGGCGAGAATTATTTTCAATTTACTGAATAACAGAAAATTCAAAAGACCCTAGAAGTGGTTTAGATAATTGGATTAAAATTTTAAGTCCATTTTTCTGCGGGATGTAAACACACGGTACATACGTCGCGCGTCGTGTGATTTTGACGCAATAAAATCATGTGTCAGAGGTCTTAGATCTATAGTACCGAAGACCATTATCATAGACGTAATAAAACACAATTAATAGTAGTTTTAATAGTTTTGATAACGTTTATCATTTTTGTTTAGTTTTCCTCTATTTGAGATAATCTTTGCATTTTGCGCACTTAGCAAAAATCGTAAATGATAAAGGCTTGTACTTATATTACAAGTATGACTGCTTGAATTGTTTGTTTTCATATAGACCCTCTGTTTGGTATGTTAGCAAGTATACTTTTATTATTACAATTTAATAAATGCATTTATTATTCCATTAAACTCTGACATTTACTAATCCTTGTTTTTGCTAGGATCCATTACGTACATTGTTTTTGTTACATGGTACGTAAACGAAATCGAGATTTTTCTAAACAATACTATTTTCGACAATAAGACAATATATTTGTCATAATTTTGATAATGTTTATTGTGGTAGGCAGCTACATTTTCCTTGTTGGATACTGAAGATAAGGTTTCTGGAACCAAAACTTACCAGTTAGCAACAGATTCAGCGACTCAATATTATTTAGTCAATGGTATTTTTTTTTCTTATCTCGGTCAACCAGTAGAAACACCAACACCTTAACATTACATATGACAAAAAAAAAAACAAATTAATTGATGACTTGTTCATAATGCAGGTTCCAATAATGCTTTACTCTCATTTTCCACCACAGACCTTCGGTTATTCGGCTAGAATAGCTTAAGAGTAAAGGAACACAAGAGTAGAGGAAGACCAAAGTAACCATGGATGGACTGTCTGAAGGATGATATGGCTAGAAAGAAGGTGACTGCTGGGATGAAGAGTAATAGAGAAGTATGGAAGAAGAAGACATGCTGCGCAGACCACAAATAAATTGGGATAAGGTCAGGAGAATGACGATATTCTTTCATTTTTCAGATAAGAATTGTTGTCTGTTATAACTAAGTCTATTTTACTGACGAGTGGCATTGGTCAGCAAGCGATAGTTGCTGTTATCAGGAGCTAAAAACCCTTAGCTACAAAGTATAACACATTCACAAGCATGTCACATTGGGCATAAGCACGTGCATCTGTGATCAGTGTAATGAAGCGTTAAGTGAACAATGTCTATTAATAAAGGCAGTACAAAAAGCACGTGTAGAAACCCGTGACGTCATTTACTGCAGTGTTGCAGGACAAAGGTTGCTGTAGCACGTTTTGCCACTGAAGACTGTTTAGTGTGCTGTCCGTTGACTTGTAACACTCAATTAACTTCCATTGACTTCAACTATGTACGGTCAGAAATCGGGAAACAGATCTAGTACGCTAAACAAGGTACAACTTACAGCACCTATTGTCCACGTGGTTGGTCACATATACCAATGCAAGATGGACAGAAAAGAAACAGTAACCAGCTAGATAAAACTCCACTGACATTGTATTAGGTATTTCGATGGACCCCGTAAAAAAGCGTGGACATATTCAGTACTATACTATACTGCCAACAAAGTACCTTGGGAAAAAACGTGCCCATCCTCCAACAGATTTGAAGCAAGTGTCATTCGAAGCGTCTGGTAGGTGAGATATTTTTTTTATTATGGCAACATTCTTGACATGGCATTAAATTACTGAAAGAAATATCAAAAGGACATTGCATTAGATAGCCCGGTGCAAACAGACCAGTGAGCTTATTTAAAACCAATCAATCGGCATGCTATCTCTTCTAATATATTCTTATCAAAGTCTATTACATATTTTTTCTAAGGAAGTAGATAATTGGAAGAAGTCAGTCTTACAGAAGTCAGTGGAAAATTACGGGTTTATTAATTAATGATTGATCGATCCATAGATATAATAATAGAGTAACTAGAAAGCCTATTTATCTGAACAATAAGGCTAGTTGTAAACAGGTAAAACCCATAATATTTTCGTCTCAAATACCTGTATACGTAACTGGCGAGATAAATAAACAGTAGCACCTGACTATCGATTGCATATGCTAATAGACACGCCTTCATAATATTGACTTCTATGACGTATAGAAAATAACAAAAAACAATAACAACACTATTATTATTAATAACAAGAAACAACAACAACAACAAGAACCACTAAAAAACTCGACTACCTACCGAAAAATCAAGCTCTAGTTAAAATCGGGGTTTACAAGGTAAAATCGACTCCTCTAATTGTTGAAGTCGGTTAAAATGTAGCCTATGTTACCCGAGCCATAACAACGTTACCACATTAAAATCGGATGACTAGTTTAGGTGCTACGGAGGAACATACATAAATTAATACAAAACATAGACTGCTAAAATCATAACCCTTCCTTTTAGCATCGTCGTAGTCGGGTAAAACATGCAGAATTGGCACTGCACGAATGAGAATCACTCATGAATTGAATTGGTCTATCAGCAAGGCAGGTGCTGACTGTTCTAAAGGCTCAGAAATGCTTAAAGTCGGGGCTAGAGTTCCGGCCTTAAGCCCAAGTCTTGCCCCGAATTGGGATTGAGATAAGCTTTTTGGTAGCATTTCTCTTGGCTTCAGGATGCGCTGACTGTACATTCAATAATCTACTTACCAAACCACGTTACTGATCTCATGAATGTGTTTCTTCAATAATATTTTGACCAAGGTAAGAAACTTGAAATGTTTTCCTACACTTGAAAAGTCATCTATCTCGTTTTTATATGTTCCCATGGGAATTTCTGTCCAATCCCATCAAGCTGTCGACCTCGTAAAAAGATAGAAACATTCCTCTACGGTTACTCTTCCGTATCCCAAGATTATATTAGTAAATCCATACTTATTATTATACATGTGAAAGTAAGTTTGTTTGTCTGATATATATGTATATATATTTTTACTCAACGGATTTGGATGAAATAATTTTTGATACGATATCGTACTTATATTTTTTGTTATTTTCTTTGCTGTGGTTGGCACACGTCATGTTCATCACCATCATGATTTAATAGGCAAGTTAATTAGTTTTAGATTAGTATGTTCCCGTGGAATATCATCATCATCATCAGCCTATTAATGTTCCCACTGCTGGGACACAGGCCTCCTCTCTATGAGAGGGAATGGGCTATAATCCAACACGCGTGCCCAGTGCGGATTGGTAGATGTCACATGTATTCCGTGGAATATACTAAAAACAAATATGGTGTTTGCGGAGTGTTATTTCCCATGTAGGAAATTCTGCATTGTGCTGTACAAATGACATCTGAATCCCGAGTTTCCCCATGTCGGACAAATTAAAATAAACACGTCATATATGGCAAGCTCTATTTACGTATATTTTGGTTCTACCCGGTTCAAATTCGTTAAGGAAAAACAATATAACATCATCCACTGTTAGTTCAGTAAACCTTGACATAGGAAAGATAACATGACGTAAAATATTGCGTCAGAAGCTACCCAATGACATGAGGGTTTCCCGAATCAAAACTATAACAGGAGATTCACACAATACATACGAAACAATACCAAATTGTATTTCCATTTTTTTAATGCGTCCCACAACTGCGTCTGGCGTTACCATACGCGAAGCTTCGCGCTTAGTAACCGTACACGCAGATGTGTGACCATGCAACCGCTATCAGGTATCCCAGTGAAAGATCCTTTTATGGCAGTGCTAGTGTTCCAGCATGAGTGACCGTATACTAAACAGCGCGATAACTTTATACCGAGGAAAACTTAAGCATGCATTGCTTAGTGACGACTGCTCAGCTAGGTGCTGTGTTCGATTCCCAGGTCGGGCAAATTGTTATTGCCCGACCTGGAATTGATTTTTCCATCAGAAATTTCTAAGTAGCAGCCACAGACTCTGGATTGGCCTTCCCTGTTGGTGGCAATAGGTTCGCGCCCTATTATATGGGACTTAAACATAACTGGCGGAATGTGAGCGTACTTTTTTTTCTGTGTAACCCTTGGGGATAACAGGCGTGATGTTATGTGTAAGTGACATACCCACTAATGCGGCCACAGCATAAAAATTCCACACGTAGCCTGTGAAGTTATCAAATAATATGTATTTCCCTGATGATTTCATGTTCCGATCACGCTATTTACAAGTGACGCTAAAACCCTCTAGTCATATTTTTTACTGTATCTATGTATTTATTAATGAAAGGAAAATAACGGAGGTAAAATGTCTGAGTCAATATTATCAGCTTACTTTTGTTTAATGGTCTGCACGTTCACTCGTTCAAGTTCAAATGAATGTCATATTTTAGCAGACAGACGTGTCTGCTTTCTTAGATTTTACACATAGCTTGAAAAAAAATATCTAATACCACAAAGTTCAAGTACATTACACTGTTTACAGAGTATAGTTCTTAATTTTGCATTAGAAAATAAGTACATTAGGTTCGTGCAGAGTGAGTGGCTGTGAGCCGGCCATGTCTGTCGTAAGGCCTATATGAAGCAAAAGAGTCTTGCAATAGTAAACTAGTGACCACATCTCGGCAAGCACAGCGTTGGCCGCTCCCAGCTATATGAACCGATGACCTTTAAAAAGTTCGCTAGGATATGCTGGATGCGAAAGGAGACAGGACGTTTTGGCACGTTTTGAGTGAAGCCTATGTCCATGTCCAGCATTGGACTGCAATAGACTGATTCTATGGCTACTTTTTCAATTTTCTCTCACCTTCCAAATCTTCATGGATGTCTTCCTCTTTGGTGTAGCCGTAGGAATCTGCTGAACTCAAAAAAAATCTTACAATATGCCCTATAGGAAACATCGTTCCACCCTGACCCCATTTTTTTTTCTTTTTCGGATGGGAAATCATTAAATGACTTCTCCCGCTCTGAGCGGAGCAGGAGGGAGTGTCAGACTTTTACTGACTAAAACCCATCCATGTTCTTTCATCGCCCTTTGTGTTCTGGGGCCAAAGTATCTCTTTCGAACAGTCCCGCAACCCCAGCAGGCATCGGTCTTTGCGGACCCCTTCCTTTTGCTGACTCTCTTTGAGGCGCGCGTAGAGCACGAACGCGCCGTCGACACGGCCTGTCGTCATGAGACGGACGGACGGCGAGCTAGCCCATAGCCCACCATCGTGGTGGCCCCCGACTACACTGACCCCTTAAGGAGAAATTGGCTGGCTCGACTCGGCTTCGAGTATAACTGGATGCAGCTTAATACCAGTATTTTATATGGAGCGACTGCCTATCTGGCCTCGTAAGCTCAGTTACCCCTTTCAAGACTAGTTGTATGACCAGTTAATCCCACACTCGATTTGAACCCTCCAATAATATATTTATTTAACGGTTTATGTTCACACTACGTACAGAAAAGAAGAAAAGAATAGAAAAATAGGTACAGAGGTGATGCTTATTTCTAAAGAAATCTCTTCCAGTATACCTGCAAAAAGAGAGTAAATAAAAAGAGATGTAGACATAATGTGTAAAGATGAGAAAATAGAATACACAAAAACTTAAAGCAAATAAAGAATTTAAATATAACATACAATATAAAAATATATTTACATACATACAAGACAAAATATATAACCCAAATATAAACTACAATATAATATGTACTAATAAATACTTAAGTAACTATGGCGAATTGGACAGATAATGTTCTTTCACTCTTCTTTTGAAGACTGCGCTATGATTATCACGGAACAAATAGGCCAGAAAATCGGAGCGGTTGCATCTTCTGATGAAGGTAAGCCTTAAATGTGGATTGATTTGCTGAATTCTCTTCTTCTTCGTCGTCACGCTCTTGGCAGAGCGGTCGTGGTCGTCAAATCAGGTTTGGTGGCAAGCTTCACAATCCATCGCTGTTCCTCCTGTACTGTGTCTTTTCTTGTACATTCGTTGAGTGGACCATTGATTTGCAGAATAGGAAATTATTTATCTAACTTAATTAGTAATTAGCCCAGAAAGAGGTGGCAAGACGATCTGGACTCGTACTGTGAGGGCTGGTCCGAGGAGGCCAGGGATAAGAGCCTATCTAAGGAATTGGGGGAGGCCCAGCAGTGGGACAGTAGAGGCTAAACTAAAAAATAAAATAGTTAAGTAGTTTTTTCTCACAAGCAAATGAAATTCCAGTTCTCCTAAGTGTGTTAGCAGGATTAATTTACTCTCATGTGAAGGCGAGCTTCTAGGAAATGTTTACAGGGGAAACAGAGTGCTTGCAGTTCCTACAACCTGTTTCATTCCTGGCATTTCAGGTTAACATTAGTTTACCTTTTTATACCAACCCGTAAAGTCCACTTAGGCTAAACATGGTTGAGTCTTATTAGCCACTATAAAGAACCGCCAAGGGAAAATTGTTAAGCCCAACTTACAAGGCAGACTGATTTATTATTGGTCGTTTTTGGTGTTGCGTAGCCAAATAGTTAAGACAGAACCCTAGATTCGTCCTGTGCGTATGTCACAGCTATTTTATTCCGAGACTGTTGACTGTCTTCTATGAACTGGTATACAAAATTGTGTATTTTCCACGTCAACCCCAACATAATATTTTGGAAAAAAACTAGATGATGAAAATGATTTTGAAGGTGTCAGATTTTGCCACACAAACTTACAATACCTTTTTCACCCCTTTAGGCATTGTTGTCCAGGGTTCAAGGTAAGTGCACTAATCGAAAAAAAAATAGCCACCATTATTTTAAATCTTGTACCTGGTTCAATGTGATCGTTCCAGCTGCTCAGTACTTGTTTTGTTTTATTGTTATCATTGGAACTGAATTAGGAGACTATGTTGATGTTTAGTACTTAAAGTTTTTGTTACAATAAAGTTTCAGTTTCCTTTTCCTTGTTTATTTATAACAACCAGCAGCCTAATTGGTACGATCACAATTCATTCTTATGTAGATTGATTTCTCGACAATAGGTACTGTTCTCTTTCTTTCTCTCTCTACTTCAACTTTTGGACTTTAATGCTGAGTGTGCTAAGTGTAGGGTGGTGTAGGTCTCTACCAAATCTTTATTTGTGGCGGTATGTGTGATTAGCCGTGTGGTATCCGGCAGAGTAGAATAGAACCAACCCATTACACTCACGGGTGTCGTATAAGGCGACTCATGTCTGAGGCAGAACACCTTGCGCCGCCGTAGACCAGAGAATGGGCAGCAGCGTTTTCTGTTAGTCTTTCATCACTGCGATCTCCAATCCGCCTGCCAAGCGTGGAGATTACGGCAAATTCCTCCCATCATGGGAGAGGCTTATGTCCAGCAGTGGACGTTATGGGCTGTTGTAGTGTAGTGTAGAAGTGTGATGGCTATTCAGTTTCCTCTGGCCGTTGCCGTTGTCTGTCTATTCTCTTGAAACGTAACTAAATAGGTATGTAGTTATGTATAGAACGGCGGCCCAACAGTAAGTAAACGACCCTAATTACGAGTTTTACTTTGTAGGTTCTACTTCTAACCCAAGCAAGCATGCACTTTGAATTTATAACCATTGCCCTAATAACGGTGAAAGAAAACATTTCACTTAACTCGTATGGTGGTTCACCTTTGGTGGCAAAATTGAGGATGGAAAACTCAAAAATGTATTGAATTTCAATAAATTCAATACATTTTTGAGTTTTCCATCCTCAATTTAATTTTATTTTCCTCAATTTACATTAGCTGCTACCGAAAAAAATATGCCAATATTGTTAAAATTATTTTAAGGAATATGAAACGTTAGACTTCTACTTATCTAAGACCTAGTCTGATCCCAGAGATGAGAATTTTATGTGTGGTTAGTACCTAACCGGGTGTCAGAGTTTTTATGCCGCCCATGGACCTCTGACTTGGCTTTACTTTCGTCGAGAAATATCTCTCAGGAATGCAGGTTTCCTCACGATTATTTAAGCAAGTGATTGATTATACAATACGCAGATGAATCCGAAAAATCAGACGTACAAGTCTTGGGTTCGAACTCGATACCTATGACTTGGCAGTCCGACGTTCACACCATTAGACTATCACTGCTATTACTTGATTATGTTGATGTAGCATCTCACACACTCTGTAAGTACTTATTGACAAATAAACATTCTGATTCTGATTCTGTTATATGATACTTTTTGCTTAAGAAGTTCGACATAACATTTCCTTGTACCCACATAAGAGTTTACAAAGAATACACAAAACCTTTTACTCGAAACCCAGATTATCCGATTCTCGTGTTGACCTTACCACAAGTCTCCTATAATAACCTGTTATCCTAAAGATAATCCCGTTAATGAGTTATTATCTGTTAATTCGCAGTAATTTGTTTTAGTGATTTAGTTCGTGAAGATAGTGCTATCTGAAAAGGTCAGAGATTAGGATAGAAGTGATTTTATGTTTATTGTTTTAAGGTAATCGTATTACACGGTAAGTCTATGGTAGTCGGTTATCGTAGTACACGTGTGATGTAGAGAAATGAGGAATTTGAAGTGATGACATTTTTAAGTTTTAATATGGGTGTCTATATTGAGTAGAGGAAGACTAAACAATCAAGACATGGACTGCTGCGTAAAGGATAATAGAAAAGAGGCGACTTCGAAGATCGGCAAATAAAGAAAAAGAAGGATTTATTCTTCGTTCGTCCCACTGAGTTTCGTCCCAAACAATATGCTTCCTTCGTCCCAAAATACAGACATACTACCCCAAATAAATTGGGATAAGGGCAGAAGTATGATGTCGATGATGTGTTTAGAGCAGCGGCTGCCCAGTAGTGGCGGCCCGACTTACGAACAGTAAGTCGTGGGTTCAAACCCAGGCAGGCGGCATTACTTTGTGTAATTTATTTCATCACCACTGCTCTCAAAACGGTGAAGGAAAACATCGTGAGGAAACCGGCATGCCCTGGAACCAAAAATTCGAAGACATGTGACATCTACCAATACGCACTGGGCCTGCGTGGTGGATTATAGCCCATATGCAAAACACTTTGACGTGGAGTTGCGGTCACCACCCCGATAAACAATACAATGATGTCGATGTTCTACGAGCACTTTGTTTGTTGGTTGTGTTTTTGATGGTTGTGTTGGTTGTGCTCTTAATTTTTTTTATGCAGTTTATTAATGTCTAGCTTTTACCCGCGAGTTCGCAAAAATTATCCCTTGGCTACTTGTATGCACAATTTTTATCACGGTAAAACCATCGGGATGTCTTGAGTCGAGAGTCTTTAAACCATGAAAAGGTAATCTAACATACAGAGTTTCTTTCAGATGTATAACAGCAGTATGGAAGTGTGTACTTAACTGCGCAAGAGAGTTGTCAGTCGTAGGCAACAGGCAGTAGGTAAAAAACCAACCAAGTGCAATTCGGACTTGCACACATAGGTTCTGTAGTACCAATTTATTACTGGCGGACGTCACGCGGCTTCACCAGCGTAGTTCCCGTTCCTGTGGGAGTACGGGGATAAAATATAGCCTATGTTACTCGCTGATAATGTAGCTATCCATTGCTGAAAGAATTTTTCAAGTCGGTCCAGTAGTTTTTAAGTTTATTCGTTACATACAAAATTAAATATCTTTCCTCTTTATAATATTTTTTTATTATTACCAGCGGATGTCAAGCGGTTTCACCAGCGTAGTTCCCGTTCCCGTGGGAGTACGGGGATAAAATATATGGTGAAAAAATTTTTGAAATCGGCGCTGTAGTCTTTGAGTTTATTCATTACAAACATATATACAAAAATACAAATCTTTCCTCTTCATAATATCATAAGTGTAGATTATATATTATACTTATACTATTACATTATAGAGTATAGGTAACAATATTTTGAATGCTCATTCATATGATTACTAAACAGCAATTTTATTTTTATATCACTTTGTGTAGCGATTCATAGAAGACACCTATTTTCCAAATTTCAACTGTGTGGTGCCAATAGTCTCGGAGAAACATGCCTGTGATATACGAACGGACAAAGCGAATCTAAGAGGATTCCGTTTTAGCCAAACCCTAAAAAAGTGCGTAATTCAATCTCTATCAAATGTTTATGGTTAAATGTTTTGCATTAATAGGCATGTGGAGGTTTTTCGTTGCTAATAACTTGCTTATCCTCATCATAAATTACAACCAAATAAAATATTTCTTTTATTCCTACGTATTATTAATTTAATCCGTAGTTAAGAGATTGCAAATCAATACCTTACATTTTTGTGATTTAGATCAAGTAATTTCTTAGTTCATAACAGCTTTGGTAACGATCAATCCTACTAATATTATAAATGCGAAAGTTTGTGAGTATGGATGTATGAAAAAAAGAAAAGAAAGAAAGAAAAGTATGTTGTTGTTGTTGTTGTAAGTAATAATAATAATAATAATAATTTTTATTCAGTTCAAGTGCATACATTACATAAAATCTATCTTAAGTGAGCTTATATAAACAGAAATTCGACAAGACATCTGTGTCTCAACTAGATAAATGAATATCTGTATCTCAGACAACAGCGCTCTTCCTTAAAATAATACATTTATTTATAATGTTGTAAGTATGTTGTTGTTGTTGTAAGTATGTTGTTGTTGTTGTTTGTTGTTGTATGTTTGTTACTCTTTCACGCAAAAACTACTGAACGGATTTGGATTAAATTTTGCACACAGATAGTTTTTAACTTGGATTAACACACAAGATACTTTTTATCCCGGTAGTAAGATCCCATGGGACAATTATCAAACTTCACGCGGGCGAAGCCGCTGGCAGAAGCTAGTTCTCTATACTATACTCTTCTCGATTCTTTCATAGAAACCTACTGCGGCTTGATCTTATAACCGACTACTCTTCACCATGTAAAGGTTGCCATAAGGGCTGCCGGAGCTGCGGGACTGTTAGAAAGAGATACCGTGGCTCCGGACCACAAAGGGCGATGAAGGAACATGGATGGGTTTTAGTCAGTAAAAGTCTGACACTCCCTCCTTCTTCACCCAAAACGGGAGAAGTCATTTGATTATTTCCCATCCAAATAAAAATTTAAAAAAAGTTTCCCATGAGGGCTTGCAGTATTTTTGGTCCTTAAACACGCCACTGCTCATCTTATAGTTCGTCCAAAGCTAGTCATCCATGCCAACATTGTGACGTCATAACTAATAGTGGTCTGGGCTGACTGATTAGAAACACTTAACAGTGTCAATAAATGCAACGCATGCTTGGGAGCACGTGTCGCGATCCGTGCTGCGTTCAAACGTGCATATTATAATTACTGGCACGTTATTGGTACTTTAGTTGGTAGTTGGGATGACAAGCCAGTTGGGATGACAAGCCAGTTGTAATGATTAATATATTTAAATAGCAATTGACATGTTAATAGGTGAGTAGGGTTTGAATTGCCCGAAGAGAAAATCAATCTAGTTGGTGTTGTTAGTTAGTAAGTAGGAAATATTACTTCTTTTATCAAGTCAAATGGTTCGATAGTTAGATATTTCCAGAATGACTGTAAACTGTTAGGGTAGTAGAGATGAACCTCAACTAAGACACGACAACTAAATATGTACTTACAACAAAGTTTGGTGACAAAATAAGAATTTATCAACGGTGGTGGAAGTAGGAATTATCAAGGAGTTTACTAGTCTTAGGTAACTGTTGTATTGCATACGTACCTAATAAAAGCAGGTTTGCTGATTATTTAAGTATTAATTTATAAAATGGCAAGTGGTCGTAAGCGCTTCTGTTGAGTATGAGGTCCTGGGTTCGATTCTAAGATCTGGAAAAGTATTACTTAGTTTTTACATCAGGAATTCCTCAGTAGCAGCGCGGATTTGGATTTAGGCCCGGTTAATAGCAAAAGGCAAACCCCTATTACATAGGGCTTAAACTTAACTGGCGAAATGTTGGTAAACTATAAGTAACATTATCATCAGCCTATAATGTTCTCACTGCTGGGACACAGCCTCCTCTCAATGAGAGGGATGCAATGGGCTATAATCCACCAAGCGGGCCCAGTGCGGATTCACCGTTTTGAGAGCAGTGGTCATGAAATAAATTACACAAAGTAATGCGGCTGTCTGGGTTCGAACCCACGACTTACTGTTCGTAAGTCGTGGCCGCCACCACTGGGCCACCGCTGCTCTATAAGTATACCGCTGCTTAATTCCTCGGGGATAACAGGTGTGATGTCATGTTAATTATACAAGTCACACAACTAGGCTCGTGCCGATGACATAACAATTATTAATTAAACAAATAAAGAACACATTGTTTACTTTTTAAACAACACAAGTACCTACACAGCTGATATGTGGGTATGTTTATAAACTGCCCGCTTATCAACGGAAGAATTAATTTAGCGATAAAAATTACGACTATGATGTAATTACTGCTGTTTGTGACACCGGATGTGATTTGATTATGGAACTTTCCAAGTATCTCCAGGCACACCATGTCAAGTAAATAAAAAAAGGCAAATAGTAAATTCTTTTCCAATGGATTACGTGGCGTTTTATCGCCTCCGTAGCAACTGGGCAGATTCGCAACTGGATAGATTCTCAGCTGGAGAGTTTCTCAACTGGACAGATTAGCAACTGGACAGAGTATTTTTTTTTTTGGGACAAGCCCGCCACACTGTTCCAAACCACTGTAACTCCTGAAACCCAGAATCAACAGTAGCGACCACCAGAAAAGCGCCGAGACAATGAAGCTCGACGAAGTCCCAGAGAATGAATTTAACTGTCTTGTATCCCGCAACGAAATTAATCAGAAAAGTATAGGGAATAAGAAAAAACCGTAATTTCCACTTCCCTCCATATCAGCATGAGACAGAACGAAACAAGGCCAATAGGCACAAAGGGACGTTTACAACTGGGATAGGCCCAGTTGCCTAGCACCACGGATAAATATTAACATTAACTGGTAAATATTAACTGGAAAGAGTATGGACAGTCATGAAAAACGTGCATGGACGCGTTGGAGATTCAGTGAGAATTATGTCTACCACATATTATTATTGACACCATGTTGATGTCCCGTTTATTGGATTGTCCGAAGTGTCCCAAAGTACCAACACCAGCACCTTAAAAGACCTAAAAAACGCCACTGACGACGTCGCGATTTAAGTGACCAAATACAGGCCCAAGAAGTTTTAACAAGTCGTACCATAGAAGTTAACACATTTGTGTAATGGCTAACGTCCATTGTCTACAATTAATTAATTGCCAATTAATTATTAATATTTTCATTTATGTACTCGTTTAGTTTTGTTTGTATATCTATAGTGTTTATTTTATTAAGTTAGTATTATGTTCTATTTTTATTTTTTTTGTCGTTTACACAAAAACATAATTTTGTGTCTGTAAGTGTGACCGTGGCATCACAGTGGGCCCTATCAGAATACCAGCGCTGCGGTATTTGTTTTTCATTTATCGCAGCATCATGCTGAGATAGGAGCCTTTTTGGCCTCGCACAGGCCCTCATTTTATTATTTAGTTTAAGATTCTTTTTTTATTTTTGTAGTTCCTGTGCTTGTCCCAAATAAATATTTTTTCTTTCTTTCTTCTTTCTTTCTTTCCATAGAAACTCATCTTTCGTCTTGAGATATCATCATCTGCCTAGCCTTTTCCCAACTATGTTGGGGTCGGCTTCCAGTTTTACAGGATGCAGCTGTATAACAGTATTTTACATGGAGCGACTGCCTACCTGACCTCCACAACCCAGTTAGTACCGGGTAATACGATACCCCTTGGCAAGACTGGTTGTCAGACTTTTTGGCCTGCTGACTACCTAACGACTGACAAAGATCTATAAATGACAGCCGGGACCAACGGTTTAACGTACTTTCCGAGGCAGGGAGGAAACTCGGTATGTAATGGGTGGTCACCCATCCACAGACCAGCCTAGGCAAGCACGGCTTAACCTAACGATCGACCCGAGCGGCTGTAATTATTTAGCCACGAGCTACTCTCGTCTTTAGATATCATCTCACAAAATCTTAAGCTTTTGCAACAAATGTATCGATTTCACAAAAATATAAATATGTCGAGCACTAAGTAGATATCACTGAAATCCTCCAAGGGTTTGGGTGATCTACCATTAAAACGCAACTTCATAAATAAACAGACACATAATTTATATCAGCCTAGAATAATCTCATGTGTAATTTATTTAATTACTAGCTGTTGCACGCGACCTTCATCCGCGTGAAAATATTACTTCCCCATTTGAATTGGATTTTGTTAACAATTTCAAGGTTTTTATTTTTTGTACGGAACCCTAATTCTAAAGTAGCCTAGTTACTCCTTATAACTTCAGCTATCTGCCAGCAAAATTCCCGTAGAGATCGGACTAGCTGATTCGAAGATAAACCGGAACAAACAGACCGAAAGAGGCAGACACTTTTTTTATGTTTCGTGTATAGGTACTTTCATATGCAGTGATAAGCTGTTATTTTGAAATCACAAACAGACACTTGAATTTTGTTTATTTTTATAGAAAATATAAAAACTTATTAAAAAAGTGATTCCAGTTAAATCTCACCCTCCGACACCGCCCCATATATTGCAGAACTAAGTGTTGCATACAAATGATACATACAGAGGTCTAGCTAGTCTATACAAGGCATATGATATGAATATTTGAACAAGCAATTCCAAAAGATGCGCTTGTGAGATAGTTACGGACTCTGATTGCATCGACGGATGAGGTGCATACGAAAGTACGGTGTTCGTAAACTCAATTCCTAGAAAAAATAAAAGGTTTACTTTATAACTAGGAATTTATAATGGAGAAAATAAAAACAGTCAATAAAGTCAAATCTCGCGATTAATTTACCTTGTATTCTTCAGAATGGCCATGGTCTGAGAACTTTATTTTTTACCCGACTACGGCAAAACCAAAAGGAAGGATTATGATTTCATTTCAAGGGACCTTTCCTTCCCGTTGGTGTGTCTCAGGCTCAGCTCGTGGCAAAAAAGGTGCTCGTGGCTAAAGCGGAGCTCGTGAGCTCGTGAACTCGTGAGATCTCGTACCTAAATAATAACCCGCTCGGGTAGATCTTCAGGTTAAGGCGCGCTTGCCTAGGTCTGCCTAGTCCGTGGATGGGTGACCACCCACTACATACCGAGTTTCCTCCGTGCCTCGGAAAGCACGTTAAGCCGTTGGTTCCTACTGTCATTATTGTAGATCTTTGACAGTCGTTAAGTAGTCAGTGGCCCGAAAGTTTGACAACCAGTCTTACTAAGGGGTATCGTATTACCCTGTACTAACTGGGTTGTGGAGGTCAGATAGGCAGTCACTCCATGTAAAATACTGGTACTCAATGGCATCCGGTTAGACTGGAAGCCGCGTATGGGACCTTCATCATCTGATGAAGGTGTGGTTTCAGCACAACATGCTATCGAGGAGAGGAGGTACTTAAAGAACTAGTACATAATCCTCACTTCAGGTTTAATATGTCTAAGGAAAGTTTTGAATTATACAATGACGTGTTCATCGCAACTATTAGTAATTAAGATAACAGTATTGCCACTATCAAATTGTATTTAGCAATATTTATGATCGCTTTATCGGGGTATAATGGCTTCACTAATTTACTAGTTGAAACTACTTAGAATATAAAGTTCAAGTATCAAAGTACGTATCTAATAGTTTGATCGTATAAATGAAGATAGATGTCGTTTAGTCATCGATTGTTGATTTTCATGGAAATTCTTTTCGAAACTGTCTCTTTGGTCTCGTAATTGCAAGTGCAACTGCTGACTTGCTGAGTATGAGGTCCTGGGTTCAATTCCCGGTTCGGACAGTGTTATTGTGTTTTTACATCAGGAATTTCATTATTAAGTAACAGCCACGGAGTTTGGATTTGTACTTGATTGATGGCAATAGGCTCGACCCTTATTACATGAGGCTTAAAACATAAGCTTTAGGATCAGCAGATGATGATCATCATTATTGGCAGGCTTGTTCTACCTACAGTTAAGCAGAAGCCTGCTCCTTCTTGTAGCATTCTTCCCAAGTCTTACCCGAGATCTTCAATGTTATAAAGATGTTCTACCTATCCTTTTAACAAATTAACCAGAAAATACGAAATATTTAAGTGGACTGATGAGTGCCAAAAAGCATTCGACACGTTGAAGCATGCTTTAACAACACCACCAGTTTTTGAATTTTCAAATTTCTCAGGGGATAATGAATTTGTAATACAAACGGATGCATCAGGTCAAACTGCTCCTACAGCTGTCTGTAGGAGCAGTTTAGGTGCAATAAAAATATGAAACCGGTAGCATATGCAAGCTGACCACTTAATAAAGCTGAACTCAATTATCCAACCATTAAAAAAGAATTAGTATTTCTTCTTCTTTAATCTTCTTTTTTCCACAATGTCATCCACCCAGCATACTATTATTTTATTTTGGTCAGTTCATATGAACCATTATATGACTCATTATAATTATCTACTAAGCCTGAAAGATAAAAAAATGCTGATGTAATGGAAGAGGCCACCGAGAGAATAACTTTTAATTTATTAAATAAACACAGAGAGGATAACTTTTAATTTATTAACAAACACACAAAAACATATACTGTATAACATAGGATGTTGTGATTGGAGACTGTTTGTCTACGTCAATCAACTCGCCTATTATCTAACATTTATTTTAGGGTCTTTGAAAAAGCCAGGGGCTAGAAAGATATATGTAGATATTGGTGAACGTTTCTAGGAACTATCAAAATTATCGTAATTTTCCAGAAAATTGACAATCCATCCATTCAGAAGTCTGTTGTAGATGATTTTACAGAGGGCATAGACAAGCGGGAATTGGTTCAAAACGTGAGGAGAGGTGTAAGCTTTTCGGTACAGTATGACCACTATATAAATGTGGAGTTGAAGGTGGCGTTTAATAATTTATAGAACTTACTTACATTTTTAAATATTCCTTAGAAATGAGTAATATAAAAAAATAGTAGCCCACCTGAATTGGGGACAGGATCCAAGCTACGGGTCAGGGCTTCCGAGAGAACCTCATAACTATTAATACGTGTCCAGGAATACCGCTTTCTCACCGCCTTTCTTGCACCTAAAAGGAGCGTCCTCAGGTATTGATTGAAGCTCTTGGCAATTAAGCCATTGGTTACTTATTTTATTATTTTTCAGAATAAACTAGTTTATTTCTTTTTTCCTTTTCCCGAAATTAAAAAAAAAGTTTTACTTCTTTGAACTGGTTTCAACACCACCTCGAACAAGCCTTTGAGGTGACCTTTGCCCAGCAGTAGGACATACAAGGCTAGTTTAAAAAAAAACCTGAAAACTTGTGCCTTTTATAAATGCACTATTTTCCCTCTATTTAAGTCTTGCAATTTCAGTGATAGTTTCTCGGTCCGTTGCGCAGTTCTTGCACTGAGCATTTGCCGTAGGGACAAAAAGATTTGTGACCACTATTTGTTCGTCTACGAACATTGAAGAAATTGTCTGCGATCCATTCAAGTGTAAAACTTATTTTAAAGCTGATTGCTCCCAAGTCCGGTCATTGGCTTCTTGCAGTAATTCTTGGGAGAAATTCTCTTGAGAGATAGTTACATTTTGAATTAAAAGGTGTAGGGTGAGATAAATGGCTTAGATAGTGCAAGTTTGATTAAATATGAAGAAAATATAAAGCATTTTTGTAGAATAAGAAAGACAATTTGCTTGAAATAGGTAAGTTAGATTCATGTTTTACTTAATCGAATTAGCATTTACATTTATTGACTGCCCCGTTGGTTTAGAGGTCACGACAGCGACAGCTGAGCAATAGGTAATTAATGGGTTCGATTCCCGAGTGGGGCAGTGTTGGAAGGTTTTTCCGCTTGGAATTTATATGTCGCAGCTATGGAGTTTGGATTTGTGCCCGGTTGATGTCAATAGGCACGCCCCCAATTACATGGGATTAAAAACAAAGGTAACTGGCACAATGTGAGTGAACTCTAACGTACACCTCTGCCTGACCATTTGAGAATTACAGGCGTGATGTAATGTTATGTTATGATCGAATTACTGGTATATGCAATTTACAGACATTTAGTGAGCTTGCAAAATTAAATTAAATTTATTACCTTTGATTATTAACTTTGATTTATTAGTATTTTTGCCTTATTATAATAAGGCAAAAATACTAATAAATCAAAGTTTAACTTGGAGACACTTAAACTTACTGAACACTGTATACCCTATTCTTTAACAAAGCTGTGCAATCAGATAAACCAATACGATAAAATAAATGCCAAATGCGAAAGATGCGTATTCTGTTTGAATTAACATCCGCTCTCTCTTCTGTTGTCCCAGACTTAATCTAGACCGGATGACTAATTATTATTATGCTACTCCAATTGATTAACCTAAATTCCATTTGTGAACCTTGTAACTAATTATTTATAGCAAACCATGAGGAACACAACAAAGTAACATTCTACAAAGTGAAATTGGTAATGAAATAAAGCCTATCAGTGGCGAAGGTTCCATACAACTCGATTCCTACCGTATTCCCTTTGAAAAATGACACAGTCAGTATTCTATAGACAAACATAATCACATTTAAGATAATATGTACTCCGCCTTAACGCTTACAAAAATTTACCCTTAGCTACTGAAGCCCATCAACAGTTTTAAGCATTGTTCATGATTTTCGTCTACATCTCTCACATCACCAAGACATCGTCAATCGACGTTTCACTAACTCAATTTCTACAATGTGTAACAGAAAGGGTATAGTCATATGAAAGGGTGTGCTACACACCATCAAACTAACCATCTTTCTCCATCTGACCACCATCGTAGTAGCCAAAAAATTATCAACGGCCCCATACAAAATTCCAATACATACTCGACCAAATCTATTAGACAGCTGATTATTTTTTTACAATTACGATGGTGGTCCCATTGCATGGAGAAAGTTGTTTAGTTTGGTCTGTAGCACACCTTTCCATATGCCTACACTCTTTCTGTTACACGTTGTATAGACAATTTTAACCCTGGGAAACTTGTGTAAATTTGTTTTTTTCTGGACTTACTTAACTTTAAAAGCCTACTAGGCTAGTCTAATTTGATGAGTAGGTAGTTAAAGCCTTACTTATCGTTAAAGTAAAGTCGCCTTTCAGTCTCATACAGAATTCTTATCTGTATTTGTCTCATTTACGAGCCAAATCTCTCTAACCCTAAGCAAAAGCAACCAATAAATCTTAAAACCCAGCGTACACAAGGGCGGGCCGCCTGGCGTATTGTTAAGATTTTGCTACATCACTTACGTACATTTTTTAAGAACCACCGCATATTTTTGTACAGAATTGAATTGAGTTGGCCTGCGGCTGTAATGTGCGCCAGTCTTTATGATACCATCAATGCAATGATCTAAAATATCTGTGAAAACGTTGCCGTTACTATTGTCTTGAGCACAGACAAACTTCTTTATTTATTTTCTCACTTAGAATTCAATCGGTAACTTGTACAGTAAGTACAATATTAGTAACAGTAGCAATATTGATAATGCCGTTTAATTTGTATTCTGTAGATCTTACTCGTTTACATTTAATCTAGCCTTCTTCAATTAAAGAGTTAAAATTTTAGTCGTTAAATACAGTGATAAAGAACACACGGCCTAAACTGCTGGATCCTTTCACAACTAAAGTGAGCAATAAGATTTTTTGAATATATACCACACCACCTCCAAGGTATTATGGAGTTTTTTTAAAAATCTGCACATTCGACACATCCTTTACCAGAAAGCCTAGCCAAAGTGACTCTATTTGCGATTAGGATTATTGTCAGTATTGGGGTATGATGAACAGGGTGTAAAGTTTTTCATCCCCCATAGAAAAGGGCGACTCCCTTTTCTATTTATGTATAACTGTTCTTACTGAGTCACGTTGTTTTACATGTTTATATCTGTTATCAGCGGGTACTCCAAATGTATAATCGTTATCGCATTTATAAAGTCAATAAACCAATCGGATTTTAAATGCAATATTGCACATACGGGATAAGCGTTAATCTTGTTGTTGATCTTCTTGTTGTTGTAGCCGAGTCTTTGCGCACACTTCGCGCTTTAAATGCTTACCAATCTTTTGCTAAAAGTGTTAATAACCAATCAGAACAAATTTATGTCCAGCAATGACTAGACTTGCAGACGTTTACTTTTATAATAATTGTAGTCATCGAAATCATAGTTCATCGACATGACCCTTCAGAAGTCGGCAGTTGGACATCTCCTCCAACTTTCTCATCGCACGGCCTTCTGCTCGATTCTGGTCAACTCTCTTCTAGCTGCTGGCAGCCAACCTGCGAAGAACGTCGCACTGTCTACCCACAACATAATCATTACCTATAAATCATCTTAAAATCTGGGTTACTAAAGATTATATTTCTGCTACAAGGCTCACTCTTGCCTTATCTGTGGTAGCCCTAGGTTTTTGACTAATTTCCCTCAAAGAAAAATCTGTTTGCTTATATACAAATAACAAATCACCAAATCATGTCAACAGCGTCGACGTCAAAATCACAACAACCGTCTAGCGGCGATACCACCAATGATTAATGACAATGAATCTGCAACTATCCGGTTATATCCAGTTTCATCCGCCTGATACCGGCCTAGGGCTGCGAGCTCGCGATAAAACGTAACTCCCGAAAATTTTGTATTACACAGCTCAGCCTTTTGCTGTTATTGTTTCAAATATAAAGCTTGTCCTATTTTTACACGTAGCTATATCAGCATTATAAAAAATGTTGTTCTGTTTTTTTGGTAAAGCACTTACTCAGCTAAAAATATTGATTTGTATAGTGTGGTAGATTTGGAGCAGGAAAATATTAAAAACGGATTGTTGCTTTGCGCTACGAAAGAAAGAATAAAATTAAAAGGTTTTCAGGAACCGAGTTTAGTTAGGGTAACCCGTTCCAACTAATCTTTAGCTCGGGATCTCAGCAAAGTTACGTGGCATTGTTTCTTAACTCAGTTTAGTTAAGATCTTCTTAGATTAAAACTACTTGACAACCTTTTCTTCTTTTCTTTTTGTAAAGTAATTTTGTTTCACTTTTCTTTCTTGTTGTTCGAGGAGTTTGATAAGGAAAACGTGTTTTTTCTTAGACTTGAATTTATTTTACTAATTGTTGCGCTTCTACATGGCACCCTTGAATCTTATAATTAAGCTTACTTGTAAAAAAAAACCGGCTAAGAGATAGTTCAACTCGCGTGGAGAGGGTTCCGTACAATTGATAGAATTCTTATAGGTTTTCCTGTAATCTACAAGCAGTGAACTATATTTTGTATTTATTTCAAAATTTTAGGCTCAGTAGTTTCGGAGATCAGGGGGGAGTGGTCAATTTTCGTCATCTTTCATGAATAAAATCAAAACTATTTATTTTACAATAATAATAAAAATTAATTTAAGATCCTCATAACAAGTCCTTTGATATATGACACAGTAAGGTTTACAAAACTTTTTTTTATTTCCTGATTTTTCCCCAGACTTATTTAAAAACAAAAATTTACTTTGCACATCTGTGTTTGGGTCATAGGATTACACCATCCTACCTGATTTGTCCCAGTGATTCGGAGCAAATTGGCTGTGACAGACAGACAGTCGCACGAGTGATCCTATAAGGGTTCCGATATTTAATTTTTTGTACGGAACCCTTATTTTATTTAACCTTGTCTAAAAAATGTAGAAGAACGATCAAACATTCGAATACCTAACCCAGTTTACAGAAAGAAAGAAAACATTTTATTTGGCAACAAAGTGCACACAATAAGTATGAAATAAATAAAAAAACTTAAATCTACACAAAACACAGATAATATTGTGTGTTTTGATATTTTCCGTCTGCACCAAATAGGCCCAGTTCAGCAAACTGCCGAGCAGCTAGGCACCGGCTCTGGTTTTTAACTGGACCTTAGACAGTTATTTACTACATATTTCTAAATACTAAGCTGGAAAAATACTACTAGAACAGCAAAACCGCGTTTATCTAATCCTAGTTAGTTTGAAAATGTGGTAACACTAACCTATAATTTATTTTCCACTGTCTTTATCTAAACATAGGTACCACATATTTCATAAGAGATTAGACGACCATTGTTTCGGCCAAGCTATCATAATCTCTCATTTAAATGCACAAAGTTTGACCGTCATTACTTCCAAACATTGGTCTATGAGCACCAACTTCCACTTCCATTGCTCCGTTAGCAACGACTTTGATAAAAACTTGACGCACAAATACAACAATGAAAATAGTTTCGTGTGTTGGCTATGTTTGGCCAATGTTTGCTTTTGGCGGAATATAGTAAAGTTGTAAGTTTGAAACTACTTAGTTTTAATAAACAAAGGTCTGACCAGACTGTCAGACTTGGAAAGTCTTATGTTGGCTTTGTGGTTAAATTATGTATTTATGTGAGCAAGTTTGTACGAATACTAATATTTAATGCTAGTATGTTGTGTCTTTTAGGACACCGCAAGACCAACACTAACGTCTAGAAACTTATATTTTAGCAGTTAAGAACACAATATTACACTACTTACTTACCTTCTAGATGTAAGTAATCAGCCGAAGCCTGGATGAATGTTTAAATTACTCGGTAAAAGAAAATGAGAGAAGAAAAAAAATATTTGTCGCAAGAATATAATAAAATGACAAAAATAAAATAAACATTAACACAACTCATAAAAATATTTATAAAAACAAAAGGACACATACATTACAGTACATTTTGATCCAAGTGGAGAAAGTTTTTATTTTTTTTCTTAGTACCCCGTCTTTAAAGAAGTTTCACTTCAATAATAAATTACTTTTTCCTTGTGGACCTAAAATACCACTCAAAAATATTTAGGGGGAATCCGGGACCGCGGTCCCGGTCCCAAAAGTCCCCCGACCCACTGCGCCAATCAGGTTACCATTCAGCATGGTGCTGTGATAAATGTGGTGCCTACAGCACAGCGCTGGCACAGGCCATACCAGTGTCTTCTTCTTCAATAATTTGAATTACAGTATTCAATACTTAAAGTTTATCAAAGAGTCAGTTTTAATTGTTATCAAAATAAAGAGATTTGAACCTTAATAACATCTCCACTGAATATAATCCTAAAAAGAGCCTTCATAACTAAGCCGTCGCCAGATGTTTGAAACTACCCTTTTTATTTTTTTCGGATGGGCAATCATCAAATGACTTCTCCCGCTCTGGTCGGAGCTGGAGGGAGTGTCAGACTTTTACTGACTAAAACCCATCCATGTTCCTTCATCGCCCTTTGTGTTCCGGGGTCACGGTATTTTGAAACTAACCTCATGTAAAAATAATAGTGTCAACCCTCATGATGTAAAAATAATAGTGTCATGGGGCAATAACTCAACGTTTCCGCGCCATATGTCCATTTCATAAAGACCTGTCTCTGGTAAATCTCACGTGAATCGAAAGACATTGCATTTTATAATATGCGGTATGGAAGCACAGTTATTTTAGGGCCTGCTTCATCCCACTGCTGGGCAAAGGCCTCTCCCTATGACTTCCACGGCTGTCAAATCGTTTCGTGGCCAGAAAAGGAAGATGTAATGAGATCTGGAGCGATAACGGCACGAAATTTGTGGCATCCAACAAGGAATTATGTAGAATGTGGAAAGAAGCGGGATTACAATTACCCGGTCCTATCGCTGATCAACTGGCAAATGAAGGAACACAGTGGCACTTTACACCGCCATATAGCCCAAACTTTGGAGGGCTTTGGGAATCTGGCGTTAAGTCCGTTAAAAAAGTTTAAAAATGTATCGGATTTACACGAAACATGAACTCCCGAAAAACGGCAAATATATCTTTTATTTTTCTAAAATCAAAACTCATTTATTATTCTAACTAGACTGAAGATCACTTTTTAAATGTCAACAAAACTCCCTCCCTTCGCCACTTCCTAGTGTTGTAGCTAGGAAGAAGTAGTCTCTAATTTATTTTTATCAGAAGTGTGTAGCATAATAAACCTATAATGTTCCCACTGCTGGAACACAGGCCTTCTCTCTATGAGAGGAAATGAGCTATAATCCACCACGCGGGCCCATTGCAGGTTGGTAGATGTCACATGTGTTCGAATTTTTGGTTCTAGGACATGTCGGATTCCTCACGATGTTTTCCTTCACCGGTTTTGAGAGCAGTGTGATGAAATAAATTACACGAAGTAATGCGCCTGGGTTTGAAACCACGACTTAGCGTCAGCGCACACCAAGAGCAGAGCAGAGCAGAGCATTTTCTGAGACTCTGCTCTTGGTGTGCGCTGACGCTTTCTGCTCGCAAGTAGAGGCCTCCACAATTAGACTACCACTGGCTCTCGAGAAGTGTGTAAGCATAAAAAAAATATAAAAAAAAAATCTAATGAGTTCATGCACCGACGTTGTTTTATTCCATTTGGAATCGCAACTCGTATCGAAACAATAATATTGAGGTGAAGGGGCACTGATAAGGTGTATTTTGTTAAATAATTACGGCATCCGATCCCTAGGGTCAAGCCAAATTATGTTTGGGTTTTTCCGTCCAAGTAGGAAAGGAGTAGGAATTTCTAAGTAGCAGCCACGGAGTCTGGATTTGTGCCCGGCTGACGGCAATAGGGTCGCCTCCTATTACATGGGACTCAAACATCTCTGGCGACATGAGGTGTACTATTAAGTACACCTCTGCCTAACCTTTCGGGGATTACAGGCGTGATGATATGTTAAGGTACTCCGTACTAGGGTAACATAAGTATCAAAGCGTTCACACGTAGTACGCTGACAACGAAGTGCTTAGCAACGTAATGCAGACTGCCTGGCGCTAACAAATGAACACAATGTAATGTGACAGATATCTATGTATTGTAATGTTAGTTGTAGTTATAAGAGTTATGTAATAAGATAAATTGTTGGTTCAACATGTACTTACCTGCAATGAATTAAGAAATAATTTAAATTAGGGTGTAAAGTTGTTCAATACTTTACAAAAGTCTGACAAGCCAGTCTTACCAAGGGATATTGTAATACCCAGTACTAACTGTGTTGTGGAGGTCAGATAGGTACTCACTCCATGTTAAATGCTGGTATCTAGTTGCATTCGGTTAGACTGGAAGCCGACCCCAAAATAGTTGGGAAAAGGCTAGGCAGATTATGATGACTTGCTGAAAATCAACTAAAAAAAAATGAAATAAAAAAAAAATATCAACATTGCCAACCTTCTAACTTTAAATTTCAACAAACTGCGCCCACGACTTTTCCCTACATTCTGGTTTTCATCCGAAACAACGCAGTAGTTAGGCCATGCAAACACACAAAGTAAGAGAGATAAACATACAGGTGACTTTTTTATCGCTTTCCAAAAAAATGGGTATAATAGGTGAACGGAGTAGAAGCAAGTGGCATACTTATTTTATTATTATTATTTTTTTCGAAGAAAAATAATTTAAAAAAAAATCGAAATTCAAATCATACGCGTATTGCGTATGATTTGAAATTCGATATTTTAAATTATTTTTTTCAAAATTTCTCGTTTTTTGATGATAGATCATTTTTTTCTAAGCTGTGTAAAAAAGGAAAAAAAACCTATATATGCCATAAGTTTCTACTCCGTTCACCTAATATACCCATTTTTTTGGAAAGTTATAAAAAAGTCATCCGGTATAACTATGTATTAGGTACCCTGGGTTACAATTAATATTCCGCGGTTTTGTTAATGAATATCGTTCACACTATCAAATAGTTTTCCTTTAATTTCATCAAGTCTGTTTTATTCCACTATTTATGTACTAGACAGAATGGTGAGCATCCCACCACGCGTTCCGTGCGTGCAACTGTCCGTGTGTGGGTGAATACATTCAGTGAACGCGTGTGAACGTTCACGTTGTGCATCCACGTTAGAATGCACGTGGTCTAATAATCATTGTGGACAGTTAAGTGTTTCTAAAGTAGGTAGTTGCGGGAATGGAATATTCTTATTTATAGAATTGGTCTGAATGAATTGTGTTTAAAAAAAAGTGAAGTATGATATTTTTCTATTTAGGTGTTCTCATTTTTAATCAGATTAAAATAAAAGAATGTGTTTAGGTCACAAAATAGGTATTACATTAGATAAAGTCAGATTAGTCTCAATTAGCTAGGCGTAAACTTTTCGAATACAATTTATAAGAACATACAACAACAATTCAATCAAAATTAAATTACATTAGTGAGATCAAACACACAAATAAAAATAGTTTAAACATAATATGGCATATATTTGTACCAATCTAAAGAGAATAAAAATACCTCAGTTTAATTTAGATCACATATTTAGTTAGCTTTCAAAATTCAGTCAAATAAAAACGAAATTACATAAATAGGCTTCTAATTATTTTTCCCTTAAAATACATGAATGGTACCTACAGCTAAATATAACAAATATTTGCGCCAATTCAAATAGAAACGAAAATAAAAATAACACAGTTTACTTTTCAGGCACATAAATATTAATTCAAAAGGCACGAAATGTACGTTTGATGTCTCGTTAGTAAAATAAACAATATTCTTGTAATGTATCAACTCTGTTCAGACATACTGCCCTCATATGGCAAAAAAAGGTATCTCAAAAATAAAAAATAAAAGTTTTTTTTTTATATCTGGCTGTTTAAAACATCTCTCATTGGAGGGAACAATGACAGTAATAATTGTGGCTAGAAAGAACTCATGCCCATCGGATGACAATAATAGAGACCTTTGCAGACGTGCTGCGTCAACCTCAAATAAATTAGGAATATAGGGCAAATTAATGACTTGCAGATTGAAAAATAAGCATGTTACTGAAATACGTACATAAATTAACTTATTTTTGTACCTACTGAAGAAAAAAGATACATTTTCACGTATGGGATTATGTGAAAATTTATCTCTTTTCACGAAACATGAATTTGTTGAGTTACCTTACCGCTTTTTAGCTAACGGGGGCAGCACATATATTTCGTTTGTTATGATGAAACATCTAGAATTTCTACATGCCTTTTACATTTGCTAATATTATTTCAATTTTGAATGTGTTTTTTTTTTTTTTACAAAAATGAGAGGGCAAATAGAGACTACGCTATTAAGTATTTACGGACTTGTAATGGACTAAAAAAAACTTAACATTGCCATGATTCGAGGTGGCCCAGGAGGAAGATTACCTGGAAGGATATGGGAGAGGACATTGCCCAGCAGTGGGCACAAGGGTGGGTACAAGGGTACTAAAAAAACAACATGAAATCGTAAAAATAACGGAGCGTACACCTTTTTTTTTTTTTTCGGATGGGAAATCGTCAAATGACTTCTGCCGCTCTGGGCGGAGCAGGAGGGAGTGTCAGACTTTTACTGACTAAAATCCATCCATGTTCCTTCATCGTCGCGTCTGCTCCGACGCCCGGGGCGTCTCCCGCGGCGGCCGGGACGCTGTGAGGTTCTCTCCCTCTCACGTTCCGCCACCTCCTTCTCTAGCATTACTGCTTCGCAGAAGGAGGTGACGGCGTCCCATTCCGTCTCGCTCCGGACCATGGCTTGCACCAGGGCCGGACGCGAGAGGTCGCCGCCGCCAATCGCCGCTTCGAGGACACGGCGGTGCTCCGCCCACGCGGGGCACACCTCCACCGTGTGCTCCACCGTGTCCTCCGGTCGATCCTCGCAGTGGAAACACCCGGGCGTTTCCTCCCGCCCGATTCGGTGCAGGAAGCTCCGGAAAACACCGTGTCCGGTGAGGACCTGCGTCAGGCGGAAGGTGAGGACGCCGTGGCGTCTCTCCAGCCAGTCCTCAAAGAGGGGACTTATCGCCACTATCGTGGCGTGCCCTGCACGGGGTTGCGACAGTCGCTCTCTCCATGTCGCCATGAGATCCCGCCGGAAGTCTGTCCGCTGAGCGACAATTTGTCGCGGCAGCGGAGTTTCCCCCCGGCGAAGCGCCTCCGCGCGCCATTCATGCAGGCGCGCGAGGACTATCGCCTCCAGATCCCATGGCGGCAATCTGGCAAGGAGGCACGCCGCCTCGCGGGCGATCGTGCGGTACCCACGGGCCAGCCTTACGGCTACCACCTTTTGGGGCGCGTTCAGGTAGTGGGCTGCACGCAGCCTCAAGGAACGCGCCCACACCGGGGCCCCGTAAAGGGACGGAGCGTACACCTAAGTTGCTCTTAAGTAGCAAATTATCTTAATGATTTATTTTAAATCCATCCCAAACAACATTTTGGTAATCTCTCATGAGAATACAATCGGTACATCTTCTAAACATAATTATAAAAAAAAAACAAAGTTGGTCTTCGTATATTATGTGACTGCGTTTTTCTTCCAAACTGCTCAAAATATTTATTTGGATGAGATTTTACCCCATTATTTCGAGAATTTATTCTCGTGTATGTGTAAAACTGAAACCAAATATAAGTTACTAAAAATAATGAAATCTCCATGTTTTGTCAAGTCGTAAAATGAAGCAGGAACGCGTTTTCCAGTATGAAAAAATAAAAGACCGATGTTGACTGTAAGCTCCCAAAGTAACTAATTAGGTAACTTACATAAACTGACCTAACTTGTGCTTAAACTAACTACAGCAAGCAGAGTTGAAGTCACGTTCTAACTTTTTGATTGTCTTTTGTTTTTACGGGTAGGTAGTTAATGTTAATTGTATCGACCAATGAGCTTCTCCCTGGATGATGCCTCCAGCGAATTTGTTAGAGTATCGTGGGTATTGAAAAAAAAAAGTTATGGCATGGAACATTCAATTGTATCTCGAATGAATCATTCCGACACTACAATATAATGTTTTATATTGTAGTGTCGGAATGATTCATTCGAGATACAATTGAATTAATAATAATATTTTTATTATCAGCATAATATGGCCCATAGATAAAATACACAAAATACATTTAACAACAATAATATACTTATGCTACACAACTGCCACTACAACACACTGCAACTGTTGTACTATTAATGTAATCTTATATTGAATACGTCCACATACTCAGTACATCATTCTGAACCAAACAAAAATCTGCAATGCTATACATTTTGACCGTGTATATTGACAAGTTACACTTTTATAGGACACAGTATTTTTTATAAATTACCGTTCAAAAATTTCTATGGGGGGTTAAAATGATGTACTGAAAACGTGGGAAGTGTTTGTGCTTCAGTGTCCGTTCCACCCTGTTTAACGAAGCTGAGTACTAAACTAGATTTTTTTTAAATTCTTCCTCACTAAGGAATTAAGTTGGTGTGGAAATTTGTAATCTACTGATGGGAATTTCCATTGAGCGCCTGGCTTGTCTGCACAAAGATCAGATCATAATTATTACTTTGTTGTAGTTGGTTCTCTCAAATTACAGAACTATATCGAATCTTTAGAATGCATAGGCACCTACCTAACCAAAAGATACCTAATATACACCAAAATTTAGCCTCCAAAACTACACAGACCACCAAAATGCACCAATAATACTCCAGTATACCAAACCCTTTGTGAGTTAGCTCAAAGAACGGATATCGTTGTTCAGTAGAGCACTTGACCTAGAAACACTCGATGTTGTGCACCGACCGCTCTTGACATTGTCCAGATTAAATGGCTGGTGGGAGGCAATATATTATTAAGAACCTACATACAAATTATTTTGACGCTTTTTGAATGACTGGCTATTTTTCGTCATGGAACATCACTAAAACACTTGACTAATAATTATAATGAAGGGTTCCCGTCTCTGGATCTCTAACTAACCACCGGTACCTTGGACTTTGCTTCAGACACATTTCTGAAAGGTTAAAACGTTTTGTTTTTATGTCTTTGAACTATTTAAAACGTAACATATCATCATGCATATAATCTTTTTTTTTAAAAAACGTTGCCCCACACTAGGATTTTCTCCTGACAAACATTTAAACTCACATGCACAAACAGCCAGACCCGGAACAACTATCTGTAGGCCACACAAATATTTGTACCGTGCGGGGATCGCACCCGCGACACGCAGCGCAGCAGCCAATCGCTCAACCACTGTGCCAACCGTGTCGTCGAATACCCAAACGGTTGGGTAGAGCTTTGGCCCTTTTAAGTCTATAGAAGTGAAATTCCGAACGAGTGCTTAATAGTTCTTGACTTACCATTAAGATAGGCCATTAGTGTTTAATCTATACATGTGTTTATTTACACAAGTAATTACCGTACACTACAGTAATCTTTGTAAACGACTTGTCAGCATTAAAAGATAGACTGTTTGGCTCTTCAGACTGAAATGATAACGAGCAATAAAGCGAGGAATCCCAGTCTACCTTTACAATTGTTGCATTCTGCGAGCGCGTGTATTTTATTGACAGAAAAGTAATTTGACGCGCTCGTGATAAACAAAGACCAGAAATTGGAACCGAAACTTTGTACTTCGTACGTCGCAGCTCAGGTGAATGGAAAAATTAAGGGAAAAAAACCTACAAGACAGTAAAGATTATTAAGTATCAAAAATCGATAATTTAAAGCTTATAATCCTATTTGCATCATAAATAGTAGACAAATCCCTTGTGTAAAGAAGTTGATAGATTATGTTCCGGATTTTATAGGGGACGGACTGTTTTATTGCGTGATTTCATGGCGTGTTATGGCCACTAAAATGTTTGTGATTACCTAGTAAAGATAGTCTATCTTTCATCGGTTTGTACTAGGTATGTTCGTAGTCTAGCTCATCTCTTTGACCATCCAAGACTGACAAATAGAGATAAACGGGGTAAATTGTGAATCGAGACAAAACTTTGAAAGGGATTTTAACGTTGAATTAATATGGTACGATGCCAATAATTATTTTCTAAATAATTAATTAAATAAAATAGAGAACCTCGATGACCGTCTCGTTGGTCGAATGGTCGCAAGCGGGACTAATGAGCGTGAGATCCTGGGTTCGGTTCCCGGGTCGGGTCAAGAGCTAGTGTGTTTTTATCCATCAAGAATTTCTCAGCAGCAGACACAAACTCTGAATTATTTTATGCCCTGTTGATGTCAATAGGCTCGCCCCCTTATGTTAAAATAGAGCAATTGTTGGTTACATAATTATCATTAGAATTAGATTAGAAAAGTTAAAATTCCTTTTAAAGTTTGGTCTCGATTCACCCCGTTTCACATAGCACTTAACTTAAGCTGGTTCGGTCTGACCATTGCGGACATTTTGTGAACCGGCTGCGCAAATCGGACGCTGACAGATACTTTTGTAATTGTCTGTAAGCGTATAGTGTCGCGGGCCGTATTAGCCATTTGTCCGTACCACTATGTTACTACGGTTAAGTTCTATGTATTTTTAATGCCATAGAAAAAGGCAAATAGAAAAAAGAAAACATATTTATTTGTCGCAGAGACATGACGTGCATACAAAATGCCAAAAAATTAAATAAACATACAACGCTTAACAAATATGAACATGTGTGTGTCATGGAAAATTAGGTGACGGAATAAAACCATCAAAGTATGTAGGTACATGTACTTACTCAGGATGTTTTTTGATATCAGGCTCTCGAATATTGGACTATCGGACCCCCGGTATCTACACGCACTATCTGGATAGTGTGTTAACGTAATCGTTGTTTTGTTTTAGCCCGGCACGAACCGATGTAATCGGCTTACAACTGAACCGAAAGATAAACATACGCTAACATAATATTGTTTTGATAGAAACATGTTATGGGTGAAGAAAATATCGCAAAATTACGACAATCTGTTCGTCAAAACATAGAAAGTCTGTGTGTAGAATTTGGATGAAATTTTGCACAAAGATAGCTTATAACCTGAATTAACATAATGGGTATTTTTTATCCCGGTACTACGATCCCGTGGGACAGTACCGAACACCACGCGGGCAAAACCGTGGACATAAGCTTGTTATTGACAAAAATACTGCAAAGTTATTGTTGATATTCTCTTCGTTTATTAACTCTCGACTCTGACTACTACTCTCTAATCTGAGCCTTATGAAAACTGAAAAACATCAAAAGATGAAAAGCTACCTACAGACCTCTAAGTATTAAATTAGTCATCGGTAGTTATCGCGATGGTGGGCTATCAAGAAGATTATAGAAGCCTACCTACCAGCATACCATCTCTGGCATACCTGTACTTAGTATTTACAAAAGACTGTACACACCTACTACAGTATTTCTTAGGATAGTTTTGGTGGCTTCATCATCTGCCTAGCCTTTTCCCAACTATGTTGGGGTTGACTTCCAGTCTAACCGGATGCAGCTGAATACCAGTATTTTACATGGAGCGACTGCCTATCTGACCACAATCCAGTTAGTACTGGGTAATACGATACCCCTTGGTAAGACTGGTTGTCACTTTTTGGGCCACTGACTACCTGTAACAAATGTCAAAGATTTACAAATGACAGCCGGGACCAACAGCTTAACGTGCTTTCCGAGGCACGGTGGAAACTCGGTATGTAAGGGTTGGTCACCCATCCACAGACCAACCTAGGCAAGCACGGCTTAACCTAAAGATCGACCCGAGCGGCTGTTATTATTTAGCCACGAGCTCCTCTGGCTTATATCAAAATAATCATTACAAAATCAGCTATAGTTTAGTTCACAAGTTGCAAATTGCTTCAACAAGCACTTGCAAGGAAAAAGTTTATAATAAAAAGCAATCAATTTATCCTCAAACGTTTACAATCAATATGAACTTACTCCATACAGATAATACTTAAGTATATGATTGGTAGGGTCGATAAACTCCTGACTTTAGGCGGTGACCTAATAAGTCACGCGTGTAGACTAAAATATAAACATAATGTTGTAACAATAGGGAACGAATTTCAAATCATTGTTGTCTGCGAAATCAATGTTGTGGGCTGCAGTGGTGTAATACAGGCATACTTCTGTGAAATTCTTCATCAAAACGCTGAAGAAAAACATCGTTAGGAAACTGGCAGATCCTAGAACCAAAATTTCCTAGATTTGTGGCATTCAAAAACCCGCACTGGGATTGCGTTTACCATCCCCATTATAATGATACTTCAGTCTCACAGAGTACTAATGGTTGGCGCAGTGGCTGAGCGATTGACTGCTGCGATGCGTGTCGCAGGTTCGATCCCCACACGGCACAAATACTTGTATGGCCTACAGTTGTTCCGGGTAGCTGTCTGTGTGTGTGAGTTTAAATGTTCGTGTTAAACGCACGATACAGGAGAAGTTCCTAGTGCGAGGTAACGTTTAAAAAAAGTTCCTTCGGCAAGCCGCAGGAGGAGGTAGATTTCGAAGAAGGTTCCACCCATATTTATTCTGGAAATTCAGAGGCTATATATAGCTAGCAACAGCTGCGCTGGCCGATTTTTTGTCAGATTTTTTTTTTAGTTTTTGTTTACTGTACCTCCTTTATGAATACGCCAGTTGCCAAAAGACTTGGTTGTCATAGCAACGACTTCGTTGACGTTTGACAATTAAACGTCCTAATGGTTATCATAAATTTTAAAATCCTCCCATTATAGTTTAGCATGTAAAAACCCTCAATTTTTCAGTTATTATTTTTTATTTCGATAACTATAAGCTTTATCGCTAAACTTTGGAAGTACAAATTGTAGAATAAACAATTTTCTTTAAAAAAAAAATATTTTCGACCCTAAAAATGTTTACTGTTTCGGAGATAAAATCTTTTTTTCTAAAAATTTTGGAAATTTCAACCCCCTCCCCAAGTTAGTGGTTGCATCAAAAAAGTTTAAATTTTAAATTGTCTGTATTCTTAATCTAAATGATAAAAATGTTAAACGGTTCAAAAATTTTCCAAAGGAAAAAATTTATAGCCAATAAACTGATTTTCAAAAAATCGCCCCCTCGCCGCCCCCGATGGACGAATTCTGCCCATTCACGAACTTAACCTAAGTTTTGACCCTTTCGAGTTTTGAGCCAAGCAATCGGTGCATAATTGCGACCTGTAGAGTGTGGCTAAATTTTGCTTGGGGTTCCACGTACATACGTATACATAATATATATATATAAACTTTTTAACCAGCGGTTGATTTTGCTCTAGGGGTCATAACTAGACCCCCTATGGCGAAATCTACCTAAAAGCCTTGAGGCCTGTGTTTCACGATGGCCAATTATTCCGTATATGCCATCCACGTCGATTCATTGCTAATCGCGTCTAGACACGCATCCAATGCCATCAAATCATAATTTATCTGTCACCTTCTTCCCTCACATAAGTATTCGATGTTATTCCTTACAAAGACTTGAACATGTGGGAAAATTAAAGCTGCAAAACTTTGCTACCCTTTGAATACGTGCTCAAAAGACCTAATTACGTTCGCTAACGTCACATCAAAGCTAACGAAATATTAAACACACGTAATTAGCCAGTAGAGGGAGCCACGTAATCGTTTTACTTCGTCGTCGGCTCGTTTTAGTACTCAGTTTTCAGTTCATACAGACTGAGCTGGATTTGAGACCTCGGAATTAAAGGAGGTGGCTTAAGCTTTCTAAGGATACAATTTACTATGGATGTAAAAATACCCTATAAGAAGCCGAAAGGCACTTGTCCCCGTCATTGCGATAATTTTTTGACTCTACACCATGCCTGGGCTAGGAACATTCTAGTTAAGGAGAAATTGGGGGTCAAAGATACAACTTTTTGACAAGTTTTCTTTTTTTAATCAAATTCGTCGTGACGTCATGACCCCCGTACTATATTCAATGCATCCATCAGCACAATGTTTTGAGTGCGTTACATTGAGTCTTACAAAAAACGTGACTTTTAGGGTTCCGTACTTTTGACGCTCTTGTTTTGTATGTTGTTGTGGAGCGGGCTCGCTGGCGGGATGTCGACTGGAGAGTGTACGATGGTCGCAGTAGGAGCGAATAATAACGCTTATTCTTCAGAGTTTTTTTGTATTTATTTCTTGATGTTGCTTCTTACACTGCTGGGTTTGGAATGCCTGACCACAGAAAATGCCCCTTTTTTATAGGCAGCTCTGACCAATCACAGCCTTTCAGTTTTGCACACGGCACTAATGTCAGTCTCGTAATTCCATTATCGAAGTGCTGTGGATCACGTCTCGCGGCTTCGATAGAGACCGAGGGTCTTGTTGGCTTAACTGCCCGGATGGCGAGGTAGAAAACCTCTCAAAAAGTTACCCCGAATCCCAAGCGGCGACGCACCGCGAGCGGATGTATGGCTGACGAGTGTTCCATAGAACAAATCAGTCGTTAGTGCGCTCCTCGCCAGGGTACCTGCAGACCCTCTGGCGAGTAATAAATACTAAAATCTGCCCTTCTAGGTACAGGGGTATCTGCCTAGATTGAGAATATTTCCCCCATACTCGTGGGAACAATATGGAAAAACCAATAAAACCCAACAACACCGCCGGTAACGGCAAGGAAGAGGAGAGGAGGGATGCGGGGTCGGAGTCCGACCTCGTATCCAGCGATGCGAGCGCGGGAGGCTCAGAGAGCTCCCGCCGCGTGAGGGTCGGGACTGCTGCGGAGAACGGCAAGTCCGCTTGCGGAACAAGCGGTCCAGAAAGGATGGCGACCAAGCGTCATCATCCGGGGAGCAGTAGGCCTCGGCCAGAAAGATCCCCACCAACAAGCGTGGTGGGATCAGAGGCAAGGGGAGTGGAATATCTGCCCCCGAAAGATCGGCGAGACTGGCCGAAGAGGGGCGCCACCCGGGCATGACTGCTCGCGGGTCTGGCGAAGAGGTGGGTGCACCTGGCAGCTCCGATGCGGAGTGTAAGGACAGGTTCGCAAAGGAGGTGGAAGCCGCAATAAGGGGCGTGGCCTTGAAGGTGAAAACATCTTCAAAACTCAAGGCCATACCCGTGGCTTCCGCCTCCATCATGGCGGCTGCAGAGGCCAACTTGGCGGGGCCTTCCCCTTCTCCTCCTCCGATAGGGGGAGAGGAGGTCGCCAAACTGCGGGCGGAGGTAGCTCGCCTGACGGCCACCACGGAGGTTCTCCAAAAGGAGAATGCCAAGCTCCATGCAGACCTGGCCAGTCTGCGTGAGGCTGGCTCCCGCGGAGTGCCTTAAAATAGGGGCCAGCAGCAGCGACAGAGCCAGCCTGCGCCGGTGGAGAGCCAGGTTCTGAACCTGGTTCGGCAGGAGCTGGCTTCCTTCCAGGCGCGGTTCTCCGTCCTGGAGGGAATTGTCCTGCGTCCCCCCCTGGCGGCAAGCAAGGCAGCCATGGGACCGAAGGCGGCCTCCTACGCGGCTGCTGCGGCCTCCGCACCCGGACCGGGGCCATCCAGCCAGCCCTCTGGCAGGGCTGTGGCGCCCCCCCCCCCTGCCCGGTGACGGCGGCTAAAACTATAGTGGAGGGCCGAAGGCTACTGGTGGGCTGGGTTTCAGCGCAGGTAAAGCTGCTGGAGCCCAGACCTCTGAGGTGCTACCGCTGCCACGTGGGACACCACGTGTCAGTACGGTGCGCCTCGGAGGTGAACCGCAGCGGACTCTGTTTCCGTTGCAGTCAGCCCGGTCATGTGTCCGCAGGTTGCTGCGCCACGCCGCACTGCGGTGCATGTGCGGCGGCTGGCAAGCCGGCCGATCACCGGGCTGGGAGCAAGGCCTGCGCTCCACCCACCAAAGCCATCAGAGGCAAAGGTAGGCCCTCCGCCGCCACCGCCACCGTCGCCTCCGCCGCAGTCGCAACTGCCGCCGCTGCCGCTGTCGCCGCCACAGTGGGGCCCTAACAAGGGGACAGGGAGGAGAAAGCGGTAATGGAGTGCCAATAACGGCCCCATTACGCTTCCTCCAAGAGAATATCAACCACTGCGCCTGTGCTCAGGATCTGTTGCTCCAGAGCATGGCGCAGTGGTCGATAAACATCGCTGTGGTCGCTGAGCCGTATTTCGTCAAGCCCAGGGATGACTGAGTGGCGGACCTTAGCGGCTCAGTGACCATAGTGTCGTCGGCCGCCGCCGGTACCCCGACCCTTGAAGGTGTCTGGAGGGGTCGGGGTTGCGTAGCAGCACGGTTCGGGGAGATCGTAGTGGTGGGAGTCTACTTCTCCCCGAACCGAACTCTCGCCGAGTTCCACAACTCTCTCTCAGAGTTAAGTGTTGTCGTCGGAAACCATTCCCTCCCCGTGCTTGTCCTCGGGGACTTCAATGCCAAGAACTTGGCTTGGGGTTCTCGTTGTACAGACGTGCGGGGAAGGATGGTGGAGGACTGAACTCTGGAGACGGGCCTGGTCGTCCTAAATCGGGGTTCTGTTCCCAAGTGTGTGCGGATGCGGGGCGAGTCGGTGGTGGACATTTCGATCGCTAGCCCCGCTCTGTCGCCGCGTGTCGTTGACTGGCGTGTCATGGAGGGGGTGGAGACCTATTCCGACCACCGGTACATCCGGTTTGACGTCTCCACCCAGACCTCAAGCGCGCTGGTCCAACAGGCCACTGGTCCGCGTTGGGCGCTGAAGCAGCTGGACCGGGAGCTCCTCCTCGATCGTGCAGGCCTGGGTAACATCACCAGACAGGCCTGCCGACATTAACAATGAGGCAGGGTGGTTCCAGGAGGCCTTACCGATATATGCGACGTGGCAATGCCCCGAGTCCGGCCAGGAAGCGCCCGACGTCAGGTGTACTGGTGGTCGCGAGAGCTGACGTCTCTGCGCGAGGCGTGCGTGGCTGCGCGACACCTGTACGCCAGGCATCGCAGGCTCCGCATTCGTCCACCGAATGCGGCAGCCATCGAGGCGGAGCTTTATGAGGGGTACAGAGCGGCGAAGACCGCCCTCCGCGAGGCTGTCCTGCGAGCCAGGGATCTGGCCCGCGAGGAGATGCTGGGGACTCTCGACAGAGATCCGTGGGGGCACCCTTATAAGATGGTGCGGGATAAACTCCGCACCTGGGCCCCCCCACTGACGCAGAGTCTCCGGCCTGAGCTCGTGGAGGACGTGGTGAGCACTCTGTTCCCCACGCGGGGAGAACATCCCTCCCCGCCTATGGCTCCGCCACCTGCGGTGCTGGAAGCGGACCACCAGGATGACGACGACGACACTCCGGAAGTGACTGGGGTAGACCTGAGAGTGGCGGTACGCAGGCTCAGTGGCAAAAATACCGCCCCGGGACCCGACGGCTTGCCTGGCAAAGCCTGGGTCCTGGCCTCGGAGGCTCTCGGGCCCCGACTGGAGGGGCTCCTAAGCGCATGCTTGGAGAGGGGCCAGTTCCCGCTTCGTTGGAAGACGGGGAAGCTGGTCCTCATTCGGAAGCCGGGGCGCCCTGCGGACTCTTCGTCCGCATACCGGCCCATAGTGTTGCTCGACGAGGTGGGCAAGCTCTTTGAAAGAATAATTGCAAACCGCCTCGCCGAGCACCTTGCGGGGACGGGGCCGGATCTTGCGGAACACCAATTTGTTTCCGCAAGGGGCGCTCTACGGTGGACGCCATCATGCGCGTGAGAGCCCTCACGACGGGGGATGCGGTGTCCCGGGGTGGGGTTGTCTTTGCGGTGCCTCTTGACATCATTAACGCCTTCAACTCCATGCCCTGGAGCTGCATTAGGGAGGCACTCCGGTATCACCGGGTGCCGACCTACCTCCGTCGTGTAGTCGGGGATTACTTGACGGACAGAGCCATCATCTACCCCGGTCGCAGCGGAGAATGGAAACGGCGAGAGATGTCGTGCGGTGTTCCACAGGGATCGGTTCTAGGGCCTTCCTTGTGGAACATCGGGTACGACTGGGTGCTGCGCGACGACCTCCCTAGCGGCATCAGCGTGATCTGCTATGCAGACGACACGCTGGTGCTGGCACAAGGGGGGTCGCACGAGGCGGCGGCTGAAATAATGACACGCGGGGTTGCGATAGTCGTCGAGAGGATCCGGCAACTGGGTCTCGAGGTGGCATTGCACAAGTCCGAGGCCATGTGCTTTCATGGGCCTCGGAATGCGCCACCTCCGGGATCCTCACTGACGGTAGGGGTATCCGTCGGCGTCGAGTCAACGCTGAAGTACCTGGGACTCGTCCTCGACAGCCGATGGAACTTCGTGGAGCTTTTCCGACGTTTGGCCCCCAAACTGAAAAGGACCGGGGCTGCCTTCAGGCGGCTTCTGCCCAACCTGGGGGGGGCAAACGCCTCCTGCCGGAGGCTATCGCGGGAGTCGTGCGGTCCATGGCCCTTTACGGGGCCCCGGTGTGGGCGCGTTCATTGAGGCGGCGAGCCGCCCACTACCTGAACGTGCCCCAAAAGGTGGTAGCCGTAAGGCTGGCCCGTGGGTACCGCATGATCTCCCGTGAGGCGGCGTGCCTCCTTGCCGGATTGCCGCCATGGGATCTGGAGGCAATTGTCCTCGCGCGCCTGCACGAATGGTGCGCGGAGGTGCTACGCCAGGGGGAAACTCCGCTGCCGCGGCAAATTGTCGCGCAGCGGACAGACTTCCGGCATGATCTCATGGCGACATGGAGAGAGCGACTGTCGCAACCCCGTATAGGGTACGCCACAATAGTGGCGGTAAGTCCCCTCTTTGAGGAGTGGCTTGAGAGACGCTATGGGCTAGCTCGCCGTCCGTCCATCTCATGACGACAGGCCGTGTCGACGGCGCGTTCGTGTTCCACGCGCGCCTCAAAGAGAGTCAGCAAAAAGGAAGGGGTCCGCAAGGACCGATGCCTGCCGGGGTTGCGGGACTATTCGAAAGAGATACTGTGGCCCCGGAACACAAAGGGCGATGAAGGAACATGGATGGGTTTTAGTCAGTAAAAGTCTGACACTCCCTCCTGCTCCGCCCAGAGCGGGAGAAGTCATTTGATGATTTCCCATCCGAAAAATAAAAAATAAAAAAGGTAGCTTTTGTATGATAAATAAAACACCCACCCAACACCCTTTACAATATGTCCTTATGTTTCTCTCTTAATTAATAAAGTCTTAAAAACCTTATTTTACGCCTTAAAATATGCATAATACTTTAACATAACATAGAATCTAGGTAATAGCTCTAGAAAAATACCATGAGGAATGCACAACACTTCATTATAGAATATACTTACTAGCTCTAGAAAAATACCACGAGGAATGCACAACACTTCAACATAGAATCTACTTACTAACTCTGCAAAAATACCACGATAAGGAATGAATAACACTTTAACAAAGAATCTACTAGCTCGGGAAAAATACCACGATGAGGAATGTATAACACTTTTACATAGAATCTACTTATTAGTACTGGCAAAAATACCAGGATGAGGACAGAAAATACCACGATGAAAGACAGATTAATCAAACTAATTAGACATTAAAATATTCAAATAATTAATTACATATCGTCGCTTACATTCTTCCTCACGGTGCGCAGCACTTCATCCTCTGGAGGCGACGATGCCGCAGGAACCAGCACGATGATCCGTCGAGTTGGGCGACGAAGTATTCCTCCCGATGTCCGCACGTCCAGCACTCTAGTCCTTCCGTCTGGTCCAGGATAATTATGTCTTGACAACTTCTCCGCGAGGCCATGAATTTCGTGGCAATGTGGCGTCCACTATTAGCACGATATCTCCTTCTCTCGGGTCTTTGGTTTCTTTGCCCTCAAGTTTCCTCGGCATTAAGAGTGGCAGGTACTCTTTGATCCATCTTTTCCAAAAGTGGTCTGCGAGTCTTTGGGCGGTTCTCCAATTCGCCTTCCCGATCAGCTCTGTGTCGTTGAATTCTCCCGGTGCCATTGCTCCGCACGATCTCCCCAGTAGGAAATGGTTCGGTGTCAGACCTTCTTCGTCTTCTGGATCCATGCTGACCGAGGTGAGAGGTCTAGAATTGACGATGTGTTCGACCTTTGTTCGCTCGTCGCATAGGAAGAGAGCAGAAGCGCAAGCAAGTATGACAATAGCACTAAGGGAATTGGAACTGGCAGAAGCACAATCAAAAGTCGCTCAAGCTGAACTAGAGCTTCTTGCCGCAGATAAAGAAGAAGAAAGTGCTGGAGAAGAGCTGTACGAACAAACTCGAGAACTTCAGCAGTGGTTTATCCAATCCGGGGACAGACCTAAGGATCGGAGGCCGATTGAGACAGAAGAAAAGAAGAGCAACATCCAGGAGTTGGCTTCAGTCATACTTAAGTTATCCGAAAAGTCACGTGACAACGTTTCATCGAAGCATCTTGAACTCCCTCATTTCAACGGGTCCTGTGAAGAATGGTTAGCTTTCGAGAGATCATACGAAGATATGGCCGCTTCCTTCAGTAACAATCAGAACCTAGCGCGCCTTAGAATTGCAATCCAAGGAAAAGCTAGAGAAGCCGTTTAAAGCCTGCTGTTCACCGCTAAAGATCCACGCAAAGTAATCAAGGGACTGGAAGCAAGATTTGGAAGACCTGGAGCGCTGGCATTAGCAGAACTAGAAAAAATGAAGAACCTGTCGAAAGTCGGCGAGAAGCCAAGCGACATTTGCGTATTTGCAAGCAAAGTGAAGAACGCCGTCGAGACAATCAAGGCCTTGAAGAAACCACAGTATCTCAGTTCTCCTGAACCACTGAGAATCATAGTCGACAAGATGCCAACATCCATGAAATTTCGTTGGTTTGCTTACCACAGAAGCAGAAGAGATGAAGAAATTCAAGAGCTACTACTCGTTGAAGCGTTTCTCGAAACAGAAGCCGACATGTGTGGACTTTGCTCCACCTGAAGTGTCCCCGGAGCATAAGAAGGCAATAAGAAGACCCATACATACGGTACAAGAAGCGTCACAAGAAAAATATAAGAAGTCATGTCCGTTCTGTGGAGGAGAGCATTTCGCAATAGAATGCAAGAAGTTCAAAGAAGCTAACATAAATGATAAGTGGGATATGATCAAGAAGGCAAAGATATGCTTCAAGTGCCTTCGATTCAAACACGCCTTGCTCTCAGGCCCTGACCTATTGCAGTCACTATTTGGCGTGCTGCTTCGCTTCAGGGAAGGACCAGTGGCTGTCATGGCTGACATCCAAGATATGTTTTTTCGAGTCAAGGTCAGAGAATGTGTATCTTCTTTTACCAGCCATCTCAGCCCCAGAGTCTTCTCTTCCTTCGTCAGTTGCAGGGAATCTTCTTTATTGGTGTCTCCTACTTCTGACAGTACCCCCGATACTGGCCCAACCCTTCAGATGAAAGTTTGCTCTTGCGTGAATATCTTTAACTTCTTTTGATTTCTTCATTGCTTCCGCTGTAGACGCGAAGCTCTGTAGATAGTCGTCCATGTAATGATTTCTCTTTATTGCCTTTACTGCTTCGGGATGAGATTTCTCGAATTCCTCTGCGTTCTTGTTCATTACATATATTGCTGTTGCTGGTGATGATGCTGCTCCAAAGATGATTGACGACATTCTATACTCTTCAGGCTTGCCTGATCTTCGGCTTCCACGCCACAGGAACCTGAGACTATCTCGGTCATCTTCTCTGACCTTGACTCGAAGAAACATATCTTGGATGTCAGCCATGACAGCCACTGGTCCTTTCCTGAAGCGAAGCAGCACGCCAAATAGTGACTGCAATAGGTCAGGGCCTGAGAGCAAGGCGTCGTTGAGGCTCTTCCCTACAAACTTGGCAGCTGCGTCGAACACTATTCTCAGCTTCTTCTTAACTGGATGCACAACGGCGACATGGGGTAAGTAGAATACTCTTCCTTTGTTTGCAGTTTCCGGAGCTTTCTCTGCATATCCCTTTTCGATCAGACTCTGGATCTGAATCTCGTAGTGCACTTTAGCTTCTTGGTCTTTATCCAATTTCTTTTCGATGTTGACCAGGCGTCGGATTGATTGCTTGATTGTAGTTGTTAGGTAGGGTTTCATCTTCTTTCTTCCACAGGAGTCCTGTTTAATATTGACCGCTTGACAGTTTCTTCGTAGTTTTCTCGAGGGTTTCTAGTGCTCTTATATCGCTGTCATTGGTTGGTAACCGATTTTGAATCCCAAAAGATTCCAACTGAAAGTGTTTTCGGACGATTTCTTCTAAGCTTTCTTCGTCAGTGGTCGATCTGCCATAGTGAATGAAGTTTACTAAGGCAGTTGCCCCTGTTTCGCATCCGTGTAGCACCCACCCTAGGTTGGTGAGTGAGGCTACAGGTTCGGATGGTTTGCCCTTCTTCAGTCTTCTTGTTACTATCAGTCCCCAGTTGTCTTGGCCTATCAGCAGCTTGGGCCTTTCGGTGACGTAGAGGAGTTGACTTTCGATTGCCCTTAGATGTTGACAATTCTGCACGGTGTCCTTATTTATGTGTTGTTCAGACAGCTTCAGGTCGTCGATGGTTCTTGCAACGATAGTTCTTTTTTCTCTTCTATGAGCCCCTTTTATCTTGAACTCGATCTTCTGTGAACTATTTTTTCTTAACACCTTCCCGCTGACTGTTTCGATTGTGAGTTTTTCTTGCTTCCCTTCGATTCCGATCTTCTCAGCAACTGATGAACTGACTGACTGACTAAGAGTGTGACTGTTGACCCCTCGTCCAACAATGCTAGCTAATGCTAGTACGCGAACTTGGTCTTTTGGACCATAAAGGTCCGCTGGGATGATCTTCAGGTATGCTTTCTCTTCTCCTTTTGCGTTGTGGAATGAGGCGACCTTCTCTTCGGACGAGCTTCCGTGGTCTTCTTTGTTCGTTTCTTTTTCTACTGGTACTGGCGGTTTGTCGGAGTGCAAGATGGTATGATGCCATCTCTTGCACTGCTTGCACACTGGAACTTTACTGTTGATTCTAGAGTGTTTGAATCGAAGGCACTTGAAGCATATCTTTGCCTTCTTGATCATATCCCACTTATCATTTATGTTAGCTTCTTTGAACTTCTTGCATTCTATTGCGAAATGCTCTCCTTCACAGAACGAACATGACTTCTTATATTTTTCTTGTGACGCTTATTGTACCGTATGTATGGGTCTTCTTATTGCCTTCTTTTGCTCCGGGGACACTTCAGGTGGAGCAAAGTCCCCACACATGTCGGCTTCTGTTTCTAGAAACGCTTCAACGAGTAGTTGCTCTTGAATTTCTTCATCTCTTCTGCTTCTGTGGTAAGCAAACCAACGAAATTTCATGGATGTTGGCATCTTGTCGACTATGATTCTCAGTGGTTCAGGAGAACTGAGGTACTGTGGTTTCTTCAAGGCCTTGATTGTCTCGACGGCGTTCTTCACTTTGCTTGCAAATACGCAAATGTTGCTTGGGTTCTCGCCGACTTTCGACAGGTTCTTCATTTTTTCTAGTTCTGCTAATGCCAGCGCTCCAGGTCTTCCAAATCTTGCTTCCAGTCCCTTGATTACTTCGCGTGGGTCTTCAGCGGTGAACAGCAGGCTTTGAACGGCTTCTCTAGCTTTTCCTTGGATTGCAATTCTAAGGCGCACTAGGTTCTGATTGTTACTGAAGGAAGCGGCCATATCTTCGTATGATCTCTTGAAAGCTAACCATTCTTCACAGGACCCGTTGAAATGAGGGAGTTCTATATGCTTCGATGAAACGTTGTCACGTGACTTTTCGAATAACTTAAGTATGACTGAAGCCAACTCCTGGATGTCGCTCTTCTTTTCTTCTGTCTCAATCGGCCTCCGATCCTTAGGTCTGTCCCCGGATTGGATGAACCACTGCTCAAGTTCTCGAGTTTGTTCGTACAGCTCTTCTCCAGCACTTTCTTCTTCTTCATCTGCGGCAAGAAGCTCTAGTTCAGCTTGAGCGACTTTTGATCGAGCTTCTGCCAGTTCCAATTCCCTTAGTGCTATTGTCATTCTTGCTTGCGCTTCTGCTCTCTTCCTATGCGACGAGCGAACAGAATGTGTGTCTAGATCGCGGGTCGTCTTCTTAGGGTGAGGCCGCTGCAGACACTCTTCTCTGGACGTTGGTGTACTTCCATCGTTCAGACGCGTTTTCACTGCGACACTTCTTTCTTGAATCTGCGGCGATGGATGACTCTCTTCTTGCCTAACGGGAATCGACGCTTCGATAGTGCGGGTCGGGGGGGTGCTACGAGTCACTTCCCCCGGTGTTGTTTCCTCTCCAGTAGTGTCCTTGGGATGAAGTACAGGTTGCTGACGTCCATGTATGTTGATCGGCGGCGATCTTCTTGTAAGTGTCGATCGATTTGGAATCACCGTGTTTGTAGTCGTCGCACTTGTAGATTCACTCGGCGTATGCATACTCCAATCCGTCGTACCGGTACTCATAGTATCCGTGGTTGCGTTACTTTCACTCGTAGTTGTAGCCTTCGACTGCAACGATCTTGATCTCGTATTCGCAGGCATCTTCCCAGTTTTCTTGAACCCAATGCGGCTCGAAGGACCAATGTTGACGCTCTTGTTTTGTGTGTTGTTGTGGAGCGGGCTCGCTGGCGGGATGTCGACTGGAGAGTGTACGATGGTCGCAGTAGGAGCGAATAATAACGCTTATTCTTCAGAGTTTTCTTGTATTTATTTCTTGATGTTGCTTCTTACACTGCTGGGTTTGGAATGCCTGACCACAGAAAATGCCCCTTTTTTATAGGCAGCTCTGACCAATCACAGCCCTTCAGTTTTGCACACGGCACTAATGACCCACCCATCGACCAATTAGAGCGCAGGTAGCTTTTGTACGATAAATTTTACATGCTGTTTTTCTGTGGTAAAACACCCCTTACAATATGTCCTTATGTTTCTATCTTAATTAATAAAGTCTTAAAAACCTTATTTTACACCTTAAAATATGCATAATACTTTAACATAACATAGAATCTAGTTAATAGCTCTAGAAAAATACCACGAGGAATGCACAACACTTCAACATAGAATCTACTTACTAACTCTGCAAAAATACCACGATAAGGAATGAATAACACTTTAACAAAGAATCTACTAGCTCGGGAAAAATACCACGATGAGGACAGAAAATACCACGATGATGATAGAATTGTATTGTATTGTATTGTATAACGGGCTGGTGTCCGCAACTCCACGTCAAAGCGCGTATTTTGCGTATGGGCTTCAATCCACCACGCGGGCCCAGTGCGGATTGGTAGATGTCACATGTCTTCGAATTTTTGGTTCTAGGACATGCCGGTTTCCTCACGATGTTTTCCTTCACCGTTTTGAAAGCAGTGGTGATGAAATAAATTACACAAAGTAATGCGCCTGTCTGGGTTCGAACCCATGACTTACTGTTCGTAAGACGGGGCCGCCACCACTGGGCCACCGCTGCTCTCATGATGATAGAAAATAACACGATGAAAGACAGATTAATCAAACTAATTAGACATTAAAATATTTAAATATTTGATTCAATGATAGGATCCCTCGCAGGTCTGTCTGTCTGTCACAGCTTATTTGCTCCGAATCTACTGGACCAAATCAGGTTAAATTTGGTAGGATGGTGTAATCCTATGACCACAAATGTGCAAAGTAAATAAATTAATAAGGGTCATTTTCGGGGGACAAATAAGGAAATTAAAAAAAAAAGTTCTGCAAACCTTACTGTGTCATATATCAAATGAAAGGGCTCATTATGAGGACCCCAAATATATGTTTTTATTGTAAAATAAATCGTTTTGGTTTTATTCATGAAAGACGAAAATTTACCATTCCCCCCTCCCTGATTTCCGAAACTACTGAGCCTGTAATTTTGAAAAAAAAATACAAAATATAGTTCATTGCTTTTAGATTACAGGAAAATCTATACGAATTTAATCAATTGTAAATTAAGTGGTAAACCCCATTTAAGACTTTGGCATTGTACGGAACCCTCTCCACGAGAGTTCAACTCGCACTTGGCCGGTTTTTTTTTTTTCAAAAGTCGTTTCCCAGCCAGTGGCGTAGCTACCTAGGGGCTAGGCGGTGCAGTGCCCCTGGGGCCCTCAAGCTCAGGGGGCCCTTGAATCCTTACCAGAAAACCTCGATCGAACTGAACTTTCGAAAATTTCATTTTGTCAGTTAAGTAATGTCATTACTGTTTAATATTTTTATTACCTGACAGACTGAGCTCATCACGAAGCCGTCAACCAAGCATTCTGTACATCAAACTAAGTAACTTTACGCAAAAATGATTTCTGGGAAACGACTTTATTTTTGGGTGAAAAATCATTTTTTTTGGTAGAACTCAATGTAACGCACTCAAAACATTGTGCTGATGGATGGATTGAATAGTAGGGGTCGTGGAGGTGTTTAAAGTAAACATCTTAGGACTTCAGGAACGACACCTTCCAGAAGCAAAGGCAAGTCAATTTGCAAAAAACTTAAATATCATTCTGCATTTAATGTTTCTGGCAGCTCGTGTGGACCGATTATCTGTCCGTTAATGATACCGGTCCAAAGGTTTATTTTAAATTGATACTGTGATCTGTCTTGTCTTATGAGATGCGGGTTTTCTAGCTGCCAGTTATGCAAATTGTGTAGATTTAAATATCCATCTTTTTTGCAGGATGACTCGTCGCTCCATAGTATTTTAATAAAAAAACTTTTATTAAAAAAAAAAAAACAAATACCTGAAGTAACAAGTTAGGTCTACATAACTCTGTTATAGTAGTTTTTTTTTAAACAAATGGGCACACTGTAGTGCATTTTTTAGCAAATATCGTAAGTATTAACGCAATAAAGTTTAAAAAAATAGTTTAATGAAAATCTTCTTTTCTTCAATTAAAATTGAATATCTTTTTGTTAAATTATTGGATCTGTTATAATGATATCATTTTGAAATCGGCATTTAGTAGGCATATTATTAAACTTTAATTTAAGTGTTTTAAATACATGGGCACTGACAATGTGTTACGTTTTTTTTACAAAAATTGCTCTTGAACTTGATGGTGTGTTAAAAATTTGGGTTAAAATTAGAGAAGAACCAACTTTTTCTTCAAAAGAGCTGAATTTACATAAAAAATTATAATTTATCGTAGTAGCTCTAGTATTCAGCAGTAATTAACAGAAATCAAAATGAAAGATTAATGACTTTTGTTGAAACTACAACCAACATTTGTAATAAAGGGTAGAAATTTCGTAAATAAAAGACAAAAAGGAAATATTTTCGGAACCCTTGGGTATAAATGGTTTAAATTTTTAATTGTTATAGTTAATTATCTGGTTCATCGAATCCTGAACGGTGGACCACTACTTACGCCACACCCTGTATATTCAATCGCCCCTTCGGATTACACACTGAATTTGATATTCCCAGCGTCCAAACATAGCTGGTCAGAGGTTTAGCTGTTGGTAAATCAACACGAACTATTGACATAACAATACATACCCTGTTACCTTCGTCACAAGTGTCAATACTGCATAAATCATGAGGATTTCCAGAATCAGACACGTGTACGTACTATCTACTATAGCAGGTTGTAAAATAAACCAAGTACTGCATTGTTATGATAGCAGTATTGCTGTCAGTAATATTATGAAAGTTTATTTGGATAAATAAATGAAAATCTCACTACTGCATGTTATAAAAGGATATCGTAGTTTTTTTTTTAATTATTCGGCAAAATAAACAGTTATACATTGAAATCTTACACTAAGTTATAAATATACAAGGTTTATAAATGTATAACCTACGACATTTTCCACAACATATTAGTAGTTAAAAGTGAACTTAAACATAGACAGGCATGCAAACAACAAAAAAGAGAGAGAATGAGCAAATATTATAAAATAACTGAACTAACTAGTATATTCTAAAATTATTTTGTTGGTAAGGTTTCTAAATTTTTGAGCAGAGACAAAGAAGAAGTCGATGTCTTCGAAGATCTTATTATATTGGTTGGTAAGGCGGATCTTATTATATTCGTTGTTTCATGTATGAGTCACCTTTTTTGATGACGCGATCATTAATGTTGCGATCAAAAATTGCTTAATTTGTAGTACTTACTATTTGAATATCAAATTAGTACTATATTAAGTTTCTCGGTTCTGTACTGCCTCGTTGGTTGTGGTGGTTGGAGTCGGGCAAAGTGATATTCAGTTTTTCAATTAAAAATTTCTCAGTAGCAGCCATGGAGGCTGGATTTACGCCCAATTGATGGCAATATTAATTACATGGGACTTGGTTTCAAGTCCCATGTAATAGCGTGTGTGCGTGTGTGTGTGTGTGTATATAACTGGTGAAATGTGGGTACACCTACTATTAGGTGCACCTCTGTCTAACACTTCGGGGATTAGAGGCGTGATGTTATGTTCTTAAGTTATTTTTTTCATTTGATTGTGTTCTGTCAAAGAAAAGTTAAATGACTAGCTACCCATTTATGTTAATGAGGAATTAAAGAAAGCGAAACCTGGTAAAGAAAATAACATAAATCTTAATTTAGTAAACTGATCCCGCGGGATCTAAATGAGCGGAATCAGTTGACTAAAGATCCTATCAAATAGCTACCTAATTATTTGAATTTCACAAGTACAACGCGGGAATAAATAGGTAGACCAGTCATTTAAAATAATAATTAATAAATTGAACGCCTTTTCCTTCTGTAACTAGCACGCAAGATGACCAAATAAATATCAAGAGTCAATCTTTGACCACAGCTACAGTTACTAAGAAAGTGTTTTATATGCAGTAACTATAGGAAGTCTGGACGGCTTAATAGACATTGGACTTATTCGTGAAATGAACTGTAAGTAGTCGTTTGCGTAGTGTATTGTTCTCGTAGTCCCTGAACCCCAGACCACGGAGCTTTTTTCTTCGTGGTTCCTATAATACTGGAAAATTCCGTGGTCTCTTCTCGTATTCCCTGGAAGGGACCACGGAGGTTTTATGAAGCGCGCTCGCTTCGCTCGCATATTAAATAACACTCTTTGACTTCTGTCCCCGAAGTGCCGGCCGTGCCGCCGGCCTCTTTGGCGGCCTAAGGCCCGGTGCCCATGCCACCCATAAAGGATTAAAAAAAATACACCTACTTTCTGTCACAAATGTAATTATATTTATGTAAAAACATGACATCAAATTAAATAAAAATGTCAATGACTGCATTTCAAATATCTCAGTACAATTGAATTCGGCAGCATATATTTCTTGAAGGAACAACGGGAAAAAAAATACTCGTGGTCCCTTCCAGGTACTAAGGGACCGGGACCACGTGCGAAAACCTGTCGTTTTTGGGACCGTACCTACGCCTTAAAATTCTGAAAACGTGTTTCAATAGAGATATTTGATAGTATTATCAAATATCTCTTCTTAAGTCTAGACAGAATCCCGAGAGATAAGCATTCACATTTAGAACGACAAATGAAAATCAAAACAAATGACGAGCGCTCCAACAAATCAAATAGTAGGTAAAGTTAGATGAATGGAATGTTTTGTATTATTTGAAATATTTAGGTACCTACAAATGTGAGTAATAATCACACCACTTTCATTATAGTTGACGTGAAAATCATTCTGTTTACGCGTGAAACCATTTTCATCATCAACATGGCGTCTCCAATCTCACGATATTCAACCAGATTCTCATCAAATCTCATCCATATGCTACACTACAAGCCACCATGCGAAGATTGTCTCTCCACCCTGGAGGCGACCTATCTTACGGTTGCCGTTTCGCGGTCTTCACCCAAAAACATGTCTACCCTAGGGTATCAGTGCTACGGCGAATATGGCCACTCAACTTGCTTCAGCTTGCTGTTTCTGAGAGCTATGTCAACAAATTGCAAATCAAATAAACTTAGATGAATAAAATGCCTTATTATATATATATATAAATCGCGTATTAATTTTATTATTAATACCAGCCTATTACTGTCCCACTGCTGGTCAAACGCCACTTCTCAAACAGAGAAGGCACGAGCATTAATCACCACGCTTGCTCAAGACGGGTTGGCGATTTCAGACTTATATTCATTATAAGTCCAGGGTCCATGATAAACGTAGCAAGTACATAAATGAATTGAAAAAGTCACATTGGTACTTGCCCGGATTTGAACCCACAGCCTCATGCATGAGAGGCGAAACCTTAGCCTCTGAGCCATCACGACATTATTATATATTATTAATTTTATTTACCTAAAAAAAAACCGGCCAAAAGCGAGTCGAACTCGCGCACCGAGTGTTCCGTAAAAACTTTTTAAAGGACAAACTTAACTTTGCTGTTAGATCCCTAGAAACGGCTATTGCACCAACCGCAAATTATAAGTTTGTAATAGTATAATCGCTTTTTTTTTGTTATTAAACTATATATTTACGGTTTTCAGACTTTTCCCTTTACATGTGCTGTAAGACCTTGCTTTTTGCCAAATTTCGTGATTCTAGGTCAACGGGAACTACTATATAGGTTTTCGACCCAAAACCTATAAGGTACTTCCGGTTGACCTAGAATTGACAATTTTGGTTAAAAGCAAGATCTTACAGTACAAGTAAAGTAAAAAAGTCCGAAAAATAAAAAATGTGAAAATTAAGGTAAATTTTGGTAGTTACTTACAAGTTTTCGCGAAAATCTAAATTTGCTCATATCTTTTTATCATGTTGACTCAGGTCCTTGATTTTTATACACATAATAGGGACTATATAGACCTCAGTAAATTTCTCTCTCTCGATAAATTTCAACTTGCTAAGTCCACCCGTTTCGTCCGTTCCCGTTCCGTCCAGACGGACAAGAAAGTAATCTTATATGGGTTCCGTTTTTTCCTTTTTAGGTACCGAACCCTAAAAACGTGACTAATAATCACGCCTTTCATCATAGTTGGTGCGTGTTGACGTGAAAATCAGTTTGTTTACGCGTGAAACTATACAGTCATTGAAATGATCCCATTTTAGGTTTTTTCGGAGGTTAATGTTTAACCTACTGTACTAAATAAGGGTAAAGAAAGAGGTAGCCATTCATAGGCCGATCATGAATCATTGGTAAACCATTGCGCAGGAATTTCAACATTATTTTAGTTACTATTTGCGGTTAAAATCTGTGGCATTCGTAATTTAACAGGTAAATGGTTCTATTTGATTAATAATTCCGTTTTATTACGTGTAGTGTAGATACCTAAATAACCCAGTGTTTTGTGTTTGTGTATCATCGTGTTATGTCGTGTTGTGTGTCATCATCATCATCAGCCTATTAATGTTCCCACTGCTGGGACACAGGCCTCCTTTCTATGAGAGGGAATGGGCTATAATCCACCACGCGGGCCCAGTGCGGATTGGTAGATGTCACATGTCTTCGAATTTTTTGGTTGTAGGACATGCCGGTTTCCTCACGATGTTTTCCTTCACCTTATTGAGAGCAGTGGTGATGAAATAAATTACACAAAGTAATGCGCCTGTCTGGGTTCGAACCCACGACTTACTGTTCGTAAGTCGGGGCCGCCACCACTGGGCCACCACTGCTCACTGTGTTGTGTGTATTATCATGCAATTCTGACTTCATTTAAGTGTAATTAAATCCCAAACAGACTGACCCTTAAAACTCTGGTATGATATCATGGTTTCGTCTTTCGCCTCAGCTAATGGTATCCCTTTCCCGGACATACTCATTTACTGTTCTGTAATAATTCTTCATCCACCCTCGATAACTTCAGTTTGTCCGTGATCATGGTACCTACTTGCAACAGCGCCGAAATATCGGGAACTCAAAACAAACAGTAAGCATGGTAAATATCAAGTTTTTAGTGTTAAAAATAGTCATTATTAATATATACAATGTTCTTGTGTCTGCAATCTAATGTGATATTTTACCAGCAGTACTGACTTTTTTGAGAGAATGTTTATTGGGTGTATAAATTATACCCTTATCGAAAGAAAGGCACTTGTTCTCGCAATCATTGCGATAATTTTGTTGTTTCGAAAATACCTTGAAATGTTTTAGTTACGGAGATACTGGGGATCAAGGACAAAATTCCAACTTTCTAAGAAAATTACAACTTAAAAAAAAATTGTCACACGTAACATAATAGGTACTCTTTTGTGAGTAGCAAGCTGAAGTACAATGCGCTGGAATGGGATCCGCATGAGCAAAAATAAAACTTATGATAGAAGGGGTCTAACGAAAATTTGATCGCTCCTATATAAAAAAATATAATAATGGTTACTACCCCCTATTTGTATCCGTCTCTGTTTGTCGCGGAAATACTGGGCATTCACTAACACAACACGTTAAAACTGAGACTTAAGTAAGTGTACGTTGTTGATGTAAGTAATACGACTCAATATTAATAAAATAAACGACGCACCTACGCTAGCTCGCTGCTAATTGTTTGCTCCGGACCGGCTACGGTGGTCGTGGGCCTGTGCCTAAACGCGCCCACAACCCAGGCGATGAATCTGTTGAACACTGTGATTGCTCGGAAACCGGATCTGGATATGTTCGTGTAAATATTGCATGAAGATCTTAACTTAATGCTATATTGTTAGCCAGGGCCGCGCCGACCCCCCCACAACGCCTGTGTGCGAAACCTATGAAGCGCCTCTTTTTTTTACGAATCTTCATGTTTTAACTTATTTTTTTAAAATTATTTATTACATAATTTTGGCCGAAATAAATGTTAAAACAATCATTAACACACAAACTATATATCGTTTTTAGTGCTAGAACTTATTCTTATTATAAAAAATCAATGCGCACCTAGCACACACTTTTGATTGAATGATTGTTCAATTGTTTTGGCTCTCTCGTTCCTTAAGAGGGCCCTTCCCGGCCCGCATTTCGTCAACGCGAGCATGGTCGAAAAGCTTGTTGTTTCATCCAGAGCCACAGCGGTGGTATTCTTTCAACTCTCCTGTCTTACCTAGCCCCGACTCCGCACTACTTGCCTCCTGCGCACCTCATACCGCCTAATGCGAGGACATTGAACGAAAAATAGTGTTCGAAAATTTATAAAACTTGTTCCAGGAAATACGTGTTTTTGAATTAGTCTTACAAGTATGTGAAATAAATATTTGTCATTTAGAATGTCCACTACCTTTACTTTAACTTTTTTTTACTTTTACAATTTATGAGTACATTATGAACGGCCAAAGTTGAGGTAAAAGTTGTGCAAAACAGCAATTTTTGGAGGCTTGTACTGAATTTGTTTCTACAAATTTTTATTTTTTGCTTCGATAGAAGCCTAGATATAGTCCACAAGATACCTATTAGTTCAAAAAAATCAAAGATATATGTCTAACAACGGCATAATTACGCACGAGCGTTGGTCAAAATTCTCGCGAAAAGTATGGCGGGTTGGCTGCTCTTGCTCTTGGTCTCGCTCTCTCTTAAAGTCGGGGAATCCCCGTGACCTTGACCCCACCCCGCTTGCGTCGCACTCACCGCATCGGTTTGCGTTTTGATGGCGGCGCCCCTATTGTCTTGGCGCCTGTCTCCTGTGTCCTGTGCCAGAGGCGGCGCGGCCCTGTTCTTGGCAGTAGTACTGTAAGTGCAGCAAGTTACTGTTATACAATAAATTACTGTTGTATAAATAAAAAAAAAAACTGGCAAAAAATGGGTGTAGGTACTATTAGGTACGCCTTACGCTTTGGGGGATTACAGGCTTTATGTCATGTTGTGTCGTTGTCATAGAATGTCACACTTTGCGTACGCTCTCAGGAGATATTTATTACTTGCGTCACGAGAGTTTTAGGCCCAATAGTAACGCCCTTGACTTATGTGACGCACGTCATGGGGTCACAGTACTTTGGATAATAGGTATGTTCTTAGAATGTTGAAAGAAAACATCGTGAGCAAACCGGCATGCTGGCGACAAGGTACAAAAAACCAAATCCAACTATTTCCGTTTATCCAAGAACAGAAGCCATGATATTTGTCTCTCTTAAGATTTGTGATTAACGAAATCCTTATTACAGCAACATCGTCGGTTAATTTCTTAATGATTTACTGGGCGATTATCGTGTTAATTTTAGAGCATTATCACGCCCTAGAAGGATATACACTGGCTTTATTGTTTAGATTCTTTAGAAAGGTCAAGTGCGTAGTACTCGCAACCGGCGTGCGTGTGGACGAGGTAAAAGCAGGCAGGACAGATAGGCCAGAATCGTCACAAAGTTCGTGTCTGAAGTCGGTCATCGTCACTGAGGCAGGCCCAAGAAGCGCTGGCGTGACTATTTGTACTCGTTCTTGACTAATTGACCAGAGAAGGCAAAATACCGAAGGATTTGGAAATGAAAGTGATAAAAGAAAAAAAAGGGAAAGAGAAAAGAATAGTTTCCTTTTTGAATTAATCCTGTGGCACCTCACCAGGGGTGCAGTGTGCCAAGTAATTTTCTATAAAGAAATAAATTGCCTACTTTGCATTTCTTGAGACGTTATTACCTACCCCAGGAGTAAGTTTAGTGCCGTCACAGAGAAAATATTTGAGTATATTTTCTTTTAAAATAAACTAAGGAACAACATTTTAATTATAAACCAAAATCATGGGGTATCGTATTACCCAGCACTAACTGGGTTGTGGACTGTGGAGGTCAGATAGGCAGTCGCTCCATGTAAAATACTGGTACTGCAGCTGCATTCTGAGAGACTGGAAGCCGACTCCCATTACGGTTGGGAAAATGCTACCCAGATAATGATGATTAATAATTCTTAAACTAAACATACCTTGAACTTATCATTAATCATGTTTTTTTTTTAAGTTTCTAGGTTTAAGGCAGTTCACATAGCCAGAAAACAAAAATACAAAAGATAATATAAAACACTTCCTTCAGTTTAAATTTAAATAATCTAACAAAAATTACACAAACAAAATACAAAAAACAAAAATTTAACAAAAATTTGCATGTCATTATTTTATGATTGAAAATGTTAAGCTATTATACCATTGTAAGAACATCTGTAACCATATTTATCGGCAAATAAATCTTTGACTTTGACTTTGAGAATTGAATGAATCTTGAATGTATCTTTAAGGAAACTGTTAAGAAAAAATCTGTACGGTAAGTCTGTTCGTTTTTCACCAGATTATCTTCCCCAAGTTCATCAATCTTAGCCCTTTAACTCCTAAGTGCACCTTAAGTGCCATAACGGCCCATTTCCCATAAGGACCATAATGGCCTCCATAACTCTTAATTTACTTATTCACGTTTCTAATGGGTTCTTTCTCTTACCTCCGGAAACATTCACATGGGGCACAGTTAATAAAGGAAACGCTGTTTAAAAATGTTTATTGTGTTTTTTATTTTTCTTGGGCGATGTCTTTCTGGATAATAACAACATACTTGGTTTATTTACAACAAAAGACGTTTTTCCCCTGAATTGTATCTATCAAGAACAATTTTGTTGAAATGGATTCCGCCAATTACGAAACGAAATTTTGACAGTATAAACACGAGTAAATATGCACAATACTAGCCGTTACTCCAGAAAAAATATTTTTAAAGAATGGAAAGAGATAAAAAATGATGGAAAGAAAAAAAGTAACGAACATTAGTTTGATTGTGTCAAACAGCGTCTCTTCCAAATAAATAAGCCTTATCATACAGATTCTTAAACGTCAATAAAACCCGGAAAAACGTGAAAATTAAAAGGGAATAAAATTTAGTAGGTAAGTGAATATTTCCAACTCAGGCGAAAAATTGAATATGTCGGCGACAAAAATGCATTACAATAGAAAATGGAGTGGCATATATCTGAAATGTGGCATGCAGCGGATTCCGCAGTGTTGAAGCGTAAATTGGCATAGGGGGCGCATATGTTGGATTTCATTGTTGCTTACCGCTACGGCTGGCTGTGGAACAAGGCATCAGAGGCAGCATTTTTTCGCAACGCTTATTTTGTGCGTGAGCCGACGTTTAGTCAACATACCTAATTATATTTTGTTGGATTTAAACCCCAATACAAAATTTAAAAATCTTTATTCATTTCACGCTTCTTTTCACCTTACATAAAAACCTGATCAGTTTTTGTATAACACATCAACACAGAACTTGGCCAAAACGTCTCAAACCTTCAATTTGGAAAACTATCACGGCCAGTCACTTGTTTTGCAGATTTACTTCGTGAGATAACCATCAGCCACCGAACTAGCTGAATGGCCCATATTCGGTATTCATCGCAATATTTAAGCTGCGAGAAAACAGCAAAATTATTTTAGTGCGGTCGAGTGCAATTAGCCGAAAAATACTCGAAGGACTTTTTTATTGAGTAAAAAATTGCGAGTGGTGATTTTTTAGGGTTCCGTACCCAAAGGGTAAAAATGGGACCCTATTACTAAGACTCCATTGTCCTTTAAGGGGCTCCCATATAACAAACGTTATTTTGTTTTGTCTTATGTTGTATTTTTTTACTTTCTTCTCCACACTTCTAGAAACTCGATAAAAAACTACCATAAAAATCCAGCCACTATAAACTTCGTTCCACCTTTTTGTCAAATTGCACTCGACTGTAATGACTTAGTAGAGATCAAAGATTAAAGTATATTTTCTGATAATGTTCTATAATATTTACATAAATTGCAATAAGCGCCCTCTGTTGCTCAGTTTAGCTGTACCACTACTTCTCTACTGAGAGTTGCTCGTTTATCGATTTTTGCTATCGATATTTTTTCACGTTATGTCGTAAATAATAAACATCATAAACGTAATTTTACTGTTCTGGTAATCATGAGTCGTTCAAGTGTCAATATGGGTACAAATGTTATTGGTTCGCGTATCTTTCTTTAAAATTACTTACAAAAGCTATCAAAGATAATACTGTCTCAGCGATACATACTCAGCGATGCTCGATTGGCGGTCAAAATTCACGCCAAGAGACCCAGCGGTCATTTCTACTCGTAACTAGAATGCGGATCTGAGTGCACATATTGTGAATCAGAATAATAACTATAACTACCGATATCATTGTTGTCGGGAAGGAAACAAGTGCGTAGCATGTGCAGTGTTGCGCATGACTAGCCGCTCCGAATAAGTAGTGCGAGTAATCGCCCGTCGCACTCGCACACTCGCTTATAGCCCAGCTACAAAACTTTCGTAAGTACATACTCGCTTCTCGCTGCTCGCCAAAGCGTTCCTAATTTCCAGCTCTACTCGCTTCTCACTCATCGTTGGCGGTGGGACAACTGCCTAATGTCCCATGTAATAGGGGGCGAGCCTATTGCCATCAACCGGGCACAAACTCCGTGGCTGATACTGAGAAATTCTTGTTAGAAAATAACAATAATATATAACACTTTACCTGACCTGGTAATCGAACCCATCATGCTCAGAAGTCGCGTTTGCGGCAACTAGATCAACGAGGCAGTCTCAATATAATACAAATATTTAATTAATCTTACTAAGCGTTGTCAATAAAATTTGTCGATAATTTGATGCCATCCTAGCTGTAGCACCTCTATCATAGGTGGTTACTAGTGCGATCTACCGTGTAATGGCTGAATTATATTTAAAACAATGTATATTTGTGTTTTTTCTATTCATAGCTAGACAGCGCTACTGACGTATGACATCAAAAATTTTGAATGACATTAGTCCTAATGTCCGGTCTATCTATAAGTCTTTTTAAATCTCTTTGGTAGAGATCCTTTGCAAACTGAAAGAAAATAATTTCACGTCTTATAAAACTTCATTCTCTCATGACTTAGATCACTGAAGTAAATCGTTCCACCTTTATAAGCCCGAACCTCGGCGCTGCGACTTAAGTAGCACTTTTATTGGTTCTCCTCTACGTTTGCAAGGTGCGAACAGTTTATTTGCATCGGAAACACTTCATACGCAATAACACTGTTATTGGTAGAAATATTTTCCACAGTCTCTTAATAGCTTGTGAATAGAGTGCTTTGTTGTTTACAAACGACTAGTTATACAGGATGACTTTTTTATCACTTTCCAAAAAAAATGGGTATAATAGGTGAACGGAGTAGAAGCAAATGGCATACTTAGTTTTTTTTTTAGATATTTTAAAAATTCGAAATTCAAATCATACGCGTACTTACTGCGTATGATTTAAAAAGTTGTTTTTTTTTTTTCAAAATTTCTCTTTGTTCAAATATGAAAAATTTACTTGAATTTTGTAGATGATGGATAATTTTTTTTTCTAAGCTGTGGAAAAAAAAAATCTTTTTATGCCATAAGCTTCTACTCCGTTCACATAATATACCCAATTTTTTTTGGAAAGTGATAAAAAACTCATCCGGTATGTATTTTTAACTTAAATGGACATCGTTTGCGGGGCGAACGTGGCTAGATATCGCACAGGACAGAGAGGTTTAGAAGGAGAAAGGGGATGAATTTGCCCAGCAGTAGGACACTCAAACAGGCTAACCAAAAAAATTGGACATGCGAATGCTTTGGTAAAATGGTTTCTCCTTGACGGCCATTATCACATCCTAGACCTCAACCATTTATATTTTCCCATTTTAATGAGATTTTGCTAACAATTTTAAGAGTTAATTTTTTTTACACGGAACCTTAATACTTTTTCTAGAATAAAAGCCTGGCCTGAGTTACTTCTTTTAACATAGTTGATGTTTTGATTTGCCAGTAAAAGTCCTGTTACAATCTGTCCATCCGTTTCGGAGATTAGCTGGAGCAAACAGACAGACAGACCGACATACAGACAGACAAAAAAATAAAAAATAAAACAATAAACTTTCATAATTATGCGTTCAGCAAAAACCTGTTTATTTTAAATTACAAACAGACACATCAACTATATATATTTATATAAAAGAGAATATTCAGGTAAACCATGTTATTATACATTTCCGTCTCATATCGTTCCGGGAAGTAACCCGCATCAGTAAGTTTTCAAGCATGTAAGTATAAAAAGGTCATCTAAAATACAACATCAAAGTTTTATCTACCAAGATACAAGTAGGTAGCTACTTCTCTTGATTAAAATGCATAAAAGATACTGTAAACTCTTTCTTTCTTTCTTAACTCCTTCCTTTCATTGTATTTTATTATGATTAAAAGAATGAAACGTCAGAGAGGTTAAGAATACCGCACACGATTTTATTTCCGCATCAGTTAATCAACGTAACACGACAAAATTGTCGACTAATTAATAGAATAGACGACAAAATAATCTAATTAGTCTGTCAGTTAGATTATCAAAAAATATATGACCCGTATTATTTCTTTTGTTACTTAGACCAAAATTGACGAAGATACGACAGTGATGCTTTTGACGACCCGAATGGCGCAGCGGTACTGAGGCTGCCTTACGTTCTTAGGGTCCCGGGTTCGAATCCCGGTAAAAGCAAGTGTTTGTGTGATGAGCATGGACATTTATTTACGAGTCATGGATGTTTATATGTATAATAAGTATGTATTTACAAACAAAAAGTATCTATGTTGTATATCAATTATCTGGTGTCCACGACATAAGCCTCGTTGCTTAGTGCGGCACTAGATGGCGCTGTGTGTGATGTCCAGCAATATTTATTTTTATTTATTTAAATACGTCACGCCTTGGTATAATTTTTAGTGAGTTCTGACGTTAGAGCCCCCACTCCCGAGTTTTGATGCGTTTTATCTTTGTCATTATTCTTTGATTTACAAAAACAAAAAATACGTGTCTATTATTTTCCAATAGGTACTCTAACTGACGGACTACTCCCGCCGCACCAGTGTGGACACGGGCGATGGGCCAACGGGAATCACCATATAAATTAATATCAAGAAACTTTTCTACTTGACTGTACAAATCATAAAATTGGTCAACGGGATCAATTGACCAATTCAAAAATTCATTAGGTCGACTGATCCCGCGGAATCCACCTGTGTGGGACCAGTTTACTAAACACCCAATAGATTTGCATTATTTTTATATTGTCGTCATGCCTATTATGTTAACTGCGATGGTATATCATATTGTTTTTGTTGCTAAATAATAAGTTCGCCATGTGCCATAGTTAAGCCACGCTTGCCTAGGTTGGTCTGTGGATGGGTGACCACCCTTACATACCGAGTTTCCTCCGTGCCTCGGAAAGCACGTTAAGCTGTTGGTCCCGGCTGTCATTTGTCTATCTTTGACAGTCGTTACAGGTAGTCAGTGGCCCAAAAAGTCTGACAACCAAAAGTCTTACAAAGGGGTATCGTGTTACCTAGTATTAACTGGGTTGTGTGGGGTCAGATGGGCAGTCGCTCCATGTGAAATACTGTTATTCAGCTGCATCCGGTTAGACTGGAAGCCGACCCCAACATTGTTGGGAAAAGGCTAGGCAGATCTTTATAAAAATGAATAGCTTATGCTCTTGACTTCGCTCGCGTGGAATTTGGTAATTGTCCCACGGGATCGTACTACCGGGATAAAAAGTATCCTATGTGTTTAAACAAGTTATAAACTATGTATGTGCCATGTTTTATCAAAATCAGATCAGTTGTTTTGGCGTGAAAGAGGAACATCCTGGCAAACTTCTGAATTTATAATAAAGCCCGCAAATATTAGCCTACCAGAGTGGGTATTTGCAGATTTCTTTAGGTACCTGAAGCCAAAATAGCAAAAACTTTTGTTTAGTCCTAATACAGAAATACTAATCTAGGTACAGTAGACCAGTAGACCGTACGTCAATGGCAACACTTTGAACTTGAGCCAGGACGTACTAAGTGCGCAATTTCAAAGAACCGTACCTCAAACTGACTATTTTTAGGATCAGATTTAAAACCGTCTCGTTCAGTAAATAAAGTTTGTAAACCTGAGTGCTTTTTGCTGTCTTCAAGGTTATATACATATTCAAATAGCATTTCGCAAAGATGGTTACACTTTCAATTTATTTGATCGAAATTAGGCTCTCATTGGCCGCTGTGCCGAATGCTATGTGAGAGATATTGAGCTGATTACTTATTTATGTAAGGAAACAACAGTTAATCCAAAAGACGTTTAATAGCAAGTGGCCAAGACAAAACGTATTGACAACTACCTTCTACTTATAACAAATTTCTTAATCATATTTTATACTAATACCTTACACCTCCACCCTTAAATTAAGACACACTTTTACATTGAACATAATACAAAGAGTAGAAATACACAAATCATTCGACTCGAAATCTTATAACTGGCTTGCAGACTCTCGTGGGGCGCGACACGGATGGCGAAGACTTAGCCTCAGGTATAGCCTGTGCAGCAGGTGGAAAGGATCGTGGAGGTATACTAAAAACCTCGTCCGATTCCTGTATCACGGTGTCGTGCTCACTACTAGTCGTACCTCATCCCCTCTCAATCTCGCCCTGCTCGTTACTAGTCAAACCCTGTTCGATTGTAGGGGTAACGCTATCTTGTCCCTCTTGCCTCTCATTAGTATCCCGCAACATGTTGTCGTCGGGGCAGGTAACATTGGACATGCGTGATCTGCGGCGTACCTGATCTATGTGTCTAGTGTGTTGTCGACCGTTACTTTCATTGACACAAATGCGACGTGAACCCTCGTTATGCCCTACTGTTCCTTTTTCCCACTTTTGTTGACCTCTGTAATCCCTGAACCAAATCGGTTCACCTGCCTCTAGTTCGCGCATCCTACCACCAGCGTACTCAACTTGACGGCGCTGCGCCTCACTCACCCGATCGACAACGGCTCTCTCCCTTCTTAATAAATCTAACCGTGATCGTAATGGACGTTTTTGCAAAATTTGAGCTGGTGACTCTCCCGTGGTACTGTGTGCCGTATTCCTATAGGCTAATAAAAAGGTTTGTAATGCCGCGTCGATATCTAATCCATCTGTAAAAGCCTTCTTTATTGCATTCTTACAAGTCCTCACCGCATTTTCCGCTGCACCGTTCGACGCCGGATGATATGCCGGGGAAAACGTTTGTCTTATACCGTTGTCCCTTAGAAAATCTTTGAACTCGGCACTCGTAAATGGTGGACCCTGGTCAGATACTATTTCCAAGGGAAGCCCAAACCTAGCAAACAAACTTCTCAAAACTTTAACTACTGCTCCCACTTTTTTTTTTTTTTTTTTTTTTCGGATGGGAAATCATCAAATGACTTCTCCCGCTCTGGGCGGAGCAGGAGGGAGTGTCAGACTTTTACTGACTAAAACCCATCCATGTTCCTTCATCGCCCTTTGTGTTCCGGGGCCACGGTATCTCTTTCGAATAGTCCCGCAACCCCGGCAGGCATCGGTCCTTTCGGACCCCTTCCTTTTTGCTGACTCTCTTTGAGGCGCGCGTGGAACACGAACGCGCCGTCGACACGGCACTACTGCTCCCCCTGTGGTGCGTACCATATTAAACACTTCTAACCATTTTGAGGTTGAGTCTAAAATAACTATAAATTTAATTCCCTTTATTGGTCCTAAGAAGTCAATATGCAGCCGTGACCATGGCTGTGTAATGTACGGCCATGGCTGCGGCGACGCGCGTGGTGGCGCCGGCAACTTGGCCGCGCAGGTGACGCAGCTTCGGCACATGTTCTCAATATCAGCATTAATTTTGGGCCACCACACGTAGCTACGAGCGTACGATTTGGTTTTTACTATACCCATATGGCTACTATGTAACTGTTTGAGTATTTGAGAACGCAATGACAAGGGAATAATTAATCTATAACCCCACATTAGACAATTTCCTTCAGAATAAATTTCGTTACGCCTAGTAAAATACGGCTTTAATGTTTCGTCGGTACAATGCAGTGGCCATCCGGTTTGAGTATATACAAGGACCCTACTCAATACGGTATCAGTAGCAGTCATCTTCTTTACTTCATTGTGTGTAACTGGTAAAAAATCTTCGACAAAGTTTAGATATGTTACCTCAGTTACGGGATAGGCCTGACTGTGGTGTTGTGGTAACCGCGACAAGGCATCTGCACAATTTTTAGAGGATGAGACATATTCAATATCATGATTATATCCTGACATCAGTACTCCCCATCTCTGCATACGACTGGCGGCCATCACGGGATTACCAGCCTTGCTACATAATATGCATGTCAGCGGTTTATGATCTGTTCTCAACTTAAAACGCCTACCATAAAGATATTGATGAAACTTCCTAACACCATACACTATCGCGAGAGCTTCTCGCTCTATTTGGGCATAAGCACGTTCAGCCTTCGTAAGAGATCTCGAAGCATAAGCTATAGGCCGCTCGCCGTCCGGCGTGATGTGTGAGATCACCGCGCCCACCCCCACGCTGCTTGCATCCGTTGTTAGAATCAGTGACAGGTCGGGAGAGTAGTGCGCCAATACTTCACTAGAGGATAACAACCCCTTTACGGTGCTAAATGCGGTTTTGCATTGTTCGTTCCATACAAAACTTATTCCTGCTCGTAATAAATTATAAAGTGGTGCAAGAATAAAACTTATGTTCCTAATAAACTTTGCATAATACATTACCATTCCTAAAAATTACCTTAATTCGCTTACGTCTGTAGGAGTGGGGGTTTTCATTATGGCCTTGACCTTATCAGGACAAGTGTGTACGCCTTCCTTCGATATGACATATCCTAAATACGTAATTGTTTCGGCAAAGAAACTGCATTTTTCTTTTTTAACCTTTATCCCATTTGTTTTTAATATATCGAAAACTTTACGTAGGTTCTCTAAATGCGAAGGGGTGTCTCGCCCGCTAATAACAATGTCATCTAAAAATACACCAATGTATGGTAAATGAGCGAATAATTGCTCTAATTTCTTCTGGATAATTCCTGGGCTTGACGCAAGACCATATACGAGTCGGTTATACCGAAATAAGCCCTTGTGGGTATTAATTACCGTGAATTCACTACTTTCATCTAGTTCGAATTGTGCGTAGGCCTGAGACAAATCAATTTTTGAGAACCGCTGTCCACCATGTAAGCGAGCCAGTACGTCTTCTACCCTTGGCAATGGGTAACGGTCGACATCTAACACTTTATTCAAGGTTAATTTATAGTCAGCACAAATCCTAATGTTACCGTCCTTCTTGACAATGGGCACGATGGGCGTAGCCCAGTCGGAGCGGTCGACAGGAGTGAGCACGCCATCACGCACCAGCTGGTCGAGCGCCTGCTCCACAGGCTCGCGAAGCGCGTAGGCGAGCGGTCGCGCACGCATGTACACCGGCCGCGCTCCCTCGCGCAAATGAATGGTGACCTTGCCACCCGTGAAGCGACCCAGGCCGTCCTCGAACACCTCACAATATCTGGAACTAAATTCCTTTAAATTAAAATTATCACAAGACACACTGTTTACATTACAACCGCTGCTACTGACTGTGGGTATATTTATACCTAATTCAATTATCCACTGTCTACCTAACAAAATAGTCTTCCCGTTATAAATTACAAACAAGTTTAAGTTTTTACTTGTATCTTTGTATCTAACAACCGGTTTTATGACACCCAATGGGCGAATAGTTTCACCAGTATAATATCTCAATGCCAAGTTACATTTTTCTAACTTCATATCAGCAAAATGTTTTTTGTAAACGTCATAATTAATGCAAGATACGGCACTACCGGTGTCACATTCCATCTTAATACATTTGTTAGCAATCACTAGAGATATATAAATTGGGGGATAATTTTCTAAGGATAACTGATTAATATTTGTTACCTCATCACTGCCACCGCTACTGAACTCGGTCGCGTCATCGATAAAGTTATGTCCAGCATTATTGACTACCGGACACACTCGTCGTAGATGGCCCGCCTGGTTGCACACTCGACACACATAGCGTGCAAACCTGCACGACTTCGTGTCGTGATTCGCGCCACATACTCGGCACTGCTGGCGCAGCTTGGCCCCGTTCGGTCCACTGGCGCCGACGGTAGCAGATGCGCCCGCTCCACGACGGGTAGCCGCATTGCGCATCTCGCCAACCATCCCGTTGGAGCGCGTGTTGCCGCTCGCCGTCACTCGTCCGCTGCCTCGGCCCCGTGGCATCACCGCCTCCCTTCTCCTCTGCATCCCCGCAATCGCCTGGCAATCTGCAGATGCAATCTCGGCCCCGCCTTTGGATTCCATCAAGGCTGCGTCCTTTTCTGCTGACTCCATACTCAAAGCTAAAGTGCATGCCTTATGGAAATCTAACTTCTCCTCTGCGAACAATCGCTGTCTTATCGTTTCACTTGCTAACCCGCATACCAACTGATCGCGTAAACCTTCGTTCAGCCACTGCCCAAAATCACACGTCCTAGACATTTTCTTCAGTTCTGCTATGTAATCAGTTATTTTCTCGCCCGTATTTTGTTTCCTATGATGAAACTTATAACGTTCCGCTAAAATACTGGGGCGTGGTTGAAGATGTTTCTCCAATATATCCGTTAAATTTTTAAATGTTTTGCTGGTTGGTTTTTCCGGAGTACAAAGATTCACCAAAAGTTCGTATCCTCTCGCTCCCATCACAGTCACTAATGTAACCTTTAACTCTTCACTTATTTTATTCACGATAAAATATTGTTCCAACCGCTCCACGTACAACCGCCAATTGTCCACTTCCACATTAAACTCGGAATTTTTTCCGATTGACATATTTACGTTCTCAATACGCCTATATCACACTCGATTAATGTGAAATCCCTTATTCTCGTCGCCACTGAGAGATATTGAGCTGATTACTTATTTATGTAAGGAAACAACAGTTAATCCAAAAGACGTTTAATAGCAAGTGGCCAAGACAAAACGTATTGACAACTACCTTCTACTTATAACAAATTTCTTAATCATATTTTATACTAATACCTTACACTATGATGAAGAAAAAAATTTGGTATTAAAGGCTACTGAAGGCCTCAAATTCGAGCGAGGTGGCGAGCCTACTTCCCGGTTTGCCGCCATGGGATCTGGAGACGATAGTCCTCGCGCGCCTGCATGAATGGCGTGCGGAGACGCTACGCCGGGGAGAAACTCCGCAGCCACGACAAATTGTCGCACAGCGGACAGACTTCCGGCGTGATCTCATGGCGACATGGAGAGAGCGTCTGTCGCAACCCCGTGCAGGGCACGCCTCAATAGTGGCGATAAGTCCCCTCTTTGAGGAGTGACTTGAGAGACGCCACGGCGTCCTCACTTTCCGCCTGCAGGTCCTCACCAGAGACGATTGTTTCGGGAGGTTCCTACACCGAATTGGGCAGGAGGAAACGCCCGGGTGCTACCATTGCGAGGATCGACCGGAGGACATGGTGGAGCACACTGTGGAGGTGTGCCCCGCTTGGGCGGAGCACCGCCGTGTCCTCGTAGCGGCGATTGGCGGCGGCGACCTCTCGCGTCCGGCCCTGGTTCAATCCATGATCCGGAGCGAGACGGAATGGGACGCCGTCACCTGCTTCTGCGAAGCAGTCATGCTAGAGAAAGAGGTGGTGAATGTGAGAGGGAGAGAACTTGAAGTCCCGGCCACGGCGGGAGACGCCCCGGGCGTCGGGGGCCACCGTAAGCGCGGGCCTGTGGACGGAGAGCAATGGGCTAGCTCGCCGTCCGTCCGTCTTATGACGACAGGCCGTGTCGACGGCTCGTTCGTGTTCCATGCGAGAGAGTCAGCAAAAGGAAGGGGTCCACAAGGGCTGATGCCTGCCGGGGTTGCGGGACTGTTCGAAAGAGATACCGTAGCCCCGGAACACAAAGGACGATGAAGGAACATGGATGGATTTTAGTCAGTAAAAGTCTGACACTCCCTCCTGCTCCGCCTAGAGCGGGAGGAGTCACTTGATGATTTCCCATCCAAAAAAAAGGCCTCAAATTCGAAGCCAAATTCTAGGTCGATTTAGTTTAAGTTAGTCTCAAAAAGAAGAAGAATAAAATGCTTTGTTAAGAAGGCTCCTCCGAATCTGTGAAGACTATGCGGTGATTCATGGTCTCAGGTACAACTCGACCAAAAGCGAGCTCTTAGTGTTTAGGGCGCAGAACTTAATTTATGACTGTGTTCCATCAGTAACCTTGAGCGGAGTTCCGCTGAAAAGAGTCACTCGGTTTAAGTACCTAGGGCATTGGGTCACCGATAGGCTGTCGGATGATGCCGATTTGGAGAGGGAACGTAGAGCGCTGGCTGTCAGGTGTAACATGCTGGCCCGCAGGTTCGCACGGTGTACGAAAGAGGTTAAAATAACATTGTTCAGGGCATACTGCCAGTCGCTGTACACGTGCGCCCTGTGGGTCAGTTATACACAGGGCTCGTACAGTACTCTACGAGTCCAATATAATAACGCGTTCCGGGTATTGCTGGGGTTGCCGCGCTTCTGTAGCGCGTCACGCGTTCCGGATTTCGGCTCGCTATTGCGTCAGCGAATCGCATGACTGATGCGTCGAGTGCGCGACAGCCCCAACAGCCTCGTGGCTACTGTAGCCGGCAGGATGGATGGCCAGATAATGTGTCGCTGGGTGTCGGCACACAGACCGTCATCCAGATATGTGTTATAGTTTTTTTTTTTTTTTTTAGTTAGTAAGTGCCAAGTTTGTTTTATTTTTGTTTCGTGTTTTTGTTATGGATCTATGGTCTGAGAATAAAGATATTATTTATTTATTTATTTATTTGTTTATATTTTACTTTTCAGTCCAACTGTGAATTAACATCCATTAAGCGGATACCCAGCCCTCACTTCATTTAACATTATTATGACGAAAAAAGCAAAAACATCTTCAATGCAGCAAAGAAAATCTCCGCCAAACGAAATCACAGCGCTTCCTCAGTTAAGAAATAATTACAAGATACGCTTACCGAAATGTCCTGGGTCTTTACGCGATAATAGACGAGCTGTTGTACCCTCGTTACTGAGTTTGTATAATTGCAGTTTGCACGGAATCGCTGGAAATTATGGATTTTTGTAAGACATTTTTATAAAGGAGGAACTTCTGAATGGAAACTTTGATTGCGGTTTAATGAAGGATTTTGAGCAAATCTTGGTTAAAGAAGCGCTATCCTAGGGAGATTCAAGAGTTATCAGAATATTTATCTCAATATTCCATAGCAATTATGACAAATGACACTTATAGCTCTTGATTGAGGTTTAGATACGCTGATCTCCTGCAGTTTTATTGGTTAAACTAGCCGTTAATCAACCTAATAATTCACAGACTCTACTTTTTACTAAAGAACATGCAAGTCAACAAGCATACGGACTTTGCGGTTACCCACAACCCACAACGCAGCGAGGATTTGGTTGCCCAAATATCGCTATGGTCGGTAAAAGATCAACCAACCGCACTGTGGAACCGCAATGTTACTAGGCATACTAAAGCATATTTTGTGGTCAACGAAAAGAGTGGCCAAATTGGTGTAAACTACATAGAATGCAACAAGCTAGGATTTAATTTAATTTGTATTGATGTCGTTGTATATAATTATGTAGGTACTTACCTACTTTTAGTTTTAATTTTTGTAATTATATCTATATAGTTCTAGTTGTAGTATTTATATAATTTAATTTGTTTATTTAGAAAACCACCAGCAATACTGTATATAATACGAGTATGTTACAGATGTGTATTACAATATTGTACAGCTTATAATAGGGTTCTCTGTTTAACTAGGGTGTCTTAAAACAACGAACGAACTAAACTAACTTAGATTTAAATACAAAAGATAAAATTGAAACAGTTTTAACAACAGCTCTGTTGCTTGTCAATTTACCGTTCCGTTAAGTAGTTACAAAAAACAGAACAGACAAAAATAACACTTCACTGACTAGCTTTAATTTCTACAGTCTTTGGTGATGTTTTAGTGAAAAAAGAGAAGTTTTTTTCCCTAAAGTTGTTAGCGATTTACCTTTTTCTATGACCCTTTTATTGCATTTCAGCACGAGTGCCCAATGTCCATTTCTAGGAAACTATTGGACCACGTTTCAAAACTGTTGATGCAGGTTACAACCATTTTCTAGAAGTATAAAATTCACCTTTAACGAAACTAACGAGTATAAGGAGTCCATCGATCATGCTCTGAGGGAAATTGCCAATCCTTGTTAGGTGCTTTTTAGTTTCGTTAATAAAAGCTCGCAAGCGAAGAAGCAAATAAAAGTTACAAATTAATTTCGACATCGTTAACTCTTTTGATAATAATAATTAAGTATAATATTATTATCTCCTTTATTCATCTTAACATCTTATTATTTACATTTAAATATTTCTTAAAAAAAATAAAAAAATAAAATATATAAAAATAGTAGTCCGCCGGTGTCGGGAGCAGGGTCCAAGCCACCGGTGGTTAGGGCTACAGATAATAGACTAAAAAAAATTAAAAATGTAAATAATAAGATGTTAAGACTCTTATGTTAAAAACCATTAACGTTATTAAACAGTTTCGCATAAATTAAACGTAATTGACGCTTATGAGCCCCGCCACTTGAAATTACAGATGTTCAGCCAGCCGAACAAATCCTTCATCAGTTGATGCAGTGAATAATTACTTTTCAATAATTTGTTCGCAAATTCTTTTGTAAAAGAAATTAAATACAGAGAGGGAGAGGAAGGCTAAAGAAAAGATGGATGGATTGTGTGAGGAATGATATTAAAGAGAAAGGAGTAAATGATGCCGTGACGTCTGACAGGGGAGAGTGGAACAGGAAACCGTGTTGCGCCGACACGAAGGTGCACAACGTGGTGTGAACAAGAGCAGGACTACCTTACAACTATTCTCTTGATGATATTCTCGACGATGCGAAAACTCTCAGAGAAGAGAGAGTAGTATCTCTCTCTTCTCTGAGAGTTTTGGGCTTCTGCTAGGGTCCGTTCAGATCAATACGGCCGTGAGCTCTGGGCACTGGACTCGATAATGTACTGAAGTATCTCTCAATGCCCAGTCTGCAGCTGGTCAGCAATTTGTCAGTAAATCCATACCGATTTCACCATTTCTAATAATTCGTTAAATTTAGTTAAAAGTTCGTTTAAAACGCATGCAGCGGTGCGGTGCGGTGCAGCGGTGCGGTGCATTAGTGAAATTAGTAGAGCAAAAACTAAAATGTAGCAAAGCTTTTAAATGATTGTAGCGTCTTCATTGATTATGTATTAATATTATAGGTATTACTTTAGTGAAAATAGTGTGAAATTAGTATGTAAGTATTAATTAACTACCATTAGCTTTAGGTTCTCACGGCAAGCCCGCAGATGTTTCATTGCGGGTGGTTTTGTTCTTTGGCTATGTAAGGATAACAATAGTTTATGGTAGGGCCTTGCCCATTTTGTTTATTGTTCACCTTTGTGTGCCTTTGATATTTTTGTTGAGATGCCGACGGTTCTGTTTGTAATGTGTTTATTGTTTAACTATTTTTATTGTGTTAGCTGGCTATAGAAACCTTTGTACAGTTTTTAGTTGGTTACGTGCCGCTCCGACCGTATCCCAAGTTTTAGATAATTGTTCAAATGTAGAATGCAGTCAGTAACTTTTCGTCTCCGGGTTCGGTCGGTCGGCATTCTTGCTCCTTGTAAATTATTTTAATAAACTTACTCCATCACTAAGTAAATCAAGTACTTATTTTGCGATTCCGATACCGTCGACACTAGTTAACCGACCTACGGGCGCGAAATGTTTATAATAAATTTCAATTTTAATATCCTGTCTCTTAGAGGCTTAAGAAATTTTCTCTGGAAAAAAAGCAAACACACTGGAAACCCGCATAATGTGTATTGAAAATACACAAGATTTTATGTTCTTAGAATGTGTCCACCTCAAAATGTTAAAATTATTATTAAACAACATCCTTTTTCAATGTGAAAGCTTTTAGAACCTTAAGCCTTAAGCGGAAACGAAAAAAATAGACAACATTTTTTCACACGCAAATATCCCTAATCCTTTTAAAATGAATGAATTTAATAAAACACCATCGCATGCATGCATAATAAATAAAGAGAACAAAGCTCCATTACTTGGTCAAACAAATTACTGAACAACGAACAAAAATATGTATGAATTAAAGAGATTCCGATTAAAAGGATCCTTACAATACAAACAAGGGATCGAAAGCGGAATGTGTATAGACAAAACCTATCAAGTGCATGTTGCTCAATAAATCATGTCGTGTTCCGTAGTTAGTGAAATAATCATGATTAATTTTCAGCACCCGATTTCTACAAGCAAATTAAATCATTGAACTTATTCTATAACTTTCATCGTCGAACTGATTTGTTAGACGACCGTACCAAGATGGCGCCATTACTATCATTTAGTAGTGGCACTGCAAAAAACAACTACAGCACCATAGTACGAAAAGTACTACAGCTATGTCACAAATGAAGAACTAACATTCCTAAATGGCAATATTAGAGTTCTCCATATAGAAACACCCGACAAAGACTAACGACCAGTAACCCACCAGACACAACACACCCGTCTGGTCGAAGGATCCTCTCTTTTCTATGGGTTGTGAAGAACTTTACACCCAGTTCATTATACCCCTTAACCCCTTATACCCCTATAATCTTCCTGCCGTTCATCATTTACGCCTTTTTCTACACTATAATATTATCTGTAATAATAATAATATTATAAAGAGAAAAGATTTGTATTTTTGTGTGTGTATGTATGTTTGTAATGAATAAACTCAAAAACTACTGCGCCGATTTCAAAAATTCTTTCACCATTAGACAGCTACATTCACCCTGAGTAATTATATTTTATCCCCGTACTCCCACGGGAACGGGAACTACGCGGGTGAAACCGCGTGACGTCAGCTAGTCTTTTATAAAGCATGATATAAAAGAAAAAGGCGCAAAAACTCACAATGCCTCCAACTTTTCTTTGTGCTTCCTCTCCTTATTCACCCATCAACATTCATATTCAAGACATCGCCATGACCATTGTACCAAAAGTTTGTAGTCTACTAAATTCCTAATGGCCGTTTAATAGTTTTGTGTTGGATTAATGTTGTGTTCACTAGAAACACTAGTTAGGGTTTAGAATAAAACCACCAAATTATCAGTGAGTAGATGAACTCTAAGGGTACGTGTGCTGCCCGGGATAAGTGGGGACTACTGAAACTACGGAACCTTAATTAGCATTGTTATATTTAGTACATAAAAATTAAGCATGTTTATAATGCCCAAGAGCAGCGGTGGCCCAGTGGTGGCGGCCCCGACTTACGAAGTATGTCGTGGGTTCAAACCCAGGCAGGCAGCATTTCTTTGTGTAATTTATTTCATCACCACTGCTCTCAAAACGGTGAAGGAAAACATCGTGAGGAAACCGGCATGTCCTAGAACCAAAAATTCGAAGACATGTGACATCTACCAATCCGCACTGGGCCCGCGTGGTGGATTATAGCTCATACGCAAAATACGCGCTTTGACGTGGAGTTGCGGACACCAGCCCGTTATACAATATACAATATAACAATAATGCCCAATTGCGTGTCTGTCATAACGAATGTCAAAACATTATTAGGAGATTAACGAACAGTCATGCCTGTCCCAGACTAATAATTTGCCAATAGAACGCCACCGGAAGACCATTGATGCCTGTCAAAATCAGCAATTTCAGCAATAACAGTGGTCGGACAGTCTGACATGATTTCATTGGCAGACTTGGTTTTCTGTTTACTGACAGTTTCGATACTAAATTATTTTGTCTAGTCTTTTTTTTTCATTTTGTATACGCGTTATGTCCCTGCGACAAATAAATATTTTTTCTTTCTTTCTTTTAACACGTGCATTGCCAAGCTAAAATGATAAACTTACAGATGACCAAAATAAAAAAATCGTATAATGTCTTTCCTAGTGGCCTTTTTTATGGCTCGTACATAATTGTAAGGCACATGATGCCACGTCGCGTGAACGGCTACTGCATTACAAGCCGCTTCACGTAACGTCGCTTGATGTGGCAATTAACGTGTTAAATAAGAAAACAAATCAAAAATATTTTTGTTTCGCTACAGAACCCTAAAGCATTAACGACGCATTCCTTTTTTTGGCTCATGGGCCTCCACAGATATTTCATTTCCGAACCCATATCTCTGTTCGGGTGGTTCGGGTAAATCGAATGATGTCAAACAATTGTTTTAGAAGTTAATGGAGCGGGAATTGTTATTTATGTAATTCGATTCTCGAATCATTTAGCGTATTTTCTCACTTGAGAAAGGAATCAAGTGTCTTTCCTTGAAATAAACTGAGCGTACAAACTAGCTGGTTGAACGTAGACGAAGCAAAAAACTATGTGAAGATGATGTTAGCATACATAAAAAAAACTTTATGTATGTAGGTCTCACTTATTACGAGCGTGACTTTTTGAAAAACGAAACAAACTCTAGCAACAAATTAGAACTCGATAAACTGGAAGGCCAAAATAATAACCTAGAACAAATAAAATGTAGGCACTTCAGATAGCCAAATTTGGCGAACCTAAATTTGTTAACTGTACTTTGCAACTAACCTCCAGATTTGCTAAACATTATAATAAAAGCTAAACAGAAAACGTGCTGTGATAATTTTATCTTAACAAAGTTTGGGTCGGCAAAATTTAATGAAAAAATGTCTTTTGTTAAGGTTAGATAGGCAAAACCAACAACAACGTGGTATGGTAATAATAACAGCCGCACGGGTCGATCTTTCTTCGAGAAAGAGGTCAATCGTCGAATCCGACTCGGCTGGGCAGCGTTCGGGAAGTTGCGCGGTATCTTCTCGTCCAACTTACCACAGTGTCTCAAGACGAAAGTCTATGACCAGTGTGTGTTGCTAGTGATTACATACGGGACCGAAACGTGGTCGCTCACAATGCGCCTCATCAGAAGGCTTAAAGTCACCCAAAGGGCAATGGAGAGGCTATGCTCGGAGTTTCCTTGCGTGATCGAATCAGAAATGAAAACATCCGCAAGAGAACCAGGGTCACCGACGTAGCCCGAAGAATTGCCAAACTTAAGTGACAGTGGACAGGGCACATTGCTCGCAGAACGGATGGCCGATGGGGCCGAAAAGTTCTGGAGTGGCGACCGCGAACTGGAAGACGTTGCGTTGGAAGGCCTCCCACTAGGTGGACCGATAACCTGGTGAAGGTTGCGGGAATCCGCTGGATGGGAGTCGCATGGGACCGGTCTATGTGGCGACACTTGGGGGAGGCCTATGTCCAGCAGTGGACGTCTTTCGGCTGAAATGATGACGATTATGATAGGTCGATCTTTAAAGTTACGCAGTGCGTACTAAGTTCGGTCCGTGGATGGATGGCCATCGTTTCTGTACCGAGTTTCCTCTGTGCCTTGGAAAGCACGTTAAGCCATGGATCCCGGCTGTTATCTGCAGATTTTTGACCGTCGTTACAGGTAGTCAGTGGCTCGAAAGTCTGACAACCAGTCTTGCCAATGGTATCGTATCACCCAAACTAACTTGGTTTTAGAGGTTCAATGTTAGTATAGGCCTCTCTTTGCTTGAGTCACGCTCAACGTTCTTGTGCCAGCCTCATCCAGGATATTCCGGCAATCGCAACAATGTCGTCTGCTCCTCTTGCCGCCGGACGACCAACAGCATGCAGTCACTCAATGTAAAATACTGATATTCAGGTTAGTCTGGAAGACGACCCGAACATAGTTGGGAAAAGGCTAGGCAGATTATGTGTACGATTTACGACAGATGCAATACTGTCGTGCAAATGTCCCTAATTAAAGGGTATTACTGATCCCGAGAGAGGAATGTTTACTCTTTTCGCTCATTTTTAGGGTTCCGTACCCAACGGGTAAAAACGAGACCCTAGTACTAAGACAATCCACTGTCCGTCTGTCCGTCTATCTGTCACTAGGCTGTATCTCATGAACCATGATAGCTAGACAGTTGAAAGTTTCACAGAATATGTATTTCTGTTGCCGCTATAACGACAAATACTAAAAACAGAACAAAATAAATATTTAACGTACAACAAACGTCATTTTTTGGCGTTTTTTGCTCGATATTAATAATGGCAACAGGTAGACGCTAAACGTTTTTCAGAATATTTAGTTATATATTTACTTTAAAAATATATAATTAAATTAAAATAAATTAAATATTTAAGGGGGCTGCCATACAACTAACGTGTTTTTTTTGCCGTATTGTCTAATGTTGCTTAGATAATGGTACGGAACCCTTCATGAGCGAGTCCGACTCGCTCTTGGCCGGTTTTTTTTATTATTCTGGTCAGCTTCCGTTCGTACTTTATCTTTTTCATTAATTATTTCACCCTTCTCCTTCACCCTTCTCACGTCTCCTTCAAAATGTTTAATTTTATTAAAAACGAAACTTGTAATAAAAACGCAATCATGTCCATTGATCTTAGTATCATTTTCATCTGATAGCCTTTGAAACTTCAGCTGACTTCGTTTCAATTAAGAAAATGAAAGAGGTCACCGGTGCGTGGAATTGAAAATTGGTTAAATAGCGACGTCGAAAAAAGTTGCTTATTTGAAAAATTTATAAGAGTTTTGTGATTTACCTACTACGTTTTTGAACAAAGAGACGTTGTTGAAAGTTTTTGTTTTTAATGATTAAATCTTATGTTTTATGTCTTACGCCGTTTTCGTTGTTTATCATTAATTGTGTTTGAAAAAAGCCAGTTATTTTATACACAAAAGAACAAAAATTACATGGTCATACATAATGTATCAAAAAATAATAAATCAAGTATTCTATGGAATATTTTTAGAAGACGAATCATTTTGTAGTAGTATTTTGGGTGGATTTCTGACAGAAGAAATAAGTGCTTCTACGCAGTTTAGAGAACTATTAGCATCATTATAGCCAACGACAATGTTGGAGAAAAAAAACTTTAACTGGGCAGGACAGCGCTTGGAAATTTCGTAGGGAATTATTGTCGTGTATACCAAGAAAGTATAACTGGGCCATAAGTTCAAGATGCTATATTGACAAAGCTAAGGTCGGACACGCTGATAAAGCGACGATCTTCGAAGAGTGGCAGGTATCAGCTGAATTGTAGTTGCTAAGGTTTGAATTGAAGGGCACGTGATACTTCAGTTTAGTTTTATCATTGCGCTCAAATGAGCGCAATGATAAAAGCATGATGCATCAAAAAATTCGAAGACATGTGACATCTACCAATCCGCACTGGGCCCGCGTGGTAGATTATAGTCCGTTCCCTCTCATTGAGAGGAGGCCTGTGTCCCAGCAGTGGGAAGATTATATGCTGATGATAATGATGATGAAAGCATAAAATAAAAACAAAGAACCACACACCAAACCACGTAAACAAATATCCCTGAATACCTAATATCATAAACACGTTAATAGAATTTCTGAAACATTTTCTATTCTGAAGTACACAGTAATAAGTCAAACGTATTATCATCGCAGGTTCAAATTGTTTAATTAAATTGCTCGAAAGCTAATTATTCCGTCTTGAGAATTTGCAAATAAGATGCCTTGTTGGAAATCGGCAGGTGGAGTCGTTGAATGGTATAACTTCGAATTGATGTTCGGGAATTAGGTCACGTAATTTTAAGGCTGTTGTTTGACAATATTTTGACTTGAATTGAGGTGTTGCTATGAAGTAAATAATGTACACAACAACTTGGATTTATTTTGTTTAATATTGATGAACAGGAACAACAAAGACAACAACAAAAACTTAGTTAGGGAGAGGCTAGGCAGATGATAATGACGATTGATGAACAGGAATTTTTTGACACCATAATTTTTCTTATTTTTCGCAAATCTTGGACTGGAAGAACTTTCTGTCACTAACTATGTAAAAAAAACTTAGAAGTTATATTTGACCCACTTTTCGGTTTCCGATTGAGCTGAAATTTTGAATACAATCATGTTTAGTCAGGGTGTAAGCTAAGTGACGTCATTCTAGATCTATTACGGCGTACTGCCAAAGATAGCAGACTGGTTATTTTTTATGCCATGATATGGGTATCAAATGAAAAGGTTTGCTGAAAAGAATACGAGCAAAAAAATTACATTACTCAAAAGCGTGTTTTTTAGTTTTTTATACCAATAGAGGAGGAGGAGGAGGAGTAGTTGACCAGTGTTCCGAACCCAGGCAGGCTCTTTACTTTATGCTGTAGTTAATTTCACCATCAGCCTACGTACACACAAGTTGGACATAGGCCTCTTTAATAGTACGCGGGGGCTCTAATATACTAAAAACAAAACGCCGAAGACATGGTGTCATCCATCAATCTGTAATAGGCCTAGCCTGTTGAATTATGACTTAGTCCCTCCGCCAAAAGGGAGACCTGCAGGCTTAGCCAAGTTGATAATCTACAATCGTTAACGCTAGTAGAAAACGAATCAAATGTATGGGAATGACATCATCTCAACGTTAAATCACGTGATCAACACAAACGAATAGAAAATTCGTAGACAAGTTTACATCGTTCAAAATGATGGAATAGAATGTTATCGTTTCTACAATGTTGATCGCTATACTCTTTGGTAGGAACGCTCACCATAGACTAAAGTGTAGGGTTTTCTACAAACATTAAAGAACGAGCGATCGACTCAGTCGTGTCAACTTGGCTACCAATTTAGCGCTTTCTACAATCGCTTACGCCGAGGCGTTTACGATTGTAGAAAGAGAATCGATATGAAACGTTTGTAACTTGGCTAGGCCTGCAGGTGTTGGAACGTAACAGGCGGCTAGTACCATACCGTGTTTATACTTGTTTCTGAGTTCCGTGAAGTAACATAATATCGCAGAAACATGTAAGACAATTTAGAGAAGAGGAGTGTAAAGTTGGATAAAGAAGATGGTAACGATGGTCGGTGGTGATGTTTTCGTAAGCAATTGAGACGCTGCGCGCTGTTTGTTCCAAAAAGTTATAATGTACTAACCATAAACGCGTGTAATGAAACTTTTAGTAAAAGAGGGCGTCTTGGCACATTGATACTAAGTAGTAGTAAGTCTTATCTTACTATTAAACATGCGATAGTTTGTGGATGGATGGATGGATGGATTTATTTATAGATGGATTGATGTTTTAAACTTTTTCACACAAAAACTACACACATATAGAATTATAACCTGGACACCAATGATGCCTTTTAACGCGTTAGTACGATCAAAGGCATGACGACAGTATCAAAAAATTGCAAATCTATTTAGTCCGTCAGAGTATTGGAAATTAATGGACACGTATTTTATTTTTTTTGTAAATCAATGAATATTGACAAAGATAAAACGCATTAAAACTCGGGGGTGGGGGCTCGTGACGTCAGAACTAGCTAAAAATTATACCTAGGCGTGACGTATTGAGAATTTTAAAAGCGGCATATCTTCGTCAATTTTGATTTACGTAAAGGCTTAAGCTAGTACTTCATATTTTGACTATCATACATCGTTGTTGAAGGCACTACATCTTGATTGGTATAAAATTCCTGGCACAAAGATATCGACTTCGTCAAAGGCCTTTGATATATTTTTCCGGGCGCCTATTTTCATATTTTTCCAATCAAATGTTGTTGTTTTATTACCTTTGACTGGTATGAAATTCTAAGAAAATGTCGAGTGTCATAGTGTTGAAAGGAAACGAAGATAAGTTCCAGCCTGGTCTGCTTTGAAAGCAGTTCTTTTGATCTTTTTGCTGCTCTCATACCATTCAAATTCAAATATTTTATTTAAGATTTTTGAAATGATTACATCCATAATATATTGTTAGTAGTAGTACCTATAACTTAGTCTAATATTAGTATTACCTTAATTTAATTTACAATAACAAACAAATAGTGTGCCAATGAACTGTTCGTTCAATTGTACACTAGTTTATTTGGATAAGTGTTTCTGAACACTTACAACCCACCCACCTTCGTAAGAGGGGAGAGTCCCACTGGTCTGCAAACACATTCAGGATGCCACTGTAGGAGGAGCGCAAGCGTGCCAACATGGAAGCGCATAGCTTCCGCATGATCGCGGCGAACCCGTCGACGCACGCTTCCGCGAACATCCCTGACGCGCTACATCGCCACGGCAACTTCCAAAGCACCCTGAATGCGTTATTGTACTGTTCGCGCAGGTCGCTGTATGCCCGCTGGGTAAACTTGGTCAACAGGCTGCACGTGTAAAACGACTGGCAGTCGCCCTTAAAAAGCGTTAAACCGAAGCGTTAAGTCCGTCATTAAGTTTGTTACTATGTAGGTTTTGCTAAGAGTAAGCTATTAGCAAAACCTACATGGGACGCAGGCCTCAGGAAGGACGGTAATTTATCCCAAGACCTTTCACTACTCAATTTCCTGTTTCTTGTTGCGGTTTCCATAAAAACCCTTTGTTAGATAGTGGACAATTTCCGTACCGATTAATACTGCGGAAGCTACTAAGAGGAGGTTCCGGCTGAAATAGGTATACATTTTCCATTGAGTTCATTTTCCGCGTATGTGAATAATAGGGAAATTTTACGGACCGCCAAATTCCATTAGCCGGACCGGACGTGTGCCAAATTGTTATGAAAAATAGCACCTTGAAAGCTGCGTTTGTATCGTTCGAATGAGAAGCAACTACTTCATTGTAATAAAGGTATCCTTTACCTATGCTTCAGTCCAGTATGAATTGAAAAAAATAATTCATTGGCGCAACGAACGTAATGTGCAGTGCTGTTAAAAGCACCGACTAAAAAAAAAATTCGATTCACCTACTCGAAGTTACAGACTACAAAGTCCACCTACTACTGCACTCACGTCCGTCTATGCACCACTTTTGTACATGCAGTTTAAATAAATTAATAAATTACCGTTACATACAAAAACACTGGCACATTAGAAATTTAAACCTCCCCTAATCGAATCATACAACTTACACAAGCACCTCGAAAAGCGAACATATTGCGAGTGACTAGTAAAAGGTAAAGTTGACTCAGTAACCACAAACGTTAAAGTACTTAATTATGCTAAAGCTGAAAAGAGAAGGTAACAGTTTGAAAATTCCCAGCGAACGATCTGAGTTCTAAAGTGGTCAGAAGTTGGATTAAAATAAAGTTGGAGCGTTAGATGACCTGTCAAACTGTTGGACGCTGCAGTCAGTTCGATCGAAGTCAATGTGGGGTTACAGACTAATGAACGGCCATAACTTCAAAAGGATTAAGTGAATCATTTACTTTTGCAGCTAATCTAAAAGCACTAGTAGTTTTGAATTAGGAATTTGGAGTGCATTTTGTTAGTTCTGACGATAAAGGTCGATTTTGTGATCATTCAACATAATTTAAGATGAATCCTAAACCGTATCCAATAAGTAAACGAAAACGTAAAAGAAACGTATGTTTTCGAAGCAACGCGAAAGAGAATGCAACGCCGATCGCTGCAAAACCAACAACAAAATATACTCCAGAATACGGTGAGAATTCCCCTGAATAAGCACGTTCTTAGAAAATAGGAACAGTTATTTGCTACACAAGAATTTGAAAAGAAGGAATAAAGGCACTATAACAACACTTTGTATATAAAGCTAACTTTACTATAGGGAGATGAATGATGTAAAGTGAGGTACTCGCTTTAACGTATGCGCAACATCTATCAGAATATCGATGCTGCGAGCCCGATGAACTCATGAATATATATTTAAAAAGTTTGCTAGTCGAATCCGGAGGGAATCCATCAAGCAGCAGACCAAAACCAAAAATGACGTTCTGTGTACACAAAGATAGACGATCTCCTTTTTTAATGTGAAGGATTATTGTAAAAGGTAATTCCCTGAAGACAGGAATGGATAGGCCTTGGTACGGTAAACTGTCTGTTTGATGATGATTATGATAATGGTGATGATGGCAACAACCTCTTATATAGTAAAAGTAAAAAATCATCTTTGTGAAGATTAAATGACAAAATTACAACTCTGTATTGTGTGTACTTTTACCGGTTGACTTTTTTATTACTTTCCAACAAAAATGGGTATATTAGGTGAACGGAGTAGAAGCTTATGGCATACATAGTTTTTTTTTCTTTTTCCGCAGCTTAGAATAAAATAGATCTATCATCAAAAAACGCTATAAATTTCAAGTAAACTTTTCAGATTAGAACAAAGAACGAGAAATTTTGAAAAAATAAAACATTTTTTTTTATTTTTCTTTTTAAAAAAAACTGAGTATGCAATTTGCTTCTACTCCGTTCACCTATTATGTACCCATTTTTTTGGAAAATGATAAAAAAGTCATCCTGTATAAATACTAGTGTATTGTTATGGTGTACCAGGCGAACAGAAGATTACGAAAGGTCGTAATAAAAATATCTAGTAGGTACTTGAATTTCCAGCAAATTCAAATCCCGATCATTGAACCATTATTAAACAATTATAGAGCATGCACATTGCACGTGCCTCCAATTAGTCCAAAAGCGACTGGCGACCAAACTACACAGTAATTGGATAATAGGACTGGGCTTAAATTGTGCGATGTTTACTTCAAAGCCTAATGTAATGTAATAGTACATTACGATAGTAGTGCGTTAAGATGGTTATAACATGCGAGGCGGAATTTCAGCCCGAGCCGAAGGCGAGTGCGTAATTGAGCCAAGCATGTTATAACCAATACGCACGGATATCGTACGACGTTTTTTAACACATTTGCGAGGAAACAGAAAAAAAATACATTTCACAATACAAGTACAAAGAAAAGAAAATTTGAGAAAAATGGCGCGAGGATTATATTCTGCCGTGGTTGCGTGAAATTGTTGGCAAAGACGCTAGAGCATGCAGCCAAGTTTTTTAATTACCGAATAAACTGTTTTTTATTTTATTTTAAATAAACTCAATCTGTAAATGCACACTGTTGCTTTCCCGCCATTTTAACAGCGCGCTAGCGCTGCCTACTGACTGGCGCCGCGCGGCGATTAGTTCGAAATTTGAATAGCAACAGCGCGCTGCTCACTAGCTAGAGTCGTGCGGCGGCGATCAGTTCCATATTTGAAATGGCAAATAATACTGTTATGGAATTTGTATGGACTATAACTTAACTATTTGCTTTGGTAACACACGCGTTTTTTATGACCCGCTTTACATATTTAAAACCGGTGGAATTACATCAGCTTTACGAGCAAGGGTGTTAAAAAGATGATAAAATTAATTTTAGTAAGATTTTAATTTTTATACAAGTCTTCTTTCGGAGTCTACCATATTGGATTTAGAATGATGTCATTTAGCTTATCATGTATTGTCATCAAAACTAACTGTGTGTGCAAAATTTCAGCTCAATCGGTTATTTAATCACTGTTTTAAAATTCAGTTGCAAGATTTGTCTTAAAGAAACAGAGATTTATTTACTTATTTTACTTGCTAAAAAAGCTTGTACAAATACAAGAAACCTGATTTTTAAAAAACGCATAATTTTAAATTCACCAAGGCAGGTAAACCGGAATATTACTAGAGTGATGAGCAAACAACAGTTTTTAGACTTTTTTTAAACTGTGGTAGATCAAACATAATTTAACATCACTTCTGAAATATAAAAAGGGTTGAGCATTAGAGGAAATAGTGTACCAACATCTTGCTACATATTTATGTTTAAATTTCACGTTATGCGACTAGCATCATTTTTCACACATCCAGTTTTTGGTTGGCTACGGTGAAATATCTAAGAGAAAAATTCAATACCACTTGGTCCGACCTGGATTCGTTGCTTAGTAATCAACTCATTTACCACCAGACCAACATTTACTTCGCCATTCCCAGGTCGTTACGCTCAGGCGCGGATACAGGATTTCCTTTAGGGGGTGCAATTTTTGTTTGATATTACGAAAAGTGAATTTAAAAAGAACCTCCTCCTTTTTGAAGTCGGTTAAATAATTGATGAACTTTTGATAGTAAATGGAATCATGCATTTCTTTACGGAAATCTATGATATGAAAGATACAAGGGGTGCGAGTAAAAACAGATTTATTTAAAAGGGATGTTTACTATTTACGGATGCAGCTGAAGTTCTTCAAAGAATCTAAAATGCGATCTCTAGGTAGGTACTTCAAAAATGTTAGTCACCTGGGATTGCTTAGATTTTTTTGATACTTACTTGTATATATAGAAATAGAAGTTACTAATTTTGTAGAGTTATTTGAAAAGTCTACGAACAAAGAGAATATTTAAGCACTCCACTCTAGACAAGTTAGCTTTTCTTTAGTCCTTTTATTCGGAAATAGATGTTACTTTATCGACTTAGGGTGACAATTTTTAACAACAAAATGAACTAAGGTTCCAAGAGCGTGCGAAACGAGCTCGAATTGTAATACTCTACCTTGGGCAGGTTACATTACAAATGTTTAGACCCTTCATACAGGAGTTACTAGATCGACCAAACACAAAGGCAACATTCAAGAGGAAGTGAGCTGCAAGAGCGAGCGTAGCGATTTCGAAATTTTTATGACACCTTGTCTTGGACAGGTTAGAATGGTTTTGATCCTTCATTTAGGAGTTACTTGCTTGACTTTTAGATAAATTCAAGAGAAAGTAATTTTAACTATTTACCTTGAACAGGTTAGAATTGTTTCGACCTACTGGAGTTACCTGGCTGGGCCTCTTATAGACAAAGTTAAAACCCAAGAAAAATTGGGCTGCAAGAGCGAGCGAAGCGAGCTCGAAAGTTTTACATCATTGCCTCAGATAATTATGCTATAATTGCATATAAGGCCTCGGGGCAAGGGGCTCCTAATTTATTTCAGGCTCTGCCTATACCGGTCGATAATGCAAAAATCCAATAGGAGTGCCAATACAGAGGTAGAAAAAAGGAGCCTATTTGACACATGTTTTTTCGCAGGGTTTAACAATATTTTAATTTGAGTGATTCCATTTTACGCTACATTTTTTTAAATTACAATACCATTCTATGGCATCAGGCAGGTAAAGCTATAACTTTTAAAAAATCCTGAGCCTCCAGGAGCAGCTGCCTCTTCCTGGCGATGCCCATGACAAGATACACAACTAGAATATTTAGTTTCATTTCCGTCAAACTAGTTTAAGCTTGGCTAATGACTTATTGCCCCCCCTATTGCACCTATTGCCCCCCCCCCCCCTCCCTGTATCCGCGCCTGGTTAAGCTAGCACTTTATCTAAGGTGTTCTATATTTTAGTAAGAACACGATTTATTATGCTGTATGTTTATCATAGCTCGGGGCGAACACTACACACATAATCTTAATTGAATTCTGTATAAACGTCTCCCGGACGAGAAATTAGTGCTGAATTATTCTGACGTTTACTAATTTTCTATTATGAAAGCGTTCTATTGCAATTTCAACTCTCTGCTCAGAGGTGGAAGACGAAATTCCAACAAAGCGAATTTATTTAGGCATTCGTTTCGATGTTGGGTAGTGTTAGTGGAAACGGGTATGTAACAAGCATTTGTTTCACAATGATATGAGATATGGACGCGTTTGAAATACAGGTGTTTGGGGATATGATAGGAATGCTAGCTAGATGAGAATGTACTTGAAATTTGCAATGAAATTTCCACGTTTTCACTACTTTAATAATATGAATGCCGTTTACAGATCCGTGTAGATAACATCATCACACTGGTTATCCCAGAAGGGCAGGCAGAAATGTGGTACACCCAATATTCGCAGATTTTGTTTTTTTTTTGTAAGTTTAGACAATTAGCAGTCTTATGGAACTGGGCCGAAGGACTCTTTGAGTAAAAAGTTAAATTAGTGTGCATCAGTATCTACAAATTTACTTGTATTGTATTGTATTGTATTGTATAGCGGGCTGGTGTCAGCAACTCCACGTCAAAGCGCGTATTTTGCGTACGGGTGGGAAATTTATTCGATCCACCCTAACTCCCCGAGAAAGGCCAGCAGCGCCTTGGTGTTGCTGACAATCTCGCGGAGAGTACCTGGGTTACCGAAGTACTTTGCCCTGTATGTTGCAACCACTGGGCAGTGCAGAAGCACGTGGGCTGCTGTCTCGTCTTCCTCCATGCAGGCACGGCACAGGGGGCTGTCCGTGACTCCTATGACAAAGAGGTGTTTATTAAAAGAGCCGTGTCCAGTAATGGTGGCTGTAACTGTGCGCAGCTGCGATTTGGTCAACCGAAGCACGCGTTTGGTGAGGCGGCGGTCGATAGTAGGAAGTGCTTCCTTGGCCTGCCTGCACTCGCCATGGTCTAGCCATAGCTTGTGGTGTTGTACACTAGTTCGGTTCCTTACCAGTGTGCGTAGGTATCCGAAAGGGAGTGGTACGATAGGTTCGGGTCCCACCGCTGCCATGCTCGATCCCCTTCTAGCGAGTTCGTCCGCCGCATCATTGCCACGGGAATCGCTGTGTCCCTTAATCCACTGAATGGTTATATTGTTGAGATTACCAACCTGGTTCAGGCGTTGATGACACTCGTGTATTAACCCAGAGTTGACTGTGTGGTTGTTTAGTGCTAGCAGTACAGCCATGCTGTCTGAGAGTATACGAATTGAGTGGTCCACAACCTTCCTGGCCAAGATAGCAGATGCCGCCAGGGAAATGCCCATGCATTCTGCCTGAAATACCGTGTTGTGGGCCCCCAGAGGTTTGGCTATGTGGATGTTGAGATCCTCCGAGAAGACTCCAGCACCTGTGCCAGTACCTGTTTTAGATCCATCCGTGAAGATCCGTAGTTCCGCGGGGTTTAATCCCTCGCAGCGGTGATCCTCGTGGAGCTGGATTTTGTACTTCTTATCGAATACGAATAGTTTTGGTATCCGATCGTTTATTGCTTTCGCCAGGGGGAACTCGTTGTGGAATCCCTCCAGTACCGCGGTGTGCTGTGTTTCTTTCTTACCCCAAAGTTGAAGTGTATTAAGGCGTACAGCCGTCATCGTCGCTTCCTGCTGTATGAACAGATGAAGCGGTGGGAGCCCCAGCATGGCTTCGAGAGCTGCGGTCGGGGTAGTCCTCATGCAGCCTGTGATCGCCATGCAGGTTAGCCTTTGCATGCGTTGCAGTTTGATGGAGGCTGTAGTTAGTTTGGTGCGGGGCCACCAGACCACTGCCCCGTAAGTGATCATAGGTCGGATTACCGCGCAGTATAACCAAAGTATAATTTTAGGGGATAGGCCCCACTTCTTACCTATCATCCTCCTGCATTGCCAAAAGGTGATGCAGGCCCTGTTAATTTTATTATCTAAGTGACTACTCCAATTTAACTTACTGTCCAGGATGACTCCCAGATATTTGACCTCGTCGGCTAACTGGAGTTCTGTATCGAAAAGTTTGGGTAGGCGATAAGGGCCTAGTGTTCGTTTATGGGTAAACATGACTAGTTCAGTTTTCGTGGGGTTCACTGAGAGATCGAACTCTCTGCACCACCGCTCAACGATGCGTAGTGCTTGTTGAGTGAGGTTGCAGATTGTCCCCGTCACTTTCCCTGAAATGAGGATAGCTAGGTCGTCGGCATACCCTATTGTGTAGAAATGGTTCGCGTTGAGTTTTGTGATGAGATCATTTATCACCAGATTCCAGAGGAGCGGGGATAGTACTCCACCTTGGGGGCAGCCTCTGGCTATCAAGGCAATCTGCTGTTCTCCTTCAAGTCGAACCACTCGTTTGCTTAACATATTGGTGATCCAGTCTGTCAGTACCTGTTCTACTCCGTGACGGGAGAGCGCGGTGTTGATGCTGGAGAAGTTAGTTTTATCGAAGGCTCCTTCGATGTCTATGAAGGTGCCCAGGCAGATGCCCTTTTGGTGAATCTCCTCTTCTATCCGGCCGACCACTAGATGGAGGGCGGATTCAGTGGACTTGCCCGAGCTGTAAGCGTGTTGGTTAGTGTGGAGTGGGATAGATTTCAAAACGCCGTCCCTCAGCTCTCTCTCGCAAATTCTCTCCAAAGTTTTAAGGAGAAAGGAGGTCAGGCTGATTGGTCGGTGGTGTTTGGCGTTGGTATAATCACTCTTACCTGGCTTAGGAATGAATATGACTTTCACTTCCCTCCATCCTTTTGGAACGTATCTGAAGGCCAGGCACGCTCTCATTATGGGTACCAGTCTGTTAGCGACAGAGGTCCCACCCCATTGTAGTAGGGCAGGAAAGACCCCGTCCGGACCGGCCGCCTTAAAAGGATGGAAGCACCGGATCGCCCATTGGAGTTTTTCCAGCGTGATGACTTTGTGTGCATAGCGCCAGTCGTTTTCTGACGGTGTTTGTATTACCTCTGTCCAGTCGATAGCCTGTGTGAAAGCGCAGCCTGGGAAGTGAGTTTCAATAAGGACGCGCGTCGCCTCTTCTGGTGAGGTGGTAAGTGTGTTGTCGGGTTTACGGAGGACAGTAGCCCCAGTCGGGTTCTGCTGTGCCAATATTTTCCTTACCCTGTTTGCTTGTTGGCAGGATTCGATGTTGCCACAGTATTTGCGCCATCCAGTGGAGCTCCTGAATCTGATGCATTTTTTATAGGATTTTTTGGCCGCGTAGTACGTGTCCCAATCCTCATCAGCACAGGTGTTCATGGCTCTGTTTAAGGCTGACCTTACCTTCCCGCGCTTACGTTCCAGTTCCGCTCCCCACCACGGTTGTTTCCCTGGCGTTGTGGGCGGAGTGGTCTCCGGGCAGGATGAATGGTAGCTGTCTAGCATTGATTTCGTGAGATGACTTACACGCTCGTCGATCTGCTGCGTGTCCTCGTAGGTCATTCCGTAGTTTGTTGACGCAAGTTTGGTTTCGAGGATGCGTGTATAAGCAGCACGGTCAGTGTTTCGCGGGTTTCGCCGTGGCAGTGTTGGTGTTACACAGACCTGAATGTCGAAGCGGATCCACCTGTGGTCCGAGCAGGAGGCCTCCTTGGAGACCTGCCAGCCGGTGGTGATGGCCGCTGCACCCTCCGATGCCAGAGTGAGGTCTATGATTGTTTGGCTACGTCTGTTTACGAAGGTTGGTTCGGAGCCTGTATTTAGTAGGGTTAGGTTGGTTGTAAATAAGTAATCTACTAGCGCCTTACCCCTTGCATTTTGTGTGTCCATGCCCCACAGAGGGTGATGAGCGTTCGCATCGGCGCCTATGACAACCTCCAGCCCAGTGCTCTCGCAGTAAGTCACGAGGCGGGCGAGGTCATGCGGCGGCGGCTCTTCTGCCTCGGGCATGTATGCGGAGGCGAAGACCACAGTTGCTACTGTTTCCCCCTGCTGTATCAGTAGCCTAGCTGCAGAGACATCCCTGCAACAGAAATCTGTTAGTGGCTGTGTTTTTATGTTTCGTGTCACATAGATGCACGATCTGGGTTTATCATGATCTGTGCTAACTAAGAGCTTACCACCAAGATTGGAGAGTCCTTGTATTTGGCCCGCCCTAATCCATGGCTCTTGGATCAAGGCAATGGCCGTATGTTGTGCCTCCAGCCACTTCCGCAGTTGAGCCGTCGCGGTCTGACTGTGGTGGAGGTTGGCCTGCAGGACCTTACAGGTCGACGAAGGGGACGCCATCGCTGGACGTTCCTTCCTCGTCACCTGCCAGCCGCAGCCCGGCAAACAGGTCGCCCGCGTCGAAACCGTCCCCCTCCAGGTCAGAGGCCGAGGACAGGATGATGTCCTCGAGCTCCTCCCCCGAGGGGACGGCGCCCACGCTAGCGACAGTAGGGGCGGCTGGCGCTGCTACTGCAGGCTCAACCGCGGGTGTTTCCGCGGTGTTTGTTGGGGGGAGAGTTGCCTCCTCCACCTGTGTCCCAGCGCTGGCTTCGGCGGCCGGATATCCCTGAGGGACGTCGACAAATTTGCCGTTCGGACCCTGGAACTTAACGTACACCGTCCCTACACCAAATGAGAGACGGCGTTCGGCTTCCATCAGGGTCGGAATTTGGTCCTCAGGGACCCCGACCATCACGTACCACGCTTCGGCCTGTTTGTTGGCGCCCAGCAACACCCACTCCTTGATGCCAACCCAAGAGTTCTGGTAGCACAGAGCACGCCCGATGTCGGACGGCTCTGCGAAGATCCCCTGCTCATCAGGAATGAAGATGCCGCATCTTACCCGGCGCATGAGGTCCGCCTGCCTCCTGACCACTAGCGAGGTGCTAGTGGGGGGAGGCAACTCAGAGATCAGTTTCCTCAGCCATACTAAGGTGTGGTCGTTCCCGCACCACAGTCTGAGGACCCCGCTGCTGAACACCGGCCTCGCTTTGAAGGTCGGTGCAGGTGAGTCCTGTATGGGAGAAGAGGCCTCGACGAGTATCTTCTTCTGGATAGCCGCGAGAACCTGGTGTGACACCTCCTTGCTGATGTGCCCCGTACGGCCGCAGGTAACTGCGACATCAAGGTCGGAGCTCACAGCTTGGGCGTAGCTACGCTTTGCGTCCCGTTTGGATTTATCAAGACGCGGCCGCTTGCGCTCTCCTCGAGGTGTTAACGTCTCGTTGAGGGCTCGCTTGGCCGCGGCCTGATCCATCCGAACGGGTTGCGGTGTCGTCGTCGTGGCTGGTCCACTCGCGCCGCTGGCTGTCGGTTGGCTGGGTCCCGGTCGGCTGGTGCCGGCCTCGGCCTGCGACCGCTTGCCTGCGGAGAAGTTGACATTGCCATGGGTCGGTTTAACCCGGTCCGTGGCGTTAGCCTGTGTAGGTTTAGGGGACTTACCCGTCCTCTGTGTCTGCCGCTGCCTCATGGACGGCCTGTTCTTCCTTCTCGGTTTACCCGTCGAAGGGGCCGGGGCAGCCTGCACTGAAGATTCAGCGCAGTGGCGTTGTTTGCCGGAATCCTCCTTCCTGCCTTTACGCCAGCTCCTCTGCACCTGCCAGGCGAGCGCGAACGCGTCACCTGTGGTGCTGGTCTCCGTGCGTTGGCCAGTGACGGCCACCGAGGGGGGAGCAGTAGGCGGAGGAAGATGTATGAGGGGAGCCCGGCCAGAGGAATTAACCGTCGTGGCGGGCTCCACGCCTGAAAATGAGGGAGGAGCGGTACTGGTCCCGAGCAGCGCCGTACTCCTCCGTTTATTACGGGACCTGGTTTTGGTCCTGGCAGCGGTTCTCGCCACTGCCGGACCTGTACCCGCACTGGAGCTCGCTACGTTAGTAGCGGAGCATCCGGGGGCTAGAGAGGTGCTGCAAGCACCCCTCTTAGGAGAATCCTTGGCTTTTGCCTCCTCTCCGGTGTGTGTTTGTGCAGTATGTGCGTGTGAATGTGTGTGGGGTTTGTGAGTTTGTGTGGTTGTTGTGTGTGTTTGTGGTGTGTGTGTGTGTGTGGTGTCGTATGGTCTTTTAGTATCCATAGTAAAGTGTAAAGAATTCATCTCTCCGGCTTCCCACCCTCCATGGAGCCCGCACCTGGGAACGTCTCGCTACAAACTAGCTCAACCGTTAGGATTACCTTCGAGATATAGGGGCGTGAGGCTGGTTTACAGTGCGACATCGGGCGCTTGATCGGGTTGATGACTAATCAAACCTTCACTTACGCCTTCAGCATGACCTTCACCAACCGCTTCGGCCATCCGAGGACGACCTCCGCGGACCTCCCACCCCTCGCCGTGGCCCTCTAACGGGACACTGTGGCCATTTCCCTACCCTTGGCTATTGGGTAGGGCCACCGTTTCGCTTGAAATCCAGACCAAAGAGGGCGTGTTGCCTCACGGACGCATTACCACCAGCGCCGATCGGCTCAACCCTCCAGGACTCCTTCATCCCCGCTTGCGGCGCTCAACTGCGCAGGTCCTAGCGCAGGTGACCAGATTTACCTACTCGACGCCAGCTGGGTTTAGTGGCGACCGAACCCACGCCCACTCGGTCACGGAGGGTCGTGGTTAGGTTAAAATGCGCCTGGTGATTTTCGTTGCGTCTATTTCTTAGGGAAATAGACCAAAAGCAGGGCGGCAACCACGTGAAGGAGAACGCACCAGACTTGCCTTGAGGATCTACACGACTGTAGCGCTCCCCCTCAAGACCCCGCCACCTTACCGCCTCTGAGGGAGGCAGTAAGGTAGGCCTGCATCTATACTACCAAGCAAAGCGCAAGCAAAGCATGTCGTTGTGCAACCGCAAAAGCATAAATACAAGCCCTCCCCTACAAATTTACTTACTATTGGTTTGTATTGTATTGTATGACGGGCTGGTGTTCGCAATTCCACGTCAAAGCGCGTAGTTTGCGTACATTGAATCAATGAATTAGCTTATTCATTAATTTGCTTGTTGGTCGATTTTAAGCTGTTAAAATTACCTCTTCTCAAACGCAAAAAAAACCATGACGTTTGCTTTCTGCAGTTTCTGCATTAACTCAAATAGATAATCGAATGTGCTTACAATGTTTTTACATTCAACTGTCGTCAGCTTTCATTATTTCTTTCTTTATCGTGTGGTTAGTGCCTAACCTGGTGTCAGAGTTTTTATATGCCACCTATGGGCCTCTGGCTTGGCAAAAACTTCGGTGAAGGAGAACATCGTGAGGAAACCAGCATGTCTGAGAGATATTTTTCAATGTAAGGTTTTTTCTGATTACTTTTAATGTAACTTTGATTAAAACAGCATCAGTGGAAGCTAATTTTCAAATTGCCAACCTGCAACGCTTTTAAAAGACGATAAATCTACGCCTTTCGATTTTTGCTGATAGTACCTAAAAATAAAAGAAAAATTAAAGCTTCCCTCCCGATATTTCAGTAGTGTCACAGCGTTGATACGGGATGCGATCCATCTTGGCTTCTTGGCTCTTTGGCTATATTTAGAAAAGGTCGACGCTTAGGGCATGACCTCCTCGACTAAACTTTTATTCGAAGTGACAGACTTAGTTTAGCGTTGGAACTTTGATAAATAAAGTGCTATCGAGTTTTTTACATTGCAGTGGAATTTCTTCAATGTACTATCTGCTTTGCGAAGTTTGGGTGCTGTTTATAGATAAAATTCTGTTTTTGGTGACCAAATTTCTGGGGAAAATTTTCTTACTTTTGCTGTGTAGTTTCTTCATAAGTTAATCTTATCGTCGTTTGTGTAAGATTTTCCAAAAACTACTATAACTAACGGTCAAAGGTGAACTGGAAATTGTTTCAAGCAACCCGAAACTGTAAAAATTTCCAACAAAAATTAATCAACCTTGAACCTAATGCTTTAGCGATAAACATAGTATTCTATTAAAGAAATTTAGTAGCTTCATGTGCTTGCATACATAGCACATTTTTTAACTATAAATAGGCCTAGAAAAACTTGCAGGCCTTACATTTTTATTAGAAAGGATGAAGAAATGTCTTTATAGGGTGTAAAACACGGGTCGCGGGACTGTTCGAAAGAGATACCGTGGCCCCGGAACACAAAGGGCGATGAAGGAACATGGATGGGTTTTAGTCAGTAAAAGTCTGACACTCCCTCCTGCTCCGCCCAGAGCGGGAGAAGTCATTTGATGATTACCCATCCGAAAAAAATAAATAAAAAAACATGGATGGATTTTAGTCAGTAAAAGTCTGACACTCCCTCCTCCTCCGCCCAGAGCGGGAGGCGTCACTTGATGATTTCCCATTCGAAAAAAAAAAGGCCTCAAACTCGAAGCCAAATTCTAGGTCGATTTAGTTTAAATTGGTCTCAAAAAGAAGAAAACCAAACAAGGAAACACCTCTTAACGAAGCCGAAAGGCACTTGTTCTCCCCGTCATTGCGATATTTTTTTTGTTCTACACCATACCTGGGAACCTTCTAGTTACGGAGATATTGGGGGTCAAAGTTCCAACTTTTTTACAAGTTTTTTTTTAATACAAGTTTTTATTATAAGATTTTACTTTAAGCACCTCCACGACCCCCGTACTATTCAATCCATCCACCAGAACAATGTTTTGAGTGCGTTACATTGAGTTCTACCACAAAACATGATTTTTCACCCAAAAAAAAAAGTCGTTTCCCAGCAATATTTTTTGCGTAAATTTACTTAGTTTGATGTACAGAATGCTTGGTTGACGGCTTCGTGATGAGGTCTTTTAAACCCTGTATATGTGTGCATAGACCACGATGGTACTAACGATTAAAAATAAAAATAAGTTTGGCAATTATTATTATTGTTAGTCATCAAACTAATAAGGCTCTAAAATAATATAATAGAGCTGTCGATAGAAGATTCCAGCTAAAGATAAAACAAATTTTTCGTACCACGTATTTTCACTCAATTATTCCATTAATTGACTGCTATTAAGTCGTAATATTGAACTAAAATAAACCTTAATAATATAGAACCCAAAACGTTACAATATTGTGTTATAATTGGAAGTTATTTATTTTGAAACAAATTAATTCAACGAATACACGAGTGTACGCCATTAAGAAACGTATAAATTAGTATGAATTCATCCAAATTACTGGCATAAAACAGTCTCGAATAATTTTACCTTCATTACTCTATTCGTGTAAAGGATGATTTCCACCAAACGGCTCGCACTGTATCGGATCGGAACAGATTTTGCAATCTTTGAACGATATTAAATCGTGTATACAGTATTTAAAGTCTATATTACCAAGCCGTGCACAACAGTTTGACCGCGGGCGTCTTCCGCGACACGCGATCGTAGCCGAAAGTATGCTGCGTCGCGTCGCCCGATCGGCTCCGTTCGATATCGTATCCGATAGTAGATAGTAGGAATTAAAATATTTGACAAGGCGCAGAAAGGATACGTAGATACGAGCCGATCGTATGCGCCGACATCCTGCCGGAAGCCATCGGCTGTCGCCGCATCCGTTCGTATTCTTTCCGATTCGATGCGATCTGTTTGGTGGAAATCATCCTTAACTTTATATTTACTTGAAATATTTATACGTTCTAGAATATTTAAATACTATCAAACTACATAATTACTTCTAGGTCAAGTAGTACTAAAACCGTTAGAAAATATTTCACGCAAATATCTTTACGGCCCAAAACTTAGAGCATACAGAGAAGGATATGCACTTTAACTTTATAAGTCATTAACTTTGTCAAATGATAGTGCCCATAAGTTTATAAGGTTAATCCTGTACAAATAACTTTTGTTAATTAAAATTGTTGCCTGCTTCCGTAATAATGGCTTTAATGGGGTTTGCAGCAGTTTTATGGATGTACAAACATTGCACAGCCGTCGTTAAATGTAATAGTTAGTATCCTCAGGTCAATTGTTTGATGACGACACTTTAATATAATGTGTTGGCGATAGAGGCAGGTTTTGAGGTACAATCGTTCTTCATTTGCCTTGTTTTTTGTTGTGTAGTGTAAAAATAAACTGAACGCAATCAACACTTCTAAACCGAGTTCAAGAGTCAGTGCCGACATTTTTGTGGAATGTTCACATTGACAGACAGCCTTTAACGTGGTTTACATTTGTGCCAATCGCGTTCAGTTTAAATTGGTGAATTTCATCATCTGCCTAGGGTCGGCTTCCAGTCTAACCGGATGCACCTGAATACCAGTATTTTACATAGAGCGACTGCCTATCTGACCTCCACAACCCAGTTAGTACTGAGTAATACGATACCCCTTGGAAAGACTGGTTGTCGGACTTTTTGGGCCACTGACTACCTGTAACAACTGTCAAAGGTCTACAATTGACAGCCGGGACCAACAGCTTAACTTGCTTTCTGAGGACCAACTTAGGCAAGCACGGCTTAACCTAAAGATCGACCAGAGCGGCTGTTATTATTTAGCCACGAGCTCCTCTAGCTTTGATTGGTGAATTTCACCCTTAATAAAAGGGTTAGTGGAAAATCATAGCAACAAATAATTACAATCAAACATCCCACTCAGTTTTAGGTGTTTTTGTTAAGTCATAAATTCATTCGAAGTACGTAATTCATTTTTGACGCTTCCAGTATACCTTCAATTCCAAGCCAAAATATAATATGACCTTATTTTCGTTTATTAGTTTTGTCTAGGCAATAAATCGTGCTTCAATATACCCGAAATAAATATTACTTCGCGTGTTCTCTAACAATATGGAAAATATTTGGTGTTATCAATCAGAATACATTGAAATGGCTTTATATTGTGTGACCTCATTTGTATACCGTTTAGAGTACAGCGGTTTTATGGTTTCATACATTCAGTGTTGATGTGTGGTTAGTATATTATTATAAGGGATACATAACATACATAACATCACGCCTGTAATCCCCGAAGGGTTTGGCAGAGGTGTACCTAATAGTACACTCACATTTTGCCAGTTATGTTGACGTCCCATGTGTAATGGGTAAGCTTATTGCCATTAACCGGGTACAAATCCAAACTCCGTGGCTGATACTGAAAAATTCTTAATGGAAAAACGCAATAACAATTTCTAGACTTCACTGCCACGATTAAAATGATATTTGTGTACCTCGACCTACTACGCCCGCAATGTCAGCCATCTTCCGTCATCCGTCATCTTCCGTTTTCTTTGAAAAAACACCCAAGAACACAATAATAATAATATATAATTTAATTCAGGTAACAAAAGACCCGAATAAACATGTTTGTCTGTCCGTGCGTCTGCGTTGTTTTCTTATGAATCCACTCTGTAGTTTAAACTACAGAGTGGATTCTAACCCGATTTTCACCATCTTTGAGAGAATTTATTCCCAAAGGCCTTTTTGTATTTTAAATAAAAAGTAAACTTATAAATAATAAAGAAATCTCAATATTTTCTGAAGTCAAAAACAGTGGAAGCAGCGATGAGTCACTAGTTTAGCAATAAAACCCAGCAATGTATTCACGTGTTCGAATAAACTACCTTATATTTTCACCAACAATCTAATAAATCCTAGGAACAAAGACCTTTTCAATATTAATTTATAAGCCAATAGTGAATACCAATAGCCAATAGTAACAAAACTTTGGCATTAGGAACAGAAACTTGGGACATAACAAATAAGCATTGAAAGAAAGATGGCGAATTTTGGACAAAACTTGGCTTTGCATTTTAAACCTGAAGATACCATTATTTAGTAAGTACACAGAAAAGAGTCTCAGCAATAAGTAGTTTATACAAGGTGTAAACGACCCCTTCACAAGGTTGTCAACCAAGTATTCTGTGCATCAAACTAAATAATTATCTCTACGCAAAAATGATTGCTGGGAAATTACTTTTCGTTTGGGGGTAAAAAATCACGTTTTACGATAGCACTCAATGTAACGCACTCAAAACATTGTGCTGATGGATACATTGAATAGTATAGGGTTCATAGAGATACACACATCAAAAATGTCTAGGGATCAAGCATTTTTATGCGGATTTCTTGAGATTGAGATGTGGCTTTGTAATAAATTTATGATTTTATAAATTTATATGGATCCTTTTTGGTGCATTTCATAATTTGAATCAGGAACTCTCAATCAAATTCGAGTAAAAGATGAAAATAAGCTGTCAATATTTTCCCTATAAAAACATACAACGCATTGAAGACATTATTAGTGCTACTGTTTCCCTACTACTGATTAAAACCAACGTTATTATGGAGCGGCGACGTCATTTAAGCAGGGAAGAAATGCTCAGAGCCGTGGGAATGATAGAAGCTGGTTCCCGGCAACGTACTGTAGCTTTAGCTCTGAATACAAGTCAGAGTGTTATCAGTCGACTTTGGACACGTTACCGAAGCACTGGTACCGTGGCTGAGCGCCATGGAGGACGGTATCGCTGCACCACACGGAGACAAGACCGATACATTCAAATCTTAACTCGAAGAGCTCCAACAATAACCGCCATGATGTTAGCCGTGAGGCTTCATCACTCTTCAGGGAACTTAATTAGCGACCAAACAGTCAGAAACCGCTTGCATGAAGTGAACCTTCATTCCCGAAGACCGCTACGGGTACCACCTATAGCAATGCACAATCGTAGGATTCGATATCAATGGGCTCTTGAACACAGAAATTGGGCAGAAGAACAATGGCGTTTCGTGTGCTTTTCTGATGAGTCTCGTTTTGGTATGAGACCGGATACAAGACGTATACGACACTGGAGAACCCCTGGACGCCAACAGCGATTAAAATCCTGCCAGGAAGTCCATCCTTATAGTGGTGGAACCATCATGGTATGGGCCGGTATTTGGATCGGCGGAAGAACTGAGTTGATTTGGATCAGAGGCAACCTCAACGCTCAAATTTATGCTGAGACGATTGTATCAGACGTCATCGTTCCTCTACAAGTGCAAATCGGTCCCTTATTTCAGTTAATGCATGATAATGCACGACCGCACACCGCAAGAGTTGTAAGACAGACTCTCGCCGCAGCTAACATCAATGTCCTGCCCTGGCCTGCTCAGTCGCCAGACTTGAACCCGATTGAGCATGCATGGGATATGCTACAGAGAAGAGCTCTGCCGAATATGGAGGGTATCCAGTCGCAAGAAGACCTTTTTTTGTTGTTGCAACGAACATGGGCGGCCATTCCACAGCGTGATTTGGATGAACTCATTTTGAGTATGCCAAACCGATGTTCTTGTGTTGTTAGTGTTCGCGGTAGAAACACGGATTATTAATTGTTTAAGTTACCCAATAAAATTTTAAAGAAAACTGTTATTTCAGTCTTTTTTTCGAACTTTAATGTTAGTGGTTCAAATGTCAAAAATCCCTTTATTAGGAAAATGGCAAATTTCTTTATTAATGCAAAGGTGACTTGGTTTATCGTTACTGTGACAAACGAAAACACTTTATTTGATGAATCCTTAAAGAAAATTTTAATTAATATCAATCAGGAGAAAAGTTATTGCAAAAATATATGTTGATCCCTAGATACTTTTGATGTGTGTATTTTAAATGTAAAGTTACTACAATAAAAACTTGTTTTTTTTTTAAAGTTGGTACTTTGATAACTCCGTAATGAGAAGGTTCCTGGTTATGCTCGAGAACAAAAAAAAATGGTCGAAGTGACGGGGAGAACAAGTGCCTTTCGGTTTCGTTAAGGGTAAATTTACACCCATTATTTTGAATGTTTTGTTTTAGTAACCGGAGGAGTTCGTGGCTAAATAATAACAGCCGTTCGGGTCAATCTTTAGGTTAAGCCGTGCTTGCCTAGGTTGGTCTGTAGATGGGTGACCACCCATTACATACCGGGTTTCCTCCGTGCCTCAGAAAGCACGTTAAGCTGTTGGTCCCGGCTGCCATTTGTAGATCTTTGACAGTCGTAACAAGTAGTCAGTGGCCCAAAAAGTCTGACAACCAGTCTTACCAAGGGGTATCGTGTTACCCAGTACTAACTGGGTTGTAGAGGTCAACGTAGTTAGGAAAAGGATAGGCAGGAGATGATGTTTTTGTAACCGAAAACCTGCCAGCTATAAGATACAAGCTGAATCAAAAGAAGTTTATAACAATCAATCTGAGCGACTGGTTGCTGCGCTGCGTGTCGCGGGTTCAATCCCTGCACCGAACAAAAATATTTGTATGGCGTACAGGAAGTCGTTCCGGGTCCGGGTGTTTGTATGTGTGAGTTTAAGCATGAAAACGCACCCACGATACAGGAGACATTCATAAATGAGGGGAAACTGATTTCCCATCCGAAAAAAAAAAAAAAAAATGGGAAACTTTATAAAAAAACTACGTATTTGATACGTAGTTTTTTTATAAAGTTTCCCATTTTTTTTTTTTTAGGGTTTTAGGGTTGAGGGAAGTTGTTCATAAGTAAATATCGCTGGACATTACACACAGCGCCATCTAGCGCCACACTAAGCAACGAGGCTTGTGTCGTGGACACCAGATAGTTGATATACTACATAGATACTTTTTGTTTGTAAATACATACTTATTATACATATAAACATCCATGACTAGGAAACAAATGTCCATGCTCATCACACAAACATTTGCTCCTACCAGGATTCGAACCCGGGACCCAACGAACGTAAGGCAGCCTCACTACCGCTGCGCCATTCGGGTCGTCCCGAAGTCGTCGTCGTCGTCGTCGAAGTATGTAACAGAAGATTTTTGTGAAGTTTCAGAGTCGGTCAAGAGAGTCCCATACTCATTTTCATGAGTAACTACACTATCTTAAAGTATTTTTCTTGTTTGGAGTAATAGTTGTGGTTCCACCTGAACTCGTACAAAAAATCTTGGATTTTTATTTGAAAATCGAACAGTTGATGGGCTTACGAAGATTACCCTACCCTTCAAAATTAATCTATGACGTCTGTTTGATTTAAATTTATTCAATTATTATTCAATAACCATTAGAAAAGTATAGGAACACGTCTTCAAAGTGTTAGAAGGTTCAACACGTGTACCCGGAGCTTCTCTTTAATACTCAAAAATTCTTCTCTCATCATTGTTCGCAACTGTAGCGCGCCTTCAGATTCACGTTATATCGTACAGAAAGCTTTGTATTATGAGACGTGAAATATCCAAGATTGCGCGAAGTCTTGAGTTAAGACGCGCTTCGCATCATGTGACATGCCTCTGAGACTACGGGATCTGGGACTTTTGCGCGAAAGATATTTGCGCGAAGGACACTTGCGCGAACCCGTTTGCGCGAAAAGACAAATGCGCGGTTGGACTTTTACGCGATTGGACTTCTATCTATCATGGGGTTTAGGTTTCCGCACTTAGTCCTTGAAGTGGACCATTGTGCGATTGGACTTTTGCGCGAACGGACTTGTGTGCGCCAGGACACTTGCGCGAATGGACTTTTGCGCGATTGGACTTAAGCGCGAACTGTCTTTTGCGCACCAAGACACTTACGCGAATCTACTTATGCACAAAAGGACACTTGCGCGAATGGACACTTGCGCGACTGGACTTTTGCGTGACTTCATGGCCACTGAGGTTAACTCTGTAGAGTAAACATAACATCACGCCTGTTATTACTTGAAGGTGGTTTTTTTTTTGTTTTTCTGTCAAGGGTGTAGTTGTTAGTGCTGATTACGAAAATGTGGTCAAAATTAAAATCCAAGATGGCGCCGAGCAAAATTTTCTGTTTTCCCATCATGGGTGTCGTTTTCATGGTTTTCGGGGTTGCTGATTACGAAAATGTGGTCAAAATGAAAATCCAAGATGGCGCCGAGGATTTTTTTTGGTTTTTCTATCATGGGTGTCGTTTTCATGGTTTTCGGGGTCGCTGATTACGATAGATAGATAGATAGATAGATAGATAAAACATTTATTTAGTGCACACAAAAGACATAACACAACACACAGAGGTACAATAATTAAATGATACAATTTACATGATAAAAAACAAGGTGCCAATATACAAAGAGAAGGACATATTTAGGAAATAAGTATAGTAACACCATGACATACTTCAAATAAAATAACGATAATATACAAGGTGCGGTGTGCGTCTCAAGGTTGCACCAAATGGGAGTCTAGCTCAGCATGTGTCAGGCATGCACCTGACGCTGATATTCTGCTGGATCCCTGTAGTGACATACGGACGTCGAGCAGACGAGATAAATTGGTGTTGTAATAAAGTGTTATTCATGCGCGTAGTGAAATTAGTAAGTATACCCTCAACTTAAATTAAGTATTTTACAGTAAGTTTACTTACTTAACTGTGTTGGAAACGTTCTTGCTCGTTGATGTGTGTTTATAATATAACTTTATATATATATAAAGTTATATTATTATAATATGTATATTGCTTACTTATATGAATAATCTTATAATACTAATATTGTAGTAGCGTAGGTGTGAATAAGAATAAGCGATTTGACTAGACTAAATTATGTTTACAATGGATAACTAAAGGTTCATGTGAAGGTATTATACTTATAATTAACCAACAAAAAGATCCACAAACAATGCGATTACTAAGTACCCCCTTGTTCACAGGTATGTGAACACGAGTCGCGCAACAGATAGACAGGTTGACTCGGGAAGAAAACAATAGCCAGTTATATAATGGACGTGTTCGAAACAGTGATACCCAGCTTTTTTTGCGATTCGATAAGAAACTGCCGCAGTCGAACTCTGAAGGTACCAAGACATTTAAGATTTCTTATCGGCGGGGGAATATTGTTCCAGCATTTGGATGCGGCGTATCTAAAACTTCCCCTGAAAGCAGCTGTCTTGTGCGATTGAGTGGAGAGTTGCTGCGAGCACTGCCTACTCGCGCATTCTCTTTTGCTAGCGATCCAACTCAGTTTATTGTACAGGTACGTCGGCAGCCTGTACTTTATGACTCCAAAAAGTAAGCACGCCAAGTGCAACTTACGTCGCGACTTCATCTTGAGGATAGAGTGCTTATTTAAGAATGGCGTTACGTGACTTCTTGGTGGGATTGAGAAGCAAAATCGAGCGCAGGCATTTTGCACCCTCTGGATCAGTCGCTCAGTTCTTGCCAGTATCCGAGGGCCAATAACTGTATCTGCGTGGTTTAGGTTAGATAGCACGAGGGACTCAACCAGCTGGATACGCAGCTCCTCTGATAGATAAGGCCTTATTTTATAAAGGACTTTAAGCCGATAGAAACAAGTGCGCACTGACTCTGCCACGTGCGTTTCGTATCTCAACCCAACGTCCATGTTCAGACCCAGATTACGCGCCTCACTGACTCGACTGACCGACTCACCCAGCAGGGTAACGTTGAGTGATGCCGGCACTGCGCTGATTTGGCTTTTGGTTCCAAACAGCATGTATTTGGTTTTAGTGGGGTTAAGTACTAAACCGTTATTTTCAGCCCAGCATGCTATTCTGTCAAGATCTTCGTTAAGATCCTTTATCGCGATGTCATAGTCACTTGGCTTAAAGGAGATATAGACTTGTACGTCATCGGCATAAATATGGTATCTACATTTCTTCAGGGAACTTATGATATCCGCACAATACAAAATAAAGATAATGGGGCCCAATATTGTGCCTTGCGGGACTCCCCTGTAAACAGAAGTGAGTGATGAAACAAGAGATGAGCCATTGCTCAGTCGTATTTCCACACGCTGCCGACGGTTGGTAAGATAGCTTTGGAACCAGTGTATCGTATTTTGGTCAAATCCATAGTAGTAAAGCTTTGATAGAAACAAATCTATATTTATGCAGTCAAAGGCTCGCGAAAAATCAAGTAGGACAAGAAGTGTGCATAGGCCTTTATCCTGTGCTGACAGAATGTTATCTGTCACGTCCAAAAGAGCCGTAGAAGTACCACGCTGTTTGCGAAAACCTGACTGTAGCTCAGGTAGAATGTGTTTATCTTCTAGATATTTTGTTACCTGCTGACATACCGCCTTTTCAGCGATTTTAGAAAGGCAAGGCAGAATACTGATAGGCCTCAAGTCTTTTAAATCGGTTGGATTTGTTTTTTTAGGCAATGGCCTAACGATAGCAATTTTCCAGGTGTCAGGGAAAGTTGCTGAGACAATTGAGCTGTTCACAATGTCGGTGATGCATTTTAATGTATATGGGAGTGTAAGCAAAAGCATATTCAGGGTAACCTTATCACAGCCTTCGGCGTTAGACTTTAGTTGGCGGAAATATCTCAGAATTTGATCAGCAGTTACTGGTTGTAATGAAAAAGCGAAGCTATCATCACCATAACGATGGGATTCAAAGAAGGTGCGTTGCGATGTATTGCAGACAGGGTTACCAGGAACACTCAAAAAGTGATTATTTATTTGGTTTGGATCTCTGAAGTGAGTAGAAATGTCGTCAAATTGTTTTTTTGGTAATACAGTTCTTTTTAAATTTTTCCATAATGTTTTAGGATCCTTGATTTGGCCATTAATATTAAAGTTGAAATATGCAACTTTTTCTTTAAATATGGAAGTTACCACCAGAGATTTCAACTGCTTGTAGTATGCCTTTTTGGAGTTTGATTTGGTTTTATGGTACTTGGTCAGAGCGTCATTCCGCAAGTGCATCATCAATTTTATTGTATCCGTTATCCAGGGATAAGACGGTTCCCTAATTAAACATTTCTTGACCGGAGCGTGCGCATCGTAAATTGCTAAAATGTTTTCATTCAATTCCTCAACCATGTCATTCACATTATGCAAGCCGCAAATGTTGTCCCAGTGTACTTGCGATAAGTCACTATCTAGTACTTCTCTATTTATTTGTTTAATGGGTCTGTACGTAATTGTATAGGGTTTATATTTACCACGCCTAATATTAAACTCGCACACAACAAGTGAGTGACCATTTATTGAGCCATAGGGTTCAACAGATATCCCTTTGTGGTTGAGATTCGTACAGACAAGGTCGATCAATGTTTCGCTATAGTCTGTGAAATGGGTGGGCGAACTTACCAGTTGTTTTAGGCTCATGCTATTCAAAAACTCACAGACTTTCTTAGTTTGCCCGTTAGCATTCAGTAAGTTAACATTGAAATCGCCGAGCAGTATGAAGTGATCACATTTGACTAAGGAGCTGACAGAGTCAGTTATAGCGTCGAGAAAGAGGTCCAAGTCGCAGCGTGGCGGACGATACGCTGTGCCTATAGCAATTTTATTGCCATTGAGTGTAACAATAATCCACATTTGTTCGATAGTGTCGTATCTAGGGTCAATTGGGGTGGACAAGGTACGAGCGGTCAGACCGCGTTTAAGATAAAAACCCACACCACCCCCCCGGCCCCCGTGAACAGACAGCGGTCGTGGTATGTGGCGCAGGCGGTAACCTGGCACAGTGGGCGCTCGCCCCTCCTCGCCCGGTCTTAGCCAAGTCTCGTTAACTGCTAATACATCGAAAGAATGCCCTTCCACTGCTGCTATAAAATCATCGTGATTAGTACCAAGGGAACCTACATTTAGCAAACCAACTTTAAGGTATTTTTCAATCATTTAAGCAATTAAATATACAACAAACAGTGAAGCACTGTCGCAGACGTAACATGTTGACGTTTTAGCGTTTGTCAAGGAAGATAAAATAAAATTTGTATGTGTAATTCTGTGGCAATATTTCAATTGGTTGTCATAACTGTAGTAAGCAACATAAAATTGAGATTCATAAATATAATTATAAACAAAGTCCAAATATCCAAAGATAAAACCATTGTAAAGATAAAGAAATATGAATAATAGTTTTATATCAGTAAATAGTAAATTAAAGTAAATTATTGTAAATAAAAATTGTAGATTATATATTGTAAATAATAATTGCATTTCAGCCAGTGTAAACAATAGTTGTAAAATATAAGTATTTGCAAATAATGTAAAAGTCTTATTCGACATTATCAGCGAGATGCGTGTATGAATATGTGTATTATAAGTGTAAATATCAGAACTGAGTTTGTAAATGATTTCTGCATATATATCAGTTTTAAAATTTAAGTAATCTGTGCTTGAAAACATTTCCAACTTACTGTAAACTGACGGTAATTGATAAAATAGCATAAATGTCCACAATTGACCAAAATAATCAACATCCATAGAATATATATTTTGCGTAGTGTTGCCCAAAGTCTTTGAGAAAAAAAATAGTTTCCACCCCGGTGCCGCAGGAGACACACACCGCTTTGCGACATCATTAAATATATGGAACAAAGTATACAAAAATTCTTTAAGGGTAAAACAAAATAATAAGGAGATCAAAATGTTAACATCCACAGAGGCAACAGGTGTACGAAGCAAGTTTACAGAACGCACTCGGATGTGGTACAAACCGATCTTTACCCAAAAATCCTACAGATATCGTCTTCACATCTAATTCGTTCGGCTTTTTGGCCATCTTCTCTGCGAGCTAAGATTCTTCCTTCCTTCGTCCATACATACTTCCATTTGTTTTGGCTCCCTGCCTGACGAGCGTGATAAAATAACTGGCGGTTTGTTCGAGTCAGACGTTCGTTAACGTAAACTCGGTGCGGCGCCGGTGGCGCCGTCCCAGCGATATCAAGATCATCTGTACTCAAACCGCGGCGGACCAGAGCTGCGCGCAGTAGTGTGTCGCGCGTGGCGCGCCTTGCGAAGCGCACGGATATACACCGCGGTCGCTGCGCAGCGGGGTCGGCACAGATGGAGCCGTCAGAAGTCCCTACTCGATTACGGCGCGTGGATCCGACTCGCTCAGCATGAACTACGTCCCTCTCATCAATGTCGACGCCAAGTTTTATGGCAAGAACTTTAACGAGGTGAAGGGTGCTCTCATCCTTGCTTTCCGGTATTCCGGTCACCTCAATGTCGTTGAGCAGTATTTCTTGATCGCGTTCGTTCAGTTGGCATTTCAGTTCAGCAATGGTGTTTTGTAATGGATCCCTGTCCGGCTGTATTTCTTGCTGCAGTTTTTGTTCAAGGGCGCCTACTCGCGCTTCCAGGTTATCCATTCGCTCATCAGATGTCTTTATGGATTCCTTTAGTTGAGCCATCTCCGTGCGCAATTCTTGAAATTCTTTATGCATCAAGCGAAACTCGGCACGCAGTTCCTCTTTAAATAACCGCAACTCGGCTGCCAAGTCGGGAGAGAAATTAACGGTAGCATCCAGGGCCGTGTTGTTTAATGGACTGTCCATAAGTTCCTCGGGGCTACCGTGTTCCTCCGCTTGGGAAGGATCCGTCCCACCTCGAACTGGTGTCTCCGTTCTGTTGTCTCTAACCCGGTTTTTTAAGCACTCAGGGCAGCGCCATGTGGCTGCAACAGTACCCGTACCAGGCAAGTTAACGCAAACGCGATGATAAAAGGCGTTGCATTGACGGCATTTAGCGGCCTCTATCGGCGATAAAAATTTCGCGCAACCACCGCACTTCGCTGCTGGCATGGTGTGCTTTGTTGGTAACGTAAGTTTTATCGATCCAGCTTAGTCGTTCCGTGCCGTATTAATAGATGGCGCTGTTTTGAACAGATTATGCAAATTATTGTTTGATGGTAATTTAATGGTTTGTTCACACCATACAATGGCACTGGGCTAAGCACAATTGCGGAACACTCTCGGGTGACACTTCACAGCTAGTTTTAAGTGTATTCACTAAATTGTTTTAATATTTTTAAGGTTTAGGGTAGATTTTGTTCACTGGTGTACTAGTTTAAGTTTACACAGTAATTACTATTTATACACTGTATTTGCGCACTAGATAACGTTCCGTGTCTTGAATTGTAGTATGTAGAAACTTTCTGTATTATAAATGTTCTTATTAAATGGGTTATTTTATTTAAAACACTATCCACAACAGTAGGGCGTATCGACTTACTTGACGTCCGTGACGGCGCCATCTTGGATTTTCATTTTGACCACATTTTCGCTATCAGCAACCTCGAAAACCATGAAAATGATACTCATAACGGAAAAACAAAAATTTCCTCGGCGCCGTCTTGGATTTTCATTTTGGCCTCATTTTCGTAATTAGCAACCCCGAAAACCATGAAAACGACACCCATGATGGATAAACCAAAAAAAATCCTCGGCGTCAACTTGGATTTTCATTTTGACCACATTTTCGTAATCAGCAACCCTGAAAACCATGAAAACGACACCCATGACGGAAAATCTAAAATTTTCCTCGGCGCCTTCTTGGATTTTCATTTTGACCTCATTTTCGTACCATTATCATCAACTACACCCTTGACGGAAAAACCAAAAAAAAAACACCTTTAAGTAATAACAGGCGTGATGTTATGTTTACTCTACAGAGTTAACCTCAGTGGCCATAAAGTAGCGCAAAAGTCCAGTCGCGCAAGTGTCCATTCGCGCAAGTGTCCTTTCGCGCAAAAGTCCATTCGCGTAAGTGTCTTGGCGCGCAAAAGTCCGTTCGCGCATAAGTCCAGTCGCGCAAGGACCATTCGCGCAAGTGTCCTGGCGCGCACAAGTCCGTTTGCGCAAAGGTCCAATCGCGCAAAAGTCCATGCGCGCATTTGTCTTTTCGCGCAAACGGGTTCGCGCAAGTGTCCTTCGCGCAAATGTCTTTGGCACAAGTGTCTTGATACCGAGACTACGAGCAAGAATAACATTATAACAACACGCCTATAATCCCCGACGAGTTAAGCAGAGGCGTACCTAATAGTACTGACGAACTGATTAACATATCTGGCGAAATGTCACCCACATTTCGCCAGTTATGTTTAATTATGCCAGACTCTGTGGCTGCTACTTAGAAATTCTTGATGGAATAATCCAATAAAAATTTACCCAACGAGGATAGATTTTAATATTGAAAATACTTATCATAGCAAAATTTACTGTCAAATATAGGCAGGCGTAATTTATGTCATACAACACATAATTATTAAGACTTGAGGCTATAAAAGCGAGAAGACTATAAAACCTCTTGAGACTATGAAACCGTGTCAATTTTATTATAATCACCCAATAATCATCTAAGGAAGTCATCCTAAACCAACCACTTTGTTCGTGGTGATTGTATTGCCATATTCTCCACCATCATCCAACGAAATGGCAATACCTTTAACGTCGTCCAAACAGCAACAAACATCGACAAATAAAAGGCGTATTATTTAAATGAAGTTTTATTCAAATAAGGCCTTAAATAGAACAGAATTACAATCTAATGTAAATAAATAAACGAAGAGAGAGGAACTCAAAAAGTCTTTAAGTACACAAGACATTGTACTCTCACAATGTTCTTAGAGCTGAAGTTGGCAGTATAATTAGGATAACGCTAGTTAGAGCAATTCCAAGTTTCCAGCAAGAATTAGCAAGTTTCAGTTGTTCTAAAAAGTCCTATTAGCCTTTAAAACTTCACCTTCTACTGTCGTCAGCAATCAACATTTAAAATTAACTTAACGGCGAATAGTGGTAACAGAAAAACTGAAAGATAAATACCTGTTACTTGAAATACTTAACCACCTAACTTTTTCAAGTAACAGGTATTTATCTTTAACGTACCGCAAACCCCGTGTGAATATATGTAACCAATCCATTAGAAGCCCGTCCAGATAAAAATAAGTATAAATGTGTACCATTTTTAAAGCTTAAAAGGTTGGAAATTGCACAGAAGTTTTAATTGGATCAGAGTGAAAGTTTTCTAAAGACATTGCTTTAAAAACTGAGGCCTGTAGTTTCCGGAACATGTTTAACATTTGTGTTTAATTTGTAGATATTAGGATAAATTTTCTCACAACATGTATAAACCTGTTGTTGTTACCATTGAGCTATTACTACTACGTCTAAAGAAGAGAAGACAGCGCGAACAAAATCTGTGCGCTGTGCGGGGCGTGCGGGGGGCGGCTAACCCCGTTGATATAATGCTGTGGCGAGCAAGCGACTGAGTGAACTGCAGCCGGCCGACAGCAGTTGAACGGAGCACAGATTTTGTTCGCGCTGTCTTCTATATACGTAGTAGTAATAGCTCAATGGTTGTAATTAAATTATTTCTTTCTTTATCGTGTGGTTAGTGCCTAACCTGGTGTCGGAGTTTTTACGCCGCCCATGGGCCTCTGACTTGGACTTACATGCCATCAAGAAATATCTCTTAGGCATGCTGGGTTTCCTTACGATGTTTTCCTTCACCGAAGAAAGTGATAACTATACAATATGCAAATGAATCCGAAAAATTAGAGGTCCTTGGCCGTGGGTTTGAACTCAAGACCTATGACTCAATGTTACCCAATATTATTGGCTTTTAGCCACTCACTAATAAACTATGTTCTGATTTAACAAGTGGGTATCCGAAGATCAAAGTATTTAACCAGAAAATAATTATAATACATAGCTATCAATATACAATAATATTATAAATAATATCTTCTACCCTTATCCCAATTTATGTGTTATATTTCTTCTTTCATACTTCTCTATAACTCGTCATCTCAGCAGTCCTAAAATGATTTTTTCTCCAAAGATGCAAGTGAAAAAGCGTAAATATTATAATTGCAAAGTTCATTGAACTTAGAGCTAACCTTCTCATTGACTTGCCCATTGTCCCAAGGATCGTAGTGAGGATTGACGGCGATAAATAGCGAGAGACTTAAACACGGTTCAGATTAAAAATACGTTTTAAATCCGAACACGGAATTTAATTCGCAGCAGCTGACTCGCCGCTGAAATATGACATCATAGTCGCACGTTTTCAAAAGGCTTTTCGGTTTATAATTTAATTTTTCGTACTAAGGCTCTGAAGGCATTTTAGGATAAAATAAAAGGATTTTTGTTTTTTCTTGAGTAATTTTCAGTGTCATTGATCTACCAGTTGTAATGTTGATCATAAAGTCCTGATTCTTGTATCGGGATTTTGGCGGGGATGGGGATTTTGGCCTCGCACAGGACCTATTTAGTTTAATTTAGGTTTTTAGTTTAGTGTTTTATCATTTAGGTATATTTTTTGTTTTATTTTGTTGATTATTTGTCATATGACTCCAATGAATACATTTCTATCTTTCTTCCAAACTATATCATTAGGTTTTGAGGATCACCCAAACGTATAGGGACAAATTGGGGAACGACTGCGGACATCGGACTCTAAAATAATAGTTCGGTACGGTATCTGTCCGTAATCAGTATCTGCGATTTTTTGGAACTGTCCTGTCCGATATCCAGAAATATTGTTGTTTGTTGTTTTTAAGACAACACATATATCTAAGGCTGACTTTAACCACTGAAATAAAGTATTGATCACGTGACTCTGTCTTGACTTCAAAATCAAGCTTACAGCAGTAAATCCACCACGTTGACGCACAATTCGCGTTCAAAGAACACAGAGGTTGACTACAACGATTATAATTCACCGGTACATACAGCGTTTCTTTTTAAATTAACGCGCTTCACAGTTGCAAAGGAAAACATCAGTTATTCTCACTCAACAAAGGCTTTTCACTTTTATAAACCGAACACGGAACGTTTGAGACCATAGATATAAAGAACAATGCAAATGGAATATTCCAGAATGAAGTTAAAATAAATGTAGAAAACATTGGAGAATAAGATACAAATTATAAACGACCTGACAGTGTTCTCGTTTGAATTGAAGAACACTCGCAATATGTTGAAGACAGAGAAATATGCGGGAATGAACGTATTTCTAGAGATGTAAATTCACTAACAAGACACTACATTTTTCGCTATGATTTTGTATTGAATTCAGTTTCTGTGTTCAGTGAAATATTAAGCAGAGATCGGAATACGTAGTTTATTTGCCTAAATTTTAAAATTAAAACTATTCTGATCTCTGATTTCAAATTAAGCCTCTTTGTTTCAGTGGTTGCAAGTGCTATGGCTGAGCATAAGGTCCTGGGTGCAGTTCAAAGTCGGGCAGAGTGCAGCTAGGCCTCATTCACGAAGTCAGCGGCGCGGCGGCGGCGCGGGCAGCGGGCATCGAGTGGCGTACGAGCGGTAAACAAGCGGTAAGTAAACGGAACCTACTCATGTGGTGTTGTTGTTCAAGAATATAATCAAATGTTTCTGTACTCATTCTGGTATAGTCAAAGAATTTATCGGGTTATTGTCTCTGTTCTTCCTCGCCCGGTTGTAGCAATTTATATCTTCTTTTGCCCAGAGTAAATCCAACTTTAGGAAGACAATAGAATCAAAAAGATGCTGTCGTCGCTGTTTAGACATTTCGTTCGCGAATAAAGATATTCATTTCTCGTAACATAACACTACGCCGCTCTAGCGCCGCGCGATTTGCCCGCTGACTTCGTGAACACTACAGCGCCGCCGCGCGCCTCGCTGCCCGCGCCGCTGAATTCGTGAATGAGGCCTTAAGGGTTTTACCATCAAGAATTTCTCAGTAGCAGCCATGGAGTCTGTATTTTGGCCAGTTGATAGCAGAGCATGCCCTCTATTTCTTGGAACACAAGCATAACTGGTGCAATGTGGGTGTATCTGCTACAGGTCTTTACACCTCGGTTATAGGCGCATTGTTAAGTTGCACATAAAAAGTTAAAGTGATGCCCGTCTAACCGTTGCTACATCTACGAAATTTATTTAATTACACTATTGCTAACTAGCACGTTATAAAATCTGCAAAATGACAAGAATGTAATAACAAAATGAAACAATTCACAATGCAACAGACGATATAAACAAAATGGCAGCTGTTCCAGTGAACGTCAGGAGACCATTAATTAAACAAGGACTTCTTGTAATTTTGACGCTTCAGCCGTGGTTGACCAACATTATTTCATCAGGTGTACATTTTTAACGAGGTGTCACATGGAAGTTTCGAATTTTAATAATTTTACATGAGAATTTATGTTCAGTTGAAAAATGTATTTGAATTTTTCATGTTGATGTTTTCATAAGCGTAATTTTTGCGGATTTCATAGAAAAAGGTAGTTTAACTGATTAAAGATTAAGATATTGAGAGATTTAAGATTGAAAATTTAATAAACTATCATTAAATTAATCTTATTTAATTGTAAGTGAAAATTGACATAGACATACCTTTTTAGTATGCAAACTTATAAATTAAAATTAAAAACTTGTCATATCGATCAATGCAGTCCATACCTACAATTCTGAAATGACCACAAAGATAAAATTATCAAATACGAACTGAAATAATAGTAACTCCACATATTTACTGTTGTGTTACTTTAGCAAAAGAAAATTTGTCCGAATCATGCCACTTGCCCTTTGCAAAAATCCAGTCAAGTGCGGACTCGCATGCAAAGAATTCCGTAGCATCAAATAATATTTTTAACCCTCATTCATATGTCAAATTACACTCAACCGCAAAACAAAATTTATTTTTCGCAGTATGTTAAAGAAAAATATAGTTACTGCAGCAGTTTTACGAAAAACTCCGACATCACAAAAGCTAAATAATATCTTATTCAAACCAATTTTCAATGAAAGTCCTTTTTAACTTCTTTTACTTTAAAAACTATAGGAGGAGGGCACAATTTTTACGGCTGAAGCTGATCCAAATTTGAACTGTATTGTGCCAACAGCCTCGGAGTTAAATGGCTGTTAACGACAGACGTTGTAACGTTACAATTTCCTGGGTAGGATCCACAAAACTGTAAAGTCACTCTGAGCACTCACCTACCTAACTTTCAGTCTGGAGGGGAGCACTATTAAAAGAAATTGACAAGGGGACGAGTTATAAGAATTTATTAACAAAGATCCTAACCTAAAAGCTGGAGCTACTCAAATCACTAATGCCAGTGAAGCTGGCGGAAAATACTGAAGATGAACGCAGAATGGAATAAATAACTGAAGAACGTCCGTCTTCAGACTGTGGAGGAGGACCGAGGAACCATCAACTCTCAGGCCGTAGAGAAGGGCCGAGGGCATCCGTCTTCAGACGGTGGTGGACGGCCGAAGACCGTCAATCCTCAGGCCGTAGGAGGAGGGCCGAGGACTTCTGTCTTCCGACCGTGGAGGAGGGCCGAGGAGCGTCAAATCTTCATCAGGCTTGTGCAGCTCAAGCATCAAGGTTTCCAGGTGTTCTAGGTGAGGGTGCGGCACGGAGAGAGGCCGACTTAAAACTCAAGAATAAGGGGAACTGCCCTTTAAATAAACTTTTATGAAGCTTCCCAGAGGTGTTTCTGCTCTCAGCTCTGAACATAGACTTTTCATTCCACCACCAGGCTCCTGTCAACTCCAGATAATTTATATTTTAAAATTAGAAAATTATTAAAAATAAAATCGAATGAGGTCGATGTGATTTACCTATACAACCTACAACTAGCTCCAGCAATAAATTAAAAATAAAACTAGGGTTGCCACTAACTGACATCACAAAAGTAAACAAAGATTTAATAAAGATAAAAACTTAAATAACCTAAATTAGAAGGTAAAAAGGCCAAAGCCGTTGCTAAGCCTCCAAGAAATGACCATGAAGCTACCTAGGGAGGACGAATGCTTAAATTTCCAGGTTAATAATATCCAAAAATGTAAGTAAAAAGACATATAAAAGACATACACATTACAACGTGCAGTTCCGTTTTTGACCATGTGGCTACAGAACCTTATAGAGACTCTTATCAAAATCGGATGCCATTCATGCAGTAATACAATTCATCTAAAAGAAAATTTGACCCCTATACCAAAAATATATCAACTTACCGATACTTCACAATATATTTTACTATCTACCCAATATAGCCCTCGTGGCGAATAACTTTATTTGATGAACCTTTTTTAAAGCTGAACATTTAATATTTGAAAAGTTCGATATTTGAGCTACGTTGCGTTTGTCATATTTGAAGGACTCTCAACCCTCAATAATTCATAAAACGGTACGATTGATTTTGAAACATTAAAATAAATTGTTTCATTGCCTAAAAGGTTTTATTAAAGGAATTTGACCATTTCTTCATCTAAAAGTAAATAAGTATCTCAAGCATAAAGATGTCAGCTTCAAACAACACTTCTTTTTATTAAATAAATAACTTCTTAAAGTTAATTCAATGAAAACACGTTTGAAAAGATCGTTTTTGAAAGTTATCACCTTAAAAATAAACTTTTGATCAAATAAAACCCTTTCAGATACAAATTTTGCGAAAACCGTCTGGTTAGGTTGTTGAGGAGTATTTAGATTTCAAAGGTTTCTTTGTATTTACCTTCACTTTGTAACACGATATATTTAAGATAAATGTTTAGAGAAATGTTAAGAGGGATATTAGATTCCTTCATTTACACTGTTAACAAAACAGAACAATTCAGTCAAACATAATTATGTACTTATAGTCTGAAGTTTTCAATTTATAACATATTTCACACACATTACGACACATCTAATAATTTTAAGAGCAGCATGGGGAAAATCAAAACAAAAACAAAACATCAGAACTATTACCCACCCACGATCCACGATAACTAATAATAAAACAATCACAGCTACTTTGATGTCACATTTTGCACTAACAAATCCATTCGACACGCTCACACACTACTTCCTTATATCCATAATCACAGGTATCACCATTTTCACGCTCAATACTATCGCACCCGTAAAGCAGACAACACTGTTTAAACTGCAGCGATATTCCACTGTTATTGTATCACGTACTCTTTTATGATGTCCCAAACCATTCCAGGCGTCCCCCAGGGAGGCATAATGAGACCTTTTCCGAGAATATTCGTAAGCAAGCCATAATCCGCGCACAAATTACTGTAGACCTCTTTTGTAGGTGTTTTAAAGAATATACGTAAAAAGATTACTTCGGTCGGTGATATTGAGATTTGAATGGTGTTTTGCTGTGTTGTTTGTACTTTCAAGCAATTTTTTTTCTTGTTTGTATTGGGGATTTGTTGGTTTATGTGATGATGACAGTTTGATACTCAATGCGGGAAAGCTGTTTTTTATCATATTCAGAGAGGAATTGAGGATTTTGTGTCTATAAGATTTTACAAATCATCATCAATGTCTTGCCGTTATCCCAATTTATTTGGTATCGGTGCAGCATATTTTTATTACTCATCATCTCAGCCCTTTCTACTTCAATCACCCTTCACGCAGTTGATCCATCGTTTCTTTGATTTCCCCGTCCCACGTTCATACACGAAACTTTCCTCACGACATACAGAAATTTTATTCTTACCCGCACTAGCATAGTATGAGATCCCAGTATAGAACGACCTTCACCGAGCTGGTTAATGTATGAAAAGTATTTTATTTAATTTTTTTTTATGTCAATAAACATATTGCAAATGGGTTGACTAAAAAAGGTTAAGTTTTTTTTTTTAACTTTTTTTAGTTTTATGGGTGCACTTGCAAAACCACCGCTTTCAGCAAAATTAAATCTAAGTCGATAAAAAAGAGTGAAGACCATTTCAAAATTCAATTTCACACCATTTCATAATGCTGTGTAGATAGCACATTATTATTTTATAGGCACAATGAATCTAACATATCCCATATTTTATCAAAGTTATCATTCCAAAAGTGTTGTGTGTTTGTACTGTGTTAAACGGCTCACATGTTACAAAAAGGTTATTTTTTATTGAAAAAAAGAAAGGTCACACAGCTTTTCAAATATTATGAAATAGTCAAAATCTTTCTCAAACCAATTTAAGATTGTTTCAAATATATTCTTGATAAAAAAATTGATTCAGGTTTTACTGTTTTTGAAATATTATTATTAAATTATAATATTTTTGCAAAGTCTTTCATTCCTAGGTAAATTCCTATTATGCATGTAATATCAGCAGGTGTGAATACTCTGTGTGTAAATACTACTGACAATTAAATAATTACCAGCCTGTAATTTAAGGAAAAATACTCGTAATATACTGGTAAGATTTCTTACCGCAAATTTTCAACACAATTCATCTTACAAAGAATACCCAAGTACGAAACTAAACGGCCAAAATTAACAAGCTAAAATACATAAGACAAAGATACATTAAATATGACTTCAAAAGCATAATTTTGACTAAACCTAACCAAAGATGTAAATAGTAAGAACCACCCTAGTGCGTAAAAAAAGATCTCGCTCTCAAATAGTACATAAATATTGTCTCGCTCAGTCGCATTGACAATTTTGTTTCGTTCAACGCGGAATGTGCGAGCTCACTTCTCTCATTGTAAACACTTTCATGTAAGGCGAGAGCACATCAAATCTTTTAAATCTTTGTAAGACACAGTATTAATTTACATGTCATTTACTTAGTTCCAACAATTATTAGCTTCAAGTTTAGAACCTGAGATAAGACTTGACAAGCTTAGTGCTGAATTTAGGTTAATTTGTGTGCTAATTTGTAAACCTAAATTGATATCAAAGTTTATTATGAAACTAGTGGTGAAACAGCGGCTTTATATGCGTTGAAATATTACCACAATTTTACTCTAACACTGTGCTAAAAGGTTTTTGAAGTGGGAAAAGTTGGCCATAATTTATAACGCAGCTGTCTTTGAGATTAAGTTTCTTGTTTTATTGTATGGCTACTTTTAATGATAACATAAAACAATACAGAAGAATATGTTACTATATTCAATTAACACAAATAAGTGTTTCATAGTATAAACCCCCGACGAAAAAGAGGATACGTTTAATGTCCGTCTGTGGCACCGTAGCGTAGCTCCCATGAGGATAAAACTATTTTTTTTTCCTTTCTTGTCATTTTATTGCTGCAATTAACTTAACTGAATTTACAAAGTATATAGTCGTTGACCAGATCACTACCGTCGTAGTATAAACCATAGTCGTCCAACAAAATACACACATCAAAAATGTCTAGGGATCAAGCATTTTTATGCGGATTTCTTGAGATTGAGATGTGGCTTTGTAATAAATTTATGATTTTATAAATTTATATGGATCCTTTTTGGTGCATTTCATAATTTGAATCAGGAACTCTCAATCAAATTCGAGTAAAAGATGAAAATAAGCTGTCAATATTTTCCCTATAAAAACATACAACGCATTGAAGACATTATTAGTGCTACTGTTTCCCTACTACTGATTAAAACCAACGTTATTATGGAGCGGCGACGTCATTTAAGCAGGGAAGAAATGCTCAGAGCCGTGGGAATGATAGAAGCTGGTTCCCGGCAACGTACTGTAGCTTTAGCTCTGAATACAAGTCAGAGTGTTATCAGTCGACTTTGGACACGTTACCGAAGCACTGGTACCGTGGCTGAGCGCCATGGAGGACGGTATCGCTGCACCACACGGAGACAAGACCGATACATTCAAATCTTAACTCGAAGAGCTCCAACAATAACCGCCATGATGTTAGCCGTGAGGCTTCATCACTCTTCAGGGAACTTAATTAGCGACCAAACAGTCAGAAACCGCTTGCATGAAGTGAACCTTCATTCCCGAAGACCGCTACGGGTACCACCTATAGCAATGCACAATCGTAGGATTCGATATCAATGGGCTCTTGAACACAGAAATTGGGCAGAAGAACAATGGCGTTTCGTGTGCTTTTCTGATGAGTCTCGTTTTGGTATGAGACCGGATACAAGACGTATACGACACTGGAGAACCCCTGGACGCCAACAGCGATTAAAATCATGCCAGGAAGTCCATCCTTATAGTGGTGGAACCATCATGGTATGGGCGGGTATTTGGATCGGCGGAAGAACTGAGTTGATTTGGATCAGAGGCAACCTCAACGCTCAAATTTATGCTGAGACGATTGTATCAGACGTCATCGTTCCTCTACAAGTGCAAATCGGTCCCTTATTTCAGTTAATGCATGATAATGCACGACCGCACACCGCAAGAGTTGTAAGACAGACTCTCGCCGCAGCTAACATCAATGTCCTGCCCTGGCCTGCTCAGTCGCCAGACTTGAACCCGATTGAGCATGCATGGGATATGCTACAGAGAAGAGCTCTGCCGAATATGGAGGGTATCCAGTCGCAAGAAGACCTTTTTTTGTTGTTGCAACGAACATGGGCGGCCATTCCACAGCGTGATTTGGATGAACTCATTTTGAGTATGCCAAACCGATGTTCTTGTGTTGTTAGTGTTCGCGGTAGAAACACGGATTATTAATTGTTTAAGTTACCCAATAAAATTTTAAAGAAAACTGTTATTTCAGTCTTTTTTTCGAACTTTAATGTTAGTGGTTCAAATGTCAAAAATCCCTTTATTAGGAAAATGGCAAATTTCTTTATTAATGCAAAGGTGACTTGGTTTATCGTTACTGTGACAAACGAAAACACTTTATTTGATGAATCCTTAAAGAAAATTTTAATTAATATCAATCAGGAGAAAAGTTATTGCAAAAATATATGTTGATCCCTAGATACTTTTGATGTGTGTAGTTTAATTTGCGAAACCAAATAACATTTTGAAAATGATTCATAATATTAACAAATCTATGGAAAGGTCCATAGATACAGAGCATCATATAAATCTATTAGTTTATATTAAGTTATTAAATCCTTTATCAGAACCACACATACGTATATTTGCATAAAGTTATTCTGTGAGACTTGGTAACGTCTTCATCTAAGTTATTACACTATTACATTACACTGTTGAGAATATTTGTGTCAGCACATATCTGTTTACGGTGTTTATACAAAGATTATTTAAATGATTTTGATATAATCAATAATTTCGTAAGTTAAAAATTACGATGGCAAAAAGGCTGAAAGGAAATCTTTTAAAACAGATAGGATTAAACAATACATCTAAGTACTAAAATAATACCAAATTTTTGGAACAATTTTTTTAAAGCTGTGATAACATAGGAGTATATTTATATCTTAAACCTAACCGTATTTCTTTTTTCCACATGAATATGATTTCAGAAAACATGAATACCAAATAGAATCAGAAAAGTAACTAAACAAGTTTAAAATACCCCAGGTCCGGTGGCATATTATTTAAAGCAAAGACAGGACCAGAAATCAACAAGATGGGTCACGATCACACGAGCACCCATGGCAGGAACCGAGTATAAAGAAGAAGATGAAATGGACCAAACGGCTAGGGGGGCTGGAGGCCTTACACTCAAGGTACCCATAGGATAGTGAGGATAAGCAGACGACAACCTCCTAGGGTGACCAGCGAGACGCCATTCATAAAAAAGACCAAACAGCATGAATCAAAAGATTAGGTAGAAGTAAACCGAAAAGATGGCTATAATGCATTCATTAACCATTGTTAATAGAAGAAAATAGATGCGACAACAACCACTGTTGAACCGAATAAATAAATAAATCATTATATTTAAATCATATTTATTTCTGTAAATTGGTTTTACAAAACACTATTACATGTCATATCATGTTTTAAAACTACATAGATGGGGCTGGTGTTTCGTACCTGACTTCTCTGAGAAAAAACTGAACTAAAAAAAACGAAACTGTTTCTTCTCACACACCTACCTACACACATCAAAAATGTCTAGGGATCAAGCATTTTTATGCGGATTTCTTGAGATTGAGATGTGGCTTTGTAATAAATTTATGATTTTATAAATTTATATGGATCCTTTTTGGTGCATTTCATAATTTGAATCAGGAACTCTCAATCAAATTCGAGTAAAAGATGAAAATAAGCTGTCAATATTTTCCCTATAAAAACATACAACGCATTGAAGACATTATTAGTGCTACTGTTTCCCTACTACTGATTAAAACCAACGTTATTATGGAGCGGCGACGTCATTTAAGCAGGGAAGAAATGCTCAGAGCCGTGGGAATGATAGAAGCTGGTTCCCGGCAACGTACTGTAGCTTTAGCTCTGAATACAAGTCAGAGTGTTATCAGTCGACTTTGGACACGTTACCGAAGCACTGGTACCGTGGCTGAGCGCCATGGAGGACGGTATCGCTGCACCACACGGAGACAAGACCGATACATTCAAATCTTAACTCGAAGAGCTCCAACAATAACCGCCATGATGTTAGCCGTGAGGCTTCATCACTCTTCAGGGAACTTAATTAGCGACCAAACAGTCAGAAACCGCTTGCATGAAGTGAACCTTCATTCCCGAAGACCGCTACGGGTACCACCTATAGCAATGCACAATCGTAGGATTCGATATCAATGGGCTCTTGAACACAGAAATTGGGCAGAAGAACAATGGCGTTTCGTGTGCTTTTCTGATGAGTCTCGTTTTGGTATGAGACCGGATACAAGACGTATACGACACTGGAGAACCCCTGGACGCCAACAGCGATTAAAATCCTGCCAGGAAGTCCATCCTTATAGTGGTGGAACCATCATGGTATGGGCGGGTATTTGGATCGGCGGAAGAACTGAGTTGATTTGGATCAGAGGCAACCTCAACGCTCAAATTTATGCTGAGACGATTGTATCAGACGTCATCGTTCCTCTACAAGTGCAAATCGGTCCCTTATTTCAGTTAATGCATGATAATGCACGACCGCACACCGCAAGAGTTGTAAGACAGACTCTCGCCGCAGCTAACATCAATGTCCTGCCCTGGCCTGCTCAGTCGCCAGACTTGAACCCGATTGAGCATGCATGGGATATGCTACAGAGAAGAGCTCTGCCGAATATGGAGGGTATCCAGTCGCAAGAAGACCTTTTTTTGTTGTTGCAACGAACATGGGCGGCCATTCCACAGCGTGATTTGGATGAACTCATTTTGAGTATGCCAAACCGATGTTCTTGTGTTGTTAGTGTTCGCGGTAGAAACACGGATTATTAATTGTTTAAGTTACCCAATAAAATTTTAAAGAAAACTGTTATTTCAGTCTTTTTTTCGAACTTTAATGTTAGTGGTTCAAATGTCAAAAATCCCTTTATTAGGAAAATGGCAAATTTCTTTATTAATGCAAAGGTGACTTGGTTTATCGTTACTGTGACAAACGAAAACACTTTATTTGATGAATCCTTAAAGAAAATTTTAATTAATATCAATCAGGAGAAAAGTTATTGCAAAAATATATGTTGATCCCTAGATACTTTTGATGTGTGTATGTGTTGGTGATAGGCATGGTCACCAACATTGATGACCCCAACGTGATGTCCTTTAAGGTATATGCTTCAGGCCATCGAATAAATCGGTCAATGACTGTAAGGCACAAAGGGGTCTGATTTCAGGTAAGGTCCCTACGATGTCGAGGACCACAATGGAGGGACCAAGACACCAGCGGAGACCTCTGCTCTGGTGTCTGGCTGGATAACCAGGCTCGGCTGTTTTGCACGGGTAATCACAGACCGTGGTCGCCAGTTCGAAACCCGTGTAGTTGTTGGTATAGATGACCACACGTATCACCATGGGTGTCGTGTTATTTTGTCCGGTCCGTGCAACCACAACGAGCAATAAAATAAAGATCCCTTTGAACAAACCTTTTCCGTACACGGTGAGCAATACGATAAAAGTAACTATAAGGAAAAGAGGGAATTGAATATTTGAACATTGTTTCCTAAGGGTTCGCTTGTACAGCATGATTTTATGGTAATTTTATCATACGAGGTGTGCTGTTAAAGTTTGATGCTGCATGGAGCATGAAATAAATACGTAATGGACTTAAAATAAAACAAAACAAGCGTTTTTTTTTGGATTTTTTAGGCCAAGTTGTTACAACAACGTTTTACATGTGATTCTGTCTTCTTTTATATTCTACACTTATCAATATCATAAGCTTTATGCACTAATCGTATACAATGGTGTCGATTCTGTTGTGCACAAACTAAACTTAATTTAGGCTATTGCTATCTTTTATTAAAAGGCAGTGCGAGAAAAGGACGGCTATAGCTATGAACTAAGTTAGAGATGTCAAGCTAGTTTATGCCTTGCGCTTTATCGTGTTTTTGTCGACATGTTTTTACGTGCACCTTTCATTTGTATGGAAATATTAGTTCCAATTAAATTTGACAGCTCTAAATTACGTCCGTCTCTTTCTCGTTTTATTAGAGGGAAAAAGATAGCAATAGCCTAAATTAAGTTCAGTTTGTGCACAACAGAATCGACACCAATACTTGTAGAAAAGATATTAAAATTAGTTAAAAAAGTGTATTGTATTGTAACTTACATGTTTAAGCATGGTGTATCATCTGGGGTAAACAGACTCTTCGCGAAGTTGTTAACGCAAGCATTATTTGGGGTGAAAAATCACGTTTTTTGGAAAACTCAATGTAACGCACTCAAGCCAAATGTGCTGGTGGATAGATTGAATAGTGTGGGGGTCGTGGAGGTGATTAAAGTAAAGTTCTTACATTAAAAACATATATAATAAAAAAAAACTTGGAACTTGACCGCCAATGGTGTTTGAAACAAAAAACTTTAAGGACCACTCTTTGGGCGCGTTCGACTTTTATCAGTTAGATTCATCTCCCCAGGTCGTGTTGCAATAGTTTAAAATCGATTGACACAGCGCCTGATAGACCATCTTCATAATGGTGTCGATTCTGTTGTGCACAAACTAAACTTAATTTAGGCTATTGCTATCTATTTCTCTCTAATAAAACGAGAAAGAGACGGACGTAATTTAGAGCTGTCAAATTTAGTTAAAACTAATATTTCCATACAAATGAAGGGTGTACGTAAAAACATGTCGACTAAAAACACGGTGAAGCGCAAGGCATAAACTAGTTTGACATCTCTAACTTAGTTTATAGCTATAGCCGTCCTTTTCTCGCACTGCCTTTTAGTAAAAGATAGCAATAGCCTACATTAAGTTTAGTTTGTGCACAAGAGAATCGACACCAATATCTCCGTAACTAGTAGGTTCCCAGGTATGGCCTAGGACGAAGAAATGATCGCAACGATGGGGAGAACAAGTGCCTTTCGGCTTCGTTAAGAGTCTTTTTACACCCTTCAATCTACACTGACCTGCAAACTAAGTATCACACTTTTAAAATTGCAATAACTTTTTAGGTACACAAGATAAACGTAGGAGAGCGATTTTCCTATGCGGTATCGGAACGTGCGATTCGACAGAAAGTCTCGCAAGATGAGCACGTGACGGTACCAATAAGACTATTAACTGATCGGGGAGAAGTTTGAGCAACTTGTTGGTGATTCTGTCGGAGCCGGGTGCTTTACGCGGTTTAAGCCCTTTAATGATGTCGTACACTTCGTCTGGGGTGACTAGAGGTAGAAGATCATCGGAGTCTTCAAAGGGGGGAAGGGAGGCCCTACGTTTAACTTCCGCGTTTACCATGTCGACGTGTTGATTATCTACCGGTTGCGTGCTGAGAGTGCACTGAGATTCTAGACTGTCGGCTAGGCATTCGGCCATTTCAGAGTCTTCGAACGCGAGGCTCTTGTCCGAGCGAGTGAGAGGAGGCATCGAAGCCTCTTCAGTGGCACGTAACTTTCTTTGCAGTTGCCAGAAAGCTAGGTTAGTGGGCTCGAGCTCGCTGAACATCTTGTCCCATTGATTCGAGCGAAATTCACTGGTGCGCTTCTTTACAGCACGCTGTAAGTAGCGCATGTGAGCTTTGTTCGAGTCGCAGGATAGCCGCGTTCTTCTCGTTTATCAAATCTCGCACGTCATCGGGTAGTTTGCAGCGCTGATCGCTCAAGACTGGGATTTCCCGTGAACAGTCCGTCAGTACGGATTGAATTTACTCTGTAAAGGAGTTGATGGCGGCTGTCGTGTCTGCGACTGACTATATGGTTGGGGATGGTATCCAGATGCGGCGACGTGGGGGAATTCAGCTTATCGCTGACTTTCCTCCAATCGGTGATTACTTGGGAAGGCGGGGGCTGATCGGGGTCGGAAGGACCAGAGCGGGGGAGCAAGTGCATAAACACAGGACGATGGTCGGAGTTGAGCTCGTGAAGAGTCTCAATCAAATGCAACTTAAGGTTGTAATTTTTGAGAAGCGCGATATCTAGTACATCAGAGCTTTTGCTCGGGTCGTGGGGATAGTGAGTATGCTCCATAGGAGCGATAGGGTCAAAGTTAAGGGAGACTTCTAGGTCATACACGAATCTTCCTCTAGGAGAGGTCAGCGTGCTGTTCCAGGCGGGGTGTTTGGCATTGAGGTCGCCCGCTATTATAACGGAGTCGCTCAGGCCGAAGAGGACAGTAAGTTCCTTGGTGAGTAGCGAGTGCTCTTCGGACGTGCCGCCGGGAGGGATTTTGTTCGCGCTGTCTTCTCTATACGTAGTAGTAATAGCGCAATACCGATGACGTAGATCTTTGTGACCTGTACATTCATTCAAGTATTTTGGTAATTTAAAAATGGTAATTGGATGGCTAGAAAATAGAAATATTTAAATCGAAGCAGCATAGTATCCGTCTATTTATAGTGTTCCTAAAAAAAGGTAAAGTTTTGCATCTGCAATATTAAAAGCAATATATATTTCAGGAAGCCTTGCATTCAGGAAGCAAATTAATCCGGGTGTCCCATAAATATATCTATGCCTTCGTTTAATTCTAATTGCTAGTTTCTGACATGGATGCATGAAATTATTGAAATAACGATTTGATTGCTGACTTTGCTAATACCTACCAACTTTTAGATAGATAGACATCTTTTTAAAATGTGTACCATATAAAAACAAATGAAAAAATAAAAAAAGTACGAAAGGTGACACGTAGGTTTTGTCTTTTCTTTTCTTTAACATAATTCAATCAATCATGAATATGTAAATGTCTAGAAATGTTTTACTATTTCTCAGCAGTTCTCTGATTGATTGTATATTTTTTCATACATCGTTTAAATAGAGTAGACACTATTTACAACTAGACTCTTAAATTGAAATAAACAGGCAAATAAAATAACGTTCCTTTTTCAGAATACAAATCGAAAAATCTCTTAAATGCCTTCAAAAAGCGCCCCAATGGATTTTCTCATCAAAATGATTCCTTCCAATACCACACTTAAATTATACATCCGTGTTGCTATTAGCAGTCGCACCGTTCCATTTGGTAATTACATTAACATATCGACATAGGACGTGCTGACGTAACCTCAGTATGCTTTAGGATATACCCGATAGAGTCCTTTTAAAAGGACTTGCTGACCTAACCTCAGTATGCTTTAGGATATACCTGATAGAGTCCTTTTAATAGGACTGGCTGACCTAACCTCAGTATGCTTTAGGATATACCTGTTATAGTCCTTTTAAAAACTATTTTATTGTGAAAAGTGTCTGTTTTGGTACGTTTTACTTCTTGTAGCCTTGTAAAATAGGCCATGATTTATACTGTTTGACATTATGCTACATAAAAACCGCATACACCACAGACTAAGCATTAAACTCATTTGTCAGTCTTTTCGTGCTTCCACATATTTCATACTTGTTCAAAGAAAAACGTAAACCACACTACAATGAAATATTATTATGGCGTTCAGTGAATAAATATGAAAGTTTGCATTAAAATTCTCAGTTTTCCAAACGTTTCTTATATTTATACAGTTTTTAAAAAGCGTTTTAAAAATGTAAATACTTTTACATTTTCAGATAAAACCGCTATTGTAAAACGGTTCTTGTTTTAATCGGGATGCAGTTTTTATTCTTTTTAGAACAAGTGGTATTAGAGCATACTGCGATTAAATACAGGCTGGAAAATAGTAGATTGTATGACAAGGGAGTAAAATAGTATTTTTACGGCGAGGGCGCTATTTTGAATCCAGAGAGAAGCGAAAGATTCTAGAATAGAATCCTGAGCGTAGCGAGGGATTCAAAGTACATCGCCTGAGGGAAAAATATGTTTGCTCTCGAGTCATATACTCTACTTTTCATCTCGTTCTATGAGAAAATAAATAAGAGACACTTTTAAGTAATTAATAAATAAGTTTAATTTAAAAAATGACATGAATGTAAAAAAGGTTAATTACAAATTTATATTTATATAATACACTGGCGAAATTTTGACAATTTATTGTCACTGTGTGTGTGTTTTATTTGGGATTGATATAGTTGTGGACTTATTTATACAGGTGACATTTTTATTTATCACTTTCCAAATAAAAAAAGGGTATAATAGGTGAACGGAGTAGAAGCAAATGGCATACTTTGTTTTTTTTCGTATGATTTGAAATTCGATATTTTATAGTTTTTGATTTTTTAATTTCTCTCTCTTTGTTCTAATATGAAAAGTTTACTTGAAATTTGTAGCGTTTTTTGATTATGGATCATTTTTTTTCTAAGCTGTGGAAAAAAGAAAAATACTACTCCGTTCACCTAATATACCCATTTTTTTTTGGAAAGTGATAAAAACGTCATCCGGTATTTTGAGTGTTTGTAATCTCAGTATATGTGCGCGGGCGTGGCGACAATGGTGTGGGCGAGCTCTTAATTTAATATTTTCTACAATGCGGGTGCTGACCCCCGCACCGTACAGCAAACACTTACAGCCAGTCATTTATACAATTTTCGTTCGATTTCAATGAACGATTCATGTTCCAAATTCAAATCTCATTACTGCCCGCTAAAAAGTCTAGTGGAGAAAAGAGCTACTTTGCTCGCTACTGCTTAAAGGGGAACAAAACGACACTTTTCGAATAGAAGGGATGAAAAGTTAAATGTTTATTGTTTCATGAGCGTTCTTTATTCAAAATTTTCAAAATGAAGCAATCAGTATGACAATGTTAAATTAGAAACGCTTTTGTGTGGAATGTCGGAAAATTGGTGATAGGCACAACTGTTCTTAAAGACCCTCTTACAAAGTCAACCGCAAGAAAATCTATAGGTACCAGACGTCAATCTTGCCGTCTATGGAAGTATTTTCACAGTTACACAGAAACCAATCATGTAGCTACGGTCTGTCACACATATAACGACTGGCCAGCACGTGCCCTTTCGATTCATTGAGTTTACCTAGGAACATAATCGTAAAGGAATGCTCGAAAGTTAAAACAAAGATTTTAATATCTTTCTGAAATGTCGTAGGTATGTATGTATGAAATGGTCAAGACATGAGAAGACATGCAAGACACCCTTTTTATCAAATGTGCTCAAACAACGTTAAAAGTTACTTAGAATAAAACCAAAATAAGGAGAGAAATCGAAGTCTCAATAAGGAAAGAAATCGAAGTCTCGCTCCGTAAAATTGCGACATAATGCGTCTCAAGGGATTCAAAGTTGATAAATTCTAATCCCAGGACATAATTTAAATCTAGGCTTCCACAATAATTCAGATACGAACAATCTGGGAACAAACGAGAGAAATTGGGAAAACCTAAGGTATTAAAGTTACTAAATAAAAAAGATAAAATCACAGAAATAAAGAAAAACTTTCTCAATGACCTGTTTCCAGCCAGTACAAAATAAAAATTCAAAATAAGAATTGAGGCTATTGAGAATGGGGTGCGATGTCAGAAGTCCTCCACGTGTGTCTGGCGGTTGCTGGTCCCTCTCGATACGTCCGGAGGGAAGAGCAGCTGCTGGGCCGGTGCACCCTGGGCGCGGCAGTATCCTTCTCCGGGGAATGAGAGGAAATGAGAATTTCCTTTTATCCTTCGGGGAGTGTTACTGCCGCGGCTAATTATTCTGACACGGGTGGGGTCCTACCAAGACCACCGGTGCGTTCCTCTGCGTGACCCTCTGTAAAGCAGAGGGCATAGCAGAGGAGTGAGGGCGGGCTCGGTGTGCACTCACCCTGCCTCCGAGCAGACAGAGAGGGATGCGTCCTTCTCTGTCACCGTCAGTCTCGTAATCCCATTATCAAAGTGCTGTGGATCACGTCTCGCGGCTTCGATAGGGACCGAGGGTCTTGGCTTAACCACCCGGACCGCGAGGTAGAAAACCTCTATAAAAAGTTACCCCGAATCCCAAGCGGCGACGCACCGCGAGGGGATGTATGGCTGACGGGTGTTCCATAGAACAAATCAGTCGTTAGTGCGCTCCTCGCCAGGGTACCTGCAGACCCCCTGGCGAGTAATAAATACTCAAAATCTGCCCTTCTAGGTACAGGGGTCTCTGCCTAGATTGAGCCTTATTTCCCCCACACTCGTGGGATTAGCAATGGATGATTTAAAAAAAACAAAAACAAACACCGCCGGCAACGGCATAGTAGAGGAGAGGAGGGATGCGGCGTCGGAATCCGACGTCGCATCCAGCGATGCGAGTGCGGGAGGCTCAGGGAGCTCCCGCCGCGCGAGGGCCGGGACGACCGCGGAGAACAGCAAGTTCTTCCGCAAGCGGCCCAGGCGGGATGGCGACCGGGGGTCGTCATCCGGAGATGAGGAGGCTTCGGCCCGAAAAATCCCCACCAACAAGCGTGGTGGGATCCGGGGCAAGGGGAGGGGGCTCTCTGCCTCCGTGAGTTTAGGAAGGTCAGCAAAGCTGGCCGAGGAGGGGCGTCACCCGGGCAACATTGCTCCCGGGTCAGGCGACGAGGCGGGTGCAACTGGCGGCTCCGAGGCGGAGCGTAAGACCAGGTTTGCAAAGGCGGTGGAAGCCGCGATAAGGGGCGTGGCCTTGAAGGTGAAGACATCTTCAAAACTCAAGGCCATACCCGCGGCTTCCGCCTCCATCTTGGCGGCAGCAGAGGCCAACTTCGCAGGGCCTTCACCCCTTCCTCCGCCTCCTCCGATAGGTGGAGAGGAGTTGGCCAAGCTGCGGGCGGAGGTCGCCCGCCTTACGGCCGCCACGGAGGATCTCCGAAAGGAGAACGCCAAGCTCCACGCAGACCTGGCCAGTCTGCGTGAGGCTGGCTCCCGCGCGGCGCCTCCAAATAGGGGCCACCAGCAGCAGCGGCAGCAGCAACAGCGACAAGCCCAGCCCGTGCCGGTGGAGAACCAGGTCCTAAACCTGGTTCGCCAGGAGCTGGCTTCTTTCCAGGCGCGGTTTTCCGTCCTGGAGGGAATTGTTCTGCGCCCCGCCCTGGGTGCAAACAGGGCAGCCGCGGGCCCAAGCACGATGCCGAGCACGGTGTCGTACGCGGCTGTTGCGGCTGCCGCACCTGGATCGGGGCCGTCTAGTCAGCCCTCCAGCGGGGCTGTGGCGGCCCCCCCCAAAGAGCCGACTCCGGTGAACCCGGCGCCGGCTAAGAAGGCGGCCAAGAAGAAAGGCAAGGCGGCTGCACAGGCGAGGACTGTGACAGCGCCAGTGCCAGCGGCGGGTGGGACAGCGCCTGCGGCACGACAGCCGCCGCCGCCGCGGCCGCTCCCCCAGGCCCCTACACCTCCCGAGGCTGAAGCCGGATGGCAGGTGGTCGGGGAGAAGCGGAAGGGGCGAAAGGCGGCCAAAAAGGCCCGGAATGAAGAGCGGCAGCGCCAGCATAGGGCACGCAAGATCGCGGCTAGGCTCCGCGCCCCGAAGACCGCGGCTGTAGTGATTACACTACAGCCGGAGGCGGAAAAGAGGGGCGTGTCATACCGCGACTTGCTGGCGAAGGCGAAAGAGACGGTGGATCTCGGAGAGCTCGGGATCACCGGGGGCCTCCGGCTTAAAGTCACCGCGACGGGGGCTCGTATGCTGGAAATCCCCGGAGAAACCAGTGGGTCGTCCGCTGACGCTCTAGCTGAAAAGCTCAGAGCGTCCTTGAACGCGGACGACGCCCGAGTGTCCAGGCCCGTCAGATGCGCAGATCTGCGCATCCTGGGTCTGGACGACTCGGTGACCAAGGAGGAGGTGGTGGCCGCCGTCGCCAGGTCCGGTGGGTGTCCTGCTGAGCAGGTCAGGGCAGGCGCCCTACGTCCGGACCTCACGGGTATGCATACCGTTACGGTGTGCTGCCCCGTGACGGCGGCCAAAACGATAGTGGAGGGCCGAAGGCTATTGGTGGGCTGGGTCTCAGCACAGGTGAAGCTGCTGGAGCCCAGACCTCTGAGGTGTTATCGCTGTCACGTGGGGCACCACGTGTCAGTACAGTGCGCCTCGGAGGTTGATCGCAGCGGCCTCTGTTTCCGCTGCAGTCAGCCCGGTCACGTGTCCGCGGCTTGCTGTGCCACGCCGCACTGCGGTGCCTGTGCGGCGGCCGGCAAGCCGGCCGATCACCGGGCTGGGAGCAAGGCCTGCGCTCCACCCACCAAGGCCACCAGAGGCAAGGGAAGGCCCTCCGCCGCCACCGCCACCGTCGCCACCGCCGCAGCCGCAACTGCCGCCGCTGCCTCTGCCGCTGCCGTAGAGGGGCCCTCACAGGGGGCCAGGGAGGAGGAAGCGGTAATGGAGTGCCAATAACGGCCCCATTACGCTTCCTCCAAGCGAATATCAACCACTGCGCCTGTGCTCAGGATCTGTTGCTCCAGAGCATGGCGCAGTGGTCGATACACATCGCTGTGGTCGCTGAGCCGTATTTCGTCCAGCCCAGGGAAGACTGGGTGGCGGACATCAGCGGCTCAGTGACCATAGTGTCGTCGGCCGCCGCCGGTACCCCGACCCTTGAAGGTGTCAGGAGGGGTCGGGGGTGCGTAGCAGCACGGTTCGGGGAGATCGTGGTAGTGGGAGTCTACTTCTCCCCGAGCCGAACTCTCGCCGAGTTCCACAACTCTCTCGCAGAGTTGAGTGTTGTCGTCGGAAACCATTCCCTCCCCGTGCTTGTGCTCGGGGACTTCAATGCCAAGAACTTGGCTTGGGGTTCTCGTTGCACAGACGTGCGGGGAAGGATGGTGGAGGACTGGGCTCTGGAGAAGGGCCTGGTCGTCCTAAATCGGGGTTCTGTTCCCACGTGCGTGCGGATGCGGGGCGAGTCGGTAGTGGACATTTCGTTCGCTAGCCCCGCTCTGTCGCCGCGTGTCGTTGACTGGCGTGTCATGGAGGGGGTGGAGACCTATTCCGACCACCGGTACATCCGGTTTGACGTCTCCACCCAGACCTCGAGCGCGCCGGTCCAACAGGCCCCGAGTGGTCCGCGTTGGGCGCTGAAGCAGCTGGACCGGGAGCTCCTCCTGGAAGCCTCGATCATGCAGGCCTGGGTGACATCACCAGACAGGCCTGCCGACATTAACAATGAGGCAGGGTGGTTCCAGGAGGCCATGTCCGATATATGCGACGTGGCAATGCCCCGAGTCCGGCCAGGAAGCGCCCGACGTCAGGTGTACTGGTGGTCGCGAGAGCTGACGTCTCTGCGCGAGGCGTGCGTGGCTGCGCGACACCTGTACGCCAGGCATCGCAGGCTCCGCATTCGCCCACCGAATGCGGCAGCCATCGAGGCGGAGCTTTATGAGGGGTACAGAGCGGCGAAGACCGCCCTCCGCGAGGCTGTCCTGCGGGCCAGGGACCTGGCCCGCGAGGAGTTGCTGGGGACTCTCGACAGAGATCCGTGGGGGCGCCCTTACAAGATGGTGCGGGATAAACTCCGCACCTGGGCCCCCCCACTGACGCAGAGTCTCCGGCCTGAGCTCGTGGAGGACGTGGTGAGCACTCTGTTCCCTACGCGGGGAGAACATCCCCCCCCGCCTATGGCTCCGCCACCTGCGGTGCTTGAAGCGGACCACCTGGACGACGACGACGACACTCCGGAAGTGACTGGGGTAGACCTGAGAGTGGCGGTACGCAGGCTCAGTGCCAAAAATACCGCCCCGGGACCCGACGGCTTGCCTGGCAAAGCCTGGGTCCTGGTCTCGGAGGCTCTCGGGCCCCGACTGGAGGGGCTCTTAAGCGCATGTTTGGAGAGAGGCCAGTTCCCGCTTCGTTGGAAGACGGGGAAGCTGGTCCTCATTCGGAAGCCGGGGCGCCCTGCGGACTCTCCGTCCGCATACCGGCCCATAGTGTTGCTCGACGAGGTGGGCAAGCTCTTTGAAAGAGTCATTGCAAACCGCCTCGCCGAGCACCTTGCGGGGACGGGGCCGGATCTTGCGGAACACCAGTTTGGTTTCCGCAAGGGGCGCTCTACGGTGGACGCCATCATGCGCGTGAGAGCCCTCACGACGGGGGATGCAGTGTCTCGGGGTGGGGTTGTCTTGGCGGTGTCTCTAGACATCGCCAATGCCTTCAACTCCATGCCCTGGAGCTGCATCAGGGAGGCACTCCGGTATCACCGGGTGCCGACCTACCTGCGTCGTGTGGTCGGGGAATACCTGACGGATAGAGCCGTCATCTACCCCGGTCGCAGCGGAGAATGGAACCGGCGAGAGATGTCGTGCGGTGTTCCGCAGGGATCGGTCCTAGGGCCGTCCTTGTGGAACATCGGGTACGACTGGGTGCTGCGCGCCGACCTCCCTAGCGGCGTCAGCGTGGTCTGCTATGCAGACGACACGCTGGTGCTGGCACAAGGGGGGTCGCACGAGGCGGCGGCCGAAATAATGACACGCGGGGTTGCGATAGTCGTGGAGAGGATCCGGCAACTGGGTCTCGAGGTGGCATTGCACAAGTCCGAGGCCATGTGCTTTCATGGGCCTCGGAATGCGCCACCTCCGGGATCCTCACTGACGGTAGGAGGGGTATCCGTCGGCGTCGAGTCGACGCTGAAGTACCTGGGACTCGTCCTCGACAGCCGATGGAACTTCGTGGAGCATTTCCGACGTTTGGCCCCCAAACTGGAACGGACCGGGGCTGCCTTCAGGCGGCTCCTGCCCAACCTTGGGGGGCCAAACGCCTCCTGCCGGAGGCTCTACGCGGGAGTCGTGCGGTCCATGGCCCTTTACGGGGCCCCGGTGTGGGCGCGTTCCTTGAGGCTGCGTGCAGCCCACTACCTGAACGCGCCCCAAAAGGTGGTAGCCGTAAGGCTGGCCCGTGGGTACCGCACGATCTCCCGTGAGGCGGCGTGCCTCCTTGCCGGATTGCCGCCATGGGATCTGGAGGCGATAGTCCTCGCGCGCCTACATGAATGGCGCGCGGAGGTGCTACGCCGGGGGGAAACTCCGCTGCCGCGACAAATTCCGGACAGACTTCCGGCGTGATCTCATGGCGACATGGAGAGAGCGACTGTCGCAACCCCGTGCAGGGCACGCCACAATAGTGGCGGTAAGTCCCCTCTTTGAGGAGTGGCTTGAGAGACGCCACGGCGTCCTCACCTTCCGCCTGACGCAGGTCCTCACCGGACACGGTGTTTTCGGGAGGTTCCTGCACCGAATCGGGCGGGAGGAAACGCCCGGGTGTTTCCACTGCGAGGATCGACCGGAGGACACGGTGGAGCACACGGTGGAGGTGTGCCCCGCGTGGGCGGAGCACCGCCGTGTCCTCGAAGCGGCGATTGGCGGCGGCGACCTCTCGCGTCCGGCCCTGGTGCAAGCCATGGTCCGGAGCGAGACGGAATGGGACGCCGTCACCTCCTTCTGCGAAGCAGTAATGCTAGAGAAGGAGGTGGCGGAACGTGAGAGGGAGAGAACCTCACAGCGTCCCGGCCGCCGCGGGAGACGCCCCGGGCGTCGGGGGCCACCACGTGGCGGAAAATGGATGGGAACGGATGGGAAATCATCAAATGACTTCTCCCGCCCTGGGCGGAGGAGGGAGTGTCAGACTTTTACTGACTAAAACCCATCCATGTTCCTTCATCGCCCTTTGTGTTCCGGTGCCACGGTATCTCTTTCGGACAGTTCCGCAGCCCCGGCAGGGAGTAAGTAGGTACTTCCTCACATTTCTTTTACATGACTGAGAAGCGTGTTGAGCAACAGGCGTTACATGCTTACTTTTTTCAAAACAATAAAGAAAACTTCTTAAAAAATCGAAACTGAAGTTGAAAATTCTAAATTTCTTCTTAACTAAACTAACGTGTTACCTCTACCAGTTAACATGAGAGCCGTTAACTCGCAAACGTGAGAAAATCCGACAAACTCAAGTTCAGACAGAAAATGTAATGGCCCAAACTGAACGAGAATGGAAAATACTAAGACCGGCGCATTTATTTTGCACGGAAGTGCATTCACTGTTCCGAGAACTTTGTAATGACTGCTTCAAGTGTACAGTACTCATGTGAATTTATTTTTGTGAGGGTTTACAGTGTAAAATATTGTTAAAAGTATAAAGAAGTAAGTGGTTCATATTTTTGTAGGGTATTAGAAGAGTTTCTTTGGATTAAATCCGAACGTGGGCGTAGCTTTTTTGAAATATTCACTTATTACTTAGCGCATCCACTTTCAACGCTGCAAAAATCCTGCTAAACTTACAAAATAAAGAGGTGCTTTACAAAGTCTTTGTTCAAAATCTTTGAATCAGATTTTTTTAAGTCTAATATCGACGACTACTGAACGACTCCTTAGAACCTTTAATAGTTTTACAATTTTCCAATATGGCGTTCCCCGGGCGTTCCCCATTCAAAAATGGTCTGTAGATAACCCTTCTTTTGGGCTTCGCCGCAGTTGGGTATTGACAGGTACAGTTAAAATTGTATTAATGAACTAAATAACTTTTTGCACAAAAAAGGTCCGAACCTAAACTTCAACCATGGCAATAAGATTTCATCAACCTACTCCTAAAAAGCCTGAAAAACACAAAAGAAATCTCCATTACATACAGACATTACTTACTAATGTCTGTTGGCTCTAAATGGAACCTCTCCGTCATGTCTAGGACACAATTACTTCAGCAGTCCGATTCCGTAACTCACTTTCTATCACAAACCAAAGTATTTTCTTTGAAAGAAAATCCTAGTCAATCGCTTCATATGTTTGCATGCAATAACGCAATGAATATTGGTATCATTCCCCACGAAGTTGTTCCAACAGTGAAATGTTTTATCTTACTAAGCAATTTATTACACTAGAGTCTTCAGTGTTGGATTTAAGACATTACGAGTACATAATAATACCATGATTTACAATTAAATCATATTACCCAATGCTAATTGGTTTGTTGAAGTCAAATAAGCAGCCAGCTCCATGTAAAATACTTGTGTATAGCTGCAGCCGGTTTGACTGGAAGCCGACCCCAACATAGTTGGGAATAGGCTAAGCAGATGACGACTATGTTTACAAAAATTAAATCAGAATTTAAGCAAAATTATGTATTACGTTTGATTTTCTACCTAGCAGCATAATATTTTATTTCTACCAAAATCTACTAGTGGGATAGAACCAACATCAAACATTTTAAAGATTCTATTTTATCCCACATGTAGGCCATCCGCTTGTTTAGGCAGAGTAATCTGAATATTGTGAATTGCCTAAATTAATGCCAATCGGAATGCGAGTGTGATCCGTAATTACCCCGTAGCTTATGCTATTAGTATTCATTCAACGTCGCCACTCGGGATATTAGGATATTTCTAGCTGTAATGTTCTTGTAAGAACGGCAACTAGATGAAGAAAAGGCTTTGTGTTGGCGGGTAATGTAGAATATGATGTGTTTTGAGTGACAGGCTTATAGCAAATATGTAATGTAAAGATATGTTCTTTGAGACGTTTAATCCTTTCTGAGCTAGGACGTTATAGCCTAACAGTGTGCGACATTTTATCAACGTTAAATCTGATGGAAAAGTAAATAAAACCGGCCAAGTGCGAGTTGAACTCGGGTGGAGAGAGTTCCGTACAATGCAAAAGTCTTATATTGAGTTTAGCACTATAATATCAATTGATAGATTTCCTATAGGTTTTCCTGTAATGCAACGAACTATATTTTGTATTTTTTTCAATATTTCAGAAAGTAGTTTCGAAGATCAGGGGGAAGGGTGGTCAATTTTCGACTTCTTTCATGAAATAAATCGAAACTATTTATATTACAATAATAACAAAAATTTGCAAAAAAAATTTTTTAGTTTCCTATTTTGTCTCCAGAAATTACCATTGTTTTTTTTTTATATTTATTTACTTACACCATTCTACCAAATTTCACCTGATTTGGTCCAATAAATTCGAAGCTAATGGCTGTGACCGAAGGACGGACAGACAGACAGACGCACGAGCCAGACGAAGCCAAGTGATCCTATAAGGGTTCCGTTTTTTTATTTTTTTTTGTACCGCACCCGAAAAATGATGAATAAGTAGGTATGAAATGGTTCTTCTGGTAACCAGAAAAACACCTACCCTACCTACCTGATAGGAATACCTATGGCTATTTGGTAGTAATTTGGTAGTTTTTTATGTTCTTTGAATGACTGTTTGATGAGCCTTTAAAAAACCTTTGTACAACAATAGAATATGTACCAGGAACACATTTTTTTTTAATTTTTGTGCAGAAAAATATGGTTGGAAAAATATTCCTTTCGCCTTACAGATGGGCAGGATATTCAAATAAAGTAACTTTCTCAATCATAGATACTACAGTTTTAAATATGAAGTTCTCTAGTTTAAAAGTTGTATTTTGGATTCTAAAAACAATTTTGAAACAACCAACATCCATAAAATGACGGCAGAAGTGCCTTATATATTTTTTGCCCCAAGGCATACCAATTTAGCAAAGCCCGTATCAAACGGTGGCAGCCGGTCGGCGGCCGTACCGGTCGCACGAGTGACTGACACTTCCAATTGCACCGCTTCGGCTTGACGCGATCAAGAAAAAAGGACTTATTTTTATAACCTGAATCGGTTTTGACACTTTTGGAGACGGCTCCCCGCAGGCTATCAAAAGAACAATTACCAGAAATAAATAACAGAATAGAATGCTGGTATTTAGCTGCATCCCGTTAGTAGGCACTGGAAGTAGACAACAAGATGATGAAATATATTATATCGGATCAAGATGACGTTTACCAGAAGTCCGATGACTTCTGGTAAACGTCTTCTTCTTCTGAATTCAAGCAATTCGATCACTCATACGATTATGAGTGATCGAATAGCTTGAATTCAGGTGGCCTACCATTCAAACAGTACTGTTTTATTTAATCTTATTTCAGAGTGTAATTTTTGCGTAAAGTTACTTAGTTTGATGTACAGAATGCTTGGTTGACGGCTTCGTGATGAGGTCTTTTACACCTTAGATAGTTTTAAAATAATATAATTAAAATGTCAACCAGTTTCAAGAAGCAATGTCAATAAAGTTTTAAATATAATGACAAAAAGTTTTAAATATGATTTCAAGAGATTTTAGATAATAGCAATGTAAAATGTTGTTCTGGACGGAGATGTTAAAGGTCAAAGTTTCAATTTTTTCACACGTTTTTCTTTTTAATATAAGTTTTAATTTATTGTATTGTAAATTTACCTGCTTAGAACCTCTGTACTATTCAATTCATCCATCAGCACAAGACTTTGAGTGCGTTACATTGAGCCATTGAGCGCTACCGCACAACGTGATTAAAAAAAAAATGACGTCTCCCAGCACACAATTTTGAGCAGTGTTACTTAGTTTGATGTATCGAATGCTTAATTGGACAGCTTTAATAATAATATAAATAAATCCATTTATTGCCAAATAAAAATTAATAAAAGATAAAAAGATCATGTCAAAAAAAAAAAATTGAAGGGTCTTTTTACATTTTTATGTTCTCGTTTCCAATAATTATTACAAAAACAAAACCGCACTTCACATTCCGCACCAATACGCAACAATTAGCAAAATCAAGAAGACTCCGTTTTAACATTTTAAATTGCGAAATAAAATTTTATTTCCTAACCCAATTTAAACGACCCTCGACGTTATAACTTGCTAATAAAAGCGCAATTGTTTTCACAAACGATATAATAAATATTGTTCGTTTATAATCTGGGTTTGTGGAATGACTCGTAATACCTTGGAGTTCCAAATACCGAAGTAATTCAATAACTGTACTGTGAATTAAACATGTTTATATATCTCTGTTATTTGTGAGAATGCAGCAATGTTTACAGTTTACAATGTCATGAAAAGTTTCTTACATTTGCGCGCCATTAACTGATCAGCAAATTGTAAAAAAACGTCTATAATTAAAAATATTTGAATTTCGCGGGCTACCCGGACGTTTGCACCTTAACTACTGTAAAACTTATGACAGTTGGTACCATTACCTACTGTAAAGTTCATATGATCGATTGCTCGATTGATCGATTGCAGTCAATACAGACACATAAAAAAACTTCAACATAATTGGTGAAATGTGGGTTTACCTACGTACGGTCGAACAAGCTATTTGGTTTACATTTTACAATATAATTTGTCGGTTAAACTGCATTAAACCAAATAGCTTGTTCGACCGTACTCGTATGAGTACACGTCCTTGCCAAATCTTTCAAGGACTTCAGGCGAATCATGTTATGTAGCTCTTTTACTTTAAAACATTTGTTACTAGCTTTTGTTTTTTTTTTTTTTTTCGGATGGGAAATCAGCAAATGACTTCTCCCGCTCTGGGCGGAGCAGCAGGGAGTGTCAGACTTTTACTGACTAAAACCCATTCATTTTCATTCATCGCCCTTTGTGTTCCGGGGCCACGGTATCTCTTTCGAACAGTCCCGCAACCCCGACAGGTGTTACTAGACCCTCAATCATGGAGCAGTCTTGTCACTAAATAATGAACCAGAAGCTCTCTTGTGCAGAAGCTTTCCCGGAGAAACACTACTATCATAACTTATTCTGCCGCTAATTTGCCGTGTTCCCACAACCCAGTAAATTGAATAAAGTACTAGGAACACAGACTTCCCGTGTTGGTCACTGAGTGGCTCGCAATGCAATGACACGTAGAACACTTCTGTCTTGAACGTGCCCTGCGACTTGTAGAGGCAGAGGTTACCAACCATCTGGTAGCTTTATTACTTGTACATCTATGAAAGTCGCTTCTCATTTCTGCCTATGTGATAGACGTTTTTCTAAAATCAAAATATTTTATTTCACCTAAGCCTTCATGGGCACTTATATAACGTCGACAAAAAGGTGCACGGTTCGGGTTGGTTGTTTCGTATTGAGAAGAACCGGCAAGAAAATTCATGGAACTTGGTTTTACAATATTATCATGTTCCAGCATTACTTGAGTATGGGGGGACACTACACAAAGTTTATGATACTGATGTCATTTGACAATTTGTTCAATATTCTATTTGTTTAAATAACTCGAGGTTTTGACATGACGTGACATTGAATGTGCTCCCGTGCGAAACAGGGACGGGACGCTGGTACTTACTAGACTAGCAAGAGCGACCCGTCTTAACTTAACCTAAATGGAACAAACAGACTGGCGTAGTATCTAAAAGAATTTTGTATTCTTGTCACGTGGAAGTCTAATAGATTCTAGGAAAAACGATCACTTTTAGAAACTTTAAATTAGTACGTACCTACTTTCTGTTTTATATTGAATACAAATTAATTTATTTTCATTTTTAGGGTTCCGTACCTCAAAAGGTAAAAAAGGATCCCATAAAAGATCACTTTCTTGTCCGTCTGTCCGTCTGTCACCACCGATTTTCTCAGGAACGGGTGGACCTAGCAAGTTGATTTATTCCAGATACTATGGTATATTTAGTCCCTATAAGCCGAAGCTGCGCACCTAAAAAGCCACCTGCTCGTCAGCTTGCGGCCCGCATCACCCCTCCGCGCCTACGCGGGCTTAAATTATACTCTAGGGGTAGGGCATAACAGACTACGTGGTGTCGGTTTTGCAGCGATTCATTTCTGTCACTAGTGCTTATAGAAAACAAAATTCTTTTATTTTCTCTTTTTTTTGGAAAAGTCCAGAGCAACGGAATGACAAAAAAAAACGCGGAAAATGCACAATTTAAAAAATAAAATTAAAAAATAATGAAGTGTTTGTCAGATAATATGTTAAATAATTTAAAATAAAAGTTCATCAAATAATTATTTTGCTAAGTGAATTATTTGGTAAACTTGTTATTGTATAATGATGATATGACAAAAAAATATTTTGCCAAACGTTGCTCGTCAAGTAAACATTTTTGATTTATTTTTAAACTGAGTCGTACATCTTAACGTGCTGTTAAGACAGCTAGTTAAAAGTTAAAAACTTATTCGAAGTTATAGTTTGCAACTTTCAACATCTTTTAAGACATATTTCTTGACTAGAAACTATTAAAAAAATATTGTCATGCCCTGCTCACTCTTTTATTAAAATTCGCCCGAGCAATGATATTTTAATGTCAAAAAATATACCTGTAAATTTTTATTATTTACTTTAGTGTTTAAGGATTCTGCTGACTACACCGTACCATGCCATGACCGTCCTTTACTCATAGTTCCATTAAAACTGTATTTATATTTTTCAACTTTATTTATGTAACTTTGACAAAAATGACAGAAAGCTAAGTAAACATAATTACGCCATTTCAGGAATACCCAAACCATAGCCTACATAAGCCTACCTGGCCCTACCTGCCTGGTATATGCCTTACCTAAGCTATAGTAAAAAGATTCTGATTTAATTACAAAAAGGTCGTACTCTTTGTAAAGATGTCCTAATGATGTAGACGAAGGCTCTGTAAGTTAGACACAAATCTTGTTTACTCGTCGCGACTCTGGCACGAATTGTTTGTTACTGAAATTGTTTATTTCATTTTCGAGTTCTAGCGTAAAACGTGTTTTTTTACAACAAAAAAAAGGCTCTTCAAAAAAAATTTTTGCGTAGTCACTTAGTTTCATATACAAAATGCTTGTTTGAAGACTTCGTGAAGAGTCTGTTTAAACCCTGCCTAACAGACAAATCCAAGCTATTGAACAGACAACACAAAGATTAAAAGAAACATATTTACAATAAGGAATGATAGAAAATGATTCCACCAGTGGTGGGGGTGGTAGATGCGACAAATAGTTGCAACTACCACCAGTGATGGCAGAGCGGTGGTGGCAGACTGGAATAAACCAAAAATAGTCATCACCAACTATGTTTTGGTCTGCTTCCAATACCAGTATTTTAAATGGAGGAACTGAATATCTGATCTCCACAACCCAGATAATACCATGACCGATCCATAGTCACACCTAATACTGGGTAATGTGATACCCTTTGATAAAACTGGTTGCGGCCTGTAACGACGGTTAAATATCTACAAAAAACGGCCGGGACCAACAGCTTAACGTACACGTACGCTGATTTGATGATCGGTGGATATTCGAATTTTCCTCACGATGTTTTCCTTCACCGTTTTGAGATGATGAACAATAAATTATATAAAGTGAATTCTCTGTATTGGTCAGGAACACTATCAGGCTATTTGTACCCCCACCCCCCCCCCCCTCCCTCCAGCGTGCTGTCAACAAACACATCCAATCATACCCAGTCCAACCCTGAAAACAACAGCAATTCTCAACTCTATTAACTTCATACAAAATGTTCATATTGGCAACACAATTTTCGAGCCAAAAATATATTTTCGAACAAGTGTACCTAGTGCGAAAGTTTCTCAATTACGTTTTGTCTGTGCCTACAAAATTTTCGTATACAGCTCTACTTTTGGTCGAAGTGATTCCGAAAATTGGGGTACCGTATTTGGGACTCACGATTGGTCTGTGGTTAGACCATCTGCTACCTAATTGGAGTTCGGAAGAGGGAATCTATTAACCTGTCTTTTCTAGGCTGAATTTTCGGTCCTACATTTTAAATCCCGCATTGTATTGAATGATAAAGTCTTTGTTTATGTTACTGATATGCTTTCAATATTGGTTCATATGTTTTCTTGAAATTGTTTCTTTTCATAGACCTATTCATCTTAAGTCTTCCATCTTTGCTTCCATGACAATACTGTATTATCTGTGTCAAAATATTTGGCTTCAATTTTCTTGCCTGATATAAATAACATATCTGCCAAGCGTTACTTGTGATTGGAAATCACACTTTCAATTTCGACGCCAATGGTCTATCGAGTACACATTTTATAGATCAAAATGCCAAACAATTTTCAAAAAAAGCCTTGTAAACAATGCCTACGTTTTATGTTCTAATCTCATTCTTCAAACGTCCATCCTCCTAACGTCAAATGAAAAGAAATAACAATAAAATAGCACATTTAAACCTAAGCACCTTACTAAACTCACTAACACAAAAGCAAAAGATAATCGTAAAACGTACTCTTTATTCTAAGCATTTTCATTTTATGGAACCCTAATAACTTCACGAACATTATTATCTCCAAATTTTATTTTGTTCAATATTAACTTTGTATTGTTTTATAGGCTAACAAACTGCCTATTATACTTAATACCTAAATGTAATCAAATATGAATCTAGCAACACGCAATGAAAAGGTACAACAGAAACACTAACTTTTGAAAACCTTGAAATTACTATCGACTAAGTTTTGCCCCCGGTTTCGCTCACGTTATTGTCAGTAATTATCCCTTGGAATGAATGTTTGAAACATAACTACTCGGAAACTCGGGTGCCAAAACCAGCATTCTGAAAACTCTATCATAAGTGAAAGAGTTTTCGGAATCGGATCGGACATTATAAGTTTTTAAATTAGATGGTTACTAACATTATTTAAGTTTAGTTCGTTAAATATTACATAAGTAGTCTATTACACAAGTAGGTACATATAATTTTATTCTCTTAGTTATTGTTTTTAGTGTTGCTTTTAACATATTTTTAAAGTTTAGTTTTTAAGTACTAGCCGTAAGTTGTTTTACTATTTATCTAGTGTGTGTTTGGAAACCACTATTGTATTGGGGTCATCCTGTTAAGATATAGTGTGTAAGTTTAATAATAAATAAATAAAATATAACATATTATTAATAATGAACACGGGATATTTACCATCTTTGTCGTTTGTTTGAAATAGTAAACATGGTAAATATCCAGTCTTAATGATAATCACCCCTACGTTCAAACTTACAAACACACAAACTTTAAATCTTTATAATCTTAGTATAGATATTTGTATTATTACTAACGATTGTAGGTACAAATACAAACGTAGTTAATTACTGTAATTTCATATGGTCATAGAAGAACAAATTCTGACTTGCTGAAAGCAATTTTACTAAGGGCCTGCACACGTCATATGGCGGAGCGCAGCGCAGGGGATTTTTCACTGTCAAACTATTATCGACATTGTCCTCATTGAAATAATATCTAAAATCAATGAATCCAGACAGACAGTGAAAAATGCTCTGCTGGCCTAGCCAAGTTACAAACGTTTCGTATCGATTCTCTTTCTTTAATCGTAAACGCCTCGGCGTAAGCGATTGTAGAAAGCGCTAAATCGGTAGCCAAGTTGACACGACTGAGTCGATCGCTCGTTCTCTAATGTCTGTAGAAAAAACCTACACTTTAGTCTATGGTGAGCGTTCCTACCAGAGTTTAGCGATCAACATTGTAGAAACGATAACATTCTATTCTATCATTTTGAACGATGTAAACTTGTCTACGAATTTTCTATTCATTTCTGTTGATCACGTGATTTAACGTTGAGATGATGTCATTCCCATTCATTTGAATAGTTTTCTACTAGCGTTAACGATTGTAGATTGTCAACTTGGCTAGGGGTGCTAAACTGCGCTCCGCCATAAATACCCGTGCGCCCGTGCGTGTACGATATAATTTTTGAATGTTCGATTTAATAACCATTCGATATTATGAACGTTCGAGTATTTAGACGTTCGATTTCTAGTGGTCGATCAATTAATATTCGATTATTTGGCTTTCGATATGGCATAGTACACCCATGTGCGCCGCCGGCCTTAAAACAAACATTAAACACACGCAGTGGATATCTTATCAAAGAATAGTTTATTCTGTAAAGTAAGACTGTGTAAGTTGTTAGTGACTTCGCTTGAGGCTAGGCTTCCGTGGGAACTGAGCGGTTTTAGAACAATATTCGTGCATGAACGTAGATTTTGATGGAGGGGTACGAGAAACCAATTTCCAAGTTACGCGTTCTGTAAAAATATGACCTATGTTTAGGTTTTGCTTATGTTCAGCAAATCTACGGAAAATTGTTATGAGCAACAGTTGTTTTTTTTTAATAATTTGGTGCCATATTGATCCAGTTTTACCAAGGGGTATCGTATTACCCAGTACTAACTGGGATGTGGAGGTCAGATAGGCAGATGCTCCATGTAAAATACTGGTATTCAGCTGGTAAAAGGCTAGGCAGATGATGACTGGTGCCATATTGATGTAAATATTATTTCGTAACTAACATTGTATGTCTATACTTTTTGCCTCTCAGAATATGTCGACGGTCGAAAGGTATTTAGGGAGTGCGCATCGGAAAAAAGTTTAGTAAAAAAACTAGTTAATATTTTTATTTCAATAAGCTTATAACAATTTTATTTATGCCCAAAGTTGTGTTGATATTAGTGTTACAATATGGAACTTTCCAGGTTCATAAGTCTAAACTTTTTTTTTTAATGACACGATCATTAAAAAAAATGTTTAGACTTATGATCGATATAATGGTAAGTTTCTCCGTTTCTATTGAAGAATAATCGGCTTTCTTAGATGTCTCTTTACGACGGACGTTTATTCCACCGTGGACATGTGCCAGTAAGACTGAATATGTAAAGAGAAGCGGGAATCTGAGATCACGACTGATACCTATCTATCATATTATTGGCAGCTGTTCAGATTTTGAATCGGTTGAAATGTACGGCACAAGGCAAGTGTCTAGTTTACTAGTTTTGAGGCATTTCATATATTTCGACTGGTCTCCGTTAAACGTCCAAAATCTACTTCTTTGCACCTTTATCAGCGGTTTTAGACAAGCGAATTTTTCGGCGCGTACAAGCTCGTATAGACGTACGCGCGTAGACACACACGCACACCGCATTATGTGCTTCGAAAAATCGAACGCGAGTACACGCGCTCATTCCAGGGTATTCGCTCGAACCAGTTGCAGTGGGTTCAATCAGTATCTCTCGCAGCTCGCTAACATGAGTTTAAAAGCCAGCTAATGGGCGCCTAAACGCACTTCAAAAACACGCCAAAAATACGCAAATTTAAACAAGAAATGCCTCATTTCATCGAACAACGGGACGTGCGTCCAAAGCCTTATTCAATTACTAGAAGAGTATAATTTTCCACTTCCGCGCTGACTATCTATTCTTTCTTTTATCATAAGAAGAAAGTTTTATCATTTAAAAAAACTTTGTGTCTAGCTCCTTGTTATTAGTCGCCGTATGGCCTGAATTCTTGTCGCGCTGACGGACGGCTATATAGCATCATACTGCGACGCTGACGGCAGCGGCGACCGACTGCCGTATTTTGTTCTGACGTCACGACCGACCGTACGCGACCGACCGTCAGCGCGATAAAAATTTAGACATTAGTACTTGAATAGGCTTGAAAAGTTTTGCCCAAGATTAAGACAAATTATTTTCAACATTTCTGATTAGTTTCTGTTGCTGAATTGCTTCTTTGCTATTGCTCTTTGGAATAACAAAGTCACTTATGATTATCAGTAACTTCTGTTTATCATGATAACAATAAATCGTGATTTGTTGTGTAGTCAGTGTTTATGTAGTCAGTGTTGGACTTTGATTAAGTACTAAATTGCGCCAAAATAAATGACTGCATTTTTACTTTTCTTCAAAAATATTTAAGCACCAATTTTTTTTTTAATTTTTTTTTGGATGGGAAATCATCAAATGACTTCTCCCGCTCTGGGCGGAGCAGGAGGGAGTGTCAGACTTTTACTGACTAAAACCCATCCATGTTCCTTCATCGCCCTTTGTGTTCCGGGGCCACGGTATCTCTTTCGAACAGTCCCGCAACCCCGGCAGGCATCGGTCCTTGCGGACCCCTTCCTTTTTGCTGACTCTCTTTGAGGCGCGCGTGAAACACGAACGCGCCGTCGACACGGCCTGTCGTCATGAGACGGACGGACGGCGAGTTACCCCATAGCCCACCGTCCACAGGCCCGCGCCTACGGTGGCCGGGGGCCAATATTTAAGCACCTAATTCCAAAATCGTGCCTAGTATAGTAGTAGTATGTACCTAGTAGCTCTGTAACTCTATTTATTGACTCTATATCTCCTAAAAATGTAATAAAACAAGCTACGATAAAGTTAGTCTTACCAATAATGAGCTAGTAAGACTTATAACAATGTTTCTTATGCGCACGTGTTAGCCCACGTGCGTTTGTTCTTACCTGACGATTTTACCGCACAATGCATTTTTAACTTTTGGCGTCGAGCCGAGTGCTTAAATTTCAACAGAACGCACCAGTAACGCGACAAAAAAATGCGTTGTTGTATTTTCAACTCCCACAGATAAGTCTAGCGCTGAAATTCTAATGCGCGGTTAACAAGGTTCGAATATGGGTTAACTGCTGAGTTTACAACCAAACGTGCCCCACACGGACAGAGGTTTGTGAGTTAAGGTTTTAATATGCTAGACTAGGCTTAGACACTATAAACTTAGGGTCCACTTTGCTAATTAAAGTTACGAGGAATCCCTCGCGACTTTGTTTGTAAGAAAGTTTTGACCACCGTACTCTAGGGGTGGAAATTGGAAAATCTTTGATACCGTCGTTAAAGTAAGTTTCTAGACAATGTTGGTGTGTTACGAGTAAGTTTATATTACTGCCTCTCATAAAAATAACTAGACCAAACTATGAAGCTCAACAAACCAATGTTTTTATTTTTACAAAGAAAGAAAAAAAGAAATCGTAAATCGAATCGAATCGTAATCGTATCGCTGTATTTATTTGGCTTTAGCCGCAAATGCACACAACAGAATAAGAATTAAAATAAAAAAAACTTAAAACTAGGTACACAATAAAAAAAGAAGAGAAATAATATTCTGATAAGTATTAGGAGGTAAGTACGAGAAAAAAGTACATGAAAGGAATTGGAGGAAGCCTTTGCCCAGCAGTGGGACAGTACAGGCTAATAAAAAAATAAAAAATAAATTCAAGGCATCAAATTAAAAATAGATGAACTCAATTTTTTATTAAAAATAGGTCTCACAACCTTACCCTCACCGCCTTAATATTTTTTTTTGGGTTATTATTTAAGACATTAAGATGAAGAACTGGATTGAAAATCTGTTTCCACTGTTGCCGTACACCAACGGTGAAAATATAGCAAGATTTTGGCAAACAAACATCGAATAATCCACAGCAATGCAAATTCATTCAAAAACAGCTACGACGCAACAGGTAAACAATAAAAATTGCTCGCGCCTTCGCCTCAATGTATACAGAAATGAACACACGGGACCATTTTAAATGTAGCCTATGACACTCGGAGATAATGTAGCTTCCCATAAGTCAAAGAATTGTCGGAATCGGATCAGTAGTTTCGAAGATTACCCCTACATACAAAATCACAAACAAATCAACCTCAAACTCAAAGCATTTATTTCAATTAGAGCATTACCTCTTTATAATATTAGTATATAAAACCAACAATAGAAAAAAATATATAACTCTATCTAAAAATGGATACTGAAATCCCGATATAACCATAACCACACATTACACATGTGCACACAATCACACATTATTCTACAAAGTCTGCAAACATTTGAAAAGGATACCACAGGGAATTGGAAGTTTTATTTTGGTAAGGGAGGGACTGATTGAAAACGTATATAGAACTATATAAACATAGGTGTTACTTAACCCGCAATGTGTGGAAATAGATGTTCATAAAGCTTCGTTTACACGACCAAAATGTGCTCGACTAAATCAGGTAAATACGAGCAACCCCATAAAGAAATCTGAAAAACATGTGCATGTGAGCTCAGCTTTATTAAATATACTGTAGCTTATGCCTACGGTTTAGCCCGCGTTGGCAAGATCTGGCGTAGATTCTTCAGTAGATAAACAAACTAATAATTTCTTAATTTTTTTTTGTTTTATTTTTAATAAACAAACTAATAATTTCACTTGGAAATAGGGATGTACACGAAAGTAGCTCAGGCCCCCGATTCATCTCGGTAGTAGGAACAGAGGCTTAAGTCGGTAGAAGTTCGACATAAACCTCTGTTCTCTTTAGACTGAGGGTATTATATGAGGATTTTCTCACAAAAAAGGGCAAAAAATTGATCTGACCATGTACGTTAGCCTTAACTTCACCCGCACCGTACTGCACGAAAATAGATGATCATTACGAGCACTCGCCGAGTGTGGTTATAATCCTGGCATTTAGTCCCAAAAAAGCCTGTATTTTCGGACGATACTCGAGCATGAACCTCGAAATACAGTCGATATTATGAAATCTGTCAGTCCAATAAAAATCTTCGATTGATACATAAATGTACAGTCAGGGGAACTTGTAAACAGTTACAAGTTACGAAATCATTGTCATTTCCCTTCTAAGAAAACAACAGCGAAAGTCACTAGAATAAATAAATAATTAGAGAGTCAACATATGATTAAGTTGTTTCTAGAATAGTCTTCCTACTAATTGGCTTGTTCTGTCCCACTGCTGCAAAACCCTCCCTCATATCCTCCCAATCTTCTCTTTGTTTACGCTAGCGTTTCTTGAGGCTATGTGTGCACTATAATAAAGGCTTGTTGGGGAGGTGTACCCAATTATAGTACACCAACATTTCGCCAGTTATGTTTAAGTACTATGTAATAGAAAGCAGAAAGAAAGAAAAGAAAAAGCATTTATTAGCCCGCACAGGACAAAACACATAAAATAAAATGGTGAAATTATCAACTAATAAAAATTAAACATTAAAAAAAAAAGCAATTTAAAATAAAAAGACAACGAAATTTGTCCTGTACTAGGCCAAAAGGCCCCTATCTCAGCACGGTGCTGTAACATTAAAAAAACTTCACAGCGCTGGTTTTCTGATAGGGCCCAGATTGAAAGTGATGCCACGGTCAGTTACGGAACGGATAAGATAAATAAATAAAAATAAATTGTAGACGAATAAACAATACATATGTTAAGTATTATAAATACGAAGAAAATAATAATTACACCCCACGTAACCACACTGTTCGCCAATCTGTGCCATAACTTTCACTGGCAACACTGACGAACATAGATAGACGCGGGCACAGACATATGTTTGGTTTGGAACAGTAAGTCAGCCAGCGAAGAGAAATAAAAACAAGAGAAATTAAAATGAAAACAATAATACTGTAATCGTAATCATAACAGTTAATGTACAGTGATAGTGTAACATACTCGTATTAAATTAATAGGCGGTGAGCCTATTGCCAACAACCGGGCACGAATCCAGACTCCGTGGATGCTTCTGCAAATAAATCCTGATGGAAAAACCTAAAAACCCTTTGCCACGACCCGGGACTCGAACCCAGAACCTCGTGCTCAGCTGTCGCGCTTGCGACCACTCGACCAACGAGGCAGTCACATATCTTAATATTCAGAAATAGCAAAAAAAAAAACGTTTTCTTATATTAACCATTTCGTAAATTGTTAACACTGTAGTTTATACAGCGTCAACAAAATGATACCGTCGTTGAAAGCTTTGGGGATTGAAATACGAAACTGTAGTAACTGCGGCGGCCAGTAAATGGTCTATTGTATTACTACCCATTATACTAACGTTCTCTCATTAAATTCACCCGGGTTCGCCTATTTTATGTGAGTAAGCCGTAAAGAATGCGAAAATGATTATTTCTCTCTAAAAAGCTTATGATTATTAATGTTTCTTGATACTGCGGAATTGACTTTCTTGATGATTCTAAGTATTATTTTAATAACTCATTGTCTTTAAAATTCGATGGTAGCGTTTTGTTTCTAGCGGAAAATTTACAGTATTTCTATCCTTAGCTTTATAAATAGGCTCGCCCCTATTACATGTGCCTTTAACATTACCGGTGAAATGTGAGTGTCATATTTAAGGTACACCACTGCTTAACCCTTCGGGAATCAGGGATTTTCTTTTTAGCACTTCCCTAGTCGCTGGATAGATGGCGCTGAACTTGGTACGTTAATGCAAGGAACGGAACGTTAAAAAACTGATTTTAACAAAGCTGAGAAAACTAGGTTATATTCGGAAGCAACGAGCGTATGTGATTTGACGCAATGTTTTTTTTCTCAAGCGTTTTGGCTTTGGCACCAACTAACGTAGTCAGTTCAACGCCATCTAGAGAGTTCTTGGAAACTATTTCTTTTTAATCCCTCAAAAAGAAAACCTCTCATTACAGGCGTAAGTTTAGTTTATATTATATACGTTTAACCTATTGTTTTGTTGTTAACTCATTATTGTAACCCATTGTGATCTTTATAATAGATTTTGAATAATTATGATTGTGGAGACTGGGATTCTATCTATACATATAATAAATCTGTAGAAAAATCGTTTTTGCACATCGAAAATATTTCGAATAATGTCCCAGGGTGTGAAAGCATAACCAACAGAACTCATTTACTGCATTTTTGGAATATTTGTCTGGGTATCTGTTTGTCTGTTCATTTGTTTGTCTGTTTCGATGATCAAGCATCACGTAACATTTCCGAAACCAATGTAGATAACTTTTGTACATTAAAATTGCGCGTATCTTGAGGTATTACGAGTATAGCTTATAGTACTCTAGATTAATCTTCATGATGCTGCTTTGAAAATTAACATCATGATTTCCGTGGATTACATATTATTTTATACATATTTTAGCAGTTTAACATCTTGGTCGATAGATGGCGTTGTTCATTTCACTCCATTTTCTGAATCGCGGTGTTAAGATTTTCCGTGAAAGAATGACACTCGCCCGTGTCAGTCTCTTCGAGTTTGTCGCTGTCGAACATGCAAGACGCCTGCCTCTTTGTATCGTTCATCTGTTAGATAACGTCGCGTTTTTCCAAGAAAAACTTTAAGAACAGCCCGTTGGGCACGTTCGAGTTCAATAATATAGGACTTGGCCGCGCTACCCCAGACGCCTACACAGTACTGCAGCAGCGATTGACAAAGTGCTAGGTAAACTTTTCTGCATATGTCTTCCTAATAAAAAAAAAATCTAACGGTTAGATCTGAGCATTTGATAAATTGATTAATTTTGTATTAAAAATGTTAAATTTCATGGTCTTCCTTTTATTTCTGACACTATGTTATTTAGCAAAAAATAATCCTTATGACGAAGCCTTTCGATCGGTATAATAAAGCTACAGGGTGATTATTTTTCTCGTGTAACGGGTTCGATTCCCGGTTCAACCATGTAATTATTTAAATATCTATGAATGCAGTTTAAACTGTTTTTTAAATTAAAATAATGTCTTCTTTTAGTAAAATGTTCCATCTACAATATTCAAGGTACTTTCCCTCCATGTGGCATATCCGTGGGACGCCCTGTATAAATGAATACGGATTTTTTTAAAGAGTGACGAGATATGTTCCCTAAAAGACAAATTCTGGTCAATTGTGACAACTACATATTTGGTGGATTTGACTCTAGCTATATCATTACAGCAGCATTTTGTGGCATGACAGTGGATGTTATGGATTTTGATATGATCGATTTTTTTTAATGTATGACCACGCATAACTTTGTACAGAGAAGTCCGATATGCATAGACCTTCATTGTGAAAAGCGTAGGTATATCTCAAAGTTGGTCCCATCTAAATTTAAAAATCGTGTTTGGGCTTATTTCTTGCACCATTGATGAGAACTTTTGACCTAGCTGGAGTATGACTGTCATCGAGTGTCGAGTTTGTTTCTTTGGTTGGTTGAAGGCGCAGGAACTACCAGTTCGAAATAAAAATCTTTTAGTGTTGGAAAGTCCATTTAACGAGGAAGGCTATAGGTTTTCTAACATCACGCTATAACTAAAAGGAGCGGAGCGGAGGAAAATTTATTTCTTTTGAGAGCTTCCGTTGCGAGCGCTGCATAAACGGTTAAAGTTACGCAACAATCATGTGTGAGGCAATTGTTCCTCTTAAAACGTTCTAAAAAAAATCCGCGATAGCATAATTGACAAGGTTGACTCACTCTCTCTCTCATGTGACACAGACGAAGTTGCGGGGTCAGCTAGTTTGAAATATAAATAAAACTGTAGAGACTGTAATCAGCCTTGTTCTATATTTTACCACCAACCACACCACAGACAATGTTAAGTCTCGCACATAACACTTTTGTTAAGGATGGTCCACACTACTGACACCTATTTTCTCTTTGAGCTCGTTGCATATTATAAAAATACAATACAATATTTTACGTCTAAAACTGAATTAATTCCACATAATTTCTTATTACTCACCAATCTTGAAAAAACAGGCACTTACAATGACAGATCAAACACAAAATAAATAGGACAACAATATATCTTCTACCCCTAAATAAAAATTGATAGGCACGATAGAATAAAATAAAAAGAATTGTTTGTGTTTCGAGACCTACTAGGGAAACTTACTTCAATCCATCGAATGTGGAACTTTAGTACCTACATTGGTTGGTAACATGACGGTATGTGTCACACTAAAGTGTGGAGCTAGCAAGATAAAAACTTCCACTCAAAAAATATCAAACATGGTCCCTAGTTTGCCTAGGTTGGTCTGTGGATGGGTATGACCCATTACATACCGAATTTACTCCGTGCCTCGGAAAGCACGTTAAGCCGTTGGTCCTAGCTGTCATTTGTAGATCTTTGACAGTCGTTACAGGTAGTCAGTGGCCCAAAAAGTCTAACAACCAGTCTTACCAAGGGGTATCGCATTACCCAGTACTAACTGGTTTGTGAAGGTCAGATAGGCAGTCGCTCCATGTAAAATACTGGTATTCAGCTGGATCCGGTTAGACTGGAAGCCGACCCCAACATAGTTGGGCAAAGGCTAGGTAGGTAGGCTATTCTTTTCATAGTTTCGCTTTGAGTACGCCGCTTGCTCAAACGATTCCATCCCGTATATTTCCGTTAGCAAGAGATAAAGTTTCTTTGGAAACAAAACGATCCTGTCTGCGTCTAGATACATACGAATCACTAACATGTCTGACTTACAATCAGGAATACGGGTATTCTTTTTTTTTCATAGTGATTGTGTTACTAAAAGGATAGCAATGTTAGCTTTAGACATAGGTACTACTGCTCTTGCCAAGTGCTTTGAAATGAGCCATTCGGTTTAATTTAGGTACATGTTTTAATCACTGAACATTTTCCCACTGCTGGGACACAAGCCTCCTGTATTTGTGATGGAACGAGCCGTAATCCACCAAACGGGCACAGTGCTGATTGGTTTAAGATGGATGTTTTCGAATATTATAACATTCCAATTTACTCACGTTGCTTTCGTCGTAATTCATGGACTCCTCTTGATTCAAAATTGTATTATGTAAAAGCCAACAAAAACCATAGATCCATCCTGTAGAAACTCATTGTAGAAATATGGAGAAGAACTTTCGAAGCGACAGCCACTTGTCTATACTCTAAGGAACATGAACGCCAACATCAACTTGAAATTATATTAGAGTGTTAATAATTTATTCATCACCTCATGAAGTCTTTTTCTCAGAAAGAATAGCTGCTAGCGGCCTATAGAGAGAACCGTACTTTACTAAATCGGTAACATTTCTTGGTAACATTGTTTTCGAAAAAACTCCGAATATAAGTTGAAGTGAGAGTTGAGTTGCGAAAACTGTTATATGTATTGTGTAACACATACGTAATTCTCACGAAACTTTCTTTTTATACCTATTGTTTAATAGACCTCGTAATATGAAGAGCGCGGCTGTTATTATTTAGCCACGAGCTAAACCATAACAGCCGCGTAAGTCGAACTTCAAGATTGAGCAGCGCATGCCAAAGTCGGTCCGTGGACGAGTGACCAACCAATACGTACCGAGTTTCCTCCGTGCCTCGGAGAGCACATTAAGCCGTTGGTTCAGGTGGCTGACCCAGTTTTAACTAGGTTGTGGAGGTCAGATAAGCAGTCGCTCCATGTAAAATATGGTAGACAACCCCAATAAATTTGGGAAAAGGCTAGGCAGACAATGCTTTACTGTAATTGGGTCTTGCCATTATTTCAGTTAGTAACACATACCTAGTTATTCGACGCTTTTCGTGTTGGATTTTGATGGAGTAACTAGAGCGTCAGCTTGCGACGCGGCGTTGCCACACATAAGCTATACGGTTTGTTGTACTGTAACTCTAACTAACGTACTAAATCCGCCAGTAAAAGTCTCGTCAAAATCAGCCCAGCAATTTCGGAGATCAGCCTGAACAAACATAGAGACAGACAAAAATATTTTTTGTATTAGTACCATAGATACTTTCACATGCATTCAGTAAAAGCTGTTATTTGGAAATTACAAACAGTCTTAATTTTTTATTTTTTTAGATGGGTTGCCTCTATGACCTAACCCCATTTAGCCCAAACTTTTTAATCTATTCACTTATTTGTTAACCAAATGAAATCTAATGTAAGCATGAAAGTACAACGCATATAATATAGAACAATAATCTGTTGAGTTGTCTATCTCTTTGTCGGATTTTCAGGTTGGATGTGTCACGAGAACGGATAAAATAAGGTACTTGAGAGGAAGTCTGAAAATGGCGCCGGTGGCTAAAAAGTTGAGTCGTAATCGGTCACATGTGAAGCGGAGGAATGAGAAAAATGTCGTATACAAAGTTTTGAGTATGAGTGTGAATGGCTATAAAAGTAGAGGAATACCAAAGAAACGATGGATGGACTGTGTAACGGATGATAGGGCTAGAAAGAAATGATGGATGGACTGTGTAACAGATGATAGGGCTAGAAAGAAACGATGGATGGACTGTGTAACGGATGATAGGGCTAGAAAGAAACGACGGATGGACTGTGTAAAGGATGATATGGCTAGAAAGAAACGATGGATGGACTGTGCAACGGATGATAGGGCTAGAAAGAAATGATGGATGGACTGTGTAACGGATGATAGGGCTAGAAAGAAACGATGGATGGACTGTGTAAAGGATGATAGGGCTAGAAAGAAACGATGGATAACTGTGTAAAGGATGATAGGGCTAGAAAGAAACGATGGATGGACTGTGTAAAGGATGATAGGGCTAGAAAGAAACGATGGATAACTGTGTAAAGGATGATAGGGCTAGAAAGAAACGATGGATGGACTGTGTAAAGCATGATAGGGCTAGAAAGAAACGATGGATGGACTGTGTAAAGGATGATAGGGCTAAAAAGAAACGATGGATGGACTGTGTAAAGCATGATAGGGCTAGAAAGAAACGATGGATGGACTGTGTAACGGATGATAGGGCTAGAAAGAAACGACGGATGGACTGTGTAAAGGATGATATGGCTAGAAAGAAACGATGGATGGACTGTGTAACGGATGATAGGGCTAGAAAGAAACGATGGATGGACTGTGTAACGGATGATAGGGCTAGAAAGAAACGTTGGATGGACTGTGTAACGGATGATAGGGCTAGAAAGAAACGATGGATGGACTGTGTAACGGATGATAGGGCTAGAAAGAAACGATGGATGGACTGTGTAACGGATGATAGGGCTAGAAAGAAACGTTGGATGGACTGTGTAACGGATGATAGGGCTAGAAAGAAACGATGGATGGACTGTGTAAAGGATGATAGGGCTAGAAAGAAACGATGGATGGACTGTGTAACGGATGATAGGGCTAGAAAGAAACGATGGATGGACTGTGTAAAGGATGATAGGGCTAGAAAGAAACGATGGATGGACTGTGTAAAGGATGATAGGGCTAGAAAGAAACGATGGATGGACTGTGTCAAGGATGACATGGTAAAGAGGAATGGGTGATATCCTCAGGGTGTTGAGAGGATTAAAACGCGGTGACTTGATATTAATAGTGGACTGTATAATAAGATTGTAACAAAGAAAAACAAAATGGTAAACTAAATTTGAATAGGAGAGAAAAATCAGTAAATCGCTCGGTGGACGATGACGCAGTTCTGTGCCGGCCGGTGCGCGCTCGCTGCTCGAGCGCCCCCTCCGCGACCTCAGCTCCCCGACCGCGGTTGCCCGGCGGCGTCCGCGCGGCGTGAAATTCTCGACACATGGCAAGAAAAGAGGTGTCTGGTGCGATAACGAATAATAGAAATTTATGGAGGAAAAAGACATGCTGCGCCGACCCCAAATAAATTGGGATAAGGGAAGAGAATGATATGATAGGGTTGTAAGGAATAAATTATATTAAGTTTGCCTAAAAACATTTTTATATGTGGTCACGTGAGCAAAGCCCAGCGTAGCTAGTAGGGAAATAATCATTCTAGAATGATTATCTAGAATGAGTAATTACTAATTCTGAACAAGTGGAATTTTCAGGTTCAGCCATGTGTGCCCCGCATAATAGAGCCGCTATTGTTACCAATACTCCAAATTATGCAAATGCATATTTATAGATTGACGTTTGTGCAAATCCGACATTTTATTTTTATATTACTAACAAATTGGATTTTATTATCTGTTATTTAAATGATTTGATTTATATCACACAAGCAGTCACCAAGGGTAGACGCATCGACTATACCTGTCGTATCAACGCTGTCTGGGATAGAAAATGTATAGAACGCTGTGCGTTTTGGCGTTGTTGACGATGCTGGTGGGGTTGGCGCACTCCTTCTCCTGGGGTGAGTGCAAGAGTCGGGTTTTTGTGAATTCCCATTCCAAAGGAATCCCTTGAATAGGTAACCAAGGGTTCCCTTTGGAATAGGAATTACAAAGACTTTTTGCGACAAACATAACATTAATTTATTTATTCTCACGAAACTTTGGCCCATAGATATAATATACAATACAGACTAACATACGTATGATAAAATACAAATTGTGTTGGTAAATAGAACCTTAAAACTATGCGCACCACACACACAGCCACACACACACTGCGCATTGCATTGCACCACTGTGCACTGTGCTGTTGTGCTTAATGTACTTCACTTGTGCACTATGTCACTGTGCGTTGCCCGTGGAAACGACGAAACACGACTCCCTGCGGCCAAAAATCTTCCAAGACGAGATGCAGAAGGCAGACTCCTGAAGTCTGTCACCCGCAGGCCACACTGCAGGTGACCGGAGATCATGGTGCACTCTCCAAAGCACGCTGACGATATGCAAGTCATTAATTTAAGACCCATTGATAGTCGTAATTTATGAAAAGAAAAGGAACGGCTAACCTAGAATGTTTTTTTTTATGTTTCAGACATCGTCGCGGCCAGAAATAATCGACTAGAATTTTATAACGAAGAAAAATTAACGTTCTCCGTGGCGGTCAATGTTACTAATGCTTTTATTTACTGGATAACTTACGACCCATTTCATAACCGTGTTCTACTTATCTACAACCAACCGTTCCGTACCGTATCTCTACTTAGTTTTGATATAGCAACCGGTGAAATGCAAACTTTAATTGATTTAACACCATTACGTACAATGTTTAGGGACGCTTACGACCCGGCTACCGGACTATTTTTTGCTGTGTCTGATGATAACATTTACTCGTATCTCGTAAAACCTGGATCCAACCATGAAGTTGACGGAAATTTTGTGATTGATTTGAAAAATTCGTGTTATGAAATGGCCGTGGATAGTTGTGGAGGGTAAGTAAAATTATTCTCATTCATTTTCAAAAAATGTATAGGTACAACACAATTTGAACGTTTTTTTTTTAAAACACTTGCAAACTATAATAATTTGCAATTCTTTTCACAAATAATCTGCGATCTTTACTCTTTACTCTAAATTAAATAAAGCACCAAGCGACCCTTGAATTACTGAAAATAGTTTTGCTACTAAGTTACTGGCAAAAATATTGTTAAACGGGCAAATTTGATTCCTCCGTCAAATTCAATTTGAAATAGCGAAAACTAGTAGATTTTTTACGTGTTACAGGCATATCTACTGGACTTTCCATTCCAGTATAATGGAGAGGGCTCGACTAAATGGTACCAAAAGGGAAGAAGTAATTTTAGAAAATAGTGATCGATTTAAAAGGGCCTTGACTATTGACTCTCAGGCACAAAAAATGTACTGGATAGAATATTTCCCCGACTGCCATGCTATTGTTAGTGCGGATTTGAATGGAAATAACAGAAGGACCTTATATAATGAAACATTATATGGTATAACTATATTAACCGTTTCAAAAGATTTCATTTACTGGACGACAAGTCAAGCCCTGTTCTACTGGAAATTTCCAAAGAATCTACCGCTCGGTACAGATGTGGAACCTAAACAAATTGCATTTAACGACTATGAACCAAATTTCTATATGGCCGCAAACTATGCAATTGAAGAACAACCTCAGGGAATTCCGCTTTGTAAAGCACTGAAGCGTCTGCTACCAAATTACTCAGAGACCAACGACAGCGATTCCCACAACGTTTCTGCAGATGGAAGCTTGCTTCGTGTCAATGAAACGAAAGTTAGTGGAGAATCTCGGATTAGCAGTGACACATGCAACGTTTCTGTGTGTCAATACTATTGTCTACAAGGACACTGCAGTACCAGTGCTGACGGACAACCTGAATGCAGGTAAGCCACGTTCAATAACTAACGATCTATTTATAAGACTACACTCAACATCACAAAATGACCACAATTTTAAATCTTCAACATGCTCTGTGTCAACATCATTGTTTCAGCCGAAAGACTGCTAGACATAGGTCACCCCGCGCGTGTCGCCACATTGACCGGTCCCGTGCGACTCGCATCCAGCGGATCCCCGCAACCTTCACCAGTTGCTCTTTGGACTGCGTTTAATTTTGGCGCAGGATTAATGAAAAGTTACGTAGTTTCTTATTCGTTCCGTAGTTTCTGTCTATCCCCGTAAAATAATGATAGTCGAACTTGTTGCAGATGTAACGCCGGTTATTCGGGAAAACGCTGCGAAGTAAACGCGTGCCAAGCTTATTGTTTAAACGACGGCACCTGTTCCCTGAGTGAGGAGAATAACCCAGTGTGTCAATGCACAGCAGGTTATCAGGGTGAAAGATGTGATGTTCCCGTCTTTCTTATAAAATGCTCACAAGCAGTTTCTTTGTTGAAAGACATTCTCAACGCAGGTAAAATCTTTTAAATCTGTCCATATCCATATCTATAGAGAAATATTTGAACCCGTTTCATGTATATTTCATGTGTGCCTTATTAATCTCCAAGGTGCTTAATTGTGCATTTTAATCATTCTTCACAGATTTAACATCGGTTACTGAGGGCAAAGGACTGAAGTCAACGTGCGCTTCAACTGTTGTCTGAAGAAGCGGCGCTTGTTCAGAAAAAGCACAACATCATGTGAAGCCATCGCTGCGACTGCTCAGTAGAACTGTTACAATATAAACTCCATTATGAGACATAGATTTAAGTTTTATATTTCCTTTTTTTGTATCTTTAATAAATATTGATACAGTTTACGTACATGGGTCTTTTGTCGTGCGGCTCAAATAGAAAACCTCACCAATTAGGTTGTATGTTCTTCTAGACTCTAAACAATACTCTATTTTGGATAATAATCAAACCGAAAAGGCTTTCCGTTTCATTACCCTATTAGAAGTATTGAGTCCTTAGTTAAAGAAACCTTTAGAAATCTTGATACCGATACTATTTCTAAAATAATATTTATTAAAGTAAACTATTCATAGAAAATACAGCTAGTTAAAATCCCTTGAAGTTAAGGGACAATAGTTTACATAAAACATGAGCCTCACATCTATCTTCAGCGATGCATCACCGTTATATGGTTAAAGTTCCACAGAAGTCTGTGATTCCCAAAATTCCTGCGAAGTTACTTCAGTTATAAACAGTCAGTTTCACCTGTTCACAAAGTAATTGCAGATTGGATTTCGAACTTGGTAAAACATAAAATACTTTATGATCTTGGTAAAACGCGCGCGCGAACCGCAAGCAAGCAAGAGCAAGTCATAATCGTTCAATAAATGTAATATTGTTTTCTATGACCCAAGGAAGTATTTTATATTTTTTTAATATCTTAAATCTTGCAATCAGTCCTTCTGATTATGAGCAGATGTGTTGAAGGGCTATTATTCATGAGGAGATGTACGGTCGAACAAGCTATTTGGTTTACAGTTTAACCCACAAATTACATTGTAAAATGTAAACCAAATAGCTTGTTCGACCGTACCCCACTATGAACATCCTCTATATTAGTATATTAGCTTAGTTAACGCCGCTGAGATCCAAGGTTCTGCGCCGTTTCAGGCGATTTAGACAGTCCGAAAAATTGTGTATTTGATTTGACACGTACCTAAACATTATTAACAGGATAATTCATAGTTCTGACGTACTATTTCTTTTTCTTTGAACCTAATGTCTAAATTTATGGTAAAAATAGAAATAATCGCGCCTAGAGGTATTCCATGACGGATACATTGAGTGGACCACCTTTGGACGACTAAAAAGTCACGGTGGTAAAAATTAAATAAGTTAATATATATTTCAATGACAACTGCCACATCTGTTTCAAAACAAAAGTTATTTGTCTACATGTAGACTGAATTCAATTGTCAGTTGTTTTAGAATTCATTGTAGGTTGTTTTTGAATTAATTAAGTTATTATTGTACTGTTTACTTTTACTGATGAATAGAAAAAACACATCATACGACGTTAAGTTTCTTTGAGTAGTGAGGTATAAAAAGGGCGGTTGCAACATTTTTTACTATCATCAAAAGTTCTTTACTTTGAACAACATGCAGGCTAATATTGTAAAAGTTGTTTTGGCGATACTTGCAGTAAGTATTTAAATATGAATATTTAATTCCCACTTACAACTATTATAAAGGGTGTAAATAGACTTTTAACGAAGCCGAAAGGCATTGGCTTGTTCTCCCCATTGCGGAATTTTTTTTTTGTTCTTGTCCATACCTGGGAACCTACTAGTTACGAAGATATTGGAGGTCAAAGTTTCAACTTTTTTTTCACAGTTTTTTTTTCAAATACCTACTAGTTTCATCATCACCATCATCATTTCAGCCGAAAGACGTCCACTGCTGGACATAGGCCTCCCCCAAGTGTCGCCACATTGACCGGTCCCGTGCGACTTGCATCCAACGGATTCCCGCAACCTTCACCAGGTTATCGGTCCACCTAGTGGGAGGTCTTCCAACGCAACGTCTTCCGGTTCGCGGTCGCCACTCCAGAACTTTTCGGCCCCATCGGCCATGCATTCTGCAAGCAATGTGCCCACTGCCACTTAAGTTTGGCAATTCTTCGGGCTACGTCGGTGACCCTGGTTCTCTTGCGGGTGTCTTCATTTCTGATTCGATCACACAAAGAAACTCCGAGCATAGCCCTCTCCATTGCCCTTTGGGTGACTTTAAGCCTTCTGATAAGGCCCATTGTGAGCGACCACGTCTCGGTCAACTGGCAACACACACTGGTCATAGACTTTAGTCTTGAGACACTGCGGTAAGTTGGACGAGAAGATAGCGCGCAGCTTCCCGAACGCTGCCCAGCCGAGTCGGATTCGACGATTGACCTCTTTCTCGAAGTAAGACCTACCTAACTGGACTGGAGTGTAGTGTCTCCGATTTTAATAGGAGTGGGTGTTACATGGGCATTCAACATGACCTTGGTTTTGTCCATGTTCATTTTTAGCCCCACTCTTTCGGAAGCTCTACTGAGGTCATCGAGCATTGTACTGAGGTCCTCCATGGTCTCAGCCATGACCACTATATCGGCAAACCGTAGATGAGTGATGTACTCGCCATTGACGTTGATGCCTAGCCCTCTCCAGTCCAAAACCTTGAAGACATCTTCCAGTGCAGCGGTGAACAGTTTCGGAGATATGACGTCTCCCTGTCTCTCACCTCGCTGCAGAAGGATAGGTTCCGAGGCTTGGTCCTGAAGTCGGACTGACATGGTGGCGTTTTTGTACAAACACTTCAACACCTCGATGATACCGGTAGTCGATGTGGCACCGTTGGAGAGACTGCAGTACAGCCCAGGTCTCGATCGAATCGAAGGCTTTCTTGTAGTCCACAAACGCTAAACAGAGAGGCAGGTTATACTCTTCGGTCTTCTGTATAACCTGACGCAGCGTATGTATGTGGTCCACGGGTGTAAAGCCTTTTCGGAAACCAGCTTGTTCGGGAGGCTGAAAATCGTCAAAACGGCGCGCGAGACGATTCGTGATGACTCTTGAAAACAACTTGTAAATATGGCTTAGAAGTGAGATGGGCCTATAATTCTTCAGACGGGCATTGTCACCCTTCTTGAAGAAGAGTACCACCACACCCCTGCACCATGCTTGTGGCGTTTTTCCCTCGAGTATGACGGAATTAAACAGCTTCTGAAGGGCCTTAAGTACCGGTTTTCCACCCGCCTTCAGGAGTTCGGCCGTAATTCCGTCATCACCCGGTGCCTTGTTGTTTTTAAGCTGTTTCAGAGCCATCCTAATCTCGTACAGGCTGACTTCCGGGATGTCTTCCGTATAGTGTCGGGTCAGTCTAGCTCTTGGGTCGTTTGTTAGATCTACGACGGGTTTTATTTTATTATTATTCTTCAACAAATTTACCTTTGTGTCGAATAGTGGGCTAAAACAATAATTAATGTAACACAAAATTAAATACTTAATCATCATAAAGTCATCAAAATGTAATAATAATACATTCCACACTGGTCATAACATTATTTGTCGTAAATAAAAAATAATAAAAATATTGTCAATATAAAAATGTCAATATAAATTCAAAGAAATGTATGTCAATAAAATTAATTAAGATGTAGTGTCATGATAGAATGCTGAAATATGTTATTTAAAGTCAATAAAATATAATCAGTATTAGTTCGACCTACTTATTATCTTTGAGAAACTCTTCTATGCTTTTTTTTTTTTTTTTTTTTTTTCGGATGGGAAATCATCAAATGACTTCTCCCGCTCTGGGCGGAGCAGGAGGGAGTGTCAGACTTTTACTGACTAAAACCCATCCATGTTCCTTCATCGCCCTTTGTGTTCCGGGGCCACGGTATCTCTTTCGTACAGTCCCGCAACCCCGGCAGGCATCGGTCCTTGCGGACCCCTTCCTTTTTGCTGACTCTCTTTGAGGCGCGCGTGGAACACGAACGCGCCGTCGACACGGCCTGTCGTCATGAGACGGACGGACGGCGAGCTAGCCCATAGCCCACCGTCCACAGGCCCGCGAACTCTTCTATGCTGTAATAACATTTCTTCAATAACAATGACTCGAGAGTGTGCACAGCACAAGGGACTTGTGGACGATAAACCCAACACCACCCTGGGACTGCCGGTCACCCTCTCGAAAATAGAGCAGGTTGCCGAAATTCAGGATTATCATGTCCTCCCCCTCTCTTCGGACTTAGATAATCCCACAATACTCCATCGCAGCCTGCTCAATTCCTCTTCGAGTTCCGCTATCTTCTCGCGCTTCGGTCCGGAGTGTGCGTGCATTATACGTTGCCAGGTCCAGTCGTTGGTATAGGCAGGCAGATCCCATCCGGGGATTCTTCGCACCCCTTGCAATGCCGTAACCTCGACCGCTGCCGTAGTCGAGGGTAGACGGGCTGCCGGGTACTAGAGGCCATTTTTGTAATGCGGTATCTATTTTGGGGGTTTTGCCATAATCGCCACGCTTGGCAGGCGGTTGGCGATCGCAGTACAGTTCTTTCAAAAAGACACAGATACGCTGCTGCCCATTCTCTGGTAATCCCTTAGTCGCCTCTTACTATACCCACGGGAAGATATGGGATGGTGCTATTCTTTACGTCCGACACCATACGGACAATTACACAAACAAACACTAGTTTATTATTTATTTATTACAAATACTAGTTTATGAGGTCATAATTTGGAATGTAGGACATCTCGCCCACGCAAAAACTGGCTGCGGGCCAGTGTTACTTTAAATACCTCCATACTTAATTACTATTAAATGCGTCCATCAGCACAATGTTTGAGTGCGCTACATTGAGTTTTCCCGTAAAACGTGATTTTTCACCCCAAAAAATATAGTTGTTTCCCAGCAATAATTTTTGCGAAGAGTTATTTAGTTTGATGTACATAATGCTTGGTTGAAGGCTTCGTGACGGGTCCGTTTACACTTTGTATTTTGCATATCAGACTGTATTCGTAATGTTTCCAACATTTTTTTCTTTCTTCCCCACTGTTGGGACACCTCTCATGAGAGGGTGTGGGCTGTAATTCAGAACGTGGGCCCAGTGCGGATTGATAAATGCCAGATGATATTTATCAATGAAATAATAATATTTAAACATTGTCTCTTCACGTTTAATATATTATTATGTAGAATTTTTTAATCCAAGCGTCTCGTCATTGCGTTGGGTGACCGCTTCGTTTATCACTTTGTGTGCGTATCTCATCTGCCTGTATAGTTCGGCTCAAACTTAATGGCGGCTCGGAAGTTAGCTGCGAGTGACGGTTCGCGCAGGAATAACGCTTTAAACTTTATGGCGATTCGGAACATCTAATGTAAAGCTGCGCAGACAACAATTTTAGGTATCAACGGGGCGCAGATGACGCATCGTTGTGTCTGTATAATGCGCAGACCGTCACTTGCAGCTAACTTCCGAGGCGCCATTAAGTTTGAACCGAACCAAACTTGAACAAAAAATTAATCAAATTAATCATTAATTGGTTTACCTTCACCATCTAATATTTCAGCTTGATGAAACTTTGGGTCATTATTAGCTTTATGTTTAATTGTTCAAATTTTAACAGGATTATTTTTAACAATATAACAGCAATTATTGAAATAGCATTTTATAGAGTAAATTATATTTGTCGAAATGTAAACTATGGTTGATGAATTCAAACATTACATGCCAATGGTGCTGCATTTTTTTTATTTGTTTTTATTTACATATTGGACGAAGAATTTACTATGAATCCTTTAACTTAAAATATACATGAATAGTAGGGGTAATTATTTTATTTTATTAATGGCTACTGCATTTAAGTATAGGATATGTTTTACCTTGAGGGCAAATATCATTTTGAGGAGGTTATTACTAATATTTTATCAGCTATCCCATCTTTAGGGGTTATATTAGTAAATTGAATTTGAGGATTCGTGCGGTCCATGGCCCTTTACGGGGCTCCGGTGTGGGCGCGTTCCTTGAGGCTGCGTGCAGCCCACTACCTGAACGCGCCCCAAAAGGTGGTAGCCGTAAGGCTGGCCCGTGGGTACCGCACGATCGCCCGCGAAGCGGCGAGCCTCCTAGCCGGATTGCCGCCATGGGATCTGGAGGCGATAGTCCTCGCGCGCCTGCATGAATGGCGCGCGGAGGCGCTACGCCGGGGGGAAACTCCGCCGCCACGACAAATTGTCGCTCAGCGGACAGACTTCTGGCGGGATCTCATGGCGACATGGAGAGACGACGCACTGACCCAGGCTTCTTGATGGCGGTAGTCTTCGTCCGAAAATCCACTTGTTTGTGTCTTTGTTTTGCATTTCAAAAAGTAACCGTCACTGATAGTCATTAACACTTTAAAACGGTGTGAATCCCGTTTTTTTCACATGGTAAATAACACTTTGTTTACTGTCTGTTTGGAGTTGCAGATATTTCGGCACTGTTGCGAGCACCATGATCACGGATAAACTAAAGTTATTGCGGGTGGGTGTTTATGAGCACACTAATCGGTCTACCCTCTTTCTCGTTTTGTTTTTTTTTCGCGAACATTTTCAGCACTTTTTCGGTTTTTACACAGTTGACACTGATTGTTATTGACACTGTCCCCACGTATGATTTCATTAGCACGATTTAATCCCACTTCTGATGTCGGGTTTGTCAGGATTTATTTCGCTAGGGTCGAGCATTTTGTGGGCAGAAGACGGGTTTCGTGCTATGAAAACACACTGGATGCGATACACTATTTTATTTCACATTTCACGGTTCGGGTTGGTCGTTTCCATGGAGAAGAACCGGCAAGAAAGTCCATGGTTACTCTTTTCAAACAGATGCACTGAGTAAACTAACAAATTACTTGACATTACACTTTCACACAATAACACTAGGCACAATGAATCGGGTACAGTTTTTTATGGCGATACCCATTTTAAGTGAGCTTTGGTAGTAACACAATGCAATACAATCTAAGAACTGAAATCTGTACACAAAATGGAAAACCCTGCCTCTCAAACTAGGTAACCTTTAACTTGAGAGACAGTGATTCAGCTAAAAAGTGATGCTATAAGTATATATAATAAAATTCATAGTAGACTGTGTCGACCCACCTGAGCGATTATGAATATAAAGCTTATTTAAGTTTATAGTATATATTTTATACGTATTATGTGTGTCTGTTTGCGTGTGGATGTGTGTATGCGTGGGTGTGTTGTGTGTGATTTAGGGATAAGTAGGCAGTTAGGAACCGTACATAAGTAAGGATTATGTTTGTACAGTCCAGTTTCAGTAGCCATTCCGTTAATTTTGATTTTATTTCATATTTATTTAGATCGACAATGTTTAGGTTTTTGTGAACTTGTTTGTATATGTACCTATGTACTTAATGTGTAGTATTGGTGTTGAGCGAAGGCGGTTTTGTGAGGGTCCTTAGGGGTAGTTTTTTTTTCTTTTTTAGGGGTCAGTTGGGGAAGCGCTAGCGTATTTTCTAATAGTAGACTGCAGTACAAAAAGCTGGCGCACTGAAAGTACTTTTGAATCAGCGTATAATTGCGTAGTGGGATAGCGATTAGGTTTGCGCGACATAACCTTCAGTACGGCTCTCTGCGCTCTTTCAATCCTCAGAAGACTGGTTTTATGTGCTATATGATTGGGATAATGTACAGTACACCATCTTCAGGGTATCAGGCACAGCCGAGTCTCTAAGGGATTCGAAAATATGCAAAAGTTTCAAACATCTACTGGTAATGGCTTCAACCTGTTTGTTCCATCGTAATCCTCTGTCTATTTGGACACCCACATATTTCACATTATCTGTTCTTATAAGCGTCGGACATAAGCATTGTGAGGATTGTTTGGAGCAGGTGTGCGTTGTTATGGAGACGGATTTGTCGGGCAAGTTGTTACACTGAATAGCGAAGGGAATGTACGATGTTTTGTCGCAGTTTAGGGTAGGCAAGTTTAGGTTGAGCCATTTCATTATAGTTGTCATTGCCGCTTCTGCGTAGCGTTTTACGCTGTCCCAAGTTGATCAGTGAACTATGAATGCGGTGTCGTCTGCATACGCAATGATCTTGGAGTTGGGGATGGTCATTCTGCACAACTCAATTACGTATATTAGGAAGAGGGTGGGGCCCAGAACGCTTCCCTGAGGTACACCGTAAGTGGTCGATTCTTCTTCACTTATATGCTCTCCCATCTAACTCCCACATTTCACTAATAAAATACAATTTTATTATTATTATTTGTTTCAGATGTGTTACATTATACAAGCAGATCCAGGTGTTTTTCGTAAGTACTTTACGTCAAGATTATTGCTAAATACATAGTTATTTGTGGTTACAGCTGCTGCTGAGCAAGAATTTTAATGTTATGCACAAGGAGACGGTTGCATATTAGAAAATCAAAACTTTTCTGAGCAAATTTCAAAAGAACAACGTACAAATCAACAAAGTTTAAAATAACGATAGTCATTTGATCAAAAGTTCAGCTGACCAAAGTCTGGAATATCAATGTTTATATTATTTATAACACTATTGGCCAAATCGTTTTAAGGTCAAAATGGATTACTGGATAAATTAATACAAATAATATAGGCGTTATACTAATGCGGGTAGAACTTGGATAATAAAATTATATAGGCGTCATACTAATGCGGGTAGAACTTAGATAATATTTTTTTTAATTGAATGCATGTTATAAACTGTTTGAAGCGTTTTCGTTTTCACTCGTGTTCGATTAATTAACCTACTAAAAACAATCCCTTTTTCATATTAATGCAAGTCGTTTCTGTCGTAGGAGGTCACAGTTTTAACCTAACCTAACCTACCCATAGAAATTAACCTAACTTTTGATCAGTCGTTCATTTGATGTCACATACATTGAGATTCTAAAATTTTTCTAAGTAAAACATTTGGTCATTTAAATTTTGTTATTTCGTTTATTGTTCTTTTGAAATTTGCTCGAGAAAGTTTTGATTTTTTAATATGCAACCAAGGAGACTCCACAAGCACGTTAAGCCGTTGGTCCCGGCTGTCATTTGTCTTTGACAGTCGTTACAGGTAGTCAGTGACCAAGGGGTACCGTATTACCCAGTACTAACTGGGTTGTGGGGATCAGATAGGCAGTCGCTCCATGTAAAATACAGATATTCAGCTGCATCCGGTTAGACTGGAAGCCCACCCTAAAATAGTTGGGAAAAGTTTAGGCAGATGATGTACAAGGAGACTCCACAAATAGTTAGTAGATAGAATAACATAGCAAGTCGAAACTCATTCAGCATTCAACTTCATTAGATTAGATAATTTTTCGACGTATGTTGGTTTAAAGTAAAACTAATCTATATGTATAAAATGGTAAACTGACTGACTGACTGACTGACTGGGTGACATATCAACGCACAGCCCAAACCGCTGGTCCTAGAGACATGAAACTTGGAGGGTGTGTTTGTTTGTGAAGAGTAAGTATCCACTAAGAAAGGATTTTTGGGAATTCTACCCCTAGATTTTGACTTTGACTTTGACTAAAAAAGTATAAATGAGCTATGTTTCAAAACAAAAGTTTATTGAATGACTATTAAAAAAAACTTTCTTTAAGAGGATGAAAGTTTGTATGAAACTCCGTCATTTTTGAAGTTCCAAAAAAGCGATACAGTATACTTATATTTCTAACCATGCATGAGCTCATCTACCAATTTTTACAATTCTAACTTCAAAAATGAAGAAGTTTCATACAAACTTTCATCCCCTATTTTACCCCCAGAAAGAATGTTCAAAACAAAGTGATACCGTAAACTTTTTTCTCTTACCAAGGGCACATATATCAATTTGTATATTTCTAAAGGTGAAAATGACGAAGTTTCATATAAATTTTTAAGCCATTTTTTAACCCCTTAGTATGTTTAGTGTCGTTTAAAGTCCTATTATATTATATTATATATAACTTAGAAAATGGTAAAAAAGCAAAAGTTTTTTATTAAAAACGTTAAATTAAATAGGGAAAGGTTGAACCTTCTAAAACAATTAGTTAAGTATTCTTTAAATTTAGATAAAAGTAATAGGAAGTACCAAATTGACACAGAGAACTTGCGGTGTGAAATTGACCACCTACAACAGAAATTAACTTTACTCAATACTAAATATACAGCCTCTGAAAACCAAATGAGGGAATATGTATTGGCTATGAATGAGCTGGTAAGTACAGAAACTAACTACTGTGAGCATTGTCCACCACCATCTGTTGAACCCACACCGGCCCACTCATTGTCTATAGGTGATACAACTATACCGCAGCCCTGTGTTAGTTTACCTTTAGAAATTACTACTTGTTTAGCTAAACAGATTGTCAACAAAGAAATTGTAATTTTCTCTGATGAAATTGGAAAGGATTTAGGCCACTTGTTAACAAATAAGTATCCGGGACATTCTATTATAAACTTTTGTATGCCTGGTTGTTCCTTAATGACATCATGAGGAAAATTATTAATTACAACTTCAACCAGGATTCTATACTTATAATATTTGTTGGTAATAGGGGTACTGTGAATAAAGGAGAATTACTCCAATATTATAGATCATTATGTGACCTGAGTTTAAGAAAAATTGTAATGTTCACATTTCCATATAGTAAAAGTTTGCCACAGGAAGAAAATTACTTTAGGTATCATATTAACAAAACATTGCATAATCTGACATTTAATAGTAATGTATTTAATTTGATTGACATTAACAATTATATTGGTGACAATTTTTATTTGACAAAAGATAGATATCTTGTAGACAGGTGCTATCTTTCAAACTATTGGAAAAGACAGGTAGCTGTGTCGCTATCATACTTTTTTCTATTACAGCCAAGAATTTGGCTGATCAAGTTGCCTCTGTTGAACAATGCAATACTCAAATAAATCACTCTGCCAATAGTTTGATCATAATTAATGAATCAGTCAATCATTTAAATTAGAAATTGCGACAACAGAGGCGACCTCTTGCAATATTATAAGGAAGCCAGATAATAAATCAGGCGAATGTTTTGAGAGTTTTAATGGTATCAACCTGGTTCATCAAAATATTCAAGGATTTTTGAACAAAGAATTAGAAGTAGAACTTTTCCTGAATTGTAACAATATAGATATTCTTTGTGTAACGGAGCATTGGCTCAAATGTCATCAATTAATTTTCAATTTTAGTAATCACCAGGTTGGTAGTTCATTCAGCAGGGTAAATGCTATACATGGCGGCGCATTAATCTTAGTAAATAATCATCTTAAATTTAAAGACCGCAAGGATATTGTCAGCCTCTCTGTTGAGCGAACAGTTGAAATAGCCTGTATAGAATTGGAGCAGTTTATTATATTAAGTGTGTATAGACCTCCTTCAGGGTTGTTTGATTGTTTTGAAAAGGTAATGGATGAAGTGTTGCATAAAATCTGTAGTTCTAAGAAGTCAATAATCATTTGTGGTGATTTTAATATAAATTTGTTAGAAAATTCTGGGTTAAGTATTAAAATTATAAGCCTCTTTCAGTCATACAATCTTGAAAACAAATTTCTCGAGCCTACCAGAATAACCCCAACTAGTGCCACTTGCCTAGACAATATTTACACTGATATTATACCCACCCAAAAAGCAATTATTAACTTAATAGATTCAGATCATTGTGGGCAATTGATCACAATTCCAAATGTAAACAAGACAGTCACTAAAAAGGATATCATTATTAATCCAAAAAGTAAAAATCGCCTGGAAACTTTTAAAACTAAACTTTTATCTAAACTACCACTTTTGTCAGTTAATGATGATCCAAATCAACAATATAACGATTTTTTCAGTATGTATTGCACACAATTTGAAAACACATTTGTCCCTAAAACAATATCTGTAAATAGTAACGCTTCTTTCAACGACTGGGCCACCATTGGTATTCATAAGAGTCGAAAACGACTTTATGAGCTGTATGAAGAGCGGACTTATATAAACACTGTAGAATTTAATTTGTATGTTAAGAATTATTCTAAATTATTTAAAAAAGTTTGTTTCATAGCAAAGTCACGTTACTTGAGTTCAAAAATTAAAAATAGTAGTAATGTGATTAAAATGACATGGAACATTATAAATAGCGAAACGGGAAGGTCTTGCAATCGATATAGTGACTACAGACTTGCTATTGGCGATAATATTTTAAATTCAGACAGTCAAGTTGCCACAGCCTTTGAAAATTTCTTTGCGGATATTTCCGTATCGACTACTAAATCGCTAAACTCGTCACCTGCTGCTGCCAAGTCTTTACTAAGGGAAAACGTTTCAGTCTGTGATTCCGAATTTAATTTTCAATATGTCACCTGTAAAGATATAATTAAAACTTTTCACACCTTAAATGTTAAAAAGACTGCCGATCTATGGGGTCATTCTGTAGACGTTGCTAAATCCATTATAAACATTGTAGCTCCTTCATTAGCTGTAATATTTAACGATTGTATTGACCATGGTGAGTTTCCTGATCTATTGAAATATAGTAAAATAATACCATTGTTTAAATCGGGTAGCACATCAGACCCCACTAATTATAGACCCATTTCAGTACAACCCACCTTTAGTAAAATTTTTGAAAAATTAATTTTTGCACAAATGCAAAGCTTTTTCAATAAACATAAGTTATTACATAAAAAACAGTTCGGTTTCACAAAGGGTCGTTCAACTACTGATGGCCGGTGTTGAACTTTTAGGACACATTTATAATGCCTGGGAGGACAAATGCGATGCTTTGGGTATTTTTTGCGATTTATCTAAAGCTTTCGATTGCGTTCTTCATGAAACATTAATCAGGAAACTACACCACTACGGAATCCGTAACGCCTCTCTGGATCTTCTTATTTCATATTTGAGTGATAGGATTCAGAGAGTTGATGTCAACGGGAAAAGATCTCCCGGATCCGTAGTAAGAATAGGGGTACCCCAGGGCTCAATTCTTGGTCCATTTTTGTTTCTTATTTACATAAATGACTTGCCTTACCTCATAAAGGATAATCATGACATAGTATTGTTTGCAGACGACACTTCTCTTTTATTTAAACTCAAACGTCAGCAGTTAGTTACGGATGATGTTAATAGCGCCCTGGCAAAAGTCGTTAATTGGTTTAATGTTAATAATTTACTCCTAAATGAGAAAAAAACTAAATGTATTAAGTTTACGATACCCCATGTAAGACAAGTGGAAACCACTGTACTAATTAAGAATGAAGAGTTGAAACCGGAAGATAGCACAGTGTTCCTAGGCATAACTTTGGATGCCAAGCTTCAGTGGGGCCAGCATATAGACAAATTGTCGAAAAAACTTAGCTCTGCAGCATACGCCGTTAGAAGAATTCGTGAGTTAACTGATTTAGAGACAGCCCGTTTAGTTTACTTTAGTTATTTCCATAGCGTGATGTCGTACGGTATTCTCTTGTGGGGCAATGCCGCCGATATTCAGACAATATTTGTTTTGCAAAAAAGGGCAATTCGTTCAATTTATAAATTAAGACCCAGATACTCCCTCAGAGAAAAATTTAAAGAGATTAATATTCTTACTGTGCCTTCTCAGTTTATTTATGAAAACCTTTTGTACGCACACAAAAATATTAATTTGTTTTAAAAATACAGTGATATCCACAACATAAATATGAGGAACAAACACAAGTTTGTTGTTCCTGTAACGAGGCTCAAAAAAATAGGGGGTACTTTCAGATGCCAATGTATACGTTTTACAATAAACTTCCGAGCCAAATTCAAGCACTAAGCCTAAATAAATTCAAATCGTTTATAAAACGGAAGCTGTGCTTGAAAGCCTACTATCATGTTAACAACTATCTCGAAGATAAAAAGGCTTGGGATTAAGCTGCTCCAATGAAATTTGCTTAATTCCTTTCTTTTATACACTCTGACATTGAATGTTTTGACATGTGTTACGCGCATCACTATTAAGTAAAGCGCTGACACTGCTGGCACGAGGCACAACGCGTGCGCATCATCGACCCAGTTGCTACGAGGGGAAACTGCTGACACAGAACACGAGGCCCGAGGACAACGTCTACGTGACCGAGCCCGCGCACTTCGTATCCACCATCGATCGAGTCAATTTGCTTTCCTAATAATTGTAATTTCTTTTTATTAAAATAAATTAGTTTGTAATAAATTCGGTTTTTTTTGAGTCCTCCGGCAGTAGCCCACGTATTTGGCGCAGCCGGTAGGATTCCCGGGTCGTAATTGCGATTACCGGTATATCGCACCGCGTTCGCTACGATAGACTTTCAACGTCGCACCGGGAGATCCTGAACATCAACAACGAGACTACGCCGGAGATCCAGATATCGATACAGCTCAACGAAGACCAGAATGTTCATGTAAGTCCGCTGAATTTTCTTAGTGGTTGCTTGCTTTCTTTTTGTGTGTAGATTCCATATACCTTATCCAACATTTTTTATCCACGTAGATCTAGTACACGTAGGTTAGTTAGTAGTAGGAATAGAAGAGTAGATTCTAGGCGCGATATTAGTCCTGAAATTGAACCCGAGATGGCCGATTTAGACAGCATATTTAAAGCCCTCCGCTTAGTTCCCGATTTTGATGGGAATCCGAACGTACTTACCAGGTTCATCAAATTGTGTGACCAGTTAGTAGCTGAATTCATCCGAGAAGGGCAACCGTTAAATAACATAGCGCTTCTAAATGGCATATTGAACAAAGTTACAGGGCCCGCCGCCCGTCTGATTAACGCGAACGGTATACCTAATGATTGGGCAGGCATACGTAGTGCTCTTGTTAATAATTTTGCCGACCAGCGAGACGAGACCGCTCTCTACAACGATTTGGCTTTACTTACACAGGGTTCCGGCACGCCGCAGGAATTTTATGAGCGTTGCCAGGGACTTTTCAGCACCGTCATGACATATGTTTCATTGCACGATACCCTAGACTCAACTATTGCGGCCAAACGCGATTTATATTTAACTTTGCAGGCCTACCTCCGCGGTTTGAAAGATCCTTTAGGCTCGCGTATAAGATGTATGAGACCAGAGACTATTGAGAAGGCTCTAGAGTTTGTGCATGAGGAGACTAACACTATGTATTTGCAGAGCAGAAACGATAACTTGTCGGATAAAAAACCCTCAGCGCGAATGCCACTTAATCAACAGAACGAAATTAATCATAAAATGCCGGTCCATCCAAGAAAAATGCTTGTTCCGTTTAGGCCAAGTCCTTTCAACATGCCCGGTCCGTTTAGACCGCAAGGACCGCAATTTATGTCGCGGCCCTGGCCATCTCAGCACCAATTCGAAAGACCGTTCAATCCAAGTAACATGCAACCACGTGGCCCGACCCGTACGCAACAAGTATTCAGCGCACAACCGCCTACTAATAATCAGGGTGGTTCTGGATTTAGAATGCCCCCAAGAAACCAATATTTGCCGAATAATGGTCCCAGGCCGATGAGCGGCGTAAGCCACTTTGTATCCAGGCCTCTGCCTGCTACCAACAGTTGGAATTGGGCACTACAGTGCAATCCACCACCTTCCAACTATGTTAAAACTCGCGATGTTAATGTGAACGAATGTTCAAATTATGGAGAGATCTACTATTACCCTGACCCATCCGACTACCTTTACATTGATCCCTACAACCAGGACTACTTTTATTTTGACGACTATACATATGACCATGACATATTGGAACAGACCGACGGAATTAACGACAAAGACAAGACAGTTACCGCCGATCAACAGCAGCCTTCAACCAGTCAGGATTTTCAGAAAGTTCCGAAGTCAAACAGCTCAGGATAGAATTAAACTTGCAAACCCAAAGGCAATTACCGTTTGTTCGTATCCATAACCCTCCACTTAACTTTCTAATAGACACCGGTGCAAACCAATCATTCATCAGTCCAGAAGCAGTTCAGACTTATTTCTCTCACATACCTCTTAACTATGATCCATTCGAGGTTACCAACGTCCATGCCACAAGCAGGAGCGATTATTCTATTAACTTACCCTGCTTTCCCGAATTCGGTGACACGGAATCAATTAAACTGTTCGTATACAGATTCCACGATCGTTTTGACGGTTTGATAGGAATGGATTTACTCACTAGATGGGAGGCTAAATTAGATTTGAAAGATCTTACATTTACAACAAGTTCGCAATTAATCCCATCCAAATTTATAATTCTCGAAATTTAAACCTCTATGAAGAAATCATACCAGCAGGGAGCTCTAAATTAATACGGTTACCCATTAATGCACCGGGTGGTGAGGTTTTTGTAGAGGAACAGATAATTTGCAATTGTATTATAACTGAATGCCTGACCACCGTTTCTAATAGCCGCGGTATAGTCGAAGTGACCAACCCAACCCACAACGATATAATATTTTCACTGGACCATGCCACTCAGGCAACGATATTAAATGTTGAATGTACCGAGCAATTATCACCTCGCGCTAAAGATGTTGTTCGATGCAATAATTGCAATCGACCACGTTTTGCTGACCTAGCGACACGATGCGGCCGCACTAAGTGCCCCGCGAGCTCAGTGCATAACGGACAGCAACCGGGTGCATTCATTTCCATCATTTTAGCAATAATTTAGCCTAGTTACCTCAATAAACCCGTTAAAGTTATTTGAGTGTTTAACTGAGTAGCGTAGCGATTCCCAACAAGTACCACCTAATCACGTCCCCTACATTTTGGTCCTTCGAGCCTTTGAACGGCTTCGCGGTCGGACTTTAGTTTTTCGGGACTGAAGGCTATCGTGAAGTGAACTTAAACAGAACTAGTGACACTTTGGATTGCAGCGATTTAAAGTTTAGCAGTGACAGTGGTGGTAACCTTAGCACCGAGACTTTAGTGGAAGTATATTGAGTTGGAGTGCCCAATATATTCTCTCAGCGGTAGCAGCAAAAGCGGTACTCGTGGAGTGCCCTTCTAGCAGCAGTGAGTTCATAGCTCACATTAGCGGCAACAGCGGATCACTGGTGTGGGAGACAAACCCCATCAGGTTAGCAGCGGCAAAGGATTTTTCCAAGTAAGATCGTTCAATTTTTCTTACTCCAGCAGCGAGATGGAGAGCCTTTATTTTATTCAATCTGAGATTGCGGAGAGCATTAGAAAACTCATCGTCAATTTTAAAAAGGATAGCGTAGAGCGTAAAACTTTAGATTACTGTAAGCGTAAACTCGAGTTACTTGAGAAGTACTGGGAGGACTTCCAAGTGAATCATGAAAAGACCCTTCCTTTTGAGCAGACAAATCATAAATATTTTATCAAGTCTGAATTTGAGAGCACGAATCAGCTTTACTTTACAGCAAAAGAGCTTATCAGTCAATGTAAAGACCAGTTGATGCAGCAAGCTCAGAAGGCACCGTCTCTTTCTCAAACAGCACAGCTAAAGGCGCCCGGAACTTCCAGTAAGCCGGACCCGCCATCAACAGCAACTCCGACCTTCGAGTCAAGAGGGTCCAACAGCAAGCTTGACGACATGCTTCATAAGCAGTCGGTCAATTTTAAAGCGTTTCTTAGAGCAGTCAACAATATTGATGTCGAAACTATCGTTGACAAGTGGGAGTTCGAAGACGCCCTTCGAACCCTGCACAATCGGTGGACTACTATTGATAACCTTCATTGGGAGATTATTAGTGAATCGGAGGAAGATCTAGCAGAAGACTATGAGTTTTACTTTACCAAACACGAGCGTACTTTCAATAGCTTGAAAAAAGCTATTAACTCCAAGATGTGGTCAACATCATATCGCGAGAAATCCACTCCTCAAATGGATATTCCTGTATTCACAGGCCATTACCAGCAGTGGATGCCTTTTAAAGATCTATTTAGCGAAGCAATCCACAAGAACAACGCATTGTCAAACGCCCAAAAAATGCAGTACCTGAAAGGCAAGTTAAAGGGTGAAGCAGAGCGTTTGATTCAGCACCTCCCAATCAGTGCCGATAACTATAACGTTTGTTGGGAGATTCTAAATCATCGATTTGATAACAAGAGGATCATTTTTACAGCGCACGCCAATGTGTTCCTTAATGTTCCTAACATACAGCAGCAATCATTTTCAGCCTTTAAAAAATTGCATGACGTCACGTTAGAGAGTCTTCACGCCATCAAAAACCTAGGTGCAGATATTAGCACGTGGGACCCTCTAATTGTACATATCTTATCGCAAAAGCTGGATAGTGAATTTTATTCCGAGTACATAGAGTCGTTAAAGAACCCTAGAGAATTACCAATCCTACAAGACTTTTTAGATTTTTTAGAAAATAAATTCACTAGCTTAGAAACATCTCGTCGACGACAAGACACCATGCAAAAGTCGGCGCAATCTCAGCAGCAAGCGAGTTCATCAAAATCATCACCAAACAGCCGCAAATTTAACAATCATTATAAATCGAACGATTATAATTCGAAGAACTCAAAAGCAATGCACGTGCAGGAAATCAAATGTCCTCATTGTTTTGCTGAGCATAAATTACACAATTGCGAAAGGTTTCTGCAAATGCCGAAGGAAATGAAACTTAAAACCGTCAAACAACTGAAATGTTGTATTAATTGCGTTTTTAATCATAATGAAAATAAATGCCATTCCAAGAAACGCTGCCTCACGTGTTCTGGCAGGCATCATACTTTATTGCATGATTGTTTTGCTGAGGGCAAACCAAATAATACCTATGACGAAGATCTCAAGCAAGGAGAGAATTCAAAGCAAAGCAGCGGCAATGGTGTTCACGCATCTCAGCAAAACCACACTCAGATTCTTTTAGCTACAGCGTTGATAAGGGTGACAGCAGTAGATAGCACGCAGCTGGTCCTGCGAGCTCTCATCGGTCAGGGCTCACAGGTATCGTTGATTACGGAGAAGGCAGCTCAGCAGTTGGGTTTAAAACGACATCAATTTGATGGAGCAGTTTGCGGAATAGGAGAAAAGGAATCTAACTGTACGGGCAAGCTAAGCATTACATGCCAGTCTATGTATACCAGCTTTAAATTCCACACGGATGTTTTGATTATGAAAAGTCTTATCAAAAACTTACCAAACCGATCGTTCGAAAAGCCATCGTGGTCGCATTTGGAACATATTAATTTAGCGGATCCAGAGTTTAATACAAGTCGTCCGGTTGACTTGTTACTCGGGGCAGACGCCTATGCTCTTATCATGCTAGACGGTTTGATAAGAGGTCCTGATTCGTCTTCGCCCTTAGCTCAACAAACCCAACTGGGATGGGTAATATGCGGAACTGTAAAGCCACAATTCCATTGTAACGTCATCGCGAATAATACAGCGGATATTCATAAATTTTGGCAAATTGAGGATATTCACGAGCAAAATGAAATATCAGCGGAAGATCAGCAATGTGTCGAGTATTATCTATCAACGACAAAACGTCTTGAGAGCGGTCGTTACGAAGTAAGGTTGCCGATGAAGCAGCAAGCAAACGAAAAGCTGGGATCGTCAAAGGAAATAGCACTAGCGCAATTAAAGAATCTAGAGAAAAAGCTTAACAAGCAAGAAGCTTTAGGTCAGCAATATAAGCAATTTCTAAGCGAATATGAAGAGTTGGGGCATATGAAATTAGCGACCTTTAGCAGCGATGAAAAAGAGTATTTTTTACCTCATCATGGGGTTCACCGAGCGGAATCCTCCACTACAAAGTTACGTGTCGTATTCAACGCGTCCGCAAAAACTTCTTCGGGACTAAGTCTCAATGATGTCATGCATCGAGGACCTAACTTGCAGCAAGATCTGCAGGCACTGTTACTTAAGTGGAGACAATATCGATACGTATTTACTGCCGATATCGAAAAAATGTATCGACAGATATTAGTAAACGAATCGGATCAAAAACTCCAGAAAATCCTTTGGAGAGCTCAAACTGGACAACCTATTACGACATACCAGTTAACGACGGTTACATATGGCACGAATTCAGCTCCTTTTTTAGCGATGATGACCCTTCGAAAATTAGCAGCGGACGAGAAGCATAACTTTCCTACAGCAGCAAGAATTATTCTGGAAGATTTCTACATGGATGATCTAGTATCGGGGGCTCATACTATCGATGAAGGGAAAAGCAGCATAGCAGAACTTAATTCATGCCTAAGCAGTGGCAAATTTTTGCTGAGAAAGTGGTCAGCAAATGAGAAAAGGCTATTGGAAGATATTAATTCATCGCAGCAAAATAATCAAGCACCATCATTTATTTTCAAAACTGAAAACACACCAAAAACTCTGGGCTTGAGATGGGATCCAGAAACAGATGAATTAACTTTCCAATATACTTCTTCAGCGGATACTCCAAAACTTACAAAAAGACTGCTTCTATCGGAAATATCTAGGTTATTTGATCCTCTAGGTTGGCTAGCGCCGCTAACTACAAAATTCAAATTATTGTTTCAAAAGGTATGGCTAGACGAAATTCAATGGAGCGATGAAGTTTCAGCCGAGATCAACGATGAGTGGGTCAAATTAACTAAAGACCTGGGATGTATTAACAGATTCAAAATCCCACGATGGTTGCAAAGCAAACGAGACGACCATATCCAGTTGCACGGATTTTGTGATGCGTCTCTTAAAGCGTACGCATGTGTCGTATATGCCAGAATTGTATCAAAAAATGGAGTATCGGTAGTACTAGTTGCAGCTAAAACAAGATTAGTACCAAACAGCAAGACCGTTTCGCTTCCAAGATTGGAATTATGTGCAGCGGAGCTATTAACCAGACTATTAACAAAAGTAGTCACTAGCATGAGTAGCATGGATTACGGAATCTATGCTTGGAGCGACTCCAAGATCGTCCTTAGCTGGATACAAGGCTATCCGGAACGTTGGAAGCCGTTCGTAGCGAATAGAGTGAAGAAAATTATTAGCGTGGCATCACCTGACGTTTGGCATTACGTATCAACTAAAGAAAATCCAGCCGATTCAGCGAGCAGAGGACAATCCGTTACACAGTTAATAGAGCATGCGTTGTGGTGGCGAGGCCCAGCTTGGCTATCGACACCCGACTTTAAGCCAAGGCGAGAGTAAGCAGAGTATTCAACGGAAGAGGAGGTCCGAAAGCAAGTTATAACCATCCAAAATAGCAATTCGGAAGACAGCGTAATTGAAGATTTACTGAATCGTCATAGCTCATTCGATAAAATAAATCGCATGGTAGCATGGTTATTACGTGCACTTCCACGTACAAGTAAACAAAAGCCGCCGTATCTCACATTACAAGAGCTAAGGAAAGCAAAATTAATTATAATTAAATGCATACAGCGCAGTGCATTTATATCGGATATCGAGAGTTTAATGAACAGTAAACTTAATTCCGATAGCAAATTATTAAATCTACAGCCATTTTTAGATGAAAGCGGCATATTAAGAGTCGGGGGACGTCTTAAAAATGCCAACATTAGCTCTCATATGAAACATCCAATAATAATCCCATATAGCGGGAGATTAACGGAACTTCTTATCCAGCAAGCACATGAACACACCTTCCATGGCGGAGCTCGACTTACCTTGTCTTTACTGAGACAGCAATATTGGATAATTCAAGGAAATAGAGCTACCAAAAAACAGCTTCGTAAATGTGTGACCTGTAAAAAACAAGAACCTAGAAAGCTACATCAAATAATGGGAGACCTGCCTGAATGTCGATCTAATCCAGCGCCTCCATTTTATCATACTGGAATAGATTACACGGGGTTTATTCGAGTAAAAGCAAATAAAGGGAAAGGCATTAAAACAACCAAGGGGTATATCGCCTTGTTTATTTGCATGGTCACAAAAGCGGTCCATATAGAGCTGGTCTCCGACCTAAGCAGTTCGTCATTCTTAGCAGCGTTACGTCGCATGGCGGCACGACGAGGGACTCCAAAGCACATCTATTCGGACAATGGAACAAACTTCGTAGGTGCTAACAAGATCCTTCAGGAGGAACAGCAACAATTTGAGAAAATTTTTAGCGACACATTTTACAGAGAAATAGTGGAGATGAGCATAGAATGGCATTGGAACTGCCCTTCTTGGCCGAGTGCTGGAGGGATCTGGGAGCGATCTATTCGGAGTCTAAAACAACATCTGAAAAGAGTAATAGGAGAACAAGCTCTTACATTCGAAGAATATAGCACGATCTTGGCACAAATTGAAGCGAGCCTAAACTCAAGACCACTGTGCCCAATGTCCGAGGATATCGATGACATCGATTTTCTCACTCCAGCGCATTTCTTAACTACTCGTGCCGGTCTTACTGTGATAGACACGGCACAAGATGCGAGGACAAGATGGTATTTAGTGAATAAAACGTTCCAAGATATATGGAAGCGGTGGAAAGCGGAGTATCTCAGCCAGTTGTCGATACGCAGCAAGTGGTTAAACGCACAGAAGAATATAGAGATAGGAGATTTGGTAACCATTCATGATGATAACCTACCACCGGGGAAATGGCCTGTTGGTCGGGTGGTTGAGGTCCACCCAGGAAAAGATGGAGCTATCCGGGTGGTGACCTTAAAAACAAAAAACGGTTTCATAAAGCGGCCCATTATCAAGCTTTCTATCTTACCTATAGCGGAAAACGAAGCAAAAAAGCAGCACCAGCCAAACAATGAAGCAAAAGCGGAAGAGAAAGCGAGCAAGCAGACCAGTAATGGCCCTAACATCTATAGGATAGCGTTATCATTGCTATTCTTTATGAGCCTTATAATGACCACTCAAGCATCATACAAATTAACAGCATTCGATAGCAATCAAACATTGTATTTTGACCCTTTAGGACAAATGCATCTTATTCGTGATCAGTGGAAAATCGTAACTTATTATAATATGTCTCCTTACTGGCAAGGAGACAAAGCGGTCACACAATTTTCTCAATATCTCGAGCAAACTTGCGAGAAAATTCAAAAGCAGAGCCATTGTAAAATTATCATCCTACAAATACAACACGAGTACGATGAACTACAATACTATAATCAGCTGTTGCTCAATCAGCACTTTGGAGCGCACTCGCGAACTCGACGCGGGCTTATCAACGCTGTCGGCTCCATAGCTAATTCATTGTTCGGAGTACTGGATCAGGAATTCGCAGAAAAATACAAGTGTGACATTGAACTTGTACACGGGAATATAAACCACCTTAGTCAGTTGTACAGGAATCAGACATCGGTCATAGAAGCGGAGTATAATATCTTAAAGCGAACAGAAGAGACTATTGAAAAGCAGCATAAGATAATTAATAAACATTTGAATCAATTAGACAGCGTCACCAACACATTGCAGCAGGAGATCGACGTAATGTCTATTCAGCAAGATTTCTCTTTAGCTGCGTTAGCGACCATAAATATGATTCAGAATTTAAAGCGGATTCAGGACACTTTTCTTGATACTATGACTGAGATCTATCATGGTCAGATCAATCTTCATCTCTTGACTCCACAACAACTCCGTGCGGAGTTACAGATTGTATCTAGTCAAATATCAAAAGAGCTAGCATTGCCAATAGATGACATTCAGTTCAACCTGTATGAGATCTACAAATTGTTACAAGTTAAGGCAAGGATGACGGACAAATATTTCATATTTGAAATTAACTTACCGTTAATTAGCAGAGATACGTTCCAGCTATACAATTTGATACCAGTTCCGGTTCAAATTAATAAAAGTATGATCAGCATCAAGCCAGCGTCAGAATACGTAGCGATTAACTTAAGAAGAGATTCATACTTAACAGCCAGCGTCAGCGATCTTCAAGGTTGTGAACATCAAGCGGAAAATTATCTTTGTCGTCTTCGAGGGCCAATCCAGAGTTTAGGTCCCGATGAACAATTCTGTGAAAAGGAGAAGCTATCCACCTGCAGGATCATCAAATCTAGCTGTGAAAACAAATGGGTTCCATTAAACGACTTTTCTACCTATTTGTATTTCTGTTGTGACTCATACTCTTTGAGAGTCATATGCGACGACGACCTACAAGCGAGCGAACTCAGCAAGGCTGGACTTATTCAACTATCTAAGCAATGCATTGTTAAGGGTCATGACATAACACTTTATTCTCATCAGCAATTAGAGAATACGCTTAATCTTAAGCCAAATATACTCGAGATAAAATTAACTCCCATAAATCGTATCATCAGTAATCTTACGCTACCTACTCAAAATTTCCAAGACGATAAGGTCGACGAAGATACCACACCGATACATGTTTCTTTAAAGCAACTCGGTGAACAAATTGAATCGATGAAAAAATCAGCCGAACAGACAGAAGTTTTAACGGCACATGACATACATCAGTATGCGTTGTTGTATGGCCTATTAGCAGCAGCTATCGCAGCGGTCCTGTGGTTCCTGAGGAGGAGGTGTCGGCGGGCCAGTGGTCCGCCCGCCCAAGGGCGAATCGAGAGTGTACCAGCGAGTGTGAGTGTGTGCATAAACCAATCTGAGCAAGAGCAAGGCTCTAGTGTAAGTGCGCGAAATCAACCCCTGTCCGAACAGGGGCCAAGTGTCAGTGATAGTGCGCGCGTATCTAATTTTTCTAAACGGTGGTCTAGTTTGCGTTCAAAGAGGTGAGACATGTCGACGTCTCCCTTATCTAAAAGGCAATCAGTGTTCTCGATAAATGACTCAACCGTTTGAGCATCTATGTCTAGCTATAAGATCATGATATGATTGTTCCATCACCTTGTCAATCATTTCTCATGTAATATTGTTTTAATTCTTTAGCATTTTAAGCTCACACTCACGTAACTCTTTATTTTTGTATAAGCTTATCTCATTATCTCATCTCTTCCCCTCGGGAGCATGTTCGATGCAATAATTGCAATCGACCACGTTTTGCTGACCTAGCGACACGATGCGGCCGCACTAAGTGCCCCGCGAGCTCAGTGCATAACGGACAGCAACCGGGTGCATTCATTTCCATCATTTTAGCAATAATTTAGCCTAGTTACCTCAATAAACCCGTTAAAGTTATTTGAGTGTTTAACTGAGTAGCGTAGCGATTCCCAACAAGTACCACCTAATCACGTCCCCTACAGATGTTACATCCCGGTTACGCATCGATCACCTAAACGAGGAGGAAAAGGAAAACTTATTGGCACTGTGTTCAAAGTATGCCGACGTCTTTTATATTGAAGGCGAGGCATTAACTTTTACCAACAAAGTAAAGCACAGCATCAAAACTACAGATGAATTTCCAATTTATACTAAAAGTTACAGGTACCCGTTTATACACCGCCAAGAAGTTAGGGATCAAATAACAAAAATGTTAGATCAGGGAATCATTAGGCCGTCTGAATCCGCATGGAGCTCACCAATTTGGGTCGTCCCAAAGAAAAGTGATGCCTCTGGAAAAAAGAAATGGCGCATAGTTATTGACTTTCGGAAGCTAAATGAAAAAACGATCGATGACAAATACCCTATCCCGAATATTACAGACGTACTGGACAAACTAGGCAAGTGCCAATATTTCACTACTCTTGACCTAGCGTCAGGGTTTCACCAGGTGGAAATGAATCCCAGTGACATTCCCAAGACCGCCTTTAATGTCGAACATGGGCATTTTGAATTTTTGAGAATGCTCATGGGACTAAAAAACTCCCCTTCCACATTCCAACGAGTGATGGATAACGTACTCAAAGGACTACAAAATGTAATATGTCTCGTTTATTTTGACGATATAATTGTATTCAGTACTTCTCTCCAGGAACACATGAACAACCTTGAGAAGGTGTTCCAGAGATTAAGAGAATCTAACTTTAAAATCCAGTTAGATAAATCAGAGTTCTTAAAACTCGAAACCGCATACCTAGGTCATGTCATCAGTACCGAAGGAATAAAGCCTAACCCAGACAAGATCACAGCTATTCAAAATTACCCCATACCTAAAACACCTAAAGAAATTAAAAAGTTTCTCGGACTCCTCGGTTATTACCGAAAATTCATTCCAGACTTCTCTCGTATTACCAAACCAATGACACAATGTTTAAAGAAAGGGAAAAAGGTAACTTTAGACTCAGACTATATTAACTGTTTCGAGAAATGTAAGACTCTGTTGACCAACGACCCTATCCTTAGATATCCCGACTTTGACAAAGAATTCGTTTTAACCACAGATGCTTCTAATTTTGCCATCGGCGCGATACTCTCACAAGGTTCTATTGGCTCAGATAAACCCGTAGCGTATGCGTCACGGACTCTTAATGAAAGCGAAGTATATTGTATATTGTATAACGGGCTGGTGTCCGCAACTCCACGTCAAAGCGCGTATTTTGCGTAAGGGCTATAATCCACCACGCGGGCCCAGTGCGGATTGGTAGATGTCACATGTCTTCGAATTTTTTGGTTCTAGGACATGCCGGTTTCCTCACGATGTTTTCCTTCACCGTTTTGAGAGCAGTGGTGATGAAATAAATTACACAAAGTAATGCGCCTGCCTGGGTTTGAACCCATGACTTACATGAAAGCGAAGTAAATTACAGTACAATAGAAAAAGAACTACTAGCCATTGTATGGGCAACAAAATACTTTCGGCCTTACCTCTTTGGACGCAAGTTCAAAATAGTAACAGACCACAAACCACTACAGTGGGTCATGAGTCTCAAGGAACCAAATTCACGATTAACAAGGTGGCGGTTAAAGTTAAGCGAATATGATTTTACCGTCATCTATAAAAAAGGCAAACACAACACCAATGCCGACGCCCTTTCTCGCGTCGAGATCCATAACGAGGAGGTTAGTTCAATGATTGCAAACGCAACTGACAGACCACCATCTCTAGCTAACTCCAACACCTTGACAGCACATACCTCTGAGGAAAACCCCATACTTGAAATACCCATCACCGACGAACCACTAAATAAATTCCACCGACAGTTATGCTTAACCGTTGTAGGCGACTTTAAAAAACGGACTACTGCAACTAAGACATTTGACACCCACACTCGAACATCTGTTCAGCTATCTGAATCCAACCTGGAAGAAGATCTGATTAACGCCATTAAGGAATACGTCAACCCTAAAATCAAAACTGCCCTCTTAATAAATCCACCCCTTGCAATGTACAACATAATCCCTCTGTTACAAAAATATTTTAAGAGTTCATCTATGAAGTTGGTATTGGCAAAAAAGGAACTTGAAAACTTAAAAGAATACCTGAGGCAGCAAGAAATTATTCGTCACTACCACGAAGGCAAGACCAACCACCGTGGCATTAACGAGTGCTCTCTTGCCTTATCTGCTAAATATTATTGGCCCAAGATGCGAGAACACATAACCAAATTCATAAATGACTGCACAATATGTGGGCAAGTAAAGTATGATAGGAACCCCATAAAGCAGAAGTTCAATATAGCGCCCCCGGCCACCAGACCGTTCGAAATAATACATATGGATAGCTTCTCAGCACAGAATGAAAAATACGTAACATTCATAGACGCCTTTTCAAAGTACGGTCAAGCTTACCTCCTTCGAGATGGGACTGCAGTTAGCATCATACAAGCTTTACTAACTTTCAGCACGCATCATGGCTTACCATTAACCATTATTACAGATCAAGGGACCGAATTCACCAACCAGATGTTCTCCGAGTTCTGCAAGGTTCATAAAATAATTCATCACCAAACACTCGCATACTCACCTAACGCTAACGGTAACATTGAACGTTTTCACTCCACCATACTGGAACATCTTCGTATTTTGAAACTAAAACACAAAGATGAGCCAGTCGTACATCTGATGCCGTATGCTATCATAGCATACAATAGTTCAATCCATTCTTTCACACGATGTAAACCATATGACCTTATATTGGGACACACCGACCCTCGAGACCCGACTGACATAGATCTGACCGGACACCTACTGCAACAATATACAGAAACACATAGGGAACGTATGCAAAAAGTATACGAGCTAATCAATGAGACGTCGGCGCTTATAGAGAGTCGTAATAAAATACGTGAGGATGAGGACGATTATGAACCCGACCAACAAATATTCATCAGTAATCCCTCCGCTAGTAGATCTAAACTCGCACCCAGATACAACCAAGACACCGTCCTAGCTAATTTACCCATCCATATTTATACTTCCAAGAAAAAGGGACCTATAGCTAAATCTAGATTAAAGCGCGTCCCTAAAACCGCGAAATTGTTACAGGATACCCCTGATGCTGTCACTTAGCCTAACATGGGCGCAAGAGATCAATCTAGAACGACTAGAGAACGGACCTGGACTACTGCCCTTCAAACTAGGGCCCATGAAACTCATTACTCATTATCATACATTCCTGCAGAACATTGAACTAACAGACATAGACAACAACATTAACGAAATACGAATCCAACTTATTAAAGCCACAGATAGACTAGACAATTACACTCGCACTTTATACGAGCTCCAGATAGATAGTTTGAACGCGAAACTAAATAAAGCCTCATCTCATCTACAAAGCCTAAAGCCCAATCGATCCAAGAGAAGTTTAATAGATGGTCTCGGATCCGTAATAAAGAGCATTACAGGAAACCTGGATCATACAGATGCCATCAAGTACGATAACGCCCTTAAAGCCCTCAATGATAACCAGCAACAGATAGCTATTGAGCAAAATCATCATATAAGCCTTAGCAAAGGTTTGATGAATGAACATACAAAAATTATTACAAAATTAGTAGAAAACCAAGTACAATTAAATGATAGTCTGCATATTTTACTTGACGCCGATAAGTATAAACAACACAACCTCATCAAGTTTGCAAAGCTCTCGCAAACACTGCAAATAATTAGTAATAACGTAGATAGTCTATTAAGCGAATTAAGTAGGTTAGAGAACGCAATAGCACTTTCCGGTCAAATGCATACTCATCATTCCATGTTAGGTACAGAAATATTAAGCAATATGATACGCAAACTAAGCGCGCTTTATAATAAAGACCAACTACTAGAATTAGATATTAGAGAATATTATGACATCATTAAACCATTAGCTTATTATCGTGGAAGCCAAATAGTTTTTGCATTTAAATTTCCCATAACGTCTCCACTAAAATTCCTGTTGTATAAGTTAGTCATTGTACCAAATAGAAATAAGCAAGCCATCATCCCGTCCTACCCATTCCTAGCAATCACTGAAAACATTCACGCGTACATAGAGGCAGAATGCCCGAAGGTAGCTTCAGAGTATCTCTGCGAAGAAAAACTCAACCACCAAATGAGAACCCATCCAGACTGCATATGCGATATCATCGGAAGTCAAATACCGCACAAATCATGCAACACGATTACTATTAGCCTGACGAAGCCCGCAATGGAAAAGTTAGATGATCGCCGCTACGCTCTCGTGTTCCCGAAACCAACACAAGTCCAGTTAATCTGCGAACAGGAAGAATCCATAACCCTAGCCGGAAGCTTCCTAGCCACTATTCCACATAATTGCAAGCTACGAACAGACGAGTTCACCATCGTCAACATCAACGACCACATTAGTGGACAACCTATGAAGATAAGCAGCGTGCCAGATGACATCGAAGGATCAACCATGCCACCTCTTCAAATCAGTGCTATTAACCTAAAGAAGCTGCACGATATTCAAGATAGAATAGACTCACAGAGGCCAATCCACATTGAACCAATCTCAACCATTTACCATACAACAATCCCATTTTATGGTACATTGCTGGCCTTATTTGTACTGGGACCAATACTATCATACCGAGTCCACTCCCGCCGAAAGAAGCAGACGACAACCCCAGATGAAGCTATGTACACCAAGCCTGAAACATCTGAAACCCGCCGGAACCAGCCGGCATCCCAAGATCAATCTAAACTCTCGACGATATTTCATCTCAAAATCTGAAATAGTCGTCGATCTGAGGGGGGAGGTGTTACGCGCATCACTATTAAGTAAAGCGCTGACACTGCTGGCACGAGGCACAACGCGTGCGCATCATCGACCCAGTTGCTACGAGGGGAAACTGCTGACACAGAACACGAGGCCCGAGGACAACGTCTACGTGACCGAGCCCGCGCACTTCGTATCCACCATCGATCGAGTCAATTTGCTTTCCTAATTGTAATATATTGTGATGTGGGTACACGAACAATAAATCAGTCTCGCATGAACTGTCTTTGGATTTGCATCGATATTCCACAGTGGCGACGAGTAATTATAAAAATCATTAAAATATCAAGATGCCGATCGGAAAAATCCACGTATTTGATCTGGATGGAGGTGAAAACTGGCCAGCATATGTGCGTTTAGTGGAACAATTCGTATTGTTAAACGACATAAAAGATAACCTGCCCGTGGCCACGCTGGTGACGCATGTTGGAGCGCCGACCTACCGATTGATGTGTGATCTGTGTGCTCCAGACAATCCGGAGCATAAAACCTTCACCACGTTAGTCGAGCTTGTGAAAAATCATCTGGAACCCAGAAGATCAGAAATAGCAGAGCGCCACGTGTTTCGTCAGCGGCGGCAAGGTGAAGGCGAAAATATCAAAGTGTTTTTACAAAATTTGAAACACTTGGCTACCTATTGCAATTTTGAGAACCAGTTGGAAGTGAACATTCGAGATCAATTCGTGTCGGGTCTTCGTAGCGAAGAGATTCGGTCTCGCTTGTTTGCGGAGACCACTCTCGATTACAAGAAGGCAGTGGGGCTGGCGCTGGCGCTGGAGGCGGCCGAGCAGCACGCGGCTAAGGCCGTGGAGCGCTCGCCGGTCGCGCCGTGGGCAGCAGCCGGGCCGGCGGGACTCCAGGCAGACGCGGGCGAGCGGGTGCACCGGGTGAGCGTGGACAAGCAGTCCAGCGCCGCCGGTCGTGACGTCGTGGCTCCGCGACGCAAAGGGTGCTGGCGCTGTGGCCGGGACGGTCATGCGCCCCACAGGTGCCGATACAAGTCGTATGTGTGTGACAAGTGCAAAGTGAAGGGCCATTTGGGGTCCGTGTGTGATAAAAATGATGTGAGTGCGGGCAAGTCTGGTTCTAAATATCAAAACTTCATTGAAGCAGATTCGTCGGAGTCAGGAGGTGAGGAGTTCGAAGGACTGTATACTATTAAAGGTCGGTCAGTTCAAAATGTAAAGGACGGTCCCTATTATTGTGAACTCATTATTGAGAATCAAACTGTACTATTTGAAATCGACACGGGCAGCAGGATATCGGCGGTATCTAAAATATTCTACGATCAACATCTTTCTAATTTACCGATTGAAAAAGATAACATTAAATTACAATCATATACAGGTGACGCAATAATACCGTTAGGCCGGGTCTCGGTGCAAGTCAGTTGTACAGGCGCAGAGGACGCCATATTATTGCCTTTGTTTATTATCGAGCACGGCGGACCTCCGCTTATTGGACGCACCTGGATGCGTGAACTTAAATTAAAGTCTTTAGATTTATTTCATTTAAAAGAAGATGTAGATCCAGTTGTTTTAGAATTGAAACAAGAATTTCCAGAAGTATTTACAGAAAGAATTGGTACTTATAAACATAAGTTATCACTGTACTTGACTGATAACACGCCGGTATTTTGTAAGTCTCGCCCCCTCCCACTTGCGCTGCGCGTGCCAGTGGAAAATGAACTTAAACGCTTACAAGACGAAGGTATAATTTACAAGGTAGACAGATCCGATTATGGAACTCCAATTGTGCCAATTATTAAGCCGGACGGTTCTATTCGTTTATGCGGTGATTATAAAGTGACCGTGAATAAGTTATTGAAAGATTTTCATTTTCCATTACCGAAAATTGAAGAGTTATTTGCAACGTTAAGTGGAGGGGAGCAATATAGTAAATTAGATTTCAAAAACGCATTTATGCAACTTAAATTGTCAGACAGTTCGCAACCGCTTACAGCGATAACTACACATGTAGGGACATTTGTATACCGCAGGGCCCCTTTCGGACTTAAGTGCCTACCTGAAAAATTTCAAAAAATAGTATACGATACTCTAAATGGTCTACAATATGTGGTAGCTTTTATTGATGACATTTGTGTGAGTGGTAGGAATAAATCTCATCATTTGGAAAATTTACGGGCGGTACTCACTAGATTAAGAGAAGCTGGATTAACAATAAAGTTTTCTAAATGTGAGTTTTTAAAAGATGAGGTTTGTTACCTGGGGTATAGAATTAACAAACACGGTCTTTATACAGATACATCAAAAGTTAATGCCATAACGAAAATGCCCATCCCCGAAAATGTGTCTCAGTTAAGAGCTTTATTGGGTTTCATTAATTATTATGCACGTTTTATACCCAATCTTAGTATGATTTTACATCCACTACACGCACTTCTAAAAAAGGGAGTTAAATGGGCATGGTCGGAGAACTGTAATGCCGCTTTTGAGGAGATCAAGGTAAGATTGACGAGTGACCCGGTGCTGGCTCACTACGCACCGGCGCTGCCCCTGGTGCTGGCCGTAGATAGCAGCGCGTACGGCCTGGGCGCCGTGCTAGCGCAGCGCCACCCTGACGGCGGTGAGCGACTCGTGTGCTGCGCCTCGCGCACGCTCAACGACGCCGAGCGCCGCTACAGCCAGGTAGACAAGGAGGCGTTGGCCATTGTATACGGAGTCACGAGGCACCATCAATTTCTCTTTGGTAGGCATTTCACATTACGGAGCGATCATAAAGCATTAAGCTATATATTCGGGCCTAAAAAGGGTATACCGCAAACTGCAGCCAGCCGCTTACAGAGATACGCTGTGCGCCTGGCGGCTTATGATTTTAACATCGTGTTTGTAAAGTCACATATGAACAGTAATGCAGATGGGTTATCACGATTACCTTTACCGAAAACCAAGGTGGAGGACCAAGACGACGCGACATATCTACATTTTGTTGAAGACAGTTTCCCTCTCAGTCACAAAGACGTAGCACAGGCGACTACAAAAGATAAAATTTTATGTAAAGTGTACGGTTACATAATGAGTGGATGGCCTCTCATAGGCGATTCAGAAGAAGAGATGGCATATTTTCATCGACGTGAAAATCTACATATAGATCACGGGTGCATAGTTTGGGGATACAGGATAGTAGTGCCGGAGCAGCTGCGGGCGCAGATCTTGGAGGAAGTGCACGCGGGGCACGTAGGCGTAGTGCGCATGAAGAGCATCGCGCGCAGCTACGTGTGGTGGCCGCGTCTGGACGCCGACATTGAGGCGCGCGGCGCCTCCTGCGCCGCCTGCCGGGCACAGATGGACACACCTCCGCGACACACTCCCGTACCGTACGTATGGCCCTCGGAACCTTGGACGAGACTTCATATAGATTTTCTACAGTACCAAGGTAAATACTACTTTTTGATACTAGACTCGCACTCAAAATGGATTGAAGTTTTTCTGATGGGGACCGGTACATCGGCTAATTCAGTAACCAACAGACTAAGAGAATGCTTCAGCCGATTTGGGCTGCCAAAGTGCTTGGTGAGTGACGGCGGTCCGCCATTTCGATCCCAGGAATTTGAGTTATTTTTAACCCGCAACGGAATCAAACATATTCTAATAGCCCCTTACCATCCATCGAGCAACGGCGCCGCCGAGAACGCCGTCAAAACAGTCAAGAAAGTAATTAAAAAAGCAGCTTCTGAAGGTGAGAATATCGAGCGAGCAATAAACAACTTTCTTATAGTGTATAGAGACAGTACACACACAAGCACACAGCGCGAGCCAGCCGTGGCGTTGCTGAGACGGAGACTGCGCATGCGCTTGGACTTGCTGCGCAGAAACACTGCGGATGCGGTCGAAATGGCGCAGACCAAGCAGGTTGAACATGCTCAAGGTACAGACAGAGAGGTCCAGCTTGGAGACAGAGTGCTGTTTCGAGATTACTCGAGAAACAATCCCAAGTGGATGGAAGGACAGGTCTTTGAGCGCACCGGAGCAGTGACATATAAGGTAAGATCGGATCAGGGGGAACACAGAAAACATATTGATCAAATAATGCCATTACGAAGACACACACGGTACTCTAATCCAATTATCACAGATACTGATAATCAACCGGTAAACACTGAAAAAGAAACATGGGAGTCTGCACCTAATTCACCGCTGACGTCATCAGCATCACGTCAGACTTCACATGACTCGCCCGTCATACATGAGACTCAAAGCGATTACGCGGCTGAACCGTCCACTTCCGGGGATTGGGTCAATAATAGACATAGAAACAAAAACATTATAAACATTGATTAAGGCAGTTTAATCATGTATGTAGTAAACTGTAGTAGGTATAAAAACCGTGTTGGTAATAATATAGGTAGATGTTTGATTAATTACATTTAAGTACCTACTATGTGTTTTTTTTAATTAGTTAACCTTATGATTAAGTCTAAATTATCGTAATAGAGTATAATGCATAATATGTTATTCTGTAGCAACATATCAAACTTAAAAAAAAAAGGAAGAGGAAGGTAGGTAGGTATTACCTATGTTTAAGCATTTTTGAAGGTATTAAAACTTTAATTGTAACACTTTTATTTTTTTAGTTCGGATAAGTAAAAATTGAAATTAAAATGTTGTAACTTAATTAAGTATCTATTTCTTGTGAGGGAGGAAATGTAATATATTGTGATGTGGGTACACGAACAATAAATCAGTCTCGCATGAACTGTCTTTGGATTTGCATCGATATTCCACACTAATAATTGTAATTTCTTTTTATTAAAATAAATTAGTTTGTAATAAATTCGGTTTTTTTTGAGTCCTCCGGCAGTAGCCCACGTATTTCATGAATACTTATTTCAGTATTTTTATTATTTTTTTACTTTTTTATTTTATTTTATGTTACATTTACCTACTGACTTGACAGGAATATTTACGTATCTTACTTTTTTATTATTATTGACATATGATTTTTGTGATTTTTATTGACATTGATTTTGTAAATTATTATTAACTTTATTTGATTATTGTGAATGTGGGGACCATGTGGGTTTCATTTTTATATATTTTTGTTTGTTTTCTTTTTTTTTTCCCACAACTGTCTGGCAGTTTGAGTACTATAAGCGACCTACCCAAATGTCCTTTCTTTGGTATTGTTCGTCGTTTCGTTGAGCTCCTTGAGTTATAAGTCGAGCTACACGATAACTGACAAATGCTTGCACTGACTGGACAGGTCCACTCAAATCTGTGTGGTTCTTTCTTCAAAAGACCATCTCAGACACTATTCTGCATAGTCCTCATGTGAATTGAGCAAAATTATGTCTGGACTTCAAAAGAGACTATGACCTCTGAGTTTGTTTCGGCTGTTTCTTCTCAGAGTAGTCAGGAACGAAACACCGGCCCCATCTAGTTTAAAAAAAAAAATGACGTGTAAAAGTGTTTGTAAAAACCTACTTGCAAAATAAACATCATTTATCATTTATCATTTATTTAAAGCTTCAAAACTTTTTTGCGACTTCTGTTTCCTCTGAAAGTTTGCTTTGCCATGACACAAGTCACAAGGCCAAACTCAGAAATTCGCGGGAATCGACTTGCGGCATTTTCACAAGGGCCGTTTTACTTTGCGTCGTCTCGTGTGAGCTCATCTCGCATTCTGGCTATTGGAGTGGAAAATTTCATGCTTCTAGACCCAGCAGTTTCAGCTGTGCGTTGATCGAATAGTCAGTGAATCAAACAGTCAGCCATGATCTTGAGTGATTGGTTGTATCCTTTACGATGTCTGATGTTAGCTACCACGCGGACAAAGTCGCGGGCAACAGCTAGTAAATAATATTTGTTGTCACAGCTGCTGCTGAGCAAAAGGTTGAGTCATTAATTGCTGGTAAGTATTTTGATGTTATGTACGGTTGAACAAGCTATTTGGTTTACAGTTTAACCAACAATTTACATTGTAAAATGTAAACCAAATAGCTTGTTCGACCGTACAAGGAGAATCCACAAATAGTTATTAGAGAGAATAACATAGCAAGTAGAAACTTTTCATTAGATAATCTTTCGACGTATTTTTGTTTGAAGTAAAATTAATAAATAATTATTTGTTGTTGCAGGTGCTGCTGGGCCAGAGTTTAAAGAATATATGCCTCGTAAGTATTTTGATGTTATGTACAAGGAGACTCCACAAATAGTTATTATACATAATAACATTGCAAGTCGAAACATTTCATTAGATAATCTTTCGACGTATGTTTGTTTGAAGTAAAACTAATAAATTATTATTTGTTGTTACAGCTACTGTTCAGAGATACTTAAACTCATATAATAGTAAGTATTTTGATGTTATGTACAAGGAGACCACAAATAGTTATTAGAGAGAAAAACAGCAAGTCAAAACATTTAATTGCATAATCTTTCGACTATTTTGAGAATTAGGCCTTTTGCGCCTAAACCGTATGTTTAGTTGTTTGAAGTAAAACTAATAAAGCATTTGTTGTTACAGCTACTGCTGAGCCACAGATTCCATTAATATTTGCTAGTAAGTATTTTGATGTTATGTACGGTCGAACAAGCTATTTGGTTTACAGTTTTACCCAGAATATAGCCGAGTGCAATTAGACAAAAAATACTCAAAAGGTGGAACGAAGTTTATAATGGTGGGATTTTCATGGGATTTTTTTATTGAGTTCCTAAAGGAGTAAAGAAGAAAGTTAAAAAAAAAAACTTCGACGCGCGCAACTATTTTTTGGAATATTTTTTTTCGTTTATGACTAACATCAAATTCGACGAATTTATATTGTAGTGTAATAGGGTGACTTGCGTGCATTCATTAAATGCTAATTTGGTATGTTTCTTTGTTCATTGTTGTCGATGTAATACAATATTTCAAGTATTTTTTGAAAATTTCCTATTTTCTGCAATTATTTTTAAAATTGGATATTTAGATAGCAATAGCCCAAATTAAGCTTAGTTTGTGGACAACAAAATCGACACCAAGACCAAGATTTCTTTTAAAATTGGTAACTGATACTTTTTCACCAGTGAAAAAGTATCAGTTACCAGTATCAGTATAGGTAGGTAGGTAGGTATCTGTTCGCGCCTGCTCTTATTTTTAGAGCAATTCATCACATTTGTGTTTTGCGTCTACAGCATTTTTTTTGTTTAACTGTCACATTTACTTTTGTGAGGTAGGTGGACCAGAAAACTTTTGTACGCATCTTTGTTAGCTCCGCTGATAAAAATTCTAAATTATTCAATATTATACAACTATCAAGTTATCCATGAGTTTTTCTTAAAGAAATTCCAATATTGTGCTTAAACAATAAAATTGGCGAACGTGACAGGACTTTTCAAGAAATTCGGTAACTTTGTACATGAGTTGCATCATACTCGGCGATACTAAAGTTACAAGAAGAACGAAAATTGGAGGCTACAACAATACAAGCAGTCAGCCAGGTCTTCCGTGCCAACGATTCAGCTAAAGATCGTATCGGAAATCCATGGAGACATCAATATCATCAAGATAAGTGCCTTCTTTGTTCCGTTCTACCTCACCAAAGTACATCCAATTTCCAAATTCCATACACAATCCATTCTAAATTACCTCTATTCCATTAACTAGCCTCTATTAGTGCTATATTCCTTAATTTTATAGGTTTTATCATGCCAAATAAGTACATAGGTAAAAGTACCTACATTTACCGTCCACTATAAAACTAAATTGCCTTTTTTTTCAAGTTTGCGTTCGTGTTCATTAACTTCATTTGCAAAATAACGCACCTACACATAAGTAAATAAATCTTAATTATCATACTCCTACCCCGATATATTCGGTATGTTCCCTATATCTAAGCGCTTTGCCGAAATTTTCAGGCGTTATCCTGTGGCCAAATCGCACAACTAAGTCTGCAGCCATCACTGCAGGTGTGTTGAGTGAGGCACTGCAGTCAGCTGTAACCAGGCTCCCAGGGGATTCCACCGAAAGGAGGAGCGTGAGAATATCATTATTTTATTTCTTTTCCGAGTTGGACATTGTCGATATATTCAAGCTCCTTTGAGTTGAAGTCTAGTAATAAACATTTAATTCACTTACCTAGGCTTAGTTTATATTTGATTACTGTTTAACATGACGTATGAGGGTGGCGATAAATCCTCTGCAACGGGATCTTTAAGAGAATTACTAGTAAAACGTAGTTCAATTAAAGGACAAATTACAAAATTTAGAAACTATTTAGATAAAATTAGTAAATTACCTGAGTTATCAAATATAGACCTTGCGGAATTGAATTTAAGATTAAATAAGTTTCAAGGATTATCGACAAGGTTTGATGATTTGCAGACAGAGATTGAAGTTTTAAATGCTCCAAATATTGAAGTAGAAATTGATGAGCGAGAACGCATTGAACAAGAAATAGTTCAAAATATAGCCATAGCCAAGACGGAACTACAACAATATAGTAGTGATGATGATGGTAAGCGCCGTCAGTCTATCCTTGTGAATGCGGACTCGGATCATCAAAACTTGAGTTTTAGATTGCCTCAAATACAAATTTCTAAGTTCGATGGATCACACTTCCGCTGGCTCGAATTTCGGGACACATTTCTTAGTTTGATTCATAAAAATGAGCGCATTCAAGATATACATAAGTTTCATTATTTAGTTTCTTATCTGGATGGCGACGCTGCGCGTGTTATATCAAATTTCGAGGTGTCTTCCGCTAATTACCAAGATGCTTGGAAACAGGTTTGTGAGCGATACGATAACAAAAGGATACTCATGAATCATCACCTAGACTCTTTAATAAATATTCAACCAATCACGCGTGAGTCAGACAAGTCTCTTCGGTGTCTAGTTGATAACGTTACTAAAAATCTAAGAGCTTTAAAGAGTTTAGGTCTACCTACAGACTACTGGGACATGTTGCTTATATTTATTTTATTGCTTAAATTGGATAGTCGTACCATACTAAAATGGGAAGAATATCGCAACACAATAGATTGCGTTAATGACGTGCCAACTTTGGAGCAATTTAATAAATTTTTAATTGACCGCGCTAATGTACTAGAATCATTTAATCAAAATAAATCTATAAACAACAATAATTCTAAATCACAGCAAAACCCACGTCCCTCGGCTAATCAATCAAATCACAATAAATCCTCTTCTAATAAATCAAGCCGTAATCAAAATACCAATGTCTTGGCATCCACTACACAAGTTCGTAATAATTCTTCAACTGTCTATTTATGTGTAGTATGCAGTGGAAATCACAGGATTTATGACTGTCCAACCTTTAAGTCAAAATCCATTCAAGAGAAAATGTCATGCATATCCCAATATAAATTATGTACAAATTGCCTGCGCCAAGGTCATCCTGCGTCTGAGTGGGTTCGTGTCGGCATTGCAATCAAAAGCACAATACTCTTCTTCACGATCCTACCGTATCAGTTAACTGTAACATAACAAACGCAAATAACGATATTAAAGGGGAGACCGTAGTGGCTTTTTCTCAACAAAATAATGGTCATGTATTTTTGTCTACGGCTATTATAGAAGTGTACAATCCTCTAAATAACAAAACCGAAAGGGTTCGCGCGCTGTTAGATAGTGGCAGCCAATCTACTTTCATTACAAAATCCCTGCAACAAAAAATAGGTTTAATGTGTAACACGTTAAATGCATTAAACGTTATAGGAATAGGAAATAATAAATGTGACACAGTATTAGAAAGTTGTGTTACTCACCTGAAATCGATCCATGGCACTTACCAAGTGAAGTTGTCTTGCTATGTTCTCAACCAACTTACCGGAGACATTCCAAAGGTTTCAGTCGATATACATCATCTGAAAATACCAAAGGGTATTATATTAGCCGATCCTAAATTCAATGAACCTGCGTCCATTGATATGATCATTGGTGCAGATATCTTCTGGGATATACTAGTCAGCGGGCAACGCTCCCTAGGCCCAAATAATCCTAAATTACAAAATTCTAAATTAGGATGGCTTATAGCCGGCCCTATCAATGTACAAAAATACAATCAAAATATTCAATGCAATCATGCAATTGTTTCAAACAACAACTTGGATGAAATGCTCACTAAATTCTGGGAACTCGAGAGTCTTCCCCAAAGAAAGATTCTCAGTCCCAACGAAATAGCATGTGAAAAACATTTTCACAACACCACAACTCGATTGAGTAATGGCAGATTTAGAGTGAAGTTGCCACTAAGGGACTCACCTGACTGCCTCGGTGATTCTTATAACCAAGCTAAAAAACGTTTCAAAAATCTCGAAAAAAGATTTAGAAAAAAAGTCACATTACGTAGAATTTATACGTGAATACTCAAACTTAGGACATCTTTCCGAGTCAACTATTGCAATACCAAATCCTTCATATTTTTTATGTCATCATGCCGTATTCAAAGAGGACAGTGAGTCCACCAAGATTCGCGTAGTCTTTGACGGCTCAACTCCTACAACCTCTGGCTACTCTCTAAATGACATCTTAATGGTTGGGCCTAATCTGCAGAATTCTCTATTCTCCATTCTAATTAGAGCACGTCAATATAAGTACATTTTGACGGGAGACATAGCTAAAATGTATAGACAAATTGCTATGGATCCAAATGATTGTGATCTTCAACTAATATTATGGAGAGAAGATGAGTCGCATCCTATCCAAACTTTGCGTTTAGATACTGTCACTTACGGTACTGCAAGTGCCAGCTATCTTAGCACTAGATGTCTGTGGCAGGTAGGAGAAGAGTGTGATGACGAATCAATTAAAACTATAATACAAAATGACTTCTTCGTCGACGACGTCATTACAGGCTCAGATAATGAAGATCAACTATTATATATCCAACAGGCACTGTCTACTGCTCTAAATGCAGCTTGTCTACCCCTGCGAAAATACAAAACTAATTTACCTAAATTATGTCATAGTATAGAAATTAATACAAGGGAAAAACTTACTTTGAGTGAATCCTCCAGTACTCTTGGTCTAGGGTGGGATCCAAGTGATGACACGTTCAGTTTTCCTGTAAAAAATAACGATATAAATAACATAATTACAAAAAGATTTATAATGTCGCAATCACTTCGTATTTTTGATCCACTTGGGTTATTAAGCCCATGCATAATTCAATCTAAAATATTAATTCAAAGGTTGTGGATCAAGGAAATTGATTGGGATCAACCTGTACCTGACGATATACAGGACAGCTGGAATGAAATCTCAAAAAACTTACCATTACTTGCAGATCTTCATATTCCACGTAAAGTGATTGGTGACTCACCAAGGTCCATAGAACTGCATTCGTTCAGCGACGCCTCTCAACTTGCCTACGGAGCTTGCATCTACATGAGAACGCTGAACGAGAACGATGAGGTGACAGTGAGGCTATTATGTTCGAAGTCCAAGGTTGCTCCTATAAAGCCCATCACCATACCTCGCCTCGAGCTTTGCGCGGCGTTGTTATCGGCTAAACTATGTCAATCTGTTACCGACTCCTTAAGACTTAGTCCTACAAAAATTACGCATTGGTGCGATTCTAATATCGTATTATGCTGGATAAACAATGACCCAAGTAAATTAAAAACATTTGTGGCGAATAGAATAGCCGAAATTTTAGATCTTACTAATCGCAAGGATTGGCGTCATGTTCCCACTGACGTTAATCCCGCTGACCTAATATCTCGAGGTGTTAACGCTAATCACCTTCACGACAATTTGATGTGGTGGCAAGGCCCCTCGTTCTTATACAACGATGAGACAAAATGGCCAAAACTGCATCAAAATCAAAACATTGAGCTACCTGAAGTAAAATGTCACTATATTAATTTACCTGAATCTATATTCGATTTCAAGGTATTTTCAAAATTTTCTAAATTACAAAGAACATTTGCATATGTTTTACGCTTTTTACACAACTCAAAACCATCAAATAAACTTAATCGCTTATTTGGCCCTATAACAGTGCATGAATTAAATAATTCCTTTATTTTTATTTGTCGAGTTGCACAAAAACAATCTTTTCCTTTTGAATATAAAAGAATTCAATCGAAATTATCACTATTGCCTAAATCAAAACTATTATGCTTATCTCCTTTCTTTGAGTCCACAACTAATGTAATAAGAGTTGGGGGGAGATTACATAATTCCAATTATTCATTTAATAAAAAACATCCAATACTGTTGGATTCTTCTCATTATGTAACAAAACTTTATTGTGTACACGAACACTTACGAAATTTACATGCTGGTCCGCAGTTATTGCTGGCATCGATCAGAGAATCTGTGTGGCCTTTAAACGGAAGAAGGTTAGCTAGAAGCGTTGTAAAGCAATGTGTTACATGCGTGCGTGTTCGTGGGCAAACCATATCCCCAAAAATGGGTAACTTACCATCAAATCGTGTCTCCGTTGACTTTCCGTTCAAATCTGTTGGAATTGACTACGCCGGTCCCTTTCTTATATTAAATCGCAAGGGACGTGGTGCTAGATTAGTAAAATGCTACTTATGTCTATTTATTTGTTTGCGTTTTAAATGCGTTCATTTAGAACCGGTCAGTGACTTGACTAAAGAAGCTTTTATTATGACATTTCGTCGATTTGTTGCCCGCCGTGGCAGACCAGCGGAGGTTTGCTCTGACAACGGACGAAATTTTGTTGCCGCTGCTAAGGAACTAAGCAATTTTCTAAAATTAAATATTGAATCTCTTTCTCAGTTTGCAACAGGAGAAGGAATAAAATTTTCATTTATACCTGCTTACAGCCCTCACTTCGGTGGAATTTGGGAGGCTGGAATCAAGGCTGCTAAATATCATGTCAAAAGGGTCATGGGAAATTCCCATCTTTCTTTCGAAGAAATAGGTACTTTATTCGCACAAGTAGAGGCAGTTTTAAATAGTCGCCCTTTGTGCCCAATGTCTTCATCCCCTGACGATTTCCTATCCTTTTCCCCAGGGCACTTCCTGATTGGCAGACCACTCAATGCATTGCCAACACCAGTTCAAGACGATTGGAAAACCACCCATCAAAACCGGTACGCTCGCCTTGAGCAAATAAGGCATGACTTCTGGAAGCGCTGGCAAAAGGAATATATCTCCGAACTTCATCAACGCACCAAATGGAAGACTGACGCTAAGAAGTTAAACATCGGAGATCTTGTCATTTTGCAAGAAGACAATACACCACCACTCAACTGGCGCCTTGGACGTGTTGCCAGACTTTACCCTGGACCAGACGGCATATCTCGAGTCGCAGATGTCAACACAGCAAGAGGCTGCGTGCGTCGATCTCTAGTTCGCCTGTGCCCTCTTCCTACTGGTGAAGATTTTCAAGGTTGAAGCTCTCCATCCTTCAACGGGGGGAGTTTATGTTCGCGCCTGCTCTTATTTTTAGAGCAATTCATCACATTTGTGTTTTGCGTCTACAGCATTTTTTTTGTTTAACTGTCACATTTACTTTTGTGAGGTAGGTGGACCAGAAAACTTTTGTACGCATCTTTGTTAGCTCCGCTGATAAAAATTCTAAATTATTCAATATTATACAACTATCAAGTTATCCATGAGTTTTTCTTAAAGAAATTCCAATATTGTGCTTAAACAGTATCAGTTAGTTAGTGGATGATTGGATGTAAAAATATTCAAGAAAACCCTGTTTACGAGTGAAGTGATTAAAAATGTGTTCACAATTATCACGAAATCGTCTCTATAAAAGTTAAATAATGCCATTTTTCTCAAAATATTCTATGACGATCAACGTAAATATTATCCTGAATTATCCTTACTATATCTGCTATCCACAGATAAGAAAAACTAAAAAAAAAATTGGTGGTACCCGGTAAATGTTGATCATTGCTGACAAGGGTGGAATGGGGCTGCTGGTCAATTTACAACAATTATCGTAATTATAAAGTAACCATTTCTCACGATTTCTTTCTAAGATCATTTGCAAGCTTGGCTCTCTGCGCGCAAGTTAATATTAATACCGATACCGATACCACTCCCACTTCTTAGCGATAGAGGCCTTTTGTCATTTTTTTACTTTTTCAGCAGTAACCAATATTTAACAAGTATCCTTAAATATTTTTCTAGTGATTATACTTCGTTAGATAGCTAATAAATTGAGGATTTAGACAATAATTTGCACATTGAGTTTCAAAGCAGTATTTGAAAAAAAATATGCTTTCATTAATATAGACGATTTTCTGACATTTCCGAATGAATTTTAAGTTACTACACTCATGAAAGTGGTCTTCATTAATACTTTCTGATCCAGTTATCTCTGAAAAAACATCAGTTACCAATTTCTAAAGAAATTTTAGTCTTCAAATTCGATATTTTAGAAATAATTGCAGAAAATTTCAAAAAATACTTAAATATAAATTACATCGACAACCGTGAACAAAGAAACAGACCAAATTAGCGTTTAATGGATGCAGGTCAGTCACACTATTACGCTACAATATGAATTCGTCGAATTTAAAGTTATTCATAAACGAAAAAAAATATTTCAAAGGAATATTTAAAAAAAGTCGCGAGCGGTTTTTAACTTTCTTCTCTACTCCTCTAGGAACTCAATAAAAAAGGTTACATGAAAACTCGACCACTATAAACTTCGTTCCACCTTATTGTATAATTGCACTCGGCTAATAACATGGCAAGTCGAAACATTTCATTAGATAATCTTTCGAGGTATGTTTGTTTAAAGTAAAACTAATAAAAAAATATTTATTGTTGCAGCTGCTGCTAGGCAAGCCAGTGAGGTACTTGATGGTAGGTATTTTGATGTTATGCACAAGGAGACTCCACAAATAGTTATTAGAGAGAATAACAAATAGCAAGTCGAAACATTTCATTAGATAATCTTTCGAGGTATGTTTGTTTGAAGTAAAACTAATAAATTATTAATAAGTATCTATGTAGTGTATCAACTATCTGGTGTCCACGACACAAGCCTCGTTGCTTAGTGTGGCACTAGATGGCGCTGTGTGCAATGTCCAGCGATATTTATTTATTATTATTATTGGTTGTTACAGATGCTATTGTGCAAAAGATTGAGTCATTATTTGCTGGTAAGTATATTAATGTTATGTATAAGGAGACTCCACAAATAATTATTATACATAATAACATTGCAATTCGAAACATTTCATTAGATAATCTTTCGAGGTATGTTTGTTTGAAGTAAAACGAATAAAAAAATATTTATTGTTACAGCTGCTGCTAGGCAAGCCAGTGAGCTACTTGATGGTAGGTATTTTGATGTTATGCACAAGAAGACTCCACAAATAGTTATTAGAGAGAATAACATAGCAAGTCGAAACATTTCATTAGATAATCTTTCGAGGTATGTTTGTTTGAAGTAAAACTAATAAATAATTATTTGTTGTTACAGCTGCTGCTAGGCAAGCCAGTAAGCTACTAGATGGTAGGTATTTTAATGTTATGCACAAGGAGACTCCACAAATACACACATCAAAAGTATCTAGGGATCAACATATATTTTTGCAATAACTTTTCTCCTGATTGATATTAATTAAAATTTTCTTTAAGGATTCATCAAATAAAGTGTTTTCGTTTGTCACAGTAACGATAAACCAAGTCACCTTTGCATTAATAAAGAAATTTGCCATTTTCCTAATAAAGGGATTTTTGACATTTGAACCACTAACATTAAAGTTCGAAAAAAAGACTGAAATAACAGTTTTCTTTAAAATTTTATTGGGTAACTTAAACAATTAATAATCCGTGTTTCTACCGCGAACACTAACAACACAAGAACATCGGTTTGGCATACTCAAAATGAGTTCATCCAAATCACGCTGTGGAATGGCCGCCCATGTTCGTTGCAACAACAAAAAAAGGTCTTCTTGCGACTGGATACCCTCCATATTCGGCAGAGCTCTTCTCTGTAGCATATCCCATGCATGCTCAATCGGGTTCAAGTCTGGCGACTGAGCAGGCCAGGGCAGGACATTGATGTTAGCTGCGGCGAGAGTCTGTCTTACAACTCTTGCGGTGTGCGGTCGTGCATTATCATGCATTAACTGAAATAAGGGACCGATTTGCACTTGTAGAGGAACGATGACGTCTGATACAATCGTCTCAGCATAAATTTGAGCGTTGAGGTTGCCTCTGATCCAAATCAACTCAGTTCTTCCGCCGATCCAAATACCCGCCCATACCATGATGGTTCCACCACTATAAGGATGGACTTCCTGGCAGGATTTTAATCGCTGTTGGCGTCCAGGGGTTCTCCAGTGTCGTATACGTCTTGTATCCGGTCTCATACCAAAACGAGACTCATCAGAAAAGCACACGAAACGCCATTGTTCTTCTGCCCAATTTCTGTGTTCAAGAGCCCATTGATATCGAATCCTACGATTGTGCATTGCTATAGGTGGTACCCGTAGCGGTCTTCGGGAATGAAGGTTCACTTCATGCAAGCGGTTTCTGACTGTTTGGTCGCTAATTAAGTTCCCTGAAGAGTGATGAAGCCTCACGGCTAACATCATGGCGGTTATTGTTGGAGCTCTTCGAGTTAAGATTTGAATGTATCGGTCTTGTCTCCGTGTGGTGCAGCGATACCGTCCTCCATGGCGCTCAGCCACGGTACCAGTGCTTCGGTAACGTGTCCAAAGTCGACTGATAACACTCTGACTTGTATTCAGAGCTAAAGCTACAGTACGTTGCCGGGAACCAGCTTCTATCATTCCCACGGCTCTGAGCATTTCTTTCCTGCTTAAATGACGTCGCCGCTCCATAATAACGTTGGTTTTAATCAGTAGTAGGGAAACAGTAGCACTAATAATGTCTTCAATGCGTTGTATGTTTTTATAGGGAAAATATTGACAGCTTATTTTCATCTTTTACTCGAATTTGATTGAGAGTTCCTGATTCAAATTATGAAATGCACCAAAAAGGATCCATATAAATTTATAAAATCATAAATTTATTACAAAGCCACATCTCAATCTCAAGAAATCCGCATAAAAATGCTTGATCCCTAGACATTTTTGATGTGTGTAGTTATTAGAGAGAATAACATAGCAAGTCGAAACATTTCATTAGAATTTTTTCGATGTATGTTGGTTATAAGTAAAACTAATAAATTATTATTGGTTGTTACAGATGCTACTGAGCAAAAGATTAAGTCATTAATTGCTGGTAAGTATAATAATGTTATGTACAAGTTTACTCCACAAATAGTTATAAGACATAATAACATGACAAGTCGAAATATTTCATTAGATAGTCTTTCGATGTATGTTTGTTAGAAGTAAAACTATTAAATAATTATTTGTTGTTACAGCTGCTGCTAGGCAAGCCAGTAAGCCACTTGATGGTAGGTATTTTGATGTTATGCACAAGGAGACCCCACAAATAGTTATTAGAGAGAGTAACATAGCAAGTCGAAACATTTCATTAGATAATCTCTCGATGTTTGTTTTTTATACGTAAAACTTATAAATTTATTATTGGTTGTTACAGATGCTACTGAGCAAAAGATTGAGTCATTAATTGCTGGTAAGTATATTAATGTTATGTACAAGGAGACTCCACAAATAGTTATTAGATATAATAGAATAGAATTCTCTTCATTATGTACACCATAAAACAACCGACCCAAGTCCATTACAATTGACCATCCATTATATACCGAGTTTCCTCCATGCCTCGGGAAGCACGTTAAGCCGTTGGTCCCAGCTGACAATTGTAAATCTTTGTCAGTCGCCGCAGGTGGCCCGAAAGTTTTACTACCAGTCTTACCAAGGGGTATCGTATTATCCTGTACTAACTGGGTTTTGGGGGACAGATTGGTAGTCGCTTAATGTAAAATACTGATATTCAGCTGCATTCGGTAAGATTGAAAGCCGACCCCAATATAGTTGGGTAAAGGCCAGGCAGTTGAGGTCAATTTCCCGTACATTTAGACTTTCGACAGTCGTTTACGCCATGCCACTTTGTCTAGACCTGTTGGCAGATCAGACGAATAAGTATTCATATATAATTTACGGGGACGCGTTTGATAATATTATAAGAACAAGTTGTTAATTTCAAAAAGTACATTTTAAAAAAAGGTTGGATGGCCCTGCCGTAGTTACAGTAGAAGTGGTAGCTTCTGTCTCCATGTTGTTACATGGACATTCTGTCGTATTAATAGATGATTCTGTTGAAGATTTAGTGGTGGTGGCCTTTATCGCAGCAATGCTACACTACTGTCAAATTATTCAATGGCACGATTAATTTCTGACACTAGCACGTAGCTGTTACATTGGCTGTATTTGTCAAGGTGCCAGTTCCTCCCGAGGAGCCAATTCCGAGCAATAAATCTACAAAATAATTTGTTATAATTAAAAGAGTTTTAGGATCTTATACTTAATATCTTACACAGAGCACACATAAACGTGGCGATACTTTTGTAGGCGGCAGCGTCTAGAGACGGCAGTACCTTATGTTGAAATTCGTGAAACACCTTATTGACCGCTTTGGTCATGAAGTCATTTTGTTTGACTATTTTTTTTTCGTTGGCCCACACTATGAATTTCTCCTGTATCGTGGGTGCGTTTACAAACAATTCAACTCTCAAACACAAACAGTCAGACCTGGAAAAACTATCGGTAGTCCATCCATACAAATATTTGTTCAGTGCAGGGATCGAACCCGAGACACGCAACGCAGCAGTCAGTCGCTCAGCTACTGCGCCAACCGTGCCGGTTTTGAGTGATTTATAATGTTATCACTTTGATTCGTACAAAGAGCACAGACCATTTGCCCTTTGTTCTAACCAAATGAAAAAATTTCAATAGTATTATTTTTTTTTCAAGTAATACATGAATAACATGACAAGTCGAAATATTTAATTAGATAGTCTTTCGATGTATGTTTGTTAGAAGTAAAACTAATCAATATTTATTTTTTGTTACAGCTGCTGCTAGGCAATCCAGTAAGCCACTTGATGGTAGGTATTTTGATGTTATGCACAAGGAGACTCCACAAATAGTTATTAGAGAGAATAACATGGCAAGTCGAAATATTTCATTAGAAATTTTTCGATGTATGTTGGTTATAAGTAAAACTAATAAATTATTATTGGTTGTTACAGATGCTACTGTGCAAAAGATTGAGTCATTAATTGCTGGTAAGTATATCAATGTTATGTACAAGGAGACTCCACAAATAGTTATTTTACATAATAAAATTGCAAGTCGAAACATTTCATTAGATAATCTTTCGATGTATGTTTGTTATAAGTAAAACTAGTAAAATATTATTGGTTGTTACAGATGCTACTGAGCAAAAGATTGAGTCATTAATTGCTGGTAAGTAAATTGATATTATGTACAAGGAGACTCCACAAATAGTTATTAGACAGAATTACATAGCAAGTCGAAACATTTCATTAGATAGTCTTTCGATGTATATTTGTTAGAAGTAAAACTATTAAATAATTATTTGTTGTTACAGCTGCTGCTAGGCAAGCCAGTAAGCCACTTGATGGTAGGTATTTTAATGTTATGCACAAGGAGACTCCACAAATAGTTATTAGAGAGAATATAAGTCGAAACATTTCATTAGAAATTTTTCGATGTATGTTGGTTATAAGTAAAACTAATAAATTATTATTGGTTGTTCCAGATGCTACTGTGCAAAAGATTGAGTCATTAATTGCTGGTAAGTATATCAATGTTATGTACAAGAAGACTCCACAAATAATTATTTTACATAATAACATTGCAAGTCGAAACATTTCATTAGATAATCTTTCGATGTATGTAGGGACTACAGGCAGCAATGTGCTAACGCTGCAAATGGTAATATTCCCCCGCGCATATGGTTTAGCCGGCAGTCGTTTGCGCCGCGCCTATTCCCGCACTACTTATAAACTTGCTGCTTACTGTTCGTTTACACTAACGCACTGTCCGAATTTATCTCACACAACCACGTCGCTAATAAGATCACGTCGGGGTCACCAATGTTGAGGTCGTTATGTGGTTGTAGTGAGGAGAGTAAATAAAATGCACAAGTCCGTAAACCAGTCTATTAATTTTCACGTTACAGGGTTAATACAGTGTTACACAAGTTACTGTTTGGGCGCGGCGCAAACGACTGCCGGCTAAACCATATGCGCGGGGGAATATTACCATTTGCAGCGTTAGCACATTGCTGCCTGTAGTCCCTACATATGTTATAAGTACAACTAATAAAATATGATTGGTAGTTACAGATGCTACTGAGCAAAAGATTGAGTCATTAATTGCTGGTAAGTAAATTGATATTATGTACAAGGAGACTCCACAAATAGTTATTAGACAGAATTACATAGCAAGTCGGATCATTTCATTAGATAGTCTTTCGATGTATATTTGTTAGAAGTAAAACTATTAAATAATTATTTGTTGTTACAGCTGCTGCTAGGCAAGCCAGTAAGCCACTTGATGGTAGGTATTTTGATGTTATGCACAAGGAGACTCCACAAATAGTTATTAGAGAGATTAACATAGCAAGTCTAAACATTTCTTTAGATAATCTTTCGATGTATGTTTGAAAAGCGTTTGTATAATATGACGGGTAGGCTTACCTCCTTGAAGACGGATAAGTAATCATGGATTACTTGAAAAAAAATTCAATACTATTGAAAATTTTTCATTTGGTTAGAACAAAGGGCAAATGGTCCGTGCTCTTTGTACGAATCAAAGTGATAACATTTTAAATCACTCAAAACCGGCACGGTTGGCGCAGTAGCTGAGCGACTGACTGCTGCGTTGCGTGTCTCGGGTTCGATCCCTGCACTGAACAAATATTTGTATGGATGGACTACAGATAGTTTTTCCAGGTCTGACTGTTTGTGTTTGAGAGTTGAATTGTTTGTAAACGCACCCACGATACAGGAGAAATTCATAGTGTGGGACAACGTTAAAAAAAGTAGTCAAACAAAATGACTTCATGACCAAACCGGTCAATAAGGTGTTTCACGACTTTCAACATAAGGTACTGCCGTCTCTAGACGCTGCCGGCTACAAAAGTATCGCCATGCTTATGTGTGCTCTGTATAGGATATTAAGTATAAGATCCTATAACTCTTTTAATTATAACAAATTATTTTGTAGATTCATTGCTCGGATTTGTCTCCTCGGGAGGAACTGGCAGCTTGACGAATACAGCCAATGGAACAGCTACAAACACTGCAACGTCATCAATTAATCAGTCCGCGCTAGTGACAGAAATTAATCGTGCCATTGAATAATTTGACAGTAGTGTAGCATCGCTGCGATAAAGGCCACCACCACTAAATCTTCAACAGAATCATCCATTAATACGACAGAATGACCATGTAACAACATGGAGACAGAAGCTACCACTTCTACTGTAACTACGGCAGGGCCATCCAACCTTTTTTTAAAATGTACTCTTTGAAATTAACAACTTGTTCTTATAATATTATCAAACGCGTCCCCGTAAATTATATATAAATACTTATTCGTCTGATCTGCCAACAGGTCTAGACAAAGTGACATGGCGTAAACGACTGTCGAAAGTCTAAATGTACGGGAAATTGACCTCATCTGCCTGGCCTTTACCCAACTATATTGGGGTCGGCTTTCAATCTTACCGAATGCAGCTGAATATCAGTATTTTACATTAAGCGACTACCAATCTGACCCCCACAACCCAGTTAGTACAGGATTATACGATACCCCTTGGTAAGACTGGTAGTCAAACTTTCGGGCCACCTGCAGCGACTGACAAAGATTTACAATTGTCAGCTGGGACCAACGGCTTAACGTGCTTCCCGAGGCATGGAGGAAACTCGGTATATAAATAGATGGTCAATTGTAATGGACTTTTTTTTTCGGATGGGAAATCATCAAATGACTCTTCCCGCTCTGGGCAGGAGGGAGTGTCAGACTTTTACTGACTAAAACCCATCCATGTTCCTTTATCGCCCTTTGTGTTCCGGGACCACGGTATCTCTTTCGAACAGTCCTGCAACCCCGGAATTGTAATGGACTTGGGTCGCCTTTTCGAGGTCGATGAATACCATGTGTATGAATTTCTCGCACAGGTGTGGCCGCATTCGTCGTACCAGGCATAAAACCGAATCGATTTTGTAAAGTTTCACTATTTTCTCTCAGTCGTCTTTCAATAACTTTCTCCCAAATTTTCATACTATGTGCCATTAGCTTTATTTCTCTATAGTTATTGCACTCCAACACGTTACCTTTGTTATATGTTAAACTCAAACTCAAACTCAAAGCATTTATTTCAATTAGACCAATAAGGCACTTTTGAAAGTCAAAAATACAAAAAAACAAAACAAAGCTACAGTCCCAGACACAAGACATAATAACTTGAGAAAGTACTGTAGTTGCCCATTCCCTAGCGTAGATCTCTATGGAGAAGAACGGGCAAGAAACTCCATGGACACTCTTTTAAATCAAAATATTGTTGCAAAATCTTGGTTACATCATTCATGTTGAGATTATAGATATATGTGAGAACGATGTAGAAAGACGTGCACATTATGAGCGTCCAGAATAAAACATTAAATCAACAAATTAAAAATAAAGTAATTAAAATGAACCGTGGCAGCTAAGAGATGACCAGTCCCAACTGACAGCGCCCGATCACGAACAAGACGCGTGTATCGGCGCCATTCAACTCAACCATATTGAAGGGAACTAAATGACCCGACACACCCGCCACCATCAGCGAGACATTTGAGTGAGCATGACTTTCTCTCAGCCACCAAGGCATATTCAAGTCAATGAAAGATAACTAAATGCAAGTGGTAGCTTAACAATACATGGTCCTCACACATGTGCTATGCAATTATACAATACTAGGAGATGGAATCTATACAAAGCAAAGATACTTTTACAATCTTCTGCAGCTAGCACAATAATTTGCCCAATTAGTTTTCCCCTATGGTTGTGGAGCAGGACCAGCATTGAGCTAAGCATTTTTATCATCAATGTAATCCACCAACTTATAATATGCTTGCCTACATAGTGTGCGTTTTATACAAGATTTAAATTTCGTCTCATTCAGTTGTAGAATGTGGGGAGGTATTTTATTGTAACATTTTAAACAGTACCCCATGAAAGATGAATCTACTTTAGCAAGCCTGAAACCTGGCTGAACTAGTTGGTCCCTATTTCTAGTAGTGTAGTGGTGTCTGTCACCTCTTTTACTGAATAAATGCAGATTTTTCCTAACGTACATGATATTTTCATAGATGTATTGACAAGGTACTGTCATGATATTAATTTCCTTAAACAGTTCTCTCAGAGAATCGCGTCTACGTAATTCATAAATGGCTCTGATAGCCCTTTTCTGCAGAATAAATATAGACTTGATGTCTGCAGCGCGTCCCCATAGTAAAATACCGTATGACATAATACTATGAAAATAAACGTTAACCAGTGAACTGTGTCTTCAGCCACCATGCGTCAGGTATGGCTTCTTCCAGCAACTTATGAAAGAATAATGCTATACACGTCCATCTATGCACCCATAATAACTTCCAAACTTCAACGGGTATACCGTCGGGTCCTAACCCTATTCTTCGTTATCGCTGTAAGGGCTTATTTACAGAGACGCGGCGCGTGCAGCGTGCGCCTTATCACACGCCCAAACACAAACATATGGCAATGTCCGATGTTGTTTACGAAGACGCGGTGCGTGAGAAGCGCGTTGCCCACCGCGTTGCCCGCCGCGTCCCTCTGTCACTCTGTCTGTCGCTCTGTCGGTCACTCTGTCCAGGCCCCTACTTAATGCTGAGTAGCATGGCTTTGACCTCGTCCATGCTGAGTAGGTAAAGCAGGTTAACAAAACCAGGTTAAGCTGAAATGGTTATAGTTATTATGGAAGTTTTAGATATAATGTTTATACACTTGCATGTGTGTTGTGGCCGTTATACTATTTCTAATTAATTCTTTATTTCTAATTAATTTGTTTCTTTATTTTAAACTCTTCTCATTATTTTTAAAATAATTTGTATGAAATACATATTATGATTGTGATGCATATTTATCTATAAGGTGGGTGGACCATGGAAGACCACGCTCCTATGAAGGCCAACTATTAAAAAATCGTTTACGATGGTGTTCAAGTAATGTTATTTGAGTTTTTTAAAGACGATAAAATATATTAAGCGTATTTAATGTTTCGCTTAAATGAAAGAGCATAATATGTAGTTTTAGGAAAAGCCGATATATTAATTATTACAACTCTATTTTTAAGTTGAACACCTGATTTATAATATTGGCCTTGTTTGGAGCCCTGTTTCTTGCAAGGCCAATTGGAAGAGCTTTATACAACTTAAGTTTAATAAATAGTGATTAAAGCTAGGTTAAAAAAAGTGATTGATATGGTACACAATAAAACAAAGTATTACTTAATCATTTGTTTCCTTCATTTATCCAGTAAATAAACGAATAAATAGTGTTTATTCGTTAGCGTGGCCTTCTATGGTTCACCCACCTTACATATGACCCGCGCAACTTCATCTGCATCAGATAAGAGAGCGGGTTGTAGGCACTTAAAGTACAATTCTAAAGGCACATCACACACATCGTTCAGCACAATGAAAATGCGCGCGTCATACTGGACCATTATTTTGCTGCTGAGTTATTTTAAAGCTTTGTATCTCTTAAAATATTCATTGAAATCAATTAGCGATGATTAGCGAAGAACAATTTTGTTCATAATTATATATTTTTCCAACGAATCTGTCCAGCTGAGAATCTGTCCAGTTGCAAATCTGTCTCAAAGGGCATATTTGTTTGAATAAGGATTAATACCTACCATATTTACAAAAACACTTTCGCAAATAATGCATTATTTTAGAACAAATTTGATTCCCATGAAAAAGGCATAGTCAACCTTAAAAGATAAACATAATTATGCTTTCGCCGACTTTTTTTTGCCTTTTTTTTAACTACCTCCCGTCTCCATCATCAGACCTTCAATGACAGAATATGTCCGAAAAGCAAATTGGAAACCATGTAATATGTATGTATCAAAACCAAGACACGTACAATATGGCGTCCTACAGGACGCTACTGCTTACTGGGTCCTAATTTTTCTTATTATACTGAAATGATACTTAACTGATTTCCCGAAAGCAACAACGAACTAAATGGTTCTTTTTGCAGATGATACTAAAGCTATAAGAAAATGTACCTACCGATCCAAAAAAAATCTAAGAATGACATCAATACTTGTTTCAATGACATCATAAATTGGCTAAATAATAACAATCTGGTCATAAACCTGATTAAAACAAATGTCATGCATTTTTATCAACGATGTCTAAAACCAAAGGTTGAAATTTCCCACAAAGGCTGTAATATTGAAACTAATCAAGCTAAGTTCTTAGGTATTAAAATTGACAGCCAACTTACATGGAAGCCTCATGTCGAAGAATTATGTAAAAAACTCGGCAAATCCGCATATGCTCTATTTCAAACCAGTCCATAGTACGCTGATAAAAGTATCAGCGTACCATGGACTGGCTGCCTCTGTGTTTCGGTATGGCATTATTTTCTGAGGTCAGTCTACTGATAGGTAGCTGGTATTTAGATTGCAGAAGCGATGCATCAGGTCAATGTGCGGTCTTAAGACAACTGATAGCTGTGTGCCTATTTTAAATCATTAAAATTTTTAACTTCTACTCTCTTCTCTTTTTCTTCTCTTTCTTCTTTCTGTTATTTTTACTTCTTCTATTTTTTCTTCTTCTTCTCTTCTTTTACTACTCTTCTTTCTTTACTTCTTTGTTTAAATTAGAAACGGCTTTGTTTCTGAAATGTAATACACATCCATTTCAAAAATTATCAGAGGTAAGAAAAAATTCAATACGAACTGAATACGTCAATAAATCATGTCAAATGAAACCACACTAATGCAAAAAAGTTTGTATGGTATTGCCCCACGCATAAACGTATAGTAGAGTACCTAATGTTATAAAAAACTTGACTGTCTTAAAATTCAAAAGGGCGCTAAACGAAATTATTTAATTAACGACTTTTTAATAATGATTCACTGACTGATTGATTTTCTTATTGTTACGTTATACACCTACTGTCATTGAATGATTTATAATTGCCTACCTTTTGTTACTCTAATTGACTTAATATTACTGTTGTTCTAGTTGGCATCATGTTATTAATAAACCGTTTGGGATTATTGATAATATTTTAATATTTTTTATTGCTTTGACCATTTTGACATTTTTTTTTTTATTGTATGTTCCAATGACATGCTACTTATTTTAAATTTGTAATTTTATTTTAAACTAATAATAATAAGCGGCTAAGTAATAACAGCCACTCGGGTCGATGTTTAGGTTAAGCCGCGCTTGCCTAGGTTGGTCTGTGGATGGGTGACCACTCTACATACCGAGTTTCCTCCGTGCCTCGGAAAGCACGTTAAGCTGTTGGTCCCGGCTGTCATTTGTAAATCTTTGACAGTCGTTAGGTATAGTCAGTGACCCGAAAGTCTGACAACCAGTCTTACCAATAGGTATCGCATTACCCAGTATTAACTGGGTTGTGGAGGTCAGATAGGCAGTCGCTCCATGTAAAATACTGGTATTCAGCTGCATACGGTTAAACTGGAAGCCGAGAACAACATAGTTGGGAAAAGGCCAAACCGGTTTTAAATAATAAAATTCATCACACATTCACAGGTTCAATGTGGAAAAACTTTATTGTAAAAGAACATATATACAGGGTGTAAAAGACCTCATCACGAAGCCGTCAACCAAGCATTCTGTACATCAAACTAAGTAACTTTACGCAAAAATTATTGCTGGGAAACGACTTTTTTTTTTGGGGTGCAAAAGCCGGGGATCGAACTTGCGACCCATGGTTAATATTTTTGAAATCTTTCAGCGTGATTATGTATATGTACGAGTATGTATGCGGTTGCTACACACGACTGCAGTTGACCGCGTGAAGTAGATACTATGACTGAACGAATTCGAACGTACAACTGCATGCAGTTGATTATATCGACTGCGCGGGGTTGCTGCGATGCAGTCCGTCTGTTAGAAAAATATATTAAGGGCCAAGTTCACCAACAGTAAAATAACCAACTGTTTCGTTATCGGCCCGCTAAACGTAAACAGTTGTTATATTATAACAAAGCCTCCTCTACACGTCTGCAGATGCGTCCGCGGACGCTGTCAGATGTATCCGCAGATGGATCACCACGAGCCATCCACACATCTGTAGGTCGATCAGTCTATGTTCATTCTCGACAAACGCACCAAGCTTGTTATAGACAAGATAAGTCTAATTATCAAAAAACTTATCTAAAGACTTTTACGAACTCCTCGTTTGTATTCCACCAGACGACACTACTCGTACTTCATACTAAACTAGTGACAATTTCTATTTCGTCATGCACTCTTATCCATTGTATTTAATTATAAAACTACTAACTGTTGCCCGCGGCTTCGCCCGCGTTAAGTTCGGTAACCATCCCACTGGATCATATTAAAAGGATAAATAGTGTCCTACGTGTTAATCCAGGTTATGAACTATCTATGTGCCTAATTTCATTATCATCACAATCACCATCACTATCACAACCACCATCATTATCACAATCATTATCACAATCACAATCACTATCACAATCCCTATCACAATCACCATCACAATCACCATCACCATCACAATCGCCATCACAATCACAATCACCATCACAATCACCATTATCGTTATCATAATCTTAATCATCGTAATCACAATCATCATCATCACAATCACCATCATCGTTATCACACCAATTATCATGGTAATAACAATCATAATCATCGTAATCACAATCATGATCATCACAATCACAATCACAATCACGATCACAATCACAATCACCATCACATTCACCATCACTATCACCATCACAAACACCATCACTATCACAATCACCATCACCATCGCTATCACCATCACTATCACCATCACAATCACAATCACCATCATCGTTAGCACAATCACTATCATCATTATCACAATCATTATCATCGTAATCACAACCATCACCATCACAATCACCATCACAATCACTATCACAATCACCATCACCATCACAATAACGATCACCATCATGGTTATCACTATTCTAATCGCTATCACAATCACCATCATCGTTATCGCAATCATCATCATCGTAATAACAATAATCATCATCATTATCACAAACACCATCACTGTCACAATCACTATCACAATCACCATCACCATCACTATCACAGTCACAATCAATTATCCCCATCGCTATCACCATCAAAATCACCGTCACTATCACTATCACAATCACCATCACCATCACCATCACAATCACCATCACAATCACCATTATCCTTAGCACAATCACCATTATCGTTATCACAATCATCATCATCATTATCACGATCGCCATCACTGTCACAATCATAATCACAATCACTATCACAATCACCATTACAATAACCATCACCATCGCTATCACTATCACAATCGCCGTTACTATCACTATCACTGTCACAATCACCATCACCATCACCATCACCATAACAATCACAATCACAATCATCTTTATCACAATCACCATAATCATTATCACAATCACCATAATCGTTATCACAATCACCATAACTATCACAGTCACAATCACTATCACAATCACAATCACCATCACATTCACCATCACTATCACAATCACTATCACCATCACCATCACTATCACCACCACCATCACTATCACAATCACTATCAAGATCACCATATTATCACAATCATTATCACAATCACCATCACTATCACCATCACCATCGCTATCACTATCACAATCGCCGTTACTATCACTATCACTGTCACAATCACCATCACCATCACCATCACCATAACAATCACAATCACAATCATCTTTATCACAATCACCATAATCATTATCACAATCACCATAATCGTTATCACAATCACCATAACTATCACAGTCACAATCACTATCACAATCACAATCACCATCACATTCACCATCACTATCACAATCACTATCACCATCACCATCACTATCACCACCACCATCACTATCACAATCACTATCAAGATCACCATATTATCACAATCATTATCACAATCACCATCACTATCACCATCACCGTCATTATCACAATCATCATCATCAGTATTACAATCATCATCATTGTTATCACAATCGTCATCACAATCATCATCATCGTTGTCACAATCATCATCATCATTATCACAACTATCATTATCGTAATCACAATCATTATCATCGTAATCACAATCATCACCAACATCATCACAATCACTATCACCATCACCATCACTATCACCACCACCATCACTATCACAATCACTATCAAGATCACCATATTATCACAATCATTATCACAATCACCATCACTATCACCATTTTGTTATCACAATAATCATCATCAGTATCACAATCATCATCATCATTATCACAATCTTCATCATTATCATCATCATCGTTGTCGCAATCATCATCATCATTATCACAATTATCATCGTCGTAATCACAATTATTATTATCGTTATCACAATCATCACCATCATCATCATTATCACAATCACCATCATCGTTATCACAATCATCATCATCATTATCACAATTATCATCGTCGTAATCACAATCATTATCATCGTAATCACAATCATCACCATCATCATCATTATCACAATCACCATCATCGTTATCACAATCATCACAATAAATCAACAATATAAAATGTATAGAAGTCGAATCCGCCATCTTCTGGATCTCAAAATAACATCATAACATAACATCTCAGGAACATATGTGCCAAATTTGGGATCTCTAGACTCAGCGGTTTAGGCTGTGCATTGATTTTTAGACTTTGTCACCCCATTTCCCCCTCTTAGGGGTTGAATTCTGAAAAACCCTGAAACCCGTTTCTTCTCATTTATCAAAAGGAGCACTACTGTGAAGTTTCGAATAAAATAGTCTAACTAATCTTGTTTCCCCATACAAACTTTGGAGCCCCGTTTAACCCCCTTAGGGGGTGAATTCTCCCGTGGGTACCGCACGATCGCCCGCGAGGCGGCGTGCCTCCTTGCCGGATTGCCGCCATGGGATCTGGAGGCGATAGTCCTCGCGCGCCTGCATGAATGGCGCGCGGAGGCGCTTCGCCGGGGGGAAACTCCGCTGCCGCGACAAATTGTCGCTCAGCGGACAGACTTCCGGCGGGATCTCATGGCGACATGGAGAGAGCGACTGTCGCAACCCCGTGCAGGGCACGCCACGATAGTGGCGATAAGTCCCCTCTTTGAGGAGTGGCTAGAGAGACGCCACGGCGTCCTCACCTTCCGCCTGACGCAGGTCCTCACCGGACACGGTGTTTTCGGGAGGTTCCTGCACCGAATCGGGCGGGAGGAAACGCCCGGGTGTTTCCATTGCGAGGATCGACCGGAGGACACGGTGGAGCACACGGTGGAGGTGTGCCCCGCGTGGGCGGAGCACCGCCGTGCCCTCGAAGCGGCGATTGGCGGCGGCGACCTCTCGCGTCCGGCCCTGGTGCAAGCCATGGTCCGGAGCGAGACGGAATGGGACGCCGTCACCTCCTTCTGCGAAGCAGTAATGCTAGAGAAGGAGGTGGCGGAACGTGAGAGGGAGAGAGCCTCACAGCGTCCCGGCCGCCGCGGGAGACGCCCCGGGCGTCGGGGGCCACGTGGTGGCCCCCGGCCACCGTAGGCGCGGGCCTGTGGACGGTGGGCTATGGGCTAGCTCGCCGTCCGTCCGTCTCATGACGACAGGCCGTGTCGACGGCGCGTTCGTGTTCCACGCGCGCCTCAAAGAGAGTCAGCAAGGGGAAGGGGTCCGCAAGGACCGATGCCTGCCGGGGTTGCGGGACTGTTCGAAAGAGATACCGTGACCCCGGAACACAAAGGGCGATGAAGGAACATGGATGGGTTTTAGTCAGTAAAAGTCTGACACTCCCTCCTGCTCCGCCCAGAGCGGGAGAAGTCATTTGATGATTTCCCATCCGAAAAAAAAAAAAAAAAAAAAAAAAAAAAAAAAAAAAGGGGGTGAATTCTTGCCAAATTTGGAATCTGTAGACCCAGCGGTTTGGGCTGTGCGTTGATAGATGAGTCAGTCAGTCAGTCAGTCAGTTTCTTCTTTTATATATTTAGATTTCAAACGAAAATGAACAAATCTTTAAACAACAGTAAATTTGATGTTTAAAGAACTGTCATCTCACTTATAATCTTGTATTAAACCTCTTCTACACGTCTGCAGATGCGTCCGCGGACGCTGACAGATGTATCCGCAGATGGATCACCACGAGCCGTCCACACGTCTGTAGGTCGATCAGTCTATGATCATTCTCGACAAACGCAAATTACCCCTTCTATACGTCGGCGGACGCATCCGAAGACGACGTCTGCAGATGCATCTGCAGACGTGTAGAGCAGGCTTTATTATAGTCTATTATCTATGGGTATAATGCAACCATTTTAAGATGTTTCGTATTTGTACGGTTTTTACGTGTTAAGTTACCTTATTTGACTGTATTATAATCATTTGGCCTTTCATTCCTAAAACGCTCGTTAACATAACCGAGCTAGGATAAGTTGTGGTGAACACCAAAATTCCCACGTCATGTTTATACAACTGTTTACGTTTAGCGGGCCGATTACGAAACAGTCGGTTATTTTACTGTTGGTGAACTTGGCCCTAAATTGAATTTAACATCCCGCTTTATCTTGGATTTGTGGACTACTCGAAATCATTCGATAGTGATCTCTGCCTTCTTTAATGCTTTTAGTAAACAAAATGTAGAATCAAGTTACATACACCTCTTTACAGAATATTTATACCAGCAGTTAAGCAGGCTCTATAAAATTAGAACGGTGGTGGCTGGTGGCTGAGAGAATGTCATGCTCACTCAAATGTCTCGCTGATGGTGGCGGGTGTGTCGGGTCATTTAATTCCCTTCAATATGGTTGAGTTGAATGGCGCCGATGCGCGCGTCATGTTCGTGAGCGGGCGCTGTCAGTTGGGACTGGTCATCTCTTGGCTGCCAAGGTTGATTTTAATTCGTTTGTTGTTAAATTGTTGTCTTTTTCTACTCTGGACGCTCTTAATGTGCCCGTCTTTCTACATCGTTCTCACATATATGTATAATTTCAAAATTAATGATGTAACCAAGATTTTGTAACAATATTTTGATTCAAAAGAGTGTCCATGGAGTTTCTTGCCCGTTCTTCTCCATAGAGATCTACGCTAGGGAATGGGCAACTACAGTACTTTCTCAAGTTATTAGGCCTTGTGACTGGGACTGTAGCTTTGTTTTTATTTGTAATTTTGACATTCAAAAGTGCCGTAATGGTCTAATTGAAATAAATGCTTTGAGTTTTTTGAGTTTTGAGTTTTTAAGGGATAGGTCTAAAATTCAAAATTCTCAGGGGTCAAACAGGGCGACCAGCTATCTCCAAAGTTAAATATCAGTACCCTAGAAGAAGTGTTTAGAAAGTTGGCGACCGGACTAGGAAGAGAGAGGTATTTGTCTCGGCGAGGACGCCTCACGTTGATGACATTGTCCTCTTCTCCTCATCAGCTGCGGAACTGGAAGAGATGCTTCAAGAGCTAAGCAATGCAAGCCTTGAGGTTGGACAAATATGAATATGTCGAACACTAAGCTCATGACCAGCAACTCACTGATCAACGTGCACAGACGGGGAGAAAACACACTGTGTCCAAGAAATCATCTACCTTGGCCAAGTAGTCACCTTCCACGCGAGACAAGACAAAGAAGTTGCAAGACGCACGGAAAACGCCTGGAAGAGCTACTGGTCAATGAAAGAGAGCTATTGGTCAATGAAAGAGCTATTCAAGGGTGATTTACCCATCCCCTTAAAACGTAAGCTAATGAATATGTGTATTCTCCCCATACTGAATTATGGTGCACAGAGTGGGTCTTTGACTAACATCCAGAAGTCCAAACTCAAGGTGCGCCAACGGATAATGGAGCGTAGTATACTTAACGATAAACTTACCGATCGAATAAGGAATACCACACTGCGCTCCAGAAATCAAATTGCTGACGTAGCTCAAAAAGCTGCTAAACTGAAATGAGACTTTGCAGGCCATGTCTGCAGGAGATGGCAGGACACCTTTTTTTTTCACCGGTTGGGTAATCATCAAATGACTCCTCCAGCTCTGGGCGGAGCAGGAGGGAGTGTTAGACTTTTACTGACTAAAACCCATCCATGTTCCTTCATCGCCCTTTATGTTCCGGGGCCACGGTATCTCTTTCGAACTATCCCGCAACCCCGGATGGCAGGACACCTTGGATGGCTTTCTCATTAATTGGAGAAAAGAGGCGCAACATAGCGAAAAGTGGAAGGAATGGGGGGAGGCCTTTGCCCAGGAGTGAGACAGTTTAGGCTAACATTCATTTAGTAAACGCTGTTATTTTGTATATTGTATAACGGGCTGGTGTCCGCAACTCCACGTCAAAGCGCGTATTTTGCGTATAGGCTATAATCCACCACGCGGGCCCAGTGCGGGTTGGTAGATGTCACATGTCTTCAAATTTTTGGTCCTAGGACATGCCGCTTTCCTCACGATGTTTTCCTTCACCGTTTTGAGAGCAGTGGTGATAAAATAAATTACACAAAGTAATGCGCCTGTCTGGGTTCGAACCCACAACTTACTGTTCGTAAGTCGGGGCCGGTACCACTGAGCCACCGCTGCTCTCAAGTAAACGCTGTTATTTGGAAGTTACAAACAGACAACAAAATTTTTATTTTGTTAGATTGGTTGCCTGATTAAATTAAGTCGAAGCCTAACATTTTTAACCTAACCTATTTTCAGAAGATTTTCAGCCAATGTTTTTAACCTATTCACTTATATTTGTTATCCAAATAAAATCAGTATTGCATGAAAGTACAAAGCATATAGAATAAGAATCTCTTGAGTGGTCTTTCTCTTTACCCTTTATGCAGGGTTATCAGGTTGGATGTGTGGTGTTACGAGAACGGATAAAATAAGGTACTTGAGAGGAAGTCTAAAAATGACGCCGGTGGCTGAAAAGTTGTGTCGTAATCGGTCACATGTGATGCGGAGGAATGAGAAAAATGTCGTAAACAAACTTTTGAGTATGAGTGTGGATGGCTGTAAGAGTAGAGGAATACCAAAGAAACGTTGGATGGACTGTGTAAAGGATGACATGGCAAGAAAGGAGGTGTCTGATGAGATAACGAATAATAGTAATTTATGGAGGAAGAAGACAATATGCTGTGTCAACCGCAAATAAATTGGGATAAGGGGCAAGATGACGGTTGTAAGGAGTAAATAATATTAAAATTGCTTAAAAACATTTTTTATATGCGGTCACGAGAGCGAAGCCCAACGTAGCTAGCAAGGAAATAATCATTCTAGAATGATTATCTAGAATGAGTAATTACTAATTCTAAATAAGTGGAATTTTCAGGTTCACCCATGTGTACCCCGCATGCCAGAGCCGCTATTATTACCAATACCCCAAATAATACAAATGCATATCTAGATTCACGTTTGTGCAAATCCGACATTTTATTTTTATATTACTAACAAATTTGATTTTACTATCTGTTATTTAAATGATTTGATTTATATTACACAAGCAGTCACCAAGGGTAGACGCATCGACTATACCTGTCGTATCAACGCTATCTGGAGTAGATTATAAATATATTGGATAGAACCCGAGGCCCGCGGGCCACAATATGGCCCGCCGACGCATTTGAACTGGCCGAATTAAAGTGGTTTGCTGACGATGGTCTTTTGAAAACAGATTTCAGGATTTCAAACCAGGCCGACGTATATTTTGTTTTTGCCTTAGCAGTCATAAAAAAATCGGTTCAAATAAGTCACAATATGCAATTTTATAAGAAGACTAGTATTTGCGTGGGTGCGCGAGCTACGTGCAGCTCGCTGGTTTAGTGTTTTTGAGAAGTATTTCTTACCCTAATAAAATTTTGAGAATTCATAGGAATCCTTAAATGAATTGGAAAATCCGTTAAAACACAAAAAAAAAACATCACCCTAAAGTTTGCTTGTCGTCGCCCCTGAGTTACGCTTCACCCACTCAACCTTCGTTACGCTACGGAGGTCGCAGGCTCGCTTCGCTCGCCATAAAAAGGGGAGGCCCCTTTTCGTAACCGTTACGAAGTTACAGCCCTTTCAATTTTAGGGGAGGGTGGGGAGCTATATACGAATCTGAAAAAAAAATGTACCAAGTCTCTCAACTTCCGAGATCCGCCTAAAGGGGGGGAGAAGGAGAGCAAAGTAGACATTTTTGAAAAATGGTTTTTACTTTTCCGAGCGTCCTCTATACGAATCCGTAAAAAAACAAAATACGGGTCTCTTAGTTTCCGAGATACGATAGGGAGGGGGAGGAAGGGGGGCAAAATGGGAGGTTTGGCACTTTTCACCTACTCGCGAGAGTTACTTGTTTACAAATCTGTCAAAATATACCCCCCTCCCCATCCACCATCTGGGAGAACAATAATGTCAGTCAGTCAGTGGTAATCGAGCTTTATATAGTATAACTAGCTGTTGCCCGCGGCTTCGCCCGCGTGAAGTTCGGTAGCTGTCCCACGGGATCATATTAAAGGGATAAATAGTATCCTACATGTTAATCCAAGTTATAAACTATCTTTAGGCCAAATTTCATAATCATCACAATTAAAATCATCCCAATCACTATCACAGTCACCATCATTATCACAATCACAATCACTATCACCATCACTGTCACAATCACCATCACTGTCACAATCACTATCACAATCACCATCATCGTTATCACAATCATTATCATCGTAATCACAATCATTATCATCGTAATCACAATCATCGTAATCATCATCATCATAATCACAATCATCATCATCATTATCACATTCACCATCACTATCACCATCACTGTCACAATCACCATCACTATCACAATCGCCATAACTATCACCATCGTTATCGCATTCACAACCACAATCACTATCACAATCACCATCATCGTTATCACAATGATTATCATCGTAATCACAATCATTATCATCGTAATCACATTATCGTCATCACAATCATCATCATCATTATCACAATCACCATCATCATTATCACAATAATCATCATCGTAATCAAAATCATTATCATCGTAATCACAATCATAATCATCATTATCATTATCACAATCATCATCATCGTTATCACAATCATCACAATAAATCAACCATAACCCGTATAGAAGTCGAATCCGGCGTCTTCGGGATCTCAAAATAAATGCCATATTCGTAATCAGCGCCCCTGATAATCTTGGAATTGACACCCATATTGATTTTTAGACATTTCAACCCCATCGCACCCCGACAGAGGATGATAATATTTCAGGTCCACCACATTAAATCTTAAAATCGTTGTTTTTCTAGTACACCCGATGACCCGACCCGATACACCATACAAACAATAACCATTTTGATTTTCAGACTTTGTCACCCCATTTCCCCCTCTTAGGGGTTGAATTCTGAAAAAACCTGAAACCTGTTGCTACTCATTTATCAATAGAAGTACTCCTGTGAAGTTTTTAATACTCCTGTGAAGTTTTTAATAAAATAGTCTTACTAACTACTCTGTTTCACTCCCTCGGGGGGTGAATTTCGAACAATTACTTCATAGTGCACCCCAAGACCACATAGGGAACCTACTTGCCAAATTTGGAGTCTGTAGACCCAGTGGTTTGGGATGTGCGTTGATGTGTCAGTCAGTCAGTTTCTTCTTATGGATATTTAAGAAGATTTGAATACAAAATTTAGGGAATGAACAACTTACCCCTTACCCCTTGTGGGTTGAAATGAAAAAAAAAAAAAAACAATGTACGTTGTGTTAGTTTCCAACCATAAGCCGTAATATTAATGATTTTAACTTAAAAAATAAAGAATTTTAATTAAAAACAAAATTTCATCCCCCTTTTCACCCCCTTAAGGATTGAAATTCTAACAACACCGTTGCTTTAGTTTCCAACCATACGCCTTGATAATAAATTTTATGATTTTTACTTCGAAAATTAAGGACTACACAATTTCATCCCCCTTTTTAACCCTTTGGGGGTAGAATTATCAAAAACACTAAGGTATAAATTAATTTATATACACACATCAAAAATGTCTAGGGATCAAGCATTTTTATGCGGATTTCTTGAGATTGAGATGTGGCTTTGTAATAAATTTATGATTTTATAAATTTATATGGATCCTTTTTGGTGCATTTCATAATTTGAATCAGGAACTCTCAATCAAATTCGAGTAAAAGATGAAAATAAGCTGTCAATATTTTCCCTATAAAAACATACAACGCATTGAAGACATTATTAGTGCTACTGTTTCCCTACTACTGATTAAAACCAACGTTATTATGGAGCGGCGACGTCATTTAAGCAGGGAAGAAATGCTCAGAGCCGTGGGAATGATAGAAGCTGGTTCCCGGCAACGTACTGTAGCTTTAGCTCTGAATACAAGTCAGAGTGTTATCAGTCGACTTTGGACACGTTACCGAAGCACTGGTACCGTGGCTGAGCGCCATGGAGGACGGTATCGCTGCACCACACGGAGACAAGACCGATACATTCAAATCTTAACTCGAAGAGCTCCAACAATAACCGCCATGATGTTAGCCGTGAGGCTTCATCACTCTTCAGGGAACTTAATTAGCGACCAAACAGTCAGAAACCGCTTGCATGAAGTGAACCTTCATTCCCGAAGACCGCTACGGGTACCACCTATAGCAATGCACAATCGTAGGATTCGATATCAATGGGCTCTTGAACACAGAAATTGGGCAGAAGAACAATGGCGTTTCGTGTGCTTTTCTGATGAGTCTCGTTTTGGTATGAGACCGGATACAAGACGTATACGACACTGGAGAACCCCTGGACGCCAACAGCGATTAAAATCCTGCCAGGAAGTCCATCCTTATAGTGGTGGAACCATCATGGTATGGGCGGGTATTTGGATCGGCGGAAGAACTGAGTTGATTTGGATCAGAGGCAACCTCAACGCTCAAATTTATGCTGAGACGATTGTATCAGACGTCATCGTTCCTCTACAAGTGCAAATCGGTCCCTTATTTCAGTTAATGCATGATAATGCACGACCGCACACCGCAAGAGTTGTAAGACAGACTCTCGCCGCAGCTAACATCAATGTAATGTCGGGTTCAAGTCGCCAGACTTGAACCCGATTGAGCATGCATGGGATATGCTACAGAGAAGAGCTCTGCCGAATATGGAGGGTATCCAGTCGCAAGAAGACCTTTTTTTGTTGTTGCAACGAACATGGGCGGCCATTCCACAGCGTGATTTGGATGAACTCATTTTGAGTATGCCAAACCGATGTTCTTGTGTTGTTAGTGTTCGCGGTAGAAACACGGATTATTAATTGTTTAAGTTACCCAATAAAATTTTAAAGAAAACTGTTATTTCAGTCTTTTTTTCGAACTTTAATGTTAGTGGTTCAAATGTCAAAAATCCCTTTATTAGGAAAATGGCAAATTTCTTTATTAATGCAAAGGTGACTTGGTTTATCGTTACTGTGACAAACGAAAACACTTTATTTGATGAATCCTTAAAGAAAATTTTAATTAATATCAATCAGGAGAAAAGTTATTGCAAAAATATATGTTGATCCCTAGATACTTTTGATGTGTGTATATGTATAAAGAAAGGACATTTGGGCAGGTCGCTTATAGTACTCAAACTGCCATAAAGTTGTGGGAAAAAAAAGCAAACAAAGAATAAAAATGTGATCCACATGGTCCCCACATTCACAATAATCAAATAAAACTAATAATAATTTACAAAACCAATGACAATAAAAATCATTAAATGTCACAATAATAATGAAGAAGTAGAATACTTAACAAAGTAAATATTCCTGTGAAATCAGTAGGTAAGATGTCATCATGTGAAAAAAATAATGTCTCAAAATTGTGATAAAGATTTTGGTGGAGAAACCCATGTAGATCCTGAGACATGTTTTATTCATAGAAAAGGAAAGAAGGCTGGTAGGACTGACTGCATTTTTGCCGCCTTTGCAGGCTGAAAACATGACTGAAGGTTTAAATTACCTACATAAAATCGGAATGCAGTAATAATGATAAAATGATACCGTTTTTCAAATACCTGGATGGATTTTGGGTGACAAAACAATTTGATTCCGTATTAAGTATCTGTGTTTGGTGAAAGACAGCGCACAAATAATCCAATAAAAGGAAAACCAAATATTTATCTGATGATGACGATATAATAGAAAAACAATTAGAATTGTTAAACAAAGAAAGGACCATGAGTCAAACAGGGCTCAGTGTCCAACAGAGTTATGGCATATACCATTGTAAAGGATTTTATTCGTACTTAAATTGTTACTATCGGCACCACCTTCAATTCCATTGCGGAAAAAAGATATGCACCTAAATAGGTTTTGTAGAAAAAGACAAAGAAAAAGGTAGTCATAAAACTGTTATTGTAACAATTAACCTGTAGTTACCCACAATTCCAGACACAATTCATGCTGGAATAGTCGTGCCCCGCCATCCGCACGACCCTGTGAGGCGCTTTCTGACTGGCCACCTCCCCACTAACTATGATAAATGAATCCCTTAACATACAGCAGCCTAATGCCTCGATGGTAAAAATAGATGTTATCATCATTCCAGCTGAAAGCAATTCATAAATGACTCTGATGGCTCTTTTCTGCAGAATAAATGTCGATGTCTACAGCCCGTCCCCTTATTAAAATCTCGGTAACGAAACTCGGTATGTAATGAGTGGTCACCTATCCACAGACCAACCTTGGCAAGCACGGCTTAACTTAAAGATCAACCCGAGCGGCTGTTATTATTTTGCCACGAGCTCCTCAAGGAATTAAAACTAGTTTAGGATGTTAAACAACAAAAACTACAATGTCAAAACAGCATTAGTTTGAAAGAAAGAAAAAGCATTAATTAGCCCGCACGGGACAAAACACACAAATAAAAATGGTTAAACTAACACTACAACTAATAATAATTAGACAAAGAGAAAAATAATAAAAAGATAAATGAAATGAAATTTGTCCTGTACTAGGCCAAAAGGCCCCTATCTCAGCATCGTGCTGTAACATTGAAAAAAACGTCACAGCGCTGGTATTCTGATAGGGCCCAGAGTGACCAGGTTTGCAGGATTATAGCTTGTTTATGGTAAGAGAAAAATATTTATAGCAAAATAACCCCATGGAATCTGTATGCGTGAACTTAGCAGATCATTTCCCAGTAGAGCATAAAAAATGTGAGTTCTATTTGCATGCAGCATAGTTCTAGAGTTCCTGATACTTTTTAGAAATAGTTTTGCCCTTTTTCAGGAAAAAAAGTCAAACGAAAATATGATCTGCTAACTTCCGGTAGCAGATCATTTTTTCCAAAACTAAAATAACTAAACTAACAACTAAAATAAACAACACAACACAACTAAAACATAACAAAAAAACACAACAACCAAGCACAAAACAAAAACAACAACAAACAGCAAACAGCATAACTAAACACACACACACACTCACTCACTGTTTTTAGCATAACTAAAATTTTGAAATTAGGCGCACAAAGATGAGTTTTATAGTTCCTAATACATTTTTGATACAGTTCTGTGACTATAAAATAAAAAAAAATAAACATAGTAACTTAAAACCAGAAAACAGTCGATATTATACATACAAATGGCTATAATTTTACATAAAACGTGGATTCTCATAGATTTTTTTTGGCAACTTCTGTAGTCTAGACGTAGAAGTAACAATTAAAATCTTAAATAAAAAAAAACTCGATCTAAAGTGTAACCAGAGCACGGCTGAAGCCTTAGATTAGCGAAAAAAATGATAAAATTCTATGTTTGAATCATAAAGTCCAAAATAAATTAATTATGTATAGTATTCTGGACAGACAATTCTTCAGTTTTAAATACACCAATAACAGGGCTATTTAAAACCATGGCAAAACATCTAGAATTCGTACTAAAGTATCAGCAGAGCATGGTTTGAAGATTAAGATTAGCAAAAAATATGAAAATTTGTGTCCGCATAAAAAAACAAAGTTGATGATTAGTTGCATTTAAACCCCGATCTCTACGCTTTCTAATACTATTATAATAGTGCTACACAAAACCATTAAAAGAAAACTTAGAACTCACTTTCAGATATCAGCAGACCATGGTTGAAGATTTAGATTTGCAAAAATCATAAATAGATTTAGTGTTAGCATAAAAAAAGAAATGTGTAGTTCAAAGGACCTAGACCTCCTCGGTTTCAGATACCTCAATAGTAGTTCTATAAAAATATATGAAAAGTAAACCTAGAACTCACACTCAGATATCAGCAGAGCATGGTTGAAAATTTAGACTTGCAGAAATCATGACCAGATTTAGTGTTCGCATAAAAAAATCAATCATTAATTATGAGTAGTATTGAGGACCTAGAACTCCTCCTTTTCAAATACCTCAATAGTAGTGCTAAAAAAAGCATTGAAACAAAACTTAGAACTCACACCCAGATATGAGCAGAGCATGGTTGAAGATTTAGATTTGCAGAAATCATGAACAGATTTCGTGTTCGCATATAAAAATCAATAACTAATTACAAAAACTAGAACTCCTCGGTTTCTGGTACTTTATTATACATGCTATAAAACGACATGAAAAGTAACCCCAATAGTAGTTCTATAAAAATACATGAAAGTAAACCTAGAACTCTCACTCAGATATCAGCAGAGCATGGTTGAAAATTTAGATTTGCGGAAATCATAAACCGATTTAGTGTTCGCATTAAAAAATCGATTAATTATGAGTAGTACAAAGGACCTAGAACTCTTCGGTTTCTGATCACAAAAAAAACTGTAACATAAGTAGTAAAAAACAAAAAAAAAATACAAAAAGCAAAACAAAAAAAAAAACAAAGAAAAAATGTTTGCATTAGGCTAATACGTTTACCCGACTGCGCTACGCAAAGGAGGGTAATGCGTTTATCTATCTATGTATATAATTATGTAAGTTTGTTCCTATGTGGCGTTCTAGAGACCAAACGCGTAAGGCAATTTTGATGAATGTTACGTATACCAATTTGTCTAAATTAAGGTATCAGAAACCGAGGAGTTCTAGGTCCTCTGTACTACGCATAATGAATAACAGATTTTTTATGCGAACACTAAATCCGTTCATGGTTTTTGCAAATCTAAATTTTCAACCATGCTCTGCTGATATCTGAGTGTGAGTTCTAGGTTTACTTTTCATGTATTTTTATAGAACTACTATTGAGGTATCTGAAACCGAGGAGTTCTAGGTCCTTTGAACTACACATATTATATATTTTTTATGCGAACACTGTTTATGATTTTTGCTAATTTAAATCTTCAACCATGCCCTGCTGATATCTGGGTGTGAGTTCTAGGTTTGGTTTACATGTTTTTTATAGCACTACTATTGTGGTATCTGAAACTGAGGAGTTCTAAGTCCTTAATACTACTCATAACCAATGATTTCTTTTTATATGCGAACACGAAATCTGTTAATGATTTCTGCAAATCTAAATTTGCACCCATGCTCTGCTGATATCTCGGTGTGAGTTCTAGGGTTGATTTTCATGTCATTTTATAGCATTTATAATAAAGTACTAGAAACCGAGAAGTTCTAGGTCCTTAGTGCTACTTGTAATTAATTATTGATTTTTATATGCGAACACGAAATCTGTTCATGATTTTTGCTAATCTAAATCTTCAACCACCCTCTGCTGATATTTGGGTGGGAGTTCTAAGTTTTCTTTTAATGTTTTTGTGTAGCACTATTACAATAGTATTAAAAAGCGTAGAGTTCTGGGTTCTAAATGCAACTAATCATTAATTTTGTTTTTTTTTTTATGCGGACACTAATTTTCATATTTTTTGCTAATCTTAATCTTCAACCATGCTCTGCTGATACTTTAGTACGAATTCTAGGAGTTTTTGCCATGGTTTTTAATAGCCCTTTTATTGGTGTTTTTAAAACAGAAGAGTTGTCTGTCCAGAATACTATACATAATTTATTTTGGACTTTATGATTCAAACATGGATTTTTATCATTATTTTCGCTAATCTAAGGCTTCAGCCGTGCTCTGGTTACACTTTAGATCAAGTTTTTTTTTCATTTAAGATTTTAATTGTTACTTCTACGTCTAGACTACAGATATTGCCTAGAAAAATCTATGAGAATCCACGTTTTATGTAATTATTGCGTTTTGTATGTATAATATCGACTTTTTTCTGATTTTAAGTTACTGTGTTTGTTTTTTTTTTGTTATTTTATTGTCACAGAACTATATCAAAAATGTATTAGGAACTATAGAACTCATCTTTGTGCGCCTAAAACACTTTCAAAATTTTAGTTTTGGTAAAAAAATATCTGCTACCGGAAGTTAGCAGATCATATTTTCGTTTGACTTTTTTTCCTGAAAAAGGGCAGAACTATTTCTGAAAAGTATCAGGAACTCTAGAACTATGCTGCATGCAAATAGAACTCACATTTTTTTATGCTCTGCTGGGAAATAATCTGCTAAGTTCACCGACATATGGAATGTCGGTGAACTTAGCAGATATTCACAAAATCGTCATATTTTATTTTGTAGCGTATGTTAGAAATGCCCAACGACTTCACGTTCCCATGTAATGCCAAAAAATATGAGGTCACGTGAGCTAAACCGCCGGGCACAGCTAGTAAGGAAATAATCATTCTAAATTACTAGTTCTAATTAAGTGGAATTTTCAGGTTCACCCATTTGTGCCCCGCTTGTTAGAGCGCCGCTGTTGTTATAAATACCCAAATTAGGCTAATGCATATTTATAGATTCACGTTTGTGCAATTAAGACATTTTATTTTATAACCCACGAGCAGTCGCCAAAGGTGGACGCATCGACTATACCTGTCGTGACAACATTGTCTGGAGTAGAAAATGCATAGAACGCTGTGCGTTTTGGCGTTGTTGACGGTGCAGGCGGGGTTGGCGCACGCCTTCCCCTGGGGTGAGTGCAAGATTCAGGTTTTAGGGAATTCCTATTCCAAAGGAATCCCTTGGGTTCCCTTCGAAATGGAAATTACAAAGACTTTTTGCGACAAACATAACATTAATTTATTTATTCTCCGCAACTTCCCATAGGTATAATATACCATACAGACTAACATACATATGATAAAATACAATTTATGTTGGTAAATAGAACCTTAAAACTATGCGCACCTCACACACGGCCACACATACACTGCGCACTGCATTGCACCAGTGTGCACTGTGCTCAATGTACTTCACTTGTACACTATGTCACTGTGCGTTCATGTGGCACTTGCCCGTGGAAACGACGAAACACGACTCCCTGCGGCCAAAAATCTTCCAAGACGAGATGCAGAAAACACGATGGTATTCGCGCCACGAATGTTGCGGCGCGAGTCCAGCAACTACATTCTCGCCACTTACTTGGTCTTCTGACGCATGTACTCCACGATGTCCTCCGCAGTAGTGGTGAAGTGGATAAAGTACTGGATTCCAGAGCATTTGACTGCGCCTGTAGTCTTTCTTGAGAGGCGCGCCGCCGTTTAGGGTTAGCTGATCTTCAGAAGACAGTCTCCCGAAGTCTGTTCTCAGACCACACTGCAGGTGACCGGAGATCATTGTGCACTCTCCAAAGCACGCTGGCGAGTATGCAAGTCATTTAAGACCTATTTATAGGCATAATTTATTGAAAGAAGAGGAACGGCTCGGAAAGCGAAGATTTAAAAGCGTAACCTTGAACCTAGAATGTTTTTTTTTATGTTTCAGAGATCGTCCTGGTCACAAGTAATCGACTAGAATTTTATAATGAAGAAAAATTAACGTTCTCCGTGACGTATAATGATCTTAATGTTTACTGGATAACTTACGACCCATTTCACAACCGTGTTCTACATATCGACAGTACTACAAAATCTCTACTTAGTTTTGACATAGCAACCAGTAAAATTCAAACTTTAATAACTGATTTTAAACCAGTCTTTACATTAACTAAGTTCGCTTACGACCCGGCTACAGGACTATTTTTTGCTATGTCCGACTCTGATTATCAACCTTACTCGTATCTCGTAAAACCTGGATCCAATAATGAAGTTCATGGAAATTTGGTGATTAATATGAAAATGTCGTTTTATGAAATGGCCGTCGATAGTTGTGAAGGGACATCATGCTCATTCAATTTCTAAAAATGCATACAACATTTTGAAAGTTAATTTTAAAGTAATAACTATGCATGTGCAAACAATAATAATTAGCAATTCTTTTCTGATATGATCAATTACTGAAAATTGGTTTTGCTACATTAATGGCAAAAATATTGTTAAAGGAGAAACCCGTTTCTGGGCCTAGCCGTTACACGAATCAGATATGTACCGAAAAAATCTACTATTATTCGGCATGTGACGATGCACAGCATCGGTGAGAGGGCGCTGTATAGTTCCCGTTAGTTGTGAGTCACAACAATCACAGCTCTCGAAGTCACGTGGTTCCGGTAGTCACGTGGTCCTAGGTGGCATGTTCGCTAGTGGCGGACTTTTACCTCATAGCGTCGTTACTTCTCGAGCATGCAACATCTAAATTTAGTGTTTGCAGCTACTTTTAATACTTTGAATATTATTTTATTTTAAAAAGTGCTAAGTGTTTGTATTGTTTTGTATAACGGGCTGGTGCCCGCAGCTCCACGTCTAAGCGCGTATTTTACGTACGGAGTGCTAAGTGTTATAAATGAATAATAAAATGAGTGAAAATCAAATAAATAGTGCAATTGTGAATAATTGTGGTTCGGATCAAAAAGTGCAGGTAGGCGACGACTTGATGTCTTCATCGAGTCGTAAGAGAGTTGAATTCAACTGCGCGCCTACATTCAGAATACAGGTGGCATGGACAAATGGGTACGTCCTTGGTTCGGCACCGACAAAGGTCAAAATAAGACCACCCCTAAGGTAGCGAGCAGACCAAATGAACCAGACTTTCACGAGCTTGACTTGAATGACTAGCAGCCACACCACTCTTACGGAGGCTGTCTCCGAGCGTATCGGAGACAGTGGCAGACACTGCGGGCTCCGGAGGCCCTTCTTGAAATGATCACGGGAATGTGTCTGCCATTTACCTCCTCCTGATTCATCCATCAGTACAAACCATGCGCCGATTAAAGATCGCTCAATTACTAGTGATGTCAAGGTACCTGGTAGAACAATTTTTAGATCAAGGCGTTCTGGAAGTTGTAGATCATCGCGAGCCCGTAGCTGGATGGTAGCGGCCGCTCGGGTCGATTATTGGGTTAAGCCCTGTTTGTTAAGGTTGGTCTGTGGATGGGTGACCGCCCATTGCATGCTGGGTTTCCTCCGTGCCTCTGAGGCCACGTTGGGCCGTTGGTCCCGGCTGTCATTTGAGGATCTTTGACAGTCGTTACAGGTAGTCAGTGGCCCAAAAGGTCTGACAACCAGTCTTGCCATGGGGTGTCGTGTTGCTCAGTACTGGCTGGGTTGTGGAGGTCAGATGGGCAGTCGCTCCATGTAGGGTGCGGGTGTTCGGCTGCTTCCGGTTGGACTGGAAGCCGACCCTAACATAATTGGGAAAAGGGTAGTACAGGCAGATGATGAATGTTTCTTACAAACAAGAGCGACGGGTCCAAGTGGCCAACTTCAACATGAAGCGCCTGAACCAACACATAATTCGTCAGCATATTTTCACGTAAACAGACTTCTGAGAAACTACCGTCGGTTCCTCAGACTAATTTATGGTCACTGCCGTTCGGCCCATCTTGCGCACCAAAAAATTTCTCAGCGTTGACCAACTTGATGGCCCAAGTGCTACGATCCAAATGCATGCGAGTCGTAGTCTCCTGAAGGCCGTTTTCTATAACTTACTCTTACTTTAGTATAACTGTCAGTTATTATGGCACGTTTCGTAGCTATCAGTGTTTCTATAAACAAAGTTAGCTTGAAATATCCTATCCGCATCACCTTCCTGTCACTTGATTCGTAGAAAAATCAAAGAAACCTTTTCTGTGACGTTTTGTTTCTATCGATCCCTAAAATAAAGGAGATAGTGGCAGACGCTGCGGGTTCCGTAGGCCCTTTTCGGAATTATCACGGGAATGCGTCTACCATTTACCTCCAAACCACTTTTACGGAGGCTGTCTCCGAGCGTATCGGAGGCAGTGGCAGACGCTGCGTACTCCGAAGGCCCTTCTCGAATGATCACGAGAATGTATCTGACATTTACCTCCAAACCATCATACATGGTCACGAAAGATCTGAAATGGTGGGTCACAACTTTGAAAAAACCCTTATTATGGAGCAGTTTGCACCTGTAGTTGATTCATCATTTCATGACCACGTAAGCTGCACATTACTGGTGGGGAGCACAGTTAGACGATCTTATAGTTTCAGGTTAGACCAGCTCTAAGATATGTTTTTCATAAATTTGGAGTTCCTCAGATAGACCTCTTTGCCGCCAGAGAAACCAGGGTTGTGACTTGTGAGGGAGTATGTTGCCAAAGGTTGTTCAGACTCTTTAGCTCAATTTTTGCAACGCCTTCAGTCGTCAGTGGCTATTTCAGCTGGCGTGGGCGTTACCGCCTCCGAGCCTGATCCCTCGATTTCTTAACCATCTGAACTCGGCTCAAAGCGTGTTCTTGATAGTGGCTCCAATATGGAAGAGAGCTTATTTGTTACCGGATCTTCGACGTCGAGCACTCTGCAGACCTTCGAGAATTTCCAACCTAGCCCGAGTTCTATTAGATCGGAGTGACCTGCCACCATAACTTATAGACCGGCCTGGTCTCGGTGGGTCAAATGATGTAGATAACAATTTTGACTTCGATTATCCCAATAATTTTAGTTCGACAAGATTTTTTGCATTCCTATTCATTGAGAAGAGATTAGCTTATCCTACCATATTGTTGCATAAATCTGTAGTTCTGACCTTTGCTCGAGCGGCCTGTAACGAAAATTTAAATTCAGACTTCTTAGTACAACATATACTCAAAGCTATCTCCGAAGCGAATCCTCCTAATAACATCACTTTATTCAAAGCGTCACAACAATTTTATCTTGTCGGCTGTTGTTAGCGTCAGGAAGACGAGTTCATGACCTTACTCTACTCAGGGTCTAGTCAAGTCAATATATTGATCAGGGTGATCATATCCTTGTGTATCCCGTGTTTGGGTCAAAGACTGACACTGCTGCGTACAGACAGTCAGGCTGGAATATATGTCCGCTTAATTGTTTTAGGAGAGTTTTGGAATTGGGAATACAGAGACGTACAGCCAAATGTAATCATTCATTGTTTGTGTCAATTCGGGGTCCCCCTCAAAGTGCATCAAGAACTGTGATAGGTAATTGGATTAAAAGTTTACTAAAAGATGCAGGTATATCTGCATCTCCTGGAAGTATGTGTGCAGCCGTAGCTTCTTTGAATTGGTATGAAAATGTTCCAATTGAAGAAATCCCCTCTTATGGTAATAATAATACTATTGTAAACAGATTAGGAAAAGCTATCGCTTCACCAAGTCACCGAGTAATCACTTGAATAATTTTGAACCAATATAAGATAAAATCGATGGTCTCTATATCGTTGTTTAGCGAGTGATTCTTGTTTTCTAGATTATTACATTATCCTAAGGGATTCGGCCACGGTGTGTGTTGGATAGCACGTGTGTTTAGATTTTTTTTGCTGTTTTTTAAGAGTTTTTCGGTATTTTAGTGACTTGTCGTTGTAAAATTGTGTTGTTCTTGTGTTCGTAAACAGGTTTGTATTGTGATTGTTTAGCTTTAAGTCTCTTTTTGTCCTTTTCCTCCAAGATGGACAAAAATAAACCCCCTGATCCGGACCCTCCCGATATTCATTCTAGTTTTGAGACACAGAGCCCACTCAACCCACTATCGCAATTCGCGGATGTTGTTTGCAGTGCTACAGCAATGGATGTATCACAAGTTATACAACCACAACAAAACCCACGTAAGCGTCCTGTTGACGAGGAAGTCTCGTCTCCGTCCCTCCCAAGCAAGCAACAAAGAAGCCAAATTGGGCGTATTAAATACTCGGTAATGGATAAGGCTCCTTATATTGTACACGTGTCACGTATTGAGTCTCAACCAAATGCCGGCACCACCCTTCACCCTGTTAACTTCGGAAAGTTCCTAATGAACAACAACATTGCAAACATTGTTCGTGGTGGTGTCAACAGAGTCGGCAGGAACCGTGTTTCAGTGGAGTTTGCTTCCCCTCAGGACGCTAACTCTTTCTTGGTCAACAGTCTGTTGTCCAAATTTAGTTATACTGCATCGATCCCTTCATTCAATATCACAAGGATGGGTGTTGTTACCGGAGTCCCCTCAGAACTTACGGAAGAGGAAGCCTTGACTTATTTGTCTGTGCCCTTGGGTTGTGGTCAAATATTGAAAGTCCGACGTATTAACCGGAAAACACAAAGAGACGGGGTTAATGAGTGGAAGCCCACTGAAACATGTGTTTTGACATTTGATGGACAGGTATTACCTACTAGGATATTCTGCTGTTATACATCCCTCCCTGTGAAACAGTACATATACCCAACAATTCAATGCCGCAAGTGTTGCAGATTTGGACATGTAGCAAAAGTATGCAGGTCTAAACCACGCTGTAATAAGTGTGGCCACGACCACCCAGGTGATGGTTGCAACATTTCTGTTGCCGAGGCCTTCTGCGTGCTTTGTTCGGGTAATCACTTTGCTGATAGCCAGTCATGCCCTGAGTATGGCAGGCAGAAGGCTATTAAGACCGTCATGGCAGAGAAAACCATTCCCTATGCTGAGGCATGTAAAATTATCCCAACAGTTTCCCGCAATTACGCCAATATAGTTAAAACACGAATTTCCCAGTCCTATCGCAAAACTGTGCCACTTAAACCCAAGACCCATGCCCCTCTTTCCCCATCATATGATAAAACTGCTCATCAGCAGATAGTTAGTTCTCCCCAACCATCACAGCCCAATGGCTGTGCTCTTAATAACAATCATGTCTCAGACAATACCGGTTCTATTATTGAACTCCTTATTAAACTTCTACCTACCGTTATTTCTCATCCTTCTCCCAATTCCCAATCACCGTCCAACGTTGCCGAACAACTTATTTCTCTACTTTTATTAATTAAAAATGGCGTCCCGCCTAGTATTCCTTCAGTGGAATGTGAGGAGCGTGTGGCATAAAAAGCACGACCTCATATTTCTCTTAAATAATTACAAGCCTTTGGCTTGTTCCATAGCTGAGACTTGGCTCACCCCAAGTCTTAGCTTCCGCATGCCACACTTCAACATTCTCAGATGTGACAGATCTGATGGCTATGGAGGCTCAGCCCTCCTTGTCAATAATCGGGTCCCTCTTCTGTCTCTCCCTTTGCCTTCATTCACAGGAGATATGAGTATTGTGGCAGGAAGGGTGGAAGGCATTTCAGTGTTTTCAATATACATTGCTCACCCTCGGCCTGAATTTTTGGATACTTTAAAACACATTTTTTCAAATACTCAAGGTCCAATTTTGGTCATGGGTGATTTTAACTGCCACCATTATAGATGGGGGTCTGAACGCTGTGATGCCTTTGGTGTGGCATTGGTTGAGATTTTGGATGATCTGGATCTCTGTATCCTTAACAATGGTTGCCCAACCCGCAGATCCCCTCCTGGACAACAAAAGAGTTGTGTTGATCTAACATTTTGTTCAGTTGAGGTGGCAGCTTCGACCCATTGGGAATGTACGTCCTTGTCGCATGGTAGTGACCACTACCCTATTGTAATATCTTTAGTTAATAAGACTTATTTAGAGAAAAGTTCTCCTCCACTTCTGAAATATAACTTGTCCAAACCGGATTGGGCAAAATTTGTATCATTATTGGAGGATAAAATTTATGTTCTGCCAAATTTAAATTCAAGTTTATTGGATGCTCCTGGTCACCACCATGCCAAGAGCTGCTATGACGGTTTTGTTACTGCCATCACCTCCAGTGCTGATTCCTGCTTTCCGTTGAAAAACAGTGCCCGTAATAAAATCCCTTCACCCCCGTGGTGGGATCCAGAGTGCACTTCCGCAATCAGGGACAGGGACGAGGCCGAGGAGTGTTACAATGCAGATATGAGCACCGAAAACCTGTTGGCATACTGTCAGATTAATGCCAGAACCAAACGTCACCTTCGCAAGAAGAAACGTGCGGGTTGGGTTACATTCTGCACCTCTTTGTCCCCCTCTACACCTGTGTTTGTGTGTCACCCGTGTTTGGCGGTTTGGAAAAGTATCAATAGGTTTAGACGTGGGTGCTCCCCATCAGTTTCTTCTCCAATCAGTAGAGACACAGCTGAACTTTTTTATGATAAAATTGCTCCACCATACGTCCCGCTTTTTTCTGATTGCGCCAACATATCCCTTTAAAATGTATCAGAGGATCCTTTCGATGCGCCATTTACTTTGGAGGAATTGAAAGTGGTACTCAAACATGTACGGGACACTGCTCCTGGTATTAATGGCGTGCCATATTCTTTTATAAGTCATTCGGGCAAAAAGGCAAAAAACTACTTTTTAAATATTATAAATTTCTGTTATATTAATGGTTGGGTTCCAGATCAATGGAAATTACAAATTATTATCCCGCTATTGAAACCAGGGAAACATGCAGATGATCCGAATGGCCTTAGGCCAATAGCTTTGTCTTCAGTTTTAGCCAAATTACTGGAGCACCTTATCAAAAACCGTCTCGAGTGGATTGTTGAGTCGAGAGACCTACTGCCGAATTACCAATTTGGTTTTAGAAAAGGACTTGGTACTATGGACAGTGTTAGTATTTTAGTTGCGGATATCCGCTTAGCTTTCTCCAAAAATGAATCTGTAGTAGCTACCTTCCTAGACATTTCCTCTGCGTATGACAGTGTACTTCTTCCAGTACTCAGGCAAAAACTGCAACAGCTGAGTCTACCGGCTAAGATGATACGATGTATATGTGAGCTACTGATGTCCCGCTCACTGGTCCTGAGATTCCAGGGAGAGGAGTTCGACGAGAGGCTGATATGGAAGGGACTCCCACAGGGCTCTCCCCTCAGTCCCCTACTGTACAACTTGTATACGGCTGATATTGGGTCCTGTCTAAACAACAATTGTCAGATCTTACAATATGCCGACGACATTGCACTGTATGTGACAGATTCTTCTATAGTCGATGCCGCGTCATCTTTGTGCCTCTCTCTGGATTCTTTGAATCAGTGGCTTTTAAGCCATGGCCTGTCGCTATCTGCGCCAAAAAGTTCGGCAGTAATCTTCTCTCGTAAAAGACGCACTCCTCATGTTGCAATTAATATTTTAGGCCAAAATATTCCAATAGGCATTAAAGTAAAATTTTTAGGCGTCATTTTGGATTCAAAATTATCTGGCAAACATCATTTAGATTACCTCATTCAAAGATGTGAAAGAACTATCTCAATTTTAAAAGTTCTTACGGGTGTTTGGTGGGGTGCTCATCCCTACACCATGAAATTGGTCTACAATGCCTTAGTTCGTAGTGTTTTGGACTATGGAACGTATCTCCTGACCCCGTGCAACAAAGGTGCCCTGGCTGGGCTGGATAAGGTTCAGTCTAAGTGCCTTCGGATCATCTCAGGTTGTATGAAATCCTCCCCCATTAACGCATTTCAGGTCGAGTGTGCTGAACGTCCTCTAGCCCTAAGACGTCAATATTTGGCCTCCCGTTTTCTGTCTAGGCTTATATGTAAAACTTCGCGTCCCCTTATGGAAAAATTATATGAGTTAGATGCCATATGTGGAAGTTCCAACTACTGGAAAAATAAAGAAACGCCCCTAATTCTGAAATCATTTCAACAAATTTTAAATTTAGAATGCCCAATTGTTCAGTTCCCCAGATTGCCCCTTTTTAATTTTGCGTATGAAGTTTTAAGTTATGTTCCAAAAATTGAGTTTAACATTGGTATATCCAAAAAATCCCCGTCAGCAAACTTGACATTCAATGCGGTGGTGGGCGAGCGATGGAATGGTTTCCAATTATTTTTTACGGATGCTTCAAAATTAACAAACCTTAACCACACTGGAGCTGCGGTCTATTACCAGAGCTTTAGGATAATTTTACAGTTTAAGTGTCCTAAGGAGTCTTCTGTATTCACGGGTGAGTGTGTGGCTATATTGGAAGCTTGTCTTTTTATAGAGTCACACCATAACATACACAAAGCCGTAATCTTCACGGACTCTCTTAGTTGTCTGCAAGCCTTAATACAAAATCCTTTTAAAAGTAAATTGCACAGTTCTCTGGTTTTAAAAATTAAAGCATCCTTATTATCTTGTGCTGTCAATCAAAAAGAGGTTCAGCTAGTTTGGATACCTAGTCATTGTGGTATTAAGGGCAATGAGTGCGTTGATACTTTGGCCAAAGATGCTTGCTCATCGACAGTAGCTGATCTTTCCCACAATTGTCTTCAGGGGTATGACTTATTGAACCTTCCACGAGCTAAACTCCAATCGTCATGGCAGGAACAATGGGATAACACTGGAAGGAAAAAAGGCAATTTTTATTACGCGGTTCAACCAACTATAGAGCCAAAACCTTGGTTCTATGGCTACAAGAGTCTCCAAACCTGTCATATCCGTCCTATGTCGTATTCGTCTAGGTTTTTGTTGTACTCCTGTTTTCTTGCAAAAAATCCGGATTCGGGACTCCTCTCTTTGCGAGTGCGGGTTAGAAGAGGGCACTCTGGATCACATATTCTTCGAATGTTCAAACAACGTCCCTCCTCTAGATCTGTATAGCCGTCTCCCTAAATTTAAAATCCCTCTTCCGACTAATTTCTCCTCCTTGCTAACATATTCCTCCCCTGAACTGCTTGTGGCGGTGATGTCCTTCATCCGTCACAATAACATAAAATTATGAATCTACCTGTGTGGGTGTGGTATGCGTTTATTCTATGTTTTAACAATTTTATTATAATACACACATCAACACGGTCTAGGGATATTTTTAAAAAAGCGAATTATTATCAATGTGTTAATTATTTATATGACATGTATATATTTAAAAGATACGTTATTTAATATTCTACCATTTTTTAATAATGGTTAAGGTATAGATTAAAATTTCAGGATTTTATGGAAAAAAAATGAAGCATAGACGGAAACCGTATATGAATGAACTTTTAATTTGTGAGTAAAAACTGAAAAAAATAGAAAAATCATTTAATTTGTGTTTATAAACTTGAAGTTAGTAGTCTGAGAAAGCACCCATGATGTTCATAACACATCGGCAATGATTCGGCATGCTCAGAACAAGGTTGTCAATGTCTTGCTGCGGAATATTGTCCCATGTCCTTCTGAGGTGCGCAAAAAGTTGATCTTCTGTAGCCAGATTTTCAGGAACTTCCTTCAGAGTTCTTCTTTGCAGCATATCCCACGCATGCTCAATGGGATTTAGATCTGGCGATTGAGCAGGCCAGTCTAAGGCCCTAACATTATGTGTATGTAACCAAGCTGCTACCGTTCTCGCCGTGTGTGCCCGGGCATTGTCGTGCATGAGCAGGAAATCTTGCCCCATTTGTGTTCTGTGGGGCAAGATTACGGGCCCCAGCACCTGTTGGACGTATCGTTCTGCCGTCATATTGCCCCGCACCCAAACGAGATCCGTCCGTCCTCCAAGACGAATTCCTGCCCAAACCATAATTGTTCTTCCTTGGTATGGGTGAACTTCCTGAGGGTTCTGGAGACGGCTCCATCATCCAGGAACTCGCCAAACACGCGTCCTTCGTGAATCTGGATGGAAGCCGAACCTGGATTCATCCGTAAACAGCACATTGGACCATTGGTCACGGCCCCAGTCCACGTGGTTCCGAACCCATTCTAATCGTCGTCCACGATTGCCTCTCCGTAAAGGTGGGACCCGGAGTGGTCTACGAGAGCGTAGATTGCTTTCATGCAGTCGCCTTCTTACAGTTTGGTCACTCACAAGCACTTGGTGTTCCACTCGCAGCCTTTGGACCAATTGAGTCGCCGTTGCATTTGGTTGTGCTCGAGCAGTAATTTGCCAAAATCGGTCTTGTCTGGGGGTAGTGATGCGACTTGGCCCCCGGTGCCTCTCCGCTACTTCACCTGTGGCACGATAGCGTGTCCACAATCTTGAAATTACATTTTGATGGGTCCCTATGGCCTCAGCAACATTACGCGGAACAGATCCAGCTTCCAGCATTCCCACAGCTCGTAACATCTCCGCCCTCGTCAAATGTCGGCATTGCATGGCTACAATACCTCAATTTTAACTTTATCTTTCGTTTAAAAATGAAAAAAAACTAACTAAACGTAATTCGTATTGTTTTCTAAATTTCGCACAAATGAGAATTCCCTCTCCTATACATCAAGACAGTTTTATGCCACTGAAACAAAAGAATTTTCAAAAATTTGAATTTGGAATTAGTCTGAGATAAATTACAAACAAATCGGTGTATAAAAGATTCCAATGCGGCCAGTACTTTTCGAGTTATTTAATTGAGTATGAAATATCCCTAGACCGTGTTGATGTGTGTATTTACATTCAGTCATAAAATTATCGGGAATGGATGATTTGTTTATGGTTCCAAATTCAAATTTTTGTTTTTTTGTAGTTGTTAGATTGGCACAACTGTTTTCCATTTTGGCGCGGAGTTTGAGTTGCATCTGTTATTTATAATAGATACAGTGCTGGTTTTAGTAATATCATATAGTGTGTATTGCGAATTTCATAATGGACAAAAATATCGAACAAAGAGTTTGTCTTAAATTTTGCATCGCCAATGGAATTTCGTGTTCGGAGTCACTGAAAATGTTACAGAAGGCTAACGGTGAATCGACTTTATCAAAAACTCGTGCTTATGAGTGGTTCAAAGCGTTCAAAAGCGGTCGAGATGTGATGGAAGATTTGCCTCGCTCTGGTAGGCCGTCAACGTCTGCAACTGAAGTTAACATCGCAAAAGTGAAGAAAATAGTGACTGAAAATCCCCATTCAACTCTGAGAGAGATAGCCGCCGAACTTTCTGTATCTCACGAGTCGGTCCGTACCATTTTAACTAATCATTTGGGTATGAAACATGTTGCTGCTCGGCTAGTCCCAAAAGATCTGAATTTTCTCCAAAAACTCAATCGCATGAAAGTCGCTGAGGACATGCTAGAACGAGTCAGTTCGCACCCAACATTCATGAAACGCATTGTTACTGGTGACGAGACGTGGGTTTACGAGTTTGACATGCAAACTAGTCAACAAGCTTCGGAGTGGCGCCTTCCAACTGAACCGAAACCGAAAAAACCACGCCAAAGTCGATCAAAAGTCAAAGTCATGTTGACTGTTTTCTTTGACTATCGCGGTGTTGTGCACTCTGAATTCTTACCGGAAGGTCTAACGGTAAATAAAGAATATTATTTGAGCGTTTTGCGGCGTTTAAGAGAGCAAATTCGACGAAAAAGGCCAGATTTGTGGAAAGAAAATTCTTGGATTTTGCACCACGACAATGCGCCTTCGCACAAGGCTATCATTGTAAACGAATTTTTGACGAAAATGTTTTGATGAATGGATTATTCGTTGGCGCAAGTGTATCGTTTCTAAAGGAGCATACTTTGAAGGTGATAAAATAAATTTGGATGAATAACAGACATTTTGTGTATTATTGATCTTTTCCCGGTACTTTCTTGACAGAGTAGTATATCAATTTTTTGTTTGTTTCAGTCCCGTACTAACCCGACAAGATCCACGTTATATCAAAAAATTTAACCTGCGATCTCAGATCAGTCCGTCAGACGTTGTAGCATAGTTATTTTTTTTTTTTTCTTTTCTTTTTTTTTTTGTCATGCACACTTGTTTTTTCAATTCACTCGACATTGGCAGAATAGTCGACATCGGCTTTACTTGCCATTAAATAAAAATAGAATAGAATACATTATCCTAAACTGTATTAGAAATACAAATATTTCTAGGTACCTACCTAAATTGAATTTAAAAACTGGAGGTACCATATTGTGATCTGTGTATTAAATAGATGTTGCATAGATTGTTCAATAGATGTTGTTTGGTTTTTATTTTTTCACGTGTAACGATGAAATGATATGTTGAATTATTGAAATAATTTCAGTTTATCTAATTGTATATGGTTTAATTATCATTTTCTATAATGCACATTTGAACTAATATTCAGTTAGTATAATATAAAAATGTATAGTAATGACTAATATAATTTTGAAACGTCTACTTTGTTTTGTGTGTGTCGCAGCCACCTCGTTTAATTAGCCGTTCAATCAACTGCCTAGCCTCGTTACTAAGCAGCTTGAAGTTCGGGACTTGGGGCACCCCGATGTTAGGTTCCTTTAAACCCTGCAAGACAGAAATAGGACCGTCGACTACGCTTTTTAGGTAAATATAAAGTGTTTTGAGGTTAGGGCACCCCGAGTTAGGTTCGTTTAAAGTAACGAAGCTAGACGGGTGACCCCCTCTATTGTTGGTGAATCATTTGGGTTAGATGAGGTTATAACAGTATGAATTTTCCTGATATTTACTTATTCATTACAGAATTTTGGCTGAAAATGAGTAAATATGAAAATTAGGTCAACTAAACGTTATATAAAAAGATACAAATTGAAAATTATATGAAATGAACGTTATACTAAATGTTATTAGAGCAAAAGAAGTTTATATGAAATGTAACACTAGATGACATGAAATTAGGTTTTTTTTTTATAGCATTTGATAATTATATCATATGAACGTTACTTCAAGTGATAATATACTATGTATTTGTTATTATACCATATATTACACACCCGTTACAGACAATCAGTGGTCCGAAAGTCTGACAACCAGTCTTACCAAGGGGTATTGTATTACCTAGTACTAACTCGGTTGTGGAGGTCAGATAGGGAGCCGCTCCATGTAAAATACTGGTATTCAGCTGCATCCGGTTAGACTGGAAGCCGACCCCAACATAGTAAGGAAAAGGCTAGGCGGATGATGATGACGTGCGCACGCAACGGTTGCCTCTGCGCAACTGTCCTTGCGTGAACTTATATTGTCACTTACGGGATATCTTCCGTGATCATTATTTGTTTTGAGCTCCCGATGCAATCAGGGACCAATCACTGACTTTCACAAGCCACGTATTTTGTCTAAGGACAAACATTACTTACCAAGTCTGACAAGAGAAGCAATTGAAATAGGAAAACATAAAAATTTCAATCAAGAGGATGGCTTCAAATTGTCTAGTACGTGGAATCCAGTTTTGAGTATGCTCAAAAGTAGCAGCCGGCATCATAATAAGGACTTCACAAAACCTGGTGATACTGTGAATGTGTTTTGTCGTGACTTAGTGTCGAGTTCCAATAAATAGTACGCTTAGCAAAAGACAAAGAAAGAGGGTAGACCGATTTGTCTGCTCCGAACAAGTTTTCTCCAGTCAAACCGCGATCATGGCGCTTGCAACAGCGTTGAAATATCGGGAGCTCAAAACAATTACCAATGACGGAAGATATCCCGTAAGCGACAATATAAGTTTAGATTTAAACCGTGAAAGCTTAAAACAGTGTTTGTCTTTGCGTGGTTTACAACAAGCGTTTACACTGTGGCATACGTGTTTACAACGGCGGCATCCACACGCGGTTAACAACGCGCGTCCGTCCACAGAGGTTGTTGAAGGTCAAATGAATTTTTGTTGCAAATAAGTGTTAAAACTGTAGTTAACCCTGTTGTTAACCGCAGGTGGAGACCGATGTTTACAACAGTCTGGCACGCCCTTGAACGTTTACGTTCTAGGTACCGCCACTAACATACTTTCACCCTGGTGCCTGGATGTGGTTTCATCTCAGCGCATGTGCGTTCCAGATTTACGCATTTTTTATTTAAATAACTGAAATAGTAAAACAACCTAAAATAAACAATGTCTGATTTTAACAATTTGGCTATTGCTTGGAGACGTGAAAATTGGGCTAGTGCCTTTCCATATAATGTTCTTATTTATGGCAAAATTCTAACCCTGTAACGCCAGGCCCAAGTTTCTATGGAATTTGGGTTTCTCCTTCGCAATTCATAGTTTTCTTTTTTGTCAAATTCAATTTTAAACATAGCGAAAACTAATAGATTTTTACTTATTGCAGGTATATCTACTGGACCTTCGGTGGCAGTGTGATAGAGAGGGCTCAACTTAATGGTACCAAAAGGGAAGAAGTAATTATTGAAAGTAGTGATGTAACTAAAATGGCCTTGACTATTGACTCTCAGGCACAAAAAATTTACTGGATAGAATATTTCCCCGGACACCATACTATTGTTAGTGCGGATTTGAACGGAAAAAACAGAAGAAACATATATAATGACACAGTTAATTATCTAACTCAATTAACCGTTTCAAAAGATTTCATTTACTGGGCCGCTGCGACAAGCTACGAGCAGTTCTTATGGAAATTTCCAAGGAATCCACCGCTCGGCACAAATGTGAAACCTATACCAATTATATTTAACGACACATCAACCGATTCGCGTTACATATATAATTTTAATATTGCCGCAAACTATGCAATTGAAGAACAACCTCAGGGAATTCCGGTTTGTAAAGCACTGAAGCGTTTGCTACCAGAGACCAACGACAGCGACTCCCTCAACGTTTCTACAGATGGAAGCTTGCTTCGTGTCAATGAAACGAAAGTTAGTGGAGAATCTCGGGTTAGCGGTGACACATGCAATGTTTCTGTGTGTCAATACTATTGTCTACAAGGACACTGCAGTACCAGTGCTGACGGACAACCTGAGTGCAGGTAAGCCACGTTCAATAACTAACGATCTATTTATAAGACTACACTCAACATCACAAAATGACCGCAATTTTAAATCTTCAACATGCTCTGTGTCAACATCATTATTTCGGCCGAAAGACTGCTAGACAGAGGTCACCCCGCGCGTGCCACATTGACCGGGCCCGTGTGACTCGCATCCAGCGGATCCCCGCAACCTTCACCAGGTTGCTCTTTGGACTGCGTTTAATTTTGACGCAGGATTAATGACAAGTTACGTAGTTTCTTATTCGTTCCGTAGTTTCTGTCTATCCTCGTAAGAAAGGATCTGATTTTATGTACAATAAATGACCCGCATAATAATGATAGTCGAACTTGTTGCAGATGTAACGCCGGTTATTCGGGAAAACGCTGCGAAGTAAACGCGTGCCAAGCTTATTGTTTAAACGACGGCACCTGTTCCCTGAGTGAGGAGAATAACCCAGTGTGTCAATGCACAGCAGGTTATCAGGGTGAAAGATGTGATGTTCCCGTCTTTCTTATAAAATGCTCACAAGCAGTTTCTTTGTTGAAAGACATCCTCAACGCAGGTAAAATCTTTTAAATCTGTCTATATCCATATCTGTTCTAAAGAGAAATATTTGAACCCCGTTCTTGTATATTTCATGTGTGCCTTATTTATCTCCTAGATGCTTAATTGTGCATTTGAAACGTTTTTTACAGATTTAACATCGGTCACTGAGGGCAAAGGAGTAAAGTCAACGTGCGCTTCAACTGTTGTCTGAAGAAGCGGCGCTTGTTCAGAAAGAACACAACATGTGAAGTCATCGCTGCGACTGCTCAGTAGAACTGTTACAATATAAACTCCACTAAGAAACATAGATATAAATTTTATATTTCCTTTTTTATATCTTTAATAAATATTTAAACAGTTTACGTACATGGGGATGTTGCCGTGCGGCTCAAATAGAAAACCTCACCAATTCGGTCAGTGTATGTACTTCAAGACTCTAAAGAATACTATATTTTAGATAATAATCAAACAGAAAAGGCTTCCCGTATCATTATCCTATTAAAAGTATTGAGTCCTTAATTAAAGAAACCTTTGGAATACTTACTATTTCTAAAATATTACTAATTAAATTAAACTAGTAAAAGAAAAGATAGGTATTTAAAATCTTTTGATCTCTATCGCAGCCAGAAAATTCCTAATGAAAACGTCTCAATTATATGATGTACAAACTTACCCTACCTATCTATATCCACACAATTGCCATCGAATCTGCTTTTAACACTTCTCACTATATTTTTTTTTTATCTTTACTTTTTATTATTAGTCCATCGCGCTCGACTGCTTGCAGCGTATTGAGCAACGAAGTGCACGGATTCATGACACAGTATTTATTACAATTTTTATTTAAGTACCTTAAGTTGTTTGTTTTTATCTTGCACTTTTCTCGATATTTTATTCATATGTAGTTTATTTGTTATTACTTTACACACATTTATTCTATTTAAGTATCTATTCTTACATACACAAACACATATCTTATTAGAACACGCACACCACAAAACTGTTTTATGTCCGTGACATCACCATCTTAGGTCCAGTTGAAAACCAGCGTCGGGCACTAGCTGCTCGGCAGTTTGCTGAACTGGGCCTATTTGGCGCAGCCGTGAGACAATACAATAATATTATTTCGTTTCATTTTTCTGTTTAGTTTTTATTTTTTTATTGTGTAGTTTTAAGTTTTTATTTTTCTTTTTTTATTCTTATTTTGATTTTGTTGTGTACACTTGCGGCTTAAGCCAAATAAATATGTTATCTTTCTTTCTTTTTTCTCTTTCAAAACTACTCCAAAACTGCATTGGTAATAACGCTTTTATAACCAAAGTAGCCAGTGGCTTTACATTCATTCAAATGCACGCTGTAATCTCCAAAATTGAACTGCTGCGGTTAATCAACGTATACGTGATAATTTCAAACGTTGCAATATTTCAATCTGCTTGATATTGGACCCACAAAATGTCATAGAAATGTAATAGTAGGTAAGGTACATTTCGATACAAGTGTGAAAAGTTAGTCTCTTCACGTCGCTACAGTCGAGGTGGGGTATCACAATGATTTAAGAGCGCAGTGACAGTGTAATGAACACGGGCATCAAACGACGTTTTTCATAGTTACCTTTAGCTTACTTTCCAGCTCTAGAGAATAATAGGTATACTCGTAGGTGATTCTACAAAATATTAGGTACGCCAGGTAAAAGACACGACATTTTATTTTATTGGCCCAAAACTTCAACATTTCCAGCACAGAGGTCGCTTTGACTATGTTTTGGGCACGTGTGCACTTGTGCAGTACATTGGATTGTACACCACCAAATGTCTTACCACTAACATAGTTCTGAAGTACTTATTCACTAACCTTTAAGCACCCAGTTGTTCGTAATAATTAATTATTTAAATTTTATTTCATTGTAAACCAAAAGCGGCGAGAGCCAAGTTTGGAGTATTTTGAAAAAAAAAAGTAACGTAATGATAACGATGGAAGGGTATAAAATGTTCAAAGGATAATCATTGGGGATTGTTATTCCGGACCGGTAAATCAGTATCGCAATAGAACAGTACAAACGCCCATATAGTTAGACGTAACATCAATTACGATGTAACAAGAACCATCATTATTGGTTTCTTTTCCTGAAAATTCATATCTTGAGGTGAAAAGAAGTATTAATATCAAAATATTTTAATAAATCGATTCGTTTTTACAACTTACTCGGTATAATTATCTAACATTTATCTAAATGTTACATTGCACTGCCAGGTACGGCAGTCTCTCATACTTGCTCTTAATTTCTTCACATTACGTATGCAAAAACATTTAATTACATAAATCTAATATGTACTTAAAAACTAGTATGTCCAAGAAACCTAAGAATTATTTTTTGACAAAGAACTCTTTGATTCTAGTCCAAAGAGTTTTTGCTGGTTCTTCACAGTCAGGTTGGATTAGATTACTAGGATGATCAGGTTCAGTTAGTCAATTGACTGGAAGGGTCTCGTGGAGCCAGGACCGCTTGCCTTCGTTGAATTCAGCAGCTGTGTGGTCGGTACCCTCTAGGATCCATTTGGTGGTCAACAAGCCTTCAACGCCCACGGGACCTGGGAACAGATTGACAAATTAGTGTATCAGATTAAAGTGTATGGAGTAAACGATGAATGAAACTGCGGCTTGAAACATATTATATTCGTATATTATAATCTCAATACCTCTAGAATGCTATAGGTCACAAATAAGTAAAAACTATGGTGGATAAATTACTTTACATGGACAAGAAGCTAAGGAGACAATAACAAGCCAATTAGCAGAATCCAGGACTATAAGGAAATCTAGATTTTGCTTTCAAGTTCTAGCGTGTACTGGGGCCCTACTCTCTAACGTTTCGTTCGTATTTTCGGATCTATCCGTCTCTCTCGCGCACGTCTGCAGATGAGTGCGAGTGAAAGAGACGGATAGATGGTTTAAACGAATACTGAATTGAAAATGATGATGCTCTATTCTTTTTAGCAATTATTATTAGTCACGAAGGCCAGTCGTATTTCCGACGAAGGCCGAGCTTAGCCGAACGCGCCCGAAGTTGCGTTCGGAAAAGTAGTTACCAGAACATTACAATGCTGCTTAAATTTTGTACAGTGTAAATATGAATTAGTATAATTTAATTTGTAAGTAAATATTAAGTATGATATAAATATAGAAATTAAATAAATGGGCAGATATATTTCTGTAAATAATTGTTAGTTTTTATCCAAAGACAATGATCGTGTTTGATGTCTATGATTTGACATTTGTTCATATTTGACCCGCATAATAATGATAGTCGAACTTGTTGCAGATGTAACGCCGGTTATTCGGGAAAACGCTGCGAAGTAAACGCGTGCCAAGCTTATTGTTTAAACGACGGCACCTGTTCCCTGAGTGAGGAGAATAACCCAGTGTGTCAATGCACAGCAGGTTATCAGGGTGAAAGATGTGATGTTCCCGTCTTTCTTATAAAATGCTCACAAGCAGTTTCTTTGTTGAAAGACATCCTCAACGCAGGTAAAATCTTTTAAATCTGTCTATATCCATATCTGTTCTAAAGAGAAATATTTGAACCCCGTTCTTGTATATTTCATGTGTGCCTTATTTATCTCCTAGATGCTTAATTGTGCATTTGAAACGTTTTTTACAGATTTAACATCGGTCACTGAGGGCAAAGGAGTAAAGTCAACGTGCGCTTCAACTGTTGTCTGAAGAAGCGGCGCTTGTTCAGAAAGAACACAACATGTGAAGTCATCGCTGCGACTGCTCAGTAGAACTGTTACAATATAAACTCCACTAAGAAACATAGATATAAATTTTATATTTCCTTTTTTATATCTTTAATAAATATTTAAACAGTTTACGTACATGGGGATGTTGCCGTGCGGCTCAAATAGAAAACCTCACCAATTCGGTCAGTGTATGTACTTCAAGACTCTAAAGAATACTATATTTTAGATAATAATCAAACAGAAAAGGCTTCCCGTATCATTATCCTATTAAAAGTATTGAGTCCTTAATTAAAGAAACCTTTGGAATACTTACTATTTCTAAAATATTACTAATTAAATTAAACTAGTAAAAGAAAAGATAGGTATTTAAAATCTTTTGATCTCTATCGCAGCCAGAAAATTCCTAATGAAAACGTCTCAATTATATGATGTACAAACTTACCCTACCTATCTATATCCACACAATTGCCATCGAATCTGCTTTTAACACTTCTCACTATATTTTTTTTTTATCTTTACTTTTTATTATTAGTCCATCGCGCTCGACTGCTTGCAGCGTATTGAGCAACGAAGTGCACGGATTCATGACACAGTATTTATTACAATTTTTATTTAAGTACCTTAAGTTGTTTGTTTTTATCTTGCACTTTTCTCGATATTTTATTCATATGTAGTTTATTTGTTATTACTTTACACACATTTATTCTATTTAAGTATCTATTCTTACATACACAAACACATATCTTATTAGAACACGCACACCACAAGACTGTTTTATGTCCGTGACATCACCATCTTAGGTCCAGTTGAAAACCAGCGTCGGGCACTAGCTGCTCGGCAGTTTGCTGAACTGGGCCTATTTGGCGCAGCCGTGAGACAATACAATAATATTATTTCGTTTCATTTTTCTGTTTAGTTTTTATTTTTTTATTGTGTAGTTTTAAGTTTTTATTTTTCTTTTTTTATTCTTATTTTGATTTTGTTGTGTACACTTGCGGCTTAAGCCAAATAAATATGTTATCTTTCTTTCTTTTTTCTCTTTCAAAACTACTCCAAAACTGCATTGGTAATAACGCTTTTATAACCAAAGTAGCCAGTGGCTTTACATTCATTCAAATGCACGCTGTAATCTCCAAAATTGAACTGCTGCGGTTAATCAACGTATACGTGATAATTTCAAACGTTGCAATATTTCAATCTGCTTGATATTGGACCCACAAAATGTCATAGAAATGTAATAGTAGGTAAGGTACATTTCGATACAAGTGTGAAAAGTTAGTCTCTTCACGTCGCTACAGTCGAGGTGGGGTATCACAATGATTTAAGAGCGCAGTGACAGTGTAATGAACACGGGCATCAAACGACGTTTTTCATAGTTACCTTTAGCTTACTTTCCAGCTCTAGAGAATAATAGGTATACTCGTAGGTGATTCTACAAAATATTAGGTACGCCAGGTAAAAGACACGACATTTTATTTTATTGGCCCAAAACTTCAACATTTCCAGCACAGAGGTCGCTTTGACTATGTTTTGGGCACGTGTGCACTTGTGCAGTACATTGGATTGTACACCACCAAATGTCTTACCACTAACATAGTTCTGAAGTACTTATTCACTAACCTTTAAGCACCCAGTTGTTCGTAATAATTAATTATTTAAATTTTATTTCATTGTAAACCAAAAGCGGCGAGAGCCAAGTTTGGAGTATTTTGAAAAAAAAAAGTAACGTAATGATAACGATGGAAGGGTATAAAATGTTCAAAGGATAATCATTGGGGATTGTTATTCCGGACCGGTAAATCAGTATCGCAATAGAACAGTACAAACGCCCATATAGTTAGACGTAACATCAATTACGATGTAACAAGAACCATCATTATTGGTTTCTTTTCCTGAAAATTCATATCTTGAGGTGAAAAGAAGTATTAATATCAAAATATTTTAATAAATCGATTCGTTTTTACAACTTACTCGGTATAATTATCTAACATTTATCTAAATGTTACATTGCACTGCCAGGTACGGCAGTCTCTCATACTTGCTCTTAATTTCTTCACATTACGTATGCAAAAACATTTAATTACATAAATCTAATATGTACTTAAAAACTAGTATGTCCAAGAAACCTAAGAATTATTTTTTGACAAAGAACTCTTTGATTCTAGTCCAAAGAGTTTTTGCTGGTTCTTCACAGTCAGGTTGGATTAGATTACTAGGATGATCAGGTTCAGTTAGTCAATTGACTGGAAGGGTCTCGTGGAGCCAGGACCGCTTGCCTTCGTTGAATTCAGCAGCTGTGTGGTCGGTACCCTCTAGGATCCATTTGGTGGTCAACAAGCCTTCAACGCCCACGGGACCTGGGAACAGATTGACAAATTAGTGTATCAGATTAAAGTGTATGGAGTAAACGATGAATGAAACTGCGGCTTGAAACATATTATATTCGTATATTATAATCTCAATACCTCTAGAATGCTATAGGTCACAAATAAGTAAAAACTATGGTGGATAAATTACTTTACATGGACAAGAAGCTAAGGAGACAATAACAAGCCAATTAGCAGAATCCAGGACTATAAGGAAATCTAGATTTTGCTTTCAAGTTCTAGCGTGTACTGGGGCCCTACTCTCTAACGTTTCGTTCGTATTTTCGGATCTATCCGTCTCTCTCGCGCACGTCTGCAGATGAGTGCGAGTGAAAGAGACGGATAGATGGTTTAAACGAATACTGAATTGAAAATGATGATGCTCTATTCTTTTTAGCAATTATTATTAGTCACGAAGGCCAGTCGTATTTCCGACGAAGGCCGAGCTTAGCCGAACGCGCCCGAAGTTGCGTTCGGAAAAGTAGTTACCAGAACATTACAATGCTGCTTAAATTTTGTACAGTGTAAATATGAATTAGTATAATTTAATTTGTAAGTAAATATTAAGTATGATATAAATATAGAAATTAAATAAATGGGCAGATATATTTCTGTAAATAATTGTTAGTTTTTATCCAAAGACAATGATCGTGTTTGATGTCTATGATTTGACATTTGTTCATATTTGACGTTTCTGTATAACGGGAAAATAACATGAACTTGTGGATTCTCGCCACAGAGTGTATTTGGTTAGCACGTGTGTCCTGAATTTTAAGTTGTTTTCAGTGAAAAAGTGACTTGTTGTGACTTGTTTTTGTATTTTTGTGTTGTCCTTGTGTCGTTAATCGGGTTTGTATTGTTTATTTTTTGTTATAGTAGTTTTTACTGTAATAATGGAGCGAAATAAACCTCCCGACCCTGATCCTCCACCTGACATGTCTTCTTCCTCAATTTCCGATTATGCTCCTCTATCACCGAACTCCCCGCTATCCCAACTTGCCAATGTTGCTTGCAGCATAGCAGACACGCAAATTTCAACCAATCCGTCACGCAAACGCCCAGTTGACGATGTTAATATCACAAGCCCTCCTACGAAGCAACAAAGAGCTCAAGTTGGTCGTACTAAGTACTCAGCGACAGATAAAGCGCCTTTCCTAGTCCACGTATCCCGCACGGAATCCCAACCGAATGCTAATACAACACTCCATCCCGTTACATTCGGCATGTTTCTTTTCAATAATAACATTGGTAACGTAGTTCGTGACGGAGTTAAACGCGTTGGTCGCAACCGAGTTTCTGTGGAATTTACTTCCCCTCAGGATGCGAATGCCTTTATCATAAACAGTATTTTGTCAAAAAATGGTTATATCGCTAGTATCCCCACATTTAACATTACCCGTATGGGTGTTGTAAAAGGAGTTCCCCACGACATGTCAGAAGAGGAGTGTAAAAGTTATTTATCCGTTCCATCTGGCTGTGGACAAATTCTTAAGGTCAGACGTATAAACAAAAAGAATTTTCATGACGGGGCTATAGAATGGAAACCCACAGAAACTTGCGTGATCACGTTTGACGGACAGGTTTTACCAAACAGAATTTACTGTTGCTACACATCTCTCCCAGTACAGCAATATGTCTTCCCTACAATTCAGTGCCGTAAATGCTGCAGATTTGGACATATTGCATCAATCTGTAGGTCAAAACCACGCTGCAGTAAATGTGGTAATGATCACCCTGGTGATGGTTGCAGCATTTCTGAGGCTGAAGCTTTCTGTGTACTATGCTCAGGGAATCACTTTGCTAATAGCAGGTCATGCCCGGAGTTTGGTAGACAGAAAGCTATAAAGACTATCATGGCTGAGAAATCCTTGTCCTATGCTGAAGTAAGCAAAACTGTCCCAGCTGCTTCCCGTAACTATGCCAATATAACGAAATCCCAACCCCAATCATATCGCAAAACAGTTTTTCTAAAGCCTAAGACCCATGCCCCCCTTTCCCCATCATACGATAGAGTTGCTCATGAGCAAATAACTAGTTCTCCCCAATCTTCACAGCCTAATGGCTGCACACTCAATAACCCCTACGTCGACCGTAATAATATTTCCTCTACCATTGAAATTCTCGTAAAACTCCTAACCACTGTAATGTCTTCTTCTAATTCACAAATACCGTCCAACGTTGCCCACCAACTTGTTACTCTTCTTCTAGACATTAAAAATGGCGGGTCGCCAAGTATTCCTTCAGTGGAATGTGAGGAGCGTGTGGCATAAAAAGCACGACCTCATATCCCTCCTGAATGAGTACAAGCCCTTGGCTTGCTCCATTGCTGAGACTTGGCTTACCCCAAGTCTTAGCTTTCGTGTACCACATTTTAATATTCTTAGATGCGATAGATCTGATGGCTATGGAGGGTCGGCCCTTCTTTTCAATAACCGTGTCCCACTTTTGTCCCTATCCTTACCTGCGCTTGGTGGTGATGTGAATGTTGTTGGAGGGACTGTTGAGGGGATCACGGTCCTCTCTGTATACATTTCGCATCCTCATCATAACTTTTTAACCATTTTAAGAAATATTTTTAGTAGTATCCAAGGTCCCCTTTTGGTCATGGGTGACTTCAATTGCCATCACTTTAGGTGGGGTTCTAATAGATGCGATTCCTTCGGGGAAGGTTTGGTAGAAATTCTAGATGACCTTAACCTCTGTGTCCTAAATGACGGTTGCTCGACCCGGAGACCTCTTCCTGGGCAGCAAAAGAGTTGTGTAGATCTCACATTCTGTTCTGTGGAGTTGGCGGCATCGATTCATTGGCAATGCACTACTCTGACGCATGGTAGTGACCATTACCCTATAGTTATATCTCTGATTAATAAGACCTATTTAGAAAAAACTTCTCCCCCACTTCTGAAGTACAACTTGTCCAAACCCGATTGGACAAAGTTTTCATCATTACTGGAGGAGAAAATTAGTGAACTCCCAAATTTAAATTCAGCATTTTCAGGCTTTTTGGGGCACTGCCATGTTAAGAATTGTTATGAAGGCTTTGTTTCGGCCATAATTTCAAGTGCAGATTGGTCCTTTAAGTTACGGAACTGTGCTAGAAACAAGATTCCATCACCCCCATGGTGGGACCATGAATGCACAGCAGCAATACAGTCGAGGAATGACGCCGAAATACAGTACAATGAATCGATGAATAACGACAATTTACTACAGTATAGACGAGTGTATGCTCAATCTAAACGTCTTCTTCGTAAGAAGAAACGATCAGGTTGGGTTAAGTTTTGCACTTCTCTATCCCCCTCCACTCCCGTATCAGCAGTCTGGAAGAGTATAAACCGATTTAGGCGTGGTTGCTCCCCGTCAATTTCTTCCCCCATCACCAGACAAACTGCTGAATCCTTTTTCGATAAAATTGCTCCACCCTATGTTCCCTTATCTTCAGAATTATTATTCACGCCTGTAAATACTGCGGATGATCCGCTGGATTACCCCTTCTCAATGGAGGAATTGAATACGGTGCTCCGAAATGTACGGGATACTGCCCCTGGCAAGGATGGCATCCCATACTCTTTTATAGTCCACTCTGGTACCAACGCTAAGAACTATTTTCTCGAAATTGTGAATTACTGTTATCGTTTTGGTTGGGTACCGGATCAGTGGAAACAACAAATCGTCATTCCTCTTTTGAAACCAGGCAAGAATGCCGATGACCCGAATGGACTTAGACCAATTGCTTTGTCGTCCGTCTTGGCCAAGTTACTGGAACATCTAATTAAAAATAGACTTGAGTGGTTTGTTGAGTCTCGGGATCTACTACCCAGCCATCAATTTGGCTTTAGGAAGGGACTTAGTACAATGGACAGCGTGGCAACGTTAGTTACGGATATACGTACAGCCTTTTCCAAAAATGAATCTGCTGTAGCCGCCTTCCTAGACATATCTTCCGCATACGACAATGTCCTTCTTCCCATTCTCAGGCAAAAATTGCAACAGCTGAGTATTCCGGCGAAGATGGTACAGTGCATATGCGGGCTTCTTATGTCCCGCTCTTTGGTGTTGAGAGTCCAGGGTGAGATATTTGAGGAAAGACAGACGTGGAAGGGTCTTCCCCAAGGCTCTGTCCTCAGCCCATTACTGTACAATTTATACACAGCTGACATTGGCTCCTGTCTTAATACTGACTGTCATCTTTTACAGTATGCCGATGACCTTGTCCTGTATGTAGCCAATGTAAATCAATGGCTTTTAGACCATGGTCTCTCCCTATCTCCTCCGAAAAGTTCGGTTGTCGTTTTCTCCCGGAAACAACGGATCCCTCAAGTCTCAGTTAGCATTGAAGATCAAGGTATTCCAGTAGTTAATAAAGCAAAATTTTTAGGCGTGTATCTGGATTCCAAATTATCTGGTTTACCCCACATTAATTACTTAGTTAAAAAATGCGAAAGGGTTATCCCTATTTTAAAAGTCCTTGCTGGTGTCTGGTGGGGTGCCCATCCTTACACTATGAAATTAATCTATAATGCTTTAGTTCGTAGTATTATAGATTTTGGCTCATTTTTGTTGATTCCATGTAACAAAGGCGGTTTAGTTGGATTAGATAGGGTTCAGTCTCAATGCCTTCGGATCATCTCAGGTTGCATGAAGTCCTCTCCCATTAACGCCTTGCAGGTCGAATGCGCCGAACCTCCCTTAGCCCTGAGGAGGCAGTATCTGGCGTCCCGGTTCCTGTCTAGGGTTATCCCCAAAACTCTACATCCTCTTATTCCAAAATTGAAAGAATTAGATACTCTGTACAGAAATTCAAAATATTGGAAATGCAAGGAATCTCCGCTAATATTAAAAGCGTTTTGCCAGCTCCAAAATTTAGATTGTCCTATTGTCCAATATCCCAGATTACCATTGTTTAACTTCCCGTATGAAGTACTCTGCTTCAAACCCCAAATATTTTACAACATTGGTATTTCCAAAAAGTCCCCTTCGGCAAACTCGATCTTTAATGCGGTGGTGTGTGAGCGATGGAACGGGTTTCAAAGGTTTTTCACGGATGCCTCTAAGTTAGCAAGTAACAGTTATACGGGTGCTGCTGTTTATTACCAAAATTCTAAAATTATCCTGCAATTCAAATGTCCAAAGGAATCTTCTGTATTTACAGGCGAGAGTGTGGCTTTATTGGAAGCATGCCTTTTCATAGAATCCCACAATATTAACTCTGGTGTCATTTTTACAGATTCCCTCAGCTCTCTTCAATCCCTATCCCAGAATCCCTTCAAAAGTAAATTACATAGCCCACTAATTTTAAATATTAAAAAGACGCTCCTATCCTGTGCCAATCAGCAAAAAAACATTCATCTAGTTTGGATACCCAGCCACTGTGGCATTAAAGGCAATGAATGTGCTGATACATTGGCTAAAGACGCATGCACCTCCCCAACTGCAGACCTTAAACACCTTAATCACCAAGGCTATGATCTACTAAACCTTCCCAAGTCGGATTTGGAAAGCTCGTGGCAGGAACTGTGGAACAGCTCGAGCAAAAAGAAAGGTAGTTTTTACTATGCGGTCCAACCGCTGATAAAACCGAAACCATGGTTCTACCAATACAAGAAGGTACCTAAATGTGTCGTATCGGTCCTTTGTAGAATTCGCCTAGGCTTTTGCTGTTCTCCAGTTTTCCTTCGTAAAATTCGTGTGCAGGACTCGTCCCTATGCGAATGCGGATTGGATGAGGGTAGCTTGGATCACATCTTTTTTGACTGCATCAACAATGATCCATCCTACGACTTATATAGTCGTCTCCCCAAATTAAAGATTCCTGTGCCAATTAATTTCCCTTCCCTTTTAACATACTCCTCCCCAGAACTGCTCCAGATGCTGATGGTTTTTATCCGTCTTAATAATATTAAATTGTAAAAATGTTTTTATTCCATAGAAATTATCTAAATTTGGTGTGGTACATGTTTTTAAAATTTTCATGTTACTAACAATTTTAATTTATATAATTATATATTCTTGTTTGTTTCAGTGCTGTCCTACTAACCCAACAACAAGTTCTGCAATGAGTTCAGCTATTTAATTGTTAAATTACTTCTCTCCTTTTTTTTTTCTGTTCTCTAAACATCACTTGCTTTCTCATTCACTTCTGACATTGGCAGAATTGTCGACATTGGCATCGACAGCATTTGCCATAAATAAAAATAGAATAGAATAGAACATGAACTTGTGGAAAGATTCTCGCCATAGTGTTCTTGGGTAGCACGTGTGTCTAGAATTTTAAGTTGTTTTTATTTTGTGATTGTTGACTTTTTTGTGTCTTGTTAGTTTATAAGTGTTTTGTCCTTGTGCACGTAAACAGGTTTGTTGTAATCTTCACATTTTAATCTATTTTATACAACATGGATGCAAATAAACCGCCCGATCCTGTTCCCCCCGACATTTCAGTTCATTCCCCTCCTCTTTTCCCAAATACACTAAGCCAATTCGCGAATGTTGTCTGTAGCTTATCAGAGATGGATCAATCTCAATCCCAACCTTCCCGTAAACGTCCCGTTACTAACGAAGATACTGTATCACCTACTCCCCCAAACAAACAACAGAAAAGTCAAATTGGACGTACCAAATATTCGGCAATAGATAAGGCCCCTTTTGTTGTCCACGTCTCCCGTGTAGAAACACAACCCAATTCAGGCACTACCTTACACCCTGTTAATTTTGGAAAGTTTCTGATGAGTAACAACATCGCTAACATAGTTCGTGGTGGGGTTAGTAGGATTGGTAGAAACCGCGTTTCTGTAGAGTTTATTTCCCCTCAGGATGCCAATGCATTCTTGGTTAACAGTCTGTTGGCCAAGTACAGCTATACTGCCTCTATCCCTACATTCAACATCACAAGGATGGGAGTAGTAACAGGTATACCCTCTGATATATCAGAAGATGAAGCGATTACATATTTGTCTGTGCCCGCAGGATGTGGGCACATTCTTAAAGTTCGCCGAATCAATAGGAAAGTTCAGAGAGACGGAGAAAATGAGTGGAAACCTACTGAAACTTGTGTGATCACATTCGATGGACAAGTCTTACCCAAAAGGATCTTCTGCTGTTACACATCCCTTCCTGTTGAACAGTACATTTTTCCCACAATTCAATGTCGCAAATGTTGTAGATTTGGTCATGTGGCTAATGTATGTAGGTCTAAACCACGCTGCAGCAAGTGTGGCCACGATCACCCAGGTGATGGTTGCAACATTTCTGAGGGTGAGGCCTTCTGTATTCTGTGTTCGGGTAATCACTTCGCTAATAGCAGGTCATGCCCCGAGCATGGTAGACAGAAAGCCATTAAAACCGCTATGGCTGAGAAATCTATTTCTTATGCTGAGGCTAGTAAATCTATTCCAACAGCTTCACGCAATTACGCCAACATCACTAAAACTCCGATTTCTCAGTCTTATCGCAAGACTGTAACCCTAAAACCGAAATCCCATGCCCCTCTTCCACCTTCTTATGACAAAGCTGCTCATCAACAGATAATTAATTCTCCTCAACCTTCACAGCCTAATGGCTGCGCTCTCAACTGTAATAATATCTCTTCCAACAATAGTACTTCTTCCATCATTGATATACTTATTAAACTCATACCTATAATTACTTCTTCTTCTACTGCTAATTCTCAATCACCGTCCAACGTTGCCGACCAACTTATAACTCTTCTTTTAGATATTAGAAATGGCGTCTCGCCAAGTATTCCTTCAGTGGAATGTGAGGAGCGTGTGGCATAAAAAGCACGACCTCATATTCCTTTTAAATAAATACAAGCCTTTAGCTTGTTCTATAGCTGAGACTTGGCTTACTCCAAGTCTTAGCTTCCGTATACCACACTTTAACACTGTCAGATGTGACAGATCAGACGGCTATGGAGGGTCGGCCCTCTTGGTCAATAACCGGGTCCCACTTTTACCCTTTTCTTTACCTCCCCTTACGGGAGATATGAGCATTGCCGCAGGAAGGGTAGAGGGCATCACAGTGTTTTCCATTTATATTGCACATCCTCGCCCAGATTTTTTAATAATATTAAAAGAAATTTTTGCTAATGCTCATGGGCCGATACTGGTCATGGGCGACTTTAACTGTCACCATTATAGATGGGGGTCTGAACGCTGTGATGCCTTTGGTGTAGCTCTAGTCGATGTTTTGGATGACTTGGATCTCTGCGTCTTAAACGATGGCTGCTCGACACGACGATCTCTTCCAGGACAGCAAAAGAGTTGTGTAGACATTACATTTTTCTCGGTTGAGTTAGCAGCATCAACTCACTGGGAATGCACAACCTTGTCGCATGGTAGTGATCACTACCCTATTGTCATATCTTTGGTAAATAAATCTTATTTAGAAAAAACTTCCCCTCCACTTTTGAAATATAACCTGTCCAATCCAGATTGGACAAAATTTGTGTCATTATTGGAGGATAAAATTGATGCTCTTCCAAATTTAAATTCAAATTTATCAGATCCTTCTGGTCACGGCCATGCCAAGAGCTGTTATGAGGGTTTTGTAACAGCTATTACCTCCAGTGCAGATTCCTGCTTTCCTCTGAAGAACAGTGCCCGCAATAAAATACCTTGACCTCCTTGGTGGGATCCCGAATGTACTGCGGCAGTCAGGGTTAGGGATGAGGCCGAAGTTTGCTACAATACAGATATGAGCACACAAAATCTGTTGGCATACTGCCATCATAATGCCAGAACCAAACGCTTTCTCCGTAAAAAGAAACGTACTGGTTGGGTCAAATTTTGCTCTTCTTTATCCCCCTCCACTCCAGCTTCAGTAGTCTGGAAAAATATTAACAGGTTTAGACGTGGTTGTTCCCCATCAATCTCTTCACCAATCACTAGAGAAACAGCTGAACATTTTTTTAACAAAATAGCACCATCGTATGTTCCACTCTCAACAGAATGTCAAAACACACCCCTGCTTGATGTAACAGACGATCCTTTTGATGCGCCATTTACTTTGGAAGAATTGAATGTGGTACTCAAACATGTACGGGACTCAGCTCCTGGTATAGATGGAGTGCCATATTCTTTTATAACCCATTCTGGCGAAAAGGCTAAAATCTACTTTTTAAATATTTTAAACTTTTGTTATATTAATGGTTGGGTACCAGATCAGTGGAAATTACAGGTTATTATTCCCTTATTGAAACCAGGCAAACATGCAGATGATCCGAATGGCCTTAGACCAATTGCTTTATCTTCAGTCCTAGCCAAATTACTGGAGCACCTTTTTAAAAATCGTCTTGAGTGGATAGTCGAGTCGAGACTTACTGCCGAACCACCAATTTGGTTTTAGGAAAGGTCTTAGCACAATGGACAGTGTTGGTATTTTAGTTACGGACATACACTTGGCTTTTTCTAGAAATGAATCCGTTGTAGCTACTTTCCTTGATATCTCCTCTGCGTATGACAATGTACTTCTTCCCGTTCTCAGGCAAAAATTGCAACAGCTGAGTCTTCCGGCTAAGATGATACAATGCATATGTGAACTACTGCTGTCCCGTTCATTGGTACTGAGAGTGCAGGGTGAGGAGTTCGATGAAAGGCAGACATGGAGGGGTCTCCCACAAGGCTATGTCCTTAGTCCCATACTCTACAATTTATACACGGCTGATATTGGTTCCTGCTTAAATAATAATTGTCAGATGTTACAATACGCCGATGACATTGTTTTATATGTGACAGATTCCTCCATAGTTGACGCGGCGTCATCTCTATGCCTCTCTCTGGATTCTTTGAACCATTGGCTTTTAAACCATGGGCAGTCAAGTGTCTCTGACCCTTAGACGGCAATATCTGGCCTCACGTTTTGTGTCTAGACTAATATGTAGATCCTCCCACCCTCTTATAGGCAGATTGAACGAGTTAGATGCCTTATGCAGAAGCTCAAATTACTGGAAAAATAAAGAAATTCCTTTAATCCTAAAATCCTTCAAACTAATTCTAAATTTAGTAAACCCGATCGTCCAGTATCCCAGATTACCCCTTTTTAATTTTCCTTATGAAGTTTTATGCTATATCCCAAAAATTCTCTTTGATATTGGTATATTCAAAAAATCTCCGACAGCTAATTTGACTTTTAATGCGGTGGTGGGCGAGAGATGGAATGGTTTTCAATTATTTTTTACTGATGCTTCGAAACTAACCGATCTAAGTCACACTGGTGCTGCGGTCTACTACCAAAGCTCCAAAATTATCTTACAGTTTAAATGCCCTAAAGAATCTTCTGTATTCACTGGTGAATGTGTGGCTATACTGGAAGCTTGTCTTTTTATAGAGTCACACCACAACATACAGAAAGCCGTCATTTTTACAGATTCCCTTAGCTGTTTGCAAGCCTTAGTTCAAAATCCCTATAAAAGTAAACTGCACAGTTCCCTTATTTTAAAAATTAAAAACTCTTTACTGTCCTGCGCTAATAATCAAAAGGATGTTCAGTTAGTTTGGATACCTAGCCATTGTGGCATTAAGGGTAATGAATGTGTTGATGCTCTGGCTAAAAATGCTTGTTCATCTATGACGTCAGATCTCACGCACAACACCCATCAGGGTTACGATCTATTGTCCCTTCCAAGACTGAATTTGCAGTGTTCGTGGCAGGAGCAATGGAATGTGTCCAGCAAAAAGAAAGGTAGTTTCTTCTACGCAGTTCAACCGACCATAAAACCAAAACCGTGGTTTTTCTGTCACAAAAAAGTTTCGAAAACTATTATTTCAGTTCTGTGTAGAATCCGCTTAGGTTTCTGTTGCACTCCCGTCTTTTTACACAAAATTCATGTCCGTGACTCATCTCTCTGCGAGTGCGGGTTGGAGGAAGGTACCCTGGATCACATATTTTTTGAATGCTCTAACAACATACCACCTCTAGATTTATATAGCCGTCTCCCTAAATTTAAAATCCCTCTTCCTATTAATTTCCCCTCCCTTTTAACATATTCCTCTCCTGAACTGCTTGTGGCGTTGATGATTTTCATCCGTCACAATAATATAAAATTATAGTATTTGTATCCTTGTTTATTCTGTGTGGATGTGGTATATGTATATTTTTAATGTTATAACACCTATATCATTTATTTATGTAATTTTATTTTTTCTGTTTGTTTCAGTCCAGTACTAACCCCACAAGATCTACAATAACTCAATGTATCGTCGATTTTTTTTTTTTATTTCTTTTTTTATTTTATCACTCACAACACACTTGCTTCTCCAATACACTCCTGACATTGGCAGAATAGTCGACATCGGCTTTGCTTGCCATATTCAAAAATAGAATAGAATAGAACTTGTGGAATATTTTCAATTTTAAGTTTTAAATTATTTGAGTTTAAATGATGGTGTAACGATGACCGCTACAAGATCTTGACACAATTTTGATTTCAAACTACCGGCAGTTTTGCGAGAGTTTCAGTTTTTGTAGAGGTCAACAATCAGACAAGCCCATAAGGTAAGCAGACTATTCAGAAACCCTAACTTCATGAACAGTATTAAGTGGACAAGCCAAGCTTGTAAGCTTGTATGAAAGTACCGCCTCTAACATTAAAGTAAGTACTTAACTTATTTATTCGAAAACAGTTCACAACATTCCACACATTATAAAAATCACAGCGACCGCTTTTAAGTCTTGAGCCAGGAAAATTGATTCAAAATTAAAATGACATCCTACGTCAATTTACAGTTCTGTTGTGATTAGTACAGGCATTGTACAGGTATACGGACTAATTATGTCCACAATCTAGTTAGTTACAAATTAATTTCCCTGACTTTTCATTATTAATAAAAAAATAAGACTCAGAAAACCTGCTGTACAAACATGAAAATGAAAGGGCCTCACCGTAAATAACCGAACCGTAAACGGAATCACACGGTGCAAAAGTTTTATCTCACCTCTAGCGTGTATCCTGGCGGTAGAGATACCAACTTCAGCACCGAGGCCGAAGCGGAAGCCGTCGGCGAAACGCGACGACACGTTGTGGAACACGCACGCACTATCCACTGAGCTCAGGAAACGTTTCGCTGCGCCATCTGGAACGGATAGTTACAACAGAAATTAGATACCGCTCAGTTGATTTTCATAAAGTAAGTATTCATTGCGGAGTAGACATCAAAGGATCATTCTGTGCTTGAACGAATTCGGCAGGGCGTTCTTGGTGGCCATTAAAGTAATATTATTAAATTCAAGTAATATTATTTTTGTGAAATTGTGGCGAAAATGGCGGCGTTGATTCTGATTTTGGCCGCGTGGTAAAACATCCTTGTCCATCCAGCCAGCTAAGTCTTAATATTTGATGTTTTAATTGAAACAATAAACAAGAATGTAGAATTTGTTAAGCATGATCATGAGAATTTAAGTCTAATTAATTATAAACATGATATGGATCAATAAGCACAGTTATATTTATTGTTACATAACAAAGATCTACCAGACAGAATGAGAGAAAAATATGGTCATATATTTTACGACAAAATAAGCTACTTCATAAAAAGGTTGACTGGTTGGTGACTTTAAATGAATATAGCATTAATGCTATAAATGTTTACAAACATTGTACTGAGGAGGATCCATGTGTCACCGTGGAGAATTCTCAATTAGGGTCTATTAGTATTAGTGATAGGGTCTTGTTGTCTGAGGATGGCACGGGAGTCTCCGGCCTCACTCCAAATATTAATTTAAACTAGAAAATGAGACAACAGGAGGTACGATTAACAATATTGTTAATCCTACCAACGTATCTTCTTGCACTCAATTAGTTAGCAAAAAAGGGCCTCAGCAGAACACTTTAAAATTATTCCACCAAAATATCCAAGGCATTTCTTCCAAATTATTAGAAATTGAATTGTTTTTAGAAAATAGTAAGTTTGACATTATTTGTTTTACTGAACATTGGCTAAAGGATTACCAAATGCTTATCAATTATGAGAACTATATGGTGGGTAGCTGCTTTAACCGTAAAACTATGCTTCGTGGAGGTTCCCTAATATTAATAAAAAATTGTTTTAAATATAAGCAACGTAATGACATAGTAGGTCTCTCGGTTGAACATTGCGTTGAACTGTCCTGTGTTGAGCTAGATAAGCATGTAATTGTGTGTGTGTACAGACCCCCAAACTATCAAAACTTTTCCTTATTCGAATCAATAATGGAAGATGTGATGGCAAAACTTGCAGCCAGTAATAAATCTATAATTATTTGTGGTGATTTTAATATCAATATTTTAGAAGAATGCTCAAATAGCAGTCGCTTATTAAATCTTTTTAAGTCATTTGACTTGACCAACACTTTTAAAGAACCTACTAGAGTCACTCCATCTTCTGCTACTTGTATAGATAATATTTTCTGCGATTGTGATTACATAGATAAAGCAATAGTAAATTGTCTGCCTTCTGACCATAGCGGACAAACTGTAACCTTTAGGTGTAATACACCCCCATTGCAAAAAGTTCAAATTAAATTTAGACCTATAACTTCTAGCAGATTAAATAGGTATAATATTTCGCTACAGAACAAGTTAAGTGTTATGAGCCTTGATGATATTAATATAGATCAATTGTATGATCGTTTCTTTTCAATAGTTCACACGGAATTCAATAAAACTTTTGAAAAGAAGACAAAAAGTATTTGCCCTAAATTCATATTTAGTGATTGGGCAACTAGAGGTATCAGAAAAAGTAGGGAAAGACTATTTGAGCTTTATGGCCTTAAGCCTTTTATAAACACTGAAACTTTTAACAAGTTTGTTGCTAAGTATTCAAAAATTTTTAGAAATACGTGCAAGGTTGATAAAGCACTGCACATTAGCAACAAGATCAAAACAGCAGAAAATAAAATAAAGACAGTTTGGAAAGTTATAAATAACGAGACTAACAGGAAGAAAATACGTAACACTAGCTACACATTAGATACAGCGTGTGGTCCTAAAAGCTCAAATCAGGAATTAGCTCAAGAATTTGTAAATTTCTTTACCGATATACCACTAAAAACAACGGAGGCTCTTATTTCCTCACCTGAACTCTCAATTGGCTTATTAAAGGCGAATGTGTCTGGCTGCCTGGCTGAATTTAAATTTAAACACATTAACCCTATGATAGTTATTAAAACTTTCCGGCAAATAAAAATCAAACTAACCGAAGATCTATGGGGAATGTCTGTCAAAGTTTGTACATCCATACTTGAGACTATAGCCCCTTACTTAGCTTTAATTTTTAATTTATGTGTAGACCAAGGAGTTTTCCCTGATTTAATGAAATACAGTAAAGTCATACCTCTTTTCAAATCCGGAGACAGTAAAGATACTAATAATTATAGACCTGTATCCGTGTTACCAGTTTTTAGCAAGGTTTTCGAAAAAGTAATGCTTAATCAAATGCTCTATCATTTTAACACCAACAGAATCTTACATGATCAACAGTATGGCTTCACCAAGGGACGTTGTACAACTGACGCCGGTGTAACCTTATTAAAGCACATATTTACTGCGTGGGAAGAGTCTCAAGACGACATGGGAATTTTTTGTGACCTCTCCAAAGCGTTTGATTGCGTAAATCACGACACATTACTTTTGAAACTTGAGCATTACGGACTGGGTAAACTTGCACTTAGTTTGGTAAAATCTTATTTGAATGATAGACAACAACATGTTCAAATAAATGGTGTTAATTCACAGGGTTTAAAAGTAAAAATGGGGGTTCCACAAAGCTCAATATTGGGTCCTTTTCTCTTTCTAGTATATATAAATGATCTTCCCTATTTACTGAAAAACCAACCGCAAAATATGGTGTTATTTGCTGATGACACTTCCCTAATTTTTAAGATAAATAGGCGGGCCCAAAATCTAGATGACATGAATAATGCCCTACTTCAGGTCCAAAATTGGTTCACAGCAAACAATTTGGTATTAAATGAAAAAAAAAACCAAATGCATAAGATTTGCTTTACCGAATGTTAAAAGTAGTGATTGTGATATAATATTGAATAAAGAGAAACTTGAATTCGTAGATAAAACGGTTTTCCTTGGGATTACGCTTGATTCAAGGCTACAATGGGGTTCTCATTTGACTTCTCTTGCGGGACGGCTAAGTTCAGCAGCCTATGCCATTAGAAAAATCCGTCAGTATACTGATGTAGATACCGCTAGACTGGTTTATTTTAGTTACTTTCATAGTATAATGTCTTATGGCATTTTACTGTGGGGACGGGCTGCAGATATTGAGTCTATATTTATTCTGCAGAAAAGAGCCATCAGGGCCATATATAATCTTCGTAAGCGCGATTCTCTAAGGGAACTGTTTAAGGATATTGGCATCATGACCGTACATTGTCAATACATCTACGAAAACATAATGTACGTCAGAAAAAATCTGCACCTTTTTGGTAAAAGGGGTGACAGACATAATTACAGTACTAGAAATAGAGACCAACTAGTTCAGCCAGGTTTCCGACTCGCTAAAGTAGACTCATCTTTCATGGGGTACTGTTTGAGATGCTATAATAAAATTCCACAAAGTATTCTTGAACTGAATGAGACGAAATTTAAAACATGCATTAAACGCACACTATGTAAGCAAGCATATTACAAGTTGAGCGATTATATCGCTGATAAAAATGCTTGGCTCAATGCTGGTCCTGCTCCACAAGGACAGGGGCGCATAAATTGATAGCATTAAAATGTATTGTTGGAGCTGCTGAAGATTGTACAACTATCTTTGCATTGTATAGATTCAATCTCCTTAGTATTATATAAATGCATAGCCCATATTGTGTGAGTACTATGTACTAGAAAGCTATCATTCACTGGAAACCTACGTCTTTTCTTGACTTGAATGTGCCCTGGCGGTTTAGAGTATGTCATGCTCACTCAAATGTCTCGCTGATGGTGGCGCATGTGTCGGATCATTTAGTTCCCTTCAAAATGGTTGAGTTGAATGGTGCTGATCCATGCGTCATGTCCGTGAACGGGCGCTGTCAGTTGTGACTGGTCATCTCTTAGTTGCCATGGCTTATTTGAATGAATTATTTTGAATTGTATTTTTTTTGTTTGTGTGTTTTTGCTGTGGACACTTTTAACGTGCACATCTTGCTACATTGTTCTCACATAATATACCATCTCAACGTGAATGATGTAACCAAGATTTTGTAACAATATTCTGATTTAAAAGAGTGTCCATGGAGTTTCTTGCCCGTTCTTCTCCATAGAGATCTACGCTAGGGAATGGGCAACTACAGTACTTTCACAGTTTTTATGTCTTGTGACTGGGACTGTAGCTACATTTAATTTTCATCTTTGTTTCGACAATTCAAAAGTGCCTGTAACTGGCTTACTTGAAATAAATGCTTTGATTTTGATTTTGAAATGTATCCCAAGTATTTGTTTACTACTTGCCAGAATGAACATACAACTATTTTGTTCTTCATACGAAGATTTATGTCCCATTAGTCATAGGCATAATTTGATATTCCTGGCCTCGACTACAAGTTCAAGTACAACAAATAAGATATATCAGACAGACGATCATAAAACAAAAGTAACTGCCACAGATAAACTTATCTATAGCTTTATAGCTGTTGCTGATAACAATGACTTCCAAAAACACAATATACATATCACGCGTCAACAAAGTGGTACACAAGCAATTATACATATATGCCTTGAAGTAATTATTATCATTATAAATGTTACGACTTCCTTATTTGCTGATGTAAATAATACCACAGTTACAGACGATACAGCCATAATTTATTATGACTAAGAGGAAAATCGGTGAGAAGCTAATAACGTTTAAAAATAAAATGAACCAAATGATTTCATAACTAATATGGCGAGTGTTGAATAGGAAAAAGACTCACCATTTTCAGTTACAATGACATCCGTGTGAGAGCTTCCGAATTTGTGTATGTGATCAACAGCCTCTTCCATATCCTTGACCACTTCAATGCAGCATTCCAGAGCTCCATATTCAAACTTCATACTCTTTGCAGGTGGTGGACCAAACGTCAAATGACTAGATAGCTTAGGGCCAGCATGGATCTTAACACCTTCCTTTTTCAACATATTGCAAAGATCATCAAATAATTCACCAGAAAGATGATCTTCGTGAATCAGTAAAGTTTCCATAGCATTACAGGCTGCTGGGTAGTCACATTTAGCATCGCGTACAATCTTCAGTGCCTTTACTGGATCAGCATCCTTGTCTAAGTACACGTGGCAAATGCCCTCAGCGTGACCAAGGACAGGAATGTGCTGTGACTGTTTCTGAATATTTCTTACTAATTCAGATGAGCCTCTAGGAATGATAAGATCTATGTGCTTCTCCATGGACAATAGATCGCTAATTTCCTCCCTCGTCGATACAAGGGAGATGGCGTCATCTGCACCAACACCTTTAAGAGATTCCTTAACTAAGCCCATGAGAGCTTTGTTTGAATGAGCAGCTTCCTTTCCACCCTTTAATAAAAGACCATTAGCCGATGCCATAGCTAAAGCAGCTACCTGGGGTAAAGAATCCGGCCTAGATTCAAATATGACTAGAAGAACCCCAATGGGAACCGATACTTGCTGTAGAACTAAATTTTCAGCTAGCTTTGTTTTTCTTAACACTTTACCAACGTTTTCGTAACTTGAATCGGCAATCTGCTTAAGGCCTATGGATAAAGTTTTCAATTTGCTAGGGCTTAAAGATAATCTGCTAAGTAAAGGCTTCGCAAGGCCGCTCTGTGTTGCTTCTTCTAAGTCTTTTGAGTTTGCTTCTAGAATTTCTTCTTGTTTGCTGACTAATAGATCTGCTAGTGAGTGAATGGCTGTTGCTCTTTCTGATGGAGAAAGGCGTTGCAAGACTCTGCTGCCAGTTCTTGCTGTAAAATAAAGACATTTAATAAGCATTATTGTATGATTACTTTTCATTTGTTTAATGGACATATTGGAGTATACGTACCGTTTTCAGCCAGAACATCAACAGATGTAGCCGTAGTTGGCGTAGTGACGCAATCCGTAAAGAATGTACCGACTTTTCTTCCACTGATGATAGTTTTGATGGCGTTGTCTTGCATACCGTTGCAGATAACCACACTGACTCCTCGAGCCATAGCCCAAGTTGCGGCATTTACTTTAGAATCCATACCTCCAGTACCAACCTAAAATTAAAAACAGCATTAAAAACTTATTAAGTGTAAGTCTTATGCGATCAATGATAACAGTTTTCAAAAGGCTTTGTTTAATTCATTATATTCAGAAATATTAGAAGACAGCTCTCGTTTCAAAATATTTTGAAGGACATTTTCATCATTTTGATTGATTAGCGATATTACCAAGAATTTCAATCAGTTACTTAATAAACAACAAAACTTTTAATTTTGAAAGATAAACATTGTCATTGTTATTATTTTTTTGCGTGGGTTTACAGTGCCACCTACTTATAGATCTTGCTTTTGTCTGATAAAATCATCGAAAGCTTCTTACCATACCTACTTTATGATAAACTCAAAAGAAAATATATTGTTTCGGTAACAAAATTTAGTTCAAAGCTAGACTGTATTTAGATTTTTTACCTCCATAAGCTCTTTTTATCTTTTCAGGAGTTAACTCTGTGTTTCTTGACGCCTACGCCAAATTATATTTTTATCGTGTGGAAACAAAGAGTTTTTGATCATACCTTTGATTTTTGTCCAAATTGCACTTGCTCTTTTGACGTGTACGTATGCATCATTCGTGCACCATCCTCCCACGGAGGTTTGTTGTATATACCATCGACATCAGACATCATAATCAGTAAGTCTGATTGGATCTCAGCAGCCAGCAGAGCTGACAGACTGTCGTTGTCCTTAATGCCTATACCCTGAATATAAAAAGGTTGACGATAAAGTAAATTGCGAATGCAGCAACCTCCTTGGAACATAAAATGAATACAGATTTATGGGTCCCAGTTGAGGGATGGGGGAGATCAATTCGTAATTAAGATATCTCACAGCTGATTAACGGATTAAGCCGCTATAGCAAATTGAGCGGAAAAGAGTCACAAAATGCCAACCAATTTATGATGAATCTGCAAAAGTAAAGAAAGCTGATGCGTTGCGATTTGTAACACTGCAGGGTTGTGGTAAGAGTAATATGATAGAAGAAGTAAAAAGCGATGACCCTTGATGTCCATTCGGTGAAATGTATATATTTTTTGCCACGGACCGGCAAATAAACCGGCAGACGTCTTTTGATTTCTGTTTTTGTAAGCAGTTTTCCAAGAAATGACATTAATTCAGACGTCAATGATATAAAGAATTTTGTTGTCTACTTGCTTTTAAGGAAGGGTGATTAAGGCTTGCCTTCTTTCCAGTTCCTGGTACGACGGTGTCATCATGGATATACATCGGTGGGCTGACGGCATCGTTAGTGTTGACAATAGGCACTATGTTCAGCGAGATCAATTCTGATAATGTGCAGAATAAGTTCTTTCTCGTCTCCTCGTTATAAAAATCCGGTTTCGTTACAAGGACCTGTGAAAAACATCAACAAATAAGTTCTTGTTATTACCGTCTCCGATATTTTTTCCTTACAAAACTGAAAAAGAACACCGGATTTTCTTTGTATTATTTCAAGAATGTGGATTGTTACAGCTTATCTTTGGAAAGAAAAGCGCTCGGGGCAATACCAGTGAACGACATATTGAATCCTTTTAAAGCGACGTTCAATTTCACACATGGTTATAAGATAGTTTTCTTTAGATTTCGTCATGACAGTTTTTTTATATTGGAATTTAGAAAACATTGCAATCTTATATGTTCCCAATTCCACAACGTAATATTTTAAACTAAAATCACGCTTGGATCCCCGATGAGTTAACCAGCCACTCATGTTTCGCCACTTATGTCCCATGAAATAGCAACGAGCCATCAAAGGGCACAACTCCAAAGACATAAAACCCTGTAACAAAAATGCAATAACACTTTGCCTTACCTGAGAATCGAACCCAAAACCTCCCCACAATAGTATTTATTAAACTTTCTTCTAAAGACTTTTCCAACATGAATGATTTTCAGAAGTCAGGTAATTATGCTGTACAACCATTACAGTTCGTATCGTTGTAGAATCGTAATATTTCAAAAGTGACGTGTGGGACTGGGTTTAGATTCAGTGTAGATACTAGTGTACCTATTTGGTAATGGGGGCTATCGCGTGTGAATTTGCCGCTAGAGGCGCTTGGGTAGACTAAGGTCTTCCAAAATGTCAGATGTCATAGAGTGTTCACGCGTTGCGTGCTTTTTTATCACGTATTTATACTAATACTCACGATTGTGTTCTAGTTTGAGCCATTCCTGATTAATTATGACTTGAAGGTGTTAAGTAGCAACTTAGAATAATAATATTCTTAGTACTTGGAAGTAGAATGATTTTTAAATGTTTCGTGCTTGCTAATTTTAGGAAGAATATTGTAAATATGCTAAAGCTTACACTATGTTGATATACATAATAAAATAAACTTTTTATGAAGATATTGATGCTTTAAAGTACCTATTAAATAGAATAACTGACAGGACCTTACTCGACAGTGCGCCATCTGGTGAGCTCAAAAACTAGCCCCCTTTCTATTGGTACACTGTTCTGATTGTTCTGATTTTAGAATTAACAGCTGAAAGTTGCTGTTGGTATATTGCATGTGAATTTTGGGATTGCATTTAGAAATTTATTCGACCAAGTTTTTGTAGTGGACTAGGATTTAAAGTTGATGATAGTTTTTGTGTTGTTTCCAGGAATGTAAGAGGACTGCTAGTCATAATATAATAGGCATGACGACAGTATCAAAAAATTACAAATCTATTTAGTCCGTCAGTTAGGTTATAGGAAATTAATGGACACGTATTTTTTGTTTTTGTAAATCAATGAATATTGACAAAGATAAAACGCATCAAAACTCGGGAGTGGGGGCTCGTGACGTCAGAACTAGGTAAAAATTATACCTAGGCGTAACGTGTAGAGAATTTAAAAAGCGTCATATCTTCGTCAATTTTGGTTTACGTAACAAAAGAAAAAACACGGGTCAAATATTTTTTGATAATCTAATTGACGGACTAATTAGTTTTTTTTTTGTCGTCTCGCCTATTGTAATGATATAGGTAAAATCCCAGGGGTTTGCTCTTTTACTGGAAAATTATCTTAAATGTTTCTTAGACGGAGCAAATGATAGTGAATTATGTCCGTGTGTACTCGTCCTCAGGAACTTTGAAATTGGTTCAAAATACAAATGTATTTTCAGCTTTATCTCCTCTTATTTACCCATCGATGCAGTATTCAAATCCATTGGAAAGCTATTTCGCACTAGTAGTAGCACATCAATATCTTTTAGTACTAGAGTAATTCTTCTCCAATTGACTTTTACGATATCTCTCAACATGGAGAAGAGCTGACTATTCACCATTAAGCTTTTTATTTCGCAATTTAACTACGATCTGACACTTAAGGTGGTATCCACCTAGTACCTACTTCTGTCAGTAGTGTACTCCATATTTAATTTAATGCTGTGAAATACAAAAATATTGTACAGTAGTGAGCCTTATTACATCGTTCTTAGGGCCATAAACCGAACTACAACTCACACGTGCCTAATAATATTTTACACTAGTGCATAATAGAATTATCCCTACAAAGTTAAGTTAGTACCTAACTGCAAATTATATGCGAGTAAACAGAGCATTTTCAATTTAACCGGGTAGGTAATACTTACAGTTTTTTATTTTTGTAACAACAAAAAGGTTTTATGTCGCTGAAAATCCATTTACATTTTTGGAATAAATAAATGTGTCCTTAAATAAGACGAAACAACATTTATTATTATCAAATTATTTATAATTCACAATAATTTGTTATAAAATATTTGCATTTTATCACTAAAATTATAATTTTGAAGTAGGCTGTATGACTATATGTAATCAATCACCTTACATTTGGCGCGTGCAAAAAAAAATTTGCGCGCCATTTCCCACGATTTTCATATTTTGTGTGTTGGTATCGCATTTGTTGCTGTGTGGTAAAACGATTTATGCAATACATGGTTGTTTTTTCCGCGCAAGTGTGTTGAAAAAGTGGGTATGCAACTCGTGAGCAACCTGCTCACTAGACATTCGGCTGATTTACGCCCTCGCCTACGGCTCGGGCTGCAACCCACAGGTGTATAATGAGCAACTTTGCTCACTTGTATCATAATATCTTAATATATATAAATCTCGTGTCACAATGTTTGTCCTCAATGGACTCCTAAACCACTTAACCGATTATAATAAAATTCGCACACCATGTGCAGTTTGATCCAACTTGAGAGATAGGATAGAATAGAAAAAAATAAAAAGTCCACCCGTGCGAAGCCGGGACGGGCAGCTAGTACTATTATAAATTCGTCTGTTCTCGATTGTCGAATGCATGGGGTTGAATAGTCGACTTTGTTATCGCTTTACTACACTGAATATCACTTTTCATAAAACCAGAAGGTTTTTTTTTGTCTATAATGTGTCAGAAAGTTTATTTAAGTTTATTGCAATTTTGTTCAAAGTGATGTACCATCATAGAATTAAAGGGGGCCACCCTTAAATTTTTATTTTTTTTAGCGGCAACAGAAATACACATTCTGTGAAAATTTCAACTCTCTACCTATTACGGGTCATGAGATACAGCCTGGTGACAGACAGACGGACAGAGGGGCTGACGGACGGACAGCGGAGGCTAAGTAATAGGGACCCATTGGTTACCCTTCGGTTACGGAACCCTAAAAAAGAGCAATTGTATACCAGAAATTGCTGCCAAAAGTGGAAAAGGAATTATTAAAAAAATATATATATATTTCAGACCTATTGATCCATAATTACGAGGACGACTAAACCACTAGGTACTAAACGGTGATACAGAGAGAAAACTGGTAAACGCAACAATTAAACTCAAACTGGGCTTAGAGGGTTAGAGGTTGCAGTTTTGAACAGAAACTAATACAGCATAGGTTTTGTGTAAAGTTAAACAAATGCTGCAGTGTATTGTTTCTTTCTAAGCACGTATACAACCTTTTTGTGATGTCTGCTTGGATGTTCTACGTGACTTCGGAATTAAAAGGAAGAGTTGGACCACGTTTGGCACAGGTTTATTTGTGTTCGTAGCGTTGGTACAGATTTTTAGAAAAAAGATAAAACAAAAATGTTTCAATGATACTTTTAACTTGAAATATATTACTAAATGTTATGAGCTTTTCTGTATGTTCGAAAGTACTTTTATAATCTAGTTTCAAATAAATAGGTAAATACGGAACTCTGCGAACAGCAAAGTGAGGCCCGTGAAATAACGTCTCGCTCTTTTCATACACGCTCACACGCGAGGGATTTTCTTTTTAGCTCTTCCCTAGTCGCTGGATAGATGGCGCTAAACTTAGTACGTTAATGCAAGGAGCGGAACCTAAAAAAACTGATTTTAACAAAGCGCGAGAAAACTAGGTTATATTCGGAAGGTTAAGCAAACGAAAGTGTCAGTCAACGAGCGTATGTGACGTGACGCAATGTTTTTTTTTCCCAAGCGTTTTGGCTTTGGCAACAACTATCGTAGTCAGTCAACGCCATCTATAGAGTTCTTGGAAACTAAGTTTTTTTTTAATACCTTAAAAAGAAAACCTCTCATTACTTTGCCTCAATAAATGCACAACATGTTTACGAAACCGGCCTCATTTCTCTGTTCGCAGAGTTCCGTCTTAACTTTTTTTTGGTCAAAGAAAGTTTTAGAGGGTTTTGGAATTGAATCTTTGGTATGCATGTATGGGCAACCATGTTATTTCCTAGATTTTACATGTTTGAACTGGTTTCAGGTAAATGGGGGCTCGTTGCCAACGTCACAAATAGCAGTCAAATAATTCGCAATTTTGATTAAATACTCAAAATTAAAAAAAAAAATGTCGCTTCGTGTTGTACTAGAATATTGGTTATTGATAAATCAACAGCAATATGGACATTGCCAGCTTTTAGAATAGCTGTAACCTTTTAATAAGACTCATGTAGTAACATCCAAATATGACGTCGTCACAAGATACAGGAGACAACGTAAAACGCACACCGGAACAATTCTCCCCTAACATGGAAACAATTATAATGACAAGTAACGCTTTGTCTAAACTCCACTTCAGTCCCAGTTAGTTTTCTAATTTGGGACATTTATGCAAAATGAAGTTTGTACGCGTTGGTATAATTTAACTTTGACGTAGGTAGTGTTGTAAAGTTTATTGTCAAAATTCCTCCTATGTCTGCAACCCTGGTACTTTATTATTTAAGAGGAAACGCTTTTTGGCTGTGTTGTATTAGTTTTTGCAAATTTGAAGTATGAAAATACTTTTCTTGATGATATTTTTAAGTTTGTCTGATTACCTCGTTGGTGTAATAAGCACGAATGCTGAGCATGCGGGTGCGATTCCCAGGTCGGGCAAAGTTTTAGTGGGTTTTTCCATTAGGAATTTCTCTGTAGGAGCCACGGAGCCTGGACATGTGCCCGGTTGATGACAATATGCTCGCCTCCTGTTGTAGCGGGACTAAAAATAACTGGCGAAATATGGGTGTACTATTATGAAGGTACACCTCTGCCTGATTACAGGCGTGATGTTATGATAAGTATAATATAATTTATAATGAAAATAGGGAAAGTCAGTACTTGTAAAGTCAGAGGAGTTTAGTATTTAGGGCCATGCAGTTCACCGAAAAGATAACAGTCTGATTATCTAAAAACAGCTGTTTAAAACACATTTTCATGTTCACCAAAGCAAATCAAGCGATTAAACTCGCTAATCAACTGTTATCTCTAACCCACCTCGGAGAGGTTGTTTAAAGTCCCGGTTAGTAGTTAATCGGTGAATTTTGACGTTTGTAAACTGCAAATATAACAATTCCACCAGACGACACTATTTCACACTAAACTAGTGACAATTTCCTTTTCGTCATGCGTAAAATTAGCATTGCGCTTCTTATCCATTGTATTTAATTTAAAAACTATTACAAACGAAAATAAACAAAACATAAACAACAGATAATTTTATGGTTAGAGAACTGTCATCTCAGGTATAATCTTGTATTAAGCCTCCTCTACACGTCTGCAGATGCGACCGAAAACCTTTGGATCTGTGCCAAAAAAACGACAACAATCAGATTCGAGGCGGACGCATCTATGGACGTTAAATACCAACAACCGATGCACAAATTACCCCTTCTATACGTCGGCGGACGCATCCGAAGACGACGTAGTGCAGATGCATCTGCCGACGTGTAGAGGAGGCTTTATTAGATAGTGTTTATTAGATAGTTAATCTATGGGTATAACGCAACCATTTTAAGATGTTTCGCATTTGTACGGTTTTTTACGTGTTAAGTTACCCACCCTATTTGACTGTATTATAATCATTTGGTCTTTCATTCTTAAAACGCTCGTTTACATAACCGAGCTAGAATAAGTTGTGGTGAACCCCAAAATTCCCACGTCACGTTTAAACAACTGTTTACGTTTAGCGGGCCGATTACGAAACAGTCGGTTATTTTACTGTTGGTGAACTTGGCCCATATGAGGTTAACACAATGCGGAACATTATCGTGTTATGAGCATTTATATCCACTGTCAATGAATGCTAGCTGTCAATTTGCTATAACCAATCATTTTTCCTGAATTTACAAAAACCTTCGTTGCTATTAATTATTCAATACCCAAGAGAAAACTAGAAGTTTTCTTTTGCTCAGAACGTGGAAAATAAAACAAATAATAGCAACAAAAATATTAAAATAAAAGGTAATATATAAAAATATTCGTAGCACCGGTTGTATGATAATGAACGGTGCACATTTGCGTATCAGAATTAATTAATAAATTATTTTTATTCGTCCCTAGCGCGAAAGAACAGACGGGACGCTTGTGTTTCATAAAATATGCATTTTTTTACACGAAACACAAAGCGTTTTCGCATAATTTTGCATTAAACTGATGTGGTTATTGTACATTTTCTAGTTCTTTGACATGGTTGTTATAATAAAGATAAGCAATGGAAATAAAATAAACTTTTTCTCACTTATTGCTTTTTGGAATGCTCAGATGGTCTTGCGGTCGCAAACGCGCGGTTCGATTCCCAGATGTGGCAAAAAAGTGTTATTCAGTATTTGATTAGGAATTTCTCAGTAGTAAGTAGCCCGGAGTTTCCCCGACACAAGTACTATTGTAACTTACTGGGGCTGCCTCAATATATGTATGTATGACACTATGTTTGAGAAGTAATAAATATTTTTGTATTTTGTATTTTGTAAAGTGCTTGACATTTATTTCAGTTCATTAATGCCCGTTTTCACTATCTGTAGGCAACACCTAAACATATGCCAAAATAAAAAAAAAAATTGTTGTTGAGTTTGTAAGTTCGCGGTATGATACGCTCGTGCCTCGGAAAGCACGTTAAGCGCTTGGTCCTGCGCCTGATCTCTCTCCGGATACGACCGGAGAGAGATCAGCACCCCTAGCCAAGTTGACAATCTACAATCGTTAACGCTAGTAGAAAACTATTCAAATGAATGGGAATGACATCATCTCAACGTTAAATCACGTGATCAACACAAACGAATAGAAAATTCGTAGACAAGTTTACATCGTTCAAAATGATAGAATAGTCGTTTCTACAATGTTGATCGCTAAACTCTTTGGTAGGAACGCTCACCATAGACTAAAGTGTAAGTTTTTTCTACAGACATTAGAGAACGAGCGATCGACTCAGTCGTGTTGAACTTGGCTACCAATTTAGAGCTTTCTACAATCACTTACGCCGAGGCGTTTACGATTGTAGAAAGAGAATCGATACGAAACGTTTGTAACTTGGCTAGGCCTGCAGGCGCCAGGACCAAGCGCTTTGCGCGGTTTGCTGTCTCACCGGACTATGAGGATGAGGGAAGAGAGAGTGCATTCTTCACTAAGATTGGCTGCCATGACCAAAAACGGTTAGGTTACCTATTGTATTGTATTGTATAACGGGCTGGTGTCCGCAACTCCACGTCAAAGCGCGTATTTTGCGTATGGGCTATAATCCACCACGCGGGCCCAGTGCGGATTGGTAGATGTCACATGTCTTCGAATTTTTGGTTCTAGGACATGCCGGTTTCCTCACGATGTTTTCCTTCACCGTTTTGAGAGCAGCCGTGGCCCAGTGGTAGCTGCCCCGACTTACGAACAGTAAGTCGTGGGTTCAAACCCAGGCAGGCGGCATTACTTTGTGTAATTTAGGTTACCTATTGTTACTTCTTCTTTTGGTTATTGCAAAAAATTTGTAACAGACATTACCTCATATTTTCCTTTATTACATACAAGTTTATTTTTTTTGGAAATAGGGAATATGCATGAAATACAAAACTCTTTTTATTTATTAAAAATACCTTCTATTGGCCCATAAAAACATTGTGGTACACTTGTTTAAGTTGCATAGACATCACTTATTTTACAATTTACTGTTTTATGTAGCATATTTTTGGTGAAACGGTAGTGACGTCAAAGTATGTGTCAAAAAAAATTTTTTTTTTTGAAAATTGCTTAAAGTTTCATTAAGATTTTGTTATTGCAAGTTTTACTTGACTAGAGCACATGCATACCAATTAGTAAAATGATTCTATAAAGGGGAAAAAATTAGATGTAAACAAGGCAGATTGTGGTAAATGACGTCACCTCATGGCCGCGACAGCTACGGACGTTTGAACTGTCGTAGAAAATTGCAGGAGTTTAATATTATTATTGTGTGACAAGCAGTAGTTGAAAGGCCCGGTCACTTAAAACTTTTCATGGGTTGATAGTACCCTATTTTATTGATTTAATTGAAGAAAAAATGACGTGCATATTCCCTATTACACGAAGATTATGCAACGACACGGTTGGCGCAGTGGCTGAGCAGTTGACAGCTGCGCTGCGTGTCACGGGTTCGATCCCCGCTCGGAACAAATATTTGTATGGCCTACAGATAGTTGTTTCCGGGTCTGGCTGTTTGTGTATGTGAGTTCCTATGTTTGTAATCGCACCCACGATACAGGAGAAATTCCCAGTGTGGGGCATCGTTTTTAAAAAACGAATGAAATGAAATGAATATTCCATTATCTACTCTCAGTTAATGATAACCAAATATTTATCAAATTCAAATTCATATATTTTTATTTGTAGAACATGGTAAACAAAAGTACAGATGTCAATATTAATAAAATGAGCGCTATGTCTTGCCGTCAACGGCGTACAAATTAATATTCTAATTATTTGTAATTTATTTCGAGATACTTACACGTATTATTGTAGATCTACGTAAATAAATAAAATATAAGTAGTTCTTATACCACTTACTACAACAGCCCATAACGTCCACTGCTGGACATAAGCCTCTCCCATGATGGGAGGAATTTGCCGTAATCTCCACGCTTGGCAGGCGGATTGGAGATCGCAGTGATGAAAGACTAACAGAAAACGCTGCTGCCCATTCTCTGGTCTACGGAGGCGCAAGGTGTTCTGCCTCAGACATTAGTCGCCTTATACGACACCCGTGAGTGTAATGGGTTGGTTCTATTCTACTCTGCCGGATACCACACGGCTAACCACTTAGTCTAGCTTATTGAATAGAAAGGAATCGTATAAATAACATTAAAGAAATCTTTTTGAAACCCTTTCGCTTTGATTGTATTTCAAGTGCATTCAAATTGAAAACTTCAACAGCTTCAAAGTCATTGTTTATTTATTTTTGTTTGTGATCGACACAAGACTTTGACGGAGACATTATTTTACACTTCAGCCAACCTATCCTTGCAGGCGGGAAAACACAGAACTAGAATATAAATGTACCAAGTTTCACATATCGATGATTTTTTTTCTTGACAAACAGCGCCATCTTGATCTGCACTTAAAGGAAAAGTGGCTTTACGATTAATTAAACCGTGAAGGTGTGTAGACACTGTTAATATTTAAAACATTTTCAAAATGTAGTTTTATTTTGACTTTAGATTTAAGAAGCTTCAGCTATAATTAATTTGATTTGATAGACAAATTTATTTATTTTTTTTTTATAATTCTTAAAATTCAAATGACTAATTTATGCAGTCTAATTACTAAGAAATATCGAAATAATTGACTTTTTGACATAATTAATTAATTTTTGCTTTTGAATTAGTTACATTATTTTTACATTTAGGTATGTCGTCTTGATAATGTTTTTAACATTTTGGATTGCACTTACGTATAAAACAGTCACTCAAAATAGTCTTCGCTATTTTTAAATCAATTCTAGTAATTGTATTACTTACTACTACGTATCGTGTGGTTAGTGTCTAACCTGGTGTCAGAGTTTTTATGCCGCCCATGGGCCTCTGACCTGGCTTTACATGCCTACGTGAAAATCTCTCAGGCATGCTAGTTTCCTCACGATGTTTTCTTTCACCGAAGCTAGCGATAATTTTACAATACGCACATGAATCCGAAAATCAGAGGTGCGTGTCTTGGGTTCGAACTTGAGACCTATGACTTGGTAGTCCAACGGTCACACCACTAGACTATCACTGTTTACTTAGTAACTGTATGTAGTCTAGACATTATTTACATTAGCGCCGATTCTCCAAGAATTTAACGCTCGAACACAACAATATAAAGTAATATACAGCACTAGCTGTTGCCGGCGACTTCGTCCGCGTGGTAGCAAATATCAGACATCGTAAAGGATACAACCAATCACTCAAGATCATGACTGACTGTTTGATTCACTGACTAATCGATCAACGCACAGCTGAACTTTTGCACAAACGTAAAAGTGTTCATGACAATATTTCTTCATAAATAATACTCTTAACCATTTTAGTGGATGGAGCTTATAACCAGACTGCGAGGTGAGCTTACACGAGTAGACGCAATGTAAAACTGCCCATGTGATAAACAGTCCTGCCGCAAGTCGATTCCCGCGAATTTCAGAGTTTTGCTTGTGACTTATTTATTGTCATGGCAAAGCAAACTTTCAGAGGAAACAGAAGTCGCTTAAATTCAACGCGTAGTATACGCGGCACAAACACTATTTCTCATTACATAGTTTCAGTGGTAGTAAATTCCGCAGTAACATCACAGGTGTGCCGAGAGGCAGCGAGAGCTTATGATATGGGACACCAGCTGGATCAATAATATACAGCATTACAGCGTGTGTAAAAAATTTGGTCATATTTAAGAATTACAATCAATGGTACAAAGTTGGAGGCCATCAAACTTTAAATATTGGGTCGATTAGGTGCTGAAGTTTTAAATGGGACAGTTGACTATTTTTTCCTAATCACGATGTTGATCCTATTCCCAAAGATGTTCAATTTGATGGTGTCGTATGTCTAGCACACCCTTGAAATAATAAACACAAGTTTATGAAACACGCGGTATTTCATGCAAAACGAATATTAGAACTTAGAAGTTGGTAAGTTCTATAACCTTTGAGAAGATTAAGTACATTTTTCTAACCTTTGATCAATCAGAAGCACAACCACAAAGCGATTTATTATTTTTTGTTTTATTTTATTATTTTACTTTTGAAATTATATTCAACAAAAGGATTGCCCAAGGATTTACTTTTTAAGGATCAAAAAGAACGTGTAGCTTTTGGTGTGGACAGTAAGGATTATTCTGACGTGTGTAGAATAGAAAGAAGCTTTGGCGTAGATCTAGGTTTAAAGATGAAATAGTGTTTTTTTTACATTTGGGTGCGTATAATCGTTGCGATTACGCCTGTTCAAAAACCACGTGTAAGCAACGATGGAATAAAAAACTTCAATATATTTTTCTATATAAAGATATTTTTGTCCGTGCATCAAGGTTTTATCTACTTCACTACGAGCACTTGATAAATAGAACATACCGTGTGTTTTAAGTAAAGTGTAATTCAAAATTTTGTTCCAGTTATAAGCTCAAACTCACAAACAGAACGGACTAAAATTAGTAGTTCTAAACTTCATACGAAAACTCCCATTTTCGTACACAGAATGTATTAAATGTAAAGTAGATTTTCAACAGCGAAATATGAACAAACTACGCACACAAACTGTATGGAACCACATGTAAATCCTTTGTATTAAGTGCTGTGACGTGGGCGCATGAAAAGTTGTAGCCCGGTTTAGAACACCCCCTGCATACGAATGCGCCCGAAGTTACACGACCAACATCGGAACAGAATAGTGTGGAGTTAAATTATACATAATGTTACATCATGTATTGTTATGTATTTCAGGAATTGTCTGGTGTGTTATCTTGCTTACTATATTCCTCAGTATAGATAATAAATCTGGAAACAACCAGATTTCGTACACGTGAAGTGGATTATACTGCTAAACGCCATAATATATTTTTTTTGGACTAAATCCCGTCAATGAGCGAATAAACACGTGGTTTGGAGAAGGATGCGATACCAGGATTAAAATGCTTTTAGAAAATTCTGTTTTTCAACTATTTTTAAACATAATTTCCGAAGTTCCTATATTAAATTAATACACTTTAATTTAACTTTGACGTCGGCTAGACGTGGTGTTGGCAGTGGAGCAGAGCTCTAACGGAATGGTTGCCAAGATATCATAAAAGGACCGTTCGAAGAGACCATCAACCAGTAAAGTGGATGATCTACAGAAGATCGCGGGCAATACTTGGACTGCCTACACCCAGTGGGCCGAACAAGGCTGCCTATCATGATGAGAACTTTGAAGCATTACATCATAACGTTCCTATGAGCTTACCTGTGCAATCTTGACATTGTACTGTGAGAACATGGCGTCGTACATGGACATCAGTTCCGACTGTCCCACGGCTGCGGCTGCTCTGGGATCCAGGATACTGCCTGCGTCCTGAATGAAGAACAAGAGATTGAACTCTATCTGATTGGTGCATTTATTTTGAAACTCTTTGAAGTTTAATTTTAATGGCTAACGACCTCAGGTGATTGTCTTAAGTGACTCCCGCATATGTCGCTAATTTCCTTCAAGTGAATATCGTTTCGAACGACGTTGTCCCGGTGACTCGGTAGTAAAGTATAAAAGATTGCTCTTAGCAATTTATTTTTTTTCTGTTCCTTTTTCGCAAAATGCATGTCGCTTGCCATGTGCGCTAGTGGTAAAGATTGGTCAATACCCAAAATAGAAAAGAGGTTCCAACACCACCTATACGTATATACTTAGATCGAGTTTACACCAGAATAGTAGATGTAAACTACAGACTGTAGTATTATATAAACTTCAACCAACTTATCTGTGCATGCGGGAAAACTACTATACTAGACCTAAACTAAATTCACCAAGTTTGACATAAATTGATACAAATTTTCTTGGCCACCTTAGACTGCACATTTAAAGTGGTCATACTTTCATTGCAGTCAAAAATTATTAAAATTATTATTGACCTAAGTTTTTTCATGATTTCATGTTTCCCAACAAGTTTTGGCACGAATCAAGAATCATCAGTTAGCTCGAATGGGTCGGATATCCCTAAACAAATCGTAAACAATACTGAAATACTATCACAATTTCGTCACGAATTTATCTGTTTTGATACACAGGACAACATGTATACGACAGTACATTGTAGTGTGTTGTCTTTTGTCAATAGATTGGACCGTCTACAGTGAGCTTTATATAAAGTAGGCTTTACAGCCTTTTCACTACGGTGGGAAGGTACCATATGCTGTATTCATAGTAAAGACCACTATCTACCCAATGTAGCTTAATTGTATCATAACATTCTATCGTTTGTTTAACATTATACTGGACTGTTCCGTACGTGCAATATCATATTGCCTACGGTTTGTTATTACAGTGAAATCTGTGCTAGTTCGTTTGTTTTTTACTCGATATATGTCACTAATATCCGGTTTTGTGATATTTTTGTGGTAAGACTATGAATAGAAGTTTTGACGAGTACGTAGTTTAGGAAAATCGAACGTAAAATTAAAGTTAGAAGTACTAGAACGCAATGGCTTTATAGTAAATCGATTTTCGTCTGTAATTAACTTTCGGAGCTAAAGATCGCAAACTGTGCAACTGATTGGTTTTCAGTAATTATCTGGTGAATGAAAAGCTTGTTAGCTTTTCCTAGAAAGGAGAGGGTCAAAGGCTGGCACGATAATCTGTTTCTGATTGTAGGTACATAACCTACCTACATTTACAAAGACGAATCATTAGATTAACACAACAAAATAGATGGATTCGACATTCAAAAGTGCCTCTTAATGGCCTGATTGAAATAAATGTTTTGACTTCACTTGACTTGAACATTATGGAATATAAATAAATTATTTCAAGAAGTTCACACACATGATTGAAATATTGCATTGACAATTCATAGGATGGCATCGTATTGTCCAATGTCCATATAATCGTTTCCCTGATAAAGCATGTCATCAAATTATCAGTAACTGCACTACTGCATACGTCTATCAAATATCGATAACTGCTATCAATATGGTGTCACTGACCTCTCGAGTATGATCGCTTGGAGACAAAGTCTCTCTCATGGAGAGGGACATAAGTAGCTCCTGTGTCAGCTTCTGTCGACCAAACGCAACCGCTCCGCTTGTCACCATGATGCATTCTCGTCCTTCGTGGTGGCATTCTGCTACCTGCGAAAATGAACCTTTGTTGTAGAAAAATAAGGTTACTTTTTCATTGTTGGCTGAGACCAAACAAAAAAAAAACTGGATGTAGGATTTTGAAAAGGATCATGCTAAGTTTTCTGAAACCATTCGATATTCAAAACTGTGAACAGGGATTGCAATAGCGCAGCTAATTCAATCCCGCGTAATTGATATGCGGGATTACTAAATCCCGCGCAGGATAACGCGGGATCCCGCATCTTTGAAATTACAAAATCAAATTGAAACCACAGATTTTTTATTAAACATTTCTTACAATAAGCAACAGAAATTACGGTATTTCTTTTCTATTCATTAAGTATACCTAATTAGAAATCTGTTTTTTTAGCTTCATCTTTAAATGCTTGGCATAGTTTAATAATTTTGTTTAATTTTACCCTTACTCCTCCAACAACAGTTTTATATTTTTAATTCAGTCATAGTCACATTTATTGACTAATAAATAATCAAATCACAACTTTCTCTTAGATGCTATTACTATGATATAAACCTATGGTGATAACTTTTGAGAATACGCTCTTAGAAGTAAATGGCATTTATTGTATCATCTCCGAGCCAGCTTCTTAGTGAACTGCAAATATATCCTGATGCTGATAACGCTCTCTCGGCTTCTACGCTAGTAGGCTGAACCGTCAGGATTTATTCATAGGCAAGCGTCAGGTACTCACTTCTGATACTATCGGACTCAAAGAACGTCATTTTAGCGCCAAATTTTAACTTTGCGGGATCCGCGGATTCGCGCTTTGAAGTTGCGGAATCCAGCAGATTAATAAAAGCAGCGGGATCCCGCGGGAATGCGTGATCGCGTTTTGGGGGATTGCAATCCCTATTTGTGAAATAATTTTTCAATAGAATGGATTAATTCAATGATATTGATTTTTAAACACCAATCAGCCAGTTCTACGTTTCGTAATCCAGATAAGCTTCCAATTTCAAAAAACCCGACAAAAAGTTTTAAAGTGAAATATAAAACAGAAATCAACCATGGCCGCCTAGCCTTCAAAGAGATTTCAAGAGATTTTATTACAAAGAATAAAAGCACTACTTTAGAAGTCAGTATTTATAGTATTTTTAGCATTATTCTAATAAAACTGTAAAACATTTCTGCTATAAAATTAAAACCTTAGATTTATTTGAATAGTTGTGGTCAAATAATTTCGCAGGAACGAGCAAAATCGTTGATTCGAATGATTGGAACGGGATTCATGATACATGAGTGAAGAATTTCAATAATGTTGAAAACGCTGCCGGTTTAAATACGACATTAAAAACAGCAATTTGAGTTAATTTCAGTGTGAACATTGTAGCTCAATTATTATACATAGGTTAATTATAAATAAAAATTTAAATGAAATGAAACAATTAATTTCCTATTCGACCTGCTGCTAAAATTTTTACATATTTCAATCTGATTGAAGTGAAATTGTTCCCTCAGTGTACAACACCATCATGAGGTTTGCTAAAATTCTTGTCGAAAGTTAAAAACGTGTAGATACAGAAATCTAGTTTTTTTATTACTATGTAACATATAGTATCAAAAAGTTAAAATAATTGCAGGACGTCAAAAAATACGCGCATCGCTGTCAACGGGAAAAGTGCCTATAGTGTATTGCAACGTTGGATGGCACAGACAAATAGAGAGAGTGTCTTTATTTTGTAGCGATTAGGTATGGTTTTTGTAGTTTAAGTCTTACTACTGATGTGTATAAGTGAGTTCGAAGTGACCCTAACATCCCACACATACCTGTTCAACAATAGAAGCGAGTCTTCCCAAAGCCAGTCCATTGCCATCTTCCCTAGTAATGACAGCACTGCCAAGCTTGACGACCAGTCTTCTCGCGTACTTTAACTGAGATCTGTCTGTGAACGTCCTTTGTTTTCGTTCAGCACTCGCCAAGTTGCGCTTGTCGACGTTCATGCCCTGAAAGAGAAAGGAAAAAGAGTTAGTAATAATAACATAACAATCTAAAATCCAGACTCCATGGCTGGTACTGAGATTTTCCTGATGGGAAAATCCAATAACACTTAGCCCGACCTACGAATCGAACCCAGGACATCATGCTGAACGAAGCAGTCAGTTATTGATAAAATGTTACAATACTTATTTCAAAAGCAACACGGGCTTCCTTACTGTTAGAGGGATAAGCGACCAAAAGATTGTTTTAACTAGTCTTTGAATTTTCATCGTTTTGCGAGCAGTGGTAATGAAATAGTTAAGTACACAAAGTTAGGTGCCTGCCTGGGTTCAAACCTTAAGTCGTGGATTATACCACAGGGCCACCATTGCACGAACAGAATATTACTAAGAGCGCAAAAGAGGACGCGGGTACTCTTTTAATCAATGAAACTCCCACATAAAGAAAATATCTCATCTATTGTTTATCCATCCGATCTACATACGCCTACCTCTGTTTTAAACTTAAAAGAAATATTCATATTTGATCTTAAAAACAATACTAAATTTTATGAAGCACACATCCTAGAAAGTTATCGCGAGTTCTGAGAAACTCCTTTCATAGAGGTTTTATCCTGAGAAATTTTCTTAAGGAAACTTCCACAAAGATAAGGAAAATATAAGTTATGTCTTCAAGGGACACTTGATATTTCAAATTCGTCGAATATAAAGGCTTAATTTACTAAAGGATTAAGAACTAAAGCTAACTAAATCAACATAGAAACGGTTTATCCATTAGAAGCTAAGCTATTCATAATTATGGGAAGGCGCGGCGCCGCACGCAATACCAGCTAAATTTTCAATTCAGACTAATCGCAAACTTCGTCATTAAAATGGTTGTATATTCGACCTCGTAATGGCTTTACCTCCCTAAAATTGACCGTCACTTGCACATTTTTACTCAAAAATGGGAAAACAGTATGAAAATGAAATTATCCTGCCAGTTAGGTAAATTAACAGGAGCTCATGCAGAAGTGGCGAAAGCTTCCCAGATTCAAGGTTTGTCCCAATATCTACCTAGCTGGAGCCACAAACCATAATCTTAGCCAAACTTTGGCCACCACATTTACGACTGCAATATTTATTTATCTTTCCCCAAGCAGCAATAAGTTTAAGATTGAACTCTTAAAACTTTACAAAGTATTCGTATTTTTAGAGTTCCGTTGCCAAATAGTAAAAACGGAACACCTATCCTGTCTTTGTCCTGTCCTTTTGTCTGTCTGTCTGCCGGTGTCCGTCCGTATTTCACAGCTGTTTCACTCCGAGACTATTGACATCACACAGTTGAAATTTGGAGGGGTGTACTCTATGATGCCTACCCTCCCAGCCCTCCATACATGCATGTAACAAAAGATCAATAACGAAAAATCAGCCAGCTCTTGAAAAATGATATCGAGGTTTCTATAGTTTTTTCTTATGTTAATAGTTGATGAGATATTAGCTTCTGAAGCCGTAAATAATGTGCGTGTCTCCTCTAATTTCTAAAGTAAGTTTGGTGCTACGGAACCCTTTGTGAGCGAGTACGACTCGAACTTGACTGGTTTTTTTTTGCAGCATTATAAAATATGGCGACGTATTTTATTTCACCGTGATTTTTTTCCCCATTTTTGTAAAATTTAAATGAGAATAAACTAGGACCTAGGGAACAATAAAATTGAACGTTAGAATGAAATTACTTGAAATATTAGGTTCTATTTTTTTAACATAATCTGCAGCTAATCTGAAATCTGCTTTTTTTTTTTTTACTTGCTTCAAAGATATGGGATACATCCAATAGAGTCACAGACAATATATCAACCAACCAACCAACCTCTTACTTCGAGATATATGTACAGAATAATAGGTACACAATATAATACCAAATACAAAGGCTAACTTTACGAAATATCTCTTTAAGATCAACTCATGTAGAGGGCAATGAAATAAATTTCTCACCTCGAAGACAAATAGACGGCGTGTTCTAAATTCGGAGACAGTCCTCACTCACAATCGGAACGTTATTACGTTGCTTATTATATCGTTTGATGTACCAATACCTAAGTTACAGAAAAAGTCTTCAGAGAAAGTCAGTTTTGTTTTTAACTGGTATGGTGGTAACTTTGGTACTTGTTCCTATACTATGAATTGGAGAACTTATTATGAGTTATGATTTGAGATAATTTCAATTATGTTGGATTTACGCCCATTTCGAGCAAGACTCTTTGCATGATCTGATTATGTTTGGGTGAGCAACCTACCAGTTACCCATTTTTATTCGACCCATGTTCCATATTGAAAATTGTCCAGTTACTAAAACCCATCCATGTTCCTTCATCGCCCTTTGTGTTCCGGGGCTACGGTATCTCTTTCGAACAGTTCCGCAGCCCCGGCAGGCGTCGGCCCTTGCGGACCCCTTCCTTTTTGCTGACTCTCTTTAAGGCGCGCGTGGAACACGAACGCGCCGTCGACACGGCCTGTCGTCATGAGACAGACGGACGGCGAGCTAGCCCATAGCCCACCGTCCACAGGCCCGCGCCTACGGTGGCCGGGGGCCACGTGGTGGCCCCCGACGCCCAGGGCGTCTCCCGCGGCGGCTGAGAGGTAAGGTTCTCTCCCTCTCACGTTCCGCCACCTCCTTCTCTAGCATGACTGCTTCGCAGGAGGTAACGGCGCCCCATTTCGTCTCGCTCCGGACCATAGATTGAACCAGGGCCGGACACGAGAGGTCACCGCCGCCGATCGCCGCTTCGATGACACAGCGGTGCTCCGCCCACGTGGGACACCTCCACAGTGTAATCCACGCGCCGCCTCAAAGAACGCACCCACACCGGGGCCCCGTAAAGGGCCATAGACCGCACGACTCCCGCGTAGAGCCCAGGTTGGGCAGGAGCTGCCTGAAGGCAGCCTCGGTCCGTTCCGTCCGTTCCGTCCGTGGGGGCCAAACGTCGGACGTGCTCCACGAAGTTCCATCGGCTGTCAAGGAAGAGTCCCAGGTACTTCAGCGTCGACTCGACGCCGATGGACACCCCGCCTACCGTCAGTGAGGATCCCGGTGGTGGCGCATTCCGAGGCCCATGAAAGCACATGGCCTCGGTTTAGTGCAATGCCACCTCGAAGCCCAGTTGCCGGATCCTCTCAACGACTATCGCAACCCCGCGTGTCATGGTTTCGGCCGCCGCCTCGTGCGACCTCCCCTGAGCTAGTACCAGCGTGTCGTCAGCGTAGCAAACTACTCTGACACCGCTAGGGAGGTCGGCGCTTCTTGCCCATTCTTCTCCAAAAAGATCTACGCTTTGGAATGTGCAACTACAGTACTTTCTCATGTTATTAAGACTGTGACTATTATGTAGCTTGATATTCAAAAGTGCCGTAATGGGTGTAATTGAAATAAAAACTTTGAGTTTTGAGTTTGAACTAAACATTTAATATTTGAATTTCAACTATACTTAGAATGATGATTATTATTTTGATAAAGTTATCTAACACTGAGACATGCAAAAAAATATTTGTTAAGACATTTACTTAATCTTACCAAGTATAACACAACACACCCCCAATACAATTTTCCCAACAAATAAAAACATCGCTCTTGCCTGCCCAAACATCCTATTACATTCAAAGTTCCGAACCCCTAAACACATAGAACAACATTAGCTTGACATTCAAAAGTGCCGTAATGGGTGTAATTGAAATAAAAACTTTGAGTTTTGAGTTTGAACTAAACATTTTTTATTTGAGTTTCAACTATAGAATGATGATTATTATTTTGATAAAGTTATCTCACTGAGACATGCAAAAAATATTTGTTAAGTCATTTACTTAATCTTACCAAGTATAACACAACACACCCCCAATATAATTTTCCCAACAAATAAAAACATCGTTCTTGCCTGCCCAAACATCCTATTACATTCAAAGTTCCGAACCCCAAAACACATAGAACAATATTAAGTAATTAATATCGCGCATAGAAAGCGTTCCAAAATAATTTGTTTCTAACAAAACGTGTGCCTACTTGTAAAAACCCTTTTAACTTAGTAATTAAAACTTCAATGGAAGTGACCACAGAGTTTTGTGAAAGGACCAGAGGACCAATGGAGAGAGGGCTTGTGATTGGTTTAGGAGTTAAGTTCCTACTAGGAGAAATAATTTAAACTTTTGTGTTTAGTTGTACAGTCAAGTTATCACAAACTGTCAAATTTCTCCAAATGATTTTGAAACATAAAACGTTGAAGGTTAAGTTCAAGATCGAAAGAGAAAATTTTACAGTTTGTAGTAATTTGCGAATGTACCTACGCTTTTCTTGACACCGACGCTAAAACGTGTACCACGTATTCAGTACATCATTCTGAGTTCATTCATCATTAGTAACTTTTCATCGGTTTTTCTTTTAATCGGCTTTTCCATACATTTTGACTTATATAATAGTAAAAGTTTTGTTGGAAACAGCCGTTTGTTTTTTAATACATAACCCTTCCACCTTGTATAAAAAACTCTCATTTATTTGAGAAGACCCCACTATCCAGTTTTACAACATCTAAAACATGTACGGTCGAACAAGCTATTTGCTTTACATTTTACAATGTAATTTGTGAGTTAAACTGTAAACCAAATAGCTTGTGCAACCGTACCTATCTTACATGTTTCGATTATCCTTTAAGTACACCTAAAACAACCAGGCGTGATCGAGGTCAAGAGCTGGCCCATTTTGTAATAATAAAAAATAATAAAAATAAAGTTGTGAACAAAACTTAGCCAAAAAAAGAGAGAAAAATAGTAAAAAAACAAATATTACCTGAAACAATCAATAGGTACTACCGAGTTCACTGACGGTCGACCACTTTTCAACGTTATTACTTAGGGCAAACGAGTGAGGAGAGAGAGAAGAGGAGCTCGTGGCTAAATAATAACAGCCGCTCGGGTCAATCGTTAGGTTAAGCCGTGCTTGCCTAGGTTGGTCTGTGGATGGGTGACCACCCTTACATACTGAGTTTCCTCCGTGCCTCGGAAAGCACGATAAGCCGTTGGTCCCGGCTGTCATTTGTAGATCTTTGACAGTCGTTACAGTTAGTCAGTGACCCGAAAGTCTGACAACCAGTCTTACCAATGGGTATCGCATTACCCAGTATTAACTGGGTTGTGGAGGTCAGATAGGCAGTCGCTCCATGTAAAATACTGGTATTCAGCTGCATCCGGTTAGACTGGAAGCCGACCCCAATATAGTTGGGAAAAGGCTAGGCAGATGATGACTTACGTCAAAAGAGTAAAAAGTGATCTTGGAAGCTCGTACAAAATTAAATGTATGACAAATGTTTAAATGTTTTTGACAAGTATCGCAACGTGCGTGTGGGTGTAAACGTGGATCTAACCAGATTCGCTGGTCTATTTGGTAAATAAACTTACACTATCACTTACGAGATAATTATCTTCCGTGATAATCAATTATTCTGAGCTCCCGTTATTATTATTTATGTAGTGAAAAGCCCGCCACATTATTCCCAAACCACTGCAACTCCTGAAAGCCAGAATCAACAGTGGCGACCACCAGATAAGCGCTGAGGTCCCAGAGAAACAATTTAACCGTCTTGGATCCCGCAACGAAATTAATCAGAAAAGAATAGCGGAGGAATAGGAAAAACTTATTTTGTAACAGTGTTAGTTTAGTTATAAACCGTGAAAGTTTAAAACAGTATTTGGAATTTATTAGTATTTGGAAAATGATGATTAGAAAGCCTGTATAGAAACTCTTTGAGCCCCGTTAGCACACTTTTTTCTAATCACCTTATTCAACAGGGCGGAATGATCTATAACGCAATTAAAAGTGTAAAAAGTTACACGTTCTTTTTAAATTACAATTAACGCTGCTTCCTTATTTTCTTGCAAAACAATATTAATGGCTTTCTGGCCCTTTTACAACAAAGGCAATATAAAGTTTTTAACGTTGTGAAAGTATGTCTTATTACAAGTTTCGTCACAAAACGAAAAAAAAAAACATCATCAGTATCATCACGCCTGTTATCCCCGAAGGGTTAGATAGAGGTTTACCTAATAGTACACCCACATTTCGCCAGTTATGCTATGTCGTAGGGCGCGATCCTTTTGCCATCAACAGGGCAAAAAACCAGACTCCGTGGCTGCTACCAAGAAAATCCCCGAGGAGGTCAAAAATTATGCCACGAGAATGTCTTACATGCATCTTATTTATATTTATGTTTTAATTCAATTCATGGTCTACCTGTATGCCAAATTTCATCGAAATACATTCAGCCCTTAAGGTGCGAAGGCGTGCGACATGGAGAGAGCGACTGTCGCAACCCCGTGCAGGGCACGCCACAATAGTGGCGATAAGTCCCCGCTTTGAGGAGTGGCTTGAGAGACGCCACGGCGTCCTCACTTTCCGCCTGACGCAGGTCCTCACCGGACACGGTTGTTTCGAGAGGTTCTTGCATCGAATCGGGCGGGAGGAAACGCCCGGGTGTTTCCACTGTGAGGATCGACCGGAAGACACGGTGGAGCACACGGCCGAGGTGTGGCCCGCGTGGGCAGAGCTCCACGGTGTCCTCGTAGAGGCGATCGGCGGCGGCGACCTCTCCCGTCCGGCCCTGGTTCAAGCCATGGTCCGGAGCGAGACGGAATGGGACGTCGTCACCTCCTTCTGCGAAGCAGTAATGCTAGAGAAGGAGGTGGCCGAACGTGAGAGGGAGAGAACCTCACGTCCCGGCCGCCGCGGCAGACGCCCGGGCGTCGGGGGCCACCACGTGGCCATCGGCCACCGTAGGCGCGGGCCTGTGGAAGGTGGACTATGGGCTAGCTCACCGTCCGTCCGTCTCATGACGACAGGCCGTGTCGACGGCGCGTTCGTGTTCCACGCGCGCCGCAAAGAGAGTCAGCAAAAGGAAGGGGTCCGGAAGGGCCGATGCCTGCCGGGGCTGCGGGACTGTCTATCTATCTATCATGGGGTATAGGTTTCCGCACTTAGTCCTTGAAGTGGACCATTGTGTGTATGGCTGCGGGACTGTTCGAAAGAGATACCGTGGCCCCGGAACACAAGGGGCGATGAAGGAACATGGATGAGTTTTACTCAGTAAAAGTTTGACACTCCCTCTTGCTCCGCCCAGAGCGGGAGGAGTCATTGGATGATTTCTCATCCGAAAAAAAAAGGTTGCGAAGGCGTGACAAATAAATAAACTTACACATTTTAAAATTGATTCCGATAAGGATTGGTTGTACTTCACTGTATTTTAGTACATGGAAACAACTGAATAGTATTGCCAACGTCAAAATTAGCCCAATATCGTAACAATAGTTTCGAACGGTAAACATAATCCCACGTTGGGAAGCTTATCGTGAAATTCGGCCTACGCTGAACTAACGATATTCAAATTTGCACACAATTTTGTTCGATAGATCTCTACCAATAATTCGAAGGTTTGTTGATGTAAATGGGACACCACAAGAGAGATTGAATGTCGACGTTTGTGTGTTCGCAGACCGACAAAGGTGTTTTTTTGTTAAATGGCAGTTTTTAAAACATTTATGTTGGGTGCATAAATACACCAATGAATTAAAGCTACTTATATAACAACTTATGAGGAGCTTGTGGCTAAATAATAACAGAAGTCGATCTTTAGGTTAAGCCGTGCTTGCCTAGGTTGGTTGGATGGGTGACCGCCCATTACATACCGAGTTTCCTCCGAGCCTCGGAAAGCACCGGTGAAACAGGTGAACTGAGGACTCAAAAATTTACAACTTAAAAAAGTTTGCTGTGTCAATACGGTGTTATTGTAACTTTTCTAAAGGTTTGATTTAAGGAACAGACAAGACGTGAGAAATGAAAAGGAAAATTTGAGTCGTTCATCAACTCGTCCCACAAGCCTATGGCCCATTTTGGACGAGATGGTGAAAATAAAATTAATAATATTTTCGTTCTGCAACTCGTCCCACGTTTCTTTTTGTGTGGAACTTTAAACTTTATTTATCAACGTTAGGTACAGTTATGAAGACAAGATTATGACAATATTTTTTTAAGAATTTTCAATTCAAACAAATTTATAAGGTGCCTTAGAAAAAGTACTAGGCTAACATAAATGAAAGAAGGTAATTCCTCTACGAAAATTTAAGACTACATCCGGCGGAAGTGCGGAGGTCGAGGCATTTTAAACGCGAAGACCCTCTACGTCGAAAATATGCACGGTATGTTGGTAAATAATTTCGTAAAACATCTTCTGATGTTTATCCTACTTCCTACTATATAATTATCTTACTAATATTATAAATATGAAAGTTTGTGAGGATGTGTGGAATTGTGTATGTCTGGATATCTGGATGTCTGGATGTTTGTTACTCTTTTACGCAAAAACTACTTAACGGATTTGGATGAAATTTAACACACAGATAGTTTATAACCTATATTAAAAGAAAGGATACTTTTTATCCCGTTCGTAAGATCCCCTGGGACAATTATCAAACTTCACGTGCGCGAAGCCGCTGGCAGAAGCTAGTACTATTATAAATACAAAAGTTTTTGAGGATGCATGGATGTGTGTTTCTCTTTCACGCAAAAATGGTTCAAGAGATTTCGGTGAAATTTGGCACACAGATACTTTGTAACCTGGATTAACTTATAGTTATTTATGCAACTGTTGTATAATGAGGGGTATTAAAACACGAATGTGGGTTTATCACACGAGGCGAAGCCGAGTAGAGTAGATAATAGTATCACATGAGTGTTTTAATACCTAATTATGTACAGTTGCATACAAGACTTTATCTTCATCCATGATATGAATCCTCCATAAAAGGTTCTGAAACCATAGGTTGTTGTAGTGTTATAAGAAGTCTATGTAAATTCATGGAAAGTTGAATTGCTGAGTATTTAATACAAACAAACCATGTATAGGTAATAATATAATTATTTACATTTTGGATTGTACAATTATTAAAATACACAAAGCTTATATCACTCATTTTTGTAAACAACAAAGTAATGCAATACTAATATCGAACAAAAATGGCGGGATTCGACTTGAATTCGAATTAACCTATAAGTTTTTTTTTAATTACGGCGCTGTGGTAGTGAATCGCACGTGCTAGACAATGTTCTTTTTTTAAAACGTGTTGCATAATGAAATTTAGTACAAAATTATAACACCCGTTTGGGTGTTATAATGATTATTATGACACTGGCTGTTTTAATGTTGGCCATAAGCTAACTGTTTCAGATACTTTTATAGAGGATTTATAGCATGGGTGTAGATAAAAGGATATTTTTTATTCGGGTATAAGTACGATTCCGTAAGATAATTACTGAACTCGGCGGCGAAGCAGCGAGCGCAAGTAAGTACTCGTAGGTACCATAAGAGTACCTATCTTTTTACGTAAACTTTTCCAAGGATAACAAGGAATCACTCGATAATTTTCCATTTAACATTATTTCCGTCATTCACGTTCAAGAATATTACGCCTGGTATTTAAATACTAGTATTTAGCATATACTTTATATAATGTACTAGAACACTCGTAATTGATACAATTGGACCTTGTATCATAACCGCAGAAACGTCCAATGCATGATAAGTACCGTCAATATCCATTAATCAGATAGTACCAATGTAAAGAGTGTACTGTTACATAGGACAAGAGTGCATTTTTAAAGTAATTTGCTTGATATCTCTATCAAATGATGCAGTTTTATTGCTATTTGCGAGGTAAGTAAACAAGCCATCAACACTACTTACATATTATAAGACAAAGTCCTCCGCCGCGTCTGTCCGCGATAAACTCAAAAACTACTGCACCGATTTTTCAATTTTGATCAATGGATAGAGTGGTCCTCGAAGAAGATTTTAGTTTAAATTTGTCAAGTTTTTGTATACATTGGCTAAAATACAGGGTGTAAAAGACCTCATCACGAAGCCGTCAACCAAGCATTCTGTACATCAAACTAAGTAACTTTACGCAAAAAATATTGCAGGGAAACGACTTGTTTTTTGGGGTGAAAAATCATGTTTTGTGGTAGAACTCAATGTAATGCACTCGGATGGATGGATTGAATAGTACGGGGGTCGTGGAGGTGTTTAAAGTAAAAATATTACATTAAAAACTTGTATTTATAAAAAAACTTCTCAAAAGTTGGAACTTTGACCCCCAATATCTCCGTAACTAGAAGGTTCCCAGGTATGGTGTAGAACAAAAAAATGATCGCAATGACGAGGAGAACAAGTGCCTTTCGGCTTCGTTAAGAGGTGTTTTACACCCTTTATAATGATATTTGTTGGAGGTGTCGGAAAAAAAAAAGTCACCTGAGAGCTTTACTTTTGGTCGCGATAACCGATATCCACGCGGGCGTAGCCGCGGGCATCAGCTAGTTATAAATATTTAAATGATTTGAAAATAAATATCAAAGCTTAATAATATATCGAAGAATAATGTTCTAGGTTATCCTTTCAAAATAATGATCTACATCACGAAAGAGAAGAGAACCGTTTTTAGGGTTCCGTAACCAACGGGACCCTATTACTAAACCGACAGGTGACTGTCCGTCCATCCGTCTGTCTATCAGCGGGTCGTATCTCCTGATACGTAATAGATAGACAGTTGAAATTTTCACATAATGTGTATTTCTATTGGCGCTATAACAACAAATAATGAAAATAAATTAAAAATTAAAGGGGGGTAGCCCCCTTTAATTTTTAATTTATTTCCATACGATGGTACGGAACCTTTCATGAGCGAGTCCGACTCGCACCTGGCCGGTATTTTTTATACTTTTTCTGTTACATGACCAGTTAAATTAAGTAAACCTGTTCCAAAACTATTTGTCTACGAATAGTTTGCTGAACAATATCATAGATTTCAAAGTTTCGCAATGCCCCAATAGGCAGAATTGTAATCCCGGAAGCTTCACTAGTTAAGCGGATTCTAATGTCATTTATCTACTACTTTTGACACGCGAATTGAAACTCCGAAACTGAACCAACGAAGCGACTTCAACTATAATATTATAGACCTGAGAACTTTCGAGTGGTGCAAATCTAAAGTCCAAACTTAGTGTACAAAAGTCTTTGCAAATAAAGTTTAAACAACGAGAAGTATTGACACAAGCACTAATATGTAAAGACATTAATGTGTAAAACTGCCTTGTTGGTCGAGTGATTGCAAGCGCGACAACCGAGCATGAGGTCCTGGTGGCCTACCATGACGTCAAAAGGCTGATGCTCCAGGGTAGCCCGCGAAATTCAAATTTTCTTACGTTTTTTGCAATTTGCAGGCCAGTGCTAGATTGTATGTTGATTAAAATATTGTTCGATGATTATAATTCTGTAACTACATACGTCTTACAATCGCGAACAATATTTTAATCAACATACAATTTGCATTCACCTTAAAGCAGGATCGTTTTAATCTTGTTCCAGTGTGGATAAGAGACGGAGCTATAGAGGACGTCTAGCGCCATCTCTTTCCCACACTGGAACAAGATTAAAACGATCCTGCTTTAAGACGTCATGGTAAGCCACCTGGGTTCGATTCCCGGGTCGGGCAAAGTGTTATTGAGTTTTTCCATCAGGAATTTCTCAGTAGCAGCCACGGAGTCCGGATTTGTGCCCGAACTTGAAAGATAACTGGCGATGTACTACACACATCAAAAGTATCTAGGGATCAACATATATTTTTGCAATAACTTTTCTCCTGATTGATATTAATTAAAATTTTCTTTAAGGATTCATCAAATAAAGTGTTTTCGTTTGTCACAGTAACGATAAACCAAGTCACCTTTGCATTAATAAAGAAATTTGCCATTTTCCTAATAAAGGGATTTTTGACATTTGAACCACTAACATTAAAGTTCGAAAAAAAGACTGAAATAACAGTTTTCTTTAAAATTTTATTGGGTAACTTAAACAATTAATAATCCGTGTTTCTACCGCGAACACTAACAACACAAGAACATCGGTTTGGCATACTCAAAATGAGTTCATCCAAATCACGCTGTGGAATGGCCGCCCATGTTCGTTGCAACAACAAAAAAAGGTCTTCTTGCGACTGGATACCCTCCATATTCGGCAGAGCTCTTCTCTGTAGCATATCCCATGCATGCTCAATCGGGTTCAAGTCTGGCGACTGAGCAGGCCAGGGCAGGACATTGATGTTAGCTGCGGCGAGAGTCTGTCTTACAACTCTTGCGGTGTGCGGTCGTGCATTATCATGCATTAACTGAAATAAGGGACCGATTTGCACTTGTAGAGGAACGATGACGTCTGATACAATCGTCTCAGCATAAATTTGAGCGTTGAGGTTGCCTCTGATCCAAATCAACTCAGTTCTTCCGCCGATCCAAATACCCGCCCATACCATGATGGTTCCACCACTATAAGGATGGACTTCCTGGCAGGATTTTAATCGCTGTTGGCGTCCAGGGGTTCTCCAGTGTCGTATACGTCTTGTATCCGGTCTCATACCAAAACGAGACTCATCAGAAAAGCACACGAAACGCCATTGTTCTTCTGCCCAATTTCTGTGTTCAAGAGCCCATTGATATCGAATCCTACGATTGTGCATTGCTATAGGTGGTACCCGTAGCGGTCTTCGGGAATGAAGGTTCACTTCATGCAAGCGGTTTCTGACTGTTTGGTCGCTAATTAAGTTCCCTGAAGAGTGATGAAGCCTCACGGCTAACATCATGGCGGTTATTGTTGGAGCTCTTCGAGTTAAGATTTGAATGTATCGGTCTTGTCTCCGTGTGGTGCAGCGATACCGTCCTCCATGGCGCTCAGCCACGGTACCAGTGCTTCGGTAACGTGTCCAAAGTCGACTGATAACACTCTGACTTGTATTCAGAGCTAAAGCTACAGTACGTTGCCGGGAACCAGCTTCTATCATTCCCACGGCTCTGAGCATTTCTTCCCTGCTTAAATGACGTCGCCGCTCCATAATAACGTTGGTTTTAATCAGTAGTAGGGAAACAGTAGCACTAATAATGTCTTCAATGCGTTGTATGTTTTTATAGGGAAAATATTGACAGCTTATTTTCATCTTTTACTCGAATTTGATTGAGAGTTCCTGATTCAAATTATGAAATGCACCAAAAAGGATCCATATAAATTTATAAAATCATAAATTTATTACAAAGCCACATCTCAATCTCAAGAAATCCGCATAAAAATGCTTGATCCCTAGACATTTTTGATGTGTGTATTAGGTACACTTCTGTCTAACCCTTTGCAATTTTCTCATGGAATTACTTTTGCAATTTTGAGTATAACTTAACAACAACATAAAATTATAGGCAATAGTGTAAAAGAAAATCGCTTTTAAAACTTGCTACGAGTAAGTACTTTATTAAACACAGACTAATAATATTTACATTATTTACACACTAACTCTATAAAAGTAATCCTGTAACCTTTTTTGATATTTGTAAAATAAAAATATTTTACAAATATCAAAAAAGGTTACAGGACGTCGAAAAATTCGTCCACATAACAACAACAATAAAAAAACAACAACAACTACAACTGGTCAACAGGAAAAGTGCCCAGAAGGCTGGCAGCATTGCCACGTTGGATGGCAATGCTGATTCTTTGGCCAAAAAAATAGGCCCGCCCTCTGGTCACGTGAAGAGTCGACCAACCGTTTGGCGATTTCCCGAAATACTAGGTGAGCACTCGGACCCCATGGCCCCATGGGGTGTTTCAACCCCAAACGAGTAAGTTAGTGTAAACATGTTTGTGCCCGTAACTATAAAACCCAAAACTAAGATGTCTAAACATTTCAACTGCAAAACGCCATGTTTTACAATAATTTTATTGTTTACAAAATACAATGTATCTCCAGGATGTTGCATTTGTATTCAACTACTGTACTTAAGTAGTCAAGATAGTTTACTAAGTTAGTATGTATTTAGTATGCAGTGGGCAGTGGGTGACTATGCTTGTAGATAATTACTGAAGATTTAATCACGGAGACGGTTTTGTCGTGTAGGTTGAGTAGTGGTGGTGTTTTTTTTATTTTATTTTTTAACTTGGGGAAAGTAAACAGTGACACATTACATTAATATAAAAAACAATAAAAACAAGTACGAATAAATGCCAACAACATTTTCAACGGAATACATTAAAAAAATACAATTAATAAAAATTATTGTATCATTTGAATTTAGCACTGGATCGTTCGTCTACTGGTCGGAAGCGTGACTGAATATGAGGTTCTGGGTTCGATTGATGGGTCGGACAAAGTGATATTGGGTTTTTCTATTAAGAATTTCTCAGTAGCAGTCATGGAGTCTGGATTAGTAAATAGGCAAAAACCCGGAAATAGGTCTACCCCCTATTATAAAATAAATTAAATAAAACAGCTTTTTATTTCTAGCAAAACACAAGAAAAAAATAACATAGATTCTAATTTTATTTGCAGTATTTTTGTTAGTAACTATGTAGAGTTTACATGGGCCTTAAACATAACTGGCGAAATGTGGGTGTAGGTACTGCTGGGTACATCTCAGCCCAACCCTTCGGGAATTACAAGCGTGATGTTATGTGAAAATATAATATAAATCATATAAAATTAAAATTAGGAATTGTATTATTGCAGCGGTGGCCCAGTGGTGGCGGTTTCGACTTACGAACAGTAAGTCGTGGGTTCAACCCAAAAATTCGAAGACATGTGACATCTACCAATCCGCACTGGGCACGCGTGGTGGATTATAGCCCATTCCCTCGCATCATGACAGGAGACCGTGTCCCAGCAGTGGGAACATTATAGGTTGATGATGATGATGATTGTATTATTTGAATTTTGCAAATAAAAAGGCAAGTACAAGACACAACAAGACAGAGAGAGAGAGAGAGAGTTTTTAGTAGGTGAGAAATACGATTGGGGGTATTAGTTAGACACTAGCAAATACTTCGGTACATTAACCAACCAAACTCCGATGTCCGGAGTCGCGTCCTAAATTCGTCTGTAGTGGTTTGGGCAAACCTTTATTAGAACGAAATGTTGCGAATTCTTTATACCTCATCATCTGCCTAGCCTTTTCCCAGTTGTGTTGGCAGTTGGGGTGAAATTCCAGTATAATCGGATGCAGCTGAATACCAGTATTTTATGGAGTGACTGCCTTTCTGAACTCAACCTAGATACTGTACAATGCGATTCATCTTGGTAAGACTGGTTGTCAGACTTTTCGGCCACTGACTACCTACCGGTAACGACTGTCAAAGATCTACAAATGACGGGCGAGACCAACGGCTTACATGCTTTCCGAGGCACGGAGGAGTCTCGATATAAAAATATGAAATCGAAACGAACTTGCATTGAACTTTGCACTGTTATAAACTAGACACTACGTCATTTTACTAAATATAAATAAATTGACTCCATTGGCAAGTAATAGTCAATAATAAACAGATGATTTTCCTTGAATGTACCTTGATAGCCAATTGAGAACAATCGAAGTGCAGTCCACGTTTAATGTTTTGATAACATATTGTCGGTTTTAATTTATTGGACGCACAGCAATTTGCTCTTCTGCTGTGCCGGGACATCACGAAAACCCTATGAGAATAGTATGACATAATCGTCACGCCTGTAATGCCCTAAGGGTTAGGCAGACTAGTAAAATACTAATGCTTAGCAGTAGAGTTTGCGACGTAGCCTTTCGCTGGAAGAGATTTCTTTAGAAATAAGCATTACCTTTTGTACCTATATTTGTGTTCCTTTCTTTAAATAATGTGTACCTACATAAATAAATAAATAAACCACAAAAATAGATCTCCTAGGCCCTGTTATAGTGCATGTCTTTTTTGTCTCTCTTTTGGTTGTATAATGAGTAGGTATGTCATGTACAGAATGTTGGCGAGAAACAAAATATTAATACTTGAATAAATAGAGATAATTATGTTTGTGACCGTAGGCCTTAATATTGTAATCAGTCGTTTTAATAGCTGTAAATTCTTACTCCATTTTACATTCCTAACTCGACTTCAAGGTTAACTACTAAATCTTTAACTCATTTAACAGGTTGTTTGGATTTTTTTCAGTGGAAACTTTACGATGCTACGACTACAGCTTCGGGGCATCCTATAATAGACTTAGGCATTTCAGCAATTTTCGTAGTTTCGTAGTCGTACGCCGTCAATAGACATGGTGCCGATTTTTTTTTTTAATTTTACAACACATGCTAAGATAGGGCCCATCTCAGCATCTCTGCCTTTTGGCCTCGTACAGGACCAATTTTGTTTGTTTTATATTTTTCTTGTGTTTACGTTTTATATAATTTTGTTTTATTGTTCATTCAAACATTTTTTTTGCCCTTTACTAGTCTAATAATAGTACATTGTTCACCGAGAGGAGAAAGTGACCGATTACCGTCGAGGGTGTCGTTTGAAGCCCGAGCCGTAGGCGAGGGCTTTAAAACACCCGAGATCGGGAATCGCACTTTCTCTCGAGTGATACATAGTGCTTTATACTACACCTACGAGGAAAATAAAAAACGAAATCTTTACTAATTGAAATTTATATTGAAATTGTTGCAGTTAGTGAAGCTTAATGTAACACTTTTTCCATTAATGTTTGTTTGAGATGTTTGCGACAATGTAGGAGGAATTTCACATGTTCTTTTTTCAAATTGTTTATCCTGCCGCCGCAGGGTCGCACTGCCAGCCCGACACCATCCAACACTTAGCTGTAGCCAGTGTCATTTTGCGAACTTGGAGATAAAAACTCACTGTAAAAACTTTTTGGCTTTTGATATTTAGGTTACCGGCGCATAGTCTTACCCAAAATTAAAAAAAAGAAAAACCACGTAAGAAATGGATTTTCATACACTTTTCTCTCCCGCTCAGATGCGTTTTCCCCCCGCATATTTGTTCGATATGCAATGACGTACTTTCTACCGTAAATTTGATAAAGTATCAAGGTACTTTCCAAGCAGGTGTAGTATAAATACTTTTTAATTCTTTTTTTCTTAAATGACGACCGTCTACGGTTGGTAGCATTATACCTAACTCACATTCATCACGTCAAAAAAATTAAATTCTTAAAATGGACTTTATGCTCATTCCCATAAAGTTCATTTTAAGAATTTAAAATTTTTAACGTGACTTATTTTATGATTCTGCTAAAGCGGCCATTTTAGACCCCCTGATTTGCGGTCTCTACTAAATCTCCCGCAGTTTACCACAAAAATTTAACGGTGCTACGGTTAACATGAGCGGTCCTATTGGTGCCCAAGTCGACAGCTAACTAATTATGTGGGATTTGTCCATTATTGTCGACTACTTTAGTAGGTAACCAGCACCCCTAGCCAATTTAACAATCTACAATCGTTAACGCTAGTAGAAAACTATTCAAATGAATGGGAATGACATCATCTCAACGTTAAATCACGTGATCAACATAAACGAATAGTAAATTCGTAGACAAGTTTACATCGTTCAACAAAATGATAGAATAGAATGTTATCGTTTCTACAATGTTGATCGCTAAACTCTTTGGTAGGAACGCTCACTATAGACTAAAGTGTAGGTTTTTTCTACAGACATTAGAGAACGTGCGATCGACTCAGTCGTGTCAACTTGGCTACCAATTTAGCGCTTTCTACAATCGCTTACGCCGAAGCGTTTACGATTGTAGAAAGAGAATCGATACGAGACGTTTTGTAACTTGGCTAGGTCTGCAGATTCTGGTCTGCTATCCAACAGGGACCGAGAGTCTAGTACTTTGGCGAATAACTATTTCTAACAAACGTCACGCCTGTAATTCCCGAAGCGTTGGGCAGAGGTGTACCTAATAGTACACCAACATTTCACCAGTTATGTTTGAGTCACATGTAATGGTAGCAAGCCTATTGCCCAAATCCGGCCACTAATCCATACATCGTGGCTGTTACTGAGGAAGTTCTGATGGAAAAACCCAATAACAATTTTCCCGACCGGAAAATCGAACCCATTTGATATATATATATACCTCATGCTCAGAAGTCGCGATTGCGAGCACTAGACCAACAAGGACCAATGTTGCCAACCACAAAGACCAATGTTCATTATCTCTTGTGGATTTAATATAAAGTGTAGTATATTAGTAAGTTATTATCTAAACCGGATGACTTTTTATCACTTTCCAAAAACTGGGTATATTAGGTGAACGGAGTAGAAGCTTATGGCTTACCTAGTTTTTTTTTTTCAACCGCGGCTTTGAAAAAAATTGATCCATCATCAAAAAACGCTACAAAGTATAGTTTTCATATCAAAAAAAAAAAAGATAAATTTAAAAAAAAATGAAAAATATCTAATATGATTTGATTTTCGATTTTTTTTTCGTATAACAAAAAAAACCTACGTATGCCATTTGCTTCTACTCCGTTCACCTATTATACTCAGGTTTTTTGGAAACTGATAAAAATGTCATCCTGTAAACATTTATGTATATGAGCTGTTTTATCCTTCACCGCTTACAAGCTTACCTTTGTTACGTAAGTAAGTATTTAGCGCAGAACTTGTAAATATATAAAGATAAACAGAGCATGTTGTTTATTATGTATGAAGTGGTTAACACTTCGTCAGTATATGCATTGGCTAGTCATCATTAGCTTAGCCTTTTATTAAATCTTCCATCAACATAATGGGTGTAAAATACTCTTAACGAAGACGAAAGGCACCATCCACATATATTTTGTGGTTCTAGGCCATACCTGGGAAAGTTCCAACCTTGTAGTTAAAGAGATTAAAGTTACAACTTTTTCACAAGTTTTTTTTTAATCCAAATGTTTTAAGGGGATTAAAGGAGCTAAACGCGAGTTTTATAATGCAAAAAAGCATATGATTCACTGCAATAAACAAAACCAGAAAAATATATGATATTCTTCAGGATATATTTTATAAATGAATGATTGATTTATTCACTTAAACTTTCTTAACGCTAGTTACCTACATTGCCCCACAAAACTGCTTACGCAGTTTAACTGTGTTTTAAGCTAGTATGATAGTGTTTTGAAAACATACTACAAAAAATTTTACTCGTAAAAAAAAATCACGAACTTTGCTCTAAAAAATTCTTTTGACGAGTAAAAACCATACTAAAATACATGCGATCATTTTGTTTTTTTGGAAAATAATTCTACAAGCAATATATTAGCATAATAATGTTTTATTATTTTAGTCCAATCAATAGTTTTTTGGTAAATTGTAAAAAAACACTCATTTCGCACTATTCGGCCCGGCAATGATTTTTGCGTAGACTTAGTTTGATGTACGAAGCTATTTGGTTTACAGTTTAACCCACAAATTACATTGTAAAATGTAAACCAAATAGCTTGTTCGACCAGAATGCTTGGTTGACAGCCTCGTGAGGGTTCGTTTACACTTTGTAGAAACCGTGAAACAAATTAAACAATGTGTGAAACCACCACAGTCCTTGAATCTAATACTAAACAAAGTCTGTCTCAACATCACAATTAAACAATTTAACGTAAAAACAAACATTTCATAACAATTAAACAAACAACATTGTGTTATTCATCCGGGACAAACTGATAGTGACAAGGAAATTTAATTATTTAATTGATAACTAAATAGATAATTTAGTACCTACGTCAGCAAAGCATAACATATTTCCTCTTAAAATTTACTGGTACTCATAATTAATAGGAGTTAACCCAAAACAGATCAAGGGTATGATTGAACTGCGGGACTGTTCGAAAGAGACACCGTGGCCCCGGAACACAAAGGGCGATGAAGGAACATGGATGGGTTTTAGTCAGTAACAGTCTGACACTCCCTCCTGCTCCGCCCAGAGCGGGAGAAGTCATTTGATGACTTCCAATCCGAAAAAAAAAAAAAAAAAGGGTATGATTGAATCTCAACAATAATATTGGGTAACTAAGATGTACAGATTTATGATATTGAATATGATGCAAGCACATTTAGCTAACCGAAACTGTCAAATTTTCCCAATCAACATTGAACCTAAAGCGTAAAGTTGAAAAACTCGTAAAGAAAGATAGATAGTGTTTGATGTGCTTGCGTCTGTACCTATGAAGACCGTGGTACCTAACACATACTTCTTTTTTTTTCGGATGGTTGGATCAGAAATTTGTTACAAAATCTTGGTTACATCATTTATGTTGAGATTATACATATATGTGAGAACGATGTAGAAAGACGTGCACATTAAGAGCGTCTAGAGTAAAAGATGAAATCAACAATATATAAATAAAAGAATTAAAATGAACCGTGGCAGCTAAGAGATAACATGACTTCTCCCGCTCTGGGCGCAGCGGGAGGGAGTGTCAGACTTTTACTGGCTAAACTTAAATAAGAAATTTGTCTAAAAATCACTAATACCTCTATGTAATATTATGTTTAGCCAGAGTTGAATCAACGGAAGGGTAATTAATAACTACAAGTTGCACTCGTTAGAGGGGACCGTGGCTCAAGAATAATAACCGCACGGGTCGATCTTTTGTCGATGGGTAACCATCATTACATTGCGAGATTTTCCCTAGCGAGCGGTCAGAGTCCTTACACGCGCCGACCGCGTGCGTTGGCCCCGGTTGTCATTTGTAGATCTTTTGCAGTCGTTTGTTTCGAGTAGTCAGAAGCTTGAAAGTCTGACAACAAGTCTTACCAAGGGGTATCGTATTACCCAGTCTCTGAATTGAGGAGCTCAGAAAGGCTGCCGCTCCATGTAAAATAATGGTATTTACTTACGGTATTTAACTGCATCCGGTTAGACTGGAAGCCGACCCCAACATAGTTGGGAAAAGGCTACGCAGACGAGGAATGATTGCCACATTTTTAAACAAGTTTCTTTCAACCTTAACTAATAAACTAGTTCACGTACACCTTTCGTACAACTTTATTACGTAATTTACTTCAGGTTAGATTTATTTCTCATATACCTCAGTCAGCCTGCTGTGCCAACTAGTTTGTTCGTCCATATTATTACTTGGCACAGTGGGTATTAACTGAAAAATCTTTACAACGTGTAACAGAAAGGTTAGACCTTAACCTTTTTGGTCATATAAGCATTAACACTGGCACGTTATAAAGAAAAAGAACATAAATAATTGGCTGTTTTTATTTCCTCACGAATGTGGCAATAATTATAGTAGGTAATTAGATAATTATTTATCTATCAGTGACATTAGGGTAGATACTTACATAATTACAATAACATCTAGTTTTAGCATTTGAAGATAACGTCATTTAGATTGTTTACTCAATAAAAAACCACAATATATAGAAACCGTGCCTTTTCAAATACAGAATGGTGAGACATAATGAAAGAGAGCAGATGCGATTTAAAAATTAAAGGTTCCATCCAGTATACATTTAAAGCTAGGGACTGCAATAAGAAGGGCCCATTTCACGATGTCAATTCAAAAATGGAACAGAATTTGTATGAAATTCGCAGGCGTTGAAATAGGCCCTAAGAATATGACTGGGCAATCCCTTATAAAAAGCTCAGGCAAATTATTGACAATTAAACTAAATATTTTAGCTTTCGTGAATTATTAAATAAAAAGAATTTGCATAATCGATAAAACGTGTTGGGAATTACTTAGCTAGATAATAAATTGATATTTTGAATGCGTAAATCTCAATAAAGACCTGAATAAATTACATCTAAGCTATTTTCTCTGCATACAAATTGGAATATTTGTAGTTCAATTAATACTTATTTAGTTTTGGTGCTGAAACTTTATGCAAATTCTTGTTTTTTATCAACAACTGGCTCTAGACACCTCTCGGTCTGAATATATTCAATCCTGATCTTCTAAGTTGTATATATAGGAATAGCAATTTTGACCATTACTTTTTGAAGCCGACAATCAATTTATTTTTTAAAACGAATAACGGTGAACTACTTTTTATCATCATCTGATTCTGCTTAGCCTTTTTCCCTACCACGTTGGCGTCAGCTTCCAGTCTAACCGGATGCAGCTGAATGACAATATTTTACATGAAATGCGCGAATGCCTATAGATCTATCCTCTATAACCTAGTCAGTACTGGGTGATACGATACCCCTTGGTAAGACTGGTTGTCAGACTTTCAGGCCACTGACTACCTGTAACGACTGTCAAAGATCTACAAATGACAGCCGGGACCAACGGCTTAATTATCGTGCTTTCTAGGGCTAGGCAAACGCGATTTAACTTGAACAACTTTTTATCGACAGAGAAAAACCTTAAAAAATTAAGTACACTCACCTCCAAAACTTTCTGTCGAACGGCCGTTGACCTGTCCCATCCGATAACGGTATAAAACCTCCTTCCAATCACTTTCCTTATCACACTACCACATAATTGCAACATTTTAACAATCACACTTATATTATTATCTACAAAATAATAAAATATTCGTATAAAACGCTACAATACCATCCCGTTCGACCAGTTAAAACATTATGCAGACAAACTGGGACATTTTATCATATGTTTGATAACAATAAACACTTATTGTTAAGCAAACAACAGATTAACTTGAGATAATTAGTTTTTACTATTACTCAGTACTTTATAACGAGTTATTTTTGACCTTAGTAAATAAAAGTTATTTAAAAATATCAGATATTAATTAACGTTACATGTAAGCGTCGTTGTTAGTGTTTTTATAATGATGCCTGGCTCTGCAGTCTTGCGGTTTGATAATGTAGGTATTGTATGCGTTATATATATAATTTACCTATACATATCATTCATACATATTACCTACACGTTGAAGGTACTATCGAGGGCACTCCCGCCTGGTCACCACTAAGGTAATTTTTGCTTGCACTCGCAACACAGAAACGCTCTCTAGCCCCGCCCCGTTGACTTTGTAAAGAAATAATGAATGAAATGATACCGAATCGGCCGAGCGCACTGGCGACGCACGCCAAACGAGAGTTATTGTTATTTTGCGCGCCAAAGTTGACGCTTTCCTAATAGGCCCAAACTTTGAGGGGGTGTGTCTCGGCGCCTCCGCATCATTTAAGCGAAAAAAAAATTTACTGGTCAGGCGGAAAAGACCACGACTGTACGTGGGTAGCGAGGAATTGATTGTCACTCGTCAGCGACGTGATCAAAGGGAAAACTAAGAGGACGTGTAGAAACAATTAAGTGGAATTTTGGTGAACTAATTCGTGTATTGTAATGTTTACGTAATTTGAGGAAAATTGGCAATGTATAGTCATTTAAACTTGGTCACGCGACCTTAAGGACAAAGCTAATATATTCGATCTATTAACTTTCACAAACTCTTTGGAAAACAATAACATTTTGCGTGTACTTAATTAACAATTACCTACATAAAATAAGGACAGTCAGTGCATGATCATCTGCCTAGCCTTATCCCAACTATGTTGGGGTCGGCTTCGTCTACCGGATGCAGCTGAATACCAGTATTTTACATGAAGCGAATACTAACATTTGAACCCATTCATAAAGAAGAAGTGGGTAGAGGGATCAGTTAGGTACTGCCAGACTCTGCTTAGTTAAGGGCTATACAGGGTGGAATTTTGTAATGCCACCTGGAGGGAAAGTACTCTTAATACTGCAGATAGAAAATTTTACTCAAAGGAAACATTCCTTTATTTTTGAATAGAAAGCAAACTGCATTCACAGATTTTCGAAAATTCTCTTCTCCCACACCCGGGAATCGAACCGGCTAAAATCTGAAAAAATTATACCCTGTACTTTTATTGCATCGATCGTTAGGGTCAATTTAAAGGATGAAATCTCTTTAACAAACGTGATAAATTAAATGAAAGGAAAACCAGGAAATATGAAGTTACAAATTCAATGAGTCAAGTTAAAGCTCTTTAACTAACATCCATCTTTTGTAATGCAGACTTCTTTGCGACATACTCATAGCTGCGTGTATGAGGTAATTTAAATATGGAATATTAGATTATAATTTGAAAATTAGATTGTCACAGTTGTTATTCACATTTGATTGTTTTTACAACTCATTTCACATTTTGTCTCACGGTGAAAATGTCTTATCAAGAACAGTTTTATTTAATGGAAGCTTATTTTTTTAATAACAAAAACGTGAATCTAGCTCTGCGGTGGTATGGAGAGAGATATCAAAACCGACAGGCACCGACTCGGTTCGTATTGAAAAGAATGGTAGAAAATTAAAAGAATACGGGTGGTTTCAAGAAGAGACGGCAAACTATTCAGCAAAACTATTTCGATTTTGAACTAGATGTTTTAACATACTTTGAATCATTTCCGAAGGCTTCAAGTAGAGATGCTGCCGATGAATTAGGAACAACCCACACTCGCGTACTTAAAGTGCTGAAAAAGTATAAGTATAAATGCTATCGTGAAGGTCGGTTGGTGCAAAAATTGCATATTGGGGATCGTGAGAGACGATTACAATTTTGTGAAAACATGCTTGGAGAAATTGACCGAAACCCACATTTTTTGAGTAACATTGTATGGTCTGACGAAACCAACTTTAGCAATAATGGCATGTACAATCGCCGCAATAACCTTTATTGGTCTCGAGTGAATCCTGTTCGTGTTCATGGAACTAACAATCAAGTAAGATTTTCTTTCAACGTTTGGTGCTGAATTATGAGAAATAATGTAGTGTTAGTCCACGTGTACGAAGTCATTTAAACACTGTCAAGTATATTGAAATACTGGATCTCTTAAGAAACGAGTTAAATGGTTTCCCCGAGGAAGAGCGAAATCAAATAATTCTACAGCAAGATGGTGCTCCAGCACATAATAGCAGAATCACTACTGCCTACATTAATAACCATTTTAATACCTGGATTGGTACAAACGGCACAATCAGATGGCCTGCGAGATCGCCAGATCTCACCCCATTAGATTTTTTTTTGTGGGGATATGTAAAAAATCAAATTTACATGAAATCTTATGCGAATGACAACGAGTTGAGAGTTGAAGTTCAGAATACGATTTATAATATTCACCACAACACTTTATTAAAGGTTACTGAAGAAATGAATTCGTTAAAAGAATAATTTGTGTATCCAAGAGAATGGAGCCCATTTCGAGCAACTAATTAGTTAGTTTACCATTTTTTGTAAATAATTAAATTAATTTAAGATTTCCTGGTTTTCCTTTCATTTAATTTATCATGTTTGTTAGAGAGATTTTATCCTTATAATTGACCCTAACAATCGATGCAATAAAAGTACAGGGTATAATTTATTCAGATTTTAGCCGGTTCGATTCCCGGGTGTGGGAAGAGAATTTTCGAAAATCTTTGAATGCAGTTTGCTTTATTTTCAAAAATAAAGAAATAATTCCTTTGAGTAAAATTTTCTATCCGCAGTATTAAGAGTACTTTCCCTCCAGGTGGCATTACAAAATTCCACCCTGTATATCCCCCGCGGGAGACCCCCCGGGCGTCGGGGGCCACCACGTGGCCCCCGGCCACCGTAGGCGCGGGCCTATGGACGGTGGGCTAGCTCGCCGTCCGTCCGTCTCATGACGACAGGCTGTGTCGACGGCGCGATCGTGTTCCACGCGCGCCTCAAAGAGAGTCAGCAAACAGGAAGGGGTCCACAAGGGCCGATGCCTGCCGGGGTTGCGGGACTCTTCGAAAGAGATACCGTGGCCCCGGAACACAAAGGGCGATGAAGGAACATGGATGGGCTTTAGTCAGTAAAAGTTTGCTCCGCCCAGAGCGGGAGAAGTCTTTTGATGATTTCCCATCAGAAAAAAAAAGGGCTATATATCCCTATCAAATGGCTTAGCATGATCCTCCGTTACTCCTAAAACACTGCAGAATTAATTTTGAAATAAATATATGGTAAAGTTGAGGATTAATGCTAAGTCCTGTGTGTGACGACAACACGATTCCATAAACTTTTCTCAATAGAAAAAAAATCTAAAGTTACCTCCAAATCAAACAATAAACCGCTGGTATTCAAAAAGTACTTGAAATTAGATCATTAAACTTTGCATACTAACTGAACTAACTATAAAGCAGGTCTTGTGTTTTATTTTTTTAGTCCAATCAATAGATTTTTTGTAAATCCCAAAACACCTCTCATTTCGCACTATTCGGCCGCAGTGACTGACGTAACAACCGCTTTGTAGTGCAAGCTAATTAGAACTTTATTCTAATAGCATTTCAAACGAAGTTTGAACCACCACAAATAGAGTTGCTAATTTTAGGGTTAGAAGGGCCTTAATGAAACCTTGCATTGCAACGAGCATTCAATACCTATTCGCTTGCAAAAGAGGTTCATTTGAACATCGTTAAAGGGCTAGGAAGATTTTTGTATGAAGCCTTGGCCGGCCTAACTTCCGCCTTTTTTTTTCAAAGTTGTGGCCACGCGTAAAATTAATATATATTATTAATAATATAAATAATTGTTAACAGGTATCAATACAAACAAGTTTTGTATGAGGCAAAATGTTCTTAAGTGTCACGTTTCCGAGATAATTATGAGCTATCAAAGTTAAGGCTGATGATAAATTAATGACATTTTCATGAAATAGTAATTCAATCGAGTTACATGAACTTGGAAGGTTGTATTGATTTCTGTAACTACATACGTCTTAAAGTCGCGAACAAAATTTTAATCAACATACAACCTAGAACTGGCCTGCAAATTGCAAAAAACGTAAGAAAATTTGAATTTCGTGGGCTACTCTGGAGCATCCACCATAAAGGCGATTCGAAAAATTAATAAAATGGCGGTAGTTTGCCGGCCATTAAATTCAAACCCCTTTTGCTACCGATACACTGACAGTTTAGGAGAGCATTCCAACTGCGCCCTTTGCTTGCTTAATTAAAAATGATAACAAGATAGACGCTACTACTACGAACTCGTTGTGAAATTAGTTTCAATGTTTACATTCGTTATCGGTATCATTTTTATGTTTAATAATCCTACTATTTGTACAGCCAGCGCATTATCAAACAGTAAGGATTATTTTATTTGACACTTGTTGATAATGATGTTGCTAATAGTATTTTACTAACACTGGGGAATGTTCACGATAATATCGACTAAAGTTGCATCCACACTGAGGTTACTGCTGGTATTAACAGTGGACATCAGCGGATAACGAAGAGTTATAGGACAAGTTACAAAAGATATAGAAACTTACATAGTGTTGTAAAATATAGGTAATTAGTAATTAGTGTACGATAAAAAAATCTGCTGTTCAGTACATTTTGACCAGTTAGGCGAGGTCAAAATGTACTAAACAGCGGATTTTTTTTTCGCAATTTCAGGTTTGGTCCCATAGTAAAAGTTGATTGTTCAAAATCAAAGCATTTATTTCAAGTAGGCCAGTTACAGGCACTTTTGAATGGTCGAAACAAAGATAAAAATTAATTGTAGCTACAGTCCCAGTCACAAGACATAAAAACTGTGAAAGTACTGTAGTTGCCCATTCCCTAGCGACCCTAGCGTAGATCTCTATGGACAAGAACGGGCAAGAAACTCCATGGACACTCTTTTAAATCAAAATATTGTTACAAAACCTTGGTGGAGATGGTACATTATGTGAGAACGATGTAGCAAGATGTGCACGTTAAAAGTGTCCATAGTAAAAACATAAAAAAAAAAAACAATTCAAAAATATAATTATTAATTCAAATAAGCCGTGGCAACCAAGAGCTGACCAGTCCCAACTGACAGCGCTCGTTCACGAACATGACGCATGTATCAGCACCATTCAACTCAACCATTTTGACGGGAACTAAATGATCCGACACACGCGCCACCATCAGCGAGAGCGGTTATCATGACTATGAGTACAATCACGTGTTTAAGTATTGTACGTACACTAATTATCAGTCAGCCTGTATAGTTCAACAAAAAGTAATGTCGGGGTAGATGCTCCTTAATAGAAGAGAAAGGGAGTAAAGGAGGTTTTTTCTGCCTTTTAAAGACAGTGTACTTGAGTTAACACTTATACCTGTAGGACATACAAGTAACATTCATACAAAAAAACATTTCACATAGGGTGACACATGGGCGGTTCTATCGCCAAAGGCGATCTTTTCAAACAACCTTTGGATGGATTACAGGAAGAAGGAGAGACAATACTAACTAGTAAAAACAACGCCACATCAAGGTACATTTTACACATATATTTCCAGTTTATCATGGCCTCGCTTTGTATAGATATCCCGTACAATGATAGATCCGCTAATACTGGTTTTTTAAAGCTTTGTTGGTCGTCGTACGTATAACTCCTAAAAGTATTTACCGCTATCAGAATTCATTAATAATCCGTTCTTACTCAATAAATGTATCAATTTGCAACACAAAATGTGTTGTAATGTATTATCTATATTATATATTAGGTACCTTTGTACCGAAAGCTTGCCAATAAAAATTGAAGATAAGACCAAACTACAAAAGTCATTGGCATATTATATTTAAAGTACTATACCTAATGGTCCGCCGCGGGAGACGCCCCGGGCGTCGGGGGCCACCACGTGGCCCCCGGCCACCGTAGGCGCGAGCCTGTGGACGGTGGGCTATGGGCTAGCTCGCCGTCCGTCCGTCCCATGACGACAGGCCGTGTCGACGGCGCGTTCGTGTTCCACGCGCGCCTCAAAGAGAGTCAGCAATAGGAAGGGGTCCGCAAGGACCGATGCCTGCCGGGGTTGCGGGACTGTTCGAAAGAGATACCGTGGCCCCGGAACACAAAGGGCGATGAAGGAATATGGATGGGTTTTAGTCAGTAAAAGTCTGACACTCCCTCCTGCTCCGCCCAGAGTGGGAGAAGTCATTTGATGATTTCCCATCCGACAAAAAAAAAAAAAAAAAGTAATAAAATGGTGGTATGTAATAATTCATAGGTAAACATCAGATAAAAATAACTAGTAGGTACCTATCACAAAGATTATAAATGACAAACATCACGGTCACAATAAAATTGACTTCTTAATAAATATAATTATGTTCGTACCCGTATCATAGGTATCAATTCGTATATTATTTATTCGTCCGGACCTTGGACTGAATGAAATAAAGGGCGAAGCCGAAAGACACTTGTTCTCCCCATCATTGTGATCATCTTTAGTTCTAGACTATATCTCGGAACCTTCTAGGTAAACGGAGATATTGGGGGTCAAAGTCACCTCCACTCCACACTATTCAATCCATGCACCAGCACAATGTTTTCGAAATTTTACCCAAAAAAAAAGTAATTTCCCAGCAATAATTTTTGGGTAGGGTTACATAGTTTTCTGTACATCAAACTAAGTACTTACTGGTATAAAGAAGCTATCATAGACATTTCTATGATAGCTTCTTTAAACCAGTACCTAAGTACCAGTGATAGGCTGGTAGGTACTACCCGTCACTACAGGCGCGGATACAGGATTTTCATTAGGGGGGGCAATTTTTGTTTGATTTTAAAATTCATAAGAAAAAAAATATTTTACTTAATCGACTTATGGCGTCAATTTTAACAACAAAATAAACTAAGGCTCCAAGAACGAGCGAAACGAGCTCGAATATTTTAAGACTCTACCTTGGGCAGGTTACAATTGTTTAGATTAGACCCTTCATACAGGAGTTACTAGATCGACCCTCAGACAAAGGAAACATTCAAGAGGAAGTAGGCTGCAAGAGCGAGCGTAGTGAGCTCGAAATTTTTAAGACACCTTGCCTTCGACAGGTTAGAATATTTTCGATAGGAAAAATATCGAATTTCAAAAAGTTCAATTTTTTTTTTTTTTATATGATAATAAATAAAACTAAGTATGCCATTTGTAGTTTTGCCGTTCACCTATAATGGGTGAGCGGAGTAGAAGCAAATGGCATACTTAGTTTTATTTATTATTCTTATACCCTTTTTTTTTGGAAAGTGATAAATAAGTCATCCTGTATATTCGTCAGTAATTAAAACAAGCATTGCTTTTTCATCGATTTTTTTTACTCTGGTTGGCAGAGGTGTACGTTCACCCACATTTCGACAGTAATTTTTAAGTCCAATGTAATAGCTAACCGGCGGACACAAATCTAGACTCTTTATATGTAAGTGTATATCATATATATATATATATATACCTGACCTGGGAATCGAACCCAGGACCTCATACTCAGCAGTCGCTTTCAACCACTAGACCAACGAGGAATGTAGATGAGTTACTTAAAATTAATGCTTTGAGTTTCAGTTTGGAGTACTGAAACTCAAAGCAAAATTGTGTCCAGTGCCTACCTAAGTCAGTAATATTTTAAACCGCTTTAAACACCGGTCCCACGTACACATCATCAGTAAACTGGACTAAACTATCAAACTTTCAACTTCTACAGAGAGAAACATTGAAACAAATTATCCTGGTCAGTCTTCTGCGGTAGACCAGCGGTAATTCAGTTTTAGTAAACAGTTCCCGACATAAACTTGTTTTGTGAAAGTTTATGTCAGTGCAAGGTGCGCTAGGTCGCAGATAATGTGTTTATTGATCTTAAATATTTAACAGTATGTAAGGACAAAGATTAGAGCGCGTTCGTGTTCCACGCGCGCCTCAAAGAGCAAGGACCGATGCCTGCCTGGGTTGCGGGACTGTTCGAAAGAGATACCGTGGCCCCGGAACACAATGGGCGATATAGGAACATTGATGGGTTTTAGTCAGTAAAAGTCTGACACTCCTTCCTGCTCCGCCCAGAGCGGGAGGAGTCATTTGATGATTTTCCAACCGAAAAAAAAAAGGACAAAGGGTAGATATTATTTGGTTTCCGGTATAAGTTGAATTGCCGGGTCAATTCCAAATCTTCTGCTTCTTCTTTCGTTACGATAACTCTTGTAAGCGAAGCTGAGAACTATAGTTTTAGGGTTCCGCACCCGAAGGGTAACCTAGCTATTACTAAGCCTCCGCTTTACGACCGTCCGTCCGTCCAACTGTCTGTAATCGGGCTGTTTCTCATGATCCCTAGTTATAGGTAGACAGCCGTTATTTTCACAGAATCTGTATTTTTGTTGCCGCTCACAAACTTAACAAATAATAAAAATAAAGTAAAATAAAAGAGAGCTTTCCCTACTACGATGGTACGGAACCCTTTACACACGAGTCCGACTCGCACTTCGCCAGTTTTAATTAAGAGGTTTGACCTGACAAAACCTGACCTGTAAATGACGACATAATAATTGGAAATTTCAATCCAAGAGGCTGTTGAGACTAGCATATTTAATTAAAACTTTACCTTATAAGGTACCTTTAAAGCAAGGACCTAAAATCCTAGAGTGATTTAATTCAACCTAGGTTGGGGTTCAGCACTTTGCAGACATAATGAGAAATTTGGTACCCAAATCGAGGCCCCGAGTTGCTACTGAGAATTTCCCAAAGGGAAAACTCAATTACACTCCTACCTGACCTAAAGATGAACCCAGGACCTCTCGCTCCAATGTCGTACTTGTAACACACTCGCTAGACCTGCGAAGCAGTCTTACTAAAGTAAAGTTTGATTAAAATATCATAGAGAAAAGCATTATTTTGCCTAACAATATTTTTCGGAAGGTAACAAAACATTTTTTATTATGTTTCTGAAAATAAGTACTTAGTTAAAACTTTTAATTGGACGTAGATTTTGATTTTCAGAGTCTTAAACATTTGACTAGACTAGAATCTAATATTTTAACAGTAAATATCAATAGATAATAGACTATCCTGTATTTATGAACACCATACAAATTACATATAAAATGTAGAAATTTTTCATAGGTTGACGCAATGGATGGTCTTAACATAATTGTGAATGGAATAATTATCCGCATATAGAGACGGTAGAAAAAAATAATTTAGTTCTAAGACACTGATGGAGGTCTTAGAAACCTACGGTATAGGACTCTAAATTCTCATGCTGATAGACCGCGCTTTTGGTAATCATCCATTCAAACAATTTGGTTCTTCCAACCAACCGACTCACGACTTTTCATTTTTCCGGATATTTCGACTTAAAGCAAAATTATTGGATATTCCAGGAGAAGATAATTATATCTTGTCATGCATTTTATACCCTAAAATAAAATAAATTTAATGTAATAAAAATACTCTTTACTTACCCCCAAAGAAATTCCATGTACAGAAAAGCATCTTCTTTGAAAACCAAGAACTTTGGCAGCACTTACGCCGCGTAATAACGACTTATAACACATTATTATTACTATTAACACTTACTACGCATAAATTTTATTAAATAAACTATTATATTACTATCAATAGTGTACTATTTAATACATATTGGGTGCGATAGCGCGTTGTGTACTGAACGAGGTTCGCGCAAGATATACAATAAAATGATTATTGTGTTTACGGCTAGTGTGATAATGTGTTTGATTATACAATACAGGGCTGTAAGGATTTGTTAATAACATATTTATTTTGCGTATTATTTTTTATTACCTACCAACAACATAACATGTAATATTAACAACAACATAACGACAAACACAACAACAACAACACATAACAACATTGTGTAACATTTTTCATTAAGTAGGTATCACCTAGTAGGTAGGAAGCGAAACAGAGTAAAGCAAGATTTTTTTCATTACAAATATTAGTTTCTTCTAACGATTGTTTATTTATGTGTTTGTAAAGGTATAAACGCCACCACCAGCACATCAAACTACTTACTACAATATGTCAATTTTTTTTTTTACTTTATGGGCCTGCTCTTGACCTCGTTTACGCCTGATGGAAAGCGATGGATGAGGTCTATGATGGAACGAGCGTGCCCAGAAGATGCCTGTTCACTCTTGCTTTGAAGGCAGGCGGGTTAAATGTGGGTGGGAATACAGCTGCAGGCAGAGAGTTCCACACTTAAAGTTGAAAATAAAAAAATAAAACAAATAATAATAAATATTTTTTTTTTTATATATATTTTCAACTTTATCGCTAAAGCATTAGGTTCAAGGTTGATTTGGAATGAATTTGACAGTTTCGGGTAGCTTGATGTGCTGGCTTCCTACCGAGTTCACTGAGGGTCTGGCACTTTTCACCCTAATCCCCTAAGGAATAAGGTTAAAAATTGGTCGACCGTCAGTGAGCTCGGTAGTATCTAGCTGTTTTAAATAAGACTTGGGCCCAGTAGGTATCTATTTGTTAATAATTTTTTAGATGAATGATGTAACCAAATAACCATTTTTCTAACGAACGTAAATCTAGATTGATTGTTCTTTTTTTAAAATAATCATGAATACTTATTAGACATTGGCTGTCATATTTACAAAAGTTCTAAAACATAATATTTAATTCAACAGAAGCAAGGTACAGTTACGAACATTAATAGGTACCTACCTTCCTACACTTATCGACTTTTTATGGTGATTTTGTCCTATTGCACCTATTTAAATTGTATGTGATTATTACGAACATGGTTAAGAGTACTATTAAAATTAAGTCCTATCTCAAAGTAGCAATCGGTCTATGATGTGGTCATGACTGTACCTATTAGTCATAATAGAATATAGACTAGATTCATAAAGATAAAATAAACAAGCAACCTGTATATACAACTCAATTAAGACCTTGATTAATGTGAAGGTTTCCTACGTTACAAATCTGAAGAGAGCTGTGCCTTTGTTGTGACTAATAAAAGTACGTATTTATGTTACTGTACTTATTTATCACGCAAATGTATTTTTTGCAGCTTTTTTTTAGGAACAGCATCTCGAAGGTCAACCTATGAGGATGGTTTCTGCTTAACCGGACCATCGTGTCGGCGCAAAGGCACAGGCTGGATGTCAGTGATTTTTTTTCAGCAATATTAGTGACATATATAAAAAAACCGACAAGTTACCTGCAACAATCCGAAAACTGTACAAGTTCTTTCATAGTTTTAATGATTCAATAATGTCGCGAAAATGTGCCACTTTCACCATTTTCCGACAAATAGTTCACATCGTTAGTTACACACACAATTCAAGAACGAAACTCCAGAAACCGAAAACCAGAGACCAAAAAGAAAAACAACAAATCCAATCTTCATTTTCTTTTCTGCACAGTTGACACTTCGGTGGTACCTAAGTATAATAATAATAATAATCATTTAATTCAGGCAAGACGCCCATACGGAAGATACATTTTTCACAAATATTGTATATATATTTACAATTGCAAATCAACTTAAAATTAAAATTTAAAATTATTAAAATTAAAATTAAAATTACAAAATCATTAATAAATAAAATATTAAAAATTGTTAGCAGGAATATTGACAGCCATATACAAAGAAATAATTAGCTTCTTAGATGGCTCTCAATATATACTATACTAAATAGTAATATTGAGATATAATACATCAACTATATACTATACTAGTATTTATTTTTATATGTGTATGTATTTGTATGTTTGTTTATTTCATATACCTAGATATATTTTTGTTTTAAGTTTTAATTTACATTTACTGTTTTGTCTTTTCTACACATCTGTGTCTACATTTCTAATCCAACTTTCCTCTCGCAGGTCTGCTGGGAGAGATTTCTAATGAAATAAGCAGTACCTTTGTGCTCTTCTATCTTAATGTAATGTCCTGTTAAGTATTTTGTGTGTACATAAATAAATAAATCAACCTAGCCTCTGTTCTCACTGAAAACTACATGATCTGCAGTGGCCTGTTTGGAAAGCGCTTATCCGATTGCTCACCCAAGTAGGCCGCTGTAAACACAATTTGGCAAAATGGGGAATTAAAAATCCTTTCGACACACAGTGCAATAGGCTTATGGCCTGAAAAAATTGAATTAGTCCGTCAGTTAGATTATCAAAAAATATTTGACACGTATTTTTTCTTTTGTTACGTAAACCAAAATTTCCGAAGATACGACGCTTTTAAAATTCTCAATACGTTGTGACGTAACGAGCCCCCACTCTCGAGTTTTGATGCGTTTTATCTTTGTCAATATTCATTGATTTACGAAAACTAAAAATAAGAGTCCATTATTTTTCAATACTCTAACTGACGGATTAACTAAATAGATTTGCAATTTATTGATAGAAACTAGCCTATTGCGGTGCTCCCGACTAAATGATGTCCCACTTGCTGGAGTGTCCGATGTATCCTAACACCTGCACTTTAGAGAGTCTAAAAGACACCACAGACCGACAGACGCGCAATTGACGTGGCCAGATACCGGGTAAAAGAAATCGAAACAAGTGGTACCATCGACACGAAAGAAGAAAATGACGTACACCTACTAGTCCAATACTTATCCTCTGAACCTATTACTACAAGTACCCAACTATGTGCCTCCCACTACTGTTCTTACAGACGAGCGGCACGTTGCCAACTGCACATAAACTGCAGCCGTCGCCACCTGTCGACGGCTGCCGTCGACGCTTACAGTTGTGGCGTCGGCCGTCGACACACATTTACGCGGCATGCCACAACTGCAAGCGTTGACGGCAGTCGTCGACGTTTCGGCGGCTGCCGCCCGGCGCGTCGACGGCAGCCGTCAACAGGTGGCGACGGAAGTAAGAACCCTTATCTAAGACGGAACAAGATAGTCTATACCCGCTTCTGTTATTTACATAAATGTACATCTCAACCACTTCCTGATAGGCGAGAGACTGGAATATCAAGTATACAAACTTATGTATATAAATAGGTATATAAATGAGTGTAAATTGCACGCGACAAGTAAATAAACGAGTTGCGTCAATTGACCGTTTATGTTACTGTGGTGCACGATGCATGAACGCAGTTTTATTTAATGAATGCCATAGAGTAAGTTGGAGCAGTTAGCATTGGCAGAAATCTGCTTTATATTGAGTATTATCTAATAAAATACATATCATCACGCCTGTAATCCCCGAAGGGCTAGGCAAAGGTGTATCTTATAGTAGAATAGTACCTACACTTACATTTTGCCAGTTATGTTTAAGTCCTGCCTATGTTATAGGGAGCGAGCCTAGAGCCATCAACCGGGCACAAATCCATACTCCGTGGCTGCTACTGAGAACCCAATAACACTTTGGCCGACCTGGAAATCGAACCCATGACCTCATACCAACGAGGCAGTCATAAATTGACTATTCGTATGACGCACTCTTGTTTTCTATTATGTAATACTTCTCACATAAATATTCCTATTGTAAAAGATATCCAATCACGTCATAAATAACTGCCAACATAATAAAAAGATAACACTAGATAAAAGTATGTTAGCAAAATAAAAACAAGGGTATTATTATCAACTATGAAGTCGACTCTTTTAATCTAAATATAAGTTTATACTTAAATACTACTCTGTCAAGAAAGTACCGGGAAAAGATCAATAATACACAAAATGTCTGTTATTCATCCAAATTTATTTTATCACCTTCAAAGTATGCTCCTTTAGAAACGATACACTTGCGCCAACGAATAATCCATTCATCAAAACATTTTTTAAACGCTGCTTCCGGAATTGAGTTCAGTTCTCGCCGCGAATTCTCCTTTATGTCTTCTATCGATTGAAAACGGGTGCCACGAAGTGGTAATTTGAGTTTAGGAAAAAGAAAAAAGTCAGCAGGAGCCATATCTGGTGAATATGGTGGTTGCTGGATGGTATTTGTTGAGTGTTTGGTCAAAAATTCGTTCACAATGATAGCCTTGTGCGAAGGCGCATTGTCGTGGTGCAAAATCCAAGAATTTTCTTTCCACAAATCTGGCCTTTTTCGTCGAATTTGCTCCCTTAAACGCCGCATAACGCTCAAATAATATTCTTTATTTACCGTTAGACCTTCCGGTAAGAATTCAGAGTGCACAACACCGCGATAGTCAAAGAAAACAGTCAACATGACTTTGACTTTTGATCGACTTTGGCGTGGTTTTTTCGGTTTCGGTTCAGTTGGAAGGCGCCACTCCGAAGCTTGTTGACTAGTTTGCATGTCAAACTCGTAAACCCACGTCTCGTCACCAGTAACAATGCGTTTCATGAATGTTGGGTCCGAACTGACTCGTTCTAGCATGTCCTCAGCGACTTTCATGCGATTGAGTTTTTGGAGAAAATTCAGATCTTTTGGGACTAGCCGAGCAGCAACATGTTTCATACCCAAATGATGAGTTAAAATGGTACGGATCGACTCGTGAGATACAGAAAGTTCGGCGGCTATCTCTCTCAGAGTTGAATGGGGATTTTCAGTCACTATTTTCTTCACTTTTGCGATGTTAACTTCAGTTGCAGACGTTGACGGCCTACCAGAGCGAGGCAAATCTTCCATCACATCTCGACCGCTTTTGAACGCTTTGATCCACTCATAAGCACGAGTTTTTAAAAAAGTCGATTCACCGTAAGCCTTCTGTAACATTTTCAGTGACTCCGAACCCGAAATTCCATTGGCGATGCAAAATTTAAGACAAACTCTTTGTTCGATATTTTTGTCCATTATGAAATTCGCAATACACACTATATATGATATTACGTGTATATAAATATATACATTCATAAAATACGTCAATTATGACCCGTACGTAGTTTGATCAAGACAACTACGGAAGCTTATAAAAATAAAATAAAATAAATATCGCTGGACATTACACACAGCGCCATCTAGTGCCACACTAAGCAACGAGTCTTGTGTCGTGGACACCAGATAGTTGATATACTACATAGATTCTTTTGTTTGTAAATACATACTTCTATATTAACATCCATATAAACAGCCATGACTCGGAAACAAATGTCCTAAGAACATAAGGTAGCCTCACTACCGCTGCGCCATTTGGGTCATAAACAACAGGAATTTATACAAATCAATAAAATGTAAGTGTCTGTTTGTTATTAAAAAAAAACAACTTTTTACTAATTGCCTAAGAAAGTATACAATACGGTAGAAAATGACAACAAAAAAAAACACTCATTGACTTTTGATGGCAGATAGTAGCAACTTATGCTACTTTAATTTTAGAAAAAATTAGGTTTTAATAATTGGGTTTAAATTTTTTTGCAAGAAATCCTAATTTTAAATTGTTTTTTTTTTTTTTAATTTTTAACAAAAATTATATTTGAATAGGAAAGTAATATTTTATAATAATTTTACGCGGACGAAGCTCGCGGGCTACAGCTAGTAATACATAATTATATCAGAAAACCTTTCACCTTAAACCATGGACAAATGGGACGTTTACTGTATTATGTCATGGCTTATTACATATTTATCATAATGTGCGCTATTTTTTAAGATACATTTTATTTTGTTTAATAAAACTCAAACTAGATTGACCAAGAAACATTTTCAAAAATAAAACATAACATGTCAAACTGAAAAACAAAATCCAAATAATTGTTTGGAAAGTTGTCTAATTGAAAATAGCACACAGCTAATACTATCCATAGGTAAAACTACTAATTAAGTGAGTAAGACCTAATTGGTTGGTAGGTACCAAACAATAGGGATGTTGACTGAAAAAACTTTTAACGTGCACATCTTGCTACATTGTTCTCACATAATATACCATCTCAACATGAATGATGTAACCAAGATTTTGTAACAATATTTTGATTTAAAAGAGTGTCCATGGAGTTTCTTGCCCGTTCTTCTCCATAGAGATCTACGCTAGGGAATGGGCAACTACAGTATTTTCACAGTTTTTATGTCTTGTGACTGGGACTGTAGCTACATTTAATTTTCATCTTTGTTTCGACAATTCAAAAGTGCCTGTAACTGGCCTACTTGAAATAAATGCTTTGATTTTGATTTTGATTAAAAAAAAATATGATTCTGTTTTCTGTTTTCTGTCCGTCAGTTAGATTATCGAAAAATATTGGAGACGTGTTGTTTGTTTTATCAAATTAATAAAAAAATACGAAGATAAAACGCGCCAAAGATCATGAGTGGGGGCGTGTGACGTCACATTTAAATAAAAAATGTACTCAAATGTGACGTCACACGAGTTTTCAACGCACTGTATCCGTCTTCATTTTTTGTTTACGTGAAAAAATATGTGTCCACGTTTTTTTATTTTTTTTTGTTAGCCTGTACTGTCCCACTGCTGGGCAAAGGCCTCCCCCAATTCCTTCCATTTGCTCTTTTCCCGTGCCTCCTCGGACCAACGTGTCCAAATATTTTTTGGGAATTTATCTGACGGACTAATTAGATTTTTTTGTCATGTACCCTATTAGGGCCGAGTGTCCTGTCTGCAATTAACTACTCCATGCCCTTATCTCTATGCGCGTGCGTGTCCAATGTCCACTCCTCTACATAAATAATTAGCTTCGTTAGATTTCAAGTAGCGACATTATGATATAGGGTACACAGTCATGTCGTAATACATAACATAACATCACGCCTTTATTTCCTCAAAGGGTTAGGCAAAGGTTTACCCAATAGTACACCCACATTTCGCTAGTTATTTTTAAGTCACATGTAGGCATAGAATGCGTGTAATGCCATCGACCTGGCACAAATCCAAACTCCGTGGCTGCTACTAAGAAATTCCAAAAATACTTTGAATTACCAGGGAATCGAACCCAGGACCTGATTAATGCTCTGCAGCAGTCACTTGCAAGCATTAGATAAATGAGGCAGTTACCAAAACTTACCTCTATAACTTTAGTTAAGTACTTACGAAGATCTTAACTGAAATTCTAGAGATTTTGCACGGACACTACCAAAAAAGTAAGACCTGACGCGGCACCGAAAAACATTGGCTGCTTCTGAAAAATTCCTGATAAAAAACCCCAATATCACCTTGTCCGACCTGGGAACTGAAGCCAAGAGACCTCATTCTTAGCAAAAGTGCTTGCGAAGTTGCGACCACTAGACCAAAGAGAACGCAATTTGTCTCCTACCTCAAGTATTAATTTTAAATGCGACCATCTAATATTCGAATAGAGAATAATATCGAGATGCACCATTCACTAATTCGATATCATATTCTCTAGTCTACGTTAGAGGGATATTGTACTGATTGGACTTCGAGCTAGCATTCCTGTCGGTTGCCAACTAAATACCGACGTCACATTAACTGGAGGTAATACTTCGACTCTGAGATATTGGATCTGGTAGCTTTGAATAAGAGTAGGTGGAAATATAGAAGGAATAATGTGTAGAGGAAGACCAAAGGATGGATTTTTTTAAAGATGATACTTATGACTAAAAGAGTCCTATCTTGCTATAATCTACCAACGATTGTACTACCAACCTATTAACTAGCTGTGACCGTCAGACTTCCAAGCCATAGACCTTGCGTTTGTACCCAAGACACGCACCTCTGATTTTTCGATTTCATGTGCGTCTCGTATAATTATCGCATTCTTCGGTGAAGGAAAACCTCGTGAAGAAACCAAATCAACGTGCTTGAGAGATATTTCGCAACGGCATGCAAAGCCAAGTCAGAGGCCAATGCCCCGGCTTAAAAACTCTTGTACCAGGTAACCACACGAAAAGAAAAAGAGGACCTATTAACTATTAAGACGGCGGCCAATAGAGGCCTAGAAGAAGACAAATATGCTGCACCTGCACCGACACCAAATAAATTGGGCACAGGAGCCTGAGAGTAAATTCTGAGAAGGAATTACATCTTCGCCATTTCTTCAAAAACAAACCAGCTCCAGCTGTGGGAGCATTATAGGCTTAGGTAGGTGTTATGAAAGGGCCTCGATCAACATAAACATAATAGGTACTAACTGTTACACGCGACTTCGTCCGCGTAGAATTAAATAAAAAAATTACTAGCCTTTTTTTTTTCCGGATGGGAAATCATCAAATGACTTCTCCCGGTCTGGACGGAGCAGGAGGGAGTGTCAGACTTTTACTGACTAAAACCCATCCATGTTCCTTCATCGCCCCTTGTGTACCGGGGCCACGGTATCTCTTTCGAACAGTCCCGCAACCCCGGCAGGCATCGGTCCTTGCGGACCCCTTCCTTTTTGCTGACTCTCTTTGAGGTGCGCGTGGAACACGAACGCGCCGTCGACACGGCCTGTCGTCATGAGACGGACGGACGGCGAGCTAGCCCATAGTCCACCGTCCACAGGCCCGCGCCTACAGTGGCCGGGGGCCACTTGGTGGCCCCCGACGCCGGGAGCGTCTCCCGCGGCGGCCGCCACGCTGTGGGGTTCTCTCCCTCTCACGTTCCGCCATCTCCTCTAGCATTACTGCTTCGCAGAAGGAGGTGACGGCGTCTCGCTCCGAACATAAGGTTTATAACATCGGCTATCTGCCAGTGAAAGTACTGTCAAAATCGGTCTAGCCGTTTCGGAGATTAGCCGGAACAAACAGACAGACAGAAAGACAAAAAAAAAAATGTTCAAGGAACCGTATTATAGTTTCAAGCATTAAGTAAAAAGTTGTTATTTCGAACTTGGAAACAGATAGGTACTTCAACTTTATTTGTTTGTATACTTAGATTAATAAATTATCCTAGCTACTACTTGCAGCATTGCTCTTGGTCTACACCACTGCTCAAACATTCAGGCTAAAGAACGCTGCATTCCGTATTACAAAATAATCACTCACAGCGCTCACATCTATATTTTGCGTTCCGATTTAGATATTACGATTATGACAGCTAAGAGCTGTCATCAATTCGGAACGCTCGTGAACGCGTTGACAGTGAACATAACCCCAAACCAAAACCTTTCAGAAGACCTATTTTTGAAAATGGAAGTTAAGTTGGTTGACTCTATCGACTCTGATAAGTCAGATTTTGAGATAGAGAACGACGATTCAATCGACGATCGTTCGATTTTTTTGCTCCCGGCAAAGATTTACCCCTTAAAAAATCCCACGAATTACAAATTACATAGATGCAACGGTAATCAAATATAATGTTCATGAGTTTAAAACTCATTTCAATTATTTTCAATCAAACAAAACAACACAACCTGTGAACACAACTGTCATTTTTGACAGCGCTCACGGTGATATTTATTTGGGGCATGTACGGTGTAATCACAAGATGGCGCATGTCATGACGTCATCTATGACGATTCAAGGGACATCGATACCGCGCTTAAAGTAATTCGGAACGGGTTTATGGAAGCACAAATCGATTACAGCGTAATTCGGAACGCAGCCGAAATTGGTTAGTATTTGTTAAGGTGGATGCTCCAACCAGCCCGCGAAATTCAAATTTTCTTACGATTTAAATTTGCAGGCCAGTGCTAGGTTGTAAGTTGATCATCAAAACAACCCTCTAAGCTCATAAAGGTGCAGGAACTACTTTTTCAAGTTCAAAGTCACTGCTGCACCCTTTATGAGCTTGGAGGGTTGTATTGATGATTTTGATGATTATAATTCTGTAACTACATACGTCTTACAGTCGCGATCAATATTTTAATCAACATACAACCAAGCACTGGCCTGCAAATTGCAAAACACGTAAAAAAATTGAATTTCGCGGGCTGGTTGGAGCATCTACCTTAAATGAAACCCGTTTGCGTCTCCCTAACTGGATTTTCTATGGCCGGTGCTCCTCCGGTCTGGTGCCATCGTTTAACATTTACAAAGCGAAATAATAATTGACAGTCGCATTCGAAACTGTGCTCTGAATACCTTTCTCTATGAATGGGTAACAGGCAGCAAGCAAGGGTTCCGGTAGAACGTTCAACGGTAGTCGGGTGTTGCAAATTAAACTCAGTTCTGCATAGCTAACAACGCTTCGATTTGATTCCGATTCGGAAAGTCGTATGTCTGTCGCAGCTAATTCGTATAACACGCCGTTTTACATAACGGCGCGCCGGATTGAAAAACTTCGCCGTTGTGTAATACGGCGTCCTTACGTTCAGCCGGATTATAATTCGGCTTAAATAAAGTACGCCGCAATGAATGAGCCATTCGCGTTCGTCAAAGCAGCGTAATAACGTGCCGCCGTTATAAAAACGGGCGCATCGTCGATACGCCGCTTTGAAAGTTTTAGTTCTATTTATCGCTGCAAGTAGCGCTGTATGATCATAATAAGAAACATGGCGTCGCAATCGACAACGGTGTCACAATCAAATGGCCGTATTTCTGTTTTTTTTTTATTCCTAAATGTTGAAAATTACGTGGCAGGGTTATTAAGGGCGCAAATTTTTCATTATTTTTGCGATAGAAAGCACCGTTTTCGAGATATAAGCAAATTTAGAGCCTGCTACGACAGGCGCTCGCTAGGACTCGCATTTTACATTACATATCCACTGTCTGTCACAAATGTCGTCGTCGCTCCGCCGGCCTTCAGCCTACACTCCACATGCCAGCTAGCAAGACTTTTAGGACAATTTTAGTAGGTTATTTTAAGTATCTGAATTGCTGACAATACGGCTAAACGTTGGACGCCGCTTTGTCGAACGTATCGCTACCACAATCCGGCTGAATGTGAGGACGCCGTATTATATAACGGCGGCGTTTTCCGGCGCGCCATTATGTAAAATGGCATGTTATACGAATTGGCTGCGTCATGTCTATCTCGCTCGTTTTCGTAATGCCAAATAAAGATGACATACGACTTTCCGAATCGGAATCGAATCGAAGCGTTGTGTAGTGAATAGCTATGCAGGTCGGACTGATTATTTTGTTAGACGACCTGTTTGGTTCCTACATTTAAATGTAGGTATTTGGTTCCTTCCTTGTTGGTAGGAAGTGTTTTGTTGAAGTGCATACTAAGGACATTATACCTACTTAAGAGGAGTTTGGTACAATTTTATGAATGCGAATGAGGGACATTCGCATTCACAAAATTCCAGGGCCCAGGACCTCCTCAAAAAGTTGCATTGATCTAGATCTGAAGTTTACCGAAAAATTTCATGGGTCAAGTAAAAACGTGTTTAGGCTAAGTCCTAAGTTTTACACAAATGTACTTTTTCTGGAGCCTAGTGATAAATGGCAAATTAAAATGGCACATCGTTAGAAATGGTTCAGCTTCGTAGAGTCGTCCCCGAAATTGGTCTCCTTCTGAATGTGTGCCCGAGTACCTATACCTAGTAAGTTTAGTAGGTATCACGGTATGGAGGTACGGAGGTACGGACATAATACTATCCAGGCAATTTAGGCATAGACCGCAAGTCTGAATTAGCGAGTAATTAATTCACCCTAATGTGCCCATTCATTCACCTTAAATGACAAGCCGTCCACAGGGTATGAATTTGATTATGACGCATTACCGAGCAGACTGTGCGTCAGATTGAACATAACCGAAGAAACTGGTAAAGCTAAATTGAAGAAGAAAAAAAGCGAGCCGTCGCGGGACGCCTGGCAGATGTGAAACATCGAAATTATTTTGTACAAGTAACATACTTAAAAAAAAAGTCTTTGGTAGGAACGCTAACCATAGACTGAAGTGTAGGTTTTTTCTACAGACATTAGAGAACGAGCGATCGACTCAGTCGTGTCAATTATTTGCTACCAATTTAGCGCTTTCTACAATCGCTTACGCCGAGGCGTTTACGATTGTAGAAAGAGAATCGATACGAAACGTTTGTAACTTGGCTAGGTCTGCAGTTTTTGGTTTGCATTGTATTCGGCTTCCAATTTATGTTCATTGTTTAACAATTACTTACCATTGCGGATGCACCCGGAGAGATGGACAAGGATCGTCACACACTGAACGCCTGAGGAAGGATAGCGCGATCGTGGTCGACCGCGGCGAAGGTGGCGTGACGATCTCGGTCTGATCATGTTTGGGGGGTTAATATAGACCGAGAAAGGGTAGGCCTTTGCCTAGCAGTGGAACACGCAAGGTAGGCTATTAAAATAATAAAAATTATTTAAAACAATTAGGATGACGACAACGTATCGTAACTTTAAGAGGAAGTGCCTCAGTATCATTAAGGTTCCCTATCCATTTGCATAAAATTTTAAGACCTAATATAACTTGGCATACTTTTGTTACTCTTAATTATATTTACGCATAATTTCTATAATCATAATAATGATAAAGCATAACACTTTTAAGCATAAATTTATTTACGCATAATGATATTAAAACATATTTTTATAGGCAAAACAAAAAAGCATAATAATTAACGTCTTAAATGTTAGACATACCAATTGGATACACCAATTTATTTCGACGATTGGAAAAAAACCATATCTCCTGAAGCAGGTAATACATAACATATTTGTTTTGAACATAGTTGATTGTGAGCATATGTGGGTTATTTTCCCTGTAAGAAGCATGCAAACAAGCATCCACCATGGAAGCAAGCATGCAGAATGCAAGCAAGCGTGCAAACAAGCATACACGATGCATGCAGCAAGCATGCACCATGCATGTAGCAAGCATGCAGCATGCAAGCAAGTATGCAGCAAGCATGTAGCATGCAAGCAAGCATACAGTATGCAACATGCAGCAGGTATGGTTTCTGTCACGGTTCCGGCGCTGCGGGGCTCCGGCGGTCCCAAGCGAGCTTATCGTTGCAGATGTGTTTTACGCTCACCACCGCAGCTTCGGCTTGCTCACTTGCTTCCCGGCGAGCCGGTCAGCCTCAGCAGCGGCGGCGAGTATTACAACCACTTGCTCCTCAGCTCGCGGGTCGCCTCGCCCCTCCGCGCCCACGTGGGCTTAGATTACACTCTATGGTAAGGCAGACAAGACTACGTGGAGTTGGTTTTGCAGCGATTCGTTTCTGTCACTAACTTTTATAGCACAACTTAATGAATTTTTAAATCAAAATAAATACGTAAAAATAACTGAAATTTAATTCCGTTATTAGTATTAATTGTTTGCCTAAATACTATTATGCTAATAGTCATTATGCCTAGTTACATTATGCGAATTAAATTGATGCCAATAAAAAAAAAATATGCCAACATAAACTGTATGCCAAAAACAATATGGCAAAGTAGTATTACCTACGGTAAAACCAATTATGCCGAAATAGTTATGCCAAAGTATATTAGGAAAAAGAACATTATGCAAAAAGAAGGGATCCCTATTTTTAGATATTCCTACTTGCCAAGCTGCCATTGCAACAGTTAGGTACTTACCTAAGAGCAAGGTTGCCATCTGTACAGGGTTCCCCTGATTTGTCCTAGTTTGGAGAGCGTTCAGGGGCCATCCGAGTTGGGTTTTTTAAAAAGAGTCCGGTTTTAGAGACTTTTTAAATCTTTGGAATCGAGGACTGCCGAAAAAACACAGCAAAAAAAAACAAAAAGACTAGATTGTCAAACATGACATTCTAGACGTAAATTTGTGTAAATTTTACGAGCCCACAAACAGAACAGTAAATCATGTAGCCAGCCAACAAAAGGAAAAAAATAGTTAGAAATTATTGTGGTAAATCCAAATGCTCACTAAGATCATACAGGCCACATCAGACAAACCTTGCTCATATCCGACTGACAAAATATGTACAGTATAGCATGCAAGAGGAAATCCGTACGAGTGAAGTAGGATTTTTTTCTATTCAATGAGGGCTATCGTTTTTGAGCTCACCAGATGGCGCACTGTCGAGTAAGGTCCTGTCAATAATTCTATTTAATACCTTTAAAGTACCAATAACTTCATAAAAAACTTTATTTTATTACATAGAACAACATAGTGTGAGCTTTAGATACATAATTATTTACATTATTCCTCCTAAAATTAGCATGCATGAAACATTGAAAAATCATTCTACATCCAAGTACTAACAAATAAGATCCTAAGTTGCTACTTAAAATCTTCAACACTCATAATTAATCAGGAATGGCTCAGTCTAGAACACAATCGTGAGCATTAGTATAAATACGTGATAAAACAGCACGCAACGCGCGAACACTGTATGACATCTGACATTTCGGAAGACCTTAGTCTACACAAACGCCTCTAGCGGCGAATTCTTGCGCGATAGCCCCCATTCCACTAGCTATTACTCCCGGTTTCGCTCCCGTTATGTACGAAACGTATCTAGCCTATAACAATCAGGGATAATGTAGCTTCCCGTTAGTGAAATAGTGAAATAATTTACGGAATCAGACGAGTAGTTCCGAAGATTACACCCTTAGCCCTACATATTTATTTATTTATATTCGTTTATTCATTTTTACACATATATTTTATAACATTTTTAAATATTTTTTAATGAAAATTTATAAAAAACATTTAAAAATATAAAAAAAAACAGTAGCCCACCAGCGCCACCCACCAGTAGACCACAGGCAGCACAGGGTCCGAGCTGCCTGTGGTCAGAGCTCTTGAGAGAGGAACCTCCTAACAATACGTGCCGTGTCCAGAAGTACTGCTTTCTGAATCAAGCCCTTGATCCAGCTGCAAAGCGAGAGCCTCCTAAAATATTGGTCGAGGCTCTTGGCTATTAAGCCATTGGCCGACACGACTATCGGCACAATGACTGCTGTACTCATATCCCACATGTCGACAACCTCGCGAACCAGATGTACATTCCAACATTATCGTCTTCCATTCATCAGCAAACAAGTCCAATCCAGGGTTGGAAAAAATAAAATAAAATAAAAAAACTTACGAACAAATTTTACCTCTTTATAATTTTAGTATAGATTTTTTTAGGTAGGTAACCAAGTTCTCAATAATAACTGCGAGGAATGGTCACGAATTCACGATGCATCATTGCTATCTTCAGTATCAAACAAATGTGAATGTTTACTACGTCACAGCTTCAGCTCCTATCGCCAACCTGCATTTCAGTGTTTGTCAAAGGTTAAGAATGTAGGGATACATTTTTACAACGTATTTGTAAGTGCGTAAAACAACTAGTATAACTGACACTATAGGTATCTCTAAGGTTTGAAGAACTTGATGCTCAAACTTCACCACATGATCTTTCCAAAAACTAAGGAACGTTTTTGATTGGTTGCACACATTGATATATTAAAAAACCCGTTGCACAGCGCAATCAAACAAATTTTCACAGATCAACGAACTGAAAGATTTACATTAGGTAGGTACTGTTCTACTATTTTTTTACAGACCCATTGTATCAGTCGAGGGGTACAAAGCCTTACCTGTACCAGTAAAGATCACTACATACAAAGACAACCCGCAGTACAGTTCATCAGGCTCTTTCGCGAAAAAAGAACGTACATTACAGCGGCGAGACCCTGTCCTATCCAAAGAAGAGGAGCTACTTCCGAAGAGCAGCACCTACAGAATCTGCAAGTCAAGATACAAAAATCTGCCGATGGTATAGAAGACGGAAAACTCTGCGAGAATTAAGATAAAGCACAAGAACGAGATAAGTTACTTTCTTTAAAAACAGAATAAGCTCGGCGGGAAAGAGAAGCAGAGTTCTTGTAACAGTTGATGCGAAGAGAGAGATTCGCCTGGCGGAACAGCAACTCGCAGCAACGCCGGAGGTGCCCACATATCCAATAAATGAATGCCCACTCCCTACAAAGTTGTGAACGACCAACCACAAAACGGAAAAAGAATACAAAAAAGACGCAAGCAGGGCTATGTTGTCAAGCCAAAGTGGTTTGTCCAGATTGTCCAGAGAAATAGTAAGTTTGTGTTTACCCTTCTCTTAGTTTAATTTATATCCGGTTTCATATAGGGTGTAAAAAACCTCTTACGAAGCCGAAAATTCCCTCAAATCAAAAGGCCTCACACCTGTCAAGTATCTCGGTGTATATTTCCATTATTCCATATTTATTACTATACTCTTTAATATATATGTAGATAGTTCTCTGTGCTGAAAACCTCACCTTAGTAATCTCATATCGCGAGACCGAGTGTTTATTTATTTTTAAAAGGCTAAGGCACTCCGCTGACGGCCGGCGGCCGTACGATTAAAACTGTTTATTATGCCCTGTGTCAAAGCATAATAAACTACTGCATCACAGCGTGGGGTGGGACTCCCAAGACAATACTCCTGCCCCTGGAACGAGCGCAGAGAGCTATTCTCAAGGATATGACCTCGAAGCCTTTTAGGTAGGTATCACACTACGGCTCTCTAGGTACACCGAATGTCAGATCCTCACTGTGAGACAGCTTTTTGTCATTAGTAGGTACTATTCTGCGCTAGCATCCTTCTGTGGTATACGATCCAAATGCTACAAAAAAGCGCAGATATTTCGAAGTATGCTCAACTCACGGATGTAGAACGGCCCTTGCTCAGCGTCATTTTGGTATACTTTCAAACAATTTATATTTAAAAACAAACTCTGCTCCGTTGCACCCGTCGGCCTGTGGCTCTTGACATTAACCTATAACGAAACTGAAGAGTTACTACGGATATAGATCGTTTAACCAAATGTAAGGTGGGTGGACCATGCTGGACCGGTAGCGCCTCCTGGAAGCCTCGATCGTGCAGGCCTGGGTGACATCACCGGACAGGCCTGCCGACATTAAAAGTAATTGAAAAAGGATAAAATAATTTAAAAAAACCCCAACTTTATAAAAAAACCCAAGAATATCTGTCGGGGGATTAATTATCTAAAAAAACGATCAAGATTGTTGTATGGGAGCCCCACCTAAATATTTATTTTATTCTGTTGTTAGTATTTGTAGTTATAGTGCCAATAGAAATGTTACTCCCTTTCTTCTCCTAAATTTTTTTGTCCAAAAATCATTATCCTTAACATGTTTGCTATAGTAAACGTATTATGGATAATGATTTTTTTTACCATAATGTTCAAAATCCCGAAATTTTATTTTACATAATTATCTTTACTTCTAAAACTATTGTCATAATATCGAATACTCGTACTCTAATAATTGAATCTCCTAATTTTACATGACATACAGTCATATGTCCTAAGTATTGTATTATATAATGTGTATTATTCCGAATGTTTATTTATAAATTGTTAGTCCTAAAACATTTGCTAAAGGTTAGGTTTTTGTGACAGAAACGAATCGCTGTAAATCCGACTCCACCTAGTCTTGTTTGCCCTACTCCTCCTAGAGTGTAATTTAGAATCGCGTAGGCGCGGAGGGGAGAGGCGGCCCGCGAGTTGAGGAGCGGGTGGTTGTAACACTCGCCGCCGCTGCTGAGGCTGACCGGCTCGCCGGCCAGCAAGCCGAAGCTGCGGTGGTAAGCGTTAAACACAGCATCTGCGACGCATAAGCGCATAAGCTCGCGTGGGACCGCCGGAGCCCCGAAGCGCCGGAGCCGTGACAGAAACCATGCCTACTGCATGTTGCTTGTATACTGTATGCGTGGTTACATGCGGCATGCATGGTGTATGTTTGTTTGCATGCTTCTTACAGGAAAATAAAATCCACATAAAATGTTCATAATATTGACGCTTTGATTTTCTGCCTTTTACTATCGACATGAAATGTATGCCAAAAGAAGATTATATTCTGCTGTTTCTAACTTTCTGCGATAAGGTGGTTCTACTTTTTGATTCTTACAAATTTAATTAGAGCAATATTGTATTAAAATGTGTTGTGTTGAGAGAAGTTCTTAGCAAAAGCCTACTAAGTAAAATAAATTTGTTTTAAAAATATTATTAGGATAAAAAATATAAATTATTTGAATTGAGGATTTCTAGATATTATTGAAAACCGTTCTAAGACTTTTGTATATTATTAATTGTTATATTTATGACAAACGGGTTTAGTTGTATTTAGGGATTTCAATTTTATGGCATGTGATATTATGTGATATTAAGTTCGGGTAAGTTATCATTCGGACAAATGATGATAGGACAAAAAAAAATATGGTACTTTAGATTATGGATAAAAAAGTTAGATAACACGACAGAGAACCAATAGAAATACATCATCTGTGAAAATTTCAACTGTCTAGCTATCACGGTTCATGAGATACAGCCTGGTGACAGACAGACGGACGGACAGTGGAGTCTTAGTAATAAATAAATAAATAACTTTATGTCAATTGTATATCTCAGCGAAAGAACCCAATGTGTAAAAATAGGCCCCATACGAGTTCTGAGATGCCAATTGTTTACGGGGTGCCCCAGGGCAGCATCCTTGGGCCGAGCCTTTTCTTATGCTATATAAATGTTTTTCCAAACATGCTTGGAAATTTGAGCATTATTTTGACAACCTTCTTCGAGATAAATCGAAATTGCTGTACTGGCCAGATACATTCGACCAGCGACCGGCAAAAGTTGTATGAAAATCCATGTCGTGTTTAGCGACCAAATAAATTACATAGTAAACTCATATCTGTCGTGTTATTTAAAAATGGAACGATCTTTTACTCTGAAACATGGCAATCAAGGAGGTAAGTTATCAAAGGTTTTATATAAATTTCGAATTGGCTTGCAAATAAAAAGCGGTTATTTGAAAAAAAAAAAGGAAAGGAACTCTTAAACGCGAGAAAAATTATTGTTGTTTGTGTGCATACTTAATTTTAATTTCCTCGCATTATTTGAGAAAAGTACTATACAAGCCTTGGCCACAACTCGGTATGTATTTACACGTTCGTCCATAAATGCCTCTGTTGCTGGCCGCTGCAGTAATGTACTTTATGTACCTAATCTTTTAATTGAAAACGGGACGATATTTTCGTATGCGGATGTTACAGCACTTGGTATTTTCCTCGAACAATTGGGCTGAAACGTATCGCCTTGCACAGAGAGGCTTTAATGCTGTTAGTGACTGGCTTAAAAAAAATTACTCACACTGAATGTCTCCAAAACCAAGTTACTCAACTTCACCATTCGCAGTACCGCAATTCCATTTGATGTACTCCCTCACATTACTACTAATGATAACACCTCTAGTACCTAAGTCACACACATCAAGTATCTCGGCGTCATGATAGACAGTCATCTGTCATTCAAAAATTATATCGATCACCTCTCTAACCGCGTACGGAAGCTCATTTATATATTTAAGTAAATGCGCGAATCCGCAGGTAACGCAAACTTAATTTGCCTAAATTAAGTTTGCGTTTTACACCAATGTCTGCTATTGCTTTCTTTTGCTAAAAGGCAGTGCGAGAAAAGGACGGCTATAGCTATGAACTAAGTTAGAGATGTCAAACTAGTTTATGCCTTGCGCTTCACCGTGTTTTTAGTCGACAGGTTTTTACCTGCAGCCTTCATTTGTATGGAAATATTAGTTCCGAATAAATTTGACAGCTCTAAATAACGTCCGTCTCTTTCTCGTTTTATTAGAGAGAAAAAGATAGCAATAGCCTAGATTAAGTTTAGTTTGTGCACAACAGAATCGATACCATTATGAAGATGGTCTATCAGGCGCTGCGTCATTCGATTTTAAACTATTGCAACACGACCTGGGGAGATGCCGCTAAATCTAACCTGATAAAAGTCGAACGCGCCCAAAGAGTGGTCCTTAAAGTTTTTTGTTTCAAACTTCGCCTACTTCCCACAGTTGAACTGTACGAATACTGCCAAGTACTGACTGTAAGGCAATTATTTATTCTGGCCACAGACATCAAACAACACTCCCTGTCACAGTAGGTACACACCGGGACCAGTGCGTAGAAACCGGCTTGTTGCCACATCTTTCCCAACCAAAACAAAAGTCAAAAAGGTCTATCTTGCTCTCTGTCAACCACTCCTATCATATTGTGTTTCCGCCTGAGGTGGTGCTCCTAAGACCACAATGCTGAAATTGGAGCGGGCTCAAAGAGCCGTGTTAAAGGTAAGCACTTTCGCACGATACTCTTCCCAACAGAAGAATTGTATAAACACTGCAAAGTACTTTCTGTCAGACAACTCCTTATTCTTAACACAAATATAGGTACCTACCCCTTTTTTTTTGTATGGGAAATCATACAATGAATTCTCCCGCTCTGGGCGAAGCAGAAGGAGTATCAGACTTTTACTGACTAAAACCCATGTGTTACTTCATCGCCCTTTGTGTTCCGAGACCACGGTATCTCTTTCGAACAGTCCCGCAGCCCAGGCAGGCATCGGCCCTTGCGGACCCCATTCCTTTTGCTGACATCTCTGAGGGGGGCGTGGCACACAAACGCGCCGTCGACACGGCCTGTCGTCATGAGACGGACGGACGGCGAGCTAGCCCATAGCTTACCGTCCACAGGCCCGCGCCTACGGTGGCCGGGGGCTACCACGTGGACCCCGGCGCCCGGGACGTCTCCTGCGGCGGCTGGGACGTGAGGTTCCGCCACCTCCTTCGCTAGCATGACTGCTTCGCAGAAGAAGGTGACGGCGTCACATTCCGTCTCGCTCCGGACCATAGATTGAACCAGGGCCGGACGCGAGAGGTCGCCAACGCCGATCGCCGCTACGAGGACACGGCGGTGCTCCACCGTGTCCTCTGGTCGATCCTCGCAATGGAAGCACCCGGGCGTTTCCTCCCGCCCGATTCGGTGCAGGAACCTCCCGAAACAGCCATGTCCGGTGAGGACCTGCGTCAGGCGGAAGGTGAGGACGCCGTGGCGTCTCTCAAGCCACTCCTCAAAGAGGGGACTTATCGCCACTATTGTGGCGTGCCCTGCACGGGGTTGCGACAGTGGCTCTCTCCATGTCGCCACGAGATCACGCTGGAAGTCTGTCCGCTGCGCGACAATTTGCCGCGACAGACGCGCGCGAGGACTATCGCCTCCAGATCCCATGGAGTGGCGTCTGTACCTGGGGGGACATCGATCGAAGTAGAATGTAAGTAGGTACTATTTTACAACATCAACAATGGTACGGTCGAACAAGCTGTTTGGTTTACATTTTACAATATAATTTGTTGGTAAAACTGTAAACCAAATAAGCTTGTTCGTCCGTACATTGTCACACTAGGGGTGAAAGTTACTTATTTAGTCCCGAGCGCCAATAGTTCGAGGGACTAAATAAGTCCGAGGTAAACACTGTGGTTTTCATTACGAATACAAGTAAAAATCTGGCCCCTTATTCACAACGCTTCGATTCGTTTTTCGATTCGGAAAGTCGTATGTCTTCTTTTTTTGACATTACGAAATCGAGCGAGATAGACATACGACTTTCCGAATCGAAAATCGAATCGAAGCCTTGTGAATAGCTATGCTGGTTACCGCTTTCCCGCATATTTTGTTTTTTCTATTTTATTCTTTTTTTCTGTGGCCGGCTAACTATTCAGCCATTATTTTTCATTTTCATCATTGAAAAAGTGGTCAGTATTTTGCCCAAATCTTTTATTATAAAGAAATAGTTGAAACTAATAAATTATAATAAAGTTACTTAAAAAATATACATATTCTTTAATTAATACTTAATTATGTTATTTCAATTGCGCTGTAATTGAGTGGCTCTAAAGAAAGTTGGAACAAACTAGTTTCTTTTTTTTTTTTATAATTTCACAGCTGTCAGTTGAAAACGATTCTCCCTAGGGCTGAAAAGTATTACTGTGAACCCGTTCCTCAGGCAACTTTAGACCTACTTTCTGAGTATGAGTAATGAAAAGATTCTTTTTCTTGTTACAGCCAGAAGAGACCCCTCAATGAAAGACTTTCATTCTTCTGCTACAAGTTATGCTGTCAGTTCTACTGCTGCTTAACCTTCTTAATGCTAATAGGCTTTGCCATATTATATTTTATATGAAACTTTTGTCCACTAAAATATCAGTAAGTAATGTGCAAATGAAGTATACGGAATAAACGTTATTCAACATAGTAAGTTGTGTTCCTTTCAATGAAACTTACTGTTACGGAAGACATCAATGATTCTCTTGATCTTTGGCCCGCTAAGGAGTCTTATGGGTCTTGTTTACGACAGGTTTGCACCGGCTCGATGCGGGGGCAACGAAAAAATCCTAGCACGAACAATGCCATGCTATTCACTAACAGCGCGAGTATTTTTCCGTTCTATCTGAACTGACCCTTATTCCCATGAGGCTTGGGAAGAAAAACACGTGTTTAAAATGTACTCAAATATTCTATATTTATAAACGTACTCATAACTAAAACAGTTACATTAAAACAATAAAATAATTAATCAATTCAAATGTCCCTGAGAGAAATAAAATAAATATTTATATCTAACATTCTTCATACTTGTTTGTTTTCAAGCCACAATCAAATTTAATAATAGGGATTAAGGTTCAGATGAACAATAAAAGTACGAAAATACTATAGTTTCATAATTCGGAGATCTCAATATTATTATCTAAATAGGAATAATCTCATACATTATGCAAAAATATCGACTGGACATTTAGGTGACCCAGAAATTGGGACCTTTCCTAGCTAAGGCACTGTATAACAAATTTCATATATCAACATTGTTCTAAACCTACTTTAGGCCCGGACTCCACCAGAGCGGAGACGAACGGAGCGGAGAGAAGTGTGAAAACCGACAAATAAAATTGGTTGAAATTTACATCGCTCATCGCATCTCTCATCTCTCCTGTGATTGGTCGAATCTTGCACAGTTCCTCTCCGCCTTAGATGTTGCGTTTCACGAACGCGCGTCATTTTTCATATAAACTAATATAATGACATGAGTCACATAACGCACTCTCGTGAATACTAACTATTCAATGAAAACTAGCCGTGTTTAAGTTTAACAACCACTAAAGTTCAGTCTCTCGTATTTCAAAAACCTTTCCTGTAAAATTTTCCTTTTCAACCATCGGCTTTTTTGTTCCAGAAGTCGATTCTTCTACACACGCAATGGTATTCGCCAAACGCTTTCTATTCGGACTTTTATCGATATTTCCACTAATACTCGTTAAAGGCGACCGTAAACTCGATTCTTTATCAACAGCCAAATTACCGATGGATAAAGTCAAATCTGAAGGGACGTTACCATCTAAGCAATAGAGTAGAGAATCACTAATTTTGTCATCGGTATCATTCGATTTATTTAGTATCGATAAATCAATTGGTGATGCTGTCAGCACCGATCTGCTTAGAAGATATTCTCTAAACGGTTCTGATAATGATTTGGTTTTTGCTTCGTGTGTTATCGTAAACTTTGGTAGGCCATCGTCGCTTCCGCATAGTGTTGTGTTTAAATCTTCGACTAAGTTCGGTTTTTCACGACTTATTACGAATCGAGTGTTTTCCGCCCGTAGAGGACTGGCATCACCGATTGAATTAATCGATCGAGCATCGAATGGATTTGTTTTCGCTAGAGATGTGCTTGCTGAATGACTTGATCTGAAATGGAGAAGTAGAGGTATAGACACCAGCAAACATCATAGACTGCCAAGCAATGCTGATGTCATGTTTTGCCTGTTTACCTTGATTTAGATCTTCTTTGACTCTGTTTTAAATTACTGAAGATATTAAAAGCCAGGGCCATTTTTGAAAATTATTTGAATACTGAAGCTTGGTTCTGTTTTTGAGTCTATTTTTACAAATAATCTCGTTTTTCGACCTTATAATTTTTGTATCTTTTCTTTTAAGTATAATACTTTTATAAAAATCTTGTTAGTAATAAATCCTTCGTTTGTTAGTAACAACTATGTTCAGTATGTTACCTTTCGCACGAGAACGTGGACCTAGAGCCGTCATTCTCATCGTCTGAAGAAACAAAATCACTGTCATTCTTCGGTGACATGGATTGGTACAGGCCATCAGATTTGGCCGTCTCGTCTTTCTGTACGGTTGTGTCCGCCATGTCTCGTTGTTCCGATGTTATTATTAACGGTTTTCGGGAACGCGGAGTCATTATTGATTCCTGTAAATTAAATTGATTAGTTTTAGGTTATTTTTGTCATGTAGGTGAAAACACTTTAATATTGAGATCTATGTACGGTCGAACAAGCTATTTGGTTTACATTTTACAATGTAATTTGTTGGTTAAACTGTAAACCAAATAGCGTGTTCGACCGTACGTCACATTACATTTTACAATGTAATTTGTTGTCATTTTACAATGTAACTGCAAACCAAATAGCTTGGTCGATGATCTTTGGTTATTAAATAAATTCCCGGCACTTTCAAACACTGGTCGATTTAATTATTAGTAAGTTACTCTACTATTCGCTCCAGTTTGAACGCTTCCATAGTTTTGGGCTGATTTTTATCACAATAATAGTTTTTCGCTGCCGTATAATTCAACAAAGTAGATTAAAGAAATGATAATAAAGTAATTCAAACATCTGCGCATTATTAACAAAAGGCATCTAACACATATAAAAGCACAAATATTAGACACGAGAGAACATACTAGGTCAAACATGCAACTCATGCTCAAACAACCAACCTGCATGGCTTTAGATAACTTTTGCGTCGACTTCGTTATAGGCGACATTGAGGCTCTTCGGAAATTGATCGTGTAAGGTGTAGCACAGTCTTCATCGAGCAAAATGGCATCGGAAATGCCCGGCGTACTTGTCAGATAGTGTCTGACTTCGTCCTGTAGCGCAATCTTCTTTGGCGTATCACCAATAGGACTCCTTTCTCCACTAAGTTCGTGAACCGAAGCTTCGTTTTCCGACCCCGTGTCTTGGTCATCGAAACACGATACACAAGTCGGTGTACTCCGAATGGCGCCATTTCTTTTCTGGTACTTCTTATTGAATGTTTGAGTCGTCACAATTTTGGAACGGAATAGCCGGTTGCCGCGCTTTTTCTTCGGCGTTTCGTCGTTCGTATCTAGAGCACTCAAATTAGGTTCTGAGACGAATTTCGGACTCAATTTTCGGGATCTATTCAACGCGCCTTCGGATAACGTGCTTTCGTTGCTTGCATCCGAATCGTAATCATCGTTTAGAGATTCAGAACTGGCTATCTTGTGTGCCAAGTTCTTGAGCACTATGTTTTTATGTGAAACATCGACTTTATTGTCATCTGTGAATCTTAATTTTCCTTTTCCGGTTTTCTGTAAGCGTTAAGCATGACGAGAAAGTTAAGGAGAGGATAGCACACAGAGAGAAAAGAGACATTAGACATCACAACACAATGCACGAACATGATGTTAGTTACAAGTATGCATTTACATGCTTTTAACGACGAAAACACATTAAACCTCCGTCTGTTGAGCCCCGCCGAATCGGCGTGACGCCATTGTTTAACTATTGTGTCTACTTCGTTAACAGATGAAAGGTTAAAGAAATTTATATACAAGTACCTACTGTAGGTATGGATCGGAATGCTGGGCTGTGGTAGAGGAGATGAGAATGTTGAGGTGGATGTATGGTGTGACAAGAATGGATAAAGTAAGGAATGAGTATATTAGAGGAAATTTGAAAGTTGCGCCAGTTACAGAAAAGTTGAAAGGGAATCGACTGTCTTGGTATGGGCATGTGACTAAAAGAGTGATGAATATAAATGTTGATGGATGGAGAGGGAGAGGAAGACCAAAGAAACTATGAATGGATTGTGTGAGGAGTGATATGAAGGAATAAGGTGTAAATTATAGCGTGACGGTTGACAGAGGAGAATGGAAGAAAAAAACGTGTTGCGCCGACCCCAAGTAACTTGGGATAAGGGAAGGAAGATTATGAAATGTTTTACAATTAAATATTCCGTTTTAATTCCGTGAAAAGGTTAAAGACTTGGGTGCAGAATGCAGGACCACACTCCATTTTAACCTAAATCTTAGATTAGACAACAAAAATTGGAACATTTAACCATCACAAATTAAACCATAATCTTGCTACTATTATAAAGGCGAAAGTATGGATGGATGGATATTTGTTACTTATTCACGCCAGATTGGCAGAACAGATCTGGCACAGAGATAGATTATAGTATGAAATAACACATATGATACTTTTTATCCCGGTTAGTATGATCCCGGGAGACAATAACGGAACTCCATGCAATTGAATCCGTGGGCGTCAGCTAGTTTATCATATTAATGTGTTTTCGTCATATAAGATGATGTGAGGAGTCATCACACTGGTTAACACACAAGTACACTTGCAGTATGATAACATTCTTATTGTGAGGTGTAAAACATTTTAGTTTTGAAAGGTATTATTGGTTATTTTAAAGGGAAAGTTTAAGCTCGCAATACCTTTAGACATATCCTGCAAACATAGATACACGTTATTTATTTTTTGTTGTATTTCGAGCTTAATTCAACAGATTATTGCAAAAACAGCATCAACATTGTTACTCAGAAATCGTATTAAATTAGAACTTACCTCATCTATAACATTAATATTAGAACCTGAGCCTTTCTTTGGTGTTTTGTTGAGTAGTCCCTTGTTAAAAATGTGCCTCTTGATAGAGTCGCCGAAACTTCTGGAGCCGGCCACTTTACCTGTTCTTTGGATTTGTATTGGTGTACCTGGAATATGCAAATATTTTGAATTAATACTTTATTTTTGAACATTACTTTTTGTCCATCTTTTGCAGTTTTTTTTAACCGGATGCAGCTGAATAGCAGTATTTTACATAAAGCGACTGCCTATCTGACCTCCACAACCCAGTACTGGGTAACACGATACCCCTTGGTAAGACTGGTTGTCAAACTTTGTCAAATTATCCTTTGAAAACCCACCGCATGCACCCTCGCCCGCTGCACATATTAATTTTCAATACAGACACGCGAGCGAGTACTCTATTGTAGTGAGTTCAGCCTATTGTTCCCACTGCTGGGACACAGGCCTATAATCCACCAAGCGGGCCCACTCTGGGTTGGTGTATGTCACATGACTTTAATAATTTTTGGTTTTAGGACATGCCGGTTTCCTCACTATGTTTTCCATCACTGTTTTGAGAGCAGAGGTGATGACATAAATTACACTAAGTAATACGCCTGTCTGGGTTTGAACCCACGGCTTACTACTCGTAAGTCCGTAGTACGCCCATCCGTGGTAGTCTTATACCTGTACCTACATTCATAGTTCTGGTTCTGGGCCACCGCTGCTCTTCGAGTTATAGCGGCTGCCCTAAATGAGATATATGATGCGCTTGCTTTTATTCTTTAGAGGATTAACACTAGCCATAATAATTTAAAGCAAGAATTCTCACCATAACCATTCTGCCTGTTAAAGTGTTTGATAAGGCGCCTCTTGTGCTGCGAGTCGGGCAGCGCCTGTATGTGTGCGTACAGTTGTGCGAGCGCTGTGTCCGTCGGGTTAGACTCGTTCTCCGCTCGCGTCCGGTGACGGTCCACGAATGTGTACACTGTGTTGGCTGCTGTTCTATGGAAAGTATTAAGAATATTATGGCTTATGACTTTTAAATAGGGACATAAATACAACGGTTAATAACATCACGGGGTCGGAAAGACGCACCGCTATAGAGTCCCCACAAAGCAGACTGACGAGCTAGTGAAAGTCGAGGAATTTGGCTGGATGCGGCGTAAACACAGGATCGATATTCAGCAGTGACAGTTTTTCGACTAAATTACGATGACGAATATGATTTATTGCTTCAGACTGCTGAGGAAGAGTGATAGGGTTGAACTGTCAAGCCCGAGGCCCTACTCTCTAACGCTTCGTCCGTGTATTCGGATCTATCCGTCTCTCTCACTCGAACTCATCTGCAGACGTGCGCAAGAGAGACGGATAGATCCGAATACACGGACGAAGCGTTAGAGAGTAGGGCCTCTGGTCTCAGTAGCAACCTAGAGCCTGGATTTGTGCCCAGCTAAAGGCAATAATTAATATGGCAATATTTTTTCCTTTGGCAAGGAGCATCAAACATCAAACAGCGGAAGTATCGAGAAGAATCCAGCTAGGGTGGGCTGCATTCAGCAAATTGGACGACATTCTCAAATCAGCCAAAATTCCACACTGCCTGAAGACCCGTCTCTATAATCAGTGTGTTCTGCCCACCATAACGTACGGTGCTAAGACGTGGACGCTGTCACAGGAGGCTGTGTACAGACTCAAAGTAGCACAGAGAGCCATGGAGCGCTCCAAGCTCGGCATAAAATTAATAGACCGAGTTTCAAACGTCGAAATCCGAAGACGTACGAAGGTCTTCGATATTGGAAATCGAGTTATGGAACTCAAATGGAGTTGGGTAGGACACCTAGCAAGGCGCGGTGATGACAGGTGGAGTAAAGCTGTGACCGAGTGGCGTCCAAGGAATGGAAAGAGAAGTGTTGGTCGTCCGGCGGCGAGATGGGCAGACAATATTGTTGCCATCGCGGGAATATCCTGGATGAGGCTGGCACAAGAGCGTGGAGCTTGGCACAAGCAAAGAGAGGCCTATCCCAGCAGTGGGTGAAGTGGATCATGATGAAAGGCAATAAGCTAGCTCTTACATCAGACACAAATTTAAAGTGGGTGTAAGTACCTAAGGTGTAGGCAGAGGTGTTCTCTGCCTACCCTAAACACAGGTGTCTGGGTACATTATTTCATTCTAGAAATACAAGTATAATGATACTAGCGTTTGTCCGCGGCTTCGCTCGCGTTAATTTAGAATTTGACAACCAATTCGGGTTGTACTCTGCTTGTCTTAAATCTTATTCAATCATGATTCAAAAGACGCGTGGCGCCATCTATTGTCATAAGAACATTATTGCTGTCGGGAATCGTAGGTTTTTTCTGTACACCTGACAACATTCAAAATTTTAGGATGATTGGTTCAGTTTAGGCGTGAAAAGGTAACAAAAAAACTTTGTTTCGCATTTATAATTGATCGTTAGGTTAAGCCGTGCTTGCCTAGGTTGGTCTGTGATGGGTGACCACCCATTACATACCGAGTTCCTCCGCGCCTCAGAAATCACGTTAAGCCCGTTGTCCCGGCTGTCATTTGTAGATCTTTGACAGTTGTTACAGGTAGTCAGAGGCCCAAAAAGTCTGACAACCAGTCTTACCAAGGGGTATCGTATTACCCAGTACTAACTGGGCTGTAGAGGTCAGATAGACAGTCGCTCCATGTAAAATACTGGTATTCAGGTGCATCCGGTAAAACTGGAAGCCGACCCCAACATAGTTGGGAAAAGGCTATGCAGATTAGTAAGGATCATAAAAATTGCACTCACTTATCTGTAATACTCTCATCCAGATCGACTAGAGGCGACATAGCCTTCCGTTTGTCTCTCACGGTGAAGTACGCGGCGGCGTCGGTCGCCAGTTGTGTCGGCGCGTCGAACAGGCGCGATGACTGGCGAATCATGAAGCTGATCACTGGGGACAGGGCTATGGCGTCCGCGTGGAATGTTTCCGGTGATAACTGGAATTTAGAACATGGAATATTAATAAAAGTACCACTTTGATAACAGCATTCCCCTTATCCCAATTCATTGGGGTCGGTGCAGCATGTCTTCTTCTTCCATACTTCTCTATTTTTCGTCATCTTATCAGGCACTTCTTTTCTTGCCATATCATTCTTAACACAGTCCATCCATCGTTTCTTTGGTCTTTCTCTACTCATATACCCATCCACATTCATACTCAAAACTTTCTTCACGACATTTTCCTCATCCCTCCGCATCATACACTTTGATTTCTGATAACTGTAAAAAATCTGGCTTTTCTGTAAAATGATTCTATTTTTAACTGATAGTGTGCGGTAGCTGCGAACCGACTCCGAACCCAAGTGGGAAAATGTAACTCCAACAAAGGAAACTCGGGCTACCGGATCAGGGGCGGGTCATGGGACTCATGGGTGTGGGTGGAGCTGTGTCGCAAACTATGCTCCAACTTATATCCTGTTCGATGAGCCCCGAAACATGAAGCCAAAGCGACGCGAGCTGCCATCGACGAAGCCGTGGAAGTTAGAAGAAACTGGAAGCCTCGTGGTGACCTTTCGCGCAGCTACGCTATTAGCCCGCTTATCGGCGTCCTCCGGTACCAGGCACTATCTCCGTTAAACGGCTTGAACTATATTAAAGGCATCTGAATTACATCTGCTGTAAAAGCCCAAATTAGCTGATGTGAGAGAGAGACTATACTACATATTCCAAAACATAACATCATGCCTGTAATCCTAAGGGTGGGGAGCCTATGACCATCAACCTGACACAAATCCAGACTCCATGGTCGACCCTATAACACTTTGCCCGACCCGGGAATCGAACCCAGACCTAATGCTCAGCACTCGCATTTGTGAAATCAGAAACCAGTGGTACTCTCAATAAATACTAAAACAGGTTAGGCTACAAGGGTAACAGATTCATACTCAAAATAATAGTGAAATATGGTTTTGTCTTTCCACTCTTAGCTGTTTTTGTACTTCCATAAAACTAACCTTTCTTGGACACAGCAGATGAGGTGTGAACATAGTCGCCAGTGTATCTGGCGACATTCTGTTCGATGCTTCATTATCAGCTGTGAGCCTCAACAATCGTAATAGCCTCTGAAGAAAACTTCTGTGTGATGGTGTTAACAGCAGAAGCAGTAGTTGTAATGCAGTTAGAAGCTTCACTTCTGATGAATCTACGTTTGGTGGGTATTGCGCTGGAAATTACAGAGTAAGATGCGAGATGAATATTATAACATAACGATACAAATTTTCTTGACAAGCAACGCCACTTTGAACTGCAAATTTAAAGTGGTCATACTATACATAAAATACACACATCAACACGGTCTAGGGATATTTCATACTCAATTAAATAACTCGAAAAGTACTGGCCGCATTGGAATCTTTTATACACCGATTTGTTTGTAATTTATCTCAGACTAATTCCAAATTCAAATTTTTGAAAATTTTCATTTGTGCGAAATTTAGAAAACAATACGAATTACGTTTAGTTACAGTTTTTTTTTCATTTTTAAACGAAAGATAAAGTTAAAATTGAGGTATTGTAGCCATGCAACGCCGACATTTGACGAGGGCGGAGATGTTACGAGCTGTGGGAATACTGGAAGCTGGATCTGTTCAGCGTAATGTTGCTGAGGCCATAGGGACCCATCAAAATGTAATTTCAAGATTGTGGGCACGCTATCGTGCCACAGGTGAAGTAGCGGAGAGGCACCGGGGGCCAAGTCGCATCACTACCCCCAGACAAGACCGATTTTTGCAAATTACTGCGCGAGCACAACCAAATGCAACGGCGACTCAATTGGTCCAAAGGCTGCGAGTGGAACACCAAGTGCTTGTGAGTGACCAAACTGTGAGAAGGCGACTGCATGAAAGCAATCTACGCTCTCGTAGACCACTCCGGGTCCCACCTTTACGGAGAGGCAATCGTGGACGACGATTAGAATGGGTTCGGACGTGGACTGGGGCCGTGACCAATGGTCCAATGTGCTGTTCACGGATGAATCCAGGTTCGGCTTCCATCCAGATTCACGAAGGACGCGTGTTTGGCGAGTTCCTGGACGATGGAGCCGTCTCCAGAACCCTCAGGAAGTTCACCCATACCAAGGAGGAACAATTATGGTTTGGGCAGGAATTCGTCTTGGAGGACGGACGGATCTCGTTTGGGTGCGGGGCAATATGACGGCAGAACGATACGTCCAACAGGTGCTGGGGCCCGTAATCTTGCCCCACAGAACACAAATGGGGCAAGATTTCCTGCTCATGCACGACAATGCCCGGGCACACACGGCGAGAACGGTAGCAGCTTGGTTACATACACATAATGTTAGGGCCTTAGACTGGCCTGCTCAATCGCCAGATCTAAATCCCATTGAGCATGCGTGGGATATGCTGCAAAGAAGAGCTCTGAAGGAAGTTCCTGAAAATCTGGCTACAGAAGATCAACTTTTTGCGCACCTCAGAAGGACATGGGACAATATTCCGCAGCAAGACATTGACAACCTTGTTCTGAGCATGCCGAATCGTTGCCGATGTGTTATGAACATCATGGGCGCTTTCTCAGACTACTAACTTCAAGTTTATAAACACAAATTAAATGATTTTTCTATTTTTTTCAGTTTTTACTCACAAATTAAAAGTTCATTAATATACGGTTTCCGTCTATGCTTCATTTTTTTTCCATAAAATCCTGAAATTTTAATCTATACCTTAACCATTATTAAAAAATGGTAGAATATTAAATAACGTATCTTTTAAATATATACATGTCATATAAATAATTAACACATTGATAGTAATTCGCTTTTTTAAAAATATCCCTAGACCATGTTGATGTGTGTAGTACAACCACATCTCGCAAGTTATGTTAAGGTCCCATCTAACAGGGGGCAAGCCTATTGCCTTCAATCGGGCGCAAATTCAGACTCCGTAGCTGCTTCTGAGAAAATCCAGATTAAAAAACCCAATAACACTTTGCCCGACCTGGGAATCGAACCCAGGATTTCATTAGACCAACAAGGCAGTCTCACATTATATCATTGCCATACAGAAACTATACATATAACACTAAAACTACAGAAACTATGTAACACTAAAGCTACAGAAACTATATAACACTAAAACTTCAGAAAACTACCTCATGAGAGATTAAAATAAAATTTCTTCTTTTGGGCTGAAATGATAATGCTACTTGCTTGCATCAACATAATAAACCCTACATAATAAAATAAATAAATAAATATAAATAAAAACCTTTTATTTCTCATCTCAATTAAGTTTTACACAGTTAACACTATGTACTTATTGATAATTAAATGTTAGTTGTGTTAGTCTTTATCTTATCCTAGATAATAGTGTTAGTTTTTATTAAAGGTTGGAGATGTAGTCCCATTATGGGTGGAGGCCTCCTCCATCTTTTTCCACTTCTCACGGTCCTTGGCAATATTTAGCCAGTTTGAGCAAGCAGTAAGGGTCTCCCGACCTTTCTTTTGCCCGGTGGTCCTGTCCATCTCGTGGTTTGGAAAGTCCCATCTGTCATCCCCTAGTGCTTTTGTTAGGGCATCTGTAAGCTTTGTCTTTTTTCTGATCTAGAATGTCTTTTTTCTGATCTAGAATGTCGTAGTTAAAATTCTTTTTGTAAATTCTACATAGACTTCCTAAAATATTATGTTGTAGGGTGGGTGCACCAGTAACAAACCGATTAAGCGTCATTTTGAAAGTAATTTTGATATTGTGACTCAATTATTACAACAATCATTGCAAAAAAAGAATAACATACTCCTTGTCTATCATAGAATCATGGAGCTTATTCCGATTTTCTTAATAGCTGTTAGGTTTATTTTTATTTAAAATAAATGTAGAAAGTCGCAATGTGCCTAAGGTTGACCAGATTGTACCAGCAAAAGACCAGACATTGTGCCAATAGTGAGTTAATAAAACGATTGCTTTTAATAATGAAAATTTTTATTATTAGTACTACTTAACAAGTTTTGTACTTAACAATCGTTACAACTTTTCTTCAAGTTGTGTTTCAAAATGTAGGTGGTCAATTACTGGAACAAACTCGTAGTTCAGATATTACCAGTAATAAACCACTGGTCTACAACAGGAACATTGTGGATATTTTAAGAGTTTTTTTATAATAATTGATTGCAGTAAATTAAGTAAATATAAATGTAAAAGAAAAAAAACTTAACATTGACGTGTCGCTGACTAATATGGCCGCCCGGAACGAGGTAAACGATTGTCGTTTCGAATCATGCGTTTTTTACTGATGCAGATGGCGTGTTTATCGCTTTTATTTAAGATAAAATGATTGATAGAAGTACGGCAGTGCTACCAAACGTAAAAAAAGTGATGGGGAATACGACAGAAGGTTAATATTTTGATGTGAAGTTAGAAATGGTGTACTACTGGTTCCTGGTCCAGCACTGGTGGACCCTCCCACCCTTTATGCTAGGTTGAGCAACAATCTCCACAGGTAGGCTGGTAGCAGATGGATTGGTTGCCAAGGATCAAGATGAATGGCATGAATGGCATGAATAAACTGGAAAGGAAATAATATGTTTTACAAAAAGACTTACCAGCCAAAGTACAATAAGTCTGATAATACTGATCCAATAATAACGGCTGTGGTAACTCAGCCAGGAAACCCTTCAGGACTGAAGCACAGTCATGGACTGAAAACCTTCCCTCATCAAGCCCCAGGTTAGATCCAGAGAGGAGCAGGTTCTTTAGCTCTTGCTGCCGGCTCAAAGAGCCTGTGCGGCGGAATATGCCTTCTTGTGTTACATCTGAAAATATTGTTTTAGACTGTCAGCATTTTAAATTAACAAGATGAATACACACAGGGACCTTTTGAGCAGATATGAAACAATCTTGTATAGCTCCATGTCTTTCCCAGACAAAACTGAGATTTCAACATTACTAATAAAAAAGGTGGCTATGCTCCCAGAGCTCCCTTTGAATGTTTTTTTTACACACACATTTTTTGTTTTTTAATTTGTCTGTCTGTGTTAGTGATGGAGTGGCTTACCTAAAGATGCTCCTGAGGAGCATCTTTAGGTTAAGCTACGCTTGCCTAGGTAAGATGGGCATGGATGGGCAACAACCACTCTCATACCAAATTTTCTGCATGCCTCAGAAAGCATGTTAATGCTATTGGTCCTGGCTCTCATTTGTTGATCTTTACGTTACAGGTAGTTAGTGGCCCAGAAGTCTGACAACTAGTCTTACCAAGAGGTTTAGTATTACCCAGAACTAACTGGTTGTGGAGGTCAGATAGACAGTAACTCCATCTAAAATAGTAAGTATTTACCAGACTAGCCTAGTCAAGGGCTACAAAGATTAGGCTAAAACCACTATAGGTCAAAAAAATATTTTCATTTCAGTAGCTAATAGAATCGTAGGTAACTTACTGTCGGGCTTCGATAGGAAATCTATCAGTTCGTTCACCCTCAGAATTCCATCTTCTGTGATAGAGTTCACTTCAACATTATTCTTTGTAATGTTAGCATTATTTTGACTAGAATTCGAACTGGAACTCTTTGCTTTTTTGTGGAAATTCCAACGGAACTGCTTTGGTTTATCAGTTGAACAATCAACACTGAAAAGAAATCATAGTTGCAAATACATACCAGCATTTCTTAAAAAGGTTATAACGGACTTTTGAACATTCATACTCACTCGTCTGAATTAATATCTACTACAAAAGATAAATGCATACGCACTAAAGTAAAAAACTGTTCTAAATTCTCCTTTCGTAATCTTTCTATCAATGTTATATCCGCCGAAGTCATTTTTTTTAAATATCAACACAGCACATAAAAATAACAACAAAGAACTAAAATAAACCCCTAATTAAACACATGTTTCCTCCAAAATGTAACGTAGAACAGTCGTACTTTATTATTTGGCACAAAAAACAAACATTCTGTTATGGATTTTAATAAAATAATGAAGAAATGATCACAAGTTACATTGTTTTCAAATGTCATTTTATCACAACGGAAAATTGGATTCGTTCGGAAACTGAATTGCATCCGCTGACGGATATTGTAGATGAGGTGCCTAAGAAAACTAACATAAAAATATCTGTTATTCAATAACAATTTAAAATCATAATAGTCGTGTTATGTTTAAACTTTAATATTAACTTAATAGAAACGAAGATAGAAACACTAAGGATTAAATTTATGAATAGATTTGACGTTTCACGAGTTTGATGTTCGGAACTTCCTACCTCCATGTTCGGAACGCACGCTTTATTGGCCACAGAGTACATTGAATTTACTGGCAAAGGAAAATATGTATGACTGCTTGCTTACGGCGTAGGTCAAAGAGATTTAAAAAGACAATATATTTGAATGTCTTTGGGCCCAGTAGATTTCAGAAGAAGCAAACGAAAAGAAAGAACCAAAATTTTAGTTTTTTGATTTTTTATTATTTACAATCTATAATAAAGTCCGAATGAATATATATTTGAACACCATGTCTTTAGTAACATATTACGAAATCCAATGTCTATCTAGTCACAGTGCATGTGATTGGCTGGAAGATGCTGGGTCAGTGGGTCTTCTTAGGGGCGGATTTTGTCTTGTCTACTACAGGTAGTAGACTGCATGACTCCCCACAGGCTGAATGAATCCGACTACCTCATATATACAGTGTACTCTGTGGACTACCCGTTATGTTATTAGTTTTCAGGAAGTATGCATTAACAAAACACAGCATTGATAGATAGAGTTTATTATAAAATAAGTCTTAGAAAATAGAGATACAAGCTGGGACATTTAAAACATATCATCATGTCCCATTTCAGCTAATAAATTGAGTCCTCTCTCTTTCAAAGCCTTTGATAGTAACTTTTGTTGCTCAATCTTAGCATCTTGTTCTCTCCTTTGAGCATCAAGAATATCATCTACAGATACTTCTGTCAGTGGCAAATTATCTTCTTTGTCTTTATCCTGAAAATTAAGATTTTAGAAATTAATAAAATTCATCAATATCCATCACACAACAAGCACAGCACATACAAAGCCTTATAATTTTCTGGGATTTTCTAGGAATGTGGATCCGCTCAATCAACATATCCGTTATACTGCCCGAATGTGGATCCAAAACATGACATCACATTTTTTTTTTTCAGTAACTTCAATAGTTTGTGGATCCACATTTTGGCTTACCAAAGGTTAATGGCAGTCTAAATTGAATCCACCCAGAATTTGGATTATTAAAAGACTTCTCCTCCGAAAAAGGAGGTTAAGTATTCCACGAGCATCTTCTTTTTTCATGTATGTTCACTGATTTCTCCAAGATTTTTCTTAGGTTGAGGGAACTTGCATAGTGGCAAAAAAAGATTAAAAAAACACAAAAAAGAAAAAATACAAAAATGGTATTTTTCTTATTTATTTTTTGTACTCTATCACAATGCTGTCCTATTTGACCCAAAGGTTGACTGGTAGAGAATGTCTTGTGGCATTAAGTCTGCCTATGTACCACTCTTGTACATGAAGTTTAAATAAATAAATAAAAATAACTTTATGAAATTAATTATCCCTTTTTGTCCCATGGTGCTAGTAGGAGTACACAACACCCAATAAATATTATTTTATTAAATGTTTATACATGTTGTGTTGAATGTTTTTGTTTAAGAATGTTACTGTCTGTAACTCTGTACTAATAATGTGAAAACAGTCACAAATTAAATAATATGGTGAAATTGGCACCATATTATTTAATTTGCAACTGTCTTCACACATTCTGTTGGACATGGGTGAAGAATCTTTTCTTACTATCAGGCAGTTTTATAATTATGTTAAAATAAAGTGTTTTGAATCATCACAAAACATTCTAAAATGCTACTACATGAGAAAAACAAAGAGAACAAAATGTACAGGATGTAAATAGCCAGTCCAGATCAGTCTGCACTAGTATGGACCTAGTAATTCTGGGCTTCATATTACTTTAGATCTGCTTAGGTTATCCAGTGTTTAGTTTTTTGTAAATAAATAAAATTCCAACTTACTATTTCGCCAAGTAGAACAACATTTTCTCCTCTAACGATGAATATACCTCTTGGAATGTCTCCGTACTCTCTGCCGACATGAATTCTTTCTATCGTCTTGTGCAGAACTAAGTTAGCAAATTGATCGACGCAGCGAAGGTATCCGATCAATGTCCTCCCATCTCGCAGCAGCACCATAAGTTTCTCTTTGTAAAACAAGAATTGTTTTGATAAAACTTAAACATGAATTTTACGAAGACAAAAACGAAGATTTACGACACGTACTGTCCAATTCATCCAATAAATGGGCCGTCCCCGCTAAAGGGTTCATATTTCCAGACATTGCGTTGAATTATATTACGAATTCCGGCAGCCCGATCAAATTATTATTTGAATTTGTTTTCAGAAATTATTACTTCTCTTTCATGGATGGCCAAATGACAGTTTGACAATGATTTGACAGTTGACACCCATTGTTTGACAGGTGCCGGCCGAGCGGGCATCACTAGGGTTGAGCTCTGAAATTAAAAAAATCGTAAATCAATCATATTTTTGTTGATGATGATGATGTGCAGTTTTATGTTGTAAAAAAATGATCTGCCACTTCAATCTTTAATCCGGCAAAACCTATGTTTCACATGTATTTTGTACTTAGTATGCACTTATTTAATTACAAACGTTTATTCGGCGGCGTTCTAGTAAAATCCAAAGGTGAATGCTCCAGTTTGATTAATCTTATAGTATCTATATTAAGACAAAGAAAATGAGCGATACAGCCAAACACTAAGAAGTTCGTATTTAGAATTTGTTATTTTATAATATTTACTTTAATTTACTTGCCCTAAGTGTTTTCTAAGACAAAAACAATTTGCTTCAGTATTCAAAACTGTACTAATTTTACTTTGATTTTTAATTAAGGAAATGTTATGCTAGTGCTATCGCCCGAGCCGCTGATAAAAATGGTTCGTTTTGTGCACTTGTTGTAAAATCTACTATTATTATTCATTGTTGTCTACAAAGTGAGAACAGACTGTAAAGAACCTTTTTTCTGTCAAACATATTTAACCTAAAATGTCTACTGTTCTTTTGAATCACTGAACTGCAGGCTTATTACGTATCTCTGTTAACAGCTCGAAATGATAGTAACTGGGCCCAGTGTCCATCAAATAACTGTTAAAAGGTTAGTTTCGTATCATGTATGACCAGTCGCGATCAAATATGACGTCATTGGTGCCAATCGTGGCTGATAGTCACCGTAACTCATTTTGAGAGACGCTTATTCGTATCGATACTTTAATATTGCGATAAATTACACAAAGTAATGCGCCTGTCTGGGTTCGAACCCACGACTTACTGTTCGTAAGTCGGGGCCGCCACCACTGGGCCACCGCCAAATGTTGGTGTTTTACAATTGAGTGCCTCACGTGTTGACCATTAAGCCATTGTAGGGTAGTCGTAAACAAAATTAAGGTAGGCCCAATAAGTAAATCTGATTATAATCAGTTTATTATCTCGGTATTGTTTGCTGTACTAAAGAGTTGGGATGTACGGATTTAGTTCAAATGCGCATTAGATTATCCAATAATGAACCAGTACACCGTAGGCCTATAGATTAGCACATCACGAACAAGAGATTGTCAAAATTAATGAGCTATTTGAAGCAAGTATTAAAAGAATCCGAATCAGATTACGCTTCTCCCGTTGTTTTAGTTAAAAAGAAACAAGGTAGTCGTCTATGTGTCGATTACCGAGAACTAATGCGTTAACTATCCGCGATAGATATCCATTACATATCGATGAGTAAATTTCTAAATTATTTGACAAGAACTACTGCACCAGTGATTTAGCACCATCTATATAGTACCATCAACTTAGCATTCATCCTTACGATACACACAAAACAGCTTTTGTCGCACCGCAAGGACATTACGAATATAATAGGTGTTCGCGACGAACGTCACCAAACGGTACATAATGTTTTTATCATAAACAGTGTAAATTCAGCGAATGGGCAACATAGTGACAAATAATAGTATAGTAGTAGTGTGTAGTAGTAGTATTATAGTATTTATATATATATATAGTATTTTATATATCCTTGTAGTTTACCATAATATTAATTAAATTATTTTCAGATGTACACCTACCACTGCTTGTCTCTGCATCACCCAAAGGTTGACTGGTAGAAAATGCCTATGGCATTAAGTCCGCCTCTGTACTTTGTGCTTGAAGTGTTAAATAAATAAATAAATAAATAAATAAGCGCATCAGTGAATAGAATAGTAAAAACAGTCATTTACATAAGCGATAGACACAAACTCGCAAGAGGACTTTATAGTTTAATTTAGTAATTTTAGTCAGATCCAGGTAGCCTAGGTTGCGACCTAAGCCTGGATTAGTCTTTTTAATAACTTAGCCCTTCAGGAAAACCACATTGACGAGAGTAGGACAGTCTAGCGCAGCTATCTTTGTTAGTGACATGTAAATTTTTGTCTTATATAATTTGTAGGATCGTAACAGGCTGAAAAATATATGACACGAAAAAATAAATAGTAGATTTCGATAGGTCATGTACTCTCATAAAAAAGTAGTATATTATGGCAATTATAATATTTACAGTAACAGTAACAGTTTTCGTGTAAGTAATTGAGCCTGAAAGATCCTTCAACCAGCCAATGTTTGAAAAGTTGTCTAGTTTTTTTGGAAATATTTTTTAAATTACACTATGGAGTATTGTGATTTTCATGTCTATACATAAATAGCCTTATGTAAAAGCCATGTCGTGTATATAATGTACTTAGATTTAAACACATAATTGTAATTTTCCACAAAAATGTATGCACGGATAGTCAAAATTTTCAATAAAAATTTTCAAAATCAGGAAGCGAATCAGGGCTCTCGTTACAGTGTAAACACAGACATTCATAGAATCATAGAATCGTACGGAAAACGGTAGTACGGCAAATATTATGTATAAGTAAACAATGAAAAAGTAGTGCGGTAAAAGTCCTGAAGTTCCGAATCGCTTCCTGAATAGTTATGAAAGTTTATCAGTTTATTATTTCCCTGTAACCCTCTCCCCTTGCTAGGTACCTACTATGCCTGAGATCGTGTGGATAGGCTACAGTTAACAGGTGTAGGACGTCAGCGCCGTCTGAGAGTACAGTGTGTATGCGTGCGCCCGGTGTAGAAAACCCTTTCTACACCGGGTTTCATGCTCTAAATATTATGATTAGACCACTTAGTTCATAACTAAAGTAACATATTTAAACTTTGTTCCCACATAAAACTTTGTTTGTAACAATCCTTGAATCTTAACAATCAAAACATAATATTCTCATAACATACTCAGCTATTTCTTGTCACATTTCAGGTGTCGGTTAAGGTAATCAGGCAATATGATGAACTGCGGAGCTATGTTTGTGACATGAGAGATAAACTGAAAGCAGAGCTGAATGCTACTGCGGGACAGGAAAGAAGTGAAGTTAAAATAGAGTCAATAGTGAACAAAAACACTCAACTGAAGCTGAACTGAAGCCAGCTTGCAGAACTTCACACCCAGCACATGGATATACCTACTGGACCCGTGTCACCATCTCCGTTCACTAGTGTCAGGTTTTCAGCAATGCTATGACACTCATGACTGAAACTAATATCTGAACTAGAAGTGGAATTGTGCAAGTCACACAACACAATTACCTCCATCAATTCTCTGAAAGCCAGCGAAGAGGTCACTTAACACCAATAAACCTTTTTTTTTCTTTTTTGATTGAAGTGTGAGCAGCCCACCATCACCATAGATCTAACTGGGGACGATATCATTACTAAACATCCAATTTTAACCATAATAAAATTAAGAAATATATTAAGTTGTTCCTGCAACCTTACCCATCTTAAATCATACTCTAACAAATTTGAACCCCACCCAAAGTAATATCATAGTGTATTCTGATGGACTAGGAACCGGTTTTGGATCATCAACCATTCCAAACATAGTATTGTAATAGTATATAATAATTAGTAGTACCGTATTATGTAGTATAATTCCAATAAATAAAGTTTGTACAGCATTATTATTTGTCTTTTTTTCTACATGATTCACAAAACAAATAAACAATATGTAGAAAAGTGAAGTTAGAGTAAAAGTATTGTATTAAACCACTTGACCGTTATTCGAAGCATAATTAAACAATTGAGATAGGCTGTATCTTGTTTCCTGTGCCATTTTTCCTTACGATTCTAGCCGTGTAGCTCTGTCTCGCACTCGTGACGTCACCAGGTCAGGGAGGGGAGTGCACTTGCGAGCGCGCGAGCCTCCGTCTTGTTCATTCTCGTTCTTTTCCTTGCCGAAGACGGTTGTACCTAACAGGTGAGTTTTTAAAATTTTATAACTGTCATTATTTTTTCCTTACGATCGAAAACTGTCTATCAGTTTTAGTAGTGGTAGTAATTTTCTTAATAATTAGGGTGTTGAGATTAAGCTTAAAGAACCGGCTATTCCAAAGACTGATGTGCGTTACGTAAACATTTTAAAAGAAATTCAGTTTTTCAATAAAGGCCTTCTGGCCTGCGTCTAAATCGACTAGCTCATCTAAATCGACTTCTGGTTCGGCCTCAACTTCGCAAGTTGGAAAATGGCTAATCCGTCCCTCGCAGGGGCAGCAATCGGTTCCGCCCTCGCAGGGTAAGGACTATAATACTCTCAGCCTCTTACACTCACATGGCTGTCAGAACTGTAATGTCCCTTCGCATGGTGTGTGGACTTTTTGCAGCATAACATACAGGGCACAGTAGATAGAGGTTCCTTTTGCTCTCGCGGGGCAAGACAGAACCAAAGATACCACGCTCACAGACGTGGCAGCCACAAGCGAAGGTCATCACATATAGGCTACAATGCCAAGAGATATAAATATTGACATGAACATTTGAAGCCGGTCAGTTATCAAATTTCGTCCATCATTGGAGGGAAATGCAAGCACCAGAATTTCTTGTTCGAATAATTCAAGGGTACCGTATACCCTTTCAGCAAAAACCTCCGTTAATTATACCCAACTTCAACAACAAAGCATTTTACACACCAGTGTCGACAGAAATGACATTAATCATTCAAAAAATGTTGAATCAAGGAATTCTAGAAATTGTAAGTCCAACTCCAAGTTTCTTATCCACCCTCTTCCTAATACCAAAGAGCTATGGATCGGCCCGACCGATTTTCAATTTAAAAGCTATAAACGAATTCGTACTGACTACCCCATTCAGTCTGATAAATGTATTCAGAGTCCCAGATTTCATTCAGCCCAAAGATTGGATGTGCAAGCTGGACATTTCCCAGGCATACTTTCACCTAAACATAGCACAGGCCCACAGGCGGTTCCTACGCCTTATTTACAACAAACAACTTCTGCAAATGACCTGCCTTCCATTCGGTCTCATTCAGCACGGCCCCACAAACTTTTGTCAGTTTGACAAATTGGATTGCCCAAGTAATGCGAAGCAAAGGTGTGAGAATATTGGTATTTCTCGACGATTTTCTCTTGGCCCACCAAGACCCAGAAATTCTCGCAAGCCATGTGAGCCTTCTAGTAAAAACATTATAATATCTGAGGTGGCAAATAAATTTCCAAAAATCCATCTTGACACCAAAGAAATCTCTGGTTTATCTGGGCGTGCCCCTTGGCTAAACCTCAAATGTTTACCAAAGGAAAAAGTGAATTCATTGATGGCGAAAATTCGCCATATCATATATCTTGGAAAAGCAGACTTGAAAAAGTTGCAGAGCGTGATAGGAGCACTAAACTAAAGATCAATATTGAATTCAAATGAACGTGCACTACATTCCGTGAAGTACAACAACCATGCCGACCATTGCACCTATCACGGTTTCGCCAGGTCCCCGAATGGCATCTGTTGCCCGAAGTCACAAAAATGGTATTCCTAAAATGGGGCATTCCCCAAGTGGACCTGTTTGCCTCCAGCAGCGCCCACGTAGTCCCTCATTACGTATCGAAGGATCAGAACGACAAACAAGCCGTAGCCCACGACGCATTCTCGGGTGCTTGGACATTCAATCTGGCATGGGTGTTCCCGCTCCCGTTTTTGATACCCAAAGTTTTGAGGTACCTCAATCAGGCATCGGGAACCTACTTACTGGTAGCACCGAGGAGGGAAAAAGTGTTCTGGCGCGGCGATCTCAAAGCTCGGGGTTTAGCCCCACCTTTCACAATACAGAACCTGGACAAAGTATTAATCGATGTGACGACAGGACTACCACCACCTCGCGTCCAGGATCTTGTATTGGAAATATGGAAATGTGGGGGTGGACACATCATTTAGGTGATTGGGATAATTCTCAAATAGATCTATTGAAGAGTTCTTGGCGCGCTTCCACCCTGAGAACTTATAAGCCTGCATGGGACCGCTGGGTCTCATGGTGTAAAGCTAAGCGTGTTAACCCTAAGAACCCCTCGGGTTCTGACCTGGCTCGTTTTCTAGCTGATCTGTATATAAAATATAAACTGTCATATAATACAATAATGTTACATAAGTCCGTGGTCTCTACTAGGGCATGCATTCCGAAATTCCGTAACAATTTTGCTGATATTTCAATTCCGGAATTGAGGAGTAATATCGGAATTACGATATTCATATTTTTTTCATCATTATTTTTTCTGAACGCTACAAACTAGTATGTGGAACTTTCCACAAGCTGCTAGCCGGCCGGGCTTATAATGTGTTATGCTATCTCACTTCTATCATGAAAATGTTAAGACTAGAAGGAGACCTATGAAGTAAGTAATGTACGTGAAATGTGATACATACTACGATTCAAATATCGTATGTTTTTTATTCATATTACCTATGTTTAATTCTATTATGTGGGTATTACTCTAATTAAACATTTTAAACCGTAAAATCAACAAGGCTTATTTTAGAAAGGTGACCAAATATGTTTAATTTGTTAATAAAAGAAACATTTAAATAAAAGTATCAAAAAGCCTGACTACAAATTGTATTATGTACTTATATACAGGCCGATTGGTAATTGGGGGCAGTCCTTGAAATGGGTGATACTAGACCTTATTTGCAACCCGATAACTTGGGCTCCAAACTGAGTGGTTTTTGAGAAATCGACTTATAAAGTTTTTTTGAAATTTTCCACCTCTCCACCTTAAAATGCTGATTGTGAAAAATCTACGCGGTCCAGGATGTTCATTTGATACTTTTTTGATAGCTTATGAACGAATGTGTCCTTCGAAAACCAATTTGTCAAAAAAGTGCATCTGCCTTTTGAAAATAAGATAAATAGGATAGGTTAAAATACACCCGATAGAGACAGATCTTACCTGGTCTGATCGACCATGACCGCCGCATTAAGTCAAACAGCTAACATCACATAGTGGAAACACAAGTTGAGAAACCTGCCTCGAAAAACAAGAGAAGTTTCGAGAAAATTTCAGAACATGACCTTTGTGGCGCTTACTTTTCAAAGGCAGATACGAGGTATTAAAGAAATTCACAAAGAAACACACAAGATACGCGTGAAAAACATAACTCTTCCTTGGCAGTCGGATAAAAAAAAATGAAAAGATTGATATTATTATAAATCTTGTTTGATTTGAAACAAACTTTAAATGTTACCAGTTCCGGAACCAGTTCCGGAATTCCGGAATCGGATCTCCAATATTGGAACTCAGTTTCTGTTTTTGTAATACAATGCATTTTCTATTAAGTGCATTCTCCTTTTTTTTCTTGATCTATCCCTTCACATTGGCGTTCGTCGTGAACGTCACCAGGCGATAACAGACACATCTCATTTATTTTATTATGCTTCGAATAACGGTCAAGTGATTTAATATCGGTGTTTTACCTGAAATAAAACGCTTAATAAACTACTTACCTGTCGAAGCATAATAGTAATTTTTGCCTGATGACAAAGTCAATTATCCATTGAATGAATGAACTATATATTAAGTACTATACTCTATGGAATGAACAAGACGGAGGCTCGCGCACTCGCAAGTGCACTCCCCTCCCTGACCTGGTGACGTCACGAGTGCGAGACAGAGCTACACGGCTAGAATTGTAAGGAAAAATGGCACAGGAAACAAGATACAGCCTATCTCAATTGTTTAATTATGCTTAGAATAAGGTAAGTAGTTCGTTTTATTTCAGGTAAAACGCCGATATTATGATTAAACTATCTATCTTTAATAAATAAATTAAGCCTATTCATTTTTAACTGTACAAAGATCTTTTGGCGCGTGGCTGAAATCAGAACTAACGATACCATTCCATACTTCAGAATCATAAAAAAAAAAATATTAATACATGAAAATAAATGTTTTAGAAAATCACAAACTATATAAACAATAAAATAACAAAAGACGTTATGTTTGCACAGAAATCGGCTCCGGTGTCTATCACAAAACTTATAAAACACTACATAAGAGTAACGTCTATCACGATAGCAACTTCAAACTCAGTTGTCATCAATTTGATGTCCACTATGCTTACATAATCGCAATAATAAAAGTATCGATACGAAAGCGTCTGTCAAAATGAGTTACGGCGACTATCAGCCACGATGCACCAATGACGTCATATTTGATCGCGACTGGCATACTACTTAATACGAAACTAGCCTTTTGACAGTTATTTGATGGACACCGAGCCCAGTTACTATAATTTTGAGCTGTCAACAGAGATGCGTAATAGCCCTACAGAGATACGTAATAATTTGTTCCGATTTCGATTTGATCAGTAGGGTACTGAACATACATTGCAAATAGGAACAAATTTCAGGAAGACCCTACTAGTCGCCTAAATAATGTAGTGCTAAAATCTACTATTTAGTCATGACATGACTTGCCCATCCCTATTTCATTCTTTCTGTCATTGAAATTGAGGCAATCGTGCATTCACATTTTCATTTCGTACAAACTATTTTATTGCACCCATACCCATGAATTAACTTTAAGCGTGAAACCAACAACGAAGTATTGTTTGTGCTATGTTTTTTAGTGTTACTCGAATTCAAAAGGCGTTTAAACATTTAGGAAAACCAAACGCGGAAAATGGAACAAGACGACGAGATCAAATCCGGTTGTTTATTATTTCCGCCTGCCGGAGGGAATATGTTTAGTAAATTCCCTAAAAAGGTACAAATCAAACATCTTTTAATTTTAACTATGAAATTATTAGTGTATATGATTCATGCACCTTCACGTAATCTGCGCGGTAATAGCAATAATGTAATCAAGTAGTGACTCAATGGAAAGGTAGTTTCCGTATTGTTGATTGCCATTTCGATAACTTTTCCATAACTTGATGTTTTTATTAAGAAAACTCGGTAATAATAGTTTTGTTTGTCAATTCAAATGAAAACAATAAGTTAAAATAGTGTTATTATTACTTAAATGACTTAATCTTAATATTATTATCACTAACTTGTTTATTGTCCGCATCTATAAAATGATTCAAAACAATTTTACGTATAGTTTCAGGGAGCCACTTTATTAGTGCACTTTATCAGCTGAAACTTATCTTAAATCTAAATTCTTTTCTAATATAATTTTGATAAGACACCAGGCAACATTTCTCTGCCCTGGAGGTGTTGCTTGCAGCATGTTTTAATTAATATTTTATATCAGTGCTATAGTCATCAACTTAAAACATTCCTCATAGCATGCTTCTTATTCCTCTGCATTACATACTAAGCTATTAATCAATGTCCACTCAAAACTTCACCTGCTGTTGAAATTATATATACTTAGCAAATGTTTGTGTGATGAGCATGGATATTTGTTTCCCAGTCATGGATGTTTATATGTATAATAAGTATATATTTACAAATAAAAAGTATCTATGTAGTATATCAACTATCTGGTGTCCACGACACAAGCTTTGTTGCTTAGTGTGGCACTAGATGGCACTGTGTGTTAATGTTCAGCGGTATTTATTTATTTATTTTATTTATTTAGGTAAAACAGATTTGGACGAAAATTGTTACATATACTTAATATCTAAGAGCTATTATGTAAATCATGAATGATCAAAATAATAATATCATCTAAATTTATCCACAGAAAAATTGGCAACAGAAACACTGTATCCTGTTTACTGCTAGCAAACAAGGCATTGAGCGTCTTGAAATATTTGACAACAAAGATGATGTCACTACTGGTGCTATACCTAAAATTATTACCCTCGAAAATTGTATAAAAATAACACATTCTAGTCCAAACACTATTACAATACTTACTAAGTCACACACTCAACAGTTAAGCACTCAGTCAGAGGCAGAAACCTTAGAATGGGTGACTGCTCTACAGTCAGTGGCTTTCAAAGATAAAGACTCGAATCCATTCAGCTGTGACGAAGACAATGATCTGTACTGCTCATCAGGAGAGGGTGTATTCTCAGTCAAAATGTGCCCTTCTGAAGCCTCAACAAGATGTGGTTTTGAACCAATCAGATATATCCTTTTGCTCACATCTACTGCCATAGAATTAAGAGCTCAAAATGATGATAAAGTATATGCTACTTGGCCTTACAGGTTTATACGGCGTTATGGTTACAGACAGGGTAAATTCACATTTGAAGCAGGTCGAAAATGTGACACTGGTGAAGGAATCTTCCATTTAGAACACCCAAACCAATCAGAAATATTCAAGTGCTTGTCTTTGAAAATGAAAACAATGAAGCAAATGATTGGACATGACAATCTGAATAGTCCTGAACACAGTGAATTTAATATTCAGTCTAGTGCCAATTTGTTCCCTGGCTCTAGAAGTCCCTTAGTTGCTGCGAGGCCTGATGATTTGAACTTGAGTTCACTGTCATTTAAGACTTCAGTTTCCAGCCAACAAAGTTCATGCTCCGAAAGAGACATTGCACCTTTACTGATGCCAAAACCAGCACTGAAACCCAAGCCACAGAAGCCACCACGTAAAATTATCAATCTACCTAAAAGTAAAGACATTCCGATTTCATCTGAGGAAACCTCGGACTTTGCAAGGTTTAAAAAACTTGATAATTATGAACCTATTGACCAAGTGCAAAGAGAACATAGTCCCCCAATACAGTTAGTGCCATATGATAAAATCGAAGTAAGATCTGAAGCATGGAAGACATTAGGGATAGATGAACCTGAACATACAGAATTTACACCTAATTTGGGAGATAATCCAAACTGTATCAAACTTATTTCTCGATCTCAGGATAATTTGAATACTACTGGTCCAGAATCTTCAAGAATTATTTTGCTGCCAAGTCCAGTAGTTGATCCAGAAGATGAAAATTATGATAGGTTGGCATATTTTGGGTCAACAAGCAAATTGAATAAATCTTCACGTTACAAAAAGATTGAGGCTCGTCCCACGACTTTGGCTCTTGGCGATCCAAAGAATAAAGATACTTGGAATGATTATGATGAGGTTGAGAATGTAATGCAAACAGCAAGACTAGCAGATGATTCCCATTTGGGTTATGGTATGATTAGAAAGCCCAACACTCCAGGGCCTCAAGTACCCACTGCTGCTCAAGTCCAAGCTCTCCAAAACCAGGTTGGTTTGGAAGATGTCTCTCATAACATGTGCAATGGAACAGACTATGCTATTGTAAGCCGTCCAAAAAGAGTGTAGAGCATGATATTATTATACGAACGAATATAATTTTTAAGACTGAAATTTTGTCAGTGATTGTTTACTCAATTACTTTCTATTAGGGTATAGTGAAGACAGATTTGGCGAAATGTACTATTATTATCACTGAAATTGTCAAAATCTTTTCAAACAGAGGAATAGATGTTGTCCTACAATTAGCACAAGGATTATCTGCATGTACTTGGCATCCATGCAAAAAGAAGATACTGCAATGATTAAAATATGTGACTGCCTCAGTGATTTCATGAAATCATGCATATACAATTTAATAAGAGTTCTAATACCTATTTTTGGGATTCTGTTTCCAAATAATCAAAGACATCCATTCTCTGCAAGAAAAAAACTCCAAATATGAATTACTGCATTCCTTATTACATTCTTTTTGTAATGTTAAGATATTTTTGTACATTAATTTCATATAATGTAATATAATCCGCACAAATAATACCTAGTATATTAATTATAAGAGATTATAAAATGTATTACTTATTGTGATTTTATTGTGCCTTATTTTATAGAATATTTTCAGAAATGATTACCAACTGGTGCCAATTTTAAATATTTTTATATAACTGTCTGCTGAAATATTAATGAAGAATTATGTGTAGTGTGAAAAATACTTCTCTATAATTTTAAAAGTAAAGCAGCATTCATACTTAAATTTCTGGATTTCTGGTGGGAATCTCCATCTTACCTTGTCGCTAGAAAGTTCTCATTCAATTGTTTAAGTGTTATATTTCTGGTTTTACAGGGAAGACTCATCTGAATTATGTGAAAATGGAAAATGTTTATGTAGGTAAAGGGGAAATATGAATGCAGCTTTACTATGGATAAGAATCTGTTTGAATATTGTATTTTTAGGTTGGCCATATTTTTTTATTTGTAATCTGGATTGAGAATAAAATCATATAATCTTTTTTTAAATTGTTTTATTTAAATTTAATAATATTTTATATCACAACATCGTCTTTTGCTACTTGAATTACAGAACATATTGCATCAAATACTAGGGCTATTGCACAGCAAATTCAAAAGCTTCACACAACTGATGAAACTGGAAGAAGTATGCAATTGAATCAACTTGGCAATTATTACTTCCAAGGCTTGTTGAACATACTTTTAAATGTTTTCAAGCTTAAATTATAAACTATTCATTGAATATGCTGCCATTATAAATAGAGAATACACATGGATTTGAATACAAATAAAATCAATTTCAAAACTATAGTAACAACTATACTAAACAACAGTAGGTAAATGTTGATTCATGGAGCCCTCTTTGAACATAATATTCTTTAGGAATTTAAAATAAATAACTGGGATGATTCTAATGAGTAGGTACCTAAAACTATATACAATAATATGGTACTGTCTTAACCCTTAGTCTTTTATTAACAATTTTTCTTCATTCTCTCTTCCAACACTCTTCGCCATTTCCATAGCAATAAATTCTAGGTCTGAGGACATGATTTTCCGTACCGTTTCTCCTTTTTCCGCCATTATATCTTCGATATTTTTCTTTCCTTCCATATCTGTGAACCAGTTCAAGTTATCTGCTATTAGATGTTTGTTCTCACAGCCGTCACAAATAACAATAACAACGCCTTTGTAGTACGCCAATTTTGTAATTAATTTCGAGTTTCTTGTATTGCATTTCTTGCATGTGAACATCAATTGAAATTTTCCATCAGTCTGTTTCGGTTTCTGAGTTAGCTGAACTTCGTTGATTCTTGGAGTGGATGTACTGAAGTTTCTGGGTGATTGGATCTTCGGTGTCGAAGAAGATAGCGGTACCATTATTCTTCGGCCAAAATATGAGTTTCCATTACTCGGAAAAAACACAAGGCTATTCAACAAACGTGGTGAGTGATATTTCACCACGAAGTCGATTAACGTTTTATGAGACATCTTTCACGCAGGAAATGGTTTTTTATTTTAAAGTCACCGATAACTTTCAAGATCACAATTTTGCGAGTTCTTCGGAGTGCGGTAGGACACTAATTGCACCACTTTTCGTCAGTCGCGCTGAAACGACAAATGAATGACATCTGACAAAAAAATAAAATAACAACATAACCTCAAATGTAATGTTGATAATTTTTGACATTTGTGTGACAAGATAAAGTTGAAAGTTGTTAGCATTAGAAATGATAGAGATAATCAGCATTTGATCAGCATCATCCGTAGACAGAGGCATCATCCCACCAAACTGGTAAGATGTAGAAGCACTCTCTTCCAAAAGAATTGTTATACCATGTCGGTCAAAATCTTCATTCCTTCCAATACCGAAACAAATCAGAGAATTATGGTACCAATAAATTATTTCAAAAAGAAAATATAGAAATGGCTCTGTACTACCTACCGCACGCGTGGCTATTTTTACTTTTTATTTTTTTGGGGCCGCACGGCCAAGTATCAATATTTTTTTAGAGATTTTATTATTTTGTTTTGGCAATGATTGTTATAGTATCGGATGGACTTTTGTTTAATTGTTTGACATTCAAGACTGTATGGGTTAAATACTTGTGTCTGTATTACCTACGTTGATTAAAAAATACTTAGAACCCCAATATACTCTATGACCCCAACCCTAGAACAACCTCAAATTATCAAAACAATAAAGATTTTCAGAAATTTCAAAATAAATTCATGTGTATCCAGATTAAAATTAGATTTATTACACAACTATATAATTCAGGACTGTAATCAACGCACGGTTTTAAAAGACTATGATTTCTTTGTATTCTAAATAAATTGTTAACGTTTTAGAGAAATTGTAGAAACATTTATCCAGCAAGATGACCTCCGTATGGTATAGGCCTGAGTTGGCGGATCAAATAATGCTCCAGAATGAAATATTTACTGAGACACACAGTATTATCGCCGGTAAGTTCGTGAGTTTGTGGCAACAGCCAAGTACCAATGAAAGTGGTGCCTTGTGCTCAATATTATCATTTTCATTAGTATTTACATAAAGTCACTAGACTGTTTATTAACAGCTCTCGAGCATAAGTAGGTACTACTTTTTATGATATTTTTATCCAGATGACAATTTATGAAGGTTGAAAATTCAACAAAATTGCTTTTCCGATTTAATTTTCGACTAGGAATTTACTAGTTCCAAACTACAATCATATTAAAAATAAATCATCTCTTACTATAATCCTAGAATGTGTGTGTGTACAAGAAATTCTTAAAAAAAGTCTAATAACAGTATAAATTCTTTATTGCATTTCAGACATTGTATCAGGGCACCTTTCCATATCGGATCTTGTAGAAAACATGGCAGGTGTCCTGACCCACAAGGAACCTGAAAACCGAGAGAAAGGAATGCGTTTCTACACAAAAATATTGAGAGAACTTCCAAGAAGTTACCTAAATGAGATGCAAGTGAAATTCATATGCAAATTCTATATAGATAGGTTAAAGGACCATCACTGCGTTGTGCCACCTGTGATAGAGGGATACTCCATCTTGATTGATATGTTTGCATATAAAATACAAAATTGTGCTGATTTTCTGCCTGTATTGTTTCATGAAGTACCTTGTCAGTCACAGTTGAGACAAGACAGATACAATATTTACACAATAATGCGGAAACTATGCAACAAGGATATAGAATGTAAGTATTTATTGCAATATGATCAACTTTTAATTTCATTGAAGATTTAGTCAGGGTTTACAAGGACTTCTCAAATTCTTGAAATAAATAAATAAGTTTATAATTCTAAGCAATATGAAAATCTATTTTGTTAATGAGCAGTTTCTGTTATCTTTCTATTAGCAGTTTATCTCTGTGTGTTTATTAAATCATATAATGGATACGCAAATAAAAAGATATCTTGGCTATAAATTGCCTCATGCATGTTTACTATTTTGTACAATCATGTTAAAATGTTAGAATTTTATTGCTTTACTAGCTGTTTCCTATAATTATAAAAATATTACTTCAATATTTGAATTGGATTTTGTTAACAATTTCAAGGATTTTAATTTTTATGCACAAACCTTAACCTTTTAAAAAAATAAAAGTAGCCTAAGATACTCCTTATAACATCAGCTATATGCCAGTAAAAGTCCCGTCAGAATCAATCCAGCCCTTTCGGATATTAGACAGACAGACAAATATTTAAGGTTTTTTGTCTCTGTTTCATAAGCTTTCAGTAAAAAGCTGTTATTATGAAATTATGAACAGACACTTAAATTTGATAAATTTTTATAGATTTAATTTTATCTACAATAATCAGCTAGATCTTTTTTGTCATTCTAATAGGTTCTTAATTTAAGTTTAAATAGCTTTGCCAGAACTTACAACAGCTTGGTGATGTCTTTAGGGATTAGGTTAGTGGCAAAGGTGAAACACTATGCAAAACTATGACAAGCTACATTACAGCCGACCCTCATGGAGATGGCGGGATGAGCTGGACTCCTTTGGCAAAGCTTGGTCCGTAGCAGTTTTGGATAGAGAGAGTTGGAAAAAAGATATGGAGGCCTTTGCCCAGCAGAGGGACGAAATTTCAAACAAAATTTCATTGAAATCAGTTGGGTGGTTTTGGAGATTAGCTTGCATAAACATAGTGTCATCTGATTTATATATATTAGGAGTTGCTATATTTTTTACTACTTATTTATTCATCTGGAGAAAACCCATCTTTAAAACATTTTACTAAAACATACATTCAATTGTTTCAGTCATGAAAAATCTTGGCTCCGACTTTGTATATGGAGTAATTTCAGCAATGGATGGTGAACGAGATCCACGGAACCTAGTCTTCCTATTTGTTTTCTTAAGTAACTTCTTAAAGACAGTACCACTTGGGCATTTAGTTGAGGAAATGTTTGATGTAATATCCTGTTACTTCCCTATTGATTTCCACCAATCCAAAGATGACCCTGCTGCTGTGACAAGGGACGATCTGGCAAATGCTTTATGCCCTTGTCTGTGTGCCGTTCCAGACTTTGGAGAATCATGTATCATTCTTTTGATAGAGAAATTGGACTCGAACTTGCGGTTGGCAAAGATGGATTCAATGAAACTGTTGGTAAGTTCCTTTATTTCCAGGTTAAAGGGTGTTTGTTTGAAATAAATTAATTTTAACATAGCTGATATTGATGAAGTACAAGAATTATCAACATGAACAGTGACTATTAACTAATGCATTAAGAGATTGTGATAATTCATTTCTAATTCCATTGTTAGTTTCACATTGCTGACTATTGATGTTGTAGTACTGACGGATCTTGTTATGGTCAACTACAAACTATACATTTATCTTTTTTTAGATTGAAAGCTGCAAAACATTCAATGCACACACTTACAACCCATTCCTAAGAGCCCTCTGGTCTTCACTGAACAGGGAAATATCCAACAAAACTGATGACGAACTTAAATTAATAGCCTACGAGGCATTATCTGCATTGATTGCAAAAATGGCGACAATTGCCAACACAGACCAAGCATTTGAGAACTTTGTAAAGGGAATCATCATTTCTGCACAAACGGCTATAGCTGAATCAACCACAGTTGCACAATTCGTCAAAGCCACTAAAGTACTTCTGACGACCGCAAATGCATCCGAACAATCTTGCGCTATTGTCACAAAAGCCATGGTACCCGCCACAGTAGCGTATTACGAATTGAAATCTACTCCGAAATTGCAATTAGCTAGTCTGGACTTAATCGGAGACTTGTATGAATGTGCCAAGAGTCGTGGCTTGTTGCACGAAGTGAGGGCTCAGGTATCCAATGTGCCACAAGTATGTTTAGAAGCAGTCAACAAATCATCTAAGGAGTTCCAAATGTCTGGCTTCAAAACTTTGATAAGAGTTCAGGATTGTATGAGCGAGGATCTGGTAGTGCCTTTTGTTGAGGTCCTCATTTACAATGTCCAACACGCACAAGACAATGATCTGCTCAATATCAGCGTCCAAACCGTACACATGATCGCAAGAAAGTTTCCAGAACTGATCATGAATTTAGTTCTCAAAGGGAAATGTAGTTTAGGAACGCAAGACAGAGTAGCCTTTCAGAAACGTTTGAACTTGCTGACGAACTTGGCTAGCATAGACGATTTCACAAAAGTAATAATTGAAGACATGTTGAAAATAATGTCAGATAACGATCAAGAAGCTTCTCACGTGGTGGAGGCGCTGAGCGCGTCAATATCTATGGCTAGTGTGTTTAGTTCCGAGAAAGTGACACAAATTGAAAGCGATCACGGTCTTATAGACCCTGTGTTAACTTGGATATACAGAGAGATATCTTCAAGTAGTCCAGAAAGTTTGGCTCACGGATTTACTCTGATAACAAATACGATAGCGAGTCTACCTGCTGAGAAGCAGTTGAAAGTTTTAACGAAGCACACGCCGAAAGCTTTAGAGAAATGCGAGGAAGACCACATATACTTTTCTGTGTTAGAATGTTTGTATACTCCATTGCGGGCGAGTGTTTACGATTCTAAGTTCGAGAGCATTGTGAAGGTTGCTTTGAAGGTGGCTGTGACTAGTGACTGCGAGGTGTCCAGGACTAAAGGTTGTGTGTTAATAGCACATTTGCTGAACAAAGCGGAGCATGGGCAGAAGTTTGAGCTGCTGTACGAGCTGTTGAAGAATCGGTTGTCGGCGTGTAATAGGCAGGACCTGGAGTTGTGTCCGAGGTTGATACGGTTGTACGGGTGGATCACTAAGGCGCTGCTTATGAGGGGAAGTGACATGTTCTTATTTTGGTTGGAGAAGGTGAGCTATTGATATATTTCTTGCAGTTTCACTCGCATGCATCCTTAGAAAACTGTTGAGTTTAAGTGACATAACATCACGCCTGTAATCCCCGAATTAAGGTTCGGCAGAGGTGTACCCGTACACCCACATTTCGCCAGTTATGATTAAGTCCCATGTAATAGGGGGCGAGCCTATTGCCATCAACCGGGCACAAATCCAGACTTCGTGGCTGCTACTGAGAAATTCCTAATGGAAAAACCCAATAACACTTTACCCGACCTGGGAATCGAACCCAGGACCATGAGGTCTTGGGTTTCGAGGCACGAGGCAGTCCAGAAAAAAAATCTAATAATAACAATATTCTTGGTACTAGTGTATCAAAATTATTGCAAATCTGTTTAACAGTTAAAGTGTGAATTAGTAAATAAAATTCATATAACAAATACACAAAATCGTAAATATTCGAATAGTTCCACATTGGCATTGGGCCCAAATTAGAATAATGATTTTACACTGATTCCAAAGAAAAAAGATATTTTTTAAGCATCATGACAATCCCTCCAATGTTTTCAGACTGTTTGTTTTTTGTTCCATTTGTTCACTTTTTTCAAATGACTCCATTTTTTTAAATTATTTTTCAGATCATAGGAATCCTGGCAACACCAAAATACTGCAACAATGGTGCTGAAGCAATCAAACTAATAATGACAGAGAGTCCAGAATATTTGAATGCTAAACAGCATTGTAGGATAAGTCTTCTGTACAAACAGAGGATGTTTGTTGCATTCTCTGGTTTATCTGAAAAATTTAAGCCAACCTTAAGTCCTGAGATTAAGGAATGTTATTTATTAAGTTGGGCTTATGTGCTGGAAAAGGCACCGAAAACTGTACTTAAAAATGAGGCTATTAAGGTAGGTTTATGTTTGTGTTTCGGTCTTCTTGTCGAATCAATGATTCAGATTTTGTCCAACCAGCGTGCCTAAAATGGTCGCTAAAAATTTAAATTCTTAAAATAGACTTTATAGTCATGACCTTAAAGTCCATTTTAAGAGTTTTAAATTTTTAACGTGATTTATATTACGATTCTGCTAAAGCGGCCATTTTAGACCCCCAGTGCGTATTGAAAGTTCTGTCGTTTGCCTCATTCAAGTTCTGGAGGGTGCAATTAGTTGTGCTCGATGGGCAATAGAACCACCACTCACCAGGGTAGCCCGCGAAATTAAAGTTTTCTTACGTATTTTGAATGACTATTTCATGAAAAAATCATTTATGGGATTAAATGAACTTAGAGGGTTGTATTGATTATTTTAATTCTGTAAATACATGCGTATTACGGCCGCAAATCATATTTTGAACAACATGTAACCTGAGACTGACCTGCTTGTAGCAAAAAACGTAAGAAAATTTGAATTTCGCGGGCTACCAACCCTAGCGCCCCTTAAAACATTATTGTGCTACACACACACAAAAGGACTGCTTTTGTAAGACTGGTCGCAACCATAAAAGGCGAGACGACAAAAAAAAAAAATTTGTCCGTCTGTTAGATTATCAAAAAATATTTGACCCGTGTTTTTTTTTTGTTACGTAAACCAAAATTGACGAAGATATGACGCTTTTAAAATTCTCAATACGTCACGCCTAGGTATAATTTTTACCTAGTTCTGAGGTCACGAGCCCCCACTCCCGAGTTTTGATGCGTTTTATCTTTGTCAATATTCATTTATTTACAAAAACAAAAAATACGTGTCCATTAATTTCCAATACTCTTAACTAACGGACTAAATAGATTTGCAATTTTTTGATACGGTCGTCATGCCTATTGCTTTGAGTCTTGGTGTTATTCTCCGGAATGGTCAGTGTTTTTGGGTTTAACCATTACAAAATTCTCTGTACCAGTCCAGGTTTGCATCCTTTTGATGGCAATAGGCTCGTCGGTACTACGTGGAACTTACATAGTGAACTCTACAGACGTTAGCAGCCCAGCACTATAAGCTATTACAATCTGTATCATCATCTGCCTAGCGTTTTCCGAACTATGTTGGGCTCGACTTCCAGTCTAACCGGATGCAGCTGAATACCAGTATTTTACATGGCGACTGCCTATCTGACCTCCACAGTTATTACTGGGTAATACTATACCCCTTGTTAAGACTGGTTGTCAGACTTTTTGGACGGACTACCTGTAACGACTGTAAAAGATCTACAAATGACAGGCGGGACCAAAAGCTTAACGTGCTTTCCGAGGCACGGAGGAAACTCGGTATGTAAGGGTGGGCACCCATCCACAGACCAACCTAGGAAAGCACGGCTTAACCTAAAGATCGACCCTTGCGGCTGTTATTATTTAGCCACGAGCTCCTCTGCCCACAATCTGTCTAATTTCACTTTATCGCTACAGAATTAGGTTCAAGTTTGATTGGGAAAATTTTAGTTTCGGGTATCTTGATGTGCTGGCATCTGTACTCAAATGTGTGAACTAAACGCACTTGCATACCATTTTGACATAAAGTAGCTTGATGTTAGCGGTTAGGAAAGTGTTCTTATTAAAATTATTTAATTAATGCGTGGCTCTTTCTATTTCAGCTTGCACCAATTGTAATAGATTCCCTAGAATACGAAAATACGGACATGCTTCTAGTTACGCTGGGAGTGTTAATTCAATTCGTCAAGTCGAACCCTGATACCGTTTCGGACAGTTTACAGACAATACTGCCTAGATTGATTAGCTTGTCTAAATATATGAAGTCTATGGTAAGTACAAATCTACATCTACACTAATATTATAATGAGGAAAGATTTGTATTTTTGTGTGTGTATGTATGTTAGTAATGAATAAACTCAAAAACTACTGCGCCGAATTTAAAAAAATCTTTCACCGTTAGAAAGCTACATTCACCCTGAGTAACATAGGCTATATTTTATCCCCGTACTCCCACGGGAACGGGAATTACGCGGGTGAAACCGCGTGACGTCCGCTAGTAAAATATAAAATTATATACTTAGACCAAGAAAAAGATTTAAAAAAAATTGGTCGTTCTAATTTCAACCTAATTTGCATGACTTCAAAGTTCCGTTGTGATTATTGGATTGGATAGTCTACCGTTTCACATTTCACTAAATGATATGATGATACTCGTACTACCTTTATAAATTATTATTTGTTTTCTTCCAGGACGTCAGAATAAAAAGCCTCGAGTGCCTTTACGAGATAGCAAATACTTTCCGTACTTCTATCTTACTTCCATACAAACAAGATATTCTTTTAGATTTAATGCCATCTCTTGACGACAAGAAGAGACTTGTACGAAATGTCGCCGTCCGCGGGCGTTCTCGTTGGTTCCTCGTTGGCGCCCCTGGCGAAGACAAAGAAAACTAGACCAATTTCCTTAGTTATTTGAAAAAGGAAACATACTTTTTTTTTTCAAATTAGGTTTGAATTTGACAAATGTAATGGAAAACGCACTGCTTATACTTTAAATTAGGAATATCTGTTGACTTTTTTTGTTGGGTTTAATTTTTTTGTTATTATTTAAGGACACTGGCAGTTATCGTATATTAAAAAAGAAAACGAGAGAATTTTACTAAAGAGATTGTTACTAATGTTTTAATTTAATGAATAGTCGAATTCTATTCGAGATCTGATAAAAATGTTAAAACCAAAATATAATATCTTTGTTAACAATGAAACTGCTTTGCAGAATAATGTAGATACTTTAGTAAAAAAGTGTATATTTTATAATGCAAACAAGTTTGTTTTATTTCTTGTTTTAAAATGCTTTTATTTTGATCCCTGGTGATTGGAATCTCTTTGCCCGCAAGTACTTATAAATAAATGCATAATAAAAAATAATTAACGACAAATCCTATGCATATTAAAGAGTTGCTACTCGTTTAGAGGGGTGCATCGAAAATTATTCGTCTGCACTTTTTGATACCCGATTTAATCCTTTTTTTTCCAATTTGTCTACGCTTTGGTGCTTCCAATTAAAATGCCTTCATTATTTTGATGGAATTGGGGTAGATTTTAAACAGTACCTACCAGGAGAGAAAATCAAGAATTTGTAAGCAAAGCGCGGTAGAAACGGTGCCGTAGGTGATAACGATTCATTTATTTTAGGACGATTTTCATAGTGCATGCGTAGCCAGTAGTATACCGTACTCAAACTTTACTAAGTAAGCGTTTGTTCCGTAAAATTCCGTCATTCTGCGAAAGCGACATTATGAGAAAGATACATTTTTACTACCAGTAGACATTTTGCGAAAGAGGCATTTTGCGCCTGAGCCGTTTGTACAAGTTTGGAAGTCCGCTTACAATCGTATAAAACATTTGACATAGCAATGTCTGTAAATCTCGCTCTAGTAGTCTTCATGAGTGATGAAACTGATAGAGAGCAGACGACACAAGTCCGATAAGACTCCCAGATGATATATGCAGGGTGTCCGGCAACGAATGGATAACCTTGAAATGGCCCATAGCAAAACCCATGGCCATTCAGAAAAAATATCGTATCAAAAAATTTCATGCGCAGATGTAGGGCTTTTAAGAATGGGTGGGCCATATTACATTTTTTTGGTTCAGTAATTTTTTCTCCTTGTCTACATTATAGCAATAATTGACTTTTTAAGGCAGATACCATTATCAAAGCTAAGTACTTGAAACCGACATTATTTTAAAATTATTGGTCACTCATGTAGGTACTCATGTACCATAGGTACATACTTTTTTTTTTCCCCAAGATGTTTATACTTTGTTTAAAAATTATTTCATACTAATTTTCCAAAGTAAATGAACTTGCTTACTAGGTACTACAGATAGATTTTTTTTTCGTATTTTTCTAAATGGCCATAAGTTCTACTATAAGCCATTTCATGGTTATCCATTAATTACCGGTCACACTGTATAAGGTGTATCTATTCATACACGAAATCTCTTAAGTAAAAGAAAGTGGTCTGCAAGGGCCGATGCCTGCCGGGGCTGCGCGACTGTTCGAAAGAGATACCCTGGCCCCGGAACACAAAGGACGATGAAGGAACATGGATGGGTTTTAGTCAGTAAAAGTCTGACACTCCCTCCCGGTGCGCCCAGAGGAGGAGGAAGAGGGAGGAGTCATTTGATGATTTGCCATCCGAAAAAAGAAAAAAAAGCGGTCATTGTACTCATCATTAAGAACAACTTTTACAGAACATCTGTTTTTTTTTTCGCGATTCAGGGTTTGGTCCCCTAGTAAAAATTGTTCATAATGATGAGTACAATGATCCCTTAAGAGATTTCGTGTATGAATATATCTACCTACCTTATACATAATTAGCCACGTTATTAATGGGGGAACACGAAATGGCGATCCTAGCATACGAAAAATCGTTTTTTTTTAGCGCCTCCAGGTTTTTTGCATTGCAGCATCGCCATTTCTTGTTCCCCCATTAATAACGTGACTAATTATAATATGTACCTATGTCAGGAGTCTTATCGAACTAGGTTTAGTGTCGTCGGCTCTCTAACTATGAGTGAAAAACTGCTAGTCTTGCATCGATCGAATAGCCTTTTTTTTTTTTTTTTCGGATGGGAAATCATCAAATTACTTCTCCCGCTCTGGGCGGAGCAGGAGGGAGTGTCAGACTTTTACTGACTAAAACCCATCCATGTTCCTTCATCGCCCTTTGTGTTCCGGGGCCACGGTATCTCTTTCGAACAGTCCCGCAACCCCGGCAGGCATCGGTCCTTGCGGACCCCTTCCTTTTTGCTGACTCTCTGTGAAGTGCGCGTTGAACACGAACGCGCCGTCGACACGGCCTGTCGTCATGAGATGGACGGACGGCGAGCTAGCCCATAGCCCACCGTCCACAGGCCCGCGCCTACGGTGGCCGGGGGCCACGTGGTGGCCCCCGACGCCCGGGGTGTCTCCCGCGGCGGCCGGGACGCTGTGAGGTTCTCTCCCTCTCACGTTCCGCCACCTCCTTCTCTAGCATTACTGCTTCGCAGGAGGTGACGGCGTCCCATTCCGTCTCGCTCCGGACCATGGCTTGCACCAGATCGATCGTATAGCCTATGAGATGGGCGTACGTACCTATGACTGTTACCATGGCGATGACGGACATCCGGACCGAACCTAGGCATAGCGTTCTTGCGTGGAAGCTGGCATAACCTTCTTCTTAGCGTGTTGATGGCAATCTAAATTGTGTCTGCTCAGAATTGAGCTACTTACTAGTTTAACACTTTCGGTAGCGTCTATCAGTTTCTGTAGAGTGATCAAACAACAGGACACGATATTAAGTGCCCATCGTTTGTGAAATAGCACCTAGAGAGCTGTCAAAAAACAAATCTCTCATAACGTCAAAAAACAAAAGAAATTATCCATAAAAATGTAAAAACACATTCGTAGATACAACCGTCCCGGTTCCCCCCCAAGCACCTAGGATTAGTCGGTACAAATCTGAGGCACTAACAATTTGATCTGAATTTGCATAATCTCTTATCGCATTGCGAGCGTTTGCACCACTTTAAATGGTAATGAAGGGTTTGTCGCCCTAAACTGGAGTTTTTGAACGGTCTACTGCGGAATACGACTGAATTATTAAGTTTTGAATCGGTGTTTTTGTTACGGTTAAGTAGTTTTTACATTGAGTGGTTATTTTGTTACGGTTTATGAGGCGTTAACTGACCTTAGTTAAAGGCACTTAAGTCTAATATGAATCCTGGGCCAAAATCGAAACTGATAAACATAAGACGTGAGAGAAGTCTTGAGCACGAATTCAGAAAAAAAAAAGCGTCGGTGAGATTTTTGTTAATGTTTCCTACCTACGGCGGCAGACAGGATGGTGGCAGATGGGAATTAAGGAGTAGAGCCAGGATTCGTATCCAAATGTTTTGCAAAAAAATACCACCCTGGATTGCTTTTGCTTCGTTCACTTATCTATTTTTGTTTCTAAAATCCGCCTACATACTTAAGGCGGGTTTTTGTATTTTTTTCTGTGTAAGTAAGGTACCTACCTACTTAGGTAGGTGCCTTACTTACTTAGAAAAAAATCTTAGCTAGACACTCGCTCCTAATCCTTCCCATTCAAACTCCGGCCAGACAAATCCTATTACGAACGATACTAAACTGGAGCTACAGCTAGTCTAATTTCTTCCACTACAGTTGCCTAAGCTTGTTACACACGATTTGTATTCAAACCGGGAGGCGTTAGTCCGAAGATGAGTCCCTCGACAGATAATACGGTGGAATGTACGAATTACTACGAATGTTGGACCAGCGGACCTTTAAAGGGATTAAGCGAACAAATCCGTTCGCTGATGATTCAATTTAAATTTGCATATTGTGCCGCCCGTTTAGGAATGTTAGATTGATGTTTGTTTAGATAAAAATGGGGTTTTGTATGTTTTGTTGTTGGTCTCTTTTGGTTCTCTTTTTTTTTCCTGGAGAGTGGTTGGTATCAGCCCAGAGATAGAACTTGTGCCCGGTTAGTGGCAATAGATTCCTATTACATAGGACTTAACAATCATGGTTGGAGATGTGTGGGTTCTGCCCTTTCATTGAGAATAAAATCGAGAGGTTATCTTTGGGGAAACTTATAATATCTATAAATCTTTCAGAGTGATTCAGCCATAACTTTGATAAGTTACCCAAATCTCTAAGAAAATCTTATCAAACTTGCCAGATTTGGAGCCCTATCTAAAACTTTCACACGTTACTTATACTTATGAAGAAAAACTTAATAAATATGACGAAAGTTTCACATGCTTGCCTAACCATGATACCAGGTGTCTTACCGTGATGTAAGTTAATTATAATTAATAGTCAACATGACACGGCTGTTCGTATTCTCATTAGTTGCTCTTAATTACCGGAGTACGGCACTAATATATAAATGATGGCACTTTGATGTCCCCGCACTATGTGTCACCTAATAGATATGAACAGAAGATTATACAGTAGCCAAAATGCACCCACACGTCTACGTAGGTGTACGCGAATAGCGTTGCGAATTTTGAAATGAAAATGACGGTTTAAAAAAGTACTGTATGTGTCTAAATCTGGACGGTTTGTAATGTAACCCTATTTGCGACGGGCCTTCATTTGACAAAACACAATTTACTCAAGGTGCAATGGAATGAAAAGACAACTTTGTTTAGTTATCTTCAGAAATACAGAGAACCGAGGAAGAGCGAAGCTAACCGGCCATTTGCCATTGGTAGTCTGAAAAAGTAAACGGGCAGGCCAATATGCCGTACCAGGTAAGAAAGTGTTGGAGTTGAGACCCAGAATTGGTCAGAGTGGCAAGCAAGAGTTGTCGTGCAAATAATAGAGAAAATCTACACTCAGCATTGGGTGGACACGGGTTCAAGAAGAGTAAAAAGAGATTCGATTTCAGTTTAAAATCGCGTTGTCGTTGTCGAGTTCCTACAGAGTCAACCTCTTGTGCTTACCTCTTTTGTGCCACGATGCTTATGTTTAGTGTATGACGTCATGGCATAATTAGTTGGTTTTGGGACAGTGTGTTAGTTAGCATAGTGTTTAGTTTGAACTGGTGTAATTAACACATGCGTAATATCAGCGGCTATGTGGAATTGTTCAGGTTCTGGGTGTTTGTCATTGTAAGTCTTAATGTTACAATGACAAACTGAAACACTTTGAACATGCAAATATTAATGAGAATTGTTACTGTGGGGGTTTTCGCGGGAATGCAAAAAAGAAACATGAGGTACCTACCTACCCAAGTTTCCTAAAAATGCCATGCTGTTGACCGTACCAGCGTTCTAGGAAAAACAAGTTTTTGTGTTGGACAGTGTTCTCGCTACTTCCTACGTCCTAACTACATTATGTGTGTAAGCAAAGCTTTCATGGAACCTCACAAGAACCTCTCCGTTAAAATGTTCACATGCAAAACCGCAGGAATCTTATTATTCTATTCGGCCATTCTCTTCCTAAATATTTCGTCTTAACCTTCCAAAAGTCGCATAATAACTTAATCCTACACTGCATAGTTCAAAGCAAGTTCCAACTTTTGCTTTTAAACTAGTATATTTCGCTAAGCTAACCCACTAATCCTGGGACATAGTTTTGCCAGGCCAGTGAGCAACAGTTCAAAATAGGTTTGATATGCACTCACAGAAGGCCAATACAAAGAGGCGTCAACGAAAGGCTTCAAAGACGGAGAAAAAAGCGCATACATTTAGCCTTATCACACGGCAGTACTAAAGCTACATATAGTTTTAACTGTTCGACCTAAAGGCCACACAACTCGCATAAGAAACTTCTACAAAAAAAAAAATAGTCCGAGAGGTCCCATTTTATGTGCCCATGATAGGCAAAGAAAATTCTCTAAATACTTTTTCTTTAAACATGAACATACCTAGGAGAAGGTGCTGAGTATACGGTGATATACTATATGAAATGAGTATATATGCCAATACGTGTGCATTTGTTGCACTCGCTGTACATGGCCAAAAAAAGAAAGAGATGGCTAAAGAAAGACATTGTCTGCGAATATTTTTCTATATACAGATGAGCTCGTTGTACGAAGCCTACTTTCTGAACCTTCACGTTCTGTGGCCTCGCTTAAATCTGCGTCTATATTCAACGGTTACTTGCTCGGTTAGTTTAATTTTTGCTTAGTCAGCGGGTTAGGGGCGACCGTATTGTTGTTAGGGAAGTTACGTGGAACTGCGGAGTCATAATTTCATTAGTGTGCTTAATAAAGCTTGACGTGTGTTGGTTTAAACGCGACGGACTAATGGAAACTGACTGGTGTCCTAAATCTTAAGAGTGGCTGCTCATTTTCATTAAAACTAAATTAATGACTAAATGACTGGTGTGTGGTGTATCTACTGTACCTACTTTTGGAAATACAACTCACACTGCTAAGTCTTGTGAATACGGGCATTTTTTTATTCAGAATAATAATGATAGCAACTGATTTGATCGAGAGAGTAGTGCTGTGCTAGCAGGCTACTGGGCTGTCTACCTAGGGTGTGCCAGATATCGATATGGAAGCTATAATTTGCCTCTAGATTGATAAGTCTACGGCCCCGTTACCACTATGACGTGACAACAGATCATGTAGTTTTAAGGTGAATGCTCCAAGGTAGCATTTTCAGGCCAGTGCTAGGTTGCATGTTGATTAAAATATTATTCGCGGCTGTAAGACGTTCACCTTAAGTGTCGTGGCTTGTGTTTTTAAGTGGAGGTGTTCACATATAGGACGACACGATTACTGTCGTCCACGAGTTTTGCCAACTAAAAACCAACGATAAATTTAACGTCACGACATAGTGGGAGCAAGTGGCCTAAGGCCCGTTTTCTTCATGTTTAACGTGAGACCTAAATTGATGTCTGAATATTTTTACCCAACTGCGGCGAAGCCTAAAAGAAGAGTTTTGTGTTTGACCTGAATGTAGGTATGTCCGTTTCTTTGTTCCCTCGTAACTCTTTAACAGATGAATCGATTTGGATAATTATAGTTCGTTAGATTCGTCTTGGTAGAAAACAAAGAAAAGTTGCGGATTTTGAGAAAAAGGCGTTTTGGGCGTTCACATGGGTCGCCTAGTGTCTGTCAAAACAGGCATGAGAGACCTATCGTGAGGTGCCTAGGTAAACTTATTCATCCCTAAGCATCACCTACCTAGATAAAGAAATACATTAAAACTTAGAAAAATATTCCTAGTTTCATTTCGCTGTGGAAGTAAGCCCATACAAAGCTAACTAAGATTTTAATCCTAAAGCCCAAGCTTAGGTAAATAGTGCCACGTTTATGTACCTAATATTATGCGATTAACATAATTATTACAAGGCACGTTAATGAGACTACATACCTAATGTTGGTGTTGAACAATAGAGGTAAGGGTAACTACCTGAAGTAACTATGTTACTGTGTGTGCGAGTCTCTCGTTCTATCCAAGCTATACTTAGCCAATTTATGCAGCTGAATACTATAGTCTGCGCCAGATAAGTAGGAATTAAAGGTCATTAACCTGTATACATTTATTCAAATACATAATATAATAGAAATAATGAAATAAACTTGGCCCGAAACGACCTTTATCGTGATCCTTGACTTTTTCTAGTAATAAAAAACCATTCATAATGTATTGTATGCATAATGTATTACGCAGAGAAATTATGGAAAGAGCAATGACCTTTAATTCCTACTTATCTGGCGCAGACTATAGCGTTTTACATGGAGCTACTGCCTATCTGACTGTGACCGTATTTATAACTACGAAATGTGTCTGGCTGTGAAACAAAATGAATGCCCAACAGAATAGTTTCTCCTATGTGATCACAATTACCATTGCCAAGAGGGGTTGGCAATTATGCAAGGAGCGGCAGTTCTAGTAGTAACAGAGAAGGGTGGAGGAAGGGTAATCAATGCCTTACATTGTTCTGTTCTATTAGAAAGCCTTTGTTTAGCAATAGACATTAGGTTGTGCTTAGACAAAGTAAAAACAAAGTTTTTCATTTTCTTTTGAGTTTGAGATTATTTTTAGAGTTCCGTACCCGAAGCCAACGGGTATTACTAAGCCTCCGCATCTCATGATCCTTAATAGGCAGTTTAAATTTTCTAAGTACATATAATATGTGTATCTATGTTGCTGCTATAACAACAAATAATAAAAATAATGGTACAGAACCCTTCACGCGCGAGTCCGACTCGCATTTGGCCGGTTTTTGCCTTCGAGTCTGACTTAAGTCAAACATGTTACATAAGGCGAAAGACGCTGAGTGACGCATGTGAGGCGATTAAAGAGGCACCTATTCCTGTATCCAATAACTATTGCAAATAAATGATTATGATTATATAAGTTATACTTGCATGTTCTATTCACAAAAGTAGGCGTAAAACGAAAATAGGATCCTTCCTTTAGTATCGAAAATCTCCATTTCACTTCGTACTAAAACACTGCATAATTCACCATCGCTAGTATCTTACGGCTTCAGACTTTTAATATTTGCAAACGGGCTTACGGTAGCAGCCCTACCATAGCTCTAACTATTTCTGCTTGGCGTCCACTAAATATGGACGGTCCGGCCAGGGCAGACAAGGGCGGGCCAGGGTTGGCCCGGGCTGGCCCAAGCCAGGCCGTAATAAAGAAAATCCCCTTTTCATTGTTCTTTATGCGTCTGCCGGCACGCAATATCGTTAATGTTTGGCGCAGACTCCGGTGCTTGTCTCCGCTCCGCTGTTAATTAAAAGTTACAGTATTTAGTTGTTTATATTCATGATGCAAAAGGTAGGGTTTAAGTGAATTCATTTGGAAGTAAGCAGGGATGTGTGTTTTAAGTAGAGTTAGCATAATAAATTTCCACGCTTGGAATCAATTTTGGCTAGTTAATTTTTTTTTCTGGAAATAGGCATGCGCCCTGTCATATGGGACTTAAACATATCTGGGGAAATGTGGGTGTGCCTACTATTAGGTTCGCCTCTGCTTAGACCTTCGGGGATTATAGACGCAATGTTATGTTGTTAGTTATGTAAATATTTTTATAAGACAAGGCTCGAGGGATCCCATACTTATGTATCATCACAGCACACTGGCACTGGTTGGAATACCTCCAATTTCGCACAACACATACGGACCAAACCACAACAGTCCTCTCTCAAAATAATCCCCGACCACGATACCACCAAAATTGGTCACAGCCCACATTTAAACGTTCCATATTCCCATAACCGGTACGTATCGGTACGCACGGCTCTAATCCGGTTTGTGTGTAATCTGCGTATCTCTTAGCAGCGTACGACCGGCGTACGGCTAGTGGCCGGATTAAGTCCGGTTCGTTTGCCGCGTGTAAGTACGATGTGTGTCGATGGGATTCGCTGGCGGTTAGGTGTTGTTTTGTTTTGAGTGTAGGTATGTGTGTTGGGTTTAGATACACTGTCTTCAAAAAACACCAAGTGAAAAATAACTTTAGCTTCAGAAGTCAGTGTCTTTTATGTGTTTGATTTAGCTTTTTTGCCACCAACTTCTGGAGCTAAAGTTAATTAAAAACAGGATCAATGCGAAATAACAAAAAAAAAATCAGCGAAATCAGCTCACAATTGGCGAAGATATCGCTAAAAAAACAACAAAAACCCCTCGTTTTGGAATTCGATTAAAAATACAAATTGTAATCTTAAATACTATTTATAAATTAGGTTGATACAGAGGGTATAAATAGAAAACTTACCCATCCAGCTTATTTATTTATTGTACTAACAAAAGTTCATAGGAAACTAACAATTAATGCTTTATTTAATCAAGCAAATTACCTTTTCAAAAACAAAAAAGCAAAGCTTTACCTAATCCTGAGAAATACTTTAAAAATGTAGAAAACTCCGAGAACGAAGAGTTTAAACTCACAAAATGCTTTCTACTTCCATACAATACGCTTAAAGGAAACAAGAGAGTACAATGAATTTGCTACGGCTACGGCGTAGCTCGTAGAGCTTTGCTACGAGAACAAGCTACGCGAGCTACGGTAAACATTTCGTAGTAGCTTGCTTTGGACTGATTATTTCAAGAGATTTTTGTTTGTTTTATCTGAAGATATTTTATGTCGCTGATAAACACATTTATTTATTTTAAAAAAATGTTTGGTTCTTCTGTTATGGTTGGGAAATGATGTTAATTATCTCGTTGATGACAAAGTAACAATTGTTTCGCTTCTGAAAAAAAATGTTATTTTGTTACATTTTTAAGAACTGACAATTACACATTCCTCATAAATCAAACGTAAGGGGCAAATGAGGAGCCAACAACGTTCTCTACAGCGACTAACAAATGAAACTGAATAAAACGAAATCTTAAGTTTACGGCCAGACATAAGTTTATAACAACGCACCTCTGCTTATCTTATAGGTGTGAAGGTTTCACGTATGCAAAGCAAAACTGGAACCTCCATTACAGTCTAAAACAATGTTTCGTTTACAAAAGAAACAAAAAAAAACTACATTCTCTAAATAATCACAAATAAAACATTAACAAAATAAAGGCCACATCTCATGTACGCTAACAGAGTACATTACGCGGCACAATTCCAGCCAACATTTTACAACGCAAGCATCGCTGCCAAGGATTGCAATTATGTGTGACATCTGACTGCACACTGCGTATATTAGACACAGGCTTTATTGTTACAGTTTATTTTATTAGCTGGGATTAAACATAGATTATGATTGTAATTTTGTGTTGGGTATTTTAATTTTAAAAAGTGGAACTAGCTTATGCCCGTTGCTTCGACCGCGTGGAGTTCGGTAATTGTCCCACATAATCGTATTACCCGGATAAATCCAGACTATAATTTATATCTTCGCATTGTGTAAAGTTACTTTTGGTTGTCAAAATAATTAATTCTATTCTTGGTAAACTATTGTAACTTTAAATATAACTACTCTATTGTATTAGGTACCTAAACCTGTGACAATAGGTGTATGTGTTGTTTAGATAAGTAAATAAAAATTTGTGCCTCTTTTTCTCTCCGCTAATTTTAAAAATCAGCTGTTCCGTTAATTATGGCCGTGTAGGTATTGCACTTTTGTAGAAAACAGCTGTTTGTTTTTTAAATAATACGCAGGAGCACGTATATCAAAGTAATTCTGTCTGTCTGTTTATTATCTTGTTACAGTTGTAGATTAAAGGCACGGAAATAACATGACCTATGTCTACAATTGTGTCTATCCCAGGACGTTCCTTTTTTATATACCTGATAACACGTTCCCGTGGTATAATATTCGACAAGAGAAGACGCGGGTAGCGCTAGTCCTATAAATAACAAAACTAAACACAAAATTTTGTCTAAATTCTTGCCCCATCATCGTATAACAACCCTAGATTCCTTGAATAGCTGTCATTTTACAACAAAAGGATCCCCACGTTCCCTCCTTGAGGAATGCATTAACAAAATGGCCGATGGGCGATGACAAACGTCACTAACGATGTCGGCGCGTTTGTAACTGAAATTACGCGGTAATACCCATAAGGCTTGTGTCTTACTGCCAACGATTATCGATTAAGCGATGGATCTCTTCAAGGTTCGAGTGAATTGGTTTCTTCTAGGCAAGCGTGCCCACCCTAAGCCGTCATCGCTTCACATCAGGCGAGTTGCGGCCAAACGCAACCCTATTCAGTATAAAAAAAAAGTGAGGGGGCTCATGCGTATGAAACGAGTTTCCCTAATGTTATACCCGCCAAGTTAATGTCACTGAGCGAAAACTCTCTGTGAAAGTTAATGTCGACAAACGAGAGTACTGCGGCGGTGTAAACATCAACGATCGACAATGAACATAATATGTATTTAACACGCTTTAGCAACACCCGTGACTAACTACTATGCAAAAAAAATCTTAGAAATGTTTGGCCCTTTCCAGTTTCGATTGAGATTAAATTTTGCATACATGTTTTGTTTGGATGACTGTCTATCCGTGGCATGCCTACGACCGGCTGGAGGCGCGCGGTGGCTGAAGGGGCGCGCGGGTTGCGGCAGGAGGATTGCATGGTTAGTAAAGTGACGTCATTCTAATTCCAATATGGTGGACTCCCAAAGATAGCGGACTAGTTATTTTTTTATTATTTCCCATGATATGGGTATGAAATGAAAGGGTTTGTTGAGAAGAATACGAAAAATAAAATGCGGTCACTTTAAAGCGTGTTTTTTTTTTAGTTTTCTAAGCTATAGCAGTATTCCTCTATGAGACCTACAATCTTTTGTACGTTCTTTGAGCGAGAAAATCGTCGATAGCTAATCGCTCCTGGTCTGCAGTGGGACCAGTGCCTAATAAATGGGTATTACCGCGTTCTTGTTTTACTACTAATGTGAGTAATTCTGTTTGTGTATGTGTTTGGTTGAGTTTTAATCAGTTGGAGGGTTAAGTCGTTTAGAAGATTCTTAACTTGGGTAAATTCTGATGATGTCATTAGGCGTTATTTATTTTATGGCCTAAGTATTTTTGAGGAACTACAAACTCGATTGCTCAATTTGTGAGTAGGTGTTAATAGCATGCATACTCCTTATTAGATAGATACTTCTTTTATTTCACTTTTTTTTATCATGCACTATCATGTATTTTTTTTACTAAGTATTGCAAAATAATTCGCTATACGAACCTTCCTAAAGATCAAAATATTACTTGAAATAAACTTCAATTTCAGTATATTTCCAACAACATTATTATAGCAAGCAAACAAACCATAATAAGCCATAACGCAAGGTTTATGTGCGAATTAACGGAAAACTTCATTTAGTGCATAAACAATGGACTGAACCCGCCATGCACATCATAATTCCTCATGATTGGGTACTAGGGTAACTCACGACATATTCGCCTTTATTTTTTTGGTCCTTAGTGATTTAAATTGACTGTAGTTGGCTTACAATTTTCCAGTCGATTACAAGTTTAAATTCTGTTCATTTATTTAAATTTAATAGAACACTAACTATATTGATTCTCTGATTATGTGTTCGTTTTATCGTTCGTTGTTTATTTCTCATAGATAAATAAAAAAGCCTTTATTATTCAAAAATACAAGATAGATATGAAACTTTGAAATTAATTAAGGATCCCTCTTTAAATAAAGGCCTTAATAATTTATAATAATATTACCAGCCCATTTGTTAATAATTTATAATATTAAGCCAGTTTTGGTCGACCGTTTTATTAATTTTATTGGCCGTTTGAAAAGTTGGTACGTATTCATTTTAGTTAATTTTTACAAGATTGTTGCATGATTTTTCTAATGTGTCGGAGTAAAGGAAATTGCGACACAGAATTTAAGGATGGATTCAGTACATATTTCTAGACACACAAGGCTTGCGTGTACCTATTGATTCTATTATAAAAGTTAGTATCACTATGTCCTTTAGACCGTAAAGATATGTAGTTGCGTATGGGGCAAAGACTTACTTAGCACTACGAAATAATGTAGGAAACTCGTATCTTCCTCTAAATTAAACTAAAATAACCACAAAAGCGCTTCGCATGCCACACATTGCCACGCAAAACCCTAAACAGCAAAACCATGTAATTTAAAAGAGAAAATGTTGCACCCGAGCGAGGCCTACTTAGTTGGAAAGCATTTCCACGTTTCCGCAGTAGAAAGCCGACGCATTTTAAAATGAGATTGGTTAACATAGTAAGGTTGAAACTCGCTTATTTGTCGGTAGCGCTAATAAAGACTGCACACACGTGCCATTTACCCACGGGGTTGTAAAATGGCGCTTTTACACTGAATTGTTGTAGGTCTATCGGTCACAAGCGCGAATGCCGAGCATGAGGTCTTGGGTTCGATTCCCGGGTCAGGAAAATTGTTATTGGGTTTTTCCGTCAGGAATTTCTCAGTCACGGAGTCTAGATTTGTGTCCGGTTGATAGCAATACGCTCGCCCTTTATGACATGAGACTTAAACATAAGTGGCAAAATAATGGTGTCCTATTAAACACATCTCTGCCAAACAAACTTGGTACATTTATTTTAGTTCTGTTTTTTGCCGCACAGATAAGTTTGTTGACGTGTAAATGTTTATCGTTTACCTAAAACATTACGAAAGCGGTTAATGTGAAATATAAAGTTTGGTACTTATCCATTGTAAAAATTTCGAGTCGTAGCGTCTATTAAAAAGTTACGAGATGGTATTCAAAATTGCTCAAACTTTTTATAGATAATATTAAAGAGATTGCTCACAGCCATCAAATATTTATAGCGATATTAACAAAACCCGTAAACTCATTGAAATTAAAGTTGTTGATTGGACTTTACAAGTTTTACGTTTTCGCAACTGCTGATTTGAACTTAAAAAAATTGTCATTACTTAGGAAACTTTATATTAATGTCTACAATAATCTGTTTTCAAAAATATTTTAATTTGGAAGCAAGCTATTAACTCACGAAGTCAGAGTCCGAGGTCCAACTGAAAATTAGCACATTAGGTGTATTGTTACAGCTAAATTGCTAATTTAATAATCTTTAATATATTAATTATTAGTAAAATCTACATTTTTTTTTTAATTTTGAGTACTAACTACTACTAACTAACTGTGATTCCCATTGATAGTTAACCTTAATCGTAATTTTTTTCCCTTTCTAACACTTGACAGAAAACTTTTTGTCCCCGACTTCGATGCAGCATCTTACCGCTTCCAACATATGGCGTCGACTGCGAGACGAGCATCGTAACTCATGGTCGCGCTCGTATCTTCAGCAATAACTCGAGATAAATCACGCGAACATTCGTCCATTGTGCGCCCGTTCTATTGTTGCCCTGTTGATTTTCGACCAGAAACTTATTAATGGACGGGAAATTATATTTAATGGGAAATATTTCAGTAGCAGCTGATGTGGGGTGTGTGAACGGAGCTTTATTGATTTATAGGAGAGGGGGCCGTTGTTTACTTTTGACTGAAGCGTGTTCTGGACATGGTTTATTATTTCTGGAAATATAATCTGTCAATATTTTTTTTAGTATAGTGTTATTGTATTCACGTATTAAAACTTTGGATATCAGGGTTTATCTTGAAACATTGTTATCATTAGAGAGTGTCCAAAAGCGGTTCCTTTACCATCTGTGCTACGGAGATCACTTGGCTAAACAACTGACTAGCTACTCTGATAGGTTGAAACATTATCATTTGGATACACTAGCCAGTCGTAGAAGGAAACTGGACTTCACTATCCTTCACAAAATATTTAGTGGAACAATAGATTGTAGTGAACTTTTGAGCTCATTAGAGATTAAGATTCCATCTCGGACTCCCAGGCGTAATACATATGAGTTATTCTACACTCCTGGCTCGAAAACCAACTTAGGTCATTTCGCCGCTGTGCCAAGACTTTGTAGGCAATATAACATATTATCTAAGAACACCAATTTTGACATCTGTGATTCTCTTGCAAATTATAAAAAATGCCTCAAAAAATTGTCTAGTTGTTGATTATTTTATTATATTTTTAATTATTGCTAATTTTATGTGATCAATTTTAATTTATTTTGATTTTAATTTTAATTTTAATTTCTCAATTGCCACACATTGTTAATTTTATTTCATTCTTTATTTTATTTTTCCAATTTTGTTACCTAATGTGTTTGATTTTGATTTTGACTTCAATTTCCCAATTGCTACTACGACATTGTTAATTTTATTTCATTTTTAATTTTATTTCTCCAGTTTTGTGGTTTGATTTTGATTTTAATTTAGATTTTGTTTTTAATGCGACTAATTCTTTGTTCACTTAGTTATACATTTGATTGTGCATGCTGTGGTCTCCTGTAAGTGAAGGAGTACACCTACGACATACTTTTATCGTCCATAACTCATTTAATGTGTTTGTGTACATCCTTTGTTGGAGATCCTAAATAAATAAATCATTTGCCTAGTCTTTTCCCAACTATGTTGGGGTCGGCTTCCAGTCTAACCAGATGCAGTTGAATACCTGTATTTTACATGGAGCGACTAGCTGTCTGACCTCCACAACCCAGTTAGTACTAGGTTGTCATGCTTTTGGGCCAATTTGTAACGACTGTCAACGATCTACAAATGACTGCCGGAAACAACGGCTTAACGTGCTTACCGGGGCACGGAGGAAACTCAGTATTAAAAGAATGGTCACCCATCCACGGACCATCCCAGGCTAGCGCGGCCTAACTCGAAACATAGTAACTAAAATTTTCTTTACCACAGACGTGAATTGCGACAGAATGAACGTTCAATACCTACTTCGGAATATAACTGCGGCTAGACGGATCCCAAACACCTACCTACGTTCCTACATCCTAACACCATTTCAACGCTGCGGGCTATTTAGCATATTACAATCCTAATTCCCACATCAATATATACTATATATTCCACATAATAGCTCACACGTATGTACATTCGTACAGTCGCGAGCACAAACTGGCAACTGTAACAAAGAATTTTCTTCTCTGTATTGGTCGTCATTTTTTGATGTTACGAAAATAGTATTTTGGAACCCATACTATTGTAATAAAAAAATGATTTTAGAGACGTGTTGTTTCGTTAATAAATAAATAACATAACATAACATCACGCCTGTAATTCCCAAAGGGTTAGGCAGAAGTGTACCTAATAGTAAACCCACATTTCGCTAGTTATGTTTAAGTCCCATGTAATAGGGCGCGAGCCTATTGCCATCAACTGGGCATAAATCCAGACTCCGTGGCTGTTCCCGAGAAATTCCTGATAGAAAAACCCAATAACGCTTTGCCTGACCCGGGAATCGAATCCAGGACCTCCTTCGCTACTTCTTCTAAGTATACTCGTAGATATCAACATCTGCTTAGCCTTTTCCCAACTATGTTGGGGTCGGCCTCCAGTCCAACCGGATGCAGCTGAACAACAGTATTTTACATGGAGCGACTGCATACCTGACCTCCACAACCCAATTAGTACCGGGTAATACGATACCCCTTGGTAAGACTGGTTGCCAGACTTTTTGGGCCTCTGACTACCTAACGACTGTCAAAGATCTACAAATGACAGCCGGGACCAACGGCTTAGCGAGCTTTCCGAGGCACGGAGGAAACTCGGTATGTAATGGGTGGTCACCCATCCACAGACCAACCTTGACAAGCACGGCTTAACCTAACGATCTACCCGAGTGACTGTTATTATTTAGCTACGAGCTCCTCATACGTAGATACATACATCAATATGTATGTACCTGCCCGTGACTGTACTGTGTAGTTCGTTCTACGAAACTATACCCCAAAACTAAAATCCTGTATTGAAATTACAACAGTCCCAGATTATAAGGATTGTAAAATAATTAAGATATCACACATTGGCACTCGGGTTGGCCATAAATCGAGCACTTTGGGCCACAGATAGGGACAACTTTAATTTCGGGGTGTCCCACAAAACGGATAAATCTGGATTGCTTCCGAAAGCTATGAATATATTATCATAATGCCGACTTACATTCTATTGGGATCTTTTTGCACACCTTAGAATATTTTTCCATTCGATGACGATGTGGTTTGGTTCAGCATATGCAGAGGTAGGTATATTGAGAGGGTTCTTTATTTATTAAAACTTTGTGCACAGGTAAAAAAAACTGTACAAAGGCGGACTTAATCCCCTTGGGCATTTTCTACCAGTCTACCTTAGGGTGATGCAGAGATAATACACAGTAGGTGCAATAACAGAAAAAAAGACTAGAAAATATTTATATATTTATAACTAAAACATATAAGAATAAATAAATAAATACATAATATCCGTATCCGTCCGTACGTATCCGTAATATGTTTTTCTTTCAAAAGATTATTTTAGTCTATTTCTCTTGTCAGTCACAATATACGAGAATACTTCATGTTTTTGTGTTACTATTGGTCATATTTTTGCAACAGCATAAAGTGCTTTCGACTACTCAAGATGCGTCAGTACATACAAGGTGTAAGAGGACCCTTCAAAGAGCCGGCGGCCACTAAGCATTCTGTACATCAAACTGAGTAAATCAAATAAAAATAAAAAATGTAGACGCGTTCATATTTGATAGATAGACCATGATTTCATGACCTGATCCTGCAGGCAATATCTCTTCTTACGAGGGAACTCCTCAACGGTTAATGGCATTGACACGTTTTTTTTTTTTAAACATGTATAATTATTACGAAAAAATTAAAAAATTTAAAAATAAATAAATTAATTAAAAAACCTTTTTAAAAATAAGCTTTTATAAAATGCACGTAAAAGAAGAAAATAAACTTTAGAGGAAACTAAAACTAATATCTGTAAAAAAGAATAGTTTTGATTTTTAGTAGTTTTCGTTTTAGTGTTTTATAGATTTAGCTTGTCGCGTGAACAGAAAAGGCACAACTATATATGTCAGTAAAAGGCCGTTTTACTTTTGTTCAGTAACTTTATATATGTTGACTATTTCAACTCTGAACGAAATATTCGAGCTTTCGACATATTTATTTATTCCAGCGCCTTCCATTCAGAATATTTTCACACCGCAAGGGACACAACACAGCTCAGATATTTATTTTTATTTTGAATGTCAATGTGAGCTATTCTCCGTCTATTTGTGACATATTTTGCTGGCATCGGTAAAATATTTGAATATGTTGACGGAGTTTGGTGTTGGTTTTCTCTGACAAAGTATTTTTATCATTTTGTAAAATGTATACCAAACAAAGGCGTGGTGGCCCAGTGGAAATGGTTGTCACTTTCGAGTTATGGGTCGAAGGTTCGAATCGAGGCACATTATTTGTTTTATGTGGTTTTGTCACCACTATTCTCAAAGCTTAAAAGAAAAACACGGTGACTAAACCGCCTTAATCCTAGGACCAAAAATTTTAAAACAAATGGCCGTGTGGTGTGGTGGATTACGGTTCACTCTCACAGAGAGGAGGCCTGTATCCCAGCAGTGGAAACATAATAGGGTACATGACAAAAAAATCTAATTAGTGCGTCAGATGGATTTCCAAAAAATATTGGACGTATATTTTTTCTTTTTTCACGTTAACAAAAAATGAAGACGAAACAGTGCCGCGAAAACTCATGTGACGTCATATTTGAGTACATTTTATACTCAAATATGACGTCACAAGCCCTCAGTCATCATCTTTGTCACGTTTTATCTTCGTCAATTTTTATTAATTTGATAAAACAAAAAACACGTATACAATATTTTTCGATAATCTAACTGACGGACTAAACACAATCATATTTTTTTAGTCAGTCATCATCCCTATTCCCTCATGCTTATAATTATGCTATGCCGAAGAAAAGGGTAACCATTAACGCCCTGGTAAGTAATTACTGACTCAGTCTACCTAGACAAATGAATGAAACAAGCTAATTCATATTTAATCACCTCTGCAAGCTAGACTTGCAAACCATTACAGAAAATTGTCTCCCTACACGAAGATATATGAACGTTCTAACTACTTACCTCTTCCCTTATCTAACACAGTTGAAACAGTCTACACGAAAGAGACGACTAGTCTTTTAATTATTACACCTTTGTATGCAGGACTGAAGACCGCGCCTAACTTAAAAATGCTATTAATATGCACTACAGTGTACTCAGACAATATATAATTATAGTTTAGATTTAAAATGTCATATGGTACGTTGAAAAGCCTGAAAGAAAGAAATCTCATTAAAGAAGGTTTTCTCAGAATTCACTGTATCTTTCGACTTTTGAGATGCAGTTCGCTATGTAGATTTTCATTTAGAAGTTTTTTCGTATAGACTGCTTTTGTTGAAGATCTGAAAGAAAAAATGTTTTAAGATAAGAATGTAGTTCGTCGTGTACTAAAAGATGAGATCCTAATAATTGCGCTGTAGGTATCTACAGTGCAATGATTAAGAAGTTAGAGTGTGCTAGCCAACATTTGGTCGAGTGGTGAGCATGAGGTTCTGGGTTCGATTCCCATTTTTAGATTTTCCATCAGGGATATCTCAGTAGCAGTGGATTTATGCCCGGTTGATGGCAATAGCCTCGCCCAGAAATGTAGGTGTAGGTAGACTTTTGCCTAACCCTTCGTTGATTACAGGCGTGATGTTTTGTTATGTAAAAAATGATGATCATTATTCTTTACAACTTGTTGATAATTATCTAGCTTATTAGACCACATGTTGGAAGCATTAATTATTATTATCGTTAACTTCAGGCATAAACCCATATAACTCAGTTTACAAAATTATTACATAGATTACATTAAAATTTAATGATGGGTTTTCTTTTTAGCTCTTCCCTAGTCGCTGGATAGATGGCGCTGAACTTAGTACTTTAATGCAAGGAACGGAACCTAAAAGAACTGATTTTAACAAAGCGCGAGAAAACTAGGTTATATTCGGAAGGTTAAGCAAACGAAAGTGTCAGTCAACGAGCGTATGTGACGTGACACAATGTTTTTTTTCCAAGCGTTTTGGCTTTGGCACCAACTATCGTAGTCAGTTCGACGCCATCTATCTCTATAGATGGCGTTGAACTGACTACGATATAATTATGGGAATAAATAATTCTTTTTAATACCTCAAAAAGAAAACCGGAAAATTCACATTACATTATTAAAATCGTAATCAAAGTTAAAATCCACATTTAAATCAAATTCACCATTAAAATCTAAAATAAAAATGAGAATTAAAAAGTCAACATTAAAATCAATATCACAATCAAAATTAAAAACCAAAATTAACAATAAAATAAAAGTCCAATTAAAATTAAATCACATACAATTAAAATTATGTTTTTTTTTTAATAATTCAATAAAAATTGTCGGTAAAAGCAATCACAATAATTAAATAATATTAATATTAATATAATAATAATCCCTGCACATTTCAGTGCAGTGTATCAACAGCTCAAAAAAAAAAACAGATCCGTATCCACACCGTATACAGACAGACCCACTCTTCAATCGACCTAACTCAACTTAAATTTGTCTAAGAAGAGTAACACAAACTCCAAATCGCAATAAAATTTAAGTCGATCGTCGGCCCCCGATCGAGTAGTCATAGGTACCAGTATCTAAGTAAGAAAGTAAATAGTACTCAAAGAGGATTACGATCGTTCTACTTTAGCATTCGATTACAATTTTCTAGATTAGTGCAACATAAACACAGATAAAAACTCCGAACCAATTACGTTTAGTAATTTCATTGCTTGCGCTCTAAAATAACTTGTGCTGTGTTTACATTTGGTTTTTTTGCTGGACAGTAGTGCATTTTCTGGACTATTTTTCTTAGAGAAACAGTAGACCAGTAGGAGTCCAGTCTCTTTTCATAATTTTGGGACGGGCTTTGGACGAAAAGATATGGAGCAGAGATATTTCTGATAACAATATACTGCGGCCACTAGTTTAGATATCAAATAAGTTTAGTGATATAAACTACAAGGTACTTTTGATAAAGCCTTCTTAATTTTTAAGATCGATGTTTAGGTGGGAGGATGGAAGCTGGGCAGTCAATTGGAGGTAGAAGCCAATAATCTTTTCAAAACAAAAAATAAAGAATTGTGCCTTGCTTTTAATCAATTGTCAACTTATTTTTGGCGTTGCCAATACAAAACGGAAATACTTTCGGGCATTTTGCTATTGCAACGAATTCCAGAACTACATTTTCTACTAAACCACAACCACACACAATCAGTAACCGAGGAATCAAAGACAATAAATCATTGTGCGGCAATTGAACCGTACGTTCCAGTAACTATCCCGTCCACTCGCTTAAATCTAAACGGGTCATGAATTTTATAGGCTATTTGGTGGGCTCAGCACGCTCCGTTCAATGTAACTAGCTAGGAACACATTTATTTAATTGCTCTCATTGCGGGACACTGCCATTCGGAATGCATAGAATTAAAGGATAAAACGCTGTTTTGATAAACTGTTTTATTGATTGGCTGGTAATTAAATGCGTTTGTGTTTATTTTGGGGTGAATAAATTGTATGTTTTTCAATGGTTTTGCACATGATTGGTACTAAGTATATTCCAAAACAAAGCACTGCGGAATCGTTTAGACTTTAGATTATAAAATACATAATTATAGTGTCCAAATTCAAATGATAAAATTGGATGTGTGTTTGAAAGGTTAGTTATTCTAAATATAAAAATAATCACACAGAAGTACCTAGAATTATTGTAAATGGTTTGAATAACCTATACATAACATTACGCCTGTAATTCGCGAAGGGTTAGCCAGAGGTGTACCTAATACTAGACTGCCTCGTTGGTCAAGTGGTGGCAAGCGCGACTGCTGAGCATGAGGCCCTGGGTTCGATTCCCAGGTCGGGAAAAGTGTTATTGGGTTTTCCCATCAGAAATTTCTCAGTAGCTGCTACGGAGTCTGGATTTGCGCCCGGTTGATAGCAATAGGCTCGCCCCCTATTGCATAGGACTTAAACATAATTGCCTTACCCTTTGGGAATTCGAGGCGCGACGTTAAGTAGTGTCTAAATCCAAATGATAAAATTGGAGGTTTGTTTGAAAGGTTAGTTACTCAAAATATATGAATATTCACACAGAAGTAGAATTATTGTGAAAAGGTTTTAATAATTAAATAATTCAAAACATAAATTCACTTTTTATAACACAAAATGAACACTTGCAACAACTTTTAAACGTTCAACGCACACTAGCTAAGTAAACGCTCTCGGATTGACTCACGAAATCTGCAGTGCGCTAAAACTTTATTCGGTAAACGTTTAATCTGTGTCATTGCGAGGAATTTACACTGAAAGTTGCAAAACTAAACATGTAAAGTGGAATTTATGCTGAAAACAAAGGCCATTTAGTTGGCGTCAGGTAACGTCGGGGTATCCTGCAGTTTTCATATGACAACACCGAGTATGAATGTGGAAAAGGAGTATACCAGTTAAACAGCATTGTGGAATAATAACAGGTGAACCTGAGGGCCTAGCACGAGTGCGCGGTGTTTAAACGTAACGTAAATACGTCGATTTTAAAATTAAAAAATTCCATTATTCTATAGCATTTTAGTTAAATTGTTTAACTTTTTTTTCAAATTGTTTGCAACAGGCACAATCAGTATCATCCATAGATATGAATAAATTCTTAAAAGTAAAAAAAAAAAATTATGTGTAAGGAGTATTTTTAATTTCAAAATCGACGTATTTTACGTATTTGTATTTACCGCGCGCTCGTGGTAAAGTGGAAATAAGGATTGTCGTCCTCTCGTTTATGATTTCGCAGTCCAGTTTTGAATATTGGATATTGAATTTAGTTGCACATTCTTTATTAAGTACCCAAGCAGCTGGACTGAAGGAATTCACAACTCTGAAAGCTGTGGATCATTTCTATTCCTATTTAATGATAGGCGATGTGCAGTCGATATTCAATATTTCTTCAAGACAGTAAGTCAGACATTTGCCAAGTTGGACATATCGTGACATCACGCCTGTAATCCTCAAAGGGTTAGGCAGAGGTCTACTTTGTAGTTCACCCCATATTTCGCTAGTTATGTCTATTGTCATTAACCGAGCACAAATCCAGTTTCAGTGGCTGCTACTGATAAATTCCTGATGGAAAAAACTCAATAATACTTATGCTCGACCCGGGAATAGAAGATCTTGATGCTCAGCAGTCGCGTTTGCGACCACAAGAACAACGAGGCAGTCTACAGTGTATAGGTGTAGGTTGGACAAAATAAAAGAAAAAAAAATAGCCTTTATTCTATTAAAATTTAACAGTTATTTAACAAAACTCTCAAAATAATCACAATTGATGAAAATATAATATTTGAATTTAAGTTTTAAATTAATTATGTCATTATTGATTAAAAAATAATAAATTATTACCATTTTCATGCATTATTATAGAATTGTAATTATTACTCAGGTTGGAGAAATAGTGTTAGATATTTATTATTATGAGGTTATCTAATTCATACCTCCCTAGCAAGAACAATGTAAAGCGCTGAAATGTGATACATCGCTGCGTTTTAAAGCTGTCTGGCTATTTGCAAATGCGGGTGAAATAAATATGCATGCCGAGTGTAAGTGTGTGCCACAGTGCCACTCCGAACAAGTGATGTTTGGCTTTCATTTCTGAGTGTTAATCTCTTCGCGAATTGTTATGAGGTTGAGGAAATAACTGCGAACATCATCTGTTTTGTTGTAAGTTGCAATTTTATTTGTTGAAACTGGCGCCTTTATCTGGCTTTATTATAAGGAACATGAAGTTTCATAAAGTCTGTAGCTTTATAGGTCGTCGTCGTTGTCACTCATAATTCGTGTTATAGACTCTCTGTAATACTTGAGGCGTTATTTTAACGCCCGGTAACTGTAATTCTTGAATTTGACATCCATGCCTTAAATCAAAATCAAAATATTTTATTTCACATAGGTCTAGATGGGCACTTATAACACGTCGAAAAAGGTGCACGGTTCGCGTTGGTCGTTTCCATGGAGAAGAACCGGCAAGAAACTCCATGGTTACTCTTTTCAAATCATTAGGTAGATATTGCAATATTATTTTGTTATACCATTAGTATTTAAGTATGGGGGGACAGTGTAGGCTCTATAATAGTTCGTTGCTTACTATACAAAAATCGTAAAACAGAAAAATATTTAACAAAAGTTAACAAGCATCTGGGGCTCTACAAAGCCTTCAATGTTCACTCATTAACAAATAAAAGTAAAAAAAAAAGAATCTGTACAAAAGTAAGAAAATTTTGTATAAAAAAAATAAAAAATAAACAAGTGACACAAATCAGTGCTGTAACTATTCTGAGCGAAAGATGAAAAAAAAAAATGATTTGAAAACTATTGAAAAAATTTGAATGGAAAGAAAAGAAAAACTTTATTGAGCGCATTATAAATCTGTTACCTATGACAGACGATATTTATGTAGTACCTGGAAAAGAGCACATGGAAGGCATTGGGGGAGACCTTTTCCCAGCAGTGGGACAGTACAGGCTAATAATAATAATTTTTCACAGCTTTTGCAGTTAGCTCCGATCACCTTATTGTCTATAGTTAATCTTTAATGGTGCTCACGAGAAAATCTACTAAGAAAAAACTATTTTGTATTATTTTGATCACCCAGTAAGTAAGCAGATATATACAGTCACTTACTTGTCCACCATAACCTTCTAAACAGAAAAAGCCTGCAATTCCTTGTCTGCTATTAACACATGCAGTAGTAGATAGGTATCTACTTTGCATGTGTTCCATGTACATTTGAGTGTCACCAGTAACGGAGACACAGGTCTTACCTAAGCTGCAGTGGTCTGCGAATGGGAAAGGATTATGTGACGCTGTCTCCGAGACTACTAGTACGTTCCGTCTGTTGTGTAGCGTTTAATAGTGGAATGGTTCTGTATTTTGGAACGGGGATATGTAATGCTCCTTGCTCCTTGCTCAAAGGTGTGTAATATGGGGTGTAAGGTTAAACGAGACACCTACAGATTTTAAGGGAGTGTAGTTCTTCTTTTACCAAGAGACAATCGCAAAAATCGTGGAAAAACTCGCGTTACTCTACAATATGTAGGAAGGGATGATATTTTTTTTTTCGTATTACAGAGTTGGCGGCTGATGAACGTGTTGGATTCGATTCCCAGGACGTGTTGGTATTGGTTTTCAACCGGCTTGAACACGAAGAAGTTAAATTTAGACGACCTTTTTTTCTATAAAGAATTTCTCTTAGTCTTAGTCTTAATTTGTGCGCGGTTGATGGCAATAGGCTTGCAACATAACTGGCGAAATGTGGTTGTACAACAATTGGGTACACCTCTGCCTAATCATTCGGGGATTACAGGCGTGGTTTTATGTTATGTTTTGCATCACTGAGGCAAAGGAATCACAGTTCTTCTATAATATTTTCAATGACGTTTATTTACCTTCCTATGTAAATCTCTTTAACGGGTCGCTATATAATGTATCATCCACACCGTGTCATAATAATGACTTGATTAATACGATCACATCCACATGCTTCGCTAAACAAGAACGCATCGCGGCGAGAGAGCTTCAAGTTCATACATAAATTACACAGAACGAGTATACGGTACAGCTTGTGAGCTGGAGTCGTGTCATAGAATGCAAAACCTAATAACGTCATAAGCATATGAGATAATAGGGTAGATGTCAAAAAAAAACTAATTAGTCCGTCAGATAGATTTCCAAAAAATATTGGACACATTTTTTCTTTTTTCACGTAAACAAAAAAATGAAAACGATACAGTGCGTCGAAAACTCGTGTGACGTCACATTTGAGTACATTTTATTAATTTGATAAAACAAAAAACACGCATCCAATATTTTTCGATAATCTAACTGACGGACTAAACAGAATCATATTTTTTTAGTCAGTCATCATCCCTATATATAGTACACGACAGCATGGCATATGGAGTTTCAGGAAAAGTGCAGCTATCTCCTAGAGTCTTGTCTACTTCTCCTCGCCTCGTAAGCACTCCTGCTGAGCATAAATGTTCTTGGGTTCGTATCAGAGGTCGGACAAAGTATTATATGATTGTTTCAATAGTTGTCCGGATTCTTGATTTATGCCCAGTAAATGATAAGGCTCACCATCTAGGTGCACCTCTGCTAAATCCTTTGCAGTTTACCGGCGTGATGTAATGTTATCTCTTCTGTATTTAGAGATCTATGTATTCCTAACTGACAGCCTTGTAAAGCTCCAAGTATCTGTAATCGGCCGATTACTGCACGAGTCTTACTACGTTTTATACTTCCTTATACAACCTGTTTTTTTTTGATATCCCATAACTCTAGGGTATAATTGAGACCATATCAAAGAATCAACTGGCATATGAATTATGTTTCAATCATCCTTTTTATTTTTCGTTTTTCATACAAAATAATTCGGCAAAGTCACGATTACCTTACGTGAAATATGACAACGTCGCATTTTCTTAGCTTTAAATATGATTGGTTTGAATTAAAATGAATTACTCGTATTTATCAATGAAACTTAGATACATATTTTATAATTACGATTGATGATATCTCCGAAACTATGCATTTTTGGACCACCTATTCTAGGAGTTTTAGTATTATTTTTACCTACAGAATATAACCCTAGAGTTATGGGATATAAAAAACAGGTTGTATAACTTACAGAAGAATAATAAAACAGTTTTAAACCAACATAATTGCCTTTCCACCACACAGTATCCACAGGAGTTTCAATAACCAGAGTTTCTTGCATTCTTACAAAATATAAGCATATTAGATCCCAAAAAAAACAATTCTTAGTATGCAATGCGGTGTCTGCAACAACATGTGTACAAGTTGCAAGCCACACGAAACTTATCCCGGTTGGCATTTACATACATACATACATGCATGCATAAATACAGGTTGCTTATAAATGTTTTATGGTTTGACGACAAAATGAGTTTATTCGGATAGTTTTAATGAGATTATAGCGAGTTTTATTCACTAAATTGAAGCTGGCGACTTACCATAACGTCCATAACTCATTATCATCTACCTAACCATTCCCAACTATGTTGTGGTTGGCTTTCAGTCTAATGGGATGCAGCTGAATACCCGTATTTTACATGGAGCGACTGCCTATATGAACTCCACAACCCAGTAAGTACTGGGTAATACGAAACCCCTTGGTAGGAGTGGTTGTCGATTGACCAAGTTAAATCAATTAAAATGTTAGCCCATAAAGTGTTTGTGTAAGTACTAACATAGTCGTACGTTTTACTAACAGCTTTTGAGTCATGGATACTCGAATAAAGAGACATTCTATTCTATTGTAAGGTATTTCGGTGTGTCAGTTCTAACCAATTTTTTTTGGACTTGACTGCTCCCATGAAGTTTATTGATGCGCCTTGATTATCTTGAATGTATTCATGCACTTAACTCTTGATTTTAATTCAAATATTGCCATTGTAAACTGTGCCTCGTTGGTCTAATCGGCAAGCGCGACTGCTGAACGTGAGGTCCTGGGTTCGATTCCCAAGTCGGGCAAAGTGTGATTGGGGTTTTCTTCTGGACTTTTTCAGTAACAGTCACAGAGTCTGGATTTGTGCCTGGTTGATATCAATAAGCTCGCCAGCCGCTCGCTACCTGGGACTTAAATATAACCGACGAAACGGTGTAGGTACTATAAGGGTACACCAGCTATGCTCAACCCTTATTACGAGTATAAACAGCTGATGTTATGAACTGAAAAAAACTAATGTAATTCAAGGCATCATATGCATACCTATACTTGCAATTTTTTTCAAGAGATTATTTTTTCTGTCTGGCTAAAAATTACCACCAGAACCCCGACGCAATTCACATTTAAATTACATGCATTACGTCTGAACTTCTCAAATATTCATTCATCCGATCGACTAAGCTTCAGAGACATAAATTGAAAAATAAATAACGCTTGAATAACGTCGATTGCCTCTTAAACGAAGGGGAAATCCTAACTTAATATTATAAATGCGAATGTGAGTTTGTTTGTTACCTTTTCACGCTTAGACCACTAAACAGGTCACAAACAGGTTGTCAGGTGTACAAGAAATGGACATAGGGTACCTTTCATCCCGAAAAAAAAAATTGTTCCCAAGGAAAACAACAATGACGTTCTTATGATAATAGATGGCGCCACGTGTCTTTAGAATCATGATTGTTTTTTTTTTTAATTCTAGTTTTTTTTTTTTTAATTCAATATGTACATTATTTACAATCTATTAAAACTAAACTAACTAACTTGTGTAACCGTGTGGTATCCGGCAGAGTAGAATAGAACCAACCCATTACACTCACGGGTGTCGTATTAGGCGACTAATGTCTAAGGCAGAACACCTTGCGCCTCCAGACAGAAAACGCTGCTGCCCATTCTCTGGTCTACACCAGAGAATGGGCAGCAGCGTTTTCTGTTAGTCTTTCATCACTGCGATCTCCAATCCGCCTGCCAAGCGTGGAGATTACGGCAAATTCCTCCCATCATGGGAGAGGCTTATGTCCAGCAGTGGACGTTATGGGCTGTTGTAGTAGTGTAGTAACTAAATTAAACTAAAAACTTAAAAAATGGCATCAAAAAACTCCTCAACACTGTCACTGAATTATATTATTACAAGCAGAACACAACCAGAATTGATTGTCAAATTCTAAATGAACGCGAGCAAAGCCGCGGGTAAAAGCTATAGTAATATGAATAAAATAATAATAGACTCCCCTAACTGTCTACCACCTGATGTGCCTCTGATCTAAGCAAAATATTATGCGTTTGGCACTGACAAACAATTACTTATTGTAGGTATTTGTATACAGGGTGGATGGGTCAATGAAGTAATAAAAGATAAAAGGAGCTTTATTATTTGTTTGTTTTTGGTATTTTCTCTATTGTTGGGGTTCAGTTTTCAGAGTCGGTTAGAGTTGTTCAAATGTTGAAGTTTTTATGTTGCAGTGAATGTTTTTGGGTTTAAACAAAAATGTATGTAGTGTATGATTTATATCCATTTTTTTATGTGTTATCTGGGTAGACCACTTCCAATATGGAACTCTTTTTTTTTAATCCAGATGCAGTATGACACAATACACAGTACACACAAGAAGGTAATATAGATCAAAATAGTATGCCCACCTAATCGCCAAACGGTTGGTCGACTCTTCACGTGACCAGAGGGCGGGCCTATCTTTTGGCCAAAGAATCAGCATTGCCATCCAACGTGGCAATGCTGCCAGCCTTCTGGGCACTTTTCCTGTTGACAGCGACGTGGACGAATTTTTCGACGCCCTCTCTGCAACCTCTTTTTGATACTTGTAAAATATTTTTATTTCTTATATAGAGTTAGTGTGTAAATAATGTAAATATTATTAGTCTGTGTCTAGTAAAGTACCTTCAGTACCTTCATATAGTTAAGCGGTAACGTATACCCCTTGTAAAAGTGGACCAATTTAAATATCTAGGTCACTTATTGACCACTGGCCTCAAAGATGATGAGGATATTGATAGGGAGCGGAGGGCGCTGTGTGTGAGAGCAAACATGATTGCCTGCAGATTCAGGCGTGCCTCTAAAGAGGTCAAGCGCACTTTATTTAGTGCTTATTGCACGTCGTTCTACACTTGCAGTCTGTGGGGTCATTATACTCAAAAATCATACAGCGCCCTTCGCGTCACGTACACGGTGATGCGGAAACGGTGCGTATCCCTGGACCGTAGGGTGCGGGGCAGCGCCAACAGCATCCTGTTTTTTTTTGTTTCTCACCATTACGTACAGTCTTTATTTTTTAATTATATTTTATAAAATATATTTTTCATATTTTACAATATTTACTCCACCCTGTATACGTTATTTGTATCGTACAAAGGGGATGAAAACAGCGGGGGTTACGTCTTCATCCAAATAATCACGGTCTTTCCCTATAAAAATTATTATTCTCGGATAACTGTAAATCATTATTGCCTTGGGTTAACAAGTGAAGGGAATTCGTAACTTTTACTGAAAAATAATAAAAAGAATCTCTTTTAAATCTTCTTCATCCCTGATTAATAGCCAAGAAAATTACGATTATTGAAGACCACTAGAGTCAAAAGCATACACATTTTTCTTAGATACAGAACAAGAAATTACTGCGCACCGAGGCCTTTGCATGTTCTGAAGTTCTACGTATCTGCTATCATATAAGTTAAAAAAACCTAAGCTCTAAATCTAAAACATTAAACAAGAAGGTCCAAAAATGCCCAATAAGTCTTAGCTAGGTAAGGTAAGCGACACCCTTTAATAAACATATTTACTCGATGCCGACGAATTATAATTCAGAACCAATGCAACCCCAAAGAATTTTAAAAAGTTCGAACAATTCTCAAAAAAAGTTAAGAGTTTGAAAATTGTGAAATGCCCACTACTTTGTTTTCGAATACCAGCAGCAGTAGTAGCAGTACCCAAATACTACACTACACTTAAACATTCAGAATTTAGCATCGTACCATATCGTCAGGGGATAGGGAAGATCTCACTAGATTGGGCGTACGTACCTCTGCTTAAGGGGGCTTAACTGAATCCCCTGAAACAGGGGGGAGATTGGGGAGACGCCTATATCTGCCAGATAAAGGTGTAGGGGAATAGGGACCGCTTCTACTTTGTCTTAAACGCGGGATATTCTTTTTATAATTTGGTCGGTCGGAAAATTTTAATTTGTTCCGCTGTGAGTGAGTTTGTAGTGTTTGGATTGTTAAATTGTGTTTTGATTGTTATTTGAAAAGTTTGGAAGTACAATGTCCTTTTGAGATGTGGTGGCTTGGATTAAATTTTTAATTTTTTAGGAAATATAAAAAAAAAAAAAAATCGTGTTAGAAGAATAAATAAAGGAAAAAATACAATATTTGCTTGTAGTATTTTTATTATTTGGTTCTTTATAAATATCAAGCTTTTGTCAAAAGTACCCAAACACTAAAATTAGAAAACCGGCCAAGTGCGAGTTGGACTCGCGCACGAAGGGTTCCGTACCATTATCTATACAACACAAGAAAACGGTAAAAAAGTCACGTTTGTTGTATGGTAGCCCCGCTTAAGTATTTATTTTATTCTGTTTTTAGTATTTGTTGATAAAGCGGTAACAGAAATACATCATCTGTGAAAATTTCAACTGTCTAGCTCTCACGGTTCATGAGATAAAGCCTGGTGACAGACAGACGGACGGACAGCGAAGTCTTAGTAATAAGGTCCCGTTTTTAAACTTTGGGTACGAAACCTAAAAAGAAGGAGCTCATAAACATTAAGTCTGTCAATTTTGCTTTGATAGATTTGATATACTTAGACTTACTTATTTGTTGTATATTTCAGTAATAATTAAACACATGTTTCCTAAAAACGAGTCATGTATTAATATGATTATGTTATGAAATAAACAGCAAGACCAGGTTTGTAATTACGAATATGATGTTGTTTCCCGTCAATTTAATTAACGATACATTAGTCGGTGTAAATAACAATGGCAGGATAAGATAGTATCAATAAGTTGTTTCCGGGAAGGAAGGAGCACCGAAAAAAAATCGAGAAAGTGATAAAACAAAAACTTTTTTTTTCGTCGCCTACAAAAATGTGTGTAATTTGTTACATCTGTAACAGTCTGTAAATGCATTAAAATCTGACACAGAGGAGCACAGTACGGTCGAACCAGCTATTTGGTTTACAGTTTAACCCACAAATTGCATTGTGAAATAAAAACTAAATAGCTTGTTCGACCGTACATAATTTCTTCTCCTCGGTAATGGATCTCATCTAATTTTAAAACAATAATTGATATTTGCCGGTACTCAGATTTTTGCGCGCTTGCGCCCACTAAACACCCGACCTGGGACTCGAATTCCCAAGTCGTGTTAAGTGTTATTGGGTTTTTCCATCAGGAATTTCTCAGTGGCACTCCACGGTCTCCAGATTTGTGCTCGGTGAATTGCAATAAGCTCGTCCCATTTTACATGGGACTTAACCTTAAGTGGCGGAAACTGGGTGTATTATTGGGTACACCTCTGCCTTACCCTTTGGGGATTACAGGCGTGATGTTATGTTAAGTATAAATTTTATAATAGCAAGCAAATTATACCAACATTTGGCATGAAAAAAGTAAAACCCTGTCATTTTATCTCTGTTGATTCAAAAAAGTAATATTTATCACACCTAAAGATATGAGATCCGCAGGATCTGAGCTGTAAGGGTAGAATGGGAGTAACGATCGTAGTTCTAGACTTTTGTAAAACCTTGTTTTTTTTGCCACCCGAACCCGAATGGCACAGCGGTAGTGAAGCTGCCTTACGTTCTTAGGGTCCCGGGTTCGAATCCCGGTCGGAGCAAATGTTTGTGTGATGAGCATGGACATTTGTTTCCGAGTCATGGATGTTTTTAAGTATAATAAGTATGTATTTATATTTAGTATATCAACTATCTGGTTTCCACGACGCAAGCCTCGTTGCTTAGTGTGGCACTAGATGGCGCTGTGTGTAATTTTATTTATTTATTAAAAGGAGAACCAACAGCTAAAATAAGTGAGTAACAATTGTTTAAGCGACACAGAGCCAATTACAGGTTCTCACGAGTAGACACAGAAATAGTAGTAGAAATCTTAAGATCACTAAATAGCAAGCACTATAATAGTACAAATAAAAGGAATTAAAATAAGCAATACGCACTAAATACACTCAGACACTAGGTTAGGCATTGTTGACAAAGGGAAAATAAAATAGAAATAAAGCACTACGCGCATTTAAAAAAAAGTTTGCATTCAGCCGAGTACGTACAGAATAGGCTTTGGTGGAAAATGGGTCAAAAGAGAACTCCTTACAAAGAATATTGAAGTCCTTGCTCGCTCGCACTATGTATGAGTTTTGCCTATAGTTGGATGAGGAAAAAGGAATGGAGATAGGTGGAATAAATCTGACTGATCTCTGGGGGACATTGAAATGTAATTTATGCAGGAGATCAGGACAGTCAATCTTGTTATTTATAATTTTTAAAAGAAAAGTGCAATCTGCAAGTCGGCGACGATCTGAAAGTGGCTGTAAATGGAATTTCTTGCAGAGATTTAAGTAATTATCAGAATGATATGGTATACGCAGCCGAAAACAAAGAAAACGAATAAATCTCATTTGAATACTCTCTATACGATTTATGTATTTACCATAACACGGGTTCCAAATTTGTGACGCATAATCAAGGTGACTTCTGACAAAAGAGCAATAGAGAATCTTAAGGGTTTTGGCCTTCTTGAAACATCCAGCGAGTCTCATGATAAAACCCAGTGACTTCGAAGCTTTAGCTACTATTTGCTCAATGTGCACGTTAAATAAAAGTTTGGAATCGTGAAAAACTCCTAGGTCGCGAACACCGTCACATCTCTGTAATAGCTGCCCTTTAAGTATATATGTTGTCGGGAGAGGGACTCGTTTTCTGCTGAATGAGATTACTGAACATTTAGCAGGGTTCAAGTCAAGCTTATTAATTAGACAATACTCATCCAATCGCGCTAGGTCACATTGAAGAGCATCCATGTCGTCCTCCGAGGATATTGCAGAGAAAATCTTCATATCATCAGCGAAACATAGTAATTTTGAGTTTAGGAAACATGAGTCGATGTCCCCCACATAAATAATAAAAAGTAACGGACCCAATAAGGAACCCTGAGGAACGCCACTGGGAGCTGAAACCCAGCTCGACATGTAGTTACTGATAACGACAGCTTGAGATCTATTTTCAAGGTATGAGGTAAACCAACGTAGTAGATCTCCTCTGATAGCATTATTAAGGAGCTTGGTTTTAAGAATATTGTGGTCGATTCTATCGAAAGCCTTACTGTAATCCGTGTAAACCACGTCGACCTGAGCCCCATTATCCATTCTGTCCGTTAAAAAGTCATTGAGCAAAGCCAGATTTGATACAGTTTAACGACCCTTAAGAAAACCGTGCTGAGAAGGGCTAAAAGATTGACACAGTGCTGCATAAACTTGGTCGTAGATGACCCTCTCAAAAATTTTAGCTAATATGCACAGTTTGGAAATAGGTCTGTAATTAATTATTTCATTTTTGTGACCCTTTTTATGTACCGGAGTAATAAAGGCCGACTTCCAGATTTGGGGAACAGAACTTGAAGAGAGCGATTTTTTGAACAAAAGAGATACTGGCAAGGCGATGGTTTTAGCACATCCAATCAGCAATTTAGGTGATAAGTGGTCCGGACCAGCAGATTTAAACGGATCAAGTTGGCTAATTAACTTAACTATAACATTTAGATCAATCTCAATCGAGTGAATATCCGAGGGTATTATGGAATTTATAGCAGTTAGAGGACTAAAATTAGGAGACACATCATTGGTAGGGTCTAGAAAAGTAGAATAAAAGTGGGAAGAGAATGCATTACAAATAGACTCAGGAGAGGAAACCGTCACGTCACCATATTTAAGGAAGCTGGGTATAGCATTGGACTTGGACCGCTGCTTCACAAAGCTCCAGAAGCGTTTAGGATTTTTTTCGATTGAGGCTTCGGTTTCACCTAAATAGTTGGCGTAGCAAACTGCTTCAAGTTTATTAACCCGCTCACGTAAATGCTTAAAGGTTGCCTCATCAGAAAGTCTGCCATAGGTCTTAAATTTGCGGAGATATTTAGCCTTTTCTTTAATCAACCGTTTAAGTGCCGGGCTGTACCAAATAGGGTATGAGCTGTAAGAAACTGTCTTGGCGGGAACAAACTTATTTTGAAGGTCCGCTATAGTAGCATAGAAGTAGTTTACGGCATCATTGAGCGACATATCCAAAAATACGTTAGCCCAGTCAATAGCTGCTATTTCCCTGTTAATGGCCGCAAAGTCAGCCTTACCATAAAGGTACCGAGTAAATGGGGCGGGAGTTAAGTAAGTGTACTCAGCAAAGTTCACGTCGATACAGAGTGCCGGATGATACTTATCAATAGGTGAAGGTACCAAGCATTCACACACCGAGACCATTTCATTACATAGAACTAAATCAAGAATTCTACCAAATTCGTTTAACACTTCATTATATTGATTCAACCCCAAAACACGCAATTCATCTACTAATATTCACAGGTAATAATGTGTTGTTATTTAATTGCCACACAATTCCACTCAGGTTAAAATCGCCAATAATTAAGTAATTGTCAGTTGGATTGTTTAACACTGTGCTACTTAAGCTATGGAGAAAGTTTGACAGCTGGTCGGAAAAAGAATTGCCACGGTTCTGTTTACACAGGTAGATGACACAAACATTTAATTTAAGGTAATTTCTTGTGCTAGGCTGACGTACACTCAAAGTCACCCACAAGTCTTCGGCTGTGGATTGAAATAATGGTTGGGGGACCGCGGAAATACACTTACGAACAGCTACCAAGACTCCACCTCCACGAGACTGACCTGTGAGATCATAATCCCGGTCGCGACGCCACACAATGTATTGATCACCAAATAACTCAGAGTTCGAAATGCCGTCAACTAACCAAGTTTCCGTTAAAACAATCACATCATATGAGCATAAACACAGTTGGCGAAAGAAGGATTCAGTTTTGGTACGGAGCCCACGAGCATTCTGATAATAAACATGCAGTTTCTTATTGTCGTTTAAAGCCATTGATAAATAACACTAGTTGTAGCAGCATAATTAACATCACAATAACAACCACTAAGATAACAAAACGCTAAATGGCTCATGATTGCAGTATTCGAGACAATATTTACGGATAATAGATGATCACGGTTCTTGAGATATGTAAAATACAAAATAATAACTAATAATCCAACAAGTAGGGTAAATAGGCATATACACAAGTTAAACGGCACAAAAAACGCAGTAAAATCACAGGTAAATGTGCGAGTAAGTAAGCAGTAATTAGACTCAATAATAAGTGCGAGCGAGATAAGCATAGATTGCGATGTTCTAATGAATAGATCAGCGCGATAAGAGAAACAAAAGGCCCATATTATGTGAACTATCTGGTTTCCACGACACAAGCCTCGTTGCTTAGTGTGGCACTAGATGGCGATGTGTGTAATGTCCAGCGATATTTATTTATTTATTTTATTCATTTTTAATTTAAGAAACAGTAAGGTTTTAAAACAAAATGGAAATAATCTTATAATCTCGTGCAAGATTTGAAAGTCTTCAAAATAAAAGTTACTTTCACAATTTATCATGATGCCTAAACTGGTCATTTTGTCAAGTTGAAATTACGAAATGGTGTTTATGACAATATCGTATTTTGTTTTATGTATCTATGTAAGTATATCATACAAATTCACCCGACAAAAAGACTCATTTAAAATTTTACGATTTGTCATATGAACCGAACACAAAACGCTGGAAAAGATTTCAAACACGATGATGGGAAATTACACGGGCCTTTGCAAATAAAATCGTAAAAGTTGATAGCTCGATACATCGAGAGGAACCCCGTTATATATTTGTAGTAGATTTTTTCAATACAGTTGGGCACACGTCACGAAAGCCTACTTACGAAGGCATGAGAACTTGAGCCGTCGGTTTCGGGGTGTTTGAAATTCGAAATTGTTATCATACGCTTCGCCCTTACCTCCCCTGTTAAAGCCATGTATTTGCGGATTTGATATTTTTGCTTTGTTTTATTCTGATGTCGTAAAGTGGGTGTTATGAGTCGTATTGTTCGTAAATGGAACGATTTTCTTTTGTTATTGTGATTTTATTTTTAATGCTAGCGTTTCCTTTGTATTTGTTACCTTTATGAAGGTGTATTTTCAATTATTATTTGATAAAAGTGCAGGCAATTACTCTATCAACAATCCATTGAAAATAACGATTAGTGTAGAAAATATTCCGCCATTTTTAAAAGCTTGTACTTGTTGCGGTACTGACTTGTTTTACTATTTCAGTTTATTATCTTGTGTGGAGTAATTAATAGTATGAGTATCAGGTTCGAATCAGCTCCAGACAAGACCTGGAAGCCTTTACCTAGCAGTAGGACAGCAAAGTCCATTAATTTTACTATTAGGGTCGACTTCCAGAAGCTGATATGCCGAATGATAGTTTTTACATATAGCTACTGCCTATCTGAACTCCACAAGCCAATAGGGAATATGCATGAAATACAAAACTCTTTTATGAATTTAAAATGTCTTGTATTGGCGTATAAAAAAAAATTGGTACACTTGTTTAAGTTGCTAATACATCACTTATTTTACCATTTACTATCTTGTGAGCATGTTTTTGGTGAAACGGAACGCCATCTCAAAACGCGTCGTTCTCGATAACGCCGGTAGTGACGTCAAAGTCTATATGTCAAAAAACACTTTTATTTGGAAAGTGCTTAAAGTTTTACTAGGATTAATTAAATTATAATATTGTTATTGCAATTTTTACTTGACTAGAGCACATACAATTAGTAAAATTATTCTATTAAGGGCAAAAAAAAAAATGTTAACAAGACAGATTGTGGTAAATGTCGTTACATCATGGCCGCGACAGCTACGGACGTTTCAACCGTCATAGAAAATTGCAGGAGTTTAATATTATTTTCAAGCGACAAGCAGTTATTGAACTTAACTTTTAATACTTTTCTTGGATTGATAGTACTGTATTTTATTGATTTAAGTGAAGAAAAAATTACATGCATATTCCCTATTAGTACTGGGTAAAACGATACCCTAGGTAAGACTGGTTGTTAGTCTTTCGAGCAACTAGATCTTTGACAGTCTTTACAGGTAGTCACCTGTAAAGACAGTCAAAGATCTATTAATGACAGCCGGGACCAACGGCTTAACGTGCTTTCCGAGGCATGGAAGAAACTCGGTATGTAATGGGTGGTCACCCATCCACGAACCAGTGGGTGGTCACCCATCCACGAACCAGCCTAGGCAAGCGCGGCTTAACCTGAAGATCGGCCCGAGCGATAGTTATTATTTAGCCACGAGCTCATCTTATCGAGCTTTTCTAGTAGCAAAGTCTAATAAAAACAAACAAAATTAGATCAGAAAAACATTTCGTAAAAATTGTTGGTAATTTATTTTTGAATTTTTGTTTTTGTGTCATTTTATTTTATTTTTTAATACTAATTTTAATTTCACTGTATGGATCATGTCATCTGATTTTTTTTTTTTTTTTTTGTAACTTCAAACGCTACGTTTCACGTTCACGTTCAAGGAAATGTCATCACGGAAAGGCATCGTCGCTTCTTCTATAAAATATCCACGTACTAAATTACCTGCATCCTCCTTTGAACTCCTTTATCCAACCCTTTCCATCCGAACAATTGCACAACTGTCACAGACGTCCTTTATAGCGGAATATATAAATATAGTACCTTTGACTGGGTGAACCAGGAACTTATTGTATGACATGATATTTAGTTCTAATAAGTGTAAAGAAAAGAAAACTTGTGAAAATTTAAATTACTTTTTCATTCAAACTCAAACTTTAAAGCATTTATTTCAATTAGGCCATTACACAGGCACTTTTGAATGTCAGAAAATAAAAGAGAGCGAAGCTACTGTCATATTCACAAGGCATAATTACTTGTGAAAGTACTGCAGTTGCCCATTCCAAAGTGTAGATCTCTATGGAGAAGAACGGGCAAGAAATTCCATGGACACTCTTTTTAAATCAGAATGTTTCGTTACAATACTTTGGTTACATTATTCATGTTGAGATGGTACATTAATTTTTATCATTCATTATGTTTTATTGATTCTCAAAGGACTCTCTGCACCAGAGGTGCGTAGGTTACTATTTAATTAATTAATTTTTATTCAATGCCACATACAAAAATAATAATAACGAAATAGGACCTCATCACAATACATAAACTTTAAACATTTACTACACGCGAAAACATACAGACTCACTACACACTACGACACAAAAATAGACTAAACCAACCAGGTTCTAAGCTAAAAATACACTCCACAAGCACTTTAGTAATGTCAGTTAAAATATATAATAAACTACCTGATGAAATTAAAAATGAACAAAAATTTAATTCACACAACGAAAGAGTAGATTAATATTAAAATTGTTAATAAATATCTATAATAGCCCTCCTCCTAATTATTATGTTGTTATGCCCGACAGGGCCCACAATGCTCCAAAACGAGTGTATGTCTTTATGTACCTACCACTTAAGTTCACATTGTGGAATGCAATAAACGTATTGAGTATTGAGTATTAAATAATCACTAAACTTACACACCACACTTTACATTTGCTTTGGCTTCGTCCCGTAAATCTAGTCCAAGTGCTGAGAAAAACAACACTTACCGAAAATAATAATAATAATTGGTTATTCGTCTATAATTGGATAAACTAATAGCTAACCCTACCTACATGCTAAGGTAAAATTTTTACCTAGTCCTTGAAATAAGACCCGAATACGTAGGACCTTAAAATCCTCCTTCGACATGTTCCTAGTTTAACCAGTCAACCTCATATGAACGAATAGAAAGCCTTGTACGAAATAAACAGGGGTCGTTGGCCGCGGTACATCAAAAGGAGTTTAGACGTCGCCTCGCCACATAATATGTATGTATGTGTGTTTGTCCGACCGCATGTACACTTTTTTAGACGCACAATTAGGCCTCTTCTGCTTTTGACATTGCCCCTACCATTTGTTTGAAGATGAATTTATGATGATTTATTTGAGTTACATTTTGGTTCCAAGGACTAATTTTATCTAGTGGTTCCCAACCTTTCTTGGACTAGGGGCCACTTAATTTGATGTCTTTATTGTTAGCAGGGATCATAAAGTCCTAGATAAACAGTGACACCGACAGTATTATAGGAGCTTTTACTTTTTTCTTTAGCTTGGAGCTATCATCGATCATTCGGTAATTCGTACAGAAATAGGAATAAATGAATTAAAATGATTTTGAATAATTTTCAAAGAGTAGCCCAAGCAAGCTTTTCAATGAATAAGGTTAAGCTTGCATCTTCTATACAAGTTAAAAAGTACGAATCACATTTTTAACCATTCGCGGACCATATTTTAAGCTCTTGCGGACCAGGTGGTCCGCGGTCCATAGGTTGGGAACCACTGGACGGACTAACCAAATGTACGAATACGTCTTTAAGCGCCGAGGGACTTAAGATTATTCGGTATCATACAGACATAACTTAAGTCACTCTGTCACCATTTCCTGTGCAAGTTCTATTAAATATTGAGAGATTATCTTATTCTGTCTTTTGGCGCATGATCGTTTGCCACCATCTTGTATTTTCAATACGCGCGCGTTTTACCAACAGCTACTATGTCAACGTCATTCGAGCACCAAAAGGTCCTTATATTACCAACATTACTAAAAATCAAAACAAAAAAAAAAACGAAATGAATACCTAAGACACCCCATCGCGTCGCCGCCATAATGTCGGTAGATAAATGTCAGGATAAGAATCAAAGTGCTAATTCCTTTCTAATATATGCATACAACGTGTGTACTATGCCATAACGAATTCCAAATAATCGAATATCAACTGATCGACAACTATAAATCGAACGTCTAAATACTCGAACGTTCATAATATCGAATGGTTTATAAATCGAACATTCAATGATCAGGAAAACTCTTGGATTTGAAAGGTACTCTGGCAAAACCTTAAATCATCAGAGATTTGTATCTAAACAACATGAATCTGATAAAAGAAGTATAGATAAAAAACATAGTGTCCAAATCTTGGGATTTATCTTTTCTAGCACCAATGGTAGTGGTCCCTCAGTTCGATGTTCGTCGAGGGAGGCTTCTTGTAAGGGCGCCCAACTTTACGGATTATGTGAGTATGTATGTGGACCTTATTGCCCCTGCCATCTTTGTGGCTTTATTAAAAATAAACTAAGACGTATTGGTGCACTTTATCTTGTGGTGTTTGGTAGACATAGTTAAATGAAAATTGACCATCTCCTTGGTGTAGTGGTCGTAAATACGACTTGGTTGAGTAAGGGGTGTCGGATTTGTATCCAGTTAATGACCATGATTTTTCCTAGATTACCTAGGACTTGGTAGCATAAGCCGAGCCGAGCATATAGCCGTGTGGTATCCGGCAGAGTAGAATAGAACCAACCCATTACACTCACAGGTGTCGTATAAGGCGACTAATGTCTGAGGCAGAACACCTTGCGCCTCCGTAGACCAGAGAATGGGCAGCAGCGTTTTATGTTAGTCTTTCATCACTGCGATCTCCAATCCGCCTGCCTAGCGTGGAGATTACGGCAAATTCCTCCCATCATTGGAGAGGCTTATGTCCAGCAGTGGACGTTATGGGCTGATGTTGTTGGTAGCACAACTGGCAAAATTACGAAGACTAGATATTTTTTTACTCCTACGAGTGAAAGCTAAATTACGTGTAAATAGGTTATTCCCGCGGCTTCGCCCGCTTGGGATTCAGCAATTGTCCCGCGGGATCGTACTACCGGGATAAAAATATCCTGTGTTCAGGTAAAATTTCATCCAAATCCGTTCAGTGGTTTTTGCGTGGAAGAGTAACATCTATCCTTCCATCCTTCCTCACAATCTTTAAAATTTCTGTCACTACATTTTATAAAACAAAGTCCCCCGCCGCGTCTGCCTGTCCTTATGTGTGCTTAGATCTTTAAAACTACGCAACGGATTTTGATGCGGGTTTTTTTAATAGATAGAGGGATGGTTTTAGTATACAATTTGTCAAGCGGGCGAAGCCGCGGGCATCAGCTAGTTAGTAATAAGATAAGATTCGATTTAGAAGAACGCATGTTTTTGATGACTCAGTAGGAACAGACCTCCTACTTCTAAAATTCAAAATTCAAAAAGCCTTTGACAAATGATCATTGTTAATCGCCTGACTTCCCTTTGTCCTTATTGCTCATTGCCCTGTCAAGATAACTTACACATTACACTAAAGAGTGTTCTAATTTCCTAAAGTAATTCCACTAGGTATAATTTTGTTCTCGAGTTGCGTGGGTTTATCCAATCCCGGTATTTTTAGATCCATTATGACAGGACGAGAACAAATTCTTGACTCATTTTTAGCTGGTCCTGATTTTGATTATAGCTATTTAAGTTATTATTTTGGTCTTGTTATTAAAAAGTTGGAGAATAAGTTTTCTTTGTTTTTTTTTTTTACATTACGTGTCAAATTTAATCCCCAAAGGTTTAGGCAGAGGTGTACCTAATGGTACACCCACATTTCGCCAGTTATGTTTAAGTCCCACGTAACAGGGGGCAAGCCTATTTCCATCAACCGGGCACAAAACCAGATTCCGAACTACTGAGAAATTCTTAATAGAAAAACTATTCGAAAAATGTTTTTTTTAGTAGGAGAAAAATTTGTTGTAAGATAATTATTACTGGAAGAACGAGGTATTTTAATTTAAACAACTTTCACGTTTACCTGCTACTGGGCAATAAACTGTTGATTTTTTAAAATGATTTTATGTGAAACTAGCGGAGGTCACGCGGTTTCACCCGCGTTCCCGTTCCCGTGGGAGTACGGAGATAAATTATAGCCTATGTTACTCACTGATAATGTAGCTATCCATTGCTGAAAGAATTTTTTAAATCGGTCCAGTAGTTTGATGATGATGATGATGATTGAGCACCACACCCAGCCAGGAGCAAGCCTGACCCGGACAAGCCGGATACACCAGGGGGCACTTTTTTGTAAGGAAAGACATGCTCTGGGATGGGAGAGGAAGCCCGACCAACCGCAGCCAGTCGGGCACAATCAGCCGACTATGCAGCCTAGAGCCAATATAGGAATAGTGGTAAAGACAGGTACAATCCATAGGAATGAGCATTGGTGTTGAGCATTGACCTTCGTTTGGTTGGTCTCTTCTAGCATTGGAGAATCATGTTCGTTTCTGACGGTTTGACACGTCTTATTTAAACACTATTTTCGAGTATATGTTTCGTCGTCAGTAGTATTTGTTTCACTGACTTGATTTTTTCTCTATCTGCTGCCAGCTGAATCCATTCTTCTTTGCTTTTATTGAAATATTCCATGTCTTGTTGGAGTGACTCGTTCCATGTATATATTTTTCAAATCGGTCTAGTAGTTTTTAAGTTTATTCGTTTTATACAAAAATATATATATACGAGTAGATGTAGGTACCCTTCATCAACTTGACTTGCTGGGAAATAGTGTTGAGATGAGTTTTTATAATTATACTCTTACTTCTTCTTTTCTTACTTATAGCCGTGTGGTATCCGGCAGAGTAGAATAGTACCAACCCATTACACTCACGGGTGTCGTATAAGGCGACTGATGTCTGAGGCAGAACCCCTTGCGCCTCCGTAGACCTGAGAATGGGCAGCAGCGTTTTCTGTTAGTCTTTCATCACTGCGATCTCCAATCCGCCTGCCAAGCGTGGAGATTACGGCAAATTCCTCCCATCATGGGAGAGGCTTATGTCCAGCAGTGGGCGTTATGGGCTGTTGTTGTTGTTTGTTGTTTTACTTCTAAGGGTTTTAGATGGCAATCTAAATTAAATTTAGCCTAAATCTGACTAAGAATTAGTGTAGTCTTCGTTAAAAACTTGTTTTTTAATTTCCTAATTTGTCCCCCGAAAATGACCCTTATTTAAAAAATATATTTATTTACTTTGCACATCTGTGTTTAGGTCATAGGATTACACCATTCTACCAAATTTCACCTGATTTGGTCCTGTATATTCAAAGCAAATTGGCTGTGACAGACGGACGGACATGGGCAGACAGACGCACGAGTAATCCTATAAGGTTCCGTTTTTTCAATTTTATTACGGAATCCTAAAAATAGTATTAGAATAAAAATACTATTATAGAGCCTGATAAGAGTATTGGTTGAAAGACTGTAAACTTTGTATAAGGTTAAAAATTCAGTGAAAAATACTTTTAGTTACGCTCACAGAGATAATTATAAGTCTTAATGATTTAGGTTGTCGTAAATCTCATTTAAGACGTAAGTAGAGAATTTTATCACTTACATCGCTCGTTAAGAAAATCTTTTGACTTAATTAAAAGGTTTTAAATTGTTACGGTTTAAATTTTTGGTATGAAAGCATAAAGGACTTGAAAGTTAGAAAATTAAACTTCTCTACTTTGACCAGGTTTTTTAAACTGACAAAATCATCGTTTTTTTTTCAAATGAAAGTTTTATTTTTCTTTAGACAGACAATAGGCGAGACGACAAAAAAAACTAATTCGTCGTAAAGTCCGTCAGTTAGATTATCAAAAAATGTTTGCCACGTGTTTTTTCTTTTGTCACGTAAACCAAAATGACGAAGATACGACGCTTTTAAAATTCTCAATACATCACGCCTAGGTATATTTTTTACCTAGTTCTGACGTCACGAGCCCCCACTCCCGAGTTTTGATGCGTTTTATCTTTGTCAATATTCATTGATTTACAAAAACAAAAAATACGTGTCCATTAAATTCTAATACTCTAACTGACGGACTAAATAGATTTGCAATTTTTTGATACTGTCGTCATGCCTATTATCCTACTAGTGCGAGCGAGAATACATAGTCTGTCTCGCTCGTACTTGTAGGGTAATTGTCTGTCTAAAGACAGTCTTGTCTATAGTGTGCGGTAGCCCTAAATCTGTAGCGAAGTTAAAAAAAATAACGCTGTTACACAACAGACATGTAATTATACTAGCTTACACACGTGGCTTCGTATTATCGTGGTCGTATTACAAAGACAAAAAGTATCTTATATGTTAATCCAGGTTATAAGCTATCTGTGTGCCAAATTTCATTCAAATCCAGTCAGTAGTTTTTGTGTAAAAGAGTAACGAACATCCATACAACCTTACAAACTTTCTATACTACCTGTAATATTTGTCATCATCATCTGCCTAGCCTTTACCAACTATTTTGGGGTCGGCTTCCATTCCAGTCTAACCGGATGCAACTGAACACCAGTATTTTACATGGAGCGACTGCCTATCTGACCTCCACAACCCAGTTAGTACTGGGTAATACCATACCCCTTGGTAAGACTGGTTGTCAGACTTTTTGGGCCACTGACTACTTGTAACGACTGTCAAAGATCTACAAATGACAACCGGGACCAACGGCTTAACGTGCTTTCCGAGGCACGGAGGAAACTCGGTAATGGGTGGTCACCCATCCACAGACCAACCTAGGCAAGCACGGCTTAACCTAAAGATCGACCCGAGCGGCTGTTATTATTAAGCCACGAGCTCCTACCTACATAAACATACTCTGGCTCTACTTTAATCAATTCGGCAAAAAGATTAAACCAAAAAATACGACAAAAGGTAATTGTTCTTTCATGGGTACGCGCTGTTGGTTCCATCCGGATAAAATAATGCCGGGGGAGATGTCTTGAACAGACATCCATTGTGAAAGTAGGAGCACGAGGTTGCGGCCGGTGGGACGTCAGGTTACCTACGCGATGTGAAATGTACAATGGGCTGCATCAATTGGGTACCCCAGTATTCCAGCTTCGAACGTAGGTGCTTTCAAGGAGGGTACGAGTAGCACATCGTGAAGCTGACTGTACATAACAATGCATAGGGTTTGCTATTTTTCAAATACATTTAAAATTAAAAGGAAGTGGAAATTACAGTTTTTTCCTACTCCTCCACTATACTTTTCTGATTAATTTCGTTGCGGGATCCATGACAGTTAAATTCATTCTCTGGGACTTCGTCGAGCTTCATTGTCTCGGCGCTTTTCTTGATTCTGGCTTTCAGGAGTTACAGTGGTTTGGGAACAGTGTGGCGGGCTTACCCACAAAAAAAAATACATTTACAATATAGGTACTTACCTTACCTATTAACGAAGAAAGTGTATCTACTTGTAATGAACTAACTGGTTTATGTCGGTAAAAATGTGACGTGTCAAACTTGGTAATAATGTAATCATTTTCTTGCCTATTACCCAATTTATATGCGGTCGGCGCAGCATTTTCTCGTCTTACATACTACTATTTTCTTTAAAAAAAAAAACGTTGCCCCACACTATGAATTTCTCCTATATCGTGGGTGCGTTTACAAACATTTAAACTCACACACAAACAACCAGGGGCCGGCAGTCTCGACAGAGATAACGAAAAAATCGCTAACTTTCGATTGCTAATTACTAACGAATAAATTCTTGTGCAATAATGATATAATGATGCGTGCGAGTAAAGCAAGTCTCTACATCCAAGATGCGTGCGAGTAAAGCAAGTCTCTACATCCAAGATGCGTTTCTCGCAAGCATCGAATTTATTCGTTAGTAATTTTAGCAATCAAAAGTTAGCGATTTTGTCGTTATCTCTGTCGAGACTGCCAGCCCAGACCCGAAACAACTCAATCTGAAGGCCCTACAAATATTTGTTCCGTGCGAGAATCGAATCAGCGATACTTTAAACAACACAACTTAAAAATGTAGCTAATTTTATTACCGACTGCCGCACCTAAATAAAATCCAATTTTTAATACCAGAGAACAGACGATTAGATTGCAGAATTCAGTAAGTCGTTAACCTGCCTCGCCGGCAATGTTGCCAGATGAAATATTAATATACGACCGCCCGCTCTGAAGTTACCTTCAGTAATAGACTTTCGTATAAAGTGTGCTGTTTTCCAAATTCAAATCTCGTATGGTCTCAGTTTCTGGACGGCTTTCTTTTGTGAAAGAAAATTCGTAACAAAAAATTGCTTTGAAAATAGAATTATTTTTGCGAAAGTTATAAAATGTTGCCAGCGCAAAAAAAAGGTTCAATTTTAATAAGCAATTTTACGATGTTATTTTATGCCTGAAAACGGCAACACACGTAGGTAATTGGGATGTCGAGATTATTGAAATATCTTATCGCTTGGAAATGAAATATAGGTAAAAACCAGATTACTTTTTACCTAACCTAACTACGATCGATTCAGCCTTTTTCAATAACTTACTAGCCGGTTTCGGTTGGTTGCTATCTCTGTCTGTTTGTCATTTTGCTTACTGGACGGTTAGAAACAAAACTTCACAGAAAAGCTTTCCTATGAATCGAGTGACAGGTATAGTGGTGACGCGGATAGGATATTCTTTGTTTATAGAAACACCGATGGCTACGGAAATAGGCATATTAACCAACAGTTATACGAAAGTAAGTTATAGAAAACGACGGTAAGAGCAGCAGTTTTTAAAAACAAATATTATTCGGCGCTTTTTAGGAAAAAGTAACAGGGCTTAGATGATGACAAACGCTTTCAAAGCCGTTTGTATTTCTGCAAGAACTTTCTGCTAATGCATATAACATACATAACATCGCGCCTGTAATCCCAAAGGTTGAGGCAGAGACATACTGTCTACATACATCACATCATACTGATACATATTGCCTTTGTAGTGGATATTATATTTCATTTATGTAGTTGTTTTATGTTAAAACTAAAGTATTACTACGTACTTTATTTTCTTTTAAAATATGCTGTCTTGGCTTATCTCTGTATTTATTTTTTGTTACCAGTGTTACGTTCGAACACAAAAATACTTCTAACTTACTTACCTACATTTTATTTATCCGAACTCGTAAATACACATTTAATAAATTTACTCGTTATCTATTTATTTGTAACCATTTTTTTATATATTATGTTTGAAACTGTTTTTCATTCACTTCCCCTCAAGGTTCATTGGAAGACCAGCGTCACCTGTCTGGCATGAATGCTGAAATTGACCTTTTTGGCGCAGCCGTGAGGCACACAGCACATATTATGTTTTCCTCCTTAATTTGTATCTTTTTATATTATTGTATGTGTGCTATAATAGCTGACGTCAAATAAATATTTTTTCTTTCTTTCTTTCTTTCTTTAGATAATTCCCAATGGTACACCCACGTTTCACCAGTTATGTTTGAGTCCTACGTAATAGGGGCAGGAATCCAGACGTGGCTGTTACTGAGAAATTTTTGAAGGAAAAACCTAATAACACTGCCCGACCTGGGAATCGAACCTAGGAACTCGTGCTCAGCAGTCGTGTCTGCCACCACTCGACCAACGAGGCAGTCCTTAGCTAATGTTGATGACAATAAGTTTTTCAATGCATTAGTTATCTGATATTCACCTACATCCGGTTAGACTAGAAGCCGACACCAACGTAGTTGGGAAAAGGCTAGGCCGATGATAATGTTTAAATAGCTAAAGGCATTAATAACGGCAAATCCAATTACAACACTAATTCGGAACAAGCTTAATTACTTGTTCAAACCGACACGAGAGTCTATTTTCATTATGTTAGGGAGAATTCTTAAATGTTAAGTAGTCAAACAATATACGCAGTTCAAAGAGAGAAAATCTACTTTTTAATATCCCAACACAAAGGGAGATTAGAGGACCACTGCTTGAGTATTTTCATTAAAATCTTGTCCTCCCCGTCATACAAATTTTATAAAAACAACAACAAATAAGAGGCTTAAGCGAATATTTCGTATTCTTTGCTCTGTAATGAATGATGTGACGATGCAATTTTGATTTAATGAGACTTCTGTTTTTTTTTGAGGATTTGGTTTATAGTGTGGGTTTGTTTGTGATATTTTTATCAACGAGTTATAAACCGTGAAAGCTTCAAACAATGTTTAAATAAATGTTTCTTTGAGGTTGCTATTTTTTTTTTGGTGTGTAAGATTTATAAACAGTACCTATCTGGATGTCATAAAATGCATGGGTAACAATTGGATGCATTTTTTTGCTGAAATAATTATGGTGTTGACCTATTTGGATTTTAAACGTTCCTTAGACAATCGTATTCATCTTCTCTTCTGCAGACCTTCTGCTTCTTAAACCTTTGACCACCCAATGCTGAGTGTAGGTCTCTTCCAAATCTCTCCATTTTTGGCGATTTTGTGTTGTGGCTATCCAATTTATATATGACCTTATAATAAGCCAAAGCAAAATCCAGTATTCATGGTAACATTACAAACTTACACCCATAAAAATGCAGCCAGCCAGTCGTTCCTAATACATTCTTTTTTTAAACGTTTAAAAAGAAAATTAACCACTAAAGGCGCGCCGCGGTTCTAAGGGCGTTATTAAAAATTCTCTTTTGAAAACTCGCACTTTTCGCCTTTGTTAAGACGCCTCCTAATGCAGAAATGTAACCTAACAATTAAATAAAGAAATACGAGAATATTATAGACATTTGCGCTGTTGTAAAATGTTATGGGTGTCATTTAAAGTCGTTTATTTATAAAGAAAATGGCTTTCCTTTTGTGTTTGGTATGGTATTACACGGTCTTGCATTCTTTCATTTCATTCTGACTTTTGCCTTGATGGCTGGCGCGTTCTAAAAAATATTGCCTATATTGTACAACGTTTATTAAAATAACTATTTATATAAACTTCATGTACAAGAGTGGTACATATTCGAACTTAATGCCACAACACATTCTCTACCTGTCAAGCTTTGGGTTAAACAAGACCACATTGTGATCCACAAAATAATATGTAAAAAATAAGTTTCTTTTTTCGAAAAATAATATGTATACTTTATTGATACTAGTTTAGGCGCAGAATGTCCAATTGGCAAAATGTCCAGCGGTCGAAAAATTACCAATTTGCAGAATGTCCAATTCTAATAATTGTGTAAAGGTTAGGGCAATTTATAGACCTCTATTTTTTGTGGTCTTGACTTGATCTAGCAAAACCTAATTTTAGGTGAACACGAAAACTTAAAATAATACGTTTTATTTTGTTAAGTTTTCGCGTTCGTAATCAAAACACTCATTTTCAAACAAGATTTATATTTTTAATTTGCCTTTGTGTTTTTTTTTATCATAACTGGCAACTTTAGGGCTTGCGCTCCAAATTCAGTTACAATTTTTGCCAGCCTACAAAGACGAGAGGCGTCCGCAAGAAAATTAAAACGAAGTTAAAACTTTTTGGTTATTTCGTGATTTCGCTCACGAGAGACCCTAAGGAGGATAAATTGATAATCCGAGGTCACTCGCTGGCTACAAGGGCAGAAGTGGGTTAACATCTTAACAGTAAATGATGCAAGATAGTTTAGGAATACCTGTCTGGACCAATATGGAACTACTAGTAACAATACTACTTAAAATGTCACTTACGGAATATCTTCCGTAATTATTGTTTATTTTGAGCTCCCGATATTTTTTAACTGTTTTTACAGTTTTTCTTTCGGATTTTTTTTCCATCCACCCGCATTCTCCAGTTAACCCGCGATCATGGCGCTTGCAACAGCGTTGAAATATCGGGAGCTCAAAATAAACAATAATCACGGAAAATATCCCGTAATTGACATTTTAAGTATAGTTACGAATCGTGAAAGCTTAAAACACTACTAGTAACGACTAAGATAATAAGGATTATGATTAATATATTGTGATGTCTATCGACGGTAAAGATAATGTGGTGGAAGGTACACCAAATGACTTCCTCAGGCTTCGAAGGTGACTGTTGACCGGCCCTTATGTACGAACATAATTCTTTACTATTTAAGGAAAACACATTTTATTTTGTTGCCAGAATATGTAGCCATGTATTTAGTACGTGTTGGATGTAGACTGCCTCGTTGGTCTAATGGTTGCAAGCACGACTGCTGAGCATGAGGTCCTAGGTTCGATTCCCAGGTCGGGTAAAGTGTTGTTGGGTTTTTCCATCAGGAATTTCTCAGAACCTGGATTTGTGCTCGCTTTATGGCAATAGGCTCGTTCGGTTTTACTTGAGACTTAAACATACGGTGAAATTTGTGTAAGTATACTATTAAATGCAGCTCTGGCTAACCCTTCGGGAATTACAGGTGTGATGTTATGTTGCTACTAACGAAAATGCAACACTTTTCTTCCCCTATACAGGGTGTAAACAATCTCGTCACGAAGCCGTCAACCAAGCATTCTGTACATCAAACTAAGTAACTTTACGCAAAAATTATTGCTGAGAAACGTCTTTTTTTTTTGGGGTGAAAAACTATGTTTTGTGGTAGAACTCTATGTAACGCAATCAAAACATTGTGCTGATGGATGGATTGAATCCGGGTATATAGTACGGAGGTCGTGGAGGTGTTTAAAGTAAAAAACTAACATTAAAAATATGAATTAAAAAAAAAAACTTGCCAAAAAGTTGGAACTTTGACCCCCAATATCTCCTTAACTAGAAGGTTCCCAGGTATGGTGTAGAACAAAACATGATCCTAATGACGGGGAGAACTTGTGCTTTTTGGCTTCGTTAATAGGTTTTTTACACCCTTTATAACATAATCCCCATAAAGTAAGCCCAGCCTGCCTCTTTGATTTATGAAATGAAAAAACCCAATACCACTGGCATACCCAAATTACCACTACACCAAATTAATAAGCATTTGTCTGATTGTATTTCTAATTTTATGATGTAACCATGAACCTAATCTGTGGCGAGTAGGCAAGTAAACTCGCACACTAGAACGCAGCACCAAAAAGTAAGACAAGTAGCAAGTGGGTAGGCAGTTAGCTAGGTGTGTACCGTACTTGTCGGAGCGCAGGTGAAGTTAAGTAAAAGGCGAATAAGCTTTAAGCGAGTACTATGTTATGATTAAATATCTATGCGTACAAAGCCGGTGAACAAAGCAGAATGAATATCGACACCTTTTTTTTTTTTTTTTTTTTTTTTTTTTTTTTTTTTTTTTTTAGGTGGGACCACTCGCAGTTGCAACGCGCTAAGGTTGCTTAACTGCTTAACCGGACAATCCTGTGGTGGCCAAAAATTACTTTAAGGCCCCCAGCCAGGGCTTACAAACTAAGGATTTAGATTAAATGAACGGTCACTAAGGGCACCCCCTGTGGGGTTCGGGCCTCGGCTTAGTGCGTCATTGATGAGAGGGCAGCAAGGGACAACAGGCTGGGTCGGATCATTGAATATCGACACCGTCAGGACACAATATTTATACTACACGGTAAACAAATTACGTCACTGTTATGCACGGCTTCAACGCGTGCGTCATCGTCTTAGACAAAAGGAGCGCGGGCGCCGACGGTCGGCCGTGTGCGCGCTTCGCTACGCACACATAGTAGAATCCTTATCTTAGAGGCGGGGCTTAAAAGGTGGCGTGATTTTTGGTGCTGCGTTCTAGTGTGCGAGTTTACTTGCCTACTTGCCACAAATCCAAGCTTAGGTAATAAATCTATTACTTATCTAAATTTAAAAACATATCTATCAACTTGTCAGACAAAAGATACTTACAAGTAGGGCCAATTTAGTAGGGCCAAATTAATTGATTGTTTGGGTCGGGCATTATTTGAGTCCATCGACACGTAAAGAAGAAGATGAAGAATTGATTCCCATGTTAATGTTTTGTGGAAGCTGCAGAAGATTGTAAAAATATACTTGCATTATATAGATTCCAGTTCATAATATTATATAATTGCATAGCACATGTGTGAGTACTTTGTACTGTTCAGCCACCATTTACATTTATTTATATTTCATTGACTTGAATATGCCTTGGTGGCTGAGAGAATGTCATGCTCACTTAAATGTCTCGCTGATGGTGGCGGGTGTGTCGGGTCATTTAGTTCCCTTCAATATGGTTGAGTTGAATGGCGCCGGTACATGCGTCATGTTCGTGAACGGGCGCTGTCAGTTGGGACTGGTCATCTCTTAGCTGCCAAGGTTCATTTTAATTACTTTATTCGTAAACTGTTGATCTAATCTTTTACTCTGGACGCTCTTAGTGTGCACGTCTTTCTACATCGTTCTCACATATATGTATAATCTCAAAATTAAAGATGTAACCAAGATTTTGTAACAATATTTTGTTTTTAAAAGAGTGTCCATGGAGTTTCTTGCCCGTTCTTCTCCATAGAGATCTACGCTAGGGAATGGGCAACTACAGTACTTTCTCAAGTTATTATGCCTTGTGACTGGGACTGTAGCTTTGATTTTCTTTTTTGTATTTTTGACATTCAAAAGTGCCGTAATGGTCTAATTGAAATAAATGCTTTGAGTTTGAGTTTGAGTTTGACCACCTTTGACATTTCATCATCAAAATAAAACAACGTAACTTTGCAACGGCTGGCATAAAATATTATTTATTTCTTCGAAGTTCGAACTGCACAATTGCTTAATTTTTTTCAATTACGATTACATATTTATTGTAATAATGACAAAATAAGGTAACTTTAAAATGAAGTAGTATTAAACTGACAGATGTCAAATGTAGACCACATTAAATTATTATTATAATTAAATTGGCCCTACTGTACTCAAATACAGTCATTAATTAGCTACATAAAATATATATTTCCCAATAAAGCACGTTTCAACATGAGCCTTTTGTTAAGCCGTCTTATTGCAATTAGTACGTACTTTATACAATTTCTAGACAGAATTGTGAATAAAAGAAAAACATAATATTATTAAAGAGATCCTAATGTAGTCTTTGTGCGAAGAATAATGGCTTTTTACTTTATTTTCTACGAAGAAACCTATGTTAAAAGATGCTGAAATCTGTGTTCAAAAACTATTTATTTGTTGCCTTTCAGTTTCTAAGAAAATAAATGGTCTTCTTAAACTGTTGCTTTATTTACAAAGAAAAATATGAAGTCAAAAGAAAGTAGCATTGTGTCTGCTTTCATTTCAACTAGGCGAAACCTATGAATGCCTAATGAAAAGCGCACTGTTAGGTTTATTATTAACTAGCTGTTGCCCGCGGCTTCGCCCGCGTAAAGTTCGGTAACCGTCCCACTGGATCATATTAAAGGGATAAATAGTGTCCTACGTGTTAATCCAGGTTATGAACTATCTGTGTGCCAAATTTCCTATTCATCACAATCACCATCACTGTCACAACCACCATCATTATCACAATCATCACAATCACCATCACCATCACAATCACAATCACAATTTCAATGACAATCACCATCACTGTCACCATCATCATTATCATCGTAATCACAATCATCATCATCACAATCTCCATCCTCGGTATCACAATCACAATCACTATCACAATCACCATCACTATCAAAGTCACAATCACTATCACCATCACAATAACTATCACCATCGCTATCACCTTCACAATCACCGCCACTATCACAATCACTATCACAATCACCATCACAATCACTATCACAATCACCATTATCGTTATCATAATCTTAATCATCGTAATCATAATGATTATCATCGTAATCACAATCATCATCATCACAATCACCATCATCGTTATCACACTCATTATCATGGTAATCACAATCATTATCATCGTAATCACAATCACCATCACAATCACAATCACAATTACCATCACTATCACAGTCACAATCACTATCACCATCACAATCACCATCACCATCACAATCACCATCACTATCGCTATCACCATCACAAACACCATCATCGTTAGCACAATCACTATCATCATTATCACAATCATTATCATCGTAATCACAACCATCACCATCAAAATCACCATCACAATCACTATCACAATCACCTTCACCATCACAATCACCATCACATTCACCATCACTATCACAATCACAATCACCATCACTATCACAGTCACAATCATAATCATCATCACCATCACCATCACAATCACCATCACTATCACCATTACAATAACCAACACCATCGCTATCACCATCACAATCACCGTCACTATCACTATCACCATCACAATCAATATCACAATCACCATCACAATCAAAATCTCCATCATCGTTAGCACAATCACTATCATCATTATCACAATCATTATCATCGTAATCACAACCATTATCATCACAATCACCATCACAATCACAATCACCATCACAATCACAATCACCATCATCGTTATCACAATCACTATCATCATTATCACAATCATTATCATCGTAATCACAACCATTATCATTGTAATCACAATCATCATCATCACAATATCCATCCTCGTTATCAAAATCATAATTATCGTTATCACACCAATCATCATCATTACCACAAACACCATCACTATCACAGTCACAATCACTATCACCATCACAATAACCAACACCATCGCTATAACCATCACAATCACCGTCACTACCACAATCACCATCACAATCACTATCACAATCCCAATCACCATAATCGTTATCACAATAATCATCATCGTAATCATAATCATTATCCTCGTAATCACAATCATCATCATCATTATGACAAACACCATCACTGTCACAATCACTATCACTATCACAATCACCATCACCGTCATTATCACCATCACCATTACTATCACATCACTATCACCATCACAATCATTATCATCAGTATCTTAATCATCATCATCGTTATCACAATCGCCATCACAATCATCATCATCGTTGTCACAATCATCATTATCGTTATCACAATCATCATCATCGTTGTCACAATCATCATCATCATTATCACAATCACCATCATCGCTATCACAATCATCACAATAAATCAACAATAACCCTGTATGGAAGTCGAATCCACCATCTTCTGGATCTTAAAATAAATGCAATTTTCGTAATCTGCACCCCTGATAATCTCGGTATCGACACCCATATTGATTTTTAGACATTTCAACCCCATCGCACCCCAACAGGGAATGAAGGCATTTCAGGTCAGCCACATTAAATCTTAAAATCGTTGTTTTTGTAATACACCCGACCCTATACACCAAACAAACAACACCGATATTGATTTTCAGACTTTGTTACCCCATTTCCTCTTTTAGGGGTTGAATTCTGAATATTAATATTAATAATATGAATTCATTTATCGATAGGAGTACTCCTGTGAAGTTTTTAATAAAATAGTCTAATTAATCTTGTTTCCCCATACAAACTTTAGAGCCCCGTTTCACCCCCTTAGGGGGTAACTTTTGAAAAACCCTTTATTAGTGTACCCCTAGACTACTTCAGGAACATATGTGCCAAATTTGGGATCTCTAGACTCAGCGGTTTAGGCTGTGCATTAATTTTTAGACTTTGTCACCCCATTTCCCCCTCTTAGGGGTTGAATTCTGAAAAACCCCGAAACCCGTTTCTACTCATTTATCGAAAGGAGCACTACTGTGAAGTTTCGAATAAAATAGTCTAACTAATCTTGTTTTCCCATACAAACTTCGGAGCCCCGTTTAACCCCCTTAGGGGGTGAATTTTGAAAAATCCTTTTTTAGTCACCACTAGACCACATAAGGAACCTACTTGGCAAATTTGGAATTTGTAGACCCAGCAGTTTGGGCTGTGCGTTGATAGATGAGTCAGTCAGTCAGTCAGTCAGTCAGTCAGTCAGTCAGTCAGTCAGTTTCTTCTTTTATATATTTAGATTGTGTAAACCTAAGCTGAGCGTTGAAAATCGGAGAACAGGTTCATATTTTGATATTCACTTAGCTGTCGCTACATCTTGGCGAAAACGGGTGGTAGTTCTTTAACAAAGAAGTAACATCAATCTAGTTTAAAAAAAAATAACGTGTGAAAGTAATTTTGTAAAAACCTACTTGCAAAAATAAACATCATTTCATTTCATAACATTACGCCTGTAATTCCCGAAGAGTTAGACAGGGTGTACCATACACGTATACATATGTAATATACACCCATATTTTGCCAGTTATGTTTGAGTCCCATGTAATAGGGGGCGAGCATAAGCTTGCCATCTATGACTTTGATGGCATTAGTGCCATCAATCTGGCACTAATCTAGACTCCGTAACTAAGTGACTCCGTGACGGGGTATTGAGAAATTCCTGATCGAAAAACCCAATGACTCTTTGCCCGACCTTTGGAATCGAACCCAAGACCAGAATGCTCAGCAGTCGCGCTTGCAACCACTAACCAACGAGGCAGTTGAGGCTTACAAAGAGTTGTGCCTAGGAAATAGCGTCACAGTCGTAATATAATACTAATAAATACCCTAGCTTCCCAGAGCAGAAGGCAAAGTACACTCACATTTCGATGGCTTTGTTAGGTCTAACTCCCATGTAAAAGGGTTCGCATATAACCTTTAACGGTCACAAATTCAGGTTTCGAACTTCTACGGAGAAATTCATCTGTCAATTCGAACACCTTTGCACACTACTGGAAATTCCTGATTAAAATACCCGATAAAAACCATGAAAAAAAACCAGTATCATAGGAAAAAATAGAAACCGCTTATACTTTTTCTCTGGTAGGTAATGTATGCTATTCCGTTGTTGATATGTCTCCACAATATTCTACACCGAGAGTCCCAAAACTACTTGTGTGTGTCCCCATGGGACAAATACAAAGTTATTTCGCATCTCGTTTGAAATTTATTTCCTGTACAAACTTATAGCTTTAGACATTTGTAATTGAATACACAGTTCAATGACACGAAGACATGTTTGTTTGAATGGTTTTTAAATATTCAGTTTGGTGATCTGTGGTTTGGAGATTGTTGATGTTTCAGCGAATCTCTAAATTTAAAAGACTTTTCACAGCATTTTTAAGATGATTGCTGTCAGACCGGACTGCCCTTTCCAGAGACACTGGGTGGGGACTGTCATAGGTCTGATTAAATAATAATTAAAATGTAAACACTAACAATACTAACCCGCTAATTAACTTAGGCACCATTTTTACTAACATTAAGATTGTTACAAAATTTATATTATTTATTTATTAAAACTTTATGCACAAGTAAAAACTGTACAAAAGCGGACTTAAGGCCTTGGGCATTTGGGGTGCGATGTCAGAAGTCCTCCACGTGTGTCTGGCGGCTGCTGGTCCCTCTCGATACGTCTGGAGGGAAGAGCAGCTGCTGGGCCGGTGCACCCTGGGCGCGGCAGTATCCTTCTCCGGGGAATGAGAGGAAATAAGAATTCCCTTTTATCCCTCGGGGAGAGTTACCGCTGCGGCTAATTATTCTGACATGGGTGGGGTCCTGCCAGGACCACCGGTGCGTTCCTCTGCGTGACCCTCTGTACAGCTGAGGGCATAGCAGAGGAGTGAGGGTGGGCTCGGTGTGCACTCACCCTGCCTCCGAGCAGACAGAGTAGGATGCGTCCTTCTTTGTCACCGTCAGTCTCGTAATCCCATTGTCGAAGTGCTGTGGATCACGTCTCGCGGCTTCGATAGGGACCGAGGGTCTTGGCTTAACCGCCTGGACTGCGAGGTAGAAAACCTCTATAAAAAGTTACCCCGAATCCCAAGCGGCGGCGCACCGCGAGGGGATGTATGGCTGACGGGTGTTCCCATGGAACGAATCAGTCGCTAGTGCTCACCCTCGCCAGGGTACCTGCAGACCCTCTGGCGAGTAATAAATGCTAAAATCTGCTCATCTAGGGTACAGGGGTCTCTGCCCAGATGGACGTTATTTCCCCCATACTCGTGGGTTCAAATATGAAAGTATTAAACACAAAAACAAAAAACAACACCGCCGGAAACGGCACAGATGAGGAGAGAAGGGATGCGGGGTCGGAGTCCGACGTCGCATCCAGCGATGTGAGCGCGGGAGGCTCAGAGAGCTCCCGCCGCGTGAGGGCCGGGACTGCTGCGGAGAACGGCAAGTTCTTCCGCAAGCGGCCCAGACGGGATGGCGACCGGGGGTCGTCATCCGGAGATGAGGAGGCTTCTGCCCGAAAGATTCCCACAAACAAGCGTGGTGGGATCCGGGGCAAAGGGAGGGGGCTCTCTACCTCCATGAGGTCCGAGAGGTCAGAGAGACTGGCCGAAGAGGGGCGCCACCCGGGCAATACTGCTCCCGGGTCTGGCAACGAGGCGGGTGCACCTGGCGGCTCCGAGGCGGAGCGTAAGGCCAGGTTTGCTAAGGAGGTGGAAGCCGCGATAAGGGGCGTGGCCTTGAAGATGAAGACTTCATCAAAACTCAAGGCCATACCCGTGGCTTCCGCCTCCATAATGGTGGCGGCAGACGCCATTTTTGCGGGGCCTTCACTCCTTCCTCCTCCTCCAATAGGTGGAGAGGAGTTAGCCAAGCTGCGGGCGGAGGTGGCCCGCCTGACGGCCGCCACGGAGGATCTCCGAAAGGAGAACGCCAAGCTCCACGCAGACCTGGCTAGTCTGCGTGATGCTGGCTCCCGCGTGGCGCCTCAGAAGGGGGGCCTTCAACAGCGACAGAGCCAGCCTGCGCCAGTGGAGAACCAGGTCCTGCACCTGGTCCGGCAGGAGCTGGCTTCCTTCCAGGCGCGGTTCTCCGTCCTGGAGGGAATAGTCCTGCGCCCCCCCCTGGCGGCAAGCAAGGCAGCCACGGGCCCGAAGGCGGCCTCCTACGTGGCTGCTGCGGCTACCGCACCCGGACCGGGGCCGTCCAGCCAGCCCTCCGGCAGGGCTGTGGCGCCCGTCCAGCCGGCTCCGGCGAAACCGGCACCGGCTAAAAAGGCGGCCAAAAAAGGGAAGGGCAAGGCGACTGCACAGGTGGACACTGCGCCAACGCCAGTGCCTACGGCGAATGGGCCAGTGCCTGCGGTACAGCAGCCGCCGCCGCCACCACCGCCCTCCCAGCCCCCTACACCTCCCTCGGCTGAAGCCGGATGGCAGGTGGTCGGGGAGAAGAAGAAGGGGCGAAAGGCGGCCAAAAAGGCCCGAAATGAGGAGCGGCAGCGCCAGCACAGGGTGCGAAAGATCGCGGCTAGGCTCCGCGCCCCGAAAACCGCGGCTGTAGTGATAACACTACAGCCGGAAGCGGAAAAGAGGGGCGTGTCCTACCGCGACTTGCTGGCGAAGGCGAAGGAGACGGTGGATCTCGGGGAGCTGGGGATCACCGGGGGCCTCCGGCTTAAGGTCACCGCGACGGGGGCACGCATGCTGGAGATCCCCGGTGAAACCAGCGGCTCGTCCGCTGACGCTCTGGCGGAAAAGCTCAGAGCGTCCCTAAACGCGGATGAGGCCCGAGTGTCCAGGCCCGTGAGATGCGCAGACCTGCGCATTCTGGGTCTGGACGACTCGGTGACCAAGGAGGAGGTGGTGGCCGCCGTCGCCAGGTCCGGTGGGTGTCCTGCTGAGCAGGTCAGGGCAGGCGCCCTACGCCCGGACCTCACGGGTATGCATACCGTTACGGTATGCTGCCCTGTGATGGCGGCCAAAGCTATAGTGGAGGGCCGAAGGCTACTGGTGGGCTGGGTTTCAGCGCAGGTGAAGCTGCTGGAGCCCAGACCTCTGAGGTGCTATCGCTGCCACGTGGGACACCACGTGTCAGTACAGTGCGCCTCGGAGGTTGACCGCAGCGCAACCCTTGTGCTTGTGCTCGGGGACTTCAATGCCAAGAACTAGGCTTGGGGTTCTCGTTGCACAGACGTGCGGGGAAGGATGGTGGAGGACTGGGCTCTGGAGAAGGGCCTGGTCGTCCTAAATCGGGGTTCTGTTCCCACGTGCGTGCGGATGCGGGGCGAGTCGGTAGTGGACATTTCGTTCGCTAGCCCCGCTCTGTCGCCGCGTGTCGTTGACTGGCGTGTCATGGAGGGGGTGGAGACCTATTCCGACCACCGGTACATCCGGTTTGACGTCTCCACCCAGACCTCGAGCGCGCCGGTCCAACAGGCCCCGAGTGGTCCGCGTTGGGCGCTGAAGCAGCTGGACCGGGAGCTCCTCCTGGAAGCCTCGATCGTGCAGGCCTGGGTAACATCACCAGACAGGCCTGCCGACATTAACAATGAGGCAGGGTGGTTCCAGGAGGCCATGTCCGATATATGCGACGTGGCAATGCCCCGAGTCCGGCCAGGAAGCGCCCGACGTCAGGTGTACTGGTGGTCGCGAGAGCTGACGTCTCTGCGCGAGGCGTGCGTGGTTGCGCGACACCTGTACGCCAGGCATCGCAGGCTCCGCATTCGCCCACCGAATGCGGCAGCCATCGAGGCGGAGCTTTATGAGGGGTACAGAGCGGCGAAGACCGCCCTCCGCGAGGCTGTCCTGCGGGCCAGGGATCTGGCCCGCGAGGAGATGCTGGGGACTCTCGACAGAGATCCGTGGGGGCGCCCTTATAAGATGGTGCAGGATAAACTCCTCACCTGGGCCTCCCCACTGACGCAGAGTCTCCGGCCTGAGCTCGTGGAGGACGTGGTGAGCACTCTGTTCCCCACGCGGGGAGAACATCCCCCCCCGCCTATGGCTCCGCCACCTGCGGTGCTGGAAGCGGACCACCAGGATGACGACGACGACACTCCGGAAGTGACTGGGGTAGACCTGAGAGTGGCGGTACGCAGGCTCAGTGCCAAAAATACCGCCCCGGGACCCGACGGCTTGCCTGGCAAAGCCTGGGTCCTGGCCTCGGAGGCTCTCGGGCCCCGACTGGAGGGGCTCCTAAGCGCATGCTTGGAGAGGGGCCAGTTCCCGCTTCGTTGGAAGACGGGGAAGCTGGTCCTCATTCGGAAGCCGGGGCGCCCTGCGGACTCTCCGTCCGCATACCGGCCCATAGTGTTGCTCGACGAGGTGGGCAAGCTCTTTGAAAGAGTCATCGCAAACCGCCTCGCCGAGCACCTTGCGGGGACGGGGCCGGATCTTGCGGAACACCAGTTTGGTTTCCGCAAGGGGCGCTCTACGGTGAACGCCATCATGCGCGTGAGAGCCCTTACGACGGGGGATGCAGTGTCCCGGGGTGGGGTTGTCTTGGCGGTGTCTCTAGACATCGCCAATGCCTTCAACTCCATGCCCTGGAGCTGCATACCTTCGTCGTGTGGTCGGGGACTACCTGACGGATAGAGCCGTCATCTACCTCGGTCGCAGCGGAGAATGGAACCGGCGAGAGATGTCGTGCGGTGTTCCGCAGTGATCGGTCCTAGGGCCGTCCTTGTGGAACATAGGGTACGACTGGGTGCTGCGCGCCTACCTCCCTAGCGGCGTCAGCGTGGTCTGCTATGCAGACGACACGCTGGTGCTGGCACAGGGGGGGTCGCACAAGGCGGCGGCCGAAATCATGACACGCGGGGTTGCGATAGTCGTTGAGAGGATCCGGCAACTGGGTCTCGAGGTGGCATTGCACAAGTCCGAGGCCATGTGCTTTCATGGGCCTCGGAATGCGCCACCTCCGGGATCCTTACTCACGGTAGGAGGGGTATCCATCGGTGTCGAGTCGACTTTGAAGTACCTAGGACTCGTCCTCGACAGCCGGTGGAACTTCGTGGAGCACTTCCGACGTTTGGCCCCCAAACTGGAACGGACTGGGGCTGCCTTCAGGCGGCTCCTGCCCAACCTGGGGGGGGCGAACGCCTCCTGCCGGAGGCTCTACGCGGGAGTCGTGCGGTCCATGGCCCTTTACGGGGCCCCGGTGTGGGCGCGTTCCTTGGGGCTGCGTGCAGCCCACTACCTGAACGCGCCCCAAAAGGTGGTAGCCGTAAGGCTGGCCCGTGGGTATCGCACGATCGCCCGCGAGGCGGCGTGCCTCCTTGCCGGATTGCCGCCATGGGATCTGGAGGCGATAGTCCTCGCGCGCCTGCATGAATGGCGCGCGGAGGCGCTTCGCCGGGGGGAAACTCCGCTGCCGCGACAAATTGTCGCTCAGCGGACTTCCGGCGGGATCTCATGGCGACATGGAGAGAGCGACTGTCGCAACCCCGTGCAGTGCACGCCACGATAGTGGCGATAAGTCCCCTCTTTGAGGAGTGGCTGGAGAGACGCCACGGCGTCCTCACCTTCCGCCTGACGCAGGTCCTCACCGGACACGGTGTTTTCGGGAGGTTCCTGCACCGAATCGGGCGGGAGGAAACGCCCGGGTGTTTCCACTGCGAGGATCGACCGGAGGACACGGTGGAGCACACGGTGGAGGTGTGCCACGCGTGGGCGGAGCACCGCCGTGTCCTCGAAGCGGCGATTGGCGGCGGCGACCTCTCGCGTCCGGCCCTGGTGCAAGCCATGGTCCGGAGCGAGACGGAATGGGACGCCGTCACCTCCTTCTGCGAAGCAGTAATGCTAGAGAAGGAGGTGGCGGAACGTGAGAGGGAGAGAACCTCACAGCGTCCCGGCCGCCGCGGGAGACGCCCCGGGCGTCGGGGGCCACCACGTGGCCCCCGGCCACCGTAGGCGCGGGCCTGTGGACGGTGGGCTATGGGCTAGCTCGCCGTCCGTCCGTCTCATGACGACAGGCCGTGTCGACGGCGCGTTCGTGTTCCACGCGCGCCTCAAAGAGAGTCAGCAAAAAGGAAGGGGTCCGCAAGGACCGATGCAAAAAAAAAAAAAAAAAAAGGCCTAGGGCATTTTCTACCAGTCTACTAGGGTGATGCAAAATTATGGACTGTGTGCTTAAATAAAAGTTTAATTTAATTTATATAGGATCTACCGGCGCGTGTCCAAAACCTTATCTAGTACCACTATTCATCATCATCTGTCTAGCCTTTCCCAACTATGTTGGGGTCGGCTTCCAGTCTAACCGGATGCAGCTGAATACCAGTATTTTACATGGAGCGACTGCCTGCCTGACCTCCAAAACACAGCTTAGTACTGGGTAATACGATACCCCTTGGTAAGACTTGTTGTCAGACTTTTATCTAGTACCACCATTATGTTATCTAAATCATTTCACGAACATGTTCAACATCAGCGCCACTTTCTCGACGACATTAGAGCGCCAAAGTATCCTTGTATCATCATTATCATTTCAGCCAAAACACGTTCAATGCTGGACATAGTCCTTCCCTTTCTCATCCTTGTGTCACTGTCCTTATATGTTTTTTTTTAGGTTTTTTATATTTACGAATATTCCAATCAAATAGAGACATGTTTAAAAACAGTATCTTTCCATTTTAAAAGCCCATTCAATATAGTAATGAACAAACATGCCCCTTATATATACACCACCCTTAACATGAACAAAACAAACTCCCCCAAACATGTACTGGACCCGTTACAAAAGTAGTACCTGCCATTCGTACCCTAACAGAGATGACATATACGAAGAAAAAAAGTAGTAAAGTTTCATCCAGTCGTATTGTAAAGGCCCCTAAAAGAGCACTCTATTGAATGTACTGCACTCAATAGATAAGTATTTCATATCCTAGTTGAATGAGGTCGGCATGCATCAGTAAAACTGAAAGTTAGGGTATGTACTGCGGAATGTAAAGCGGCTGTACGTGGACTATGTGATCGGGTTAGGGTTTCGTCACACCGATGGGATATCGCGAGCGGACGCAGCGAGTTTGTCTTAAAACAGCATTTTTTTTAATTTGTCAAAAAGTTAAGATCAAATCTTAGTTGTTTACGTGATGTATATTGTAAAAACGAATTTACAAGTAATCCAAAGCCAGCACCGAAAACATGTAGATATGTATTTAACAGGAGGTGTTACATGTAAAGCAAGTAAGTTAGAAGCACTTGCTGAAGAAGAGAGCTGGCGATTTCAGACTATATTAATTAAAAGAACAGATTTCCTCATGATGTTTTATTTCACCGATGTCTGTGATGTCCAAGATAAACTTAGAAAGTATATGTTGAAAAAGTCACTTTCCATAAAATATCTGTAAAAATAAGTAGCCGTAAATTCGTAACAAAAAAAAAACGAAAAAGAAAATACTTTCTCGTTTCCTAAGACAATAATATTGTGTTTGTAAATAAAGCTTCATTAACAGCCGGTAATGTCCGTCCTTAATGATGTCTTCCGTTCGCGTCTTCCTTGTTTTTCTTTTAGATATTTATTTTAGCGTGATGCTAGAAGCTTTCAATGATAGCAACACTGTGTTGGTATAGTTGTAGGGACCTCGCACGACTTTGGCAGCAGAAACTTCGACTAAGAAGAAAGTTCGATCGCACAACCGGGGCGTCCGAACAGTTTTTCATTTATTACAAAATGGGCCTGCTCTTGACCTCGATCACGGCTGATGGAAAGCGATGGATGAGGTAGACCTCATCCATCGCTTTGGGACGAGCGTGCCCAGAAGATGCCTGTTCACTCTTGCTTTGGAGCAAGACTATCAACCAAGTGCGAATGGTACGCTGCAGTACGTCTGCTTGTCCGGTGGTAAAAGGGTGATGGTGGGATCAGGTCGTGGAGCTCATGCAGGTTCAGGCAGGCAACATTACGCCGATGTTTTGTTAAAGATGGCGGCCAGTCATGCGACAAGACAAATCGCGGTCGTCACCTCGTAGTGCGCGAGGTTCCTTGTAGCCTGCTAATAGGAACTTATTGCGATCATCAATCCATCTGTCATGTGTGCTGCAACGTCTCAGTGTAATTGCAATTTCATTAGATTATTGACTGTCCTTGTATCTAGGTGGAAACGAGAGGGTTGCCCGCGTAATTCAAAATTTCTTCGTTTTCATGAAATAGCCATTCAATGGGGGCTATCGTTTTTGACCTCACCAGATGGCGCTACTGTCGAGTAAGTTCTTGTCAATAATTCTATTTTATACTTTCAAGTACCACTAGCGTCATAAAAAGTTTATTTTATTACGTATAACAACATAGTGTAAACTTCAGATACATATTTACAATATTCTCCCGAAAATTAGCAAGCATAAAACATTTAAAAGTCATTCTACCTCCTATTACTAACAAATCTTCAAGTCCTAATTAATCAGGAAATGGCTCAGTCTAGAACACAATCGTGAGTATTAGTATAAATACGTGATAAAAAAGCACGCAACGCGCGAACACTGTATGACATCTGACATTTCGGAAGACCTTAGTCTACACGAACGCCTCTAGCGGCGAATACATGCGCGATATACATGTATTATTCTGTAAAGCCGTATTTGTTACGGTCGCGAATCATACTTTGCTAAGCATACAGCCTGACAGTGACCTGCAAATTGCAAAAAAAAATAAACTTCGCTGGGCTCTGGCACTTCCACCTTAATATTGACAATTACTTCACGACTTACACTATACAAAAAAATAGTGAAAGGTTTGCACGCAATTGATCTTATGTGCATGTACTTGTGTAACAGTTGACAGGAATGAACGGATATTTAGAACCTATAAAGTTAGAACCTTTAAACTGTATTAAACACCGCCGTTTGTCTGTGTATAACCAAGTTGCTAGTACATTTAAAGTATACGGAATGTAATATGTATTCAGCATATATATTTAGCAATGCTGCCAGCCTTCTAGGCGCTTTTTTTTAATGGCTTACTATGTGGCCGATTTTTTTGACGCCCTCTAATTTCATTCCATTTTGACACTTATACATATTCTGTTATTATTTTGGATCTATTTGTAGTTTATAATAATGCACACACTGAATTCAAATAAAAACTAGCAAGCCTATTTCTTCATACGGTGTAAATGCTCCCCGTCTGAACCGGGGTCAGTGGCAGTCGTTATTTATATTTTCCCGACCGTACCACGGGTTATTTTATGTAGTCGACTATTTTATATCGACGATCGCGGGATTTAATATTAAACTGCTTTTCAACCAGTTCTCCGCGGCCAGACTTTATCGGTGCATGCTAAACGTACTTTAGTGGTGAAGAACGGTATTGCTCTTTTTTTTTTTTTTATTAGGTACTGATAAAACTTTACGGTCTTTCTAGTTCTCATTCAAGGAGTTTTATGTTTGCAAGTTTTTATTGGTTGCACTGGTTGTGGCCTAGAGTTTTAATAAATAATATTTATTTAATGATTCTTTGCCTCGTCGGTCTAGTGGTCGCAAGCACGGCTGCTAAGCATGAGGTTCTGGGTTCGATTCCCAGGTCGGGCAAAGTGTTATTGGGTTTTTCCATCAGGAATTTCTCAGTAGCAGCCACGGAGTCTGGATTTGTGCTGTCTCGATGACAATAGGTTCACCCCTTATTACATGGGACTTTAACATAACTAGCGAAATGTGGGTGTATTATTAGGTACACCTCTGCCTAACCTACCAACCTAACGGGGATTAGAGGCGTGATGATATAATTATTTGAATTTGACTGCGCGTACGTTGTTAAGTTATTCCTTATTATTTCCTAATTACACATAACGTCAATATTACATATAATTGAGTCACTATTTTATCCCATCTGGCTTCTTTTTGGCTATAAGGAAGTACACAAAAGCTGAAAAAGGACACTACTTGAAACACAGTCACAACTTTGTAAAAAAAAATAACAAAAACCTAATTCTTTTTCTGAGCGATTCGACTGTCAAGCATCCGAAACTTTCGCATCTTCTGCTAAGTTCGCGAAATCTTTTTCGCAGATTACTTTCATACGACTTGTTGCGATTGTAAGCCGTCATTCTCGTCTGTTTAGACTTTTCTTTTATTTTCTTTAAGTTTTTCTTCTTTTGTAGAGTTTTTAAATTCGTTACCGTAAATCCGTCTGTGGCAGCATTTTTAAGTCATTTGAGAGAATCATCGCATTTTGATTGGTTATCCAGCGGCAAAAGTGTAATCCTAGTATTTTATATTTTCAAAGTGATGTAAAATTCATGATTGTCTTTCAGTAAAGTTCGTGGGGTTACAGAGAAAAAAATGTTTGAGGGTCGTCAATTCGTTAATTTATGCTTCATAAAGTCTTATTTCGTTTCTCTTAAATCTAAACCGTAGCTTGTAAGTGTCTTCAGACTTTTTACTAAAATACTTTAAAAGCCTGTCATAAAATTCATACTTTACTTAAGAAAATTGAATTGAATTCCAAAGAGCAAATCGTTTTATCTCCTATTTGACGAAAGACCGAGTACACAGTAAACCCTCACTTAATCCTTTACAGACCCACCCTTCTTCCAGAATTTGTTAATAGCAACACTAACTCGAAGGTTAGAATTTTCCCCAGAATGTTCAATAACGTTAACATAACATATACTTACGCAGTTTTAATACAAACATAAATAGTAGAGTAATGGTTGGAATTTTTAATATCAAGAGACCAGTGACGGGCACAATATGACAATGCCTCAACATGTTAGGAATCCCCATTGTTGACTTTTGCGGACTAACAAATACCATACATATACTTACATTGTAACACAAATTCAACTTTATTCCGCTCAGGGTAGGGTTCTAAATACCTTGCTGTTATCCGACGTAGGTTTTTTATTCAGATTACGGGTTGTGAACGAGTATTGTTCGAGTACAATCGCTTGCTTTTTAGGTATCGATATTGCTCTCTCCAATTACGGATAGATTAACAATAGTCAAGTTTTCCTCTGGTAATAATGTTGTAATGGGATTGGCAGATACTGACTGTTCGCTGTTCGAATACGGGGTTTGTAATAACAATGGTGTTCAAGTCCAATTAAAAACAGTTAAATTTATTGATATAACAGGCTTACTTCTTGACTGTAAATACATAAACATAACGTTACGCCTGTTATTCCCGAAGGATTTGGCAGAGGTGGACCTAACATATAGTACACAGATTTGCCACATTTTGCCAGTTTTGTTTAAGTAACATGTAATAGGGGGAGAGACTATTGCCATAAACTGGGCACAAATCCAGACTCCGTGGGTGTCTTCTGAGAAATTAATCATAGAAAAACCCAATAACACTTTGCCCGACCCAGGAATCGAACCTAGGGCCTTATGCTCAGCAGTCGCAGTTACGACCACTAGGTTTAGACCAACGAGGCAGGCAACTGTAAATACATAGATTAAATTAGTTATATAATGCACTGTAATCACACTAATGTTATAAAGGCGAAATTTGTATGTGTGTATGTTTGTTACTCTTTCACGCTAAAACTACTGAATGGATTTGAATGAAATTTTGCACACATATAGTTTATAACCTGGATTAACACATGGGATACTTTTTTTCTCAGTAGTATGATCCCGTGGGACAAAATCAAATTATCTAACTCCACACGGGCATTATGCTAGTGTACCTATTAACGTATTTTGTGCTTTTAAATAGAATGAACCATGACGCTACGAATCGTAGACAATGCGCTACGCGTTGTAGACATTGTTACGCGACTACGAGACTCGTTCTAGTATACGCTACGCAATCTTTGCTTTATCCGTACTCTGCTTTAGTGACTTCGTTACATTTCAGTAATCCTTTTAACGATTTCTCGTTTGATTTAGTTGCGTATACAAAGCCAAAGAAAAGTTCGATAAGATGAGCTCGTGGCTAAATAACGACAGCCGCTCGGGTTGATCTTAAGGTTAAGCCTCGTTTGCTTAGGTAGGTCCGTGGATGAGTGACCACCCATTACATACCGAGTTTTCTCCATGCCTCGGAAAACAAGCTAAGTCACAGTCACAGTGACAGTTGTTACAGGTAGTCAGTGGCACGAAAGTCTGACAACTTAATTGTACCAAGGGTTCGCATTACCGGAATGGGACGCCGTCACCTCCTTCTGCGAAGCAGTAACGCTAGAGAAGAAGGTGGCGGAACGTGAGAGGGAGAGAACCTCACAGCGTCCCGGCCGCCGCGGCGCGGGCCTGTGGACGGTAGGCTATGAGCTAGCTCGCCGTCCATCTGTCTCATGACGACAGGCCGTGTCGACGGCGCGTCCGTGTTCCACGCGCGCCTCAAAGAGAGTCAGCAAAAAGGAAGGGGCAAGGACCGATGCCTGCCGGGGTTGCGGGACTGTTCGAAAGAGATACCGGGGCCCCGGAACACAAAGGGCGATGAAGGAACATGGATGGGTTTTAGTCAGTAAAAGTCTGACACTCCCTCCTGCTCCACCCAGAGCGGGAGAAGTCATTCGATGATTTCCTACCCAAAAAAAAAAAAAAAAGGTTTCGCATTACCCAGTACTAACTGGGTTGTGGAGGTCAGAATAGGCAGTCCCTCCATGTAAAATACTGGTATTCAGCTGCATCCGGTTAGACTGGAAGCCGACCACAACATAGTTGGGAAAAGGCTAGGAAAATGATGATATAAAGTCTAAGAAAAAAAGGCAAAACAACATGACCAAAGAAAAATAATTTTGAGCTTCGTTTGGGTACGGAATCTTAAAACGACTATCTAATATCGAGTTTCCTTCATTAAAATGCCTCCGTTAATACAAGGAAAAACCCTCGTTTTGTAAGATTTATTTTCTGTGCAATGCTTTATTTAGGCTGTTTAAAAACGAACAAAATTGTGCTGGAAATCACATGTGCGCGTGCTCCCTTCATACTAAATCCAGCCAAAGCTTGTGCGCGTATTCAAAAACAGCTGAAAGAAACCATTGAAATTTTGCTTTTCTAGATGAACATAACATAACATACTGTGGTGGTACAACCCTATGTGGAGTGTAAGGCATGTGATCGTCTATATATCGTCAAGAGCATAGAGTAATTTTAGAATCAGCTAAGAGATACTATTGTTAACACATAGGTAATTATTGCCTCATTGGTCTTTATCGTCGTCTACATTTACGTTTATCCTAGTACATAGTATTGCTACAAAGTAAAGTTCACCTGTGTTCAACTAACTAGATCACTCATCCTTAGTTGATAGGAGATAACGAGTCAAGCTGTCGATAATATTTGATATAATCAATGTTTTACTTAATTAAATTAAACTAATCTAAGATAATAATCACTCTTTCTTAATTTAGTAGATTTAATCTATCAAGGTCAAGAGACACGGTAGGTTAACTATGACCTAAGGTGAACCTAGTCAGAGAGCCAGTGGCGATACTTTGTCCGACCATGCTATGTACTAGGATAAACGTAAATGTAGACGACGATAAAGACCAATGAGGCAATAATTACCTATCTGTTAACAATGGTATCTCTTAGCTGATTCTAAAATTACTCTATGCACTTGACGATATATAGACGATCACATGCCTTACACTCCACATAGGGTTGTACCACCACAATACATAACTTCACAGCTGGAATCCCCGAAAGGAGCAGAGCAGAGGTGTGCCTACACACCCACATTTCGTCAATAATGTTTAAGTCCCATGTAATAGGGGCGAGCCTATTGCCACCAACCCGACACAAATCCAGACTTCGGGTCTGCTACTGAGAAATTCCTAATGGAAAAACCCAATAACACTTTAGCCGACCCGGGAATCAAACCCAGGACCTCAAGACAGTCCTTGCTGGAGCAACACCGTTCAAAAACTGTTAAAATGTGATTAACAAAAGTTTCTCTTGAAAACACTGTCCGTAATATTCGTAGGTCACATAAAAACGAACAATAAGAGCGAAACGTTCCCGAGTGTTTAATTCAGTTAAACGCGTCCGGGAACTTTAAACTCAATACTGAAGTTTATTCGACGCAGCGGTCATAAGCGAGGGACATACAGGCCAAAGAGTTGGTGAACGAGGTTGTTTGTGGACAGAAACGAAATACATATGATTTGATTCAAATAAGATTGGTTATGTTATTATTTCCCAGTAGTTCTAAGAATTTGATCCCACTACACTATAGAATGGAGCAATACTACCATTTTGTTTCAAAATCAACGGGTTCGATTCCTGGCTAGGAGTATTGGTTTTTGAAAATCTAATGATGCAGTTTTAGTTTTCATCTAAATCGGGCCCGAGACTCCTTTGAATTTTTTTCGCTATTCCTCTTACTTTCGGATTTGGCCATCCACACACAAAAAACGGATGAACAGGGTGAACTTTTCTAAGTTCACCCTGTTCATCCGTTTTCAAAGTGCTAATGCTAACTGTGTTTGCGCATACGCTTGTGCACTATAACATATCCTGCGTACTTGTTTAATCTCCGTAGAGATTGGTGAGTCCACAAACCCGAGAGACAGACATCGCAATCGAATTGAAAAGCGCCTCTCGAATGCATCCATGTATGCTCGTTATACAATCATTGAAGCACCATATCCGAGGTACTCGGTTTGTATTCATGCCCTTGTTAGCTAAAGCACATAGGCTTAGTTTATAAGATATAGAGTTATCGTGTAAGTTCAATGTGTCTAAACCTATTTCCAGTTGTGGAGTAGTTTTCTGCTTTATTCAACAAGTCTGGTAGCTTTTATTTGAATTATTTGATTCAAATGCATTGCGGCGCGTTTACACTTGGTCGTTAGTCTACATTAGACCTGGTGTAAAACAAAAAGGGTCGGGAACGCCCGTTTTAGGACAATAATCTAGTTTAGGTTCATCGTTTCCGTTATCCGGATTTGGAGACCCGACGCCAGTTTTCCTTATCATTGCTCGCGGGTGCAGGAATTCGTAACACTGCTCTTTTAGACATAACATCACGCCTGTAATCCCTGAAGGGTTGAGGCAGAGGGGGTCTACATTACATCGTCAGTACACCAAATCAATGGTACGTTACATCGACAGTACCCCAAATCGATGGTACGTTACATCAACAGTACCCCATGATGGTACGTTACATCGACAGTACCGCAAATCGATTGTGCGTTACATCGACAATACCCCAAATTGATGGTACGTTACATCGACAGAACCCCACGATGGTACGTTACATCGACAGTACCCCAAATCGATGGTACGTTACATCGACAGTACCGCAAATCGATTGTGCGTTACATCGACAAAACCCCAAATCGATGGTACGTTACATCGACAGTACCCCACGATGGTACGTTACATCGACAGTACCCCAAATCGATGGTACGTTACATCGACAGTACCCCAAATCGATGGTACGTTACATCGACAGTACCCCAAATCAATGGTACGTTACATTGACAGTACCCCAAATCGATGGTACGTTACATCAACAGTACACCAAATCGATAGTACGCTATTTCGACAGTACACTAAATCGAATGTAAGCTACAGGGACCGTACACGAACCGTCGATGTAGTGACTGTTGAAATTATGAACCAGACCCAGGCAGAGGTGTACCTAATACTACACCCATATTTCGCGAGTTATGTTTTAAGCCCCATGTAATAAGGGGCGAGCCAGGTGCCATCAACCGGGCACAAATTCAGAATCCGTGGCTGCTACTGAGAAATTCCTCATGGAAAAACCCAATAACACTAAGCCCGACCTGGGAATTAAACCCAGGACCTCATGATCGGCAGTGACAGCAGCCGCTTGCGACCACTCGACCAACGAGGCAGTCACAGTTCTTTTACAATATTAATAATTCTATGATAACAATGACGGTACTAAAAACATTTCCAACCGACTTTCACAACAACAATTAAAATGCTAACACTATTCACGAGCATTACCATTGAGTGCCCGCTGAAAATTACACGCCCTTGAATAATTAAAGTTGAAAGCACTATACAGCAGAGTAAGTCAAAGTCAATAGCAATTCTCACTTAACAAATAGAGGCTAAGATTGCCACTGAAGCTAATTAATGCTTTGAAGAAGCAGATGGATTTTGCGGCGCCAAAAACTCATTTCACCGTCTGTTTTACATTTCTAATAAGAACAAACACTAAGTAAGAATTTGCAGAATGTTAACTGTATGTTATTTGATAAGATCTTTTTCCTTACAACTTACAACCTAACTCTGAGTTTTTTATTCCTGCTCTCCAATCAACTATCGCCCCGGTTGCTCAGCACTTTCCATATATTGAGAGGCCTGCTATTCGCGCCTTCAACACTAATCACACGATAAAGACTGAAGAGACTTCTTTAGCTGATAAATAGAAGAAACATCATTCTTAGATTGATGTTCTTTTGTTTATATCACCGTTTATGATTTCTTTCAAAAGTTGAACCGAGAAGACCTACTTATATCGACCTGTTTAGTGCCAGTAAGGCGAGCACAATCTGCCCTGTAATTAATGAAAAGAAGGATAATTAAATCGGATTTGTGAGAACAAAAACACTGCGGTCCTTTTTTTTTTAAGACTAAGATAAGTTTCTTTGTAGTTTTCGCTTTTTTAATTATAACGCTTGAGTGTAATTAAGCCTTATTCTTAAGTTATTGCTTTATAATTTAATTCTATTTAAATTAGTTTAATTTGAATTTGAATTGTATGCCAATCTCTTAGAATTTATTGAATTAGAAACGTTTTGTTGTTGGAATTCAATTTAAGAGGATAATTATAAAGTTGATTTATTTATTGGATTAATGTTAAGTCTATAAGTATTTGTATTTGAGATAGAAAGCCGCAATACAAACATTAATTCAAGCTTGTATACCCCAAAACGGTGTAGATAGGGGTGTATAGTGCACTCGAATTTTGCTAGCAATGTCGGGTTAAAAGCTCAAACTATACCTTTATAAATGGAAACATAACATAGTATTGTCTGTGAAGAGAACAATATCACGATTCATCCACACACATATTGACAACTTAAAATATTTAAACCGTTTTACCATTATATGGCATGACTAATTGAATCTGCAAAAAAAAAAAACGTTAATTTTGTTCGAAGATTTTTCATCATTTCTACACTGAAAACGATCAATGTAGAAAATAATTATTATTCAAGAAATTTGCAATCGGTAAAACTGTTGGCCCGCATATCAGAAAACTGGAGCCCTGAGACAACTAGACAGCGGCGTCGCGGCAGACCTAGGAGAAGATGTGTGAGTGAACTTAGCAGATCATTTCCCAGCAGAGCATAAAAAAATGTGAGTTCTATTTGCATGCAGCATAGTTCTAGAGTTCCTGATACTTTTCAGAAATAGTTCTGCCCTTTTTCAGGAAAAAAAGTCAAACTGTTCACGCCTACCGCTAGCGCCACCTATCGACAAGGTGCTGCACTCGGTGCGTGAGCGCAGCGGCGCCGACCTCTGCAGCTGAGTGGAAGACATCAACGCCACCTAGTTCGTCCACTGGCCACCGCGCTCGCCTGGCGCTGCTACGTTCATTCTTTTGCATCATACAGTCATCCTGCTCATTCACAGTGGCTATAAAAGGCCTTGCATTGTATAGAATCTTCCCTTTTTCAGCTCGCAACCACCATCTAATACAGACCCCCTCCGCCATGGCGGAGAGACCAAAAAACTCTGTAGTCTGTAATTATTCAATATAGATGTAAAACCATAACGATAGATTCATTTAATTCACCCGGGAACAGACCTCATCCTCAACACAAACGAAAATATGATCTGCTAACTTCCGGTAGCAGATATTTTTTTTCCAAAACTAAAATTTTGAAAGTGTTTTAGGCACACAAAGATGAGTTCTATAGTTCCTAATACATTTTTGATATAGTTCTGTGACTATAAAATAAAATAAAATACAAAGAAACATAGTAACTTAAAACCAAAAAAAGTCGATATTATACATACAAATGGCAATAATTACATAAAACGTGGTTTTTTTATGCTCTGCTGGGAATTGATCTGCTAAGTTCACCGACATGGAGAAGATGGCGGGACGCCTTGGATGGCATTCTCTATAATTGGCGAGAAGAGGCACAACACCGAGAAAAGTAGAAGGAACGGAGGATGGCCTTTGCCTAGCAGTGAGAAAAATCAGGATGAAGAAAAAGAAAGTTGCAATACTTTTGTACTACCACATTAATTTATTTTACTTACATGCCCTTTCCACATTAAGGCGCCGACGACGGAGCATAAAATAAGAATAGAATAGAATAGAATACTCTTTATTATGTACACCATTAAAATTACAGATACAAAATAAAGTAAAACATACAAGGGCAAACAAACAAACAAGCAAACAACAACAAAAAGCAAACAATAAGCAAACTTTTTCCAGCACAACAAAAATCCGACATAGTTGTACCGGAATATTTTACACAAATTAAAACCCGAGTTTTTAAGTTAGTACGGCAATACAAAGAACGTGAAATACTGACCTATTTCGCTGACAGTACAATGCTCCCAGTAAAGTAAATTACTTTTCCTAGCGTTGGATAAGATATTCTTTTTTGTTCTCAATTTAATTCTCTGCGGATGACATTCAATATTTTTAATACCATTGTCTGCAACTATGAGAGATTATACTCGGAAAAAGTGAATTTAGTTAAATATTTTTCTTTGAAGCAAAGAGAGAAGTAAGGTAATCTCTGTTTGAATTTTAAGGATATTCAGTCAACGTTAGCTTGCATTTTGTCATTCTAAAATATTGATAACGCATGATTTAATCACACAAAGAATGTTACCTATAAAGTTTCAAGACGAGAAGACCGCCCAATCGTAACAAGCGCGCGCTACGCCGTAGTAAATACGAGCTACGCCGTAGCTTCACGCGTAGCATAAAGTAAAGCATATTTATAGTGTTCATCCAAAGAAACATATCCATCTGATACTAACTAAACCTGTGCTTTACAAAACACAGCTTTGGCAGTCTGCCTTTTTATCCCGAGCGTTACATCAGAAACCTTTTCCTAGTTTACACGATTTAGTCGCTTTTTCACATTGGATAGAACCGTACGGCTTTGGCCAATTGAAAAAAGGGACAAGACCGGGTATAATGCTGAACGGACGGACGGAGCATACGATGTTAATCGGATCCAGTTAGGATAGTGTACGTAAACGGAGCGGTTGAGATATACTTGCTTGTAACGTTGATTAGATCCAAATTCAATTTGGTTGGAAGCGTTTTTTGGTACTGAGTTTTAGTTAAAATGTTGATTATACGTTTATCATTGCTCGATAGTATTTGAACTGGAATTTTGTGCTTATTATGGTTCTAATCATTTTACAATCTGAGCACTGTAGTTTTCGAGAAAATTACATTAAATAAGTTTTTTTTGTTACTTAAATATATGAATGTTGGGATGGATGTGTAGAGTGAATAAATTAGATCAAGTAGGAAATGAGCCTTTCAGAGGAAGTTTGAAAGTGACGCGTGTTACAGAAAAAAAGAAAGGGACTTCGAAGGGACGGGGTCTTGCGATGGACGTGTGATGAAGATGGAATACATATCGCTATAACCTTCTCCTTTTGGAAGTCGGTTAAACAGAGCGATGTACATAAATTTTGATGGATGCAGAGGGAGAGGAAGACCAAAGAAAAGATGGATGGCTTATGTGTGAGGAATGATATGAATGAAAAACCGGCCAAGAGCGAGTCGGACTCGCACACCGAGGGTTCCGCACAAGCTTTATTGAATGAAAGGTAATTTGCGGTTTACAATTTATGGCGTATTAAAAAAAACTACTTACTAAATCTCGTTCAAACCAATTTTCAGTGGAAGTTTACATGGTAATGTACATCATTTATTTTGTTTAGTTTTATCATTCTCTTATTTTATAAGTTACAGGGGGGCGACACACATTTTACCACTTTGGAAGTGTCTCTCGCGCAAACTATTCAGTTTAGACTAAAATGATATTAGAAACCTCAATATCATTTTTGAAGATCTATCCATAGATACCCCACACGTATGTGTTTCAGTTTTTTTTTTTTTTCTATTATTGTGTAAAAATCTTAATGCGGTTCACAGAATACATCTACTTACCAGGTTTTAACAGCATAGTTCTTATAGTTTAGGAAAAAAGTGGCAGTGACATACTGACGGACAGACAGATATGACGAATCCATAAGGGTCCCGTTTTTTGCCATTTGGCTACGGAACCTAAAAAGGAGTAAATGATAGCGAAACGATTGATAGGGAACAATGGAAGAAAAAAAAGTGTTGCGCCGACCTTAAATACCACGGCACTAGGGCAGAAAAATGATAATGACTTAATGGGGGCAATCGCGCATAAATTCGCCGCTAGAGGCGTTCGTGTAGACTAAGGTCTTCCGAATTGTCAGATGTCATACAGTGTTTGCGAGTTGCGTGCTTATTTATCACGTATTTATACCAATACTCACGATTGTTTTCTAGATTGAGCCATTCCTGATTAATTATGACTTGAAGATTTTAAGTAGCAACTTAGGATCTTATTTGTTAGTACTTGGAGGTAAAGCGATTTTTAATGTTTCATGCTTGCTAATTTTAGGAATAATATTGTAAATATGTATCTAAAGCTTACACTATGTTGTTATACGTAAATAAATAAACTTTTGTATGAAGTAAGCATTACTTAGAATTATTGACAGGACCTTACTCGACAGTGCGCCACCTGGTAAGCTCAAAAACGATAGCCCTCATTGTATGGATATTTCTATATTTGTGTATAGTATTTACTGCAGTGATAATAAAACCAACAAAACATTGCATTCGAACCTCGACTAAAAGCATAGACAACAAAACACAAACGCAGCTGACTATAAACAAGTCGATTAGTGTTTCCATTAGTCGATTCTGTTTACGTTTCGAATAGTAATTGTCGTGGCCGATGGGGAATCGAGAGTGGTTAATGTGTTACATGACCGACATAATAACGTTGCTTAATTGTCACTGTCCTGATGAGAACGGCTGCAGCTTAAGTTAAAGGAGATTGGTTTTTCAAGCCAACGCCTGTGTGCTCTAAATGTGGGCAAGTGATGCTCATTTGCTTCAACGTTATACAATTTGTGCGCATAGTTGCTTTGAATCTTTGACAGTCGTTACATGTAGTCGATCAAAGATCAATCTTCAGGTTAAGCTGCACTTGCCAAGGTTGGTCCGTGGATTGGTGACCACCTATTACATATCGAGTTTCCTCCGTGCCTCGGAAAGCACGTTAAGCCATTGGTCCCGGCTGCCAACTATAGATCCTTGACAGTCGTTACAGGTAGTTGCCTGAAAGTTTGACAACCATGCAGTCTTACCAAGAGGTATCGCATTACACAGTAGTAACTGGGTTGTGGAGGTCAGATAGGCAGTAGCTCCATGTAAACTACAGATATTCAGCTGCATCCGGTTAGACTGGAAGCTGACCCTAACATAGTTGGAAAAAGGCTCGGTAATAAGATGCATACGACAATAAGACGCATAATTCAGAAAGTCGAAGTTAATGAAGCAAGACAAAACGTCAAAAACTTGTTGCAGAACTTTGGTGAGTATTAAATCTAAGATTTATGTGTTCATTTAGGCCATGTCTAGGCTTAGTGTAAACAACTTAACTCTAGCGTTATCGCTATACAAGTTTAGAAACCGCCTGTAACGCGTTGCGTAAACAATTTGCAACAAATTAAGTGGTAACCTGTCTTATCATCAATTAGGAGTTGTTTGTGCAGAAAATGAGTACTTGGAGTAAAAGAGTTTCATCATCATCATCATCATTTCAGCCGCAAGACGTCCACTGCTGGACATAGGACTCCGCCAAGTGTCGCCACATTGGCCGGTCCCGTGCGACTCGCATCCAGCGGATCCCCGCAACCTCCACCGGGTCATCGGTCCACCTAGTGGGCCTTTTAACATAAAATAGTTTACTAGAAAGTATTGTTACGTTCGGCTGTTTCACGAGAACATTCTAAATTACGTTCGTGTCTAGAACGTTTTGATCATGGAACCGTATAAAACATTCGAGAATAACGTTCTCGAATCTTTTATACGGTTTTCGTTATCACCAGTGGCCATCAAAAGTCCAGTCGCGCAAGTGTCCATTCGCGCACATTATTATGTCTTTTAGCGCAAGTGTCCGTCGTGCAAATGTCTTTCGCGCAAGTGTCCTGATACCAAGCTCAAGGTGGAATGCAATAAAATAATACCTTCTTGAATTCATGCCCGCCTAGTACTTTTCGTAAGGTTACTGAAGAGTCCTGATACCGAGCTCAAGGTGGGATGCAATAAAATAATACCTTCTTGAATTCATGCCCGCCTAGTACTTTTCGTAAGGTTACTGAAGAGTCCTGATACCGAGCTCAAGGTGGGATGCAATAAAATAATACCTTCTTGAATTCATGCCCGCCTAGTACTTTTCGTAAAGTTACTAACTAGGCCCATAACTAGCATCTAGACAATGTTGTGATGATATTTTATAGGCAATAATTTGTCTACACTAACACTTTTACTACTGATTATACCTTTTTCATACGTGGGACGAGTTGCAGAACGAAAATATTACGTATTTTGGTTTTCATCAACTCGTCCCAAATGGGCCGTAGGCTTGTGGGACGACTTGATGAACGACTCGGTTCCATGATCAAAACGTTCTAGACACGTAGAATGTTCCACTACTGAGCTGTGAAGAAGGTTCAAGAAAGTTGGGGAACTTCCACGAAGGTTTGCGGGAGCAGTCTATCTGATTTTGTCGATACAACGAAGCGAATCGAAGTGAGTAGTGAGTGATCAGTGGTGAATTTGTGATTGAGTTATAAGTGTTTTGATTAATAAAGATATTTGGTGTTCAATCTATGGTGTATTTATCCCATACCCAGCTCGTAACAGTATTTTCCATGTCCCTTTAAAATCCAATGAATAGTTCTCGAAAATTTACTTTATGCCTGTTAAACATTTATATGCCAAAAATGAATGTAGAACAAAATGTTCACGAACTGATTTAAACAATTCACTTCTGAATTTATGTTCTCTAACGAGATTTCCACATGTTCTCGAAATAGTGACTAAATCTAAGAACACAGGAACATTCACAATTGCATTGTTAAAATCTAACGCGGTCATTGAAGTAGGTACCTATGTATAGTTAGTGAACTGTTCTGTAAAAACCATTTGGTATTGGTATTGTTTCATAAATTCAAATAGAACGTCGGTCTATTCAAATACGTTTTGAAATTGGAATCATTGTTCTATTAATGGAGTTAAAAAAATGTTTCTAGTACTAGGCCTGGGCTACACCATAGACTGCTACGGTGCATTCGGAAATATGGCAGTAATAGCGTTTTTCAAATGAGTTGGAGACGCCATAGTAACGTTATTAGGGCACTAAAGGGTCATTAGGGATTCGAAAAGAAAAAAACCGGCCAAGTGCGAGTCGGACTCGCCCTTTAATTTTTAATTTATTTTTGCTGCCTATTACGGATCATGAGATAAAGCCCACTGACAGACAGAAGGACAGCGGAACGGAGGCTTAGTAATAGGGTCCAGTTGGTTACCCTTCGGGTATGGAACCCAAAAAAGTGAAAAGAAATCAATGTTATATAACCAAATTTTTTTCGTTTTGTCTGACAGCACAATAGCGAAGAAAGAAAATATAGTGATTATGACAAATCAATCATCGATTGAAACCCGATACCGATTGTATCGATTACAATCCACCCATTTACTTATCCCGTTACGTATCGGAAGACGCAGCATTGTATGTGCGCAAGCCATACGTCAGGTTTGACGTTTATCCAATATAGTACGTGCCCGCGTTCGGTTGATCTAATCGCCTTCTGTCTGTCCTGTCCTAGCCTTATTTATTCGTCAGCGGTATGAGTACGTAATCACAATTCGTTTACGTCAATAGAACTCGAATAAATCGTTTGAATCTCTCTATATATCGGCTGTAAGAGTACAGGATAAAAATGGGCTGCATTTTCTATGTTTGATTCGGTTTTTCCTGAATATGTAGTTTTGCAGCGGAGTTTGTTCAGTTCTGCTGCATGATATTTGTTTTGTATTCTGAAATATACTCTGAATGTTAATTTATTTGCTCGACGATATTTGTTTCCGTTAATACCTTTAAAGCATGTTTATATATATGCTTTGAAAAAGTGTAAGGGATTTAAAATACGAGGGTTTTCACGGACTGTCAGTGATTAACTTTTCTTTTTACAACAATATTAAAATCATTACCTCAATTACCTTAAGATCTTCAACCATAACTGTCTCGAAATCTCCTAAAAATAATATCAAAGAGCACTTTTACCCCATAACAAGAAATATTACCGCCTAGCTCCACTAACTGCATCTACCAGGAGCGCATACCGTCTAAGATGTTTATCACCACTCAGCGTCAATGTAGTGCTTCATAAATCTATAGGAATGTCCGGAACATTGGCCTCGCGATATATTTGTAAAGCGTTACCAGTCGATTTCGTCGCCTGTCGGTGACATGGGACTGTTTTATGGTATCCTCAAAAGAGAGTACGTACGGTCACTAAATCAGGGACAGATTTTTCGGGGCGGCTTTTGTAAGATAACGGACTTAAGGGTGAAAGTAGTGGGGTGTATATAGGTGTCGAGTGCATAGTGAGTGGTTGAACGTATAAATATGGGATTTTATAGGATTTTGGGTCAGATTTTTATGGCTTTCTGTTATGGTTTTAAAGGGACAGGTTTGCAAATAGGATGTGCCAACTTATATTTTATAGTTTAGTAGTAAGTTACTAAAAGTTTGAAATGATTCAAAAGGTACAATTTGTTGTCAATGTGTTCGTTATTTAACGCCGGGTCAATTAGGTAATTTGAAAATCAAATGCTACGATTTTGGCTCCTATTTTAGATTGGGCCCTAATTGGGTTTTAGTACGTCTCGTTATTTATTGCTTTTAACGTCCTATTTGCGAAAATTGGACGCCGTTCGAAAGATCCTACTCCTAGTTCTTAATTAAACGGATTTACAAAAAGGCACTAATAAACTTTATCTCATTAGAAGTCCTTTTCAGAAAATTATTTTCAAAAGTACACTTTTCACGTAAACAGAAACCTTTTTAACTCAATCGCAGTAAATATTTGAACTTTTTTTTCCCCATCAAAATCCCCCTTTTGAATATTTGATCCGAAAGCCTTTCTATAAAAGACGTGTCTAGTAAAATATCCGACTTTACTGTACTGCTTTAAGGGATCAACACAACGTCGGGATTATTTGGGTGCTTTTAATATTTACATATTTTATGATAAAAACCAGTGGGTATGTAATACGATAAAATATTTTTGTCGAAAATATCCTTGCGATCTTTTTTTGTTCTTTTTGATACAATGAGAGGCTTTCTTTTTGAGTATTTAAAAAAAAATGTTTGCAAGAACTCGGTAGATGGCGTTGAACTGACTACGTTATTAGGTGCCAAAGCCAAAACGCTTGGAAAAAAAAACATTGCGTCACGTCACATACGCTCGTTGACTGACACTTTCGTTTACCTAAACTTCCAAATATAACCATTACACCCAAGTGAAATGATGTGACGTTCCGTTCCTTGCAGTAACTTACCAAGTTCAGCGCCATCTATCCACCGACTAGGGAAGAGTTGAAAAAGAAAATCCCTCATTGTTATAGCTACATGTGTGTAGAGGTAGTTATTTTGTAATTTTTATTCACACAAAAACTACAGAACGGATTTGGGTTTGAACTTTTTAACTCGGTAGTATGATCTCGTGGGACACTTTTCGTACTACACGCGGGCAAAGCCGCGGGCATAAGCTAGTCAATAGTAAAATAGATGCCTAGCCCAGTAGTAGGAATATTATATATATTATAGATGGTGTTGTATTTAAAAGTACTTTTGTAGTATTGCATTCTCAAGGAGCTTCATATTAAGAACCGGCTTTCGTCTACTGTGCAACTACGAATATTAAAGTTCTTTGGTCACATCACTAGAAATGAAAATTCCATGGAGAGACTGGTGGTTCAGGGCCAGGTGGAGGGCAAGAGATCACGCGGCCGATCACCAACTCGCTGGACTAACCTGATCAAGAAAGCTACTGAGTTCACCATGGTCCAGTGTACTCGTAACGTCTCCAATCGGCAGAAATGGGATAGAAATTATATATATTATTATATTAATAAAATTAAATCCTCGGGCAAGTCAACGACCCACCGAACATCTCTCCGTGTACCTCGTCTGTGCAACCACGACCACTCTGACAAGAGTGTCTCGACTAAGAAGAAGTATTACTAAGGCGAACGAAAGTTGACTTTTTGTAAAGCAGCACTTTAGACCTCTGAGCCTCATTTAGCACTCATTACGGGACATTTATCATTCATCGTCATTCTTTCATCCTTCACATTCACTCAAACTATCACAAAACGGAAAATTTAAATAGAGCTCTTTCTAAAGACGACTCATTCACAATCTTCCATTCAAGAGCCAGACGTATTGCATTCACGTTATTCATATTCATCTTGGACGATTGTATCATTCGTTCGTTGCATCTGGGCGCATACTACTCTGTACTTGTCGCATCGATAATGAGTACATTGATGTTTCATACGTACGGTCGAACAAGCTATTTGGTTTACATTTTACAATGTAATTTGTTGGTTAAACTGTATACCAAATAGCTTGTTCGACCGTACAATTTACTCGTATAGTATGTGTGTGCCCTTTGTGATGCCTTTGAAGGGTTGAATTGGGATAAAAGGGATCTTGATGGCTTTGATGGAGCGCTAATGAAACAGTATTGGGTAAGCATGCAACTATTGTACGATACGAATGGTTAAATAGCGCAATAGAACAGTACGCTTTACGAAATACATATTTTGAAGTTTCCTTTGGTTTAATTTTTTTGTTATATGGTTGAGTTTTAATGTAGATGGCTATAAGAGTAGAGGAAGACGAAAGAATCGATGGATGGACTGTGTGAAGGATGATATTGCTAGAAAGGACGTGACTTTTAAGATTACGTGTAATAGACAAGTATGGAAAAAGAAGACACCAAATAAATTGGGATAAGGGCAGACTGAAGACTTTGGTTTCTATTTTTTTACTAAATCGTGGTGGCAGTTTTTTTTTTCAAGAAATTTACTAACTAACATTTAAAAAATCTTACTGTACGTTCTTACGGTAAGACTTTTGGAGTCTTCTCTGAAGTGTTTTTCTAAAAGTCTATATAATTTTAATGGAACGTGGTTAAAAGGACATGTTACTGGTCTACGTTAAAAAAAGGCCTCTGTGTCTGTGTCATTTTAAAAAAAAACACAGAGTTTTTGAAAAGATGACTAAAATCTTTTCGTTTTGAATGACAGCACAATAGATAAAAAAACAAAAAGACGCAATTATCACAAATCGATCATCAATTTCAAACCCGATACCGATTTAATCGATTACAATCTACCCGTTAACTTGAGAACCGTCTTATTTCATCCACCTTTCGTCACATGATGCACCAAACACCTCTCATTCACTCGCAAACTCCGCATTCACACTACTCAGTTCTAAATCGATCGTAGTCGCATTGATGTTTCATGGACAATTTACTCGTAGGTCGGCGTTCGTGGCGACAATGTCCGGTGTTGCAGCTGTACACGTAACAAGTTACATGTTACATGGAAGGGTACATGACAGCTTTGATAGAGTTGTTAAGGATAGGGTGGGTGGGCGGGTGGTGATGTTAGTTCAATAAAGGTGGAGTTTCCTTTTGAACTAAGAAAGATAAAGTTTATTTATTATCCAGTAAATATTAGTAACCAGAACAGATGTTAAAAATAGGAGCTCGAATAGGATGGTAGCTGAATATTTAACTATCTTTTGTAACCTAGCTGTTGATACTTACCACAGACGGGATAAAGCTTGTAATCTATTTGCGACGACGGCACGGTATTGAGCGGTTGGATTGCTGCATTACGTGTCGCGGGTTTGATCCCAGTACGGATATAAACTACGAACGAACAAGTAAAATATTGTCATTTTTTCTTGTTTTCCTTAATGAATTCGCCAGATAAGCCTAAATTGTTGTATTATAATAAAAAACACCCTATCGCTTTTGGATACCTTGTAATGATAGTTTGTGCTGGTAAATAAATAAATGTTATGAAAAAAAATATCAACTAAAATTCACAAGACTAAGTAAATCAATAAAGTTAGCATATATCATCTAGAAAATTTGTTTCTAACGCACCATTTCACCAACAAATTGCAGTTCTTATGGATGCATGAATAAATTGAATTTAAAACTTATAATGGAATGAATCTCGCCACGCAACGTTGCTCATTCGCAAGATAGAAATTATGCTCGCTACAGCGAACCAGAGGCCCTAACATTACCACGCTATGTAAAAGTGTAGTACATTAGAACAATTTATGAATTTTATTTCTGAATAGAAAATGCAACTGTAACACCATTTTGATGAGATTTTTTTGTAATTAATATAAACACAATTAGTATCGCCAATAGAAAACTATGTAACATGACGTACGGAAAACGGATTTTACATCTTAATATGGTTGGTTGTTTTGGTTCTATTGTGAGTTATTACTTCTTCTGTTGTGTTGTTAATCACTTTATACTTTGAAAATATGTGAGTGAACTTCGAATCGATCTTTATTGAACAAATAGTACTAACTAGTGTGTATAATCGACCTAGTAAATGTTTTCCCACTTTTGACAACAATTTTTAGTAATTATTTTACTAAGATTTAAAGTTTTAAACTATCTAATCGTGACATAGACGGCAGTAGTAGTATACTCAGCAGTAGAAATATAAGGTATAGACGTGGACGAATTTTTTGACGACCTGTAACCGTTTTAATACTTGTACATATTTTTATTACTATTTTAGAGTAATAATACTACAACAACAAAACAACAACATCAGCCTATAACGTCCACTGCTGGACATAAGCCTCTTCCATGATGGGAGGAATTTGCGTAATCTCCACGCTTGGCAGGCGGATTGGAGATCGCAGTGATGAAAGACTAACAGAAAACGCTGCTGCCCATTCTCTGGTCTACGGAGGCGCAAGGTGTTCTGCCTCAGACATTAGTCGCCGTATACGACACCCGTGAGTGTAATGGGTTGGTTCTACTCTACTCTGCCGGATACCACACGGCCTAATAATACTGTTATCTTGTAAATAAAAGGCATAGACTAATTATGTTTAGGGTGGAATTACGAGCTCGACTATACCAAGACTGCAGCTCCCCGTCTAATCAATAAGGTATTTTCATGAACAACATTCCCCCCAGCCCAAACTATTGAGCAAAATAAGCGTATCTAAGTTCCTCTCAAGTTAGATGTTTGACCACGAATCTACGATGCAACTTGTGTTCTTAACGTACTTTATGACTGGGCTGTGGCATTAAGTTCTGAACTAAGTTCTATAAACTGAACTAAGTTCAATAAATTAGCGGAACTTCGATGCATTCCTTCACATGCGCACATTGCCCTGACTTTTGAAGATAAATAGAGGGCATTGGAATCGTGTGGGTTAGAGGGAATTATATTAAAGAGATGTTTACGCTTTGTGAGAGTTATTAGGTCTCTGTGAAATGCTAATAGAACTATCTATTAGCATTTCACAGAGACCTAATAACTCTGGGTGTAATTGATGTTTACAAAATATTATAAAACATTTTAAAAACTAAATTATCTTTTGCTTATGGGCTGCTAAAATCAAATCTATTTTTTGGTAAAATGAGATTCAAAAGTTATCATTTAACAACAACAACAACAACAGCTCGTAACGTCCACTGCTGGACATAAGCCTCTCCCATGATGGGAGGAATTTGCTTTGATCTCCACGCTTGGCAGGCGGATTGGAGATCGCAGTGATGAAAGACTAACAGAAAACGCTGCTGCCCATTCTCTGGTCTACGGAGGCGCAAGGTGTTCTGCCTCAGACATTAGTCGCCTTATACGACACCCTTGAGTGTAATGGGTTGGTTCTATTCTACTCTGCCGAATACCACACGGCTTCAGGCCTGATCTATTATAATATGGTTTAACTTGACTTATAACAACCCTTAGTATCTTGGTTTACATACATGACAACGTTAAGAAGTTCACTTTTAAATTAATTCCCAGATCTTTTGGTTTTGTTTTATGTCGACGGTACTTTGGTTTGACTATATTGCTTGAGCCCAGAGGTTGGCCAAGTTTATTACTGAATGCAGGATAAAACCTAGGCAGCTTGTGTCAATGCGTAGAATTTTTTTTTTGTTTGAGCCCAGAGAATGGCTAAATTTATTACTGAATGCAGGATAAAACCTACTTAATTATTATTAAATAAAAATAATAGTGCTTTCGGATCAATAGTGATGATTTTTTACTTCGTTAGCTAAGTAAAAATTATGCTTGTGTGGTTTTAGAAAAGATGTACCCATTTTCTAGAAAGAATAAAGTGTTCAGAGAAAGTAAACAATTTTTCCGAGACTTCAATATTGAAGTGTTTGATGTTCTTATGTCTGAGTAAAACTCTTATAAATAGTGCTATTTGAGTGCCTACATTACAAAATGGTTTTTAAAGAAAGTAGGTGTTCTTATTATTTGTTAGTTTTTTCTATTGTTTAATCGTTGTTAGATTTCATAGATTTCTTTATTGTTTGATTTTTACATTAATATACATACTACAACTAGAACTATATAGGTATAATTACAAGAATTTAAACTAAAAGTAAGTACCTACATATATACAACGACGTCAATTGGCGTCAAAGTACTCCTCCGCATCGCCACGTTGAATGGCAATGCTAATTCTTTGGCCAAAGAAAGAGTCAGCCCTCTGGTCACGCGAAGTGTGAATATTTCATAGATAAAATAAATCGGTTTTGTTTAATATTTATTACAAAAAGAAAAGAATATGCTAAATGATAATTTATATAGTATTCATGTTTTTTTTAACAATCAAAAAAAAAAAAAAAAAACAATCAAAGATCAATCATTTCTATGTCGTTATTGAAAACGGGTATTAAGTGCCCAATAGGGTATTACACCCATTTTTGAAGAGTGTCTCAATTAGATTCTATAGTGATAAGAACCACTAAAAAATTTTTATTCAATCGTTAAGTGCCAAAAAATGCAATTAAATTTTGCATTTTAAAATTTCGCGCGTAATTTGTCGAAAACGCTGGACGCAGTGGACGCCATATTGCTCTTTGGTCATGATGTCAGTTGGCTGTGTAAACAAATGCAGTGATATTTGAAGCTGACAGTTGATACTTCTAAGTTTACATAGCCGTATGACGTAATAACATGGCGTCTATTGTATTGGTGTTATGAAACAGATTAAAAAAGCTGAAACCTTTGAATTGAATTTTAAAATTTAGTTTGCTATTTATGAACTAAAACTAACGTTTTCCGACTGCTTTTTGCTTATGCTATCTCAATAATATATTTGTACGACCATACTTTACTTTACCCTATTTAGGAGAAATATAAATATATAAAAACGCAGTATCGACCATCAAAAATTAATTAACGTAGAAACAGCCTGCAATTAGTAACAAAGTGCCGTTCTGGTCTAGTGTCCATCTGGCATCGCACCAAACAAACCGTCTGCTTCTTCTGCCAATTGTGGGTAAATGTGTCTGCTACTTTATAGTTCGGGAGCCTTTGCGATGCAATATCGTAGTGCAGCGGAGGCTGGTTACTACTGTTTCGATTTAGAGGCAGATATTGAGCAATATTGTTGCAATTTTATGGGTGACTGAGCGTTGAGATTGGTTAATAATATTGTGCTTACCGAATAGCTTGTTAATTTTTGGTGTCTTTCAATGGGTGGTGCTGTATTACAATAATCAGACTAGGTTTCAGGTATTATAGCCAAGACAAAGATTAAATACCGATTGATGATTTTAGAACTGTTAGGGCCTGCTTAGACGACGGAGTTTTTGTGCGTTACAGTCTGTGGCGCACAAAATGTCTGCATGGCATACAAAAAGTCCGTCGCGGATTTTACGCAGACTCAACGCACACGACGCACATCTTCATAGTACATAACGCCTTCCACTAACGAGTGCAGATTGCATACTAAAAGTGTGCGACGTCTGCGTTAGCACGTGTTGGAGCAAACGTTCTATTTTTCGCGCACTTTTTGTGAGGCGCGGCGCGGCGCGATCTGCCAGAATGACACGGAATTTTTAGCCGCAGGACTTTTTGCGCGTCGTATACATATAATTGCTTAGGTTCTATTTTCACAGACTAAAAAGTGCGTCACGGATAGTCTGTGGTCTGCATAGGCCCTTAATTTTTTTGTTGATATTTTTCGTTCTCAGATCGCGCCAGTTGTCGTCATTAATTGGTTGCGAGAACGCGTAGTACTCGCAACCTGACCTTTCAGAAGAACCTCACCAATAAGGTCATTGTATGTCCTTCCCTATATCACGATGCTAAAACAAGGGGACGGGAGGTAATTCTTCCAAAAAATCCCCAATGAAAATAAAAATAAACATCCACACGTTACACACTACAAGTACACATAATCAAACATAAAATGGTACGTCCAACGTCCCGCCTGTCAGTCGATATCGACGCTCCCGCAGGCGTCTAATTTGTGTGGTTCGAGTCGGACGCATCCTGTATAACCCTGCGGCTGTTTGCGCACATCCTGTTTGGTAGTTGTAACTGGATATTGATACTGTTTTAATGTAATGATAGACAAGAATAATTAGTTTTTTTTTTGTCATCTACCATATTGTTAATTTTTGGAAATTTCGGAATCGTTACCTTCTTTACTACCATTCTCCTCGCATTTATGTTAGCAATATCTAAGTTAATATGTCCAGCAAACTCTAGAAAGTTACCTGCACCATAAGTTACGAGGTATTCAATTAATACAATAGACTTTAGTCTAATTTAACCTGTATCTACATATTTACTTAGCAAACCTTCGTGTTTAACAGTGACTTGGCATTAATTGTAAGTTAGTTAATCCCGCCGGGTAACATTGTAGGCATTACATACATATTTACAAAGGTATTTACCTGAGCAGAAACTATTCCACCTATGTACGAGTCAGTAGTTTGCAACAAAGGTAGTTTAAAGGTACTATAAGCGCTGTGCTATGTGTTACACGCGCAAACGACACGTGAGTTGCGTTGCGACGGCCACTGTGGAAAAAAATAAATAAAAGATTCGAATGTACGAATCACTTTCATCATCTGACAAGCCTTTTTACAACTAAGTTGGGGTTGGCTCCAGTCTAACTGGATGCAGCTGAATTGTGAAAAACCTGCCGCTTGCCGCCACAACCCAGTTAGTACTAGGTTATATTTACCCGGTAAGACTGGTTGTAGATTTTACCTGTAACGACTGTCAACAATCTACAATTCATAGTCGGGACCAACGTCTTAACGTGCTTTCCGATGCACGGAGGAAACTCGGTTTGAATGAATGGTCACCCATCCACGGACTTACCCAGGCTAGCGCGGCTTACCTTCAGGTAAAGCCGCGCTTGCCTGGGTTGGCTGTTATTCTTTAGCCACGGGCTCCTCAATATTCAAATGACTTTACTGGATGCTACTACACTGGTAAAGGCGTACTCGACTCCGTTCATTTACACTTGGTCGCCTGCCCGAATTCTATCGCAATCGCAATCGAATTCGAGAAAACGTCCATGTATGATTGCGCCATTACAGTATGCCACGAGTTACCTAGACGCGAAAGAAACAAGTGACCCACCAGCTATTTTCCTGACGCAAGTCGCTTTGCCAGTCGCATCACCTGAGGTCGTTAACGGGGCGTAAGAGATTAGTCTTACAAGCATTGTCAGACATATAAAATATGGTACAAGGTGTATATTTGAAGCCAAGTTGACGTGAAGTGGTTTCTGCTCGGCTAGCTTTAATTAATTAAATTATATTAATACAATACATAGGTGCTACTATTAATATATATAGCAATGTATAGAACCGGGCCAAGTGATTCTCTCAAATTCTGCTCGTCGAGTAAATTGATACCAAATCGTAGTTTACATTTTATTGACAAAAGGCTTGATATGTTTTTTACATGACTACGGCAAAACCAAAAGGAAGTGTTTTGAGTTTAGCTGCCTATGTATGTTTGTATTATTTTTATGTACTACGAGGTCCTTGTAGCGCCTAAAATACGGAGCTGATTTTGTTGAATGAAATGTCAATCGATTCATTATCTGAGAAAGATCTTATTACATACGTTGATACTATCCTTCCTTGTCACTAGTACCATTAAAAGTTCCATGATGGAACTAGTGTTGTTTTTATAACCACTAGTTCCACTAGTAAGATTAACAGTTCCATGATGGAACTAGTGTTGTTTTTTATAATCACTAGTTCCATTTTACTTCTACTATATTAAGGTAAAATATGCCCGCACGAAACGTGTTTAACGATCGAAAAACAGAAGAACGATGTTTTAAACATGTTTAACGTTAAGTGATTTGTGGGCCTTTAACAGAGCTTGAACTTGAACAGATCTTAGGAAAATTATGTCTCACATAAAATGCCAAAAATCGTTCAATATTGTAATGAGGTTCTCCATAAAAGCCTCTTTTTATTTTATTAGGTATAACATCAGCTATAAACCGGTCCTGTATATGAATGCTTCGGTTCGAATACAGCCTGTATGCGGTTGTATTTCCGCTGGGCGTTCGCCAAATTGGGATTTTTGCTGGCTAGACTACCAGACACTTGGTATGAAATTTTGCTGAATAATATGACTATACATATGTTTTTGTTTATTTGTAGTTAAATCCACAATAATATTTACAATGTAGCATAATAAACTACACATAATTCTTGCTGGATTGGTTTTTCACTATGATTATCGTATTGCCTCTTTTTGTGTTTGATAATTTTGTAATAGTGTTATCAGAGTTACTGTTTAGAGCTCTCTATTAAACTGGTGGCCTGGATGTTGATGCGTTAAAACTTGGTCGAAGAATGGAGCTTGCATATATCCAGTTATCTATTTGAATTGGACACAGAATAACTCGTACAATCCCATGTTTCAGAAAGGTCTTCTTATTTTTAGGTTATAGGTTTTCTAAGTTCTATTAATGAATAATCAGATTTAGGTTTTATAGGTTCTATTAATAAAAGTAAAAGAGTTTAAAGTAAATCAGATTATTAGCACGAACAATAAGTTGACACAGTCCGCAGTTGTATAATTCATATTTTTAAGTAACCTCACAGCTGAACACTGTCTCTCAAGATACAGGTTATCCTAGTTTGAGAGGCAGGGCTCACAATATCTGTATACAGACTTCTGCAGCATAGTTAGCATCTTGTTATGCAGTATATACTAATGTATGTTTCTTTGTGACAATAAACTATTTTATTATTATTATTATTAAAAAAAAAAACAGTGACAGCTTAGGTTAGGTTTAAGCATTGGACTGCTAAGTCTCGAGTTCGAACCCAAGACACGCACCTCTGATTTTGCGGATGCATGTGCGTATTGTATAATTATCACTTGCAGGAAAAAAAACATCGTGAGGAAACCAGCATACCAGAGAGATATTTCTCGACGGCATGTAAAGCCAAGTTAGAGGCCAATGGGTGGTATTAAAACTCTGGAACCAGGTTAGGTACTAACCAAAGCAAAAAAATCTTCTCATGTCATTATCATCCCTGAATCACGTTCAGTCATTAAACTTTATTCTTCTCATATAAACTTCTTGAAATAGGAAAATAATCACACCACTATAACATAAAACCATGATACACTGTCCACCCTCTATTAGCAACAAGGGTCATACGTTCAGTGCGCGTATAATTTCCAAGAGATTAGATTTACGCGGTATTGCCAGACACATAAAACATTATTCGACGTGTTTTGGATCGCAAGCCCGCGGCTACACTACGCTAGACAGATTTGGGTATTAGTAAATACGCGATATCTGACTTTATTGTTGTTGATATTATTGTTTATAACGAACATCACGTCTGCATGCAAGGAGCAGGCAGAGGGGTATACTTAGATATTACTGTATCAAAGTATGGTGTAATAGTCCCATAGTGAGTAGTAGGTAACCATGGTAACTATGTTGCCAGACACAATTTATTCCTTTTTTGGTGGTAATGGCTTTCTATGCCTTAGTTCCTATTTCTCTATATGTCCCATTTGATGCATTTCAGTAAGCAGTTACGTTTTAACCGTTTGTTTAAAAAAATAACAAGTATTTTTATCAAATTTTCAACATGCAAAATTCGTAATAAAAAATCCATGGTAGCGTTGACAACCATTATCAAAATACTTATTTCCCCGTGAGTATGTATGTGATGTATGAGATTATAATTAAGATTAGATGTAATAAACCCGAACATGAGTGTGTCGTGTAGTCACGCTGTATATTAACTTCCCGAGGGAGTCTTAATGGACGGCTATGGGGAGTTATATCACAGGGATGGCCCAGTGAAGTGTCAGTGTCGAACGTTGACCTTGTACAATGGCTATGAACTTTTTTTTTTTTTTTAATTTATTATATCTCTTACACAAAAACAAGATATTTTTTTTTTGCCAAAATTTACAGTTTGTTGGCGAGAAGCGCTCGTTTATCATACATAACTGAAAATTATAAACTTAATCTAAAATCGAATATATATAACGTGCTGCTACATCTGTCTCGTGAATTTTATTTTTCGACGACGATTTTTCAACCGAAACCAACATACAACACAATGAATTCCAAACCGGGGTGACCACTGCTGGCCACTCCGGTCTAGAACCCACCGCCCATCAGTCCGACGACGTGTCCGCGTTCTCCAGACATAAATTCTTTAGTTTTGCCTTTAAGACACCTTTGCTAAGGTTAAAGTTATTCCTTAATAATTCTATTTTATTAAATACTTTTGGCACCAAATATTTTAACTATCGATAGCAACTGATAACAATTCTCAAGGGAGGTGTTGTGGTATTTTTTAGTTGTCGTCGTATGATTCTTTTTTCATCTGGCCATGTTTTTTTTTTAGTAGGGCCACTCGCAGTTCTACTCGATAAGGTTGCAATATTGCTTAACCGGACTTTTCTGTGGTGACCTCAAATGAATGTAAGGCCCCAGCCAGGGCCGTAAGGCAGTAACGCAAGTCTCGACGTCCATGATGCGTTTCTCGCAAGCGTCTTCATTGCAACCGAATTTATTCGTTAGTAATTAGCAAACGTAAGTTAGCGATTTTGTCGCTATCTATGTCGAGACTGCCGGCCCAGAGCTTAAAAACTATATATACAGTTAAGTTGATTTTTGTTTGTAAACCTAATTTTACTAACAGAAATTTTCATATTGAAATAAAAATCAAAAATTCATGTAAAATTATTTTTTTAAACTAACACCTTAAACTAAGAAACTTTACTTAAGCACCTACTAACAAAAATACTTCCACAGTTTAATAGAATCTAATTCTACAGTTAAATAGAATCTAAGGTATTTTCTTTTGTGTTTTGCTAGAAATAAAAGGGTTTTTTTTTTTTTATATAGATAAGTGACCGCTGGCTAACGGCATCAGCTGTGCGGTTTGGACCTTGGCTTATGGCGTCATAGAGGGGAGGGCATCTAGGGACAGGCTGGGTCGAATTATCATCTGCCCATGGTCCCAGCCCATCTTTTTGTGTACATATTATACGGCATACCCGATACAGGCCATTTATTTGCTAACACCTAAAGCGCCATTCAGACCACTGAGGTGGCGGACACGGTATTAGATCAGACGGCACATTAGATTTATCATCTGTGACAATGTAATTCATTGTCAGCCATGTTCACGCCCCCACTGCATTGGTGTGAATTGTGCCCTAAGACACTCAAGCGCGCTTAGCTTAATACTGGTTCATAAAAACTGTAGTTTTGGTAAAATGAGTTTAAGTAAAATACAGTTTATTCGTTTATTTCAAGCTTTATTACAAGACTAGATCGTAATAAAATTATATTCATGTACAGGTTGATTAAAAACCGTCAACACTATCCGAGGTGAGCACTAGCGCGTTTAACGTAAATTCGTCAATTTTTGAATTGAAAATACAAATATCATTACCATTTTAGTCAAATTGTTTGTAACTGGCATAGTCAGTCTCATCCAATGTTTATGAATAAATTCTTTAAATAATGAAAATATTATCTATGCAACGAGTATTTTAAATTAAAAAATCGACGCTATGACGTTACGTTTCCACCGCGCGCCTGTACAAGAGCCTCAATACGATGACTTTAAAGTCTCATGCAGCGTAGGTTGACCTTCTACAACATATTATATAGCCGACAAAACATAAAAGCATATCAAAATCAAACCTAATCTACCATAATACATCTACTTTCGTTAACAAGAAGAATGTTTTTCGCAAACCACATTACTTTATGACCTTCGCCTTATTCTGTCATTACGATCTTTTTAGAGACCTTTCCCTCGGATAACCGGTAAATTGGGTGTGTTACGGGATCTGATATATGTGCTACGTATTTATACGATGGTAAGCGTATGTGATTTTATATGAAAGATCATTTATTGGCGCGCTAACCAGGAAATATGTTTGGCGTTTTCCGTGTGACTAGATTTTAGTGTTCGTTTAGTGGTGTAAGTCACATGTGAAACTACATCCACACTATAATGCTCTGGGTAAGAATTTTAGATCCATAATTTTAGTAGGTAGGTTGTTTTAGATTCTGGAATGCCATAAACGCATAAAATATTACGTGTTACTTTCAAAACGCGTTTTTTGCGTTAATAATGTTGCATCTTGTATACCTACTACAAAGACTTGGTTGCTTTCGACTGTCGTCTAACCATAAACTGTACATATTTGTGCATTAAAGTATGAAATAAATAAATATTGCCTCAAATTATGATATTTGATTCATTGTCTCAAGTGTCAGCTGCATTTTTTTTTCCTGGTCTAAATTGATGCTTTCTTAGCGTGATAGTCACTAAAAAAAATACTCTGTGTTTCAGTTGACAGCTAATCAGGAATATAGGCCAGGCAGGAACGTAAGCTGCAAATACCCAGATATTAAATAAAATACGTCAATGCTAGCGCAATGCGGTGCGAAAGATAAAATGAAAACACGTTACAAGTGAAGCCGAGAACTGCGTAAAGTTGTTTCTGTTCAAACATTTTTCCTGGTCTGACAGCTTGGATTGGTACTCGCGTTCATGTTATTGTGTTTGTATTTGTATGTTTTTAACTTTATATTATTCGTTAGAAGTCACGATTGTGATGATAATGAGAGAATGTCATGCTCACTCAAACGTCTCGCTGATGATGGCGGGTGTGTCGGGTCATTTAATTCGCTTCAATATGGTTGAGTTGAATGGCGCCGATGCGCGCGTCATGTTCTTGAGCGGGCGCTGTCAGTTGGGACTGGTCATCTCTTGGCTGCCAGGGTTCATTTTAATTCATTTGTTGTTAAATTGTTGTCTTTTTCTACTCTGGACGCTCTTAATGTGCACGTCTTTCTACATCGTTCTCACATATATGTATAATTTCAAAATTAATGAGGTAACCAAGATTTTGTAACAATATTTTGATTCAAAAGAGTGTCCATGGAGTTTCTTGCCCGTTCTTCTCCATAGAGATCTACGCTAGGGAATGGGCAACTACAGTACTTTCTCAAGTTATTATGCCTTGTGACTGGGACTGTAGCTTTGTTTATTATTTGTAATTTTGACATTCAAAAGTGCCGTAACGGTCTAATTGAAATAAATGCTTTGAGTTTGAGTTTGAGTTTGAGAATGATGCCATCTAGCCGATTTCGGCCACAGTGACTGCTTTCGATGGCTTTCTAGGGTGGTTGTCGAGAGCTCGAAGCTAGCATGTTCAACTATGGTCGAAAAACTCCGAGCACAAAGCGGACATGTCAGAACACCATTGATGACATTGTAGGGTTTAGCTGTAGGTGGGACTATAGGGATTGAAAGGATACAATTTGAAAAGCAGCCAGAGACTGGACCTCATTGCAAAAGGCGGCACCGATTGTGGTGAGGTCCTGACTCTCCTGTTCAAGGAGGACGATAATAGTTTTCGGTGTTTCCAATGTCTTTGTCTCTATTTATGTTCAACTATTTATTTAGTGTTAGTGTCTTTTCAATTGTTATTAAAAAAAGCATGTATTTCTTGCCCTTTTAAAACAAAATTTGGAAGAAAATACAATTTGCCTATATCTACCATAATTATATGTATATTTTAACAGAATGCACATGGCAAGCTCTAACATAAGTGCGTCGATCGACAATGAAGAGATATCCGATAATTTCCATTTACTTAGCTGTCAAAAGAGCACCGAATTAAAACAAAACACGACTCCATAGCTCACCAACCAACAGTCAAATTCACCATCCGTACTCCGAGTACCCCTGAACAAACCGCTAATCTTTTCGGCATTCCTCTTTGTCTCCCAAGTAATATTTTAATTAAGGCTCGTCTGCCTCGGAGGTAATTAAAACTTACGCCACGCCACTGACATTTGTTTTCCTTGACTTAAGTTAAGTTAATGCTATCCGGATGCACACTTAGCCGTCATAATGAACAACGTTTTACTTTGGGATTATTTGGGTAGGTACGTTGTTATTTTTTCTGGTGTTTTTTATTTGATAAAAGGAATTAAAAAGTATTTTGTTTATTTAGGTTTGAACTTTTGAAGAAAGGAATCAAATCTGGAACTAGCAGGAGTAGCTGCTCATTACATATCATACTTGGGTAGGAAAAAGGTTTTTATAACTATAGATTAGCAGGCTGGAGTAACAATTATTTAGTTTACATTGGATCAAGGGCCAAAAATCAACCAATAGCCATATAAGTAATATTTTTTGGCATGCGAAAGTTTGGATGGATGTTTGTTACTCAATCACGCCAGAAGGGCTGAACGGATCTGGATGAAATTTGGTACAGAGATAGATTACAGTCTGGAATAACACATAGGCTATATATTATCGCGCTAATAACTCAGGGGGGTGAGACATATTGCATTATGTTCATTAATTCAACACTATTCTTCAACTGTTTGACAACTGACAACTGTCATAACATGCCTTAGAATAGAACGGCTATTTTAGACCATTTGTCACAGGAATAAGAAGCCTAATGGTTCAGCGGCCTGCCTGTGAACCAGGGTTTCGCAAGTTCGATTCCCAGCCAGTATCCACATTTTGTGTTTTTTTTTGGTGCTGTTAGATTTCCAAAAATAATAAACATGGTTCGCGAGTTCGACCCCACCCGGTTTTCACTTTTTGTAAGTTCTAAGTACTTATTTTGTTTTATTTGCTCTATGATTTTCAAATTGTTCTCCCCGTCATGACGATCATTTTTTTTTCTACACCATACCTGGGAACCTTTTAGTTACGGAGATATTGGGGGTCAAATTTCCAACTTTTTGACAAGTTTTTTTTTAAATACAAGTTTTTAATGTATGATTTTTACATTAAACATCTCCACGACCCCCGTACTGTTCAATCCATCCACCAGCACAATGTTTTGAGTGCGTTACATTGAGTTCTACCACAAAACATGATTTTTCACCCCAAAAAAATAAGTCGTTTCCCAGCAATAATTTTCGCGTAAAGCTACTTAGTTTTATGTACAGAATGCTTGGTTGACGGCTTCGTGATGAAGTCTTTTACACCCTGTATACTTTTCGTTTTTTTTTTTAAACATTCTAAAGTTAATCAGTAATTAATGAATTAAACTTGACCAATTTACACAGTACGAAACAAAACTCAAAAAAGTATAAAAATGCAAACAAATAAAAATTTTGATAAAACTCCACGACGTTGTAAATTTATCCGTGTGGGAATCGAACCCGCGACACGCAGCGCCGCAGTCATTTGCTCTGCCACTGCACCAACTGTGCCATCAAATATTTGCATTTGTGCTGAATCATCAGCTGGCCCAACTCCGCAGGGACCACAAAAGTTTACACACACTAGAAATTTCTCCTGTATCGTGGGTGTGTTTACAAACATTTAAACTCACATACACACACAGCCAGACCCGGAACAACTACCTGTAGGCCATACAAATATTTGTTTGGTGCGGGCATCAAACCCGATACCTGCAGCGCAGCAGCCATTCGCTCAGCCACTGCGCCAATCGTACCGTCATATAATGGTGACGGCTTCCTCGGGCATTGCTGCAACTTTGCTCTAATAAAGGCCTGACAGTGTTTTCAAATTTCCCCTGAATCTTGCTTTGCAAGCGAAGAAACCCCAACATGCAACATCACCAAAAACCGGGGAGTCCTTGTGCGACCACTCAACCAACGAGGCAGTCATACAGGCAGTGATGTGCATAGTCACACACACATCAACATTTTCACACGAACGAAGTCGCGGGCACCAGCTAGTAATATCATAAAATGTTTACAAACAGCGCCCCCCAGCGTCTTCCCACATTAAAGTGCCAAAATTATGCGGGAAAACTCGGAACTAGAATAAATACACAAAGTTTGACTTATCGATTCATTTTTCTTGACGGCTCCACTTGAACTTAATGTAAAATAGTTTTCGCCTGTCAACGTCATGCAAGCGCCTAAAGATCCTTGAACGAATTAAAAAATAAAGTATTAAACCTCTATGAAAAAAGTCTAGCGTGTCGTCAAAAAAAACCTTCACAAAGTCACAACCTCTTTCCGCATTTTCAATATAGCCAACATAAAGCTGGGTGCACACTTAGTTACTAAATCCATTGTTCCACGCTGCCTGTATTGAATTACTCCACGGAAGGGCACTTGGCCCCTATAAATTCACACTTGGCGATAGTAATTCACGTCAACCTTACTGATTTACAAAGCGCTGCGCTGTTTTAGTTTTTTCTTTCGCTGTAGGGCGCTTTTCTTTTGTTTTCCTTGTTCATAAAGTTTTGGGGGTTCAGTACGCTGTGACATTTAGGTCTAGTTAATATCGCATTGCTTCGTTGGTCGAGTGGTCTTGGATTCGATTCCCGGGTCGGGCAAAGTGTTATTGGGTTTTCCATCACGAATATCTCAGTAGCAGCCACGGAGTCTGGATTTGTGCCTCGTTGATGACAATAGGCGCGGCACTTATTACATGGGATTTAAAACATAACTGGTGTAATGTGAGTGAATTATTAGATACACCTCTGCCTAACCCATCGGGGATTATGGCTTGATGTTTAGTTACTCGCGGGTAACGCAAACCAAACCGTAATCTACTTACAATTCTGGTGGCTGTAGCACGCTGTAGGCACAAGTGTAACGTGTCAACACTTCGACCAACTTATTTATGCAGACGGAAAAACACAGAATCCAAATAAATGTACCAAGTTTGATATTTACCTCTGCCAAATTCTTGACAAGCAACGCTACCTTGAACTGCAAACTTAGAGTTTTTATAGTTGTACTGTATGTCATTTTGCTATGGCCTTGACTTTTTCTTAGAGCCTCTAAATAGTTTTTAGTATTTTAAATCTCTTTGGTTAGATCCATTCGGACAAATTGAACAGGACGCAATAATAATTACATGGTTAAGTTTGACATGAAAGTTCAAGTCTGACAACCAGTCTTACCAAGGGGTATCGTATTACCCAGTACCCAAGGGGTACTACGGGTACTACGGGTAGTGGAAGTCAGATAGGCAGTTACTCTGCACTTTAAAGAATTCGATATTTTAACAGAACCAAGTTTATATACACACATCAAAAGTATCTAGGGATCAACATATATTTTTGCAATAACTTTTCTCCTGATTGATATTAATTAAAATTTTCTTTAAGGATTCATCAAATAAAGTGTTTTCGTTTGTCACAGTAACGATAAACCAAGTCACCTTTGCATTAATAAAGAAATTTGCCATTTTCCTAATAAAGGGATTTTTGACATTTGAACCACTAACATTAAAGTTCGAAAAAAAGACTGAAATAACAGTTTTCTTTAAAATTTTATTGGATAACTTAAACAATTAATAATCCGTGTTTCTACCGCGAACACTAACAACACAAGAACATCGGTTTGGCATACTCAAAATGAGTTCATCCAAATCACGCTGTGGAATGGCCGCCCATGTTCGTTGCAACAACAAAAAAAGGTCTTCTTGCGACTGGATACCCTCCATATTCGGCAGAGCTCTTCTCTGTAGCATATCCCATGCATGCTCAATCGGGTTCAAGTCTGGCGACTGAGCAGGCCAGGGCAGGACATTGATGTTAGCTGCGGCGAGAGTCTGTCTTACAACTCTTGCGGTGTGCGGTCGTGCATTATCATGCATTAACTGAAATAAGGGACCGATTTGCACTTGTAGAGGAACGATGACGTCTGATACAATCGTCTCAGCATAAATTTGAGCGTTGAGGTTGCCTCTGATCCAAATCAACTCAGTTCTTCCGCCGATCCAAATACCCGCCCATACCATGATGGTTCCACCACTATAAGGATGGACTTCCTGGCAGGATTTTAATCGCTGTTGGCGTCCAGGGGTTCTCCAGTGTCGTATACGTCTTGTATCCGGTCTCATACCAAAACGAGACTCATCAGAAAAGCACACGAAACGCCATTGTTCTTCTGCCCAATTTCTGTGTTCAAGAGCCCATTGATATCGAATCCTACGATTGTGCATTGCTATAGGTGGTACCCGTAGCGGTCTTCGGGAATGAAGGTTCACTTCATGCAAGCGGTTTCTGACTGTTTGGTCGCTAATTAAGTTCCCTGAAGAGTGATGAAGCCTCACGGCTAACATCATGGCGGTTATTGTTGGAGCTCTTCGAGTTAAGATTTGAATGTATCGGTCTTGTCTCCGTGTGGTGCAGCGATACCGTCCTCCATGGCGCTCAGCCACGGTACCAGTGCTTCGGTAACGTGTCCAAAGTCGACTGATAACACTCTGACTTGTATTCAGAGCTAAAGCTACAGTACGTTGCCGGGAACCAGCTTCTATCATTCCCACGGCTCTGAGCATTTCTTCCCTGCTTAAATGACGTCGCCGCTCCATAATAACGTTGGTTTTAATCAGTAGTAGGGAAACAGTAGCACTAATAATGTCTTCAATGCGTTGTATGTTTTTATAGGGAAAATATTGACAGCTTATTTTCATCTTTTACTCGAATTTGATTGAGAGTTCCTGATTCAAATTATGAAATGCACCAAAAAGGATCCATATAAATTTATAAAATCATAAATTTATTACAAAGCCACATCTCAATCTCAAGAAATCCGCATAAAAATGCTTGATCCCTAGACATTTTTGATGTGTGTATATTAGTAATCCTAAATTACTTTGCTAAGTATATTCATGAGTATGAATCACAAGAGGAACGTAAGATAAGAGAAAGCACGAGAAGGAAGGAATTTAAACACAAGATGGCACCAAAATTTAATATAGCTAGGCATTGTTCCAGATACCAAGCAGAGGAGTTATTTAATAGGTTACCGACTGATTTAAAATTATTAATTTATAGTTCTCACTTATTTAAAATTAAATTAAAAGCCTTCTTGTTGGAAAAATGCTTTTACTCAGTATCAGAGTTTATGTCAAATGATATAAATAGTCACTTATAATAATAGCAGTGAACAGGCTTTAATTTAAATTATTTTCTTACTTTAGGACTATGCTCATCAATCGGACCTTGAGCAAAGACTACAATGTATATAGACCTTGAGAAAGTATTTTTCTTTATATTTTTGACATTAAATTTGACATTATACCGCTAATTTATTTGACATTATACCGCTAATTTATTTGACATTGTATTTATTTGTTGTCATACTTATTTTAAATCAATTGACTCTTGAACCAAACTTTTTACTTCAATTATTATGGCTTTTAAATGTATTTGTTTCTGCATGTGATAATTTTATTTAATATGTAATGTTCAACACAATGTGAATTGTTTATTAATAAAAATAAATGAAATGAAATGAAATGCTTCTTTAAAATACTAGTCTAATCGGATGCAGCTGGAAAGCTGCATCCGATTAGACTGGAAGCCGACCCCAATATAGTTGGGAAAAGGCTAGTCAGATGATGATGGTTAGGTACTTTCAATAAAAATTCCATCTCTAAATTCTTTCAAATTTATTTCAACAAAAAAATCCTTATTTTCTCGCGACAAACCCATTTATTATTCCTTATAACAAACACAAAGAATATAAAAACGAGGTATAGAAAGGCGCCCATATGTGTCGCAACTCGCAATCCAAAGAGCATTTTATTCCAATAGATATCTCACAGACGGTCGGCGATCGTCTGCGAAAAGAAATGGTAGATTTTCGTTTATATGAGCGGGAATCGACAACATTCAATGCCGTGCTGTGTATTAGAAAATATATAAGGTTGTTTGTGGTTTGTTATTTGTCGTATGAAAATGTTTATGAAATAAACATGTTGGCAGATTGTTTTTGTAAGACAGGATGTTGATTCTAAGGTGTTTACAGCGAAATAGATAGATAGTTGGGCAATTACGTATCTCTGTTGACAGCTCGAAATGATAGTAACTGGGCTCAGTGTCCATCAATGAACTGTCAAAAGGTTAGTTTCGTATTATGTATGACCAGTCCCGATCAAATATGACGTCATTGGTTGTCATCGTGGTTGATAGTCACCGTAACTCATTTTGACAGACGCTTTCGTATCGATACTTATATTATTTCGATTATGTAAGCATAGTGGACAACAAATTGATGACAACTGAGTTTGAAGTGGCTTTCGTGAAAGACGTTACACCGTACCCGGGCTGTTAGTCACCGTAAAGTGATATTAACTCAGTGCGTTACGTAATACCAATATTATGACATTTTCGGTTGTCATCAAAGTTGGGTGTACAACCGTAGCTTGATAGTCACTGGATATCAAAAAGATACGTAATAGGCCTACTGATGAGGTTGGCACATTGGGACTGGAAAATAGAGGCCTAGGCCCAACAGTGGGAGAAGATATGGATTAAGATGATGATGAAGGTGATAGAGATCACCTTTATGTCTTCAAAAAAGATTAATCAAATGACATTCTCCTTATATATTGAGTTTTAAGATAAACTACAGCTTTGACCAGTATCAAATTTGACGAATTGCCGATTTGACGAATATCAGACTTGACCAATGTCGTGCAACCCGTGTTTTCATTTCGTTAGATAGGATTTACCCAGCCTTTGTCTTAAAACGTAATTATGTACCTTATAGTGGCAGTCTTTCATACAAGCCTAAAATATTGGTTTGCCCTTATAACCTACTACCCTTTATGATGTTAGGGTTTCTGAACAGTCTGCTTGCTTTACGGGCTTGCCGTATTTGTTGGCCCATAGGCACGCCACTGGTACCTTTTTTTTTTTTACCTACCATAAATGGTAATCTTTGAAGCAAAAAATTTGAACTAGAATTTAAGTTAAAATCATCCCAATAACAATTAAATAAATCCATTATAAGCTATTGATGAAAATATCCAACTTATTAACATACGTAAAGTAGGACCTTTTCAGTCGGAAAAGTTCTGTAAGAGGATTTCACCTGATGTTATTAATAAAACTTGATAAAATTATTCAGACTTCACATTTGCAGAACAAAATAGTTTATATTTTCCTGAATACTTTCAACGTGACCATAGTGCCGCGTTGTAAACATGTACCTACAATTTATTTATTTTTTGCGTTGTTGTAAATTTTGAGTCATATCTGCTTCTCAAATGGCAAAACCTTTTTGCTATTTTTTCTTTTGTCATCACATTGTACGCAGCGCGAGCATTCGCTTCGTGAATTTATTTTACAAACACTTTACCTTAAAGTTACCTACGAAAACAAATTTACAGGGATTCGAAATCCGAGGTTAATAATGGGTGTGAAGGGAATGTTACAGACGTAAGACTGTAGACTGTGTACGCAGACTGTAGACTTTCTATCAGCTGACAGTTTAGTAGGGCTAGTGTGCATTTTATGATGTTTGGGTATCGGCCGATAGTCAGTTTGATGGGCTACACGATTGTCTTCAACAACAACAACAACATCAATTTATTTCAGGCTACAATGGGCCATAGATATTTACCTTATTTATTAAATTAACATATATAATGTAAATACAAAACTTGTGTTGATAAATAAGATTTAAATCTATACTAGTAGCACTTACAAGCAGCGGTGGCCCAGTGGTGGCGGCCCCGAATTACGAACAGTAAGTCGTGGGTTCGAACACAGACAGGCGCATTACTTTGTGTAATTTATTTCATCACCACTGCTCTCAAAACGGTGAAGGAAAACATCGTGAGGAAACCGGAATGTCCTAGAACCAAAATTCGAAGACATGTGACATCTACCAATCCGCGGTGGGCCCCCGTGGTGGATTATAGCCCATTCCCTCTCATTGAGAGGAGGCCGTGTCCCAGCCGTGGGAACATTATAGGCTGATGAACATGATGATGATGATGATGTTAGTAGCACTTCACTTGTTCACTCTTCACTTGTGCTGACCAGTGGAACTTGTCCGCGGAAGCGACGGAACACCACATCCTGCGGCCAAAAGTCCCTTCAAAGTATCTATACTGTGGGCCAAACCACTAGAGGTTCTGCTCTTATCACGCGCGGGCACTTACCGATTCTTTAATCAGCTGGCTCTGTGATTCCTCTCTTTACAAGCTGCCTACCGACTAGCAAATTGTTCGAGCTCAGTCAACCGCCTGGTTGTCTGGTTTGCGCATTCGTCACCAACCCGACCGTGCGTTGAGGCCTAGTGTGCTTGCTAGCAGCCCAACCCGACTAAACTATCGGCTGATACAAAGTCTGCAGCTTGCGGGGACTCTTTGTACTGTTGTGGTTGTCGTTGGCTAGGAGTCAGAGCACGTAAGAGCAATAATACTTCCTTAAACAAAGAGGATTATTATATTTCCAGATTTTGTCTTTTTGAATTAAGAATCAAAGTCATTTGAAAAAAAAAACAAATTGTCATTCAGCCAGAAGTTGGCAAATACAAATCAACTCGATGTGATTGTTTTGATAATTTTTTCCTATTAAATTTTTAGCTGTTTTTTTTCAAAATCCGCAAGCAACAAGAACTGTATGCGAACATAATAAATATTATTTAGTTTATTTAAAAGTCAAAATGAATTCGATTCCTAAGGCAAATGTATGGGTAATGAAGGCTGTTCAAATTATGAGGATTAGTAGCAACGCTGGGTCGAGCGGGGCCTCTGGAAGTGGTGGGAGCTATGGATGGATTCCAGGGGAACATCGGGAGATTTTTGCAGACAAACCATTTGAAGCTAAGAAAACCAAAGATACCAGCGCCATCAAGGACAATGAACCTGGTGAAGCCCCAAAAGACTTTACTAATCCACATCGTAAGTATAAAGCTTGGAATATTAATGATATTTCAGCTTGAATATGATTATTATTCTATTGACTTGACCTTATTCCAATTAATTCGGGGTTGGCGTAGCAATGTCTTTTTTTATATCTATTCAAAAGCTTGTTCCGTTCAGGTATTACTTAGATTTATTGACCAAATACGAAGTCTCTGGGTACCGATGTATTTTTTATATATTTCAGATGAATCACCCGTTCTAGAAGTACCCGCATGCGACCCACTATACTTGATGGCCCAAAAAAAAGCACTGCAGTTCAACAAGAAAGGAAAAGGGCCCATAAACAAGGAGATAGTGGAACACTTAAGAAGCTATTTCGATGACCAGATAATATACTACAAGACTTTAGCGAATTACAATAAATCAGCTATGAAGCGAATTAAAAAAGTAAAAAAAAATTGGATCAAACTCCTTGAATAAACTGTGGTTGTAAAATATGCTATGTAATGCTATGAAGCGTATTATTTTACGTAATCTTTGCAACTTCATTTTTTTTTGCGGTGGTGCATACGGTCGATATAATCTTTCACAAAAACCGACCCAACCGCCCGCGCCTTTTAGCGCTACTCTTACTACTTTTCAAAACAGCCATAAAGCCCGGTTTCCACCGCAAGCGAAGCAGACCCATTAATGACTTCTTTCACCTGGCAAGAGAAAACTGCTTACATGTTTCCACCAACTAAGAGTCGACGGGCAAAAAGAGTAAAAATGACGTGGATCTGGTCATTCTTGTTTCATTTCTCTATTGCGGTGGGAATCAGAGGAACCGCAATCGGAGTTCCGATCGTAGGACAGAGAAAGACCCACCTATTTCATGAAAACCAAATCCGCTTCGCTTAGCCATTTCCGGCTCATTACTCCTTCGTGATGGAAGCGAGCGCCGCACTCGCACCCACGTGTTTTAGCGGGACGCAATTAGTTTAATAGGATATTACAACTAAACATGTAAAAATAAAAAACTTTTTTGCAAACCATAAAACCGACTTCAAAACCTTTCTCCGCATAATATTAGATTCTCAAAATAGCAGATTCTCAAAATATTAGATTCGCTAAATATTATATTCTCAAAATAGCCGAAGTACAATCAAGCACTCAAAACAAATAAAGCTAAGACTTTGAAACACGTGAAACAAGCTAAAGTTATTTTTCACTTTGTTGTGTTTTTGAAGTCGGTTTATTTTTTTCAAAAAAGTTTTTGTTTTTTCCATTTTTAGTTGTAATATCCTAAACAAATATTAGCTATACATTTATTTTAACATAACATAACATCACGCCTCGCGTGATGTTATGTTATGTTAAAAGGAGCTCGTGGCTAAATAATAACCGCCGCTCGGGTCGATCTTTAGGTTAAGCCGCGCTTGCCTAGTTTGGTCTGTGGATGGGTGACCACCCATTACATACTGAGTTTCCTCCGTGCCTCGGAAAGCACGTTAAGCAGTTGGTCCGAGCTGTCATTTGTAGATCTTTGACAGTCGTTACAGGTAGTCAGTGGCCCAAATACACACATCAAAAGTATCTAGGGATCAACATATATTTTTGCAATAACTTTTCTCCTGATTGATATTAATTAAAATTTTCTTTAAGGATTCATCAAATAAAGTGTTTTCGTTTGTCACAGTAACGATAAACCAAGTCACCTATGCATTAATAAAGAAATTTGCCATTTTCCTAATAAAGGGATTTTTGACATTTGAACCATTAACATTAAAGTTCGAAAAAAAGACTGAAATAACAGTTTTCTTTAAAATTTTATTGGGTAACTTAAACAATTAATAATCCGTGTTTCTACCGCGAACACTAACAACACAAGAACATCGGTTTGGCATACTCAAAATGAGTTCATCCAAATCACGCTGTGGAATGGCCGCCCATGTTCGTTGCAACAACAAAAAAAGGTCTTCTTGCGACTGGATACCCTCCATATTCGGCAGAGCTCTTCTCTGTAGCATATCCCATGCATGCTCAATCGGGTTCAAGTCTGGCGACTGAGCAGGCCAGGGCAGGACATTGATGTTAGCTGCGGCGAGAGTCTGTCTTACAACTCTTGCGGTGTGCGGTCGTGCATTATCATGCATTAACTGAAATAAGGGACCGATTTGCACTTGTAGAGGAACGATGACGTCTGATACAATCGTCTCAGCATAAATTTGAGCGTTGAGGTTGCCTCTGATCCAAATCAACTCAGTTCTTCCGCCGATCCAAATACCCGCCCATACCATGATGGTTCCACCACTATAAGGATGGACTTCCTGGCAGGATTTTAATCGCTGTTGGCGTCCAGGGGTTCTCCAGTGTCGTATACGTCTTGTATCCGGTCTCATACCAAAACGAGACTCATCAGAAAAGCACACGAAACGCCATTGTTCTTCTGCCCAATTTCTGTGTTCAAGAGCCCATTGATATCGAATCCTACGATTGTGCATTGCTATAGGTGGTACCCGTAGCGGTCTTCGGGAATGAAGGTTCACTTCATGCAAGCGGTTTCTGACTGTTTGGTCGCTAATTAAGTTCCCTGAAGAGTGATGAAGCCTCACGGCTAACATCATGGCGGTTATTGTTGGAGCTCTTCGAGTTAAGATTTGAATGTATCGGTCTTGTCTCCGTGTGGTGCAGCGATACCGTCCTCCATGGCGCTCAGCCACGGTACCAGTGCTTCGGTAACGTGTCCAAAGTCGACTGATAACACTCTGACTTGTATTCAGAGCTAAAGCTACAGTACGTTGCCGGGAACCAGCTTCTATCATTCCCACGGCTCTGAGCATTTCTTCCCTGCTTAAATGACGTCGCCGCTCCATAATAACGTTGGTTTTAATCAGTAGTAGGGAAACAGTAGCACTAATAATGTCTTCAATGCGTTGTATGTTTTTATAGGGAAAATATTGACAGCTTATTTTCATCTTTTACTCGAATTTGATTGAGAGTTCCTGATTCAAATTATGAAATGCACCAAAAAGGATCCATATAAATTTATAAAATCATAAATTTATTACAAAGCCACATCTCAATCTCAAGAAATCCGCATAAAAATGCTTGATCCCTAGACATTTTTGATGTGTGTATCTGACAACCAGTCTTACCAAGGGGTATCGTATTACCCAGTACTAACTGGGTTGTGGAGGTCAGATAGGCAGTCACTCTATGTAAAATACTGGTATTTCAGCTGCATCCGGTTAGACTGGAAGCCGACCCCAACATAGTTGGGAAAAGGCTAAGCAGATGATGATGATGATAACATCACGCCTGTAATCCCCGAAGAGTTGGGCTGAGGTGTACCCAATAGTACCTACACTCACATTTCGCCAGTTATGTTTAAGTCCCATGTAATAGGAGGCAAGCGCTGGCGCAAATCCAGACTTCGTGGCTGCTACTGAGATATTCCTGATGGAAAAACCCAATAACACTTTGCCCGACCAGGGAATCGAACCCAGGACCTCTTGCTGAGTTGTCACCACCACTAGATCAACAACGCAGTCATTTATTTCATATTGTTAAAAATACATGTCATGGTAATAGACTTATCCCCAATAAAATGGAACCTAACATACCTAACTGTCGAAATGTGGGTGTAGTACTGTACACATCTGCATACCCCCTCAGAGCATACAGCCGTGATGATATGTTATGATGTTGTGAAAACAACAAACCAAATCGGTCGTAATTGCTGCAATCGCTTGGATGTTTGTTGTTTTCACAACATCATAACATATCATCACGAACTCTTCAATTATAGACAGCAAATCGGTCGTAATTGCTGCAATCGCTTGGATCTGTCTATAATTGAAGAGTTACATTGTATTTCTCCGAAGATCACCACCAGATCTTTACCAAATTTAAACGGGACCACCGCGAAGTAATTTTCTTCCAAACAAAAAAAGAATCATCGAAATCATTTCACAATTGGCGAAAAAAAGGCTGAAAATACACACAAAAAAAAAACCAGACGAATTGATAACCTCCTCTTTTTGGAAGTCGGTTAAAAAGTGTGAAGTTTAGGTATATTATCGTCCGATTATTCCGATCACTGCTTGTTACCCGCTTATTGTCTATTTGTAAGAACGGTAACACGGACTAATCTTGAGCGGCGGAACTCGTCACATCGAAATTTTGTTCTATTCTTTCGACATGATGCGCACGAGCTTCCAAGAGGATGTGGTTCCTATCCATGGAACTATTAAGTACGAAGTGGGCATACATCATGGAACTAACAAGTACTAAGCTTTGTGTGTTACAAGTTTAAAAAAGTCACTTCACGAAATATTGACAGCACAGAGCATCATTTATATAATAAATGACAACCTGATTTTTGTTATTAAAATGAACAAAAACCAGGTTGTCAATTCGCAGTCGCAATCTCAACTTTTATAATGAACTAAAATTTTATTTGTAGTTTCATTTTTACAATATTTACAGTGCTCAAACTTCATAAGATTCTCGGTTTCATTTACTACGTAATGGGTTTGGTTCTTATGAAAAATCTATGGATAATAAAGGCTGTACAAGTTGGGAGAACGATGTCTATTGGATCGACGAGGGCCACTGGCTTCAGTAGGTCCTTTGCAAGGAGTCCTCCGTTTAATCCTAGAAAGAAGCCAGTTGATTCCAAAGAAACCATTAACGTCATGACCATGGCATGCGTCGGGCGAAATCGTAAGTTTAAGCATACTGTGTAGTGTGTGAAAACATTGATAGTACCTACAAAGTAAGCATACTTCGCGTATGTTCAGCACCGCAACGATCCCCTATAGGCTTACTGCTTAACCGAGACTGTTGATTATGAGTGATTACGAGAGATCTTGTTTCCTGTCAACCGGGTCTCGCACCGTTCAGCTACCTTAGGCTCCGTTTCAATTCAACCTGTATCTTCACAATCTGGATGGTGGCTGTACACACTCGGCGAGACAGTCCGAGACAGGGCTAGTGCCAAAGGGTTTATTCCCGTCTGCAACCACCGGTCTGCCACCACTGGTGGTAGTTGCAACTATTTGTTGCATAAACCGCCACTGGTGCTGGTTGCATCTATTCAGACACATTTGCCCCTACCTCTGCCCCCATATGACACATGACACTTAAATTATTGGAATGCTTCACCAGTGGTGGCAGACTCGACGATCAAGTAGCCGTCTGACACCACCAAGCATTTCAAAAAACAAATAGAAAGAAGGATGCGTTAGGGGGGGGGGGCAACTCGTCCCACTTCGAAACTCGATTATCATGCAGTATGCAATATTATAATACTTCTTTATGATTCTGGGCTCCTGGTAGTTTGTGAAATTTTACTATCCTTGTTCCTCATCCTCGTTTCCTACTTGTCTTTGCTTTCTTTTAGATATACGCGGTGGGATAACCTTTGCATTAAGTCTGGGCGTATTTCAACAATTAATTTACTAAAAAAGGTGTTACTTACGGGAATACAGCGTTTTGTTGAGTTACAGTGTTAATTATTGGGGAAACAAATCGTGGCATTGAGTTATAGTGCTACTTGTTGGGATATTTTATTGCAACGTTTGTTCCTGTTCAGTTACACCATGTTGTGTTACACAGTCATTGGGAGAAAAGTGGTGGTAGATGCGACTAGTTGCAACTACCACCAGTGGTAGCAGACCGGTGGTGGCAGACGGGAATAAACCTGCCAAAGTGTATACAATGTGTTTGGCTACCGGTTACCGATATTTTAAGGGCATATAGTCATTTTTATCGGAAAATACACGTTTATAAATACTCTTAACCCCACACACCGCGAATGGCAGCCATTTTGTTTTTCTAATCGGTTGATCTAGGGTATGTTCAATAAAATACTAATATCTTTTAATTTAAGAGACCTACAGACGTGAAAATAATCTTATTGCAAGGGTAAACGACGACCGGGATTGCGGGACTGTTCGAAAGAGATACCGTGGCCCCGGAACACTCACACCCGGAACTGCTGCTCCACCCAGAGTGGGAGAAGTCATTTGGTGATTTCCCATACGAAAAAAAAAAAAGTAATTTTATAAATTGTCCTGAAAAATAAGCAAAAGGTACATTTTAGAGTACAGTTTACATAAAATTGCTTATTCTTTTTACATTTTCTACTCTAGTGCAAAATTAGCCCCGGAATGTTGCGTATGATTTTATGTTAAATGAGCTATCAGTTTAACATCCTGAACGGAGTTGATTTGTCACAATCAGCACTTAATGGTGGAGAGGTGAAATTTAAACAAAAAAAACTTCGATTTCTTAAAAACCACCCAGTTTGGACCTCAAGTTATCGGGCCAAAATTGTAGCAATTAAGGTCTAGTATCACCCTTTTCAAGGTCTGCACCCAATTACAAATCACTCTGTATAATATGCCCTTAGAGAATCTGTAACCGGTAGCCAAACACACTGTATATAGTAGCGCTCGTCCAGGCACGGTGTTCCTCGCGTGCTCTCCGTCTTATGTCGGTTTTTTGGCGAAACGTCTCTGGACAGACATATAGCGCACGTTATCGGTCGTTGGCGATTGAAAGTCAACAGCTTATATCATTAAAGGTCGTAATCATAATCAACATTTCATAAACCAACCACAAAACAGTAATGCCTTTTTTATTGCAGCCCTTCCTTTCTCAGAGCGCAAAACCGGTCCCATGACGATTAAAGCAAATGCTTTGATGAAAGTAGACCCGCATGAAGATGATAAGAAATCAATCGAATTTTTGTCACGATTTTATGATTACCAAGTAAAATACTTTAGAGACATAGCAAAAGTTCACAAAACAGCTATGAACAGAATTAAAAAACTGAAAAGACAATGGTTACAATTTTTAGAAAAGTAGCTTTGATTAAACGTGGCTTGAATTTATTTCGTTGTGTATTATTTTAACCAAAGGCTGTTCTCATCTCGGGCGGGAGGAAACGCCCGGGTGTTTTATTGCGAGGATCGACCGGAGGACACGGTGGAGCACACGGTGGAGGTATGCCCAACGTAGGCGGAGTACCGCCGTGTCCTCGAAGCAGCGATTGCAGGCGGCGACTTCTCGCGTCCGGCCCTGGTGCAAGCCATGGTCCGGAGCGAGACGGAATGGGACGCCGTCACCTCCTTCTGCGAAGCAGTATTGCTAGAGAAGGAGGTGCATGGCGGAACGTGAGAAAGAGAGAACTTCACAGCGTCCCAGCCGCCGCGGGAGACGCCCCGGTCGTTGGGGGCCACCACGTGGCCCCCGGCCACCGTTGGCGCGGGCCTGTGGACGGTGGGCTATGGGCTAGCTCGCCGTCCGTCCGTCTCATGACGACAGGCCGTGTCGACGGCGCTTTCGTGTTCCACGCGCGCCTCAAAGAGAGTCAGCAAAAAGGAAGGGGGCCGCAAGGACCGATGCCTGCCGGGGTTGCGGGACTGTTCGAAAGAGATACCGTGGCCCCGGAACACAAAGGGCGATGAAGGAACATGGATGGGTTGGTCAGTAAAAGTCATGGTCAGTAAAAGTCTGACACTCCTTCCTGCTCCGCCCAGAGCGGGAGAACTCATTTGATGATTTCCCATCCGAAAAAAAGAAGGCTGTTCTCATCTAAACAACTTGATAGTAAAGTGTGTAAGTAGTATGTTGTAGTTGTATGTTGACTAAAATGGGACTGGGCAGGCCATGTCTGCCAGATGCTATATTGGTGCCGGTGGCCCGGTGTCAGCTGTGGGCCTAGATATCCCAAAGGTGGATCCCTGAGACAGCTAGACGCGGTCACGGCAAACCGAGGAGAAGATGGCGGGTGGATGGCTTCGTCTGAAGCACAGCATCGAGAAAAGTGGAAGGCATGGTGCAGGCCCAGGAGTGCATCAACACACATGCCACGTAAATGAGAACTGCTCCATAAAATAACTTTGAATGTTGATGCTAGTGGTAAGCCTAGATCACTTGACTGATCACGTGTCACGTTGTTCATGCGGGAACAACGCCTAACTGTACCTCTACCATGAGTTTACACAGCCAAAAGTCGCTAGCGTCTCCGTAAATTGTTTGTATGAAATATTGTACAGCGCCCTTAGCGGTCACAAAAGGAATTAAAATTCGTACCATGAGCACTTTATTACGATAGGTTAAAAACCTAACGTAATCTATTCGATAGTCACTGACGTTTTTCAGCTGTCACGATACAAAACGGTACCATGACTCACTAATTTCACTGAAGCTATCGAATAATACGCTTACGATAGTAGTTACGTAGCTCACTAGCATTTTGTCGTGTGAAACATGTGTTTACATTAAAATTATATACGTTTTTAATAATAATAATAATAATAAAGATTTATTGTTGAACTAGGACTAGATTACATGGCAAAGTATTATAAGATAAAGCACAAGCAAATAGTTTCCTAATCTAGTTAGTGGGTGCCGTACTGTTCTCCTAGATAGGTTACAAAGTAACCTGTGTTTAGGAGAAACAGTTCCGATCCCCGTCATAATGGTTGACTTAAGACAGCACGTGTTAACTATAGTGGTTTAAAGTAATCATTCACAAGCTACAAGAAGAGGGACAAAATTAGGTCCTTATACAATAACAAAAATAAAAACTTAGAATCTAAAAAACAGCAATTTTAGAAAAAATATATAGATAATTTAAATAAGTTGTTCAGTATTTGGTGTGGTGTGTATATTGTAAGTGTTGTGAGTGTTTCGTTAAATGAATGTGGAGTGTGATGTATGTATGTTTTGGAGTGATCATCACTTCTTTAGTAACTCTTCGGTTTCGTCGTAGTTTAGGTTTAGAAGGAAGTTGCGAACAGTCTTTTTGCAATTAAAGTTTGTTAAGCCGTAAATGGGAATTTTTGCATTGATTTTATTGTAGAGAGAGGGGCCAAGATAGAGAGGAAACTTTTTTATAAAAGCTGTGCGTGTAGCTGGAATTGTGCAGATTAGGTCTTTGCGGCGTTTGGAGATTTTTTTGAATGGTGTTTGTCGGTGTTGCAGAAGGACTGAATATAAAATATATTGTTGCCTTACATTAAGTACGCTACATGATTGATATAGTTCGATTGTTGGGTAGAGTATTGGTCTGAAAGTAGCCACCTTCAAAATAGCTCTATGTGCGACCTCCAGAGGCTTTGCAGCACCACCCCAGCATGAGATACAATAGGTTAGGATAGACTGACAGAGAGCAAAGTAAACGTTTCGTATGATGAACTGGTTGGCTACATGGCGCAGGGTTTTAAAAATGTAGATTAACTTCCGTATGCGACCAGTGAGGGTGTTAATATGGGATTTGAAATTAAGGTTTTTGTCCAGAACTATACCGAGATATTTAACCTGCTCTACTAGGGTTAAGGTAGGACATTGACAATTAGTAAGTTGGTTTTGTGTAGGACAGGAATGGGCTTTTATAGAGATAGGGGTTTTAGGCTGGGAAGAGTTAGTCATTGAAAAAGTGACGAGATTAGTCTTGTTGGCATTAAGAGTAAGGGTGTGAGAGGAAAGCCACTTCAGGGCAGAATTAAAGCCATCTTGTGCAGTAACTTGGAGTTCCAGCCAAGAATTAGCGGTGAAAGTGATGGCAGTGTCGTCTGCGAAAGAGACTATTTTGGCATTTGGAATTGGGAGATTGCAGAGATCGTTAATGAACACAAGAAAAAGTGTGGGCCCCAAAATGCTACCCTGAGGTACGCCGTAGTGAATAGGTAGTTCTTCACTCTTGTAGTTCTCTATAGTCACTAATTGCGAGCGACCAGTTAGATAACTCCTGAAGAGTCTTTTTTGTCTAATACAGTCAAAATGATGTCCGCAAGAGCTTATTTAGTATGCTAAATAAGCTCTAGCTTCAAAAGCTTTTGGCTTGAATTCACATTGTTCACGTCATATTCTATGAATGAGAATTCATGTCGGATACCAATTGGAAAATAAAAGTGAAAGAAAGTATAATAAACTTTAATAAACTTCACAGACTCTATAAGTATATTAAGTAATATTAGAAAACATAATTTCTTAAAACGTAAATTATTAATTTATTTATTTAAAACAATCCATACAATAAATTGAATAGAACGTTGAAACCTACTCTTTATACGTCTGTGGTTGAAACATGCCTTTCCATGAACTTCACCAACAAATCAATGGAAACTGTGAGACACTGGTCCTCAATTTATTCAATAATCTGTTTGAATCTATTATTGTAAACTTTTAAATCACACAACACAGCTCTGTGACACAACGTACAACGTAAACAAACCAAATTACAAATAAAATGGACGACCTTGACTTATTAATAAAGGAATAAAAATTCAAAAACCACTAAATACCATAAGTAGTCTACTAACCGTCAACTTTTCTATTTAGTCGGATTATTTATGATATTGACTGTCTCAACATTTTTAGCATGGCGATAATAGTACATTTTGAGCTTAAGAGCCGTTCTCTCTTCTTATTAGTGGGTATGAAAGAAACAAAACATAAGTAGTAGTGAGTAGAGTGAAGTTAGCTAGACGAAACGATCTATCGAGCTTACCTTAGCGCCTGCGTAAGACTCCGAAAATCTCATGGTGCAAGCATTATCGAAATCTATTTGATCCACGTTAGCACGCTAGCGATTTCAACGCTAGCGAGTAATTTTTCGATGACAACTCATGGTAGAGGCTCTGGGCTCATTTACGGACTTCCCTTGTGAGACGGACTCTAAAAAAGATGTAGTTTTGATAAAGCATACACGCACATATTTTATTTTTAAAAGGCATTGAACGCCAGCTCCATTATATAAAAAAAAGTTTTTAATCCGAGTCTTGCACAGCGCCATCTATCGTTTTTCCGTGGAAGCTGGTCCTGAAAAAACCTCATTATACTCTCTGGTCATAGTGTTTTTGACACTGACAGATAAACAATCAGCTGCTCGAGCTTACCCTAAATTTCAAAATATGGCATCACATAAAATAACATATTTTTAATATTCTAGTCCCTTTTGAAAGTAATGTTAAAATGAAAAATGTTCACTAAACAGTTGGTAAGATAGGAATCATGAAATTCTTGATTTCTCCGAATGTCATATTACAGTTAATACGCAGATATTCACCAAGTAAGTGCCCCAGTTTTTATCTTGTACTTTTGGCTGCAGCTTCGCTCGCGTTATGGATGGAATTTATGCCACGGGAACGTTTTAAATATCCTTAATATGACACTCAAGGGTAATGTAACTTCCCATCAGTGAAAGAAGTTTCTGAATCGGATCAATAGTTTCGAAGATTACTCCCTACATTACTAAGAAACTTTACCCCTATAATACAATATAGCGGATATTGTAATATACAATATTAATAAGGAAATAATAATAATATTGCAGGGTTCTTACTAATGAATTAAATTTCAAAATTTTCATTTAAACAAACCTTGTCCGGACAAATTACGACCACAAAAAAAATAACAGCTAAATTGGTCAAGCCGTTTACAAGTAATGCTCCGTCATACATGTGGAAATAGATTTTTTATAGTTATAGAAGATAGAATTTATTAATCGTAGAAATTGTACGAATAAAAGTGTGGGTTACAGGCAAAGAGATTTAAAAGAATTAGGTATAGAGCGGACATTGGGAATAATGTCATACAAAAATTTTGATCCCGAACATTTTCGATTTTGACACACGAATGCTATCTGACAAGCGGCCGTATGACACTACAGAACGATTTGTTAGTATTCAAGTTTCTGGATTACGATTTACTTCATCTTATCCCGTCTATCCCTCGTAAATATTTGAATGTCTTTGGTTACAGGCATGGCTAACATAATTATTTGGCGCGTAAATCTTTTTTGGCGCCACCGTTGCCGTTCAGAAATAGGTGGCTAGCAGATGACATGATAAATGATAAATGATAAATGATGTTTATTTTGCAAGTACCTAGGTTTTTACAAACACTTTTACACGTCATTTTTTTTTAAACTAGATGGGTCCGGTGTTTCGTACCTGACTACTCTGAGAAGAAACAGCCGAAACAAACTCAGAGGTCATAGTCTCTTTTGAAGTCCAGACATAATTTTGCTCAATTCACATGAGGACTATGCAGATTAGTGTCTGAGATGGTCTTTTGAAGATAGAACCACACAGATTTGAGTGGACCTGTCCAGTCAGTGCAAGCATTTGTCAGTTATCGTGTAGCTCGACTTATAACTCAAGGAGCTCAACGAGACGACGAACAATACCAAAGAAAGGACATTTGGGTAGGTCGCTTATAGTACTCAAACTGCCAGACAGTTGTGGGAAAAAAAAAGAAAACAAACAAAAAATATATAAATATGAAACCCACATGGTCCCCACATTCACAATAATCAAATAAAATTAATAGTAATTTACAAAATCAATGTCAATAAAAATGACAAAAATCATATGTCAATAATAATAAAAAAGTAAGATACGTAAATATTCCTGTCAAGTCAGTAGGTAAATGTAACATAAAAAAAAATAAAAAAAAATAAAATACTGAAATAAGTATTCATGTCAAATCATTCAATGTCAGAGTGTATAAAAGAAAGGAATTAATAATAAACAAGCGAAGTCCCAAATTTCGACACTCACAGAGCAAATTTCATTGGAGCAGCTTAATCCCAAGCCTTTTTATCTTCGAGATAGTTATTAACATGATAGTAGGCTTTCAAGCACAGCTTCCGTTTTTATAAACGATTTGAATTTATTTAGGCTTAGTGCTTGAATTTGGCTCGGAAGTTTATTGTAAAAACGTATCATTGGCATTTGAACGATCATGGATCAGTACCGAGAGGGCGGGTTCACTGCGGCACGGGAAAAGACTTCCAGGAAGGTTTTTCAAATCAAATCAAATCAAATTTATTCATAAATGTAGGTTACAAAATATAGATGTTATATTATTATGGTCAGTTCGCTACATTTTACCCGAGAGCATACAAATAATAATAAACTTAGTGATGTCGAAACAACAGACACACATCTAAAATGAAATAACTCAATTATTTACATGCTAACACCCAATTCCTTACGTACTAACACACAATTTACCAATGTCAGAAATATTAATAATCTAAATTTAATATTGTGATAGGCTAAATGTCAGTGGTGTCCTCCATAAACTCAGTTGTGGAGTAGTAACATTTATAAATAAAAAATTGTTTTAGTTTCTTTTTAAACATATTATTATTAAGATTCTTTATCTGTCGTGGAATTTTATTGAAAATAACTGGAGCCATTCGATAAATACTTTTACGTAGGTTTTGGGAAGGCCTTTGCCCAATAGTGGACTAATAAAGCTTAATATGATAAGTAGCAGTAAGTTCAGAACAAGAACATGGGTATTGCAATGTGGAAACATTCACAATAACACTGCTGCCTTTTTAGGGTTCTGTACCCGAAGTGTAACCAGCGCTACCCTATCACTAAACCTCCGCTGTCCTCGGCTGTCAGTGGGCTAGATCTCATGATCCGTAATAGGTAGACAGTTGAAATTGTAAGTGAAACAGAATGTGTACATTTCTGTTGCCACCAAAAAATTAATTTAAAAATTAAAGTTGGCTCCCATAATGCGATGGTACGGAACCTTTCATGCGCGAGAGCGACTCGCACTTGGCTGGTTTTTTACGCACTGTGTTTTCTTTTGCGACACCGCCGCCATACACATCATTAATCCTTCGAGCCGTTTCTGCAGCATTGGTGCCACGGTGGAACTCGTACTCGTAAATAACGCGATATTTCAAGTTTTCCATTTTGTAAACTGAGTGACGCAAAGAAAAATTACAAAAGAGGAAATACAAATGAATTATGGTTTTTGAAACAAAAATGCATGAGTAATAAAAGTAGCTGTATAAATTGGAATTCTTAACCAAAGAGGAGTTACTTGAGATCAGTGGCCAGTACGACTCAACACCAATTTCATATGTAACGACCTAATATATTGAATTAGCGCAAGACGCGTGTAGAAAAACCTTATGCCTATGCTAGTTAGCTATGGGAGTTTGAAGCTTAAAACAATAATATTATAAAAGTTAGGTAACAATATAATGAGAAAATCCCATAGGCATAGACCATTCTATCTGTGAAAACCAGGATCACCTTGATTAGGTACTCTTTTTAACGATTAAAGATTTAGTACTGCGAAGTTTCAGGGTAGAATCATTTTTATTCATGTTCTTAATATGTATTTGCATTCTTACTATTGTATATCGTTGTAGACCCTCCTGCTACTGGTGGTACAGGAGGCTCAATCAAACAAGCTGGTGGTGCTTTCGAACGAATGGGTACTGCCAAAGAAGAACAATACTTCTATAAGAAAAATAAAGAAATGATTGAAAGTTTAAAGGAAAGATATAGCTCAGAATTAAATTATCACGAACAAGAGGTTGAACAACATCAGGCAGCTATAAAAAGAATTAAACAAGAACAAGCCGATATGGAAGAACAAAAATGAAGAATTTAACGCCATCCAGGGCATTTAAAAACAATGAGTCAAGCGACTAAACTTAAACAATGGAATTTGAATGCAGGCAGCTAAACTTTATAGCTCATTTTCATAAAACTGTCGTTAATTCATTGTTTTATTACGCCGTGCAATTGTGATTTTAAGTCGTTCTGTTTTCGTATAAGGGTGGGCTTATACTGATGAGGCTTGCAGACACCAATCACTGTCGCTGATCTGCAGAGTTATTCTTACTTGTCTCCACTCCGTTTGTTATAGCTGATGGGGAAACGTATAACTAAACGGGTAACTCTGCATTTTCAATTAATTCTATAGGATTTTTAAAGACCATATTTAACGACGTGGTACAGGTACACACTACAGATCATCAATCAGAACAACTTTATCCCTGGGACCAACATTTTAATCGATGAAAATGTATCAGCAACACCATACAAAATTACCTTCCTTACCCGACAATAAAGAAACCCTACAGCTGATTGTTTTTCGCGAATACAATTTTGGTCCAATGGATGGTTAAGTTGGATGATCTATAACCACATCCTTAAATATGATCACATTTTTCTTATTCATGCATTTAATATCGAAGCTATTTGCGATAAAATAGAAGCTACAATCGTTTAACTCCTGTGCTGAGAAAAAGATGCTGAGTCATAGAGATTTGTTGAATTGGGAAATAACCACAAATTGTCCTAATTGTCAGTATTTTTTAATGATTTTAATAAAACACTATCAATAAGTACCAACGGTTTTATTGTAACACTAGAACTTCGCTCGCGACTTCGTCCTCGGAAATTGTGATAGCAAGGCTAATTTGCATGACATCAATATAGTTTATAGCTTGTGTTACTCGGTAAAAATGTAGCTTTTTAATGGTGAAATAATTTTTAAAATCGGTTGAGTAGTTCTGGAGTAAATTCTTAACAAACAAACACACAAATAAACAAAAAATCAAATCTTTCGTCTTTATAATGTTATATATTTTAAATAATAATATTATATTATTATTAGTTTAGATGAATAGTTAAAATCATGTGGAAAATACCTATAAAAACTCTTACCGTAACGCAAAATTTAACAGATTTACCAACAATTTCATCTTTTTAATAGACATAGTACCTTCAATCTAAAACATAGGAGCTAAAGAAATACCACCTTTTAAAGAGAGAAATTTGGCGACTATAGAATAAGCAAACCATAGTGATCCTAATAGCAGTAGGAGCTACAGGCTTAGTGACTAAAATCAGTACGGCAATATATTTATAGGTATAGGTATGGAAGAGAAGCCTTTACAAAGCAAATGCTGACAGAACACATAATTCTAATACTCAAATTTTGCTGCATTGAGAGTTTAAAAACATTTAGACTGGTAACTGATCTAGCGACAAACCGATTGGTATTCTTCACTTATTTTTCAATCTAATGCCATTTCGCTCTAAGGATCGGCAGATCAACATTTGTGATTTATGAGTATTTTATTATCATTATTTCAGCCCGAAATCATTCGCTGTTGGGTATAGGCTTCTCCTTTCTTTTGCCATACTTCTTGGTTCTGCGCGTTCTTCATCCATCCATGGGGATGGGGATGGGTCACAATCTAATTCAGATTGTGTAGTTTCAAAGCACACTCTCGGAAATGTAACCGATAAAAAACCGTTTGGCTGGTTGTATCTTTTTGGAGAGGCTTTGGAGCTTGGCTTTGACTAGGAAGTCATTATCAATGAGCCGCTTGGCACGTTGCTCAATAGCTTTCAACGCTTGCAGCTGGTACTTGGTTGATCCATCTCAAAGGTGCGAACAGTATTCCATGTACGATCGAACTTATGCTTGGTGTCAGTCCGGGGTAGTGGTCCAACTGCTCTGTCCAACTAGTTGGACCTAGGGGCAGTTGTCCAACTTTAAAAATAGTTGGACCACCTTTTAAGAGTTCCGTGGTCCAATTCATGTGAGCAGCTGTTTCGGCGTGAAATACTTTGGAGCTTTCTAGCGGCTAATTGGGCCTTGGATTCAATACAGGGCCCGAAGTTGAGGGTCGAGGTCAAAACAACACCTAGCAGCTCCAGATAGTCAGTAATAGGGACGGATACATTTCATAAAGTAAAAGGTCAAGGTCAGGCAAGGTCATAAGGCCTCTTTTTGGCGGAGAATAGACACGCCTGGGTCTTGACTAAACCAAACAGGATGATAATCTGTGAACGAATAAAGAAAAAAATGAGAGATTTTCTTTTTAAACTCTTCCCTAGTCGCTGGATAGATAGCGCTCAACTTGGTAAGTTACTGCAAGGAACGGAACGTCACATCATTTTACTTCGGTGTAATGGTTATATTCGGAAGCTCGAGCAAATGAAAGTGTCAGTCAACGAGCGTATGTGACGTGCGTGACGCAATGTTTTTATTTTTCCAAGCGTTTTGGCTTTTTCACCTAGTAACGTAGTCAGTTCAACGCCATCTACAGAGTTCTTGGAGACTATCTTTTTTTTAATACTTAAAATAAAACCTCTCATTGTATTTTTTTTGACATGGGCTGCCAGCAAAGACTATATTAGTAGTCAAAACAATATGTGACAGTATAAATTAAATTGCTGTAACATATTTATATAAATTAGAGAGTAACAAAGACTTCAACTTGAGAGTGGTGCATAAGAATTTCCATGCTTCGACCATGTACTACGGCTGCCATAAACCAACAAGTGAGGAAGCTTTTGGTTCCTCAAAAATTAATTTTTGACATTGTACGCTCAAGTAAGTGACCCAATCATTTGCTTAGTAGAAGTGACTTGAGCATGTAAAGGTTATCGAACACTACAAATGGCACGGGATCCACAAAGCCTCGGGTAATTTTACTACCAGATCCATCAATGGTGATGTCCTAACGTTGCTTATGAGAGTGCGTTGCAGTATGATGTTTCAAAGAATGAACCCTGAATGGCTCGAGTCGAAGAGCTGATGTTTGAGGATTTTGGTGCGGGGTGATGCGTAATTCATTTCTTTTTTTACACATCCTGTCTGAATTTGCTCATACCATATGCACCGGGTCCAAACATCATTCGATTTACTGACAGTCAGCCTTTGGACCCCAAGGTCTACAAATATTAAAACACTCGGAGTCCACTTCATGTCTTGTCATTACTTTATCAGTGATTATATAAGCTAGTAAGTGTAATTACGTTTTTATTTATTTAATCCATTTATAATATTTCCTTTTGTAAAAGGTGGCAAAAGCGGAGGTGATCCTTTTAAATCTATGGGAACTGCTAAAGAAGCCCAGTACTTCAAAAAACGGGAAAAAGAACTTCTAATAAATCTGAAAGATGAAATGAAAGAGCAAATATCATTTCACGAAAATCAAATCGCTATTCATAAGGCTGTTATAGAAAAACTTAAGAAAAAGCAAAAGGATATGGAAGATGATAATTAAATCTGGATAACACTTTTCAAATTATTGTCCGTCTGAAACATTGTTTAGGAAATAAATAGTCTTCGGTCAAATTTTAAGGCGTTTATATTTTTAGGGTTCCGTTACCAATTGGCAAAAAGCAGGGATTGAAAACCGGTACCAATTGCGGTTCTGGTTCTTCTTTTAGGTTCTTATAAAGGTTCCTCTTTTCGGTACGGTTCCGGTTCCGGTATCGGTTCCGGTTTGGGTTCCGATGTACCGGTTCTAAATACCGGTTCCTAGAACCTTTAAATCGGATGATGTTATACCGGTTCCTTGTCATCCGATTTAAAGGTTCCTTACGGATGTGTGTTCGGAGCAAGGATTGAATAACCGAAGTTTATTGATGTTCGTACCTCGGCCGAGCCAGACAAAGCAAGTTGTTTTGCCATTTTGCCGCCATTCATGTGTCCGCGTCTACTTTGTTTGTCAACATAATCACAAGTGTGTTGAAACTTTACAACTACATAGATTGTCGCCAAGATGGATAATAAAAGTAAGTACAAATATGCGTTTCCGTGAAGTTTTACTTCATTCGTGTGGTCTAAAGTACACTCATTTTTATTTTTGTAATAATTACAGTTCAAAATGACTTGTGCAGCTAAACAGTGTTTTAATAATGTAGGTATTATTAAAACACTGTTTAGCTGCACAAGTCACAAACATTGTAATGTTTGTAGTTGCGTTCATTCGGCAGCCAACGCGATTTCGCTCACACGACAACGCCGGCTCTTATCTCTGTCCTTGTCTATCAGTGACTGTAGGTTTGCGACTGTGATGACACTGATCATAGATGTAAGATGTTTTTTTTTTTTAGTTGGGAAAATCATCCGGAGCGGGAGATAGTGTCAGACTTTTACTGACTAAAAACCTACTCCTGTTCCTTCGTTGCCTTCGGGTTTCGTTTTGACACTACCCATGGCCCCAGTAGGCTTCGATCCTACTGGGCCCCTACGATTTGCTGACATCTCCCTGAGGCACGCGTGGAACAATACGCGCCGTCGACGACTTGGGCTCGGTCCGGACGGTAACCGGACGGTCGGACGGCGAGCTACCCATTGCTCGCCGTCCGACCGTCCGGTCCGAAGCCCGCGCCTATGGTGGCCGGAAATCGGGATCGGAATCCCGGCGGCGGTTGGGGCGTGAGGACCGTTGCCGTTGCATCACGCGATCGGCCGCCTCCTTTGCTAGCATTACTGCTTCGCAGAAGGAGGCGACCGCCTGCCACTCATCCTCGCTCCGGACCATGGCCTGTACCAAGGCCCTTCGCGAGAGATCGCCGTCGCCGATCGCCCCCACAAGGACACGGCGTTGCTCTACCCAAGTGGGGCACACCTCCACCGTGTGCTCCACCGTGTCCTCCGGGCGGTCCGCACAGTGGCGACACCCGGGCGTCACTTCCGCACGAATCCGGTGCAGGAACTTCCCGAACTTCCCGTGTTCGGTGAGAACCTGCGTCATGCGGAAGGTGAGGACGCCGTGAGGACGGGTTGCAATGTTCTTCAAACATACCCTTCATAGTATTAATAATTACTATGAAACCACTCAATCCTTAATAATAACCTAGTACCTATAAAATTATAATTTATGCCACTACACTAACTAAAGGGGTGACCAGATGGTTGCAAATCAACGTCCCAACCAAGGTGACCTTGCTAGTTTCAATCCGTGTAGACAGCAGTTGTAATCCATGACCTTCAACGCCCTTGGTTGGGAGGCGCGTTTTCCCAACCACCGAACGTGTTGGCGCGTGGTTTACATCCAAGTAGCCGCAACACAAACTACACACAAACCAAGGTCCGCTTGGTTGGATCGCTAGTTTGCAACCTTCTGGTTCACCCCTTATACGAAAGATACGTTATTTAATATTCTACCATTTTTTAATAATGGTTAAGGTATAGATTAAAATTTCAGGATTTTATGGAAAAAAAATGAAGCATAGACGGAAACCGTATATGAATGAACTTTTAATTTGTGAGTAAAAACTGAAAAAAATAGAAAAATCATTTAATTTGTGTTTATAAACTTGAAGTTAGTAGTCTGAGAAAGCGCCCATGATGTTCATAACACATCGGCAACGATTCGGCATGCTCAGAACAAGGTTGTCAATGTCTTGCTGCGGAATATTGTCCCATGTCCTTCTGAGGTGCGCAAAAGTTGATCTTCTGTAGCCAGATTTTCAGGAACATCCTTCAGAGCTCTTCTTTGCAGCATATCCCACGCATGCTCAATGGGATTTAGATCTGGCGATTGAGCAGGCCAGTCTAAGGCCCTAACATTATGTGTATGTAACCAAGCTGCTACCGTTCTCGCCGTGTGTGCCCGGGCATTGTCGTGCATGAGCAGGAAATCTTGCCCCATTTGTGTTCTGTGGGGCAAGATTACGAGCCCCAGCACCTGTTGGACGTATCGTTCTGCCGTCATATTGCCCCGCACCCAAACGAGATCCGTCCGTCCTCCAAGACGAATTCCTGCCCAAACCATAATTGTTCCCCCTTGGTATGGGTGAACTTCCTGAGGGTTCTGGAGACGGCTCCATCGTCCAGGAACTTGCCAAACACGCGTCCTTCGTGAATCTGGATGGAAGCCGAACCTGGATTCATCCGTGAACAGCACATTGGACCATTGGTCACGGCCCCAGTCCACGTGGTTCCGAACCCATTCTAAGGTGGGACCCGGAGTGGTCTACGAGAGCGTAGATTGCTTTCATGCAGTCGCCTTCTTACAGTTTGGTCACTCACAAGCACTTGGTGTTCCACTCGCAGCCTTTGGACCAATTGAGTCGCCGTTGCATTTGGTTGTGCTCGCGCAGTAATTTGCAAAAATCGGTCTTGTCTGGGGGTAGTGATGCGACTTGGCCCCCGGTGCCTCTCCGCTACTTCACCTGTGGCACGATAGCGTGTCCACAATCTTGAAATTACATTTTGATGGGTCCCTATGGCCTCAGCAACATTACGCTGAACAGATCCAGCTTCCAGCATTCCCACAGCTCGTAACATCTCCGCCCTCGTCAAATGTCGGCGTTGCATGGCTACAATACCTCAATTTTAACTTTATCTTTCGTTTAAAAATGAAAAAAAACTGTAACTAAACGTAATTCGTATTGTTTTCAAAATTTCGCACAAATGAAAATTCCCTCTCCTATACATCAAGACATTTTTATGCCACCGAAACAAAAGAATTTTCAAAAATTTGAATTTGGAATTAGTCTGAGATAAATTACAAACAAATCGGTGTATAAAAGATTCCAATGCGGCCAGTACTTTTCGAGTTATTTAATTGAGTATGAAATATCCCTAGACCGTGTTGATGTGTGTATTTATAGACGAAATTCGACTTATTTCGGCCCATTGTCAGTTTTCGTATTAATAATTAAAGTAACGTCTTCTTCTTAAAATAGATTATTATACTAATATATTTTGCCTATTATACTAATATATTACAACTAATTTACACACAAAACAAGACAATCAAATAGGTACGTATGATTTTAAAACAATAATTTTATTAATACAAACAAACACGAGCGAGAGGCGCGCGCGTTGTTTACAGAAGATCCACCAAACATTACACTCCGCCACGCGCTGCATCGCGTCGGTCACCCGACCGCACCTCAAAAAACAAGTTTAGACTCGCTTTGCCTAAGAACCGGTAAAATAAAGGTTCTTAGAGGTTCCTATTTAGGTTCTGGTTCCTGTTCCGGTATAGGTATCGGAACCCCAAAATACCGGTATTTTACCGGTATTTTGGAACCGTTTTCAATCCCTGGCAAAAAGGGAACCATATAGATTCGTCCTGTCCGTCTGTCTGTCTGTCTGTCTATCTGTCTGTCCGTCCGTATCTCACAGCCATTTTACTTCGAGACTGTTGGCACCACACATTTGAAATTCGGAGAGTAGGTGTTTTCTATGATCCGCTACACAAGTAGGGTGACATTACCGATAAAAAATAAATAGGGATAGAGACCGCCCCCATAGGTACATATAACTGAAGGTTGAAAAAGTACGCGGGCCTGTGAACGGTGGGCTATGGGCTAGCTCGCCGTCCGTCCGTCTCATGACAACAGGCCGTGTCGACGGCGCGTTCGTGTTCCACGCGCGCCTCAAAGAGAGTCAGCAATAGGAAGGGGTCCGCAAGGACCGATGCCTGCCGGGGTTGCGGGACTGATCGAAAGAGATACCGCGACCCCGGAACACAAAGGGCGATGAAGGAACATGGATGGGTTTTAGTCAGTAAAAGTCTGACACTCCCTCCTGCTTCGCCCAGAGCGGGAGAAGTCATTTGATGAGGATTCCCATCCAAAAAAAAAAAAAAAAGGTTTAAAAGTAATTCCTACATATACAACTGTGTGTGGACGTCTATCGGCAGCTCTTATAAAATATATCGAGGTTTCTAACATACTTTTTTAAGTCAATGGTTGATGAGAAAGTGACTTCAAAAGTCGTAAAAACTGTGTCCTCCCCTCTAATTTTTAAACTAAGAGGAGAAAAATTCAGAAAAAAAATTATTGGTATCAGAATGGAGGAGCTCGTGGCTAAATAATAACAGCCATTCGGGTCGATTTTTAGGTTGCGCCGGGCCTGCCTAGGTTGGTCCGTGGATGGGTGACCTACCATTACATACCGAGTTTGTTCCGTGCTTCGGAAAGCACGCTAAGCCGTTGGTCCCGGCTGTAATTTGTGAATCTTTGACAGTCGTTACAGGTAGTCAGTGGCCCTAAAGTCTGACAACTAGTCTTACCAAGGGGTATCGTATTACCCAGTACTAACTGGGTTGTGGAAGTCAGATAGGCAGTAGCTCCATGTAAAATACTGGTATTCAGCTGCATCCGGGAAATAGCCAAGCAGAGGATGATTATTAATAAATTATCAGAATGATAATTTGAGAATTATTCTAACCAATCTTTACTGTTGTAGTTCCAGGAAAATTATCAGAGACAATGATGACGATTGTCTTGTTCACTAACTAAACCAAAATTAGGTCATAGAGCTGTCTTGTTGTTTTATCGCAGGCACTAAGACAGCAAATTAGGTCCTAGGTTCGATTCCCAGGTCTGGTAAAGTGCCAAATGTGTGATAAAGGTTTTTCATACAAAGCAATTGTATCTTACGAATAAATTCCTAAAGTATCTCTACAAGGAAAGTGTATCTATGAGGAATCATTCTTTCTCAATATAGACTCGCCTCTCATTACATGGGACTTAAACAGAACTGGCGAAATGTATGTGTCTATTAGGGAACACCTGTGCCTAACCCTTCGGAGATGTACAAGCGTGGTGTTATTTTGTGCTGAAGACTTCAAGAGTTTTCATTTTAATTTTCTTTGTAACATTTATATCCATTTTCCTTTCATAATCGATTGTACACCTAGACTTAAGTTAGCAACTAAGCGGTCATCTGGCGTCTTTGTTGTCAATGTTGTGTTTACCTGTAAATTGTAATTAGCGTAGATATTAGAATATTACCGTATGTTTTAGTTTATGTAAGTGTATGTATGTGCTGTAATTGAACCTTAAGTAAATAAATAAATAAGACCCGACTTGGCCTATCAAAGGCTTAACTAGAACCAACCAAGGCCTACTAGATTGCATCTAAACATCATTCAAAACATCAAAAAGAAACATAACATACACATTTTTTATATAATAAATAAATAATCGTAAAAATAATGTTTTTCTACATATACTTTTCTACTATTTTACTGCTGTGATTTTTTTTTAATTTATTTAGTAAATTTGAAATCATGAAAAAGGCGGTTCCTAAATTCAATGGAGTGTTAAAAACAAGCCGCGAGGAAGTTTATACTGATGTTCTACGTTTATATTCCGGTGAGTGAAACCAGTGTGTATTTTAAATGGAGCAAGTATATTGAACACTCTTTTGTCCACACAAGCACTTGCATGCCATATAGACCGTTTTATTGTATCTTTCATAGTAACTTTACCTGTGACAACACTAACCCATTGTCAATCTTATTGTACCGATAATAAAGATCCCAATCCAACAGCAAACGTGATTGTTGAAAACCATACCAGTTGATCATCATCATCATCATCATCAGCTGATAATGTTCTCACTGCTGGGACACGGCCTCTTTTCAATGAGAGAGAATGGGCTATAATCCACCACGCGGGCCCAGTGCGGATTGGTAGATGTCACATGTCTTCGAAATTTTTGGTTCTAGGACATGCCGGTTTCCTCACGATGTTTTCATTCACCGTTTTGAGCCGTTTTGATACCAGTTGAGAGAGGCAGAACCAAAATAACTGAAAAATATTTGAAACAAGCGTTTTCTCTTCAAAAAAGGAGGCCTGTGCCTCAGCCGTAAGAAAAATAAAGGCTGATAAAATATGATGTTTTTTAAAATACCTATTAATCCTCCAGGTGGCAGGGAAGCCGGCTCAATCAACGAAGCTGGCGGTACCTTCAAAAAATGGGGAGTTGCCAAAGAAGCACAGTACTTTCTTAGAAAGGAGAGGAAACTCCTTGAGAATTTAAAGAGTCAAATGAATGATCAGATAGAATTTCACAAAAAGCAGATCACCATACATCAAGAGTCTATTGAAAATATTAAAAGAAAACAAAGAGAAATTAAACCTTAGCTGCAATATTGGCTTATTCACATAATCAATTTAAATAATAATAAAGAAAAAAATCGTAAAACAAACCCTCAAGTCTGCATGGCTGAGCCAATCGAGATAAATGATAAAAAAGAAACGAAATTAAGCAGTTCTCATAGGTGTTATGTGCTTAGGGAAAATTAAATATGTATGAAAATATAAAATAAAAGGTAACACCTACATAACGTTTTTTTATTAGAAGAACTGATAAGAATGATGTAGAATGAATGATTCGGTGATGGAAAACGTCGTGTGGAAAACAGCGTGCCTGAGAGATATTTCTCGGTCATCATCTGCCTAGCCTTTTCCCAACTATGTTGGGTTCGGCTTCCAGTTTTACCGGATGATTTACGTTAGGCTTAACCTAACGATCGATCCGAGCGGCTGTTATTAAATAGCCACGAGCTCATCTATAGCCACGAGCTCCTGAGAGATATTTCTCGGTGAGGCAATAAAAACACGCAAAAGAAAGAACATCGAAACTTTACCTCTTCATAATATTAGCTGGACGCCTGATGGAGATAATCGCCTTCGAAGTAGACCGCGGCGAAGGTGGTGTGACAATCTGATGTTGTTTGAAGTACGACATGGTCAGATATGGGTCTTTCCCTGTCGTCGGTAGGAGGAGCGGGAATATTTTTTCCCATGCCTATCGCACAAGATAGGTTTGGAAGGAGAAAGGGGAAGCCTTTGTCCAGCAGTGGGACACATGACAGGCCAAATAAAAACAAAAATAGATTGCAATTTATTTAAATAAGCTTGAAATATTTTGCAATTTTTCAAATTATTTCGATATGCTGCTCACCAAACATTTCATTCACACTTCTCGAATTCAGCACAAAATAATTCGAAAACTCAGGTTTTCATGAACAAATAAACCTATTTTCATGAATTTTGTGCGACGCATTAATGCGACGCTGTAGCCTTATAATTTACGTTTTGCTTCGACAGAGCTAAGTATTGTTAGATATGCTTTCGACGTAAGGAGAATTTAATGGAGGCTTTTTATAGGACCTGTCTTTGTCGAGTGTAGGATTTATAAGAGGAAAATGTACATAAATCTGGTTTTTAAATTTGAATTCGATTGAGACAAAGGGAGTTTTAAAAATTGAAAAGCTCTCTCTCAGAATCTCTGGTTAGCGCTAGAATCTGGATGAAAAAGGTTTCGTTGATTTAAATCCCATCAGAAATATGAGTTTAAATATGACATCATACGCGCTAGTCAGACTGGCGAAATGTGGGTGTGGGTACCCACACCCACATTTCGCCAATTATATTTGGCAGTCGCTTCATGTAAAATACTGGTATTCAGCTGCATCCGGTTAGACTGAAATGACTGAAAAGGCTAGGCAGATGATGATGTTCGGGTCAGCTTCCAGTCCCTCCAGATGCATCAGTCCCACCGAAATACCAGTGGGTATTTGAACCAATACCATATTATACAGGGTATAAAAGACCTCATCACGAAGCCGTCAACCAAGCATTCTGTACATCAAACTAAGTAACTTTACTTTTTAAAAATGATTGCTGGGAAACGACTTTTTTTTTGGGGTGAAAAATCATGTTTTGTGTTAGAACTCAATGTAACGACCTCAAAGCATTATGATGATGGATGGATTGAATAGTACGGGGGTCGTGGAGGTGTTTAAAGTAAAAATCTTACATTAAAAACTTATATTTAAAAAAAATGTTAAAAAGTTGGAACTTTGACCCCCAATATCTCCGTATCTAGAAGGTTCCCAGGTATGGTGTAGGACAAAAAAATCGCAATGACGGGGAGAACAAGCCACAAACGTTAAGTGTATATGACAATATTTCTATAAAACAACACTCTTAATCATTTTAGTGGATGGAGCTAAAATACCCAAAGTGCGAGGTGAGTTCACACAAGAAGACGCAACGTAAAACTGCCCATGTGAAAAACAGTCCTGCCGCATGTCGGTTCCCGCGAATTTCAGAGTTTGGCCTTGTGACTTATTTATTGTCATGGCAAAGCAAACTTTCAGAGGAAACAGAAGTTGCATAAATTTAAACGGCAGATCATAGTCAACGGTATACGCGGTACAAACACTGTTTCTCATTACATAGTTTCGGTGATAGTAAATTCCGAAGTAACATCACAGGTGTGCAGACAGGCAGCTTACGATACGGGACATCTGCTGCATGTATTCAAAAACTCAACAGGATAGTGGACTGCTTGGAATCTCTACATTTGTCAAATTGAGGGACAATTTCAAGGCAGAGAGCGCTGTCCTACATCGTACTAATAACAAAGTGGCTGAGAATAAATTAATGAGATGGGTTTTACCAGTTCCACTTGGATCATCCAAAAATATTTTTTTCCTTTGCAACAATACTTGAAATAATTTCATACTTTTGTTACCCTCATAATAAGTTTTTGTTATTTTTTACGAATTCTTGTAAGGTAATTACAGCGTAGTTACTTTAATTTACATGTACGCATAACTCATTTTCTACAATCCTAGATGTACATTATTATTATTTTTATTATTTATTTATTTTATAAATTACATGTTCAAACACACATAAACAAAGCATGGTTTTGGTAAAGCGTAATCTTCTAAGGCACGACCTAGAGCTAGAAAATCTTCTATTTCCGATAGGCATTTACTGAAGATTTTATCCAAGAATTTCTCTATCTTCTATTTGCCTCTTAATTATTGTTTAAAGTCTTCAGAAAGGTGTTGTTTAAATTCATTCCAAAGACTGAAGGGATCTGATACTTGACAAAATACTAATATAATTATGAAAAGGTCTCTCATTTTGATGATGATGAAATTGGCAAGCAGTACTCTGTGAATGTCCTTTACATTCACAGAGTACTGCCTGCCAATTTCGATCATCTCCAAGAAGCAAAAAAACCTTTGCAGGCTAATTTAAATGTAGGTTGTACAACGCCATTTACAATTTTGTAAATTGTAAATGGCGTAGTAATGCTTCAGGATTACCGTGTATACCGTGAACACAGCATACTCTTTTTCTACGCCTGGCCATCCATCCACATTTGGTCCTGTTTTTCTTCTTTCAAATTGTTTATTTTTCCAAACGTAATAATTATGGTATTTCACGATACAGGAAATTGTTTAAAAAGTTATCTACTTGACAATTGCCTTGACATACTCGTAGATCGAAAACAGACGTGAGTGTCGTTTTAGGTGGACTACTTTACTTACCTTACCTACTACTTTTATCAACTACATTTTCTTGGTGGAAATCTCTTTGACAATTATTTTTGCAAAGCGGGTGGGTAAACCACCGGAGAAAAATGCTCATGTATGGCATCTAGCGAAATTTTGAGGAAATAAAACTGAACTGCTGTGTGTGTGTTTCTTAAATGACGTAAATGTGCCCCAAGTAGGGTTTTTTGGAAATTCATCCTCTAAGGGGTTAAAAAAGGGGTTAAAAGTTTATATGAAACTTCGTCATTTTCGACGTTAGAAATATACAAATTGATCTATGAACCCTTGGTAAAAGAAACAGTTTACTGTTTCACTTTGTTTTGAACATTCATTCTTTCTGCGGGTAATAAAATAGGGGATAAAAGTTTGTATGAAACTACTTCATTTTTGAAGTTAGAATTGTAAAAATTTGTAGATAAGCTCATACACGGTTAGACTGTATCACTTTGTTGGAACTTCAAAAATGATGGAGTTTCATACAAACTTTTATCCCTTAAATTACCACATAAAGAAAGTATTTTTTAAAATTACATTTCTAATTTCGAAATTGATCAAGTTTCATACAAACTTTCAACCCACGTTTGAACCCTTTGGGGAGGGATTTAAAAAAAATCCCTTCTTAGTGCACACTTACGTCATTCAAGGAAGGTTTGTACAAAATTTCATGCTTCTAGACCCAGCGGTTTCAGGTGTGCGTTGATCGATCAGTCAGTTCATAATTTCATACCCCTTTTCACCCCCATAAGGGTTGAAATTCTAACAACACCGTTGCGTTAGCTTCTAACCGTAGGCTTAGATAATAAATTTAGTGATTATTACTTCAAAAATCAAATCAAGGTCTTTCCATACACAACTTCATCCCCCTTTGTAACCCCTTTGGGGTAGAATTTTCAAAAACGCTGAGACACGTATAAATTAATTTACAATTGTCAGCTAAAATACCAAATTTGAAGATCCTAACTTTAAAACTGACGGACTTTCATATAAACTTTCATCCCCTATTTTACCCCTTTAGGGGTGGAATTCCCAAAAATCCTTTCTTAGTGGATACTTACTCTTCACAAAGAACACACCCTCCAAGTTTCATGTTTCTAGGACTAGCGGTTTGGGCTGTCTGTTGATATGTCACCCAGTCAGTCAGTCAGTCAGTTTACCATTTTATATATAGAGATATAATATAATAATAACCAGTATATAAAACTTCTACAGTCTATGGTATAGACTAAATTTATGAGGACACACCACCGAAGACAAGTCAACGGTTGACAACTGAATGTAATTAATTAAGACGCAGGCTCGGGCGTCGAGCATGCCGGCAGAAATGTGCTTTGTTTTGATAAAATAAAGGATTTGCTTCCCGTTACAGTTCCGTCGCGCTGTTATTTAATTTTAATTTTAGTGGGTTTCATGTAATTGCACCCTTCAGGACTTGAATGAGGCAAATGACAGAGCTGTCTAGGTCAGTATGTAGGTATTGGTCGCACAAATTCGGAAAGAAGAAGTTGGTTTCCGTGCCATATCATTCCGCACACAATTCATCTATATTTTCTTTGGTCTTCCTCTCCCTCTCTATTCATCAACAATTATATTTATTACTCTTTTAGTCACATGTGTTTCATTCCCCCTCAGTTAGTCTGTTACATATTTAGCCCGGTTATTGCGTGCAGGCGAAGCCGTGGGTGCTGGAGTAAGTAATTCATAGAAAGAACATCACACCTAATTTTGCACTAGTAGTCCAAGGAAATAGCTGATCACAGTAGGTATTTTCATGTAATCTTTCTGAATCTTCCGGCTAAACGAGGTTTAGTAGCAATTAGAAGATTACCTAATCTAGGTAATCAAACGATCAAAATGGCAAATCGTCCAATTTCCAATGAAAAACTTAATATATTTTCGAAGTAGAGGAAACGTTTGTACAAAAAGTACGGTAAAAACGTTTACTGAAATGACTTTCAAGGTATTCTAGGAATTCATCAATTCGCAAGATTTTCTTCTTTGCCCGAGAGCATTCCGAGCTGCGCCGATAAATTAGAAAATCCCCATTTATTTGTAGAGTTTACTGACTTGCATCTTAGTGATGCACACAGCGTTATCGATATAGAGGTCAAAATATGACATAACATCACGCCTGTAATCCTTGAAGGGCTAGGCAGAGGTGTACCTAATAGTTAACACAAACACATTCTGCCAGTTATGTTTAAGTCCCATGTATTATGGGGCGACTCTGCTGCCATCCACTGAGAAAACAAAAATCCAGATTTCGTGGCTGCTACTAAGAAATTCCTTATGAAAAAACAAATTAACACTTTGCCCGACCTAGGAATCGAAACCCAGGACATTATGCTCAATAGTCGCGCTTGTAATTGTGACAAGTTGCCAATTAAAAATAATATGCAAGTCTTGTTAACTAACGTCGCAGATAAACAATAAAATGGGTCAGATCGTATTAAGTCTAGGCAGAGAACACAGTGAACACTGCTCTCAATATGCCACTCGCTAGACGCAACTAAGGTTAGCCGGGAAAGGAAATCGATAGCCTGGATAACTAATGAGGGATAGTTATGAGCTAGAAGTGTATTCAGCCAGAACAAGAGAGGTAAGAAGAGACGGGAAATATGTTAGTTGTTGCAAAATAATAACAGCCGCTCGAGTCGATCTTTATGTTAAGCCGTGCTTGCCTAGGTTGGTCTGTGGATGGGTTGATGGACCACCCAGTACATACCGAGTTTCCTCCGTGCCTTGGAAAGCACGTTAAGCCTTTGGTTGACGGCTTCGTGAAGAGTCCGCTTACACTCTGTATGTTGTGTGTAAGACCGGGCTTGACACAAAATACCCACAGAATAACATCCAACACCACCAGCAATAAACGTTTCAACACCTCGAAAGAAAAAAGCCTGCCACTAAACTGCAACAAACAATTTACCGCCTCACGCATACAAACTAGTTAAAAAAAATATCATTACGCGCATACAAGCCTGTTATTACACATACCGATACGGCGCGGAATTTCCCCCGGAAAACCTACTTTATATTAAGTCGTAAATTTGAACGAACGGTCGGCGTACGAGCCAATTTCCAACACTTATTTGTCGTACCGAGGGCCTCGTATGTAGCCGTGTTGTTGGAATATGAGCAGTTGGGATTTGGAGGAAAAAACTAGAGGTTTAACTGGTGGGCACATAAGATTTTTTTTTGTTCATTTACTGATTAAAATACATGAAAAATGAAAGACATATTTTGCCTGCATTCAAGAAAATACATCGCACAGGAACGTACTAACAGGATGAGTATAATTTCTAAAGAGGGGCTATCACAATTTTTCTTGTATTTGAGTGTTTGAAGAGTCAAACACTCTTTTACAAAAAGAAAATCTGATATCCCTCTTAACTCGTGATGGGTGTAGAGGCCAGGCACATAGGCACGTAGCTATGTGCCTTTCACGGAAATTTGTTTGGCCTCCAAGGCGTAAAAAGGTAACAGACAATTACTTTCACAATTTATTAAACGTATAAGTGGACCTACACATAAATAACAGATAAATTTAATTTGGAATGACGTAGGTACGCAAAAGTCTTTCAGTTTTTGGGCTTTGTCTTCATGTTCTAAATCAAAATCTCCCACCTTCAATACTCCTCAAGTTCCACTGTTCTGATTCCCAAACGCCTCGGCGTTGCCTGATTTATGGATGCTTACCCGGACCAATCACGCAGTACTCCTGGGACAAACAATTAAACCGGCGTTGGTTTCGAACTGACAAATGGAGCGCTAAGGATAATTACTGGTTTTTTACTTATAAAAAGAGGTTTAAATCCAATGGGAATTTTGTCATCAACTTTTTTAATTTCCAGTATTTTCAATGTTTTTTAGCGTAATGGGGTAGATGACACACCAATCAATTTAGATACATTTTAAGAGCTATCAAAACGCGGTTCTCTCATAGATTTTGTATGGCAATAGCAAACTGTGACGCCTCTGTTTATTCAACTCAATGACTCAACTATTCATTGATTTTAAAGCTACTAAAAATCTAGTTTGGCAATTAATTGAAAATTATTTGGGTTTTCAGGCCCAAAATAAAGTGTTTTTTTTAGAGATTGGTGTCTTGGAATTATTGTTTTATGTTATCTACCCTATTGTGCAGTCGATCAAATCCGCGTCTACTCATATTTAAAACAAAAGCCCGTGTCCTCTACGACCACGTCTGTTTACCGTCCCTTTTTGTGCGGACCAATACATAATAAAAAATGTTTTAAATTATATCTCAGACTGTTATGGGCCTCCCCCATGCACACTAGCGCCACTTTAGTTAAAAAAACGGAACTCGTTAAATACGTTTAACGTATAGTAATAATTGAGTAATACCAATTTACTAAATCTCCTGCAACATTTAGCTACCCCGCTTAACCTTCGCAATGAGTATACGTGACGACGCCTTTATGACACGCCACAATTTATTGGAAAACGTGGTTTTCAAAACACAGCCCTCTTCCAATTACGTGTTACTGTGTCTTTTTTACGAACACAATCTGTGCAATGTCTCACACAAAGAGACACAGTGTCACGTGTGTTCGGGGTTTAAATGCAAGCGACTATAAAGTAAGCTTTGAAGTTTCTACGTAGGTGATAAATAGTTCGGTTCAATGCTTTCAAAAGAGTCAATAATAACGCTCTTTTGGACTACACGGGGGTAGTGTTTGATCATGTTACTTGCAGTTTCTGCTCTGACGAAATTGGAGGATAACAAAGAGTTTTTAATAGAATTTTGTGCATATGGCGACAATCTATGTGACAACGTATTTGATTACAGTTTTTAATAAGCTTGTGTTTAAGTAAGTGTGTGTATTGTTTTAATTAATTAATTGAACATTTTTATTTTTTGGATTGCTATAATTTAATTTCATTATTAATTTATACTGTTTTTTTATTATTTATTTACCAACATATCATAAGAAATTATACTTAATTGGAATATTTGTACGCCGTTGACGGCAAGACATAGCGCTCATTTTATTAATATTGACATCTGTACTTTTGTTTACAAATAAAAAAATTTGAATTTGATTTTTTTCTCTTTTGTGACTTTAGTTTTAGAGTTATTAATTTTAGATGGATATAAAATATGTTCGAAAATCCTAATTTATTTGTCGAATATTTGCCAGCTTCTTCGTCATTGCATTTTCCTATCTTTAACGAAGGTAGTTATTTCGACCCCGAGGGATTTAACCTTTTGAGATTGCATTAAGTAACCCTAGACGGTATGACCTTTCTATTCACAAAATGGCACCTATGTCACGTCGTTCATAATTTCCGACAAAAAAAGACATCACAGTGTGTGGCCATAAAAATCCCTGGGGCCACGAAAATGGCGAACCGTACATGCGCCCGCTTTTCCCGACGCTACATGGTTTTTCACTTTGCGACTCGTAAATGCGTCTTTTGTTAACACGCCTAATGTAGCAGTTAGCTTCTCAAATTGTTATCATACGTATTATACGTATAATGAATGTTTTTTGACAAAAGTTTTCGTGGACCCAGTAGGGTGATGGTTATATCAAAACTTTTCTTTGGAAACTTTTCTTTCAGAGACAAAATCTTCGTTTATTGTCAGCAAATAATATCTTTTAGGCACGATTTTTCTACGTGCAATGTCAAAATAATGTAAAAATATGGCTGATGTAATAAAAATGCCTCGAAAATAAGACCAACTGTATCAGAAGTTTACTAATAATAACTGAGGCTGAGTTGATGATGAATAATCATTTTACAATTACATCTAATGCAGTTGTACGTTTAACATACGTACGTTCTTTAGATTTGAAAACACAGTATTTGAAGCCAGAAAAAATATAATGGGATAGTTCCTTAAAAAAAAACCTTTTTCAACCATGAGGCATAATCAGCATTCGTAATCAAATATCTGCACAGATTAAAATAGAATAGAAAAATCATTTATTTGTTACCTATGTCCATGGCTTTTTCATACAAAGACACGTAATTAACCCAATCAATCATAGTACCTACGTATAAACTAGGGAAAGAAGGCACCTTAAGCGTTAACAAACGCCACCCATGGGACTTACCATGACGTCACTTTATTTGCGAACATTGAACACCATTAATCTAATGCATTACCCGTGTTTTTATTTAACCACCATCATTTTATGTTAATGTTAAGGTTGGAATAAAAGTGTGTATTGTAGGGTTAAGGTGGAAGTGAGATAGGTTGCGCATTTAAGGGATATTTGGTTTTTAATCCACATTTTAGTGTTTTTTGTGGGTTTTGTTTTGAATTTGATGTTATTATTGATTTGAAGCGATAAGTTTTCATAATCTTTTATTATTTTTAGGAAAATGGCGCAATTATGATTTAAATTTGAGTTTAATAATTTATTTAACTCATTAAGAACATCTTGAAATTATAATGTGAAAATGACGTGAAATAGAACATCACAACGTTTAGAAACATTGGACGAAGCTATTGTGAGATAGAGAGAGAATTATAGAAATTATAAAAACATGTGCTTGGATTTAGCCTTGTGATCTCCGGCAGAGTAAAATAGAACCAACCCATTACACTCACGGGTGTCGTATAAGGCGACTAATGTCTGAGGCAGAACACCTTGCGCCTCCGTAGACCAGAGAATGGGCAGCAGCGTTTTCTGTTAGTCTTTCATCACTGCGATCTCCAATCCCGCCTGCCAAGCGTGGAGATTACGGCAAATTCCTCCCATCATGGGAAAGGCTTATGTCCAGCAGTGGACGTTATGGGCTGTTGATGTTGATGATGATGATGTGCTTGGATTATACCCACTTTACTTTAAGATTATTTAAACAATGTTTCATAATAAGTTTCATTACACATACATAATTACGCTAAATGTAGTATACCTACTATTATACTCATATTTTCTATTTATACTCGAACGAAACTTCTTGGCAGGGCTAACAAAAATCTTAATACACAAAATGTGTCTCCAAAGAAAATCAATCTCAGAGTTGTCCTAGACAGAAAACCATCAAAAGATACCTAACTAGTGCGAAAAACAACTTTTTGGAACCTACACTAAGAATAATATCGCAAATAAACAATCTATATGAAAATACGATCACTAATAGTGATCAAAAGATTGAAAGAGGCGAAACTTCTAAAAGCAGTTGGTACGTTATTTATTGCCCCAGTAACGAGTTGCCAAGGAGTTGTGCTAGGATCATTAATAAGTTTCCCGCTTTAATTCGAAAAGGTTCTAACTGTACCCTGAGCCAAAGAACTTTAGAACCTTTTCGTTCTGAGTGTTTTCTAGTTCGGAACTTCTTTGTATAGTTTGAAAAGGTCGTATTTGTTAGAGATTTTGGTGTAAGTTAGGACGTTTTCGTCTCAAGTGGGTCGTTTGGCTGCATCGCTCTGATCTAATCAGATTCGAAAACTGATGTCTTACATTAATACGGGCAGGAATTGATTGGATCGACTGATTGACTATTTTGGGGTATTTTAAGTTATATGTCTTCGTATTTCATTTTGGATACTTCGTAAATATATCTGGGGTTGAAGTGAGTAATCCTCCCGACCGTTGTCGGTCATAACTCATAGCGGTCATTATCGGCGGATATTAGTAAGGGTCCAGGTAATATTATGGCACAATGTGTGCATAAAAACATGTGCACACTCTTTTCCTTTCCTCTCATAGTCCGATAGCTCAGCAATCCATAATGAGAGATGGCGCAGGCTTGAGACCGAGGTACGGTATAACACACCTACCTAACTTTAAACCGGACCGGGTTTTGGTTGTACATAGTTTACCTTTAAACTGTAGGAAGTTTTTAATAAAAACTTAACAACTCGCTGCTCGATCAGAGAACTCAATCCAAGACCTCATGCTCATCAGCAAGGTAGCAAGCGTTATGGTTTTAAACCAAGGAGATGATAGACAGATAGCATGTCAGGCAGGCCCATGATGGGGGGGGGGTATCCATCGGCGTCAAGTCGACGCTGAAGTACCTGGGACTCGTCCTCGACAGCCAATGGAACTTCGTGGAGCAATTCCGACGTTTGGTCCCCAAACTGGAACGGACCGGGGCTGCCTTCATGTGGCTCCTGATCAACCTAAGGGGTCCAAACGCCTCCTGCCGGAGGCTCTACGCGGGAGTCATGCGTTCCATGGCCCTTTACGGAGCCCAGGTGTGGGCGCGTTCCTTGAGGCGGCGAGCCGCCCACAACCTGAACGCGCCCCAAAAGGTGGTAGCTGGCGCGGCTGGCCCGTGGGTACCGCACGATATCCCGCGAGGCGGCGAGTCTCCTTGCCGGATGGCCGCTATGGGATCTGGAGGCGATAGTCCTCGCGAGCCTGTATGAATGGCACGCGGAGGCGCTACGCCAGGGGGAAACTCCGCTGCCGCGGCAAATTGTCGCTCAGCGGACAGACTTCCGGCGTGATCTCATGGCGACATGGAGAGTGCGACTGTCGCAACCCCGTGCAGGGCACGCCCTAACGCCACGCTCTTTGAGGAGTGGCTTGAGAGGCGCCACGGCGTCCTCACCTTCCGCCTGACGCAGATCCTCACCGGACACGGTGGTGGCCCCAGGCCACCGTACAAAAAAAAAAGGCAGGCCCATGATAAGATAACTTTAAAACATTTTCATCTTTATTTTCTATTTATTCATACACAGTATTCCATAAAATTTAGAACGGAATTTTCTGATATTCCAGCAATAAAATAACTGCCATACTTATTCAAATTCCCAGATTATGATGACTTTAATCTACTACTACAACTACTACTACTGCTGGACATAAGCCTCTCCCATGATGGGAGGAATTTGCCGTAATCTCCACGCTTGGCAGGCGGATTGGAGATCGCAGTGATGAAAGACTAACAGAAAACGCTGCTGCCCATTCTCTGGTCTACGGAGGCGCAAGGTGTTCTGCCTCAGACATTAGTCGCCTTATACGACACCCGTGAGTGTAATGGGTTGGTTCTATTCTACTCTGCCGGATACCACACGGGTAAAAAAAAGAAAAAAATGTGCATAAATTTGTTGACATAAGTAATTTGTGACTTAAATAAAAATAAAAAAATTGCTAAAAATACGGTGGAATAAATAATATTGGCTAGCAGCAATTATATTTTAGTAAACAGATATGTTGTGAGCGCACAATCGTGAAGACTCGAAAACGGCCCAATTGGGTCGTATTGCCTTTATTCTGCGTCACTGCGTGTATGTGAGCTGCCGCTGCTGTGCGGAACACTTTTCACGGTTGATTTGTAGGTGTATAACATAAATTTGTTTAATAGAATATCATTGGCTAGCAGACAAGACATCCTAGAATCTAACTTAGTATGTGGAAATACAATATTCCATTTTACAAGCTATGTGTCCAATGGCAAAAATGTTATACTGTCATACAAACACTCATCCTCTATTGGGGACTACTTAACTAAGGGGTGAATTTGTAAAGATCCATCCTCAAAGCACACTTTTATTATTATAATGACCTTAGTTTACTTTTTAACTGACGCCTTCAGCTTTTTATTGACATAGCTTATTGTTGTTTTGCTAGCAATATAACGGTCACTATAAACAATATGCTTTGTCATTCCACATTAATTATAAACAAAGCTTCCGAACTTTCCTTTTGATTTGCTAAACAAAGCTAAAATTCCGTTCCATCTCAATTCCAACAGCATGGTAGCCCTATTGTCCCGACCGATATCTATGTAGATTAGCTCGATGGTATTGTGAAATTAAGTCCGTTCTTTGTTTGAATTCACCTGTCGAATGCTATCGAAACCAAGATTCGGAATTTGATTTCGGAAAATCAATTACTCTTTACACTTTTTTTTTACGAAGGTTTTATTTTTTAGCATCCTCCTTTAGGATTTCGGAATTCAAAATTAGAATGTCAGGTTTAAGTTGCAGGATTTTTTATTGTTCAGCCATTTGGACTGCTTTCAGTGGCTGCTGTTTAAATGGAATTGGTTTCATTAATGAAACTGCTCCTAAGGGAAACGTTTGTTGATATTTACGAATTTGTGCTGCGGGTTTCTGTTTTGGTGAAAGTGGTTTTGGGATGGTGTTGTATCTTTATTTTGTTTCAGCACAATGTCTCATAGTTTATCTGTTTTTATAAGCTTGTGTTAAACTTGAATTGTTAGTGTATTAGTCAAATTTTGCAAATGAATTTCAAACCAGTTCCCCGATTGAGCTGAAATTTGGCACACACCTTTGGTTTTGGTGCAATACATTTTTGATAATTTATAAAAATTGGGGTGATTTTGTTTCAAGTTTCAGCTAGCTTCAATTATATCTTTTAGCGCTAAAATGGCATCGTCAGAAGGGCGCTATTGCTATTTGGAGCATTTGTGATTGAAATTTTATATGGAAATTGCATTGAACCAACAAAATGGCGGCGTTAGTTCCGATAACGACCACTAAAAGTACCATGACAGCACTATAACCTAGTTCAGCATTTACACATGAATTTCAAATCCATTCTAAAATGCTCCAGCTATAACTTGTTACGTTATGTGAGCTGTGACGTCACGTAGGTAATACATGGACGCGTCAGCTCAGTAACTCACGTGTGTTAGAAGCTTTGTTTAGCTGCGTTGACAGCGCTAAACTATGCTGCAAAGCGCTTGTAGATCATGAGTATGACTTGGTTATATTCATTGCTTTTTGGACAGCTTCGTTTTTCGAGTGGTTTTTATAAAACGCTATATTCAGTATCTGATGTAACTGAAGAGGGAGAGGAAGACCAAAAAAAAACAGAAAGAAAATGGATGATAGCGTAACGGCTCATGAATGGAAGGAAAAAACATGATGCGCCTACTCTTAGCATATTGGGACAATGGCAAGAAGATGACAATTTATACTACCTAAACGATCTAACGCCGGTCATCCATATACTTTCAATACGATTTCACAAATGTTAACCAACAGACAGCGCTTTATTCGGGCGCCAAAAGTTTTTTGTAGCACTATTAGAGCCTATGCACACGGTGCAGGGCCGCGGCGTTGCTATGGCGGCGCCGCACAGTGGGCCCATTCTAAAAAATTGTGGACTTAGGCAACAAAGTTCCAATATCGATGCGATTTTTTTTTTATGACGTGTTATGATTAATCTGACAACTTTTACTCTTGTAAAATTTCTTCTAAAGTTGATAGTTTGTCTGAAAAAAATAATAATTAGATTTTTTATAAGGAGCGAATCACGTTTATTTTTTTTTCTTCAATTGTACTAATATGTTGGGTGTGTGGCTTGAGTATATGATAGCTAGTAATCATACAGTAAAAAAAATATATTTTGTATGAAATTTTTTGCCATTTAAAATAAATTCAAAGTATATTTTTTGTCTCATTTGGCTGTTTTGACCTTCTTTTTAGTTAAATATATAGTTTTAATTGCGCATAGGTACTTACAACTAGTAATTCTGCTAGTAATTGTGGGAATAATCTAGAGCCGGATTATATATTATATTCTTATTTCTTGTTCCAGAAGTGGGTCCGGCAAATTTTCGGACTCTGCGATGAGGCATTCTTCTTCCTCCATAATCTCACTGTCACAGGGAGGCTCAGTAGTCTGTAACAACTGAATTGCTTCAGGCAACAACTCAGTATGAACCTGTTTCGTTACTTTAGGCCTTATGTAGGATATGTGGGGATAGCTTATTAGAAGTCCATGGAGGATGTCTTCGTTTGTTGCTATTCTGCCCGTTTTCCGAGTATGCCTCTCCCTGAAGTTTCTGAAGTCCTTATTACGGGCTTCCGAAGCTTCTTCAGATAAAGTACCTAAAACGAATAAGTACATATATTTTAATTTCAAAATGCAACTGCGTCAAATAATACATCAAACTATATTTATTTTTTTCTTACCGATTAGCAAAATACCGAAGTGGTTACAGATCTGTCTGCACCGTGCATTAGAAGTTTATGTACACTAACTGGCATGTAGTACCACGAATAGTGTTGCACGTACACATCAGCTGTTTCTCTACAGTATCTTCAAAATTTTTCACAGTCAATGTTGCCTGATGATATGGGTTATAGAATCACGGAAAATCTGAAAATCAGATTTTCGTCAATTCCCGTTATTCTGGATAATCTTTTGTAATCTTGGAAAAAGCGCCTCGCAGTATTCCCGTCATTTGTCGTTCCAAAACCCTAAAATGGGAAAACAATACTGTAATATAAAATACATAGAGATATGATACACAAACAAAAAGAGCGAAAATTAAATACATACCTGTTTGACTATATCAATCAGCATTCCAGTTTGCTCACGAAACTCTTGTTGCGTGGTATTTTTTTTAGCTTGTTTCAAAGCCTTATGTTCGCCTCTAGCAGTCCATCGTTGAAAATCCAGATTATAAGATATATGGAGAAGACATTCCATACACCGAATCTTCATATGCAGTGAAGAAATTCCTTGTTTGTAAATTTCTCTAAAGTGGTTTGCACGTCAAAGCGTCTAAATTATTCATCTCGCTCGGTTTTGCCAAGCAAATGGGACACGTTGCATATCATGGTACTTCAGCAATAAGATTGGCCACTTTACCATCAATCATGGTCATATGCAATTCATGTGATACAATAATATTTCCACACTGTGTAGATATAAGTTCATCAATTTGTTTTTTCATCTCAAACTCTTCAAACTTTATAAAATCAGCTGTCTCCGAAGTGAAAGTGAACTTCACTGGTCGACAGTACAGAGTCGAGCAAGGTGTTGGGTTCTCCCAAACTATATTTTCATTCCCAGATGATGGGCTAGTAGACACTAGCCGAAGAGGGACGATGCTAATCATGACTACTGATGAATCATCGAACTCTGTAGCTGTGTTTGACGTTTTCTGTTTATAGTTACTCTGCGACGAAGAACCATCAAGTCCCCATTTCCAGGTCAACTTGAGTTCTTCATTTTGAGACCTATCAACAGAATTCACATCTAGTAAAATCCTCTCCACAGTGTGGTCCAATAGCGCTTGGAATTTAATTTGAGCTCCTTTTTCGGTAATTTCCATACTCTCTTGTGGTGGGTAACATCTTTTCTTGGCATTTACAAGCTTTGGATAAGATGGAAAGGCAGCACAGTTTTCTTCTTTCAGAAATTGTCGAAGAACTAAGTGCTACTATTTCGAGAGCGCAAGTGATGTATAAAGAGCTAAACACTTATCTTCAGAGACAGTACTTAAGCTCTGCTTTTCGATTAGTCGCTCGTTTACTTCGGATAGCGCTTCTGGATTACTGGAAAGGTATACGACCACTTTTTCCAGATTCGTTTTGCGGTTGTCTTTCAATTTTCTTAAGAACCAGTGCTGCAACTCTGCCTCGGAATTTTCTTCTACTATTGAAGTAGAACGTCTTTTTTTTGCTTATTACTTAAAGGCTCAGATAAGGCTGCATCCGGAAAGCCCTCAGGCCTCTCACTTCTCAGGTCAACACTGTAACAAACAGGCCAGTTGATGTTTTTTACCAACCACTTGCGATTACTTACACGATTCATAAAAGTTTTTTGATTTCTACTTGACTCTTATCCACTTTTTATTTAGATTTACACAAAAAAGTCGACAGAACTCCTTGATTAGGTTCTTGTCTTCTTCAGAAACTTCGGTATTAAAGACAGAAATTATACTTTCATATAGAAACATATATTTTTTCAGATCACCGCCACTTTTTAATTTCACAAAAAGATCTAGGTTGGTACAAAATTCAGCCATAGTTCTGATGTAAATATAAAAATAAAAGTATTTCGCTGTGTTCACAAATAAATGACAAGAACGAAACTAGATGGACTTAATGAATGTCTTTGTACTTATAGTCAGTGTTAATTACTCAAGTAGTGGACATAACAGTGACTGAAAATTATTCAGCCAATCAGAGACGAGCATTTTTCGATGACTCTAGTTATGCGCTAAGCCGGGCTCACAAACAAATGAGTCATCAATCACAAAGCAGGTGCTACCGATAACATGCAATAATAACTAAATCTCTACCAGAATTACTAGTTGTAAGTACTTATGCGCAATTAAAACTATATATTTAACTAAAAAGAAGGTCAAAACAGCCAAATGAGACAAAAAATATACTTTGAATTTATTTTAAATGGCAAAAAATTTCATACAAAATATTTTTTTTTTACCGAATGATTACTTGCGCTGCCGCGGATGGCCGGCGCTGATTTTTGTTTCGTGGATGTAGAATGACCCTAGCTATCATATACTCAAGCCACACACCCAACATATTAGTACAATTGAAGAAAAAAAATTAAACGTGATTCCATACAAAAAAATCTAATTAATTTTTTTCAGACAAACTATCAACTTTAGAAGAAATTTTACAAGAGTAAAAGTTGTCAACAATATCATAACACGTCATATAAAAAAAAATCGCATCGGTTTTGGAACTTTGTTGCCTAAGTCCACTAATTTTCAGTATGGGCCCACTGTGCGCCGCAGCGACCGTGCGACGTCGAGTTCTGGTGGCCTAAAATGACGTCTTAAAGCAGGATCGTTTTAATCTTGTTCCAGTATGGGAAAGAGAGAGTCTTTTACCTACACTGGAACAAGATTAAAACGATCCTGCTTTAAGACGTCATGGTAGGCCACCTGAATACAGTAAGTATGTTAAATAAAATAGATCACAAAAGACGTATGTTGTTGCTTCTATTACTACACCATCGCCGAATACAACTTAGAAGTACACGACAATATTGGATGAGTCCCTTTATTGCATTCAGAAACGTAAGTTATTCCACCAAGAATATAGAGAGTTGCAGACAGACGAACAGAGATTTTACCAATTTTTTGAATGACTTGTGTCCAGTGGTAAAAGTTTATTGAAATCTTTAGAACCAAAGTACCTAACCAAAACCAAAATAAGAAAGCGTGTTCGCTGTCCTATGCTACATAAAGAACAGAGCGGTGCCACTCCAGCGCGCGGCAACGCATACACCCATTTTTATTTTTTGTTTTTTCGGATGGGAAATCATCAAATGACTTCTCCCGCTCTGGGCGGAGCAGGAGGGAGTGTCAGACTTTTACTGACTAAAACCCATCCATGTTCCTTCATCGCCCTTTGTGTTCCGGGGCCACGGTATCTCTTTCGAACAGTCCCGCAACCTCGGCAGGCATCGGTCCTTAAACACGAACGCGCCGTCGACACGGCCTGTCGTCATGGGACGGACGGACGCCGAGCTAGCCCATAGACCGCCGTCCACAGGCCTGCGTCTACGGTGGCCGGGGGCCACGTGGTGGCCCCCGGCCAAACGACGCACGGGGCGTCTCCCGCGGCGGCCGGGACGCTGTGAGGTTCTCTCCCTCTCACGTTTCGCCACCTCCTTCTCTAGCATTACTGCTTTGCAGAAGGAGGTAACGGCGTCCTATTCCGTCTCGCTCTGGACCATGGCTTGAACCAGGGCCGGACGCGAGAGGTCGCCGCCGTCGATCACCGCTACGAGGACACGGCGGTGCTCCGCTCACGCGGGGCACACCTTCACCGTGTGCTCCACCGTGTCCTCCGGTCGATCCTCGCAGTGGAACCACCCGGGCGTTTCCTCCCACCCGATTCGGTGTAGGAACCTCCCGAAACAACCGTCTCCGGTGAGGACCTGCGTCAGGCGGAAGGTGAAGACGCCGTGGCGTCTCTCAAGCCACTCCTCAAAGAGGGGACTTGTGGCGTGCCCTAATGCTTACACCCCTGCCCGCCTCGTCTCGCGGGTAGCATGAACGGTGTGCGGCGTCGTGTGACATCATCATCATCATCAATTCCGCCGAAAGGCGACCACTGCTGGACATAGCCCCCTCCCAAATGTCTCATCCAGCGGATCCGCGCAACCTTCACACATACAATGTAAATACACACATCAAAAGTATCTAGGGATCAACATATATTTTTGCAATAACTTTTCTCCTGATTGATATTAATTAAAATTTTCTTTAAGGATTCATCAAATAAAGTGTTTTCGTTTGTCACAGTAACGATAAACCAAGTCACCTTTGCATTAATAAAGAAATTTGCCATTTTCCTAATAAAGGGATTTTTGACATTTGAACCACTAACATTAAAGTTCGAAAAAAAGACTGAAATAACAGTTTTCTTTAAAATTTTATTGGGTAACTTAAACAATTAATAATCCGTGTTTCTACCGCGAACACTAACAACACAAGAACATCGGTTTGGCATACTCAAAATGAGTTCATCCAAATCACGCTGTGGAATGGCCGCCCATGTTCGTTGCAACAACAAAAAAAGGTCTTCTTGCGACCGGATACCCTCCATATTCGGCAGAGCTCTTCTCTGTAGCATATCCCATGCATGCTCAATCGGGTTCAAGTCTGGCGACTGAGCAGGCCAGGGCAGGACATTGATGTTAGCTGCGGCGAGAGTCTGTCTTACAACTCTTGCGGTGTGCGGTCGTGCATTATCATGCATTAACTGAAATAAGGGACCGATTTGCACTTGTAGAGGAACGATGACGTCTGATACAATCGTCTCAGCATAAATTTGAGCGTTGAGGTTGCCTCTGATCCAAATCAACTCAGTTCTTCCGCCGATCCAAATACCCGCCCATACCATGATGGTTCCACCACTATAAGGATGGACTTCCTGGCAGGATTTTAATCGCTGTTGGCGTCCAGGGGTTCTCCAGTGTCGTATACGTCTTGTATCCGGTCTCATACCAAAACGAGACTCATCAGAAAAGCACACGAAACGCCATTGTTCTTCTGCCCAATTTCTGTGTTCAAGAGCCCATTGATATCGAATCCTACGATTGTGCATTGCTATAGGTGGTACCCGTAGCGGTCTTCGGGAATGAAGGTTCACTTCATGCAAGCGGTTTCTGACTGTTTGGTCGCTAATTAAGTTCCCTGAAGAGTGATGAAGCCTCACGGCTAACATCATGGCGGTTATTGTTGGAGCTCTTCGAGTTAAGATTTGAATGTATCGGTCTTGTCTCCGTGTGGTGCAGCGATACCGTCCTCCATGGCGATCAGCCACGGTACCAGTGCTTCGGTAACGTGTCCAAAGTCGACTGATAACACTCTGACTTGTATTCAGAGCTAAAGCTACAGTACATTGCCGGGAACCAGCTTCTATCATTCCCACGGCTCTGAGCATTTCTTCCCTGCTTAAATGACGTCGCCGCTCCATAATAACGTTGGTTTTAATCAGTAGTAGGGAAACAGTAGCACTAATAATGTCTTCAATGCGTTGTATGTTTTTATAGGGAAAATATTGACAGCTTATTTTCATCTTTTACTCGAATTTGATTGAGAGTTCCTGATTCAAATTATGAAATGCACCAAAAAGGATCCATATAAATTTATAAAATCATAAATTTATTACAAAGCCACATCTCAATCTCAAGAAATCCGCATAAAAATGCTTGATCCCTAGACATTTTTGATGTGTGTAGAATGATAGTATCAAATCAATTGAATCAGATTGTCATATTTTTTTTGTTGTAAATATTAAATACTTTTTCTTATTGTGATATTATTTTTACTGTGTCTTCACAGCGCTCAGGTCTTATCTTATCGCACACGGGTTGTACTTACTTATCATGAATTATTATATGCTACTGCGACACCGCTCGCGCTCCATCTATTGCCGTGTGAATAGCCCCTTATCCTAACAAACAAACGTACACATGTAATCTGTATAGTGTTTGCACTCGCATGTAATATCACCCGAACAAGGCACGTGTGACGTCACGTAATACATTGGACATGTCAGCTTTGTCGCGCCAACAGAACAGCATCCCGAGTTCCCGACCGTGCGCGACGTATAGCGACTGATCGTTACTGTCAACATCGTGACTTTTTATTTTCTGTTGCTATTATTATTGTGCTGGTTTTAAAATGTAAAATAACTTCACGCATGTTTCCCTGAAAGGGTAAGCAGAGGTGTAACTATTAGTACTTCCACATTTCGCCAGTTATGTTTAATTGCCATCAAACAAATCAGACCTAGGCTGCTACTAAGAAATACTATATGGAAAAACAACACAGAAACAACAATAACACTTTGTCCGACTTGAGCAAAAAGTTGGCGTTAAAAGTGCTGTTAAATTTAAATATAAGTCAAATACATGCATAGTTAAAAAGATCACAATTTCACGCCAACGCGTAAAAATAGGGTACCTAACGATACAATATTTTGTATTTGTAATGTTTAGTACTTGAGATTCATGAAAAATAAGGTACGCTGCGTTAACCCCAAAACATATTTTAAACTTTTAATTTCTAGTTCCACATAATGTAAAGAATCTAAATTAAACTAACCATCTAGTAACCATTGCTTTAATTTTATCCCAACCTACCACAGAACCAGAAAGATTTACAAACCACTAGTAAAGCACCCTAATAAACCTCCATATAAACATCAGACCCACCTTTACCGTCCTGTATCAACTATTTACCGGAACCGGAAGCTCCTATAAATACTGTAAAACCTTTAATCTAGTCGACGTTTTTCTCATAATTAATTTCCTGATTCCACATGGATGGCCCTTGATAATCTCTGCGTACCGGTTTGGTGTGTGGTACAAGAAGTAAGCGGTGAGAGACTTAGGATGCTTGTTATAGGGGTGTGAAGCAAAACCAAAATAAGAAAGCGTGTTCGCTGTCCTATGCTACATAAAGAACAGAGCGGTGCCACTCCAGCGCGCGGCAACGCATACACCCATTTTTATTTTTTGTTTTTTCGGATGGGAAATCATCAAATGACTTCTCCCGCTCTGGGCGGAGCAGGAGGGAGTGTCAGACTTTTACTGACTAAAACCCATCCATGTTCCTTCATCGCCCTTTGTGTTCCGGGGCCACGGTATCTCTTTCGAACAGTCCCGCAACCTCGGCAGGCATCGGTCCTTAAACACGAACGCGCCGTCGACACGGCCTGTCGTCATGGGACGGACGGACGCCGAGCTAGCCCATAGACCGCCGTCCACAGGCCTGCGTCTACGGTGGCCGGGGGCCACGTGGTGGCCCCCGGCCAAACGACGCACGGGGCGTCTCCCGCGGCGGCCGGGACGCTGTGAGGTTCTCTCCCTCTCACGTTTCGCCACCTCCTTCTCTAGCATTACTGCTTTGCAGAAGGAGGTAACGGCGTCCTATTCCGTCTCGCTCTGGACCATGGCTTGAACCAGGGCCGGACGCGAGAGGTCGCCGCCGTCGATCACCGCTACGAGGACACGGCGGTGCTCCGCTCACGCGGGGCACACCTTCACCGTGTGCTCCACCGTGTCCTCCGGTCGATCCTCGCAGTGGAACCACCCGGGCGTTTCCTCCCACCCGATTCGGTGTAGGAACCTCCCGAAACAACCGTCTCCGGTGAGGACCTGCGTCAGGCGGAAGGTGAAGACGCCGTGGCGTCTCTCAAGCCACTCCTCAAAGAGGGGACTTGTGGCGTGCCCTAATGCTTACACCCCTGCCCGCCTCGTCTCGCGGGTAGCATGAACGGTGTGCGGCGTCGTGTGACATCATCATCATCATCAATTCCGCCGAAAGGCGACCACTGCTGGACATAGCCCCCTCCCAAATGTCTCATCCAGCGGATCCGCGCAACCTTCACACATACAATGTAAATACACACATCAAAAGTATCTAGGGATCAACATATATTTTTGCAATAACTTTTCTCCTGATTGATATTAATTAAAATTTTCTTTAAGGATTCATCAAATAAAGTGTTTTCGTTTGTCACAGTAACGATAAACCAAGTCACCTTTGCATTAATAAAGAAATTTGCCATTTTCCTAATAAAGGGATTTTTGACATTTGAACCACTAACATTAAAGTTCGAAAAAAAGACTGAAATAACAGTTTTCTTTAAAATTTTATTGGGTAACTTAAACAATTAATAATCCGTGTTTCTACCGCGAACACTAACAACACAAGAACATCGGTTTGGCATACTCAAAATGAGTTCATCCAAATCACGCTGTGGAATGGCCGCCCATGTTCGTTGCAACAACAAAAAAAGGTCTTCTTGCGACCGGATACCCTCCATATTCGGCAGAGCTCTTCTCTGTAGCATATCCCATGCATGCTCAATCGGGTTCAAGTCTGGCGACTGAGCAGGCCAGGGCAGGACATTGATGTTAGCTGCGGCGAGAGTCTGTCTTACAACTCTTGCGGTGTGCGGTCGTGCATTATCATGCATTAACTGAAATAAGGGACCGATTTGCACTTGTAGAGGAACGATGACGTCTGATACAATCGTCTCAGCATAAATTTGAGCGTTGAGGTTGCCTCTGATCCAAATCAACTCAGTTCTTCCGCCGATCCAAATACCCGCCCATACCATGATGGTTCCACCACTATAAGGATGGACTTCCTGGCAGGATTTTAATCGCTGTTGGCGTCCAGGGGTTCTCCAGTGTCGTATACGTCTTGTATCCGGTCTCATACCAAAACGAGACTCATCAGAAAAGCACACGAAACGCCATTGTTCTTCTGCCCAATTTCTGTGTTCAAGAGCCCATTGATATCGAATCCTACGATTGTGCATTGCTATAGGTGGTACCCGTAGCGGTCTTCGGGAATGAAGGTTCACTTCATGCAAGCGGTTTCTGACTGTTTGGTCGCTAATTAAGTTCCCTGAAGAGTGATGAAGCCTCACGGCTAACATCATGGCGGTTATTGTTGGAGCTCTTCGAGTTAAGATTTGAATGTATCGGTCTTGTCTCCGTGTGGTGCAGCGATACCGTCCTCCATGGCGATCAGCCACGGTACCAGTGCTTCGGTAACGTGTCCAAAGTCGACTGATAACACTCTGACTTGTATTCAGAGCTAAAGCTACAGTACATTGCCGGGAACCAGCTTCTATCATTCCCACGGCTCTGAGCATTTCTTCCCTGCTTAAATGACGTCGCCGCTCCATAATAACGTTGGTTTTAATCAGTAGTAGGGAAACAGTAGCACTAATAATGTCTTCAATGCGTTGTATGTTTTTATAGGGAAAATATTGACAGCTTATTTTCATCTTTTACTCGAATTTGATTGAGAGTTCCTGATTCAAATTATGAAATGCACCAAAAAGGATCCATATAAATTTATAAAATCATAAATTTATTACAAAGCCACATCTCAATCTCAAGAAATCCGCATAAAAATGCTTGATCCCTAGACATTTTTGATGTGTGTAGAATGATAGTATCAAATCAATTGAATCAGATTGTCATATTTTTTTTGTTGTAAATATTAAATACTTTTTCTTATTGTGATATTATTTTTACTGTGTCTTCACAGCGCTCAGGTCTTATCTTATCGCACACGGGTTGTACTTACTTATCATGAATTATTATATGCTACTGCGACACCGCTCGCGCTCCATCTATTGCCGTGTGAATAGCCCCTTATCCTAACAAACAAACGTACACATGTAATCTGTATAGTGTTTGCACTCGCATGTAATATCACCCGAACAAGGCACGTGTGACGTCACGTAATACATTGGACATGTCAGCTTTGTCGCGCCAACAGAACAGCATCCCGAGTTCCCGACCGTGCGCGACGTATAGCGACTGATCGTTACTGTCAACATCGTGACTTTTTATTTTCTGTTGCTATTATTATTGTGCTGGTTTTAAAATGTAAAATAACTTCACGCATGTTTCCCTGAAAGGGTAAGCAGAGGTGTAACTATTAGTACTTCCACATTTCGCCAGTTATGTTTAATTGCCATCAAACAAATCAGACCTAGGCTGCTACTAAGAAATACTATATGGAAAAACAACACAGAAACAACAATAACACTTTGTCCGACTTGAGCAAAAAGTTGGCGTTAAAAGTGCTGTTAAATTTAAATATAAGTCAAATACATGCATAGTTAAAAAGATCACAATTTCACGCCAACGCGTAAAAATAGGGTACCTAACGATACAATATTTTGTATTTGTAATGTTTAGTACTTGAGATTCATGAAAAATAAGGTACGCTGCGTTAACCCCAAAACATATTTTAAACTTTTAATTTCTAGTTCCACATAATGTAAAGAATCTAAATTAAACTAACCATCTAGTAACCATTGCTTTAATTTTATCCCAACCTACCACAGAACCAGAAAGATTTACAAACCACTAGTAAAGCACCCTAATAAACCTCCATATAAACATCAGACCCACCTTTACCGTCCTGTATCAACTATTTACCGGAACCGGAAGCTCCTATAAATACTGTAAAACCTTTAATCTAGTCGACGTTTTTCTCATAATTAATTTCCTGATTCCACATGGATGGCCCTTGATAATCTCTGCGTACCGGTTTGGTGTGTGGTACAAGAAGTAAGCGGTGAGAGACTTAGGATGCTTGTTATAGGGGTGTGAAGCAAAACCAAAATAAGAAAGCGTGTTCGCTGTCCTATGCTACATAAAGAACAGAGCGGTGCCACTCCAGCGCGCGGCAACGCATACACCCATTTTTATTTTTTGTTTTTTCGGATGGGAAATCATCAAATGACTTCTCCCGCTCTGGGCGGAGCAGGAGGGAGTGTCAGACTTTTACTGACTAAAACCCATCCATGTTCCTTCATCGCCCTTTGTGTTCCGGGGCCACGGTATCTCTTTCGAACAGTCCCGCAACCTCGGCAGGCATCGGTCCTTAAACACGAACGCGCCGTCGACACGGCCTGTCGTCATGGGACGGACGGACGCCGAGCTAGCCCATAGACCGCCGTCCACAGGCCTGCGTCTACGGTGGCCGGGGGCCACGTGGTGGCCCCCGGCCAAACGACGCACGGGGCGTCTCCCGCGGCGGCCGGGACGCTGTGAGGTTCTCTCCCTCTCACGTTTCGCCACCTCCTTCTCTAGCATTACTGCTTTGCAGAAGGAGGTAACGGCGTCCTATTCCGTCTCGCTCTGGACCATGGCTTGAACCAGGGCCGGACGCGAGAGGTCGCCGCCGTCGATCACCGCTACGAGGACACGGCGGTGCTCCGCTCACGCGGGGCACACCTTCACCGTGTGCTCCACCGTGTCCTCCGGTCGATCCTCGCAGTGGAACCACCCGGGCGTTTCCTCCCACCCGATTCGGTGTAGGAACCTCCCGAAACAACCGTCTCCGGTGAGGACCTGCGTCAGGCGGAAGGTGAAGACGCCGTGGCGTCTCTCAAGCCACTCCTCAAAGAGGGGACTTGTGGCGTGCCCTAATGCTTACACCCCTGCCCGCCTCGTCTCGCGGGTAGCATGAACGGTGTGCGGCGTCGTGTGACATCATCATCATCATCAATTCCGCCGAAAGGCGACCACTGCTGGACATAGCCCCCTCCCAAATGTCTCATCCAGCGGATCCGCGCAACCTTCACACATACAATGTAAATACACACATCAAAAGTATCTAGGGATCAACATATATTTTTGCAATAACTTTTCTCCTGATTGATATTAATTAAAATTTTCTTTAAGGATTCATCAAATAAAGTGTTTTCGTTTGTCACAGTAACGATAAACCAAGTCACCTTTGCATTAATAAAGAAATTTGCCATTTTCCTAATAAAGGGATTTTTGACATTTGAACCACTAACATTAAAGTTCGAAAAAAAGACTGAAATAACAGTTTTCTTTAAAATTTTATTGGGTAACTTAAACAATTAATAATCCGTGTTTCTACCGCGAACACTAACAACACAAGAACATCGGTTTGGCATACTCAAAATGAGTTCATCCAAATCACGCTGTGGAATGGCCGCCCATGTTCGTTGCAACAACAAAAAAAGGTCTTCTTGCGACCGGATACCCTCCATATTCGGCAGAGCTCTTCTCTGTAGCATATCCCATGCATGCTCAATCGGGTTCAAGTCTGGCGACTGAGCAGGCCAGGGCAGGACATTGATGTTAGCTGCGGCGAGAGTCTGTCTTACAACTCTTGCGGTGTGCGGTCGTGCATTATCATGCATTAACTGAAATAAGGGACCGATTTGCACTTGTAGAGGAACGATGACGTCTGATACAATCGTCTCAGCATAAATTTGAGCGTTGAGGTTGCCTCTGATCCAAATCAACTCAGTTCTTCCGCCGATCCAAATACCCGCCCATACCATGATGGTTCCACCACTATAAGGATGGACTTCCTGGCAGGATTTTAATCGCTGTTGGCGTCCAGGGGTTCTCCAGTGTCGTATACGTCTTGTATCCGGTCTCATACCAAAACGAGACTCATCAGAAAAGCACACGAAACGCCATTGTTCTTCTGCCCAATTTCTGTGTTCAAGAGCCCATTGATATCGAATCCTACGATTGTGCATTGCTATAGGTGGTACCCGTAGCGGTCTTCGGGAATGAAGGTTCACTTCATGCAAGCGGTTTCTGACTGTTTGGTCGCTAATTAAGTTCCCTGAAGAGTGATGAAGCCTCACGGCTAACATCATGGCGGTTATTGTTGGAGCTCTTCGAGTTAAGATTTGAATGTATCGGTCTTGTCTCCGTGTGGTGCAGCGATACCGTCCTCCATGGCGATCAGCCACGGTACCAGTGCTTCGGTAACGTGTCCAAAGTCGACTGATAACACTCTGACTTGTATTCAGAGCTAAAGCTACAGTACATTGCCGGGAACCAGCTTCTATCATTCCCACGGCTCTGAGCATTTCTTCCCTGCTTAAATGACGTCGCCGCTCCATAATAACGTTGGTTTTAATCAGTAGTAGGGAAACAGTAGCACTAATAATGTCTTCAATGCGTTGTATGTTTTTATAGGGAAAATATTGACAGCTTATTTTCATCTTTTACTCGAATTTGATTGAGAGTTCCTGATTCAAATTATGAAATGCACCAAAAAGGATCCATATAAATTTATAAAATCATAAATTTATTACAAAGCCACATCTCAATCTCAAGAAATCCGCATAAAAATGCTTGATCCCTAGACATTTTTGATGTGTGTAGAATGATAGTATCAAATCAATTGAATCAGATTGTCATATTTTTTTTGTTGTAAATATTAAATACTTTTTCTTATTGTGATATTATTTTTACTGTGTCTTCACAGCGCTCAGGTCTTATCTTATCGCACACGGGTTGTACTTACTTATCATGAATTATTATATGCTACTGCGACACCGCTCGCGCTCCATCTATTGCCGTGTGAATAGCCCCTTATCCTAACAAACAAACGTACACATGTAATCTGTATAGTGTTTGCACTCGCATGTAATATCACCCGAACAAGGCACGTGTGACGTCACGTAATACATTGGACATGTCAGCTTTGTCGCGCCAACAGAACAGCATCCCGAGTTCCCGACCGTGCGCGACGTATAGCGACTGATCGTTACTGTCAACATCGTGACTTTTTATTTTCTGTTGCTATTATTATTGTGCTGGTTTTAAAATGTAAAATAACTTCACGCATGTTTCCCTGAAAGGGTAAGCAGAGGTGTAACTATTAGTACTTCCACATTTCGCCAGTTATGTTTAATTGCCATCAAACAAATCAGACCTAGGCTGCTACTAAGAAATACTATATGGAAAAACAACACAGAAACAACAATAACACTTTGTCCGACTTGAGCAAAAAGTTGGCGTTAAAAGTGCTGTTAAATTTAAATATAAGTCAAATACATGCATAGTTAAAAAGATCACAATTTCACGCCAACGCGTAAAAATAGGGTACCTAACGATACAATATTTTGTATTTGTAATGTTTAGTACTTGAGATTCATGAAAAATAAGGTACGCTGCGTTAACCCCAAAACATATTTTAAACTTTTAATTTCTAGTTCCACATAATGTAAAGAATCTAAATTAAACTAACCATCTAGTAACCATTGCTTTAATTTTATCCCAACCTACCACAGAACCAGAAAGATTTACAAACCACTAGTAAAGCACCCTAATAAACCTCCATATAAACATCAGACCCACCTTTACCGTCCTGTATCAACTATTTACCGGAACCGGAAGCTCCTATAAATACTGTAAAACCTTTAATCTAGTCGACGTTTTTCTCATAATTAATTTCCTGATTCCACATGGATGGCCCTTGATAATCTCTGCGTACCGGTTTGGTGTGTGGTACAAGAAGTAAGCGGTGAGAGACTTAGGATGCTTGTTATAGGGGTGTGAAGCACTGCAGGGTGTAAAGTCCCGCATATAAAAGGGATCCTCCAGTACTACCCTTTTGTTTGGGCGCTGATGAAATTTACACCCTGTTCTTTATTTCACTATACTGATGGTGACCCATTCTTCATTTTATCTTTACCAGCAATGTAACAATTTGACGGTTAAAAACCAGTGTGTTGGATATGAGACTAGAGCCTTTACTAGCCAAAACAATAATATAATAATTAGGTGTGTCGTTGTGTGAGTCATGTCCGATTTATTTAAGCTTAATTCTATGTAAGTGTAATTATATAATGTAATTTGAATGATTAATAGTATATATATTTTAATATTAATAATACAATGCATGAAAAATTATAAATTAGTAAATTCCTTAATTATTTTGACATTATAATTATACTCTGACATTACTTTAATTTGAATCTATGACTTTACTTACTTATTCATTTGAATTTATATCATTGTACTAGCTATATTTTTTGAATTTATGACATTTAATTTGATTTATGAAATTATATAAGTATAATTATGAATTTTGCATGGCTAATTGGTTCAATACAGTGGACTGCGCATTCATTTGACACCTGAAAATGTACAAGATGTACAAATTCAAATTCAAATATTTATTGCTCAACACAGAGCAATAAATATTTGAATTTGAATTTTTTTTTATAAGATAACTGTTTCTGCTACCGTTTGGTGTTGTTTCTGCTAAATTGTAATTTTAAACCTTGTAACCTGAGAAGAACTAAGCCATGCGTCAGCCTTTTCAATGCCTGTCTGCTTCAGAGTCGCCCTTCTCAAGTCCTATGTCTTCTCAGTGATCGCACATGCGAATAAAAGTTTTTCCATACTTGAAATTAAAGTTGGTAGCCAGCCCTGGTATTGTGTCAAAGATTGCTCCACAACTTAGGGAATGCCTCCTGTCTCACAGTGAATCACAACACGATGTGTTGATTGTAATTCAACCATCCTGGATGCGTTGTTTTTTAACCTGCCTCAAAATTACAGTAATACCTTCAATAAATACAGCATGCAGATGTTTTTAACAAAATCCCCACTCCCATTCCGCTCATCACTTGTACCGCAGTTTAAAAGGATATGCATAATTAACCATGTGTGACACGATTAGGGCCATCCAACCAACCGGAGCGTTAGGCTCTACCGTAGGGTATCTTTGCCCCACTCTACCGTGAAGACAAACCTCTGAAGGCTATTTTAATGGGCGAACATCTTTTGTGTTCAACCGTGCGTCGAATACATGAAAGGAGGATTAGAATAGGTTCTTTTTTTGAAAATATTGTACATATAGGTCATTTTCGAAGGCTGAGTCTTATTTTTTCATTGTCATAAAAATGTTTTTGTGGCTGTACTAACTTCATAACGGTACCTACTCGTATTACCCAACTCGTTCGGTTTTTAATATTTTTAAAGCAAATTCGATAAATCTTCTCCAATTTGTAAAACTGCCAGACGGATAAATAAAATATATCAACCAGACTAATAATGAATATAGCCATTAATGATTAAACTAACACATAGATTTAATATATTGTTCAGTCATATATATGTATTTTTGGTGCAGGTCTCATTAAGTCTACCAACAGATACCAATTATTGATTAATACCATGCGTTGCACATTATTTTACTCATAAATCATTAGCATTATTAGTGCCCAAAATGATGACAAAGTTACAAACATTAGAATTGATTAAATTATTCGTATTAGTAGTCTGTTTACACGTTATTAATGGATTCACAATAATTAGCAGGCATCCATTTGATTTTGAAAATGATGATTTAAATTCAATTCCAATCATTTGTTACATTTATAATGCAAATTTTATGTTCATTGCTAATTAAGCGGCAGTGCTGTTCTCATTTAGAAGTGTTTAACAATATTTATTTCTAATCAATATTTTTACTCTCGTAAGTATAGTGGCCGTAGATTGCTGAACGAATCCCAGTACAGGGACCTGGGATTCGTTCAGCAATGGCTCAGCTGGGAACATTATAGGCTGATGATGATGATGATGATGATCTGAATAACACTTTTCTTGACCAAGTGATGAAATCCAGGAATCTAGGCTCAGCTCCGCACTTAAAACGATGCAGTCATGGCCTACTTCGTTTTATTCTACTTCACATCTAAGACCTGAATTCTTGCTACGCTGATGTCGGTCGCGTACGTCAGCGAGAAATACAGTAGCAACATACGCGCCGCTAACGTCAGCGTCGCAGTATGGCGCTATTTAGAACACAATGTTTACTCGTACGCGCGACCGACGTACGCGACCAACATCAGCGTAGCAGGAATTGAGGCCGAAGGATTTACAAAATAAACTTATACGTGGCTTAGTTTCAGCACGCTGCCGTTTCACAGCTACAGCGATATGTTTATGCAAGGATTATAACGATCAAACTTACTAGTTTCGTCGACGTCCTGAATTAATTAATGTAGGACGTCGTATATTTTCCTATTTTTTACACGACTGCCCAAAAAAAGGATTGTTATGTTTTCAGGGTTCATGTATGGATGGTATGTATGTACGTTTGTGAGTTTCTTTATTCCACTATAACTTCTAAACGCCTAAACCGATGTCGATGTACGTGGTATCGTTAGAATCCATGTGTTACCCCGGATAACATAGCTAACCTAGTATAAAATTAAAGTGCTCATCATGAGGATTTTAAAGTGGTATTTCTAAGTAACTAAAAAACGAAAATAAAAGAAAAAAAAAAAACAAATTCAGGAGAGAGGACATATTGACTGCAACAGTCGGGACCTATTAAATAATCCAGACTAAAATCATTACATAGAGTCCCGATTGTTACAGTCAATATGATATATCTCTCCTAAACTTGTTTTTTTCTTTTCAGTGTTTATTTAAAGTTATTATTAGTTATTTTTTACGCAGTCTTGTTTTTTATTTTTTTTTATTATCGGATTATTCCGAACCTGACCCGAAATCCTAACCCGTTCGCGGGTTAGGTTAGGAACATAGAAAAAAAGAATTTTATTCCGAACGTAGCCCTCTTTCTATAATTAGGAGCAACATTTTAACATAACATCATAAAGTTAGGCAGAGGTGTACCTTATAGTACACCCATATTTCGTCATATTAATATCGTTATATTTTAAGTCCCATATAAAAGAGGGTGAGCCTATTGTCATCATCCGGGCACAAATGTAGACCCCGTGGCTGCCACTCAGAAATTCGTGATGGAAAAACCCAAAAACACTTTGCCCGACCCGGGAATCGAACCCAGGACCTCATACTCAGCAGTCGCGCTTGCTACCACTCGACCAACGAGACCTCGACCTCTAGAAATAAAAATGTTAAGTAATTAAGAACCTCCCACTTGCATTTTATTATTTTATTTCGTACTAGGAATTTTATTGCTAAACATTTTGATAGCATATGACAGTCTGAAATGGTTCTTTCTATGCGCTTGCTATGATAAAAAGTTTCAGTCTTTGAAACCCATACACTAAAACAAACACTCTTTATACTGCTTGGAAAGTGATACTTTATCAAATTTACGGTAGAAAGTACGTCATTGCATATCGAACAAATATGCGGGGGGAAAACGCATCTGAGCGGGAGAGAAAAGTGTATGAAAATCCATTTCTTACGTGGTTTTTCTTTTTTAATTTTGGGTAAGACTATGCGCCGGTAACCTAAATATCAAAAGCCAAAAAGTTTTTACAGTGAGTTTTTATCTCCAAGTTCGCAAAATGACACTGGCCACTAGCTGTGTGTTGGATGGTGTCGGGCTGGCAGTGCGACCCTGCGGCGGCAGGATAAACAATTTGAAAAAAGAACATGTGAAAATTGCAGACGCCATTGGCGCCATTTCCAATTTGTGTGTTGTTCGAGGACTCAGTTTTCGTAGAAAGTAAAATAAAACTATCAAAATGATAAGTAGTGATAGTGATGATGAAGATTTTCCTCGTAGGTGTAGTATAAAGCACTATGTATCACTCGAGAGAAAGTGCGATTCCCGATCTCGGGTGTTTTAAAGCCCTCGCGTACGGCTCGGGTTTCAAACGACACCCTCGACGGTAATCGGTCACTTTCTCCTCTCGGTGAACAATGTACTATTGTTAAAATAGGTATAGCAGTTCAGAAAAGAAGCTCAAAAAAATTCTATTCTTGTAAAGTAAGCATCAAGTTCATAAATAATACACAAGTCAATAACTTATCACTTTTCGCTTCGTCAAAACGTTAATTCCCAAAATAAAATAACTAACAAAAATCTACTTGAAAGATATCGTAATACGGATGAAAGCGTCCTTTCACGCAGCCGAATTTTACAGCGAATCGTAAAAGACATTTTACACAATTAATCGTTCGGCGTTCGCTTTCATGCGTAAAATAAATCGTAACTCAATGGTATTTGGTGCTTAGATTAAAACCGTAAAACGGAATCGTAAACGGGAACTGTCGTTTTCGTTTTATAATTGTGTTTGACGGGATGGCTGGGAAAACAATTTTGTTTAAAAACATTGATCTCTTTCTGTTGCTGGGAGGTAAATACTAGCTTTATTATTGCCTACGTTTAAAAGTCGAACGTTTCTTTAACTTTTTCGATGCGCCATTTTTTTTTTTCTTCCTTTTCTTTATGGTTAGTGCCTAACAACAGTCAGAGTTCTTAAGCCGCCCATGGGCCTCTGACTTGGCATTACATGCCGTCAAGAAATGTCTCTCAGGCATGCCGGTTTCCTCACAATGTTTGCCTTCACCGAAGCACGTGATAATTATACAATACGCACGTGATGCCGAAAAATCAGAGGTTCTTGGGTTCGAACTTGAGACCTCTGACTTGATGGCTGACCGTCGGTCACATCACTACGCTAGTGCCATGTTAAATATCTGATTCTCTGTGAGAACATTCATGCTATAACAACAATGCTAAATGTCTTTGTAGTGTGTCTAACAGTTTTAGAAACAAGGAATTAAACTTAGTTACTGTTGTTACCGGTTGTTATCGGTTGTTAGTCACAGTCAGAAAGAAGTCAACTATAATTAACCATAATATTCTGTCGTTAAAACAAGTAATATTTTCTACAACAATACTGAGGTTCGAAACGGCAAAAAACATTTTTGTAAATCTCTTTCAGTTTTATGTTTCATTTACCTTCTGATTCCTGTAGTGTGAGAACAATTCCATGTTTTATATCTTTTATTAAAAGAGTTGTCATAAAACAGAGCTAACAGTAAGGTGTTTTTATTACAATTGTATTGTAGGTAAAGCCACTGAATTCACTTATTGTATTTTTCAGTGTTTTTATTTTGTAAGCGGGGCGAGAAACGGCAGATAGGTACTCGTATTTCGTCTATGTACAGATAGACATAACATAGCACCATTTTTTTTTTTTTTTTTCGGATTGGAAATCATCAAATGACTTCTCCCGCTCTGGGCGGAGCAGGAGGGAGTGTCAGACTTTTACTGACTAAAACCCATCCATGTTCCTTCATCGCCCTTTTTGTTCCGGGGCCACGGTATCTCTTTCGAATAGTCCCGCAACCCCGGCAGGCATCGGTCCTTGCGGACCCCTTCCTTTTTGCTGACTCTCTTTGAGGCGCGCGTGGAACACGAACGCGCCGTCGACACGGCCTGTCGTCATGAGACGGACGGACGGCGAGCTAGCCCATAGCCCACCGTCCACAGGCCCGCTAACATAGCACCCTGACTGCATACTACGAAGGGATCGGCAAAGGTGTAGTCTGCGTATACATGAAGGTCATTTTTACCTTCACGCATGTAGTCCCCGAAGGTTAAGGCAGAGGTATATCTAATAGTACACCCACGGAGTGCTAGGCCTATCCCAGTTGTAAACGTCCCTTTGTGCCTATTGGGCTTGTTTCGTTCTGTCTCCTGCTGATATGGAGGGAAGTGGAAATTACGGTTTTTTCCTACTCCTCCACTATACTTTTCTGATTAATTTCGTTGCGGGATCCAAGACAGTTAAATTCATTCTCTGGGACTTCGTCGAGCTTTATTGTCTCGGCTCTTTTCTGGTGGTCGCCACTGTTGATTCTGGCTTTCAGGAGTTACAGTGGTTTGGGAATAGTGTGGCGGGATATCCCCAAAAAAAAAAAGTACATCCACATTTCCGCCAGTTATGTTTTAAGTCCCATGTAATAGGGGGCGAGCCTGTTGCCATCAAACGGGCACAAATGAAAACTCCGTAGCTACTACCGAGAAAATTCCTGATGAAAAATCCAATAGCACTTTGCCCGACCCAGGAAACGAACCTAGGACCTCATGCTCAGTAATCGCGTTTGCTACCTCTAGACCAGAAGGCAGTCTAAGAGAGGTCATGTTTGTCTTACCGTACGGTCATCTTGTAATAGGAACCATGAGATTACTCAATGTCCATTAAACCATTATATCTTGTTGGTCTGAAAAAAAATCTGGTGCCACACTAAGCAACGACGCTTGTGTTGTGGACACCAGCATAGCTATTCACTTTCCGAATCGAAAATCGAATCGAAGCGTTGTGAATAAGGGGCCAGATAGTTGATATACTACATATATACTTTTTGTTTGTAAATACATACTTATTATACATATAAACATCCATGACTCGGAAAAAAATGTCCATGCTCATCACACAAACATTTGCTCTTACCGGGATTCGAACCCGGGACCCCAAGAACGTAAGGCAGCCTCACTACCGCTGCGCCATTCGGGTCGTTGGAATGCAACCAATTAATAAGTTCAGCAGCATTTTTAATGACCTGCTTTGCAAAATTGTATTTAATTATTTTAGAGAGGGAGGGTGTTTTTATGAAATCATTAAACCTATTCTTTATTAAGACGATAAAAATGGCCAAACATTACCGAGGGAGGAGAATCAAGATAATAAAGTATTTTTATGTCCCAAAATAGATGTTGAACCACGTGTTTCCCGTTCCAGTAAAAGAACCATTGATTCTGTTGTTTTAGGGTTCCGTACCTCAAAAGGTACAAAAGGTCTGTCCGTCTGTATACATCCGTCTGACACAAAAATTTTTTTTGGAACAGGTGGACTTAGCAAGTTGAAATTTATATCAGATACTGAAGTCTATAGTCCCTTTTAGGTGTATACAACTGATCCTGAGTCAACATGATAAAAATATATGGACAAATTTAGATTTTCGAGAAAACTTGTAAGTACCAAAATTTACCTTAATTTTTAACTTTTAATATTTTTCGGAATTTTCCCTTCACTTGTGCTGTAAGACCTTGCTTTTAACGAAAATTAACAGTTCCAGGTCAACCGGAACAACCCTATACGAACATCAATGTTAAGGATGTCCTTTAAAAAGTTTGTATGGAACTCTCGGTGCGCGAGTCCGACTCGCTCTTGGCGGTTTTTTTTTTTAATTTGAATATACATATAAAAAAACAACTTTAATTTGAATAGGTTGTTGTATGTGTTGTGTTATTGGCTTGCAATTTCACCCGTGGGAGAGAAAGGGTGGTAAGTCTTGTCTAGGGACCGATGCAAAAGTGGTGGAAAGAAATAGAAAAAATACTCGTATGCACATTGAAATGGATATGAGAGTAATAAAAATGACATAGGGTAACGGAAACATGAATGGAAAAGAACTCTCGAAGCCTGAGAAGTAGACACTCAGGGTTGAAAGCACAATAGAATTTGAAAAATAATAGTCATTACGTGAACACCATCAGAATTAAAGTAACTCGGATACCACACTCATTACCTACAATCAGTGTTTTCATGAGGTATTTTTTTAAATTTATTTGGGGACACAGTTGAGAACAAAAACGTTATAATTTGTAATAAGCAAATTATCTTCAATTATTAAACGTATAACCCACATGCACTGCTGGACTTAGGGCCAAATCACTGGATTGAGTTTCATAAACTACAAATCTTATTACCACACCGATACTACAACCCCAGGGTTAAACTATTGAAATTTCAAAACACAAAAATTTCAATCGTGAGGACGATTTTAAACTATCAAGTACGTGGAATCCACTATCAAGAAAAACCTAGTAATACCGTGAGTGCGTTTTGTCGTGAGTCATAATCGAGTTCCAGTAGTGCGCGTAATAAAATACTAAGAAAGAGGGTAGACAAATTTGTCGGCTCATAATAAAAAAAATTCGCCCCACCCACATTACCTCTTCAGTATTCTCAGGATCATGATGCTTGCAACAGCGTCGAAATTTCGGGAGCTCATAGAAAAACTTTTTTGCAAAAAATAAAACCAACTTCAAAAACACAACAAAGTGAAAAATAACTTTAGCTTCAGAAGTCGGTGACTTCTGTGTGTTTGATTCAGTTTCTTTGCCACCGACTTCTGAAGCTAAAGTTATTTTTCACTTTGTTGTGTTTTTGAAGTCGGTTTTATTAAAAAAAAATACAGTGTTACATGATAATTTTATGACCTATTTTACAAGTTGTTGATATTATTCGCACTGCATCGCATTAGGGTGACAGGGGTAGTTAACTGGGCTTAATTTGTTGCCAATGACCCGTAGTATAACGGCTTGTACACATAAACACGATACGACGTCGCATCGTGCTACGACGCGGCATCCTCTCACGATGCAACGTCGTATGGCCGGAATCTACGACATCGCAACGTTTATGTGTAAACGCCCTAACCCCTTTCAAGGAATAGGTCGAGTTTCCCTGTCAACCTGTATGCAGCCCTTAACAGGTAATAACAAAAAAAACAGATTCTCAACTTATCCCAAGCACCACACAAACAGACAGAAACATTTCTAAAAGCCAGGGGGTTGTAGCTTAGAACAAGGAAACCCGCCAATCATACGGCTGCTTGTTTATTAAGAGGCCTTCACTGTTTAATCAACGCGAAAAATTCCTAATTAAATTCTAGGCGAGCCCGCAAGGTGTACAGCGGTGTAGGGTTACCAAGGTTTTGGGGAAATTAGGATATTTTGATTTTAATTGTTTTCCTTACTCTCTTGGGCGAAGTTTTGTTATGGTTTTTTGGCCTTGGAAGTAATGCTTTTGATTATATTCGTCCTTATTCATGTTTTATTAGCATCGGGTGGGTTGTCCTCGTTATGTTACGCACACTGAAAGATTGCGAGACGATACCAAAAACAGTCTTTTACACACTGCAATGCTGAAGAAATTGTGTCAGAAAGCTGATAGATCAACATCTATTATCGTTTCCCGTTTTTGAATGGTTTAAATATTTTCCTCTATTTATTCCGTCAAATATTACGATCGAGCATGATATTAATCATGGAATAAACAGGATAACCTTTTTATCACTTTCCAAAAAAAATGGGTATAATAGGTGAACGGAGTAGAAGCAAATGGCAAACTAAGTTTCTTTTTTTGCGAAAATATAATTCAAAAAATTTGAAATACAAATCATACGCGTATTGCTTATTTGAAATTCGATATTTAAATTTTTTTTTCAAAATTAATTATATTAATTAATTATGTTTTTGACTTTTTTTTTTTTTAAGTTTACTAGATATTTGTAGCATTTTTTGATGATGGATCAATTTTTTTCAAAGCCGTGGAAAAAAGAAAGCAAACCTAGGTAGGTATGCTATAAGCTTCTACTCCGTTCACATAATATACCCAATTTTTGGAACGTGTAAAAAAAGTCATCTGGTATATAACTTACATATTCATAGCAATTGTAATATTATCAAACTTTGGTAATAAAATAGAATAGAGTAATAATTTATTATTGTACAACAATTATATTTACACTAACAATAATTTTAATATTTTATTATTATAATATTAATAATAATATAATTATATAATATATTTTAATATTATAAAGAGGAAAGATTTGTATTTTTGTGTGTGTATGCATGTTTGTAATGAATAAACTCAAAAACTACTGCGTCGATTTCTTTCACTATTAGAAAGCTACATTCACCCCCACGGGAACGTCGTCTGCTAGTTTTTAATAAAGGTTATTATTTTTTTATTAAAGTTTATCTTGGACATCGGTAAAGAAAAACATCGTGAGGAAACCTGGACTTATAACTAATATAAGTCTGAAATCACCAACCCGTCTTGAGCGGGCGTGGTGATCAATGCTCGTGCCTTCTCTGCATGAGAAGAGGCCTTTCCCCAGCAGTAGGACAGTAATGGCTGGTATTTTTTTTGGTACCCTACATTGTGTCCCACTGCTGGGCAAAGGCATATTTATTCTATTTCATCATCATCATCATCATTTCAGCTGAAAGACGTCCACTGCTGGACATGGGCCTCCCCTAAAGGGGGGTTTTTGTCATAATCGCCACGCTTGGCAGGCGGGTTGGAGATCGCAGTATACGGTTGTTACAAAATCACAGAGATCGCTGCTGCCCATTCTCTGGTAAGTCCCTTAGTCGCCTCTTATGACACCCACGGGAAGATATGGGATGGTGCTATTCTTTACGTCCGACACCATATAGTACCACATCATATCCTATTCATCCCTCCTATCATATTCTATTTAGGTTGGTCACAAATAAAGGTGGTATTTTTTATAATAAGAATTCCTGGAACTTTATACTACAATTAAATAGCAGTCACTGTTCCATCTTAAACTTTCCTTATTATAATTTACGTTGAATTTTAATTTGCCTCAGGTCATGGTGACCCTACGAAAAGTTCAACTTTTCTTAATTTAACCCAAAACTGAGGAACGTACCGTTAAATCTTGCATGTAATAACCTCTACCGAGATTAGGTACTTCGAAAAATTCTCCTTTACCTCGGTTAGAACAAGTACGCTGATTAAACCCTTTCGTTTTTTTGGTGTAAGTTAGTTAACTTGAAATATTAGTTCAGAATTTATTTAACAAAAGCTCTTGGATTTAGACATTTTTGGGTTTTTTTATTATGCCCTTGTAGACGACTTTTCTAAACAGTTTTTTTTTTCTAAGATTGGTCCTCCATCTCACCTTATTACAAGCTAAATTATACACAGTCACACGTACATAACTACGTTTTGAATTATAAATGCTAAAACTTTTGGCACTAGGTTTTTTTTGTATATCTAATAATGTGAGCAGAGGGGCCCCGTGGTGGCCCCGACTTACGAACAGTAAGTCGTGGGTTCGTACCCAGACAGGCGCATTACTTTGTGTAATTTATTTCAGCACATCTGTTCTCAAAACGGTGAAGGAAAATATCGTGAGGAAACCGGCATGTCCTAGAACCAAAAAATTCGAAGACATGTGAAATCTGCCAATCCGCGCTGGTCCCGCGTGGTGGATTATAGCCCTCTCATAGAGAGGAGGCCTGTGTCCCAGCAGTGGGAACATTAATAAGCTGATGATGATGATGATGATCTAATAATATCTATCAGCTGATTTGATACATTGATAAGAATTCTTACTTAAGTACTTAAATAATTTTTACTTACTACACGTAAGTACCTTAATCATAAAATTTCTCATAGAACAATGAAAAGAGATACGGTATTTAATAACTTGTATATTTAAACAATCCAGACCCCTGTGTACGTGCCAATCAAAGTATTTTTTTAAATTTTTGTTCAAAAAATACTCGTATCAAAAATATTGGAAAATTTTTAGACACGGGAATAATAAATCTTTTGTTTATGTGTAACAACGAATTGTGGGGTTAAAAATAACGGTTCTGAATATTAATACTGTGTCGTCATTGTATTGGCTCGTCAAAGCCATTACTGAATGTGGGCCGCACACTTTAGGGTTATAGATAAATTGAGGCAGAAAACTGCTACAAGCCTTAGTTATGCAAGGAGGAGGTTTATTTACAGAAAAAACATCACGCCTGTTATCCCCGAACGGTTAGGCAAAGGTACACCTTTTAGTACACCCACATTTCTCTAGTAATATTTAAGTCATAAGTCATTTAATCATTTGTTAACACAGGTACAATAAATAGTTGTTATAAAAGATTAAAGGCGTACAAATATTCATAAAGGTCATTGACATTAAAATTGATAACCTTTAAAATTATATTAATTAAAAAAAAACATTGATTTCGGGCAACATTAACTCATATGTGGAGTACACATAAATACAGACAACACACAAAGGATAATAAAACAAAAATAAAAATAAAGAGGCAACATCTAACCGGCTCTGCTGACGGCAATATGCCTATCACAGCAGTGCCGTATGTATGGGCAGTCCATCCGGTCCACGAGCATCGCCAGGACAGCATTGGGGCTGCCCCACACCCTACGCACCAGCGACGCGCCCCGCTTGCGCATGGTCGCATAAAAGCAGTCAGTGCGCGCCTCAGCGAACATATTAATGGAATGCATAAAGTATTAATTGATTTTCACAAAAAATAAAAATATAAAAATGTCAAAAGTAAGTGTTACTTTACTACGTCAAAATTAAAATAATGTTTAGACAAAATAAAAAAAGAGAAAATAAATATTAAAATAATACAAAATGTCACGTGCAAAAATGTCAAAAGGAATTGAACTTAAAGATGTATTAAGTCAATGAGTACCGACTATGGTCAACAGTCGTTAAATTTTGTCTGTTAAAAATTCCGAAATACTGTAATTTGCTTTATTTACTTAAATAAAAGTACCTACGTAGTTATCTTTAATTAAAAATTAATTTAATTAAAAAAACTTGGTATGTGGTTGTATATGATTGGTGCCATACAAAAATTTGACGACCCGAATGGCGCAGCGGTAGTGAGGCTGCCTTACGTTCTTAGGGTCCCGGGTTCGAATCCCGGTAGAAGCAAATGTTTGTGTGATGAGCATGGACATTTGTTTCCGAGTCATGGATGTTTATATGTATAATAAGTATGTATTTACAAACAAAAAAGTATCTATGTAGTATATCAACTATCTGGTGTCCACGATACAAGCCTCGTTGCTCAGTGTGGCACTAGATGGCGCTGTGTGCAATGTCCAGCGATATTTATTTATTTATTTAAAAAACACTTTTATGCATCAACGCTGTGTGTTAAGTCCCATGTAATAGAGGGCGACCCTATTGCCATCAACCGGCGCAATTCTAGACTCCGTAGCTGCTCTGAGAAATTCTTGATGGAAAAACTCAGTAACATTTTGCTCGACCTGGGGAATCAATCCCAGGACTTCATGTTCAGCAGTCGACCACTGACCACTGGACTAACGAGGCAGTTCAGGTAGGGTCGGCTGCTCCAGTTCTTATAGGGACGGGCCTGTTCTTATACTAAGAATGCAATCTTCACAATTTTGCTCCAACTGAAACTAAGCTGGTCAATAAAGATAGAATTTTGAGCAAAATATTACCTGTAACTTTACAGTGCATTTAAATAAGTCCGGGGAATAATGCAACCAGACTACTTCATGCTATCGGCGCTTTGCAGACACTTCGCTCATTTGAATTTATTACGGACTTTATCCTCGAGACTTTATACACAACGTCGACAATAATTTATGGACATAGTAGGAGTAGGTAACACAGACAAGTTACCAGATCAAAATATTGGGTAAAAATGTTGCGACATCATAAATCTATGCTCTATGATATTGTTCTGGTGTTAATTATCGCTTCTATAAAAATTAAAGCCTCAAAGAGTGGAAGTGGTATCTGATACCGACAGATTTCGTCACTGCAGACAGATTTCAAAAGCCGGGCACAAGCCGAGACTTCAGCTCGCTATAGCGAAAAAAAAATGTCCGAACTGGGAATCAACCCAGGAGTCCAGCACCTCGTGCTTAGCTGTAGTACTTGTAACCAGTATGCCTACGTTACAATCAAATAAACCAGCTATTCAACTTAAACCCATCTTCGTTTTAAAAATTGCAAATTCGTATTCCAAAATTGTATTTGTAGATTTAGAAACCGTTATTTAACGCCTATTGATTTCATTCAAACATTTCATGGAATAAATTTTGAATTTCAAATATGTCATAAGCTATGCAGTGAAATCCAATCAGAGCCGAATGTCTGAGTGCCCAAATTATTTTCCATTTAATTAAGAGTTGTTTCCGTCAAATTAAACCGTCTTGGCCCAGTTCTTCATTTGCGATTCAAAGCTCGACTTTCAAGTTTGAAAAGGGTAGGTAGGTAGGTACCCACCTATTTTTTGTTAAGAAGGGAGCTTTGTTTGTCACCCCTAGCTAATTTTAGCCGCGTAAATATGTAAAGGTTGCTTATATTTTTAGAGGGGATTGGCCAAAGTTGGAAACTTTTTGGGGGTCTAAAAATAAAGGAAATGGGAAATTGTGTCAGTAAGGCTTTTAATCTTGGTATTGTTTGTAAACAAGTGACTTGATAATAACGGTACTTTTACTGATGTAACATTTCTGAGTTCAAATAAATTATCGTCATAATAACATGGACTTAGACCGCGGACAGCTTTTTGCCACGTGAGTTGTGTCGATCAAGGGGGCGTCCATAATTTACGTGAGGCAATTTTGGCAATTTTTCGAGACCCCTTCCCACTTTTTTTTGTTTTTTTTTTCGGATGGGAAATCATTAAAATGACTTCTCCCGCTCTGGGCGGAGCAGGAAGGAGTGTCAGACTTTTACTGACCAAAACCCATCCATTTTCCTTCATCGCCCTTTGTGTTCCGGGGCCACGGTATCTCTTTCGAACAGTCCCGCAGCCCCGGCAGGCATCGGCCCTTGCGGACCCCTTCCTATTGCTGACTCTCTTTGAGGCGCGCGTGGAATACGAACGCGCCGTCGACACGGCCTGTCGTCATGAGACGGACGGACGGCGAGCTAGCCCATAGCTCTCCTTGAGACGCTAGGTGAGACGCGACCGTAGGTGGCCGCGGGAGAAGCCCGGGGCGTCTCCCGCGGCGGCCGGGACGTGAGTCTCCCTCTCACGTTCCGCCACCTTCTTCGCTAGCATGACGGCGCACGGTGGATCGAAAATCGGCTGTAGAAGACATAGGATCTCGATGTCTTAAATGTTATTTTTTTTGCTGGAAATGACTTCTGCCGATCATTACTGTTCTATAAAATGTCATATGAAGTAATTGTGTGCACAAATGGAAGAGTTATAATTTTTATAAGAAAAAAATGTATGGAGCTGACATGAAAAATGAGGATATCTCTGGAATCGCAAGGTTCGTCATCGTCAAAATTAAAAAATAAAAAATGTTTATGATATGTACATTTTAATGCTTAAATATGGCTATACCAAGTGTAACTTACAATATTTTTTATGCTTAGACCAAAAAATACTAAGAAATCACAAAGTCGTATTACCTACTTATTTGAAATGACATGGTAATTATGAATTACATAATAATGTAATCTTGTCTAATGCCTCAAGTCCACATTAGCTAATGATTAATAAAACTTAATACCTATATACCTGTTAAAAGGATACGTACCATAATGAGGGTAATTAGATAAACGTGATCATTAGTCAATAACAATAAATGGTAAACTATTGTATGATTAAAAATAAAAGCAAATTATTTAAAAAAATATTAACTTAACCTAACCTAACATAAACAATAAAAGTTAATTTATTTTATACTTCGTCACCATCAGAATCCAATTCAGAATCAGGCTCTACAATAGATATAACTTCTAAGAACTCTGTCGGAGCTTCCTGATCCTGAAGTTTCAGTAGTTCTACTGTTTCCTTAAAGTATGTCTGCCTCTTGTGGGCATCTAATTTTGGTCTTGTGGAAGAAATTAGAGGATCAGAAGAGACGACAAGCATATTGAGGATATCCTCGTTTGAAGCTTGTCTACTCTTTTTCCTCGAATGGTGTTCTCTGAACCTCCTAAAGTCTTTGTTTCGGGCCTCTGAAGCTTCTTCCGAAAGACTTCCAATTGGTACAATAGCATTTTCTGCAATTATGTCCCCTCCGTGAATCAACAATTTGTGGACGGTTGATGACATGTAGTACCAATCATACAGTTCCACGTATTTTTCAGCGGTTGTTCTAGCGTATTCTTCAAATTTCGGCACGTCTACAAGCTCTCCAGATGTGATAGCTTGCAGAATCACAGCAAATCTGCGTATTAGGTCTTCATCTAATCCAGTGATCGCTGCAGTTTTATCAGGAAATTCAAAAAACCGCCTTGCTGTGTTCCCGTCGTTAGTTGTGCCTGATCCTTGCTTAACGATGTCAATCAAAAGGTTGAGATCATCTTTGAATCGATCTTGAATGAGTTTTTTTCGTGAATGCAATAACTCTTGATGACTTTCTCCTCTTGCAGACCACTTTTTGAAGTCGAGACGATACGCTATGTGTAGAAGACATTCCATCACATTAATGCGGGCATGAAGTGATGATAATCCGAACTCATACACACCAGAAGAAATGGTTTTTGACGCAATGACATCTAACTTATTCCATTTCTGTAGGCTTAGCCAAACACAGGTAGCAGGCCGCATTTGACTTAGCTTCAGACAGATATGTACAAATTTTGCCGTCAATCATCGTCATCATTAATTTGTGACTAATTTCATGTCCTTGACATTTTGAGGGAACGAGAGCTTCAATTTCGTTATCCATTGCAGTTTTTTCATTTATGACAACGTCTTTGGTTTCTTTCACAAAACTAAACTGGACGTTTTGGATTCACCCATACGGTATCACCGTCAGCTGTCAACTTTAATGGAACCAAAGAGGTCATAAATATGCTGGAATCATCTTGACCACTCTCTATGTTTTGCTTATATCTACTTTGGTTAGATGCACCGTCAAATCCCTACTTTGAAATTAATATCAATTGTTTATCTTGTATCGCATCAGGACTACGAATAGTTTCAAAAATTCTGTTCACTGTTAAATCTAGTAACGCTTGTAGTGCAATCTTAGCAGATGAATCCGTTACAGTCACAAATGTCTTCGGAGGATAGCACTGTAGCTTAGCTTTTTGCACTTTATAGTAAGACGGATATATCTCCTTTGAACCTTCTCGAATAGTCGTTTCCCTTAATGTGATATATTGCCATTTCGATAGTTTTAATGAAAGTAGCAAACCCAGTGCTTTTTCTGTTGAAAATATTGTTGAAGGAGCTGGTTTGTTCAACATTTCCTTGATTTTTGCTGCTGCTTCTGGATTTTGGAGCATATGTTCAATAACAGATGCAATATCCTCACGACCATCTCCTTTCAAAAGTGCTGCAGCTGAATAAGCTACTTCATTAGGGTCATCGCCTATATATTCATCAGATCGCCTCTTCTTCTGCTTGTTACTTAGATCTTCAAATGGCTTTCGAGATCTTTTTGTCATCGTTGAAGTTGATTTCATTGTTGAAGTTGATGGTACAGGTTCAGGTACAGGTTCAGTAGAAATATTTTCACTTGTTGATTCTTGAATGAGCAAATTGGTTTGCACGCAGTTTGGCCAGTCAATATTTGCCTCAAGCCAATTACTGTAATCACGTCTAAAAACTTCACTTTTCCTGTGGGATCGTAACCATCTCTTTTGAACTGCCCGTGTAAATCTTCGACAAAATTCTTTCACGGTAACACTGTCTTTATCTGAAAGGCTAGAGCCCAGTCGAATAACAAGTGTGTTGAACAATATTTCGTGATCGAAAGACGAAGCATCCTGATTGCTCAGAATAACAAACAAATCCAAACTTGTAATAATGCTTTCCATTATTCACGATCACTGAGTAAAAAGACACGGTAGGATAGATGTTAGTATTAGAAATGCTCTAAATGAACTGAAGTTGTGAATCCAATGTTTGACTATTTATTGTTATTGACTAATGATGGTATCACATTTATCTAATTACTTTCATTAAGTTAATCCTGCACTAATTGCTAAATTAGCGAGTACCCCAAATTATTTTGGTACGTATCCTTTTAACAGGTATATAGGTATTAAGTTTTATTAATCATTAGCTAATGTGGACTTGAGGCATTAGACAAGATTACATTATTATGTAATTCATAATTACCATGTCATTTCAAATAAGTAGGTAATACGACTTTGTGATTTCTTAGAATGTTTTGGTCTAAGCATAAAAAATATTGTAAGTTACACTTGGTATAGCCATATTTAAGCATTAAAATGTACATATCATAAACATTTTTAATTTTTTAATTTTGACGATTTAAAAAAAAAAAATCGCAAGTGATAACGCTATATTAAGTATGTCAAAAATTCACAAATAAATAGTACTATAACAGTGTGCAAGGATATAACGGCGAACCTTGCGATTCCAGAGATATCCTCATTTTTCATGTCAGCTCCATACATTTTTTTCTTATAAAAATTATAACTCTTCCATTTGTGCACACAATTACTTCATATGACATTTTATAGAACAGCAATGATCGGCAGAAGTCATTTCCAGCAAAAAAAAAAACATTTAAGACACCGAGATCCTATGTCTTCTACAGCCGATTTTCGATCCACCGTGCGGCGTCCCATTCCGTCTCGCTCCGGACTATGGATTGAACCAAAGAGGGACGCGAGAGGTCGCCGCCGCCGATCGCCGCTACGAGGACACTGTGGTGCTCCGCCCACGCGGGGCAAACCTCCACCGTGTGCTCCACCGTGTGCTCCACCGTGTCCTCCGGTCGATCCTCGCAGTGGAAACACCCGGGCGTTTCCTCCCGCCCGATTCGGTCCAGGAACGTCCCGAAACAACCGGGAGGACCTGCGTCAGGCGGAAGGTGAGGACGCCGTGGCGCCTCTAGCCCCCTCCCCCTTTGGTGAGATATCGTGAGATTTTATTTGACCCCCCTCACCCCCCTCTAAACCTCACGTGAGATTTATCAAAATGCGTAGTTTAGTATAAATACGATAATCTGTGCCTGATTGAGTTGGAATTATTTAAATAAAAAATTGCTTAATCATTTTCATTGAATAGGTATTAATTATTAATTATTGTTGTGTAGGATTTAACTATATCGTAGTGGAGAAACATCTTTACTTAATTAATTACCTAGTTTTCCCCCCTCTCCAGCCAGCCTCTCGCATCCACTGTTGCAACACGCAACTCGCTTGCGCGTGTAGCTCGTGTTTCACGAAAACCTTTCCCAATCTTTTTTTTGCCTCTCAAACCCGTCATTTGCTAGAGCGAGAAACAGAGCGTGCTGCAGAGTGCTTCGTCGATGCTGCTCCGTGTGATAGCACTGCTTCTTGCTCTAGCAAATCAGGGTTTTGAACGACGGAAAAGGATAGAAGCATGGAAAAATGTGATTGAATGCTGCTACATGATACATAATGCTGCTAGCTGGTCTACTGCTAACTTCCTTTCCTTACTTTTTCTTACGAAGATGCCTTGCTATTCCCCGAAACCTAATGTTTCATACCCCTTGAGGACGACAAAGCTAATTTGGGAACCAAGTCTCACAAAATATAACTTCAGCAGAACTCTATAATACGTATCACTAAGTTTGTCTTAGTTTTGGTCGAAACTATGACATAGGTAAAGTCAAACAAACTAGCTCAACTATTACTAGTACTCTCATAAGTATGTCAGAAACCTACAATTATTAGCAGAATGTCAAGTAGTAGATGGATATTTTTGATTAAACTTACCAGTGGTCAGTTTCCTTACTCGTCAATTTCACTAATTCACCAGTTTACTCATTAGACAGTTTCGGTAGGTTGACAATTTCGCTTGTTAGGCATGTTCCTGATTCTTCAGTTTCCTCCTTCGCTTACTAAGCTTGACATCTACAAACGTTACTTAACGTAAACTTTGTTAAAGGCTGAATGTATGCTTTTGACTTTGTACGATAGTAACTAACTCTTAAGGAGACGCAGACGGCACGGTTGGCGCAGTGGCTGAGTGATAAACTGCTGCGCACGCAGCGCAGCAGTTTATCACTCAGCCACTGTTTCAGCACTTTAATCAGTGTTTTATTTGCTTGGATATCTTTGGTTAGACGTACTGAACGCTGTGTTAAAATTTGTCCATCCATTTGAATCAGACCCAGACCCATAGTTAAAGTATACGGACCAAGAAACGTTTGTATGTAGGTCTAGCTGTTCGCTTCTACAGTGTTCACATTGGCAATGTGTACTGTGATCCTGTTAGACAAAGTAGGTCTCTTGAGAGACAAGATGTTGAGAAGCTAGCTCAAAGGTGTTTCAGGTTCAAGTACTGCCTACCCTTTGTAGCTCGAGTTGTGTAGCAAAGCTAGTCACAAACGTTAAGAGGGTAAATTCATTAGGCTAGTAACCTTAGTCCGTGTCCTAAGCACGGCGAACGTTGTGTGAACACGCAGCGGTCGCGTTTATTTTGTTCGGCAAGCTTAAGCGCTTAAGTATTCTTGCCGACAAAGGAAACTAGAAGATGGGATTTTCAAAACAAAAAAATGTACGGAGACGACGATTGCGTTTTCGCGCGACCGATTACTTTGTTTAGGACGCAGGGTTGAAAATATATCCTTAAGTAATCGATAACTGCTGCATAACAGCTGCATAGTTAGTTACTGGATAGCATATGAAAGTGCGACACACCAAAGGTCTCCAACAATCACCTTATAAAGCCATCGTATGCAGTCGCTGTGGCCGAAATTGGCTAGATGGCATTATATCATCATCACCACTTAGACAGTGAAGACATGAATATGTCGGGTTCGTCAGGATATATTTCGCTAGGGACGAGCATTTTGTGGGCAGAAGACGGGTTTCGTGCTATGAAAACACACTGGATGCGATACACTATTTTATTTCACATTGCACGGTTCGGGTTGGTCGTTTCCATGGAGAAGAACCGGCAAGAAACTCCATGGTTACTCTTTTCAAACAGATACACTGAGTAAACTAACAAATTACTTGACATTACACTTTCACACAATAACACTGGGCACAAAGAATCGGGTACATTTTCAAGACGTCTTAACTCCACTGCGATCAGACCTAGCATCCCCGCCTCGCCGCCTGTAATTGTTAACATCATGACTCTGTAGAAGCCGCCATGGTGGGGTAGACTTGTAAGTAGGTCGCGTGATGTCACCACTGGCGCGCTTTCGATACATTTGCCCGTCCGTACTCATGACCGGATCCGACAAATACAAAACAAGATAAACAATTAAAACTAGTTTTTGTCCAGATTGTATAGGAAAGCTGAAAATAAACAACAAAAACTGTGTAAAAAGTCGAAACGACGAAACCCTTATGTGAAAAAAAGGGTAAGAACGAGCCGATTTGTTTACAGTCTAACGAACATAAAATGTAGACCCTCTAAAACTCATTAGCCCGTAAATGTCCTCTTCAGAACATGGGTCACTTTGCCATGGGGCTTGCTGACCCATATGTTCGGCAGTCCGAAAGAAAACAAAAGAAAATCCAGATTCTTTTTTTTTTACTCCATACTCGAAAGGGACTGGGCTCTATTACGTTTGCCTGTTTTTTAATAGTAATAGATACCCTGTTTTAATCTTATCGGAATATAATAATTATATTATATTCCGATAAGAAGGGTCAAGGGTTATAAGGGTCCGTTTCTTCAAATTCGACTCAGACAATGCGCCTCCTTGCGCGTGCTCAAGAATGCGCGAGCGGCCAATTTTATGATTCAAGGCCATACTGATACAGTCTTTTATTCAGTGACATCAAGAGAGTGTTTCCACTTGGTGGAAATGGACCCAATGGTAAATAATAAAAATAAGTAAACACTTTACGGCCGTGATCTATAAACTTTAGCATATCCTTCGACATGTTCCCATCTCTATTTTACACTTGCATCAGTTTGGCAGTTGTGCAACTTTTGCAGGAATAACGCTTAGCCAATAGCCTAGTGCGCAGTTGACCGGTTTTATTAATCCCTAAAGCACCACTCAACCAATTAATTAACCTGCTTTATTTATTGAACATTAATTATAAAAACAATTATTACTCAAAAACCTCAAAGTTAATTACAGCATGAGTCGTCCATCCGAAGCGAAACTCCGACCAGCTTCGTATAAAGCGTTCAATGAAAAGAAATTGTTTTATGAAAATATTTTCCAAGCGAAACTTTGGTAATTACTGGCAACTCTGTAGGAGCAACTATTTAATGGTTCAATGTTAATTTATATTGTTTTCGTAAGCGGTTCATGTTTCTTTAGGGTTGTCACAATTTTGAACCAACGAGTAACAATTTTGTTATTATTTGAAACTATTGTAGGCAACCAACATGGCCTGAAGAGTTGCCTAACTTAGCATGGGGTAGAGCAAATTACTCACAAAACGAATGGCTGAAGAGCCCAAAGAATCTGGAGTAGAGAATGCCTCTTAAAAAGTGAACTTATGATCTGATGAAGGCTGCGAAAATCTGCTAAATGCATGAAGCACAGGACCGGGCGAGGTGATGGCCACGCTTGGGGGATGCCTGTGTCCACCAGTGGACTTTGTCAGCTAGTATGCTGATGATGAACTAGGTGATTTGCTGTTCTTTTTCTTTTCGCATTGACGGTACATCAATGCCGAAGCTCGTGGCTAAATAATAACAGCCGCTCGGGTCGATCGTTAGGTCTTAACTGTGCTTGCTAAGGTTGGTCTGCGGATGGGTGACCACCCATTATATACCGAGTTTCCTCCGTGCTTTGGAAAGCACGTTAAGCCGTTGGTGCTGGCTGTCATTTGTAGATCTTTGACAGTCGTTAGGTAGTCAGAGTCTGACAACCAGTCTTACCAAGGGGTATCTTATTATCCGGTACTAAGTACTAGTACTTAAGTTTTTAGTCCCATGTAATAGGGGGTGAGCCTATTGCCATCAACTGGACACAGATCCAGACTTCGTAGCTGCTACTGAGAAATTCCCGATAGAAAAACCCAATAACACTTTCAAATAAAGTGTTTAATGTTCTTTTGTTCATTACTCTTATATTCTGTAATCCATTAACAGTTTTAATAAAGACATCAACAAAATATTGCAAAAAAAAAAAATATTATTAAAGTAGTAAATATTCAACGAAAACCATAAAAAAATACCATAAAATGCGGTGGGAGGGCATGATCGAGTCTCATAAAGTTATGACACGGGGAAGGTATTCGGTCTAGTAATGAAAAATCATGTTACAACTGGGGAGGATAGTTGTAAAACACATTAAATTGTTTTTTCACATTTATTTTTGTGGTGCAAGTTATAAAATATTATTACAGAAATAGAATAGAATATAATAGAATACTCTTTACACCATTAGTACTGTACACCATTAAAATTACAGATACAAAATAAAGTAAAACATACAAGGGGTGACACAATGGGCGGTCTTATCGCTAAAAGCGATCTTTTAAAGACAACCTTTGGATGGATTTAAGGGGGAAAGGAGAGACAATACTGCAGGTAGCCTGTGGTGTACCATTTACATATATACAATAAATACATACATACATAAAACATACTACACTTAAACAAATAAAATAAAATAAAAAGAAATAGGTATTATGTAAAAAACACACAGAACTTGAAATGATTTGTTTCATCGTGTTCTCTTGTATCAAAATAAATTGACTGTTCAAAAAGAAAAATAACAAGTCAGTTAAAAACAAGCGGTGTGACCGTGTGTTGATTATCAAGCTCCAGTTGTGCTGCTAGTAGTCTTGACTTTTGAAGATGGAGTAAAACTATTTGCTGATATAAAAAAGGGCTGTATTTCTGATTTCAATAGGTGGTTACAGATAGCCGTTGTGCGCACGTCTAAGGGCGTCGCGTCGGTGAGAAGAGAGAAGTGCGCAGAGTGCGTAAGCTAATACAAAAACTATATAGATTAGTGCCACGACGGCACAGATAATAAAATCCACGACGGGTGTGGTCCGATGTGACGCAGTAGCTTAGCAATAGCTTCAGAAGTCCTTTTGACCTTTGTTCGATTGATTTAGTTTTTTTGTCACCGACTAACATTGTTAACAATACATGTCATGGTAATGGCTTATCTCCAATAAATGGAACTTAACATACCTAACTGTCGAAATCTGGGTGTATTGTACACATCTGCGTACACCCTCAGAGCATACAGGCGTGATGTTACGTCATGACATAAACAATAAACATCCAAGTGATTGCAGCAATCACGGCAGATTTGCTGTCTATTTTTGAAGACTTCCCGTGTATATTTTCGGAGACAATACATCAAATCTTCATCAGGAGGATATTCTTTAAAATAAAAAAAGAATCATCAAAATCGGTTCATAAACGACGAAGTTATCCGCGAACAAACATAAAAATAATTTATATATACGGTCGAATTGAGAAACTTCCTTTTTTTGAAGTCGGTAACAAATAGCTCCTTCTTTATTTTTCGTGTGGTTAGTACCTAACCTAGTGTCAATTTTTATGCCCCCTATGGGTCGAGAAATATCTGTTGACTGTTAGACTGTTGTCTGAAAAATCTGTTCCTTCATGCAATAGACCAGAAACTGCAGAACTTGCAACGATCTTTACATACCTCTTTCACTTCGCCCACGCTCACACATCTAGTCATATACACCTACAAGTACTACGTATCTGAACTTTCAGTAGAACATGATCACCAATACCGTTTGTTATTTCATATAATGTCACGATAAAATCACTATTATTATATCTGTAACAAAGTCGCTAATCGCTTATGCTCTGCGCCAACCCATCAGTTGATAGCAGGACACTCGCTACGAGGATATATGACGTCGTAAACTACCGCCGCTAAGCTTCATTGTTTGTGTATTATTGCTTTCGTATAAAACAAACGGCGCAACACATTTATAACACTTTCCTTGGAAATATTGCATTAGTAGGTAAACTCGAAGGTAGATTAATCAATGGAAAGCCGTAGTCAATAAACAGCATTTTTAATAGATTTAGTCCTTGTGTAAAATCATTTCCATGACTAGAAACAGCAAGAATAGAAAACTTTTACCATATTTTTTTTTAGATTCGAAATCATCCAATGACCCCTCCCGCTCTGGACGTGCAAGGGAGTGTCAGACTTTTACTAACTAAAACCAAGCCATGTTCCTTTATTGCCCTTTGTGTTCCGGGGCCAAGGTATCTCTTTCGAACAGTCCCGCAGCTCTGGCAGGAAAACTTTTACCCTTACTCTTTTTTAGCAAAGAAGAAGAACTCTTTCTTTTCGTCCTATTTTTTTTTTGTTATCCGTCATGATTAAAATGATCAAATGAATTAAATTTATTTTTTTCTTTCTTAGATAAGCCAAGCTGTGTGGGGGTAAAGAAAGTTGGAGGTTCAAATTGTCCAAGAAGAGCGAACAATAGGTCTGATTGGAAACAGTCGAGAGCTACTTTTCACAAGACACGCTGATCACTTAACCCTAAAATCTAAAGCGAATTTTAAAAATTAATGAAAACCATAGTTTGTAGATTATGTTTTTTTTTTTTTTGTTACCCTGTACTATCCGTCTCCTGGGCAAAGGCCTCCCCTCACTCCTTCCGCTTTTCTCGATGTTGCGCATCTTCTCGAGAGAGCCATCCAAGGCTTCCCACCATCTTCTCCTAAGTCAATACACAAACAGACTTTTTTCCGGCGGAATAAAATATTTTTTTAATAAACTGTTGTGAAAAAGTAACTTAATAAATTTTTCTTGGGTTTATGAACAGTTCAACTCAGATGTCGAATAGACTATAGTTAGTGAAAATTTATTTACCATAACACTCCTCAAAACTAGCGACTAAACAAGAGAATAAAATATCGATTGTGAAACTTCACTCCTTTCACCCCAGACTGTGGGGTGTCGGCCCACAATCCCCAATAAAGTGTGTTCGACAGGCAAAATTCAACATTACCGCCACTAGACAACTTGTAAGTTATTTGTGTGCCCCTCCACGTTATCGCATCGGAAACTTTTGTTTTACGAACAATTAAGTGTAACGTTAACCGCCCCCTAAAGTTCGTGTTTGGAGTTCTAGGGTAGCGACACAATTGGAGAGCTGTTAGGGATATTTTGTGGGTTGTGTAGAGAATATACAACTTTACTTCACTTGCCTATTATCTAATATTATTATATAAAAATCTCGTGTCACAGTGATTGTTATCGAACTCCTACAAAATGGCTTGACCGATTTTTATGAATTTTCTTATGTATATTTGGTAAGTCTGAGGATAGGTAATAGGCTATTTTTTATACCCCTAGGTGTGTTTTTTATTCCCATCACGCGGGTGAAACCGCGGGGCGCAGCTAGTAATAGTATGAACATTTGTGATATACTCTGTGTTGGACTAACCGGATGAAGCTGAATACCTGTATTTCACACGGAGCGACTGCATATCTGACTCCCTTAATCCCACTATATGGACTGACGATCTTGAAAAGTGGTTGGATCAAACTGGACGTGGAAGGCCAAGGACCGGGTGTTGTGGTGCAGAGACGCTTATAAATAAATAAATAAAAATAAATAAATATCGCTGGACATTCCACACAGCACCATCTAGTGCCACACTAAGCAACGAGGCTTGTGTCGTGGACACCAGATAGTTGATATACTACATAGATACTTTTTGTTTATAAATACATACTTACTCGTATTATACATATAAACATCCATGACTCGGAAACAAATGCCCATGCTCATCATCACACAAACATTTGCTCCGACCGGGATTCGAACCCGGGACCCTAAGAACGTAAGGCAGCCTCAGGTTATGCCCACCAGCAGGCTGCGATAGGCTGGGTTAATTAATTGTTATTTACATTTTGTTTGGATTTTATTGTGATTGCTTTTTTAGTGGGTTTGAAAAGATGTGCCTCCTTCCTGGACTGCCTCCTTGGTCTTGTGATCGCAAGTTGCGACTGCTGAGTATAAGATCCTTGGCTCGATTCCCAGGTCGGGTAAGGTTAAGGTTATTTTACAGGAATTTCTCAGTAGCAGCCACGGCGTCTCGATTTGTGCCTGATGGCAATATGCCCGCCCCCTATTACATGGGACTTAAACTTAACTGGCGAAATGTCGGTGTACTATAAGGTACACCTCTGTCTAATCCTTCTGGGATTATAGGCGTGATGTTATGTGAAAAGACATGCAGAAATCATCTCTAATCAGAATCGCTATTGGTGCATTGAACAAAGAGCTGTAAAGTATATTTTTAGGTTAAACCAGACCTTGTTCTAAAATAAGAACATTCTGAGCTCCGTGAGCAGTGAACCGGAAATTGATCTATATTAGGTTAAAGTAGCTATTTACAATAAAAACAACGTTGAGGTAAACAACATCAAATTCAAATTCAAATTCAAACAGTTTATTGTGGATCATAGGTTCATAAGATGTTGTGTTAAATACAGGTGTCTGCTATGTCCCGACATTGAGGCATACAAAATTCATGTCACAAGTTCGATAGAAAATACAATACTAAAAAATAATTAAATCAATACAAGACATCAATCAAACCAACACAATACAAGACAAACAACAACACAAGACAATACACTCGTTTACATCAATTGCAAGTTTACATTCACTTTGTTATTGTTTATCTCAGGTTGGTAATATTTCGTGTCTCATATTTCTCGAGGCGATTATTAACTAAATGGAGTGATGAATAAAATATGTTTCCTATTAAATTATTTTGCGAAAACCGGTATCTAAGTTCTTCTGAACATAAAATAATGAAAGACTGCTATAGTTTTCATGGACGGTCGTTAGAGAAATCTAAGTAACAAAATAATGTGACAAATAAAAACTATACATGAACCATTTTCTTAGTCGTTCTTTTTTATAGTAAAAACTCACTGTTAATTTTCAGCTCTTGGCATTGAATCGAATATTGAAAATCCTTCAATATGCTTTTATTTAAGCACTCATTTGGGTGTGCCCTTGTGTTGGTGAAAACTAGCATTAGTGGCGCAATTTCAAATAAAAGGAGCACTGATTATTTATTTATTGACACAGAAACGACTTTTTCACTAAATCATTAAGTACATGAAACATATTCTATTTCAAAATCAATAGTTTTCAAGCAATCAATATTTTTTCAATATTATCATCAAGTCGACTCAAGAAAATGCCCTCAGTGTACCACTGCCAATACCGACAGCATGAAAATATAGGATGGCGCCGGTTACATGATACTTTACATTGATAACATTGTTCAACACTCGGAGATTTTATGAGCACTTTATTATGTGGTGTAACTAAGTAACGTGCGCGGTGAAATCATGCGTGCGGGCTTTTATAAGTGTTGTTGTATTAAGGATAATTTTGGGATGTTATGATATCATGAGCTTGGGTAAGGATATTTTCGTAGCTGGGAACTTTTTACAAACCCAAATCATAACAATATTTTGTAAATTAAAATAACATAGGTAAAGTTACTAACTTAACTATGAACAAAAAAAATGCGTTAAAAAACCTCCTCCTCAACGCTGTCAACTTGTAATGTCCCGAGGCTGGCGTCGTTGCCACGTTGTATGGAAAGGGCCCCTAGCCGTGGTAAAAGTTTTCATAAGGTTTTTTAAATATTGAGTAAATCCGATAAGTTTCTCAAGTGTGTGAAAAGATCTAGAGGAAACAGGCGTGTATCCAAAATTCAAAAATTTAAGACAAGTGACATCTGCCAACCCGCAATGAGCTAGAGGGTGTGATGCGGCCCTCTCCGTCTTACAGAAAAATAGTCCCAGCAGTGGGGAAAATGCTTTTTACTAAATAGTCTTGCGTTTGGCCGCAACACGCCTGATGTGAAGCGGTCATTATCCGATTAGTGTTCCTCTATCAGATTAAGGCTTAATATTTTCTAATCACAACCCTCATCGCAATTTGTGATTAGAACCGCGATCTATCAATAACACATACGTAAAAATGGATCATGGGTTTGTTCCTAGTTGATGCCAATTGACCTGCTTCTATTACTTATGTACCTCTTCGAGCGTTTATGCTGGTTTACTCAAACAAATTTTTTAACTGAGAACACTGAATCTAATAATGGACCTCTCTCAACATCATAAATCCTTCAAAGATGCACAAAAAAAAAGCCGCAAAGAGAAAGACTCTCTCAATGACGAACTCTTGGATACCGTCTTAGTCAAACTCTCTCCTGTCAAGAGAAGAGCAATTGAACGTTCAATATCGATAAAAATGAAAACTAAATCCTCCAACTGGTTATCTACCATCTAAATACTGTTAGTGCTAAAATTATAACAAACCACAGCCGGCCGATAAGATCGCTAGCTCAGACAGTACTAGGGCAAAATTTTTAATTAAATTTAGAAAACGTACGTAGAACCAAGTATAACAGTTTGCATAAACTGTTTAGTTGGGGAAAGTATTTAGATTTTTCTTTGTTGGTGTAAAGTGTAAAGTAGTAAGAGTGCAATGAACCGCAGACGAGAGAAAAACAACCTTATTGCTTACGTAATATAGACACTGCCTGCCAATTGTCAAGAAATTTGGCACAAAGCTAGACCAGGACCTGGGTAGAACATAGGATACTTTTTATGTTTCGTTACCTGAGATAATTTCCGGCCTTCACGCAGTCGGCAAAAGTTATTAAAATAATATTGAATGTTTACTTAAAAACTTGCAAGTTTAATTACAAAAGTAGTTCTCGTAAAGACTTCGCCATCTTAAGGCCAAATGTCCCATGCTGGGCGCCATTAAAAGTTCTATGGCCGTATTTTCTTAAACTACCCGCAAACTATGTTATGTCCTTACTAAGGCATATGCGTTACAAACTCCCCGTAGGACCATCATCGCCGTCAACTGGTTAGGTTTATGACTAAACTTGGGAGACGTGAGTTATATACCATGCTAAAATGTATATGTCCAAAACGCAATAACAAGCTCGTAAAGTTGCAGGAGCTATATATTGTGGTAATAAATAGCATTGTAAATTGTGCAGCGGTTTATTGGAATATGGGCCACTGCGCTGCAGCAATCGTCAACTATAAACGTCAACGCATAGATAGATAGAGGTAGCAAAACAGAAAAAACATTAAATATAAAAAAAAAAAACTCAAGACAACCTTTTGAAGGATTTCATACTTATGATCAACTCTTACTCAAGCGTCATTAAACAGAAAGTTCCTGCAAAAAAAGTAGTCAAGCAAGACATTTCTCTATTAAAGTTTACATATCGACAATTTTAGTACAGTAGACGGAGGAAGTTTTTCCGTTCTTTGAATCATAAACAGCAGTAGACGGGAATATTACGAGAGTCATTTCAATTCAAACTACGTGCTTCACGAAATTTGTTATACTTCAACCCGATTTCAATTTGAAATAAAGTTAATCCGTTTTCCTAGGCTCTAAGGCGCCTTAAATCCAATTATTTGTTTAGTTATTAAAATAAAATTTGATGTAATTTGAAAGCGTTTGGCGAAAAAAGTTTAATTTGTTTATTTTTCCATTGAATGCTCTCTATTTTGAATAGATTCTCTTTTACAGACAGAAAATAAACTTGGATAGCTAAAATTATTACTTATTATAGCAGGATATCTAATTAAACGCCGCCATTATTTTTTTAATGCATTTCACAAAACGCTTCAAATTTTTTTTACCATAATATGGTTCGAGACCTGCCGTAAAATGATTTAGAAAACCTTGATTTTGCCGCACCTCAAGAAATGAGCTTTCCTTACAAATAGGATAACTATCACTAAATTAGTAACAAGTGACGGATTTTTTTTATGTAAGCTGTGCCAGCAAATGGGTTGGATCCCATCATCCCCTGAAATTCTCTATTACAGTAAAAGTTCACTAAACTCTGAGTTTGTTTCGGCTGTTTCTTCTTGTCAGATACGAAACACCGGCATCATCTAGTTTTAAAAAAATACGTGTAAAAGTGTTTGTTAAACTTACTTGCAAAACAATGATATTTACTTCAAAGGAAGGAAGCTGAAGTACGATATGGTGAGAAAGGAGGTTAATGCTGAGATGACGAGAAATAGAAAAGCTGTAGTAATAGATGCTGCGCCAACCCCAATGAGAGGTTTTCTTTTTGAAGTATTAAAAAAAAACGTAGTTTCCAAGAACTCTATAGATGGCGTTGAACTGACTACGATAGTTGGTGCCAAAGCCAAAACGCTTGGAAAAAGAAACCATTGCGTCACGTCACATACGCTCGTTGACTGACACTTTCGTTTGCTTAACCTAGTTTTCTCGCGCTTTGTTAAAATCTGTTTTTTTAAGTTCCGTTCCTTGCATTAACGTACTAAGGAAGAGCTAAAAAGAAAATCCCTCATTAAATTGGGATAACGGCAGAAGAATAATGATTATTCTACATCAAAGCAATTAAAAAACTAGTTCCCCTTCATTTATCACACATATCCGCTACTTTTATATCCCCTAAGCAACGTGCCACTAACTCGACCTAGTGGCTAAATAATAACAGTCGGTCGGGTCGATCTTTAGGTTAAGCCGTGCTTGCCTAGGTTAGTCTGTGGATGGGTAGTTTCCTCCGTGCCTCGGAAAGCACGTTAAGCAGTTGGTCCCGGCTGTCATTTGTGATTTTTGACAGTCGTTACAGGTAGTCTGTGGCCCAAAAAGTCTGACAACCAGTCTTACCAAGGGGTATCGCATTACCCAGTACTAGCTGGGTTATGGAGGTCAGATAGGCAGTCGCTCCATGTAAAATACTGGTATTCAGCTGCATTCAGTTAGACTGGAAGCCGATCCCAATAAAACTTTGGAAAAGGCTATGCAGATGATGAAGCAACGTGTCACTAACGTCTGAATAAACCTCTCGATAAAGCCGTCGATATAGGAATCCTTAATTAATTGAACCTATCTAGACCCTACGTTGGGAAATCAAGCTTTTTATTTGTATCTTCTCCATTACCTCCCAAGGAAAATCCAACCTTAAACGAAGAAGATAGAATTGGATTTTGAGAAGCAGTTTTCTCCTTTTAATTTGCAATTTTCTGGCTTACTATTACTGAGGGATTAAGTTCTAGCCACGGATAGAATCTTTAATTTCCTCAGAGCGTTCGGATAGATGATATTCGTCTTGGATTCTACAAAGGCGTGAGATTGAACATTGCGTATAGTTTTTATTGCCTTGATTGTGTCACAGAGATCTTATCTTAGATATTTGGTGCTGAAATGTCCCATTATTGCAGACGTGATGGGAATATTATAGCTAGATTTCTTTGATTTAGCTAACGCGTAGGCATATACGTGAATTATTTGTATCTTCACCATTACAAATTTCAAACGAAGTTCAGTCTTTTATATTTATGGTTGTCAAGGATTAAGTGGCAATCGGAAATGGGCTAGTTGACGTAGTTCTTGAGTGAAGACACTGAATCAGAAACATGAGGTAGGATATGCTTAAAGTAGGTGACGTGTGATTCAAAATCAACCCCAACTAAATTTCAGAACCAACCCAGTCAATCAGCGGCGGATTGACGGGGTGACGAAGGGCAGAAGTATCGTTTAAAATTGGTTGTCAACATCATCATTATTTTAACAGATCGCTGCTGGCCATTAACCTTCTCAGAGCTTCACCACATTGCCCGTTCCTGTGTTTCTCGCATCGAGAGGATTCCAGCCCTGGATAAGGTCGATTGTCCATCTTACGGGAGGCTTACCCATGCTGCGTCTAATACCATTGCACAGTCATCAGTATCATGAGAATGAGGTCCTGGGCTCGATTACCGGGTTAGGCAAATTGTTATTGGGTTTTCCATCAGGAATTTATCAGTAACAGCCAAGGATTTGAGCCCGGCTGATGGCAATATTACATGGGACTTAGACATAACTGGCGAAATGTGGGTATACTGTTCGGTACACCTTTGCCTAACCCTTTGGGGATTGTGTTGTGGTGTTTTGTAGTACCTTCACTGGAGTGAACATAAGTTCACTCCAGTGAAGGTACTGATTGTGTTCGCAAGCAAGCATGGACGAACCCACTGATTTTGTTGCCCTTTTATTCGTAGCTGAAAAAAGTTCCTACAAGTTGGAACCGCAATTCGTGTAAATCATTGAACAGAGAGTGTAAGCTGAAAAGTTAAATATGGAGTGAGCAAGCGACGAAGCGCGGAGAAAGTTTTTAATACACCGCATTTTGCTGAATAGTATGTCCCTCATTTTTGGTAAGCCCTGAACCGAGGACTGTTTTTAAAGGGAAATTCGTTTCGTTCATGAATACATTTTCTTACTGACAAAGAGTTCTAATATTCAATTATTGTTGGCGAATTGTTTCAAGTTATAGTTTAGAGTCATGTGAAAATGAATGTCTGTTACTTTGGACCAGCCAGCTGATTTCTTTATATAACAGAGTTAGCCCATGAGTAATACATATATCCCCTTTAAGTAATCTCTGGTATAACCTAACACCCTGTTGAATACGTCATGGTTTCTTCAAATTAATAAATAATAAATATCGCTGGACATGAACACACAGCGCCATCTAGTGCCACAGTAAGCAACGAGGCTTGTGTCGTGGACACCAGATAGTTGATAATTATACTACATAGATACTTTTTGTTTGTAAATACATACTTATTATACATATAAACATCCATGACTCGGAAACAAATGTCCATGCTCATCACACAAACATGTGCTCCAACCGGGACTCGAACCCGGGATCCTAAGAACGTAAGGCAGCCTCACCACCGCTACGCCATTCGGGTCGTCAAAATAAGTCGGCAATAAGCTGGCTTATGTAATAAGAAAGTCCTCAAATTTGCCACTTCTTAGCCTTTTTGAATTGTGGCGATTGCATATTTTCGTAACATCTATCTCTATATCAGTCTCCATTTTCATTCCAACATAGTAAACATAAAATAAAGGTAAACCTCTTAGTAGGTACATTTAGGGTGCAAGTACCCCGTGGTGCTTGCCATAAAGTACGGGGTACCTCGAGTAATAAATTGTACGGCACCATAGTAATCCGACGACCTATATTGATTAGCGCAATTTCGTAGCATGGCTAGGTTCTATCTACGAGTATGTGATAGCTACATATGCGTTTTCTGAGGTCAACAGTAGAAATTGATAAAAGTGTAGACAGTAATTCATGGTTATTTTATTGCCAGAATTGCATTTTTTCTTGGTTAAATGTTACTGTCGTCATGATGACAGAGAGTTTCTAAAATATACGTCCACAGTAGAAACTACATTACGAGCACAAATTCTATGAATCAGAGAGAATGTAATATGTCAGAATCAATAAGCATGACGACAGTTTCAAAAAATTGCAAATCTATTTAGTTCGTCAGAGTATTGGAAATTAATGGTCACGTATTTTTTGTTTTTGTAAATCAATGAAAATTGACAAAGATAAAACGCATCAAAACTCGGGAGTGGGGGCTCATGACGTCAGAACTAGGTAAAAATTATACCTAGGCGTGACGTATTGAGAATTTTAAAAGCGTCTTATCTTCGTCAATTTTGGTTTACGTAACAAAAGAAAAAACACGGGTATTTTTTGATAATCTAACTGACGGACTCATTAGTTTTTAGTTATTAGGATTTTTTTTGTCGTCTCGCCTATTGCAACGAACAGTGATGAATTTGAATAAACGCAAAATAAATAAAATAATTAAGACTCAAAAAACAAAAAGGAAACTTTAAAGTAACAAACCACCAACGACATGTTACCCATCTTTCTTGTCAAACAAATTGCACGCAACTAACTCCTAACATTGTAATACACAAAAACGCTTGTTTATATAAACTTTTACACAATTTACAGAGGGGAACTACTGACTATAAATTTTCATAAAAACCGTACCGTTTCCCGACGCCTTTCAAACAAATGTTTACGCACCATTGATCACGGAACCCTTCAAAAAGTCGATGTGGGAAATAAAATTTTCCCCGTTTAAGTAATTTTTTTAGGGAAACAACAACATCTGAAATATAAATGTTTATGGAAAATATTTTGTAAGGTTTCGTGTGAAAGTAAGTTGGAAACCTATTTACTGTGTAAACAAGACAGCCCGTATACGTAGAATAGTACCTTTTCTGTGTGTATTTTCTTCTTTAGCCTAGTATACCAATAAGGTTTAGCAATTCCTTTTAGGCATTACCATATTACGGCAAAAATGCGGAAAGGACTATAATCCTTAACAAAATCGCGCGGCTTTCTCTGTGAGTAACCTTTAAACCGCTGACCAAAGGAATCCTATTACTAAAAAAAACACCTTAAATATTACCCAGGTAAACAAACCCAAAAAGCCAACGTTCTAAACGAACCAATCAAAAAGTTCCACGTACTAATCTTTCTCCATTCGAATCATAAATTTTCCCAAGTGAAAAATATTTTAGAAGGCATTTTGGCTGTCAACTCGATGTCTAGTGAAAGAAAGATGGTGATGTATATCTTTCCAATAATCAAGGGGTAGCGTTCCCGACGGAAATTGGATCAGAGAGGCAAATTAAGTTTAACCCTGGCGGGGACGTCGATTTTTAAAGAATATAGAATCTTTTGATATTTTACAGTGTAACGTTTTTTTAGTGTTCCGTCTTAACGTCGGTGAACGGAGATGAGATGTTTTATGTGGAGATTGAAGATGTTGGTTTAATGATTCTGTGTGTGTTTGAAGACTGTGGTGTATGGAAAGATTTGTAGACAAGTTTTAACATGATCCATCATCTGCTAAGTCCCTTCTCAACATATTAAGGGTCGGTTTCAAATCCAACTGGATGCAATTGAATACTAGCTTTTTGCATGGAGCGACTGGCTATTTGACCTGCACAAACCAGAGACCAGCTAACAGGATACTGCTTTTTAAGACGGCTTACCGTGTTTTCTGAGGCTCGGAGGTTCAATATGTACCTAATAGATGGTCATCCATCCACAGACCGACCTCGGAAAGATTGACTCGCAGTGGCGGTTATTATCTAGCCCCAACAACTTTAAATAAGAGTGACAAAAAGTTGTTTTTCCTAACAACAGCGCCAGACTGGAATGTTTTTTCAGCTCTTCGCATTTCTGGGAATTATGTAAATGTGAGTAGCTGTCAGTCACAGATTAGTTTAGGTTCGTAGTAATAATAAAATGTAAATTATTTAATACAGTCTAACTTTGGGCCTGCCTAAACAAATTAATATTAGTACTAGCTTAATAAGCCGCGGCTTCGCCCACTTGGAGTTCTGTTATCCTACGGACCGGCATAAAAATGTGTATATCCTATGTTATTCCAGGCTACAAAGTCACTGCCGGGATTGCGGGACTGTTCGAAAGAGATACCGTGACCCCGGAACACAAAAGGCGATGAAGGAACATGGATGGGTTTTAGTCAGTAAAAGTCTGACACTCCCTCCTGCTCCGCCCAGACCGGGAGAAGTCATTTGAGGATTTCCCATCCGAAAAAAAAAAAAAAGGTTACAAAGTCTTCAAAGTTTTGATTCCGGTTTCCTCACAAAGTTTTCCTTCCCCGTTTTGAGAGCAGCGGTGATGAAATAACACTAAGTTTAAGCCTTCCATTTCTGCCATCACGCTTGTTGAACGTTGAAGGTGGTGGATATAGTCCAACTTGATAAACAGATAAGTGCTAACAAATTCAAAGAGTAACTCTTGAAATAATTCTTTAGTCATTTCCCCTAGACCTCCAGTATTCAATAGACTATTCCTTCTCTACTTCAAAATGACGCCTTTAACACGATATAGTTACGAGCTACACCCTCTATCTGCATTGTATATCTCATGTCCTACAGAATAGGTGACAGGTGACAATTCGGATACATCCTCGTTATGAAGACCGGGGACATATCTGGTCGATAGTGTTGTTAGTATACGGTTTCCTCAGGGTGTAGTTGTATACCTTTTTCACTTAATATGACATCTTTACCGGTAAAAATAGACAGCACAGGGCTACAAGGATCTTTTGGCGTTTTATTCCTTACTAAAATTATAAATGCGAAAGTAACTCTGTCTGTCTGTGTGTTACGCAAACACGCCTAAACTACGGAACCGATTTAAATGAAATTTGGTACAAAGATAGTCTAGAGCTTGAGAAAGGACATAGGCTACTTTTTAATGCAAAAAAAGGGCTGTAAGAAGTTGAAATGTTGGTGTGGAAAGCGCCATACACAATTAGCGCTGCTCCGCTGCCGCGCGTCGGCGTGGAGTGATGCGGCGCGGCGTAGGTGGGGGAATGTGTCTACCTGAACGTGCAGACACATGAGGGCAGACGACTTTGCGAGACGTATGCGAATACAATTTTTTCCCCCTGCAAATTGATTACAATTCAATTCAAGTTGTATACACGATTTTTTGTTTTACTTATTTAATGATCTTCTTGAAATGAAAAAAATATATGTTAGGTTACTAAATATTTTTTCTTTAATTTTTGTTTAAAATAAGATTAGATAAGATTTTTTTAGATTAGCTAAGAATTAGATTTTTGTTTAGAATCATACGTAAAATACTATTGCTTTCGTTAAGTTTGTAGTATGGTTTCCACTCTCAATAACGACAACAATTAAACAGCTGTGTACGTTCTTTTGTCGCTTTATTATCCTGTCCCGTAATAAACTCGACTATCGGCATCATACATACCGAATTTTCTAAGAAAACCGTTCTTTTGTTTACAAATTGGGATTGCTTGTACGTGTAGACAGTTGTTAGAAGGAGTCATAGATTATCTAAACGTTATAAATAATAATATTCTTTAATTGCTCACAAACTTTCAAACTGTAAGACATCAAATTCTTAGTTGCTCACAAACTTTCAAACTGTACAGATTTTTCTTCTCTCCATTTAAAGAAAATTCTCAATAACGTCATAAAATGCGCAGTCCCTTCAGTGTCGTTATATAGAGTTTATACTGTAGTTATCTAGGTGTTTTGTTATTTGTTTTGATAAAAATACTTTTCAAATCAAGAGGTTAACGTTTTTATTCGTGTACGTTGTGTAGAAGTTTTTTTTTGTTTAATCATGTTATTTTTATTCTAATTTATATGCCTGGAAAATGCAAATCTAATCTAGCGCGTAGTTCTGCCAGAGCTCACGCGACGAAAATTGCTAGAAGCCAAGAGTCTGAAGTCGCCTCGCATCTCAGAGCTGCTGAGAATCAGGGGCAAAAAAAAGGGCGTCGGATTTTAGATGTCAAGCGTAACGCAGCTTAGAGAGCTGTTGGGATCTTGGAGCAAAGTCAAGCATGGCAACGATTAAATGCCGAACGTCACGCATCTCAAAGGGCTGCTGAAACGTTAGAGCAAACTCGGGTACGTTAGCTTTTAGATGATGAGCGTCATGCGTCATTGTCTGCTGCAAAGTCCCATGAAGAATCGCAAGGAAGACGTGTTTTAAAAGCTGAACGGCAGTCACAAAGGAGAAGTGCATTTACACGTAGTAGATGGGAGGCATATCAAGACGCTGCTTTTGATTATGACCGTTTGAGCGATTATATTAATCATCGATTTAATTCTTATAGGGTGGATGGATAGAAAATATACATAATTTATATGTATGTGTTTAATAAAAATAAAAATGCTGCCGTAGGTCACTATTCTACGCGGACGAAGGCGCGGGCACAGCTAGTGACGTTATATGTGGAGTATTGTTGATAAACATGCTAAATTGGTCCGAAAAATGTATTGAAAAACCAAGATGCTGAAGCTAGTTTACCTAAACTTGGATCGATAAGTGACAATTGAATGGACCTGAATTAAAAGATTTCGTATAATTTTCCTCATAATTCTCATCATGTATGCAAAAGTATGCAAAAGTGGCATATTACACACTATTGCTATAGTGTGTGATATGCCACTTTTGCATACTTTCGATGTTCTAAATGTTAAATACAATTTATTGTGGTACAATAACCCTTTTTTGCGTAAGATAAGATTTTAGTACTTCAAAAATTTTGTTCACCCAATTATATCCGTTTAGTTTTTGTCTTAGCTTATCGCGATATTGTTTTTACAAACATCACTATTCGTAAGATTGGACCTAATGCACGACCCGAATGGCGTAGCGGTAGTGAGGCTGCCTTACGTTCTAAGGGTCCCGGGGTTCGAATCCCAGTTGGAGCAAATGTTTGTGTGATGAGCATGGACATTTGTTTCCGAGTCATGGATGTTTATATGTATAATAAGTATGTATTTACAAACAAAAAGTATCTATGTAGTATCAACTATCTGGTGTCCACGACACAAGCCTCGTTGCTTAGTGTGGCACTAGATGGCGCTGTGTGTTAATGTCCAGCGATATTTTTTTTTTTTTTTTAATGCAGACTAGCCAAATAAATTGGGGCCTTTTTGCTTCATAGCGACACTCTCTTGACACTTTTTTATTTGACGTAAATTATATTTTGACGTAAATTATATTTCGACGTTGAAGTTGATTGAGGTGGCTCTGATTATAATTCAAAAGTATCGGTCCAATTTACGCTGAATCAATTTGTTTCGATCAAGTTTTAGGTACATGGGTACTATTTACTTTGTTACAAAGTGAGGGCACTTTTTCTTTGATTTCTAATTTACTAGCGGACGTCACGTGGTTTTACCCGCGTAATTCCAATTTTCGTGGGAGTACGGGGATAAAATTTAGCTTATGTAACTCGCTGATAATGTAGCTATCCATTGCTGAATGAATTTTTCAAATCAGTCCAGTAGTTTTTAAGTTTATTCGTTACATACAAAAATACAAATCTTTCCTCGTAAAATATTAGTATAGACAGTACCGGCTTTAGGGAGGGGCGACCGGATCGGCTGCCCGGGGCGCCAGGTACTATAGAGCGCCGCGCGCGCCCGCTCAGATATACCACTTTGAATGCCTATTTTTATCGATCTAAAGGAAAACTAGACTCAACGTATTAACTTTTATAGACTTATCTCGTAGAGTGAGTATCAGTATTCTATGTCTAACAAATACGACCTGTCATTTTGTACTTTGTGGTATCTCTCACTAAATAGTGTAGAACGAAATATAGGTACCAGGCCTAGAAATTGCAACTTGTATTGCAACCCGTTTATGGTTCGTGACGTGACTGACAGACAATATAGATAGGTAAGGTGCATTGTTTAGAAAATTAATTGTTAAAATAATGTTATTGTTATTAAAAATAAATACATGTGATGTTGTAGTTTTCTAATTATTCAATAAAAAATATGGTACAAATAGGTACTAATTAAGTTTTTTTAATTGTAATGAAATAAGTACCTATGCCTAAAAGGGAGCCAAAAAGGGAGCCGGCTAAGGCCGGCCCTGAGTATAAAGGGTGTAAAACACCTCTTAATGAAAACGAAAGGTACTTATTGTACTCGTCATTGCGATATTTTTTTTGTTCTACACTATACCTGGGAACCTTCTAGTTACGGAGATATCGGGGGTCAAAGTTCCAACTTTTTGACAAGTTTTTTTTTTAAATACAAGTTTTTAATATTAGATTTTTACTTTAAACACCTCCACGACCCCCGTACTATTCAATCCATCCATCAGCACAATGTTTTGAATGCGTTACATTAAGTTCTACCATAAAACATGATTTTTCACCCCAAAAAAAAAAGTAATTTCCCAGCAATAACTTTTGCGTTAAGTTACTTAGTTTAATGTACAGAATGCTTGGTTGACGGCTTCGTGATGAGGTCTTTTACACCCTGTAGATATAGATTGGTACGGTTAGCAACCTGGCGAAGTGGCTAAGCATTGGCTTCTGTGTGAGATTAAAAGCTGACATAGACTCCTTCAACATTTTACTACATTTTTATGTACCATTGCTCAATACAAGGGACCTGCATCGCATCATAATTATTACAAAATGTGATGTATTGTTTTCAATATTAATTTTTGAATAAACATTTTTATTTTTACCTGATGTGGCTGTAATGACTGCCTCGTTGATCTAGTGGTCGCAAGCGCTACTACTGAGAATGAGGTCTTGGGTTCGATTCCCGAGTCAGGCAAAGTGTTATTGGGGTTTTCCATCAGGTTTTTTCAGTAGCAGCCACGGAGTCTGAATTTGCGCACGGTTGATGGCATTAGGCTCGCCCCTTATTACATGAGACTTGAACATAACTGGCGAAATGTGGATGTACCATTAGGAACACCTCTGCCTAACTCTTCGGGTATTACAGGCGTTATGTTATGTTATGTGGCTGTGATGGGCGCTTACTTTTAAAACTACTAGTTTGATTAATTTACGTAACAAATATTTGCGTTGCCTAAAAAAGAATAAATACCTTACTCAGGACATTCCTACAGGGCTAAAAGCTATTTTATTTCTATAAGAAAAAACAAAACTGAACATAAAACTGTAACTGTGTAACTGTAAATCACTAGAACACTTCAACGTTACTATCTGAACAAAAGAAAATCTCCTTTACGAGTCGGTTCATCATGAAAATTAACTTGGTTATGACTATTTTTACGACATTACCTAGAATGGGTGAGTTTATCAACACTTACTGATTTACTACAACATTCCCTTAGTATTTCATATCTATTATTGTCCTCAGACAAAATATTCGCGAGGAGAATTTTACGATAGTCGTAAAGAAACGCTATTACCGCGCAAGGAAGTTATGTTCACAGAAGTTCCAATGTAAATTATGCTTTTATTTCTCGGAAATGTAGAGAGAGTGGTTTTTCTAAACTTTAAGTTACAACACATCACTAACATAGCTTTTTTCCTCCTTTTACCCTCAAAAGGGTCAAATCTAGCCACCAGACTGCTTACGAGAAATTCGTTATGGAAAAGCTCAATAACATTACCGGGCACTACGTGCCAAAACAAGCCCAGGTGGCTCCTAAAGCAGTATTGTTTTAATCTTACCTTTATTTCGGAAAGAGATGGAGCTAGACGATCTCTGTATCTCTTTTATACACTGAAATCACATGAAACCATACTACACACTTCGTCCACGCGGTCGAGCGGTGACGTATTATAGGCATCTATTTCATACAAGTATAAACTATACCAAAAAGGGCGGCAGCACTTGAAGGAAAACTCCAACGACTTTAAATAGGTTTAATAAAAATTTTGTTACATTACACACTTGCACAGCAATAACAAATCGGCAACAGACTATCTTAATAATTCTCAATTGTCTACGACGTTCAGCACCAGGATGCCCTACCTGCCCGCTCGGGCACCAGCTCCTGACCAAGAATCCCACCGTTGGCGGGAAAATCTCGTCAGTCTCGTGATCCAATCTTTCTGAGAACCGCTTCATTCTCGCGCCAAACATTTAACAAATCAAATGATAGAAATATTGCCATTCTTACGGAATTAATGTTACCAGTTTACATAATAAAATATAAAGCATTTAATATTTTACATTTTAAACAAAATTCTTTCTGAAAACATAGGAAATTGACTAGTAAAATCCGGAAACCTAACACAAGCCAATGCGACGTGAGATCCATTTCACCGATCGAACGCGCGGCCGAGTGGTGTTGTGTGATTATCGCCTAAGGCGGCATGGTAACCACCCATCAAGTCAACTTGTAACAAGAGTAACCATGGAGTTTCTTGCCGATTCTTCTCCATAGGATACGACCAACCCGAACCGTGCACCTTTTCTCGACGTTTTATAAGTGCCCCTGTTAATTATGAGAAATAAAATATTTAGATTTTTTTCAACCACTGGACTAGTAAAACAGTTGATATAAGTAATCCTTCTGAATCCGTTTTGTGTTGTGGCGATCGAGTAATCGAGTTCTAACTGTAACTATAATATTATACTCTTGTTTTAGGCGCCTTTGCGAATGGCCGCTTCTAAATATTTAGAGGGCTGTTAGTCCTTCCTAATAAGATTAATAGAAAATGGTTGTAACGTAATAGGATAAGAGTTATTACCACATCTGTTAATGCTTATGTGGTTTTCGTAGTATATCTCATAGAGTAAGCTAACGATAGCAATCCAATTAAGATATTTGAAAACGGTTGCAGCATTTTATATGTAACTAGCGGACGTCACGCGGTTTCCCCCACGTAGTTCCCGTTCCCGTAAACGGGGATAAAATATAGCTTATATTACTCAGTAAAGACGTAGCTTTCTAATGGTGAACGAATTTTTAAAATCGGTTTATTAGTTTTAGAGTTAAATCGTAACAAACACACAAACAAACAAAAAAATCAAATCTTTCCTCTTTATAATAATATTATTAAGTATGCATCATGCCTGTAATCCCTGAAGGGTTAGGCAAAGAGGTTGCATATTAAAAAATCAAAACTTTCTCGAGCAAATTTCAAAAGAACAATAAACGAAATAACAAAATTTAAATAACCAAATGTTTTATTTAGAAAAAATTTAGAATCCCAATGTATGTGACATCAAATGAACGACTGATCAAAAGTTAGGTTAATTTCTTCTTTAAACAAAATGGGTAGGTTAGGTTAGGTTAAAACTGTGACCTCCTAAGCCACTGCCAGAAACGATTTGCATTAATATAAAAAAGAGATTGTTTTTAGTAGGTTAATTAATCGAACACGAGTGAAAACGAAAACGCTTCAAACAGTTTGTAAAATGCATTCAATTAAAAAAAATATTATCTAAGTTCTACCCGCAATTAGTATGACGCCTATATAATTTTATTATCTAAGTTTCACCCGCATTAGTGACGACCCGAATGGCGCAGCAGTAGTTAGGCTGCTTTACGTTCTTAGGGTCCCGGGTTCGAATCCCGGTTGGAGCAAATGTTTGTGTGATGAGCATGGACATTTGTTTCTGAGTCATGGATGTTTATATGTATAATAAGTATGTATTTACAAACAAAAAGTATCTATGTAGTATATCAACTGTGTGGTGTCCACGACACAAGCCTTGTTGCTAAGTGTGGCACTAGATGGCGCTGTATGTTAATGTCCAGCGATATTTATTTTATTTATTATTTATTTATTTATTAGTATAACGCCTATATTATTTATATTAATTTATCCAGTAATCCATTTTGATCTTTAAACCATTTGGCCAATAGTGTAATAAATAATATAAACATTGATATTCCAGACTTTGGTCAGCTGAACTTTTGATCAAATGACCATCGTTATTTTAAACTTAGTTGATTTGTACGTTGTTCTTTTGAAATTTGCTCAGAAAAGTTTTGATTTTCTAATATGCAACCGGCAGAGGTGTATCTCATAGTCCACCCACAATTCGCCAGTTATTTTTAAGTCCAATGTAATAGAGGGCAAACCTATTGCCATCAACCGGGCACAAATGCAAACTCCGTGGCTGCTAATGAGTAATTTCTGGTTGAAAGACGAAATAACAATTTTCCCGACCTGAGAATGGAACCCAGGGTCTCATGATCAGCAGTCACGTGTGACCACTAGCCCAACGAAACAGAACTCTTACCAACTTTAAAAACGGCAGTATCTTTTTGGGTAGAATTTTTTTTTCTACCCAAAAAGGTACTTCCTTTGCGCCGACCCCCAAATAACATGGGACAAGGCCCGGAAGATTATTTTATTTATTTATTTAAACTTCATATAAAAGGGTGGTACATAGGCGGACTTAATGCCACAAGGCATTCTCTACCAGTCAACCCATGGGTCAAATAGGATAGCCATTGTGATAGAGTACAATAAAAATAAATAAGAAAATTACCATTTTGTGAGCATCAATTAAAAACACATAAAGTGCTAAACTAATTTATATTAAGATACATACAAATAGTCCGAAATACGAGAAACCTTATAATAATTGCTACGACAATTCTTGGTAATGACTAGAAAGTAAACAATTTAGTCTGACTTTAAATAGAGCTTTTTTAATTTTCTTTTGCTTTTTTATTGCTATTATGATAACGATGAGAGAAGATTACCCTTTTTGGGTACCTATGCAACGATCGTGTTTTTCACAGATCGAAATGATAATGTCATCTGCCTGAAAAAGACTACAGCAACATTATTTGACCTAATTGTCCAGTACTTTCTCGTCAATATCACAAGGATGGTCACTACTACATTTTAATGAGTTTACAAAGATTCCATATCATGTTTTCACTCTAAAATCATATATAGGTTTTTATTTTGACTACACTATTTTCTGTGGCCACAGCTACTCACCAATATGCAGAATCTCTTAAATACAAACAAAAACAACACATCCAATTTAAAACGTAAAAAAATATTGCTCCGCACATAAAAATAGGCCCGCACAAACATGGTAGCATTACCATAGCATTCCCGATGCATCAATACTATTGACGAGCGATTGAAACCGAGGGGCGAACAAACACTTCTCTAGATTATTTTTTTATTGATCACTTGTTGAGTTTTTGTTCGTGATCGATTCGCTTTGTGAGTTCATTGGTTCTTTTTTTTTTTTTTTTTTAAATCACTCTCTTCAGAGCCTTCTGTACATCTTTTTACACCTGCAGCCTGTGGGCAGTCTATACTCAAAAAGCGTACAGTGCCTTACGGGTTCAGTACAATAATGCGCTAAGAACGATGTTGCGGCTGCCCCGCCACTGTAGTGCATCACGTATGTTTGCAGAGGCGCGCATCGATTGCTTCTACGCTACTCTGCGCAAGCGGTGCGCGGTCATCGACCGAGCGGAAATCCAGACTCCGACTGAGAAATTCCTGATAGAAAAATTCAATACGACCCGACGAATTGACGACCCGAATGGCGCAGTGGTACTGAGGCTGCCTTTTTTTTTTTTTTTTTTTTTTTTTTTCTGATGGGTAATCATCAAATGACTTCTCCCGCTCTGGGCGGAGCAGGAGGGAGTGTCAGACTTTTACTGACTAAAACCCATCCATGTTCCTTCATCGCCCTTTGTGTTCCGGGGCCACGGTATCTCTTTCGAATAGTCCCGCAACCCCGGCAGGCATCGGTCCTTTTGGACCCCTTCCTTTTTGCTGACTCTCTTTGAGGCGCGCGTGGAACACGAACGCGCCGTCGACACGGCCTGTCGTCATGAGACGGACGGACGGCGAGCTAGCCCATAGCCCACCGCGCGTCTCCCGCGGCGGCCGGGACGCTGTGAGGTTCTCTCCCTCTCACGTTCCGCCACCTCCTTCTCTAGCATTACTGCTTCGCAGAAGGAGGTGACGGCGTCCCATTCCGTCTCGCTCCGGACCATGGCTTGCACCAGGGCCGGACGCGAGAGGTCGCCGCCGCCAATCGCCGCTTCGAGGACACGGCGGTGCTCCGCCCACGCGGGGCACACCTCCACCGTGTGCTCCACCGTGTCCTCCGGTCGATCCTCGCAGTGGAAACACCCGGGCGTTTCCTCCCGCCCGATTCGGTGCAGGAACCTCCCGAAAACACCGTGTCCGGTGAGGACCTGCGTCAGGCGGAAGGTGAGGACGCCGTGGCGTCTCTCAAGCCACTCCTCAAAGAGGGGACTTACCGCCACTATTGTGGCGTGCCCTGTACTGAGGCTGCCTTACGTAAATATTTGTGTGATGAGCATGGATATTTGTTTCCGAGTCATGGATGTTTATATGTATAATAAGTATATATTTACAAACAAAAAGTATCTATGTAGTATATCAACTATCTGGTGTCCACGACACAAGCCTCGTTGCTTAGTGTGGCACTAGATGGCACTGTGTGTAATGTCCAGTGATATTTATTTATTTTATTTATTTAATAACACTTTGCCCGTCCTGGGAATCGAATCAAGGATATCATGCTCAGCAGTCGTGCGGAAATGCGTTTTCCTTAAATAGTAAAGAATAATGGTCGTACATAAGGGCCGGTCAACAGTCACCTTCGAAGCCTGAGGAAGTCATTTGGTGTACCTTCTACCACCTTATCTTTACCGTCGATAAATATCACGATATTTATCATGATCCTTATTGTGACCAATGTAGAGCACATTTTTAGAAGAGTTTTCTTTGTAATAGTGTAAGTGTTAAGTTTGTAAGGATCCAGTACAAACGTTATGGAGTGTTACTGAGTGGTATAAAACATAACTGAAAGTGGATTTTCGTTATTACACACACGTATTATTGTGGGAACGTGCCAAGCGATTTTGAGTTTTATGCCCTTGAAGCTATTATGTGATAGCGGTAAATATCCATCGGAGATACAAGTGGTTTATTAAAACTTATGGTTCAAGAGATTTTTTTTTATAGTTCTATTGTTGAAGTAAATAAGAGACGATCATGTGTAGAAAATGTTCAGTTAAAAGACGTATATTTTGCTTCCCAAATTATACACCACCCAATATTGATAAATGTAGGCCCACAAAAAGCATTTATAAGTTCTAAGTAACTCCTACAATGAAGAACTCAGAAACCCATTAAACAATTCGAAACTAAGAACACTTAAACAATAAATACGAGTACCTCAAAAACTAATTCCAGAACCAAATAATAATACAATAATAGAACTTGTACAAGAGAAACTTCTTCAAGAGAATATTGTAAGAAAACTATTAAGACCGTACCTAGTGGCCCACTTTCAGACGTCTTTCAATACACCTGGGCACCGGTGTTAACCGGTTCGAGGTGGTTCGAGGCCGTTCGAAGCGGTTTAATCCGGTAAACAAGCTAACACCTAACTAGATCGATCTCGTTTGAACTGGATTACTACGGTGGCCGCGTTGCGACTACGACAAATTGACTTACATAGCACCTACAACACGATAGCACAGAGGCTGCTAAACGTTTAGAAGGGAACAATAAAAAATATTCATTTATCATTTCCGCCAGTTATGTCAATGTCCCATGTAGTAGGGGGAGAGCCAATTGCCATCAAGCGGGCACAAATCCAGACTCCGTGGCTGCTAATGAGAAATTTCTGATGGAAAAACCCAATGACACTTGGTTGGAATGGAACCCAGGACCTCTTGTTCAGTCGCGCTTATAATCACTGGAACAACGAGGCACTCTCACGTTAGTGGAGGAAAAACCAGTTAAAGCGGTTTCTTATTCTATTGAAGCTCCATAAGGGCTCAATAAGGCCAGCTCAAGTCACTGGCTATGGCGGTCTACTTTACTATTTCATTAATTAAAGATCAAAAGAAAAAGATCTGATGAAGAAGAAGATCTGATGGCGCTCATGATGAGCTAAGTGTTGGTATCAACAATGGTGCTAGATGGCCTACCATTATCTTTATCACTATCAAATTCCCAAGTAATCTAAGACTTCGGCAAGTTTTACACACTGAAGTTTTGTATGAAAAGCGATAGGTACGCCTGTCTGGTTGGAAACTCCATGTCTCATTTGCTTTTATAGTCGAACATGTCACACAGAAAAGACTACCTCTATAATTGCCTTACTCTGCAATACATTTCAATAGCTTCAGCGCTACATGTCGCAGTGTCCAGGCAATTTGTAGCACAGCGCTTCAGCGGCTGCAGGTAACGTTATCGGTGCCTCGAAGTATACCGCCGCGCGTGCTTTCACTCGCTAAGACTTGCTGTATTAATGGGAACTACTTTCATGGTTTATAATGTTTGATATGGAAAAGAACTTTTTGCTGGGTAGTCGTATTTCAGCTCAGCTAGTTTCAGTAGTGCTTGAGAGAGCCTTATTATGTTTTGTAGGCGATAAGTCAATGCAAGGTGACTTAATACTTGTTAGATCAATTTAGTCTATTTGTTAGAATTATTTTAAGCAGATGTTTATTTAGTACCTACCTATCTACTACTAACTACTTAAGTTACCTACGTTTAGGTTTTGGAGTACCTAACCTACCTGGAATACCTATCTAGAATAGAATTTAATATTTTTTAAATGATAAATGATGTTTATTTTGCAAGTAGGTTTTTACAAACACTTTTACACGTCATTTTTTTTTTTAAATTAGATGGGCACGGTGTTTCGTACCTGACTACTCTGAGAAGAAACAGCCGAAACAAACTCAGAGGTCATAGTCTCTTTTGAAGTCCAGACATAATTTTGCTCAATTCACATGAGGACTATGCAGATTAGTGTCTGAGATGGTCTTTTGATGAAAGAACCACACAGATTTGAGTGGACCTGTTTAGTCAGTGCAAGCATTTGTCAGTTATCGTGTAGCTCGACTTATAACTCAAGGAGCTCAACGAAACGACGAACAATACCAAAGAAAGGACATTTGGGTAGGTCGCTTATTAGTACTCAAACTGCCAGACAGTTGTGGGAAAAAAAAGAAAACAAACAAAAAATATATAAAAATTAAACCCACATGGTGCCCACATTTACAATAATCAAATAAAATTAATAATAATTTACAAAATCAATGTCAATAAAAATCACAAAAATCATATTATGTCAATAATAATAAAAAAGTAAGGTACGTTTATTATGTGTACACCATACAAGTAAACATTCAAAGAAAACATTTCACATAGGGTGACATATTTTGAGGGTCTTATCGCTAGAAGCGATCTTTCCAAGATAACCTATCAATACCTATCTAGCGCAATCCATAAAATAAATTCTCCAAATTCATCATGGGAATATAAGCAAAAAAAACCACTATCCTCAACAAAATACCTCATTATGTCATTAAGTTCATAATAGACTGAACTGTTTACAACCAATATTAATACGAACAGGAAAGTTAAGTAATTTGAGAAGTCGGTTCTCTTAAACGTATCGATTCTCTTCGCGGTTGTCCGTAAACATGTCCTTCTCGATATTGGTCACGTTCCATTGATAAAATGTGACGTCATTCTCTGCCGGGTCATCTCATCTCATTGTCCGATGGTACACAAGGGATTGCCCTACATTATCCTTGTCATTAAAAACATGTGGAGTTTTTAATGCATAAAATTTAATTAAGTACAGTAAGGTTTGTTCTACTTAATAATAGCTGATTTTATGGACTATTGTATTACGACTCGAATGGTGCAGCGGTAGTGAGGCTGCCTTACGTTCTTAGGGTCTCGGTTTCGAATCCCGGTTGGAGCAAATGTTTGTGTGATGAGTATGGATATTTGTTTCCGAGTCATGGATGTTTATATGTATTATAGGTATGTATTTACAAATAAAAAGTATCTATGTAGTATATCAACTATCTGGTGTCCACGAGACAAGCTTCGTTGCTTAGTGTGGCACTAGATGGCACTTAAAATAACATAATAAATATCGCTGGACATTAACACACGTTAATGTCCAGCGATATTTATTATTAGTTATTTATATTTATTGTATTGCTTGTATGTGTTACGGGTAATGTTAGCAGAAGAAGTAAACCCGGTTTACCCGGGTAAACTAAGTATAATTATAATTATACTTTTTGCGTAGCCTCCAAAATTTGTAGGTCCTTCTTTTCACTGGCGATTTCACCACTAAAATTGACTATTGTATTGTATTGTATTGTATAACGGGCTGGTGTCCGCAAGTCCACGTCAAAGCGCGTATTTTGCGTATGGGCTATAATCCACCACGCGGGCCCAGTGCGGATTGGTAGATGTCACATGTCTTCGAAATTTTTAAATATAATAATAAAAAATAAAAATAAAATTGACTAACTCTTCTGAATTGTTTGTATGGAAGAAGAAGACATGCTGCGCCGATTCCAATGAATTGTTATTGCTGAATTCTAATACAAACTTAAAGCTGCCCTTAAAGTTTAATTTATTCATACTCGTTGTTAAAGAGAGATTCATTATTTAAACTGCTTTAGACCTTGATCTCTGTCTTTCATTAAGCTAGTCTTCAGTTAGTTCTAGGCTCAAACCACCTTTATAATTTTTTGAAGCCCTTTAATCAAAGTTTCAATTAACCCTACTTGAAAAGTGTAAGTCTATAAAGTTTTAGCCTCTAACAAAGGGTAATAGGATTTGAAAACGTTAACTTTATACACAAGTTTAACAAAGGGGCGGGTTTCATTTCAAATATTGTTTTAGAAAAATCTAACAGGATTTCGGATTTAGTTATTCATATTTCATTCATTATTACTTTCAAAAGATTTAAAAGGGAATGAAGTTATTTCAATATTTACTGTTTTGTTCTGCTCTTAAAGTTCATGGTCGTGAAATATAAAGAACTACACAAAGATATTTTGCGCCTTGTAAAAAGGGTAACCAACGGGCTAAGCTTCCTCCGTCCTCTGTCTGTCTGTATGTGTAAAGGTAGACAGTTGAAATTTTCACAGAATGTGAACGGCTGTTCCCGCTATAACAAAAAAAATATAAAAATAATTAAAAAAATAATGGGGGCTCCCCTGCTACGATAGTTCGAAACCCTTGATGCGCGAGTCCGACTCGCACTTGGCCGGTTTTTATAATAGATATATTTCACAAAGTTTTACGAACAGCGTCAAATGATTCGCTTAAACGTCATTTGATCGGCAAAAAATTCTTGTAGCACAGTAAATAATTGAAGTACCAACTTTGAATATTAACTTCAATGCTGACAGTAACTGACTGTGACAAAAACTGACTTCAAACATTCAAGCAATTTATTATTACGGGTCGCACAATACAAGACCTGACCTGACCTTACATGGGCGGCCCAGACATCTAAATCATGGATGTAGATAGGTACTTACATACAGCAGCTTTCAGATTAGACCTTCAAATTCACCTTTAAGAGCTGAATAGCTGAGTACCTATAAAATCTTTTGTGTAGAGATGGCCATATAACCAAGAATTCATAAAGAAAATTATTATCTGCGTAGCCTTTTCCCAACTATGTGGAGTCGGTTTCCAGTCTAACCTGATGCAGCAGAATACCAGTATTTAACATAGAGCGACAGCCTATCTGACCTCTACAACCTAGTTAGTACTGGGTAACACGATACCCTTAGGTAAGACTTTTGTCAGACTTTCGGGCCACAGACGGGTAACGACTGGCAAAGATTTACGAATGACAGCCGGGACGGCTTAACGTGCTTTCCGAGGCACGGAGGAAACTCGGGATGGGTGGTCACCCATCCACGGACAAACCTAGGCAAGCCCAACTTTATCTAAAGATCGATCCGAGCGGCTGTTATTACTTAGCCATGAGCTCCTTATAAATAAAATCGTGAAAACTAAAAATGAAGAAAAATTAGGCTAACTGATGTAGACTTTAATGACAGATTAAGTAGGACTATGATTTTGAATAGAGGAAAAAGAATTACACTATTATTAAAAGTTTTATTAAAGTTAAGGCTATCTACATCTACACTATATACAATATTATAAAGAGATTTGTATTTTTGTATTTATGTGTATGTTTGTAATGAATAGACTCAAAATCTACTGCGCCGATTTCAAAAATTCGTTCACCATTAGAAAGCTACATTCACCTTAAGTAACATAGGCTATATTTTACACCCTGTACTCCCACGGGAACGGGAAATACGCGGGTGAAAACGCGTGACGTCTGCTAGTATTAAATATGTCCAGCGGACAACAAGACTAATCTCAACTGAAACTATTGCGTGATTGAACAAGCGACATCAACAATAAATTGTGATGGAGTGCAATAAAAGATGCACAAGCCAAAAAAGCGCCCCACCACCGCTGAACATTTCAAACAAGCGCCAAAATGTCCTAGCTGTAGCCACATAGCCAGTCCAGATACCTAAAGCATGAACATATGTAAAACATGCACTTTCACCAAACAGCGCTTTCATCAACTCTCATGTACCGCTCAATACACTTACTGAATAGCTGAGCAACCCCTTTGTATGACCTTGGACACGTCAAACTGCGCTGCAGGCAATTTCGTATGATGGAATTTTTAATAACAAGCGCTGTTTCGCGTTATGACCATTTTCGTACACTGCTGTTGTATACTTTGTCCGGTTAATGCGTGTTTTTAATTGACTATGAATTTTGAATTTGGCTGCAGATTAATTTTGGTAGTTATGCTGGTGTTATTATGTTTTCTTTTTGTTTGTAGTTTAAAATGTTGACTTGTTAGTTGATAATTTGTTTCATTATCATATAATACCTACTGCAGCAGCAGACTATTTTTATAAAATCTTTGCTCTCACAAAGAATTATTGTGAACAATTTTTAACAATTCGGACAACCCTGAAACGCGAAATCTGCATACATTTTGTGTTCACGTAAATCGAAATTCCATGCTACCATGTAAAAGTTGTTCAAACATAAGTATTTCTGTTTCTACAAAACACTGTCTTCCTTGATCTTTGAAAATTAACTTTACGGAAAACAAAAGATAAGCACAGTTTATTCCTTTGGCATAATAACGCAGAATCAGTACTTTGTTAGCATTGCTTACCTGACCGGGAAGCTCAGGAGTATCCATCTAATTTCTTTTCCTTACAAACGAAAGAGATGCGTTACTCGGAAATTGAGAAAGGTGGGGACACACTGAGCTAGCTTGTGTACAAATATCACTGACGTTTTAACCACTTTAAGGCAGGGTGATTGGTAGTTGAACATGATAAGTTGAGTTGAAACAAAACTGGGTTGTTTTTGAGAAATCGAACTTAAAGTTTTTTGAAAATTTCCTCCACCATAAACAGCTGCTGATTGTGAGAAATTTACGCCATTCAGGCTGTTAAACTGATACTTTTCAGATAGCTTATGAACAAATGAATGAAGAAACGAAAACCAATTTGTCAAATAATTACATCTGCCTTTGGAAACCCATAAGAGCCATTAAGGTCATGTTCTGAAACTTTCCCTTGTTTTTCAGGGGCAAGTTTCTCGTAAAATAAAATAAATAAATGTTTTATGCACTTGTCCAGCAAATTACAGGACCGCCTTCAAACTTAGGTAGAAAAAGTGTGATAGACCGAATTCAAATAACTTTAATATTAATAAAATTAAACGCAATTCCTCAGTGCATCCCCATTACAAACCGCGTCGTATTACCTCGTAATACCAAAACATTTTTGTTTGATGTTTGTTATACTTAATGTTGATTCCCCTTTCCCCGTCTGTCCGTTTATTTGATATATAGAGGTTTTATTAATATTTTCCTTTCATTCCCTTTGTGTGAACAAACATGAGTGCTAGGTAAAGGTGTATTAGAAGATTGGAGGTAAGTAGTAATGTTCGTCTATGTGCACGGACCGTTAGGAGGGGTTCTAATCATATGAGCTTGGGGTAAGACCAGACTATTCTATTATTGTTGACTGGCTGCTAGGATTAAATGGGATCAGACAGGTCACGTGAGCCGCATGCACAACGACCGCTGGAGAACTGGTCTCAACACGATTGGTGCCTGAGGATGGACGGCGCCGCCGAGGCCAGCCTAGAAAGAGATGACGAGATGATCTAGAAGCGCAACAGTAGTTTAGTTTGGATGTAGTCTGCGTTTTTTAACTTTTTTATTTATTTATTATTATTTATTTATTTATTATTATTTATTTATTTATTATTATTTATTTATTTATTATTATTTATTTATTTATTATTATTTATTTATTTATTATTATTTATTTATTTATTATTATTTATTTATTTATTATTATTTATTTATTTATTATTATTTATTTATTTATTATTATTTATTTATTTATTATTATTTATTTATTTATTATTATTTATTTATTTATTATTATTTATTTATTTATTTATTTATTATTATTTATTTATTTATTTATTTATTATTATTTATTGATGTATTATTATTTATTTATTTATTATTATTATAATTTCTGGTTCTTTCGTTTTCTTCTCTTCGTAAGAGAGTACAAAAACCCTACCCACGGACCGGAGCCAAGTTTTTATTTATTATTATTTTTTTCTGTTGCAAGAACAGTTTTGTGTTGTTGTAGCTGTTTATGTAGTTATGGTTACAATACCATATCATGATATTTTTCTAAATATTCAGTGGCAAAACTTATTGTTTCGTCAATAAATCACATGTATTGACTTGCAAAGTCTGTTAACTCCATGTGTTGTTTATTTATTTTGTCTTAAAAGTATAATTAGTAATTGTTAACTTCATAATTATGTTTCAACGTATTGTAAAGTGAGTAATGTGACGTTAACAAACATGCTGGTTCGGTTAAATTGACTTATATACAGCCTGTATGCATTCGTGTTGATTAATCAGCTGACGGCAACACAGATCAGCTGTTCAAACAAATTTGAAAGTTACTATGTGGAGTTTCCAGTATACATACATAGTAAATACATAAACTCACGCCTTTTAAAGACAGAAAATATAGAACGCCACGAAATACGATCCTTACCATACTTCTTTCGCTTCGTCCACATCTGGTCTAGTTTCCAATTTATTTGCGGAATACTTTCCGCAAATAAATTGGAAAATCAGAGTTGTGGAGAAAATAGGTACCACCGAGTTCACTGACGGTCTGGCACTTTTCACCCTTAAGACTTACTTAGGTCATCACTTTTCACCCTTATGACTTATTTAGTTCATCACTTTTCACCCTTATGACTTACTTAGGTCATCACTTTTCACCCTTATGACTTACTTAGGTCATCACTTTTCACCCTTATGACTTACTTAGGTCATAAGGGTGAAAAGCGACAGACCGTCAGTGAACTCGGTGGTACCTATTTTCTCCACAACTCTGATTTTCCAATTTACCGGTACCTTTTCTGTGATGTTGGATGGGATTTGGTTCCTCTTATTGCTAGGTTATTTGGAACGGTGGATTTTTAAATGATGTACTGAATACAGGTGACCGTTTTACCCAGTGTTTTTGTCAATTATTAATTATTTAAGATTTCGAAAATAAAATAAACAAAAAAAGGGGTCAAAATAGGGAATATGCATAAATTTTCTTTTTTTTATTTCGATACGGAATGTTAAAGTACTATAAAAATAATGACAAAAACCGAAAACAAGAAATAAATCGGCCAATCAACACAAAAGTTATAAACTTTTGTTTCTATCTCTTTCTAGATAAACGCGCGGAATTTAGTATTGATTTTGTACGTCGATGCAGCGAATGACGTCATTCGCTGTCTCGGATCTCTCTGTCTAATTAGCAGTTTCAAATGCTTATAACTTAGTATTTTTTTTAGATATTAAAAAAATAATTTTATTTTTCTCTTTCTGATGTTAATACGCTTTGTTTAGAGTGATAAAAAAATCATGCATATACCCTATTGATGCTGTAGGTTAGAACACTTAATCAACGTAACATGCTCTTTACTTATTTCACGCAAAAGACCTCTTATACAACCTGTTTTACAATACTCCCTTTGTAGTAACCGGTTAAAACAACCCTTTTGATATAGGAAACCCGTGGGGTGATATCTGTTAATATAAGCTCCCCCTATACCTCCTATTGTTGTGACGTCTTTAGATGATAACAAAACATGTTTGGGGGTACGGGGGGTGAAGGGGGTGCAGAGCTGCAAGATATTACCTTTTTAATCATCTGTGCTTTGATATGATATGTTTGTGTGAAAGTTTGTTGTCTTCGTTTTGATTGAGTAAAGGAGGTTATAAAGATAGACGGAGAGAGGAGGGAATGTGGGGTGCCCTTTCAACTAAGGTACTGATTTTACTTTCAATTCAGGGCTTAGAGTTGCAAAGTTGCGTAGCCAAATTCCAAAAGTACTGAATATACCTAAGTTAAACATAGATGTAGGAAATCTCTATAGGATAGCGAAAACCGCACTGCATGGGTAAAGAAGCACAAAATAAAAAAAAACATAATTTTCCGTAACAAGGAAATTAAAAACGATGGTCGTATGACAAAAAGGAACAGTAATAATTAAGTAATTCGACAGAAATAAATCAATTTACCAAAAAAATAATTGTTGCCACATCGCGCATTTATCTCAGAGTTTTCTCTTGGCTTGATAGATGGCGTTGCGATCGAATTAGATCGCGCTGTTTTTTTTAAAACGGGTCATCTTACTACTATTACAAATGCGAAAGTTTGGATGGATGTTGGTTACTCAATCACTCCAGAACGGCTGAGTGGATCTGGATGAAATGCTAGTATTATTATACGTCCTGAATCTATAAAAATGTGGGCCACGCACGTACGTGGCCCGTATGTTTGTATTGGGCCCTTTCTGGTTCGATCGTTTATTATTGTTAAAACAATAACCTCATGCATTTTTCGAAGCAGAATTATTGTTTTTTTTTAATTATTAATTTTATGATTAGTGGTCATTTAATAAGTGCACTGCAATACCACATTCAATTGATAATGCATTCTTCATGATAATATGCCACAATAATAACACAGATAAATGTCTGCACTTCAGGAATAATTTGCGTCGAGTGTCATAATGCGGCTATCCAAGTGCTTCACACAAGCCAAAACCCAAAAAAAATCTATTCTGTTCTTTTGTAAGAAGCTACTTGGAGTTCGCGTCTGAAACAGGTACCAATAATATTTTCTTGCAAAAAAAAATCACGACAAAACCAAACCCTTCAAGTGGCGGGCGCAAAAAGAAGCTCCCTTCAAAATATCACATTACCTACAGGGATTCTGTTTCCTGAATCAAAAGTTTGAGAAAGTTTGCAGTCCGTTGGCTTCTATTGTAAGAAATATTAAATAAGTATTTAATATTTCTAAAGGGTCTTTCATAAAGCAAGTTGAGTTTCTGAGATAGGATGCGATATAAACTAATAGATAGACCGCCTCTTTGATGTTGCAAGCGCGACTGCTGAGCGTGAGGCACAGCGTTTGATTCACAGGCAGAGGTCAGTACAGTAACACTTAAAACCTTTTTTTTTGTAATTAGAGACCGCATAACATAAAGATATACTTACGTTAACTACTGAAGCAAAACCCACGGATCACACAAGGATCCTGTGATCTAATAAAAAAAAAAAAATTCATCATCGTCACCACCATTCTCTTGCCGCTGTCCCAATTCATCATTTGTGGTCAGCGCAGCATGTCTTCCTCTCCCATACTTCTCTATTACTCGTCATCTCATCAGGCACCTTCTTCTGTGCCATATCATCCTTCACACAGTCCATCCATTGTTTTTTGGAATTCCTCTAATTTAATACCCTGTTAAAGTAAATAGCAATATGTAATGTGCATCGTACTTTCTAGAGACGTGCTCTTTGTTCATAATTTATTTGTGCACTGACAGTTACGTTTGAATTTTCTTTATTTATAATAAATAGTTTTATCTTGCATATTGTCTTGCTTCTTATTTCATTAATCCGCAGTCATACAAAAAACCTTCCTGACGACATTTTACTCATTCCTTATTAATGAATACTTCGATAAGCAAAAAATAATAATAACAAACTGCCTCCTAGTTCCACAGTTCCATATTTCTTGAATGAGACATTAAAAAATAATTCCCCGTTCCTTCGTCACATGCGCTAATTGGCCTAAAGTAGTAAAAACTTGCAACAATTCTCTGCGCATATTTCGCCTAATCGTCGCAATGAGCCATTTAGTTTAACCGGCCAGTAACTTCAACTTATGTGTTGATGCTTAATCGCGGATGTAATTTCAAATGACGCCGACATAAGAGAGACATTCCGGAATATTCCTGCGGGGGCTTATTTATGTGGTAGTAGATAGTATTTTTGTGAGCACACGATATTTTGATTCTATTTCGTAAATATTTTTGTTAAGGTACTTGTATTTGGTGGGTGGTGTAATGAGGGACGAAGTGGCGGGATGACCTAGATGCATATAACAAGGTTCGGCGGCTTAGGATAACAAAAACTGGAAAAAAATGCGAGACCCTTCCGCACTCGTATCGTCAAACAATAAAAAACTTTGTATAAATTAGCATTATTGGTTTGATCAGTTTCAACAGGGGGTCGAATATGGCACTTTAGCAGATTCAAAATATGAATTACCTACGTTTAAATTCGTATAATTTTCATAAAATGACAGTTCATAATATTAACAGTGTCTAAGACCATTTTATGAATGTCAACGTAATTCATATTATTATCCTATTATGATTCTGCTAAATCAGCCATTTTAGGCACCCAGGTCTTTAAAAAGGACGCGAATAAAATAAAGTGAGATTAGAAAAAGAATACTTGAAAAAGTGTCATACAAAATGTTTTGTACTTTCAGAAATAAATATCAGTTAATTCCAGAAAGTAAATCAGAAATTATTAAGAATTAAATAAATAATGTAAAACCCAAAAATATCGCACATTACGGGAAATATGGCTTGCTTCGTTAATACCACTACGGTTCGTTGTCCTCCCGGCATCCGTCGGGCATACTTTCCTCATCAAAGCACATTGCTTCGGCAGCGGTGACCGCGGTCCCTCTCACGACGTACTTCCCATGTTTCTCTAATCTGCAAATATTTGTACCACGCATGAAACTAGGGGAAATAAGTTATTTCGTCTTGATGGAAGCATTTTTGCTGATGGTCATGACGTAGCTCAGTTATAAGGCAAGTTCCTTGTTAAACTGTTTCACTTAGAGACAAATTTCTATGTTATGTAATGTTTGGTTCCGAATCAAAGGCTATCCCATAATTCATATAAATTCAAATGTAAATAAAAGCATTTGAAAATTCACCATCAAGCAATTTATGCCTTCGGCAGAGGTGGATGTGAATTGCGAAATAGCATAAGTTATTCTTGTAAATACTGGTATGCAGTTGGTTATAAAACCACATGCAACTGCATACCAGTATTTTACATAGAGCAACAACTTATTACTCAGTACAACATGTACAGTACTGAGTACTATGATGCCCTTGGTAAGACTGGTTGCACGTGCCATGACCTCATCGTGTCATATCTCTGTCAAATCATTTATACAGATTGTAGCGTAATTAATGGGTAACCCTGTATCTGCGGCTGGGGGACCCCAAGCCCTAACTAACCCCAAGTCTCCCGCCCGTAGATACAGGGTTATCCATTAATTACCCTGTATATGGCCTTAAAAAGCACTTTTGAACGTCAAACTTTAAAACAAAGGAAATCGATTTATTGATAGAATAGATTTGATTCTTACCCATTCGCTATGGTAGTTTCGTATGGACGAGAATGGGCAAGAAACTCCATTGTTGTACAATATGTTCCGAATGCATGTTAAAGCACGGCGCTAGCTAATCTGAATAGCTTAACGATCGCATGTAATGCATAATCGCTAAGCCGATTACTTACATTGTACGTTGCCCGAGTCTGGAATTATCTATTAATCATCTTTCATGAGTTTGGCGTTACTAGATATTGTACCTAAGTCATAATTAGTAGTGGTTATAGATGGAGGAGCTTATGGCTAAATAATGAGGACCCGAATGGCGCAGCGGTAGTGAGGCTGCCTTACGTTCTTAGGGTCCCCGGTTCGAATCCCGGTAGAAGCAAATGTTTGTGTGATGAGCATGGACATTTGTTTCCGAGTCATGGATATTTATATGTATAATAAGTATGTATTTACAAACAAAAAAGTATCTATGTAGTATATCAACTATCTGGTGTCCAAGATACAATCCTCGTTGCTTAGTGTGGCACTAGATGGCGCTGTGTGCAATGTCCAGCGATATATATAAAAAAAAAACCAGCCGCTCGGGTCGATCTTCAGGTTAAGCCGTGCTTGCCTAGGTTGGTCTGCGGATGGGTGACCACCTTTACATACCAAGTTTCCTCCGTGCCTCGGAAAGCACGTTAAGCTGTTGGTCCCGGTTGTCATTTGTAGATCTTTGAAAGTCGTAACAAGTAGGCCAGTGGCCCAAAAAGTCTGACAATCAGTCGTACCAAAGGGTGTCGTATTACCCATTACTGACTGGGTTGTGGAGGTCAGAGAGGCAGTCGCTCCATGTAAAATACTGGTATTCAGCTGCATTCGGTTAGACTGAAAGCCGACCCCAACATAGTTGGGAAAAGGCTAGGCAGATGATGATGATGCGCAGGAGTACAATGAATGCGCAGCTATGGTAGACCTCCCACAGTTCCACAATGCGAAAAGACCCTCGCACACGTTTTTGATGACACTGAATAAAGGACTGTATCAGTATAGTGTTTAAATATACAATACGCAGACGCAGACAATGCGCCTCTTTAGGCAAACTCAAGAATGTTTTCAATTTAAATTTTATACTTGGAAGCAATACTGAGCTCTCCTGTCTTTTTCTCTGTTCTGTGCGTCCCCAATCCATATGTTTTTCGCGATTTTGACAAAATCGTCAACCCAACGCACAGATTGAGAAGATATCTTGTGAAAATGTATGAAAACATTAATTTTATACTATTTTCCTGTGTTTAGAAACTGAGTAGGAAAACTTACTGTATAAAAATAAAAAAAACTGCTTCACCCTTCGAGATTTGATGCCAGATTTGGTACTCGTACCTATTCCAGTTTTAGCAAACATATTTTCATCTGACAAATAAACCCGTATCCGACGATACAGGTACTAGTACACTCGAGATCACAAAGCATTTTTGTTGTAAAGGATTTTTTACGGCCTGCATCCTCTTACCCAAAACTCCACAAACGAAAATCCCAAAATATCTGGGATTCAAATAAAATGGACCGGGCGACGTCACACGGAGGTAGTCAATAAATCTCGAAACTGGAATGTTTGGTGTACTCATAAAACAGGGTTATGGTTTCCTTTTGATACCGTCGTGGTTCGGTACTCGAATCCAAGGCTCCTTTTAATATAAATTCTGCGCGGTTGAAGTATGTGATATTGAAAGCGCGAGTAGTTTTAATTTGGTTGCGTTAGAAATGTCAATTTTCTCCAGAAATACCGCTTAGCCTGTGGTATTTGATTTAATTTTGGAAATTGTCTTTTTTTCGTCATCAGCATAATTGTTAGTTTTCTACTAACATGAAAATAGGATATTATAGTATGTTGTGTGTATGTACATGATAAATTAATTTAAAAGTTGAACCTAAACAACAGTGACTACCTTTCAATACACGACCATCACACACTAACATCAACAACAGCCCATAACGTCCACTGCTGGACATAAGCCTCTCCCATGATGGGAGGAGTTTGCCGTAATCTCCACGCTTGGCAGGCGGATTGGAGATCGCAGTGATGAAAGACTAACAGAAAACGCTGCTGCCCATTCTCTGGTCTACGGAGGCGCAAGGTGTTCTGCCTCAGACATTAGTCGCCTTATACGACACCCGTGAGTGTAATGGGTTGGTTCTATTCTACTCTGCCGGATACCACACGGCCGCTCTGCCGGATACCACACGGCCACACTAAGTAGTTATGAATGAAAGATAAGGTACCAATGATGAGCAAGAGAGCAATCTCATGACGACGGCACGGCTGGCGCAGATGCGGTGTAAGATGGAAGGTGCCATTGTCTGTGAGAAGAAATTTCTGCGCCGTTTATGAACCCTCATTTGTGGAGTGGTATGATAATCTGCTATTAGACGGCAATTATTTTCTTTAAACAAAACTCGCCAAAAGATAAAACACCAAAAAAGAAACTCAAAATACATCAGTCCAATTAGCAAAATTCTACCCTCCGCGGACAATTTATAACCATGACTCCTAACCACATGAATATCTAACAAGTGCTTAATAAACAAATTCTCGGATCGCCCCTGCGAAACCCTAAACGCTGTGCGGCGTGCAATCTCAGTAAATAATTGCACTTCCCCTCCATAAAGTCGGGAGGGAAGTTTGTTCACGTAAAATGATACAGGAACGTCTTAACTAGCGGTAAAGTGCGACGGAATCGGATACATGAACTTAATACCGGTATTTTTTAAAGGAGGGGACCACGTGATTAGCTGTTTGTACGCTTGTTGGTACTTTGTAGAAAAAGGGATGGTAAATTGAGTAGTATTTTATTATCTGAAAGGTGTAACATAATAAACGCAAGACCTCCCGTGTGGTCTCTCAGACCATGAAACTAAACAACTTTTGTTCTTCAAGATCATGAAATTAAAAAAAAACACGCAGTAGCAATCTGAAAAAAAAAACATTATTCTCAATATGGGAACTAGCGAAATGTGCCCACATTTCGATACGCCCGTATTATTAGGTATACTTCATAATTTGTGAAAACTTTTAATTGGCCTTATCTTTGTTACTCATAATCATGTGTAAATTTTTAGCCGTAAGTTTTCCTAAAACTGTAAAATAAAATAAAATAAAATAAATAATCCTTCGTGGATTACAGGTGTGAAGCTGTGTAAGGATACATTGGTCTGAAAATAGGGTATGTCATGATCTTTTCTTTATCACTCTAAACAAAGCGTATTAACATCCGAAATGGCAAAGTGAAATCATTTTTTTTTAATCTATACACAATACTAAGTTATAAGCATTTGAAACTGCTGATTAGACGGAGCGATCTGATACAGCGAATGACGCCATTCGCTGCATCGACGTACAAAATCCGTATAAAATTCCGTTTATCTAGAAAGAGATATAAACAGAAGTTTAAATGGTTATAACTTTTGTGTCGACACCCGAAAAGTGGGAACGAGCTCTTAGGCCGATTTATGTCTTGTTTTCGCTTCTTTTTTTATAGTACTTTAACTTTCCGTATCGAATCAAAAAAAAAAAAAATGTATGCATATTCCCTATTGACACCACATAGTTTTACCCACGTAGTCTTTCAAAACTAAAAGAAAAAATATAAACAAAAATGAAACTGTATTATATAAACATTTTTGACATTAACGGCAACCCTTACCTACACTTCAACAAACTTATCTATGCAGGCAAGAAAACACAGAAACTAAATAAATGTATCAAGTTTGATATAACGATGCGTTTTTTCTTGACAAGCAGCCCCACTTTGAACCGCAAACATAAAGTGGTCATACTGTACTTTGTTACTAACCTGACACCTGTGCACCTGTGATGACACTGGTTAAACTGTGTGTTAACATAATATGTACAAAGTCAAAGTTTGTACGAGAATGTAATTGGTATCATTCTAAAGGACATAGGCAGCATTCATGTCAACATTAATGCCAATGCACTTGTAAGGACTGTAGCAAGTAACATTCATAATTTAAGTACCTACTTAAAATACTTATATAATTATCCATACTAAAATTATAAATCATAATCATAATCATTTTTATTTGCAATAAGTATGGTACACCTCCCACTAGGTGGACCGATGACCTGGTGAATTTTGCGGGAATCCGTTGGATGCGAGTCGCACGGGACCGGTCAATGTGGCGACACTTCGGGGAGGTCTATGTCCAGCAGTGGACGTCTTTCTGCTGAAATGATGATGATGGTACATAATGGTCTTGAAGTCAGTTAATGTTCCTAATACATAGCCAGAGTTAGATGACATGCAACATTTTACATTTTACAAAAAAACATTCTTTTTTTTTTATCGCTAGACGTTACACACAGCGCCATCTAGCGCCACACTAAGCAACGAGGCTTGTGTCGTGGACACCAGATAGGTTGATATACTACATAGATAAAGGCTGCCAAGCCAGGCTGCTGAAAGGCTGCTAAGTCATAAGTACTAACATAACTTAACACCACATTGTACACTTTCGTTCGCAATAAATGTTTTGACTTTTGACTTTTGATATTTTTGTTTGTAAATACATTAATTATAGTTACCATACGAGGAATAGATTAATCATTAACATTATTTATAAATTCATTAACAAAATAAAATCGTTTTTCCAGTAGCCAAAATTTTAACTTTTTTAAATATAAATTATTTGTTAGCTCTTTGAAGTCGGTTTGGTATTTTATTATATAGGTATTTGTCCACACATATTAAAAGAGTTCTTTTTATATAGAGAAGTCCTTGGCGCTCTAGGCAGAACTATTCTATTTCAGATAGAATAATTCTGCCTAGAGCGCCAAGGACTTCTCTATATAAAAAGAACTCTTTCTCTTACTTTTCCTTTTTCTCTATGCCTTTTTAAACAAGTCAAAGTGCTGTCGAACAAATTTAGCGCATTCTAAAATGTACATACTGGGTAAGGTAAGAAGCTTTAATTTTTGGAACTTTAGTTTACAGGATTCCTATGGTAGAATGCCACAAATGGCTCGGATGCATTTGTTTTGTCGAGTATTTTTATGTAAAGAATCTAGGTACAAAATTTTTCAAAACTGTGTCATGAAAAATCACTATGTTGCACGTGACGAGAGTCCCTGCGCCGCCGTCGGGAGAGTTTATTTCCCGTAGTACTTTCGTAAATATAGCGAGCGATAGCACTCATGTAGTTTCTGCTTACCTCTATGGGAAAGAGGCGTGAGTTTATGTATGTTTGTATATACGTTCTTTTGGGATAATATCCGACGTAAACGCAGGCGCAGCGGATAACAAAAGCTAGACCTATCTAAATGCAATAGTTCTATGACGCAAGCAGTATGCTTTTATTAATATTGGTAACAAAGCAAACTGAAGATGGCTAAGTGCCATCTCACTATGATTAGAATATTAATTAATGATTATTTATTTGCATATCAATAATTATTTTAGTGTTATAATATTCTGCAACCATGTAAATAAATATTTAAATGACAACAGCCACTTCTAATCAAAACAAAAGTTATTTGTCTGAATGTTGACTGATTTTAATTGTTAATAATTTTTATAAACATCACCTTTAGAAATGAATACAATAAAACCGTATGTTATGACGCTAATCTATTCAAGTAATAGGATATAAAAAGAGAAGTTGTAAAAATTTTAACTATAAATCCCGTGGAACCGCAGTGAAGAATGGCGGCGAATATTGCGACTGTGGCTTTAGTGATACTTGCAGTGAGTACTTATTTAATAATTTATTTATTTAGGGATAAAAACAGCAGTACAAAAACATAACACACCCACACTTAGATTTAAAAAAGAACGAACGCATTTGCAGTGGGACAATAATGGGCTAATAAAAAAACAAAAAAACACTAATATTATTATTACGAATACGCATCTCTGTTTCTTCGGATTCATGTGCGTATTGAATAAATAACACTTGCTTCGGTGAAGGAAAACATCGTGAGGAAACCAGCATGCCTGATAGATAATTCTCGACGTCATGAGCCAAGTCAGAGGCCCATGGGCTGCATAAAAACTGACACCTGGATAGGCACCTATCACATAACGAAGAAGAAGATTACGAATGCCTCGCTGGTCTAGTGGACACAAATGCGATTGCTGAGCAAGAGGTCATGGGTCAAATCATAGGTTGGCCAAACTGTTATTGGGTTTTACCATCAGAATCTGGATTTGTGCCCGGTTGATGGCAATAGTTTCGTCCCTTATTACATGGGTCTTAAAGATTATTGGTGATATGTGGATGTACTGACATTTCTGCCTAGCCCCTCGGGGATTATAAAGGTGGGCTGTGAGTCGAGTTGTATGGTAGCGGCAAGCACGCTGACTGCTCACCGTGGGCTTTTTCATATTGACAAATGAAATATACGACACAAGATTTAATGCTCTAATTTGAATGGCAAGTTAATTGCTGGGTTGAAGCGGTGCCGGTACGGTGCCGGTAGTATAGTGTGCCATGACTTTAAGTCTCTTTGTATGCTATATTGTAATAGCATGCATGACTGGAAAAATGTGGCACTCTGTTCAACCGTTTTGTTAAAACAGGCGTAATATTACGCGTGATGTTGTTCGTTGGTATGTTGGTCTGTCTTTCTCAGACGTTGCAACGAACCAACGGATTGTTGTTATTTCATACGTTAACTTATGGACGAGTAGCATACTATAGGTTTTGTTGTGTACTTTTAAAGGTCAATGCACTGCTATAAGCACTGCACGGGATCAGCCTCGCCTGAACTAGTCATCGTCATCATCATTTCAGCCGAAAGACGTCCACTGCTGGACATAGGCCTCCCCCAAGTGTCGCCACATTGTCCGGTCCCGTGCGATTCGCATCCAACGGATTCCCGCAACCTTCACCAGGTCATCGGTCCACCTAGTGGGAGGCCTTACAACGGAACGTCTTCTGGTTCGCAGTCGCCTCTCAAAGAACCTTTCGGCCCCATCGGCCATCCGTTCTGCGAGCAATGTGCCTTGCCCACTGCCACTTAAGTTTGGCTATTCTTCGGGCTACGTCGGTAACCTTGGTTCTCTTGCGGATGTCTTCATTTCTGATTCGATCGCGCAAGGAAAGTCCGAGCATAGCCCTCTCCATTGCAGTTTGGGTGACTTTAAGCCTTCTGATGAGACCCATTGTGAGCGACCACGTTTCGGTCCCGTATGAAATCACTGACAACACACACTGATCATAGACTTTCGTCTTGAGACACTGCGGTAAGCTGCTGCCCATTCTCTGGTAAGTCCCTTAGTCGCCTCTTACGACACCCACGGGAAGATATGGGATGGTGCTATTATTTACGTCCAACACCATACAGACTAGTACCTTTAGTACCTTGTACCTGAACTAGTACCTTTAGGGCAAACCTTATGAGTCTCTATACTGCAACGGATCGGGCAGCTGGTAAACCTATCCAGTGCATTGCTTATAAGCGTGCCACGAGCTTAATGGACAAACGCCGCAAAAGAATTTAAGTTTAAGTTTACCTCCCTTGTCCGCCTTCTACCCCCCTTTAGGCGGATCTCGGAAGTTAAGAGACTTGTCAAGGAGAATAGCCAAGATAATAATTAATACAAGGTTTAGTAAACAATTTAAAATAGCAGCTTTATTACTGACCGGGTATCGTAATTTAAATTGATTATTATTAATCTTTTGTGACAAGCTTCTGAATCTTGACCAGGATGCAAAGCGACACCTTTATTTATTTATTTAGGGAAAACAAACAATTGTACAATATACACACATCAAAAATGTCTAGGGATCAAGCATTTTTATGCGGATTTCTTGAGATTGAGATGTGGCTTTGTAATAAATTTATGATTTTATAAATTTATATGGATCTTTTTGGTGCATTTCATAATTTGAATCAGGAACTCTCAATCAAATTCGAGTAAAAGATGAAAATAAGCTGTCAATATTTTCCCTATAAAAACATACAACGCATTGAAGACATTATTAGTGCTACTGTTTCCCTACTACTGATTAAAACCAACGTTATTATGGAGCGGCGACGTCATTTAAGCAGGGAAGAAATGCTCAGAGCCGTGGGAATGATAGAAGCTGGTTCCCGGCAACGTACTGTAGCTTTAGCTCTGAATACAAGTCAGAGTGTTATCAGTCGACTTTGGACACGTTACCGAAGCACTGGTACCGTGGCTGAGCGCCATGGAGGACGGTATCGCTGCACCACACGGAGACAAGACCGATACATTCAAATCTTAACTCGAAGAGCTCCAACAATAACCGCCATGATGTTAGCCGTGAGGCTTCATCACTCTTCAGGGAACTTAATTAGCGACCAAACAGTCAGAAACCGCTTGCATGAAGTGAACCTTCATTCCCGAAGACCGCTACGGGTACCACCTATAGCAATGCACAATCGTAGGATTCGATATCAATGGGCTCTTGAACACAGAAATTGGGCAGAAGAACAATGGCGTTTCGTGTGCTTTTCTGATGAGTCTCGTTTTGGTATGAGACCGGATACAAGACGTATACGACACTGGAGAACCCCTGGACGCCAACAGCGATTAAAATCCTGCCAGGAAGTCCATCCTTATAGTGGTGGAACCATCATGGTATGGGCGGGTATTTGGATCGGCGGAAGAACTGAGTTGATTTGGATCAGAGGCAACCTCAACGCTCAAATTTATGCTGAGACGATTGTATCAGACGTCATCGTTCCTCTACAAGTGCAAATCGGTCCCTTATTTCAGTTAATGCATGATAATGCACGACCGCACACCGCAAGAGTTGTAAGACAGACTCTCGCCGCAGCTAACATCAATGTCCTGCCCTGGCCTGCTCAGTCGCCAGACTTGAACCCGATTGAGCATGCATGGGATATGCTACAGAGAAGAGCTCTGCCGAATATGGAGGGTATCCAGTCGCAAGAAGACCTTTTTTTGTTGTTGCAACGAACATGGGCGGCCATTCCACAGCGTGATTTGGATGAACTCATTTTGAGTATGCCAAACCGATGTTCTTGTGTTGTTAGTGTTCGCGGTAGAAACACGGATTATTAATTGTTTAAGTTACCCAATAAAATTTTAAAGAAAACTGTTATTTCAGTCTTTTTTTCGAACTTTAATGTTAGTGGTTCAAATGTCAAAAATCCCTTTATTAGGAAAATGGCAAATTTCTTTATTAATGCAAAGGTGACTTGGTTTATCGTTACTGTGACAAACGAAAACACTTTATTTGATGAATCCTTAAAGAAAATTTTAATTAATATCAATCAGGAGAAAAGTTATTGCAAAAATATATGTTGATCCCTAGATACTTTTGATGTGTGTATGTTGCAGTAAATATTACAACGTATAAGTAGGCTAATGTACAATCCACACCACTACCACCTCACCTTGTAGAACAGTAAGTTAATGTCATTATTTGTTTCAGACATGTTACGTAACACAAGCAGCCCCAGGTATTAATTCAGGATCCGTAGGTAAGGCAATATATTATTATTTAAAAAACCGGCCAAGTGCGAGTTGAACTCGCGTGTAGAGGGTTCCGTACAATGAATTCCAAAGTCTTATATTGAGTTTACCACTTTATTTTCAATTGATAGAATTCTTATAGGTTTTCCTATAATCTACAAGCAATTAACTATATTTTGTATTTTTTTTTTCATAATTTTAGGCTCTGTAGTTTCGTAGATCAATTTTCGTCTTCTTTCATGAATAAAATCAAAACTATTTATTTTACAATAAAAACTAAATATATTTGAGATCCTCATAACGAGCCTTTTCATCACTACATAATATACGTATTATTTATTATATAATTATATTAAAACAAATTCCCCCGCCGCGTCTGTTTGTCCCAATGTATGCTTATCTTTAAAACTACGCAACGGATTTTGATGCGGGCTTGTTTTAATAGATATAGTGATTCAAGAGGAAGGTTTTAGTCTGTACTTTGTCAAGTCTTTGTATACATTGGCTAATTATATTTGTTGGAGGTGTCGGAAAAAAATAAGTCATCTGGGAGCTTTCAACGAAAACGCTACCTAAACCCTTTGAGATATAACAAAATAATGTACCGTGGAATTGTGTACCTTATATAGGTCTATAGAAAAGTCCACGATGGCATATGTCTATCTCTTAAGGATAACATACTATATCCATTTTAATACTTAAAAAAATGGGCAATTATAAAGCGGTAATTGGAAAGCTATTTACATAAATACAGTATTAATCCTTCATCATCATCATCATCTGCCTAGCCTTTTCCCAACTATGTGGGGGTCGGCTTCCAGTTTTACCGGATGCAGCTGAATACCAGTATTTTACATGGAGCGACTGCCTATCTGACCTCCACAACCCAGTTAGTACTGGGTAATACGATACCCTCCCCCCCTATAGTATTAATCCTTATCATTTCAAATAAGTTAGAGGCTTAAAGCATTTTAAGCACGTTATTTTACTCTTTAAACCATATAATTTAAACGAATATATAACGGATATATATATAATATATAATATATATAACGGAGTTAAAAAAAAATTACGGACGCGAGAATAAAATTCAAGCGCCGCGCTTCTCAAGCCCATCCTCTTACCTCCTAATCCTATCCTATTTCCTACTAATATTTTAAACATGAAAGTTTGTGAAGATGTTTGGAAATTTTAATGTTTGTTATTCAATCAGGTTCTAACAGATGAACGAAAATTATATACTTTGCACATCTGTTTTTGGGTCATAGAATTACACCATCCTACCAAATTTCACCTGATTTGGTCCAAAATATTCGGAGCAAATTGGCTGTGACGACGGACGGACAGACAGAAGGACGCACGAGTGATCCTAGGTTCCGTTTATTTTCACTTTTTGTACGGGACCCTAAAAATAAATTAATAACCTGAATAACTTACTTTACTGAGTAGTTGCTGTGACTAGAGTACGCTAAAATATAATTAAAATATATATATTTTTTTTGTTACAGTTAAAATTGTATCAACGGTTAAGGAAAAATTGGAAAGTAAGTACAATCAATCAAAGCATTTATTTCAAGTAGGCCAGTTACAGGCACTTTTGAACTGTCGAAACAAAGATGAAAATTACATGTAGCTACAGTCCCAGTCACAGGACATAAAAACTGTGAAAGTAATGTAGTTGCCCATTCCCTAGCGTAGATCTCTATGGAGAAGAACGGGCAAGAAACTCCATGGACACTCTTTTAAATCAGAATATTTTTACAAAACCTTGGTTACATCATTCATGTTGAGATGGTACATGTGAGAACGAGTCCCAACCGACAGCGTCCATTCACGAACATGACGCATGTATCAGCTATCCAATGTATAGTACTTTTTAGTACCCTAGTATTAGTATATTATTATAGAAATATAACTTATTAAGAAGTAATTAGGTAATCTGGGTACTTGAAAGGAATCATAAACTTAATGTCAACCCAGAACAAATAGCAAACCCAAGTCTGGCAATGTCTATACTCTCCCGCAGTAGGGCAGAATTTTCTTATCTAATCAAAGCATATATTTTATTTTATTTTTTATTTTGTAGATATTGCATCTGGCATTCTGAAATTATTGTCTCCCGATCCACATGGCGGCCAAAACTCACAAGACGATGACAAAAAGAACACAGAGGACACAAAACATCCAACAAGTCCGACTAAGGCTACGAAACGGTCAACCGCTTCCATTGGTAGTAATAGTGCTACAAAAACAACAGCTACTAATGGCAAGTCTAGCACCACTACGTCGAAGAATACCCCTATAACTGCAGAAGCACCAGCTTCTATTGGCACATCTAGCGCCACTACTCTGAATGCTGACTCTACCGATGCACCAACTACAGCAGAACCAACTACTACTCTGAAGGCTGACTCTACCGATGCACCAACTACAGTAGAACCAGCTACTACTCTGAATGCTGACTCTAACGATGCACCAACTACAGCAGCACCGGCTACTACTCTGACTGCTGACTCTACCGATGCACCAACTACAGCAGAACTAGCTAGTACTCTGCATGCTGACTCTACCGATGCACCAACTACAGCAGAACCAGCTAATACTCTGAATGCTGACTCTACCGATGCACCAACTACAGCAGCACCGGCTACTACTCTGACTGCTGACTCTACCGATGCACCAACTACAGCAGAACAAGCTACTACTCTGACTGCTGACTCTACCGATGCACCAACTACAGCAGAACCAGCTACGACTCTGAATGCTGACTCTACCAATGCACCAACTACAGCAGAACCAGCTACTACTCTGACTGCTGACTCTACCGATGCACCAACTACAGCAGAACCAGCTATTACTCTGAATGCTGACTCTACCGATGCACCAACTACAGCAGAACCAGCTACTACTCTAAATACTGACTCTACCAATGCACCAACTACAGCAGAACCAGCTACTACTCTGACTGCTGACTCTACCAATGCACCAACTACAGCAGAACCGGCTACTACTCTGAATGCTGACTCTACCGATGCACCAACTACAGCAGAACCAGCTACTACTCTGACTGCTGACTCTACCAATGCACCAACTACAGCAGAACCAGCTACTACTCTGACTGCTGACTCTACCGATGCACCAACTACAGCAGAACTAGCTAGTACTCTGCATGCTGACTCTACCGATGCACCAACTACAGCAGAACCAGCTTATACTCTGAATGCTGACTCTACCAATGCACCAACTACAGCAGAACCAGCTACTACTCTGACTGCTGACTCTACCGATGCCCCAACTACAGCAGAACCAGCTACTACTCTAACTGGTGACTCTACCGATGCACCAACTACAGCAGAACCAGCTACTACTCTGAATGCTGACTCTACCGATGCACCAACTACAGCAGAACCAGCTACTACTCTGAATGCTGACTCTACCGATGCAAGTACTATAGCAGAACCAGCTACTACTCTGACTGCAGACTCTACCGATGCACCAACTACAGCAGAACCAGCTACAACTCTGAATGCTGACTCTACCAATGCACCAACTACAGCAGAACCAGCTACTACTCTGACTGCTGACTCTACCAATGCACCAACTACAGCAGAACCAGCTACTACTCTGACTGCTGACTCTACCGATGCACCAACTACAGCAGAACTAGCTAGTACTCTGCATGCTGACTCTACCGATGCACCAACTACAGCAGAACCAGCTTATACTCTGAATGCTGACTCTACCAATGCACCAACTACAGCAGAACCAGCTACTACTCTGACTGCTGACTCTACCGATGCACCAACTACAGCAGAACAAGCTACTACTCTGACTGCTGACTCTACCGATGCACCAACTACAGCAGAACCAGCTACGACTCTGAATGGTGACTCTACCAATGCACCAACTACAGCAGAACCAGCTACTACTCTGACTGCTGACTCTACCGATGCACCAACTACAGCAGAACCAGCTATTACTCTGAATGCTGACTCTACCGATGCACCAACTACAGCAGAACCAGCTACTACTCTAAATACTGACTCTACCAATGCACCAACTACAGCAGAACCAGCTACTACTCTGACTGCTGACTCTACCGATGCCCCAACTACAGCAGAACCAGCTACTACTCTGACTGCTGACTCTACCGATGCACCAACTACAGCAGAACTAGCTAGTACTCTGCATGCTGACTCTACCGATGCACCAACTACAGCAGAACCAGCTAATACTCTGAATGCTGACTCTACCGATGCACCAACTACAGCAGCACCGGCTACTACTCTGACTGCTGACTCTACCGATGCACCAACTACAGCAGAACAAGCTACTACTCTGACTGCTGACTCTACCGATGCACCAACTACAGCAGAACCAGCTACGACTCTGAATGCTGACTCTACCAATGCACCAACTACAGCAGAACCAGCTACTACTCTGACTGCTGACTCTACCGATGCACCAACTACAGCAGAACCAGCTATTACTCTGAATGCTGACTCTACCGATGCACCAACTACAGCAGAACCAGCTACTACTCTAAATACTGACTCTACCAATGCACCAACTACAGCAGAACCAGCTACTACTCTGACTGCTGACTCTACCAATGCACCAACTACAGCAGAACCGGCTACTACTCTGAATGCTGACTCTACCGATGCACCAACTACCGCAGAGCCAACTACTACTCCGAAGGCTGACTCTACCGAGGCACCAATTACAGTAGAACCACCTACTACTCTGAATGCTGACTCTACCGATGCACCAACTACAGCAGAACCAGCTACTACTCTGACTGCTGACTCTACCAATGCACCAACTACAGCAGAACCAGCTACTACTCTGACTGCTGACTCTACCGATGCACCAACTACAGCAGAACTAGCTAGTACTCTGCATGCTGACTCTACCGATGCACCAACTACAGCAGAACCAGCTTATACTCTGAATGCTGACTCTACCAATGCACCAACTACAGCAGAACCAGCTACTACTCTGACTGCTGACTCTACCGATGCCCCAACTACAGCAGAACCAGCTACTACTCTAACTGGTGACTCTACCGATGCACCAACTACAGCAGAACCAGCTACTACTCTGAATGCTGACTTTACCGATGCACCAACTACAGCAGAACCAGCTACTATTCTGAATGCTGACTCTACCGATGCAAGTACTATAGCAGAACCAGCTACTACTCTGACTGCAGACTCTACCGATGCACCAACTACAGCAGAACCAGCTACAACTCTGAATGCTGACTCTACCAATGCACCAACTACAGCAGAACCAGCTACTACTCTGACTGCTGACTCTACCAATGCACCAACTACAGCAGAACCAGCTACTACTCTGACTGCTGACTCTACCGATGCACCAACTACAGCAGAACTAGCTAGTACTCTGCATGCTGACTTTACCGATGCACCAACTACAGCAGAACCAGCTTATACTCTGAATGCTGACTCTACCAATGCATCAACTACAGCAGAACCAGCTACTACTCTGACTGCTGACTCTACCGATGCCCCAACTACAGCAGAACCAGCTACTACTATAACTGCTGACTCTACTTATGCACCAACTACAGCAGAACCAGCTACTACTCTGAATGCTGACTCTACCGATGCAAGTACTATAGCAGAACCAGCTACTACTCTGACTGCTGAATCTACCGATGCACCAACTACAGCAGCACCGGCTACAACTCTGACGGCTGACTCTACCGATGCAAGTACTATAGCAGAACCAGCTACTACTCTGACTGCAGACTCTACCGATGCACCAACTACAGCAGAACCAGCTACAACTCTGAATGCTGACTCTACCAATGCACCAACTACAGCAGAACCAGCTACTACTCTGACTGCTGACTCTACCAATGCACCAACTGCAGCAGAACCAGCTACTACTCTGACTGCTGACTCTACCGATGCACCAACTACAGCAGAACTAGCTAGTACTCTGCATGCTGACTCTACCGATGCACCAACTACAGCAGAACCAGCTTATACTCTGAATGCTGACTCTACCAATGCACCAACTACAGCAGAACCAGCTACTACTCTGACTGCTGACTCTACCGATGCCCCAACTACAGCAGAACCAGCTACTACTCTGACTGCTGACTCTACCGATGCCCCAACTACAGCAGAACCAACTACTACTCTGAAGGCTGACTCTAACGATGCACCAACTACAGCAGCACCGGCTACTACTCTGACTGCTGACTCTACCGATGCACCAACTACAGCAGAACTAGCTAGTACTCTGCATGCTGACTCTACCGATGCACCAACTACAGCAGAACCAGCTAATACTCTGAATGCTGACTCTACCGATGCACCAACTACAGCAGCACCGGCTACTACTCTGACTGCTGACTCTACCGATGCACCAACTACAGCAGAACAAGCTACTACTCTGACTGCTGACTCTACCAATGCACCAACTACAGCAGAACCGGCTACTACTCTGAATGCTGACTCTACCGATGCACCAACTACCGCAGAGCCAACTACTACTCCGAAGGCTGACTCTACCGAGGCACCAATTACAGTAGAACCACCTACTACTCTGAATGCTGACTCTACCGATGCACCAACTACAGCAGAACCAGCTACTACTCTGACTGCTGACTCTACCAATGCACCAACTACAGCAGAACCAGCTACTACTCTGACTGCTGACTCTACCGATGCACCAACTACAGCAGAACTAGCTAGTACTCTGCATGCTGACTCTACCGATGCACCAACTACAGCAGAACTAGCTTATACTCTGAATGCTGACTCTACCAATGCACCAACTACAGCAGAACCAGCTACTACTCTGACTGCTGACTCTACCGATGCCCCAACTACAGCAGAACCAGCTACTACTCTAACTGGTGACTCTACCGATGCACCAACTACAGCAGAACCAGCTACTACTCTGAATGCTGACTCTACCGATGCACCAACTACAGCAGAACCAGCTACTACTCTGAATGCTGACTCTACCGATGCAAGTACTATAGCAGAACCAGCTACTACTCTGACTGCAGACTCTACCGATGCACCAACTACAGCAGAACCAGCTACAACTCTGAATGCTGACTCTACCAATGCACCAACTACAGCAGAACCAGCTACTACTCTGACTGCTGACTCTACCAATGCACCAACTACAGCAGAACCAGCTACTACTCTGACTGCTGACTCTACCGATGCACCAACTACAGCAGAACTAGCTAGTACTCTGCATGCTGACTCTACCGATGCACCAACTACAGCAGAACCAGCTTATACTCTGAATGCTGACTCTACCAATGCACCAACTACAGCAGAACCAGCTACTACTCTGACTGCTGACTCTACCGATGCCCCAACTACAGCAGAACCAGCTACTACTCTGACTGCTGACTCTACCGATGCACCAACTACAGCAGAACTAGCTAGTACTCTGCATGCTGACTCTACCGATGCACCAACTACAGCAGAACCAGCTTATACTCTGAATGCTGACTCTACCAATGCACCAACTACAGCAGAACCAGCTACTACTCTGACTGCTGACTCTACCGATGCCCCAACTACAGCAGAACCAGCTACTACTCTGAATGCTGACTCTACCGATGCAAGTACTATAGCAGAACCAGCTACTACTCTGACTGCTGAGTCTACCGATGCACCAACTACAGCAGCACCGGCTACAACTCTGACGGCTGACTCTACCGATGCAAGTACTATAGCAGAACCAGCTACTACTCTGACTGCAGACTCTACCGATGCACCAACTACAGCAGAACCAGCTACAACTCTGAATGCTGACTCTACCAATGCACCAACTACAGCAGAACCAGCTACTACTCTGACTGCTGACTCTACCAATGCACCAACTACAGCAGAACCAGCTACTACTCTGACTGCTGACTCTACCGATGCACCAACTACAGCAGAACTAGCTAGTACTCTGCAAACTGACTCTACCGATGCACCAACTACAGCAGAACCAGCTTATACTCTGAATGCTGACTCTACCAATGCACCAACTACAGCAGAACCAGCTACTACTCTGACTGCTGACTCTACCGATGCCCCAACTACAGCAGAACCAGCTACTACTATAACTGCTGACTCTACTTATGCACCAACTACAGCAGAACCAGCTACTACTCTGAATGCTGACTCTACCGATGCAAGTACTATAGCAGAACCAGCTACTACTCTGACTGCTGAGTCTACCGATGCACCAACTACAGCAGCACCGGCTACAACTCTGACGGCTGACTCTACCGATGCACCAACTACAGCAGAACCAGCTACTACTCTGAATGCTGACTCTACCGATGCACAAACTACAGCAGAACCAGCTAGTACTCTGCATGCTGACTCTACCGATGCACTAACTACAGCAGAACCAGCTACTACTCTGAATGCTGACTCTACCGATGCAACTTTTACAGCAGAACCAGCTCCTACTCTGAATGCTGACTCTACCAATGCACCAACGACTGCAGAACCAGCTACTACTCTGACTGCTGACTCTACCGATACACAAGCTACAGCAGAACCAGCTAGTACTCTGCATGCTGACTCTACCGATGCACCAACTACAGCAGAACCGGCTACTACTCTGACTGCTGAGTCAACCGATGCACCAACTACAGCAGCACCGGCTACTACTCTGACTGCTGACTCTACCGATGCACCAACTACAGCAGAACAAGCTACTACTCTGACTGCTGACTCTACCGATGCACCAACTACAGCAGAACCAGCTACGACTCTGAATGCTGACTCTACCAATGCACCAACTACAGCAGAACCAGCTACTACTCTAAATACTGACTCTACCAATGCACCAACTACAGCAGAACCAGCTACTACTCTGACTGCTGACTCTACCAATGCACCAACTACAGCAGAACCGGCTACTACTCTGAATGCTGACTCTACCGATGCACCAACTACCGCAGAGCCAACTACTACTCCGAAGGCTGACTCTACCGAGGCACCAATTACAGTAGAACCACCTACTACTCTGAATGCTGACTCTACCGATGCACCAACTACAGCAGAACCAGCTACTACTCTGACTGCTGACTCTACCAATGCACCAACTACAGCAGAACCAGCTACTACTCTGACTGCTGACTCTACCGATGCACCAACTACAGCAGAACTAGCTAGTACTCTGCATGCTGACTCTACCGATGCACCAACTACAGCAGAACCAGCTTATACTCTGAATGCTGACTCTACCAATGCACCAACTACAGCAGAACCAGCTACTACTCTGACTGCTGACTCTACCGATGCCCCAACTACAGCAGAACCAGCTACTACTCTAACTGGTGACTCTACCGATGCACCAACTACAGCAGAACCAGCTACTACTCTGAATGCTGACTCTACTGATGCACCAACTACAGCAGAACCAGCTACTACTCTGAATGCTGACTCTACCGATGCAAGTACTATAGCAGAACCAGCTACTATTCTGACTGCAGACTCTACCGATGCACCAACTACAGCAGAACCAGCTACAACTCTGAATGCTGACTCTACCAATGCACCAACTACAGCAGAACCAGCTACTACTCTGACTGCTGACTCTACCAATGCACCAACTACAGCAGAACCAGCTACTACTCTGACTGCTGACTCTACCGATGCACCAACTACAGCAGAACTAGCTAGTACTCTGCATGCTGACTCTACCGATGCACCAACTACAGCAGAACCAGCTAATACTCTGAATGCTGACTCTACCGATGCACCAACTACAGCAGCACCAGCTACTACTCTGACTGCTGACTCTACCGATGCACCAACTACAGCAGAACAAGCTACTACTCTGACTGCTGACTCTACCGATGCACCAACTACAGCAGAACCAGCTATTACTCTGAATGCTGACTCTACCGATGCACCAACTACAGCAGAACCAGCAACTACTCTAAATACTGACTCTACCAATGCACCAACTACAGCAGAACCAGCTACTACTCTGACTGCTGACTCTACCAATGCACCAACTACAGCAGAACCAGCTACTACTCTGAATGCTGACTCTACCGATGCACCAACTACCGCAGAGCCAACTACTACTCCGAAGGCTGACTCTACCGAGGCACCAATTACAGTAGAACCACCTACTACTCTGAATGCTGACTCTACCGATGCACCAACTACAGCAGAACCAGCTACTACTCTGACTGCTGACTCTACCAATGCACCAACTACAGCAGAACCAGCTACTACTCTGACTGCTGACTCTACCGATGCACCAACTACAGCAGAACTAGCTAGTACTCTGCATGCTGACTCTACCGATGCACCAACTACAGCAGAACCAGCTTATACTCTGAATGCTGACTCTACCAATGCACCAACTACAGCAGAACCAGCTACTACTCTGACTGCTGACTCTACCGATGCCCCAAGTACAGCAGAACCAGCTACTACTATAACTGCTGACTCTACCGATGCACCAACTACAGCAGAACCAGCTACTACTCTGAATGCTGAGTCTACCGATGCAAGTACTATAGCAGAACCAGCTACTACTCTGACTGCTGAGTCTACCGATGCACCAACTACAGCAGCACCGGCTACAACTCTGACGGCTGACTCTACCGATGCACCAACTACAGCAGAACCAGCTACTACTCTGAATGCTGACTCTACCGATGCACAAACTACAGCAGAACCAGCTAGTACTTTGCATGCTGACTCTACCGATGCACTAACTACAGCAGAACCAGCTACTACTCTGAATGCTGACTCTACCGATGCAACTTTTACAGCAGAACCAGCTCCTACTCTGAATGCTGACTCTACCAATGCACCAACGACTGCAGAACCAGCTACTACTCTGACTGCTGACTCTACCGATGCACAAGCTACAGCAGAACCAGCTAGTACTCTTCATGCTGACTCTACCGATGCACCAACTACAGCAGAACCGGCTACTACTCTGACTGCTGAGTCTACCGATGCACCAACTACAGCAGCACCGGCTACTACTCTGACTGCTGACTCTACCGATGCACCAACTACAGCAGAACAAGCTACTACTCTGACTGCTGACTCTACCGATGCACCAACTACAGCAGAACCAGCTACGACTCTGAATGCTGACTCTACCAATGCACCAACTACAGCAGAACCAGCTACTACTCTGACTGCTGACTCTACCGATGCACCAACTACAGCAGAACCAGCTATTACTCTGAATGCTGACTCTACCGATGCACCAACTACAGCAGAACCAGCTACTACTCTAAATACTGACTCTACCAATGCAGCAACTACAGCAGAACCAGCTACTACTCTGACTGCTGACTCTACCAATGCACCAACTACAGCAGAACCGGCTACTACTCTGAATGCTGACTCTACCGATGCATCAACTACAACAGAACCAGCTACTACTCTGACTGTTGACTCTACCGATGCAACTACTACAGCAGAACCAGCTACTACTCTGAATGCTGACTCTACCGATGCAGCACCAGCTACTATAGGCACGTCTGCTACATCTTTCAATTAATACCAAATGGCTCTAGTGTCCAGTTAGTCATAGCCAGGGCCTTCTTTTGCAAAATGGAAATTGTTCTTTTGTTGGTTGGTAGGATATTTTCATCAAGGGCCGACACCTCTACCAGTTCTTTCCATCAGTTCGTGAATGGCTGGCCAGGACATGGCTGGAGGTTGATCACTGTGTTGCCCAATTTCTGACCAGTCATGGTAACTTTAAGAGTAAATTATTTTCCTCCAAGCTTGTTGAGTCGCCTTTTTGTCAATGTTTCACATCTGACTGCGAATATGAACAATTAATACATCACATTTTATGGGAGTGCGGTCTTCGGCAGAATGAACGCAATATTATGTTGGATAGTGTGCGGGTTACATCCGGAGTTATTTACTATACAGACCTTGTAAAAAACTAGAACCATTTTCCGTGCGTTCAAGCATTTTGCCATACCTATTATTGGAATCAAATATAACAGCTCACTATTTAGGACCCATTAATGTTAATATTTATCCGTGGTGCTAGGCAACTGGGCCTATCCCTGTTGTTAACGTCCCTTGTGTCGTTCTGTCTTCTGCTGATCTGGAGGGAAGCGGAAATTACGGCTTTTTTACCTACTCCTCCTCTATACTTTTCTGATTAAATTCGTTGCGGGATCCAAGACAGTTAAATTCATTCTCTGGGACTTCGTCGAGCTTCATTGTCTCGGCGCTTTTCTGGTGGTCACCACTGTTGATTCTGGCTTTCAGGAGTTACAGTGGTTTGGGAATAGTGTAATATGTAGTAGTGTAGTGGTTTGTAGCGAGGGGATTTACCTGGAAGCTTGGTGAGATCAATCCATACTTTAACTCTTAAAATAGACTGCTGTTTTTACTTTTTAATTACTGGTATTTGAGAGACACTATTGTGCTAAACTAGTGACAACACGAATATTGTTCGAACCTGTTCTGTGAGACATTTGTAAAAAACAGTAATAAACATATACTAAAAGTGAATTCAAGTTATTTGACTTTTCTTATTTTGATTTTTATGTGCAAAGTTTTTTGAGGACGATTTGTTTCTTAAATAAGAATTTAGTGCTTACCTAAACATTTAGAATTTGGACATAGAGCAATTCTTTTGTTAAAATGGGTCGGCATAAGAAGAGACATAGGTCTTCTAGTTCTACCTCTTCAAGCTCAAGCGGTGTAAACACTCTTAATGGAAGTAAAAATATAAGAAGGATATAAAGAAGCAAACAGTAGAATAGAAGCATTAGAGGGGCTTATAAGAGAATTGAGGAAAAAAACTGATTATCATACTGGAAATACATCTCAACCATCCGTAGTTCGCTACATGGGTCGCAATGATTTCATACCTGTGTTTGACCCTCAGACCTCCCCGGTTTCTGTTGATCATTGGATCCGGAACTTGGAAGGAATTGCTAATATGCACAGTTGGGACGAACGAACACTGATATGTAACTGTACATCTAAACTTGGTGGCTATGCGAAGAGTTGGTATGAGCACCAAGCATCCTTTGAAATGAGTTGGACTGAGGGGAAGGAAAAGTTGGTACAAGCGTTCCCTTACACTAAAAATAAACTTACACAATTAAGAGAATTAGTGACCCGAGTCAGGAAGCTCAATGAAGACCCTATTGAATTTTTTTTAAACTCGGGATTGGAATGTCATGCCAATTAAGCGATGAGATCATTACTGAAGCGGTTATAGGTACACTTGGAAACCAATTATGGGAAATCGCTGCAAAATCAGCTGGATGTCGGGACACCAATTTTTTACTCCAGTACTTGGCTAGTATCAACACTTCAACTGCTAGCAACCTAGACAAACCTGAAACTTCATTAACATGGACCGGACAGGGTGACAAAGGGTTTTTCTTGTGGCAAACCTGGTCACAAAGCAAGCAGATGTCGCAAAACAAAGGATAATACTAACATTCTTAAAAACAAGGGAAATCATAAATGCTCGTTTTGTGAAAAGTCGGGTCATACTGAAGCCGAGTGATTCAAAAAGAAAAATCAGAGCAAACATTGTTCTTTCTGTGACATTGATGGTCACACACTGGAAGAGTGCAGGAAGAAGTCCAGAACGGGTCCACAAAATCGTTTAGTACGAAAGGTTCAAACAGTATGCTGCGATTCCTCAGACAGGAAGTACTTCAAGGGTGTACTTGTTAACGGAGCTCCGGCAAATGCTTTTATAGATTTTGGTAGCTCGTGTAACACCATGAAAAAGAGTTTCTTGAAGAAACAGGACTTGGAGCTGATGCCAAATGATGACACTGTTATAAAGGGATATGGAGATGCGTTACAACACCATTGGGATCTGTTTCAACTTCTCTTGTAATTGATGGTGTGGAGAAGGTGAATCAATTCTATGTTGTGAAAGATGACATACAGGAAGTTGATGTTCACATAGGGCAAACTTTTACAGAATCACCGAATATAGTTGTTGTAAAAACCTCGACTGAGCTTAACATACATATTATATGAAAATGAAATGGCATTTCAAGTGACTGAATTGTGTGATTCTTTTGGCAAGATACAGTTATATCCACAAGCTGAGTGTTGGTGGGACCAGACACTGTTGTTGATGGTGTTATGTGTGAGCGAACAAAGAATACCACTATGTTTAAAGGATGTTATAGGCGACAATGTTGAATTACACAACGGTCATGCTTTTATAAAACGTATTAACAAGACAAACCGGACTATGGAATTAAAAGAAAAGGACAGTGTTGCCAGAGCAGAATTACAAGACACATGTTATGAAAATAGTAAGGTGGGTGATCATTTAAATGAAGATCAGAAGGCATCCCTGAACAAACTGCTAACCAAGTATGAGCACTGTTTTTCTGGTGGTGGGATGGCATTAGGAAATTGCAGTATAGAGATGAGCACAAATCTAACAGAAGACAAAATTATAAATTGCTCAAGGAGGAATCATTGAAATTTCGAAATCCCCTTTTGCAAGCCCTGTCCTGCTTGTGAAAAAGACAGATGGACGACATCGTATGTGCATAGATTATAGAGCACTCAATAAGATCACCGAAAAGGAACGATACCCGTTACCAGTCATACAAGACTTATTAGACAGGTTGGTGGACCAATCGGTATTTTGCTGTTTAGATCTGGCAAACGGCTAGCACAAAATCAAAATTGCGGAAAATTCAAGACATCTTACTGGATTCGTGACGCCGGAAGGCCATTATCAATATAAGATGATGAGTTTTGGCCTCTGCAATGCCCCAGCAGTATTACAACGCGCCATGAACGACATATTAGAGCCAGTAATTCATGTGTGTGCTGAGGTCTATATTGATGACGTCATTGTATGGGGCAAGGATACCGAGGAATGTCTTGCTAATTTAGAGAAAGTGCTAACCTTGATTGCAAATGCAGGTGTCAAAATAAAGAAAACTAATTGCTCATTCCTTACGAATAGCGTTGAATATCTGGGCCATGAAATATCTGGCGGTGAGATAAGATCTTCACCTCACAAAATCATGGCAGTTTCCAACTTTAAGACACCGACAAATGTCCATGAGATGAGGCAGTTTCTTGGACCTGCCAGTTACTTCCGGAAAATTATTAGGAATTTTGCGAGCATCGCACGACCGCTTACCCAACTCTTAGAGAGGGCTGTAGATGGGAGTTTTGGACCTGAACAAGAACAAGCCTTAAACACTCTAAAAGATACTCTCACCTCTGATCCAGTGCTGGCAATTTATCACCCAAACAGAGAAACCCAAGTTCACACCGATGCATCAAAAACAGGACTTATCAGGTGGTATTCTCCTTCAACGACAACCAAATGGTGAAACAAAGGTTTACGCTTACGCTAGCCGACAAACATCAGAAACAGAACAAAGGTACCACAGCTTCGAATTGGAAGCTCTAGCTGTGGTGATTACTGTCAACCGTTTTAAAGTATATCTATCTGGTGTTAAGTTCCAAGTAGTGACTGATTGCTCAGCTTTACGCATGGCTTGGATAAAAAGAGACTTAGAAACCCTTTGACAGTGCACCACATACCTGCCGCCGGGGTTGCGGGACTGTTCGAAAGAGATACCGAGGCCCCGGAACACAAAGGGCGATGAAGGAACATGGATGGGTTTTAGTCAGTAAAAGTCTGACAGTCCCTCCTGCTCCGTCCAGAGCGGGAGAAGTCATTTGATGATTTACCATCCGAAAAAAAAAAAAGAGTCCAGCAAGAAAAAGAAGGAGGGGCTATCGAAGGATAGGATTATAGAGTCATAGAGGGACGGTTGTGTCGTTTAGTACAGAATGAGTTTAAACCGGTCTTACCCAAGAGTGCGAGATTCCATATTATTAAGATTTATCATGACGAACATGGGCATCTGGGAACTGAAAAGAAGTTCTCTGTCAGTTCACATGGGCGATAATCAAAAAGGATGGGATGTCTACTACTTGCCAAAGGTTCAATTGGGTTTAAATACGACTGTAAGTCAAGGGACAGGCAAGTCACCTTTAGAGTTGCTGTGTGGCTTAAGACCCCGTTTACCAAATGACTTGCAGGGGGCAGTCTACAGTGAAAACGTATCGACTTCTCGAGACGAAGCTGCTCAAACTATCGAAACAAATGCAGCTCAGATGAAAACGCGTTATGATAAAGATCGACCTGTTGTAGAACCTCCACTTATGGGTCAGTTAGTTATGGTGGAGCGGAAAATATTATGTTCTGGTCTAACAAGTGGAAAACTTGTCCAGTGATATGCAGGACTATACAAGGTTACTGTTGTGCTACCTAACGATCGTTATGAGGTCACATCGTACACAAAGGGTAAACGAGCCTACAAAAAAATAGTGGCCCGTGATATTAAAATGTGGCATTGGTTGCGCCGAAAATCATTCAGTCGGCGAGTGTTGAGGATTGCATTCATTCACTCATCGCTCGCGCGTGTATCCGGCAAGCGAGTCGTCAGTCGTCTATCGATCACCGCTCCGCTAACTCTGTTGCGTCCGCGCCGCTACGCCACAAAATGGCGTCGGAAGCAAAATTAAAAATGATCATTGCAAAAAAAGAAATTATTTTTGAAAAAATCAATGACTTATTCAAGATTGCAAAGAAAATAATTCCTTCAAATATTTATACTAGAAGTCAAGAATTTCTAGCCTCTTCTTCGAATATCGAAAAATTATATAATAATTTTAACGATCTTTGTGATCAACATAATACATTATTAATAGAAATAGACCCTGATTATAAAATAAGTTTTAGTAATTGGAGCTCTTTCGAAACATTATTTTCATAAATTCAATATATACGTAATAACTTATTAGAGTCTTACCGCGCAAATGTAGGTAAGCCCGCGGTCGATTCTTACTTTTGCCGCCTACCGTCATTGGAATTAATAAGTTTTTCTGGCCAGCCGGAAAGTTGGCCACTGTTTTATCAATGCTTCAAAACTAACGTTCATGATAACAAAAATCTGACTGATGATCAGCGTGTAGGTACAGGATTTGTTAGGCAAATTAAATGGAAGCGCTAAAAATGTATTCGCGGGAATAGTTCCTAATGCGTCTAACTATCTTACGATATGGAATTCGTTAGTGGCAAAATACCAAGACAAGAAGTTACTGGGGTCTATGTACTTAAATAATATACTCGATATAAAACCTACCTCGGGTTCACCTGGTCAATTAAATAATTTTATTGAAAAGGTTCATTCATCTTGGTCCGCTAAGACAGTTAGACATTAGCGATTTATCCGATTTCATGTTTACTCATCTCGTTTTAAAAAAGTTAGATTCTCAAGTACTACAAAGTTTCGAGTTATCCATCCGCGATAAAGATTTACCCACAAGTGATGATTTAGTAACTTTCGTACGGCATCACATAAAGGTTCATGAACGAACAACTGCTGTTTGTCAGAACACATCACCTCAAAATAATCAGGGGACTAACTTACAAAATCGGTCGCGTTCTTCTGCATCGAAAACTTCGCATAGCTTTGCAGTAACAGAAAAGGAGGTTAGTAATATACCCGCTTGTAATTTTTGTAAAAAGTCACAACATATTCATCTATACGAGTGTTTAGAATTCAAAAAATTGGATGTAAAAAATCGCTTTAAGTTTATTAAAGATAATAAAATGTGCATCAATTGTTTTAGTGATAAACATACCACCTTTAATTGTGGTTCTACAAACACTTGTAAACATTGTAACAAAAAGCATCATTCATTGTTGCATTTTAATAATCGCGAGTTAACCTCGCAACAATCTCAACCTAATGTATTAGGAGCCTCGTCATTGCCGAGTGCAGGCGCACCGGATAGCGTCGCGCAGTCAGTGTGTATGCATGTAAACTCAACCGCCCCGCCGCGCCGCCGCCGATCGTGACATCTTCGTGTGCCGAGTTAAAAGAATGTACTAATTCTAAGAATTCGATCGCGTTGACGTCGCGTAATAATATAGATTTTTCTTGTGACCAGTTGAATACGTCAGTTATTTTACCAACGGCGCAAGTTTATGTTCCTATAAATGGAAAACGCTTTGTCATAAGATGTTTAGTAGACAGTGGCTCTCAAAATAATCTTATCACCCTCGCATGTTGTAGAAAATTAAAACTAACAATTCAACCGCTTGTTAACTCATCTTTAAAATCAGTAGGTACGATTTACACTCCCATTAAGGGTTACGTGTCGCTTACAATACAGTCGCGCGTAAGTGACGCTCAATACGAATTGACAATGTTAGTGATTGATCATATAGCTGATCCGTTACCTGTTCGCGCGGTACAAAGGTCCGTGATGGATCATTTCAAGAGTTTACCGCTTGCAGATAAATGCTGGGATGTACCTGGGAACATAGACGCGATTCTTGGTACGCAAATGTTCGCATTATTGTATTGCTCGGGAAAAGGGTTATACCAGCATCTACCTCTCAATCAGCTGATTCTGCGGTCACCGCCCGCTCCATACCTCATGCTTTAGAAACCACGCTTGGCTATATTGTCATGGGCGAGGGTGTATATTGTTCTGGGAAATGGAGGAAGTACCTACTGTTAACAAAAAAAGTCCGGAATATCAAGAATGTGAAGATTTTATAAATCGACCGTTTCACGAAATTCATGTGGGCGATATATTGTGTCGTTACCTTTTAAAGGTGAACCTACGTCTTTAGGTAACTCATATATTCACGCTCAGCGTAGATTGTCTGCGCTAGAGCGCAAGTTTCATTCGCTTCCCGCTTTACGTCAAGCTTATAATGACGTAATTCATGATTATATGGATAAGGGTTATCTTTCGGAAATACCTTATTCTTTGTCCGCTATAAATGAAGGCTACTTCATCCCGCACCACGCCGTTGTACGGCCTGACAAGTCGTCAACAAAAACCGCATTGTCTTAGATGCAAGCGCTAAAACTGATAGCGGCAAGTCGCTCAACGACTTGTTGCATACAGGGCCTAATTTGCAGGCAGACTTATTTTCGCTTTTGCTTAATTTTAGATATTTTAAGGTAGCAATTACCGCTGATATACTGACGTATATCAGCGGTAATTGCTACCTTTTAATTCTAAGATACATTTGACAATGTATCTTAGAATTTCATTGTCCGTTAACGATCGTAAATATCAAAAAATATTATATCGCTTTAACGATACCGAGAGTATTCGTATTTTTCAATTTAACTCTGTGGCTTTTGGCCTCCGCTCGAGTCCATTTTTGGCGATGCGCACCATCCGTCAATTGGCTGAGGACTATCGCGAACGCTTTCCTCTCGCGGCAGATGTCGCCATGAGAGAATTGTACATGGATGATTTAACTACTTCTGTACCCTCTGCCGAGGATGGTACTCGGTTAGCGGACGAGCTGCTCGCTTTATTCAAGGTCGGCGGATTTGATCTCATCAAATGGACAAGCAACTCATCGGAACTTCTCGCTCACTTGCCGGAGTCGTATCGTGCTATGATCGAGTTCACAGATGATGCTGATACACTAAAGGTTTTAGGTTTAAAATGGATACTACTACCTGTAACACTAAACGTGCCATATTGTCTACTATTGCTCGCCTATTTGACGTGCTAGGGTTCGTCGCACCGGTCATTCTTTACGCAAAACTTCTAATGCAGGATCTTTGGCTTGCTAAGGTGGGGTGGGATGAAGAGCCCCCTGAAATCATTACTGAATGTTTCGTTAAACTCAAATCTGAATTACCGTTGTTTTCAAAGTTACAAATACCGCGCCACTGAGGTGTCGCGGCCGGCTGTGTCGTAAATTTGCTTGGCTTTGGAGACGCTAGTGTGAAGGCTTACGGATGCGTCCTATACCTGCACGTAACGAACCCTAACGGTAATATATCCATTCATTTAGTATGCGCTAAGTCTAAAGTGGCTCCGCTAAAGACTGTTTCGCTGGCAAGGCTTGAATTGTGTGCTTCGCTACTTCTGGCTAAACTTGTCAAACAAGTACATACGGTTTTCAATAATCGCTATCCCATAAAAGAGATTTTCGCTTTCAGTGATTCTACGATCGCTCTGTCATGGATTCATTCATCTCCACACCGGTGGCAAGTATTCGTGGCCAACCGTGTGACTGAGATACAGGAAAATTTATCTCCTGAGCGCTTTTTCCACATAAGGGGGATAGAAAATCCCAGTTATTGTTTATCAAGAGGTTTTTTACCCTCGCAACTCATTAATCATCCGCTGTGGTGGCACGGTCCACCTTGGATTTGCCATCCAATCGCTGAATGGCCAATTGCACCATTCAAACCGTCATGTGTTGAAGGTTCTGTACCCGAAGCAAAGAGTTCTGTTATTCTAACAGTCATTCCTGATTTGGATACTTCGATACTTCTGGAGCTAGCTCTCAGAGTCTCGTCTTGGAAAAAATTATTACGCATTCTGGTATATGTCTTGCGCTTTCTACGTAAGTTACCTCCCGCTCCGGTAATTCAGGTCTCTGACCTTGCAACCGCTGAAGTCGTGATTCTTTGCGAGTTGCAAAGCAAACACTTTGCTGATGAAATAAAAAATATTAAAAAGGGTAGATTACCTTCGCCTTCTTTAAGAAAGCTCGATCTGTTTGTTGATGACAACGGATTGCTCCGCGTGGGTGGACGACTGACAAATGCTCATATACCTTATGAAAGTCGGCATCCATTGTTGCTTCCTCGTCGACATCACGTAGTCGATCTACTAATAGATGATTGTCATCGATCCAATTGTCATACTGGTTCACATCTTCTTATGTCTTTATTAAGACAACGATATTGGATCATTTCCGCTCGAAATATTATTCGACAACGCATACGCCAATGTAACTTCTGCTTTAAGGTTGCGCCCTCTCATCCTACGCCTATGATGTCAAGTTTACCCCCTTCTCGAGTGCAAGAAGCTAAGGCCTTTACCCACACTGGCGTTGATTACGCTGGTCCTATAAATATTACTATCACTCGAAAGAGGGGCGTTAAAAGCCAAAAGGCGTACATTTGTCTCTTCGTGTGTTTGACTACCAAAGCCATACACATTAAAATTGCCTCAGACTTGAGTTCAGAAACGTTTCTTGACGCTTTCAAGCGTTTCCTGTCTAGGCGAGGGCCAGTTTCTGTTCTTTATTCCGATAACGGCACAAATTTCATCGGTGCAAAGCGTCAATTAGACGAATTATACACTTTCCTTTCTTCTAAAGATACATCTACCGCATTTCAAACTGAATTAAACAATCGTAAAATAACATGGCGTAATATCCCTGCTCGCGCACCCCACTGGGGAGGAATATGGGAAAGCAACATAAAATGCATAAAAACTCATTTGTATCGTTGCATTGGGCAAGAATTACTGTGCTATGAAGAATTGTTGACAGTATTAACTCAAATTGAGAGCGTCTTAAATTCTCGTCCATTGTGTGCGCTGTCTGACCAGCCGCATACGATTATAACTCCTGCGCATTTTCTAAACACAACACCTTTGCAGTCGTTGCCTGCTTATGAGGTTGACGCATCTGTGAGCCTTCATAATAGGAAAAAACTGTTAGACAGTTTAGTCCAAAGCTATTGGAAAAAATGGCATGTAGATTATTTACATACACTTCAACTGAGGCAAAAATGGAATACTCCTGATGTACCTATTCAGCCAGGTTTACTTGTTCTCATCCACCAGGATGATTCACCGCCGCTTCGTTGGCCTACCGGCATTGTTGAACAAGTATATCCGGGTAAAGATGGAATCGTGCGAGTCGCGTTAGTACGCACTACAGCAGGGACTTTCAAACGCCCCGTCGTTAAGTTGTGCCCCCTTCCTTCGCAATAATTTAAACTTAATCTATAAACTACTTAGCCAGTTATAAACTCGTTGACCTTAAGTATAATTTAGTATATCTGTAATTTAATCCACACCTTCAATATTCACCTCTTGTTACCTTTAACTTTACGTCAATCCATTTGATCTCGCTCCGCTTTGATCTAAGATCCTTTTCTTAACCTTTCCTTTTTGTTTCGAAAATCCTACGGATTTCCAAAGCGGAGGATGGTTGCGCCGAAAATCATTCAGTCGGCCAGTGTTGAGGATTGCATTCATTCACTCATCGCTCGTGCGTGTATCCGGCGAGCGAGAGCGAGCGCTCCGCGCCGCCATATAAATCTATATTTCTTCTTCCGGGCTAATAAAAAGAGAAAAATCTCGCTTGCATGCTCGCCACCTTCCGCGACCATCATTTTCATAACCCCGCTCAACTGGAGGTGCTTATCTACCGCTTGTGTTTGCCGACTGCTTCAAGTACCTACCTATCTCCAATTCTCCAAGAAGAAATCGTCAGGCAGGACATCGTGGCGTCATTGCATGGTGAGTGTATTGCTTTCTTTAGCTTTCCTCTGATTGGGTTTTTTTAGCGTACCATACCTCGCCTCGCTCACATATCAATCTCCCGCATTTTTAATTCCAACCGCACCGCATCACCAGGCATAATAGATGCCGAGACTCCTCGTCTGATGAGGATCTGACAGAGCAGTCGTGAGTTGGTCTTCTATCAATCACCATGCTATCCATTTTCTTATATCTATCATCACGCTTGCCTACGGGGGCTACAAAGCGTTCAACCAAGTGTTTGCTTATGGAGCCCTAAAGCACAAGTTTCTCGATCATCACGCTTGCCTACGGGGCCTAAACTGTAATCATAATACCTTAAACTTGCCCAAGGGGCCTTCCTATCGTCTATTCTGTCTTTGCCTTCGGGGCCATATAACCTTTGCTTGTACGCTTGCCTTCGGGCCTTACAGCGTTAAAACCAATTGCCTAAAATAGTGAAGATCGCCGGCGGAACCCTGCAGCGAGCATGCGGCTGTGCCGGTGTACCAAGCTGAGAACAATCTCCTTCGGGGACCGAAGGACTGCGGGATGGCCGAACTGATAGCAAAAGACGGTCATACGATGTGGATGGTGCAGCACTACTTCGGCGGGAATCGAAACTTGTGTCCCCGCTCTAATTTGTTTGAGAGAGCTGTCAAGAGGAGGAGGGAGGCAGTTTATGGCGCGCGTGCTTGAGATAACTTAATTTAATTATTAAAAATTATCTATGAAACTGCTTTTCATTCTAACAGTATGTATTTACATACAAAAAGTATCTATGTAGTATATCAACTATCTGGTGTCCACAACACAAGGCTCTTTGCTTAGTGTGGCCCTAGATGGCGCTGTGTGTACTGTCCAAGAATATTAATATTTATTTATTTAATGTCTTGACGATCGCTATTATCATCTAGATCAAAAAATGGTATTCATCCTCTCCTTGATAAAATATCAGCAGGTATTGATTGTAATGCGAACGATGAGTTTCCCTGACACGCCGAATCAAAATATCGCAAGACTCTTAATTCTCGCCAGCAACCTCAATGGCAACTTCATTCAATGTCAGTGCATTGAAGATTTTTCCAAATTGTGCAACATTAAAAATGTAAATAGTTACAAACACAAAAAATAAAAACCGGTTGGGGATCGAACTTGCGTACCAAAATCTTAGACCAATAAAAAATCTAAATAAATCACAAAATCTAAATTTACAGACGGCCTTGGATCTATTAGTTCTTTTGTTGTAAAACAGTTTAACATACTGAGTTAATTTCGTATTTTTTTTAATAAAAAAAAAAAATCATACAAAAGGTTTGTCCTGGAAATTACGAACACAACAAAAAAATTAGCCAAATCGGTCGACCCGTTCTCAAGTGATGCTAAGTTATACAATTGGGTATTCATCTATTCAATAATAGTAATATTTTATAGAGTGTTATATCTGTGAGTGCCTCCCAGATACGTCATCACCATACATTGATTATTATTATTATTGATTTATAGATTTAAGAAAAACTGTAAACGTTTACCTCATATATTTTTGAATAAAATTTTATTATTATTATTTTTTTTTTTTTATTGAGTTACTGTGATTGGATTGCGCAACCCAACTCGAGGCATCCAATAAAACTAAGCAGCAGATTCGGCGCGGGTGCTTTCGTCTATATACATCGGTCGTTAGGACAACCTCTTTGTACCTACTCACCTAATATTAAGAATTAATTGTAATTACTTTATTAAATTCATTTAGTGGAAATTTTGGGTTTTTTGGACTCCTTCGCTGCCTATCACATAATTGGCGCAGCCGGTAGGATTGTCGAGTCAGTGCGTGCAAATCAAAGACTATAATTTCACGATCGAGCTGGGCATTTGGACGTTTGTGCGTGCTGTTCACGTTTCAACGTGCGTCGTCGACAATCCAGAAGAACTAGAAGCAGCCGTTTTAGATCCTGTAGACCGTATCCAGACATCGATACTACGGGAGCCGCCGATATTATGTACTTTATATGAGTTGCACAAATTCCTTACAGTCGGTCGCTATTTCCAGCCTACAAAATTTTTCACCCACGATCATCGCGATATACTAGGTTTGAGGGGTATCGAACCCCTGGGCAACAAGATGTCCTCTCGCATCGCGCTGAGGGACGCTACCCAAAATACCCCATGGCAGATCAAGATGATATGATCGATAAAATTGTTGAAGTATTAAGACTAGTACCAGAATTTGACGGTAATAGCAATACTCTAATTCGATTTTTATTACTATGTGACCAGCTTGTTGCAGCTGTCGCACCACCGTCGAAGCAAAAAGAACTTTCTATAAAAACTAGCTTTGCAGACGTATCTACGAGGCTTAACGAAACCTCTAGGATCTAGGATGCCATGCATGAGGCCTCCTTCCCTCCTCTCGCGTCCGGCCCTGGTGCAAGCCATGGTCCGGAGCGAGACGGAATGGGACGCCGTCACCTCCTTCTGCGAAGCAGTAATGCTAGAGAAGGAGGTGGCGGAACGTGAGAGGGAGAGAGCCTCACAGCGTCCCGGCCGCCGCGGGAGACGCCCCGGGCGTCGGGGGCCACGTGGTGGCCCCCGGCCACCGTAGGCGCGGGCCTGTGGACGGTGGGCTATGGGCTAGCTCGCCGTCCGTCCGTCTCATGACGACAGGCCGTGTCGACGGCGCGTTCGTGTTCCACGCGCGCCTCAAAGAGAGTCAGCAAGGGGAAGGGGTCCGCAAGGACCGATGCCTGCCGGGGTTGCGGGACTGTTCGAAAGAGATACCGTGACCCCGGAACACAAAGGGCGATGAAGGAACATGGATGGGTTTTAGTCAGTAAAAGTCTGACACTCCCTCCTGCTCCGCCCAGAGCGGGAGAAGTCATTTGATGATTTCCCATCCGAAAAAAAAAAAAAAAAAAAAAAAAAAAAAAAAAAAAAAAAAGGCCTCCTTCCCTGGAGAAAACATTACAATATGCCCAAGAGGAGATGAACGATGTTTACCTCCAAAAAATATATTTACTACTATAATACTTTCAAGTAAAAGGTTACTTCCAATATACCCAAATGTGCTAACTCAATATCCTCAGGTGAATAGAAATTTGATGCCTCGAAATTTTGATCCAAATCGCTTTATTCCACAGCAGCCTAGACCATTTTATCAGGGACCCTCTTGAACCCAACAAATGTTCAAAGCTTTAACGCGATCCAATATGTCCACCGGTTTTAGAGTCAACCCTAGACCCCCAACGTCTCAGCAGGCACCGAACAACCAGCCTCAACCAATGAGCGGTATTAGTCACCCCGTCGCACGTGTTCTGCTACCGACCAATATTCATGATTGGCGTAATTACGGTAATCCACCCCCTAGTAATTACTATAGAACACGAGAAGCAAACGTGAACGAATTTTTTGTACAAGAACCCGACTTAGTTAGCATCTTGTTAAACAGTGTATACTAATGTATGTTTTCTTTGTGACAATAAACTATTTTATTATTTTTTCTATTTTATTCTTTTTTATTATTGTCTCCTTTATTCATCATAATATCTTATTATTTTTACATTTTTAAATATTTCATAGAAAAAAACATAAAACACCTTTTTTTTTTTTTTTTTTTTTTTTCGGATGGGAAATCATCAAATGACTTCTCCCGCTCTGGGCGGAGCAGGAGGGAGTGTCAGACTTTTACTGACTAAAACCCATCCATGTTCCTTCATCGCCCTTTGTGTTCCGGGGCCACGGTATCTCTTTCGAATAGTCCCGCAACCCCGGCAGGCATCGGTCCTTTCGGACCCCTTCCTTTTTTGCTGACTCTCTTTGAGGCGCGCGTGGAACACGAAACATAAAACACCTTAAAATATAAAAAAAATAGTAGTCCGCCGGTGTCGGGAGCAGGGTCCAAGCCACCGGCGGTTAGGGCTGCAGAGACAGGAACCTCCTCACAATGCGAGCCGTATCGAGGAGTACTGCCTTCTGAATCAGGCCCTTGATTCAACCGCCTAAAGAGAGCTTCGATAGATGGTCATCGAAGCTCTTGGCAATAAGGCCATTGGCCGTCACGACAATCGGCACAATGATAACCGAGTTCATATTCCACATGTCGCGAACCTCGTGTGCCAAGTCGAGATATTTTATTTGTTTCTCTTTCTCAGCTTTCACGAGGTTCTCGTCATGCGGAATGGTAACATCGATTATCATTACGCGGCGCGCTGATCGGTCCATCATCACTATGTCAGGCTTATTGGCGACAATAGTCCTGTCAGTAATGATGGACCGATCCCAGTACAGCGTGACATGGTCTTTTTCGAGAACTGGGTCGGGCACATACTTGTAGTACGGTACCTCAGATTCCACAAGTTTATATTTCAAGGCAAGTTGCTGGTGTATAATCCTGGCTACTTGGTTATGCCTGTGCAAGTACTCGCCGTTAGCCAGACGAGAACAACCAGAAATAATATGTCTGATGGACTCACCCGGAAGGTGGCATGCCCGACACACGTCAACCGTCCCGTCCTTCATAATATACTTCCGGTAATTGTTCGTCAACATAACTTCGTCCATAATCGCACAGACAAAACCTTCAGTTTCCGCAAAGAGGTCGCCGAAACGTAACCAGGACACGGACGCTAGAAAATCTACATCGGGCCCATAAAGAGCCCGGTAGAAGCGCCCGTGAAGCTCTTTGCCTTGCCATACTTGCTTGCGGTCATCGGTGGTAAGTACCTCAGGTTTGTGCCAGTTCTCTTTAGCCATGGACAGCGGGGTGAGTCCCTTGTCCACTGCGACCACATCTCGGTGCATACCCACCTCGGCTTTTAAAAAATATTCTCTGAGACTGCACACCTCGCGGTTGTGGAGGGTCTTCGCGTTTAAAAAGCCTCGACCTCCGCACTTCCGCGGGATGTACAGTCTCATAACCGATGATCGTGGGTGATGCATCCGGCTTTCGGTCAGCAGTGTACGAACTCTTCTATCCAGGGCGTCGAGTTCGGTCTGAGTCCATTTGAGTATGCCGAAAGAGTACATTAAAACCGGCATGACCCAGCCATTGAAGGCGCGCACCTTGTTGCCGCCTGAAAGAAGGCTATTTAATACCTTTCTCAGGCGTCCGAAGAAGCGCTCCCTCAACGATTGCTTCATGTCAGTTACATTAATGCCTAACGCTTCCGACATACCCAAATACTTATAGGTTTCAGATGAGGAAAGAGATCTCAGCTGTATGGAGTCCGAGAGCTGAAGTCCCTCGGACTCCACAATCTCCCCTCGCTTTACATACATAACTGCACATTTGTCCACACCAAATTCCATCCTGATGGCGCTACTAAAAGTTTCAGTTACTTTCAGTAGCTCCATCAGTCGCAATTTGTTGGGGGCAAAGAGTTTCAGATCATCCATGTAAAGCAGGTGAGATATAACCTGACCATCCTTCCTCAACCGGCAGCCTAGGCCTGAATTCTCCAGCAATGTGCTTAGAGGATTCAGGGCTAAACAGAACCAAAGTGGACTCAGACTGTCGCCCTGGAATATTCCCCGCTTAATCCATACAGGCTCATCGCTCCCCTGGATCTGTCGACATCCTGGATGTCGAAGGACAGTCTTCCATTGCCCCATACATGACTCAAGAAAGGTGCGTAGAGTTGTATCTACTTTGTACAACTCCAGCACCCTCATGAGCCACGTATGTGGCACCGAGTCATAGGCCTTCTTATAATCTATCCAACATGTCGACAGATCCTTGCGAGATCGACGAACCTGTTGGCTAATGGCCATGTCGATGAGGAGTAGCTCCTTAGTACCGCGGGACCCATTCCTACATCCATTCTGAGAGGCTGACATGATGGAGTTTTTGTCAATGTGTGTATTAATTTTCACTCTCAGAATGGATGTAAGAAGCTTGTAGATCGTCGACAAACACGTGATCGGTCTATAATTTTTGGGTTCCGCGGGACTACCTGACTTATGGAGCAGGTGGGTAACGCCTGTTGTTAAAAACTGTGGGAGGGACCCGGACTCTAAGGATGACTGGAATTGCGATGCCAGGCAAGTGTGTGAACTACTAAACCATTCGAGCCAGAAGTTGTGCAGTCCGTCCGGTCCCGGGGATTTCCAATTTGGTAACGGACGAACTGCTCTGGCTACATCTAAAGGTGTTATAAAAATTGGCTCCATTTCTGGGATACGTTCACACACTCGGTCGACATCACGCATCCAGTCAGCCTCAGTATGACAAACGGGTACCGACCAGATGCTGCGCCAGAAAGAACTCGTGGCGGCATCATCCGGGCGGCACACATCTGTCATATTTTGCTCGGGTCGCTCCCAAGCTCTGTATACCCACCTCTCATCGCTCTGGAACATGCGATTCTGTGAATATCGATCAACCCGCCGCTTATACCTCCGAATACGGTTCGCCCATGCATAAACTTTCTGCTTCAGGAAGTCGATGCGCTCTGTGACACGGGACATGTATTCTTGAGGACTGATTTCAGTCCCCGAGAATGCCCGCCTCACAAAGCGCATCACTCGTGGTCGTGTGTTGCCCTCCCTGAAGCAGTATAGTTTGCCGATGAGTACCCTGGCCCCGTTGATACGGCGCTCGATCCTTCGCTGCCAGGCTGGTACGGCTGGTTTCGGTCGAGTAGCTACGTCACAATTTGGAAACTTGACATTAGCTAAACGACATGCCGTAACAGCCCCACAGAACAGGATCGAGTGTGTATCAACGAGGTTCTCGCTACTCTCGAATATATTCTTGAGTTGCGAGTCCAAAGCACACACCAGCGCCCTTTGCACTGGCTACTTACTGTGCAGCATCTCTCATAGACTACGTACACAAATGTTGATATCACAGTGAAAACATTCTGGATGAATGAACTCACGGAGACATCCTTATACATCGGGTTCTAATAGAATGTAACTCCAATAATTTTACCAATATGTATTTATCTGCTTCGCTTATAATGTTATAATGAGTAATGTGACCAAGAGACCGATCGGGTGTATTAATTTTATGTTGATTAGCTTGTCTTACCAAATTGAAGTTGATCCTCTGCCTGTCTGCACCTGCCACGTGCTTCTCATCACCGAGATTGTATGCACCTCCTGTTTGATTAGTTTAAGATTCAATTTAAACGGATTTAAATCTCTAAGCACCTAAATCAACACATTTAAACTGTGTTCCAACAAATATTAATTACCAAACATGTTATTATGCGTTTAATAGTATGAATGTATGAATCCCATGATTAAATCGCTTTTAACGTTAGCGCATTGATTCATATCCTACTGCCATTTGGTTACCAGTTCGGACAGCATCTCAGAGGCCAGTATCGCTTCAAAGGTCTGCGCCGACCTGCGACTACTTTAAGCTTTAATAGTTTGACAGAGTCTCCAAGACCTGCATTCATACCCCCAAGCAATCGTCCACTTGAGCCAAATCCACCAGATTTGCTTAATACAGTGGACCGCTATGATCATAACCACGCCCAAAGATTTATCATCGATTAGTACCAACATTGCTATACGCATGATTAATTAATAGGCGACTTCAAGCAAGTCCCTTCAAAGATTTAATAGTACCACACTAAATAACATGTAAACCCTGTGATTATTGCCAATCAAGGGTAATTTGTGCTAATGCACTGTGACAGAAGCGCAAGGCCCATACAACCACAGGGCTTTGCCAAACTTCTCGCCACTAACTTTGAATTCAAGTAAAATAGATACGTTTGACTTAATTTAGGTACTTAGCTTTCATTTATTGCAGTGCAGACCAGGTTTTGAGGAATCACCAATATTTCAGTAATTATTTTCACAAAACAAATGAATATGACAGACAACTGCAAGCAAGCTCACCACAAATACTATGGATTTTATTTCCATGGAGATTGCAAGTTCTTACGAAACATTGTGAGGTTTATTTATTATTCGCGAACCTCCTTTTCGCGACACACCCGCCTCGCGGATTTTAGTTTATATTAGACATCAAATCCCGAGTCCACTCATGGATTTTCTCCAGAGCTTGGACTGCGGCGGCTCGTTTATGTTCTTCAACAAATGGATGATTAGAAGGAACTTCATTACTCAGTTCATCATTCTCTAAGTCCAACAGATCATTCACTGTGCTTGTTTCATCTAGCTTCTCTCTCGTGTCTTGTATCAAATCATCTCTCTCTTTCAAATTAGACCCTTCGTCATCAATTTGGTTATAATTTGTTTCAGTTGGATTATGTGTTCCAATTTCCTCAATCTCAATAGATGGTATTTGAAACGAATTACCATCAACCACATCTGATTTTTCAGTTTCATCTCGATTAAATATTTCGTCACTTGAATTCTTAGTTTCCACTTCCAGTGGATATAGATGTGAAATGGAACGAGTAAACATACTGTCGCCAACCTTTATCTTTGCCACTCTACATAGATTGTCACTTCCTTTTATTATTTCTACTATTTTTCCCACTTTCCAACTTTCACGATTTTTAGTTTCTCCTTTAATTTGTACTACGTCACCAATTTTTGGAATGTCATGAATTCTTACTCTAACTTGTTTAGGCGAGTTTCTATACCTTTCTCTTAAGCTAAGTAAGTATTGATTGACAAACATTTCTTTATACTCATTCATAATGTTATTGCCTCTCTTCCAACCTTCGATAAGTTGTTGCTTAATGATCGAACCTGTTATCGGTAAGTGATCCATCAGAACTTGAATATTCAAACATCTCCCAGGTGTTAGAAAATCAGCTGGTTTTAGAATGTGATCTATGTCAGCCCCAACATACGTGGTCGAGTGTTGACTACAGCTTCGACTTCTTTAATAATTGTAGAAAGTTGATTCTCACTTAACATGTGCTTTTCGAGTGTTCGTTTTAAACAGTGTTTCACAACAGCTACAAGTCGTTCATACACGCCCCCATGCCAGGGTGCCAACTGAGGTATGAATTTCCACTTTATCTTTTCTACCAATGCTCCTTCCTCTGAAATCACTTCAGCTAGAAGTCTGAATTGAGACGCATTATCAGTGAGTATAAGCGATGGAGCTCCTCTAGTGGCGATGAAACGCCTGAACGCCATGTGGCATTCATCTGTAGTTAGATCTTTAACCACTTCTAGATGTATGGCTCGAATCACAGGCATGTGAAGAGACAAATCCATCTTTTCTTTAAACCATTTTCTGTTCTGATAGTCATTGGACCGAAATAATCTACGCCCACGTACGTAAAGGCTGTAGAATATGTTACTCTTTCTGGTGGCAAAGCCGGTGTCTTAGGTAGTTCATATGGACCTCCTCCATGTTTCACGCACTTTGCACACTTGCTTAGAACCCTTCGGATTTGCATTCTTCCTTGAGGAATCCAAAATTTTTGTCGTACAAGACTTAGAGTGTGAGGTACTCCCACGTGAAAATTTCTTTCATGAATCTCTTTGATAATTCTCTCAGTTAATTCGCTGTTCTTAGGTAAAAGTATAGGATGCTTAGCGTCGTACGATAGGTCAGAATTTGTAAGCCTTCCTTGACATCTTAACATTCCATTTGTATCAATAAATAAACCAAGGTTTTTGGATAAATGCGTTATCTTTCCTTTGTATTCTTCTGGAAATGATATTTTTTGTAAATCTTTTATTTCTTGTGATTGTGAGTCTAAAACCTTGTCTTGGTTCAATCCTTCATCCGATAATTTGATTTCAATTTGTTTTTCTGTGTTTGACACACCCTCCCGCGACAGAAGAGAAGTATTTCTTGGTGAACCTCTGGGCCAATGCTTTGGATCTTGTTTTAAAAAACCAGGTCCATCCAACCATGTCTTCAACTCCGCCTCTGAGGAAGTAGGACGTGTAGCTACGTCTGCAGGATTAAGACCAGATGGTACATATCTCACAATCAGATTTTTGTTCTGTTTTATTTCTTCCAATCTTTTAGATAAAAACGGTTCAAGTAATTTCTCTGAATGATACCAATCAATAACTATTTGATTGTCTGTCCACAATGCCATTGACGTTACAATTAATTGTAAAAATCTGAGTACGTATTTAATAAGACGACTCCCAATCAGCACTCCCAATAACTCTAACCGTGGTATTTTCAAATGTTCTTGATCCTTGATAGGAACTAGTCGTGATTTACCTATTACAAAATTAACTTTGTTTCTCTGTACCAAATAAGTCACAGCTGAATATGCGACCGTAGATGAGTCAGTAAAGCAATGTATTTGAACTTTCTTTTCATTGGGTACAGTGATATTTCTTGGCAGACATATGGTCTCTACTAGCTTTAATTCTCCGAGGATAATTCTCCACTTGTGAAGTAAATCTTTGGGCAATACAGTGTCCCATTTAAGTTTTTCTTTCCATAGTTGCTGTAAAAGCAGTTTTGCTGGTAGCACTATAGGTGCGCTGAATCCGCAAGGATCGTAAATTGCAGCTATGGTTCTTAAAACTCCTCTTTTGGTATTAGCATTATTTTCATTAATCTTGCATCTAAGCTGAAGAACATCGTTTTGTATATTCCAATCCAGACCAAGTGTCTTTACAATTGGTTTTTTAACTATGTCAGGTATTTGATCTGCAAATTCTTTGGAATTAGAACTCCATTCTCTTAAGTTCATCGATATTTCAGCGAAAACATCCTTTCCTTCTTTATAAAGATTTAAAGCTTCTTCAAGAGAGTCTACACCTGTTAGTACGTTATCTACATATATGTCATTGGCTAATTGTTTAGTATATTTTCCATTTGACTTTTGTAGGTGATGTTTAACTGTAGCATTCAAAAGAAATGGGCTACAAATAATGCCGAATGGTACTCGTGCGAATCTATATTGAAGCTGATTGTTTTTAGTTAACGGTTTATTTATATCCTTTAGCCAAAGAAATCTCGTAACATCTCTATCATTTTCATTTAAGGCAATTTGTAAAAAGGCTTTTTCCACATCTGCCGTTATACCTATGGTATGACATCTAAATTTCATAAGTAACCCTGTCAAATCTTCCAACATTATTGGACCACAGTATAAGCACTCATTTAAGCTTTTAGTATCCTTTGTACATGCCGATGCATCGTAGACAATTCGAAGAGATTTGCCAGGTGTTATAACTGGATGATGCGCAAGAAAATGAATAGGATGATTCCCTTTGACGTCTTCTGATACCACTTCTATGACACCACTACGTAACTGATCCTTCAGCGTTTGATTATAGGTAGATAAGGTTTCTGAATCTAACCTCTTCAAAAGCCCGACCAAACGACCATATGCTAACCCGTAGTTGGTAGGTAGTTTAGGTGGATATTCTCTCCAAGACCAGCTAACATGATATCGCCCTTCTTTGAACATAGTATTCTCATTGAAATGTTTAATAGCTTCCAGTTCTCTTTTAGTATTTGGAGAGTCGGTAATTCCAATGGATTCTAAGTCCCACAGGACTTTCATAGACCCTTTATCCAAAGGTAAGTCAGGTTCATTTAATTTGGTATCATATGACGCTTGAAAGTATGTGAATACTGATAACTCGTCTCTATATTTTTCACTAGTCCTGCCAGAGAGTATCCATCCAAGATTAGAATTTACCAGATAAAGATTCTCTCGTATTTTCACCTTTTCTTCAGCCATAATTGAATGATAATAATCATTACCAATTAGAATATCTACTCTATCTGCTAGAGAACCATCATCAGCCAAAATAAAATCCTCTTTATATTCCCACTCATCAAGTTCTTTGCTATGAGATGAGATATCACGTGTAATAGAAGATACAACATTCGCATATATTATCTTCTGCTTATTAAGCCTTGAGCGAATATGAAGTTTCACTATCGAACTTTCTATCTCTTGCGGTTTATCTGAGCCAAACGTAAATACTATAAGATGACAGCTTTCTTCTGTCTTCAGTTTAAGATGTTTAGCAACGTTCTCCGTCACATAACTTCTCATGCTACCGGAATCCAATAACAAGCGACACTTCATCGTTGTATTAAGACCTTTGACATCGACAACAGCTGTTTGTAGGATTGTAGATTCTCTTCCATGCACATGTAGTGCGCTAGTAGATTCACTGTTAGATGTTTCCCTTTTAGGGCAAAGTGCTCTATTATGATGATCTCTTTTACCACAGTAATAACAGGTTATGTTCTTTAATCTGCAGGAGTTCACAGTGTGATCCTTGCCAAAACAAAGATAACAACGGCCTTTCAATTGTAACTTTCTCTGTCCTATAGTTTTACTACTTGAACATTGATCGTTGAAATGACCACCCTTACAAAAGACACAACTAAGCTTAGTTCTTTTTTGACTAGGACCTTGCTCATTCTCCTCCTTGAAATTATGATACCTCTTATTATTTTGAGTTTTATTGAAACCGGTTACATTTGGTTTAAATCGTTTGTTAATTGTCTTCCTGACAGTATCTCTATACTTCATCATTTGTATTTTAGGTTTTTTCATAACTCTCTCTTCTTTTACGTGAAGTGACTCTGTTGAGTAAGTAGAATCTTCATTGTTCCTCTTTTCAAAGGTTCTTTTAGCATCATCTCTAGCTGAGAGTATATTATGAAGTTGTCTTCTAATTTCTTCAACTGTGTCATCTTTCAATTTCAATTTCAATTCATATATAATTTCCTCCGGAAATTTCTCCATTATCACAAATCTAAGATGGTTATGTTCAATACTTTCTCCTAGTGAACGTAATACACGAAGATGTCTTTCAATCTCGTCTAACGTTTTCATACACTCTTCTTGTTTTTCTGCTCTTTTAAGTTTATAGAGTGTCGAGTAATGCGCATCAATAATTTGTATCTTTTTTCCATATCTATCTAATAAGGTAGTTACAGCAATCTTATAGTTGTCATTAGTGGTCTGAAGACCTTCTAAAATTTTTATAGCCTCACCCCTCAAGGAAGCTTTCAAATATTGTAGTTTATCAACATCTTTCATTTCTCTTTGATCAATGATAGAACAAAATTGATCCCAAAATTGCGTCCATTCAAGAACATTTCCTGAAAATGTAGGCAAAGCCAATACCGGCAATTTTCCTCTATTCATAAATGACTGACTTGAGCTGGTAGAAGAAGATACAACCTTATCTCTATTAAGTTGTAATCGAGCATTTAATTCAGCTAACATTTCATCACCTGTCAACTGTTCAGTAGTCATGTTAGATATTTCATCCGCATTAGGTTCTATAGAAATGTTAAAATATTGACACAATTCATTGTTGAATCGATCAAGCACAGTTTTTAATTTTGATGACAATATCTTTGCTTGTTCTTCTTCTTCAGATGACCATGACTTTAAGTCGCAAAGAACACGAGAGCTGCCTGACAAGCTTTTAATGCTTGTCACAATTTTATTAAGTCTATCTAAGTAGATTTCCTCCATAATAGGTCTGAAATTATCATAAATATCTCCTTATTACAATTGTTTATATCATTTATAACTTCATTGATTTATCATAATGAATAATTATTTGTTTGTTCTGCATGAAGTAATACTCACTTCTTTTAAGTACTCACTTAATACTCTGCCTTTACAGTAAATATTGTGACATAATATTACGTCAGACTATACCAGTCCAGACTTTAGTTTTATACCACTAAGTAGTTTCTTGTTTCAATATTGTTCATTAACCAACTTGCACAAATCTTGTACATTGCCAACACTAGCCAATAACCATTGCTCTAGCGGCTATGTTCCCTCAGAAACATTTTAATTTTCATTTACTCAACTTGGTCAATGCACTACCATGCATTTCCATTTTATCACATTGAACCACAAGAAAGAACACTTGAAACTTTTATTTGCTAAGAGTATTATATCAATTGAGTTGAACAAACAAATAATATCAATATTTCAACCAAATATTGCGATAGGCATCACCTAGCCTTTGTGACTTTAAACATCATGTGTGAGTTAAAGTGAACCCCTTTATTTGATTTTATAACACAAATAATATTTTATGCACTTCAAGGGTACCTGATACCTGCCACCCTGTTATTCACTACTCACAAAATTATTCATATAAATAATTACTTTACATACCTCTTGGTTGTTCATAAAACCTTTGTGTTAGACTTTTAGTCGGATATTATTTGACGATAAGTATTTTCACTTTTACTATGAAGAATAATTATTGTAAAATATCTTAGTCATTTATTTTATCATTTGACACAATGTCAATTGTATTCTTGACAAGTTGTCAACAATTTGTATTTAATTTTCTTGTTTTAAATTTCAGCCTGACAGTTATGTAAACTGACAAATCTATTTAATAGGTTTCAATTCAATATATTCAAATATAAGAATAATGCTTCTTTAAAATAAACTGTTTCAAATTAATTCGTTAGGTACACGCACAGATGGCGCATCCATGTTCAAATAGACAACTTCTTACGCCTTCACCATCCTAAAATGTTACACAAATAAGTAGGTACAAAAATGATTTTATTTTATTGTAAAATTTCCTCTTTCAACCACAAATGCCACAGCATCTAATTGTAAGACAACCAACCAACACAAAAACTCAATTTAATTATTAATACACATTCCCGTTACGCTCCTGGTCATAGAACGTCAAATAAGATTTATTATTTGTTGAATTTAATTTTACTTCGCATTAACTTCACATATCCCAGCATCTCCACCAAGTTTGTGCAGCATCTCTCATAGACTACGTACACAAATGTTGATATCACAGTGAAAACATTCTGGATGAATGAACTCACGGAGACATCCTTATACATCGGGTTCTAATAGAATGTAACTCCAATAATTTTACCAATATGTATTTATCTGCTTCGCTTATAATGTTATAATGAGTAATGTGACCAAGAGACCGATCGGGTGTATTAATTTTATGTTGATTAGCTTGTTTTACCAAATTGAAGTTGATCCTCTGCCTGTCTGCACCTGCCACGTGCTTCTCATCACCGAGATTGTATGCACCTCCTGTTTGATTAGTTTAAGATTCAATTTAAACGGATTTAAATCTCTAAGCACCTAAATCAACACATTTAAACTGTGTTCCAACAAATATTAATTACCAAACATGTTATTATGCGTTTAATAGTATGAATGTATGAATCCCATGATTAAATCGCTTTTAACGTTAGCGCATTGATTCATATCCTACTGCCATTTGGTTACCAGTTCGGACAGCATCTCAGAGGCCAGTATCGCTTCATAGGTCTGCGCCGACCTGCGACTACTTTAAGCTTTAATAGTTTGACAGAGTCTCCAAGACCTGCATTCATACCCCCAAGCAATCGTCCACTTGAGCCAAATCCACCAGATTTGCTTAATACAGTGGACCGCTATGATCATAACCACGCCCAAAGATTTATCATCGATTAGTACCAACATTGCTATACGCATGATTAATTAATAGGCGACTTCAAGCAAGTCCCTTCAAAGATTTAATAGTACCACACTAAATAACATGTAATCCCTGTGATTATTGCCAATCAAGGGTAATTTGTGCTAATGCACTGTGACAGAAGCGCAAGGCCCATACAACCACAGGGCTTTGCCAAACTTCTCGCCACTAACTCTGAATTCAAGTAAAATAGATACGTTTGACTTAATTTAGGTACTTAGCTTTCATTTATTGCAGTGCAGACCAGGTTTTGAGGAATCACCAATATTTCAGTAATTATTTTCACAAAACAAATGAATATGACAGACAACTGCAAGCAAGCTCACCACAAATACTATGGATTTTATTTCCATGGAGATTGCAAGTTCTTACGAAACATTGTGAGGTTTATTTATTATTCGCGAACCTTCTTTTCGCGACACTTACCGTGGCAACTCCATCATCCTCCTCTACAACAGCAGGGTTCAACCGCGGTGGTGTTGCGTCAATAGCTGACTCTTGCACCGCGGTTTGTGTCGGAGTTAAGACGATAAGGTTGCTCAGTACTTCTGAGCGCAGCCTATCAAGCGCGGCGTCGTCCAACCTGTGACTGCGTTGGATGACCCGCACCTGATCCGATAGTCGTTGGGCCGAGACGTTGACGGTTGGTTCAAGATCCTGGAACAGAGACAGCATCCTAACACGGTACGCAGTGAGGTTAGTTCCCCCCTCTGTAGACCCGTAGTATGCGCGCATGACGTTCTCGTTCATGGATTGAGTCCATTTCATGCGCTGCACACAACCACCGGTAGCGGGGACCCGGCTCGGGGCCTGTTGGCCCCTAAGCCCCAAGCTCTTCGGTGGCCGGCCTCTCCCCGCACGACGTACAGGTAGTGGCGACGTCGGCGGAGAGAAATACTCGTCGCTCGAGCTCGACGCAACTGCCACGGCCGGTGTCACAGCGCTCACGATGGGGCTGGGTTCCGGCGGCGGCGAGGCGGAGCTGAGCGACGGGTCCGGAGGTGAAAGGCGTGCGTGACGAGCAGCGGCTCTGGTCAACATTGTCTTGATATAAGCTTGATTTCGTTGTTGGTGAAAGCCATTCAAATATAATTATTACGAGCTTGTTTTGACATATGTCACTATTGATGGGTTTTTTCAAAGGTTTTTTCTTCTATGTTTATTTATATTTTTTGCTTTCATTTTATTTTTATATGGTAAAATTACGTTATAGAATATTGTAAATGGATTCCTGGCTATTTAAAAACTCTGTAAAATAATTATTTATAAACGAAATTTGGAACGAAATACCAAGACGTCTGTTGACGTTTAGTGTTGCCATGTTATTATTATTATTATTATTACTTTGACTATTATGTGGACTTTTACTACTGTTACTATGACTATGTCCCAGACTGTGTCCCAGCTTGTGACCCGACTTCTCACTTGACACTGACACAGGACGTCTCCGTAGGTGAGAGGTGGAACCACAGTTGGGTATGGACCCACAGTTCCACCTGAAAATCCAAAGTCGTCAAATTTTCCAAAGGAAGCCCCGAAAAATGCCTCCGAATTGAAATTAATATACAGGGGAAAAGACAATTGTGTTTTTTTTAATTAAATGTTAGGCCCGACTTTCCACCTTTAAAATTTTTAAATGATACGGGAGCTAACCAGTCGTTCATAAGTCCTGAAACTGTGGCAAGGTACTATCCCAACTATGATCTTAACTATTGATCACGCGCATGCGTGGGTTTTAAGGTTTCTTCAATAAAATACTGTACTGAATTATAAATTAATGTATAATTAATGACTTCGATCTGAACTAGATTCTTACATAAGTCGCTAGACTCATTACAAATATGCGTTCGTCCTTGATTGTTAGCGGCCCTCGTGGGCAAGTAAACGAGTCTCTTCACGATGCTAGCTGAACCCTGTGCGCGCGCGACGCCGCAGCCGCTGCGCTGTTATTGGCTCGGGTGAGGTGTCGTGATCGCGACGCGCAACCATTGGCCCGCCCGCAAGATGGCGCGCGTTTGGCGCTGCCGTTTTGTTTTTTTTTTTTTTTTTATTCTTTCTCCTCCGTCTGAAGTCAAAGTCAGTGTTTTCTTTTTTTAATTTAGCAAAAGGGGGAAAAATCCGTCATGGACGCCTGGGAAGGGAGGACCCAGGCAGTGCCGGACTCTACCGGCTAAAAAACCGCCAATTGCTATTCCTTTTTTCTTTTCTTTTTTGGGCTGCGCCGCTTGGGCTTATGCTCTTTTTCTGAATCTTATCACTATAGAATTTACTATTTACCCACCACCTTTACAACCTACAATTTTTAACCTACAATTATTATGTTTCTTATTCCAACTTATATTTTAGGTTACGCTTACAACTACTCTAATTATTATAATTGGTTTATACAACATCCTATCATTTACATTAAATATCTAGTTTACAGATTGTGCTTACTTTTTATCTTATAATATCCTTATAGCTACAATTTAATCTACTTTACATAATATATGTTTTGCGGGTTCCAGGCTTACAATACCCACTTCGCTCTTGAGCTTCTTTGGCCCAGTTTATTATAATCTTATAAACAATGTTCTTACAGTTGGTTTAAATCTAATACTTATATATTACTTAAACTAAGCTTATTCTTACTTTTAATTATAATATTATTGCTTAATAAATGTCCGTGTATGATGTACAATATATTCAACAATATACGGTCATCATATTTTTGTTACTTGTTTCTCTTTACGACTGTTTCTACTAGTTTTAAGCAATAGTCCATGAACTTTTTCCTTCTTTTGTCTACCATAATACATTTTATCTACACCCATGCTATAAATCCTCTATAAAAGTATCTGAAACAGTTAGCTTATGGCCAACATTAAAACAGCTAGCGTCATAATTACTAAATTGTAAAATTGTTGTACTAAATTTCATTATGCAACTCGTTTTAAAAAAAGAACATTGTCTAGCACGTGCGATTCACTACCATAGCGCCGTAATTAAAAAAAAACTTATAGGTTAATTCGAATTCAAGTCAAATCCCGCCATTTTTGTTCGATATTAGTATTGTATTACTTTGTTGTTTACAAAAATGAGTGATATAAGCTTTGTGTATTTTAATAATTGTACAATCCAAAATGTAAATAATTATATTGTTACCTATACATGGTTTGTTTGTATTAAATACTCAGCAATTCAACTTTCCATGAATTTACATAGACTTCTTACAACACTACAACAACCTATGGTTTCAGAACCTTTTATGGAGGATTCATATCATGGATGTAGATAAAGTCTTGTATGCAACTGTACATAATTAGGTATTAAAACACTTATGTGATACTATTACGTATGACGGCAAGCAAAGTTTTACGGTCCGGGTTTCCGCTTCGCCCTCCCACACGGACAGCGCTGCGCCAACCCTTCCCCCAGTCTTGCTGCCGTCTGTAAAGATTTTTACTGCACAGCTACTATTCGCGTCCACGTCGTTCTGGTCTCTGAGGCATGTCAGCTCGAGATCTTCGAGAGCTGCAGGGTGTGGCGCTTTTGTTGCTGGCATTTGTCGCTCGATCTGTCTGTCTCCCAGTTCGGGCAGGGGCGCCACCTTCCTGATCTTGTATAGTGAGGCTACCTCACGTACACGAAGATCCAGTGGGAGCACTCCGGCCAGAACCAGAGCTGAGTTCAGAGAGACCGTGCGATAAGCCTTGCACATTTTTTGTGCGAAGCCTCTCTGCACAGTTCCGAACTGTTTTGCACTCCTAGTTTCCCGGCAGCCGGTGCCCAAACGCTCGCTGCATATAAAATGATGGGTTCGACGGTCGCTGTATAGATTGTGCGTATGACTTCGGGGTGGAGGCCCCAACTCGCCTTCGTCGCTCTTGCGAGCTGGCCGTAGATGTTTATGGCCTTCCTACAAACATCCGCTACGTCTGCGTTAAAGGTGAGCTTTTCATCGAACGTCACACCCAACATCTTAATTTGTTTGGACATGCCGATGTCCAACCCCCCCCCCATGCTCAAGTGCGGAATGTCGAATTTAAGCTTGCACGTGATTACCATGGCATTGGTTTTATGAGGCGCGAATTTGAGCTTATTTTCGACACCCCACACCCGAACAAGTTCAAGAGCGGCATTGGCCTGTCCGGCTGTTGTGCCGTGTGACCATCGAAGACCATGACGACGTCGTCGGCGAACGCTTGCACGTAGTGTCCTTCGGCTTCGAGAGTACCTAGCAGGGGGTCCAGCAAAACATTCCACAGTATGGGTCCACCTATGGACCCTTGGACGCATCCTTTGTTGGTCGCCTTGGTGAAGGTTTCCCCGTTATACCTCACCGTGACCTTTCTCTGGTCGAGGTAGCTGTCAATGACTCTTCTAATATTTAAGGGACAGTTTTCTTTTGCCAGTTGGACTCTGATCGCTGGCCACCAGGCGCTGTCGAAAGCGCCCTCTATATCCATTGAAACGACGGTTATGATTTTCTTCTCGTCTAGTTTTTTATTTATGTGTTGCATCAGTTTATAGAGGGCGTCTTCGCAGCTCTTTTGGGGCATGAATCCAAACTGGTTTTAGTTCAGTCTCGGCAGATCGTCTCAGGCGATGTTTGAGTCTGGCGACCAGCTTTTTTTCGTATACCTTGCTCAATACCGGTAATAGTCCTATGGGGCGGTAAGACTTGGGAGTTGTGTACGACTTTTTTCCTGGTTTCCTTAGGACTATGACTGTCGCTTCCTTCTAGACAACTGGGAAATAATGTAGCTCTAGGCATTTATTTAGTACTTCCAGGAAAATTTGAGGGTCACATCAAATGCCGAAATAGAAAAATCCATGACATCCATTTCTGACCAATTAACTACACTTGAGTTGAAAATAACGAGTCTCGAAAGAGAACGAACCTCAATGAATTCAAAGTTGGCTGAGCTTGAGGTCAAGCTGGAGTCTTTCGACCGTTCCATGATGAAAACTTGTGTTGAACTACGTAACGTTCCAAAAAGGTCAAATGAAACTAAGGAGATGCTATACAAGTCTTTCCTGGAGTTATCAAAACAACTTGAACTCAACATACAAGTGTCCGACATACGCGATGTGCTACGTCAACCCTCGAAAAAAGAAATCCCAAATTCTACAATAACAGTTGAATTTACAAATACCCTCGTCAAAAGTAATTTTTTGTCAGCTGTCAAAGCTCAACAAGCACCACTCTAATAACAAACTGAGCTCCGCTAGCCTAGGCTTGGTACCGCATACCCCCGTATTTATAGCAGAGCAACTGACTACCACCTCCAAGCGACTGTTCTACCTAGCTAGAAACTATGCTAAGGCGAACAAAATACAATTTTGTTGGACTTCTAACGGACGTGTCATGCTGAAGAAGGACCCAGAAAGTCAGTCTATCGTTATAAAAAGTGAAATACAGCTCAACCAATTGCATTCAAAGGACAATGCTTGACTAGTATTCCTGTTTTGCCTTAATTTTAGCTTATATAATGCTTCTTATGCTAAATGTGTTCTACGTTTTTATACTGTCTTTATTGAATTCATTATAAAACTAATTTTCATTGTAAACATGACATACTTTACACTATACACAACACACAAATACAACGCTCACAAACATAACTTTTACACACTCATTAAACATACAATACAAATATTCCCACTTACTGCCTTAATACCTCGTAATTACTGCCTTATTCCCAACCCATATCCATACACCTACATTTATAATGTCTAACAAAACGTATGATTTAATCGATAATGTTGATCACTTTTCTGTATCGGATACACACACATGCAACCCAGAACAGACACTAAAGTATATCGAGCAATCTACATATCAATTGAAAATCCTTTCACAAAATATCAGATCTATTAATGTCAATTTTGCTGATCTACAAACCTTATTACACCGTATCGATATTCAGTGCGAACTCCTAGTATTAACTGAATGTTGGTTAAAATGCTCCAGTAACTACCACATTCCCGTTCTACAAAATTATATTACCTATCACACCACCAAACACTTAAATAAGAGCGACGGAGTGGTCGTCTATGTAAAATCAACTCTTTCATCTGCTTACGAAGAACCTGACTTTTTCGGATCTGCCTCTGGTTTAATAATAAAATTAGACTCAGATGTAGCAATACTTTGCATATACCGATCACCCTCAAACGATAATATTCAGACATTCCTCTCTGCACTCAATATAATACTTCAGTCGCTTGCGAACTACAAAACTGTAATCATAACAGGAGACATTAACATAGACATTAAACATGACTCATCAGATAACAGAATTCACGAGTATCTTAATACCTTAGCTTATCATGGATTCTTACCTGCACATACGAAGCCTACCAGAGGAAGTAACTGTTTAGACCATCTTATAATCCGCTCCAAGTATAAACCTTTGACACTTGTCTATGATTCAACTGTAACGGATCATTATTCTTCTCTGTTCTGCCTTAACAAAATTACTATTAAATCAAATTCCACAAAATATATAAATAAAATAAACTACGACACTCTTGACACAGTTATGGCAGGTTTAGACTTCGCACCCATTCTGTCTATGATAGATCCAAATGATGCTGCTGATGCCTTTATCGGGCTAACTAAAACAGCCATAGAAGACTGCACTACAACAATAAAGGCATCTGCAAAGAAACAAACTCTAAAACCGTGGATAACGCCAGGTTTGCTGAGGTGTATACGTAACCGTGACTCTCTACATAAAAAAGTCAAGCAATCGCCTGACAACATCATAATCAGTACCACCTATAAACGATACAGAAATTTCTGTACAGCATTATTAAAAAAAGCGAAAAGAAAATACGATTCTATAGAATTAAATAAGGCTATGAATAACCCTAAAAAACTCTGGGAAACTATTAAAAATATCACAAATACTACCAAAACCAAACACTCTTACACACAGTTGTTATCAGCTTCATCATCTCCGATACAATCTTGCAATGACGTAAACAAATTTTTTGCAAGTGTAGGAAAGAATCTTGCAGATAGTATAAACAACAAACAGTCACTTACCCGCTTTTCACTTCCCCTCACATCTAACTTCAAAAAATCATTTGTGTTGGAAAAGACAGATCCTGATGAAGTTATATCAGCCATAAATATGCTTCGAACAAATGCGGCTACCGGCTGGGATGGTATCTCCACCTTGTTCTTAAAACGTTACGCCACATCCCTCGCACCTATACTATGCCACATTTTCAACCTTTGCTTTGAATTAGCCATTTTTCCTACTTCATTTAAAAAGGCAGCCATTCATCCCATTCTCAAGGGCGGCGATGGGTCCCTCGTAAATAACTACCGCCCTATAGCGGTACTTAGTACTTTATCAAAAATACTCGAACGTTTAATGAATAAAAGACTCATACACTATCTTGAGCATTATAATATTTTGTCACCACAACAATTTGGCTTTCGTAAAAACAAATCCACAAATGACGCAATACACCAATTGATTGATCACATTGTGAAGAATTTAGACAATAATAAAAAGGTATTGACTATTTTCTTAGACCTCACAAAATCTCATCGGCGTACATGAGGAATTTAGAGTTAACTATTACATGACTTTATGTCGTTAATGAACAAGATAAAGTCATAAGTCATAAGTCATTTAATCATTTGTTAACACAGGTACAATAAATAGTTGTTACAAAAGATTACAAGCGCGCTATGTTATGCCCGAAGGCGTACAAATATTCATAGAGGTCATCGACATTAAAATTGATAATAACAAAAAATAAAAACAAAGAAACATTTATAAAAGTCAAAAGTAAGTGAAGCTTTACTACGTCAAAATTCAAATAATGTTTAAGCAAAATAAAAAATATAAAAAAAAAGAAAATAATACAGAATGTCACGTGCAAAAATGACAAAAATTTCAAGTGGAATTGAACTTAATTAAAGATATGCTATGTCAATGAGTACCGACTATGGTCAAAAACAGTAATTACATTTTGTCTGTTAAAAAATCCGAAATGCTGTAATATGCTTTATTCAACAGCAAAGATTTAAGCCTTTTCTTGAATAAGATTATGTTCAAATCCTTAATTGAACTTGGTATGTGGTTGTATATGATTGGTGCCATACAAAAAACACTTTTTTGCATCAACGCTGTTTTTACGCACAAGTAATTGTTCTGTGTCAAGTTCGTGTATTATAAAATATTATTTAGTAAAACAGGTGTATATTGGTCTTAACAAATACAGCTACCTCAAAAATATATAAGCACGGAAATGTCAACAATTTGTATTTGATTAAGAATGGCTTGCAAGAATCTAAATTGTGGTGTCTGAACATTGATCTAATGCACCTTTTTTGTGCTGAGCTTTTTTGTGATATATAGGGTGACTTGTTACTTTTGGAAGATCATTTATGTACAGTATAAACAGCGGAGGGCCTAAAACGCTGCCTTGGGGTACACCATAAGCAACTGTGCGATGACTGGACTTATAGGTAGGTTGGCATTTAGTATTGGGATCTATATCGGTTACTTCAACGTACTGTTTCCTGTTCCGTAAAAGAGTTTATTAAGCTGAGGATGTTCCCTCTAATACCGTACGCATCCAGCTTATTGAGCAGGATATTGTGATCGACATAGTCAAATGCTTTAGTCATGTCACAATAAATTGAACAAACAGGTTTGTCATTCATTTGTCAACATTCGAAGTTTTATTGATTGTTTTATTTTTTCGGAAACCTTTCTGTTCATCGGCTAAGATGTTACTTTTATCTAGATATTTAAAGATTTGAATATAAATATATTTTTCAAATATCTTCGATATAACAGGCACAAGCGCTACGAGTCTATAAGATTCCATGCATTGCTTGTCATTTTTTTTTAATAACGGTTTGTTATAGCTGTTTTTAGGTTGGTTGGATAAGTACCGTGTGATATGCACAGATTAAGAATATGGCTCAAATGTCCACCAATGCAATTTGCTACATGTTTAATTACTTTGGTAGAGATGCCATCATTACCTACACTGCCGCAATTCTTCAAAGTCTTGATAATAGCATTAATATCATTTTCAGTGCTTGGTGCCATAAACATCGCGCTACTATTCTTTTCTATATTAGAAATCACTTGTGTGCCACAATTTGTTATAGGTTGTATTTTATCAATGAAGAAGTCTTTAAATGCGGTCGCTATATCAGGTGGATGTGTCACTATTTTATCTCCTATTTTAATGCTATGAATAAAATTATTATTGGGCGTATTACATTTAGTTTGGTTAATTATTTTCCACGTAGTTTTAGACTTGTTAGATGATGATTTGATCTTGTAGTTATTCTGAGCACGTTGCGTTAATTTAATTATTTTATTATAAACTGCTGAGTACTTTTTAAAGGTTGTTTTGTCTTGTTCATTGTGGTACCGTCTGTAACGCCACAGGAGGGCTCTTTTTTTCTTACTGCATGTCTTGATGCCTCGGGAGACCCATAGTGGTATTTTGTGTAATCTTATAGTAATACGCTTAAAGGGAAAACATAGATTATACAGAAGAGTAAATGTCTCCAAAAATTATTATAGGCTGTGTTCGGATCATCAACCTGATAAATTTCCGAAAAGGAAACGCTTTGCAAACATTCCCTAAATTTATTTATGTTAACTAGATTATAGTCACGACGTTTGATATACCAATGCTTCATTATACATATTCTTTTGGTTGGGACCTTGAGTATTTGACAGGTGTGGTCAGAAAGAGCAAGATCAATTACGACACAATTACATTTCTTACCCAGATTATGCGCAAAAAGGTCTATGCATGTGTTATTAGAAAGTCTAGTCGGCTTATTAGTTGCCAATTTGAAATTAAAATTGAGTAAAACACATTCTAGTTCTAATGTGATATTACTACGCTTCAAAATATTAATGTTAAGATCACCACATATTACATAATTTCGCTTATTCTTCTTTGTTATTAATTGGCATAATTTGTACAGTTGCTCAAAAAAACAGGTCAAATTACTTGCATTTGGAACTCTGTAGACGCAGATTACAATGGTACGAGTACCTGTATGAGTCAATTCTATACCACAACATTCGAATGTGCTACTTATTGCTATGTTCCGAACTTCAGGAATTTCTTTCCAATGGTGTATCGTTTTTATCAAGATACACGAAACCCCTCTTTTAGTATATTTCCTGCTAAAACAATTAGCTAGATTATAGTTCGGGATTGAGAGATACTGCTCATAACCAGCCATCATAAAATGTTCCGTTATGCAAATAACATCAACGTCAACATTTTTGACCACGAGTTCTTCTAAACATATAGATAATGCATCAGCTTTATTTAAAAGTCCTGCAATGTTTTGATGTAGTATGTTTAGATAGGTATCATAGAAAAAACTTTGTGTCCAATTGTTGACTATCGGGTATTATGTCGTCCTCTGTCATGAATAAGTCGTATTTTTAATACCGTCGCTAAACTCGTCAATATCTTTGAAAATTGTCTGCATTCTATGATTATTTACTGATCCTAGTTTGGTAAACATTGTTGAATCAATTGCTAGATTTTTGTTGGAGTCCAAAAGATATGCATGCTTATATGTCAATATGTCAAGATACAGTAAATTATTTAAATGCTCTACTCTCCAATTATACATATTTCTTTGGGAACTGCAGTTAAATCTCGGTGTGCAAACAATGATGTTCGTAAAGTTCACTTTTTGTAAAGTAGCTCGTAAGTGTAGAGTCAGTTGGAGGTAGTCACATGTTGTCTTAAAATCTTCCTCTCCTATTAAAATTATGCAGAAGTCTTTCATTGTAAACGATTCTATTTGGTTGCTATGTCATGTACCAGTTGCTGTGTATTGCAGTGTGTCTATAATGGCATATATTTCCCGAATGTTTGTGAAGGGTTTGCTTGGCAATATTTACAATGTCGTTCCTGTTATTGGTACTCAGGATACAGTTCTTACTGTCATTTTTCTGTTGTGGGATTTGTTGCACTTTTGTCTCGACACTGCTACTTTTATTTTGTATGCGAGAGGGTGATGACGTATTTTTTTCCTGATTCGATTTAATTAAAGGTTCTGTTTGAGTTCCTTTGTTCTTATTTAAGGATTTCTTTATGGGAGTAGACTTTTCGTGTTTTTTAACTGGGCTGCAAATTTTTGTGAAGAGATCATTCTTCTTTTGCAAGTCTAAATTTGTTTGCTTAAGGTTGCTATTTTCTAAATTAAGAGACTCGATTTCCTGATGTGCGCTATTTAAACCTAACACCAGTTTGTCAATTTGTTCCGTTAACTTTGTAATTTGTTGTTGTTTTGCATCACTAATATCATCATTGGATAAGTCGGGTAGACTGGAAACAGTATCTTCGAATGTGCTATTATTTACTGTATCGTTAATGACGGTGTTTTGAATCCGATTTAGTACGCGTACTGCGCATAGTAATATTCTCGAAGAAATTCATTTTGCCTATCTCACAAAAAGTGAATTTGATTTACTAAGATTTGAACCTGCGCCACACGGAGTAGCAGTAGTAGCGTTGTTCAAACAATAAAGGACCCAAGACTGAACCTTGGGGCACGCCGGATTTGACAACTGTGTAATCGGACTCGTATCCATTGATGACAACTTTCTTTGTTCTGTGGAATATGTACGACACAAACCATCTGAGCAAATTCTCTCTGATGCCGTTGAAGGCAATTTTGTCCAAAAGCAGTTTGTGGTCCACCTTGTCGAAAGCCTTCCGAAAATCAGTATACACAGCATCAACCTGCGTGCCTTTATCCATATTTTCAAATAAAAATTGTGTTAAAATCATTAAGTTTGTACTGGTAGATCGAGACTGAACAAAGCCATGCTGTTCGGGAATAATGAGTGTTTCAGGTGTGGAAACAAATTAATGTGTACTAAATTCTCGAAAAGCTTAGACAAGGTGGATAGAATAGAAATAGGTCGATAACTTTCAATGTTGGCTTTATATCCACTTTTGTAGATGGGAGTAATAAAGGCTCTTTTCCATATGCATGGAAATACCCCTTCATTTAAACATTTGTTGAACAGGATATGGACCGGAATACAGATTTGTTGTGTATGCTTAAAGAATGTAGGTGGGAGACCATCTGGACCAGGCCCCTTATTTAGATCGAAGGACAGCAATGACTTAAGTACGTCGCACGTTTTGAGATAAATATGGGGAATACAGGCTGATTTCTCATCAAGGAGATCGGGAGGTATCCAGCTCTTAGGGTCGAAGGTTGAAAGCTCGTACACAGAGTTAAAGAATGTCGAAAACAGTAAACATATCTCGCCAGGGCAATTAGATGATATATTTTTGTAGTACAATGTTTGCTGGAAGACCGGAACTTCTCCTGTGGTTGGAGATGTACGACCAAAAGTGCCAGAGATTCATAAAAAACATCCACTGCCTGTTCACTGGAGAGATTTAAAAAAAGGTCATCCCACTTCATATTGTGATCGTTACGGTCGAGCTTTGCCGCTGTGCATTTAATACATGTTGGTTTGCTTCCTGCGAGCCACTCTGGACAGCGTCCTGCGTCCTAAGGTGCGGTCCTCCACAGTGGCTGCAGAGGTCTGCTAGATCTATGCAGAACCTCTTGCTGTAGCCATAACCAAGACATCTCGTGCACTGTACCAGTGGTGACTGGTCCAGCATCTGGATGCGTTGCAGGTCGATGTAGACTGCTCCAGCATTGGTCGCTCTCCTCCAGATAACTGGAGATACGCTGAGGACGATGTGGCTCGTGTGTGGGTTTCAGGCTTTCCTTTTGTATTTGATCTCGACCCCGTCTTCGCTTTCTTGAAGGTCCTGGAAAATGCCCTGATTTTGCTTCCTGAAAGCACTTAGGACTTCCACATCGGTGTTCACCGTGAGAACGTCCGCAAGTTTTAGGAGACGGTCTCTATTTTTAACCTCTTCTACGAGAAGGTTTTTACCGGATTTTTCCAGCCTCTGCTTTACCTTTTGTCTGTCCTCTTCCGAGTTGCAGCTCATGATTACTTTTCTATCTCTTCCTTTTCGAGTCCTCTCTACCCTGATCCACCCTTCCTTGGCGTTCACCGCGTCTCTGACTTTAGTCAGGACTTGGTCGCCTGTATCATTTTCGTCCTGAGATATGACGACCACTGAGTGCAGCGCGTTTTGCGGAGGTGGGTGCGAGGTGGTTCGGACTGCCGTTGTTTTGGTTTTTTAATCCACTGCCTTTTTTTTTTTTTTTTTTTTTTTCGGATGGGAAATCATCAAATGACTTCTCCCGCTCTGGGCGGAGCAGGAGGTAGTGTCAGACTTTTACTGACTAAAACCCATCCATGTTCCTTCATCGCCCTTTGTGTTCCGGGGTCACGGTATCTCTTTCGAACAGTCCCGCAACCCCGGAACAGTTCCGCAACCCCGGTTTATCCACTGCCTCCAGTACATTTTTATGTCTCCCTTTAGGTTTCGTGAGTTGTCTAAATTTGTTTTGGTTTTTATGACGTTTGACTTGGCTTCAGCTAAACGAGTTAACCGGGTTGACAGAACCTGTCTCGGTGAGAGTTGGGCATCTGTCTTTCCGGTAACTGGAGTCAGATGATGTGATGCTGAGGTCGCAGCAGAGTCTCGACGCTGCGTCTGACGTTGGACGAGAGCGTTTGTGTCTTTGGTGGAGATTTTTTTCACAGGAGCGGAACAAAAATCTCCTCCAAGGACGCAATCCTTGGAGGTGATTTTTGTTTCTCCATTTCGTCAGTGGCTTTTGCTGGTGTTCTAGCCAACATGGTTAAAGGAATGCGTCAGCGATGGATGTAGAACACACAAAAGTTAGTGTAAAATGTCTAGTCGGGGTCTGCACACAGTGTAAAAATGTGTGCAGTCTAAATAAAAATAAATCACAAGAAAAAAAAAAACTGAAAATAAGTGCTTGTCTGCAGTCGCAAAGATAAGATAAGTTTACAGTCGGGCTCATTAAAGCCTTCGTAGTAAACCCTAATTAAAATACAAAATATCAAGTTAAAAATAACTTTAGTCTCTATGTAGAGTCAACCTCCACTGGGTTAAACCAGTAGAGTTCCTATAGTATTGCTACACTCGGTCGCAGTAACCTCACTCCGCAAGAAAAGCCGCTCCAGGGTTTCCGGTTCCGGATTTACAAGCGAAAAACTTTTATGCTCTATGTAGAGACGATTTATTGAAACCAAAAGATAGGTCTTCCCGAGCCCTCAAAAACGACACCAAGCACGGTCCCGTAGACGCGTTCCAGAGATACAGCCGTTCAAAATTTTGGGATATTCGACTAGATGGCCGCCAAAAAATGGATACTTAGCTGTATCTCCCAAATGCCAAGGCCCAATAGTCCCGTGTTTGGGCTTGCTCGGCGAGCTCTACCGCAGGCCTATTACGTATCTTTCCGATATCCAGTGACTATCAAGCTTCGGTTGTACACCGAACTTTGATGACAACCGTGAATGTCATAATATTGGTATTACGTATCGCACTGAGTGGATATCACTTTACGGTGACTAACAGCTCGGGTAAGGTGTAACGTCTTTCACAAAAGCCACTTCAAACTCAGTTGTCATCAATTTGTTGTCCACTATGCTTACATAATTGAAATAATATAAGTATCGATACGAAAGCGTCTGTCAAAATGAGTTACGGTGATAGCCACGATGACAACCAATGACGTCATATTTGATCGCGAGTAGTCATACGTAATACGAAACTAACCTTTTGACAGTTAATTGATGGACACTGAGCCCAGTTACTGTCATTTCGAGCTGTCAACAGAGATACGTTATTACGTATCTCTGCCCTACAGAACTGTTGGCGGATTTTCTCAATGAGCTCGTAGCGGTTGGGTCGCAGTACTGTGATGGGTGGCGATGGGACGGCGGTCAATGGCCTGTCCACTAAGAAGTGCCCCGGGGTTAGCGGAAAGGGGTCATTTGGATCGGACGAGAGGGGGGAGTTCAGTATGGCTTCAATCTGTGAAAACAGTGTAGCCAGCTCTTCAAATGTCAAACAGGCCTCCTAGCTACTCGTTTTAGATGGTTTTTAGAGGATTTGATCCCCGCCTCCCATATTCCCCCGAAATGAGGCGAATATGTAGACCCAAACACAAAGCGGATTCCCTCGTTCGCCGAGTAATTGAAGACCGACTCTTGGCTCTTTTGCAACATCCAACCAAGCTCATTGCATGCCCCTATGAAATTCCGACCATTATCGCAATAAATAGCAAAGGGTTTACCTGTCCTAGCCACAAATCTACGGAGGCACAGAATGAAGGCTTCAGATGTGAGATCGCCTTAGTAGTTAGACAAACAAACAAATATAAATAACTTTAAGTTATGCGGTTCCCTCGGCCCTGGCGGCTTGAACCCGCAAAGTCTACCCCACAGGAACTGAAGGCGAAGCTACGGTCAGTTCTTACTGTTGGCAAGTCACCCATGATTGGTTCAAAAGGTTTACCGCGCAGTCGTCTACATACCACACACTGCTTGGTAACAGTGCGAGCTAGGTTTCTCCCTCCTATTGGCCAGTATTCTTCACGAATGGCAGCGAGCAGTGCCTGAGGACCAGCATGAAATAATCATAAGTGTTCATGTTTAAATAACAGTTTAGTGAAACTATGTTTCGCATCTAGGAGAATAGGGTGCTTCTTATTGTAATCAAAGTAATAATTTCCTAGACGGCCTCCCACTCGTAGCACCCGTTTAGAGTCTACAAAGGGATTAAGTAGCAATAATTTAGATTTGTTATGTAAGGAATGCCCTTTACTTAATGTTTCAATTTCTTCATTTCTATGAACAAACAACATTCAACATTCTTGTATCAAACTGACTAAGTCTAGCTAGAAGAGTGCATATCTTTTGCAGCTCTTCAGCTGACAATGCCTGACTTATTTTTTTTTGACCCTTTCAACTTCTTGCTTCGTGAACTACTCATATTTCTCTTGTTTTAAGAAGGGAGGGCCCTCCCACCAAAGAGTTGAAGTCTTCAACACGGGTGGGTCAATTCTCCTTGAAGCCATGTCAGCAGGGTTCAAGCTTGTGGGGACATGACACCAAACATAATCTGCTGTTAACTCCTGAATTTCGTTTATTCTATTGCGTACGAAAGTTTTCAGTGAGTTTGGCTGCATTCTCAGCCATCCTAATACTACTGTGGAGTCTGTCCATATTATTTTCTTATTAATTTTACATTTAAGGACTGACTGACCTTCTGACAAAGTCTTGCTCCGAGGAGCGCTCCTATAGTTCTAGTCTAGGAATAGTCATTGGTTTAATAGGTGCTACTCTAGCCTTTGCACATAACAGGCATGATGTATACGCATAATTACTACTCTTAGACCTTAAATAAACGCATGCGCCATAAGCTACTTGTGAGGCATTTACAAAACAATGCAAACAATACATGCTAGATGTAGATTGTTCAAACAAGATAAATTGTCACCAAAGCTAAAACAATCCTTAGCTAAGTTATTTGGTATTGGCTCATCTCAATCCAACTTGGCACACCATAACTTCTGAAGTAATATTTTTGGTTTGATAATTGCAGCACTCAAGAGTCCTAGTGGATCAAATATTTCACATGTCATAGAGATAACCGTTCGTTTAGTTAACTGAGAGGCAAGTGGTACATTGGTATAGAATTGATTTGTGTCACTCACCGGACACCAGTTTAATCTTAACACAGCTGATTCTTTGCATAGATCTAAATTGTCACTATTGAATTGTTCCTTCTTGAATATCTGTAGACAGTTGGTGCGAAACTTCCTAAGTATGAACCCAGCTGATTCTGAAACTTGAGTTATGCCTTTATGAATGTGTGTCAGCTGATTTTCTGATGCGCAACCTGTACTTAAATCATCTATGTACGAGTCAGTTAGCATAGTCTTTTTTAACAGTATATCGTCACACTCTAGTGCTAGTTGTTGAAGACACCTAGTACTAAGGAACAGCACAGATGCTGTACCATAAGTTACTGTGTTCAGCTGATTTATTACAATGTTGTGAGTTTTCTCACATCGCCACAGTATTAACTGCAAATGGCGTTGGGACTCATATATAACAATTTGCCTGTACATTTTAGCAATATCTCCAGTAAGGACAAACCTATGCTCTCGAAAACGCAATAGGATAGACATCAAGTCACTTTGGATGACTGGACCTACTGCTTGAATGTCGTTAAGCGATTTGCCCGATGTAGTTTTTGCAGACGCATCGAAAACGACTCTAACCTTAGTGGTCTCACTGTGTTCTCTAATGACGCAAAGGTGTGGCAAATAGTACCCGAATTGAGGCCAACTTCAGTTAGATGACCTATTTCTTTATATTCTTTAATGAAGTTGAGATAAGCTTCCTTTAGCTGAGGATTCTTATTCAGCCTAGTCTCTAAACTTAGAAATCTTTTCCTAGCCATAGCATAGAAATCTCCTAGCGCACGGTTAGGTGCTTCCTTTAGAGGCATTGACACTGAAAATCTATCGTTAGCTAGGCGTTTAGTATTTTCAACAAAGTGCCTTTCACAAAAATGTTCATCCGGTGAACGAGCAAATTGTTCAGAATAACCTTCTTCAATTTCCCAAAACCTTTTTAGGCAATCCTGTAATTCTTAACTAAAACTACAAGTTATCTTGAGGGATTTTAGGCTATCTTGCCCGGTAGGGCCGGGCACTAACCAACCTAGCTTGGTGTCTTGTAAGGCAGGTTTATTTTTACTTATGCGTATTTGATTTGAATTCACAATAGACCAATATACAGATATAAACCAATATTCACAATAGAACAACGTAAAAGCTATCGCCGAGCGCGTAGACATTTAAACAAGCTTAAAAAACAAAAGGTCACGGGAGACCCACTTAACTATGCTTTAAATGCGTTTAGAGTTGCCAAGTCCCGCTACAGAGCATCGGTGGAAAAATCTAAGGGTAATTTACTGCGAAAAATAGTAGAAAAATTAGATAAAGAAGGTCCGTGGTCTCCTTTGTATCACGAGTTCAAAGTTAATCGATCAGTCGACCTGGCGTTTGTCCAGAACATTAAAGTAAATAATAAACACACCACCGGTATTGAGGAAACAACCGAAGTTCTATTAAATAGTCTGATACCTATGATTCGCCGGTAAATGACAATGACTACCATCAACAGATCAGAGCGTGGGCTGCTGTGCCACCTGAATCTACTAATTTTAAAAGGTAATCTTAAATCGTCTTAGAGAGAAATTTTTCATTCATAGATCATATAAAAACTGTCGGTGAAAAAGCTAGAAAGAACTTTTATGCGTTAACGAGAATATCCAAATCTACGTGGGGTCTGTCATTTATAACTTTAAAGACCATATATGGGGCTACTTACTTGGGGTGTATGTGCTACGGGGCACCCGTTTGGGCCGATAGGGCCACCATAGGAGCGGTACGACGTAAATTGCTTCAAAGCCAGCGTTTGGCTTTGATATTTTTATGCAAAGCATAGAGGACGGTTAGTACTGAAGCCTTACCGGTACTTGCAGGTGTACTTCCAGTCGATCTTAAAGTGCAGCGACTGGCTGCAATGTACTATAACGCACGTGAGACCACGGACGCAGACTTTTTAATATTATAATATAATTGCTTACACGCGATTTTAGCTTAATGTTACCCTTTCGGAAAAATTGGAGGTCGAATTATTTATTCCAGAAACATAAGTTGGACGTGAGGTGTCACTGACTAAGTCAAGTTTTTGTTTCATCACGGTGGGTATGAAGGACATCTGGTTCCCTGTATCTAGCAATGCTCTTGCCTGGTACGCTTTACCAGTTCGCTTATTAACTAGGTCTACTAGAGCCGTGCCTAACAGCACTTGACCTACCGCTGCAACTGATAATGACACCAGTAAGTTAGATGGCTCTGGCGAGTCTAAGATAGCACTAGTGACCTTTGGCTCATTCCTATGTACCAACGAATGGTGTTTCTTCTTAAAGAAACGGCACATAGGCCTTAGTTTGCACTGGAATGAATTATGACCACCCTTGAGGCAATTTTTGCATTATTTTAACCTATTGATTTCAGATAACCTATCTTCAATGTCCGTATTTTTTAATTTGGAACACTCATGTAACTGGTGGGTATCACTACATACATGGCACTTTGTAGGTACACCTGGTTGACTAGAAGCAGCGAATGTCTTATTAGTTCTAGGCTCCTTATGGCTACTGAACTTTCGGTCACCTCGATCAGTATTAACCATGCTTGCAAAATGATTGGGTAATGGAGACCAATACTCTTCCTACTTAGCATAAGTGACTGAGTCTAACTTGGAAGCTACAACGAAGAGGACTAGTGCATCCCATTGGTCAGTCGGCTGACCTAGAGTATTCAGCGCTCTCAAATTTTTCAACAGGTCTACTAAGTACTTTAATGCCTTGTAGGATTCCTTACTACATTTTTCAACAGTTACTAATGCCTTAAGATGGTTATTTATCAGTATATTTTTACTATCATACCGTTCACACAATAGTTCCCATGCTAGTTTGTAGTAAGTTGAGGTAAACTATATGGATTTGATTACCCCCTTAGCACTCTCGTCTAAAGCTGATCTTAAATAATGGAATTGATTGATCTCCGGAATTGAATTATTACAGTTTATAACAGAATCGAACGTATCCTTAAATTCCAACCAAGCTAATAGGTTTCCATAAAACTTTTGGGTAGGCAATTTCACTCATTTGAATGCATGAGAACAATTTCTTTGCGGGTGAGAACAAGTGCTTTGTTCTTCGATACTATGGCCATAATGACCAGTGACGGGGTAGCCTCACGTAACAGGTGCGCCAAGGGGATCCGCTGTGCCGCCTGGACCGGAACAGTTGCCGTATGGCCGGAACTCTGAAATAGCCGGATTGCTGGTTCACCTAGCAAGGATATGAGCGTGGGAGTGTGGGACTAGTTCACGCGCATGCGTGGCTAGGTAAGCATAGGCAATTTAGCTTAGAAAATGAAATGAGTCGCACGACTCCAATTACAGCTCGCGTTGAACAAAGGAAAACTATTAGGTTATGTATAGCGTGGATGCTGCTCGTAAGAAATTTATCTTAAGAGGGTTCGTGCAGCGAACATGCTAATAAGTAGGTAATGGGGAGGACCCTGCCCTCTAGCGTTTAGCTTGGCATCACCCGGCTTGCACCCACGTGCAATTTGACGTAGAAATTTGGCAAATTATAACCTCCTGACAATTGGCAAGCAAGCTGCCATTGCCTTCACAGCGCGAGGACACACAGGAATCGAAATTAAGCAAGGAATAAAGAAAGTATCAGGGCATACTCTCCTGGGCTAGACCTCCGGTTGACGTGTCGCCGTCCTCACCGGGCTCCCGGAGCAGCTTGTCCGTCTTCTTCCGCTCGCTCGAACCTTACGCAGCCCTGCTGGATGGGTGGCGGGCTGCGGCACTTGTCCACGGGGCGCTGCTCGACGATTCTCGAAATCTCGACGAATGTGTAGTTTACGGCGATGTAACGGGTCCTGTCACGGTCGCCACTTGATCACGCGCATGTGCGGGTTTTAAGGTTTCTTCAATAAAATACTGTACTGAATTATAAATTAATGTATAATGACTTCGATCTGAACTAGATTCTTACAAAAGTCGCTTGACCCGTTACAAATATGCGTTTGTCCTTGATTGTTAGCGGCCCTCGTGGGCAAGGAAACGAGTCTCTTCACGATGCCAGCGGAACCCTGTGCGCGCGCGACGCCGCAGCCGCTGTGCTGTTATTGGCTCGGCTGAGGTGGCGTGATCGCGACGCGCAGCCATTGGATCGCACTCGATCGACGTGGAGCTCCACGTCACTCGGCCAGGGTTGTCAGGCGGCGGAGGCCGGAAAAACTATGAACCATTTATAGACGCTAACGTGCATGCATCTACCATGAATTATTACTCAATCACTATACCCTGTTTCGTAGAATTTAAAGACAAGAATCCAATCAAATTGAACATAATTATACAGATTCCACGATTACTTTGACGGACTAATAGGGTGCGATCTTCTTGAACGGTTCTTAGCGGAAATTGACTTAAGTTCTCGCGTACTTAAAACTGAATTTTCTAGCAACCCTATATATATGTATACCTCTCAAAGTTTAAATTTGTATGAGAACATTTTTCTAGCACAATCTTCTAAAATATTAAATTTGCCTATTAATATTGGCCAAGGAGATATACACATAGATCAGCAAAGTATACAGAGTTGTAACATAACTGAATGTGTAACTACAGCAAAAAAGAATCTAGCTTTTTTAGAAATATCAAACCCTACGAATAATGATGTAATTTTATCTTTGTCAGAACCAATCGTCGCACATGTATTTAGTGAAAAAACTGTACCTGCAGTGACATTGGATACTTACAATAACAATACTCGTCGAGCCGAGCAGGTGTTGTGTGTTGGTAAAACTTATAGGTATCAATATATTCATAAGGATGAGGTACAAACTCAAATCAGAAAAATGCTAGATCAATGACACGCGGGGTTGCGATAGTCGTCGAGAGGATCCGGCAACTGGGTCTCGAGGTGGCATGCACAAGTCCGAGGCCATGTGCTTTCATGGGCCTTGGAATGCGCCACCTCCGGGATCCTCACTGACGGTAGGAGGGGTATCCATCGGTGTCGAGTCGACGCTGAAGTACCTGGGACTCGTCCTCGACAGCCGATGGAACTTCGTGGAGCATTGCCGACGTTTGGCCCACAAACTGGAACGGACCAGGGCTGCCTTCTGCGGCTCCTGCCCAACCTGGGGGGGCAAACGCCTCCTGCCGGAAGCTCTACGCGGGAGTCGTGCGGTTCAGATGGCCCTTTACGGGGCCCCGGTGTGGGCGCGTTCATTGAGGCGGCGAGCCACCCACTACCTGAACGCGCCCCAAAAGGTGGTAGCCGTAAGGCTGGCCCGTGGGTACCGCACGATCTCCCGCGAGGTGGCGTGCCTCCTTGCCGGATTGCCGCCATGGGATCTGGAGGCGATAGCCCTCGCGCGCCTGCACGAATGGTGCGCGGAGGTGCTACGCCGGGGGGAAACTCCACCCGCCGCGGCAAATTATCGCGCAGCGGACAGACTTCCGGCGTGATCTCATGGCGACATGGAGAGAGCGACTGTCGCAACCCCGTGCAGGGCACGCCACAATAGTGGCGGTAAGTCCCTTCTTTGAGGAGTGGCATGAGCAGCTTCCGCATTCCGCCTGACGCAGGTCCTCACCGGACACGGTGTTTTCGGGAGGTTCCTGCACCGAATCGGGCGGGAGGCAACGCCCGGGTGTTTCCACTGCGAGGATCGACCGGAGGACATGGTGGAGCACACAGTGGAGGTGTGCCCCGCGTGGGCGGAGCACCGCCGTGTCCTCGAAGCGGCGATTGGTGGCGGCGACCTCTCGCGTCCGGCCCTGGTGCAAGCCATGGTCCGGAGCGAGACGGAATGGGACGCCGTCACCTCCTTCTGCGAAGCAGTAATGCTAGAGAAGAAGGTGGCGGAACGTGAGAGGGAGAGAACCTCACAGCGTCCCGGCCGCCGCGGGAGATGCCCCGGCCACCGTAGGCGCGGGCCTGTGGACGGTGGGCTATGGGCTAGCTCGCCTTCCGTCCGTCTCATGACGACAGGCCGTATCGACGGCGCGTTCGTGTTCCACGCGCGCCTCAAAGAGAGTCAGCAAAAAGAAAGGGGTCCGCAAGGACCAATGCCTGCCGGGGTTGCGGGACTGTTCGAAAGAGATACCGTGGCCACGGAACACAAAGGGTGATGAAGGAACATGGGTGGGTTTTAGACAATAAAAGTCTGACACTCCCTTTAGGCCTTCTACCTCCGCATGGAGCGCACCTATATGGGTAGTACAAAAGAAGAGAGACGCGTCTGGCAAAATTAAATGGCGCATAGTCATTGAATTCCGTAAGCTGAACAAGAAGAACGAATAAATAATCCATCCCAAATGTCACCGATATATTAGATAAGCAGGTCAGGAAGTGTCAATACTTTGTTACTCATGATTTAACTAATGGGTTTTACCAGGTAGAGTTAGATCCTAAAGATATTTCTGAAACGGCATTCAATGTGGAGCATGAACATTATGAATTCCTGCGAATGCCCATGGGCTTAAAGAATTCGCCAGCCACCTTTCAAAGTATTTCAGAAAAATCAAAATCAAAGCATTTATTTCAAGTAGGCCAGTTACAGGCACTTTTGAATTGTCGAAACAAAGATGAAAACTAAATGTAGCTACAGTCCCAGTCATAAGACATAAAAACTGTGGAAGTACTGTAGTTGCCCATTCCCTAGCGTAGACCTCTATGGAGAAGAACGGGCAAAAAACTCCATGGACACTCTTTTAAATCAAAATATTGTTACAAAATCTTGGTTATATCATTCATGTTGAGATGGTATATTATGTGAGAACAATGTAGCAAGATGTGCACGTTAAAAGTGTCCATAGTAAAAACAAAAAATACAATTCAAAAATAAACATTCAAATAAGCCATGGAAACTAAGAGATGACCAGTCACAACTTTCAGCGCCCGTTCACGAACATGACGCATGGATCAGCACCATTCAACTCAACCATTTTGAAGAGAACTAAATGATCCGACACACGCGCCACCATCAGCGAGACATTAGAGTGAGCGTGACATACTCTCAACCGCCAGGGCACATTCAAGTCAAGAAAAGACGTAGGATTTCAGTGAATGATAGCTTTCTAGTACATATTACTCACACAATATGGGCTATGCGATTATAATACTAGAGATTGATTCTATACAATGCAAAGACAGTTGTACAATCTTCAGCAGCTCCAACAATTCTATTTAATGCTATCAATTTATGCGCCCCTGTCCATGTGGAGCAGAGCCACGCATTTTTATCAGCGATATAATCGCCCAACTTGTAATAAGCTTGCTTACATAGTGTGCGTTTGATGCATGTTTTAAATTTCGTCTCATTCAGTTCAAGAATACTTTGTGGAATGTTATTATAGCATCTCAAACAGTACCCTATGAAAGATTAGTCCACTTTAGCGAGTCTAAAGCCTCGCTGAACTAGTTGGTCCTGTAATTATGTCTGTCACCTCTTTTACCAAAAAGATGCAGATTTTTTCTGACGTACATTATGTTTTCGTAGATGTCGCAGAGTTTTAGGGAATCCAATTTTAAGATCCAGATGGATAAGTCCGAGTTCCTAAAACGTAAAACACCATATTTAGGACATGTTATTACCCCTGAAGGTGTCAGACCGAATCCCGACAAAACTTCGGCAATTGAAAATTATCCTATCCCAAACACTTCGAAACAAATTAAATCTTTTCTGGGCCTTTCGGTTATTACCGTAGATTTATTTCCGATTTCGCTCGTGTTACAAAATTTCTTACCACATGTCTGAAAAAGGGAGCTAAAATTTATATTACACCTGACTATAACATTTTGAACACTGTAAGACTCTTCTGACTATTGACCCGGTACTACAGTATCCAGACTTCTCAAAGGAATTCATTCTCACTACTAATGCATACAAATTCGCACTGGGCCTGTACTATTCCGAGGCCCAATAGGAGCTGATAGGCCCATAGCTTATGCATCTAGAACACTAAACTACAGCGGAACAAATTATTCAACGATTGAAAAGGAACTCCTTGCGATCGTCTGGGCATATTTATCTGGGTGCAATGATAATTAGTACGGCACAAACACCACGACGTCACCAAAGTACGTCATCAACGATTTCAGCACCTGAAGCTATGTCATTGGATAATTCTTCAGTGGTCTAAGATAACCATAGTTCTTCAACTCTTACAGCACCTGAAATTCCAGACATGACAGACGGTGAGACCGCTCACACTAGCGTAGAAAGCCCAATACTCGAAATTCCCATTAGTGAAGACCCCCTAAATAAATATCGTAGACAAATTATAATTAATATAGTTAGTGACTCACCTACATCTAAGTCTATAATTAAAAAACCTTTTGATACTGCAAGTTGTGACGAATGTACGAGAATCCCATTTTGATATCTTAGCTATGGCGCCGACGAAAGTTTTTGGTTTTTTCTTCATCGGTGTCATTGTGGTTTTTGGTATGGTTTTGTCGCTGATAATAAAATTTAGGTCAAAATTAAAATCCAAGATAGCGCCGACGAAAATTTTCGTTTTTTTTTACATGGGTAACGTTTTCGTGGTTTTTGGGGTCGCTAATAATGAAAATGAGGTCAAAATTAAAATCCAAGATGGCGCCGACGAATTTTTTTTTTTGCTTTCATTATTTCGTGGCATACCCTCCGTGGAGAACCACTGAACGCCACTGCCAGAACAGCTAAAGGGATCCGAAGCCGAAAGGCACTTGTTCTCCCCGTCATGATCATTGCGGTATTTTTTTTGTTCTACGCCATACCTGGGAACCTTCTAGGTACTAGTACTTCTTCTACTCTTAGATTTTGGGAGTCAAAGTTTCAACTTTTTTTTTAAATACCTACTAGTTTTTAATGTAAGATTATTAATTTCAACACCTCCACGACCCCTGTACTATTCAATCCATTCATCAGCACAATGTTTGAAGTGCTTTACATTGAGTTCTACCACAAAACATGATTTTTTACCCTAAAAAAAAGTCGTTTCCCAGCAATAATTTTTGCGTAAAGTAATTTAGTTTGATGTACAGAATGCTTGGTTGACGGCTTCATGATGAGTCTGCTTACACCCTGTATACTGTCGTATTACTTATCCTTTACAAGTAAAGAGGGTAAGTAGATTAACAATTGAATTTAATAAAGAGATTATAAAAGGGGTAGAAAATACAGTGATATCTACAAAACACGGACCTACCTATCTCACGCTCTACAGGAAGTTTAGTATTACAGTACTTGGAAAGGCGTTAATCAAAGGTAACTTCCAGAGTCAGGCTCCAATGTAGATCAGCTCTGCAGAAAGGCGTGAAGATCGGCGAATGGAACACGGACTTTGGGGAGGTCCGGAGTATTGTTAAGACATCACGGGCGAGTCCTTTGGGGAGGCCCGCAGTACAAGTATGAAGTAGGCGTGGTTCCAGTGCTAGTAGAGCTCCTGGAGAGTGTTGGGTCACGTCAGGATGTCAGACCTTAACACTTCACTTTAGAGGCGAAATTCTCGCTCTCCCATTCGCGATGGAGAGGGTTCTCAAAAAAAAAAAACTCTTAACGGTGTTTACGCGACTGCGCTGGCTCTTTAGAGAGACCAGATGACTTCGCTATGCCTCTTCTTCAGAAGTCAATTATAAACTGGTGATGATTCTTGTTCAGAATCCAGTTATCTTCTGCCAGGAATGTTTCAGAAATCTCCCTTTTATATGACAATCTCAGAGTTTTTTACATCAATTGTTTTATTTTGTTTTCTTTATTCTTTCCAGAATTTAGTTTTTGAAATCAAAAATTGTGAGTTGCCTGTTTTTAAAACGGCCTATATAATGCAGTCAAAAACTTCCTCGAAGAATTCTGTGAGCATGTTAATTAATTGTATAAACTCAAGATAAGATACTGCTATCCACTAAACCATAATGATTTTCAATAAATTACATTATCTAGACTAACATACATTTAAAAAGCATAACATAAATTAAATTACATAAATCAAAAGTGACCACTAAGAAAAACTATGACACATTAGAGAAAAAAGTAACTGTAAGTAAATATTGAAAAATTAATATATTTTATTTCAGCAAAATTTAAGTTAGTAAATCGAATGACTGCCAACAAAAATAATTGTCGCCAAGGCGCTACATAAGATGTAAAAGGACATCTTATAAAAAATTAGTATAATTGATAGTTAGTGTAAGTATAGCATTTAGATACTAGATACCTATATATTTTCCTCATAAGACGTATAAAGTGTGGAACATGAATAGGTATACTATAGTACATCAAAATGTCCACGCGAACGAAGTCGCAGACAACAGCTAGTATTATAAAAGCGAAAGTAACTCTGTCTGACCTTTTCACGCTTTGATTGAGTGGGTTTCGACGAAACTTGGCAAAAAGGTAGACTATCTTATGACCTAGGTAAGGTTACAGGGTTTATTTCCCGTAGTACTTTCGTAAAGATAGCACTCATGTAGTTTCTGCTTACCTCTTGTAACGTGTGTTTTTACATGGTTTTTTTACTTACATTTTTGGATATTATTAACCTGAAAATTTAAGCATTCGTCCTCCCTAGGTAGCTTCATGCTCATTTCTTGGAGGCTTAGCAACGGCTTTGGCCGTTTACCTGGTAATTATGTTATTATTCAAGTTTTTTCTGTAGACTTTTATCTCTCTTAAATCTTTGTTTACCTTTGTAATGTCAGTTAGTGACAGGCCTAGTTTTATTTTTAATTTATTGCTGGAGCTAGTTGTAGGTCGTATAGGTAAATCACATCCATTTAGATACTAGATACCTATATATTTTCCTCATAAGACGTATAAAGTGTGGAACATGAATAGGTATACTATAGTACATCAAAATGTCCACGCGAACGAAGTCGCAGACAACAGCTAGTATTATAAAAGCGAAAGTAACTCTGTCTGACCTTTTCACGCTTTGATTGAGTGGGTTTCGACGAAACTTGGCAAAAAGGTAGACTATCTTATGACCTAGGTAAGGTTACAGGGTTTATTTCCCGTAGTACTTTCGTAAAGATAGCACTCATGTAGTTTCTGCTTACCTCTTGTAACGTGTGTTTTTACATGGTTTTTTTACTTACATTTTTGGATATTATTAACCTGAAAATTTAAGCATTCGTCCTCCCTAGGTAGCTTCATGCTCATTTCTTGGAGGCTTAGCAACGGCTTTGGCCGTTTACCTGGTAATTATGTTATTATTCAAGTTTTTTCTGTAGACTTTTATCTCTCTTAAATCTTTGTTTACCTTTGTAATGTCAGTTAGTGACAGGCCTAGTTTTATTTTTAATTTATTGCTGGAGCTAGTTGTAGGTCGTATAGGTAAATCACATCGACCTCATTATCTTTTCTTTTTATTGTGTTCTAGAAATTCCATATTATAAAATGTCAATCATCTGGAGATGACAGGAGCCTGGTGGTGGATTTGGCAGTCTACGTGTGGAGCTGAAAGGCAACACAAGTCTGGAAGAGTGACCAGAGGAAGTTTTCCTCTACTGTGATTTATAAGTTAATGTGTATCTGTGCCATGACTTAGCATCTGTGGCCCAGGCTACAGGAGTGGCGACCCTCCATCCTCTCTTACGATCTGTTTAAACTGACGTCTTCCATCTCAGCAGAAAGAAAAAAACTGACGTCCTCCGGCCTCTCCGGGAGGAAGATTGTCGGCCTTCGCTTCCTCGGCTGCAATGACGAAGGCTGGTATACCTCGACCAATGTTACCGATGGGAGACGAAGAATGATGAACCTCGAATCCTTGAAGGAAGACTGAAGCCTGACGTCCCTCGGCTACTGCAACAGCCCAGAGGCCCGCCTTTCTCCAGTTAATCTCAAGTTTGATTGAAAATTGAATCTGATTCTCTAACCTAGTTTAGTTATCTTCTAGCTCCAAATAGGTAGGCCCTAGGTTATTTAATAATAAATTCTTAAAACTTGTCCCCTTGACTATTCTTTTAACAGTGCTGCCCTCCAGACTGAAAGTTAGGTAGGTGAGTACTCAGTGTGGCCTAACATTTTCTGGATCCTACCGGGAAATTGTAACGTTACACTCTATGGGAAAGAGGCGTGAGTTTATGTATGTTTGTATGTACGTTCTTTTGGGATAATACCGACGTAAACTCAGGCGCAGCTAAGAGCAAAAGCTAGACCTATTTAATTAATGCTATAATTCTATAACGCAAGCAGTGTGCTTTTATTAATATAGGTAACAAAACAAACTACAAAGCCATCTAACTATAATTATAATATTAATAAATTATTATTTGTTTGCAAAGTAATATTGTAGCGTTATAATATTCTGCAACTATGTAAATAAATATTTAAATGACAACGGCCACTTGGAATCAAAACAAATGTTATTTGTCTGAATGTTGACTGATTTTAATTGTTAATAATTTTTATAAACATCACCTTTAGAAATGAATACAAAAAAATGCCTTATGGTATGACGCTAATTTGTTTATGTAGTAGGTTATAAAAAGAGAAGTTGTAACAATTTTAACTATAAATCCCGTGGAACCGCAGTGAAGAATGGCGGCGAATATTGTGACTGTGGCTCTAATGATATTTGCAGTGAGTACTTAGATTTTAAAAAATCCCTTCGGCAGGCCGCAGGAGGAGGTAGATTTCGAAGAAGGTTCATATTTTTACAACCCCTTGGATCAAAAAACTTTTTTATATGTTCATCTTTGAAAATCCTTCCAAAAGAGTTTAGCATTGAATTACCCTTAATTTTTCAGTTTTAATTTTTTATTTCCAGAACTAAAGTTTTATCGCTGAACTTAAAAAAAAAATGGTGACCCTAAAAATGTGTACCGTTTCGGAGATATATTTTTTTTCCGAAAAATTTGGAAATTTCAACCCCCTCCCCAAGTTAGGATCAAAAAAGTTTAAATTTAAAAGTTGTCCGTATTTTTAGTCGGAATGATAAAAATGTTAAACGGTTCAAAAAATTTCCATAGGAAACAAGTAATGAAAAACACCTGGATAGGCACTAATCACATGTTAAAGAAGAAGAACTTCACTTACTTTTGACATTTATATATTTTACTTTGTTTTTATTTTTTGTTAAAATCAATTAATACTTGCATTCCACTAATATAATTTTAAAGGTTATCAATTTTAATGTCAATGACCTCTATGAATATTTGTACGCCTTCGGGCATAACATAGCGCGCCTGTAATCTTTTGTTACAACTATTTACTGTACCTGTGTTAACAAATGATTAAATTACTTATGACTTATGAAGATTACGAATGCCTCGCTGTTCTAGTGGTCGCAAATACGACTGCTGAGTATGAGAGGTCATGGGTCGAATCATAGGTTGGCCAAACTGTTATTGGGTTTTACCATCAGAATCTGGATTTGTGCCCGGTTGATGGCAATAGGTTCGCCCTTTATTACCTGGGTCTTAAACATAATTGGTGAAATGTGCATGTACTGTTAGGTTAAAGTCAAGTGCGTAGTTCTCGCAAACAGCATGCGCGTAAAACCAGATGTATAAACATGGATCAGGCTAAAAGCGTATGTAAGTATTGTAAACGTTATGTGACTTTCTGTGGTTTCTGCCTACCCCTAGGAAAAAGGCGTTAGTTTATTTAAGACTGTAATAAGTATAACCTCCCGACCGATTTCAGCCATGCCATTTAATACTCGTAAATTATATAGCGCCAAGTACGCAGAAGATAGTAGAGTGCACAAGTGTGTGCGTAAATACAGGTACGCTCACTATCCTTTTACTTTAAAAAGCTGATGGGATATTAAATCCACACCATCTGGGAAAGATCAAGAGCCATAGTCATAGTCATTTTTCATAAACAAGTAACTTGAAACTGAATTTAAACACAAAAATTACACAACATTGAATGAAAAATTGAACATTGATGATTTCCAAACGAACAATTACTCATAGTCATAGTCATTTATTTATTAATAAGTAACTTGTATCTGAATTTAAACACAAAAATTATACAATTACAGTAGACACACTAAAATAAATTACATATTACAACAACAATTTAACATCAACAATTTAAAAATAATAAGTTCACAAAAGCTTAAAAAATAATAATAATAATAACAATAAAATAATAACAAAAGATAAATTTGATACATTGTTAAAACGAATTAAAAATAATTATAAAATCAGATCGAACAAAATCCAATGTAATTCAACAAGGTTTCCTCAATAAAAATAAAAATTACAGTTCAATAAAATTACAGCTCTTCTACCGCTTATAGACACTTAATCAATAGGAATTCCTTAAGTTTCATTTTGAAGGTGCTACTGTAGACAGCACCTTTTATGTCTAAAGGCAACCTGTTGAATAATTTTACGGACTGGTATCGTGTACTGTGTTTAACAATTCTTAGGTTATGATTAGTGTTTTTTTTTAATTACGGGTGCCTTCCTTTATCTGCCGTTCCTTTACTGTCTCATAGTCTTGTATGTATTTGGCCATATTACTTAAAATACCAGTACATAGAGACTTGGTACTGTAAGTAAAATGTTGGCGACAACTTTCCCTTTGTGAGATGCGGACCATAAGTACTGTAATTGAAAAAAGTATGCTGTATCTAATGTTTGACTCCACCAACGCAAAATATACCATTTTTAGCTGTTCCATGCTGATTTTATTTATCAGGGCTCTCAGAGCGTAACATGCAGACGATATCGATGCATCTTTTAATTCAGGTTTCCAGTTTAACAGTTGGTCAATATGTACCTATACCTAAAAATTTTACTTCAGCAACGAGCGCAATTTCGACTTTATACAGGTCGTCCCACGGATATGCCACATGGAGGGAAAGTACCTTGAATATTGTAGATGGAACATTTTACTGAAAGAAGACATTATTTTAATTTAAAAAACAATTTAAACTGCATTCATAGATATTTAAATAATTACATGGTTGAACCGGGAATCAAACCCGCTACACGAGAAAAATAATCACGCTGTAGCTTTAACATACCGATTGAAAGGCTTTATCATTAGGGTAATTTTTTCTGAATACCAGTGTCAAAAATAAAAGGAAGATCATGTATTTTAACATTTTAATACAAAATTAATCAATTTATCAAATGCTCAAAATGAGTCCCTTCCTACCCCCAAATAAGTATGAAAGTGTCCACGACTACAAGCAGAAGTTAGACGTATTATTCAAAATATCCACCACAACAAGATCAAAAAATCGTCAGGTAGCGAAATAATCAAAAGACTGCGACTTTGTATTCAACAGGAAGGGACTAATTTTGAGCATTTTGATAGATTGATTAATTTTATATTAAAAATGTTAAAATTCATGGTCTTCGTTTTATTTCTGACATTATGTTATTTAGCAAAAAATAATACTTATGATGAATCCTTTCGATCGGTATGATAAAGCTACATTGCTGATTATTTTTCTCGTGTAACGGGTTCGATTCCCGGTTCAACCATGTAATTATTTAAATATCTATGAATGCAGTTTAAATTGTTTTTTAAATTAAAATAATGTCTTCTTTCAGTAAAATGTTCCATCTACAATATTCGAGGTAATTTCCCTCCATGTGGCATATCCGTGGGACGTCCTGTATAAGGTAACATTTCAATTATCTTTGTTTCGGGATAGTCTTAAATAACATTATTTGAGTATTTTTACTATTAATAAACATTTAATTTGCCGTGAACCACACATGCAAAGCTTGTAGCGTAGCATTCACCCCCCTTTCTGTCAAATCTACCTTGTCATTAGCTGCCGCAATGGCATTTGTGTCATCTGCGAAAATTACGAATTCAATGTCCGGCAAATTTGTATTTAGATTATCAATCAAGTCATTAATTAATATTCAAAATAAAATAGGTCCTAAAATAGATCCCTGAAGGACACCCGTCGATATGCGTACAATTTTGGATGTATACCTTTTCTTATCCCCATGTTGATTATGTTTGTAACAAACTTAGGTCAATATTGGCAAAACTAAGCATATTGAGGCATAAATTACCATACAGAACCAAAAGACTAATTAATGTATTTGGCACTAGCAGATTCAATTATAGGATATGGTATAGCTAATTATGGCAGAACATATAAAACATAGTTACAAAAAATATATGACATACAAATTAGAATGTTAAAAACTATAGTTCCATATAAAATAAAGCTTAAATTTAAAGACAACTATCAACAATTACTTGCATATTGTAAATTAATAAATGTATTTGACAAAGTAAAACTAGCTATATTATTACAATATGCTAACGAAATTAATAAAATAAGGGAAAAAATAAGACCCAACAACTTAAGATGTTTAGAATACCTTTTTTTTTTTTTTTTTTTTTTTTTTTTTTTTTTTTTTTTTGGGACAAGCCCGCCACACTGTTCCCAAACCACTGTAACTCCTGAAAGCCTTAGTTTAGAATACCTACCATTATATAATCTGCCGAAATGTAACAATGAATATGGAAGAAGGACCTGGACGTACTTGCTACCTAACTTGTTGAATAAACTCCCTAAGCAACTAACTATTAAATTAAAATAAAAAAAACTTTGCAAGTAAAAGACTAATAAAATATTACCTTACAGTGGATCAATACAAAGTTCCTCCAGATCTTTCAAAATTAAATAAATAATATTATAAAGAATGTTTATAACAACATATTTTAATGTAAACAAGCGAGACGCCTCACTCGCACTTAATCTTTCAAAATTAAGATTAAGCGATGTAGGTTTAACCAAAATTAATGTAGTGTTTTTTTTAAATATTTTTTTTTTTTTTTTTTTTTTTAATATTATTCTGAGTTTTCAACCAATTTCAACGTACATACGCGTGTTTTTTAAGTAGGAAGAAAATAGTCGTAAAGCATTTCCTCTTATTCCATAATGACTCATTTTAGTCAGAAGCAATTCATGGTCAATTGTGTCAAATGCAGAGTTTAAATCTAGGAAAGTCCCTGCAACTCTCATTTTCTTATTAATTTTGCTTAGCACATCATCCAATAACGTAGATATGGCGTCTGAAGTGCCAACACCCTTTTGATACCCAAATTGTCTATTATTAAAATTTTTATTTACTCGCAAGTGTGCTAAAATTCGAAACTTAAGTATCTTTTCAAATAATTATTAATAATTTAGACATCACTGGTAGTAGAGAGACAGGTCTATAGTTTTAAGGATCAGACTTCTTATACACAGGTATTACTTTCGCCATTATTATTTGTTCTGGGAAGATAACCTCTTTTATACATTTTGTTGAAGAAGTCAGATAGAGGCTCGGCTTTTTTGTTTTTTTTTATTCGGGTGGGAAATCATCAAAAGACTCCTCCCGCTCTGGGCGGAGCAGGAGGGACAGCAGGGGTCAGACTTTTACTGAATAAAACCCATCCATGTTCCTTCATCGCCCTTTGTGTTCCGGGGCCACGGTATCTCTTTCGGACAGTCCCGCAGCCCCGGTTCAATGTGCTCCTTGAATAACAAATCTGAACTTCGTCATACCCACAGGAATGTTTGTTTTCTATTCTTTTAACTATAGTACAGATCTCGTTTGGAGTGGTAGAATAAATGTGCATGTCACTACTAATCTTGTCCGAGTATCTATAAAGTAATGCCGTAGCATGGTTTCCTTCATTTCCGTCAGTAGCACTCTTGTAGTCAAATTGCTTTACTAGTAAATTAGTTATTTCCCCTGGATCCACTCAATTTGTCCATCAACCTTAAACCTAAGTTCCCGCTGAATCACTTTCTTTTTAGTAGTGCATTTATTTACAACTTTCTAAATTTCCTTACCTATATTATTTTTTGACGTATTTATTTGTGTCATTATAGGAAGCTTTATATACAGTCCTTTAAAATAAACTAACGTACATGTTTTTGTATTTTAAAATACTCAGTTCAAGATTATTTGCATTGCGTACACATAAAAAGCGTTTCATTTTGATGGAGGTACGTATTCCCTTTAGTGATCCACGTTAATTGTGATTTATTTTTAAGATTAATTTTACATTTTCTCTTTTTATAGCTATTGCGAAACACTTTATAAAAACATTTCAGAAAAGTATTAATACCCATCATATACGCCCAAGATTCTTTTCGAATACCTTCTACAAATACTGCACTATTTTTAGTGTTGAATACTCTTTTATCTATTACAATAAACCGATTCCCATTCAAATATGGATTTGATCGATCTTGCAAATAAACCTCTGCAAAAATACCTGGATGCCCGTTGGCCAGACCATTATGATCTACCTCATCACCAAAAACATATGCATCAGGCAGATTGGTTATGATGTTGTCGATACATGAAGTACTATTATTACGGATGAAAGTAAGAGAAGACATTAGATGTCTAAAATTATAACATTTTAACAGACTAAGGAATTCCACACTTTTATTATTGTCCACTAGCCGCATATTATGCATTTCCTACCTAATAAATAGTGCCCATACGCAAAATACGCGCTTTGACGTGGAGTTGCGGACACCAGCCCGTTATACAATACAATACAACTAATAAATAGTCCAACAACTTCTCCAATCTTTCTAAGAACTGTTCGAAATTATTATCCACAGGATTCAGATAGCAACAACAGATATAAAGACCCGTGATAGTATCTTTAGCACCACAAACTTCAAAACATTCCATTTCATACAATTTATTTATTGGTTCACAAATTTCGCTGTCTATCCACGTGCCCTAAAATTAAGCTAAAACCTCTTAATTTATCTTTCTTGTTTTGTAAGCTACTAATATAAAGCTATTTCGATTAAAAACCTTTGCAGTGCTCTCATTCAAGAAGTGTTCACTAGTACACACGTAATCCAGTCTTTTATCAAGAGTTTCGACATAGACTTCTAATTAGTTTTTCTTGTTCATAACTCCACATAGCTTTTGTTTATAAATATTAAGTGATATTTATTTATCGAGATCAGATGAATTTGTCAGGCCATAAGAATTAATAGGTAATTTAAGATCGAAAAAATTCATTTTCATCTGTCTGGTATCACCGGATGCCAACCTAGCTTCGTCGTGAGGTCGAGGACTACCTGACGGACAGGGCCATCATCTACTCCGGTTGCAGCGGAGAATGGAACCAGCGAGAGATGTCGTGCGGTGTTCTGCAGAGATTGGTTCTAGAGCCGTCCTTGTGGGGGGTCGCACGAGGTGGCGGCCGAAATCATGACACGCGGGGTTGCGATAATCGCTGAGAGGATCCGGCAACTAGGTCTCGAGGTGGCATTGCACAAGTCCGAGGCCATGTGCTTTCATGGGCCTCGAAATGCGCCACCTCTGGGATCCTCACTGACGGTAGGAGGGGTATCCATCGGCGTCGAGTCAATGCTGAAGTACCTGGGACTCGTCCTCGACAGCCGGTGGAACTTCGTGGAGCACAGCTGCTCGACTTTTTAAAAGGCAGATCGCAGGTGGTGATTGGCGATGGTGGAAAGGTTAGGTCAGACCCTCTTAACATCACTAAGGGTGTATCACAAGGCTCCTCCCTATCGAACATCATGTTTAGTCTATTGCTCAATGACCTACCTGCACCAATAAGTGAGGCTTATGTCTTTATGTACGCGGACGATGTGGCTGCAGACAGGTGCGCGCAGTCGATGGGATACTTACTCGGAAATCGGGATATTCATTTACTAATTGAATGATCCATGTCTATGATATTACATAGCTAGTACCAACTTTTTTAATAATGGAAGACGCTATCCGATCTCGTTTAAAAATAATTTACGAAGCCCTCCAATCAAAGATTAGCTCTGCTCGGTGTGCCCTAACGGAATTATCAGAAGAAGATGCCAACTATAAAGGATTAGAAATAATTGGTGCTAAACTAAAAGGTTCAAATGAGATGTTTGTGTCGGAAATTCGTAATTATTGTAAATTGATTAAAGAAATCAACGTTGAGGAAATTACTCAGTATACGGCCACACAGATTCAAGCCGAAGAATTGATAGCCGAAATAGATGTAAATATTAAACAGAATAGTCGAAACTGTGCACTTGTATTTACAAATAATGACAACAATGTTAACACAATTAGTAAGTTACCAAAAATGTAGTTAAGCAAGTTTGATGGGGATGTTCTAAAGTGGTACCAATTTTGGGATCAGTTTTCATCGAACGTTGATAAAAGAAATATTAATGATGTCGATAAACTGTTGTACCTTCATTCGGTTCTTGAGGGTGACGCGAAACAGGCAATTGATGGGTTGGACACGACAGACAAAAATTATCGTATTGCTGTCGACACATTAAAGGAACGGTATGGCAAACCTAGCGTGATTATTGATGCTCATTATGTAGCTCTTTATAGAATTAAATCAGCGGAATCTAGTCAGGTTAAAGAATGTAGGCACGTTCTAAATGAAGTTGAGAGACATCTTAGAGTATTAAGTTCCTTAGGCGAAGATGTAAATCACAATCATCTTAGAGTAATGATTTTAGAAAAGTTCCCCGAGGACCTCATTTATGAATTAAGGATGAAGTTATCTGGCGAAGATCAGTCTATTGATAGTATCAGAAAGTTCTTAGAGTATATCATATTGGCTAGGGAAACATCAAATAGATTAAAGAAAACTGCAGAAGGTTATAAAAATACAACAACTAGCGAAGACAAACAGGCTTCTGATAATATGACAATAGGATCATTACATGTTAGATCGGAAGAGACTAGAGATAATAAAATGCGTAAATTTACATCAAGACATGTAGTCTCGAGGACTGATATCAGTCCCCGAGACTACATGTGTAGGCATGGGCAAACCGTATTCGTAGGTATAAGCGGCGGGTGGACCGATACACTCAAAATCGCACATTCCAAAGCGATGAAAGGTGGGTTTATAGGGCTTGGGAGCGACCTGACCAAGGTGTGGCAGACACGCACCTGCCGGATGATGATGCAATGTGTTCATTCTGGCATCTGGTCGGTGCCTGTCAGCCATGCTGAGGGTGAATGGACTCGGGTGATTGAGCGGGCGCGCGACTCAGTACCAAAAATGGGGGCAATTACTATCAGCCCACAAGACGTAGCTCGTGCAGTCCGTCCGTTGCCTAACTGGAAATCTCCAGGGCCGGATGGGCTGCACAACTTCTGGATAAAATGGTTCACAAGGTCGCACGCTCGCCTGGTGACCCTGTTCCAGTCAGCCTTAGAGTCAGGGCCACTGCCAGAGTTCCTGACAACAGGTATAACCCACCTGCTCAATAAATCGGGTAGTACAGCGAATCCCAAAAATTATAGACCGACCACGTGTCTCCCGACAGTCAGTTCTTACATCCATTTCGAGAACTAAAATTAGTAAACATATACATGACAATTCTGTCATGTCATGTCCGCTTCTCTGAATGGATGTAGGAACGGGTCCCGTGGTACTAAGAAGCTACTCCTCATTGATATGGCCATTAGTCACCAGGTTCGCCGTTCCCGAAAAGATTTGCCAACATGTTGGATAGACTATAAGAAGGCCTATGACTCGGTTGCCACATACATGGCTCATGAGGGTGCTAGAGTTGTATAAAGTTGATGCAACTCTGCGCACTTTCCTGATGTCGTGTATGGGGCAAGTTTTGTCGACATAGCATAGCTCGCGGAGGTTCGTGTATTTATGTCAGAAGTGGTGTTAGATTCGAGGATTGTCCTAAATTTACCGAATTATCAGTACAGCAGGTGTGTGAGATCTCAGGGATTACATTAATAGACTTCAATGTTATTATTTGTATACACTGAAACAAAACACTACATATACAATACATAACACATAAAAGTCATTAAAAATTCGTCAAGTTTGATCTATATATATAGATCAAACTTGACGAATGTTAATGACTTTTATGTGTTATGTATAAGGTGTGGTGTGGTGGTGTTATGTATATGTAAAAGTCATTAACATTGACGAATGTTAATGACTTTTTGAATTGTTTTGACAAACTTAACAACTACGACGTACAAACCATAATTTTAGGTGATATAAATATTGACCTTATGTATTCAATTAATTCTAGCCAAAATAGACTGAAAAACACGCTATCGGCCCACGCTTATTTTATTGAAATTAACTTTCCTACAAGGGAACAAGGCAATTCTTCTACTTGTCTAGACCACTTGTATACTAATATGACACCAGGGTCGATTGCGACCTCTTGTTTAAATACACTCACTAGCGATCACTTTGCAATTCGCGGTGAAATCTTATGTACTGTCGAGTCACAAATACCTGTAACACTGGCGCGGAACTATAGCAAAATGAATGGGGACAACTTCGCCGCATCGCTGGCCAGAGCGCGGACGACTTAGCTCGCTCGATCGTCTTAGCTCTCTCAGACCAACCTAGGCAAGCACGGCTTAACCTAAAGATCGACCCGAGCGGCTGTTATTATTTAGCCACGAGTTCCACAGCAACACGGCAACACAACAGAGCACAGCAGAGCACAGTGTCCAAATATAAATAACTTTGAAAACCATAATTATACCAAATGAGCTTTCAATAGAAACAAAAGTTGACGAACGGTAGCTAGATAAGGATCTCTGACAGCAGAAAATGGTAATAACAGACACAACTCAGTAGGTATTCAAAATCGGACCATAACACAAATGCAATTAGGTTAAATAAATAAATAAATAATAAATATCGCTGGACATGAACACACAGCGCCATCTAGTGCCACAGTAAGCAACGAGGCTTGTGTCGTGGACACCAGATAGTTGATATACTACATAGATACTTTTTGTTTGTAAATACATACTTATTATACATATAAACATCCATGACTCGGAAACAAATGTCCATGCTCATCACACAAACATTTACTTCTACCGGGATTCGAACCCGGGACCCTAAGAACGTAAGGCAGCCTCACCACCACTACGCCATTCGGGCCGTCGGTTGTGATTACCCTTTTTTTTTTTTTTTTTTCGGATGGGAAATCATCAAATGACTTCTCCCGCTCTGGGCGGAACAGGAGGGAGTGTCAGACTTTTACTGACTAAAACCTATCCATGTTCCTTCATCGCCCTTTGTGTTCCAGAACAGTCCCGCAACCCCGGCAGGCATCGGTCCTTGCGGACCCCTTCCTTTTGCTGACTCTCTTTGATGCGCGCGTGGATCACGAACGTGCCGTCGACACGGCCTGTCGTCATGAGACGGACGGACGGTGAGCTAGCCCATAGCCCACCGTCCACAGGCCCGCGCCTACGGTGGCCGGGGGCCACGTGGTGGCCCCCGACGCCCGGGGCGTCTCCCGCGGCGGCTGGGAAGCTGTGAGGTTCTCTCCCTCTCACGTTCCGCCACCTCCTTCTCTAGCATTACTGCTTCGCAGAAGGAGGTGACGGCGTCCCATTCCGTCTCGCTCCGGACCATGGCTTGCACCAGGGCCGGACGCGAGAGGTCGCAGCCGCCAATCGCCGCTTCGAGGACACGGCGGTGCTCCGCCCACGTGGGGCACACCTCCACCGTGTGCTCCACCGTGTCCTCCGGTCGATCCTCGCAAAGGAGTTGTGATTACCCTGACACAATATTTTCTTGCGGCTTGCGATTCTCAAACTGTTTAAAGCACAACTAACAAAATATGTAAACACTGTTATAATAGAGTCAATTGTTATAATAATATAATTTTTGAGAGAGCCTTTTCTGACTTTGCCATCAAAACTGGGGTACATCATTTTTATCGCATGTATTTTTGCGTGTTTCACCCATACATTATTGAAAATCCGTTTCGGACGCCAACTTTTTAGTTTTCAATAGCAGTAGCTTATTTTTAGTCGTTAGGTGGTCATTTTCTCTGGTTTCCTGATAATCCAATTTGGCTAGTTGTTAGTGGCGATGTCTTGGAATCATATCTTGCTGCAGCAATAAAATTGTCTTTAACCTAGCGATTGCAGAACGAAATAATAACTGGTTTTATGTGATCTTTTTCGTGCGTAGGCACTCTAGTAATAAAGTTGATCTGACTCTTTACAATGGGATTATTGATTTTGGCACTAATACTGGAGATTATCTGGAACAGGTTTTCACTTTTTGATGGAGACAAACCTTTCACCTTGTAACAAATCTCCTTGATCCTATCAAAATAAATGGATAAAAGCGGACTTGTTCCAATATATTTTAATTAGTGAAAGATTTACGATGTACAAAACAATACAGCTAATTATTAAAAACCTACCTAGTACGCATTCTAGGATAGTTTTATAGTTCACGCACTTAGTTGGTTAGGAATCAGTTCAGCACTGTAGGAGAGACGGGAACAGGCGTCAGGGTAGCAGGTCATTACCTGGGCATGGAGAATAGAAAAGATAATAATGAATAGAACAATAAGTGTCATTATTTGTTTCAGACATGTTACGTAACACAAGCAGCCCCAGGTATTATTTCAGAATCTGGAGGTAAGTCAATATATTATTAAAAAAATATAACTACCTGAATAATTTACTTTACTGAGTAGTTTCTGTGACAAGAGTACGCTTCGTTTGCCACGATAAATAGTGGTCATGGCTGAGACCATGGAGGACTTCACCACAATGCTCAATGACCTCAGCAGAGAAGATATATAATTAATATAAAATCGTTTTTTTTTTGTTACAGTTAAAATTGTATCAACGATTATGGAAAAAGTGGAAAGTAAGTACTTTTTAGTACCCTACATTGGGTTATTAAGGATGTCACCAACCTACTTTAAATAAACTCATATGAAGGGTTTACACCCTTAACAAAGCCGAAAGGCACTTGTTGGAAAGTTGGAACTTTGAACCCCAATATCTCCGTAATTAGAAGGTTCCCAGGTATGGTCAACAACAAAAAAATTATCGCAATAACGAGGATAACAAGTGCCTTTCGGTTTCGTTAAGGGTATTGTTACGCCCATTATTACACCTGGTCTAGTTCGGAGGGGAACACACAAATACTCCGAAATATTTTATTCCGAATTTAGATATTCCGAATATCAAAGTCCGAATTTCATGATATCGAACAATTATAATGTTTTTTTTTTAATCCCAAAATTTATTATTACGAAAGTCGTAAATACGATTTGATTGTTATCCGATTTTCATATGTCCGAAGAATCAAATGTTCGATGGATCGTTGGTCCGAAAAACAACATTCCCATTGATTGATTGATTTTGATTTTGATTTTGATTTTGATTTTGATAAATTCAATACTGTAGCGGCACAAACATATTTTATCATTACATACACATTCATACGTACACAAAAACATATACATACACATACATACATATACATACACATACACATACATATTTACATAGATATCTCACAGTTATACTAAATTAAATAAAACGACACATTTCTAATATTGTGTCGGAACTTCACCGGTCGGGCTCAGTGGAAACGTACTTCCTTAAAACCTGTTTTGACGCTCGCCTGCCGCCCGGCGCGCGCGCACCGCGCTCCTCCCTCACCAGTCCTGATCTGTTCTCGACGCGGAGCGCACGCCGCTTTAACTGCTTACTGTTCTGCTCATACACTCTTACCATTAACGCGCAATAGTGATTTTGTATTCCGCCGAAGTGTGGTCGGAACTTACTGTGCTATCCTAAACCCACTTCTATGCTTTTTTTTTTTTTTTTTTTGGGACAAGCCCGCCACACTGTTCCCAAACCACTGTAACTCCTGAAAGCCAGAATCAACAGTGGCGACCACCAGAAAAGCGCCGAGACAATGAAGCTCGACGAAGTCCCAGAGAATGAATTTAACTGTCTTGGATCCCGCAACGAAATTAATCAGAAAAGTATAGTGGAGGAGTAGGAAAAATCCGTAATTTCCACTTCCCTCCATTTCAGCAGGAGACAGAACGAAACAAGGCCAATAGGCACAAAGGGACGTTTACAACTGGGATAGGCCCAGTTGCCTAGCACCACGGATAAATATTAACATTAATGGGTCCTAAGTTGTGAGTTGTTATATTTGATTCCAATAATAGGTATGGCAAAAACGCTTGAACGCACGGAAATTTTTTCTAGTTTCCACAAGGTCTGTATAGTAAATAACTCCGGATGTAACCTGTACACTATCCAACATAATGTTGCGTTCATTCTGCCAAAGACTGCATTCCCATAAAATGTGATGTGCTGATTGTTCATATTCGCAGTCAGATGTGGAACATTGACAAAAAGGCGAGTCAACAAGCTTGAAGGAAAATAATTTACTCTTAAAGTTACCATGACCGGTGAGAAATTGGGCAACACAGTGATCAACCTCCAACCATGTCCTGGCCAGCCGTTCACGAACGGATGGAAAGAACTGGTGGAGGTGTCGGCCCTTGATGGAATTATCCCACCTACCTTGCCATTCAGACAAAAGTTCCTCCCAGACGTCGGTCTGTGGTTTGAATAATCTAGCAATCTTAACACGGTCACGTAGGGTTAAAAAGTCTGCGTCCGCGGTCTCACGTGCGTTATAGTACATTGCAGCCCGTCGCTGCACTTCAAGATCAACTGGAAGTACACCTGCAAGTACCGGTAAGGCTTCAGTACTAACCGTCCTATACGCTTTGCATAAGAATATCAAAGCCAAACGCTGGCTTTGAAGCAATTTACGTCGTGCCGCTCCTATGGTGGCCCTATCGGCCCAGACAGGTGCCCCGTAGCACACACACCCCAAGTAAGTAGCCCCATAAATGGTCTTTAAAGTTATAAATGACAGACCCCACGTAGATTTTGATATTCTCGTTAAGGCATAAAAGTTCTTTTTAGCTTTTTCACCGACAGTTTTTATATGATCTATGAATGAAAAATTTCTCTCTAAGACCAAACCAAGGTAGCACACGGATTGCTTTCTTTTCACGGGAACGTTATTAAATTTAATACTAGGCCACGATTTAAGATTACCTTTTAAAATTAGTTGATAAGTTTTTTGCGGTGCAAAGGTCAGACGGTTTCGATCGCCCCACTGAGATATTAATCGTAGGCAAGTGTCAGCTAAATTCTCGAGACCAGCCCGAGTACTCGACTGAATGAGCAGCAGGCCGTCGTCCGCGTAACCGGTTAATGAACAGCCGGGAGGAAGGGGAATCGCGAGAAAATCATCAAAACCTAAATTCCATACATACGGAGCGATTACCGACCCCTGAGGACATCCCATGGTAAGGGGCTTTGACATAGAATAATGACCGAGTTTGAGTTTCGCGGAACCATTTAAAAAGTAAGAATAAACAAGATTATATATGTTTTTATAGCAGCCACGATTCTTCAGTTTAAGTAGTAGCATCGGCCACCATGCGTTATCAAAGGCCCCGGAAATATCTAAAAAGATTCCAACCACGTACTTGTGTTCCGAGTTATTAACAATTTTTCTAACAGAAAGTGCCGCGTCTACGGTAGATTTTCCCACAGTGAAACCGAATTGGTTGTTATGAAACTTTGGCCCGTCTGGCAGCAAACGTGGAACGATAAGGCGCTCCAGGAGTTTTCCTAAAGATGGCAGTAGGGTTATGGGCCTGTACGACTTAGGGTCGTCCGGTGGCTTATCACCACTTTTTGGAATTATTCGTATAAAGCCACGTCGCCATACGCGAGGGAAAACGCCGTCCGCAATACATCGGTTGAAAACAGATAGAATGGCGTCGCCCGCTGTTTTACACGCTTCTATTATCATCCGATTAGATATTTTATCTTCACCTGATGATTTGTTAAGAGGCAGTTTCCTGACAACATTAATGAATTCGTCAATGGATGGAAGGTCTGACGCTGGTGATTCAGGTGGCACAGCAGCCCACGCTCTGATCTGTTGATGGTAGTCATTGTCATTTACCGGCGAATCATCAGGTATCAGACTATTTAATAGAACTTCGGTTGTTTCCTCAATACCGGTGGTGTGTTTATTATTGACTTTAATGTTCTGGACAAACGCCAGGTCGACTGATCGATTAGCTTTGAATTCGTGATACAAAGGAGACCACGGACCTTCTTTATCTAATTTTTCTACTATTTTTCGCAGTAAATTACCCTTGGATTTTTCCACCGATGCTCTGTAGCGGGACTTGGCAACTCTAAACGCATTTAAAGCAAAGTTGAGTGGGTCTCCGGTGACCTTTTGTTTTTTAAGCTTGTTTAAATGCCTACGCGCTCGGCGATAGCTTTTACGTTGTTCAATTAAGTAGTCACACCACCAATCACATCTATGGATGTTGGTCATAGATGCGCGACCAATGGCGATGTCAGCACAGTAAGTGAAGGTGTCTGACATAATTTCAGCACTTTCTTCAGCTGACAGCCCATCACGAGTGAAGTCTTTGGCGTGACACGCAAAAAGCGAGCTAAAGAATTCAAGAAGATGGTCAAACGGTTTTTTAAAACGTTTACACGCCACGCAAGTCGGTATAAAATTTAAATTATCCTTGTGCGGGCAGTTATTTGTTTCATGTGCTTCGGAGCAGTTAGCACAGGTAGGTGATTTATTAACGCAGTGTTTCTTAACGTGACCAAACTGTTGGCAATGTAAACAACGAACTACTTCGACATCATCGATGAAACGGCAAGTCGCCCAATCAATAAATAATTTATCTTTGGTGGACACTAAATGTTTACGAACTGTGGACTCGATTTCAATGCCTATCCACTTGCGACCATTATCTAAGGAACGCCTACGAATAATTTTAGTTGACTTAATAAAATCATCCTCATTTATTGGCACCTCGTCTTTAATGTTTTGACGGTATAGCGCGTGCAGAAAAGCATTGTCTTCCATTGAGGATGGGACGTCCTTAACTAATATACGAGGCCTTCGGCCTTTCGGTTTTTCAAGTCTTAAGCCGGCGGACCTAATAGCATCGACCGATTGCAACTTTTTTATTTGGTTGTCATTAGCGACACGTAATACAACGCCAGATTTCGCGGTTTTCTTAACGCCTACTATTTGAAATCCGTCATCACTAGGCTTAATCGCTTTCATTAGCGCTTGTTTAGTCGCGGACGATGACGAGTAATCGGCTAACCGCTCAGCGGTAGGGTAGGCGACGACGCACGGAAGGGGGGCGCGCGACTCAACAGCAGGCCCAACTTTAGGTAGACGAAGTTTCAAAGAATCCGCATACGAAGATTTGTTATAATCACTAGTATTGACGTTAGTAGGATTTAATTTAATTTTATCCAATTCGCGTTTCGCATTGGCTAATTTGGTTTCGTTGGAGGATGATTTTATGGCTAACAAAGAAACAATGGCCGTTACGCGCTGAGTCATGTCCATGATGGCTGATTTATTTGCGACATTAATGCGGGACCCTTGATCATTAACAAGGTCGTTAATTTTTGAGAGATATGCAGACGCCGATGAAACTAAATCGCAATAGTTGTCATTGCTCGCAGTACTGGCGTTTAATATTGGCGAAGGCTTCTCAATTGAGTTGGATGTATGTAGCCGTTTTGACCTATCCTCGGGCGAGATGTACGAAGGAGACATTTCGCGAAACAAACGTTTTGTTGAGCTAGCGGAGGTCGTCGGGGACCCGGGTGTATGGAATGCATCTCTGCCACGGTCAGGCGGGTCATCATTAATGGACAACATATTATAAATTATGAAATTCAAATAAACTATTAGAACGTAAGCAAAGTAACAGAATTAACGGACGATAAAATTATTTAGAGGTACCCACACACCAAAGAAAGTAAATGTACTCACCGAAAGTAAACGAAATTAACTAAAATACCAGTAAAACCGACGTAAAAACACTAAAAAACTTACGATACCAGCACTTAGCACAATAGCACACAACTAGTAACAACTCACGAGCCGGGAATCGATCACGGAACACGAAAATCGTAATTAAAATCAACAGCGAAATAGATTGCATCCAACCCGAGCGAGTGCGCGGAGGGAAGTCAACCACTTCTATGCTTGTGGACTTTATAAACTGCTTTTATCTCTCTGCCGATCTGTGCTATTTACTCCTTCATACGTTTTGTGCTTTTAATATTGGTGTACCTGTGCTTGGGAAGACATTATAAGCTGACTGCAATACTTACCTGAAGAGTTTCATTTCATCGCCCCAGTTTACACCTGTAAGGAAGTATCGACGACGATAAGGTAGGATTTATCCATACTATACCTACATTGGTGACCCCGAATAAGAACAGCATATAATACCGCAGATCGCAAATAAGACGAATTTATTGAAAACATGGCGGACGGTAAACAGCCAGCAAGTCGCAAGTCATCTACCGAACGTACCGAAATGCGCGTTTCCACTGACTCATCGGACGTGTTGACAGAAATTTGTCGGGTAGCTGTTCGCATACCACCCTTCTGGCCTGATGAACCAGAAATATGGTTCGCACAAGTAGAGGGTCAATTTTCAATTGCGAATATAAGTTCAGACACGACGAAGTTTCATTACGTCATCGGACAATTGGAACCGCAGTATGCAAAGGAGGTGAAAGACATAATTGTGAATCCACCGGTGACGGACAAATACCAGAAACTTAAAGGCGAACTCATAAAGCGACTCAGTTCATCCCACGAAAAGAAGGTAAACCAGCTGTTGATCCACGAGGAGCTTGGCGACCGCAAGCCCTCGCAATTTCTAAGGCACCTTCAGAGTCTAGCAGGATCCAACGTCCCAGAGGACTTCCTTAAATCCATTTGGACCAATCGGCTGCCAGAAAATATACAGACAGTCATGGCAGCACAGACTTCTCTATCTCTGGAAGCTTTAGCGGACATAGCAGACAGAATCAAAGACATAACGACTCCCTCAGCCTGCGTTGCTTCAACCAGTGCGAACCCTCAACTCCTAGAAGTGTTAGCAAAAGAACTTGTGGAGCTTCGGAAAGAAGTAAACGCACTTACCATCGGGAACCGACAGTCACGCTCCAGGGAGCGAGGACCAAGACACACCCGTTCAGCATCCAAACGTTCAGACTCGAACTATAAAAAAATCCCGATATGCTGGTACCATTTCAAGTTCGGCAGCAAAGCGAAGACATGCATTCTCCTTTGCGATTATAAGGCGGAAAACTCGACGGGCCGTCGCTAATGGCAACTGACGACTGCCCCAGCTCCGGTCGCCTTTTCGTCACCGACAGGAGAACTAAAGTACGGTTCCTGGTTGATACTGGTAGCGACCTCTGCGTATTTCCTCGGACCATGCTACGCGCGCGACGTGCCAGCACCAACTCTTCGCGGCCAACGGAACATCTATCCCAACTTACGGTTATCAGCATTTTAATTTAAACTCAGGGCTTCGAAGGGACTTCGGGTGGAATTTTGTTGTAGCCGATGTAACTAAACCGATAATCGGAGTAGATTTTCTCTCGTTTTATGATCTTGTAGTCGATTGCCGTAATCAGCGTTTAGTAGATAATATTACAACTTGTTCAACGACAGTTTCACTAGATCATACACTAGATAGTATACACTCTGTAAAGGTCATGACTGGCGAAACCGCGTATCATAAATTGCTCGAGGAATTCCCAGAGATCACTAAGCCACCCGGTACACATCGTGACATTGCTCATAACACAGTCCATCATATACGCACCACACCCGGCCCTCCGCTGTCATGCACCCCCCGTCGTCTAGCCCCAGATAAGCTTAGAACCGCCAAGCAAGAATTCGAGGCAATGTTAGCCAATGGGACGGCCCGACCTTCGGAAAGTCCTTGGGCGTCTCTGTTACACTTAGCCCCAAAAAAAGATAATGGCTGGCGGCCCTGCGGCGACTATAGAAGACTCAACGCCCGCACTATACCTGATTGTTATCCCATCAGACATATTCAGGACTTCGCACACAGCATTTCAGGATGTACTATTTTCTCGAAAATAGACCTAGTCAAAGCTTATAACCAGATTCCTGTCAACCCGGATGATATACCTAAAACCGCGATCACTACACCGTTTGGGATGTTTGAATTTCCTTATATGACGTTTGGTCTAAGAAACGCGGGTCAAACATTCCAGCGGTTTGTAGACGAAATGACGCGCGGCCTTGATTTTTGCTATACGTATCTCGATGACTTCTTAGTGTACAGTAAGGATGAAACCCTTCACAAGGGACATCTAAGACAGCTATTCACCAGAATGAAAGCGTATGGTATGGTGATTAATAACGCAAAATGCGTTTTTGGAGCACGAGAAGTAAATTTCTTGGGATACACCATATCAGAGAAAGGAACAAAGCCCTTACTAGAAAAAGTACAAGTCATTCGAGATTACCCAGCGCCAAAAAATATACGGGAGCTTAGAAGGTTTTTGGGCATGATAAACTTTTATAGACGTTTCGTGCCCGAAGCCGCCCGAATACAAGCCCCACTAAACACTTTGCTATCAGGAGCAGTAAAAGGATCAACCCCAGTTAACTTAGCAGGAGACGCTCTTAAAGCTCTGGAATGCTGCAAAGAAAGCCTGTCAAAAGCAACCCTACTAGCCCATACAGATTGCCAGGCCAAAATGGGACTAGTGACCGACGCATCGGATTCAGCCATGGGTGCCGTATTGCAACAACACAAAGGCGGTCACTGGCAGCCACTCGCATTTTTCTCCCGTAAATTAAACAATGCTCAACAAAACTACTCCCCATATGATAGAGAATTGTTGGCAATCTATGAAGCGGTGAGACATTTCCGACATATGCTCGAAGCAAGAAATTTTACCATCTATACTGACCACAAACTAATCAGTTTTGCTTTTCATGAAAGGAAAAATAATTGCTCGCCACGTCAGTACAGATATTTGGACTTCATATCACAGTTCACGACCGATATCCGCCACATTTCCGGAAAGGATAATGTGGTTGCAGATAGCTTGTCGCGGATAGATGAACTGCAGGAACCAGTAGCTCATGAAACTCTTGCTAAGGCTCAAGAGTCAGACATGGAGCTGTCGGGATTCCTCAATTCAACGTCATCACTTAGGCTAAAAAAAATTAAAGTACCAGGCAGTGACGTAAGCGTGTACTGTGATGTCAGTACGTCAACTACCAGGCCTTTCATACCGCGAGCCTTACGAAAACAAGTGTTTGACAGTCTACATTCATTAAGCCATCCTGGCGCAAACGCAACCGCAAGACTAGTCGCGGAACGGTTTGTTTGGCCAGGGGTCAGAAAAGACTGCCGGGAGTGGTCCAGATCTTGCATCTTATGTCAACGAGCCAAGGTTAGTCGACATGTATCAGCACCATTAAGTACCTACACATTGCCACGCACTAGGTTTAGACATATACATATCGATTTAATCGGCCCCCTACCCATTTCGCAAGGTTATCGATACTGCTTAACAGCCATCGACCGGTTTACTCGATGGCCAGAGGTAATGCCGATTACTGACATTACGGCCGAGACTGTTGGCAAAGCCTTGCTACATGGCTGGATATCTAGGTTCGGCAGCCCAACAGATATTGTAACAGAGCGTGGACGCCAATTCGAGTCCACCCTGTTCCAATACCTGGGTAAAATAGTAGGATTCCGCCATCGCCGAACCACAGCGTACCATCCAGCAAGCAATGGGCTCATAGAACGTTTTCATCGACACTTGAAAGCGTCTATTGTATGCCATGCAAACGAAAACTGGGTTGAGGCTCTGCCCTTGGTTTTGCTTGGCATTCGCAGCGCTTTCAAGGAAGACTTACAAACGTCTTCGGCTGAATTAGTCTATGGCGAGCCATTGAGGCTGCCTGGTGAATTTTTGGAGCAAAAAACGAGTGGCACCAGTGACATGACAGACTTCACAGCGCGGCTTCGTAGTATAGCTCAAAAACTTCAGCCAGTGCCGACGTCGCGCCATGGGAAACAGAAAGTCTTCGTATATCAAGACCTAAGTACATGCGATTACGCATTTCTTAGAGAAGACGCATCACATAGTTCCCTTACCCCAGCATACACAGGCCCACATAAAATTACGGAACGAGGCGACAAGGTTTTCAAACTGATAGTAAAAGGCAAAGATGTGACAGTTTCCATCGATCGCCTCAAACCAGCATATATACTGGCCAAAAAGAAAGTGAATCAAACGGCCCCGTACTGTCTACTCCAAGTAATTCCAATCACGGGTCACGTGATACCACCAGGACAACTCATTCCGGACGCGTGGTAAAATTTCCGGATTATCGTCGCCCCTAACCAGGTCTAGGGGGGAGTGATGTAGCGGCACAAACATATTTTATCATTACATACACATTCATACATACACAAAAACATATACATACACTTACATACATATACATACACATACACATACATATTTACATAGATATCTCACAGTTATACTAAATTAAATAAAACGACACATTTCTAATATTGTGTCGGAACTTCACCGGTCGGGCTCAGTGGAAACGTACTTCCTTAAAACCTGTTTTGACGCTCGCCGGCCGCCCGGCGCGCGCGCACCGCGCTCCTCCCTCACCAGTCCTGATCTGTTCTCGACACGGAGCGCACGCCGCTTTAACTGCTTACTGTTCTGCTCATACCCTCTTACCATTAACGCGCAATAGTGATTTTGTATTCCGCCGAAGTGTGGTCGGAACTTACTGTGCTATCCTAAACCCACTTCTATGCTTGTGTACTTTATAAACTGCTTTTATCTCTCTGCCGATCTGTGCTATTTACTCCTTCATACGTTTTGTGCTTTTAATATTTAATTGGTGTACCTGTGCTTGGGAAGACATTATAAGCTGACTGCAATACTTACCTGAAGAGTTTCATTTCATCGCCCCAGTTTACACCTGTAAGGAAGTATCGACGACGACGACCAAGAAAACAAAGTAGAACTCAGAATCAGAATCAGACCAAACAACCACATCAATTCAGTATTGCTTAGCTTTTCTGCAGAGGGTCTTGGCGTGAGGGCGAAGGCCAGCGCGGAGCGATTACGATATTTGTAACAGAAAGCGGGTGACCATGTGATAACAAAAGCAATCAATTTATCAACACAAAGAACATTTAAACAAAAAAAACATTGAGCTTAATTTATTTCACACTAGCGGACATCACACAGTTTCACCCGTATAGTTCCCGTTCCCTGGAAAGAACGGGGATAAAATATAGCCCATATAACTCGCTGATAATGTAGCAATCCATTGCTGCAAGAATTTATCAAAACGATCCAGTAGTTTTTAAGCATATTTGTTACAAAAATATAAATCTTTCCTCTTTAAAATATTACTATTATTAGAAAAGGTATTAGTATATTTTTATAGAAATATAACTTATTAAGAAGTAATTAGTTCTATGATCTGGGTACTTCAAAAGGAATCATAAACTTAATGTCAACCAAGAACAAACAGCAAACCCAAGTCTGGCATTGTCTATACTCTCCCGCAGTGGGGCAGAATTTCCTTATCTAATCAAAGCATATATTTTGTAGATATTGCATCTGGCATTCTGAAATTATTGTCTCCCGATCCACATGGCGGCCAAAAATCACAAGACGATAACAAAAAGAACACAAAGGACACAAAACATCCAACAAGTCCGACTAAGGCTACGAAACGGTCAACCGCTTCCAATGGTAGTAATAGTGCTACAAAAACAACAGCTAATAATGGCAAGTCTAGCACCACTACGCCGAAGAATACCCCTATAACTGCAGTAACACCAGCTTCTATTGGCACATCTAGCGCCTCTACTCTGAATGCTGACTCTACCGATGCACCGACTACTGCAGAACCAGCTACTACTCTGAGTGCTGACTCTACCGATGCACCAATTACAGCAGCACCGGCTAATACTTTGACTGCTGACTCTACCGATGCACCAACTACAGCAGCACCGGCTACTATTCTAACTGCTGACTCTACTGATGCACCAACTACAGCAGAACCAGCAACTACTATGACTGTTGACTCTACCGATGCACCAACTACAGCAGCAACGGTTACTACTCTGACTGCTGACTCTACCGATGCACCAACTACAACTGAATCAGCTACTACTCTAAATGCTGACTCTACCGATGCACCAACTACAGCAGAACCGGCTACTACTCTGAGTGCTGACTCTACCGATGCACCAACTATAGCAGAACCAGCTACGACTCTGAATGCTGACTCTACCGATGCACCAACTACAGCAGAACCAGCTACTACTCTGAGTGCTGACTCTACCGATGCACTAACTACAGCAGCACCGGCTACTACTCTGAGTGCTGACTCTACCGATGCACCAACTACTGCAGAACCAGCTACGACTCTGAATGCTGACTCTACCGATGCACCAACTACAGCAGAACCAGCTACTACTCTGAGTGCTGACTCTACCGATGCACTAACTACAGCAGCACCGGCTACTACTCTGAGTGCTGACTCTACCGATGCACCAACTACTGCAGAACCAGCTACGACTCTGAATGCTGACTCTACCGATGCACCAACTACAGCAGAACCAGCTACTACTCTGAGTGCTGACTCTACCGATGCACCAACTACAGCAGAACCAGCAACTTCTTTGCCTGCTGACTCTACTGATGCACCAACTACAGCAGCACCGGCTACTACTCTGAGTGCTGATTCTACCGATGCACCAACTACAGCAGAACCAGCTACTACTCTGAATGCTGACTCTACCGATGCACCAACTACAGCAGAACCAGCTACTACTCTGAGTGCTGACTCTACCGATGCACCAACTACAGCAGAACCAGATACGACTCTGAATGCTGACTCTACTGATGCACCAACTACAGCAGAACCGGCTACTACTCTGAGTGCTGACTCTACCGATGCACCAACTATAGCAGAACCAGCTACGACTCTGAATGCTGACTCTACCGATGCACCAACTACAGCAGAACCAGCTACTACTCTGAGTGCTGACTCTACCGATGCACTAACTACAGCAGCACCGGCTACTACTCTGAGTGCTGACTCTACCGATGCACCAACTACTGCAGAACCAGCTACGACTCTGAATGCTGACTCTACCGATGCACCAACTACAGCAGAACCAGCTACTACTCTGAGTGCTGACTCTACCGATGCACCAACTACAGCAGAACCAGCAACTTCTTTGCCTGCTGACTCTACTGATGCACCAACTACAGCAGCACCGGCTACTACTCTGAGTGCTGATTCTACCGATGCACCAACTACAGCAGAACCAGCTACTACTCTGAATGCTGACTCTACCGATGCACCAACTACAGCAGAACCAGCTACTACTCTGAGTGCTGACTCTACCGATGCACCAACTACAGCAGAACCAGATACGACTCTGAATGCTGACTCTACCGATGCACCAACTACAACAGCACCGGCTACTACTCTGACTGCTGACTCTACCGATGCACCAACTACAGCAGAACCAGCTACAACTCTGACTGCTGACTCTACCGATGCACCAACTACAGCAGCACCGGCTACTACTCTTCCTGCTGACTCTACCGATGCAGCAAGTACAGCAGAACCAGTTACTACTCCGAATGCTGACTCTACCGACGCACCAACTACAGCAGAACCAGCTACTACTCTGACTGCTGACTCTACCGATGCACCAACTACAGCAGCACCGGCTACTACTCTGACTGCTGACTCTACCGATGCAGCAAGTACAGCAGAACCAGCTACTACTCCGAGTGCTGACTCTACCGACGCACCAACTACAGCAAAACCAGCTACTACTCTGACTGCTGACTCTACCGATGCACCAACTACAGCAGAACCAGCTACTACTCTGACTGCTGACTCTACCGATGCACCAACTACAGCAGAACCAGCTACGACTCTGAATGCTGACTCTACCGATGCACCAACTACAGCAGAACCAGCTACTACTCTGAGTGCTGACTCTACCGATGCACTAACTACAGCAGCACCGGCTACTACTCTGAGTGCTGACTCTACCGATGCACCAACTACAGCAGAACCAGCTACGACTCTGAATGCTGACTCTACCGATGCACCAACTACAGCAGAACCAGCTACTACTCTGAGTGCTGACTCTACCGATGCACCAACTACAGCAGAACCAGCAACTTCTTTGCCTGCTGACTCTACCGATGCACCAACTACAGCAGCACCGGCTACTACTCTGAGTGCTGACTCTACCGATGCACCAACTACAGCAGAACCAGCTACTACTCTGAATGCTGACTCTACTGATGCACCAACTACAGCAGAACCAGCTACTACTCTGAGTGCTGACTCTACCGATGCACCAACTACAGCAGAACCAGATACGACTCTGACTGCTGACTCTACCGATGCACCAACTACAGCAGCACCGGCTACTACTCTGACTGCTGACTCTACCGATGCAGCAAGTACAGCAGAACCAGCTACTACTCCGAGTGCTGACTCTACCGACGCACCAACTACAGCAGAACCAGCTACTACTCTGACTGCTGACTCCACTTATGCACCAACTACAGCAGAACCAGCTACTACTCTGACTGCTGACTCTACCGATGCACCAACTACAGCAGCACCGGCTACTACTCTGAGTGCTGACTCTACCGATGCACCAACTACAGCAGAACCAGCTACTACTCTGACTGCTGACTCTACCGATGCACCAACTACAGCAGAACCAGCTACTACTCTGACTGCTGACTCTACCGATGCACCAACCACAGCAGCACCGGCTACTACTCTGAGTGCTGACTCTACCGATGCACCAACTACAGCAGAACCAGCTACGACTCTGAATGCTGACTCTACCGATGCACCAACTACAGCAGAACCAGCTACTACTCTGAGTGCTGACTCTACCGATGCACTAACTACAGCAGCACCGGCTACTACTCTGAGTGCTGACTCTACCGATGCACCAACTACAGCAGAACCAGCTACGACTCTGAATGCTGACTCTACCGATGCACCAACTACAGCAGAACCAGCTACTACTCTGAGTGCTGACTCTACCGATGCACCAACTACAGCAGAACCAGCTACTACTCTGAGTGCTGACTCTACCGATGCACCAACTACAGCAGAACCAGCAACTTCTTTGCCTGCTGACTCTACCGATGCACCAACTACAGCAGCACCGGCTACTACTCTGAGTGCTGACTCTACCGATGCACCAACTACAGCAGAACCAGCTACTACTCTGAATGCTGACTCTACTGATGAACCAACTACAGCAGAACCAGCTACTACTCTGAGTGCTGACTCTACCGATGCACCAACTACAGCAGAACCAGCTACTACTCTGAATGTTGACTCTACCGATGCACCAACTACAGCAGCACCGGCTACTACTCTGAGTGCTGACTCTACCGATGCACCAACTACAGCAGAACCAGCTACGACTCTGAATGCTGACTCTACCGATGCACCAACTACAGCAGAACCAGCTACAACTCTGAGTGCTGACTCTACCGATGCACTAACTACAGCAGCACCGGCTACTACTCTGAGTGCTGACTCTACCGATGCACCAACTACAGCAGAACCAGCTACGACTCTGAATGCTGACTCTACCGATGCACCAACTACAGCAGAACCAGCTACTACTCTGAGTGCTGACTCTACCGATGCACCAACTACAGCAGAACCAGCAACTTCTTTGCCTGCTGACTCTACTGATGCACCAACTACAGCAGCACCGGCTACTACTCTGAGTGCTGACTCTACCGATGCACCAACTACAGCAGAACCAGCTACTACTCTGAATGCTGACTCTACCGATGCACCAACTACAGCAGAACCAGCTACTACTCTGAGTGCTGACTCTACCGATGCACCAACTACAGCAGAACCAGCTACGACTCTGAATGCTGACTCTACCGATGCACCAACTACAGCAGAACCAGCTACTACTCTGAGTGCTGACTCCACTTATGCACCAACTACAGCAGAACCAGCTACTACTCTGACTGCTGACTCTACCGATGCACCAACTACAGCAGCACCGGCTACTACTCTGAGTGCTGACTCTACCGATGCACCAACTACAGCAGAACCAGCTACGACTCTGAATGCTGACTCTACCGATGCACCAACTACAGCAGAACCAGCTACTACTCTGACTGCTGACTCCACTTATGCACCAACTACAGCAGAACCAGCTACTACTCTGACTGCTGACTCTACCGATGCACCAACTACAGCAGAACCGGCTACTACTCTGAGTGCTGACTCTACCGATGCACCAACTACAGCAGAACCAGCTACTACTCTGACTGCTGACTCTACCGATGCACCAACTACAGCAGAACCAGCTACTACTCTGACTGCTGACTCTACCGATGCACCAACCACAGCAGCACCGGCTACTACTCTGAGTGCTGACTCTACCGATGCACCAACTACAGCAGAACCAGCTACGACTCTGAATGCTGACTCTACCGATGCACCAACTACAGCAGAACCAGCTACTACTCTGAGTGCTGACTCTACCGATGCACTAACTACAGCAGCACCGGCTACTACTCTGAGTGCTGACTCTACCGATGCACCAACTACAGCAGAACCAGCTACGACTCTGAATGCTGACTCTACCGATGCACCAACTACAGCAGAACCAGCTACTACTCTGAGTGCTGACTCTACCGATGCACAAACTACAGCAGAACCAGCTACTACTCTGAGTGCTGACTCTACCGATGCACCAACTACAGCAGAACCAGCAACTTCTTTGCCTGCTGACTCTACCGATGCACCAACTACAGCAGCACCGGCTACTACTCTGAGTGCTGACTCTACCGATGCACCAACTACAGCAGAACCAGCTACTACTCTGAATGCTGACTCTTCTGATAAACCAACTACAGCAGAACCAGCTACTACTCTGAGTGCTGACTCTACCGATGCACCAACTACAGCAGAACCAGCTACTACTCTGAATGTTGACTCTACCGATGCACCAACTACAGCAGCACCGGCTACTACTCTGAGTGCTGACTCTACCGATGCACCAACTACAGCAGAACCAGCTACGACTCTGAATGCTGACTCTACCGATGCACCAACTACAGCAGAACCAGCTACAACTCTGAGTGCTGACTCTACCGATGCACTAACTACAGCAGCACCGGCTACTACTCTGAGTGCTGACTCTACCGATGCACCAACTACAGCAGAACCAGCTACGACTCTGAATGCTGACTCTACCGATGCACCAACTACAGCAGAACCAGCTACTACTCTGAGTGCTGACTCTACCGATGCACCAACTACAGCAGAACCAGCAACTTCTTTGCCTGCTGACTCTACTGATGCACCAACTACAGCAGCACCGGCTACTACTCTGAGTGCTGACTCTACCGATGCACCAACTACAGCAGAACCAGCTACTACTCTGAATGCTGACTCTACCGATGCACCAACTACAGCAGAACCAGCTACTACTCTGAGTGCTGACTCTACCGATGCACCAACTACAGCAGAACCAGATACGACTCTGAATGCTGACTCTACCGATGCACCAACTACAACAGCACCGGCTACTACTCTGAGTGCTGACTCTACCGATGCACCAACTACAGCAGCACCGGCTACTACTCTTCCTGCTGACTCTACCGATGCAGCAAGTACAGCAGAACCAGTTACTACTCCGAATGCTGACTCTACCGACGCACCAACTACAGCAGAACCAGCTACGACTCTGAATGCTGACTCTACCGATGCACCAACTACAGCAGAACCAGCTACTACTCTGAGTGCTGACTCTACCGATGCACTAACTACAGCAGCACCGGCTACTACTCTGAGTGCTGACTCTACCGATGCACCAACTACAGCAGAACCAGCTACGACTCTGAATGCTGACTCTACCGATGCACCAACTACAGCAGAACCAGCTACTACTCTGAGTGCTGACTCTACCGATGCACCAACTACAGCAGAACCAGCTACTACTCTGAGTGCTGACTCTACCGATGCACCAACTACAGCAGAACCAGCAACTTCTTTGCCTGCTGACTCTACCGATGCACCAACTACAGCAGCACCGGCTACTACTCTGAGTGCTGACTCTACCGATGCACCAACTACAGCAGAACCAGCTACTACTCTGAATGCTGACTCTACTGATGAACCAACTACAGCAGAACCAGCTACTACTCTGAGTGCTGACTCTACCGATGCACCAACTACAGCAGAACCAGCTACTACTCTGAATGTTGACTCTACCGATGCACCAACTACAGCAGCACCGGCTACTACTCTGAGTGCTGACTCTACCGATGCACCAACTACAGCAGAACCAGCTACGACTCTGAATGCTGACTCTACCGATGCACCAACTACAGCAGAACCAGCTACAACTCTGAGTGCTGACTCTACCGATGCACTAACTACAGCAGCACCGGCTACTACTCTGAGTGCTGACTCTACCGATGCACCAACTACAGCAGAACCAGCTACGACTCTGAATGCTGACTCTACCGATGCACCAACTACAGCAGAACCAGCTACTACTCTGAGTGCTGACTCTACCGATGCACCAACTACAGCAGAACCAGCAACTTCTTTGCCTGCTGACTCTACTGATGCACCAACTACAGCAGCACCGGCTACTACTCTGAGTGCTGACTCTACCGATGCACCAACTACAGCAGAACCAGCTACTACTCTGAATGCTGACTCTACCGATGCACCAACTACAGCAGAACCAGCTACTACTCTGAATGCTGACTCTACCGATGCACCAACTACAGCAGAACCAGCTACTACTCTGAGTGCTGACTCTACCGATGCACCAACTACAACAGCACCGGCTACTACTCTGAGTGCTGACTCTACCGATGCACCAACTACAGCAGCACCGGCTACTACTCTTCCTGCTGACTCTACCGATGCAGCAAGTACAGCAGAACCAGTTACTACTCCGAATGCTGACTCTACCGACGCACCAACTACAGCAGAACCAGCTACTACTCTGACTGCTGACTTTACCGATGCACCAACTACAGCAGCACCGGCTACTACTCTGACTGCTGACTCTACCGATGCAGCAAGTACAGCAGAACCAGCTACTACTCCGAGTGCTGACTCTACCGACGCACCAACTACAGCAAAACCAGCTACTACTCTGACTGCTGACTCTACCGATGCACCAACTACAGCAGAACCAGCTACTACTTTGACTGCTGACTCTACCGATGCACCAACTACAGCAGAACCAGCTACGACTCTGAATGCTGACTCTACCGATGCACCAACTACAGCAGAACCAGCTACTACTCTGAGTGCTGACTCTACCGATGCACTAACTACAGCAGCACCGGCTACTACTCTGAGTGCTGACTCTACCGATGCACCAACTACAGCAGAACCAGCTACGACTCTGAATGCTGACTTTACCAATGCACCAACTACAGCAGAACCAGCTACTACTCTGAGTGCTGACTCTACCGATGCACCAACTACAGCAGAACCAGCAAATTCTTTGCCTGCTGACTCTACCGATGCACCAACTACAGCAGCACCGGCTACTACTCTGACTGCTGACTCTACCGATGCAGCAAGTACAGCAGAACCAGCTACTACTCCGAGTGCTGACTCTACCGACGCACCAACTACAGCAAAACCAGCTACTACTCTGACTGCTGACTCTACCGATGCACCAACTACAGCAGAACCAGCTACGACTCTGAATGCTGACTCTACCGATGCACCAACTACAGCAGAACCAGCTACTACTCTGAGTGCTGTCTCTACCGATGCACTAACTACAGCAGCACCGGCTACTACTCTGAGTGCTGACTCTACCGATGCACCAACTACAGCAGAACCAGCTACGACTCTGAATGCTGACTCTACCGATGCACCAACTACAGCAGAACCAGCTACTACTCTGAGTGCTGACTCTACCGATGCACCAACTACAGCAGAACCAGCAACTTCTTTGCCTGCTGACTCTACCGATGCACCAACTACAGCAGCACCGGCTACTACTCTGAGTGCTGACTCTACCGATGCACCAACTACAGCAGAACCAGCAACTTCTTTGCCTGCTGACTCTACCGATGCACCAACTACAGCAGCACCGGCTACTACTCTGAGTGCTGACTCTACCGATGCACCAACTACAGCAGAACCAGCTACTACTCTGAATGCTGACTCTACTGATGCACCAACTACAGCAGAACCAGCTACTACTCTGAGTGCTGACTCTACCGATGCACCAACTACAGCAGAACCAGATACGACTCTGAATGTTGACTCTACCGATGCACCAACTACAGCAGCACCGGCTACTACTCTGAGTGCTGACTCTACCGATGCACCAACTACAGCAGAACCAGATACGACTCTGAATGCTGACTCTACCGATGCACCAACTACAGCAGCACCGGCTACTACTCTGACTGCTGACTCTACCGATGCAGCAAGTACAGCAGAACCAGCTACTACTCCGAGTGCTGACTCTACCGACGCACCAACTACAGCAAAACCAGCTACTACTCTGACTGCTGACTCTACCGATGCACCAACTACAGCAGAACCAGCTACTACTCTGACTGCTGACTCTACCGATGCACCAACTACAGCTGAACCAGCTACGACTCTGAATGCTGACTCTACCGATGCACCAACTACAGCAGAACCAGCTACTACTCTGAGTGCTGACTCTACCGATGCACTAACTACAGCAGCACCGGCTACTACTCTGAGTGCTGACTCTACCGATGCACCAACTACAGCAGAACCAGCTACGACTCTGAATGCTGACTCTACCGATGCACCAACTACAGCAGAACCAGCTACTACTCTGAGTGCTGACTCTACCGATGCACCAACTACAGCAGAACCAGCAACTTCTTTGCCTGCTGACTCTACCGATGCACCAACTACAGCAGCACCGGCTACTACTCTGAGTGCTGACTCTACCGATGCACCAACTACAGCAGAACCAGCTACTACTCTGAGTGCTGACTCTACCGATGCACCAACTACAGCAGAACCAGATACGACTCTGAATGTTGACTCTACCGATGCACCAACTACAGCAGCACCGGCTACTACTCTGAGTGCTGACTCTACCGATGCACCAACTACAGCAGAACCAGCTACGACTCTGAATGCTGACTCTACCGATGCACCAACTACAGCAGAACCAGCTACTACTCTGAGTGCTGACTCTACCGATGCACTAACTACAGCAGCACCGGCTACTACTCTGAGTGCTGACTCTACCGATGCACCAACTACAGCAGAACCAGCAACGACTCTGAATGCTGACTCTACCGATGCACCAACTACAACAGAACCAGCTACTACTCTGAGTGCTGACTCTACCGATGCACCAACTACAGCAGAACCAGCAACTTCTTTGCCTGCTGACTCTACTGATGCACCAACTACAGCAGCACCGGCTACTACTCTAATTGCTAAATCTACCGATGCACCAACTACAGCAGAACCAGCTACTACTCTGAATGCTGACTCTACCGATGCACCAACTACAGCAGAACCAGCTACTACTCTGAGTGCTGACTCTACCGATGCACCAACTACAGCAGAACCAGATACGACTCTGAATGCTGACTCTACCGATGCACCAACTACAACAGCACCGGCTACTACTCTGACTGCTGACTCTACCGATGCACCAACTACAGCAGAACCAGCTACAACTCTGACTGCTGACTCTACCGATGCACCAACTACAGCAGCACCGGCTACTACTCTTCCTGCTGACTCTACCGATGCAGCAAGTACAGCAGAACCAGTTACTACTCCGAATGCTGACTCTACCGACGCACCAACTACAGCAGAACCAGCTACTACTCTGACTGCTGACTCTACCGATGCACCAACTACAGCAGCACCGGCTACTACTCTGACTGCTGACTCTACCGATGCAGCAAGTACAGCAGAACCAGCTACTACTCCGAGTGCTGACTCTACCGACGCACCAACTACAGCAAAACCAGCTACTACTCTGACTGCTGACTCTACCGATGCACCAACTACAGCAGAACCAGCTACTACTCTGACTGCTGACTCTACCGATGCACCAACTACAGCAGAACCAGCTACGACTCTGAATGCTGACTCTACCGATGCACCAACTACAGCAGAACCAGCTACTACTCTGAGTGCTGACTCTACCGATGCACTAACTACAGCAGCACCGGCTACTACTCTGAGTGCTGACTCTACCGATGCACCAACTACAGCAGAACCAGCTACGACTCTGAATGCTGACTCTACCGATGCACCAACTACAGCAGAACCAGCTACTACTCTGAGTGCTGACTCTACCGATGCACCAACTACAGCAGAACCAGCAACTTCTTTGCCTGCTGACTCTACCGATGCACCAACTACAGCAGCACCGGCTACTACTCTGAGTGCTGACTCTACCGATGCACCAACTATAGCAGAACCAGCTACTACTCTGAATGCTGACTCTACTGATGCACCAACTACAGCAGAACCAGCAACTTCTTTGCCTGCTGACTCTACCGATGCACCAACTACAGCAGAACCAGCAACTTCTTTGCCTGCTGACTCTACCGATGCACCAACTACAGCAGCACCGGCTACTACTCTGAGTGCTGACTCTACCGATGCACCAACTACAGCAGAACCAGCTACTACTCTGAATGCTGACTCTACTGATGCACCAACTACAGCAGAACCAGCTACTACTCTGAGTGCTGACTCTACCGATGCACCAACTACAGCAGAACCAGATACGACTCTGAATGTTGACTCTACCGATGCACCAACTACAGCAGCACCGGCTACTACTCTGAGTGCTGACTCTACCGATGCACCAACTACAGCAGAACCAGATACGACTCTGAATGCTGACTCTACCGATGCACCAACTACAGCAGCACCGGCTACTACTCTGACTGCTGACTCTACCGATGCAGCAAGTACAGCAGAACCAGCTACTACTCCGAGTGCTGACTCTACCGACGCACCAACTACAGCAAAACCAGCTACTACTCTGACTGCTGACTCTACCGATGCACCAACTACAGCAGAACCAGCTACTACTCTGACTGCTGACTCTACCGATGCACCAACTACAGCAGAACCAGCTACGACTCTGAATGCTGACTCTACCGATGCACCAACTACAGCAGAACCAGCTACTACTCTGAGTGCTGTCTCTACCGATGCACTAACTACAGCAGCACCGGCTACTACTCTGAGTGCTGACTCTACCGATGCACCAACTACAGCAGAACCAGCTACGACTCTGAATGCTGACTCTACCGATGCACCAACTACAGCAGAACCAGCTACTACTCTGAGTGCTGACTCTACCGATGCACCAACTACAGCAGAACCAGCAACTTCTTTGCCTGCTGACTCTACCGATGCACCAACTACAGCAGCACCGGCTACTACTCTGAGTGCTGACTCTACCGATGCACCAACTACAGCAGAACCAGCTACTACTCTGAATGCTGACTCTACTGATGCACCAACTACAGCAGAACCAGCTACTACTCTGAGTGCTGACTCTACCGATGCACCAACTACAGCAGAACCAGATACGACTCTGAATGTTGACTCTACCGATGCACCAACTACAGCAGCACCGGCTACTACTCTGAGTGCTGACTCTACCGATGCACCAACTACAGCAGAACCAGATACGACTCTGAATGCTGACTCTACCGATGCACCAACTACAGCAGCACCGGCTACTACTCTGACTGCTGACTCTACCGATGCAGCAAGTACAGCAGAACCAGCTACTACTCCGAGTGCTGACTCTACCGACGCACCAACTACAGCAAAACCAGCTACTACTCTGACTGCTGACTCTACCGATGCACCAACTACAGCAGAACCAGCTACTACTCTGACTGCTGACTCTACCGATGCACCAACTACAGCTGAACCAGCTACGACTCTGAATGCTGACTCTACCGATGCACCAACTACAGCAGAACCAGCTACTACTCTGAGTGCTGACTCTACCGATGCACCAACTACAGCAGAACCAGCTACTACTCTGACTGCTGACTCTACCGATGCACCAACTACAGCTGAACCAGCAACTTCTTTGCCTGCTGACTCTACCGATGCACCAACTACAGCAGCACCGGCTACTACTCTGAGTGCTGACTCTACCGATGCACCAACTACAGCAGAACCAGCTACTACTCTGAGTGCTGACTCTACCGATGCACCAACTACAGCAGAACCAGATACGACTCTGAATGTTGACTCTACCGATGCACCAACTACAGCAGCACCGGCTACTACTCTGAGTGCTGACTCTACCGATGCACCAACTACAGCAGAACCAGCTACGACTCTGAATGCTGACTCTACCGATGCACCAACTACAGCAGAACCAGCTACTACTCTGAGTGCTGACTCTACCGATGCACTAACTACAGCAGCACCGGCTACTACTCTGAGTGCTGACTCTACCGATGCACCAACTACAGCAGAACCAGCTACGACTCTGAATGCTGACTCTACCGATGCACCAACTACAACAGAACCAGCTACTACTCTGAGTGCTGACTCTACCGATGCACCAACTACAGCAGAACCAGCAACTTCTTTGCCTGCTGACTCTACTGATGCACCAACTACAGCAGCACCGGCTACTACTCTAATTGCTGACTCTACCGATGCACCAACTACAGCAGAACCAGCTACTACTCTGAATGCTGACTCTACCGATGCACCAACTACAGCAGAACCAGCTACTACTCTGAGTGCTGACTCTACCGACGCACCAACTACAGCAGAACCAGCTACTACTCTGACTGCTGACTCTACCGATGCACCAACTACAGCAGAACCAGCAACTTCTTTGCCTGCTGACTCTACTGATGCACCAACTACAGCAGCACCGGCTACTACTCTGAGTGCTGACTCTACCGATGCACCAACTACAGCAGAACCAGCTACTACTCTGAATGCTGACTCTACCGATGCACCAACTACAGCAGAACCAGCTACTACTCTGACTGCTGACTCTACCGATGCACCAACTACAGCAGAACCAGATACGACTCTGATTGCTGACTCTACCGATTCACCAACTACAGCAGAACCAGCTACTACTCTGAGTGCTGACTCTACCGATGCACCAACTACAGCAGAACCAGCTACAACTCTGACTGCTGACTCTACCGATGCACCAACTACAGCAGCACCGGCTACTACTCTTCCTGCTGACTCTACCGATGCAGCAAGTACAGCAGAACCAGCTACTACTCCGAATGCTGACTCTACCGACGCACCAACTACAGCAGAACCAGCTACTACTCTGACTGCTGACTCTACCGATGCACCAACTACAGCAGCACCGGCTACTACTCTGACTGCTGACTCTACCGATGCAGCAAGTACAGCAGAACCAGCTACTACTCCGAGTGCTGACTCTACCGACGCACCAACTACAGCAGAACCAGCTACTACTCTGACTGCTGAATCTACCGATGCACCAACTACAGCAGAACCAGCTACTACTCTGACTGCTGACTCTACCGATGCACCAACTACAGCAGAACCAGCTACAACTCTGACTGCTGACTCTACCGATGCAGCAAGTACAGCAGATCCAGCTACTACTCCGAGTGCTGACTCTACCGACGCACCAACTACAGCAGAACCAGCTACTACTCTGACTGCTGACTCTACCGATGCACCAACTACAGCAGAACCAGCTACTACTCTGACTGCTGACTCTACCGATGCACCAACTACAGCAGAACCAGATACGACTCTGAATGCTGACTCTACCGATGCACCAACTACAGCAGCACCGGCTACTACTCTGACTGCTGACTCTACCGATGCAGCAAGTACAGCAGATCCAGCTACTACTCCGAGTGCTGACTCTACCGACGCACCAACTACAGCAGAACCAGCTACTACTCTGACTGCTGACTCTACCGATGCACAAACTACAGCAGAACCAGCTACTACTCTGACTGCTGACTCTACCGATGCACCAACTACAGCAGAACCAGATACGACTCTGAATGCTGACTCTACCGATGCACCAACTACAGCAGCACCGGCTACTACTCTGACTGCTGACTCTACCGATGCAGCAAGTACAGCAGAACCAGCTACTACTCCGAGTGCTGACTCTACCGACGCACCAACTACAGCAGAACCAGCTACTACTCTGACTGCTGACTCTACCGATGCACCAACTACAGCAGAACCAGCTACGACTCTGAATGCTGACTCTACCGATGCACCAACTACAGCAGAACCAGCTACTACTCTGAGTGCTGTCTCTACCGATGCACTAACTACAGCAGCACCGGCTACTACTCTGAGTGCTGACTCTACCGATGCACCAACTACAGCAGAACCAGCTACGACTCTGAATGCTGACTCTACCGATGCACCAACTACAGCAGAACCAGCTACTACTCTGAGTGCTGACTCTACCGATGCACCAACTACAGCAGAACCAGCAACTTCTTTGCCTGCTGACTCTACCGATGCACCAACTACAGCAGCACCGGCTACTACTCTGAGTGCTGACTCTACCGATGCACCAACTACAGCAGAACCAGCAACTTCTTTGCCTGCTGACTCTACCGATGCACCAACTACAGCAGCACCGGCTACTACTCTGAGTGCTGACTCTACCGATGCACCAACTACAGCAGAACCAGCTACTACTCTGAATGCTGACTCTACTGATGCACCAACTTCAGCAGAACCAGCTACTACTCTGAGTGCTGACTCTACCGACGCACCAACTACAGCAGAACCAGCTACTACTCTGACTGCTGACTCTACCGATGCACCAACTACAGCAGAACCAGCAACTTCTTTGCCTGCTGACTCTACTGATGCACCAACTACAGCAGCACCGGCTACTACTCTGAGTGCTGACTCTACCGATGCACCAACTACAGCAGAACCAGCTACTACTCTGAATGCTGACTCTACCGATGCACCAACTACAGCAGAACCAGCTACTACTCTGACTGCTGACTCTACCGATGCACCAACTACAGCAGAACCAGATACGACTCTGATTGCTGACTCTACCGATTCACCAACTACAGCAGAACCAGCTACTACTCTGAGTGCTGACTCTACCGATGCACCAACTACAGCAGAACCAGCTACAACTCTGACTGCTGACTCTACCGATGCACCAACTACAGCAGCACCGGCTACTACTCTTCCTGCTGACTCTACCGATGCAGCAAGTACAGCAGAACCAGCTACTACTCCGAATGCTGACTCTACCGACGCACCAACTACAGCAGAACCAGCTACTACTCTGACTGCTGACTCTACCGATGCACCAACTACAGCAGCACCGGCTACTACTCTGACTGCTGACTCTACCGATGCAGCAAGTACAGCAGAACCAGCTACTACTCCGAGTGCTGACTCTACCGACGCACCAACTACAGCAGAACCAGCTACTACTCTGACTGCTGAATCTACCGATGCACCAACTACAGCAGAACCAGCTACTACTCTGACTGCTGACTCTACCGATGCACCAACTACAGCAGAACCAGCTACAACTCTGACTGCTGACTCTACCGATGCAGCAAGTACAGCAGATCCAGCTACTACTCCGAGTGCTGACTCTACCGACGCACCAACTACAGCAGAACCAGCTACTACTCTGACTGCTGACTCTACCGATGCACCAACTACAGCAGAACCAGCTACTACTCTGACTGCTGACTCTACCGATGCACCAACTACAGCAGAACCAGATACGACTCTGAATGCTGACTCTACCGATGCACCAACTACAGCAGCACCGGCTACTACTCTGACTGCTGACTCTACCGATGCAGCAAGTACAGCAGATCCAGCTACTACTCCGAGTGCTGACTCTACCGACGCACCAACTACAGCAGAACCAGCTACTACTCTGACTGCTGACTCTACCGATGCACAAACTACAGCAGAACCAGCTACTACTCTGACTGCTGACTCTACCGATGCACCAACTACAGCAGAACCAGATACGACTCTGAATGCTGACTCTACCGATGCACCAACTACAGCAGCACCGGCTACTACTCTGACTGCTGACTCTACCGATGCAGCAAGTACAGCAGAACCAGCTACTACTCCGAGTGCTGACTCTACCGACGCACCAACTACAGCAGAACCAGCTACTACTCTGACTGCTGACTCTACCGATGCACCAACTACAGCAGAACCAGCTACGACTCTGAATGCTGACTCTACCGATGCACCAACTACAGCAGAACCAGCTACTACTCTGAGTGCTGTCTCTACCGATGCACTAACTACAGCAGCACCGGCTACTACTCTGAGTGCTGACTCTACCGATGCACCAACTACAGCAGAACCAGCTACGACTCTGAATGCTGACTCTACCGATGCACCAACTACAGCAGAACCAGCTACTACTCTGAGTGCTGACTCTACCGATGCACCAACTACAGCAGAACCAGCAACTTCTTTGCCTGCTGACTCTACCGATGCACCAACTACAGCAGCACCGGCTACTACTCTGAGTGCTGACTCTACCGATGCACCAACTACAGCAGAACCAGCAACTTCTTTGCCTGCTGACTCTACCGATGCACCAACTACAGCAGCACCGGCTACTACTCTGAGTGCTGACTCTACCGATGCACCAACTACAGCAGAACCAGCTACTACTCTGAATGCTGACTCTACTGATGCACCAACTTCAGCAGAACCAGCTACTACTCTGAGTGCTGACTCTACCGATGCACCAACTACAGCAGAACCAGATACGACTCTGAATGTTGACTCTACCGATGCACCAACTACAGCAGCACCGGCTACTACTCTGAGTGCTGACTCTACCGATGCATTAACTACAGCAGAACCAGATACGACTCTGAATGCTGACTCTACCGATGCACCAACTACAGCAGCACCGGCTACTACTCTGACTGCTGACTCTACCGATGCAGCAAGTACAGCAGAACCAGCAACTTCTTTGCCTGCTGACTCTACCGATGCACCAACTACAGCAGCACCGGCTACTACTCTGAGTGCTGACTCTACCGATGCACCAACTACAGCAGAACCAGCAACTTCTTTGCCTGCTGACTCTACCGATGCACCAACTACAGCAGCACCGGCTACTACTCTGAGTGCTGACTCTACCGATGCACCAACTACAGCAGAACCAGCTACTACTCTGAATGCTGACTCTACCGATGCACCAACTACAGCAGCACCGGCTACTACTCTTCCTGCTGACTCTACCGATGCAGCAAGTACAGCAGAACCAGCTACTACTCCGAATGCTGACTCTACCGACGCACCAACTACAGCAGAACCAGCTACTACTCTGACTGCTGACTCTACCGATGCACCAACTACAGCAGCACCGGCTACTACTCTGACTGCTGACTCTACCGATGCAGCAAGTACAGCAGAACCAGCTACTACTCCGAGTGCTGACTCTACCGACGCACCAACTACAGCAGAACCAGCTACTACTCTGAATGCTGACTCTACCGATGCACCAACTACAGCAGCACCGGCTACTACTCTGACTGCTGACTCTACCGATGCAGCAAGTACAGCAGATCCAGCTACTACTCCGAGTGCTGACTCTACCGACGCACCAACTACAGCAGAACCAGCTACTACTCTGACTGCTGACTCTACCGATGCACAAACTACAGCAGAACCAGCTACTACTCTGACTGCTGACTCTACCGATGCACCAACTACAGCAGAACCAGATACGACTCTGAATGCTGACTCTACCGATGCACCAACTACAGCAGCACCGGCTACTACTCTGACTGCTGACTCTACCGATGCAGCAAGTACAGCAGAACCAGCTACTACTCCGAGTGCTGACTCTACCGACGCACCAACTACAGCAGAACCAGCTACTACTCTGACTGCTGACTCTACCGATGCACCAACTACAGCAGAACCAGCTACGACTCTGAATGCTGACTCTACCGATGCACCAACTACAGCAGAACCAGCTACTACTCTGAGTGCTGTCTCTACCGATGCACTAACTACAGCAGCACCGGCTACTACTCTGAGTGCTGACTCTACCGATGCACCAACTACAGCAGAACCAGCTACGACTCTGAATGCTGACTCTACCGATGCACCAACTACAGCAGAACCAGCTACTACTCTGAGTGCTGACTCTACCGATGCACCAACTACAGCAGAACCAGCAACTTCTTTGCCTGCTGACTCTACCGATGCACCAACTACAGCAGCACCGGCTACTACTCTGAGTGCTGACTCTACCGATGCACCAACTACAGCAGAACCAGATACGACTCTGAATGTTGACTCTACCGATGCACCAACTACAGCAGCACCGGCTACTACTCTGAGTGCTGACTCTACCGATGCACCAACTACAGCAGAACCAGATACGACTCTGAATGCTGACTCTACCGATGCACCAACTACAGCAGCACCGGCTACTACTCTGACTGCTGACTCTACCGATGCAGCAAGTACAGCAGAACCAGCTACTACTCCGAGTGCTGACTCTACCGACGCACCAACTACAGCAAAACCAGCTACTACTCTGACTGCTGACTCTACCGATGCACCAACTACAGCAGAACCAGCTACTACTCTGACTGCTGACTCTACCGATGCACCAACTACAGCTGAACCAGCTACGACTCTGAATGCTGACTCTACCGATGCACCAACTACAGCAGAACCAGCTACTACTCTGAGTGCTGACTCTACCGATGCACTAACTACAGCAGCACCGGCTACTACTCTGAGTGCTGACTCTACCGATGCACCAACTACAGCAGAACCAGCTACGACTCTGAATGCTGACTCTACCGATGCACCAACTACAGCAGAACCAGCTACTACTCTGAGTGCTGACTCTACCGATGCACCAACTACAGCAGAACCAGCAACTTCTTTGCCTGCTGACTCTACCGATGCACCAACTACAGCAGCACCGGCTACTACTCTGAGTGCTGACTCTACCGATGCACCAACTACAGCAGAACCAGCTACTACTCTGAGTGCTGACTCTACCGATGCACCAACTACAGCAGAACCAGATACGACTCTGAATGTTGACTCTACCGATGCACCAACTACAGCAGCACCGGCTACTACTCTGAGTGCTGACTCTACCGATGCACCAACTACAGCAGAACCAGCTACGACTCTGAATGCTGACTCTACCGATGCACCAACTACAGCAGAACCAGCTACTACTCTGAGTGCTGACTCTACCGATGCACTAACTACAGCAGCACCGGCTACTACTCTGAGTGCTGACTCTACCGATGCACCAACTACAGCAGAACCAGCTACGACTCTGAATGCTGACTCTACCGATGCACCAACTACAACAGAACCAGCTACTACTCTGAGTGCTGACTCTACCGATGCACCAACTACAGCAGAACCAGCAACTTCTTTGCCTGCTGACTCTACTGATGCACCAACTACAGCAGCACCGGCTACTACTCTAATTGCTAAATCTACCGATGCACCAACTACAGCAGAACCAGCTACTACTCTGAATGCTGACTCTACCGATGCACCAACTACAGCAGAACCAGCTACTACTCTGAGTGCTGACTCTACCGATGCACCAACTACAGCAGAACCAGATACGACTCTGAATGCTGACTCTACCGATGCACCAACTACAACAGCACCGGCTACTACTCTGACTGCTGACTCTACCGATGCACCAACTACAGCAGAACCAGCTACAACTCTGACTGCTGACTCTACCGATGCACCAACTACAGCAGCACCGGCTACTACTCTTCCTGCTGACTCTACCGATGCAGCAAGTACAGCAGAACCAGTTACTACTCCGAATGCTGACTCTACCGACGCACCAACTACAGCAGAACCAGCTACTACTCTGACTGCTGACTCTACCGATGCACCAACTACAGCAGCACCGGCTACTACTCTGACTGCTGACTCTACCGATGCAGCAAGTACAGCAGAACCAGCTACTACTCCGAGTGCTGACTCTACCGACGCACCAACTACAGCAAAACCAGCTACTACTCTGACTGCTGACTCTACCGATGCACCAACTACAGCAGAACCAGCTACTACTCTGACTGCTGACTCTACCGATGCACCAACTACAGCAGAACCAGCTACGACTCTGAATGCTGACTCTACCGATGCACCAACTACAGCAGAACCAGCTACTACTCTGAGTGCTGACTCTACCGATGCACTAACTACAGCAGCACCGGCTACTACTCTGAGTGCTGACTCTACCGATGCACCAACTACAGCAGAACCAGCTACGACTCTGAATGCTGACTCTACCGATGCACCAACTACAGCAGAACCAGCTACTACTCTGAGTGCTGACTCTACCGATGCACCAACTACAGCAGAACCAGCAACTTCTTTGCCTGCTGACTCTACCGATGCACCAACTACAGCAGCACCGGCTACTACTCTGAGTGCTGACTCTACCGATGCACCAACTATAGCAGAACCAGCTACTACTCTGAATGCTGACTCTACTGATGCACCAACTACAGCAGAACCAGCAACTTCTTTGCCTGCTGACTCTACCGATGCACCAACTACAGCAGCACCGGCTACTACTCTGAGTGCTGACTCTACCGATGCACCAACTACAGCAGAACCAGCAACTTCTTTGCCTGCTGACTCTACCGATGCACCAACTACAGCAGCACCGGCTACTACTCTGAGTGCTGACTCTACCGATGCACCAACTACAGCAGAACCAGCTACTACTCTGAATGCTGACTCTACTGATGCACCAACTACAGCAGAACCAGCTACTACTCTGAGTGCTGACTCTACCGATGCACCAACTACAGCAGAACCAGATACGACTCTGAATGTTGACTCTACCGATGCACCAACTACAGCAGCACCGGCTACTACTCTGAGTGCTGACTCTACCGATGCACCAACTACAGCAGAACCAGATACGACTCTGAATGCTGACTCTACCGATGCACCAACTACAGCAGCACCGGCTACTACTCTGACTGCTGACTCTACCGATGCAGCAAGTACAGCAGAACCAGCTACTACTCCGAGTGCTGACTCTACCGACGCACCAACTACAGCAAAACCAGCTACTACTCTGACTGCTGACTCTACCGATGCACCAACTACAGCAGAACCAGCTACTACTCTGACTGCTGACTCTACCGATGCACCAACTACAGCTGAACCAGCTACGACTCTGAATGCTGACTCTACCGATGCACCAACTACAGCAGAACCAGCTACTACTCTGAGTGCTGACTCTACCGATGCACTAACTACAGCAGCACCGGCTACTACTCTGAGTGCTGACTCTACCGATGCACCAACTACAGCAAAACCAGCTACTACTCTGACTGCTGACTCTACCGATGCACCAACTACAGCAGAACCAGCTACTACTCTGACTGCTGACTCTACCGATGCACCAACTACAGCTGAACCAGCTACGACTCTGAATGCTGACTCTACCGATGCACCAACTACAGCAGAACCAGCTACTACTCTGAGTGCTGACTCTACCGATGCACTAACTACAGCAGCACCGGCTACTACTCTGAGTGCTGACTCTACCGATGCACCAACTACAGCAGAACCAGCTACGACTCTGAATGCTGACTCTACCGATGCACCAACTACAGCAGAACCAGCTACTACTCTGAGTGCTGACTCTACCGATGCACCAACTACAGCAGAACCAGCAACTTCTTTGCCTGCTGACTCTACCGACGCACCAACTACAGCAAAACCAGCTACTACTCTGACTGCTGACTCTACCGATGCACCAACTACAGCAGAACCAGCTACTACTCTGACTGCTGACTCTACCGATGCACCAACTACAGCAGAACCAGCTACGACTCTGAATGCTGACTCTACCGATGCACCAACTACAGCAGAACCAGCTACTACTCTGAGTGCTGTCTCTACCGATGCACTAACTACAGCAGCACCGGCTACTACTCTGAGTGCTGACTCTACCGATGCACCAACTACAGCAGAACCAGCTACGACTCTGAATGCTGACTCTACCGATGCACCAACTACAGCAGAACCAGCTACTACTCTGAGTGCTGACTCTACCGATGCACCAACTACAGCAGAACCAGCAACTTCTTTGCCTGCTGACTCTACCGATGCACCAACTACAGCAGCACCGGCTACTACTCTGAGTGCTGACTCTACCGATGCACCAACTACAGCAGAACCAGCTACTACTCTGAATGCTGACTCTACTGATGCACCAACTACAGCAGAACCAGCTACTACTCTGAGTGCTGACTCTACCGATGCACCAACTACAGCAGAACCAGCAACTTCTTTGCCTGCTGACTCTACCGATGCACCAACTACAGCAGCACCGGCTACTACTCTGAGTGCTGACTCTACCGATGCACCAACTATAGCAGAACCAGCTACTACTCTGAATGCTGACTCTACTGATGCACCAACTACAGCAGAACCAGCAACTTCTTTGCCTGCTGACTCTACCGATGCACCAACTACAGCAGCACCGGCTACTACTCTGAGTGCTGACTCTACCGATGCACCAACTACAGCAGAACCAGCAACTTCTTTGCCTGCTGACTCTACCGATGCACCAACTACAGCAGCACCGGCTACTACTCTGAGTGCTGACTCTACCGATGCACCAACTACAGCAGAACCAGCTACTACTCTGAATGCTGACTCTACTGATGCACCAACTACAGCAGAACCAGCTACTACTCTGAGTGCTGACTCTACCGATGCACCAACTACAGCAGAACCAGATACGACTCTGAATGTTGACTCTACCGATGCACCAACTACAGCAGCACCGGCTACTACTCTGAGTGCTGACTCTACCGATGCACCAACTACAGCAGAACCAGATACGACTCTGAATGCTGACTCTACCGATGCACCAACTACAGCAGCACCGGCTACTACTCTGACTGCTGACTCTACCGATGCAGCAAGTACAGCAGAACCAGCTACTACTCCGAGTGCTGACTCTACCGACGCACCAACTACAGCAAAACCAGCTACTACTCTGACTGCTGACTCTACCGATGCACCAACTACAGCAGAACCAGCTACTACTCTGACTGCTGACTCTACCGATGCACCAACTACAGCTGAACCAGCTACGACTCTGAATGCTGACTCTACCGATGCACCAACTACAGCAGAACCAGCTACTACTCTGAGTGCTGACTCTACCGATGCACTAACTACAGCAGCACCGGCTACTACTCTGAGTGCTGACTCTACCGATGCACCAACTACAGCAGAACCAGCTACGACTCTGAATGCTGACTCTACCGATGCACCAACTACAGCAGAACCAGCTACTACTCTGAGTGCTGACTCTAAAGATGCACCAACTACAGCAGAACCAGCAACTTCTTTGCCTGCTGACTCTACCGACGCACCAACTACAGCAAAACCAGCTACTACTCTGACTGCTGACTCTACCGATGCACCAACTACAGCAGAACCAGCTACTACTCTGACTGCTGACTCTACCGATGCACCAACTACAGCAGAACCAGCTACGACTCTGAATGCTGACTCTACCGATGCACCAACTACAGCAGAACCAGCTACTACTCTGAGTGCTGTCTCTACCGATGCACTAACTACAGCAGCACCGGCTACTACTCTGAGTGCTGACTCTACCGATGCACCAACTACAGCAGAACCAGCTACGACTCTGAATGCTGACTCTACCGATGCACCAACTACAGCAGCACCGGCTACTACTCTGAGTGCTGACTCTACCGATGCACCAACTACAGCAGAACCAGCAACTTCTTTGCCTGCTGACTCTACCGATGCACCAACTACAGCAGCACCGGCTACTACTCTGAGTGCTGACTCTACCGATGCACCAACTACAGCAGAACCAGCTACTACTCTGAATGCTGACTCTACTGATGCACCAACTACAGCAGAACCAGCTACTACTCTGAGTGCTGACTCTACCGATGCACCAACTACAGCAGAACCAGATACGACTCTGAATGTTGACTCTACCGATGCACCAACTACAGCAGCACCGGCTACTACTCTGAGTGCTGACTCTACCGATGCACCAACTACAGCAGAACCAGATACGACTCTGAATGCTGACTCTACCGATGCACCAACTACAGCAGCACCGGCTACTACTCTGACTGCTGACTCTACCGATGCAGCAAGTACAGCAGAACCAGCTACTACTCCGAGTGCTGACTCTACCGACGCACCAACTACAGCAAAACCAGCTACTACTCTGACTGCTGACTCTACCGATGCACCAACTACAGCAGAACCAGCTACTACTCTGACTGCTGACTCTACCGATGCACCAACTACAGCTGAACCAGCTACGACTCTGAATGCTGACTCTACCGATGCACCAACTACAGCAGAACCAGCTACTACTCTGAGTGCTGACTCTACCGATGCACCAACTACAGCAGAACCAGCTACTACTCTGACTGCTGACTCTACCGATGCACCAACTACAGCTGAACCAGCAACTTCTTTGCCTGCTGACTCTACCGATGCACCAACTACAGCAGAACCAGCTACTACTCTGAGTGCTGACTCTACCGATGCACCAACTACAGCAGAACCAGATACGACTCTGAATGTTGACTCTACCGATGCACCAACTACAGCAGCACCGGCTACTACTCTGAGTGCTGACTCTACCGATGCACCAACTACAGCAGAACCAGCTACGACTCTGAATGCTGACTCTACCGATGCACCAACTACAGCAGAACCAGCTACTACTCTGAGTGCTGACTCTACCGATGCACTAACTACAGCAGCACCGGCTACTACTCTGAGTGCTGACTCTACCGATGCACCAACTACAGCAGAACCAGCTACGACTCTGAATGCTGACTCTACCGATGCACCAACTACAACAGAACCAGCTACTACTCTGAGTGCTGACTCTACCGATGCACCAACTACAGCAGAACCAGCAACTTCTTTGCCTGCTGACTCTACTGATGCACCAACTACAGCAGCACCGGCTACTACTCTAATTGCTGACTCTACCGATGCACCAACTACAGCAGAACCAGCTACTACTCTGAATGCTGACTCTACCGATGCACCAACTACAGCAGAACCAGCTACTACTCTGAGTGCTGACTCTACCGACGCACCAACTACAGCAGAACCAGCTACTACTCTGACTGCTGACTCTACCGATGCACCAACTACAGCAGAACCAGCAACTTCTTTGCCTGCTGACTCTACTGATGCACCAACTACAGCAGCACCGGCTACTACTCTGAGTGCTGACTCTACCGATGCACCAACTACAGCAGAACCAGCTACTACTTTGAATGCTGACTCTACCGATGCACCAACTACAGCAGAACCAGCTACTACTCTGACTGCTGACTCTACCGATGCACCAACTACAGCAGAACCAGATACGACTCTGATTGCTGACTCTACCGATTCACCAACTACAGCAGAACCAGCTACTACTCTGAGTGCTGACTCTACCGACGCACCAACTACAGCAGAACCAGCTACTACTCTGACTGCTGACTCTACCGATGCACCAACTACAGCAGCACCGGCTACTACTCTGACTGCTGACTCTACCGATGCAGCAAGTACAGCAGAACCAGCTACTACTCCGAGTGCTGACTCTACCGACGCACCAACTACAGCAGAACCAGCTACTACTCTGACTGCTGAATCTACCGATGCACCAACTACAGCAGAACCAGCTACTACTCTGACTGCTGACTCTACCGATGCACCAACTACAGCAGCACCGGCTACTACTCTGACTGCTGACTCTACCGATGCAGCAAGTACAGCAGAACCAGCTACTACTCCGAGTGCTGACTCTACCGACGCACCAGCTACAGCAGAACCAGCTACTACTCTGACTGCTGACTCTACCGATGCACCAACTACAGCAGAACCAGATACGACTCTGAATGCTGACTCTACCGACGCACCAACTACAGCAGAACCAGCTACTACTCTGACTGCTGACTCTACCGATGCACCAACTACAGCAGCACCGGCTACTACTCTGACTGCTGACTCTACCGATGCAGCAAGTACAGCAGAACCAGCTACTACTCCGAGTGCTGACTCTACCGACGCACCAACTACAGCAGAACCAGCTACTACTCTGACTGCTGACTCTACCGATGCACCAACTACAGCAGAACCAGATACGACTCTGAATGCTGACTCTACCGATGCACCAACTACAGCAGCACCGGCTACTACTCTGACTGCTGACTCTACCGATGCAGCAAGTACAGCAGATCCAGCTACTACTCCGAGTGCTGACTCTACCGACGCACCAACTACAGCAGAACCAGCTACTACTCTGACTGCTGACTCTACCGATGCACAAACTACAGCAGAACCAGCTACTACTCTGACTGCTGACTCTACCGATGCACCAACTACAGCAGAACCAGATACGACTCTGAATGCTGACTCTACCGATGCACCAACTACAGCAGCACCGGCTACTACTCTGACTGCTGACTCTACCGATGCAGCAAGTACAGCAGAACCAGCTACTACTCCGAGTGCTGACTCTACCGACGCACCAACTACAGCAGAACCAGCTACTACTCTGACTGCTGACTCTACCGATGCACCAACTACAGCAGAACCAGCTACGACTCTGAATGCTGACTCTACCGATGCACCAACTACAGCAGAACCAGCTACTACTCTGAGTGCTGTCTCTACCGATGCACTAACTACAGCAGCACCGGCTACTACTCTGAGTGCTGACTCTACCGATGCACCAACTACAGCAGAACCAGCTACGACTCTGAATGCTGACTCTACCGATGCACCAACTACAGCAGAACCAGCTACTACTCTGAGTGCTGACTCTACCGATGCACCAACTACAGCAGAACCAGCAACTTCTTTGCCTGCTGACTCTACCGATGCACCAACTACAGCAGCACCGGCTACTACTCTGAGTGCTGACTCTACCGATGCACCAACTACAGCAGAACCAGATACGACTCTGAATGTTGACTCTACCGATGCACCAACTACAGCAGCACCGGCTACTACTCTGAGTGCTGACTCTACCGATGCACCAACTACAGCAGAACCAGATACGACTCTGAATGCTGACTCTACCGATGCACCAACTACAGCAGCACCGGCTACTACTCTGACTGCTGACTCTACCGATGCAGCAAGTACAGCAGAACCAGCTACTACTCCGAGTGCTGACTCTACCGACGCACCAACTACAGCAAAACCAGCTACTACTCTGACTGCTGACTCTACCGATGCACCAACTACAGCAGAACCAGCTACTACTCTGACTGCTGACTCTACCGATGCACCAACTACAGCTGAACCAGCTACGACTCTGAATGCTGACTCTACCGATGCACCAACTACAGCAGAACCAGCTACTACTCTGAGTGCTGACTCTACCGATGCACTAACTACAGCAGCACCGGCTACTACTCTGAGTGCTGACTCTACCGATGCACCAACTACAGCAGAACCAGCTACGACTCTGAATGCTGACTCTACCGATGCACCAACTACAGCAGAACCAGCTACTACTCTGAGTGCTGACTCTACCGATGCACCAACTACAGCAGAACCAGCAACTTCTTTGCCTGCTGACTCTACCGATGCACCAACTACAGCAGCACCGGCTACTACTCTGAGTGCTGACTCTACCGATGCACCAACTACAGCAGAACCAGCTACTACTCTGAGTGCTGACTCTACCGATGCACCAACTACAGCAGAACCAGATACGACTCTGAATGTTGACTCTACCGATGCACCAACTACAGCAGCACCGGCTACTACTCTGAGTGCTGACTCTACCGATGCACCAACTACAGCAGAACCAGCTACGACTCTGAATGCTGACTCTACCGATGCACCAACTACAGCAGAACCAGCTACTACTCTGAGTGCTGACTCTACCGATGCACTAACTACAGCAGCACCGGCTACTACTCTGAGTGCTGACTCTACCGATGCACCAACTACAGCAGAACCAGCTACGACTCTGAATGCTGACTCTACCGATGCACCAACTACAACAGAACCAGCTACTACTCTGAGTGCTGACTCTACCGATGCACCAACTACAGCAGAACCAGCAACTTCTTTGCCTGCTGACTCTACTGATGCACCAACTACAGCAGCACCGGCTACTACTCTAATTGCTAAATCTACCGATGCACCAACTACAGCAGAACCAGCTACTACTCTGAATGCTGACTCTACCGATGCACCAACTACAGCAGAACCAGCTACTACTCTGAGTGCTGACTCTACCGATGCACCAACTACAGCAGAACCAGATACGACTCTGAATGCTGACTCTACCGATGCACCAACTACAACAGCACCGGCTACTACTCTGACTGCTGACTCTACCGATGCACCAACTACAGCAGAACCAGCTACAACTCTGACTGCTGACTCTACCGATGCACCAACTACAGCAGCACCGGCTACTACTCTTCCTGCTGACTCTACCGATGCAGCAAGTACAGCAGAACCAGTTACTACTCCGAATGCTGACTCTACCGACGCACCAACTACAGCAGAACCAGCTACTACTCTGACTGCTGACTCTACCGATGCACCAACTACAGCAGCACCGGCTACTACTCTGACTGCTGACTCTACCGATGCAGCAAGTACAGCAGAACCAGCTACTACTCCGAGTGCTGACTCTACCGACGCACCAACTACAGCAAAACCAGCTACTACTCTGACTGCTGACTCTACCGATGCACCAACTACAGCAGAACCAGCTACTACTCTGACTGCTGACTCTACCGATGCACCAACTACAGCAGAACCAGCTACGACTCTGAATGCTGACTCTACCGATGCACCAACTACAGCAGAACCAGCTACTACTCTGAGTGCTGACTCTACCGATGCACTAACTACAGCAGCACCGGCTACTACTCTGAGTGCTGACTCTACCGATGCACCAACTACAGCAGAACCAGCTACGACTCTGAATGCTGACTCTACCGATGCACCAACTACAGCAGAACCAGCTACTACTCTGAGTGCTGACTCTACCGATGCACCAACTACAGCAGAACCAGCAACTTCTTTGCCTGCTGACTCTACCGATGCACCAACTACAGCAGCACCGGCTACTACTCTGAGTGCTGACTCTACCGATGCACCAACTATAGCAGAACCAGCTACTACTCTGAATGCTGACTCTACTGATGCACCAACTACAGCAGAACCAGCAACTTCTTTGCCTGCTGACTCTACCGATGCACCAACTACAGCAGCACCGGCTACTACTCTGAGTGCTGACTCTACCGATGCACCAACTACAGCAGAACCAGCAACTTCTTTGCCTGCTGACTCTACCGATGCACCAACTACAGCAGCACCGGCTACTACTCTGAGTGCTGACTCTACCGATGCACCAACTACAGCAGAACCAGCTACTACTCTGAATGCTGACTCTACTGATGCACCAACTACAGCAGAACCAGCTACTACTCTGAGTGCTGACTCTACCGATGCACCAACTACAGCAGAACCAGATACGACTCTGAATGTTGACTCTACCGATGCACCAACTACAGCAGCACCGGCTACTACTCTGAGTGCTGACTCTACCGATGCACCAACTACAGCAGAACCAGATACGACTCTGAATGCTGACTCTACCGATGCACCAACTACAGCAGCACCGGCTACTACTCTGACTGCTGACTCTACCGATGCAGCAAGTACAGCAGAACCAGCTACTACTCCGAGTGCTGACTCTACCGACGCACCAACTACAGCAAAACCAGCTACTACTCTGACTGCTGACTCTACCGATGCACCAACTACAGCAGAACCAGCTACTACTCTGACTGCTGACTCTACCGATGCACCAACTACAGCTGAACCAGCTACGACTCTGAATGCTGACTCTACCGATGCACCAACTACAGCAGAACCAGCTACTACTCTGAGTGCTGACTCTACCGATGCACTAACTACAGCAGCACCGGCTACTACTCTGAGTGCTGACTCTACCGATGCACCAACTACAGCAGAACCAGCTACGACTCTGAATGCTGACTCTACCGATGCACCAACTACAGCAGAACCAGCTACTACTCTGAGTGCTGACTCTACCGATGCACCAACTACAGCAGAACCAGCAACTTCTTTGCCTGCTGACTCTACCGACGCACCAACTACAGCAAAACCAGCTACTACTCTGACTGCTGACTCTACCGATGCACCAACTACAGCAGAACCAGCTACTACTCTGACTGCTGACTCTACCGATGCACCAACTACAGCAGAACCAGCTACGACTCTGAATGCTGACTCTACCGATGCACCAACTACAGCAGAACCAGCTACTACTCTGAGTGCTGTCTCTACCGATGCACTAACTACAGCAGCACCGGCTACTACTCTGAGTGCTGACTCTACCGATGCACCAACTACAGCAGAACCAGCTACGACTCTGAATGCTGACTCTACCGATGCACCAACTACAGCAGAACCAGCTACTACTCTGAGTGCTGACTCTACCGATGCACCAACTACAGCAGAACCAGCAACTTCTTTGCCTGCTGACTCTACCGATGCACCAACTACAGCAGCACCGGCTACTACTCTGAGTGCTGACTCTACCGATGCACCAACTACAGCAGAACCAGCAACTTCTTTGCCTGCTGACTCTACCGATGCACCAACTACAGCAGCACCGGCTACTACTCTGAGTGCTGACTCTACCGATGCACCAACTACAGCAGAACCAGCTACTACTCTGAATGCTGACTCTACTGATGCACCAACTACAGCAGAACCAGCTACTACTCTGAGTGCTGACTCTACCGATGCACCAACTACAGCAGAACCAGATACGACTCTGAATGTTGACTCTACCGATGCACCAACTACAGCAGCACCGGCTACTACTCTGAGTGCTGACTCTACCGATGCACCAACTACAGCAGAACCAGATACGACTCTGAATGCTGACTCTACCGATGCACCAACTACAGCAGCACCGGCTACTACTCTGACTGCTGACTCTACCGATGCAGCAAGTACAGCAGAACCAGCTACTACTCCGAGTGCTGACTCTACCGACGCACCAACTACAGCAAAACCAGCTACTACTCTGACTGCTGACTCTACCGATGCACCAACTACAGCAGAACCAGCTACTACTCTGACTGCTGACTCTACCGATGCACCAACTACAGCTGAACCAGCTACGACTCTGAATGCTGACTCTACCGATGCACCAACTACAGCAGAACCAGCTACTACTCTGAGTGCTGACTCTACCGATGCACCAACTACAGCAGAACCAGCTACTACTCTGACTGCTGACTCTACCGATGCACCAACTACAGCTGAACCAGCAACTTCTTTGCCTGCTGACTCTACCGATGCACCAACTACAGCAGAACCAGCTACTACTCTGAGTGCTGACTCTACCGATGCACCAACTACAGCAGAACCAGATACGACTCTGAATGTTGACTCTACCGATGCACCAACTACAGCAGCACCGGCTACTACTCTGAGTGCTGACTCTACCGATGCACCAACTACAGCAGAACCAGCTACGACTCTGAATGCTGACTCTACCGATGCACCAACTACAGCAGAACCAGCTACTACTCTGAGTGCTGACTCTACCGATGCACTAACTACAGCAGCACCGGCTACTACTCTGAGTGCTGACTCTACCGATGCACCAACTACAGCAGAACCAGCTACGACTCTGAATGCTGACTCTACCGATGCACCAACTACAACAGAACCAGCTACTACTCTGAGTGCTGACTCTACCGATGCACCAACTACAGCAGAACCAGCAACTTCTTTGCCTGCTGACTCTACTGATGCACCAACTACAGCAGCACCGGCTACTACTCTAATTGCTGACTCTACCGATGCACCAACTACAGCAGAACCAGCTACTACTCTGAATGCTGACTCTACCGATGCACCAACTACAGCAGAACCAGCTACTACTCTGAGTGCTGACTCTACCGACGCACCAACTACAGCAGAACCAGCTACTACTCTGACTGCTGACTCTACCGATGCACCAACTACAGCAGAACCAGCAACTTCTTTGCCTGCTGACTCTACTGATGCACCAACTACAGCAGCACCGGCTACTACTCTGAGTGCTGACTCTACCGATGCACCAACTACAGCAGAACCAGCTACTACTTTGAATGCTGACTCTACCGATGCACCAACTACAGCAGAACCAGCTACTACTCTGACTGCTGACTCTACCGATGCACCAACTACAGCAGAACCAGATACGACTCTGATTGCTGACTCTACCGATTCACCAACTACAGCAGAACCAGCTACTACTCTGAGTGCTGACTCTACCGACGCACCAACTACAGCAGAACCAGCTACTACTCTGACTGCTGACTCTACCGATGCACCAACTACAGCAGCACCGGCTACTACTCTGACTGCTGACTCTACCGATGCAGCAAGTACAGCAGAACCAGCTACTACTCCGAGTGCTGACTCTACCGACGCACCAACTACAGCAGAACCAGCTACTACTCTGACTGCTGAATCTACCGATGCACCAACTACAGCAGAACCAGCTACTACTCTGACTGCTGACTCTACCGATGCACCAACTACAGCAGAACCAGCTACAACTCTGACTGCTGACTCTACCGATGCAGCAAGTACAGCAGATCCAGCTACTACTCCGAGTGCTGACTCTACCGACGCACCAACTACAGCAGAACCAGCTACTACTCTGACTGCTGACTCTACCGATGCACCAACTACAGCAGAACCAGCTACTACTCTGACTGCTGACTCTACCGATGCACCAACTACAGCAGAACCAGATACGACTCTGAATGCTGACTCTACCGATGCACCAACTACAGCAGCACCGGCTACTACTCTGACTGCTGACTCTACCGATGCAGCAAGTACAGCAGATCCAGCTACTACTCCGAGTGCTGACTCTACCGACGCACCAACTACAGCAGAACCAGCTACTACTCTGACTGCTGACTCTACCGATGCACAAACTACAGCAGAACCAGCTACTACTCTGACTGCTGACTCTACCGATGCACCAACTACAGCAGAACCAGATACGACTCTGAATGCTGACTCTACCGATGCACCAACTACAGCAGCACCGGCTACTACTCTGACTGCTGACTCTACCGATGCAGCAAGTACAGCAGAACCAGCTACTACTCCGAGTGCTGACTCTACCGACGCACCAACTACAGCAGAACCAGCTACTACTCTGACTGCTGACTCTACCGATGCACCAACTACAGCAGAACCAGCTACGACTCTGAATGCTGACTCTACCGATGCACCAACTACAGCAGAACCAGCTACTACTCTGAGTGCTGTCTCTACCGATGCACTAACTACAGCAGCACCGGCTACTACTCTGAGTGCTGACTCTACCGATGCACCAACTACAGCAGAACCAGCTACGACTCTGAATGCTGACTCTACCGATGCACCAACTACAGCAGAACCAGCTACTACTCTGAGTGCTGACTCTACCGATGCACCAACTACAGCAGAACCAGCAACTTCTTTGCCTGCTGACTCTACCGATGCACCAACTACAGCAGCACCGGCTACTACTCTGAGTGCTGACTCTACCGATGCACCAACTACAGCAGAACCAGCAACTTCTTTGCCTGCTGACTCTACCGATGCACCAACTACAGCAGCACCGGCTACTACTCTGAGTGCTGACTCTACCGATGCACCAACTACAGCAGAACCAGCTACTACTCTGAATGCTGACTCTACTGATGCACCAACTTCAGCAGAACCAGCTACTACTCTGAGTGCTGACTCTACCGATGCACCAACTACAGCAGAACCAGATACGACTCTGAATGTTGACTCTACCGATGCACCAACTACAGCAGCACCGGCTACTACTCTGAGTGCTGACTCTACCGATGCATTAACTACAGCAGAACCAGATACGACTCTGAATGCTGACTCTACCGATGCACCAACTACAGCAGCACCGGCTACTACTCTGACTGCTGACTCTAATGATGCAGCAAGTACAGCAGAACCAGCAACTTCTTTGCCTGCTGACTCTACCGATGCACCAACTACAGCAGCACCGGCTACTACTCTGAGTGCTGACTCTACCGATGCACCAACTACAGCAGAACCAGCAACTTCTTTGCCTGCTGACTCTACCGATGCACCAACTACAGCAGCACCGGCTACTACTCTGAGTGCTGACTCTACCGATGCACCAACTACAGCAGAACCAGCTACTACTCTGAATGCTGACTCTACCGATGCACCAACTACAGCAGCACCGGCTACTACTCTTGCTGCTGACTCTACCGATGCAGCAAGTACAGCAGAACCAGCTACTACTCCGAATGCTGACTCTACCGACGCACCAACTACAGCAGAACCAGCTACTACTCTGACTGCTGACTCTACCGATGCACCAACTACAGCAGCACCGGCTACTACTCTGACTGCTGACTCTACCGATGCAGCAAGTACAGCAGAACCAGCTACTACTCCGAGTGCTGACTCTACCGACGCACCAACTACAGCAGAACCAGCTACTACTCTGACTGCTGACTCTACCGATGCACCAACTACAGCAGAACCAGATACGACTCTGAATGCTGACTCTACCGATGCACCAACTACAGCAGCACCGGCTACTACTCTGACTGCTGACTCTACCGATGCAGCAAGTACAGCAGATCCAGCTACTACTCCGAGTGCTGACTCTACCGACGCACCAACTACAGCAGAACCAGCTACTACTCTGACTGCTGACTCTACCGATGCACAAACTACAGCAGAACCAGCTACTACTCTGACTGCTGACTCTACCGATGCACCAACTACAGCAGAACCAGATACGACTCTGAATGCTGACTCTACCGATGCACCAACTACAGCAGCACCGGCTACTACTCTGACTGCTGACTCTACCGATGCAGCAAGTACAGCAGAACCAGCTACTACTCCGAGTGCTGACTCTACCGACGCACCAACTACAGCAGAACCAGCTACTACTCTGACTGCTGACTCTACCGATGCACCAACTACAGCAGAACCAGCTACGACTCTGAATGCTGACTCTACCGATGCACCAACTACAGCAGAACCAGCTACTACTCTGAGTGCTGTCTCTACCGATGCACTAACTACAGCAGCACCGGCTACTACTCTGAGTGCTGACTCTACCGATGCACCAACTACAGCAGAACCAGCTACGACTCTGAATGCTGACTCTACCGATGCACCAACTACAGCAGAACCAGCTACTACTCTGAGTGCTGACTCTACCGATGCACCAACTACAGCAGAACCAGCAACTTCTTTGCCTGCTGACTCTACCGATGCACCAACTACAGCAGCACCGGCTACTACTCTGAGTGCTGACTCTACCGATGCACCAACTACAGCAGAACCAGCAACTTCTTTGCCTGCTGACTCTACCGATGCACCAACTACAGCAGCACCGGCTACTACTCTGAGTGCTGACTCTACCGATGCACCAACTACAGCAGAACCAGCTACTACTCTGAATGCTGACTCTACTGATGCACCAACTTCAGCAGAACCAGCTACTACTCTGAGTGCTGACTCTACCGATGCACCAACTACAGCAGAACCAGATACGACTCTGAATGTTGACTCTACCGATGCACCAACTACAGCAGCACCGGCTACTACTCTGAGTGCTGACTCTACCGATGCATTAACTACAGCAGAACCAGATACGACTCTGAATGCTGACTCTACCGATGCACCAACTACAGCAGCACCGGCTACTACTCTGACTGCTGACTCTACCGATGCAGCAAGTACAGCAGAACCAGCTACTACTCCGAGTGCTGACTCTACCGACGCACCAACTACAGCAGAACCAGCTACTACTCTGACTGCTGACTCTACCGATGCACCAACTACAGCAGAACCAGATACGACTCTGATTGCTGACTCTACCGATGCACCAACTACAGCAGAACCAGCTACTACTCTGAGTGCTGACTCTACCGATGCACCAACTACAGCAGAACCAGCTACAACTCTGACTGCTGACTCTACCGATGCACCAACTACAGCAGCACCGGCTACTACTCTTCCTGCTGACTCTACCGATGCAGCAAGTACAGCAGAACCAGCTACTACTCCGAATGCTGACTCTACCGACGCACCAACTACAGCAGAACCAGCTACTACTCTGACTGCTGACTCTACCGATGCACCAACTACAGCAGCACCGGCTACTACTCTGACTGCTGACTCTACCGATGCAGCAAGTACAGCAGAACCAGCTACTACTCCGAGTGCTGACTCTACCGACGCACCAACTACAGCAGAACCAGCTACTACTCTGACTGCTGAATCTACCGATGCACCAACTACAGCAGAACCAGCTACTACTCTGACTGCTGACTCTACCGATGCACTAACTACAGCAGAACCAGCTACAACTCTGACTGCTGACTCTACCGATGCACCAACTACAGCAGAACCAGCTACTACTCTGACTGCTGACTGTACCGATGCACCAACTACAGCAGAACCAGCTACTACTCTGACTGCTGACTCTACCGATGCACCAACTACAGCAGAACCAGCTACTACTCTGACTGCTGACTCTACCGATGCACCAACTACAGCAGAACCAGATACGACTCTGAAGGCTGACTCTACCGATGCACCAACTACAGCAGCACCGGCTACTACTCTGACTGCTGACTCTACCGATGCAGCAAGTACAGCAGATCCAGCTACTACTCCGAGTGCTGACTCTACCGACGCACCAACTACAGCAGAACCAGCTACTACTCTGACTGCTGACTCTACCGATGCACCAACTACAGCAGAACCAGCTACTACTCTGACTGCTGACTCTACCGATGCACCAACTACAGCAGAACCAGATACGACTCTGAATGCTGACTCTACCGATGCACCAACTACAGCAGCACCGGCTACTACTCTGACTGCTGACTCTACCGATGCAGCAAGTACAGCAGAACCAGCTACTACTCCGAGTGCTGACTCTACCGACGCACCAACTACAGCAAAACCAGCTACTACTCTGACTGCTGACTCTACCGATGCACCAACTACAGCAGAACCAGCTACTACTCTGACTGCTGACTCTACCGATGCACCAACTACAGCAGAACCAGCTACGACTCTGAATGCTGACTCTACCGATGCACCAACTACAGCAGAACCAGCTACTACTCTGAGTGCTGTCTCTACCGATGCACTAACTACAGCAGCACCGGCTACTACTCTGAGTGCTGACTCTACCGATGCACCAACTACAGCAGAACCAGCTACGACTCTGAATGCTGACTCTACCGATGCACCAACTACAGCAGAACCAGCTACTACTCTGAGTGCTGACTCTACCGATGCACCAACTACAGCAGAACCAGCAACTTCTTTGCCTGCTGACTCTACCGATGCACCAACTACAGCAGCACCGGCTACTACTCTGAGTGCTGACTCTACCGATGCACCAACTACAGCAGAACCAGCAACTTCTTTGCCTGCTGACTCTACCGATGCACCAACTACAGCAGCACCGGCTACTACTCTGAGTGCTGACTCTACCGATGCACCAACTACAGCAGAACCAGCTACTACTCTGAATGCTGACTCTACTGATGCACCAACTACAGCAGAACCAGCTACTACTCTGAGTGCTGACTCTACCGATGCACCAACTACAGCAGAACCAGATACGACTCTGAATGTTGACTCTACCGATGCACCAACTACAGCAGCACCGGCTACTACTCTGAGTGCTGACTCTACCGATGCACCAACTACAGCAGAACCAGATACGACTCTGAATGCTGACTCTACCGATGCACCAACTACAGCAGCACCGGCTACTACTCTGACTGCTGACTCTACCGATGCAGCAAGTACAGCAGAACCAGCTACTACTCCGAGTGCTGACTCTACCGACGCACCAACTACAGCAAAACCAGCTACTACTCTGACTGCTGACTCTACCGATGCACCAACTACAGCAGAACCAGCTACTACTCTGACTGCTGACTCTACCGATGCACCAACTACAGCTGAACCAGCTACGACTCTGAATGCTGACTCTACCGATGCACCAACTACAGCAGAACCAGCTACTACTCTGAGTGCTGACTCTACCGATGCACTAACTACAGCAGCACCGGCTACTACTCTGAGTGCTGACTCTACCGATGCACCAACTACAGCAGAACCAGCTACGACTCTGAATGCTGACTCTACCGATGCACCAACTACAGCAGAACCAGCTACTACTCTGAGTGCTGACTCTACCGATGCACCAACTACAGCAGAACCAGCAACTTCTTTGCCTGCTGACTCTACCGATGCACCAACTACAGCAGCACCGGCTACTACTCTGAGTGCTGACTCTACCGATGCACCAACTACAGCAGAACCAGCTACTACTCTGAGTGCTGACTCTACCGATGCACCAACTACAGCAGAACCAGATACGACTCTGAATGTTGACTCTACCGATGCACCAACTACAGCAGCACCGGCTACTACTCTGAGTGCTGACTCTACCGATGCACCAACTACAGCAGAACCAGCTACGACTCTGAATGCTGACTCTACCGATGCACCAACTACAACAGAACCAGCTACTACTCTGAGTGCTGACTCTACCGATGCACCAACTACAGCAGAACCAGCAACTTCTTTGCCTGCTGACTCTACTGATGCACCAACTACAGCAGCACCGGCTACTACTCTAATTGCTAAATCTACCGATGCACCAACTACAGCAGAACCAGCTACTACTCTGAATGCTGACTCTACCGATGCACCAACTACAGCAGAACCAGCTACTACTCTGAGTGCTGACTCTACCGATGCACCAACTACAGCAGAACCAGATACGACTCTGAATGCTGACTCTACCGATGCACCAACTACAACAGCACCGGCTACTACTCTGACTGCTGACTCTACCGATGCACCAACTACAGCAGAACCAGCTACAACTCTGACTGCTGACTCTACCGATGCACCAACTACAGCAGCACCGGCTACTACTCTTCCTGCTGACTCTACCGATGCAGCAAGTACAGCAGAACCAGTTACTACTCCGAATGCTGACTCTACCGACGCACCAACTACAGCAGAACCAGCTACTACTCTGACTGCTGACTCTACCGATGCACCAACTACAGCAGCACCGGCTACTACTCTGACTGCTGACTCTACCGATGCAGCAAGTACAGCAGAACCAGCTACTACTCCGAGTGCTGACTCTACCGACGCACCAACTACAGCAAAACCAGCTACTACTCTGACTGCTGACTCTACCGATGCACCAACTACAGCAGAACCAGCTACTACTCTGACTGCTGACTCTACCGATGCACCAACTACAGCAGAACCAGCTACGACTCTGAATGCTGACTCTACCGATGCACCAACTACAGCAGAACCAGCTACTACTCTGAGTGCTGACTCTACCGATGCACTAACTACAGCAGCACCGGCTACTACTCTGAGTGCTGACTCTACCGATGCACCAACTACAGCAGAACCAGCTACGACTCTGAATGCTGACTCTACCGATGCACCAACTACAGCAGAACCAGCTACTACTCTGAGTGCTAACTCTACCGATGCACCAACTACAGCAGAACCAGCAACTTCTTTGCCTGCTGACTCTACCGATGCACCAACTACAGCAGCACCGGCTACTACTCTGAGTGCTGACTCTACCGATGCACCAACTATAGCAGAACCAGCTACTACTCTGAATGCTGACTCTACTGATGCACCAACTACAGCAGAACCAGCAACTTCTTTGCCTGCTGACTCTACCGATGCACCAACTACAGCAGCACCGGCTACTACTCTGAGTGCTGACTCTACCGATGCACCAACTACAGCAGAACCAGCAACTTCTTTGCCTGCTGACTCTACCGATGCACCAACTACAGCAGCACCGGCTACTACTCTGAGTGCTGACTCTACCGATGCACCAACTACAGCAGAACCAGCTACTACTCTGAATGCTGACTCTACTGATGCACCAACTACAGCAGAACCAGCTACTACTCTGAGTGCTGACTCTACCGATGCACCAACTACAGCAGAACCAGATACGACTCTGAATGTTGACTCTACCGATGCACCAACTACAGCAGCACCGGCTACTACTCTGAGTGCTGACTCTACCGATGCACCAACTACAGCAGAACCAGATACGACTCTGAATGCTGACTCTACCGATGCACCAACTACAGCAGCACCGGCTACTACTCTGACTGCTGACTCTACCGATGCAGCAAGTACAGCAGAACCAGCTACTACTCCGAGTGCTGACTCTACCGACGCACCAACTACAGCAAAACCAGCTACTACTCTGACTGCTGACTCTACCGATGCACCAACTACAGCAGAACCAGCTACTACTCTGACTGCTGACTCTACCGATGCACCAACTACAGCTGAACCAGCTTTGACTCTGAATGCTGACTCTACCGATGCACCAACTACAGCAGAACCAGCTACTACTCTGAGTGCTGACTCTACCGATGCACTAACTACAGCAGCACCGGCTACTACTCTGAGTGCTGACTCTACCGATGCACCAACTACAGCAGAACCAGCTACGACTCTGAATGCTGACTCTACCGATGCACCAACTACAGCAGAACCAGCTACTACTCTGAGTGCTGACTCTACCGATGCACCAACTACAGCAGAACCAGCAACTTCTTTGCCTGCTGACTCTACCGATGCACCAACTACAGCAGCACCGGCTACTACTCTGAGTGCTGACTCTACCGATGCACCAACTACAGCAGAACCAGCTACTACTCTGAGTGCTGACTCTACCGATGCACCAACTACAGCAGAACCAGATACGACTCTGAATGTTGACTCTACCGATGCACCAACTACAGCAGCACCGGCTACTACTCTGAGTGCTGACTCTACCGATGCACCAACTACAGCAGAACCAGCTACGACTCTGAATGCTGACTCTACCGATGCACCAACTACAGCAGAACCAGCTACTACTCTGAGTGCTGACTCTACCGATGCACTAACTACAGCAGCACCGGCTACTACTCTGAGTGCTGACTCTACCGATGCACCAACTACAGCAGAACCAGCTACGACTCTGAATGCTGACTCTACCGATGCACCAACTACAGCAGAACCAGCTACTACTCTGAGTGCTGACTCTACCGATGCACCAACTACAGCAGAACCAGCAACTTCTTTGCCTGCTGACTCTACTGATGCACCAACTACAGCAGCACCGGCTACTACTCTAATTGCTGACTCTACCGATGCACCAACTACAGCAGAACCAGCTACTACTCTGAATGCTGACTCTACCGATGCACCAACTACAGCAGAACCAGCTACTACTCTGAGTGCTGACTCTACCGATGCACCAACTACAGCAGAACCAGATACGACTCTGAATGCTGACTCTACCGATGCACCAACTACAACAGCACCGGCTACTACTCTGACTGCTGACTCTACCGATGCACCAACTACAGCAGAACCAGCTACAACTCTGACTGCTGACTCTACCGATGCACCAACTACAGCAGCACCGGCTACTACTCTTCCTGCTGACTCTACCGATGCAGCAAGTACAGCAGAACCAGTTACTACTCCGAATGCTGACTCTACCGACGCACCAACTACAGCAGAACCAGCTACTACTCTGACTGCTGACTCTACCGATGCACCAACTACAGCAGCACCAGCTACTACTCTGACTGCTGACTCTACCGATGCAGCAAGTACAGCAGAACCAGCTACTACTCCGAGTGCTGACTCTACCGACGCACCAACTACAGCAAAACCAGCTACTACTCTGACTGCTGACTCTACCGATGCACCAACTACAGCAGAACCAGCTACTACTCTGACTGCTGACTCTACCGATGCACCAACTACAGCAGAACCAGCTACGACTCTGAGTGCTGACTCTACCGATGCACCAACTACAGCAGAACCAGCTACGACTCTGAATGCTGACTCTACCGATGCACCAACTACAGCAGAACCAGCTATTACTCTGAGTGCTGACTCTACCGATGCACTAACTACAGCAGCACCGGCTACTACTCTGAGTGCTGACTCTACCGATGCACCAACTACAGCAGAACCAGCTACGACTCTGAATGCTGACTCTACCGATGCACCAACTACAGCAGAACCAGCTACTACTCTGAGTGCTGACTCTACCGATGCACCAACTACAGCAGAACCAGCAACTTCTTTGCCTGCTGACTCTACTGATGCACCAACTACAGCAGCACCGGCTACTACTCTAATTGCTGACTCTACCGATGCACCAACTACAGCAGAACCAGCTACTACTCTGAATGCTGACTCTACCGATGCACCAACTACAGCAGAACCAGCTACTACTCTGAGTGCTGACTCTACCGATGCACCAACTACAGCAGAACCAGATACGACTCTGAATGCTGACTCTACCGATGCACCAACTACAACAGCACCGGCTACTACTCTGACTGCTGACTCTACCGATGCACCAACTACAGCAGAACCAGCTACAACTCTGACTGCTGACTCTACCGATGCACCAACTACAGCAGCACCGGCTACTACTCTTCCTGCTGACTCTACCGATGCAGCAAGTACAGCAGAACCAGTTACTACTCCGAATGCTGACTCTACCGACGCACCAACTACAGCAGAACCAGCTACTACTCTGACTGCTGACTCTACCGATGCACCAACTACAGCAGCACCAGCTACTACTCTGACTGCTGACTCTACCGATGCAGCAAGTACAGCAGAACCAGCTACTACTCCGAGTGCTGACTCTACCGACGCACCAACTACAGCAAAACCAGCTACTACTCTGACTGCTGACTCTACCGATGCACCAACTACAGCAGAACCAGCTACTACTCTGACTGCTGACTCTACCGATGCACCAACTACAGCAGAACCAGCTACGACTCTGAATGCTGACTCTACCGATGCACCAACTACAGCAGAACCAGCTACTACTCTGAGTGCTGACTCTACCGATGCACCAACTACAGCAGAACCAGCTACGACTCTGAATGCTGACTCTACCGATGCACCAACTACAGCAGAACCAGCTATTACTCTGAGTGCTGACTCTACCGATGCACTAACTACAGCAGCACCGGCTACTACTCTGAGTGCTGACTCTACCGATGCACCAACTACAGCAGAACCAGCTACGACTCTGAATGCTGACTCTACCGATGCACCAACTACAGCAGAACCAGCTACTACTCTGAGTGCTGACTCTACCGATGCACCAACTACAGCAGAACCAGCAACTTCTTTGCCTGCTGACTCTACTGATGCACCAACTACAGCAGCACCGGCTACTACTCTAATTGCTGACTCTACCGATGCACCAACTACAGCAGAACCAGCTACTACTCTGAATGCTGACTCTACCGATGCACCAACTACAGCAGAACCAGCTACTACTCTGAGTGCTGACTCTACCGATGCACCAACTACAGCAGAACCAGATACGACTCTGAATGCTGACTCTACCGATGCACCAACTACAACAGCACCGGCTACTACTCTGACTGCTGACTCTACCGATGCACCAACTACAGCAGAACCAGCTACAACTCTGACTGCTGACTCTACCGATGCACCAACTACAGCAGCACCGGCTACTACTCTTCCTGCTGACTCTACCGATGCAGCAAGTACAGCAGAACCAGTTACTACTCCGAATGCTGACTCTACCGACGCACCAACTACAGCAGAACCAGCTACTACTCTGACTGCTGACTCTACCGATGCACCAACTACAGCAGCACCAGCTACTACTCTGACTGCTGACTCTACCGATGCAGCAAGTACAGCAGAACCAGCTACTACTCCGAGTGCTGACTCTACCGACGCACCAACTACAGCAAAACCAGCTACTACTCTGACTGCTGACTCTACCGATGCACCAACTACAGCAGAACCAGCTACTACTCTGACTGCTGACTCTACCGATGCACCAACTACAGCAGAACCAGCTACGACTCTGAATGCTGACTCTACCGATGCACCAACTACAGCAGAACCAGCTACTACTCTGAGTGCTGACTCTACCGATGCACTAACTACAGCAGCACCGGCTACTACTCTGAGTGCTGACTCTACCGATGCACCAACTACAGCAGAACCAGCTACGACTCTGAATGCTGACTCTACCGATGCACCAACTACAGCAGAACCAGCTACTACTCTGAGTGCTGACTCTACCGATGCACCAACTACAGCAGAACCAGCAACTTCTTTGCCTGCTGACTCTACCGATGCACCAACTACAGCAGCACTGGCTACTACTCTGAGTGCTGACTCTACCGATGCACCAACTACAGCAGAACCAGCTACTACTCTGAATGCTGACTCTACTGATGCACCAACTACAGCAGAACCAGCTACTACTCTGAGTGCTGACTCTACCGATGCACCAACTACAGCAGAACCAGCAACTTCTTTGCCTGCTGACTCTACTGATGCACCAACTACAGCAGCACCGGCTACTACTCTGAGTGCTGACTCTACCGATGCACCAACTACAGCAGAACCAGCTACGACTCTGAATGCTGACTCTACCGATGCACCAACTACAGCAGAACCAGCTACTACTCTGAGTGCTGACTCTACCGATGCACCAACTACAGCAGAACCAGCAACTTCTTTGCCTGCTGACTCTACTGATGCACCAACTACAGCAGCACCGGCTACTACTCTGAGTGCTGACTCTACCGATGCACCAACTACAGCAGAACCAGCTACTACTCTGAATGCTGACTCTACCGATGCACCAACTACAGCAGAACCAGCTACTACTCTGAGTGCTGACTCTACCGATGCACCAACTACAGCAGAACCAGATACGACTCTGACTGCTGACTCTACCGATGCACCAGCTACAGCAGCACCGGCTACTACTCTGACTGCTGACTCTACCGATGCAGCAAGTACAGCAGAACCAGCTACTACTCCGAGTGCTGACTCTACCGACGCACCAACTACAGCAGAACAAGCTACTACTCTGACTGCTGACTCCACTTATGCACCAACTACAGCAGAACCAGCTACTACTCTGACTGCTGACTCTACCGATGCACCAACTACAGCAGCACCGGCTACTACTCTGAGTGCTGACTCTACCGATGCACCAACTACAGCAGAACCAGCTACTACTCTGACTGCTGACTCTACCGATGCACCAACTACAGCAGAACCAGCTACTACTCTGACTGCTGACTCTACCGATGCACCAACTACAGCAGCACCGGCTACTACTCTGAGTGCTGACTCTACCGATGCACCAACTACAGCAGAACCAGCTACGACTCTGAATGCTGACTCTACCGATGCACCAACTACAGCAGAACCAGCTACTACTCTGAGTGCTGACTCTACCGATGCACTAACTACAGCAGCACCGGCTACTACTCTGAGTGCTGACTCTACCGATGCACCAACTACAGCAGAACCAGCTACGACTCTGAATGCTGACTCTACCGATGCACCAACTACAGCAGAACCAGCTACTACTCTGAGTGCTGACTCTACCGATGCACCAACTACAGCAGAACCAGCAACTTCTTTGCCTGCTGACTCTACTGATGCACCAACTACAGCAGCACCGGCTACTACTCTAAGTGCTGACTTTACCGATGCACCAACTACAGCAGAACCAGCTACTACTCTGAATGCTGACTCTACCGATGCACCAACTACAGCAGAACCAGCTACTACTCTGAGTGCTGACTCTACCGATGCACCAACTACAGCAGAACCAGATACGACTCTGAATGCTGACTCTACCGATGCACCAACTACAACAGCACCGGCTACTACTCTGACTGCTGACTCTACCGATGCACCAACTACAGCAGAACCAGCTACAACTCTGACTGCTGACTCTACCGATGCACCAACTACAGCAGCACCGGCTACTACTCTTCCTGCTGACTCTACCGATGCAGCAAGTACAGCAGAACCAGTTACTACTCCGAATGCTGACTCTACCGATGCACCAACTACAGCAGAACCAGCAACTTCTTTGCCTGCTGACTCTACTGATGCACCAACTACAGCAGCACCGGCTACTACTCTGAGTGCTGACTCTACCGATGCACCAACTACAGCAGAACCAGCTACTACTCTGAATGCTGACTCTACCGATGCATTAACTACAGCAGAACCAGCTACTACTCTGAGTGCTGACTCTACCGATGCACCAACTACAGCAGAACCAGATACGACTCTGACTGCTGACTCTACCGATGCACCAACTACAGCAGCACCGGCTACTACTCTGACTGCTGACTCTACCGATGCAGCAAGTACAGCAGAACCAGCTACTACTCCGAGTGCTGACTCGACCGACGCACCAACTACAGCAGAACCAGCTACTACTCTGACTGCTGACTCCACTTATGCACCAACTACAGCAGAACCAGCTACTACTCTGACTGCTGACTCTACCGATGCACCAACTACAGCAGCACCGGCTACTACTCTGAGTGCTGACTCTACCGATGCACCAACTACAGCAGAACCAGCTACGACTCTGAATGCTGACTCTACCGATGCACCAACTACAGCAGAACCAGCTACTACTCTGAGTGCTGACTCTACCGATGCACTAACTACAGCAGCACCGGCTACTACTCTGAGTGCTGACTCTACCGATGCACCAACTACAGCAGAACCAGCTACGACTCTGAATGCTGACTCTACCGATGCACCAACTACAGCAGAACCAGCTACTACTCTGAGTGCTGACTCTACCGATGCACCAACTACAGCAGAACCAGCAACTTCTTTGCCTGCTGACTCTACTGATGCACCAACTACAGCAGCACCGGCTACTACTCTAAGTGCTGACTCTACCGATGCACCAACTACAGCAGAACCAGCTACTACTCTGAATGCTGACTCTACCGATGCACCAACTACAGCAGAACCAGCTACTACTCTGAGTGCTGACTCTACCGATGCACCAACTACAGCAGAACCAGATACGACTCTGATTGCTGACTCTACCGATGCACCAACTACAACAGCACCGGCTACTACTCTGACTGCTGACTCTACCGATGCACCAACTACAGCAGAACCAGCTACAACTCTGACTGCTGACTCTACCGATGCACCAACTACAGCAGCACCGGCTACTACTCTTCCTGCTGACTCTACCGATGCAGCAAGTACAGCAGAACCAGTTACTACTCCGAATGCTGACTCTACCGACGCACCAACTACAGCAGAACCAGCTACTACTCTGACTGCTGACTCTACCGATGCACCAACTACAGCAGCACCGGCTACTACTCTTCCTGCTGACTCTACCGATGCAGCAAGTACAGCAGAACCAGTTACTACTCCGAATGAAGACTCTACCGACGCACCAACTACAGCAGAACCAGCTACTACTCTGACTGCTGACTCTACCGATGCACCAACTACAGCAGAACCAGCTACTACTCTGACTGCTGACTCTACCGATGCACCAACCACAGCAGAACCAGCTACGACTCTGAATGCTGACTCTACCGATGCACCAACTACAGCAGAACCAGCTACTACTCTGAGTGCTGACTCTACCGATGCACTAACTACAGCAGCACCGGCTACTACTCTGAGTGCTGACTCTACCGATGCACCAACTACAGCAGAACCAGCTACGACTCTGAATGCTGACTCTACCGATGCACCAACTACAGCAGAACCAGCTACTACTCTGAGTGCTGACTCTACCGATGCACCAACTACAGCAGAACCAGCAACTTCTTTGCCTGCTGACTCTACTGATGCACCAACTACAGCAGCACCGGCTACTACTCTGAGTGCTGACTCTACCGATGCACCAACTACAGCAGAACCAGCTACGACTCTGAATGCTGACTCTACCGATGCACCAACTACAGCAGAACCAGCTACTACTCTGAGTGCTGACTCTACCGATGCACCAACTACAGCAGAACCAGCAACTTCTTTGCCTGCTGACTCTACTGATGCACCAACTACAGCAGCACCGGCTACTACTCTGAGTGCTGACTCTACCGATGCACCAACTACAGCAGAACCAGCTACTACTCTGAATGCTGACTCTACCGATGCACCAACTACAGCAGAACCAGCTACTACTCTGAGTGCTGACTCTACCGATGCACCAACTACAGCAGAACCAGATACGACTCTGACTGCTGACTCTACCGATGCACCAGCTACAGCAGCACCGGCTACTACTCTGACTGCTGACTCTACCGATGCAGCAAGTACAGCAGAACCAGCTACTACTCCGAGTGCTGACTCTACCGACGCACCAACTACAGCAGAACCAGCTACTACTCTGACTGCTGACTCCACTTATGCACCAACTACAGCAGAACCAGCTACTACTCTGACTGCTGACTCTACCGATGCACCAACTACAGCAGCACCGGCTACTACTCTGAGTGCTGACTCTACCGATGCACCAACTACAGCAGAACCAGCTACTACTCTGACTGCTGACTCTACCGATGCACCAACTACAGCAGCACCGGCTACTACTCTTCCTGCTGACTCTACCGATGCAGCAAGTACAGCAGAACCAGTTACTACTCCGAATGCTGACTCTACCGATGCACCAACTACAGCAGAACCAGCAACTTCTTTGCCTGCTGACTCTACTGATGCACCAACTACAGCAGCACCGGCTACTACTCTGAGTGCTGACTCTACCGATGCACCAACTACAGCAGAACCAGCTACTACTCTGAATGCTGACTCTACCGATGCACCAACTACAGCAGAACCAGCTACTACTCTGAGTGCTGACTCTACCGATGCACCAACTACAGCAGAACCAGATACGACTCTGACTGCTGACTCTACCGATGCACCAACTACAGCAGCACCGGCTACTACTCTGACTGCTGACTCTACCGATGCAGCAAGTACAGCAGAACCAGCTACTACTCCGAGTGCTGACTCGACCGACGCACCAACTACAGCAGAACCAGCTACTACTCTGACTGCTGACTCCACTTATGCACCAACTACAGCAGAACCAGCTACTACTCTGACTGCTGACTCTACCGATGCACCAACTACAGCAGCACCGGCTACTACTCTGAGTGCTGACTCTACCGATGCACCAACTACAGCAGAACCAGCTACGACTCTGAATGCTGACTCTACCGATGCACCAACTACAGCAGAACCAGCTACTACTCTGAGTGCTGACTCTACCGATGCACTAACTACAGCAGCACCGGCTACTACTCTGAGTGCTGACTCTACCGATGCACCAACTACAGCAGAACCAGATACGACTCTGACTGCTGACTCTACCGATGCACCAACTACAGCAGCACCGGCTACTACTCTGACTGCTGACTCTACCGATGCAGCAAGTACAGCAGAACCAGCTACTACTCCGAGTGCTGACTCGACCGACGCACCAACTACAGCAGAACCAGCTACTACTCTGACTGCTGACTCCACTTATGCACCAACTACAGCAGAACCAGCTACTACTCTGACTGCTGACTCTACCGATGCACCAACTACAGCAGCACCGGCTACTACTCTGAGTGCTGACTCTACCGATGCACCAACTACAGCAGAACCAGCTACAACTCTGAATGCTGACTCTACCGATGCACCAACTACAGCAGAACCAGCTACTACTCTGAGTGCTGACTCTACCGATGCACTAACTACAGCAGCACCGGCTACTACTCTGAGTGCTGACTCTACCGATGCACCAACTACAGCAGAACCAGCTACGACTCTGAATGCTGACTCTACCGATGCACCAACTACAGCAGCACCGGCTACTACTCTGACTGCTGACTCTACCGATGCAGCAAGTACAGCAGAACCAGCTACTACTCCGAGTGCTGACTCGACCGACGCACCAACTACAGCAGAACCAGCTACTACTCTGACTGCTGACTCCACTTATGCACCAACTACAGCAGAACCAGCTACTACTCTGACTGCTGACTCTACCGATGCACCAACTACAGCAGCACCGGCTACTACTCTGAGTGCTGACTCTACCGATGCACCAACTACAGCAGAACCAGCTACGACTCTGAATGCTGACTCTACCGATGCACCAACTACAGCAGAACCAGCTACTACTCTGAGTGCTGACTCTACCGATGCACTAACTACAGCAGCACCGGCTACTACTCTGAGTGCTGACTCTACCGATGCACCAACTACAGCAGAACCAGCTACGACTCTGAATGCTGACTCTACCGATGCACCAACTACAGCAGAACCAGCTACTACTCTGAGTGCTGACTCTACCGATGCACCAACTACAGCAGAACCAGCAACTTCTTTGCCTGCTGACTCTACTGATGCACCAACTACAGCAGCACCGGCTACTACTCTAAGTGCTGACTCTACCGATGCACCAACTACAGCAGAACCAGCTACTACTCTGAATGCTGACTCTACCGATGCACCAACTACAGCAAAACCAGCTACTACTCTGAGTGCTGACTCTACCGATGCACCAACTACAGCAGAACCAGATACGACTCTGAATGCTGACTCTACCGATGCACCAACTACAGCAGAACCAGCTACTACTCTGAGTGCTGACTCTACCGATGCACCAACTACAGCAGAACCAGATACGACTCTGACTGCTGACTCTACCGATGCACCAACTACAGCAGCACCGGCTACTACTCTGACTGCTGACTCTACCGATGCAGCAAGTACAGCAGAACCAGCTACTACTCCGAGTGCTGACTCGACCGACGCACCAACTACAGCAGAACCAGCTACTACTCTGACTGCTGACTCCACTTATGCACCAACTACAGCAGAACCAGCTACTACTCTGACTGCTGACTCTACCGATGCACCAACTACAGCAGCACCGGCTACTACTCTGAGTGCTGACTCTACCGATGCAGCAAGTACAGCAGAACCAGTTACTACTCCGAATGCTGACTCTACCGATGCACCAACTACAGCAGAACCAGCAACTTCTTTGCCTGCTGACTCTACTGATGCACCAACTACAGCAGCACCGGCTACTACTCTAAGTGCTGACTCTACCGATGCACCAACTACAGCAGAACCAGCTACTACTCTGAATGCTGACTCTACCGATGCACCAACTACAGCAGAACCAGCTACTACTCTGAGTGCTGACTCTACCGATGCACCAACTACAGCAGAACCAGATACGACTCTGAATGCTGACTCTACCGATGCACCAACTACAACAGCACCGGCTACTACTCTGACTGCTGACTCTACCGATGCACCAACTACAGCAGAACCAGCTACAACTCTGACTGCTGACTCTACCGATGCACCAACTACAGCAGCACCGGCTACTACTCTTCCTGCTGACTCTACCGATGCAGCAAGTACAGCAGAACCAGTTACTACTCCGAATGCTGACTCTACCGACGCACCAACTACAGCAGAACCAGCTACTACTCTGACTGCTGACTCTACCGATGCACCAACTACAGCAGCACCGGCTACTACTCTTCCTGCTGACTCTACCGATGCAGCAAGTACAGCAGAACCAGTTACTACTCCGAATGCTGACTCTACCGACGCACCAACTACAGCAGAACCAGCTACTACTCTGACTGCTGACTCTACCGATGCACCAACTACAGCAGAACCAGCTACTACTCTGACTGCTGACTCTACCGATGCACCAACTACAGCAGAACCAGCTACGACTCTGAATGCTGACTCTACCGATGCACCAACTACAGCAGAACCAGCTACTACTCTGAGTGCTGACTCTACCGATGCACTAACTACAGCAGCACCGGCTACTACTCTGAGTGCTGACTCTACCGATGCACCAACTACAGCAGAACCAGCTACGACTCTGAATGCTGACTCTACCGATGCACCAACTACAGCAGAACCAGCTACTACTCTGAGTGCTGACTCTACCGATGCACCAACTACAGCAGAACCAGCAACTTCTTTGCCTGCTGACTCTACCGATGCACCAACTACAGCAGCACCGGCTACTACTCTGAGTGCTGACTCTACCGATGCACCAACTACAGCAGAACCAGCTACTACTCTGAATGCTGACTCTACTGATGCACCAACTACAGCAGAACCAGCTACTACTCTGAGTGCTGACTCTACCGATGCACCAACTACAGCAGAACCAGCAACTTCTTTGCCTGCTGACTCTACTGATGCACCAACTACAGCAGCACCGGCTACTACTCTGAACGCTGACTCTACCGATGCACCAACTACAGCAGAACCAGCTACTACTCTGACTGCTGACTCTACCGATGCACCAACTACAGCAGCACCGGCTACTACTCTGAGTGCTGACTCTACCGATGCACCAACTACAGCAGAACCAGCTACGACTCTGAATGCTGACTCTACCGATGCACCAACTACAGCAGAACCAGCTACTACTCTGAGTGCTGACTCTACCGATGCACTAACTACAGCAGCACCGGCTACTACTCTGAGTGCTGACTCTACCGATGCACCAACTACAGCAGAACCAGCTACGACTCTGAATGCTGACTCTACCGATGCACCAACTACAGCAGAACCAGCTACTACTCTGAGTGCTGACTCTACCGATGCACCAACTACAGCAGAACCAGCAACTACTCTTCCTGCTGACTCTACCGATGCAGCAAGTACAGCAGAACCAGTTACTACTCCGAATGCTGACTCTACCGATGCACCAACTACAGCAGAACCAGCTACTACTCTGAGTGCTGACTCTACCGATGCACTAACTACAGCAGCACCGGCTACTACTCTGAGTGCTGACTCTACCGATGCACCAACTACAGCAGAACCAGCTACGACTCTGAATGCTGACTCTACCGATGCACCAACTACAGCAGAACCAGCTACTACTCTGAGTGCTGACTCTACCGATGCACCAACTACAGCAGAACCAGCAACTTCTTTGCCTGCTGACTCTACTGATGCACCAACTACAGCAGCACCGGCTACTACTCTAAGTGCTGACTCTACCGATGCACCAACTACAGCAGAACCAGCTACTACTCTGAATGCTGACTCTACCGATGCACCAACTACAGCAGAACCAGCTACTACTCTGAGTGCTGACTCTACCGATGCACCAACTACAGCAGAACCAGATACGACTCTGAATGCTGACTCTACCGATGCACCAACTACAACAGCACCGGCTACTACTCTGACTGCTGACTCTACCGATGCACCAACTACAGCAGAACCAGCTACAACTCTGACTGCTGACTCTACCGATGCACCAACTACAGCAGCACCGGCTACTACTCTTCCTGCTGACTCTACCGATGCAGCAAGTACAGCAGAACCAGTTACTACTCCGAATGCTGACTCTACCGATGCACCAACTACAGCAGAACCAGCAACTTCTTTGCCTGCTGACTCTACTGATGCACCAACTACAGCAGCACCGGCTACTACTCTGAGTGCTGACTCTACCGATGCACCAACTACAGCAGAACCAGCTACTACTCTGAATGCTGACTCTACCGATGCACCAACTACAGCAGAACCAGCTACTACTCTGAGTGCTGACTCTACCGATGCACCAACTACAGCAGAACCAGATACGACTCTGACTGCTGACTCTACCGATGCACCAACTACAGCAGCACCGGCTACTACTCTGACTGCTGACTCTACCGATGCAGCAAGTACAGCAGAACCAGCTACTACTCCGAGTGCTGACTCGACCGACGCACCAACTACAGCAGAACCAGCTACTACTCTGACTGCTGACTCCACTTATGCACCAACTACAGCAGAACCAGCTACTACTCTGACTGCTGACTCTACCGATGCACCAACTACAGCAGCACCGGCTACTACTCTGAGTGCTGACTCTACCGATGCACCAACTACAGCAGAACCAGCTACGACTCTGAATGCTGACTCTACCGATGCACCAACTACAGCAGAACCAGCTACTACTCTGAGTGCTGACTCTACCGATGCACTAACTACAGCAGCACCGGCTACTACTCTGAGTGCTGACTCTACCGATGCACCAACTACAGCAGAACCAGCTACGACTCTGAATGCTGACTCTACCGATGCACCAACTACAGCAGAACCAGCTACTACTCTGAGTGCTGACTCTACCGATGCACCAACTACAGCAGAACCAGCAACTTCTTTGCCTGCTGACTCTACTGATGCACCAACTACAGCAGCACCGGCTACTACTCTAAGTGCTGACTCTACCGATGCACCAACTACAGCAGAACCAGCTACTACTCTGAATGCTGACTCTACCGATGCACCAACTACAGCAGAACCAGCTACTACTCTGAGTGCTGACTCTACCGATGCACCAACTACAGCAGAACCAGATACGACTCTGAATGCTGACTCTACCGATGCACCAACTACAACAGCACCGGCTACTACTCTGACTGCTGACTCTACCGATGCACCAACTACAGCAGAACCAGCTACAACTCTGACTGCTGACTCTACCGATGCACCAACTACAGCAGCACCGGCTACTACTCTTCCTGCTGACTCTACCGATGCAGCAAGTACAGCAGAACCAGTTACTACTCCGAATGCTGACTCTACCGACGCACCAACTACAGCAGAACCAGCTACTACTCTGACTGCTGACTCTACCGATGCACCAACTACAGCAGCACCGGCTACTACTCTTCCTGCTGACTCTACCGATGCAGCAAGTACAGCAGAACCAGTTACTACTCCGAATGCTGACTCTACCGACGCACCAACTACAGCAGAACCAGCTACTACTCTGACTGCTGACTCTACCGATGCACCAACTACAGCAGAACCAGCTACTACTCTGACTGCTGACTCTACCGATGCACCAACTACAGCAGAACCAGCTACGACTCTGAATGCTGACTCTACCGATGCACCAACTACAGCAGAACCAGCTACTACTCTGAGTGCTGACTCTACCGATGCACTAACTACAGCAGCACCGGCTACTACTCTGAGTGCTGACTCTACCGATGCACCAACTACAGCAGAACCAGCTACGACTCTGAATGCTGACTCTACCGATGCACCAACTACAGCAGAACCAGCTACTACTCTGAGTGCTGACTCTACCGATGCACCAACTACAGCAGAACCAGCAACTTCTTTGCCTGCTGACTCTACCGATGCACCAACTACAGCAGCACCGGCTACTACTCTGAGTGCTGACTCTACCGATGCACCAACTACAGCAGAACCAGCTACTACTCTGAATGCTGACTCTACTGATGCACCAACTACAGCAGAACCAGCTACTACTCTGAGTGCTGACTCTACCGATGCACCAACTACAGCAGAACCAGCAACTTCTTTGCCTGCTGACTCTACTGATGCACCAACTACAGCAGCACCGGCTACTACTCTGAGTGCTGACTCTACCGATGCACCAACTACAGCAGAACCAGCTACTACTCTGACTGCTGACTCTACCGATGCACCAACTACAGCAGCACCGGCTACTACTCTGAGTGCTGACTCTACCGATGCACCAACTACAGCAGAACCAGCTACGACTCTGAATGCTGACTCTACCGATGCACCAACTACAGCAGAACCAGCTACTACTCTGAGTGCTGACTCTACCGATGCACTAACTACAGCAGCACCGGCTACTACTCTGAGTGCTGACTCTACCGATGCACCAACTACAGCAGAACCAGCTACGACTCTGAATGCTGACTCTACCGATGCACCAACTACAGCAGAACCAGCTACTACTCTGAGTGCTGACTCTACCGATGCACCAACTACAGCAGAACCAGCAACTTCTTTGCCTGCTGACTCTACTGATGCACCAACTACAGCAGCACCGGCTACTACTCTAAGTGCTGACTCTACCGATGCACCAACTACAGCAGAACCAGCTACTACTCTGAGTGCTGACTCTACCGATGCACCAACTACAGCAGAACCAGATACGACTCTGAATGCTGACTCTACCGATGCACCAACTACAACAGCACCGGCTACTACTCTGACTGCTGACTCTACCGATGCACCAACTACAGCAGAACCAGCTACAACTCTGACTGCTGACTCTACCGATGCACCAACTACAGCAGCACCGGCTACTACTCTTCCTGCTGACTCTACCGATGCAGCAAGTACAGCAGAACCAGTTACTACTCCGAATGCTGACTCTACCGACGCACCAACTACAGCAGAACCAGCTACTACTCTGACTGCTGACTCTACCGATGCACCAACTACAGCAGCACCGGCTACTACTCTTCCTGCTGACTCTACCGATGCAGCAAGTACAGCAGAACCAGTTACTACTCCGAATGCTGACTCTACCGACGCACCAACTACAGCAGAACCAGCTACTACTCTGACTGCTGACTCTACCGATGCACCAACTACAGCAGAACCAGCTACTACTCTGACTGCTGACTCTACCGATGCACCAACTACAGCAGAACCAGCTACGACTCTGAATGCTGACTCTACCGATGCACCAACTACAGCAGAACCAGCTACTACTCTGAGTGCTGACTCTACCGATGCACTAACTACAGCAGCACCGGCTACTACTCTGAGTGCTGACTCTACCGATGCACCAACTACAGCAGAACCAGCTACGACTCTGAATGCTGACTCTACCGATGCACCAACTACAGCAGAACCAGCTACTACTCTGAGTGCTGACTCTACCGATGCACCAACTACAGCAGAACCAGCAACTTCTTTGCCTGCTGACTCTACCGATGCACCAACTACAGCAGAACCAGCAATTACTCTGAATGCTGACTCTACCGATGCACCAACTACAGCAGCACTGGCTACTACTCTGACTGCTGACTCTACCGATGCACCAACTACAGCAGAACCAGCAACTTCTTTGCCTGCTGACTCTACCGATGCACCAACTACAGCAGCACCGGCTACTACTCTGAGTGCTGACTCTACCGATGCACTAACTACAGCAGAACCAGATACGACTCTGAATGTTGACTCTACCGATGCACCAACTACAGCAGAACCGGCTACTACTCTGTCTGCTGACTCTACTGATGCATTAACTACAGCAGAACCAGCTACTACTCTGAATGCTGACTCTACCGATGCACCAACTACAGCAAAACCAGCAACTTCTTTGCCTGCTGACTCTACCGATGCACCAACTACAGCAGAACCAGATACGACTCTGAATGCTGACTCTACCGATGCACCAACTACAGCAGAACCAGCTACTACTCTGAGTGCTGACTCTACCGATGCACCAACTACAGCAGAACCAGCTACAACTCTGACTGCTGACTCTACCGATGCACCAACTACAGCAGCACCGGCTACTACTCTTCCTGCTGACTCTACCGATGCAGCAAGTACAGCAGAACCAGCTACTACTCCGAATGCTGACTCTACCGACGCACCAACTACAGCAGAACCAGCTACTACTCTGACTGCTGACTCTACCGATGCACCAACTACAGCAGCACCGGCTACTACTCTGACTGCTGACTCTACCGATGCAGCAAGTACAGCAGAACCAGATACGACTCTGAATGTTGACTCTACCGATGCACCAACTACAGCAGCACCGGCTACTACTCTGAGTGCTGACTCTACCGATGCACCAACTACAGCAGAACCAGATACGACTCTGATTGCTGACTCTACCGATGCACCAACTACAACAGAACCAGCTACTACTCCGAGTGCTGACTCTACCGACGCACCAACTACAGCAGAACCAGCTACTACTCTGTCTGCTGACTCTACCGATGCACCAACTACAACAGCACCGGCTACTACTCTGACTGCTGACTCTACCGATGCAGCAAGTACAGCAGAACCAGCTACTACTCCGAGTGCTGACTCTACCGACGCACCAACTACAGCAGAACCAGCTACTACTCTGACTGCTGACTCTACCGATGCACCAACTACAGCAGAACCAGCTACTACTCTGAGTGCTGACTCTACCGATGCACCAACTACAGCAGAACCAGCTACAACTCTGACTGCTGACTCTACCGATGCACCAACTACAGCAGCACCGGCTACTACTCTGACTGCTGACTCTACTGATGCAGCAAGTACAGCAGATCCAGCTACTACTCCGAGTGCTGACTCTACCGACGCACCAACTACAGCAGAACCAGCTACTACTCTGACTGCTGACTCTACCGATGCACCAACTACAGCAGAACCAGCTACTACTCTGACTGCTGACTCTACCGATGCACCAACTACAGCAGCACCGGCTACTACTCTGACTGCTGACTCTACTGATGCACCAACTACAGCAGAACCAGCTACGACTCTGAATGCTGACTCTACCGATGCACTAACTACAGCAGAACCAGCTACTACTCCGAATGCTGACTCTACCGATGCACCAACTACAGCAGCACCGGCTACTACTCTGAATGCTGACTCTACCGATGCACCAACTACAGCAGAACCAGCTACTACTCTGAGTGCTGACTCTACCGATGCACCAACTACAGCAGAACCAGCTACTACTCTGAATGCTGACTCTACCGATGCACCAACTACAGCAGCACTGGCTACTACTCTGACTGCTGACTCTACCGATGCACCAACTACAGCAGAACCAGCAACTTTTTTGCCTGCTGACTCTACCGATGCACCAACTACAGCAGCACCGGCTACTACTCTGAGTGCTGACTCTACCGATGCACTAACTACAGCAGAACCAGATACGACTCTGAATGCTGACTCTACCGATGCACCAACTACAGCAGAACCAGCTACTACTTTGACTGCTGACTCTACCGATGCACCAACTACAGCAGAACCAGATACGACTCTGAATTTTGACTCTACCGATGCACCAACTACAGCAGAACCGGCTACTACTCTGTCTGCTGACCCTACTGATGCATTAACTACAGCAGAACCAGCTACTACTCTGAATGCTGACTCTACCGATGCACCAACTACAGCAAAACCAGCTACTATTCTGACTGCTGACTCTACCAATGCACCAACTACTGCAGAACTAGCTACTACTCTGAATGCTGACTCTACCTTTACACCAACTACAGCAGCACCAGCTTCTATTGGCTCGTCTCACGCCTCTACTCTGAATGCTGCCTCTACTTTTTCAACTACTACAGCAGCATCTGCTTCTATTGGCACGTCTGTCGCTACTACACAGATTACCAACTCTACCTTTACTACTAGTGGAACAAAGAAACCAAAAAAACATGAATATTTTTAAAAAAATAATGCAAGTATTAACTCACGCTAACAATAAAATAACGCCAATCCCTTTTCACTTTTATTAACACTGAAACTGAAAAAATATACAGTTACACTTTCTAGCACAACACCAACTTCTTACACTTTACACTTATACTTCAGCACTACTTAACTTCTCGATGGTTGAAACAAGACTGCCAAATTACCAAAATCTTAAACTCTTTGGCTTCTTGGGCAAAGTAAAATAAAAATAATTAAATAAAAGCAGTACGGCTACTTTAGCGCCATCTGTTGTTGGCAGTTTCAACTATTGCCACCTGCTTTGTCCAGAAGCACTGTAACAATACTTTTTAATCTTTACTTATTTAATTTTTGTAATGAATATACATTATAGGATAAATCATTTTATATTTAAATATGTTTTTACAAATGAACACAATAATTATTCTACAATCTAAAATTTACTTGAGTGCTATAGTACAGGGCGTCCCATGGAGGGAAAATACCTTGAATATTGTAGATGGAACATTTTACTGAAAGAAGACATTATTTGAATTTTAAAAATAATTTTATCTGCATTCATAGATATTTATATAATTACATGGTTGAGCCAGGAATCGAACCCGTTACACGAGAAAAATTATCACCCTGTAGCTTTATCATACCGATCGAAAGACTTCATCATAAGGATTACTTTTTGCTAAATAACATAGTGTCAGAAATAAAAGGAAGACCATGAATTTTACATTTTTAATACAAAATTAATCAATTTATCAAATGCTCAGATCTAACCCTGTTAGATTTTTTTTTATTTACGTAAAAAAATTAGTTTACAAGAACCAGTATGAAAGTGTCCATGATCTACAAGCAGAAATTAGACGTATTATTCTTCATATTCACCACAAAAAGATCAAAAAATTGACAGGGAGCGAAATAATCAAAAGAGTGCGACCTTGTATTCAACAGGAAGGGACTCATTTTGAGCATTTGATAAATTGATTAATTTTGTATTAAAAATGTTAAATTTCATGGTCTTCCTTTTATTTCTGACACTGTTATTTAGCAAAAAATAATCCTTATGATGAAGTCTTTCGATCAGTATGATAAAGCTACAGGGTGATTATTTTTCTCGTGTAATGGGTTCGATTCCCGGTTCAACCATGTAATTATGTTATATATTAGATATTTTACTAATAATAAAGAATTATTTTAAAAGCGAGTTTTAATCAGCAATCGAAAGTTAGCGATTTTTTCGTTATCTCTGTCGAGACTGCCAGGCCCAGGCTGCAACCTACTTTTCTCTTTCGTATTTAAAACCATGATTATTTTAATGTTAAGTTATTTGACAAATTACATACGAACACCGCCGATTAGCATCCAACTATTTCTTTGTTGTGATCGGTACTGATGCTTTCCTAATAACATACTTCATTTTCTTTTGGGTTCAGAGTTTCTTAAGTTCGAAACATCGACTGCAGTTGACGGGGCATACAGGATAGGAAGTGAGACTTATAGTTTGTGACTCTGTTTCTTTTTAATAAACTTTTAGTGTTACCAAATCTGTGTGTGTTTACGTCAACTCACCTAACTCCAAGTACTTACTTACTTGCCACTTCTTACTTAAACTTCAAGTGTAAGTTGCGACTACTACGGGATCTTACAACTTAGATAAAAAAACAATTCAAAATTAACAAGAAGGAAAAAGCGCTCTTCCTCCCTTTATTTATTTAAAAATTTGCTGTGCCCGACAGGGTTCATAATTGTTTCTATTTTTTTTATTTTATTTTATAAATATACCAATAAACACTTTGCATTTGATTTGATTTGAAATACACCAGCTTCTATTGGCACTTCTGACGCCACTACGCTGAATGCAGACTCTACCAATGCAACTACTACAGCAGCACCAGCTTTTATTGGCACGTCTGATGCCACTACTCTGAATGCTGACTCTACCGATGCAACTACTACAGCAGCACCAGCTTCTATTGGAATGACTGAAGCCACTACACTGACTGATGACTCTACCGATTCAACTACTAAAGCAGGACCAGCTTCTATTGGCATGTCTGACGCCACTACACTGACTTGTAGGGATAGGTGTAATTGAGTAGACAACTTGATGTATAATACTGATATTTATTAACAAACCATTCAATATATAGACTTAGGCTACTTACACATACACACAGGCATGAGGCCCACACTACACCTCCCACATAATAAAATAAAAAAAATCTTACATTGGGGTTTTTTTTATTGACTCACTAATATGATCTAAACTAGGTATACAGATACAATATGAAAAAAATATATCTACTACGTACAATATAACTTAGTTCTATTCTTATGCACTAAATCAATTTTACCTTTTCTTATTATTTCTACGTTTGGTGCTAAGTCTCTTACAACTACGTATGGTCCAGAATAAATGGGACTGAACTTGTTTCCAGTTTCTATTTTTAAAAGAATTTGATAATTTGGTTTGTAAATGATAGGTCTCTTATTAGAATCATACTGTTGCTTGCGCATGATTTTTTGCTGTATCAAGTTATTTCGTGCTTCAGACTGTGACACCTGTAATCTATATTTCAACTCAAGCGGGTAACTCTCATGATTATAAAGTGGTTCAATTGACTTTGATAAATTATTTGGAAAATTACATTTTTTCCCGTAAACCAATTCAAATGGAGTATGATTTGTTGCACTATGCACGGAAGTGTTATATGAGAAGCACCAATAAGGTAACCATGTACTCCATGTTTCTGGATGATTATCCGTCTGGATTCTCAAGAATGCTCCTAGGTGTTTATGAGCATTCTCCAACGCACCTATACTTTCGTGATGGTACGCCGTGGAGTTACGCTTTTTTATTTCTAGTAATTTACATACCTCCGTCATTGTTGCGCGATAAACTCTGCTCCTCGATCGGTCGCTATAGTGTTTGGAATACAATGCTTTAGAATAACATTTTCTACAAAAGCTTTTGCAACCTCGTCTGATTTTTTAGAAACAAGTGGACAAGCGATAATTTATTTGGATAATTCACATTGTGTGGTTAAAATATAGGAAAAATTATACCTATCCTTATCTAAGGGCCCTACTATATCTAAATATACCTTCCGAAAGGCTGTATGAGCAGTAGTCGTCACTACCATTGGCTCTTTATTGTTTATGCTATGTTTTTGTGTCTGGCCTTTTTTTTTCCTATAATGGCCAACCAACAATTGTTTACACTGTAAATATTTCGAGTAATTATCTACCATTATCTAAGGTTAGTGTAACAATTTTTTACAGGTTAGCACCGCATGCCCCATAAACATAATTTAGATGTGCCACAAGCACTGTACACTAATATAAGATTTATGTCATATAACTAAAATTAACAAGTTTAAATTAACATTATGTGAAAGAATATAAAACTAATATTAACAGTTAAAGTATTAACAGTAAAAGTAAACAGTAAAAGTAAAATTCAATAGAACAGAACAAACAGACACAACAAAACAGAAAAAAAAAAAATTATATGAAATTGAAATTATAATTAAAATTAAAATCATAATCAAATTCAAAATTTAAACCATAATTAGAATCATAATCAAAATGACAACTAAAGCAAATTAAAATCAAATATAATATCAATGTTCAAAAAACAAAAACAAAATAAAAAAACGAAATAAAAATTACAATTAAGAACACTTTCAAGATCAAAATCTAAATTACAGATAAAATCATAATCTAAATTAGAATCGAACCGAAATTAGAATTAAAATCAAAATTCCAATTCAAGCAAATTCAAATCAATTCAAAACAAAGTAAACGCAAAAATAAAATTTAAGAACAATATTAAAATTAACCAATAAAACAATAAAATTAAGCATTAGTAATAGTTTTATGAAACTTGGCATATGAGTCAAAATGCACGTCAACAAGATCGCTGCAGCTATTTAACAATTTGCAAAGGCGAGAGACGACAGAGTTTGCACCAAGTATTGTTCTGCGAAGTGGAGGGTGTAAAGGAGTAATAGGAGCACGAGGGAGTCTAGCAGGAGCCCGAAAGTGGAACTTGGATAATAATTGGGGACAATCAATTTTGCATCTAAGTAGCTTATAAACGAAGATGGAATCAATGGTTATTCTACGTTTCTCCAGTGAGACCATCTTAAAATAAGTTAGTCGGGCTTCGTATGATCGTATCCTTTTTACAACTCCGCTGGAATAGGCTAGATGCCAGAGGAATCTTTTTTGAATTCGCTCTAGTCTAAGGATGTGCGTGGAGTAATGAGGTCTCCAAATCGTACTGCAATATTCCAAGGTACTACGAACAAAACAGTTGTACAGCATGATCTTAACAAACAAATCCCAGCATTCTAGAAGCCCTTTTGATGACGCCCTCAACATGAGGTACAAATGTTAAGGCGTTGTCGAAAACAACTCCTAAGTCCCTTATTTGATCCACCTCCCGGATAACGTTAGAGCCCACGTGACATACGCTAGCCGTCAATTTCTTCTTTCGGATGTATTTCACGTGGTAGCACTTTTTTACGTTTAAGCTCATTTCATTCTCGTTACACCATTTAACTAACGCGTCTACGTCCCTCTGAAGTAGTATCCTATCGTTTTCAGATTCGATTATCCTAGAGAATTTAAGATCATCTGCATACATATAGCACTCTGAGAATTTTAGGCAGTGGGGGATGTCATTAACGAAAACATTAAATAGGACCGGGCCAACATGTGAGCCCTGGGGAACCCCTGAGGACGTCGTGTAGGTTCCAGGTTGGAAACCATTAACAGCGGCAAAGAAGAAACGATTTTCGAGATAGCACTTTAGCCAATTGTAAAGTGTACCGGTGATTCCATACGCAGATAACTTCGACAGAAGTATATGGTGAGGCACGCGGTCAAATGCTTTGCTAAAGTCTGTGTAAATCACGTCAATCTGCTTGCCGCAGTCGATGGCATCCGATAACATTTCTGTAAAGGTCGCCAGATTAGTGCAAGTAGACCTACAGCCTACGAAACCATGCTGAGAAGAGCTCAAATACAGTTTGAAGTGTGCTTGAATGTATGGACAAACTAAGGATTCGAAAACCTTAGCAAAAGTTGACAAGATAGAGATAGGTCTATAATTTTTGACGTTGTCCTTTTCGTCAGTCTTGTAAATTGGAATATCCTTTGCTTTTTTCCATAAGTCGGGGAAAATACCTGAGCTAAGGGATTTGTTGAAGATTAGTATTAAAGGGGAAACCAAAGCAGGGGCACACTTATGAATAAATATTGGCGGAATACCATCAGGGCCAGCGCCTTTACGAAGATCCAAAGATCTAAGCTTGTTCAGCAGGGTCTCGCGATCAATAACAGGTGCCATTAGTGGTAGACTGTTGTTCTTCATATTGTGAAGAAAATCGGACTCCGGTTCACTTTGGGTCGCTTTTGCATCTCTAAAAGCGGAACAAAAATTAGACGCGAACATTTCACATATTTGTGGGCCGTCGGATATTAATACGGTACCGTTAGTCATGGTGGCCGGAAAAGAGCTAGAGCCAGCTTTTTTATCCTTGATGTACGCGCAGAAGCGGTTAGGATTTTTGGAGATTTCATTTTCTATGTCTTTTATGTAATCATTATAGCAGTCAATAGCTAATTTGGAACACCGTTTGCTTAATAGTTTGAGTTCGAGATCATCCCTAGGGTTCTTATAGATTTTGTAACGACATCTTATTTTTTCCTTTTCTTTCAGTGCTCTTATTAAGCTTTTATTGAACCAAGGAGGATACTTTTTATATTTAAAAGTAGGCTTGGAAGGCTCGTGCAATTTAATAATATTTAGAAGCCTGTCATAAAACACAGTAAGCATTTCATTAACATCAGCCATATTCTCAAATACTTCATTCCAGTTTATATCATTTAGGTTCTCGCATATTTTAATATAATCAAACTTATAATAATTCGTTCTTGAAGGTTCTGAGGGTTATATGGAAGTCGGGTTTCTTCACTCGTTTTAAGCAGAATTTCGATTGGGGGGTGGTGGACATCAATGGTGCTAAGGGGGTTTAGGGCAGCAGTAACGCCAACGGAAGGTAAATTAGTTAATACAAGGTCCAATATTCGGTCAGACGCGTTCATAATACCATTATGTTGTGTCAATTTATGCATGTGAGTAAAGTCTATTAGTGCATTACCAATACCGGGGGGAGTATAATTAATCACTGAGTCATAAACCAAGTTCCATTTTATGTTACCTAAATTAAAATCCCCGACAATACATGCGTGCATATCTGTCTGTTTAAGTATCACATTACAACCGTCTATAAAACTGTCCAAGGTGCTACGTAACACAGGGGGTGGTAAATAGACTGCGCACAGAGCTATTCGACGAATAGATTTTGAAAGCGGTACCTCAACAGTTATCCAAAGGTCCTCACATTGGCTTTCCCAGTGATCCATGCGTTTCGAATTAATTTTCTTTAATACAGCGATTAATACTCCACCTCCATCCTTTTTTCTACCATCTCTGTCTCTTCTGTATACTATGTATCTATCGTCAAAAAGCTCCGTGCTCAGAACACTACTATTCAGCCATGTTTCAGTTAATAGAACAATATCATAGTTCTCTAAAGATAATTGACGACAAAAATTGTGAGTCTTTGTGCGTAGACCTCTTGTGTTTTGGTAATAAATACTAATATTTAGAGAAGAGAATTTTAACTATGATTAATACCAATGCTGCGATTACAATTAATGATAAATGAATGCGAGAACTAAGTTAACTTATTTAAAGTATCCATGTTTCTAATCATGATGTGTTCCGATTCTTGTACATGCATAAAGATAAGTGCATAAAGATTCTACCACCACGAATCCACACAAATTTATAACCAAGTTCCCTGGCCTTCATCCTAGCGGCAGCGTGCAGAGCCCTATATGTTGGAGACAAATGTTCAGTCACGAAGATTGCCGTTTTTGGCCCAGGGTAGCCGAGATGCGCGCTGTTCAGTTTATTGTCCTTATTGTGCTTATTAAAATTAATAATAGACGCCAGGAATTCATCACGTAGTCAAGGGGAAGCCAGCTGTACTACTATTGAACGTGGTCTGGTATTATTAGGGTTGAGTTTGGCAATTTCATAGAGTCATCCATGGCGGCAATTTTCGCGTTGATGGGCTGCAACTCTCTACTTAGTATTGCATTCATTGTTTCGTGAAGTTTAGACAACATTATCGATAATTCAGACTTCATAACTTCTTGGATAATTTGGATAATTTCGCGAACATCATATCGCGATAATGAATTTTCAGTAGTCGCCTGAGGTGGAGATCCAAGAGCTTTCCTTTTGTTACCTCTAGTGGTCGAAACATTACGCAGAGGAGCTTTTTCGTGCTTATTTGTGGGAGACGTGTCATCAGCCATGTTAAATTTAAAATAAATAAATAATGCGCAAAATTCCAAAAATACGCGAGTTATGGCTAAAAGCAAAAAACAAGCAGTAGTTTCTAAAGAAAGAAACGCATAAACAAAAAGGCAAGCAAAAATAAAATGCAAAAAGAGTGTACGCTCCTCAGATTCGAACTCGCGCTCCCTTCAATGAGATGTCGCTCCAAACTCCAGTTAGCTATTTCGACTTATAGAACGATGGCGAATTTAGCAATCAGTATTTCGTACCGGAGTCTTCGTGAGCGGGACAAATTGTGGATTTGTGACCATAATATATGGTAGCGCACCGAGTCGTTTCGCGTGTTCTGACTCACCACCAACCGGCGAATAGGAGCAGCTCGCGCAGATGTGATTCACTGTTGTTAGGTGTTGTGTTGCTTCTATTGAATTTTAAACTGCACATTTCTTTGCATTTAATTAATAACTCGTAGATATTATTTCACCAAAACGTGTATTAACTTATGCACTGTTTTGTTAGTGTAGAACTGTATTAATAGGACTTGTAAATAAACAGAAAATATTTAATTTTAACGGAGTGTCTTGCGATACGTCTTACTGCTAGCGGGCGCTGTTGAAGTATATATTTATGACATCTCTTTACAAAATCATGGACATCTCGTTCCATACTAGGCCAGAAATAATATTTACGAATATTATTTAGCATTCGTCTTATACCTGCGTGGCCACTCGTGGGTAAAAGATGGAAGTCGATAATTATGACTCTTCTGTCATCCTTGTCTCCTACACTTTCTATGTCTTTTAATACACATAACCGTGGTCCGGACCATTTTGCATCTTTCTTTATCTCGGATATCAACTTTTCAATAAACAAATTGTTTGTGCCATTTTAATGTAATATATTTCTTCTATACCATTAATATTACAATATTCCCCGAACTCCCTCGCAAATGCAGCTGGCGTCATCTGCGATCGGGACGCTGGGTTAATAAACAATGTCATCCGAGACGGCACATAACACAATGTACTCTGACTACTTAACTTTACAGTTTTATTTTCGTCTCTTAATTTATCCCAATTGCTACTATCCACAAATCTCATCTCAACTGAGTCCTTCGGTTTACTATGAGTTTCCACAACTTTTGGTTAATCAGGCCAAATGTCAGTGTTAACCATATCTTCCGAAGAAATGCTCTCCAATAACTTCTGCTTTTGTCCTCTAGTCATTACGTTTACAACACACTCATGCATCTCTTTTAGTTCCTTCGATGACACACTCACTCTCGATAATGCGTCTGCAGCCACATTATTTTTACCTGGCACATATTCAATATCAAAATCGTACTCATCCAAAACCAATCTAAACTTTAATAATCTGCTAGAAGGATCCTTTAAATTAAATAAATAAATTAGAGGTTTATGGTCTGTATAGATCTTAAATTTGCGACCATACAAATATGGACGAAAATGTTTAATACTCCACACTATAGCCAATAATTATTTTTCTATAGTGGGATAGTTTCGTTCAGCTTTATTTAAACTTCTGCTTGCATAAGCAATTGGCCTTCCATTCTGATTTCTAACGCGTATCCTGATGCATCTGTTTGTAGGTTGAATATATTGTCACTAGAAAACCGGGGCAGATATCAAGCGCTGTTTTAATGTATCAAAGCTGACCTTGCAATCTTTATCCTATTTAAATGTTACATTTTTCTTACTCAATTTTTTCAAAGGATGAACTATATCAGCAAAGTTTTTTTATAAATTTCCTATAGTAATTGGCAAACGCTACGAAGCGTTTTACCTCATCTGCCGTTTTTGGAATGGGTGAATTTTTCATGACACTAATTTTGTCAGGGTCTGGTAAAACACCGTTACTAGTGACTACATGTCCTAAATATAACATATCCTTTTTCAAAAATTCACATTTCGACGGATTCAATTTAAGATTCACTTTAGGTAGTCTTTCAAAAACGTCCATTAAATTTTTTGTGTGTTGACTGAGACCATTTCCATACACAATTAAATCGTCTTGATAGACGAGGCATTTTTCAAAGTTAAGACCTGCCATAGCCATAGTCATCATCCTTAAAAATGAGCTAGGACTTGTTTTAAGCCCCATGGACATTCTAGTCATTTGATATTGCCCAGAACCAAAGGCAGTATATTTCCTACTATTTGGGTCTAAACCTACATAATAATATGCTTGATGTCGGCGACGAGACCCTATCTCGACACCAGGGTGCAAGTAGTGGCGGTACGTAGACTGTAAACGCGAATCTTATAGTAAATTTTTCGTTCAAAACTTGTGATATTAACGTAAAGTCTAGTTTATGTAAATTCTCATTAGAATCTTGCTAAAATCTTATTAGTTTTATGTTAATTTAGCGTCAAATTGGTATTAGAGTCCAATGAGACTGATTAGAAAGGAAAAATTTTAAATTAAAATTAATAAGTCATATAATTACGTAACTTGAAAACATGATTTTTTGTTTGATAATATATAATGTTTAAATTAGTGTCAAAAGGTTGGTATTAACTTAAAACCATTTTCTGTGAAAGAATTGTGTAAATTGGTTCAGTAGTTTAGGAAATATAAGGAAAAATGTATAATGAAAATTTCATACATTGCAAAATTAGCAGTAAATGTTCTAGGAAGTTTTTTATGTGTTATGTAAGGTGCAATATTATTGTTTTAGATTAAAATAGACATAATAAGCTATGTAAAAAGGTATAGTTTGTAAGGGTTATTAAATAAATAAATATAAATACGGGGTTCCAAAGGTTTCGGCTATCGCGAAAATAGACTCGAAATTAGAGTAAAAAATCACGGTTCCCGTTATGGGCGGACAGAGCCGTATATAAATCGGGGTCGACAGCGAACGATCGTCAGTCGCAGCCCAGCCATCGAGGAAGAAACAACTAAAAGAAAAAGGAACAAGCCGAAACCTAGGGAACACTGAACATTAGGCAGAAAGAAAAAAAAAAGGGTGTTTTTATTCTACGGTGCCTGCTTATCCCTCTCCCCCGAGGTCCTGCTCTGCTAGGTCGTCAGTACTCGACCATACCCTACGCATTCAGGGGTGCGTGGAGGCGTGCGCCACCAGCAAGTACTGCAAGGAGCGCCCGTCTACTATTGTGGGAGATTGTCCCAGGTTGACTGGACCCCATGGTCTAGCCCAGCCGAAACACTTGATGTAGATCTAAGTGTGAAAAGTAGATGCATCCCGATAACGAGTCTAAAATTTCTGTTATGTTAGGAAGAGGGAAATTATCATTTTCAATTTTATTATTCAGTTTGCGGTAGTCGATAACTAATCTCCACCTCTTTTGTCCATTTGCGTCTAATTTCTTGGGTACCAGCAAAATTGGACTAGACCAATCACTTATGCATGGCTCTATAATGCCGTCAGCTAACATATTTTGAAGTTGTTTATGTACCTCGTCTATCTGAGAATGGGGTAACCTGTACGGTTTAGTAAACACGGGTTCTACATTCGGCTTTACGCGGATAGAATGTTGATAAATATGTGTAGTTATTTGTTTATCCCCCGGTAAAAAGAATATATCAGCATATTTGGCGCATACTTCTTCAATTGATATCTGCTCTTCTTTATTTAAATGTTTTGTATTCAGCATTGAAAACATTTTTTTAACGCGGGCCGCATTTTTGTCGCATTTATTAAAACTGCAAATATTGTAATCGGAAGCGCTGTGTATAATCAGGTCTAGTTTATCTAAAGTTAACTCATTTTCAGTTGTGTTAAGTATTCGTACTGGTATTTTTCCACTAGTGGGTTTTACTAAAGTGCTAGCTATAAACACATCTTCGCTACATTCAGAAGCACAAACAACACATTCTTTTTCCATATTAGTTTGTATAAAGTGGATCGACTCCGACCTGGGTGGTATAATAAACATATTATTTTTACTATCAGATCTTAGTTGGCAACTTAATAGGATTACCATTTAAAGTTTGCAAGCAGAGCAGGACCTCGGGGGAGAGGGCTCCCCCGAGGTCCTGCTCTGCTAGGTCGTCAGTACTCGACCATACCCTACGCATTCAGGGGTGCGTGGAGGCGTGCGCCACCAGCAAGTACTGCAAGGAGCGCCCGTCTACTATTGTGGGAGATTGTCCCAGGTTGACTGGACCCCATGGTCTAGCCCAGCCGAAACAGTTGGTCCTTCGAGCCGGATCCCTGCAAGAAGACAGAAGAGTTCAGAAGAAAAGAAGAGTCAGAAGATTTTGTTCAAGATGCCGGTAACTAGGAAGCAGAAGGATGCCTCCTCACGCTCCGAGTCCCGTCCCTCCGATAGGGACGTGACAGAAGAAAGGTCGGGGTCAGAAGGGGTCACGTCAGCGTCTGCGTCATCGGGAACTACAGCTACTTCAGACACGAACACTTCTACGAGTACCACGACCACAGAGACGACCACGACGACGGAGAACACAGTTGCGACTGCGACCACGACCACAGCGGAGTCAGAGAAGAGTAAGAAGGAAGACACCGCCCAGAAGGAGACGACCAAGAAGATCCCAGAAGAAGTCCCGGTTAAAGGGGTTAGCGACTTAGACGCGACCTTAAAACCGAAGGGGGTCAGTCGTCGCGCCAGGTCCCACGAGTTCCTCGGCCAGAAGACGTGAGCTGGAAGCCAGAGAAGAATTGGCACGCCTGGAGCTGAAGCAAGCACGGGCTGCGGCGAACCTAGCTCGTGTCAGACTGGAGCTGGCACAATGTGAAGAAGAGGATTCCGTGGATGAAGACCAGGAAGACAGAACAGCACAGGTGCAGAACTGGATCGAGTCATCTGTATTAGGCGAAGGCAACAAAGAACAACCAGAGCTACGAGGCCAGCAGCCACCGGAACCCCAGAAAGTGAAACCAGAAGAGAACTCTTCAACCAGAGGAGCTACAATTGAAATTCAAGCTTTAGCAACAGCATTGAAAGAAGCTTTCACCACAAGAGGAGGACCAGTGGCGCAGCCGAAGTACATTCACGAGTTACCCTACTTCGATGGTAACAGCAGCGAGTGGTTGGCCTTCAAAGTCGTCTATGAAGATACAGCACCGATGTTCAGCACAGTTCAAAATATGGCTCGTCTAAGAAGAGAACTGAAAGGCAACGCAAGGGAAGCTATCAAGAGTCTGCTATATTCCGAAGCCTCTCCGTTAGAAGTGATGCAAGCCCTTAGAAGAAGATATGGAAGACCTGATGCGCTGGTGTTGGCTGAGCTGGATAAGGTTAAGGCACTACCGAAGATATCTGAAAATCCGAGGGACATATGTGTCTTCGCAAGTCAGATCAACAACAGCGTGGCATCAATCAAGGGGTTGAAGAAGCCTCAGTACCTGCATTCACCTGAAATAGTAAAACAAATCATCGAGAAGATACCAACAATCCTCAAGTTCCGGTGGTACGACTTCACTGCTGCATCAGAAGAAGGCGAGTTCTCCGACCTGACGTTGGTGTCCAAGTTCCTGAACATAGAAGCAGACAAGTGTGGAGCCTTCGCTACGACAGAAGAGAAGAGTGGGTTCAGAAAAACCAGTCGACAAGCAACGCATTCTACAAAAGAAAAGGACTCCAAAGAAAGGGACAACAAAGGAAGAGATTCAAGACAACAAGAGAAGACTTGCCCTACATGTGAGGGTGAACACTTCCTCGTCGAGTGTCCGAAGTTCCAGAAGACGTCGGTGCAAGACCGCTGGGCAATAGTCAAGAAAAGTCACGTCTGCTTCAAATGTCTACAAGGAAAACATCGCAAGGAGAGCTGCAGGAAGCCGCCGTGCAAGGAATGCAAAAGGTGGCATCATCACCTGCTGCACGTGGAGCCAGAAGACAAGGCCTCGGGGGATAAAACGGAAGCAACACAAGAAGTAGCGACCGTCATGGCATCAGTGAATGCAGTCAACAACGCAAGGGCATACCTGAAGATAGTTCCTGTTGAAGTCTTCGGGTCAAAAGGATCAAAGAAGATATTGGCCCTCATGGATGAAGGGTCAACAGTGTCACTTCTGGACGAGAAGGTGGCACAAGAAGTCGGCGCTCAGGGAAACAATGAAGAACTGGTCATCGAGACAGTAGGGGGCAGGCTGATAAGGAAGAAGAACTCTCAGATGCTGGACCTCACAGTCAAAGGGGTTCATCAGGGCAGCAAGAAGATCCTGAGAAGAGTTCGCACAATCGACGAGTTGAAGCTTGCACCACAGTTCCTAGACAAGAAAAGGATAGAAGAATGTCAACATTTAAAGAAGATCGCCGACTCTCTATATTATAAAGGGGAGTCACCTCAGCTACTCATCGGTCAAGACAACTGGGAGCTGATCGTGACACAAGAAGTAAGAAGAGGGAAACCAGGAGAACCAGTAGCTTCAAGAACGGGGCTTGGATGGGTGCTCCATGGGTCAGACGTCGGAGGCGTGAAAGTAGTACACTTTCTTAACACGTGTCTACATGTCAACACGCCAGAAGAAGAAATGCACCAAGCCATCAAGGATCACTTCGCGATCGAAGCTCTTGGTGTACAACCGAGAAGACCTACTACGGACTCAGAAGGAAGAGCGCTCACCGTCCTGGAGAAGACCTGCAAAAGATTAGAAGATGGACGATTTGAAGCTGGACTTCTGTGGAAAAATGAAGATGAACAAATGCCAGAGAGCTACACATCTGCAAGAAATCGACTGACTAACATAGAGAAAAAGATCGACAAGGATCCTCAGTTGAAAGCAGAGTACAACAAACAGATCCAGCATCTAATCGACAGCAAGTATGCAGAAGAAGCACCAATTGGGCAAGAAGACTCCAAGAAGAAATGGTACCTCCCTCACTTCTCCGTGGTACATCCATTAAAGAAGAAAATAAGGATCGTCTTCGACGCTGCAGCTAAGTCAAAAGGAAGAAGCCTCAACGACGCCCTGCTACCAGGTCCAGATCTACTGCAATCACTCTTCGGGGTACTATTGCGGTTTCGACAAGGTCCATTAGCAGTGGCAGCCGACATCAAAGAAATGTTCCTGCAAGTTCGCATCAGGCCAGAAGATAGAGATAGCCTGAGGTTCCTGTGGCGTGGGGATCGTCGCGACGTGATGCCAAAGGAGTATAGAATGACATCAGTTATCTTCGGCGCAACTTCATCTCCAAGCACAGCAATATACGTGAAGAACCGAAACGCAGCGGACTACAAAGAAAAATATCCAGAAGCTGCAAGGGCTGTCGAGCTGAACCACTACATGGACGACTACCTGCATAGTTTCCACTCAGAAGAAGACTTCAAGAAAATAACAACGCAAGTGGACTTCATACACAGGAAAGCGGGCTTCGAACTCAGGGGCTGGGCTGCGAATCGACCAGAGTTACTACAAGGCATGAAGACTGAAACAACAGAAGTAAACCTTGGTGAAAAAGAAGAGAAGACACTGGGGCTACGCTGGTTAACAGAAAGGGACTCTATTGCCTTCAGGGCGAACTTACGAAATACGCCTGAAGAAATAGCCAACGGTTTCAAGATACCTACGAAGAGAGAAGTTACCAGCGCAGTTATGTCGACCTTCGATCCGCTGGGGCTAGCATCACCCGTCCTCGTCCAAGGCAAGAAGCTGCTGCAGAACATATGGCGAAGCGGCGTCGGCTGGGATGAAGAAATAGAAAATAAGGAGTATGAAGATTGGAAAACTTACCTAGAGAAGATGAAGCTGCTCCAAGACCTGCAAGTTCCAAGGTGTCTGGCACCACATCGCACCGAGGGGGAGCTGCACACGTTCACAGATGCCAGTGAAGCGGTGTATGCAGCGGCTGTATATTGGAGGACAGAAGATCAAGATGGAACTTACCACGTCAGCTTAGTGGCGGCGAAAGTAAGAGTCACTCCACTGAAGCCAGTATCGATCCCGAGACTCGAACTGCAAGCGGCTCTCCTAGGAAGCAGACTGGCACACTCTGTAGAAGAAGAAATGGACCTGAAGATAGCAAAGAAGACATTTTGGACAGACTCCAGCATCGTACTTTCCTGGATCAAGACCGACCCTAGAACTTTCAAAACGTTCGTGGCTCACCGCTTGGCAGAAATAGAAGATCTCACTAAACCACAGGAATGGAGATGGGTGCCCACGGCGCAGAACCCTGCAGATGATGCGACGCGCGACGTGCCAGAACACTTCAGCTGCAATCACCGATGGTATGCTGGGCCAGACTTCCTGAGAAAAGAAGAAGCGCACTGGCCTGCTGCAAGAACATTTAAGAAGGAAATCACCTGTGAAGAAAAGGCTATGGACGTCGTAGCAACAGCAAGAACCACGCATTCAACACCAGATCCTGAAAAGTTCTCCTCGTGGAAGAGACTCTGGCGAGCCACAGCGAGAGTACTGCAGTTCATACAACTCTGCAGAACAAGGGAGAAGGTACACGCCAGCCGAGAAGATCCTGCCTGGAAACTAACGAAAGGAAAAAAGAAGATGATTGAGAAGCAACATCAACCTTCAAAAACAACAGAAAAGAAGTATTTGCCAATAGATGCAGACCTGCTTCAACGAGCTGAAACTCTACTGTTACAAAGAAGTCAAGAGGAAAGCTTCAAAGGAGACATCAAGAGTCTACAGCAAGGAAAACAGATAGAAACCAGCAGCAAGTTAAAGAAACTCGACATAATACTCGAAGAGGGTCTCCTGCGCATGAAAGGAAGAATCGACGCGATAAAGGGCGTGACCAGAGACTACAAGCGACCGATCGTTCTCGACAGCAAGGACAAGACTACGCGACTCATCATGGAAGACTTTCACTGTCGCTTCAATCACGGAAATCACGCGACAGTAATGAACGAGTTGAGACAACGCTTCTGGGTATTGGGGCTGAGGTCAGCGATCAAAGCAGTTCAACATCAATGTCAATGGTGCAAGTCGAAGAAAGGGAAACCACAAGAGCTACCGACGGGTAACTTACCTGTTGAAAGGTTGATGCACGGAAATCCTCCCTTTACGTGCACTGGAGTCGATTATTTCGGCCCCATGGTCATCACAGTAGCAAGGCGTCAAGAAAAGAGATGGGGGGCCCTGTTCACATGCCTAACAACAAGGGCTGTGCACATTGAGCTCGCTCCTTTACTCTCCACCGACAGCATGATCATGGCGCTTCGACGATTTGCTGCAAGAAGAGGAATGCCAAAAACAATTTACAGTGACAACGGGACCAACTTCGTCGGGGCCAACAAAGAGCTGCACGAGATATTAGACATCATGAACCAAGAGGCTCTTACCTTAGAAGCAGAGAAGATCGGCGTCCAGTGGAAGTTCATCCCTCCTGGTGCACCTAACATGGGCGGTGCATGGGAGCGTTTGGTGCGGTCAATTAAAACCGCACTAGACGCCACACTCAACGAGAAGCATCCACGAGAGGAGGTACTCCATACTCTCCTGCTAGAGGCCGAGCACATAGTTAACTCTCGGCCTCTCACTCACCTCTCCGAGAATCCTGAAGAAGAAGCCCTCACTCCAAACCACTTCCTCATCGGGCGATCCTGCGGCGCAACGAGAGTCGGTAGCTTCCAAGACGACGAGCTCGTGGGCAGACACACCTGGAAGGCTACGCAGCGACTTGCCGATCACTTTTGGCAACGTTGGCTGCGAGAATACCTGCCCACGCTGCTGCCGAGAAAGACGAAAGGAAGAACCTGCGCCACAGACCTGCAAGTGGGAGACGTCGTGCTGATCGTCGACCACAGCCTACCGAGATGCACCTGGCCACGCGGCAGAATCCTGCAGGTGTATCCTGGACCAGATGGGCGAACGAGAATCGTCGACGTCGGTACGCGAGGAGGCGTGCTGCGAAGACCCAGTTCGAGAGTGGTGCTGTTGGTGCCGGGAGTGTCGCCGAGCCAGGAGGATGGTGCGACGCACGAGGGGGAGACTGTCGGCGACGAGACCCTATCTCGACACCAGGGTGCAAGTAGTGGCGGTACGTAGACTGTAAACGCGAATCTTATAGTAAATTTTTCGTTCAAAACTTGTGATATTAACGTAAAGTCTAGTTTATGTAAATTCTCATTAGAATCTTGCTAAAATCTTATTAGTTTTATGTTAATTTAGCGTCAAATTGGTATTAGAGTCCAATGAGACTGATTAGAAAGGAAAAATTTTAAATTAAAATTAATAAGTCATATAATTACGTAACTTGAAAACATGATTTTTTGTTTGATAATATATAATGTTTAAATTAGTGTCAAAAGGTTGGTATTAACTTAAAACCATTTTCTGTGAAAGAATTGTGTAAATTGGTTCAGTAGTTTAGGAAATATAAGGAAAAATGTATAATGAAAATTTCATACATTGCAAAATTAGCAGTAAATGTTCTAGGAAGTTTTTTATGTGTTATGTAAGGTGCAATATTATTGTTTTAGATTAAAATAGACATAATAAGCTATGTAAAAAGGTATAGTTTGTAAGGGTTATTAAATAAATAAATATAAATACGGGGTTCCAAAGAAATTAGAGTAAAAAATCACGGTTCCCGTTATGGGCGGACAGAGCCGTATATAAATCGGGGTCGACAGCGAACGATCGTCAGTCGCAGCCCAGCCATCGAGGAAGAAACAACTAAAAGAAAAAGGAACAAGCCGAAACCTAGGGAACACTGAACATTAGGCAGAAAGAAAAAAAAAAGGGTGTTTTTATTCTACGGTGCCTGCTTATCCCTCTCCCCCGAGGTCCTGCTCTGCTAGGTCGTCAGTACTCGACCATACCCTACGCATTCAGGGGTGCGTGGAGGCGTGCGCCACCAGCAAGTACTGCAAGGAGCGCCCGTCTACTATTGTGGGAGATTGTCCCAGGTTGACTGGACCCCATGGTCTAGCCCAGCCGAAACACTTGATGTAGATCTAAGTGTGAAAAGTAGATGCATCCCGATAACGAGTCTAAAATTTCTGTTATGTTAGGAAGAGGGAAATTATCATTTTCAATTTTATTATTCAGTTTGCGGTAGTCGATAACTAATCTCCACCTCTTTTGTCCATTTGCGTCTAATTTCTTGGGTACCAGCAAAATTGGACTAGACCAATCACTTATGCATGGCTCTATAATGCCGTCAGCTAACATATTTTGAAGTTGTTTATGTACCTCGTCTATCTGAGAATGGGGTAACCTGTACGGTTTAGTAAACACGGGTTCTACATTCGGCTTTACGCGGATAGAATGTTGATAAATATGTGTAGTTATTTGTTTATCCCCCGGTAAAAAGAATATATCAGCATATTTGGCGCATACTTCTTCAATTGATATCTGCTCTTCTTTATTTAAATGTTTTGTATTCAGCATTGAAAACATTTTTTTAACGCGGGCCGCATTTTTGTCGCATTTATTAAAATTGCAAATATTGTAATCGGAAGCGCTGTGTATAATCAGGTCTAGTTTATCTAAAGTTAACTCATTTTCAGTTGTGTTAAGTATTCGTACTGGTATTTTTCCACTAGTGGGTTTTACTAAAGTGCTAGCTATAAACACATCTTCGCTACATTCAGAAGCACAAACAACACATTCTTTTTCCATATTAGTTTGTATAAAGTGGATCGACTCCGACCTGGGTGGTATAATAAACATATTATTTTTACTATCAGATCTTAGTTGGCAACTTAATAGGATTACCATTTAAAGTTTGCAAAGATAATGTATTATTCTTGTAATCTAATAACGCTTTATGTTTTCGTAAGAAGTCGTCGCCGATGATTCCATGCGCCTTACATGGCAAGGAATTAAAAACAATAAACTTATGCTTAAACGTTACATCGTCTGTTACTAAGTCTAAATAAACGTAACCTAGCGATTGAACTTTGCCCCCAAGTCTATTAATCTCAATACTCTCAAAATGGCATGGAATATTTTGTTCGACAAGATGTTTATATTTGATGGCTGAAACTGATGCACCCGAGTCAAGTAACCATTGGAATTGACTACCGTTTACAGAAAGTTCGACAATCATGTTATTATCACATGACATTTTAAAATTTTTAGGCACGAAAAAACAGATTTTTGGATTCATCACTTTTTGGTGTTTCCTCGGTCATAACTTGCACTGTTTCCGAATTACGTGTCCACCTATTTCGGTTATTATGAAAAGAAGACCTACCTCGATTCGATCTTCTTGAATTTCGCCACGATCCTCGATGTGCACGATCTCTTCCTGCGTCCTGGTTTGTCTCATTATGGTCACCTCCTCGCATGTGACCCTGGTTTGGTCGTCCTCTGAACGCTCGTCCTTGCTGACCTCTAAAATTATTATTTGTAGCGCGCCTGTAATTATAACGATTGCTTTGATTAAATGCCATAATCTCACCTGTTGAAGTCGAAGCCGTCGTAGTTTCCTCATCCACTGCTGCTTGAACTGCATCTTTAAGGGATTCATAATTTCTGGCTGCTATGATAGTGTTTAATCGACGGTTTCGCAATCCGTCGGCAAACCGTTTGATGGCTTGTTTTTCATTAAGCGGCTTCAATACCTGATAATTACTGGGTTTCCCTTCGGATTGCGCTATCGTCAAATCCACGAACATTTCAGTAATAGCTTTTCCGTACTCGTCTATTGTCATTTGTTTTTGGCAGAAAGAATGTAATTTGCTCTGTATTGCCGTAGCTTACTTTGTTGGCAATAGTTGAACCCTCATATCGTGTAACAGATCCTTAACTGTGTCATAATTTGAAGCTAACCTAGCTAGCTATCAATTTTGCTGCCTGAGACAATCGACTTTTCATTACAAACGTAATTAATTGTTCTTGCGATTGACTGTCTAAAATAGAACTGTATTAATCAACCCCATCGATTAACTGCTTAATACTTAACTCGTCATTTGTCATGACAGACATCAAGTTCAATGCTATCTTAAGATCAAATTTCGCCATTGTAACTATTTTCCCTTCGTCTTCACTTAAACTTTCAAAATCCGAGTTACTACTACTTTCTTTTTCACATAACTCTTTAATTTCTACAATTAATTCCTCTATCTTATGACGATACTCATTTATTAATATTAATTCCTCATTTTTGAATTCTTTCAGGTTAGCTTCTATTTCTTTACATAATTTTTTAAATGAACAATATAAATTTGTCGATTCTTCTAATTTTCTACTACTAACTTTTGGTTCTAATCTTCGCTTAGGTCCTTTTTTTATTAAATATGGACGTATTTTCCGTAATTTATTATATATATATTTTCAATTTCCTTACCCTTAAGACACTATATTTTATTCGTTTTGTATGACGTCACTGCATAGTTTAGTTTTTGTCTTAAACAGTCACTACATAACAGTACATTTCTCCTTAATTTCTTTCCGAATATTTTACGTACACAACCGAACACTTATTACGCACTTTGAAAGGACATATTAGTTCACTGATTTACACTGACATTCACTTTCTGCTCGAAATTAAGAAAAGAAAAAATTAAGCCAGTTGTAACGCGACACGACCATTATTTATTTATTTATTTATTTCATTTTTGTTAAAACTTACAGCCAAACAGATAGTGAGTAGTAGTTTAGACAAAATATGGCCAATTCTAAGTTTCCACATGTAGTAAGTATATAAATAATATGACATTAATAAAGATAAGACTATAAATGTATATAACACCACAAAAAACAGTTACTAAATTCGCTCGAAGAAGCTATTAGATAAAATTTTCTTCAATTTAGCGGTACTAGTAGTATTGAAAATGTCGATCTCAGCTTCCTGGCAGGTTGCGTTGTACATACGACTCGCTCTCACCATGTGCGAGTTTAGTCTGTACGTTGTGGCTACCACTGGGGTGTGTAATAAATGAGGTCTACGTAAGAGCACAGACGGCACTCGCAGCCCGATTTTGTGCAGCAACTCGGTAACACCAGTTGTTCCATTGGCGATCTTAAAAAGAAACACAAAATCTGATATTTTTCGCCTTTAGTATAGCGGAAGGATGTGAAATTTTTTGCAACGGTAGGTATAATTCGTTGAAAACGTTTTAGACCGATATTGAATGTGCCTTAGAAACCTTTTCTGTATACTCTCAATACGATTTATGTAGACATTATAATTGGGGTTCCAGACCTGAGAAGCATACTCCAAATGACTACGGACAAAGGAACAGTATAATATTTTAATAGTCTTAATGTTTTTGAACTCCGAGGACACCCGGAGAATGAAACCAAGCGCTTTTGATGCTTTCTTGACTACATTGTCTATGTGCGCATCAAATAGAAGCTTAGCGTCAAAGGTAACTCCCAGGCCCCTGATAGTGTTGACCCTATTTAGTGCAGTATCAAAAAGCGTGTAGTTATGGACGATCTGAACAGGTTTCCGTGTAAAGGAGCAAACATAACACTTGGACACATTCAAATCCAACTTATTATTAAGACAATAGGCTTGAAAACTATTAAGGTCCGCCTGTAATAGATGAGCATCCGCCAGGGTATTAATTTGTCTCATTATCTTCATGTCGTCAGCGTATAGTAACAATTTTGAATACCGGAATGAAGAATAGATGTCGTTGATAAATATATTAAACAACAGTGGCCCCAGCAAAATGGAACATTGAAATGAATAAATTCATCCTACGCACCTATCTTCACCTTACTAGTATGGAAACAGACAATAATGCATACTTACCAACGCTTCACACTAAGTTCTTAGAAAAATACCCGGCTATGCAAGTCAGCTGACAAAGAATAGGTGGCCAGGGTAGAGCCATAGTACAAAAGAAATTATTACCACAAGACAATGGATCAAATTTATGAGGAAGTTAGAGCCGAACTACAAATTATACAAACTCAAATACAGCAACACTCCACACAACCTAGTACACAATCCGGCCAACGCATGAGATGGACGAACGAATACAATGAACCAATAATTACAATATATTTCACTGCCACACAGTTAGAAACAAATAAAACAGCCTATAGGAAAAAGTTACATGAGGAATTCATAAATTAATATCCAGAATTAGCGCATATAACAGAGCAAAGACTTTCTGATCAAGTGAGAGCGATTTCGAAACGATAGTACAACTTCTCACGAACATTTAATGGTATGACACTATATTACAATAACAAATACGTAGCTCGTAATCACTTGAAATGTGACACTAACGCTAACACAATGACGCAAGAAATGGCGCGGTGTGTTGACGTAATTTTGTTTCTATTATTTGACAACTTGTCAATGGAGTAGAGCTGTGATTTTTGGTACGGCGTTCGGAAATGTTATAGAGATTGGAAATAAGGCATTGAATATTTGGTCAAAGCACGTTTAGTCGGTATTTTTCGTTTCGGCTCCTCGCGCGGTTTGTCGTGGTGCATGCGCGGCTCCCACAGGCTCCTCGCGCGGTTTAGAGGGTAGATGGCCTTTTACGTTACACTTTTTGCAAGTACAGTTAGCAAACCGACACTGAGACGTTTTATGATTTTTGTAGCCGCACACGGAACACTTTTCTTTGTTAGCTGGTTCGTTTGTAGTGACAATCTTAAATAGCGCTTCGCTCGACGGCGGTGCCTGCGCCGACACCGATGATGATGCTGCTGCTCCTTTCCGTGCACTGCGCATGCTCTCCGCCTAATCCACCGCTTTTACCAAAGTCAACTCCTGAAGGTCACGCGCGAAAAGCTTGTCCTTCTCCGGTCCCGGCAGGATACCCATAACAAACCGATCACGCAGCGCCTCTTCTACATTCAGAAATCCACAATGTGTAGTGAGGCCACGAAGCCTCGCAGCCCACTGTGGGAATGTTTCTTCTTGACTTTGAGTAGCAGCATAGAAATTATACCGCTCACCAAATCCGCACTTCCTTGCTGTGAAGTGGCTGTCGAGAAGTGTGAGAATGTCTTCGTATGGCGTCTGCGTTAGCTCCTCCGGTAACGCCAAATCGGCCGCCAGTTTGTAAGTGCTGTCAATGAGTTCACTCAGCAATATTGCCCTTCTTTTTACTCCCTTCGGATCATGTACGTTGTCAATATCGTTCGCAATGAACCATTGCGAAATGCGTTGTTTACAGTTTTGCAACAACGCATATTTTGGAATATATTAATAGATATTCCAAAATATGTATTTTTTTTAACGTTTTTTTTTTTTCCTAATCGCGGGTAAGTACTCGTCGCCACTGCAAGCGGGAAACAAGAGAAACGACAGATAACTGGTAGCACACTAAGTTTATTTGACAAGCGACACAACTTATACAGGAGTGGATGCAACCACCTTCATATTCCACGAATATACAACAAAATCAAAAGCTACATTTAGTAATTTAAAAAATTATTGACACACTAAATATAGAAAAGAAGAAAGGAACAGAAAATAGTACAAAGGTGATGCTTATTTCTAAAGAAATCTCTTCCTGCATACCTGCGAAAGAAAAGAGATATAGACATAGCGTGTAAAAGAAGAAAATAAAATGGAATACATAAAAAATAAACTATATAACCATTGACCGACCGACCGACAGCGGTACCGATACCCACCGACCGATCATCCATTCATCCATCCATTACATCGATGGTCTTAAAGACAAACATGCTAATTACAGACCAACCAATTTTTCAGGAGGACAGTTTTTAATGATTCAAAACTTCTAGATACTATAACTTAAATTTGGTCATAGAAATCGTGTGTATATGTATATGTATACGTAGTTAGGATTTTTATCTTTATACTTATTATGAAATAAAAATAAAAAAGCCTTTTATTTCTTGTCAGTTAAATTAAGTACATGAATTAAAATTAAAATTATAAAAGATTACATTGTTAGATTTTATTATAATATTAGATTTTATAGTTATATTATAATATTAGATTATAGATTTTAACTCGACTTTTATTAAATTAAGTTACATTATATAAAGATAACAATTATGTTTTTTGTCTTCTTGTTTCTAATTAAGTTAAAACCAAAATCAAATAATTGTGAGCAAGAACCCCTTTCAGGTGAAGGCCTCCTCCAGACATTGCCAAATGTCCCTGTTGCTTGCTACTGAAACCCAGTCTCGACCAGCTATGTGTGTGACGCCATATGCCCATCGTGTTTGCGGTCTGCCCCTCTTTCTGTAGCCGGCTGGTCCTGGCCATACTGTGGCTCATATAGTCCACCTGTCGTCGGTCAGTCTGGCTACACGGCCCGCCCATCTCCATTTTAATTTTAGTGCGTGACTCAGGGCATCAATAATGTCTATCTTCTCGCGGATTATTGTGTGTGGAATTTTCTGAAGTTTGCTTATTTTCATCATACTCCTTTCCATACTTCTTTGGCTTGTTTTTATTTTATTTTTGACCTTCTGAGTGAATTTCCACGTTTGGCAAGCATATGTCAGGGAGGGTAAAAGGCATGAATTCATTACTTTTCTTTTTAGTTTTATAAGAAAATTTCCTTTCAGTACTTCTTTAAAGCTCCAAAACTTGTTGCATGTTTTTTAAATTCTTCTGACTACTTCTTGATTATTGTATCGTGCATATCTTTATACTTACTTATCATAAAGGCGAACGGGAGGCTTCGTACAGCAAACTTTGTTAGTTGTTTTTTATAGAATTTGTACCACTTATTAAGGCAAATAGGCCTTTTAATTTAATGTAGGTAAGTGTACTAGTTTTAGAACTTTGGATTGATTAATAATGTCAATAATTAAATCGTAAACTAAACGCAGCTGTGTTTTTCGATGTTGCCATAAGTAAACTAACACAAAAACCGAAATGTTTATTAATTATTTAAATATAGAAATAACATTAAATATAATTATACACTATATAAATTATACCTAAGAAAGTATAATTGTTGCATACAATCATAATAGATAAAGATTTAATAATAGGAATGATTTTCGTCATCAATATTTTTTTGTTCATATGGCAATTATTTATTGACAGAAAATCTGTTTTTCAGTTCACTTCGGTTCTTTGCTGTTGTTTTGGATTGTAGCTTGTGACTGCATCTCAGCAATTTAGCGAATTGTCTGGCCCTATTTACGTTGAGTCGAACTCCTGCTACAAAGATAGCGAAAACTATACTTGTTAGCGACGATATGTAATTAATTATTTAAATATTTTAATGTCTAATTAGTTTGATTAATCTGTCTTTCATCGTGTTATTTTCTATCATCGTCGTGGTATTTTCTTTCATTCATCGTGGTATTTTCTGTCCTCATCGTGGTATTTTTGCCAGAACTAATAGGTAGATTCTATGTTAAAGTGTTATGCATTCCTCATCGTGGTATTTTTCCCGAGCCAGTAGATTCTTTGTTAAAGTGTTATTCATTCCTTATCGTGGTATTTTTGCAGAGCTAGTAGATTCTATGTTAAAGTGTTTAGTCATGGTATTTTTCTAGTTAGTAAGTAGATTCTATGTTGAAGTGTTGTGCATTCCCCATGGTATTTTTCCCAAACTAGTAGATTCTATGTTAAAGTGTTTAGTCATGGTATTTTTCTAGAGTTAGTAAGTAGATTCTATGTTGAAGTGTTGTGCATTTCTCGTGGTATTTTTCTAGAGCTAGTAAGTATATTCTATGTTGAAGTGTTGTGCATTCCTCATGGTATTTTTCTAGAGATATTAATTAGATTCTATGTTATGTTAAAGTATTATGCATATTTTAAGGTGTAAAATAAGGTTTTTAAGACTTTATAAATTAAGATAGAAAAATAAGGAAATATTGTAAGGGGTGTTTTACCACAGAAAAACAGCATGTTAAATTTATCATACAAAAGCTAACTGCGCTCTGATTGGTCGATGGGTGGGTCATTAGTGCCGTGTGCAAAACTGAAGGGCTGTGATTGGTCAGAGCTGCCTATAAAAAAGGGGCATTTTCTGTGGTCAAGCATTCCAAACCCAGCAGTGTAAGAAGCAACATCAAGAAATAAATACAAGAAAACTCTGAAGAATAAGCGTTATTATTCGCTCCTACTGCGACCATCGTACACTCTCCAGTCGACATCCCGCCAGCGAGCCCGCTCCACAACAACACACAAAACAAGAGCGTCAACAATACTAGACATTTACTTTATCACCAAAACAATTTAGGCAGCTCTACGTATCAATTTACATTGGTATACTAGTGCATTTAACCTTAAAAAATAAGACTAGTACGTACTATTAACTACCAATTAAAACAAAAAATATCTCAAAACACGACATTTTACTAGCGGTACTATATTCCCATACAAGCCTGCCGTTCGCCTTTAAACATCAACTATCTAAAATATTCTATAAAAATACCAAAATAGCAAAAAAGAGCATCACTTAGTACGTTTTGCTAAATAGATTTATCTAAATATATAAAAGAAGAAACTGACTGACTGACTGACTGACTGACTGACTGACTGACTCATCTATCAACGCACAGCCCAAACCGCTGGGTCTACAGATTCCAAATTTGGCAAGTAGGTTCCTTGTGTGGTCTAGGGGTGCACTAAGAGAGGATTTTTCAAAATTCACCCCCTAAGGGGGTTAAACGGGGCTCCAAAGTTTGTATGGGGAAACAAGATTAGTTATTCTATTTTATTCGAAACTTCACAGAAGTGCTCCTTTTGATAAATGAGTAGAAACGGGTTTCAGGGTTTTTCAGAATTCAACCCCTAAGAGGGGGAAATGGGGTGACAAAGTCTAAAAATCAATGCACAGCCCAAACCGCTGAGTCTAGAGATTCCAAATTTGGCACATACGTTCCTTATGAGGTTAAGGGGTGCAATAAGAAAGGATTTTTCAAAATGTACCCCCTAAGGGGATGAAACGGGAGTCAAAAGTTTATATGGGGAAACAAGATTAGGTAAGACTGTTTTATTCGAAACTTCACAGGAGTACTCCTATCGATAAATGAGTTAACATTTGTGTTTCAGGTTTTTTCAGAATTCAACCCCTAAAGAGGGAAATGGGGTAACAAAGTCTGAAAATAAACATCGGTATTGTTTGTATGGTGTATTGGGTCGGGTGTATTACAAAAACAACGATTTTAAGATTTAATGTGGCGGACCTGAAACACCTTCATTTCCTGTTGGGGTGCGATGGGGTAAGAAATGTTTAAAAATCAATATGGGTGTCGATACCGAGATTATCAGGGGTGCAGATTACGAAAATGGCATTTATTTTGAGATCCAGAAGATGGCGGATTCGACTTCTATACAGGGTTATTGTTGATTTATTGTGATAACGATGATGGTGATTGTGATAATGATGATGATGGTGATGATTGTGATTACGATGATAATGATTGTGATTACGATGGTGATTGTGATTACGATGAAAATGATTGTGATTACGATGATGATCATTGTGATTACGATGAAAATGATTGTGATTACGATGATGATGATTGTGATAATGATGTCGATGATTGTGATAACGATGATGATGATTGTGATAATAATGATGATGATTATGACAACGATGATAATGGTTGTAATTACGATGATAATCATTGTGATAATGATGATAGTGATTGTGATAACGATGATGATTGTGATTGTTATGGTGATTGTGATAATGATGATGATGATGATGATCATGATTGTGATTACGATGATATAGATTGTGATTACGATGATGATGATTGTGATAACGATGATGGTGATTGTGATAGTGATTGTGATGGTGATTGTGATAGTGACGGTGATTGTGATGGTAAAAGCCATGGTGATAATAATGGTTGTGATTACGATGATAAAGATTGTGATAATGATGATAGTAATTGCGCTAACGATAATGGTGATTGTGACGGTGATAGTGACAGTGATTGTGATGGTGATAGCCATGGTGATGGTGATTGTGATGGTGATGGTGATAGTGACTGTGACTGTGATAGTGATGGTGATTGTGATGGTGATTGTGATGGTGATTTTGATGGTGATTGTGATGGTGATTGTGATGGTGATTTTGATGGTGATAGTGACAGTGATTGTGATGGTGATAGCCATGGTGATGGTGATTGTGATGGTGATGGTGATAGTGACTGTGACTGTGATAGTGATGGTGATTGTGAAGGTGATATTGTGATGGTGATGGTGATAGTGACTGTGACTGTGATAGTGATGGTGATATTGTGATGGTGATATTGTGATGGTGACGGTGATAGTGACTGTGACTGTGATAGTGATGGTGATTGTGATGGTGATTGTGATGGTGATTGCGATGGTGATTGTGATGGTGATAGTGATGGTGATTGTGATGATGATGATCATGATTGTGATTACGATGATAATGATTGTGATTACGATGATAATGATTGTGATTACGATGATAATGATTGTGATTACGATGATAATAATTGTGACTACGATGATAATGATTATGATAACGATGAAGGTGATTGTCATAGTAATTGTGATGGTGATTGTGATAATGGCGGTGACTGTGATGGTGAAAGAGATGGTGATGGTTATTGTGATGCTGATAGTGATTGTGACTGTGATAGTGATGGTGATTGTGATTGTGATAGTGGTTGTGATTGTACTGTGATAGTGATGGTGATTGTGATAGTGATAATGGATGTGATCACGATGAAAATGATGATGGTGATTGTGATGGTGAATGTGATGGTGATTGTGATTGTGATTGTGACAGGTATGGTGATTGTGATGATGATGATAATGGTTGTGATTACGATGATAATGATGATAGTGATTGCGCTAACGATGATGGTGATTGTGATAGTGACGGTGATTGTGATGGTGATAGCGATGGTGATGGTTGTTGTGATGCTGATAGTGATTGTGACTGTGATAGTGATTGTGATAGTGATTGTGATAGTGATTGTGATAGTGATTGTGATAGTGATTGTGATAGTGATTGTGATAGTGATTGTGATAGTGATTGTGATAGTGATTGTGATAGTGATTGTGATAGTGATTGTGATAGTGATTGTGATAGTGATTGTGATAGTGATTGTGATAGTGATTGTGATAGTGATTGTGATAGTGATTGTGATAGTGATTGTGATAGTGATTGTGATAGTGATTGTGATAGTGATTGTGATAGTGATTGTGATAGTGATTGTGATAGTGATTGTGATAGTGATTGTGATAGTGATTGTGATAGTGATTGTGATAGTGATTGTGATAGTGATTGTGATAGTGATTGTGATAGTGATTGTGATAGTGATTGTGATAGTGATTGTGATAGTGATTGTGATAGTGATTGTGATAGTGATTGTGATAGTGATTGTGATAGTGATTGTGATAGTGATTGTGATAGTGATTGTGATAGTGATTGTGATAGTGATTGTGATAGTGATTGTGATAGTGATTGTGATAGTGATTGTGATAGTGATTGTGATAGTGATTGTGATAGTGATTGTGATAGTGATTGTGATAGTGATTGTGATAGTGATTGTGATAGTGATTGTGATAGTGATTGTGATAGTGATTGTGATAGTGATTGTGATAGTGATTGTGATAGTGATTGTGATAGTGATTGTGATAGTGATTGTGATAGTGATTGTGATAGTGATTGTGATAGTGATTGTGATAGTGATTGTGATAGTGATTGTGATAGTGATTGTGATAGTGATTGTGATAGTGATTGTGATAGTGATTGTGATAGTGATTGTGATAGTGATTGTGATAGTGATTGTGATAGTGATTGTGATAGTGATTGTGATAGTGATTGTGATAGTGATTGTGATAGTGATTGTGATAGTGATTGTGATAGTGATTGTGATAGTGATTGTGATAGTGATTGTGATAGTGATTGTGATAGTGATTGTGATAGTGATTGTGATAGTGATTGTGATAGTGATTGTGATAGTGATTGTGATAGTGATTGTGATAGTGATTGTGATAGTGATTGTGATAGTGATTGTGATAGTGATTGTGATAGTGATTGTGATAGTGATTGTGATAGTGATTGTGATAGTGATTGTGATAGTGATTGTGATAGTGATTGTGATAGTGATTGTGATAGTGATTGTGATAGTGATAGTGATTGTGATAGTGATAGTGATAGTGATTGTGATAGTGATAGTGATAGTGATTGTGATAGTGATTGTGATAGTGATTGTGATAGTGATTCTGATAGTGATAGCGATGGTGATTGTTATTGTGATAGTGATTGTTATTGTGATAGTGATTGTGACTTTGATAGTGATGGTGATTGTGATTGTGATACCGAGGATGGAGATTGTGATGATGATCATGATTGTGATTACGATGATAATGGTTGTGATTACGATGATAATGATGATGGTGACAGTGATGGTGATAGTGATGGTGATCGTGATTGTGGTTGTGGTTGTGATTGTGATTGTGATGGTGATTGTGATAGTGATGGTGATTTTGATAATGATTGTGATAATGATGGTGGTTGTGATAGTGATGATGATTGTGATGATTATGAATTTTGGCACATAGATGGTTCATAACCTGGATTAACACGTAGGACACTATTTATCCCTTTAATATGATCCAGTGGGACGGTTACCGAACTTTTTGCGGGCGAAGCCGCGGGCAACAGCTAGTATTATATATACGTTTTGCTAATTTGCAGGTTTGGGTACGGTCGAACAAGCTATTTGGTTTATAGTTTAACCCACAACTTAAATTGTAAAATGTAAACCAAATAGCTTGTTCGACCGTACAAACGTACTAAGTCATGTTAACATGATTTTGTAAAACTATTTAGCTTGTTTTGTAGTTTAAACTGATGGTAAATAACTGCAATTACTTTTTTTGCCTTCAAAATGACATCACTTACTATAAAAAACAAAATAGTTTATTGCTTCAACTTAAGGGGCTCCCCCCAAGCACACTAGCGCCACTTTAGTAAAAAAATCAGAACTCGTTAAATACACAATTAATATAAAATCTGATTGACAAAATCAATCTCTTTTAAATTATTTACGTCTGCTTAACTCATTGAAACATAGCTCGCTGTCGTTACAGATACAAAATGGAAAAAAACGGCCATTTTTACCAATTTTTCGAACTGTAACTACAGTGAAGTATATTTTAATGAATTAAATAGACGTCAATAATCTAGAACTCTAAAGCATTGATTTTGTCAATCAGATTTTATATTAATTGAGTATTTAACGAGTTCTGTTTTTTTTACTAAAGTGGCGCTAGTGTGCATGGGGGAGCCCCTTAAATAACTTTTTCTAGTTATAACGAGGAGAGTCCTTTTAAGCAAATAGTATGCTTTTTTAGGATGCTCCGCCCTTCCCCAGGTTATGTAATCGTATTAAAGTTATTGAGCCTGATCAAGATAGTATACAGAACTTTTACAAATAAAAATGCAAGAATAAAATGGGTCCCTACACAGTATTTCTATGAGAGACAAATAACGCGCTGTGATGTGTGTTATGTGTGCTGGAGATGGTGTGGAGGTGAATGTGTATGTGAGTAGTGGGTGAGAGTAAGTGTGGAAGTGAGGGTTGTATCCACATCTTATAGAGGTGGAGATTAAGTCATCTACGGTAAATTGAGGTAAAATGCAGATAATTCTTTTATTGCAAGCTAACCCTACGACTAGTCTTGGGATCGGAATTAATGTAGGACATTATCTTCTATTAGCGGCATAATTAATATCATAGCGTAATATGTTATGTGTTTAGTTTAGTACAGTCGCATCGATTGCACCATATTTTCCACTTCGTCATAGGTTTTTAACTTAAGCCATTTAGACAAAGCGTTTTTGCATTCGAGGTAGGTTAGTGGGTATATTATGTCAAGTTCTTTATTCTTGAAGATTGTATAAATGGGATGATTGCCTAGGGAATTGTCTTTTTGCGAATGTTGACTTTACCGACACAGTGGGGGCAACCGTGTTTTTTCCTTCTGCCTTTTGTTTTCTGTGGGTTGAACGATAGAGTTTTATGCTTATTAAATAAATAAAAATAAAAATAAATAACGCTGGACATTACACACAGCGCCATCTAGTGCCACACTAAGCAACGAGGCTTGTGTCGTGGACACCAGATAGTTGATATACTACATAGATACTTTTTGCTTGTAAATACATACTTATTATACATATAAACATCCATGACTAAGAAACAAATGTCCATGCTCATCACACAAACATTTCCTCCTACCGGGATTCGAACCCGAGACCCTAAGAACGTAAGGCAGCCTCACTACCGCTGCGCCAATCGGGTCCTCAAAGTATTTAGAATTTTATAAGTACGTAAAGCTTTTTAATGGTCAGAAGATCCGAAATCCGGTAAAGGTACTCAGTTGAAAACCCGAAGGGTTTAAAAACATAACTTTCAGTAGGGAACTCTGAGCCCTCTCCAGGTCTAGTAATTTGATAATTTTTGCACCTCCCCAGACGGGTAGGCAAGCCAGGACGGACTGAGTAAGTGAGGTGTAAATCTGTAGCAGGAGTTTTTTCGAGGTGACATGACGTAATGTCTTGAAAGTCTAGATTAATTTCCGTATTCGTTTCATTATTAATTCAGTGTGGTTATGCCAAGATAAGAGTTGATCAACCATAATACCCTACTAGGTATTTGGTAGATTCCACTCTAGTGATTTCTGTGCAATAACAGTTTGGGTTTACAGGGTAATTGCATTTATGAATCTTAATTTTGAATTCTGGAGGGGGTTAAGAGGTGTTCGGTTGTACTTTGTGAAGCAGATGAAATTGGTTTTGGTAGTATTTAAGGTTAAGGGGTTAAGGTCAAGCCAGGCCGCTATTCTTGCCAAACCACGCTCGGCAGTTATCCGGACATTGTCTCAGGTATCGCCACTGAATACTATAGTAGTGTCCTCTCCGTATGAAAGAATATGTCCATCCACAATTTTCAGGCTACATAGGGTATAGGAACAATGTCGGTCCGAACACACTACCTTGACCTACTCCGAATTGGACGGTGTGTTCAGATCTAATGGTATTGCCTAACTTAATCTTTTGTATGCGTTCGCTTAGATAGTCTTTGAGCAAGGTGTGAGGAATACCTCTTACTCCAATTGATTCCAGCCTATCCAGCAATGTGGAGACAGGAACTGTGTCGCAAACCTTTGAAGATTTAGGAAGACAGCTAGGCACTTGCCTCCGCTATCTACTTGACTGGTTACAGCGAAAGCAAGCGCCAGTACTGTGTCTTCCGTAGTTTTTTTTTGTTTGAAGCCGTACTGCTAGGCAGATGGAAGATTGTTTTTGTTAAGGTAAGATAAAAGACGTGAATTTATTAATCTTTCAATTACTTTAAATATTTATGGCAGTACAGATATAGGCCTATAGTTAGACGGATTAGTATTTTGTAGTGGGTTATAATTGGGACGACAAGAACATGAGCGGTCTTTAGGAAGTTGACAGTTATGCAGTTCCAACCCGGGGCACTATCTGATTTCAGACACATTAAGACGAGGTGAACTTAATCATGGTCAGTGTTTAAAAGTAGAAATGATGAGAGAGGTAGAACATTATTTAGCTGAGTCAGAACAATAGTTTTGGCCATACCCTGTGGTGGAGCTGGTAATTATCTCATTCGCAAGAATTTTAACAATGGATCAATTTACAGCGTCAGCTGACTCTTTGGAGTAGCCTTAAGCTGTAATAGATCCGTATTTTGCTTGGATTTCGATGAGTAATGTTGTTTAAAGTTTCCCACATTTTTTTGAGATTTTTATGCGCTTTATATAATTGGTCCCGGTCGTATTTCCGCTTTTGCTTTTTAATAATACAGTTGTGATAGTTTCAGTATCTTTTGAAGGTGATCTTTAATACTATGAACTTTAATACTATGAATATGCAAAAACAGTTTAGACAGAAAGAGACGGACTAATGTCACTTAAAATTTATTCTTTGTAAAACGTCGTTTGATATACGTGTACATTCGCTACTGCAGTTCTCGGTTCCATAACATCCTCTGGACCCTACTGGACCTACGTATACAATAGATAGTGAACCTATGGTCACAAGCAGAAATTCAGGCAACCTGGATATTATCTTAACCTAGTTACCTACACATACCTAATAGACCACCTACAGAATCAGAAACCTTGGCCTTAGCCTAAACCTAACCTACATATCGTGTTGAAATAAAGAAACTGAGTAATGTTCACGACCTTGAAATTCAACTTGTAGAAGCTCTGAACGTCGATAAGCATGGTCTGACTAAATAAGATATTAATGTATCGTAGCCAGGTGACTACCTTATTGGTATAATGGTCGCGACCGCGACTGCTGAGCATGAGGTTCGATTCCCGGGTCGGGTAAAGTGCTTTAGGGTTTTTCCATCAGGAATATCCCAGTAGCAGCCACGGAGTCTGGATTCGTGCGCGATTGTTGGCAATAAACCCTCTATTACATGGGACTTAATCATAACTGGCACACGCGCCTTTTCAAAATATTTTCGTTTCGATATTAAACTCGATTCAATTCTTTATTGCGTATCACATGTGTTTTACAATGTCTTAGTATTATAATTAAGTTCACATGGACCCTGTCGGGCACAACAATTTCTAATATTAGACAGTAAGTAGCATTTAAAAAATCATCACTAATTAAAAATATGTAAGTTCATTCAAATATGTAAGTTCATTCAAATAAGTAAAAGTAATGTCAAAAGTATAAAACAAAAAAATAAAAAATCGAATAAAATAAAATTACAGTCAAAAACACCTGGGCATTGGAATAATAATCGAAATACAATCATGTCAATAAGATAACAATCAAAAACCAAATGTCAATAAAATTAAATTAAATTACAGTCAATTATATCATGTCACTAAAAAATAATGATCAAAATACAATCATGTCAAAAGTTAATAATCAAAACAAAATGTCAATAAATAAAATAAAATTAAAGTCAAAGTCAATAGGCGGAACGACAAAAAAAAATTAATTAGTCCGTCAGATAGATTTCTAAAAAATATTGAACACGTATTTTTTCTTTTGTTACTGTACGAGCATCGCCACATGATATTCATTGTTTTAGTTTTTACCTGAACTAGCAGTTGCTAAATTCACCGATTTATGTACATTCGCTGACTAGGCTATTACGCCCGCCACAAGTCACCTACTTTATGTAGGTGACTGTTTTTAATGTTTTACATAATAAACAGTCAATCATTTACGGACACAAAACAGTGATTTTATTCCCTGTACACATCCCGTGTGATTCGTCCATCTACATACAACATGTGCGGAGCTGCTGCCCGTACAGTTACGTAAACCAAAATTGACGAAGATTGGCGGAGATTGGCTTTTAAAATTCTCCAAACGTCACGCCTAGGTATAATTTTTAGCTAGTTCTGACGTCACGAGCCCCCACTCCCGAGTTTTGATGCGTTTTATCGTTGTCAATATTCATTGATTTACAAAAACAAAAAATATGTGTCCATTATTTTCCAATACTATAACTGACGGACTAAATAGATTTGCAATTTTTTGATACTGTCGTCATGCCTATTATATCATGTCATTAAATAATACTCCGAATACAGTCATGTTAAAAAGATATTGAATCAAATACAAAATGTCAATTAAATAAAAAACAAAAAACAATAAAAAAATAAAGGTAGTAAAATACAATCCATTTTGAAGTCATCATTAAAAAAATAATTCAATGAAGAGTAGCATTTTTTAATTAAATAGCTTTCTGACTCGATTTAAAAATATTTTGTTATTCTTTTCCATTCTGATGTCATTAGGAATCTTGTTATATATTTTTATTGATGTAACGTAAGGGCTAGTGCTGTGTAATTTTAGCTTTGATTGGGGTGTTACGAACGTGTTTTCGAATCGTGAACGCGGTGCATATCGGCGAAGCTGGTCAGAGATTTTAATAAAGAAGTTTGGATACTGTCTCACGAATCCAGTTTTTTAAAATGTGGTCTGCAACTGTCGTCGTTTTCAATATGGACCAATATCCTAACACATTTTTTCTGCAAGATAAACAACTCATTTATGTCAACACTATTTCCCCAAAGAATTATTCCATACTCAAGCCATGCGTATGCGTAAGCGTAGTAAGTGGATAGGGCTGTTTTTAAATCTGTTGATTTTTTGAGCTCACGAAAAATAAATAAATCAAAGCTATCTAGTTTTATATATGCTCTAGCATATATAAAACTAGATAGCTTTGATTTTATTTGTTGTATGTGTGCTTTCCACGTCATATTAATATCTAAGTCCAGACCTAATAAAGTAAAAGTATCTACACATTCCATTTTGACACCTTCAAACGTAAAATTGATATCTAGTGTTTTTTTTATAAGGCCTAAATTGCATTATTTTGGTTTTTAAAAAGTTTATTTCTAAGTTATGGTCTTTCATCCAATTTTGTATATTATTTAACATAATATTATTTAAAGTGTCATGTAGGCGTTGAGAGTCATTGCAGGAAGTCAATATTGAGATGTCATCGGCGAACAGAACGCACGATTCCGTCATAATTTTAGGGAGATTGTTGACATAAATCAAGAATAATAAGCACCCTGCCACACTACCCTGAGAAATTGAATTTTTAACACAAAGCGCATTTGAACGTACTTGGCTGAGTTCCCCAGTGTCATGATCCCAATGGTCAATTTTTACGAATTGTTTTCGGTTTTGTAGGTAGGATGAGAACCATTTATGAGTTATTCCTCTAACACCGATTCCGTATAGTTTATCGAGTAGAATATTGTATTGTACCTTAACATAACTTTGCCTTTGTCAAACTTATTGTTAAGGGGGTTCCTTTGATCATCCCGCCGCCGTTTTTTCAATAGATGGCGTTGTAGTCTCGCATTTGGGTATTATTTATGTTTACGCCTAACTTAAATAACTAAGATAGACAATATTCTAATTGCGCGAACTAGCCTTTTGTCTTGATTTTTCCACATAAACAGTTTACTTGTTAACTCTTCTCAAACGGAGATTTGGTGTCAAATCCACCAGCCGTCTCCACTTCAAATCTGTACACACCATGCACACACACAAGCACACGTAAATAGTTTACTTTCTGAACCGCTTGATGGCGTTCTCATCAAAAACGTTTAATTAGGAAAGATGCAGATATCATATTTATCAATATTTTGTGGCTAAAATGTAAAAAAAAAAACATACAAGAAGGGCCACTGCAACGTTTTTATTTTAGTTAATGTGAATTTTTAACAATAATTACCAATCAAAAGTACCAAACGTGAAACGGAACGTGTTTTAATCAACCAATCAGCATCTAGTACTCGAATCTACCGAAAGTTAGTGTTGACATTGACATGGTTGTACGGACTAAACTTCTAGAAGTAAACATCAGTTTTCATACCGTACCTAGGTTAGCCTAGCAGTTCTTTCAACAAGGGAATCTTACGGTGACAACGCAATCGGCTATGTCCAAAAGTTGAGTTACTCTGGAGCATAAAGTTTACGTAAAGAACTGTTTATGTCTGATGACTATAGCATGATTTCATTTTGTTCCACCACCAAACGTCAAAGTGATTCCTCATTCTGTACATAACAAATTCTAAATTCATTGTGTTATAGATTAACTAACTTCTAAATTAGTTGTGTTATATGTGTTGTGTAGTATGTGCCATTTGATAAAAGTACTGCATCTGTTTTCAATGCCGCAATGAAGTTCTGTTCTAACAGAATATGAATGTGGTTTTGTTGATTTACACTAATTATAAAATTAACTATTGTAAGTAATGCTTTTTATTCAAGTAGTATTAGTATTCATTTACCCAAAATAAAGAGCCTGTCAGGGTTTGAACATACAACCTACACATCACTGCCCACCCTTCAACTACATTATACAATAAATTGTTGAAGGCAAAAAAATACAATTGATACAAACTCAAAGCATTTATTTTAAATACCATTTACAGGCACTATTGAATTGTCAAGGACTCAGTCTCTAGTTACACATGGACCCTTTTTTAAAAACAGGTTGTTACAAAATCATACAAAATGTAAAACAATTCAATACCTACAAAGATTAACAATGTGACCTGGCAGCTAAGAGATGACCAGTCTCGAATAACGGCGGCCATTCACGAGCATGACACGTGCATCAGCACCACTCTGCTCAAACATTTTGAAGGAAACTATGATCCAACACATGCGCCAACATCAGCGAAACAGCATGTCAAATTCTCAACTGCCATGCTCGTTCATGTCACAAAAGCACATAAAATATACTAAATGGCCACATGGTGCTCACATTTATAATGAAATTAGTGTACCACAACAGGTAAAAAGAATAAAAAATAAAGCAATGACATAAATTAATTATGACTGTGATAGATAGGTACATGGTGCTCACATATTTACAAACTGTTGGGGATTTCAAATAAAAACTCCTACTGGCTTGAAAGCTTATTTAGTTCTTATCTTCACTTTATACATATACAAAGCCTTGGAACCCTTATTAGTACATAGTTGACCCGGCCCAGCTGACAGGTACATAAGGTAGGGGTCGATGACCTGGTTACACATGGTTACATGGGTGGAGGTTCAGAGGTTGGTGACCATGGACCAGCTGGTTCGTACTAAGATCAGGGGTCATGACCTGGTCAGCTGATGAGTACTAGGGTCAGGGGGTCAACGATCTAGGTCAGCTGATAGGTATATGGGTCAGAGGTCATGACCTGGTCAGCTGAGGGGCTCTCTGGCTGAAGCTCTCTGTCTAGTTCTCTGTCCGAATCTCGGTGACTAATGTTGAAATCAACAGCTGGAAGCCGATGTAGAAGCACGAGTTTGCGCTAGAACAGATAAATTTACACGGTTTTGTTAGACTATCGTATACTGAACTCAAAACCTCAGAGACTCAAGAAAAAGGCAGTCATCCACTAGGACTAGACTAACCAAGTATTATAATGTATTTGATATCAAGTTATTATGTTAGTAAACAAGAAAGTTTTATTCTTATTACCTTCTAATTCCTTGATGTCAATACATTTAGCATTCTTCCGGACTCTTCTCAAAACAATTTCAGGTAGTACACATGTTTTGAAAAATGTTACCAGTTTTGGCATCATAGTACTGATAAATTCCTCATCACGGTCGACTTCTATGACAGTCAAAGGTTGAGTGACAGATATGAAGCACATGAAGTAACTCATTTTAGAAATTTACTCATTTTGGTGATTCGCAATTGACCCTGGACCTAGAATCAAAATAATAATAGAAAATAAACACAAATAGAAACATAATTTTATAAATAAAAATAAAAAAATATAATATTATTTGTAACTTACTTGATAGTAATAATTATGCTTTTTATTCATAACCAAAACATTATTTTCCAAATGCAAGGGAAAATTTCTATTTTCTGATGCTGCAATTATATTTAGAGATTTCCGTGTAAAATGTTTTCCTTCCTTCCCTAAGGAAGGAAAACATTTTATCTCTACAACCGCATTTTCCTCATTATAATACCTGTAACAAAGAAAAAGTTTGCAACAAACATTTGATTACAAGTGAAGAGGCATGAAACTTCGTTTTTACATAATGTAGAATTATTACACAATATATGCTACATTTAAATGTTAAAACACTGTGGAATCCTTTCTGATGTTCACAAACATACTCAATTACAGATGATTCACACGACTGATGATGTTTTTCCATTTGAAATGCCCATTTGATGACATGTTTCAAGTCAACAATTCGGTACCCTGACAAACCCGATAAATGTTGTTGTTGTAGTTGTCATTTGAAGTTCTTTCCACAGTAAGTTGATAAGCTTTATCGTTTGGGTCGGGTTGTGGCCAATTGATATCAATAGTTTCTGGCTCTATAACCGATTCAACTGCACTAGAGCTAGTGCTGCAGGCTGTGGCTTCATAACGAACTTTTGGGATTCCCCGCGAATATGTTTTTATTTTGGGCGTATCTTGAGGTGTGGAAAGGTTTGGCAGATGATGAGAATCTTGAGTTGTGTGTGCACTATAATAGAAGATAAATTATGTAGGTACTTATAGAAAACACAAAGTGTTGAGGTTGAGAGCACTTGAGAGAACAATACTTATCCCTAGTAAGGCAGCCTAAAGTTTGATCCAGTTCACCATGTTCCATGATCTCCAGCTTCTCGTTACGCCATGCTTGCGCCCTGTTGGTGCTGTAATCCGATAGTAAAAATCTTATAAGAAAAATGGCGGCAAATGAAGAGAATTTTATGGCGAGCCAACTCTTTTAGACTGATTATAGTTTATCTTATTAGAGTCTGATTATCTCACGGTAGCCCTTGTAGAGTTAGACCAGCTTGTATTTTTTTCTTAGATTTCCGTGGCCCCGAATACTGATGTCGCTTGTACGATTTTTTGTTCGTCTTTGACGCAAACATATTTTTGTACCTGAAAAATAAAGAGAAAATGGATCCTATAACAAAATATTAGAAATTGTATTAGTTGAATTGAAAACCAGTAAAAAGCAAATTTTGTGAGTAGGTATTGAGTTGCGCAGTGGAGCGTTTTGTTCGTGTCGACAAGTCCAAGTAGCGATGCGCGATGGTGAGAGGTTTTATTCGATTGTTTCGATTGTTCGAACATCTCGATGGTTCTCGATTGTTTCGACTTGGGCTCGAGTCCGACTCGGCCTGTTATTGCTACTGGCGCATGGCGCGTTCATTCGAGTTGTTTCTCGATGGTTTAGGGTTTCGCGAGTTCTTCTTGACTTGCGTTGTGATTGCGAATTCATACTACCTAATTCTTTCTACAAGAGCAATCGAAAATTATCAGTGCCGCGACGGGAATAAAATGTACTTAAGTAGGTTAACTTACGTACAAATACTTTAGATAGCTCGAGTCTGGCACGCTCTCGCCTGTAACTAACATGCACCTCGGCTCGATGCATGCAATCGACTGACCCCGGTGATCGAAGAGTGACTGATTCGAAAACTAGCGGTCGATTCCGTTGACTCGAAACAATCGAAAAACATCTCGATTGTTTTGTAGAACGGCAAGTCGATAGTTGACTCAATGGTTTACTTTAACGACTGGCGATTCTTTCGATTGTCAAAACATCTCGGAATCGCCCATCGCTAAGTCCAAGTCAAACGTCAGAGTTGTCAGCATAGGGTAAGGTTGGTAGTTGTCAGTTTGACTGATCGTGACCACAGACTGCAGTGTGACCAGATTTAATTAGAACATTATGCCAGCTGCTTGCCCATATTCTGCTAGTCTAATAATGTTTTTAAATCACAATAAAATAAGTGTTTGCAGCATCCATAGGTAAAATCACTTACCGATGACTGTCCAGAACATGTAATATTTTTTTTTTATGTTTCATTACGTTGAAATCTTTTAGAGCAGAAAGTCGTGAAAAACTAATTTCAGGAATCACTGTACAATAGCGCCCATCGATTTTGTGATTTTGATTCTGGTAGGATGTGGAGGAGGCGGAGCGCGCATCGAGGTCCACAGATATTTTAGTCTAATTATACCCAAGTGAAGCACAGGTAATTTGTCAATATCTAATTCTGCTAATTTTTGGCATAGGTTTTCTAAGATTCTGCCAAAATCTACAATTCTTTCAAAAAATCCCTAAATTTAGGGAAAATACCCTAACGTGGGAACACAAACAATAACACAAATAGCTCTAGTTCGCGTAACTTCGCCACTTCGCCTTTGTTACAGTCCGGTCAACCGATTTTGACTTCTATTCCGTAGGCATAAGAATGGCATTAAAAGCAAAAACGTGGTTACAATACCAACTGCGCAGCTACCTATTTGTAGAGCAACGCAATAGAAGTCAAAATCAATTGAACGGACTGTATGGTTTGTGTTTTTCATTGTGTTCATTATTATTAGGTATAGTTAGGGCGTTTATTTTATAGATACCTACTTTCAAACTGGTTTGGGTGAACAACATGATTATGTAATAAGATTTTTCCTCAAACATGCTTGGAAATTTGAGCATTATTTTGACAACCTTTTTCGAAATTGCTGTACTGGCCCGATACATGCGACCAGCGGCCGGAAAAAGTTATATGAAAAAATAAAACCGAAAAAAAACTTTAGCTTCAGAAGTCGGTGACAAAAAAAACTAAATCAATCAAACAAAGGTCACCGACTTCTGAAGCTAGTTATTTTTCGCTTTTTTGTGTTTTTTTAAGTCGGTTTTATTTTTTCATAAAAGTTTTTAATTTTTCATTTTTAGTTGTTCCCAAACAAATATTTGCCATCTCTTTAAGGCGCGCGTGGAACACGAACGCTCCAACTTTACATACCTAACTGTCGAAATCTGGATGTATTGTACACATCTGCACCCCATATACCATATACCCCCTCAGGGCATACAGGCGTGATGTTATCAAAGCGATTCCAACAATCACGGCAGATTTGCCGTCTATTTTTGAAGAGTTCCATTGTATATCTCCAAAGAACAGCATCAGATGTTCACCAAATTAAAATGGGACCACATGGGAACCACCAGCTTTCAAATAAAAAAAGAATTATCAAAATCGGTTCACCCAGTCGAAACACAAAAAAAAATATAGTCGAATTGAGAACCTCCTCTTTTTGGAAGTCGGTTGAAAATACATATCTGTCGTGTTTAGCGGCCAAATAAATTACATAGTAAACTCATATCTGTCGTGTTATTTAAAAATGGAATGATCTTTTACTCTGAAACATGGCAAAGGCAACCAAGGAGGTAACATATCAAAGGTATTTTTTAAATTTCGAATTGGCTTGCAAATAGAAAGCGGTTTATTGAAAAAAAAAAAAAACAAATGAATTCGATTTTTTTTTCCACTTGTCCGTTGAAGTTTCACTACTAGTATGTGGCCCAGCACACATTTCCTTTTTTTTTTGCAGGTTTTCTGCAAACTATGATTTGGTTAGGTATAGGTAAGTTACTTTTAAATGAATGAATTTTTAATTAAAAAATATAGGTATTTTAATTTTGACCTAATTTTCAATATCAGCCCAAAAACCACGAAGACGACACCCATGAAGAAAATTTTCATCATTTTCATTTTTTACGTAATGTGTAGAATTATTTCTTGTAAGTCTACGTTGTTAGTGTCGCATGTATCACCGGGTCTACACATGCGTAGACCAATATTGAAATAAATTTACCGTCAGGGCTAGTTGCTAAGAATCCAAATTCTTCAAACGTGGTAACACACACAATAACACAAACAGCTCTAGTTCGCATAACTTCGCCTTTTTACAGTCCGGTCAATCGATTTTGACTTTTATTCCGTAGACATAAGAATGGCATTAAAAGCAAAAACGTGGTTACAATACGTCGTGTTGTTCGTCGTGTTTACTGCATTTGTAAGGTAACGCAATAGAAGTCAAAATCGATTGAACGGACTGTAAGGTTTGTGTTTTTCATTGGGGTTTTATTCATTACTATGTAGGTATAGTTACGGCACTTATTTTTCTCCCATCATGACCTTGACTGCGTCGCGTAAGTTTTAGTAAGTAAGCAGGTAGTAGGTACCTACCTTCTTATAAAACCTACCCTAAACTACCTTCATAAATAGTGTGATGAATGAATGTAATGTTACTTATATAATCCGACCTTATTCGTTATCGGTATGGTCGGGTACAACAAACTCGAGACAAGGACGGACCTAGCTATAATCACATATGTTTTAAAACTATTACGTGGTAAGACATATAATTCCGGTGTTTTGAAAGAGATACGTCTAAATGTGCCTGACAATTATGTATTGCGGCGCCGCCGGCGCCGAAAGCCACGGTTACTAGCGGTGCCTCACGCACGAACCAACTTGCTCAGCAAAGCGCCACTGACGCGCGCCTTGCACGCACTGAATGACACTGCTGACAAGATCGATTTATTTTCCTGCTCTCTGAATGAATTCACAAAAACAATGTTGTATGTATTATGTTATTTAAAATAGTTTAATTAATTACCACACTAAGGCATTAGGAATTCCCTGTACTTAATGTTAGTTGTGTTTGTGATAATTAAATAAATAAATAAATAATGTAACTACATTATTAGTTTATTACATAAACCGCGAAAAGTCCACGTACAAAACTAAAGTTTATAGGTATGTCTGAATACCTACTTGTTAATAACTAATAAGTTTTAGCTATCACAAAATAAAATTAGAACCAACTCCGAATTACCTACACATTTCATTCCTAATAGGTACTTTTAAACTTTGGTTGGGTGAACAACATGACATAATAAGAATTTCTCTAACTTCAAATCATTCATAATAAAATGATAAATCTGATTCACCCAAACAAAACCGCTGCAGCAGTACCTACCTACCTACTTGTTAGACGAACGAAATGTGAATTATTCGCGAGTCAAAACTCCCGCACGCGCACGCACTTACTTGACTACCTTACAATGACAACGCCACGCCATCTAGTAATCAGCAGATAATTATTTCGAGTTTTGTTAAGCAAGAGGTTCGATTGTTCTTTGAAAATCCGATAGATGGCGTGACTCCAAGCACGCACACTTGCAAAGACTTTTCGTTTTTTTTCGGCCCTGGAAATCCTACAATCCTTGTTATTTCTTAATGTTTGAAGGGGTTTGCGACAACACTAATTCGTAATAACATCAAGTTGTTTCATTACTTCTACAAAAAGCATATAAGTATCGAGAATTTATATCAAAAATAATGTATGGGAAAGCGCGTTGAAGCTACCACCTTAAGTTAATACTCTTCGTTACATTCCTATTTCCTAGAGCGCGATTTAGTTCTAAAACCTAGGTATACTTGTATCGATACTAATTATTATAAATTAAAAGTATGAAAACATGTTTTTGTAACATTTTCAGGCCATTATGTTCAGCAATTTGTGCATTATGTTCAGCCTGTTATACTGGGCCAAATATTATTTGGCCCAGGCACAGGATACAACATGTCCTACATACACTTTCCACAGCGACAGTACGTTATCTTGGGATAACTTTCAGCCTCAGCACGGGCGAGGCTACGGGCAAAAGCTAGTAACATAACATCACGCCTGTAATCCCCGAAGGGTCAGGTAGAGGTTTAGTTATGTTTAAGTCCCTTGTAAAAGGACACGAACTTATTAAAAAACGAAGTTAATAAGTAAATATAAATACTAGTAGTGTACACTTGACCAGATCACCAAGGAAAAGTATACACTTCCGAAATCGTCATCTATCTTTGAAAATAAGAATATTGATAATGAGATCTTATACAAACTTAGTTTTGCAAATTATTGGAATTTAATCATTCATTTAAATTTATATGGGATCTTGACTTTTGTCATAAAAATTATATCATCATCTGCCTAGCCTGTTCCTAACTATGTTGGGGTCGGCTTCCAGTCTAACCTGATGCAGCTGAATAAATGTATTTCACATGGAGCGACTGCCTATCTGACCTCCACAACCTTGTTAGTACTGGGTAATACGATACCCCCTGGTAAGACTGGTTGTCAGACTTTTTTGGGCCACTGACTACCTGCAACGACTGTCAAAAATCTGCAAATGACAGCCAGGACCTACGGCTTAACGCGCTTTCCGAGACACGGAGGAAACCACGTATTTAATGGGTGGTCACCCATCCACAGACCAACCTAGGCATGCACAGCTTAACCTAAAGATCGACCCGAGTGGTTTTTATTATTTAACCACGGGTTATAAAAATAATATAATGGGTGTGAATTATACAGGGTGTAAACAACCTCATCACGAAGCCGTCAACCAAGCATTCTGTACATCAAACTAAGTAACTTTACGCAAAAAATATTTCAGGAAAACGATGTTTTTTTTTTCGGTGAATAATCATGTTTTCTGGTAGAACTCAATGTAACGGACTCGAAACATTGTGCTGATGGATGGATTAAACAGTACGGGGGTCGTGGAGATGTTTAAAGTAATAATCTCAGATTAAAAACTTGTATTTAAAAAAAAAAGTTGAAACTTTGACCCCCAATATCTCCGTTACTGGAAGGTTCCCAGGTATGGTGTAGAACAAAAAAAAACCGGCCAAGAGCGAGTCGGACTCGCACACCGAGGGTTCCGCACATACTTTATTGAATGAAAGGTAAATTGCGGTTTACGATTTATGACGTATTACAAAAAAAAACAACTCACTAGATCTCGTTCAAACCAATTTTTGGTGGAAGTTTACATGGTAATGTACATCATGTATTTTTTTTAGTTTTGTCATTCTCTTATTTTAGAAGTTACAGGTGGGGACCACTTTGGAAGTGTCTCTCGCGCAAACCATTCAGTTTAGAAAAAAATGATTTCAGAAACCTCAATATCATTTTAAGACCTATCCATAGATACCCCACATGTATGGGTTAGATGAAAAAAAAAATTAAGTATGGGGTTCAAGTTCTAAGTTTGGGGGGTCCCCAAAATTTATTGTTTTTTTTTTTCTGTTTTGGTATGAAAATCTTAATGCGGTTCACAGAATACATCTACTTACCAAGTTTCAACAGCACAGTTCTTATAGTTTCGAAAAAAAGTGGCTGTGACATACGGACGGACAGACAGATAGACATGACGAATCCATAAGGGTTCCTTTTTTTGCCATTTGGCTACGGAACCTGTAGGGTCACACTGAGCACTCACCTACCTAACTTTCAGTCTGGAGGAGAGTACGGTTAAAAGAAATAATCAAGGGGACTGGATAAAGAAATTTATTATTACTGTACAACCTAACCTATATGGGCTGGAGCTATCGAACCCTAACTAGGCCAACCAGGTGGTGGAATGTGCAGTCTACTTTTGGTGCTCGTGTCGGCAAGAAGTCTGGTGATTTTAAGTATCGGCTGATGGTGGGCAGTTCCCTCCACTTCGCATATATTTAAAAGCTATGTCGGTATAGCAAGCAAAGCTACGCGTCGTTTTCACCCTGGACGCCCCCAGAGGGTCACCTAGCCGGCGACACCTAGCCCTGGCGTCTGTCATAACTCCTGACGCCATGTGGACACAAGCCTGTCGATAAATATTATCACCGTGTTACAGAAACTTCATTAACGGCAGCAAGCAACAACACTGGCTGGTGGTTTTTTGCCCTTTTTCTACGACCTACCCCTCCGAGGTCGGCGACTTCAGAACCTGGATACTCCGCTAGGATGTCAGAAGACTGATGTCCTTTGGCCCTCCGCGGTGAAGACACAAGACTGATGTCCCTCGGCCCTCCGCTGCCAAGGCTGATGTCTGACAACCCTTGGCTGTCTATCTCACCATTTCATCATCAGCTTCGTACGCCGGCTTCTCTGGCCTAGTTAGGGTTCGATAGCTCCAGCCCATATAGGTTAGGTTGTACAGTAATAATAAACTTCTTTATCTCGTCCCCTTGACTATTTCTTTTAACCGTACTCTCCTCCAGACCGAAAGTTATGTAGGTCAGTGCTCAGTGTGAACTTACAGTTTTCTGGCTCCTACCAGGAAAATGTAACGTTACAAACCCTAAAAATTATCGCAATGACGGGGAGAACAAGTGCCTTTCGGCTACGTTAAGAGGTGTTTTACACCCTTTATATCCTTTACAAAGATTGATTAACTTTTCACAAGTTTTTTTTTTAAATACAAGTTTTTAATATATAATTATACGAACGGAAAAGTACCTATACTATCCGTCATTGTATACAATTCCTAGCAAATATGTACAATTCCTAAAATAGATAGGAAATCTATGATCTGCTTTGTAATGTAAATATCGTATTATTTATTCAATGACAACGAGTCCTACCATGAAACGTGATTTTTAAACGAAAAAAAAAGTGGTTTCCCAGCAATATTTTTTGCGTAGAGTTACACGAAAGTCGAAAATGTCTTTATACAAAAGTCAGTCTAAAAATATTCACAAAATGATTCTACAAAATATTACGCCTGTTATCTCCGAAGAGTTACGCAGAGATGTACTACAAAATAGAACAGCCTCATTTCGCAAGTTATATCTCATGTAATAGGGGGCGAACCTAATGTCATCGGTGCACAAACCCAGACACCGAAGACTGAAATTCCTGAAGGAAAAATCTAGTAGTAGTCCATTGCAAAGTTGTCCGATCTAGAAATCGAACCCAAGACTCACAAGACCTCATCTAAGTAGGTAAAGCACTTGCAATAATGGTCTATTCTATACTAAGGTGATCCACATTGAGGTAGAAGTTGAGGGAATCCTCACTTATCTTATCTTATTACTATATGTATGTGAATATACCTAGTGTGTGTTTGTTTGTGTGTATGTATGTGTGTGTGTTGTGTTGAATGCAAAAGTAAATAAGTCTGTTACCTGTTCACGAAGCAATTGCAGATTGAATTTCGACCTTGGTTAGAACATAGGATACTTTATGATCTTGATAGGACGCGCGCGCGAATCGATCGTTCAATAAATGCAATATTGTTTTCTATGACGCAAACAAGCATGTTTTCAATGATCTAACAAAGCGAACAGCTATGTCATTACGTTATTATTTTAATTAAATATTTAGTTCTGCAACTATTTATCTTTGTAAATAAATATTTAAATGACAACTGCCACATCTGTTTTATAACAAAAGTTATTTGTCAACATGTTGACTGAATTCATTCAATTGTCAGTTGTTTTTGAATTCAATGTAGGTTGTTTTTGAATTAATTAAGTTATTATATTACTGTTTACTTTTACTGATGAATAGAAAAAAAAACATGTTCTGACGTTAATTTCTCTGAATAGTGAGGTATAAAAAGGGCGGTTGCAACAATTTTTACTATCATTCGCTTGTAACATAACTGAAGTGAAAAGTTTCTTACTTTGAAAATGCAGGCTAATATTATAACAGTGGGATTGGCGATACTCGCGGTAAGTACTGAAATATGAATATTTAATTTCCACTTACAACTATTTTAAAGGGTGTGTGTAAATAGACCCTTAACGAAGCTAAAAGGCACTTGTTTTCCAGTCATTGCGATCATTTTTTTGTTCTGGACCTTACCTGGGAACTTATAGTAACGGAGATATTGGAGGTTAAAATTCCAGCTTTTTCACAAGTTTTTTTTAAATACTAGTTTTAAGTCATAACTTTACTTTAAATACCTCCATGACATTTCACTACTTACTAAAACACTAATTACTTGCTATTATTTGTTTCAGATGTGTTACAATACACAAGCTCTATTTGGTAAGTACTCTACGTCAAGATATTGCTAAGTAGTTTGTTTTAAAGCTATAATATACGAAACCGTTGAGTAGTTTCTCTGATAAAATCAAATGAAGCTTTGAATTTGAAGTTAAAGTAATAAATATTTATTTTTTGTAACAGGTGTATTGGAGACCGATTTAAGTAAGTAGTTTGATGTTATTTATTTATTATTATTTATTTACTACAGTATTTAAAACCATTAATACTAAATTAAATACCTAACCCTTTTACTCGATGTACAAGGAGACTTCAAAAATAGTTATTAGAGAGAATAACATAGCAAGTCGAAATATTTCATTAGATAATCTTTCGTTGCCTGTTTGCGTTTTTTTTCTCGAATTGTTTATCTATGTATTTCAGAACAGTTGTTTAATATAACGGGTAGACTAACTTTCTAGAAGACAATCATGGATTACTTGAAAACAATTTCAGTAACATTGAACATTTTTCATTAGTTAGGACAAAAGGCAAATGTTTCGTGCTCTTTGTACAAATCAAAGTGATAACATTAATAAATCACTCAAAACCGTTGCGTATCACGGGTTCGATCCCGCGCTGAATTAATATTGTATAGCCTACATATAGTTGCTCCAGGTCTGGCTGTTTGTGTATGTGAATTTTAATGTTTGTAAACGCACCCACAATACAGGAGAAATTCGTAGTGTGGAGCAACGTTAAAAAAACTTGAAAGCCGAACACAATGACTTCATGACCAAAGTGGTCAATAAGGTACTTCACGAATTTCGAAATATGGTACTGCCGTCTCTAGATACTGCCGGCTACAAAAATATCGCCACGGTTGTGTGTGCTCTGTATAGGATATTAAGTATAAGATTCTATAACTCCTTTAATTAAAACAATTTTTTTTTTAGAAGATTTATTCGGACTGGGCTCCTCGGGAGGAAATGGCAGCTCGAATACAGTAGTAACAACTAATGCACCAGTGCCAACAACTAATACATCATTGCCAATAACTACTACATCATTGCCAACAACTAATACACCACTGCCTGCGCTAGTGCCAACAATTAATGGGACACTGTCTACTGTGGGACCGAATATCAGTTTAGTGTAGCATCACTACGATAAAGGCCACCACCACAAAATTTTTAACAAAGCCATCTTTTAATACGACAGAATGTCTATGTAACAACAAGGAGATAGAAGCTACCACTTCCACTGTAACTACGGCAGAGCCATCCAAACTTTTATGAAAACACAGTCTTTGAAATTAATAACTTGTTTATATATTATGCCCATAAACGAAGAATACTAATTCGTCGATCGCCTGATCTGTCAAGAGGTCTAGAAAAAGTGACATGGCGATAACGAATGTCGAAAGTCTAAATGTACGGGAAATTGACCTCATCTGCCTGGCAGAAATTCGGTATGTAATGGATTGTCACTTGTGATGGGTATGCCTTTTCGAGGACAATGAATACCATGTGTATGTATTTCTCGAACAGCTGTGGCCGCATCCGTCGTTCCCCGACCAGGCATTAAACCGAATTTTTATTTCGTAAAATTTCACTTTCATCTTTCAGTCGTCTTTTAATAACTTTCTCCTAAATGTTCATACTATGTGCCATTAGCTTTATTTCTCTATAGTTATTGCACTCTAGCACATCATCTTTGTTTTCAAAGATGGCACCAGTGAACTGTTGCACCATTAGTCAGGTATTCTTCCAGCAACAACTTATTGAAGACTTATTGAAATTGTATGAATACAGTTAACCACACCCATCTATCCACCCACAATAACTTCCAAACTTCAAATGGTATACCGTCAGGTCCTTACGCTTTACTATTCTTCGTTATCGCTGTTAGACGGTCACTCTGTCTGGATCCTCAGTTGATGCTGAGTAGCATGGCTTTGATCTCGTCCATGCTGAGTAAAGCAGGTTAACAAAACCAGTTTAAGCTAAAATGGTTATAGATTTTATACACTTGCATGTGTGTTGTGGCCGTAATACTATTTCTATTTAATTCTTTTATTTCCAATTATTTCTTTTCTTTCTAATTATTTTTTTCTTTCTTATTAATATTATGTGTTTCTTTATTTTAAACTCTTAACATTATTTTTAAAATAATTTGTACAAAATACATATGATTGTATTGCATATTTATGTTTAATAAATTTAATTTTCAACTTCTTAATTCAGACGCTTTATTACCGTATCCTTATTTCTATGTTATACATGGTTACACTGTACAAAACATCGAGATTTCTCTATTATTTGTACTCTGATAGACATATTATGATAGATATTTAGTAACTTTTAGATTGAATTTATTGCATTATAAATTTTATACACTTGCATGTGTGTTGTGGCCGAAATACTATTTCTATTTATTTTATTTCTAATTATTTCTTTTCTTTAGAATTATTTCTTTTCTTTCTAATTGTTTCTTTTATTTCTAATGAATATTATTTATTTCTTTACTTTAAACTCTTAATATTATTTTTAAAATAATTTGTATTAAAATACATATGATTGTATTGCATATTTGTGTTTAAAAAATTTAATTTTCAACTTCTTAATTCAGACGCTTTATTACCGTACCCTTATTTCTATGTTATACATGGTTACACTTTACAAACCATCGAGATTCCTCTATTACTTGTATTCTGATATAAATGTATTATTCACCATAATCCTACTAGAACAAATTATGTAAATTACAGTCAAAAACCGCAAACAAAAAAAATCCTTGCCCCATTCTAGAAAAACGACGAAACACACTGACAGATATATAATTATTACCGTCGCGTTATTTGTTATTCGCCGTCGTGATATTAAATATGCAGAAAACACCAACCAAGCACGGATCGGATCCAAACTTAGCGTCGACGAAAGAGAAGGAGTGGGTTACGGCGAGGCACGGCAATAAGAAAAGAGAATATGAATCGGACATCGACTCCACACTAATGTCGCAGGATAGTAGGAGATTCAAGCCTTGCTGTTCAACAGGTGCTCTGAACGAAACACTTAACGCATTCCGCGAAGAAATGAAAGTCATGCATACCTTGTTGACCACCATGAAACAGCAACAGGATGAGAAATACGCTACTATTCAGTCCGCCATTACGGAGATTAAAAAGGAGGTAGTGGATATAAAAACAAAGAACTTGAACACGGATAATGTTATCAAGAACTTAGAGGGTAAACACAAGGAATTAGATCAGGTGCACCTAAAACTAGTTGATTCAAACTATAAAAATGAAAATAGGATGAAGGACCTGATACAACGGGGTATATTTCTAGAAAAATATAACAAGTCACTTGAGGATCGCATAGGATGGCTGGAGCAGAAGGAATTGAAATGTAATATTGAGCTAATTAATGTACGTAAACAAGAAGGAGAAAACATTACAGAAGTAGTAGAGAAGATTGCGAAAGAATTGAAACTGAGGGTAGACGGCATAGAAAAAGTATGGAGAGTCAGAGGTGAGGGAAGTGGCATACCAATTATTGTAAGAATAAGTAACGCGGAAACGCGCAATCAATGGCTAAAAAGCAAGAAACAACAGCTGACGAACCATTCCATCTACAACAACAATGATGATACCCGCATCTATATTAATGAAAATCTTACTCGCCAAATGCGCCAATTACTCTGGACAACGAAACAAAAACTAAAGGATGAGTTCAAGTTTATATGGATACAAGATGGAAAAATTTTAATTAAAAAGAGTGAGGTTGAGAAGAAAGTACATAATATCTGCTGTGAAAGCGACATAAATAAATACATTTCTATTAATAGCGAGAACGGAGAGTAAATATCTAGACAGAACTTACTGTAGAATAGAATCTCCTAATTTAAAGTTTCTAAATACAAATATGAACTGAAGACCTACAGGATATTACATACTCAAAATATGATTCCACAAAGCATTGGATAAATTATATTGTAACACATACTGAAAATAAATTAAACATCATACACATGAATATCTGTTCTCTAAGGAAGCATTTTACTGGACCTAATATGTCTAACAGAAATAAATATAAAAGAGGAAGAAGTCTATAATTATGAAATAAGTAGTTACTGTTCATATTACTTAACTAGAACGGAAAAAAGGGGAGGGGGTATAATTATCTATGTACAGGAAAATAAGGAGTTTGAAATTATAAAGAAATATAACCGAAGCTGTGAACTAATACATGGTCAAATTCTCACGAAACACAAAAAAAATGACATAATAACTACTTACAGGCCTCCGCAAATGAACAAATCACATTTTATAAATGAACTCAAGAAATTAATACAAGATATACCTATTGGAAATGATTTAGTCTTATTGGGAGACTGCAACATAAACATATTGCAAGGGGAAACCGACTCACGCGCCAACGAATACCTAAACACCCTGAGTGAGTTAGGCATGGAATGCTGCATCCAAGATATTACGCGGGAGGTAATCCTGTCAGAGCGACGAGTGACATCATGCATCGATCATATTTTTGTGCGAAGTGCGCGACCGGCCGCCGAGCTTCACGCCTACGTACTAACGACCACTGTTTCTGATCACTACTTAACGGGACTCTCGATCGAAGTAAATAAACAGCTGATGCCTCCTTGTTATCGCACGACACTTAATAATGAAGCGGTTAAAACTAAGTTATGTAAGGTAAAATGGACTAATCTCATGTGTATTGAAGACCCTTTAGAGCTGTATAAGCAAATGTGTAATATTTTTAGCAACATTTACAGTACGTCGGAAACAACAAAGCTAGTTAAACAGAGGGAATCGAACATCTGGGTTGATAGAAAATTGCAAAAAATATTAGAAACTAAAGACGCATTGTTTAGAAAATGGAAAGCAAATCCTAAAAATATGTCACTTCGATTAGAGTATACAAAATATCGAAATAAAACAAATAAAGTTGTAAATGTTGCTAGAAATGCACACAGGCGCCAAGAGTTGAAAAACTGTAACGGAGATATGAGAAAAGTGTGGGAGTGTGCGAACAAGTGGCTTGGTAGAAAAAAGTTAAATGTTGATGACGTGATTCAAAAGTATTTTGTAAGCAGTAACGAGAAACTGGAAAGCGTATGTAATAATTTCTGTTATACTTTTACCAATGAAATTGGTTTTCTAAAACAGAACCATTTATGTAACCATTTGTTTTATGAAAGATGTGATTATGTAAAAGAAAGTGATGTAAGTTTTAGATTCAAAAAGGCTTGCCCTAGAGATATATGTTTAATAATAGATAAGTTAAACTGCAGCAAGTCCCCAGGGTCTGATGGCATTCGAGTACAGGATTTAAAAACTATTAAGTTTCCTATCAGCCAAGTTCTTGCACATTTCATTAATAAGTGTTTAGAACGACAGGTATACCCTAATGAGTTAAAGACATCAATTATTAGACCAATTTTCAAGGGGGGGAAATACAAAGAGTACACAAATTATAGGCCCGTCGCGATATTGAGTGTAATTAATAAAATATTTGAAAAAGTAATTATCGGACAAATCACAAAGTTTTTAGAAAATAATAATATATTAACAGATATTCAGCACGGTTTTAGGCCAAATAGAAGCACAGCAACGGCATTAAGTAAGTTTACAGATGACATAAACACCTCACTGAATAAAAAAGAGTTGGTTCTATTGACCTTTATTGATTTTAAAAAAGCCTTCGATACTTTGGAACATGAGGGCTTGCTGCAGGCCATGGACGAGTGTGGGATACGGGGCCCTGTAAAAGGGTGGTTCAGGCAGTATTTAGATAATAGATATCTTAAAGTTAGGGTTAAAGGAGTAGACAGTAACCTCGGTAAAGTCGATTACGGAGTGCCGACCGGGTCAGTTTATGGACCGATAGGGTATATCATGCACGTCAACAGCATGGTCAATGTTATTAAAAATTGTAACACATACATGTATGCAGACGATACGTGCTTGACATACAGCGGTCGGGACTGTGAATTGATCCGGTCGGCAATGCAAGAAGATTTAGATAATGTGGTCAAATGGGCACACGATAATGGTATCCTTATTAATATAAATAAAACCAAATGTATGTTGATATCGTCCCCGTATAACCACATAGCTAAAAGTGCCTGTGTCTCGATAAAAGGCCACTCGTATGAATACCTTCACGATAACAATGCAAACTGCCAATGTGTGTGTATTGAGCGCGTGGCGAAATACCAATACCTAGGATTATTAATTGATGAACGATTCACTTGGGACGCACACGTAGACACGGTATGTAACAGACTACGCTCCGTGCTAGGGAAACTTAATAATTTAAAATATATAGTTAGTAGGCGTGTACTGTACATTCTTTACCATGCACTTGCAGAGGCAACAATAAACTACGGTTTGGGTGGTTATGGACTAACGTTTCCGGTACATCTAAATAAAATTAAACTATTGCAAATTCGATTATTAAAATTACTAGTAAACAAGGCAACTAAAGATAGCATTAATAAGGAGTACGAAAAATTTTTTAAAATTTGTAGAATATTACCCATAAAGAATAAAGTAAAGACAACTATAATTTTAGAACAGCACAACAAAAACGAACACAAAATAAAGAAAGTGTATAACCGACCAACCCGTAAAGCGACACTGTGCGCGAGTGGACTGTAGTTGATTGCGGGATGGTGTTAAACTGATATTACACTTTGTTTGATAATGGAGATTTATTTAAATATAGGTACGTTTTACAATAGAGATTAATTTAAACATGCGTTCCAGAGAGTTCAAGTCGACTACTACCCCGCACGCTGCCCGGGCCTTGCCTTTTATAAGCACCGATTCGCGGGGGGCGCGAATCGGCCTTGATTTTTTCTACTTCTGCCCATCGACCAATGGCAACGCGCGAAGTGGCCGAGCGGCGTAAACAAGTTTTTACTTGTTGCCGACCAGGCACACGGCTCCGGCTCGGCTAGCGAACAGGCTTAAACCTGTCGCCCGGCTACAATCATACTATAAGTAGGGTAATAATAAACAACAATAGGTACTACCTATTACATTACTCTAGCTTAATAATCATAATAAAATAAGTTATTATGTACTTAATCTTAAATCTATCCTAATCTAGTAATCTAGGGGCGGCGGCGCCGCTACAGATAACATCGCTGTCGTGCACAGACACAGAGAAACAAATACTCGGTCCCCAAGGTGAGGAATTATTTTGGTCAACGGACGCGGCAATGGCTAGTTCCAACATTGTTAAACGAATTACCTAAGGAAATTTCTACCGAAACTGTATCTAAAAATGCCTTCAAAAATATCCTGCGTAAGCACTATTTGGGTCTGTGTCCGTAGCGCTGGAACCTAAATTGTTAAGGAGTCGCTTCAGTTGGCGTATTTGTCCGGAGATTCGCGTTACTTGCTTAATGGAAAGTATAGCTTATAAATTTCGAAATAAAGTTCATTTTTACGCGGCGAATGTCTGTCCGGGTACGTCGGGTGAAGTGTAGGTAAGTACATATTATGTACATAACGCGAGAATGGGTCGGCCATGCGCTAGCATGCTAATGCGCGCGCGTCGTGCCGCTGGCGGTCGGGCGGCCGCTGTGGTGTCTCATGCTCATCTCAGTCGCGCTGGGTAGCTCGTCTCCCATCGGGGGGGGGGCTGCAGCGGTGATCGGGACGCTAGGGGCATGTGCTTTCGTCGCGCGTGGTGGGTGGCCGTGGTGGGCATGTCGATATGAGCTGATGTATATGCACGGATACTCGAGATGTAGATCAGTATAATTATGTACCTATCTACGTCTTTTTTTAATTAAACACTGGGCTGCTCGAGTATGTGCAGTAGGCGTGGTGCGATGCGTACGTCTGTGTAACAAAATAGAGCTGTGTCCACGAGAACACTGCCGACAAACTGTCCTGCAGTTTGGCAGATGTTTTGTGAATTACTCTTAAGTAACTTTTTGTTGAAATAAAAAATATGAAAAATGACTCAATTTATAATACAAAAGGGGCAGAGGTGTACCTAATGTAATAGGGAGCCTATTGCCATCGGCTCGGCACTAATCCCGACTCCCCGGAAATTCCTGATTGAAAAACTGAATAACACTTTTCAACATGGGAATCGAACCCAGGAATTCATGCTCAATGCTTGTTACCACTAGGTCAATGAGGCTGTCAATATAAAGATAAACATTCTCCTGCCCTAATCCCAATTTATTTGGGATCGGTGCAGCATGTTTGCATAACTGGGCATATTTAGCGCAGCCGTAAGACACACAATATTATCTCTCGTTTTTGTCTAGATGTGGGTCCTGATGGCCCAGGGGTTAGGGCTTCGCCTCTCATGCATGAGGGTGAGGGTTCAAATCCGGGCAAGTACCAATGTGACTTTTTCAATTCATATGTACTTTCTAAGTTTATCTTGGACATCACAGACATCGGTGAAGGAAAACATCGTGAGGAAACCTGGACTTATAATTAATATAAGTCTGAAATCGCCAACCCGTCTTGAGCAAGCAGAGATATCAATGCTAGTGCCTTCTCTGTATGAGAAGAGGCCTTTACCCAGCAGTTTATTTGTCTAGATTTAAGTTTTTATTGTGTAGATTTAAGGTATTTTTTGTTGTGTGCACTTCTATGGCAATACGCCGAATAAATATATTTCCTTTCTTTCTTTCTTTCTTTCTTTCATGTCTTCATGTCAGCAGTCAATTAATAGATGTCTAGATCATTAGAGGGCAAAGACATTCAAATATATTACTAGCTAGTCTTTTTAAATCTCTTTGTTAGAGGAAAACACAAGCAGTAAGGGCTTTAATTTCATCAGCAACATAAATTAATTTACAATCGTCAGACCAGACGCATAAATAGTCAGTATCTGGCTTATTTAGCGTTGTCGGTCCCACTCAGCGAACCAGGGGTCCATGATAATGGAATAATACGTCCCTAGTTATTCATTTAATAAGAATGTATGAAGGGTAGATGAGTAATTTAAATTTAGACAAACAAAAATAGGGAAAACTACACTGAAGATAACCTCCTGACCTTATATTTATTACAAGCTGTTATGTAGGATGCGAGGAGTTTTTAATAAATGAAACACGGAGCTCAGGACGATGACATTGTGTTACAGGAAGTGCCGGAGACAATCAAGTAACCATAGATTTACGTAGAACTAAGACAGATTATAAACAACCTAACATCCTCCCTTTTTTTTCAGAAATATCTTTTTTTTTAGATAAAACAAAATGTTGCATTAATCAGAATTAATCTAAACATAGTAATCTTGTTTATCAATGACAGTTAAGAGATTTACCTAAAATAAACATAAATTAATGTTGCATTATTAGACTTAATCTAAACATAAAGTAATCTTGTTTATCTATGACCGTTAGGATATTTACCTAAAATAAACATAAATTAATGTAGCATTAATCAGACTTAATCTAAACAAAGTAATCTTGTTTATCTATGACAGTTAAGAGATGCTTTTTTTTTCTTATTGTAAGGTTGGTCATCTCTCGTAAAGCATTTCCGACGTTTGGCCCCCAAACTGGAACGGACCGGGGCTGCCTTCAGGCGGCTCCTGCCCAACCTAGGGGGGCCAAACGCCTCCTGCCGGAAGCTCTACGCGGGAGTTGTGCGGTCCATGGCCCTTTACGGGGCCCCGGTGTGGGCGCGTTAATTGAGGCGGCGAGCCGCCCACTACCTGAACGCGCCCCAAAAGGTGGTAGCCATAAGGCTGGCCCGTGGGTACCGCACGACCTCCCGCGAGGCGGCGTGCGTCCTTGCCGGATTGCCGCCATGGGATCTGGAGGCGATAAACCTCGTGCGCCTGCACGAGTGTCACAATGTGTGTCAAATTGTCGCGCAGCGCAGCGGACAGACTTCGGCGTGATCTCATGGCGACATGGAGAGAACGACTGTCGCAACCACGTGCAGGGCACGCCACAATAGTGGCGGTAAGTCCCCTCTTTGAGGAGTGGCTTGAGAGATGCCACGGCGTCCTCACCTTCCGCCTGACGCAGGTTCTCACCGGACACGGTGTTTTCGGGAGGTTCCTGCACCGAATCCGGCGGGAGGAAACGCCCAGGTGTTTCCACTGCGAGGATCGACTGGAGGACACGGTGGAACACACAGTGGAACGTCACCGTTCCGTCACCTCCTTCTGCGAAGCAGTAATGCTAGAGAAGGAGGTGGCGGAACGTGAGAGGGAGAGAACCTCACAGCGTCCCGGCCGCCGCGGGAGACGCCCCGGGCGTCGGGGGCCACCGTAGGCGCGGGCCTGTGGACGGTTGGCTATGGGCTAGCTCGCCGTCCGTCCGTCTCATGACGACAGGCCGTGTCGACGGCGCGTTCGTGTTCTTCAATTTTATTTTAATTAATCCTTATTCAAGTTTGAGAGAGATAGCCGCCGAACTTTCTGTGTCTCACGAGTCAATCCGTAACATTTTTAAATAATCACTTGGGTATGAAACATATGGCCGCTTGGCTCGTCCCAAAAGACCTGAATTTTCTCCAAAAACTCAATCGCAAAAGAGTCGCTACAAACATGCTAGAACGTGTCAATTCCGACCCAACATTTATGAAACGCATTGTTACTGGTAACGAGACGTGGGTTTACGAGTTTGACATGTAAATATTATTCAACAAGCTTCGGAGTGGCGCCTTCCAACTGAACCGAAACCGAAAAAACCACGGCAAAGTTGATCTTAAGTCAAAGTCATGTTAACTGTTTTCCTTGACTATCGCGGTGTTGTGAAGATCAAACGGAAGTGCAAACGGTAAATATAGATTATTATTTGAGTGGCGATGCGGCGTATAAGAGAGTAAATTAGACGAAAAAGGCCAGATTTGTGAAGATACAATTCGTAGATTTTGCACCACGATAATTAGCCTTCGCACAAGGCCATCATTGTGAACGATTTTTTGATCAAAAACTCAACAAATACCATCGAGCAACCACTTTATTCACCTGATAGTTTTTGAAAGTTTTTCCATATCCACCCACCTTTACAAACTTAAAGTAAGATAGTATTATACAAGTTGAGCTATGTGCAGAGAACATTAAAGTCGAGACTGAAATTGTAGAATAGTATGCACTGAATACCTGCAGCCACGTGAATGTTGTTCACGATTGGTTGATTTAGCCAAACATTGCAACCGCAAAACAAATAAAAATGTATTCCCTTTGGAGGACAAGTTAAAAGTAAATATTGATTTGGAATAACTTTGTGTATAATGCGGGCTTTGCAAACTTGTAAGATGGTCCTTCATAGTTTTGATGGACATATAAAAACTTTATCAATACATTCGAAAACTAGCTCTTATTGCATTAATTAATATTATCTATTTGGTTCAGAATGCAATGTTTCTCAAACTCGTGTTTCTTTTTTGAATTTATTTCTACACAAGTGTTTTATTTTGGCTACAGATAACTAAAAACTAAGCCCAACATGACTTAATTTCTACAGCCGTTTTTAGTGTTTTTTTTTTTAATCTCAGCAAAGAAGCATGGTCTTTGAGACCAAAATATTTAATGAAAATTAAAATGGTGTTTTTAATTAGCATAATATTCTAAATAAGCATTAAATAGTTGTTAAATAGTTACATTTGTTAATGTGCTGAATTTAAAAATATTTTAATTTTCTATTTTTAATATTATTTTCTGATTTGCAGCTTCATACCTTTGCTTCTCCTGCATCCTACAAAGGAAAAAAGCGAAAAAAAAAGCAAATTAAATAAAAATTTCCTAATAAATAATTACAAAAATACTGTTCGTTAAAATTTATTCTTTGTAAAACGTCGTTTGATATACGTGTACATTCGCTACTGCAGTTCTCGGTTCCATAACATCCTCTGGACCCTACTGGACCTACGTATACAATAGATAGTGAATCGGGGAACCTGGATATTATCTTAACCTAGTTACCTACACATACCTAATAGACCACCTACAGAATCAGAAACCTTGGCCTTAGCCTAAACCTAACCTACATATCGTGTTGAAATAAAGAAACTGAGTAATGTTCACGACCTTGAAATTCAACTTGTAGAAGCTCTGAAGGTCGATAAGCATGGTCTGACTAAATAAGATATTAATTTATCGTAGCCAGGTGACTACCTCATTGGTCTAATGGTCACAACCGCGACTGCTGAGCATGAGGTTCGATTCCCGGGTCGGGTAAAGTGCTATAGGGTTTTTCCATCAGGAATTTCCCAGTAGCAGCCACGGAGTCTGGATTTGTGCGCGATTGTTGGCAATAAGCCCTCTATTACATGGGACTTAAGCATAACTGGCACACGCGCCTTTTCAAAATATTTTCGTTTCGATATTAAACTCGATTCAATTCTTTATTGCGTATCACATGTGTTTTACAATGTCTTATTATTATAATTAAGTTCACATGGACCCTGTCGGGCACAACAATTTATAATATTAGACAGTAAGTAGCATTTAAAAAATCATCACTAATTAAAAATATGTAAGTTCATTCAAATAAGTAAAAATGTCAAAAGTATAAAACAAAAAGATAAAATAGAGAATAAAAATTAAAAAATCGAATAAAATAAAATTACAGTCAAATACACCTGGGCATTGGAATAATAATCGAAATACAATCATGTCAATAAGATAACAATCAAAAACCAAATGTCAATAAAATTAAATTAAATTACAGTCAATTATATCATGTCACTAAAAAATAATGATCAAAATACAATCATGTCAAAAGTTAATAATCAAAACAAAATGTCAATAAATAAAATAAAATTAAAGTCAAAGTCAATAGGCGGAACGACAAAAAAATAATACTTAGTCCGTCACATAGATTTCTAAAAAATATTGAACACGTATTTTTTCTTTTGTTACGTAAACAAAAATTGACGAAGATTGGCGGAGATTGGCTTTTAAAATTCTCCAAACGTCACGCTTAGGTATAATTTTTAGCTAGTTCTGACGTCACGAGCCCCCACTCCCGAGTTTTGATGCGTTTTATCTTTTTCAATATTCATTGATTTACAAAAACAAAAAATATGTGTCCATTATTTTCCAATACTATAACTGACGGACTAAATAGATTTGCAATTTTTTTGATACTATCGTCATGCCTATTATATCATGTCATTAAATAATACTCCGAATACAGTCATGTTAAAAAGATATTGAATCAAATACAAAATGTCAATTAAATAAAAAACAAAATTCAATAAAAAAATAAAGGTAGTAAAATACAAACCATTTTGAAGTCATCATTAAAAAAAACATTCAATGAAGAGTAGCTTTTTTTAATGAAATAGCTTTCTGACTCGATTTAAAAATATTTTGTTATTCTTTTCCATTCTGATGTCATTAGGAATCTTGTTATATATTTTTATTGATGTAACGTAAGGGCTAGTGCTGTGTAATTTTAGCTTTGATTGGGGTGTTACGAGCGTGTTTTCGAATCGTGAACGCGGTGCATATCGGCGAAGCTGGTCAGAGATTTTTTGCATGTAATTAGGTTGTACAGTAATAATAAACTTCTTTATCTCGTCCCCTTGACTATTTCTTTTAACCGTACTCTCCTCCAGACCGAAAGTTATGTAGGTCAGTGCTCAGTGTGAACTTACAGTTTTCTGGCTCCTACCAGGAAAATGTAACGTTACAAACCCTAAAAATTATCGCAATGACGGGGAGAACAAGTGCCTTTCGGCTACGTTAAGAGGTGTTTTACACCCTTTATATCCTTTACAAAGATTGATTAACTTTTCACAAGTTTTTTTTTTAAATACAAGTTTTTAATATATAATTATACGAACGGAAAAGTACCTATACTATCCGTCATTGTATACAATTCCTAGCAAATATGTACAATTCCTAAAATAGATAGGAAATCTATGATCTGCTTTGTAATGTAAATATCGTATTATTTATTCAATGACAACGAGTCCTACCATGAAACGTGATTTTTAAACGAAAAAAAAAGTGGTTTCCCAGCAATATTTTTTGCGTAGAGTTACACGAAAGTCGAAAATGTCTTTATACAAAAATCAGTCTAAAAATATTCACAAAATGATTCTACAAAATATAACGCCTGTTATCTCCGAAGAGTTACGCAGAGATGTACTACAAAATAGAACAGCCTCATTTCGCAAGTTATATCTCATGTAATAGGGGGCGAACCTAATGTCATCGGTGCACAAACCCAGACACCGAAGACTGAAATTCCTGAAGGAAAAATCTAGTAGTAGTCCATTGCAAAGTTGTCCGATCTAGAAATCGAACCCAAGACTCACAAGACCTCATCTAAGTAGGTAAAGCACTTGCAATAATGGTCTATTCTATACTAAGGTGATCCACATTGAGGTAGAAGTTGAGGGAATCCTCACTTATCTTATCTTATTACTATATGTATGTGAATATACCTAGTGTGTGTTTGTTTGTGTGTATGTATGTGTGTGTGTTGTGTTGAATGCAAAAGTAAATAAGTCTGTTACCTGTTCACGAAGCAATTGCAGATTGAATTTCGACCTTGGTTAGAACATAGGATACTTTATGATCTTGATAGGACGCGCGCGCGAATCGATCGTTCAATAAATGCAATATTGTTTTCTATGACGCAAACAAGCATGTTTTCAATGATCTAACAAAGCGAACAGCTATGTCATTACGTTATTATTTTAATTAAATATTTAGTTCTGCAACTATTTATCTTTGTAAATAAATATTTAAATGACAACTGCCACATCTGTTTTATAACAAAAGTTATTTGTCAACATGTTGACTGAATTCATTCAATTGTCAGTTGTTTTTGAATTCAATGTAGGTTGTTTTTGAATTAATTAAGTTATTATATTACTGTTTACTTTTACTGATGAATAGAAAAAAAAACATGTTCTGACGTTAATTTCTCTGAATAGTGAGGTATAAAAAGGGCGGTTGCAACAATTTTTACTATCATTCGCTTGTAACATAACTGAAGTGAAAAGTTTCTTACTTTGAAAATGCAGGCTAATATTATAACAGTGGGATTGGCGATACTCGCGGTAAGTACTGAAATATGAATATTTAATTTCCACTTACAACTATTTTAAAGGGTGTGTGTAAATAGACCCTTAACGAAGCTAAAAGGCACTTGTTTTCCAGTCATTGCGATCATTTTTTTGTTCTGGACCTTACCTGGGAACTTATAGTAACGGAGATATTGGAGGTTAAAATTCCAGCTTTTTCACAAGTTTTTTTTAAATACTAGTTTTAAGTCATAACTTTACTTTAAATACCTCCATGACATTTCACTACTTACTAAAACACTAATTACTTGCTATTATTTGTTTCAGATGTGTTACAATACACAAGCTCTATTTGGTAAGTACTCTACGTCAAGATATTGCTAAGTAGTTTGTTTTAAAGCTATAATATACGAAACCGTTGAGTAGTTTCTCTGATAAAATCAAATGAAGCTTTGAATTTGAAGTTAAAGTAATAAATATTTATTTTTTGTAACAGGTGTATTGGAGACCGATTTAAGTAAGTAGTTTGATGTTATTTATTTATTATTATTTATTTACTACAGTATTTAAAACCATTAATACTAAATTAAATACCTAACCCTTTTACTCGATGTACAAGGAGACTTCAAAAATAGTTATTAGAGAGAATAACATAGCAAGTCGAAATATTTCATTAGATAATCTTTCGTTGCCTGTTTGCGTTTTTTTTCTCGAATTGTTTATCTATGTATTTCAGAACAGTTGTTTAATATAACGGGTAGACTAACTTTCTAGAAGACAATCATGGATTACTTGAAAACAATTTCAGTAACATTGAACATTTTTCATTAGTTAGGACAAAAGGCAAATGTTCCGTGCTCTTTGTACAAATCAAAGTGATAACATTAATAAATCACTCAAAACCGTTGCGTATCACGGGTTCGATCCCGCGCTGAATTAATATTGTATAGCCTACATATAGTTGCTCCAGGTCTGGCTGTTTGTGTATGTGAATTTTAATGTTTGTAAACGCACCCACAATACAGGAGAAATTCGTAGTGTGGAGCAACGTTAAAAAAACTTGAAAGCCGAACACAATGACTTCATGACCAAAGTGGTCAATAAGGTACTTCACGAATTTCGAAATATGGTACTGCCGTCTCTAGATACTGCCGGCTACAAAAATATCGCCACGGTTGTGTGTGCTCTGTATAGGATATTAAGTATAAGATTCTATAACTCCTTTAATTAAAACAATTTTTTTTTTAGAAGATTTATTCGGACTGGGCTCCTCGGGAGGAAATGGCAGCTCGAATACAGTAGTAACAACTAATGCACCAGTGCCAACAACTAATACATCATTGCCAATAACTACTACATCATTGCCAACAACTAATACACCACTGCCTGCGCTAGTGCCAACAATTAATGGGACACTGTCTACTGTGGGACCGAATATCAGTTTAGTGTAGCATCACTACGATAAAGGCCACCACCACAAAATTTTTAACAAAGCCATCTTTTAATACGACAGAATGTCTATGTAACAACAAGGAGATAGAAGCTACCACTTCCACTGTAACTACGGCAGAGCCATCCAAACTTTTATGAAAACACAGTCTTTGAAATTAATAACTTGTTTATATATTATGCCCATAAACGAAGAATACTAATTCGTCGATCGCCTGATCTGTCAAGAGGTCTAGAAAAAGTGACATGGCGATAACGAATGTCGAAAGTCTAAATGTACGGGAAATTGACCTCATCTGCCTGGCAGAAATTCGGTATGTAATGGATTGTCACTTGTGATGGGTATGCCTTTTCGAGGACAATGAATACCATGTGTATGTATTTCTCGAACAGCTGTGGCCGCATCCGTCGTTCCCCGACCAGGCATTAAACCGAATTTTTATTTCGTAAAATTTCACTTTCATCTTTCAGTCGTCTTTTAATAACTTTCTCCTAAATGTTCATACTATGTGCCATTAGCTTTATTTCTCTATAGTTATTGCACTCTAGCACATCATCTTTGTTTTCAAAGATGGCACCAGTGAACTGTTGCACCATTAGTCAGGTATTCTTCCAGCAACAACTTATTGAAGACTTATTGAAATTGTATGAATACAGTTAACCACACCCATCTATCCACCCACAATAACTTCCAAACTTCAAATGGTATACCGTCAGGTCCTTACGCTTTACTATTCTTCGTTATCGCTGTTAGACGGTCACTCTGTCTGGATCCTCAGTTGATGCTGAGTAGCATGGCTTTGATCTCGTCCATGCTGAGTAAAGCAGGTTAACAAAACCAGTTTAAGCTAAAATGGTTATAGATTTTATACACTTGCATGTGTGTTGTGGCCGTAATACTATTTCTATTTAATTCTTTTATTTCTAATTATTTCTTTTCTTTCTAATTATTTTTTTCTTTCTTATTAATATTATGTGTTTCTTTATTTTAAACTCTTAACATTATTTTTAAAATAATTTGTACAAAATACATATGATTGTATTGCATATTTATGTTTAATAAATTTAATTTTCAACTTCTTAATTCAGACGCTTTATTACCGTATCCTTATTTCTATGTTATACATGGTTACACTGTACAAAACATCGAGATTTCTCTATTATTTGTATTCTGATAGACATATTATGATAGATATTTAGTAACTTTTAGATTGAATTTATTGCATTATAAATTTTATACACTTGCATGTGTGTTGTGGCCGAAATACTATTTCTATTTATTTTATTTCTAATTATTTCTTTTCTTTAGAATTATTTCTTTTCTTTCTAATTGTTTCTTTTATTTCTAATGAATATTATTTATTTCTTTACTTTAAACTCTTAATATTATTTTTAAAATAATTTGTATTAAAATACATATGATTGTATTGCATATTTGTGTTTAAAAAATTTAATTTTCAACTTCTTAATTCAGACGCTTTATTACCGTACCCTTATTTCTATGTTATACATGGTTACACTTTACAAACCATCGAGATTCCTCTATTACTTGTATTCTGATATAAATGTATTATTCACCATAATCCTACTAGAACAAATTATGTAAATTACAGTCAAAAACCGCAAACAAAAAAAATCCTTGCCCCATTCTAGGAGAACGACGAAACACACTGACAGATATATAATTATTACCGTCGCGTTATTTGTTATTCGCCGTCGTGATATTAAATATGCAGAAAACACCAACCAAGCACGGATCGGATCCAAACTTAGCGTCGACGAAAGAGAAGGAGTGGGTTACGGCGAGGCACGGCAATAAGAAAAGAGAATATGAATCGGACATCGACTCCACACTAATGTCGCAGGATAGTAGGAGATTCAAGCCTTGCTGTTCAACAGGTGCTCTGAACGAAACACTTAACGCATTCCGCGAAGAAATGAAAGTCATGCATACCTTGTTGACCACCATGAAACAGCAACAGGATGAGAAATACGCTACTATTCAGTCCGCCATTACGGAGATTAAAAAGGAGGTAGTGGATATAAAAACAAAGAACTTGAACACGGATAATGTTATCAAGAACTTAGAGGGTAAACACAAGGAATTAGATCAGGTGCACCTAAAACTAGTTGATTCAAACTATAAAAATGAAAATAGGATGAAGGACCTGATACAACGGGGTATATTTCTAGAAAAATATAACAAGTCACTTGAGGATCGCATAGGATGGCTGGAGCAGAAGGAATTGAAATGTAATATTGAGCTAATTAATGTACGTAAACAAGAAGGAGAAAACATTACAGAAGTAGTAGAGAAGATTGCGAAAGAATTGAAACTGAGGGTAGACGGCATAGAAAAAGTATGGAGAGTCAGAGGTGAGGGAAGTGGCATGCCAATTATTGTAAGAATAAGTAACGCGGAAACGCGCAATCAATGGCTAAAAAGCAAGAAACAACAGCTGACGAACCATTCCATCTACAACAACAATGATGATACCCGCATCTATATTAATGAAAATCTTACTCGCCAAATGCGCCAATTACTCTGGACAACGAAACAAAAACTAAAGGATGAGTTCAAGTTTATATGGATACAAGATGGAAAAATTTTAATTAAAAAGAGTGAGGTTGAGAAGAAAGTACATAATATCTGCTGTGAAAGCGACATAAATAAATACATTTCTATTAATAGCGAGAACGGAGAGTAAATATCTAGACAGAACTTACTGTAGAATAGAATCTCCTAATTTAAAGTTTCTAAATACAAATATGAACTGAAGACCTACAGGATATTACATACTCAAAATATGATTCCACAAAGCATTGGATAAATTATATTGTAACACATACTGAAAATAAATTAAACATCATACACATGAATATCTGTTCTCTAAGGAAGCATTTTACTGGACCTAATATGTCTAACAGAAATAAATATAAAAGAGGAAGAAGTCTATAATTATGAAATAAGTAGTTACTGTTCATATTACTTAACTAGAACGGAAAAAAGGGGAGGGGGTATAATTATCTATGTACAGGAAAATAAGGAGTTTGAAATTATAAAGAAATATAACCGAAGCTGTGAACTAATACATGGTCAAATTCTCACGAAACACAAAAAAAATGACATAATAACTACTTACAGGCCTCCGCAAATGAACAAATCACATTTTATAAATGAACTCAAGAAATTAATACAAGATATACCTATTGGAAATGATTTAGTCTTATTGGGAGACTGCAACATAAACATATTGCAAGGGGAAACCGACTCACGCGCCAACGAATACCTAAACACCCTGAGTGAGTTAGGCATGGAATGCTGCATCCAAGATATTACGCGGGAGGTAATCCTGTCAGAGCGACGAGTGACATCATGCATCGATCATATTTTTGTGCGAAGTGCGCGACCGGCCGCCGAGCTTCACGCCTACGTACTAACGACCACTGTTTCTGATCACTACTTAACGGGACTCTCGATCGAAGTAAATAAACAGCTGATGCCTCCTTGTTATCGCACGACACTTAATAATGAAGCGGTTAAAACTAAGTTATGTAAGGTAAAATGGACTAATCTCATGTGTATTGAAGACCCTTTAGAGCTGTATAAGCAAATGTGTAATATTTTTAGCAACATTTACAGTACGTCGGAAACAACAAAGCTAGTTAAACAGAGGGAATCGAACATCTGGGTTGATAGAAAATTGCAAAAAATATTAGAAACTAAAGACGCATTGTTTAGAAAATGGAAAGCAAATCCTAAAAATATGTCACTTCGATTAGAGTATACAAAATATCGAAATAAAACAAATAAAGTTGTAAATGTTGCTAGAAATGCACACAGGCGCCAAGAGTTGAAAAACTGTAACGGAGATATGAGAAAAGTGTGGGAGTGTGCGAACAAGTGGCTTGGTAGAAAAAAGTTAAATGTTGATGACGTGATTCAAAAGTATTTTGTAAGCAGTAACGAGAAACTGGAAAGCGTATGTAATAATTTCTGTTATACTTTTACCAATGAAATTGGTTTTCTAAAACAGAACCATTTATGTAACCATTTGTTTTATGAAAGATGTGATTATGTAAAAGAAAGTGATGTAAGTTTTAGATTCAAAAAGGCTTGCCCTAGAGATATATGTTTAATAATAGATAAGTTAAACTGCAGCAAGTCCCCAGGGTCTGATGGCATTCGAGTACAGGATTTAAAAACTATTAAGTTTCCTATCAGCCAAGTTCTTGCACATTTCATTAATAAGTGTTTAGAACGACAGGTATACCCTAATGAGTTAAAGACATCAATTATTAGACCAATTTTCAAGGGGGGGAAATACAAAGAGTACACAAATTATAGGCCCGTCGCGATATTGAGTGTAATTAATAAAATATTTGAAAAAGTAATTATCGGACAAATCACAAAGTTTTTAGAAAATAATAATATATTAACAGATATTCAGCACGGTTTTAGGCCAAATAGAAGCACAGCAACGGCATTAAGTAAGTTTACAGATGACATAAACACCTCACTGAATAAAAAAGAGTTGGTTCTATTGACCTTTATTGATTTTAAAAAAGCCTTCGATACTTTGGAACATGAGGGCTTGCTGCAGGCCATGGACGAGTGTGGGATACGGGGCCCTGTAAAAGGGTGGTTCAGGCAGTATTTAGATAATAGATATCTTAAAGTTAGGGTTAAAGGAGTAGACAGTAACCTCGGTAAAGTCGATTACGGAGTGCCGACCGGGTCAGTTTATGGACCGATAGGGTATATCATGCACGTCAACAGCATGGTCAATGTTATTAAAAATTGTAACACATACATGTATGCAGACGATACGTGCTTGACATACAGCGGTCGGGACTGTGAATTGATCCGGTCGGCAATGCAAGAAGATTTAGATAATGTGGTCAAATGGGCACACGATAATGGTATCCTTATTAATATAAATAAAACCAAATGTATGTTGATATCGTCCCCGTATAACCACATAGCTAAAAGTGCCTGTGTCTCGATAAAAGGCCACTCGTATGAATACCTTCACGATAACAATGCAAACTGCCAATGTGTGTGTATTGAGCGCGTGGCGAAATACCAATACCTAGGATTATTAATTGATGAACGATTCACTTGGGACGCACACGTAGACACGGTATGTAACAGACTACGCTCCGTGCTAGGGAAACTTAATAATTTAAAATATATAGTTAGTAGGCGTGTACTGTACATTCTTTACCATGCACTTGCAGAGGCAACAATAAACTACGGTTTGGGTGGTTATGGACTAACGTTTCCGGTACATCTAAATAAAATTAAACTATTGCAAATTCGATTATTAAAATTACTAGTAAACAAGGCAACTAAAGATAGCATTAATAAGGAGTACGAAAAATTATTTAAAATTTGTAGAATATTACCCATAAAGAATAAAGTAAAGACAACTATAATTTTAGAACAGCACAACAAAAACGAACACAAAATAAAGAAAGTGTATAACCGACCAACCCGTAAAGCGACACTGTGCGCGAGTGGACTGTAGTTGATTGCGGGATGGTGTTAAACTGATATTACACTTTGTTTGATAATGGAGATTTATTTAAATATAGGTACGTTTTACAATAGAGATTAATTTAAACATGCGTTCCAGAGAGTTCAAGTCGACTACTACCCCGCACGCTGCCCGGGCCTTGCCTTTTATAAGCACCGATTCGCGGGGGGCGCGAATCGGCCTTGATTTTTTCTACTTCTGCCCATCGACCAATGGCAACGCGCGAAGTGGCCGAGCGGCGTAAACAAGTTTTTACTTGTTGCCGACCAGGCACGCGGCTCCGGCTCGGCTAGCGAACAGGCTTAAACCTGTCGCCCGGCTACAATCATACTATAAGTAGGGTAACAATAAACAATCAATAGGTACTACCTATTACATTACTCTAGCTTAATAATCATAATAAAATAAGTTATTATGTACTTAATCTTAAATCTATCCTAATCTAGTAATCTAGGGGCGGCGGCGCCGCTACAGATAACATCGCTGTCGTGCACAGACACAGAGAAACAAATACTCGGTCCCCAAGGTGAGGAATTATTTTGGTCAACGGACGCGGCAATGGCTAGTTCCAACATTGTTAAACGAATTACCTAAGGAAATTTCTACCGAAACTGTATCTAAAAATGCCTTAAAAAATATCCTGCGTAAGCACTATTTGGGTCTGTGTCCGTAGCGCTGGAACCTAAATTGTTAAGGAGTCGCTTCAGTTGGCGTATTTGTCCGGAGATCCGCGTTACTTGCTTAATGGAAAGTATAGCTAATAAATTTCGAAATAAAGTTCATTTTTACGCGGCGAATGTCTGTCCGGGTACGTCGGGTGAAGTGTAGGTAAGTACATATTATGTACATAACGCGAGAATGGGTCGGCCATGCGCTAGCATGCTAATGCGCGCGCGTCGTGCCGCTGGCGGTCGGGCGGCCGCTGTGGTGTCTCATGCTCATCTCAGTCGCGCTGGGTAGCTCGTCTCCCATCGGGGGGGGGGCTGCAGCGGTGATCGGGACGCTAGGGGCATGTGCTTTCGTCGCGCGTGGTGGGTGGCCGTGGTGGGCATGTCGATATGAGCTGATGTATATGCACGGATACTCGAGATGTAGATCAGTATAATTATGTACCTATCTACGTCTTTTTTTAATTAAACACTGGGCTGCTCGAGTATGTGCAGTAGGCGTGGTGCGATGCGTACGTCTGTGTAACAAAATAGAGCTGTGTCCACGAGAACACTGCCGACAAACTGTCCTGCAGTTTGGCAGATGATTTGTGAATTACTCTTAAGTAACTTTTTGTTGAAATAAAAAATATGAAAAATGACTCAATTTATAATACAAAAGGGGCAGAGGTGTACCTAATGTAATAGGGAGCCTATTGCCATCGGCTCGGCACTAATCCCGACTCCCCGGAAATTCCTGATTGAAAAACTGAATAACACTTTTCAACATGGGAATCGAACCCAGGAATTCATGCTCAATGCTTGTTACCACTAGGTCAATGAGGCTGTCAATATAAAGATAAACATTCTCCTGCCCTAATCCCAATTTATTTGGGATCGGTGCAGCATGTTTGCATAACTGGGCATATTTAGCGCAGCCGTAAGACACACAATATTATCTCTCGTTTTTGTCTAGATGTGGGTCCTGATGGCCCAGGGGTTAGGGCTTCGCCTCTCATGCATGAGGGTGAGGGTTCAAATCCGGGCAAGTACCAATGTGACTTTTTCAATTCATATGTACTTTCTAAGTTTATCTTGGACATCACAGACATCGGTGAAGGAAAACATCGTGAGGAAACCTGGACTTATAATTAATATAAGTCTGAAATCGCCAACCCGTCTTGAGCAAGCAGAGATATCAATGCTAGTGCCTTCTCTGTATGAGAAGAGGCCTTTACCCAGCAGTTTATTTGTCTAGATTTAAGTTTTTATTGTGTAGATTTAAGGTATTTTTTGTTGTGTGCACTTCTATGGCAATACGCCGAATAAATATATTTCCTTTCTTTCTTTCTTTCTTTCTTTCATGTCTTCATGTCAGCAGTCAATTAATAGATGTCTAGATCATTAGAGGGCAAAGACATTCAAATATATTACTAGCTAGTCTTTTTAAATCTCTTTGTTAGAGGAAAACACAAGCAGTAAGGGCTTTAATTTCATCAGCAACATAAATTAATTTACAATCGTCAGACCAGACGCATAAATAGTCAGTATCTGGCTTATTTAGCGTTGTCGGTCCCACTCAGCGAACCAGGGGTCCATGATAATGGAATAATACGTCCCTAGTTATTCATTTAATAAGAATGTATGAAGGGTAGATGAGTAATTTAAACTTAGACAAACAAAAATAGGGAAAACTACACTGAAGATAACCTCCTGACCTTATATTTATTACAAGCTGTTATGTAGGATGCGAGGAGTTTTTAATAAATGAAACACGGAGCTCAGGACGATGACATTGTGTTACAGGAAGTGCCGGAGACAATCAAGTAACCATAGATTTACGTAGAACTAAGACAGATTATAAACAACCTAACATCCTCCCTTTTTTTTCAGAAATATCTTTTTTTTTAGATAAAACAAAATGTTGCATTAATCAGAATTAATCTAAACATAGTAATCTTGTTTATCAATGACAGTTAAGAGATTTACCTAAAATAAACATAAATTAATGTTGCATTATTAGACTTAATCTAAACATAAAGTAATCTTGTTTATCTATGACCGTTAGGATATTTACCTAAAATAAACATAAATTAATGTAGCATTAATCAGACTTAATCTAAACAAAGTAATCTTGTTTATCTATGACAGTTAAGAGATGCTTTTTTTTTCTTATTGTAAGGTTGGTCATCTCTCGTAAAGCATTTCCGACGTTTGGCCCCCAAACTGGAACGGACCGGGGCTGCCTTCAGGCGGCTCCTGCCCAACCTAGGGGGGCCAAACGCCTCCTGCCGGAAGCTCTACGCGGGAGTTGTGCGGTCCATGGCCCTTTACGGGGCCCCGGTGTGGGCGCGTTAATTGAGGCGGCGAGCCGCCCACTACCTGAACGCGCCCCAAAAGGTGGTAGCCATAAGGCTGGCCCGTGGGTACCGCACGACCTCCCGCGAGGCGGCGTGCGTCCTTGCCGGATTGCCGCCATGGGATCTGGAGGCGATAAACCTCGTGCGCCTGCACGAGTGTCACAATGTGTGTCAAATTGTCGCGCAGCGCAGCGGACAGACTTCCGGCGTGATCTCATGGCGACATGGAGAGAACGACTGTCGCAACCACGTGCAGGGCACGCCACAATAGTGGCGGTAAGTCCCCTCTTTGAGGAGTGGCTTGAGAGATGCCACGGCGTCCTCACCTTCCGCCTGACGCAGGTTCTCACCGGACACGGTGTTTTCGGGAGGTTCCTGCACCGAATCCGGCGGGAGGAAACGCCCAGGTGTTTCCACTGCGAGGATCGACTGGAGGACACGGTGGAACACACAGTGGAACGTCACCGTTCCGTCACCTCCTTCTGCGAAGCAGTAATGCTAGAGAAGGAGGTGGCGGAACGTGAGAGGGAGAGAACCTCACAGCGTCCCGGCCGCCGCGGGAGACGCCCCGGGCGTCGGGGGCCACCGTAGGCGCGGGCCTGTGGACGGTTGGCTATGGGCTAGCTCGCCGTCCGTCCGTCTCATGACGACAGGCCGTGTCGACGGCGCGTTCGTGTTCTTCAATTTTATTTTAATTAATCCTTATTCAAGTTTGAGAGAGATAGCCGCCGAACTTTCTGTGTCTCACGAGTCAATCCGTAACATTTTTAAATAATCACTTGGGTATGAAACATATGGCCGCTTGGCTCGTCCCAAAAGACCTGAATTTTCTCCAAAAACTCAATCGCAAAAGAGTCGCTACAAACATGCTAGAACGTGTCAATTCCGACCCAACATTTATGAAACGCATTGTTACTGGTAACGAGACGTGGGTTTACGAGTTTGACATGTAAATATTATTCAACAAGCTTCGGAGTGGCGCCTTCCAACTGAACCGAAACCGAAAAAACCACGGCAAAGTTGATCTTAAGTCAAAGTCATGTTAACTGTTTTCCTTGACTATCGCGGTGTTGTGAAGATCAAACGGAAGTGCAAACGGTAAATATAGATTATTATTTGAGTGGCGATGCGGCGTATAAGAGAGTAAATTAGACGAAAAAGGCCAGATTTGTGAAGATACAATTCGTAGATTTTGCACCACGATAATAAGCCTTCGCACAAGGCCATCATTGTGAACGATTTTTTGATCAAAAACTCAACAAATACCATCGAGCAACCACTTTATTCACCTGATAGTTTTTGAAAGTTTTTCCATATCCACCCACCTTTACAAACTTAAAGTAAGATAGTATTATACAAGTTGAGCTATGTGCAGAGAACATTAAAGTCGAGACTGAAATTGTAGAATAGTATGCACTGAATACCTGCAGCCACGTGAATGTTGTTCACGATTGGTTGATTTAGCCAAACATTGCAACCGCAAAACAAATAAAAATGTATTCCCTTTGGAGGACAAGTTAAAAGTAAATATTGATTTGGAATAACTTTGTGTATAATGCGGGCTTTGCAAACTTGTAAGATGGTCCTTCATAGTTTTGATGGACATATAAAAACTTTATCAATACATTCGAAAACTAGCTCTTATTGCATTAATTAATATTATCTATTTGGTTCAGAATGCAATGTTTCTCAAACTCGTGTTTCTTTTTTGAATTTATTTCTACACAAGTGTTTTATTTTGGCTACAGATAACTAAAAACTAAGCCCAACATGACTTAATTTCTACAGCCGTTTTTAGTGTTTTTTTTTTTAATCTCAGCAAAGAAGCATGGTCTTTGAGACCAAAATATTTAATGAAAATTAAAATGGTGTTTTTAATTAGCATAATATTCTAAATAAGCATTAAATAGTTGTTAAATAGTTACATTTGTTAATGTGCTGAATTTAAAAATATTTTAATTTTCTATTTTTAATATTATTTTCTGATTTGCAGCTTCATACCTTTGCTTCTCCTGCATCCTACAAAGGAAAAAAGCGAAAAAAAAAGCAAATTAAATAAAAATTTCCTAATAAATAATTACAAAAATACTGTTCGTTAAAATTTATTCTTTGTAAAACGTCGTTTGATATACGTGTACATTCGCTACTGCAGTTCTCGGTTCCATAACATCCTCTGGACCCTACTGGACCTACGTATACAATAGATAGTGAATCGGGGAACCTGGATATTATCTTAACCTAGTTACCTACACATACCTAATAGACCACCTACAGAATCAGAAACCTTGGCCTTAGCCTAAACCTAACCTACATATCGTGTTGAAATAAAGAAACTGAGTAATGTTCACGACCTTGAAATTCAACTTGTAGAAGCTCTGAAGGTCGATAAGCATGGTCTGACTAAATAAGATATTAATTTATCGTAGCCAGGTGACTACCTCATTGGTCTAATGGTCACAACCGCGACTGCTGAGCATGAGGTTCGATTCCCGGGTCGGGTAAAGTGCTATAGGGTTTTTCCATCAGGAATTTCCCAGTAGCAGCCACGGAGTCTGGATTTGTGCGCGATTGTTGGCAATAAGCCCTCTATTACATGGGACTTAAGCATAACTGGCACACGCGCCTTTTCAAAATATTTTCGTTTCGATATTAAACTCGATTCAATTCTTTATTGCGTATCACATGTGTTTTACAATGTCTTATTATTATAATTAAGTTCACATGGACCCTGTCGGGCACAACAATTTATAATATTAGACAGTAAGTAGCATTTAAAAAATCATCACTAATTAAAAATATGTAAGTTCATTCAAATAAGTAAAAATGTCAAAAGTATAAAACAAAAAGATAAAATAGAGAATAAAAATTAAAAAATCGAATAAAATAAAATTACAGTCAAATACACCTGGGCATTGGAATAATAATCGAAATACAATCATGTCAATAAGATAACAATCAAAAACCAAATGTCAATAAAATTAAATTAAATTACAGTCAATTATATCATGTCACTAAAAAATAATGATCAAAATACAATCATGTCAAAAGTTAATAATCAAAACAAAATGTCAATAAATAAAATAAAATTAAAGTCAAAGTCAATAGGCGGAACGACAAAAAAATAATACTTAGTCCGTCACATAGATTTCTAAAAAATATTGAACACGTATTTTTTCTTTTGTTACGTAAACAAAAATTGACGAAGATTGGCGGAGATTGGCTTTTAAAATTCTCCAAACGTCACGCTTAGGTATAATTTTTAGCTAGTTCTGACGTCACGAGCCCCCACTCCCGAGTTTTGATGCGTTTTATCTTTTTCAATATTCATTGATTTACAAAAACAAAAAATATGTGTCCATTATTTTCCAATACTATAACTGACGGACTAAATAGATTTGCAATTTTTTTGATACTATCGTCATGCCTATTATATCATGTCATTAAATAATACTCCGAATACAGTCATGTTAAAAAGATATTGAATCAAATACAAAATGTCAATTAAATAAAAAACAAAATTCAATAAAAAAATAAAGGTAGTAAAATACAAACCATTTTGAAGTCATCATTAAAAAAAACATTCAATGAAGAGTAGCTTTTTTTAATGAAATAGCTTTCTGACTCGATTTAAAAATATTTTGTTATTCTTTTCCATTCTGATGTCATTAGGAATCTTGTTATATATTTTTATTGATGTAACGTAAGGGCTAGTGCTGTGTAATTTTAGCTTTGATTGGGGTGTTACGAGCGTGTTTTCGAATCGTGAACGCGGTGCATATCGGCGAAGCTGGTCAGAGATTTTTTGCATGTAATTAGGTTGTACAGTAATAATAAACTTCTTTATCTCGTCCCCTTGACTATTTCTTTTAACCGTACTCTCCTCCAGACCGAAAGTTATGTAGGTCAGTGCTCAGTGTGAACTTACAGTTTTCTGGCTCCTACCAGGAAAATGTAACGTTACAAACCCTAAAAATTATCGCAATGACGGGGAGAACAAGTGCCTTTCGGCTACGTTAAGAGGTGTTTTACACCCTTTATATCCTTTACAAAGATTGATTAACTTTTCACAAGTTTTTTTTTTAAATACAAGTTTTTAATATATAATTATACGAACGGAAAAGTACCTATACTATCCGTCATTGTATACAATTCCTAGCAAATATGTACAATTCCTAAAATAGATAGGAAATCTATGATCTGCTTTGTAATGTAAATATCGTATTATTTATTCAATGACAACGAGTCCTACCATGAAACGTGATTTTTAAACGAAAAAAAAAGTGGTTTCCCAGCAATATTTTTTGCGTAGAGTTACACGAAAGTCGAAAATGTCTTTATACAAAAATCAGTCTAAAAATATTCACAAAATGATTCTACAAAATATAACGCCTGTTATCTCCGAAGAGTTACGCAGAGATGTACTACAAAATAGAACAGCCTCATTTCGCAAGTTATATCTCATGTAATAGGGGGCGAACCTAATGTCATCGGTGCACAAACCCAGACACCGAAGACTGAAATTCCTGAAGGAAAAATCTAGTAGTAGTCCATTGCAAAGTTGTCCGATCTAGAAATCGAACCCAAGACTCACAAGACCTCATCTAAGTAGGTAAAGCACTTGCAATAATGGTCTATTCTATACTAAGGTGATCCACATTGAGGTAGAAGTTGAGGGAATCCTCACTTATCTTATCTTATTACTATATGTATGTGAATATACCTAGTGTGTGTTTGTTTGTGTGTATGTATGTGTGTGTGTTGTGTTGAATGCAAAAGTAAATAAGTCTGTTACCTGTTCACGAAGCAATTGCAGATTGAATTTCGACCTTGGTTAGAACATAGGATACTTTATGATCTTGATAGGACGCGCGCGCGAATCGATCGTTCAATAAATGCAATATTGTTTTCTATGACGCAAACAAGCATGTTTTCAATGATCTAACAAAGCGAACAGCTATGTCATTACGTTATTATTTTAATTAAATATTTAGTTCTGCAACTATTTATCTTTGTAAATAAATATTTAAATGACAACTGCCACATCTGTTTTATAACAAAAGTTATTTGTCAACATGTTGACTGAATTCATTCAATTGTCAGTTGTTTTTGAATTCAATGTAGGTTGTTTTTGAATTAATTAAGTTATTATATTACTGTTTACTTTTACTGATGAATAGAAAAAAAAACATGTTCTGACGTTAATTTCTCTGAATAGTGAGGTATAAAAAGGGCGGTTGCAACAATTTTTACTATCATTCGCTTGTAACATAACTGAAGTGAAAAGTTTCTTACTTTGAAAATGCAGGCTAATATTATAACAGTGGGATTGGCGATACTCGCGGTAAGTACTGAAATATGAATATTTAATTTCCACTTACAACTATTTTAAAGGGTGTGTGTAAATAGACCCTTAACGAAGCTAAAAGGCACTTGTTTTCCAGTCATTGCGATCATTTTTTTGTTCTGGACCTTACCTGGGAACTTATAGTAACGGAGATATTGGAGGTTAAAATTCCAGCTTTTTCACAAGTTTTTTTTAAATACTAGTTTTAAGTCATAACTTTACTTTAAATACCTCCATGACATTTCACTACTTACTAAAACACTAATTACTTGCTATTATTTGTTTCAGATGTGTTACAATACACAAGCTCTATTTGGTAAGTACTCTACGTCAAGATATTGCTAAGTAGTTTGTTTTAAAGCTATAATATACGAAACCGTTGAGTAGTTTCTCTGATAAAATCAAATGAAGCTTTGAATTTGAAGTTAAAGTAATAAATATTTATTTTTTGTAACAGGTGTATTGGAGACCGATTTAAGTAAGTAGTTTGATGTTATTTATTTATTATTATTTATTTACTACAGTATTTAAAACCATTAATACTAAATTAAATACCTAACCCTTTTACTCGATGTACAAGGAGACTTCAAAAATAGTTATTAGAGAGAATAACATAGCAAGTCGAAATATTTCATTAGATAATCTTTCGTTGCCTGTTTGCGTTTTTTTTCTCGAATTGTTTATCTATGTATTTCAGAACAGTTGTTTAATATAACGGGTAGACTAACTTTCTAGAAGACAATCATGGATTACTTGAAAACAATTTCAGTAACATTGAACATTTTTCATTAGTTAGGACAAAAGGCAAATGTTCCGTGCTCTTTGTACAAATCAAAGTGATAACATTAATAAATCACTCAAAACCGTTGCGTATCACGGGTTCGATCCCGCGCTGAATTAATATTGTATAGCCTACATATAGTTGCTCCAGGTCTGGCTGTTTGTGTATGTGAATTTTAATGTTTGTAAACGCACCCACAATACAGGAGAAATTCGTAGTGTGGAGCAACGTTAAAAAAACTTGAAAGCCGAACACAATGACTTCATGACCAAAGTGGTCAATAAGGTACTTCACGAATTTCGAAATATGGTACTGCCGTCTCTAGATACTGCCGGCTACAAAAATATCGCCACGGTTGTGTGTGCTCTGTATAGGATATTAAGTATAAGATTCTATAACTCCTTTAATTAAAACAATTTTTTTTTTAGAAGATTTATTCGGACTGGGCTCCTCGGGAGGAAATGGCAGCTCGAATACAGTAGTAACAACTAATGCACCAGTGCCAACAACTAATACATCATTGCCAATAACTACTACATCATTGCCAACAACTAATACACCACTGCCTGCGCTAGTGCCAACAATTAATGGGACACTGTCTACTGTGGGACCGAATATCAGTTTAGTGTAGCATCACTACGATAAAGGCCACCACCACAAAATTTTTAACAAAGCCATCTTTTAATACGACAGAATGTCTATGTAACAACAAGGAGATAGAAGCTACCACTTCCACTGTAACTACGGCAGAGCCATCCAAACTTTTATGAAAACACAGTCTTTGAAATTAATAACTTGTTTATATATTATGCCCATAAACGAAGAATACTAATTCGTCGATCGCCTGATCTGTCAAGAGGTCTAGAAAAAGTGACATGGCGATAACGAATGTCGAAAGTCTAAATGTACGGGAAATTGACCTCATCTGCCTGGCAGAAATTCGGTATGTAATGGATTGTCACTTGTGATGGGTATGCCTTTTCGAGGACAATGAATACCATGTGTATGTATTTCTCGAACAGCTGTGGCCGCATCCGTCGTTCCCCGACCAGGCATTAAACCGAATTTTTATTTCGTAAAATTTCACTTTCATCTTTCAGTCGTCTTTTAATAACTTTCTCCTAAATGTTCATACTATGTGCCATTAGCTTTATTTCTCTATAGTTATTGCACTCTAGCACATCATCTTTGTTTTCAAAGATGGCACCAGTGAACTGTTGCACCATTAGTCAGGTATTCTTCCAGCAACAACTTATTGAAGACTTATTGAAATTGTATGAATACAGTTAACCACACCCATCTATCCACCCACAATAACTTCCAAACTTCAAATGGTATACCGTCAGGTCCTTACGCTTTACTATTCTTCGTTATCGCTGTTAGACGGTCACTCTGTCTGGATCCTCAGTTGATGCTGAGTAGCATGGCTTTGATCTCGTCCATGCTGAGTAAAGCAGGTTAACAAAACCAGTTTAAGCTAAAATGGTTATAGATTTTATACACTTGCATGTGTGTTGTGGCCGTAATACTATTTCTATTTAATTCTTTTATTTCTAATTATTTCTTTTCTTTCTAATTATTTTTTTCTTTCTTATTAATATTATGTGTTTCTTTATTTTAAACTCTTAACATTATTTTTAAAATAATTTGTACAAAATACATATGATTGTATTGCATATTTATGTTTAATAAATTTAATTTTCAACTTCTTAATTCAGACGCTTTATTACCGTATCCTTATTTCTATGTTATACATGGTTACACTGTACAAAACATCGAGATTTCTCTATTATTTGTATTCTGATAGACATATTATGATAGATATTTAGTAACTTTTAGATTGAATTTATTGCATTATAAATTTTATACACTTGCATGTGTGTTGTGGCCGAAATACTATTTCTATTTATTTTATTTCTAATTATTTCTTTTCTTTAGAATTATTTCTTTTCTTTCTAATTGTTTCTTTTATTTCTAATGAATATTATTTATTTCTTTACTTTAAACTCTTAATATTATTTTTAAAATAATTTGTATTAAAATACATATGATTGTATTGCATATTTGTGTTTAAAAAATTTAATTTTCAACTTCTTAATTCAGACGCTTTATTACCGTACCCTTATTTCTATGTTATACATGGTTACACTTTACAAACCATCGAGATTCCTCTATTACTTGTATTCTGATATAAATGTATTATTCACCATAATCCTACTAGAACAAATTATGTAAATTACAGTCAAAAACCGCAAACAAAAAAAATCCTTGCCCCATTCTAGGAGAACGACGAAACACACTGACAGATATATAATTATTACCGTCGCGTTATTTGTTATTCGCCGTCGTGATATTAAATATGCAGAAAACACCAACCAAGCACGGATCGGATCCAAACTTAGCGTCGACGAAAGAGAAGGAGTGGGTTACGGCGAGGCACGGCAATAAGAAAAGAGAATATGAATCGGACATCGACTCCACACTAATGTCGCAGGATAGTAGGAGATTCAAGCCTTGCTGTTCAACAGGTGCTCTGAACGAAACACTTAACGCATTCCGCGAAGAAATGAAAGTCATGCATACCTTGTTGACCACCATGAAACAGCAACAGGATGAGAAATACGCTACTATTCAGTCCGCCATTACGGAGATTAAAAAGGAGGTAGTGGATATAAAAACAAAGAACTTGAACACGGATAATGTTATCAAGAACTTAGAGGGTAAACACAAGGAATTAGATCAGGTGCACCTAAAACTAGTTGATTCAAACTATAAAAATGAAAATAGGATGAAGGACCTGATACAACGGGGTATATTTCTAGAAAAATATAACAAGTCACTTGAGGATCGCATAGGATGGCTGGAGCAGAAGGAATTGAAATGTAATATTGAGCTAATTAATGTACGTAAACAAGAAGGAGAAAACATTACAGAAGTAGTAGAGAAGATTGCGAAAGAATTGAAACTGAGGGTAGACGGCATAGAAAAAGTATGGAGAGTCAGAGGTGAGGGAAGTGGCATGCCAATTATTGTAAGAATAAGTAACGCGGAAACGCGCAATCAATGGCTAAAAAGCAAGAAACAACAGCTGACGAACCATTCCATCTACAACAACAATGATGATACCCGCATCTATATTAATGAAAATCTTACTCGCCAAATGCGCCAATTACTCTGGACAACGAAACAAAAACTAAAGGATGAGTTCAAGTTTATATGGATACAAGATGGAAAAATTTTAATTAAAAAGAGTGAGGTTGAGAAGAAAGTACATAATATCTGCTGTGAAAGCGACATAAATAAATACATTTCTATTAATAGCGAGAACGGAGAGTAAATATCTAGACAGAACTTACTGTAGAATAGAATCTCCTAATTTAAAGTTTCTAAATACAAATATGAACTGAAGACCTACAGGATATTACATACTCAAAATATGATTCCACAAAGCATTGGATAAATTATATTGTAACACATACTGAAAATAAATTAAACATCATACACATGAATATCTGTTCTCTAAGGAAGCATTTTACTGGACCTAATATGTCTAACAGAAATAAATATAAAAGAGGAAGAAGTCTATAATTGTGAAATAAGTAGTTACTGTTCATATTACTTAACTAGAACGGAAAAAAGGGGAGGGGTATAATTATCTATGTACAGGAAAATAAGGAGTTTGAAATTATAAAGAAATATAACCGAAGCTGTGAACTAATACATGGTCAAATTCTCACGAAACACAAAAAAAATGACATAATAACTACTTACAGGCCTCCGCAAATGAACAAATCACATTTTATAAATGAACTCAAGAAATTAATACAAGATATACCTATTGGAAATGATTTAGTCTTATTGGGAGACTGCAACATAAACATATTGCAAGGGGAAACCGACTCACGCGCCAACGAATACCTAAACACCCTGAGTGAGTTAGGCATGGAATGCTGCATCCAAGATATTACGCGGGAGGTAATCCTGTCAGAGCGACGAGTGACATCATGCATCGATCATATTTTTGTGCGAAGTGCGCGACCGGCCGCCGAGCTTCACGCCTACGTACTAACGACCACTGTTTCTGATCACTACTTAACGGGACTCTCGATCGAAGTAAATAAACAGCTGATGCCTCCTTGTTATCGCACGACACTTAATAATGAAGCGGTTAAAACTAAGTTATGTAAGGTAAAATGGACTAATCTCATGTGTATTGAAGACCCTTTAGAGCTGTATAAGCAAATGTGTAATATTTTTAGCAACATTTACAGTACGTCGGAAACAACAAAGCTAGTTAAACAGAGGGAATCGAACATCTGGGTTGATAGAAAATTGCAAAAAATATTAGAAACTAAAGACGCATTGTTTAGAAAATGGAAAGCAAATCCTAAAAATATGTCACTTCGATTAGAGTATACAAAATATCGAAATAAAACAAATAAAGTTGTAAATGTTGCTAGAAATGCACACAGGCGCCAAGAGTTGAAAAACTGTAACGGAGATATGAGAAAAGTGTGGGAGTGTGCGAACAAGTGGCTTGGTAGAAAAAAGTTAAATGTTGATGACGTGATTCAAAAGTATTTTGTAAGCAGTAACGAGAAACTGGAAAGCGTATGTAATAATTTCTGTTATACTTTTACTAATGAAATTGGTTTTCTAAAACAGAACCATTTATGTAACCATTTGTTTTATGAAAGATGTGATTATGTAAAAGAAAGTGATGTAAGTTTTAGATTCAAAAAGGCTTGCCCTAGAGATATATGTTTAATAATAGATAAGTTAAACTGCAGCAAGTCCCCAGGGTCTGATGGCATTCGAGTACAGGATTTAAAAACTATTAAGTTTCCTATCAGCCAAGTTCTTGCACATTTCATTAATAAGTGTTTAGAACGACAGGTATACCCTAATGAGTTAAAGACATCAATTATTAGACCAATTTTCAAGGGGGGGAAATACAAAGAGTACACAAATTATAGGCCCGTCGCGATATTGAGTGTAATTAATAAAATATTTGAAAAAGTAATTATCGGACAAATCACAAAGTTTTTAGAAAATAATAATATATTAACAGATATTCAGCACGGTTTTAGGCCAAATAGAAGCACAGCAACGGCATTAAGTAAGTTTACAGATGACATAAACACCTCACTGAATAAAAAAGAGTTGGTTCTATTGACCTTTATTGATTTTAAAAAAGCCTTCGATACTTTGGAACATGAGGGCTTGCTGCAGGCCATGGACGAGTGTGGGATACGGGGCCCTGTAAAAGGGTGGTTCAGGCAGTATTTAGATAATAGATATCTTAAAGTTAGGGTTAAAGGAGTAGACAGTAACCTCGGTAAAGTCGATTACGGAGTGCCGACCGGGACAGTTTATGGACCGATAGGGTATATCATGCACGTCAACAGCATGGTCAATGTTATTAAAAATTGTAACACATACATGTATGCAGACGACGTGCTTGACATACAGCGGTCGGGACTGTGAATTGATCCGGTCGGCAATGCAAGAAGATTTAGATCATGTGGTCAAATGGGCACACGATAATGGTATCCTTATTAATATAAATAAAACCAAATGTATGTTGATATCGTCCCCGTATAACCACATAGCTAAAAGTGCCTGTGTCTCGATAAAAGGCCACTCGTATGAATGCCTTCACGATAACAATGCAAACTGCCAATGTGTGTGTATTGAGCGCGTGGCGAAATACCAATACCTAGGATTATTAATTGATGAACGATTCACTTGGGACGCACACGTAGACACGGTATGTAACAGACTACGCTCCGTGCTAGGGAAACTTAATAATTTAAAATATATAGTTAGTAGGCGTGTACTGTACATTCTTTACCATGCACTTGCAGAGGCAACAATAAACTACGGTTTGGGTGGTTATGGACTAACGTTTACGGTACATCTAAATAAAATTAAACTATTGCAAATTCGATTATTAAAATTACTAGTAAACAAGGCAACTAAAGATAGCATTAATAAGGAGTACGAAAAATTATTTAAAATTTGTAGAATATTACCCATAAAGAATAAAGTAAAGACAACTATAATTTTAGAACAGCACAACAAAAACGAACACAAAATAAAGAAAGTGTATAACCGACCAACCCGTAAAGCGACACTGTGCGCGAGTGGACTGTAGTTGATTGCGGGATGGTGTTAAACTGATATTACACTTTGTTTGATAATGGAGATTTATTTAAATATAGGTACGTTTTACAATAGAGATTAATTTAAACATGCGTTCCAGAGAGTTCAAGTCGACTACTACCCCGCACGCTGCCCGGGCCTTGCCTTTTATAAGCACCGATTCGCGGGGGGCGCGAATCGGCCTTGATTTTTTCTACTTCTGCCCATCGACCAATGGCAACGCGCGAAGTGGCCGAGCGGCGTAAACAAGTTTTTACTTGTTGCCGACCAGGCACACGGCTCCGGCTCGGCTAGCGAACAGGCTTAAACCTGTCGCCCGGCTACAATCATACTATAAGTAGGGTAACAATAAACAATCAATAGGTACTACCTATTACATTACTCTAGCTTAATAATCATAATAAAATAAGTTATTATGTACTTAATCTTAAATCTATCCTAATCTAGTAATCTAGGGGCGGCGGCGCCGCTACAGATAACATCGCTGTCGTGCACAGACACAGAGAAACAAATACTCGGTCCCCAAGGTGAGGAATTATTTTGGTCAACGGACGCGGCAATGGCTAGTTCCAACATTGTTAAACGAATTACCTAAGGAAATTTCTACCGAAACTGTATCTAAAAATGCCTTAAAAAATATCCTGCGTAAGCACTATTTGGGTCTGTGTCCGTAGCGCTGGAACCTAAATTGTTAAGGAGTCGCTTCAGTTGGCGTATTTGTCCGGAGATTCGCGTTACTTGCTTAATGGAAAGTATAGCTTATAAATTTCGAAATAAAGTTCATTTTTACGCGGCGAATGTCTGTCCGGGTACGTCGGGTGAAGTGTAGGTAAGTACATATTATGTACATAACGCGAGAATGGGTCGGCCATGCGCTAGCATGCTAATGCGCGCGCGTCGTGCCGCTGGCGGTCGGGCGGCCGCTGTGGTGTCTCATGCTCATCTCAGTCGCGCTGGGTAGCTCGTCTCCCATCGGGGGGGGGGGCTGCAGCGGTGATCGGGACGCTAGGGGCATGTGCTTTCGTCGCGCGTGGTGGGTGGCCGTGGTGGGCATGTCGATATGAGCTGATGTATATGCACGGATACTCGAGATGTAGATCAGTATAATTATGTACCTATCTACGTCTTTTTTTAATTAAACACTGGGCTGCTCGAGTATGTGCAGTAGGCGTGGTGCGATGCGTACGTCTGTGTAACAAAATTAAGTATGTGTTCCCTTACCTTTTTTTACCTTTTATAATTATGTACTATTGTTAGTGAACGAAGAGCTGTGTCCACGAGAACACTGCCGACAAACTGTCCTGCAGTTTGGCAGATGATTTGTGAATTACTCTTAAGTAACTTTTTGTTGAAATAAAAAATATGAAAAATGACTCAATTTATAATACAAAAGGGGCAGAGGTGTACCTAATGTAATAGGGAGCCTATTGCCATCGGCTCGGTACTAATCCCGACTCCCCGGAAATTCCTGATTGAAAAACTGAATAACACTTTTCAACATGGGAATCGAACCCAGGAATTCATGCTCAATGCTTGTTACCACTAGGTCAATGAGGCTGTCAATATAAAAATAAACAAATAAACTAAATCTAGACTAATTAAATCTAGACAAATAAACTGCTGGGCAAAGGCCTCTTCTCATACAGAGAAGGCACTAGCATTGATATCTCTGCTTGCTCAAGACGGGTTGGCGATTTCAGATTTATATTAATTATAAGTCCAGGTTTCCTCACGACGTTTTCCTTCACCGATGTCTGTGATGTCCAAGATAAACTTAGAAAGTACATATGAATTGAAAAAGTCACATTGGTACTTGCCCGGATTTGAACCCTCACCCTCATGCATGAGAGGCGAAGCCCTAACCCCTGGGCCATCAGGACCCACATCTAGACAAAAACGAGAGATAATATTGTGTGTCTTACGGCTGCGCTAAATATGCCCAGTTATGCAAACATGCTGCACCGATCCCAAATAAATTGGGATTAGGGCAGGAGAATGTTTATCTTTATATTGACAGCCTCATTGACCTAGTGGTAACAAGCATTGAGCATGAATTCCTGGGTTCGATTCCCATGTTGAAAAGTGTTATTCAGTTTTTCAATCAGGAATTTCCGGGGAGTCGGGATTAGTGCCGAGCCGATGGCAATAGGCTCCCTATTGCATTAGGTACAACCCTGCCCCTTTTGTATTATAAATTGAGTCATTTTTCATATCTGTCAGTGTGTTTCGTCGTTCTTCTAGAATGGGGCAAGGTTTTTTTGTTTGCAGTTTTTGACTGTAATTTACATAATTTGTTCTAGTAGGATTATGGTGAATAATACATTTATATCAGAATACAAGTAATAGAGGAATCTCGATGGTTTGTAAAGTGTAACCATGTATAACATAGAAATAAGGGTACGGTAATAAAGCGTCTGAATTAAGAAGTTGAAAATTAATTTTTTTAAACACAAATATGCAATACAATCATATGTATTTTAATACAAATTATTTTAAAAATAATATTAAGAGTTTAAAGTAAAGAAATAAATAATATTCATTAGAAATAAAAGAAACAATTAGAAAGAAAAGAAATAATTCTAAAGAAAAGAAATAATTAGAAATAAAATAAATAGAAATAGTATTTCGGCCACAACACACATGCAAGTGTATAAAATTTATAATGCAAAAAATTCAATCTAAAAGTTACTAAATATCTATCATAATATGTCTATCAGAATACAAATAATAGAGAAATCTCGATGTTTTGTACAGTGTAACCATGTATAACATAGAAATAAGGATACGGTAATAAAGCGTCTGAATTAAGAAGTTGAAAATTAAATTTATTAAACATAAATATGCAATACAATCATATGTATTTTGTACAAATTATTTTAAAAATAATGTTAAGAGTTTAAAATAAAGAAACACATAATATTAATAAGAAAGAAAAAAAATAATTAGAAAGAAAAGAAATAATTAGAAATAAAAGAATTAAATAGAAATAGTATTACGGCCACAACACACATGCAAGTGTATAAAATCTATAACCATTTTAGCTTAAACTGGTTTTGTTAACCTGCTTTACTCAGCATGGACGAGATCAAAGCCATGCTACTCAGCATCAACTGAGGATCCAGACAGAGTGACCGTCTAACAGCGATAACGAAGAATAGTAAAGCGTAAGGACCTGACGGTATACCATTTGAAGTTTGGAAGTTATTGTGGGTGGATAGATGGGTGTGGTTAACTGTATTCATACAATTTCAATAAGTCTTCAATAAGTTGTTGCTGGAAGAATACCTGACTAATGGTGCAACAGTTCACTGGTGCCATCTTTGAAAACAAAGATGATGTGCTAGAGTGCAATAACTATAGAGAAATAAAGCTAATGGCACATAGTATGAACATTTAGGAGAAAGTTATTAAAAGACGACTGAAAGATGAAAGTGAAATTTTACGAAATAAAAATTCGGTTTAATGCCTGGTCGGGGAACGACGGATGCGGCCACAGCTGTTCGAGAAATACATACACATGGTATTCATTGTCCTCGAAAAGGCATACCCATCACAAGTGACAATCCATTACATACCGAATTTCTGCCAGGCAGATGAGGTCAATTTCCCGTACATTTAGACTTTCGACATTCGTTATCGCCATGTCACTTTGTCTAGACCTCTTGGCAGATCAGGCGATCGACGAATTAGTATTCTTCGTTTATGGGCATAATATATAAACAAGTTATTAATTTCAAAGACTATGTTTTCATAAAAGTTTGGATGGCTCTGCCGTAGTTACAGTGGAAGTGGTAGCGTCTGTCTCCTTGTTGTTACATAGACATTCTGTCGTATTAAAAGATGGCTTTGTTAAAAATTTAGTGGTGGTGGCCTATCGTAGTGATGCTACACTAAACTGATATTCGGTCCCACAGTAGACAGTGTCCCATTAATTGTTGGCACTAGCGCAGGCAGTGGTGTATTAGTTGTTGGCAATGATGTAGTAGTTATTGGCAATGATGTATTAGTTGTTGGCACTGGTGCATTAGTTGTTACTACTGTATTCGAGCTGCCATTTCCTCCCGAGGAGCCCAGACCGAATAAATCTTCTAAAAAAAAAATTGTTTTAATTAAAGGAGTTATAGAATCTTATACTTAATATCCTATACAGAGCACACACAACCGTGGCGATATTTTTGTAGCCGGCAGTATCTAGAGACGGCAGTACCATATTTTGAAATTCGTGAAGTACCTTATTGACCACTTTGGTCATGAAGTCATTGTGTTCGGCTTTCAAGTTTTTTTAACGTTGCTCCACACTACGAATTTCTCCTGTATTGTGGGTGCGTTTACAAACATTAAAATTCACATACACAAACAGCCAGACCTGGAGCAACTATATGTAGGCTATACAATATTAATTCAGCGCGGGATCGAACCCGTGATACGCAACGGTTTTGAGTGATTTATTAATGTTATCACTTTGATTTGTACAAAGAGCACGGAACATTTGCCTTTTGTCCTAACTAATGAAAAATGTTCAATGTTACTGAAATTGTTTTCAAGTAATCCATGATTGTCTTCTAGAAAGTTAGTCTACCCGTTATATTAAACAACTGTTCTGAAATACATAGATAAACAATTCGAGAAAAAAAACGCAAACAGGCAACGAAAGATTATCTAATGAAATATTTCGACTTGCTATGTTATTCTCTCTAATAACTATTTTTGAAGTCTCCTTGTACATCGAGTAAAAGGGTTAGGTATTTAATTTAGTATTAATGGTTTTAAATACTGTAGTAAATAAATAATAATAAATAAATAACATCAAACTACTTACTTAAACCGGTCTCCAATACACCTGTTACAAAAAATAAATATTTATTACTTTAACTTCAAATTCAAAGCTTCATTTGATTTTATCAGAGAAACTACTCAACGGTTTCGTATATTATAGCTTTAAAACAAACTACTTAGCAATATCTTGACGTAGAGTACTTACCAAATAGAGCTTGTGTATTGTAACACATCTGAAACAAATAATAGCAAGTAATTAGTGTTTTAGTAAGTAGTGAAATGTCATGGAGGTATTTAAAGTAAAGTTATGACTTAAAACTAGTATTTAAAAAAAACTTGTGAAAAAGCTGGAATTTTAACCTCCAATATCTCCGTTACTATAAGTTCCCAGGTAAGGTCCAGAACAAAAAAATGATCGCAATGACTGGAAAACAAGTGCCTTTTAGCTTCGTTAAGGGTCTATTTACACACACCCTTTAAAATAGTTGTAAGTGGAAATTAAATATTCATATTTCAGTACTTACCGCGAGTATCGCCAATCCCACTGTTATAATATTAGCCTGCATTTTCAAAGTAAGAAACTTTTCACTTCAGTTATGTTACAAGCGAATGATAGTAAAAATTGTTGCAACCGCCCTTTTTATACCTCACTATTCAGAGAAATTAACGTCAGAACATGTTTTTTTTTCTATTCATCAGTAAAAGTAAACAGTAATATAATAACTTAATTAATTCAAAAACAACCTACATTGAATTCAAAAACAACTGACAATTGAATGAATTCAGTCAACATGTTGACAAATAACTTTTGTTATAAAACAGATGTGGCAGTTGTCATTTAAATATTTATTTACAAAGATAAATAGTTGCAGAACTAAATATTTAATTAAAATAATAACGTAATGACATAGCTGTTCGCTTTGTTAGATCATTGAAAACATGCTTGTTTGCGTCATAGAAAACAATATTGCATTTATTGAACGATCGATTCGCGCGCGCGTCCTATCAAGATCATAAAGTATCCTATGTTCTAACCAAGGTCGAAATTCAATCTGCAATTGCTTCGTGAACAGGTAACAGACTTATTTACTTTTGCATTCAACACAACACACACACATACATACACACAAACAAACACACACTAGGTATATTCACATACATATAGTAATAAGATAAGATAAGTGAGGATTCCCTCAACTTCTACCTCAATGTGGATCACCTTAGTATAGAATAGACCATTATTGCAAGTGCTTTACCTACTTAGATGAGGTCTTGTGAGTCTTGGGTTCGATTTCTAGATCGGACAACTTTGCAATGGACTACTACTAGATTTTTCCTTCAGGAATTTCAGTCTTCGGTGTCTGGGTTTGTGCACCGATGACATTAGGTTCGCCCCCTATTACATGAGATATAACTTGCGAAATGAGGCTGTTCTATTTTGTAGTACATCTCTGCGTAACTCTTCGGAGATAACAGGCGTTATATTTTGTAGAATCATTTTGTGAATATTTTTAGACTGACTTTTGTATAAAGACATTTTCGACTTTCGTGTAACTCTACGCAAAAAATATTGCTGGGAAACCACTTTTTTTTTCGTTTAAACATCACGTTTCATGGTAGGACTCGTTGTCATTGAATAAATAATACGATATTTACATTACAAAGCAGATCATAGATTTCCTATCTATTTTAGGAATTGTACATATTTGCTAGGAATTGTATACAATGACGGATAGTATAGGTACTTTTCCGTTCGTATAATTATATATTAAAAACTTGTATTTAAAAAAAAAAACTTGTGAAAAGTTAATCAATCTTTGTAAAGGATATAAAGGGTGTAAAACACCTCTTAACGTAGCCGAAAGGCACTTGTTCTCCCCGTCATTGCGATAATTTTTAGGGTTTGTAACGTTACATTTTCCTGGTAGGAGCCAGAAAACTGTAAGTTCACACTGAGCACTGACCTACATAACTTTCGGTCTGGAGGAGAGTACGGTTAAAAGAAATAGTCAAGGGGACGAGATAAAGAAGTTTATTATTACTGTACAACCTAACCTATATGGGCTGGAGCTATCGAACCCTAACTAGGCCAGAGAAGCCGGCGTACGAAGCTGATGATGAAATGGTGAGATAGACAGCCAAGGGTTGTCAGACATCAGCCTTGGCAGCGGAGGGCCGAGGGACATCAGTCTTGTGTCTTCACCGCGGAGGGCCAAAGGACATCAGTCTTCTGACATCCTAGCGGAGTATCCAGGTTCTGAAGTCGCCGACCTCGGAGGGGTAGGTCGTAGAAAAAGGGCAAAAAACCACCAGCCAGTGTTGTTGCTTGCTGCCGTTAATGAAGTTTCTGTAACACGGTGATAATATTTATCGACAGGCTTGTGTCCACATGGCGTCAGGAGTTATGACAGACGCCAGGGCTAGGCGTCGCCGGCTAGGTGACCCTCTGGGGGCGTCCAGGGTGAAAACGACGCGTAGCTTTGCTTGCTATACCGACATAGCTTTTAAATATATGCGAAGTGGATGGAACTGCCCACCATCAGCCGATACTTAAAATCACCAGACTTCTTGCCGACACGAGCACCAAAAGTAGACTGCACATTCCACCACCAGGCAGGCCTAGTTAGGGTTCGATAGCTCCAGCCCATAAAGGTTAGGTTGTACAGTAATAATAAATTTCTTTATCCAGTCCCCTTGATTATTTCTTTTAACCGTACTCTCCTCCAGACTGAAAGTTAGGTAGGTGAGTGCTCAGTGCGACCTTACAGGTTCCGTAGCCAAATGGCAAAAAAAGGAACCCTTATGGATTCGTTATGTCTGTCTGTCTGTCCGTCCGTATGTCACAGCCACTTTTTTCCGAAACTATAAGAACTGTGCTGTTGAAACTTGGTAAGTAGATGTATTCTGTGAACTGCATTAAGATTTTCATACCAAAACAGAAAAAAAAAACAATAAATTTTGGGGACCCCCCAAACTTAGAACTTGAACCCCATACTTAATTTTTTTTTTTCATCTAACCCATACTTGTGGGGTATCTATGGATAGGTCTTAAAAATGATATTGAGGTTTCTGAAATCATTTTTTTCTAAACTCAATGGTTTGCGCGAGAGACACTTCCAAAGTGGTCCCCACCTGTAACTTCTAAAATAAGAGAATGACAAAACTAAAAAAAATACATGATGTACATTACCATGTAAACTTCCACCGAAAATTGGTTTGAACGAGATCTAGTGAGTTGTTTTTTTTTTGTAATACGTCATAAATCGTAAACCGCAATTTACCTTTCATTCAATAAAGTTTGTGCGGAACCCTCGGTGTGCGAGTCCGACTCGCTCTTGGCCGGCTTTTTTTTTGGTCTACACCATACCTGGGACCCTTCCAGTAACGGAGATATTGGGGGTCAAAGTTCTAACTTTTTGACAAGTTTTTTTTAAAATACAAGTTTTTAATCTGAGATTATTACTTTAAACATCTCCACGACCCCCGTACTGTTTAATCCATCCATCAGCACAATGTTTTGAGTCCGTTACATTGAGTTCTCCCAGAAAACTAGATTATTCACCGAAAATAAAACATCGTTTCCCTGAAATAATTTTTGCGTAAAGTTACTTAGTTTGATGTAAAGAATGCTTGGTTGACGGCTTCGTGATGAGGTTGTTTACACCCATTATATTATTTGTATAACAACAACAACAACAGCCCATAACGTCCACTGCTGGACATAAGCCTCTCCCATGATGGGAGGAATTTGCCGTAATCTCCATGCTTGGCAGGCGGATTGGAGATCGCAGTGATGAAAGACTAACAGATAACGCTTCTGCCCATTCTCTGGTCTACGGAGGCGCAAGGTGTTCTGCCTCAGACATTAGTCGCCTTATACGACACCCGTGAGTATAATGGGTTGGTTCTACTCTACTCTGCCGGATACCACACAGCTACAACACGCGGGTTATTTTTATAACCCGTGGTTAAATAATAACAACCCCTCGGGTCGATCTTTAGGATAAGCCGTGCTTGCCTAGGTTGGTCTGTGGATGGGTGACCACACATTAAATACCGGGTTTCCTCTGTGTCTCGGAAAGCACGTTAAGCCGTAGGTCCCGGCTGTCATTTGCAGATCTTTGACAGTCGTTGCAGGTAGTCAGTGGCCCAAAAAAGTCTGACAACCAGTCTTACCAAGGGGTATCGTATTACCCAGTAATAACTAGGTTGTGGAGGTCAGATAGGCAGTCGCTCCATGTGAAATACATGTATTCAGCTGCATCAGGTTAGACTGGAAGCCGACCCCAACATAGTTAGGAACAGGCTAGGCAGATGATGATATTATTTTTATGACAAAAGCCAAGATCTTATATAAATTTAAATGAATGATTAAATTCCATACATTTGCAAAACTAAGTTTGTATAAGATCTCATTATCAATGTTCTTATTTTCAAAGATAGTTGACGTTTTCGGAAGTGTATACTTTTTCTTGGTGATCTGGACAAGTGTACACTACTAGTATTAATATTTACTTATTAACTTCGTTTTTTAATAAGTTCGCGTCCTTTTACAAGGGACTTAAACATAACTACACCTCTACCTGACCCTTCGGGGATTACAGCGGTGATGTTATGTTACTAGCTTTTGCCCGTTGCCTCGCCCGTGCTGAGGCTGAAAGTTATCCCACGATAACGTGCCACTGGGCAGTTTCTGATCCAAGAGCAGTTTGGGTTTCGTGCTACTCACTCAACTACCCAACAACTGGCTAGGGTGTGTGAACACATTTCCCATCACCTTAATCTTAAGCAGTCCACAGGTATGTTTCTGCTGGATATCGAAAAAGCATTCGACACTGTGTGGCACGAAGGCCTGCTACACAAGTTGCTTTCGCTTGGCGTGCCTATGCCTCTCATTAAATTTATACAATCGTACCTTGCGGATCGAAAATTCCAAGTACACATCGGGAACACCATTTCTTCGCCACACAGTATCCCAGCTGGCGTTCCGCAGGGCTCTATTGTAGGACCCTATTTATTTCTCATTTTTGTTAATGATATCCCTATTCAGCCTCGAACGAAATTAGCCTGTTTCGCTGACGATACTGCGTTTTATACCTCTTCTGACGATACCTATTTGATTATAGGTCGCCTGCAATATTCTATTGATTTACTTCAGGACTATTTCAAGAAATGGAAACTAAAAATAAATGAGGCTAAGACTGAAGCAATATTTTTCTCTCGTGCTAGGCATCCTTCCTCAACAACCTTAAAAATAGCAGGCCATAAAGTACCTTGGAAAGCAAGTGTGCGTTATCTTGGGGTCAGAATGGACAACAGTCTAAACTGGTCCAAACATATTGCCGACTTGCGTTTAAAGGGTGCCCTTGGTGCTTTAAACCCTATAATTGATGGGTAAACGAACTTACCTTAAGTGATGTTCGACCATAATTATACTACGACGTCACATCCTCAGATTTATATAATTCACTTGGTAGATGTTTAGAACTGGGAGTGAAATAGGTGAAGCATTAGGTAAGAGCGCGGAGGAGGTAAGAAAGAAGCTCATAGATATGTTTTCAAACCAACAATATTATTCATAGCTTCATTATAATTTAAGGTGATATATTTACGTATCTTTCAAGAAACATTGTTTGGGATATTCATCACAAATAGCCATTGCGAAATCCTCATCATTGAACTCTGTCATAGAACTCTGTAAACGTTAAGGAATTCCCGGTCAGGAAGACCAACTCGCTGAAGGTTTTGCATTTTCTTTTGACCGCAGAGGAAGATGCGTGACGCGTACTATGCCCGGAAAAATATGGTCGTAGGTATCTACCTCACCTTCAGTAAGAACTATTTTAATCCAGCGGCTAATAGTCGAGGCACTTGCGTTGTGTATGGGTTTTTTAATAATAATATGAGTTTATTTCATATTTTTAATTGGTGGCTCTAACATTACAGAAGCGAATTAACGATAGCGCCTGTACGCGTTGTACAGTAGACAACGCAAGATAAGTGTAGGGTGCTTCCCTAACATAAGTAATGTCAATGCAAATGTAAAATGTCAAATTTAAACTTAAATGCAGAAAATGTCAGTGAATGCTCAACGGGATGAATCTAAATAAAAATGCAAGTTGTCCGACTCAAACCACATCTAATTGAACACTAAATAATGTAATATACATAAAATGCATAGAACAATGCAATATGTCAGTGTCAATGCACTGCCAAATGTAGGTCGCGTAAAAAGTGCAAATATGCGAGCCTACTGGCTAACTTATTGTAATAAATATATTTTAAAACACATGTACGTGCACCGTACATATTGCCACAACACAGAAAGAGAATAATTAAATAACAATCCCAAAATATGTAAAAAAATTAAATAAGAATGTAAAAAACAATGTAAAACTGTAAAAATGCAGGACTCCAATGTGAATATGATTGATCTACGACTACTATGAAGAAATATAACTAAAGTCTATAAATAGAATGTCACCATAATAATAAATTAGCACACATCATTATGTTTTTCAGTGTCAAATTTCACTTCACTTGAGGTAGGGTTAGCACACGACACTTTATTCACCTTTGAGTCCCGTTTGCCGATCTTGCTGTTCCTGTCCTCGATGTCATGATCTTCTTCTCGTCTGCTTCTGCTTCTCGCGTCTTGAGGACCCTCCCCCTGTCTTTGGGTGGCCATCTTTCACCAAAAGTACACCGATGTTACAAACAGTGCAATGCTAATCGCAACAACCACATAAATTGCAATGTAGTGATGAACGTCGTGAGAGGATAAGGTGTCTAGCTTAGACTGTTCTTCTATAGATCGTAGTTGCGTGTCAATCTTCTTGAACGTCTCTTCGTGCGTTTCAATATGCAACGATGAGTTACGAATCGAGGTATTGATTATGTTGTTGATTGGAGAGATCGTGGGCACGATCATCGCATATGGTACCTTGACTAAAATGTCACTTGTATGTTCCATATATGCGTGCAATGTGAATGAGTCGCCTTGCAAGTTGCATCCTTGTTTCAGCGTTATCAGACCCGAGTGACGTATCGTCTCCGATGTCATTTGAGTGCCGCACACTAATTGTACTTCCCACGTGTCACAACAATAATAATACCAGGTGTTTTGTTTATGTAATTTGATCCATTTGTCGGCGCATACTTTTATTTCCGTATGGCAATAAACGCTGTGTTCTTCTTTGTCTCGAATCAGCTGTACATCGCAGATAGATTTGTGACGATCACCGGTGTTGTATGTAGGGTGATTTAGTTTACACAGTAGAGTTTGGTCTTGTAATTTTTGGCATTCATTGATGTCGTATTGTTCTAGGGGTATAAATGAGTATTGATTGGCGTTAAATGCTATTAATGCATGCATAATGAGTTGGGAATAACGTACATTACCCGATTTATGTCAATACGTTGAGGAATGCTGATAAGTCTGTTAAGCTCGTATAGGGCATCACTCAAGATCGGTACTTTTATTTCCATCAACAGGTAGTGCTGTGTTATGCGTGCATGTATTCTGAACAGCCTGTAGATGTCTCTTATGTCATTACGAACTTCAGGTAGTGTAGAATCGCGAGGTAGTAGTCGAGCTACTCTATCTAGTTCGCTTTGCATTTGGGTTGGTGATAATAGATGTACGTCCATATGTCCTTGGTACATATTTGTCAGTGTGTTGATGAGTGATTCTTGGATATCTTTTAAGTTTTGGGCCATTCTGTCTGCAGCTATGGCCGATGTAATGATGTAGAATGCATTTGAACTCTCAAGTTTATCTTTGATCGTCTTGTTTTCGAGGGACGTGAGGCGATCGTTGATAAAAGTGAACTGCTTCACCATTGTTGCTTCGTTACGCTGTACAATGTTGTTTTCGGTTTCCAGAACACTTGTCTGGTTTTTATGCAGTTGGAATAGGTGATTTTCATTGTGTTGGATTGTGTCGATATCCTGTTCATATTGTTCTGCAAAATGTTGATCTAACACTCCAAATAACGAATTTGCAACATATCCTACTCCGTCGATCAATCCTCTTTTGAACCTGTGTTGGATTATCCGCTGGGACCTCAGTAATTCGTTGTAATAATTAAGTTCACTCATGCTATGTTCAAGTTGGTTAATCAGAACATGAAATTGCATCAACCACTCTTCGCAACGAGCTTGCTTTATATGAGATACGAATACTTGCAGAGTGTCCACATTGCGCCAATAATTTGTCATATTGTAATAGAATACCAATTTCCATTCATCTCTAATTTCTTGTAGATCTGCAATCTTGTCAAAGTAAATTGTTTGATTTTTTGTCAGTTGAGTAATTTTCATATCTTGTTGGACCGTAGGTGTTATCAATGTCATAACTAGCATCAGCATATAACATACCAAGCTGTTCCAGGTAAGCCTTTTAGCTCGGTTTTGCCTATTTTTGGGTAGTTTGTCAGTGTCAGTGTTGGTTTGTTCCTCAGCCTCCACTAGTGGTACCAGTTTTGTAATAGGTCGTTTGGTTTCGCCTTTTGCAGTTTGTAATGTCACAACTCTAGTGTGGCCGTCCTTTCCAGGGTGTAAATCTGCTACACGACCCAGTGCCCATTTTCCTGCAGGTAACCTTTCATCTTTAATGCATACAATGTCATTTTTCTTTATGTCAGTATTCTGTCGTTTCCACTTTAGTCTTGCTTGTAGTTGTTGGAGGTAAGTAGTAGGTTAAAATTGGGGATTCCAGATCAGATAAGATCTGGAATCCCGCAATTTTCACTCATTCATCATTTCATTCATTCAATTTTATAAAATTCTCTATTTATATATTCAGATTAGATCCTAAAACCCACAGTTTTCACCATTCATTCATTCAATCTAAAGTGATAATTTATGGGGAACCCGCAATTTCTCACTCATTCATCATTTCATTCATCGCTCGGTAGATTTTACTGAATCTTGATGCTCTGTCCGTTTTTATGGTTGTGATAGTTTGATGAACTAGTGTTTAATATTTTCTGATCAGTCATATCTTGAGTAAATATTATCTCACCACTTGCATTTATTGATGCTGTTCAAAGGGCGAGTAATCATGACGTCATTTCATGATACTCGTAGTGGTCATTGTTTTTAGAATGGTTTCACCGAGACTCGTTAGCTCAGTTGGTAAGAGCGCCGCCGAGTAACGATTCGGGGAAACGGAGGTCGGAGGTTCGATTCCTTCACGAGTCTCTTTTTTTTAATTTTGTTGTTGTTTTTTTTTAATTTTTTTGTGGATGTATCAATTTTATAGAATAGTTTTATATTTTTGTTTCTTTAAAAAATTGACGTCTTGATTTGTCGACATAATATTTTCCTTTCACGGCATTTAAATAAAAGCAATCAGGAAAGTTTTGAACATGCTGCAACCAAGGATCATCGTAAATCTCCCAATCTTCTGTAACACATCCACATGAAAAACAAGCTGCTTTATCATTTACACTATTTCCACAATAAAAAAATCCAGCATCAGCCATTTCCATCACTAATCTTCTCCTCGAATTTACCGTTGCCCAATAATGATTAAATGAAAATTCACGCATTTTATACGTGTTATACATATCATAGCGCGGATTGTATTCATTTTGAGACATGTTCTGTTTACTCGCTCTCTACTTCTTGCTACAGATAATTATAAAAGCATCATGAGGCTGTATAGTGGTTGCTAGCAACTTATAAAGATTAACATTTAGGGGTTTGGGAGGGATTGGAAACTGATCGTAAAAAATTAAACAAGAAAATATTTATATTAAAATTTTATTATCTATACACCATCTATTTAAACATAAAACATTTTTTAAAGCACATATTGAATCATGATAAATACAACTATACAAATCATGGCAATCTTCATATTTTTTGTACAAGCTTATCAAACTAGGACAATCTTTATCTTCTAAATTATTTACATTATTATTGTTTGAAATAACTTTTAACCACAATACCTTTTCTTTACCTTTGGTGTAAACACATTTATCTTTTAAAATATTTTCAATCAAATTCCGATAATTTTCGAAAGACACAAATCCTTCACCCCAGTATATCTTCCTATTACGTTCAATCCAACTAACTTGTCGTTTTTCTGGCTCCGTCAAACCGCGATATGGAAATGGCGGCTTAATTAAAAACACCTGAATTTTATTATTACATAATATAGCAATTTCTTTGATGATAAATAAATTTGATTCTGATTTGAAACCTTGAACATCTACAATGGCAGTCATGATAACCTGCGCACTATGTTACTCAAAGGTTTGTATTCCACAAGTCGATCGTTAATAATTAAACAATATCCAGTTGTGTTATCTGGTATTGGTGCTGAACATTCAATCTCCAAACGCACATCTACGGGACCTGTTTTCAAACTATCGTTTTGCCTTGAACAGTCTATGATAAAGAGAGGAGCCTTCTCCTTGAAACCAACCAAATCAAGCAAGGGGTCTGCCGGACAGTTGTAATACGACTGACGAAATTTCACATACATTTCATATAATATATTGTATTTGTTCTCGGAAAAATTTAAGCTTAGAGGCTCGTAAGGATAATACTGTGAATTCAAAAATAGTGTTACGTTGGTAACCCCACAGTGATCAAACAGAGAACTGTCATTGGTTTTATTATTTTTTCTGTTGGTTTGCAAGCAAAAAATGACATATCGAGGTTTTTCTAATTGTGATGCAGTCTTAACTGACCAAGAATGTTTTGTAGTTATAAGGAGCAAAGGATACTCATATAAATCCCAATTTCGAAACGCTATCTGGATAGGTTTGTCTCTTTCCAAGTGTTTTAGTAGTCAGTCGTTCGCGGTCTGACACTTTTATATGTGGTACACGCCATTGCAATCTTTGTATGTCTATTTGAACATGAGCAATATCATCAGTTGCTATGATACTGTTTAAGTTAGAGTTACTTCTATTCAGAATAAGTTCATGCTTACAATTTATCACAATTTTATTGTAATCCTCCGCAAACCCTAAAATCTTATTAAGAGGTACAATAGCACTAAAATGACCATTATTTTTGAATCCATCTATGTTCCAACCCCACAAGGCAGCGACTTTATTTTCTCCATCATTCATTGAAACGTATGACTTTATTGTTGACGTTATTCCAGAATTTTTAATGCGATCTATTTCTATACCATTTATTTCGTATCTGATATCTTGAAACAAAAACATAGAGGGTTGTTACTGAACGTAATAATTTTCTTAATCGGTTTTCCATCTTTGTCGAAGAACTTCGCTTCGCCCTCGACGTAAATTGAACTGGCTGACGGTAACACGTATATGTCTTGTTGGTGTATGGGAATTCTGATTTCATCGTTTTCTCTAAAGCTGTTAGTGTACGGATTGTATGAGTGGACTTCATAGCTTTCAATCGAACTATCGAAGTGGGGTAATTCAGTAGTTTGTAGCATATTCATACTTTAAAACCTAGAACTTTAAGAAAATCTTTATTTGCTTCACTCTATTTCTTCACTTTTTTATTGCGTCTATGCACCTTAATGGTCGTTGATGGAATAAGACGTTTGATTTTCAGTGGTGTGTTTTTATAATATACTATCATTTTGTTTTTCTTAAATTAAGGCGTAATTGAATATGTTCTTCACCAAAGTTAATACAGTTACCAAGTTGATCAACAATCCTAACAGATATAGATGAAATTAGATTTTTGTTCACTGGAAAGTAAATAACGTTTTGCGGTATTTCTATGTATCGGTGACCTGGAGCAATAACAGATACAAATTCATGAATAAAATGAGTTGGTAATCCGTTGCAGTATGAACCGTGAACAAGATCACATTCGATTCTGATTACAGACAGATTGCTATTAGTGATGGTCACACTTGGTCTAGAATTTAATACTGAAAAGTATAGCAAACCGCACTCGTATTGATCAGATAAATGTAGAGGTGGTTGAAAATACGAAACCAATTCTGATTTATTTCCAGAGATGGTAACCGTAGTAGACATGTCTTCATACTGATCCTGTTCATTTTATTCCTTGACTGCACCAAAAACTCTTTAAGAAATCCAAACATAGATGCCCACAATTCAATTAAAGGGGTGATCACGCTGTATATTTTCATAATTATATCGAACTTTAGGCCCTACGTATTTTATCAATTCCTTGGGAGGTTTAAGATTCCCGTAACTGTCGAAATACTCAATATAATCATTATATTTTGCATAGGCTACCCAATGAGAACCAGGGTTTTTAGAACTATCTAAATTAATAACTCCGCATTCTTTATTATAAGGGCATTTAGGAAGCTCATCTCTCATAAAGACACCTCTAAAATAAGGAATACTATTTCCATACTTCAAAATGTCAAAATTAGATAAGGCTCGTTTGGGTAGCCGATAATTTAGTTTTTTTCTTTCGATACTAAAATTCCAAGCCCATCTTTATGTGGTTTAAGGTGTAATCCTTTCCCAATGCAAAGCGCTTCCATTTTTTCATTATGTCTCTTCGATTCATTCAACAACTTTTTAGCTATCTTGAATTCGTTAATGGTTTTGGCAATACCAGCTGCACCACCTGCTAAAGCCCCTACCACTGATAATCCCGCAAAAATAGGAATCAACGGCAATACTCCACCAGTTTTGGGTATAGGAATAACACGCGGAAGTTTAATAGATGATCATCAGCTAATTCTCTGGCAGCGGCAATAGCCAACTCTATAGCCATTTTTTTACTTTTTGGTTTTAATTTTTTCATGTGTCTCTTGGTTTTAGAAATCACATTTTTTAATCTACATTTTAACCCTTTTCCAGATGTAACTTTTCGGCAGAACTTTGTACTACTACTTTTCACACCACAACCAGTTTTAATTTTTGTCGACATAGCCCGGCTTACTAAGCGTGCTGCAATTTTTTCACCCACACTCGCATCCGAAGCAAGTGCACGTTCTTTCGCCATATTGAACAAAATTAAATCAGCTTCGTGTCGATCCTTTAAGTTTGATGATTTGTGATAGGCAATGTCGTGATCTTTGCAATATTCGTCTAATTTATTAATACCGTTATCTCCTTGTGTAAGCCTTTTAATTATTTTTGTACCAGGGCCACAATAATTGTATCCTGGTAAGTGTAATTCAAAAGGTAAGTGATTTATAATCCAATTAAGAAGACTACTCTCTCCAATACACATTATAAGACTGATGAATTTGGATTGAACACGTTATTAAATACCTAATGTTTGAATTGTCGTTAGTTAATGTTTTTAATATTTATGATAATATATTTGATTTATCAATCCAACTATTTTCAGCTGAAGAGAAACCTAACCATTTTACTACTACTAGCCGACCCAGATTACAACGTATCTAGGGCCCATTGACATACTTCTGGATGCACACGTATTTTCCGAAATAGTCATGAATGGCTTAGTCAAAGGGGAGGTTAATGAACCCATGGCTCAACAAACACGGTTGGGCTGGATATTGTCAGGCAATGTCACCAAAACATTTAATTGCAACGTCGTAGTTAATGAAGTTAACGACTTTTCAAAATACTGGGAAATTGAAGATATCAATGGAGATGCATGCAATTCTATGACGTCAGAGGAACGATATTGTGAGGAGTTCTACACTGCAACAACCAAGCGATTATGTGATGGCAGATATGCAGTTCGTTTGCCAATGAAGCCTAATTTTAATCAGCTGCTGGGCAAGTCAAAGCCACGAGCTGTAGCACAGTTTATGCAATTAGAAAGGAGATTAGGCAGGGATGACAAATTATCAGATAGTTACATCAAATTTGTGCAAGAGTACCTGGAAATGGGACATATGAAGGAGAGCAAACCTGACTGCAACACGGCATGCTACTTACCTCATCATGGAGTCCTAAAACAGTGACATCAAAATTGAGGGTGGTTTTTAACGCCTCCCAGAAAACTGACACAGGTTACAGCCTGAATGACTTGATGGAGTGTGGCCCTAAGCTTCATCAAGATCTATTGACATTATTGTTAGGATGGCGGCTTTATAAGTACGTCTTTACTGCAGATTGTGAGAAGATGTACCGCATGATACTTGTCCATGAAGAAGACCAACGCTTGCAAAAGATCCTGTGGAGAGAATCCAACCAAGCTCCTCTAAAGGAGTTCCAGTTATGCACAGTGACGTATGGCACCAAGGCAGCACCATTTCTAGCTATGTCATCGCTAACGAAATGTACGTTGATGACGTCCTAAGTGGCAGCAACTCCATCGAACGAGCACAAGAAATTCAAAAGCAACTCATCGACATGCTGAGTGGAGCTGGCCTTACACTAAGGAAGTGGGCAAGCAACGACCAGACCTTGATTGAAAGCTTATTTTCTTCAGATCTTAACCAAACGACAATACATTTTACAAACGATGGAATGACAAAAGCCCTGGGGGTCCAGTGGAATCCTACAACTGACACATTTTCGTTTACAAACAAAATACAATTTGACAATAAACACCAATTGACAAAAAGGAAGCTACTATCGGAAATCTCGAAAATTTTCGACCCACTGGGCTGGCTGACACCTTTGACAGTAAAAGCAAAACTGCTGTTCCAAAGCGTCTGGCTATCGGGATGCGAGTGGGATGAAACTTTACCTGACAGCGTGCAAGAAGAATGGAAGCAGTTTACTAGCGACTTACACAACATAACTGAATACCAAATACCAAGGTGGCTGGGAGATATTACGAAACCATTCCAAGTACATGGGTTCTGCGATGCGTCTGAAAAGGCCTACGCATGCGCTATATACCTGCTGACAACAAATGACAAAAACGAGCCTGCGATTAGACTTATCGCTGCAAAATCGAGATTATCGCCAATCAACAAAAAATTGACACTACCGCGACTCGAATTATGTGGAGCGCTACTACCTTCACGGCTCATGAAAAAGGTCCTGACAGCCTTTAAATGGGACAATGTGCACAAAAATACATACGCCTGGACGGACTCTATGATTGTATTAGGCTGGCTGCATGGGGACGTCACAAAATGGAAGTCGTTCGTCAGCAACAGAGTACAGCAAGTGCATGACGTAATCCCAAAACAACACTGGAGTTATGTCAAGTCCGAGGAAAATGCTGCAGACTGTGCGTCACGCGGAATCAGTTGTTCCCAACTATTGCGACATCCTTTGTGGTGGCAGGGTCCCTACTGGATGAAAAATTACAGCGAAGATACTTTTGACAAAATTACAATTACACCGACAACATGCGAATCAAAACAGAAACAAATACAAACGTATGTTGTGAAATGTGAACCGTCTTCAATAGTAATTAAGTTATTAGACAGACACAGCGATTTGACTCGTATTACAAGGGTCATTGCCTGGATGAAACGTTTCATAAACAGCTGTTCGAACACCGACACTCATCGTACTACTACTTATTTGACATCTACAGAACTACAAAGCGCTGAAAACCTAATAATGAAACATATTCAATTGCATGCTTTCAATGACGAGATTATGAGATTGAAGGAAAACAAAGGTTTGAGCACAAAAAGTAACCTTCTGAGTTTAAAGCCATTCCTTGACAAACATGACATTCTGCGAGTGGGTGGAAGGTTACTTATCTCAAGCTTATTAGCCAATTCTACTACCACATGACAACAAACTGACAGAGTTATTAATTTGGCAAGCTCACAGAAGAACATTACACGGAGGCCCTAAGTTAACCCTGACACATCTACGACAAGGAGTTTGGATCGTAGGAGGACATCGCGCCGTCAAAAAGGTCTTACACAAATGCGTAACATGTCGCCGATTTAATGCTAAACAAACAAACCAGATTATGGCGGACCTACCAGAGCCGAGAGTGACAGTATCTCGCCCTTTTACACATACAGGTGTCGACTTTACTGGACACGTTGAGATCAAGGCAAGTAAAGGCCGAGGCATCAGAACATTGCTGGCGTACGTTGCAGTATTTGTTTGTCTAGCAACAAAAGCCATCCATCTAGAGCTGGTATCAGAACTATCCAGTACAGCATTCCTATCGGCCCTCAAGCGCTTCTGCGCACGTCGAGGTATGCCACGGGACATGTATAGCGACAACGGCACGAATTTTGTGGGTGCAAATCGGATCCTATTGCAACAATACAAATGCATTGTAGAAAACATTGACAACTTCTTCTTGGGCAAAATATCAGAGATGGGAGTTCAATGGCACTTCAATGCCCCGGTCTGGCCAAGCGCAGGTGTACTGTGGGAAGCCGCTGTGAAGAGCATGAAATATCATCTCAAACGGGTCATTGGAGACCAACGTCTGACATACGAAGAATTTACCACTCTGCTATGTCAGATAGAAGCTTGCTTGAACTCACGACCACTATGCACCGTTTCAGAGAACGCCGAAGAGATTAACTGTTTAACTCCAGGACATTTCTTAACCGGCACAGCACTCATGACAATTCCAGAACCCGACGTGGACAATACTTACCGATTAAACACGAGATGGCAAATTGTACAACAACTTAGCAAAGATTTCTGGAAGAAGTGGTCGCAAGAGTACCTCAGTAGGTTAAAATTGGGGATTCCAGATCAGATAAGATCTGGAATCCCGCAATTTTCACTCATTCATCATTTCATTCATTCAATTTTATAAAATTCACTTTTAAATATTCAGATTAGATCCTAAAACCCACAGTTTTCACCATTCATTCATTCAATCTAAAGTGATAATTTATTAAACCTCAAATAAGTATTTATTGTTATTATTATATTACAGTTTATAAAAAGTAAAGTAAAACAAAAGGGAAACTTAAAAACTAAAACAAAAATAATATTGAATGATTATATTTTAAATATCAATTACATGAGTTGAACTTAACTTTTTAACAATTTTCTTAATTAAATATTCAGTTTCACTCTTAATTTCATCAGAATCACTTCGCACTAAATATTGTATATTCACGCTTGCATTATCAGGGTCACTGTCTATTTCTTCCAGACGACTATTCACATCATGTACTATTATTTTTATTATTCGTTGAACATGCCCGGGCTCTTTACACATGATAAAGGATGCGTTTTTAAAAGATTTTGATAATTTATTTTTCTTCTTTAATTTTTTCTTTTCTATTTTTTGCTGTCTATTCTCTTCACTAGCTTTTGCCGCCGCTTCAGCGTACCAGTTCTCTCGGTCTTGAGCATAGTAAAATGGATTTAGAACTGGGTCTGAGCTATTTAACAAATTCTGAAATAAAAATGATACAGATGAATGATGTGTGTGTTATTAAACAGCACCAATATGAAATCAATTGTTAACATCGATGGTCACTTAGATACTTACAATACATTGTTGGTCAATGTTATCTAAAACAGGAGTGTAGGGTGGTGTGAGTGACATACTTAATTCTATGTCCAGACTTTTTTAAACACCTAGAAAAAACTTATATTAATATTTCATTTACTATTATTATATCTCAAAAACAACAATTATGGTTGAAAAATAGAACTATGTAGAAATAAATACTGACAGTGGTATACCAGACACCTTTATTAAATACTAATTAATGCTTTTATTTGTATTGTTAGTTATCTGTACTGTTAAAGAAATGTATTATGTTAACACTTACTGATATTTCACGATAATAACGTTCTACCCAGTCAGGAGGACTCACATGCAGAAATTGAATGATCGGTTTTAATATATTTCTTTTAATTTATATACAATTTTATTAAATCTATAGAGTTCAAAGTCGTATTTTTTTATTAGATGTTGATACCGGACAAAAATGGTAAGGTGAAATTGAAACCTCAAGACATCACGGCGCCAAACATCTTATTGTTTACTATAAATACATATTGATAAAATAAACACTACGGTTCGTTTGTTCACTGTTACTTTTTCATACATTTATATTGAGAATATTCGGCAAGCAAAACCATCGCATGTAAGTAGTATGTCTAATTTGCAAAGTAAGTTCTAATTTCATTTATGGAGATGGATCAAAACAAAATAGCAATATCGAAGTACTATTGTTACTTCTGGTTTTGCCTGCTATTATTACCTTATTTTTCAAACTAATAATTTTTAATCACCAAAAAGAAAGGTAATGTTCGCCGGTAATGTCACCGTCTTTTTGCTTGACACAGTCGGGTAATTCTCTTACTGTGTATTATTAGTATACACATGACATAACTAATCAATCAGATCATAACATCACGCCTGTAATGCATAAAATCCTCGAAGGATTAGTCAGACGTGTGGGTGGTGGTTACCTGCCTGACCCAGGAATCGAATCTCATGCTCAGCAGTCGTGCTTGCGACCACTAGACTAACGAGGCAGTCTCTTAGTATAGAATAAAAATAATATAAATTACATAATGTTGTAATAAAATAAATTATTATGTATAAACGAAGTCACGGTATTTAATTAGTATGTAAGATTGGAATGTAGTTACTATAATCTGGTCAAATATTAATAGTACACTTTATATTCCATAATTTAAGGTTGAGATTTGTTGATCTGGTTATGATTGCAAAGCATTTATCCCGTGAAGAAGTCCTGAGTCAGGATTTTAGGGTCACGCGTGCATTACATATATGGAAAAACCTCACGTGAATCCCGGCTATTTAAACATTGGAGAGCGAATTAGGTGCATCACTTCAGCTACCAGGAGCTCCAGATTAACATCAAGTACTTACCAAGAATCAACCAGCAGTAAGGAAAAATGTAAGTAGCTTTTTAATTAATTATTTTTTACTATCGCAGTAGTAGCGCTGTTTATCATTATTATATTATCGTTGTTATTTTTTCTGATTCCGGGTCTAGGTGTAACTGTAATAAAGAAAAAAAAAACAGTGAACATTAAATCAAATTCGATGTAATATGAATTACTATTTATACTTAATTTATAAAGTACGATTACATGATTTATTTATATGAAGCGAACGTTAGTAAGTAACGCCTAATATTGCTAATGTATTATAATAGATTTACATCTTAGATCTATTTATTCTTATTCGTAGGTAGATTACAAAAAAAAAGATACAGATTAATTATAAACATGTAAGTAAGTATAGCAATAGTGTTTATCTATAATAATAATGAAATCGCGATCCGCCTATTATTTGTTACTTAATTTTACTATTAACAGATTTAAATATAAAGAAAATAATAATAATATCTAATTATTAGAAGAGCTAATACAAAAATGTTATAAGTGAATTATCATTTTTGTTTTAAATGAAGTATTATTGAAGTACTATTTCAATAATAGTTACTTACAAATGTTGGTGGGCACTTAACATACTCTTTACGTGTAGCCACAATAAAATTGGACAAATGTTGCCAAGCATCTGTATTATCAGAGGTCTGATTTTTAAGCGTGACAATTGCTTGGCGCCACCTATTCATTGGCGGAACTTTCTCTATTTCATCGCATCGGTATATTTTCAAATCAATATAGTGCGTTCCCGGCTTGTTTTCGTAGGTTTGGCGCGAATGGCAGTTTGCAAGGCGTCGTGTTATATAAGAAGGTAAAGGTGTTTTACCAGTAACTGCAGGGGGCTCTTTCTCATCGTCCTCGCTATCGGTTCCAAACAGATCGTATACTGTGCACTTCTTTGGGGCGATGGGTTTGATATGCGGTTTCTTTGAAGCTGATGGACGGGACGGCGGTGGCGTCGACTACTGCACGGCAGGCGTCGTGGAAGTGGACGGACTTGCTCTCGATGGTGACGACCAGGACCCTCGTGTCGGCTCCGTTATGTGAATTGATGTGTGCTTCCTTTTTCGCCCATCGTGCTTCTTTTTTGGAACCCGAGGTTCCTCTTCGACATCGGAGGGAAAAAGGGTCTCGGCGTTTTCGAGCGACCTGAAATGGACAAATAATAAATGAATATTAATACAATCAAGTAATTATTCAAGCACACATCCCAGTTTGATATGTCTGATAAGTACACTACACTAATTAATTATCATTTCATTATTGTCTATCTACAACTAATATTGAATACATCTTTTAAGAATACTGAAACATACCCATCACAGAAATAATACTCTAGTACACCACAATACTATATCGCGCTAGTTTAACTGTACAACATAAATAGAAGAGCAGATTTATTGCTTTAGGGAATAATAAGTCATAGCTCGATTCGGAGGGGGGTCGAACCCCGTGGTGCTTAGCTATTGCGGCAACTACTTACAATACATTGTTACTACTGCGATAGTAAAAAATAATTAATTAAAAAGCTACTTACATTTTTCCTTACTGCTGGTTGATTCTTGGTAAGTACTTGATGTTAATCTGGAGCTCCTGGTAGCTGAAGTGATGCACCTAATTCGCTCTCCAATGTTTAAATAGCCGGGATTCACGTGAGGTTTTTCCATATATGTAATGCACGCGTGACCCTAAAATCCTGACTCAGGACTTCTTCACGGGATAAATGCTTTGCAATCATAACCAGATCAACAAATCTCAACCTTAAATTATGGAATATAAAGTGTACTATTAATATTTGACCAGATTATAGTAACTACATTCCAATCTTACATACTAATTAAATACCGTGACTTCGAATATACATAATAATTTATTTTATTACAACATTATGTAATTTATATTATTTTTATTCTAAACTAAGAGACTGCCTCGTTAGTCTAGTGGTCGCAAGCACGACTGCTGAGCATGAGATTCGATTCCTGGGTCAGGCTGGTAACCACCACCCCACACGTCTGACTAATCCTTCGAGGATTTTATGCATTACAGGCGTGATGTTATGATCTGATTGATTAGTTATGTCATACTAATAATACACAGTAAGAGAATTACCCGACTGTGTCAAGCAAAAAGACGGTGACATTACCGGCGAACATTACCTTTCTTTTTGGTGATTAAAAATTATTAGTTTGAAAAATAAGGTAATAATAGCAGGCAAAACCAGAAGTAACAATAGTACTTCGATATTGCTATTTTGTTTTGATCCATCTCCATAAATGAAATTAGAACTTACTTTGCAAATTAGACATACTACTTACATGCGATGGTTTTGCTTGCCGAATATTCTCAATATAAATGTATGAAAAAGTAACAGTGAACAAACGAACCGTAGTGTTTATTTTATCAATATGTATTTATAGTAAACAATAAGATGTTTGGCGCCGTGATGTCTTGAGGTTTCAATTTCACCTTACCATTTTTGTCCGGTATCAACATCTAATAAAAAAATACGACTTTGAACTCTATAGATTTAATAAAATTGTATATAAATTAAAAGAAATATATTAAAATCGATCATTCAATTTCTGCATGTGAGTCCTCCTGACTGGGTAGAACGTTATTATCGTGAAATATCGGTAAGTGTTAACATAATACATTTCTATAACAGTACAGATAACTAACAATACAAATAAAAGCATTAATCAGTATTTAATAAAGGTGTCTGGTATACCACTGTCAGTATTTATTTCTACATAGTTCTATTTTTCAACCATAATTGTTGTTTTTGAGATATAATAATAGTAAATGAAATATTAATATAAGTTTTTTCTAGGTGTTTAAAAAAGTCTGGACATAGAATTAAGTATGTCACTCACACCACCCTACACTCCTGTTTTAGATAACATTGACCAACAATGTATTGTAAGTATCTAAGTGACCATCGATGTTAACAATTGATTTCATATTGGTGCTGTTTAATAACACACACATCATTCATCTGTATCATTTTTATTTCAGAATTTGTTAAATAGCTCAGACCCAGTTCTAAATCCATTTTACTATGCTCAAGACCGAGAGAACTGGTACGCTGAAGCGGCGGCAAAAGCTAGTGAAGAGAATAGACAGCAAAAAATAGAAAAGAAAAAATTAAAGAAGAAAAATAAATTATCAAAATCTTTTAAAAACGCATCCTTTATCATGTGTAAAGAGCCCGGGCATGTTCAACGAATAATAAAAATAATAGTACATGATGTGAATAGTCGTCTGGAAGAAATAGACAGTGACCCTGATAATGCAAGCGTGAATATACAATATTTAGTGCGAAGTGATTCTGACGAAATTAAGAGTGAAACTGAATATTTAATTAAGAAAATTGTTAAAAAGTTAAGTTCAACTCATGTAATTGATATTTAAAATATAATCATTCAATATTATTTTTGTTTTAGTTTTTAAGTTTCCCTTTTGTTTTACTTTACTTTTTATAAACTGTAATATAATAATAATAATAAATACTTATTTGAGGTTTAATAAATTATCACTTTAGATTGAATGAATGAATGGTGAAAACTGTGGGTTTTAGGATCTAATCTGAATATTTAAAAGTGAATTTTATAAAATTGAATGAATGAAATGATGAATGAGTGAAAATTGCGGGATTCCAGATCTTATCTGATCTGGAATCCCCAATTTTAACCTACTGAGGTACTCTTGCGACCACTTCTTCCAGAAATCTTTGCTAAGTTGTTGTACAATTTGCCATCTCGTGTTTAATCGGTAAGTATTGTCCACGTCGGGTTCTGGAATTGTCATGAGTGCTGTGCCGGTTAATAAATGTCCTGGAGTTAAACAGTTAATCTCTTCGGCGTTCTCTGAAACGGTGCATAGTGGTCGTGAGTTCAAGCAAGCTTCTATCTGACATAGCAGAGTGGTAAATTCTTCGTATGTCAGACGTTGGTCTCCAATGACCCGTTTGAGATGATATTTCATGCTCTTCACAGCGGCTTCCCACAGTCCACCTGCGCTTGGCCAGACCGGGGCATTGAAGTGCCATTGAACTCCCATCTCTGATATTTTGCCCAAGAAGAAGTTGTCAATGTTTTCTACAATGCATTTGTATTGTTGCAATAGGATCCGATTTGCACCCACAAAATTCGTGCCGTTGTCGCTATACATGTCCCGTGGCATACCTCGACGTGCGCAGAAGCGCTTGAAGGCCGATAGGAATGCTGAACTGGATAGTTCTGATACCAGCTCTAGATGGATGGCTTTTGTTGCTAGACAAACAAATACTGCAACTTACGCCAGCAATGTTCTGATGCCTCGGCCTTTACTTGCCTTGATCTCAACGTGTCCAGTAAAGTCGACACCTGTATGTGTAAAAGGGCGAGATACTGTCACTCTCGGCTCTGGTAGGTCCGCCATAATCTGGTTTGTTTGTTTAGCATTAAATCGGCGACATGTTACGCATTTGTGTAAGACCTTTTTGACGGCGCGATGTCCTCCTACGATCCAAACTCCTTGTCGTAGATGCGTCAGGGTTAACTTAGGGCCTCCGTGTAATGTTGTTCTGTGAGCTTGCCAAATTAATAACTCTGTCAGTTTGTTGTCATGTGGTAGTAGAATTGGCTAATAAGCTTGAGTTACGTAACCTTCCACCCACTCGCAGAATGTCATGTTTGTCAAGGAATGGATTTAAACTCAGAAGGTTACTTTTTGTGCTCAAACCTTTGTTTTCCTTCAATCTCATAATCTCGTCATTGAAAGCATGCAATTGAATATGTTTCATTATTAGGTTTTCAGCGCTTTGTAGTTCTGTAGATGTCAAATAAGTAGTAGTACGATGATGATGTCGGTGTTCAAACAGCTGTTTATGAAACGTTTCATCCAGGCAATGACCCTTGTAATACGAGTCAAATCGCTGTGTCTGTCTAATAACTCAATTACTATTGAAGACGGTTCACATTTCACAACATACGTTTGTATTTGTTTCTGTTTTGATTCGCATGTTGTCGGTGTAATTGTAATTTTGTCAAAAGTATCTTCGCTGTAATTTTTCATCCAGTAGGGACCCTGCCACCACAAAGGATGTCGCAATAGTTGGGAACAACTGATTCCGCGTGACGCACAGTCTGCAGCATTTTCCTCGGACTTGACATAACTCCAGTGTTGTTTTGGGATTACGTCATGCACTTGCTGTACTCTGTTGCTGACGAACGACTTCCATTTTGTGACGTCCCCATGCAGCCAGCCTAATACAATCATAGAGTCCGTCCAGGCGTATGTATTTTTGTGCACATTGTCCCATTTAAAGGCTGTCAGGACCTTTTTCATGAGCCGTGAAAGTAGTAGCGCTCCACATAATTCGAGTCGCGGTAGTGTCAATTTTTTGTTGATTGGCGATAATCTCGATTTTGCAGCGATAAGTCTAATCGCAGGCTCGTTTTTGTCATTTGTTGTCAGCAGGTATATAGCGCATGCGTAGGCCTTTTCAGACGCATCGCAGAACCCATGTACTTGGAATGGTTTCGTAATATCTCCTAGCCACCTTGGTATTTGGTATTCAGTTATGTTGTGTAAGTCGCTAGTAAACTGCTTCCATTCTTCTTGCACGCTGTCAGGTAAAGTTTCATCCCACTCGCATCCCGATAGCCAGACGCTTTGGAACAGCAGTTTTGCTTTTACTGTCAAAGGTGTCAGCCAGCCCAGTGGGTCGAAAATTTTCGAGATTTCCGATAGTAGCTTCCTTTTTGTCAATTGGTGTTTATTGTCAAATTGTATTTTGTTTGTAAACCAAAATGTGTCAGTTGTAGGATTCCACTGGACCCCCAGGGCTTTTGTCATTCCATCGTTTGTAAAATGTATTGTCGTTTGGTTAAGATCTGAAGAAAATAAGCTTTCAATCAAGGTCTGGTCGTTGCTTGACCACTTCCTTAGTGTAAGGCCAGCTCCACTCAGCATGTCGATGAGTTGCTTTTGAATTTCTTGTGCTCGTTCGATGGAGTTGCTGCCACTTAGGACGTCATCAACGTACATTTCGTTAGCGATGACATCCGCTGCTAACGGATATTTCTGTACATCATCCTCTGCAAGCTGTTTCAGCGTTCGAAGAGCTAGAAATGGTGCTGCCTTGGTGCCATACGTCACTGTGCATAACTGGAACTCCTTTAGAGGACCTTGGTTGGATTCCCTCCACAGGATCTTTTGCAAGCGTTGGTCTTCTTCATGGACAAGGATCATGCGGTACATCTTCTCACAATCTGCAGTAAAGACGTACTTATAAAGCCGCCATCCTAACAATAATGTCAATAGATCTTGATGAAGCTTAGGGCCACACTCCATCAAGTCATTCAGGCTGTAACCTGTGTCAGTTTTCTGGGAGGCGTTAAAAACCACCCTCAATTTTGATGTCACTGTTTTAGGACTCCATGATGAGGTAAGTAGCATGCCGTGTTGCAGTCAGGTTTGCTCTCCTTCATATGTCCCATTTCCAGGTACTCTTGCATAAATTTGACGTAACTATCTGATAATTTGTCATCCCTGCCTAATCTCCTTTCTAATTGCATAAACTGTGCTACAGCTCGTGGCTTTGACTTGCCCAGCAGCTGATTAAAATTAGGCTTCATTGGCAAACGAACTGCATATCTGCCATCACATAATCGCTTGGTTGTTGCAGTGTAGAACTCCTCACAATATCGTTCCTCTGACGTCATAGAATTGCATGCATCTCCATTGATATCTTCAATTTCCCAGTATTTTGACAAGTCGTTAACTTCATTAACTACGACGTTGCAATTAAATGTTTTGGTGACATTGCCTGACAATATCCAGCCCAACCGTGTTTGTTGAGCCATGGGTTCATTAACCTCCCCTTTGACTAAGCCATTCATGACTATTTCGGAAAATACGTGTGCATCCAGAAGTATGTCAATGGGCCTAGATACGTTGTAATCTGGGTCGGCTAGTGTGATGTCTGTCACATGAGCCCAAGGTTTCTTTGCAAATGTAACGTTAGGCAGACTGTTTACTACCCGTGTCATGATTAACGCTTCCGTTGTAAACTGAAAGTCGTTATATAAGGTCTTGCAGGATAGATTGACCTTTCCTTTACTCCTGTTGGATAAAGTACCGATGCCGCTTATGTTTGCATTTAGCTGTTGACGCTTTATGCCCAATCTTTGAGCTGCATTCTCCGTTATTAACGTAATTTGTGAGCCTTGATCAACTAGAGCCCTTAGTGTAATGTAGTCACCTCCAGCTGTGGCTACTTGCAGTAATGCTGTTGGTAATAATATTTCATCATCATTATTTGATGCGAAGTTGTTTTGCAGATTTTTATTTGACCTAGTTGAAGTCGATGACGACGGTTTTGGTACTGTTTGTGTTGCTGAGGGCGTTTGCGCTGACTTCACAATATCGCTGTGCAGAAGTGTGTTATGTTGTTCGTTGCAATCTCTGCATCTTTTCTGCGACGCACAGTAACCCTTAGTATGCACATACAAACAATTTTTACATATTTGATTGTTTTCTATAAATGCCATTTTTTCCGGACTCAGCATGTCAGCGAATTTGGAGCATTGAAATAATGCATGATTCATATTGCACAGTGGACAAATAGTCTTGCTGAATTGTCCAGCGTTTGACGCATGGAAATTGCGAGAGTAGATTGCTGAACCTTTATTGGGTTGTGAATTTGCTGACTTGGAATTTTTGCCGAACGGATGTTGCGTTTTAAAATGTGGTTTTGATGCAGGTTTATCACAATTTTCTGGCTTTTTCCTGTGCAATGGTTCTAATGCCATAAACTTGTTTTCGACGAAATCCATAAAATGATTGTATGTTGGTATCTCGCGCGGATCCGACCTGGACTGCATGTATTCCGAATACGTTTCGGAGTCTAATTTTTCGCATAACACGTAAACTAGAATCGGATCCCATGAGCTTGTATCAACGCCCAAGTTGTGTATGGCGTTTATGGTTTCGTTGCTAGTGTCATATAACCGCTTGAGGTCGAATGCAGATTGTTTTTGCAAATTAGGTTGGCGCATAAATGCCTGGAAATTTCTGGTAAATAACAGAAACTTATTATTTTAACTATGATTCAAAATTTCCCAACACGTGTCATAATTTTCAGGTGCAATGTGTAAATGCTGCACTAGCTTTTCCGCTTCACCGCGAAGTCTACCCTTTAGATGCTGCATTTTCTGAGTTTTTGCAATTGCAGAATTATTATGAATCGCTTCTACGTAGAGATCCATAAAAGTAGGCCATAAAGTATAGTTGCCGTTAAAGATAGGTATGTCAATTTTAGGCAATGTTTGCTGTTGATGTATAGAAGCGTTTAATTTCGTGTTCAACGCCCGTTTCATATCTGTAAATGCATTTTCGTGACGACAGAACTCGTCATAATAATCCTGTGAATTCCCCTCTAATATGCCGTCAATTTGTAAATGTAATTTGTCAATCGCAGTCCACCGAAATTCTACAGTCTTAAGCATATCCTCAAGTTCCCATTTCTCCTTAACCTCGTGTAGGCTTCGATTTACTAACCTAGTGAATGCACGGAAGTTAGCTTGTTGCAACTGCTGTAACTCGAGTAGCTTGCCCTCTGCTCCTACTGATGTCTCGAACAGGGTTTTGTCAAACTCAACGTTTAACTTACTATGGCCGGCGTTACTGGGTCCAGCAAGTGTCTTCCTCTCGAACGCTGCAATCTCCTGACGCGTTCCATGGTACCAGCTTTTAAGGACCTTATAAATGTTACCGGTGAAATATTGATGATCTTTCTCCTCTACTGCACTCAGCTCCCGGTTCTTCTCTTCACATTCCGCCCATAGTACATCTAACCTCTCAAGCCTTTTTCGAATGTAATCGGTAGTCTTCCTGCTCGCTGAATCCTTCTTAAAATTAGAATGAATTCTCTTCACTTCCTCGAGGATCTCAGCTTGACGCACGATTAAACCTTCCATTGTAAAGCCGTAAGATAAATAATGAACGATCTTACTTGAAATTTAGGAACTCTCGCTCTGGAACCTGGACCGCCGCTACCTCCCCGAATGCTCCTGCACGGCAACACACGTGGCACGGTATGACACGACACGACACAGATCCCGCGCGGCGACTTATCGACCGACGTATCGGACTGTATGGTACTTGCAATAGTTACGAAGGACCAAAAAACAATGACAAGAGTAATGGTGGCGTGAGCGCAGGTAACAGAGTGGGGGAAGGTACTACGTCGAGTAGTCAATATACTTACTTTAAAAACATTTTATTTTTAGCTCTAAATATTGTGCGATGCCCAGTGCAGTGGAAGTACTACTACCAAGTGAATTATATAAATCTGAGGATGTGACGTCGTAGTATAATGAACCGTAAAAGCAAAATAAGTAGCGGTACTAAATTGAGGATTTATACTACACTTGTCCGTCCGTGTATAACGTATGCTTGTCCTGTTTGGAGTGGCATATGTCTTTCCAACCATCACCTACTACAAGTTATACAAAATAAAGCTGTTAAAATATCCTACAAAACTAAGTTTAAGACTAATATTCAGAGATTACATAAAACCATTAAACTTCCTTTGCTATTTAATTATGTATTTAAGGTTTCACTACAATTTTATAATAAAAACAAAATTAATACTAATAACCCATTGATTTCAAATCTATGTTCATCAACTGTAGACAAATTACCGTATATCGATAGATGCGGCACTTACCGCCTACCACATCACTACCTTTTGTTTCCACCAACCGAGGTGCGGTCGACCAGCCACTTGAACCCTTTTTTTTTTTTTTTTTCGGATGGGAAATCATCAAATGACTTCTCCCGCTCTGGGCGGAACAGGAGGGAGTGTCAGACTTTTACTGACTAAAACCCATCCATGTTCCTTCATCGCCCTTTGTGTTCCGGGGCCACGGTATCTCTTTAGAACAGTCCCGCAACCCCGGCAGGCATCGGTCCTTGCGGACCCCTTCCTATTGCTGACTCTCTTTGAGGCACGCGTGGAACACGAACGCGCCGTTGACACGGCCTGTCGTCATGAGACGACCGGACGGCGAGCTAGCCCATAGCCCACCGTCCACAGGCCCGCGCCTACGGTGGCCCCCGACGCCCGGGGCGTCTTTCGAGGCGGCCGGGACGCTGTGAGGTTCTCTCCCTCTCACGTTCCGCCACCTGCTTCTCTAGCATTACTGCTTCGCAGAAGGAGGTGACGGCGTCCCATTCCGTCTCGCTCCGGACCATGGCTTGCACCAGGGCCGGACGCGAGAGGTCGCCGCCGCCAATCGCCGCTTCGAGGACACGGCGGTGCTCCGCCCACGTGGGGCACACCTCCACCGTGTGCTCCACCGTGTCCTCCGGTCGATCCTCGCAATGGAAACACCCGGGCGTTTCCTCCCGCCCGATTCGGTGCAGGAACCTCCCGAAACAACCGTGTCCGGTGAGGACCTGCGTCAGGCGGAAGGTGAGGACGCCGTGGCGTCTCTCAAGCCACTCCTCAAAGAGGGGACTTACCGCCACTATTGTGGCGTGCCCTGCACGGGGTTGCGACAGCCGCTCTCTCCATGTCGCCATGAGATCATGCCGGAAGTCTGTCCGCTGCGCGACAATTTGTCGCGGCAGCGGAGTTTCCCCCCAGCGTAGCACCTCCGCGCGCCATTCGTGCAGGCGCGCGAGGACTATTGCCTCCAGATCCCATGGCGGCAATCCGGCAAGGAGGCACGCTGCCTCACGGGAGATCGTGCGGTACCCACGGGCCAGCCTTACGGCTACCACCTTTTGGGGCGCGTTCAGGTAGTGGGCGGCTCGCCGCCTCAATGAACGCGCCCACACTGGGGCCCCGTAAAGGGCCATGGACCGCACGACCCCCGCGTAGAGCTTCCGGAAGGAGGCGTTTGGCCCCCCCAGGTTGGGCAGGAGACGAGTCCCAGGTACTTAAGCGTCGACTCGACTCCGACGGTGGCGCATTCCGAGGCCCATGAAAGCACATGGCCTCGGACTTGTGCAATGCCACCTCGAGACCCAGTTGCCGGATCCTCTCAACGACTATCGCAACTCCGCGTGTCATAGCTTCGGCCGCCGCCTCGTGCGACCCCCCCTGTGCCAGCACCAGCGTGTCGTCAGCGTAGCAAACTACGCTGACACCGCTAGGGAGGTCGGTGCGCAGCACCCAGTCGTACCCGATGTTCCACAAGGATGGCCCTAGAACCGATCCCTGCGGAACACCGCACGACATCTCTCGCCGGTTCCATTCTCCACTGCGACCGGGGTAAATGACTGCCCTGTCCGTCAGGTAGTCCCCGACCACTCGACGGAGGTAGGTCGGCACCCGGTGATACCGGAGTGCCTCCCTTATGCAGCTCCAGGGCATGGAGTTGAAGGCGTTGGCGATGTCAAGAGACACCGCCAAGACGACCCCACCCCGGGACACCGCATCCCCCGTCGTGAGGGCTCTCACGCGCATGATGGCGTCCACCGTAGAGCGCCCCTTGCGGAAACCAAATTGGTGTTCCGCAAGATCCGGCCCCGTCCCCGCAAGGTGCTCGGCGAGGCGGTTTGCAATTACTCTTTCAAAGAGCTTGCCCATCTCGTCGAGCAACACTATGGGCCGGTATGCGGACGGAGAGTCCGCAGGGCGCCCCGGCTAGCCACTTGACCCCTGAGTCGCTCACTGGCCGTCCCAGCCTCGGTCACTAATACTTAAGAGCGCGGGCAGCAGGTAGGCTCCGTCCGCTGATAGTTCACTGGTCGCGCGATTGCTTGTGTTTGCATACGTTGTCTGCGTGATCAGTTAACTAATTAAATATTTTTCGACTTACCTACATGCAAGCAGTAAATTATAATTAACTAAGTAATTTACACATTTGTCATTCATTATATACCCATATTATTGTGTGTTAATATTATATATGTTATTACCAGTTTAAACTATCTTTTGTAAGCTTTGAAAGGCGAATTGCTAGCCTAATATGGTGTCTTTATTTTAGTGTATTAATGTAGCTTAGGGTAAGTGCATTTTGTTTTTGTTATTTGATGGTAATTAAAGATATTTGAAAATGAATGAAAATTAATCCCACGATAACGTACTGTCGCGGTGGAAAGTGTATGTAGGACATGTTGTATCCTGTGCCTAGGCCAAATAATATTTGGCCCAGTATAACAGGCTGAACATAAGACACAAATTGCTGAACATAATGGCCTGAAAATGTTACAAAGCATGTTTTCATACTTTTCATTTATAATAATTAGTATCGATACAAGTATACCTAGGTTTTAGAACTAAATCGCGCTCTAGGAAATAGGTATGTAACGAAGAGTATTAACTTTACAATAAGTTTGACAAAGGCTTATGATAAGATACAAAACAATATTCTACTCGATAAACTATACGGAATCGGTGTTAGAGAAATAACTTATAAATGAGAACAATTTATGAGTTATTCCTCTAACACCGATTCCGTTCGAGTCGATCCTACCTACAAAACCGAAAACAATTCGTAAAAATTGACCATTGGGATCATGACACTGGGGAACTCAGCCAAGTACGTTCAAATGCGCTTTGTGTTAAAAATTCAATTTCTCAGGGTAGTGTGGCAGGGTGCTTATTATTCTTGATTTATGTCAACAATCTCCCTAAAATTATGACGGAATCGTGCGTTCTGTTTGCCGATGACATCTCAATATTGACTTCCTGCAATGACTCTCAACGCCTACATGACACTTTAAATAATATTATGTTAACTAATATACAAAATTGGATGAAACACCATAACTTAGAAATAAACTTTTTAAAAACCAAAATAATGCAATTTAGGCCTTATAAAAAAAAACACTAGATATCAATTTTACGTTTGAAGGTGTCAAAATGGAATGTGTAGATACTTTTACTTTATTAGGTCTGGACTTAGATATTAATATGACGTGGAAAGCACACATACAAAAAATAAAATCAAAGCTATCTAATTTTATGTATGCACTACGTGAGCTCAAAAAATCAACAGATTTAAAAACAGCCCTATCCACTTACTACGCTTACGCATACGCGTGGCTTAAGTGTGGAATAGTTCTTTGGGGAAATAGTGTCGACATAAATGAGTTGTTTAGCTTGCAGAAAAAATGTGTTAGGATATTGGTCCATATTGAAAACGACGACAGTTGCAGACCACATTTTAAAAAACTGGACATTCTAACTCTGACATCGATTTATATCCTAGAAATGAGTAAATTCGTGAGACAGTATCCAAAGTTCTTTATTAAAATCTCTGACCAGCTTCGCCGATATGCACCGCGTTCACGATTCGAAAACACGCTCGTAATACCCCTATCAAAGCTAAAATTACACAGCACTAGCCCTTACGTTACATCAATAAAAATATATAACAAGATTCCTAATGACATCAGAATGAAAGAGAATAACAAAATATTTTTAAATCGAGTCAGCTATTTAATTAAAAAATGCTACTCTTCATTGAATGATTTTTTAATGATTTCTTCAAAATGGATTGTATTTTATTACCTTTATTTTTTTATTGTATTTTGTTTTTTATTTAATTGACATTTTGTATTTGATTCAATATCTTTTTAACATGACTGTATTCGGAGTATTATTTAATGACATGATATAATAGGCATGACGACAGTATCAAAAAATTGCAAATCTATTTAGTCCGTCAGCTATAGTATTGGAAAATAATGGACACATATTTTTTGTTTTTGTAAATCAATGAATATTGACAAAGATAAAACGCATCAAAACTCGGGAGTGGGGGCTCGTGACGTCAGAACTAGCTAAAAATTATACCTAGGCGTGACGTTTGGAGAATTTTAAAAGCGTCATATCTTCGTCAGTTTTGGTTTACGTAACAAAAGAAAAAATACGTGTTCAATATTTTTTAGAAATCTATCTGCCGGACTAATTAGATTTTTTTTGTCGTTCCGCCTATTGACTTTGACTTTAATTTTATTTTATTTATTGACATTTTGTTTTGATTATTAACTTTTGACATGATTGTATTTTGATCATTATTTTTTAGTGACATGATATAATTGACTGTAATTTAATTTAATTTTATTGACATTTGGTTTCTGATTGTTATCTTATTGACATGATTGTATTTCGATTTTTATTCCAATGCCCAGGTGTATTTGACTGTAATTTTATTTTATTCGATTTTTTTATTTTTTATTCTCTATTTTATCTTTTTGTTTTATACTTTTGACATTACTTTTACTTATTTGAATGAACTTACATATTTTTAATTAATGATGATTTTTTAAATGCTACATACTGTCTAATATTATAAATTGTTGTGCCCGACAGGGTCCATGTGAACTTAATTATAATAATAAGACATTGTAAAACACATGTGATACGCAATAAAGAATTGAATCGAGTTTAGTTAGAGTAGAGTCTGCTACTGAGAAATTCCTGGTGGAAAAACCCTATAGCACTTTACCCGACCCGGGAATCGAACCTCATGCTCAGCAGTCGCGGTTGCGACCGTTAGACCAATGAGGTAGTCACCTGGCTACGATACATATTTTATTTAGTCAGACCATGCTTGTCGACCTTCAGAGCTTCTACAAGATGAATTTCAAGGTCGTGAACATTACTCAGTTTCTTTATTTCAACACGATATGTAGGTTAGGTTTAGGCTAAGGCCAAGGTTTCTGATTCTGTAGGTGGTCTATTAGGTATGTGTAGGTAACTAGGTTAAGATAATATCCAGGTTGCCTGAATTTCTGCTTGTGACCATAGGTTCACTATCTATTGTATACGTAGGTCCAGTAGGGTCCAGAGGATGTTATGGAACCGAGAACTGCAGTAGCGAATGTACACGTATTTTTTATTTAATTTGCTTTTTTTTCGCTCTTTTTCTTCGTAGGATGCAGGAGAAGCAAAGGTATGAAGCTGCAAATCAGAAAATAATATTAAAAATAGAAAATTAAAATATTTTTAAATTCAGCACATTAACAAATGTAACTATTTAACAACTATTTAATGCTTATTTAGAATATTATGCTAATTAAAAACACCATTTTAATTTTCATTAAATATTTTGGTCTCAAAGACATGCGCTTCTTTGCTGAGATTAAAAGAAAAACACTAAATCCGGCTGTAGAAATTAAGCCATGTTGGGCTTAGTTTTTATTTATCTGTAGCCAAAATAAAACACTTGTGTAGAAATAAATTCAAAAAAGGAAACACGTGTTTTAGATACATTGCATTCTGAACCTAATACATAAATGCAATAAGAGCCAGTTTTCGAATGTATTGATAAAGTTTTTATATGTCCATCAAAACTATGAAAGGACCATCTTTCAAGTTTACAAAGCCCGCATTAAAACACAATACTTTTGAAACTTGAGCATTACGGATAAGGTCAACTTGCACTTAGTTTGGTAAAATCATATTTAAGTGATAGACAACAACGTGTTTAAATAAATGGTGTTAATTCACAGGCTTTAAAAGTAAAAATGGGGGTTCCGCAAGGCTCAATATTGGGTCCTTTCCTCTTTCTCGTGTATATAAATGATCTACCCTATTTATTGAAAAACCAACCTCAAAATATGGTGTTGTTTGCTGATGACACTTCCCTTATTTTTAAGATAAATAGACGGGCCCAAAATCTAGATGACGTGAATAATGCCATACTTCAGGTCCATAATTGTTTCACAGCAAACAATTTAGTACTCAATGAAACAAAAACTAAATGCCTAAGATTTGCTTTACCCAATGTTAAACGTAGTGATTGTGAAATAATATTAAATAAAGAGAAACTTGAATTCGTAGATAAAACGGTTTTCCTAGGGATTACGCTTGATTCAAGGCTACATTGGGGTTCTCATTTAACATCCCTTGCGGCGTATCTAAGTTCAGCAGCATATGCTATTAGAAAAAATCGTCAATTTACTGATGTAGATACCGCTAGACTGGTCTATTTTAGTTACTTTCATAGTATAATGTCTTATGGCATTTTGCTATGGGGACGGGCTGCAGATATTGAGTCTATATTTATTCTGCAAAAAAGAGCCATCAGAGCCATATATAATCTTCGGGGGCGTGATTCTCTAAGGGAACTGTTTAAGGATATTGGCATCATGACGGTACATTGTCAGTACATCTACGAAAACATAATGTACGTCAGAAAAAATCTGCATCTTTTTGGTAAAAGAAGTGACAGACGTAATAACAGTACTAGAAATAGGGACCAACTAGTTCAGCCAGGCTTCAGACTCGCTAAAGTGGACTCATCTTTAATGGGGTACTGTTTGAGATGCTATAATAAAATTCCACTTAGTATTCTTGAACTCAATGAGACGAAATTTAAAACATGCATCAAACGCACACTATGTAAGCAAGCTTATTACAAGTTGGGCGATTATATCGCTGTAAAAATGCGTGGCTCAATGCTGGTCCTGCTCCACATGGACAAACAACAACAACAACCCATAACGTCCACTGCTGGACATAAGCCTCTCCCAAGATGGGAGGAATTTGCCGTAATCTCCACGCTTGGCAGGCGGATTGGAGATCGCAGTATGAAAGACTAACAGTGTAGCGGCACCGCAGCCACACTGAGAAGCGAACCGAGTCACAATCGGAAATCATCGGCTGTCTCCGTCGCAACACGCGCGCGCCTCGATCCTCGCCGCCGCGCCGGCTTGCTACGTCAGTCCTTTGTTCGCTGCTGCGCAAGGCACTCACGCGCTCGCTTGTTTCGCACTGGCTTAACGCAGCCCCGCTCGTAAACATATTATTATATTCACGCTTGCTAATTTCACCCTGCTAGTTAATTTTCTATGTGCTTTGTGTTCTTCTATCTACCTGTCTCTAGTCTAAAGTGTAAACGTCCTTCCTGCTAGTGTTCTGTGTTAAAACTACTTTTCTGCAATATAACTGTTTTATGTGAAATCAGACTTTTATTTGGTGGACGGATACCTACATATTGGTGACACCGACATGGGAAATGAAGATTGTTTGACTGCGGAAACGTCGCGTGTGGGCGTACGTCCACCACCATTTTGGCCTGATGACCCGGAAATGTGGTTCGCGCAAATGGAGTGTCAGTTCGGGTTGGCGAACGTTACCGTCGACCAAACAAAATATTACCAGGTTGTGTCGGCGCTGGAGCACCGCTACGCCTCCGCGGTAAAGGATATAATCATCAACCCGCCGGCAGTGAATAAATATGAAAAAATAAAGACGGAGCTAATTAGGCGGCTGTCGGCCTCGCGGGAATTGAAAGTTAAGCAATTACTAATGCATGAGGAGCTGGGTGACCGTAAACCGTCACAGTTTTTACGTCATTTGCAGCATCTAGCAGGGCCGTCAGTACCGGAAGACTTCCTTAGGACATTGTGGTCGAATCGGCTGCCGACCAACCTACAAACAGTTGTGGCGACGCAACCAGACCTACCGTTGGACAAATTAGCTGAGCTAGCGGACACGGTTAATGACATTGCACCGGCGGGGCCCATGCAAGTAGCGAGCGTGGCGGAGGCAGGTACATCTACCCTTATAAAAGAAATAGCGTGTCAGATGGCGGAATTAACTAAGCAAGTGAGTTCACTGTCTACTAGAGTGGATAACCAAAGGCAGGTACGTGGTCGTTTTCGTTCACGCTCTAAAAGCGGTAACTGGCGAAGCAGATCCAAATCCGGGCCACGTCAGCCACCAGAAAACCACCCGCATTGTTGGTATCATTACACATTCGGTGTTCGTGCAAAGAAATGTACACAGCCTTGTGCATGGAGGTCGGAAAACTCAAAAGGCAGCCCGAATTAGCGGCCTACGACTGCCCATTAGCATCAGGCCGACTTTTTATAACTGACCGTCATTCTAAAATGCTATTTCTTGTCGATACAGGCTCCGACTTGTGCGTTTACCCTCGGTCAGCAATTAAGACGCCCTGCAATGTAACAAAGTTTAGTTTAACAGCAGCTAATGGAAGTATTATTAATACATATGGACCAGTGCAACTTAACCTCAACCTAGGCCTTCGCCGTTCATTTACTTGGAAATTTACCATCGCAGATGTGTCTAAGCCAATCATAGGTGTAGATTTTTTAAGTTATTATAATCTGCTTATAGATTGCCGCAACCACAGGCTCATAGATGGCACCACTTCACTCTTCGTGGCAGCGTCCTCGCAGCGGGTTCCTGATGATGTGGCATCTGTCAAAACTGTTACTGGAGATACTGAGTTTCACCTGATGCTGCGTGAGTTCCCAGAGGTTACCCGGCCTGCAGGTACTGTAAATCAAAGTAAACCTAAACATAACACGGTGCACTTTATTAAGACCACACCTGGACCGCCCGTTGCAAACAGACCAAGGCGCTTGGATCCAGAAAGATTAAAGATCGCGAAGAAAGAGTTTGATGACATGACAGCCAGCGGAACTGCAAGGCGCTCCGAAAGCTCGTGGTCTTCAGCTCTGCACCTGGTGAGGAAGAAGGATGACGGGTGGCGCCCGTGTGGCGATTACCGTGCACTAAATGCACGTACTGTGCCCGACCGCTACCCCATACGCCATATCCAGGACTTCTCACAGCGGCTTTCTGGCTCCACTATATTCACAAAAATTGATTTAATTAAAGCGTACAATCAAATACCAGTAAACGAAGCGGACATACCAAAAACGGCCATAACGACACCATTCGGATTATATGAGTTTCCTTTTATGACGTTTGGCCTCAGAAACGCAGCACAAACATTTCAACGTTTTATGGATGAAGTGCTTACCGGCTTTGATGACTTCTGCTTCGGATATTTGGACGACATTTTAATATATTCTCCTTCTCCAGACCAGCATCGACTTCACCTGCGCCAGCTGCTGTCACGCCTCCAAGAATACAGCGTACTCATCAACGCAGCGAAATGTGTGTGGGGCCAGCCTGAGGTGACTTTCCTTGGATACCAGGTAACAGCAGCCGGTACTAAGCCGCTCAACACAAAAGTCCAGGCGATACAGGACTATCCAGTTCCGCAGACTGTGAAGGAGTTACGGAGATTCTTAGGCATGCTAAACTATTATAGAAGGTTCGTACCCAACGCAGCAAAAAGTCAAGCACCCCTAAACTCGATGTTGGGTGGAGAGAAGGTCAAGGGCTCAGACCCGGTACAGATGTTGCAGCTCCAGCTGGAAGCATTTGAAGAATGCAAAAGAACGCTGTCAAACGCTACGCTTCTTGCACACCCAAGGGAACAGGCAGAGCTCTCTATGCTTACTGACGCATCTGACGTCTCTATAGGAGCAGTACTCCAACAACGTGTTGGCACACAGTGGGAGCCACTTGCGTTCTTCTCCAAGAAATTAAACCAAGCTCAACGCAAATACAGCCCTTACGACCGCGAGCTGCTAGCCGTTTATGAGGCAATTAAATATTTCCGACATATGGTCGAAGCCCGGGAATTTGTCGTTTTCACCGATCACCGCCCACTTACATACGCCTTCAAGAACTCAAGGGAGAATTGCTCGCCACGTCAATACAGGTACTTTGACTACATCGCTCAGTTTACTACAGACATACGCTACATACCAGGTGCTGAAAATGTTGTAGCCGATGCTTTGTCACGTATTGAAGAGGTCGCAACGACGATTGATTACAGCGCCTTAGCACAGTCTCAAGAGTCAGACCCCGAACTTCAGACGCTGTTAGAAAAAGGATCGTCACTACTACTGAAAAAGATGACTCCGGCAGGCTCAGACATCGATCTCTACTGTGACGTTTCTACGCAACCACCAAGACCCTACGTCACGCCAGAGCTGCGGAGACAAGTGTTTGACGCTCTTCATGGTCTGAGCCACCCCGGACGTACAGCTACCGTGCGACTGGTCGCGCAAAGATTTGTGTGGCCAGGGATTCGTAAGGATTGTAGAGAGTGGTGCAGAAGCTGTCTTGACTGCCAGCGCTGTAAAGTTACCCGACACACATCCGCTCCTCTTACCCATTTCCCTCCAACCTCGTCGAGATTCTGCCACATCCATCTCGACATCGTAGGGCCTCTAATACGTTCTTCTGATTACAGATATTGTCTCACCATCGTTGACCGGTTCACACGATGGCCAGAGGCGATACCACTCAAAGACATCACAGCCGACACCTGCGCGGCCGCCTTGGTATCCGGGTGGATATCGAGGTTCGGTTGCCCCGCGCAGATCACCACTGATCGCGGTCGGCAGTTCGAGTCCGGCTTGTTTAAGGCCCTGGCATCCCTGCTCGGCGCACGCCACTTCCGTACCACAGCCTATCATCCCGCATCAAATGGGATGGTTGAGAGGATGCATCGACAGCTCAAAGCAGGTATCATGTGTCACAACAACACGCAATGGACAGAGGTCTTACCCATCGTCCTGCTCGGCATACGCAGTGCCTGGAAAGACGATGTCCAAGCTTCTTCGGCCGAGTTGGTTTACGGTGAGCCCCTACGCTTGCCGGGTCAGTTCCTGTCGCCATCAGACAACCATACCGTCGAAGACATCACCAGCTTCGCTACACGCCTGGCCAAACACATGGCTAGCTTGTCTCCGAAGCCTGCAAAGTGGCACAGAAACAACATCACTTTCTACATACCCAAAGACATGCAGCACTGTACCCATGTCTTCGTGAGGCAGGACTACGTGCGGAAGTCATTGGAGCCACCGTACGCGGGTCCCTACAAGGTACTGAGAAGAACAACAAAGTATTTCGAAGTCGAGGTACGAGGCAAGAGCAACAACATATCGCTAGATCGGTTGAAGCCAGCTTATGTCACTCAAGAGGATCACGGGGATAACGCTACCACAAACCCAATCAGCACAACACCAAGCGACTCGTCAACACCATCAACCGATAATGAGGAGAGACGCACACGCAGCGGAAGAAGAGTACGCTTCCCAGATCACTATCGACCGTAGTCACGGTCTCGCCAGGGGGCTACTGTAGCGGCACCGCAGCCACACTGAGAAGCGAACCGAGTCACAATCGGAAATCATCGGCTGTCTCCGTCGCAACACGCGCGCGCCTCGATCCTCGCCGCCGCGCCGGCTTGCTACGTCAGTCCTTTGTTCGCTGCTGCGCAAGGCACTCACGCGCTCGCTTGTTTCGCACTGGCTTAACGCAGCCCCGCTCGTAAACATATTATTATATTCACGCTTGCTAATTTCGCCCTGCTAGTTTATTTTCTATGTGCTTTGTGTTCTTCTATCTACCTGTCTCTAGTCTAAAGTGTAAACGTCCTTCCTGCTAGTGTTCTGTGTTAAAACTACTTTTCTGCAATATAACTGTTTTATGTGAAATCAGACTTTTATTTGGTGGACGGATACCTACAACAGAAACGCTGCTGCCCATTCTCTGGTCTACGGAGGCGCAAGGTGTTCTGCCTCAGACATTAGTCGCCTTATACGACACCCGTGAGTGTAATGGGTTGGTTCTATTCTACTCTGCCGGATACCACACGGCTAACACGGCTCCACGTGGACAGGGGCGCATAAATTGATAGCATTAAATAGAATTTTTTGTTGGAGCTGCTGAAGATTGTACAACTGTCTTTTCAACTGTCGTCATTGTATAATCTCTAGTCTATAATCGCATAACCTACATTGTGTGAGTACTATGTACTAGAAAGCTATCATTCACTGAAATCCTACGTCTTTTCTTGACTTGAATGTGCCCTGGCGGTTGAGAGTATGTCACGCTCACTCTAATGTCTCGCTGATGGTGGCGCGTGTGTTGAATCATTCGTTCCCTTCAAAATGGTTGAGTTGAATGGTGCTGATCCATGCGTCATGTTCGTGAACGGGCGCTGTCAGTTGTGACTGGTCATCTCTTAGTTGCCATGGCTTATTTGAATGTTTATTTTTGGATTGTATTTGTTGTTTTTACTATGGACACTTTTAACGTGCACATCTTGCTACATTGTTCTCACATAATATACCATATCAACATGAATGATGTTATATGTGAATATTCTGATTAAAAAGAGTGTCCATGGAGTTTCTTGCCCGTTCTTCTCCATAGAGATCTACGATATGGAATGGGCAACTACAGTACTTTCACAGTTTTTATGTCTTGTGACTGGGACTGTAGCTACATTTAATTTTCATCTTTGTTTCGACAATTCAAAAGTGCCTGTAACTGGCCTACTTGAAATAAATGCTTCGATTTTGATTTTGATTTTTTGATTTCAACGGTTGGGTCATGCCGGTTTTGATGTACTCTTTCGGCATACTCAAATGGACTCAAACAGAACTAGACGCCTTGGATGCGAAGGTCCGTAAATTGTTGACGGCGTATCGGATGCATCACCCACGTTCTTCGGTTATGAGACTGTATATCCCGCGGAAGTGTGGGGGTCGAGGCATTTTAAATGCTAAGACTCTCCACAATCGCGAGATATGCAGCCTCAGGGAAAATTTTCCTAGGAACCGATGTGGGAATGCATCGAGATGTCGTCACGATGGACAAGGGCCTCACCCCGCTCTCCTTGGCTAAAGAGAACTGGCGCAAACCTCCAGTGCTTGACACTAATGATCGCAGGGAGGTATGGCAGAGTAAGGAGCTTCACGGACGCTTTTACCGGGCTCTCAATGGGCCCGATGTAGACCTACCAGCGTCCGTAGCCTGGCCACGTTCCGGGGACCTATTCGGAGAAACCGAAGGTTTTGTCTGTGCAATAATGGATGAAGTTATGATGACGAATAACTACCGGAAATTTATTGTGAAGGATGGCACGGTTGACATATGTCGGGCATGCCACCGTCCGGGCGAATCAATCCGTCACATTATCTCCGGGTGTTCTCGTCTAGCTAACGGAGAGTACCTGCATTGACACAACCTTGTAGCCAGGAACTTGCTCTAAAATACAACCTTGTGGAATCGGAAGTGCCTTACTATAGGTATATGCCCGACCCAGTTCTCGATAATGGCTGTATCACATTGTACTGGGATCAATCCATCATCACTGACAGGACTATTGTAGCCAATAAGCCTGATACTGGTGGTGGATCGATCAGAGCGGCGTGCAATGATTGTTGTCATAACGGTCCCGCATGATGAGAACCTCGTGAAAGCCGAGAAAGATATACAAATCAAGTATCTTGACTTGGCTCGCGAGGTTGTCAGCCCATGGCTTAATTGCCAAGAGCCTCGATCAATACCTGAAGAGGCTCTCGTTAGGCAGCTGGATCAAGGGCTTGATTCAGAAAGCAGTACTCCTGGACACGGCTCGTATTGTTAGGAGGTTCCTCTCTCTGGAGCCCTGACCGCCGGTAGCTTGGACCCTGTTCCCGATGAAATGAAATGAAATGAAATGAAATTCTTTATGTGGTGAAGCAGTCGACAACCTCGGACACCATGGCCTTTCTTGCAGTAAGAGTGCAGGTTGGATAGCACGGCACGCTAGCATTAATGATCTCATCCGTCGTGCTCTTGCCACCGCCGGGGTGCCAGCTGTATTAGAACCCACTGGCTTGGCACGCGTCGATGGCAAGAGACCAGATGGTTTGACCATAATGCCATGGAAGTTGGGTAGGCCTTTGGTGTGGGACGCAACTTGCGTCGACACCCTTGCGCCATCCCATCTTCCTAGCACAGTGTGCTGCGCTGGGGCGGCTGCTGCAGGTGCTGAAAACCTCAAACGGCGCAAATACAATAATTTAATTGCTAATTATGTGTTTGAGCCGTTTGGGGTAGAAACACTAGAGCCATGGGGTCCGAGTGCCCACCTAGTATTTCGGGAAATCGCCAAACGGTTGGTCGACTCTTCACGTGATCAGAGGGCGGGCCTATTTTTTGGCCAAAGAATCAGCATTGCCATCCAACGTGGCAATGCTGCCAGCCTTCTGGGCACTTTTCCTGTTGACAGCGATGTGGACGAATTTTTCGACGCCCTGTAACCTTTTTTTTTTTTTGATATTTGTAAAATATTTTTATTTCTTTTTATAGAGTTAGTGTGTAAATAATGTAAATATTAATTCTTTATTGAAATAATTGAAATACAAAAATATTACAAGAAGGCCTTTAAAACTATAGGTATACGTGCGCTTATACATAAATATTATCTAGGATTCCTTAAACAACTAGTAAATAACTTATCTATATATATGCTAGGTACATAATTACTATGGGTCTATTCAAAGTAAGAAAAAACAGTTTGTTTAGCAACTTCTCTGCAACATTCTGTTATTTTTGCAATGAAGCATAATACAAAAATCCAGGGCACGTTTACTTTGTGTCTACAGAGAAAAATGCTATGTCACTAAAATGTAAAATATACTAAAATTACAATAAGTGCGACAATTAGTAGGTACATAAAGGTCATTATACTACGACGTCACATCCTTTTTTTTTATCATCGCATTATCTCTCATTTTTTTTTCGTGTGCAACCAAGTATTATCGTGTAAGTTAGTGAAAAGTGTGACTATTGTGTTAGTTAGTGAAAAGTGTGACTCTGGTTTACCATAATGGGTAAACGAAAACACAAGAATAAAGAATCGCGCAATCGGAAGAAAATAAAAAGGTTACAAAAACAAGTTAACCGCTCCTCGGAAACGAGCGAAGGTGAGTCATACTTGTTTACATTGTTAACTAAGGACTATTCCTAATTACAGTAACGCAGGATTCATGCAACTATAATAATGTAACGTTGTTACCAGATGTTTAAAGTCACAATTTATGTACCTACCTACCGTCGACTGACTTATTTTTACAATTAGTTTTTTCTTTTTTTTCGTACATGCATTCTATAATTCTATCCCAACCCAAGGTATTGTAGCGACCAAAACCGCTACGACATCCGCTGCCGCTAATGAGCGGTGAGACCTCGGCAAAGAATCACGCCACCTCTACGTCATATCGTACGATCCTTTTGTTCTCGTCAGGCGGCCAGGTAACGGGCGTCTAAAAGTAGTTCGCAAAAGTGAACCTTAATGTGTATGTGATCTTTAGTATTTAAACCGCGGACTAGCAATGTATCCGCTCACTTCATTTTTGCTTAGCTTGCTTGTGCTTTCTCGCTGATCTGTTTCTTTGTTTACCTTTTCTATTGTCATAGTAAAATAAGTTATTTAAATAAATAAGTTTGATTAGTGCTTCTGCTTTGATTTAAATAATCAACACCTGTGAGGTAGCATACTTAAGGAGTGGCTCAAGTCGACATCTCATACGAGCCCTTCATTGGTGACCCCGACTTCTAAAATGGACAACAACACGGAGCCGGCGAAAGAGGGGACAGCAGAGACGTTCAGGGTTGGCGTAAGAGTACCACCATTCAACCCGGACGACCCAACCCTATGGTTTGCCCAGATCGAAGGTCAGTTCATGTTGTCTAATATAGTGCGTGATGAGACGAAATATTATTATGTGCTGGCACAGCTGGAACCACAATACTCCACTGAAGTGCGCGACATAATAGTTACCCCTCCCGAAACCGGTAAATACGCCAAGCTGAGGGAGGAACTAATTAAGCGGTTATCGGCATCGCAGGAGAAGAAAACGAAGCAACTCTTAATGCACGAAGAGCTCGGCGACAGAAAGCCGTCACAGTTCCTGAGACACCTACAGCATTTAGCGGGACCTAACGTCCCTAATGATTTTATCCGCACAATCTGGGCAAACAGGCTACCTACTAACCTACAAACTGTTCTGGCATCACAGGTCAAAATGAGCTTAGAGGACATAGCAGAGCTGGCCGACCGCATCAACGATATCGTCCCTGCAGCGAATCAGGTAGCGAGTACATCGGCAGCATCGGCCGCGGTCGCAAGTACAAGCGATAGCGATTTAAAAATGCAAGTAGCGGAATTAACACGTAAGATGGAGGCAATGTCTACGGAGTTATTCAGACGTTCCAGACGCGATTCAGGAGGACGAGGCTCCTACAGGAACCGTAGTCGCCCCCGGTCACGTTCGCGCTCCCAGGACCACCCCCACTGCTGGTATCACTACACCTTTAGGGAACGGGCACGGAAGTGCATTAAGCCCTGCAGTTACAAGTCGGAAAACAACCAAGGCAGTCGACAATAGCGGTAAACGACTGCCCCAATATTGCGAACCGCCTGTTCATCACTGACCGCAAAGTTCAGTTTTTGGTCGACACGGGATCAGACTTGTGCGTGTACCCAAGGTCAGCTGTACGGGATTCGCGTCCGAAAACTAATTACAGTCTGTTCGCAGCCAATGGTTCACCTATAGCTACATATGGCTATATACAGCTAGAATTAAATATAGGTCTACGACGTGCATTCAGCTGGCGCTTCATCGTGGCTGACGTGTCCAAACCCATCATCGGCGTCGACTTCTTAAGTTACTACAACTTGCTTGTCGACTGCCGCAATCAACGCATCATAGACGGGGTTACGTCACTTACCGTGCCGGCCCCTCGTCAACGATCAGCGGATAGCATTTCATCCGTACGTACGACCTGCGCAGCCCCGGATGAGGATCCCTTCTATCGCCAGCTGCGGGAGTTTCCTGAGATCACACGACCTGCTGGTAAGCCTAGCACACCCAAACATAGCACTGTGCATCAAATCAGGACTACGCCTGGACCACCAGTATTCAGTCGACCCCGCCGCCTAGATCCGGAACGGCTAAGTATAGCAAAGCAAGAATTTGATTCTATGTTACAGAATGGCACAGCCCGAAGGTCAGAGAGCGCTTGGTCATCACCTCTTCACCTGGTCCGCAAGAAAACTGATGGATGGCGGCCTTGTGGGGACTACCGAGCTCTTAACGCACGCACAGTTTCGGATCGATATCCAATCAGGCATATTCAGGACTTCACGCAGCAGCTTACAGGTAGCACCATCTTTTCTACGATAGACTTGGTTAAAGCTTATCACCAAATTCCAGTCCTGGAAGAAGATATCCCTAAAACGGCAATTACAACACCATTTGGTATACGAATACGAATTTCCTCACATGACGTTTGGACTTCGTAACGCCGCACAAACCTTCCAGCGTTTCATGGATGAGGTACTGCGCGGACTGGACTTCTGCTATACTTACCTGGACGACATTTTAATTTCCAGCAGAAGCAGCCAGGAGCATATGGAACACTTGAAGCAACTTTTTAAACGTTTGGCAGAATATGGCGTTCTTATAAATATATCAAAATGCCATCTAGGCAAAGCTGAAGTAACTTTCCTAGGTTACACAGTGTCCGCAGCAGGCGTGCAGCCGCTGCAAACAAAGGTACAAGCCATTCAAGACTTTCCACAGCCTAATACTGTAAAGGAACTCAGAAGATTTCTCGGCATGCTAAATTTTTACCGTCGTTTCTTACCCGGTGCAGCTGGAGTGCAGGCGCCTCTCAACTCCTTATTGGCTGGACCCAAAACAAAAGGAGCAACACCAATTACATGGACATCGCAACTGTTGGACGCATTTAACGAAAGTAAAAGAAGTCTTTCACAGGCAACACTGTTGGTACATCCAGATCCAAATGCTGAGCTGACGATCCAGACCGACGCATCCGATACGGCGATTGGCGCAGTACTACAACAACGAAAAGGAAAGGAATGGCAACCACTCGCGTTCTTTTCCAAGAAACTGTCTCCAGCTCAAAAGAAATATAGCCCATATGATCGTGAGCTGTTGGCTATATATGATGCTATCCGTTATTTCCGGTATATGGTCGAGGCAAGAACATTCAGTATATTGACAGACCACAAGCCGCTAACCTTTGCCTTTTCTACTAACAGGGACAATTGCTCACCACGTCAGTTTCGATACTTGGATTTTATTAGCCAATTTACAACTGACATCCAATTCATTTCTGGCAGCGACAACGTCGTTGCAGATGCCTTATCACGCATTAACGAACTTTCTCTGTCCATAGATTACCAGTCCTTAGCACTCGCCCAAGACTCAGATGAGGAACTTAAGACTCTACTGACGAGCGGCTCCTCCTTGAAGCTGGAAAAAAGGAGGTTACCGGAGGGCACCACACAGATATACTGCGATGTCTCCACAGAAAGTGTGAGGCCGTACGTTACCCCCACACACCGCCGACAGGTATTTAATTCGCTGCATAATTTAAGCCATCCAGGGGTTAAGGCCACTGTACGCTTGATTACAGACCGATTTGTGTGGCCAGGAATTAATAAGGACTGTCGACAGTGGGCTCAGGAGTGCCAGCAATGCCAACGATGCAAAATAACAAGACACACGTCAGCACCACCAGCAGCATATGCAGCACCTTCTGCCCGTTTTCGACATATTCATTTAGACCTAATAGGTCCTCTAACTTTATGTTCTGGTAACAGGTACTGTCTCACAATTGTCGACCGCTACACCAGGTGGCCTGAGGCGCTGCCACTCCAGGACATCACCGCCGAGACCTGCGTGTCAGCCCTGGTCTCCGGGTGGATCGCACGATTCGGCTGTCCCGAGCATATCACGACTGACCGCGGGCGACAGTTCGAGTCACACACCTTTAAAAACGTCGCCAAGCTGGTGTGTGCTACCCACCACACCACCACTTCTTACCATCCCGCAGCGAACGGTCTCGTTGAAAGACTACACCGTCAATTGAAAGCAGCTATCGCTTGCCACTCCAACTCCAACTGGACTGAGGTTCTCCCGTGGGCTCTGCTGGGCATCCGCAGCGCCTGGAAAAGCGACCTTCAAGCTTCCACAGCAGAAATTGTCTACGGCGAGCCACTTCGGCTTCCTGGTCAATTCTTCTCGGCCGACACACACGAAACGGTGGAACCAAGCAACCTGGTGAGCAGACTTCGGACCCACATGAGCAAACTGGCACCTCAACCAACCTCGTGGCATACTAGCTCCAGCAAGTCATTTTACATACCAAAGGACTTGAGCACGGCGACCCACGTCTTCATCCGTCAGGGACCAGCACGAAGGCCCTTGCAAGCGGCATACCTGGGGCCATACCAGGTACTACGTCGTGGGCTGAAGACGTTTGACGTCGACGTGGCAGGCAAGAGTCAGACAGTCACCATAGACCGCCTAAAACCTGCATATATCACCAGAGAAGAGTCCTCGGTTCCAGACCAACAGCAAGTGCCAGCGGCTGTCAAGAAGACAAGGAGTGGGCGTATAGTTAAATTCCCGGATTACTATCGCCCGTAGACACGGTCTCAGCGGGGGAGTAGTGTAGCGACCAAAACCGCTACGACATCCGCTGCCGCTAATGAGCGGTGAGACCTCGGCAAAGAATCACGCCACCTCTACGTCATATCGTACGATCCTTTTGTTCTCGTCAGGCGGCCAGGTAACGGGCGTCTAAAAGTAGTTCGCAAAAGTGAACCTTAATGTGTATGTGATTTTTAGTATTTAAACCGCGGACTAGCAATGTATCCGCTCACTTCATTTTTGCTTAGCTTGCTTGTGCTTTCTCGCTGATCTGTTTCTTTGTTTACCTTTTCTATTGTCATAGTAAAATAAGTTATTTAAATAAATAAGTTTGATTAGTGCTTCTGCTTTGATTTAAATAATCAACACCTGTGAGGTAGCATACTTAAGGAGTGGCTCAAGTCGACATCTCATACGAGCCCTTCAGTATCATTTAGACACACGTTAACGATGTCGTATAGTTTGAATATTTTGTGGATGCTATTCTCTGCGACACGATCGCACTATGGCACATGCCATAGTTAGGTATCTGTTGCGATATCAAAACGGTTATTCTTACGTTATTCTCCATGACGTGATCATGGCTGATAACCATCGTCGTAAATATAACCAATGACTTTATAATACACAGCTGCAAATGCAGCATATCTATGGCATGTAGCTGATGAGGCGACACCGTTATTCTCTACGACGTGATCATGGCTGATAACCATAGAGTCTCGTGTTATGTCGAGAATATAACCAATGACTCAGTCTCGTGTTATGTCGTGAATATAATCAATGACTTTAAAATACACAGCTGGAAATGCAGCATATCTATGGCATGTAGCTGATGAGGCGACACCGTTGTTCTCCACGTCGTGATCATGGCTGATAACCATAGAGTCTCGTGTTATGTCGAGAATATAACCAATGACTCAGTCTCGTGTTATGTCGTGAATATAACCAATGACTTTAAAATATACAGCTGCTTGCTTGTACGTTGGCGGGTCGTTCGCCATATTGGTTAGACAAACGTAAGTATACTTGCCTTGACGATGCGCTGGCGAAGCTCCGTGACGAGTTATGAGTGACAACGGCGACTTTTATTTGGTTCTACTTAAACTTCTGACACCACGATATGCAGGATGCGAGGAGTTTTCCAATAAATGAAATACGAAGCTTAGTAAAACGACGTGTGTAATAAATAAAAATAAAAAAAATACATTTATTTCGAGCAACATTAACTCATATGTGGAGTACACACAAATACAGACAACACACAAAGAATAATAAAATTAAGAGGCAACATCTAACCGGCCCTGCTGACGGCAACATGCCTATCACAGCAGTGCCGTATGTATGGGCAGTCCATCCGGTCCGCGATCATCGCAAGGACAGCATTGGGGCTGCCCCACACCCTACGCACCAAGGACGCGCTCCATTTACGCATGGTCGCGTAAAAGCAGTCAGTGCGCGCCTCAGCGAACATACCTGAGGCTTTGCAGTAGCGAGGCAATGCTGCCTTAATACTTGTTCCAGGAAGTGCTGTACACATTACATCGGTGACAATGACAATGCTCGATGCAAGTAACCATAGACTTACATAGAAGACAGATTATAAATATCCTAACAGTAACTATTACGTGTTATTACCGTAAAATAAAACATTTTTCAGACGTAGTTTTGCCATTTAATAAATTATATAAAAAAAGTAAACGCTTCATTTGGACTGATGATTGTAAACATGCCTTTGAGCATCTAAAAAATGCATTGATTATGTCACCTATTCTACAACATCCTGATTTTACAGAAAAAAGAAACCGGCCAAGAGCGAGTCGAACTCGCGCACCGAGGGTTCAGTACAAACTTTTTAAAGGACAAACTTAACGTTGCTGTTCGATCCCTAGAAACGGCTATTGCACCAACCACAAATAATAAGTTTGTAATAGACTACATATTTACGATTTTTAGATATTTCCCTTTACATATTATTATGCTGTAAAACCTTGCTTTTTGCCAAAATTCAAATCAACGGGAACTACCATTTAGGTTTTCGACCCAACACCTATAGGGTACTTCCAGTTGACCTAGAATTGTCAATTTTGTTTAAAGGCAAGGTCTTACAGCACAAGTAAAGGGAAAATTCCGAAAAAATTAAAAGTAAATTTTGGTACAATTTTTCGCGAAAATCTAAATTTGCCCATATCCTTTTATCGTGTTGACTCAGGGCCTTGATTTTTTACACCTAATAGGGAATATAGACCTCAGTATCTGGTATACATTTCAACTTGCTAGGTTTACCCGTTCCTGAGAAAATCGGTGGTGACAGACGGACAAACAGACAGACGGACAAGAAAGTGATATTATCTCCCTTTTTTTACCTTTTTAGGTACGGAACCTTAAAAATGAATTCATATTACAAATAGATGCTTCAGACACTGCAGTTGGTGCCGTACTGTGCAATAAAGATCTCAGACCAACCTTTGAATAAATTGGAAAAGAATTACCCTACAATACAGAAAGAGCATTTAGCGATAGTTTAGATAGTGGTCAGTGAAATATTTCAGACCATATTTATATGGTAGAGAATTTACAATAATGACTGATCACAAACCTTTAGTTTATGCTTTTGGCATGAGAGATCTTTCAAGTAGGCTTCTAAAGTTTCGTTTGACATTAGAAGAAAATAAATTCAAAATTATTTAGGAACCAGGAAAAGAAAATGTATTTGCAGATGCTTTGTCTAGAATATGTATAACGCCAGACGAGCTAAAAAAAATGCAGGCGCAAGTGGTTGCTGTTATGACTAGGGCACAAAAGCGAAAGATTGATGACGAGTTTAGTAAAAATATCGATGACATTAAAAAGGCGGATCTTAATAAATCTCCTGACAATTAGTCTGGTCAACCAAGGGTTGTGGATATATTGAGAAAACCGTGCGACTCAGTCGAAATAGGTTTAGGTGGATGTAGGTAGAGAATTAAACAGATTGAGAGACAATGATATGATAATAGATGTCCGTGAATGTTTTGTAAATTTAGCAAAAAGAAAGATGATTTACATCAATCTTGATTTCAAGCCACACTTTATGCGAGCCGAATTTGTGCAGAAATTAAGTTGTTTTGTAAAATGTTACACATTGAAGAAGTGTGTATAATTAAAAATAAAGAGAATAATAGATTTTATTAAAAACGTTTGTGATGAGATATCGAAGTTAGAAAATTGGTCAGGACCGCGAATATGTATATTAAGAGGTGTAAAAAGAATAAGTCATGACAACGAAAAAATTCACAAGACCTCATCTACGTAGCGCTTGCAATAATGGTCTATTCTACAATGAGGCGGTCCACATTGAGGTAGAAGTTGAGGAAATCCTCACTAATCTTATCTTATTATTATTTTAATGCAAAAGCAAATCTGTAAGTTTAACGTCCTGTTCACTAAGCAATTGCTTATTGGATTTCGACCTATGTAAGAACATAGGATACTTTTTGATCATAGTAGGACGTGAGCGCAAACCATGAGCAAGAGCAAGTCCTAATCGTTCGATAAATGCAATATTGTTTTCTATGACGCAAGCAAGCATGTTTTTAATGACTTAACAAAGCGGACAACAGGGTAGATGACAAAAAAACATCTAATTAGTCCGTCAGATAGATTTCCAAAAAATATTGGACAAACATTTTTTTCTTTTTTCACGTAAATAAAAAATGAAGACGATACAGTGCGTCGCAAAATTTGTGTGACGTCACATTTGAGTACATTTATACTCAAATGTGACGTCACAGGCCCCACTATGTACTATATATCTTTGACACGTTTTATCTTCACCAATTTTTATAAATTTGTTAAAACAAAAAACACGTATCCAATATTTTTCCATAATCTAACCAACGGACTAAACAGAATCGTATTTTTTTTAGTCATTCATCATCCCTACTATGTCATTACACTATTATTTTAATTAACCATTTAGTTCTGCAACTATTCATCTAAGTAAATAAATATGTCAATGACAACTGCCACATCTGTTTTATAACAAAAGTTATTTGTCTGCATGTTGACTGAATTGAATTGTCAGTTGTTTTTGAATTCCTTTTATGTTGTTTCTTCTAGATACTGTTGAATGGAAAAAAAACATGTTATGACGTTAATTTCTCTGAGTAGTGAGGTATAAAAAGGGCGGTTGCAACAATTTTTACTATCATTTGCTTGTAACTTACCTGAAGTGAAAAGTTCCTTACTTTGACAATGCAGGCTAATATTGTAACAGTGGGTTTTGCGATACTTGCAGTAAGTACTTAAATATGAATATTTAATTACTACTTATTACTATTATAAAAAAGGTGTAAATAGACCCTTAGCGAAGTCGAAAGGCACTTGTTCTCCCCGTCATTGCGATAATTTTTTGTTGTGGATCATACCTGGAATCCTACGTAGTTACGGAGGTATTGGAGGTCAAAGTTCCAACTTCTTAACAAGTTTTTTTTCAAATACTACCTAGTTGTAAAGGTCATATCTTTACTTTAAATACCTCCATACCCCGTTTACTATTAAATCAGCACAATGTGTTGGTGCGTTGCTTTGAGTTTTAACGTAAAACGTAATTTTTACCCCAAAAAAGAAGTTTTTCCCTAGCAATAATTTTTGCTTAGAGTTACTTTGATGTACAGAATGCGTGGTTGACGACTTAGTGAAAGGTCCATTTATACCCTGTATTTTGGATATCAGGCTGTATTCGTAATGTTCCCGACATTTTTTTTTCTCTCTTCCCCACTGTTGCGACACAGGCCTCCTCTCATGAGAGGGTGTGTGCTGTTATCCAACACGTGGGCCCAGTGCGGGTTGGTAGATGCCACATGATATATATCAATGAAATAATATCCAAACATTGTCTCTTTACGTTTAACATAAGTAGAAGCGCCCGCTTTGTTTATCACTTACGCTTGACGCTTGGAGATCCGCTGGATGCGAGACGCACGGGACCGGTCAATGTGGCGACACTTGGGGAAGGCCTATGTCCAGCAGTGGACGTCTTTCGACTGAAATGATGATGATAAGTATGATACGTGTCATTATGATACGCAAAGGTACTACTTAGGGACTACTTAGGGACTATTTCATTTTGTGGTTTTGTGGGTTGGGTATCCTATATGACCGTGGTGATACCTGCGCATCAGGTCATATTTTTGTAATATCATTGACAAGTGTAAAGTTTGAGTATCGATCCGACCTCAAACTTTACATCAACTAAAAAAGATATATACATAGAAAGGTTAACCAGAGAAGCTATTCATTATAAAAAAACACAAACATTTCAATCGTGAGGACGGTTTTAAACTATCAAGTAGGGACGTGGAATCCAGTGATAAACCTAATAAAAATATAACATGGTCTCCATTATCAAGAAAAACCTAGTAATACTGTGAGTGCGTTTTGTCGTGAGTTACAATCGAGTTGCAGTAGTGCGCGTAATAAAAGACTAAGAAAGGGTAGATTGATTTGATAGATTAGATTTGAATAAATAATGTTCGTCCCACCCGCATACCACTTCAGTATTCCCGCGATCATGATGCTTGCGAGAGCGTCGAAATATCGGGAGCTGTTAGAAACAAAAGAAAATCACGGATATTATCCCGTTAGTACTTTAAGTGTGGAACTAAAAAAGAGTGGATAATCTGGAAATGGTTGAGCAGATTTTCTTGAATCATAGATATGAACACTCTCATATGACACCGTCAAAATGAAAAACAAAAAAAAACCTATGATGCCACAGATTCATTCACACTTCAAACTCTTTTTTGTAAAGGGGTTAAATAACCTCCTCCTTTATGGAAGTCGGTTAAAAAGAAAATTAAATGGAATAATTATTCAATAATTATAACAATCCCAACCTTTTCATTAAGATACATAAATATACTAATACTACAACACATATACACGCTAATATTTACAATATCAATCAGACACGCACCCTTACGTACATTTACCACCCCAATCTTCATGTCGCCATGAGATCACGCCGGAGGTCTGTCCGCTGAGCGACAATTTGCCGCGGCAGCGGACTTTCCCCCCGGCGTATTGCCTCCGCGCGCCATTCGTGTAGGCGCGCGAGGACTATCGCCTCCAGATCCCAAGACGGCAATTGCGAGAGGTGGCAAGGAGGCTCGCCACCTCGCAAGAGATCGTGCGGTACCCACGGACCAGCGTTACGGCTACCACCTTTTGGGCGCGTTCAGTGGGCGGCTCGCCGCCTCAAGGAACGCGCCCACTCCGGGGCCCCGTAGACCGCATGGACCGCACGACTCCCGCGTAGAGCCTCCGGCAAGAGGCGTTTGGCCCCCCCAGGTTGGGAGGAACCACCTGAGGCAGCCCCGGTCCGCTCCAGTTTGGGGGCGTCAAACGTCGGAAATGCTCCACGAAGTTCCATCGGCTGTCGACGACGACTCCCAGGTACTTCAGCGTCGACTCGACGCCGACGGATACCCCTCCTACCGACAGTGAGGATCCCGGAGGCGGCGCATTCCGAGGGCCATGAAAGCACATGGCCTCGGACTTGTGCAATGCCACCTCGAGACCTAGTTGCGGGATCCTCTCAACGACTATGGCAACCCCGCGTGTCATGATTTCGGCCGCCGCCTCGCGCGGCCCCCCTTGTGCCAGCACCAGCGTGTCGTCTGCATAGTAAACCACGATGACGCCGCTAGGGAGGTGGGCGCGCAGCACCCAGTCTTAACCGATGTTCCACAAGGACGGCCCTAGAACCGATCCTTGCAGAACACCGCACGACATCTCTTGCCGTTTCCATTCTCCGCTGCGACCGGGGTAGATGACAGCCCTGTCCGTCCCGTCAGGTAGTGACCGACCACATGACGAAGCTAGGTCGGCACCCGGTGATACCGGAGTGCCACCCTAATGCAGCTCCAGGGCATGGAGTTGAAGGCGTTGGCGATGTCGAGAGACACCACCAAGACAACCCCACCCTAAGACATCGCATTCCCCGTCGTGAGGGCTCTCACGCGCTTGATGGCGTCCACCGTAGAGCGCCCCTTGAGGAAACCACACTGGTGTTCCGCAAGATCCGGCCCCGTCCCCACAAGGTGCTCGGCTAGGCGGTTTGCAATTACTCTTTCAAAGAGCTTGCCCACCTCGTCGAGCAGCAACACGGGCCGGTATGCGGACGGAGAGTCCGCAGGGCGCCCCGGCTTTCGAATAAGGACCAACTTCCCCGTCTTCCAACGAAGCGGGAACTGGCCTCTCTCCAAGCATGCGCTTAGAAGCCCCTCCAGTTGGGGCCCGAGATACTCCGAGGCCAGGACCCAGGCTTTGCCAGGCAAGCCGTCGGGTCCCGGGGCGGTATTTTTGGCACTCTCACTCTCAGGTCTACCCTAGTTACTTCCGGAGCGTCGTCGTCGTCATCCTTGTGGTACGCTTGCAGCACCGCAGCCTGCGGAGTCATAGGCGGAGGGGGATGTTGCCCTCGCAAAGGGAACAGAGCGCTCACCACGTCCTGCTTGAGCTCTGGCCGGAGACTCTGCGTCAGTGGGGGGCCCAAGGTGCGGAGTTTATCCCGCACCATCTTGAAAGGGCGCCCCCACGGATCTCTGTCGAGAGTGGAGACTCTCGACAGAGATCAGCATCTCCTCGCGGGCCAGCAGGTCAACCTCGTGGAGGGCGGTCTTCACCGCACTGTACCCCTTATAAAGCTCCGCCTCAATGGCTGCCGCATCCGGTGGGCGGATGTGGAGCCTGCGATGCCTGGCATATAGGTGTCGCACAGCCACGCACGCCTCGCGCAGAGACGTCAGCTCACGCTACCACCAGTCCACCTGACGCCGGGCGCTTCCTGGCCAAACACGGGGCATTGCCACGTCACAGATGTCGGACATGGCTTCCTGGAACCACCTTGCCTGATTGTCAACGTCGGCAGGCCTGCCCGGTGATGTCACCCAGGCCTGCACGATCGAGGCTTCCAAGAGGAGCTCCCGGCCCAGCTGCTCCAGCGCCCAACGCGGACCCCTCGGGGCTTGTTGGACCAGCGCGCTTGAGGTCTGGGTAGAGACGTCGAACCAGATGTACCGGTGGTCGGAATAGGTCTCCACCCCCTCCATGACACACCATTTCCTCCACACCTCTCCTACACATCTACACACACAATTACAAACACATGCATACTCATAATACACTCAACTCACATTTCACTATAAGAACACTAATTTGTTATTATTATTTGTTTCAGATATGTTACATTACACAAGCAGATCCAGGTGTTCTTTGTAATACTCTGCGTCAAGATATTGTTAAATAGTTGTTTTTTCAAAGCTATTAAATACGAAACCATTTTTTAGTTTCTCTGATTAAATCAATTGAAGCTTTGAATTTGAAGTAAAACTAATAAATAATTATTTATTGTTGCTGCTAATGCTGAAAAAACCGTTAGGTCAGTTGTTGGTAAGTATTTTGATGTTATGTACAAGGAGACTCCACAAATGGTTATTAGAAAGAATAACATAGCAAGAAGAAACATTTCATAAGATAATCTTTCGATGTATGTTTGTTTCAAGTAAAACTAATAAATAATTATTTTTTGTAACAGTTGGGGCTGACAAACCCGTTGAGAAAATTGCTCGTAAGTATTTTGATGTTATGTACAAGGAGACTCCACTTATGGTTATTAGAGAGAATAACATAGCAAGAAGAAACATTTCATAAGGTAATCTTTCGACGTATGTTGGAAGTAAAACTAATAAATTATTACTTGTTGTTACAGATTATTCTGCGGATGGCACTAGGATAATTTTTGGTAAGTATTTTGATGTTATGTACAAGGAGACTCCACAAATGGTTATTAGAGGGAATAACATAGCAAGTCGAAACATTTTGTTATATAATTTTTCGACGTAACTATGTTTGTTTGAAGTAAAACTAATAAATTATTATTTGTTGTTACAGGTAATGCTGCGGATGACATTGAGGAAGTTGTTGGTAAGTATTTTGATGTTATGTACAAGGAGACTCCACAAATGGTTATTAGAGGGAATAACATAGCAAGTCGAAACATTTTGTTATATAATTTTTCGACGTAACTATGTTTGTTTGAAGTAAAACTAATAAATTATTATTTGTTGTTACAGGTAATGCTGCGGATGACATTGAGGAAGTTGTTGGTAAGTATTTTGATGTTATGTACAAGGAGACTCCACAAATGGTTATTAGAGGGAATAACATAGCAAGTCGAAACATTTTGTTATATAATTTTTCGACGTAACTATGTTTGTTTGAAGTAAAACTAATAAATTATTATTTGTTGTTACAGGTAATGCTGCGGATGACATTGAGGAAGTTGTTGGTAAGTATTTTGATGTTATGTACAAGGAGACTCCACAAATGGTTATTAGAGAGAATAACATAGCAAGAAGAAACATTTCATAAGATAATCTTTCGACGTATGTTTGAAGTAAAACTAATAAATTATTATTTGTTACAGGTTCTGCTACGGATGGCACTGAGGAAGTTGTTGGTAAGTATTTTAATGTTATGTACAAGGAGACTACACTTATGGTTATTAGAGGGAATAACATAGCAAGTCGAAACATTTCATTACAAAATCTTCCGATGTCTGTTTGTTTGGAGTAAAACTTATAAATAATGATTTGTTGTTACAGAAGAGTTCAAAGATCGTATCGGATAATACCACCACCACTAAATCTTCAACAAAGCCATCTATTAATACGACAGAATGTCCATGTGACATCATGAAGACAGAAGCTACCACTTCCACTGGAACTACGGCAGAGCCATCCAACTTTTATGAAAATTTAGTCTTTGAAATTAATAACTCGTTTATATATTATCCCCATTAACGATGAATACTAAGGTTTATACAAAGTGACATAACATGGCGATAACGAATGTCGAAAGTCTAAATGTACGGGAAATTGACCACATCTGCCTAGCAGATGAGGTCCCAATGATGATAACCCAACTGTTTTGGGGTTCACTTTCAATCTTACCGAATGCAGCTGAATACCGGTATTTTAGATGTAAAATGTGTCAGATAGGCAGTCGCTTGATGAAGCGACTGCCTATCTGACTCAGGTAGTACAGGGTAATACGATACCCCTTGGTAGACTGGTTATCAAACTTTCGGGCAACCAACTACCTGCAACGACTGACAAAGATTTACAATTGACAGCCGGGACCAACGGCTTTACGTGCTTTCCGAGGCACGGAAGAAACTCGGTATGTAATGGATGGACACTTATAATGGAGTTGGTACTATATCGACTGTCAGACCAACTGTACATACTTCCTAGGTTTATCTTTGTCTTTTAATCCCCAACATAAAACCTCACGAGGTACCTGGTCGTATGCCGATGATTTAGTAAAAGTTCACTTTCATCTTTCAGTCGTCTTTCAATAACTTTCTTCTAAATTTTCATACAATGTGCCATTAGCTTTATTTCTCTATAGTAATTGCACTCCAATATATCACCTTTGTTTTTAAAGATGAAACCAATGAACTTTTGCACCATTCGTCAGGTATTCTTCCAGCAACAACGCAATGAAGACTTATTGAAATTGAATGAAAACAGCTAACCACGTCCATCCATCCACCCATAATAACTTCTAAACTTCAACTGGCGGTATACCGTTAGGTCCTAACGCTTTACCATTCTTCGTTATCGCTGTTCAACGGTCATTCTGTCTAGAACCTCAGTTGATGCTGAGTAACATGGCTTTCACCTCATCCATGCTGAGTAAAGCAGGTTAACAAAACCAGTTTAAGCTAAAATGGTTATATTTACTAAGGAACTTGTAGTTTTAATTTTTTGCATTTTTTATTTTATACACTTGCATGTGTGTTGTGGCCGTAACTATTTATTTTTAATTCTTTTTTTTTTAATTTTTTTTTTCTTATTATTATTGTTTGTTTCAAAACAAATTATTTAAAAAACAATGTTAAGTGTTTAAAATAAAGAAACAAATTTTGTTTCTTTATTTTAAACACTTAACATTATTTTTTAAATAATTTGTATTAAATACATGTGATTGTAAAGCATATTTAATTTTTGTTTAATAAATTTAATTTTCGTATTTCAGACGCTTTATTACCGTACCCTTATTTCTACACTGTACAAAACATCGAGATTTCTCTATTACTTGTATTCTGATAGACATGAAAAGTGACTCAATCTTATATCTTATTCTATCTAAATAAAATGGTAAACTGACTGACTGACTGGGTGATATATCAACACATAGCCCAAACCGCTGGTCCCAGAGACATTAAACTTGTAGGGTGTATTCTTTGTAAAGAGTAAGTATCCACTATGAAAGGATTTTTGGGAATTCCACCCCTAAAGGGGTGAAATAGGGGATGGAATTTTATATGAAAGTTTTAAAGTTAGGATCTGTAAATTTTGTGTTTAGGCTTAAGATTGAAAATTAATTTATTACGTGTCTCAGTGTTTTTGATAAATCCACCCCCGAATAGTTATAACTGGGGATAAGTTGTTTGTGCAACGTCCTTAATTTTCGAAGTTATAATCACTACTTTTATTATCTAGGCTTTATGGTTGGAAGCTAACGCATCGGTGTTGTTAGAATTTCAACCCATAAGGGGGTGAAAAGGGGGATGAAATTATGAACTGACTGGCTGATTGATCGATCAACGCACAGCTGAAACCGCTTGGTCTAAAAGCATGAAATTTTGCACAAACTCTCCTTGAATGACGTAAGTGTGCACTAAGAAGAGATTTTTCGAAATTTATCCCCTAAAACAAGGGTTGAAAGTTTTTAAGAAACTTGATCAATTTGGAAGTTAGAAATGTAAATAAACTATATATGAGCTCATCGTTCAAAACAAAAGTTTACTGTATCACTGTTAAAAAAAAACTTACTTTAAGAGGGTAAAATAGGGGATGAAATTTTGTATAAAATTCACAGTACATTACAGTATACTTACGATGTCTGATGTGGGCTACCACGTGGACGAAGTCGCGGGCAGCAGCCAGTTTAAACTATAATATAACACAATAATTATCACGCCTGCGATCCCCGAAGGATTAGGTAGAGGTGTACCTAATGTAATAGGGAGAGACCCTGTTCCATCCAGACTCCGCGTCTGCTACTGAGAAATTCCTAATGGAAAAGCTCATTAACACTGTCCAACATGGGAATCAAACCCAGGAATTCGTGCTCAACGCTTGTGACCACTAGACCAATAAGGCTGTCAATATAAAGATAATTATTCTCCTGCCCTAATCCTAATTTATTTGGGGTCGGTGCAGTATGTCTACAAGTCAGCTGTCAACAAATAAATGTCTATATCGATAGAGTTAAACAAAAACAGTAAGGGCTTCAATTTCAACAGCAACATAAATTAATTTACAATCGTCAGACCAGACGCACACCGACTGACTAAACAGTCAGTGGTGTCGATTCTGTTGTGCACAAACAAAACTTAATTTAGGCTATTGCTATCTTTTTCTCTCTAATAAAACGAGAAAGAGACGGACGTAATATAGAGCTGTAAAATTTAATTGGAACTAATATTTCCATACAAATGAAGGGTCCACGTAAAAACATGGCGACTAAAAACACAGTGAAGACACAGCAACATAAATTAATTTACAATCGTCAGACCAGAAGCACACAGACTGACTAAACAGTCAGTGGTGTCGATTCTGTTGTGCACAAACAAAACTTAATTTAGGCTATTGCTATCTTTTTCTCTCTAATAAAACGAGAAAGAGACGGACGTAATATAGAGCTGTAAAATTTAATTGGAACTAATATTTCCATACAAATGAAGGGTCCACGTAAAAAGATGGCGACTAAAAACACAGTGAAGAAACAAGGCATAAACTAGTTTTACATCTCTAACTTAGTTCATAGCTATAGCCGTCCTTTTCTCGCACTGCCTTTTAGTAAAAGATAGCAATATCCTAAATTAAGTTTAGTTTGTGCACAACAGAATCGACACCAGTATCTGGCTTACTTAGCGTTGTCGGTCCCACTTAGTGAACCAGGGATCCATGACAATGGAATAATACGTAGTTATACATTTAAAAGGAATTTATGAAGGGCAGATAAGTGATTTAAATTTAGACAAACAAAATTACGGATATTAACGCTGAAGACAACCTCCTGACCTTTTATTTCTTTATTACTAGCTACCGCAGTGGAAAGTACGGTTTTTTCCTACTCCTCCACTATATTGGGATCCAAGACAGTTAAATTCATTCTCTGGGACTTCGTCGAGCTTCATTGTCTCGGCGCTTTTCTGGTGGTCGCCACTGTTGATTCTGGCTTTCAGGAGTTACAGTGGTTTGGGAACAATGTGGCGGGCTTGTCTAGCTACCGCAGTTTCACTCGCTTAGGTCTTCATTACAATTTTTTTTTAAATAATTTAAAATCTACATAATGTTGCTTCCTGATAATTTAGCTTTCTTTTAATGAAAAAATGGTTAAAATCGATTCAGTACTTTCGGTACAATCAAAACAAAACAAAAAAATCTTTCCTCTGATAATAATTTTGAATACATAGTTATAGATTAAATGATTCCCTCTCTCTATTCATTTCTTTCTTTGGCTATTTTGGCCTAAACCTTTTGGTAATAGTGGAGCTCGTCACGTTATCTCCTTCTGGGCCTACAGCGTCGCCGGGATCAGTTGTTCGGAACCCAATCTGTTGCCACTTTGGCACAATCTTGATGCGACCTGCAGCAGATGTGGCCTGCCCAGTTCCATTTTAATTTGGCGGCAGTGTTGCAAACATCTGCAATTTGGGTCTTGAATCGAAATATACGGTCAGACCATTTACTTGCTAATTATATAAACAAACGTATATAATAATAATGTCTGCCAATCATTGTCCCTTTCAAAATCCCCCGTCCCTCCAATGTTATTAAAATCTTAAACTTACTTTGACCTTTTCCCGAATTCTGAATCTGTTCAACAACCTCTACAATTACTGTAAGGGCTGGTTTACTTTGACCTTATCCCATTACGTTGGTGTTAATACCTGTTCTTATCCGTCTCGCTCGAAGACGTCTTTTTTTCATTTTTTTTCTTGTGGAGAACTTTTCTAGTTATCCTCCAAGCTTGTGCAAATTATATGAAAAGAAATTTTCTCCGTTGAATTTGAGCAACAAGTCTGGAAAATAAAGTTGGCATGTTGTCATGCGATATGTTTAACTCTTTTAGGAGATACATTTACAAAACAACTTCATATTAAATGGAACTCTTAACATACTTTTTAAATTTAAAAGATACTTCTACGTATACATAGAAGTATGATAATAATGGCCTGCATTTTTTTATAATTTTGAAATTTCTTTTTTCTACGATTCACGTCTAAACGTTTTCCAGCTCGATACATGGAAGGAATATTTTAGATACTCTAACAGCTTTATTCCAGATACCTACAGAGTACCTAAATCAACACAACGGTCCGGGTAGCCACTTCCAAGGCGCCGGCAAATTTTAGAATTGCTATTGCGTGAAGTAATTTATCTGAAGAGACAAAGTAAGACGAAGACACCTGTTGAATATTACTTTGAACTTTCTGAATTATCTGTTATATATTTCTTGAATTTATCACAAAGATATTTTTATTCGTAGCTTTCTGGGATAATCCTCCATGTGTTTTTGGGTTTTTTACACGACTACGGCGAAGCCAAAAAGAAAGGTTTTAGCAGTCTATGTACGAATGTATGTTTGTATTTACGTATGCTCCTCCGTAGTGCCTAAACTATTCATCCGATTTTGATCAATAAGGTGTCAATCGATTCATTATGATAGACCGGGTCGATTTTACCTTGTTTTTTAGATGCAGTACACCACACAAATTCTTGTTAATGAAATAATCTCGAGTTCGGTCAGTGACAATAGGCCTGCCCCTGTTGTCCTATGGAACTTATAACAAACTATGCTAAGTACTGGGGTACTAGTGTACTAATATCTGCTTACCCCATCAAGGAATTCGTGATGTTCTGTGTGGTAGTGTCAAAATGATCTTGTAATTTCGAGGACTTAACGGGAATGTGCAACAACGATGCGAGGAGGCATGGACTCTATTAGGTAGTCCAATAACGACACGGCTGTATACGGAGCGAGGGGGTACTGTTGAAAGAAGAATCCTTACCTTCGTAAAGCGGTGACCAATATTAACACCAAATTCATTTTTAAGGACGTACATATTTCGGCCCGGGGACGGAGAGCTCCTTCTGCGAAGCAGTAATGCTAGAGAAGGAGGTGGCGGAACGTGAGAGGGAGAGAACCTCACAGCGTCCCGGCCGCCGCGGGAGACGCCCCGGGCGTCGGGGGCCACCACGTGGCCCCCGGCCACCGTAGGCGCGGGCCTGTGGACGGTTGGCTATGGGCTAGCTCGCCGTCCGTCCGTTTTATGACGACAGGCCGTGTCGACGGCGCGTTCGTGTTCCACGCGCGCCTCAAAGAGAGGTCAGCAAAAGGAAGGGGTCCGCATGGGCCTACGCCTGCCGGGGCTGCGGGACTGTTCGAAAGAGATACCGTGACCCCGGAACACAAAGGGCGACGAAGGAACATGGATGGGTTTTAGTCAGTAAAAGTCTGACACTCCCTCCTGCTCCGCCCAGAGCGGGAGGAGTCATCTGATGATTTCACATCCGAAAAAAAGGACGTACATATTTCTGTTTTTACTAACACTTCACTAAATAAATGCCTATTGAAATGTAAAGTAGGTATTGGTGTTGAAACGATGCGTTGATTATAATCTATCAATGCTCTTTTATTAAGACATTAATTTAGGTATATGCCTCGTTTCTGAGTCCTCGTTGGTCTAGTGGTCGGAAGTGCAACTACTGAGGATAAGGTACTTGGTTCGATTCCCAGGTCGGGCAAAGTGAAATTAAGATTGGATCTCCGGTTGATGGCAATAGGCTTGCTTTATGTATGGGACCTTAACATGAATGGCGAAATGTGCGTCTACTAAATTTAGGTACACATCTGCCTAACCCATTGGGGATAACAGGCGTGGTATGTTTTTAGGCATCGCCTAGCTAAACGGTTAGGCTTGAAAAAGGGCATTCGTTTAGCTTTGTTACCTGTCAATAGGAGCCGAATGTAAAAGATAGTTATTGATTATTATAACGAAAATCCATATAATGCTAAAGTTTAATCCAGTCAAGTAAAATTAAATTAATTTAAAATTGTTTTCTCGTCGAAACAGCAAGTACTCTACCATCAAAAGCGGACGTAAACAGTATTATTGAAGTTTTGGCAACAAATTAATATTTACAACTGGCATTAAAATTATCCGTAAAGAGCAACTTTCCATTTAGAAATACGAGTTTTCCTGGCTTTACCGATGCAAATGGCTATTTTATTATTTCTCTGTTTTGTTTTACGTAATCTGTTGTATTTTGGAAAATTAACCGCGACAATACAATAATGGATCGTTTTTTATTACTAGAAAAAGTCAAGAATCACGATAAAGGTCATTTCGGGACAAGTTTATGTCATTATTTTTGGTTTTCAGGATTATGTATTTGGATAAATGTATGCGGGGTAATTGTTATATTTGTTGGAATGAAAGATACTTGTTGAGTAGACTTGGTTTATTATGACGAGGAACACATTAAATACAGAGATAGTTTAGTAGGAGTATCACAGACGGGATCAGACATAGCAGTGCCGGAGTGACAGGTATAAATCGGAACCATAGATTATATCTAGTGGTGTTCACACTAATTACTAACTAAATAGTGATGTTAGAACATCCCCCTTGTTGAGTTCAAATTAGACCCCTGACAAACAATTAATAAGATAAACAATGACAAGCAACTTTACTTATATGACAACATGCTCAATGATACTTTTAATTATATTAAAACTACACAAAATTCTTATTAATACTGAGTTACATTTAATCTAGACAACATTCTTAATACTGCTTAGTTAATAGTTACATAGTTAATCTATTTCCTCTATTAACCTTCTTGGAGGTTTTACAATTCGACCTGACCTGGTTGTTACGCTTGAGGATTTTTGAGATGAGGATTCTTGAAGTATATACTCCTGTCGGTCACCTTCCTCTCTCTTCTGTGACGGGTTGTGTGTACGAGAACTTTAATTCTTACTTATCTCGCGGAGACTATATACTGTATTCAATTACCTACTTCATTTATTTATGTAGTAGGCTAAATAATAATAGACACTCGGAACAATCTTCAGGTTAAGCCGCGTTTGCCATAGTTTTTCTCCGGATGGGTGACCACCCATTACATACCGAGTTTCCTCTGTGCGTTCGGAAAGCATGTTAAGCCGATGGTCCCGGCTGTCATTTGTAGATCCTTGACAGTCGTTACATGTAGTCAGTGGCCCAAAAGTCTGACAACCAGTCTTACCTGGGGGTATCGTATCACCCAGTACTAACTGGGTTGTGGAAATCAGATAGGCAGTCGCTCCATGTAAAATACTGATATTTTATTGGCATCCGATAAGATTGGAAGGCGACCCAAAAATAGTTGGAAAAAAGGCTAGGCAGATAGATGTGGGCTAGATTTTGAAATTGAGTGATGAGTCGCTTTTTAAAAACGTCCCATTCATGACCTCAGACGATGCGATTTGCGTATAGCGACACAGATGTGCGATACTTCTTTCCTTCGCAGCAGCCTCATAAGGCGCGAAGCATTTACTCGTGGCATGCTATAAGCAATTTCTTTTGTTTATCTTACTATACCATTGTAAAACCGAAAGTTTGTGAGGATGGTTGGATGTTACTCCTCCACGTAAAAAGTACTGAACGGATTTAATTAGATAATATTTGGCACACAAATTGTTTTAAACCTAAATTGTTGATCAAGGTTTAAAACTATCTGTGTATAGGTTCATTTTTATCCCCGTAGTACGATCCCGTGAGACAACTACCGAACTCCACGAGGGAGAAGCCGCGGGCATAAGATAGTAATGAATAAAACGAAAAAATGTTGTAGGCTGTGACGGTCAGTCAATCCCGTGTCAGATCACATGGGGTGGGAATATTTGTATTTGTATTTATTGTTAGTGGACTACAGTGGCTGAAAATTTCTTAGAGGCATATTTAATATTTATTAAAAATAAATGTATATTAATTATGTATCTATTTTTTTATTCAACCACTGTTTTAAGCTTTCATGGTTTTTAACTAAACTTAAAATGTCACTTATGGGATATCTTCCGTGATTACTTTTATTGTACGTGTTTGTTATATTTCGTGTTTGTTGTTTTATAATTACGGAAGTAAGTGACATTTTAAGATTTATTATTCAGTTCAGATAAAACGGTACAATATTAAAAAGCTTGTTATAAAACACAAATAAGCTTTAAGCGCTAGATGAATACACATTCCCTGGACTCCACACTAGGATATCCTGTGTCGTGGGGTCCAGTCTCATCTCAAGGAAGATTTAGTATAGAATATGATGTTGCTGCTGATATCGAAAATTCCCTTGTCTGAACATTATGCTTGCTTGCAGAAATATTGGCGTAATCATGACATATTGAGAGCAAATGATCCCAAAACAAAACCTGCATTTTTGCATAGTAGTTTCTTAACAAATAAAGCTGTTTGGTTCTTTTTTAGTCTGTAAAGTCCCACAGCTGGTCAAAGGCATCCCCCAATTCCTCCCATGAGCTGTTTTCTCGGGCCACCTCGAACCAGCCCTCGCGGTATGCGTCCAGATCGTCTCTCTGTATAGTCGAAGAATAAGAATAGAACCTGCTCTGCAAGAATAGAAACTAAAGTTAGAAATGACAATAAAACAATGATGAAAAAACCTACAACAAGTATAAACCAAAACACAAACCAGTATTATCAGCTGCAAGTTTCGGCTGGGAAACAGGCCCGGGAGGCAACCAGTCAATCTCGCGTCAGATTATATGCGATGCGGATACGCGACGTCAGCTTACTAGATTCGCCTGTGTGTCAACGGTTGTACGCTCGACACATGATAACGTTTGGTTCAATATCTCTTTCAGTGGTTGTATTTTAGTTACCTGTGTAGTTGTGACCGGCAAAGCATATCATTAAGTAGTTGTAGTTATAGAATATGCCGTGTAATTAGGTGCCCGGCCTAATCAATCTATATGTAATGCCCAGGTTTTCCTTCAAATCAAATAATTTATTTCTTTGCAAACATGGGTAATAAGTACATGATGCTCGTTTATAATAAAGTTCTCCACATGTTGCCGTCACATGGGCATGCAAATAGTTGGTTTACAAATTTACATTTAAAATAAGTGGCATGTCATTGTCATTACTTACAATAAAAAAATTTCAACATGGTTAAAGTAATAAAGAAATAAAAATATTATTAATAATGTCAAAGGGAATATTAACTAGATTATAGCCAACTAGAATGACAATAATAATTATGTCAATTAGAGTAACAGTAGGTAACTATACTATAAATCTGTCAATAACTACTGTTATTGACTGATTTATAACAAACATGATATAACAACTTGATGACATGATTTTAAATTGAATTTCGCGGGCTCGTTGGAGCATTAACCTTAATGTTTCATGTTTTTTACGCCTGAACTCCTGCCGCTCCTGGGCACCTAAGTACACGGCAAATTCTATAACTACAACTACTTAATGATATGCTTTGCCCGTCACAACTACACAGGTAACTAAAATACAACCACTGAAAGAAATATTGAACCAAACGTTATCATGTGTCGAGCGTACATCCGTTGACACTCAGGCGAATCTAGTAAGCTGACGTCGCGTATCCGCATCGCATATAATCCGACGCGAGATTGACTGGTAGCCTCCCGGGCCTGTTTCCCAGCCGAAACTTGCAGCTGATAATACTCATTTGTGTTTTGGTTTATACTTGTTCTAGGTATTTTTATCATTTTCTTTATTGTCATTTCTAACTTTAGTTTCTATTCTTATTCACAACTATACAGCGAGACGATTTGGACGCATACCGCGAGGGCTGGTTTGAGGTGGCCCGAGAAAAGAGCTCATGAAAGGAATTGGGGGAAGCCTTTGACCAGCAGTGAGACTTTACAGATTAAAAAATAACCAAACAGCATTATTTGTTAAAAAATTACAATGCAAAAATGCAGGTTTTGTTTTGGGATCATTTGCTCTCAATATGTCATGATTACGCCAATATTTCTGCAAGCAAGCATAATGTTCAGACAAGGGAATTTTCGATATCAGCAGCAACATCATATTCTATACTAAATCTTCCTTGAGATGAGACTGGACCCCACGACACAGGATATCCTAGTGTGGAGTCCAGGGAATGTGTATTCATCTAGCGCTTAAAGCTTATTTGTGTTTTATAACAAGCTTTTTAATATTGTACCGTTTTATCTGAACTGAATAATAAATCTTAAAATGTCACTTACTTCCGTAATTATAAAACAACAAACACGAAATATAACAAAGACGTACAATAAAAGTAATCACGGAAGATATCCCATAAGTGACATTTTAAGTTTAGTTAAAAACCATGAAAGCTTAAAACAGTGGTTGAATAAAAAATATATAAATCATTAAAATACATTTTTTTTTAATAAATAAATAATCATGCCTTTACGAAATTTTCAGCCACTGTAGTCCACTAACAATAAATACAAATACAAATATTCCCACCCTATGTGATCTGACACGGGATTGACTGACCGTCACAGCCTACAACATTTTTTTGTTAAATTCATTCCTATCTTATGCCCGCGGCTTCTCCCTCGTGGAGTTCGGTAGTTGTCTCACGGGATCGTACTACGGGGATAAAAATGAACCTATACACAGATAGTTTTAAACCTTGATCAACAATTTAGGTTTAAAACATTTTGTGTGCCAAATATTATCTAATTAAATCCGTTCAGTACTTTTTACGTGGAGGAGTAACATCCACCCATCCTCACAAACTTTCGGTTTTACAATGGTATAGTAAGATAAACAAAAGAAATTGCTTATAGCATGCCACGAGTAAATGCTTCGCGCCTTATGAGGCTGCTGCGAAGGAAAGAAGTATCGCACATCTGTGTCGCTATACGCAAATCGCATCGTCTGAGGTCATGAATGGGACGTTTTTAAAAAGCGACTCATCACTCAATTTCAAAATCTAGCCCACATCTATCTGCCTAGCCTTTTTTTCTAACTATTTTTGGGTCGCCTTCCATTCTTATCGGATGCCTATGTAAATATCAGTATTTTACATGGAGCGACTGCCTATCTGATTTCCACAACCCAGTTAGTACTGGGTGATACGATACCCCCAGGTAAGACTGGTTGTCAGACTTTTGGGCCACTGACTACATGTAACGACTGTCAAGGATCTACAAATGACAGCCGGGACCATCGGCTTAACATGCTTTCCGAACGCACAGAGGAAACTCGGTATGTAATGGGTGGTCACCCATCCGGAGAAAAACTATGGCAAACGCGGCTTAACCTGAAGATTGTTCCGAGTGTCTATTATTATTTAGCCTACTACTAAATAAATCTACTAAAAAAGTCTTCGCGAGATAAGTAAGAATTAAAGTTCTCGTACACACAACCCGTCACAGGGGAGAGAGGAAGGTGACAGACAGGAGTCTAGACTTCAAGAATCCTCATCTCAAAAATCCTCAAGCGTAACAACCAGGTCAGGTCGAATTGTAAAACCTCCAAGAAGGTTAATAGAGGAAATAGATTAACTATGTAACTATTAACTAAGCAGTATTAAGACTGTTGTCTAGATTAAATGTAACTCAGTATTAATAAGAATGTTGTGTAGTTTTAATATAATTATAAGTATCATAGAGCATGTTGTCATATAAGTAAAGTTGCTTGTCATTGTTTATCTTATTAATTGTTTGTCAGGGGTCTAATTTGAACTCAACAAGGGGGATGTTGTAACATCACTATTTAGTTAGTAATTAGTGTGTACACCACTAGATATAATCTATGGTTCCGGTTTATACCTGTCACTCCGGCACTGCTATGTCTGATCCCGTCTGTGATACTCCCACTAAACTATCTCTGTATTTAATGTGTTCCTCGTCATAATAAACCAAGTCTACTCAACAAGTATCTTTCATTCCAACAAATATAACAATTACCCCGCATACATTTATCCAAATACATAATCCTGAAAACCAAAAATAATGACATAAACTTGTCCCGAAATGACCTTTATCGTGATTCTTGACTTTTTCTAGTAATAAAAAACGATCCATTATTGTATTGTGCGGTTAATTTTCCAAAATACAACAGATTACGTAAAACAAAACAGAGAAATAATAAAATAGCCATTTGCATCGGTAAAGCCAGGAAAACTCGTATTTCTAAATGGAAAGTTGCTCTTTACGGATAATTTTAATGCCAGTTGTAAATATTAATTTGTTGCCAAAACTTCAATAATACTGTTTACGTCCGCTTTTGATGGTAGAGTACTTGCTGTTTCGACGAGAAAACAATTTTAAATTAATTTAATTTTACTTGACTGGATTAAACTTTAGCATTATATGGATTTTCGTTATAATAATCAATAACTATCTTTTACATTCGGCTCCTATTGACAGGTAACAAAGCTAAACGAATGCCCTTTTTCAAGCCTAACCGTTTAGCTAGGCGATGCCTAAAAACATACCACGCCTGTTATCCCCAATGGGTTAGGCAGATGTGTACCTAAATTTAGTAGACGCACATTTCGCCATTCATGTTAAGGTCCCATACATAAAGCAAGCCTATTGCCATCAACCGGAGATCCAATCTTAATTTCACTTTGCCCGACCTGGGAATCGAACCAAGTACCTTATCCTCAGTAGTTGCACTTCCGACCACTAGACCAACGAGGACTCAGAAACGAGGCATATACCTAAATTAATGTCTTAATAAAAGAGCATTGATAGATTATAATCAACGCATCGTGTCAACACCAATACCTACTTTACATTTCAATAGGCATTTATTTAGTGAAGTGTTAGTAAAAACAGAAATATGTACGTCCTTTTTTTCGGATGTGAAATCATCAGATGACTCCTCCCGCTCTGGGCGGAGCAGGAGGGAGTGTCAGACTTTTACTGACTAAAACCCATCCATGTTCCTTCGTCGCCCTTTGTGTTCCGGGGTCACGGTATCACTTTCGAACAGTCCCGCAGCCCCGGCAGGCGTAGGCCCATGCCCCCCTGGACCCCTTCCTTTTGCTGACCTCTCTTTGAGGCGCGCGTGGAACACGAACGCGCTGTCGACACGGCCTGTCGTCATAAAACGGACGGACGGCGAGCTAGCCCATAGCCAACCGTCCACAGGCCCGCGCCTACGGTGGCCGGGGGCCACGTGGTGGCCCCCGACGCCCGGGGCATCTCCCGCGGCGGCCGGGACGCTGTGAGGTTCTCTCCCTCTCACGTTCCGCCACCTCCTTCTCTAGCATTACTGCTTCGCAGAAGGAGCTCTCCGTCCCCGGGCCGAAATATGTACGTCCTTAAAAATGAATTTGGTGTTAATATTGGTCACCGCTTTACGAAGGTAAGGATTCTTTTTTCAACAGTACCCCCTCGCTCCGTATACAGCCGTGTCGTTATTGGACTACCTAATAGAGTCCATGCCTCCTCGCATTGTTGTTGCACATTCCCGTTTAGTCCTCGAAATTACAAGATCATTTTGACACTACCACACAGAACATCACGAATTCCTTGATGGAGTAAGCAGATATTAGTACACTAGTACCCCAGTACTTAGCATAGTTTGTTATAAGTTCCATAGGACAACAGGGGCAGGCCTATTGTCACTGACCGAACTCGAGTTTATTTCATTAACAAGAATTTGTGTGGTGTACTGCATCTAAAAAACAAGGTAAAATCGACCCGGTCTATCATAATGAATCGATTGACACCTTATTGATCAAAATCGGATGAATAGTTTAGGCACTACGGAGGAGCATACTTAAATACAAACATACATTCGTACATAGACTGCTAAAACCTTTCTTTTTGGCTTCGCCGTAGTCGTGTAAAAAACCCAAAAATACATGGAGGATTATCCCAGAAAGCTACGAATAAAAATATCTTTGTGATAAATTCAAGAAATATATAACAGATAATTCAGAAAGTTCAAAGTAATATTCAACAGGTGTCTTCGTCTTACTTTGTCTCTTCAGATAAATTACTTCACGCAATAGCAATTCTAAAATTTGCCGGCGCCTTGGAAGTGGCTACCCGGACCGTTGTGTTGATTTAGGTACTCTGTAGGTATCTGGAATAAAGCTGTTAGAGTATCTAAAATATTCCTTCCATGTATCGAGCTGGAAAACGTTTAGACGTGAATCGTAGAAAAAAGAAATTTCAACATTATAAAAAAATGCAGGCCATTATTATCATACTTCTATGTATACGTAGAAGTATCTTTTAAATTTAAAAAGTATGTTAAGAGTTCCATTTAATATGAAGTTGTTTTGTAAATGTATCTCCTAAAAGAGTTAAACATATCGCATGACAGTTACTTAGCCGATGAATATATCATCGGGGACAATCTTGACAAAGATAGAAATAAAAACTCGCTATTTTAAAGGTTCTATAGAAAAACCTATATACAATAACTATACATAGGTATTCACCCATCTAATCAGATCCAACTAGATTGCCAACTTTATTTTCCAGACTTGTTGCTCAAATTCAACGGAGAAAATTTCTTTTCATATAATTTGCACAAGCTTGGAGGATAACTAGAAAAGTTCTCCACAAGAAAAAATATGAAAAAAAAACGTCTTCGAGCGAGACGGATAAGAACAGGTATTAACACCAACGTAATGGGATAAAGTCAATGTAAACCAGCCCTTACAGTAATTGTAGAGGTTGTTGAACAGATTCAGAATTCGGGAAAAGGTCAAAGTAAGTTTAAGATTTTAATAACATTGGAGGGACGGGGGATTTTGTAAGGGACAATGATTGGCAGACATTATTATTATATACGTTTGTTTATATAATTAGCAAGTAAATGGTCTGACCGTATATTTCGATTCAAGACCCAAATTGCAGATGTTTGCAACACTGCCGCCAAATTAAAATGGAACTGGGCAGGCCACATCTGCTGCAGGTCGCATCAAGATTGTGCCAAAGTGGCAACAGATTGGGTTCCGAACAAATGATCCCGGCGACGCTGTAGGCCCAGAAGGAGATAACGTGACGAGCTCCACTATTACCAAAAGGTTTAGGCCAAAATAGCCAAAGAAAGAAATGAATAGAGAGAGGGAATCATTTAATCTATAAATATGTATTCAAAATTATTATCAGAGGAAAGATTTTTTTGTTTTGTTTTGATTGTACCGAAAGTACTAAATCGATTTTAACCATTTTTTCATTAAAAGAAAGCTAAATTATAAGGAAGCAACATTATGTAAATTTTAATTTATTTAAAAAAAAAATTGAAATGAAGACCTAAGCGAGTGAAACTGCGGTAGCTAGACAAGCCCGCCACATTGTTCCCAAACCACTGTAACTCCTGAAAGCCAGAATCAACAGTGGCGACCACCAGAAAAGCGCCGAGACAATGAAGCTCGACGAAGTCCCAGAGAATGAATTTAACTGTCTTGGATCCCAATATAGTGGAGGAGTAGGAAAAAACCGTACTTTCCACTGCGGTAGCTAGTAATAAAGAAATAAAAGGTCAGGAGGTTGTCTTCAGCGTTAATATCCGTAATTTTGTTTGTCTAAATTTAAATCACTTATCTGCCCTTCATAAATTCCTTTTAAATGTATAACTACGTTTTATTCCATTGTCATGGATCCCTGGTTAACTAAGTGGGACCGACAACGCTAAGTAAGCCAGATACTGGTGTCGATTCTGTTGTGCACAAACTAAACTTAATTTAGGATATTGCTATCTTTTACTAAAAGGCAGTGCGAGAAAAGGACGGCTATAGCTATGAACTAAGTTAGAGATGTCAAACTAGTTTATGCCTTGTTTCTTCACTGTGTTTTTAGTCGCCATCTTTTTACGTGGACCCTTCATTTGTATGGAAATATTAGTTCCAATTAAATTTTACAGCTCTATATTACGTCCGTCTCTTTCTCGTTTTATTAGAGAGAAAAAGATAGCAATAGCCTAAATTAAGTTTTGTTTGTGCACAACAGAATCGACACCACTGACTGTTTAGTCAGTCTGTGTGCGTCTGGTCTGACGATTGTAAATTAATTTATGTTGCTGATGAAATTGAAGCTCTTACTGTTTTTGTTTAACTCTATCGATATAGACATTTATTTATTGACAGCTGACTTGTAGACATACTGCACCGACCCCAAATAAATTAGGATTAGGGCAGGAGAATAATTATCTTTATATTGACAGCCTCATTGGTCTAGTGGTCACAAGCGTTGAGCACGAATTCCTGGGTTTGATTCCCATGTTGGACAGTGTTAATGAGCTTTTTCATTAGGAATTTCTCAGTAGCAGACGCGGAGTCTGGATGGAACAGGGTCTCTCCCTATTACATTAGGTACACCTCTACCTAATCCTTCGGGGATCGCAGGCGTGATAATTATTGTGTTATATTATAGTTTAAACTAGCTGCTGCCCGCGACTTCGTCCACGTGGTAGCCCACATCAGACATCGTAAGTATACTGTAATGTAAATTTTATACAAAATTTCATCCCCTATTTTACCCTCTTAAAGTAAGTTTTTTTTAACAGTGATACAGTTAACTTTTGTTTTGAACGATGAGCTCATATATAGTTTATTTACATTTCTAACTTCAAAATTGATCAAGTTTCTTAAAAACTTTCAACCCTCGTTTTAGGGGATAAATTTCGAAAAATCTCTTCTTAGTGCACACTTACGTCATTCAAGGAGAGTTTGCGCAAAATTTCATGCTTTTAGACCCAACGGTTTCAGCTGTGCGTTGATCGATCAATCAGCCAGTCAGTTCATAATTTCATCCCCCTATTCACCCCCTTATGGGTTGAAATTCTATCAACACCGATGCGTTAGCTTCCAACCATAAAGCCTAGATAATAAATGTAGTGATTATAACTTCGAAAATTAAGGACGTTGCATACACAACTTATCCCCAGTTATAACTATTCGGGGGTAGATTTATCAAAAACACTGAGACACGTAATAAATTAATTTTCAATCTTAAGCCTAAACACAAAATTTACAGATCCTAACTTTAAAACTTTCATATAAAATTCCATCCCCTATTTCACCCCTTTAGGGGTGGAATTCCCAAAAATCCTTTCATAGTGGATACTTACTCTTTACAAAGAATACACCCTACAAGTTTAATGTCTCTGGGACCAGCGGTTTGGGCTATGTGTTGATATATCACCCAGTCAGTCAGTCAGTTTACCATTTTATTTAGATAGAATAAGATTGAGTCACTTTTCATGTCTATCAGAATACAAGTAATAGAGAAATCTCGATGTTTTACTTTTTTGATTCTCGATGTCTCACAGTGTAGAAATAAGGGTACGGTAATAAAGCGTCTGAAATACGAAAATTAAATTTATTAAACAAAAATTAAATATGCTTTACAATCACATGTATTTAATACAAATTATTTAAAAAATTATGTTAAGTGTTTAAAATAAAGAAACAAATAATAATAATAAGAAAAAAAAAAAGAATTAAAAAGAAATAGTTACGGCCACAACACACATGCAAGTGTATAAAATTAAAAATGCAAAAAATTAAAACTACAAGTTCCTTAGTAAATATAACCATTTTAGCTTAAACTGGTTTTGTTAACCTGCTTTACTCAGCATGGATGAGGTGAAAGCCATGTTACTCAGCATCAACTGAGGTTCTAGACAGAATGACCGTTGAACAGCGATAACGAAGAATGGTAAAGCGTTAGGACCTAACGGTATACCGCCAGTTGAAGTTTAGAAGTTATTATGGGTGGATGGATGGACGTGGTTAGCTGTTTTCATTCAATTTCAATAAGTCTTCATTGCGTTGTTGCTGGAAGAATACCTGACGAATGGTGCAAAAGTTCATTGGTTTCATCTTTAAAAACAAAGGTGATATATTGGAGTGCAATTACTATAGAGAAATAAAGCTAATGGCACATTGTATGAAAATTTAGAAGAAAGTTATTGAAAGACGACTGAAAGATGAAAGTGAACTTTTACTAAATCATCGGCATGACCATGAACCTCGTGAGGTTTTATGTTGGGGATTGAAAGACAAAGATAAACCTAGGAAGTATGTACAGTTGGTCTGACAGTCGATATAGTACCAACTCCATTATAAGTGTCCATCCATTACATACCGAGTTTCTTCCGTGCCTCGGAAAGCACGTAAAGCCGTTGGTCCCGGCTGTCAATTGTAAATCTTTGTCAGTCGTTGCAGGTAGTTGGTTGCCCGAAAGTTTGATAACCAGTCTACCAAGGGGTATCGTATTACCCTGTACTACCTGAGTCAGATAGGCAGTCGCTTCATCAAGCGACTGCCTATCTGACACATTTTACATCTAAAATACCGGTATTCAGCTGCATTCGGTAAGATTGAAAGTGAACCCCAAAACAGTTGGGTTATCATCATTGGGACCTCATCTGCTAGGCAGATGTGGTCAATTTCCCGTACATTTAGACTTTCGACATTCGTTATCGCCATGTTATGTCACTTTGTATAAACCTTAGTATTCATCGTTAATGGGGATAATATATAAACGAGTTATTAATTTCAAAGACTAAATTTTCATAAAAGTTGGATGGCTCTGCCGTAGTTCCAGTGGAAGTGGTAGCTTCTGTCTTCATGATGTCACATGGACATTCTGTCGTATTAATAGATGGCTTTGTTGAAGATTTAGTGGTGGTGGTATTATCCGATACGATCTTTGAACTCTTCTGTAACAACAAATAATAATTTATTAGTTTTACTTCAAACAAACATAGTTACGTTGAAAAATTATATAACAAAATGTTTCGACTTGCTATGTCCTCTAATAACCATTTGTGGAGTCTCCTTGTACATAACATCAAAATACTTACCAACAACTTCCTCAATGTCATCCGCACCATAATCTGTAACAACAAGTAATAATTTATTAGTTTTACTTCCAACATACGTCGAAAGATTACCTTATGAAATGTTTCTTCTTGCTATGTTATTCTCTCTAATAACCATTTGTGGAGTCTCCTTGTACATAACATCAAAATACTTACCAACAACTTCCTCAATGTCATCCTTACCATAATCTGTAACAACAAGTAATAATTTATTAGTTTTACTTCCAACATACGTCGAAAGATTACCTTATGAAATGTTTCTTCTTGCTATGTTATTCTCTCTAATAACCATTGGTGGAGTCTCCTTGTACATAACATCAAAATACTTACCAACAACTACCTCAATGTCATCCGCAGCATTACCTGTAACAACAAATAATAATTTATTAGTTTTACTTCAAACAAACATAGTTACGTCGAAAAATTATATAACAAAATGTTTCGACTTGCTATGTTATTCCCTCTAATAACCATTTGTGGAGTCTCCTTGTACATAACATCAAAATACTTACCAACAAATTCCTCAATGTCATCCGCAGCATTACCTGTAACAACAAATAATAATTTATTAGTTTTACTTCAAACAAACATAGTTACGTCGAAAAATTATATAACAAAATGTTTCGACTTGCTATGTTATTCCCTCTAATAACCATTTGTGGAGTCTCCTTGTACATAACATCAAAATACTTACCAACAACTTCCTCAATGTCATCCGCAGCATTACCTGTAACAACAAATAATAATTTATTAGTTTTACTTCAAACAAACATAGTTACGTCGAAAAATTATATAACAAAATGTTTCGACTTGCTATGTTATTCTTTCTAATAACCATTTGTGGAGTCTCCTTGTACATAACATCAAAATACTTACTATCAATTTTCTCAACGGGTTTGTCAGCCCCAAATGCTACAAAAAATAATTATTTATTAGTTTTACTTGAAACAAACATACATCGAAAGATTATCTTATGAAATGTTTCTTCTAGCTATGTTATTCTCTCTAATAACCATTTGTGGAGTCTCCTTGTACATAACATCAAAATACTTACCTAAAATTATCCTAGTGCCATCCGCAGAATAATCTGTAACAACAAGTAATAATTTATTAGTTTTACTTCAAACATACGTCGAAAGATTATCTTATGAAATGTTTCTTCTTGCTATGTTATTCTCTCTAATAACCATTTGTGGAGTCTCCTTGTACATAACATCAAAATACTTACTATCAATTTTCTCAACGGGTTTGTCAGCCCCAAATGCTACAAAAAATAATTATTTATTAGTTTTACTTGAAACAAACATACATCGAAAGATTATCTTATGAAATGTTTCTTCTTGCTATGTTATTCTCTCTAATAACCATTTGTGGAGTCTCCTTGTACATAACATCAAAATACTTACCAACAACTGACCTAACGGTTTTTTCAGCATTAGCAGCAACAACAAATAATTATTTATTAGTTTTACTTCAAATTCAAAGCTTTTAATTGATTTTATCAGAGAAACTAAAAAACGGTTTCGTATTTAATAGCTTTGAAAAAACAACTATTTAACAATATCTTGACGTAGAGTACTTACAAAGAACACCTGGATCTGCTTGTGTAATGTAACATATCTGAAACAAATAATAATAACAAATTAGTGTTGTTATAGTGAAATGTGAGTTGAGTGTATTATGAGTGTGCATGTGTTGGTAATTGTGTGTGTAGATGTGTAGGAGAGGTGTGGAGGAAATGGTGTGTCATGGAGGGGGTGGAGACCTATTCCGACCACCGGTACATCTGGTTCGACGTCTCTAACCAGACCTTAAGCGCGCTGGTCCAACAGGCCCCGAGGGGTCCGCGTTGGGCGCTGAAGCAGCTGGACCGGGAGCTCCTCTTGGAAGCTTCGATCGTGCAGGCCTGGGTGACATCACCGGGCAGGCCTGCCGACGTTGACAATGAGGCAAGGTGGTTCCAGGAAGCCATGTCCGACATCTGTGACGTGGCAATGCCCCGTGTTTGGCCAGGAAGCGCCCGGCGTCAGGTGGACTGGTGGTCGCGTGAGCTGACGTCTCTGCGCGAGGCGTGCGTGGCTGTGCGACACCTATACGCCAGGCATCGCAGGCTCCACATCCGCCCACCGGATGCGGCAGCTATTGAGGCGGAGCTTTATGAGGGGTAAAGTGCGGTGAAGACCGCCCTCCACGAGATTGATCCAGAGATCTGGCCCTCGAGAAGATGCTGGAGACTCTCGACAGAGATCCGTGGGGGCGCCCTTTCAAGATGGTGCGGGGTAAACTCCGCATCTTGGCCCCCCCACTGACGCAGTCTCCGGCCAGAGCTCAAGCAGGACGTGGTGAGCGCTCTGTTCCCTTTGCGAGGAGAACATCCCCCCCCCCCCGCCTATGACTCCGCAGGCTGCGGTGCTGCAAGCGGACCACAAAGATGACGACGACGACGCTCCGGAAGTAACTAGGGTAGACCTGAGAGTGAGAGTGCCAAAAATACCGGCTTGCCTGGCAAAGCCTGGGTCCTGGCCTCGGAGGATCTCGGGCCCCAACTGGAGGAGCTTCTAAGCGCATGCTTGGAAAGCGGCCAGTTCCCGCTTCGTTGGAAGACGGGGAAGTTGGTTCTTATTCGAAAGCCGGGGCGCCCTGCGGACTCTCCGTCCGCATACCGGCCCGTGGTGCTGCTCGACGAGGTGGGCAAGCTCTTTGAAAGAGTAATTGCAAACCGCCTAGCCGAGCACCTTGTGGGGACGGGGCCGGATCTTGCGGAACACCAGTGTGGTTTCCACAAGGGGCGCTCTACGGTGGACTCCATCATGCGCGTGAGAGCCTTCACGACGGGGAATGCGGTGTCCAGGGGTGGGGTTGTCTTGGTGGTGTCTCTCGACATCGCCAACGCCTTCAACTCCATGCCCTGGAGCTGCATTAGGGTGGCACTCCGGTATCACCGGGTGCCGACCTAGCTTCGTCATGTGGTCGGTCACTACCTGACGGACAGGGCTGTCATCTACCCCGGTCGCAGCGGAGAATGGAAACGGCAAAAGATGTCGTGCGGTGTTCCGCAAGGATCGGTTCTAGGGCCGTCCTTGTAGAACATCGGTTAAGACTGGGTGCTGCGCGCCGACCTCCCTAGCGGCGTCAGCGTGGTTTACTATGCAGACGACACGCTGGTGCTGGCACAAGGGGGGCCGCGCGAGGCGGCGGCCGAAATAATGACACGCGGGGTTGCCATAGTCGTTGAGAGGATCCGGCAACTAGGTCTCGAGGTGGCATTGCACAAGTCCGAGGCCATGTGCTTTCATGGCCCTCGGAATGCGCCACCTCCGGGATCCTCAATGTCGGTAGGAGGGGTATCCGTCGGCGTCGAGTCGACGCTGAAGTACCTGGGAGTCGTCGTCGACAGCCGATGGAACTTCGTAGAGCATTTCCGACGTTTGACGCCCCCAAACTGGAACGGACCGGGGCTGTCTCAGGCGGCTCCTCCCAACCTGGGGGGGCCAAACGCCTCTTGCCGGAGGCTCTACGCGGGAGTCGTGCGGTCCATGGTGCTTTACGGGGCCCCGGTGTGGGCGAGTTCCTTGAGGTGGCGAGCCGCCCACTACCTGAACGCGCCCCAAAAGGTGATAGCCGTAACGCTGGCCTGTGGGTACCGCACGATCTCTCACGAGGTGGCGAGCCTCCTTGCCACCTCTCGCAATTGCCGTATTGGGATCTGGAGGCGATAGTCCTCGCGCGCCTACACGAATGGCGCGCGGAGGCACTACGCCGGGGGAAACTCCGCTGCCGCGGCAAAGTGTCGCTCAGCTGACAGACTTCCGGCGTGATCTCATGGCGACACGAAAATTGGGGTGGTAAATGTACGTAAGGGTGTGTGTCTGATTGATATTGTAAATATTAGCATGTATATGCGTTGTAGTATTAGTATATGTATGTATCTTGCTGAAAAGGTTGGGATTGTTATAATTATTGAAATTATTGAATAATTATTCCATTTAATTTTCTTTTTAACCGACTTCCATATAGAGGGGGTTATTTAACCCCTTTACAAAAAAGAGTTTGAAGTGTGAATCTGTGGCATCATAGGTCCTAAACGGATGAATCGTTTTTTTTTTTTTTTTCATTTTGACTGTGTCTTAGCTGAGAGTGTTCTTGGCTATAATTCAAGAAAATCTGCTCAGCCATTTGCAGATTATCCACTCTTTTATAGTTCCACACTTAAAGTACTTACGGGATAATATCCCTGATTTTCTTTTGTTTCTAACAGCTCCCGATATTTCGACGCTCTCGCAAGCATCATGATCGCGGGAATACTGAAGTGGTATGCGGGTGGGACGAACATTATTTATTCAAATCTAATCTATCAAATCAATCTACCCTTTCTTAGTCTTTTATTACGCGCACTACTGCAACTCGATTGTAACTCACGACAAAACGCACTCACAGTATTACTAGGTTTTTCTTGATAATGGAGACCATGTTATATTTTTATTAGGTTTATCACTGGATTCCACGTCCCTACTTGATAGTTTAAAACCGTCCTCACGATTGAAATGTTTGTGTTTTTTTATAATGAATAGCTTCTCTGGTTAACCTTTCTATGTATATATCTTTTTTAGTTGATGTAAAGTTTGAGGTCGGATCGATACTCAAACTTTACACTTGTCAATGATATTACAAAAATATGACCTGATGCGCAGGTATCACCACGGTCATATAGGATACCCAACCCACAAAACCACAAAATGAAATAGTCCCTAAGTAGTCCCTATAGTACCTTTGCGTATCATAATGACACGTATCATACTTATCATCATCATTTCAGTCGAAAGACGTCCACTGCTGGACATAGGCCTCCCCCAAGTGTCGCCACATTGACCGGTCCCGTGCGTCTCGCATCCAGCGGATCTCCAAGCGTCAAGCGTAAGTGATAAACAAAGCGGGCGCTTCTACTTATGTTAAACGTGAAGAGACAATGTTTGGATATAATTTCATTGATATATATCATGTGGCATCTACCAACCCGCATCGGGCCCGCGTGTTGGATAACAGCACACACCCTCTCATGAGAGGAGGCCTGTGTCGCAACAGTGGGGAAGAAAGAAAAAAAAATGTCGGGAACATTACGAATACAGCCTGATATCCAAAATACAGGGTAACTAAGTCTTCAACCACGCATTCTGTACATCAAAGTAAGTAACTCTAAGTAAAAATTATTGCTAGGGATAAACTTCTTTTTTGGGGTAAAAATTACGTTTTACGTTAAAACTCAAAGTAACGCACCAAAACATTGTGCTGATTTAATAGTAAACAGAGTATGGAGGTATTTAAAGTAAAGATATGACCTTTACAACTAGGTAGTATTTGAAAAAAAACTTGTTAAGAAGTTGGAACTTTGACGTCCAATACCTCCGTAACTACGTAGGATTCCAGGTATGATCCACAACAAAAAAATTATCGCAATGACGGGGAGAACAAGTGCCTTTCGACTTCGCTAAGGGTCTATTGACACCTTTTTATAATAGTAATAAGTAGGAAATAAATATTCATATTTAAGTACTTACTGCAAGTATCGCAAAACCCACTGTTACAATATTAGCTTGCATTGTCAAAGTAAGGAACTTTTCACTTCAGGTAAGTTACAAGCAAATGATAGTAAAAATTGTTGCAACCGCCCTTTTTATACCTCACTATTCAGAAAAATTAACGTCAGAACATGTTTTTTTTCCATTCAACAGTATATAAAAGAAACAACATAAAAGGAATTCAAAAACAACTGACAATTAAATTCAGTCAACATGCAGACAAATAACTTTTGTTATAAAACAGATGTGGCAGTTGTCATTGACATATTTATTTACTTAGATGAATAGTTGCAGAACTAAATGGTTAATTAAAATAATAGTGTAATGACATAGTAGGGATGATGAATGACTAAATAAAATACGATTCTGTTTAGTCCGTCAGTTAGATTATGGAAAAATATTGGATACGTGTTTTTTGTTTTAACAAATTTATAAAAATTGGTGAAGATAAAACGTGTCAAAGATATATAGTAGATAGTGGGGGCTTGTGACGTCACATTTGAGTATAAATGTACTCAAATGTGACGTCACACAAATTTTGCGACGCACTGTATCGTCGGAAGAAATCCCATAAGTGACATTTTAAGTTTAGTTAAAAACCATGAAAGCTTAAAACAGTGGTTGAATAAAAAAATAGATACATAATTAATATGCATATATATCATAAATAAATAAATATACCTTTATGAAATTTTCAGCCACTGTAGTCCACTGACAATAAATACAAATACAAATATTCCCACCCCATGTGATCTGACACGGGATTGACTGACCGTCACAGCCTACAACATTTTTTCGTTATATTCATTACTAACTTATGCCCGCTGCTTCTCCCTCGTGGAATTCGGTAGTTGTCTCACGGGATCGGACTACGGGGACAAAAATGAACCTATACACAGATCGTTTTAAACCTGGATCAACAATTCACATGGGCGTGCGCAACGAAGAGGCAATTAGACCAAGCCTACCCTACCAACTGGGGGAATTATTATAACTAATGAACTATGTAATAAACTAACACTTTGTACAAAATATTAAAAAAAAGTTCTAACTCCTGTTCGAATACTTATAGCAATTTTTCGCGCCCGTGTTACGTAACTAACACTGTACTGGAAGTTGCTACGAAGCTCGACGCTCACCCGCCGGACGCATCTTATAGGCAAGCAATCCACTCGCCTTAATCCCATTGATAAATTTACGCACACAGCGGCACATTGGTGCATATTTTCGTGTGTCTGAACCGCACACATGTATAGATTGCAGCCATTTGTGGGCGGTAACTCCTGCGAGTGTAGCTGGGCTATGATTGGCTGCTACAACACAAGGCCAGGTTTCAAGGTGGATGTTCTTTAGCCCGCGAAATTCAAATTTCCTTACGTTTTTTTGCAATTTGCAGGCCAGTGCTATGTTGTATGTTGATTAAAATGTGACTACATACGTCTTACAGCCGCAAATCATATAATCATCAACATACAACCTAGCACTGGCCTGCAAATTGCAAACAACGTGAGGAAATTTGAATTTCGCGGGCTACCGTGCAGCAATGCACTAAGCAGGGTTGGTTCCGGTTCCTTTCCAAATTAAATATAAATTAGTGGAATTTCGTATTATCCTGCAAAATTTTGTTGATCACTGTTGTGAACCAACTCGATATGAAAATGATGCAATTTTATTTGGTCGTATTTTTCCATCGACAAATTAGAAATTATATTTTTCTGAAGGAAGCCATTATTGTTTCATTGTGACAAGCAATTTATATCGCGATCTTGAATGTTTTAATTTTAACATATTAAGTTATTTACACATTTGTTTTGAAACAGAAAACGTACATATAACAGTAACAGTAGTGTAAATATTAATTTTGTTGTGTATTAATTGTTTATTCACCTAACAATGGTGTTTACTTGTGAAGTTTGTGCTGATAATGTGTGTTTGTTAGAAGTTAAAGGCAATAAGTTTTCTCTATTATCGTATAATGACAAGCTTCAAGTTGTGTCTAAAGGTAGATGTGTACCCAAATTACGAGAATTAATCCAAAAATATGGTAATCCAGCGCGTACTCGTCATTTCAATCCTCAAAATTATGCAACATTTACCTGGCTGTGTGGCTGTATACATACAAATAAATTATTTTGTTTTCCGTGCATTTTGTTTAATACTTCCAGTAAGTGGAGTGAGGGATTTATTGATTTGCATAATTTTCATTCCTCGGCCAAAAAGCATGACCTATCAGAAAAACATATAGAGGCTTGCTTAAAGTTAAATACATTTGGTAAATCACGTATTGAAACTAGTATTAACAGCCAGTTAAGATTAGATATAGAAAGGCATAATTCTAAAGTAGATAGGAATAGAAATATTTTTCAAAGACTGATCGATGTCGTATGCTTTCCGGGAAAACAAGAATTAGCTTTTCGCGGCCACGATGAATCATTATCATCAATGAATAGAGGTAATTATTTAGAAACAGTAGATTTATTAGCAAAGTATGATGGAGTTTTAGAAACCCACTTACAAAATGCAAGTACCTCATTCACGGGCATGTCGAACAGAACGCAAAATGATTTGATCTCGAGCGTTGCATCTGTGATGAGTGATATTATTAAAGACGAAATTAAACAGTCCGATTATGTTGCTGTCATGGTGGATGAAACACCGGACATAAGCGGCCGAGAACAATTAGTTCTGATTTTAAGATATTTTCGTGATTCCGAAGTAGTGGATCGATTTATTAAATACGTAGATGTCAGCGCGGATCGGACCGCTGTAGCTTTAAGTTCTATAATTTTGGAAATTTTAGAAAACTTAGATTGTCATTCTAAATTAATTGCACAAACTTATGACGGGGCAGCAGTTTTATCCTCTCAAATTAACGGCGTACAGGCTTTGGTGAGGCAAAAATGTCCGCAAGCTATGTATGTTTGGTGTTCCGCACATGTATTAAATTTAGTTTTATCGAAATCTTTTGAACGGGTTCCTGAAACCAAACGCTTTTTTAGTATAATAAAATCAATTGCGGTTTTTTTTCACAGTAGTACGAAACGAATGGCGTATTATAACGACTTTGCCGTTATGAAAAAGCTGCCTCGTGTCGCGGAAACAAGGTGGACATATCACTCGCGCACGTTAAATATAATTAAAAACGAGTCCACACACCTCCCCCAGTTGTTTGAAGAAATGAATGAAAATACACAACACTGGGATGGTGATACATTGTCACAAGTCACTTCATTTTTATTTAACATGAAAGAATTTGAATTCAAATTTTTTTTAAAAACCTTCGCGGATATTTTTGCTGAAACCGATGTTTTATACGACATTAAACAGAAAAAAACTTGTGACATCGCGTATTGTGTTAAAAAGATAAAACTATTCCAGTCATTTTTAGCTCGTTACAGAGACAAGTTCGAGAACAATTATGATGCAACTGCCCTCATAACCGGACCACCCAAAAGAAAGCGCAATGTCGATAATATAAAAATACACTATCGGCGAATTTTTAACGAAATTATTGATAATGTACTCACCGAATTAAGAGATCGTTATATGAATATAAAAAATTTGAAATTCTTTGAGTTACTTTCTTATGAGAATTTTAGTAAATATAGTGAACAATTCCCTGAAAAAGAAATCAGAGAATTCACTAATACTTATCAGGCAAATTTTAATTTTGATAGATTAAAAAATGAATTGCGCTGTATTTATAGATCGCCTGAATTTGCGAATTGTAGCATATATGATATCATTCAAAATTTGTATAAAAGTAACTTAGATAAAGTTTTTTCAGAAGTTTTGCGTTTGGCGAAGTTTATTGTTACTATCCCAGCAAGCAGCGCATCAGCAGAACGAGAACGTTCATTTTCGTCCTTAAAACGTATCCACACCTATTTACGAAACACACAAAGTTAGCAACGACTCACAAATCTATCTTTAATTTCTATAGAAAAAGAATTAATGGTCGAACTACGACGCAAGCCTACTTTTTATGACGAGGTCTTAAAATCATATTTGAAAAAGGATAGGCGAGTAGATTTAATTTATAAATGAGTTGATTTTTTTACAGATTTCAAATCCATAGTTAACTTATTAAATATATTTATACATGCGAATCACAATGAAATAGGGCCTTCAAAGGCCGCTTCGGATATCTTGCAAGTGACCTGTTCTGTAACTATCACCCACTCACTTGGTTAAGATATTTGAGGTGGCAGAATCTTTCTTCTGTTTGCATCGTTAGAAAATCGTGAGTTGAACCTTGAATAATGAGGTGAGTTCTTGAATTCTTGCATTTATAACTTTTGTTTTTACAGGCTTATTTTCAAATATTATAAATCAATAAATGTGACTACTTTGAGGGCCATCATAATTATGTAGAGCGAAGGACGTTGTGGAGTTGCGCGTTTTTTTTTTTTGCTATCATTATTTCGTGGCCTACCCAGCCTGGTAGACGACTGCACGCCGCTGACAATTCAGGTTTCAAACAATTTGTGTGCCAAATATCATCTAAGTAAATCCATTCAGTACTTTTTACGTGGAGGAGTAACATCCACCCATCCTCACAAACTTTCGGTTTTACAATGGTATAGTAAGATAAATTTAAAAAAGTATTTAAAAAAATATATCCACCGCTGACCAGGGCTCCAGAGACGAAAACCTCAAAATATATCCACCGCTGACCAGGGCTCCAGAGACGAAAACCTCAAAATCGATCCTATCGAAGAGCCTTCTTCTGATTCTTTTATTATTATTTAGTTTTTTCTAAAATTCTTAACATATCAAACTAGTTTCTTTTTTGCACATGTTTTCATAACATAATTATACAAAGCACTGCGCTGGCCCGTCATTATCTCGCTTCAGTTTACCAGCTGATCCCAATCCTAGGTGATGACGTTAAAGCGCGTAGCAGTTTGTAGTACATGTGACTGTTTCTAAATTACCAGGCCGATAAAACTTTCGTTTTTCCTAACTCATGCTAATAATAGTATTAAGGTCAGTTTTCCCCTAAAGAATACCGAACGGCTCGAGTTTCAGCGATGCAAGCATAAGAGTGTTTTCGCACAACGTCCGATCCGAGTCGGATCCGTACCCATTAAAATACAAAATCAGATGATGGAAGCCGGAGATAGTAGGTAAACTACTATAGAAATAGTTCTAAGACTATTCCGGACCGGGTTCAGATCGGATTTGGATCGGACGTAGTGCTAAACCGTTCTAAGTATGCTACTCGTCCATAATTTCCTCTACGAATAAAATCACACCAATCCGTTTGTTTTATTTACGTTACGTGAGAGAAATACAAACCAACATCACAAGAAACATTATCATCCATAATATCAAGTCAGTTTTACCCGAATGGTTGGGCAGAGGGCCACATTTCGTTATACATAGTATACTTGCAGCCCCCTATAACATAGACTTGATTTTAACTAGCGAAATGTGGGTGAATTACAGGTACACCTCTGCCTGATCCTTTGGGAATTACAGGCATGATGTTATGTTGTACAGAGTAAATTGGCCCAGACGGTAGACTGGTAGCGGCACTGACTGACCAGTTATAGATCTAGAATTTTAACTTAGGCAGAAAGTAGTAGTGCAGTCTCTTTGTTTAATTTATTTTATCAGCACTGGAGATCTAAAACGGCCATTTTGAAACCCGGTGTATCCTAACAGTGGGGAAGAATGAAAGAAAATATGTTTATTTGTAGGAAACATTACGAAAACAGTCTGTTATCCATAATATAATTTTTGACGACCCGAATGGCGCAGCGGTAGTGAGGCTGCCTTACATTCTTAGGGTCCCGGGTTCGAATCCTGGTAGAAGCAAATGTTTGTGTGATGAGCATGGACATTTGTTTCTGAGTCATGGTTTATATACTATGCATAATAAGTATGTATTTACAAACAAAAAAGTATCTATGTAGTATATCAACTATCTGGTGTCCACGACACAAGCCTTGTTGCTTAGTATGGCACTACATGGCGCTGTATGCAATGTCCAGCGATATTTATTATTTATTTTTATAATTATACTTTTAAGTGGAAATTAAATAGGGATTCATATTTAAGTACTTACTGCAAGTATCGCTAAATCCGCTGTCAGAATAACAGCTTGCATTTTCAAAGTAAGAAACTTTTCACTTCAGTTCTGTTACAAGCGAATGATAGTAAGATTGTTGCAAATCGCCCTTTTTATGTTTTATTACATAGATAATTTTTAATAATATCATAACATGTTTTTTTTTCTATTCATCAGTAAAAGTAACCGGTAATTTAATAACTTAATTAATTCAAAAACAACCTACAATGAGTTCAAAAATAACTGACAATTGAATTTAAAAACAAGAGTCATATAAATGCATGTTAAATACGCATTGTATTCAACATGCATACAAATAACTTTTGTTTTGAAACAGATGTGGCAGTTGTCATTGAAATACTTATTTACTTAGATGTTACAGGGTTTACAATAGCTGCACTGAGCTTGTCAGGCATTGTATGTTTAATATAAAATATTTATTCTACCGTATAGGTACCTAAGTATCCTATCTAGTCAATCTATGCAGTGCCCTAGGCATTCCACAGCTTGCATTTTCAAAATAAGAAACTTTTCACTTCAGTTCAGTTACAAGCGAATGATAGTAAAATTGTTGCAACCGCCTTTTTATGTTTTACTACATATAAATTTTATTAATCTCATAACAATATGTTTTTTTTTTATTCATCAGTAAAAGTACCCGGTAATTTAATAACTTAATTAATTAAAAAACAACCTACAATGAGTTCAAAAAAACTGACAATTGAATTCAAAAACAAGAGTCATATAAATGCATGTTAAATACGCATTGTATTCAACATGCATACAAATAACTTTTGTTTTGAAACAGATGTGGCAGTTGTCATTGAAATACTTATTTACTTAGATGTTACAGGGTTTACAATAGCTGCACTGAGCTTGTCAGGCATTGTATGTTTAATATAAAATATTTATTCTACCGTATAGGTACCTAAGTATCCTATCTAGTCAATCTATGCAGTGCCCTAGGCATTCCACAGCTTGCATTTTCAAAATAAGAAACTTTTCACTTCAGTTCAGTTACAAGCGAATGATAGTAAAATTGTTGCAACCGCCTTTTTATGTTTTACTACATATAAATTTTATTAATCTCATAACAATATGTTTTTTTTTTATTCATCAGTAAAAGTACCCGGTAATTTAATAACTTAATTAATTAAAAAACAACCTACAATGAGTTCAAAAAAACTGACAATTGAATTCAAAAACAAGAGTCATATAAATGCATGTTAAATACGCATTGTATTCAACATGCATACAAATAACTTTTGTTTTGAAACAGATGTGGCAGTTGTCATTGAAATAATTATTTACTTAGATGTTACAGGGCTTACAATAGCTGTACTGAGCTTGTCAGGCATTGTATGTTTAATATAAAATATTTGGTCTACCGTATAGGTACCTAAGTATCCCATCTAGTCAATCTATGCAATGCCTAGGTATTGCATTGATGCAATTATGCTTGGTATTGCTTGATATTTTTTCTTGGGATTTAGAGTGAGAGAGATGAATAAATAAATTAATTGGTAATGAATACAACAGAAGACCAGCTAATTGCCACAACAACTGACTTCTAAATGATAACAATTCATGTTTTATGTGTTATGCAGGAGCATCATCGTGAAAGTTATAATCATATCGATAAACGTAATGTAGCTTTCTATCTAAAAACGTCTTACAGCTGAGAGAATCCGGCGTATCTTGTGGGGGAGATACATTTACTTTTTCATATACACGAACAGCATTTCCTCGGAACGCAGGGAGGAAATGAGTAGAAGAAAAAACTCGGCGCATCACCGGGGTAATGATGTGAAATATCAGTAGTTTACGCACCACCTCCAGTCGTCAAGGTATGCGATGGATTCGTTCACGTGTCACTGTCTATAGGTTCATGTGGAAATATGTGTATTCTTGCCATAGAATTAGGATTTTATAAACGAATATTATGTTATCTCACTTTCCATTACGGCGACACAATCTCGGTCAAAGCCGAACGATTTAAAAGCGCCATTTTTGCGATACTTGTACATATTACCCTATCTGTTTTGTAAGCTTACCTATACGTGAGAAGTTATCAATTTTGCTATTTTTCTTTCGTTTTATCTTAAAGCCATCTTATTTTATTAACAGAACCTAAACTGTTTTTCGACCCAAAACTTTAAGCAAGTCAGTTATCCACTACGAAATCCGAGCGCGCTCGTAAAAGGCAAACAAGGCAGGTCTCTAAGTTTCAAAGTCGTCACCTCGCGAAAGTTTTTCAGTAAAGTTTACGTGTTTACTTGGCAAAGTGGGCCGTTTTGGAGTCAGCAGCCACGGATGCTCTTTACAGTCTGCCCTCACTGCTTTCCGATATTTTGTTCGATTTTCAGAATGGTAGGTAAGCCAAAACTTTGGAGAATTTTCTTCGTTATTTTGGTCGGATATTTACATTTTCACTTACGGGATATTTTCCGTGATTTTCAATTATTGTGAGTTCCCGATATTTTGGCGCTGTTGCAAACGCCATGATCGCAGGATGACTGGAAAATGGATGGATGGCAAAAACAAAGTAAATGACAGTGTAAGTTTAGTTATAAAACGTGAAAGCTTAAAACAGTGTTTGGTCGGATAACTTTGGTCGATGTGTCTGCGTACCTACTTATAACTTAATCATGATTATTATTCTAGTTTTCGCAACCACCCCTAGCATATTACCACGAACCTATCTTTAAAAAGCAACAAAAGTATGTACGAATCAAAAATACGTAACTCTCCATAGTTTCTAAATAGGGCAAAAGTCGAGAGCTTTCTACGTTTCATTCTTCAAAAACAAATAGTACAACGGAGCATAATTAAACCAATAGTTTCCATATAAACTCAATATCGTTAGTAACACAATCACAGCTCACTAGACAAGCCGTAGTCCTGAATCTTGTTTCCAGTCAATATTTTACGTGGGTGCAACGGACCGATGTGGTTTGTTCCGCTACCAACTTCAGAACAAACTTGGCGACTTCTCGGGAACTTTACTTACTCGTTAAGGTCTCTGAAGTAATTGATTGTCTTTGAATAAGTATTTTAGTTGGTTTTATTAACTGACTTTTAAACAAGGGGGAGGATGTATAAATTGTATTCCACCATAGTTATAATTTTTTAATGTATTTTTACTGATTACTCCGTGATTGATTTGGGCCGATAAACGTGATTCTTTTTTTCATTTGGTAGAGGACTCCCGCTCGTTGGTTCCATAAAATTTTTACTAACTTTGCTCGAGAAGTTTATGAGTTAGCTCCTTTTAAACGTTTTTTTTTTCTTTTTGACCTATGTTGACGACACGATGGTATGACAAGAATTTGCATTTGAATTTGATTTTTTTTTTGTTTGTCGTTTACTACAAAGAAGAAAGGGTAAAAAAACAACCCTTATTTAAGTCAATAAATCTTTTAGTGGTAAACTTGGTGTGGTTAATTTTGAATTAATAAGTGTAAATATCCCAAGGGATACCGTTCTCGACTAGTTATGATTAATTTGGAGAAGATATCATTAAATGAAAAAAAAAATGTATGTACATTGAAATTAACCATCAAAAATATAAAAAGGCAATAACCAAAAACGGAAGATCTACACGTACAAAGCGGAACATAACATCTCAACGGATGAATGGATCCGACAAGTTTCATATTATTTCTGTCGCAATAAAAGGGCTATATTTCTTCAGCTAAGGTCAAACACCTGAACATTAATATAAAATATGATGATACAATATTGTGTTACTGACTTTTATTTACTTCTGGTGGGTCTGAAAAAAAAGTGGAAAAGTAATTAAAAAACCGGTCAAGTGCGAGTCGGACTCGCGCATGAAGGATTCCGTACCATCGTAGTAGCCTATTTAATTTTGTTTTTTTTGTTGTTAGAGTGGAAACAGAAATACACATTCTGTGAAAAATTCCACTGTCTGCCTATCGCGGACCATGGCATACAGCCCGCTAACAGACAGACGGACGGACGGCGCGCGGCGGAGACTTACTTATAGTATTTTGCTATACTTACACTTTATATTCATCATTTATAATACTATTTATCATCCTTTTTATTTGTTTATATTTTTACACTCAACAAATCGATGTAATTACGACTCATTAACTTAAAAATTGCTGAAATAAAATATTATCATAATTTTCATGTTGTGACAAGCCAAATTGTCAAACTGTCAATTACTTTTTAATTCTCTTCCTACCTTAGTCTATGATGATTTTTGGTTTATAAAATTTAAATTATTTTTATCAATATGTGTTTAGCTATTGTATTATAGAGATTATTACGATTGTTTACTAAATAACTTAAAATTAAATTATATTTATAAAATTCTTTACGCACTCATGAATATGTCCTGGCCGACTACACTTGTCAGATGAGATGATGGCCACAAGAAAACTAATATTTGAAAATTTAAAAAGGAAGACTACTTTGAAAACAAGCTGACGAACCGCAGGAGAAAGTCTACCATGGAATCTCAGATAAGAAGCATAAGAAAACAGTTTGGTTTTTGCTGTTACATATCTATATTACCCAGGGGATTCCACTAAAGATTCCGCCTGGTGCCTCTTCTCCCGATCTTCGGAAGCTATCTACGGATCTGGGACCTCTACTCCCGATCTTCTGAAGCTGTCTTGCTACTTGTCTCGCCTGCCTTACTACAGAGCCGACTTGGTGGACTCTGAGATCTGCACGACGCCCTTCCTGCAGAGGTTTCCTGAAGCTGAACCTCGAAGTTGCCCAGGTACTGACCTGCTACCCTGACGTCTGTTCCCGTCTCTATTACAGTGCTGAACTTCCTAACCAACTAAGTACGTGACCTAAAAAACAATCCTAGAGTGCGTGCTAGGTAGGTTTTTAATATTTAGCTGTATTGTTTTATCCCTAATTCTAATCTTTCCCTAATTAAATTTTAATTGAACAAGTCTGCTTATCCTTTTATTTAATAGGAGCAAGTAGATTTGTTACAGACTTAGTACTATTACTAAGTCTCCGCCGCGCGCCGTCCGTCCGTCTGTCTGTAACCAACGGGTACGGGTATAAGGGTAACCAACGGGACCCTTGAAGAAGAAGGAAGATTGAAATTTTATAAGAACTATATGGATAAGCATTTTTCCAATAAAGTTACTTTGAAATTCGACGGACATTCATTCTGCATTGATTTTTATTAAAAACAAATGACAAACAATTTTCCTTGTTGTCTAGTACTGTTTCTATTGTTAATTACCAAAATTATATTTTAGCCATTTACATAATTAAATTCTTTTTCGAATTGTATGTGGTCGTTTGAATTGGGTTCACAGTGAATTTTACAGAATAGCCCTAGATAGTACCTACGTAGTGCCTGCTGAAAGTGTCGCAATGGGAAAACCCAATTTTATTGATTTTGTGGGCAATTCCAGAAACCCGGACAGAGTTGAAACACTTTTCAATCCTTTGCAGATAAATTGTAATATTGATGTTGTAATTCAAAACCCTTGTCATTATCTGCCTAGCCTTTTCCCAACTATGTTGGGGTCGGCTTCCAGTCTAACTAGATGCAGCTGAATACCAGTATTTTATGTAAGATGTACCTAATATTTGTAATTTTTCGCACTTGTTTCAACAACATTACGTACGTGTCGTAAAATAGCAAAGAAGTTGTGAATTTATGTATTTTATTTTTATTAATGGTTAAAAAATAAGGTAACACCGGGAGAGTTGGAAAGGAGTTGGGGAGGCCTTCGCCCAGCAGTGGTACAAAATAGGCTTTTTAAAAAAAGATAACATCTAACAGTTTTCAACATCGAAATTATTTACGATAGTAAAGTAAACAATAATAAAGTAAACAAAAAAAAATAAAATCATAAACAAAAAAAACCCTAAACATAAACAAACAACACACACAAACACAATAAACACACACACACATAAACTTTATAATTTATTATTATAGATGCAGGATTTTGAACGTAAATAATTATAGCTTAATCTTAGCACCATTCGTAGCATCCACACAAACTTGAGCGACACATGAATTAAAAGATAACCATTCTGAATTTTCAATCCGAAACCCCTTGAGGGGCTGAGTTCGTGATAGATACGTGAGGGGGCTAGACGTCGGGTATGACGCGTCTATCTGATACATAACAATGAGTGCCTCTGTTCAAGACTTCACTTCGTTTTACGATGTTTGATGGGCTAAAATGGCGCTGGTTTACGTTTTAGGAGGAATTTATTTCTTTGAGTATGTATTGGGGCTGTTTTGGGTAAGTTTATTGCTATCAATTATTATTTTATATAGTTATTGGTAGTAGGTATCTCACTAATATGATAGTGCACCTAGTCTGTTTTCAATTATAGTTTTCAGAAAGGACAAATAGTCAGCTGTCAACACTGGTAATATAATAATATATCGTTTAAATGACGCGGGACCTACAGACTTTTACAAATATAAATTTAGAAATTGTTCCATTTTTATTTTATTTATTTATTTATTTACCACCAATTGTAACATCATTACAGGTTCGTCCAATACGATGCTATAATACATACATTATAGAAAACATACATAGCAACAAACATACAAATACTCAAATAGCTAGTCGATTCCTCGTCGAAAATAGGTAAACTAACTGGCTCTATTCCAGCAATTGATCAGTTTCGCGATAAAATCTCAGATTTTAATGATAGCAACAAACGTTTCAGTGGATCGACTCAAAAATCTTATTGACCGAGTCGAAAGTTCTTAGTGATCCTACAAAGCCTTAGTGAACTCGATTGATGGCTGTATATTTGTCTCTCGACTTTATTAGAAGGGTGATTTAAGAGGCGCTTTTGTTTTCAAAGGATTGAAGAATGACAGCTGACATATTGATTTGCCTTTGTATTGATTTTAAAATATTGGATTTGATTGGTTTTGAGAGGAATGCGAACTGTGAGGTTGTTTTGTAATTGAATACTTGCTGATGCGTGTTTCAAACTGAATTAACATAACATTATGGCTCTAATACCTGAAGGTTTAGTCAAGGTGAGCCTTAGGGCCGGCGACATTTTTCAATGTCAAACTATTATTGACATTGTCCTCATTGAAATAATATCCTAAATCAATTAACAGACTCCGAGCGGATGCGCGCATTCTCGCATTAATTGATTGCGTGACATGCGCGAGTCCGACTCGCACTTTTCCGGTTTTTATTTTAACGTAACTGGTTATTCGAAAACATTTATCCACAGACTTCAATATTTCAAGGCACAATACAGGGAAATTTCTAAGTGGCTTGCATTGCTTACGGTGCATCATAGTTAGCTGAAACCTGGCACTGTTCCATATGCAGTTGCCTACTTCGCTTTTATTTCTCTCAGTCCTGGCAATTTACAGGTACCTGCTACGGAAGGCAAAGGAGGTAGAGGTAGAAATAAAACCTTCTTTTGAGCTTTTTTTTTAAGGATCATTATCGAAGACAGGTTTTGACGAGGTTTAACGCGTTCGTGGAAGCAAACCCTGGATTGAACATTGATAATGTTAGAATGTTTTTAGTTCTGTGAGATGACAGAGTAAAAAGATTACTTAACTTATTTTAGTATTAATGGTTTATGCTGTAATGAATACCTACATAAATAGTTAATTTCAACTACAAGGTAAAATTAAAATAAGCAGCGAAACTTCACAGATTTGATGAGTCAGTATCAATAAATTGGTACCTAGTGTTGATAAAATAGGATTGCAATCGTTGCTTATTGATATCAAGTTTCACTGACCAGAGGCCCTAACACGAGTTTGGCGTTTTTCGTATTGTAAATACGTCGATTTTTTAATCGAAAATGCGATTACTCTTACTCAAATGCTATAGGATTATAGCAAATGCTATAGGATTATAGCATTTGAGTTAAATTGTTGCAACAGGCATAGTCATTATCACTGGTCTAATGGGGTATATGACACACCAATCAATTGAGATACTTTTTAAGAGCTGCAAAACGCGGTTCTCTGATAGATTTTGTATGGCAATAGCGAACTGTGACGTCACTGTTTCGTCAACTCAATGACTCAACTATTTATTGATTTCAAAGTAACTAAAAATTGAATTTGGCCCAAAGTAAAGTGTTTTTTTAGAGATTGGTGTCTTAGAATTATTGTTTTATGGTGTCATCTACCCTTTTGACTTATTTACGTTACATTTACACCGACGTTTTGACGTTTTTCGTAACGTCCATTTTATAATTAAAAAACAAAAATAATATTTTCATAATAATCTAACGAATTTATTCATAACTAAGGATGATACTGCTGCAGGATAAATTATAGTTTCGATTAAAAAATCGACGTATTACGACAGCGCGCTCGTGCTAGGGCCTCTTGTCGTTCATCTATATCTATAATTTCAGGCCTGTTGCAAAAAATACCTAGTAAGCATGTTTTCCACATAGATCTGTTAAAAACGGATTCCCTTTTTGAATTTCTGTATACGCATTGCTAAATTTTTATTTGTTTTTTGCATGCCGTAAAAGGGTGATTCAATAACATCTACAGAAAGCAGTAAACTAGGAAATTATGATTAGCGGAGATCCGTTATTGGCCATAATTTATGTTGATCAGATAGATAATAAAAAAGCGGCCAAGCTGTTCGCAACAGCCCGGGTATTTAATCTTTTGGACGGTTTGTGGTTTGTAGTAGTTACTCTGAGTGTCTGAGGATAAGTATTTTTATTCTACACAGTCATAGTACCTACGGCAAGGAACCGAGTTAGGAAAGCTCTAAAAAAACGAATAGGTATAGCCCAAGCTTCTAGCGATTTCTTAACACTTATACTTTCGCACTATGACCACTTTTTTTATCTTCAAGCAGTCGGTAGCCTTTTTTTTTTTTTTTTTTTTTTTTCGGATGGGAAATCATCAAATGACTTCTCCCGCTCTGGGCGGAGCAGGAGGGAGTGTCAGACTTTTACTGACTAAAACCCATCCATGTTCCTTCATCGCCCTTTGTGTTCCGGGGCCACGGTATCTCTTTCGAATAGTCCCGCAACCCCGGCAGGCATCGGTCCTTTCGGACCCCTTCCTTTTTGCTGACTCTCTTTGAGGCGCGCGTGGAACACGAACGCGCCGTCGACACGGCCTGTCGTCATGAGACGGACGGACGGCGAGCTAGCCCATAGCCCACCGTCCACAGGCCCGCGCCTACGGTGGCCGGGGGCCACGTGGTGGCACCCGACGCCCGGGGCGTCTCCCGCGGCGGCCGGGACGCTGTGAGGTTCTCTCCCTCTCACGTTCCGCCACCTCCTTCTCTAGCATTACTGCTTCGCAGAAGGAGGTGACGGCGTCCCATTCCGTCTCGCTCCGGACCATGGCTTGCACCAGGGCCGGACGCGAGAGGTCGCCGCCGCCAATCGCCGCTTCGAGGACACGGCGGTGCTCCGCCCACGCGGGGCACACCTCCACCGTGTGCTCCACCGTGTCCTCCGGTCGATCCTCGCAATGGAAACACCCGGGCGTTTCCTCCCGCCCGATTCGGTGCAGGAACCTCCCGAAAACACCGTGTCCGGTGAGGACCTGCGTCAGGCGGAAGGTGAGGACGCCGTGGCGTCTCTCTAGCCACTCCTCAAAGAGGGGACTTATCGCCACTATCGTGGCGTGCCCTGCACGGGGTTGCGACAGTCGCTCTCTCCATGTCGCCATGAGATCCCGCCGGAAGTCTGTCCGCTGAGCGACAATTTGTCGCGGCAGCGGAGTTTCCCCCCGGCGAAGCGCCTCCGCGCGCCATTCATGCAGGCGCGCGAGGACTATCGCCTCCAGATCCCATGGCGGCAATCCGGCAAGGAGGCACGCCGCCTCGCGGGCGATCGTGCGGTACCCACGGGCCAGCCTTACGGCTACCACCTTTTGGGGCGCGTTCAGGTAGTGGGCTGCACGCAGCCTCAAGGAACGCGCCCACACCGGGGCCCCGTAAAGGGCCATGGACCGCACGACTCCCGCGTAGAGCCTCCGGCAGGAGGCGTTCGGCCCCCCCAGGTTGGGCAGGAGCCGCCTGAAGGCAGCCCCAGTCCGTTCCAGTTTGGGGGCCAAACGTCGGAAGTGCTCCACGAAGTTCCACCGGCTGTCGAGGACGAGTCCTAGGTACTTCAAAGTCGACTCGACACCGATGGATACCCCTCCTACCGTGAGTAAGGATCCCGGAGGTGGCGCATTCCGAGGCCCATGAAAGCACATGGCCTCGGACTTGTGCAATGCCACCTCGAGACCCAGTTGCCGGATCCTCTCAACGACTATCGCAACCCCGCGTGTCATAGCTTCGGCCGCCGCCTCGTGCGACCCCCCCTGTGCCAGCACCAGCGTGTCGTCAGCGTAGCAAACTACGCTGACACCACTAGGGAGGTCGGCGCGTAGCACCCAGTCGTACCCGATGTTCCACAAGGAAGGCCCTAGAACCGATCCCTGTGGAACACCGCACGACATCTCTCGCCGGTTCCATTCTCCACTGCGACTGGGGTAAATGACTGCCCTGTCCGTCAGGTAGTCCCCGACCACTCGACGGAGGTAGGTCGGCACCCGGTGATACCGGAGTGCCTCCCTTATGCAGCTCCAGGGCATGGAGTTGAAGGCGTTGGCGATGTCGAGAGACACCGCCAAGACAACCCCACCCCTGCACACCGCATCCCCCGCGCAAGATCCGGCCCCGTCCCCGTAAGGTGCTCGGCGAGGCGGTTTGCAATGACTCTTTCAAAGAGCTTGCCCACCTCGTCGAGCAGCACCACGGGCCGGTATGCGGACGGAGAGTCCGCAGGGCGCCCCGGCTTCCGAATGAGGACCAGCTTCCCCGTCTTCCAACGAAGCGGGAACTGGCCTCTCTCCAAGCATGCGCTTAAGAGCCCCTCCAGTCGGGGCCCGAGAGCCTCCAAGGCCAGGACCCAGGCTTTGCCAGGCAAGCCGTCGGGTCCCGGGGCGGTATTTTTGGCACTGAGCCTGCGTACCGCCACTCTCAGGTCTACCCCAGTCACTTCCGGAGTGTCGTCGTCGTCATCCTGGTGGTCCGCTTCCAGCACCGCAGGTGGCGGAGCCATAGGCGGGGGGGGATGTTCTCCCTGCGTAGGGAACAGAGTGCTCACCACGTCCTCCACGAGCTCAGGCCGGAGACTCTGCGTCAGTGGGGGGGCCCAGGTGCGGAGTTTATCCCGCACCATCTTGTAAGGGCGCCCCCACGGATCTCTGTCGAGAGTCCCCAGCAACTCCTCGCGGGCCAGATCCCTGGCCCGCAGGACAGCCTCGCGGAGGGCGGTCTTCGCCGCTCTGTACCCCTCATAAAGCTCCGCCTCGATGGCTGCCGCATTCGGTGGGCGAATGCGGAGCCTGCGATGCCTGGCGTACAGGTGTCGCGCAGCCACGCACGCCTCGCGCAGAGACGTCAGCTCTCGCGACCACCAGTACACCTGACGTCGGGCGCTTCCCGCCGGACTCGGGGCATTGCCACGTCGCATATATCGGACATGGCCTCCTGGAACCACCCTGCCTCATTATTAATGTCGGCAGGCCTGTCCGGTGATGTCACCCAGGCCTGCACGATCGAGGCTTCCAGGAGGAGCTCCCGGTCCAGCTGCTTTAGCGCCCAACGCGGACCACTCGGGGCCTGTTGGACCGGCGCGCTTGAGGTCTGGGTGGAGACGTCGAACCGGATGTACCGGTGGTCGGAATAGGTCTCCACCCCCTCCATGACACGCCAGTCAATGACACGCGGCGACAGTGCGGGGCTAGCGAACGAAATGTCCACCACCGACTCGCCCCGCATCCGCACACACGTGGGGACAGAACCCCGATTTAGGACGTCCAGGCCCTTCTCCAGGGCCCAGTCCTCCACCATTCTTCCCCGCACGTCTGTGCAACGGGAACCCCAAGCCAAGTTCTTGGCGTTGAAGTCCCCGAGGACAAGTACGGGGAGGGATTGGTTTCCGACGACGACACTCAACTCCGCAAGGGAGTTGTGGAACTCGGCGAGAGTTCGGCTCGGGGAGAAGTAGACTCCCACCACGACAATCTCCCCGAACCGTGCTGCTACGCATCCCCGACCCCTCCTGACACTTTCAAGGGTCGGGGTGCCGGCGGCGGCCGACGACACAATGGTCACTGAGCCGCTAAGGTCCGCCACCCAGTCTTCCCTGGGCAGGACAAAATACGGCTCAGCGACCACAGCGATGTTTATCGACCACTGCGCCATGCTCTGGAGCAACAGATCCTGAGCACAGGCGCAGTGGTTGATATTCGCTTGGAGGAAGCGTAATGGGGCCGTTATTCACTCCATTGCCGCTTCCTCCTCCCTGGCCCCTTGTGAGGGCCCCACTGTGGCGGCGACAGCGGCAGCGGCGGCAGTTGCGGCTGCGGCGGTGGCGACGGTGGCGGTGGCGGCGGAGGGCCTACCCTTGCCTCTGGTGGCTTTGGTGGGTGGAACGCAGGCCTTGCTCCCAGCCCGGTGATCGGCTGGCTTGTCAGCCGCCGCACATGCACCGCAGTGCGGCGTGGCGCAGCAAGCTGCGGACATGTGACCTGGCTGGCTGCAGCGGAAGCAGAGGCCGCTGCGGTCAACCTCCGAGGCGCACTGTACTGACACGTGGTGTCCCACGTGGCAGCGATAGCACCTCAGAGGTCTGGGCTCCAGCAGCTTCACCTGCGCTGAAACCCAGCCCACCAGTAGCCTACGGCGCTCCACTATAGCTTTGGCCGCCGTCACAGGGCAACATACCGTAACGGTATGCATACCCGTGAGGTCCGGGCGTAGGGCGCCTGCCCTGACCTGCTCAGCAGGACACCCACCGGACCTGGCGACGGCGGCCACCACCTCCTCCTTGGTCACCGAGTCGTCCAGACCCAGAATGCGCAGGTCTGCGCATCTCACGGGCCTGGACACTCGGGCCTCGTCCGCGTTTAGGGACGCTCTGAGCTTTTCCGCCAGAGCGTCAGCGGACGAGCCGCTGGTTTCACCGGGGATCTCCAGCATGCGTGCCCCCGTCGCGGTGACCTTAAGCCGGAGGCCCCCGGTGATCCCGAGCTCCCCGAGATCCACCGTCTCCTTCGCCTTCGCCAGCAAATCGCGGTAAGACACGCCCCTCTTTTCCGCTTCCGGCTGTAGTGTTATCACTACAGCCGCGGTCTTCGGGGCGCGGAGCCTAGCCGCGATTTTTCGGGCCCTCTGCTGGCGCTGCCGCTCCTCCTTTCGGGCCTTTTTGGCCGCCTTTCGCCCCTTCTTTCCCTCCCCGACCACCTGCCATCCGGCTTCAGCCGAGGAAGGTGTAGGGGGCTGGTGGGGCGGTGGTGGCAGCGGCGGTTGCCGTGCCGCAGGCACTGGCCCATTCGCCGTAGGCACTGGCGTTGGCGCAGTGTCCACCTGTGCAGCCGCCTTGCCCTTCCCTTTTTTGCCCCCCTTTTTAGCCGGTGCCGGTTTCGCCGGAGCCGGCTTTTCGGGGGGAGGGGGCGCCACAGCCCTGCCGGAGGGCTGGCTGGACGGCCCCGGTCCGGGTGCAGTAGCCGCAGCAGCCGCGTAGGAGGCCGCCTTTGGGCCCGTGGCTGCCTTGCTTGCCGCCAGGGGGGGGGCGCAGGACAATTCCCTCCAAGACGGCGAACCGCGCCTGGAAGGAAGCCAACTCCTGTCGAACCAGGTTCAGGACCTGATTCTCCACCGGCACGGGCTGGCCTTGTCGCTGCTGCTGGTGCTGGTGGCCCCCGTTTGAAGGCGCCACGCGGGAGCCTGACTTACGCAGACTTGCCAGGTCCGCTTGGAGCTTCGCATTCTCTTGCTGGAGAAGCTCCGTGGCGGCCGTCAGGCGGGCCACCTCCTCCCGCAGTTTGGCCACATCTCCCTCTGGCGAAGGAGGTGGTGGAGGCCTCGCAAAGTTGGCCTCCGCTGCCGCCATGATAGAAGCGGAAGCCACGGGTATGGCCTTGAGTTTAGATGAAGTCTTCATCTTCAAGGCCACGCCCCTTATTGCGGCTTCCACCTCCTTTGCGAACCTGGCCTTACGCTCCGCATCGGAGCCGCCAGGTGCACCCATCTCTTCGCCAGACCCGCGAGCAGTCATGCCCGGGTGGCGCCCCTCTTCGGCCAGTCTCACCGACCTTTCGGAGGCAGACATGCCCCTCCCCCTGCCTCTGATCCCACCACGCTTGTTGGTGGGGATCTTTCTGGCCGAGGCCTCCTCCTCCCCGGATGATGACGCTTGGTCACCATCCTTCCTGGACCGCTTGCGGAAGAACTTGCCGTTCTCCGCAGCAGTCCCGGCCCTCACGCGGCGGGAGCTCTCTGAGCCTCCCGCGCTCGCATCGCTGGATACGAGGTCGGACTCCGACCCCGCATCCCTCCTCTCCTCTTCCTTGCCGTTGCCGGCGGTGTTATTGGGTTTTTTAATTGTCTTTTCCATATTGTTCCCACGAGTATGGGGGAAATATTCCCAATCTAGGCAGAGACCCCTGTACCTAGAAGGGCAGATTTTGAGTATTTATTACTCGCCAGGGGGTCTGCAGGTACCCTGGCGAGGGTGAGCACTAGCGACTGATTCGTTCCATGGGAACACCCGTCAGCCATACATCCCCTCGCGGTGCGCCGCCGCTTGGGATTCGGGGTAACTTTTTATAGAGGTTTTCTACCTCGCAGTCCGGGCGGTTAAGCCAAGACCCTCGGTCCCTATCGAAGCCGCGAGACGTGATCCACAGCACTTCGACAATGGGATTACGAGACTGACGGTGACAAAGAAGGACGCATCCTACTCTGTCTGCTCGGAGGCAGGGTGAGTGCACACCGAGCCCGCCCTCACTCCTCTGCTATGCCCTCTGCTGTACAGAGGGTCACGCAGAGGAACGCACCGGTGGTCCTGGCAGGACCCCACCCATGTCAGAATAATTAGCCGCGGCAGTAACTCTCCCCGAGGGATAAAAGGAAATTCTCATTTCCTCTCATTCCCCGGAAGCAGTCGGTAGCCTTATGTCAACATTTTGAAACCACCATTTACAAATAGGCTAGTTTCCACCATCAATAAATTACGAATCTATTTAGTCCGTCAGATAGAATATTAGAAAAATTTTGTTTTTTGTAAATCAATGAATATTGACAAATATAAAATGCATCAAAACTCGGGAGTGGGGGCTCGTGACGTCACAACGCACTAAAATGATGTATTGAGAATTTTAAAAGCTTCGTATCTTCGTCAATTTTGGTTTTCGTACGTACCAAAAGAAAAAATACGTGTCAAATATTTTTTGATACCTAATCTAACCGATGGACTAAATAAATTTTTTTAAGACACAAGCCTATTGACTAGATTTTACCATGTACCTAGTAATAAATTTAACAAATTTTTGATAATGATTCAATCAATGAATTTCAAAAATTTTGGAAAACGCTAGCAGTAAGCACGAACAAAAACACACACCTAGAACTGTATAAAGAGTCTATAAATTTTAAGGGAAAACTAGTTTTCAGCGTCGACATAATCGGTTTAAAATAACTTCATCATCAGATTTGCTGGGCTATTCCAACAAAGGTGGGTAATTGTAAAATAGCTGGTAGCTGTGTATCGGTTTAATTCGCCAAGTCGGCCAATTTCCGCGGCTCGGCGCTTCACTTCCGTTGCGCCTGGCTGTGCTTTTTTACAATGTATAAGCGGCAAGCGGGTTCTAAGAAGTAGAACGGAGTGCCATCATTCGGAGAGTCATCATTTTCATCACCAAGGTAGTCAGTAGTTCACTGCTGGACTGCTGTAACAGCGCGCGCTTAGAGAGCTAATGTCACTAGATTTATGGTCTAGTAGGTGATTAGTTTGGTTCGTGGTTTCGAATTTCCTCTGTGCCTTGAGAAGTAGGTTAAGCCGTTGGTCCCAGGTGTCATTTGTAGATCTTTGACCGACGTTACAGCTAGTCAACGGCCCGAAAATCTGACAACCGGTCTCACCAAGGGGTATTACTAAGTCCTAACTGGGTTGTGGAGGTCAGATAGGCAGTCGTCCTTCTAAAATACTCGTATTCAGCAGCATCCAGTTGACTGGAAACTGATCCCAACATAGTTGGGAAAAGGCTAGGCAGATAGTAAAGTTAATAGAAAAATCCCCGAAAAACAGCAGTTCTACACTATTTCCCAGTGTTTTAGAATAAGGTCAATTTAATCATCATCAGCCTATAATGTCCCCACTGCTGGGACACGGCCTCCTCTCAATGATAGGGAATGGGCTATATTCCACCACATAGGCCCAGTGCGGATTGGTAGATGTCACATGTCTTCGAATTTTTGGCTCTAAGACATGCCGGTTTCCTCACGATGTTTTCCTTCACCGTTAGAGCAGTGGTGATGAAATAAATTACACAAAGTGCGCCTGTCTGGGTTCAAAACCACGACTTACTGTTCGTAAGTCAGGGCCGCCACCACTGGGCCACCGCTCAATCTCAATTTTTGCTGGTCAATTTGAGAAAGCAACTTATTACCAAATTACACAATCAAAATCAAAATATTTTACTTATAAAACGTCGAAAAAGATGCACGGTTCGCGTTGGTCGTTTCCATGAAGAGGAACTGGCAAGAAACTCCATGATTACTGATTACCCAGAATGCGCAGGTCTGCGCATCTCACGGGCCTGGACACTCGGGCCTCGTCCGCGTTTAGGGACGCTCTGAGCTTTTCCGCCAGAGCGTCAGCGGACGAGCCGCTGGTTTCACCGGGGATCTCCAGCATGCGTGCCCCCGTCGCGGTGACCTTAAGCCGGAGGCCCCCGGTGATCCCGAGCTCCCCGAGATCCACCGTCTCCTTCGCCTTCGCCAGCAAATCGCGGTAAGACACGCCCCTCTTTTCCGCTTCCGGCTGTAGTGTTATCACTACAGCCGCGGTCTTCGGGGCGCGGAGCCTAGCCGCGATTTTTCGGGCCCTCTGCTGGCGCTGCCGCTCCTCCTTTCGGGCCTTTTTGGCCGCCTTTCGCCCCTTCTTTCCCTCCCCGACCACCTGCCATCCGGCTTCAGCCGAGGAAGGTGTAGGGGGCTGGTGGGGCGGTGGTGGCAGCGGCGGTTGCCGTGCCGCAGGCACTGGCCCATTCGCCGTAGGCACTGGCGTTGGCGCAGTGTCCACCTGTGCAGCCGCCTTGCCCTTCCCTTTTTTGCCCCCCTTTTTAGCCGGTGCCGGTTTCGCCGGAGCCGGCTTTTCGGGGGGAGGGGGCGCCACAGCCCTAAAAAAAAAAGCCCTAGAAAACGCTAGCAGTAAGCACGAACAAAAACACACACCTAGAACTGTATAAAGAGTCTATAAATTTTAAGGGAAAACTAGTTTTCAGCGTCGACATAATCGGTTTAAAATAACTTCATCATCAGATTTGCTGGGCTATTCCAACAAAGGTGGGTAATTGTAAAATAGCTGGTAGCTGTGTATCGGTTTAATTCGCCAAGTCGGCCAATTTCCGCGGCTCGGCGCTTCACTTCCGTTGCGCCTGGCTGTGCTTTTTTACAATGTATAAGCGGCAAGCGGGTTCTAAGAAGTAGAACGGAGTGCCATCATTCGGAGAGTCATCATTTTCATCACCAAGGTAGTCAGTAGTTCACTGCTGGACTGCTGTAACAGCGCGCGCTTAGAGAGCTAATGTCACTAGATTTATGGTCTAGTAGGTGATTAGTTTGGTTCGTGGTTTCGAATTTCCTCTGTGCCTTGAGAAGTAGGTTAAGCCGTTGGTCCCAGGTGTCATTTGTAGATCTTTGACCGACGTTACAGCTAGTCAACGGCCCGAAAATCTGACAACCGGTCTCACCAAGGGGTATTACTAAGTCCTAACTGGGTTGTGGAGGTCAGATAGGCAGTCGTCCTTCTAAAATACTCGTATTCAGCAGCATCCAGTTGACTGGAAACTGATCCCAACATAGTTGGGAAAAGGCTAGGCAGATAGTAAAGTTAATAGAAAAATCCCCGAAAAACAGCAGTTCTACACTATTTCCCAGTGTTTTAGAATAAGGTCAATTTAATCATCATCAGCCTATAATGTCCCCACTGCTGGGACACGGCCTCCTCTCAATGATAGGGAATGGGCTATATTCCACCACATAGGCCCAGTGCGGATTGGTAGATGTCACATGTCTTCGAATTTTTGGCTCTAAGACATGCCGGTTTCCTCACGATGTTTTCCTTCACCGTTAGAGCAGTGGTGATGAAATAAATTACACAAAGTGCGCCTGTCTGGGTTCAAAACCACGACTTACTGTTCGTAAGTCAGGGCCGCCACCACTGGGCCACCGCTCAATCTCAATTTTTGCTGGTCAATTTGAGAAAGCAACTTATTACCAAATTACACAATCAAAATCAAAATATTTTACTTATAAAACGTCGAAAAAGATGCACGGTTCGCGTTGGTCGTTTCCATGAAGAGGAACTGGCAAGAAACTCCATGATTACTCTTTTCAAATCATTAGGTAGGTATTACAATATTATTTTGTTACAGCATTAGTACTTAAGTATGGGGACAGCGTAGGCCCGACAATAAGTCGATGCTTACTATACAAAAAACGTAAAACAGAAAATATATTTAACAGAAGTAAACAAAAGTTAACAAGCATCTGGGGATCTACAATGTTCACTCATTCACAAATAAAAGTAAAAAAAAAGAATTTATACAAAGGTAAGAAAATGTTGTATATTAAAAAAAAAAACAAAATTAAACAAATGTCACAAATATTGTCATCAGTGCTGTAATTATTCTGAGCAATAGATTAAAAAAAAAAAAAAAAACCTATTGTAAAAAGAAAAGAAAAAATGAGATTGAGAATAGTTAGAGACATCCACAAATTTGTGCCGTTTATGAGCTACCAGGGAATGCATGCGCAGAAGCAACTAGATCCAAAATTATTTATCTTCAGCCTTTATTTTCAGTCCTTGATTTTGTAATATGCTTTTTTAATAAGGACACGTTTGATATAGATTTTAAACTTTCCATCGCTCAGTTCTATAACTGACATTGGCAACTTGTTATAAAACGGATACTGTTTATAATAATCGCTTTTCTCTTATAGCTTGCACGGACAAAGCGGCTGATGGCTCGCAAGAAATTGAAGCTGCCGCCCACCCGTTTCGGACGGACATGCCGCTAACTACGTGTAACTTTCGACCAATTCCTAATGTCCGCCTGAGGAGCCACGTTTACGTTGGGACACAAATTGCTACACCGGTTCTGAAATCCTGTGTTTACCCGGTCAAATGGAATCGTGAAATAAATGTTTGCATGAAATACAGGGTGTAAACCACAAGCATTCTGTACATCAAACTAAGTAACTTGACGCAAAAATTATTGCTGGGAAACGACTTTTTTTTTGGGGTGAAAAATCACTTTTTATGGTAGAACTCAATGTGACGCACTCAAAACATTGTGCTGATGGATGGATTGAATAGTACGGGGGTCGTGGAGGTGTTTAAAGTAAAAATCTTACATTAAAAACTTGTAAAAAAAAAAACTTGTCAATGGGTTGGAACTTTGACCCCTAATATCTCCGTAACTAGAAGGTTCCCAGGTATAATGTAGAACAAAAAATTGATCGCAATGACGAGGAGAACAGGGGCCTTTCGGCTTCGTTAAGAGGTGTTTTACACCCTTTATAATATGTTTAAGTAACTAGTAGTTAGCTTGTATATTGTGTAACTTACTACCTGGTTTGCAAAGCTGAGACCTGATTATGACGTGTACTTTGTCATGAAAATTCGTAAATATTAAAGCTACGTACCTTTGATTTGGGTTTTTTTTTATGTATCAATACTACGTATGAACACTATGAAGAAAGAATTACCGTAGTTTATTGTCCGTAGTGTTGTCCTTTTGAAACAATTGAATTTGACGTAATCTTAAAAGGCAGTCTGATTAGGGCATGCCCATTTACGTCGTTCATACATTTTATCGTAATAATATAATTTACCTTTCTAAAAGATTCCACGACAACCGCAGACTTTAAAACTCAGTGCAAAAATAATTGTCAAAACTTTAAACAAGACTGAAAAGTTTCAAATAAATAATTAGGTACTGAATTCACTAGTGCTTAACATTTAAATGTATAACCGTGGTTTTATTCATGAATACACAGAGTAATACTATTCGCCTTGCTACCAAACAGCGAACGAATACTCCGTCATTACTCATTTCCATAACCAACATTTAAAAGCCTAAAAACTCCATTCAGTGAAACAAGAAACCAATAACTCTAATTCAGGGTACATTCAGTTCAAAATGACGTGAAAATGTTCCTCTTCATAACTTGTAAGGCTGCAACCGAAGTATGAAAGGCTATAAAAGAATCACAGAGGTCATCCGCGTCACAGAGTAGAGATTTACAGAAGGTTGGTTCCATACAATAAGTGAAAAGGCGCGGACACTAGACATACTTCAAGTTCAACGCAATGTGAAATCGCGACGATTTTAGACAAAGCAAATTAATGTACGTTCTTTGTTCACTCGACCAAATTCTCTTTGTGTAAAAATAGAGAAACAACATCGTTGGGCCTTTCAAACCTTCAAGAAGAAAGAGAATAAGAAGTGGGGAAAGATTTCCCATTAGTTGAACCTTATCAAACATTACAATTTGACACTGTGAATGACCAGGTGTTGTGGCGCAGCTAATCAGAGCCCTATGTCCAGCAGTATAATATAATAGACTAAGTTGATTGAAGTAAAGAATTCTACAGCTCTTGCTTTAGTTGAATATTTAATAAGTTTAAACCTACCTTGAGACAGTTTGAGATCCATATTCGAGCACACGTCCGGGTGTTTTCACTCGTTACATGGACCATTCCTTCTGTTCCCTAACTATTCTGTGATACACTGGTCGCTTGAGTCCCCGAGGCCTGTGTTTATTCATGTCTCCCGACAAGCGCTGACTGATGGAAAGTTTGCCCTTTATGCTCCAAGGTGCTCGGAAATTGGTGTGTACTTCGTTTTTTATTTTTGTAGTTCGTTTTAGTGGGTGAATATTGTGAGTTATGAACTTTTTTGATCTTAGGTATGACATAAAGGGTGCCTATTCAATTGCCAAAGAGACGATATCTCGGACAACAACATAACCTTTTCTAACAAGAAACTCGTAGTAAAAACTTAATTGTATTCTCAGACCGAATAAAAAACCAAGGCATAGCGCTGTGAACAATAAAAAGAGGCCAGCGCAAAACTACGTCTCGCTCTGTGCAAACACGCTCACACGCACACATTTACATCAAACTTTGTAGTTTGAAACTACGTCTCAATAAATGCACACATGTTTACGAAACCGGACCGAAGCCTCACATTAGGGTTCGCAGAGTTCCGTCTTAACTTTTTTATTTGGTCTGAGATTGTATTAGAATTTATTATGCAAAACACCACTACACTTTTTTTTAATAACGGTTGCCGTATCTACGAGTGCGAATTAGTATTTTGGTATCTCGTTGGTCTAATGATCGCAAGTGCGACTGCTGAGTGCGGGGTCCTGGGTTTGATTTCTAAATCGGGCTTTTTATCAGATTTTTTTGATGTGTCAGCCATCAAGTGGCAATAGGCTCGCTCCTATTCGCATTGGACTTAAACGTAACTGGCCAAAAGTGGGTGTACTAGCTGCACCTTTGCCTAACCCTTCGAAGATTACAGACGTGATGTTATGTTATGTTTGGTAATATTATAATATGTGAAAAAGAGTTAGTTTATTTATTTGGCACGCGAAAATGAAAATAATACTTTTATCCCGGTTGTATGATCGTTTAGGAATGTTCTAACATCTAAGCGAGCTGTCAAGCTGATAAGCCGGTATAAAGCTAATATAAATTAAGTCACCTTTGAAATTTAGAAATTTCTGTCACTTCAAACATCTACACACAGATAATTGGCAACCAAACCCATATATTTTTATAATTATAGAAGCAAACCTTATGACTCCTCAGAAACGTTACCAAGATTGTTGTTAGCATTAATTACCAAAATGTTACTTATACGGGAGGATTTACAGTCTAGATTACTTAGAACATTTAATATATTGCATGTGGATATGTAAATACTGGATATAACATTGAATTTAAGATTTTGTCGTGGCAACGCCGATTTTTATATGAAGAGACGAATCAGCACCAGTTCGCTCTAACAAAATGCGTGCCCATCGTCAACGAAACGGACCCATCAGTTAGAATGATTCCCTTATTATTTTAATATGTCAGTTTTTTTGAAATACGATAACGAATAAATAAAATGAGTGATTATGATTATATTTTGGATCTAAAACTTGGCTTGTCCATTATATGAACATTCTTACCTACTCCTAGATGGCATGAGCAGTTTTCACATTAACATAAACGAATCTAATAAACACCATCTAGTGCTAATTAATAAGCAAAACTAATAAGGATTATTCTTCATTTTAATATAAATTCACTGACATGAGAAATTCGAGCAATATAGTCACAAGCAAGCCAAAAAAAACTCGTAAAAATCGTGGCACTTTAACTTCTCAACCGCAATTTGAAACATTTAATACATCTGATTTGAAACGGTGAAGGAAAACATCGTGAGGAAACCGGCATATCCTAGAACCAAAAATTCGAAGATATGTGACATCTACCAATCCGCACTGGGCCCGCGTGGTGGATTATAGCCAATACGCAAAATACGCGCTTTGACGTGGAATTGCGGACACCAGCCCGTTATACAATACAATACAATACATCTGATTTGGACAGAAACACATAGCACGTTGATAAATGCTTAGCTGCACGAAACCTTTTAAAAGTTGGGCGTGAAAAATCACCGGTCTCGCAGCGGTTGGGTGTCGCGGCTAATTTGTGGACATCGATCACATCGGGGAGATTCGGATGTACGAGGAATGGAATTGGACGATACTTAAATTGAGCTTCCATTTCAGAATTGAGGTCCAAAGAAAGTTAGTGGTTTTGTTTAATGATTTTATCTAACAGGTAAATGAAAGTCGGCTTGGTAAATTAAATTCGTTTTTTTTTTACATCAAGAACCAATTCCTTTAAATGTCGTGATTTTTTTTTGCTGACTACCCGTTTCGTCTAAAACTGGTAGATATTATGTCTCGTACTGCCAAGTTACTAAATACGATTACAAACATAACATAGCGCCCGTAATACCAGAAGGGTTAGGCATAGGTGTACCTATGTATTAAAACACCCACATTTCGCTATGCTATGTGTGAGTCCCATGCAATAGGGGGCGAGCCTATTGACATCAATAAGTCACAAATCTAGACCCCGTGGCTGCTACTGAGAAATTCCTGATGTAAATACCCAAAAACACTTTGCCCGACCTGGGAATCGAACCCCTCGTGCTTAACAGTCGAGCTTGCAACCATTAGACCAACGAGGCAGCTAACGATTAAAAGTCTAAGTACATTTTCTTTTTTTTTATTTCATACAAAACAAAATCGATTCACCTTTTTGTAAAGCCGTTTCCAGTATCGTAAAATCCGTGGTGCGGTATTCGTACTTTGGCGTGGCGTTTGCCAATTTCAATTCAAATTGCGTGGAGTGGATTTTCAGTCTCCTCTTTCAGGTTTTCAGAGTAATTAACAGTCCGCGTATATTTTGGTGAAAGCTTGTATTTGGGTATTATAGGTAGGCACAGTATTATTGTAAAGGCACGTAAAATTAATGGTTTCCTTTTTTATTGAACAGCGTCAGTTTTTAGTTGTAGTAGGTAAATGGATCACCTAGACTGACAGTTAATTATGTTTTTGGGCATTTAAGGGATAAATGCTTTTTAGTAATCAATGAAATGAAAATTAAATTTGGTCTATTTGGAACATGGCTAGTGTGTCAGCTGAAGACCTGACCTGAAGATGATGTTGTGCTCGAATTGGTTCTCTCGAGAGCAACAATTGCAATTATTCATCAATTATTTTATTTTTGTTTTATAGAAAGAAAGGTTAGTTATTATTTTTTTGTTATCTTGTTCAGCAAGTATGCGGAGTTTAAATAGCGTTATTAATTCGACCTTGTTTACAGCCACTGACTAAATGACTCGAAAGCCATGTTTGTCTAGCTGGATAGTCATAACAGCTATGTCAATATTTATTACCAGCCTGTAACTGACTACAGTCATACCGAGAAGGCATGAGCAACTCAGGGTACACTGGTGAATTCAGACTTTATTATAAAGTCCAGCCTAGGTTTCCTCGCGATGTTTTTATTCGCTTTTGTAAACATTTTAGGCGTCCTTTACTTAAAAGATTCCCTCCCTTCGGATTTGTCCATCTGAACGAATGAGCAAGCTGACAAATCCGATTCCTTTGCCTTCCAACTTTTTTACAACGTCCACCAATAGTATAAAAAATGTTAATACCAACTTACATTTTAGTAGCAATATTTTTTGCAATTTTTGTTTTTTATTTTACAGCGTGTTAAAATAAAATTTATGAGTACAAAAAAAACTTTTAAAGTTCACGTATGTTCAACCTTAAAGTTCATACATGTAACCTGCTTACTGTCATAAAATTATCGCAAAACAAAACACAACTTTGTTCCACCACAACATTCATTAGAGAGGACCACAAAATAAACTGTAGTTCCAAAATTAACATAAAAGGCAACGTAATTACAGTAAATCCCTTGAGGTCCCACAAAAAAACCACGACAGTGTACAAGCGGTCTTTGAAACAAGGGCCTCTGATTTTAAATAGGTGATCATGGCCTATTGAATCACCATTAGGAGTATTTTGGTTAACTATAAAGAAGATTAATAGAAAAGGATGTACCTAGCTGTAGGAAAGGAAAATCTTAGTAATAGGTATAAACATGGTTTAATTTAACAACCTAGATCGTAGAGGTATTTCTCGACGACCAAGTCAGAGGCCAAGTCTGACACCAGGTTAGGCACTAACCCCACGAAAAAGAAAGAAGATGTAGATTTAACAATAAGCTTTGACTTAAACTATGATTAAGACAACCATATCTAAAGTTGCCCACCTGGACCCCTTAGGATCTAAGACATCAAGAGAACTACAAAGATTGGCTAAGAGTTCGATTGAAACTTAAATTATCGAAGATTTACTATTCAAAATATTGACTAGTTAAATATGTGTGGGGGCGTGTGTCGGGAAACTCTCCAATGACTAAGTCCTTTTAGGTTACGAAATATATTTCGAAGATTCACAAATTACAGATAAAAATTATATAATTGATTTCTTATGAATTAGGTTTAACATATCAGTGTCCGTTCCCACCGAAGTTAGGTAAAGAAAAGGCGATAACAATAGTCGGTGACGTCTGAAGCGCGGTGTCGTAATACGAACGGTCGCTTTGTCAGTACGATGTGCTTAGCTTGCAGGTTGGCATCGTAACATCTCCCCTGCCAGATGAGCAACTATTTGGTGACCTTGACGCCAAAAGTTGCGGCTCTTCTTTCATCTTCTGTCAGCTCGGTATTAGCTGTTTCAGTTGTAATATTTACTTTCGCAGCTCGATGGCGGCGGTAACGAATGAAATACCAAATGCTCAGTGCGCCTGCACCGAATAGTATAAATGAGTAAAATGGAATTGTGGTATGGTACATTCCAATCGTGTCTAATGATTCAACAGATATTTCGCCTTGCATGGTAATTTGGTCCTGAATTTTGCGAAGACTACTTAGATCTGTAGTCTGCAAATGGAAACTGCGTGTCTTTGCCAATATCTCATAGTGCGGTAAAGCCATGAGTTCTAATGGTTGCCCAACTAATTTGTTATCCAAATTGATTATAATGATCTCTGGGGTTTTTATCTTGCAGCCTTGAGGAACGGTGACCAAAAAGCTTCCTCGTAACATCTGATGTCGTTCTTTTCCACAGGATAGTTTTACTTTTGTACTGTTGGGTAAAGCAATTATGTAGTGGTAGCTGTCTAGCTCAATCAGAGCTTCCTTAGTCAGTGAGATAGGCGTGGTTTTGCACGTTACATCTATCTCCTGTGATTGTATGAGTTTTTGAATACAGTCTGTTTTTGACATAATCTGGTGGACGATCCTCTGCTCGCATAGGTGCCAAGAGTTGACCTTCGGGCATTCAGCCTCTATATACACAAATTCCTGAGAATTGGATGCTATATAAGGTGCAGGTGGTACTATAATCACGCCATTGTTATTTGGAACGGGGCAGAGTTCATATAACTGGTACTCAGTAGTAAATGTAATAGGAAACTTTATGACTACTACAACTGTGGACTCGGTAAAATATGAAGCTAAGTTAAGGATTTCGTAGTAATTTCTAATATCTAAGGCAATGATTTCGTTGGAACTATAAATATGTTTTAGTTGGCTTATCATATTTTTAAGATCCTTGACCGAAAGTATAGAATGATGAACTGATTTATCTCGACTAAAGGCTAATATATTTTCTATTCTGTTAATTTCACTCAGTAGTTCTTGTACATTTTCGGTCAAAATCGCGAAAAGTTGTACAAGATGAGCGTAATGAATTATTCGCTCATTATCATTATTAGTCATATTCATGACATAAGAAAGAGCTCTTTCCAATTTTCTCTGATTAATTGAAAGATTGCGGATTATCTGGTTTTGCTGAATTGTCATTTCTTTATATAAAGTAATATGCTTATTAAACGATTGTGACATAGTTTGACCGTTTTTATTTAAGATACGTAATGCATTTTCAAATTTCAGAGCGTCATCGTTGTCTAAATTTCCAGAAATACTTTTGATGATTGTGCCTATTGGATTGATCAGTCCTCTCTTAACTCTGGTTGGCCTAAATGTATCTAACTGCACCGAAACTCTTTCTAACTTTGTGTATAAATGTTTAATTTGATAGTTGACGAGAGCACTGTCCTCATGTGATAGTTTATGGGTAGCGATAGCGAGTTGAGATTTTATAGTGTTTACTTGTGATTCAATTTCTTTAAGGTCAATGTCTTGCAAGAATGTGTGAAAGTGAGATATAATTTTGGTAGCACCGAGATTAAACGGTAGTATACCCGGTCCATTGTCCAGGCTGTCAAAACGTATGTCTTGAGCACCAACTAGGAAAACCGGCAGCAATAATAGATACCTGTAACAATGATAATGAAGAATGTCATTTCTTTGGTGGTCTTTTTAACCGTGATTTAGCGACCGGACCACGACTTTTTGCGGTGTAAATGTGTACCGGTAAGTTTTTAAGTACTTTGTCCTGAATAAATCGAGGTGCCAATTTTTGTCTACTTGCCACTGGATTTCGTAAATGTATGACTTGATCTAGTTCACAATCTAAAACAGGTTTCCTATCAGCATTACGCCGCGTCATTATATCTATACGATCGGATAGTGCAGAGTCATGAATAATTTTATACACCGTTTCCATTCTACTACGATGTTCTTGGATATAAGTTTGAAGATATCGGTCCGTCATATTTAAATCAATAGGGTTTCGAGGATCAAAATGTCCAGAAATGACATCAAACGGTCTACACTTGGTTAAACTGTGGATAGAACTATTGTAAGCGATTAACGCGTACGGTATAAGACTTCGGGTGGGCTCGTTTTTATGCTGAATTTTAAATAACCGTAAGTGTTCCAAAAGCGTACTGTGGAAACGTTCTATGATACCGTTTTCATTTGGTGCATATGCACTAGTCATATGGTGTTCTATTTTATGCAAACGGAGAAATTCTGACAATACTTGATTATTAAATTCAGTACCTTGATCCGTAGTTAAATTTAAAGGAAACCCATAATGAGTACTGTAAGTTAAAAGGGCTTTTAATATATTAGGTGCAGTACAATCGGGTAAAAGATATGCCTGCGCGTATTTAGAAAATGAGTCTATGATAGTCAAGTATTTGTCATGGTCAATAGTCAGAACGTCTGCGTGTGCTAATTCAAACGGTTGAGTTGATGGAGGTACAACTCTGAACTGCTGACGTATCGGATTTCGGTCATATTTCGCACATCTGCATATATTACATTCGTTTATAAATTTAGTAATATCAGTTTTAATTTTTGGCCAAAAGTAACGTTGTGACAGCGAAAGGTAGGTTTCGTTGATTCCGCGATGATTGGTCTTGCCTTCGTGGTATTTTTTTATTATTTCAAGTTGGTTTGACTGATCATTAACGTTTAGTACCTCATGTTTGACTAAAACTAAGTTCATCGATGAATTTTCGAAAGTTTTCTGTAAAATCGGTATTATACTCAGCATTCTTTCGATAGGATTTACAAGAATCGCTGTCCGGAGTTTTGGATCGACGTGAGACTTTACAGCGTTAATAAGACTGCCTTCAATGCTATGTTCGTTAATGTCTACTGTAGTTTTCTGAAAGGACTGAAAAGGTTGAGTTGTGTTTGGTCTACTTTTAGGGTTACCATTTATTATATTTATGAGTAACTGCCTCTTAAATTTATTTAAAGGTTCGTCCGATATTGGAATTTCTAGAATAGGGTTTTCTAAACTTGTGTGTATGGTTTCAATATGTGGGGAGGCTGTACTTTCTTGATGCTGCGAGTCATTTGATCCTCCATCAAAAACTGAATGAGCCGTTAGGGTTGATGATGAATGTATCGGGCTGTTTCCTTCAGCAGTTAATGTAGAAGATGTATCCGAGTGTGCCGTTTCAGAATGATTAACGCACAAGGACATAGTTTCATTTTGGTTGATTTGAATTCGTGACAGAGCATCCGCATTAGTATTGATTTTACCTTTTTTATGGACAATAGTATAATCATATTCTGCTAACCTTAGTCGCCATCTCGTGAGACGTGATCCTGGTTCTTTAAGATTCATAAGCCAAATTAAGGGTTTGTGATCCGTTATTATTTTAAATTCTCTGCCGAAAAGGTAAGGTCTGAAATATTTTGTAGCCCAGACTATTGCGAGTAGCTCTTTCTCGATCGTAGAGTAATTTATTTCGCTATCGTTCAAAGTTCTAGACGCGTAGGCTATGGGTTTGTCAGAACCGATAGGTCCCTGAGAAAGTATTGCTCCCAAAGCCACGTTTGAGGCGTCTGTGGTTAAAATAAATTCTTTGCTAAAATCTGGATATGTTAGAATAGGGTCATTTGTAAGAAGAGTTTTACAATGTTCAAAGCAGGTCAAGTACTCTGGAGTCAAATTAATTTTAGCGCCTTTTTTAAGACATGACGTAAAGGGTTTAGTGACACGTGCGAAATTCGGTATAAAACGTCTGTAGTAACCAAGTAAACCCAAGAATGCCTTAATCTGCTTAGGAGTTTTCGGAATTGGATAATTTACAATAGCTGATATTTTATCCGGGTTTGGCTTCACACCATCTGTGGTAATTATATGACCAAGATAGGGTGTTTCATGTTTGAGAAATTCCGACTTATCCATCTGAATTTTTAAGTTTGAATGTCTAAGACGTTCAAATATGGCGCGTAAATTAACTATATGTTCTTGCAAGGACGTTGAAAATACCAAAATATCGTCCATGTATGTGGTACAATTTGGCAATCCGCGAAGGACATTGTCCATCACACGTTGAAATGTAGCCGGAGAATTTTTTAATCCCATGGGCATTCTAACATATTCAAAATGCCCTTGCTCTACACTAAATGCCGTTTTTGGAATATCGGACGGATTTAGCTGAATTTGTAGAAATCCAGATTTTAAATCTAATGTCGAAAAGTATAAACATCTGCCTAACTTGTCTAAAATATCATTAATGTTCGGGATCGGATATTTATCATTAATCGTTTTTGCATTGAGTTGGCGGAAATCAATGACTAAGCGCCATTTAACCTTACCAGATGCGTCGCTTTTTTTTTGGTACTATCCATAATGGAGCGTTCCAAGGCGATGAAGATGGTTGAATAATACCTTGGTGTAACATCGATTCTATTTGAGTTTGTACTTCTTTCTTATGTACGTAAGGGTATCTGTAACTTTTACTGTATACCGGGCTATCGTCTACGGTTCTGATATGATGTTTGATTTCATTGCTAAAGGTTAATGGTTCATTTTCTAGATAAAATACGTCGGAATATTCTTTGCAAAGGTTAATTAAATTGGCTGTCTCTTCTGCATTTAAATGTTCTATGCGAAGGTGCGATAGTACTTGCTGAGTTCGCATCTCGGTATTCACGGTCGTATCTACTCGAGTTACTGGCATTGTTTGTTCGTTATAAATATGTGCAAAGATAAGTTTTGTAATAGAAATTACAGTATCATTATCCGTCGGATTTGAAATTTGTACATTAGTATGATTATTTTCGGCGGATGTTAAGCATTCGCTGATGAAGCAAGCAGAAATTGATTGTTCTTCAATGTAAATGTCTCCTTGCGCAATATTAGTAGGCACCTTGATTAACTGAGTAGTTTGTGCAGGTATGGTGATTTGATAAGAATTTAAGCATTTAGGATTATATAAAACTATTGGAATTTTAGTAAATTTAGTTTCTAACGTATGCGTAGCGAGGTCGATTTTTGCATTCCATTTTTTTAATTGTTCACAACCTATCAACCCATCGAAGAAATTATGAAATTTATACAGGTATAATTTTATCGGCATAAAACCTTTAAATTCATCGAAACAGGGCACAGTTAGTGAGTAGTAATTTTGGGTAGTCACGTGGGTATTTGTGACCAAAAAGGGGTCATGGACAAGAGGGATATGCGGGTAAAATTTTTCGTACGCTTCCGGGCTTATAAAGGACTCATTTGCGCCTGTATCGATTAAAAGTTTTATTGGTGGATTATTTATTTGAATATAAGGTAAATGGCGTTTACCGTGCAAATTTAATTCTATTTGAGGGCATTGTCCTCCGAGGTTGGGTAAAAATTTGAACTTTGAAGGTTCTGTCCATCTTCAAAAAGAAGATTTGCAACGTCAAGGTCGGTCAAAAAAATGTTAGGGTTACTTGTATCTGTATTAGGAACATCAGTGTTCTGGATATTGTAATCATAGTAGCAATAATTTTCGTTAATCGATTCGTTGAAGTTCGCTTCTTTAATCTGAGGAACATTATTCACATTCAGGGCCAAACTGCGTCTGCCATTATAGTTCGTAGGTGGCAGAGTACGCGCAACGGGGTAACTAATGCCACTCATAGGTTTTGGATAATTATTCTGAGGTGCTTGGCGTAGTGGGATTCGAAAGCCAGTTGACATGTTGATAGGGGGGGCTCCGAACATTTGTTGAGTCTTTGTAGGTTTCGGGTAGGGTTGTCTGAACTGATCTGGTCGTGCAGGTTGCGGGTAATATTGTGGTGGATATTGAGATCTAAACGGCTGGATTTGAGGTCTCGGGTATGTTTGAAATGTTGGATTTTGATTTGCTGGCCTAACCGAACGAAAATTAGGGTGTGACCAAGAAGTAGAAGGATTAACCTGCTCATTTTGTGGTTTTTCTTTTGCTGGTACTGATTTATTTCGTTTTTGGAGATATAATATATTTAATTCGTCTTGAGCGTATTCAAGAGCGCTTTCAAGAGTTGAAGGTCTCATGCATCTTATCCTCGATCCTAGTGGTTCTTCTAAACCTTTCAAAAAGCTCTGTAAAGCTAGTTTTTTATAGAGAGTTCGTTTAGATTCTATGGTAGTTTTTAAAGATTCATGTAATTCGATGTACGTCATAATTGTGCATAACAAGTGTTGAACTTTTTCGTAAAAAACTTGTATCGAATCGGTTCCTTGAACTAAGAGAGAGAGATCAGTATACAACGACGATTCATCTCTGTGATCCGAAAATGTATTAATTAAGGTTGATCTTATACCATTCCAGTCACTTGGAATTCCGTTAGTTGCCAAAGTACGTGCAGCATTACCAGTAATCTTGTTTAAAATTCCATTGATCAAAGATAAGTTCGAAAGCTGACGTCCAGGTTCTGGACTGACATAAGTGAGCACTAATTGATCGCACAAGTTCAAAAACCTAGTTAAAACATTTGGATTTCCGTCAAATTCCGGAACTAGTCTAAGTGATCTATAAATCTTATCTGATAAATCTATTTGATTCATGTCGAGTGTAGAACTACTACTCGATTCCGTCATGTTTTCTAAATTTTCTATTATATCTTCTAAATTACGAAAGGCGTCACTTCGCGCGATGCGGAGTTGATTGCGCCTACTAAAACTAAGATCCCTATTACTACGTGGGTGAAAAATGTTGGAAAATTACAGTACCACCCTGCGTTAGAAATATAGCAACCAAAAATAGGACTTATGTACTTACATGAGTAGCATTGCTTGCGAGCGTTGTTTCATCGATTTTTGGATGTCCCAATCTGCGTAGCAACAGCTTCCTTGACAGGCCTCCGATAGGTTCTTCGTCCAGACAGTTGATGCGGCGTTTTCCTGATTTTGAGGTATTTCACATCAACACACCTTAAGTCTGTAACGAGCACCGGCTGCGCCAAATATGTGTGGGGGCGTGTGTCGGGAAACTCTCCAATGACGTTTAGTCCTTTTAGGTTACGAAATATATTTCGAAGATTCACAAATTACAGATAAAAATTATATAATTGATTTCTTATGAATTAGGTTTAACATATCAGTGTCCGTTCCCACCGAAGTTAGGTAAAGAAAAGGCGATAACAATAGTCGGTGACGTCTGAAGCGCGGTGTCGTAATACGAACGGTCGCTTTGTCAGTACGATGTGCTTAGCTTGCAGGTTGGCATCGTAACAAGTTCAATGGTATGATATTGTCTTCTAACGGTAACAAGACAAAAGTTCGGAAACACACATGACAGAACATCCGGTCGTTTCGTTTACGTTCGGTTGTTTCCGAAGGATTATGCAGAAGTGCAGTTACTTCCTCGTTGATTTAGTGGTCGCAATCGCGACTGTTGAGCACGAGGTCCTGGGTTCCATTCCCGGGTCGGGCAAATTGTTACTGGTTTTTTCTATCAGGAATTTCTCAGTAGCAGCCACGGAGTCTGGATTTGTGTCCGGGTTAAAAAGATTGGCTAAGAGATCGATTGAAACTTAAGTTATCGAAGTATTGACTAGTTCAATGGTTTGATATTGGTGTCAATTCTGTTGTGCACAAACTAAACTTAATTTAGGCTATTGCTATCTTTTACTAAAAGGCAGTGCGAGAAAAAGACGGCTATAGCTATGAACTAAGTTAGAGATGTCAAATCAATGTAGTTTATGCCTTGCGCTTCACCGTGTTTATAATCATCATGTTTTTACGTGCACCCTTCATTTGTATGGAAATATTAGTTCCAACTAAATTTGACAGCTCTAAATTATGTCCGTCTCTTTCTCGTTTTTTTAGAGAGAAAAAGATAGCGATAGCTTTAATTAAGTTTAGTTTGTGCACAACAGAATCGATACCATTGTCATACAAGACAAAAGTTCGGGAACACACATGACAGAACATCGCGCTGGTTATTTCCGAAGGATTATGCAGAAGTGCATTTACTTCCTCGTTAATTTAGTGGTCGCACGAGGTCCTGGTTCGATTCCCAGGTCGGGCAAATTGTTACTGATTTTTTCCATTAGGAATTTCTCAGTAGCAGCCACGGAGTCTGGATTTGTGCCCGGGTTATGTCAATGAGCTTGCCTTCTATTACATGCGTCCTAAACATGACTCGGGAAATGTGGGTGCACTATGTGTTAGGTACACATCTGCCAAACCCTTCTTTAATTACAGGCTTGATGTGATGTTATGCAGAAGTGTGCCTAACAAGCAGAGGAAGAGTCAGAGAAACATTACATTTCAACCATGTAGGTAAAAATTAATTAATTACGAAGTATTAACTTATCTTCAACCTTGAAAGTACATAAATATAAGGGTAAAAGTGTAAAGGTGCCTAAAATGTAATAAATATGTTATAAATTACCCCAGTCTAAAAGCTTAAGCACTAAACTTTGAGATTTTGAATTGAATTTTAAAGTCGAATAAAACAAGTCTGGACTTGGCTCCGTGGCTTAAGATTATACAATTAAATTCAATGTGGAGATGTTAATTACTTTTGTAACATAGTATATTTCTGCCGTTGTTGTAAACTTAGTAAAATGCTTGTACTGATGTGGTAGTAATATAATTATTGTGTAGGTTCTATTCACATTTAAAAAAAAATTAATGACCGATAGGAGGATTTGTGTCATGGTGTTTCTTACACAGTGGATAAAACAAAGCTTTTTTTATTTATATTTAAATACTAACAACAATACGTGATATGTTATGCGCAGGAACGAGAAAAATGTTGTTATAGAAAATTTTGAGTGGAGGGCTATAAGAGTAGAGGAAGACCAAAGGAACTATGGATGGACTGTGTGAAGGATGATATGGCTAGAAAGAAGGTGACTGCCGAGATGACGAGTAATAGAGAAGTATGGAAGAAGAAGACCTGCTGTACCAGCAAGTGGATTTTGTTGACTTACAAGCCTTTTTTAAACAACAGAATTTACTGACATAAATAAGATCTTAAAGTTTAATCAAAAATAGTTGTAGCTTTAGCTTTTGAACTACAATAACAATGTATAAATCCATCAAGTTTGTACTGCTACCACAATTGACATTCTTCGTCAAGTTTTACTTAGACAATGTTAAACAAACAAAAGCCGAAACAATATCAATATTGCGGACCTTCTCACAAAAGAAGAAGTCACTTTAACTCCTTAATCCAACGCGAGTATGTAAACACAAATACAATAACGTCTAAACAAGGCCGAAACCAAAGTTACCGGGGACAAAAACTAAGTAAATAAACCCTCAAGAAGTAAACAGCCTTTGAAAAAGACAATCCAAGTTTGACGTCGAAAACTTTTTTAATATTCGCTACGCTCAATGTGATCGCGTCCCTAAAAAATCCCCATTCGTAAGGGGGCGCTCCTCAAATGTAATTTTGCATGAAAGAAATGACAAAGTTCCTACAAACTTAGTGGACATCTTTCAATCTCTCAGTTACGATTAAAATGGGGGTGGTTTCTGATGAGTTTTTATTTGGTTTGAATTGATTTAAGTTTAGTGTATTTTATTGCTGAAGTTTGGGTGGTTCTTTAACGATACTTAGTTCTTATATGTAGTATATCAACTATCCGGTGTGCACGATAGAGGAGATAAGGTGTGGCATATCCTGTGTTGGGGCTCCGCACTCGCATTGTATCCAAGATGGGTCGATTATATCTAACCAAATTGGATCGGCACCGGCCAACTTAATACTTAGTGATAAAAAGATACTAAGTGTAATGGAATTGCAACCCAGCTCACTTTGAAACGTCGCATCACACTTCCTGTCCTTTAATAGTTTTCAGAAGCCTCTCTTCATAATATTAAATTTTCGAACTGTTCCGTTGCAGTAACCAATCTTCTACTGGACTTATTTACTCAAGTATTTTTAAAGGCAAACATCCACTTCCAATCTAATCCCTCTCAAGTCCTTACACGTCTCATTACTTTGTCCTCAAACTTACAAACCATAATCTCCCAATCAACATGAAACTACGGCTCAAAAGTCCCCTAAACACGGCTCAAGAATGATTCGGACGAAAAAAAGTCATAATTCCACTCATTACGAAGAGGGATCGTCTATTGTGAATGGGGGGAAGGGGGATATAATCCGGGGAACACAATGCTTGTAAATGAAGGCAGCTCTTCCGGACCGAATTAGGGCCGTATGCTTCTCTCCCCTCTGCAAAATTCACGTGTCGTGAAAATTTCAGGCTGTAAAAGGTTTTTATTTTTCCTCTTCTACGAAAAAGGTTGGTTTAAATTAATATGTTATATTGGATTCTGGGTTGTGTTTTGTAAGGAGATGCGAATATGAGACTTTTCATGATGAGAATTTAGAAATGGTTTCAATAAAAGATGTCACTTAGTACACAAAGAAATAATTTCACAGTGGAACCGCTATATATATTTTTTTGTTACAGCAACAAATTAACACCGGAAAAAAGAGCAAATCAACGTAAAGCAACGAACAAAAAACAACACAAATTTTAAAATTCCATAGAAGCCGTGCATATTTTTGATTAAAAAATACAATATTAATACACTTGTTGTATTCAGATTCTCATGCTGCAGACAGCGGCTATGCATGCAAATTGAGAGTCACACGGGAACACGACTAACAGCGTGCAATGAATGTAAATGTGACGGTGTCTCCGAGGAAACAGGCTCCTATGACGCCCAAAATTATTATTTGCATGATTAATGTTTTGGAAGCATTGACGTGAATGATGCTGTAGGAATGTTGCTAGTGAACGATCTGAGCTTTATTGAAAAAGGCGATGTGCGTGATGTGACATATACCGGATTACTTTTTTATTAGTTTCCAAAAAAAATATGTATATAAGTGAACGGAATAGAAGCCTATGGCATAGGTACCTAGTTTTTTTTTTTCTTTTTTCCAAAACTTAGAAAAAATTTATCCATCATCAAAAGACGCTACAAATGTCAAGTAAACTTTTTATATTAGAACAAAGAAAGAAAAATTAAAAAAAAAAAAACGAATTTCAAATCATACGCAATACGCGTATGATTTGAATTTCGAATTTTTTTGATTTTTATTTCGAAAAAAAAAACTAAGTATGCCATTTGCTTCTACTCCGTTCACCTATTATACCCATTTTTTTGGAAAGTGATAAAAATGTCATCCTGTATGTTATTAAGTAAATCACGTACAGATCTTTCTCCATGTGGAGTACGTGATTTACGTTGTATTGCAGTTGCCGTCGTTTCTGAGACGATAAACTATTGTAAAGAGAGAAACAAATAACAACTCTGTTACGTGAAAATAAAATGTGTAAGATGTGAACGTTATTATAAAATTTAGCATCTAATTACGTACCTTAAAAGGTTTGTTGAAACAGATTTTCCTAGTGACTTCATAATGTCTACGTAAAGACTCAATTAAAAGTTAGAACAAATAAAATACAAGGGTAGTTCTTCAAAAAGTATTCTCCGCGTACTTTCGTGGCGAATTTTTTTTTTAGAGTAGTCTTCAATTTAACGGACACACATTAAGACGCTGTAAAACAATACATAGATTTTATGTTATAAGTAAATCGGTGCTTATACTACAGAGATATTATTTTTTGAAATTTTGGTGCCTACGATAGTTACGAAACTTCTTATGCAAGAGGGATACAATTGGCAAAACAGCCCAGTTTGGGGTGGGGTAAACTGTTAAATTGGCTACAAGACGTTACAAGAAAAAAATTGAACATGTTGCAATTTTTTTCTTGTAACGTCTCGTAGAATGTGTTTCTGTTTGTATGTTTTCTCGTAGCCTCAATATCTACGATCCTTATAGCCCCAACTCCAATTTCCTAACATTCTTAATGAGAACAAGTCTTTAAAGAAGTTTCGCGTAAGCTCGTCCAGAGTATTCCGGCGCCATTTTGAGAGTTCACCAATATTGTTAGACAGTCACTATTGGGCGTTGTAACTGGTTCCGTTGCCAAATTACCGAAGTTAACTCGGGTTTTAGTACTTGAAGTATTAACATCGGGAAAATTGTACTCTTGGGGGAAAAAACACTAGGATATTGTGTCGATATTTTATAGAATTTATTTGATTACAGTATTTGTTTACCTAAGCTTGTGCCAGAATTAGGCTTGGACTTTCAGTTAGGTCGATATTAACGGTATTATACGACCCTTTGCTTTCTCCGTAACCCTCTGAAGCGGCTAACCATTTTCAATATATAATAATATCCAAACAGCGCATCTGGAAGCCTTATCAAAATAATCCGCGAAGGGAAACTCGCAAATTCTATAAAGGGGGAGTCTTTCTTTGGTTGTAAAACCAAACTGCGGTCACCAACATCAATAAACCTTTCAAGTAAATGTTTACGCGTGGCCGCGCTCGCCTCGAACTTTCACTTCTTTAAATAAAATGGGCCCCACGAAAGATGAGGGTAGCAATGCTGTGACTCAGGACCTGGTAACCGACATTAATTTACTCGGTAAGTCCTTTAATTCGGCCGCAGAAATGTGTGCTTAGGTGAAGGACGTATTTGTTGATATTTGGAAATTATAATACAGAATTGGGACGTTTTAATTTTTTAAAGATATTTTTTATTGGAATATAAAAAGGGATGAATTAAAAATAACTAATTTTGGCCATTCAACTTAATATGAAATACGATTATCTAAATTAATAATAAAACTTTTCCCTGCTCTCTAAAAGGAAAACCTGTCGTTTTAAGTAACAAAGCCACCCATAGGGGTGTAAAATACAATAATAAATAATATTATAAGCTCTCTCAAATAAGCTTGAGTAAAATTAATTTTCCAAATAAAAATGCCACAGCTCCTTTTCTGCAGCACATCACAGCGCCTAGCTCTATAAAGAGCAGCCAAACTTTGCCTGTCACCGGTTTGTGAAACCCACAATAAAACGTACCCCTAGGGCATGCTTGCTTTCATTTTAATGATGAAAAAAATGACCAAGGACGTTTCAATAAGCATTGATCGTAAGATCGTGAAAACATTTGTTCATTAAATGCTCGGCTTGCCCCATTGAGGTCGATATTTGTTCGCCCCTTTCATGTTTGCTTGGGACATCCCTAAGACGGTTCGTGGCTCAAAAAGGTCCGTGTTTGATCGCTTATAAAATTTATTGCTGCTACTTAGGGTTGGCAAGTGACCGTTATGAAAAATCATTTTAGGGTTACGGTTGGTTTGCGTTTTTGAATGGTAAGGTTGAATGATGAGTGGTAAGGTTTTTTTCTTTGTAATACAATTATTCTCACTTAAAAAGATTTCAGAAAAAATGAAAGATTTCAGAAATGATGAAAGATTTCAGAAATGATGAAAGATTTCAGAAATTATGAAAAATTTCAGAAATGATGAAAGATTTCAACGTAGTAATAATTATGTTGTAAAGAAATGAATAAAAGACACGTGACGTATTTTTACCGAGCACTGGATATTTAAATTTTTCGTTGAATCGAGCGTTGAGAATTCAACAGAGGCCCAACGGGACGTAAATGTACAGTAATTTTTTTTTTTTTTTGTTGTAGCCACGCATCATATTATTCGATAGCTGGTTTCAATACAAACAAGTTTTGTATGAGAAAAAATCTTCTAATAATAGTGTCACGTTTTCGAGATATAAGCTCAAAGTTAAAATCCATTCACTGATGGCATCTTCAGCACAACTTTGATTTGATCAGACACGCATATAACGTGTATCAAACGATAGCTGGCATCAAAACAAACAAGTTTTGTACCAAAAAAAAACGTTCTGTACGAAACAAAACTAGTTTTTATTGATACCAGCTATCGATTAATATAGATCTTATACGTAACCGCTACTTTTAAAAAAAAAATTAAACTGGCGAAAGTTAATTCGGCCACGCTTCATACAAAAATCTTCCAGGTCCTTTCTCCCAATGTTTGAAAAATAAATCGAATGAGATTTGACAACTTGCGGTAGCTTGATGCTCTGGAAACTGTACTCGAAAATACAACAGGCTTATAGCATTTTGTTTGAATGTTTGTAAAGAGCACGATAAATAAGTATCGCCCATAAATATGTGCAAAAAAAATATTTAGAAGCTTACATAAAAAATCTGTCTTATTCATAAAAATCCCCTAAAATCAAACTCAAACTCAAACTCAAAGCATTTATTTCAATTAGACCATTACGGCACTTTTGAATGTCAAAAATACAAAAAAGAAAATCAAAGCTACAGTCCCAGTCACAAGGCATAATAACTTGAGAAAGTACTGTAGTTGCCCATTCCCTAGCGTAGATCTCTATGGAGAAGAACGGGCAAGAAACTCCATGGACACTCTTTTAAAAACAAAATATTGTTACAAAATCTTGGTTACATCTTTAATTTTGAGATTATACATATATGTGAGAACGACGTAGAAAGACGTGCACACTAAGAGCGTCCAGAGTAAAAGATTAGATCAACAGTTTACGAATAAAGTAATTAAAATGAACCTTGGCAGCTAAGAGATGACCAGTCCCAACTGACAGCGCCCGTTCACGAACATGACGCATGTACCAGCGCCATTCAACTCAACCATATTGAAGGGAATTAAATGACCCGACACACCCGCCACCATCAGCGAGACATTTAAGTGAGCATGACATTCTCTCAGCCACCAAGGCATATTCAAGTCAATGAAATATAAATAAATGTAAATGGTGGCTGAACAGTACAAAGTACTCACACATGTGCTATGCAATTATATAATATTATGAACTGGAATCTATATAATGCAAGTATATTTTTACAATCTTCTGCAGCTTCCACAAAACATTAACATGGGAATCAATTCTTCATCTTCTTCTTTACGTGTCGATGGACTCAAATAATGCCCGACCCAAACAATCAATTAATTTGCCCCCCCCCCCCCTATGGTTGTGGAGCAGGACCAGCATTTAGCCAAGCATTTTTATCATCAATGTAATCCCCCAACTTATAATATGCTTGCCTACATAGTGTGCGTTTTATACAAGATTTAAATTTCGTCTCGTTCAGTTGAAGAATGTGGGGAGGTATTTTATTGTAAATAGGTTTTAAACACGCATTAGTTAAAATGCTTATTAGAACTAATAAACCTATTATAAAATTCTCTATTCATAAACGTTCAATAAACCCGTCATAGCTATGTTGTCGTTATAAGACGTTTTAACGTGATTATGTTGACGTTCTGATGAATCCATAAATTAAATGCCAAAACAACTGGTGTCCAAGGCCAAAAAACGCAAAAAAAAAAAAAAGGTTTGACAACGTCACGTGACATTTGGAGAGCTTGTTGGCTTCTTGTGTTTCGTTCACGTGTATATTTTTTGAAGGAAATTGGAATGCATTGGACTCGCAGTTGGTTTTCAATATAGTATAATGTACTCTGTGCAGTTGGTTGAGAAATAAAATGTTACAGAGATTAAAAACCTTAACAAATTAGGTATATTAAAATGCGGGATACAAATAGTAATAATAATATAAGTAGTATCTATATAATCTTTCGACGACGTGAAACATGTTCTGCTCGTTCAATAGCATGCAATGCTTGCAGCGCTTGCATAACTAACGCAAAACAAGATTACACAAAAAAAAAATTGCATCTCTACTTCCCAGCTCCTTGCAAATAACACTTAGCTTCAACCAACTAACCAAAAAACAGTTCGGACGCGAAAAGAAATCAGGTACTAGTCATCTGTTGCACATTTGTCGGCCTTATTTCTGTTTATTAAAGGTTTATATGAGGGTCGACCGTGTTTTAAGTTACGAAGCCGCTATAGAATACTTACAAAGCTTTTTAGCGTTATTGAACGTTTATGAATAATGCTTTTCGGGATTCTCATTATAACAAGCTAATAAACCTAACTAACTTATTATGAATAAGACCGTTAATTTATAGGACAGTATAAACTGCATAATAATGAATCTACAGGATAATCGTATAGATTCATGACGGTGCCCTCACAGGATTGTGTAGTTGGATTATCTACATAGTTGATGAAGCATGCACCACTGCAGACCATGCGTCGTTAACCACAAGCGTACAAGCAAGTGCTACAATAGTAGACAAAGTGCTTGCAAAATCTAATTCACTTGTGTTTGCTTACTGAGCGAACAAGTTCCTTAAACGCTCAGAATGGTGCATAAGCCTAGATATAACCATAATCAACGTGTTATATTGACAAACAATATGTAGGTTACTTTCCTTTATTTTTAAGAATGTTATAGAGATGGAAAATAAAGCATTGAATACGTGGACAGAGCACGTTTAGTCGATTTTTAATTTAAAGTTTTGGACAATTTATTCCAACAGCGCGCGGCTCTCATCGGCGCGGGCGCCCCGCGCGGTTCGATGAGATGCACGTGTGGTGTCTTTTGGCTCCTCGCGCTCTTTAGAGGCAAAAGATATAAGTATGCCTACGCTGTAAATAGGTTCATTTCGAGAGGTAGACGTCTAGTATTTAGTAGAGCTTAAAATAACCATAACAGAAAAATATCCCAGTTTCCAGGCTGCGTCGTTGGTTTAGTGAGCATGAGGTCCCGGATTCCCAGGTCGAGCAAGGTGTTATTAGGCTTTTCCATCAGGAATTTCTCAGTAACAGTCACAGAGTCTGGATTAGTGCCCGGATGATGGCAATAGGCGCCCCCTATTACAAAACATAACCGGCGAAATATGGGTATACCAATGCGACACATCTGCCTAACACTTCGGGGATTACATAACAGCCGTGGTGTTACATTTTATTATACAAACGGTGTAAAAAACCTTTTAACGAAGCCGAAAGGTACTTGTTCTCCTCGTCATTGCGATCATTTTTTTGTTCTACATCATACCTGGGAACCTTCTAGTTACGGAGATATTGGGGGTCAAAGTTCCAACTTTTTCACAAGTTTTTTTAATTACAAGTTTTTAATGTAAGATTTTTACTTTAAGCACCTCCACGACCCCCGTACTATTCAATCCATCCATCAGTACAATGTTTTGGGTGCGTTACATTGATTCTACCACAAAACAGGACTTTTCAGTCCAAAAAAAAAGTCGTTTCCCATTTTTGCGTAAAGTTACTTAGACTTTGATGTACAGAATGCTTGGTTGACGGCTTCGTGATGAGTCTGTTTATACCCTGTATATGTAGATTGGGCATAGGATCCAACCTATATAATAATAATATACTTACAGGAATATTTTTCCTTACCTTCCCCGTAATTCACACTCGACAAGTTTCCATTACCAAACGGCCCGACGATCTACCCTAAATTAGTAGAATTTAATACCAACAAAAGAGTCTGAGGTTTCGTTCTCAAACTTTGGCTATTTGTTAGAAATGCCTTATTTTATAGATTTGGAACTCACAAAGGAACGCTCCTAAGTTATGTGTGGGAGTGGAAAGCTTCGGGATTTATTCCTAGGTCGGAATTCTTTGGATACGCTAGATGGAATTAGGTGGAGCTAATTTCTGAAATTAGTTTCAGAACAATGCTGCTCTGAAATAATTGGTTTTGTGATTGTGTTATTTTTTGGGCTGAAGTTTTGTCATTTTATTTTGGGCCAGTTTTTTGTAAGTATTAACGAATTAAGTGTACCTAGTTTAATGACATTCTTTCATGATTATTACAACATAAATAGCTTCCATTTACTTGGAAAATTTAAAAACTTTTATTTCTAAGACATATTATGTAAATAACAATATTATAATAGGAAGTACAGTTTCAGCAAAAAATTGCTTGTAGGTACTTCCGCTCTTCCGGTTTACATTAACAATACAAAAGTGAGAAATTTAACAGTAAAAACAATTAAAATCAAATTCAAAATTAGATAAAAGTCAAAATCAAAATTTACTGGGAAAAATTACTTAAAGTTGAATGTTAAGGAGAAAGAATGAAAAAAAAAAATAATATTTGGCACACGCCGCAAGTGCACACAGTATAAAAAATAGAAAAAAAAACTAACAAAAAAAATAAAACAATGTGACAGTGTGTGCCTCACGGCTGCGCCAAATAGGCCCAGTTCAGCAAAATGACAACTGCCCGACGCTAGTTTTCAACTGGACCTGGCTTAGTGAGGTTACGGATGTGAAGCAGTTTTATAATTATGTTGTGTCAATGGTGGTGGTGATTATGTACTTAAATATGTGCAATAGATCTGTATATAAAAATAAATAAAATAATAAACAAACAATAAATTATTAGAAATATAAACTAGAGTGACTGAACGAAAGTGCAAAAAAAAACAAGAAATATACATATACGAAAACAGAAAGATACAAAAGCACGATGACTTTTAACGCTCAGTATTGCATTTCGTTCCCAATAAATGCTGCAAGCCGCCGAGCGTGACAAGACTAATTTATGTTATATCCCATTCATTCATTTTGATAAAACAGAGTTATCAGCACAGTAGACAACCTCTAACGGCAACTAATGGACCTCTAGAACAAAAACTGGAACACCACCGTTTTCTCAATAAAACAATTTATCTCACCCCTCGACCATTCAAAATTAATACTCACGGTTGGAAAATGCGAAACAATCCTTAGACAGTCGATTACCACAGAGTAGGTAGTTATGAAAGCTCCATAGAGCGTGTAAAAAAAAGGCTCAAACTGTCCTATAGAAGTGTATTAAATGGCCAACATATCTTGAGATGTAGTAGAGTTTGAAACTACACTTGAAATGTACTCTGAATTTGGTGGATGACATTTTTTTTTGCAAGCGGCGCCACCCTTTGGTCTGAAGTTAGGTTGGTCAAGGTTGTACGTCCTACAATTTGAAACTGCTATTCCATATAATAAAATATTGGCAATGAAGGCTAGGAACTCATCGCACTCATCGTTTTTGTTATGTACTAATAAACTTATTATTATTACTATTATTATCTAGCGCCACGTCCACCACTTGACGACTGCCTCTATATTTTCTATGTTTTTTCTTTATTCTCTATAGTTTTTCAAAGTTATAACATCTGAAAGCGGCATTATTTACGAGTACAGACAAAAAAAGTATCTATGTAGTATATCAACTATCTGGTGTCCACGATACAAGCCTCGTTGCTTAGTGTGGCACCTAGATGGCGCTGTGTGAAATGTCTAGCGATATTTATTTATTTAAAATGTAAGTAGAAAAAAAAACACTGTAATTATAAAGACTTGTCAGTGACAAGCTAACAGCACCCTTATTTCTCCATGAATAAAGTTCACTGTACTTTGACAGTGATGCAAAATCAGATATAAAATTACTGAATGGAGTGCACCTTCTAGTGTATCTATCTACTCTGTATTATTTCCATGCTCAATTATTCACTCATTATTCAACAGGTCTCAATGGAAACTAAGTACTCAGTTAATTATGAAAAGGCTTCATTATAAAAGATGTAGTTACGTTGAAAAGCTTAATTTGGGACCACTAATGGGTAGCATAATTCCTTTAATTGTAGCACTAACGTATCATTATTATAATGCCTTTGTGAGATAGGCTTTCAAAACTGTATTTTGCTGTAAAATAGAGAGCTAGGTTTAAGTAATCATCTGCCTAGCCTTTTCCCAACTATGTTGGGGTCGGCTTCCAGTCTAACCGGATGCAGCTGAATACCAGTATTTTACATGAAGCGACAGCCTATCTGACCTCCACAACCCGGTTAGTACTGGGTAATACGATACCCCTTGCTAAGACTGGTTGTCAGACTTTTTGGGCCACTGACTACCCGTAACGACTTTCAAAAAAGATCTATAATAATGACAGCCGGGACCAACTGCTTAACGTGTTTTCCGAGGCACGGAAGAAGCTTGGTATGTAATGGGTGATCACTCATCCACAGACCAACCTAGGCAAGCAAAATTTATCCTAAAGATCGACCCGAGTGGCTGTCATTATTTAGAGCTTGGTTTAAGTGATGGATTTTAATTGGTTCTAGAACTAATTAGACATCTGACTGGTTAATTTCAATGGGTCGACACTGATTTATAGTCTGACATTTCAATGGGTTAGAAATTGAGATAGTAAAATTTAGCTTGTGTTTTGTCTTTAGGATAAGGCAGTTTAGTACTGACATCCACATTTTGAAAAATATGTTTTAGAACTCATTGTTCAAACAATGAGAATGTGACGCAGGTCATATACTGAGCGCGCCAGCGATAGCACCAAGCAACATACTGCTGAATGTCCCATAAGGGAGAAAGGGAGACATATTGTAGTAAATCAAGAATAAAAAAATAAAATAAACTAAAAATGTTTTAGAACTATTTACTTAGTATGAGGTGAATCTGTTTCCATCAAACGAGTACAAATAGACTTCAGGTTCATCATCTATCTGCCCTTTTTTCGGATGGGAAATCATCAAATGACTTCTCCCGTTCTGGGCGGAGCAGGAGGGAGTGTCAGACTTTTACTGACTAAAACCCATCCATGTTCCTTCATCGCCCTTTGTGTTCCGGGGCCACGGTATCTCTTTTGAACAGTCCCGCAACCATCATCTATCTGCCCTTGTTCCAAGTTACTTCTCGCTATCATTTACACCTTTTTCTTTCGTATCATTCTTCACACAATCCATCTATCGTTTCTTTGGTCTTCCTCTCCCTCTGTCAGCATGTCAGTCAACATTTATATTCATCACACTTTTAGTCACATGCGATTCATCCCTCCTCAAACAAATAGAGCCTTCAGGTAAAACTGAAAAAATGCAATTAATGAATGAACTCAGTAGTAAAATATTACGTAACAAACCTAATTTAAGGGCTATATATCCCTCAAATGGCTTAGCATGATCCTCAGTTACTCCTAAAATACTGCAGCATTAATTTTGTAATAAATATATGGTAAAGTTGATGCTAAGTCCTATGTGTGACGAAAACACGATTTCATAAACTTTTCTCGATAGAAAAAAGTTCCAAAGTTACCTCCAAATCGAATAATTAATCGTTGGTATTCAAAAAGTACGTGAAATTAGATCATGAAACTTTGCATACTAACTAAACTAACTATAAAGCGGGTCTTATGTGTTTTATTTTTTTAGTCCAATCAATCGGTTTTTTGTAAATCTCAAAAAACCACTCATTTCGCACTATTCGGCCGCAGTGACTGACGTAACAACCGCTTTGTAGTGCAAGCTAATTAGAACTTTATTCTAACATTATTTCAAACGAAGTTTGAACCACCACAAATAGAGTTGCTAATTCTAGGGTTAGAAGGGCCATAAAGACACATGCAAATAAGTAGGTATGCACAGAGTTTCTTGCGCTTTGCTTGCTTTGCAATTACTTAGTTTACTCTCTCGAAGCACTACACGTGACGTGTACAGTCTTTTCACGGTGTGATATGTACATCTGACACTCAGCCCACTAGCAACCTTATAATCGTGAAAATAAAGATCACTATAATTTTGATAGACTTGTCAGTGATTACAACCTAATGTCAACCTTATTGACACAAAAAAACTTTTTAGCAAAAAAAACCGACTTCAAAAACAAAACAAAGTGAAAAATAACTTTAGCTTCAGAAGTCGGTGACTTCTGTGTGTTTGATTTAGTTCCTTTGCCACCGACTTCTGAAGCTAAAGTTATTTTTCACTTGGTTGTGTTTTTGAAAGTCGGTTTTATTTTTTGCAAAAAAGTTTTTATTTTTCGTTTTAATATCTTATACAAATATTAGCTATACATTTATTTTAACATAACATAACGTCACGCCTGTAACCCCCGAAGAGTTGGACTGAGGTGTACCCAATAGTACCTACCTACACCCACATTTCACCAGTTATGTTTAAGTCCCACGTAATAGGGGGTGAGCGCCGGCGCAAATCCAGACTCCGACTGCTGGTCGGGCCAAGTGTTATTGTGTTTTTCCATCAAAATTTTTTCAGTAGCACGAAGTCTTTGTACCTGGTTGATGGCAGTAGACTCGCCTATATAACGTGGTACTTAAACATAACTGGTGAAATGTGAGTGGAATATTAAGTACGCTTCTGCATAACCCTTCGGGGATAACATGCGTGATGTTATGTTATCAACCTTATTGCGACAAGAGTTGAGGTAATATTACAGTGAAAGGATTGAACGCATTTTCTAGATGCAGTGACGTCACAAGGCTCTGCGAAGTTTCAGAAATGATGTAATGGATTTATGTTAATGTATGTATTGGCGGTTTTCTTGTGTTAGTGGATCATGTTTATAATATTTGTTACACTGAATATTTACCACCGTTTCTGGATGACTGGATAAATTCCTAATATACATAGTATAATCTGTTGCGAAACTTCGAGTCAACATAAAGAGTTGCCATTTTTCTTCTTCTTGAATCGATGACTTAGGTTTTGACTGACCGGTATGTAGCCAACTGAACAGCTCTTACCTTATTCAGAGAAGGTGTGGCATATCCTGTGTTGGGGCCCCTTAATCGCATTCTGTTCGAGGTGACCTTGTTGCTAAGTCAGTATATTTTTATCGAACAACAACAATTACAATGTTTTTACAACGTATCTCTCTATCTTCTTTCGCTCTCTCTATCCTTAAACTTCCTCCAGAAGTTTAAGGATAGAGAGAGCGAAAGAAGATGTCAGGACATTTATTCCATAAGAAATGTATACCTACAGGTAACCATACTTACTACGAAGAAACAACTCTGTCTGTTACCGTTTCACGCTTTTACCGTTGAACAGATTTCAATGAAAAACAAACAGGTTGACCAGGCAAAGCAAGTTCAATAATAATATAAAACCCACATTTCATCGTTTCCAAACCTACCATCTTGCACCAACTTTTCAAAAAATAAAGTACATATTTTATCTCAAACCAACACACCAATCTGATCAATAAGACGTTACGTTACAAAAATCAACAAATTAATATTCAGCCAATGAATTTATTCAGTGAGTCCCCGGTTGATTCGGAATCCAATTTTAGGTTATTTAAATAGTCCTCCCTGAGGACTGAGGAGTGGGTAGAAAATTAGAAGAGACGTTTGCACGTTTTCTTGGAGCGTGCTTAAATACGTACGCAAATGTAATTACTTTTAGATGGTAGGGCTACCAGGTCGTGCGTGTAACTGATATTTGTTTTTACTATTTTTTACCTAGATCTCATTATTTCGTGAGTTAGTGTGTTTTAAAGGTATTTGTTTACCAAAGTCATAGTTGTTTGTTTACCTTTAGATAGTTTATGTGGCTGTGTTCTCTTCCGTCGTTTCTCGTTGTACTTGACTCCTAAAGGTCGTCGTGTGATGTTAAATAGACTATTGTCTGTTTAGAGAATTGGGATATCAAATGCAAAAATAATTTTCAATTCAGATGGTAATAGGGTACCTTTATGTATGATTTCTTTTTTATCACTCTAAACAAAGCGTATTAACATTAGAAATAGCAAAGTGAAATTGTTTTTTTTATATCTGTAAAAAATACTAAGTTATAAGCATTTGAAACTGCTGATTAGATAGAGAGATCCGATACAGCGAATGACGTCATTCGCTGCATCGACGTACAAAATCCATACTAAATTCCGTATATCTAAAAAGAGATAGAAACGAAAGTTTAAATGGTTATAACTTTTGTGTTGTTTGGCCGTTTTATGTCTTGTTTTCGCTTTTTGTCATTATTTTTAGTCCTTTATCATTCCGTATCGAAATAAAAAAAGAAAATTTTTGCATATTCCCTATTCCTGAGATTAGATCAAACAAAAATAAAACAAATAGCCAAATTCTTTAGCTTTTTGAATTAGTACCTAGAGGTTAATTCCAGACAAAACATCTTTTCAGCGTTACGTAGCCAATTTTGGGATACGAAGAATCTTTTATATACTATATATTTAGAAGATTCTTCGTATCCCAAAATTGGCACCTATAAAAACCAACTACCCTTTAAATAAAGCGCAACTGAACGAAACAAAAGCAGGTTAGATATCAAATCAAAAGTTCTCTGACAACATAAATCCAAAGTGTTAATTGATACTTACAATTAATGTTTGTAATAAGCTGGTAATTTAACTATTCAAATCTCTAAGTTTAATCCATTTTGCGTGCACTAATTTAGAAGATTCACCACCCACGCCAAATGCTACAAAATAGGAGAGTAAAAATTCTCCGCGACTGTTTTCAGACCTTACAATAGTTTCGTAGTACATAGTAAAATTTCTCGAACTTCAATAATTATTTTCGATTACAAAATATCATCTTTTTTACTTCAGATGTCAACCCTGAACTTCAGCAAAGTGAAGAAGTCACCCTCTATGAGTTACGCCCTTGATTTAATCAGTCAAATTCTGAGATTTGCACTGTACGCATATTGTGTTACGTTTCTTCAAATTATTTTATATTCTTTGTAAGGTATATAGGTGAAAGTATGTTCAAGTAGGTATTTCATTCCTGATGGTAGACATTGACGAGCTACTGGAGAATTTCTCTTTGATTAAAAGATTTTCTTTAGCCTGTAAAACTGCTTCAAAAGGTGAGTGGGTACTGAGTACTGAAATCAATCCTTGAGTGATATGACTTCTGTTTTCTTATTTAAAGGAAAACTGAATAAAAAAAAATTGATAAAAAAACTAGGATACCTACTACTTTGTGATGTTCCACTTGCTTACTTTTGCTGAGAAAGTGGCCTTGCGTTCGATTCTCGGGCAAACTGTTATTGGGTTTTTCCACGAGAATACACTGCCTCGTTGGTCTAGTGGTCGGAAGCGCAATTGCTGAGCATTTGGTTCTGGCTTCAATTCCCAGGTCAGGCATAGTGTTATGGAGTGGCTTGAGAGACGCCACGGCGTCCTCACCTTCCGCCTGACACAGGTCCTCACCGGACACGGTGTTTTCGGGAGGTTCCTGCACCGAATCGGGCGGGAGGAAACGCCCGGGTGTTTCCACTGCGAGGATCGACCGGAGGACACGGTGGAGCACACGGTGGAGGTGTGCCCCGCGTGGGCGGAGCACCGCCGTGTCCTCGAAGCGGCGATTGGCGGCGGCGACCTCTCGCGTCCGGCCCTGGTGCAAGCCATGGTCCGGAGCGAGACGGAATGGGACGCCGTCACCTCCTTCTGCGAAGCAGTAATGCTAGAGAAGGAGGTGGCGGAACGTGAGAGAGAGAGAACCTCAGAGCGTCCCGGCCGCCGCGGGAGACGCCACCGGGCGTCGGGGGCCACCACGTGGCCCCCGGCCACCGTAGGCGCGGGCTTGTGGACGGTGGGCTATGGGCTAGCTCGCCGTCCGTCCGTCTCATGACGACAGGCCGTGTCGACGGCGAGTTCGTGTTCCACGCGCGCCTCAAAGAGTCAGCAAAAAGGAAGGGGTCCGAAAGGACCGATGCCTGCCGGGGTTGCTATTCGAAAGAGATACCGTGGCCCCGGAACACAAAGGGCGATGAAGGAACATGGATGGGTTTTAGTCAGTAAAAGTCTGACACTCCCTCCTGCTCCGCCCAGAGCGGGAGAAGTCATTTGATGATTTCCCATCCGAAAAAAAAAAAAAAAAAAAAAAAAAAAGGCATAGTGTTATTGGGGTTTTCCCTTAGGAATTTCTCAGTAGTAGCCGCGGAGTCTGAATTTGTGTCCAGTTATAACATTGGGGTTAAAACTATTTGGTACACCTCTGTCCAAGCCCTTCGTGGATTTAATTCGTGATGTTATCCTATGTATATTAGTTCGGAAAAATGTTATCAACTCCAAATATACAAAACACAGGTTGATACCTGAAAGTAATTATAACGTATAAGTCGATAGGTACGCGAAGCCTTGAATAATCTCGAAATCCTTTTTTTAACAGATTTGTTAATATTTAACATTGTATCGCACCTGCACAAAGGCTTTCAAATCAAAACATTATGCTCTAAAATAAAATTTATGAATTCAATACATCTTACTCAAGCTGTGCAAATAATAGAAAATATTTACAAACAATTTTTATTTATGTCGCTAAGTCAACAAATAAGAAGATTAGTATTTAGGAGAACAAAAAAAAAGCGCTGGATTCTTGTAATTTATGCTAGTAGAGCCGTGGGTAAAAAGAAAAAAGATTTTATTTTTATTTCAAAAACATGACTGGAATTTGGATTATTTTTCAAAAGATATTTGTTCGAAGTTTATGTAAGAAGAACTTATTTTAATTGGATAGATCCATAAAAGCTTGATTCTTTTTATAAGCTTTTATTTTTTTCTTAGAATAGGAGGGGCTCGTGGATAAATAACAACAGCCGCTCGGGTCGATCTTTAGGTTAAGCCGTGCTTGCCTAAATTGGTCTGTGGATGGGTTACCACCCATTACATACCGAGTTTCCTCCGTGTCTCGGAAAGCACGTTAAGCAGTTGGTCCCGGCCGTCATTTGTAGATTTTTGACATTCATTACAGGTAGTCAGTGGCCCGAAAGTCTGACAATCAGTCTTACCAAGAGTATCGTTTTACCCAGTACTAACTGGGTTGTGGAGGTCAGATAGGCAGTCACTCCGTGTAAAAAACTGGTATTTAGCTGCATCCGGTTAGACTGGAAGCCGACCCTAACATAGTTGGGAAAAGGCTGGGCAGATGATGATTTTTTTCTAAGAATGCAATTTTTTTTTTTTTTATCTAACAAGCATCGTTAATTTTATAAGGTTACAGGAAAAATCACGTTTTCTCTTAAAATCTTTGACTTAATCTGGGTGAAATGAAAAGAGCAGTACTACGAATAAAATGGCCGCGAAATAAAGCACTGAAAGCGACACTTACCCTTGAATTATAATCCATAAGTTGTAGCTCGCTGATTTGTGGCTCGCGTTTGACCTCAAACGACTTTTGTAAATGGAGAATATTTGCTTATTGTCTTCTGTTTTGGACAACACGAGCCCAAGATTTCACAATTATTTTTGCCTGAAAGAAGATACTTATTTAAGTAAGTACCTAGTTTTCCGTGGTAATAATAAATTTTAGAGTTTTTGAAATAATTGTAGGTCCAAGTATTTTAGGTAGGTATTGGTAAAATTGGATGACTTGATAATAAGGGACACAAAATGGACAAAAGAAATCATTGTATCCGTTTAGTTCTACTGTTTAGTCCTATTAGTTAGTAGAACTGAACGGTAGAAATTACTCATTTGCAAACTTATCCTTATAACCAGAATGTATCATCACACACGCCAGAACTAGCACGTCAGAAGAGCTAAGTTAAGTGTAATAAGGAAATAATATGCCGTACAATAATCTTTTGTATTAATAATCGGAACTAACTCCGTCCATCACGTCACAAAGAAGTTCGACGCATGTTAACTAACAGCGCTCTATAAACGTCATTCGTGCGTCAAAAGGTCCTCGCAATACTGTAAAAAATATTTGAATGGAAATTGGCCTAAAATAAAAAAAGCACTCCTTAAACGTAGCAGACAATGACTTCCTTCCTTAACAAAATTACAACGAACATCTATTAATAAACGAAGCAAAAGAAAAGAAAAACTCGAAAGTCATATCCGAACGCTAAAGAACATTAAATTTATTAATAATTACTAAAAAGGATCTTTGATCTCCCAAATTGATTTCATCGTCTCTTCATTAGAATTTTCAGGACGCCGTGAAAAATTCAGATGGAAACCTCTAAAATGTAAGAGCCTCTTGATTTAAGTTTAGCTATTGAACCCCTGGTATCGATTCGCACAAAAATAGATGTAACGGTGTTCTGAGGCCTTAGGCAGTTTTTAGTTGAGTTGTTGATTGGGGAGAGATGTACCTGCCTATAGTGTAATAGAGGGATCCAGGTTGCTACTGAGAAGTCTCTGTCAAAGTTTTCTTCTGCTTTTCCAGCAGAAGAAAACTTTGACCGACCATGGAAGTGAACCCGTCGCAAGTTTAGGACTTCATGTTCAGCAGTAGAGCTAGCAACTGCTAAATAAAAGACGTGTGTTCGAATCGAGCGTATATCTGAACTGCGCTGACGGTACGAGTGCGCGATGCTTAATTACCCACGTTTACAACACCGACCACTACCCCAACAAGGTGGTTATTTAAAGCTGATTTACAAACCAATACTACAATAATAAAGCAGATACCGAAAATATGTGCCAAACAACGTTTTTTTTTTAAATGCTTGTAAATTAAACCTCAAAATTACTACACCTTGGCTTTTAGACAATCCCGCTCATTTGTATACCGCGAGATCAGTTTACTAAATTATTATTTTTGTGTCATTTTCTTAATTAAATTGGTCCCGCTCTTAAAATTGAACCAAAATCGCATTTTGGTTAAAAAAAAACAATCGGGGCAGTCTTTGGGGACTGCTAATAGAAGTGAAAACAAAAAGTACACAGGCCCCTCACCAGTCATAGCACTGGATATGCCCCGCGCATGCCTATGTGGTGCTACGCCGTAGCGGATCGCCTACGAGTGCTACGAAGCGTGACCGCACGTTACGTCAAGTGACGATGAGTTCAATGTTTTACCTTCAACCAAAAAGTGCTCAATGTGCCTAAAGAAGTGTTCACTTCAAAAATGCCATCCAATTTCAAATTTCAGTAACAGCGTGCACAAAAATGTTAGGAGGAATAAAAAAAATAAAAAAACAAATAAATAAGGTGCTCTATTCCGACGCAGCTGGAAAAGGCTAGGCAGATGATGATGAACAACCAAATAACTGCAAAGTTCGACGAGCCTTCATGAATAGTCTCCTGAACTCATAATCTCTACTTTCGAAGTCACATCCACAGTAATTTTAAACACCGCACCCAAAGATTGAAAATCTAATATTCATTCAATACCTTCAAACTTGAGCTTTCAAGTAAGTTGAACGCGACCACGGCAAGTTCTACTCTGTCACAAACTTCTGTAAGTCCGTGTGACTAATGCACTTAGCTGATTGCACTACCTAGTGTAAAATTCAGTGGTACATCACCCTTACAAATGTCTCCTAATTCCGGAAGTCGAACAGTTTTGGGGTGCATTGCTAATGCCTTGGTTTTTGTAAGTCACGTTTGGGAGTCACGAAAGTTTTAAAGCTGCATGGATAGTTCTATACTCATGAGATGGTGACTATCTGGAAGTATGAAAGAAGAAAACGAACTGCGATGACCCTGCAATTTTGGACAATGGCGAGGAGAAGATAATGTATCGTTTCAAACAAAGCAAATACAAGGCAATAAGTAGCTGTTTACAGTTTGTTTAATTAGGAAAATCTTACAATCAATTAATTAAAGTGAAAGAATAATTCCTAGTGAGATGTTTTCCAAGTAAGGGCCGATCGACCCGAATGGCGCAGCGGTAGTGACTCCGCCTTACGTTCGTTGGGTCCCGGTTTCGAATCCTGGTAGGAGCAAATGTTTGTGTGATGAGCATGGACATTTGTTTCAGAGTCATGGATGTTTATATGTATAATAAGTATGTATTTACAAACAAAAAGTATCTATGTAGTATATCAGCTATCTGGTGTCCACGACACAAGCCTCTTTGCTTAGTGTGGCGCTAGATGGTGCTGTGTGTAATGTCCAGCGATATATATTTATTTATTTATTTTATTTAACTATGTTAAGGTGAAAGCGTCAAGGTAGCCAAATTTTTTTTTTTAGGTATTTTGCAATTTGCAGGTCGAAGGTCGAGGAATGACTCTGACCTTAAAAAGTCGTTCCTCGACCTTTATGAACTTAGAGGATTTTATTGATGATTTTAATTCTATAACTACATACGTCTTACAGTCGCGAACAATATTTTAATCTACATACAACCTAGCACTGGCCTGCAAATTGCAAAAATCGTAAGAAAATATGAATTTCGCGGGCTAGCTCAAGCATTCACCTTAAAGCTTCTTTTCTTCCTTTTCTGCGCGCATTAGGGTCCATAAAATATTAATTATGGTCGAAGATCTCTCTACCTAGGCAATTTGAAGTCATGAGTATCTAAGTTCACAATGTGCAATGCAATCGGAGTCTTATCTATGGCAATAATTGAGTTGCATTACGAAAAACGTTTTCTACCCATAGCTTTAGCATTTTTATTTGTATTTATTTGTTTGTGGAATAACCGCCTTTACCAAATTCTATGTTCACGTTCAAGATAACGTGAGTCACGTGTTCACGGCGGTCATAAACAAAGGTTAAGGGTGTACTAAAATAAACATAAATATTTCAATTCACACGGGCTTACAGATTTACTTCCGAGTTGCAACGTTAAATTTTATCGTGCAATGGATTATCCGAGTTGAAATGTAACATAGAATTTATAATTTTGATTGTCTATGTAGAATTTTGGTGGTTTCATCATCATAGGCTGATGCCTATTAATGTTCCCACTGCTGGGACGCAGGTCTCCTCTCTATGAGAGGGAATGGGCTATAATCCACCACGCGGGCCCAGTGCGGATTGTTAGATGTCACAGGTCTTCGAATTTTTGGTTCTAGGACATGCCGGTTTCCTCACGATGTTTTCCTTCACCGTTTTGAGAGCAGTGGTGATAAAATAAATTACACAAAGTAATGCGCCTGCCTGGGTTAGAACCCATGACTTACTATTCGTAAGTCGGGGCCGCCAGCACTGGGCCACCACTGCTCGCTCGTTGGTGGTTTACAATTAGGAATATTTATGATACCTAATGATGTACAAAAAGAAATAACAACATTTATCCATTCACATATCTAGTGTCAATGTTCAGCAGCTGACATCATTCGTTTATCAGAGTTTTAATGATTGATGACAGATATTTTCATTTGCCAATTAATAGAAAAAGCTTTCATGTTTGTTGATAATGAATTATCACAATAACGTTCAACCACACTTACTTTCACAATCCACATTCATCACAATAAACTCAAACCACAACTACAAACAAAAACAAAACAAAATAACCCTCAACTTTATCCAACGGAACATTTTCAAATAATTCGTTTAATAAAAATAACGAAACTAGTAGTACGCAAACCGGACTGGGACCCGGTGGTTTGGAACTTTAAAAATCTTATTCGCAATATACGGTTCATGTTATGCGGTGCAATAAACTTAGTTTAGGGTTGAAACTTCCCCGGCCAGTACCGTTGTTTCGTCGGCATCAACAACAATTCTGAGAGCGCTAACATGCTGGCTATAACCGTAAAGATCTTCGCACAACATTGGTTTATTTTAGCTGCAGACTTCTTTGTTACTGCTTTCCTCGTAGGTGGTGGAAATATGGGAGTAAGTCGTTTTTAAAATGCGGAAGAAGAGGCGGTGGTTCTTCTTTATCATTATACCTAGTAGTCTCCATTAGTGTCGTGGTTAAATACTAACAGCCTCTCGGGTCGATCTTCCGTGGATGGGTGGGTGAACACCCATTACATAGGTTCCGAGTTTCCTCTATCCGTATCTCTGAAAGAACGTTAAGCCGTTGGTCTCGGCTGTCAATTGTAGATCTTTGACAGTCGTTACAGGTAGTCAATGGCCCAAAAGTCTGACAACCAGTTTTACTAAGGGGTATCGTAGTATCCAGTACTAATTGGCTTGCGGAGGTCAGATTGGGGGTCGCTACATGTAAAATACTGGTATTCAGCTGCATCCGGTTAGACTGGAAGCCGACGCCAACATAGTTGAGAAAAGTTTAGGCAGATGAGTATCCATGACTGCTGCCCCATTATTACGTAGTTGTAAGTTCGACTGTCAACGGTGAGATGTGGCGATGTAGTTGATTCAAAGACATGTACATATGTGTTTATTGGTTTTCCATCAGGATTTTTTTCATAGAAGCATGAAAATAACAATACATGGCTATTACTTGACGTAACATAATTTTGGTTACTGAGAAAAGGGGAAAGCTACGCTTTATATTTCAGCCGAATGAATAGTTTCCGTCCCCTTAAAACGTAACATCATTTTTCCAAGCCAACACAGACACCAGGCATTTCAAAGATTTTCCTTTGAAGGCAAGAACATAATGCTCTCTTCTTTTGAAAACTAAAACACGAGTAAGCAGATTGTCAAAGCAAAACATTCGCGGAGACTTAATAAGGAATGTAAACTTACAAACAGTTTGTATAGTCAGTTTGAAAAGTATCTGGCGAAAGTGTACACAAGTAGGGTGGTTCAGGTGGAATACTCATAAGTACTATCACTCATTATGAAGAATTAGTAACACAATCATCTGTATTTAGAAGGCTTTCTGCTTCTTAACTCACCACTTTTTGCCAACAATTATTGTTAAAAAACATTAATAAAATAAAAAATTCTGAGTGATTTCAAATTAAAATGTTGAGTTAAAGAAATCGTTTTCTGATCCATTCGTTTACCTATTAGTTATACCCTTTTAGATCAGACTACACTTACGTACGGGCAGCATTGGTTATTCGAATACAAATATTAAGTTTACTTGGCACAGATGCGGGAAAGTTGAAGACGAAACAAGGAATAGTTTATTAGGTCATGTGGAAATTTTGACTGATTTAAAGTCTCTCAGTGAGTTCAAAAGACTAGGCAAGCTAGTATAAATTATGCTACTCATGTTAGTTGTTGGCAATAAAGTGTTTCGGTTAGAAATGCACAGTCGAACAAGCTATTTTGGCATACAGGTAAGATACTTTAAACTACTTTTATATTTATAAATGTTGTGAGAGTGCTGAGTAGCAATTCTTTTGCATCAGAGTACCATAATCTTAAAAAGATTTTTATTACTCACACAACAAAAAATAAATACCTATCTTTACCTAAGTATTATCCAATAAAACAGGCGATAAGATGCTTATTTGTCTAATGATTTGGTAAATAAGTACCAACAGAACTTCAATTCTTTATTGTGATTACAATTTTGCTGGCCCAAAAGTTTGCATAAATCTCTACTATCTCAAATCCCTCAATCCGTCACTTTCTCCAACTAAACTACATTTTCCATCTCGTTTCTCCTTATTACTAACTATCAATTCATAGCGAGTACTCGTGAAAGCAATTTTCAAATGTCGGTAATCCAAGTTATCGCACATTTGCTTGGAAAGCTGAAGACAGCGCGGATTTATAGCTTTAAAACCTTTCTCGAAAATAAATTTTCGATTTGTGAGAATGTCATCGGGAAAATCTCGAGTCTGTCTCGGGACTCTCTGTGTTGTTGTATGTGTGTTGTTTTACAGCTGGCTTGTTTAATGCTATGGTTTTGTCGTTGCACTACTTGGAAATTTTCGGGAAAAAATAATTTGTGTTTAATGGAAATGGTGCTAAATATTTATAACTTTTAGAATCCCATTGTCACATATAAGTGACAAACAAAGTGCGTGCCCTGTACGCTAAATGACACAAATGTGTGACAAAATGGTAGGTGAACCATTGGTGGTCAACCTTTGGTGGTGTGGCTTAACGTGGAGGGCACGCGCACGCGCTTATGCTCTGGCATTCAAAACGTTTAAACTTTTGCTTTAGTGATTTTTATGTAGGTATTTTTGGAGTTTTTTTTTATATGAGGGAGTCGCAGGTGTATCTGTTTTGTTATACTTAAGATATATGATCACATGGCTACACCTACAATGATTGGTATTTGAAGAAATATCTAGTGGGATTCTTTCTATTCTATAAACAGATATAAAATACTTACTTCCCCAATTTCGTTACGCCTAACCCCAATTTTATAATTTGATACAACACAAGCTAATTTCCATATCAATGCAGGGACCACACACGCATTAAAATGATACCCTTACAAAAACAAAACCACCTTTTTCAGAAACCCCTATATTACCTCCATTAATTCGTAAACCATGAAACCATAAAAAATACCAACAACGTGGCTTTTCTGGTCATGTAGGGCATTCTGAATGGGCCCAATTAGAGTGGTCCCCTGAAAGGGCTCGACCACAGAATATATAGAAAACAGAAAGCCAGGTGCATTCAACGACCATAAAGATTTTCGTGTGGTAGGCCATACGTAAGTGATAACAAAACCAGTATAAGCGGGCTTCTTATTCTCTTGAAACTCCATACTAAACTAAACTAGTTCAACTCAAGGTCATAGTGTTACCTGTGACGTGTGGCACAACGCGCCTACAACTATGTTTTCACCCATTGTAGAGGCTAGCCTTCTGAACCTATCTATTATCTGTTGTTCTAAGCATTTGTTCCGTTTCGCCGACCAATTAACGAGGCACGTGGTGATACATTATGCACTGAGAAAGATGGCATCCTACGCTTCGTGAGCAGTGAATTTGGGTCGTACACGTTTACGGAAATAGAACCTTTGAAACGTTTTTTGTGTGAGAGTAATTTTGTGTTTGTGAATAGAAGAATGTGCCTGATGTTAAGTATCTCATGTGGAACGTTAGACTAGTTAGATTAGGTTGATGAAGTAATTTGTGTTTCATTTTTTATACCCATATTATGTTAAGGCAAATATTGGAAGTTGGAATTAAGATCTTTTGGTTTTTAAGCCTCGGTGTATGAATGTTTCCTGGTCCAATCAGTCTCCAATTGTCACCAAAGGTAATGATAGTCCTCTTGGCTGACAAAAAGTGCTGATTGGCAAATTGAATCTGTTGGATAAACCCAAGCTAAATTTCAATACACGCCACGTGAAAGCAAATGAAGTACTGTCTGACACCCATCAGAGTTCCGTAAAAAAGTGGGTCAGCTCAAAAAATACATCTGAAACTCAACGCGTCAGATTCAAAAAGTTCCACAAATCCGATCCACATCACCGTCCTTGAATTTGTTCCAATAACTTTCTTTTTTCAAAAATTCCAACGGAACGTGCTGAAATTAGTAAAAATGTAGTCTGAAAATGGAGTAAGGATGTAGCGCTAATGTACGGGTGAACAGAATGGTCCATGTCGGAGCAGAGTTATGTTGTCGACATATTATTGTTCTATGGGGATGTCTTCTTTTATATTCTTACTTAGGGATGACAAAATGGTGTTCTTGAGAACCATTGATGTTTCGTCCCATAGATACCTGACAAACAAATTACAAAAAAAGAATTGACTTAGTTGGCCTTAGATTAGCACTCCAGTCTTATCATTTCATGATCCAAAAATTGGCTCGATTGCTCTCGTTTTTGGCAAAGAATATTACCCTCACATTTCATCTCCGATTGTTTAGGAGTCGCTTGAGAAAATTCGTTTGAGTGTATTGCATGGAAAATATTTGTTTTGTGTTGAAACCATGCGGTATTGTTGTATATTGGCGTTTTCAAGGTCGATGTATTGGTTTTTTACCACGCAGTTATTTGGGAACACTGTTGCGTGATATTTTGCTTTCTTCTTTTGGTCACAAAAGAGTTAGTGCTGCGTAGCTATTAACAATGTTAGATTAAACATTACTTTACACACCACTCCCAACTTACTACTAACTAGTCAGTACCTACTACCTAGGTACTAAAATTATAAATACGAAATGAACTCTGTCTGTCTGTCAGTTTTTCAGGGCAGAATGGATCTGACCAAGCCGCAGGCATAACTTATTTAGGAAACAATACTGTTATTTATATTGTTTTTGTAGATGTAATTAATACACTCGTTATTAGAGATGCACACAACTTTATTACGGAGCCAAAAATACAAGTGAGTGTTGCTCTCTCGCTAAATATAATACAGAACAATAACATACATTTTGATTATTAAAATGTAGGTTTCCCACCAGCTAAGAAATCCTTAACGACTTAAAAATTCTGAAAGACATTTATAAAAATCTCAAGCCGTTTGATCTCCAAAAGCTCAAAAAAGTCTTTGAAACAAGTCAAATACTAATGACTCAACTTTAGAGCAAAACTTAACGAGTGTGACTTCAGTTTTTAGATTTGTAAGGCCGTGAAAAACGAAAAACTTTTTGGTTCACCCAGACAGATGTAATGACTCTTTGAAACCCCTCTTGTACATCTGGAGTATAAAGTAGGCTGAAGAACACAACAAGTCTTTAAGGGCTTTAGAGATCCAGCCCTCTCTTAATCGTGCATAAGAGGTCTTATGTCTAAAGTGTCGTGAGAGCCCTTACAGCTCAAACGTGTAAAAATTAAAATGCTGCCAATGATATGCGAATATGTTGCGGAAAGATTAGTAATCTGATTCAGTTATGTATGAGTTAAAGGTTCAAAACTGACCATTATGTTTTAAAATCCTGATTTATGAGTGTGTGATTTCAATAAATACCTACATAATTATGTGGGTTTTGTGTTATGAATAACCGAAACGTGGTCGCTCACAATGGGCCTCATCAGAAGGCTTAAAGTCACCCAAAGGGCAATGGAGAGGGCTATGCTCGGAGTTTCCTTGCGCGATCGAATCAGAAATGAAGACAAGAGAACCAAGGTTACCGACGTGGCCCGGAGAATTGCCAAACTTAAGTGGCAGTGGGCAGGGCACATTGCTCGCAGAACGGATGGCCGATGGGGCCGAAAATGTCTGGAGTGGCAACAGCGAGCCGGAAGACGTTGCGTTGGAAAGCCTCCCACTAGGTGGACCGATGACCTGGTGAAGGTTGCGGGAATCCGCTGGATGCGAGTACAGCACGGGATCGGTCAATGTGGCGACACTTGGGGGAGGCCTGTGTCCAGCAGTGGACGTCTTTCAGCTGAAATGATGATGATGATGATGATGTGTTATGAATTATTGCCTTATCATAATGCCCAATGTGTTGGCTAAATTTCAACGGAATGCGGTCAATGGGCCAATCAAATGATATGATTCTCTAATACTATTTCTCTCTCTCTCATTTCGGAGCCAAAAAAGCATAAGGTTCATTTCATTAGCTTTATCTAAACACTACGTTTCTCCTTGTATAGCTTTTCATAAGTACACCACAGACAACACTACTATAGTATTGTCTCTGCTCCTTTCTTAAATCTATCCAAAGACTGTCATAAATATATCGCTTTTATAATGATAAGGCCGTCTATTGTGTCACTCCATGCATAATTTCTGTAGTGTATTAGTATACCTGTATTTTGTAAGGTGTACATAATAAACAGTATACAGGGTGTAAACTACCTCATCACGAAGCCGTCAACCAAGCATCAAAACATTGTGCTGGTGGAAGGATTGAATAGTACAATAAAAACTTGTTTATATTTAAAAAAAAACTTGTCAAAAAGTTGGAACTTTGACCCCCCAATATCTCCGTAACTAGAAGGTTCCCAGGTATGGTGTAGAACAAAAAAAATATCGCAATGACGGGGAAAACAAGTGCCTTTCGGCTTCGTTAAGAGGTTTTTTACACCCTTTATTTATACCAAGCAAATTACAAGATACAAACTAGAAACGAAATTGAAAAATTGATTACTACTACATTGTAACGTTGCGTTCCGAACAAAACCGATTATGCTTTGACGAATATTGTTTGCGTCAGCAAAAAGTTGGGAGCCTCGGATAGCTCACGAGTTGATGACGAAACACTAACAAAGCCTATCACAAGTTTATTGTTAGACAGATCCCAGGGGCTCCATTGTACAGGGCCGGATCAAATGCACCACTAGCAGTGAAAACTGGCAGTCGTTAAATCGATGTTTTAACATAGAATGAAGAATATGAGGCAGACTTTAGACAAGTTTTTACGAATATATGGGAGACCAATATTGTTTTTCTGATTTTGGATACATTTTATAAGCAATAGCTACGAGTATGCCTATCAAATTGCACCAAAATCAGGAACAAATACTGGGCCAAAATTGCTCCTAATAATATTATTAAATATTTTCAATGCAAGAAAAGTACGAAAAAAGCAAACGTTACAATTCTTTAATAAAATATTGCTCTTTTCTATTAAAAAACAGTAATTGCTTTGAATCAGGAAAATTAAATCGCATATCTAAGCGTTTTTGCTTCTGATGAAACCAATTATAAATCGGATTCCCTAACAAAAATAATGCAGATGGGAATACAATACGAAAATAAATTGCTGATTGTCGGTACAAAAATATTTTCAGTATGGAAATTCGTTGCCTATTCCAACAAATTGGAATAGGCAACGTTTTAACAATTTGCAAACAATTAGCACCTGGGTTTGACGCGTGTCAGAAGGGAAAGAATTTTGAATTAAATATTTGTTTTTTTTCCAAGAAATATACGAACTAAATTGCTAAATAAATTATGAATGTATTGTTTGATGGACATAGGCGGGTTAGGTACAGGTACTATCAGTAGTCTGGTTACCGCCTTGTTGACCGACTGATTTTTGTAACTAGGTATGTGCTATCATAGCTGACGGACGTCCCTGAGAAAATCATATCATTTGTTACTTTTATTACCTAACTATAAATTTATACCACACAAGAGAATAACCCAGGTAAATTAATTTCTGATAGATCCGTCAAAAACTAAAGAAAGACTACCCTATACTTGTACAGTTGTGAATAGTGATCTTTTGTTTTTTGATGACGGGTAGGAATAGTGACGAGTCGGGCATAGCTCTTTACAGGGTGTCCGGCAACGAATGGATAACCTTGAATTGGCCCATAGCAGAACCCATGGCCATTCAGAGAAAATGTATCTTATAAAAAATTCATCCGCAAATGTAGGGCCTGCATAAGAATGGGGGGCCATATTAATTTTTTTTGCTTCAGTAATTTTTTCTCCTTGTCTACATTAATAGCAATAATTCACTATTTAAAGCAGATACAATTATGAATTGTACCATTATCAAATTTACTTAAAACCGACATTATTTTAAAATTACTGGTCACTCATGTATGGATACATTTTTCTTTTACCCAAGATGTTTAAACTTTGTTTATAAAATAATTCATACAAATTTTCCAAAATAAATTAACTTGCTTACAGGTACTACTTATAATAGATTTGGCCATAACTTCTACTATAAGCCTGTTCAAGGTTATCCATTAATTACCGGACACCAACTGACGTTGCAAAATAACAATCTTAATCCGTCCCTGCATTCACGTCAAGGGATCTTTAAGCACTATCTCAAGAACAGTCCCAATTTATATTAAAGGCACCAGCAGGGATCTCTTGTTGATTTGATTACGAGCTATTAATTTAAGGGAGTCCATTGGACCTCAAGTATTATAGCAATAGAACAAAGCCCAACTTAATTAATTCTTCTTTTCCTTCGCGTTTTCATTACTTCGTTTGTTTTTGATAGTCAGCGCTGAGCTGTTAATATTATATTTTTGGAATACAAAGCGAAGAATACTTCCCCCTTTTTTTCTGTCGATTCAAGAAGTAATGGTTTTCTTTTAATTTTGCCGCCTTTTCGTGCATGACGTTTTTTCCCTTGAATTTAATTAAGGAACAATTTTCAACCCTAAGCCTCCTGCAAGCACTTTAAGTCGTTGGTCGCCACTGTCGAAGTTCTTTGAAGTAACGTTAAGTCAGTAGCCTAAAAGTCAACGTGGGTTTTGGAGGTCAGATAGGAGGTTGCTCCATGTAAAATACTGGTAATAAGTTGCGTTTCGTAAAATTGGGAAACGGACCCCAATGATGGAAATGGCGGAAGATGAACAATGAAGTAGTTGCTACATTTATTAGTTTGTCTGAATTAGTGAAAATTAGTACCTATTTATTAATTAATGTACACACAAAATACTTTACAGGACAATATATTAACTTAGAAGAGCACAAAGGTACTGCTTATTTCAAAAGATTTTTTTTTCCAACAGACCTGCGAGAGGAAAGTTGGAAAAGAAATGTAGACACAGTGTACAAGTGACATCTATGTGCACCCGGACTCTGGATTTGCGCCCGTAGTCTGGATTTGCGCCCGGTTGATGGCAATAGGCTCGTCCCCTATTACATGAGACTTAAAACATAACTGCCGAAATGTGGGTGTACACCTCTGCCTAACCCTTCGCAGATTACAGGTGTGATATTATGTTATATTTAGAACCTTTTATTGTTGTTTTGAAAAAGTTCTAACTAAAGAAGTTGAAAGGTCTATTCACAAAGTGCTCTCAGAAACTAGAAACATGTCAAGGCTAGAAAAAAATATTTCAGGAAGATACAGCAAAGCCGATGGACAAAGGACAAGTGACCTTAAAACTTACCTACATAAGGATTAAATGGGTCACGGTCAGAGCACTTTTTCATGGGATCTCTTGACTCACTAATGCAACTTATATGTCGACCCGTCTCACTCCTGTGTCGCCTTCTAAGCCTGCGAACACGTGGCGAATATGGGCTAAACGTGCACGCTAAGTGCGGTCATTGTGAATGGAAGTAGGTTTTTACGAGATGTTTTGTGAAATTCTACTAATGTTGAGTTAGCGTATATGTTTCTATTAGCACGTGTTCCTGTATTTATGTATGTGTGAAAATAGGAAATCCTTGATGGAATTTGATGTGGTTTTTACCATAATATCCCTAGAAAAGCTTAATATGCTTACATGTAATTTTGAGCTGTTAAGGAATAAAGCATCATCATCATCAGCCTATAATGTTCCCACTGCTGGGACACGGCCTCCTCTTAATGGGAGGGAATGGGCTATAATCCACCACGCGGGCCCAGTGCGGATTGGTAGATGTCACATGTCTTCGAATTTTTAGAGTCAAGCAGTTAGTCAGAAAGATGGAACTAGTTGACAATTTCAAAATAAGCAAACATTTTATGTAAAAGGACGGGTAAGAAAATCCATAGACTCTACTTCGGCTTAAATCAAGTTATTCCGACATTGTGAAGTGCTAGGTACATTATTCTTGTCTACCAATACCACGTACGGGGAACCTAAACAAAGACAATAATGGTCTTACTTTATATTTATTTATTAAAACTTTATGCACAAGCAAAAAATTTACTAAGGGGATTAATTGCCTTGGGCATTTTCTACCAAGGTACCATAAGGTGATGCACAGACAATACACATTAGCCGACAGTAGGACATATTCATATCTTTATTTGCATTCTACAATGTGTGAAGATCTTACAATGGGATTAAAGTTAACTTACTTCAACATTGCAAGCTGAATGCTCCTTACACCGCATTAAATAACGAACTGCATGCAATCACTCGATCATACAATACGACGACAAAAACTCTCAGCTATAGGAAAACTGGATCCCCCGGAGCCTACAATTTGCAGTAATATAATGAACCGACGGCGTGTCCCACTTTAAAATCCCCTTTTTAAAGCAAGATGGGACTCGTCATACAAATCTGTCGACAGTGTGAAATCATTCTCGGAACTGATACAATACGATAGAAAGTTCAAATCAAATCATTTATTTAACAGATCATAAAATAATAATGTCAAATATATCAAACCATACCATTAATCCAATTAATGGTATGGTTTGATATATTTGACATTATTATTTTATGATCTGTTAAATAAATGATTTGATTACCATAATCATATTTATTTAAATAATTAAATTTAAATAAATATGATGAATCTTCGATCCTAAATAAATAAATAAACAACTAGTTTAAAATATCCCTTTCTTAAAGTACTATCGGCAGTGCTGTCTACGACTGTCCAAAATATTGTTTTGAATGGATTTTCTGCTCCAACTTTCAGTACGGCCCGGACTCAACTTCATTAGTTAATTGGCTAACAATCGTGACTGGCACATGCCTATTAAGTTAATTGAAAGTCAGTTACAAGAGAGCAAAATTGTGCGCAAGTACTAATGAAGGCGTTAATTTTTTACCCGGTCGGGTCCCGCACCGTCTTGTTGGGGTTCTTTTGTAAAATTGGGTGATTGCTGAAGATTTTGTCGCTGATCCCAGCTGTCATTTGTAGATCTTTGGAGGTCGTTACAGGTAGCCAGTGTCCTAAAAGTCTGACAGCCACGGGACCAAATCAAGGGGTATCTTATTACTCAGTAACTAACTCACTTAAGTCCATGTAAATTTCTGGTATTCAGCTGCATCCGGTCAGACCGACCGCGACCCCGATTTTTGTAGAGGTACTGTCTCGTTGGTCTTGTAGCTACTTTTGAATGAATACGTATGAAGTGTTTTTTTTTTCGGGTGGAAGATCATCAAATGACTCCTCCCGCTCTGGGCGGAGCAGGAGGGAGTGTCAGACTTTTACTGACCAAAACCCATCCATGTTCCTTCTTTGCCCTTTGTGTTCCGGAGCCACGGTATCTCTTTCGAACAGTCCCGCAGAACTGGCAGGCGTCGGCCATTGCGGACCCCTTCCTTTTGCTGCCATTGATGAAGTTGATTCAGGTTCGCCACCAATTAGATGGGATTTAAATATAATAATTATCAGGTAAATGAGTGTGTCGAATATTAGGAACAAGTCCACCTAATCCTCCGAGGGTTATACACCAGCATTATGTTATATTAGGTATAATGGGCCACGAATGAAAATTAGAGAACGAATAGTTACTATTTTTCAAAAAACAAACCAATACTGAATTTAGATATATGCCCAAAAATAAAATAACTCAATTTCTGATAAAAATATCAAGTTCTAATAAAAAGAAGATAACAAAGACATCAAATATTCTAGTTCTAGGTTCCAATATTGAAAATTGATATCATAATAATCTAATGTTATTCCTCTAGCGATAGCGTAGAAGAATAAATCAATACTAGGTTACGTAGTGACGGTAAAAGTTATGTCAGTGATAAAATCTGATAGTTTTACGCAAAAGAATAATCGGTCTGTAATATTGACGATGACGATGCTGGGACTTCCTACATATCGAGTCATGGATGTTTATATGTACACACATCAACACGGTCTAGGGATATTTCATACTCAATTAAATAACTCGAAAAGTACTGGCCGCATTGAAATCTTTTATACACCGATTTGTTTGTAATTTATCTCAGACTAATTCCAAATTCAAATTTTTGAAAATTCTTTTGTTTCGGTGGCATAAAAATGTCTTGATGTATAGGAGAGGGAATTTTCATTTGTGCGAAATTTAGAAAACAATACGAATTACGTTTAGTTACAGTTTTTTTTCATTTTTAAACGAAAGATAAAGTTAAAATTGAGGTATTGTAGCCATGCAACGCCGACATTTGACGAGGGCGGAGATGTTACGAGCTGTGGGAATGCTGGAAGCTGGATCTGTTCAGCGTAATGTTGCTGAGGCCATAGGGACCCATCAAAATGTAATTTCAAGGTTGTGGACACGCTATCGTGCCACAGGTGAAGTAGCGGAGAGGTACCGGGGGCCAAGTCGCATCACTACCCCCAGACAAGACCGATTTTTGCAAATTACTGCGCGAGCACAACCAAATGCAACGGCGACTCAATTGGTCCAAAGGCTGCGAGTGGAACACCAAGTGCTTGTGAGTGACCAAACTGTAAGAAGGCGACTGCATGAAAGCAATCTACGCTCTCGTAGACCACTCCGGGTCCCACCTTTACGGAGAGGCAATCGTGGACGACGATTAGAATGGGTTCGGAACCACGTGGACTGGGGCCGTGACCAATGGTCCAATGTGCTGTTCACGGATGAATCCAGGTTCGGCTTCCATCCAGATTCACGAAGGACGCGTGTTTGGCGAGTTCCTGGACGATGGAGCCGTCTCCAGAACCCTCAGGAAGTTCACCCATACCAAGGAGGAACAATTATGGTTTGGGCAGGAATTCGTCTTGGAGGACGGACGGATCTCGTTTGGGTGCGGGGCAATATGACGGCAGAACGATACGTCCAACAGGTGCTGGGGCCCGTAATCTTGCCCCACAGAACACAAATGGGGCAAGATTTCCTGCTCATGCACGACAATGCCCGGGCACACACGGCGAGAACGGTAGCAGCTTGGTTACATACACATAATGTTAGGGCCTTAGACTGGCCTGCTCAATCGCCAGATCTAAATCCCATTGAGCATGCGTGGGATATGCTGCAAAGAAGAGCTCTGAAGGAAGTTCCTGAAAATCTGGCTACAGAAGATCAACTTTTTGCGCACCTCAGAAGGACATGGGACAATATTCCGCAGCAAGACATTGACAACCTTGTTCTGAGCATGCCGAATCGTTGCCGATGTGTTATGAACATCATGGGCGCTTTCTCAGACTACTAACTTCAAGTTTATAAACACAAATTAAATGATTTTTCTATTTTTTTCAGTTTTTACTCACAAATTAAAAGTTCATTCATATACGGTTTCCGTCTATGCTTCATTTTTTTTCCATAAAATCCTGAAATTTTAATCTATACCTTAACCATTATTAAAAAATGGTAGAATATTAAATAACGTATCTTTTAAATATATACATGTCATATAAATAATTAACACATTGATAGTAATTCGCTTTTTTAAAAATATCCCTAGACCGTGTTGATGTGTGTATAATAAGTATGTATTTACAAACAAAAAAGTATCTATGTAGTATATCAACTATCTGGTGTCCACGACACAAGCCTCGTTGCTTAGTGTGGCACTAGATGGCGCTGTGTGCAATGTCCAGCGATATTTATTTATATTCTATGAAAGAGTGTGGGCTGTGTAATCTACCACGCGGACGGAATGTTTTAACAATTTTTTGACTTATCTTATAGGAGCCAAAAGAATATGATGAACATGTAATATAAGTGTTGATGAATGGATAGGAAGAGGAGCTCGTGGCTAAATAATAACAGCCACTCGGGTCGATCTTTAGGTTAAGCCGTGCTTGCCTGGGTTGGTCTGTGGATGGGTGACCACCACACTTACATAACGAGTTTCCTCCGTGCCTCGGAAAGCACGTTAAGCTGTTGGTCCCGGCTGTCATTTGTAGATCCTTGACAATCGTTACAGGTAGTCAGTGGCCCAAAAAGTCGGACAACCAGTCTTACCAATGGGTATCATATTACCCAGTACTAACTGCCACGTAGGTTCTCCCATGTAGGTACCATATCAATTTGATTTAGGCCAAATAATAACAGACTACAGTGCTTATAAATGACAAGTCCTATCTAGTCCTATTTTTGCTTAAACCACGGTGACAACATTTATGAAATGAAAACAGAATACGCTTGTGTCCTGAAAAAATCTAATTAGTCCGTCAGTTAGATTATCAAAAAATATTTGACACGTATTTTTTCTTTTGTTACGTAAACCAAAATTGACGAAGAAACGACGCTTTTAAAATTCTCAATACGTTACGCCGTCATTTTTAGTGCGTTGTGACGTCACGAGCCCCCGCTCTCGAGTGTTTATGCGTTTTATCTTTGTCAATATTCATTGATTTAAAAAACAAAAGATACGTGTCCATTATTTTCTAATACTCTAACTGACGGACTAAATATATTTGCAATTTATTGATGGTGTAAAGTAGCCTATTGTTTAAATTTTTTTTTAATATTATACAATATAGTTTTTGCTTATACCACGATGACAACAGTTATGAAATGAAAACAGAATAGTTTTATTTTTTTATAAAATACTTTTTTTTTTTCAAAACACATTTTGCTCGAACTATCAACCGAATTCGACATCCGTACTGAAAGTATTGCATATAAAATCGCCTTCAGGCTTCAATTTTAATTAATGAACACTAATAGATATTTTCCCGATTAATTGCACATTTATCATGTATCGGATGATGTCTGGTATGGTAATTAAATATCACGATAAATTAATTATGTTTTATTTCAGGATTTTTACAATTTCATCTTTTCAATAACTTGTTTTCAATAAAATTTGTTTACCAATCTCATAATATTTCACAACAAAATCTATTATCAAATGATGAATGATAAATGATGTTTATTTTGCAAGTAGGTTTTTACAAACACTTTTACACGTCATTTTTTTAAAACTAGATGGGGCCGGTGTTTCGTACCTGACTACTCTGAGAAGAAACAGCCGAAACAAACTCAGAGGTCATAGTCTCTTTTGAAGTCCAGACATAAAACAACAACAACATCAGCCCATAACGTCCCCAGCTGGACATAAGCCTCTCCCATGATGGGAGGAATTTGCCGTAATCTCCACGCTTGGCAGGCGGATTGGAGATAGCAGTGATGAAAGACTAACAGAAAACGCTGCTGCCCATTCTCTGGTCTACGGAGGCGTAAGGTGTTCTGCCCCAGACATTAGTTGCCTTATACGACACCCGTGAGTGTAATGGGTCCAGACATAATCTTGTTCAATTCAGATGAGGACTATGCAGATTAGTGTCTGAGATGGTCTTTTGAAGAAAGAACCACACAGATTTGAGTGGACCTGTCCAGTCAGTGCAAGCATTTGTCAGTTATCGTGGGAGTATCCGGTGAGTTATCAGGGAGGTTACTATTTCTATCCTCATAATGAATAAACATGTCAACGCCTGTAATCCTCGTAGGGTTAGACAAAGGTGTACATAATAGTACAGCCACATTTTGCCAGTTATGTTTAAGTCCCGTGTAATAGGGGGCGAGTCTATTGCTATCAACCGAGCACAAATTCAGGTTTCGTGGCTGCTACTGAGAATTTCTTGAAATTCTTGTAAAATCCCAATAAAACTTTGTCCGACCTGGGAATCAAACCCAGGACCTCATGCTCAGCAGTCGCGTTTGCAAACACTAGACCAACCACTAGACCAACGAGATAGAGTAGGTACAACAAATATACTGAAAAAAAAAACAATCCGGAAACCTAACGAAATCGTTTATTTCGGATTATTCGTTAAAACGTCCCCTTAATCATCCCCATACTTTATCCACACTCGGTTTCACTTAGCGGCAGGTAAAGATTTGTTCATTATATATTCATTACCCGGCAGGGGGCGCCACCGCGTCTCCTCGGAATTCATACAAGCCTATTTATCACTTACGGATAAATGAGCATTTGGGTGTTTCGTAGTTCGCTGGTTTCCCTCCCTATGGTGGTAGCGTAGGAGCTGGGTTGAGGAATTAGAATTAATAAAATTAATTTCGAAGATTTAAAATTTGTTATTCATAACCATAACGTTTTATTCGGTGGTTACGGATTTTCATTGTATAATCTAACTGTATTTTGTCAGGGCTTATAAAATTACCACGAAGATAAGTACCGTCAATGCCACGGATATAAGAGGATTATTTTACAGTATAATATGACTAGATTGTCATATTGTCAGTTTTGAAAATATGTATTGAACTCAAGAACTATTGTGTTCGTCTTATACCAACATAAATGGAACTAGAAAATCATAAACTCAGCAAGTATATAAAATTATCTTGACTTTCTCTAAGAGGCTTTCTAACTAAGACCCGACTTTTCCAGACAGCTTAAAGATTTTCTGGAAATCAGTTGTTTGTGAAATGCTAGTTACGGTTGTCTTAGTTACGAGGGCCGAACATCCTGCCTGGAATCCGCGAAGGGTCAGGCATAAGTTTATCTAATAGTACACCCACCCACATTTCGCGAGGTATATTTATGTTTGTTGAAATCCCATGTAATAGGGAACGAGTCTATTGTCATCAATCTGGCACAAATCAAGACTCCGTGGCTGCTACGGTGCAATTTCTGATGGAAAATCTCAATAACTCTCTGACCAGTCTGAAAATCGAAACCCAGGACCTCATGTTCAGCAATGGCGCTTTCGACCTCAATACCAACGAGGCAGTCGTAAATACACGTACCTAAGTACTTACCAATTTAATACCAATCATACAATTTTCATTCCACACTCCCGCACTACGACTATACCTACGTAACATCTATCAACGTGCGGTGTGAGCTGCAAGCCATCAGTCAACGCAGCCCGATCTGAAACTAGATAACACGGATACATTGAGATGTACACAGCTATCATATTGCGTAGTAGGGTGTTGGGTGTATTATATTTGGTCAGATTGTTTTATGACGCGTTAGCATATTATGAGGGTTGGTTTTAATCTTGTTTAAAGAATAATTTTGCAGCTAAAAGTCACAACTTCAAATATTTTCCAGATGTATACTTGGAATCCAATTCTTAAAGTGATGGGCTACTTTTTTCAGGTGTTATCAAAATGCGTTAAAAACAGATCAAATGCGATGATTAATTAATAAACGTAGTAATTTTGTTATTTACTTAGATTAGCAATGGCTGATGTTGGCTTACAAAAAATCTTAAAATAGGTCTAGATCTAGAAGCATTTTTTTTTATTACGGCCAACTAAGCAAGATATTTTGAAATTCAGGTAGTTCGTAATTTTAGCCGAAGAGCAAAAAACCATCAGGCGAACGACGTGTAAAATGATTGATTGAACTTCCCAAAATATAAATTATTCTACTGTTTGTCACGTCGACACTTATTTCTGAAAATAGGTTGGTTATTATTAAATATTTATACTAACGAGAGCATCACGTGCGGCCAGGCTCTAGACAACATTTTATTAATGGAATGGGGTAGATGACACACTAATCAATTGAGATACTTTTTAAGAGCTGTTTAAACGCGGTTCTCTCATAGATTTTGTTTGGCAATAGCCAACTGTGACGTCACTGTTTTTTCAACTCAATGACTCAACTATTTATTGATTTCAAAGCAATTAAAAATCGAATTTGGCAATTAATTGAAAATAAATCGGGTTTCACGCCCAAAATAAAGTGTTTTTTTAAGAGATTGGTGTCTTGGAATTATTGTTTTATGGTTTCATCTACCCTATTATTTGGAGTCAACTTGGAGCTGTTTTCTGGCGGTACATTCACATGGGCGTAAGGTGAAAAATTTATTCACTTTTCTGTTATACAATTTCTTGTAGAAGTTCTTAGTAACGAAACGGCTAAGCCACATATTTTGACTATAAGGTGTAGAGTTTGTGAAGTTAGACCTTGTAGAGTTAGGGCGTGTAGAGTTAAAAGCTTGACTCTACATTAGATCTGATAACTTTTTGACAGTGCAAGTCATATGGTCTCGTCTTGGCAACATTTTACATAAAAATGAACGAACAAATGAACGAAAACGAACGAATAAATGATTACTTACTTACTTACTTAATGTTTTTTGTGGGATTTTTATTTCTATTCATAGTCTACTATACTAAATAATAACATCCGCTTGGGTCGATCTTCAAAGTTAAGAGCACTAGGAATTTCTCCTGTATCGTGGTTGCGTTTACAAACATTAAAAATCACATACACAAACAACCAGACCCGGAACAACTACCTGTAGGTCATCCAAATATTTGTTCCGTGCGGGAATCGAACCTGCGACACGTATCGCAGCAGCCAATCGCTCAGCCACTGCACCAATCGTACCAAACTGTTTACACATCACAGGAGCTGATTAATGCCACTGAAAGTGCCAAAATTTTGGACTGAGTCAATTTAGATTTTCGTCGACATGCTAAGAAGACTGAATTTTCCTAAATATACACATTGTTGGAATTATTACTATCTTCAAATGACCCCAACCTGAAAAAACTGAGAGTGCAATGGTCAATTCACACCGAGACTCAACGCGACGCGACGCTTCGCGCACATTTTAATTTCATAGAGCGACTCAAAATATAACTTTATTTACTACATGACTTTTCATGTAGTAAATAGTTATATTTTCAGACGCATGTGTCTATATTTAGGAATATTCAGTGTTCAGTACAAATTTCATTGCGATGCATCTCGCGGCGGCGCGCATCGCAGCGCTGATATCACTATATCACTGGCCTCTTCCAGTAGAGTCGCTCCGAGTCGCACTGACGCTAAATGTGGTGTTGCCTAATCATCTTCATCACCATTATAATTCTCCTGTTCTTATCCCAATTTATTTGGGGTCGGCGCAACATAAATTCTTCTTCCACACTTCTCTATTACTCGTCATCTCATCAGACACCCCTTCGCCAAAATAAACATTATGTTACTAAATTCGACAAACCTCTTGAGTGAAGCATTGACATTTCACCTAAATACATAGTGTTAGGTAATTAGCCCTAACCTCATTAAATGTTACTTATGTCAATACAAGTAAATACAACAAGTAAAAGTTTTCTCTCATTTGTCTCTCTGTTATAATATTGTTAATAAGCCAATAAATTAAAACATCGTATTTGGACTAACTTTGTCCAACATTTTCTAAAACAATAGCATAATTTACTTAATTATCTTACTTCAAACATTTTCTAGAGAGAGCAACGTCCAATGGAAATGCCTGAATTTCATAAAATACAAAGTTCAATGATCTCTCCCCACGTTTATACACTCCGTATAATTTGTTACGATTTGAACTGTTTAAAATTTATTTTTGTTTGTATTTTTATTAAAGTTATTCAAGAGCTTTTTAATAGTCTTTATTGTTTTTTTAGTTTTAATAAAAAAAGTTTCAAGTTTTATGAATTTAATTAGTTTATGTCATTTGTGAACTTGATTGGCAGTGGTATTTAGTATGATAGAATATTTTCCTGAGGGGTTACCATGACGTCTTAAAACAGTATTGTTTTAATCTTACACAAACAAACATACACACACACACACACACATGGGCTGCAAAAAAATCTTGCCTACACGAAAAAGAAGAAGAAGATCCGGAGTGGGGTGAAGGAGAACGAAAGGAGAACGGAAGGAGAACGGGTGAAGTTATGCAGGACGTTTTATTGTCGGGCCTATGCTGTCTCCGCGTATTTAGGTACTAATGCTGTAACATGATATTATTGCAAAACCAAATCATTTTAAAGATGATCATGGAGTTTATTGCCAGTTCTTCTCCGAAACGACCAGCTTGAACCGTGCACCTTTTTTTTCGACGTTGGGCCTATTCGAAATAAAATATTTGGATATTAAGTATCTAGCTTCATCTCTTACACATACTAACGCAACAACACTGCTTTATGACGTCACGATAGACCATCAGAAGGTTGATTTTACTGCTGGTCAAAGTTGTAGGTAGGTTTTGTTTTTAATGTTGGTATGTAGGATTGATTGAATGACTATCAGTCAATCAACTAAACCAGACTTTTTTTTAGAGAAATTTACTAATGGACATAGGTCTCTCCAAAAAGAAACCTGTTATCTAAAGTTTATATTTTAATTTTTCTAGCCTTTCGAACAATTTCATATATTATTTATTCCGATAAAAGAGGAAAAAACGAAACATTTGGTTGTTTAGGAATAATAGCATATACATATAAAGCAGTATTAGCAATTGGTTTATTAGGATTTATCTTCTCATTCAATCTGCAGTAGATGTTTTGTTAACCAAAACATAATTCACCCAGCCGAACAGCGCAACCCTTACTTAAAACTTAAACAAGTAAAGCGCCCTTAATCACTGTAGACCACTGCTGTTTTTCCCTATCAATATTCACCCTTTAAATCCCATCGTCACCCACTTCTACCTACGATTACCCATCCCTCGGGTAATTTACTAGCACTTTGGTAACAACCCTAGCGATTTACCGCGCACGGTGACGTCATTTGTCATAATTAAAATTTATTATTCCTCGTTTCTCGGCTGTACTGTTATTAATTACACATAAATTATGATTTAAAGTGCTTTGCTGCGCGTGTTGATTGTTTTGTAGAACTATGCTCTTAATAAACAACGATAAGGATACTGTAAACTGAGTTAAAATACTGAAGGGATGTATTGCGAGGAGATTAAATTATTATTTTGTTAGAAATATAAGGTCTTGTGCTTGAAAATCTAAACTTAATAATATAATTAATCTATTTCTATACTAATATTAAAAAGAGGAAAGATTTGATTTTATGTTTGTGTGTTATCATCAAATCAGTTGAAGAGATCTTGATTGATTCTCTTCAACTGATTTTAAAAATTCTTTTACCATTAGAAAGTTACATCTTTACCGAGTAACATATGCTTTAAATTATATTGATATCATGCAAATTAGCCAAGCTATCACAATTTTTGCGGGCTGACTCTTAGTAGCTAAATAAATGTAAGGTTCCATGAGAAATCATAGTGATTGTCTGCTTGTAAACTAAAAATACATACTTACTTAAAAGCGAATTCGTAATATTATTACAGTATAATATCACACGAGAATACGTAGGAATCTACATACCTTCTTTTTATACAGGATGGAATACACGGTAAAAAACCAGCTGTTTTCTACAAAACTGCAATACGTACACAGTCAAAATGTAAGGAACAACAGTTTTTTTTTTAATTACCGATGCAAAATGATGTACTGAATACTTGGTAACCGTTTTAGGGCCGGGGCACATATGGTGGAGCGCAGCGCAGAGCACTTTTCAGTGTCAAACTACACTGGCCTGCAAAACTAAGTATCACACTTAAAATTGCAATAACTTTACATAAAACATATGTACACAAGATATACTTTCGAAACAAAAAGGACTCGAAAAAGAGTTTAATTTTGTACATATAACTATTTATGTACAAAATTAAACTCTTTTTCGAGGAAAACTGATAAAAATTGCTATAAAATGTTTTTTATTTTAAATCTATATCATAACTTTTATAGTTCAGAAAAAAAATTCAAAGTGTAGTACTTAGTTTTGCCAACCAACCCATTACACTCACGGGTGTCGTATAAGGCGACTAATGTCTGAGGCAGAACACCTTGCGCCTCCGTAGACCAGAGAATGGGCAGCAGCGTTTTCTGTTAGTCTTTCATCACTGCGATCTCCAATCCGCCTGCCAAGCGTGGAGATTACGGCAAATTCCTCCCATCATGGGAGAGGCTTATGTCCAGCAGTGGACGTATGGGCTGTTGTTGTTGTTGTTGTAGTTTTGCAGGCCAGTGTATTACCGACATCGTCCGCATTGAAATAATATCTCAGATCAATGAATCCGAGAATGCGCGCATCCGCGCGGAGGTTAGCGCATCCGCGCGCTGTCTGTTAATTGATTTGAGATATTATTTCAATGAGGGCAATGTCGGTAATAGTTTGACAGTGAAAAATGCTCTACGCTGCGCCCCACCATATGTGCGCCGGCCCCTAGCGTCGGTATACTTTCCACCAGCTTATAAAGGGTGTAAAAAGACTCTTAACGAAGCCAAAAGGCACTTGTTCTCCCCGTCATTGCGACATTTTTTTTTGTCTAGACCATACCTGGGAACCTTCTAGTTACGGAGATATTGGGTGTCAAAGTTCCAACTTTTTCACAAGTTTTTTTTGAAACTTTGAATGTAAAATTTTACTTTAAACACCTTCACGATCCCGTACTATCCAATCTATCCATAATGCATTATGCATTATGGATAGATTGGATAGTACGGGATCGCATAATGTTTTAAGTGCGTTGCATTGAGTCTTTTTCACCCAAAAAAAAAAGTAATTTCCCAGCAAACATTTTTGCGTAGGGTAAAATAAGTAATAAAATAAATAAAATAAAATAAGTAAAATCAAAATAAGTAATTTTGATGTACAGAATGCTTGGTTGACGGCTTCGCCTGTATAAATTATGTCCCGTACTAATAGTAACTTCACAAACAGGTATACCCAAAACACTCGACTCGTTCTTATACCTAAGTATACCTAGGTATTACTTATCATACAATGAGAATTCAACATATTTCACAAACCCCAGAAACTTTCCTAACGATGCCTCTGTGAATACCTGAGAACGGTCACACGAATCCCCATTGATTTCACACTCGCCTCCACCAATTTTTTATTCCCTCTGACAACCGTCAGAAAATCTCGACTTCATCATTAACCGTTATTCAAGCGATATTAGACCCTACTCTATTAAATTTACAACCTAGTTTTGAGGATCTGTGTGCAGCAAATCTCAGGTGTTTAGAATGAAAAGAAATGATAATGAACTCCTTTCAGTGTCCTGTATAGATGTCATCTCTTTGGGAGTTGAATACGTAAGAATTAAAACTGTTGGTACACTGTGGTATTTCTGTGTACATTTTGCTACAAGACCTCTACACAAAGCCTGCCTCGTTGGTCTAGTGGTCAATTGCGCTGGTGCGAAGCAGGAGGTCGTTGGTTTGATTCTCAGGCAGGGCAAAGTGTTATTTTGTTTTCAGTAGCAGCTATTGAGTCTGGATTTGTGCTCGGTTGATGGCAATAGGCTCGCCATGGCTTTTACATGGGACTATATTACATATTATAAATAATATATTATATACTATACATAACTCGCAAACCTTGGCAAAGGTTAACCTTACTAAAACCGTTATATAAATAAATAAATATCACTGAAAAGTACACACAGCGCCATCTAGTGCCACACTAAGCAACGAAGCTAGTGTTGTGGACACCAGATAGTTAATATACTACATAGATACTTTTTGTTTGTAAATGCTTACTTATTATACATAATTATATTAGTTACAAGCTTGCTGTTATGTTATATAATATGTTACCTACAGTGTGTGAGAGTGTGTAAAGGATCAAGATCTTTGTGTAGGTCCTACACAAAGATCTTTTTGATCTTTTCTTTTTTTGCATTCTGTGGCGACTGATTGGAGGGCCAATGTTACAATAGTGGACAGACAATGGCTAAATAACGTCACTTAAAATTAGTGCGCTATTGAAGTTCATGCGTGGTACTGTATGGTTGTAGACCTCTGGAAGCTTTGTGCAGGTAGGGTGCATATAAATGGGATGTAAGGTATATCATTACGTTAATGACACGCGGGGTTGCGATAGTCGTCGAGAGGATCCGGCAACTGGGTCTCGAGGTGGCATTGCACAAGTCCGAGGCCATGTGCTTTCATGGGCCTCGGAATGCGCCACCTCCGGGATCCTCACTGACGGTAGGAGGGGTATCCATCGGCGTCGAGTCGACGCTGAAGTACCTGGGACTCGTCCTCGACAGCCGATGGAACTTCGTGGAGCATTTCCGACGTTTGGCCCCCAAACTGGAACGGACCGGGGCTGCCTTCAGGCGGCTCCTGCCCAACCTTGGGGGGCCAAACGCCTCCTGCCGGAGGCTCTACGCGGGAGTCGTGCGGTCCATGGCCCTTTACGGGGCCCCGGTGTGGGCGCGTTCCTTGAGGCTGCGTGCAGCCCACTACCTGAACGCGCCCCAAAAGGTGGTAGCCGTAAGGCTGGCCCGTGGGTACCGCACGATCTCCCGTGAGGCGGCGTGCCTCCTTGCCGGATTGCCGCCATGGGATCTGGAGGCGATGGTCCTCGCGCGCCTACATGAATGGCGCGCGGAGGTGCTACGCCGGGGGGAAACTCCGCTGCCGCGACAAATTGTCGCTCAGCGGACAGACTTCCGGCGTGATCTCATGGCGACATGGAGAGAGCGACTGTCGCAACCCCGTGCAGGGCACGCCACAATAGTGGCGGTAAGTCCCCTCTTTGAGGAGTGGCTTGAGAGACGCCACGGCGTCCTCACCTTCCGCCTGACGCAGGTCCTCACCGGACACGGTGTTTTCGGGAGGTTCCTGCACCGAATCGGGCGGGAGGAAACGCCCGGGTGTTTCCACTGCGAGGATCGACCGGAGGACACGGTGGAGCACACGGTGGAGGTGTGCCCCGCGTGGGCGGAGCACCGCCGTGTCCTCGAAGTGGCGATTGGCGGCGGCGACCTCTCGCGTCCGGCCCTGGTGCAAGCCATGGTCCGGAGCGAGACGGAATGGGACGCCGTCACCTCCTTCTGCGAAGCAGTAATGCTAGAGAAGGAGGTGACGGAACGTGAAAGGGAGAGAACCTCACAGCGTCCCGGCCGCCGCGGGAGACGCCCCGGGCGTCGGGGGCCACCACGTGGCCCCCGGCCACCGTAGGCGCGGGCCTGTGGACGGTGGGCTATGGGCTAGCTCGCCGTCCGTCCGTCTCATGACGACAGGCCGTGTCGACGGCGCGTTCGTGTTCCACGCGCGCCTCAAAGAGAGTCAGCAAAAAGGAAGGGGTCCGAAAGGACCGATGCCTGCCGGGGTTGCGGGACTATTCGAAAGAGATACCGTGGCCCCGGAACACAAAGGGCGATGAAGGAACATGGATGGGTTTTAGTCAGTAAAAGTCTGACACTCCCTCCTGCTCCGCCCAGAGCGGGAGAAGTCATTTGATGATTTCCCATCCGAAAAAAAAAAAAAAAAAAAAAAAAAGGTATATCATTACGTCTGCACTTGATGTGTATTAGTGAATGGGAGTTTATCCGAATGAAATGGACATCGTTTTGTTATTTTTATCAATTGTTACTCTTACCTTGCCTCGGAAAGCACGTTAAGCCGTTCGCGTTGGTTCTGGCTATCAATTGTAGATCTTTGGCAGTCTTTACAGATAGTCAGTAGCACTAAAGCCTGACAACCAGTCTTACCAACGGTATTATCCAGTACTAACTGGGATATGGAGGTCAGAAAGGTAAAACTGGAAGCCGACTCGCAGGTGATGTTACTCTAACCATTTTAAACTCTGAAGCTGATGGTTAGTCGAATGCATCAAGCGTTAGTTTGGACTTTACTTCTTAAGATTTTTCATACTAATTTATTGGTCATATATATATGTAAGACCTCCTTTTAATATCAAAACGGTTTTTTTTAATCAGTCTTTATGGTATTTGTCCTCATCATCTCACGGGTACTTCTTTCTAAATACCTTGAAAAAGCCTGTTATTATTGAATGACAACTGGATTTTGTTTACACCTTACGAGGATCAAAAGCTTTATCAAATTGACTTGATTACGCAGATACTGTTATGACAATATTTACTCGTATTATGGATATACAGTACCATAATATGGTGTTTCCTTGTTGACGTTCAGATTTTAATTGAACGATAACACAATCAGTATTAATATCGCTACATGACAGCATGATCAATCAACTGCAGACAATGTCATTGTCAGCTGATCAGTTATCGTTAATGAAACAGAATGGGTTTGTTAATAACAGGATGGTTTCGATATCATAAACTTCATGTATTTATTAACCATTTATTGGTTTGCACTAAATTGAAAAGGTAACTGGAACTCGTAAAGCAATCTGCGAATTACCAACGTAACACTCTTTTCTAAGAAAATCCAAAGGATTTAAAGGAATCCATTGGTTTTATGTTTGAAAAAAAAAAACAATCAACGGCTTAACGTGTTTTCTTAGGCACGGAGGAAACGCGGAATATAATGAGTCCATCCACGGACCAACCTAGGCAAGCGTGACTTGAAGACTTGAAGATCGATCCGCGCGGTTGTTATTATTTAGCTATGAGCTCCTCACTCTGGAATAAGTAAGTGTGTTTAACCTCTCACCTCACCCAGGATATTCCCTCAATGGCATCAATATCGTCTGCCCATCACATCGCCATTCTCTTTCCATTCCTTGGAAGCCACTCGGTCACAGCTTTACTAAAACTGCCATCACCGCGCCTTGCTAAGTTTCCGGCCCAACTCCATTTGAGTTCCATGTACTCTTAGGTCAATCAATTTGTACCTTGTGCACTGAGCCTGAGTCATGCACAATTAGAATTTACACATGAACTGCCCCACAAATGATTTTGGACCCCTTGTCATTTTCAGATTCAAGTTTAAGGGCCTATACTACCTCAAATGGCTTAGCATGATCCTCCGTTACGCCTAAAATACTGCAGCATTAATTTTGAAATAAATATATGGTAAAGTTGAGGATTAATGTTAAGTCCTATTTGGCGAAAGAACGATTCCATAAAATTTTCTCGAAAGAAAAAAAAACCCAAAGTTACCTCTAAACTGAACAATAAACCGCTGGCAATAATAAAATACTTCAAAATAGATCATGAAACTTTTTATACTAACTGAACTAACTATAAAGCAGGTCTTATATTATTTATTTTTTTAGTCCAATCAATAGATTTTTTGTAAATCGCAAAAAAACACTAATTTCGCACTATTCGGCCCGCAGTGACTGACGTAACAACCACTTTGAAGTGCAAGCTGATTAGGACTTTATTCTAATAGTATTTTAAACGAAGTTTGAACTACCAAATATAGAGTTGCTAATTTTAGGTGGTATAGGCTCTTAATTACTGCGTGCTATTATGACCTAATTAGTCTATGCCTGGATAGTGAGAATACCAAAAGCCTATTAAACTATCACTGACCAAGGCATATCGTAATTGCCCAGTGATTTAGTTGTGAAGCTCAGATGGTAATAGTAATTTCGCAGAATCCCTGATAAAGACGCTTCTAGGTATTTACTCTCCGTTAAATAATGTGAATGACAGAACTCACTTTCATGAGTAAATTTTTCCTTCGTGTCTATATTGTCTACAGCTAGCTAAAATCAGGCAACATTTTGCTTCTAATTCTGACTGATTTACATAAAAATCAACTGAAACTATAGTTATAGTTTCAGTTGATTTTTATGTAAGTTCAACTATTGACTTGTATGTGTGGTGTAAACTGTAAATATAACTTGGTTTAATTAAACACTGTTTTAAGCTTTCACGGTTTACAACTAAACTTATATTGTCACTTACGGGATATCTTCCGTACTTGGTAATTGTTTTGAGCTCCCGATATTTCGACGCTGTTGCAAGCGCCATGATCACGGGTTGCATTCTCCAGTCAACCCGTGATCATGGCGCTTGCAACAGCGTCGAAATATCGGGATCTCAAAACAATTACCAATCACGGAAGATAGATATCCCGTAAGTGACAATATAAGTTTGGTTTAATTAATCTTTACATAGTATAAAACAAAGTCGCTCCCGTTGTTTGTTACGCTTAGATCTGATACACGACGCAACAGATTTTAGTGCAGTTTTTAGGAATAGATAGAGTGATTCGAGAGACTACATTGCACCCGTGCGAAGCCGGGGCGGGTTGCCAGTAAATAAATAAAAAATAAAACATTCACACCGTTAAAGTTCTGCTGTTGATAGAGTTCCAAATAATATTCGTTTTTTCTTAGTTCCTTTTCTTGTAATATAAATTTATAGTTGACCAAAAACTGGAAACATCCACATCATTATCAGTCTCCTAATTCATAAACGACCTAAACGCGAAACATCGAGACACCTCTAAAATCATTGTTCAACATGAAATCGTCAAAAATACGTCAAAGAAACATTACCATACAAAGGGAAAGTTTTGTTTGCGACGTCATAAATCTTGTTGGGTCGACAGAACTCCAGGTGCTGGCTCGGTGAATACAAATGATAATGAACACGAATCCCTAGTGGAGGATAGATAGAGAGGGCTTGGATTACGACGGGCGGAGACGGGTGGCGAGCTTGTTTACGTGAGCGTGGGTATAGGCAAGACCGCGTTCGGGTTTCAAATATTTTGAGCCATCACTCAAATAAATCATAACTTGATTCAGAAACTTGATTTTGAATATAACATTTTGTGAATCAGCTAAGATTGTTCTGATCAGCACAAATGTTCGTAGTATATTTTTGCATGCGTCTAACATCGCTATGGGAATGATACAGAAGTTTGCCTAAAATTACGTTTCAACACAGATATCCTATTACGTTTCAATAAGTCCAATTCACGCAATTCACGGAAGCAGGGATGTAACTTAGCGTAAACTCCGGTCCGTCAAAATACACTGGCCTGCAAAACTAAGTACTACACTTTTAAAATTTAATTTTTTTCTAAATTAAAATTATCAAGAAAAAACGTTTTATAGCAATTTTAATATTTCTTGTGTACTTAAAAAGTTATTGCAATTTTAAAAGTGTGATACCTAATTTTACAGGCCAGTGAATTTTGACGGACCGGAGTTTACGTTATGTTACATCCCTGCTTCCTTTAAAACTTAGAAAATAATAAAAATGGTTTTTAATCTTAATATTATATATAAATCTCGTGTCACATTGTTTGTCCTCAATGGACTCCTAAACCACTTAACCGATTATAATAAAATTTGCACACCGTGTGCAGTTTGATCCAACTTGAAAGATAGGATAGAATAGAAAAAAAAAAAGTCCACCCGTGCGAAGCCAGGACGGGCAGCTAGTAGTTTTATAAAAAGTTACCATCAATAAATCCGCAAAACATTACCTACCAATCGGACCATTATTGAAGTTATTCATGAAACCTAATGATTGTGACGAAGCTCAGCTTTATTGTTGACCTATTTAGTCCATGTTCTGTAAATGAATGGGCTTATTAATAATTTAATAATGACTCGTATGACAATACACAGCGTAATTGGCGAGTCAATGAACAAATCATTCAGTGATGGCAGATATTATTTTCGGTTTTACCTATTGTTGGAATTCACTGACATCAATCATTTTAGGGTTTACTGTAAAATGAATTTATATGATACCTACATTTTGATGAAAATATTACCAATATTATTTATTTTCATAATGGTGGGGTTCCTCAGAAAGGTCATGTATGTGCATAGTTCTCGCAATAGGCGTGGGTGTATGACCAGATGTATGACCTTGGACAAGGCGAAAGGATATAAGTATCGTAGCTGGTGGCATTCTGTGGCTTCTGCCTGCCTACTCCTATGGGAAAAACGTGTGAATTTATATGTGTATTACAGTAGTTGGTACAAAAAGCTTTCATTTAGGTAAATACGAGGTCAGCTTATACTAGATACGCTGGCCTCGTTTTCTTTTGAATGTTCAGGAGACCAGTTCAAGTTACAAGTTACAATCGAGTGATTGACTGTAGGTAAAACCAAGTGTTTTGAAGTAGAGACCGGGTGGCCTACCATGACGTCTTAAAGCAGGATCGTTTTAATCTTGTTCCAGTGTGGGTAAGAGACGGAGCTATAGAGGACGTCTAGCGCCATCTCTTTTCCACACTGGAACAAGATTAATACGATCCTGCTTTAAGACGTCATGGTAGGCCACCTGGTATTTTCCAGCCGCGTTCCAGCAAAAGGCTCAGATTCTTTGGTAGTTTCTAAATGCGCATTATACTTTTTTTTCTTTCTGGACAAAATGGAAAAACAAATCTAACTCATCAGAGATTGAAGTAGGTAAGTATTACAACGAACAACAGCAATCTTACAGAAAGTTTAAAAAATAAAAAACAGACAGCTATCCTGTCTCTATAACTTAATAACACCCATGTTTTAAACAAATCGTATCCTATTTCATTTTGCGAACATTAATTTAATGTCACATGAACTACAAACATGAAAACAATAGCCAATAAACAAGTATATATGACAGACAAACGTACAGGTAAGTCCAGAAAGGGGACGCCAACTTATAATTAACAACTAACCATGCTTTCTCTAACTCTTATCCTGAAAGATATAAAGATGGAAATCAGTTTTCAGGATTGTATTTCATAAAGTTGTTTATTTAAAGGTACGTAAGCCGCTTTTGATTTGTGGGCAAGAATGACACAGTCTTGTTTATGATTTCCTCAGGAATAAAGAATAATGTTTTCCACAGTGAAATGTGAAGAGTTTTAATGTTTGTTTGTTTTTGTTTCTATGGGCCACCTGTTCCTGTTGGTTCTGTTTATGTTGGTTGTTAAGTGTATGTTAGGGATTTTATGTGTTGTTACTAGACTTTGATATAAGGCGGTTAGTTTCACAGTATCGTATCTATCAGTGGTAGACAAAATAATGTCTACTACTGATGCACTAAAGCGTCCGGTACTACGGTTAGACACTATATTATAATAAATAAGAAGGTCGAATACGATATTTTTGACATATTCATTATTTATCTTAGTGACAATAATTAATTTTGAAAACTTATACATAAAACTGTAGTTAAATTAGGTGTATGTATTTATTGGCAGATTCAACTTTGGATTAGAATGTAAACATGGTCGTTTATTGTAAATCAAGTCATGAAACTGCAAATAACATAAAGTTTCTTTACAAAGAAAGATGCTGGTGAAATACAGAACCTCCTCCTTTTTTAGGAGTCGGTTAAAAACGAATACAGTCAGGAAAGTAGTTTCGAGTCTTAAAACATCTAATCCTGAAGAAAACTTGGTCTTGTTTACTCTACTCTGAATCCTGTCCCCATCCTGAGTTGTCCTAGATTTCCCGCATACTTGGGGCGCATGAAATTCCGAGATTAGGGCGACGAAACGACAATCTCTTCATTACAGGATGAATTAATATTTGTTCATGTAAATGTTCATTAGTACATGTACCTACTCGTAATTAGCTAAATATTTGATGATATTAATCACGGAGTGATAGAGTACTTATAGACGTAATTATCCCTATTTTATACGTAATACACTAAGGTTTCTCTGAAACAGTTCTGAGAATTATTCACGCTAATGCAGATCTTATACTAAACCCAAATTGGAGCTATTTTTGCAAATTGTGTTTTAGATTGTACGTTACTTTTAGGACCATAACAATATGCCTTTCTCAATCGAGAAGCTTTTTAACTGCGGAATAGATGCTTATCGAGATGAGGATTAAAAAATAAATTGTTTATTGGTAGAACAAGTTTAGGTTTTAACATAATTTTGTGACTGGATCCTCTTTTTAGGCAGATAGTGCCTGTGGTAGGAGAGTTCGCTCATCCACAGCAAGTCGTGTTATAAAAAAAAACACAACGTATTATTATACTAAAACTACATCAATTATGATAAAGATTAACTTACACATTAAATACTACATAAATTATTATTATGATTAAGATTAACTTACATTAAATGAAATGTGTGTATGAGTGGGTAGTAAGTTTGTGGATGAGTAGGTATATGTGAGTGAGAGAGAGTGAGTGTGTGTATGTGTCGAGGTTTCAGAAGAATTTGGCAATCAGTGTTTTGATCTACCTAGCCTTTTCTTAACTATGTTGGGGTCGGCTTCCAGTTTTACTGGATGCCGCTGAATACCAGTATTTTACGTGGAGCGACTGCCTATCTGACCTCCACAACCCAGTTAGTACTGGGTAATACGATACCACTTGGTAAGACTGGTTGTCAGGCTTTTTGGGCCTCTGACTACCAATCGACTGTCAAAGATCTACAAATGACAGGCGGGACCAACGGCTTAGCGTGCTTTCCGAGGCACGGAGGAAACTCGGTATGTAATGGGTGGTAACCCATCCACAGACCAACCTAGGCATGCATGGCTTAAACTAAAGATCGACCCGAGCGGCAGTTATTATTTAGCCACGAGCTCCTCTCTGCTCGGCAAAGTGTTATTGGGTTTTTCCATTAGGAGTTTCTCAGTAGCAGCCACGGAGGTTGGATTTGAGTCCGGTTGATGGCAAAAGGCTCACCCGCTTTTACATGGGACTTAAACATAACTAGCGAAATGTGGGTGTACCATTAGGTCAGCCTCTGCCTCACCCTTCGGGGATTAATAGGCATGATGTTATGTTGATTATATTTTGCTAGAATCGTTTCAGCAGCAGCAACAACCTAATAACCAAAAATAAACTGTACATTAAAACGTATCTAAAATCTTCTAACCAATAGGCTAATTTCCACCATCGAGAAATTGCAAATCTCAGTTAGTCCGTCAGTTAGAGTATTGGAAAATAATGGACACGTATTTTTTGTTTTTGTAAATCAATGAATATTGACAAAGATAAAACGCATCAAAACTCGAGAGTGGGGGCTCGTGACGTCACAACGAACTAAAAATTATAGCACGGCGTGGCGTATTGAGAATTTTAGAAGCGTCATATATCTTCGTCAATTTTCGTTTACGTAACAAAAGAAAAAATTGGTACGTGTCAAATATTTTTTGCTAATCTAACTGACGGACTAATTAGATTTTTTCACGACACAAGCCTATTACGCGTTGTCCCGAATTCAAAACAAAACAAATCGAACATCATAAATAACGAACAAATCGCCACAAAACGAAAAACAAGAGAATGTTCCAAACTGGGTCATTCAGTACACCGATACAAAACGGATGGGATGGTGGCAATGATCAAACAATCAGCGGCAGGGAATAGATCGACTAATTAGTGAGTATTGAGCGAGCTAACTCATTGATTAGACCAGTTGCTTGAGCTTAATTTGGAAATAATTCTTTAGTATACTGATACTGTTAGCCTGTATCATCCCACTGCTGGGCAAAGACCTCTCCTCATGACTTCCAGTTGTTTTAATTTAAAGCTAATGTGGACCACTGGTCGCTGGTTGTGTCCAGATCGTCCCGCCATCTTCTACGAGGTTTGCCGCAACGCCTTCTGGCTATGTCATGACTCCAAAAAGTGGATTTCTATCGTTAAAACTTAGTAGTATCATAAAACTTAGTTATCTTGTCCAAGTTGCTCTTAATTTACACTAGTTTTAGTAGAGATAGTGTCATAATATATTGATAAGGGAATCCAGACTTCCGATGCATTTGTGGCAACCAAGATAAGGTTAGAAGTTAGTCATATTTGTCTATAATTGTTTCCAAGTTTTACAACTCATCAAAATCATCATGTTTTTCTTTCTATAGAAAATCTAAGCGGTCGGAATTCTAGACTTTTCTTTTTAGATTCCACTTTTCCCCCTTAGGGCGACTTTTAGCGGGGATTTCAGGAATAAGCCCTCACAGACATACGAAAAAGGATTTTGTTTTATTATGATCATTTATTTTATAGGTTATTATATGGATTTAAAAGAAAAAAGAACAACAATCCCCCTTGTTTCAAGAGACATACTGCGATCGCTCACAGTATAACCCTTTGTCGCTTTTGACTGAATATCTTGAAAACAAATTGTGTCACGTTTGAGATTACTAACATTACATCACAACCAGTTTTCCTCAGACAAGCACTAGTGCGGCATGACTACAAAACATTCCAGACAAATAAATTCCAATGTTACAGTACTTGGTGCCGGGGTGGTATTATGGCACATTGGGATTTAAAAAAAAAGTTTGGCTTTGTAAAGCGTCGGTTTTGTAACATAATAAAATGTATGACAGTGAAAAAAAACTATTTTTACGGCTAAGTTACCTTAGGACGTCCATTAGCAAGCAACTCTAGACCAAGGCGGCTGTTGAACTTTGAGGAGTGGCTTGAGAGACGCCACGGCGTCCTCACCTTCCGCCTGACGCAGGTCCTCACCGGACACGGTGTTTTCGGGAGGTTCCTGCACCGAATCGGGCGGGAGGAAACGCCCGGGTGTTTCCACTGCGAGGATCGACCGGAGGACACGGTGGAGCACACGGTGGAGGTGTGCCCCGCGTGGGCGGAGCACCGCCGTGTCCTCGAAGCGGCGATTGGCGGCGGCGACCTCTCGCGTCCGGCCTTGGTGAAAGCCATGGTCCGGAGCGAGACGGAATGGGACGCCGTCACCTCCTTCTGCGAAGCAGTAATGCTAGAGAAGGAGGTGGCGGAACGTGAGAGGGAGAGAACCTCACAGCGTCCCGGCTGCCGCGGGAGACGCCCCGGGCGTCGGGGGCCACCACGTGGCCCCCGGCCACCGTAGGCGCGGGCCTGTGGACGGTGGGCTATGGGCTAGCTCGCCGTCCGTCCGTCTCATGACGACAGGCCGTGTCGACGGCGCGTTCGTGTTCCACGCGCGCCTCAAAGAGAGTCAGCAAAAAAGAAGGGGTCCGAAAGGACCGATGCCTGCCGGGGTTGCGGGACTATTCGAAAGAGATACCGTGGCCCCGGAACACAAAGGGCGATGAAGGAACATGGATGGGTTTTAGTCAGTAAAAGTCTGACACTCCCTCCTGCTCCGCCCAGAGCGGGAGAAGTCATTTGATGATTTCCCATCCGAAAAAAAAAAAAAAAAAAAAAAAAAAAAGGCGGCTGTTGAAAAAGTTTTTTTTATAGCTTTCATGGTCTACAGTTGAGTTTACTTTGTTGGCTAAATAAAATGTTTTATAGTTTTCGTACCTACCAAACCAGACCCGAATTTGAGCCAGATTCACCTCTCTAAATGTACGACATCTGCCTATACATCTGTACAAATAAATTAAATTTAAGTATCTGCATTTAAGTAATTGCAATTTACTGAATGCATATGAAAGTACATACATACATTTTTGTCTGTCAGTCGGTTTGTTTTGGCTAATCTCTATTTTGACAAGATTTTACAGGCAGATTAACTTAGGCTACTTTCATTAAAAAAAAAACCTTGAAATTGCTAACAAAATCAGATTCAAATAGGGAAGTGATATTTTTACAATAATATCACGCGGACGAAGATCACGGTACACAGCTAGTCACACATATAACTGGTGAAATATTGTTTTACCACGCTCTTGTAAAATACAGACCTTCAAAATTCCATCCGATACCTCCTCCTAAACAATGTTGGAATTAGTACCGCACTACCTATACCAGCCCGACCACCTGCCATCTCATATCAGTGTTGTTTGATAAGGGGTTTTCCCAAAATTAATCAGTCTCACTTCTGGGGTGTATTATCTTATTTACATCCCAATTATATGGGCCCCCTTTGTACACGTCATCAGCATTTAAGCGCTGTCGGAAACACTGGCATTGTATTTATATGTGGAGATAGGTATGGCGTATAAGTAAATATTGTTCGATTTTTGAGTGACGAGATTTTTTTGTGAAGGGTGGAGTCAATTTAATGTAAACTCAAAACTCATAGTTCAATGTAACTATTTACATGTACTTTTGAATTGTAAATGTTTAAGACGTGAATGTACGAGCTTTGAATATAATAAAACTGCATTAGAATAAAAATTGTAATATTTATAGTGTTAAATAAAGCCAGAGAAAACGATTATCCATGTAGCAGATTAATTATCAACTTAGATTGTCCGTAGAATCAAGTAATTCCCATTCTGTGACAGTCGTATGATATTGCTCGTACTTGTTCAAGAATATTTTGACACGTGGTGAAAATCGTAATTTATCAGCATTTCTTTTTAAGGTTCCGTACCTCAAAATGTAAAAAAGGAACCCTTATAACATCACTCTCTTGTCCGTATGTCTGTGTCCGTGTATGTCTTACAGCACAAGTAAAGGGAAAATTCCGAACAATAAAAAAAAAACAAAATTAAATATTATATTAAATTTTCTTAATAACAAGTTTTCGCGAAAATCCCAATTTGCCCATATCTTTTTATCGTGTTGACTCAGGACCTTTTTATTTATACATTTTATAGGGAACGGATACTGAGGATCTGATAATAAATTTCAACTTGCTACATCCACCCGTTCCTAAAAAATCGGTGGTGACACAGGGACCAGACAGACGGACAAGAAAGCATCAAAATGTCCCTATAGCACTTTAATATCGAGTGTTAAATCTTTATTTTTTGATTGTACAATACTTGCTTAGCCAAATGCCAAATTATCATGATTTTCAGTTATTCGTTGCGTCCCAAATATTGTCAAAACGAAACGTTTCACTGTTAAACTGCAAGCATTAAGCTCCAGAATGCTACTAAACCACGTCATTTTCTCGGGAATTTCCATGGCATTCTCTATTTAAGCAAATTAATTACTCTACACGAACATTCCTTACATCAAATTACGAAACTAAGAAGACTATACCAATCGAAAACAGATCTTTGAGATACTCGGCTAAGAAAAGACAACTTCAGTTTACAATGAAGTATCCATCCGATGTCAAACATTGTCACTTTCACAGTAAAATGTACGGTGAACAGTTAGGATTTTAATACGCAAATTCATAGTATCTTTTTAAGAAATTTTAGAAACAGAGAAGTCACGAGTTCTAAAATAAGTTTTGATGTAAAACATCTATAGGCGCGGGTAAACAAAAAAAATGAAAAATACGTGGCGAGCGTGGCGATCGAACCCGGCCCGAACAATACCCGAATATTACCGACCAGTTGAAGCAGTATAAGACCTACGTATTTGCCACTATTTACAACAAGCCAGCTGGTCTCGGGGCACAGAGCGTTGGGTTACAATCTCATGACTTCGAGTTCGATTCCAGCATCAGAATTTTCTTTTTGTGTATCGAGTAATTTTGTTTTTATTTTCTTTTATTTTAGGTGTTTGTTTTTATATTGACTTTTTTTAAGCATATTACTTGTATATCTATGTAGTATATCAAGTATCTGGTGTCCACGACTCAAGCCTCGTTGCTTAGTTACTAGATTGCGCTGTGTGTTAATGTCCAGGGATATTTATTATTATTTATTTTATTTATTATTAAAATTATTTAGATGTTTCACATAGCTGCCAGGCATCCCGCGACGACTCATAAGTTTTCTTGTTTTTCTGAACAGTCTTTTTCTTATGTACTTGGTCACCCAAATAAAGAAGCAGCTCGTGGCTAAATAATATCTTTAGCCGTAATGAGTCAATTGACAAAACTAGCCAACACTTTCCGAAGTTGGTCCGAGGATGAGACTCGAAGATCTTTGTCAGTTATTACAGGTGGTCAAACACCTTGATAATGATGATGGGAATGAAGGTATCATGATGCCTTCGATTTAAAGTACTCGTATTCAGCTATATCAGTGTGTAAGCCGACTCTAACATACCGATAGTTGAGAAAAGAATTAATGATGATGACTTGGTCCCTCAAAATCTTTTACTATGTGTATGTATATTTTATATGTATTTTTTTTTTGATACTTCACAATACAGGATCGTACCTCCAAATAGTTTCACAAACAACATATTCGTCTCTGCCTCATAACTCATATCACTCACTTACCCCTAAGATTGCCCCCTTCCGCAATGTTATTGCATTAGGTTGTACCCCTCAAATTGCCCGTAGATAACACCCCTACGTATTTGTAAGAGGATTTGCATTTCTTATCTGTGACGTATTCCGTGACATGCAAGGGGTCTTATGGCAGCGACACACGATGGTGGTATACATTGCTGCGTTTGTGTGGAAATAGTCTGGTGTGGAAGTTGGAAAGTCGGCAATGGATGTAGAAGTGGGTGTGTGTTAGATTAATTATGTTAATCTTAACTTGTCTGTTTGTTCCTTTGTTGTGTTTTGGTGATGTTATAGATTGTTTTTGTAATCTATATTACAGCCTATATACAATAGAGTATTATTTATATACTTAGATGTATTTATTGTGACATACTTACTATCGATTTTTATTGTAAGCACATTAGTCGCTAGGTGCAAATATCGAATATAAACAAGAGCTCCTGGAATGTGTTTTGCCACCTAGTTTAAAATAAATTCTGCTGACGCAAATATTTTCGTGTAATAATTATGTGTTTAGTTCTTAGTTAATAGAGATTAGGTTTATCAAAATGATTTTGTCACTAAGTATGTAATGTTAAATATGAAACAAAGAAAGTACTGTCCTACATTTATATTATTAGAGCTCCTGCAGCCTGTGATGCAGGATTATCCTAGTACATGCATCATACATTATTTTACCTTCTGAGATTCTGAATAATGATTTTATTATTATTATTGTCGTATATATCGGAAATCCTGGTATACTATTCAGTGTTCAGAAGTTCAGACTGAACGGCCTCTACAAAGCCAGACTTAAATGTATGATTGCTCCCATGTGTCTAAACGGATGCAAAACCAAGGTCACGAAGTGGCTCTTGACATTAACTTATCACGAAACTGAAGACTTACTACGGATATCTATCGCTTAACCTAATGTAGTTGTTAGTAAAGTAATATGTTATAATTACATTTTTATACAGACTTACATAGACTCTAGTTTTCACCGTATTTATCTATCACTCACGTTCATTATACCTACACCCCCATACATAAGAACATAAATAGGCCATATCTTAGTTGCATTAAATATAGTATTGTAATTAAATGATGATAAACTGTACTCGTCTTACAACTACTGTTACATGTTCAAAGTGTAGGCGAAGACGCTGGCACCCTAAACACAAGTTAAATCTTACATTGGGTGCCAGAGCTCATCGTAAACACTCTTGTCCCTAGTTGTAATGCTGCATAGTACTTAGAATAAGTGTTTCTTGTACAATTATTGAAGGTAATAAATGCTTTTTTTTATGACAAAATCAAAAAGCGTCGAATTTCGGACAGAAAGTTGTATTGAGCTAAATCTATATAACATCGTTCAACATTTTGCATCGTCTTTCTCTAATTTAAAACAGACAGAGTCGCTGGCGTAAGCTCCCTCGCTGTCACGTTTAAGGCTCACGAATAAAGTAGGGGGAATTATGAGAGGAAATAAGATTACCTTCCGTTGACTATCAATAATTTATCAGTTTCCTATACCAACAGGGGGCGATGCATAGGTTTTACGGGATTTTCCTCATGGATTGCGGAAAACGTCTGGTGGTTGTAAAACAACATGTTTATTATGTAACTAGCTTTTACACGCGGCTTTGCCCTCGTTAAGCTCGGTAAAATGTATATATACTACGTCCTAACTCAGGTTACAGTCTATCTGTGAGCTAACTTTCATCGAAATCTGTATATACGTGAGGGCGTGACATGCGGTTTGGTGAATGATGGATCCTGAAAGTTGTAAACAAAAAGTGGTTGTGCCTACGTCGTAAATAAATGAAACTCTTTGGCTACCATGTAAATATTGTTCCCAAAAACACAACAGATACTGGCCATAAAAAAGGAATTTTAAACGTGGCAACTTCAGTTCTGTCGCATTTCGAATTCAGAATAAAAAACAGCTGACAGTTTATTGGACCCACATTTTGTGCGTTTAAAAATAACAGAACCAGAATCTCGAAATCCTACTGTTTATTTTTGTTTTATTTTGTATAACTAAGCTATTTATAATACTGGGCACATCTTAGACACAATAATGCTTAGGAGTTTTTTCTGTGTGGGTTTTTTGTGTGTGTTAAATTAAAATTGATTTTACGGTGCCATAAATAATGACTATTTTTCAAGCGACTAAACATTTAAGCAATTTTAAATACAAATAAATATATAAGAAATTAATGGATTGATAATAATGGTTAGTATAATATTAATAGAATAAGTAAATGTATAGGATTATGAAATACTTAATAGGATATGAAATATTTTAAACTGAAAAGTAAAAAAGCGGTCTTCCTTTCTACAGATTTACTAAATTTCCTGTGCCCGACAGAATCCATAATTGTTTCTATGTTTTTATTTACCACCTGTAATTGTACATTATGGATTAGCAATAAACAATTTTGACTTTGACTTTGACTTCTTTACTGATAAAGGTGATAAAGTTTATATTTCTGCTGTTTAATGGTATTCACTATGATTAGCTTTCATTTTAACTATTTTTTCAAGTAATTTAGATACCTACGGGGAATAGACACCTAACCAGGAAAATTTCAAGGCAAACCAAACTTTTATTAGAAAACTCAGCTCAATAACAATAAACTCTGTTTTTTAAATCTCTCTTAATCTAAAAAAATAGTCGTTTGTTTGTTTCTCCAATTCTTAAAATGTGAGAACAATTTGTATTGTATCGATGCTCCGTCCTGTTAGTAATAGCATCCTGAACTAAAGACTACAGCGAAAAGATAACGATCCATTCATTGGAATCTTTCCTTTCTGAATTAATTCCAATAATAATAGCCGTTCAACTAACTTTCATTCGTTCTTTTAGTATTGTGACCAGGATTTTGGTAGGAACGTTATAAATTATATTTTTGGTTTAGTGGCCACAGGCGTGACACTTGAGCATGGAGTTGATGCTTAGGGTTAGGAAACCCAACCAAGCAATTTATTTTTAAATAATTTCTGAAAAAAAAACGAAGCAACGAAGGACACCTACGTTAAAGCGGTTACCGCGTATTCAGTACAAGCAACGTTCTGAACAAAAGAAAAATTTTTCGTCGGTTATTAAAAAAAAACCGTGAGTTGCGAGTCGGACTCGCGCACGAAGGGTTCCGAACCTATACAACATTAGACAAAACGGCAAAAAAATCACGTTTGTTGTATTGGGAGCCACGATATTTATTTTATTTTAATTTAACTATTTATTTTTAAAGCGAATATACAACTAAATATTCTGTGAATATTTCAATCGTCTACCTGTTGCCGTTTTACTAGTTTATTAATATCGAGCAAATAAATCACGTTTGTTGTATGGGAGCCCCCTTAAATATTAATTTTATTCTGTTTATAGTATTTATTGTTATAGCGGCAACCGAAATACATCATCTGTGAAAATTTCAACTGTCTAGTTATCACGGTTCATGAGATACAGCCTGGTGACAGACAGACGGACAGACTGACAGATCGACAGACGGACAGACTGACAGACGGACAGTGGAGTCTTAGTAATAGGGTCCCGTTTTTACCCTTTGGTTAAGGAACCCTAAACAAAACAGCTGTTTTCTACAAAACTGCAATACCAACACTGTCAAAAAGTATGGAGCAGCTGATTTTGCGGGTTCATAATCATGTACTGAATTCGTAGTGATTCCACCCTGTATAATTAAAAATATTATACTAGTTTTATTTTCGAGGGAGAACACAGGGTAATAAGTTTGATTTTCCTCTTTGATAAGTGTTTAGTAGACTGTAGGTAGCAGTCTCGCATTAATATTGGCTCGTCTCTTTTAACATGGTAGTTTTACGTGACTAGCAGAATTTGAGACCACACAAAGACTTTTTCCACGAAGGGTAAAACAGGGACAGGGGAGTTTTATTAGTAGGTCTAAGCAGATATGTGTAACCCTTCCGAGAAAACTGGAGTAACTAATGTACCTAATCTTGATATTAAGTTACGTTGGCTGAATTTTTTGCTCGTTTAAAGACTTATTTTTACTTATTTTTGGTACTGTTTTGCTTGAAAAACAGTCTACAGTATTTCAAGCGAATCAGTCCCAAAAACGTCATCCAAACACAACTCCATACAACCTATTGACGATGGGGTAGATGACACTCAAATCAATTGAGATAGGTACTTTTTAAGAACTGTCAAAACGCGGTTCTCTAATTGATTTTGTATGGCAATAGCCAACTGTGACGTCACTGTTTATTCAACTCAATGACTCAACTATTTATTGATATCAAAGCAACTAAAAATCGAATTTGGCAATTAATTGAAAATAAATCGGGTATTCAGGCCCAAAATAAAGTGTTTTTTTTTAGAGATAGGTGTCTGGGAATTATTATTTTATGGTGTCATCTACCCTATTTCTGCGACATACCTATTAACAATCTCGTGTACGTAAATACAAGGAGCGAAGGGTTAGGCATATATGACTAACCCTTCAGGCTGATGATATTTTAATATTATTATGTTATAATGATATCTTAATATTATGTTCTGCTCTCAAAACGGTGAAGGAAAACATCGTGAGGAAACCGGCATGTTCTAGAACCAAAAAATTCGAAGACATGTGACATCTACCAATCCGCACTGAGCCCGCGTGGTGGATCATAGCCCATTCCCTCTCATAGAGAGGAGGCCTGTGTCCCAGCAGTGGGGACATTAATAGGCTGATGATGATGATGATGATGAATACCGGGGGAGAGCACGTCGAGGTACTCGTGGAAAAAATACCGAGTTTCCTCCGTGCCTCGGAAAGCACGTTAAGCAGTTGGTCCCAGCTGTCATTTGTGATCTTTGACAGTCGTTACAGGAGTCAGTGGCCCAAAAAGTCTGACAACCAGTCTTACCAAGGGGTATCGTATTACCCAGTACTAATTGGGTTGTGGAGCTCAGATAGGCAGTCGCTCCATCTAAAATACTGGTATTCAGCTGCATTCGGTTAGACTGGAAGCCGACCCCAATAAAACTTGGGAAAAGGCTAGGCAGATGATGATGATGATGATGATGATGATGAATATTATGTTATAATGATATCTTAATTAATATTAAGATATCATTATAACATAATATTAAGATCACACGTCACATTACATAACATCATGCCTCGTAACCCCCAAAGAATTAGGCAGAGGTGTACCTAACAATTACATCCACATTTCGCCAGTTATGTTTAAGTTCCATGTAATAGAAGGCAAGCCTATTATCATCAACAGAGCACAAATCCAAACTCTGTGGCTGCCAATGATAAATTCCTGATTGAAAAACTCAACAACACTGTGCCCGACCTGGGAATCGAACCCAGGACCTCATGCTCAGTAATCGCGCTTTCGACCACTCGACCAACGAGGCAGTCTGTTTCGTTACTTGAATTGAATTTTTGGTTCGCATTTAAACAATGGTCAGTAAATACTCTTTGAAACGGGACAGTCGCAAAAACGCCATCCAAAGACAATGCCACCCTACCTCTGACAATTTCTGCGAAGTTTCGTCATGTATCTCCTCAGCGGAAGTTTTCATTCTGGGCTCGGGCCATGAATAACGTTCGATGTTCGAACGGCCACAGGAAGTAACTTCCGGTCCTGTATCGTTGCTTATCTTTTGCATTCAACACCGGCGAACTTTTGATCGTCGCGAAATTTAAAACTCGTGAGCGATTTTGTGGTTCTTTCTTGACGCTTTTATTTTTTTTGAAAATAGAATAGACACAGGAATAGAAAGAAGATTGCGTGTAGGAAAATTGTAAAGGAGTTTTGTCAGAATAGTTTTTATACTTTACGAGATTATTTATTGTAAAACAGTACCTTTATATAGGTGTTACCTGTGTTATGTAATATTAAAGGTATCACGGTCACAAATAGGCCTTATGATCACAAATTTCAGCTACTGCTTTGTACCTATTTCAAGACCGTAGATTTAATAGTTAAAAGTAAACTGCACGGTTTGACGGCACGGTTGGCTGGGTGGCTGAGCGACTGGCTGCTGCGCTGTGTCGCGGGTTCGATTCCCGCACGGAACAAATATTTGTATGGCCTACACTTAGTTGTTTCGGGTCGGACTTGCGTATGTGAGTTTATATGTTTGTAAACGTGCCTACATTACAGGAGTGGAGAAATCCTAGTATAGGCAACATTTTATATAAGTAGGTAAAAAAAAACGTGTAAAATTTCCAATATTAACTAATTATTTATTTATGTATTTATTTAACCCATCATCACTATTATTACAGGAATGTCCTAATTCAATAGTGTGGCCATAATTACAGCTTTATTATTTGTCATAGCATATTCTGTGCATCGTGATTTTTGTGAACTCACTCGGAGAACGAGTAAAAAGATCTATGCTGCCTGCTACGTCATTAAGTACACGCAAGGTACGCGTTATAGGGGCTTTACTCAGTAGACTGGTCCTACTACTGGGAATTATGTCTGTTCTCTTACAAAATAAACCAAAATAAATATAAATGCAGCCCAAACAATAAAACAACACCGCGCATCTAAACACTCCCAATTTATCTGCCCATTAATCACTTCATCATCCAAATCCGATTTGTTTTTAATCCACATCTCAAAACAAAAGCGCAAACCCCCTTGAAAAGCTAATTTATTCACAATTCCAAACGACACGACATTCGATACAAGAGACCTTTTGTAAAACTCTGACACTGGCGCTAACGTAGGAAATTAAAGATTCTATCTGTGTAACGAACTCTTCTTGGAAATAGCATTAAACAGAACAAAACTTGGAATTCCCCATCTTTGCTGAAAATTCAACCGTATCTCTCTAAATCAGAGTTGGAATTTCATAGTGTTGGATAGCATAAATTGTTTGAATGCGTTTGCTAGTAAAACTTGGACAGAGCTATTAGTGCTGCCTACTCACCTAGATTAAGACTTTATTTCCTGATGGTAAATGGTGCTCTTTCATAGTTTTGATTTCATTATTATCGGGAGGGTAAATTTTGAAAATTGTATACATTTTAGTCTTTTTAGTGAGGAGCTCGTGGCTAAATAATAACAGCCGCTCGGGTCGATCGTTAGGTTAAGCCGTGCTTGCCTAGGTTGGTGTGTGGATGGGTGACCACCCATTACATACCGAGTTTCCTCCGTGCCTCGGAAAGCACGTTAAGGCGTTGGTCCCGGCTGTCATATGTAGATCTTTGACAGTCGTTAAGTAGTCAGAGGCCCAAAAAGTCTGACAACCAGTCTTACCAAAGGGTATCGTATTACCCGGTACTAACTGGGTTGTGTAGGTCAGATAGGCAGACGCTCCATGTAAAATACTGGTATTCAGCTGCATCCGGTAAGACTGGAAGCCGACCCCAACACAGTTATACATTTTAGTCTTTTTCTTTGATAGATGGTAGATATGTAGGTAATGGCGATACTATCATACAAGTCCACAAGATTGGCTTGTCCTAGCACACTTCACGATGTTAGGATTTCCGAACAGCCTGTTTACCTTATGGGCTTGCCGTAATGTTCACTCATTCAAAACCACCTCACATACACCCATCAAAAAAAGTTTGCGATCACTTTGAAAAATTGAAATCTTTTTGTTCCGGTAGATTATATTATGATTACTTCTTCTTTTTAGCTTCTTTCAAACAGGGTATTTCTATTTAAAGAAAACACACAACTAAGTTTTTTTCTTGTTAAAGTTCAATTTAAAAAATATATCAGCTGATGCTAGTGATCACAAACTTTTTTTTATGTGTGTAGAAATGACCCATCAAAGGGATGGGTCATTTCTACACACCCTAAATTGGCCTAAAAACAAAAAGACCTGCAATCATTCACGAAACTCTACCTTCACTTATCAAATCAAACAATATCTTTGAGTAAGATGCCATTTGCTAGACTTTAGATATGAAGTGCCTCACTTTAGACCTGACTAACTGAATTGGTTCAATCTATCTCTTATCTAGACTTCACACTCTATTACCCTTATGATATGAACTGAGCTGGGGTATCAATCTTTGATAGATACCTCGGTATAACTTTGAAGGTATTTCTCTTGACTATTGTGTAGGTACGTTAGTTAGTGAGGGTCTACTTATGAACCATTACGTATTTGTACAATCCCTTACGAAACTGTGATGACAGACGCTGTATCGTTCATTATCACGTATCGTCGTACGAGATAATGAACGATTGCCTACCTAACTGCAAAACCTACCAATAGGTAGGTGTACTTAGCAACTTTTAAAAGTGACTTTCTCTTACTGTGTTGATTGTAATTTTGAGGTATTACGCACATTGTTTTGGAAGTCATACCATAATGTACCGACAGACATGTTGATCCTACAGATTACTGGTTCTCTGTAATTGTCGATATAGCTTACAAAAGAAGTGGTAATGGGCCGGCCATATTAGCCGTAACACCGATGACTGTTGGGGTAGACGTGTTCTTGAGTGGAGACTGCTTTCGATGTATATCGTTCATATTTCATGAGCCAAGGCTTATTTACTTTTTACAAGCATTTAAGCACTCCAGAAATTAATTACACATAAAAGGTTTCATGTTAAGTGCTGTAAAATGAAACGCTATTGCCTTTTGGATTATTCATATTTCACATGACCTATCCTTTGAAAGGGTAGTCTATATTCGTTGTCTTAATTTTCTGCTGAAAACCTCTCGGTATTGCCAGTGAACTTAATTAGTCCCAATTTAATGGACTGCGACCGTTGTGAAAAAATATGACAAGCTCAAGGTAATTAGGTACTCGTTATTACGAGTGCCTGGCACATTGAATGAAACTATCGGACATTTTGAGGGTCTTCGTAAGAAAAAAAAATCTAGAATTATAATTCTCTCACAACTAGTTACCAAACAGCGAAAGATAATTATTCTCTTGTAACTGGTTGGTTACAAAAATGGAAATAATTTGATCTACGAATATGGAAAAATAATTCATCTCTCACAAGAGGAGCTTGTTGCTAAGTATTAACAGCCACTCGGGTCAATCTTTAGGTTAAGCCGTGCTTGCCTAAGTTGGTCTGTGGATGGGTGACCCATTACATACCGAGTTTCCTCCGTGCCTCGGAAAGCACGTTAAGCAGTTGGTCCCGGCTGTCATTTGTAGATCTTTGACAGTCGTTAGGGAGTCAGTGGCCCAAAAAAAAAAAACTCTGACAACCAGTCTATCAAGGGGTATCGTAATACCCGGTACTAACTAGGTTGTGGAAGTCAGATAGGCAGTCGCTCTATGTAAAATGCTGGTATTCAGCTGCATCTGGCAAGACTGGAAGCCGACCCCAACGTAGTTGGGAAAAGGCTAGGCAGATGAAGAATTTATCTCTCACAACTACTTAGTTACCAAAGTACATTGACGAGGCGAATAGAGGGATGAAAGGGATGAAGGGGTCGTAGCTGGTGGCGTGTTGTAGTTTCTGCCTATCCCCATGGGTAAAAGGTGTGCGCTTCAATCTCTTTCTATAACTCATGAGCTAATGCTAAGCTAGTTAGTGAAAAATCAGCCTTAAATTCTGCTGGTAGTGGGTTGAAATCCGTCAAGCAGTGCAGATTGGTAGATACAACGTGTTTTAACATTTTTAAAGATGACAAAACAAATTACATAAAGTTCACGCCATGCAGGTTTGAACTTGTTGCAATCACTGGGCCACCACGGCTCTCCATCTCAGTTAATCTACCAGTAATGGCCACTTTGCTTCACGCTATTTTAAGTTACGAGTAGTTAACAGTTTATCTTAGTAAATCATATTTCCCGGATTCATAAACACACGAAATTTACATAGTTAATAGTTATACTTCTCCTTTCGATTACAAACTTCTGAAGGTACCCTCATTAAACCTTTCGCTCAATTTCTAAACCTACCCGAACATATGCAAAAACTTTTCATATAAAAAACGCCCGCAAATTTTCCTTAGCACAAAAAAAGGTTGATAAAAAAAAAACGCAACAAAATACGTTACGTTTTATTCCACGGAGTAAAAGCCTATTAAAAGTTGGAAGGCTAATGTTGTGTTAGAATGGGGCAATTATCCTTCACAAATGAAGATACTTTTTTTTTAAAGCGGCACTTTTGTTCTATAAGAATGAGTGTAATTCACATCATGAAGCCGTGTCGCTCAGGTAAGCTTCGTTGGTTCAAAATGTAAAAAGTTTTGTAAAATGTACTAAAGACTGGGAGGCAGATTGTTTTGTTGTATTTTTTTGCTTTTATTTTTCCGTTTTTACTTGTATACTACATATTATTACGGTAGTTTAATTAAAAACAAGCTTGAGGACCTCAATATTATAAGGTCTACCTATTCAAACACGAAATATTTTCAGAGAATCATCTAAAGGCTAAAACGAAGCCATAGCAATGAAAAAAAATATAGTTTTTTTGTTTATACGAAACTTTTATCGGTAATTCCAAAATTTCTTGAGACATTTTGCATAAAACCTTTACTACGACGTAGTATGACGTATATGACGCGGTGACGTCGTAAACTAGCGTATTGGATGTTGAAAAATAAAAAGTCAGTATTTATTTTGTGGGTCAAGTAATTTTGAATATACCTACATACTTAGAATTTTTTTTTAGGAAATGGATTCGTTATAGCCGTTAGATGATTCCCTGAAAATATTTCGAGGATGAATAGTTTAATTCTCTACTATTTGAGGTCTTATAATAATAAATTATTGTTGTTGTGCCGAATGCTATTTATCGACCGCAAGCGTTATTTGTGATCTTGGATCCGAGCTGCGACTCTGACGTTAGGAAAATATGCTATTCGGGTTTTCCATATTTTTCTCTTACATATCAGGCCGTAGTTTGGCTTTATTCCCGGATATGGCTCTCCTTCTATTATGAGGGACTAAAATAACATCGAGCAAAATTATGAGTGGTGAGTAAAAACTGTACACAACTACTTGCTTGCTTGTTTCCTTTATTACGATGAGGACGTTCATAATTACTCTTCATTTCCAGTCAACATTGATACTTACTTCCTTTTAGCCTGCGTGATCTCACCGTCTTACTGCTGGGAAAAGGCTCTCTGCATAAGTATGCCTCTTGATCAAGAGCTAATGTGGACCACTGGTCGGCAAGAATCAAATTGATACGAAAAATAATAGTTTTGTCAGATCATTTCTCGCTTGAAATAACAAATAACTATCTATTTATGAACAGTAACAGGTAACAAGCTTGTCCACTTACCTAAGAAGCTCTGACCTATTTTCTAAGGAGTACATTTATTTTCTTATTTCTATCTTTCCTTTAAAGTGCATTCATGCCCTGATTCTTTTGTGGAGGGAAAATTATTCCATTTGTTATTTTATGAGCATTGATGTGAGAATTTCTTCGAGGTAATGTAGTAGTAATGTAGGTCAATCAAAGAGAATTTTGTGTCGAACATATTTTTCTGTTGGGAATTTCTAAGATATATTTAGACAGTTATAAATAAGATTAGAACCACTATTAATTTAATTCTCATATCAATTTATGGGTGTAAAGCCAAGATTCGACTCTTAATTGCCGAAATACAGCCTGATTGACAGTAAATAATGTGTGCAAATTGGACCTCCACAGCACGCCTTGTACGCACCAGCCGAGATGGCCACATGCCCGAAATGACATTGCTTATAGCATACAAACATTCAAAGAACTAAAAACAACTTCATGGTAAATAAAAACATCAGCTATTCCATGTTGTCCGAGTATTTCTCTGACAGAATAAAAGGACTATCTACTTCTAAAATGTTGCCGTCTATTTCGTAGATACAGCTTCTCTCAAACAAAAACAACGACTTTATTTTACGAGAGCTTGCTACAGTTGTTACAGAAAAATGCAGCCTCTACACCCGAGTCCAAAAGTCAAGAGATTGACCTATTTAAACCCACCATCTTTTCTCTCGTCAAAGGCTGCATAAAAATGAAACAAGTCTCTTTTATTCAAGATGTTTTATTACTGAAATCAGAATAATTTACATTGTAAAAAATACACATACTCCGAATATTACGCTAAGGTTAACACTTTCAGCTTTTTTGGCTCTATTTTACAGTAAAACTATAGCTTTTTTTATAAACTAGATGTTTTGACAACATTTTCTTTGCCTAAATATTAAGATCAAATCACACAAATAGGTTTATAATTAACGGGTTTTAGTATTTTGAGCAAAATTAAAAATCAAAACGTTTGCGGAGTACGGATGAACTAGAAATGTTACTTAGTATTTTTTTGTGTGAATCGATCTTAAAGAAACCTTTGTCAGTTCGAAATTAAGTCTAACTTAGTTCTTTGGCATTTAAAGCAAATTGCTAAAGAGTTTCTATAATGTGAATCTCCACTATTTTAGTGTAACAAAAATGCTATTACAATCGCATTTCTATGAAGACGAAGCAGAGCGGAATCCGCTCCGCTTCTATGAATGGCACTATACAACATCTACCAAGCACTGTAATTCCAATGTTTATAATATTAAAATGAATTACTATCTCAAATGAAATTCAATAGTCTCACAGAAGGCTTTGTGATTTCTCTATTATAAACTTACCTAAGTACAGACTTACTTTAATACTTAATAGCTGATAAAAATAAACAAACTTCCTTTCTCTCAATCTGTTGCCAAGAAGTGTATTCATTTTTATTTCTCATTAAAAGTTTTTATACTTATTTGTATGAAAAATAAAAGCTGCATCTTTGGATCCATTTTACACTAAAATAATTGCTACACTTTTATTGAATTACTGTCACGAAGTTAAACACTTAAGTAAACGATATGTATTTTTTTTCTATTATTAACTCCCAAAGTATTGTCAGGGATCTATGAGTAGACATATTGAAAAAGGTTATGGAAAATTGTTAATAAATTAAAATTATAAACCTATTATTTTCTTTATTTATCTTCAATAGCATAAGACACGACATCATTTTTGTACTAGAGCAAAAATCTGAAATGATTCATAGATATACTTTTTAAAAATAATTCTGTAATGTGATTCTAAGAGATTGGAAAGCGTCATTCTAAAGTATTTTGGAAGAAATATTTGTTTGTAATTTTTACAAGTCGCAGAAGCATTTTTTTTTTCAAATTATTATTCAGTTACGATGTAACCCCACGTGACTTTCCTTACAAATCCTAAATCTTAGTCACCCTTAACAATAATTGACCAACAAACAAAATCGAAAGAAGCTTAATTTGGTACAGCGTTAATGAACCGAATACTATCTATTATTTTCCAACATTGACAGTCATCTCTTACTATTTTTATTTTATACAACATTTTTATTATATTTTTACACGCCACGCTACTTTACATCGAAAATAAATTGAAATGCGAAATGATTAAATGGAATCGAAACAAAATTATACTTGGACGGACAGACACAGATGCTAAATAATAAACAGTCATCATAAATAGTTAAAAGGAAAGTTTACAAATAGAATTAGAATCTGGCCACTAATAAAAATTGTGCCTTATTAATTAATAATACCGACCTCATGCTTTGGAGCCAAGTTTATTCAACATTTGTCTGGTGGAGCCAGCAAAGTCGTTTTTAGAAGAATGTACCTATTTTAAAATACTGTACACCTGTGAACAGCATACTTCGTACTACTACTACTACTAAAATGACTCCACCACAAATAAGTCCTTAATCAAAACCTACCTCCAAACCATGGCACCAATAAAAAAAAAACTAAATTCGAAAACTGAACAATTCAAATCACAAATTATGTGAGATTATTTCGCCAGTCTTCGCGCGTCTGCTGCGCTGTGCAGTTGGTCGCGCACCATCGTGACAGCGCGGTGGGCGGGCACGGCGCGCCTCCGGCCCGTTGTCGTCGAATAATTCGGCGTGTACGCATTGCTGAGCCCACGCAACCACCGTCACTGCGGCATGGGCTCCATTCACTCCATTCTGATACCCGGCAGTCTAGCAGTCCTGTAGGAAACAGATTAAATGAGATTGTCTGCATTTTTAGCGCCGAAATAGAGGAACTAGTAAATATACTTTTAGAAAAACTTAATACACTGGCTTTCATTATTATAATGCTCTACTACGACTGCTACAACTAGTTCAAATATGGTTAAGCCGTAAGATGAAAGTCTTGAAAAGGCAAGCTAAGTAAAAGTAAGCACACTACACACGTATATCTTTCTGTATGCCTATTAGCGCAGCTAGAATATTTTATGAAGAAGACAAGTAATTCATGCCTCTTTGCGGATTACAAATGGATGTAAGTACGAGAAACCGACCTCAGCCATCTTTCAGATGTTTAATGATCTGAAAGTACACCGAAACTCTCTGGGTTAGTATGAAAAAATATACGATATTAAGTCAACGAGACCCAGGATTAGGGGAGGCAATGACCTGAGTTTAACTTAGGTCGACTTAAGATTCGTATGTTTAATACCGACCTTCCTACTTTCATTCTCTTTTATGTTTCTCGCAAAAGCTTTTACGTGGACATTGACGATGTTAAGACAAGAATATTTTTGTTAATTTTGTCCAGAAGCTAAATAAATAACTGAAAGATCAAATTATTTGTTTCATTTTAAGCAGACATACTTTCTAACTGACGAAAAAGGAGGAGGTTCTCAAGTCGACACGTTTTATAGGATATGTGCCCATATCATGTTTTATGACTAAGCTGCAGGGCATTGTCTCGCAACTTTGAGCAGTTTTTTTGGGTTCCTCAAAGTTGCTTAAACCACCAAGCAGGATTGATAAAAAAATATGATAAGTCAACGGACACCCTGTCGTACCTATTTAGATTTTAACGGTGCCGGTGAAAAAGCGGCACATTTGAGACATTTCAACCCTGACTTTGTCTCTGGTGGTGACTTGTTAGCCATCCGACAGCTGAAAAATAACTGCAATGACTCACTAGCTCTTTTCCGCTTCCTCCGTTCAGCCGGGTCGGTGTTGTCAGCGCGGAGCTTACGTCGCCTCCTCGCGCGGTACCTGCGGGCCAGGCTCCTAAGCGCTGACCTCTCACTGGCTGCAGGCGCCGAAGTCGGGAGCTCGTTAGCCGAACGAGGCTCTTCGGTCGTGCTCGATGTCGTGTTCGTTCTACAGGAAAAGTGCAATTAGATTTCTTCTGGAGAGGCATTTGAAGTGCGATCTTGAGTGTCGTCTTTAAAGTGTGGAGGGTGAATGGAGGAACCGTTCTCTTTGAATATCACTTTGAAGCTTATTGGGTTGGGTTTAAGATAAATGAATTGATTTTAGTAGGTATTAAATCCCTTCTAGCGATAAAACTTCCCATATTCTACAAAACTTATTGTTTGGTAAATGTAAAGTCATAATTGGTGCATGGGATCTTTGCATTTATAAATATTATGTCTGTCTTCGTTTGACTCGGATACACCTTTCAGAATAATTGAATTTAGAAACTTCCTATTAATAATTGGAAATTGAAATACAAAACTGATTGAATGTAAAGCTCACAAATGCATTTTTGAATAAAAATATTCTAATACTTTACTATGGAATTCCACTAAGGATGCAAATAAAGCAAATTGAGCTACAACCCGTCGCTGGTGATCAAATTGATCGATTATTGTTGTTACCTACAGTCAGTTAAATCTGTGGCAAACTTATTGGAACTAGTTTAGAAAATTTTATATTACTTTTTACAATTATTACGAGGCATAACTTCAATAAATTAAATATTATTTCGGACTCAAAAACGACTGAAATTGAGGATGTCTTCGATGATGATATGAAATTTGCTTTAGTTCGTAATTATTTAAGTTATAAATAAAAAGAAATAACAAAAAAAAGCTTTAGCCTATTTATGACACGGGAAGTGTCCAGTGTTGTTAATGACTATGAGGTTTATTCAAAACGCCAGTTTAAATTAATAAACGTTTAAACGTCAAAAATGTATGGTAAACAGTTGCTCATCATTTTTTTTATAATCAAATTAATTTTAATAACATTATATACATACTAAAACTAGAACTATATATAGGTATGATTACAAAAATTAAAACTAAATGTAAGTACCTACATATATACAACGACGTCAATAGGCGTCAAATCACTCCTCCGCATCGCTGTCATTCGAAAACGTGCCCAGACGACTGGCAGCATTTTTAGCCACGTTGAATGGAAATGCTAATTCTTTGGCCAAAGAAAAAGACAGCCCTCTGGTCACGCGAAGTGTCGACCAGTCGGTGAGAAATTTAAAAAGGAGACGCGCGCTCGGAAGCCATGACCCAAGCGTTTCGACAGCCTCGGACACCATGGCCTGTCCTGCTACAGGAGCGCAGGACGCATTGCACGGCACGCCAGTCTTGATGACATTATTCGCCGAGCTTTTTCCAGCGCCGGCGTACCAGCGGTTTTAGAACCAAACGGCTTGGTGCGTGACGATGACAAGAGACCGGACGGCATGACGTTGGTGCCTTGGAACGTGGGTAGGCCTTTGGTGTGGGATGCAACCTGTGTCGACACCCTTTCGCCTTCTCACGTTGCAAGCACGGCGGGCTGTGCAGGTGCTGCTGCTGCGGCTGCTGAGATCCTCAAGCGGCACAAATACTGTAATCTTATTGGTAACTACAGCTTTTAGCCGTTTGGGGTCGAAACGACTCATGACTATGAGGTTTATTTAGAACACCAGTTTAAATAAATAAACGTGTAAACGTCAAAAATGTATGGTAAACAGTTTCTCATCATTACCTAACTTATTTTTTTAAGTAATGTTGCCCCACACTAGACATTTATCCTGTATCGTGGTTGCGTTGACAAACATTTAATATGTCAAAGCTCAGCCACTGCGCCAACCGTGTCGTTGGGCAGCGTATATCTCTAACAAAAACAGAACTCTGAACTTACATAGAATAATACGAGTAAGCTCCATCCGGCGTGGTCATAGATCCTTCAGAGTATATCCTGGGTGCCTGTTCCGCTCTCTCCACCTCCTCAGCGATGGACAGCGCCCTGTTGCCGTCCAGCACATCTATGCTGTTGTGGTTCATCTTGTCCAGTTGTAGAACATCGTATCGTCTGTCGTCGGTGTTACGATGGAATACTTCTGAGAGTTCATATTCACGTAGCTGTTGGAAGGTTGGAAGGTGTTAAAATAGTTGGTAGGTTTTGGTTGATAAATTAGTAACACAAACTTCAAATTTTTGATTCAATTGGTTCAATATGGTTTTGATACAATTTGGTTTATTAGCAGATGTGATGTAAGCAGTGATAGTCTAGTGGTGTGACGTCGGTCACAGATTTCGAGTTCGACCCCAAGATACGCGCCTCTGATTTTTCTGATTTATGTGGGTATTGTATAATTAGGTATCACTTGCTTCGGTGAAGGAAAACATCGAAGGAAACCAGCCTGAGAGATATTTCTAGACGGCATATAAACTCTAACACCAGGTTAGGCATTAACACACAAAAAAGAAGAAGAACAGATGTCACCGGTGAAACTGAACGGGATCAGGGAATTTTGACAGCTCTTGAACGATGGTTAGATGTGCTAATCGCGTTCAGTTTCATAGATGAAATTACAACACAAGCCTTACAACACAAGTTAGAAATTAATTTCATTATTAAAACAGAAAATTCATTGCTTTCACCAATAGGTATGAAGTTAGATTCATTGTTTGTAAAAACAATTTTCTGCTTTGATTAAAAAACAAAGTTCTATTATTACAGTGGAAACATGATAAAATAATACTTCAAGTAATTCAATTTAATGTTAGTTTGTTAAACATTGATTATTGCAGTAACTGTATCGAGCTTGGATGATTACCTTTGTTAATGAGTTAGAAATAGTGAATCAATTTTGAGATTCTTTGATCCTGTTTTTGCTTTAGTTTTGATAGTTAAAATCTAAGAACTTTATGTGGAAAACATTGCATTTAAACCAAAGGTTGTGACGCAAATTATCTTTCCAAATTTTCCAGTATCATCTTCAATTTGCTATCTAACTCCATGACATTTTATTAATAATCAAAACCAGCTTAGTAGCTTTGTAAAGTTTGTGAGGACGCAAAATATACTGAACGGGCTTAGATGAATTTGCACACATAGTTTGTAACCTGGATATGATCGGTAGTATGATCCCGTGGGACAATTATCAAACTTCACGCGAGTGAAGCCGCGGGCATAAATAAGCTAGTACCTTTATAAACTGGAACGTAGCAATCGGTGGTAGTCTTCTCAGATGTGGATAGAAGAAGGATCCAGCTGGATGCGACGGATACTTGGATGTGATGCGGTATGCGACTCCTTGCGGGGCAGTCGGCCAGTTGGGGGCTGTGAACGTGAAGCCGTTGTCTGTGCCTGCGTCCAGTGGGTCCACCTGTGATGAAGAATCAAAATCAAAATATTTTATTTCACATAGGCCTAGATGGGCACATATAAAACGTCGAAAAAGGTGCACGGTTCGCGTTGGTCGTTTCCATGGAGAAGAACCGGCAAGAAACTCCATGGTTACTCTTTTCAAATCATTTGGTATTACGGTTACAGCATTAGTATTATACTTTAGTATGGGGGGACAACGTAGGGCCGACAAAAGGTCGTTGCTTACTGTACAAAAACGAAACAAGATAATTTGGATGTTCTTGTATATTGTGATGTACATAGTTGTTTTTTTACTACGATGTTGTCTCTAGACATTGATGTGCATTAAGGTGTTACATAGCTCTATTTTCAACCGTTTCTTACAAAAGTGAAATAAACGGTGTAAACTTAACGAAGCCGAAAGGCATTTGTTCTCCCTGTCATTGCGATCATTTTTTTGTTCTTGACCATATCGGGAACGTTCTAGTTACGGAGATATTGAGGTGTCAAAGTTACAACTTTTTCAAAAGTTTTTTTTTTTAACATTTTTTTAATGTAAGATTTTTACTTTAAACACCTCTACCACTCCCGTATTTATTCAATCCATCCATTAGCACAATGTTTTGAGAGTGTTACATTGAGTTCCACCGTAAAACGTGAATTTTAACCCCAAAAAAAAAAGTCGTTACCCAGCAATAATTTTTGCGTAAAGTTACTTAGTTTAATGTACAGAATGCTTGGTTGACGGCTTCGTGAAGAGTCTGTTTACACCCTGTATTTACACGGTCAAAATTAAACAGCTGTTTTTTTTATTACCGATAAAAAATCTATTTAGGGGGTTTTAAATAATGTACTGAATACGTGGCAAACGTTTGTGCGTCAAAGTCTCTTCCACCCTGTATATTTCTTCATGAGCATGAGCATACTGTTCGGGCACAGAATAATTTATAAGCAGTAGTGTGACTCGGAGGTTCTGGAGTGGCGACCGCGAACCGGAAGACGATGCGTTGGAAGACCTCCCACTAGGTGGACCGATGACCTGGTCAAGGTTGCGGGAATCCGTTGGATGCGAGCCGCACGGAACCGGTCAATTTGGCGACACTTGGGGGAGGCCTATGTCCAGCAGTGGAGGTCTTTTGGCTGAAATGATGATGATGAATGACTCGGACGTGTCCTTGAATTCAATGGCTACTGTCGATCAGGCAGGCTAAGGTTGCTACTATCGCGTAGACTGTGATGACGCGGCGCGCGCGACTGTCAGTCTATTTGCACCTTGAAGTATCCTTACGGGCGGGGGAAGGGGCGCTCGTTTAATTACGTCAACGTTTCGGGCGTTTCTTTAAAGTCAACCTACTGCTTATAATTATACTGTGGTTCGGGTACATGGAAATCTTTTTTTCTGTGAGACATCGACACCGATCTCCTTTCGCTCGGCTAATCGGCAAGTCGTTTGTGGTCTGTACAAGTAAATACAGTCGAGCAGTTTATTATCAACCATAGTTTCCCTTTAGGACTTTTACTTGGAAGCTAGGCTTAGATTTAATTCTAGTATTTAGTACTTTACTAAGTTACTAGTTTCGTGGTGCCAGCCTACTGATTAGTCGGACGTTAGGTAATAGTTGGAAGTACTGATAAGTAACTCTTATCAATGTCCTTCCTAGTTTCTGAAATTAAGAGGGTGCGTTCCGTAAATTGGCAACGTGGCAAATGGCGGTCAAAATATTTCGCTGTTTTTGTTTATTTAATCATTAAATTACTGACTTAAATTATGAAATATTGCTCTATGTTGCACTAAAACATTGACTGAGTATTGCACTAGAATATTGACTAAGTATTGTACTAAAATACTGACTAAGTATTGCGATAATAACACAGGATAAAGTCTTGTAACAGTTTTAGATTTTAAAAATGCATTTGGAAGATTTCCAGTGCTTTTTTCGCGTCTACAACTAAATATTTAGTGCAAGTAATATTAAATCAAGTCATCATAACAATGACATATTTGACAGCAATTTGCGACGTTACCGTTGCCAATTTGAGACCTCAACTCCATACTTACCTCAATAGTAATGCTGTCCAGCCAGTTCCCATCCACACAAAGGTCAAAGCTGTCCACGCCAATGAACCAATCAGGAGACGGGATCATCCGGGCCATTACTGACACCTGCGACAAAATATTGCTGTTGAAATTACAATGACAACAAAAAAACAATCATTGCTTGCAATGTAGGTCATGTTCTGTCTTACTCTAAAGGCTGAGGATAGAAGGAGATGGAATGAGACTTGTGTGTGCTGTTCTTTCGTTTACATTTGTGTCGTAAATTATTTGATTGATGCTGATCACGTTATTTCGATTATTATCATTGCAGATCATACGAATATTGGATAATTATGTTATTTTAAACTTGTAAATAAAGCAATTTATGCTGCCAATTTTACGTTTCATCACGTAACAAATGGTTTAAGTCCTTGACTACCCCTAAATTGCCCTGAAGTCTCACAAAACAATAATTGCATAAATGTTTACCAAGGGCGCCATCCTCACATCAATGAAGCATAATCACCATCTCGATTTATGATGAACGAACAGCAAAAACATAGGCAACCCTTTTAAAAACACTCTCCTTCTAACAAAAAAAAAATAACATTAAACTTAACTGGGAGAAATTAAATAACGAGAAGTAAATTGTAGAATGCGACCATTACAAGTTGTTAGCTAAAGGGTAACAGAACTAACAGACCAATTAGTTCAATGTGCACTGAGCCAGTCAAATGGTTTCTGTCAGCAGCTAAGAGGGAAGCCACACGGGCGTTGGTAGCACGTTACGACGACTGAACGTTGACGCTGCGTCGTCGATCTACATAATAAATTAGAACAACATAACAACATGTTCATATGACCCCAATCTAATTAAGTCGCGAGTTTCTTTTGGGTTAGCTCGTTCCATCCTCCTCAGAGACCTCATCTCTGTCCTCAGAACAAGATTGAATTCATGAGTAGGCCCATTTAATATATATTAAAAAAACATGTCACACGGTGTATTGCCCTGGCTGGAGGTCTTACACTCAAGGCAGCCACAGGATAGCCCGGTTAACCTTTTGGATGCCATTGTCACATATACGTGACAAGCAAGCGCGTGCCCTGTACGCCACAAATATGTGACAAAATGGTAGGTGAAATCGCGGCTTGGTATGGAGGGCACGCGCTTGCGTTTATGTATTGGCGTTCAAAAGGTTAAGCAGACGACAAGCTACTAGGTTGACCTGCGAGATTACGTTACCCAAAAAAACGGTGTATTGAAACGATGAATAAGAGGCAACAGACGAAGCGTGGAGGAGTGTTGCGGAGCGACAACGCATCGTAGTATTGTTTATAATATTGAAGGTTTCTGAAAATGGCGATGCGATGTAGTAGCGTCGCCGTTGCGTTGCGAGTGTTGCGACACCGTTCGTGCATGTCATTGTTCGTGAGCGTTGCGTCGTCACAACGCTCCGGCAACGCCCGTGTGTCGTCCCCCTTACAGTCAACCTACTGTTCCTCATAGCACGCTGTTAAGAAATTCTCAGTTAACTTGAGAATTTGTAGTCGTAAAATGAAGGTAGCTTTAACTCGACGTTGGAAGAGAATTTTCTTATTGTTGCTGTCAAGATGCTCTGGGAATTTGAAGGCGCTGTATTGGTAAACGAAATGTAGTTACGTTTCGCCGTATTGTTTATTTTGCTGTTTTGAATGTTAGTTGTTGTGGATGCGCGTTTAACCGGTTATACACTGAAAGCTTAGTTTTAGTACTAAGTAATTATTTGTGTTTTTTTTGTTTTTTTATTTATTTATCACAAACACTGTATCACAGGACATTCCTAATGCGATATCGTGGTCCTAAATTAAACTATCTTATATAATTATCTTAAATAATATAACACAAGCAATATTGTTTTTGTGAATACATTCAGAAAGCAGGAAAATAAATCGGTCCTTCAGCAATTTTAGTGTGTTTAGCAGTAATAGATTCCTTGACTATTTTCTGACTGTCGTGGATTTTTGCACATGACTTATGACTTGAAAAAAGCTGTGTGAACTTCCGTATTTTTTACTTTCTAAAAATAAGCGTAATATAAATTGGTCGAATTTTCAGAGAAGTTTATATTTTGTAGAAATAAATTTTCATCAGAAAACTCTCACATCAATGTTACTAACGAAGTAGAGCAGAAACTTCAATTAAAATAGGTCAAACTGCTTCAGGTGTTCGTCAGTTCGAATCTAAAAATAAAACTTTTAATTATAGAGAACCGATAATGGAGGTGTTACAGAAATATTATTTTAAAAGAACCGCGTGCTTTTAATTATGGAGTCTTCTTTAGGTGTGTGTTGAGCGAGTTTCCACCCTATGCCTTGTTTAGATCATGGTGTTGGTCAACAAGTGAGTAAGGAGCCAGCTATTTTTACTACAATTTTTTGAACATTGATTCACATTGTTGTTATTTGAAAGAAAAAATAAGAACGCCAAGTGCACATTCCTCTTCCCCGTGTATTACGAATTTCGTTAGCCCAAAACTTCGCTGCCAGAGAGCCAAGTGCAGGAGTTTGCTTATGTTTTCGTCCAGCTAATTACCGCGACGCGAGCGTTAAAGGTAAATTTAAGTTTCATTTCTTTGAGAGTGGCTAAATGTATCACAAAAATTCAAGCAATGTTTAAACAAACTTCTAATTTATAATCTACTAGAGATCCAAGCCAGGCTTCGCACGGCGCCAGCTATATCGGGTCCAAAACTATAATATCTTTCAAGCTGCAACCAACCACACACATTCACAAAATGTCATTAAAATCGGTCAGGTGATTTCAGAAATTGGCGTGCACGAACATAGCGACACGTGCTTTTTATATATTAAGAAGATTATGTATTATAACTAGTTAACATATAAAGTTGTTTGAGATAGATATTAAAAGAAAATCTTCATTAAGTCGACTACCCCAGTGCACCTTTTGAGTGCGAACTCAACCACTTCAGCAGAACAAAAGAGCAATACACGAACGAAACTTTAATAACTATAACCTCCACTGCCGCTTATAACTTCATACAGTAATAACCGTTCCACTATTAAACTTTGCTCCAGTGCCTACTCTGTACTAGTTACTCACGCTAGTACTGGCGTGGTGTGAACTAAGCACGAGTGACGTAATTATCTTATGTACTGCGTCGACATTCATTTCCTTAATGATTCACTTTCATTAGTATTAAGGTATGTTGAGTTACTTCTACATGACAAAATCGTGCTGCTAGAGTTAATGTCGTTTCGCCGGCAAGCACTTAATTAAACATTTTTGGACAGAATATTTGCTTGATTTTCACGTTACAAGGTTGTTGTATGTGCTTTATCTGTTTACGTCAACTGTACCCAAGGTCCCAAGATACCTTTCTCATATAATCCTTGTCATAATCATCCAATGACGGCTTTATAGAATACTCTTTATAATGTATACCATACAAATACAGATAAGTGTAAAATGTTGAAATAATTCCATGTTTTACTTCGAATATTTAATTAATTATTCACACGAGTGGTCTTAATGATATAATAAAGCTTAAACAGCGGACCAATCACATAACCCTCCATTAATTAACACACAACAGTTACCTCAAACAAATTCATTCGAATAATCGATTCCCACTCATACCGATTAACGAGTAAAGAATCGAAATTAGACTTAACTGGCAGAACAACAAACACGATTCTCGACTCGATAAAACTCCCCTTTATTACGGCATCGATTCGGTTCTTTTATTTGTTCGTATCGTAATTGGTGTTTGCTCGGGAAGCATTAATTAGTGATGAAATACGATATTTTTGGCCATTGTTTGTTGGGAGGGCTGGGAGTGCAATTCCACTAGTGCAAATAGGTTTTGCCCGTGTGTATTGTGGGGTACACTTCTTGTAGGGTGGGTGACACACTTTATGTCATGGGCATGACATGTCATGTTGTCGACGTGGCATTTGCATTTTGACGTTTTTTATTCATTTCAGTGGGGTGTATTTTTGACTGGAACAAAGACTGATTTAAATTTGCCGGTATGGGCTCTTGTAAGAAGTAAAAATAATTTCTGAGTAAACGGAGTCTCGGTTTTATCTGATATAGTTAACTGAAATGCAAAAATCTGTACCTATTCAGCGACAGCTTCCACATAGAGCAAATTTATCAATATTTTAAATGATTTGTATTTTATTAATTTATTTTATATTTAATCATATTTTAATTACTAGTCAGGAAAATCGTTCATCATTCCCTGACATACAAAATTATGACACTAATTGTTTAAGCTTTCAGAATTCTCCACCTCTAATTAAATACGAATTCGAAAGCCCCATGTCCTGTCTAGCCGATTAAAACGCGAATGTAACTGCGTCCTTATCACAAAATTGCGCTGTCCATTGCCGATTTTAATTGCAAAATTATTGAGGCCTCATCTTTATTGCATTCGATTACGACTGCAGTCGTCCACGGGAATAATGGCACTAATAAAATCAGACAATTTGCTGCGATTCGCTATATTTGTGTGTCAAATTGTTTCGATAAAGCCGATATTTAATTGGTTTGCGGCATAAATATTAAATTTAAAACGTTGTAAAGCGTAATGATGCTGTTATTGCTGAATATGTTCCGGAAATGTTAATTTTAATGGCAATATTGTAGGTTCCGAACAGGCGGAATGTGGTGGAAGATTGTATCGACAGTTTTCTGAATAAAGTTCCAATAACGGTATTGGAACGTTCAGGTATTTCAGTTTATTTAAACACGCGAGCGGTACAAAATGACATCCAGATTCGTCGAACGGTATATAAAACTAAAAGGAACATGATGTATGGATTTATTTTGAACGAACTCACCCGTAGGGAAATATACGAATTGGAATAGTAAATTTTAGATAGATTTTCCTTGTAATAACTAAGTGCTGTGAAAATACTCCGTGTATTTCTGAAATTTCCCGTAATGTTTCTACGTGAAAGAAATATAGGAAAGTACTTGACCATCGTGCTATAGGATTAACTTTGTTTTGCGATGCCCGTTCGATTGTTGTCATATTTAGAATAGACTGACTTCATGACCTCATTTGCTTTTAAGATTTATTTAATGTGTATTGTGAAATGTAAGTTATTATTGGTGAGGTTTTTCAGAAAGGTCAGGTGCGTAATACTCGCAACCGGCGTGCGTGTATGACCAGATTTGTATGAACGTGGACGAGGCAAAAGGTACCTATGGAAGGATCGTATGAGGTAGCGTTCTGTGGTTTCTGCCGGATAATACCGGATTACTTTATTATCACTTTCCAAAAAAAATATGTATATTAGGTGAACGGAGTAGAAGCTTTTGGCATACATAGTTTTTTTTCTTTTTTCCACAGCTTAGAAAAAAATTGATCCATCATCAAAAAACTCTACAAATTTCAAGTAAACTTCTCATATTAATAGAAAAAAGAAAGAGAAATGTTGAGAAAAAAAAAATGAAAAATATCGAATTTCAAATCATACGCGTATTGCGTATGTTTTTTTTTTTTTAATTATTACCTATGCCATTTTGGAAAATGATAAAAAAGTCATCCTAATACAGGATGAATGTTTCAGCTAATGACAGTTAATGAGAACATTAGACTTAATTGGTAATTATATAGTGGGCGCTAATTCATATCATCGCATGTCGTCTTTGCATGTAGAAAGTCGGTTAGTAAACTAGACTAATTAAATACTTTGATTACACGTTTACCTGACATGTAATTTTTGATAATTTATTAATAAATAAACTAAACTAAACTACTTATTTCCTAGCATTTCTCTAGAAGAATAATTATGATCATCAACATCGACTGCTGGACATAGGCCTTAGCAACCATCACCAAAACGGCCGTTCCTGCGATTCCGCATGCAGTGGTTTCCCACGATCTTCACCAGGTTAACGGTTAACCTTCGGTACGCAGTCACCACTGTGGAAATTTTCATCTTTTTCGACTATCCGTTCCGTTTTGTTGTAGCATGGTATGGTACCTAATGATGGTATTATAAGGCTGGCATAATCAGCCTATAATATCCCACTGCTTGTCCTAGACACTGGGGTCTGAGAAGCACACACTTGGGCATAGTGCGTATTGGTGCATATCTTCGGACGTTTGCTTCTTGTGCACGCCCGTTTCTTCAAGATCTTTTCCTTCACCGTTTTGAGAGCAGTGGAAAGTAACTTACCCTTGAATGGTTCCCATCAACAAAGAACTCAGCTTCAGTTCTCCCCACACCCTGCCCAACTGCAGGTCCACCAAACACGTCGAGCGTGCCCGGAGCGGACCCGAGTGCGTCCGAACGGCCAGACTCGGCGAACTGACGAACTGGAGCCGAAACACGACGACCTAGTCGGAAGAGCACGTACGATCGGTCGTGGGATACACCTGAGGACAAAAGAAAATGAGGATTAGAATTAAGTAGAAATACTCTTTAATATGTAGGTTCCTACATATACCATATGAATAAATAGATAATATATACGCAAAACTTTTTTCCCCTCTCATAGAGAGGAGGCCGTGTCCCAGCAGTGGGAACATTATAGGCTGATGATGATGATGATGATGACGCAAAACTTTTACATAGGGCGACTAATTATCGCTAAAAGCATTTATTTCGGATTAGTAGGTAGTAATTGGAAATCAGATCTAAGAACCTATGGAAAGTAGTTATGATTTTTGGTGCCTAGAAAATTGGATCGGCTAGTGGTCAACATGATGCCGAAAATGTCTTATTTTACAACACCAGCAATATGGCTCAGTGTCTACGTCGACTGAACCAATATATTTAAATGTGAATCAGAAAAATAACTGCTCAACCAAATATCCAATATATGATAAAGTCAAATAAATAATCGCATTAGAAAAAAAAAATACACAATATAGGTGAAACTTTAATCGCTAAATTATACACCTTTACTGAAGTAATGATACGTAATTCAAGTACGTATTATTTTTATAATATTTCAGTTCCACGAAGATTGACAAAAGTCTAATGTTTCTTGGAAAAATTAAGTCAACAGGATTGACGCCCACGATTTATGAAAATGTTATGATTTGATTCAGATTTTAAATATATTATGAGTTATTTACTCACTTGAAAGCAATATTATCAACTGTAAACCATCTAAAATGGGATTTTTTTATAAAATTAAATAGCTTTAAATCATTTTCATTCTTCTAAGTAATTTCAGTAGGATGTAGGCCTAGTAGATGGCCTTCAAAGGCGTTTAAGTATGCCTATGAATATAAATATACTACTTTTTAACAATTTACACCAGTAGTATGGATTTAAATAAAGATTATAGTTGGTGCCAGTTAAGATGAGAATAAGGGTCATTGCCCTTTCCCTAATATCTCTTCTTACGAACCAAAACAAATAACCATGTATCGTTTTTCATTACAAAAAATGTTGAAGATCACGGTAGATGACACTTCAAAACTTGAACAGGCTTATTTTTGTTTTTCAAAGTTAAAGTTTAATAAATGTAGGTGGGTGACCGCTATTCTCATCTTAACTGGATCTGATTGGATGGATAGTACTTGTTTGTTTTTATCTGATTATTCTAAAACATTGAGGAAAAATATACAACAAAAAAACACGTTTATAAAAGCATCAATGTTAAAAGTAAAAAACCTGAAATTAAAAATGTATTTACAAAATATTCGCGATTGCTTTCCTTTCCACGGAACGGTATACTTAATGAACTCTTATTAAATCTCGGATAAACTGCGAAGGGGTACAAAAAAAAAGGGTTACAAATTACTTTGCAAACAGCTCCTTGTAAAAATATTATACAGAAGTTTGTACAAGTCTTCGTTAAGAACTTGACTTAACATTTTTAGGGTTTCGTAGATCAAATTGAAAAACTTAACGATTAAGATTCCTTTGTAATGTCTACTCGCGTTTGTCTATCAGGACAGCCACGCCGCGCGCCGTAGTCGGCATCGGTGACTATCGAATACTATAGGTACAATCGAGGACTTTAATTGATGAGCTACTTGCCACCATTCGTATTTTAGCCGTGTAATACAAATCGGGTTCAGTCGGTAATATTCGTACACGTGAATGTATAAAAGTGCAAAATTGGAAAGTAGTGAAAGTGACTTTTCAATTAAACTAAACATACCAAAGTACAAAAACGCAATCGGTTCATAGTAAAGTGCAATAAAGTGACTGCTGTAAACGTATTGTTTTATTATTTCTACCCTTACATCTTGTCCTTGAAATATTTTCGTGTGTCTAATGTTTCGATAAATAGAGGAGAAACAAAAATTACCCAATAAATAAAAACTTCATACGAAAGAACGCCATATTGGCCAATTTAAGGTCTAAAACTTACGCCTATGATAAATCAGCTACAGGAATTTACAAATAGAAACCAACTCATAGTTGTTCAGTAGGGATCATTATCATCTGCCTAGCCTTTTCCAAGTTTTATTGGGGTCGGCTTCCAGTCTAACCGGATGCAGCTGAATATGTCATTTACATGGAGCGACTGCCTATCTGACCTCCACAACCCAGTTAGTATTGGGTAATTCGATACCGCTTGGTAAGACTGGTTGTCAGACTTTTTGGGCCATTGACTACCTGTAACGACTGTCAAAGATCACAAATGACAGCCGGGACCAACAGCTTAACGTGCTTTCCGAGGCACGGAGGAAACTCGGTATGTAATGGGTGGTCACCCATCCACAGACCAACCTAGGCAAGCACGGCTTAACCTAAAGATCGACCTGAGCGGCTTTGTCCAGTAGGGATATGCATGTAATTTTTTCTTCACTTAAATCAATAAAATACAGTATTGTCAACCCAAGAAAAGGATTAAAAGTTAAGTTCATCTATTGCTTGTCGCTCAAAAATAATATTAACTCCTGCAATTTTCTATGACAGTTCAAACGTCCGTTACTGTCGCGGCCATGATGTGACGTCATTTACCTCAATCTGCCTTGTTTACATCTATTTTTTTGGCCATAATAAAGTAATTTTACTAATTATATGTGCTTTATTCAAGCAAAAATTGCGATCACGATATTATAACAGTGAAACTTTACCTACTTTTCAAATGAAAGTGTTTTTTTGACACATAGACTTTGATGTCACTACCGGCGTTATCGAGGACGATGCGTTTTGAGAGTGCGTTCCGTTTCATCAAAAACATGCTACATAAAACAATTAATTGTAAAATAAATGATGCTTTAGAAACTTAAACAAGCTTACCACAATGTTTTTATGCTCAAATACAAGGCATTTTTAATAAATAAAAAGAGTTTTATATTCCTTGCATATTGTCTGTAATGAATAAAACTTTGGAAAATAATTAATATGATGACTTTATCAGAAGTGTTATAATAATGTAATTAATTTGAAATGTCGCGGCAAAATAGTTGAGGCAACAATAAATTGATTGTTATGACACTTTCATTATTATTATTACTACGTGCCTATGGTCAACATCAAAGAAAATTATTGTAGATACTTTTCAAAAGAGTTGGTTATTAAAAACTTCCCTAGCTTTTGGGATAGAACCTAAAACTACTACAAGTGTTGTGGTGAAACGTTTTAATGCAATATCTGCGAACATTGAATATTTTTTGCAGCCAAAATCTACCTAAGGTATCAACAAGTTAGTATCAAGAGTTATTTAATTTATTTCATGAATAAGAAGAAAACATTAATCGCTGCATTCAAGAAGAGTTATTACTGCAATCATTTTAAATCCAAATCACCTACTTAAGACTCATTCAACAGGAATAAATATAAACGCATAAAAAAAACAATACTGACTCAATGTTCGCAAAAAACAACAATGAGACGACAACCTTGCTCTGATTTTGAAGGTGGTAACACTAATAAATATTGAATTCTTTTCTTCAAAAATTAAGCTTTAAAAAAGTAAGAAAGATAACTTATGAAAAATTATTACCAGCCTACTTTTGAATTTCACGATGTTGCTATAAGAAAAAAAACATTGGATATTTGAAAATGGAATAATATCACGCAAAAAAAAAGGATTACATCTGAATTGAAATGAATACGAAATGAAAATGATTTCCAGAATAATCGTAATGTAATCAGGGTTGAGTAATTCAGCCCAATATTTTATATCTTTTTATTACATGAAATAGGACGTTTCAGATGTCCAAATGTCACAAATAATAAAAATGAAACGTAGCGCTATTACTTTTATTATCTTATCGCTCATCATTCAGGGTTCCGTATGTTGGATTTTAAATTATTATGATAAATTTCAAAAGAAACGAATGTTTTCATATTTAATATACATAAAATCACGCCTGTAATCCTCGGAGGATAAGCAGAGGTGTACCAAATAATACACCCACATTTCGCTAGTTATGTTTAAGTCCCATGTAATAGGGCCGAGAAAGATAAAAATCGAAAAGCTTATAAAAGCCAAACAAATCTAACATCAGGACTGAAATACCTGAAGGGTTAAGCAAAAGTGCACCTAATAGTTTACTCTCACTTCTCTGATTACGTTTAAGTCTCATGTAACGGGGCAAGCCTTTCTCGAAGGCCTGAATTCTTGTCGTATTGACGGTCGGTCGCGTACGGTCGGTCGTGACGTCAGCGGGAACAAAACACGTCTGACGGTCGCCGCTGACGTCAGCGTCGCAGTATGGTGCTATATAGAAAACAATGTATATTCGTACGCGACCGACTAGCAACAACAACAACAACAACAGCCCATAACGTCCACTGCTGGACATAAGCCTCTCTCATGATAGGAGGAATTTGCCGTAATCTCCACGCTTGGCAGGCGGATTGGAGATCGCAGTGATGAAAGACTAACAGAAAACGCTGCTGCCCATTCTCTGGTCTACGGCGGCGCAAAGTGTTCTGTCTCAGACATTAGTCGCCTTATACGACACCCGTGAGTGTAATGGGTTGGTTCTATTCTACTTTGCCGGATACCACACGGCCAACCGACTAGCAGCGTGACAGTAATTCAAGCCTAGAACACAACAACACATTAACATAAAAAAAAAAAACAGTACGGAACCCCCACTACAAAGCTCGTAAATCGCACAAGTGATTCACACAGCGATAGCAGAGCAGCGTACTTGCCAACTGGCAAGCGTACAGCATTTGATAAACAGTGCAATACGTAATTATGTTCCACTGTTGTGTTCAGAGACAGGTGTATTTCTAGACTATTGGGGGTTAGTCAGCAAAGTATTTCGGATTTTACGGATTTGATAGCCCGGATAGACGGCGTGAAATAATTTTTTTTTCGTGCAGGAAAATTGAAGGATTTTATTTTTACAAAGTTACAGAGAACCCACATGTCAAAAATTTACCTTTACGAAGCTATGGACAAGTCTAGGCTAGAAACGCATCTTAGTTTTCTGTTTCATAAGATATTTTAGCTTATCCTTATGACTTATTAACACTACATTTTGTTAACAGACTGCAAAATGCATGTTCACTACAGTGAGTGAAAAAAAAAATTACTATAGCAGTCCTTGTTACGTCAAATCAGTAACAGATATAAATTGAAAACCAAATTATCAGAAAACTGTAACTCAAACATATTAGACGTGTTTATTAAATTTCCAAAGTTCATACTGACACGTGAACATACAGAATATATATTAAATCGATCATGAATTTGTGGTAAATACCTGGCTCTAGATTACTCACAATTTCACACACAGTAAACAGAGAATATAAATTAAATTCCGTAGAAAGTGACATCACATCAAAGACCAAAGGCCATTGAACCCAGTAGGTGGGTAAATTAATAAATATACCCAAGTACATTAATAATACTCTATTATTAGATTTAATATTGTGATGAACTGATGACAAATAATAAAATGAAGTGATAATGAAATACATGCTTTCTTTCTTAGGCCCGTTCAGTCCCATCAGGTAATATGCCACGTTTCATAGTTACCGGTGTTTCTATAAACAAAGTTAGCTTAAAATATCCAATCCGCGTCACCTACCTGTCACTTTATTCATAGAAAAATTAAATAAAGCTTTTCACGATTGTTAAACTGTAAAAATATTATTGTAACAACTGTATTCCGCGCAATTTTCGTGACTAGAACCGAACTGTTTAATCTCAAGACTGACTATGAAATCAGGAAATAATATTATTTAATGAATTTAATTAATGATAATACTGAAAGATTATGTAAGTAATATGAACTTCAAAATTATTTATCCGTAAATCAATGATCGAATAAGTATAATTTTATATAATCTAATTTACAAATTATATATAATAACATTATGTAACTGCTATGTGTGAACTGTATGTGATTACGTGCAATGCCTGAAATAAAATGATTTATTTATTTTCTGTGACGTTTTGTTTCTAACCGTCCGTAAGCAAAATGTTAAACAGACAGAGATAGCCACCTACCGAAACCGAACAGTAAGTTATCGAAAATGGCTATTAGTCTATAATCTAAATAGAACATTGCGGGATGAGCTGAACAAAACCAAAGACCTGGAGCCCATTTTAGCCTTGGACCGAAAGAACTGGAAATCGTGTGGGAAGGCCTTTGCCCAGCTGTGGGACGGCGCAGACAGTAACAGTTATTAAACCGTATACTCTCTCTTTATTTTTGTAGTATTAATTAGGTCTCTGATCTAAGTAACATAAGTACATAACAATATGAAGCTAAAATTATGAGGGAACAAACAAACAACAAACAACAACATCAGCCCATAACGTCCACTGCTGGACATAAGCCTCTCCCATGATGGGAGGTATTGGGAGGGAACAATTTTCCATATTTAATTTGGTCATTGGCTAAATAAAATGAAACTAATTTTGAATAGTATTACTCTACTAACAGGACTACTGTTAGCACACTTACCTTTACCTTAAATCAGAACGTGTTCGACGTTTTTTTTTCTTTTTAATTAATTTATGGCACTGCCACAGACGGCCATCATCACCATCTGCCGAGCCTTTTCCCAACTATGTTGGGGTCGGCTTCCATTCTAACCGGATGCAGCTGTTTACCAGTATTTTACATGGAGCGACTGCCTATCTGAGCTCCACAACCCAGTTGCTACGGACTAATAGAGATACCCCTCGGCCAGACTGGCTGTCAGACTTTTTGAAAGAAAGAAAGAAAAAATATTTATTTGACGTCAGCTATTATAGCACACATACAATAATATACAAACATACAAATTAAGAAGGAAAACATAATATGAGCTGTGTGCCTCACGGCTGCGCCAAAAAGGTCCATTTCAGCATTCATGCCAGACAGGTGATGCTGTCTGACGCTGGTCTGCCAATGAACCTTGAGGGGAAGTGAATGAAAAACAGTTTCAAACATAATATATAAATAAATGGTTACAAATAAATAGATAACGAGTAAATTTATTAAATGTATATTTACGAGTTCGGATAAATAAAAATGTAGGTAAGTAAGTTAGAAGTATTTTTGTGTTCGAACGTAACACTGGTAGGTACTTAACAAAAAATAAATACAGAGATAAGCCAAGACAGCATATTTTAAAAGAAAATAAAGTACGTAGTAATACTTTAGTTTTAACATAAAATAACTACATAAATGAAATATAATATCCACTACAAAGACAATATGAAAAACAAAAGAAAGTTAAAGTCCTTCTTTATACAAATATAATCAATCAATTGTCGTTGTCACGTTGTCTATTCTTGGCCTCTATGTGACATTAATTTATCCTCCATCAAATATTCCAGCATATTGCTGGGCAAACATAAGGCTGTATACACATACATAAGTACATAGCCTGACGATAGCAATTAGGGGCAGGCCCACCTCAAAACGAATGGTTTTGTTTTGCCTGACCCAACGGTTTTCGGCTGCCAATATATTTTTTTTTCTAGAAAAACACTTGCGATTAAATGATAGCATTAATTTGGTCTGGGTTATATATATTATCAAGGTAACAAAGTAACAGGTGCTTTTGTGAGTACTTCGTTGATTTATATACTTCGGTTAAAATTTCAGTGAGTCTCAAGAGAAAAAAAAATAGTTGAGTGGGTTTGCAGATTATAGTAATATTTCAAAGTTTCGTTTCTAATCTATTTGCAAAAAATGAACGGATTATTTTTTATTCTTAAGACCTCTGAAAAATTGTGTGTTAAATCATGTTTAGGTATGTCTGACAACCATTATCTATAAATTGGTTCATATCCGTAATAAAAATTAGCAGTTTTCATAGCCTAGAATATAAAAATTGCTGTAAAAATCTAATCAAAGTTCCAGTACAACTACACTATAATACCATTTTTAAGACTCATATAAAAACGTTCAGTTACTCAATCTACAATCAAACATGACCAACACAACAAATTACACTTGACAAACTTGAGTTGTCAACAAGCCCTAACAAGATCATAAAACAAACAAACTAACTCGCTCATGTCAACATGGCGTAAATTTTCAACATACAACTTTATCTCGTAATATCTACAGACGCACGAATGCGTTAGTTAAGATGCCAAAGGATTAAATCAGGGATTCCGCCGTATATTAATACTGCATAGGTGCTTATTCACCTAATACGCGCTGCAAATGCACCTGCCAGACGTGATCATGATTCGTTTGGTCTATTTGTTTTATTGGTCTATGGAAATAGATGGCGATTTATACTAATATATATTTTAACTAGAACATTTCATTACTCAACTTACTACTAAATAGTATTTGAACATAATTTAATTATTGTAATAAAATAAACATACTCGAAACAAAAACAACCCGTGAAAGTAGGTACACGAGCCTGTAGACTTAAGGTATAGATATTTTCGTATCAGCACCTGAAAAATATTCGCGCCGACAATATTGTTGACTGTATTTTTTTTTTGCCTCACACTTTCCTGACACGGCTATGGTATGGTACAATATAGTGGGTTGACTCCTTTAGACTTTAGAGTTAGGAAGGGGTACCTATACTTATAGTATACCCATATTTCACGTGTAATTTTACGTGGGCAAGCCTTTAATATTCCATTAATCATCGATCAACCAACTCAGCCCCATAGTCCACAGTCAAGTCAAGTCAAGCCCTCTGTGCAAGGTCTTCGGTCCATTTTCATCTTCGGGCACAAATTCAGACCACGAGTGGCTACTAATTCTTGACGAAATCACCCAATAATACTTAGATAGATCTAATCCAGGATCTCATTAGCTTTTGCCACCCATTGGTCACGATAGAAGAAACGTCTTCCATACAGTCCTGATTTTATTTTATCGACAAAAAAAAACGTTTTTTGTCGATAAAAATAAAATCAGGACCGTTAGTTGTATATTCAATAAACGTTAGACAGTCTATAAAATCCTAATTAACTGATCAAAGCCTGAGCAAAACTGCTTTAACGATTATTAAAAGAGCTTTTTCCCAATCCAATTATACGACTGGAGACATTTGGGCTCTTTTATTTATTTGGAAGAGAGCTTGGTAGGAATACATAATGGACATACCTAGAGCTTGTAGTGATTGTTAGCGCGACTGCAGAGCGTAGGTTCCTAGATTATATTGCAAATGGTAAGCGGTGGAATGCCATCAGTAATAACGCCACATACTTACGTATTACGCAGGAGCTCGTGGCTGAATAATAACAGCCGCTCAGGTCGATCTTAAGGTTAAGCCGTGCTGATGAAACGGATAGACCAACCTAGGCAAGGTTGGTCTGTCTATTACATACCGAGTTTCCTCCGTACCTCGGAAAGCACATTAAGCAATTGTTCTCGGCTGTCATTTGTAGATCTTTGACTTGACAGTCGTTACAGGTAGTTAGTGGCCCAAAAAGGAGTATCGTGTTACACAGTACTAACTGGGTTGTGGAGGTCAGATAGGCAGTCGCTCCATGTAAAATACTGGTTCAGCTGCATCCGGTGAGACTAGAAACCGACCATAATTGGGAAAAGGTTAGGAAAATAATAACTTACGTAATAAATCCAATGCGTAATACGTAAGTTACGTACGTAACTTACGTATTACTCATTGGATCACACCCTGTATCTTAAGTAAGCGTATGCAGAACTATAACACTGTCGGAAAGTAGCTCACCAGACACAACACTCGTGTGGTCGGGGGGTCGGATGGATTGAGAAACTGTTCCTCATACGTCTATAATGATAGTAGACTCATCATGGAGAAATTTGAACTTTTCACCTGGTCTTGTCATTAAGACAGAAAATGAGTACACCTACCAACACAACCAAACTACAACAATAAAAACAAAAAGAAGCGAGGAATAAAAACACGTTAACCTAAATAAACATCATTCCTGATAATGAGAAACAGTTGACGTAAGCGCGGTCAAACAATCGAATGTGTGGGCGGGGGACGGTAAAAAGACGAATGTGAACCTATTTGAGGTTTAGTGTTATTGTCTCTTCGTTTTGTGGTTATCGTGGCGAATTCTGTGTTAGCTTTGCTTTGCTAGAAACGGTTTCTGGGTGTGGTAATGCTATTTTAACTAAATAAGCACGCTTGCCAACACACAAGTAGGGTAGCGGTTGTTCAGATGGCATCAGATGTTTAATTAAAGTTTGACTTTGCAGAGCATTGGCTGTGATCTGATTTACTTCATCACCATTGCTCACAAGTTGATGAACGAAAACATTGTCAAGAAAGAGTCATGTCTTAGAACCAAAAAATCAAAGCTGTGTCTCACCCACCAAGCCGCACTAGGCCAGCGTGGTGGATTACCGGACCAATTACTATTCACAGAGTAAGACCTATGTCTAATCAGTGGGAATATTACAGGCTGATTTAAGTGTCTATGAAACTCTTATTCACTCAAAAACTGTAACAGTTTTTTTATGTCAAATCTATTTCTATTATCATTAACAGATCAAAAAATATTATCAGATCGTTATGATCATTGTCAGTTTAAAAACTTAAATCTAGTTCCCATCTTTACGACCGTGTACTGTAAATTGATCATATCCAACTCACCAAGGAATTAACGTTCTAATAGACTCAATACCTACATACCCAAGCATTGACTTAAAATCCTCACGAAACGTGATACAATAGACACGTAACGCCAGTACACGCAAACGCAGCATCGATTTTAACCACTACAGTCTACAGAAATAGGAAACCTGCAGTTAAGCCGGCTGTCAATTTGTCTCGGAGATTCCCTCCAATTATCCATGGCCGGTCACCTGAGGCGGTGCCAAGCTCTGAGTAATGGCGCCAGTCGCCACTGGATGACACATGTGATGTAATTTTAGATATACTACGAAGATGTTGTAGTTTTGAATATTGTAGGATAGGTGATGACAACATTCTTTATGAGAGGAATGTTAATAAGAAAATGGAAGTTGAGAAATTCATATATTTGAACGACGTCTTCGCAGAATGGATGACCGATGGGGCCGAAAAGTTCTGGAGTGGCGAACGCGAAACGGAAGACCCTGTGTTGGAAGGCTTGCCACTAGGTAGACCGATGAAATGGTAAAGGTTGGTACACACCTTCATAAAAAATAACAGCAGAATTAGCAGAAACGTTCGTGTTATAACAATACTCTATATAGTGAAACACATACTACTACTACTACAACAGCCCATAACGCCCACTGCTGGACATAAGCCTCTGCCATGACAGGAGGAATTTGCCATAATCTCCACGCTTGGCAGGCGGATTGGAGATCGCAGTGATGAAAGAATAACAGAAAACGCTGCTGCCCATTCTCTGGTCTACGGAGGCGCAAGGTGTTCTACCTCAGACATTAGTCGCCTTATACGACATCCGTGAGTGTAAAGGGTTGGTTCTATTCTACTCTGCCGGATACCACACGGCTGAAACACATACAACATTTGAAAACAAACAGTAATTACAGTTTCCCATTACAGAACATCTTGAAGTCTTCAAACCTTTGATCTAAGGAACTCATCAACGTATCTAGTGTCGAAGAGGGTATGGTCCCGTTGAGAGCTAAGCGAGGAATGAACGAGGTGAGGCAAACGGTGTGTGGACAAAAAGTAGCAATATTTGTGGTTAGGCTAAGTGACGCGACCAAGCAGATATACCCAGGAAGGCGTTTGATAACACACATCATGCAGCCTACATGGTTTTACTGCTAAGACTCAGGTTTCCACTCTGTCAAAAGTATGCATTTTTCTCACTATTGGAAGAACAAGCAACTTTGGCTGAGCAGTCTTTTTTGGTAGCCAAGGGGCTACCAAAAAAGACTGCTGAGCCAAAGTGAGGTTAAACGTAAACTTATATTTTTTAGTCAAGCTTACAAAGAAACATGGTGGGCTATTAACCGTTTAGTTTTCCTATTCATCTTAATAACGTGTTACTGAAATTTTATTCGATCATTTTTAGCTTAGGCTTAATATATAACATTACGCCTGTTATCCCCGAAGGGTTAGGCAGAGGTGTACCTAATAGTACACCCACATTTCACTAGTTATGTTTTAAGTCCCATGTAATAGGAGGTGAGCCTATTGCCATCAACCAGGCACAAGTCCAGACTCCGCGGCTGCTACTGAAAAATTACTTATGGAAAAACCCAATAACACTTTGGCCGACCCGGGAATCGAACCTTCAGGACCTCATACTCAGCACTCGATCAACGAGGCAGCGAGCCAGCTTGAATATTCTAATAGGTAATATCAAAACCTATGTAAAATTTAGTTCAGTTGCGAGCTGAGCGAAACTAAACGAGAAATAACAGAGCATAACCATCAGTAGTACCAAAACAACAACTTGACACCGCTCAAATAACAAAGAGACCGCGATCTCTCTTCGCAGCGAGTGAGCAAACAATGCGTGAGCTATTCTATTTAAATATCTCGTTGAGCAATATGGAGCAACATAAAGCAATATGGAGTAATGAGCACAGGATTCTAGTTCATTTATTCAGTAATAAATTCCGTTACACTATATCTTACTTTACGGAAATTCGAATTTCGAAAATTTTGTGAAATTTGAACGTGGAGTTTCTGGGTCGTTTTTCCGCATAATTAAACACACTATTTCATTATCCTGAGGAATAGCTTCGAAGGAGGTGATAATTCAGATATTATTCTTTCAGAAGGAGATGAAATTGATTTAATAAATGTCAAATAAATTTGATGTAATAAATTTCATTTGCACTAATTACGAAGGCTGACAGATTTTTTTTTCAGGACAATAGGTCAAACATCAAATCCAACCCCACAAAACTTTTAAGCAAGGATTTTAAATAAACCCGAAAATTCAAACAAGCCAAGTAAAGAAAATCTACATTTACAATGGATACGGTTGCCACAAAGTCATTACCAATAAAATGAAAAAAGAAATGTTTTTTTTTTTTTTCAAAATTATTACTGGCACTCGTATCAATATCTCGCTTTAAGCAGGAGCAGGACATTAAATTGTGCGTAAAATATATAAATCAAACGTGAACGATTTATTTTCTCCTTCACAAAATGATTTTGGTCATCCCTTATTCAGATAGCTGTGAAAGCGTTCGCGCATTTTATCTTAAGTATTATTTAATGGCTGTGATAAATTATAAAATGCGTTACGAAGTGAAGTCGGATCGGAAAACGCATTAGGCAAGTATATTATGTGAAAATCAACCATAGCGTGCCTGCAATAGGAGACAGGTTTTCTTGTCCCAATTTAGGGACCGGAAAATCAATCATTTTTACTGATTTTTTTGTTTGGTTTTATGCACTTTTCGTCAGCGATTCATCTTGCGCATTCAGAAAGTATGGTTTTTATGTTAGCCTTAGCACCTATACAAAATACAGGGTGAAAACAAGCTCATCACGAAGCCGTCAACCAAGCATTCTTTACGTCAAATTATGTAACTTTACGCAAAAATTATTGCTGGGGACTTTTTGTTTTGGGGTAATAAAATCATGTTTTGTGGTAGAACTCAATGTAACGCACTCAAACCATTATGCTGATGGATGGGTTGAATAGTCCGGAGTCGTTTTAAAGAAAAATCTTATATTAAAAACTTGTATTCAAACAAAAACTTGTCAAATAGTTGAAACTTTGACCCCCAATATCTCCGTAACTAGAAGGTTCCCAGGTGTGGTCTAGAACAAAAATATGATCGCAATGACGGGGAGAACAAGTGCCTTTCGGATTCGTTAATAGGTTTTTTACACCCTATAAACTGACAACATGTGACAAGTAAAGTCTTCTTGATGAAAGACTGCTTCGCTTACAGTAACTGTCTGCCTAGTGGTCACAAGTGCAACTGCTGAGCACAAGGTCCTGGGTTCGATCCCCAGGTCAGGCAAAGTGTTATTGGGTTTTTACATTAGGAATTTCTCAGTAGCAACCACGGAGTTATATTTGTGACCGGTTGATGACAATAGGCACGCTCCTTATTACATGGGACTTAAACAAAACTGGCGAAACGTGGGTGTACTGTTAGTTACACCTCTGCCCAAACCTTGGGGGATTACAGGCGTGAGGTTAAGTAGATAAAAGATAAAGAATAATAAAATAAAAAAACAAATGAAACCAGCCAGTCATTTGTTACGTGTCTAGCAAGTACCTATAACAATTTGGTTTTAACCAATAACCATTTCAATAGTTTTCTTTAGACAAACTATAATTTCATGACGTTGTGCTCTCGAAGAAAATATGTATTCAGAAATCTATGGGCTGACTATATATAGGGTTTAGTTTCATTGTTTTTGTTTGTTGTTGTAGACATTCATGGCTAATAAAACTACTCTTAAGTATGTCGAAATAAGTCACAAAAACAATAGATTCTAAGAAAACAATACTAACAAGGTTACCTTGAAGTGCTGGATAAAAACATTAGCTCCTGTAGTAAATGGTTCATTGAAAATAATATAGGACTCAAAAGTATAAAACTACATGTGCGAACACCTCAATCAAATTTAAAAAATGTCCAACAGATTACTAAAATTAGTATCATATTTTATTTCAGCCTAATTTTGCAAAAAACGTACAAAATGGCAATAAACTTCATACAAATTAAGCGATAAAAATCCACATTACAATAATTTAAAAAAAGGTGTCACAGACGGCGATTTAATGTTCTCATATATTATTAAAGCCTACCCTTTATCCCGAATAAAATTCTTATTTGGAATATTAGCACAAAAACCTCATATTATGTGAGGTATTTTGGGTCGCACTAATTATTTTATTAGGTTGGAAGTCGGTCGCGGCTTTCAAAGCTTAGGGCGACCCACTACCGGCTTATTTAATAAAATAATAATACTCCACCCAAAGGGAACAGAATTACAGAAAGAATAGATAAGTGAGGATACACGGATGAATTATTTAGAGAGTGTAAATGAAATATGTTCGGTGTGTAAAGTAGGTGAGTTATGGGAACAAAATATATTTTCACTGTGGCGTAGAAATTGGATGGAACCTACGGGTGAGCAAAGGCCTACTGGCTACTTTTATATTTTATAATAAAAACTGTAACCGTAATAATTATTATCTTAAACAAGTTTTCGAGTGCAATGACAAAAAGGTGGACCAACTTTATAGTGTTCGGCTTTTGGTGAGACTTTTTTAATTATGTTCCTTGTGGTGTAGAGAAGATAGCAAAAAAAAATTGTCGATCGCGACATTTTTTTTCCTTGTTTTTTTTGTTTTGACTTGAAATTCGACGTATTTACATTTTGGCGGAATATCACACATAAACAGGTCACACACCTGTGTGCATCCATTAAACGCCAATTTGGCTTGTTCATTAGTTCATTGTTATCGTTGAAATGCACTGCGATATTTGTTTTTCTTAACCCTCACATTTTAAAACTCTATAAAAAGTCCTATGAACATCCAACCACTACAAACTTCGTTCCACTTTTTGAGTATTTTTGGCAAATTGCACCTGGCTAATAATCCTGATAACTATGTATTGAAGTTGACAATAAATTAACACATTATGATGTACTGCAAGAATAAAACCTCCTCTAAGCCAGAAAATCAACCACGTTCACAATACCTTTAGATATTTAAAGGCAGTATTTCCTGTAAATTTTAGAGGCTGAGGGAATCCGGGAGTAATTAGACGATCTCATCGCGAACATCAAAGCCGATTTTATGAGATTTCCGACAAACTGGTTGACTAAGCCATCTTTTATGTTGATCCCGTAACGCAAGTTTGAACAAGTATTTTACTAATTTGATTTTAATTAAATTTTAGTTTAATGAATTAGGTAACGGGCGCTGTTTCAGAGGAAGTTTCGTGTTTATTTTTTGTTTGTGTTTTTGTGAATACTTTTTTATTGTTTTTGTTTAAATAAACATTCTCATTTATCATATTATTATCCTCATGTTTTAGTTGTTGTTAACATTTCATGAAAGGTTTTCCTCATTTTCTAATGTAATATCCGCTGAATTTACTACTGAACAGCTCTACATAATGAGTATAAAAGTCCCTGGGAACTTTCTTGTGGAAAAGATATTGGGGGTCAAAGCACTTTTACACAAGTTTTTTTAAAGATAGGTTTTTAACAATGATATTCTAATAAACAGATATGTTATACACCTACAAAACCACCGAAAAAAGTGTTCCGCGGAGCAGAGCCAGCTCACATACACGCAGTGACGCAGAATAAAGGCAAAACGAGCCAATTGGCCTGTTTTCGAGTCTTCACGATTGCGCGCTCACAACATATCTGTTTATTAGAATATCATTGGTTTTTAATGATAAATGATGTTTATTTTGCAAATAGGTTTCAACAAACACTTTAACACGTCATTGTTTTTAAAAACTAGTTGGGCCAATGTTTCGTACCTGACTATTCTGAGAAGAAACAGCCGAAACAAACTCAGAGGTCATAGTCTCTTTTAAAGTCCAGACATAATCTTGCTCAACTTTCACAATGGTGACTTTACGTTAAATACCTCCACGAACCCGTACTATTCAATACGTGCGTTACATTAATGAGTCTTAAAAAAAAAAGTCTATTCCCAGAAATATTTTTTGGTTGCCAGTTTCGTGAAGTCCACTTATACCTTGTTCTGTAAAGTAAACGTCTGTAACTCAATTTCGAGAAAACAATAAAAATAGACAGTTTTTGTTCCGCATCCTTCAATAAGCTCTCTGAAATATAATAGTGTTGTCGATACCACATTTCCTGCCTGTCGATAGGTGGCAGCCATTCCTGGCGAAATGCCAAACCCGACCATTCTCGTGTCAAAATAAATGGCCCCTTTGTAACTTTTATAATACTTGGTGTGTCATAAAATAAATGAGTTATATTAATCGTGTCGTGTTTCTATGTCAATTAAATACTTCAGTTTATTCTTGTCGCTTTCTGTGGTATGCCTATTAATTAAGTTCCTGTTTTAGTAAATAGGTTGTTTTTTTTTTGTTTAGACTGTTATTGTGACATGATTAATGTTTCACACATGAATTAATAGAATAGAATGTTTATGTTAATTTTATTATTTGGATGATGAGGTCATTATTTTTGGGTGCGCTGAGTGTCCATATTTTATTTTATTCCTATATTTGATCAGGAAAGCCAACTAACGGGTAGTTTGATCATTATAATAAATTGAAAGAAAGAAAAAGCATTTATTAGCCCGCACTGGACAAACACACAAATTAAAATGGTTAAATTAATAGTACTACTAATAAAAAATAATCAAAGAGAAAATGAAATTGGTCCTGTACTAGGCCAAAAGGCCAAATTGCGTGTACCTAAGTTCCCTAATAACTTAAAACAGTAATGTTTTTGGTTAACAATAACGCAGACCTCACATTAGTTTTGCAAGGAGGAAAGAACTTAATACAAAACATTCGAGAAACACTTCAAATGCAAGAACGAATGCAAAAAAAAAACAAAAGAAGGAAAACGTACAGCCAGTCGTACCTAACCATTTGTAAAACAATAACAACATGCATTAGCAGTCAGTACTGCACCTAACATTATCAAGCGCATGAATCATGATCCTATCACATTGTGGGCAGCTGTTCTCAGAATCGGCACGAACAAACGAACGAATGGAGCTCCATTAGCAGGAACAATAAAGGGAACTAAAGGTTGACCGACACCGCTGTGTTTTTAACAGAGGAACCGTTTGAAAATGGAAGATTTCATGGAATTGAGGAGGTTGTCTTAACGACGAAGTTACACTAAGGCTGAGGTCAAACGAGCGTAATTTTGTAAGTCGCGTAATTTCGGTTTCATACATATTTTGCGTCGTCGCGTAGCGCGTTGTCACGACGTAAAATGCGCCCAACTATGTATGAAACCGAAATTAAAAACTACGCTCGTTTGGCCTCAGCCTAAAGCATAAAACATGTATTCTACATGCTGTCTTCTAGTGTTGTTTATCTTTTACATCTGAAACAAGAATGCATTAAGCTAAAGACAAGTTGTTTAGAAAACTTGCCATAAATGTCGAAAGATGAACAATATACCTAGTTATCAAATCGTGTGTCTAAAACAATACTCATATTTATGACAGTGCTACTGATACTGTTAGCATGCGTCATCCCACTGCTGGGCAACGGCCTCTCCCCATGACTTCCAGTTGTTACGATCCAGGGCCAATGTGGATCACTTGTCGCTGGTATTGTCCAGCTCGTCCCGCCATCTTCTACGAGGTCTCCGACAGAAGACTTGTATTTGACAAAATATTAAACAAGACTTGCTGACAATCGCAACGAAAGGTATACGTGTAAACTCGCGGAAACTGTTCTTATTGAAGTATTATTGGTAATGTTAAGTTAACCAGATACTCGTAAGTAGAATCTATTATAACGGTACGTCCACTGTGTGTATACAGGGTGTAAACAACCTCATCAGGAAAAACCAAGCATTCTGTACATCAAATTCATAAAAAAAATTTTGGGGTGAAAAATTATGTTTTGTGGTAGAACTCAACGTAACGCCCTCTAAAAATTGTGCTGATGGATGGTTTGAATAGTACGGGGGTCGTGGAGGTGTTAAAAGTAAAAATATTACATTACAAACTTGTATTAAAAAAAAACTTGTCGAAAAGTTTGAAGTTTGACCCCCAATATCTCCGAAACTAGAACGTTCCCAGGTATGTTGTAGAACAAAAAAATGATCGCAATGACAGGGAGAACACGTGCCATTCGGCTTCGTTAAGAGGTGTTTACGACAAATATAGATTACAAATAATGATACCTACTTACATTTTTTTAATGTATCTAGGAATCTAATAGACTTAAATATATCTGAGATAATTTGCTTAATACTTTTAATGAAATATCCTAAGAATTCAGCATTCTTTACGTGTCTCATTTCTGAAATGTTAACTAGATGACATTTAAAATAAATTCTACTTTATCATCCTTACTTTAAAATAGTGAAGAAAATATAACATAATTAGATAATCACTTTTCTCAAATAGTCCGGAGTTTCAATGTAATTTAATTGTCGTCAGGTCTTTGAAGATATTTCTGAAATGTCAACCTAACATTTAATGCGTGGGATGTCTTTCAGGTGACACATTATTTTAACTACCTCAATAAAACATATCATATGTAACTAAAGAACCTTCATAGAAAAACAGAATGAGAAATGCTTGACAATTGCTAAAGATGGAAACTTATGTGTTTTTAACCTAGGAATTCAGTACTAACAATGCCTTGTAAAAACCCATAGGTTTAATGAAAAAAAACAACTGCAAAAATCAGATAGACATTTTATTATATCAAAGTCACAATCTAGAAAAAAATTGGAAAATTGTATTTTTAAAGATTTATAAACTAATAATATAGGGAGTAATATATATAAGAACTTTACTTTAAACACCTCCACGACCCCCACACTATTCAATTCTTCAACCAGCACAATGTTTTGAGTGATTTACAGTGGAGTTTTACCGTAAAACGTGATTTTTCACCCAAAAAAAAAAAGTAATTTCCCAGCAATAATTTTTCGTAGGGTTACTTAGTTTGATGTACAAAATGCTTGGTTGACGGGTTCGTGAAGAGCCTGTTTGCACTCTGTATAATCAAAATTTTCTAAAACAACCGGAATTTGTCTCTATTGTTTAATTTACATAACACAACATTGTTACTAACAAATTTATGGACCAAGTCTGAAATAAATTTTATTATTAATAGATTATAATTATCTATGACAAAAATTTACACCGCCACGTACGGGATGTTTTACATGATTTATCAAATATTGTGATTTCCTGATCAACTTGCAACAGCGTTGAAATATCGGAAGCTCACCATATTTGAAAATGTAATGTAATGTAAATGTAAAACATCCCGTAAAATTTGGATTATACAGAGTGTAAACAGGCTCTTCATGAACCCGTTAAGCAAGCATTCTGTACATCAAACTAAGTAACCCTACGCAAAAATTATTGCTGGGAAATTCCTTTAATTTTTGGGGTGAAAAATCAAGTTTTACAGTAAAACTCCACTGTAAATCACTCAAAACATTGTGCTGGTGGAAGAATTGAATAGTGCGGGGGTCGTGGAGGTGTTTAAAGTAAAGTTCTTTTATTAAAAACATGTATTTAAAAAAAAACTTTGAAAAAGTTGGAACTTTGACCCCAATATCTCCGTAACTAGAAGGTTCCCAGGTATGGTCTAGAACAAAAATAATATCGCAATGCCGAGGAGAACAAGACGTGTCTCTCACAATAGTTGAAAATCACAGAAGATATCCCGTAAATGACATTGAAAGTTTAGTTACAACCCGTGAAAAAGTGTAGTTAGGTATAATTATTAGAATTCCCTTTAGAAAGATGTAGCAACCCTAACCTAAAACACGGGGCTCTAACCAGCCCATGAATAAAGAAAGGGTGAAAAACGTTCAAATTACCAAGGTACATTGTTTAGAACGCTACCCGAAGATTTTTCAACGTACATCAAAAGTTTCGCCATTAATGTAACTAGTAAGAACAGTAAGAATGTTTTATGAATGCATAATTTATTCATTGCCGGTTATTTCGCGCAAATTCTCACAAATGGTTGAAATTTATTCGTCTGGCAACTCCGAGGGCCGACTGCTTGAAGTGATTGCAATTATTTTTCACGTCTTTTATGATTCGTGATTCTTAGGGTATAGTATTCAATCAAATCAAATTTTGAGTGGATATTAGTTTTTATGTTCTGTTTTCAAATCGAATTTTTTGGTGTGACAATAATGTTTTTTTTTGTATTATAAGCTCTGCCAGTGGCTGATTGCCAAATCACAGTTCAAACAATTTTTCTGATTTCCACAATTAATAGATTTATTATATTTTATTGCTTTCGTATAATTAATGCACAAGTTAAAGCAAAGCTTTACTTTATTTATTTTAAGTAGGTATTTATGTACGTCCTAGTCTGAAACACAGGTTCCACCTAGTTCAGGCAATAAGCAACAGTGCTCTATTTTATTTGTTAAGAGGGCCCTTCCCGGCCCGCCTATCATCAATGCGAGCATGGTCGAAAAGCTTGTTGTTTCATCCAGAGCCATCGCGGCGATATTTTTTCAACTGTCCTGCCTTACCTAGCCCCGACCCCGCACTACTCGTCACCCGCGCACCTCATACCGACTAACGCGAAGACATTGAACGAAAGATAGTGTTCGAAAATTTATAAAACTTGTTCCAGGAAATACGTGTTTTTGAATAAGTCTTACAAGTTTGTGAAATAAATATTTGTTATTTAGAATCTCCACTACATTTGCAAGGCTTCTATCAGGATATTTTCTTTACTTTTACAATTTATGAGGACATTATGAACGGCCAAAGTTGACGTAAAATTTGTGCAAAACAGCAATTTTTGGAGGCTTATACTGAATTAGTTCCTACAAAATTTTATTTTTTGCTTCGATAGAAGCCTAGATATAGTGCACAAGATACCTACCAGTTCAAAATATTTAAAGATATATGTGTAACAACGGCATAATCACGCACGAGCGTTTGTCAAAATCCTCGCGAAAAGTATGTCGGGTTGGCCGCTCCTAAGATACTTAATTGTAAATGTGCCCCTTTTTTATAAATAAACGATTTTATTATTATTATATATAGATTTACTTTGCTCTACAATTTTATTTATTTTTATTTCCTGGAGTATGCGTTTAATTACATTAAATATTTTCATTTCCTACCGTTTACCGATTAAAATATTGCAGCTGACCCATCCCTTACTTATTTAATTACGTACGGAAATATTTTACACTGGAATTGTTACAAGTGGAATCGAATGAACTGAAATTGGACTCCACATTTTCATACAAAGTATCCAATTTTTTGTGCCAATGACGATGATTTCGCATATTGAAAAATCGGATATCGGCGATAAGTTCGTTAAAATATTTCAATCAAAATTAAATTGACGGACTCGTTTTTGAGTCTCCTGTGTACTAAGCATTAGACATGTTTCAAATCAAAATCAAGTGGACATTATGCCTGAAAAAACAAGGGTGATTGTCGGATAGACAAAAACATCTTAAAATATCATGCAAACTAGAGAGAGCAGCGGTGGCCCAGTGGTGGCGGCCCCGACTTACGAACAGTAAGTCGTGGGTTCAAACCCAGGCAGGCGGCATTACTTTGTGTAATTTATTTCATCACCACTGCTCTCAAAACGGTGAAGGAAAACATCGTGAGGAAACCAGCATGTCCTAGAACCAAAAATTCGAAGACATGTGACATCTACCAATCCGCACTGGGCCCGCGTGGTGTATTATTATTATAGCCCATACGCAAAATACGCGCTTTGACGTGGAGTTGCGCAAACCAGCCCGTTATACAATCATGCAAACTAGATAAGTACTATCTAAGCAGAGTTAAATTAACTCACCATAAACCTTCGACCACTGCGCCGGCGGTCTCCAATCCGGGTAATGTTTCGGAAATTTCTCCCGAGTCCAGTATGTATGCAGCACCATTTTGTACACAGTCATTTTATCCGGATTACACACGTCAGTCTCACCGGTTGCCGCTGCGGCAAGCGCCGGCAGCAACATCACTAGTAACAACCGCGCCATATCGATATCGGCTATCGACAATGTTACAACACTAAGGCATAGTGGTTGATGTCACAACATTTCACCTTTGTACCTGTAAGGAAATATTTTTGATGTTAGTATGGCAAGAATATTTGGTTAAATGATTTTTTTTTATATGTTCGTACCAGAAACTATTTTTATTTATTAAAATAACATTTTTGTGTAGAGTTTCAATATTTTCTTAGAACAACTTTTCAAGCACAATTGAATACCGAATACGATACCGAGAAATAAAAAAAGGTGTAACAATATTTTTCAGTTTTTACCAAACACTGTTAAAAAAACAATTGCCTATCGATTTACTATCCTCTCATGTTTCAAGAACATTTACACCTACATTTTACAGCATCGTAGGTAGCCAATGAATGAATCTGTTTGGTGAAATAGTTGACTGTCTGAGACTGGGTGAATGACCGGTCTATTTCTGTCCCTTTGAGGTGAGATATTGGTAGAATCTCTCGGGAACTCTTGTCGCGTGTCCAAGTATTAGACACTTGACTTAAAGGTGTCTCTATTTTTCTTGGAGAATTGCGGAGTTCAATCTTACCAAGGGGTATCGTATTGCCTAGTATTAACTGGGTCGTGAAGGTCAGATAAGCAGTCGCTTCATGAAAAATACTTGTATTCGGATGCATCTGGTCAGACCGGAAGCCGACCAGCGAGAGATGAGAGAGCAGCGGTGGCCCGGTGGTGGCGGCCCCGACTTACGAACATTAAGTCAGTAAGTTCAAAACCTCACAGGCGCACTACTTTGTGTAATTTATTTCATCACCACTGCTCTCAAAACGGTGAAGGAAAACATCGTGAGGAAACCGGCATGTCCTAGAACCAAAAATTCGAAGACGTGTGACATCTACCAATCCGCACTGGGCCCGCGTGGTGGATGGATTTGGCCCATACGCAAAATACGCGCTTTGACGTGGAGTTGCGGACACCAGCCCGTTATATACTAGGTGTCTCTATTTTTCTTGGAGAATTGCGGAGTTCAATCTCACCAAGGGTATCGTATTGCCTGGTATTAACTGGGTTGTGAAGGTCAGATAGGCAGTCGCTTCAAGTAAAATACTTGTATTCGGATGCATCATGGTCAGACCGGAAGCCGACCCCAGCATACATAGGTTTAAAGAATCTTTATTCTCAATAAAGACAAATGTCACTCACTTGAGAACAATGCTAGAATTTAAAATTACATAAAGTTCGTCGCCATCAGTTACAAACTAGACTGCACGCATTCAATGCCTTCATTTCTCAGAAGTGCTTGATCCGCCATAATATACTGACTTAGTTGAGTTTTGAATGCATTGAAAGAGTGCAGATTTCTTATACTAGAGGGTATTCTATTAAAAAGCTGTGCTCCTTCAAAAGTAAACATTTATTTGCCGTAGTTAGTTCTGGTTTTGGGTAAAACTACCAAGCTAGCTCGCCGTGTGCTACGTTGACTGACTTGTTTATATTGGGTAAGTGTTATGTTCGTGTGAATAGTTTTGGTAAGAATTTTTTTGATGTTAATACATGTGTGGTAAATATATAGTTGTTTGATATTCATTATTTTTGTGTCTTTATAAATTTTACTGGTTGATGTTAAATATGGATAGTTAAATAGTATTTTTATGAGTTTATTTTGAGTTATTTGTAGTTCTGACAATTTAGTTTTTGCAGCACTGCCCCAAATTTCGATCAAATAAAGCAGGTGTGGCTTCACTAGGGAATTGTAGATGGTGTACCGCAATTTAGGTGGGATGCAACGAACTATATTACGCAGGGATCCTGTAAGGGCTGAGAGTTTGCTTTTTATGTGTTCAATGTGAGCATTCCACGTAAGTGAGCTGTCAATTCTTAGACCGAGATATTTTTCACAGGTTTTTTGCTGTAGAGGCACATCATTAATTGTTAGTGGGTTATATGAGGGAATCATTTTATTTTTTGCCTTAAATATGTATAACATAACATGTTTTGGAGATATTTATTGTCAGGAGATTGTATTGAAACCATGCAAATAAGGTATTTAAATCATCTTGGGCTTGTGAGATAATTTGATGGATGGAGGATCCAAAGTAGAATAAACAAGTGTCATCAGCGTATAAGGTAACGTGACCACGCAGTTTAATTTCGTGAATGTTATTTATATATATTAAAAAGAGCAAGGGACCATATAGTGGAGGAGGGAGATACATAGTTGGGAAACCGTTAACCCGAATAAATAGACCTACATATTCGTTTCCTCGTTAAAACCACAAACTAGGAAGCTTCATGAAAACCCGTATTTGTTTAAAGCAAACCCGTACAAAATAATTCCAATAAAAACGATACTACCGTGTTGGAACGAAAAAATACGAGAATATTCGTCACTACAGCTTTTGTAACTGTGTCAACTTTATCTGGTACTAGAGTAGTTTTATTTATATATAACGTTCGTCTATTTTAATGGCCTGTTTGGGTTTTTTGTGTTAATTTTAAATGTAGAACCAATTCTAGAAAAAATATATTATTTTTTGTTGGTTTCTATAATTCATTACTCTAGCATTATAAGACGCTAGCAATAAGAAAAAGGTAACAAGATGTTACACTACAGTCTACTGAAAAATATTCTATCCAATATTTTTATTAATTTTATTAATATTATTATTAACTTTATTAATATCACTATTAATTTTATTAATATATCTATTAATTTCTTGTATTAATTTATATTTTTATGTAATTAGATTGTTAAATATTTCTTAAAATAAAACGATTAAACACTTAAAAATATAAAATAATAAAGGTCCGCCGGTGTCGGGAGCAGGGTCTAAGCCACCAGTGATTAGGGCTACAGAGGCAGGAACCTCCTCATAATGCGAGCCGTATCGAGGAGTACTGCCTTCTGAATCAGGCCCATGATCCAACCGCCTATGGAGAGCTTCGAGAGATGGTCGTCGAGGCTCTTGGCCATCAGGCCATTGGCCGTTACGACAATCGGCACAATGATAACTGAGTTCCTATTAATTTTATAATAAATTTACCTGGCATATAACAACGAACAATTTTCTAGCCCAACAAATCGGTCCACCGAACTTATTGACCCTAACATTCCAACCTCCTAACAAGCCCTAACAAAAACAATATCTCAAACCTCAAAATGCCATCGACGAAATATTCCGAATTGGGCAAAAATTTCAATCTCTCAGTTATCATATTGAGCGATCATAAATATTCGCTAGGCCGCGGTCCGGGGGACCGTGGGACCATGTCTGTGAAGGGTGTCAGCCTCTTTTTGCCAATATTTTGCCAATATTTCAAAAGAGTATGTGCTGACATGACATGACGTCAGCATACGGCCCTTTATTCCGAATAGGCTATTCGTTATGCGTTCCACGTTTAAAATAAGAGGGGTTAGGTTGGTGCTGTATTGTGTTGGCAATGGGAGGGTTGATGGGAATTCGTTCTTATGGGAAGCGTTAGCAATGCCATCTGAAATTAAACTCAATAGCGTTTCTTTTCATAAAAAAACAATAAACTATTCCTTTAAAACTAAAAAAAGCTTGGAGCGAGATTTAAGAGGTACTCGTATTTACTTAGTTTGTAAATTTAAAAAAAATTAAATCAATTAGATCAAGTAACATAATTTACTCTTGTTTATCTACACAGGTAAATCTCGCGACAAGCTTTTATATCATATATTGAGTAATGACGTTATAAGTTGATAGTTAAAGTTTTAAAGGAAAAGTTTAGTTTATTCTTTTTAGCGCATTTGAATAAGAGCTTGTTTTTTAAAAAGTTTTTTTTGCTTTTAATTTATTTTTAACTTTTTAGTATTTATGATTCGGGGTAGCGTGTGGCGGCGTTTTTCCGTAGCTAGTAATAATTTGTACTACCTATACACACACAAATTATCTAAACAAAAGAGAAAGAAAGAAAATGTATTTATTAAACTCATCTAGAACCAAAGTACTCATCAAGACGAATCAAACGAGCCGAAACACGACGCTGTTACGTTGTTTTATTACGGAGACCCTATGGCTTCCTTCCAGTTTCATAATCAAACCCTGGTTACCATTTAGAACCAATGTACTCTTCAAGACGAATCAAACGAGCCAATACTCGATGGGTAATGTCGTATTATTACGGACTTCCTATGGCCTCCTTCCAGCTTCATCATCAGACCCTGGGTACTATCTAGAGACAAAGTACTCGTCAAGACGAATAATACGAGCCTATCCTCGATGGAGTTATATCGTTTTATAACGGAGTTCCTATGGCCACCTTCCAGCTCCATCATCAGACCTTGGGTACTATCTAGAGACAAAGTACTCGTCAAGACGAATCATACGAGCCTATCCTCGATGGAGTTATATCGTTTTATAACGGAGTTCCTATGGCCACCTTCCAGCTCCATCATCAGACCTTGGGTACTATCTAGAGACAAAGTACTCGTCAAGACGAATCATACGAGCCTAATCTCGATGGGGTTATGTCGTTTTTAACGGAGTTCCTATGGCCACCTTCCAACTGCTAGCATGAACAGTAAGGTGCTGAAGGTGATTCTGATTAGAGTCAGAGCGGTCTGGCTGGCAATTTTCCAGTTCAACCTATACTAAGAAGGGACAAGCTTTCGTAATTCGACTTAGTGACTAGTAACCTCATGCAATTAAATCCAGTGAGCTTTAGTATTTTTAGGGTTCCGTACCTCAAAAGGAAAAAAAAGAAACCCTTATAAGATCACTTTCTTTTCCGTCTGTCCGTCTGTCACCACAGATTTTCTCAGGAACGGGAAGACCAAGCAAGTTGAAATGTATACCAAATACTGAGGTCTATAGTCCCTATTAGGTGTATAGGTCCTGAGTCAACACGATAAAAAGATATGGGCAAATTTAGATTTTCGCGAAAACTTGTAAGTAACAAAATTCACCTTAATTTTTAACTTTTTTTATTTTTAGGCCTTTCCCTTTACTTGTGCTGTAAGACCTTGCTTTTAACCAAAATTGACAGTTCTAGGTCAACCGGAAGTACCCTATAGGTTTTGGGTCGAACACCTATATGGTAGTTTCCGTTGACCTAGAATCACTAAATTTGACAAAAAGCAAGGTCTTACAGCACATGTAAGGAAAAAATCTGAAAACCACAATATGTTGTTTACTAACAAAAAAAAAACGATTTTACTATTACAAACTTATAATTTGGGGTTGGTGCAATAGCCGTTGCAACAGCAAAGTTAAGTTTGTCTTTTCTAAAGTTTGTACGGAACCCTCGGTGTGCGAGTCCGACTCGCTCTTGGCCGGTTTTTTTTCTCGAGACATCGCTTCGCTAGATAGCTCTCTATCCGGTATAAGTATTTCGGACTTTTAAACAAGCAATCATGGAAGCTTTAGACTTCATGAACAGAAATAATTATTTCTTCAGACGACATGTCATGTGGCATAGTAAGATCGGACCAATTGAATAAATTTGTTGTTCAGCTCTTTCTCGTTCAGTGGTCAACGCATACGAATCTCATACTTTGTCAGAAGAGAATATAGTTACTGTATGGCTGATTGATTGATTGATCGAATGCAATAATGATTAAATCTCAATCTTACTGGGTTGTTGTTATCGTTATAACCTATTGCACTTTCTCGTACGTTTTTCTAGTTAGGTAAATAAAATTGTACTTCACACCACCCTACGAGGGTTTTCACGAGGGGCACTTTTCTCTATGGTGATTGTGCAGCGATTCTCTCCTCTAACTTTATTTCCTCGGTTCCTATCTATCTTTCCTGCATGTGTCTGCAACTGACTTAAATTAGTCTCTCTAACTAAATAGACCCCAGCACCGCCTTAGCACATTTGCACAGAGGAATATTGCGTGGATTTTTCCACTGGATATGAAGAAGTCCCGAACAAGTTTCAGCCAGCTTAGAGATCGAACCTTGGAATTTTATGTCAAAATAGTGATTGCGAAGGTTTGATCCTCACACACCAAGGTTATTTTCGGAAACTACAGATTCTTAAAAACAGCAAAATATTGTTCAAGATATCTTAGCGTTAGTCAATGGTGTATCGAATTATTTTGTAGACAAGAATAGCCTTGAATCTATAAGTAAATTTATCCGAATAGGTAGTATTAGCTCTGTGCTTCTGTGTTTATCGAATCTCAAGACTAAAACATTAAATCAGTGATCATAACTGTTGGCGATCTTTTCTTTAAGAAATATATTTTTAAAATGACTTTAGGAACAAGAAGAAATGTTTAGTTGTCAAGTGTCATTGCCTTGTACATAGTTTTGTCCCGCTTTTCTGCTAATAAATAGCAATTATTTATACTATACACTGTTTCCATCTTCTACACACAAACACAAATATGTACAGTCCATTTGCTCATCAACAATAACTTTATTTCAGGAATAAGACTATTAATTTTATCATTTGCAGCGACAGCATGCATTAAAAAAAGTTAAATCTGGTACAGAAAATGGTAAAATTCGAAAAAAGAATATCTTGGTTGCCGTAACGGTTTTTTTTTTATTTTAAATTAGTTGTTGGAAATTAAGTAACACGTTTGATCCATTATTTACGGGACACCATGAACTAACTTCTTATTGAGCGCCACGTACAAACTACTGAATTTACTGGGCGAAATACTGTTAGTTGTCGATTATGTTTAGGATAACGTAGTGAGGTATACATAATTATGTAGGCCTGTCAGACAGCTTCAATGAAAGACGATTTGCTCTCATTTGTTGGTATGTACTTTCAAAAATATACCCAAAGTCTATTTTGTTAAGACTTTGATTAGACTGGAAGCCTACTCTAGCTTAGGAAAAGGTTACGTTGATAATAATATACTAAACGGTGCGCCGATAAAATAAATCGCCAAGACAAAAAAAAACAGGGAGTGGCCAAGTCAAAACATATAATAGGTACTTCGACTTACGGGGAAGTTAAGTTCACGACATATCTTCATAGACATATCGAATTTCTGTGAAGAGAAAACAAAACTCACTATACGATACGATACGATATTCACAGAAAGAAGAACTTTTTCCGTTTGTTCACAGTTCTCTAGAAGCGTTAATGTCTAAAGTCTGAGGATTCCAAAAAAATATACGAAAACCTGCCTTCCTCCGGCACTAGACTGTTCCATAATCCGCTTTTGCACACGTAACGGTTACACTACGTAGAATCTCGAGGTATTTCAACCATGTACGACTGTAGGTAGCTACACTACCCCATACTACATATTAGTTTCCAATTAAATCCCGGCCTCAGCATTCCAATATCGATAACGTATAATCACCGCACTATATTTTACAGTCTTTTTCACCGAACGTTAGCAGTTTCAAAGGAATTAACTTGCGTGATTCGAATATATTTACAGGGCTGTAAAATATGGGAGTTTTATTGAATTGAATGAAAGAGATTACTAATTCACCAACTGAAACTGGGGTTTGAAAGGAATGGTCACGGTTTCGTGTTTGTTCGCTTAAAAAAGAGTTTTTTAAAGGGCATTGCCCTTTTATGGAGTAAACAGGCATGACGACAGTATCAAAAAATGGCAAATCTATTTAGTCCGTCAGTTAGAGTATTGGAAATTAATGGACACGTATTTTTTGTTTTTGTAAATCAATGAATATTGATAAAGATAAAACGCATCAAAACTCGGGATTGGGGGCTCGTGACTTCAGAACTAGGTAAAATTATACCTAGGCGTGACGTATTGAGAATTTTAAAAGCGTCATAACTTCGTCAATTTTGGTTTACGTAACAAAAGAAAAAACACGGGTAAATATTTTTTGATAATATATCTGACGGAATAATTAGTTTTTTTTTGTCGTCTCGCCTATTCTAAAAGTTTACAGTCACCAAAAATTCGTTGTAATTGTCCTTCCCTTATCCCAATATATTTGGGGTCGGCGCAGCATGTCTTCTTCTTCCACACTTCTGTATTACTCGTCATCTCAGCAGTCACCTCCTTTCTAGCCATATATTGTCATCGTTCATACAGTCCATACATCGTTTCTTTCTTTGGTCTTTCTCTACTCTTATACCCATCTACTTTCATACTCAACATTTTCCTCATTCTCTCACATGTTCCAAAATCTACCAAAAAGTATTATGTGAAATCCCGCTAACGGTCGCTGTAGACATTCAAAACGCTAGGAAAGCGAGAGTCTATAGAAATATAGGCCCTCCACTTGTTTAACTTGACAATATTGTCCTTGTATGACGAAACCACGCCCTTTACACGTTTTTTTTTAATTCCCAGGGCAATGCTATCAGTTTTCTGATATATGTTTTCAAATTGAAGCCTGTCTGACGAATAAAAATATTGATAGGCTCGCCTATCGCTAGGGACCTAATACTGGCATTCGCAGACTGTGGGTTTTTTTTTTTTTCATAAAATGATATATTGCCACGATATTATTATATCAATCCTTTTGGGGTTCGGTACACGTACGTACGTGACGGCTATGTTGTTACAAATTACAATCTATTTTTAGATATTCAGTCCCGAATTCTAGAATGATGTTCACCAAATTGATTTGAGTCGAGAGTATCAAATCTGTCTGTTTTATATGATTGAGGACAGACGATTATTTTAGCAAATGGTAAAATAACACAAAAAAAGGTACGAATACCGTTTTACAGCAGTTTTTGAACCCGAGTAATCGATTAGAAATGTTGTGTTATTTATTACCTAGCTGCTCACTTTACTTTAAAGACTAGATTTGCATTCAAATCTGCAACTAAATACAATTTTGAAAACAGCTTCGTCATTAATTCTATTCTATTAATAAATTATTTCAACCTGTCAAGGTTTATAGTTACAATCAACGTCAGATATATTTTGGAGTACCAAAAGCTAGATAGAACATGTCGCATTCCTTTTTAAAAAAGAACATTTGAATTTCATTCGACTATATTAAATTTCAAAGAGAAGACAACTTAACTAAAGATTCAACCTTCAGTGGGGTATTAGCTTGTTCCCAAAATAATCAATCCACGATACAAATACTGGAACATTAATATCCCGTTATAGACACTATTATCATAATTTCGGGGTAACTTTCAAAGAAACATTAACTTTAAGATCGTTTTAAGACGATTGTGACTTGACTTTGCCTCCGCAAAACATCTTTTAAGATATTTTCTTGAGTATTTTCCGTGGATTTTTAACGCAAATTTTTCAAGCTTTTTCCTGAATCACTTACAAAATTTTTTAGAGGTTCATTAAGTCTGTTCTGGGTGACATTTTTGTAAAAAGCTTTTAATATTTTTTTCAAGGTGTTGTAGATTATTTTCTTTTGCTAAAAAGATGCTACCGGCTGTGTCAAAAAGGTGTGGTCATATTTAATGCTGCGATTCCCACTATCAAAATGATCAACTTTCCTCATGGGACAGTAATTGTAATGGCGAAAGAAATAACAACAGACAGATATAACATTGTTTTAAATAATTAGCTGTCCCATACAAAACACAGTCTCATACATCTGGGCCGAGTAGGTATTGATACCTCCTCGACCCAGATGTATGAGACTATACTTTATTTGTAATATCTTCTCGGCCCAGATGTATGGGACTGTGTTTTATATGGGACAGCTAATTATTTTTTCGTAATAACAACGGTGTTTGTTCAGTTTGATGGTCTGTATCAACTGTAGTTTCTGCTAAGTGTTGTATTAATAATCAAGGTAACCAATTTACTAAAGCCTGCAACAGTAAAAACAGAGTCCTTCCTCCATCAAAAGACAATAATTTCTATTCCAAAAGCGTCTCAAAGTTACCGAAGAAATTTTACTATAATTACTGTCTTTAATTGTGACAATAACCGTCACTAATTTAGCGATAACCTCCACTTTACAGTCTGTAACACGATCCAATAACATAATTTAAGTAATTCCACAGTTTATTATTAATCCCATTTTAGCCGTGTCTCCCCTGAACTGTTGTCCAACTTGTTACAACACCCCCTTCTGTTGTTTTTCATTGCACAGTTCCCGAGAGGGCTGTAATTCGATTAAGTTATTGTTTTATGTCCTATCGTCTGGATATTGTATGTTTTGGTACCGATAGGTGTCTGGTGAGATGGAGGTATATCATTTATGTGTGTATGAGTCATGTCCTTTTAAGACCTTCTTCTTTACCGTGTGGTTAGTGCCTAACCTGGTGTCAGAGTTTTTATGCCGCCTTTGGGGCTCTGGCTTGGCTTTACATGCCGCCAAGAAATATCTCTCAGGCTTGCTGGTTTCCTCACGATGTTTTACTTTTGAGTCCAATATTTTCTTTAAACCACTGGCTACAGGAGCCAATGGTTCATCCAGTGTTTCTAGATTCTTAGTATTGTTATCGTGAAATTTTGTGACCTAGATGCAAACCAAGATTTGAGAGTGGTTTTATTGGTCATGAATGTCTGAAAGAAGAATTAAAACATAACATCACGCCTGTAACTGTTGGAGGGCCAGGCAAAGTAATAATACTCCACCCACCTTTCGCCAGATTATTATTATTATTATTATTTAGTTCTATTTAAAAGGGGGCGAGCCTATTGCAATCGAAACGGCACAAATCAAAACTCCGTGGTTGCTACTGAAGATTTCCTGAAGTAAAAACTCAATAACACTTTGCCCAACCTGGAAATTGAATCCGGGACCTCGGTGCTGGGCAAAAAAGACTAAACTGCGTGTTTTAAATTTAGTCAGCTCAAGTATCCACTGTGACCTAGTAGTTGTGGGTTCAAAATCTGCACATTTGAGATTGGCTAATCCCAATGTACTTATGTCTTACAATGTAGTAATACCTACTAAAATATTTATCTACAGCCCACTACCAAGAAAGCTAAGAAAAACCTTTTGTCAATTTTAGTCCCTTTAAAAATCTCTGAAAAAAGTCTGTCCCCAAAACTGTCCTCTTTCACCAACGATACAATATTTCCTCATCCATTTGCAAGCACTCCAACTGCAACGCATTATACTAAGTTGAACATAAATTCAGAATATTAAAACTGAACAACTTCAAACTAACAAGAACCAACATTGGCACTCGTCGTAAGACTCGCTGCAGACCGGACCGAATGGACCGTAGTGCAGAGAGCGGGTTTTCTGATGGCATTGAATAGTAAACTTTATTTTCAGTGTGATACAGCACAACCGTCATTGCTCTGGAATGTTCGAGGAACCGTTTGGTGTCCACATAGATGTTCGCTAGACTAAGGACTTTATGTAACTAAGATATAAAGTGCATTATTCAATGATGTCGGAAATCCTCTGTGTTGCGCTCCTCTTGGTGTGTGCAAAGCTTTAAGGGGCGAGCTCATCGAGATATAACAGAGGCTGCCCAAAGTTATACTGCGGAATTACGTTGCCACCCAACTCCTAATGAAGTTTTAATAATTCAGAGTCTTCCGAAACTGTTGGCTTGTTAATTTGCTCAAGTCAACTTGTGGTCTCTTTAAAATGTTAATTGTGAGTCGATAAGGGGAATTTTGTAGTTCTAAAGTGTTGAGTTTTTGGTTGTTATTTGTTTTAAATAATGGAGGTGTAAAGAACTGCTACTTAGGTGGGCTTTAGTAAATAGCTTTTGCATCACATTGTAAAGAATCAGACATCAACAAACAAAACACTGGGAAATCTCCTAGAAACACAATTGTGATCAGCCACGAAATGTTCTATGCATAGGTACTCATCAATTTTAGGTAAATAAGAATATGTTCGAAATCTGGTTCAATGGGGAAGGTCGGCCAAAGCTCAGCGTAGATGAAGTGTCTATAGCCAGGTCCCAATCTCAGACCAAATAAAAAGGTAAAGACGGAACCCTGCGAACAGCAAAGTGAGGCCCATCAAATTACGTCATACACGCTCACACGCACACATTTACATCAAACTACAATTAAACTACGCTTCAATAAATGCACAACATGTTTACAAAACCGGCCTCACATCTCTGTTCGCAGAGTTCCGTCTTAACTTTTTTGGTCTGAGGTCCCAATCTGATCAATACAGGCAAGCTACATTTTTGAAACGATAAATGACATTTTTGAAATGACAATAATACATGACAGAGCTATGGTTATCATAGCTCTGTTATGTATTATTGCCACTAGTTTCACATTTACCTTCGTCAATCAAAATTAACAGTAATTATTGAACTGACGGTGTTGAATATTACGGAATTCAAAATACATTTCAAAATGAGAACCTCAATGAAACATTCACCTCAAAACCCAAGCTAAAATCATTCCCTTGAAATATAAATGAGATTTATAACACAAATATTATTTACTATTCACTTAATACTTGTAATACCCGATCTAAATGATTAATCAGTCGCTGTACATGAGCTGTCAATGATAAAAGCTACATTAAGATAATTTGATTTCCCTACGGACCTTAGGTGGTCGGCCGGTGCTGCCAGATGAATAATTTAGTTACACTATAGTAAGTTTATCAATTATTATTTATATTTCATTTTGACTGACAAGATGTTATTAGTAAATAAATTAGGGTTTAAATTTTTTTAATGTAGACGTAATTCTGTAAATTTATTTAAACTTTATGTGTTTAATAAAACTCGTAGTTGCCTAAGTTTTATTGAACTATAATGAAGAAGAATGAAGACTGAAACTTAGAAAATTGTGTCTTTGTTCGCACCAAAGTTTTTTTGGTATAATTAATCACCCCAAAAAAAAATTTTGGTGCTCACTAACTGTTTGTTTCGATTTTGAAGAAAAGCTTTATTTTACCGCTGGGTAGAATTGCAAAAAAAAACATTACCGGTTTTTTAAAAGGTTTTTTAACTGTTTTGTATTTTTTTTGCAGTCACAGAACAAATTATAAAGGGTGTAAAAAGACCCCTAACGAAGCCGAAAGGCACTTGTTCTCCCTGTCTTTGCGATATTTTTTTTTGTTCTAGCTAGACCATACCTGGGAACCTTGTAGTTACGGAGATATTGGGGGTCAAAGTTTTTTTTTTAATCATGTTTCATCTCCATGACTCCCGTACGATTCCTTCTATCCATTAGTGCAATGTTTTGAGTGCGATACATTGAATTTTACCGTAAAACGTGATTTTTCACCCCAAAAAAACGTCGTTTCCCAGCAAGCGAAAAGTTACTTAGTACAGAATGCTTGGTTGACGGTTTCGTGAAGGGTCTGTTTACACTCTTTACACCCTGTTTAAGCTTATTAAATGGGAACATGTCTGACACAATACCGTGTAGACACACGGTCCGGTACACGGGATTTCAGGTTTATTTAGACAAATACTTAAACATGAAATCAACAATTCTCGCACACATTTTCAACATTTGAATGTTACAAACATAATTCTGGTTTAACCCGTTTACATCGTTCATAATCATAGCAGACAATCCCTAACAAATTGACAGTGGAACTGGAAACTGACCCAGGCCGGGATGTTGACCCAGTTATTGGTTAGAACATAATGAGGTGAGCCAGCGTCGAGCACCATTACACTGAAAACAACATTGATCCTAATTTTGTAGGTTTATGAACTTAACATCACATTGGTTTGTATTTCCCAAAGGGGTAATCAGAAGTACTGTAGTAGATCGACATTTCGACAGTTTTTATGTTAAAGGTTCCATTGCAGTGGAATGACTCTGTATAGTCAAACGGGGTGAATAGGAACGCAAGTGAATCGAGACAAAACTTTGAAAGGGATTTTAACGTTGAATTGATAAATGTATGTCCTAGTAGGTAATAAGGTCGAAAGTTGGTCGGCCGTCATTGAACTCGGTAGTACATCCGTATTTAGCCAGTTATGTTAAGTCCCATTGTATGGACCGAGGCTTATTACTGAAAAGAGCTTTGATCCCAATTTTGTACGTTTATGACATACGAGTAACTAGCGACCCGCACGGGCTTCGCACGGGTGCAATGTAGATATAAACCTTCCTCTTGAATCCCTCTATCTATTAAAAAAACCCTCATCAAAATCCGTTGCGTAGTTTTAAAGATCTAAGCACACAAATCAGGACAGACAAACAGCGGGAAGCGACTTTGTTTTATACTATGTACTGCAAGTTACAAAACATTAACGTGTAATTCTCGTAGAGGTATTTAGCGGTAGGTATAGCATCCGTATCGCCAGTTTTGTTTAAATCTCACTGTAATAAACCGAGTCTATTGTTTTAGAAAAACTTACTCGGCTAGTTATGATTTACACTAAAAATTTTCTAGAGAAACCTTCGGGCGAAAATCCCACGATTTCTCTGCTAAAATGTGTGGGCAACTCAGAGTACCTAAAACAAACACACATCCCGCAACTACGATTAAAAAGGTCACCCACAAACCAAATCCAACCTATTTTCACATTAAAAATTCAAATGAACGAAACTAATTTCATAGACAAATCTATTCTTATCAAAAGTCAAAGACACAAAATATTGAAATAAGCCTTCCGTTCCACTTATTTTCGTTACTTCCAGTATATAAACAGATAATTTTAAGACGTTTATTCAAAGATAAAGGGGAAATATCAAAGAGTTGGCTTTGATCGATTTGTGCCGCTTCGAAAATATCGGAGCGAATCAAATATGTAGTGATCGGTGACAACCGTGATGTGCGAATATACGTATTTCAACTTAGAGTGGGGGATTGATAAGGTATTTGGCGGTTTATCATAATATTTGAATTTATTCGTTCTTTTGATTGTTAGGGAGTGGTAGCAGAGGCCTTAATGTAGAAAGAAATTTTGATTATAAAAATAGCGACTAATTCTTCAAAAGAAGACGGTAACACTTGTTTAGCACTAAAAGTAAAACATTTGTGACATGTTATCCACGCAGTCCAGAACTAATAAAATTATCGTCTCTTTTCGTCTAGAAAAAAGCTTAAAGCCCTTTTTTCTCTCAAAAACATGACCTAACTAAACAAAACAAGACAAGCGCGCACATAACTACAATTCCCGCCTCTATTTTCGAGCGTAACTTACGGGACACACTCGCACACCCACGCTTTAGACCTATTCATTCAGTGGAAAGTGGGCTCATGAATAAATTATTACACCAGTTCAACTGTAGCGTACAAAACGTTGGGAAAACCGTATTGATGTGGATCTGCGCGATGAGATTCTTTTTTTGAATGTTATAGTTTTTTTTTCGGAGATTTTTATTTTTGTTTTTGTGTTTTGGTGTTCTTATTGTTAGTTGCCAGTATTATTAGTTTAAGTCTTTGAGTAAATTTGTTCATTAGAATTGATTTTGATTATGTTATGTTTACTTAATTTTACTACAAAAATTGGTTAACTAGGCGGTACCTAAATAATTATACAAAAGCTTTATAGTTAAATTCGGTGTTTAAAGAGACATAGTCTATATCAACATAATAGAAGTTTTAAAAAGCTTCCATATTGTCTTTTGCTATTTAGTGTACCAGAAAATCCATAAGGTCATAATACATTTTATGTTACCTAGCAATAAATGATTGAGTATTAATAATATTTTAATTATTTCCAACATAAAAATATCAAAATATATATAAAAAATATATATAATTGATATTATAAATGCGAAAAGTAAGTTTGTTTGTTTGTTACCTTGTCTCGCCTTAACCACTGAACCGATAATCCTGAAATGAATAACATGTGGATGCACACATGCACACACCTTTCATCCCGAAAAAAAGTACAGAGGCCCTCTCTAACGTTTCGTTCGAATATTCGGATCTATCCCTCCCTCTCGCGCACGTCTGCAGATGAGTGCGAGTAAGAGAGACGGATAGATCCGAATATTCGGACGAAACGTTAGAGTGTAGGGCCTCTGTTTCCGAGGAAAACTGCAATAAGGTTATGATAATAGATGGCGCCACGTGTCTTTCGAATCATGATTGAATTATATTATTATAAGCAGAGTACAACTGAATTGATTGTCAAATTCTAAGTTAACGCGAGCGAAGCCTCGTGCAAAAGCTAGTCTAAAATAAAAAAAAACAATGACAAATAAAGTATCTCTAAAATTGGCAAGCGACCTTGTGGAACACTTTTAACCCAGTGACACAGAAAGTCCAGCGTTTATTTCAGACGCAGAATGTCCCGGCAAAGATAATTATTACGTGCGACGTTACCACCGGATTACTGCTCCATATTTATTAATACCTCAACACGTGCTTTTTCGGATATTAAGTTTAATTTCACACGTGCCAGTAGCTACCTGTAGGTCCTTGCATTTTTTGTTTTCGGAATTATACTGCTTTGATTTCATTCATAAATAAAAATTGTGTTTATAAAACTTGACATTGTATAAAAATTCCCAATTTCATATCAACTAATTCATTTACTTGATTTTAATTTTTTATTAATATTAATGGGGATTTTGCATTGTTACGGCATAGAGCTTTGTAAGTTAATTTTAATATTTCTAAACCGGCAACGGTAGTGTAGGTATGTGAAACTGTCGAATAAGTATAAGATCTTAACGTACTCAGAAATCTTATCTTATCTTCGCAGTATAGAAGAAGAAGACAAATGCTGCGCCGACCCTAAATCAATTTAAAAAAAATCTAAATCAATTGGGATAGGCCAATAAAATGATGATGACTGTAATTGACGGTGTCACCTTGAACCTATGCCACACGTTTAGCTCATTATTTATCATGTCTTCAGCAAGCTACTGCTTGACATAGGCATCTCCAATCGCACGCTATTCATCTCGATTCTCAGCAACTCTGATCCCGCTGTGCAAATTGTCTCTCCACCTAGCTTGAGGGCATACTAAATTAAGTTTGCCGGTTCGCGGTCTCCACTCAGGAACCCAGCGGACAGTCAATGACTCCTTATAATAGATTAATGCAAATTATTGATCTCCACTTAAGGCGATTACATGAGCAAATAAGCAACTGTATTTGTGTTGGTTCAAACTTCGCTTGAAATACTGTTAGAATAAAGTTCTAATCAGCTTGCACGACAAAGTGGTTGTTACGTCAGTCACTGCGGCCGAATGTGCGATGAATGATAGATGAGAATGGTTTTTTGCGATTTACAAAAAATCTATTGATTAGACTAAAAAAGTAAAACACTACGATACTAGTATTTTGCTTGTAGAATTATTTGCCAAAAAATCAGAATGATCGCATATATTTTAGTATGGTTTTTACTCGTTAAAAGAAATTTTTAGAGATAATTTCGTGATTTTTTTCTATCGAATAAAATTTGTTGTATTATGTTTTCAAAACACTTTCGTACTAGCTATCCTGAAGAATATCATATATTTTTCAGGTTTTGTTTATTGCAGTGAATCATATGCTTTTTTGCATTATAAAACTCGCGTTTAGCTCATGTAGTCGCCTTAAAACAAACTTGGTGGGCAATTCGAGTTAATTTGTCAATCGCATGGTAGGGTGTGAACGTGGAATGGGCGTTCTGAATTAACATTTATTCTTTTTGTTCTTTACAGTCCAAAAACATGTCTAATACAAGTCTCTGCAACTCTGGTATAACGTACTTTTGTAATATTTAAACTAAATCATTAACGTGTTGGTGTTTATCTCAAATAATCATGTTACAGTTAACATGAAGCCGAAATACGAATTCACACTACTACTCTCTTGTCTATTGGCCGCATTGTAACAATGGTGGCGATCATTACCGCACCAACATAACATTACACGTTGCACAAAATAATCACTAATCCTATTTAGAACGGAACACCAAACATTATTGACTGGAATTCAATTTGTCGACTGATAAATTTATCTTTGAGGTTTAGAAGCGTCGGTGGTCGCTAGTTGACAACGTTCGATGACCTGGTTTCAAGTCTATTTTGGTGTGGACACGAATATCGAGCGGCTGTAAGCGTAGTTTCCTATGCCTCAAAAAAGTTGGGTGACACACGCGATGTTTAGACTTTTTTTATCTGCGAAGAGTTTCTTTTTTTATGTGACGCGCGATTTTTCTGTGGGGTATTGAGAAAAGAAAATATGTTTTCAAATTGTCATGGAAATGGCACTACATTTTGCTTCAGAGAATTGATTATGTACGATCTCGTGAAAAAATCCAGCGAAACCTTGCACAGACATTTTTTTAAATCTCTCTCCTTAAAATTTGTATTTTCAACACAGCTACAATTATGATCAATGTGGCCCTTCGATAGTGTAACCACAAATAATACAATATACTGTTTAATGTTGTTGTTCTTAGAGGACAACATAAACTAACTACATCCTTGCTAACAATGTATCCCCAATATATAGGTACCCAAGTCAAAGGTAACATCACTTTACACATTGTAAATAAAAATCCCCCAACACTACACTCTACGTAGTACAACAGATGCACTTCCAATATTTTAGAAGAGCACTTAAGGCACAAAATAAAAGCAACAAGTTAACTTTAATGATTGCAATATAAAATGTACCTAATGGTTCTGTGGGCTATGAAATACATCTCTCAACGGAGTTTCAGTGTGCCAGTAGCGCGAAGGATGTTGAGAACTGGCCAATGTAGGTCGGTACACTGTGGCATAATGAGTTGGTAAACAAGAACCTAAGATTGTAAATAGACTGGTTGATCGTTGTTGGGGTATGTATGAAACCCAACAGTGAAGATATTATGTACTTGTTATGTAGGCTTGTAAGGTATGTTATCTATACTTACACTTATTTACTTATAATCCTACTAATATTATAAATGGGAAAGTTTGTGAGTATGGATGTTTGTTACTCTTTCACGCAAAAACTACTTAAGGGGCTCCCCCATGGCACACTAGCGCCACTTTAGTAAAAAAATCAGAACTCGTTAAATACACAATTAATATAAAATCTGATTAACAAAATCAATGCTTTAGAGTTCTAGATTATTGACGTCTATTTAATTCATTAAAATATACTTCACTGTAGTTACAGTTATGTTTCAATAAGTTAAGCAGGCGTAAATAATATAAAAGACCAAACGATTGATTTTGTCAATCAGATTTTATATTAATTGTGTATTTAACGAGTTCTGATTTTTTTACTAAAGTGGCGCTAGTGTGCATGGGGGAGCCCCTTAACGGATTTGGATAATATTTTGCACACAAATAGTTTATTTATTTATTTAGTATAGCATAAACCATTAACACTAAATTAAATAATCCTTTTACTCGGTCTTCTCGCAGAACCACAAACATTCTAACATTATCGCCTTCCATTCATCAGCAAACACCTGGATTAACACATAGGATATTTTTTATCTCGGTAGTTTGATTCCATGGGACAATTATCATACTTCACGCGGGCGAAGCCGCTGGCAGAAGCAAGTAATATTACAAAGAGGTAGTTTTGTATGTAAGGGGTAATCTCAGGAACTAATGATTCTATTCTAAAAATTCCTGTACTAGCAGAAAACTAAATTATTCGTGGGTGCATTAGGCTATAGCCGATAGCCGAGCAACCACATTTTTTGCGGACGAAGTAGCGGGCGAATTGCTAGTGTTATGTTAATAAGTGATTCTCTTGATGGATTTATTGCTACTGGGTTATAATTACACAATGACATTCTAATTTAGAGAAATGCACACCTAAACAATATCGATATGCATAAAATATGAGTGTGACGTACAAACTACACAAAGGTGCAATTTACAGCGTAGGTCGTACAACCGTAGTTGTACCCTATACGGGCACTTATTTGTTTAACCAGGGAAAGTATGGTGGAAACTATCATATGGAAAGTGGTGATATGGTATACTTCTTTGTTTTTTTTTTTCTATTTCTTTGTTAGACGTGTTTGAGCTGAGGGCCTAAACGCGTGCCAATTAATTACTTTCAGAGGTTTTCGTGTTTCGACAACGGTTTTCGACCGCATTGGTATAAGCTTTTAGGTAACTTTTGTCTGATCCATATAAAGCGAGTAGCCCAGACAGGTGTGGTTATGTTTCAGGATGTGATTAAGACAGCACAGAAACATTACATTCAGCAGAACATTTTTTTTTATGATCACAACTTTCTGATAAAAGCTGTATTTTGGACTTTTTCATCGTTGCTATCATATAGCAGCGTTGACCCAGTGGTGGCAGCCCCGACTTACGAACAGTAAGTCGTGGGTTCGAACCCAGACAGGAGCATTACTTTGGGTAATTTATTTCATCACCACTGCTCTCAAAATGGTGAAGGAAAACATCGTGAGGAAACCGGCATATCCTAGAACCAAAAATTCGAAGACATGTGACATCTTCTAATCCGCACTGGGCCCGCGTGGTGGATTTAGCCCATTCCCTCTCATTGAGAGGAGGCCGTGTCCCTGCAGTGGGAACATTATAGGCTGATGATGATGATGATCATCGTTGTGATCGCTGACAAAATATTACTTTGCTTAAACTCTCTTATAATGTAGAACTCCATCCTTCAGTTTCATAATAAATGCTGGTTAATTGATTTATTTTCATCTGTATAAGACAAAAATAAATAATTCATTTCTTGTTTCCAAGGCATATTAAATTAGTCCAGACACAAGTCAATAAACCTTAACCCAAGATTTCATTAACGAAATCTGACGGAAACGATCATAAATTATTCAGAGACGACAAGCGAGATTTTATGCCTATTCAACTCTCCTCTAGCCAGAAAATCATACACGCTTAAACATTTTCAATCCCCGAAGACAAGCCACGGAACCCTTCACCTGAAAATAAATAATTAATCTAACGGTACAGTAGGCCAAGAAAAAGGTTGGCTCAAAATGCGTGAAAGAAGATCTGTGTTACAAGACAAGGGTTGACCAAAGACAAAAAGAAACGAATGAGGCCTTTTCTTTTTAGCTCTTCCCTAGTCGCTGGATAGATGGCGTTGAACTTGGTACGTTACTGCAAGGAAAGGACAGTAAAAAACTGATTTTAACAAAGCGCGAGAAAACTAGGTTATATTTGAAGTTGAAGCTTAGGCAAACGAAAGTGTCAGTCAAAGAGCGTATGTGACGTGACGCAATGTTTTTTTCAGTAGGCTAATTCACGTAATTATAGAAGTGCTGTTGCAGTTGTAGTTAAGTTTCGATCAAAACAGCGCTTTTCGTATTCTCTACCGCTGTCAGATGCGCTCGCGTCAAGTTCGCGTCACACGAGCGCCTCCTAAAGCTCAGTAGTAAAACTACCTCGTATATAATGGGTAATTTTGCCCCCTTGTATTACAATGCACTATTAATTTGACTGCCTCATTGGTCTAGTGTTCGCAATCGCGACTGCTGAGCATGAGGTCCTGGATTCGATTCCCGGGTCGGGGAAATTGTTATTGGATTTTTCAATCAGGCATTTCTCAGTGGCAGCCACGGGGTCTGGATTTGTGCCTGATTAGGCTTGTCCCTTATTACATGGGACTTAAACATTACTATTACGTACACGTCTGCCTAATCCTTCATGGATTACAGGCGTGATGTTATTTACTATTAAATTATTAGAATCTTATTTTGTACAACCCTAGTAAAAACAGAGCACGCGCTTTTAAACATCAACGATTAAAATTCGGCGGTACCTGAAAAGCTGAGTCGGCACTGCAAAAATATGAAAAGCCACATGAAATGGGTTAACAACTGTACCGCAGTTTTGGCATGACATTTTTTTCGACGAATGTACCTGACCTATCTGAATATTCGTAGTAATTGGAATTATAATATTATTACTGTCGAGTTGGAAAATATTTTGACCGAGTCAAAAGGTGTGAGAGTAGGACTGGCGGCGGCGGAGATACTCTGTTGTTAGAACGCAATAAGCGACAACCCTAGTAGAACATACAAATCGAGAGTAGGAAAATAAATACAAGGTGTAGTTTTGCATCCCAGTTTAAATTCAGGAGCTTGTCACAAAAGACATAAATAATCAATTTAAATAAATAAATATCGCTGGATATTAACACACAGCGCCATCTAGTGCCACACTAAGCAACGAGACTTGTGTCGTGGACACCAGATAGTTGATATACTACATAGATACTTTTTCTTTGTAAATACATACTTATTATACATATAATATATATATATATATATACATATATATATATTATTATAATATATTTATATATATCCATGACTCGGAAACAAATGTCCATCCTCATCACACAAACATTTGCTCCAACGGGGATTCGAACCCGGGACCCTTAGAACGTAAGGCAGCCTCACTACCGCTACGCCATTCGGGTCGTCGAAATTCAAATCAAAATTCAGTCAAATTACGATACCGGGTCAAATAATTAATAAAGCCGCTATTAATAAATTGTTTAAATTTGACAGTATTCCAGAATAACACGAAAGTAATAGACCGATCGCGCGACGTGTTTCTGTGTGCGTTTATTTGTGTGTGTGAAGGCGCGGCTATAGGGCCAGTTACAGACGGGCTGTGCGTTTTAATACGGGTGGTTTACACTTACCGATTTTCCTAAATTATATATATAAAAAAAAAACCTACCTATTCTATTGTCGATTCGGGTCGAAAATCATTAGCATAGATACCTCCTTGAATTTGACCAGGATGCAAAGCGATACCTTGTTTATCTGTCAAACTATAGAAGAGATCTGTGAGCCCAAACAATAGTGTTACAAATCATCTTCATCTACAGCCCGACTTCACCCACTACTTACCCGTTACTCCACCTGCCATCACCGAAGCGGCGATTGGCGGCGGCGACCTCTCGCGTCCGGCCCTGGTGCAAGCCATGGTCCGGAGCGAGACGGAATGGGACGCCGTCACCTCCTTCTGCGAAGCAGTAATGCTAGAGAAGGAGGTGGTGGAACGTGAGAGGGAGAGAACCTCACAGCGTCCCGGCCGCCGCGGGAGACGCCCCGGGCGTCGGGGGCCACGTGGTGGCCCCCGGCCACCGTAGGCGCGGGCCTGTGGACGGTGGGCTATGGGCTAGCTCGCCGTCCGTCCGTATCATGACGACAGGCCGTGTCGACGGCGCGTTCGTGTTCCACGCGCGCCTCAAAGAGAGTCAGCAAAAAGGAAGGGGTCCGCAAGGACCGATGCCTGCCGGGGTTGCGGGACTGTTCGAAAGAGATACCGTGGCCCCGGAACACAAAGGGCGATGAAGGAACATGGATGGGTTTTAGTCAGTAAAAGTCTGACACTCCCTCCTGCTCTGCCCAGAGCGGGAGAAGTCATTTGATGATTTCTCCTGCTCTGCCCAGAGCGGGAGAAGTCATTTGATGATTTCCCATCCCAAAAACAAAAAAAAAACTCGATTTTGTATTATTTAATAAATACTATTACAATTAAATAGGGGCCAATACAGATTTAAATAAAAACTTTTTTTTAGACCTGGTGGCCTACCATGGCGTCTTAAAGAAGGATCTTTTTAATTTTGTTTCAGTGTGGGAAAGAGATGGCGCTAGACGTCCTCTATAGCTCCGTCTCTTACCCACACTGAAACAAGATTAAAACGATCCTGCTATAAGACGTCATGGTAGGCCACTTTCTTTTGAATAGTATGGATGTAGTCTTATAGACGTAACAGTTAATTTTGTTCAACGGTTCTATTTTATCTAGTTTTAGCAGTTTATTAAACAAATTTTGTTTATAACAGTGTTTTTATTCCAAAAATATCATTTTGGGGAACTTGTGGCGAATGAATCAAAAAGAAGCGGGGAATTGATATCATTGACCCGGGGAATCGAGAAATTTTTATTGGCAGCATTGGTCATGTCATAAGTCTCAAGTTCGAAACCCAAGACATGCTAATCTGAGTATTCGGATTCATGTGCGTATCGTATAATTATCACTTGCTGCGGTGAACGAAACATCGTAAGGAAATCAGCATGACTGAGAGTTATTTCTCGACGGTTTGTAAAGTCAAGCCAGAGGCCAAGTGACATTAGGTTAGGAACTAACCACACGAGAAAGAAAAAAAGAATCTTACACTTCGTAATCAAAACATAATTTAACAATACACAACAAAGCACAATATTCCTAACTACATATCAGAAGGTACATCAACAAAAGATTATCTTTTCAAATTGCCCAAAGGCTCGCGAACATATTCAATATTCTGGTCGTCCAATCCATTACGTCACCGATAAGATCGCTTCTCCAATCGCTAGATACCGTAGAGGTAGCCAATAGGGTTCAGTAATTTATGTGAAAATAAAATCGTTCAACCGTCGCGTCGTGGAATTCATGGAACGTGAATTTTAGGACATTCTGGGATTAAGAGGCATTATGTTGAACTGTTTAATGTTGCATGAAGGGCTATTTAGGTCTAAATTTACGTTTAAATCTATCGACAGTGATATTGGTACGAATTTCGTACAATTACCGTAATTAATTATTTAAGGGACCTACAAAATAAATACTAAATAAACCTTCTTCATAAAAAATATTTAAATACTCTTCATGGATGTTTTTTTACTCCAACTGTTCCCTTGCCGAGAGCAATTCTTCTCTGGGTTCGAAGGAATTTCTAACAGCCTCGAGTTTGGAAGTTGGCGGTATGATACCCTCTATTTGATAACGCACGCTAGGCCATTAGTCTTACGCCTGGGCTGGCAGTATCTCCAAGATGCGTTTCTCGGAAGCATCATCATTGCAACCGAATTTATTCGTTAGTAATCAGCGATCGAAAGTCAGCGATTTTGTCGTTATCTCTGTCGATTCTGCCGGACCTGGTATCTCTCCGGACGTGTCTGATTGCCGTTCCATCGGACTATGAGAGAAGAAGGAACTAAGCGTGCACCTGTGTCTGTGCACACACTTGTGCACTATAATAAAACCTAAAATAAATAAATATCGCTGGACATTAACACACAGCGCCATCTAGTGCCACACTAAGCAACGAGGCTTGTGTCGTGGACACCAGATAGTTGATATACTACATAGATACTTTTTTGTTTGTAAATACATACTTATTATACATATAAACATCCATGACTCGGAAACAAATGTCCATGCTCATCACACAAACATTTGCTCCCACCGGGATTCGAACCCGAGACCCTTAGAACGTAAAGCAGCTTCACTACCGCTACGCTATTCGGGTCGTAAAAAAATCAATTATGCATGTATTTTAAATGAATGACCGTCGCAAACTACAACTAAATGGGTCCAGCTAAGAACTGAGAAAAAGCATTAAAAACGTCAAAATTCACGTCCACTGTCAACAAAGTAGAAAACAGGATATTTGGCTGAAACTGCAAATTGTATAAAAGAGCTAACAAGAACTTTTATCCTTTTCGAATCGCAACATGAAGTCGAGAAAATCAGAATTTCTACCAGAAAATGCAAATCACGTTTATTTGAAACTAGATTAAAATTAGGACCCGAATGGATCTGGATTTCTGGCGATGCAAAGCGTTAACATTTTGCTTTGAAGCACAACTGACAAAATTAGGTTACATACACAAAGACCGAGTGGCCAATGGCACAACGCTGTGAATGAATTGTGTTTAATCGGGTTGCGGCATTTTTCTTACGTGAACTTGTTTCCATATTTTTATACGTCAAAAAGTTCATTTTGTTACATAACTTTTACAAACATTCAAGCCTGCTTCCGATTTATGTACCTTTTTTTCAATTTCGACTCCTCGACTACACACTTACTATGGGAATCCACTTATAACTTCAAACTTCACTACAAAAAAACTTAAGGGAATATACATAAAAGCGCTGCGGGCGCTGAAACCTAAAATTGATATTTTCCTCGTGCGCTTCACATTCACCGGTACGTTTTACAGCTAAAGTCACTTTCAATTTTCAACGTAAAGCGCTTTATAGCTGGCTGGAAGCGTGACGGGCATAAAACCTCTGGAGAGAAAGCCTCAACTTGTCTCTATCTAGTATCTATGTAGAAGCCGCGAGAGATGTTCCGATTTCCTAATCTTAATGAAACGCGATTTTCAACGTTGCGTCTTTGTAATAAAGCGCAAAATACACTGAGTTTGTGAGTAAAAAATCTTAATCTTTCCAAGTTATTTAATTTTTTTACTTGGACAGATGTTACCTAGATGTAAACGTGGAGTAAAAGTTTTCGTTTAATTTTTTATGACTTTCGCAAATTACATTGCGTAGGTAACGCCTTTGCGACGTTCAGTTGATTTGAGTTTTACTGACGTCACGAGGGTGTTTCATTTTTAAAAGGTTACAACTTTTAGAATTCAAAAGTTACAGTAAAAAGAGAGTTGCAATAAAACTTTTTATGGTTGAATGGGAGGTAAAGGTGGAGTGAATAAAATTATTCATCATCTGCCTTTTCCCAAGTTTTATTGGGGTCGACTTCTAGTCTAACCGGATGCAGCTGAATACCAGTATTTTACATTGAGCGACTGCCTATCTGACCTCCACAACCCAGTTAGTACTGGGTAATACGATTCACCCAAAAAGTCTGACAACCAGTCTTACCAAGGTAAGACTGGTTGTCAGACTTTTTGGGTGAATAAAATTCTTATAAATTTAAAAAGCGAAAACTGTTAAACTTTGTCTGAGAAATAAAAATATAAAGCTTAAAAGTTTAAATTTTAAGCCAAGAGCATTACATATTTATGTTTACTTATGTGCTTTCATGCGTAGCTACAGTGTAGTGGTGCGTCAAAGGTAAACTATTTTCAAAGTGAACTATCAAAGGTTTTTCAGGCCTTTTCTTTTGATATTTTAGTAGGGTCCATATTTGTGTAACCACAAAGACCCCACTGGGTAGAGTCTATAGTAAACATGACACGTAATTAGGAGGTAAATAATTTTAACGCTACGTTAACATACTTTAATCCACAAATCTATACATTTCTTATACCTATGCATTTAAATTTCAAAAGCTTTGAAAATTTACCATTCAATATTGGAGTCGGCTTTCAGTCCAACTACTACAACAGCCCATAACGTCCACTGCTGGACATAAGCCTCTCCCATGATGGGAGGAATTTGCCGTAATCTCCACGCTTGACAGGCGGATTGGAAATCGCAGTGATGAAAGACTAACAGAAAACGCTGCTGCCCATTTTCTGGTCTACGGAGGCGCAAGGTGTTCTGCCTCAGACATTAGTCGCCTTATACGACACCCGTGAGTGTAATGGGTTGGTTCTATTCTACTCTGCCGGATACCACATGGCTAAGTTTTTAGGTTTTCAGTCCAACTAGATACAGGTAAATTACCAGTACTTTCCATGGCGCATCTGCCCATCTGACCTCAACAACCTAGCTATTGATTAACGGTACACCTTAATAATGCTGCATTGTAAAACTTTCACCCATGAAGCCTGTCATAGATCTACAAATGACTGCCAGCCAGAACTAAAGGCACTCTAAAGCAATTAAAAAGCAAAAAGTTTACCAACAGTGTCCCATAAGTCCCATCCATTGATACCTCACGATATTAAAGCTAGGGTTGCCCCAACAATAAAATTCCACTCGACTAGAGTCATCGCCACAGATAATAAATTCGACAAGCAGCAGCCCTAAATCACGGCGTATGCCAGCGGCAAATGGAAAGTGGCTGAATTTAAACATTTTGTTGGCAATTGAAAAAACTGGGCGTCATAAATCCGCGGACAAAACGGTAGAAATGAAAAGTATTTTTGTATTGTCATTTCGGATCATTCATTTCATTTTTTTTTTTGTTGCATGTCAATCTGCCAGGATTAATGTTAGAAAGTTTTCGCTCTTAACTGTTTTTTTAATAGCTTTGTAGAAAGGTCATGCGGACGCATTTTACGTATGATGAAAACCTTGCAGTTGTTTACGTGATCTTTGCAACATTGGAGCCAGCCGCTTGAATTAAGAATTTCTTTACTATCGAATGCAGTTAAGTTTAGAATACAATAGACTTCTCTATAGATTTAATAATTATGCAAGTTAGCAGGCCTTCGCCAAAATAATATTGGTATTAAATCTTTTTTATCAAAGATTAACCTTTGTATTTCAAGAAAACTGAAACAAATTACAATCATGTCCAAAAATCTTTTTATCTTACCTAACAAGGGATTTAAAGTTTTACCCAGACAGTGCGTAGTTTTCAATTTTAAACCTACGCACTGTCTGTGAAACAATCTATTTACATACCTATCAAAACCTAAGCTAAGACCACTAGGTACAGTTACTGTAATAGTAAATTCGGTTGGATTAACAAAGGACCCGAATACCCACAGTTTATCAATTACGGTATTAGGTGTTACCCAAAGGGAGTGAGCCTAACTAACGTCATGTAACGGTCTCAATTCCAGCCACGGGATTTGAATTTCAAGACAAATATTGACTTAGAGGGTCGTAGTCTAAACAACTGGACAGGTCCACTAAAATCTGTGTGGTTCTTTCTTCAAAAGACCCTCTCAGACACTAATCTGCATAGTCCTCATCTGAATTGAACAAGATTATGTGTGGACTTCAAAAGAGACTATGACCTCTGAGTTTGTTTCGGCTGTTTCTTCTCAGAGTAGTCAGGTACGAAACACCGGCCCCATCTAGTTTTAAAAGAATGACGTGTAAAAGTGTTTGTAAGAACCTACTTGCAAAATAAACATCATTACATTTCATTTCAAGAAATAGAACAGGGTGCTTAAATAATTACAATTTCTCACTCTTGTACCCTCGCTAGGGTAATGTTTCAAGCCCATGAAATAGGTATGCTTGCTACAATCAAATAACGTCATCATCATCATTATCAGCCTATTAATGTTCCCACTGCTGGGACACAGGCCTCCTTTCTATGAGAGGCAAAAAAAATCTCAATACATCACGCCGTGCGGTGGAAACTAGCCTATAGTGTCATATTATTACCAATATCTGAGAAATTAATTTCTTCGCTAGTTACGTTTGTATCACATGAAATTAAAGAGGATGGTCTCCGCTAACACATTAAGTGTCATATTCTTATCAACTTCTGAGAAATTCTTGATGGAAAAACCCTATAGCCATACGACCAACAAATCAGCCAAGAAACTAAATAACATCACGACTTTAATCCCCGAAAGGTAGGCATAGTTGTACCTAATAGCATTAACAAGCTATTAACACAGTTATATTTATCAAAAAAAAAAAACGTACCGCCACACGCGAAGATTTTTATTACAAGCCCTACGTATTCAATTGAAACCGAATATGATTAAACTACACAATGTTATGATAATTTTAAAACAACGGCGGCGTCGTTCATATCAATGTCATTGACATTTGCATGCATTATGTATGAACGAGTTATGATGACACATTCAGTACGGGGCTAGTTGAATATATGCAAAAACATTGAATATTTAAATTCTATTTGATTCGTTGATAAGAATAGAATGCTGAAAAGTTCTCTGGAAGATATCGCTGTCGGCTATAAGACCGCCATTATGCCTACCTTTTCCAGTATTGTAAAAATGCTGTGTTATATTGGTGTACAATAATGTGTACTAAATACACACACAACATCACGCCTATAATCCCCGAACGGTTAGGCAGAGGTGTAGCTAATGGTACACTACATTTCGCTAGTAATGTTTAAGTCCCATGTAATAGAGGGCGAGCCTATTGCCGTCAACGTGGCACAAATCCAGGCTGCCACTGAAGAAAGAAGAAATTCTTGATGGAAAAACCCAATAAAAGTTTGCCTGACATGGGAATTGAACCCAGGACCTCATACTCAACAGTTGCCCTTGCGACCACAGATCAACGAGGCAGTCTAATCACTACATACGAATAGTATACTAGCGGACGTCACGCGGTTTCACCCGCGTAGTTCCCGTTCCCGTGGGAGTACGGGGATAAAATATAGCCTATGTTACTCAGAGTGAATGTAGCTTTCTAATGGTGAAAGAATTTTTGAAATCGGCGCAGTAGTTTTTGAGTTCATTCATTACAAAAATCTTTTCTCTTTATAACATTAGTGTAGAAAACAAAATCGTTTCCTGCTGTCTGTCTGTCCCTATGTTTGCTTAGATCTTTAAAACTACGCAAAAGATTTTGATGCGGGTTAATAGGATTCAAGAGGAAGGTTTATATCTACATTGCACCCGTGCGAAGCCGGGGCGGGTCGCTAGTAAAGGTACAAAGTAAACTCTATCTATGTATTAATATATCGCTTAGTGAAAAGGGTATCTTTGTGTCAATACCTAAATAAATAATCTCAGTAGCAACACACGATTTGAAATTGTGTATCGATTTTCCTTAACGTACCGTTTCGGTAGCCAGACTTGGAGTCTAGATTTAAGCCCGGTTGATAGCAAAAGGTTCGCCCCATATTAGCCAAATGTAGATGTGCAATAAAATACACCTCTACCTAACCGTTTTATTTTTTGAGTTTACAGACGTCAAGTTATGTACCGTTCTTCATTTATGCGATAAATTATATAAGCAAAGAGGCTAGAAAAGGAAAATGCCCTGGGTTAAATTCCCGAGCAAAATCATATCTACAGGGTCTAAACAAACCCTTCACGAAGCCGTCAACCAAGCATTCTGTACATCAAACTAAGTAACTCGTTTTACGTTGTGAGTAAAACTCAATGTATCACTCACTTAACTCAAAACATTGTGCTGATGGACACATTTAATAGTAAACGGGTTATAGGGATATTTAAAGTAAATTTATGATTTTAAAAACTAACTTAGGTTTTTGAAAAAAAACTCGTGAAAAAGTTGGAACTTTGAACTACAATATTTCCGTAACTTCCAGGTTCCCAGTTCGCAATAACGGGGAGAACCTTTCGGCTTCGTTAAGAGTCTTTATAAACTAGAAATTTAACACACCCGGCTCGCTTCTTATTTCATAGCTAAAACATATTAGCGGCATAAGGGCTTACTACATATCTGCCCACCCGTTTGAGGAATAGAGTCGCAATGTTACTATAAAACTATCCTCATTGAAACTGTCGTTCCACCAAGTAATCAATAAACGCAACCAATAGGTTTAATCGTGAGCTCGCGTGGCAAACTTCTGCAATGCCACGTTATCAATATAATAGACGTAGATAGGTGCCTCTACCCTATCCATCGACTGATTAAAAGATTGATTGACGTAAAGAGAGCATTGAAATTGTATACTAAGGTATGTATATGTCAAAGTATATTAAGGTCAATGTCAAGGAGCTCGTGGCTAAATAATAACAGCCGCTCGGGTCGATGTTTAGGTTAAGCCGTGCTTGCCTAGGTTGGTCTGTGGATGGGTGACCACCCATTACATACCGAGTTTCCTCCGTGCCTCGGAAAGCACGTTAAGCAGTTGTTCCCGGCTGTCATTTTTGATCTTTGACAGTCGTTACAGGTAGTCAGTGGCCCAAAAAGTCTGACAACCAGTCTTACCAAGGAGTATCGTATTACCCAGCACTAACTGGGTTGTGGAGGTCAGATAGGCAGTCGCTCTATGTAAAATACTGATATTCAGCTGCATCTGGTTAGACTGGAAGCCGACCCCAATAAAACTTGGGAAACGGCTGGGCAGATGATGATGATTAAGGTCAATGTCTTTTGCCGATAACTAGAAAGTATAGTCTTTATTGTCTTATATTAATTATCTTTATTGACATAACATTGGTATAGGTGCGTCTACCCTATCCACATGAGTAGTTGTCGAGAAAACGATTATGGTCAACAGTGACAACTTCGAGATCACTCTAAATATAATACTTCTCGTTAATGATAAATAATATTCAAAACGTAGAAAGATAGATGCGCGTTCATTACCCATCGTAGTTAAGACTAACGTAAAAAACAAGTATTTTAATTATCATTAGCACTGAAAACGATTTATTATTTAGTATTTATTTAGAGTTCCCGATACGATGATCACGAATAAACTGAAGTTATTGCGGGTTCGTTTAAACGAACAGACAAATCGAAGTATTATTAGTATTATTGTCGAGTATTTTAATATTGTACTTGTATTTCAACAATAACATACCAAAAAATCGTCAGTAATATGTGGTAATATTTTGGTGTGACAAAATCCTCATAGCATGCGAGTATGATAGACGATTTGTTTTACACTGATAGTTGAGTTTAATAAGTTTATTCTTGTAATTATTTCAGTGTTTAACATAATAAACGTACGGTCCTGAATACTGCTTCGTGTCATGTATACGTCATGTTTTGAAGGAATTGTTTCATAAAAGGTCTTGTTGTATGAAATAGTCCATAATTTTACGACCGTTAAGCAATACATTTCCTTGACTGTTTAGGACAATGTATAAAATCTTATTAAATATTGACATTATATACATACTACAACTAGAACTATATATAAAGTACAAAAATTAAAACTAAAAGTAAGTTGACAATGTTATAGTTATGTTTAAGTCCCATGTAATAGGGGGCGAGTCTATTGCCATCAACCGGGCACAAATTCAGACTCCGTGGCTGTCGACTGAGAAAATTACTTATGGACAACCCAATAACGCTTTGCCCGACCCGGGAATCGAACCTCTAGACCAACGAGGCAGTTATAGTTATACATGTTTACAAATCACTTTTTGTTTTGTAACTTCCAAAGCTCACATCTGAAGCCAGTGAAAAAACTTAATGTCATTTACGACGTAGATACCCGCAAGAAGAAAGCTTATAGCGTTGCGAACAATTTAATGTAATAAAGGAGAATTGCAGCAATTACGCGAATTGTCCGGAAGCGCGCAATTTGCCCGTAATGCTGATACTTGCCTGTAGAGTACATTCCTTTATCATTCATTTTTAAATTTCACATTATCTGCCGACGATTACTGGGAATTATTTAAAATGGAGTCGTTTATTCAGTTGTTTTTTTTTATTTAATTATCTGATTACGAATGTGCTTTTTGTTAATTTCATCATCTGCCTCGCCTTTTCCCAACTATGTTGGGGTCGGCTTTCAGTCTAACGGGATGCAGCTGAATACCAGTATTTTACATGGAGCGACTGCCTATCTGACCTCCACAACCCAGTTATTACTGGATAAATACGATACCCCTTGTTAAGATTGGTTGTCAGACATTCAGGCCACTGACTACCTGTAACGACTGTCAAAGATCTGCAAATGACAGCCGGGACCAACGGCTTAACGTGCTTTCCGAGGCACGGAGGAAATTTCGTAAAAAATGAATGGTCACCCATCCGCTAACCGACCTAGGCAAGCGCGGCTTAACCTGATGATCGACCCGTACGGCTGTTAATATTTAGTCACGAACTTCTGCAATGGAAAATGTAAAAAAGAAGAAAAGGTATTTAATGTTCATTCCATTTGTATTGAAGTTGATAATTAATGGTAGTTTCAATTAATAGGTACTTTTAGCATTTAATCATTATTATTTTACGCGTCTCTTGCTTCGACCCGATCAATTTTAATCAGTTAAATGAAATGAATCAGTTATATAATTCTTGTTATTTGAAGCAGTGACAGTTTAGTGGTGTCACCGACTGCCACACGAAAAAGAAATAAATAATTTGAATTCGTTCCGTTTTACTTCAGATAGGTAACATGACGACACGACACAAACTCCTAAGAGATGTAAACTCGTCTAGAATACAGATAACTCATTCTAATAATATAGGACCATTACAATGATAATGACTGCCTCATTGGTCTTGTGGTCGCAATCGCGACTGCTGAGTATAAGGTCCTGGGTTCGATTCCCAGGTCGAGCAAAGAGGTATTGGGTTTTTCCATCATTTAATTTGGACTGGAATATCTTACAGTAACAAAAACTAATAACAATTTATTTAACCTACATTAATGACATATACTAACAAAACCTGTGACATCACGAATGAAATACAAACGGTACACCAACCGAGAACCGTGTCAAACAACACTATGTGTAGCGTAACCACAATACCACTCGCCGAGTGCGAATTTTGTTTGTTTACATCCGAACTAAAACGTGAGGAAATAGATGTATGTAGGGGGAAATATGAAACAAGTTTTTGTTTAACTTGTGGATGAAGAAATGAAAATCAACTCTGTTTCTAATTAAACATCTTTCAAAATCGAGAAGCAATCTTAATTCAGTGACAAGAATTCTGGGCCCAACTGATGTAAAGATATCATCGACACGAGAAGATCAGTAAGATGATCAAATGTCAATAAGATAACATAACATCACGCCTGTAATCCCCGAGAGGTTGGCAGAGGTAAACTTAATAGTACACCCACATTTCGTGTTTAAACCTCCGTCTGTTGAGCCCCGCCGAATCGGCGTGACGCCATTGTTTAACTATGGTGTCTATTTCGCTAACAGATGAAAGGTTAAGTCCCATGTAATAAGGGGCGAGCCTATTGTCGTCAATACAGGAATTGGCTCTCAGACTTTTTCAAAAGTGGTTCTTATCTCAGAAATACATAAATACAATGAAATAATTACATGATTTTGATATCAAAGCTCATATAAAGTGATAGGTACGCTACCTACGGAGATACAAAATTGTACTTTATGTATCTCGAATATCCCATATCCCTCGAAACTATTCACATTCATATAACGAGCTTATATAAACAAAATAAAGCGTAGCAATGTGAGATATGACACAATACGAAAAGGGTAGAGGCCTATAATAATAATAGATTCCGGCGTAGCGACGCGCTACGGCGTAGCGTCGTAGAATAAACAAGTGCTACGAAAATTTGTAGGCTTAGGTAGACGGCCTTTGTAGGTGCGCGCCGGTTTATTTAATAAAACTGTATTTCGTCTGTTCCCTTTGACAATGTAATTTATATAAAAGAAAAAAATAAAATTGCTACATTGTTAAAGTACTTTGAAGATTTTTGGGAACAGTGGAGTTCCTTAAAAAGTGAAAAGTAAAATGTAAAGTATCACTTAGAAGGAAAGGCCGGGGTTTAATTTGATACAGTGATTTGTAATTTAAGAAGAACAGAGTTTTCTTCCCTGGTTGTTATAAATTCAACAGAAAATTGTCATTAACTTAAAAAATAGAATTAAATCCATCCTAAAAGCTAGCTGGTAAAACTTTTACCCACAATTGTAACATTAAATAGTTAGCTTTCACAATTCAAAAACATTTCTGTTAGTGAACATTAATTTATTAAAATCGGACCACGACCGAAATAATGCTAACATTAAATTCAAGCCATTAATTCCTGACAACGATATATTTTTGTCACAGTCATTCTAGTCAAAGTATCATGTAAAGCTAGACAATAGCCACACATGTCTAAATGTTTAATTTCACTAATCGAATATGAATATCAAACATGACGTGTTTGTTTCATTCAACGTTAGATATTCCTGCCAGAGATGCTAAGATATGGCTGCATCAGATCATCATTAGAATTTAAATCTTGACACTGATAAATATCTTAGCGTGCTTAGCTTCAAAATACTGAGCAAGGACACTCGATGCTTTTGTCAATTTAAATAAAATAATGTCACACTTTTAATGCTGCTGTTGTAGATAAAGGGAAACGCTTATTATAGCTCTCTAGGTACGTACAGAGCCCAAAGCAAATAAGTAACCAGGGTCGTCAGATATAGTTGCAGTTTTTTTATTTAAACTATTTGACGTTTTCGTATGAAATTTAATTATATTAACAGATTTGAAAATTTCATTAATTTAATTTCATTTCATTCGAAATCATCCATCGGTTTCTAAGAAAACTTTAACTATATATTTCGACAGTGGTTACTTACTTGCTTTGGCCTCTGTATATAATATTCCAAAGCATTATAAAAAAAATATATAAACTTAAAATGTCACTTACGGGATATCTTCCGTGATTATTGTTTATTTTGAGTTTAGTTATGAACCGTGATAGCTTAAAACAGTGTTTAAAAATATATGTTTACCCAATAAACAAATAGTATAGCTTTATCCTCGCGAAAGGGCAATGATCATGAAAGACAATACGATCATAAAAACATTCAAACAACAGGTAGATAATAAAACATGAATAAAAACAGAACAAGAGTCTGAAAAGATAAAAGATCATAAAAGATCATCATAAAAGAGAACAGAAAAGAACAAATGAATCAAAACGAAGGGAACCGAATGATAATAATCGTCTTCGACGTGAACGCGACGAAAGACAATTTTCAGTCACGTTATCTACCTGAAATTGGCACTGAAAACGTTGCACTCACCGTGTTTCTAACGGTTACATTATACACTCAGATCCTTGTTCCACACAAAGTTTAATTAGAGACACAGTCTATGCCCGTGTAACGACGTACGGTGCCGTCAAAACGAAGTTTTCATCAAATTTTCATTAATATCCCGGTTAAAACACGCCTGTATCGTAATGGAGCGAGACCGGCTGACGAGCGACACGTCCGCACTCCGCGAGCTCGCGGACAAAACTAGGAGCTCAGACCGAGTGTTCCAAGCCCGAATCGAGCTGGAAGGAGACGGAATCACGTGCATGAGAGGGATGGAGCAGCATGCAGAGGTGCGCAGGAAAGAATTAGATGTTTATTTGGGCTACTGGTAATGGGATAACAGAAGCTCGTGCGTGCTTTTCTAGTTTCAAGTGTGAGTATCTGAAGATTACCTGTCCGCGATACGCTGATCACGTTGGGTCCGGGTGTCGTATTATACTGCCTAAAATTAAAAGCTTCGGTTTGATTGAATTCATTAAATAGTTTATTACCGAATAATTAATTTATGTCCATATATAAATTAAAATAATGACCCCCTAAACAGCTAGATGTAATTATGAAAATGTTACTGAACAGCAATTACAAAAGCTTAATGCACATTTTAAATGTGTAGGTACTCATATAATTCCAGCGCTCGAAAATTTTAATGTTACAAATAGGTACTTAAATTCAGAACCGAAACCACAAAAAGATTCAAATATAGCTGCGATTCAATTTATTCCAACAGAAAGGTGCCAATGCTGCCGAATTTAATAAAGACCAGAACTAAGTCAACAAATTCAATAAAAATGAAATTCGTTTTTAATACAAAAGGTGACTGAGATGGCGGTGTGAGGTCCAAGTATTCTACTTGGACCTTGGACTTATACTGACATATTATAGTCTGCGAAATTCATTACTTTTCAATTGGTATTGTTGGGTCGTATGTTGCCCATAATATATTACTATTTAGTTAGTGTCTAACCTAGTGTCAGAGTTTTTATGCCGCCCATGGGCCTCTGACCTGGCTTTACATGCCGTCGAGAAAATCTCTTAGGCATGCTGGTTTGTTCACTATGTTTTCCTTCACCGAAGCTAGTGATCATTTTACAATACGCACATGAATCCGAAAAATCAGAGGTGCGTGCCTTGGGTTCGAACTCGAGACCTATGACTTGATAGTCCGACGGTCACACCACCAGACTATCACTGCTTAAAATCTGCTGCACAAAATATATTAATATGATGGCACACAGCATGAATAATCAGTAGCAATATGTATTCATTTACTGGTGATGACTGCCTCGTTGGTCTTGGGTTTGATTCCCGGGTTAGGCAAAGTGTTATTGGGTTTTTCTATATAGAATTTTTCAGTAGCAGAAATGAAGTCTGGATTTGTGCCCGGTTGATGGCAATAAGCTCGCACCCTATTATATGGGACTTAAACATAAGTGGCTAAATGTGGGTGTGACTTTATAACTTAATGATTATTATTACGTTATTTTCATATATTAATCATATTATATGTATATTCTCTTAGTGACATTTACTCGGACATCATAATTTTAAAACAAACACATTAAGTAAGTACGTATCGTTATTAATTTACGACCTATTAAGGAACTGTGCATTTGCATAACACACAGAAAAGTTTTTGATCTTTCAGTGGGCTACCATAGCTGTAAATAAAAGCCAGTAAATTAACTTGGCACAAAATCAACGGCCAGAATGCATAAAATAAATAAATAGATCAAGAAACCGACACTTACTTTTATAACTTTCAAACACATTGACAGATATATGATGTCATTTAGTGGGACTTCTGTTCATTAGTGTGCTGTTGTTATTAATTATTGTAGTAAATGTTTGGTTTTAATAAACTCGGTTTTAATTAAGTTAGTTTTGGTTGAAATTAGTGTTAGGATTTTAAAATCTTGTTAAGTTGACTCCAAATTAATTGGTGGATTACAAACGCGCTTTCGGGACTTTGGTGACTGTGGCAACTTTTTTTTTTTAAATGTTGTATATCTACTAAAATACTCGCCGACTGGTTGACACTTCACGTGACCAGAGGGCTCTCTTTGGACAAAGAATTAGCATTGCCATTCATTGTAGCTATGCTTCCAGTCTTCTGGGCATGTTTCTGGATGATAGCGATGTGGAAGAGTACTTAGTTTATTTTGTTAGTTAGATTATTTTAAACAAAATAGCCCTTTATTGGAAAAAAATAGTTTTAATTATTCAACAAGTAGCTTTAATTCATTGATATATTTATTTTTGAACTACTATAAATGTATCTTCATATATAGGTATAAGCCATAATAAAATATGTAATTAGTAACTGCCTTATTTGCTGTTGAGTCCAAATATAATGAGATTTAAACTCAACTGCAAAGTCACTCGTATACAAAATTAAATTATAATTAGAATCATACTTCTAAACCACCATCTTCAAAGAAAACCAACACATTTAAGCTCAAAATCCTGCAGCAAGAAACATTAATTATAAAAGATTTAAAACTAAAACCTCAACAGTTTACTAAATATTAAAATTTTCAAGACGTTGCACGCACAAAGGACACTGTCACAAAATGAATTTTGTGTCACTTTAAAATGCTGATTTCAAATTATTGTATCAGCGTTTTAAAGCCAGACGTTCATTAAGATACGACCTTATGTTCACAAACTATATTAACCTTTTCTATGTTATTATTATGTAGAAATTATTCTGAAATTCTAATTTGAAAGCTCTGATTGTCTAAGGTTTATGTTCGGTTGTGTTATTGGTTGAACTCTATAAACTACAGTTGTAAATAATGTACACATTATTTAAATTGTGAACTTTGTGTCTTATGGGTCAGAGGTAGCTTTGTATAATTTTGGTAAAATATTTGGAGTAGTCTATTTAATACAGAGTAGAAGGGACGTACAATCGCTGACCACGTGTTCAGTAAAGAATTCGGGCCGAAACAATTTGAAAAAAATAACTAATAATTTTAAATAAAACTGAAAAGATTAAAACAAGTTCAGGAGACAGGACATATTGACTGCAACAGTCGGGACCTATATTGATTTTAGTCTAGATTATTTAATGTTGCTGTCAATATGTCCTGTCTCCGGAACTTGTTTTTATTTAAAATTATTAGTTATTTTTTACGCAGTAGGGTTTTTTAATTTTTTTTTTTTATTTTACACTTTTTAGTTATTCAGTTAAACCATTTTAAAATCCTCATGATGAGCCCTTGATCAAGCTGTTCAGGCTGCAGAGCGTGCCAAACATAATTATGAATTTGGCGCCAAAAATTCGCCATTTTTGTTTTTTTATTTTGTTATACCCAGTGTCACTCTCACAGTAAATACGAATCTAACGACACCTCTCAAGCTAAAATCCATCGAGCCGTTCAGGCCACAGAGCGTGCCAAACAATTATACATACATACATACTTACATACATACACGCAAAAAACATAACCCTCCTTCTGACGCAGTCGGATAAAAACTAGCGTGAACCATTAAAGAAATTTTATCCAAAGGTAGGTTTAATTTGAGTCCTTTCAAATGGCATATCATCATCCTAAATAAAAAATCACATGAAATTTACTATAGCTTCTTACCACACAAGAATCAAATTAACTAAATTCAGGCTGTCTCTTGTGATGGAGCCAATCAATTTGGAAGAAAAGATTAATTAATCAAGGAATGTAAGTAGATCTTCTGAGATACGGGCCGTCAATTCCAACTTTTTCCTTATCTAAAACTATAGGGCCTTTTATCGGCCTGTCTTCTTTTGTTCTCAACCAATTATTTTTCCTTTATTCAACGTTGAAGCTAAATTGGTAAAAACATAACGTATTATTTGACACTAAGGTTGAAAATCGGATTTCGGTTTTAAAATCTGAGCACCTATGTGAAAACCAATAATTTTTAAATTACTGTTTTAAGATAAATAGTCTGGGAACAATACGTGAGTAAACCGTAATAAAGCTATTTCAGGCGACTGTCAAACATGACAGTTGTCGTTTGAATCCGACACATTTTTTTTTGTATTTAACTATAGCAATAATTTTTCCTTACTAACATTCTGAAAACAATTTGATTTTGATGCATTTTTTGTATAGGAATCTCTGAGTTGAAAGAGAAACTCAAGCTCCTAAACCAAGGTATATATGTGAAGTGATATTGAAGATAACATCGACACAACTTACTTATGGTGACTTAACAAAGTGGCCTCTTAATAAATATTGATAGAACAGCGTCCAAGGAAGGACACCGCTCGTTAAACACCCTCAGCTGCATAAATATCTCATGATCTGCGATAGAACGGACAGTTATCTCCGAGTGGTGGAATATCTTAGAGAAGGGTAGTTCTATATCGATCGATAGAGGTTAAGTATGCGAGGATACGGTAACGTTGAATGAGGAGAAAAATAGAGGATGCTGACGGGGTTTTTTCGTACTTTTTGCTTCGCAGCAATCGGTTGTCAATGACGATAAGCTGCTTCTTTGTCTGTGGATTGTTTTTCATAATGATAGGAGAGGTGTATATGGTTAGATATGTTTAAGGATTGGCAGACATTCTAAGGGTTCTTACAGATGAGCGGCAACTTGCCAACGGCAGATGGACTGCAGCCGCCGACGCGCCGGTGGCAGCCGCCGACGCTACAACTGCAAGCGTCGACGGCAGTCGTTGACGCTTCTGCGGCTGCCGCTCGGCGCGTCGACGGCAGCCGTCGACAGTTGGCGACAGCTGCAGTCCATCTGCTGTTGGCAACGTGCCGCTCGTCTGCAAGAACCCTAATAGAAACCTGAGTCAAGTCATGTATTTTGTTACTGAACATATTGCATATCTTCTTTCTTTTCTATTTTAAACACGAGTAGAGTTGTATAGTATTCTTCTTAGTCCATTGAGCGAAGTCTTCACAGTAGCTAAGGTTCGTATGTGATTTTATAAAGATACGAGTATAATAATATTGAGTTCTGAGTGTGTATTCACGTGTAACTAATACTTCTGTACCAATTTTAACCTACATTGACTTTCCTCACAAATTATACTTTTTTCTTGCTATTATTATTTTATTACCGAATTGAGCTTTGACATTACGAACTGAACGACTGAACATCGTCATTACTCGTACCAAATCTGTGTTGAAAGAAATCTTTCAGCATTCCCCGAGATACATCTTAAGTTTTTCCTCTAAAAATTCTTTCTAAAATGTAGTAATTAATTCTTCTCACGTACGATACTTATATCAAGTCACAAGAACATTCCCAGAGCAATTGTCTCAAATTTATCACCTCGCCATTGTGTCCAAGGTTCGCTCGCACCGGGGTGGTACCTACTTCTAATTTGATTGCACGTAAATTCTTAAATGCTGGTAGGTAGTTAGGTACTAATATTCTTGTGTTATGGAGGGTAGTCATAAAACTGTGAAGTATGGCCGTGGTTATGTGCCTGTAATTAGTTGGAGGTTGATGAGTTTAGTTAGTGGACGTAATTAGGACTTATTTGCTCCTGAAAATATAATAATATGAGACTTTTTATTACCGTTTAAGCATGAGCTACACGTTTGACACGCGTGTTGATAGTAACTACGGAGAAAACAAATTAAAGTAACTGCTAAGGTGGTCTATCTATCTATCATGGGGCTTAGGTTTCCGCACGTAGTCCTTAAAGTGGACCATTGTGCGAGGCTAAGGTGGGTAATTGGTTATCACACGACAGCTCGGCTGTCTCGTTGATCGAGTGGTCGCAAGCGCGACTGCCGAGCAAGAGGCCCTGGGTCAGAAAAAGCCCGGGTACCCGGGTACGGAAAAAGTGTTATTGGGTTTTCCATCAGAAATTTCTTTGCAGCAGCCACGTAGTCTGAACTTGTGCCCGGTTGATTGCTATAGACTCGCCCTTATTACATAGGGCTTAAACATTACTGACGAAATGTGGTTTGTACTATTAGGTTCACCTCTGCTCAACCCTTTGGGGATTACAGGCGTGCAAGTTTGAGGGAAGCAAATGTCACATTCATGATCGTCAAACTTATCAATTCACTAACATCCATTGCGAGCGTGATCTCAAACTGGAAATGCTCTTAATAATCACGTTTGAAAGACGGATAGCTGATTGCATTTGCAATTAGCAGATATGACGATGTTGCTGCTCTTATTATTGACATAATTATATTGCCCTAGGGGGTTAGCAGAGGTGTAAAGTACTTGAGCTAGTTATGATAATGTTGTATGTATACTGTACCTAATGCCTAAATAGAAGCGCATTGATTAATTTTCAACGCTCGTGTTCAGCTGCGATGACAGTTAAAATACTGATAGTGCCATAACATTCAGGCGTTCAATTAGTTGCCGCTTAGTATTGGTGAAAACGAGCGTTATCTCACTTTATTAGAAAAGAGTTAATCATAAATTTGTCAATGTAAGTCGGCGGTAAATTCTTGTAGCCTTAGTATCTTTTCTTCCGAGAAAAATACTAAGTCAGTACCTATTCCAAGTACAGTTATCATAAAAATCCAAATATCGGCACGAGCCTGATAGAAACGTTGGCCATGAAATATCGTTTAAGAGTAAAAGCTTTTACGAAGTTTCTCTCGCACATACGAGATACAACAAAGCTCCATTTCTATGTAGAATGGAATTTGCTCTCGTGAGTTCAACAAAATCAAATGTTTGTTGGTACTTTGTAGAGGTATTTTTCTAGGTATACGAGTATATCGTGAGATCTATAAACGACGACTTGATTGGCTGATGTCTGGTTGGGTATGGAAAAGAAAACAGACTTTAGTGAACTTCAGGTTATGACCTAGATTTGCCAGGATCAATTTGAGGTGATCAGTTTGAACATACAGTTCATCCTATACGATGATCTGGTCTGACTCGGTCACGTACCCTAGTTTTAGTGATTTGCTTCTAAATGTAATAAAACGTAGTGCACATGGGATCGAACCTGAAGATTGACCGTAACAGTCATACACTGAGCAAATCTTCGGATTAGATCAATCTGATGATGGAAGTGGAAACTGTCCTATTATCGTAAATGATGGTCTCTCTTGATACTCACACAATATAGAACCCATTCTTTTAAGAGACTATAACAATGCTCCTGTTGGTATTACTTACGTAAGCGCAGCATCATCAGCCTATAATGTTCCCACTGCTGGGACACAGGCCTCCTCTCTAGGAGAGGGAGTGGGCTTTAATCCACCACGCGGGCCCAGTGCGGGTTCAATTTTTTGGTTCTAGGACATGCGCGTTTCCTCACGATGTTTTCCTTCACCGTTTTGAGAGCAGTGTTGATGAAATAAATTACACAAAGTAATGCGTCTGCCTGAGTTCGAACCCACGACTTACTGCTTGTAAGTCGGGGCCGCCTCGATTGGGTTACCGCTGCTCTCTAAAACAAATGTTTCAGAATTATTGTCAAATTCACCCCATAATCCAACCCCAAACTAAATCCCATTTCCAACAAATACATTTCATTTAATGCGTCACCATTCCCACAGACTAAATAATATGAGCTCCACATATTCATACATATTAATACGAAAGCAGTACGTGCTGGGTTTTTGTTATGTACGTCAGAATTCTATGACCAAAACGAAAATGAAATGGTTCATGTGATATTCGACCTTTTCGATGTTAATTTATACCCTTTTTTGGTCCCTAAAGTAATTACAATGTTCATAACACTTGGTTTTCATCCCTTTTTATGGGTGTGTGTTATAATCGTGCGCTGGGTTAGCGGGTTAGGGGTTATTTCGGTTCTGATGTGCGAAATTTTTACAAGCTCCTGTTCGGGAATGTTTTTATGGTGTATTCGAGAAGAATATTGTACATGTTATTTGCCGTTTGTTCATCGTCGCAATCGAGACTGCTGAGGATGAAGTATTGGGTTCGATTCCCGGGTCGGACAAATTGATATTGGGTTTTTCCATTCAGTAGCTGCCACGGAGTTTGGATTTATGCCCAGTCGATGACGATAGGCTCGCTCCCTATTACATAGGACTTAAACATAACGGGTGAAATGTGTGGGCTTACTATTAGGTATACCTCTGCCTAATTATTCGAGGATTTCAGAAGTGATGGTATGATGTATATTTGCCGTTTGTTCAGTATCTTTATTTTGACCAGTTCAATACTTTGCGAGCTATGTAGTTTTGAAAAACATGGACTAACTGTAGGTACGGTATTTGCGAAGCATGGTGATTCCCTTTCCCTTCAAAGTTGATTGTTAAAACGTTGAACCAGTAAAACGGAGAAAAAAACTAACTCTTCAATTAAAGTGTAAATGGAGTATATAGTGATCGTAGCGGGTAGCGTTCTGCGTTTTCTGCCTGTCCCCATTGGAAAACAGCGCCAGTTTAAGTATCAACTCACACTTATCAACAGTCAACTTAAAGCACACCATATCAATTTTCACATCAAACTCTCGATAAAACTCTCTCGTTATCCCAAATACCTATCACCCCTAAAAAATATTGACCAGGAAGGACATGCGTCGACTGTGTGAATTCCGAACGGCGTCAATAAACACGGAGGCTCTCGATCATTTTACACAATAGATAAATCATAATCGCGTCAGACATGACATGCTGCCGGATATTGGGTAAACGTAATGCCGAAATTCAACTCTACGCAAACGCTATTAGGGATCTAGTTTCAAGCAAGCACAGAAAGGAAAGGAACATTTCGTCCCAAAAAATTAAAAAGAAAAAAACTCCAACTGAGCTCCTGCATTTTTTTGGGAAATCATTGTTATTTTATGGAACAACAGTTGGGAGCTGTATTATCTGTTACACTTCTAAAATAATTATTCACATGAATAATGGGCGAATCTGCTAAGGAAAGACGACGTAGACCAAGGCGAGAAGATTTCGAACTTGGCTCAATCAAAATGACTGGCCCATATGAGCCGCTTTAAAAGCGTGTGAAAAAGAGAGCTTTTTCTATGGGTATACGAAAATATAGGTTTTCTTCATCCAGTACAAGAACCTTAAATAATAATACCCATTTTCCAAGATATCATTATCTGCTTAGCCTTTTCTAAACTGCATATGTTAGGGTCGGCTTGCATTCTACCCGGATTCAACAGAATACCAGTACTTTAAATGGACCGACTGCCTATCTGACCTCTTCAACTCAGTTAGTACCAGCAGGCTTAGCCAAGTTGCCAATCTACAATCGTTAACGCTAGTAGAAAACGAATCAGATGTACGGGAATGACATCAACGTTAAATCACGTGATCAACACAAACGAATATAAAATTCGTAGACAAGTTTACATCGTTCAAAATGAGGCGTTTACGATTGTAGAAAGAGAATCGATACGAAACGTTTGTAACTTGGCTAGGCATGCAGGTTATACGATACTCTTTGGTAAGACTGGTTGTCAGACTTTCGGGCCACTGACTACCTGTAACAACTGTCAAAGATCTACCATTGACAGCCGGGACCAACGGCTTAACGTGCTCTCTGAGGCGCGGTGGAAATTCGGCATGTAATGGGTGGTCACCCATTCACAGACCAACCCAGGCTTAACCTAAAGATTAACCCGAGCGGCTGTTATCATTTAGTCACGAACTCCTCCCTAAAAGTATAAAGTCAGAATAATATAACAGTGCTAAAATGCCGCTCCCAAAATTAAAACTTCTGTCCGTCCCAGACTGTCGCAACATTTTATTAAACTCCCAATTCTCTCACAAAAGGCCACGTTAATGACTTTATTCAATAAATCAATTTATGAACACAATAACTGAGCATTCCTGTAGGACAAAGGCGGTGCAGGTCGGTATAATGTGAGCCAGACTACCATTGTGTGCCTGCATTACATTTTTACACGTAAATGACAATGGCTTGATAGAACGAACTATGTCGGTGTGTTTGGGTTGAATGCTTTTACAGGCTAATTGTGTGCCTATTCTGTTATTTTTATTGCGTAAAGGATTATTTTGGTAGTAAATGAGAGTATGTTGTGTTTTGGTCAACTAGTATGAAGCATGTTGGGTGTGCTAGTTCCGGTTTCTTTGTGATATACCATTATAGCAATTGAACGTCTTGTTGGTCGCAATCGCGACTGCTAAGCATGAGGACCTGTGTTCGATTCACGGGTCGGGCAGATTGTTATTAAGGTTAAAAGTTAGGTTTAAGGTATCTGTCTGCCTATAAGCTTGTCACGCTTTAACTACGACTTTTTTTAACCTGGCAAAACGATTCCTGTAGGCCAATAAAGAACAATTTTTTTTTTTTTTGTGACAAGCCCGCCACACTTTTCCCAAACCACTGTAACTCCTGAAAGCCAGAATCAACAGTGGCGACCTCCAGAAAAGCGCCGAGACAATGAAGCTCGACGAAGTCCCAGAGAATGAATTTAACTGTCTTGGATCCCGCAACGAAATTAATCAGAAAAGTATAGTGGAGGAGTAGGAAAAAACCGTAATTTCCACTATACCATACCACAATAAAGGACTAAATTATTATTTTTTTTATTTTTTTTTTTAAAGGAAAAATAAAAATAAAATAAAACAAAAATTCCCATTAGTTCTACCGTAAAACTGTGTAAAGGAACAGTAGAACTAATGGAACTAATGACTTTTTATTCCCACTGGTTCTACGATTTAGTACTACGTGAAATCGTAGGACTAGTGGGAAAAAAATATCCCACTAGTTCTAACGAACTAGTAGGAAAATGTAGGATAAAAGAAACGAGGAGATAATAACTTGTTGTAAATATATTCAGGAGATCATTTTATATAAGAAAAGCACACAAAGAAGTGACAAGGAATCACAGCTGACCAAAGTACTACAGAACATACTTTTCTTAAATTCAAATTTACACCATAGACACATATACAGAAAGTTTGTATATCTAATACACCCTCATAAATTTTAATTTAAAAACACTAAAATATATCCAAATCAATAATCTTTAACACCTAAACCAGTAATGCACTTGTAGTGCTTGACACTACACAATGGTTTAGTGAGAACGTCAGCTATCATGGATTCAGTGGGTACATGTCTCAGTTTGATGTCTTTGTTATCTCGTAGCACTTCCCTAATATAATGATGCTTTATATCAATATGTTTACTGCGTGCGTGAAACATTGGGTCTTGAGCCAAACATATTGCTCCTTGATTATCGGCATGAACAACTACTCGAGTGTACCTCACAATTCCTAGCTCCCTCATAAGACTATTCAAATAAACTGCTTCTTTCATACATTCAGATAGACTTACGTATTCAGCCTCACAAGTCGATGTAGCCACGCTACGTTGTTTCCTTGATTGCCACGATATACTCGCACCACCTAAAATGAAAGCATATCCAGAATATGATCGCCTATCTAACACACAATTAGCCCAATCAGCATCCGAAAACCCTTGAACACAATAACCAGTTCTCTTGTATACAAGACTGTGTCGCATTGTCCCTTTAAGGTAACGTAATAAACGTTTCGCTGATTTCCAGTCGCATATTTCCGGTTTCGTTAATTTTTGGCTTAGTTTACTCACCGCATTTGCAATATCGGGCCTAGTTGCGTTGCTCAGATAATTTAAGTAACCTATTAGTTCTCGATAAGGCCATATTTCGTCATTTTCTGAATCACAATTTTCTTCGGTTTTTACTTTCGAATTAATTTCCATAGGTGTTGCACATTTATTACATTTTTCCATATTAAATTGTTTCAATAATTTTTTAATGTAATTTTCTTGTGACAATATAATGACATTGTCATTTCTTATAATGTCTATTCCTAAAATATATTTCGCCTGACCATAATCTTTCAAGTCGAACTCCTTTGACAGCACATTTTTAAAATCGATGATTAAACCTCTTTCTTGGCTCCCAATTAAAATATCGTCGACATACATTAATACAAATAAGAAAGTATTCCCATTTTGCTTAAAATAAAGGCATGGTTCGTTCAGACTCTGCTTCAATCCCATTTCAGTGAGTTTCTTGTTCAGCCTGAGATTCCATTGACGTCCAGCTTGCTTCAAACCATATAATGATTTCCGCAATAAGCATGAATCGCAACCATTATCCAATTTACTAAGCATGTCCTGCGCGTGCTTTCTAACGATAGGATCTTCTCCCTCACGATTCATAAGCTTAATTAAACTCTCTCTTAATAGTTCTGGAATTTCCATGTAAATCTCTTCATCTAACGAACCATTTAAGTAAGCAGTATTAATATCTAATTGGTGAATTTCCAAGTCCAATTCAACAGCGAGAGCCATTAATAATCTGACGGTGTCCAGTCTAGCTACAGGCGCAAACGTTTTCTCGTAATCAACCCCATATCGCTGGCTAAAACCTTGAGCCACAAGCCTAGCTTTCTTCTTAAAAGTCTTGTCGACATTCTGTTTTGTCGTTAAAACGTAACGACAACCAATGATGTTTCTGTTTTTCGGTCTTCTAACGATATCCCATGTCCCTTTTTGAACTAGACTCCTAATTTCAGATAGTATAGCTTCCTCCCACTCTGGTTTATCATCACATTTCAGAGCATTTTTCAAACTCATTTCAGCTGAACCAACAAAATCTGCAGCATCATTTGAATCAGTAAAATTTATTGGTTGTTCAACTTCGGTCATTCGATAGATTTTCCTTGGACGGCCTGCACTACCTGTGCGTAATAATTTGGGTCTACCAGGAGCTCTTTTCATCATCCTTTGTTGATCAATTTGTCCACGCGTTCCAAGCGTTCTTGATTCTACTAGATGATGATCAATATTTGAAGGATTTGTCTCAGCATTCTGTTCGCATCCTCTCGATTCTACAGAGTATTCTTGACATTCGCTCCAAATCTCATCGTCTACTTGTTCTATTTGATTATCATGTTCTTCCGGTGGAGTACACTTTGAAAATTCGATTTCAATGAACTCTTTATCCGTATCTTCTTTAACATTCGACGATCCTGGCTCTTGTGTCGAGATCTCATGACATGAATAATCATTTTCGTGAAATCTCACGTCTCTTGCAACCATGAATTTTCTTCGCTCTGGAATCCATACTCTATATCCTCTCGCATTCTTTGGATATCCAACAAAGATACCAGAAATTCCTCTTGCTGTGAACTTATCCTTATTTGGGTCTTTATTTAAAATATGTACCTTGGTTCCAAATTTTCGTAGGTAATAAATCTTCACTGGTTTCTCTAGCCATCTTTCATAAGGAATATCACCATGTAGACTGCTTGTAGGACAACGATTCCTGATATAACACGCGGTATCCACTGCATCTGCCCAAAAACCTGCGGAAAGATCTGAACTTAGCAACATACACCTAGCCATTTCTACTAGAGTCCGATTCATTCTCTCAGATATTCCATTTTGTTGCGGTGTCCGAGCAACTGTCAGTCTTCGCATTATTCCAGCTTGTTTCAAATATTCGTCGAACTAAGCGTTACAATATTCACCTCCATTGTCGCTTTGAAGATATTTGATTTTTAATCCGGTAAGATTCTCAACTTGACTTTTGTACACCTTGAAAGCTTCTAAAGCTTTACTTTTCGTACTTAGAAAATATACCTCACACCAACGTGTACAATCATCAATAAAAGTAATAAAATATTTCGCACCTCTTACAGACTCACATCTCATCGGACCTACAATGTCAGAATGAATTATTTTAAGTTTTTCAGCGCAAGGACTCCCGGAATTAGAAAAAGGTAACGCGGTCATTTTTCCTTTAGCACATATATCGCAATCAAGTAAGCTCTGTACTTTGGTTGTGTCATTTTTGAAACCCAGTTTAGTTAAAAGTTTATCGACATCCTTACCATTTAAATGTCCTAAGCGTTCATGCCAACTACGTATGTCGACATTTGCATTACTTAAACTAAATGAATATTCAGACCTATTTAAACAATACAAGTTCCCTTTGCGATGGGCACTCAATTTAATGTTGCCGTTTTTGTCAATCACATTTGCTACACTGTGTTTAAATATGACATCACAACCATCGTTGGTTAACTTGGCTACAGATATTAAATTTGTTCTTAGGTTCGGAACATAAAGTGTATCGCGTAATTCAATTGCGGTCTTCGAGTTTTTGTTACATGCCGACAACCTTACAGTACCCTTACCTTTTACTTCAGTACTTACATGCGTAGCTAAATTAAGTTCTCCGGTAATAATAGTTAAAGTGTCCCTGAACATACTCGCATCATTACAAAGGTGAGACGTGCACCCACTGTCAAAAATCCAGTCATTTTTTTGTGCATTTACAGCATTACATACTTCTAAATCTGAAACATAAGTAATTAGTGCTTCGTCCACGTCCACATGATGTGCTACTGCCACATCCTTTTGTACCTTCTTTTTGTTCGGACATTCTGATGCTTTATGTCCATGTTCGTGACATTTAAAACATTTATATTTAAATCCTTTTCTACTGGTAGTTGGGTTAGTTTTGTTTCCAACTTTTGCGCTTTTATTTAATTTCTTAAAACCATTTTTCACATATGTATGCATGACGCCTTCATTTTGAGATCTATTTATCTCTCTGGATTCGTGCTCTTCTAATATTTTAATCTTCAATGCCTCTGGTTTCGGCAACTCGTCTCTCGACTCAATGGCACATCTAAAGCTTTCAAATTTTTCAGGTAAACTATATAATAACATTATAGACAGCAAGTCGTCGTTAATATGTATACTCATTTCTGCCAGTTTATCAACAGCGTCGAAAAAACTATTTAAATGATCTCGTACATCACCTGTTTCCGACATTTTGTGTAACATAAGCCGCTTTAGAAGTGTGGCCTTCTTAGCAGGTCCTTTCGAAGCATAAATAGACTCCAATTTTAGCCAAACTTCTCTAGAAGTGATACAGCCCCTAATATGTCGAAGTTCAAAACCACACATCGACAAAATTAAATCCGCTTTGGCTTTTTCATCTTCTGCTTCCCAATTCTTAGCTTCTCCTATTTCTGACGGTTTCGGTAGTTTACCACTAGTAAATTTCCATCCATCATTTTTAATTAGGATCGCTTGGACCTGGATTCTCCAGCTGTCATAATTTTCCTTGTTCAGGGGCTCGATCCTAAATAAACTGCTCATCGTCGCTCCTTTTTCACAAATAATTACTTTACTGGATAAAATTTTCTCTCCTGACGTACCTCTCCAGACTTTTCACTGGATCTTCGTTATTCTTATCCCTCTTTCGATCTCGGCGATTGGGTGTCTGGATGACTGGGTGTCTGCGCCCATAACCAATGTAGGATAAAAGAAACGAGGAGATAATAACTTGTTGTAAATATATTCAGGAGATCATTTTATATAAGAAAAGCACACAAAGAAGTGACAAGGAATCACAGCTGACCAAAGTACTACAGAACATACTTTTCTTAAATTCAAATTTACACCATAGACACATATACAGAAAGTTTGTATATCTAATAGAATGATCCCACCGTAGAGCTGTGTAGTAGAACTAATGGGAATGATCCTAATTTCCGACGTCTATTCGGAAAAGCTTTTGAATAATAGTTTGCTATAATCCAACGAATTATCTATCAAAACTTAACGCCGTGAAGATATAATTATTTTATAATGTGAAAAAAAATGAAAGTAAAAGGTAAAAGAAAACCCAGAATTAAGATGTGCTTGTCGAGTGCTATCTTTGTTTTCATTGTTAAAAGCCTTGTTTTCTCTTAAAGGGCTGCTATCATAAACACCTGTTGTTTAAGATAGCATTTCTAGTTCAACTCCAGAACAACAAGACAATCTGCAGCGTAATAGTCTGTTGATTGCAATTCGGTGCACAGAGCCTTATCGCACGCGTGCTTTGTCATCGTAGATAGCTTTGAACATGTACACATACCCGTACACCTATAAACCACTGCACAGACATAGTCGGTCTCGTAAATGCTTTTGATAAAAAAATCATCATGTATCTTGTATCACAAGATTAAACTTCTCTAAGGAAGATACGATCCCAGCAATTAAGAGTTTTTATAATTAAAATCAATATAGTTTGTGCCAGTTAAGATGAGGATAGCGGTCATTGCCCTTTCCCTAATATCTCTTCGTACGAACCAAAACAAATAAACCATGTATCGTTTTTCATTACAAAAATTTTGAAGATCACGATAGATGACGATTCCAGACTTGAACGGGGTATTTTTGGTTTTCAAAGTTATGAAGTTTAATAAATGTAGGTGGGTCAATGACCGCTATTCTTATCTTAACTGGCGCCAGCTATAGCATAAAAAATATGTTGCAATAAAAACAGAACCCTTATAGGATCAGTTTGTTGTCCGTCTGTCTGTCTAACGAAACCCTTCTAAATTGATTTCAAATACTCAAGTCTGGTACTCCTTGGAGAATTATAAAAATCAAACTTGTAAATGAACGCGATCAAAAGATATGACCGTTTATGTCGCATATTTTGCGATTTCACGAGGGAATCAAACCTTTAAAGTACTTTCCGTTGACCTAGCGTCATGAAATTTGGCAAAAAGCAATGGCTTTAGAGCCCATGTAAAGGAAAAAAAATAAAAACCGTAAATATGTAGTTTAATAACAAAATACGGTCTACAAGTTTACACGGAACGCACCCACCCACATCCCGGATCTACCCACTTAAATTACTACTATATTATATTATCTAGTATAAAAAAACAGTAACAAACAATTCAGACCATTAAAAAAATTACGTCCAATCACGAAAACTGCAACAAATTGTAACAAAAAGACGTTCAAATTGAAGCTTTTCCAAGCAAATAGCTGAGAAAAAGCGTTGCACAGATATACCCAGACAAGTTGTTGCAGTTTGTCGGCGACTGTACCCGGCTCCTTGGGGAAATCTGGCGCTGAATACGTACAGTCGAGTCCACTGACGCCCTACAAATATGGGAATTAGTATGATAGCTTTTATATGCAGTCGTTTCAAGGAAATATGGTATGTGGGTGTGTACTTTAAATTATATATGACGTAGGCTACTCGGTTGGTACTTCTTTTTAGAGTTCCGTAGTCCTGACAAGGAATCCTTATAGTTTCGTCATGTCCGTCTGTCTGTCTGTCTGTCCGAGGTTTTGCTAAGAGACCGTTAGTACAAGAAAGCTATAATTTTATACTTATTAATTATTGCCGACAAAGTGGTAAAAAAAAATTTAGGAAAATATTTTTTTTAGGGTAGCTTGTGAATTGAGAAGTGGGGATCATTTTTTTTCGTCGTCTACCCCATCGTGTGGGGTATCGTTGAATAGGTCTTTTAAATTGACTTAGGAATTGCTACTACTACTTTTCGATGTAATGCTCTATTTACGAAATATTAAACTTTAAAGTGCAAATTTTTGTCAGAAGGGCTCCAGAATTTTTCCATTAAAAAAGGAAAAATTCTTGATGATAGTGCATATAGCGGTTAAGATAACTTTATTAATTTAGCAGTAATCGTTGAACTTGGGTGTTGGCTACCCTAGAGTGACTAAGATGAAGTAGTTGCTTGTTTATAACGGGTAAAGACTTGCATTGAAAAACAATCTAAACTAAAAAACATTATAAATTATCATAAGTTTCACAAAGCTGCCGCTAGATGGCGTTGTACCAATGGGTTCGTTCTAAATTGTGATAACAGGCTACCACGGTACCCTACACTGCGCGTGGCCCGACACGCTCTTGGCTGGTTTTTGTAGTTTTCTTTGGTAGCTTTACTTATTTAATAATAATTAGTTTGCTCTGGCTTATTGGAATGATGTCGGTGAAGATAGATTTTAAACACTAAGTATCACCTAGCTGCTTGCAAAATCTGAAAAAAAATAAAAGCAGAGTTTCCTTCCTAATTCTATCGCTTTATTTGAAAAGTTAATCTGCTTGACACCATAGACAAGTCAAAGAATGTTTTTAAATTGTCAAAATGAATGGCATTGCTATATCAAGTGTGTTAGTCATTATTACCTCGTTGCTAAGTTTTATTTAAGTGTCCACGATCTTTTCAATGTGAGTATCTCTACGAATATTAATCTTCTTCTTTTTTCATTACAGATTACCTACTCAAGACATTGGTAAAACCCATTTTAAAGACAAGGTGTTTTCCTATCTTCTCGTTTTTTAAGTGTTGTGTGCCCTGCACAAAGAATTTCTTCTGTATAACCTGTGCATTTACAAGCATTGAAATCAATTGAATCATAATTATACAAAAACAATCAGACCCGGAACAACTACATGTAGATACGTGTAGCTGTAGGCCATACAAAGTAATATAATTATAAACTTGTTCCGTGTGAGAATCCAACCCGCGACACGCAGCGCCATTTGCTCAACTACTGCGCCAACCGTGCCGTCAAAAGTGAGAAAAGGTTTGGTACGAAAGTAATAAAACCGATCACACGTAGGTTTTACATGATTGACTTTTAAGATACCACCTCGATGCATTTAAACTTCGTGAAACTCATTATAAAAAATGTATTTTACAAACTAATCGCAGAGCTGACTTTGATTTGATAATTTAAACTTAAAATTAGCATGGTTTCTATTTTGTTAATGTAATATTGTAAAAAAAAAATAAGGAAACGTTTGGCAGTAGGTGTAAATTGCCGTCTATTGCTAATATAGTATAATTTGAACTAAATCTTTTTCTACATAACAATAGGTAAATACCACGAATTTTTCTTTTCTACTTATCCAATAACTAGGAACGGTTAAGATGGCACAAATACATAGGTACTAATATCAAAGTTTGTTTCAAAGCAACGGTTTAGAGCAGACAGAATTTTAGAACACGAGTATATTTTCAAAATGGAATGCACTGCAATATACTTCTCCGCCAAAACATAGATCTTGCTTCAACATCTACACAGAGAAAAGGAATCTAACTCACCAGAACAAATGAGAATTCTTTCTTAGTTCGCCCCCTAAACAGACACTAAAAGCCACCTGAAGCTCCCTACTCCCATTTCATCCCCATTGTCACGTTCCCCTACCTTTTAAACAATAATGAACACCTTATTTCGAGTCTTTGATCGCATTATTAGCAACCGTCCAAAAATGAAACATTTCATTTGCTAATTAATTACGAAATGGCGTGAGCACTGACTCGCGCATCGTAACTAGATGGCGCTGTTTTAAGAAATTGAATTAGCGTTCTACAGGTTGGTGTGGAAAATAAATGAAGAACGAAGGTACCTATTTAAGGCAATTATTTTAACAGTGACAAATGAGATGAAGAATTCTCATTTGTTTCACATTATTTTAATAGTCCTTGGTCATAATTAATCTAAATTTAAAAGATTAAAGTCGGATTTTGAATGAGATCTATCAGTTTTAAACCTAGATGTACTATGACTAAACTTGACAATGCTCAATAGCATAAATACTTGTTACTTTTAAATTTTGCCGAATGAACTCGTCCTGAGATTTAAATAAATAGTGACTAATAATGACAGTGACGGATTCCAAACTAATATTACCATAATTTCTTCTTATAACTTAGTTTTAAATAGGTCTTAAGCTTTCACTTCGCTCGGTTTAGAATACGCTATTAGTGGATAATAAATTCGATGGAATATTAAAGCGCACTTTAAATAAAATATATCAAGAAAATGATAAGGTACAACACATAAGTAATAGAGTGCACCATCACTCTATTTTCTAGAGCGGAATAAGATATTAAACGTGGCTACGAAATTTTATAACACAGTAAATATCGACATTAATTTGCGCATAGAGCCCCGAGGGACGTCATACAACCCACGTTCTCAATAAAGTTACCGTGACTTAATTTGAAAAAGTGATTCCATTTATTTTAAAAATAGAACGTCGCATAATGTTTTGTGTGTGTTGACAGCTGCAGGATAAAACCTCCGTGGGTGTTTCGTAGTATTGACACCAACTGCTAGTTGATCAAACTCAGTACTTAGAAAACATAATCACAGGAAGAAATATAATAATACTGGTAAGGAATTCCGAGTTCACGTAGTGAAAAAGCCATAAATACTTTAGTGTTTTTATTGATATATCTCATGCAATAATTTCAGCTCAAGATTCATTCTTGATAAGAAAGCTTGAAGTTTAATTTAGTTTTCAGTCCTAGGATCTTTTATCTATGCCAATTTAAAATAACTGAAATTAAAAACTTGTTTTTGAATAAACAAAGGCTGAAGTATGACTTTCAAAGCTTGGAAAAGTTGATTACTTCGCAGACAATGATATTCTAATAAACAGATATGTTATACACCTACAAAACCACCGAAAAAAGTGTTCCGCGGGGCAGAGCCAGCTCACATACACGCAGTGACGCAGAATAAAGGCAAAACGAGCCAATTGGACCGTTTTCGAGTCTTCACGATTGCGCGCTTACAACATATCTGTTTATTAGAATATCATTGTTCGCAGAAAAAGTCATCCTATTTTAAAATTAGAATGCATAGACTAAGGAGGACATTTGTAAGTCTAGCGGTGGTTAAAGACTCTTCTGAATACAAAATAAGAAGGCAATAAATTCAAAATGTATTGCCTTCTTAAAACATTATTATACTTCACTTAAATTGGACCCTAATGAACTACACATACGAACTATTTGACCTTACACTGACAGTGACAATACCAACCCGCCTTATCATTAGCTATCTATATAAGCTTTATTGAATTAACAGTTCGAGAACAAACGCGTAGAGTAAATAAGGAAGTCCCGGTACATTCAATTACCGTTGCTAGGCAACCGTTCGCTTCCTTTACTTCACTATTAATTTACATTACTTGGGTTTATTATTATGTAGGTATAATTATATTGTTTTATGAGATAGTGTTTCGTGCTAATTGTGTCAATTTAGATTATGTGTACGAGTACAAGAAATTCGTAGAGGTAAACTTAGGTAAAATTAGGTCAGATAGCAATAAATGCATTCAATCTTAAAATCTTTTTTGGTTTATTGACAAAATGTAACCCGAGTTCAAAAATAGTTAAAGTCTGCATAACCACTTCTTTAGGGTTCCGTTGCCGAATGGCAATTACAGAAACCTTATAGGTTCGTCATGTCCGCCTGTCCGTTTGTACGTCACAGCCCTTTTACGATGATTGATCGTTAAAAATATTGTTATTAAATCGTTTGGTGCTACGGAACCCTGTGTGTGTAAGTCCGACTCGCACTTGCCCGGTTTTTTGATATTTTAAAGTCTCTTACTTAACCTATCCATACTAATATTACAAATACGAAATACACTTTGCCTGTCACATTTTCAGTCTCTATCGGCTAAATGAATGTCAAAAAAAATGGCAAAAAAGTAGAACATGAACTCAGTAAAGTGTTTTTTTTTTTATTCCGTTAATAATTTCTGACCACCCCACGGCCGACACTAGGGGCAAAAGCGTTTTTAAAACTCGGCTTGGATACCATTCTGCTCTTTTATTAAAAAGCGCCATTTTAGCGACTACAGGACTGAGGTACGTAGGGCACGCCACAATAGTGGCGGTAAGTCCCCTCTTTGAGGAGTGGCTTGAGAGACGCCACGGCGTCCTCACCTTCCGCCTGACGCAGGTCCTCACCGGACACGGTTGTTTCGGGAGGTTCCTGCACCGAATCGGGCGGGAGGAAACGTCCGGATGTTTCCATTGCGAGGATCGACCGGAGGACACGGTGGAGGTGTGCTACGCGTGGGCGGAGCACTGCCGTGTCCTCTTAGCGGCGATTGGCGGCGGCGACCTCTCGCGTCCGGCCCTGGTGCAAGCCATGGTCCGGAGCGAGATGGAATGGGACGCCGTCACCTCCTTCTGCGAAGCAGTAATGCTAGAGAAGGAGGTGGCGGAACGTGAGAGGGAGAGAACCTCACAGCGTCCCGGCTGCTGCGGGAGACGCCCCGGGCGTCGTGTGCCACCACGTGGCCCCCGGCCACCGTAGGCGCGGGCCTGTGGATGGTGGGCTATGGGCTAGCTCGCCGTCAGTCCGTTTCATGACGACAGGCCGTGTCGACGGCGCGTTCGTGTTCCACGCGCGCCTCAAAGAGAGTCAGCAAAAGGAAGGGGCCCGCAAGGACCGATGCCTGCCGGGGTTGCGGGACTGTTCGAAAGAGATACCGTGGCCCCGGAACACAAAGGGCGATGAAGAAACATGGATGGGTTTTAGTCAGTAAAAGTCTGACACTCCGCTCCGCCCAGAGCGGGAGAAGTCATTTGATGATTTCCCATCAAAAAAAAAAAAAGGACTGAGGTACGTAGCTAAAATGCCGCTTTTATCCGTGAATATAATTGAGCAGCTATTTCATATCCTCAGACCACCCACTAACCAGCAATAGTAAAATAATAAACTTCAGTACTTATTTAATTTTAATAGCTATGTTTATTCAACACACGACCTGGCTGCATGTATACGGGCATTGTGACTGAACAATTGTTACATATTTTCACGTACTACCTTTGTCTTGATTCAATTGCATGGTTTTGTATTATGATTGCATTAATTTATAAATGTTTTGCTAATAACTTACGGTAGAGGTGGACCCAATACTATACACCTACGTTTTGCCTGTTATGTTTAAGTCCCATGTAATAGGATAGAGAGTTTCCGAGTTTCCTCCGTCCCTCGGAAAGCACGTTAAGCAGTTGGTCCCGGCTGTCATTTGTGATCTTTGACAGTCGTTACAGGAGTCAGTGGCCCAAAAAGTCTGACAACCAGCCTTACCAAGGGGTATCGTATTACCCAGTACTAACTGGGTTGTGGAGGTCAGATAGGCAGTCGCTCTATGTAAAATACTGGTATTCAGCTGCATCCGGTTAGACTGGAAGCCGACCCCAATAAAACTTGGGAAAAGGCTAGGCAGATGATGATATAATAGGATAGAGAGCCAACCTATATTGTCATCAACCGGGTATAAATCCGGACTCCGTGGTGGCTACTGAGAAATTCTTGATGGAAAAACTCAAAAACACTTTGATCGACCCGTGAATCGAACCCAGGGGAACATGCTCAACAGTCGCGCTTGCGAACACTTTACCAACGAGACAGTTACAGAAACAGACGTATCGTCGTACCATACAAGGGGTGTTACCTTGCATCAAATCAGGTGGTTCTGTTTTTTTATATGGTTGTAGGTGATGAAGTAATTATGTCAAATCCAATTTTTCGACCTCCGAAACTCTCCGAATCATTTTTCATACTTTTTTAAGTTTTTGACATATTTTTCCACAAAGGACCTTTGCTACGGTAAACGTTGAAATTAAAGTTTTTTAAAAGACTAAATTTGCAACAAAATGAAACAAATTTGGTTATGTTAAACCAAACAGCTTTTATGATACAGCTGTTCGAAGTTTGCATTTTTTTTTAATGAATGACTCACTAATTTCAAGTAGGAATGACTTTACCTAGGACCATCAGCGATAACAATACTGAAAAAAGCCAAAAATGTATTGGATTAATTACATAAAGCTCATCTGCTTTAATCCTATTGAAAATCGTTGTGGAAAAACGAAATGATTTAAAAGCTCTCCCCACTTCTCTACAACAACAACAACAACAACAGCCCATAACGTCCACTGCTGGACATAAGCCTCTCCCGTGATGAGACACCTTGCGCCTCCGTAGACCAGAGAATGGGCAGCAGCGTTTTCTGTTAGTCTTTCATCACTGCGATCTCCAATCCGCCTGCCAAGCGTGGAGATTACGGCAAATTCCTCTCATCACGGGAGAGGCTTATGTCCACTTCTCTAGGTTTTCATATATTTGAACCCAAATTCACAAAAGTAACAAATACATACTTAACTGTTTCTTTTGTATACTGATTCACAAACCTTTCTTCTCACAAGATTTGTGAATGTTCCATTATCTTTTTGTATTGCTTCAAAACATTTTACTTGGTCCTAATTCGGGATCACACTTCAACGAAGTGCCCTCAATAAAATTATTAATCTTAACATATATAAGTCTTCTCCTCCCATGTAGTAATACTTACAGTAAACAATTCATTAATTAAATATTAACGTAGGCGGTTAGAGCCATAATGTTTTCCTTAACAAAAGCTAATTCAAAACTTTATCTTAATTATAATTTTCCATCGAAGTCCTTAAATTTCAATGCGGAATTGAAATTATTTTTGGGATCAATCCGTACAATTCAATCTGCGCCAGATCTACCAAAATAATCAAATACACTGGCCTGCAAAAATAAGTACTATTTTCTAAACTATAAAAGTTAGAGATTTAAAATAAAAAGCGTTTTATAGCAATTTTTATCAGCTTTATTAGTTTGTATGTACAAAATTAAACTATTTTTCAGTTATTAGTTATTGCAATTTTAAAATTGTGATACTAAGTTTTGCAGGCCAGTGTACTTACGACAAAATAATAAAATCAATCAAAATTAGGTGACAATATAAGTTTAGTTCTAAATCGTGAAAGCTTAAAACAGTGTTTTCAAAGGTATTAAAAAAACAGACTATTTCTACAAAAGTACAATTTCATTTCGAATTCAATTATGTATAATACTCGTACATATAGCAATCGTTCAGTACTTACGTTCGATACATAATTAAGTTAAATCAGATAGTTCCGAAAGTAAAACTGACCCCGTGATTACTTAATTTATAAATACTGATTGAAATTACATAACTAGAAATAACACAATAAAACACGACTATGTGTTGCACTAAATTATTGATCACGGGAATAATATGACAACAATTTTGCAACGTTGGCAACTTTCAGAATGCACAAGCTATACAACCACAACAGACTAAAAAAAATAGCTGCACCCGTCCATAAGGTGGCAAACATATTGCAGGCATACGGACACGGTATGCCAGCAGGTAATTTGATAACCCTGTTGCAGCCGGCGGCAGAATCAAGAGCAGGACGCGACGCGATGAGCCAGACCGAGCCAGATTGCCTATGTGATACAGAGCATACGGGCTACAATTTGGTTTAGATGACTGCACCTACCTTCACTAGCACGCTTATTTTAAATGTTACGTACTAATCTACGAAATTAAACGGTATTGAACCTTCATGTTTCATATTTTTCCTCTGTTATCAATTAAGTAACAGTAGCTTTAGCAAAGAATACTAAACCAAACATTCTGAGGACCACTACTCGTTAGAAAAGTAAATACCTACTGATGTTGTTTAACGGCCATTTTCAATAACTTACTCGCCGGTTTCGTTAGGTTGCTATCTCTGTCTGTTTGACATTTTGCTTACTGGACGGTTAGAAACAAAACGTCACAGAAAAGGTTTATTTGATTTTTCTATGAATCAAGTGACAGGTAGGTGACGCGGATAGGATATTCTTTGTTTATAGAAACACGAATAGCTACGGAGGAACACACATTAACCAACAGTTATAAGTAATTAAGTTATAGAAAACGGCCGTTAGCAAAGATGCATCATCGCTTTCCATCAGATAAAACTCAACACCTGCTCAGTAACTGCTCAACTGTGTGGGTAGGCAGTTGAGAAACTACTAATTAAACTGATAAGTTTTTTTTTAATCAGGCCTGCCCGTTTTTAAAAAAAAACTTATCAGTTTAAATTATCGCTATGTAAATTACCCAAACCACTCACATCAAAAGCGTTTTCTGCAACGGAGACTTTCAAAGATAATTTCCTCACCAGCAGCACAAAGCGCCGACATTTTCTAAAATAATCCAGCGAAGGATGCCTTACTAGACTATTCGTTCGAGCTGTCTAGCACAGACGGTATGCAAATGCAAGCAATCTCATAACCGCGGTGACGACCATCGCTGGATTGCAGCCAGTATCACACATTTCTTTTTCTTTATTTTATGTAAAGGTGCTATGTGGGAGGTGCTATCTGAAAGCATTTGCCACGTCTGGCTAGATCTGATATTTTTTTTTTTTTTTTTTTTTTATTGATTGACGAGGCGGTCAAGTTCCAATGGGTGAACCAATAGTTATTGGATCTAGCAATTTTAGTTCTTTGGTGTATATTTCCAATTCTCAAGCATAGCTCGGTAGCGTAAAAAGGCAAGCTGTGGCAGCCTTTCTATTTTATTCTATTGATGATTGATAACTGTTGATGATGATTGCGTTCGTGAATATTATTAAGGTATGTCAGATTTTAATATTTATGCTGAGTAAAATAGTTGTCAGCGTTTCAGGCTGTTCTTAAAGTTAAATTTGAAATAGGACATTGACTCTACTACAATTTATATGCAAAATACATCAAGCCTTATCTACTGAATAAACCAACGAAATAAATAAAACTCTCAAAAAACCAAATTGAAAAACAAAATAGGTACCTCTACTTGAAGCACTCGATTCTGTCTAGGTCTCAGGCAATTGACATGTTACGTCTCAACCTAATTTAGTTCAGCTTCACGTCTAGAAAAGTAATAAAGTCATCCATTTTCTGTCTTTTATCCACCAATTTATATTAATACTGGCTTGCGCCCGCGGCTACGCTCGCGTGAGGTCAATAATTGTCCCACGGGATCATGTTGCCGGGATAAATAAATAAATAAAAAATCGCTGGACATTACACACAGCGCCATCTAGTGCCACACTAAGCAACGAGGCTTGTGACGTGGACACCAGATAGTTGTTAATACTACATAATTATATACATTTTTGTTTGTAAATACATACTTATTATACATTTATACATATCCATCATCTGCCTAGCCTTTTCCCAAGTTTTTTTTATTGGGGTCGGCTTCCAGTCTAACCGGATGCAGCTGAATACCAGTATTTTACATGGAGCGACTGCCTATCTGACCCCCACAACCCAGTTAGTACTGGGTAATTCGATACCCCTTGGTAAGACTGGTTGTCAGACTTTTTGGGCCACTGACTACCTGTAACGACTGTCAAAGATCACGAATGACAGCCGGGACCAACTGCTTAACGTGCTTTCCGAGGCACAGACCAACCTAGACAAGCACGGCTTAACCTAAAGATCGACCCGAGTGGCTGTTATTATTTAGCCACGAGCTCCTCATACATATGTATGTATGAGGAGCTCGTGGTCGTATGAGATACATATCCATGATTCGGAGCAAATGTCCAGCGTCATGTGCTCATCACACAAACTTTTGCTCCTACCGCAAACCTCCTACCTTCGAACCCGGGACGTCGAATAAAAAGTATAAAAAGTACCCTATGTTTTAATCCCAGCTATAAACTATCTGTGTGCTAATTTTCATTTAAATCCGTTCAGTAGTTTTTGCGTGAAAGAGTAATAAACATCCATTCATCCATCCATTCTTAGCACAAACTTTCTCATTTATTATATTAGTCGGATGTACAGTAGTCACGGTTACTAGTACGGTTACAGTTACTACTAGTACGAGTATGAACACATTCAAAGGTTATAATTTTATATACTACGAACACATAACATGGCGACTGTAATCTCAGTAGGGTTAAGCAGAGGTCTGTGTACCTAATAGTACACCGACATGTTGCCAATTATGTTTGTTAAATTTCCAGGTAATTGGGGACAGGCCTATTGCCATCAACTGCGCACAAATCCAGACTCCGTGGCTGCTACTGAGAAATTCCTGATGGAAAAAAACCCAATAACACAAACACAGTATTTTGAAAATCATACCATTATGTATAGTAGGTTTTGTCTCAAAGTTAAAATCGAATTTGCTTTTGAATTTAGCTATTAAGGCCCTTCTAGCCCTAAAATAAGCAACTCTATTTGTGGCGGTTCAAACTTCGTTTGAATTACTGTTAGAATAAAGTTCTAATCAGCTTGCACTACAAAGCGGTTGTTACGTCAGTCACTGTGGGCCGAATAGTGCGAAATGAGTTGTTTTTGCGATTTACAAAAAATCGATTGATTGGAATAAAAAAAAAACACATAAGACCTACTTTATAGTTAGTTCAGTTAGTATGCAAAGTTTCATGATCTAATTTCAAGTACTTTTTGAATACCAGCGGTTTATTGTTCGATTTGGAGGTAACTTTGGATTTTTTTTCTATCCAGAAAAGTTTATGGAATCGTGTTTTCGTCACACATAGGACTTAGCATAATCCTTTACCATATAACTAAACTATATCAACTTTACCATATATATATTTCAAAATTAATGCTGCAGTATTTTAGGAGTAACGGAGGATCATGCTAAGCCATTTGAGGGATATATAGCCCTCTTAACACAGCCTAAACCTATCGCATCTTTTCCAAACTGCGCCACAGCAAAATTTTGTGATGCATGTATGAAAAGGTTTTCGTTTCGTTGCTACGCCGCGGGTTCGATTCCCGCACAGAACAAAATATAATTGTATGACCTTCAGGTAGTTTTTCCAGGTCTAACTGTTCGTGAGTTTAAATGTTTGTAAACACACCCACGATACAGAAGAAAGAAGAAGAAGAAAGAAATTCATAGTGTGGTGCAAAGTTATTTAAAAAAAAATAAGAGTTTCTTTGCGAAGGGAGGAAGATAAATACGGGTAGACTTACCTCCATGAAAGATGCGCGTAACTAAATTACCAGCCTGTATATTAGTGTTCGTGACTGTACCTAACATAGTAATATATTATGTACCAAAGACTTTGTAGACATCTTCATTACGTTTCGGTTTATTATTCCAAGAGTGCTTGACGTAACTTATAATAAACGTCTGAGGGTATTTTGAGGGTAAAGTAATTTATTGTTATATACCTAACTTGACTGAATGTACGACAGCTCAACGGAACATTGCATCACGACTTTATACGTCGAATGGTTAGGCAGAGATGTTAAGGGTCAGTTCACACCGAGACGCGACGCGCCGCGGCGCTGCGCACACATTTTAATAGAGTGACTCAAAATATTACTTTATTTACTACACGAAAAGATAAACGTTTCATTGTGAGAATTCAGAATATGTGGCACCTTGCAGCGACGCCTGGAGTCACCGCGAGTAATATTATATTGTATTACGTCAAGCAAAAGATATGACACTACCTGAAAGAGACAAGTAAACCAACTGCAAAATGTCTGCGAAGACAATAAGCACAATCAGCAAATAAAAAATCCAATGAAGCCATCGAACTAAAATTTAAAGCGCTTGAAAGCACTAATACCTCAGCATCACTCTTGGAATGTGAAAAATCCTCGCAATCTACGCGGTTTGCCTTCAAGCAGCCAGCACCCTGCATGGTAGCTCAGGATTCCAACTTAACGCCAGTCATCGTGTAACGGCCCTTCAATTTCACTTTCTACCCTATCTCTTACTACGAGTTGCTTTCTCGAACGTACTGAGATCCTTTACCAAAAGTTGAAAAAAGCGATATGTATTGATAATATGACAGCAATATTTCATGAATAAACAAGGAGTTCGACATGTTCGGAGTAGAGGAATTGCTATAATTGTATACGAACGCCAGCGCATCAAGCTACCCGAAACTGTGACATTTTCCCAATCAACCTTGAACCTACTGGTTTATCGATAATGTTGAAAATCTATTAAATGAATTTGACAGATTGTAGTAGCTTGCTATAGTATCTGTGCAATATCGATATTGTATCGAAGTTCCCTAAATTAAGTATTCCACATAATTATGTATTTTTAATCAAAACAATATGTGCGTCGTTATCAAGATTAAACTCTTTTGCACAATCTACCTTCTTCTTCAACTTCAATATTCTTCTACTTCAGGACAATAATTTAATTATCAGTATTTAACCATGTTTTTGTGTGATCAAGACAAAGTGACTGTGTGACTTTAAGATAGACTGTGACCTCTGAATTTAAGTGACAAGAAGTCTTTTAGGAAACACCGACCCACTTACAGGATAAAAACGTCATCTCAGAATATCGAGAAATCGATGTACGACGACGTTGCTACTTTATGGAAAATTCCCCTTGAAACTAAAATTATTTGACGTAATGTCTTTGTTCTTTTGTTTCAGCGTTCTAGAATCGTTAGTAGCACTCGATCGGCTGCAGACGCCCGGAGAATTCGTATCAAACCAATTTGGTGCGCGCCGCAAATCGCGCAGTCACCGCCCCGGAGAAATGCAGTCTGTTTCAAAACTATTACGTACGCAACCTTGAAGCTTGATAGATTAAAGATTGCACCTTTAGATTAAAAAATTGGAGTATTTGTAGTCACATGAAAACTTTTAGAAGTAGATAGTAGATTTATAGCTCTGGCCTTATGTATGTAAAGAATAGTATTCTACACTAACTATATGACCTTTACTGAGGGTGTAGGTATTAAGTTGATCAATGAAGTATCAGCAAATTTTTCGCAAGTCAGTTTTGTACCAATTATGTTCTATGTAAACGAAACGTCAGTCATAATTTATCTCTGCTTTGGAATTGAACCTAAAAATATAAAATTGCGATGGATGAATATTAAAAACCCGACTATTTTGAAACTACTTAGCACCAATTTCAGAACGGCAGTATCCACTTTTTCCATTTTTTTAAATTGAACCCTACAAATTTGAAATTGCACCAGGATTAAAATTTTAAACCTAGTCATGATTGAAGCTTCAAAAAGACTTGATAATGTTTTACCGTCAGTGGTGGTGGCCCGATCAGTATTCGCCCCTGCAATTGCCCGGAAAATTATATTAGGATCAAACTCAATTTGGTGAGCCCCGCAAATCACGCACACACCACCCCTCGTATCGAAATGCACTGTCTGGCAGTTTTAACCCTTTTGCTATACAAAATACACAGGCGTAGATTGGATTTCATTTGAGCGTTCAGGGGGATGTAAAATGGACTTTACGGTCATAAGCGTAAAGACCATTTTAAGAATTATAAATTTTTAACGTGATTCATATTATGATTCTGTTAAAGCAGCCATTTTAGGCCCCCAGCAACTTAGTTGCGTAAAACAATTCCTATCAAATTACAAAGGATTTTGAAGGAATAAATCCATTGCTGCTTTTGCTTGAAAAATTTATTTGCTTGAAAACTTAACAAGCGATATGAATGCTGTAGAATTGACAAAATGAATATTAACGGGAATGCGAGTGTGTTACGTAAACACCCTGCTGATCCCTGTAGGATCAGCAGAGTGTTGTTCAAGGAATATCATATTTAAACCCGGATTGGAGGTACCTAAAAATTGTTGGAGTAGAAAAACTGACTAAAAATTTAGATGCGCCTTATCGCTTCCATCAAGGAAGGAGAATGCATATTAATGCTATTAAGACACTTAAATACTTTACTGTTGATACCCTCCAGGTAGGTCTTACTAACAGTAAAGTACTAACTGATCATGAATTCAGAGATGCTACATCAACGTTCGTGGTAACTACGAATTCGATAATGCTATTCTCACGCAACAGTTTATCATGCTAAACCCAAAATTACACCAAACCACGAACAGCCAATAGAAAGCGAAAAACAATTCCAAGCAACTATTAAACTAAATGCAAAGCCAAAAGGATGATGACTTGATTTTATTTTAGAAAGAATTTAAATTCTGATCAGAATTCAGCTCCACAAATGCCCCCACAAATTCGGTCCAAATTAAATTTGGAATGCGCTGGAAATTCCGCAGTCACCGCCCTACCCTATCTTCTATATTATGTGACACTTTTGATCCTTTTACATATCGCGTCGGATCATAGATTTAGATTGAAGGGCTGTAGGATAGAATTTATTTTTGAGTGCTTTTAGCCTGAAGCTAAAAGTATCTTTTTGTTAACGGAAACCAGTGGATGTTTTCTAACTACTACTAGCTTCTATCCAGCACTGACTGTAAGACATTCTAATTGCTTTGCGATACTTTTCATGCATAAATCATGTTTTACCAGCAATATTTTAATGGGCATATCACCTAATTCTAAATGTTGTTCTAAACATACATAAAACTTTTTTTAAAAGCTTCAAAAACATAAAACCCACTCTGTAACTCTAAAAAGGGACATCAATAAATAACCCTTTAATTGCAAAAGTTTACAGCTGTAAAAATTGAGCGGCCATTTTGTTAAAAAACGCAATAAAAACTTGAATAAAAACGCAATATACCATAAAGTTGTGAACGTTTTCAGTCACGGAACGTTCGCGATATTTATCTGTAAGTATTTACACAGACGGATGGACAAGATGCCATAAATATTTCACTAACTGATTTCTGTCGTGTTAGAAGGCAGTATGGTCGCGGGTTACCGTGAACTAACACGAAGTTTATGATAGAAAAGTTTTTGTTAAACGTTCTCTTGTGGTTTGAATTGATATAATAATGTTCAGATACGTATGGTACCGACTGTGAGAATAAATTGATATTCAGAACATCTTTTTATAAACCCTTTCACGATAAGTAAACTTAATTTCGAGCAGCGTTTCATCAAATTACTTCAGTAATCCTCTTTGATTAAAAGCTCATTTTCTTATCATATTTTTACTGCCAACCACAGACTAAAATCTAGATTAAAGTACTTAATAAGTTAACGACCGGGCTAAGCCATTAAAACAAACAATGGAAAATACTAATTTCTGCTGAGCTTGTCCTAAAAAGAACTTGGACGACATTATGCAAAACGGAACGGATTTAAGAATCAGCTGGTCCGGACAGTGTTTATGCTAAATGGGCAAATTAATCTTGGCTGTGGTCGGATTTGTCGCATAGTAAATCTTGGACACCCTAACGAGGTCTACCATGTGTTGGCACGGGTAGTTTTATGCACTGTAATCCGAAATCACTCAGGATAAATTATTTATTAATTGGAATTATTAATTAAATATTTTGCGTATCCATATCAGTTCTTACCTTAAATATAGTAAGTAGTTTCAGTACGTGTTTGGTAGTCAAAAGTGTAATAGTCTGATTAAATCAGGGTAAAATAAAATAATAAAAAAACAAAGCGCTTTATCACCACCACATTCCTGCTTCCATTCATGTAAACATCCATTCACCAATAAATTCCATCCCGAAACAATTCAGCGAGAAAATTAAAACGGTAATATACCTGAGAACCTATATTGAAACTCACATTTTATTTCGGTATTTCGCCAATGCGGATTAAAAATCAACAGTGGCCGAATAGTGGGGCCATGCAATTAATCTTACCGGAGTTGTCCGAACGCTGTCCGCTGTCCGGGACTGTCCTGCGAAGGTCGTAAATCTTGGACACCCGCGTCCTGTCCCGTATCGCGCTGCGCATACAAATATTCCAGTTGGTGTATAATAGAAAATTCTTTGGGAAATGATTTCAATTTACTTGTCCTTGTTGAAAAAGCGTGTTGTTTTAATATTGGGTTGTCTGTTGTTGACCGTATGATTTGCAGCTTTACAAATGAGATTGTGATTGGCATGTTTTGCGCTTTAATTAATAGTTTGTTTTTGTTGAAATAATTGTGGTACAGTCAAAAACGAAAGATGATTAGCACTTCAGTATTTATGTTTATTTTAAGTTCTTAACACATTACATGCGTATCGAATCATTTTGAGTTAATTTTTATACTAAATTCCAGTATAGTAGCAGTGCGTAATTGACTTTCGTTACTAACCATAACTCAACATTAGTAACGCCGGTAATCCCCGAAGAATTACCCAATAGTACACCTACATTCCGCCAATTATGTTTAAGTCCCATGTTATGGGGCGAGCCTATTGCCGTCAATCGGGCACAAATTCATACTTCGACCACTGAGAAATGCCTGATGGAAAAAATCGATAACACTTTGCCCAACCTGGGAATCAAACTTAAGACCTCATGCTCAGCAGTTGCGCTTGTGACCACTAGACCGACGAGGTATTCGTTGCTAACCGTAGGTAGGTATCCTATATTAGCATTGAAGATGGCTTTTTTTTTTTGGTTGGGAAGTCAACAAATGACTCCTTCCGCTCTGGGCGGAACAGGAGGGAATGTCAGACGTTACTGACTAAAACCCATCCATGTTCCTTCATCGCCTTTTGTGTTCCGGGGCCACGGTATCTCTTTCGAACAGTCCCGCAGCCCCGGGAGGCGTCGCCCCTTCCTTTTGCTGACTCTCTTTGAGGCGTGCCTGGAGCACGAACGCGCCGTCGACACGGCCTGTCGTCATGAGACGGACGGATGGCGAGCTAGCCCATAGCTCTCCGTCCACAAGCCAATTGATGATGGCCTCAGACCAGGTAGAAAACAATAAAGTGAGGCCAGCACAAATTACGTTCACGTAATTACGTTTCATACACGCTCACATGCACACATTTACATCAAACTACAATTAAACTATGCCTCAATAAATGCACAACATGTTTACGAAACCGGCCTCACTTCTCTGTTCGTAGAGTTCCGTTTTTACTTTTTTTTTTGGTCTGTGTACACGGCGAAACGTAATTTGACGGCCTCACTTTGCTGTTCGCAGAGTTGCGTCTTTACCTTTTTATCTGGTCTGAGATGATGGCAAATCAAACAAAGAGTCGATTCAAAACTCTGCACAACATACAACCCATTTATTTATATTATTTTTAGTGACGGAACAATAAAAAACGCGACGATTGTAATTAGTTTCGCAGTTGCAAGACAAAGAATTCTCACTCCGATACTTTAGCGACAATACTATTCCAGATGTGACCTCTTTGCAAATAATACGAGTATGGCTCCAATGCGATTCTTGCAACGATATCGCAGTAATCCATTTAATGCGATGTAAATAAATTAAACAGAAGTTCTAAAAGAGATTAACTTACATATTTTTTTAGCGAATCTCATAACCAGCATTTAGCTGAAATATGGTACAGTCGCCCATCAAGTTGACACAAACTGTCAAATTTTCTCATTCGATTTTGAACTTAACCGTCAACATTTTATGGTTTAAAATAATTTGGAGAAATTTGACAGTTCGTGATAACTTGGTGTGCTGGCGACTTTACTTAATTATTTACATAAAAGGTACGAAAAATATTAAAACCTGTTTGATTTGTAGAAAACTACAAGAAGTAGGTAGGTGCTAGGAGTTCACTGACGGTCAGTCACCTTTATCCCTATGCTCTAAGTTTTAAGATTGAAAATTGGTCGACTCGGTCGACGAAAAATATATCCAAAACATTTGAGTTGAGTTGAGTTGCTTCACTAAAATGCCAATTGTAAGAAAATCACAAACAAATAGATTAAAAATTTAACGGGTTTATGTAGCCAAGTAATGTATCTAACTACAGTTGCAAAAATAACTAAATATTATTGAACATTTTAGATTTTACAATCACGGATGTAAAAAAAATTCAAAGGTGCCTCCTTCTCCCCTTATCACTAAGGTTCACTAAGGTTTTTAGATCATTTTTTTTTACACTGAGAGATAGCCTGCCTCGTCGGTCTAGTGTGAGCATGTGGTCCTGGGTTCAATTCTCGGGTCGGGTAAAGTATAATTGAGTTTTTCCATCAGTAATTTCTTAGTAGCAGCCACGGAGTCTGGATTTGCGACCGGATGATGGGAATAGGCTCGCCCCCTATTACATAACCGGCGAAATATGGGTGCACTATTAGGTACACCTCTACCTAACCCTTCGGGGATTACAGGCGTGGTGTTATGTTAGATAGCAAATAGACGCATGTTTATGAAAACTACGAGATAAAACTGGCTCTTCTGCTTGCATTTATGCGTCTCATATAAAAGTGTAATGGAGGTAAGTAATACCCGTTATATTTTATGATTAAGTGTTTTAACATCTCACCATTAGCCTTTACAGAATTGCGCCGGCTTAAAAGATATTTCATTATTCCGTACAACTTTTTCGTTATCTTTTTGCCCTACAAACGGTACGGTAATATTCGCCAGAAGTAATAAATGTATCGCACATGGTGTTAAATTTATTTATTGTCAAAAAAAAAAACACTTTTTACAAGCTTTTATTTAACTTGTAATGTTTGTAGATTTTGTTTGTTTATAAAACAACTATCCCTAATCGATTGATCTGAAATTTTGTATACGCGTTTAGTTTTGATAACAATGCATGTTTAGTTCAGTGATGTAATTCTAAATTCAATATGGCGGACTCCCAAAGATGGCGAGCTAGTTACTTTTATGCAACCTCATGATATGGGTATCAATTAAAAGGGTTTGCTAGGCAGATAATGAGTTGTTGCAAAATAACAATACTCAATGATTATAACTCACAGACTCAAAACTTACAATACAATACGACCTATATCAGATAACCTAACTCTTGTATTGCTACCCAAAAGGATCCCGAGTTCAATGCCCTTACCCCAAACATATAAACTTGAAGACGTTTCGGAATTTTACATTCCCTCTCGCTTTTAGCTGAATGAAATCCTACGCGAGGTTCGAGAGTACATGAAAACGTTATTAAGGTTACACTCTAGACACGTGGCGGTTTTGTTATGAAACTAGCGTTTTGTGTAATGGGAAGAGCTATTAGGATCGAAAAATTGAAACGAGTTCTAACGAGTGACATGATTTTGTTATAATGTTTTGAAGTTTACTAAGTAGTAGGAGAGATTTGAATGCGGCTATAGCCAATATTATTGATTGCCGACTGCCTTGTTGATCTTGTGATACAAAATCATCGTTATTTTTATATTTTTCCATTATTCACTTTAACGTACTATCGAGGACACTCCCGCCTGATCACCACTAAGTTAATTTTTGCTTGCACTTACAACATAGAAACGCTTTCTAGCCACGCCCCGTTGACTTTATATAAAAATAATTAATAAAAAGAAACTGATCGGCCGACGACTCACGCCAAACGAGAGTTATTGTTATTTTACGCGCCAAAGTTGACGCTTTCCTAATAGGCCTAAACTTTAAGGGGGCGTGGCTCGGCGCCTCCGCATGATTTAAGCGAAAAAAAAATAACTGATCAGAGGGAAAAGACCACGACTGTACATGTCATGAGCTGATATAAAATATAAAAATTAGATATTCATCTTGGTACGAAATCATAACGTCTGCAAGAAAATATTAGGTCAATGAGAGCATCGTTTCCTTTCAAAATCAAAGTCGTTTTTTATACACGAATATAGTTCAATTTTACGCACGTAAAACTGGTGACAACTGACAAAGCTAAGTTCTAAATAACCTGTTAACTACCGTGGTTAGATGTTCAATACCTTTATATATTGATCGATAAGACCTTGAAACATTTAGTAAACATTAGTATTTATAACGCAGAAGAATTTAACCCTAAGCTTCAACATTCAAAATCATAAGTTTGAAATCTGAAAATACTCGCTCCGGAACTTTAAATCTCTGTAAACCCACTTATAAATCTATGCTAAGCTATTCATACGTCATCGTGACGCGAGGCCATTTGCCCAAGCGCCGCCATTTTGTATGAGGACAACCATTTTGTTATTAACCGAAAAATGTGTTTAAGTCAGAGATTAATTTTATTTTACAACTCGTATTTATGGCTGCGTTAATTTTACTGTGCAGGATTAAATTATGGATATTTTTAAAACGAAATCTTTTTAAGATTACATTGTTATTATTATTAATTTGTATTGCCTATTTAATTAATTATTGTTGTGCATAATGTGCTTCAAGTTTTAATTTTTATAATTGTTAATTTTTATTTGGTCTTTGACAATAATTTTGGAATTTTAGTTCAAATTTGTATTATTTAATTCATTATTTTTGTATAAATGCTGAAATTGTTATTTTTTTATTGTTAATTTTTATTTCAAGTGTGTGCAATTATGATCCTACATGGATTGAAATAAATTATTTTGAATTTGAATTTGAATTTAGGTAAGTACCGCCGTGTGAGTCAACGATAGATATTCAGCGAGTTTTGAGCTAACAGTCGAGCCTATCAAGCCAGTCAGACGCTTGTCGCCTAGCTTTCATCTACTTACAAACAGCCTATTTTCCTACGAAAAATAATGTAAGTAGCATTAACACTGCCAAGGCGACGACGCCGACGTTGAGAGCAGTCATGCGAACTAAGCCCCCGACCTTCGTATATTGCCACAACAAAATCGTTATTCTGTCTACGGCGACCTGTGTAAATGCAATAAATTGAAATAAACCTCCGCGCTGCATTCCTACGTACGCTCCGACGCGTCGCAACGAATAAATAAGAAGGTTGCAACAAAATTGAATTAAATTTTAAAAGGGTGGATGATTTTCTTGAATAGTTTTGCTTTGAATGCATGGGTTTTTCTTTCATTTCTACGATTATTTTTGTTTGCGTGTTATTACAATATTTGGATTACAAAAAAGTTGTACCTAGTTTTTCAAACCTTTTTACAGCTTAAAAAAAACCTAGCCGAATTGATATGCTGTTTTTATCTAAGAATGTACCTACAAATTCAAGTAGTATTGTTCTTAAATTGAGGAAAACCACATCTGATAATGTTTTTACGGGTTTTTAAACTTGACTTTCAACAGATTGAATGTATTTTGATAACTTATAACATGGAGATTCTTCGATATCGTGATATAATGTCACTCTATCTTGGTGTTTCTGTGATCTATCTCTTGGGAAGCTCAATATCTATACCTACCTATTTTCCGCCAAGAAAATATGCAATGTTCCATCCAAACATAAAGTAAAGTTATTGGATTCCATAGACAGTATACATAATATATAAACAACGTAATATCACTCAAAACGAAAACAAAAAACATTTAAATACCCAATTTAAATTCACGCTGAAATATTACACTACAAAAATAATTTAAAACCGCCGTCATTACAGTTAATTAAATGAGTAAGTAGACCGTCGACCGCATACCCAGAGACCGGATTATTAATTGTTACCGGAATATTGTTAAAAACATACAGATAGACTCATTAATACGATTATGAACAAAATATGCCCACCGGCTGATTCACGTATTAATTAAGGAAAAGTGATAAAAGCATTATTTTGTAATTTAATTGTTTATAATTTTATTGGTTCCGAGTTTCAGATAATTATTAATATTCGGACGCGAAAACTTTTGGACATCTGTCATTTATTTCTAAATGATCAATGTGTTTTTCATTTTACCATGATGCTTTTGTAAAAAGTGCCTGAAATTGGGCATTTGTGTGTTTTATTGCATTACTTTAATTATTCTGTAATCAGGAGTTTCATTTTAATTAGAAAATCGTTGTAGTCGATGATAAATCCTAAGAAATATCCGACTGTAGACTCCGAAGGGTGTGGCGACGATTAAATAAATTCGTAACTTTGTACTGAAACCCATAGAATACTGTATTGGATGAGATAAATGCCAGAACAGTAACCCCCATAAAATAAAATGAGTAATGATTCTTGCATGTGACATCTTTACGTGAATGAGGGGCAGTAAAGTACACGTATACTATCTAAATACAGTACAGTATAAGGGTGCAATTGTGACTGTAAGTTGTAAGTAAACAGTTTGGGTTAGTGTTGTTTTCTGGAAGTGTTAAAACAATAAAGGTACGTTCAAAAAATTACGTTTTACAGACGCCAGCATATTAAGCTACCCGAAACTGTCAAATTTTCCCAATCAACCTAGAACCTAATGCTTTAACGATAAAGTTGAAAATCTATTAAAGAAATTTGACAGATTGTAGTAATTGTCATCTGTACTTATTCCGGTCCAGGCTAGCGTTAATATGTTGAATAGTGTGGCGTTTCGATATAGACCAATAATTAAGTTGGAGAGCTTCAAGAAAACGCACGTCAGTATAGGGTCATTTACATAACTTTCTATTAAGACAAAGCGTCTACAGAATTCGTTTACGTTCTGAAGCCCAAGCACGAGCGCGTTTCACATACAATATTTTCATAATCTTAACAATGTATTCATATCTATGAATGGTACTGATTGAGCTTGTTGCAAACAATTTAACTAAAATGCAATAGGATAATTGTATTTTCAATTAAAAAATCCACGCGTATACGCAAGGGCTTCTGAACACGCGTAACCACAACAAACGCTCAAGACCTGACATAATCTTCAAAAGCAAAAACAAACACATTTTAATACTCGAACGTGTTCGAACAATAAGTCCCCAGTAATCCAATTCCCGTGGTGTACCGAGCTAGAATAAATAGTACCCATCTGAGCCGTACAAAGCAACAGAGATGAATACCCGTTCAGACCGAACGTCTACTGTTGAATTAAGTGAAGTTATTTAGAAAAGTATCTGTGAGGTTCAGTCATATCATAAATATAACACAGTTTGTATTTCCTTGAAGGGTCGGATAGAGGTGTTTAGCTCACTCATATATCGTTAGTTAAGTCTCATGTAATGTCGTGGAAACTAATATCCTACGTCATCAGTTTGCCATCTTTTTATATTTCATACAACTGTCAAAGAACGACTATTTTTGAAATAAATATAATATGGACTTACTACTTCCGACTAAGCTGTTAGTTGATTAGCTTAACAATTAGTTCCTCTGACTTTACCTGACTAATGGGCAAAGTCAACAACCTTAGAGAAAAGAAGGTGGATAGCAATTTCTTTGCGTCGCTTCAAATTGTTTTCCCTGCAATAGAAAACTGCACTCAACTCAACGACTAATCCATTTTAAGACAATATCAACATGAGGTATTCCATTTTCCCCAGGCCTCCTAAGCGACCACGAGTACTCTGCAAACATTCCTACCGTTCCATTAACTAATTGTTAATTATCTCCCCTACCTCCCCTTTGCGAACGATGACGTTTTGATGGAGATCCCAATTTTTCGTTTTGTATTTTCTGAGGGTTCTCGGATAATGGTACTTTGTTTTATTTTTTTAAATGAGCTTTGTGATGAAATTAAGCCTTTGTACAACAGATCTATATAAATATATATATCTATATATTGTTAGTGGATTTAAAAAAAAATACAGTTTTGCATCTGCTTCAATGACATTGACCGCATTGCAAAGTCAAAGTCAAAGTCAAAATTGTTTGACCGCATTGCACAAATTGTATTGAAAAACAAAATGGCGGTGTTAGTACGATTTTTAACAGACGTCAAAATAATTATGCACAGCTATTGGTATTACTGAGTCTCATTAATTTGGCTTTGTCATCAATATTGACAACATCTTAGCCGCAAAAAATACTCCTATTAGTTCCAACATCCGTCAACTACGGGCAAAAAAATACCAAAACAGTGTATCAGTATCCTAGGTAATCTTTTAAGAGAGGCCACAGGACCAAATGCATGGGAAATGGGGCTTGTGCGTGCCATTTGATTGCACGTTATTTCCAGACATTAACTTTACATTTTGGTGTAATACTGCTGGGTTCTTAAGGGCTTTTAGAAATGCTCGACTCTTGGCTCAGAAAGATGCCCGTTTTTTATTACACTTGAAATTTGCTTTTATTTACCACATGTAGGAGGAGGTCGCAAGCGAGTCTGCTGGAAAGGAGGTTCTGGGTTCGATCCATCAATCATCCATCCATCCATCAATTTCTCAGTAACAGCGACGGAATCTGGATTTGTTACCGGTTGATGGCAAAAGGTTCGCCCCCTATTACATGGGACTTAAACCTAACTGGCGAAATGTGGGTGTACTAAAGGGTACATCCCTCACAAACACAAACAGCCAGACCCGAGCCTGTAACGATATTTGAGGTTCTACATAAAATGTCTAAAATTTGACATCAACCAACTTCAGAAACGCAAAAACAATATCGAATCGACTAGCTACAAAGGTTAAGGACCTTCACGTACAACAAGTGCCCACCGAAATACAACAACAAGCAATGAGCATACATTGCGGATAAAATCTCGAGATTCAAATCCGAGTCCCAGATAGTGATCTCCAATTTAACTTTGACGATTTTCCACTTGTGCTCAATACACGGACGATGCAAGTGTACGTACGTATCCCAGTTAACTTTTCCAATATATTCGTGTGCTCAAGCGAGCGAGAACAATTCTCGTATAAGGTACCAAGGTAACAAAGTGTTAAGTGAGAAAATAAAGAAACGCAAACTTTTCTAGAACTTTCCAAATTTGATTTTTGTGCAAGTGGAAACGTTGGCTGGAAAATATACAGTTAGTCTGGCTTTTTGTGCTAGGGATTTGAAGTTAAGATTTTATTAAAAGTTTATAATATATTTGTAGCGTCTTCATTAATTATTTATTAATATTATAGGTATTACTTTAGTGAAATTAGTATGTAAGTATTTTAAGTTAACTGTTAAGTACCGCTAGCTTTAGGTTCTCACGGCAAGCCTGCAGATGTTTTATTGCAGGGTTTATGCAAGGATAACAATAGTCAATGGTAGAGCCTTGCCCAATTTGCTTATTGTTTATATTAGCTTTAAGAATTTAGAGTAATAACCTTTGATATTTTTGTTGAGATGCCGACGGTTCTGTTTCTTTTGTATTATGTTTAATTGTGCTAATTTTATTTTGTTACCTAGCTGCAGAAACCTTTGTATAGTTTTTAGTTGGTAACGTGCCGCTGCGACCGTATCCCAAGTTTTAGATAATTGTTCAAATGTAGAATTCAGTCAGTAACTTTTCGTCTCCGGGTTCGGTCGGTCGGCATTCTTGCTCCTTGTAATTTATTTTAATAAACTTACTCCATCACTAAGTAAATCAAGTACTTATTTTGCGATTCCCATAACGCCGACACTAGTTAACCTACCTACGTGCGCGAAATATTCATGATAACTTTTAATGACTGTTATGTTCTATGTGCTCTCTATGTAAAGTATATAAGGACACGTAGTTAATGCCGGGTCGTTACTGCTGTCACGACAACTAGTGATGGTCACTTTGTGCACCAGAACTCTCCAAGTCGCTCTGTTTTCCATCATCCGAATAGACGGCATATTGCTTTGGCAGACTTCCTTCCCGGCGTCAGTCCATCGGGTTGGTGATCGTTCACGGCATCCTTTGTGAAGAAAAAATGGAAGGTCATCTGGCCAACGACCGACAGTGAGCTTTTCCAAATATTCTGGCTCTCGTCTGGCCACATGACCGAAGTATTGGAGGAGTCACCGCATGCAGATGGTTAACAGACGGGCCTTAATATTCAGTTAAGCCAGAATTGAAATGGACAATCAGTCCTGAACGAATACCTAATAAAGTACCAATCGCCACTTGTGACTAGTTACTTTCAATTGGCTGTTTCTTTTTCACATATTACAGGAGATTTATGTTACGCAGCTACGGTATCAGGCTTCCAGAAAAAGAAATCAATACCAACGACAATCCAAATAAATCAATATAAAGCAAGTATAAAATAATTATTTATTCTAACGTTGAGTTTGGGATTCGATTCGCGTTCGGCTCCGGTTGGAGCGCTTCGCAAATACTTTACTGGAGAGGAACGGATGTGGGGGATATGCTGCATCCTTCCCAGGGGAGACAGGGAACTTTTTCAAATGTTGTGTTTGCCGATGAAATCTTATTGTTGGAAATTTTCGGGTGTGGGAGGGAAAATGGTTTCCAATAATTTTGTGTTTTCGTGGAATTCAACTATAACGTTGGTGGTTTTATTCAGGTCATACTACGGTTTAGTTTACCGACATTTTTTAAGGAAACATTACGCAAACTATCAGGCCGATAATAAATCTTGCGTGAAGTGCGTCTCACTTGCTTCTTTCGGGTGACTACCGTCGCGTTGCAAGTCAGGTCTGGACTCCTGGCTTGTTCTAAGCAAAACCCTTTTTATTTGTTGCCTCCTCATTTGTAGCCTAGCTGTAACTCCATCGTAGTCGCAAAATTTTCGTTAGATGTGTCGTTAAAAGAAAAGTTTTCGCAAAAAAAATAACCGACTGCCAAAAAAACACTAAAAACTGGAAAATATTTACTTTCGGAAGTCGTTGACTTTTGTTTGTTTAAGTTTTTATTTTATCCGTTTCAAGTATCAATTTTGCATTGTAATTAGAAAGTATTAGGACATCATCCACATACGTGAAAAAGCGGCCAAATGCGAGTCGGACTCGCCCATGAAGGGTTCCGTAGCAGCAAGTAACATAATATAAAAGTTTTTGTAGTTCGTTGTAACTTTGATCGATGTTTTGATAATAGTTGGTTTTTTTTTTTTACGATTTATGACGTATTAAAAAAAAGTACTTACTAGATCTCTTACATGGTAATGTACTTGTTTTTGTATTTTTTTGATTTAGCATTCTCTTATTTTAGAAGTTATAGGGGAGGGGGACACATTTTACCACTTTGGAAGTGTCTCTCGCGCTTACTATTCAGTTTAGAAAAAAAAATTGGTAGTTTGAAGACCTATAGATACAGCACACGTCTAGGTTCGATGAAAAAAAAAAATACGGACGGACAGACAGACAGACAGACATGACGAATCCATAAGGGTTCCGTTTTTTGCCATTTGGCTACGGAACCCTAAAAAGGAAAAATACATAACAGAGGATAGCTCATAAAGTACCTACCTAAGCAAACTTAATAAAACTTGAATTTTTTAAAAGAAAAAAAAAAAACAACGTTAAATGCTATTTCGGTTAGGTGCTAATTTCCTACCAAATGCTAAAAGAATCACTTAAATCAGACCAATAATCATGGAGAAATCGTTGAAAGAAGACAAAAAAAAACGATGCTAATTGAATACATAACCCTCCTTTATTAGAAGTCGGTTAAAAAGAACAGCAATATAAGGGTGATTCTTCGAGGTGCCTCAGCAAAACGCGGTCACACGGTCTTAATTTCTAACCTATTGTACATTCCGTCTTAGGACCAAAAACAGATTAATCTTTACTTATTTAGGTGTATAATTTCAACACTAAACACCTAAAATTATTTATAATGTTTATAAAAATAAACATCTAATGTCAAAAACGGGAGCAAAATCGGTGTTCTTCGCGCGTCACACTCGGTTCGCGTTCACGGCAAACTTTGATAACTTTTGTATTCAATTCATAAGCATATAATGTTATACAAGAAATTAATCGTGCTTAACTATGCATCATAAATTGTAAAGCACATTAATTGTATCTCTTATATTACAATTCTTAATACACATTATGTCTCTGTCACACGATTTTGCTAGTTTCGCAAGCGCGCAACAAAACTGCACCTCTCTTCTAAAAGCGCCAACTTGTCAGTACACGTTTTAGCTGCACGGGTACTCTGTAGTATCCCGGTATCAATGGGGGAGATATGTACGTTCTTCGCTTCTAAACAATAAAAATACGAGGCAAGTTATTCTTTGAATATTTTCAGGTAGCCATGGTCAAGAAACTTTCATGCGTATATTTTGAAGGATAATGTTTTATAATTTTCCAAATCATTTTAAATTAAGGAATAAGATAGATCTTCGAAATTATTTCCAAGTACTTCGTTTGTTAATTTACATATAACTTTAATCGTAATTCACAAAAATGCAAAATTTTCATATCTTTCGTGGCACAACTTTCGTGGTTATTTGTCCACGAAAGTCAGCTAGCGCACCATAAAAGCTATAAATCTCCACTAAATAATAACTATACATTTTTTGTGAGCCGTAGATGCACTTACTCGATTGTCGTGAAGCTCAAAAGAAAGGTGTTATGTATTTGTAAAGGTATTTAATATACATGCATGTATTTAAATTTTTTTCTTGAAACGACTGGTAGAATGTGTTTCTGTTTGTATGTTTTCTCGTAGCCAAAATACAGTTCACGCCACCCCAAACTGCGCTGTTTTGTCAATTGTATCCCTCTTGCTTAAAAAGTTTCGTAACTTTCATAGGCACCAAAATTTCAAAAAAGAATATCTCTGTATTTTATACACCGATTTACATGTAATAAAAATTGTATGTATTCTTGTGGCAGCATCTTAAATGTGTGTCCGGTAGCTTGAAGATCACTTTAAAAAAAAAATTGCCACGTAAGTGACGCGGAGAATACTTTTTGAAGAACTACCCATAAACAACATGCCAAGTAAAACAAGCACAAACTCCACAAACAAAACCTATAACGGACATTTCGCAGCATTATCTGCCCGAACACTAAAAGATAAAACGCTTTACATTCGGTAATGCGGTCCCCGAGGGACTATTCTGTAAAGTCAAGTCATAGAAACTAATGCTGCCATCGCACTAAAGTTGAATGTCAGCCATTAACGTTTGCAACTGTGTTGCATCGCTTGCTGCAACTGACTTTCAGAATAGGACACCTTGAATTTGAATTAATTAAACTTAACACTCGAGCAGCTATCTTTTCAGAGGGTTGATTTAAGGTAATGTAGGCTATGTTATTTAGGGCAATACTGATTAAAGAAGCATGAACTTAGCCTACATGTTGAAACAACGAATATACACGGTGTGGGGACATCGACGTGATAGCTTACCATCAATTCAGCACATGATTAGAAACCACAGAATTTATCGTTAATTAAAAATTATCTGCTTTTCATTCAAAAGCGCAAATTCTATTTAAATTAGTCCTTTTTTTAGTTTTAATTTTATTCTATATGAAGTATAGAATGCAATACTTATACAGTTCCAAGTCATATATTTTATACCATAACAGTTCTTTCTTTGTTGTATATTTTTCTTTGTTTGCATGCAAAGCGTTTTGGAAACAACGAAAGAGCCTTCTCTCATTCTCTTCTTTCACAATGTCATGACATATGTCATCGCTGTAATCTGTTTATCAGGCCTCTTCTCTAAGACTCGATATTAAACAAACAAAACAAACACAAAATTGTTCAAACTGTTGTATGCCGAACATGGTAGAGCAGTGCAAACGCACATACAAATAACTTGATAACAACTCTGTAACTGTCTCACAATAAAGATCTTTGACTTTGACTTTGACTCTTAGCATCCTTTTCTTTGCTTGCCCAGCTTAGGAGAAAAATAGAACTGTTTTACACAACATTGTTCTCAGAGTTAACATGGAAATCATTATAAAGTGTGTGTTGATAATCAAACTCATTTATGTAATTTATTTAACGAATAAATAATTTTAAATGTCGTTTATCAATTTAATTTATAATGTTGTTCACAAAAAAAGTTACCTACTAATTATTTAATTGGCTGTCCTGTTTGCTACAAATAAGTTACCCTTTGCTCACAATTACTGTCCTCAGGCGAGGACGTTTCAGTAACATTGTCCGAAGGGTCCCTGGGACCAAACAGGTAGCGTACAAATAAAAGGGAAGGAGTCTTTTCGATATACTTAGTTGTAATTCTGTTTAGACGTATAAAAAGGGGTCAGAATACCATACATTCAGTAATTATATTAAGGCTGGGATTAATGGCCATCTGTGCGATTATTTTGAAAGAAATACGTATCTCTAAAGGTTATTTTCGAGAATTTTTATTTGAAAATAGATTCAGATATATTTGGAAAAAAAAGGATATATGTAGTAGGTATACAACTATCTGGTGTCCACGACACAAGTCTCGTTGTTTAGTGTGGCACTAGATGGTGGTGTGTGTAATATCCAGCGATATTTATTTATTTATATGAGATTGTTGTTTAAAGTAAGGAACACATCTAGCTTAACCTCGATGCTAAATAAAAAAAGCCGCATGGGTCGACCTTCAGATAAAGTCGCGCTTGCCAAGGTCTATCCCTGGATGGGTGACCATCCATTACATACCGACTTTCCTCCGTGCCTCGGAAAACACGTTAAGGCGTTAGTCGAGCCCGAAAGTCTGACAACCAGTCTTACCAAGGGGTATCGATTACCCAGTACTAACTGGGTTGTGGAGGTCAGATAGGCAGTCGCTCCATGTAAAATAAAATAAAATACTGTCTGGTTAGACTGGAAGCCGACCCCAACATAGTTGGGAAAAGGCTAGGCAGATGAGATGGTAACACACCTAGCTTCAGCTTAAGCAGAATTAGCCATTAATGTGTTAGAGCTTTATTACCGTTTGAAGTAAGTTCTATATTTACTTTTTCATGATAAAATCTAACCTAACCAGCATTTCTCTGAATTTTAACTTGTTTGCGATTGTAAAATATCCGCAGCAGTATATTTTCAAACGCTCTTGTCATCAAATACAAACTATTTTATGCTAAAGAACTGTAAAAAAATTGTGGCACACGTTTTTCAAACTGCGCTGCAGAATTTGTAATGTTCTGCTACATTGTACAAATTGGGAAATCCTGCAACATTTTCTGAAAATAGTGAAAAACTAAAAATTACTATAGATATCTAGATTACATATTGGATATCTTCCGTGATTATTCATTATTCTAAGCCTATTAACCGTGAAAGTTTCAAACAGTGATAGTGAAATCCTATCGTAATATTGACATTATTGCGGGAAAGGTCCTTATAATATCGACAGTGGAAATTTCAAAATGTCATAATAAGAATTAATTAAATGAATTTTACAACTTTTGAAATCTCCAGGGTCGATATCTGTTTCATATCACCCAAAATTGTGCTGTTTACTGCCTGCTTTGGTATAATATAGTTAAATAGAAAAAAGTTCATCATTCGCGTAGTCCCTTTGTCATACTACTGCAAGAAAAAAACAGTGATAATCTAGTGGTTTGCCAAGTCATTGGACTCGAGTTCAAACCCAGACATGCATGGTTTTTCAGATTCATGCTTAAAGGAAAACATCGTGAGGAAACGTGCCTGAGAGAAATTTCTCGGCATGTAAAGCCAACTCAGAATCCGATGGGTGGCATAAAACTCTGATACCAAGTTAGACACCAACGAAACTATAAAGAAAGACCTCTGCAATAATGTACTGTAGGTACTACCATTATTGCACAATCATTTTATGAATAGCAATTTAATAGTTGACACTCAATTGGTCAGTGCTACAAATGCATTGCACGACTGCACGTATCGTCTGATATTATCGGTCGCAGCTGCGTCTGTCTCGAGGTAAGGACTTCATTCAATATTTACGATTGTTTTGCAAACTGCAACGGTATAAGCGCATGAAGTTAGCGGTTTTCTGCAAAGAAAACTGCATGAAATTGAAAATACCTGAAAAACTAACTAGTGATTGCCTTTTGTAATTGTTAGAAGAAGAATTGAGAGAAGAAGATACGACATAATTTTATTAGTTTCATACTCACACTGTTTGGACTGTTATATTGAATTGCAGTTGGTTCGTAAATTTTCATATAGGCCAATGTAGTTCGTGACAAAGGAGCAGTTGTTCTGCCGGAGTAATGAAGTGTGGAAATGTAAGTAGATATCAATTTCACCATATGTCACATCGTTTGTCTACTGCGCTGGAATAACTTCTTCCAAGGAGGTCGTATGTCTTGTGGACTCTACACACTGAAGCTACCGACGAGTCAACTAAATGAAACGAAAGTTGCCGACTATATTGACGAATTTGTTGTGTAGAGTCCATTAACTGACTTTCACCCACGAAGGAGGCTGTATATCTGTCGCTCTGTCAAACTCAAACTTTTCAATTCTCTGATTCCGCTAACCACTCATGCTTTACACCGAAGAGGTCAGCTCGTGAAACCGTAACGTTCTTTGACCCTCCGTGAACTTACTCCAAGAAGCTTTATTCAAAGAAGATCCAATAACGTTATGTTACTTGGAGATGATATTATTTTCCATACAGACAATAAATAACATAACATTTTATAATATTTACCCTGTGACATAACACAACGCGTGTATTTCCCGAAGGAGTAAGCAAACTGTCTTTAGCATAACGAAATATTGATATCTACCCACGCTTTGTTTAAGTCTCATGTAATCGGGGGCGAGCCTATAGGCTTATAGTTTCCGATCAGCTATTGATTATTTTCTAATGGAAGAACCCAAATTATAGTTTTTCTAACCAGTGGGCCTAAATAAAGTGCCCTGATAGAAGAAGATGATAGGCGATGATAGAACACAGAAGAGAAAAATGTATTGTATGGACGTAATATAAGAGAAAAACATTTATACCAATTCTATTGAAAGACGTTGTAGAAAATACGAAGCGTTAACTTTAAAACGCATTACAACCAGCGACGCAGCACCTCACTTTAAAAGCAGATGATCAGAAAACCAACCAGTAGTACAAGCGTCACTAACAACATTTAAGCCCATTCAGGCCTGTTCCAAGCTCAAAATAAGAGCCACATTCAAGCCATAAATAAGGCCAGGTGGGCGATATAGTGTCATTAGTGTAGTGTTCCTTCAGTGGCTCGTTATTATTGCCGTTAATAATGCCGTTAATGGCATATGTGGCACTTGCAGTAATTTGTTGTGCTGCATACGGCACATTATGATGTGTGTGACAAGTGGCTGTATGTGGACATGTTTTGAGGGGGTAATTTTGCAAAGATCTAATTGGAGTTACTTGTGAGGCAATCGTGTGTAAATGAAATTAAATATTATTGAAATGAAATGATGATGATTTTTGTAAATTGGTTGTTAAGAAACTATTACGTGTCGAAAATAACAAATGTTTTAAAACGAGATGCAGTGTTTCCTATGCGACTACTCTGAGAAGAAAGAAACAAACTCAGAGGTCACAGTCTGTTTTACACTCCAGACATAATCTTGGTCGACTCACATGAGGACTATGCTTGTGTATGTTTTTTTGTAAGATCGTTGCAATAACACAGAAAATGTTTGTGGAATGTGTGATAATATTAAATATGCCCTATATTTCGTCCTAGAGAGAGTGTAAAATAAACAATGGTACACTCTTCTTCATCTATATTGGAGGATCTTCGGCCGCTGTCACTAGAACTTGTGTCATTGACACTGGCTCGGCCACCATCGGGGATTTAATTTTTGATAACACAAAAATATTATCGCTAATTAGGCGAAATTTGTCGCCAAATATCAGATTTGTCGGTCACTGGTTCAAAAGATATAAGGGTTTATAGGGTCACCGGTTAAAGGGTTAAACTAGTTAGCCAAACAGATTTGATTCGACCTCTCCAGTCGTCAGTCAGAGCAAGCATTTGTCAGTAATCGTGTAGCTTGACTCGGAACTTGAAGGAACTTGTTTAATGATAATGCTTTGTGTGTGGTTAAACGATTAATGAACACAGACGTTTACCTTATATGATGCCTCGCCTACAATGCCTTGTTGATCTAATGGAGTCATCGGGTCCGGGGGTAGATAGACCAACCAAAGTGCAATTGGGATTATCAATTACTACAATAGTAGCTTGAAGTCTAAATTTACCCTCTGAACGTAGATGTATGACGTAGATATACAGGCGCTACTATGTTATAATATAAGCCTATATCCGAGTGATTATAATGACAAGATACTACTAGGAACAAAATATCATTGCAACCAAACAACTCCCAACATTTGAAACTCAGTAATATGTTGACCCATAACAAAACACCATCAAGAAATAGCACACTGAATGACATCTCCACACTAGCTGCTTCTCAAAGAGGGTTGCCAAGTTTCGGTGTAAAAAGCGGGTAGTTCACAATATCGTATGCGGGCTGCTCGCCCGGCATGTTTACACGCTGAATGGGACTGTTTCAGCTTGAAACGGAGCTACACTATGCTATGCATAAGATTTTAGTAGTGGGGTTACATTAGGGAGAGTAAGAGAGTTGGGTAATAAAAAGGCTGTGTGGTTTTCTCTTCAGGAGTTTCTCAGTAATAGTCTGGAGTTGAGAATTGTGGTGGCCATAAGCTTGCCGTTTATTTTAAATATAATTAATACAAGAATTTGTGTGGTTTATACAAATAAAAAAACCCGACAACTGTCAATCTCGCTCTAATTAAATTTCGGGTTTACTAGGTAAAATCGACTTCTATTGTTGAAGTCGGTTAAAATGCTTATGTTACCCGGGCCATAATAACGAATCGTTTGATGCCTTATTCATCAAAATTGGATGAATAGTTAAGGCGCTACGGAGGAACATACGTAAATACAAACATACATACATCCATACCTACATAGACTGCTAAAATCATAACCCTTCCTTTTGGCTTCACCGTAGTCGGGTAAAAATGAGCGGGTACCTTCTTTTTATTTACAAGATAACAGTATTATTTACACTATATACAAACTTCTTTTTAAAATATCTATCTACCTACACCTTATAAAAACAGGACAATTTTTTTTATATTGTCAGAGATAAAAAAAAAAAAATCACATCTTAAAGGAAGAATTACACTAAGAACACAGATCATCAAATACAATGACGGACAGCAACACAATTAACCTTTACAACAAAATCTCTTTATAGAAAAATCTGAACACAAACCCGCCCCCGCTCCCGCTACCTCTCCCCACTAAACTCTGACCACCACTACTCGTTGTACCGCACTGACTCCTTTCAGCATCGCGACGTAAAAGCGTCCCTCGGAGCGATTCGACACCAGAACATTTAAGAGTCTGAGAGCCAGCTACAAAGCGGTATTGTAATCGCTTCAACTCAACCTAAAGATAACTGAACAATGAAAAGAGGCCAGCTATTACACTCTGAACTTTTTTATCTTTCAAAAGACATCTGAAAAGTTTTATTCGGTTCATTTTTGAGTTCAAAAGCGATTTTCGTCTGAGTTTTGAAATCTGATGCATGAGAAAGTTTTGAAACGAAAGCCATACTCAAAAGTTTTTTGGAAGTACAATCGATGTTCGGCGGTGTCTCGTCTGATTTCAATTGATATTGAGAGATAGACAACAGCATCAAAATTTTATTCTTTTACGATCGAAAGTCGAATCGAAACTTGAAAGTGAATAACATAGATAAAAAGTGAATTTTATTACATCTAAAGTAAATTGAGACATGCACAATAAAGTTCTCACAAAATATTTTTAAAAAGCAAGCGTACGTGATACTTAAAAAACCAATACAATATAATACCAGGCTGTCACAAGCAAGGCAAAGATTTTTTTGCGTACAGAAAAAACATGACCAATGATCATGACGCTTACTCAAGGAGAAAAAATATATTTATTTATTTATTTATTACAAAACATCAAACTCAGAACAGCTGGCGATCAATTGATCATGAAAGAATCTTTTTAACATGTTCGTATTCTTTATTGCTCACAAAATTAAAAGATATACACTCAAAATTACAATATGTATACAACGGTGAGCTTATCCCAGAATTGGGTTTTCTTACAACAAACCTTCTAACTTCGATTCCGACACATCACATCATATTAATAGTGGTACAAATGCCTCAAAACAGCCTTCCAGTCAACCTTAGAGTATAAAACAACATAATCCACAAAACAGTTTAAAAATCATTGTAGCGCAAGCAACCACAAGCTTTGGCAAAATAAGCGGTTTAATTCTACCCAAGGTAAGGTGGACAGGGTTTATAACGACCCGGCTGGGGACCGCAGGCCTATGCCTTTGTCTAAGCAAGAAGGAGAGGGCGATAAATTCTTTACTTATACCGTACTGTTGTATTTTTCGGGTGACATAGGTAGACTAGTGTATTGGTGTGCTGGAACGTAAGGCTAATTTAGGAAGGTCAAAGGCAAGGATTGATTTTGTATCTGAGATGGAAATTCTGAAGGTAAGGAGATATTTTGGTTGTAGTGTGGATAAATTTTATTTTTGTGTTAGTACTGTTTCTATTGAAGGTTTTCATCCTGTTATTATTTTAGGAGGAAGACCAAATAAACGTTGGATGAACTGTGTGAAGGATGGTATGGCTAGATGGCTAGATGACCGTTGCTGTGCTGTTTTAATATGACGAGTAATAGAGAAGTTTGGAGGAAGAAGACATGCTGCGCCGACCCCAAAAAAATTGGGATAAGGGCAAGTGGGTCTGATGATTTTTATATGATCCAAGTTCAATTCTTCACTTCAATGATCAAGGAACATAATTATCATGAGGAAACTAGTAAATCCTTGAGTAAAAATAATAATAAGACATTGTTACCATCAAGACCGACGTAATCACTTACAGAGCGGACGCCAGAATCCTGGTAGGAGAAACATTGTAGGCTGATATGATCGCCAATCTTACACTGTTTTGTCCCCACATTTATCCGTTCTTCAATTACATAAAATCGCGAACCCCCATAACATGGGCAGACTGTTTATCTTGAGCGAATTTATATACTGCAGTTAACCGCTTAATTAAACTTAGAAATGTTAAATAAAACACTGTAAGCACGAAATAAGTACCGCTACAGTGACGTTTAAGACAGAATAAATTGCTGAAAATACAGATTTGAAACCGAATTTGTTAGTTCTTCTTGATCTCTGACTTCTAAGATCAATGGAAGAGATATTTACTGTACAGGGGCCGGGGAACCATAAAAATGTTAGCACATTTAGAAGACGATATTGAAAGTGGTTCATGGAGCAAATTGTTCAAAGCTAAGTTTCTAATGTTTTTTCATAGTGCAGTTGACCCTTTGCTTTTACAAAATGATCCCCCAAACAAGAGTAAAACGACTGGTATTGAAATTTTTGTCAAATAGTAGTAAAAACTTTAAGTATAAATATTCTCTCAATGATCCCTCTGCTTTATTAATGGATTTTAATGATCTGAAAATAAATGGATTAATTAAAATTAATATTCAGTAACAGCATAATAACATCATCACGCCTCTAATCCCTGAAGGGTTAGGTGTAGGTGTACCTCACAGTACACTCGCATTTCGCCAGTAATGTTTAAATCCCATATAATAGAGGGCGAAGCAATTTCCATCAATCGGACACAAATCCAAACTACGTGGCTACTGAGAATTTCCTGATGGAAAAACCCAATAACACTTCAACCAGAGAATTGAACCCAGAACCTCATGTTCATGACCAACGAGGCAGTAGAAAAATATGTTTGTTGTACAATTAAGTATAATCTATCCTTCCATAGTTACCAATGATGCTTTTTGTAATACAAAGAAATGTAAACCCCGTATATTCACTTATACCCCGTATACTCCTTACTCCCGATATAACTAATACAACACATAATCCTCGTCCACCCACTAACGTCGGATTACTGACACGCGCCATCGGATAGGGGGATGAACAGGATGAGCTGACCGACATGGATACGCGTCAATATAACCTACTCAGGACTAGGTAATTAGTTACGGAGATATAGAAGATACGGTACAATGAAAGGACTTCCTTTAACTTTTTTTATATACCTACTTATATGGCGTGACAAAAATAGAAAAGGTCCAAGTCGTGCGGAATAAAAACGGTATAGAAAATATTGTGGATATTTACTGTCCAGTGATTTCGTTTAAACTTTTAAGTCTGATTCAGAGTCAAGCCCGCCTCACTATTCCCAAACAACTGCAACTGCTGACAACGCTAGCAGAATCAACAGTGGCGACCACCACAAAAGCGCCGAGACAATGAAGCTCAACGAAGTCCCAGATAAACATTTTAACTGTCTTGGATTCCGCAACGAAATTAATCAGAAAAGAATAGCGGAGGTGTAGGGAAACTTAATTTCCACTTCATAACCGGATTCAAGGTCAGCCACATTATGTGTTATAGAAACCACTAATGATATTAATGTTTCCAACTCTTTAAAGTCAGCTGGTGCCTAACCTAACCTAACTAAGAATGTTGAAGTCAGATTCCAGCAGACGTGGATGAAGCTGATTAACCAGTATTTTATTCGGATCGAATGCCTATTTAAACTCCACAAGCCCACTGGGTAATACGATAGCCATTTGTAAGACTGGTTTTGAGACTCGAGATTCTGATTACCCGTAACGACTGACAGGTTTACCTACAATGATAGCTGGGACCAAAGCCTTAACGTGCTTTCCAAGGGATGTATGGGTCCACCCATCTCTGGACCAACCTTCTATCGCCCTATCCGACCTTATTGCATCATAGTATAATACATAAATTTCCTATGAAATATTGATGATGACCTTAATAAAATTTAGAAGAAAAAATGTGTAAACAAATCGCTCTGCAAAACCAAAAATACTCTTAAGTACCCATAAACGATAGCAAATTGGCAAGGCAAATGGCAGGGGTCGTGGTCAGCTTCTAATGATGGATTACGTACAACATAAGTGATCTGACGGAGATAAACTGACCGAAACGAATACATGGGGGAGGAAGCGAAAAGCTATAAGCCTCGTTAATTAGCTGGCGATTATGGGAAGTTTTCTTAGCTATATTTGAGACTAAATAATAAAGATACATTATATGTATATAATGTTTCTCTGAAATAATTGAGTGAAGGCCTTATCTGAAAGCGACGCAAAAACTCTAGCTTGTTCCGCCATCTTCTAAAATGGCGGAACTAGCTGGACAACCTACGACCAAGGGTCCAAATTTGCCCTGGATCGAGAAATTTTAAGTTATGGGTATATTATTTGTCCAGCAGCGGGATGATGGAGGCTAACAGTAACTGTTAGCAAAGGCTGACGCAGATTAAGATGGGCCGATCTCATCACAAAAATCTTACAGGTCAAGCAAAGTGTTGTTGGATTGTGCCATGCATTAATAATTGCTCAGTTAACTACGAAATCTGGTTACGTGCACAATAAAATGGTGAATGCTACTTCCAAACAAATTAACACCATCTCATCCATACCTGTAAATAGTTTCCCACCTAAAAAACGACTACAATCTAGCTTCCTCGCAATATTTTCTCGGATGGAGTGCCATTTAAACGCAAACACGTCTATTGGAGCGATTTACAGAGATTTATACACGTTTTTAAAGCACCTCAGCCGGCTATGCATCTCACAAGCTTTCTAAATAAAATGCACTAAAAGTTATTTAGGGCACCCGGTGTAGCGACAAGGAGTATGCTTTGTATATTTATCACTGCACTACATTTAAGGTGTTACGATTTTTAAATATATTATGCCTTATCTTCGGGCTTAAGGGAAGCCAGTCCTCCCACATAGGTGTCGTTAAGCTAGACATAAGTTGTCGCCCTCTTAACGCTTAGAATTAACACCATCAGTTCTTGAAAAAATAGGCTCATATCTGAAAATGAGAAAATCGATGAATTGACCGAGCAAGTGATACATTCTTCACATACGTCACTATACTCATGATGCATTCTGGTCATCTTGCACTATACATTATCATCATAAAACATTAATCGCTGACTTTTACATTAAAATTCAACACAAACGTTAACCCCAAACCATTCATTTGATCCTAGTTACACTGCGCTGACGGCCTAAAGTCCACGCGGTGACACTCTGAAAATAAAACAAAGTTTCCCGTGCGGTCAGTAAGCAGCCATCCTGAATTAGGTCAGAATGTTGCTGAAATGTTCTGTAAACATCTCGTTTTTAGGTCAAAACCAATCGTTTACTTAACAATTAGTGTAATACAGTGTGGCTTTGAATGTGGTGTACCCCATAATGGGTGCAAAATGAAGACAATTTTTTTAATAACTGTTGTATTGGAGTTAGAATTCCGTAAACACTAGATACTATTAGGACGATATTATTTTATAGTTGTTTGTGGTTGTACCCTAGTTCCTCATTCAAAGGTAAAGTGCCGCCACTCTAGCCCCATGCGTTGAAATCAAACAATTGCACCATACATTTTCATCAATCAACGAATCCTGTTGAACCAGCCCACTCGTGCTCTCAGTTAGCCCTAGTCACGCTAACGGTGGCAGTTAGCGCGGTGACGGCTGACGGCTTAGCAATAAAACAATGTGCAGTGCGGTCAGCGCGGATGTGGGGTGTCAGGCAGGGCGTGAAGGTGCGGACGAAATTGTTCCTGCAATGGGCGGCTGACTTTTATACTTAAATACGAACAAGAGTATGGTGTAACTGATGATCCCTTAGGCGTCAACAATGTTAACCAGAATCAACAAATATTGGAAGTACATTTTACTTGGAAAATAAAATAGTATTTGCCAAATTCAATACCTACTTGGTATTATCATAAAGGTATTATTTTGTAAGTTTAAGAAGGTTGATACCAATTAACTTATTAGCAAAGTTTACGTTGTGTATCAGGATCAGTTCAGAGATCGTCTAAGATCTTAACACTCTGTTTTGTGTAGTAAGAAAAAGAGTTTGTCCAAGAAATTAACCTAGTAACGCATAAACACAAAACAGACGAGAACAAATAAACGTCATACAAAAAGCCACTTATTTGTATTCCCATTTTCTTTGTTGAGGAAAAAATGTAATTTTGGCGGCAAGAAGTGTTCGTTGGTTCGTTTCTTGCCGATCATTCGCGGTCAAAAGGATGACAGGCGGATTGGATGAGAACAATCCTACTGGTCGTGACTAGACGATATTATACGCGATTCTTTCTCGCAATAGATTTTGCCGAAGACTTGTAATAATTTATAACGGTTAGCGAGATGGTGCGGTAATCAATTTTGGGATCTTGCGATTAGGTAAACGCTTTGGAACTTTGGTCGAACGGATGGGATATTTTCAGCAGTAGGCGGAACATTAAACTTGTTATTATATTGTATTGATAACATAACATCACGCCTGCAATCCCCGAAGGTTTAGGCAGGGTGTACCTAATGGTACACCCACATTTCGCCATTTATGCTTAAGTCCTATTTAATAGGGACGAGCCTATTGCTATCAACTGGGTACAAATCTGGACTCCTTGGCTGCTACTGAGAAATTTCTGATGGAAAAACTAAATAGCACTTTGCCCGACTCGAGAATTTAACTCAGAACCTCATGCTCAACAGTGGTGCTTGCGACCTCTGGACTAACGAGGTAGTCAAAAGTATTGAGCACAATAAAATTAGGGAAGACTTCTGTGAATGGAACGAATGCTATAGGCAACTGCTCTGGTCTGAAATAACTTTCTAAGACAGCGTAGTGCCGTCCCAAGCGGGTTTCACTCCGTAGTCACCATTTAACAACCCTTTCACCCCAAGGGTTGTATCTCCAAACTATACAAGTGCCATAAACAAACCTACCCAAAACTCGTAAATCACCAAATTCGCCTTTATGACGAATAATTAATCAACCAGACAATTAATTAACATCGGCAGTGGAGAAATCGCATATTGTGCATAATTGGAGCGTTTCTAGCGGTGACAGTGGCACAGAATAGTTACAGAAATACAGCTTCCTACAACAAGCTAAAACAGGCGCACGTGCACATAGACGCGTACACAAGGGCCGATCTAAATAAGAAAGAAAATAAGTTTATATGGCATAATAATGACCATAAGTAAAACCAATTTTTGAGTGTTGGCGAATGTAACTCAGCTTCTTTATAATACTATACTACACTGTCTCAAGAGTGCGGCTTGCGGGCCGGCGGAATCATAGCCGCTCGGCTTAACTCGATTTGAAGGATAGATAGATATCAATCGCAGTTAACCGACTGGCACGGGCTGCATTAAAACCGAATCGGGTCAACTTTTCTATTCAAAAATTCAGAGATCCTCCAAAAGAGGAGCTCGTGGCTAAATAATAACAGCCACTCGAGTTTATCTCCAGGTTAAACTACGCGTACGTTGGTCCGTGGATGGGTGACCACCGAGTTTCCTCCTTGTCTCGTAAAGCATGTTAAACCGTTGGTCCCGGCTGTCATTTGTAGATCGGCCCGAAAATTCTAACAACCAGTCTTAACAAGAAACATCGTATTACCCAGTAATAACTGGGTTGTGGGTGTCAGATAGGCAGTCGCTCCATGTAAAATACTGGTATTCAGCCGCATATCCAGAGCGACCCTAACATAGTTGGTAAAAGGAATCACTGCCAAATGGAATGTGTTTGAATCAGCGAATGAGCTTACCGTGAATCGTGTCTGTACGTATGCGAGCGTAATTCCTCGTTGTTTAAAACCAACCTTCTGCACCTATCTATTTAGTGACTGAAACCCACCTCGCGGTGACAGTAGGCACTATTGTGCAGTAATTATTGCCCGGCGGATTAGATTTACGAATCCATTCAGATTTGATACAATTATCTAGGCGAGCCGCGTGTTGATGACGTGGGTGAAATTGGAAATCGGTGGGATTGATTACTTTTTCAAATAGACATTGTTTGTATAGTGACGCCTACTGGTGGATAGACTATCAATATCTATAATAAGGCCGACCTTTATCAATACTGTTAGTTATCTGAGCGAGTGTTGAATGTCCAGGTAAGCCATGTAAGCCTAAATAAATTCAAATCGTTTATAAAATGGAAGTTATGCCTGAAAGCCTACTATCATGTTAATCACTTTCTCGAAGATAAAAAGGCTTGGGATTAAGCTGCTCCAATGAAATTTGCTCTGTGAATGCCGAAATTTCGGACTTCGCTTCGCTTGTTTATTATTAATTCCTTTCTTTTATACACTCTGACATTGAATGATTTGACATGAATACTCTTAGTTCAGTATTTTATTATTTTTTACTTTATTTTATATTATTTTATGACATGTATTGATTTAACATGAATACTTATTTTGTTAAGTATTTTACTTAACAAAATAAGTATATATTATGTAATAGTATATTTTATTAGTATATTTTTTTTTTTTTTTGTCATTCGTTTTGTAAATTGTTAATTTTATTTTATTATTGTGAATGTGAGGACCATGTGGGTCACATATTTTATTTTATTCTTTTCCCCACGACTGTCTGGCAGTTTGAGTACTATAAGAGACCTACCCAAATGTCCTTTCTTTGGTATTGTTCGTCGTTTCGTTGAGCTCCTTGAGTTATAAGTCGAGCTACACGATAACTGACAAATGCTTGCACTGACTGGACAGGTCCACTCAAATCTGTGTGGTTCTTTCTTCAAAAGACCATCTCAGACACTAATCTGCATAGTCCTCATCTAAATCGAACAAGCTTATGTCTGGACTTCAAAAGAGACTATGACCTCTGAGTTTGTTTCGGCTGTTTCTTCTCAGAGTAGTCAGATACGAAACACAGGCCCCATCTAGTTTAAAAAAAAAAAATGTGTAAAAGTGTTTGTAAGAACCTACTTGCAAATAAACATCATTTCACGTTATAAGTGTCCATAGTAAAAACAAAAAAAAACAATTCAAAAATAAAATTATTAATTCAAATAAACCGTGGCAACCAAGAGCTGACCAGTCCCAATTACTGTCAGCGCTCGTTCACGCTACATGACGCATGTATCAGCACCATTCAACTCAACCATTTTGAAGGGAACTAAATGATCCGACACACGCGCCACCATCAGCGAGACATTTGAGTGATCATGACTTACTCTTAAGTCGCCTCGCCAGGGCACATTCAATTCAAGAAAAAAAACGCTCTGCCTAACCAACCCTTCGGGAATGTAGGCGTCGTGTAGTTATGTTTAAATCGATCAAACGCCTACACGTACAGGCGTTTGATGTAAGTAAGGAGGTGTCCAAACGCTATGATATTAAATCTTTTGGTCTATCGCTAGATGAAAATTTTCCTGCATTTGCGAATCCAATCGTGACTAGAAAGGTTGTTAAGAATGGTTTTTTATACATATGCGACTTTCATTACGGAGATGAAGTGGGCATGTAAACTATGGCAATACGTGAACAATGATCACAAGCAATGGTTAGAAAATTAGTAGAAAGATTATCAATTCCAATAGAATAATGTGCGTGTATACTGTACCGAAAACACAAGTGTTCTTGACAAAGGGTCGTTGGATTTACAAAGTCAAGGTGTTTTTGCTCTACCGTCTAACTGTTACTGACAAAAATACTTCCCCATACCCGAAACCCTGTACTTCCGAATACGCCAATACCTCTAGGGACGTAGCAACAACAATACTCGCCTGTCAGTTTCAACTAATACTGACATTCAAAGCGTTTTTGTTGGTTGTCTTGCGAATGACAAAAGTAACAAATCTATTATTATTGTCTTATCTTCCTGAAGCGGGTCGACTCAACTTGGCACCCTCTTTATCTAGTTATCCCATTAATCATTTTATCCTGTCGCTTTTTATTAGGCTTTTCGAGGAGTTGTCGTGTGGTGTAAGTTATTGGCAGGCTGTGGTTTAAGCTGACAATGAGCTTCAGCTTCTTACCTTATACTTTTTATTGTTTGGTTAGTAACTATGATTACGTCTGAGAGGTGAGAAAATGTCTTAATTTTCGAGATACAGATCACAATGATCATCAGCATCAGCTCAGAGTAGTCAGTGGACTGCTGGATTTTCCAATCGCACCTTATTTAACAAATTTTTCAATATACTTCCTCGAAAATTGGTTTCATTTCCCATTTTCCAACACGTGTGCGGGAATGAAAATTGCCACAGATAACTATACCTATACCAAATTGGTTTAATGCGTATAGTCGGCGGTGATTGTTTTTTTTTTATTTCGGCAAAGAGTTAAACGTCTTTCGGCGTTAATATTTCTTGAATATTTAAATAATGTTTATGAATAGAATATCATCAAAAACCATGATTATTAAAATAAAATAAACGTTTATGAACAAATTAACATTTATTTGTGTTCTAAACTCAAAAAAAAATGAATTTTGAATGTTTCATATTAGGCTGTTTAGCGGCTTTATACCTTTGCTTCTTCTTCAACCTGGCGAAAGTAAAGCGCTAAAAAAAAGAAAATTTAAATCATAGTTTCCATTCATGGCAAAAACATTTGTCGTTTTTTTATTTTATTTCTTCAAAATTTTATTTATTGAAAAATGTCGTTTGATACACGTGAACATTTGTTATTGCAGTTCTCGGCTCAACAACAACCCTCGCCTGCGGCTCGAGTGTTAATTCCGCCTCGAATACAATAACAAACTTTCTCCACTTGTATCAAAATGTACTATTTTTAGCCACTCTCATCCAGCTCCAGAGAGCGTCCTGCCTTTCGTTTAATTATACCTGCATTTATGTATACGTTAAAATTTGATTATTAATTAATTGGTTTTCCTTAAATCTTTAGATTCATCTGTGAAGCTAGTAGTCTAAACTATTGTAAACTGTCCATATTTTATTACCCATTTCCAGAATGCCACCAAATTATGCTGTCTTTCACAATCTCATATAACTATTATACTTAGCCATCAAAACTGTCACTACCAACGTTTCGAATATTCTAGAAACAGCTTGTTTCTTATGCCCTGGTTCCCTTCAAAAGGGGGCCTTTTGTTTCCCTTATCTCAATGCGGTTTGATTAAGCCATTGTGTATCGCGAAGCCATTTGTTAGTTCATTAAGAGAAAGTACTGAAAACTTTTTACAACTTCGAATTGAAGCCTATTGGAGGCATAATGTACGGAAGCGTAATTTTAGAAGGCGTTTTCCTTGTTTGTCGGAATTTGTTTCGACTTTACGGAAGATTAGATAATTAAAGAAAACTTCAAAGTAAAGATTTGGACCCTTGTTCGGTGTTCTTTGTTTTGGGAAATAAATGTGGCAGCAAATTAAATTAAAAAAGCAAAGAAAGACAATATTCTGTGGCTAAATTCAATATATTGATGAGCATTGATGCACAGCGGCTGTATTCAACAACATTGCCTTCACTAAGTCTATGTTTCCTCACGATATTTCCCTCATCGATGTCAGTGATTTCCAAGATAAACTTAGAAAACGAGTGCATCATCATATGCCTTTCCTTTTCCCAAGTTTTATTGGGGTCGGCTTCCAGTCTAACCGGATGCAGCTGAATACCAGTATTTTACATGGAGCGACTGCCTATCTGACCTCCACAACCAAGGGGTATCGTAGTACTGGGTAATACGATACCCCTTGGTAAGACTGGTTGTCAGACTTTTTGGGCCACTGACTACCTGTAACGACTGTCAAAGATCACAAATTACAGCCGGGACCACTGCTTAACGTGCTTTCCGAGGCACGAAGGAAACTCGGTATGTAATGGGTGGTCACCCATCCACAGACCAACCTAGGCCAGAACAGCTTAACCTAAAGATCGAGCCGAGTGGCTGTTATTATTTAGCCACGAGCTCCTCCTTAGAAAATAAGTGCATATGAATTGTTAAAATCTAGATCATAAGAGGTGAGGCATTAAAAACTGGCCCATCACGATAAAAATTGCTTTCATTAACTATTTTTTTTATAAGTAAATAACATCTTAGTATATCACGATCTGTCAAGACTTACACAATACATAAACAGTAGCTTGACACGTTATTAATGTAACTCACAAAATAAATCTCAAAAACCACGAGTACTTCAGCAACACCTCACAAAAAAGGTTCAACACACATTTCCACATAAAACAGCCTATCCATCATTCACACCCCGGAACTGGTGCAGTCAATTGACCACCAAGAGCGAAAGCTAATAAATTCAACGAAACATTTTATTGAAACACCTCCGGGTCTCTTGGGCAGTATTAATACCGCGCAATTGTATAATTTATGCATCGCCACGACCCGGGAAGCCGGGTAGCATCACCACTGTTTTATGCTTCGAAACTCGTAATTTAATGAATACTTTGTGTGTCCAAGCATTTTGTTGGAGAGTGGGCGATTGTAGAACGTTTTGAGGAGTTGTTGTGGGACATAACTTACAAAGAATCTATTTTCATTTTATAAGTTTAAGAAGGCAAGTAAGGAAAGATCAAAATCCTTGTATAACCACGTGTGAGAAATATTCAGTTGTTATTCCTTTAGTAATTGGAGGGACACCTTATGAAGAAGAACACATTTAATATACGTGACGACAGTATCAAAAAATTGCAAATCTATCTAGTCCGTCAGTTAGAGTATTGGAAATTAATGGACACGTATTTTTTGTTTTTGTAAATTAAGCGTTAAGATTTATTAAACACAGACTAATAATATTTACATTATTTACACACTAACTCTATAAAAAGAAATAAAAATATTTTACAAATATCAAAAAAAAAAAAAAAAGGTTACAGGGCGTCGAAAAATTCGTCCACATCGCTGTCAACAGGAAAAGTGCCCAGAAGGCTGGCAGCATTGCCACGTTGGATGGCAATGCTGATTCTTTGGCCAAAAAATAGGCCCGCCCTCTGGTCACATGAAGAGTCGACCAACCGTTTGGCGATTTCCCGAAATACTAGGTGGGCACTCGGAGCCTGTGGTGTCTGTAACATTGCCACAAAAAAACCATAAATTTCGGGTAGTACTTTTTTGACTTCAGCCAACAAAGTGTCCCTATTCACAGAGTTGAAGGCATTTTTAAAGTCAACCTTGAGGATGACCTCACCTTTCTTTGAGTGTAGAAAAGACGTTAAGGCATGTACGGCTGCCTCACAGCCCCCTCTGGAACCAAAACCAAGTTGAAGGGGCTGGAACTTAGTTGCAAGCGTCTCACTGTATAGCTTGCAACATATTTTGGCAGCCATACGCCTGTAGGTGCAACCGACGGCAATTGGACGAATGCCGCCGTCCTTCTTGCGCAGGGCACACAGGTTAGCTCCATACAAGACATCGACGACGGCATCGTTCACGCCGCCGGAGAGCATTAAGTTGATCAGAACCACAAGCTCCTTCAAGAGCGACTCACCAGCTTCCCCGGCGCCTGAACTCAACAAATCTTTCAAATGCTGTGGAGTCAGGCCGTCGAGGCCGCCGGCAGAACCACTCCGAAAGGAGCTCACGGCTGCGATCAACTGCAGGGCTGTAATTTTAAAAAAAGGTGAGTCCTGAATGAGGGGGTCGGGGTGGACGGGCGGGTCGGGGAAGGTGAGACCATCCGCAGGCGATGGATGTTTACTCTCCAGGGCTGAAAGAGTATCTGGAGAGTAAGGCGCCACCACATCACTGCTGAACAGTATTCTGGCTGCCCCCCTAATGTCTCCGTCACTTAGCTTGGATTCCACATGATCACAAATGTCTTTCTGTTTATTAAAAAAAGGTAATTTGGAATCTAAAATACGGGCCGAATTGTTGCAATTATCTTTAATTTGGTTTGTTAAAGATTTTTGAGTAGCCAAATTTCTTTGGACATGCAGAATCCTGTACGGGAAGGTGAGTAACTGCTCCCAGGCACGGTGCGAGTTCTCCTGGGTCGCGAGACGGACACATCGCGCTAAACTCAGCGCAACAGAATGTCTCGCACCCCGGGGAACTCGTTTTAGGACTGGAGTGGAATTTTTGAATTTGGACAATGTTTTCCACAAATTTAGTTCAAAAGGTGTTGATGTCGGGGATGTGGCTGAGGGGGACAAAGGTACACTATGAGGTTTGTGGACCTTGCCATAGTGTATTTTAAGCCCCCGTTCGCCTTTAAAAAAACGAGCCTGGGAGCAGTGAGGGCATCTTACCAGTTGTACATCCAGTGATGTGGCAGGTTGACTGGCACTAACTATTCCGGCGTCGCTACAATTGGCGCCGAACATAAAATAATTAACTAACCAATAAACAATAAATAAATATAAACTATTAAAAACACTTAAAAGAAAACACATAGGTACATTTTAAATTTACAACAAAAAAAAAATGTCACTTAGCACTGACGCCACTGACAGAAGCTGCGCGCAGTTGCGCTGACGGCCTGGGGCGCTGCCGCGCCGACCGCGTTGGCATTTGGCGCAGCCCCAGCAACTGTTGCCGGGAGACGGGCGTCGCGTTGTGTCTTCTTATTACTTCACTCGCTCTTGCAGCCTAGCTTCTCTTTAATCTTAACTGAGTCTATAAGTCGCCCAGATAACTCCGGTAGGTCGAATTGTTTTATCTGTTTTGCTGTTCTCTGAAACGGCTGGACCGATTTTGGTTAGTCTTTTACTGGCATATAGCTGATGTTATAAGGAGTAAATGGTCATCTCTTAGCTGCTACGGTTCATTTTAATCACCTTATTTTTTAATTGGCGATCTAATCTTTTACTCTGGACGCTCTTAATGTGCACGTCATATAATGGTTTTAAATAATATACAAGCGATTGCAGCAATCACCATAGATTTACTGTCTATTATTCAATTATTATAAAAAGTCAACTTAAAGTAAATTAATGAATATTGACAAAGATAAAACGCATCTAAACTCGGGAGTAGAACCTCGTGACGTCAGAACTAGCTAAAAATTATACCTAGGCGTGACGTATTGAGAATTTTAAAAGCGTCATATCTTCGTCAATTGTGATTTACGTAACAAAAGAAAAAACACGGTTCAAATATTTTCTGATAATCTAACTGACGGACTAATTAATTTTTTTTTGTAATCTCGCATATTGCAAAAGCTTCAAGTGGGTAAGGGGAATTTTTACAATAATTAACATAACGCATTACGCCTGTAATACCCGAAAGCTTAGCCAGAGAGATGTACCATAAGGTGCACCACATTTCGCTAGTTATGTTTAAGTCCCTTGTAATAGGGGGCAAGCCTATTGCTATAAACTGGGCACAAATCCCGACTCTGTGACAAAATTCCGGTCAGTGGGTCGTCTTAGTTCCTCATGGGAAAACCTAATAACACTATGCCAGACTTGGGAAGGAGGCAGTCAACCAGTAGATACATGTACTACTCTGTCAAGAAAGTACCGGGAAAAGATCAATAATACACAAAATGTCTGTTATTCATCCAATTTTACTTTATCACCTACAAAGTATGCTCCTTTAGAAACGATACACTTGCGCCAACGAATAATCCATTCATCAAAACATTTTTTAAACGCTGCTTCCGGAATTGAGTTCAGTTCTCGCCGCGAATTCTCCTTTATGTCTTCTATCGATTGAAAACGGGTGCCACGAAGTGGTAATTTGAGTTTAGGAAAAAGAATAAAGTCAGCAGGAGCCATATCTGGTGAATATGGTGGTTGCTGGATGGTATTTGTTGAGTGTTTGGTCAAAAATTCGTTCACAATGATAGCCTTGTGCGAAGGCGCATTGTCGTGGTGCAAAATCCAAGAATTTTCTTTCCACAAATCTGGCCTTTTTCGTCGAATTTGCTCTCTTAAACGCCGCATAACGCTCAAATAATATTCTTTATTTACCGTTAGACCTTCCGGTAAGAATTCAGAGTGCACAACACCGCGATAGTCAAAGAAAACAGTCAACATGACTTTGACTTTTGATCGACTTTGGCGTGGTTTTTTCGGTTTCGGTTCAGTTGGAAGGCGCCACTCCGAAGCTTGTTGACTAGTTTGCATGTCAAACTCGTAAACCCACGTCTCGTCACCAGTAACAATGCGTTTCATGAATGTTGGGTCCGAACTGACTCGTTCTAGCATGTCCTCAGCGACTTTCATGCGATTGAGTTTTTGGAGAAAATTCAGATCTTTTGGGACTAGCCGAGCAGCAACATGTTTCATACCCAAATGATTAGTTAAAATGGTACGGATCGACTCGTGAGATACAGAAAGTTCGGTGGCTATCTCTCTCAGAGTTGAATGGGGATTTTCAGTCACTATTTTCTTCACTTTTGCGATGTTAACTTCAGTTGCAGACGTTGACGGCCTACCAGAGCGAGGCAAATCTTCCATCACATTTCGACCGCTTTTGAACGCTTTGAACCACTCATAAGCACGAGTTTTTGATAAAGTCGATTCACCGTAAGCCTTCTGTAACATTTTCAGTGACTCCGAACACGAAATTCCATTGGCGATGCAAAATTTAAGACAAACTCTTTGTTCGATATTTTTGTCCATTATGAAATTCGCAATACACACTATATATGATATTACTAAAACCAGCACTGTATTTAATATAAATAACAGATGCAACTCAAACTCCGCGCCAAAATGGAAAACAGTTGTGCCAATCTAACAACTACAAACAAAAAACAAAAATTTGAATTTGGAACCATAAACAAATCATCCATTCCCGATACTTTTTTGACTGAAAATGTATTTCTTAAACAACAGTTTGAAGTTATCACAAAAAAGTGTCACGAAATTAAATTAACACACATTTTACAAACAAAACAACTGCAATAACACCAGCCCAAAATTTGCCTCTTTAAGACCGAACGCATCAAATAAGAAGTCATCAAAAACAAAATTCATTTAAAGTGAACGCGACAAGTGTTATTACACTTGCAGACTGTCGTACTCATAATATTAATTTGTATGTAAAACATGGATATTAGGGCGCCATGCGGCGAACTCGTTTCGCGCGTGATGCGATGTAATGGCCTGAAAATGAGACTGCGATCGTCGAATCATGTATTTTGAGTGTGTGTGGTGTCTGGGTATGTTATGCATGTATGTAGAATATAGATAGATGTCGATGCTATCGAGTTACTGCGATCAAATTAAGTCTAGCCGTAATAGTGTCTGCAGTGATTAATTAGGTCTATCGACATCTACAGGTAATTATGGTAGGGGTTTTGGAATTTGATAGGATTACCTTATTATTTTATACCTAAACTGAATTGGAAGAACGTGATCTGTGGATTAACATACATAACATAACATCACGCCTGTTATCCCCGAAGGGTTTGGCAGAGGTGTACCTAACAGTACCTACACCCTCGTTTATGTCCCATGTAATAAGGGACAAGCCTATTGCCATCAACCGGGCGTAAATCCAGACTCCGTGATTACTACTGAGAATTTCGTGTTGGAAAAACCCAGTAACACTTTTCCCGACCTGGGAATCGAACCCAGGACCTCATGCTCAGCTGTCGCGCTTGCGACCACTACACCAACGAGGCAGTCCTGATAGGCAAACTACAAAAAAACAATTCAATTTGAAACACACAACACGTAATAAACTACGAAAACAAGATCTAAAATTACCGCAGCCAACTTTAGGGATGGTCCTAAAGTTGGAACCATTCCTTCCAGCTTCCTCAGCTTATTAACCGTCAACCGATGGATGGTTTGGCGCAGTTGAAAATGAGCATCTACTTAAAAGTTTAGGAACAGCCCAAGAATTGTGCTCGATGCCGACACGGAACCAAGTTTAAAAATCGAACTTTGGACACGTTAAATTTATTAGTAGTAAATTTTATATTTTTATTCCATCGAAAAATGGATTTTGTACAACATCGCTGGGATATCTTCGTTAAAAACCAAATGGAGCTTTCAACATTTTGTTTAGATTTTTGACATTTCTTGTTATATTTTTTTCTAAACAACTCGAACCTTCAATATATATATTATATATGATACTTAATTATATATATTTCCCAAAAGTTCATAGTCAAATTATCGTAATACTAAAGCTAGATGACAGATTTAACCAGAATTTACTTAATTTATTCCTTTACCCGCTTAACAGCAGAGTCGGGAAGTGACAAACAGTAGGTACTGTGCCAATTAAACTAATTGCACATCCAGCAATCGATAAGGATCTTTGGTACTCCGCTATCCACTAATTGAGGCATGTCCGGTCATTTTGTTCGCCAGCTAAACTTCCCGAGGTCGGCTTGTTAAGGGCCAACAAATTCGGAAATCGCGTCTAAATGTTAACGAGAACCAATTTGTGGGTGGTATCGACCTCAGCCGCACTCCTGGGATTTGAGAACATAGTATTTTATTAGCAGACTGATTAGTTGTTTGTCTTGTGTCGGTACCCCTGTCTGTTTTTCAAGTACTTTGTTAGTTATGACGGTCTATATTTGGGGGCTTTGCGGTGTTGGTCAGCTTTAGTTTGTTTGAGCAATTAGGCTGTCCCCAATCATTTTTACAGTTTATACAGAGCTTTTGTTTGAATAAAAGCTCTTTATAAACTTTGAAAATTGTGCGAATTTATTCCTGAAAAATATTAGTTTAGGCAGGGAGTGCCAAATTTAGCGTTGTAGACTAAGCCACCACAGTTAGCACTTTGCCCAAAAGTACCTACTACCAGCACCCTAAACTTTAATATTTATCTAATGTCACTTAGCTGAGTTTGGCTCCCTCGCCAGTGGACCTGACAGCCATTACGTCCATATATCTACCATAAACAGCGCACAGACGGTAATCTCCTTGACCAAAACACCAGGGGCGCATAACAGCCACGTCGGTTTAATTTTCCAGTAATCAAATGCGAGTTGATGCGATTTTGAGGTTATGTCTCGCCCGCGGCCATGACGCTCCGTCGGCCGCCATATTGAATTACCGCGTAAACGTCATCATGACGCGCGCTGGAGCGAACTTTGTGAAATTGCAGGTAAAATATTGTTGGCAAGAGAGATGCCAGGAGAAATGTTTTGGGTAGAGTTCTACCCGGATTAGACATATCATCCTTGCGGGGAATGGGTGTAATTATTCCCGCGTCGGGTTGGGTGAAAATAATACTTAAGTTAGCAACAAGTTTTGTTCCTGTTCATAACAACACCAACAGTTCGGTGTTTTGTAAATCAAGAACTGAGACGACTCCGGTAAAATTTTCTTTGGTACTAAAATTATGGTAACAGCACATTTTAGTTTTCATAAGATTTATCCACCGCATTTCTCCGAAAATGTCATGTGCGTATTATTTAAGTGCAGTAACCCCACGTAAACTATCAACATTCGACTGAGATTGCCAAAACCGTCTGCCAAGAACAGTGATTATGGACATATCTACGAGTTTAGAACCACCTCGGTAGCTTCATATTTGGCAGAGGATTGAATTTTCAGTACAAAAAAAAATAAAAGCTTTGCACTCAGAAAAAATAATTTTAGTAAACAGCGTTCATGAGTTATCAGTGTCGAAATTAAACAACAATAAAAATAAATCTTGATCGTGGCTGCCGAGCCTGGGTTCGATTCCCGGATCGAGCAAATTGTTATTGGGTTTTTCCATCAGGAATTTCTCAGTAGCTGCCGCGGTGTTTGGATTTGTGTCCGGTTGATGCCCTCTGTTATATGGGGCCTATACTGGTGAAATGTGGGTGTATTACTTGGTGCAACAACAACAACGACAGCCCATAACGTCCACTGCTGGACATAAGCCTCTCCCAGGATGGGAGGAATTTGTTAATCTCCACGCTTGGGAGGTGGATTGGAGATCGCAGTGATGAAAGACTAACAGAAAACGCTGCTGCCCATTCTCTGGTCTACGGAGGCGCAAGGTGTTCTGCCTCAGGCATTAGTCGCCTTATACGACACCCGTGAGTGTAATGGGTTGGTTCTATTCTACTCTGCCGGATACCACACGGCTATTAATATTATTATTAATTGGTGCACCTTTACCTAACTCTTCGGGGATATAACATAGTTTCGTTAGTTAGATTCGACCAAAGCAAGCCAAATCTTTTTCTAAAAAAAGTTGTAGCAAATCAACAACATTTTCATAAGACAGTGTAGTTATCAGAAACGTCAGAAACACCTGGCTGTGTTAATAAAGAGGACAGTTTTGAATATCCGGACGGCATCTGCCTATGACACGGCGACGATCGCGCCAATATTTTCATACGGATACCTGGCTTTATTAATTTTCCTGAACTACACTGTAATGACCGGGAATTTATGTTCAGATCTGATACGGCACAAAGTTCAATTAAAAAGTACCGATATAAATGGAATTGAAAAGTACGCTTTATTGCTTTTTCTGATTGTTCTTCTGAATTAAGTTATGTATTGGAACATACTTGTAACTTTTCTTTTTTCAATTTTCAGGAAGAGGATTTGCAGAAATAAGTATCTAGTTTGACATGACAGGAACAGCTACCTACTTAATAACTTTAGACGATACCTAATATTCTCAATAAAGTCAAGTCATGCATTGAATTTGTAGATTTTTCCACCCTACCAATTACGAACAAAACTGCCAACTCAGTAAAAACCAATGCTCAGAATCATAACTTTTTACGCAACACAAAACTGCCTCCAAGCAGATAAAAATTGAACAACCGCGGCACATGCTACCCCAATACAGCTGCAGTAAAAACGCAGTAAACCAAAAATCGCTCGGTTATAACCAAAAATTAAATAATACCAATAATACAGGGAGTGTCACGACCTCAATGGATTCGACACGATCACACGACTAGTAACTTGACTTAAACAACACGCACGTGCGTCATTTGTTTTTTTTTGCATGTTGATTTTCATCAACTCGTCCCAAACGAGCCGTAGGCATGTGGGAAGAGTTGATGAATTACTCGAGTACCATCGCATTGCTTTGCGGTGTCTTGTGGCATGCTCTCAACAATTTCTTTCAATTTGGATTTGTTTTGTTATCTGTCACAGGTCACGTGTCGATCCAGCGTGGAGGTTGTGGTCAAGGGGTATAGGGTAGAATTTCGGCGTAAAGATTCGTTCGGTGCATTTCGTGACGGGTTCGGGTCGTGGGCGCTACGTCAGCGGATTTCGTCAACGGTAATCCAATATGGCGGGCTCTCGGCGGCCCGTGGCGGCCTACTACTGGAACCGAGTTGTGGTACAAGCTGAACATGAGAAGTAGTTTTAATGTGATGCAGAATTTTCAGTCTTTTAGAAATTTCCTTTAAATTAGAAAGGAGAATGGGAGATTTTTGCCCTGCAGAGGACTGAAAATAAAAAATTAAGCACCTATGTGAGTTTGTAGTTTTCAACAACGACTAAAGCTTTAAAACACTATAATTGTTTCAGAATACGTATTCTCGATGGTATCAAAATTCGTAGAAAATAACATGCTTGAAACTTAAAATGCTAAAGCTTGCGAAGTACTTTTAATACGCAATAATGCAATAGTTGCTCCTTGAAAACTGTTAATAGAATGTGATGATTCGCCTTTAATTTAGCTTTATTCAGTAAAGGGCTACACATAGAAAAAACCGCTCATCTCTCAGACCAAAGACTACAGATAAAACGATAAAATACTTTACTTTAGCCAACTCCCATTTTACTATTTTCCCAGAAATTTTATTAAAACGTGATTTTTGACAACACTGCAGCAAATCTGAGATTGCTTTCAAGATTTATGGGGAAAACTTGCAAATGCTAACGAAATGACTTCTCTTTTAGTTGACATTCTTTCCTTTGTAATGCTTGGAGGTGAACTTGATATTCAAACTGAGGAATGTTTTGACAAATTGCGCTGTAATAATGAATTCAGAAATATCTAGATATTTCAGAATTCATTCACGTTTTGATAGTAAAACAACAATTCTTTACATCATACAATTAATAAACACACTGTAAACATTTTCAGTAATTCTTCCGCCTTCACAAAGGCCCCTCGATTCTCTCAAATTATGGCTTCAAAACTTTTACTATTTAACTCCAGGAATGAGGATATAACAAATGAAGCCAAGGATTTAGAGTTCACAGTTTAAGCGCTCGAGTTTCTCTGCCTACACAGCAATGGACCTGGGGTTAAGCGAATTAGTTTCTACTTTCTAGCTTGTTTTTTGTGTGTGGATTTATGGAGCTGTGTTTCAAACTGTGTTCTACCTTCTATTCAGCCCCAAAACATGCAACCAAACAGGCCTCTGCGCTGCCACCAACGAAGCCGTGGAAATGGCAAAGCTTTGGAGCAATAAAATATATTGTCGTGCCAGCAAGACGAAGAAGCTGGTCTTTTTAACGTCAGTCTATGCCCAGTTTGAACCAGACAACTTAAGAAATATAGGATCACCAAACTTGAAATATTGAAGACGCGCTATCCGAAAACATGCGGCGCATTTGATATAAGTTCAGCTGTTCATAGGGTTACCATACGGTTGGATTTGTCTGTATAATGTCTGGCTTTTTGCCACCTCCGCGGGACTGTGTCCAGTCTTGTAAAATGTCCAGACATTTCAAAATGAGATGGTTTCTTAAAAAAAAACAGTGAATACTGAAAAAACGTTATTTTGCAAATGACCGGTTCTTCATCAAGACTTTTCGAGATGGTAACCCTAGCTGTATAGCAAGTCCGTATTTTGAGCAAAAGTTTCCACTTTAACCCGACTAGTGAACCGTCGGATAACCAGCGAAGTGTGCATGCCTTAAAAATATCTAACATCCTATAGACCGTAACTTCCTGGCAGGGTTTGGGCTGATGGAAACTTGGAGGTGGCGTTTAGGTCATATTACTTTACGATTTGAAGATGGAAGTTAGGAAGAATTATTGCTTGGCAAACTTAAGTTGACGATAAATTCATTATTATAGAGGTAACAGTACTGTGAGAGTGTCCATGGAGTTTCTTGCCCATTCTTCTGCATAGAGATCTTACGCTTTGAAATGGGTAACTACAGTACCTTCGCAAGTTATTATGCATTGTGACTATGACTGTAGCTTCGTTTTCTTTGTTTTTCTAACATTCAAAAGTGCCTGTAATGGTCTAATTGAAATAAATGCTTTGAGTTGATTTGAACATGATGATAATGGTTAATTATTTAAGAGCAGTATGAAATGGCTTTACCACGACAAATTGACGTAGTACCTATGTCAACCTACAAATCAAAAACAATGCGGTAGCTTTCGCATGTTTTTGTGTAGGGTTCAGCATTTAACTATGGCCGACACGGTGATGACGGTCGGTCGCGCACGGTCGGTTGCGCACGGTCGGTCGCGTACAAGTATACATTGTGTTCTTTAAAGCACCATACTGCGACGCTTACCTCAGCGGCGACCGACTGCCGTATTATGTTCTCGCTGACGTCACTGTCGACCGTGTGTTTCTGTTTTCAATTACTCGTACCCTTCTTTACTCAATTTATTGCAGAGGATCCGCGTCGCCCAAAGAATCTGCTCGTGCATTAATTAGTCTGAGCACTGCGTCTTCTCGTATTTGTTTTTTACCTTACTGTGCTCCAGAAAATTAATTATTGCAGAATAAATAAAAAAGTATCTATAGATTGTAAAAAAGTAAAAGAAGATAAGTACAAGTTGGTCGTCAAATAGGTACAGTCACCAACGTTACAAGTTACTTCAAACTGTCCAATTTTCTTATTCTATTTTCAACTTATCACTCAACATTTTATGTTTTAAAATCATTTGAACGACAGTTTTTTGTAATTTGATGGCTGGCGATTGTACCGTCGAACAAGCTATTTGGTTTACAGTTTAACCCACAAATTACATTGTAAAATGTAAACCAAATAGCTTGTTCGACCGTACATGATTGGCCAATTTCAGTTGATAGGTAAGTGTAGCCACTCCATAATGGTCCGCGCAAATTTTATGGCAAATAAATTTTAGAATGAGGGATTTTCTTTTTAGCTCTTTCCTAGTCGCTGGATAGATTACGCTGAACTTAGTACGTTAATGCAAGGAACGGAACCTAAAAAAACTGATTTTAACAAAGCGCGAGAAAACTAGGTTATATTCGGAAGGTTAAGCAAACGAAAGTGTCAGTCAACGAGCGTATGTGACGTGACGCAATGTTTTATTTTCCAAGCATTTTGGCTTTGGCACCAACTATCGTAGTCAGTTCAACGCCATCTATAGAGTTCTTGGAAACTAAGTTTTTTTTAATACCTCAAAAAGAAAACCTCTCATTAGTTCGGTTTATTTTAATAATTTACTATCAAGAAAGAAAATATATGCCGTATCCATCCCTTCTCGCTGTATCGCGAGATGCTTGAATAAGTTAAGCTATGCATTTTGCTAACATAAAGTGCTAAACCGTTGCCAAGGGAACTGTGGTTTCCAACAAAATATCCTGTTTTCACGCCTTATTTGCATAAACTACGCAGCAAAGAGTTTTGAGACAAAGAAGGTACCGTTATTTGAAAGATAAGGGACACGCGTCGCTGATTTTAGTGTTGCAGACAATGTTGGGATAAAATGGTGTTGTGCTGCTTCAGGAATGTAACCTTAAGTATTTGTGAGGACTAGGAGAGTGCACTGGATTATTAGTATTATTTTAGACTAGCTTAAGCCCGAGGCGCCCGAGTGTAGTTCGGTAACTATCCCACGGGATCATACTACCAAAAGTATCCTATATGTTAATACAGTACAGTATACAGGGTGTAAACAGACTGTTTACGAAGCCGTCCACCAAGTATTCTGTATATCAAAAAAAGTACCTAACTTTACGCAAAAGTTATTCCTGGGAAACGACTCTTTTTGGGGTGAAAAATCACGACTCAATTTAACGCACTCAAAACATTGTGCTGATGGATGGATTGAAAAGCACGTGGGTCGTGAGGTGTTTAAAGTAAAAATCTTACATTAAAAACATGTATCTAGAAAACTTATGAAAAAGTTGGAACTTTGACCCCCAATATCTCCGTCACTAGATGGTTCCAAGGCATGGTCTAAAACAAAAAATCGTAACGACGGGGAGAACAAGTGCCTTTCGGTTTCGTTAAGAGTCTTTTTACACTATTTTTAGGGTTCCGTAGTCCTGACAAAGAACCTTTATAGTTTCGTCATGCCCGTCTGTCTGTCTGTCGGAGGTTTTCTAAGAGACCGTTAGTACTAGAAAGCTGTAATTTTTTAAATGTATGTATATCAATAACGCCGACAAAGTGGTAAATTTTTTTTAAGGTAGCTCCCCTACATGTGAAGTGGGGATAATTTTTTTTTTCGTCGTCTGCCCCTTCGTGTGGAGTGTCGTTGAATAGGTCTTTTAAAATGACTCAGGAGTTGCTAATACCACTTTTCGATTTAATGCTCCATTTACCAAATATTAAACTTTAAAGTGCAAATTGACGATCCGAATGGCGCAGCGGTACTTAGGCTGCCTTACGTTTTTAAGGTCCCGGGCTCAATTCCCGGTAGAAGCAAATGTTTGTGTGATGAGCATGGGCATTTGTTTCCGAGTCATGGATGTTTATATGTATAATAAGTATATATTTACAAACAAAAAGTATCTATGTAGTATATCAACTACATGGTGTCTACGACACAAGCCTCGTTGCTTAGTGTGGCACTAGATGGCGCTGTGTGTAATGTCCAGCGATATTTATTTATTTTATTATTAGATTTTTGTTTCAGTAGTGGGGCGTCCCCCCCTCTAAAAGCTAAACTGCTTACTTGAAAAATCTAAATGAACTTTAAAGGAAAACTATAGCGGTTAATATAACTTTATAAGTTTAGTAATAGTCGTTAAACGTGGGTGTTTGGATAATTTTGTACCAAAATACAAAATTCTTAGAATAAATCTTATAAAGTGACTAAGATGAAGTAGTTGCTTGTTTATAACGGGTAAAGACTTGTATTTAAAAACAATCTAAACTAAAAAAACATTAATAAATTATCATAAGTTTTACAAAGCTGCCGCTAGATGGAGCTGTACCAACGGGTTCGTTCTATATTGTGATAACGGGCTACTACGGAACCCTACACTGCGCGTGGCCTGACACGCACTTGGCTGGGTTTTATACAGTAGTTTTCGCGTGAAAGAGTAACACACATTCATCCTCACAAACTTTTGCATTTATAATAATATATACAGGGTGTTTGACTTATAGACCGACACAATTTTTCCAGGGATTTGGGAGGTCATTAGCTAGGTCTACCCATTCATCCTATGTCCTAAATGTCACGGTTGGTTACATATGTGTTTTCTTTTGTAAATGAAAAAAATACCCAAAATGTTTCCTTTAATTCCAAATAACATTTTCGTTTGTGGGTGTTATGGCACAAAATAAATTTTGTTTTATTCTCCAAAGTCTTGTAATTCTAAATAAATCTTTGTTTAATAGAACTGGTTTCAAGAAAATTTCTTACGAGCTACCAAGGTTTTTGTTTTTTAAATGTATGAAATTTTACAACTTCTAAATTCGTTATAAAAAAAAAAAACTAAAAGCCATTTTGAACTTAGCTTTATTTTAAAAAGTTCTGTAGTTAATACCTTTTCTAACGGTATGCTACATGTCAGAAAAAACAATTCATTAAGTAGTCAAAATATTAGTTAAGAGAGTCAGGGTTAAGAAAAGACTTTTTAAGGTTAATATGTTTTTATAAACTAAAGTTATAATTTTGTTCAAATTTGATTCAAATTAACCCAATATTTATTTTGTGCCATTACACCCACAAACGAAAAAGTTATTTAAAGGAAACATTTCGGGTATTTTTTTCAAATATAAAAAAATAACATATGAAACCAACCGTGACATTTGGGACATAGGATGTATTGGTAGACCTAGCTAATTACCTTCCAAACCCCTGGAAAAATTGTGTCGGTCCATTAGCCAAACATCCTGTATAATATAATAAATAAATAATATTAGTAAAAAGATGATAGCCTGCATTGCATGTCGCTTATTTGCTTTCACACGTCATTTCGAGCAAAATTTTTTCATGAACATTTTAAACCACAACGTGAATTTGCTTCAGTTTCAGTATTTTACTGGTAGAAAAACGAATGCTTTTTTAAAAGTTGCCCGTTATAAGTTACTAGTGTTTGGTGTCGTTTGAATCGACTACTGTCAGGCCCCAGAGGTATAACGTTTGCAAACGACTTAGAGCCTTATGTTTTGTAAAAATAAGGTTTGAATTTGCTGGTACGAGGTGGGACGAATGCGTCCCGGCAGGACTGAACAAGGATTTGGACAAACTGTACGAAAACGTCCCACTCGGTGCTGAGAGGTACAAGGATTTAAATGATTGTACATGAAAATTAATATAGCGACCTGGTGAAGGTTGCGGGAATCCACTGGATGCGAGTCACACGGGACCGGTCAATGTGGCGACACTTGGGGGGGCAGTGTCCAGCAGTGGACGTCTTTCGGCTGAAATGATGATGATGATAAAATGAAAATTATATCCATCATTTGAAACAACACTTGATTTATATTTAAAAGGAATTCTACTACGTGGGACCTAAAACCATAACTGGCGAAATGTGGGAGCTATATTTGGTACACCTTTGCCTAACTCTTTGTTGATTATAGGTGTGTTGATGTTACGTATGCATGTGAACTTCTTGGATAAAAAGGTCTGACACCTTCACGACAAAGATATTTGTTGCTAAGTTACAAAATAATCCAATTTAAGTATTTGTGTCTCCGACATGAAAAAGTTTGTCGCGAGCGCCTTTACCACTTAACATTTCCTCCAAGTATAAATTCTCATACTCCATTACGCAAACCCCGTCATAACAAACAAAACTTTTTTCAATTCCTTGTTCCTCCTCGCAGAGTTAAATTTAACTCTGTTCCAAGAAGTCCCCCTTCAGTCCCCTTCTTCATACCAAAGGTCAGTAACATTGACTGTAATCTCAAAACTTTCAAAATCCTAACTAAATTTTAAACTCCCCACAGAATATTCGATTTACGTCGCCGGACCACCGACAACTTAGCACTTACCTCCAACTTAGCCTCACTTAACCGTATCTAAATCTTAAGTTATCTTGAATTACGGTCCACCCTATGCAGCGTTAAGTTCAGACTTAACTTTATCAAAGTTTACTTCCATAAAACCGTGAAAATGATATATTAGTTATTAAGGGGTTCTTCTACTCAAGTTAGCGAACAAACTTTGTGTTTTAAAAGTTAATTATTTCATAGTTCAGTGGACTTTACAGATTTTTTAGTTAAAAGATTTACTGAAGATGCTTTTTAGGGTTCCGTACCCAAAGAGGAAATACGGGACCCTAGCTATTAGTAAGACTTCACTGTCCGTCTGCCTGTCTGTCTGGCACCAGGCTGTATCTCATGAACCGTGATAGCTAGAGTTGAAATTTTCACAGATGATTTATTTCTGTTGCTGTTGATAAAAATAAAGATTAATTAAAAATTCTACGATGGTACGGAACCCTTCATGCGCGAGTCCGACTCACACTTATCCGGTTTTTTCTAAGAAACTGCTTTCCGTTGTTTATTCGAAACTTGAACCTTTGACTTTAAAAGTTCGGTCTCCAGGCTAAGCAGTGTTATTATTATTTTTTTGTCAGTAATTTCTCAGTATCACCTGGAATCTGGATTTGTGCCTGTTGGCTCGCCCCCTCCTCGTTAAACACAACCGGTGAAATGCGGAAGTAAGTACTTCACGCTTCGGCCAATCCTTTCAAAGAACAAAAGATGTTATGTTATGACTAAAATAATCTGAATACTTTCAGCTCACAATTCAGGTTTCCTCACACACATCGTTCTCATCAACACAGCAAAACAAAACACAAGAGAACCATTACTTACACTCCCTAAACATCTTCACATAAAAATGTTGAAGAAAAGTTGGAAACTGTTATAACAGCCATGTTTTACATTCTCAACAAGTGTTGGGTACTGAACCATCTGCTCGGTTCAAAGTTGGGTAGAATCGTAAATCTTGGTGGGCACGCCCTAGGGACAACAGTTTTGACCTTATACAATATCGCGGGGTATTAGTTACATGTTATGTAAGTTTAGATTTTATTTTACTAACGTATTTATTGTAGTTTTTTCGGCAAAGAAAGAGTAAACTTTGTGGTTATCAAAAATTTTGCTAATCCGATGTTTAATTTTGTTGGTAAAATATGAATGCTGTTTCTATTAGCAGGCTTATATAATAGAATAAATAAGTAATTTGCCTACTGATTTAAACTATCGACCCAACAAATCTGTGCAATATCGCTAGTTAGTTTAGAAACACCCTGTTTATAAAAGGTTATTAGACTGCTCACAAATTTATTCCACGATAGCAATTCAAGCCTAAAATTCGTTCTAAATACCCACTCACATGAACAGTGTGAACTGTGCGTAAAATCCGTCAGTCAAGTATATGCGTCTGTTTAAATGAACGACAAACAGTGAGTCCCTGAAACCGTGCGCAAACAAAGCTCAAACATAAATGTTTGCGCGACGATCAACGAATGAAAGCCGTGTTGAGATGCGGTAGGTTAAGGCGGTTCAGACGCGGCTATCGTTGCGATGAATAGGATCACGAATTATGATTATATAAGAAAATATACTTTGCAGCAAAATGAGTATTACCACAATAAAGGTTACCATTAGCTGAATCTGTGACTAAATATTGTCGCACTATTTTGCGTATTTTCCAATCATTTTCGCAGTCAGCAATAAGGATCGTTTTGGCTCAATATTCTTATTACTCCATATTATACTGAGTTATAAACAACCAATGCTAAACTACATTAATATATTCCTAAATACGTCAAAAGCTAGTTGTTGTGAGGATGCCTTAGGCAGTTTAATCTGATGAGTCACAAAATTAACGTTGTTGACTTAACGTATATTATCTTCAGACTCAATGAATTTGTTACTGTCATAGAAGACTAAGTCTTTAGATACCTACGTATCTAAAATTATGAAAACGTATCATATTCATGGCGAAAACAACTCAATTTGTCTGTAAATTCTCTAAGAAAATCAATGGCGGTAATGAATGCGTTGACACGGCGTGTTCTCGTTTTTTACTATATAGGTTTTCTGACCAGCCCTGTTGCGGCTGTTGGTAGAAGCTCCCCGAGGCTGAGTGCACTCGCCATTATGGAAATTATTATGGGGAATATCAGTACACCAATAATAATTAGTAATTGGTGTGTGACAATTTTTTTCCAGGCGGTTTGTTTATCTGAAGAAAACTAGGAGGCTGCGTAAAGGCAAAACACTTACCTATTCGACGTCTCATAATGCAACGTTATGACGTTGTGTCGTGTCGTCAGGCGATATGTTCTGACCCTAACAACCGGTGTATATCGATTTTTTGTGCTGAAGTAACGTAGGAGATTTTATGTTTATAGTTGGTTGTTTCGCACCTTAGCAGCGAAGTTTAATTGTTTTTTATACGTCTCCACTCCATTTAAAGATTGAATTCAATGACGTGTTAAAGAGGCTAAGCGACATAGCCAAATAAATTAAATAAATTAATTAGTTTAGATACTTATGTATATTGCTAGCGATATCTATGACGCAAGATGTGAACTTGAAATCATGCGTCGCACAATTAAAGTTATACATGAGATAAGGATGCAAAACCACCGTTTGCTCGGAGGATACTCCCTTTTTAATGGAGTATTAAAGGATGCTATGTAAGAAAGAAAGAAAAAATATTTAATTGTCGCAGGCACATGACGAGCAAAACATACAAAGCATAAAAGACGTTTAGAATATAAAAGAACGGAACAGAAACAAGAAAAAAAAAAAAAAAAAAAAGAATTGTAATGTTATTAAATTGATGTTGATTAGAAAAAAATTGAGTGATTAGAAAAAAAATTGATCCACCATCAAAAAACGCTACAAATTTCAAGTAATCTTTTCATATTAGAACAAAGAAAGAGAAATTTTGAAAAAATAGAAATATCGAATTTCAAATCTAGGCACAACGCGTATGATTTGATTTATTATTTTTGCTACAAAAAAAAATACTAAGTATGCCATTTGCTCCTCTACTCCGTTCACCTATTATACCATTTTTATTAGAAAGTAATAAAAAAGTCATCCTATCCTATCCTATAGCTTGTTACTTGCTGATAATGTAGCTATCTATTGCTGAAAGAATGTTCAAAATCGGTCTAGTTGTTTTAGAGTTAAATCGTAACAAACAAACAAAAAATCAAAACTTTCCTCTTTATAATCCTATAGATAAGAAAAGAAAAAAAAAGAACCTATCGGCAGTTTTTTTTGTTGCAAAAAGACCTCCTTTGTATAAAAGTCGGCAAATTTTCCATTTTTGCAGTCGATGCAGTCGCGACAAAGCAATTAGAATGCACTCGACGAGCGAGCAACGAGACCATTGGATTATTATCGATCGAATCGACGCGCCACACTAAATAATCAGTTTGTGGAAACTTTTCAAACTTTTTGCCAAGCTATAAAAGCACAGCTCTTTTATTGGTAAGGGGAAGTGTTGCAATAACAAGGGAGATTTGAATAAAACCAACTTAAAAAATAGATAAGTATAGAAATTATATAAAAGAAAAAAAAAAAAAGTAACTTTTGCAAATTACTTTTCTACTACATGGTTACCTACGTCATGGGTTCGATTCGCCGGGTCGGGCAAATTGATATTGAGTTTTTACATCAAAAAATTTTCAGTAGCATCCACGGAGTCAGCATCTGTGCTCGGCTGATGGTAATAGGGTGGCCCCCTTTTACATGGGACTTCAACATAACAGGCAAAATGAACAACAACAACATAACATTAGGTACACCTCTGCTTAATTACAGGCGTTATGGTATGTTATGCAGTGCCTATTTCCACCACAAGGAGTTTTTCCTGCATAACACGAAAGGCAACTTTAGCTAAGTTCCCCCTGTCGTGTGACCAAGGTGGAATTAGACCGTATTAAGGATACTTGAATATCAGTCGTCGGCTTACGTTGTTTGCTCATGTAGTCTAAGGCCGAGATTAATAAACGTCAATTAGCACGTGTTTTGACTTCGAAAATAATATTCCCATCGTTATATTGCATTTAACGTTTGACAGCAGTCCGATAGTAAACGTGGTAGAGACTGGATTAATGTTTAGCCAAAGTATGTGCTAAGAAATGTTTATCAATCTCTGCCTTATACCTACTATTGCTATGAATTACTGTTTAATGAATAAACTTTACTCAAACTCAAGACATTAAGTTTAGTTAGACCATTACGGCACTTTTGAATGACCCAGTCACAAGGCTTATTAACTTGAGAAAGCACTGTAGTTGCCCATTCCCTAGCGTAGATCTCTATGGAGAAGAACGAGCAAGAAACTCCATGGACACTCTTTTGAATTAAAATATTGTAACAAAACCTTGGTTACATAATTAATTTTGAGATTATACATATATGTGAGAACGATGTAGAAAGACGTGAACATTAAGAGCGTTCAGAGTAAAAGATTAGATGAACAATTTCAAAATAAAGTAATTAAAATTAACCGTGGCAGCTAAGAGATGACCAGGTGGCCTACCATGACGTCTTAAAGCAGCATCGTTTTAATCTTGTTCCAGTGTGGGTAAGAGACAGAGCTATTGAGGACGTCTAGCGCCATCTCTTTCCCACACTGAAACAAGATTAAAACGATCCTGCTTTAAGACGTCATGGTAGGCCACCAGTTCCAACTGACAGCGCCCGTTCTCTAACATGACGCGTGTATCAGCACCATTCAACTCGACCATATTGAAGGGAACTAAATGACCCGACACACACGCCACCATCAGCGAGACATTTGAGTGAGCATGACCTTCTCTCACTACTACTTTACTCACTTTAACTTAAGCAAAGTGTCTCTAAGTTATTTGATAAACATAGGTACCAAAATTGAACAACGCTCACAATAAACTAAGAAACTAATAAACTATGTTCGAATGTTGCATAAGTTATTTCAACTGGAATTCGATTACAAATTCCTACACTATGAGTATATCATTGCAAATACAAATATTAATGATGTAAGCATTCACAGTAATTAGGTCTGCTACATCGCTGTATTGCTCCCGTAAATTGTTATTTGTTAATTAACCCGATCATTACGAAACAATTGCATTTCAATTGGTTGCTACGTTGTCTTAAATATTTAATTGTATCCGTTTTTAGTGCTCCTGAACGATTTAATGTTATGTTGTTCAATTATTCATTCGCGGTTAATTCGATTTAAGGTAGGTAGCCCATCAGTTATTTGGGCTTCGATAAATATTTAAGCTCATAAAGGCTTGATTTAACTTTTATATTGGATGCGGGTTTTAGTGATTCAATCTTGTATTTTGATTAAACTTCAATTTTTAATCGAATTGGAGCGGTTTTTGAATAAAAATCGTGTAATTCAATTTCAAAAGAATTAGAAAATAGAAAGCTTTAAAAAAAGTATGTGTCTTCAATTTTGAAGGTTACAAACCTTGCCTTATTTTTTTTATTCTCTTCGTTTACCAAGTTTAAACTACTGATCCAGTGCAGCTCTCGGCCAAATGAATGCTACTTGTTACTTATTTTATTACCAACTGCAGGACTGGCCAGACCACCCCTATTCCCTCATACCACAAGGCACTCATCAGCAAAACAATCTAAATAATTAAACTGTCCCCATTCGTCGTGAATTACGAGATTTTATACATTTTTTAAAACTCTCGTGAAAACTGGACGAAGTTAAAAATGGTGGAAAACGACCACAATGTGGACGGGTGACCGCGATATGAGGTTTTGTTTGTTATGCGGTATGCGTCGGAAGGTTTTTATTTAAAAAGTTTTACAGTAGCTATGGTCCTGAAGTACCTCTTAATTGCGGCCCGGATAATTGGTTTCTGGTTACACCGCTGAAAGCAAATACTTACCGTAGCCTACTCACATGTTAAAGTAAATTCCGTATTATTGTTTTTTGGTAAATAACATAACATCACGCCTTTAAGGATAAGGCAGTGGTGAACGTAATAGTAATTTCGCCTGTTATGTGTAAGTCCCATGTAATGGGCCTGTTGTCATCAACCGGGCGCAACTCCAGACTCCGTTGCTGCTACCGAAAAAATCCTGATGGAAAAACCCAATAGCTCGTTGCCCGACCTGAGAATGGAACCCAGGACCTTATCCTCAGTAGTCACGCTTCTTGTTAGATCTATGTAAGAAATAATAATTATAACATTTATTTTTATGCGTTTGAGGCATAAGGAACATTGACAATTTGTGTGAGTATAAATTTTTTGCCAAAATAAGATAGGTACCTGTATTTCAATCACATTTATTACTACTGATACTGATACTGTTAGCCTGTGTCATCCCACTGCTGGGCAAAGGCCCCTCCCCATGACTTCCATTTTTTTCTATCCAGGGTTAATGTGGTCCACTGGTCGTTGGTTTTATTCAGCTCGTCCCGCCATCTTCTACGAGGTCTGCCGAGACGCCTTCTGGCTGTGTCAGGGCTCCAGAAAGTGGCTATTTTGGTCCACAGCTAACATACACACACACACACACATACACAACACACATAAATACACATACACATACAAATACATTTGGTACATTTATAACAAATAATTTATTTACATTCAACTCATAAATAATAGGGGTTAAAGTATGAAATTGCCGTTGTATAGTAATAGACTCTTCGAATTGACATAAAATCTTCATGGTGTGAGATTTTTGTGTGAAACTTTTTTCACGTGACACCTATGAGGTTCTTCTTTTAAAAAATGTGCAACATTCGATTTTCGACTTTCAATTGTTTTTTAATTCAGCTTAGACGTAAAGATGGATACTTCGAAAATCCGAGTTATTTTTGAATACGAGTTCAGACGCGGAACTAACGCGGCATAGCGGTAAGAGTTGGAATAGGGGCAACCTAGTCTCGTTAAATACCTAGTGCCTGGATCTGTTCTAGTATAACGCTTCATCTCTACATTATTGTAACATTAAAAGTGGGTATAAAAGCTTTGTAATTATGTTTCCAGACAACTATGTGAAATAAAAGAATTTGCATCCAGGAAATTAGAAAATGAGAGAGAAATTTTATTGCGCCCAATTTTTTTGACGCTACCATTTGTAATGTTTTGAAAGGCGTTGTGTTTAACAAACTTACCAAATGTGATTGGGTGCAATGTAGTACCATCATCAGGGGAAATAGTTTTCTTCTGTAAGTAAATGAATAATGTATGGTGCACTGTCGGTTTGTCGTATGCTTTACGACCGATTTGCGCGGGAACAGCTACGGATGGAGCATGAATAATTATCTGCACCAATGGTTGGTATTACAGAGCTAATAGGTTCCGTTAAAGTTGTAGGACTTGTATTCTCCGTGCAACAACAACCCGACGAATCGGAACCGTGGTTATTTCGGGTACGACGGTGTTTATTACAGTGCTTGCACACATGAACGCGGCTTCTTTTCCGGTGACGAGCCGAGGACGATCCATCAGTATCCATGCCTGACTCATTGCACACAGTTACAAAATTGCCTGCCGGGGGAACAAAGTCCCCCCGGGTCTGGCGGGTCGTTCATTGTCTACCATACTTATTAATAAAAACACTTACACCTACTGAAGAATATACACAAACTTAAATAAATGAAAAAATAAAGAAACTACGACTACTGATACTATAATACAGTAAAAAATTATTTTTAAACAGAAAAGTTCAAAAAGACACGACCGTGAAGTTGGAAGTTTCCGCGCTTTTTTCCAAATAACAGTTGAGTATGGAAGAATATATGCTGCGCCGACCCCAAATAAATTGGGAGAAGGGTAGGAGAATGAGAATGAAGTACTAGAAAACATTTTTTTTGTATTTCAAATGGGATGAGCAATAGTTTAATCAGTGTAATAGGCGAGACGACAAAAAAAAACTAATTAGTCCGTCAGTTAAATTATCAAAAAATATTTGACCCGTGTTTTTTGTGTTTTTGAAAATGTGACGCTTTTAAAATACTCAATACGTCACGCCTAGGTATAATTTTTACCTAGTTCTGACGTAACGAGCCCCCACTCCCAAGTTTTGATGCGTTTTATCTTTGTCAATATTCATTGATTAACAAAAACAAAAAATACGTGTCCATTAATTTCCAATACTCTTACTGACGGACTAAATAGATTTGCAATTTTTTGATACTGTCGTCATGCTATTGTGATCCTAGACATACTATTGTAAAATTACACAATAAGTCATACCTAATGTCACAGTTTCTTATTAAAGATAAAGTCATATTAACTTACAACATACTTGGTTATGTCATGCATTCTAAGGTTTGAAACTTCTTACCCCAAATTATTTTGTTATTAATCATAGCAGTGTGTCACTCAGAGATAGTCGGCGTTGGCCCTCAAGCTACGAACTAAATACATGCAAATACTAAACTGATGATAGATGAGGCATTTATTGGCAATTTAACACATTGACGTCATTTAAATGCAAAACTCTCTAAACAATTCAATGCTTTCAATTTTTTTTTCATTGAGTTGAGATCGCGATTCTGCAAACGTAAGGATGTCATGAAGATGAATCTTTCGATTCGTCGGCACGGATGGCGCAGTGCCTGAGCGGTTACCGTACAGGACAAATATTTGAATGGCCTACAGTAAGCTGTTCCGGGTCTACCTGTTTGTGTTTAGGGGTTTAAATGATTGTAAACGCACCCCCGATACAAGAGAAATTCTTAATGATTTGTATTATGGTAGTTTAATGACATTCTTTCTCATTTGGGCCTTATGTTTTCAGTAATTCTAAGCTACAACTAATGAACGTAAGTTGTTTGCAAAGTTGTGAGTATATTATTGTTCTTATAGTTCATTACAACTAAAGAAGTTTGAGGAACTTCTTCTATCGTGGCTCTTACTACAAGCCACGCTACAGATTGACCCCTTCCTATCTCCCCCTTAACATGGGGCTGTGAACAGAAAACATTTCTACAGCAACAAAACATGTCATAATTTGCAGCCTCCCCCCAAATTCCTGTTTACATCTCAACAATATGAACGCCTGGTAGTTTGTCAGTGAGTTGTGCGTCTAAACGACGTGTTTTTTCCTCGGATCTCCTGGCTGCTGTCCAAAATGCGGTGGATGACCAATGTCCGACACGAGAGCCACCATATCGATTATCCGGGAAAACATTTTGCGTAAATATATGACGTCACTTTGCATCTGTCAGCAACATGTCTCGTGAAAAATTACGTCGGGTTTACTTTTTAATGCGTGGGCTGTACCACGAATAAATACAACATTTTGCTTTACCCTACATATCAATTACTTAGCCTTTTCTCAATTATGTTGGCTTCCAGTCTAACCAGATACAACTGAACACCAGTATATACCTTACTCTACAAGTTATCTTTTTCTTAATTTCTCGTGTCACCTCAAGCCGTTTGGGCTTCTCATTAATAGTAATAATAAATAATAACTGTTTTATTCGCAACCCTTCTTACAAATTGGTCTTATTCATCATGGTGACTTAAAAAAGGAGAATGGACATTGGATTACAATTTTATTGGATACTGTGGCTAGGGCCTATATTAGGCAAATAATATCCCTGACTCTGAAACTAGGCATAACCTGTATCTTCAGAGCCAGTGGTTCCTTCTTGGGGTCTTGGCAGCCGTTACAATGTTAAGCAGTAAGGTAAACTAAAATAAATATGCAGCAAAGATGTAAAACTAATAAATGTAAAAGGGTTATCTACTAGGTACCGAGACATATTAACCTCTATCGAAAAGTGTATGGAAAAGGTGTTGCCATAAGTGTGCGTGAATGTTCGTGAATGTGTGAGTGTGTTTGTGTGAGGGTGTATATACGTATATGCCCTTTGCGCTCTTTCGAGGCCCAACACCGCGGTTTTATCAGTGCCACCCCAAATGGGGATGCAGTAGGAGAGAATAGACTGGCACAGGGCAAGGTATACTGGTCTCATCGTGTCCATATCGGCTACATCGCGGAGGTTTTTAAAAATGTAAATGAGTCGCCGCAGTCGGGTTTTTAACATTCCTAAATGCGTGTGCCAGTCCAGTCTCTCATCTATGTGAACACCCAGGTATTTGGTATTGGATACCAATGTAAGGGGGAGACATGAGCAGGTCATTCGGTGGTAAATATTGACACTCGTGTAAGATCTTCTAATGCACTCAAATCTCACATTGGCAAACAAAACCCCCAAAGAATTCCACCCAACCCTACATAATCCATGGCAACATCTTCGAGTTATCATTCCATGTAAAGGACTGGAGGGTTAACGATACAACTTATAGGTCGAAAGCTCGCACAAGTTTGTAAACTACGCTTAACTATCTTGTAATGTGGCCGAAGACACTTGAGTTATCTCAAGTTGCCTTCAGTTTTCAACGCCTTGTTGGGACGAATTGATTAGCGGATCGATTAATCCCAGCGGAGTGTTTGATTTTGGTTAACAAGCTTGTTTTGGGTCAACTGATGAATATTTATTGGTTATTGCTTTCTCTTTGTTGTTACAACTTTATTGAGATACTTTTATTTTGTTTGCCTTTGCTAATGTAGCAATGTTTTGATTCGAATCTTGTGTAGCGAGACCCGGCTGAATATATATATGTATGGTACAGAAAAACAGATACTGGTTACAACAGTTGCTTTTGGGCTTGGGCTTAAGTGGCAGTACACTCCCGCCTAAAAAAAGAGGCAGCAAGACTGTACATAGGAGCGCTGGTCTAGCTTACCTGTACACTTCATACTGAAGTGTATGTATGCTCCTTTATAGTGTATAACGTAGTAAGTACGCTCCTTTAGAATATAAGTATACATTTAAGCTAAGTAAGCACTTTACTTTAAAGCACATTATAAAATATATTCCCTTTGTTCAGTGATAAAAGCACATTCGATCTAGTTGGTTGTCTGACTTAATCGACCCGAGGTCTGCTAAGGGGCAGATCAAGCAAAGTTTTTGTTGCGCAGCGATTGTCAAAATGTGTAACTCCAGGGTAGAAAAGGACGAGGTATTCCTAAATCAAAATGCTGCTGGCGGAAACAATGGCGCTCTTCTGAAGGACATCGGAGGACACGTGGAGCGGCTGAGCACGAACACTATAATTATTCTCGCAGCCATAACTCTCCAGGTAATTTACATTTTCCTGAAACTCACCCGCCCCGTTTTTCTTTTTTCTTTTCCTAACCTTAACACATCATATTTTAGCAATTCTTTTATTTATTTATTTTACAGAGTGCATGTTTGAAACTTTTAATTTAACCTTATTCTAATCCTTGTACAACATGTTTGCAATTAACCGATTTGATTTGATTGACTGTAAGACAGAAACGAGACTCTACAAAGTTAAATTCAGGACGATTTGTCCCAAAGAAACTGAACGCGATCAAGCCATGTAAACCACGGCCAAGAGCTGTCTATCATCATAGTTACGGAAAATTGAGACCTGAGAGTTGTGAGCTGAAGTTTAGTTTCACAGTTTGTATGGAGAAAAATAGGAAAGAAACTCCATACTTTTCCCCCTTTTTTTTTGGTTGGGAAATCATCAAATGACTCATCCAGCTCTGGGCGGAGCAGGAGGGAGTGTCAGACTTTTACTGACTAAAACCCATCCATGTTCCTTCATCGCCCTTTGTGTTCCGGGGCCACGGTATCTCTTTCGAACAGTCCCGCGGCCCCGGCATACTTTTCCTCCTCAGTGCCATATTTATGGCCAAAACTGTACTACAAAGTGTAAAACATAAATCCTTTGTTTGATTTCCAGTCTAGCCGCTTGTATAAACATAAACGAACACACTACAAACCCGATGTTTACTAACATATTTCAGGCTTCAAGACGAAAGGGTGCAAGCGCCTACTTTAAAAAGAAAATAATTTTGATCCTTGTAGCCGGGCCACAAGCACGTTTTCTCTTGTGTAAATGTTTGACGTCCATTACTGGTTAATCCTTGGTGGGTGACGCGCAGTTTGACGGATTAGCGGGCGCCATCTTTATTTTGAAATTCATGGTTAGTTATAATAACTGTTTTGAAGTTGACCTAGGGTAAGTTAATTAGTTGAAGATTTGTTTTGTGATTATTATATGTACCTAACGTATTAAAGAGTTCCGGGGTTGCGGGACTGTTCGAAAGAGATCCCGTGGCCCCGGAACACAAAGGGCGATGAAGGAACATGGATGGGTTTTAGTCAGTAAAAGTCTGACACTCCCTCCCGCTCCGCTCAGGGCGGGAGGAGTCATTTGATGATTTCCCAACAAAAAAAAACAATCATTGTTTGGTTTTTGGTTTGTAGGTCCTGCAAAAGCTTTTAACGTAGTGTTTAGGCTAAAAAATAGCTATGAGCTTGAAGAACAGGCAATTGTTTTTTCTATTTAAGTATTTAGGTTTCCTGTATTAATATCGATCATAAATGCAAATTAAACAATTAAACATGTGTACTAAAAATAATACAATTTACGTCAACGTTGCAATTGATGGATTACGAGTGTCCAATCTGTTTACGATTTTTATGGTCCTTTTTATTTAAGTTTACCTGACATGTATGTTTCGAAAATTCTCCTCCATATAAAAATCTCATTCTCATAATGGTCAGCTTTCCAGCCTACAATATCCTGCCAACCAACCCTTTGAAGACCTCCCGCAGGTTTGAGAAACCCCAAGGTAGTGAGATGCGGGTGCGATGGTAGCCATTATTCCATTTCCGGCGTATCCCCCGATCGATGGGAAAATCAGGCAAACCGTTTCTAGCACCTTTTACGTTACGATCAGAAAAATCGCTCCTTATAAATAATGTCTGCTATAATTTTTGTTAGACTGGTAATGTAGAAATACAAGGTGTAAACGGACCCCTCGACGGTCAACCAAGGATTCTGTTCCTCAAACTAAGTAAGTCTAACACAAAAATTGTTGCTGGGAAACGATTTTTTTTATGGTGAAATATCACGGTCTACGGTGAGACTCAAAGTAACGCACTCAAAACATTGTGCTGATTAATGCATTGGATAGCACAGGGGTCATGGAGATATTTTAGTAAATAAATATCTTCGTTACTAGAAGGTTTCCAGGTATAGTCCAGAACAAAATAAAAACGGCCAAGTGCGAGTCGGACTCGCGCACGAAAGGTTCCGGTTCCGTCCGGTTATCTATACCAAATTAGACAAAACTCCAAAAAATCACGTTGGTTGTATGGGAGCCTTCCTTAAATATTTATTTTATTCTGATTTTATTTAATTTGTTGTTATAGTAGCAACCAAATTAAATCATGTGTGAAAATTTCAACTGTCCAGCTATCACGGTTCATGAGATACAGCCTGGTGACTGGAGTGGAGTCTTCGTATTAGGGTCCCATTTTTACCCTTTGGGTACGGAACCCTTAAAATTATCGCGATGACGGGGAGAAAAAGTGCCTTTCGGCTTCGTTGAGGGTCCTTTTACACCTATTATTATCAGAAAGTAAGTTCTCTGTCTGTCTTTCGCCTTAACACGGCATAACGGCTGCAGAGATTTCATGTTGTGTGAGTATTTATGTACTAGAAAGCTATCATTCACTGGAAACCTACGTTATTTCTTGACTTGAATGTACCCTGGCGGTTGAGAGTATGTCATGCTCACTCTAATGTCTCGCTGATGGTGGCGCATGTGTCGGATCATTTAGTTCCCTTCAAAATGGTTGAGTTAAATGGTGCTGAACGGGCGCTGTCAGTTGTGACTGGTCATCTCTTAGTTGCCATGGCGTATTTGAATTAATTATTTTCTTTTTGAATTGTAGTTTTTCGTTTTGTTTTTACTGTGGACACTTTTAACGTGCACTTCTTGCTACATTGTTCTCACATATTATACCATCTCAACATAAATGATGTAACCAAGATTTTGTAACAATATTTTGATTTAAAAGAGTGTCCATGGAGTTTCTTGCCCGTTCTTCTCCATAGAGATCTACGCGAGGGAATGGGCAACTACAGTCCTTTCACAGTTTTTATGTCTTGTGACTGGGACTGTAGCTACATTTAATTTTCATCTTTGTTTCGACAATTCAGAAGTGCCTCTAACTGGCCTACTTGAAATAAATGCTTTGATTGATTTTGATTTTGATTTTAATGATGGCTCACAGGTAGACCATGACCTGGATAAATATGTTCCAACATAGAATATTTTTTATACTGCTGGTAGTTAGTTCCGTGACATGGAGGCTCAGGGATGATCCCTTAACAGTTTCCCTAATGATGAGAGATGAGATGAGAGATCTACGCTAGGGAATGGGCAACTACAGTACTTTCACAGTTTTTATGTCTTGTGACTGGGACTGTAGCTTTGTTTCGACAATATTCAAAAGTGCCTGTAACTGGCCTACTTGAAATAAATGCTTTGATTTTGGTTTTGATGTGACCTACGAGTGTTGCACACAGAGGGTTCCGGGTCTGTCTCTTAATGGGTCAACTTTGCCCATCTATGGGGTAGTGATGACCACTGGGTTGTTTCAGTGTGATACAATATTAGTAGATACTTCTAAGTAAGAAATACAAGCTTCAACATAAACCAAGCTACCATCGACGTCCATGTTTACAGTAACCTGCAAAGCTCGTGACTACAAAACATGCCAAATATCTTTGAAAACGAACTCGCGTGTTCCTCCATCGTTTGTTTTGTCGATTTGCGTAAATTCATTACTTTATTAGGACTTGGTAAATAAATGGTTTGATGTTCAGACAGATAACAGATTGCTTCGGAATTATGAATAACGGTTACCGAAAGGAAAATTGTAAAACAGAATATTTCGTTATGTTTTACGATAATCTGCTGATGTCGTGTTTGAGCTTCCGTAAGGTGAAATCGTGAAAGATCATAATAATTTGCAACCTTCTTTCACCCACTCCCCCCGCGCCTATTGGGCCATGCTCCCTTGGTCTGTGTGAGTCTTACCCTAATCAGACCCGCAATATTTTCCACCCACCTATAATCTGGTTGTTGGTCTGCCAACGTTCCTTCAACGTTCTCTTGTCGTCCATTCCATTTTGGATATGACAGAGTTTTCAACGATACCAATAGGTTGTTGTTGTTATTTGTTGTTGTTGTTGCTAAGTCTATTGACTTAGCTCGATGGAAAAAAACAAACAAATTCAAAATATGAATTAAAAAACTGAACTTAATCCTGGTTATCCAATGTTCGGAACAAAACGTCGATTTTTAACCCAAACGCAACGCCTGCTCGACAAATAACTGTATACCTAGTTTTCGGTAAGCAAATGCACTAAGATTACCTATAAGAGTCACGTAGGTAAGTTATATAATATTCAAAGTCAAAGTCAAAGTCAAAGTCATATTTATTTGCATAGATTGCAGGTACATAAAATAAGTTGTTACAGTAAAATGGGTGAGCCTTGTACAATCTACCTTTAGGCATGCAAACATTAATTAAATTGTTATATATTGAATATTAAAATTAAATTAAATTATGGTTTATAGTTTCATAATATAAAAAAAATAATCTACTACATACAATTTGAAAATAATCGGAGAAACATTACAAGAATAAGATCGTTAGGTATGTCAATATTAATTAAATTACATTAAATTATTCCATACATTAAATTATTAAATTACAAGTCAGTGTCATTTAAAAAGTCATTTACTGAATAATAGCATTTTGAAATTAGTAGTAATGTCAGTCTCTTTTTAAAATGTAGAATTGTGTCATTTTTAATAATATTGGGTACTTTATTAAAAATTATTGGTCCCATACTAATAACACTTTTTTTGAGCAAAGCAGTATTACATCTCTCAACATGTAGTAAGTGTTTGTACTGACTTCTAATAGGTCTCTTCCTAGCCTCTGACACTGAGGTGAAAAGGTGCATGTTACATTTAACGAAGAGTGCTATTTCTAGTATATACATACACGGGAAAGTTAAAAGTTTTAGGGACTTAAACACAGGAACGCAACTATCCGTCACTTTCATGTTAAGTATTGCCCTTATGCATCGTTTTTGGGCTTTGAACACCTGTTCTCGTAGGGTACAGTTTCCCCAAAAGATTGTTCCATATCTTAAAATGGACGCGACTAGACCATGGTATGCAACTACCGTTGTGGTGATGCTTACCTTTTTCGCTAGATTATGTAAGACATACGCCGATACGCTCAGTTTTTTACAGACTTCTTCTGCTTGAGGTTTCCACGTCAACTGGCTATCTATCAGTATGCCTAGAAATTTCGCAACTGTTACTTGGTCTATACTACAATTATTATATTCTATCGCTATATTCGGTACTGATATGCGTTGATAAAACTGCATTACGTTAGTTTTTTGCAGGTTTATTACTAAATTATTTTTGTCAAGCCAATTCACAATGTCCGTAAGTGCATTATTTATGTCCTGTTCGTATTTGGTTATGTCTGTACATTTAATTAGTGCCGTACTGTCGTCAGCAAATAAGACCATGGGGTGTTCAATGTGATGAGGTAGGTCATTTATATAGAGTAAGAATAAGAGTGAGCTAAGAACTCCACCCTGAGGTACGCCATGTCTTATAAGTCTTGCTCCGGATTTATATTTTATCTCACGCTTAGTATTAGTGCAAATTTTAGAAATTTCCGTGTACTGTTTACGGCCGCTCAGATATGACTTAATTAGGTCTAATACATTTCCTCTTATTCCGTACATGTTAAGCTTATTAAGCAGGGTTTCGTGATGGACACAATCGAAAGCTTTTGTCATATCTGTGAGGATTGCGCAGATAGGTAGTTTTTTATCAACATTGCCCATTATAACACTTAGTAAGTCGTAAATAGCAATATTTATTCCTTTGTTTTTCCTGAATCCTTTTTGTTCATCACATAGAATATTACATTTACATAAAAACTTATTGATTGATTCATAAATAATCTTTTCCATAATTTTTGAAAATATGGGAATTAGGGCAACGGGTCTATAATTATCTAAACTCTCTTTATCGTTTTTTTTTAAAGTGGTTTGACAATAACTGTTTTTAGACCGTCGGGGAATATTCCAGAGCAAATGCATAAATTTATAATCTGGCTTATGTGTACGGCAATAATATTAGACACGAATTTTATAACTTTTGTATCTATACCATCATACCCTACGCTGTTAGTACTTTTTAGTGCCTGTATTACCCTTATTACGTCTTGAGGTAGCACTGGAGACATAAAAATCGAATGCGTGTTGCTAATTAAATCAGTAGGTACACGTGTTGGTAAAGAATTAGACGGTATTTGATCAATAAAGAAATTATTAAATGCATTTGCAATTTCTGTTGGATCACTAATGACGGTGTCCTGAATTTTGATTTTACATATTGGCTGGACATTGCGTGTTTTGTTATTTATAATACGCCAAGACGCTTTTGACTTGTTGTTAGAAGTATTTATGAAGTAATTGTTTTGTGCTCTTTGGGTTAATTTAAAATAGCCACCATTATGAATCCTATTAGCTTCTGCCAGCGGCTTCACCCGCGTGTAGTTTGATAACTGTCCCATGATATCTTACTACCGGGATAAAAAGTATCCTATGTTTTAATCTAGGTTTTAAACTACCTATCTGTGTGCAAAATTTCATCCAAATCCGTTCAGTAGTTTTTTCGTGAAAGAGTAACAAACATCCATACTCACAGACTTTCGCATTTATAATTTTAGTAGGAAGTAAGATTTTTACAAGCCCCACTCTTAAACCATAACAATCCTGCTGATATTACACTCATAAATAGGGTTTTCAGAAGCCACAATTAAGATATTTCAAGTGAAATATTACCTTGAAATTCCTTCAGTCCACCGCAAAGCTTTAATTTATTTGACAGTTGCTGTCACACAGGAGTTTTAATTGCATAAATTAATTGACCAGTCCGGGCGTTAAACAGTAGTATTGTTAAACGTGAGTAAATTGGCAATTAAGGAGCCTTTGTGACTTGTTTGTGTTTCCTAGCCCCATCGGCTCGTATTAAGGGTACAAATTAATGTGGAATTTCAGTTGGAATTATTTATTTCTCTACCAGCCAGGGCCATCAAAATTGTTTACGCTTTTGCGGGACGTCTTATTTAATCGACTGTTAACTATTTTATAATTGGCTGGACTATAAACTGCAATATTCAAAAGAAGCACATTTTTTAATAAAACATATAAACCAAGTCTTTTTACTCACTAAGACTCTGAAACAACATAATTAGGTAAACTAAACGCTACTATATATGCATGAAATATTGTTAGAGTTCCTTTTATCCTAGTATCGAAAGTGAGGAAAAAAATAGGATTTTCGAAAATTAATTCAAAAGTTTGTATAGATCCTTTGTCAATCAAATTGTGACGCACGGCAGGTGCCTAATAAAATAAAATGTTAGATTTTGGAATTCAAGTAACTATTTCGACCCACAAGGTACCTTCGGGTCATCATTACCGTCGCTCGGGTAATTATAACCTACGTTATAATAATACATAAATTCATCATAATAATTATGTGAATGTTTGGATAGTACGTGCTCTCTCACCCCTTCATAGACTTCCCATCACCGCTTATTATTCTCGTCACTATGACAACCCTTTCATAAATCGGTTGACCAATCCAAACCCTACCATAACTTTCTTTGGTATTGTTCGTCGTTTCGTTGAGCTCCTTGAGTTATAAGTCGAGCTACACGATAACTGACAAATGCTTGCAATGACTGGACAGGTCCACTCAAATTTGTGTGGTTCTTTCTTCAAAAGACCATCTCAGACACTAATCTGCATAGTCCTCATGTGAATTGAGTAAAATTATGTCTGGACTTCAAAAGAGACCTAATATGACCTCTGAGTTTGTTTCGGCTGTTTCTTCTCAGAGTAGTCAGGTACGAAACACCGGCCCCATCTAGTTTTAAAAAGTGACGTGTAAAAGTGATTGTAAAACCTACTTGCAAAATAAACATCATTTATCATTTATCATTATCATTTAACTTTTAAATAGGGATTTTCATGGAATATAATTATCACAAAGTTTTGTTCGTGTTATGGGGGTGTTTAGAATGTTTAGTGCGGTAATAAATATTGTGCGGTAATTGGACAGTTTTGTTCGACTAATTTTTATGTGAGTACTTCGGATTTTACATGGAAACGTGTTTTTTTTTACATTTGGATGTATAACCGACCTCCGAATTGTTTTATCACATTAAGGCTTACATTCACTTGTACGTCTTAATACAGACAGCACGGTTGGCCTAGTTGCTGAGCGATTGGCTGCTGCACCGCGTGTCGCGATTCGCGTGAAGCGGTTCGATTCCCGCACGGAACAAATATTTTTGTGGCCTACAGTTATTTGTTCCGGGTCTGGCTGTTTGTGTTTGTGAGTTTAAATCTTTGTAAACGCACTCACGATACAGGAGAAATTCCTAGACTAGAGCAAAGTTTAAAAAAAAATACAACTTGGCCTTTACAAGTCACGATCGCTTTCAAAGCGGTTTTTCTACAACGACATTGAACGGGATGGACATAAGCTAATTCTAAAAATAAAACGATATTTTTTTTTCAATAAGGTTCATAGAGTTTTGTATTACATGAGGGATTTGTGCCGGATGGGCGTGATCCGCTGAAGGCGTGGATGTAAAACGTGTACCTAGCGGTCTGCCTATACCCTTTCTACACCGGGCGCACGCATACACACTGTACTTACTTCGCTCTCAGACGGCGCTGACGTCCTACACCTGTTAACTGTAGCCTATCTACGCAATCTCAGGCGTAGAACCTAACAAGGGAAGAGGGTTACTGGGAAATGATAGACTGATAACTATTCAGGAAGCGATTCGGAGCTTCAGGACTTTTCCCGCACAACTTGGCACTGTTTACTTTCACATAATATTTGCCGTACTGATGACTACGATTCTAGGAAATGTTGTGTTTACTATCGTACTCCAGAACTTTACTGTAACGAGAGCCCTGATTCGCTTCCTGATTTTGGAATTTTTTTATTGAAAATTTTGATTATCTGACCGTACATTTTTTTGGAAAATCACAATTATGTGCTTATATCTAAGTACATTATACACACGAAATGGCTTTTACATAACGTTATTTATGTATACACATGAAAATCACAATAATTTTTATTGTAATTATAAAATTATTTCCAAAAAACCAGACAACTTTTCCAGCATTGGCTGGTTGAAGGATCTTTTAGGCTGAATTACACGAAAACTGTTACTGTGACTGTAAGTATATAATTGCCATATACTAGGAGAGTACATGGCCTATCGAAAACTGTTATTTATTTTTTCGTGTCTATATATTTCAGCCTATAGCGATCCGTCTACTGTTAATCTGAAAGACAACATTTTCCTGTTACTGACAAAGATAGCTACGCTAGACTGTCATACTCTCGTCAAAGTGGTTAGTATTTTATGCCTTTGTATGTATTTTAGATCCAGGTGGATCTAACTAAAAATACTAAATTAAACTATAAACTCCACTTGCGAGTTTAAATAGGTCTAGCGCTTAAATAAATGGCTGTTTTTTACTATTCAATTCACATAAGCACTTATTATTTGTCACTATATTGCCCATGCACTTACTTTACACTGTTTTACAATAACAAAAACACTATATGCTGTTTTGGTGACGTTCGTCGCGAACAGGATTTACAAAGTATGCATTAATAATTACATGTTGTAGGTACAACCAATTGCTGGGTGAATCACTGCTTTCCTAGCTAGATTGCTCATCGGGAGCCAATCCAATATTTATGTTTGTTTGTCTTTTATATCTTCTGTTCCACCGACAGATATATCACTTCGTCTAGGCTCTCTGGTACTTCATCGTCATTGTACTTAATCCTTGCTTTGCCACATCACATTATACCCGGGTGGTCACCTCATTACGTTTATACGCTTCTTACAAGTTGACAACGTGACAGTCACATGCCAAGCTAACATGTGCACTGAACAGTGTGACAAATTCATGCCATCGTCGCCAAAACACATCACCACAAACACACAACAACACAACAACAACAACAAACAACAACAAAATCTTGGGCCAAAAAGAGACTCATGTTAGCACACTTAATTATTTTAATAAGTTTACGCAAGAGCATAGATAAAACATCTCTTAATATCATAAACAATTTCCTTTACTTTTAACAGTCAGAAAAGCATTTTTCGCAAAAGATAAACACGAAAGTCCCGATTTAATTATTCGACTACCAATAAATAATTTACAAAATATCGCAACATATTCGATTACGGTAGTTACCTACACAGGAAGGTTTCATGCAATATCCTGGCTTCATTAATTTTTCCTTGGACCGGAAATTGAGCCAAATGCCTCCCCGCGTTGCTGATGAAAAAAAAAGGATATGCATTTAAGGGCTATATATCCCTCAAATGGCTTAGCATGATCCTCCGTTACTCCTAAAATACTGCAACATTAATTTTGAAATAAATATATGGTAAAGTTGAGGATTAATGCTAAGTCCTATGTGTGACGAAAACACGATTCCATAAACTTTTTACGATAGAAAAAAAATCCAAAGTTACCTCCAAATCGAACAATAAACCGCTGGTATTCAAAAAGTACATGAAATTAGATCATGAAACTTTGCATACTAACTATAAAGCAGGTCTTATGTATTCTATTTTTTTAGTCCAATCAATAGATATTTTGTAAATCGCAAAAAAACTACTAATTTCGCACTATTCGGCCGCAGTGACTGACGTAACAACCGCTTTGTAGTGCAAGTTGATTAGAACTTTATTCTAACAGTATTTCAAACGAACTTTGAACCACAACAAATAGAGTTGCTAATTTTAGAGTTAGAAGGGCCTTAAGGCGTCCTTGCCGGATTGCCGCCATGGGATCTGGAGGCGATAGTCCTCGCGCGCCTGCATGAATGGCGCGCGGAGGCACTTCGCCGGGGGGAAACTCCGCTGCCGCGACAAATTGTCGCTCAGCGGACAGACTTCCGGCGGGATCTCATGGCGACATGGAGAGAGCGACTGTCGCAACCCCGTGCAGGGCACGCCACGATAGTGGCGATAAGTCCCCTCTTTGAGGAGTGGCTGGAGAGACACCACGGCGTCCTCACCTTCCGCCTGACGCAGGTCCTCACCGGACACGGTGTTTTCGGGAGGTTCCTGCACCGAATCGGGCGGGAGGAAACGCCCGGGTGTTTCCACTGCGAGGATCGACCGGAGGACACGGTGGAGCACACGGTGGAGGTGTGCCCCGCGTGGGCGGAGCACCGCCGTGTCCTCGAAGCGGCGATTGGCGGCGGCGACCTCTCGCGTCCGGCCCTGGTGCAAGCCATGGTCCGGAGCGAGACCCTTCTGCGAAGCAGTAATGCTAGAGAAGGAGGTGGCGGAACGTGAGCGGGAGAGAACCTCACAGCGTCCCGGCCGCCGCGGGAGACGCCCCGGGCGTCGGGGGCCACCACGTGGCCCCCGGCCACCGTAGGCGCGGGCCTGTGGACGGTGGGCTATGGGCTAGCTCGCCGTCCGTCCGTCTCATGACGACAGGCCGTGTCGACGGCGCGTTCGTGTTCCACGCGCGCCTCAAAGAGAGTCAGCAATAGGAAGGGGTCCGCAAGGACCGATGCCTGCCGGGGTTGCGGGACTGTTCGAAAGAGATACCGTGACCCCGGAACACAAAGAGCGATGAAGGAACATGGATGGGTTTTAGTCAGTAAAAGTCTGACACTCCCTCCTGCTCCGCCCAGAGCGGGAGAAGTCATTTGATGATTTCCCATCCGAAAAAAAAAAAAAAAAAAAAAAAAAAAAAAAAAGGGCCTTAAGGCGAATGCATCGTGTTGTGATAGACTTGGGAAAATCAATATAAAAGAAATTGCAACAACATGAGCAATGCAGCATTTAAATAAAGAATTAGGTACAACCTGAATTTTTTTTTGCAAAAAAAAAATTGAAAAACAATACACTTAGCATAATCACGGCGGGTTAGGCAGAGGTAGGTACACCCACATTTCACCACTTATGTTTAAGGTATAGGGGACAAGCCTATTGCCATCAACCGGGCACCAATCCAACACAGTGGCTAATAACGAGTGCGTGACAACGCACAGCGTAACACGACGAAGTGAAGTGCTACTAACATAATTTTTTAAGTTGCTTAAATTATACTAACAAAAATTGTTATTAGTATGTATTTTTAGGCTTAGGTATTTATCTATGGGTCTTTGTTACCTGAAATAAATGGTTTATTATTATTAATAAGAAATTCCTGATGGAAAAACCCAATAACACTTTGCCTGACCCGGGAATCGGACCCAGGACCTCACGCTCAGCAGACGCGCTCGTGACCACTAAACCAACGTGGCAGTCAACGAGGAGTGTAGCATAATTACAATTTGAATTAAATAAATTTGTTTGTGCTCGTAGCACTTCCAAATAAGCTTAGCAAGCTTAAATAAACTTTTAGACCAAATAATTTATTAATTTAATTTGAATTAGTGTCTTCCTAATTTCCTTTATTCCTACCAAAAAGTATGTTTTCTGTTAAAAGATCTCGACAACAACAAACAAACAACAAAGCGAACAATCCTTCATACTCCACACACCTACAGGCTACATCCCCTACATTGTAATTCCCGTATAACTTGCTAAAGTTTACGGCTTCCAACACATAACTGAACAATGTCCCACTCTGCAACTGAGTTAATGTTCGCAATATGTTTTTATACCCTCCGAATGGACTTGTTTTGGTGTTCCCACCCTACTCGACAATTGTCAGCGAACTCATGGATGGCATAATCCTGAGTTTGACAAAAGTTTTTCTTTGCCATCTTTGTGACTTTTCGAAGTTAGGGTTGATAAGAATATAACGGACATATAAGTATACAATACTGATGTTGCCTACTTATCATGATATTTTTGTACGAAACTTTGGGTTTATTTGGTAGAAAGATGTCTTCACTTAAAGGGGAAGAACCGAGTGGTCAAGCTTTGGCACATGAACCATTGAATCCCCGGCCACATCATTTATAGTAACAATACAAGATGGTTTTTTTTTTTTAAATATTAAATGCCATGCCAATCCCATTTATTGGTGCGATTACTGTTTTCAGTATATAACTGGAAGCCGTTGATTAAAATTCGTATAAAACGTTGATTTCCCATTAGGTACAAGTCTCTAAGTTGTAGCAAACTTCTTATAAACTCAACCCACACGGTAATTCAACCTCATTGAACAATAGAACTTCACGTTATAACTGTCGAAGCAAACCCGAACTGAATTCAATTCCGTACGATCTGCTATCGGACGATAGACCAAGTCAAATAAATCCAGTCTAACTATCAAGTTCAGTTCTCTATTTACAGACAAGTTTAAAATTTTCACCGGGAATTGAATCGTTTAGACTAGTCACTTTATAGTAAGTAGGCAACCAAGCATTCTGGTCATCAAACTATGTAACTCTACGCAAAACTCTAAGCAAAAATGTTTGTTTTAGAGTTTCGTACCCAAAGGGTAAAAACGGGACCCTAACTAAGACTCCACTGTCCGTCTGTCCGTTTGTCTGTCACCAGGCTGTATCTCATTAACCCTGATATCTAGACAGTTGAAATTTTCCCAGATTATGTACCTATTTCTGTTGCCGCTATAACAACAAATAAATCGAATGGGCAAGATGTTTCTATAAGCATGAATGTTCAAGTTTCTAAAGCAAATTGAAGCCCTATTATTCTTGTTTTGCGGTACAGATTTGGAAATGATACCGTAGTTTAGGATCGAGATTGGTCTTTGACGAAGTTTTGTGGTTATTGAAACTTGGGGTGGTTACAAAGTTTTATGGTTATTGAAACTTGAGGTGGTTACAAAGCAACTATTTTTACTTCAATATCGTAGAGGGCCTTTTGCCATAATTCCTAAGGTTTTTTTTTTGTAAAAAAAATATTTACGGTGGGGTGTTTGTCTAATATTGTATAAGCAGCAGCATGTACAAGTAAATGGTGTACATTCAATGGGTTTAAAAGTAAAAATGGGTGTACAACAAGGTTCGATATTGGGTCCCTTCCTCTTTTTAGTGTACATAAATGACCTACCCCATTTATTTAACAACCACCAGCAAACAGCTGACGATACTTCTTTAATATTTAGGATAAACAGACGTGCCACAAATCTTGACGACGTAAATAACGCCCTACTGCAGGTTCATAATTGGTTTACCGCTAATAATTTAGTACTAAATGGGAAAAAAACAAAGTGCATTAGATTTGCTTTACCAATTGTCAAAAGTAGTGATTGTGACGTAGTATTGAATCAAGAGAAACTAGAATTTGTCGATAAAACGGTTTTCTTGGGAATTACGCTCGACTCAAGGTTACACTGGGGTCCTCATTTAACATCTCTTGCAGGACGGCTGGAGCTCAGCAGCATATGCTACTAGAAAAATCCATCAATTTACTGATATTGATACCGCGAGGCTAGTCTATTTAAGTTATTTTCATAGTATTATGCGGTATTTTACTATGGGGACGGGCTGCAGACATCGTGTCTATATTTATTCTGCAGAAAAGGGCCATCAGAGCCATTTATGAATTACGTAGACACGATTCTCTAAGAGAACTGTTAAAGGAAATTAATATCATGACAGTACCTTGTCAATACATCAATGAAAATATCATGTACGTTAGGAAAAAACCTGCATTTATTCAGTAAAAGAGGTGACAGACACCACTATATTACTAGAAATAGGGACCAACTAGTTCAGCCAGGTTTCAGGCTTGCTATAGTAGATTCATCTTTCATGGGGTACTGTTTAAAATGTTACAATAAAATACCTCCCCACATTCTACAACTGAATGAGACGAAATTTAAATCTTGTATAAAACGCACACTATGTACCGTACTTTAAATCATTAAAAATACTCACGCTGCCGGCGTAATACATATTAGAAATTAGTATCTTCGTTAAAACCAATACCAACCTTTTTGAAAAAATGACAATGGTACGAAATGTTCCAATTCGTAGTCAGTACAAAAATGCTTTGAGTAATTGCAAATGTATTAGTATCAAAAAGTGTCCTTGGTATGGCTCCACGCATATAAAATAAAAGAATTAAATTTTACAAAATTTAAGAAAAAAAAATTGTTCTTGATTGATAAATGCTATGACACTATTGACGAAAACTTTAATGACTAATTAATTTAGAATTACAATTATTGAGGTTTAAGATAATTATTAATATTGACATTTAAATAACTTTGACATTTTAATTATGCTGACATAGTTTTTACCATAACATAATGCATGATTTTCAAATATTTTAGTAATAATTATTGTAATCCTCAGCTAGATTTGCAAACCATATTCGTACGCCTCCTGGTATAACATAGCGCTCCGTTCATCAAACATAAGATCTGTCCTTTTTTCAACTATGTTAACAAATAATTTATGATTTGATTTGATTAGATTTGGGATTACTTAATTAAAATGTTTGGCTCAATGCTGGTCCTGCTCCACAACCATAGGGGAAAACTAATTGGGCAAATTATTGTGCTAGCTGCAGAAGATTGTAAAAGTATCTTTGGTTTGTATAAATTCCATCTCCTAGTATTGTTTAATTGCATAGCAAATGTGTGAGTACCATGCACTGTAAAGCTACCATTTGCATTTAGTTATCTTTCATTGACTTGAATATGCCTTGGTGGCTGAGAGAATGTCATGCTCACTCAAATGTCTCGCTGATGGTGGCGGGTGTGTCGGATCATGAAATTCCCTTCAATATGGTTGAGTTGAATGGCGCCGATGCGCGCGTCATGTTCGTGAGCGGGCGCTGTCAATTGGGACTGGTCATCTCTTGGCTGCCAGGGTTCATTTTAATTCGTTTGTTGTTAAATTGTTGTCTTTTTCTACTCTGGACGCTCTTAATGTGCACGTCTTTCTACATCGTTCTCACATATATCTATAATCTCAACATGAATGAGGTAACCAAGATTTTGTAACAACATTTTGATTTAAAAGAGTGTCCATGGAGTTTCTTGCCCTTTCTTCTCCGTAGAGATCTACGCTAGGGAATGGACAACTACAGTACTTTCTCAAGTTATTATGTCTTGTGACTGGGACTGAGCTTTGTTTTTTCTTATTTTTGACATTTAAAAGTGCCCTAGTGGTCTAATTGAAATAAATGCTTTGAGTTTGAGTATAGATAATGGTACGGAACCCTCTGTGCACGAGTCCGAATCGCACTTACCTGTTTTTTTTTTACCCGACTACAGTGAGGCCAAAAGTATACACGGTTAATTTTAGGTCGTTCTGGAAACGAAAGCTATAAACTCGATCATGGCTTTCAGTTTCAGAACGACCTAAAATAATGGTGGTATGATGTATGTCATTGTATGTTTGTATTTACATTTATGTTCCACCGTAGCGCCTAAACTATTCATCCGATTTTGATGAGTAAGGTTACAATCGATTCGTTATTATGACCTGAGTAACATAGGCTACATTTTATTTAGTAGTCGGGTTTTTAGTGGTCGTATACCACAAAATTCTTGTTGGTATAAAAGATTATGTTTTACGGTAGGACTCAATGTAATGCGGTCAAAACATTGTGCTACTACAGGGGCCATTGAGGTTTTTAAAGTGAAGTCATAACAACATAATATAATAATATCGCTGGGTATTACACACAGCGCTATCTAGTGCCACACTAAGCAATGAGGTTTGTGTCGTGGACACCAGATAGTTGATATACTACATAGGTACTTTTTTTTTGTTTGTAAATACGTACTAGCTAATTATTACACATAAAGGGTGTAAAAAACCTCTTCACGAAGCCGAAAGGCACTTGTTCTCCCCGTCATTGCGATATTTTTTTTGTGCTACACCATACCTGGGAACCTTCAAGGTACGGAGATATTGGGGGTCAAAGTTCCAACTTTTTGACAAGCTTTTTTTATTTAAATACAAGTTTTTAATGTAAGATTTTTTAGCTTCGTGATGAGGTTGTATACACCCTGTCTCTATGACTTGGAAACAAATGTCCATGCTCATCACACATACATTTGCTACCGGGATTCGGACCCAGGACCCTAAGAACGTAAGGCAGCCTCACTACCGCTGCGCCATTCAGGTCGTCAAGTTACAACATTAACAATTTTTATTAAACTTGTGAAAAAGTTAGAACTTTGACCTAAAATATCTTCGAAACTAGAAGGTTCCTAAGTATGGTCCACAGCACAAAAAAATACCACAATTTGACGAGAAAAACAAGTGCCTTTTGACTTTGTTAAGGGGTCTTTTACACCCATTATGATATACTAAATACTTGATAACCGTTTGTGTGTCGTGACCCTTCGACCCTGGATAGAATAATGAGATTAAAAAAAAAAAAAGGAACAAAAAAAAATACGTAGGTAGAGCGCCCTAATCAGATAGTCATTTACTTTTACGAAGGTCAACAGCGCTCGTTGAACGTACACTAAGCCGTTTGAATTCATGTTTTTACGACCTACTCCTCTCTGATACAGAAATAATAAGATACCTATCGTAAGCTTCCCTTGCAACTCATAAAATAGATCCATGAAACTAGGTTAAGTGTAGTATGCGCTGGCAACATCTATAAGAGGAATATTCGCTAAATATTACGACGTCACTGTATATTTGTAGCTGGCAACACTTTGATCTTGTAGGTACGTTTTGATCGATAAAAAGAAAAATAAGTGTCTCCTTTAAAAAAATGTTGTATTGTATTTGTATAACTGGCTGGTGTCCGCAAAGTAACTGCACTACCAAAAGTGCATATTTTGCGTACATTAATATTGCGATCAACAATAAATCTAGTTTTCGTTGCAGCTTACAAAGCTACTACTACAGAACAGTAAAAAAAATAGTGCGAGTCAAAAATAGAGGCTATGACGCCTGTCCAATTCAAAACTATAAAAAACCTACCTATTCAAGATCCTTACTAAAATTCCAACAAAAACAATTTCTAGTTTTGTACAAAAAGCTGAAGACCACCAACCATGAGCCTTCCAAAGCATCTTCAAACTTTTTTAATATCGAAAGAGTTGAACTCCAACCTCCTTGCGGCCTTGTTTATTCGAATTTTGAACGAAGGCTTTGTTGTAAAGACTAGGGTACTACGGTTCACAGTTTTTTAAGTCTGATGGCAGCAAGCCAGCAACAACCTTTTCGTAATGAGATTAAAGATCAATATAATTTTCAGATTAATTAATGGCAGCAATGACAGCAACCTTAAAGCTAAAGGTCATTGTATTTTGACAGCGATGCAAAGGCTTTGGTAAAATATCTGTGACAGGGCTGCAGGAATGGGCAAGATGTTTCTATAAGCATGAATATTCAAGTTTCCGAAGGAAATTAAAGCCCTGATGTTCTTGTTTTGCGGTACAGATTTGGATTTGATACCGCAGTTTAGGATCGAGATTGGTCGTTGACGAAGTTTTGTGGTTATTGAAACTTGGGGTGGTTACAAAGCAACTATTTTTACTTCAATATCGTAAAGGGGCTTTTTCTATAATTCCTATGGTTTGTACTAACATTTTGAGTAATCCAAAAAAAAGAAAAACCTAATAGAAATTAGATATTGATTAGGGATTGGATATGATGCATTAACCAAAGTTTAATATTAATTAAGTAACTGATCCGACAACTAAAACTATCGTAATAAGAATATCAATTTATATATACTTAGCGATCATTGTGCCGATATTCGTTTCAGTCAATGGCTTAAGCCAAGAGCGTCGACCAATACTTGACGAGGCTCTCGTTAGGCTGGATCAAGGGCTTGATTCGGAAAGCTGTACTCCCGACACGGCTAGTAATGTTTTGAGGTTCCTCTCTCTGGAGCTCTGACCGCCTGTAGCTTTGACTCTGTTTCCGATACCGGTGGACTACATTTTTTTTTTATATCAAATCACAAAGTCGATTACCAAACTCCTACCACCAGTCCCACCCAAATTGTTATCTTATTTTTCTCACTGTGACCTATTTATCTTTTACAAAAAGATTGTACGATATCGTTTATCAAACTGAGCCAAGTAATTCCACCACAACCTTATCGTTACCGCTTCACTGTTCATCGGAATTAACGGAACTCGATTTATTCTTGTACAACCAATGAATCGAGTTAATCTGCCCAGCCCGATAATGGCATCTACCCTGCAATATAAACTTTTCAAACTTTATCCAACACTTGATGTAAAAGATAGAGAAGTTCTTTGGAGTCCTGTGAGAACTATGTACCTATGTATTAACTATAAAGTAACTTTAAAATTATCTTGTTAAATTGTTCTTGCTACTATTAAACATAGGTATAAACGTGAAAGTTTATGAGGATGGAAGGTTGGATATTTGTCACTGTTTCACGCAAAAACTAGTGAACGGATTTTGATGAAACTTAATAGTTATATAGCTTATACATCAAAATAACACGCGGCGTATAATTTTATCAAGATATGGTGTAAAAAAATGAATTTAACCGGACGAAACCGCGGACGGAATCACTACTCTTTAATTTGAAAAAGTTCAACCGAGATTTATAAACGCTGCTTAGCACGTGTATGTACGTTGGCGTTATTCCAATCACTGCATGCACGAATGACTGACTTTTTTTTGAGCTTGGAACACATCTTAATCAAGGCACAAGTTAAGTTTCGTTTGTAGGTCCCGGCCATAGCTTTTGATCAGTTTTTCCAAGATAATAAGATTTACAAATCAATAGATATAATCAAACAAGACCACAATGGTGAACAAGGCCGGATATTATTTCATTCCCTGAACCTATTTTGTTTCAATCACTTAAGGTCTGTTTTCATTCATATCCACATTGATAACAATTTATTGTTTTAGCGTTATAGCACATCCCTCTAAATAGGCACAATATCGTTCTTAAATTTGGGCAACAAAATTTGCTAAAGAAAACTCGACCCTAACTTCATGAAGGTTTAAGAGTGTTTATCCATCGTGTACTTCAAGTTTTTGGTAGTAAATAGGATTGTCAAACAAAGTATATTGTTACAAGCAAAATGAAATCCCAATAGAGACGAGGCTTTATACGGAACCCTAGAATATCTGAAGAGGAACTCTCTCAATAGAAAAACTTTGAAGCGCATAATTTTCAAGTTTTTATTATTCCACTAGAAGTAGGACGTACTCACTTTGTCTGGATGAAGTTGGATTTAGTATAAAAAATGCTGTGGTTTTATTGTGGCTTCTGTTGTTCTACTTTATATAAGTTAGATAGATAGAATAACAATTAACATAACATAATATCACGCCTGTTATGCCCGAAGGGATTGGCAGAGTTGTACCTAATAGTACACCCACATTTCACCAGTTATGTTTAAGTCCCATGTAATAGCGGGCGAGCTTATTGCCATCAACAGGGCACAAACCTGGACTCGTGGCTGCCAGTGAGAAATTCCGATGGAAAAATCTAATAACAATTTGCCCGACTCGGGAATCGAACCCAAGACCGTATGCTCAGCAGTCGCACCAATCAACGACGCAGTCAAACAACAATTAAGTAGATGATTATTTGCGGGAAACGAAAAATATTGACCTAAAAGGAATGATTCTCACAAATGTTCAGTATGATTCAGGCATCGAGCACGTACCCCAATAGAGCAGAATGCAGATGTTACTTATTTTGTTTGAAAACAATTCCGCTAACTCACAGCTACTCACATCTGCGTTCACTACGCTTTGATTGGCTAAACCAAGGTCAAATAACTCTTTTTCTCTCTCTAAATAATATTTATAAGTGACAAATCACTTATTAGTTGCGGAGTTGGATGGCCCGACATAACCGCTCTGGATTCAGAATACCTAATCAGCCATTCTGGGGACACCAGGACTGATCTCCTCTCTATGCGTCTCTACTCCCTAGACTCTAACCCTCCACACGAGTCCAATACTGGTTGGTAGACCTCTCAAGTCTTCGAGTTTTCGCTTCTAGATCATGGCGGTTTTCTCACCATAAGTTTGTTTGATCCAAATTGAACCGCTTTATTGTATAGTATAAACCAGTAAATCGTTGGTTTATTTCGCCTTTAGCCCGAGATAATATATCACAAAGTTGTCCAAAAATCCAATGATACAGGTCTACTATCAATCAATCAGGTGGACACTTGGGACTGGTTAAAAGCCTCACGATTTAAGGAACACCCCGTCCCTTTACCCCCCGGTCCAGAAGATCCCCCGAACCACTGACACCTGCGACCCTTCAACGTCTACTTATTGGAAACTAGAGGATTAAATTGTATTTGGAATTTTATTTTCTTTTTATATATTTCGACGCGTTAATGGCGCTTTTAAAAAATGAACGTCAATTTGGATTTAGAATTCTTGTGAACAACGTTAATTGACAAACCTAACTTTTTTTAGTATTACATTTAACGAAGTTATGTTTGTAATAAGAAAAAAATCACGTTTATTTCACCAAATAAGATTAAAACTTTTCAACTTATGATCGGTTGAGTTTAGCATTTAATTTCGTTTTTTTTTTCTATTCGATTCATCTATAAATTCTAAAGCAAAGCAGGTTACCAGCAGATTCCGGCTGCATGTTTTTTTACAAAACGGAAAAACTGTTTTCGTTAATATAAATAAACCAGATGCACGCACAAGTCATCGGCACACGCGTACGGATCGTCGCCAATGTGTTTATTTCTGTCCGCAGAGAACGAGAAACCAAAATAGAAAAGTCCACCGCATCTCTTCGAAGACGTTACACGCATACGAAAACTGTGAATTTCAAAACTAAAACACCTTTTCACTTAAAAACCTTTAAACAAATCGTAGAAAAAAAACCCAGTGTTTTCGCGCACGTCTATTCGTGATGGCGGTTGCACGTCGAATGGCAGCCATCTTGATTTTGCTGATATCATTGCTAGATTTGGCGGTAGGATGTGACGTTGATGATGTGGCTGTGTACAAAGTGTCGTTGCAAATGCTGTGGAGTGAGGAGAGGTTCCCGAAGGACTATCCACAGAACCGGCCTAAGGCGCAATGGTCACAGGTTTTTGGTTAGTATGTAACTATTTCATTTATCGTTTAAAAAACTGCCCTTTAAACCCTTAAATCGCGTGCATAATTGAACTCTCGAGATTTGTATCATCAAAACAAAGACCTAGCTTTAAAGACCGTCCTAAATACCCTCTGATTCGAATTTTACACATTTTATTAAACAAATGTGTTAATCAGTATCCTATAGGTACCTATTGAATAAGATGTCTTAATTAAATAAAACACCTAATACCGTACCGAAAATAGGACATTTCGAGAATGGGACATTTGCGCGAATTGGACCTTTTGAGAATGGAACCTTTTGAGAATGGGACTTTTTGAGAATGGGAACTTTTGAGAATGGGACATTGTGCGAATGGGACATTTTGCGAATAGGACGTTTCGCGAATAGGACATTTGTTTTCACGGTGATATTTTGCGAATGGGACATACTGCGTCAGATCCCTATGAAGTTAAGAGTGAATCATTAAACCCAACGAGCATTCTTTGAAAACAAAAGTTGCACCAAATTGTTTGAACTTTCAGCAACATGTTTTGACTTGCGAGAAACATGTTGCAGGCAAGATACATTATTATGTTGCCATGTTGTTGGTAATAAAATTGAAGCTTCGCATTTATTTGTGTTGATGGAGATTTTTCAACTTTTTTTACCGATACCTAATGATCCTTATGAAGGGATATATGTATAAGGTAAATCCACCAGAATGATTTACTGAAATTAGTGGATAATTATGATGTCTATTAGCCATCAAGGGTTTACCTACTTGAGACATAACAAATAACAATAATAGTAAGCTTACCAGATTAAGCGCTAATATCTTACTTACAATAAGATTACCTCGAAAGAGAAACAGCAATAATAATAAAAGGTAAATTATTACTATTATTTCCTAAGAGGACTTAGCTAAATCCTTATTATAATTGCTTTTGTTGCTACCAATTTACTTTGTTATTTAAATGGAGATCTGATGTTGTGAGAATTCTTACCTCAATGTTATCTATCTTTCACGTTTTTTTTTGTGTTAAAACTACTGGTACTATTGCTTTGGAAAAGGCTAGACAGATGATGATGAGTGCTCATTGCTACTAAGGCCCGTTTTCTATAACTTACTTACGTATAACTATCAGTTAATATGCCACGTCTCGCAGCTATCGGTGTTTCAACAAAGTTAGTTAAATATCCTATCCGCGTCACTCGATTCATAGAAAAATCAAAAAAAAAATCTGTGACGTTTTGTTTTTAACCGTCTGTAAGCAAAATGTCAAACAGATAGATATCAACCTACCAAAACCGAACAAAAAGTTATTAAAAATGGCCGTAAGTGGCAAGTAAGTGGCAAGCGGTCACCTAGTCTTAATAAAAGCTAGCAGCAGATTTGTCCATCAGCATCAGAAAACTAGTCATATTCAAAATGGTCCTTAGATATTAAATGAAACGGTACACAAAAACTCACAAGAAAAACAAAAGCGGGAAACTAAAAATAAGTTTCCCTTTATCTTAACGTTTAAGTGACATCTCGCGGTTTTGCTCGTCCAAGATAACTCGCTATTTATTTGTCCGTTCCTTTCTCTACACAAAGGAGAGATCTTATCTCGAATGTTACTTTTCTCCCGATCTCTAGGTAAAGTCATTGTTTCTTTATTGTCGTATTTGTTTGTTCATTCTACCTACATATATTTGTTCTTTTTGACTTGAAAGTTACTTTTACTCAATCTTTTTATTTGTTTTTTTTTTGTAAATTGTTTCCGTTGGTTACCCTTCGGGTACGAAACCTCCTCCGACTAAGCCTCCGCTGTCCGTCCGTCCGTCCGTCTGTCTTTCAGCGGGCTGTATCTCATGATCCGTAGTATACTCGTAAGTAAACATTCGGAACTCTTCATGCGTAAGTCTGACTCCCAGTTTTCCCAGTCAAAGACTGGTTCTTGTCTAATTTTTACGCGAAGAGTGATGACTCGGTTATGTCTGACATAAGCAAATCTTTAAAGTTAACTGCTGTTAACCACTCATTTCTCTATTGTGACTTGTCAGTTTCCAACTCTACATTTTTGATACGTTTCCGTGTCTACTTTGAGTCAAGATCGATGCCTGTTTTGTTAGAAATCTACTGCTAGGCCACTCGCAAGGTAATCATCGAGTTTTTTTTACCTACATTAGGAATATCTCATGTTTCGTAAGTGTGTTCACAAAACTTTCAACCCGTGACACATTCACTGCGCCGACCGTGCCTTCAAAAATTCCTACCCTAGTGTAGTGGTTGGTGAACTGTCTACCTGTCTACCTGCCTGTCTGTCTGTCTGACTGATCTACGTATCTTCCTGCCCTTGTACCATTCTATTTGTATCGCATCACGTTTTCTTCTCCCATTCTCCCCTGTCAGATGTCACAGCATAATTCACCCCTTTCTCTTTCATATCATTCCTCATACAATCCATTCATCTTTTAACTGAGAAAAATATAAATAGACACAAATAACGTTTAATTTTCGTCTACTGCTAATGAAAACTGGGACTAAATAGATTAGCAATTTGAACACGCGAATAAAGATCGTTTAAATACACAAGTTTCAAAATAGTTTACCCCTCTATAGCAATAATGGATCTTTGAACTAAATTCATTCATCATTGGGACTGTGCAGGGCTTAATTTAGCCAATGAATAAGGTATTTTGAACTGAAATCGATGTTTCAATCAAAGCTGAATTATACTTAGTATCGCCTGAATAATTCATTTATTATATTCATTTATTTATTGTAAAACATATACATTATAAGTTCTTATTTGGTATTAAACTTCACGTTTGTTTTCTTACTTTAAAACGTCCATTTAACGCGTAAATATCTATTTATTCGGTGTTTTCTACAAGATCTACCTACATGATGTGCAGTAATGTTTAGCTTTTTCGTATAATAATAAACGAACACAAAATAATAAAATGCATTTTAAAAAACGCGGTCAGTACTTTCCAAACGTTTCCTAACAAAAGTGTTTTCATTATGAGGACTATTACAATTTTTATTGTTTTTGAGTGTTCATGAGTCTAGCACTCAAATACAAGAAAAATTTAGATTTTTATTTTGTGGCCATATCTAAACCATAATTACACATCAAAAATCTCAGTTTAGATGTAACACACTCTTAAAACACTCAAATACAAGAACAATTGTGATAGCCCTCTTAAATAATTAAAGGTACCTATTATTACACTCACATTTCACCAGTTATGTTTCAGTACCATATAATGGGGGCGAGCCATCAACCGGGCACAAATATAAAATCCGGTCCTGCTTCTAAAATTCCTGTACACCAACCGCAAATAATAAGTTTGTTAGTAAAATTGCTTTTTTTTGTTATTAAACTACATATTTACGGTTTTCAGATTTATCCCTTTACATGTGCTGTAAGACTTTGGGTTTTGCCAAATTTCGTGATTCTAGGTCAACGGGAACTACCATATCGACCCAAAACCTATAGGATACTTCCGGTTGACCTAGAATAGGTTAAAAGCAAGGTCTTACAGCACACTGCATTGAGGAAGGCCTGTTCCCTAAACAGTTTAAAATTGCCAGAGTAATTCTAATTTTTAAGAAGGGTTCAAAAACGGATCCTGGCAACGACAGGCCGATTTCTCTATTGCCTGTACTATCAAAGATTTTTGAAAAGATTATGAAGGATAGACTTATACACTTACAAATGCATATCATCTTAGATGGACAACAATTTGGCTATCAAAAATCATTGGGAACCGCCGATGCTGTTGAGGCATTAGTCGATGAGGTTATTTATGCCATCTTAATGACAAACATAAGGTAGCAGGTGTATTTCTGGATCTTAGTTCTGCCTTCGACACGGTGGACCATGAAATTTTGATGGCCAAGTTGGAACATTATGGTATAAGGGAGAACGTTCTGAAGCTATTTCGATCTTATTTGCATAATAGACGTCAATTCGTAGAGATTAAGACGGTAGTGGATGAAGAACAAAAAAAATTTAACTCCAATTTAATGACAGTATCTCGAAGTGTACCTCAGGGATCTGTACTAGGTCCAATTTTCTTCATTATATTCCTTAATGATTTAATTGAGTACATAAAAAAACGTTTTACAGACACTGCGCTCGTTATTTTTGCGGATGACACTGTCTGCAAATAACTTAAATAATTTAGAATTGAAAATCAATAACCTATTAGCAGCTTTTGAACACTGGTTTGGTACAAACAATCTTAAGCTCAATGTAAATAAAACAAAATGTGTACTATTCAAGGCGAACGTTTGGAACAACTCTAGTCTTGAGGTTTTGTCTTGTGGCAACAAAGTTGAAGTGGTTGACTATGTAAAATTTCTAGGTGTTCACATTGATGCATTGTTAAACTGGAAGGTTGAGACATCGTCTGTAACGAAGTCTGTTAGCTCAGCATGCTACGCAATTAGAAGCCTGAGGGAAGAACTGACCTTGGCCCAGCTTAGGATGGTTTACTTTGCCTTGGTTGAGTCTAGGCTTAGGTACAGTATTGAGTTTTGGGGCAACAGCTATAAGTACAATATCCACTCGGCATTTGTATTTCAAAAAAGAGCCTTAAGGACAATGCTCCGCTTAAAACAGAGGTACGGAACCCTAAAAATGACAAAAGATATCCTTAAAATATATGAACCTTCATTCAGTACTAGGCCAACATAATATAGATACGAGTATCTTTCATGACCCCATACTCCTGCTTTCAAGCAACAAAGAAAAGAAATGATTAAAACCGAAGAGTTGTTCAAAGAAGATCTCCATGCCCTTTAAAGGTTCAACTCGTGACCAGAAAACAAAGTTGTCTCCATTATATTATGAGAGTAAAAGATATTGAATTATCCGTGAGAGGGTATAAATCTTCTGGTACGTCGGTATTTGAAAGGCATTTGTCCTTTTTGCGACGAAAAAAATCCTTTTGTCTGTTTTCAATCAAAAAGGGGCGGGTGATAGGGTTGGCTATGCTGAAATCCGTCACAAAAATATGGACTGGAATAAACGAAATATATGTCGAATTTGTGTATGAAGCCTTTTACGTTTTACAGATTGAAAATAAAATGGGTTTATGTTTTTATGGCGCCATCTTTTTTCACTTTCGGGAGTCAATAAAATAATGTGAGACTGTTTAATAAAAGAAGATTGTCAAATTCGGTCCATTGTACTTTTGACAGGTGTCACCGAGTACAACATTTTTTATTATGGCAACAAAAACAAATATCCCAGAGGAATTGTCATTTTTGATTACAATTCATAACTGCAACACACTTGAACACCCTTTTGAATGGAACGTCAAAGACATTCAATACACATTATAAATTGACTTTCTGTTAGCTGTCAACGATTAAGTTCAATTAAAACATTTTGATCTCTATCCGTTCCTTATTTAAAAATAAACTTCGCAAGCTGAACTTCTTAAATGTTGTGAAACGAGTACTACATAATTGCTACTGGAAAGTTGCTCCAAGTTTAGGAACTCTTGCAACCGAATAGTTTATGGAGCTTTCTTACAAAAAGTTTAACGTTTATAATTTCTTGCGGTTTGTGTTTTTCTACCAGCAATTAATTGAAATCACATGAAGATTAAAACTTTTTCTAGAACTTAACATCAAGATAGAATATAAATTTTGATGTATAAAAAAGGCGTATGTTCATACAGCCCGTATACTAAATAAATCTCAATGTTCCATCTAAGACGACATCATTCTAAAGAAGAATAAATGGCTAGAAAAAATAAAACACACTTGGATCACCCCTATCTGAGGCACAATATGAGGCACCCGCTCAAAATCAGATAGGCTCTAAGACACATGTTACATACAAATAGCATTAGGTACCTACTGAACCTCTACCTGATACTCCACGAAAACAATGTGTTACATACTCTGACAAAAAGGTTCCACATATTACTTTTCTTCGTATTTTCCATTGTTTGAAGAGCCATTCGTAGGCAAAAATGACTATTCGGCTTTTCCTTGAACATAGATTTGCACTACTTTACTGACTTCTATATTGCGCGCACTTTCATTTCTAGTATCAATATCGACTTTATCAAGTCAACCCTTGATTTTCTCATCTGTCGATGCAGAAAATACTCGTTTATTAAATCGAATTGGTAAATGTAATTTATTGCTATTAGTCGAAGCCAATGTGCTTTCACTTTTCAAAAACAAATATTATACTAGGATTGATTGTACTTTAAATGAATAACATGTACGTGGAGAAAGACTATTCCTTGCAGTAAACCAATTTCAGATGTTCATTAAACCTACAATCGCCAAGCTAGATTACGAAACTACAATTTAACTCCAAAGAAGCAAGAATTAAGAAATTAAAACAAGATTTTCTCTAAACAAACTCAAGGAATCTGGTTTAGAAAATAATTTAAACGAAACAAAACTGAATTCAGTACAATTCATAGAACTTATAACGGTGAATACTTCAGTAGAAGCTATCCGGTGCAAGAGCTTAAGTTGGCAACTTTCGCACTTAAAGATAACTTAGCTTCAGATATTTTAAGCACGCTTTTGTAGGGTTAGTTGGTATTACAGTAGAGGACGATGACTTGAGGAATATCTTGTTGAGTAGATTGTGGACTTATATTGAAATATGTTGAAGTTGAAGACTTAAATCCATCGGCTTATTGGCTTTTATTTATATTTACTTTAAGACTCGTGAAAGAATTTGAATGTACTGATATGATCTTTTACTTGATCGTTCTATGGATATAATCAAATCAAGCTATGCCACAGATAAACAATGAAGGCAGTACATATTTCCAGCTTATCATTACTATCACTGTGCCATGCGATCATATAGCTGAGCTGGTAGTCACGGATAAATTCGGTTGCAATAATGATGCTTGCGAGCAACCCAAATCTCCACATCCAAGTTGCGATCCTCGCAAGTATCTTTATTGTCGAATCGAAAGTTAGCGATTTTGTCGCTATCTCTGTAGAGTTTTTTTTCTAATTGGAACTTCTTTTACATTTTTGCATTTTTTTTTTAGAGTCTGCTTTTACTATTCCCTGATAGTCATTCCATTGTTGGATAACTTGGATATATAGTTCATCTTCTGGGAATACGAGTATCGTGAATTCTTGGCGTCTGTCCAAGCACTAGTTCCATTTAAAAATAATTTGCTCTGGTTATAATACTTTATTAGATGTTGATACCAGTAAAAAAGGGTTAAATAAAACAAGAGCATTAGTTTATTTAAAAAAAAAACGTGTTGAATTAATTATATTTGTGAATGTTTCATAATTATTATCCTTTTGTGGTTCTCCTTTAGTTTCTGTCATGCAGTCGTCCATATAACATACTAGCGGACGTCACGCGGTTTCACCCGCGTAGTTCCCGTTTCCGTAAGAGTATGGAGATAAAATATAGCCTATGTTACTCGCTGATAATGTAGCTATCCATTACTGAAAGAATTTTTAAAATCGGTCAAGCAGTTTTAGAGTTAAATCGTAACAAACACACAAACAAACAATCAAATCTTTCCTCTTTATAATATTAGCATAGTTTAGTGTATTCAGCTACATCCGGTTAGACTGGAAGCAGACACTAACATAGTTGGTAAGAAGCTTTGCAGTTGATGAGGTACTTAGTAGGTTACTTGCGTTAACTATACTAAATATTGTAAGATTGAGCCCTATATTTCAAACTAGCTAATGCCCGCGGCTTCACCCGCTTGGAGTTCGATAAATGTTCCACGGGATTATACTACCGGGATCAAAAGTATTTTAAGTGTTAATCCAGGTTATAAACTATCCACACAAATCCGTTCAGTGGTTTTTACGTGAAAGAGTAACAATCATCCATACATGTACACTCAGACATCCATACACCCTCACAAACTTTCGTTTTTATAATATTGGTATTAAGAAGCATGGCATTTTTCATGCTTTGAGTCATCAGAAAATGGTTATCATGTTGAACTCACATAATTAATTTGACTTCTCTTAGCTTTTGTTAGCCATTATACAGACAGTTTGTATTACAATAATAACTCATCGTTGTTTCCAATTACCATCCGTCCGCCATCTTTATTTTTTTTATTTGTATATACATACTTAGACGACTTTAGACTAAAAATATATTTAATGAAGAGACTCCGTTTCACTCAACACTGTAATAATAATAATCTCTCTAAATCTTGCTCCAATGTAAATATTATTACATAAAGTTATCTTACATTTATACCTACGATCTATTTTTGTCCGCTTTTGTATAAGTTTGTCTACTCAAAACATAACAGTTCAATGAACTTGGCTGTTGCGAATCAAAACTTTGAATTTCATTTAGAGAGTTATTTTTTCGACGAAAATAGTGTACCTGCTGATACGAAAGATGTAAAAACATAGTTTTCAAAGCTTATTTTAGATAAATCCACCATTCTCATGTATTATTTATCTGACTGTCTCGCTGACCTAGTGACCGCAAAAGCGACTGCTGAACATGGGGCCTTAGATTCTATTCCCAGGTCTGACATAGTGCTATTGGGTTGTTTCATCTGGAATTCTCTTAATAGGTACTAGCCACGGTGTCTGGATTTGTGTCTGAGACTGATGAAAATTGGGTATACGATTGAGTTTTTAAGCGAGTAAATATTATTCTATTCTACACCTCTGTCTAACACTCCGGGGATTACAAGCGTGGTGGTATGTTTATAAAATTATATAAATTTTTGTTTCATTCAATACGTCCTATTTAGGAACACGCTCTTCCTATTTTCTTTATTTTCAGTAAAATCTCATTAATAATTCACAGTTGAGCCTATTAATAATTTTGGAACACCCAGACGATGAATATCAACTAATTATAATAAAAATGAACATGGCCTGGGCTAGGCCACGCTGGGCTTAGAAAACTGCCGTATTTGCATATCTCACTCCGCTTGTTTCCAAGCAAATGGTCTATAAAATGCTTCGATAAGCTACGGGGGCCATTCTGCAAATGCAAATAAGTTCCAATTGAATTATTTTAATAATAATCCATTATAAATTGAAATAAATTCGACGTGAGTTCATTCTAGTATAAAAACTTTAAAGAAATGTGAAAATATTGAATTATCGCGTAATTAATGTCTATTCCAAATTCAACCGAATTTGCTTTTAATTTTAAATTATAATTCTACTTTTACATTTCAAAATGCTCGTTAATAAAAATGTTACAGCGCGTTAGCATAAAGAGTTTTTCAGTTTTATAGATACCTACTTCAAAATTACTGTTAAAACTGTAATAACATTATTCCTCTGGGAACTCAGACTTAGTCTGGGAATTCGTCCTCTGCATTAATAAGGTATTTTTATTAAAAAAAAAAAAACAATTTTTATTTATAAAGACCTTTTTAAAGCTTACTAGGTCTGCCACTACTAAACTTACAGAATCAGTTTTACTACTTCAGATATACCTAGGACAACATAGTTCAGTTGGGAGTTGAATAATGGCCCGCGAAATTTAATTTTTATTACGTTTTTTGCAATTTGTCAGTGTCAGGTTTTCTGTTGATGAAAATATGATTCGGCATCGTCATTCTCCTACTGTTATCCCAATTTATTTGGGGTCCGCGCAGTGTGTCTTCTTCTTCCATACTTGTCTCTTACTGTCATTTCATCAGACACCTAGCTTTTCTTGCATCATAATTATTATCCACATAATTGATATGTTCCATCAACAAAATTAAAATTAATAATTAAATCCCCATCGTAAGCAATATTGTGCAGAACTCCTTTGAGAATCACTCGACAGGCAGAGACGCTCCGATGGACCGCTTCCTTTACACGCGTTCACGTTGAATTTAACTTGATATCGCGTATATAAGTACTCGTACGCGAGTTATGTCTGTATCAGTAAGCGGGGTTCAATAAGTAAATAAGTAGGGGGAATTCGTTATGGATGACTGGCTGGATTTAGGGTTTAGTAAAATGGTTAATTTTGACCCTACATTGGAAACATTATAGGCTGATTTTTATAATGGTGATGAAGAACTCGTGGCCAAATAATACAGCCGTTCTTCGGTCAATCTTCAGGCTAAGTCCCGTTTTCCTAGGTTGGTCCCGGCTGTCATTTATAGATCTTTGACAGTCGTTACAGGTAGTCAGTGGCTCGAAAGTCTGACAACCAGTCGTACCAAGCGGTCTCGTGTTACCCATTACTAATTGGGTTGTGGAGGTTGGATAGGCAGTCGCTCCATGTAAAATACTGGTATTCAGCTGCATCCAGTTAGGCTGGAAGCCGACCCTCACATAGTTGGAAACAACCTGACATGATGAAGAACAAACGTCAAACGTCTCTCTCTTCTTTAATGATAAAATTACGTATTTTTTACGGTATACATGCCCACTTTTATATATCAATCAATTAACTTTATTTTCTCATCATCATAATCTTACTCTCTCTCTCTCTCTCTTTCTCTCTCTCTTTACTTGTGGTCGGCGCAACACGTGTTTTTCTTCCATTCTCCTCTGTCAACCGTCAAACAATCATTTACACCTGTTTCATTCATATCATTCCTCACACAATCCATCCATCGTTTCTTTGGTCTTGTTCTCCCTCTCCATCCATCAACATTTATATTCATCACACTCTTTTAGTCACATGCGATTCTCCCCTCCTAATCACATGCCCATACCAAGACAGTCGATTCCCTTTCAACTTTTCTGTAACTGGCGCAACTTTCAAACTTCCTCTAATATACTCATTCCTTATTTTATCCATTCTTGTCACACCACACATCCACCTCAACATTCTCATCTCCGCTACATGCAATCTTCTTTCATCCATCTTCTTCACAGTCCAACATTCCGATCCATACAATACGACAGGCCTAATCACGGACTTGAATATTTTCCCCTTTAACTTGAGGGGCATCCGTGGATCGTAAGATGTTCCAGTGACCTGTCGCCATTTCATTCATCTTGAGTTGATCCGGTGCGTTACGTCACGGTCACTTTATTTTCTCACCATATTAAACATAAATTATTTTACATTGGTCATATTTAAAAGAAAGAAAGAAAAAGCATTTATTAGCCCGCACAGGACAAAACAAAAAATTTTTTTTTTTTTTTTGTTTTCATTAAAACAATTTGACAATGATATACAATTCAGGTATCACGAGGCCACGAGCCTAGCAGGCACCAGTCACCCACAATAGTATATATTGTGGGTGATTGGTGCCTGCTAGGCTCGTGGCCTGTGTTTGAGGACACCAGGATCCCACCCCTTTACATTTTCATTTCATTAATTATGTACAGACGCGCTGACAGAATGTTAAGGAATCATACGACATTTTATAGTTTGTTTAATTTTTTAATCATATAATTTCTTTTCTCCCCAGGCCAATCCCACTCGACCAACTACAGCCTGTACCACATAGGATCGGTGGCCAAGCCGTCAGTTCGTGCCTTCTCGCAGTTCGGCAAGATTGATGATCTGGTGAATGAAGGAGACGAGGAACAGCAGGTGTATGATCAGTTCTCGGCGCCTGCTCTGGGAGCCGGGACTGGAGACACGGAGAATATGGTGTTTGTTGATGGTGGACATAGTTTGGTAAGGGTCAAGCTGGTATTTTATACCGTAAGCAATTACAAGTAAAGGTGACGGTTAACACTTGTACATCATTATTCTCTTGTCCTTATCCCAATTCATTCGGCGCAGCATGTCCTTACACTTCCATCCTTCTTTATTACTCGTCATCTCATCAGACGTTTCTTGCCATGTCATACTTTACACAGTGCATCCATAGTTTCTTTGGTCTGACTTTTCGTTAACACTCGTACATAATGTGCAAAGTTGCATGACAAATATTTATTTATTATAAGGCTTCTCAACATTGAGTACACTATTGCATTATAATTTGTACATTGCAAACTAAAGTCTAAGCGCCTCATCACTTACAGAAAAGCACAGTATGCACTACATTATGGGCAGACAAATATACAATTAAATCATTAATTAAAACAAGAAATACTTAATTACTTAAATTAAATTAAATAACATAGATTAAATTAAATTAGAATACATTAAATTAGAATTGATTAAATTAGAATAAATTAAATTAGAATTGATTAAATCAATTTATTATAGATTACATTTATATTGATTTGGTATTGGCAAGAGTGATAATGATTAAACCATTGATCATCCAATTTACATTGTATGTGCATCTAGCAGGTTACTACTAATTGACCACCAAAAACTCTTGTGCCTAATAACGGCTTTTATTTAAACCATGATTGTAGACGAAATTTCTGTCATCAGAGATCTCAAATTTACAAGAAAGATGTTTCTTGGTTAATACTAAACTGATGTTTAATGTTACAGGTATCTCTCATGTGCCGCATGATCCCTTCTCCTGATTGGTTCATTGGCGTGGATGCTGTGAACCTTTGCGTAGACTCCTCCTGGGTGGATCAGATTACTCTTGACGTAAGGAATTATTATGCCTATAAATCAATCCAGAGAGAAATCTTATATATGTGTTTACTATAACTTTTTAACTACTTTTTCTCTCTCTATCTGCTTGTAGCTATACAACAACCGTGGCAAAACTTTGAGTGAACTTCATTGAGGATAACTTAAAAAAAATCTTCCCCATTTAAATCTGATTTTGTTATTAATTTCAAGGGATTTTTTTGCACGGTACCCTAATCTTTTTTCTAAAATAAAAAGAGCCTAAGTTACTAATCTGGTCAGCCGTTTCGGACATAAGCCGGAACAAAAGAACAAACAGACGAATTTAAAAAAAAATATTAAAGTACCTACCGTACACACTTTCATATGCATTCAGTAAAAAGCTATTATTTTGAAATTACAAACCGATTACAAACAATTACTAATAGAAACAAACCTTTGAATCTAAACAGTCCGATAGTTTTGTCTATGATCACTCATCCGGTCAAACTCACCGGATCAAATGCCATTAAATTTACCTCTCTGTCAAAGATTTGGTCAAAGATTTATCTTTGACCTGTTTACAGTTGGAGCCTCTAGACGCGGGGGCGGCGAGTGGACTGACGTTCACAGCTCCTCGCTGGGAGACCACTCCTCCCGACCCAGTCACGAGGCACAAGCCGAGGGTCCCCGACCACCCTGCCGCCGGCTTCTACTACCCACAAATGAGGGAACTGCCGGCTATTGCTAAAGTAGAGATTACCAAGGTAATATTTTCTTCAACTCTTTTACGTGTTTTGTAGAAATGTGGTGACTACATTAATATAGGCTCAAGTTGCAAGAGTCACGCATAAGCTAGATAATTATAGGTACTTCATAAAACATCCACCCGAAATACTGTTATAATTAGGTATTATTCACCTGGATTTTTCCACTGAAAGGCAAAGGGCTAGAGGCCAAAATATGTTTGACCGTTAAAATAAAATTGATCCTGTGACAGGTTCAAATCTTAACACGGAACTAACACAACTGAAAACTTAAATACCCATTCAGGGTTCAGGGTCAGGGGGATTTCCCGGGGTTTCATTTTTCACACCAAATATAACCGAAAACTAGCAATGACAATGTTTTGCAGCATGAAACTCATTCTCCATTTACGTTTCGCCGTTGAAGTTCTAATACCACTATTTTTGGCGTCTTTACCATTTGGATTTTTGATTCCGTTTGCCAAGGAATCGCAAATCCAGCCCCCCTAGCCAAGTTACAAACGTTTCGTATCGATTCTCTTTCTACAATCGTAAACGCCTCGGCGTAAGCGATTGTAGAAAGCGTTAAATTGGTAGCCAAGTTGACACAACTGAGTCGATCGTTCGTTCTCTAATGTCTGTAGAAAAAACCTATACTTTAGTCTATGGTGAGCGTTCCTACCAAAGAGTATAGCGATCAACATTGTAGAAACGATAACATTCTATTCTATCATTTTGAACGATGTAAACTTGTCTACGGATTTTCTATTCGTTTGTGTTGATCACGTGATTTAACGTTGAGATGAATAGCGTTAACGATTGTAGATTGTCAACTTGGCTAAGCCTGCAAGAATTCAAATCGGAATCACAGAAACAAGCAACGTCTCTATCTAATTATATAGGGGCCTTTTGGCTTAGTACAGGACCAATTTAATTTCATGTTTTTTTCTTCATTGTTCTCTTTGTTTAATTTTTTTTTATTAGCTGTACTGTTAATTTAACCATTTTAATTTGTATTTTGTCCTGTGCGGGCTAATAAATGTTTTTTCTTCTTTTCTTCTTTCTAATTTTAAGTGAATACATATTATAAAATGGTATTGTACCATTACCAAGATATAATAACGCACTCCCTCTCCTGTAATGTTGCTATTTGCGACATAAGTAGTGTTAGAACTTCAACGACGGTTTCGAAACATAATCGCTAAATAGAATACCAGCGCTGCGGTATTTGTTTTTCATTTATCGCAGCATCATGCTGAGATACGTATACCTTATGTCTCGCACAAGAGAGATCCAAAATTAAAAAAAAACGCTACAAATTTCAAGTTAACTTTTCATATTAGAACAAAAGAAATTTGAAAAAAAATATCAAAAATAAAAATATCAAAAAAAAAATATAGATTTGTAATAAACAATATTCATGTATCGCCTGTTTTTTTAAGGTCAAAGAATACACACCAAAGGAACTGAATGACTTAGCTCGCAAAGAACTCAAGTCCGTACTAAAAGCAAAAAGTGAACACAAAGGTTTACCCCGAAAGACAATAGTCAACAATGATGATGATAACGATTTTAATAAAGAAGAACAAGAACACAATGTTATGACTACGAGGAACTATGTAGACAAGCTGAAAGATTTAGAAGAAGAGCCTGTTGGAACTCCCAGACCGAATGCACCTGAAAATTATGTTGTTGTTGTGACTAAAGCTCCGACTACTACGTAAGTATCTTAACCTCATCACCCCATGTATAATTTAATAGTCGATAGAACCAGCACCAGAATTGCCTATTTTATAAGGGGCTGGTGTCCGCAACTCCAAGTCCAAAGCGCGAATGGGTGGGAAAATCATCCGGTCCACCCTAGTTCCCCGAGAAACGACAGCAACGCCTTGTTGTAACTTACGATCTCATGGAGAGTACCTGGGTTATCGAAGTACTTTACCCTGTAAGAGGCAACCTCTGGACGGTGTAGAAGCACGTAGGCTACCCCCCTCCTCCTCTTCCAATTGCCTAACATACATTTCGATAACAATAAGAAGGGTTTTGAAAGAAATTCCTAAGCCATTGCTTCATATCCCTTTATATCAACTCTTACACAGGTAGGTATGACAGCAGAGATGTCGCCCTACAAAGCTCTTTACTCGAAGTGGTTGAAAGCGCGACTGCTGAGCGTAGAGCCCTGGGTTCGATTAAATGGAAACGCAAGAGATTGCTTTCAGAGAGAGAAACAAATATTTTTATAAAGCCTGAACACAGAAACCCACTCGTGCTACATTGAAATTGATAGAATTTCATATCGTTACTTAACTTTATTACTTTTCCATTAGTATTAGCATAAGGGATCGTTTCCATTATATCTGGTTTCCGATAATTGTTTGTGAATTATATTATAACAACGCACTGAAGAGCTTCGCTTTTGAAATAAAATATGTATTTACGAGTAGTTGAATCTATCACGATTACATCACAAATCATTTCCTCAGTGGTACAACTAAAACTAATGAAATAAAAAGAGATAAATTATGGACTAGCCGCAAATTATCTATCAGAGTCCGGTTTCCAGAGTTACGTCCGAAATTTGTCAGTCCGAAGTTTGTCTTTCGCGGTGGTGTTTATAGTTGTGTTAAAATCTTAGTTAACTTTCATTGGTTTTAGTATTTCCATCAAAATGAACCTAAATGTGCACTTTATTATGAACATAATCTGTATTATCTGTATCATTATTGTTATACCACTGCTCTCAAAACGGTGAAGGAAAACATCGTGAGGAAACCGGCATGTCCTGGAACCAAAAATTCGAAGACATGTGACATCTACCAATCCGCACTGGGCCCGCGTGGTGGATTATAGCCCTTACGCAAAATACGCGCTTTGACGTGGAGTTGCGGACACCAGCCCGTTATACAATACAATACAATACAATACAATCATTATTGTTTGTTTGTTTAGCTGTATTCTGTGTTTTACCTGGATAACGGTTGCGTGCAATGGAAACGGGAACATACTCGACAGACTGTCTTTGTGTATCCAGATTACTTCGACATGTTAACGACGCTTTGTCGGATTAATTTGTAGGTCCTGAAAGAAAGAATAAACAAACACAATTCGTGGAAAAGAAAGACTTAAAATGTAAAAGGAAAGTACCGTATTTGCTTGTATAAAATGCAAGCTTGATTGAATAATTCGATTGCCTACTTGTATCTATGACCTCTAATAATACTTAAATTCATACAATATCAATTAATACAATAAAATATTTTTGTATCAAATTTACTCATTCGTCATTTTGCCGTGTTATAGCCATTTAATAAATTGACAGTATTCTGAATATATGGACAATTTAAGTTGGTACTTAGAGAATTTACTTGATTAGCTAATTGACGTCGAATCGAAACAGACATGTTACTTATCACCCCCATAAAAAATTGTGCAAACCGATGCGGACAGATTGCGGACCGGCTTCGGACACTTGACACTGACAGATATTTCCAGTCACTGTCCGGTGTTAGGAGCCGCGGCTCTATTTTTCTGTACCGGTTAATTAAACTAACTGTAAATTACTTTTAACCCGCGACCAAAAAAGAGGGGTGTTATAAGTTTAAAATGTGTATCTGTGTGTCTGTCTGTGGCATCATACCTTCTGAACGGATGAACCGATTTTTATTTAGTTTTTTTTTTCCTTTTATTTGTAACAGAACAACAGAAGCAGAGTTTGAAGGCGAGCTCAAGAACATGGACGATGTCGTTTTGGCTGTGGCTCATGGCAGGAAGCTTGGTCTACACAAGCATCTGCCAAGGCACTTCAGGTCCCGTCTACACCATGCAGTCAACAAGATACATCGTAAGGAACAACATGAATTTGTAATGTATCTTGATGCCACTGGTTGGATCAGGCCTCCTCGTACTCCTTGCTGACCATCTCTGTGCGTGGGACGGGTTAATAATCCATTACCAATGCAGGCTGGTTTTTATCGCCTGTCTTCTTTGATTCTGGGAGATGACGAATCGTCGTACCGTCATCCGGCTTTTTTATTACTTTCCAAAAAAAATGGGTATATTAGGTGAACGGAGTAGAAGCAAATGGCATTCTTAAACTTAAAAAAATCGAAATTCAAATCATACGCGTATTCACCCACTGCTGGGTATAGGCCTCCCCTTTTTTCTGCCACACTTCCCTGTTCTGTGCGTCCCTTATTCAGGTGTTTCCCGGACCCAACCAGCTCTAGACGGCCATGGTTTCGTTGGCCTAACCTTAACCACCACACGGTCAACGCCTTGCTCCATCGGCCATCTCCGCGTCTAGCCAGATGTCCTGCCCAGGTCTACTTGAGGTGCACCGCCCGGTGTCGAACATAATTATTTTATTATATATTCCAAATTATGTACCTATACCTACGATGTTTTCCTTTAACATGTTTGGAGTATATATGTGTGTGTATATTATGGATAAAATAACATGGACAAAGTAAATGTACGTAGCTCGACCCACAAACTCTGAACTTGACGCCTTTACCACTGGAACTGGAATTCTAGCGCAATTGGTAGTTACTTATCTTTTTATTTATCCTCAGCGAATGACTGCCTCGTGTCAGAATGGAGTGCCTGGTCTCCTTGCTCAGTGACTTGCGGCTTCGGAGACAAGCTTCGCTACAGGAGCGTTGTGCGCGAAAAGAAAGATGGCGGCCGGGATTGTCCTACCCTCACTGACAGAAAACATTGCGGCAATGTCAACTCTTGCGCACATATCGATTATTTTGAATGGTAGTTATGTGGTTCAATAAATATCGCATATTTGTATTGGGTGTTTTATTTTAATCCAGCTAAGAGTTAAATTCGAATTAACTTTTTGCCCAAATCTCATTTTATAATTACTTTTTTATAAACCAAAGCTTTACACCACCGTAGTAATGATTTATATAAAATAAAACATTATTTCATAAGGTTTCCGTAAGTAACATCACATCCGTCCCAACCCTTACATACATCCCCCTTTACAAAATGAACCCCACACAGACCTTTGTCAACAATATCCCGTTACTGAACCGCCCAAAAATTCCATCCTCACAAAACTAGCACAATTCCCTTTGAACCTCACTTTTCATTATTAAATAATTAATTTTAATCATACACTACGGTGCAAAAAGCTTTAGTTCAGTTGGCGTCGTAAAGCGAGCCAACTTTATAGAGGTCTGGCCGTGTCAATAAAAGACGAAACGCCTGTATAGCGAGATTACAATATAAAATATTTAATAGTACGCTGACCAAACAATTATTTATACCAGTATTTTTCAGGTGACATTGGAGCTTTCAGTTTAATTAAAAGTTTTGCAGAGGAAGAGTTTGTTAAAGGAATTGCACCCTGGGTAGAATGAGTTAACAAAGTAGCTGAATGAATTTATCTTGTAGCTAGTACGGCTTATTCGTCAACTGGCGAGTGAAACACTCGCGAGTGTGCGTGAGTTACCACCTTTTTTTTTCTTTTTTTCGGATGGGATGTCATCAAATGACTCCCACTCTAGGCGAAGCAGGAGTGTCAGACTTTTACTGACTAAAACCCATCCATGTTCCTTCATCGCCCTTTGTGTTCTGGGGCCACGGTATCTCTTTCGAAGAGTCCCGCAGCCCCGGCAGGCATCGGCCCTTGCGGACCCCTTCCTTTTGCTGACTCCCTTTGAGGCGCGCGTGGAACACGAACAAGCCGTCGACACGGCCTGTCGTCATGAGACGGACGGACAGCGAGCTAGCCCATAGCTCTTTGTCCACAGGCCCGCGCCTGTGGACGGAGAGCTATGGGTGACGGTGGCCGGGGGCCAACCGTCTCCAGCGGCCGGGACGTGGGGTTCTCTCCCTCTCACGTTCCGCCACCTCCTTCGCTAGCATAACTGCTTCGCAGAAGGAGGTGACGGCTTCTTATCCGTCTCGCTCCGGACCATGGATTGAACCAAGGCCGGACGCGAGAGGTCGCCGCCGCCGATCGCCGCTTCGAGGACACGGCGGTGCTCCGCCCACGCGGGGCACACCTCCACCGTGTGCTCCACCGTGTCCACCGGTCGATCCTCGCAGTGGAAACACCCGGGCGTTTCCTCCCGCCTGAGTGAGTTGGCACCTTCCGATTTTTTTTTGTCGTCAACCACAAGTACAGTCAAATAAAAATTATTTTATTATATTAATTTAAAAGTCAAGTCGTACAAAATATCTTTAAACATTTAAAGTCAAAATCGAAAGGTGGCAACTCGCGCGCACTCGCGAGCTTCACAGTCGCCAGTTGACGAATGAGCTGGTAGTAGGCTCAGGAGCTCTACAGCAAAAGGGAAGAGGAGCTGTATTCGTTATTGTTTAGACAAATATATTCAGTTGTTTTGGCTGAACTGCTTTCTGCCCGACATGAAATGATTATACATGACATCACGCCTGTAATCCCCGAAGGGTTGCAGAGGTGTACCCATTAGTACACACACATTTCGTCAGTTATGTTTAAGTCTCATGTCATAGGGGGCGAGCCTAATTGCAATAAGATGATGATTATGTTGGTACTACGTTGTCGATTATTTGCAACAGGATACTTGATCCAACAGTAGCATTGTAGAATAGTTATCACGGTTTAAAAAATGCAGGCATATTATCGATGCGATGCCTCTCTACTGTAATTTTTTTTCTTATTTATTAAAGTACAAAACCAACTAGTAAACAAGGCGGTTTCGGACTGACGAAATGAAGTCTTTCGAAAGCTGTAACCACTTCCCAAGAATTTAATATAGTTTTAAATGTTGAAAAACTTTAGGAGGTCGTAAAGTGTTGTAGGAGGTGCTTGCTCGAACGCTTCTCTATGAAATATGCGGCCCTCGGTTGAGTCGTACGGTCGTAACCTTGGTCGTGGCGGCTTTACTTTTTATTTTATATTTTTATGTACTTGAACCCCTTTTGTTTTATTGTGATTAGTTTAGATTAGGTATATAAATTTTCACCCAGTAACAACCCTTGGTGGATTGGCAGATATATTAATGCAGTAAAACTCATGGGGTGTCTGTAAATAAAATACTGACGAGACTTTGAGTAAATAGATCCGTTTTTTTTAGTTGGATAATGGTGCCGATTCCCTTGTTCACAAACTAAACTAAATTTAAGTTGAATGCATCTTTTTCTTTCTATTTCATTATGAAAAGGACAGAAGATAAAATTAGTTTAATCCTGTCAAATTAGTCAGCACCTGACGTAATTTGATGTAATTTTAGTAGTCAACTTTTTAATCGCGTCTAAAAGTTGTATGGCGCTGATTAATTTGACAGAACGTAACTAAAATTTATCTTCTGTCCTTTTCTTAATGAAATAGAAAGAAAAAGATGCACTGAACTTAAATTTGGTTTAGTTTGTAAACAAGGGAATCGGCACCAATGGCTACCTCCAAATTGTTTCTGATATCCTAATATTTATGTTATTACTTGGAGTAAGTAATGGGACGAAGGGGATCATCTAGTATAGAAAAACTCTAAAACGATCAGACATCTGGCTTAGAATGTTTTAATCCTCCATCGTTAAATAACTTATCCCTCGTTGAGTGCCGCTAATTACAGCTAAACATCTCGCATGGCAAAGACTCATTATACTTACCTACGTCTTGTTCCAATTGTTTTTGCTGGACCTAATTCTGGAACTACAACATAAGCAATTCTTATACAGCCCCGACATGATATACCGAAAATAATCACTTAGAAGACGAAAAAAAACCAGGCAGCCGATCGCACGTTCCATGTTCAAAATTGCGTACATCTTATAGATTATGACCTAGAGGGCGCGCGAGGCAGTAAAGTGTTACCACCCTCAGATCGAACTGACAGTGGGTCATTGGTATTCAGGCTGTGATCTCCTCAAAATCAAGGAGTATGTGATTCGATTTCTATACAGGAGATGTAAGTTTATAGAGTTGTTGGGACCTTTTTTGTGTGTTTTTAACATTGAGCTATTACTACTACGTATAGAGGACACCGCGAACAAAATCTGTGCTCCGTTCAAATGCTGTCAGCTGGCTGCAATTCACTCAGTCGCTTGCTCGCTACAGCATTATACATACGGGGTTAGCCGCCCCCCGCGTGCCCCGCACTGCGCACAGATTTTGTTCGCGCTGTCTTCTTTAAACGTAGTAGTAATAGCTCAATGGTTTTTAAAGTATTTCTGATGAATTCTTCAAAAGGGGCTACATCCAACGGTTTTCTTTGCATATTATTTTTTTAATCATATTCCTCATTATTTACCTATGTACTTAAAAACTAAAACACACACAGGGGAGTATAAAGAAGACAAACCCTGAGCCATGGGTGGTAGGCAGAAGAAATGAAGTATGCAACAGTTTGTCGAGTTTGTCGTACCAATTGTCAAAGTTTAAAATTATTCATGTTTACCTTCATGTTGAAATTATTTTTAGTGTAGTTTTATCTGCTCTATGTAAATATCTTGTTCACTCAATCGGAAACATCAATTGAGTGTTTCACCGCGAGCCCCATACTAAATACGACGCCCTTCGCCCAAACACTGCATTGTCTTGTCAAAACAAAACCACCTTGATGGTTATATTTACTTCTCTTTACAATATGGCGGATAATTTGTTAAGACGATACTCATTAAAAATATTTAAGAAAGCTCTTTTCTTTCTCGTATTTTAAAATAATCTGTTTGTTTACATTTCTACCACCGTAATGTACCGTTTTCGATCTCGGGTGATGCGATTAGCGACGCGATTTACGTCAAACGATTCGCGCGTGAGTACCGTCGCGTCGCAGTTACTTGTGGGCCGTGGCATGCTTTGAGCAATTTCTTAAAAAAAATTGTTTGAAGTTGTTTTTGCAAGACGCAAGACGCTTAAGGCGAGGTTACCCGGATAAACGTCATTTTCTAATGTGTTTTATTCGTAGAAGAAAGAACGGATATCAATTAAAAAAAGAAAAACAAATAAACATAAACACACACTTCGATCTAGATATTTCGGCCGAGTGATACACGATTACTTGCACTTCACCGCATCCAATTGAATCGCAAATTGTAGCATAGTCATTATTATGTGAATAAAACTTATACTGCTGAGCTCTGTTATAGGCTGAGCGTTTCGTATATCCTTGCGGGAGCTGGGGTAAGCGACAAATGCCAACGGCGCGCGGCGCTCGGGTTCACCTCGCCTTAAGCAACTAGCTCGACGCCAAGAATCAAGTACCAATTTTGGCAAAACATTCTATCAATTTTCTCACAAACCAGCAGAGCTCTCGGCAAAACCACAAAGGTATCTAATATTCTTATAAAAGATAGAAATATTATTATCAATAAGAACTGAGGCATAGAACTGTTAGGTCAGCTTCTCGGCAGATTGCTACAAGATCCGTCATAACTACTAGATGATTGCGACCTTTCTCAAAATGCTGACTGGGACGGTAGACCTTGCAATATGGAATCCCGGATACCTACATAATAGAGAACATTATATAATTGAAAATATGATCAAGAGTTGAGCTTAACCCTAGTCCTTTGTTAATAAGATGTAATTTTGCTAAAAATATATTAAAATGTTTTGTTCTGTGTACAATTAAGAATAAGAATCAAGTGAAGGCATTGGGCTATTACTACTACGTATAGAGAAGACAGCGCGAACAAAATCTGTGCTCCGTTCAACTGCTGTCAGCCGGCTGCAGTTCACTCAGTCGCTTGCTCGCCACAGCATCTATATATACGGGGTTAGCCGCCCCCGTATATAGATGCTGACTTTAGACAACGAGCGATCGACTCAGTCGTGTCAACTTGGCTACCAATTTAGCGCTTTCTACTATCGCTTACGCCGAGGCGTTTACGAAAGTAGAAAGAGAATCCATACGAAACGTTTGTAACTTGGCTAGGCCTTCACATTTTGTTCACGCTGTCTTCTCTATACGTAGTATTAATAGCTCAATTAGTGAAGGTAGGTTGGCCCTCTATTAGTGACTGCCTCGTTAGCTGCTAGCGCAGCCTAGTAAAAGTACTGGGTTTTACTTAACAACATAATTTCAGTTTAGTTGGAGCCCCAAAAACGAGAGTTGTTTGGAAGTAATCGTTTCATCTTTATAGGCATGGACAGACTTGCATTTGCGACCGGAGCGCGGAGGTAGGACGGAACATTTTTAGTTTCTCATGTAATAACTTACTACTGCGGTAGTTATAAGAGAAGGGACATATATGGAATTATCCTTACCTATTACAACTGGTAGTGAGTTTGGGGATTTTCAGTAAGTACCTTGGTAGGTACCATTGTTTTAGACTTAGACGGTTTTTCACTACACTTAAAGTACATACGGGATAATATCCGTGATTTTCTCTTTCTATGAGCTCCCGATATTTCGACGCTGTCGCAAGCATCATGATCGCGAGAATACTGAAGAGGCGAAAGCAGCGCAACGTCGAAATATCGGGAGCTTATGGAAAAAGAAAATCACGGATATTATCCCGTAAGTACTTTAAGTGTACCTAGGTACCAGTCCAGAGTCAAGTGCTTGGTTAGTGTCATTAGAGGCAATAAGCTGATAACTACCTACTACATTAGGATTAAATAACTGTCCAGTTTATGTTTGAAGCCGCCTGCCTGCCATTCACACATCACGCTTATAAGGATAAAACATAAGTATTAAATAGACTACATTAAAAAAATATTTAAAGCTCCCATCAATTTTAACATGAATAAAAACAAAATGGATTCCACGACACAAACAGCTTGAAGATTGCAAACAAAACAAAAATAAGAGCACGTTGAAAGTTCAATTTTCCGATACATTAGGATTGCGCCGTTTGCGAGAGTAGTGATGGATCCCCGGGCCGTGCCACCAATCCGGGTGATTGATATCTGAACGGGGTGTTTAGTGTACAATGATGTGCGGCTAACTGTTGGCTGGTTTTGAAGTGCTTTTGTTTTGTTTGTTGAGCTATAAATACCGAGTAGGTGATTAATCTTTCTAGAGGGACTCAACGATTGAATGAGCCAATTCCAGAAGTACATCCAGCAATGGCATACTGTAGACTTTTATCATTCGCACAACCGAGGAATTCTCTGCCTGCGTCGGTGTTCCCAAGTTCATATGCCCCCAATCTATTTAAGTCGCGAGTTAATAGGCTTCTTTTGGGTTACCTCGTTCCATTGTCGACCTCATCTCTGTCCTGAGGACAAGATTGAGGTCTAGAGAAGGCCCATCTATACTTAATGTACTTAAACTATATCTATCTATACTAAGATTATAAAGAGTAATGATTTGTATGTTACGAATAAACTTAAAAACTACTTTACCGATTTGAAAAATTCTTTCAGCAATGGACATTAACAGCGAGTAACATAGGCTACATTTTATCTACGTACTACCACGGAAACGGGAACTACTCGGGTAAAACCGCGTGACGTCCGCTAGTCTAATATAAAATAAAGGTAACCGACGATGAAAATTCGTAGTTTGCTTCAAATTAACAATCTAATCTGTAGAGAGCGTGGAAACGTGCAAGCGTCGTCGAGTTATCCGGGATATTAGGATACATACGCGACAACTACTGCAGAACCCGTACGTCTAGAGAATCCTTTCTTTTACAAAAAGAGGATGAAGAACTTCCAGCCCGTTCCTTATTACCCTAACTGCGAGTCTAACATATAATAGCCTACTATTTTCCATTCAAATAATAATATGTGTACCAATAATACCATCAGGAATTTTTCAGTAGCAGCCACGGAGTCTGGATTTGTGCCCAGTCGTTGGCAATAGGCTCGCCCCCTATAACATGGGACTAAAACATAACTGGCAAAGGTGTGGAGTTAGATTCACCTCTACCTAACTCTTCGGAGATTACAGTCGTGATGTTATGTTAATAATATTACCTACCCACATACGCACAATTCCCTAACACCCAAAACCGCAAAATATCAATAGATATAACGCAGTCCCCTTTCCCGCAAAGAACACAATAACTGATTTGAATACACCCCGATTGAATACAAATCAATTCATAATGGACCCGCCGAGGGTAGACAAACAAAAATTTTATGGAAATACAAATTCCTTCGATTATTGTCTTTTCTCTATGCGTCCAGATTGTTAAATTTGTTTGCCTAGGACTCGTGCGGAATATTCAAGTGGATATCGTATCCGTTTGCGAATGTCCATTACGAAACTTGGCCCTTGTAATGGATAACAAAGAACTAAAAAACGGCCAAGTGCGAGTCGGATGAAGGTTCCGTACTATCGTAGTAGAGCAGCTCCCTTTAAACTTAATTTATTTTTAAATTTGTTGTTAGAGCGGCAACAGAAAAACACATTTTGTGAAAAAACTCAACTGTCTACTTACTATGGATAGAGATACTGCCTGCTGACAGACAGACGGACGGACGAATAGCGGAGGCTTAATAATAGGGTCCTGTTGGTAACCCTACGGGTACGAAACCATAAGAATGATTGTTTTATGTCCCGAATTTCACAATCAGAAACACCACTTTGTAAGGGGGATTTGTCACATTGATACTTTAAATACCTACTTTCAATCGCCAATCATAATTATCCGGTCAAGCATCTTTCTTAATTATTTATTTTGAGACTAACCTTTTATTCAACCAGAAGCTGAACATATTTTGTAAAATAAACCTTCAATTCATCAACATATTTATAGTTAGGTACTATTTTGTGACCCAATTTGTATCATAGACTCACAACTGGCACAACTTAAAGAGGCAAGTCATTCTTCAACGTCACATTGCATTATTTCCATGAATGTGAAGAAATGCGGAAAATAAAACGTTTTTCAGCTGTTTATTTCACACGAAGTGATAGGTAGGGGAATATTGCGTGCTTCAAACATGCCATCAGTTCGCCTCTAGGGGGTTTTGCTATATGCATCAACTATTAACAATAAACCATTGTTATACAACCGACGCCGACGTGCGTGTATGACCAGATGTATGAACGTGGACGAGGCAAAAGGGGTACTTATGTAGGGATCGTAGCAGGTGGCGTTCTGTTGTTTCTGCCCACCCCCATGGGAAAAAAGCGTGAGTTTATGTATGTTTGTACCACCTAGCGACCGTATGTACCTACTGTAGAGTGTTCTTTATAAAAACCAGCATCGCCCGCGATTTTGTCCACAAAAGTTGTGAAAGTGAAAGAATTTTTAGAATTGGATCACTAGTTCCGGAGATTACCCCTTACTTAGGTACACACAAATAAATTTTACCTCTTTAAAATATTAGTATAGAAGTAAAGATAAATAATAGTTAGTTTTGAAACATCCAACGAGTTTTATCACTTCCGAGTTCATGGCAGGAATTGCTACGGAAGATGATTTGGTTATATTTGTCACTTGGCACATGCATATTTGTGTGGAAACTAACAGTATCAAAACATTCTAAATCCTAAAATATAATCAAGGATTAGTGAAAGCGATTTCAATACGTACGGTCAAACAAGATATTTGGTTTACAGTTTAACCCACAAATTACATTGTAAAATGTAAACCAAATAGCTTGTTCGACCGTACGTACAGTTCGCCTTTGTACATAAGCTATATTATTGCAATGTATGTTGTATATTTGTGCTCGTGGCTAAACAATAACAGCCGCTCAGGTCGATCTTTAGGTTAAACCGTGTTTGCCTAGGTTGGTCTGTGGATGGATGACCACCCATTACATACCGAGTTTCCTCCATGCCTCGGAATACACTATAAGCCGTTGGTCCCGGCTGTCATTTGTAGATCTTTGACAGTCGTTACAGGTACCCAGTACTAACTGGGTTGTGGAGGTCAGATAGGCAGTCGCTCCATGTATAATACTGGTGTTCAGCTGCATGCGGTTAGACTGGAAGCCGACCCTAACATAGTTGGGAAAAGGCTAGGCAGATAATGATGTTTATGAATATGTGTTTTTTGTGTGCATTAAATAAAAATAATACTGGCGATCTTAGGAAATACCAACTTCATATTACCTTATTGCTATTAAATAACAAAATGACCATGAAAATAAGCCACAGCCAATAATCGTCGTAATAATAATACAACCTATGACATATGTCGGGCATGCCACCGTCCAGGCGAATCAATCCGTCACATTATCTCCGGGTGTTCTCGTTTAGCTAACGAAGAGTACCTGCATAGACACAACCTTGTAGCCAGGATTATCCATCAGCAATTTGCTCTAAAAAACAACCTTGTGGAATCGGAAGTGCCTTACTATAGGTATGTGCCCGACCCAGTTCTCGATAATGGCTGTATCACATTGTACTGGGATTAATCCATCATCACTGACAGGATGACTATTGTAGCCAATAGGCCTGATATAGTGATGGTGGATCGATCAGAGCGGCGTGCAATGATTGTTGTCATAACGGTCCCGCATGATGAGAACCTCGTGAAAGCTGAGAAAGATAAACAAATCAAGTATCTTGACTTGGCTCGCGAGGTTGTTGACATGTGGGAAGTGGACTCAGCGATCATTGTGCCGATAGTCGTTTCAGCACATGGCTTAATTGCCAAGAGCCTCGATCAATACCTGAGGAGTCTCTCGTTAGGCAGCTGGATCAAGGGCTTGATTCAGAAAGCGGTACTCCTGGACACGGCTCGTATTGTTTGGAGGTTCCTCTCTCTGGAGCCCTGACCGCCGGTAGCTTGGACCCTGTTCCCGATACCGGTGGACTACAATGTTTATATTTTTTAATGTTTTTTAAATTAATATTTTAAAATATAACAAATTTGTTTAAAAATTAATACCTAAAGGATATAACCTAAACAAGCGGTTAATAGAGTATTTCATTGTTGTTCCAACAAAAAGAACATGTTAAAACGGGCCTAAGAGGTGTTACCAAAATTCTAGTACTAATAATTATTAGTATTAGGGTGAGGCTAAACGAGCGTAAGTTTGAGAGTCGCGTAAATTCGGTTTCGTACATAGTTGGGCGCATTTTACGTAGTCGCGTGACACAAACCAGACTTCTCGTATGAAAATGTGGCGTAAATTGCGCAACTCATAACAGACTCTTATTACGTTCGTTTGGCCTCACCCAGTGGAGCCTACTGTACACCAAAAAAACCACAAATTACTTAGGTCCAACCTTTGATCACACAAAGTGTGTATATTAACGCAAAAGTTTTGCCGACACAACATCAAAAACATGGGTCACCTTTTCGGCCTCTATCTACTCTTTCCCACTTATCTTCACGCTCATTAGCCTTTCCTGTGAGCAGAAAGGTCCGTTTAATACGGTCGCGGAAATAACATGCTGACTGTAAAAATATATGTACTTATGTATATATACCATGCTTTTGTGTAAAGTACCCGAGAAGTACTAAGGAAACACCAAATGTTACATGTGTTATATCCTAAGGAATTAATCGTGTCAACGCATGCAAAAGGAGTGTTGACAAAAATGATGGTGAGTTTTTGCTTTTTTTTTAACCAATCAGAGAGATAAGGCTGAATACATGAAGCCTGAAGATTGTTCTGTATGGTGTCGGACGTAAAGAATAGCACCATCCCATATCTTCCCGTGGGTGTCGTAAGAGGCGACTAAGGGACTTACCAGAGAATGGGCAGCAGCGTTCTCTGTACTTTTGTAACAACCGTACTGCGATCGCCAACCCGCCTGCCAAGCGTGGCGATTATGGCAAAAACCCCCCATTGGGGGAGGCCCATGTCCAGTAGTGGACGTCTTTCGGCTGAAATGATGAATGATGATGACATGAAGCCTGTATGGGTCATGGGTCAACGAGTCATGTCTTCTTCTTCTTATTATTTTATCTGTATCTGACCGGTGGCATCACTCTGGGCCCTATCAGAATACCAGTGTTGTGATGTTTTTTTTTAATGTTACAGCACCATGCTGAGATAGGGGCCTTCTGGCCTAGTACGGGACAAATTTCATTTCATTTTTTTTTTATTCTTTTTAACTTTGTCTAATTTTTATTAGTTGTAGTGTTTTTGTCCCGTGCGGGCTAATAAATGATTTTTCTTTCTTTCTTTCTTCAATGTAGTCATTATGATTCTTACCTTTTTTTGGAATAGGCATTCTATCCCACTGCTGGGCAAAAGCCTCTCCCAATCCTTTCCAACTCTCCCGGTGTTTTGCCTTCTCTGGCTTACCTTTAAGCGGCAAATATCTATGTTTATGTGATTCATTCATTATTACAAAAAAAAAACACGGCAAAAAAGGAAACTTCGTGAATAAAAAATAGAACTATGCAGAAAAAAATATTTCGGACAAATTGCATGAAATTGATAACAGTCGCCAATGAAATATGACGACAATCGTTGTTAATATGCATTATGGAAGAAAACCCCAATATCGTTACGTAAATAACAAATCACATACATTACCTAGACTCTAGTACACACTCTATTAACAAGAAAGTCATTCGTCATAAGAATTTATTATGTAATACGACCTCGGTATTGGATCATATCAAATATTAATATTGGACTTGATTTATTTGCTTCTTAATATAATATTGTGGGCTTAATCAAAGTTATGAAGTCACTTTTACTTAGTTCTAAGAGTAGTAAAACTTGGATAAATAGTATGGATGTAGACAGCGAGTTTTCTCTTTGACAATGATTGACTGGACTAGCAACATCAGGTTTTCGCCCGTGGTCCCGGTCCCTTAGTCCCTGGAAAGGACCACGAGTATTTTTTTGCCCGTGGTGCCTTCAAGAAATATAATTATACTGCCAAATAAAATTTTACTTAGATATTTGAAATGCAGTCATTGACTTTATTAATTTTTTATGTCATTTTGTTACATAAATATAATTATATTTGTGACAGAAAGTGGGTGTAGTTTTTTATGCTTTAGGGGCGGCATGGGCACCGGACCGTAGGCCGACGAAGGAGGCCGGCGGAGGCCTGGCACTTGGCAGAAACCTCCGTGGTCCCTTCTAGGGAATACGAGAAGAGACCACGGAATTTTTCAGTATTATAGGGACCACGAAGAAAAAAAGCTCCTTGGTTCCCATCGTTCTTCGATACATCTCCTTTAAAGGCCATCGTTCAGTTCCTTCCTCACCATGTCATGTTTGTTTTCTTTAACTTAACCGTTTTAAATATACTTTGGTCGACCTCACTATGGCAACCACGTTTGTACACACTAGACACTTTTACTAGAACGTATTAAGATACTGTACAAGATAGAATAAACAGAATATACTCGTACACCAAAATTGAAACAACAGTTTTACAATATTGCTAATTTTAATGGCGGTCTTATCGCTAATAGCGATATCTTCCACGTCGTACAGTCGTACGTCAGTCCATCCAAAGTTTGTCTACATTTAGATGGACTGTGCGAATTCTTAAATAAAAAGGGGGTAGTCAGTGTTGCACTACTAATAATAATACTTTTTATTTAAATAATACAAGTAAGCATATGCATTATGCTATGGCATTAAGTCCGCCTCTGTACTTTGTGCTTGAAGTGCTAAATAAATAAATATAATTTCACATTTTCACAGCACCTTGGCACTATTGACTGCGCTACAAAAAGTCACCGGACATTTTTATTTATTCCTCTTTCACGTCTCGAAAACGCACCAAATCTTATTCTCCTGAAAGTTTTTTTCTTCATCCAAGTGCTCGTTTTACTACCGGGCACATCGTATCCGACCTTTCGTTTTATTCCGTTCCGTTCTTGTCCCATTTCGCTTTATGTGGTTCCTATGCGGAACTACAAAATTCTGAGTGTCTCCCCACTCTTCTAGGGTCGAGTGTTAAAAGTTTTACAGCCCATTTTAACAGTGCGGATGGATGGATTGACAAATTGTGCGCGCTACACTTTTGTCAAGCGAGAAATTGTGAACAGAAATGAATCGTAGGCTGCTGGGTGATCTTTAATCTTTATAGGCGCTTTTATTACGTTTTGGTTTGAGCTGTTTCGTTTGAAAGATAGGGGAGGGTAGTGGGTTACAACGTGTTTTCATTGTAGTGTTTGAAAACGATTTATTTTGCTTATTTCCTACATACCTAGGTGTTGCTTGTGTGTGTCTTAATAAAACACCATTCAATAAACTCAACCCTTTTAACCATATTTTAAATTATGCAACATTTAATTATAAACAATGCAAAGTTATTTTCTAAATATTTACAAATAAAACTAACTGAAAACAATAAAATGCAATACAATCTTTTCAGTATACCTACAGCTGGCTAAATTTTTAGCGAATAGTAGTTTGTATTCGATCTAAACGAGTAAAATGAAAATAAAATCGTGAAAAACCTTTCAAGGAAATAAACAGCCAAGTAGACCTCTACTATGCCTAACCAATACCTTCAAACACATGTGAAAACATCTAACCCTCAAACTTCTCTTCGGTATCATTGAATGTTTATGACGAAGAAATGTCTCGAATGCGTCACAAAAAGCGAGGCTTTACATTTTACGAACTTTTTATAACATGAATCCAGTTGATTACCCACTTTCTCCCGATGTGCTTGGAAATACGCCAATTATTATATCTTGGGTCAGCTTAATGAATAAAGAAACTCACGTGAATCATTTTAAGGGTAATTATTATATTTTCCCTAATACAACTTGTAACACGTGGCCCCAAGCAAATAATGTATGTAAAAGTACCCTTAACAAAGCAAAAAGCACTTGTTCGCCCCATCATTGCATTTAATATAATAAATGGGGATATATATAATGTACGTCAATATCTCTGTAACTTGATATTGGGGGTCAAAGTTCCAACTTTTTTAAATAAAAGTTTTTAATGTTAAAACTTTACTTTAAATACCTTACCATTTAATTCATCCATGAGCAAAATGTTTTGAGTGCGTTACATTGAGTCCTACAAAGTCCTACTACGTGAGACGTGATGTTTACCCCAAAAAACGTAGTTTCTCAGATATTTTTTTTCGTAAAGTTAATTAGTTTCCTTTGTTAACGGCTTCGTAAGGGTCAGTTTACAACTTGTATATTTATATTAAAGTGTTAATCTATTATAACTAAACAGGGTGTAAACAGACTCATCACAAAGCCGTTATCCAAGCATTCTGTACATCAAACGAAGTAAGCTGAGAAACGACTTTTTTTTGGCGTGAAATATCACGTTTTACGGTAAAACTCAATGTAACGCACTCAAAACATTGTGCTGGTAGGTGGATTGAATAGTACAGGGGTCGTGGAGGTGCTTAAAGTAAAAATCTTACATTGAAAACATGTAGGTATTTAAAAAAAACTTGTGGAAAAGTTGGAATATCTCCGAAAAGGAAAGGAAAGGTTCCCAGGTATAGTCTAGAACAGCGGTCGGCAACCTTTTGGCAGGCAAGGGCCGAAAGGTGGAAAAATAAACTAAAAACGGGCCGCACTTGTGATATTAACAGTAGAAGCCTAATATATCTACGTACTCGTCCCAAATGGGCCGTGGGCATGTGGCACGAGTTTATGAATTACTCGTATAATTGGTCATATCCCATAGAAAAATGAAAAGCGCGTTCTTAAAGTTGCACTAGTCGCGGGTTCGAACTCAATGGTGGACGTGGCCAAAAAGCACGGTCTCACCTGGCATCGTGTATGACAGAGTTAGTTCAGTGAGATACACGATAATTCAAAAAAAAAAACGAAAAGGCCTTTGGAAAATCGAGTTTTATGAAAAAACCACCGCATTTATCAATTACAAATAAAATTTATTGAATTCTTCGATAATTGTGCTTTTCAGTACCGGCTTTGTTTTGGAAATTTGACACTTCTTTTATTACTAATTTACGCCCAAAGGTACGTTAAAATTGGCAATAAAAACGAATCTTTGGTAACTCGTAACTGTTCAATGGCTTTTTTTATTTTACTATTCTGTTTCCGCACAGACAAAATCAAAATCATGTATAACTTTTGATGTACAGTGTCAAACAGTGGAGAAATTCCCTTCCAAATTTCTATAGAAAAAATGTCGACACCTTAAGGCTGGATCCACACTAGGTATACGGTCGATTGCGGTTCGTTCATGCATTTATTTTGATAATTACAACTTATTTACAAAACATTCACGGGCCGCAAGTAAGACGCGTGTTGCCGACCGCTGGTCTAGAACAAAAAAAAAATGATCGCAATGACGTGGAGAACAAGTGCTTTTCGGCTTCTTGAAGAGTCTTTTTACACTCTTTATAGCTCATCTGTTGATCTTAGCTATCTGCAATTCCTCTAATCCGTTTTTCGCGTCATGTCAAAGCACGATTTTTGATCCGCCCGCCCCTATTTCGAACTAATGTTGCCAGTGTAAAAAATAAAATGTACCTACGTCAATATCGAAAAGTTATGTTTCAAGAATTAACATTACTATGAGTATTTACATGAAACAAACTCGTGATTTTTGTAACTGTTACACTCACATTATTATGACGTAAAGGAAGAAAAAATAACTAAAAACAGGACAATATATGCTAGTGACACCTTTTTGACGTCTTCCTATTTAATCCAATAAATATTTTCACGACAAAAAAATAGGCAGTCTATGGAATTTCCGCCACAATGACGAATGAATCGAAGAACACGGTTATCTGTCAAGAGTAAATGATGAAAGACTAGCAAGAAAATAAAAGTCCTTTGTTAACACAATTGAATATTATTTCGTTTATCAAACCGTACAATAGCCTAAAAAAATGTTGTCTAAGCTAAGAGACCTAGTTATTTGCGAGTCTATCTAAAGACGTTTCCTTCGTAAATGGAATAGAATCACATGATAAGCGTATTCGAAAAACACCACATATTTTGACACTACCGAAATATCTAAACTAGATCAGACTACTGGTCATAAATCAATCAGCCGTTGGAGGGTTGCAAAAAACATTGGCGTATACATGCGGTGCGAAAAATTGCGGTCGAAAAGGCCCCACGGCTCGCGTGGCGTGGCAGCCTAAGGGTTTTTTGCCCTGTTGCTATTATCTGTATCAACCGTCCGGATAGGTAGTTTTTGTGTATACGGTGTTAAAAAAGAGCTTGTTTTTTTTGAAGCGATTGCGGCTGAACGGGACTGCGGTTTTGTATTATGCATTTTGGTTTCGGAAAATTTTGCCTTCGTAAGAGTACCTACTATTTAGCGAATTCAATATTTAAGTGCGGCTAATGCAAAATATACTTAAGTAATACAGGGTGTAAACAACCTCATCACGAAGCCGTCAACCAAGCATTCTGTACATCAAATTATGTAACTTTACCCAAAAATAATTGCTGGAAACCGACTTTTTTTTTGGGGTGAAAAATCATGTTTTGTCGTAAAACTCAATGTAACGCACTCAAAACATTGTGCTGATGGATGGATTGAATAGTACGGGGGTCGTATAGGTATTTAAAGTAAAATTATTACAATAAAAACTTATATTTAAAAAAAACTTGTATTTAAAAAAAACTTGTCAAAAAGTTGAACTGGAACTTTGAACCCCAATATCTCCGTAACTAGAAGGTTCCTAGGTATACATAGATAGATAGATAAACCATTTATTTAGTGTACACAAAAGACATAGCACAACACACAAAAGTACAATTATATGATTATATAAAACAAAATGGATGGATGGATGTATGGTGAAGAACAAAAAAATGATCGCAATGACGGGGAGAACAAGTGCCTTTCGGCTTCGTTAATAGGTTTTTTACACCCTTTTATTCATAAAGAAGCTGATGCCCGCGGCTTCGCCCGCCCGCAATTTATATACTAAAACCTTCCTCTTGAATCACTCTATCTATTAAAAAAACCCGCATCAAAATCCGTTGCGTAGTTTTACAAAATATGAGTAGATATTACAGTAGCGATCACAAAAGTTGCAAGACATGATCTTAGTAACAGGTTCCAATGGTTGTTCCACCTGGCTTGATAACACGTTCTGATCGAACGGAACAGGTCCCTTCAATTACCTTAGCTTGCTTTGAGTAGGCACTTAGTTCACCATACAAGCAAATTAGAGAGATAAAAAATATTACTTCATTTACGACTAACAAGAGTAGTTCCCAGGCTTTTACATTTTTTTGCCACTTTGCAGGATTGTGGCAATATTATGGCGTATCTAAAGAATTCGATTTCAAATCAATATTGATTGAAATAACCAAGACAGTTTACAAAATAAAACCAACAGCCAGCTAGAGTAGTAAAAAGGTGTTGCAGCAATATAAAACGTTTAAGTGTAAACGTGTATTCACAAAAGTGGAAACAGTTCACAATACGCGATTATTTCTGGCATCTCCCCGCGAAAGTTGGCTGATAAAGAAACAATTTGTATTCAATAAGCTTCGCGAACCCACGGGAGTAAGTGCCGAGCCGAAATATCGCTTCGTTGCGAATTTTACGTACATCCATTAACACGGAGATAGTTTACTGGAAGACTTCTTTCTCACAGTGCTGTGAGAAAGAAGTCGTGGTGGAATAGTCCAAGAGCTAGATCGAAAAAATTTAGAGAGCTCTTGAACTATACCTTACTAATTGAACTCATTATATCTTTTATACTAAGACCCGATTAAATCTGTGACTTGGCGACAAATTGCGACTAATTGGCGACAAAATATGGGAGAAAACAAAATATGGGAGAAAATCAGAAAAGAAGAGATATAAATGTGGCCAAACCGGGGAGACTCTCTCCAGATCGGCCACCTATAAAACCTTACATCTTTTGAACCAGTGACCGACAAATTATGTTATTTGACGACAAATTTCGACTAATTAGCGACAATTTTTTTTTTTTCAAATTTAAATCCCCAATGGTGGCCGAGCCAGTGTCAATGACACAAGTTCTAGTGACAGCGGCCGATGATCCTCCAATATAGATGAAGAAGCTTGGAAATGACAACATGGAAATGATGATGAACCTTTTTTTTTCGGATGGGAAATCATCAAATGACTTCTCCCGCTCTGGGCGGAGCAGGAGGGAGTGTCAGACTTTTACTGACTAAAACCCATTCATGTTCCTTCATCGCCCTTTGAGTACGGGGTCACGGTATCTCTTTCGAACAGTCCCGCAACCCCGGCAGGCTTCGGCCCTTGCGGACCCCTTTCTGCATAGTCCTCATGTGAGTTGACCAAGATTAGGTACGTCTGGACCTGAAAACAGACTATGACTTCTGAGTTTGTTTCGGCGGTTTCTTCTCAGAATAGTCAGTTAGGAAACACCGGACACATCTTATTTAAAAAAATACAGCCTGGTGACAGACAGACAGACAGACGGACACTGGAGTCTTAGTAATAGGGTCTCGTTTTTACCCTTGTAGTACGGAACCCTAAAAAATTACGTGTAACAGTGTTTTTCCTATTTGCAAAATGAACATCATTTATCATTTACAGCTAGAAATCTCTGAAATGGTCATTTCCAGTACATCTTTACTCCTAGAGACTTTGGTACAGGATTCTAACGCCAGCTTTGTTGACTACCAAATGGAACAAGGCGTAGGTTATGAAAAGGGCTCTGCGTGCGTAAAATGTAATTTGAAACGTGTTACAAGCGTACAGAGATGAAACTCAAGGTTTAACGGCTGAATAATCGCCAAGCTCGAGTAACTGCCTGTTTTGTTTTAATTAGTTGAATGTTCACTACATCTTACGTCGATAAGAAATTTGTCAAGTTGATAATCACCAACCATAGCCACCATAGCTGTTTGGGTGTAAAAAAAAGATGCCGGTGGACTACATACTAACCTCCTTCTTTTTTTGGAAGTCGGATCAAAATATATTAAGTT